>OW388155.1:22500-10022500 GCA_936450015.1 Meganola albula | reverse complement strand
TTTATCATGTTTTGTTCAGTACTAACGCCCATTAACAAGCCTTTATTGTTTTTCCTAATCCGCCTCTTTATTAAAACTAAGAGAATAGGAGCTCATAAAGAAGGAATATAAGGTTCAGTGGTGTTGAGCATTCTGTAGAATTGTGTAGTGCTAGAATTGCGAGAGCGCCGGAACCGACCAATCAGCCGGCGCGCCAGCGCACGCTCTTCTTCAGTCAACCCTGGCTTCTTTACCGGTCTCCTGAAACACAATAAACAATTATAGCGAATTAGGTACCACAGAATGGATACTAAACTTGCTTAACTCCAGGATCTCTTATCTACAGTGATACGGACTTGTTCATAAAAATCTTAACTCTTATGTTAAAATGGACTAAGTCTCTTTCTTACTTTATTGCTATAATGAGCTCATATGACGTTTATGAGTACGAGACGAATAGTGTTTCATTAACTAACTAGCTGCCCCATCTAATTTCATACCGCATATTCTTTACCTTTTAAACCGTCCTTAGACCACTAGGAATATTTTGAAAACAAAATCATCCATATCGGTTGAACCAATCTCGAGTTTTAGACAGACAAACGTCAATTCATTTATATACATAGGTATGTGTAAACAGAAGAAAAAGATTATAAAGTTAAGAAAGATAGAAATAACAAAACGTCTTACTTATCATGTTCCAATATCAGAATAGCTGACTTTGTTGTGTCCATGTATACTTGTTCTGCAATGCCCTTCGTTGCGAACACCTCTGAAAATAAATAATATTAGGTAACTTAGCACTAATAACTTTACCTATGGTAATTAATAAATGACAACAACAATAATCCTCCCAGCAGCCGTAATGTACCAAAACGTGGCGGCGTTAACGCCGTCATAGACTGGAGGGACAATACTTGAGGCTTCATAATGTCACGGGGAAGCACCAGTCGTGCTTAGTGACCAACCACCAGACAAAGTCACACGCCACGCGACTAACGACTTTGTGGTTTTCGTTGAGACGTCTGATGACATCATTTGAGAGGATGGGTCTGATATTTCACCTTTATGGTCTCCATAATATATGGAACCTTTTTCCACTGCCACCTTCTCACCGAAGACTACATCATTGCTATCAGGTACATAGGTAAGTTGTGGCTTGCAATTCTTTTTCTCAACACACAGCCCATAGCGCTGGGTCTAGAATTCCAAATTTTGCACAACGGTTTCATGTGAGATCTATGGGATGCATTAAGAAAGGATTTTTCAAAACACATATAAGGTGTGAAACGAGAAGTATTCCAGCCCCATTGATAAGATAACTGATAACATACCAACGTGTGGGTGTGGTATATTTGACTCAGATTTGTTGACAGCGACCAGCCTCACCACCGGCAAGTCTTCAGGACCAGCGCGCAGCCCAGCCGGGGTTGTTGTTCTTGATTCCACTATTAAGCAAAATTTTGATTAATTACAAATTATTTAATAATTTCTGAACATATCAATCAGTTCTATTTGGTCCGTCATGACGACTGACGCTTCAGTTAGGATTATTTACAAATAATAGCTTTTTATAAAAAATACGCACCGAATTTAATGTTTTAATTTTGACAGTAAAAATGACATACATACAGTCGAATTGAGAACCTTGTTCTTTTTGAAGTTGGTTGAAAAACATTGGCTAGGGGCCGTGGTGTTTTGCTCTTTGCATTTAAGAAAACAATACCTAGATAAATCCCATTAAACTTGTGTTAGTGACGTCATAATAACTAAGTAAAAATTTTGTTGATTTTTTTAATAAGTAAAAATAACAAGGCCAATATTAAATTAACATCTAGGTATACAACAACGGCTTAAGATAAGCCAGATACCAATATTTCCTAATCTATTGCGTGGTAGAGTAGTGGTTAGTGACCAGTCGTGGGTTCCATTCTAACCCAGGACGAATCTTGGTGTGATGAGAACGACAAGCAAAAATATTTATGTAGATACTATATCTGTTCCTAGGACCCGTAACTCCTTGTTTCCACTGGGGAAACATTCATAAGAAAACATGTCGTACCTAAGCACTATCGATCTTTAAAGTTTAGAGATGCATAGAATGAGATAAGACTATGCTAGTATTTATCATGTTTTGTTGTGGAGTGCAAACGCCGACTATCATCATTTTAACCAGTATCTAATGTGGCAACATCAATAGGTCACGGGACTTTTGCCAATATTCAAAATTCAAATTCAAAATGTTTATTGCAGTCCAGATATACATAACAATAATTCGCTATGTTAGTCATACTAGGCACAGCCTGTGTCGTGGCTAACAATAAATCTTAAGTTATTACCTAGGACTTTAACAAGTGCCAAAAATATTATTATTGTTTTTTTTTTTTGTATATCTTAATATATATATTTCTTGTGTGCGTGTGTATGTGACTGAACTCCTCCTAAACGACTGGACCGATTTTGATGAAATTTTTTGTGTGTGTTCAAGGGGATCTGGGAATGGTTTAGATTCACAATTTTGTCCGCTGGCGGTACGAAGTTCGCTGGGGCAGCTAGTATACTATAGATAATTGAAAGAGTGTATAATACTTACTAGCAAACGCTGAAAGTTCTTTCTGTGCGTAATGGTATCCCGCGGCGATGCCGTACGCCATAAGGATGACTACAGCGAACATCAGCAGCATCAGAAGTAACGAGCACAATGTCCATGTCAGAACTCTAGGGTTAGGTAATTGGGTAACTTAGTTGTTAGGTAATTGGGTAACTTAGTTGTTAGGTAATTGGGTAACTTAGTTGTTAGTTAATTGGGTAACTTAGTTGTTAGGTAATTGGGTAACTTAGTTGTTAGGTAATTGGGTAACTTAGTTGTTAGTTAATTGGGTAACTTAGTTGTTAGGTAATTGGGTCACTTAGTTTTTAGGTAATTGGGTAACTTAGTTGTTAGGTAATTGGGTAACTTAGTTGTTAAGTAATTGGGTAACTTAGTTGTTAGGTAATTGGGTGACTTAGTTGTTAAGTAACTGGGTAACTTAGTTGTTAGGTAATTAGGTATCTAAGTAAGAACTAGCTCCCCCCGTGGGTACGCCCGCGTGGTCCCTATTTCACCCCCTTCACTTAAACCCTTTTTAGTGTCGGTAGCAGTGTAGTGCAGCGGTATCTATTGAAATATAAGGTCGCGGGTTCGATTCCCGGTTCTTAGTGTGAATTGTTTCATCGCCGTTGCTCAATATGGTGAAGGAAAACATAGTAAGTAAGGAAACCGGTACGTTCAAAAACTAATAATTCGAGAAGTTGAGACATCCACTAACACGCACTTGGCCAGTGACGTTTCTTTAGAAGTCATTGCTTATTCGACATGAAAATAAATTATCTAATTTAATTACCTTTCAAGGCAGAATGATAAGGTGCAGAAGATAGACTGTAATATACCCATCTTTAGCTGGTTTTACCTGCAAAATATACCTAATAAAAGTACGAAATGAATAATATAGTAGTTTTACAGTGACTGTCAAATAAATTGGCAATAGGCCTTGTCCGCGCACGGCCGATTTTCATAGATACGTGTATAGTACATGCGCAAACCTACCCGCTTAGGCTATTTGGCCAAGTTTAATCGCTTTAAATAAAAATCAATTGCTGTTAGTTAGTCTCGCTAAAACTCGAGAACGGCTGAACGGATTTATCTTATCTTGGTCTTGAAATGTTCGTGGAGGTCTAGGGAAGGTTTAAAAGTTGAGAAAAAAAGTATTTTATACAAAAGTTTAGGTCTTTTATTTATCAGTTGAGGCAGTACGAAGTCTGCCGGGTCAGCTAGTGCTTAGATAAAACTCGCTAATGTCGACAATATCAAGATCAAGTGCGGGGTGTTACGTACAAGGTTAAGACGCGTGAGCGAGGGTTTATGTATGCTCTCCTCACACCCGTCGTCGCGTCGACAAGCACGAGATTTTATAACCGGCTTCAGCTGAAGGTTGTTGCCATGCTATTCTTCCTGGTAATATTGATTTATGAGTTTCTGAGAATGTATGGATGACGTTAGGTAGGTACCTACTCTTTAAGGGAAATGCCTCAAAGTAATTAGATGAAATTTTGTACTCATGTGGTTTATTACTTGGACTAACACATTATTTTTTATTTGGACTACACCCACCACCACAATCCCACTATTGCTACTGTAAGCCAGGATCGACAACGGTGGCGTGGTGAAGAGATTCAGGATTTGAACCCGGCAAGTCCCGGGACACCTAAACTGGCTTGGATCCCGCCTAAATTTAATTATTACATTGTTTTACATTGTCCACTTACCTCCAAGCAAAACGGGAGATGAGATGGACTAAGACATAGGTACCTAAATAACAACACAATATATGCCTCGATGGTCAAGTGGTAAGTGTACGCCTAATAACCGCGATGTCCCGGGTTTGATCACGGGTCGAGCAAAAAGACTAAATACTTAGAGAATCGTAATTGCAGCTCGAAGTTTCGAATTGTGCTCGATGAAGTCCCCCTATTACGTATGGCTAAAACATAGCCGGCGAAGAGTGGGTGATATTCGCTTCTGTCTACACCTGTGGGTAATACAGGCGTAACTAACACTTAAGCTACTTTTTGTCCAGGTAATATGTTCCTTCTTCTTCTTCTTTTAATTATGGCCTCTGCAGAAATTATTCCGCAATTTTGCCAGTGTCAAGTTTAAATAAGTAAATAAGTTTTTAAAGATTAGTAGTAAAAAACTAAAAAAAACTGCGACGTTCTAAGACGCCATTTTTATCCTTTCATCTCACCAATATGTTCCTTAGGAATATTTCCCGCACATGACGTAGACGAAGTTGCAGACAGAAGCTAGTAGGTACCTAAGTAGTACCTATAATAATTAGGTAGTATGCTTACCTTAAAGTCTGTCCTAGTACATGTAAAACAGATGATTATTTAAACTCTAAAGTTAAAGTAAATAAACCTATATAAAATAAAATTAATTACGGAATATCATAACCAAATCCGAAATTGTATTTTCTAAAAACTCGACAAGAAATAAAAACGTCACTGGGTCGATGATCGCATAATCAAAGAGAATGAGTAGACACACAGATTATCTAGAGACTACCGAAGTAGACATTTCTTGCATTTCAGAACAAGAACTGACAACCGACGTACAAACAAAGAGAGTGTGTCATTCGACGGGCCGGTAGCTTAGACGGTAATACTTATATTACTTTTCTTTTGAAAATATATACTTAGATAATTACACCCAGACTCAACACCAACAGACATGTTCACCACACAAATGTCTGTCTTGGGTGAGAATCGAACCTACGAATATGTAAGTAAAATAGTTCATACAAAAAATATGATTTACTATACACAGTAGCGAGCATATTTGCAAAGAATAGCCATTCTTATCTTATACAATATAAATTAAAAGAAGATTTATAACAATATGAAACATTTATTAACAACTTGTATAACAGTTATACAAATCAAAACAGTCTCAGTCCAAAGGCACTTTACACAACCAAATAATAATTACTTAACAGGTAATATAGTTACAATATGTAATATTAAATACATGTATTTACGAAAGGAGCTAGAAAAAGCAATGTATAACCCGAGATAATACAGAAATGGCTGCCGGCACTAATCATTCCCTCTAACTGAGCGTTTGCACACCACAACAAAACATGATTCAAGCATAGTCTTATCTCTTTCTACTCATCTCTAAACGATAGAGATAGATAGTGCTTACAACATGTTTTCTTGAGTATGTTTAGCCAGTGGGAACTAGCGGCTCGCCATTTATTTCGACATATTATGTCTAAAGTCAATCAGGGCTCTGGAGTTTTCCAATCCCGAATTTTTCTGTTAATATTTGTCATATCCGAGGATTCCGGAAGTACGATTCCGAGTCTGGGAATACATGAATGGACGTTGATGGTTCGCTAACACAACAATATCGCTCAAGAAAGTACATCACAAACCTTGAAGTCACAAATTATCGTCCCTTCCTATAATAGGTGTATGAATAGTTTTCACAGTTTTCAGAGCAAGGCTGTAAGTAGTTGCTTTCATGAAATGTCAGTCCTATCGAATTCTATAACATATTGTCATAAAACATATTAAACATTTCTACAAAACGTTTAGTGTTATTATATAATATTGGACAAGTATATATTTTTTAATTTTTCGAAGATAAACAGCTAAAATACGTGTCTAATATTTTTATAGATTGATCGGGAACAAAGGTCGAACTGTCAAAACTCGTCATATGACGAAAACGTACTTGAAGGCGTTTTCCTCGCTTTTTGATTTTTCCTGTCTCTCTCTATGTATACATGTATATACAACCGTATGTGAAGCGGTCAGCTGTATATTCTCCTACACAAATGTTTTCCCTTCACCTCAACCCTTTTTTTAGTGTGCCACTGCTGGCACGAGTCCTGCGCACGGGCACTTATCTTACCAGTTGAGAGAGTAAAGACCCTAATACACACACGCTGGCCGACTGGTGGATGTCACATGTCTTCGAATTATTAGCTCTTAGACATGCTGGTTTCCTCACTTTGTTTTCCTTCACCGATTTTGCGCAGCAGTGATGAAATAATTCACACAAAAATTTGTGGGCACGATCGGGAATAGAATCTGAGACCTTACATTTCTAAGGCGAGGTCCGTACCGCTGCGTCACACGCTGCTCTTGCGCCAACGCTGCTCTACACAAATGTTAATATGATCTAAATATATTTTTTGTGATTCTTTTAATATGCCCAGAGTTTATATTGTGTTAAGAACTTTGTTCCCGAGGGGGATTCCCCGACCGCACAGTTGTTACTATTATTACGTACCCTGTGTGATCTAATTTTACCTATTAGTTACAGTATATAAAAAGTTATATAAATAAATATAAAAATATCCAATACATGTACAATTAATAATAATAATGTATAATTGTACTTTTTACAATATCTATGTTTTTATGAACACTGTTTTTTTAGTCTTTGCTTTTTAAAGTTATGTACTGATTCAACTTTTATCTTATAATTCTAACTAAAGGTATCAGAAACCCCAACTGCCAGTTATTTAGCGCAAAAAATACGCCATTTTTGAAATATCCATCAAAGAACACTTGGTTCTATATGACGAATCTTACGAACGATAGACTGTCGCAATCGATGCAGCAGTTTAGGAGATACTAATATAATAAACAAATTTACAAATATGTAAATACAAAACTTAAAAAAATTGTTTCATAGGTCACCAATTTAAAAGTGTTTAGTGGGTGTCGAACAGACTATAATTACGTCACGACAGTCGTAAAAAAACGCCACGGTGTGATACAGGAAAACTTTTTAACCAAAGCGCAATTTTTTTTGGTGATGTTAGATTATAATAGATCACGTTTTCATTAATTATTAAATATATTTATTGAATTTCATTTTCGACATAACTTTAGCAAAATATAGACGAGCTATTCGTACTATCGAAATCGGATTAGTACTATAAGAAATCGCGCGGCAACTGTTAGCGGTAATTGACCCTAGCGAGCCCACAGCTACGGAGCATACGGCGGCAAGCGGGTGACAGAAATATCAGTATCGATACTAAATATCTTTCGTTAGAGGATTACTTAATTTTTTATGTACTAAGACATATAAAAATATGTGTTAATAAAAATTCGTTTAAGTTTACTTTCTCAAAGCTTTTTGGCTAAAAAGATTTCCTGTATGTGTAGTTTTTGAATAATTTTTTTTTGGTTTATAATAAATACCTAAATATAAAACGTAGCATGTGTAATGTGTATGTGTGTGTGTGTTATCGCTTGTCGTGTAGTAAGTCCCATAGCGGTAGATCTCTGAGTGCTATACTCAGATGCTGTTGCAGTAAAGTGCTCAGTGCAGGCGCAGCGAGTGAGTGTGCAGCTCCTCGTAACCAGGCGCAGACTGGTGCGGCGCCGCTTAGTGGACCTAAACCTGTCACGTGGACGTCGCCGCATCTATACAAAACAAGACCTTGTTAATAACAGGGAAAGGATAACATCGACATACAACCCAGACGATATAAATGTAATCTCTAAAGGAAGAATCTCTGCTGAGTTTTCTGGGAGTGTTTTTTAGTAACTGTAGAATGTAGAATGTAATTTTCAAAGACATTTTTTAAACTTCGACTTGTCTTTGAGTCGTTTTTCGAAGAGATGTGTGTAACTATAAATGGGAACTGGTCTGCAGCAGAGTGGGAATTTTTTCGTATACACGCCGTCTCATAATAATGCTTATCTAAATATATAAAAGAAGAAACTGACTGACTGACATATAAACGCGGAGCCCAAACCGCTGGGTCTGGAGACTCCAAATTTGGCACATAGGTTCCTTATGGGGTCTAGGGGTGCACTAAGAAAGGATTTTTGAAAACTCACCCTTTAAGTGGGTGAAATGGGGTCCAAAGTTTGTATGGAAAAACAAGATTAGTGAGATCAATTTCGCGGGCGAAACAGCGGGCAGAAGCTAGTTAATATTATAAATGCGAAAGTAACTCTGACTGCCTGTCTGTCACGCTTTCTCGCTAAAACTGGTGAACAGATTTGGATGAAATTAGTATGGAGAAAGTTAGAGACCCGGGGTAGGACTAGGATAGTTTTTATCCGATTGCGCAAAAACAGGTTAATGTTTTAGCGTGATAATCGTCAACATGCGGGCGGAGCCACGGTTGGAAACCTGGTAAAATATAATTTATCTCAATAGCTCGACCACAAGCTCAAAAAAACAAACCATTTTCATCCACAGCACCTACTTATTAACTGTAGGTATATTTACCGATTCTTAATACGCAGTCGGGCGTCAGGGGCGCCTCTATTGATATTTAGCTAAAAGGTTAAAAGATTAAACTTAGGTGTAATTAAGTTTTACACAGAAACATATTTATGTACTATTATACGTACTCAAGATTATGCAGTGTAAGGTCGTGTAGCTGTGCGTATGGCTCGTGCCTCGCGAGACCGACGCTGAGCGAGAGATGTGCGGAGTGTCGGTGGAGCGAGGCGGCCGCGCGACCACCGCACAGTACGCCCATCGCGCGGATACGATACGAATCGTACCCGATCTGACATATTAACACTGGGTTACTATTGTTACCAAGAAGCTTACATTAATACACTGGACATTGCGAGGGAAGATGTCATTTTTTTTTGTGTTTTTCCGTCAGATAGATAAATTAAACATATTGGACATGTTTATCTTTTTTTGTGTGACTTAAAGATTACGGCGATACGTTTAAGCAAAATTTCGAATGACGTCACACCTAGGTAAGTTTTAGACAGAGGTATGACGTAGCGCACTCCGACTCCATAACTTTAATGCGTTGCATATTAATATTGTTTCATTTTAATGTAAAAGGAAAAAATTCGTGTGTGTGTAATTTTTTTATTATCTATCTAACATACGATTTTTCACACTGTCGTCATCCTTATTGTTGAAAACAAGAAATATGGCATTGAATGACGTCGTTTATGTCTTATGTCTCTTTCTTGAGAGTTACATTGCTGTTTTTTCAATAAATGCATACTAGGGACCTTTAAAAAGTAAGCAATGTAACTCAAAAGAAAGAGACAAATAACATCAGGGACGTCATTCAAGGCCATATTTCACTATACCCAGCTTCTAACAGGTACTATTGAAGCAGAGAAGAAAGAAAATTAATAGATTTTAATAAGCTTGTATGCATTGTAATTTTGTAAAAATTAATTTCCGATTTGATCTACATAAGACAGAGAAAAAGGCGAAAATACATAATAATACATACATCCGAATATAGAACATCTTTTTTAGAGTACGGTGGCGCAGACCGCACGTATTGAGGATGTGTGTTAGTCGGTGAAATATATCTCTAATAATTGTATTTGCAGTTGGGAGATCCGTGGCCAGTACTGGGTCACTTTAAAGGGTCGTTTCTTTAACCTGTTCTACTAATATTATTAAGCGCGAAAATTTGTATGAATGTGTGGATGTTTGTTACTTTTTCGCGTAAAACAACTGGATGAAATGACATGAAATTTAGATCAGGAATAGATTATAGTACAAAAAAGAAACAGCTACTTTATAAGTCACTTTAAAAATAAATTTTGTGTTTTTATGATGTTAAAGACACTCGCCTCTAATTCCTTCATCCTCAGAGTGACATAGAAGGTGGTCTTTACAGGGTCGGATCTGATGACACTGACGTCGTTAACACGGTTGATGGTCGCGAGGTTCTTCACCCACCCGGTGTCTGTTTCAAACTTTCCTATATACGATAACGATCCGATCTGAAATATAAAAACTATTTTGTAATAACTATGAAGGCATAGGCTCGCCTTTGCAGGTTGGCATCTTTGTGTGAATTGTTTCATCGCCGCTACTCAATATCGGCGAAGGAAAAGATCGTGAGAAAACGCCATGACTCAGAACTAATCATTCGATCCAGGACATGTGACATCCACCAACCCGCACATAGTCAGTCAGCGTGTGTGAATTAAGTCCTTAACTCTCTCAACTCGTAGGATAGTTGAGACAAGACCCGCGGTCAGAAGTAGGACAATTAGAAAAAAGTTTTGAAGTGGTAAAGATCTGTTAAGACTGCGAGGTTTTTGCTGCCGCTGTGGGTAGAAAAGACCCAAGTGGTTACGCGATGCCTCTACGCGTTAGTACAAAGTTTCACTCTAGTCGAGTAAGTTCTTACAATTTACCAGAGCGAATACCATTTTCAATATTTGCTGTACAATTTCATCCCGTCTGGACCGATAAAAAAAACGAAAAAAAAAATGCAAATCAGGTGACAATCAACTGGTGGTAGGCTTCGGCCGTGGTTAGTGACCACCCACCAGACAAAGCCGCAAAGCCAACCGGCCTTGCCGTGTTCCGGTGCGATGTCTGGTGACACCATGCAAAGAGGGTGGATCGGAACTGTTGCTCCTTTAAGGTTTCTAACCTTAAGGAGGCTCATTCCGCTGCCACGTTCTCACCGATAATCATTCGTAATCACGAATGAATCGGTACTTTGGGCTGGCGCGTCCCATCGTAGACTACATCATTGCTTAACATCAGGTAAGTTGTAGTCAAGTGCCTAGCAGTAGCCTATTCAAGAATAAAAAAAAGGAAATAAAAAAAATAGGAATAATACCTTGTGCATAAAGGTGGCGTGTAAAGGTGGCAGTTCTACCAGTTCGGAGCACGACTGTAGAATAGTTCGCCGCATGTTGATCAGTATCATATCCACCAATCTGTTGCCGTTGGACGCCAGCGATTCTGTCATTGCACTGCACAATTGTACAAAATATACTAACTATACAAATTACACTTCAATCTGTATTGCACTATTCCGCTATTTCGACAAAACAATCTTCATAGAAATAAAACTACTTCAACGGATTTTATCGCGGTTTATTTTAGATTTTAGATCCCGACGTTTTAAAGTCTTTTCAGACTTCATGTTCACGGGTGGACTGAGGTATTTGAAGTCCAAAAATATTAATCGCAATTATTACTAACTACCTCCAAACATTAATATTTAAGTTGCATTCCAATATAAGCAAACTGAGCTCACAGAAAAAAATACAAAAAATACCTAAAAAAAACCCTCAGTCCACCCGTGAACATGAAGTCTGAAAAGACTTTGAAACGTCGGGATCTAAAATCTAAAATAAACAGCGATAAAATCCGTTAAAAAGTAGTTTTATTTCAATGTTTGATATTCGCGTAAATCTAAGACAATACTAAACAATCTTCGTTAATATCTTTTTCATACATAGACAGCGCACAGGATTAGCAAGCTGTTACTGTAAGTACTAAACTTTATAGTAAATATGTTATTTTATTTTTCTGAACGCCTTTATCCCTGATCGCGCTTATCTATAACCTACTGCTTACTTGGAAAATGAATAATTATAATAAAACCTTGTATAAAAATTGGTGAACGGGTGAATGGGACTATAGCGACTTCAAATTTGAAGAACAGAAGCGACATCTATGGGCCTTGCAGTAATTTACTTACATACAAATTTGAGCTTTCCATTTATACCCCATCTAAATTTTCTGGACAAAAACTAACGATTTTAAATCGTATCCACACCTAATTAATTTCAGTTCTAATTATGTGAATCTATTTAGCTGTATAGGTACGACAAAATGAGCGGTCAAATGGGCGACAATGGACAGTGAGTACCTATGTCCTTAAGTTCCTGAAGCAGTACTTACGTATAGGCTTCAAACAAGCTAGGATTGTCACACATAACTTCGGAAACACTCGTGGCTTGTCGTAGCACTACCGATAGATGTCGTTGCAGTTTCTCTCGTAGCAACGCGTAGAGTGGGAGGGAGATAGCAGCAGTTAGAGGTAGATCATCTGAAACATTATAAAACAGTGGTTGCCAATTATAATTATTAAATTAGAAATAGTAAATAAGTAAGACCGTAGAAAGTCACGCACGTTAGTTAAGAGATTGATGATCGTACCAGGTACCTGCTCATGCAAGCTATCCAAGGGTACGCGCACCACCATATGGGAACCACTGTTATAAAAGTATGAGTGGAGAATTAACGCCCTTGCTGAGACTCCCCGCACGGGGTCTCACCTGGCAAAGCCAGACCGCACGCAAGGCGAGAAGAAACGCTCCCTCTAGCACGATGCCCTCTACCTAACAGACGTCTGTCTGAGCGGCCGACACCGCATTCCCAAGGGGGAAGCACTACCTATGAGACGGGCCGCCATAGCGGCCCCCCCAAGGACCTGCCCATGTTAACGGGCAGCGGAAGATCCTCTCGGTCAGGGGGCAAAACCTGCCCCGACACCTACTCCTCGACCCCCGTGACGGGGTGTGAGAAGACCTCGAGTAACGTTCATAGTAAGATATAGCGTGCGTTGTGGGTGTGTTATAAATGTGACAATATTTGATATTCTTTAGTGGAAAATAGCTAAATGGATATAGATGTATGAAAAAAAGGGCGATATTAACGTTAAGCTATTGCATAAGTCACCTCGTAGTGATCATCATTCCACCTCATCTGGGTTCGTCATAGGCTAAATTTTCGACCGAATTCATTATGAGTTTTAATTTCTCATGTCAACCAAAAAGTGTTATCAAGTCATGAATAATTCAGTTGCATTAATTTTAAGCTTTATATTTATTTATTCTAAACTATGGAGATATCATAAGTCATCAAAATCCTCTTGTGGAGCCCACACATAATTGAAAAAACGTGGCTGATAGAATTTTTGCTTTTCTACTTTCGGGCTACCATAGATTTTACGATCGTAAATTCTTATATAAAATTTTTAAAGATAAATAACGATATATGTGTCGTTAACAGTTAACCGATAACAGCCAATTTAAAAAACAACTATGTTAAATAATGCATGCGGATGTGATGAACAGATGTTTGTCTTGTGTCTGGGTGTATTTATCTATATTTAAGTATGTATTTACAAAAGAAAAGTATTTTAAGTAGTTTATTACCAGTTATCTGGTTCCCATAGTACAAGCTCTGCTTAGTTTGGTATCAGATGGCCGTGTGTGTTAATGTCCCACTATATTATTACACAATTCCACACATACTTGTTATGTGCGGGATGTCACATGTCCTCAAATAGTTTTAAAAAGATATCCCGATTTCTTCAAGATGTTTGACCATGAAATAATTTACCCAAAGATATGTGAGCATGTTATGTTTTTTATATTAGCCCCCTTATTCATAAACGCCTTATAAGCTCATCATAGCTACAATTTTATGAATATTATAAATGCGAAAGTAACTTTATCTGTCTGACGCGCATTCACGCCAAAATTGAGAGATTTGGATGAAATTAGGTATGGAGACAGTTTGACACCCGGGAAAGGATAGTTTTTATCCGACTGCGAAAAAAGAGTTTAATGGGTTAGCGCGATATCCGAAATGCGCGGGCGGAAAGCTAGTAGGTTTATAATTAAAAAAAATGCAGAAATAGTGGGACATTAACACACACGGTCATCTGATCCCAAACTAAACAGAGCTTGTACAATGGAAACCAGATAATTGGAAATATACTACTTTTAATACTTTTCTTTTGTAAATATATACTTAAATATAGATAATTTCACCCAGACATAAGACAAACAGACATATTTAAACAAATGTTTGTCTCGGGTGGGAATCGAACCAATGACCTGCAGCGTGAAAAGCAAGTATCTTACCAACCACGCCACCGGCCCGTCAATTCGTTTGTCTTTGTCTGTTATCTTAACATTTATACTAGTAAGAAAGAGAAAGTCCATTTTAACTAAAGAATCTTATAAGATTTTTATGAATAAGTCCGTTAGAATCTATGGCAAACCACAAACCACGTAGCAAGAATGGGAAAAGAAATAATAAATATATATTTACCAATATGTTTTGCTAGTTGCTCAGTCGTTGCGAATTCATAGCCGCCGTTTTTCTGCGGCGATGGCCATGACAACTGTGGAGAAAATATGTTTCGTAACTATAAGTCAGTCTATAGATATAACCAAACCAAGGATATATTTATAAACAAGGCCGTTCTGTATGGGTCAAATTTTGGATGCTGATGTAATAATAAATAAATATCTATTTATTTCAGGCACATATCTTAATATATATATTTCTTGTGTGCGTGTGTATGTGACTGAACTCCTCCTAAACGACTGGACCGATTTTGATGAAATTTTTTGTGTGTGTTCAAGGGGATCTGGGAATGGTTTAGATTCACAATTTTGTCCGCTGGCGGTACGAAGTTCGCTGGGGCAGCTAGTAACACTATAAATAAATAATTATAATATGAAATTACATTAAATTAAAAACAAGTCTGAGTCACCTTCTTCCGTGGGTGTAAAACTTTAATAATAATAAATAAATAAATAAATCCCCACACGTGGTCCTCGGGTGGTGCAAATCAGGCGACAATCAACTGGTGGTAGGTTTCGATCGTGGTTAGTGACCATTCACCAGACAAAGCCGCACCGCCAAGCGGCTTTGCCGTGTTCCGGTGCGATGTCTGGTGACACCATGCAGAGAGGGTGGGTCGGAATTGTTGCTCATTTAAGGTTTCTAACCTTAAGGAGGCTCATTCCACTGCCACATTCTCACCGATAATCATTCGTAATCACGAGTGAATCGGTACACTGGGCTGGCGCGTTCCATCGTAGACTACATCATTGCTTAACATCAGGCAAGTTGTAGTCAAGCGCCAGCCTATCGAAGAATAAAAAAAAACATATCAGATTTTCTTCATTCTAATTTTTCACATTGAACCGCGCGGTGTCAGGGATCGCACCTCGGTAGCGATGGAACACTACCACTTTCGGCCAAAATTCTTCTTTCGTGAAGGCCGGTAGATGGTCAGGAGGTACTCTCACCACAAAGTTGTCAAAATTTACATTGTGGCGAGACTCAAAGCTTTTAAAGAACTACTGTCTGACGTTTGATTATTCAATTCCCACCCCAAGACAGTTATTTGTGTGCATGAATATGTCTGTTTGTCTTCGGTCTGGGTGTAATTATCTGTTTTGTATGTATTTAAGTATATTTGTATAGTTTATCAACTATCTTTTTTCCAATGCACAAGCTCTGCTTAGTTTGGGGTCAGATGATTTAAGCCTTGGACTTGTACGAATATTCCCACTTGCCTGATGTTAAGCAATGATGCAATCTACGATGGAATGCGCCTGCCCAGTATATATTATTAATTTTCGGTGAGACGGTGGAAGTGGAATGAGCTTCCAAATGTAACCTAAAAGGAGCAACAATTCCGACCCAACCTCTCTGTCGTTCTCTATTTTTTGCCAGACAAACTAACATACATTAATTTTTATAATATAAAATCATACCTTCACTAAAACCTCATCGTGTGTAAACTCGATCCCAGGGTTGATGAAAGAGAATGCATCATCTTCTAACACAAGACCGACCTTCACGTCTGCCACCATATTGGACAAAGCTATTCTGAACAAACAATTTTTCTCCATTAGGTAATTGGAAAAAACAGTACCTAACAACCTTATGGGTGTTTTACTTTCTCGACTATTTTAAGAGTTAAGATACTTAAGGCCTTAATCTACACCCGCTAGCTAAATGCGGGTCGGTGGATGTCCTTCAATGTTTTATTTCTAATGATTCTTCACAATGTTTCTTTCACCGATATTGTAATTAGTCATGATGAAAGGATGCACCCAAAGATGTGTGCGCAAGAGTGGGATTCGAACCGGCGGCGACCGTATTGCTTAGGTACTAGAAAATTTGTGTTGTAAAAGTAGCACGATTGTTAAGTTTAGAGTAGAATTGTCTATTTTTTTTTTGATTAGTTACTAAGTTACTGGGAAGAGACTGGACTCCACGACACAGGGAATCCTAGTATGGGGTCCAGAGAAACTGTACCAACTTGTTTGTAACCTTAACTTGTAACCTACATTCATTCTTGTCTTTCTATTGTTTTTGTCATTGAATAAAATTTATTTTTATTATTAAATTAACTATTACTACTATATTTTTATTATTAATTTTATTATTATTAAATATCTTTTTGTAATGTAAATTACAAAAAGATATGAAAAATCGTATTTCAATTAGTCTGTCAGTAAGTATATTCAAAATGTTAGATACGTATTTTTGTTTTATCATTGAAAGGAAATAATATTAAGATATGACGCATTAAAGTTATGGAGAGGGAGTCTTTAAAAAACTTACGTAGGTTTGATCTTTAGGTCACACAAAAAAATATTAAAAATATTACCATCACTTCAATCCTTTTTACTGTCCCGCTGCTGGGCACGGGTCTTTTCTCAACTTACTTATGAGTTGAGAGAGTTTAGGCCTTAATCCACACACGCTGGCCATGTGTAGATTGGTGGATCCTCGAATGATTAGTTGTTAGACATGCCAGTTTTCTCACAATGTTTTCCTTCACCGATATCGAGCAGTGGAGATCAAGCAATTCACACAAAGATGTGCAACCTTATTTTTGTAAGGCAAGGTCTGAACCGCTTCGCCACCGCTACTTGCAAATTTATAAATATTTCATTTTATAAAATAATTAACAAGGTGGACTTGCATCTTACATAATACAAAAATGAACAAAAACATATTTTAATTATTATTATAAATGTTATCTAACAAAAAATTGCATCTGTTTAAATTTCTAATTACCTTCTTAATGAGCATTTAGTCAGACCTGTTATGATAAAAATGTTACATTTAGTATTAGATAATTACTGTAATACATGATCTTAAATATGAAATATTTTTTATGATAAATCATGCAATCAGTCCGAGTATAAGATGTGTACATTCGTCAGAAATTCCATCATACTTATTACATGAAAAATGTTAAATAATAATTGTAATAATATTTAGTTAACAATTTTAAAGAACAATGTACAAGTACTTACAAAACATGGCCTTCAGCTAAGACTGGTATAAGATTGTAAAGGTTTTCATTAAGAGCACTGTACAGCCCTCTCACACTGACTTCTCCAAGTGAACATCGTAATGTGAGAGCCATAGATTTGAGATCCAATGAGAGCACTTGCATGTGGAACGTTGGAGGTTTTACCAGTTCTAAACGGGAGAGGTTCCTGAAATATGTACAATAATAAAATAAACAAGCATTTTTATTTACTAGCTAATATTATTATAAACATTAGAAGTTATATTTCAAGAGAAAGAAATTGTTAAAGCAAACAAAATAGAAGGTCAAAAGCAACGAAAGCAGCGATAATATATCTGCATTTTTGTAATAAAAGTTAAAAAAAAAAGACTACAATTAATGGAACCAATTCACATAAACCTATTCAAGTCTGTCTATAAATGATGGAGCTTGAACAAACATAAAATAAAGACTTGAATTGAGAAACACCTCATTTTTTAAGTTAGTTATAGATGTGGTGTCATCATTGCCCTTGCCTTTTTCCTATTTCTATTGGGGTCGGCTCCCAGTCTAACTACCAGTCGCTAGCTACCAGGATTTAGTGAGTGACTGTCATCAGACCTCGAAACCCATAGGAAATCAGTAGCTAAGGTGGTTAGATCAAGTGTCTAAATTTTATTGGGCTTCTGACTGCCTGTAACAATTGTCATAAATGTTTTTAATGCCAACCACTCCTACCGAGGGTGTGCATATATTTGCAATTCCCATTACTAGCATAAAAGTGTTTGTTAGATAGATTCATTAATATATGTGTGTTACTTCTTAATGACAAGGGGCAATGTGGATTAAAATTAAAAAAATTGGAACATTGGACTCCTTACTTGTCACCGTGGACTTGCAACCTCAGAAGCATCACTCATGTGTTAACAAGCTTTTAGATATTAATAGTGTGTTATTCACAATCAGGAACATAAACAAAAGTTTTGCTCTTTATGTATTCTACATATATGGAGATATCTCTCCAGTAAGGCTGCCTACAGAGCAAATAAAATTGCTATACCCTATACCTTATAACAAAGTTATATGATTCTCTTCCTGAACCACTATATCTACCAATTTGTTTAAAAGCACTTTATGGAATGTAAAGAAAATTGTAAATAGTTACACTTGTGTGTTTTTAGCAAAATATGAGGTATCTGCTAAAGTATCAGGTTTCATCTGTTCTCCATTCTTAGGCTGCTGCAGCACGACATTTGTAAAACTCTAAAAATAATAATAACTGTTACTATCATTAGTCAACATTGATAAACTAGATTTATTTTCCATTATTTACCCTCTTGATAACATCTTGTAGATTAGGTTGAACTCTAATAAGAAGATCGTCCAATTCTTGTTCAATGTCCACCTCTTTAGTGTCTTCTTCAGACATTTTTATAATTGCATTACTTATTAAGTGAGTGAATAGGTAATTTATTAATTTGATATCACCGAAACCGAAACATATTGCATTAGCCAACCCACGAAACAGCTGTATGATGACATGTGAGGCGATGACGATAATGACAACAGTGACAACCGCTGTCAATAATATTTCAAACTAGAATTTTGTCTATGCTTGCTCTATGGGTGGGTTAAGTTTGGCCGCACACGTTCGTTCTCTGTTCGGAGTTAATCTGTACGGATGTCCCGAAATCGGAAGCCGAATGCAAGCTTATAAATCCTTTTTAATTACGTGTCACATGAAATGCAGCTCTGGCTTGCTCTTGTGCAACTTCAATTATTGTATGTCGTCAAAACTTTGAAGAAGTTATTATACCTACTTATTTAAACCTGGCACAATCCTAATTTTCTACGGAAAATGATTTCTGTTCGATGAGCGAAGGTCATCTACTTAATTTAGTTATGTTATGATTTTTATTCGGAATGAAAACCAACAAGCTTAATTTTTTTGTAAGAACTTTTATTTGCCATATTCTATACCTACTTACTATAGCAATTCAATGAACAAGCACATATTATGGTTACTAAATAGAAAATCCAATCCACTAATAGTAATCCACTTATAGTTTCCAATCCACTTTCTTCCTAATATTCTTTTGGATTAATTGTCTATTAATAATTTGGTGTTATTAGTAATGGGCGATGAAACGATTTTCGGGAAAGTTTATTAGAAATAGGTCCGACAGGTATATTCCAAATGTCACATTTATCGCCCTTACAATTCCATTTATGGTCCAAAGCTGTAAAATGGAACAAAATTTACGGCTGTTTAATTATATGCTATTTTTTTTAGCGTGAAGGCTAGTAGTTCAAAAGTTCTAGTTCTAAACTTTCAGATTCTAAATGAATTGAAACTTTTGAAACGCTTGTAGCTTAGTTCGTTGTTAGATTGCCAAAATTCCTGTAGTTTCGAAATTGTTAAAAAATCAAAATGGGTGGCTGTACTTTAGTTGCCGAGATTCATTTTGACTTTATTAGCTGTTTAAATAAGCATAGGTAGGTATATTATTTTATTTAAGTCTATTATTGTGAGCGTTTTGGTTTCTCGGTAAGTTCACAATTGTAATTTTAAATAAAGAAATAAAATCAATTTATGTATTCGATGGTACGGGAAGCCGTCAGTCCTGTGCCCAATCACTGACCCGTCATATGGGTCAGCCTGTCCCATCGGAGATCCCGCTATAGCACCTTCTTTAACCTATCTCCTTATAATGTGAGTGGTTACGCTGAAGGGATAAGAAGAGGTTTGTTTCATGAGTTTTGATTATATGGTTTTCAACCTTATTATAGTCTAATTAGAATACTTATTATTAGGCGTTATTTTATGATTTTTTTAGTGAGCCAGGACAAACGCATTTCGACTTAAAACTTAAATGCGACATATACTCGAATTCAGTTATTTTCCCTTGGGGTTCCTTTTCGTAACCACTCACATATATTTACTTATCCGAGTTCATTATTATTTAGGTGTATAGGTACCACAGAAGAAGAAAGCAACTTGTTACACTACTCACCTATAGGCCAGTTAGGTTTCTTAGGTATTAACCACGCAGCATCAAATTCTCCCATGGGCTTATTTTTATTGTTATCATTTCCTGGTCTTGGTAACTCGTCTTGAAGCTTCGCTTTTTCAAAAAAATGTATTAGAGTATCAGGTGTTTCTTTATTTAACTTCGGATGCCTCGTTTCATTACCATTTTCGGGATGTTTCGGTCTCCTATCATTGTTAAAGAGAGGTTCCGACCAATCATCGTTTTTAGGTGTACCTAAAATAAATAAAAATTTCTCCATGAAAGTACTTAGTCTTTGTTTCACCACCATTTTTGGGATGTTTCGGTCTGCTATCGTAATTATTTTGATTATTTTGATCAATTCCTTGATTATTGGGGATTTCTTCTATAGACTTCTCTAAATTATACGTAGGATCTGTTACTGTATGAAAATGAAAATATATTTATTGTTTAAAAAACGCTTACAATAAAATGCTTTGGTATATGAATAAAACAAAGTCGAGTTAGTTACAGCATTTTTATCCCAAGAATGGCTAGACCGATATAATGAAATTTAATATGTAGGTGCTCTGATTAAACAGGCAACCTTTTACCCAACTGTAAAAGCACCGCACTGCTCTAAAACTATTACAACATAACTACATATTTATGTGAGAAACATTGATTTATAAGCCGCAATTTTTTAATTTTTTTTATTATTCTAAACGATAGAAAGAGGTATATTAAATTAACATCGAATTAATAAATTTCAAATTTAAGAATTCAATGTTATTCCGTTTGGCCTTTGTACGGCACCCTACGTTAACAGGTACTGTCTTACAATACTTACCGTCACAGTTTTTAGGTTTCGTAATCAACACAGATTAGAGTGGTATGATACCAAATAATACCTGTGGATTTTTAGGCTTTATTTTGGACACTAAAAATATGAGGAATTGGAGAAGAAAACGCGAATTAAGATTAAAGCTTGATGAAGAGTTGATGAGAAAAAGTAGTTGCTCTATTAGCCACTTTGCTGAATTCATAGGCTTTCTGACCTTTACATGCCCAGCCGTATGTTATTGCTGGACGTTCACCAAGCTATTAAAAGGAGACAAAACTTTAGCACTAAACTGTAGGCAAATAGAGGAAACTTTGACTTTAATAGGCCAATTATAATAAAATAGATGGTATGGTAGATAGAAAATTTGATTTTTTTTCCTATTTGAAAAATACAATTATTCTATGGAAATATTTAGTGACGCTTCAAATACTGGTAGGAGTAGCATGCGGCAATCAAAGCGCAAATGGGAACTGGATTGAGTTTTTTTTTGCGGATGACCTAACCCAATTAGCCGGAAGGGCCTTTATTGGTTAACCGGACTTTTTCGGTGAGCCGTCCGAGCACGGTCGAACCGATCAAGTACTGTGGCAACTGCCATGAGGGTTCCCCATATGGGGACGAACCTTGGCTCAGGACATTGCCGGACGCCCTAGTTTTAGGGGATCGGGGGGGCAACTGGACTGAGTCAGAATTAAACCTTTATAGATACTTATACTAGCTTTCCGCCGCGGCTACGCCCGCATGAAGTACATATTATTATCATACCCAGCAGTGGGAGAAAAAGTAGCTTATAGCCTTCCTAAACAAATGGGCTATGTAACAGTGCAAGAATTTTTCAAATCGGACGAGTAGTTTCTGCGATTACAAACAAACTCTTCAGCTTTATTATATTAGTATAGGTATACCCTTGAATTAAAGCTTCCTGGTCTTAAAGAATTTAAGTATAACTCAAATTAAGCGAAACTGACAAATCTTATTGAGAATTAACAACACCACTGCCATTAGCTACATAAATATTATAATGGGAGTTGTACAACATCCCGATTTAAATGATTTAGCTCAATAAATATGGCAGTGATGTGAAGATAGAAACATCTGTTTATTTGCCTCTTAATCAAATCATGTGAAAACAAAATCGCTGATAGCGAATCGCACCGAATAAATATCGACACACAGTGGGAAATCTGTGAACCAGTTTTTGCGGAAATATCCATATAATTAGGTAAACCTGAGTTCCTCTGACCTGACCTCTTCGCCAGTGCCCAAAATACTAAATGCAAAAGGCCTGCTTTATGGAAACTTGAAGTTCTCCGTTTTCAGAAGTAGTAGATGCATTTACTTTTAATTGGTGTAATGTATTTTTTATGCAATTCCTCCTTTCAACCTTATCTCTTGTCTTGGAAAAAAAATCACAGATCGAGCAATAGGTATCTTTAGCGCACCCATCTGACCTTCGCAGCCTAAGTGCCCCATGTGGTCAAGGCTTGCTGTCTCAGAAAAATGTTTTTTCGGACCTGATAAATTCTTGCCGTATTCCCCATCCACTTTACGAGGGTATTGTTCGGGTGGCAGCCAAGTTATCAGGGACTCCATGATAAAGCGGGGTGTACCACTAGACGCATTAGATATTATAATGGCATCATTTGTAACAAAAAAAATTAAAACAATAATAATATTACGTAATACTACTAATATTAAAATATTAGTAGCAAGTTAAAATCGTGGATGTCAATTTGTAGAAACAATATTCTGAATATTTTGGAAGCTGACAGTATTAATTTTATACCCTTTCTAATACAGAAATTATAACGAGGGTGCAAGTTATATTTGTTTACATACACTCAGATTAGCCCTATCAATTATTTTGGGTACTAGCGTTAACGATGGTTTGGATGATATAATTATCTTCGGTTGACACCCTTGCATAATTAGAATCAAACAGCACTAAGGTAAGTTCGTTTGATTCTTTATTAGTCGAGGTTGATCGATAGTTTTTACTCCCTGGCTCCCATCAAGCTTCATTTAATTTGGGAGCCAAAGATAGTACAATATTATTCCTGTACTTTCATCAATAAAGCTTGTTTTATTAATGCCCCACCAAAATCTAGACCCATCACCGTTCTACTCATAAAATAATCATTTTGAAAAGTTATTTGCGGGTTAGACTATTGGTTACTTTCGAGATAATGTGGTTGAACTTATATTCTACCACAAAATTGTAAGTATTCAACAAATAATCGGTCATTTCGTCGCCGTTGCGCTAAATTAGTGCATATACTATGTACTGCTTCGGATACGGTTTTGCTACAGCTGATGACTCGAGTGGATCTGCTATCCAAAAATGTTTTCTTCATTGATGATGATTGATGCCACTTAAAATTGGGCTATCGTCATTGTTTGCATTTTCAGATAATGACGTAGTACGCGGTCATGTTCGCCGTCTGGTTTAAAAGGATAGTCGTGGGAGAGACTATCTACCAGTTACTCAAAACTATTTACCGGCTTCCCTGGGATTAAACATAAACCTCACCGAGCGAGTTCCGAGTGCCTGTTTTTTTTTCACCCATTTTAACAATAACCTTTCAATCTTATACCGTCACTTTTGAACGGCAAATTTAGTTTTAAATAGGTACTCCACGTACCTACAAGTGTGCGATTTGTGTCATTTGATAAAGAACGGCGTTCTTGTAGTTTGATAGATAATTTTAAAACCTAGTACCGTAGAAAAGTTCAACATTTTAAAACCTCTACAATTCATGATCGTTTTTAATGGAATTTTGTAAGGATTTACGAAAGCCCGTGTAAAGAATAGGGTGCACATAAAAAAAAATGCCTTCATATATCGAACTCAAAAGTGAAAAATAAAATTTACATCTAATAATTGAAGTTGGTGCTAAATCGGTAGATTAGACAGTACTTAGGAAGAAAACAAATGTTTGCGGGATGTAGCACAAACTTCAATTAACAGATGTAAATATTATTTACATTACTGCTAAGTAAGTGTTATCTTTTTTCGCGCGTATGTTACATGTATACACGGCTACACATCAAGCTATACATTTCCAGCATAAACTGATCTCGCATTGTAATGATTTCCGTACAACGAGAGGTCAGCTTATACTGGATTAGTACCTTATATTCCTTACCATATCTTGGAAGTTGTGTTTTAAAATGCTCACCTGGCCAGGGTTTAGTTTTTAATGGAATTTGCGTCTTCTCTTTATCTAAAAGAAATAAATAAATTAGCAAGCATTCAAGGAAAATTATTTTAAAAACGTGTAGTCATGGTGAAAATACGATAAAAATTGTAAAGTCAATGCACTAGTTTAAGGAACGATGTGTGACAAGACGTGGCGCGGCGCGAGTGGTCTTGATGGTAAGGATTAGAAAAGTTGGCCGTTCGCTATTAGATTTTCCTATTAATAAAACAAAGCATGATTATTGGATACCCATAAAGTTCCTGAACTAATTTCATGTATCGATCATCTTAGTTTTATGTACATATTTCATCCTATTAGTTTATGGAGGACAGTCCCTTGCACCAGGTTCTCGGTTCTTAGCTAGAAAATCCGGCGTGGAGGATCATTAAATTTTTATCTTATATAAACTTTTGTTCTGCTGTGAAACTCATTTTTATTTCATAATGACAATGTGCGTGCAGCCCTGATTTGGGCTTCTTTGGTTCAGGTGGTCCAGGTGTCAACGGGTGATAAAAGTTAGTATATGAAACACACACCTGTGATGATCCAAATTTTATAAGTTTGATCGCAAGAAGTCCAACCAAACCAATCTAAAAACAAATAAAATAAAATAAATCTTTATCATCAAACTAATTAGTAAAAGATCCATATATTGATAGTTCACGGAGGTATTAAAGTATAATCTTTACTAATATTGTAAATGCGAAAGTAACGCTGTCTGTTTGTTTGTCTCGCCAAATAAAGCGACATGACCGGATGTTTTCAACCAAATTAAAAAAGAAGGAGATTTTTCATGTTTGTTACATAACATCTTTGTTACACGTGAATCAATTTCCATGATACTTTTTTGAGGGCTGAGTCACCTTCGCCGTGAGTGTAAACCTTTAATTGAACCCCCACACGCGGTCCCCGGGTGGGGCAAATCAGGTGACAATCAACAGGTGGTAGGCTTCGGCCGTGATTAGTGACCACCCACCAGACAAAGCCGCACCGGAACACGGCAAGGCCGCTTGACGGTGACACCATGCAGAGGGGGTGGGTCCGAAATGTTGCTCCGTTAAGATTTCTAACCATATGGAGGCTCATTCCACTGCCACCTTCTCACCGATAATCATTTGTAATCACGAGAAAATCGGTATAATGGGCTGGGGCGTTTCATCGTAGACTACATATCAAGCACAAGTTCGTTCATGCGTGGAGTACTGCTCGCATCTTTGGGATGGGTCAGCTTAATACCAACTCGAGGCGTTGGAGTCTATTGAAAGGCGAGCCAAGAGGCTTATTGGCAACGAATCCCTCGTCAAGGCTAAGTTGCAAAGCCTCAAGTATCGCCGCA
Source organism: Meganola albula (assembly GCA_936450015.1). Lineage (NCBI taxonomy): Eukaryota > Metazoa > Arthropoda > Insecta > Lepidoptera > Nolidae > Meganola > Meganola albula. The sequence goes on along the minus strand of OW388155.1, from coordinate 9,996,776 downwards.
TAGTTGCTAGTCTTTCGGTCTTTTATCGGATACACTTCGGAGAGTGTGCGTTGGAATTACACAATCTTATTCCTCCATCCCTGTTCTTCCATCGGACAAGTAGAGGTACGGCTATGCGCCAACGTTCTATGGTGGAAATTCCACGGGTACGCACAAAGAGTTTTGCTTCCACTTTCATTGTGCGAACTGCCCAATTGTGGCATTCGCTGCCGGCATCTATGTTTCCCGATAGCTGTAATCTACCTGTCTTCAAGTCACGAGTGAATCAGTATTTATTAGGTAAGCGCGTTCCATCGTAGACAGCAACATTGCTTCACATCAGGCAAGTTGTGGTCAAGCGCAAACCTATTATAGGATAAAAAAAACATCATTGCTTAACATCAGGCAAGTTGCAGTCAAGCGCTAGCCTACTGAAGAATTAAAAAAAAATAGAACCATTTAAATTTGATCAAGATCAGACCAGCAGTTATTGAGCTATGTCAAAATGTCGAATTAATAAAATCTGTTGTACAGTCTAATTATACAGTCCGGTACAATACGGTCTTCGCCCGGATATCTTCAGCCCCCTCAACAATTTACAAAAAATGTGATAAATAAAGAACCGCTCAACCGATTTTGTGCAAACTTTACATAATCCATCTACTAAATAGTCCGAACAATGCCTAAACATTTGGTTTGAATAGGTAACTAAGCCCGTTTTTGAGTTATAAAATTACAACGAAAAGTGGCATTGATTTTTACATACATATATAGATTGTAATAATCAAGGAGTTACTGACTGTGACAAGGTAGTGTAGAAACATCCATTGATAAAATATATCCGTCTCCGTTATCGTTGTCGTCACATTGGCCTTCAGCACCTTCAGTGTAGATGCAAGTTTTTGTTTTGCACTTCTTTCCACACCCAGAATACTTGTTAATAAGTGCATCAATATCGCTAGATGAAGACATTAAATTTTTGGGCTTCCTTAAAACCTCTCCCGGTACGAATGGATCTACAAAATATAACGAATTGGGGTGAAATACAGATCAGACAAATAATAATAAAGCTTAAATTATTTGTTCTTTGATGCGTAGATAACGAAAGGCACAAACAAAATTAAAACATATATAACTGTTAAGCTAGCTTCGAATGCAATGTAGATACTCGTAGTTACTCGATTTTTTAAACTAAATACTAATACATTTTTTAAAGAGCTTTACAAAAATATCATCGTAACTGCCATGACTCAGTGAAACAAGAATTCATAAAAGTTAGTTAGAACAGCGGTGGCGCAAAAGCATTGGCCTTGGCTTTAAGGTATAAATGTATATCGCTGTGGAAACCGGCAAATCTAATCATAATAATCATAATCATTAATTTGCATAAAACATGGTGTATAATATATGTTACATACAGTGTTTACAGAGCCACATGTCTTGCCGATTAATTATTAGAGGACATGTGACATCCACCACCCCGTACTTGGCCAGCGTGTGAGGATTAAGACCAATATTCTCTTAACTCTTAATATAGTTGAGAGAAGACCCGTGCCCAGCAGTGGAACACTAAAAGGGGTTCAAGTGAACCGTCATCACAAAAAAATGAAAACAAAAAGTCACCTACCACAGTTTGGTAGAGATTTGAGTAGCTTGACACCATATTTAAGCGTATTAGTCATGATGGAGGTTATCTGCTGATCTAGCACGTGTTTAAAGTTAGCTATCATTCTATTTGCAGCACCATCTATCGTCAATGATTCAGGCCTAAAAATATTCATTATCCTATAAACTACAGATCACAGAAAAGCGTAGGAAACATTTCCACAAATCTTCTGGGATTCTGGGAGTTGAAGCTCTGATTATCACCAAGTAAGCGATAATTATGCTAAGTGAAATGAAATGTGAATGAGATAATGGATAAGTAATTTTAACTTCATGAATTCAAAACCTGTTTAAATTACTCTTCACTTGTTCAAAACATCAGTTGTTAAGAGCAAATTTATCGGAACTCACTTCATTTGGTCCAGGAAGTCAATATCCATGTCAATATCCTCAGGTTCTGACAGCAAGTTGAGGGCGAGGTGACCCGTGAGTTCATTGGCAGATAGAGTAATAACGCCACTCATTGGTGGTGCCGCCGTTCCTACTACAGCTATATATTTATAAACAACCTGGAAATTAAAGACAGTTCTAAAGATAGTTGCGGTCATCATCATCATAATTAGCCTGATCAAGTTAACTGCTGTATAGGCCTCTAAAGCATGCCACTGAGCACGATCCGCGGCTTAACACATCAAATTTTTGCCGCCGGATGCTGAGATCGACACTTAACCTAGTCGCGGAAAAAGAGTTTAATTGTCTTCTGGGTTGTTTACATGTTACAGAATTGAACAATTTAAAGACTGTCCTAAGGATTTAACGAGTAGGCTTAGATTTTGCATTTTGATATCGCATACCTGACCTATGGCTAATTTTGAAAGTTTATCAATTCGAAAAATATAATTATGTAGTCGTTGGTAATTTAATTACCTTTAAATCGCTAAATCCGATGATGACATCTACTTTGCGCGTATCATTTTCCTTATAGCTCGTGGGGATAGACCGTCTGTGCATAGTGTCCAGCCCTCTTAAGACTCCATTGAATAGTTTGATTTTATGCTTAAAAAATACGTGATAAATATTAATAATTGTTATTAAAATAATGTTAGAGTACATGAATGTAAATGTAATATTCACCACATCTTGAAGTGACTGGATGGTGAACTTTGGCAATTTTAAGTTGTTTGCGCCAAATAAACGGATTCTATTGTTCATAGATTGTATTGAATTATCCATCCAGTCGGCTAACTCAGTAGTCTTCTCATTGTCGTATTTACTAAAACAAAGAATATAACCAATAATGTTTCCAGATAGGTATTTTGAAGAATATGAAAAGAAATACTATCGGATAAAACAATGTTATAAATTTGATGCGTTTTATTGCAAGTGCGTACTTCAAGTGCGTACGCAAGTCATTTGTATGAAGAAATACATACAGCGCTAATAGCGGCGCGTCTTGTCAATATTTTCCAAAACGTGCTAAAATATTAAAATTGGTTGTTTGTAAAGTAGGTTTACGATCGAGATGTTTACGTGATAACGTCTTATTGGTGATATAAGTTTTTGGGAAGTAAGGAATTAATATTGTTGCCGCTAGAGTGAGAGAGACGGAAGATCGGTCCACTCACTCGAACGCTATGCCAGCCTCCGCTCGTGAGGATTCCGCGTGACAAGTTTCACGGAATGACTGGCAGCGCTCGAGATGAGACGGGAGATCGGTCCGTCTCTCTCTCGTTATACCTGCGATCGCGCTCGTGAGGTTTTGGTGGGACACAAGTTTCTGAACATGTCACCCGACTAAAACGATTTTAAAAACGTTATCACGTCAAAACCTTTTTCTTCTTGGTTTGACTTTAAATTGAGTTTTTTCTGAGGAACTTACTGAAGCGTATCAATATTTATAATGTTTTTTAGTTCATGATGAATCAGTACATCGTTGAAGAAGTCCATTATCCATTTGTCTAGATCTGTTTTAAGCCGATCCAAGAATTCACCTGAGGGATAATAAAATACATGATGATCTTATTGATGATCATAATGATGATGGCACTTATTGTTTTTGAACCTAGAATTAAGGTAACCAGGGGCATGATTGAAAATCAATACGTCTAGTTTCTTTTATCACCGTGCAGTGAATGACGTGGAAATAATGAAAACCACTGCAATAAAACCCCGTAAGTAGGCCTCTATCTGTTTTCATTGAAATACTTATATCTATTACATTTTGTTTAGTGTGTGGTATTAGAGCGACTTAATTAAGCGTTTTGATCGGTTGACAGTCTGATATTTTACTAACTCCTCTATCATATAGTTGATTTTACAATTATTTTAAATTTGTTTATAGTCATTTCTCTATAATGATTAGAAAGTTTGTTGCTAACATAAAAAGAAGTCTTATGGTTTGTTACTTCTACATAAGTATGTTTAGCTGCAGTTAAGCTGATTGAAGCGTTCGTAATGTAGAGCTGTATGTTGGTAGTTACAGGGTTTTACTCTGGATATTAGAGGAATTCTTACTAACAGTCGCTGAGTATGGATATAAATAATTAGTAGTACTAGCTACACTGTATAAGTTCTTACCAAGTGTTGATACAGGGACGGTCGTTGATTTATCCTGGTTGATGTACTAAGAAATAACGAATATAACATCAGATAAGGTTCCAAAACATAGTAGTTTATATTTTAAAGTATCTTTACCCACCGTCATTAAAACGCTGCTAACGTCGAGCTCAGAACGTATAGAATCAATGACTAAGCGATTGTTTATCAGTCTGTAGGGTCCTTTTACTTGGTACTTCACGGATTTTAATAAAAATCTAAAATAATTGAAGTATATTATACATGGTTGGTGGAAATCTTAAAACAACTGTCGTTGCCTATCTTCTTATTTTTTTTCTAAAGATATAAAAGAAGCATCTGACTGACTGAATGATAAAGCCGCACCCACTATAGACTCCAAATTTGGCACAAAGATTCCGTAGGTCTAGGAGTGCATTAAGAAAGGAGTTCTAACGGGTGAACGGAGATCATGCGGGCACCGCGAGTAGAAGCTAGTTAAGATCTATGGGTATAGGACGAGGTAAGTAAACTAATGTGAAATTATCTCAGTGTGCCCTAGACTGCTGCAATAAATAGAGTGTATAAAGAGATTTTTACTGCCCAGACTCTATTTGATCGCACTCTCTCTATATCTTACTGCTCACACGAAGTAACTAGCACTTGCGCGACGAAAAACAATAGACTATACTTACTCGACTTCTCCAAAATTTACGTCATGCATAATCAGACTAGGTTTCTTCATAGTGAGAGATCTTTCGAAGGCGCCAAAAAGTTTGAGGTCATTAAGTGAGAAGTCTACTTTGAGTACCATAGTTTTTAGGTCATGTTTCAACGAGGTAACATGGAACCTCGTGTCGTTTCGAAGTTTCATACGGTTGAAGAACCTGTGCACAGAACAATGGTTCATAAATGAAGAAAAGTTCTTTCCGCAAAGGCTGCGGATGGATGTCATGGATTGCTAAGTAAAACTATAAGAATTTCGGATAGCGAGATCCTTAAAAATCTATATTTAAAACGTGAAACAATGAGACTTAGGAACATGATGTTTTGGCCATTTAATCATGAGTAGGAGATGTTCACTAAGGAAGAATTCTAGAACATTCTCCCCGTAAAGGGTTTATCGTTTAGTTAAACTCTATATCCCACGCGAAGGAAGGTGCGGGTTAAAATCTAGTTAAGTTACCACCTTACTTAGACCTCTCTTTCTAATAAATGAAAAGTACATAAACTAAATTGCTATTTTTTGTGACTGCTAAATGTTCCCAAGTGTCATAAACATGAGCGCCTCTCTCGCCAACAAACTGTTTTACAGTTTGGCGGGATATATTACTGTATATAACTTTAATATTTTTTCTGGAAATAAATAAAAAAAGCAGAAAAACAAAAATGTTTCGTTATTTGTTTTAAATAATTATAGTTTCTTAATCAGAATACTTATTTTATAATTTCGTATTTAGCTATGTACACTGTATACACGGCGATGACATACTCACAGAACAGAATTATTAATATTGAGCATACAGTAACCACCCAAGTTCAATCCAGCTGGGATTATTTGTCCTTTTGCTAGTTTCTTGAAATTCTCCCGCTCCGCTATTGCTCCGGTCATAATGAAGTACTAAAACAAAAGCACATACGTTTATTCACAGCATTATGAATATGATTTGACCTAAATAATAACAAACAACCTGGTGTAAAATTCTTCCGCATAGTTATCTTACGGGAACGCACCCAACGCCTCGATTCTTGCGATTTAGACATTTTTATCTCTAATAGACATTTCATCACCCCCCTGCCTTTTTCCCATTTCTATTGGGGTCGGCTCCCAGTCTAACCTGATGCAGCTAGCTACCAGAATTATACGAGCGACTCCCATCAGACCTCGAAAACCGTAGGGAACCAGTGCTCGAGATGGTTAGACCAGGTGTCAGATTATATTGGCTTCTGCCTACATGTAACGATTGTCATAAATGTGTTAAATGACAACCGGGACTGACGGCTTCACGTGCTCTCCGAGGCACGTAGGGTAGTCCTTCAACCAACCAGACATCGAAACAAATATTTGTTGTTACACAAATATTGTCCGGGGCGGAAATCGAACCCGCTACCTCCCGGGCACAGTATAGCCCAATCGGACGGCTTACACCGCTCGACTACCGAGGTCTCTAATAGACATTTTTGTCGAACAAAAATTGCGATGTCTTTTGTTTTTCAATGACCTCGGCCATTTTGTTCGACATTTGTGTATCTGGGCATTAGCACTGCACAACACAACATGATACCAGCATAGTCTTATCTCTTTCTATTCATCTCTAAACGAGAAAGACATTACTTGCAACATGTTTACTTGTGCATTTTACGCTAGTGGAAACTAGGGGTATTACTTTATAGATAAATGTCTAAAGCGTGAGAATCGGGGCCCTGAAGTTTAGCTCATTTCCACGTTAGATGGCAATGGTGATCCTTAGCACGATATATAAGCCTTTTAGTCACGTGTGTTGTAAACTAGACGTTTTGAGAAGTGTTTGAAAAAAGAATGAGCTTGACTACATGAATGAGCCCCAGTACATGAATAAATAACTACCTCAGCGTCTCAACACCAAACGGCTCAATACGTAAAACAAGAAATTTAAGAGGAATTTAGGAGGTTTAGCATGCTTATTGCAATTGAAAGCTAACTGCTAATATGAGAATAGTTGTTAATAATGAAGTATATAAATTTTAACAAATTTTATTTAATGATTTTTAACTAGTAATTAGATATTATTAAAAAATACAAATTATAGAGGTAATAATTTCACTCGGGAACGTGGTGAGTTCACACTCATACTTTATAAAATTTCACAATACATTTTTTTGTTAGGTGTTAATGAAACATTCGCATAATAGTTACTAATGAATACTAATTAATCCATTCCTATTCAGAAGTTAGTTAAAAAATCTTACCGTTTCTATAATGCTGGAATATTCATTTTCCATAATGAAATTTTGGATAGAGTTTCTGACGTTTTCGTAGCGCTCTGGGAAATTATAAATTACACGATAAAATACTGACTATATGAAATTAAACAATATTTAACTGTAAACTGTCAGACTTACCTAATAAAAAAACATAGCACATTTAAAGGCTCGTTATACTAAGACTTTCTAAAGACGATCTTACCATAGCGAGTGTTTAGATGTGTTATCTATAACTGTTTCTATTCTATAACAAAAAATTCGAGTGTTCTGTGTACAGCACAAGTGATGTTGCTACGTAGCGCCTAAACGGAAGGACCGATTTTGATTCGTTTTTTTCGAAAGCTAGTGATACAGATTGTAACTATATAAACATTTTCTTTAACTTTTTCTACATCGAATACGTCTAGTTTGCTTCGCTATCTCTTTTTCGGTCTGCCCTGGCAACGCATGCCGTTTTCGGGTATACTTACAGAGATTAAAAATTAAATCTAAATCTACTTTTTATTTAATTACAAGTATCGCTTACTATCGATTGCATCCATATTTTCGGATATGTTACGAGCTTGAAGAGTCATCCAACAGGTTTGCCCTCTATATATGGCGTCCTTTTTGTTTCTAACTGCAACAATAGGTATTACTAAGAAGCGTCTATTTTTGAAACGACTGTGGTCTTCGAAGTTTCGTTACCATTAAATCAAGATTGAAAAATTTTATCTGTCACTTATTTTTATTCTAATACTGCCAGATGGTAAAATATTATAAAGTCAAAAGAAGTGCATATTCGTGACTACAAGTGTTTTTGGTCCTTTCAGACTGTTGGTGGAAACCACACTCTTGCAGATAGCGTCACCAGATATAACAAACTAAACGTAATGGTCACTAACCAGGGCCGAAGCCTACAACCAGTTAAGTCATCTGATTTGCATCAACCTGAATCACGTGTGGGGCAGATTGAGTGCACTCCCACGGATGAAGGTGACTCAACCCTCAAACTAGCTTTTAGGTAGAGTTTAAAAGTTTTCTCACCATGAAGAGTATGATTTATAAGTCTGTCTATAAAACATGTTGCTAAATTGTTTCCCAACAGAAATATTACAGTTATAATTATATAACTTTGCAGGAACCGCATTGTATTATCTCGCTAAGTTATATATGTAGGAATTTCAGTTTTTTCAATTTTATTTTCCTTATCAACTTTGATTTCAACGTTCGTTGAGTAAAAATAATTGTTAACAATATAGCATAACCTATTATGAAAATAACTTGGTATTATGCTCAAGCTCAAGGTTGCTCAACGGACTTTGGTGAGATCTATACTTGCAGTACTTTTACGGGGTATGATCCGTAATGAGAAATTTGCAAAAGAACCAAAGTCCCCGGCGGCATACTGATTAAAGTCGGCAAGTTGAAGTCAGAGGAGGCCACATCGCTCGTAGATACAGATAACTGATGGGGAAGATCATTTCTAAAGTAGAGATCACGTATTGGGCGCCGCAGCGTCGGCCGTCCGTCCCGTGGCCGTGAGTTGGACAGATGACATTGTAAATTATTTAATGGTCGACAACCTTATTGGAAACCTCTGTCCAGCTGTGGACATCCCCAGGCTAGTGATGATTGTAAAATTTGAAAATGTTGCAGTAATTTGTAAATTTCAAAAGCATATTATATTACAATTAATAACAATGAAATGTTTCACCATAATATTACACTTGCTAGATGATGTGAATTCAATCCAGGGACAGTAGAACCGGAATATACCAACTATTCCGATCCACCTTCTTGGATGCTACGTATCACCAGACACAACACTCAGTAAAGCCGTTTGGCGATGCGGTTTTGTCTGGTGGTGGTGGTGGTTACTATAGGCCGATCGTTTAACTCGCGTATCGCCTATCGCCAAGATTCTGACTCCTCAAGCTGCACAGACAGTGATGATGATTCAAGCGATATGGATATAAGTGACGAATAGTCTAACATTACTTTTGTCTGCGGTGAAATATTTCTTTAGGAGACTTAATTAATGTTTTATGACTTTGTACCTCAAATGGCGATACGCGAGTTAATCGGGCGGCCTATAGCCACGGCCCAAGCTTGCCACCAGTTTTTATTCACCTGATTTGCACCACCCGGGGATCACATGTAGAATGGATTCAGCTTAAAAGGAAATGAAAGTAACAAAGTGATCATAAGTGTTCAAGACAATTTCCCTATTTATATATTTTATTTTATTGCTGGCATGATGAACTACGTAAAATATTTGAAAGTTGTCATAACTGTTGAAAGGGATGTCTGGAAAGTATTAGGGGAGGCCTCTGCCCCGCATATTTATGTTTTTCTAAGCCACTTTACATTTAAATTATTATTTAGATACCTAGTTCCTATAATTTAAAGGGTTACTTAGAGCAGTTTGTTATCCTAGTGATGAAATCTTCAATAAAAAATACTAATATAAAACGGATTTTATAATCGACGCTTAAAATCTAAATATTTTTTCGTCAATTTGCAAAAGCATATTACCGTGTCCAATATTGTTTATAAGAGTTATAATAATCTCACAGAATTTTATTTTTCGTACTTAGAAATCTTCAGAAATCGTGTTCACTCCGCCAGGTTCTCTTAGTAGTCTGCGTGTTCACTCTATCTCTTGATCAAAATCCTCCACCCTGCTCTGTGATCTTTCCTAATGATCTAGCAAAGGTATTGGGCAGACCAAATGAATTGTCAACCGCTGACTCAGCGTGTGTTTTGCAGTTAGTTTTCCCACAGAACAGCCAACAACGGCCTGGAAGATTTTGATGATTTGTGGGTATCCCATATATAATTTTTACCCAACTGCGCTAAAAGGTGGATGTTCTTAATTTCTCGTTCACACCGAAGTCAACTATACGTTGCTGTTATATAGTGCGTTGACGACTGTGAGTAGCTTACAGTCGGCACGTGTTACGTTTCGTGTTAACTAGGGGCTACGCGGCATCAGTAGTATACCTACAATGCGACATAAAAGAGTAGAAATCAATGAGGGCGCCACCCAGAATGATAATGTTTAGTTTTCGAGGTTCTCGAGTTAGCAAAGAGTTTATAATCGCAACATTTTATGTCGCATATATTATATCAGATGCCGATGATGAGTAGTACTGGATTTTTCTATGCTCGTAAACGTTATTAGGGGAATGGAAAAATAAATACCTATAATGTATTTTCTTAGTAAAGTAGTCCTACGCAAAAGTTTGTAAGAATGTCAGGATGTATGTTTATCACGCAAAACCATTAGACGAAATTGGGTGAAATTTGGCACAGAGATACATTATGGTCTGGTTTAATACACAGGGAACATCTTAAATACCATGCGAAATTTATTTAACCTAGGAACGTGCAAGTGGGCCTAAACAATATTGGATAGGTATTTTTAGCTCTTACGAATTACTAAAACATTACTCAGATGAAGAGCATTAATAATCCTACTAATATTATAAATGCGAAAGTAAGTGTGTGTGTGTGAAGGTTTGTTACCACGTATCTCCATAACCGCTCAACCAATGTTAATGAAGTTTGAAACGTAGGTAGTATATACCCTAGAATAGGACATAGGCTAATAATATTTCCAAAAATCATCCCCTAATAGGGTTAAATAGAGGGGTTAAGTTTGTATGCAACTTTTTACTCCTTGGTCCTATTAATTTAAAATTCGGTACACATAAACCTTAAGACAAATAATGAGATACGGGTTTTATATTTTTCCACAATTACCCCCATGGGGTGTGAAAAATGAGTTTTAATGGTAAAAATTAAAGTTTCTCTGGATCTGCATAGTCTCAAGTCCGATTCACTCCAAATTCGGCATACATAAACCCTAAAAGAAATCATGAAACACGTGTTTTTTATTTTTCCAAAACTACCCCCAGGAAGAGTGTAAAATGAGTTTTTTTGGAAATACTAAATATTGCAGAACTGTTTAGTCCTTGGTCCGATTCACTTCAAATTGGGTATACATAAAGCTTAAAACAAATAATGAGACACGTGTTTTTTATTTTTCCATTTTTTTTTATTTTTACCCTAATACTACGCGGGAGAAGCCTGCGAAATTATTCTGAGTGCGATTTTCTTCAAAGTTGATATCAATACTCTTTCGTGCTTTTGATTTAAATTACTCTTTATTTTGACACAATGACATGTTTGAATGCGATGATTAGAATTCGAAATTTAAATTTTATTTCTTCTTATAGGTATGGTCTAAGAGCCGTAGTATTTTTTAAGAAACACCTTTTGATTTATGGATATACCTATGGGGGCTTGCCGATTTCAAAATGTTGCTTACACTCCTACACTACTGAACTAATTTTGTATGGAGATAGTTAGAGACCCGCTAAAGTATAGTTTTATCCGACTGCGAAAAAAGGGATTAATGGTCTAGCGCGATAACCGACATCCGCGGGCGAAGCCGCGGGCGGAAAACTAGTATTAATATAGAGGGACATTGACATTGACATTTCACACGGTCATCTGATCCCAAACTAAGCAGAGCTTGTGCTATGGAAACTAGATAACTGGTAATATACCACCTAAAATACTTTTCTTATGTAAATACATAGTAATTACATTAAATAAAGATAATTCCAGAAAAAGGTGATATTTCTTTACGTCATAATTAATACTATTCCAAAAACATGACGTCATGCGACATAACATTGGCTCAATGTACCGCCTTTATTTTTCAATTACGTTTAAAAAAGAAAAAATATAATCTGATGGCTTTAAAAATAAAATGTTGTCAGACTTCGAGCTTGATTTGTATATGATTTATCTTTACACTTTCTTGGTGTTACAGTTCCATTCACAAGTACATGTACATGTTTTAGTACATTGGCTAGTACATTTGTTGTTAGTTCCACATTCATTATTTTTATCAACCTTATCGCCTTTGTTTTTCTGTTCACACTCCTTAGTTTTACATATTTGATATTTACCGACGTTCTTATTTTTACTCAATTTATATAGATCCATCTTCTTATTACTATCCCCATCCTCTCTTTTATTACTATCCCCATCCTCTCTCTTATTACTATCCCCATCCTCTCTCTTATTACTGTCCTCCTCCTTCTTCTTGCTTTCTTCCTCCTCCTTCATCTTTCCCTCCTCCTTCTTGTTGCTTTTTTTCTCCTTCTTCATCTTTCCCTCCTCCTTATTTTTGCTTTCTTCCTCTTCCTTTATCTTTCCCTCCTCCTCAATCTTCTAAATACTCTCTTCCTCTTTCTGTTTGATTTTTTCCTCCAGCTTCTTTTTCTCCTCTTCCTTCTTATTTCTCTCCTCCTCCTCCTTCTTCTTTATTCTCTCTTTCTCCTCCATTTCCTTTCTCTTCTCCTCTTCCCTCTTCTTTTTATCCTCCTCCTTCTTCTTTCTCTGCTCCTCCTCCTTCTTCATTCTCTCCTCTGTCTCCATCTTCTTTTTCACTTCCTCCTCTATCTTTTTTCTCTCTTCCTCCTCCTCCTTTTTTTTTCTATTCTCTTTCTCTATCTTTATTCTCTCTTTCTCCTCCATTTTCTTTCTCTTCTCCTCCTCCCTCTTCTTTTTATCTTCCTCCTTTTTTCTCTGGTCTTCCTCCTTCTTCTTTCTCTCCTCTGTCTCCATCTTCTTTCTCACTTCTTCCTCTATCTTTTTTCTTTCTTCCTCCTCTTTCTTCTTTTTCTTTTTATTCTCTTTCTCTATCTTTATTCTCTCTTTCTCCTCCATTTTCTTTCTCTTCTCCTCCTCCTTCTTCTTTCTCAACTCCTCCTTCTTCTTTCTCTCCTTCTCTATCTTCGTTTTCTTTCTATTCTCTTTCTCTATTTTTATTCTCTCTTTTTCCTCCATTTTCTTTCTCTTCTCCTCCTCCTTCTTCTTTCTTACCTCCTCCTTCTTCTTTCTCTCCTCCTCCATCTTCTTTTTTCTCTCCTCTTTTTTCTTCTTTTTTTTCTCCTCTTCCCCCAGCTGGTTTGTATTTACTTGGCAAGACCCGAACCAAAACTTGCACCACCAGTCAAACAAACCTGAAAGTAGAACAAAACTTAGTATACGCCTCTAGCCTAAAAAACCCTTAATTAGTCTTTACCTTACCAACTTTTTCATCTGGTAAAGAAAAAAATAGTTTCTATAATCATTTAATTGTTCTTAATAAATTACAAGTGTTTTGCATAATTTTAATAATTGAATTATATCAATCCAATAAATTAAACCTAAGTACATAAAAATGTAGTACGTGTACTCTATTTAAAAAAATAATTAAATTAAATTAAATTAAACTTTATTTTCAGACCAAGTCCATAGAGTAGGAACATAATAAGTAGGTACAGCACATTAAAATAAAAAGAATATACACGTAATTTAAAAAGAAAATACACAACATTTAAAAGGCAATTAACGTTGAAGTCCAAGTTTGATGTACAACTTGTAGTGATTCACCCGACCAGAACACGCACGAACCCCTTCATCAGGTTGGAGTCGTACTTGTCTACAATAACCCCTAAGATACCATTAGTGCTGCCCCTTATTCGATTTAGCAGGGATGCGACTCTTTTTCGAATTATAGCATGGAAGCCATCCACTCTGGCCTCCACAAACATGCCCGAGGCACTGCAAAAACGTGGCAGCCCTAATAGCATCCTAAAACCGTTATTATATTGAACGCGCAACACATTAAGCGACCTCTGGGTGTAGTTAAGCCACAGGCTGCTCGTGTAGAAAACTTGACAATACGCTTTAAACAATGTTATTTTAACTTCTTTACTACAACGAGCAAACCTGCGAGCCAGCATGTTACTCCTAATTGCCATTGCCCTTCGCTCTCTTTCAATATCGACTTGGTCATCAAGGTCCTCCGTGACCCAGTGCCCGAGGTACTTAAACTTTTGAACCCTCTTTAGTTCAACTCCTTTGAGTACGATAGGAGGGACAGAAGACGGACATTTACCAGAGGCCTTGAAAACCAAGTACTCGCTTTTCATACAATTGTACGCAAGGCCATGACTATCGGCGTACCGTTCACAAATGGCTAACAGTCTCCTCAAAGCATTAATACTTGGGCACAACAACACCAACAAGATGTATCAACATCCTTCAAGCTACTGGTAAAAAAGGAGCGTGCGAGAAGTTTAAGTTCCGAGACGTAAGCTCACAGGGAGGGAAAAATCAGAACTATATAGTAACACTCATGTAGCAGTTAGTTTGGGGGCTGAGTCTTTTCGTTTGGGGGAGTGCACCTTCAACCTGAGTCCCTCATGTAATCCGCGGGTGGTGCAAATAAGGCTACAAGAAAATCGTTGGTAGGCTTTAGACCACCCACTAGACCAGAGAGTATCAAACTTATTTCTTTTGCCGCCCCCTTTGAAAATCAATTATTTTTCAGCGCCCTCAATTTTTCATACACCGCGTAAACTTAAAAACGATAATTTTATTACTTTGATTAATTTAGTTAAAGTGTGCTATATTTATCTGTTCTGGCGGTTAAACTTACATTCTAAACTAGGCAGTTTTACCAGTGAGAGCAATTAAAACGCAACTCTATAATACAAAGAAAATATTTTAATGAATTTAAAAGAAACATTATAAATAGGTAAACAATTTTAGTTTTTAAACATATCTAATTTGTTGATTTTTAACAAGTGTGGCGATAACAGGTTCGATTTTACTCAAAAACAGTCGTAAATTGCCGCATTCGGTAATTTGGTAATAATTTCTATTTTCAGTAAGCAAGCAGCGTTGTCACAACGCTAAATCCACTTTCACACAAATAAGACCGTGTTATCATAAATCGTTGAACGATTGTAAGACTACTAGTGTATTCTTTTAATCACGTATGTACTTAGTTAATTTATTCGATTTGTACTAGTGACGAGTATCTGTCAACTGTCATAGATACGTCAACAGTGTAGTATTTTAGTCTGTTCACATTGACAGATACCCGTCACTAAAAGAGTGATTGACTGTATGAATATTGCAACTGACATCTGTCATTGCATTTAAATTTGACTTTAGCGCTCTCTTGTAATTTAACCGCCGAACAGAACGGACGTATATTTTTGTTAGAAGATTAAATCACGAAATATTTGCTGAATCGTCGTTTTGTTTGTGAGTTTAAGTAGAGTTCCACGCGATCGACCACAATTCAGGGTATATTTGCGGGATTGACTTTTGTAGCTAAAATTATTTGTAACCATTTTTCAATTTAGTTATTGTTTCCTCGTTCGTTGTCAGTCCTATAAGGTTTTCTTCCTGTTGGGGTGATTGATATAGCTGACATTTGAACACCTGTCTTTTAAAGGATTAAATACCTAGTCTGGTATTTTAAATTTAATATTTAATTTGGCAAAACCACTAATGTAATATAAGCAATATTACGAGATTCCTTGTTGGATTAAAATACAGCACGCACCGACAGGAATAAGACAAGCACGCATAAACTCTTCTACCTCTTTTTTGAGGATCAATCGTACTAAAGCAACTTAGGACAATGATGAATCGTTGAATGAACCGTCAATTGCTGCCAACAACTTGAATGCGTACAGCGGACAGGCTATCTTTCTAGTAGCCTGTCCGCCAAAGCATTTTTACCCCCGTATTCATTAGCGTCTTTTAGGCTCATTATAGGTAAAATAGGTTTACAATTCGTCTGTCTTTGTCTGTCATCTTGACATTTATACTAGTATGAAAGGGACATAGTCCATTTTAACTAAAGAGTCTTATAAGAGTTTTATGAATAAGACCGTTAATTTTTATACCATCCTAACCCCTTGTCGTATTTTGGTGACACTATTTGAGTGGGTGGGTCGGAGTAATTTTGTCCTTTAAGGTTTTTAATTTTTCCAATTCCACTTTCCCACCAAAAAAGAAAATTAGTATAATGGGTGAGAGTATTCCACCGCACACAAAAGTTTAACAACAGACAAGTTCTGATCAAGCGCAAGCCTATAGCAGAATAAAAATAAATCGTTACTGACTTGCACAAAATGATCCAGGGTCCTTAAGAGAAATTACTTTATTAACGTCTTTTTTATCATCGGAATTTTCGTCAGATAATTCGGTGAAGATTTGTGTTAAAGGTCTCGGGTTTTCGCATTTCATTTTTTTTCCACATCCAAAAAATACACTAAGGCCCATAGCTGTAGCTGCATCCTTAACTTCAGGAGCAAAATTTATGGGCTTCTTCAAAACATCTCCCGGTATGAATGGATCTACAATAACAAAATATTTATTGGATCACAGCTCCTATTTTTGTCTAGTACGCGGCTGGTATTCAGTAGTTTAATACAATTGTTTGGTGGTACTTGTAAGTAATAGTTGATGTAGATTTTTTCAAAAGGTTAATTTTGTTACTACTTAGTAGGTATGTATAAAAAAAATATATATACACACACGGTCATCTGGTCCCAAGCTAAGCAGAGCATGTGTTATGGATATGGATGTGTTAACCAGATAACTGGTACCTATATACTATACATATAATACTTTTCTTTTGTAAATATATACTTATAATAGATATTTACACCCAGACTCGACACAAACACAAATGTTCATCACTAATGTTTGTCTCGGGTGGGAATCTAACCCACGACCTGCGGCGTGAAAAGCAAGTATCTTACCGACCAAGCCACCGGCCCGTCCCGTATGTATGTAATGTTTAAAAATTCAAAATGTATTATTTGTATTTTCTAATTTGCATACGCTTATTACGTAACTGTAATACTTTAAAAATTAAATTCCTTAAAAATATCTTCATAAATCCGATCATCCGATTCTGAATTTTCAGTTGGTAACATTTGTTACAGACTGAACAGAGAACCGTTTTATATTCTTTTGGTTGTTCAATCTGTCGTTTTGTCAATGCTCTTATACTTATTGCTTACCAATACGCATCATTATTGTCCAATATTGATCTTTTGTTGTTGAGTCGATTGTGTTGTAATATAAGCCCTGCCTTGGAATAGCACAATTCACCTCAGGAATGAAATAAAACAAAATAATTACCACAGTTCGGTAGAGATCTGAGTAACTTTACACCATAATTAAGCGTGCTAGTCATTATGGAGGTAATTTGCTGATCTAACGCGTGTTTGAAGTTAGCTATCATTCTATTTGCAGCACCATCTATCGTCAATGATTCTGGCCTAAAATAAGTAGTTAAATTATTTTTCCAATTCAAGATTGAAATAGCGTAGCACGTATGTTGTACTTATTTTTTTCTGGAGCTTTCCTGAAATTCGCAACATAATGTAGAGAGTGGAGGCTTAATCCGATCACACTTATTTCACTTAATAATCCCCATTAATATTATAAACGAACAAGTTTGTATGGATGAATGAATAGTTATGTGAATGTGTTGATATTTGTTACCCTTTCACGCAAAGTCTTGGATGGAATCCGATGTAAATTGGCACAGACAGTAGTGTAGTGCAAAGGCAGGCGGGGGGAAGCTAGTCAAAAATATTAGCCCGAAAGAGATTTGGAATTAAAAAATACGGAAAGATTTTAAATACACTTCACTTTTCTGAGATATAGGTTGACAACGCCTACACCTTACTTCATATGGTCCAAGAAGTCAATATCCAAGTCCAAGGCCTCTGGGTCGGACAGCAGGGTGAGGGCCAGGTGAGCTGCAAGCTCGTTGGCTGACAGAGTAATAGTGCCGCTCATTGGTGGCAACCCCGTTGCGAATATGATAATATATTTGTAAACGACCTGGAAATTTGCAAATTATTAAAACAAGTTTAAAAAGAATTTGCAAATTATTAATTAGGAAGGCATACCTTAAAGTGTAAAAGCTGTAATTATTTTAACAACTTACTTTCAGATCGCTAAATCCGATTATAGCATCTATTTTCCGGGTATCATTTTCTATAATACTCGTAGGGATAGATCGTCTGTGCATGGTGTCCAAGCCTCTTAAAACTCCATTGAAGAGTTTAATTTTTTGCTAGACATTCAAGGTCAGATAAAAATATAGTTACTTAAGTCATTATTTTATTTTTTTTACTAATGCAATCATTAAACCTAATATTATTTTAACTGCGAATGTTTGTAAGGAAGTATGGATGTTTGATACTCTTTCACGGTAAAATAGTTGAATAGATTTGGATGACATTTTTCAGACATATATTGAACATAGTGGTATTTTAATCACCCTTTAAAAAAATTGTATCTACCAACCTACCAAATCTCGAAGAGACTGTATGGTAAATTTTGGCAATTTTAAGTTGTTGGCACCAAATGATCGGATTCTAAAGTTCATGACTTGAATAGCATTGTCCATCCAATCTGCTAGCTCAGTGGTCTTCTCCTTGTCATATTCCCTAAAAACATAACGTAACTACATAATTATGTACACAAGTGATTTACAAAAGTGTGTTTGCATTAGTTTTCTAATTAAAAATCTAGATTTGTATATAGTCGTTGAATTCGAAAGCTTGTTAAAATGTGCCCAGAAGGCTCTTTGCCACATTAAATGAATGAAATGAATGATTGAAAAAATGGCACAACTAATTATTTGACCGAAAATTAGTCTTGACTTCTGCTCACGTGATCAAACGTCTATCGAATGCCTAGATATTTCATTAAAAAGTAAAATGGCGCAGTACACATCTTTATAATTCATAGATTTTTTCTGTGCGTGTATGTGACTGAACATCGTCTAAATGACTAGACAGTTTTTGATGATTTTTTGAGTATATTCAAGTGGATTCGAAAATGGTTTAGATTTTCATCTTCCGTTTAATTGTGTATATATACTGGACAACGTCTGTCAGATCCGCTAGTAAGTAATTAATATAAACTTACTCAAGCTGATTAATATTAGGCACAGCCTGAAAGCTAAGATGCATAAATATATCATTGAAGCAATCCATTATCCATTTGTCTAAATCTGTTTTTAATCGATCCATGAAAGCACCTGTAAAGGAGACGTTCAAAAAATGTATAGAGCCTGGGATTAAAATAATTGTAAATTTGAACAGCAATCTGAGTTACATAGGTTAATAGAGCATAATTAATTAAATTTTTTGGTGTATTTAAAATAATTTTACACCCCCCGTTTTTTTTAAATTGAAATTGAAAATAAGAATCCTTAATGCAATATTATGATTATTGCAATTGGCAACCCCATGGTCAAATGTCAATTGAGCAACCAAAAAAATCAAAATTATTTTGACGCTGTCAATCAAACTGATCAATGACAATGACATCATGACGTTTCCCGTAATTATATTTTTTTCCACGCGTTTTGTTATTACACTAATAAGATAACAAATATTTTTCGTCATAATTACATTAAGCTGCAGCTAGAATAATATTACAAGAAAAAAGTACTGTAATAGAATGCAATTGTTGACGTGATTGCAATATTTATACTGCTTAGGAAACGGATAATTAAAGGTAATGTGCGTTTTTTTTTCTATTACATTTTTTTGATTTTTACAAAAATGGTTGCTCCTAAAATTCGTGTTTAGTTAAATTCTAACAGCTTATTAAATAAGCTTTCCAATGAGGTATATCACATTGGTGTTCAAAATTCTAGCCCACTTTTGACCTCTCCTTTCAATATTGTTATGGCAGACAGCGCCATCTTGTAATGCAGAGAAGAAACTATGGCCCCTTTTAGATCAATTCAGCGACATCTATTAAAGAGTAAGGGAAACTATTATCTAGGTCGTGTGATGACGTTCGGTTCGGTAGTTTTTTGAAGTAATTAATTAGTATCAAACAAAAACGAATTTGTTTTTTAAGTAGTGATCTTATTATTAAACAATTCTTACCAAGTGTTGATACTGGGACATTCAACGCTTTATTTGACTGAACAATGTTGTTGATTTGCTATAAATGAGACATAAATAATTAAAAAACCAATAAAAACCGACTTTAAATAAATGTAGGCAGAAGGCAGAGCGATTTTTTTCTTCTGGGGAGTTACTAACTTCACCTTACATAACAGTTCTTGCTTGTCAACTTACAGTATATAAAAAGACATCATTTAAAAAAAAACCTGACAAAGTTTAAAAGACAAATCTAACGGTACTATACTTTCAGCAGCTTGAAAGATATAAGGTACTAGTTTCCGCTCACGGTTTTGCACGCGTGGTACTTATTGGGATAATTTTTCACTGGTTAAAATGTATTGTAATTATGTCAATTTAATATAATAATTAATATAATATTTAACATATAATTAATAATAAAAGTAATTTAAGTAATATCAATTGAATTTGCATGCCGCTTTGGTCGGCAAGACATCAAGAAATTGTATACAATATCTAGAGCAAATAAAGAATTGAATCAAAAAATGGGTCTGCCATATTACTTTGTAATAAAAGCCTCTAAATAAATAAAGATAAAAACAAATTGAATAGCCTAAGTGTTAATCCAGACATTAATCTATATACGTGCAAAATTTCATTAAATTCCGTTCAGTAATTTTTAATAATTACTACGTTTTGTTGGATAGTGTACTGTACTACCTTCATAACAACGCTGCTTACGTCGATTTCAGACCGTATAGAATCAATGACTACATGATTGTTTATCAGTCTGTAGGGTCCTTCTATTTGGTACTTCACGGATTTTAACAAGAATCTGAAATAATTTACTAAATTTTATAATAGATAATTGAGATCTACTTATAAACCTCCTCCTTTTTAGAAAGTCAGTCAAAGAGACCGAAAGACTAGCAAGCCTGCAGCAATGATAGGGGTCTTTACAGATTTTTATTATTTATATAGGTATTTTATTATTATTTTATTTTTATTTTTTGGGGGATGAGACCTTTGTCGGTGAGAGTGTACCAAGAGGAAATAAACACTTTCTAAGAAGTGCCCCAGTTATCTGAAACCTCATACGTGGTCCCTGGGTGGTGCACATCAAGTGACAATAAACTGGTGGTTGTATTGGCTGCGATTATTGACCACCTACCAGACAAAACCGCACCGCCAAGCGGCCTTTAAGAGGTCTGGTGATATGATTTAAGAGGGTGAGTTGAAATTGTTGCTCTTTTATGGTTTCTAACTATAGCATCCCACTTCCCATTCGTAATAACGAGTGAATTGGGCAGGTGGCGCGGCAAATTGTGGTCACACACGTAAAAAAGTACTTACTCAAGTTCTCCAAATGTTGACTCATACATGAGTAGAGATGGATCAGAGTCTGTTAGAGATCTTTCGAAGGCGCCTAGAAGTTTGAGGTCATTAAGTAAGAAACCTACTTTGAGTACCATAGTTTTGAAGTCATGTTTCAACGAGGTTACATGGAACCTTGTGTCGTTTCGAAGTTTCATACGGTTGAAGAACCTGTGAATAGATAATTTTAGGAATAGGTATCTTTATTTTCGTACATACAGCGCAATATCAAATCTTTATCCATCCAGCGCGTCCCTAGAATCCAAACTATCACCATAAGGTAGCCCCCGATCTCCTAAAACTAGAGTGTCCGACAACGTCCTGAGCCGTAGTTCGTCCCCACATGGGGAGCCCTCATGGCAGTTGCACAGTACTTGATCGGTTCGACCGTCCTCGGACGGCTCACCGAAAAAGTCCGGTGAACCAATAAAGGCCCTTCCGACTAATTGGGTTAGGTCTTCCGCAACAATAAAACAAATACCATAAGGTTGTTTTGTGGCGTTACCCTGAAAGTTGAAGCATTAAACACAGCATATAAAAAGATAAATAAATCGTGATAAAATTTGTTAAAAAATATTCCTTGTGTTTTCCATTTTTTTAAATGTAATAATAATAAATTTCACATGAAAACTATTATTTAGTTTTGAAAAAATTACAACAAGATACTTACAGAATAGAATTATTCATTCTAATCATACAGTAACCACCCAAGTTCAATCCAGCTGGGATTATTTGTCCTTTAGCTAGTTTCTTGAAATTTTCCCGCTCCGCTATTGCTCCGGTCATAATGAAATACTAAAACATTATTTTCTTTTTCATTTATTTCACAAATTCATTTATTTCACATAAAACAGGGTACCAATAGGTCTTAAATGCTAATTGGTCTGCCTGTTTTGTCTAAGGTAGACATGTAAAATTCTATTTAATCTATTATATTTCACCTAAAGCACCCATCTATACCTACTACAATGTTTTTGCTAAAATTATTAAATTCTTCCGCGTTATACTTTTGGTATAGGACCCCGATTCTCATGTTTTAGGTATTTATCTTGAACTCGACATAATTACATAATTATGCTGAAGAAAATGGCGAATGTTGATTGAATCTATGAAATCGACATGTGGTGTCAATGGCTGTATTCTCAGAATATCTCATTAGACATAAGTCTACCAATTCAATATCAATTCTAGTCTATAACAATCGACACCATATAATAAATGTCGATTTTATTAGTTTTCAATCAACATTTACCATTTTTCACTTCGACATACGTATATCAAATTCAAGATAAAAGTCGTTTTGTCCAGCTCTTACCAGGCACCTTGCAGATAAATTTAGTTACTCCATATACATGTGTAGTCTGAGAGCGCTACATTGGTCTCCACTCAAGAATTTGTTTACCCCAACGGATGTTGGTTCTATGGCAAATATGGCCGGCCCATCACCATTACAGTTCAATCCTTTGTAGTGTCCCACTGGGCACGGGTTTTTTTTCAACTATCTTACGAGTTGAAAGAGTTTAAGTCTTAATCCACATACGCTCAAAGATGTGTGGGCACGACCAGGATTCGAACCCACGACCTTAATTTTTCAAGGCGAGGCCCGTACCGCTGTGTAATGACCATTGCAGCTAGTAATCTAGCGGCGGTAGCGACAAATGAATGGAGTTTAAGAAACTTACTGTTTGTATAATATCCGAATATTCCCGTTCATTAATGAATTCTTGTGCGGCGTTTCTGACATCTTCGTAGCGCTCTGAAAAATACTCCATTTTAGAGGTATTGTCTAATAGTTATTATAGATATTCATACAAATGTATTTCTGACTTGACCTACTAAATTTAGTTATTCAGTAAGTTCACAGATGTCGCTAGTTAAAATTAAATAAAAAAAGTGTTTCCGTTGTGAACACATTATTTTACACTAGCGCGTAAGGTGCGACAATGTAGAGTCAGCTACAAATCAAATAAAATGAAAATATTCTTTATTTTTTGTAAAAAAAACTATATAAAATCGTCTGATTTCTTTTCCTACCGTGCAGTAATGACGTGGCAACAACAACTGTTTTTACAGAATTTTTGGATATATTTAAATTTAGCCAGACTGTAAAAAAGATAATTAACAGATATAATATTACAAAACATCTTAACATTAACCAATTCCATACATGATTGTCGTGACGAGAGCAAAAAAAAAGAAAAATGTCACTCGTGATTTACTGACAGTTAACAGTCACACAATACTTAGAGAAGGAATCTGTTTGTATTAAAATGTTTGGTAATACTGAATCAATGACGTTTGGTTTCATTCAAATAAGTATATACAACGAGTAACTGAAAATATAAGTAAAAATAAATAAACTAATAGGTACAAATTCTAACTTAAAAACTAGATCATCTCATAGGATTCTTCCGAATCGAGGCCTTGGTCTTGAATCAGTTAATACACTTTTGTAGCCGACTGTACTCAATATTAAAAACTATTATCTATGGGCTAGGAGTAAGATTTAGACTTACTATCAATTGCGTCAATATTTTCGGAGAGGTTGTGAGCTTGTAGAGTCATCCAACATGTTCTCACTTTGTGAACGGTGGTAGCGTTGGGTTTACCTGTGTCATTGGATATTAGAGTGCATTCAGACGGCGGAATGTAATATGAACTTAGGAAATTTAACACAGGAAGTGTTATACACAATTTCTAGTCTTACTAAATTGTTTCCGCTAGATTTTAAATCCTTTCTTAGTGCACCCCTAGACCTAAGGAGCCTATGTGCCAAATTTAGAGTCTCCAGACCCAGCGGTTTGGGCTCTGCGTTGATATGTCAGTCAGTCAGTTTCTTCTTTTATATGTTTAGATGTTGAACTCGTAATAGAATATGGAGTGGACTTAAGATTTTCTTACCATTGTTAATATTATTTTTAATTGTTAAACATGTTATTAATTTGCCTGTTAATAATGTAATAATAACTAATATAAATCTATGAGTGTGCCTCATAACCGCGGGAATAATTGTAATGAAATTATTTCTTTATTTTACACATTTATTTCATTACAATTCACTTGATTCTGTTAATTTTAAAGCCTTATCTTAGTTAATTTCAAAGCTCATAAAGTTGTTTAATAAAGAAAAGTAATTAAAAATAACATTAATCTTTCTAATTTTTTAACTTTAACAGTTAATTTATAAAACAATGCACTCAGTTACAGTGTTTCCTTTATTTTGTGCTGTAATAATTACTGAAATAAATGGTCTCGGGGATTCTATTCCAAGATACTACAGTCATTGTAAGATTTAATTAATAATAATAACAATATCTAACATATAGGTATCAAATCATCATGTCTTATTATCTCTTCATAAATTGTGCCCATTTTTACATCTATAAAATTATCATTGCAAGGATACCGACAATTTTTGTTGTATTGTGGAATGGATAAATTAAAAATCTTGGACACTTATTTTTTTTTGGTATTAAAGTTTACGACGATACGTCCAAGCGAAATCTCAAATGACGTCATCAAAGTTTTATACCCCTGTATGACGTAGCGCACTCCCACTTCATAAATTTAATGCGTTGTATCTTTAATTATACCTTAAAGTTGTTATGTACCTAATTGTCCCCGATGAACTTTTGACGGGCCGGTGGCGTGGTCGGTAAGATACTTGCTTTCACGCCACAGGTCGTGGGTTCGATTCCCACCCGAGACAAACATTAGTGATGAACATTTGTGTTTGTGTCTAGTCTGGGTGTAAATATCTATTATAAGTATATGTTTACAAAAGAAAAGTATTATAGGTATGTATAGTATATACCAGTTATCTGGTTTCCATAACACAAGCTCTGCTTAGCTTGGGACCAGATGACCGTGTGTGTTAATGTCTTTATTAACTGGTTTATAGGATAACAGGCAGGTCGCTTATTACGTTTACGAACCATTATATAATCGGCGACCTTAGTATAGGTTCAACTCTTCCTACACCTTCGCCATATGCAAGTGTTAGGTATTTTATTTATTTTATATTTTTTAGCAAACCTAACAAATTTTAGATCGATATGGAACCAACACAAAAAACCTATAGACGAAGCAATAGAAAAAGTAAGTTTCAATTCGTTTTAAAATATTATAATCTACATTATTTAAACCCCGTTGAAAAAGCGGGGTGTGTTTATGTATCTGTGTACAAGTTTGAAAATTCGTAGCGCTTTTAAAAGAATCTAACAATTTTTTATACGAACATGTGAGCAAACAAGCATACAGACCACCAATGGGGGCTCGCAGCACCAGAGGTATCACTCGGTAATTCCGAACATTTTAGATGTCGACCAGCCGGGCTATTTTACACCCATGAACACAACTAAGTTATTATGTACTCTGCCAGTACTCTGTAAGGCGAACCTCCCCAGCGGCCCATAAAGCAAAGAAAATCGCTGCGGGAGTTCCGGGAGTCCAATCAATTTTGAATTTATCTTACTTTATATTAAACCAAATTGGTACTAACTGATTCAAAACATTTCAGGCTATCGAAAATTCAGTAGGGTTTACCGGGATGAACGTATTGATAAGATACCCTGAAGATAAGGCTTATTTAGCTCCTGGATATTGGCATACAGATAATCAAGTTCACTTGTAAGTAAGGCACAGCTAATTATACAAAAAGCTGTTTATTGTGCACCTTGTATAACAAAATTATCACGAGAAATGACTCAGCGTAAATAACGTTAAGGAGGACTTACTATGCCACAAAATAGTTCTCAGCTCTATGTTGTTACTTTTGGACGGTAAAAGGGGAGTAGGTACATGGGAAACTCGTGTTAACAGGCTAGACGTGCCCGTTGTTGAAGAGGGCCGCTTGTATAGGACAAGCAGCCCTCAGGGCAACGAAGGCTGCGCTGCGCACTAGTGATCCTTTTGCTTGACCCGTCTATGCTTGTTGGGATGTCGAAAGGCTTGCTGGGTTGCTTGGCGGGAAAATATACAATTCAGAGTTGAGATTTGCGTCAAAACATATTTTTTAATGTTTTTTTTGTTCAGGGTTCTGCAAAATTTAGTTTTAGATGATGTACCTCGTCTACGACTACCAGAAGTTTCATTAGATTTAGCAGATAATGTGGTGCAACTGGAAACTCGTCTTAGTAAAATGATAGTAACTGCAGATTATTTACTAGCAAGAAAGAAATCAGACATAATATACGACGTGGGTAAACAGAATCCAAGTAAAAATTCCCCATTTTTATTTCAACAAGTGCCTACTAGGGGAAAAGTTGCGTAAGTACTGAATATTATTTTGCTGTCTGTATTGAAATTTGTATTTAATAATCATAATAATATATTATATTGATACACTCTGTTAGAAAACTTTATGATTACAATGTTTTATAAAGTGATACTTAAACATATATGATACATATATCTAATATTATGCAGTTGACTATAAAGTCACTGTGCGGATTGTAAGTGTCATCTTAGCTAGATTACGGAGTAACCTGTGTTAAAGATGACAGTTTTCCCAAGGATACATAAATATCATTCACTTAACATTTTAAATAAAAGTATAATCTAGTGGAACAAAGAGAACTAATGAAAAACATAGTTACGTAGATACCTAGTTATTTGTTTAAGTTATGCAAGAGACAGAAATTTCTAAGCATATAAGTAACTATTCTTAAAATAGGGACAAGATAATAGGTCACTTTTGACATTTCATCAAAATTCAACAACGTAACCTTGTAACGGCGGGCATAAAATAAGAACTGCACAATTGCTTAACTTTTTTCAATTACGTTTACATATTTATTGTAATAATGACCGATACGAGTAATTTTACGATTTGCTTTCACTAATAAACCATTCTAAACATAATAAACAATTTCTGATCTAAAGAACTGAACGTCGTTACAATGTTGCGTCAGTCAACCCTATTTCTTTTTAAACACTAGGGATGTTACTCTAAAAATCGAAAGCTGATAGGATTGTAAGTTGAATCGAATGCAATGATTACTTGTGAAGAAAAATCACCATAAATTTATAACCACGTTGTGATTATAATAAAACCTAATTATACATATTTATTATTCTTTTAACTAACTATAAAAATACAAAAAAATAACTAAATAGAAAGGTCATTGATGTTGGGTGCAATTTAGGTGGATGTTGCTGGCAACACCAGTGCCTGTCGATGACGCATGTCATGTCGCCATTACATGATGATGACGCAGTCTTTTGTTGTTGTGCGAAGTGACTGTGCATTTTTGGTGTGCTCTCTGTTATTTTCTTCTGATCCGGCTTTTTCATTTAACCTGATCTTACTGACTACGTTTACCTGGCTATAAATTGGACTCCGATTGCTTAACGATTATTAAACAAGAAAAACATTACAGTCTTACTATGTCGAAACGGGGGAAAACTCTAAACAGTCAATCTCGCGAACTAGTGCTGAAATTGTACAATTATTTTGGACGTGAATCAGTTAACGATGGGCCTCTTTTACCATTGAAACCACCGAGAGAACGCGTTGCCGAAGCATTGGGAATAGGGAAGAAGACAGTAACTCAAATTCTGAAAGAGAAATACGGACCATCAGGCTCAGAAGATAATACTTTACGTACACCGAAAAAACGAAAGAGGGACAAGAAAATTGTTGACGTTGATAATTTTGATGCTGCTGCAATTCGCAACCACATTTATGGATATTACTCGAGAAAAGAATATCCTACACGGGAAAAGCTATTGAGTTCGTTAAAAGGCGCAGGCTTATTTTTTGGAGGCAAATCGTCTCTATCAAAGGTTTTGAAATCGATTGGCTTTAGATTTAAAAAATCCGACAAGCGAAAAATCCTGCTAGAACGCTACGATATTATTTTGAAGAGAATATCATTCTTACGTCAGGTAAATAAAATTACGGATTGGGACAATGTCGTGTTTATTGACGAAACATGGTTGAATGCGAACCATACGGTTGCGCGGACATGGACCGATGATACAGCGGCCTCCACCTCAAAAGTTCCATCGGGAAAAGGAGCCCGACTTATTATATGTCACGCGGGATCAGCTTCTCAAGGTTTTATTCCAGACTGCCTCCTCGCATTCGCCTCTAAAACTACAACAGATTACCATGAGGAAATGAACTTTGATGTTTTTAAAGAGTGGTTTGAGAAGCTGCTAGTCAGCTTAGAAAACCCTTCGAAAATTATAATGGACAATGCTCCGTATCATTCTGTACAAGTTGATAAACCACCAACTCAAGCAAATAAAAAGCAAGAAATTGTCTCGTGGCTGGTAAGAAATGGTGTGGAGGCAAGTCCAACTTTATTAAAAGTTGAGTTGTTAAATCTGGTAAAAGCAACTAAGCCGTCCAAGCTCCGCTATGTAATCGATGAACTAGCCCTAGAACATGGACACGAAGTTATTCGATTGCCTCCCTACCATTGCCAGTATAACGCCATCGAGCTTATTTGGGCACAAATAAAGGGTCATGCAGCGCGGAACAATACTGAACCACCCTTCAGTACTGCTAAAATGATGACTCTGCTACAAACTGCATGTGCAGAAGTCACTACAGAAGACTGGCGAAAAGTCGTGGAGAAGACAAAGAAAATAATTTTACAAGATTTTGAACGCGATGTGAGAATAGACAATATTATTGAAAATGAATTAATAATATCTCTGAGTGCTGACAGCAGTGATGAAGATAGCAGTTCCGATAGTTCAAGTGAATAAAAGCAATTTTTTTGTTAAATTACGTAGGTACTTGTCTTATTTTGCTCCTTTAATTTATGAAAGAAAAAATAATAATGGGACAGGGATTCGCATGGTCATTTTTAAATTTCACATATGTTTCAAGTCTGTATCGATTCATTCGATTCATTCATTTAATCGATGTTTTTAAGCAGGTCACCTCACTATGAATATAAAACTGACATCTGTCAAAAGTGACCTATTATCTTGTCCCTAGTTTAAAACTGCCAGCACATAACTCGGACATCAGCCTCGACTGCACACTACCTACCGATTTTCATTCGTTTTTTTTGTGCTTATAGCTATTTAAATGAAAACAAAATTACACATTCCGTACGGTCAAGTTTTTTAATCTAATTTTTATTTAGTTTTTAACGTTTTTCTACGTAATATTTTCAGAATAACTCTTGACAGCTGCATGCTTACTGGTTACGCGATAGCCAAGCTTGGTGGTAAATCGATTAATATTGGATATCACCGTCTCAGACTTTCAGAATGCCAATATATGCTAGAGGTAATACGGTAATGTATTAATAATGTATTTACGTCGTAAATTATATCTACTTTCATAAAAATATCACTATCAAAAAGCAGTGCTAAGAGGGCTCACGTTGTTTTTTTCAAACAGATGGCGTTAGCAGTTATTATATTTTCTGTCAATATTATTAAAACGGTTTTATAAGGCTTGTCCTGTATGTTTGTTTTTGTTTATGGGTCAAATCGCCGCCGCCATAAGATAGCAGTTCGCCTTTTTTTTCAAAATTCTAAGTTCAGGTACAAGTGAAAAGTCTTGACTTGGAAAATTCGTTTGATATAAATTCAAGATGGTTTCTAGTAGGAACATTTTTATAGAATCGTTTAACTTAATGGTGGTACTTATGGGAATAAAAAGCTTATGTATTAATCCAGAACACTCTGTTTCAAATCCTAAAAATCATCCAATTCATTCATTCATTCAATAAGAAACATACACGTTTATGATATTAGTAGGATTTTTATCCATAAATATAACAATTAAATTGCTTTGACATAAAGAATTAACAAGAATGTGTAATAGTTTTATAGCAAGAATGCATACATTGTAAAACAGTGTCAGGTAAGGGTGTGCTTAAAAGTTCCATTTAATATAATTGCAGATATATAAGCCAGGGTCAGGAATGCCCCCAGTCATTGCTAGTTATTACCCTATAAGAGGTGGTATGTATTAAGATCGTTTTAGTAATTTTCTCCGAAACAATCTTTTATAACTTAGTTAATCAAGAAAACTTTTTAAATAGGTAGCGCGCAGACTGAGAAAATACACTTTTTATATATTTTTTACATATCTTTTTATTGTATTGTCTTAATACTAAAAATGAAGTTATTCCTAACGAAATATGTTCACTATTATTACTGATTGGATGGTCACCCGCTCGCGCCGTATCAGCTGTGCGTTCGCTAGGGTTACTGACCGCTAATTTACACCGCGCGCTTTCATTGATATTATTACGAATAGGTAGATCGTCCTAAATTTTCTAACTTTATGTCGTATAAAAAATTATAGGAACAGATTGAACAATTATTAGAAATGTTTTCTATTACTGATAGACTGGCTGTAGAAAGAATACGGCTGGGAATTGTATTATTATTCCTTATACCCTGTTCAGGTTTGACCCTGGAGCATTTATTGTTGAACCCATTGTCCGATGAGATCATACCGAAGTTACAATCGGCTATCCTCAGTGTTATCAACACAACCGCTATTTTTGGTACACAACTGTCCGATTTCCAGTAAGTTTTACTCTCATCTACTTATTAAATAGTATTCTACTGTATTACACATCAACTCTTTTAGTGTTCCACAACTGGGCACGGGTCTTCTCTCAACTATCTTACGAGTTGAGAGAGTTTAGGCCTTGATCCGCACACGCTGGCTAAGTGCGGGTTGGTGGATGTCACATGTCCACGAATGGTTAGTTCTTAGACGTGCCGGTTTCCTCTCGATGTTTTTCTTCACCGATATTGAGCAGCGGCGATGAAACAATTCACAGAAATACACGACGGGGAATCGAACCCGCGATCTTATATGTCTAAGGCGAGGCCCGTACCGCTGCACCACAGCTGCTATTCTACTGTTTTGTTGTCTATTAATTAGAGTCTAAGCACATTTGTTACTTTTTGCATCAGCGTTCGGCGTTTTGGGAGCAAACCGCAGCGACCAAGCATCCCACACCGCACGCTTGTGACTGCCCAAAACCGGCGAGCAAGTCGTTAATGCGATGCAAAAAGCAAAAACGCCGAATACCGATGCAAGAAGACGCTTGTGTGTTTAGGCTCTAATTGATTATTATAATTTTTGCCTTTCGTCTAGTTCGCAGTTATAGCTTATTTGTAGGAACACATCAAGAATACCTACCTACATGTCATAGATTAAATTTGAATACAAGTATCAACTGCAAACTTGGGCAGCGTGTGTTGATTAAGGCCAAATTACTTCGTACTTCAATCCTTTTTGTGTCTGCAGGGCACGGGTCTACTCTCAGCTATCTTAAGAGTTCTCAATGTAGGACACTAAAGGGTCGTTGTCTAGGTATGCTTAGCTTCCTCGTATCGTATGTTATTGTTCAAAGCGAAAGCAAAAATCTATGAATATATTTTTTTATGTATACTTATTATTGATTATTTAATGCATGTGTTATAGTTATATGTTACAGTATCGAATTGGGGAAACCTGTAATGGGAGCTGTATTTTGGTTTTAAATAAATAAATAAATAAACATTCCAAAAGATTGAAAAGAACAAAATGTATGGGTTTGACATTCACCTTCAACAAGTCACGTGACAATCTTATGTCAATTCCATACAATTAGGTTCTTTCTTGATAATTTTGTCCAGAGGCCTAGACTAACCTAGTTCAGAAAATAGTAGCCCAGCACACAGGGTATTCGACGGAATACCTGGTCCATGTCGGTTGGAGCTGGAGACCCCGTGTGGTTACTCTCTGACGAGCTTAAAACAGGTCTCCGACATACTACAGGCGAGGAGATGCGTAATGCATTTCTGCCCGTAGAATATCGTATACTAAACTTAGTTTTGTAAAGCTACTGCCGTTTTAACAAAGATAACCGTGTTGCGGAAAATATAAATCCTCTCTTGTACCTATTTATATGAATGATATTACCTCAAATACATGCAAAAAATCCAAAAGCAATTCTAGGTCGGTAAACTTCTTTGGTGAGAGTTGATTCGTAGAGCATTATTAGTTTAAATTGTAAAAGGGAGCTTCACCTGCCCACAAACTACTATGCGGTGTAGCATAAAATAAAAGACTTTTACGTGATTTACACCTAAATTTAGCGAAGTATCGTGGAAGCATATTGCTCTTTACTAACGTCCCTCAGTTTGTCGGTTATAAATAAATCATTTATTTCAGAGCAAATCAAAATACTGTATTCCAAAATGTGTCAGTTTTTATGATGTCTCTAGCAAGAAATTTAAACAAGGCTCTAAGAAATAAAACAAATGGATTTATTGATGTGGAAACATTCCCTCGACTAGTTTGGGATAGAAACGTTGTAAGTCAAATCAGTTTCTATTGTATAACTCAGAGTTTGAACGCAAGCACGTGTACCACATGCGGCTGGCCGTACTTCAATTTTTATATGAAACCGCATAATGTCATTGCACTGATATGTGGCCAACCCAGTTGAGTAATAAGCTACTGGCTGCAGCTGGTCATCCGGTAGTACGTCCCCGCTGTTAGTGTCACTGTGAGTTAGGACTGGTAAGCACTTAGTTGTGTCACAGAGGCATTACTTGCGCCTTACCGATTCTTCATACCCTAATCACACGCACCGAGCAAAAGTGCAAGACAGAGCTCTCGGCCGAGAGCACGGTTTCGCCTGTTTTGCTCGGTACGTGTAATCAAAGTAGATCTCGAAGGGCACTGGATTTCTTACACCCAGCAATACAATCAAACTATTACACTGCGCGTATTCTGAAAGGCGCAGATATGTTCCCTGTCGGTCGGGCTGCTATAGCGCGGAATATTTCGCTGTGCCCTACTTCTTATAGTGCATTTAATTTAGTCTTGTATGTAACCCATCGATTACCTACAGAACATATCAATTGATGGGATAGTATTTTCTTAAATTTACGCGAATATAGGTCTGAAATACACCGCGTTATAATCCGTTATAATTTCATTTCAATTAATGGGATGATGACAGAGATAATAATTGATGTCCAGTAGCTAGTAGGTGGTAAATCAAGTGTTGATCAACGGCATGATTCAATCAATCGTCTGATGTGGCAAAACCTTATGTTTCCAGTTTCATATGGAGTATGGCAATGAGCCAGCTGAACCACTATTTAAGAGTATGGTAATAAGTGGCTTGGATACCGCATACTGTCCGCTCATAGGCGGTCCCTTCAATTTCAAGAAGACTGTCATCGGTGATCAGATCCGTTTCAATTCAATACAGGTATTTATCCTACAGTAACAAATTACGAATTCGGCGTTTAGCAAGAAGGGAATTAGCGTTAGCTGGCTCTAATTTTCTTTCTACCTATTTGTATAATATATCAAAACTGTCCTCAAGTTCCAAACTGTCATTTGTAAATGTACGAGTTAATTAGCGGTTTTTAGTAATGATTCTTTAAAATTTCGGACTATTTAGTGGATACAAACTGTTCGGAACCAAGTCGCTCCAAAAAACAAGATTCCTACTACAGATGTCTATGATTTCTACTGAGTTTTCAGGCGGCGAAAGGTGATCTTTCATTCACAGTAGGAAAATAATTTGACGAATAATTAGATTTTTCATTCGATGGTTTAAAATTGAAATAGCACTTGCTCTTTTGCAGGTCCGAGGAAAGTATGATGATCGTGACTTTGGTGTCGAGATCAGAGATGTAGCAGTAGACCTTGAGATAGATGTGAAAAAGCCTATGAATGTTAGTTCAATCGAGGTGATCAGTGTTAGGCAAGTATCGTGCATTGCTTAAAATTTCTTAAACATTTGTACTTTTCTTTGTTCATTGATAATTTTTTGAGACATAGTCTATTTATACACAGTATAATACAGTTGACGAGTATGCTTGGTCCGTTAAGCTGGGATTAAACAAAGCATTTGTTATTAGCTTCACTTAAACATTTTTTCAAAAGAAGCCAGCGCTGGCTGCCCTGGTGAGAATAGAGCAATGAACTCAACTTATTATTTAAGCCACCTTTGCCCGCGTGCTTTCAAACCCGCTCCAGTGTGAGGATGCATGAGTAGAAGCATCGCGCCAGTTGCTGGCGCATATCCGTTATTATATCATGATGTATTCACCACAACTTTATTCCAGGAATTAAATGAATCCAATTTGCTTCATCTAAACAATATTAGTCAGGCCGGCGCAGGGTTGTAAGAGGGCTGGCGCCAGCATTACTTGCTTTCTTGTCTTTTACACCAAAGCACGAGCTTTCACACACTTTTACCAAAATCTATGGTACTTACTATAAAACTCGGCCAATTTAAATGAACATTACCGATTTTAGGACAACCGAACTGTCAATAGGAGGGACTGAGAAAGGGGTAGCTGTAGAATTGGAAGCACTTATTACGGGTTATATCCGGAATAAATTGCCTGATCTTATAATTCGCTTCCTCACAACTGCCTTAGAAGACGCTCTGTGTGCTACAATAAAAGATGATAAAAAACCAGGTAACCGATTCGCTTAGACAGTTCCGATACAAGAGTTGCGTACATAGCACTTACGCCTGTTTTACCCGATGTAGGCAGAGGTGAATAACATCCACATTCCATTTAATACTATACTATATTATTATACTTAGTCAATCTTAGTAACAGTCCAAAGTTTGTAATTGTGGTTATTATAAATGGTAATAGGCTCGCCTTCTATTCTATATAATAAAAATGAATCACAAAATGTATTGGTAAGCGTAAAACTCGGGAACGGCTGAACCGATTTCGCTAATTCTTTTTTTATAATATTCCTTGAAGCACGAGGATCGTTATTACGGAGAGAAATATAAAAAAAGTCCTCCGAAACGGCTTGACAGATTTTTATGAAATATTATAGCTATGTATGTATTTTCGGAAGGTCAGAGTTTCGGTAGTAATTTATTTTCGGACCGGATAGGTGGCACTGTTTACCGGGCAGGACGACGTCTGTGGGATCCGCTAGTTATTTAAAGAATTAAAACTGTGCCTCCTGTGATAAGTGATACAATTGAAAAATAATCATTTTACAGGAGAGTAAAACAAGATTTAAACAGTTCTTGTTCGTGAACTAACTGAGCTAAATTTAACTTGAGCATCTTAATTTGTAGGGTAAAACACTTTCTTTTATTATTTATTTTTGTGGTTATGGTAAATATTTCATTTTCAAAGTAATTCACCTTTGAGTTGTACTTTTTAAAGTTTATTATGTGCTTAAATTATGTGATAAATAATACATTTACACTAAAATTACATTGCAAATATAAGACTGTCTTAGTGTTAACTGATATATGTACACGAAGTAAAGTATCCAATAATTCATCAGAATAATGATTCCTGCACAATAATCTTGAAACAAAAGATAAAGATATAACCCTGTAGACTCAATTTCTTTCTTATAAGTTCCCTAGTTATGTCACCATGTATCCTTTTTCACAAAAAAGACTGCCCAGACTTATGAAAAAGCTATCGGTTTAAAGGGATATAACTCTAAACATATCAGAATTCACTATTAACGTATTGAAATTAAAATATGAAATTGAATACAATGGCATTTAAATCACGACGCACGAAAACTGATTTGTTTAGTAGTTAGGTACTTATGGGGGTTATACATAGACAAATATCGCTATTCACGAAGTTTTGCCCAAAAACCCAGACAGTTATATCACTTTGCACAAAATTATCTCCGAAATTATAGCAGATAAAAAAACACGAGTTAGACCTAAAATATTGTTAATTTTTTGACAACGCCCTAGACGAAAAACACAAAAAATGGTACAACTCAATATATATCACTTATCAAAAGAGGCACAGAAAACATAGCCAGCGTTATATGGTTTCACCTCTGGCTACATCTTCGTGTGATTTACGGATGAGCTATGTGTGTAAAAAGTGTATATAAAAATATAAAAATATTTTTATATTTGTTTTTTGTGTATATTAATTTTTCTTTTTCTTTTAGAAACTCTCTCTGGGAAGTACCATATATTATATTTCGGTTATCCCGGAGTTATTACTTTACGAGTTCCACTGAACGAAACTGAAAACTAAATGGAACTTTCAAGTCATCATCACCATCATCTTCATCATCTGTTAGGTTAGTTTAGTCAACTGCTGGACATAGGTATCAAAACAAGCCAATACAAGCCGATTACCATTGGCTTCCCTTTCGGAAATGGTCAATGTCACACGTACTTATTAATATATTATGTAACTCCTAAAAGTTTTAAATAGCACCAAAAATGTGTATAGCATTAATTGTAAGAACGATCGGTGACGGTAGTGAAGAGATATTATTTTCCTAAGTAAGAACTTTTTTGCTCCCGCTTCCCTTTTTCAGACTACCACCCTTCGCCACTGCAAACGAGTGTCATAAAGATAGCAAGCTAGTACTTCTAGCTTCGTGTAGACAAAACTAGATTCCTTTCTAAGCTAGTTTACAAGCCAGGAGAATTTTTAATAGGAAAATAGAACTGGAGTTTAAATAGAGTCCCCATTACTAATTTTACTATCCTGGGTCGTGTACTAGCTTCATGTAGGTTTTAGTTGGCTAGTAAGTAAGAACCACGCGTTACGTTTGATTTTGAGATTGTAAATTAAAAGAATAAAAAAATAATCAGAATTAAATATTTTATTGTAAACGTACAAAGTTCCTATAAGTTACAAAAGATGATCTTGTTTTATTTTCGTCGTCGCACTTATGGGTATTTACATTATTTAGCTGGTCAAAATTACGTCAGAATTAAGCTCAAGTAAAATATTGGGTTTATATCTAATCCTGTTGTTTTTATTTCACCTACCCAAAAAAAACAGGAAAGTCAGTTGAAACTCAGGCTATGCTCGTTGTGGTTGTTTGTCGATAATTTCGGCATAAAACTCATAGTTTAACTCATTGGTTTTTGATCTAATGAAATCACAAAACAATCTTAATTTTGACAATCAAGTAGAATTTGTATTTTAACATGGTAAGCTCTTCTCACTTTAGGCGTAATCGGACTTAGAGCGTATGAACGACGCAAACGCAGCGTGCACGTCGCGACTATGCGATGTTCTCGTCGTTCATAATAATATACTAGAGGAACACCTACGCCCAATGTGTAGAAACCTAAGAGGTTTGTCCACCGTGTACCGTCACCGAGGCGTCACTGAGAACGAAACTCTTTCTAGCCGAGATCAAATTACAATCCGACGTCCCGGTGACAGTGACCGTGGGCAAAGGGTCATTTTAAATGTATGTATCGCTAAATCGGCGTCATCATCTTGTTGTTGGTGACATCCCGGTAACGGTGGCGATGGATAAACGGCCTAAGCTTACACCCATTGTCTTGCACTGTTTTTGAAATGTTCGGTTTTAAACGTCCAATCAGCCGGATGTTTACACAGTAAGTCTTCGTTCGTATTAAATACACATAGCCACAGTTTTCACAGAGGAAACTGTGCCACTGAAAACTAAATACGGTAAGTCCATTTGATTTGCTGAAAAAGTCCGCAGAGTATTCGTTTAAACGTGCAAAACGGTGTTTATTTGGCAGTAGTAATGACGTGTGAAAGGTTCTATGTACAAACGTATATGTCACTATTGGTCGTTGAGATGTATACTGCAAAAAAAAACGTGCAGTACAATGCCATGTGAACCCAGCCAAGTGTTATAATTTTTATAGTGAGTGTAGGTATACTTGACTATTTTAAAATTTGAGTTATTTCAAAAAAAGCTAATAAGTATTTTCGAGCGCATGATGCTGTACCTACACCTCACATTTCACAAGGTATATTAATGACTTGTAACAGCTAATAAGAAGTATAGGTACACTTGCATTTAAGGTTTTGTGCGACGATTTCCAGTCATTTCAATATTGATTATATTAAATTAAAATAATTTTGACCAGCTAGATGACTCAAACTACCAAATTCCTTCTCTTTCTTCAGCATCCTCAGACCCTTCCCTGTCAACGTAAAGAATTTAACTAAACATAACAATCATCAAAGGGCTGTTAGTAATAACAGTTGTAAAAAAGTTAAGTTACCTTCTCTGAGAAAATAATCTAGTGGCGAGTTGTCCTTTATCCAATGCTCTCATGCTGGCTATTGTCTTCGTAGGACGCAGGGTGCTTTTTTCATTTGGTGTCGATCCTCTTACCATCATATCAGGATACCTATCTTCCCAAGAATTTGTGTAAGCTGAAGGTTGAGGTTTCTGAGAAACAAACGCTTTTTTTTAGCAAAAACCATGCAATTTCCTTCGCTCTATGGACAATCCTAGTGTAGGAGTACTACAACCTTACAGAATACACGCAGTGTAATAACTTTTGATTATTTCCTAGATATGAGTGAGCTAGTGCCCGTTGACATCTAAAATCCCGCGCAAGACGCAAGAAGTCATGGTTACTAAACATCCGGGAATGGATAGGAGTAACCAGCAAAGAACTACTATTCTGCCGTGCACGGGAGAAGAAGAGCTTCCAAGAGCTGATAGCCAACCTTATTAGTAGAGAGGCACTAGAAGAAGACGATAGGCTACAGGAACTGTTCACCATCAGGCGGGCCGTATGCTAGTTTGCCGACTCCGATAAATTTAAAGAAGAACTAAAAAGCAGCCTTTATTTAAATGCGCTAAAAAGTCACGTTATTCTCAATAAATCGTTTCATTTGATATCCCAGTTGTAGGATTTTTTAAATTATTTTATACGAGCCAATTATCGTACAAAGCACACACGTCACATTACAGACACACAAACACACACACGCACTTTTGTTTAATTTAAGATAACGGCGATACGTCTAAGCAAAAGAAGTGTGCGGCCCAGTCACTTATCAACACCGCATGCATAACTAGTCCGCCATCTTGAGGATTCCGCCATGTTGGATTTAGAATGACGTCACCTAGCTAACCCTGCGTGGTCATCTAATCTAAACGTGTACAAATTTCAGTTCTATTGTAAAAGATATCTGCTAATATCATATTACAAGTTGATTAAAAGTTTGTAAAAAAAATACCGTAGTGTATGTAGGCAATACGTTATAGTTGTCACTGTTGTCAGGGTTTACAGCCTGTGAGCCAGAGTAGTGCGTCAACTTCTCTGCGTAATTCTTGGTGTCCATCGACTTCACCCATGAGTCGGATAGCCGCTTGCGACCCGATCCTGACTCATCATCTGACGTTCCGTTTGAACCAAAGACTGGAAATTTATTAATATTTAACTTCCACCCTCGACTTTGATCGTGATTTACCTCGGTAATTATATCTCGTTCAAGCAAGAGCAAGTCCATACTCCTGGGTAAGAAAATCAATATACTTAATATTAATTTGGTCCAAACAGTCGAATCGGTATCGAAAGACTAACAAGAAGTGAAAATTATAAACGAAAAACAAACAGCGATAATTTAAAACACGAAAAACGACTGTAATGCCCTAAAAACTGCTTTTTTATTAGGTATTCTTAATGACATTTATACACATAATTTAATTTTGGTAACTCATTTAAAACATTGTTAATAGATTTTATGAGTTTTGTGAGTGTTTTTAATTCAAATATTTATTATTTTTAAATCTTTCAATGTTTAATGCTGTTTTAAATTTTGTGAATGCTGTATTTACCTTAAATTGTTTGCACCGGTTTATAAACTGTAGGTACAGTAGTGTGTTGTATGAGTGTACTCAAACGGCAAATCAAATAAATAAATAAAATAAAAACCTTTCATTATGATACCCAAGTCTATAGATAAAACATTTTTAGGGACCTAAGTACAATTTAGAGTAAAAAAATGTTCAACCTTCTCAAAACATCCACTCAGCTGTTTGGGAAGTACGTGGTAATAAAGAAATTTAGATACAAACATACATACAAAATAAACGCGATAAACATAGGTAACTCTTCCTTGACAAGGATGTAATAAATTCAAATACTATACATGTTGTTATTAAAAAAAGACGGGTTGCACTCCGGGAGTGCCGGCAGAAGTGAAAACATTCGCGCAAGCGCCCTGCGCTGCCTAAACGAAACAGTAGGCCCAGGCATACATTTTCGCCGCGCCGTAGAGAGGGGATAGCTGTCTACTCTCCATCCGTCTTACGCTTTTTCGATCAGGTCACGTGTCCTGACGCGAGTTTAAGATTTTATACCCATTACAGAAAAAGTGCTCAACGCCGCTAAAGAAGTTTTCACTTCAAAAATACTGGTCTATGAAATAAATATGTTTTATACAGTCGTCATCCACTCTTCTCCTTGTGCCACCGTCGAAGTTGTCGCCGCTGCCGATGTTCAGTTCTGGTTGGTCGTAGAACTGTCCGCGTCTCATGTAGACAGTCACGTCAGATCCTGAGGGAAACCCATTAACAGAATTACAACCCAAGAACTTATAAAAACATCGTGTCACGTGTTTGTGGTCGCATTCCTCTGAAACGGCTCTACCGATTTATCATAATAATATTATTATTGTAGACGCGAAAGTTTGTAAGAATGTATCGATGTTTGTTACTGTTTCACGCTAAAACAACTCTAGAGAATTAGATGAAATTTAGCACAGAGATAGATTATGATCTGGATTAACACATAAGTTACTTTTTATTCCAATATGTACCACACGGGCGAAGCCGCGGGTGGAAGCTAGTATAACATATATTATGTAGCCTAGCGATTTTTTTCTATGAAACTATGTTATCAAACGATACTACTTTGCTGGGCATGGGTCTTCATTCCACTATTTTACGAGATGATAAAATTTAGGCCTGAATCTACACATGCTGGCCAACTGCGGGTTGGTGGATGTCACATATCCTTGAATGATCAGTTCGTAGACATGCCCATTTTCTCACGATGTTTTCTTTCGCCGATATTGAGCAGCGGCGATGAAACAATTCACACAAAGATGTGTGGACACGATCGCGGATCGAACCCGCGACTTTATATTTCAAAGGTGAGGCCGATACCGCAACCACCGCTTTACGGAAGTACGCTGGTTGTTTATCTAATTAATAAACACACACTTCGTTTGTCATAACCAGAGGTCGGAGTAGGTAGATTGATTTCTAGTCGTTGACGTCAAACGTAGAGAATAATATGGATATGACTCCAAAATACCATAATTTAGACATAATTCAAAAGACGTCAAAAAGAATACTTTAAAATTAGAAAATAATGAAAAAATTATGATTATTTTTTTTAATTGTATTAACGTTGAAAGCCAAAATATGGGAATTGTACCGATGAGAATTAAAAAAAAATATTTATCTTTTTGTTTAATTAAAAATAATTGTTTATTGAATTCAATCAATCGTTTATATAATAAACGATTTTGTTAGCCGATTTTGTTGTATGCTTTTTATTTTATTTTATTCCATAATTCCAATCCTTTTTCCGGTACTTTCCGCACATTATGGATAAAATGACATGTCCATATTATAATATCTTGATGCAAGTATATAAAATCAATCTACCTACTCCGACCTCTGGTCATAACACAGCTGAAAATTACATTTTCCAATGAGAACACAACATGAAGCAAGTCAAAATGTTTATAAATATTCCCAGCTATTGAGTCTGTGTCGACTTTGTTCGAATGGTATGGTTCATTGTTCTATGAATGGTAATTGTAATTGTAATATTTACGTTTGAGCGTTAAGAATTCAGCCATGGAGTAGTTGTATCCATAAGCGACTCCGGCGACGATAGCGAGAAATAGCCCAACACAAATTACGACGCTGATGATGCACGCAAGCGCAAATGTCACCGCCCTGGGAAGAAACATCCATTTGTTATCACAAAACCTAAATAAGGCTTCTACAATTGAACAAATCTAAGAAGTACCTTTTGACGTTTCACTGTTTTCTATTAAACTAGTTTTATAGAGGCGTGATTCACACTATTTTTATTAGCTTTCCTGTAATATAATTGAATTATGAAACTATTTTTTTTTAACATAACAAAAAATTTTCATACAAAAAATTAAATTCTATTGTCAAACGGTACTTCTTAGATTTGATGGACTGTAGTTGTGTTCTACGGGGGCAATCATTAATTGACTAGCTACGGACACAGAAGATTAGTAGGTAGTGACCTTAACTGTTCTAAGCCGGAGCTCGTAGGTTCGATTGTCACTCAGAACAAACATTCGTGTGATGAGCACGATTTTTTGTTGTGTCTCGGTGTAATTTATGGGTGGCGGATTGCGGTGGTTGGTTAAGTCCTATAGGCGCGTATCGTTGACCACATTATTGCTTACCATGAGGTAAACTGTGGTGCGAGCCTATTTTAGAATAAAAAAATATATGTTCGGCCTGGGATTTGAATTCGCGACCCACTGAGGCAAAGTTTTGTGATGTTTACAACATTATTAATTACGTAAACATAATATATTCCAAGATAGACAGGAAAAAATCTACTTTTAATGAAAAACATGGGAATCCTTTGCTTGATCCTCATGCGGAAAATTTTGGGATACCTCCCAAATATTTTTCGCTTTGATGAAAAAAATGTTTGCAGGAAAAAATAAACTCTTTAATTTGTTAAAGTAGGCAGGTACTACCTGTATTTGAAAAAAAAAGAAAATGTGACATAAGCATTTTAATCAATACGCCATCATTTATAATAAATCTTAAATAGGTAGGTACTTTAAACTAAAACTGGAGTTTCCAAGCATGCGTTAAAGTTTTGAACAGAATTTGGACGTTGGCCTTCATCATTGGACTGGAAGTGTTCTGTAAGAAGCACCTTTTCTGGGGATTTAATTCGGGCTTAACCAGTATATTATATTGTCAACCAGCTGATCAGATAGGCTATGTTCTGTTAAAAGTCAAAAGAAGTATTTTTGTCACAATTTGCCTCGCATATTTTACGTTTTTTCTCTCCATTAGGTTCGTTTATGGACAAGACCATGAACAATCCCATAAAGCATTTCACACGAGAGTTGTTAGGTATACGTAACTTCTAGTACTAAATTGTTTCTGCAAAGTTTTGTGAGAGGCGATGTAACCTCGTACAGCACACATGTAAAAGTTGAAGCGTCTTTACAAATGCACACATAAATAAAAGCTACACACAAACACAAAACATGAACAGTTCATGCATAGAAATTACTGTGTACATGTGCTGTTTCCTATAAAAAAATTGTTTTTGTAAGTGTTTTGTGTACAATAAAGAATATAGAATAAGAAATTGTTCATGTACAGAGGGCAGAGGGGAACGCGCGCAATAACAGTTCCGTCTTCAATTTTCTAAGAACGAAATAATTACAATTAACCATCTTCCCCGATTCCTATTGACGATTACAATTTCATACAGTCTTTTTTTAAAGAACGTAATTAAAGATTTAGCCAAATTCGCCTAGTTGTTCTCGAGTTTTACTTTCAGCAACACATGGCGATTCATTTTTATGAGTTACTGGCTTCCCCAGCAAACTTTGTAAGACGTGTTTCTCACCTTTTAAACCTTCCCTGGACTACAACTAACATTTTAAAAACAAAATTAATTAGCCGTTCTCGAGATTTTTTAGCGAGACAAACGAACAGGAACTGATTTTTATGTAGTCTTTGGCGCTTTTGAAAGTCGATATTCCGAGGTCTATAACCATTTTATGAATTGAACAAACATCTAAAAAGCAATGAAGTTTTAATAAATAAGTGAATCTTTCGACAATACATACAGTTTTTACCATAGACTTGTGATATTTAAGACCTCATGACATTTGCCGAGATTTTACCAATATGATTATTTTTCGTGCTGGTATACACACGTGCAAACAATTTCCCACAGTATGTGCCTAATTTAAATAACTCTAAATTAAAAATTGTTAACTCCTTACGCAATTTTTAGCGTAGAACCATTTATATCCATTCAAATTTCGAATAAAAAAAAC
This sequence comes from Meganola albula, assembly GCA_936450015.1. NCBI lineage: Eukaryota > Metazoa > Arthropoda > Insecta > Lepidoptera > Nolidae > Meganola > Meganola albula. The sequence continues at coordinate 9,952,749 of OW388155.1, read as the reverse complement.
CGCTTTTAAATTGGTCCATACGTCAAGGCGCTTCTTGGCTACAAACTTGTACACGGATACACTGACATACAGATACACGTATCAAATTTAGGAATAACTTCCCACTTGTTTGTCGGGAGTTAAAAACATTTTGCATTGGTACAATATTTGCCATTTCTTTCTGTTTGGTTGTAAATGCCATATTTATTTCTTACTAGTTTTCCGCCCGCGTCTTCGCCCGCGGATGTCGGTTATCGCGCTAAACCATTAATCTCTTTTTCGTTGGATAAAACTATCTTTTCCCGGGTCTCGAACTATCTCCATACAAAATTAGTTCAGTAGTGTAGGTGTGTAAGCAACATAATGAAAACGGCAAGCCTTCATAGGCATATCCATAAATCTATAGGGGTTTCTTACAAAATACTACGGCTCTTAGACCATAATGTAAGTTTTTCATTTAATATCCAAGAACAAATAAAATTAAAATTTCGAATTCTAATAATCGGACTGAGTTATCAAAAGTCATTGTGTCAAAATAAAAAGTAATTTAGCTAAAAAGCACGAAGGAGTATTGATATCAACTTCAAAGAAAATCTCCCTCAGAATAATTTCTCAGGCTTTGCCCGCTTAGTATTAGGATGAAAATAAAAAAAATTGAAAAAATGAAAAACACGTGTTTCATTATTTGTTTTGAGCTTTATTTATACCAAAATTGAAGGAAATCGGACCAAGGACTAAACAGTTATGGAATATTTAATTTTTCCAAATAAACTCATTTAACACCCCCACAGGGGGTAGTTTTGGAAAAATAAAAAACACGTGTTTCATGATTTCTTTTAAGGTATATGTGTGCCAAATTTGGAGTGAATCAGACTTGAGACTATACAGATCCAGAGAAACTTTAATTTTTACCAATAAAACTCATTATTCACACCTCATAGGGGTAATTATGGAAAAATAAAAAACCCGTATCTCATTATTTGTCTTAAGGTTTATGTGTACCGAATTTTAAATGAATAGGACCAAGGAATAAAAAGATGCATACAAACTTCACCCCTCTATTTAACCCTCTTAGGGGATGATTTTTGAAAATATTGTTAGCCTATGTCCGATTCTAGGGTATACACTACCTACATTTCAAATTTCAATAAAATCGGTTGAGCGGTTATGGAGATACACGGTAACAAACCTTCACACACACACACACACACACACTTACTTTCGCATTTATAATATTAGTAGGACTAGCTTTGCGACTTCAGTCTGCGGAAATGCTGGTTATTGCGCTAACTATTAACCTCTTTTGGCGCAGTTGTATAAAAACTATCTTATGGTCTTCCCCGGGTCTCAAACTATCTCCATATCAAACTTTATGCAAATCAGTTTAGAGTTTTTGGCTTTATAACGCGAAAGACAGAGCTACGTTCGTATCTATAATATTAGTAAGCATCACTTGCATTCTTTGGTCGTCTTTAATGTTCTAGGTCTGTGGTTTTGACCTTTCAATGTCGCTTACGGTCAGGTTGCGTTGCCACTGTTGCCAGCACCTTTAAGTATTCAAAAGGTAACACATAACCATTAACTAAATAATTTAACAACAAACAGATGTTAGGCGCGCCCGCACGCAAACGACTTGTACAATAAAATCAAAATGTATTGTCATACAGGGTGGAAAGGGCAGATCTCAAATTAAAGGGCTTTTTTCAATGGATTCACACTTAGTACTTTGTACACAGAACCTCTACGAAAATCAGCTAAATTTGGATTTTTTTTAAATCTAAAATAGGCTTGCTCTTGACCACAACTTGCCTGATGTGAAGCAATGATGTAGTCTACGATGGAACGCGCTTACCCAGTAAATACCGATTCACTCTTGACTTGAAGACCACTAGATTATAGCTATCGGGAAACATAGATTAGTTTGGAAGGTTTAGAAGGCGAGAAATAAACGGTACGAAGTTCGTTGAGGCATAGATACAGGTTGAGGTGAAGTTTTGTAATAAAAAATAAGTATACACTTATTTTCTTTCATTTTCATTTCATTTCATATACTAGCTTTACGACCGCAACCCCTCCCGCGCGTATATCGGTTATCCTATGTCCTTTCCTAGTAGCTAAGACACAGTTTGTAACTAATGTAGCTATTATCGATAAATTGTAAAGTTATATTGTTTGGCGTGAAAGCGCGACATACAGAGTTACTTCGCATTTATAATATTACAAAGTAAAAATTTAAGAGGAGAGACGGCACAAATACTGACAGACAAACTGAAGAGAAAAGCGACTTCGGATTATGGATGTAAAGATTACTGATTCTACTAGAATGTGTCCAAGGTTCGTACGTTTGTCTGTAGATTTGTTGAAAACATCGATATTACAATATGTTTAATTCATAACATCAAGAAAAGAGTATCATTTAGTTGTTTCTATGACAACGCGGCTTCTGAAGAATTAAGGGGTTTTCGAAGAAAATCAATAAGTACGTATTACCATATAAATTATAGTATATACCATTGGCGAAGGGTGGAAATTTGAAAAGGGGAAGACCGGGAAAATTTACTTTCACTTACTCACTTACTAACTAACTTACTAAGAAGTATTTTTGATGCTATTTAAAACTTATGTACGATTTAATGACCATTTCTTAAAGGTATGTACGGTCTCGCCCATTAGTCCAGTAACAACTTGACAAAACTATAGCATCAAAACAAATCGCACTTACGACTTTTTTATATAGAAAGAAAGAAAGAAAGAAAGAAACATTTATTTGACACGGACAGGACACACAAAATCAAAATGATAAAAAAGCACATTGAAAGAGAAGAAAAAAAAACACAAATGGAAAAATAAAATAAAAAACAAAGAGTAGGTGTGACCTACTTGTGCCAAACATGGACATTGCTCAGTACACGCTGTGAGTGCCTATTAGAGGCGACCCACAGCACTGATTTTCAGCAATGTCCATATTCCCACAGTGTATACATATAACAAACATGTAGGTAATATGGTCAGGAGAATAAAAGAAAAGACTTGCGAATTGAATAGAAGTCTGTATTGGAATAATCGTTGCAAGTGTTGCAACAGATTTAATCTATAATAGAAAAAGGAACCGCAAAATGTGTTGGTAAGCGCATAACTCGAGAACGGCTGAACCGATTTCGCTAATTCTTTTTTTAGAATGTTCCTTGAAGTACGGGAATGGTTCTTACGCAAAGAAAAATAAAAAACAAACTCCTCAGAAACGGCTGGACCGATTCGGTAGGTCTGACAATCGGTCGAAATCTATTTTCGGTCCCGGTAGGTGGCACTGCTTTACCGGGCAGGACGACGTCTGCGGGGTCCGCTAGTTTAAACTAAATGAACAAAATGGACGTGTAATTGAATGTGTCATAGAATAATTGATAGATTGAATGACTGAATGTGAATGAGTTAAGAGACTTGGATTTTGACATATACCAACAAAACATTTTGCAAATATGTTGACGCGCAGTACCTACAATAGGTAGGTATATTATCTTCCTTGACGTACTTGGCTTATAGCCGCAGATTGGACCTACATGGGTGATAATTTTGCTTGTTTTCTGTCAAACCTTAAAAGGAGATGCTCTTCTACCATTTTTAGTGCCTTACTATTGAGCACGGGTTTTCTCTCAACTATCTCACAAATTAAGAGTGTTTAGGCCATAATCCACACACGCTGGCCAAATGCGGGTGAATGTCACATGTCTTCGATAGTTCTTAGATAAACTGGTTTCCTCACGATGTTTTCCTTCACTGATATTAAGCAGCGGTGATGTTACAATTCACACAAAGATGTGTGTGCATAACTGGGAATCGAACTCGCGACCTTATAAATCTAAAGGGAGATTATAATATTATTATAAAAGGGTGAATTCAAAGGTCAATATCTTTAGCCGACTTCTTTTTAACTATGGTTGTTTAATACTTATTGTATATTTAATATTAAATTAACATTACTTAGAGATTATTAGCAAAGAAAGTATGAAAAATGCGCCTGTTTTACCCGAAGGTGTAAGCAGAGGTGAATATCACCCACTTTTCGCTGGTTATAATAATAATATTATAATAACAATAATGTTCGTTATTAAGCTAACACACCACTAGATCACCGAGGCAGTTTACCGACTTTTATTATCAAAAAATAACGGAATTAGGAAAAATCGAGGACTTCGAAATTCACTAACGCAAATAAATAAAGTCACTTGGGATTTGAATCAGACACGCGTTAAATATAGACACATTATTTTTCAGAAAAGCTGTCTTTAAATCCTACACTAAACTGTACGTTGTCATATTAGTGTCAACTTTATATTTAACTGTTCTTTTCGCAGTCATCTTAAACATGACAACACGAGGAAAACAGGTTTCCTGAAAATGAAACGTTTGAGGTATAGATTGATATCTCCAATACTCCCTACAATTTATTAGGTATTATTTTAGAAGCTGAATCACATTCGTCCGTGGGTGTACCGTTAATTGAATCCCCACACATGGTCTCCTCGGTGGTGCAATTCAGATGACAATCAACTGGTGGTAGGCTTCGGCCGTGGTTAGTGACCACCACCAGACAAAATCGCACCGCTAAGCGGCTTTGCCGTGTTCCGGTGCGATGTCTGGGGACACCATGCAGAGAGGGTGGGTCGGCATTGTTGCTCCTTTATGGTTTCTAATCATATGGGGCTCATTCCACTGTCACCTTCCCACCGATAATCATTTGTAATCACGAATGAATCGGAATACTGAGCTAGCGCGTTTCATTGATGACTACATCAATTCTTAACATCAGGCAAGTTGGAGTCAAGCGCCAACCTATCGCATAATAAAAAAAAACAAAATTTTAATAAATTATTTGAAGCCAAATATCCTTACTAATATTATAAATGCGAAAGTAACTCTGTCTTTCCGTCTGTCTGTCACACTCTCACGCCAAAACTACTCAACCGATTTGGATGAAATTTGGTATGGAGTTGGTTAAAGACCTGGGGAAGGACCAAGGATAGTTCTTATCTGACTGCACCGCTATAACCGAAATACGCCCGTGAGTAGCCGCGGGCGGAAGGTAGTAATATATATATAAATAAGCTAAGTATAATCCCATCCGATTCGAAATACCTAATATATAAACATAGAACTTAATTTATACTATCTCACATAAAAATGCGAAAATGCGAAAATTTGTGCGTAATTGAATTGAAATAAAACTACTTAACAACGGATTTTATAGCGGTTTCATTTAGATTTTTATATACCGATGTTTCAAAGTCTTTTCAGAGTCTTTTGTTTATTTTATTTTTCATAGTCATGGGTGGCTACTGATGTAGTCCAAACTTATTAATCACAATAATTAATATGAAATAATATAATTATTTACGGACTACCTACGAATATTATATTATTAAAGTTGCGTTCCGATTTAAACAAACTTAGCTTACAGTGTCTTGAATTCTAAGTAGATTTTGAATGTTTTGGTTTTTTTATTTCAATGTTAATATTTGCGTAATTTTAAGAAAATGCGGATTCGAATTTGTATTTTTAATAACCATAATTAATTGTACTAAGAATAATAATTAATCTTGTGACTACCTTATTTTAAGTGTGTTAAGTCAAAGTCAGTATGTTGTTATTACTTTGTAATTGAATTATGAACAGTCAAAAAAGAAAATTAATTATTGTTGTGTTGTGTAAGAGTGGTGAGTTGGTTGAAATTTTATAAAAAGCTTTACAATTATTCTTTTAAATTTGTTTATTGACATAACTTTAATGTTACTCAGAAGTTTAATGTAAAAACGTAAACATTGCCTCATAAAAGAGGTACTGATTTCGTAGAGACGCGTATGATGCGCAATAAGATCATTCTTATATCTAGTGTTTACCTACATTATGTGTCGCTTATTTTTTTAAATTGTTTAATATTTTTATGTATTAAAAGCAAAAAAAGAGTATCAAACCTTTGTATACAGTCTAGAACCCATCCACAAAAGGAAAAAATGTAGCACATAACAGCTCGTTTACTTCAGCCGGCGGCGATGATCATAATTCTTAAGAATGTTTTGTTTTCAGTTTACACTTACTGAAACAATGAAGACAGTGCTTATGTCATCTTCAAAGAAATAACAGGTATTAATAAAACAAAGCACTCGTAGAACAGCGGATCAGTCAGTAGGGGAACAAAGGTTTTCAAGCGGGTACCGCGCATCGGTTGCGGTATCACCAGCCCGCCAGGAGTTGGACTGATGGCATTGTAAAACTTGCGAAATGTTGAGGTCATAGCCTATTTACACGACTCTACTCCAACACCAGCCCCACTCAATATCGCCCCAAACTAAGGCGACTGCTCACGGTCCACGCGGTCACAGCTTACAAGCACCCAGCAGTCCGCTTCCGCTTTTCACGATAGACACAGTTTCCACTGAAGGAACTTGTATATTTTACTATGTCTCGACCGAGCAGTCAGGCCGCTTGCAACGTGCGGCAAGAGTGGAGTCCACTACAGTCTGACGGCGCGGCAGCGGTAGGCTCGCTGTCAGCGAGCTGTCTGCTTATTTATCTTGCCAATGTACCTAAAGTATATCTAAAGAGCAATACTCAAAAGATTTTTTTTTAACTCTTTGGCTGGGAGCAGAGTCGTGAACCTTTAACCGCGCCGCCGGTTGTGCCGTTTTAAAGGAAACGCTTATGTACTTATGTGTGGCGTCACATACCTAACGCCATTCAAGAGACATTACATAAGAATCCTGAATCGAACAAGAAATGTTTCTCCGACTAGCATTAACAATACAAGTTCTCGACAAGAACAGTGGGGACCGCAGTTACCCGGCATCACACGTCACCCGACCGGAAGATCTTCTCACTAGAAGGTCACGCCACTCAACCCTCCAGTCACTGTGTTATGATAATAGGGTGATGAAATGATGAAGATGCGCTCACGTCTGTAATAACTGAAGCTGTGTGCAGGGGTGCAGAAGTGAATTATCACCATATCACCAGCTATGTTTTCGTCCCTTACGTGGTGGTGAGCATACCCTATTGAATTTTCACTTTGACCCTTTTAGTGTCCCACTTCGCTGATATTGATCAGCGGCGATGAAACAAATGAACCCACACAAAGATGTGTGGGTTCAACCGGAAAGCGAAACCGCGACCTTAGATTTCTAAGCTAAGGCCCGTACCGCTGCGCCACCGCTACTCATTGACGATTATTGAACTTAATTCGCAACTTTGAGCTGCTACTAAGAGTTTTTAATATATTTAGAAATTGTTTTTCTGGTATTTTCAAACTACGCGAGAGCTCGCTCTTATACTTTTATCATTGGACTAAGGAGACTCATAGACAGACACCGGGCAGTGGCGCTGTGGTATCGGCCTCGCCTTTGAAATATAAAGTCACGGGTTCGATCCACAGTCGTCCACACACATCTTTGTGTGAATTGTTTCATCACCCCTCAATATCAGTGAAGAAAAACATCGTAAGAATACCAGTATGCCTAAGAACTAATCATTCGAGGACATATGTCATCCAACAATCCGCACTTGGCCAGCGTGTGTGGATTAAAACCTAAACTCTCTCAACTCATAAAATAGTTGTTAGAAGACCCGTGCTCAGCCGTGGAACATTAAAATAGGTTTATGTGTAAATAATAGAATAATAAATAGGTAATACCTGGGAATACATTAAATTAATACTCTTTGATACTGAGACATCATTACCCTGTACATAATACATTCATAATAAAATTATCATTTCTTTAGGATTTAAAATTATTGTTTTGATTTTATCTAAAAATATCTAAGAAAATTGTTATAAAACACGGGTATAAATTTTTCGTGCAAGAATTTTCGGGCACTTCTAAACTAAACTGTCAGTAAATGTCATCATTCTTAGCTTTGACAAATAAAGAATATAGATAACAATACCTCGCAAAAGTAATACATAGAGGTCAATTTAAAAATCTGTGGCAGTTTAGTATGTAAGGTACACAGTAAGGTATCTAAAAAGGAAAATAAAACTTTTAAATGCTTGTATTCTTGACGCTGGCAAAATTGCGGAATTATTCTGCAGTGGCTGTAATCATAATAATAATAATAATATAATGGGACATGAACACACACGGTCATCTGATCCCAAACTAAGCAGAGCTTGTACTATGGAAACCAGATAACTGGTAATATACTACATACAATACTTTTCTTTTGTAAATATATACTTAAATATAGATAATTACACCCAGACACAATTTTTTATTTTCCACTGATCTTTTAAAAACTTGTTTGGTTATTTAAACTTGACACTGGAAAAATTACGCCATTACTTCTGCATTTAAATAGACTGGACGGATTGTATTGTTTGTTACACATGTAAATTGGTGCCCGTTATACACAGATACATTTTATACATACATTTTTATGGCTATTAAGAAAATTAAGAAAATATTTATTTTTCTGTTTTTATTACCTTATTATTTGAAAGAATTGGAGAAAATTGACGAACATTGACCATGCTTGCACTCCCACTTAGCCGATTTTTTTTATTAAATGTAGTTGATGTTAGTTTTACAAATTTGTTAGATTCAGTCGCATTCAGCGGTGCACAGTGGGCGGTCGTCCCGCCCGCCCTGCGCGTACTCGCCAGACATCGCTGCAGACAAAAATTAAAAAGTTTGAACCGATTCATTTGGCCGCGTAGTGAAAACTATAGAATAATATTAACTGTTAGCTGTTGTCAGGTGCAAAGTGACTGTGTTTTCAGAATTTCCTCAATTGGATATCTACAGATTTCTTTTTTAAGGTAATATATATTGTTAAGAATTAATTTAAATTTAGATAGGTTTGGAATCATTTGTTAAAGAATATCTGTACGGTAAATAAATAAATTGTCTAAAAAGATCTAATTGATTGGACAAATTTTCGTTTTTAGGATAAATTTATTTATTGACACAAGGATTTTTTCTACTTATTAGTTACGAAGAAAGAAAAACTTTTAGTAATAATGTCTAGTAATTTTTTTTTTAATTCTAATTCTCTTATGACCAGGGAAGCTTTAAGGAATCCGAAATTTCGAAAATAAACCGCGATAAAATTTGTTATAAAATAATTAGGAAAATAATATGATGGTAAAAAATGAAAAAGGTTTTTGTCTGTACCTTTCTTTTTTTTATGGTATGTAGTTACTAAAACAATTATTATTACAAGTTCGTAAAACCACGAGTACGTTGCTAAAAAGTTAAAAGGTAGAATCGAAACTTTGTTATAATGAGATTACCCCTAGTTAACCCAATCAACGTAACACTGAAAAAGGACATTCATAAAACGCAGTAAACAATTGAATGCGCTCTTATATGTAAATCTATAAAGAAGAATCTGACTGACTGACATATTAACACAGCTGAAACCACTGGGTCTAGAGACTCCAGCACATAAGTTCCGTATGACGTGGTGCACAAAGAAAGGATTTTTCAAAATTAATAAAAACTAAGGGGGCGAAAGGGGATCACGCAAGTTAAGTGAAGGGCCGGTGGCGTGGTCGTAAGATGCTTGCTTTCCACGCAGGTCGTGGGTTCGATTTCCACCCAAGTTAAACATTTGTCTGATGAACATGTCTGTTCGTTTTGTGTCTGGATGTAGTTATTTATGTTTATTTACAAAAAAAAGTATTTTAAGTAGTATATTACCAGTTATCTGGTTTCCATAGTACAAGCTCTGCTTAGTTTAGGATCAGATAGCCGTGTGTGGTAATGTCCCACTATATAAACACAAATAATCTGCGGGCGGAAGGTAGCCAGAGTATATGAGACGGTAAAATAACGAATAGCACCTGCATTTTCATTTTATTCTCACGTTTTATTTATCATCTAATCTAATGCAGTATTATTGCCATTTGCCGGGTTATAAAAGGCTTTATAGGAGGATTCGGAATGGATATCTCGCCAGCCATATGCAGTTGATGACATTACACTTTACGCGTGAGTGCCTTTCTATTCGCTTTCAAAGATGTGCAATGACATTTGCAGAGATTGTACCAAATGTGTCACCAAAGTTAAAGGCTCTGCTTATTTCTGAGAGATCTATTATGAATTGTATAGGAAGTACAAGTATAGAAATAAAACACATTAACATTCACGGTGGTCTAATAGTAAGCGTGGTCTGGGTTTGAGTCCTGGGTTGAGTAAGTTACTATGGGCATAGAATAAATAAACTTAAAGCTTCTAAAATATTCAATGATATGAATTTGTTATGACAGGATCCAAAGTTGGAAATAAGTATTTTAAAAAGAAGACTAATAAATGCTCTGATATATACACTGTTCTGGTAGGTGTTTTGCATAAAGATGTTTTTTGTTTTTTATATTTTATATATTTCATTTGTGTATTTAGAATTTAGAGATTTATGTAGGTTAAGTCAACAGCGCGTCTCGCCGTTAAACCTTAAGTTTGGCAAGTGTAAAACTGTAAACTCAAAAAGTTAAGTTACCTATTCTGAAAAAATAATAAAAAGTACCTAAAATACTTACAGAATCTTAGTTACAGCTTGAAGTTTGGAATTGCCCCGATGAACGACAATAGGCTCGCCCCACAGAGCAGCCAATTTGCCCCGGCCCCCAAAATTCAGTGCTGTTGGTACCCACAACAATGTCCACATTCCTACAGTAGCAGAAAAAAAAATACGAGTAATTCAATTGTTTTACAAGATACCAACATTCAAACTTGAAATTTCAAAAGTACCTATTTATTGTTAGAGCAACTTAGATCTACTTATTTAATAAGCCCTCTACATATTAGATATTTTAATTTTTCATATAGTTTAATTTGTTACCAAGACAGAAAATTTATATTAAGTGCTATTTTCGTGCCATTCTGAAGTAAATTAAATATGCAAGGAATTTTCAAGCTCGGACCGTTCCTAATTGCAAATATTCGGACTTCATCTAATATGTAGGTTTAAGGCTACTAAATGTTATTTCTGGCGATGTTTAAATTGATTTATTTAATAGTTGTTAGTGTTTTAGAGGAAGCTCTTGCAACCTTTATTAATTAAATTTATAAATGTCTACAAATTGCGCACGCGTTTGGAGCTTTCATAATTTTAAAATAAATATGAGACCTCCATTAGATTCATTAAGACATATGTCTGGAGTCTGGCGTTATATGGGTGTGAGACGTGGACCCTCACTCAGAGAGATAAGGATACGTTAGAGGCGTTTGAAATGTGGTGTTGGAATGGAGACGATCAGCTGGACAGATATGGTAACGAATGAAGGCGTATTAGAAAGAATAAAGGAAAGCTAATAGAATACATTCAAAACCGGAGAGGAAGGATGATGGGCTATCTTATACGACATTACACCTTTATAAAAACCATCTTAGAGGGAAAGATAGGAGGAAAGCGTGGAAGAGGAAGGCCAGAGATAAGCTAACTATATGAACCAAATAAAGGTTGGTGTCATGTCGTATAGGGTGGTAGTGAGAGAACTTGCTCTAGATCGAGTCAAATAGAAAGAACTTCATCAGATGCACAGAATAGGGCTAGCCTTAAGTAAAAAGAAAAATATATAGTGGGATATTAACACACACGGTCATCTGATCTTAAACTAAGCAGAGCTTGTACTATACTATGGAAACCAGATAACTGGTAATATACTACATAATTATAATACTTTTCTTTTGTAAATATATGCTTAAATATAGATAATTTCACCCAGATACAAGACAAACATACATATTTAAACAAATGTTTGTCTCGGGCGAAACCACGACCTGCGGCGTGAAAAGCAAGTATCTTACCGACCACACCACCGGCCAGTCTAGATGAGACCTCTGACCTCGCTAAGCACCATTTTAATCACTTCAGCTATCAAATATAAAAACTTAAAATTTTGTCCATCCCTATAGCTGCTGCCAGGCATCAAACTTGTACCTACACATATACTTAGATACTCGCGTCAAAATTATTACACCCCTCATGTTGATAAAATATTTAATTAGCCATTAGCGTAGCAAGGATTTCATTTTGAGAGGGTTAAGCTAGAGTGTAAATAATCCAAGAACCTCCATCTTGGATTACTTATAATAATGTAAGTATGTAGTTATATGTCGTAGGCAAGAGTAAGATCCCGCCGTTTGCATAATACAAACAAAAAATCTAAATTATAACAATCAAACGTGTTGTCGTTTTGTCTACAGCACATTACATAACAGCGGGAGTATATATTAACTGACGACGCCGTAGGTACCTATGACGGGCCGGTGGCGTGGTCGGTAAGATACTTGCTTTTCACGCCGCAGGTCGTGGGTTCGATTCCCACCCGAGACAAACATTAGTGATAAACATTTGTGTTTGTGTCGAGTCTGGGTGTAAATATCTATTATAAGTATATATTTACAAAAGAAAAGTATTATATGTATAGTACATACCAGTTATCTGGTTTCCATAACACAAGCTCTGCTTAGCTTGGGACCAGATGACCGTGTGTGTTAATGTCCCAGAATATTTATTTATTTATTTATTTATCTATAAAAACGGCGGAGTTATACAAAATGCCTGCGACATTATACAAAAATTAGATATCTATATTAATTCAACGGGCCGGTGGCGTGGTCGGTAAGATACTTGCTTTTCACGCGCCGCAGGTCGTGCGTTCGATTCCCACCCGAGACAAACGTTTGTTTTAATATGTCCGTTTGTCTTGTGTCTGGGTGTAATTATCAATATTTAAGTATATATTTACAAAAGAAAAGTATTTTATGTAGTATATTACCAGTTTTCTGGTTTCCATAGTACAAGCTCTGCTTAGTTTGGGATCAGATGACCGTGTGTGTTAATGTAAAAAAAAAACACTTCATTGTAAACTATCTACAAAATTCCAAGTATTACCTACCAATTTCCAAAAGTTAAAGAAACCCTAAAAGGTTTTAGGATGATTATAAATAGCTAGTTTGTGCCGCGGTGCGCTCTTCAAATTGTAATTATTTAATACAATTAAGTATATCAATACAGCATTCACAGCAAAAGGTTGTGTTGTTTATCATTTATAACGACCTATTTGGTTTTACTATCGACAGCAGTAGTTATCACTGTATAACTCTATCACTCTAGATGTAGCCGTACGAACCCCTACATATAATTGGTCTGGTCCTTCGAGCCGATATACCTATACACAAAAAAAAACGATTTATATTTATGTAAAAAATTCCAAGTATTACCTACCTAAGTACTTTTAAATGTTTTAAGTAACCCTAAAAGGTTCTAACTACTTCTGAGCAATTTATTTATTTCTGCTTTAGTATTCTGAGCGGCGGACCAAGGTCCGTCACCGTCTATTTGTCGAGTACAATATTCATGCTGCATGTTATATCAGCTACATGGTCGCAACCTTTTAATGAAACGAGAAAACAAACTTAGAATCAAACTTAGATATTCACAAAAGGGTCGCTATTTTCTCACATCGACACCTACGTATATAAGTATACCTACTATACTAATGTGAGTATGTGCTTAAGTCTAAGCAAAAAATGCAGTTGTAAATATGCAATGTCACAAACATTGTAGTTTTTGTGAACTTTGTTCTCCGAACAGTTTTATAACCCCCGACAAAAAAGAGGTGTGTTATAAGTTTGTTGCGTGTATCTGTGTACTTGTTAACACGTTAACGTAGCGCCTCAATGGGTGGGCCGATTTTGATGAGGTTTTATTATTCGAAAGCAAAAGCGATAACATGGTTCTTAGCATGGAAAAAAATACAAGGAAGTTAAATAAAGTTAGTTCGTTTTTTAATTTAAAATTATAAGTCTCCTCAGCTACGTGCTTCAGAGCACGATAAGCATTCAGTCATATATAATATCTTTGATAATCGTTAACGGTAGTGAGAAGCGTAATATAATTTGACACCTGATCTAACCATCTCGGCTACTGGTTCCCTACGGGCTTCGAGGTCTGAAGGCAGTCGCTCCTTTAATTCTAGTAGCTAGCCGCGTCAGGTTACACTGGGAGCCTACCCTTATAAAAATGAGAAAAAAGGCAAAAAAAAGATGATAATTAATTTTAATTGAATTTTTAGAATAAAATTGTTAGTTACATTTCGTAGTTCATTTTTGAGGGAGTATCACATAAAATTAACGCTAAACTAGATCTACTTGCTTGCTTTGATGTGCCCGAACAGGGTTCAACGCTTCACTACAACTTGCCTGATGTTAAGCAATGACGTACCTAGTCTACGATGGGACGATTAATTTTTGGTGTTATAGTGGCAGTAGAATGAGGCTCCATAAGGTAAGAAACCTTAAAGAAGCAACAATTCCGACCCACCCTCTTAAATGGTGTCACCAGATATCACACCTGAACATGGTAAAGCTGCTAGGCGATGCGAGTTTGTATGGTGGGTAGTCACTAACCATGGCCGAAGCCTACTACTACCTACTAGTTAACTGTTACCTGATTACCATATGGCGATTCAAATTAAAGGTGCACTCTCACGGACGATGGTAACTCAGCCCCCCAAAATAGATCTAGCAATAAGTAGATTACGGCCGCAAAGTAGGGATTATAATATACTAGCTTCGGCCCGTGGCTTCGCCCGCGAAATTAAACTCACTAATCTTGTTTCTCCATACAAACTTTGGAACCCCGTTTCACCCCTTTAAAGGGTGAGTTTTGAAAAATCCTTTCTTAGTGCACCCCTAGACCCCATAAGGAACCTATGTGCCAAATTTAGAGTCTCCAGACCCACCGGTTTGGGCTCTGCGTTGATATGTCACTCAGCCAGTTTCTTCTTTTATATATTTAGATTGCCAATCGAGGACAAGTTATCAGAAGTTTCAGTTGTATTTTTAATTAGCAATCATAATTAGCCCAGTAATGCAATGCCGTCAATGTTTTTAGTTCTAAAGATTGACAAATAAACAATATTTACTTATAACCTTAGCGACATTGCGTGTTTGTAGATGAAACTCAAGGGAAATCAGTGTGACCTGCCAATAAAACTGATTGGTAACGAGTCTTGAGAAAATATAGAGCTCTATTTCTTATTAAAGTTGCTCTAGAAGCGATAATAGTTTTGCTTCTTATAGTTCCGTTAGTTTCTTTGAACAAGGATTAACAAATTTCTAATCTAACGCTTACCTATTAAACGTCAGACGTTATTCTAGAAATTTGTTCATGATAACCTTAAAATTCTAGTATAATATGTGAAAGTTTGTGAGGATATTTGTTACTCTTTCACCAAAAACGGGTAAACGGATTTCAGTATAATTTTGCATCACTTCACTTCAACCCTTTTTAGTGTCCCACTGCTGGGCACAGGTCTTCTCTCAACTACCTTACCTATCAGTTGACAGAGTTTGGCCTTATCCTCATTGCTCCGTCTCTGGGCCCATGCTAAGCTGTGGGACGTTGCGTTCACTAAAATATGCCAGAATAAGGTTGTGTGAAGAATATAACTTTCCAACTCTTCCAATTATTCTTTTGATTAAATTCGTGCGGGATCCAAGACAGTTTAGGCGTCCCGGGAATTTACTTTAACCCTTTTTAGTGTCCCACAGGTGGGCACGGTTCTTCTCTCAACTTTATTACAAGTTGAGAGGCCTAATCCACACACGATGGAAAAGCGCGGCTTGGTGGATATCACATGTCTTCGAATGATTAGTTCTTAGACATGCCGGTTTTCTCACAATGTTTTCCTTCATTGATTTTGAGCTGCGGTGAACTAGAAAAAAATTAAAACCACGAAAATATGTCATGATTAATGAAACCCTTGTTATCTTCACATAAATGTTATTAAAATTGTTACAAAGTTAAACAATAGCTTCGTAGTTCAAGTTCTGTTACCTATTGTGTTAAACTTAATAACTAACTACTTACTAACTCTACCTATGCGATACACTTTAGGGAAATTCGTTAGTAAAACACATTTTGACTTCAATCTTGTATGGTAAAAATCGCTGTAAATATTATTTTACGAGAATCCCAATTGTTTAACAAATTTCAAAGTTGTACGACCTAATTCTAAAACTAGATTTAAACCTACATATACCTACCAAAAAATAGCGGTCATGACTTTATTACCCGGAAGTGAAGGCAGAGGTGAATAACACTTACCGTGCATCCACACCGCAGTTACTTTTTGCTAAGCAACATTTCCAAATGTTACTAAGCAACACTCGATAGCAATAAGTCATTCATTGTTAGTAAATGTTGCCGTGTTAGTCAATGTTACTCTAACAGTCGATAACATTGTTAGATAATGCTACCTCAACAATGCGTGAAAATGAAAAAACATGCTGTTGCTATAATCAGTTCATCTTCCATGGTGACACGTCCGTTGCCTGCAGAAGTTAGAGGAATGTCGTGCTCGATTGTTGTCGAAAGTTATTCTTTGTTATCTTTTGTTGAGCACTCAACAATTAGTAACAACTAGTCTCAAAAGTTAGAGATTGTTATTTAATGTTACCGTGTTGCAAAATGTTGCTCAACAAAAAGTAACAGCGGTGTGTATGCACGGTTACATTTCGCCATTTATGTTTAGTTATACGCTAGGAGCGAGGCTATTGTCGTTCAGTATATCGAGTTGACCCGGGATTGAAGGACTTTCTTTTCTCTTTAGGGACTTTTGTACATTTCATTGTACATGTCAGTCCCATCAGACCCTTCCCTTCAACCCTATTTAGTGTCCCACTGTTGGGCACGTGTCTTTTCTCAACTACCTTACAACTACCTTGGTGGATGTCACATGTCCTCGAATGATTAGTTGTTAGACATGCTGGTTTCCTCACGATGTTTTCCTTCACCGATTTTGAGTAGCGGCGATGAAACTATTCACACATAGATGCACGTACATGACCGGGAATCGTAACTCACTGCTCACGTCAGACCCTGTTACAACGCATTCTTAATTAACTTAAAGTTAGCTATAGAATTAGGTGGCGATAATATCTTGTGAAACCTACCTACGTCATTTATCTTCAGTTCTCTAATTAGATCTTCTCTCGCAGATTGAAATCTACCACATTCCGAAAGCAAGTGTGTTAATTTCTAATGTAGTGTAATCTCACAATTTTGGAAATTATTTTTTTGATTTTGGGACGACATGAATTAAAATGCCAACTTTGCTAGGGTTATGTACTTGGAATTGAAGAGTTAACATAATACAAACAACGATTTTAATGTTAAAATAAGAAAAAGTAATGCAGTTACATTTAGTTCCGCTACAGTACCTAACGTAGGATGCAATGACGCGCGCTGTCTTATTCATAGAAAGGTACTGTAGGCAAATTATTGCATATCTTTAAAACGATGGCTTATTAAAAAAATACTTGGCGATTATTCACAGAATATAATATAATAGGTGTTAACCTAATAAAATACAATCAGATCACAGTGGTCAGCTAGTTTGTTATCCAATAAACAACACCTTAAATTTTGAAGAAAGAATTTATTAACACCTTGTATAGGTACAGAAGTAAAAGAACCGTGAGAAAAATACAGACGATTGCTTCACTTACAATAGTATCTCTCAAAAGAATTGCTGGTGGAAAGAATTTGCGAATACCCTGTGAAAAGTCATAAGTATTTCGAAGATTGTTTGTATTTCCATTTTCAAGATTAATCCAATGTTGGAAGATACAAGTTTATGAACGAAGGAATCGAATTAAGACTTGTGTTTTTTTTTTTATATTTTGTACCAAATCTGAAGTAAGCTTACGATGTTGCGTTTCTTTTATATTCTCTTTTACATAGGTCACAGATAATATAATACCCTGGCTACTCAAGCTATTAACATTTTCTCTTAAAAGTATAATAATAATAAATCTATATTAAGTATCAACAATAGCACAATAATTAGTACGAAACCATGATGTTATAATCTTACTTACAATATTATCACTTACAAACTAAATACAGTTTTTCTGGACTCCACACAAGGATTTTCTATGTCGTAGAGTCTAAAGTGAAATCTTATTTATTTATTTACATATTTATTTATCCAGTTAACATAACCTTAACAGGTTTAGACCTAATAAGACAGTGTACTTCTTAATTAGTGTACTTCTTAATTAGTGAGTTACTTCTTAATTAGTGTACTTCTTAATTAATAAGACAGTGTACTTCTTGATTAGTGAGTACCTACGTTTTATTTATAGTTAATAGTTATATCACTAACATCCGATAGTCGATGAGAGCTCTATCAAACGATGACGAAGACACGTTAAAAATAAACTGAAAAATAAACGTAACGTCCAGTGCTTTGGCTGTCAACTGTTTATATAACGTTAAATACAGTGGATTTAGGAAACTAGAGCATACTAAAAGGCCAAGTGCTAATTGATCTCATATTGAAGGTTTGGTAACTGCTACGGTTTCCGGATTACTTCCCATTTACCTCGACACTGTTGATTGTTGGTGAAGTAGTTAGAGACCCTGACTGCTAAGCCGCGGGGTGTAGGTTCGATTCCCGCCCAGGACAAATCTTTGTGTGATTAGCATGATTGTTGGTTGTGCCTGTATATCGTATATACATCGATTATGGGGGATTCCCCCGTTGAAGTAAATGACGATTAAACGTGATAAACGATGTACGGTTTTGCCAATTTTGGAGCGCACGCTTTACGCGGGAAAAGCAAATTCTTTTTTTTAATTTTGTCATTACTGAAAAAAAATTGGGAAGTTTTTATTAATTTTTGGTTACGCACGTCGGGGGCCTGTATAATTGATACAGCAGATAGCTAGACTCCTGATACACAATTACAGTAGTAGCAGTCGCGGGGCGGTGGTGATGGTTTAATCTTAAAAAAAGGAAAAGATATATTGTGCTCTCTAGTATAATGGATTGAATTTCAATTTACCCATGTCTATAGGAAGCGTAATCAAAACAAACATCAAAAATTAGGATCGAATCCTTTCAGCATAGAATTTGACGACACTGAATTTAATTTTGCGCAAAATTTCGAACCAATATTGGTTGTTCATTGTTCCTGTAATTCAATTTTGTGTGATATCATCGAATCAGCTTGTTGCATCATAGCCATTTACTTTCAATCACGCTTTCAACGCTCTCAAACATGGGTAATATTGAGCTTAAAATTATTACTGCAACGGTGGCAAAGTGTATTGATTAAGAGAGGACTCAGTGATTTTCTTTGATCTCTCTGAGAAGCCCGAGGTATGTATCTCCATCTTACAGATTAGATGCTGTAGGTATAATAACTTTTGGTTATCTTCCCGGGTGTGAGTAAGGCAGCCAGTGCCCATACACTAAAAGATTTGATAATGCCCGAGTGATGCCTCTGATGTTGTAAGCGTCCATAGACTATGGTGGCTGCTTGAATGAATGAATAATAATGAATTAAATTAATATGCTTTATTTTTTTTGAAACGCAAAAGTCCAATTTCTTTTCCTACCGTGCAGTGAATGACTGGCAACTACTGAGAAACACTGGCAAAAGACTCATTACGGTATTTTATAAAAAAAAAACATTGGCAGTTATGAGGACAGCCAATAGAAATCAAAACTGTGAACTCACGAGATTTCATCCATCCAAAAAGCGTCTAACGTGCACAACACACAGCCGCATGAGAATGTCAGTGACGCGAATTTAAAAGATTATCCCCTACCAAAAAGTCCCTAACGCGGCTAAAGAAGTTTTCACTTCAAAAACAAAGTTTAGGTACATATACAAAGTATTAAACAGCTTAAAAATGTTACAAACAGTTCCACATAAATTGTAGGAAGTTGGCATAAAATGTTTTTATGACAATTACCTACCTAGTTTCACGATATTTCTAAATGCGGAGATTGTTTTGATGTGCGCTGATATTTTTAGAATAGGAATGTATTTTGAAATGATGAATAATATTTTTGTCATTTCTAATTTCGAGGAACTCATATGTGTAGGGCTATCTGTCGATATCTCTACTTATATAATAAAGTTAAATGGTAGGTTTGAATGAGCGTCCATACGAAAAATGTTTTCAAATAGTTACTATCATGAACCTGTCAAGATAATAAGTTAAAGTGCGCATAAATGTATAAATTATTTTACTGTTTTCAATCTCTTTAAAGCATTCTCTCTTTTTGATAAATGTTTTGGATGAAAGAAATGAATTAGGAAACGCATTTTGATACGTTCAAGCTGGTAATTAAATACTTTTTTCGTATTGATAACTCGTTCGTACCCACTAAGAGCCCAGGAGTCCCTAAAATTACCGCGCTCATCCAAACCTATCGGTACTCTTTAGCTTTATTATATTAGTATAGAAACCGACACTTAAGTTCCTCAGTATTTGAAATGACAATAATATTATTTCTATTCTAAAATACATTCCTTCCAAAAATAACTACGCACATCAAAACAAACTACGTTTATAGAAACATTAAGAGTGAAGCCACGGGCAACTAGTACAGGTAATTGTTGAATTCTTGCACTGTTATATAATCCATTTCTTGAATAAGGTTAATATGCTACTTATATTCTGATAACGATAGGCACGATATAAAATGTAGTTAGAGAACTAGTTGATGTGTATTTAGGTGAAAAAATAAGGGATGTATTCTTCAACTACCTAGAACTGTAGCATCAGCGTGCCAGCTACCATCGTAATACTCATAACTTTTCTGTTACAAGGAAAATTGACGGGCCCGTGGCGTGGTCGGTAAGATACTTGCTTTTCACGCCGAAGGTCGTGGGTTCGATTCCCACCCGAGACAAATATTTGTGTGATAAACATGTCTGTTTGTATCGAGTCTGGGTGTAAATATCTATTATATGCAGACACCTATATGTTTACAAAAGAAAAGTATTATATGTATAGTATAAACCAGTAATCTGGTTTCCATAACACTAGCTCTGCTTAGCTTGGGACCAGACGACCGTGTGTGTTAATGTCCCTGAATATTAAACAAAATTAAATTAAACAAAAAAAAATCGACTTGTTTTCTCAAACACGTTTAAATAACTAAGTAAAGTAAATTTCAATCGATACTAGTATTAAAACGTTCACTGTCTCAATACACAACGATCTGACAATCTGTCAAGTCCAGCTTTGCCTTCAGCTGCCGTATTATTGAGTGTTTAAAGCGATTGTGATTCCGTTGAAAGAGAGAGATGCCGATATACGCATTGTATAACCGCATCCTTTTCTTACAACGGAATTATAATCGGTTTAAACACGTATAAAAACATTATACGGCAGCTGTATGCATTAGTGACTACAGTACCCTTAGTACGAGATATCAATACGAAAACAGTTTTTAAATACTCGTACTATCATGACCCAGTCAAGACAATATGTAAAAAAATTGGTTGCCTGTAAAGTCGGTATACGGGCGAAAGTTTTATGTGACAACGACTTTGAGTGGTAAAATAATTTTAATGTGAATATTCATTCGTTTAGTAGGAAGAAGGATGAAATAATAGTAACAATTTAAAACATTTATTTATACAAAGAATTATATTTAAAACATTAATTTATACAAAGAATCTCGCTCTTAGGCGGGCTAACTGTGCTCGAGTGGAAGGGACGCGTGCCTTTCACTTTTTATGTCTGTCTCTCTCGCTCTTAGGCGGGCTAACCATGCCCGAGTGGAAGGGACGCGTGCCTCTCACTCGCTCTCATTGTGAGCGCATAACGTGAGCGGAGCGTAACGCAGTTTCTTGAAGTGTCACCCGGCAAACCAATTTATAAGACGTTGTCACGTCAAAAATGCAGATGCATTTACAAATTATTTTACCTATTCTGTTTCCTATCCATTTTATTCTATTTCTAGCATTATATTTCGTTTATAAAAATGGTTTGTATGAATGAAATAAATTTGAAAACGCTTTTTGATAAGACCACGACGAGGCAGTTTTTGTTTTCTTTAACAAGTTCTCTGTCAGAGTGTCTTCAATGGTAACTCAGGGAAGTGTTTGCCTGTAACTGCTACTACCTACTGCAGCACTGTACCCTTAATACGAGTTTATAAATACGAAAAAAGTTTTCGTATTTACTAATTTGTCAAAATGCGTTTTCAAATTTTTTTTTTACCCCAGCGCGTGTGGATTGAGACCTAAACTCTCCCAACTCTTAAAACAGATAAGTAAAAATGTGTGCAGGAGTAGTAGGAGTTGTAACTATATTCGAATGATGCTCATTCAAGTGGCTGGACTCTTTAGTACGTTTTATTGACATCGTAAAGTAGAAAGCCACGCAATGCCTTACGAGGTGTTTATGTATTTATCCAGAGTACAGTTAATCACAGTCAGTTTATGGAAGACGGAAAGCCTTTGTAACATCAAATGTTTATGGAGAGCAGCGGTGGTGTACGGGCCTCGCTTTAGAAATATAAGGTCGCGGGTACGAATCCCAGTCGTGCCCACACATCATTGTGTGAATTGTTTCATCGCCGCTGTTCAGTATCGGTGAAGGAAAATATCGTGAGGAAACCGGCATGTCTAACAAATAATCATTCGAGGACATGTGACATCCACCAACCCGCACTTGGCCAGTGTGTGTGGATTAAGACACGTGCTCAACAGTGGGACACTAAAAAGGGTTGAAGTGATGGAATTCTTGGTCATTCGTTTGTTACTTCAGGATATAGATATAAAGGCTAATAAGTTACCTACGTACTCATATTACCTCTGTGTTAAAAACTTGTGTATTTGTGTACCTTGCATTTAGTTTGTGTATTCAATATTTTTTCATTTATACCCCTGTGACAGTTTCCATACAAGGCGCGACGTGTTGGTTGACTGACACGACTGATGAGAGCTCAGGTTCTCTGAGATTTCAAATAAACAGCAATAATAAAAATATGCGAACGATTATTTGGAACCCATTTTTGTTGTCTATGAAAACATAAACAGTTCATTCGCTTTACTCTTTTGTCAAAAAGTAAAGTTAAAGAGTAACGTGACACTTTAGGTTACTATCCCAATTTACCATTTTACCTAATATTTGGTCTTTAACCCATTGCACTTTTACTCTGCAACACAATTTCAAAAAAAAAAACAACAGCGGCGGGTCAATATGCCAGCTTCCATACAAAATAGTTCGAAACCCTATAAGAAAATCCTACGAGTGCTGAGTCTGAGATATTAGAAAGTTCTCACGACAGATCCAGCTATTTATTTTCTTACCAACTACAATAAGATGGGTAGCATTCTCAATATTTTATTTTGGGATTTGTAGAACAAAAGTATGACCTAATAACCGAACCTTGACTACAGACAATGTTGTACATACATTATGTGTGTCATCGACATACTCTAGACTCTAGGTACTTAAAATTAGCAAAATAACCTATCGTAAGTTAAGTTTAATTACTATTTTTAATCACATATTACAGAAATTAGTCTTTCCTACATCGCATAGATTTTTAATAGCTAGTACATCACCAAAGAAAATTAAAAATTGTTTTTCTTCTTCAAATTCATGAATATGGTTTATAATGTAGAATTGAACTAATTCTTTGCTATAAGGAAGTCACATGAGCTGTATTTAAATACCCAAGTATCTCATAGAATGAGTATTGGATACAGATGCACAACAGTGTCAGTTCATATTGGCAATCTGCCAAATTGCGTGGATTTAGCAGTTTTATTCGGTACGATGTCTTAAGAACTTGAATCTAAAAAGCAAAGAGCATATCGTATTGTGTACTGATGTAAATTTCATTAGACTACTAGACTAGACTATAAATATTCTAAATATTGAATAGTGAACTTCTTCAAATAAAACATACTTTATTTTTAGTATAACAACTTTAATTGGAGGAGCACACCTGTATGTAGACCTGTATGCAGGTACCAAGAAGGCAAAGTTGTGTGTATCCTCTGTTGGAAGCCCTAAATAAATAAAAAAATAAATAAATACTAGAATATTCAAACCGAACGAAACCTGTGCGGAACCAGTAGCCGAGGTGGTTAGACCAGGTGTCAGATTATATTGGCCTCTGACTACATGTAATGATTATCAAAGATGTGTTAAATAACAACCGGGATCGACGGTTTAGCGTGCTCTCCGAGGCACGGAGGGTAGTCCCTCAACTAACCAGACACCGAAACAAATTTTTGCTGTTACACAAATATTGTCCGGGGCGGGAATCGAACCCGCGATCTCCCGAGCACACCTAGATACTATTTCATGTTTATGAAAAAAAAAACTGAACCAGTGGGAGTCAGACTCCCTTACCGAAAGGCTTCCGTACAACATACCTTTGCTTAACGTCCATGGCACTTTAAATAAAGACGATATTTTTATGATTTTATTACAAATAGTCTATTACATAAGTTTTCAGATTTTCCCTATACTTGTAGTAAGTACCTATAACCCGGTATTACTTGCCAAATTTCATGGTTCTAGGTCAACTAAAAATACCGTATCAGTTTGGATTCCCTAGAGAGAGTCGAAATATACGATTTTTGCGGTATAAACATCCGTATATTCTTTGAATAAACTTATGGAAGTTTGATTTTTACAGCTTCAAGGGACTGTATACCTTAGTATATAGTTTTAATTTTAATTTGATAACTCTATGCCTTCCCGAGATGGACGGGTCAAATAAAGATTACTTTTTTTTTATTGAGGAGGTACGGAATCCTAAAAAACAGCGCGGGTACAACAAACTGAACTGAAACTGACCTTGGAAGTTGTTACAAAGTGAATATATGCAGAGTTAGCCCTGGGGAGGCATAATAAATCAAAAGAACTAGCATTAGATAGTTAAGGGCCCCACTGGGAACAATAAAAGTGCTCTAGCTGATTACAAAGTAGCTACTGAATTTCAGACCGTTCGCATTGGAATTAAATTGAAAGCCGAACGCAATGAAATTAGTCTGTTTTTGTTGACGACGCTTGAACTGAATACAAAGTGACTTAGATGTTTTTCGGTTGTAATTCTCGCAACCAATTTTGATTACATTTACGATATTATTTACTAAGACAAAAATATTGTGCCTTGTATGTCATAAATAATAAAAAAGATAAAAACCAATAATAATAAAATCGTGTGGACTAACTACATAGATTTGGCGAATTCTCCTAATTGTAACAGATTATAAGGGTATCCTAAACTCTACCTTCTCACTAAATTTCATCAGCCTAGATCTACTACTTTACGAGAATTTCGTGACATTCTCTTAGTGTGTATTTTTGCTGCTGTACAAAATATAGGTGTTGTTTAATAATCTACCTCTAGTTCCCTCTATATCTAATAATCAATTTAATTGTTGGTTAACAAATTAAGTTAACTAGTCCATGCGTGCGGTTAAGTTAAATGTATGATATAATATATGAAAGTTTGTGATCATAATATTGTTCCATACAGGTCGTCAAAATTTAATTACGACAGCCTGACAACTGATGTATTAAAATATCTCCAAAAGATGAAAGAGAAAACAAAATATTGATAGATTTAACGGCTTTTCAAAAGTGAGGAAAACACAATATAATAATTCTTGCGCAAAAAATTCATAGAAAAAAATTTTTTCTATTAAGATACCTACTTTGGTTTGAATTTTATTCCACAGTTAATCATTTTTATGGCATTTTATTTAGAAGTTCATTTTTAATGTAGGCTAGACCTAGCCCTTTTTGAAATATTAATAAATATTAGACTAGATAATAGTCACAAGGACTACTAGACACTGGACACTGCAGTTTCTCATTCATTAGCTGATGTGTGGTCAACGTATTTTAAGCTACCTTCTTTGTTGGTACTAACGTTTCTAATTAACCTTTCGCTGCGGTTGTCTAATGAGAAGTATTTAACTAACTCTCGTTGCAAAAAGTGTTCTAATGCACGGTGGACTAGAAAACTTGACAGAAATACGTTTACAACAATCTGTCACTACCATGGAGCAGCCAATCACATTATCCTGGAGAGGAAGGGTTTTACTGTTCTGTGATTTCCACAAACGGTGCCCAGAATTCTGTAAGCTTCTATTGACTGGCCTACCCTCTACGAAGACCCTAATTCATATTTAGAAATTATGATTACATCATCGTACTTTAGGTGTTGCTAGCAAAAAATATAACTCTATTTGTTTGCATTCCGAACCAAATTCCATGTGAGAGATAAATCTCGATATGAATGATTGCAATGGTAGGAGAATTACATCCCAGTATTTATCAGACGAGTAATCTGTCGCCTACTACTTATCAGTATGCAGGTGCCGTATTATGAGTGTTGAAAGTGATTGTCATTCCGTTGAAAGAAAGGGATGCGAATATACGAATTGTATAACCGCACCACTTTAGTTGTGTCACCTTTGTCGTAAAAATTATGACATTGAGTGTGTAATCATGACATTTACTAAATATAAATGCTACAATCGTTTAGTGTTCCAATGTAAGGCACGTGTGTTTTTGACGTGACAACGTCTTATAAATTGGTTTGCCGGGTGACACTTCAAGAAACTGCGTTACGCTCCGCTCACGTTATGCGCTCACAATGAGAGCGAGTGAGAGGCACGCGTCCCTTCCACTCGGGCATGGTTAGCCCGCCTAAGAGCGAGAGAGACAGACATAAAAAGTGAAAGGCACGCGTCCCTTCCACTCGAGCACAGTTAGGCCGCCTAAGAGCGAGATTCTTTGTATAAATTAATGTTTTAAATATAATTCTTTGTATAAATAAATGTTTTAAATTGTTACTATTATTTCATCCTTCTTCCTACTATACGAATAAATATTCACATTAAAATTATTTTACCACTCAAAGTCGTTGTCACGTAAAACTTTCGCGCGTATACCGACTTTACAGGCAACCAATTTTTTTCATAAACAATTTGCATTTGTTGACGTAAGGAAACTGTTTTTCATAAACGCGATGCATGTGGCTCTGTATATTTTATTCATACAAATTACATGCAATTACGTACAACGCGTTGTGTGGAAGACAGGCTGACACTAAGCGGTCATGGACAAATTATTCACTTCAACTAAATCTCGCCTTACGTGGTTTTGATAAATGAGTTATCTCGTCAGCCGTACATGATATGAACATGTTTTTTAAACCCCGCTGTCTAAAGGGAAAATTTTGTCTAAGCGATTAAGCTGTTTCCGCAAGAAAAAGGTTCAATCTAATTTGTCTAATTCTTTGCTAATTAAATGTCTTGACTCGTCTTAAGACTTTGAGGTTTTCATCATCATCATCATCATCATTAGCCTATTTTAGTCCACTGCTGGACAAAGGCCTCTCCTAAAGTATGCCACTGAGCACGATCTGCGGTTTTTGCCATATAGTTCTTGCCGGCCGCCCTGCTGAAATCGTCAGTCCACCTAGTCTGAGGGCGTCCTACGCTACGTTTGCCAATTTGTTTAAGGTTTTAGAGACTACCTAATTACTAACTAACTAATTATGTAATGGATACTTGAAGGAGGATAATTAGTCAGCAAATTTACTCTAAGCGGTCTTCGCTTTGCTTCAGGTGCAAACGTGGTGTCATCGAAACATAAAGAAGAAAGGTAAATAATAATCATACAATAAATATTTATCAACTAGTTGACCGCCCGCGGCTTCGCCCGCGCGTATGTCGGTTATAGCACTAAACCATTAACCTCTTTTTTCGCAATCGGATAAAACTATCCTCTACCGGGTCTCGAACTATCTCCATACAAAATTAGGTAGTAGGAGTGTAAGCAACATTTTGAAATCGGCAAGCTCCCATGCATGTTTATAAATATATATGGGTTTCATACAAAAATATGTCTAACTTGGTTGTCACACAGGTGAAGATTGATTTTCTACGGCTCTTAGACCATAATGTAAGTTCTTCATTCAAATAACCAAGAATAAATAAAGTTTAAATTTCGAATTCTATTCGTAGCATTGAGTTATCAAACATGTCATTGTGTCACAATAAAAAGTAATTTAGATCAAAATGACGAAGGAGTACTGATATCAACTTTGAAAAAAAACACCCTCAGAATAATTTCGCAGGTTTTGCCCGCTTAGTATTGGGATGGAAATAAAAAAAAATGAAAAAATAAAAAACACGTGTTTCTTTATTTATTTTAAGCTTTATTTATACCAAATTTGAAGTGAATCGGACCAAGGACGAAACAGTTATGGAATATTTAATTTATCCAAATAAACTTATTTAACACCCCCACCGGGGGTAGTTTTGAAAAAATAAAAAACACGTATTTAATGATTTCTTTTAAGGTATATGTGTGCCAAATTTGGAGTGAATCGGACTTGAGACTAAACAGATCCAGAGAAACTTTAATTTTTACCAATAAAACTCATTTTCCACACCCCATGGGGGTAATTATGGAAAAATAAAAAACCCGTATCTCATTATTTGTCTTAAAGTTTATGTGTACCGAATTTTAAATGAATAGGACCAAGGAATTAAAAGTTGCATACAAACTTCACCCCTCTATTTAACCCTCTTAGGGGATGATTTTTAGAAATATTATTAGCCTATGTCCTATTCTAGGGTATACACTACCTACTTTTCAAACTTCATTAACATTGGTTGAGCGGTTATGGAGATACGTGGTAACAAACCTTCACACACACACACACTTACTTTCGCATTTATAATATTAGTAGGATAGGATAGTAGGATAGGATGCAATAGTAAGGATGCGTTTGTGCTTCTGTAAGGATATGAGTTTGTACGAAAACTGACTTACACGCGAGCGGATCCTCGGGTAAAAAGCTTTTAGAAAATAATAAGTGGTAAATTACTAAAGCGCGCGGTTGTTTTATGCGGAAATCGCAGACGCATGCGATTTACCGTATATCATTTTATATCAGGTAATATAATGCGTTTTGGAAAACCTGTATACCTAATCTATATGTATAAAAATCAATGCCACTTTTCGTTGTAATTTTATAACTCAAAAACGGGCTTATTCTTATGCTATTCCAACCAAATGTTCAGGCATTGTTCGGACTATTTAGTAGATGGTTTATGTGAAGTTTGCACAAAATCGGTTGAGCAGTTCTTTATTTATCACATTTTTTGTAAATAGTTGAGTGGGCTGAAGCTACCCGGGCGAAGCTGAAGCGGGCCACTAGTACTTTTTAAAAGTCAATGGTGTTATGCAAATTTCCGTGCGTTCAAACAATTTTTCATAATTATTAATGGAACCAGCTCGGATAGGTCCCCTTGGATTACATTACGCGTGGTGCTTCGTTCATTTTGATGAGGTAATTTGAACCTCTCATTTTTCTATGTGCTGTCTCCCGCTTTGCTTGAACGGGAGTATACAGTCTAACTTTCTAACTTTCCAACTCTTATTACTTAAAGATTGTTATTATTACCCTTGCCTTTTCAAATTTCTATTGGGGTCAGCTCCCAGTCTAACCTGATGCGGCTAGCTACCAGAATTATACCAGCGACTGCCATCAGACCTCGAAAGGGGAACTAGAAGCCGAGATGGTTAGACCAGGTGTCAGATTATATTGGCTTCTGACTACATGTAACGATGGTCATAGATGTGTAAAATGACAACCGGGAGCGACGGCTTCACGTGCTCTCCGAGGCACGGAGGGTAGTCCCTCAACCAACCAGACACCGAAACAAATTATTGTTGTTACACAAATATGGTCCGGGGCGGGAATCGAACCCGCGACCTCCCGGGCACAGTATAACCCCATCGGACGGCTTACACCGCTAGACTACCGAGGTCGTCAACTTTCCAACTGTTACTATCTTTCTGAATTAATTCGTTCGGGGTCCAAGACAGTTTTAGTTGTCCCGGGACTTGGCCGGGTTCAAATACCGACTCTCTTCACGACGTCGTTGTCGAAACTGGCTTACAGGAGTAGTAGTGGCAGGATTGCGGTGGTGGGTTAAGTCCCAAGCTAATATCTATATTATCTTTTTCGATTTTATTAATCCAGGAAAACCAAATGAAACACGCACCTTTAAAATTACTGCAGCGGTGGCGCAGTGGTATCGAATCCCAGTCGTGCCCACACATCTTCGTGTGAATTGTTTCATCGCCGCTGCTCAATATCGGTGAAGGAAAACACCGTGAGGAAACCGGCGTGTCTAAGAACTAATCATTCGAGGATATGTGACATCCACCAACCCGCACTTGGCCAGCGTGTGTGGATTAAGGCCTAAACTCTCTCAACTAGTAAGATATTTGAGAGAAGACCCGTGCCCAGCAGTGGGACATTAAAAAGGGTTGAAGTGAAAATTACTGTGTAGGTAGGTAATTACTACCTAATTATTTAATTAACTAACTAATTTTAGACACAACTACTCCTACTTTATTAAGATCAAGATTAATTAATCTTTCCGCCTTAATGCCTTTTGTTCTGTTATTTGTAAGCTTTTTGTGACAATATTGTCTTATAAATTACATCCTCAAGGCCTGTGGGAACAATTAGGGTGACAACTGACATCGCCCTTCGAACCGTGAGAAATGTACAGCTGTGCCTTAATTTTTTAATATGAAACCTTTTTTGACGTAGAGGCATCGTTATGTTCATACTTGAACAATATTATCTACACAGGCTGTGTGTAATTTGAGGGACAGTAGTATATTACCTTTATTTAGGACACTAATGGATGTAGTGCCCTTTTGTCGCTTACATACTTATAGCAAATACATTTTGTAATTCACCATCTTTGTGATGATAGACCAAGTCGCTAATTATTTTTTTAATATAAATTGACCCACTAAATTCACGTAGTGGCTATTTAAAGACATAATTAGGTATAAAGATGACCTACCTCGTAGAAATACCCAAGCGTAGGTACGTTTATGGTCGGATGATATGTAGTGGTACCACTTAAGTTAAGGGCTCAGCTATGCGGTGTCTAGTAGAATCTTGTCGGTGGTTGCAATCAACACCTTATTGTGGTTCGTTTCGTTCGTAACAGTTACGACCTCCTCCAATTGTGAACCTGATTGTGTTCACACAGTTTCAATGCCGTTGGGAATTTTTTCACCTGCATTTTCATTGACCTTTTTAATTCACTATTTAGGTCGACAGATATACATATTAATAATTATTCAAGTTATCTATCTATTGGTTTGAAATAAAATATTATTATGTACCTGGCAGAATAAAGTCGAAGTTGTCGTTATATCCGATGATTTATCCCCTCCTCTAGTCCCATCTTATTCGGTCGAATCTTTGTTTATGAGATTTTTTTTGTTCCTCGACGTATAAAAGGGTGTAAGTAAATAAGTGTGACACGTATATCTGTGTCTATGAATAAGATTGGTTGCCTCGTTTTGTTTTTTTTTTATTAGGAAGCCGAATTAATTTATATGATTCTTATTTAATTAAATATAGCGTCGGGATGTCATAAAAAATAATTTAGGGTTACTTTATGTTTACTCAATAGTTTGTACACTTAATCTACACTAAGAGTCCATCTCCATCAAACGTACAGCATTGCATCGGATAGGAACGAATGCGGATGCATGCGGTTACATGCGTTCGCACGCGGTAGGATTTCAACGCATTACTACGACCGGCACCGTACGGCCGGCGCGCAAGCGGCCTGCAGCGCGTGCACTTTCGAGAATAAAAATTGGCCTCGCCTTCGAGCGCACGCGGCGGCATCCGAACGGATCGGACACGCGGACAGAGCCGAAATGCACGACTTCGGCTTGATAATAGACTTTAAATACTGTAGGTATATAAGATTTAATTTCCTTTAAAGAATGTAAAATTCGTTTCTGTTTGATGCGATGCTGTCCGTTTGATGGAGATGGACGTCTCAAAAAAATAAAATTATTTATCCTACAAGTTTTCCTCTAATAATAAACTCTATGCATTTTCTTGTACTTCAACTGCAAGAAATATAAACATGGGAAAAAACACCCGCGACCTTTGGTCACGCATGTTGGTGCTACGGTCAGCTATGTAAAATTAAGTCCCCTTGTCACGCGAATGCTTGCGTTACTAAACGTTACCGATGCGACGGCAACGGATCGAACAAAGCATTAGCCACACCTGAAAGCCACTGATGTGATCTGTTTCAAGGCTAATGTTTCATTTAGTAGTTTGTATTGGGTTTTTACTCAACAGTATTGATTTTTTTTGTTTTATATCACAGTTTATTAGAAACTAGTTTTGTAAAGGTGGTGTAAGTACCTACTTAAGTACCTACCTTATGAAAACTTTTCTTATTTAAACCTTCAATTGACGATAAGTTAACTAAGCTGTGGGATTGCATAGATTTTAGTGATTCTCTTTTGTTTAGGTATGTAAAATTATCAGTTGCTGCCGATAACATGTGCGGACCAAATTGTTGGCTGATATGCGCCCGACAAATAATCATATTTTCAAAAATGAATTTGGTCGCCTGCTCGTGGTGTCGGCTGTTGCAGTTGGCAGCTCAATTCAGAATAGTACTTTAAGTGGTGATAAAGATAAGATATTTTAAACCTCTTTTTCTATGTGCTGTCTCCGGTATTGTCTGGAGTGAAGTGGACAATCTTACTTTCTATCTCCTCCTATCATCTTTCTGAATAAATTCATCGTGGTGGGAAGTCCATGTGATAAAATCTAAATTTCAATGTAATTCATTCTAGAAATTATCAACATTATTTTTTCGTAGATAAGATCGATAGGTAGTTAGCTCAATTAATTTTAACAACACTACCAATTTTTTCAAATCAAAATATTAAAATAAATGGAATATTGGTGATCGACAGGTTGAAACATATAGTTTGTGCTACTAATAACATGGTGGTTGCAGCTTAGGTAACAAGTAGCTTCATTATGTCATTGCTGCAGCAGTGCCTAATTGCTATGTTTACGTTTCGAATAAATGCGAGAAGGAAGTCCTGTCACTTCCTTCACGTCAAACAGAGGGATTGTTGATGAAAATATTCCATCCTCGTTATTTACTTGTAAGTTTGTATTATACATACCTAGGAGTAAAAGAGCTCTATTTATGTGTTACGACAAATCGATCAACATTCGTATGAAGGCAAAAGAGTACAAGGTATTTATGGATTGTGGTATAGGTACCATTAGTATCGATTTAAGCCCTTTAGATGTTACGAGGACAAGTTCAATCGATAACGGCCAAGTGTATGTCGAAACCTGAGGGTTCCATTTTGTGATGTAAGTTTTAATAGTTTATGTAAGTTTTAATAGTTAACCTTTTATAGTTTTTGGACTTTTCGCTTTACTTTTTACTTTTCTCTAGGTACTTACTAGGTACCTACTTTTATTGTTCAGTATCAGTAAACCGGCCAAACCGCAATTGGCTAGCGAGTGTGGATTAAGGCATAAGGTCTTCGAACTTTAAAAAATATAGTTGAGAGGAGGCTTGTGCCAAGCACTGGGTCACTGAAGGGTTGTTGTACTTTACTTTTTGCTATACGACCTTGTTTCTTGCCAAATTTCATGGTTCTATCTAGGTTAATGAGGCTACCCTGTAGGTCATGCTAAATTAACTGGCGAATGTGTATAAATTATGATTAACAGTCGTATCTTTTGATTTCGTTGACCTAGGTCATTACCGTCCGCCTAGTTAGGTTGGACATAAGCCTCAAGCACCCCATTGTGCACGCTCTGTGGCCACTGTCATCCAACTCTTACCAGCCACTTGCAGAGATTGTCCCTCCACCTAATCTGAAGGAGTCTTCCATCTTCCATCTTCCATCAAGACCTCGTTTGCCCTAACGGTTGTCGGTTCTGCGGCTAATATGACCTGTCCATTGCTGGTTGAGTTTGATAATGCGGTTGACCTAGAAACAATTTGGATTTTTGAAGTTCCAAAGTTCCATTTTTTTGTAATTTTTTTTCATAGCGTTTACTGAGCAATGTCCATGTTGACACTGATGGGTCACACGTACTCTTTGTTATTTTTTATTTTTTTCTTCTTTTTAACTGTTTCAATTTTTTTTTCTCTTTTCATGTGTTTTTTTTTCATTTCTTTCTGTGTGTCTTGTCTCTGTCAAATAAATGTTTTTCTTTCTTTCTTTTCTTTTCTTTATATTGCTTTCAACTTGTTACCCTAGTGTCTTATGATATAGACGAAAATCGAAGTAACAAACAAAGTACCGAGGATTCGTCTTAGATGCATCATTACCCTTAAACTGTAAAAATAGACATATCTGAATGATTGTAGTTGTTAGAAATACCAATACATTATTCAAAGGATTAAATTTCCTTATTTATGGAACTAGAATGGTTGATGGAGTCGAAGGTATCGATTGGAGAATATTTTTGGATAGTTAATTAACTGAACTAGACCCTTTTGATTGGTTAAAACTACCAATATAACTTGAGACGCTAGTTGTTAGAGTTAGAGAGAGGGAGAGCATAGTTGGACAATAGCATTTATCAACGATTGCGAGTCACTACAATACTTATTACCAATTATTGAATATGAATTATTGATGAAGAAGTCGAAGGTGTATTAATTATGCAATACTTAGGTATTTGAACTATTTTATTATTGATTCATCATTCACGGTTTTTAACAGGGTTTGGTTGACGATACTTTTGTTTTACCAAAGTTTTTAAAACCGTCCATCATAAAAGCAGTGATTGAAGATTCTGGTAATATCATAATACCTATTCATTGATTTAGTGGAATTTATTTTTCATCATGGGGGTTTCTTTTTACGTAGCTGATGTTGATGTCATTTACCAATCTTCTTAATCCCCGACTGATTCATCGGCATACCAACCTTACCGTGCTCAGTTTACGGTAGCTGGTCTGCTGCCTGAGGGTTTTAAAATGCTTTTCGTTACGGAATAGATATGCATGTCCATATTCGAGCATTCATACAGAATGAGAATTGAAGCGACTGTTACTCTGTTTGTCTTTAACCTTTACTCAACTAATGAAATCTATGCTGAGTCTATTTACAAAAAATTGTAAGATGAACTGCTTCATTTGTTGATCCCGGTTTGAACAAAATGACCCGAAGAACGTCAAGCTAGCATCTATACAGCTGGTGCATCTAAACATAATACTTCGAATATATAACAGTGTTGCTGTATTTGATATTTGAAGAATGATGAAAATTTGTTGATGATGATGTTATCCGCAATAAACGACTTACGAGCAGTAAATGGGCGAATATCTAGTAAAACATATTTATGAAAACGTCTGAGTTATTAAATATTCCGATTGTAAATCCACAAACAGATGTGTATAAACGAAACAAACGTATGAATGTATTATGATTGTTACACATGAGTTCAGTCGAGTGGGTGAAACGAAACGGTATCGCTTACTGCTCACATCTGAAGGTTGAATTTGAATAAATCATCCGTATGGAGCTCAAAGATGTTTTGTTGACACTAGCTAAGTTTTACTAGCATTCTAAGACAGGCTATAGGAATAAAAAAATGTATTAGATGTTGGGAGAATTAATTTGTCTTTTTTGCGTGAAAAATATCCATCCATCTTAACGAGCTGACGAGTATTAAGGATTTTCGCGATACTTAATACTCGAGTGGTTTGAAGAGAAGTTGATAATTAATATTATTTTATCGCCGTATCAAATTAGCACGCTTTTAAATCTCCAATGATGTTTGGAAAGGTCCTATGTCTTCTTTTTGTGTATTTTTCGTCGAGTCTGTGCATAGATCCCAGGATTAAAGCTAGCATTGGCGAGAGGATGCTAAGAGTCGCGAAAAGTGGCGAAAACTTTTATCGGAGGCCAATACATTTTGGGTTGTTGAGCCAATGGAGTAAGTAAGTATCGAAATGCTGAATATTATCAAAACCATCATTATCATTCGCCTATTTTTACCTCACTACAGGACATAGGCATCTCATAAAGAACGCCGCAAAGCACGATCTGCTGCTACTTTCATTCAGCTCTTATCAGTCACCTTGCAGACATCGTCACTCCATCTGTCTTAGGGAACACTGCGCTTATATTGCCAAACCTTAGTCTTTAATACTATGAATGAATGTTATTACGTAAGTGCAGCCTACATTGTGACTACGTTTGGCATACAGTGAAAAGCGCGTGGAGCTGCAAATTGTGCACGTTAGGACCCGTTCACAGAGCCCTTGAATTAAATAAAATTCTCTAAACCTGGTACTACTGCAAAAATGTTCACGTTGTTTGCAATTCATCGTAATGGCTGGGTCTTACAGTTTCTTCGTGTCCACTCTAGAGCAGCAAATTGATGGAGTGGATTTCAAAACTACCGTCGTGTTATATAATCAACTAATGTCTTTAAATACAGATGGCCTTGTTCTTGAGTTTTTATTCTACTACTTACAAATTTATACTATTTTATAAGGTAAACATGGACAATTAATAAAAAGTCGTTTTGGATTTTTATTACTCGAGCTGAAGAGCTCAGAAGGCAGCTATGACCACAGACTACTACAAAGAGTATATAATCACTACGGACTACTAAGAGAACCTAGCTATGACACTGTGAAAGAATAACAACGTCATCCTCATTACATAATTTTAGGTTCGTTTGGTTCATTTGACAAGTTTGACTGATTCTAGATATCTTGGTTCAAATCATAAAGTGGAAAGTAAGTACTAAAATTGTCTATAGGATACTGCAGAGATTGTCGAGTTTATGTGCTTGAGTTATATGTAGGTACCAAAAAAGAGGTTTGCCTTTTCTTTTGTTTTCAATAGACGGACCTCCATTTATGTATTTACATCATTTCATTTACTATCCGCGGTAAAGTATTTTTGCAAATATCTACAATGTAATTCGGGTCGCAATATGCATTTTCCGTGTAGGTTATACGATAAGGTTATATGGGTCAAGGTTCAATTCGAATCGTGACACATTGTAGCTCTGGCATTTATTGAACTGTAGTTATGTAGGGTGTCTATAAAGATCGCATAAAACAGTGTGTAAAGACGACAGAAGAGCATAAAATATCCATTCCGAAATAAGCAATATTTTCATATAGGTACCTACTTACATCTAGTTTGAAGTTATATAGCCTTGGACGCTTGAACTTTGTTCAATTGACTGCATTACTCATTTTATTGACACTGCCATCTTTTGCCAATGTACGAGTAAATTACAAACACGCATAAATTTTTCACAATCTCATTGAATATGATTTTTGTGTATGAAAAATATGCGAAATATGTATGTTGAATACGTAATACCTGCAGATTTTCGATGGGTCGTTATTAGCTACATTTACCTTAGTATCCTGAAAATCTTTCTTTAGGAGGACAGAAACAACCTACATACGAGTATCTGCCTACCTGGGAAGACTTAATAGTTGTTAGATAGCATCGTAACTTAACTAGCTTACACAATATTTTATACTTATTTTATTCACAGCTCACATCACATCTTACTTACTGGGCGTTTAAGCATAAAAGATCCCACTGGGTCGAAGTGCTCTGGGTTTACCAGGCCCATTGATAAGATAAGATACTGGGTGTTGGCACTGCACAACAAAACATGATACAAGCATAGTCTTATCTCTTTCTACTCATCTTTTAACGATAGAGACAGATAGTGCTTGCAACATGTTTTCTTGTGCAGTGAAAACTAGAGGTAAGGAAAATAGCAAAATATAATACATTGATTAAGGTACTTACTACGGCTTATGCCGTAATAATAAAATATAATTGAAAACCAATTCATAATGTTGTAGAGCCAAAATCTTACCCTAGACATTTTAAGAAACGGTAACACTTTCAACAAAAATATCTCCAAGGAATATCCCACATTGAATATGTAACTATGTATCTACCATATAATGTATTAAAATGCAATATTCTAAAGGCTCCCGTGAGCAGACCCGTTCCATAAACAATATCTTTCATTCGCAAAACACTTTCGTGTAGTTTATTTAAGTAGCACCTACGTTGTTTTACAAATCAGGGTAAGAAATTCAGAATGTTTCTGTATTCAACTAAGTAGGCGTTGGTAAAATAACAATATTTTTTCGTAAACAATTCGCCAAGATATATCTTAGAGTTGGAATGGTAACAGTGGCGCCAGTTGAATCACGCTAAATAACCGTATATGATAAAGATACAGTTGCGGAAATGAAAACTGTTCCAAAAGACAACTAACAGAATTTTTCGCGAAAATATTACAAACTTCTTTTGATATTTTATTTGAACAGTTTTTATCAAATAGTATCAAGGAGACATGAATAGGAGAATAAGGGTATTGCGAGTATTGAATTCGTTTATTTTGAACAAATAGCTGGTCAAATTTCGTCAGCTTAAGACATGTTTAACATTAAATGTCAAATTAATTGCAACAGTAAAGATGGTGAAAATAATGATGTCAACAATTAAAAACTTAGAATTAAATTATCAATATAGCTGCATGCGATACGACTAAAAATAATACATATTTATTAATTGCAATATATAATTAATATGTACTCTACCATGCAGCTGAACCCGGTTATTAATGAAGGGAGAGCCTGTTCGATTAGCCACAACGCATGGAAACGCCGTTTTTGTTGTTAGTATTACGGCTAACGCCAAGAGAACGCTTATTTATATAGGACTAAAATTAAACTTAGTGGTAATATAAAATCGTTACAGTCTATCAAATGAGTGATTCTCCGAACCCTAAATTTTCGATGTCTGGAGGTTTATTTGGGTAACTAACTGACAAATTAGTCTGCAATTAATTTTAAAACATACCTCAGACTATTACCTATATTGCACAAGTTATTTTTTTAATAATAGTTATTTAAATATTTCAAATTTAAAATTAAAAGTCGTTCTTCTGACTAATATGGCGTATCCGTAACCCAGTTTCTTAAACATTAGTAACAATAACATTTTTTCTTATTCATAAATCGATGTGAATTATAATTATTACGAGAGAATATTAGTTGTTTCTCTACACAAAAAAAAATGGCACTAATATTTACGATAGTTTATTAATAAATAAAAAAATTGTGAGTGTCCGGCACAAAAGTCTGATTCATATTCGCGCGCTTCACTCGAACGTATCTAGCCAAGTACGAAACATCAGGCGATCCCATCTCGTGCTGGCGGTAGTCAGTGGCTAGGCTGACGTGATCGTGACGTGACGCGTGGCTGGTTCGTGTCGTCGCGGAGATATAAAGGTAAATATCTGATTCATATAGCTTTGGTACACCTGTGTTTCTGATTACTATGTTCGTTTTTATAATTAATTTAAATGGCTTTCAAACTTGAATCTGCGGGAAATATAATGCAATTGGGGAACAGAAACCTATGTATAAATAACAATCCTTAATTTTATACGTGTGGTGATTTATCGATGTTATTGGGCAAAATTCTGATTGATATGTTACTGATTCATATGGTAAAAATACCATATTAATCAGAATGTTACACATATTGTTAATGAAACGTTATATTGGCAGTCTGCGGGCCTGTAACTTGTCATCTCGTATGCGCCTAATATTTTTTACATGTCTAAGAACAGTAGCTGTAAATTTCACAGCAGTCTTAATAACGTCAAATGGGTTTCATGTCTACCGACGACAAAATTTTCGATAGTTAAACTATAACTCAAATTTAATTTCTGGTTTTTATATTACAGTACATAAAAATGTCACCAGTACTATCTAAGGAAAAAAAGAGAGAAGAAGAAAATTGCAGAACGTATTCGGATAAAAAACATACGAAAAGATCCAGACAAGTACACTTTATGGCGAGTGTTTAATAAATATAATATGTATAATGATAATTGATATTGTCCAGTGCCATATCACGCTGTGATTGACTAGATTTAGGTGTTATGATAATCATCGTGAGCATTTACTGTGATTTTAATAAATAATTAACTGATTTTTCTAACTAGAATTTCATTTTTATTCCTAATTCTGATTCATATGTCACAGATTCTGATTTATATGGCCCCAAAAATTTCAAAGTTAATTATTTCGGAAACCATTTTATCAAAAAGTGTACCTATTTCAGACATTGAATCATAGCTAAAAAAAAAATAAAAAAAAATCAATCAATCTTTGGTTAAAAAATGTATTATACGCTTAAATGTTAAACAAAAAAAGGGCCATATGAATCAGACAAAGAACGCAATTTCGGAGAATCACTCATCTAACGGTACTTACCGTTTGACAGTTCAGAACGTAGTACATTTAGAATTTTATTTTTTGTATGAAAATTGTTTATGTAATGTTAAAATAAAAATAGCTTCATAATTCAATTGTTTTACAGAAAAGCTAATAAAAATAGTGTGAATTACGCCTCTATAAAGCTAATTTAATAGAACAGTGAAACGTCAAACGGTACTTCTTAGATTTGATGGACTGTAGTAAAATTATAACTAAGTTTACTTCTGTAATTAAAAACGTTTAAACTTTCTTGCGCACTAAACACATAGATTTTTTAATAGAATATCTTCTTTTATTCGTACGTACCTACCCACTTTGTTTAGTTTGACTTTACAAAAGGAAAAGTTTCTAGAACGCCGATCCTTTGTTATAACAACTAATATTCCGTCAGAATTTTTTAACTTAGATATTATGTATTTTCGGATTAGGGTGTTAATTATAAATTTCATCAAACATCATAATAAATCTATTTCAATATCCTTCCTTACCCTATTGGGAATATAAGCGTGAGGTTAGAGTAATAATCAGAGAACCCAGCTCGCCTTTCTATTAGGCTCATGTTATCCTCTTGCGGAAAAAATACATTAATTTAAATTGTTTCTGCCTACTTACATCTTGAATGTTTTTGTGGTGATATCTAGGTGTGTTTAAACGTAACATTATGCTCGGCAATATATAAGCAGTACCTGGGGTGGTATATTATATCCATCTTGCTGCAACGGGTGCTAATTTTCGAGTGTTCAAACGATTTTGCAATAATTGTTACTGGAACCAGCTCTAATAGGTCCCCTTAGATTATATTACTCGTGGTGCTTAATCCATTTTGATGAGACCATTTCAACTTCTCGTCTTTCTTTATGCTGTCTCCCGCTTTGCCTGGAGGTAATTGGACAATGTAATTTTCCAACTCCTCTTATTATCTTTCTGATTGAACTTGTGCGGGATCCAAAACAGTTTAGGTGTCCGAGCCTCTTCACTGTTACTCACTCTTCTTCGCTGTTGATCCTTGCTTACAGGAGTAATAGTGGAGGGATTGCAATGGTGAGTTAAGTCTTAAAAAAGGAGTGTGTCTAAATTTACAGTTGTTGCGTTGCTCTAAATGAATTCTACAATGAAGATCTCTAATCTTACGATGTCCTTAGAATGACACTTCGCAAGTTGATTAGCAAAACTGCAATAAAGGACGATGTTTATCATAGGTAGCGAGATGATGTTAGGACCTAGATGAACCCACATTCAAAGCAGTACCTTCAGTTATTATGTTTAAGGATAAAAATGTTTCTAAAACTATATTTGACGTTCCTGCCATGATATCAAACTAATCACGACTATCCATAATATCTAACCCTTTAATAGCAGCGAATACCATAGGTATATAAACTAAAACAATGTTCTTCCAGAATACCTGACCAGGCTGGAATTTATTTACAACAGGGCTAGTGCTATTTTAGTCAAAAGAAACGCAATAATTCCAAGAAAAATCCAACATGTCAATAAATCTAAGTTACTTTCTTCTGTTTTTTCGCAAACATCCCAGCCTCTCAATATAGGTTTCTTAGGACTTATATGAGGTATTTTTAGGGTCGTAGTCAATTTATATGCAGTCATAGTATTTATTTACAAAACCACTCACGGGAATATATATTTATGTGGGCTATACTCGTGACAAGAATTTAGATTAACTCAGAAACTAGTATTACATATCTCGTGGTATCGGTATTCATTTTTAATGTTCGAGTACTATTAGAAAAGGTTTGAGAATTTTGAAAGGTTGTGTGAAATAGAAAATGGTACTTTAGTTCGTCGTTAGCTATTTTACTTAACACAATAACAACCCGAAGGTAAGGGCAGAGGTGAATATCACCCTTATTTAGCCAGCTATGTTTTATGTCCCATTCGTAATAAAGTCTATTGCGGTTGATCGGGCACAATTCCAAACTTTTTTTATTCTGAAATAGGCTAGCGCTTGACTACAAGTTGCCTGATGTTACGCAATGATGTAATCTTCGATATGACGCGCCTGCCTAATACACCGATTCACTCGTGATTACGAATGATTTTCGGTGAGAAGGTGGGAGTGGAATGAGGCTACATGTGGATAGATGCCATAAAGAAGCACCAATCCCGACCCACACTCTCTGCATGTTGTCACCAGACATCGCACTGGAACACGGCAAAGACGCTTGGCGGTGCGGCTTTGTCTTGTGGGTGGACACTATTCACGTCCAAATCCTACCACCAGTGTATTGTCACCTGATTAACACCACTCTGGGACCACGTGTGGGAATTTACTTAAAGGTTACAAACCCACGGACGAAGGTGACTCAGCCCCCCAAAATTTTGTATTTTCTCCACAAAGGTATTTCGTTTTTATTAACTGTTAGTAGACCGTGTTTGTCTTGTTTGCGTCAAATTATTGTTGTTTTTATCTTTAATTGTTTCTTCTTTGTGCGGAAGTCGTAGTAATTTTATTATGAAATTCATCAACGCAGTATGTTTTGATGAACGATTTAATAGTTTGCGTGTAGTGCAAGTAACAAATCAAATAGTAGGTATAGGTATGCTCCAGTTCACACAAACGCAATTTCACCTTTTCGCGATTCCCTTTCCATATAATACGAATTCCAAACAACTGCAGTCGTATTAGTTTATTGCGAATGAAGTATCTCCATATGCCACCCTTATTAATAAACGCTTCTGAAATGTACTTATGAATTTCGTGGAATTTCACGTTTTTATACTAAGCTTTGGGTTTTGTATAAAATTAAGGTATCGTAGGCCAATTGTGGTATGGCCTTAATTGTTTCAAATAGTAGACAAACACATAAATTCAAATGAAGCCATTATACGATTAGTTTGCCTCAGACTATTAGGTAACACTTTCAATTAGAATAATTGTTTGGTTGTGACATTTGTGAAAATCTACTACTCGGACTGTTTGTTGTTGATAGAGTATTTTTACGAGTGTTATTAAAACTGCTGATTTTAAGATATCTAGATTAAGTTGTAGGTTTTTTAAATACGTAGGTATCACGTCTAATATTTTATTGTATATGGTCTTAAACAAGCTACAGACTAGCAGCGGCTACGTTGGCGTGATTTTCTAAATTTCGTGCTGATCTGTATATGAACTGAACACGGACCGCGTCGCTGAGCGGTGGTCTGTGTTGCTCTATGGTACTAGGGGTCCTTTAACGGTCCTTCGTGTTGACGTGGTCACACAAGTCACCGATCAGTCACCGTCGTTAGCGTATCTAAGGCTATCTTCCAGGGAGCCTAGTACCAAGATGTAACGACTTGTGAAGCCAAGTCGACACTCAACGCCTGCTTGTAAGTGAAGTTTGAATCAGTAATTACGCAAACTACATGCTTTTATATAGCTTGACGTGACAACGTCTTATAAATTGGTTTGCCGGGTGACACTTCAAGAAACTGCGTTACGCTCCGCTCACGTTATGCGCTCACAATGAGAGCGAGTGAGAGGCACGCATCCCTTCCACGCGGGCATGGTTAGCCCGCCTAAGAGCGAGAGAGACAGACATAAAAAGTGAAAGGCACGCGTCCCTTCCACTCGAGCACAGTTAGCCCGCCTAAGAGCGAGATTCTTTGTATAAATTAATGTTTTAAATATAATTCTTTGTATAAATAAATGTTTTAAATTGTTACTATTATTTCATCCTTCTTCCTACTATACGAATGAATATTCACATTAAAATTATTTTACCACTCAAAGTCGTTGTCACGTAAAACTTTCGCCCGTATACCGACTTTACAGGCAACCAATTTTTTAATCAGTATATATGGCGCAGCTTGTCACCACTTACCAGGCAAAGATACATTGCCTAACGATCTAAGTATGATGAAAAACCTCGTGAAACCAGTACCAAAGCACGAACCAAGATCCACATAACCATTCTGGGGTGGACTCCACATCCCCCATTCTGGTAAAAAGTGGTAGCGATTTTTCCATTACCTAATAACGGAGATTGTATCTTAAGGAGTCAATAATTGGGTACTTTACCCCATTATTACGAGTCACGTAGGTGTAACCCATTAGCCACTGAGCGAACAAACAGTACTTCATTTATAAAGAGATGATAAAGGCTCCCGGGAACAATATTACCTTTTCAGACATCGTTCAGTTAATTAGAGGAAAATTAAAGGCAGCGTAGGAAAGCTCGAATGTCCAGTGTCTTTAATAAGGTGTTCAAATGATTTTGAACCTTAAAGTTGTGTTAAAAGGAGTGGGTGCTTTCAATGGTGAGTCATGCAACTGTTTGCCAGAAGTTTATGCTACCAATGTAGTCACTGTGCATGTTGAAGGCAAAATTGGACTTTTGAGATTGTCAGATCGTTTCATAAACGTTAATAAGTTACTTATTTTTGGAAACAAGATGTATTTTTTCTGCTAACTAGGTTAATTTTTAAAAAGGTAAATTTTCATAACTCTATAGATTATAGCGCCCAGACGTACGACTGAAAGGAAATCGTAAGTCAAAACAAGATTTAAGCAATTGATTGACCCATAATAAGATTTTTTTAATTCTTCGATAGGCTGGCGCTTGACTACAACTTGCCTGATGTTAAACAATGATGTAGTCTACGATGGAACGCGCCAGCCCAGTATACCGATTCTCTCGTGATTACGAATGATTGATGAACTTAGATGAACTTTACGTGCTTAGGTATATAAAGCATAATAATAAAAAAAAAATGTCAGTAAATGTAGATTAAATTCCAGACATTCTACAAGTTCCTTATGGCGTAAAGCTACTACGACTATAATCTTGCTAAGAACCATATCGCATCAAAATAGGTTCATCTATTTAGGTTCTACGTCGGAACAATTTTATACACAGAGACCTAATGACCTGAAACAGGTTTGCGCCTGGTT
The DNA here is from genome assembly GCA_936450015.1 of Meganola albula. Classification (NCBI taxonomy): domain Eukaryota; kingdom Metazoa; phylum Arthropoda; class Insecta; order Lepidoptera; family Nolidae; genus Meganola; species Meganola albula. Next base: position 9,907,899 of record OW388155.1, on the reverse strand, counting down.
TAGGAATCAGTCTCCCAAAATTTTTCTTCTAACCCCTTAAACTACGCCAAATACTCTAAAATATAAATAAATAAATATAGTGGGACATTAACACACACGGTCATCTGATCCCAAACTAAGCCGAGCTTGTACTATGGAAACCAGATAACTGGTAATATACATAGTAGATTGTAAAAGATTTAATAAATATTCAGTAAAAAAGGGCTTTGAATGTTATTTAAATCGATATTATAACTATTATAAACTTATATCCCCCCCCCCCCCCCTTTTTATCCGGGAATTAAAAACTGTCATTACAACAAATATTCAAGACATAGTGATAGTTTTACTAGATATGTATATTACACTGAAACTCATATAAATCCAATTTCCTGAGACACGTGCTACAGCATGTCAACAGTAACATTTATATCTAATTTTCAAACTAAACTACATGAAAATACGATGCTCTGAAGTGACTATTCGTATGCTGTTTACGAATAATTTAAATCTACTTGGAAGGGACACGTATGTAATATTAATGAGGCAGGTATACACTTACAATAAAATTAGTTTACCTATTCAAATAACTGTGCCTGGTGTAGAGAAATGTTTCTCAATAGTGGTAGATAGGCACATTTTACTCTAAAAAAGTCGGTTAAAAATGAACATACGCGTTATGCCTGTAACTATTACCCGAAGGTATTAGCAGAATGAAGGAAAACATCCTGAGGAAACCGACATGTCTAAGAAATAATCATTCGAGAACATGTGACATCCGCCAACACGCTCTTGGCCAGCGTATGTGGATTCAGGCCTGAACTCTTTCAACTCGTAAGATAGTTGAGATAAGACCCGTGCCCAGCAGTGGGATATTAAAAGGATTGACGTGATGGATATGTCTTTGTGCATATTCCATCTCTCATTTTTGCATTTTCATGAAAATTGTATTATGTTTAATAAATACTAAGGTCCTCTGTAGGTTTATACCCAATTCCTAAATCAACGATCAGTTATAAGTTAGCGAGACCATTAATTACCAACTTTCTGCCTACCAACGAGGTGTGACATAATATGCATACCTACCAGTGGGGAAGGGTGGAAGTCTGAAAAAGGGTAGCCGGAGCAAGAAAGTTCTTACTTGGGAAAATAATATCTCTTCAGTACCGTCACCGATCGTTCTTACACTTGATGCTGTAATTATTTTAGTTGCTATTTGAAACTTTTAGGCGTTACATAATATATTATTAAGTACATGCGATATTGACCATTTCCTAAAGGGAAGCTGATGGGAATCGGCTTGTATCGACTCTTCGCTACTGCTACCTACATTTGTCTGCGCACAAACCGCTAGGTAGTTTGGCAGAAGTAAAATTAGTAAGATCTAACGATACTTCTGAAAATAAACTTTTTTAAATACAAGTTTTTCTAGGAATAATTTTGACTTACGTTTGGTAGAAAATGTTGCTACGAAAATGAGTCGTTTTAATTGTAGTAGGTGCTTGTTTAGTATAGTATAATTAAAACGACTAAAAAATGTTTACTGTCAAGACTATCTTTGAATGTAACTTATTTTACTTCTGCTTCAGCGTTTAAAGGTATAGATAAAAACAGAGCATAGTATTTTTTGGGTAACATAACAAGTTTAATCAAAATCAGTCTAGTGAATTTTTATGGAATGATCTCCGTTTACGAGGGTTGTGGACAAAAGACTTTTTAGTGCAATGCAAATACTATTTATACGTGTTTGATGTTATTACTTCAGCGATATTTCATGATATATAAATATTTCTTTGTTCGCGTGGTATTAGAATAAAAATTAGCCTATGAGCTATTGCAGACATTTCATCCAAATGTGCTTAGTAGGTTGTATGAAAAACTAACAAATATCTTCATATCCATACATCCATATAAACTTTCGCATATACTTATAATATTACTAGATTTGCGACCGTGACTCGACCCACGCATATATCAGTAATCGCGCTAACTAAACCATTAACTTCTTTTTGTCACTAACATTCTACTGAACCTTAACATGAAATAAATAAATTATGTATTTTGTATTTTTTGTATTTGAATAAAAACTGTCCTATGTCCTCCTGGTCTCAACCTATCTCAATCCATGCCAAAATTCATCCAAATCGGCAAGACAGACAGCCATACAAGAAGTTTCTTTCGCATTTATAATATTAGTATGAATGAGGATAAGTACATATTTAAATAAGTATAAATAAGTAAGAAGGAAATAGTGATATTACAGCTACAAGCCCACAATTGCAACATATGATCGACTCCCTACAAATCTTCATGTACCTCGGCAGAGGGGAACGTGCGCATTACTAGTAGGTTAATTCACGTAATTAAATAAGTTCAGTTGCAGTTAAGTTTCGATCAAAACAGCCTTTTTCGTATTCTTGTAATTTTGACAACCGCTGTCAGATACGCTTGCGTCAAGTTCGCGTCACGCGAGCGCTTTTGATTAGATATGACAGCTAAACAATTATAAGAATACCATTTTGCACTAAGACGAAAACTTAATTGCAACTGCACCGCAACTTGATCGACGTGTCAAGAAAATACGTGAATTAAGGCACAGTTCCGTGTTTTATTATCTAAGAGATAACCCTACTAATTTATTGGCCATTGAGTGGTTCATCTAATATCTAACTAATCTCTAAGATTCAATTAATTACAGCAAGGCATCGTTAAACTAGAAAAAAATAAACGTTTATACCTCCATATCGACAGAAACAGCTGCCAACAAGACTTTTATTATACCTATTTAATTAGATTTTAATAGCATTTTACGCAGACAACTAGCTCCTTTACGTAATTTCATTGTCGAGAAATTTCAAAAACTTCATAGTTCGGGATAATAAAATTCAGATTTGTGTGCAAAATTTGTTTAATGATGCGTAAAATAAACATTAGTCTCTATTTTTATCAACTTCTGCGATTAAAAATTGGTCAAGTTCAAGTCCTACGCGTAAAGAGTTCCATACGATTTTTATGATATATTTTTAGATTTTATAACTTGGCCGTTTACGAACAAGCTTCGAAACTAAATTTTTCCTAAATAGACCTTAAGTCAGAAAGCGTTCTGAACATACCTACTATGTAAAGATATCTACGACCTAAAGAATCTGGCCAACAAAAATATCTTCGTTTTACGTGTGTAAGTACACGAAAATACTTTCTGTCTAGATTTTATTCTACACCTTTGTTGGCGCTGTTGATGTACTACCATGCCAAAATACATCCTTAATCTCTGTAGTACCAGCGTCTCTAAGCTAAGCTGGCGGACTTAAAGTCGGACATGAGGAAACTATATGGGGCCGTCTCCAGGCCGGAGCCATCGCGCCATACATTTCTGAATCGCACTTCGCTCACTCATGGAGACGGCCGATCAGAGAGTGTATGAAAACACATGACATGATGATAATATCGCCACAATTTTCACCGATCGTGGAGGCGGTCCTTAAGGGTTCCTAGTTTACTACGGAACCCTAAATAGAAATTATTACCTTTCGGAAGACTGGAGGTAATTTTAATTACGTAATCTTTCAGTAAAAGAAAAGTTCCGGGCCGGCAAGTCTTGATGGCGACCGCAGTCCCTACTGTTTTTGTTAGGAGCTTGTATACTAATTATCGGAAAACTAGTGTGATTCAAGATTGTTATGTATTTCCTTAAGTCTGTATTGTCTGTCTCTGTTTTCAGGTAGTTATTGTTATGCAATGTCTGTCGCTCGCGTAGCGTTAGGTGTCACCACAATGTCGTAGACACGTGAAATATTACTCGAACCGTTCCAATTTGTAAGAAAAATAAACAGTTAATGTGTGTCACAGCGTCAATCGTAGTCTAATCGCCAATTAGCGAGTTATAAATCAGGGAAATAAAATTAGTTCGTAAACTCACATCAAATGGTCTCACGTGTAAAACATTAGGTTAGATAAACGTAAAGATGTTACCCGGTAAAGATTTGGAACAATATGTATCTAATTATTATTTTTAATTTTTATTGCCCTTTCAACCGACTTCAAAACAAAGGTTCTTAATTCCAGTGTATGTATTTTTTTTGTTGTAGGTATGTGCTATCAAACTCATAAGTGCAATTGCGTCAAAACTACCGTTACTTGTGATCTTCTTCTTTTCTTTTTTTTTAGGTATGACTCGCCTATATTGAACCATTGTGTGCGTAGATGCATGTCTGCCGCACAATTGGTTTCAATATAATATTATTGAAATCTTTATTAATTTATTTACTAACATAGTCCTAAGCATATTGTTACTAACATGATATGAATCCTGGTGTTCGAAATAAAATCTATTTTATTTTATTTTTTTATTTTTTTAAGACAATTTACACACACACGCACATAGATTGTTATAAAAATGTTGTAAATAAATGTGTATCTCTTTAGCAAATTACTAGTGTTAAATATTTACTAGTTTAACAGCTCCAACAAACATCAACAATATTCCGGTGATTATAGATTTTCCCGTTATTTTCCGGTTTACCCATGTGTATACTTATTGGTTACAATCTAGTTGATCTCGCTAATTATAGCTAAGACTAGGGAGAAATAATTAAGCAGGTATTTTCTTTCGCTGTATTATGTTATTAGGTGAAATATTGTTTAGTTTTATAGTACAGTCACGAAGAGTTAGTCTAAAAATAGGTAAATGTAGGTTCTTTATGAAAACAACTTAACCCACCACCTCAATCCACTGCAACTGCTACTCCTGTAAGCCCGGATCAACAGCGGTGCCGTGAACAGACTCACGATTTACACCCGGTTATGTCCCAGGACACCTAAACTGTCTTGGTTCCCGCACGAATTTAATCAGGGAGATAATAGGAGGAGTTGGTAAGTAAGATTGTCCAAATTACAAAGAAGATTGGTATTTCAACGGGCCGGTGGCGTGGTCGGTAAGATAATTGCTTTTTACGCCGTAGTTCGTGGGTTCGATTGCCACTCGAGACAAACATTAGTGATGAAATAGAATAGAATAGTAAATATCTATTATAAGTATATATTTACAAAAGAAAAGTGTTATATGTATAGTATACCAGTTATCTGGTTTCCATAACACAAGCTCTGCTTAGCATGGGACCAGATGACCGTGTGTGTTAATGTCCCAGAATATTTATTTATTTATATCCTTACTTCAGCCATGCAAAAGTCTGGGAACGTTTATATAAAAACCACTTACTAAAGCCTCCTCTAGCCTTCAGGCTTTCTATAAAGAGTAAATTTAGAGCCTTTAACTTATTTTGGTAGACCGTCGGTAACATGAAGGGTCTGCTAAGATACCTCCTGGAACTAGGCCGATAATAGAGTCGTCAGCCCAATCACGCAAAATAAGCGTGCAATCCGGACATCCAGTTGCGGAAAATAGTCCACTCTAAACTAACTACTGCCACTGTCTTGGTGGTCCAGTAGTAAGCCTGTTCGCGCGGTAACCGCGAGGTCTCCGGTTTCGATTTCCAGGTCCAAAAAAATACGTTTCTAATATACCTAGAGAATCTTATTTACAGCTCAAAGTTTGGAATTGTGCACGGTGAACGACAATAGACTCACCCCTTATTACGTATGGGACCTTAACAGAGCCGGTGAAAAGTGTGTGCTATTCACATTCTCAGCCTACACATTCGGGTAATACAGAGGTGATGCAATGATGCTATGTATGTGGCAGGTACTTTATTGTCAGTTTTAACTGACAATAAAGTACTGGACCCGGGAATCAAATAGGCTTACTACTGGACCACCGAGACAGTGGCAGTAGTTAGTTTGGAGTGGACTATTTTCCGCAACTCGAAGTCCGGTTGTACGCTTATACCTATTGCGTGATTGGGCTGACGACTCTATTATAATAGCCTAGTTCCAGGAGGTATCCCAACAGACTCTTAGTGTTGCCGATGGCCTACCAAAATAAGCTAAAGGCTCTAAATTTACGCATTTAAAAATGCACGTTGTATTGCGTACCCAAAGGGTGTTAATGGGATCTATTAGGTACCACAGCATTACAATGTGTTTGCCTGCCTCTACTGTTCGTTTGTCCGACCGACACGTCCGTTTATCTGTCTAATTAACAGTATATTGATCGATGTTTTCACATAACGTATGGTTATCATCATGATTATCACCCTGGGGATATCCACGGCTGGACACAGGCCCCATTTAAACCGCGACAGCGATAGGTTGCCGACCGCTAGCATCCGTCGCATCAGTATCCCGCAATTTTAACAAGTCATCAGGGCCCCTAGACAACGTTACATGGCGACATGATAATGAAAGATCAAAAGACGAGACATAAGATAGTCACGTGACATTTCAAAGATGAATGTTTGTTTTTTTCTCTTCGATCATTTTGTTCTCTTGGATCTTTTGTTATGGCGTCCTATGTAATTTGTCTAGGGGCCAAGTCCACCTTGCAGCCTGTGGCCTGTCCATTACCTACATGATCTCCACTCTAGAATCTTTATTCCAAAACTTTAGTGTATGTTTACCTATAATCTGTCGTAATAAATATAAACATACAAATTCTACTTTTTGAAGTAGGTTAAATAATAGATTCATGAATAAGTTTCTTGCCAATGCCTAGAAAAGAGAATATAATCACTATAGTTATCGCAAAGTAATGCAAATGCAATTAAAATTAGGCAAAAGATTTCTGTAGAAACATTTACAAATCTTTATAAAATTTTAAGCAGAATTGAATGTCGAAAAATAATTTCACGTCAGTCTCCCTTCAGTCGACTTGTTTTTTCATATTGTTTTCTAAACTTGAGGCGTTTAAATTGATTTTAACGCTCAAATGTTGTCTCAATTTGACTGCCCATGAAACGACTCGATAACTTTGGCTTTTATATTTTTTTTATATCTAAATAAATGTGGTATGTAAACACAAAAATTTACAACAATATTGGAGTGGAAGCTCTAGCTAGAGTAAAATTATTCAATAAAGTGATAAAGCGTGAATTCTAGATAAACAAACACATTCCAGCACATAAATGTCTATCCTGGATATGGAAATCAAACACACATTACGGCGTAAAAATCTGTCCTGTCAAATATCTTTACTCAAATTTTCACACAACATTAATTTTGTAAACACAGAGGAAATGTTCTTGCCGACTTGATTGGTTGCTTCAACCCTTTTAGTGTCCCACAGCTGGGCACAGGTCTTCTCTCGACTATCTTATGAGTTGAGAAAGTTAAGGCCTTAATCAAAACACGCAGGCCAAGTGCGGGTAGGTGGATGTCACATGACCTCGAATGATTAGTTCTTAGTCGATTACTCGTTAGGTTAGTTCTTCCAAAATTTCGGAGCAAGTTTTTACTTATATGAATTAAAATGTTTATAATTATATAATAGTAATATAGTTTTACCCCGTATTAATAAGATTCAAAGATTTATTTGCCTTAAATATGGTTACAAAGGCGTTACAGATAATAAAGGAGCTTAGATCATTACATATGCATATTTAAACGTCATATAAGCTCAATTCAATTCAATTTTTTATTTATGGCCTGTTGTAGAAATCATATAAGCTCATTATAGCTATATTAGGATTATAATGCGTTTGTCTTTGTAGGCATCTTGACAGAAGGTAAGTGAAGTAAGAAATAGACAACAACAGAAATAATAAAAAAAGGAAACAAAAAGTTTTTTTTCAAGTTTTTGTTTTAAAGTCCATTTTAACTAAAAAGTTTTAAGGTTTTTTATGAATAAGACCGTTAGTGTGGTGTATTATTGGCCAATCGTAAGGATTTATTCTTAAAATTAAGTTTAATTTTTATGATGTGGTGAATGGAACGAAGCCAAAAGATTTGTGTGTTAGGATTAGAATTGTATCTCGTTTCACAAAAAGATATGTCGCTAGAAAGTAAAAATGTGTACGTACCAAACTGATATTATAAATTCGAGTTTGTAAAAATTTAGATGGATGTGTGTTACGTATGGATGTGTGAACGTAATAGAGTCCATCTGCCCCAGCGCAATTTGGTTCACATGTTGATTGGTGGTTATTGCATGCTATGTAGAAAGAATAGACATACTAGACTATCATTAGATCAATTGAAAATTACGTGGATTGTAAATATTATATACATCAGTATTTTAGTAATTGAAATGACTAGTGTGGAAATAATTTTGATGCTCTAACAACTGATCTTCAACTGTTGGTCATTTGGTAAAATGTGATCACATCTTTCTCTAGATACCTACATTTGGTTTAGCTTAATTCAGCATTACTTATTCAAACAGTTATGTACCAAAATACGAGTAGTATTTTGATAATGATTAAACCACAATAATATTTGCTATTCCGACTAAATTCTATCAATAAAAGAACCAAAATGTTATATAAATATTTATAATATCGGCAACCAATAACGCATTTTATCACTTCCATTCCATTTCACGAATATGGAAATTACGAATAATTCGGTGACACGTTCCATAAAGCATTGGAATCTTCATTGGATAGCATTGGAATTTACATTAGAGTGTTATCCAGACGTTTTATTAGTTCGCTGGAGGCGCAGACCGTTTATTGGCCAGTTACGGGTTTCAATAAGAAATATTGCCCCCATTTTATTAACAACACGGGTTGTTTATATTTCATTCGGTCTGAGGATCTGATTAGGGTCTGAATGTTTAGGAACGAATGCTTTTATACTTTATTTTCGGAGTTAATTTATCAGAGGTTGTTGAACTATAACTATGGAATAAGAAATGGAGTTTTGATTAGGTACATATTTACGTACCTAAGTTATGTAATGTAGTTCTGCCTAATAAATAGACACAACGAACTAGTTACTTGTATTTTAATTAGATCTATCCTTTTATTATGGATCCTGAACATATCTAACCTACCAACACGACCTTTTTACGCCTATCTGTCTGTCCGTTGCAGTCTGTCTGTCTACATGTCTGTCAATTACCTGTACCTTATGACAACGGTAATAGGTAGACAATAAAATATGTATTTCTAATTTTTTTCTCATTGTGAACTTATTCAATTCCTTTAATAGCACCAAATAATCTCGTTTACATAAGGGATAGCATCCTTATCGTTAAGTTCGCATGTTCGAGTGCTGAGTCACCTTTTTCCGTAGCACCTTCAATCAGAATCCCCACACATGGTCACCGGGCAGTGCAAATCAAGTGACTATAAACTGGTCGTAGTCTTCGCCTGCGGTTAGTGACCACCCACCAGACTAAGCTGCACCACCAAGCAGTCTTGCCGTGTTCCGGTGCAATGTCTGGTGACCTTTGAGAGAGTAGGGCGGCATTGTTGTTCATTTAAGGTTACATATTATGTAACCTCAGTCCGCTACCACCTATAAAATTGGTAAACTGGACAGACGCGTTTTATAGTAGACCACATCATTGATTAACATGCTAGTTGTAGTCAAGCACTGCGGAAGCCTATTTTAGAATTAAAAAAACCGTTCCAAACAGGAGAGTCGGCTCTTTTTTTATTTTCAGCACTAATCCGCAGACAGGAGACAGATGTAACACTACTTTTATGCTTACCCATTAGAACCCCATAATGTTCTTCATAAAAATAATAACAATTAATTCATCTTCTATAACAGTTATTAACAATATTTACTTAATAACTTAATTCCAGTAAGCTCGTATTTCCCTTCTAGCCTTGTATAGTCAAATTTATTTCTCGCCTCTTATTTCAACGAGGAAGAGAAAATTTCCTCTTGTTATAATGATAAATGGTTTACGTCTCTACTTACTTAAAAATCAAAGTTTTTGAATCCGAAGGCAGAGAGCCCAATATATAGGTGCAGTTGCCAAAATGTCGGACTTTCTAGTTACATAAAATTCTCATAATAATATGTTATTAAAAACCTAGCTTCCGACCATGGACTCGACCAAAGAATAACCCTTGTACCAACCCCCCCACAATAAGGGACTATTTTTAAAAAAATCCTTTCTTAGTGCAACCTATAGGCCGACCGTTTAAGTCGCGTATCGCCAAAGGTACAAAGTCATAAAACATTAATTAAATCTCGTAAAGAACTATTTAACCACAGATAAAAGTAATGTGAAACTATTCATCACTAATATCCATATCGCTTGAATCATCATCACTGTCTGTGCAGCTTGAGGAGTCAGAATCTTGGCGATAGACGATACGCGAGTTAAACGGTCGGCCTATAGGTTGCACTAAGAAAGGACCTTATACACCTATGTGCCAAATTTGATTCTCTAGATCCAGTGGTTTGGACTGTGCGTTGTTATGTCAGTATATATTTAGAAGAAAACTTTTTTAATAGTCTACTGCTGAGTAAATGCCTCCATAACCTTCCAACTCTCTTTAGCTCGCATGTTCCGTCCAAGTACCGACAAACGAACTTAGATCATCGCGCTTTCTTTGGACTTTCTTGGAGTCGACGACCATCACCAGGAATGCAGAAGGTAGTCACTAAAGTGCGGAATAGAAAGCAGGCAATTTATTAATTCCAGTTCGGTGTTAGCTAAAATCTATCGATTTGGAGAGGTCATCAATCTTAGTCGTAAATTAAGATTCATGCCAATCTTGTAATTGATTATCTAACATTGTTTTACAAACAAATATTTTGATTGATTAGCACTTCTTGTTAGTTACAACAAAGATCAATAATATCTTAACTTAATATTACATAAATTTTTTTATGTTTTATTCATGAATAATTATGTGGGACATTAACATACATGGCCATTCATGTGTAGTAGCTACAGATGTTTTAACAAATAAGTTACAAAGTTTCAACATGAGACCTGATAGCAACATACAAAAGAAATTACAAATACTCTTCTGACTGAAAAGACTTTCAAACGTCGAATCTAAAATCTAAAATAAACCGCGATAAAATCCGTTACAAAATAGTTTTATTTCAATGTGTGATATTCGCGTAAATCCAATAACATACTCTCTTATTACACTATAGACAGCATAAGGTCATGAACAATTATAAATTTTTTAAGTCTATTAATTTAATTAATTTTTAAGTATAGTTGATATTGTCACAATATATTGTTTTCGTTATCATCAGTCAGTTTATTTAAATCCTATCATTTGTTATACGTAGTTATTATTCAATTATCCTTGTATAACATTTTTATTACTTTAAATAATTATTATATTTAATATCAGTTGGTATTCTTTATTATTATTAATTGAAATTTATAATTGTCATCTAAATAATTTTTTAGTAGTTTTGCGAATTAGATGTGACAAACGGACAGTCAGATAACGAAGTGATCATAGAAAAGATTACGTTTACATAAAATTAGTAGCAAAACTTAGCCCTCAGTAATACAGTTTGAAATTCAAATTGTTTTCAACACTTTCCCCGTCTGCATTTGACATGACATTGCGATGTGACTGGCGCTGTGAAAGACCTAGTTATTCGCTTCAGAGTGTCCTCAAAACAAGAGTTTTCCGCTTGACTGTACTACCCTGGTTCGTAGTTGTGTTAAAAACGTGAACTCCACTTTTGGTGCGAAATTTCTAAAAATTGTATTAATCATTTTTTGTGAAAGTTCTCCTAAACTATCATAAAAAGGTACATAAAGTTTGCTAGAATAGATAGATGTTTGTTAAGTACTCGATCATGCTAACAAATGTAGGAAACTGCAGTTGTGTGGAATTTGAAATGGGAATAGTGAATAGTTAGAATTGCGTTTGTGTTAAAATAACGTTTGTATAAAATAAGTAAAAGAAATAAGTAGAAAGCAAATAAGTAGAATTGCGTTCGAGTGAACTGGAGCATATACCATAAATATGTAATAATGCTAATTTCAAAGCATCTGTCACATATCTTATACTAGCTATTTTAGTTAGTAATAGTTTACTAAATACAGTAGATAGACAACGCCATGCATAACTACTTGCCGTCTTTCTAGCTATATTTAGGGTATGTAAGAGCTGATTTTGTTTTTAATTAGGTATACTAGCCTATAGCAGTCAACTGCGGCCTTTTCCAATAAGCACAATTTCGCCCTTCATTATGTTGTGTAATTATATCCGTAGAAATATCATATAGTCTGTTTTGCTCAACCAATTTTTCTAACTACCTAAGTAATACTCGGTTCACCTAATAGAGTGTTAATTCATTAAACCTGTCAAATACTTCAGTATCTATACTTATCTAAGCTGTCAAACGTTGCCAGGGTACTTAATATCGAAAAATATACCTAATAAAAGAAAAAAAACATATTATATTTGTGATTTTAACTATTAAAAAGTAATCTGTCAAAAATTCCGAGTACAATACCTAATGTACGCGTGCCTAATGTATGAAAGTCCATGAATCTTGCTAATTGGTTCGTTGAATGATAAGTCTGCCGACTCCGGGCCTATTAATACTTAATTACAAACAATACTGGTTGATACCTTGAAGATTTCTTTTTTTTTCTCACTTCTTCAACTTACAGTCAAAACCAATAAACCTTGAAAGCTAATAGCATCATCAAATAAATGTGGTGCTTTATATTTTAGAGGTTCACTGGGAAAGTTTAATTTATCCATTAAACTCCATCTGAACAAACTTAACATTAACACTGGTACTTCATTATTTTCAAAGTTTGGGCACAAATTAACGTCGCGCCGGCGGCACCTAATGTTTTCATAATTAAATTGTAACATTATTTATTTATTTAGTAAAACTAAAATATCTTTTGAGAAAAACTAGTTGACAAACAAGTTAACAAATCTTTAATATTTCAAACTATTATCAACCCAAGGTGTTTTAACCTTATTGAACCCACCAGCTCCACCTATACCCCACCGCCACTGGTAAATGTTAGTAAAAGAATACAACGTCAGGAGCCCGGTATATATTAAGAACTACATATTCTAGAATTTGATATCTACTAACCTGCACTTTGTTATTGCTGAATATCAGTGCAGTGAGTCACCTTTAGTAGGTAGGTAGGTACACACAGCGTTTGCATCCTTTTTTCCCTTAATCTTGTGTTTTCTTTCAGGTTTTGTAATTTTTTTTGGTTTTGTGTATCTTGTTTGTGTTGAATAAATGTTTTTCCATAATATAATTAAGAGAAAACTCGTGTGCAGTAGGGAGACACTAAACTGCGTAACTTAAAGTATATCGTTTAGGCAATGGTACTAATATTGTTTAAGTCAGTTACCATTAGCTAACTATTTGTGTAATTTTAACTTTTATCTTGCTTGCACAGCTGTGAACAGGGCCGGCTTGAAACATAAAGAGGTCACACCAAGAAAACACTGAGTACAGTTTACTTAAGTGACTACTTTAATTGGGTATCTACTTATTTAAGATTTCCGTCTTTAATGTATAAATATTTTAACAAGTTATCGAGTGAAAGAGACCGCATGGGCATACGCAGCGTACGAGGCTTTCAGAATAAGCGAAGTGACGATCTAAACATGGTGGCTGGTTAGTTGGATGTACCGTGGTTGTGTTCTGCGGGAAATGCGTTCTCTACGAAGTATGTGTGGTATAAATCTGAAAAGAGAGCGCTATGGTCTGAAAGAAGATGTAGTAATAAAGAAAAGACTACGCTTAAGTGGTTTGGTATTTTGGAGAAGATGGATGATAGACGATTGACAAATAATATACAAAAATCTACAAGGCTTAGGTGGGTGAACCCGCTGAGAGGGGACAGATTAGAGGTTTATTCCGTGACCTCATCGGTGATGACCTTTAAAAGCGACAGGTCTGTAGCTCAAAATCACCATTATGACACCGTATACTATTATCATTATTACTGTTGTACCAAAGAGAATATGCTCTACACATTGTATAGTGACATTACACACTATTGCGGTATGAAACCTGACGTACTTACAAACATTGATGAAGTCAAGAAAGAGTCTTAAGATCGAACCTAGTAAATTAAAAGCTATAAAGTGCTGACCTTGCACTATGACCCTTTAGTTTCCCACTGCTTGACATGGGTTTTAAGAGTTGAGAGAGTTTAGGCCTTAATCCACTCATGCTGATCAAGTGCGGTTGCATGGATGTTACATGACCTCAAATGATTATTTCTTTTATTCAAATTTTTATATTGTGCAGCGGCGATGAAACAATTCACTCAAAGATGTATGAACACGACCGGGGTTCAAAGATGTATGAACACGACCGGGGTTCAAAACTGGGACCACATATTTCAAAGCTACAGCCGTTACATTACCCAACAGATACTGCCTTCATAGTATCCATTTGCTACCGCATACAACATAAGAAAAAGGCGTCATACAAAACACCTATTTCAGTGAAAATACCGATCACAATATCGAATAACCAAGTAGAGTGGGTTTTTCGCCCAAGTCCGTTGCTGGGTCAAACTATTTTATGAGATAGTGGAAGTTGTTGAAGTGAAATGACTTTGGTCAGTGGTCCGTTATTTGTCCGTAGCAAACAAAATTTGCGATGTTTACCACTTGTGTTTGATGTTTTCGTAGAGAATACTATCTACAAGTTTATAAAGTTACGAGAAAATATAAGTAGGTATACTGAGAATACGAAGATTAATATTCTCATAACTCTTTCTTCTCGGTAACATCTAAAAGTAACAAGGCAAGATTTCTTTGTATCATAAAAATTAACAGTCTTATTAATAAAAATGTTATAAGATTAGTATGAATGGTCTTTGTCTCTTTCTTACCATTACAAATGTCTAGACGATAATTATAAAAACTATTTAGCTTTAATGAACTTACAACAAGTTTATGAATACGGGGGTAAGTATTTATTATGTCAAAAACAAAATCGCATCAAAATCGATCTTATACACAAACTTGTTCACATAATATACGTAAAACTTAAAGCACCCCTCTTTTTGGTCAAAAGATCTCCTTTAAATAAAAATTAAGGAACGCGCATAACTTCCGATCCAGTGCACCAACTCATATTTTTTTTTGTTTTATTTAGTAGGTATTATCAGGAGATAGCTTCTGAAAAAGAAAATTAGAAACATCGGGTCCCACCCGGGCAAATGGTAAAACTTATCTCAAAAAGACAGTTTAATATTCACCTACTTAGTCAAACGAATAATTAAAAAAACGCATCTAACAAGTTAAAAGACAATCTATTTGAGATTAACCACAAACCAAAACAGTTTAGCGAATCCAAACCCTTTTCCTTTGTGGTTAGGTTAAAAACAGGTAATTATTTTGTATCAACAAAATGTTTGGGTATATTTTACCATTATTTTGTCCGGATAACGAGCTAACGAATCATAATATTGGGATTGTAACAAACGCTGACGTAACATTGTGATGACACGATTATATTGTCCAAAATAATTGGGTATTACAAGATTGTCGTATATTTAGTTATTTGAAAGCTGTGTTTGGGTCTTGAATATTGTAAAAAGTTATTTGTGTACATAAGTAAGCTACATAGTGTTATCACTAGTAGTGGCGTTCTTTATAAAATTTTTAAAGACAATTTAAATACGCAATTTAAAGACTCGCTAAAGTAGGATTTGACATAGAAAATCTTATTATACATAGTAGTAATAATTGTTATTTTGTATAATTGTAATTTTATACTGTTTCATTTTATAATTGAAAGGTTCATGCCAGAATAAATAATAATTATTATTACATTTTTAATTTAATTGAATAACAATAATCAATTATTTTCGGCTACAAGGTCCACATAAAATATAACACTATATACAAATGCAATATTAAATGACATTAAATCAAAATACCTACTCTTAAATTGATTTTAATTAAAGTCTTAGTATCGAAAAAGTGTCGAAAGAGGACACCTTTTGCCATTTCTTCACGAAGATCGGAAGATGTTCAGTGGGTTGTTCAGTGTTAACAATGTGGCTAGACCCTCAGCGTGATCTTTGAATAGCGAACCTTTACTTGAATTATATTTTTGTAAATGTAGGGGTTAATACGGCAAATTTCCAGTTTCCACTTGTGGCTTCGCTTGGGTGGTCCCTGTTTCACAATCTTAGGGGATTAGTTTCAAACAATAATAATAACATTAGTATAGTGGGACAGTAACACACACAGTCATCTGATCCCAAACTAAGCAGAGCTTGTACAATGGAAACCAGATAACTGGTAATATACTACATATAATACTTTTCTTTTGTAAATATATACTTAAATATAGATAATTACACCTAGACACAAGATAATCCTTTCTTTGTGCACTCCTAGACATAATACGGAACCTATGTGCCAAATTTGGAGTTAGAGACTCCAAATAGAGGCACATAGGTTCCGTACCTAGTGGTTTGGGCTGTGCGTCACTCACTTTCTTCTTTTATATTTTTAAGAAAGATGAACAACTACAAACAAACTGTATAAACTCGCATAACGTTCAAGTGAATCTTTGTCGTTATTTTAACATTACGTTTCATATTTTCTTTGAGAACTGCTATCTTGTTTTTCAATTATACAAAGGATTCATTGTATAAATACGTTTTAACTTTCATTTGTCGTTAATTTTTTGTTTCATATTTCAAAAAGGTTTGATAAGCTATTTAGAACGGCGAGAAAATTTTTAATAAGTGCTAATGGTTTTCCCTCTGAAACGCAGAGCAATACTTGTGATTATTTTTAAAAAGTCTTTATCAAAGAAATTTCTTCTCAAATAATTTGTGTTCTGTCAATTTCATGTTTTTAGCTTTAACATGAATGAGTTTTATAGCAACTGACATTTCCTACTTAATTTACAAACGTGGCCTTACACTTGTTAGATAAGTAGACATTATTTATTTAAATTTACTTTTACGTTCATTTATGAATTAAATTTGGCCCTTGTTAACGTTTCATTTTCAACCGACTTCAATAAGAAGGAGGTTCTCAATTCAACTGTATGTTTTATACCTTATGTTACGCGACAATTTGGTTAGATATTTTTTAAACTTATATAGCTTCGTTTCAATACCAAACACCTTACCAATTATATGCAGAACAGTATTGTTGATCGTGCAAGTAGCACTCGTAATGAATTGTGTAAGCAACACGATATTGATCCTTTTTATATAGGTATCTACACCAGTAGCGAGACGATCCATGCGCCAAAAATCCTTTGAAGAGTAATCTTTTGATCTTAGTAATTTATTAAGTGTTTAATAATGCTCAGAATAAACTAATTGGTTATGCAATATTATTTGCGAAGTCTTCTTACTACATTGCTTGTTAATAGGGAGTTTGCACTGCACAAGATAACATGATACAAGCATAGTCTTATCTCTTTCTACTTATCTCTAAATGATAGAGATAGATAGTGCTAGCAACATGTTTTCTTGTGCAGTGAAAACTAGAGGTATTATTAAAATTGTATTTAACTGTCAAACTTAATATTGTTAAACTGTAATAAGTAAATTATCATAATTCTGATCATCATCTTAGGGAATTGGGACCTTATATTGCTCCTATTTAGAACGCGGAATGATCTGTTACTATGTCAAATGTCCTTATCACAGATTTCAATATTCTGTCGTCCATGTCGTGGCGGCTGGAAGACGATCTTAGACATTCCGGTTTCCCCACAATGTTTCCTTCACCGATATTGAGCAGCGGAGATGTAACAATTCACACAAAGAGGTGTGGACGCGACCGAGGATCGAACCCGTGACCTTATGTTTCTAAGGCGAGGCCCGTACCGCTGTTCCGCCGCTGCTCGTACCTTCACCTTATTCTATAATTATTGACGTTTCTATACGTTTCTGAATGTTATTAACATAATTATAAGCCACGAATTGAAATTACAATACGAATTTTATTTGAATTAAAATCCTTGTTCTTTGATGTTGGCTGAAAATGTATTATGAGAGTTTAGAGCGATTATGCTTCCGGTCAAAGAAAGGGATGCGGTTTTACAGTACGTATATTCGCATCCCTTTCTTTCTACGGAAACACAATCGCTTTAAACACATAATACGGTACCTGTACCTCACTTGTTTGTTTAACAGTAGGTAGGTACTATTCGTACATTTAGATCTATTACTCCAGGTACGTAGATAGCTAAACAAATTAACCGCACCCGCGCCGCACGACCACAGTAGATAATGTTGTTAGGCGAACACTTTCTTGACTCTACAGACTAAACTAATTAGAAGATGTTTATTAAATTAGAAAAAGAAATGCATTAGAGACGCTAGAGACATTTACATTTACAAAAAGGATATAATATTATTAAAGATAATTAAGGATGAGAAAGGTTTAGGTATATACAAAGCTGTAAGTCATTATCATGTGGTTATATGACAAACTAAAACTAAGAACCTACATCAATTCAACCCCTTTTTAGTGTCCCACTGCTGGGCACGGGTCTTCTCTCAACTATCTCACGAGTTGAGAGAGTTTAGGCTTTAACCACACACGCCGGCCAAGTGCGGGTAGGTGCATGTCACATGTCCTCGAATGATTAGTACTTAGACATGCCGGTTTCCTCACGATGTTTTCCTTCACCGATATTGAGCAGCGGCGATGGAACAATTCACACAAAGATGTGTAGGCATGACAAGGGAATCGAACCCGCAAAGTACCTAAACAAAAATAAAACTGCATTTAGGTCGCTGCCAAGGTAACATAATTATAATACCAATTATAAATATTATTAATAATTGGTATATATCCTTAATAGTAGTAATCCTGCCTCGGTGGTCCAGTGGAAAGCGTATTCGTTTAGTAACCGGTCCGGATTCCCCGGATTCGATTCCCAGATCTAGCAAAAATACTTTTACTTTCTTAACTTTTCTTTTACTTAGAGAATCAGCAGCAGCAGTTGCAGCTTGAAGTTAGGAATCGTGTTCGATGAACGCCAGTAAACTCCTGTATTACGTATTTGACCTAAACCTCCGGGGAAAACTGGGTGATATTTACCTCTGCCTACACCTTCTGTATAGGTCAGGGAAATTAGATAGAGATATTTTCTTTTGTATACACTCTTCTATCTGGTCTAAGGCTAAGCAGAGTTTGTACTATAGAAACCAGAAAACTGATCTAGATTTTGGTTTTTAACTCTTTTTTTTTCTATAATAGTCTTGGGCTTGACCACAACTTGCCTTATGTGATAGATGGCCATAAAGTACCTACTTGCATAAATACGTTGAATATTCATAATTAATGTTTTTAGTATTTCACACAAACGAAACCGTTTGCGATAGCCACATACACATTAACGGCCTTATTCATAAAAAAGTTATGAGACTCCTTTGTCTCTTTCTTACTAGTATAAATGTCAAGATGACAGACAAAGACAAACGAATTATAAAACTATTTTAGCTATAATGAGCTTAAAATACGTTTATGAATACGGTAGTATTATACGAATAGTAATTAAAATATTCTCCGTATCCTGTCATAGAAAAAATATCTCCATAAATCTGCATATTATTATATGTATAACATATATCCCTTCAAGTGTCATAACAATAAAAATCTTCACTTGTTTTGCCTACAAACGCTCGGGTGCGTAAAGTAAATGAGAAGTAAATTGAAACTACGAAAAACAAGTAATGTTTGAAGCAGAAACTTAGTTATAGTTATTGTTTGTATATTCCATTTATTTTCTACGCAAGGGAAATAGATAAATATGACTTAGATATGATTTTTAGGGTTCCGTACCTCAAAAGGAAAAAACGGAACCCTTATAGGATCACTTTGTTGTCCGTCTGTCCGTCCGTCTGTCAAGACCCTTTTTCTCAGGAACGCGTGGAGGTATGAAGCTGAAATTTATATCAATTACTCAGGTCTACTGTCCCTTGAAGCTGTGAAAAAATCAAACTTCTAAGCCAACGCAATCAAAAGATACAGCCGTTTATGCCGCAAATTTTCGACACTTGCAAGGGAATCAAAACCTACAGGGTGCTTCCCGTGAACTCAGAATCTTGAAATTTGGTACGAAGCAACGTCTTATAGCATAGATAAAGGAAAAATTACGAAAACCATAAATTTTTAGTTACATCACATAATATATTTTTTTTAATAATTTTAAACTTACTACCCATTTCCTCATAAACGCGTAGAGGTATTAAATTGAAATTCATACCAAATACTCAGGTTTATAATACCTTTAAGCTGTAACAAAATCAAACTTCTATGTCAACGCAATCAAAAGAAACAGCAATTTAAGCTGCATATTTTGAAACTCGCAAGTACTCGCAAGGGAATCAAAACCTAAAGGGTACTTCCAGTCGACCTAGAATCTTGAAATTTGGCATGAAGCAACGTTTTATAGCACACATAAAGGAAAAATTCTGAAAACCTTAAATTTTTAGTTACATTACAAAATATATATTTTTTAATAAATATAAACTTATTACTTTTTTCCTCATGAACGCGTAGAGCTATCAAGTTGAAATTCATATCAAATACTTAGATCTAATTGCCTTTAACCCGTGAAAAAAAAATTCTAAGTCAACATTATTTAAAGAATTAAATATATAGTGATTAAAAAACTTAGTAAATAAATAACTTTAATAATAGAACTTTCGCAAGTCTGCTGCAAGGCTAGTATAAGTGTTTCAGTTATATTATAGATAAATGATATGTGTTAATATAAAATAAAGGATTACTTAAACGATAAAGAGATCTTTGTCTTAAATTTATGCTCCTCCATCTTTCCCCATTGTAATGTTATGAATTTCATTTTGCAATAAAAATACCATAGTTATGACTCGATTGTCGTAATGAACGAACTTTGTAAACCTTGCAGGTTTGTACGGAACCCTCGGTGCGCGAGTCCGACTCGCACTTGACCGGTTTTTTTTTTATCTTAGTTGGTCAGCAGCATTTAAAATGTGTATTATCTATATACATATATATAAAAATGAATCCTATCCTATCCTATAATGTTATTTGGGGGTATACGCATACATCAATGTTTGTTCATACTTATATAATGAATAAATGTTCATTCATAAAACCATACCTGTCATTTTTTTTATGCATAAACTAATTTCGAAAGCTTGTAGCGCAAACAGAAAAAAAAGGTACACCATTTTATCAGACTAATATTCTAATGCGAAAGTTTTTGACGATGTTTGGGTGTTTGTTATTCAATCACACAAAAACTACTCTACCAAAATTGGATAACATTTGGCACAGAGATAGATTATGGTCTGGAATAACGCAGAGGTAAAAAAATTTCTATGCGGGCAAAGCCGCGAGCTGAAGCTAGTTTGATATAAATACAATTTGTGATATGTTCTTACATAATAACTGCTGCAAACTTCAGTTAACTTGAGTCTCTGAAGTTAGACGCAGCCGCATGTTAAAGTTGCTAAATTCCGAATATGTAGTCTGGATGGAAACTCGATTAATTGGAAACACTACTTGTCTATCCATTAGTAGTATCTATATTGGACAGAATAATCGAAATTGAGCACGTACGCAAAATAAGTTGGTAATTCAATTATCAGGTAAGGTAGCGAGACTATGCACTCAGAGCAACTTTAGTTGAAAAAAAAAACAGTTCAAGTGCGAGTCGGACCCTCACCTAAAGGATTCAGGACAATTTTTAAAAGGCATTTTTGTTTTTATAACTTAGCTGACTATTATTCACTTCAATCCTTTTTAGTGTCCCACTCCTGGGCACCGGTCTTTTCTCAACTATCTTATGAGTTGAGAGAGTTTAGACCTTAATCCACTCACGCTGACCAAGTGCGGGTTGGTGGATGTCACATTTCCTCGAATGATTAGTTCCTAGACATGCCGGTTTCCTCACGATGTTTTCCTTCACCGATATTGAGCAATTGTAAGTATAAGTACACGATTTTTTTCAATATTTTATTTTAACATCAGCGCTGTTGATATGTGCACACCGCAACACATCAAGCTCTTCATTTCCAATATATACTGATCTCGCATTGTATAGGATTTACGTACCTACACTGAGAGGTCAGCGTATACTGGAAATGTATGTAGCTTGATGTGTAGTCTACCAAATTACAGCTCTGTAGTACGTCTCTAAGCTAACCCATGGATGGACGGACGAACGGACGGATAGACGAACATAGCGAAACTATAAGGGTTACTAGTTTACTACGGAATCCCAAAAATTGACAGGACGGAAGAAATTATTTGTCTTACATTGACCTCGAGGTGGAATGTCATAATATTTTTGTGACGGAGCGTTGTTTGTGGAAGCAATCAACCGACTTTATGTTCTTGTATCTTCAAAATTATGTTCACGGTCAAATTCTTAGCTTTTGTTGCCGTATAAAAAACTAGAGAATTTAATAAACGAATGAAATGATTTTGATTTAAGTGATTATTTTGTTTGAAACTTCTAGTGATTAAGATGACCATCTTGATTTGAGGTTAGTTGTAAAAATTAAAAAAAAACTCCTGACTGCCTCGATTGAAAAGATTTGCGTCTGGGGAATGTTTGGTCTCTACTATTGGTCTGGCTGATGAAATAGTTGTCTAAATAACAAAGCTACCTATAGGTAAGAAATAACATTTAAAAATAAGTAAAGTTCATGTATAAATGTTTTTATTAACTTTAAAGCGCCTGGCAGAAGTGGCTCGACCCGGGACTCTCGCGAAGTGGTAATTACTCATTAACAGTACAAAATTATTTAGGCTGTCTAACAACTAAGTACATTAGTATTTAATTATCGTTTTAAGAAAAGGCATATTGTTAAGGAAACTAATAACCCGAAGTAACAGCGCATTCTATCTTGAATAAGGTAGGTACTTCATTACAATGAACAAAAGGTCATTTCTCGTCTTTTGTCCGAAGTTTACGAACGACTAGACAATGAAATAGACAAATCTAAAGGAAATGGGTATTTGGTTGACGGGAAGTCTGATGTTTGCCTATATTTTAACTAGCTTTCCGCCCGTTGCTTGGAACGCGCGTATGTCGGTTATCGCTCTAAACATTAATGTCTTTTTGTACCACGGATAAAAACTATCTTATGTCCTTTCCTAGTTCTAAAAATTTCTCTATACTACATATTATACAAATCGGTTCAGTAGTTTTGACGTCAAAGCGCGACAGACAGAGTTACTTTGCATTTATAATATTAGTAAGGATTACAATTTTTAGTTGAAACTACTTGTCTTCTTTGCTGACACACTTGTGACGAAATCTTTCGGCCTTATTCATAAAAATCTAATAGGTAATGGACTTTCTTTCTTTCTTACTAGTATATATTTCAAGATGGCAGACAAAGGCAAACGAATTATGAACCTATTTTAGCTACAATGAGCATAAAAGACGTTTATGAATACGAGGGTTTATCTTTATGTATCTCTCTTTGACTACTTTTGACAACTCTATATCGAGCGCAGCTATTAACAATTTCGAAACTATAAAATCGCATCTTTTCAGTGCGTCCTAATAACGTTTTATGAACTTCCGTATTTTAATTTGAAACTTGGCGAGGTATAGGCATTTTAAGACCTTAAGTGCCATAAAACAAAAATCACCAAAATGTAGTTCCGACATTGTTAATAAGTACGGTCCATATGTCTTCACTTGCTTTCTTTTTTCTTGTAGGTAAGTTGACTCTATACTTGTAAGAGCTGTTGCCCTTAGAATAATGTTAATGTTCAAAAATATTAATGTTCAATTACACTAAAGAATGCTAAAAAATGTTACAATGTTGACCGAGTTCAATGTTAGCTTATTACGAACTGACGTAGGCACTTAGTACGTGATGTACCTATTAAGATTATTTACAAATTACCAAATTAGCAATGTAATAACTAGGGCCTAGTTATTTTATTGCTAATTTGGTAATTTGTCTAGTTACTAGGCCAAAGTACAATGTGCGGTTGCTAACCGTACGATACTATTAATGTAAATAGTATTATTGGTTGAACGCGCTAATCTCAGGGACTACATCAATATTCATATACCGTTAGCTCATTTATTGAGGAAGGCTGTTGGCGACTTTTTATAATTCGATAGGTCAAGCGGGCGAAGCCGCTTGCGGAAAGTTAGTTCAAGTCATAAAATCCATTTGAGGTCTTCCGCTTCCCCATTTTACCTCAATTTTCCCTTCCAATAAATTTACTATTAACTCATCGTCCTATCTTACCTTTCCCATTCTATTTTGTAATGTTCTAAATATTGCCCTTTTTCGTGCATCCGTTTAAGTACCTCTTCATACAATAGGTATTACAACACAGAATTCGGTGACACCTAACGCTTATGCAACTCACTTTACAGCTGTTGTTAGTACTCGTATCATTCGCCAAAAGGCAGGCAAAGGTTTTGACCATAACGCCGTGTCGTAATTTTATTTTCTTTCTGGGTGTCAATCAAAATACCTATATGTTTGGCGTCGCTTTGTTTGACTGTAGTGAAAATGGGCAAAATTTAATCACTGGGTAAAGAGGTACTTAAGTAGCAACGCACATTTGGAACAGTTGTGCTGTATCATACAATGTCTGTTATTAGACATCAAAGAAGAAAATACACACTACAATAGTGTTAATACCCATCGTTACCTAGTTATTAAAACAATACATTATTACTCAGAAAATATACGTATACTGAACGCACTTGTTCTGAAAATGCGATAGTTTTAACTGATTCCAAATAATTCATACCTGCCTAGTTTGTTTCGAGAAACCGGAACCTTCCCTGAACCGCTTATTTAATATCGGGTTGAGACCCAAAAGAGATATCAAAAAGACGTTAGGTACCTACTTTTAAACTATTCGTTATAAATAAATATAGGACTGAAAATCCGCCATCTTGGACCGGAATGCGCAACAATTTCACATTTTTCAGTACGGTGGGCTAAAATGTTTGTTTGATATATAGTAATCATATCTAGATGAAAAATAATAAATAAAATGCGTACCTATATCTTCTTGCCGTTCCAGTGCAATTGGAAATTTGGAGTCGAATATTTAGGTAGAAACATATTTTATTAACATCGGACGAAAACAGCGGAGATATAATTTAAAACGCTGACTTTACTTTTAGTATGAAGTTAACCGCGTATCCAGTCCTACTCTTATTTGAAACGCATTATACTTAGAAAAAGCTAGCAACCCAAAGTTGTGATATCAAAGTCCAGAGGATGGGCTGACCGACAAGACCGGTAAAATATCAGGCGCCGGACCGACAGCTTTACGTGCCCTCTGAGGTACAAGGTTTTACACAACCAACTACCAACTTCCTAGCTCCGCACTAGTATAGAGAAATCAGAAAAGACTCAACACTCTTTTTGGTCTGGCGCGGATTCGAATCTGCGACCCCAGGGTAGAAGCGAACACGCTATCTCCTAAGCTACCGAGGCAGTTACACCCAATGTGGGGAGACCTAACCCTGAGTTAGCTATACCTAAAAGTTATTGTTCGTAGGATTCGAACCTAGGACCTCAAACCTTGTAGCATTTAAACAGCCACTACACCAACAATTTTCCTATTTTTTTTTCACCAAAACCTTTGTTTTGTCCAAACGTCATGTACATTACATTTCAAATTATGAAGTAGCAAGCAAAACATTTAACTTT
Organism: Meganola albula; assembly: GCA_936450015.1. Lineage (NCBI taxonomy): Eukaryota > Metazoa > Arthropoda > Insecta > Lepidoptera > Nolidae > Meganola > Meganola albula. The sequence continues at coordinate 9,882,461 of OW388155.1, read as the reverse complement.
GAGCGTTTGAAACAACCAAAAGATATTTACTTTGGCGGTACAAAGGGTGCTGGCCAACGTTACCCTCGGTAAATACAGAATTTAAACCTTGAATTACTTACGTAGAACGTAAATTTTAAATAAACTCCTTTATGAAAGTTCCTTATTTTTAATCCGAATATTCAACTGCCTTATGAATAGAAAGTTATTAATTTTTAAGTTTTTCAACTTTTTTCACTACGTAACAAACTTAACAAAAAAAAAAAATTTATTTTTTTAAGTAAGAATACAGCTAGGTTGGGCAGCATATGGAAAATTACGTCGAGTCTTCACGTCGCCAATCCCACAAAGTTTGAAGACGAAAGTCTATCAGTGCGTCCAACCCGTTATGACATACGGAGCCGAAACGTGGACACTCACGGTAGGACTGGTCCATAAATTTAAAGTCACTCAGCGAGCTATGGAAAGGGCTATGCTCGGAGTTTCTCTGAAGGATCGAATACGAAATGAAGTGATCCGACAGAGAACCAGAGTAATCGACGTAGCTCACCGGATTAGTAAGCTGAAGTGGCAGTGGGCCGGTCATATCTGCCGCAGAACCGACAGCCGTTGGGGTAAACGAGTTCTAGAGTGGAGACCACGTATTGGCAAACGTAGCGTAGGACGCCCTCATACTAGGTGGATTGACGATCTTTGCAAGGTGGCTGGTAAGAGCTGGATGAGAGTGGCCGCGGATCGTGGTCAGTGGCGTGCTTTAGGAGAGGCCTATGTCCAGCAGTGGACTAGGATAGGCTGATGATGATGATGATGATGATGAAGTAAGAACATATCCGACTCACGAACATATCACTCGAAAATGGGTTTATCCGTTCGAAAGCTACGATGCCACAGACACACTTTTACAGATGACCTACCCAATCTGCTAGAAGGGTATTTATTAGAAACGTCAAATAAGACACCCTGTGGGTAAAGGTGTAGAGGCTGAATATTTAGAATAAAATTCTTTAATAGAATGTAGGTGATATCCAACCCCTGCCTGCAACTTTACACACAGTTGGCGAGCCGGTGGCGTGGTCGGTAAGATACTTGCTTTTCACGCCGCAGGTCGTGGGTTCGATTCCCACACGAGACAAACCTTTGTTGGAATATGTCTATTTGTCTTGCGTCTGGGTGTAATTATCTATATTTAAGTATATATTTACAAAAGAAAAGTATTATATATAGTAGGTATATTACCAGTTATCTGGTTTCCATAGTACGTACAAGCTCTGCTTAATTTGGGATCAGATGACCGTGTGTGTTAATGTAATTATTAGTTACTTCAGACATTAAGGGTAAGCCTGACGCTGTTCATCGGGCACATTTCTTATCTGCGAGATGATTTTTTTTAATCCTTGATGAAAATAATAATAATAATATAGTGGGACATTAACACGGCCATCTGACTTCAAACTAAGCAGAGGGTGTACTATGGAATAATATCAAATTATATTGGTTTAATAGGTTAATGTGTAGCCGTGTGTACCTATCTAATAATATTGAATTTCCAAACCGCAGCTATACCTACCTACTTACTATACTAACTAGACGTAGGATTATAAGGAGACCTGGGATTTCATAGCGAAATGACAAAATACAGCCACAATCTTTGACCAGTCGCAGCGATCGATTATAATATAACGTTTTGGGATTGGTTTGTTCAGTCACTGGAAAATGTGTTTCTTACTGAATTCTACTCGAATAATCTGTTATAGACATCAAAGTACAAGAACCAATCACTAAAATTCGTTACAATTCCAGGTATTTATTTATTTGTCAAGGAAAACCAATTGCTATGTAACAAATTGAATGAACTATCTGAATAAACATAAGCCAGTATAGGTTTTCACGAATAGCAGTTCATTAGGGTTACATTTTTTTTAACACTTGATAGCAAGTAGATTAATACAAAAAACTAGTCAGAGTCGAAACTTAACGAAGAACTTTGTAATATATAAAATTCTCGCGTATCGGCGTGAACGAATTTTATGAAATTTTATATCTTTATTCAGTAGGTATGAGAATCGGTCGTAATCTATTTTTCATACGCCAAGATATGGATGGTCCACAACAAAAATATATTTTAACTTTTTGGATAATTTATTTTTTATGATGTATATTAAAAATACATACAAAACTACATTTTCATTTCCATACCACCCACCCCTATTTTTAATAGCGATATTAGTAATTAAAAGGTTCGCTGGGGGGTAAAATCCTCGTGTCACAGTGTTAGTTACCATACTCCTCCGAAACGTCTTGACCGATTTATATGAAATTTTACATGCATATTCAGTAGGTCTGAAAATCGGCTACTATCTATTTTTCATACCCCTAAGTGACAAGAGTTATCCACCCCTAAGTTTTTTAAATTTTTTTTGGTCAAAAATACTTTTTTAAATTATTTTTATAATATGGTAAAAAAATGATACATACAACCCTATTTTTTCACCCTTCTATCACCAATCCCTATAAGGTGAGAATACGGGATACGAAGTTCGCTGGGGCAGCTACAGTTTATTTATAAAAATTAATGTTTTGTTTAAGTATAACTAAATCCCACCAACGACTTCACCCGCGTGGTATTAGGATGAAAAATTGCCTATATGCTATTCCAGACTCTAATTTAACTGTGCCTAATTTAATCCAAACACGTTCAGTAGTTTTTGTGCAAAAAGTAACAAACATCCACACCTTCACTCATCCACAACCATACAAACTCTCGCATTAAATTTATAATACTAGTGTATGTGTGTGTTTAGTTTAGTTTTAGTATACTTAGCAGTGTGGTAGTGAGAACTACATGTAAGTTTCCCATAATCTGATACTATCCAACAGTGGCGTGACACCGGCTTTATTTTAGGAAATTATCAATTTAACGTACTGAATTAAATATTATGTAACGCCTAAAAGTTATAAATATCATAAAAAATGCCGTCCTTCTATACCTCTTATAACGTTTGTTAGTCGGCGTGTAATATTTTCTGCTCCGTCTTCCCATTTTTAAGTTTCCATCCTTCATCACTGTTATCTAAATAAATCAACTATTGCGAGCCCGATATCGTGTACAGGCTTCATTAATTAGTGGCTGATGTTTTTCTTTCCAGAATAAAGCTCATAAATCATAAACGTTTTATTTCTAGCCTAACCTCTTTATTGGATTGTTTTCTTTTACTGTTCACTAACTAGGAACTGTGACTAAATGTTCTAAGGCAGGAACTTATCAAATTCCTCACGCACAGGGCCTCCATTGTCGCGCCTTAGACATTTAACTCTAATAAACAAATCAAAAAAATTTCAGAAAACTAGTGAAATCTTTATTTTATCTTCGACATTTTTCTCTATCAGAGTTATACCGCACGAACCGGGGCCCAGGTTTCATACAATTGATTTGGCATCGTTATTACTCGTATTAAATTAGTTATGTTATTTAAAAGATTACATTTCAGTGAAAGATCGCATAGGAAAGGATCCTTGTATTAGGACAAAACATTGGAGGTACTCTATCTTTCACTGCATCAGCTGACGACCACCAACATAGAGCCAGCTGACGTTTTTATTTATTCAAAATTGCATGCAAAACTATCGTTGAGAGGAAAACACTGAAAAAATTTTTTGACAGCTGAATTTTTTATATTCAAATAATTTTAACTGTCAGTCTGGCGGAAATGACTGTAGTCATTTCTTTTACGGGTTTGAGAGGCTGCCGCTGTATTACCCACCAAAGGAGCGGCAGTTGACGTTCACCAGGCTACAGATGGTATTAAATATTATTACTACCATCTGTAGCATTTCACAAGTTATAGATTGAGAGGAAATTGGTCAGGAATTTCTGTTGCTGGCTCACGGACTAACAGGGTTAAAACTTAAATAGACACGCAATTTTTATTTAAAAAAATAATTGATCGCTAACGAAAGATATAACTATTGATACTAAGGGCACGGCCAGCCTCTCGCCGCCGTATGCGCCACAGACTACTAATTTTACGCCGCGCGCTTTCATCGCTATCATTACGAATAGATCGTCCATAATTTCTTGATTTTATGTCGAAATTAAACAATTAATTGATATGTGCTCTATTACATATATATACTTATCTACCAAAAAATACTTGTTTACATTACTACATACATACATACTTATCTAATTATTTGCTGGTTAGAAACAAACACAAACTTATCTTTTATTATATTGGTACAGAAAGTAAACACAAGAGAGTGACGGGAGCGTGAGTAAATCGAACGGTAATAAAAAATATTATGCTGCGCGTCGTCGAATATTAAATGTAAGGGACTAGGGTTGGCAACGATAAGACATCACTAATTTAGAGATAGGTAGTATGGCTAGGTACTTTTATATATTTATACACAGCATGCTATATCCACTATAAATTATCAGCTACTTAGTATTTTATTGATCACCCACCTGCACTTGTATGTGGACACTCTCTCAACTCTTACGATAGTAAAGAAAAGTTCTTTGCCGCCCCGTGGGACTCAAAAGAGTTGTTACCTACTTTACTTTTAAAAAACCTTAAAAGAAAAGTAGGTTCAATAACTACGCTCAGTCCCCTGGTTAAAATGCGCAAGGGAAGACCTGGGGGGTTTTGGTGGTTCGGGTCTCTTACATACCATAAAATAAAAAAATATCTTTATTTACAACATAATGTGGTGAATTATGTGATTAAAACAAAACATAAATTTAAAAAAAATACTTAAAAAAATATTTGCAATTTACAAATAATAAACCGCATTTACCCCTCTGAATTCGCCTGAGGCAGAGTTGAGCCCGCGGACTGCGACATGTATTATACCTACTCGTACTATATTAAATATTATTATAAGGCAACAGCCCTAAAGGTTTACAAGCTATGAAATTTTATGAAGGCATCTAAAAGGGGAGTTGCCCTTTTCAAACTATCCGCATTTCGCAGACTATCTGCACTTTGACGTATACACAACAGTTTTACACAATTTCCCAGAGTATCTAAAATGTCTCTCACGAGACACTTTCACTACGCCGACTGTCTCCAGGGCGCCGCTGTCAATCCTGACTTACTGGAGTAACATTGGCAGGGTTGCAGTGGTGGGATCACTTCAACCCTTTTTAGTGTCCCACTGCTGGGCACGGGTCTTCTCTCACTTATCTTACTAGTTGAGAGAGTTTAGGCCTTAATCCACACACGCTGGCCAAGTGCGGGTTGGTGGATGTCACATGTCCTCGAATGATTAGTTCTTAGACATGCCGGTTTCCTCACGATGTTTTCCTTCACAGATATTGAACAGCGGTGATGAAACAATTCACACAAAGATGTGTGGGCACGACTGGGATTCGAACCCGCGACCTTATATTTCTAAGGCGAGGCCCGTACCCCTGCGCCACCGCTGCTCACCGGTGGTGGCTTATGTCCCATCTATCTAGGTATCTAAATTTTACCTACTACCTGCACTACTTGTTTAGTTGAAAGATTTTCAGTTATTCAATGATCTAATTATACTCAGTGATTACTTCTGAGTTTAACACTATTAATAACTTTGGAATTAAGTAAATTATTATTTCCAGTAGTTCAAGTTCAAATCCTTGTTCAATTGCTAACTTTACAGGTGGTGACATATTCAACTCATTTTCCGATTTCCGATTAATCTAAAACATTGCATATAAGTACTTATAATATCTGGATGACCGAGCTTTGCTCGGTATTTTTTTTTTAAATGACATTTTCTAAAAATGAATCCTAGCTAGATCGATTTATCGCCCCCGAAACCCCCTATATACTAAATTTTATGAAAATCGTTGGAGCCGATTCCGAGATTTCAATTATATTCTTGTATTTAAATATATACAAGAATTGCTCATTTAAAGATATAAGATTTAGTTTGGGAAACGTTAAATTTTTTACAGGTAATATTTTGGCATTATATTGTTAAATCATAGTAAGAATCGTTTTATAGACGCTACGGTAATATTCCAGGAAACCTATTTTATGAGATCTGTTTCCTAGATTCATTTAGTATGTTTTGTATTCCAGTACTTTGATCTTGGGTTTGTTGAACGATAAATTATTCATTCTTGACTTGTGGGAATACTTACAGTTCCAGCTGAGATTTGAATTCGTTTCATAATTTCAGCTGGTGACATTGAAACATTGAAATTGAAAACACACACCTATGCGTAAGTATGTAGGTATCCTATTAATTGATATTACAAATAAATTCTAAATGAGCATGTTTGGTACCCTTTCTCGGGAAATTGGCTAAACGGATTCGAGTGAAATTTTGCACACATAAATTCACATAATGTACTGGATCATTAAGAATTATTTTCTTTCTAGTGGCATGTCCCCTAAGAAGTCGTAGTCCAGAGTGTTGACAAGTTTAATTTTTTGTCATAATATTTAAACGTATTAATCACTAGCTTTCCGACAGCGGCTTCGCTTGCATGTATGTCGGTTATCGCGCCATAGGTTTAAACTATATCCCTACAAAATTTCATCAAAACTGGTCCAGCGGTTTGGCCGTGAAAGCGTAAAATAATTAAATGTTTTAACCTCCATGTCAGACGTTTATAGGTTGATTTAAAAAAAAAGTCGCCCAATTTGAACCATGGTTTTAAACTATATCTCTACAAAATTTCATCAAAATCAGTCCAGCGGTTTGGCCGTGAAAGCGTAACAGACAGACAGACAGACTTTCGCATTTATAATATTATAGTATAGATTTATTACTTTGCAAATATGGGTACTTTTTTACTTATTTAATGTAAATATATTTAAATAATAATAAGAAAATAATACATTTTAACGTTGCTTTTTAAATCAGGTTTATTCCGCAAAGTATCAGAAAAAAAAGGTTTTGTTCAATTTTATTTGTAGAGCTTACGTATTTATCTACTTAATTCTCTGAATATACTGTTTTAATTCCAATCGAAATATTACGTACGATTTAATAAAATTACTAATTTGAAATACTAGAGGGGTAAGTGAGATGCCTAAGTAGCTACTTACCTACTGAAATATAATAAAACATCTACTAAATTATTATAGAACAAAATTACACTGAATCCCGTTTGTAAACAAATTAGACACACACAAAATGATGCAAGCTCGTTGTGAGAATTTTATGTAAACGATGGAGTATTACAGATAAGAAAAACGTGACTTTTGGGACTTTTCACACGATCATTTTGAACATAAAAGATAACATGTAATATACCTATTAGATAGTGTAGTCAAGTGTATCTTGAAAGCATAATACTTTGCCAAAAAATACCAAAAAGGTCTATCTACTGAAATTGTAAGTACTATCTTAATAATTCTGATCCTGCAAAGATTACTAATTTTTACTATACTGATTACGTAAAACATGAATTATGTACCTACGGGGTGTATAAAAATTAAGAAAAAGAAAAAAATAAATAGAAATAAGAAATAAGAAAAGAAAAAGAAACAGAAGAAGAAAATAGAGTTAAAAAATAAAATAAAATAAACTACTTACTTATTGACAACTATTTCTTATCCTTGTTTTGAAGAGATAGACAAAAACCATTTAAAATATATAGATACTTACATTTATTTTATTCTTAGAAAAACATGCATTTCATCTCAACTTGTTTCATTTTAGCGATGATTCCCAAATCACATTTGACCTGAAAACAGAAAGATTAAAGTTATTGGGATACAGAGATGCCGAGACGCCAGTGACAAGTTCTACAACTTGGTAGTTCATCAGATAATAAAAATGGAAGCAAAGCATTTTGAGTATTTTTCAATATTAAAATAGGTATACAGTCAGATGGGCCATGAACGTATGTAGAAGGTCCATAAATTGTAATGCTCCTCGACTTGGCTTCATTAGCCTCAAGTAGAATATTTCATGAGTTTACGAATGAATATCTACTGCAATAAACCGACACGTTACATATTATACGTGATAAATTTAATTTAATTCTCGCAACGTTTGTGGACAGTGAAATGTAAACATTGTACATATTTTGTGACTGTTGATATAAAAATACTTTTTCAATTTCAATTTGAGAGAGGTCAAACTTTGTATAAAATTTTTGACGCTGTAATTTTCCAGAGTTACACAGTAGCAGTTGCTTGGTAGGCATTGTGAGATATTTTTTAACGTTCATAAAAACAATGCATTATATTACAGAATTTAAATTAAGTAGGTAGATAAATATGATTGTTGCTACTACCCTAATAGTATACGTAACGCTCCATAGAGCCCCATGCTGAGAATAGGTCTCCCCAACGTTTTCTGATTGTATCGATCGTCCCGTCACGGTCTCCATTAACGATGCCTAGAGATTCGCGGTAACCAGTATCAGTGAATGGTTATCCGGACACATGACTGCATTTGAATATTTTGAATCAATCTAGACCCTTTCAAATTGGCTGCCTAGTGGCCAACATATATTAGGACAGTTTTGCAGTGAATTTCAGCATTGGGGAATCTAATTTGGCCTCTTTGGAAAATCTTAGGCTGGAATTTCTGTTTCAATTCGATATCCTTAACTGTAAAAAAGAATGCGAATAAAATAAATAAATGTGTAAAAAAGCAATCAAAAAGGCTAATCTAAGTAACCGCACCATAAAACCACTTTTAAGCATCTTAAAACAAGCTCGCTTTCAAAACCAACTTGGTAAGGAAAAACATCAACCATTTAATTCACGAACTCATTTACAAGATTATTAATGAAAGTGAACCGACCCTGGGAAAACACGGGGAGTGATAGCAGACGTAAGTTAATTATGAAACAATTTGTCCTAATGAAATCACAACGTGCGACTCTCTCTGTTATTGTGACGGGATTATTTTTAATGTTTTGCTTTTGTTTGTAATTAGAATCTGTGTTTTCTGCTATTGATGTTAAGACTAACTTTCATTATGAATGACTAGGTGATTATTATATGTTAGGCATCATTACAAACTCCATTTTCTATCATTATTCAGACATTTCAAGAGGACCCACAGAAGTTGGGCTTGATGGTGGGCTTTTTGTTTCCTCAAACACGAATAGGTACGTGACCCAACGTACAAAGTTCTGCAGTAGTTTTTGCTCAACTGAGTTTTCCGCTGCTAGGTAGATATGAGCAAAAAAGATAACACGTCAAATCTGCTTGACTTTTCCTAATGTGGTCGGGGAGTTTGGGAATGTTAGCGTTACGACAGTATAAAACTATTCATTGAATTTGTCCACGAAAAAACGGGAAAATATAACAAGTCAACAAAATAAAACTCATACAATCTCATACAATCATCCTCAAAATTAAGGATTATTTTTTTGTTTACGGGTAATTTGCGTAGAAACTTATCATCTTCGCATCACCATCGCACGTTCTAGAGCGGCTGGCGCTGCCGCCGAGACACTGAAAGCTTTAAACACTGGAAATACACATCAATTGATGATAGGTACATTTCTTCTATTTTTCATAGAAACCATAGATGACATCGTGAATTCTCGGTGCCAAAGGTTAACTCATGGAGCTGTCTAAGCGTTTAATGAACACCTCTGGCAATGCGAAAGGTAGGTACCTCCGTCAATGAATAAGTTTGGCAATCCAGAGAGGTAGTTCCATCAGCTTTCTTGGTCCCGTGCCCGCAGGCTGCGAGAACGCAGTTTATACATGTCTAAATGTTTAACTTAATTTGTTTTTAGTTACTTTTAGTTATTAGTACCTACTTCAATAAGCAAGATTTTTAAGAGTTACCTAAATAAATATTTGTAGGGTTTTGAACCATAACATTATTTAGTAGTAAGCCTTTCAGTATAGATACTTGTTTACCTTGAATTCGCCCAATTTTAAAAGATGGGGAAACTACATCTGTGTATGAAGAATGGCATACAATTTCAATTACATTGAACAATCTAGGCACAAGATTTCCTAGCATCCTAACTATTTCGATCTTTCTACTTTTCTAACATATCTAGTAATATGATGTTTGCCATTTATCTTTAGGTACATCTATCTTCTCTTCTATACAAATAAATAAAGATGAATCTCCGAAATGTACATAAGTACGCTCATAACTTCCGATCGTCTGCACCAAATTGGGCACTTCTTTTTGTTTTGTTTAATATGACCAGGAGTTAGTTTGTGTAAAGAAGAATTAAAAAAAAATACGGGACTGTCTTCCAAATTCCCTGTCGAGCCTGAGGCAGGCAGCTGCTTAACAAATAAAAACAAACTTTAGACAAACTTGGCATTTGGCTATATAATAATATACAACGTCGTATTGTGTTGGGTGGTCGACTTCGGTAGTCGAGCGGTGTAAGCCGTCCGATTGGGCTATACTGTGCCCTGGAGGTCGCGGGTTCGATTCCGGCCCCGGACAATATTTGTGTAACAACAAAGATTAGCTTCGGTGTCTGGCTGGTTGAGAGACTACCCTCCGTGCCTCGGAGAGCACGTTAAGCCATCGGTCCCGGTTGTTATTTAACACATCTATAACAATCGTTACATGTACTCAGAAGCTTGGTCTAACATCTTTACTACTGGTTCCTGGGTTTCGGGGTCTGATGGCAGTCGCTCGTATAATTCTGACAGCTAGCCGCATCAGGTTAGACTGGGAGCCGACCCCAATAGAAATGGGAAAAAGGCAAGGCGAATGATGATGATGAGCATTGTATTGTGTTGGTATCTAAATCGCACAAATGTAAATACCATTAATTTAATTTTGAAACGAATGAATAAAAATTGTCAACAATATCATTGTTCCAAGACAAAAATGGTTTTATGTAATCTCTATGCCGGTTTTTGTACACTTTTGTTTTCCATTCTGCTTGAGATTAGCTTTTATGAATATTTACCTATACCTGTACAATGTACATATTTTATTTAATATAAGTACTTTACACAAATGCCTGGGGTATCTATGAACGAAAATTAATTTGGAAACGTAATACTTTATTGAATTGAAGTTGAAATGTAATAGTATCAAGTTAACACGGATTATTTCAACAAGAACTTATTTACTTTTACAAATGAAAGAGTTTGTTAAAATAAGTAGGTACCTGTTTTATCGTGAGTGGCAACACTGATGCTTTGCCGGAGATGTTATGCGTTTCAAATAAGAATAGGACTAGACTCGCGGCTAACTTCATCCCAAAAACCAAGTAAAAGTAACGCCAGCACAAAATATCAAACCACAGACAATAACATTATTTTAAAATTAATGGAAAAGTGATTTATTTAGAAAAAATTACTTCGGTTTAAAGATCTTTATTCTCATTAAGACATTACACGTCACTTACATGAGATTGTACTTAAATAACACAGTAAGAAAATATATTTAACTATATACAGCTACCTACCTCAGTAAATTTACGTGCTAGGATGCCACAAACTTGTATACAAATACATAAACACGGATATAAACACACATTTTAACTTATAACACCGCGTTTTTTCGTCCGAAGTTAATAAAATATGTTCGTACCTAAATATTCGACTCCAAATTTCCAATCTCACTAGAACGGCAAAAGATATACGCATTTAATTTTTATTTTTTCATCTAGATGTAATTATAACATCGAAAAATCATTTTTGCTCACCGTATTGAAAAATGTGAAGTTAATGCGCATTCCAGTCCAAGATGGCGGATTTACAGTCCTATTCTTATTTGAAACGCATAGTACTAGCTAGCCTTCTTCTGATCGCGTTTTGATAAATTCTTGAAAAGGAAACGCAATTTCCTTTTCAAGAATTTAATATAAAATATTAACAAGATATTCAAGATAGCATGCCGCGTTTTATAAGAAAATTGTTATATTTTAGTCTAATCAGTTTTAAGCTACCGCTGCTTTCCAAGCTGCTCTGCTGCCGAGAGCAGCGGTGGCGCAGTGGTAAGAGCCTCGCCTTTGAAATATAGGGTCGCGGGTTCGAATCCCAGTCGTACCCACACATCTTTGTGTGACTTGTTTCACCGCCGCTGCTCAATATCGGTGAAGGAAAACGTAGTGAGGAAACCGGCATGTCTAAGAACTCATCATTCGAGGACATGTGACATCCACCAACCCGCATTTGGCCAGCGTGTGTGGATTAAGGCCTAAACTCTCTCAACTAGTAAGATAGTTGAGAGAAGACCAGTGCCCAGCTGTGGGACACTAAAAAGGGTTGAAGTGAGTGAGTTTTAAGCTAAAGCCGTATTGAAGTTCGTTATACTGATAATAAAAAATAATTGTTCAGTTTTAATTAAATAGCTATTGATTCAATTCAAGCTTTTTATTAGCAATCGAGCGTACGTCTATAGTATTCTCATAAAACGAAAGTACTGAGATTTATTAATCGAATGCTTTAAATCAGTGGTTCCCAATTTTATTATGATTACGCACAATTTCGAAAAAGACTTTATACTTACCCCCTCTTTTTGGGATAGTAAATAAAAACGGCCTTATATACGGCAAATCGATTCACGGGTATCTTATTTTATTTTTCTCTTTTTTTATTTTTTTCCTTTTCCTTTAGAGATTTCTGCGCGTATTCCTCGACGCAACCCCGCTTAAACATCGCCCTGAGGTTACCACTATTTTGAAAACCCTACTTTAAAGCAATGTTTTAAAACTGTTTAGTCGCAAAGACTTACTCAGAGTATCTCCAGCAAAAAACAGGTCATAGTAGCACGTAGTGCTACCGACTTCTTCGTTATAAAATATAAAAAACGTGAAATGTATAATAAAAAAATATGAAATTATTAAATAACAAAATAAAATATTTTATTTTTCATAAAGAAAGAGCTTCTATTTAAATATCTACTTACAACCTATTTATTTTCCTACCGTGGAGTGAATGACGTGGCAAGTGACGAGAAACACTGCAAAAACTAAGTAAACATTTTATGTCTTTTAAACTAAATATATAGATATAACCATCACAGCCATTTTGTTTTGTGTGTTGTATTTTTAAACCTGTAAAGGGGTCTTATTCAAGAAGATTGAAAAACACTGCCTTTACATCGAACCGATGCGACTGTATGGTAATCGATATGTCTTTTTAACCTTGTCTCGTACTAAACGTAAAAGTCAATCGATACCAATTGTTATAGGTTATAGGTAATTGTTGAAGCACATTGATTTCGATATAGATACTCAACACACGGCAACAACATGATTTGATATATTTTTTCAAATTAGCCTTTATTATTTGACAGGCTTTGACAGGCTGGTGGCGTGGTCGGTAAGATACTTGCTTTTCACGCCGCAGGTCGTGGGTTCGATTCCCACCCGAGACAAACATTTGTTTAAATATGTCTGTTTGTCTTGCGGTACGGCTATGCGCCACCGTTATATGGTGGAAATTCCACGGGCACGCACAAAGCGCTTTGCTTCCACTTTTATTGTGCGAACCGCCAAGTTGTGGAATTCGTTGCCGGCATCTCTGTTTCCCGATAGCTATAATCTACCTGTCTTCAAGTCACGAGTGAATCGGTATTTATTAGGTAGGCGCGTTCCATCGTAGACTGCAACATTGCTTCAGATCAGGCAAGTTGTGGTCAAGCGCAAACCTATTATAGAATTAAAAAAAAAAGTCTGGGTGTAAATATCTATATTTACCTAAGTATATATTTACAGAAGAAAAGTATTATATGTAGTATATTACCAGTTATTTGGTTTCCATAGTACAAGCTCTGCTTAGTTTGGGATCAGATGACCGTGTGTGTTAATGTCCCACTACATTATTATTATTATGAGAAAATAGTGTGGCATGGAACAAGCGACATGAAAATAATTAGACCTTTCAAATGACTAGGTAAATGAATAAATAAACAGCACTGATAACTAGTCGGTTTTCCCATAAAATTTAAATAGTTACCTACTACGTAAACCAATTTTAATGTCTTTCTAATTACTAAACAAAAAGATGTAAAATTTTCATAGTTAGACCAGTATGTACTTCCTTCTCATTACCCTTATGATTCCAGCCCTAGACCGATTTTCACGCAGTTTCACAATGATCGAGATAGTCGTTAACAACGTCGATGGTCGTTGGTTTCAGTTAAATAGTACCTGCGCCGCCAGCTTTTAAAAGTGGAACAATTTTCGGCATACAATAATCTTTACGTTAACGCCATCATCATCAGCCTATTCTAGTCCACTACTGGATATAGCCTTCCTCAAAAGCACGCCACTGAGTATGATCTGCGTGTTCATTCTTAAGTTTCTACTAACCCATTTTGGATCATTGTTGTCCGAAATAAACTATTTTTATTTTATTTTATTTTATCATTTTCTTTGTGAGTAACCTAACCTAGTCGGAGGGCGTACTACGCTACGTTTGCCAATTCGTGGTCTCCACTCATAAATACGTTTAACCTGGTTACTGCCCTCTGCCACTTCAGCGTACAAATCCGGTGGGCTGTGTCAATTACATTAGGTCTCTGTCGGATTACTACATGTCATCGTGTTGGTTAAAATACACTGATAGATTGTAACTCGGAAGAGTAACAATAAACTTATGATTTAAATTGAAGCGAATATTAAAAGCCTTTCAGATGCATGAGTAAAAGTCGTTCAAAAGTATCGTGTATAAATCATATATCTCATTACTTATTCAGGTTAGCATTGTCAATGACATTGCAGTTAGCGACATGCAATATTATCTGTAACAGTTTCAATCTCTACCTATAAAGGGTTATTTTAAAATACACTAGCAACCTCTTATGAGTATGTAGCTGATATAACATGCAACAACTTTTGTTCTACGACTTTTATACGATAATTTGGCAATTTATTTTTTCATTCAACTAATATTAGATTTCTTTCTTGAATCTTTATCTAAACTATGGGGGGCTGTGAATACTTTTGCATAATGCCCCCAAGTCTCGCGACCACTTAATATAAACCGATTAATCTGGAGAAGTTAGTGACATTTTTGTATGGATCGTTAGAGTCAGAGTCGCATTGGGTTATGTCAAAATTCATAGAACAAAAGTAGATGCTCTATGGTGTCAGTAACCGCGAGCGAGGTTGCTGGTGTTACTAAAATAATCCTGTATATAAAATTAATTGATGGATGTTTGTAATGCTAATTGACTGCTTTTAGTTTTGTAATTTTCGTACAGGTTTACAGAAGGTTGAAAAAGTGAGAAATTCGCGGTACGAAGTTCGCTGTGGCATCTAGATGTTTTGTCCGTCAGATAGACAAATTAAAAATGTGATAGACTTAATTTTTATCTTTTTTTATTTAAACTAAAGATTACGGTAACACCTTTATGGGAAATCTCGAATGACATCATACCTATCTACCATCTTAATATTGTTTCATTTCAATTAATTTTCAAACCTTGTAGTCATCCCTATTCACTAAGTCAAGGTTCACCTTTCAAAATTTGTGACACGCAATCGTATGGTGGCAGCCATCTTGGATTTATATGAATGTTTAATGTATGGTCATCGGATTTAAGGGTGCGTGAAAATTTTTAAATTAATCTGTCAATTTAAATTTGAATTCAGATTCGACCCAATGACAGACAGGGCAAGCTAAATAAAACCGTTTAATAATAAAAAATAAAATTAATTTTGGATTAGATTTTTTTTTTAATTATGCACAGAGATAGATTATGGTCTATATTTCTTTTCCGCGTGGTACTTTTTGAGACAAAAAGTAGTCTGTCTTCATTTTCATTCTTTAAGCATTTTATCCCAAAAATGAATTGACCCATGAAACTGAAACATGTAACATAGCCACAATATAAACAATTTAGGAATTCCACGTATAGTCACAACACAAAAGCATAAACAAAATATTTGTCCCAAAACCGTTAGAAGTTCCTTGTCCTTTGTATCACGTTATTATCCTCCTAAATCTTTTTTATAACTTAGGAATAAGCTGGTGCTTCGCATTAAGCTCCTCTTTGCCCACTTGCGCTTTTGTAAAGGTTTTGCGGTATAAATTCTTATGGTAAATTCACTTTAACTTGGTTACACGTGCGATTTAGTATAGTGGAAATCTTATAAAAAGACTTATACACCACAGGCCACAGAGAAATTAATATGGTGATTTGACCCAGCATGAAATATGTTTGGGAGGCTGTTGAAAATACCTTTCAGCCCTGTGCTATCACTATTGAGCGGTATATTTGAGTGCCAGAGCAAATTGAATTCTCTACACAAATTTGCAAGTCTTGTCATTTGTAGTTATATAGATCATTAAAAAAGAAAGTTGGAAAACCTAGTGCCGTAAAAGTAGTGGTAGGTACATTATGTAAATTTTGGGCAATTAAAACGATTACCTATCATTCTGAGTTGGTTAGGTTTAGCTGAGTTTTAGGTTTCTAAGTGACGTGACCTCTTTCGAATAGAAGACAAAAAAAGTTCCTAAAAAAGCCAAATGCTACGATTAACACGATCACAGCTAACATAACACAATAAATATAAATATGATTCGATAAACCTAACATTTATATTTTTTGTGTCATGTTAGCTGTAAGTTTTCCTTACATATTATTATAAAAATTAAAAAAAATATCATCGTACTCGTAATCCTATCTCATACTATCTACTGTATCTTCTAGAACAGAAGAGAGTTCCTCTTGAATGGCGAACAAGACGGACAAACAGAAGAGACCTTGTTATAGCCACAGTATAAGGAAACTCTTACAGTATTCCAACGAAGTTTTAAGTTACGTCATACCCCTGAGGGATGTCACTTTTTTAAGAGGACGAAAAAGAGGAGTGACGCAACAAAAATCAGTCAGCTCTGGCGGGTACCAAAAACAATATTAGGCTACTAGTAAGAACAATAAAATTAAAATTGTTCTTTTCTTTCAGATCAAACCTACTGCGATGCTTTGGAACGCGGCAGCTGCAGTAAGGTGACACTCGCCATGGATCACCAGCCACCTTGGAACAGCTAGTGTAAAAGACAGAGACACACATAGCTTGTTCCATGGAGATGAACGGGACGGACGCGCGGGCGGAGGAAGCCGTGACGCTCGCGCTCAACGTCGCCGTCACCGTCATCTCCGCTATAGGACTGCTGCTCAACGCTTATATCTTATTCGTCATAGTTGTTACTAAACAGGTATGTGGGATTGCTTCTCCTTCATCTCATGTTTTTCGGACCAGTGACACTTTTATTTGGTCTCATTTTAAAACAATCCTACCGGTGCCTAGTGACGGCGCGTGTTACGCGCTACATGCCGCGACTATCCGGCTAAGAGCGTTTATCCACCGCCACCGTCACCGAGACCGAAATTATTTCGTACCCAAATCAAATTGATGAGACGATGATTCTTTGTCCATTACGACGATCTAAGTGGTTCAGTCAAGCAAGTATAGTTCCAACATAGCATGCGACGACGACGTCACGGTGCCAGCGTAGGTGGCACTTTTAAACGTGTTTTGTATTGTCACCACTTTGGCTTGTCACAATCTCGGGCCGAGTTCTAGGGCCTAATTAAGCAATATTACGGCGGATGGAATGACAGCGCTCAGGTGACGGGCGTGCGGTGGACAAACGGCCATAGTAAATGTAGATATCGCTAAAACGGCACCAGCACCATCATCTTGTTATCGGCGGTAGGTGGCGACAAACGCTCTAAAGCGCTAGATTTACCCGCCGCCGCCAGCACTAACCCCACTTGTCCGTGCCAGCGAGCGACGGCACGGTGTGCGGTGGGCCAGTGGCTTTGGTGTGTAGATAGCTTAAGCCGTACGAGCAAATTGGTTAAGAGTTCTCTAACTAAGTTGTGTGGGCTTACAAGTTTACAAATGTTTGCTAACATCACATCTGATTGAAGTAACTTACAACAACCACATACCTACTTCCTGCTTACGTCTTTGACTGTATTATTACAATTGATTCCTGTTTGAATGGTTATGATGATGGATATATATTTATTAATAGAATAGTAATATAATATTTTCTTCGTCGTAATAAAATTATTAGCTAAGATAGTAATTTTAATATACCTTCCCATACATTTTTTTTGTCACGCAACGGCTTCAGCAATTCCCAATTTGTGTTTTGAAATATCACGGCTTCAATCCTCGGTTTTCATTGCTCAATATTGGAGAAGGAAACCGCTAGCCTACTGAAAGATTATACGGTTCTAGGTACAGTATTTAATTTTACATGACAATGTGTATCGATTTGCCTGTTTACATTAGTTATTTTTCAAGTACACTGGCCTTGGAATGTCTGTAGCTACCCGAACGAGACTCATTACGGTGTATATTGAGTTTCATACAGTGTAAATTAAGGTGACGCATGACGTAGCGATAACTACAGGGCCATCAATCACTACTTTGAGGACTGCAATAATTATCAATTGTCTACCTATTATCATAGTATATTTGTTTGGTCAAAATTGAAAAACAAAAGGTAGTCTAGGTATGTATCAAAAAATTTTTTTGTTAATTTTTGAGTTAAGACGAGCCAGCGTGGTGACTGAACAAAAATTATTAAAATCTTTCGATCGTATTGTTTTATTTAGAGCGACAGGATTGGCGTATATGAACAAATGACGTCTGTCGACCAATCAAAATGAACTCCTGATCAATCAAAATAAAACATGGGCTACGATGCTCGTGCATTAGACATTTATCTTTAATTAGGCCCTGGGGCCTTAGCCCCGGATCTCGCGCTTTAGACATTTATCTCTAATAGACAAATGTCGAAAAAAAAAAAGGATTTCATTAGTATTCTGACATTTTTTCAACATTTATCTCTAATAGACACAATATGTCGAAAATGAATAGGGATTTCATTAGTTTTCTGTAAATTTTAATGCCTAAAGCGCGAGATCCGGGGCCCAGTCGTGTCATTTTTAATAACGTTTGAAAACAGTCTAATTCCGCTAGATCGAACTCACGACCAGAGACCGATACTATTGCGCAGAAATGAACAAAAAGAATTTATTTCGGACGCTACGTGTTTTCAGTCGCCCTTCATCTCTTTAGTCAAGTCCCGCTTTGAACGGAAAACGCTCCGCGACTAGTAATGAAGTTCAGTCTCAGTGTGAAAAGCAATAATTCTTTGGCAGTTCGTTCGTTCACTTGAATGATTTGCACTTACATTATGGCTTCTTACAAACAAACCTTTTTCAGCTTTAAAACGTTCACAAACCAGTTTTTTTATTTATTTCCGTGCGCTCAAACATTTTGCTATAATTATTACTGGAACCAGCTCGAATAGATTACATTACCCGTGGTGCTTACCTGTAGCGAAGGGAAGAATTTTGAAAATGGGAAGGCGGAACAAATTGAGTGACAAGTATTTTTTTGTTACCTACGCCGACTTTCAAACTTACTAAGAACTATGTAGGTACTGTATGTTTAGATGCTATTTAAAACTTTTAGGCATTACAATATTAAAATAATTGGCAAATTTCTAACGGGAAGCCTAATCTAATCACGAATGAATCAGTATATTTGGTGGGCGCGTTCCATCGTGGACTACATCATTATTTAAGATCAGGTAGTTATCTATAGATAGACTGTTTAACTCGCGTATCGCCTATCGCCAAGATTCTGACTCCTCAAGATGCACAGACAGTGATGATGATTCAAGCGATATGGATATTAGTGACGAATAGTCTTACACTACTTTTATCTGTGGTTCTTTAAGAGATTTAATTAATGTTTCATGACTTTGTACCTCAGATGGCGATACGCGAATTAAGGCTGTCTTATTCGAGTAAAGTAGGCATTTAGTGTTCTTTCAATCGCGCGCGCAATAGCATGGTCCGTATTGCGACACAGTGTAGACACGTAGTAGGTAAGGTATTTTATGTCACGTTCGATGTTATTTTCGTGGTCTAACTTCATTTACATTGATGATAAGTTTAGGAATACAGTTTAGTAAGGTAAATAAAATACAGAGTAAAAACGGTCGGCCTATAGTAACAAATTATTTACTAGGTAGCTACCGACTGCCGCGTGGCCGCGTCTCAGATTATCCCTGTTAATTAAATTGGACATTGCTTGTTAACAATCCTTACCATTTAATATAGAATTTATGATCCATTTATTAAGGGATATCATGGTAACTGACGGAATCATGAAATGAATGTTGTCCGTTTGGAATGGAACCAAATTGTTCAGACAAAATGTAACTTGAAACAATGTTGCAGACATTAATTTTGGTAAATTACAATATACCTAATGTTATTTTATGTTCAATAAATAATAATAATACATAGATAATAATATTGGAAAGGAAGTTGATTTTGTAATAACTTCCTAGAAGTAGGTAGGTAACAGTGGCGAAGAGTCCATATAACCCGATTCCTATCGGCTTCCCTTTAGGAAATGATCAATATCACACGTACTTAGTAATATATTATGTAACGCCTAAAAGTTTTAAATAGCAATAAAAATAAATATAGCATCAGCAGTAAGAACGATAGGTGACGGTAGTGAAGAGGTAATCTTCCTAAGAACTTGTTTGCTCCGGCTTCCCTTTTTCAGACTTCTACCCTTCGCCACTGGTAGGTACTATTTACCTAGGCACTATGTACCTACAAATACTATGTACTATGTACCTACCAGTACTGTGTACTATGTACCTACCAGTACTATGTACTATGTATGTACATACATACCAGTAACATCCTTGCTAATATTATAAATACTAAAGTAACTGTGTCCGTCTGTCTGTTACGCTTTCGCGCTTAAACTACTGAACCGATTTGGATGAAATTGACCGAATTTGAGACCCGAGAAAGGACATAGGATTGTTTTTATCCGACTGCACAAAAAGAAGGTAATGTTTTGGCGCGATAACCGACATACTCGTACATGCGGGCGAAGCCGCTGTCGGAAAGCTAGTACCTTATAAAAACAAGTCATGTGAAACATTCTAACGTAACAGCAGTTGAGTTTAAAAATGATTAAAGGAAATTAAATAATATAATTTTCATTAAATTTCATCTAAATATTTTAAAAGGTAGGTAATTTAACTAAGTACGACTATTGTTCACAAAACAATATACTCTAATATTTTTCTGCATTCGTACAAAACCAAATATAAAAATACATTCTGAAAAAGAAATAATATTTCTTTTGTGAAGAAGAAAGAACATTAACAAAGTAAAGTTATTCTCGTATTTTCAAATACACTTTTTACTTATTTTCGTACCCTTAGGGGTTTTTATACATGTTCATACAGGTTTGTGTTTACACAACAAATAATTGCTAGGTACTACATATTCACATATTATTCCATCTGCATATTTTTCTCGAGAAGAAAAAATTATTATGTCTATATACACTTCTACCTTTTTTAATGTCCCACGGCTGGGCTTGAGTCTTCTCTCTACTATCTTAAGAGTTGAAAGAGTTTAGGCCTTAATCCACACACGCTGGCCAAGCGAGGGTTGGTAGATATCACATGTCCATGTATTATTAGTTTTCAGACATGCCGATGTTTCCTCACGATGTTTTCTTTAAGCGATATTAAGCAGCGGCCATAAAATCATTTACGAAACGATGTGTGGGCACGATCGGGGATCGAGATCGAGATCGAGGGGACCGACTCACACGTGACACATATTCCTCTGTATAATTTTTTTGGATAGCAAAATCCACTGTCTTTTTATGCTTAATTTTTTTTTGTGTAAATAACAAACACATAAAAAAAGAATCATAAAATGACTAAGTAAACAAGATCTTCCCACAAGTCTTTTCATTAAGAATACTACTGTGAAGTTAAATTAGTTTGACGAAATACTTTCAGCAAGTACAATCAGCAAGGTAAATTAAATCCCGTACCAATTTAGGCTCAAACTTCACCAGAGAGGAGACGAGATAGTAGAAGACGATTGAATAAGTGTTTTAAATACCAAAAATATCTTCTTTATATAGGTACCATAGTTAGTTTCGAAGGCAATTGAATAACAAAAATTATTTGCTGCTTGGCTACGTTTTTGTGTACTTAGTTCAGGTGCTAAAGGGTCGGATTTAGCGCGTGTCGGTGCCCTAAAGCACCCGAAATAGCACTGCCTTGTGTACTAAATACATAATTTCATACAAACATGTAATGTGTTTGTAAAAAAAGCTGTTGGGTTTCCTAAATAAATAAATAAATACTAGGTCGTTTAAAAATTTTATTATGAGTCAGAGGACCCCCGCACCGTTGAACGAAGTTCTTTCCGATAAACAATTCTAACCGTAAAAATTGAAGTTATTCGCTGACTACAAGATTTCAATACTTATTATTACCGATCTCTGTTAGTCCGCTCTACTGTATCTCGCGTTAAAGAACTTTGTCCCAATAGGAGCATATTATATTTATTTTCTTGACTGTACTTGTTAAGATGACAGGATTTTAATTTACTTTCATATGGCTTAGACGACGCTTCCTTGACTTTTGTTTTACGTACCATATAATAAAATTGTGTTCAGAGGCGGTTTTTGTGGGGCCCAATGCGGATGACATTACAATTTGGTATTATACATAGATAGGTACGTAGCTATACAAGAAAAGTATACACAACTAGTTTGCGCTCGCAACTTCGTCTATATATCTGTCGCGCTTTCACGCCAAAACCCTGAACCCATTTGGATAAAATTTGGTTTGGAAATAATTTGAGACACGGGGAAGGACATAGGATAGTTTTCATGCGGCTGCGCAGAAAGAGGTTTAACGCTATAAACGACATAGGAGTGGGCGGAGCCACAGTCGGAATGCTAGTCTTATATAAATAGTCGGATTGAGAGTCAAGAGTAACCCAGCTGAGATATATAGGTAAACCAGTATTTTCCAGTCATTCAATGGTTACTCACTTCTTTACTTGAACCCTTTTTAGTGTCCCACTTCTGGGCAAGGGTCTTCCCTCAACTATCTTACGAGTTGAGGGAGTTTAGCTCTAATCCGCACACGTTGGCCAAGTGCGGGTTGGTGGATGTCACATGTCCTCGAATGATTAGTTCTTGAACATGCCGGTTTCTTACGATGTTTTCCTTCACCGATATTAAGCAGCGGCGATGTAACAATTCACACAAATATGTGTGGGCACGACTGGGAATCGAACTCGCGACCTTATATTTCTAACGCGAATCCTGTACCGCTGCGCCACCGGCTGCTCATCAGATGCTACTACTCTGTAACAATGCTTAATAATACAATGTTTCAAAGAACACAACCAACTGAATCTGAACAATTTATTATTAAAGTGTAAAATAAGTTGCAAGGCACGTAAACACAACACTTACTACTACGGCAGCTAACTTAAGAGTTATTGGAATTGAAACAGGAATCGATTTTGCCTAACATACCCTAAGAACCTAGAAAGCTTGCTTTCAAAGAAAACGCAGTTCGCACGTTTAATAGCTAGTTACATAAATAATACACACTCATAGCGGTCAAAAATCATCATTTTGAGGTGTTTTGTGCCCATTCGTGTTTGTGCCTTGGAGTCGTGGGAGGTCATTGGTGTGGAATGCAACATGTGTAGATACCCTAGCGCCATAGTACCTCTAGGGCACCCCCAGAGTGGCTGGTGCGGCCGCGGAGGCGGCAGAAAGCTTTAAATGGAGAAAATATGCAGCCATCGGAAAGGGGTACATATTTCTTCCGTGTGTGGTAGAAATAATAATAATAACAATATAGTGGGACATTAACACACACGGTCATCTGATCCCAAACTAAGCAGAGCTCGTACTATGGAAACCAGATAAATGGTAATATACTACATATAATACTTTTCTTTTGCAAATATATACTTAAATATAGATAATTACACCCAGACACAAGACAAACAGACATATTTAAACAAATGTTTGTCTCGGGTGGAAATCGAACCCACGACCTGCGGCGTGAAAAGCAAGTATCTTACCGACCACGCCACCGGCCCGTCATGAAAAGAATGATGAAAAGAAATGATGGACCGTGGGGAGCTGATGCTAAGAATCTGCGGGAGCTGTCCAGACGGTTAATTACCACCTCAGGCGACCCAAGGGCTGGCATGTACTTCTGTTCCCGTATATGTTTGTCTATTCAGAGGGGTAACGTCGCCAGCTTTCTTAGTACCCTGCCCGCAGACAGCGCCTTAATGCGATTTTTTATTTGTAAATAACCATCCAATTTTATTTTGGTTTATGTAATTAGTTTTGTTATAAATACTTAACCACATTATAATGCATTTATATTGTATTTCAAATATTTTGCTCTCAAGTAAAACTTTCCTCTGTGTAATTTTTCGTATAAAACTAAAATATCCTAGCGTCCCACACCTCTTACACTTATTAGGAAATCCTATAGAGAAAATTCTCGGTAAACTAAAGAGGCTCCAAGGCAACAATGAGATTATCGTTGAAGCGCAAGCCTTCCTAGAAGCGACTGGAAATAGCTGCAGAGCTATGTGTACTTACAGACTTTAATGAGTACGTCTTTAATAATATAAATGCTCAACATTTTGAACACGTTAATTACTAGAACTACTGAGTTTGAAAAAATGTTAAATTTTGCCCGACCCAACTTCGCCAATGGTTTTCTGGTTTTGTTCCCATTTTTTATTTTCAGTGACACAAACCTTGTCCTAATCGTATTAATTTCATTTTTAATATAGATTTTTATTATTTTACCTGTTTTTTTAGCACAGTTTGTAAATTTACCTAAAAAGGGAATCGCGTTTAACGTCCATTATTGTAAATGCAGTGGTCTTTTGTGAATTACGTCTGAATACATTACCAATTAAATGAAGACTATTTGTATTATCAAATACCTACATACCTTACTCTCCAGGATTAGGTACCTACCAGTGGCGAAGGGTATAAAAGGCACATCTATAAAAGGGAAGCCGGAACAAAAAATTAATTTACCATAATTAGTTAAATATTATAAAAATAATATCTCTTCAATACTTCACCGACGAATTCTATGGCGACCATCAACTTTACATTATTACATATTTATGATGTTATAGTATTGTCTTAGATTTACGCGAATATCACACATTGAAATAAAACTACTTTTTAACGGATTTTATCGCGGTTTATTTTAGATTTTAGATCCCGACGTTTCAAAGTCTTTTCAGACTTTTTTTTTCTCTTCTTTGTCCACCCGTGAACATGAAGTCTGAAAAGACTTTGAAACGTCGGGATCTAAAATCTAAAATAAACCGCGATAAAATCCGTTAAAAAGTAGTTTTATTTCAATTTATGATGTTATTTAAAATTTCTATGCGTTACATAATTTTAATTAAGTAAACGATATTAATCAATTCATAAAGGGAAGTCGAATGGAATGGGCTTGTATGGGCTCTTCGGCACTGGTACCTACATAAGTAGGATTTAAAAAATTCTCTCATTTTACAATTTAATATCTGAGTACCTAAATTGTTATGTTAACTTGAAGTAAAAACAGTTTCACTTAGTTTTAACATGTTTTAAGTACTTCATAGATAGGTATCGTGAAATAAGTAGGTACCTCTTAAGATTATATCGATCGATAGTATTTGTAAACCGATTATCTTAATACTCCTTACAGGGTATCAATTAAATCTCAAGTATCGTCATCAATTATCGTTTGAAATTTGAAATATAACAAGACAGCACTTCGTGCTTTATCGACGCCATCGTTACCTGGAGCCCCTGAAGGTCAAGTCACTTGGTCCGGACACTGAATATTGTAGTGAAATTCAATTTGTAGTTTGTGTATTATAAGGCTGTTTGCACATAATATTATTTTGAATAGAACATAATTTTAGTGTGGGTAGTTTTGGGAAAAGTTAGGTTTAAAGTAAGAAGTCAAGTAAAATAAATCCCTTTTAGCTTCCTACTAGTTGACGCATGACTTCTCTTAACTAACCTGTAATAAAATTTATGGGGGCTGAGTCACCCTCTTCTATGGGTGTATTGAATCCTCACACGTGGTCCCCGGGTGGTGCAAATCAGGCGACAATCAACTGGTGATAAACTTCGGCCGTGGTTAGTGACCACCCACCAGACAAAGCCGCACCGCCAAGCGGCCTTGCCGTGTTCCGGTGCGATGTCTGGCGACACCATGCATAGAGGGTGAGTCAAAATAGTTGCTCCTATAAGGTTTCTAACCATATGGTGGCTCATTCCACTGCCACCTTCTCACCGATAATCATTCGTAATTACGAGTGAATCGGTATACTGGACTGGCGCGTTCCATCGTAGACTACATCATTGCTTAACATCAGGCAAGTTGTAGTCAAGCGCCAGCCTATCGAAGAATAAAAAAAAAAAGTTTGATTAATTAATTAGTCCAATAGATACACGTAGTAGTTATCTACTTATACCGGCTTCTCAAGTGTGCAAATTATACAACTAAACCTTCCCCATGGATCATTCTAAAACCTCATGAAAAGATTACGTAAGGATTCGCGTTACAAATTAAGTTACGTTAAAAATAAGAATTATACGTCAGAAAAATAATTAAATTCTGATAATTGCAACGCAGCAGTAATGCATAAGCAGCGGTACGGGCTCCGCCTTACAAAAATAAGGCCGCGGGTTCGAATCCTAGTCGCGCTCACACATCTTTGTGTGAATTGTTACATCTCCGCTGCTCAATATCGATGAAGGAAAACTTCGTGAGGAAACCGGCACGTCTAAGAACTAATCATTCGCGGACATATGACATCTACCAACACGCATTTGGTCAGGCCTAAACTCTCTCAACTCATAATATAGTTGAGAGAAGACCCGTGCCCAGTAGTGGGACTCTAAAAAAAGGGGTTGAAGTGATTGATTGAAATGCAACGCCGGTAGATCAGAGGCCAAAAATTTTGCAACTTCTTTTTGTTATTCTGATGTATCTAATGGAAAAATAATAGAAACATAAAGGAAAATATAGTAGCTATGTTAGAAATAAGGTAAGAAACTACATTTACAAGTAGTTTTCAGTTCAAAGTTTAATGAGTTCTCGAAGATATTTTACAATACGACAGTTTTAATGCAACCTCATTCTACCAGCCGATGGCTTTATTTGCAGTTACAATGTGTTCGCACATTTTACGAACTTGTAAAACTTTTAAGTGCTTGTAAGGTCTCCGTTTAAGTACGTGTAAGTGCTTGGTGACAACAAAATTGGGCATCTGGCAGACATTGGCACAGATTACAAATTAACAGGCACGATGCCATTATTGCCCTGTAATAGTTGACAATCAAATACAGTGACAGGTTTTTATTTGCTACGAAAGTACTACGAAAATCTCGTAGTATCTACGGTGCTCGTAGCTGCTACGAAATGGTTGCTACGGACGTTGTTCTACTTACCTACGTATATATAGTATATACCATTGTGCGGTGAATTTTCGGTTTAGCTACATTAATTCAGTTTTACCCTTCTGGAACATGATTGCCGACTCTAATATAAAATGTGAATGTAAAGCGCGCCTATGCGTTACATCCTGCGGTTTCATCCATATATTTTAGCTGCCGCCCTTGTCTTTGTATGCCGAAAGTGACATACCTTATGCAGTTCTGTCAGTCTAGTGAATAAAAAGTAACTTATTTAGTTAATCTACTGAGTAAATTACACCTAATACCCTTCAGCCGTGTTGCTGTAAATGATAGCAAACATCTTTTTACCTTCTGTTATTTAGTTATAACAAACGGGCCGCGCGGTTCGTAGGCTGAACAAAATATTCATTATCCCAATGCTTGTATACCTATGAGGTGACTACAGTTTCTGTGGGAACTATTTCCCCCTGCAATATAGTCTGTTCACGCCAGCGTTACTTTAAATGAAACTATCATTAAAGTGCGGGTTG
This sequence comes from Meganola albula, assembly GCA_936450015.1. NCBI lineage: Eukaryota > Metazoa > Arthropoda > Insecta > Lepidoptera > Nolidae > Meganola > Meganola albula. The sequence goes on along the minus strand of OW388155.1, from coordinate 9,854,753 downwards.
GTAGTTGTCATGTCCTCGAATGTTTAGTTCACGATGTAGCAATGAAACCATTCACACAAATACGTAAGGGCACGACCGAGGATTGCACGGCATAAATTACACATTCAGAAAAAGCCCCTTCGCCAAGCGGCCTTTTCGTGTTCCGGACTCCGGTGCGATCTTTAAGAAGGTGGGTTGGAATTGTTGCTCCTTCCTTTATGGTTTCTAACCATCTGGAGCCGGTGACGAGGTGGCAGTGGAATCACTGCCACCTCGCCACCGAAAATAATTTACATTCACGAGCGAATTGATATATTAGGCAGGCGCGTCCCATCGTAGACTCATAGCTTAAAATCAAGATGTAGTCAAGCGCAGGCATATTTCAGAATAATAAAAATTCAAAGGCGAGGCCAATAGCGCTGTGCCACCGCTGCTCACTTATTAGGACGGTATAATACCTGTTATCTCAAGATAAATTCTGGAATTATCGTGGATCTTAAAGATCAATGGTGCGGTAACATCATCGCGTCACTATCTCAACGCAGCCAACCGTTAAAAGCTCTTCACGACAATTTGAAATTTTGAGAGCAAAATTAGTGCTGAAAGGCAAAATAATTTATATTTTTATCTGAATAAAATGGTGGCAAAACGTTTATGTGTAATTTACGTAAATTCTCTTTTATATTTTACGACAGTTTAAGTAGGTAACTCTTTTAAAAGTATTTTACTTTTTTGAGGTATTACTTAAGGCAGATATTGTAGTAATTAGTCCTTAAACATACAATACGAGTATAATGATATATGTACGTACATATTTCTATGGCAGAGCTATAGAAACTCTTTCCACGGATGAGCTATCCAATCTACCGATAGGGCGTAGGAACTTACATCCACTTCGTTTTATACTTGCGACCGGCTCTTACTTTACTTACATGTGTCTAGGATTGAAGCTGCACATACAATAAATACTTGCACACACACTCATACACAGACATACGAGTACAAACGGTCAGTGGGAAAACGTATATGACATACGAAGATCTGCTCTTAGGAACCAAACAATTAAATTTAGTAACAAGAAAAAATTGCATTTTTAAATAAAAAATTAAGAATAAAAAATACTTGTACTTAGATCCAAAATTGAACCCGCACTTACTGAAAACTAAAACTAACACTATTAATTTCTATTTGGTTATCGAATGTGTAGGTCTCAAACTGTAAATTTTAGTATGAAACATGATATTGATATTGGTTTCATAGGCTAATTATAATTAAAATTTATAATAATTGTTATTATAATATATTTTTCAAAATTTCTGGATTCAATTCCCGAGCTGAACACAAAATATTTTTTAATGTATGAATGCAATTTATCTTGTTACTAAAATCGATGATATGGTTTCTAAGAACATATCTTGGTATGTTTTAGTGTTTTAAACTTTTCCATACTGACCGCTCTAAATGTTATATCCTGTATACATAGAAAGAGACAGGGAGAAAGAAAAACAGAGGTTTGACACTTTTTCGATAATTGTCGAATTCGTTCATGTTTCTACCATAGCGCGCTTTACTTTGTGACTCCACTGCAAGCCGTGTAAATAACTCCGTTGTGATGAAACTAACTTAGAAAAAGGAAGCATCTGATATTTTGATCAAATCTAAATAAAAGAGATACTAGTAGATGCGTCTTTTTTACTGATTTCGACAATGTTTACAATGGTGTACTCTTTATAACAACACCTTTAAGGCACTGTTGGGGCTGTCGCGCTACTGCAGTGTTTCAGGGATGTTAGCATTGGTTGATAGATTTTCATCTATCATCAGAAGACATATAGCATCCCTGTTGCAGCAGGTGCGAGGCGCTTCTAACAGCCTCCTGAGCACAGTCGCGGTGAGGTTGGACATGAATAGTGCTATTATGCGGCAATCGACCCGCGGCCACCTAATTAAGGACACGGTTATAATCAATAGGCTGTATTACCTACGTAATACTAATATAGTTTGTAAAATTATAGTCACTAAGTCAATAGAACCCGGTACGAAATAAATTATTTTTCCTTAATTTATTTTTATTTATAACTTAGTTATGGAACGCAGCATTTTAGGTGTGAAACTAATGGACAAAGTCTAGAGAGGTATAGTCCAGAGTCCCCGTATACCGAGTTACGCTTAAAGACACTGATCGCCGATATAGCTCGGAAAAGCGCTAAGCTGAAGTGGAATTGTGCTGGCCATATCAGTCACATAACCAACGAGATATGGGCAAAGGTAGACAGATTGGCGCCCAGACCCAGCTATTAGACGTCGAGGTAGACCCTTACGGAGATGGTGGGACGAACTAAATTGGTTCTTAAGAAGGTGGATGGAAGAGGCTCAAGATCGTGATGTCTGGAAAGTGTTAGGGGAGGCCTTGCTCAGCTGTGGGATGATTAAGGCTAATAATATTAATACAAAAATTGGTTGTTTGTAAAGTAGGTTTACGATCGAGATGTTTACGTGATAACGTCTTATTCGAAAACTTAACCGCACGAGAAAATCTGCATTCGTTTGTATGCCGCTAGAGTGAGAGAGACGGAAGATCGGTCCACTCACTCGAACGCTATGCCAGCCTCCGCTCGTGAGGATTCCGCGTGACAAGTTTCACGGAATGACTGGCAGCGCTCGAGATGAGACGGGAGATCGGTCCGTCTCTCTCTCGTTATACCTGCGATCGCGCTCGTGAGGTTTTGGTGTGACACAAGTTTCTGAACATGTCACCCGACTAAAACGATTTTAAAGACGTTATCACGTCAAAATAAGTTGTGTAAAAAATGTCAAATGCGTCCATTATGAGAGCAGAGTACGTATAGTACGTAAGTACTTACGTGTCGGTTCAGAACCTTCTACAAGTATAACACGAAAACTAAAAGTAGGTATTTACGTGAATGAATCGCGAGCGATAGTAATTACCGGTTTCCAAGAGCTTATCTCTGTGTCGACAGGCCTTCGGCACGTGACTTTATCAAATTACTGGAAAATTTCAGTTTACTATGTCATCAATGAAATAATATGCTGACTATTATTATTTGACGGGCCGGTGGCGTGGTCTGTAAGACACTTGCTTTTCACGCCGCAGGTCGTGGGTTTGATCCACACCCGAGACAAACATTAGTGATGAACATTTGTGTTTGTGTCGAGTCTGGGTGTAAATAGCTATTATAAGTATATATTTACAAAAGAAAAGTATTATATGTATAGTATATACCAGTCATCTGGTTTCCATAACACAAGCTCTGCTTAGTTTGGGACCAGATGACCGTGTGTGGTGATGTCCCAGAATATTTATTTATTTATTTTATTTATTTTGGGGGCTGAGTCACCTTCGTCCGTGGGACTGCATCTTCTATCTGAATCCTTACACGTGGTCGCCGGGTGGTACAAACCAGGTGACAATAAACTAGTGGTAGGCTTTGGACGTGGTTTGTGTCCACCCACCAGACAAAGCCGCATCGTCAAGCTTGCCGCGTTGTGTGGTGACACCATTTAAGACTTCTAACCATATGAAACTTAATTCCACTGCCATCTTCTTACCGAAAATCATTCATAATTTTGAGTGAATCGGTATATTGGGTAAGTGCGTGATTGTTTTACATCTTTGCTTTACATCAGGCGCATGCCTATTTCAGGATTAAAATAATAATATTTCAAGATTGTAATAAAACTACTTAATAACGGATTTTATTGCTGTTTATTTTAGATTTAATTTTTCCATATTTCAAGATTTTTGGAACAAAGTTCCTTATAGCGCGTTACACGCTCGGAAACCAACGAGACCAGAATACCTATTTTACATTGCCCCTCACAGTCATACATTTTCGGTCGTTACGATTAGATTTGGATAATAAACTAAAGAAACAACCCTTTATCGCCGCTGTTTACGTCCTTTATGACAAACGGTCTTCTCTCAACCGCTAGTACGTTCAGCCTTTAAAGGCAAAAACTCTTACTTTTTTTAGGGAAAGTTAAGAATATAGGTCTTTGCCCACACACGCTGGCCAATAAAAATAAATAAATTCAGGTCAAACAATTTTTTAAAGAGTATTTGAATACCTCCAATCAATAATTACCTATTAATAAGTACGGGATGGTGGATATTAGGTAAATAATGTTAATTAATATCTTCTTACTGACGTATTACGTGTCATAAACATATCACAAAAGTCTTTTATGCTCATCATAGCTAAAATAGGTTTAAAATTCGTTTGTCTTTGTCTGTCATTATGACATTTATACTAGTAAGAAAGAGACAACTAAAGAGGCTTATATGATTTTAATAAATAATATAAATATTTATTTGGAAGTTTTCCGTTTTTCACAATCTTCTTCATTCTCGGGTACCTCTATGAAAATAGCAGTAGTCTCTTTGGTAACAAAGTACAATATCAAAATACCCAATGTATTTAGCAATTCCCCAAATGATTACCGTTCCGAAAATGGATAATTCAATGACACCTCCGTATGAAACTAACAAATCTCGTTTGAATTTCAATAGAGATATCATTAAGGTGTATTATGGAGTTTAGAATGCGCATCAACTTTTATAGTGAAGTGAATATACTCAACACTAGAAGGATAATATCCGAACACAGGCACATTAGTTCCAGTTGCATAGCGTGCAGTATACTGAAATTGGAAATTATATGTTCAACCATTGTTCAACTGTACCACAAATATGTAAACGAATGTGTCTGTACCTATTGTAAGCATATTTGCCACACCAATGACCTTTTACGAGTTGCAAGGATTGTAGCGATAACTAGAGACACCGATGAGTTGTAAATATTTATTGTATGATTAATACTTTTACAAAATAATTTTGAAACCGCTAAGAGCTTAGACATTGTCAATGCCATCGACATTTAAGATGCGCGGGCGCAGGGGGAGGACCGCCGTGCGCCCGAGAGGTTCTACGGTACATCTCACACAAACACAGCTTAGAAGCGCCCCCCGCGACACTATTTTTTTTATCCAGAAAGAGGCCTACAACTTGCCTGATGTCAAGTAATGATGCAGTACTCAATGGGACGCGCCTGCCCACTATATCGATTCATTCGTGGTTACGAATGAATTTCGGTGAGAAGGTGGCATTAGAATGATGCTCCTTAAGGTTAGAAACCTTATAGGAGCAACAATTTCGACCTACTCTCTTAAATAGTGTCATCAGACATCGCACCGGAACACGGTAAGGCCACTATTTGTTATATTTTATTTTATTATACTTATTAGATATATTATTATGTATTACAGTCCAGGGTCGTTTTATTGAAGATCTCTAATAGTGAAATCATGGGACCTAGATTGGACTAGATACACATTATCGTTATTTTTGGTCATGTATACGTGGATAGAACCACGAGGTTTGTATCCGTGCAGATGACTGCAGCTCCTCGCGGTCATAGTATGGACTTAGCCTTATAATATTTAGAAGATTTTAGGAAGATTCTAAGTTATGTTGGTGGTTCTGAAAGTGTGGAGGCGTTTCAAAGCAAAGGTCAGAAATGTTAGAGAACGTACATTCCATTCACTGACTGTGGTTTTCTCTTCAAATTAGTTCAAATTACCGTAGGCAGTCAGGCTACTAATTAAACTTAGTTAAAGGCTACAAGGCTCTGTAGAATTTCGATTGAGAAACTTTAGAGCTCATAGTATTTTATAAGTTAAAACTACATATTTTATACTGAATAGTTATATTATATCGCAGATGTTATAGTTTTCATATCCCGCCTTTTCTATGTTTTGCAGCCTTCGTAATTGCGGATGGACTAAATACTGGAATAAGCCAAAAACCGCTACTTTTAAAAACCTTACAAAGTTCCTACTTTAGTACGGGAACAAACAGATCTTTTTGTAATTGTACTCATACTTATACATACCTACTTTTGGCTTACACGATTATGTAATTTGTATTTTATACGCATTTTCTACTAGTAATGAGTTAAATCAGCGGTTCTCAACGTGGCATCAGGTTGCTTGCTCTTAACAATTTTACGATGACTTTACATGCAAAATGCCTGACAGTTGAAGTAACTCATTGTTTAATTTAACTAGTCATTTTTACGATCAAGTATTTTTAAAACCGATTCATTTTGCTTTGCGCGACTTGGTCACTGGTCATTCACACAAATGCAAAGTGCAGCTTAGACCTCGCGGACTGTACATATTTGAAAATCTCACGACACACTTATAACTGGTGCTTGTGGTATACCAATGATTGTTTTAATGATTGAATGATTCACGACGACACCGGTTGAGAACCACCGCGTTAGATGATCGACTCAGTTTAATCAAACCGTGATAAACAACCGGCAGAAAAGATCGATCGTTTCTCGTGAAGAGATCAAATTACAGATTCAACAGTAGACCTTTAGTTTTGACAAATTTATATAGATTAGTAAGATATTGGGAAAGTAAGGTACATTTACAGGTACTACCCGTGCGCGATAAGTTGAGACTCGCCTGGAATGCAACCCTCCGCCCGCTACCCCTGTAACTTCTTCTCAAGCTCCCGTGTTGGTCTATAGGCAACGCCATTTTTTTAACATCTTAGGCTCGAACTGCCTTACGTCACGCAACGACAACGCGCTTTGATTTTATAATCTTATTTGATAGTGTTTCATTAATAGTTATTATTGCTATAATTTATTGTTATTTTTTGTGTTAAGTTTATTGTTATAATAAAGGGTAAAACTTTACATAATGGAGAGAGAAATCTCGTGTAAGTAATAAGTGTTGGACTTTTTTAAAAATGAAAAACGGAACAAACAGTTGATCAGGCAGTAAAAAGAAATTGTATTGAATAAAAAAAACAACTGCGACGAAATCGCGTATGGGAACTTGTTGTGATATTTTTTTGTGCACATTCCAACCATGCGTCCCGGGACACCTTAACTGTCTTGGATCCCACCTGAATTTAATCAGAAAGATAATAGGAGGAGTTGAAAAGTTACACCGTCCATAACGAATGTAAATAATAACTACCGTAATGAAAAGGTTATAAGTGAACTGTCGTTTCCTCTAAACGTCCTGCAACAAGTGGGAATCGAAGAATTATGTTCCTGCAGCGTATCCTTTGTCATCGTTCGTTCATTGACTCTGAATAAAGTAAAAGCAGCGACACATCGTCTACTGTTGCTGTCTGCAGTCGGCTACGAACTTTCACATTTATCTGCAATGTGTGTAAAGGTGTGCTGTTATTGGGAGACAAATTATATCAATGACTGCTTAAATAATACTCGCTATATTTTACTAAGATACAAGATTATATAATAATAATAATATTCCGGGACATTAACACACACAGTCATCTGGTCCCAAGCTAAGCAGAGCTTGTGTTATGGAAACCAGATAACTGGTATATACTATACATATAATACTTTTCATTTGTAAATATATACTTACAATAGATATTTACACCCAGACTCGACACAAACACAAATGTTCATCACTAATGTTTGTCTCGGGTGGGAATCGAACCCACGACCTGCGGCGTGAAAAGCAAGTATCTAACCGACTACGCCACCGGCCCGTCAAGCATAAGATTGATAGGTACATACCAGCTACAACAACTTACTACGTACAATACAAACAACACTACAATAAAAAATCAATCAAATCAATCGATCAATCAATCGTCTTCTGTTGACGAATGTTTGACTCAAGTAGGTCCATCTAACCGGTTCGTAACAGTACAAACGTAACCATAGAAAAAATAATATATTATTAAAAAATATTCTATTCTTATGTATCTACTAGTTTTCCGCCCGCGGCTTCGCCCGCGGATGTCGGTTATCGCGCTAAACCATTAATCTCTTTTTTCGCAGTAGGATAAAACTGTCCTTTCCCAGGTCTCGAACTATCTCCATACAAAATTAGTTCAGTAGTGTAGGTGTGTAAGCAACATTTTGAAATCGGCAAGCACCCATAGGTATATCCATAAATCTATAGGGATTTCTTAAAAAATACTACGTCTCTTAGACCATGATTATTGTAAGTTTTTCATTCAATATTTAAGAAGAAAAAAAATTAAATTTCGAATTCTAATAATCGGTCTGAGCTATCAAACGTCATTGTGTCAAAATAAAAATTAATTTAGCTAAAAAGCACGAAGGAGTATTGTATCAACTTCAAAGAAAATCTCCCTCAGAATAATTTCTCATGCTTCACCCGCGTAGTATTAGAATTAAGATAAAAAAAATTGGATTTTTTTTTTATTTTTCCAATTTTTTTTATCTTAATTGTTTTACACGTGTTTCATTATTTGTTTTAAGCTATATTTATACCGAATTTGAAGTGAATCGGACCAGGGACTAAACAGTTCTGGAATATTTAATTTTTCCAAAAAAGCTCATTTTACACTCCTCCTGGGGGTAGTTTTGGAAAAATAAAAAACACGTGTTTTATGATTTCTTTTAAGGTATATGTGTGCTGAATTTGGAGTGAATCGAATTTGAGACTAAAGAGATCCAGAGAAACTTTAATTTTTACCAATAAAACTCATTTTCCACACCCCATGAGGGTAATTATGGAAAAATAAAAAACCCGTATCTTATTATTTGTCTTAAGGTTTATGTGTACCGAATTTTAAATGAATAGGACCAAGGAATAAAAAGTTGCATACAAACTTCACCCCTCTATTTAACCCTCTTAGGGGATGATTTTTGGAAATGTTATTAGCCTATGTCCTATTCTAGGGTATACACTACCTACGTTTCAAACTTCATTGACATTGGTTAAGCGGTTATGGAGATACGTGGTAACAAACCTTCACACACACACACACACACACACACACACACACTTACTTTCGCATTTATAATATTAGTAAGAGTAAGATAAGATGACGTAACTAACTACTTATGCTATGGTCGAGCAAAGAATGGTAGAATAATAATTAGCTATAATGAAAAAACTATAAAGCCCACAATATCAATATCGTCCAGATAGTTACATTATTTCATACGCACATAAAATCTGATTGATAAATATTTAGTACTAACGCCCACGCAAGACGTCCCTTGCTGACGTTAGTCAAATTAATTTGGTGTGTTCAGCCTTCTCACATTCCCTTGGGCTCTTGTGTTTTTTTCTTTGACCTTTTGATTGATTAATAGAGTAAACCACGGAATATAATATTTGCTACCATAAAAATAGAGAAATAAAGGGATTGACAAACCCCATAAACTTGTAAAGCCTTTAGGTACACGTCTGTACAAATACATTTTTTTAAGTAAGATGGCCATAGGTGTTAATGAGAAAACAAGTAGGCGACCAATAAAAAAATAAAATAATAATTATTTAGGTAAAGTGTCAAAATAATGAATTGACGGATATTTGGCTGATTTTGATTTTAAACCGACTTCAAATTGATTGTCGCCAATTGATTTAATGTAATGCCAAACACATGACAAGTCACGAATCGTGCTTAGACCCGCGCTTTAGGAGAACCTGTGTCCAGCAGTCGACTAAAAACACAGAGAATGAAAACTCAATTCATAACGACGAAGAGTGAAGTCTGGTAATTTAATAATAACTTTACTTAATAATAACTTTTTTTCAGCCAGCGTCGGCTTCATCAGTACTACTGGTGCACCTGGGCGCGGTGGGGGCCCTGGCGAGCGGGGCGTCTCTGTGTGGAGGCGGCGGCGCATGCGCATGCGGGGCCCTGCTGCATGCCTTACATCCCCTGCAGCTGTGGACTGTGTGCGGGCTGCATGCTGACCGCGCAGCTGCCATTGCGGCGCCTCTGCATTACGCTGCTATTGTATCTGCGAAAAAAGTAGGTTTTTTTCAATTCTAGGTCAAACTCTGGCCGTGTTAGACTAGACCAGTAAAAACTTATGTAAAAACATAAACTGTCACATACAATTATACCTTAAAATGTTTTAATGCCAGTGCATCATTTTCTTACAATCAGAGCAGAGTATTAAGCTAATCTGTTTTTTTTTCAGGTGATAATTTGCGTGGCGAGTGGTTGGGTAGCAACAGCGGCTCTCCTGGCGCCACTGGCTGCTGCTCGGCCCCCGCTCGCGTACAGCACCGGGCTGGGTAACTGCGCGCCCGACTGCGGTGCGGGCCCCGCCGCTCTTGGGTTTTGTCTCTTTTACGCGCTCGTTACCCTCGTCCTGCCTGCGGCACTCGTCCTCATGTGTAGCCTTAAAATCCTCCGCATCGCCCGTTACCATCGACATAGGATCGCAGCCGCCATCTACGAAGTTACTCTATCTGCACAGGTCACTGTAACTCATCAGAGGAATCCGTTTTCTCCACCACCACCTCCTCGACGAAGAGCCCTGTCAGCAGTTCTCCAGCCACTGGGCTCGCTCGCTGTTTTGTACTTTCCTTACTATTGCGTTTTAATATGGCCCGCCATAGCCGTGCCGCCTCAGTCGATATCAGCCTTATCGGCCGCTCTGTTGGCTGCCGCGCCTCCTGTTAATGGTATTTTATACGGTATTCGTAGTCGCGCTCTTCGTGATTCTCTTCGCAATTATAGAAGAAAACGGTTGACGAAAAGTGAAGTAACGCAAGAAATACAAGCGCGGACCCCAAGCGCATGTGGATCACGCCGACCATCGTTATCGGCGGGATCTGGATCCATCAGACCACCGACAACGCGGAGGTTGTCAGACGCGGCAGCAATGGGTGCAAGAGGTTCAGAACGACCCGCCGTGAGGGCGGCGTCTTGTAATATGTTACAAGACCCTCAAGAGGACGAGGTGCCTCGGCAGAGGGCATCCGCCATTCCAATTATTCGCGCACCCCCACACATAGTCCTGGGTCGAGCGTTGGGGCTAGAAGAGGCAGGTGCGAGAGATCGTAGGCGGCGTCAGTCGCCACGCATTACTGTGACACGGGCCATGTCAGACGAGAGCGAGTCTCCGACACGGCGACCGCTGTGCCGGCAGCAGTCGCGGTCGAGCGGCGCACTACTAGGCGGTCTCTCCTACTCGCCCGCCATCACCGAGCACGTGCACCTCGATACGCACGCCGACGAGCAACTCCTGCTCACCTGGCCGCAAAACGGCATCCATGAAAAACACGACGCTTTATAAAACGGGTAATTTAGAGTAGATAGTCGCGTTGTATAAGTGCTTAATGTAAAGACAATAATGTGCGCGGAAGTCGTGTTGGCTTCGATGTTTTGAGATGTTATTTTTTAGGTAGGTACGCTTCTTCGTATCCTGCTGTCTCGTCGTCACCATCGGCCAGACGGTGACCAATATGAAGTTTCTATTACTATATACAACTTGTATCGTAGGCGTTACAATTTCTCCTACAGGGTTCCTCCATATCGTTAGCTTTACCTACTGAAGTATTACTTTAGTGTACGTAAAGGTAATTTCAAAAATATTCCATAGGTTTAGTGATTTGAGATTGTGTTTTTATTTAAGTTTATTCACTTACGAATATGTATTTGTTACAGAGTAATATTTATAGTAGGTAACAATAGTAAGTAAGTACAAAACAGCCAAAAATATAATCTATAGTTTTGTAGATACACAACTTTCAATAAAATTGATATCAGTCAGCACAACATTGAATAATAGTAAAATAATTAAAGAATATTTTTAGTAGAAACCTACTTATTTATATTTTATGATATTAAAACGAAGTTTGTCAATGAACCAAGTTCATTTCTGCCAATACTGGTCAATAGGTAATTAGTTATTAGGTTAAGGCTAGGTTTATCATTTGTTACAATAATTGAATGTTAAAATGACCGATGCCCTTATTTGTGTGAAATTATGCTTTTAGAATAATAAATTAAGTGAAGGTTTGTAGTTAATTGCAATAATTAATTAATTACATGTATTAAGGAACACCGGTTAAATGTTTGTTGTAATAATAGTTAACAAAATAATCAGAAACATACACACCGTTATTTATGGTTTACAAACTTTGTTCATTAAATATCCATGTTATTTAACTAAAAATGTATTGAGTACTCGTACTTACAGCCTTATTTGTAAAAGTTATATAGCTCGCCGTAGTAAGAAAATTTTTGAAAAGGCAATTTTACGTTTTTATAAATAAGATTAATAAATAAATAATAAATAATAAATCATTTATTTCGATCAACAAATTGGATCATAAAATGGAATAAAATACAATGTCATTAAATAAATAAAACACAACAAAATCAATAAATTAAAATTACAAATAATCATATATTATTTAAAGAATAATTCAATTATTATTAATGTTAAATCTGTTTTTAGTGGATTCACCAGTAATTATGTAAAAAAGATCTTGTTGCACTTAATACATTTCCCGGGTTTTGTAAACACATTTAGTTCGTTTAAGGCCAAGGAGAGAAATATCGTGTTATCTAATTTTTTGGAGAGTCCAAATAATTTCACAATCTCATTGCTAAAGAAAAATACATAACTAAGTATAATTTTTGCACACAACAAACGTGTTCGTGTCTGGTCTTATTCCAGGTTTACCGTATTCTAGTTTTGAAGTCATTTGCATAATCCAATATCCGTGGTAACTATTCATACTTATCTACTCAAAGAGCTGCGTTAAGCTGATTATTGTAAAAAACGTTATATTTTTAATTTATTCAGGAACATGAAAATTTGTATAGTGATTTCAACATTCTATAAATTGATTAAAATATCCGCAACTAACACTTCCAACTAAAGGGTTCCACGAAACACTCGGGCCGTGCATTACCGCACGCAATCATATTTGAAATGGAATTGTTACTATTCAAATAATTATATTATAGAGCAGCGTTAGCGCAGCGGTAAGGGCCTCGCCTTTGAAATATAAGGTCGCGGGTTCGATTCCCGCTGCTGAATATCGATAAAGGAAAACATCGTGAGGAAACTGGCATGTCATAAACTAATCATTCGGGGACATGTGACAACCACCAACCCGCACTTGGCCAGTGTGTGTGGATTAAGGTCTAAACTCTCTCAACTCGTAAGATAGTTGAGAGAAGACCCTTGCCCAACAGTGGGACACTAAAAAAGGGGCGAAGTGAAATATTATAATTATTTGATTTTAGTACAACCTTACTCCTAACCACTGGTCTACTATGTAGAAATGAACTCCCCTGAACATAGCTTCTACTGTAACAGAATTAGGATCAACATGCTGTAATGTTTTAAAAGCTGAAATACATTATCTACCTTTATTGAATATGGAATACAATAAGTCAGGAACATGTAGAATATTGCCCACACGTACAAATCTATGGAGTTCAGTCACTTGTGTAATGAGATTAGTAAAGTTTTCAATTAATCCTTGGATATTCTCATCACTGCCGTCCGATCTGCAATCTGAAACTATTATAAAACCTGTAGGACCGATATATTAGAAAACTTAAATTAACTTTGTGACTAGTTCTATTTGATAATAAACTTCTGCAACTTACCTTCTTATCACAAAGAAAAACCTATTATTGAACTTAAAAAAAAATTTCACATAAAGTTTTAACAATATTTAATATGAATTCAAAAATCATCTAAAGTAGCGGTATCAGCCGGTGGCGTGGTTGGTAAGATACTTGCTTTTCACGCCGCAGGTCGTGGGTTCGATTCCCACCCGAGACAAACATTAGTGATGAACATTTGTGTTTGTGTCGAGTCTGGGTGTAAATATCTATTATAAGTTATATATTTACAAAAGAAAAGTATTATATGTATAGTATAAACCAGTTCTCTGGTTTCCATAACACAAGCTCTGCTTAGCTTGGGACCAGATGACCGTGTGTGTTGATGTCCAAGAATATTTATTATTTTTAGTATGTTGCTATGCAGAACGAGAATATATTTGTATGATAAATTTTAATCGAAAAGGCGTTATAGCTTTTTGTTTGTCAAAGCCTTTAGTAGGTAATAAATTTCACAGTATCCAGATAAATTTTTGTGGGTATATTACACAGTTTTATTTTCATGTAAAGGTACAGGTATTATGGTAAAATTTAACATAACTACAGTTTTAATGACTTTTTATAGTTTACAGACATATGCCCGGCCTGGTGGCGTAGTGGTTAGTGACCCTGACTGCTACGCCGAAGGTCGTGGGTTCGATTCCCGCCCAGTACAAATCTTTGTGTTATGAGCACGATTATTCGTTCTGTGTCTGGGTGTAATTTATCTATGTATTTACAAAAAATACGGGTATATGTATTATATCCGTTCCTAGTACCCATAACACAAGCAAATATAATTGTTTAATTAGGAACTGGATGGCGCTGTGTGTATGTGTGAAAAATATTAATAATATTATATGCCGCTTAATAGCAGTTAGTTGAACATAACTTATACCTTACTTGCTTTTCACGCCACAGGTCGTGGGTTCGATTCCCACCTAAGACAAACATTTGTTTAAATATGTATGTTTGTCTTGTGTCTGGGTGTAATTATCTATGTTTAAGTATGTATTTACAAAAGAAAAGTATTATATGTAGTATATTACCAGTTATCTGGTTGCCATAGTACAAGCTCTGCTTAGTTTGGGATCAGATGACCGTGTGTGATAATGTCCCACTAAATAAAAATAAATAAATAAATAAACCTACTGAACTCTTGAAATATTATTTTTTTTATAAAATTTTAAGTTTTATTTTATTAATTTTCATTATTTTTATAACTTAACTCTAAATTATTTGAAAGTGATTGTATGGAGATTTTGGGGGTAACATCTCTTTTAGTGAGATGTGTTTATAAATCCTAAGAACTGTAATAATTGGGAAAATGAAAAAAAAAAAATGAAGCATGCGTTAAATATTTTACTTACTATAATGTCAATGTAAACCCTTTTTTTAGATTCTTAAATATATTACCAAAGATTCCATGTATATTTATACCTAAGTGTAGTAGAGCTAATGCCTGAAATTATATTTTTGTGAAGTTTTCCAACAAATCTTTACCCAACAGGTACTGGTAATATTTATAATGAACATTAATGACACAGTTTTATAGAAATCCAATTAAATCACTTATATATTTCATTAAAAGCATAGCATTTATTATATTTCTAAATAAAACTACTTTATAACGGATTATAATCAGGGTTTATACTGATTTTTTAATCATTATTTAGTCTTATGAACTTTTAAACTTTCGCGTTGCATTATTAATATTTATATTTATCATAACGGGGAATTAACACGCTCACCTTTGTTGTTAAATGTTGTTCTACGGCCGCCGTCAGCAACGGAGCTCTTTCGCTGGAACCCATGTCGAAACGTAAAGCCAAAAGCCTAAGCGCGTTAATTCCCCGTTATGATAAATATAAATATTATTTAGTCTTCATAGTCGTAACCTCGATATAATCTGTTATAATTATCAACCTTTTTTAATTCACAGCTGGGCACTGGTCTTCTCCCAACTATCTTTCAAGCTGGCTTTAATTCGTCGAGTGATCATTTCTTGGATATGCCGGTTTCTTCACGATGTTTTTGTCACTGATATTACCAAAGAGGTGTGGGGTCGGCCGTGTTTCGAACCCGCGACCTTATATTTCAAAGGCGAGACGGTTACCGCTGCTCTTGCGCCACCGCTCTTGCGCGCAGGCCTCTCCTAATGCACGTTATTGAGCACGATCTCTTATCCAGCACTTACCAGTCACCTTACACCTTGCGTTTTGGCTGGAGGGAAGTGGACAATGTAAACTACCAACTCTTCCTATTATTTTTCTGATTAAATTCATGCGGGAACCAAGACAGTTTAGGTGTCCCGGGACTTGGCCGGGTTCAAATCCCGAGTCTCTTTACGTCGCCGCTGTCGATCCTGGCTTACAGAAGTAGCAATGACGGGATTGCGGTAGTAGGATAATTCCCAGACACCTTGCAGAGATCGTCGCTCCATCTAGTTTTTTTTTATCCTAAAATAAGCCTGCACTTGACTACAACTTGCCTGATGTTAAGCAGCGATGTAGTCTACGGTGGAACGCGCCTGCCCACTATACCGATTCATTGGTTACGAATGAATTTCGGTGAGCAGGTGGCAGTAGAATGATGCTCCTTATGGTTAGAAACCATATAGGAGCAACAATGCCGACCCACCCTCTTAAATGGTGTCACCAGACATCGCACCGGAATACGGCAAGGCCGCTTGACGGTGCGGCTTTGTCTGGTGGGTGGTCACTAACCACGGCCAAAGCCTGCCACCAGTTAATTACTAGTAAACATAATTACCAGTTGATTGTCACCTGATTTGCACCGCCCGGCGCCCGGGGGCCATGTGTGGGGATTCAGATAAAAGGTGCACTCCCTCGGACGAAGGTGACTCAACCCCCAATCAATAACCGCCAATCTGTTTTAAAGTAGTTTTATTAAATAAAAGTATTTATTTTCTGTACCTATATAAATACCTTATTATCTAAAATGCGTTGTAGGTAAATATAAATTATAATTTTATAGATGAAGGTATGAATGTCGTTGTATAATGATAAATGTTTAAAATAAAATTACGAATTGTTATTCTAGTCAAAGAGCTGTTGTTTTATGTCTGTGTTAATTTTAATTAAGTCTATAGAACTAATAAATTAAGCAACATGTAAAACTTTGTGGTTTTATTTTATTTTAACTACTGCTTTTTATTACTAAAGTCGCCGATATAGCGATCAAAGTGAGCAAGCTGAAGTGGAAATGAGCTGTTCTTGCTCGTATAACCAAAAACCGCTGGTGAATAAAGGTTCTCGAGTGGAGACCACGAAATAAGCGCCGCAGCGTCGCGACGACCGGCCCGCCACAAGGTGGACTAATGGCATTGTTTAAATTGCGAGAAGCCGATGGATGCCAACGGCCGGCAGCCGATGTGGCGTCCTAAAGAGGAGGCCCATGTCCAGCTGTGGACGTCCCCAGGCTGCTGATGATGATGATAATATTTTGAGTAACTAAGTAGGTAGGTTATTAAAAAATCGTTGAAATGTGAGTCGGACTCATCTATACTAATAATATAAAGCTGAAGAGTTTGTTTGAACGCGCTTATCTCAGAAACTACTGGTCCGACTTGAAAGGCGGAAAGCTAGTTCAGATATAAAGAACTCACTCAGATGTTACTCACTCACAAAATCATTAGGTACAGTCACTGTAATGATATTTGGTTTGTAGATAAATGAATAAATAAATAAAAATAAAATTTCAACTCCAGCTTACAGCTGTAACTATTTATGAAATATAGCCCGCTGACAAACAGACGAACGCAGAGTCCTGTAGAGTACCAGTGTAACCTTATTAAAAAACAACCCAGATAACTAATGATATACTCTTAAAATACCTTTCTTTTGGAAATATGTACATATACACTTAAATTTAGATATTTACACCCAGACCCAAAACAAACAGACATGTTCATCACACAATTGTCTGACTTGGGTGGGAATCGCACCCACGACTTGCGGCATTAATAAATAGCTATAATTATTAACAATTATTTTGTGATCGGAAAACATCAAAGTAGTTTCCTGTTGCAGTGAAAATAAGATTTGGTATGTAGATTTCAAAAGGGCGCAAAATCTATCTCACGTCAAATTCTCTACTTAAATTTAGGTCACAGGCCATTTAGCCTTATTCTGTTGTTGTTTAGTAGGAAACTATTATGACTAAGCAAATAAATGGACATATTTACTTTTGTTTACGTACTACATATCTCAACATACATATTTGATTAGTGATTATTCTCTTAATTTCTGAGATATGAGTAACGTGACCTATCACCTATATTTTTGCCAAGGCGGGTCGCGTGGTATTTACAGTGGCGTCACTAAGTATGTTATCAGGGGTAATTAATTATAGTTATAGGATAGGGTCCCAAAATATTTAGATTCAAAAATCATTAAGGCTTGAGGTCTCTTAACTCAAGAGAGAACACCCGTGCCCAGAAGTGGGACACATAAAGGTGTAAAAGGGGGACGTAGAATAGACTGGATATAAGCTACGTTCTAACTAACTGCGAAAATGTAAGTTGATATGTGCGGAATAAAAAGACACTCACAAGCAAAGCTACGAACGGATAGCTAATAAGTAGTCTATACTTTAAAATAATCCTAATAGCGAGATAGCTTAAAAAAAAATTGTATTACCTATCTAATTTGTAAGCACAGTAAAATGTTCGTTGAAAACTAAAAGCTTTTGAATTGAGATAAAGATTTTTCATGTTAAATTCATGAATACGTCTGCGGCATCACTACAATAACGAATGAAATGCAGCTCCTTTTAAACTAACTCTGACTTTTTAGGGTTCCATCATTTATCATTTAAAAACTCGTATAGGATGTATGGTGCTGCGTTGTCTGTCTGTCTATCACAGCCGATTTGTTCTGAAATTGCTTGACCCAAAAAGAATGGGGGCTGCCATTTTTGATAAAATTAAATATAGATATCTATACTGAGTGACATATCAATCAATCACATCAAACTTGTAGTATTAGAAATCAAGTGTTTGAGCACTTTGTTGTTAAGGCTCTGGGTCTTAGAAGCATGTTTCCTTTTAAAGAAGTTGTCAAAATGCCCAGTTGACAACACACGTGACCAGAAGGCTGGTTTGTATCTTGAGCAAAGAATAAAATAAGTTCAGTTGCAGTACACTTGCATTTAAGTTCAACAAAAAGTTAACAAAACAGCCCTTTTCGTGTTCTCGTGATTTTGACAACCGCTGTCAGATACGCTCGCGTCAAGTTTGCTTCACGCGAGCGCTTTAGCGGTTATATTATTTGTGTGACAATTGGGAAAATAATATTTTGCACTAAGACTTAAACTTAATGGCACAAACTTTATCATTGCCCTAATTCACGTAATTTCTTGACGCACCGATCAAGTTGCGGTGCAGTTGCAGTTAAGTTTACGTCTTAGTGCAAAATAGTATTCTTGTCATTATTTAGCCGTCATATCTATTCTATGCGCTCGCGTGACGCGAACTTGACGCGAGCGTATCTGACAGCGGTTGTCAAAATTACCAGAATACCAAAATTACCAAAAAGGGCTGTTTTGATCGAAACATAACTGCAACTGCACTGCAACTAAACTTATTTAATTACGTGAATTAGCCTACAGAGCGTCAAGAAATGACGTGAAGTAGCTTACGATTTTCATGAAATTTTGTATGCAGGAGGTTTCAGGTTTCGGGTCGGTTTTGGCGCAATATCAGTACCTATTGCCATTAAACGTGGTAGTGCTGCTAGCCTTTTGGGTAAGTTTCCGGAAGATAACGATGTGGAAAAATTTTGTGACGCATTAATTTAGTTATTTATTTATGGGTTAGTTTTGAGATTGTCATTCAAAGTAATTTTTCTCCAATTGTATCTTCACTTTGTTATTAACTGTATCAGTTACCCCACTTGTATCTATTGTTGAACTATAGATAATTATATATTTTTTTAAATTTCTATTTAATTTAGACGACTTAGTAGCTAGAAATTTTTTAAGAAAGACATGAAAATTACAATCCTGGGATTCTAAGCTACCTTTCTAAAGCTTCTGTTCAATTAAACGGAATCCTTTTCACGCGAGTTCAACTCACTCTTGGCCGGCCTTTTATTTCATTGTAGTCATTTCAACTTTTCAACAGATCGTTTTAAAATAGACGAGATATAGAAGAACTAAGTACACAGTCCCAGTCTATTATCAGCAAAAATGAGAAGAATTAACATAAAACTCACTAAAAACTTTACATTTCAGACTCAACAATCGTTCATAATATTTAACCTCTAACAAAAGAAGAGGTGATATAAGTTTAAAAACCTCATAACGTTAAAACCAACCGAACTTGACGTGGTTTTTTTTTAAATTAGTATAATATACAAGATTTTTTATAAGGTAATTTGTTAAGTTAAGTTTCAAGAAAAGATTCTTATCCAATTGATGATTATCACCCCTACCTATAAAGATGCTTAGTGTACAGGGACTGATTCGCGCCTGACGTTTGCTTATTGTCATTTAATAAGACAGTAGGCAGACATAGGAAGTTCATCTTTTTGATTGGGCACGACGAGAATGTTTGATGTCTTTAAACGTTCTCACAATCATATATTCATCGAAAAATTAAGGGCAAGAAAACAAAGTAAATAGACATACTACTAAAAAGGTTAGGTAGGTAGTAGGTACCTACTTAAGAGCCTATAAGCTTGCTTTTATTCAGCTTACTTCTTTAACGGTTTTAATTATTAAGCTTGCCGTGTTGGTTGTTATTGTTGTAGATGGGTTCAACCTAGTAACTGAAATTTGACCCCCTTCTGATTGACAGATTGTTCTGAAATTTGGCACACATCCTTTAATCTGGTGACAATACAATAAATACGTATGAATCCAAGACAGTCGCCGTATCGCTATACTATTTTTTTGTACTATTGCGGATAACTATTTTTTGCGAACCTCCCAATATGGGTATCAACTGAAAAGGTCTTGACTTTAAGAATTCATTTAATATAAATTCAAAATGCTAATATAAAATGGTGGATTAATAATAAAACCGATTAACCTAATAACTTTTAAGGAGTTAATTATTTTCTTGAAATGCTAAAACTATTATGCAACGCCTTCTGTCCATAGAGAAAATAACCTCAGTCACCCAGTTGCTTTGATTTAGTATATAAATCATCTAGCAACGCTGCCAAAAATAGGTTCTACCTACATTTCTTTAATTAATTTACGGCATTCCGAGAATTGTGGTCAAAACCACGATAAAAGGTGTTGCAAGCAATTTAATATTCACCTATATAGTCATTCACATGAAAAATGTCGATTCGACGAAATATAAACAATATTGTATGCGTCCCCGTTAGCTGACTGACCTAAAAAGCGAGTGGGACTGTAGGTATGACAAATATCAACATACCAAATGGGCAAACACCGTTAAAGCGTGAAAACGTCGACCAAAATATTTTAATGTTTGAATGAGGGTTGCCCAAAACATTCATGCCACTACTTCGACCTGCCTTTATGTCTATAACAAAATAAAACATTACGTTCACAAAAATCTGTCACTTATACAATGATAATAATATTCTTGGACATTAATTAATACAAAGGGTTAGATAACCCTTGGATCGGGACCAGATGGTCCCAAGCTAAGCAGAGCTTGTGTTAAGGAAACCAGATAACTGGTATAGTTACCTACACATAATTTAATTAATTACAATTAATTTCTTTTGTAAATATATAGATAATTATAATAAATAATTACACCCAAACTCGAGCCAAACAAACGTGTTCATCATACATATGTCTGTCTCGGGTGGGAATAGAACCCACAAACCCACTTGCGGCGTGAGAACCAAGTATTTTACCCACCACGCCGCTGGCCCGCCCGCATTTATTTTATTATCTGATGTCAACATTGAAAGTATAGCAAGAAGAACTGAGGTGTTCCGCAATCGCTGATTTGTTTATCTGTCGGTTCCAATCGGGTAATAGCCACTGGATTCAATTTCATCGACCACGAATCCTTTCCACAGATCGACACTTTTATTCAAGAGTAGTACGTGAAGAAAGAAAAAAAGAAAACCATTTATTTGACAACGACAGGACACACAAAATTAAATGATAAAAAAAGAAACACATAGAAAGAGAAAAAAAACAAATGTAAAAGAAAAAAAAATAAAAACAAGAGTAAGTGTGGCCTGTCAGTGTCAAACATGGACATTGCTCAGTAAACGCTGTGAGTGCCTACTAGAGACGACCCGCAACACTGATTTTCTGAAGCGATTGAAATCAAGAAATATGCAAATTTCAGTCGGGCTACAAACTATCCTTGACGTGGAATCCAGTTTAAGAGTTAACTTGACCTCGCTATTTGAAGATCGAAAATCGGACATAGTGAGTGTAGTGTGTAGGGTCCCTAACAATAGTTACCCAAATTATTTTACAAATGAAGGTAGTTAGAAAAAATGTTGTTCTACGGCCGCCGTCATCAACAGAGCTCTTTCGCTAGATCGGTCTGCTTGCGACCACGACCTGTGCAACCCGTGTCAAAACGTAAAGTCTATTAGAAGGTGAACGCGTTAAATGCCCGTTATAATTAATATCACTTTCACTTCAACTTTTTTAGTGTCCCACCGCTGGGCACGGGTCTTCTCTCAACTATCATAAGAGTTGTGAGAGTTTAGGTCTTAGTCCACACACGCTGGTCAAGTGCGGGTTGGTGGAAGTCACATGTCCTCGAATGATTAGTTCTTAGACATGCCGGTTTCCTCACGATGTTTTCCTTCACCGATATAGAGCAGCGGAGATGAAACAATTCACACAAAGATGTGTGGGCACGGCCAGGATAAATATAAATATCTATAAATCTTTCTTGAAACACTAACTAACATAAAAACTAAAGAAATTCATCCGAAAAGATGTAATCGTACAGTCAGCTACAAAACGCTGATTAACTTATTGAATACGACTTCGCCCGCGTGGTACTTATTGGGATAAAAAGTAGCCTATGTGTTAATCCAGACCGTAATCTATCTCTGTGCTAAATTTCATCTAATTCCGTCCAGTTGTTTTTGCGTGAAAGAGTAACAAACATCCACACATTCTTTCAACTTTCGCGTTCTGCGCAATAACTTGAAACCTGGGGGAGTGACGCCACAGACGCATGATTGTACTGTGCGGAAAAAAATATCACAACGTTTCCACCCGCGACTTCAACTCTGCTATTTTTTTCAATGTAGCGAGTGTTGTACTCAGAATAGCACCGAATTACACTTACTGGGGAAACGGGCGGAGGGTTGCATTCCAGGGGAGTCTCAACTTATCGCGCACGGGTCAAAGCATAGTAGGATTACAAGACATCTTAACACTAAAAATTCCATACATAAGTGTCGTGATGAGAGGAAAAAATAAGCATGTCATTAGCAAATAGAAAAAAATAGTACATAAACAAAATTTATTTATTTTATATGATCCAGTAGATAGATAATGACACTGGGCCCTGCACTAGGATACCCTGTGTTGCAGGGTCCCAGTCTCTTTTGACATAGTAATCTATTATATATAAAAATCAATTGCTGTTCGTTAGTCTCGCTAAAACTCGAGAACGGCTGAACGGATTTATCTTATCTTGGTCTTGAAATGTTCGTGGAGGTCTAGGGAAGGTTTAACAGGTGAGAAAAATTCTAATAATTGCCGGGAACACCCTAAAACAGCAGTCGATTGAGGCAGTACGAAGTCTGCCGGGTCAGCTAGTAGTACATAAAAATAATTACAAAATAAAAATTAAACCATGAAAAAGGAATATAATAATAATGAGATGAAATAGTGAAGAAGTTTTGTGATGTATGTATGCAGGTTACAATGAACAGTTACATGACACTTAAATAAGGAATCTTTTTGGTTATGCTATATTGTTATAGGTATTGAAACTTAGTCAACTTTAGTAGCTGATTTAACATACAAATAAAAAATGCAGAAAGCACAGATTTTATAGATAATCAACGAAAAGTGACTTTATTTTAATACTATATCAGGTTGTAAGGCGCTTAACATTTCCGAGATGTCTGGTAATCCAGTCACCTAAGTAAGAGTTATTGAAAGCTTAACTTAGACATTCATTTAATTAAAAACGATTTATTACGAGCAGTTTGTAAGAACCCAGATTAAGGCCACAATCAATAAATTTTCATGTTACGTTACGTTTTTGTGTTACGGACTATTGAAGACGTATAAGACTAGCTAAGTGTGAGTGGGGACACGTGCAGTGTAGTTGAATAGGTACCGGTTTTCTAACAGTAAGTAAAACTTATGTAGTGATGACAGTGAATTTTGATGTTTTATTTTTTTTACTTTTATAAGTACAATAATCAAACACAATCTGTCTGTAGACTAACACCTATGGTAAAGAGATATTTGTTTAGTGAAACATAACCAGAGTTAATTCGAATGATTAGAATAGCCACTAGAGCGAATGTTCTAAAACCTTTCAGACATCAGAAGACACAATCAAAAAAGACAAAAACAAAAAAGGAGAAAAAAAATAAAACAACTAAAAAAGAAAACAGCTTGACCTACCAGTGTCAAACGTGGACATTGATAAGTAAACGCTGTGAGTACCTAATCACGATCCCTAGAATAACTAACAGTCTATAATATTCTTATACTAATTTAGAAAATTAGAGAGAGTTTTCGGTACTTAGTATGTAGTTATAATAAGTATATTGAGGAATATACCGCTTTATTTCAACATATTTATTACTTACCTTCTCAAATCTCGAAGCATCGAGACGGATTTACCCACTCGACACAGCTCTACTTCACACCTCAAGATGCGCTACTGCTGTACAATGTACACACCACTTCGATTCAAGAATATATGTATTAAGATGGATAGAGACTATTCTCACAAATAATGCGTAGGTTCAAAGCTGCAGGTATTATCTCCCATACTTAAAATTATGTATTATTTAGAAGGTACCATTAAATGTCTAAGCATTGGGACGGATTTATCCACTTAGATCTACTTCACACTTCAAGACAACAAGGTGTATAAATATTATTAAGTTTGTCTTTTTTTTATCTCGGAGCTATGGAGCTCCGGACTTTTGGAAGGCGTGCGTGGGGCCGTAGCCAACACGTAGAGACCCGTTAGACAATTTTGCTCTAAATGTAATGTGGCACCAACCGACGATTATCCCTGTTCGCACCATATATAGGTAAAAAAAAGGACAATCCCCGCTTAGAGCAGGACTATTGCAGAATATAGGAACTAAAATCTAGGTTATGGTGGTGGGTGCTAATGGATTAGGTAACTAAGACTATGGATGGACCCTGCCTGGCCAATGCAAATTAACACGGATAAAATGGCAGGGGAAATAATAATAATAATAATATAATAATTATTATAATTTCATTTAATTCAAGAGATGATACAATGGATAGAGACTGTTTTTACGAATAGTGTGTTGCTATTAGGTGTGTTACCTACCTAGAAATCATTAACTACTAGATGTAAGTAGGCACATCTGTACAAAAGTTAATAATAATAACGTTTATTTTCCACCACTACTTAAATAAAAGTTTAAAAAGAATTTGGAAACTTTTTTGCATGACGTTACTGTCATTTTTTTTGTTTCGAATTGTCGAATGATTGTTAAAAAACAATCATAGTTAGATATTTTAAACCGACTTTTGAAAAAAAAGGAGGTCAATGTTCCGTTATATTTATTTTTATGTAGATTTTTGTTCGCCGATTATTCTGTCATTGAGGACCGATTTTGAAAATTATTTTTTTGTTTAAAAGAATATACAAGACTTACTCCCAAGTCCGATAGAAATATTTTTGAAATCCGATAATTAACTTAGAAGATATGGAACTGAACTTCTCATAGAATCACAGTAGATCAGTCGCGTCGGACAACTAGTACCTAGGTACTTACTGCTTTGTTAACACGTGTAGTCGATGGCTAAATCACTAACAAGGGGGAAGGTGGGGTGCTTTGGCCGCCAGATAACAGATAGCTAAGATGTTTTGATCACCCTGGATGTAACGACAATCTTAACGCCATGCAATCCTTTGTTACATAATTTTAACTACTTTGGAAGCTTAAATATATCTGAGGCTGACAGTACCTACTTAACTAAATCATACATTCAAATACTTACCTACTACTACCTAGCTAAACTGAAAACAGTTACTTAAGGGCGTGTTTGCAAATTTGATAAAATAACAGGATTTTCAGTACATTTTGCGACGAAATGAAACGAAACGAAATGTAAATAATAATATCCACAGATAGATTACTCCTTTATCTTTCATCGCTCCAATAAAAATTAAAAAAAAAATCAGTTTATAATATTGGAAAAAAATAAATCCCTAGCCTCTTCATACAAAATTGACGATATCATGTTGAGTTCAGGAACATTTTTGGTCTATTTAATAACATTAATTCATTTATTTAAGAACGTTTTATGTGAGCCGACATGTATAAAATAAGTTCCAACAGAAAAAAATTGCAAGTAGTCTTACAGTAAACACTACAAATTGAGTTTACTTTGTTCACAAATTTTTGCCTTGATTTTTCCACTAAATTGTAAAGAATTTATTAGTCAGTCTGCGCTCGAGCGCCATTGTGAGTGGACGCTGTGTCGCATGTAAGCAGAAAGGAGACGTTCAAAAAATGTATAGAGCCTGGGATTAAAATAATTGTAAATTTGAACAGCAATCTGAGTTACGTAGGTTAATAGAGCATAATTAATTAAATTTTTTGGTGTATTTAAAATAATTTTACACCCCCCCGTTTTTTTAAAAATTGAAATTGAAAATAAGAATCCTTAATGCAATATTATGATTATTGCAATTGGCAACCCCATGGTCAAATGTCAATTGAGCAACCAAAAAAATCAAAATTATTTCGACGCTGTCAATCAAACTGATCAATGACAATGACATCATGACGTTTCCCGTAATTATATTTTTTTCCACGCGTTTTGTTATTACACTAATAAGATAACTAATATTTTTCGTCATAATTACATTAAGCTGCAGCTAGAATAATATTACAAGAGAAAAGTACTGTAACAGAATGCAATTGTTGACGTGATTGCAATATTTATACTGCTTAGGAAACGGATAATTAAAGGTAATGTACGTTTTGTTTTTCTATTACATTTTTTTGATTTTTACAAAAATGGTTGCTCCTAAAATTCGTGTTTAGTTAAATTCTAACAGCTTATTAAATAAGCTTTCCAATGAGGTATATCACATTGGTGTTCAAAATTCTATCCCACTTTTGACCTCTCCTTTGTCTTGATAAAGATCGCTGTACGAATACAAAATATTTGACAAAACCAAATTGATACTTGACGCCTTCTGTACGAACTGCGTAGACGGACAACTAAGACGTATTCACTGTTTCATATCGTAGATTTTCAATAATTTTATTTTGTTTGAACCACCGGGCTCTTTTCTTAGTTATGTTGAGATCTTACGTGAGGATCTTGATGGAGTGACCTGAAGGTGTACTTTGAAGTCTGCTACTGGAACTAGTAGATGAGTAGAGTTGGATGTGTCGAGTTTGGGCTCGTTTTGTTAGTTATGTTGAGATCTTACCTCCGGACTTGATGGAGTGACCTGAAGGTGTACTTTGAAGGCTGCTACAGGAACTAGTAGATGAGTAGAGTTGGATGTGCCGAGTTTGGGCTCGTTTTGTTAGTCATGTTGAGATTTTACCTCTGGACTTGATGGAGTAACCTGAAGGTGTACCTACTTTGAAGTCTGCTACTGGAACTAGTAGATGAGTAGAGTTGGATGTGTCGAGTTTGGGCTCGTTTTGTTAGTTATGTTGAGATCTTACCACCGGACTTGATGGAGTGACCTGAAGGTGTACTTTGAAGTCTGCTACTGGAACTAGTAGATGAGTAGAGTTGGATGTGTCGAGTTTGGGCTTGTTTTGTTAGTTATATTGAGATCTTACCTCCGGACTTGATGGAGTGACCTGAAAGTGTACTTTGAAGTCTGCTACTGGAACTAGTAGATGAGTAGAGTTGGATGTGTCGAGTTTGGGCTCGTTTTGTTAGTTATGTTGAGATCTTACCACCGGACTTGATGGAGTGACCTGAAGGTGTACTTTGAAGTCTGCTACTGGAACTAGTAGATGAGTAGTGTTGGATGTGTCGAGTTTGGGCTCGTTTTGTTAGTTATGTTGAGATCTTACCACCGGACTTGATGGAGTCACCTGAAGGTGTACTTTGAAGTCTGCTACTGGAACTAGTAGATGAGTAGTGTTAAATGTGTCGAGTTTGGGCTCATTTTGTTAGTTATGTTGAGATCTTACCACCGGACTTGATGGAGTGACCTGAAGGTGTACTTTAAAGTCTGCTACTGGAACTAGTAGATGAGTAGTGTTGGATGTGTCTAGTTTGGGCTCGTTTTGTTAGTTATGTTGAGATCTTACCACCGGACTTGATGGAGTGACCTGAAGGTGTACTTTGAAGTCTGCTACTGGAACTAGTAGATGAGTAGAGTTGGATGTGTTGAGTTTGGGCTCGTTTTGTTAGTTATGTTGAGATCTTACCACCGGACTTAATGGAGTGACCTGAAGGTGTACTTTGAAGTCTGCTACTGGAACTAGTAGATGAGTAGTGTTGGATGTGTCGAGTTTGGGCTCGTGATTTTAGTTATATTGAAATCTCATCAGGGTAAAATGTACTTATGGGTTTACCTCAAATATTTTCGAAATCGGTCCACAATTGAAACGGAGAACATTTATACAACCGAATATAGAACCTGCTTCCATTTTAAAAATTGGTTAATAATTTTAAGTACTAAATGACGGGTCTATGACCCCCGGTTTGACTGAAGTTCCTTGCGCTTTTTCGTACACTTTTTCTATACAGTCATTCTAATTTACGTGCTAAAATATCACGTCGATAGAAGCTAAAAGAACTAC
Organism: Meganola albula; assembly: GCA_936450015.1. NCBI lineage: Eukaryota > Metazoa > Arthropoda > Insecta > Lepidoptera > Nolidae > Meganola > Meganola albula. The sequence continues at coordinate 9,826,406 of OW388155.1, read as the reverse complement.
ATACAGGGCTAAAAATAAATTTGATTCTGTTAAAAAATACATACCTACTTAATATACTTACCTTTTATTAAATAGAAATAACAAGAGATCTAGAGACAAAGTTCTCGCCAAGACGAACCATATGTTTTATTTCTGAGGTCCTTTGGCGATCTTGAAATGAAATGAATTATTGAGAGAAAATTTATTATAGAGTTTCTATGGTCACCTTCTTGGTCCATCATCTGACCTTGTGTACCATACAAAGACAAAGTACTCGTCAACACGTACTATTTGAGCCCAAACTCGACAGTGATGTGTCGTTTTCTTACCGAGTTCCTTTCCCTACCTCCCTGCTCCATCATCAGACCCTGGATACTATCTAAAAAAGTACTCATCAAAACAAACCACACGACCCTAAACTCGAAGAGGTTGTGTCGTTTTATCATTAAGTTCCTTTAGCGACCTTCCTGCTCCATCATCAGGCCCTGGATATTATGATCTAGTGATAAAGTACTTGTCAAGGTAAATTATATGAGCCCAAAACCAACAGAATTGTGTGGTCCTATTATGGAGTTCCTTTGGCAACCTTCCTGCCTACTCACCAGACCCTGGATACCATCTAGAGACAATGTTCTCACCAAGACGATACTACTAGCCCTTACTAAATGGGATTGAGTCGTTTTATTACAAACTTCCTATCGCCACCATCACCATCGTTTTACTCCATCATCAGACCCTGGATACCATCTAGAGAGAAAGTACTCGTCAAGACGAATACTGAAAGCTGAACTTCTTTTTATCCTTTAATAGGCTTGCGCTTGACCACATCTTGCCTTATGTGAAGCAATGATTAAGTCTACGATGGAACGCGCTTACGCAGTAATTACCGATTTACTCGTTACTTGAAGACAGGCAGATTATCGCTATCGAAAAACATATACGACGGCAGTAGGCAGTTCGCACAATAAAAGTGGAAGCAAAGCACTTAGTGCGTAATTATTATTTATTTTTAGCTAATTTTAATATTATGTACTCAATTGAAAACCAAACAACGCAATGTAAATTTAAAAAGAAATATACGGACTAAAGTAGGCTCAATTATCAAATCATGTCAGTTTACTTGCAATTTCATCGCTTCGCGCATGTCGCTGTGTGAGTGTGAGCCGTGCATCTGTAGTAGTAAGATAATACCTAAAATTGAAACGCGACTATTCGTAAATACGTCCTTAAACTGTCATCACGCGATGCAGTCAACTGGTCGATCAAATTATACCTTCAGTGCAACAATGGCATAAGTAATAGATTACATTTTTACAGTAAAGTGATAGTACCTTACTTATGTATATTGTTTTATTGATTTACAATAGTTTACTATCTAAGTAATTTTTAAATTTCCATTTTCTTATTATATGTAGAGTTATATTTTTAGCACTAAATAATAATGGCTAAAAATAATACCAGGTTAAATTGTATGTTAATGTCAATTACACACAGCGGTTACTTAACCTTACTACCTCCTTAATTAAATATATCTATGTATACAAACGCGCAACTGACTGCACAATGACTACGCTGTTTTTAAATTTGTGACTTGCGCCACAGCATAATGCTTTTCAAGTTAATTCTGTCAATTTCTAATAAGAAGTCCAAAGCAGTTTCAATTTACTCTATAACGTAAACGACTAGCAAAATTCTCTACTAATACACTCACAAAATATTTAATAACACAACAATAATATTTTCAATCAACAAAATAACAAAAGCGATAAGCATATTTTGGTACACAATGTATGAAGCCCCACTACACGTAGTCACATAAACGCTATATTGAGGCAAAAATAAACCTTTGTTTTATTCAATCTTAGCGCTTAATACGAGGAATTAAGGTGCCATATAAATCTCGATATCTTGTGGTACGTATTTACGATAAATCTGTAAGTAACGTAGCAACGGGTGGCAAGTGTTTGTTCTACTTACTTACCTATTTTATGTATTGGATAGGTAATATGTCGATTTACGAAAAAGTTCCTTTTTGTACATAGACCACTTTACATCAAAATACTACGAAAATGTTGTTGTTGTCTAAACTGCAAATTCCGGTGCACAACACCCCACAAGAAATGATAAAGATGATAAAATACAGGTAAAAAATATCAATAATTATATTTAAAAAAAAATATGGAACTATAATATGCATTATCATCATCAGCTTGGGGTCACCCTATAACCAATATAAGATATCCATCCTGTCTCTTCTTTAGAACATCAGCCATCAGATTCCTTCAGAATCCATCGGTCTACTAATCTACTGAGAAAACTTATCTTCATTAAGCCATTATCTGATCATTATATTACCTGTCCACTTTTACTTGCTTTCTTTGACTATGTACAATGATTAATGATTATGACGGGCCGGTGGCGTGGTCGGTAAGATACCACCCGAGACAAACATTTGTTTAAATATGTCTGTTTGTCTTGTGTCTGGGTGTAATTATCTATATTTAAGTATATATTTACAAAAGAAAAGTATTATATGTAGTATATTACCAGTTATCTGGTTTCCATAGTACAAGCTCTGCTTAGTTTGGGATCAGATAACCGTGTGTGTTAATTTCCCACTATATATTATTATATATATTATTATTATTATAATGATAACCAGACTATCTTATTACCTACTGAGTACACTTGCGTTCTCTATACATAGTCACGTCTGTTACCACTTATTTTATAAGGCAGTTCTGAAGTTTGCCCTTCAGCGTTTTATAGCGAACATAACTCCAGTCCATTTCATAATTTTATATCGGTTGTCGTACCCTGACGTCGTGTCATAGAGTTATCTATCACATTTACTTCGACTTTTCGGTTATTCAGTTACCTACTTTTTTATCGGATGGCCTACCCAATTAAACGGAACAGCCTTTATTCACTGGACTTTCTCGGTGAAGTCGAGTTCTATGACAACTGCCTTGAGGGTGAACCTCGGGCTACTAAAACTCGAACCTATGGACGTTGCCGGACACCTCTAGACAACGCCTATATCGCTATGGCGCGGTCCGGTACTGACCGGGACCGTAATCATCTGGGGGACCTGTCCCAACCCACGGTTGCGTGGGCGATATCTCGGCGTGTGTTGAGCGTTGCTACTACTGCTGGTGGTGTCTCTACCTACTCTACCATTAGCGGTTGATCAAACTTATGGGTTATTTTTACAAAGAGGCTCCACATGTCAATAACTTAGTCTGTCCTGACATAATGTCATGAGATTGTATCTGCCTTGAAACATCTCATTCATTCTATCTAAATAAATATCAGAGCTTGAGTATTTCTTCTGTGGTCGTGGGGGGAGGCAACTGCGGCGCGCATCCGAGGTTCGACGCTCGCGCTACGTTACAATCACAACAGGTATAACACTCTGCACAGAAACGCCACTCTTCTGCTTTGAGGTCTACGACAAGTTTAAAATTATAGCAGATACTAGCTGCCCCAGCGAACTTCGTACCGCGCAAAATTGTGAATCTAAACCATTCCCAGATCCCCTTGAACACACACAAAAAATTTCATCAAAATCGGTCCAGTCGTTTGAGAGAAGTTCAGTGACATACACACTCACAGAAGAATTATTTATATAAGGATAATTTTAAACTTTATCATGGATATTTTAACAAAAGCTATAAGTAATGATACGCAAACGGCAATAGGGTCACTCGTCGCCCATATTTAGACGGCGAAATGTAGACAATTCGCCTTTGCCTACACCTTAGGGTAATACAAGCGTGATGCTATGAAATTAACTTTTTAACTTGAGCCTTAGTTCTAAGTAAGAATAGAGTTTCCCTTCTGTTTCTATTGTAAATAGTAACAATCAATCGCACAACCTAGTAAAGAAATATGTTACCATTGAAATAATTTATATTATATTACACATACATCTAGTTCTTTACATCTACCACTAATTAATAAATACAGCCATATGCAAATTAACATCATAACAATAACAGGTGTTAAGATCCATGTCAGTTGACTACAGTTTGTTGCACAACATCTGAAAACATAAGATTAAGGTTAATTTTGAAATGTAGGACGTTAATGGTAGGACTGCTCAAGTCGCTGCACTGAATTTGATACAAAAAGTTATAATAACGATCCTATTCTATGCCTACTTACTTGATAGCATGCAAAGAAAACTAATGGACCCATTTTGACGTGACAACGTCTTATAAATTGGTTTGCCGGGTGACACTTCAAAAAACTGCGTTACGCTCCGCTCACGTTATGCGCTTACAATGAGAGCGAGTGAGAGGCACGCGTCCCTTCCACTCGGGCATGGTTAGCCCGCCTAAGAGCGAGAGAGACAGACATAAAAAGTGAAAGGCACGCGTCCCTTCCACTCGAGCACAGTTAGCCCGCCTAAGAGCGAGATTCTTTGTATAAATTAATGTTTTAAATATAATTCTTTGTATAAATAAATGTTTTAAATTGTTACTATTATTTCATCCTTCTTCCTACTATACGAATGAATATTCACATTAAAATTATTTTACCACTCAAAGTCGTTGTCACGTAAAACTTTCGCCCGTATACCGACTCTACAGGCAACCAATTTTTTTTTTATTCTTCGATAGGCTGGCGCTTGACTACAACTTGCGTGATGTTAAGCAATGATGTAGCCTACGATGGAACGCGTCAGCCCAATATACAGATTCACTCGGGATTACGGATGATTATCGGTGACAAGGTGGCAGTGGAATGAGCCTTCATATGGTTAGAAACCTTAAAGGAGCAACAATTCAGACCCACACTCCCTGCATGGTGTCACCAGACATAGCACCGGAACACGGCAAGGGCGCTAGGCGGTGCGGCTTTGACTTGTGGGTGACCACTAACCACGGCCGAAGCCTACCACCGGTTGACTGTCACGTGATTTGCACCAACCCGGGGACTACGTGTGGGTAATTAAAGGTGTACATGTACACCCACGGACGAAGGTGACCCAGGCCTCACTAGCGCGTGCGTCGCGTTGCGTTAACGCTGCGTATCGTTTCACAGGTTTTTGTATCATGCCTGCCACTTTTAAGCGATATGACTGCGACGAGTCGCACTGCGACGCGCTTGTAACGCGGTCTTAGGCGCTTTGTTGTAGAATAAACATAGGTAATCTTTGGTTGTAGGTCCTACGATAAAAAGTAGTAAAAAAAATAGACAAGACATAATTACTTACTGAACAGGTGATTGCATCGTTACAATAGGTATTCGTACGTTTCAACTTTAATACTTAGTTTACTTTTGAAGTTTTGCATTTTGTGTAATGAAGGTTGTGTTGTTATGTGCTTTGTGTCACTTTAATACGAGTATCAATTGACGTCTCTATGTCCCTAGGCTTTTTTATATGCGTCTCAACTGTAGAATTATAGTCACAAATTCAATATTTTCGATATTTTTTCATAGATTTCCAACGGTTTGTACGACACAACATTGACACCGACTGCGTCATAGTTAATATTTTTTTATGCACAGACTACATAAATGTTACAAAACAAATAAGGCTCACGAGCTTTGTGGTCATTCTGTATAAGAAAAAAACAAGTTTTTCCATTGATAAAATGGATTTTTACTACAATTCCAGAGGTTTTCAAGAAAAATGAGATAGGCTTGGAAATCCCCCTGTAAAACTATCACCAATCTATGCTATCACCTAATAAAAAACATTAACCTCTATAAACAAGTGTATTAAAAGAGGTCACTGTTTAAAAAGTATAATAATAATACTCTTTCACAGACAACTAAGAGAACGTTACTCTTTGGTCATGTGTCATATCCGCTGTCGACGGAAAGTGCATTTTTATAATTTTCTATTATTTGGTTTCTTTATCTTTTATTTCTCTATTTTATCAAGCACTATGGCGTATGCTATTTTAGAAGCCCAAGATATTCCCGAGATTTTAAAAAAGTAAGCACTAGCACCTCTTATTGTACCTACTTACTTTTAGATCACAAAATTATTTTGTATTTAGAAATCAAAAGCAACGCTTCATGCCTTAATTACTACTTTAATTACTACTTAATACTACTTGAAGGTGTAGGCAAAGGTGAAAATAACACACTTTCCGCCGGCTATGTCTATATAGCCGTACCTATTGCCGTACATCGGACACAATTCCTATTCAAATTGATGATATTTCTATTAAATTTTCTTTGTGTGAAATCCTTTCTTGCTTTCTAATGTCAATTAATGGTTAATAATTGGGAGTTCCCGACGAAAAAGTAACGATAAGTATGACGTGAGTGTCCGTGCTCAACAGAGATCATCATAATCCTCTAAGTTCACCGTGGCGGTGCGGGTAATTAACTGATCCTCATACTTACACTATTACACCAAAGTTTGTTTCATCGTTTTTCGAATAGACCAATTTTATGAGGTTACCTTTATTTGAAAGCTAAACTGATCGAGCTAAGAACAGTCTTAGCTAGGTCTAAGTCGAGGGTTTCACGAGAAAAAAATACTTACACCACACCGCCAAGCTGCCTGGTTGTGTTTCAGTGCTATGTGCGACGGGCCGGTGCGGTGGTGCGGTGCCGCGGTGGCGTAGTCGCAGGTCGTGGGTTCGATTTCCACCCAAGTCAGATATTTGTGTGATGAACACGTCTGTTTGTCTTGAGTCTGTGTATCTATATTTAAGTATGTATTTACCAAAGAAAAGTATTATAAGTAGTATATTACCAGTTATCTAGTGTCCATAGTACCTACAAGCTCTGCTTAGTTTAGAATCAGATGGCTGTGTGTGTTAATGTCCCACTATATTATTAATAGTATTGTCTGGTGACACCATTTAAGAGGTTGAGCCGGAATAGTTCTGCCTTTATGGTTTCTAACCATAATAATCTTACTAATATTATAAATGCGAAAGTAAGTGTGTGTGTGTGTGAAGGTTTGTTACCACGTATCTCCATAACCGCACAACCAATGTTAATGAAGTTTCCATAATTACCCCCATGAGGTGTGGAAAATGAGTTTTATTGGTAAAACTTAAAGTTTCTCTGGATCTGTATAGTCTTAAGTCGGATTCACTCCAAATTTGGCACACATATACCTTAAAAGAAATCATAAAACACGTGTTTTTTATTTTCCCAAAACTATTCCCAGCGGGAGTGTAAAATGAGCTTTTTTGGAAAAATTAAATATACCAGAACTGTTTAGTCTGTGGTCCGATTCACTTCAAATTCGGTACAAATAAAGCTTAAAACAAATAATGAAACACGTGTTTTTTATTTTTCCATTTTTTTTTATTTTTAACCTAATACTATGCGGGCGAAGCCTGAGAAATTATTCTGAGTGGGATTTTCTTCAAAGTTGATATCAATACTCCTTCATCATTTTGATCTAACTTGATCTATTTTGACACAATGACATGTTTGATAACTCAATGCTACGAATAGAATTCGATATTTAAACTTTTTTTGTTATTGGTTATTTGAATGAAAAACTTACAATATGTATGGTCTAAGAGCCGTAGTATTTTTAAGAAACCCCTATAGATTTATGGAGATGCCTATGGGGGCTTGCCGATTTCAAAATGTTGCTTACACGCCTACACTACTGAACTAATTTTGTATGGAGATAGATTGAGACCCGGTAAAGGATAGGTTTAGCGCGATAACATACATCCGCGGGCGAAGCCGCGGGCGGAAAACTAGTAATACATATGTTGCGTTATTCGACTGCCACCTTTTCATCGAAAATTATTCGTAATCACGAGTGAATCGGTATATTGGGAAGGCGCGTTCCGTCATCAGACTGCATCATTGCTTGGCATCAGGCAGGTTGTAGTCAAGCGCAAGCCTATTTCAGAATTTTAAAAAATAAAGTCATTAAATGTACCTGATCAATAGGGCTTAGCAATGTGCAATTTTCGGAATCTACACTATTATTCCCATCTTGACAGGCGCGATAGAAACTGCAATAAGATTTAGGAATGTCAATTTTGCCCATTGCTATTGTTCTGATTGACTTAACTATACCTTCATTTGTTTTAAAACAACTTCCTTCCATCCATTATAAGCACATTGTTATAATATTCCACGGAAGGTATTTTTATAGTTCATTCAGTGAGTGGGTCACACTATTATGGAAACAGGATAACTGATACACTTACAATATAATACTGCTCGTATCTTTTTTAAATTCTAACTAAGTTAAGTACATACCGTAGTTATCTTAAGGTTAGGTAGATACTTAATGAAGTTCTATACTTTATTGCAATTTATTTATGTGTTACTCAGTGAGCAACGATGGTCGGCATGTGCGAGTATCAGCAGATCTCTCTTTCTGATCGTCGTGTTCTCCATCTCTATTGGAGCCTGCATTGGGTACACTTATTGCTATATGATAGAATACCGATCCAAGGACGCAAGAGGTTGGTTTGATATCAATATTTTTAGTATCATTATTCCTAAATTTTTGGAGCACAAAACCGTCGCGACATACCCTGACAGAAATTGCAGGAACACATTTAGACCAAGTTTCAAAGATGTTGGGGAAAACCTGATAGGTATGTCCCAACAATGTCAAAATACCTACTAACAACAAAGTTCAAAGACCAATCTCGTCATTTCTTTTGACAGGTAATGAAACAGTAATATAATAAGGTAAATTAATAATCATCTTAACCTATAGACAGACCGTTTAACTCGCGTATCGCCTATCGCCAAGATTCTGACTCCTCAAGCTGCACAGACAGTGATGATGATTCAAGCGATATAGATATTAGTGACGAATAGTCTTACATTACTTTTATCTGTGGTTAAATAGTTCTTTAAGAGATTTGATTAATGTTTTATGACTTTGTACCTCAGATGGCGATACGCGAGTTAAACTGTCTATCTATAAACACTTTGTTCCAGCAAATGTGCCGCTATCAACAATTCACGTCATGCAGGTATCAGAGACAGATGAAAATGTAAATTGGACAAATGTTGTTAGATGATCACACAATACCAGGACCTTGTGTAAAAGAACGGTCACAGATGAAACACTTCTTATAACAAAAAAAAAATGTTCTTATAAGTCCCATTTAAAAAGAAAAGCATTTTGTAAAGCCATCCATATTATGAAGGAGTTACGTAAACAAATATAAAAATATTTAAGCATCCGAATTGGGACCTTCTCTTTTTTTACACTTGGTTAAAATTATACGCATTGTTGTCAAGAATCTACATGAAAAGTGGCATAATAAAACGATGCAAATTTTCAGATTGGTATTTTATTGATTTTGTAAGATATGTCAATTTCCAGGCCTCCTACCCTTCCCAGGCTCGTTTACTCAACCGCCATACTCCTGCTGAGTGCAGCTTTATCCGAGGAGCAAGAAGTAAATGTATTTTATTTACCAGCTAATGACACAAATTAGTGGCGAAGTCCAAGAAGAAGAAATCCATACAAGCCGATTCCCATCGGAATCATCATCCCTTTAGGAATTGGTCAGTATCACACGTACTTAATAATATATTATGTAACGCCTAAAAGTTTTAAATAGCAACAAAAATAAGTACCTATAGTATCAAGTGTAAGAACGATCGGTGACGGTGTTGCAGAGATATTATTTTCCCAAGTGAGAACTTTTTTGCTCCGGCTACCCTTTTTCAAACTGGGCACTGTTTTTACAAAACTAAAAAGTTTGTTTAGCTGTGACACTGGTTAATCAATTATTCTATGACTGCGAATATATTTTAATACACCTGAAGATAGCTACTGTGGTGTTTTAGTGGCTAAACCGGGCCTGCTCACTGGAAAGGCAGGTATATACCCCGTTACCTCCCTCGCAGCGACCAGCCCCAATAGTAAAACCCATAAAAAAGTTTATTCCATGTAAAAAATATATACATATTTGTGTAAATAGGACCACCACATTAGGTAATTTTTTAAGTGTCAAATTAAAGCAATTGACCAAACCCGACGGACTGCCTAGCTCCAATTTATATTGATTGTGATGCAGAGGAAAAGATGCTTCAGTAATTCAATCATGTCGGAGTTTAGTTAGATAATTAGCAAACTGATTGGTTAAACACTGCCGCTATTCTTTGGTTAGAATCGTTGCGTGCGGTCACTTAAAATGCGAGCTAAATGGTTTCGATAAAGTACAATACTAACTATGGGTATAGAGGAGAAACAGGGCTAAGTTTTCGCTTGGAACATGTCGCGGGTCTGAAAATTAACGCGGACCCACAAGGTGTAAACAGCATGAAAATTAATTACGAATATTTATAAATTTGTTATTTGTTCCTGAGCAGCTGAAGCGCAGCGGTACGGGCCTCGCCTTAGAAACATAAGGTCGCGGGTTCGATTCCCAGTCGTGCCCACACATCTTTGTGTGATTGTTTCATCGCCGCTGTTCAAGATCGGTGAAGGAATATATCGCGAGGATACCGACATGTCTACGAACTAATCATTCGAGGATATGTGACAACCACCAACCCGCACTTGGCCAACGTGTGTGGATTAAGGCCTAAACTCTCTCAACTCATAATATAGTTGAGAGAAGACCCGTGCCCAGCAGTGGGACACTGGGTTGAAGTGATTTACTTTTTTATCCTAATAATACGCGGGCAAAGCCGCGGGCGGAAACTAATCTACACTAATGCATAAACTTTATTAATAATTTATAATAGGTATTACCTATTAATGCGAAACTTTGTATGGATGTGTGAATGTTTGTTACTCCTTCACGCAAAACCTGCTTGATAGAATTGGATAAAATTTAGCATAGAGATAGATTATAATCTGGATCACACAGGCTTCTTTTTATCCTAAAAATACGTAGGCGAAGCCGCGGGCGGGTGCTAGTATGTAATAAAGATACCATCATTAAGGAGGATCCTTGCTTTAACAAGGTAAACATACAAGTTTCAGACGGTTTACCTTGACTTTTTGTATCGCGCGGTTAGCTTTAACTATAAAAACCAGTTGTGTGTGGGTTAAGAAGTACAATTTTAACTACTAATTGTTTAATTTTTAATCTACTTAAACTAATATTATAAAACAGAGGAGTTTGTTTGGTTGGTTGGACGTGCTTATCTCAGGGACCACTAGTCTGATTTCAAAAACTTGCGTTATAAAAAAGTATGTCACGCGAGCGAAGCAGCGGGCGTCAAACTAGTAGGTATAATATAATAGGCGTAGACGCACGCCTGAACAGCGGTGGCGGTATCAGCCTCGCCTTGGAAATATAAGGTCGCGGGTCCAATCCCCGTTTGTGCTAGGTAAGGTACTTGCTTTTCGCCGCAAGTCGTGGGTTCGATTCCCGCCCAAGTCAGACCTTAAATTTGTGTGATAAACACGTCTGTTTGTCTTGAGTATGTATGTGTGTAATTATCTATATTTGAGTATGTAGTTACAAAATAATATGTATTATATTATCAGTTATCTGGTTTCCATAGTACAAGCATGTATAGTAGTACTAGTATAGTATTATATTATCTGTGGTACAAGCTTGCTTACCTTCCCCTCTGCACCCCAGCTGAGGCGGCGTAGTTTCATAAAATAAAATAAAAAACATTTAAATCTGTCCATCCGTATAGGAGCTACGTGGTAACAAGCTGACACGCGAAATTCACACAGATAAAAAATTAGTAGGTGTCTTTACATACTTTAAATTATTTTCTAGAAAGTGAAAAATAAAATATTCAGCTGTTAATTTAATTTAGTGCTAATATTCCTCTAATCTTTGTTTTCGTCCAAAAACAATGTTTAGATTAGCACTGACTTCAATTAACACATGTGAATTATATTTTTCACTTTTTAAAAGGCAGTTCAATTCTTTTTTGATAATTTTTGTTTCATTTTTCTGTGATCTATGAAAAGTGACGGGGTTTTAAAACCTCAGCTGTCTGTTCGTGATAAACATAAAAACTATCGAACAGATTTTCGTGCGGTTTTTACCAATAGACAATGAGGAAGATTTATATGTTTGTATTTAGGTATAATTTGTACCCGTGCGGAGCCGGGCGGGACAGATTAGTAGAACACAATACACAGTACAGAGTAGGTACTTATAGTGCTGGTGCAATGTTGTCATTGTACCTACTGATATACTAGTCTAGTCACTACTCGGAACGAATTATCAATAACAAACCAGCACTCTCACAAACAACACGTCATACTTACAATGGCTAACCCAAACAATTTGATTGTGAGCTGCGGAAGAAAATTTATTATACTTACCTTGTTACTTTTTATAGGACTTAACCTACCACCGCAGTCTCACTACTGCTTCTCCTGTAAGCCAAAATCAACAGCGGTGCCGGCGCTGTGAAGAGGCTCGAAATTGAAACCCGGCCAAGTCCAGTAGGCTAATTCACGTAATTAAATAAGTTCAGTTGCAGTGCAGTTGCATTTAAACTTCGATCAAAGTAGCCCTTTACTTATTCCCGTAATTTTGACAACCGCTGTCAGATACGCTGTACGCTTTACACTAGATATGACAGCTAAACAATTACAAGAATACCATGTTGCACTAAGACGAAAACTTTAAACCTTAGGAGCGTGGTAATTTATGACGACCTGTCATTCAAAAACGGGTAGCATTAATGTCAGATTATCTTTATCCCTTTCTGTTTAGTGTCATAGGGATAAGTGCTTTTCATTTGCACGCCTTGTTTGGTTTTATTCATAATCTTTTAGCACTCTTTAGTTAAACTGGGCTATGTCTCTTTCTTACACGTATAAATGTCAAGATGACAGACAAAGACACGAATTATAAACCTATATTAGCTATAATGAGCTTGTATGACGTTTAAGCTTGAATACGGGGGTAGGTCTATTAGCTTTCACCAGCTTTACTCGCATAGTTTAGAATAAATAATAGCATGTGTGTTATTTATGAGTATAATCTATATCTGTGCAAAATTTTATCCAAATCCGCCGAGTAGCTCTGCTTTACTATCTATCCCTATGTAGGTATGCTTAGATCTTTAAAACTACGCGAAGGATTTGGATGCGGGTTTTTTCGTAAATACAGTGATTCAAGAGGAAGGTTTATATGTATAATACATGCATGTTATACTCGTAGTAGAGAAATACTAGTAATTGTATAGGTTTCTAATGTGATGTCGTAAATAAACACAAATTTTTTGCACTTACATTTGTAATGTAAGTGCAAAAAACGCGGCGCTGGCTGAACCATACGAGATACATCAAAACAATGTATACAGTATTGTATGTACAACTTAGAAACGTCTACAAAATATCCGCCATGGTATATCGTGACCATTACGTACCTCACAATTGTCTGTGTGTCTATTTGTGAGTTGTTGCGGTACGATAGCTTACAAACGGACGATTTTGATTTTTTTCTGCCAAAATGGACTTGACCGAGTTCAAGTGAAGAAGTGAAGTCTGCCAAGAGTGTTTTAAAATTTATATAAATATATTGTCAAATACCGATATCTACCCATGCGAAGCCGGGGTGGGCCGCTAGTTAATAATACATATTAGAAGTAATAGTAGGAATGATGCTTTACCTATGCTTGATACGTGCCCCGCTATACCCAAAAGGATGAGTAACTAACTAATAAAAAACCTTACTTCAATCATACACCAACGTGTTCCCTGAGCAGTTATAAGCGATCGCACGTAAGCCGACGCACGCGCAGCTTCTCTTTAAAATTCTTTTATAAATTTACTATCTATAAATTATGTTTATTCAAAGACTTTTTCTTATTTTAAAATTGTTTTAGACACTTTAGAGAGTTTTAGTGCAAGTTCAGTGTGATTTTAATATGAATGCAGTGTGTTATGTTTGTGAAGAGAAATTTTATTCGGTGCAGTACTTAACAAGCCTTCGCGGTTACGAAATAAAAGGTTACGTCTCGTAACTATCGTGATAAGAACCTCATTGAAAACTGATTGTGACGGTACGTAGATATACTATAAGAACTATGATGTAAGTGGATTGATTTTGTAGCCATATAAGTATCCCATTGGTTGGATTCCATGGGTAAGGATAATAATACGAGCTATAAAACAAAAAAATGAGGCTTAAAATCAACTATGTTTTTTGTATGTAAGTATGTTTCGCGATAATTTCGCCAATAGATCGATTTTTAGGTACTTTTTTTATTTCATAATGTATATTTTGCAGGTGGTCCCATTTAAATATTATTAAAATCGTTTAAGCGTCTTTTGAATTATTGTTATCAATTCATATTTTAATAAGGTACTAGCGTCCCGCCTCAGCTTTGCCCGGGTAGCTTCAGCCCACCCAACAATTTACAAAAAATGTCATAATTAAAGAACCGCTCAACCGATTTTGTGCAAAATTCACATAAACCATCTACTAAATAGTTCGAACAATGCCTAAACATCTGGTTTGAATAGGCAAACCCGTTTTTGAGTTATAAAATTACAACGAATATAATTATAGATTATAGTTTCGTGGCTTTTTAGCTAATTTTCACAATTCTGACAGTGTACGTTATCGTCAATGCTTAAAATTGAGATCTGAGATGTAATTAGAAGAGTTATGACGTGATTGATAAAACGTGAATTATAGTTTTATCATATTGATCTCAGTAAATCTATATATATAAAAATGAAACCCGTTTTCCGTTGTCACGACATCACGCGTGAACGGCTGGATCGATTTCGCTAATTCTTTTTTTAAAATAAGTACGAGGATGGTTTCTACGCAGAAAAAATTAAAAAAAAAACGAAAATTTTGAAAGCGAAGAAGTGCCGAAAACGGTTAGATACCTATTAATTATTATTGGTTATATTCGGTAGGTCTGAGACCCGTTAGATGGCACTGCTTTACCGGGCAGAACGACGTCTGCCGGGTCCGCTAGTTTAATATAATTTTGAATTACTGTAAAGAAGAGAAAGAAAAGAACTCATTTTGATAGTAGGATTTGGTATTTCGACGGAAGAATAGGTTGCCAGCATGTGTTTGATTAGTTTTATATAACATAATGCCAAGGTTTTACAATTCTATAGATAGATAGGATATCGAAACCGGTTGTCGAACGAAAAGTGAAAGTACATACCTCAGTGTTTTGATGTCTGTCTTATGTAAATTAGGCAAAAATCTATTAGGTATCTGCTGTAGCGAATTCATATTTGCCTATACCAACTTAATGTTTTTGTTGATAATTATTTACTACTTCAGACTACAATAAATGATAATTACTTACCTAAATAAGCTGACTGATGATGACTAAAACAATATAATGTGACAATAACAAACTAATTAAATTAATAGACTCGAAATTCGTAATAATTATGTCATGACTTTATGTTGTATAAATTTAACTTCTTTTATAAACTTGTAAACTTTCGCGTTGCATTGTTATCATATTCTTTTGTATGTTGCTATACCCTAAACGGGTGTCATGTTGAAACTTTGTAACTTATTTGTTAAACATCTGTACCTACACATGAATGCAATACTTTGACTTCATACACACATCAACTGCTAATTTAAACTTCATCTTCATTCACTTCAACCCTTTTTTTAGTGTCCCACTACTGGGCACAGGTCTTCTCTCAACTATCTTATGAGTTGAGAGAGTTTTGCCTTAATCCACACAGGCTGACCAAGTGCGGGTTGGTGGATGTCACATGTCCTCGAATGATTGGTTCTTAGACATGCCGGTTTTCTCACGATGTTTTCCTTCACCGACATTGAGCACCGCGACGAAACAATTCACACAAAGATGTGGCACGATTGGGATCTCTTGGGATCTCTCATCTTCATTCATTTAATCATAACGTATGTACTTACCACGACTTACCGCTAGTTTCCACTGGCGAAACATGCACAAGAAATATGTTGCAAGCACTATCTATCTCTATCATTTAGAGATGAGTAGAAAGAGATAAAGCTATGCTTGTATAATGTTTTGTTGCGCAGTGCAAACGCACAGTTAGTAAAACTTATCTCCTAAACAGCTAAATGGATTGCGACAGATAAAAAACAACGAATTCCTGATAAATAAATGTTATTACAAAATAGAAGAATACCTAAACGACAATTTTAAAAAGTAAATATTTATAGTAAATAAGTTAGCGATATTCCTCCTCTCTCCTACTTTGCTTGTGCCCAACAGGGTCCATAATTGTCTCTTATATAATTGTTAACACCTTTTTAACATTATGGTTTGCAATAAATATTTAGTATTGAGTATTAACACACGTAGAAAAGAAAAAACAAATAACAAAAATAGCTAAAAGAGAAAAAAAAATTAAGAGTAGGTCTGTACGTGTGATCCATCCGAGTAAGGTATCAGGTTTGTCTCAATAACCCAAGTATTCTTAGATATGAAGGATTAAAAAAAAAGGATTTTGTTTCCCTTATATTAATTCACTAGCTTCTGCCCACGGCTTCGCCCGCGTGGTACTTATTGGGATAAAAAGTAGCCTGTGTGTTAATCCGGATCATAATCTATCTCTGTGCTAAATTTCATCAAATCCCGTCCAGTAGTGTTTGCGTGAAAGAGTAACAAACATCCATACATTCTCACGAACTTTCGCGTTTATAATATTAGTAGGATATCAAAAGTCGTCACAAACTGAGACGGCGGGACATCATTAGAAGATATATCAATACTAAGTTAATTAGGTACCTAAAAACTTGTTTGGAGTCTTACCCTGTGGACTTCCTTGCTCTGAGACCTTTGCGATGTTGGTTCACGTAGGTACGTTAAAATTCTGCGCGTATTTTCCTTCCCATTAATAGATTTCCTAGAAGTTGGTTTACATACTCAGTAATAATTGTGTGTAATTATTAGATACATAACCAACACTGACATAAGTCACAACTTACCTTCTTCTATGGATCGGTGGGGAAACCACATTGTAACAAATTGACTCTAAAATAAAACTACTTTGTAACGGATTTTATCGCGGTAATTTTAGATTTTAGATCCTGACATTTCAAAGTCTTTTCAGACTTCTGGGTCACGGGTCTACCATGAAGTTTGAAAAGAGTTTGAAACGTCGGGATCTAAAATCTAAAATATACCGCAATAAAACCCGATATAAAGAAGTTTTATTTCAATGTGTGATACTCGCGTAGGTATATCTAAGAAAACACTCCTAAGAAAAACTTTAGTTTAATTTGGAATTTGGAAAGTATTCTTATAAAATCATTTTACAATGTCTGATATTACGACCCATTTTTAATCGACTTCTTTAGTGAACGGCTATAAGTAGGCTCGCCAACTTCGCCAAACCCGGAATTTCATCCAATTCCGTCCAGTCGTTTTTGCGTGAAAGAGTAACAAACATCCACACATTCTTACAAACTTTCGCGTTTATAATATTAGTGGGAAGTATTCGTAATAACATCAATGTAACATCAATAAGCGCGACGTAAAATTAACGGTCAGTGAGCCTATAGAGCGCACAGCTGATACAGCAGCGGCGTGCGGCTGACGGTGATATCAATATAAATAGAAAATCGTCTTTCGTTAGAGATTACTCCATTTTTTGTTCTTATAAATATGAAAATAAAAAATACGTATTTATTAAAATTAGTTTAACTTTACTTTTTCAAAGTTTTTCCCCAGGTTATAAAGTTTTTCTGTTATGTCGGTGCTATCTACCTACTCGTATGTTATTACAATACAAAAAATCGGTTAAAAACTTATGACAAAGTTAACACATGCTTAAATAGACTGAAGATAGACTGTTGTTTCAACCATATCTTGTCTTTGGACGAATGATGGACGTAATTCGGTCGCTTCAACGGAAACAGTCAATTCGTTGTAGACCTAAAGTCTGAGATATTAATAAAGTGATTGGGTAATGAATGCTCTTTCGTAAGTATGTACCTAGTGCTTATACTCTACATTGATTTTAAACTTAGCTATAGTTACAGATAATATAAAGAATTCTTCCTATAAATTGATTACAAAATCCATACTTAAATTACTTAATATCATTAATGCAAATGTATATCCCTGTGGAATTAATACCTTTAAACTGCTAAACCGATATAAATAGTAATAATAATAATATAATAGTTTGTAATTCTAATTCTTTGTATTTCTTCTACCTTTTAAGAATATACTTAATACTTATTACCTATAGTCTGCTTGCATGTGCCAGTCACCTCATAGAGTATTGTGACTTTTTTTTTAAATGACCTACCCAATTAGCCGGAAAGGCCTATATTGGTTCACCTGACTTTTTCGGTGAGCCACAACACAATCGAGTCAGTGGCAGTGTGACGAGGAGGGCCCGTATAACAAGAAACAAACTAATATTTTCAGCGAATATATTTCAGCGGTCTAGGGTAGGCTGAGTGAGTTGATCCTTGATTTTTTTTTCTGTTGTCGCCCTACCGCTCAAGTCTCCTGCCAGCATTTTTAATTATTAACTCATATTTAGGTATAACTACTTAAGTCGCAATTGTTACGATATGAATGTACTTACCTCTATACAATCTTTTTCTAAAAAAGTCTATTTGACGGGCCGGTGGCGTGGTCGGTAAGATACTTGCTTTTCACGCCGCAGGTTGTGGGTTAAATTCCCACCCGAGACAAACATTAGTGTAGAACATTTGTGTTTTTGTCGAGCCTGGGTGTACCTACATATCTATTATAAGTATATATTTACAAAAGAAAAGTATTATATGTATAGTATATACCAGTTATCTGGTTTCCGTGACACAAGCTCTGCTTAGCTTGGGACCAGATGACCGTGTGTGTTAATGTCCAAGAATATTTATTTATTTTTATTTTATCAGTCCTTATGGAACTATGTTCACGTAATTCAACTGAAAACTGTTATACCTTTAAAAATAATTCTGTGACACCTTCGTAATTTCAGACCTTCGATGTCATTTCAGGTCCTTCGTGAAACAGAACAATGACGATCCGGAGCATGACCGTCACCGAAGCTCGTGAGACCACCAAAAAGCACTGTTTAAATGGGTATGTACTTACTACATTATATTTATGTAATCAAAATCAAAATATGCTTTATTTTTATTGAGACGCAAGTCTCCACAAAAATAGTTCAATATCTTTTCCTACCGTGCAGTGAATGACTGGCAACTACTGCAGTGAATGACTGTCGATCATATTAGCTAGAAAAAAAGTAGTTAGGTATTTAAGTATTTTTTTAGAATGAATGAACATAAATTCGGTATTGTGATAGGTATAATAATAATAATAAATATTTATTTCTCACCAACAACCTTAAAGACAGTTAACGTCAACCCTTTTTAGTGTCCCACCGCTGGGCACTGGTCTTCTCTCAAGTATCATACGAGTTGAGTGAGTTAAGGCCTTAATCCACACACGCTCGAATGATTATTTCTTTCTAGTTTTCCTTTTTATATTTCTAAGGCCCGTACCGCTGCGCCACCGATGCTCCTAAAGACCTATTTTTTTTAAAAGTGGGTGTAAAAGTGTGTGTGGTGTCACCAGAGTTCCACTTGCAGCCGATATGATTACAATGATTATAACCCTTTATTTAAATTGACAGGAATCCATGATATTAACTCTCTACCTAGTATTACGGTAAAGTCTCCTCCGAAATTCTTATCAAACAAACTAACCATAATGCCCTTCATGAAAAATCCATGTAATTTTATATCTAAGTATCATTTGGCCTGACCCTTTTTATAAAATTAGTCATGGGTAAATTAGTTTAGTAAATGTGTTTGAAGTTCTTATACTTTACTTTTAACTATAAACAAAAGAGTGTGTCTTGACACACTCTTTTGTTCAACAAGTACATACAAACAACAAAAATGTAGAAATTAACTTTAAATAGGGGCGCAATATCGCGATTTTATATTTAATTCTAACAACGCCATCTGTTGACAAGTAGAAAAGGTTTTTACGTCACTGAACTCTTCAGTTTAACATGCCACATGAAACTTGCTAGTACTCATGCTAGAGGTCGCTCTCACTTAATATTCTGGTTCATTTAGTTCAATCATAGATACTTAGATGGTTGAATTGATTATAGGTATTTACACGTATTTAAATCTAGTAGGCTGTTATGCTACTGCACAACAAAACATGTTACAAGATAGTCTTATATCTCTTTCTACTCATCTCTAAACATTACAGATAGATAGTTCTTGCAACATGTTTTCTTGTGCAGTGGAAACGGGTCTAGTTCATAATATCGAAAGTCACTACATCGATGGTCGCTGTATCGAAAACGTTCCATCGACGGGCTAATGTATCGACAGTACCCCAAATCGATGGTACGCTTCATCGACAGTACTCCATTGCGAAGGTCACTACATCGATGGTATAGTGACTTTCGATATTATGAACTAGACCCGTGGAAACTAGGGGTTAGTCAACCTATACCTATATGAAAAGTGGTACACTGCAATAACATAATTTGTGGTGATAATTTTTGTACATCATCTATAATAATATACTGTTAACGTATTTTTGTTCCAGTTTTGTTTTAGTTTGCCATCTAACTATTATACTAAGTACCTATATATTATCGATTCGTAAAATTTTGGGGACAAACTCCACAGGCACTTGACGGGGCGGTTAAAAAAAGGATTACTTTACACAAATCATTTAACACGGAAGGTGTTATACGCAACTTCTAGTAGTAAATTGTCCTGCCAGTTTTGACTTTGAAACGTCGGGATCTAAAATCTAAAATAAACCGCGATAAAATCCATTAAAAAGTAGTTTTATTTCAATAAGGAACTTGTTAAATGGGTACCTAGTTAACCAAATAAAAAATGGTAACCACGTAGGAGGAAATTACATTATTCTTAAAGTTAGACGCAATTGTTTTCAATTTTCACGTGATTCATCGAAAAAAATGCGCATAGATGCATGACCTCCCTGAATGTTGAAAAACGCAAGCATGGCAAAATATATTTAGTCACTATACTAACAGTGTATAAAATGTATTGAAAAGTTATTAATTATCATGTTCGTGTTGTGTGTAAAAATTAACAAACTTAAATTTTTAATTTAAGAAAAAGAAGTACCTAAGCAGTATGTGAGTACCTTTCTTGTGATGAAAAAACAATGTTTATTCTCGTATCCCGTACATGTGTTACCCTTTCGTCCACTTCCATCCACTAAAAAAGAAAAAACCTACTGAGGTTTTTGGCAGTGTAACTCAATAGTTGGCAGTCATTCACTGCATAGGAAAATAAATTGGACTAAGTACTTTTTTGTAGACTCGCGTTTTAAAAAAATAAAACATTTACCTATTCATTTTATTATACATTTAGCAACCCGTGTCGAGACGTAAAGCCAAATTAAAGGCGAGCTTTTTAATTGCCCGTTATGTATATAAATATTAATAACTAGCGGACCCGGCAGACGTCGTTCTCAGACCTACTGAATATGACCAATAATAAATAATAGGTATCTAACCCGGTTTTCGGCACTTCTTCGCTTTTTAAATTTTATTTTTTTTATATTTTTCTCTGCGTAAGAACCATCCTCGTACTAAAAGGAATATTTAAAAAAAGAAGCCGTTCACGCGTGTTGTCGTGACAACGTAAAACGGGTTTCATTTTTATATATATAGATGAAACGCAAAAGTATAAAGTGCAAATTTGATTTGTTTCCGTCTGAATTTTGTAAACATTTGCAAACATTTTCCTTTTAATTTCCTTAAAATTCGAATGTACCGGCTTGTGCTGAACCCTCACGCGATTTTCTTCACCTAGATGTCATTCATATTATTTAAAGTTGGTAAAAAGTTATTCGCTATCCATCGTAACACTATGTCATTGAGATTACGTAAAGTATGCAAGACAGAGTATTGCAGAAACATATGAGTCAGGAAATATTGACACCATTTAAAATATTATCGGCCCGACGACTGTCTGAAGGTCTAACAAGGTCGTGTAGTTATCTATGACGTATTTGAACTGGTAATCAATATAAGAATTGTAAACGTCAAAAGTCTATGATGATTACTTAATAACTAATTAAGTAATTAACCTAGGAAGGAACCTATGAATGCGTGCCGGATGTGAAAGTTTTTGATTCGCTCACACGATCTGTGACGATGAAATAGGTGCATAACGACACTAATTAGATCCTACCGAGTTATAATAATATAACACTGAGCTATCGGGTTTAAATAGAGAGTCGAGCCAGCGATAAAAATCGTAGTGGTGCTTGACAGAGTTTAGTTCTTCCAAAAAACATTAATTTGACATTGCTCGTGTCAAAATTAACAATCTGAAATAACATAAGAAAATTGGAAACTGATTCGCGCCGCTGCTTATCACATTTAAGGAACCGCAGCTGACATTTTGATTTGATACCAACCAGTGGTGAAGAGTCTATACAAGCCGATTCCAATCGGCTTCCCTTTGGGAATTGGTCAATATCTCACGTACTTAATAATATAATATTTGGATGACCGAGCCTTGCTCGGTATTTTTTTTTTAAATAACATTTTCTAAAAATGATTTCTAGCTAGATCGATTTATCGCCCCCGAAACCCCTTATATACTAAATTTTATGAAAATCGTTGGAGCTGATTCCGAGAATATATACAAGAATTGCTCATTTAAAGATATAAGATTAAGTACGCCTAAAGGTTTCCAATAGCAACAAAAATAAGTATAGCATCAAGTCTAAGAACTATCGGAGACAGTATTGAAGAGATGTTATTTTTCTAAGTGAGAACTGTTTCGCTCCGGCTTCCCTTTTTCAAACTTCCACCGTTCGCCACTGATACCTACACTTTTCAGCGGCCCAGAAGAATGAAAACGCACAGACTCTTCTATCATACCACTAACGCACCTCTTTTGTCTGTTTTGTGCCCGCCCCTCATGTAATTAACTGGCCGTCTTCATACATTTATAAAAGATCTGTAAAAAGCGTTATCGCGGAGCGCACTTCTACTATGATTGTAGTCTTGATAAAAAGTTGCTGTCCCATTTAAAGAGGCTTGCGTAGGCAGGCCATTGTCAGGCGGGGATTGCGGAAGTATCATGAGCAGTTCTCGCACCCCTAGACGCATATTCGTATACGGAAATTCGCCCTAGAAAACAAAAGGGCTCTAGCTAGCTGTATAATAGTTTTTGGGGCTAGCGTGTCTCATCATCAAAGCAAAAATGTTGTCAGTTAAAGTTAAACCTTTTAACTTTTAACTCTAAACCAGCATACATGCGCTACTGTGACCCCAACGCGCTTCGCCTATTCCGTCTGCTTGCGCTTTGACATTTCACAAGACGTTATTGCACATGAAACTTGGTCATCAAAATCTGTTGCTAACGATCCATTATTGAAGTTTACTTGCTGTATCCACTTACTTATTCTCTGACTAGTTGACCTTGAATCAATTTCAAATGGATTAGGAAGTTTTTGTTATTGAATTGAACTTGAATGCTTACGGCGCAATGTCTCTTCATTACGACACGTATGTATTCAAGTTCAATTCAATACTTTCCGTCTATTTTTCAAGTGATTATTTTAGAATTTTTTGCTCAGTTTACCCCAATTTTTAGGCAGTAAGTAAGTACCTAACTATATCAGGGATCTATAATAGATACCTGCACTTAAACGCGTCCGTCACTGTCACTGGCTGTAGTTACGTAATAATTAAATGCAGAAGTATAAATCAATTCTAAACTACTTTTCTAAATTCAAACTGAGAATCGCACTTTGGTGAAAGGTGGACGGTGGGCCTGTTTAATGTAAATTGTGAAATTAGTACCTTACCTTACCTTTAGTACCTTTTTTACCTTCCAAATTCGTACTTACCTATTTTGAAATTTAGCTAGATTTCTATTAATATTAAATAATTTAAATTTTCATTAAATTAAAAAAAATACAGACTGTGACTGTTCATAATAAAATTAAGACCGTTTTTTTTGTTTACCGGGGGGAAATCCTTTATGGATCCCCCCGGCCTGTATGGGCGCAAGGCATGTGTGACTGATTACTCGAACTAAAACGGGTGTTCCTTCTCGCAACCTAGCCAGGGTGTCACGGGAACCACAGGTGACACAACCGATTATAAAATTAAGACCTACTTTTTCTTTATTGTTGGTGGGAAGGACGTCTTATTGCCAAAATACTCACGTGATTATATGACCCAGTTACTTAATGATTTAATGTTTTTATCCTAAGGACATTGAATCCGTGGCCACTTAGAGATTGGTAATTTGTCTCATTAATATATTTCAACTTTCCGTTTCTCTTTACCTACCTACACTTACCTACCAATCCATTCTGATTTGATTCATTAGCTTTAAAAGAAATGTTTATTTTTTTGGAAAAGTAAAAATTATATTAGTGATGTCCTAATAGAAAGATCAATGTATTATAAAAAATACTCCCATTCGCATTTTAAAATAATTACGAGTAATATTTGTAATCTTAGAGCCGTATCTTGCCAAGAAAAAACTAAGTAATAATAATAACTGTTGGTGTTTTTGATTGCGTAAAAAATAAAAAATAGGTTTCCAATATTTTTTATTAAACCACAAGACAAAATTAAATTAAAAATTTCGGCATTATCTGTATATATAAAAATCAATGCCACTTTTCGTTATAATTTAATAACTCAAAAACGGGCTTACCTATTTAATCCAAATGTTTAGGCATTGTTCGGACTATTTAGTAGATAGTTTATGTGAAGTTTGCACAAAACCGGTTGAGCCGTTCTATAACTATCACATTTTTTGGAAATTGTTGAGTGGGCTGAAGCTACCCGGGCGAAGCTGGGGCGGGCCGCTAGTAGATTATAGACAGCAGTGGCGAAGAGTCCATACAAGCCGATTCCCATCAGCTTTCCTTTAGGAAATGGTCAATATCACAAGTACTAAATATATTATGTAACGCCTAAAAGTTTTCAATACCTAGCAACAAAAATAAGTATACCATCAAGTGTAAGAACGATCGGTGACGGTAATGAAGAAATATTATTTTCCTAAGTAAGAACTTTTTTGCTCCGGTTTCCCTTTTTCAGACTTCCATCCTTCGCCACTGGTAGGTAGGTACCGTATATTATCCCAAATCATATCGAGTTATTATTAAAAATTTAAAAGTTACTTTCCAGCTTATACATTTCATCGTGGTAACGAACAACAAAACAAGTTATAACCGAGGGTTAAAGAATAATCTCTCTACTTCTGCCATTTACCTGTCGATTGACATTGCTCTTAGTTGGTCAATTTAAAAATGTTTTAACACCAGCAGCAGTTATAAACTCGACATAGCTACGATGGGTCGCATTATTTAACTAGAAAAAAGGCGCGAAAACAAATTTAAATTTCGATCCTTAACTTTTTAAGTGTTTTTTTTTTTATAAAAGTGTTGCTAACTTTTTTTTAAGTATTAGTGATGTGCAATGTATGTGAACAAAGGCAGTGCGTAATTATGCCAATTTCCAACGTCATGATCGATTACAATGAAAAAGTGTTACAGTTCTACCTAATAGTTAAATACGACCTTCATTCTTCCATAATAAGGATAAATTGCAAAAATATTTCACACTCAATCTTGATCATTTTTAGGTGCATATTAGGTAGAATACCATCTTAATAAATTATAATTGATTGATTTCTTTTTAACTAAATCAAAATTAAAAACTTACCTTTTAAAATACAAGCTAAAAATTTAATCATAGCGCTTACGCCTGTACTCTTATTACCCGAAGGTTTAGGCAGAATTGAAAATCAACCACATTTTACTGGTAGGCTAGGTCCCATGCGTAATAGGGCGCGAGTCTATTGCTGTTCATTAGGCACAATTTTAAATTTAGAGCTACTTACTTACTTACTTACCGGAATTCAAACACGAGACCTCGAGGCTATTATGTGAATATAAAAAAAAAATCCTGAACTATGTCGGTATATTATACCGGTATAAATTGCAACGATTGCTAATTTCCTTGCGTTCTAACGATTTTGCCCTAATTATTACTGGAACCAGCTCTGATAGGTCCCCTTAGATTACATTAAGCACCACAGGGGTTCTTAGTCCATTTTAAAGAGGCTTTGAGTGTATTTCATAAGAACGGAAGTCCCACGTATTCCTCGCTCCGTGCCCATGCGAGGCGAGGGAAGGCGTAAAGTATGCTCCCGCTTAAAAAAAAGATCTCTAACTAATTGGGAACTTCAGTAGACAACCCAAATCATTTATTTATTATTAGTAAACCAAACAATCTGTATAGGTTCGCAACAGAGTATGCTGTTGACACCTTTTCCAATGACTAGGACCTCCTTGTAATAATTTCAACTTGCGTAAGTTTACGGTTCACAGCATAATTTCTTATCAAACCGTATTAAATGAATTACGTTACTTTCAGTTACCTACACAGTCCTCTATCGTTGATATACCATTATTAGTTAAATTGCTTTAAACCTTATTCTAAAACAAGATTAGTTCGAACCTGATAAATTCGTATAGAGTCAGTAAAACGGGGATATAAAATTTAACCAGTGATAAGGCTGTTTTAAAAAGGCGCGAAAACAAATTTAAATTTCGATCCTTACCTTTTTAAGTGATTTTTTTATATAAAAGTGTTGCTAACTTTTTTATAAGTATTAGTGATGTGCAATGTGTGTGAACAAAGGCAGTGCGTAATTATGCCAATTTCCAACGTCATGATACCTATACCTATTGTTTTCATATTCTTTTGTTTTTATTCTTGAATAGGCTGGCGCTTGACTGCAACTTACCTGATGTTAAGCAATGATGTAGTTAACGATGGGACGCGCCAGCCCAATGAAATGAGGTGGCAGTGAAATGAGGCTCTTTAAGGTTGAAAACAGAAGCAACAATTTCGACCCACCCTCTTAAATGGTATCACCAGACATCGCACCGGAACACGGCAAGGCCGCTTGGCGGTGCGGCTTTGTCTGATGGGTGGTCACTAACCACGGCCACAATAAACATCACCGGTCTTGTTTTGCTCCACAGATTTTGTTAATGTCCTTAACAAAATCTGCTAGCAATGTTCATTTTATTTGCACCAAAATTCCAGGTAGAGCAAACATGTTTATTTGATTTGTCTAATCATGAGAAATCTTAGTAGGTACCTAGTACTTACCTATAGAATTAGTAATTGATATACTTAGAATATTTAACACGGAACTAGTATTGCGCGCGTTCCCCTTTGCCGAGGTACATGAACAGTGGGTATACTAAACTGTTCATGGTTTGTGTTTTACCTACGTGTACATTTATTTTGTAAAGACGCTTCAATTTTTACATGTGTGCTGTACGTGGTTACCTATCTCCAAAAACTAGCAGAAACAATTTAGTACCAGAAGTTGCTTATAACACCTCCCATGTTGAATGCTCTAAGTTGCCATAGTAGCTCTATGTTAGGAATTGTGCATCGGCTATAATAGGCTCGCCCCTTAGTGACGTGTGGAACCTAAACATTAAACATGACTCGCAAAATATTTGCGACTTTCACCTTTGCCGACCAACACTTTAGGATGAATCAAAAGTGAGCGCTATGATGATATACATAATTATATTATATAGGTACAAATGTAAATATTAACTCTACTGAAAGGTCTCCGACCCTTGATGTTAATCTGAGCGTTATTGTTCATACCGGAATATTCTAATAAATCATAATAACACGCGTTGAATCATAATTATCAAGTCAAATCTAAAAAATGTTTTGTTATACTACATACCTAAATAAAATGGTATCTCCGGCAAACAAGGACAACTCTATAGTAAAGGTAGTTACGTTGTCTAGAGCTATTATATTAAACATTTACATAAACTTCCTTTATCAAATCTATTTTGAAAAAAATAAATTACCCGGCACATATTAAGTTTAAGTTTTTTACTCGAACTGTACCAGACTAATAGGTAATTGTTATTTCCAATTTAGAAATGCAATTAGCTTTTTTTACCCCTTTAATTATTTGGATTAGCTTTGTTATTTGAAACCTGATACCTACCTATTTGAAGTCTGTCGCCTTTAAAAACAAGAGATTTAATTTTGGTACCAATTATTTCGATTACACACGGCTACACATCAAGCTAGGTATACATTTAATATAATAATAGTATAATTCATTCAGTATAAGCTGACCTCTCGTTGTACGGAAATTCTATACAATGCAAAATCAGCTTTTACTGGAAATGTATAGGCAATATAGGTATTGTAATTTGTAGGTCAACTCGCCCTTTATTTTGATTTGGATGTCAGAAACAAAAACTTATAATGTGAATCAATAACTGATCATAATTAGGTATAAATAATGTTATAGTGTTATAATGTTATAGTGATCCTAAAGTTAATGAACCTAGTGAACGAAATTATAAATAACCAAAGTATAATAAATGTTACTTTCTCTACATAACGCTGCCCGCACATGGCCAATTTTCATTACTGATTTTGTGACCGACTCAACGCGTGGCCTTGAGATTAGTATTGAGTTGCACAAAATCGGTTATATTGAAAAAAACCCAGCGTGGATGGGCATTCTAAGTTAAAAAAGTTTGTGAAGTGATAACAGGACAGCCAATCCTTTGCTGCCTGCTGTCCTATGGGATTAATATGTATAAGAATTACAGTCTGTGAATATTTGAATGTAAAAGGTAGATTAGCATATTACTAAATGTTTTATGAGAGAAATAATACTGCGTGGCAATGCCTGAAAAAGAGCTATTACGACGAAGTTCTCTGAAGAAGGCTGGTAGTCCAGACGTGCGAAAAAAAAACCGTCATGTGCTCATTAGACTTCCTGATGATCCTGACAGGTGGGTAATACGAATTACATTGATAAATTAAAATTTAATACACACGGTACACCTTCAAGGGTTATTCACATTTCTTATTTGGGCAGATACTTTTTTACTGTTTTTTGTTAGTATAATTTTTAATTAATAAAAGCAAAATTTTTGCAAAAATTAGTTCCTACATTAATATAAGAAGGCGACAATGGGATTTGTTACAATTTTTTAGTTAATAAAAGCAAGATTTTTACAAGAATTAGTTCCTACATTAATTTAAGAAGGCGACCATGGGATGTTTTGTAGTTTAAACTTACTTAAACAGTATAATATTATGTGCCGAGACTTAAACTATCACTTTTGTAAAAGCGCCTGTTAGTAAATTACAGGCAAGTAGTAGGTACAAGACTTACAGGCGTTTTTATTAGTAATACAATTTGAATATCAGCTTTAATTGAGATAATTTGGTATAGGAATTCCAGTTTTTAGACTATTCCAGACATGCTTTCTTTGCATAATATCGCTAACTGCGCATAAACAAAACAAACGGAGACAGTGGACGGAGCCGACTAAAATCAGCTGTTCCATGTATCGATTTTAGCGTTACCCGCAGCAAGTTCACTGCAAACACCTGCCACATACGTCATTAGCATCTTTACGAACACAAAAACAGTTGTTACCAGCTTTTTCAAAGCTGCAAGTGTATACAATACCGTAATTTTGATAATAGAATATAATTCAATGCTAGAAATAGCAGTGTGTTAGGTGCCTAATATACTAAGTGAGGTTAGGTAGTTTTGTGACGAACTAAAGTGCACTATGGAGCAATCGTTACGTACCGGTTTGCATCGAAGACACTTTATTAGCAGCCACGCTGATGATAGTCCTATGGACACCATTCGTTTGGTGTCGCCTATCAATAGATTTGCCATATTTCAAGGCAATTTTCGCAATGATGATGGTGGTTACCCGGAAAAGTGAGTAATTTAAACAAGGGAATTTAAGGATATTTTACACCTTAGGAACCTTCTCCGTTGCTATATGTATACTAAATAGGTTATTAAGTGCAGTTAATTGAAATAAACAACAAAAGTTACCGGGTTATTCCTAAGAAAACAAAATAATTTTAGTACAGCTATTTGATAATAGATGGCGCTGCAATGATTAAAATTTTGTTCTAGGCCGTACAAACTACGAACGAAAATCATCATCACAGGATTAGTGATCCTTGTTTTCGTGTCAGCATTGAGTGGTTATCTCATTGGGAGGGCGGACTACCAAGCAAGAAAGACAGCAGAGCCACCAGATCCATATGAACCTCTCAAAGCGTCACCTTCGAAACTCCACATATTCCACAAAGCGGCGGTGTGTACAGATGCACCACAATGCTCGGAGATTGGCAAGTGAGTGAGATTTTATATAATTCAAGTAATGATTTACATAGCATTTTGTAATATCACGAGGCTGCGCGAATTTTAATACAAATATTAGTTAAAAAAAACTTTTTACCTACTGACTCATATACAAACTATATTGCTACTCGCCAATAGATGACAGTAGGCATCTTCAAAACTTAAATTATTATTAAATTCTATCTTCGAGATTATGGTTCAAGTAATAGATAAGTGTATTATATTATCTGTGATAAACAGTAAGAAATAATTACCTAAGAAAAAATATACTAGGTAGCTTCCCAAAATTAGTTTCCAAGGTTTAAATTTTTCTTCAAATCTCCTCTGTTTTAAATGTATAATAAGACGGATATCCGAAACGTACGCGCATAACTTCCGCTCAGCTGAATACTTTTATAATGTGTTTGTTATTATCATGAGATGGTTTGTGTAACAAAAACGGGTACTTACACCACCCGGTTGAAGATGGGGCGGGCAACTAGTCATAAATAATAACTTCGAAAACTACTACATCTAAAGATAAGGTTACTAACTATTCGGCTCGGTTAACTTAATTTTATATAATTTTTCTTTTTTCTTTTTTTTTCTTAGTAAGCACCAGAGATACATCCTCGTATTTCAAAGAATATTTTAAAAAAAGAATTAGCAAAATCGGTTCAGCCGTCCTCGAGTTTTGCGCTTAGAAACACATTTGGGGATTCATTTTTATGATATAGATTAGACTTTTTTTATCATAACGAAATAATAAATTTAACCTAAATTAAAGACACTCCTCCCAAGAGCGGAGCGGGTTTTGTATTCTGTGAACCTGTAACAGTTAAAAAAAAAACTTTATAAACACGTCGAATATGAAATTACCATAATAAATCAATATATTTCTATGCATTGTTTGGTACATTACGTAATATTAACATCGCGCATTAACTTACTCGTGTACATTATTTGCATGTAGCTACAATACAGAACGCCGGTATTAATGTAACGAGTTCTGACAATTGTACCAAAATGGTAGATATTAAAATAACTAAGCACTTTTTGTATTTAAGCAATAACATGTAGTTATTTTATTCCTAATTTACATGATAGTAAGCAGAAAAATTGTTCAAATGCTATAACGTCTTACTACTTGAGTATTTCATGTTATTATGACGTATCATAGACAGCTACCAACGTATTCGCTAACTATTGTGGATAGATTTCGAAGGTCCACAATTATTATGTACACGTTACGATAACATTACGGCTATAATAATTGAATAGCAGATTATCATGCGCCTCTAGTACGCTACGTGCTACAAATAAACTTCGTAGCGTTACGAAATCACTACGACTGAACGTCGTCGTAGTTAATTCGGCGTCTCGTAGTCCGCTACGATGATACTACGTACTACGATAAAACTTCGTAGCTTACAGTCTCAGCTGCTACGACTTCGCTACGACACCGCTACGAAACATTGAAACGTGTCATACTTCGCTACGAGCACGCTACTACTAGTATTGCTACTTTTAGGTTGGTAGGTAACACAATAATTACGTTACAAAGTTCCTACGATACCTACTGTTTCTAAAACGACATGCGCCACGAATATTCTAGATTGTGCGTGTAGTAACAGTAAATTTAGTAGTTTTGCCATACACCCATACCATGACGTTAAGATTCGTGTTCTGCAGAGGTCATAATATTTATCATTTTAATTATTTTAAACCTTGAACTATAGTAGTAGAAGTCAGTAGAAATTGAAACTTACATACTGGTCACTTACAAGCCGGCAAACACACACATAGAGCATTCTATAAATAAACAAAACCTCCTTCCTAACCGGGTCGGAGCGGAGGGCCTCCACCAATCGCATCGCACGAACATTATCGACGCGCATGCGGTCAGTGACGTGTCGATTCTCTCTCTGGCAGCATATAAAAGCCAGCGCGCAGTCGCTCCACCGAACACTCAATACAAACAAAAACCAACGTAACATTGTCAGTGCGACAAATTTCTTGTGATTTCAATAAAACGCTAAATATGTCCGAAGCTTTCTTTGACGAGTACGACTATTACAACTTCGACCACGACAAGCACATCTTCACCGGACACGGCGGCAAGCAGCGCACAAAGAAGGAGGTGAACGAACACACCAACCACTTTGACCCGTCCGGACATTCTAGAAAAATCGTTACCAAGTTGGCTAATACGGAGAACAACAAAAAAGCGAACAAGCATTAGATGGCCCGTGATACGTGACGACTATGGCTTGTACAAGGACAGCTGATATGCCGAACGGAAGGAGGACTTTGTGGCGGATCCCCGAGGAGAGATCGGGCTGCCACTCGTCTCAGAGGTCAGTGGAACATCCGAGACGGTTCCTGCTGGCGCCGAGCTTCTACTCAGCGCTGCACCAGCACCGAGCGCGGTGGCGTACGAGACCCCGGCCCAGGTGACCTGCTCACGCTGCGCCGCCTCACTCCCTGCAGGATTCAACACCGTTCCAAATCCGATCTCAACTCTCTTGGGCTTGTTATAAAGCCCACTAATGCTGTGTTATTATTCCTAGTAAGATTATTATAATCTGTATCCTTAATGGGGTACTAAAAGGACTGTAATAATTTAAGGCAATTAAAATTATTGTTAATAAGTAACCTTTATTGTTTTATTCCAATGTTTTTGTTTTTATGCGGAAAATGTAGGCGAGGTCGGTGAGTAGGTAACGTTCGAGTACTATCTGTGTTGATGCTGCCTACGCGATCGATAAATAGCTTGTTTATACACAAAAGCAACCTTGACGGCCCGTAAGGCGCGCGCAAGCCGCCGCCGCGTCGAGGTAGATGGCCTTGTCCACTGTTCGTTTATAACTGCGTCGTAGAAAATCGAACGAGACGTGTTGTCTTGTTGGTCAGGCTGTTACATAAGCTAATGAGCCTCGCTCGACTGGCACGACGTCACTCCGAACACGTGACTGGCTTACAGACCCCACCTGGTAAACCTAGGTATAGCTGTAAAACAAATTGAGGGCCTAGATACCCACATTAGATGGGTACCTAAGTATAGTATTGTACTCTGTCCTAAAACAAAACAATCTGACAATCTTATGTACCTACTAGTAGTCAGATTTGCCTTCACGCAGGTGGCAGCGTAGACTCCTGGTAAACAAGTTGTTTTGTGACTCATCAGGGACCAGAATAGGATGACGTTATGTACATACCTTGAAGTAATACTGTTAGTCTCGTGTAATTTATATAAAGAATTTTGTAGATCAATTTACACGAAGTAACGAAGTTCTCGTGAACAAAACAATACACTCGAGGCTAACTAATTTAAGTAAATACACTTTTATCTAAATAAAAAACAAAATAAAACCAACCTTCTACAATTATCTACAAAGGTTTTTTCTAGCAAGACTACAAGCGCTGAAAGCAATAGTAGAGATAAAATATAATAAATACCAACATAAATAAATATACACCATAAAATTCTTATCCATATTATGCCTAGCGCTCACTTTAATTTACTTTTTATATTTTTCTCGTTTGTAAATTGCAACCAAGGAAGAATACGACCCTTTTTTTATCTCCCGGCTCCTTCTACAGTCAAAAGAGGACCTATATTAAAGAAAGCCCTCATAAGTACTGCACGCTATAGGTACTTTTTTAAGTGGGAACTAAATGGTGTATCCTCAACATCATCTAGACAGCCCCCACAAGCACGTCACTGAGCATGCCTTGCAGAGATCATCACTCCATCTAGAAGAACATCCTACACTAACCAATTTGATAATCCACGTTCTCCACTCGAACACTCGTTTACCGAACGGTTGTTTTAACCGTTGTAATCCTTACAAACAACAAAAACATAAACAATCATAGATAACCGCACCCACTTATGTATTCTGATAATAAATGTTAAACCAGCTAAGCCTGTTATCTTCTCGACACCTAATAATAGTGTTTTATAAAAATGTACATTGTTTTGATTGCGAATACAAGTCGGACCAGAATATTCTGCGTGGGTGATACTAAAATATTCCATGAATTAAATAAATGTCAAGCAAGTAATTCAATACAAAACATAATTAGACCTTGACAATATTAGTATATGTTTTTTTAAATGTCAGTACAACGCATCCCGACTATTCCCGACCCTGTTTACGTTGTTAGTGGTCATCACAGATAATATAATACTATGTGGTCATAGACTGTGATTCTATAAGTAGTTCTGTACCATATCTCCGAAATTTATTCACCGATCATTACAGTTCTTAAGGCAACAATGACCAATCCGAGAGACATATCGTTTAAGAAGAGAGAGAGAGAGAGAAGCAACAAACAAACGGGGGCCGAGTCACCTTTGTCCGTGGGTGTACACCTTTAATTGAATCCCCACACGTGATCCCCGGGTGGTGCAAATCAGGTGACAATCAACTGATGGTAGGCTTCGGCCGTGGTTAGTGACCACCCACCAGACAAAACCGCATCGCCAATCGGGCTTGCCATGTTCCGGCGCTGTGTATGGTGACACCATGCAGAGAGGGTGGGTCGGAATTGTTGCTCCTTTAAGGTTTCTAACAGCGGTGATGAACAATTCACACAAAGATGTGTACTTGGATTCCCCGCCATTATATTTCAAAGGCGAGGCTCGTACGGTCCGGCCGTTATGCCCCCATTCCGGGTTGCCGCCGGCCGGTATGCCCCCTCATTGAAAAATTTGTTATTCCAGTTTGCCCCCAGCCGCGTTGCCTCCAGTTTCTCTTTTTGTCATGATATTCGATTCAGTACAGTTGAGTAGACAATTGTTAAAATAATAAATGGAAATTAAGAGTATAATCATCATGACTGATGTGCGTAGCCAATGTAGATAACAGTAGATTAGGTAGATGTAGTGATGAGGGGTTGTCTACAATGTTTTAGGTGATTTTTTAAACTTCTTAGTAGTGAGTAAAAGTCACTTTCTTATTTGTATAATCATCTTATTAATTTACAGTAATGCGTAACATTACCAATCAAACAAAATATAGGAAATTATCATACAAGGACACATAGTATAAAATAAATTAAATTGAAAAACACTTTTGTTTTTAACAGTATTTGCTCAAGTGTTTTGTTAAAACTAAAATGGAGGCAAGACGGCCGGGGGCAAACCGGAATAACAAATTTTTCAATGAGGGGGCATATCGGCCGGGGGCAACCCGGAATGGGGACATAACGGCCGGACCCAGCTCGTACCGCTGCGCCACCGCTGATCTTTAATGGGTCTTTATTACTGTAAAAGAAAATATATTTTCTTTAAGAACTTTGTCTTCTCCATCTTCCCTTTTTCAGATTTCCCTTTGCTACAGGTAGGCTTCCCTTGGCTAGTACCTATAGCCAAGAAATCGATAAGGAAGCGCATTAAAATACTGAAATAACAAGTTATGAGCAATAACAAATTTTATCTCTAGGTATATGAGTAAATGTCACGAAGCTGCGTGTTGTTGAGGTGTTGTATTTCCATAATAATGAACGTAACAGTTATTATGCCAAAACGTTATAACTGATAAATTGGGTATTTATTAATGAACAATGTGTTTGGTTTTTTAATGAAATCATGGAAATGAAAAAAATATGAATTTTCAAGCATTTCATTTAATATTTACTTTAATAAATAAATAAATTATCGAATCCATGTATACCAAGAGCTTTTCAACATTTCAATAGGAACCAAAGAACTTCATTCAGTTTGTTTTAAATATTATTATAACTAGCGGCCCGCCCCAGCTTCGCCCGGGTAGCTTCAGCCCACTCAACAATTTGCAAAAAATGTGATAAATAAAGAACCGCTCAACCGATTTTATGCAAACTTCACTTAAACCATCTACTAAATAGTCCGAACAATACCTAAACATTTGGTTTGTATTCAAACCTGTAAGCCCGTTTTTGAGTTATAAAATTACAACGAAAAGTGGAATTGATTTATTTTATAGATTATTTCTAGAAATGTTAGCTCAATATAAATTTACATAATTAGATTTAGTGCCGTTATAATTAAACATGACTTAGGTGGTTAATACACTAGTCAACAGTGGCGAAGAGTCCATACAAGCCGATTCCATTTGGCTTCCCTTTAGGAAC
Organism: Meganola albula; assembly: GCA_936450015.1. Taxonomy (NCBI): domain Eukaryota; kingdom Metazoa; phylum Arthropoda; class Insecta; order Lepidoptera; family Nolidae; genus Meganola; species Meganola albula. The sequence continues at coordinate 9,790,248 of OW388155.1, read as the reverse complement.
TGATTAATATCGTTTACTTCATTAGCATTATTTAACGCCCAAGAGTTTTAAAAATCATCAAAAATAAGTACCTATAACATGAAGATGGTGGTCGCCATAGAAACATCGTTGATGGTATTGAAGTGATATTTTTTTCTAAAGTAAGAACTTTATTGCTCCGGCTTCCCTTTTTTAGTTTTCGACCCTTCGCTACTGCTAGTCAAGTATATGCCTTATTTACAATGTTAACTTCCTTATACATGGTACCTATTTAGCACGGAATACCTACATTAATAGTATAGTAACCACGAGCTCAGTGATCCAGTGGTAGGTGTTTTCGTTTAATAACCGCATGGATCGATTTCCAGGTTAATTAAAAAGACTATTCTAATAAACTTAGAAAATTCAAAATTGTATCTCAAAGTTTGGAATAGTAGCTGATGTCTATAGGTTCGCCCCATGGAAGAAAGAAACAGCTTCTTACACCTCGCCCCCTAGTCTGGGACTTTAAACATAGCCGACAAAAAGAGGGTGATATTCACCTCTGTCTACACAGTACACTTTCGCGTAATACAGGCGCGACACTATGTTCATAATGAGCTTAACTTGCGCGAGGCAAAAGCGGCTACAATAGAAAACGACAGCGAAGTCCTTTTCAACTACTCTACTTACAAGACTACTCTCCGTGCCTCGGAGAGTACGTTAAGCCGTCGGTTCCGGTTGTTATTTCACACATTTATAACAATCGTTACATACAGTCAGAAGCCAATATAATCTGACACCTGGTCTAACCATCTCTACTGCTACTGATTCCCTACGGGTTTCGAGGTCTGATGGCAGTCGCTCGTATAATTCTGGTCGCTAGCCGCATCAGGTTAGACTGGGAGTCGACCCCAATAGAAATGGGAAAAAGGCAAGGGGAATAATGACGACAGAAACCTTATAATCTACTCTATATCGAAGTATGTATGTAACAAAGCAAACCGTATGTATGTTTGATTTCGTTATCGCTAATATTTTCATTATTTTACACGCGTCATGCTCTTATCTCACATTTTAAACTCATAGGTAGTTATTACTTTAACTTAATAGTTAACTTTTGCGCAGTAGACTACACTTTTCTCAGGTTGGTATCGATAAAATTACGATTTTAATATTATAATATTATCTTCAAAAAGTACTTAGGTAGATGATATTCCTGCCCACGTAATTATTTTGAAAAACCTTTCTAACATCACACGTCAACCCTTTTAGTGCTGGGCACGGGTCTTCTCTCTAGTATGTTACGAGTTGAGTGAGTTTCGGCCGCTGTCCAAGTGCGGGATGGTGTATGTCACTTATGAAAATAAAATATATAAAATGGACTATGTCTCTTTATTATCTACTTGTACAAATATCCTTAAGACAGACAAAGACAAACGAGTTATAAACCTACCTATAACCTAATGAGCGTAACCGACGTTTTTGAATTCGGGGGTTAGTGCTTAAAGCGATTATGATTCCGCTGAGTGAAAGGGATGCGGTTATACATTGCGTCTATCCGTATCCCTGTCTTTCGACGAAATCACAAAATATTTAAACACAAATTTATGTCGACACCTGAGTGTCATTTATGTTAATGGAGTAGAATGCTGTGCCATGGTCCTGATACCTACTTTGAAACAGAAGTAATAATCAGTTATTTGCAGATCATAAATAATACGATATAAAAAAGTATATAGTATACATAGATGTAATCGCTGCTTACTCCATCAAGATAAGACGTTACCAAAATTGTTTGCGAGTTGATAATGTCTGACCGATATTGATAACTAAATAAAGAAACTTCATGAAGCACTTATAATAATCAAAATAAAGGCCTATTTAAGAAATGTATAAGAATTTATAGAAAATGAACCTTTCTGTCAACGTCGAATGACGTTATCATGTTCAATGTTTTTCAGTAATTTAATAATTCATAAAAAATCGCATAAAATTTTGGAAAAATAAGTACAATTGATTCCACTGAACTGGAGATTTTTTAATCTACCAACTCCATTGCTAAGATATATTGGGGTATTATTATTGTGGGCAGTAAAAAAATCCTTGGAAAATTTCCCCTCTGCCGAAGTACATGAACTGTTTTTATGCAAAAACTTTTCATGTTTTGTGTTTGTGTGTGCATTTGTAAAGACGCTTCAACTTTTACATGTGTGGTTACTACTTCTCCCCCAAAAACTGGCAGAAACAATTTAGTACTAGAAGAAACGAAGGTATAACACCTCCCGTGTAAAATGCTCTAAGAAAAAATCTGTCACGTGGTTAATAAACAGTTGGCATCAAACAAACGTAACAACGTTTGCCAACAATGTGACAACATTTATCATGAAACACGGAACTCCTCATGAATCTGAATTTATTTTATTTTCCTTATTCCCGTGTAGATAGGTTAAATTGGATAACTTGTTAACTTTGGATACTGAATACCTACTACACTTAGGCTCTAACAGATAAATCTTACAATGCTAGTTTTATAATAAACTAGCGACTCGCTCCGGCTTCGCACGGGTGCAATGCTTATACTAAATATAATAAGATATATGTACAGAGCTTTTTTGTCATTAGACAATACAAAAAGCAAGCGCCGCGCGCGGCCGTTCCGGTACCGCCCGCACCGCACTGCTACGATTTTCTTCGGAAATATTCATTTCAATTATATGCTGTAAAGGGCAATATTGATCTATATTAAATGGACAATGTATTTAACGTACTCAATTGGATAAGGATTAATGCTGTTTTGCTTATAATCACTTCGAACAGTAGCCTTTTTTCCCATGAAATGTAAAGAATAAAAAATGGTTATTGTGGGTGGCACGGCCGAAGCGTGCCACCAGTTATTAACCAATAAACCAGTTCATTAATTGTCACCTGATTTGCCCCACCTGGGCACCACGTGTGGGGATTCAGACAAAAGGTGCACTCCCACGGACGAAGGTGACTCAGCCCCCAAATAATACAAATTATGTAGGTTTATGAGTAACCCTGCGCTTAATTCTATTCTATTTCAGAGAAGTGCTGATCAAGAATGGCTCAGCCGTGGACGCCGCGGTCGCCGCTATGTTCTGCAACGGGCTGCTCAACCAGCAGAGCATGGGGATCGGTGGAGGGTTCTTCATGACTGTCTACATCAAGGCGGAGGAGAAGGCCTACACTGTGAACGCGAGAGAGACTGCACCCGGTGCTGCTACTGTGGATATGTTTAATGGAAACTCACACAAAGCTTCTAAAGGTTAGTTCAATGTATATTTTGTTCTAGTATTGTTTCTGCCAGTTATTGTGGGAAGGGGGGTTATCACGTACAGCACACATGTAATAGTTGAAGCGTCTTTACAAATGCACACGTAAATAAATGCTACAGGTATAGACTAAAATCAAACATACGAAAATTATAATGGATTTGGTATTGCATGCGTTTTCTTCTGCCTCATTCCACTGCCACCTTCTCACCGAAAGTCATTCGTAATCACGAGTGAATCGGTACATTGGGCTGGCGCGTCCCATCGTGGACTACATTGCTTAACATCAGGTAAGTTGTAGTCAAGCGCCAGCCTATTATAGAATAAAAAAAGTACACGAACCGTTTGTGTGCAAACTGTTCATGTTTTGTGTTAGTGTGTAGCTTTTATTTATGTGTGCATTTGTAAAGACGCTTCAACGTTAACATGCGTGCTGTACGTGGTTACCCCGCCATCCTCATAACCTGGCAGAAACAATTTAGTCCCTGCTAGAAATTGCGTCTAAAACGACTCCCGTGTTAAATGAGAGAGTAAGCGTCACCCATAATTTCAGAAATGATTAGTAAGTAGTACAGGTACCGTTTAACTCGCGTATCGCCATCTGAGGTACAAAGTCATAAAACATTATTTAAATCTCTTAAAGAACTATTTAACCACAGATAAAAGTTATGTAAGACTATTCGTCACTAATATCCATATCGCTTGAATCATCATCACTGTCTGTGCAGCTTGAGGAGTCAGAATCTTGGCGATAGGCGATACGCTAGTTAAACGGTCGGCCTATAGTAAGTATTATTTGACTGACTAAATAGGTACACATGTAGATGTATGTATATAGCATGTTGTTTATTTAGGTAAAACATAAACGGACTACCGTATCTCACCTACTTATCAAAAAACCTTGAAGTTATTTTACAATCACTTATCAAGTATTAATATTATTTTTATTCAAAATAAATTAGGTAACTACGTGACATAGAGATCGTGTTACCTATATGTTTTATGTCTACAGTGAATTACAAGTGTCTAGCTGATAGGAGTGATAATGATCAAGGTCATTAGTGGTAGATATTGTTTAATTTAAAAAAACTTTTGTCTCCAATTGGTTTCAAGCAGCGGTGGCGCAGCGGTATCTTCCTTGCCTTTGAAATATAAGGTCGCGGGGTCGATCCCCAGGCGTACCCACACGTTGTGTGTGTGACTCTGTCATAGCAGCAGTTCAATATCGCTGAAGCAAAACATCGTGAGGAAACCGGCATGTCTAAGAACTAATCATTCGAGGACCGGTGGATTTCACATGTCCACATGTTCACCTGTGTGGATTAAGGCCTAAACTCTCTTAACTCGTAAGATAGTTGAGAGAAGACCCTTGCCCAGCAGTGAGACACAAAAAAGGGTTGCAGTGAAGTTAGTTTCCAAATGTACCTACTTTGTAAAACTATTTATTCGGATAGTCTTCGTCCTACCCAACGGTATTAAAACAAAATTTTTCCTTTGTTGCCCAAACTTTCTGCCGTGGATTGATACACTTGAGCCATTACAAACGTGCGAACTAAGTCATAACAATTTTATCGGCCCTCTCGCTTGCACTTATAGAACTGATCTAGTGCTGTCACATTTCTTAGTGACGTAGTTAGCACGTTTGTAATGGTTCAAGTAAAGCCGATTTTGAGACATCGGCAAAAAATTACCAAACTTTTGTCTTTGAAAAACATAAACGGATATAAGAAAAACGAAAAGTTAAGATACGTTTTCCCCGTTATAGATGAGTCTTAGTCTTATGAGAGCTGAGTAAACCGTAAAAGTGTACTTTACTGTTCACCAACAATTTGTATCTCTGTAATAAATAATGATACAAAATGATGATGATAATAATGATGATAATGATTCTGCAATAGTGTAGAAAATTGTAGCTACTTATTTTATTTTATATATCACTTTAATGTTCACCAATAACAATTTGTATCTCTGTAATCAATGTAATATAGGTTCTTAGACAAAAATGTACAAAATGGTAGCTGTTCTTTTCGTTTTTTTTATTCATTAGGCCGAAAACGATAACATTCGTACGCCGTACTAGATCTAGACTAAATCCTTTTTTAGCTTTAGTGCGGCAGTGTAATGTGAGACCTTAACACGTTTTTATAATAATTTAAAAGAATACAAAACCTCCGTCCTCAAAACATTCGTATTCCAGTTCATACCTAATAAAAATTCTAGTAAAACCACTACTTGGTTTAAAAATTAGCAAAGAGATAAACAGTTTTAATGAATGACTTAGCTAGTTCCTACCATTACTTACTAGAACAGCGATACGCGTAATGAATGTACGCTTAGCGGATTTTTTTCTTGATCCATTCACTACATGTTTCGAGAAAATTCCTGAAAGAAACAAATAGGTTTGTTGTGAAATAGATTTCGGTAGTATTATAGATTGCATGCGATGCGACTGATACACGAACAAACAGATTTCGAAACTGATTGCTATTCGGTTCTGTGTGTCGTAAATACCTATTATTATATTTTCATATTTTTTAAACATTTATAATATTTCCTGTCTTTAACAATTTATTTGAGATACGACTGTATTATTATATTCCAGTGTTTTATTAATGTAAAGCTTCTTGGTTCCGAATAATGAATGATTAGAAATCTATTCAGTCACTCTTTTAACAAATCATTCAATGTATTCAATCATGGTGGCCCTACCCTAAAAATATAGGGCCTTATATGTTGACATAATATGCATTCTAAGGAAAAACGCAGTATAAATATGTTTTTATTCTTCACTTCAACCCATTTTAGTGTCCCACTACTGGGCACGTGTCTTCTCTCACCTATCTTACGAGTTAAGAGAGTTTACTACTTTATCCACACACGCTTACCAAGTGCGGGTTGGTAGATATCACAATGTGATATACACCAACCCAACTAATCATTCGAGGACATGTCATATCTTCGAATGATTAGTTCTTAGACATGCCGGTTTCTAATAATAGAATAGAAATGCAATACCTATGTGAACTGTACTTATTACATGTTTTCAAAATACAAAATTATTTCGACATGAGTCATAGACAAATATTTAAATGCATATTTCCACACAGAAAGGATAAAAGCGACTTAATCGACCGATATATTAATGTTTGAATTGCGTTCTACTTATGTTTAATAATCATATTGTGTGTATAACACTTGAATAAACACCAGAATGAACTGCTTGAACGCAAAATTGTATCCATTCTTATATAAGTAACTAATACAATCCATAATTCTAGAATTTTCCACCTAAGTACTACATAATATTTAATCAAATAATTATTTTTTTCGACCGGAATCCATAGCGACTTAATCCATTACAATAATCTTATAAACTATGAAGTACTTCGCAAATTTTAGGATTATGCAGTTGGTACCTATATATTTTAATATTTGTGTTTATAATTATTTTAAACTTCAAAATCAAACCTTCTTTTGACTTTTAAGTATACGCACAAGAATTGTGCATGAATTTAAGAATAGGTCTTTAAATTATATATATGTACTTACCTACAAATTTAGTATAGATGAATAAATAATAATATTGTTATTTTATGCATACCTTTTTTAGATACAATATCGTAGATTTATTTTATTATCAGAGTATATTATTATATTATCTGTGTTAACAGCAAACAATTGAGGTAATCAATACAACTGAAACTAAAAACTACAATTAACTTACAAATAATAAATTAATTAATTAAAAAAATATATTTAATACCGTTTGTCGATAAATACATAATTAAATTGGCATAATTTTATAGGCCTGTGGTTAAGTAGTTTCCTTACATAAATAGTGTCTTCAAGTCCATTGCTGCATTATGGCGCTGTCCATGTCCTAACTCCCCTGCGCTGCTTTTTTATTTTTTATTCTGTAATAGGCTGCGCTTGATCACAGCTTGCCTGTTGTTAAGCAATGATGCAGTCTACGATGAAACGCGCTTACCCAGTAAATACCGATTCACTCGTGACTCGAAGACAGGCAGATTATAGCTATTTATCCTCGACAGGCTGTTGGAGCCGCCGTACATATAAACATAATATAATAATCCTAAACATCTGAAGGTTATTGCAGCTTACGGATCGATACGTCTAGACTCATTGTAAAAAGCATATAAATATTTATAAATGGGACAGGATTATGAGACAGTAAATCGGGCCCTGTATCTCAGGATACATTTATAAGTGAAACTATCTCACCAGCAAATTTTTCATAAATGTATTTTTCAAAGCTTCGTAGGTAGATACTGCAAATATTCTTTATCATGTTTTAGAACAACAGCACACTTGCTACTTTTTGCATCGGCGGCATTCGCTAAAACACGCGAGTCGGATGCGGGCTGCACAGCGCACGAACAAGAGTCGCTGAAATGCGACGCAAAACACAAAAACGCTGAATGCCGATGCAAAAAGAAACCAGTGTGGCTTGTCTCTTAAAAATGACATTATTTGGATCTGACTGTTTTTTTTCCAAGTTTTCGACAAGACAGCGGCTTCGCCCGCGTGTATATCGGTTATAGCGCCAAAACATCACCTTCTTTTTGCGCAGTCGGATAAAAACTATCCTATGTCCTTTCTCGGGTCTCAAACTACCTCCATACCCCATTTCATCCAAATCGGTCCAGTAGTTTAGGCGTGAAAGCGTAACAGACAGACAGACAGAGTTACTTTCGCATTTATAATATTAGTAGGGATGATATGCCAGATAGAAGATATTAATGAACGTATTTTGAGCTCATTATAGCTAAAATAGGTTTATAATTCGTTTGTCTTTGTCTGTCATCTTGAGATTTATACTAAAATGAAAGAGACAAAGTCCATTTTAACTAAAGAGTTTTATAACTTTTTTATGAATAAGGCCGTAAATGTACCTACTATTGTGAGTGCTAACACAAGTGCCTTGCGTCTGTATCTTTTTTCACTTTACTTTTAAGTCCGGCTGGTGGGACAGACTGACAAACACGACCGGAGAAAGATGGAGCGCAGGGCCAGTGGCTTTACGATCTCGCTCCATGGCACTAGGGTGTCACAACATCAATTATTATTATTATTATTATAAGATCACGGGTTCAATTCCCGGTCATCTTTGTGTGAATTGTTTCATCTCCGCTGCTCAATATCGATGAAGGAAAACATCGTGAGGAAACCGGCAAGTCTAAGAACTAGTCATTCGAGGACAAGTGACATCCACCAAACCGCACTTAGCCAGTGTGTGGATTAAGGCCTAAACTCTCTAAACTGTCATAAGAGTTGAGAGTTTACCGTTTTAAGACCCGTGACCAGCAGTGGGACACTAAAAGGATCGAAGTGAAGTGATCAATAATCTGTTGAAATACAAAAAATCTACAAACCATTTTGTCTATTCTATTTAATTTTCCAATCCATCGTATTCTATTTGTAATATAAAATTTTTGTTTTTATCGAACGTTTTAAACGAAAACATAAAAGAATTAGTAAACGTATTTTGACAGGGGCAAAAAACTTTTTTCGTTGACGAACTTGTACTAGAGTACAAAATACCGGCGCATATTATGCTTGTCTCGTGCACTTTAATATCTTCAGCTGTTCGTTGCTTGTCAACTAATAATTGGCTGCCGAATCTCAAACACCACTAGGAAGAATTCGTTTTTTTTTTAATTATTTTACTTAATTAATTTTATGATCTTAAATACTTCTATAGCTACTTGATGCATATGAGAAGTAGTATAATAAATTCGTCGCATAATAATGAGTATAAACTCTAGTACAAATATCTCAAAGGCTTTCTCTTGAATCTGGTCCGATCACATCAAGACCTAAGTCGGTTTCACTTTGTATTGTACCTACCACTTTGCCCACGGCTGCCTTTCCAATTTAATCTGGTTTGTTTATTAGAAATATTTAATTAGGTAATATTATCGCCTAATCACATCACTAAATACTTAAAAACCTTTATAATTATTTATCGCATTTATGGCTCCATAAAACTACACTAACTCTCAATGACATTTGTACTAGACAGATAAATTACAGTTACATTTATCTGTATTATTATCTATTTATATAAAAATGAATCCTTAATTCCCTTGGTCACGCCATCACGCGTGAACGACTGGACCGATTTCGCTAATTCTTTTTTTTATTATTCCTTGAAGTATGAGGATGGTTCTTACGCAGAGAAAAATAAATAAAAATAATCTCCTCCGAAACGGCTTGACCGATATTCGCTAGGTCTGAGAATCGGTTGTAATCTACTCTCGGACTTGGTAGGTGGTACTGCTATACCGGGAAAGATGACGTCTGCGAGGTCCGCTAGTTATTTTATATTTATCAGTCCGCACGATGTACGAGAACCATTATAAAGAAAACATACATGGTTATAAATTAACCCTTTATGCTTATCCAGGTAAAAAACTACATGCTTGCAAAATTTCATCACAATCTGTTAAGCATTACACTGTGCAACAGTGTATTACCTACCTAGTAAAGAACTTGGTATTTTATTACATATTTTTTAACTAGTTTTCCGCCCGCGGCTTCGCCCGCGGATGTTGGTTATCGCGCTAGACCATTAATCCCTTTTTTCGCAGTCGGATAAAACTATACTTTCCCGGGTCTCGAACAATCTCCATACAAAATTAGTTCAGTAGTGTAAGCAACATTTTGAAATCGTCAAGCGCCCATAGGTATATCCATAAATCAATAAGCGTTTCCTAAAAATGCTGCGGCTCTAAGACTATACTAATAAGAAATGAAATTTAAATTTCGAATTCTATTCGTAGCATTGAGTTATCAAACATGTCATTGTGTCAAAATAAAAAGTAATTTAGATCAAAATTACGAAGAAGTTATGATATCAACTTTGAAGAAAATCACCCTCAGAATAATTTCTCAGGCTTTGCCCGCTTAGTATTAGGATGAAAATAAAAAAAATTGAAAAAATAAAAAACACGTATTTTATTATTTGTTTTGAGCTTTATTTATACCAAATTTGAAAGAAATCGGACCAAGGACTAAACAGTTATGGAATATTGAATTTTTCCAAATAAACTCATTTAACACCCCCACCGGGGGTAGTTTTGGAAAAATAAAAAACACGTGTTTCATGATTTCTTTTACGGTATATGTGTGCCAAATTTGGAGTGAATCGGACTTGAGACTATACAGATCCAGAGAAACTTTAATTTTTACCAATAAATCTCATTATCCACACCTCATAGGGGTAATTATGGAAAAATAAAAAACCCGTATCTCATTATTTGTCCTAAGGTTTATGTGTACCGAATTTTAAATGAATAGGACCAAGGAATAAAAAGTTGCATACAAACTTCACCCCTCTATTTAACCCTCTTAGGGGATGATTTTTGAAAATATTGTTAGCCTATGTCCGATTCTAGGGTATACACTACCTACGTTTCAAAGTTCATTAACATTGGTTGAGCGGTTATGGAGATACGCGGTAACAAACCTTCACACACACACACACACTTACTTTCGCATTTATAATATTAGTAGGATAGGATAGGATAGGATAGATATTTTCACTGATACATACTATGTAATCCCAAATCAAACAAATATAATAATTTGCTTGTGCTATGGCTACGTTACATATAGATGAATAAATAAATAGCAAACATACAATCATGCTGGGCACGGGTCTTCTCTCAACTGTCTTACGAGTTGAGAGAGTTTAGGCCTTAATCCACACACGCTGGCCAAGTGTGGGTTCGTGGATGTCCTCGAATGATTACTTCTTAGACATGCCGGATTCCTCACGATATTTTCCTTCACCGATAATGAGCAGCGCAGATGAAACAATTCACACAAAGAAGTGTGTGCACGACAGAGTCGAACCCGCGACCTTATATTTCTAAGGCGAGGCCCGTACCACTGCGCCACCGGTGCTCTAAATTAAAATTATGAAGAGTTTACTAGTTTAAATGCTTTGATTTCGAAAACTGTCACTTAGATTTAAAACAATTTATTTCCGCTTTAAATAAAACGATGACACTAATTTACGCTTAACAATCTGCTCGATTCTTCTTCCCCAGGGCCTCTAGCAGTGGGTGTACCTGGTGAGGTCCGAGGACTATGGGTAGCTCACAAACGCTGGGGCAAGTTGCCCTGGGACAGTCTGATTGCTCCGACCTTGGAGCTCTGTACCAACGGCTTCAAAATGTCAACAGTTATGTACGACAGCATTGTTCAAAATGCTGCGTATATTAAGAATGATCCACATCTTGGGTAAGTCATCTGGTACCTACTTATTAACTTCAATATTGTGTCCTTCAAAGGAACAAATGGAAAAAGGATTGAACCCCAAACGGCTCGATACTATGCGATGCGCGCAGTCGGACGAAACCTATCCTAAATGTTCTTCCCCAGGTCCGTACAATAGTTTTTGCTTGAACGAGTGACATAACTACAGTTTTATTTATATCTTAATTTAAAACACAGTTAGTATCTTTAGAATAACTTAACCATTATCAGTGTTTGTGCGAAAGATACGCATACTTACCTACTTACATCCACCCATCCATTTAAACTTTCGCATTGATTTTAAAGAAACAACGTTCTTAAACAGAACCATTACAATTATAATAACTTACATACAAACTTTAATCTTCCTTATACCATATAAGTAAAGAAGGAAGACCGGATCTCATGATCTCATTGTTACAGGAAAATGTACTACAACTCAGACAAAGGGCAATATCACAGACCAGGGACTATAGTGAAACCTAGTGACGCCCTTTGTAATACTTTTAAAAGAATAGCGGAGAAAGGAGGCGATGAATTGTACAATGGAACTCTTGCTGTGGACTTTTTGGAAGATTTAGAGAGAGCTGGAAGTATTATCACCGCTGAGGATTTAAGAAGATATGAGTAAGTTTATGGATTGTTATATAATAGATAATACAGGGTAAACCGGAGAGGCCTGCAAGACAATACATGCCTTAAATTCTACTTTGTTTAAGCCATACCCTACAGTATATTGTGACGTTACAATTTTAATAAATCTATTAAAAATTAAGAAATAACCCCAAAGAATAAAAATATTATTATTCAATTTATTTTTGACAACCTAACTTTTGAATAGACCGCCATTTGTCGTTCATTTATCACATATTTTAAAGTCAGAGTTTAGAAAAACAAATGATTAGGGTTGCGCGAGTCACGTGAAATTTTTGAAAAACCTGAGCACATCAAAAATCGAATTAAAATATTATACAAATTAATTTCTAACTTCACACAGTCATTAGCCTGGATTAAGTATAGAATAGCCATTCTGGTTCAGGTTGTATAATACTAGGTACAAATCTGAAGAATAGGCTGTCCTCATGTAGCATCTTTCTTCCATAGCTGTTACACTGGGCCGACTGTTTATCGCCATACCCAAAATTCTGACTCCTCACGCTGCACAGACAGTGATGATGATTCAAGCGATATGGATATTAGTGACGAATAGTCTTACATTACTTTTATCTTTGGTTAAATAGATTTTTATGAGATTGAATTATCTAATGTTTTATGACTTTGTTACTCAGATGACGATAGGCGGATTAAACGGTCGGCCTATAACGATCTATACCTGGGCCCCTTTGTGAAAGTTACCTAACGAAGCAATAACAAAATATCAAAAAAAAAAAAAATTATGGGATTGACGTTCACATACAAAATGTCACATTGTCACATGACAATCTTAGTTCAAACACATACATTTTGTTCCTTTCGCGATCTTTCGATATCTACGTATCTTTCAAAGTCACATAGACTTTGTCTAGTGGCCATGTATTGTTATCGAATCCTATAATAGTACTTTATTACTTTACTTTATTAATCTGTGTCGCAACTAAAACGGTAAAAAGAGTGTTAAATTTCTAGAATATATTATTCATTGCAATCAGTGTGTGTCAAATGGCAAAATTCGCATCGAATTTCATTAAATCAGCGATTCCAGTCGCAGTTCAATTTTGAATTAAATATTTGAATTAAATTCTATAGCTACCTATTTAGGTACCTGCTAATGTGGGAAGATGTACAGTCAGAACAGATTCGATATTACCTACAAAACATCGTTACTCTAAATTATTTTTTAAAATCGTGTTACTACGAATATTTATTGTAAACTACTAATGTCGCGATTCTCTCGCTCGTGAAAACAGCCTCTGTTAAGATGATTCTCTTCATCAACTTCTGTAGATGACTGCACCTACAAAACAAATACTTACCTGTTATTAATAAGCGTTGGTAACAAATAGGTTTCAATATTTTTAAGACCACCCACTACTTGGAATTTTAGTAGTCTTTTTATTCAAACAACAATATTTCTTCCTCATTTACTTTTGCGACAAAATGCTGCAGACAAACAGAAATGACCAAGGTTTCTTTGAATATGTTTAGTGATATCTTTACCGATAAGTGTTATACAATTCAGGAAATAACTTTATCTAACAAAAACAATACCTACGCGATATTAGTAATAATATCAAAGACTGCTAAACTGCTAAGATTCGATAATATGTTGTGACTTCACGATTTTTCGGATTCAGTTATAGCCACTATGAAAATTGGCTTGAAAGTAATACTAAACTATACTTGTGACATGGCGTAGAGTAAACACACGGTCATCTGGCCCCAAGCTAAGCAGAGCTTGTGTTATGGAAACCAGATAACTGGTATATACTATACATATAATACTTTTCTTTTATAAATATATACATATAATAGATATTTACACCCAGACTCGACACAAACACAAATGTTCATCATTAATGTTTGTCTCGGGTGGGAATCGAACCCACGACCTGCGGCGTGAAAAGCAAGTATCTTACCGACCACGCCACCGGCCCGTCAATCTAATTCGTGTATTATGTTTTTTACCCTTATAATACCTAACGAATATTTTAATCTATTTTTATCTTGGCCTCTAATATTACCGTGCCTCTGATCACGTCGGTCGTGGCGCATTAGATCTACCTACGCAAGTACACATCATTGACTCCACGGAAATCGATACTGAATACTGACTCATTAGTTACATATGTAAACTATTAAACAATAGTTAGATGGGTATATTCCTACTACCTATTTCACAACATTCATTTTTTTTAAGTTTTTGTGTTCTCATATATTATAAACGTCACACAGCTGATTAAATTGTGATTATGAGTCATTTTTTTTCTTTGTATTTTACGGAAGAATGTGTAACATTATTGTAGTGACTAGTACATAATTTATATGGATCAGTTCTCGTACTTTCTAACGTCATCAGAGTCCACAGCTGGACAGCTTTGGCCAAGACACTCCACCTAGTAAAAGAATAATAATAATAATAATAAATATTCTGGGACATTAACACACACGGTCATCTGGTCCCAAGCTAAGCAGAGCTTGTGTTATGGAAACCAGATAACTGGTATATACTATACATATAATACTTTTCTTTTGTAAATATATACTTTTAATAGATATTTACACCCAGACTCGACACAAACACAAATGTTCATCATTAATGTTTGTCTCGGGTGGGAATCGAACCCACGACCTGCGGCGTGAAAAGCAAGTATCTTACCAACCACGCCACCGGCCTGTCAACCGCCGCCCGCCGCCGCACCTTTTTTTTTTTTTTTTGACCGGGAGGAAATCCTTTATGGATCCCCCTGCCCTGTAAGGCGCCAGGGCAGGGGGTATGTGGGACTCCGTGAAGCGTCTACCCTAACTAAAACCCCCCGGGTGTTCCTCCTCGCATTTGGCCCAGGGGGTCACGGGATCCAAAAATGACACAACCGTGACCCCCTGGATGCTGGCCCGCGTGCGAGCCTCTTCTCGATAGGTGGGAGGGGGAAGATGAAAACGCTCCCCTCCACACAAGTCCGCTGGGGCGCGCGCGGAACACACACGCGCGCCTCCGTCATGTGCCTGCGTGGGTGGACGACGGGCCGCCCTGCCCGCCGCCCCGCAGGCACATGTGAGTGGGCCAGGGGACAGAGCACCATCACTGGCACTCCATCACCCCGACACGATCTGTCGCCTCGGCGACAGAGATTCTTTGCGCTGAGCGCATAATGGGCTGTCTGGCCTTAGTGGGAGGAGGGTTGCACTTCCCTCCTCCCATGACGTGGCTGGCCGGCCGGCCGAGCGCGGCGCACAGGCCACAACGTGGCTCTGCGGCGCCGCACGTCGCGCTGACGTGCCCCTCCTTTCCGCAGCGGAAGCAGCATTTGCTGCGGTCTACCGCGGAAGGGCACATCGGACCTGTATGCCCCGTTCCCATACACTTAAAACAGCGCATGGGGCGGGGCTCCAGCACGCGTGCGCGGGCCGCACTCCACCCAATGAGGAGGTGGCGACCGACGAGGCTCCTCGTCGCCGAAACTGGGCAGCGCAGCCTGCCGCCGCACCTAACACATACCTATCCGATATAGTTTACGTTTTGAATCGAAGTCATGTCTAGCGGTCTGCATTCAAAAACTTATTTATCCTAGTAGGTAGCGGATATTCAAAAGATATAACCAGCCCACGGCTACTAAGGGCTGCCCCCAGTTTGCTAATCTTATGAGTTAATAATACACCTACCTAGTTCTTTATTTGATTGCCTCATTGCGAATTTTATACTTCAAGCGGGTAGGTAGCTCTTGGTACTTAGCTAAGAAGAACCTTACCCACCTACCTCATTAAAAAATCCACTCCACTTTCTAATAGGAGTCATTAGGAGTATAAACCGGTTTTATTTAAATCCTTACCAATCTAAAGGAAATCGTTATCAAACAGGTGATAGAAAATGTAACGTATCCATACATTACTGTTTTTACGTTGTAGAAACCTTTTATTGGGCTCCGCCACTGTGGAGTAGCGGGGCATGAAGGGGTCCCTACCTGTCTAGCAAGAAATGTTTACTAAAACTACCACGGCAAACTTCCTCAATGTTTCAATGACGTTTCTAGGAACACGTGGATGGATATCCAGGAGAGATTTAATACCTAGCATTCTAGATATGAGCGAAGCCACATACAGGCATGCCACGATTTAAAGCTGTCGTTGATCGACGATTATTTGGGATGCTTATGTCCCAGAAAGTAACAATGTCGCATCTAAATGTTTCTTGAACCGTGTATCTTGACGGGCCGGTGGTGGCGTGATCGGTAAGATGCTTGCTTTTCACGCTGCAGGTCGTGGGTTCGATTCCCACCCGACACAAACATTTGTTTAAATATGTCTGTTTGTCTTGTGTCTGGGTGTAATTATCTATATTTAAGTATATATTTACAATAGTAAAGTATTTTCATTGCACATACTCTGCTTAGTTTGGGATCCGATGACCGTGTGTGTTAATGTCCCACTATATTATTATTATTATTATCTTCAAGGTGATACTTGAGCACTATACGTGCAGTAGGTTCCCCCTACATAATATCATCTACTTACAGACCTATTTGATTGAATTAATAATTGAAGCACGAATGTAGTGTAGGTAGATAATTATACGCCCATCATGAATAATAATAAATAATTATAAAGTTCTACTTATTCAGTAACGTAACGTTACATTACAATAACATCGCAAGGACCGTAGGTCATTGGCACCTAACTGGTACTTGTAAGTTTAAAATAGTCCATTGTAGTAGTTTTAGTGCCAATATAGAGTTAGGCTAAATATAGGTATAAAGCACTTGTGTTTAAGTGCATAGAAACAACGCAGTCAAACAATGCATGTTTGTTGATAACACCTTTGTAACGTACCAATTGTTTCTTCTATCCGCAAGACCTGTTTAAAAGTTTACGATCTTATTCATAAAAATCTGACTCTTGAGTTAAAATGGACTTTGTCTCTTTCTTACTAGTGTAATATTTAAGATGTCAGACAAAGACAAACAAATTATAAACCTTTTTTAGCTATAATAAACTTATAAGACGTTTATGAATACGGGTGTTAGAGTCTAAAATAGTTCATAATAATATGTAGGTATCGGTTTTAGTCAACGCCGCGTGAGATGTCACCAGAAATTATTATAGGAAGACTAAGCCCAAAAAAGCTTAATTTTCATAAGTTGTGTTTTTTTACATATAGTTTAATAGCAGATAATAATACTCATTTAGCGTTAGCAGTGCGAGGTGCGACTCATTTTACTCGATTTACCTACTATGCAAAAAATATGCTACATCCAGCCTAAGGAAAAACAGACGGACTGCGTTCAAACAGCATTACTTTTTTTTTATTCTTAAATAGGCTGGCGCTTGACTACAACTTACCTGATGTTAAGCAATGATGTAGTCTACGATGGGACGCGCCAGCCCTAGTACTGTGTAATTTGGTAATTTCAAATGCTTTTGAACTGCCAACCAGCGTCGCATCAAAACTATACCAAAGTATCTACACACCAGCTGCAAACTAACTGCAAGGGCTAAACAATTGGTTGGCAATTTCATTGCGGTTGACATGCAGTCTTTCTGTCGAGCCTTACATTTGGGAAAAATGTTTTGGTTGGTTTATGATTTCTAAAACACATTGAACTAGTATTTTCTTAGATTTACGCGAATATCACACATTGAAATAAGACTACTTTTTAACGTCCACCCGTGAACATGATGTCAGGAAAGACTTTGAAACGTCGGGATCTAAAATCTAAAATAAACCGCGATAAAATCCGTTAAAAAGTAGTTTTATTTCAACACATTGAACTGTTATGAGTAAGAACATAGGCTCTAATAATCTCTTTTTAAACTTATAATATATTAGCGACACGCCGCCCGCTCCGGCTTCGCACGGGTACAAATTATACACTTAACCTTCCTCATGGATCCCTATGTCTATTAGTGAAAACGGTATGAAAGTACATTCAGTAGTTTTGAGTTTATCGCGAACAGACAGCGGAGGCGACTTCATTTTTTTAACACGCTTTTATTAGCTTCACTTGTATGTTTGTAACGGAATCTTCGATCGCGATTTTTATCTACTCCAAAACGTGATTTTTTTAAATTTTGCACACTTGTCAAGAACCTATGACAATTCAATAGTTTCAAAATCAAAATCAAAATATGCTTTATTTTAAAATAGTCCAATTTCTTTTCCTACCGTGCAGTGAATGACTGGCAACTACCTACTGAGAAACACTGCCAAAAAACTCAGTAGGCTATTTTCTTTTTTAAATGAAATAGTATAATAAGTTATTTCGAAAATTGAAATATACAAATACTTAAAAACGTGTTTATTACGTTTTTTTAAAGTATATTAATGTTATTTAAAGATGTATCTCTATCTAATCTGAATCACAAGACCCAATCAGAACCCTGACCGCTCTGCAACTCTCACTTTGGTTTAAAGATCACTTATTTCTCAAAGAACATTACATTGTTCACATAAAGAAAAACTTATCTTACAACTAATTTTTGTTAAACCTTGCCTCCCCTTTTGAAAAATAAAAATATAGAGCTGAAAAAAAAATTTCACTTATGACCTAACCTAACCTCTACCTATAACATTCCAGGGCGCAAATCGTAGACCCAATAGCTGTACCCATAAACAACGGAGATACTCTGTACTCTCCCCCTCCGCCGAGCAGCGGAGTGATCCTCATCAACATTCTCAACATCCTCAGCGGGTACAACTTCACCTCCACCAGTATTAATACTACGGAAGACAAGATCCTCACTTACCATAGGATATTAGAAGCCTTCAAGTTCGCCTACGCTACCAGAACTAAATTAGGAGATTTGGACTTTTTGGATTTGAATGAGGTAAGATGCATTTTATTTAACGAGTTGTGGCGGGGCGGTAGTTACTTGCTTTTCACGTCGCACGTCGTGAGTTTGATTTCCACACAAGATAGGTAAACATTTGTTTAATATGTCTGTTTGTCTTCTGTCTGAGTGTGTCTATGGTACCTAAATATTTACAAAAAAAAAGTATTATAAGTAGTATATTACCAGTTAGCTGGTTTCCATAGTACAAGATCTGCTTAGTTTGGAATCAGATGACCGTGTGTGTTAATGTCCCACTATATTATTATTATTATTTAAGTGATGAACGTCTGTTTGTCTTCAGTGTGGGTGTAATCATGTATTTTAAGTATGTATTTACAAAAGAAAAGTATACTGTATAGTATATTATTATGTATTGTCAGATATCTGGTTTCCATAGTTCAAAAGTACAAACTGCTTAGTAGTGCTTAGTTTGGAATCAGGGCCCGGGCGATTTCTTTTGTTTTTCATTGACATCCGCCATTTTTTTCGACATTTGGTATATAAGGTCGCGAGTTTGATTCCTAGTCGTGCCCACACATCTTTGTGTGCATTGTCATCGCCGCTGCTCAATATCAGTGAAGGAACACATTATGTGAAAACCGGCATGTCTAACAACTAATCATTCGAGGACATGGGACATCCACTAACCCGCAATTGACCAGCGCTCTCTCAACTCATATGAGCCGTGGGACATTGCACAAAATGTTGAAGTGGTTTGGTACTAAAACTTATTGTTATTATTTAT
Source organism: Meganola albula (assembly GCA_936450015.1). Taxonomy (NCBI): domain Eukaryota; kingdom Metazoa; phylum Arthropoda; class Insecta; order Lepidoptera; family Nolidae; genus Meganola; species Meganola albula. The sequence continues at coordinate 9,770,481 of OW388155.1, read as the reverse complement.
TCTACACAAAACGTTTACAAAACAGCACATGTACACAGGCGAGCATAATTCAAATGTGAATTTTCTACTAGCAAACCCTAGGTAAGGAAATATTGTGGAATGGGTAGCAGTGTTAGTTTATTAAAATTACGGATGTTTTGATGTCTACAAATAACTATTTGAACCGCTCTACGAATACCGTGCTCCAGTTTTAGTTTAATAACCTTTGCAATACTAAGTTATTATCTTTGTTTGTATCATATTTCATTTTATTTTGCTAATTATGGACAATACTAATAAAACGTAAGTAATATCTATTAGTATGTAGGTGTATTACATGTATGTATTTAAAACTATTTGTGGTGCACTTCTACCCATTCAACAATGTTTCCTTACCTAGAGTATGCTGGTAAAAAATGCACATTTGAATTAAGCTCGCCTGTCTACATGTACTGTTTCCTATTTAAGGGCCGTCCATTAATCAAGTGAAGCTTGAAAGGGGGGGAGACAACTCGTAAGATAGTTTGGAGAAGACCCGTGCCCAGCTGTGGGACACTAAAAAGAAAGGTTAAAGTGAAAAACAACGAGTCACAAGCTATCTTAACTGTAGGTACCTAATTGGATAATAAGGTTAGGTCAAAAAGGCGCGACTCCCCACTAACTGTTACTGATAACTAGGATAATTTCCACTGTTTATTTAGATACGTTACTTTGTAACCAAGTAGGCACTGAACTACATATTTAGTTAGGTACTGTGAGTAGTTAGGTCGATAAAGAAAGAAAGAAAAAAGAAAAACATTTATTAGACAAAGACAGGACACACAAAATCAAATGATAGAAAAAAAAACACATAGAAAAAGAAAAAAAAACATAAATAGAAACTGTAAAAGAAGAAAAACAAATTCTTCTTCTTTTAAGTATGTTCTCTGCAGAAATTATTCCGCCATTTTGCCAATGTCAAGTTTAAATAAGTATACAAGCTTTTAAAAGACTAGTAGTAAATAACTAATAAAAACCTCTGCGGTCTTGTAAAAACATTAAAACTATCATTAGCTTTTAAATGATTAGTAGTAAAAAAAACTAAAAAACTGCTACGTTCTAAGACCGAAAAACAAATTAAAAACAAGAGTAAGTGTGACCCATCTGTGTCAAACATGGACATTGCTCAGTAAACGCTGTGAGTGCCTACTAGAGGCGACCCACAGCACTGATTTTCAGCAATGTCCATATTCCCATAGTGTGACACCAGGCGCCAAGGTTACCAAAAGAAAAAGCAAATATTATCTAAACATTATCACTAACCACTACTTATAACGTACACACGGTTACACATTAAGCTATACATTTCCAGTATAAGATGATCTCGCATTGTATAGGATCTCCGTACAACGAGCCTATGTACACCAGAATCTTATTGCCCCATCACCGTTCTTCCATCGGACAAGTAGAGGTACGGCTATGCGCCACTGTTATGTGGTGAAAATTCCACGGGCACGCACAAAGCGCTTTGCTTCTACTTTTATTGTGCGAACTGCGAATGAAACGCGCTCACCCAGTGAATACTGATTTTTTTTTACTGACGTACCGGAGGCGTGGTCGGTAAGATCCTTGCTTTTTACGCCGCAGGTCATGGGTTCGATTCCCACCCGAGACAAACATTAGTGATGAACATTTGTGTTTGTGTCGAGTCTGGGTGTAATTATCTATATAATTTATGTATTTACAAAAGAAAAGTATTATATTATCAGTTATATAAAAGTATTATATTATCAGTACAAGCTGAGCTTAGTTTGGGATCAGATGGCCGTGTGTGTTAATGTCCCACTATATTATTACTAGCTTTCCGCCGCGGCTACGCCCGCATGAACTACATAATTATCATGCCCAGCTGTGGGATAAAAAGTACCGACCACGCCACCGGCCCGTCAAATTATAACTTACCAAAAATGTTCATACATCTTACAGTTAATCCGCAACGTGAGTACCGGGGAATATGGCGCGGAAATCCGGCTCCGTATCAACGACACCGCAACCAGCAACGACACAGCGACTTATGGAGCACAACACTACAACCAGCCGGACTCTGGCACTGCGCATATATCGATCATCGCTAACACAGGAGACGCGGTATCCATCACTAGCTCGATTAACTATTAGTAAGTCACGTCAACCCTTTGGTGTCCCACTGCTGGGCACAGGCCTTCTCTCAACTATCTTCCGTGTTGATAGAGTTTGCTGCTCAATATCGTTTAAGAAAACATCGTGAGGAAACCGGCATGTCGAAGAACTAATAATTCGAGGACATGTGACATCCACTAGCCCACACTTGGTCAGCGTGTATGAGTTGAGAGAAGACCCGTGCCCAGTAGTAGAACACTATAAAGGGTTGAAGTTTTTAAGTCGCTCAACGAAGCGAAGGGTGACGCGAAGCACGATGCGGTTTAAAAAGCGTAATGTGGATAAACTGCTGTAATATTTATGATGATTGCAGCTATGGGGCCGGCTTCACTACCCTCAAAACTGGTATTCTCATGAACAACGTGATGGACGACTTCTCTTCCCCTGGGTTCGCCAACTACTTCGGTCTGGTACCGTCACCAGCTAACTTCATAGCCCCATACAAGAGGCCCATGTCTTCAATGAGTCCCAGTATCATTGTGGACTCCAATGGGAACGCTAAACTGGTGATAGGAGCTTCTGGAGGCACCAAGATTACTACTGCTATTGCTTTGGTAAGATAAAAAAATAACTACTTATTCTTTTTATTGGGACAACTCACCACTACAATTACATCACTGTTATGTACTCCTGTAAGTCTGGGTCAACAGCTGCGCCGTGAAAAGACTCGGGATTTAAGCCCAGGAAAATAGCTGGACACGTCTTGAATCCCGCTCGAATTTATCCAGAAAGATAAAAGGTGTTGGAATTTTCACTTCCCTTCAGGCAAAGCGGGAGACAGCATAAAAAGGGGGGGGGGGTTAAAATTGTATCAACCAAACGGACTAAGCACCATGGATTATGTAGGTAATCGAAGGGGACCTAGTCAAACTGGTTCCAGTAATTATGTTATTATCACTGATTACAAAAAAAAATCTTCACTTTAGTACCTATAAACTTTTATTCAAAGCCAATTTTGGCTAAGCAGTTATGAGATCACAGGACACTCAACCTCCGCAAGGTGGAAAGTTTTGATGATCTCACACACAAGTGTCTGTACTGTCTGTTCTCTCATATTTTATGTAGGACGGGCCGGTGAGAAATCACGCGCAGGACCGATGGCTTAACCTACTATCCCAGGCAAGGGAGTGTTACACGCTAACCTCCTGCCTATGAACTAATAATGAGAAATTAATAGCGTCACAACACTTTATAGTCCATCGCGGGATTTGCACTTGGGAACTTCACAGCGAACACACCAACATCACATTTTATAACCACTTCGCCAACGAAGCAGTTTCATAAACCTCTATTTGTACCTATAATGCTATGTCCATAATTTTGTAGGTGACAATGCGGAAACTGTGGTTCGGACAATCAATCAAAGAAGCAGTGGACGAAGCTCGGATACATCATCAAATAACGCCAATGTATGGCGAATACGAATTCGGTATCACACAGGTAGTGTACCAAATATTTCATAATTATAACTAGGGATCATACACCATACTAGTCAAATTAGGTTGGTACCTACAACCTACTAATATTTTCCGACTGTCACGGCAAAGCCGCTTGACGCTTGTCTGGTGGGTGGTCACTAACCCCCGCCGAAATCTTCCACCAGTTTACTGTCACCCGATTTGCACCAACCGGTGACCACGTGCCGGGATTAAGATTCAAGGTGCACTCCCACGGACGGAGGTGACTTCGTTCCCAAATTAATTTAGTTGAAAATTTGAAGGCAGATAGGTACAGGGTACTTTTTACCTGATAAGAGGGTGATATTGTTCAAAACAAGCGATTACTTGCGATCAGGCAAAAACTTGTCCATATACCTAGTTAATATTACAATATTTCATCTACTATATAAAAATAAGTCGGGTTTTCCTTCCTGACGCTATAACTCCAGAACGCACGAACCGATTTCCACGGTTTTGCATTCGTTGGAAAGGTCTCGGGCTCCGTGAGGTTTATAGCAAAGAAAATTCAGGAAACATTTCAACAGAAAAGCGGGAAAATGTTACATAAAACGAAGCCATCTGGTGGCGAAACGGAGTTCGCCGGGTTTGCTAGTTATAAATATAAATACTTATGGCCACTTCAACCCTTTATAGTTACCCACTACTGGGCACCGGTCTTCTCTCAACTATCTAACAAGTGGATAGAGCTCAGTCCTTAATCATTGGATGGTCCGGTGGCTTAGTGGTTAATGACCCTGACTGCTAAGCCGAAGGTCGTGGGTTCGATTCCCACCAAATCTTTGTGTGATGAGCACGAGCTTGTTCTGTTTGGGTGTAATTTATCTATAATATGTACATAATGTAGTTACATATAAAAATGTATTTAAGTATTATATCCGTTCCTAGTACCCATAGCACAAGCAAATATAATTGCTTATTTAGGACTAGATGGCGCTGTATGTGTGTGAAAATATTATTATTATTATTAATCCTCACACGCTGGCCAAGTCATAAATGATTTATTTTTAAGCATGCCTATTTCCTCACAATGTTTCCTTCGCCGATATTGAGCAGCGGCTATGAAACTATTCACACTAAGATGTGGGCACGATCGGGGATCGAACCAGCGACCTTACGTTTCAAAGGCAAGGTTAATACTTATGGGACACATTTTTTTTTTACAGGATATATTAGAAGGCCTCAGAGCTAAAGGCCACGAAATGAAGCGATACAGAGGCAGGGGATCTATTATCTGTGCTCTATTCAGAAACAGAACTGCTATTTACGCTAACGCGGATTTCAGAAAAGGCGGAGACGTCGCTGGAATGGACTGAAATTTTGTTTAAGATTTGATAATTTTATTATGAACGCGACTGTACCAGTATTCCTTAAAGGGCTCTGAAACATTGAGTAACTTTTCGAGTTTGCTACATTTGAGAATTGTGAACTGCGCAGCCACATGCTCGAACTTCAGAGAACCGGAACAGTACCTATTGAAGAATATAAGTCTATCTGTAAAAAAATATGTATGATTTAAATCTTAAAACCTTTAGCGCACAAACTAAGGTGAAACAAGCTTTATTATACTTTGTTGTGTGAATTGTCACAATGACTGTACTTTTCCTGGAACAAACCTCCTTATCGCGCGTTACATTCATTATTTCGCTTTATATTTATTATTATTCGTTATATTCATTTATTATTTCATTATTATTCGCCATTTGCGTATTTTATATAATTACATTTGTTAAGTTACTGTTATTGGTTATAATATTAATAATAATATTTATATTTTTTTTTTAATATTATTTATGTAGCGAAAGGAACTTTGTTCGGACCGAGTGTCTAAAATATATTTTTTGACTTCATTTTTTAAAGTAGGTATGGTCCAGTCAGCTACAAAAGTGAATTAACAGATTCGTTTTTTGCCTGGAGGGAGGTGAACAATCCAACTCCGCTTTTTATTTTTCTGATTAAATTCATGTGGGTCCAAGACAGTTTTGGTGTCCCGGGACTTGGCCTGGTTCAAATCCCGAGTGTCTTCATAGCGCCGCTGTTGATCCTGGCTAACAGGAGAAGCAGTGACGGAATTTTAGTAGTGGGAAAAAAATAACAGATCAATTTTACAAATCAACACTAAAAGATTCCATAAATAAGTATCGTGGCGAGAGGAGGAAATAAGCTTGTCTCTAATAACATACATGAACTGTTACACGACACATGGAATCATTTTGATTTGTTGATCTACTTTTGTAGTCGACTGTACCCTGCAATAAAATAAGTCAGTCTTCCTGTTTTAAATAGCTAAAAGAATCTACAATTTAAAAGAAGTTTATATTGATAAAAAGGTGTCAACTAGAATTATTATTATTATTATTTGTTTAGTAGAAATAAATATCAATAATTACGAATTAATTTCACTATGTTCTAAAACGCGTTGCACATTGACCTCCCAATATTTAATCTGTACACATAAAGCATCTCGACGGAGATATTACCCACATAAAAATTACCTTATAGCCTCTAAAGGATAAAAGGTGAAAAAATTCAATGAACCCTGGATGGAAACTACCTAAAAACCTGAAAATAGATTAGATTTACCCAAAAGAAACATTGTTTTATTTTTCTGAAGATACAAAACTGCAATTTACTTGATAGTCAGATTATATTTATATTTATATTTATTTTATTTATTTTATATTTATTTATGGGAATGTTCCTTTAGGTAAAAATTTATCTAAGTGATTTGAAGTGGTTTCCCTCAAAGGCATATTGAAACTTTCAACCTTGTGAATTAACTCAAGTATGCTGTTATTAATTTTGCAAAATCTCATCCTGATCTGTTATGCCGTTTTCTTGTTTTAGAACAACAAATTTAAATTTCCAATTCATCCTCAAAAAGTACCATTTATCTAGAAATATGAAATTAGTAGAATAGAAAATAAGTCATTGTGTCGGAATTAGCAAGAAGATAGGAAATAATTGTTCTATGTTATGGAGCAGAGGTCGGAATTAGGTACCTACTTATTTAAGTACTAGCATCTAAATGTTGATATTATTATGAATCTTCCCGGGATTTTAAATAGAAAATAACTTGATTCAAATCGGAATTTTGCAACTTCGGACATCCGAATTCGTTGATATAACTCTTAATTAATAAATCACGGGATAGTTTCTGCTCTTTTAAATTAATCTCGGGATTTGAAGCATATCCGTTTTATTCTTTCGCTATATGAAATCAGTAAACTCTACCTAATTCCGACCTCTGGTTATGAGCGATGCATTTTTAGCACAAATTATAATACAGGTACTTATTTTATACAAAGAATCTCGTATTAACCTATTTAAATACAGAAACATCTTGAATATTTCCGTACACGTGTGTTTGACTGTTCGTGTATATATTGTGGACCATACAAGACCATAATCATCTTTGATTTTTTTTAACAAATGCCTACAAACCTCCAACCATAGCCATAATGTACCTAAGTTAAGAAAAAAACAAATAAATAAACATTCCGAATCGTTTATTCTTTTATTTTTGTAATAATCTATAATATAAAAATGAATCGTAAAATGTGTTGGTAAGCGCATAACTCGAGAACGGCTGGACCGATTTCGCTAATTCTTTTTTTCGCTAATTCTTGAAGTACGAGGACGGTTCTTACGTTGGTTCGTTCTTCAAAGAAAAATTAAAAAAACAACCTCTTCAGAAACGGCTTGACCGTTCGGTATGTCTGAGAATCGGTCGTAATCTATTTTCGGACCCGGTAGGTGGCACTGCTTTACCGGGCAGGACGACGTCTGCGGGGTCCGCTAGTACGAAATAAAAATGTCAAAATATAATTAATCCACTAAAAAATTCACCCACAGTAAGTATTATATATGATAATAGTCTTTAGATAAAGAGCAGACAAACAAGGTTTATCTTAAAGTAACGTCACACATTATCGACCAATGTTTGTATTTATATACATTGAAATTAAACAAAGTGGTCTGATAGAGAAAATCTGTATTTATTTTGCACTGTACTTAACAACTTTATTTATACTTAAAACTAGGGACTATAACATATAAAATAATTTATATTAAATATAATAACCTCTTTATTTATAAACTTGTAACGCCTCTAAAGGTAGAATCTTTCCTTAAACAGTCAGACAGGAAAGTGCTTCTTACGATGACAAATACAAAGCAAAACTACAAAAACATTCAAACCTATTTTCTGGACAACGTACCACAACAGCTTAAAGCAGTATTGTTTGATCTGCGGAAGAGGGATGCCGCTATACAATATGTAGAACAACCTCTCTTTCGTACCACTGCAATAATAATACTATACGGTGTCATGGTACGGAAGCTGAACGTGGTTTAGCAGAACGACTCAACTCACTTTGATAGAAAAATGAGTTTAGTTTAAGTTACCAAACAGGTCCTAGACGTAGTGTTTTCTTAAACCAACTTATTTTGTTAGTCCACCCGTGACCATGAAGTTTGAATACTTTGAAACATCGGAAATTAAAATCTAACATAAACCGCGATAAAATCCGTTCTAATAGTTTAATTTCAATATTCCATTATACAAGGTCCTAAACAGTTGGTTTTCTGACTCAGCAAAAAAGATCCGTGGTACAAAGGTAAGGTTGACATTTTTTATGATGGGAACAATACACAATATAACAATACACATCTAAACATTAAACCTCGCTTTGAAATAAAACTACTACTACCATGAAGTCTGAAAAGACTTTGAAACGTCGGGATCTAAAATCTTAAATATACCGCGATAAAATTCGTTATAAAGTAGTTTCATTTCAATGTGTGATATTTGTGTAAATCTAAGACATTGCTATATTAAACCTCGCTACTCAAAAATGACTTTTTATGGATTTATCACTACCAGTGCCGGCGTTAGGAGGGGGCGCGATGGGTTGACGGCCCGGGGCGCCAAATTTGGGGGGCGCTGAGGTTTGGGGCATCAAACATCGAAGTACATCGTATCTAGTCTAAATAATAATAAATATACATCACTCTATTCGTTTCTTTTATCCGCCTCCCAAATCTGAACATAAACTACGTTCACATTGGGTCAGTGAAAAAATAATACTCGATAATGATTTCCTTAAGTGGGCGCCTAAATATTACTGCCCGGGGTGTCAGTGGCCCTAACGCCGCTGCTGATCACTACCTAGGCATACTAAATTATTATGAAATATATCTTCAAGTCAACATCAATATACTTTTATATTCTGATTTTTAAGACCTTGGTCAAGTCAAGTTATTACGATGCCCAAAGCCTGAACAAGAAACATGCTTCTTCACTATTAAGTTTAGATAAAATGTAATTTAATACTCCTACATGTATTTTACCATCAATATTTAAGAAATTTTTGTCACTTTAACTTTTTCATTGCATTCCAAGAATTTTTTTTCCTTTTATTACTATTAACACCCGAAGCGAGGCACTATTCATTCCGCTATAAGTCCAACACATCTGACATAGCTTCCACTGGTGTCACTAACTTCGTAGCTCCAATAAAGACGGTATTGTCCACGCCGCTGGTGATTACACTACGGTGTAATCTCTTGCACTCTTCTGCGGTAATACCGCCCACTACGAAGATAACAATGTTTGGATTGTCGAGAGGATGCTTTGTAGTCCGCGTTTTTTTGCTAGTAAGGATGCTGCAATAAAAGAAAATTGGTCTATCATCAGCAAATCAGTATTAGGCAAACTAAATTGGGAACAGCGCCATCTAGTGACGAGTAGCTAGAATTTATCTTAGCGATGGCACACGCAGCTGTGGCACGTGCTTCGCCTTAGGTCGCAGGTTCGATTCCCAAATTTTCGTTAACACTAACCCGGTCACGGTACCACGCACAGAATTTTTATCGAGGTGTGTAAGTCTGTGATCGTTGACTCCTATGTACGCCGATAGTGGTATGGATGCTGCCTATCTCTCTTTAGAGCACGCCAGGCTTATCGGTGTGCCACCTAAAGCAGCTACAGCACCACATGTGCATCGCCTTGGATCTTCGTCAAAGAAATTTAAAATTCCAATTGATAAGAAGATTTACTCTTCTGCCTTCAACTATGGTTGGAGCTGTGTAACGACCTGGTTGAGTGCAACCTAAGCACCAATCCTCGAAAACTGGCGTGTGAGGTAAGGTGTATTTAAAAAAGTTCATTTTGTAATTAAAAATACGTAGGTATTTAAAAAATATATAATCAACTCACTTGAGACCACTTCTGAGCAAATCCTTGAAGCCTTCATTCCTGTGCTTTAAGTCAGGGATCTCAGGTCGCTCGGTATCTACCAAGTCTTCTACCAACTGCTGCAGCAGGCCGCGGTACTCGTGGCCTACTCCCGTCTCACACGGCTTTAGGACAGAGTTGTATCTGAAAGAAAAATGTAAATACTTAATTATCTCACCCGACATGTCTTAGCAGGTTTCGCCAAAATACACAATATGTATTATTACATACCTTACTTAAAAAAATTTACTGACCGATAATTCCGTGGAGTGGTAAAGTTAGCGGATTAAACTATGCATAGACATTTTTAACTCTAAATTAAATAGTTATATTTTAGTTTTTTTTTGATTTCTAAATTAAATTTAGAAATTATTCAACCGAATGTTTCTTGAAAGCTAAAAGCTATTTCTATCACTTCAGCTTCCACATAAGCAAATGCATCAAAATCGGCCCATCTGTTTAGGCGCTAGGACGCGAAAAACTTGTACACAGATACACTCGTCAAACCCTCCTTTTTATGGGGGCTAAGCTCTTCTAAGCCACTTAATATCTAAGCAATTTAACAGACTGCTGCCTAACACTGAATACAAAATTAAAATAAAATATTATTTTTTTGCGAGCTGTACCGACGTGTGTGACTAAATACAGCAATAAAGTGCGAGTAAGAGGGAATTATTACTGCCACAAATTTAAATTCGTTTCTTTATTTGCGCAGGTTATAACACTTTTAACTCTTAACTTACTTTTGCAACCCTTTTCTCATTAGCGCTATATCTTTCAACTTCCCAATAATTCTCTTAGCAAACTCATCACATTGTTCCGGCGTCACAATATGGCTTGTTTCCTCTTTTACAAATATACGCTTATGATCTTCGAACAACGCTACACTTAATGTTTCTGAAAGACTATCTTCATGTTTTTTGGAGAAGGACACCTCTGTACCAGTCAAGGAATAAATGTGGACTATGAGAGCTAACAAGCTGTCAAGTGGTAGATTTTTGTCTTTACGGGTTTTGATAAGATGGCATATCTGAAAACATATAGAAATATATTAGTGTTCTATGTAGATGCGTCCTTAAAATATGGCATCGCGCCTGTATTACCCCTAGCTGTATGCGGGCTTTAACATTGCCTTAGTAGTTTTCTTACAATTATCCATGCTGTACATAATAATAATATAGTGGGACATTAACACACGGCCATCTGATCCCAAACTAAGTAGAGCTTGTACCATGGAAACCTGATAACTGGTAATATACAACATATAATATATTTCTTTTGTAAATACATATTTAAATATAGATAATTATACCCAGACTCACGACAAACAGACATGTTTATCACACAAATGTCTGACTTGGGTGGGAATCGAACCCACGACCTACGGTGTGAAAAGGAAGTATCTTACCGACCACGCCACCGGCCCGTCAAATACACCTCATACGGAACCCATGTGCCAGATTCGGAGTTTCTACGGAGGACTGTGTGTTAATGTGTCAGTCAGTTTCTTCATTTAATATATTTAGATTGTTTCAGTAATATGTTGTTTTAGAGTGCTTTCCATATAATCACACTGGCCGGCGGTACATATTACTAAGGGTGGTAAGTTGAAGGGCACTACCTGCTGCAACACGCTAGTGGAGTCGCGACTGGCAGCTAGACTCTGCAACACTTGCTTCTCCAAGCTCACCAGCAACTCTTGATGCACACGTCGTGGTGACTTAAGGGTTTGTACCACAGCCAAAGCCTGCTGAAGCACGCCCAGGTTATCGGCTATTACGTCGTAATTACCTGAGGATGTAAATCAGTTTGTAGTTAAATCTTTGAATAATTATATTTTTATTTTCGTGGGGATATAAGATTAAAATCAAGATGACATCCATTATGAAGTAGCCTTCCTCTAAATATGATATCATGACAGGAAAAACCTCCTCCTTTTTTTAATGTCGGTTAAAAAGGAGAAATTGTAACCAATTTTTCTATAGTGGACACTTCTGGGGATAATTAATCAGCACAGGCAGTCGATAAAACCGAATGTAGATGAATGTTTAAAAAAATCGTCCTCGTTTTAAAAAATACCTTTTGTAGCCGTAACAATCTTTTCAACACTCTGCGGCGTCACTTTCAACAGTGTCTTGGGCCCAGGTGACTTCTGTACATTAATCTTAGACAACTTGTTATACAAATCGAACATTACTTCCTTCTGCGACTTATTGATCATATACTCGTAGGTTTGGATGCAAGACTCGTCATTAGCATGGTATAAGGAGCCGGGACTCAGTTGTGAGTATTCTAAATCATCCGTTCTGGAAATCGTAACAGTAATCGTATTCATTATTATATATACATCTTAAATAGTTTTCTGATCACGCATATTATTATGTCGTTTATTGCGCAAAAATATTATCCAACTCTTGTGCAGTGTGTCCCTGGAGTACAAATAGTGCCAATACCATCTGTTCAGCAGTTAAGTGCGATCAACCGTCAAAGGTAAACGGACAGTTAATTTCGCATCAGTAATATTGAATGATTAGCATGTCTGTTTGATTTCGTCATAAAAACTGTTAAAAGAAAACAGTTTTTTTTATTCTTCGATAGACTGGCGCTTGACTACAACTTGCCTGATGTTAAGCAATGATGTAGTCTACGATGGAACGCGCCAGCCCAGAATACCGATTCACTCGTGATTACGAATATCCATCGGTGAGAAGGTGGCAGTGGAATGAGCCTCCTTAAAGTTAGAAACCCCAAAGGAGCAACAATTCCGACCCACCCTCTCTGCATGGTGTCACCTGACATCGCACCGAACAGTTAACTTTGAATACATACATGTGCAGTGGTACAGGCCTCGCCTTAGAAAAAGAATCCTGGTCGTGCCCACACATCTTTGTGTGAATTGTTTCATGTCCGCTGCTCAATATCGGTGAAGGAAAACATCGTGAAGAAACCGGCTTGTCTAGGAACTAATCATTTGAGGACATGTGACATCCACTAACCCGCACTTGGCCAGCAAGTGTGGTTTAAGGCTTGAACATTTTGAACTTATAAGATAGTTGAGAGAAGACCCATGCCCGGGACATTAAAAAGGGTTGAAGTGAAGTAAAGTGACATACATGTTAGCTTCACAAAGTGGCGACATATCAACAGCAACGTCTGTGGAATGTCCGGGGAACCTTGGCAACACTGCCATCACTTTGTCCAGAACCGATTCTGTGGTGTAGCTTGTCACTCCACAAAGATCTAGTGTACGGTCTACTATTATCAGTGATGATGGATGAAGACAGTTCTAGAAATTAATAAAAATAAGGAGAGATTATTTTTTAATCTTTAATTTCTTTCTTCTATTCAATTTCTTTAAGGCAACTAATGGAAGTATGTAATTTGAATACATTTACACAATACATTCCACAATTTTTTTTATGGGACGACCTACCATCGCTGCTGCTCCTGTAAGCCACGATCGACATTGGCGCCGTGAAGAGTCTGTCAAGTCCTGGGACACCCTGTCTTAGATACCGCACGAATTTAATCAGAAAGATTGGGAGGAGTTAGAAAGTTAGCTTGTCCAGTTCCCTCCAGGCAAAACGGGACAGCATATAGAAAAAAGAGCGATTTAAAATTGCCTCATAAAAATGGACTAAACACCACACACAAATCAATTATCAGAGCACCAATCTAATCAAAATCTAATAAGTAAATAGTTTTTCTAAAAGTTATAAACTTCCCAAATGTTTTCAAAGTGCAGTCAAATGGGGCATTGCAGGTAAGGTCTGCACACATACTTGTATGAAAATCACATACTGCACAGCCAAGGCTGCTGGCAGAGTTATCAAGCTGGCCACTGTACTAGCAGAATAAAATTTAGTTAATCATAAGTAACTCACCTTTCTTCTAGTTATACATACAGGATTATTCTCCAAGATACCAGCCAACAAGGAACTGTAAGTTCCTATATAATATATATCTTCTTTCAAGTTCAAAGAATCCAACAAACTATTAATCCCACTAGCCAGTCTCCGAGCTCCCGACCTCTCTTCATCAGACAAGGAGTACAAGTCCACAGGGAGTGCGACTGGCAGTAAGTTGTTGTTAAATGTTGGGTATACTTTATGGTATGGTGGAGTAAGGAATACCACATTAGTTAAGGCTATAGTAAATATTGGAATATGTATCACTTCTACTGCACATTGCTAGAAAACAAAATCAATAAGTTTTACTTCATTTGGTTTTTTAAAATAAGGTATGTTTTTATGCAAAAAAAGATATTTTTTTTAATTATGAACAGTCACAAAACAGAACACTTAGGGTGAAAGTTTCATTGTCTAAATATAAATATAGAATGTAGTGTTTAAAATTGAACAAGTGCAGCTGCACACATTTTATTTGCTGATTGGGTTTACTGGTACATATCTACCAGTAAAAAAATTATTACTATGATTATTATTAAGATTATTATTACTATAAATTCAAAACTAGTAGATTACAATACAAACTATTCTGAAATTGAATCTGAAAACTACTATATATCGGTCGTAGTAAACCTCTTTATGTCGAGTTAATTTTTTTCTCATAAGTACTATTAACCAGTGTAACTCTAAATAACAAACGAAAAAGTGTTTATACCTTTTTAGTAATCCATTGAATCATCATTGATTCAAGCTGCTTTGTAGCCTCCATAGGGGCTTTGCCACTGGCTATTGCATCGCTAACATCCTTCCCATGATTCAATTCTAAATAAACAATATCCAAGCTCACAGTAGATATCAGCATACAATGAGAAAGTTCGCTACTGTGCTCTATAATAGATTGTACAGATTGCAGCTGAGTAGTTGTGGCTTGAGTTACGAATACTGCTTTTTTGAGTTCTTTATCTGCAAACTAAAAAATAAAAAATTAATTGCCTATACATTAATTTTATCTTAGGAAAATAATACCTGCCTGTAACCCTTTAAGTTATGCATGTAGTATTAGAGACTAACAATCGGAATATAGTTCCATAATCACATGTTACTCTTTAGACAGATGATGAATGTTAATAATTTTTTTACAGATCCAAACCACTGGAAGGACGTCAATTGGTTCACCGGAATATTTCGCTGAGCCACCCAAAGACAGAACACTACTACTACTACTCTTGGAGAGAAATCAGGATTTATATAGCAAAGGCTAAGTTAGGTACACAAGCGTATGGTAAACACAAAGATTGACTTTCATATTAAACAATAATATCGGAATCACCTCAAAGGGTGACAAACTCCTGACAGCAACTGCTCCAGCGTCTAGCAGGTTAAAGAGTCCACCGTCCCAGTGCAAACATTCAGCAAGACCATCATCTATGTATACTACCGCACCAATAATACGGTTATACACTTCCGCCCACCACGCCTCGCCAAATTCTTTTAAAGACACTCTGGTCATTGTTAATAAGTATAATCTAGCAAGGTGCTGACTTTCATTGTTCAGTAACAAGAATATTTAAATTGATTCCTGAATGAATTCAATTTGATGGTGGACTAAAATGACATTTGGTTGGTGGGTTGCACAGACTACTAAGAGAACCTAGCGGTTGGGTTGCCACTTTATCACAATGTAAAAATAGCGTTGTGCCTATCAGTCATCAAGTTTAGTTAGTGTTGATTAATTTGAATTCAAGTGGATCAAGCTTGAGCGCGGATTTGTAATTATTTTCGTAATAAGTCATAAGTCATTTATTTCGAAACAAAAATACATTTGTGTAGAAAATTGAGAATACAATACAAAAATACTAATGATGATAACATAATATTAGTCTTTATAATTCTAATTATTTATAAAATTCAATTGATAGTAAAATATTCCTTAATAATTAATAACATTCAATTAATAATCAATTCAAAAAATAATAAACACTACTAGCTTCAAAGTGTGTGCCTATCCTTCAGAAACTCATCTACACTGTAATAGCACTTTTTCAATAACATGTCCTTTAATTTCTTTTTAAAAAGATTGAAGTTTGTTATAGTTTTCAATTTACTAGGCAGCTTATTGAATAGAGTGATTGATTGTACTCGAGTAGAATGTTGTACAACATTTAGTTTTGGCTGTATCATATTTGGTAGATCTTTTCTACGAGTACCTTCCCTCACTTCTCTTTCGACATTACTTTCATATTTGTTTAAATTTTTCACCAAGTCGCTAAGTAAGACTAAGATATAAAGGCAGGGTACCGTCAATATTTCCAGCCTTTTGAAATGATCTCTACATGACTCCGTTTGTTCGACTCTTACTATCGTTCTTATGGCTCTTTTTTGCATGACGAATGCCGAATTCATATTATATTTATAGCTATTCCCCAAAGTTTTATGCTGTATCTCAGCTTTGATTCAATAAGAGCAAAGTATACCATCTTAAGTTGTGCCATCGTCAACTCGTTCCTGAGACTCCTTAGTGCGTAGCATGCAGAACTAAGCGTATTTGTGATAGCCAATAGTTCTTGTTTCCAATTTAACCTATCGTCTATGTGTACCCCTAAGAATTTGTGACTGCTTACAATGTCCACTCTATTTCCTTTAGATATAGATAATATTTAATTGTGTATTGTCTCTTACCGTTGATCTAAATAACATACATTTCGTCTTATTTACGTTTAATATTAAAAAACTTTGGTCGTGTATACTAATTCGAATTCGTATCTTATATCCTAATAAAATTGCGAAATTGGTAAGCTGTAAATATGTACCACAAATTCAAACCAAGTGTAAACTATGGGTAACATGCTTAACTATCTACTTCCAACTATCCTAGTTAATTTTATTTGCCTGGCGGCGTAAAGAATCGCGTATACCTTTTGAGCAAGATGAAAATGGATATGAAGGTACTACAAGAGTGTTGCTCACCGGTTGAGAACGGTTTATTTACTATGATAATTTTAATCAAAAGAGAAAATGGAAAACATAAATAAAACCCAAGCTTTTCAATCACTATTTATTTCTGAATCACTTTCAGAATCCGTCTCCGTTACGTTTATGACAAATCTTTCAGTCACCTCATCAATAAGGTGGTAGAGTGGTATCATTTTGTTCTCTTCTTTTATAACATGATCAATGCAATTCGACCACCGCTGCGGTGTCACTAACTTAAGCCCGTCACCAAATAATTCTTTAATTTCGGCCATTTTAATTTTTTTATTATGTCTTGCGACATGCCCCTTTACCTGTGACCATATTAATTCTATGGGATTTAATTCACAATGGTAAGGGGGCAGTCTATCATACTCAGAATTTGGAGTTGGGAGCTTCAAGTTCGACATGTAATACGTGTAAACCTACGTGTAATATAAATAAATCAAATCTTTTTGAATCCTCTTTTGCTTTTGAAATAAAATGAAAGGGAGGCCATTTACTTTAGTAAAGAAACAAGAATATTATGGCATGCCATAATTTTTTTTACACATACTAACCAGTACTATCCAATGGATTAAATCCTTTTTTTATCAGCCCACCTTTGCCTCCTCTACCAGTGAATAGAGGCATATTCCTTGCTCCTCTTCCTCATCCCAGTGCAAACAGTGCAACATATTTCTTGTGCATGGTTTTCCCATGCAAATTGTGAACCAGGGGTAAGAAAACATCAGGTATATTTTCACCAATATAATAAACTTAATTACAATAAATGTACAGCAATTAATTTGCAAACTAAAAGCGTGTTCTACGCCTTCTGCTAGTAATTAATAGTAGATTTATAATTAATGTCCTTCATAGCCAGAGGGGAGAGCATTAACATGTGGGTTGTGGAAGAGAGACTTCTGGCCATCTCCCCATGGGAAGCGCTGTAATAAGAACACATTTTGAGTTTAAGTCTTATTAAACATTGAAGTCCCCAGGATTACTACTAATATGTATATTTTTTGCTTGCGCTTGACCACAACTTGCCTTATGTGAAGCAATGATGCAGTCTACGATGGGACGCAATTACCCGGTAAATACAGATTCACTTGTTACTTGAAGACAAGAAGCCCCAGCAGCCCAGGTAACACATTCATATGTCACCAGATTTAAAATGTGATATTTTAAAACTATTTCTGCACTGCCACAAAACCAACTTAAGTGGTGTGAATTTATCAGTTATGATGACTACTTTGAAAACTGATTCCAGCCGCAGGTAATATTTATTAGGCCATTTAATATGGCTGGAGTAGAGCAAGGTATTTAATTAAAATGTAGATTTAGTTAATTTTACTACAATTTATTTCTATTTGGTTTAGATTTAATTTCATGTTTCATTCCACATTATAATTATGACAAAAATGTAAACATGTAAATAGTAAAAAACATGTTTTTCACAAGTATAAAATAGGTCATTTAATTACCTTAGTGCGGACACGCATGTACTCGTATGGCTTGAACTCTGGGGGGTCATGGTGCTCATTAACGTGAGCAAGGTAAGCATTAATCATGCCAAGAGCAACAGCAGGGAATGCTACAAAGAAGGTCATATTCTTCCATAACTTGTATCCACCTGAAAAATCAAAATAAAAAAGAACATTTGAAACATAATAGTATGAATGAATTTTACCATAAAAAAAAAATTATTCTGTCAACATAATTTATAAATGTATTTTATACTAATAATAATTATGTAGGTATATGATGTCCCTACCATTAGAATTTAAGATAAACCAAACAATAGATATTTTAAAATGAAGTCATAAGGAAAAATATGTCAAATAACATGCTATGTTGTGCCAAACGTGTAAGAACCATTTATTTCTATCACCCAAGCTCTTTGCCTCTTTTCACTAAAACTTCGCTTGGTACATCTATTGTCATTTATTTTAATAGATAGGACAGCGTAATTTTTAGGGTTAGCAATGAAATGCAATTAACGATATCCCATCCTAACAATAGAATAACAGTAGGAGGAAGGCAAGTGGACAGGTTCTTTAGGCAAGGCTTGGGCCTTAGATTCAGGTAGTAACAGATAAGAATCCCTTCCTTTAGGTTATGGTTACATAAGTTTACAAAATACAAAATAATCTTACCTCCATGGCCTCCAGCTGTAGCTGCGTGGGTGGAGGATCGCGCATTAGTTTTTAAATACTGAATCGCTACTTTTCGCAGCAAGGAATTCATTTTTCTCACTATATTCAATTTGGGGAACAAATTCAACAAATTGCGAATAAAATGTAAAATTTTTGACTTTGACACTAGCAAGTTTGACAGCTATGACAGCAAATCGTGGTTGCGGTCCAATATTTGTGTACATCAAGATGGCGCAGGCGGGTGTCTTGCAACTTAATAAATACATCTTTGGTGTGTGTGTGAAGGATTTGATTGACACATGTGCTCGGGTGATAAAATAATAATTTAATCTTTTCTAAATTTTAGCTAAGATTGGTTGTGGTATTTCATTAAGTGTATTGCTTATTTATTATATATATTAGTTTTCCTAACCATGGATGACGATCCCCCTGATTGGGGTGAAAGTTACGTGACATGCTTATCTGATAATGAATTTTCCGTTCCTATGTTTTCCCATTCTCTGACCAAACAAGCGGATGTAAATGCATCGGGTACCATTCAAAGTTCTGTAAAGAAAAGGCCTGCAGACCCTGTTGTCTCCGGCAGTAGTGCAAAAAAAGTAAGTAGCCCGTCAAACTCCGCTCAGAGTACATATACTCTACCAGAGTTTGATGGTGACGCTCCACTTTTCTATTCTAGCTCTGATTTAGGCCCGTTCACAATTCACATCGTTCGATCTGAGCCTGATCCATCTGCCGGTTTTTCCATCCGTTTATTAAAAATTGCGCAAATTATTTTCCAAAATAAAATACAAGGCATAAAAGACGGAGGTATTAAATCGCTGGGGAGAAATAAAATCGCAGTTGATTTTAAAACCGCAGATCTTGCCAATTCCTTTTTAGAAAGTGACTTCATCTTAAAACATAAATTATCTGCTTCTGTTCCCAAATTCCAGGTTTCACGAAATGGTGTAGTCAGGAATATTCCCACTGATTGGTCACTGGCTGAATTGGTTAATGGTATATCCGTTCCAAATAATTGTGGTCCTGTTATGAAGGCTCGGAGATTAAACAGAAAAATCATTAGAGAGGGTATTGCTGAGTTTATACCTACCTCCACCGTAGTCTTGACATTCAAAGGCCAAATTCTCCCAGAAAAAGTATTCTGCTTCTACTCTAGTCTACCGGTTGATGCATACATTCTACCCACAATTCAATGCAATCAATGTTGTCGTTTTGGTCACATAGCTTCCCAATGTCGATCACGCCCAAGATGTTACTGCTGTGCTGGTCAACATACGGGTGATTCCTGTACTCTTTCTGGTGATAAGTTCTCTTGCATATGGTGCTCAGGCCTCCACAAGGCTATTGATTCATCCTGTCCTGAACACGCTAGGCAGAAGGCAATTAAAATTGTTATGGCAGAAGAAAATATTGGCTATTCTGAAGCATCCCTTCGATACCGTTCATCTCGCCCTTCGTACGCCGAAGTGTCTCGCACAATGTTCTCCCCTCCTCCTCCTGTCTCTATCTCTTCTCCTTCTCGTAGCTCCAATCCTCCTAAATCAAATATCCCTTCCACAGTTCGCTCTTTTAGGGAGACAGTTCTAACTCCTCGTCGCCCCCGCCCGGCCCTTGGTAAATCTTATGACATCCAGGCTCATCAAAACATTACTCGTTCTCCCTCTGATACGCTTCCTAACGGCTGTGCTTTAAATATGGGTCGTGCAAACTCGTCCTCCCCTTCTAATGATAACCTCATTGAAGTTCTTCTCAGTCTTTTAATTAATTTTTTGACAAAGTATAACGATGCAGGACCGAACAATGTTATTTCCTTACTTCAAGAACTTATTCCCCATCTAAGTAACATTCGTCTTCCTACAGTGGAATTGTAAGAGTATTAGACATAAAAAATCGGAAGTTATTTTCTTAATCAACAAATTTAATCCCATTGTATTTGCCGTTTCGGAGTCATGGCTTAGGCCGGATTCCCTCTTCAGGGTTCCGGGTTATTCATGCCTTCGAGATGACAGAATCGATGGTAAAGCTGGTGCTGCTCTTCTTGTTTCTAGAAAAATACCCTTCTCTCAAATCTCTATTCCTTCTCATAGTGACGGTTTTCACATTGTGGGTGTCAAAACTTTGAATAATAATAATAATAATAATAATATTTGTTTATTTTCCTCACAAAATTACAAAATTACACAAGTACATCAAAAAAATGAGCCGTTTTCAATTGAAGTAGTAATTGAGCGAGGACTGGTGTCTGAAGTAGGTGTGAACCCGTGTTACAGATCACCAGGCACCCGTCCAGCTTAACAAACACAAGTTCTTAGGCTACAAATACTTAGTATACTTGACAAAGTAACTGATATACCAGGTACTACATAAATTATGGAAATTACAAGTTAAGTGGAAATACAATAATTTAGCCTTTGCGTGTGCGTGCATGTGTGTGTGTGTGTGTGTGTGTGTGTGTGTGTGTGTGTGTGTGTGTGTGTGTGTGTGTGTGTGTGTGTGTGTGTGTGTGTGTGTGTGTGTGTGTGTGTGTAAGTGCGCTTGTGTGAGTGATTAAATTAACATGACGTGATATGTTATAAGTCTTGTAGTAATGATTCGGTAGTGAGATAGTCCAACCCCTTTAACCATTCCTTAATTATTGGTTTACATGCAGATTTTGTGAGATGATAGATTTTTAGAGCACGATTTAGTTTGTTGTAAAGGTTTGGGCCTTGGTAACAGAAAAAACGTTTAAAGAAACTGGTATTACCTGACACTACACTACAGACTCTATCCCTTCTACGCTTAGTATTTTGCCTTACAGGATCAAACTTTATTAGGGAATGCTGTTTTATTACCGTATGTAGGATAAATAGCTGTCGTACTGTTAAAACATCACTTTTTTGGTACAGCTCTATAGTTGGATAATAAAATGGTAAAAAGGAACTCACTTTAAGAATAGCTCTTTGCGCTCTTTCTATTTTAATAAAATGTGATTTGGATGCTCCACCCCATGAGGTGATGCAATAAGTTATGAGTGACTGGCAGAGTGCAAGGTAAACTGTTTTAATTACCTCGTTATTAGCAACATGCCTCAAATTCTTAAATATAAAAATAAATTTACGTAGTCGGTTAGATAATAATTCAATATGTTCCTGGAAATTTAATTTACTATCAATTATTACGCCGAGGTACTTGACGGAATCTGTTTTTTGAAGACTAGGGCACGAGCAGGTGGTCTCATTTAAATTAGAGCATGAGTGTGAAGTGACTATAAATGTGTGGTCTTCCATAGCTGAACCCCTGATAGAAAATGTTATATATTTGGTTTTATCAACATTTAGGGTTAACATATTGTTTCGTAACCACCTATGTACAGAGTTGAAGCCTTTTTGTGCATGTAAGTATACTTGACTCCAACTGTCTCCCCAAAAAAGCAAGGCTGTGTCATCTGCAAATGTAAATATTTTAGTCTGAGTAAGTTCAAGGTTGCACAGGTCATTTATATACACCAGGAAAAGAGTTGGGCCTAATATACTTCCCTGTGGAACACCATAATAGACAGGGACTTCATCACTTGTGTAGTTTTCAATTTTGACCAATTGGGTACGATCACTAAGGTAATCTTTGAAAAGATTTAACTGTGTACCTCTAATTCCGAGATTTTCCAGTTTATTTAACAACAATGGGACAGAGACTGTGTCAAATGCTTTAGCGAGATCTAAAAATATTGCCAATACTTTCTGTTTTTTATCTACCTTAGTTGCTATAGTCTTCGTGAGTTCATGAACCGCATCAGATGTAGATTTATTGACACGGAAACCATATTGTGAGCTAGATAGTAAATGTGAATCTTCTAAGTATTTTGTCAACCTTCTGTTTATTAGTCGTTCAAGGATTTTAGACAGTGTTGGAAGTATAGAAATAGGACGATAGTTATTGACACAGCCTCTGTCACCATGGTTTTTGTATACCGGAAGGATCCGAGATTTCTTTAGTGCTACTGGGAAAACACCCGTAGAGAACGATAAGTTACAAATATGTGTGATTGGTGGGGTTAGTATATCTTTGTATGCTTTTAAAATAGTTGCTGAAATCATGTCCAACCCCACCGCACTATCACTTTTAAGATTTTGAATTAGTGTCCCAACCTCGTGGCAATCAGTTGGTAGGAGAACAAAGG
This sequence comes from Meganola albula, assembly GCA_936450015.1. Classification (NCBI taxonomy): domain Eukaryota; kingdom Metazoa; phylum Arthropoda; class Insecta; order Lepidoptera; family Nolidae; genus Meganola; species Meganola albula. Next base: position 9,747,448 of record OW388155.1, on the reverse strand, counting down.
AATTCAGACAAGACTGTTCCTTTACAATTGGTGGTTGAGATTGGATTGGGGCTATTTTTTCCGCTAAAGTTCGTCCAATTCTGGCAAAGAAGTTGTTAATATCATTAACATTTTGTACTGGATCATCAGAGCTAGTCAATTCATGCGGTGTTTCTTTAGTTTTAGTAGTGTACGTTATTTCTTTAACAGCTTTCCATAACATTTTATTATCGTTTTTAGATTTTTGGAGTAGTAGTGTTTCATAATTTTTTTTTAGTTTCTTTAACGTAGATTTACAAAAATTTCGGTACCTTTTGTATGTTGACTTCAAGATTTCATTATTAGGTTCAGCTTTAAGTTTTTTATAAAGATTATCTCTGTTTCGAATGCATTTTAGAATACCAGGAGTTATCCAAGGCTTCAAAATGTTTTTACGCCTAGTAGTTTTAATAGTTTTAGTATTGCGAACAATTTGTTTACGGAGTAAGTTAATGAAATAATTAGTTGCCATATTAGCATCAACCATATTGTAGATAGGATCAAAGTTGATTTTGTTTAACGCTTTATCAAGTTCAGACATATCAAGACGACTAATATGCTTAGGTGCTTTGGATTTTATATTTGATATAATGTATAGTGCTAAACTATCGTGATCAGTTAATGAAGTCTGCAGCACTAAACATTTTGTGGCCAATCTAGTTTTTAGGAGGATATGGTCCAAACAAGTTTTACCGTGAGTTGGGACTGTGTGTGCTGGCAGAAACCCATTGTACGCTAACATTTCAAGATATGTAGACATATGATTGTCCGTACTATTAGATGAGATATCTATATTAATGTCGCCTACTATGATTATATTTGGTATTGATAAATATTCTTGTATCAATTCGTTAAGTGATTGTATAAAGTTGGTAACATTTTTATAGCCAGGTGGTCGGTATATCGCTATTACTAAAGTAGTCATGTTACATTTCACAACCAAACAATTTGCATCTTGTAATGTTTTTTCTTCTACTGAAAGTAACAAGTCATTTTTATAATAAATTACAATGCCTTCATTTTGGGTTTTGTTTATCGCTGTTGCGTAGGCGTTATAGTCATCCAAAATAGGTAATTGTGGTGTTGATGGGAGCCAACATTCGGTTAATATAATGCAGTCCCAGATCACATTCGTTCTAGCCAAGATTGGAATAAGTCCGGAGATATTACATTTAATGCTACGTATATTTTGATGAAATAATTTAAGACACTTAGAGTCAGGTAAAAGTGATCTACAATTTTCAACATCACAAATTAATGATTCAGCGATATTAAAGTTATCGATTTCATTTTCTAAAGTATTTAAAACATTGAATTTTGATTGTTATAATTTCATAATAAAATATGTCACACGGTAAGTAATGTATGTGTAGGTTGATAATGTATAAATTATTTGTTTTGTTTGAGGCAAACTTTATAATTATATGATGAGTACTCAATGTGGTGTAAAAGGCATATAACATTAAATGAATAAGTAATGAAAAAGTTAAGTATAAAAATGAATCTATGACAGAGATTATATTTTTCCTAAAAAAGTTAAGCATTTTTCAGACTTGATATGTAGCGGCTTTGCATCTTTTTCAGTGCGTACGAATATTTTCCCATTTTTGTGCCAACAGGAGAAATTATGGGTCTTAGCAATAAGGCGTGTCTCGTACAGGAGCTTTTTAAGAGCAGGCGTAAGGTGATCATCCACGTAAACAGGTCTTTTAGTCCCTTCCAAGCCTATTGTTTCCGTGTTTAGTTTTTCGTTTTTTGGGCGCTCCTTATTATATCGACGGATGGATGCTAGGAAATCGTTTCTCATTGGGACTGAGAAAAATTCAGCAACGATAGGTCCAGTTGAGTTGGGCCTTCCCGAGATCCTGTAAATATCACGAAAGTCTGTAGGTTTTAGCTCGACCTTTACGGCGTGGCCTATATCCAATATTACACTCATTAGATCCTTAGGTTGCTCTTGATCTTTGGATGGCACGTTGCGTAATTCTACAGTGGAAGATCGGCTACGAAGACACATATCTTTAAATTGGTTTTCCAAGCAATTAATTTTTTCTGCGGTAGATATCTTTTCCTTCTCAAACTCAACAATTTTGCTTTTTATGTCCTCGTAGTTAGTATTAATGAACTCCATTCCTTTTTCGATTTCTAAGTTAGTTTTCTGTATTTGGAGGCATTGGTTTTTGAGGTTCGATACATCCCTTACGAGAGAGGAAAGTAGAGCATCTTGGTCAGATTTCCATGCATCAAAACGTTTATCCTGCTCAGTTTTCCAGGTTGTGAGCATATGCATTACGTCTACCTTGAAACTCTCAAGATTTACTGTTTCGGATGGTTCAATAATTGGGCTTCCCGATGAGTCATCAAGGCGTTGACGTTTGCCTCGAGTTGTTATATTGCTGCTTGATTCACCTTTTCCTTGAGTCTTCGAGATAGATAAGTCTGAGTCTGTCGACTTTTCTTGGGAGATTGTTTTTTTATTCGAAGATGGGGGTGTCCGTTGTGTTTTTTTATTCATTTTCTTAGTTATAATTGATGTGATCGAATTCAAAGTTAACGTACGTAGTTTATAAGTTCTAATGTTTACAAAGACACTAACACGGTATTAGCGTAGCAACCAGTTAGTCAAAGCGAGTTATTATTGAGTGTTGTCGTTAGGATATCACAGCACGCGGGGCAGCGCGGCGGGGGGAGCACCGAGTATATACGGTAAGTGGAACTTTGTAGTTCGACGGTAGAACACTGTCATAACATTACACAATAAAAACTCAGGTGCAGGTAGTAAGCCCCCAAAAACTTGAATTGATTAATCCAGTGTTATTGATTTATTTATTTTTTTCACTTTCACTTCACTTATTTCGCTCTTTAGCCATCCCCTGGGAAAACCACTCTGTTTTAATAGTACAGGAGTTAAAGAGAATAACTAGTTTAACCAATTTCTCAGTCACAAATATCACAATAACAAATAATTCGTGCACAGTAGGTAGATCAAGTGCAAGCGTCCACTCGAGTGAGCGTTAAGCTGGCGAATTGAATATTTCCTTTTTTTCAGTATACATTCCCCATCCAAATCCTACTATAATATCAGAGTTCAAATCCATCCTATCTTCCATCCTGGTTTCAGGTGATGTCGTAATTCTCGGTGACTTTAACATACATAATTCATTATGGGGTTCTCAGCATTGTGACTCCAATTCTTACCACTTCATTGAGCTCTTAGATGATTTAAACCTTTGTGTCGTTAATGACGGCTCTCCTACGCGCAGATCCTCTCCTATTCAATCCAAAAGTGCAATCGATCTGACTATAGCTTCTCCTTCACTATCAACTTCACTGTCCTGGAAAGTTCTACCACTATCCTATGGTAGCGATCATTTTCCTATCCTGTCATCTTTACCTCCCCCTGGCCCTTCCCCCATTCAACCATTCCCTCTCCTAAAATACAAGATAGCTCAAGCTGATTGGGACAATTTTTCTCTTGCGGCTCATTGTGCTTCCCGTTCTTTTCCTTCTTCAAATTCTACAAACGTTCTAGATATATACAATTATTTTGTTTCTAGCTTGATGGCTGCGGCTGATGAATTTATCCCGATTAAAAATTCAGCATGCCACAAAATTCCTTCTCCTCCATGGTGGGACGCTCAATGTACGGAAAGCATTAAAGCACGTAATTTAGCTGAGGTTGAATTTTCCCAACATTGTTCTATGGAAAATTACTTGAAATTTCAGAGTTCTTCTGCAAAATCTAAACGCCTTCTTGCCAAGAAGAAAGTCAAAGGCTGGTTAGCTTTTTGCGAATCCCTATCTCCTCGCTCTCCATCATCCCTAGTGTGGAGAAAAATAAAAACTTTTCGACGTTCTCTTGTTGCTCAGGACAATTGCTCGACTAATGACCCTGTCTCTTGGGTCCAGGATTTCACTAATAGATTAGCACCTCCGTATGTTCCCTCCATGGATTCTTTTCCTTCTGTCCTCCCTGTTCATGCTCCCGACGTTATGGATGCTCCTTTTTCATTTCCTGAACTACTGTCTGCTCTTGACGGCCTTCGGGATTCTGCTCCAGGTGTTGATGGTATCCCATATTCATTTATTACAAAGCTTACCAGTTCCACTAAATTAACATTTTTGGATATCATTAATACTATATTCCTTAGTTGCAATATTCCTCCTTCATGGAAATCCCAAATTGTAATTCCAATTTTAAAACCCGGCAAAAATCCGTCTGATCCAGCATCCTATAGACCAATAGCCTTATCCTCAACCTTGTGCAAAATTATGGAACATTTGATAAAAAACAGATTAGAATGGATTGTTGAGAACAAAGGGTTATTACCCAATTCACAATTTGGCTTTAGACGCGGTTTGGGCACTTTGGACAGCTTAAGCATCTTCTCGACTGATATTAGAAGGGCATTTTCCAAAAACGAGTTTGTCGTAGGTGTATTTCTGGATATAACTGCAGCTTATGATAATGTCTTGCTTCCGGTGCTTAAGAGAAAATTGCTCAATCTGAGTCTGCCAGTTAGGTTAATCAATATTATTTGCAATTTATTAATGGCTAGAACTATCTCCGTAAGGGCCAATGGCTCCATTGTGTCCTCGGGAACTGTTTGGCAGGGCCTTCCTCAGGGCTCTGTCCTAAGTCCGCTGTTATTTAATATTTACACTCACGACCTTGATGCTACTGTTAATTGTTTTTGTAATGTCCTTCAATACGCCGACGACATAGCTTTATATGTTGCTTCTGATAGTGTTCAGGTTGCTAGTGCTCGCATTAACTCTGCCCTCGATTACCTTCACGAATGGCTTCTTGACCTCAATTTGTCTCTATCCCCTTCTAAGTCTTCAGCTATAATTTTTACCCGTAGAAGAATTACCCCTGCTGTGAACATTTTAATAAACGGTCAACATATTAATATTGTTAACAATGTTAAGTTTCTAGGTGTTTATTTCGACTCTAAAATGTCTGGCATTCCTCACCTTGATCATATTTGTAAAAAGGCTGAAAAAGGCGTTAACATTATGAGATCTCTATCAGGTGTTCGTTGGGGTTCCCATCCTTACTCGCAAAAACTTTTATATAACGCTCTCGTGCGAAGTATCTTGGATTACGCATGTTTTATATTGGAGCCTTGTAACAAATTGGCTTTGGCAAAGCTGGTTAAGCTGCAATCCAAATGTCTAAGAATCATCACAGGTGCTATGAAATCATCCCCTATTAATGCCTTACAGGTGGAATGTTTAGAACCTCCTTTGCACCTTCGTCGTCAATTCATTAGCGATCGTTACCTGTTAAATGTTCTTCAAAATTCTTCCCATCCCCTTGTAAATAAGCTGCAAGATTTATATTCACTTATTCCATCTTCATCTTATTGGACGCACAAAGATCCTCCTTGCTTAATAAAAAGTTATCAAAAGGTCCTTGATCTGTCATTAAATTTTTACCAGTTTCCTAAAAACCCCATCTTTCTTTATCCTTATGAGGTTTTAATATTTCAACCACATATCATACTAAACTTTGGTATTAGCAAAAACTCTCCTTACGCCAACAGCGAATTTCTGTCAATATTTAATAAATCTTACGCAAATTGGACTTCGGTTTTTACTGACGCTTCTAAATTATCAGAAAAAGGCCCCCTTGGAGCTGCAGTTTGGATCCCAAAATTCAAAATTATTTTAAATTTCAAGTGTTCTTCATTGAATTCTGTGTTTACTGGTGAAGTCATAGCAATTTTAGAAGCAGTAACCTACATAAGATCTCACAAAATTAACAAATCAATTATCTTTTCTGACTCGCTCAGTTGTCTCCAAGCTCTTCAAAAACTTCCGTTCCACTCCAGAGACAATTTTGATATGATTTTGAAGATCAGAGAAGAGTTGTTTATGTGCAATAAGGAGAATATTGAGATTTTTCTTGCCTGGATCCCAGGTCATAGTGGCATTGCTGGCAATGAGACAGCTGATAGATGTGCTAAGGAAACGACCCAAATAGGTTTAGAAACGCATTCATCTATAAACCTACGAGACCTCCGTTGCTCTGCAAAAGTATCGTTAGTCAAAGAATGGAATGTCGTTTGGCAAAGGTCTGGCTCTTGCGTTGGTAAATATTACTTTAGTCTTCAACCAACTATTCCGACGAAACCTTGGTTTTTTATAAGGCGTAACCTATCTAAACTAATTACCTCCATTATAATCAGATTACGTTTGGGCCATGTGTGTTCTCCAGTATTTTTAGCAAAATTACGCATTCGTGACAGCTCTTTATGCGAATGTGGATTGGAGGACGGCTCCGTTGAACACATTTTTTTTAACTGTCCTAAAAACTCCATTGCTATTTATGATATCCTAACTAAAAGTACCCCTCGCCCTATTAACTTAAAATTCCTTTTATGTCACGTATCTTCGCCTCTTGTTTTCATCTTATCAAAATTTATTAAAAGTAACAATATTAGACTATAGGATTTCTTATTCTGCTTCTATTTCAATTTATTAATTTATTATGTATTTTTTATGTAATGTACATTTATTTACAACATAAAAATTCTTACATTATGTATTTTGTGTATATATTTCTTGTTTTATGTAGTTGTTTATTCTGTGTATTTTCTGTTTGTTGTTAAATTCTGACCCAATATTAATTTTCTGTTTAACCTCTTTATGAATTACCTACCAATACCTACCTACTTTATTGAGTCAGCGTTTGGCCCACACCGTACAACTTTTTTCTTTTTGCACTGTCTCTTTCAACTTGACGTTGGCAGAATCACTGTCAACGACGGTGGACGCCAAATTTTTTTTTAAAAAAGTGAAGTGAAGTGAAATACATCTTTCATCAAAATACATACATATAGTAAAAATAGATTTTATTGCAGGTGTCAGAAAAGTCGTTTAATCACTTTTCTTTATACTTTCGGTCCTAGCCCCCAGAATGGCCTCATAGCCTGTAACGCTCGCTAAGGAACTCTGATCCGAAAACCGTATCAAAAACGGTACATCCATTAAGGCGCTACGAGGTAACAAACTTTTATATAGATACACGCGTCAAACTTATAACATAGCTTTTTTTTCGGTGGTTAAAACTCGCTTTTAAAGAATTGTCATTTAATACGAGAAATTCCTTTTAATTTAGGCATAGCAACGCGTGCCGGGTACAACTAGGTACTTTGATGCTAATAAAATTAAATAGGCTCCTATGTAATATTTATTATTATAATTATCAGTTTATACTACACTACTAACTAAATACTGCTCTCTGCTTCGCCTACACACAGACTACGTACTTACCCACTTTAAACTTTGTCTGCTTGGTGTTTGGATAAAAAGAAACCTATGTGTTATTTGATGGGAACAATAGGTAGTGGGTATATTCCATTGTTCGAGACTATATTCATATTCTAATGTGAAGGCTAGTGTACTAAAACTTCGCTGTCGTTTTGTTTGGTAATCTAATTTTGTAATCTTCTTTAACTTTTTATTTATCTATAAATGCCGGAAGTACACTTGTTAGCACAGCGTGTCGTCTCGTGGCTCTAGCTGTAGGTACAACATTCACAATGCTTATAATAAATAATGCTTGCACTCATTAATTTGTCTTTTAATTACTAGAAAATACGTCGTTAGGTCGTTACTTAGCTACATTCGTGCTTATCAATAATGTGGTGCAGTAGTAAATGTACTTAAGGTACCTATGTACTAATTATCATGAAAGATCTTCAGTCTACCTGTGAACAAATTGCAATATAATTTCTGCACTTCTATTAATAGATACCATATTGAGCCTCATTTCACTGTCACTTTCTCACCGAAAGTCATTCGTAATCACGAGTGAATCGGTGTATTTGGCTGACGCGTCCCATCGTAGACAACATCATTGTTTAACATCTGGTAAGTTGTACTCAAATGCTAGCCTATTCAATAATAAAAAAAAATCAATTAACATAAACTTCGTTTAAAGTATTAGCATATTACGTAAGTGGAGAGGCAATGGAAATTAAAACAGGCCGTGTGTGTTAGTACCTACTTTTATTTATGAAAGCGGTACTTAAGTCATGTTACTTGTAACATTACTATGTCATCTATTTAGATACTTCTATTATTCTTTTTTAACATCTATAGTCCTTTGGGTACATTCAACTAGCTAAATAATAGTTAACACATCATTTTTTTTGCTGATGACCTAAGCCAATCGGCCGGAAGGGCCTCTATTGGTTTACCGGACTTTTTCGGTGAGCCGTCCGAGGACGGTCGAACCGATAGTTATCGCATCATCTCGGTATCATCTTTTATATTGCCTCTATCTGACACCTGTTTCTGGTCATCTTAGAAGCTGAACTGTCATCACAGAAATATATATGACTGTCGTAGTATTATTATATTATCTATGGTCATATTCAACTTTCATGTTAGGCAATAGTAGCTAAAAGTATTTCCAAGCAAATAACAAAGAGTTTAAATTAGAAGCCATTTAACTGTGGTCTGTGAACAACTGTAACTTAGCAATCGACAAACGTTCTCCGTTTACTAACCACGAGTGCCAATGAGACCAAATACACTGCCGAAGAGTTTATAATCACTACGCGCTAATACACGCGGTGGCGCGGCGGGTCGTCCCTCATACTCGTGATGAAACAATTGCTACCGATAAGTACCGAAGTTACCCGATGGCCACTGACTAGTTTTACAACAGAATACTATAGGTTTGCCTACTGCGTAGTTAATTTCCATGATAATAAGCCAACTAGAATTAATGGCACTTGTGTACTGCGCACTTAGACTAATTTCAGATCGTCTTTAAAACAAAATTATACAAATGTCGGTGTATCGAACGATGAGAAGAACTCTTGACTCGCCATACGAAGACCAAGATCCTCTACATTATCTGCGGCATCACTGGGAAAATGTTTCTCTAGGATAGATTTTGGTGATACCTGCAGAGGAATTTTACTTAGTTAAAAAAACACATAAAGCCAAACAGAACTTCTCTTTCGATTTTCGGAAGTCAGGGTAAAAGAATTAGACATCGGACAGTAATTAACATAGATCTAGCATACTAAATCTATGGTATTAACTTTTAAGTCTGCATTAAAAAAAATAGGCAGGTAGATTCCTTATATAAGTTAAGTATGATAGGCAAGTACCTTCTTGGACTTCACGATTTCAAAATTAAATCCCATGTAAAAAGCAGACTGTTGCATTTGTCTCAAGTTTCTCATGCGAACCCGTGGATCACGATCGAGTAATCGCATGAGCAACCCGCGGGCTGCATTCGATAGCTCTGATGCGCTGCCTGGCAACGTGCCTGCTGCAGGCTGAATGGAATGACGCTGCTTAGCGCTGAAGAAAAAAAAACAAGTTCTTGCTTGGTTCAAAATTTTTTTACGTTTACAAATAAAATATAGCGATGTAGTTGTTGTCGTACATACTCGTATATTTTATTAGGTACAATATCTTTTTTTAGAACTAAAACATATTAATCGGATTACAATTTTAATATATTTTACCTGTTTTCTGCCGAAGATTCAATTCTAGGAGATTCATTACTATTCAATTGATTATTAGTATTCATTGCACTTTTGCCGATGGCAGGCGTCGGATACTGGAACAAAGATAAAGATGAAGATAGCAATGAGTTCTTTTTTTTTAATACTAATTACGTGACATACATAAATCTCTTGTTTCGCTATTTTATTTACAGCAAATAAGAAAGGGAATTTCAACTGGATCTCAAACGCTTTCCTATAATCAGAAGGGACCATCAAGCGAGCGAGACTTCTCTACTAAGTATAGTAGTAGATGGTAGTACTTAGATACCTATCTATGTATTTATGTTCACTCGTGCCCTAAGGTTTAAGGGCTAACGACACTGCACCCCACCCCATTCCTCCCTCCTCGTTTGAAAAAAGGCTACATCACTCGTCCAGCTAAAAATAGGGAGCCTGTACCTTAATTGCACACTTGGAATTTACTGCACGATTTAATGTGTATGTTGGTAATTCTATGCGGTTTAACGAGAGGGCGGAGCACTGGAGAGAAAACAAAGATTGAAACTGTTTGTAATTAGTATAGATATTAAGTAATGTACGAAAATATGCACTTGGGCACTGTCTTGAAAAATATATTGTCGAAAAGGAAGAGGTGTTCAGTTGTATTGTAAATAGCGAACCAAATTTCTTTTTGATTCATCAAATCGGAAAGAAGTAGGTATTAAAATAGTGCCTGTGGCAAAAAAAAATTCAAGATTATGGAGTACAAAAAGAACGGCTGTTATAACTTGCTATATATAATTTTTTTTTTATAAAACTCCGATGCATTTTTAGCTAAAAAGATTCTCTATCACTTCATCAAAAACCGCGTCAGTATCGGTCCACCCATTTAGCCATTCTTACGTGGCAACAAACTTGTACACAGATATTTAGACACACATAGTACACGCGCCAAGTTTATACCACCCCTCTATTTTATTAGAGGTTGGAAATGTAGAGTAAGTGGATTAGGCACTTACTCTACATTTCTAACCTCTATTATGAGTATGTAGGTAAAGACTACATAGAGCATCCTTTCCTATAACAATCCGTTAAAGGTATCTACCAATACAATCTGATACTACTTATTTTACTCTTTCAGTTACTTATTTTAATGACCCACAGTAATTTAGGCGGACAACGAAATATAGCTATAAGACGCTCTCTTTGCCTAGCAACTCCTTCATCATCATCAGCCTAAGTCTAGGTAGGTACTAGGTACATTGAAACCAAACTAGTTTCAGACATTCTATTTTAAGAAATTAATTTAAGATTTGGCACGAGTCATTAGAGGCGGCGCTTGATGTTTTTTCTCTTGTTTGTTGCTGTCGATCAAGTTACAATTAAGAACAAAGATCCGTTAGAATAAAAGCTTTTACTGCTTCTATCTTATCTATGGCTGCCTCCATCTTGCAGGCGCCATGTTTGTTTTAAACTGATCACGATTTGACCGCGTTTTACGGAATTAAATAGCTACATATTATCAAGAAAAAATAATGTTTCAGATCGGGCTTGTGTTGTGTTATCAAAACAAACAATTAATTAATCATGACCATACAAAATTGTTTTCATAAAAATATGCTAATAGCGTCAAGTTCATGATGGTCGTTTAGTTTACCCAAAGAATAAAACTAACAAGGGCAACCGGAAATAAGTACTTACCCATTAGTACCTACACAACATAGTTTGTATGTAGGTAGTTTATTGAGTTACCTACCTACCTAATTAAGATACAAGTTAAGATAAGGCTGGTTCACAAGATCTCATCATCGTTTCCAGTTTGCCACTACTTTGATTAGTTTTGTTTTGATCATAACAATTAGTCCAATGTACCAAATACATAGTACCTAGTACTTGTATGTAATATCCTAAAGGGGTACGACTACTACTATTTGTCTCCCAAGGCTAGGTTTAGGTCTTAAACTACGCCGAACATATTATGACAAACTTATGTAAGTACTTACCAACAGATCGCATGATCAGCCGCGAATTTTGTTTTGTTTTAAATCTTAATATAATTATTGTAACCATTGCAACGGCAATACACCACTGACTTCTATTATATTCCTTAATCTGAGCAGTATACTGTCCACCCTTACGTCAAACATTTATTGTCCCACGGCTGGGCACGGGTCTTATTTTAACAACTACTCGTATCTTACGAGTTGAGAGCGTTTATGCCTTAAAATCCATTCACGTTTGTCGAGTGCGGGTGGTAGATGTCATGTTTCGAATCTTTAGTTCTAAGACATAGGAATAAAATAATTCACACCAAGATGTAAGGGCACGTATATTATACACGCACAATTTAAACAACGTAAGAAGAATTAAAAGCTTTCAGGTATTTTCCTCAAAATCCTCAATAGTTTTCTAGTTTATTTATATGATAACCGACTTTTAAACAGGATGATAACAATATTTTGTATATTGTTCTGTCATAACTCCTCCGTATAAACGGATTAGCAAAATTCTTTTTTTAAATGAATGAATGATTGAATGAAAAACAGAGGTTAAAGAGTTCAATTCCGAAATGGATTATACACCCAACGGACGGATTATAAAATTAACGATTTTTGTTTTTAAATTACTTACCTATCAGCCTATCAATGCTAGCCTACACGAAGGTTAGTTAGATCTATTTATAAAACAATGGCAATTAACTACACAAGGTATTTTGCTAAATCGTTTGCGTTATTAAACTTTTATTGGCATTTATCTGGATTTGTAATTGCAGGGGCCTTCCTAGTTCAATTTGCTAAAAATGTTTCAACTAAACTTGACGGCCTCTTAGAGCTAAACTTTAGTTCAACAACCTCTGCCTGATGCACAGTGATGCTTAAATTTGTGCCTAATAGACTGTCGATGGAGTTAGGTACCTGATACTGTTACTTGCATCTGCTGACTAAAGTGAATTTAGACTGTAATGAAGTAGTTGATAGGTGATTTGATTACTTATTTATTATTTTATTATATCAACCTCAGACAAAAAAGATCTTTTGTGTTATAAAACTTATAAAGTTTGACGAATAGGTACTTACGGATGAACCAATTTCGATGCGGTTTTTTAGCTGAAGTCCTCGAAATAGTTCTAAGCTAAGGTTAGGGGCATAATTACTTGTATAATGAGAGTTACAAATTTTGGGTTCCGTTATTTACAATTATGATGACTATGACTACACCTAGGTACCTACTTACCTAACTTCGTATTATTTTAGTATAAGTGTGCAAATACCTATCATGTGGTAGAATATAACATATCGCGCTCACATCGTACAATTGACTAAGGACATGTGAGTTACATATTCACTCATTCATTAAACTATTAAATATATTAAAGTTACCACCACATAAAACGGCAGCTATAAAAATGTTATAGGTAGGTAGCAGATGGGTGGAGATCTGAGAAAGGGAAACCGAAGAAAAAAATTCTTACTTATGAATATAATATCTCTACACTACCATCACTAATGAAAGTTCTATCCATACCTGTCTATCACAGAATAAGTAATATGCAGTATATAATAAATACGGAAGTACCTACAGTCCATCAAATCTAAGAAGTACCGTTTGACAGTTCTAAACGTAGTACATTTAGAATTTTATTTGTTGTATGAAAATTGTTTATGTTATGTTAAAATAAAAATAGCTTCTTAATTCAATTATTTTACAGGAAAGCTAATAAAAATAGTGTGAATAACGCCTCTATAAAGGTAATTTAATAGAAAACAGTGAAACGTCAAACGGTACTTCTTAGATTTGATGGATTGTAACTGTCTGTTACTTTTTTAAGTTTTAAAAGCTGAACTGATTTAGATGAAATTTTGTATGGAGATACAAAACAGTTTTGCGCTAAAACCGACATACTTACCTACAGGTTATAGGATTACATGAGTTTTAGCTTCCACCATAGATTATTTAATATTCTAAAGAGCCCTTGTCTACCGTGCAAAAAATGCTTTATAATGTCATCTGTAACCTTGCTACATGCAAAGGTTATCAAAGATTTGATAGACGCAGTGACCTTTCTGTACACCATTTGGCAAAATGATGTATCCATCAGTCAAGTTTCTACATAGAATGTCGCAATACCAACACAATGGAAGTTAATTAAATAGCTTTGACGAATGAATGCGTGTTTCATTGTGTGACACTTCTGTAGAACATTGTAGTCTATGGAACTGCGTCAGACCTTGAATATTCTAATGTGATCGATGTTACGGCGCCTAATTATTGTGAAATCCTAAATATTATTAGTTATCTACCACAAATAGGAATAAGTTTATTATATTCAGAAAATGCTTCGATAAATCGCTTACAAATAAATTGTACTTATAGGATGATTGGAGATCATGGCTATCTATAAATAATAGTAGCTTGTACATAAGGTACAAGATTTTTTTACAGCTAGTCAAAGTCTACCTAAAAACTATGATTTAAAATGTTTAAGAACTATGTAATAGATTTGAGAACTCAAAAACTTACATCTAACTGCCTTTTCATGTAAGTATTGCTCTAAAGACATTATGTATGTATACCTGATTAATAAGCGGTTAACTCTACCTACAACAACAACCTCGGCAATACCTACTCTTGCAAGCCTTCGACCACAGCACTCGTGAACTGCTGAGGGGTGAATATCAAGAGGATATCCTGTATCTAAACGGCAGATTCACCAATTTCAGTGAAGTTGGATTTAAATACATTTTTTTATGATTGTTCACACATCCATACTGTCATTTCTTGTTATTGGTCGATTATTAACAGTTTGACACGAAATATTATTTGTTGTCCTGTCATACGGCCCCGCTGAATTAGGTCATAATTAGCGATTGATATCAAATTATTATGACCACCTTCCTAAAACAAGTAGGTACATACAATACATATCAACTAATAAACAACAGAACAGTTAAGTTATGTCTATATTAACCAATATTTGAGGAGACGTAAGGTTAATAGATAACCTATTTAAAGGAAATAGAAATTGGAAAATGGCAAGTGAAATGATGATGACGACCGGCGACAATTTAAATCATTCTGAATAGAAAATTTGTTACCATCATAAAGATGCCGCTACTGCCGCCAAATCTGATTCTGCACTGCATTATGTTACTGATAACATCATTGCTTTCCAGATTTTGGTAGTGCGCTGCATGCATATAGAATTATATGAAGCTGTATTAAAATTTTAAGTACGTCGTTAACTGCATGCCGCGCTTGTAACTTTAGTACACTCTGATTTTTATTCACTATTTATGTATATTTATGACGACAATAATTTTGGTTTTACAGTCTTTTACATAGCTGATGTTGTTTTTGAGTGTAGTTATAAAATTTATAAATATTAGTGTTCCGACAGCGCTTGCTCGGTTAGATATTACTTAACTGAATCTCATTTTCTTCTTAAGTTTAGGTGTACCTATCTAAGAACTGTACTTACATATAAAGTTATGGCGACATAAAGCTTAAGTAAGTCGAGTTTATAAGTTTTTATGTACCTATAAGAATGTCATAAAAATATTAAGATAGGTGCACTTTTATTTTTGTATTTTAATTACATAATTATTTTTTCCCTATTAGATAAATACTATAGAAGTTTCTTTTTACCGTATCATACCCATTTCAATTAATTAGTAGGCAGGTTAAGCTACTTACATAGGTACCTATTATATGTTTAAATCCACAGGTAAAAGCTTATCATTTTTTTACGGAGAAAAATAATTATTCATAAACGTCTCTTAAGCTCATTACAGCTAAAACAGGTTTATAATTCGTATGTCATTTTGACATTTATACTGGTAAAAAAGAGACAAAGTCCATTTTACCTAAAGAGTCTTTATAAGATTTTTATGAATAAGACCGTATGTATTTACCTAGATGGTGATTAAGTCTAAATGGATGCTCGAGTTTTTCAGAGATGCAATTTATTCAAAGCTAATTTGATCATTTCTTCTCGCATCATCATTAATTTTAAACCGATGCATGCTATAACTAAAGATACTGACGTGTTCCATAAATATACTTGTCAGATTAATATGAGACACATTGTAGAGTGCAGCCTGCGAAGAAAATATAGGTTGTCTTCAACTAAAGTCGCGGTCATCGGCCGTGACATTGTAATAGTACGACACGAGTTTAACTACTTTGCAGTTAGCCGTTTATTATTTATACATTGCATTCTGTGTCAGAAATCGGGTGTTTTGTAGTTAAACATTTCATTGGAAGCTGGTTAAATTGGACCTAAGTACAACTTCAGTCTGTGGCCTGTGGGTAACTAATTTGTATTCTTTGACCACACGCATAATTATCGTCATTTAATGCAATGGAGTCACGTGGATGGAGCCTGTTTCATCGTTTTTGTACATATCAAAGGACAAGTTATTTTTCGCATGAGGTTTAAAAATATTTTTCCCGATTTTATGAGAAACGATTTCTTACCTATATTTGATTAGATAGATTTTTCTTCACCCTGAACCGAATGAAAATGAAACAGACTCACGAAACACAATTATTATTACGAGGGGCTTATAATGTCCTTGGTTTGCTTTTCCACGTTTTTCCGTAAATATTTTTTATCTATTTATAACATAAATGGCATCTGTTTGACCGCAGACTGCAGACGCACATTTGAGACGATTTTAACGCCACTTAATGAGGCCCCTTATGGAGGTAATAGAAACGACCTCTGCTGTTTAGTTATCTTTCGCAAGGTACATTATTCTAATATAACTATTTGAACAGATAAAAAGATAAAAGTTGCGTATTTACATTAATATTCGTATGATGTGAACTAATTACTGAATATTTATGTTGTTTTGGCTAAGTGTAGGTACAGCTGAGGCCGTCATTTAGGTATCAGCTTATCTAAACATGGGTAGGTACTAGATGGCTCATACTTCAAAAATCTATACAGTCCAATGTAAAAATAGTGATTCAAATATAGTCTGTTTTGTAGCACCCTCTGGAACATTAAAAAGGTAGTAGATACCGACGTAGGCCCCTAAATTATTTAGCTTATTTTTCCCTCTTAAGGCTTCCTCGTCACGGGCAAACAACTGATGAAAAAGAACAATGGGATAGGGTGAAACGTGAAACCTAAAGGACATAAAAACACTATACATGAAGTATCTATCTATACAAGAGCTAAGAGGCTGCTTATAGAGCTGTTTAGAGGTAGTAGGCACTAATATGTTATACTTTTTGGGGGTACTTGTACCTATTATCCTTGTTTGTCCGTATGTATTGCCTTGAAAATCTCAAACTTTATAAAACTTAAAACTCATCTGCTTTCGTAGTCAGTGTAATAAATACAAAGATTAAAGTAGGTCCCTATGTAATAAGATCTTTCTAACTTTTCTTCACTGATGCGGAAGCAGCCATCCTGTCATTACGAATCGTTAGCTCTATGAAGGGATTGGCCATAATAAGTGCGAGATTATAGTATCTTGGGAATACATTGCAGCTTTGCAGGCCTAGTGTTAACGTCCAGTTTTAGCTCCTGGCTAGATCGGTGAGATATTTTTAGATTTTACTACCACACCATTACCTTGTTTTATAAAATACTTCACTTAACTCGGGTCATAGGCGCCTAGAATAGTAACGGCTAGATTTCCATTTAAGATTTTGAACTTTTTTGTTTGAATATAATACCTACCAAGTTGTTTATTAAACATTTGATAAACATCTGATGTCCAATAATTATGTTTATGTAGGTAGTTTCCTGCCTCGGATTTATTATTATATTTATTAAGTAGGTACTATTTACTACGTAGTTCTTAAGGGGATTATAAAAATACGATGTCAGTAATCCTATAGGTATTTTACTAGAGAAAAATCTATTAATATCGATACTATAGTATCGAGTCGTAATTCCTGGAAAGGATGAGAAAAAAAAACCACGGCTAATATTGGGTTGCTTACGATCATTACTAGGGCGTTAACTTATTGCCATTACTGGCGCCAGTGTCCATCCCGATCAACCCTCAATTTACTAACGCTCTTCGTACACTACATGCGCAAATCTCCGATACCACTTTGGTATTTAAGTGTACACAGCAACTACAGTGCTTCTAAGCAACGCAGCAACGTGACGTTATGCTAGTGTATAAGTTTTATTAATTGTTTAGGAGACCATTTAGCAATAACTGCCAACAATAGAAGTCAAATTTTGTAAATTTTAGAAATCATACTATTATAATGCGATATAACGATAACTGTCCTTGCTATCACAAATTATAATTTTTTTAACACAATCTACAGTAGATAAGTAGGTGTACGTACCGATAATTAAGGATTTACTCACCAAACTCGAAAAAGAAATAAACTGTACCTAATAAGCCCATAACACTACCCATAGACAAGTATTTGCAGCACCATCTACTTAGAACCTTGCGTAGTCTATTCATGACACGTTAAATCAATAATTGTGATTAATATTTTTGGACGTCAAATACCTCGGTCCACCCGTGAACATGAAGTCTGAAAAGACTGAAACGTCGGAATCTAAAATCTAAAATAAACCGCGATAAAATCCGTTCAAAAGCAGTTTTATTTCAACGTTAAATCAAGTTCGCTTGTGATATGTCCGAAGAGTTTAAAGGCTGGCGTCTATGATTCATCCTATCACATTATCTTCAACGGAAAGATGCATAATAACTTTTCTATATTTAACTTGTTATTGACTAAATGAATTTATAACTGGATAAGTAATTGGTGTTTGGTTCCAATCGACATGAGAAAAACAGGTAATCATGTATGCGGGAAAATTGGAATAGATTGGTTGAAGGTTAGTAAATTGCTGTAGTTAATGTGTTTCCCTATGGCTGGGGGCAAGGGCAAGTTTGTTTGTATCTTTTTATTGTACAAAAGCACAAAGAGATTATAGATATAATGGACAATCGATGACTTCAAATACATACTACACAAATCAAGTGTCTGAGGATATAATACGTACGGTACCTACCTTACCGTACGGTACGTCTCACATTACAGTGAAGGTACGTAACGTACGTGCACTGTAAGGTGACTGTCAATTAAAAAAATCTACTGAATCATCTAAATAAGAAGTAATTTCCACGCATAAGTTAATCTTTCGATGATGCATTAGCATAAAAACATGTTTCAGTACAAATCTCGTCACGGGGTTTCCTAATTTTACCAACTATATTGTTTTAAACATAAGCTATGTATGGTCACGAACTTTTTTATGGTTGCGGTAATGATTGCTACTTCCGAGATGTTTCCTTCTAACTTAATGACATTTGTGAGTCATAATCCTCGCAAATGAGCACTAGGTATTAGATTATGATCAGGATTTTATGGTTTATGTTCATGTATTTATATGGCTAAGTTGTTTCTTCCATTAAAAGGAAGCGTAGCGTTTAGCGTATGCCATTCCCATTATATCCTAAACATAATTTAGTAAATAATAATAGGTCATGATTTTGAATAGTATTTGCATTGCTACTTTTTGTTGGTACAGAATTTTATGAAACGTGCCTTGAAACTTTGTTCTAATTCAAGTCCTTTAACTCATCTCTACCTGCTTCAAATTGGATACATTCCGTCATTATCAACTAAAGTGTTGTTATGGAAACTAGCCCTAATAGATTCTGACATTGGCTTTGGTAGGAATTTTCCACGGCACACAATGTCAGTTTGTAGAATAAATGAACATTAGGTAAGTAAGCTTTGATCTTATAAGTTTTTAGTCAAAATTAAAGTAGGTTGGTATGTCCAATTCGTATTCTATTCTTACTTATTGACCCTCATCAAATAAACACCTGTAAAATATGACATTTACTTGTTAGAACTAGTAGCATTGATCAGTGGTAAAGTGTTTGCAATAGGATTCTAATCTAGAATTCTAATGCTACTAGGTTTTTCTAACTGAATGGATCCAGAACATTACACTAGGTACACGTTAACCAAAATAATAACATGATTAAAACGAATTGAGAACCTCCTCCTGAAGTCGGTAAACAAACATATATTGTATCCGTAACACCAATATGTCAGACGAGGTCTTACCCTGATAGACTGACGTCTAATCAATCGGTCAAACAAGCGATTAAGTAACATTAACAGTTAAAGTTAACGGGGAAACCGGAATATAGTAATTACATATCTAGTTAAATGTTGATCTGTTGTTTCAGAACTAAGCTAGACCTCTCAGGTGTACGGTAAAATTGTTATTAGTACGTCGGCTAAGAGAGACTTCAGACTCGTCAGTATATACGCTCAAAATGTTGCACCATACCTACTAAATCGAAGATCAGAATCTAATATGCCTAATTTGCATAACACACATAATATATTTTTGGGGACACAACTTGCGTCCGTGGGACCCTTGAGACCCTACATTAAGCCAAATATGATAAATTAAGCTGTACTATGGCACGTCTTTAATTGGTGTCTAGTCTGGTCCCGACAAAATCCTTGGTGAAGGTGTAATGTTTCACGATCAACTGCCGTTGCCATGCCCACCACCCAAACAAATAGCTGAATAGGCGTTTACAGACTGCGCGTGTACTATCTTCATCTTCATTATCACCAAGGGAAATAGACGTAAAGTCGATAAGTATAATATGTTAAACTCCCAACAGTGTCAGTAAGATGTAGGAGGGCGACTCGTTTCTAAGTTCTTCATTACAAACTGCAATGCGAACTTCTAGTGTGTTGTAATACCTACTACATATGACACCGGAATTAATTCAAGTAATAGAAAGTTTAACCAACATTCCAAGTTTTTTAAAATTATTGCTAACACAATTTTGCCTTCACATAAAATCCTTAAAATCGTTAAACTTTTACCTCTAACTATTGTAATACCTCCTTAACATTAAAAGCACCTGTACAGAAGGTGCCAATAAAACCTAAAATTGATGGCACAGCTCGTTTCCTCACTCGTAATGATCTTTCAAGTCGTATAATTAAGTATACACCTCAACGACGTTATTATTTACTATTAGTTTACTGTCTACAAGGTTTACAAGAATGTTATTTCTTTTTACTATTATGAAAGAATAACTGTTAAGGTTTTTTAGATTTAAATAGATAACTGTAGAATAAATAACTCGAGAAATAAATAATACATTATAACCTGTTAACTATCTATCTAGGATCTACAGAACACCAAATACGCTAAATAAAATTAATGTTGTCTTGTGAAAGACTATCTTTACATGGAATCTAAGAGGAACCTCATCAAAGTCCGTTCACAATAACGGCTGAATTCAAAGATTTTCTTTAAAGTCCACTCCGATGGGTGAATTTGATTTTCAGTCTTGATCCAGAATTAAGTATCACTAGTACTTCCCGAGCCTTTCTGTAGATAGAAGTCTACGATAATCTTAAACACGACCACACGGATTTTCGTGCGTTTTAACTATCATCACATGATTTTTCCAGCAAGTTTTAGGTTTATTCAGTAATTAATGCGTTTTGATACATCTTAATGTCTTCGAGATGGGTTTCTAGTAAATAATAAATTAAAATCTTTAACTGTACTTTCCTGCCACAAGTCATAGGTGGTAGGTGTTCATCGGTGTCATTATTCTATCTCATAGTGTTTTCCACAAGATAATCAATCTAAAGATAAGCCAAGGTTGCCGGTAAAAGTGTTGCTCTTTGAGTTTGCGCAAATTAGCGATGACGCAAAATATTTGCGTGGCTTTTCTCCTCGCGACTCATCGTTGACTCAGTAATTTGGAACCATTGAACAGTGAATGAATACTGTGTTAACGTCGCTTAGTGGAAAATCAAGTGAGGAAAATATTTTCTTTATTTCTATTGCTTTTTAACTTAGTACGTAGGTACTTAAATATAGAACAACGGATATAAAATCGAAGGTAAAACTAATTTTATCTAGATAACTTCGTATTTCTATATTTTCGTAATGTTATGTTTTTTTAAACCAACCAACCAACGTCGTATGTGCTACTCTTACTCATAGAAATCAAGTTGTTTTTTTTTTCCATGGGATATTACAGCCTTTGCCCTCACCTTGTTTCTTGTTACCCACATTACCTAAGACTTCTTTACCTCTTAATATAAAATACAAGTTTTGAGCTCATATCATACCTTGCAAGAAGATTATTATGATAAAGATATTTCTACGTCTAACTTCGTAGTGCATACGTGCTTGCAATAAGATGATTTATCTCTTCTCTACATTAAGTACCTACACATTTACCTTAGACATAAAAGGAAGCTACAGAACTTCCTTATGTCTTCAAAATTAAATCATTTTCCCTAAACAATTTGGTTTATTGCTTGACTACTAATCTACTGAAAGGCGATTTTATATGGCTTCTGTTGTGGTTTGGTATTATATTGTATTAGTATTCTACCTATTATTTTCAAGAGACTATGTTTGTAACCAAACTCGACGAAATTTCTCTTTACCAAATTAGAATGTAGAGTAGAGTAAGTAAACAAGATTCAGTGGACTGCATACCTAATCAATTAATTAATTGGGTTAAGTTTTTATGAATCCATGATGATGTTATCTGATTAGGTATTAATTCAGTTGTGATTAATTATTATTCATGGCTTGTATACTTGAATCAGGAACGTCCTCGGGTAAACAGAATAATGATGACATGAATAGATTGTTATAAAATGAATTTTGATGATTTTGAAGTTTTAAAAATTGAGGTCATAAAAATAGTTTAATTTTAAATACAATTTTGGAGAAACTAGATCTGTATTGTGAACTTACCTTGGCAAGCGATCATTGAGTGATTAAAATAAATAACTAAAATTCAATATTATTATAATAAATGATAATAACTATTAAGTAGGTAGTGATACTTCATTCGCTTTTCCAGTCGCATCGCAAATCGCTGGCAACTGCTGGTATTAGCATAATACAACAATAAGTAAGTATGTATTATCTGTGCTACAACTTAATTTTAAAGGGTACTAATAGGCACATTTTAATGTTTAGGGATAGAATATAATGACTCAACAAAACAATGTGATTGACTATGCATTTACATGCAATTTACTGCCAAACAATTCCTATGTTAGAAGCTTATACTCAGGTTCAGGTATAATAAATATTTTTTTATTATTTAACTGCCAATTAAAATATTATTGCCATTCTAATTAAATCATGAAAAGGGTTGCTATTATCAGTACATCGATCTCGGGCCGTAGTGATCGCGTCTCGAACATTGAGAATGTCACCTGATGATGCACCGCCACGGAGCGTGAATGATGTTGTTTTTATATCACAAAGTTACGAATCAACGGCTGTCACTAAAATTAGACACAAACAACCTTCAGTATTGTGAATGTCGGGAAATAACAAGATCTGAAATCTAAAGGTACTAATATAATAAAGTTGAATTGAAGACGTTTTTGTTTGACATTGTTTGTCAAAAAACCGCTAGTTAAGTATAATCGTCCGTATAAACACATGTAGGTAGGTCCTAATTAGGTTTTCGGAGTACCGACAGTATCCAGCTACTAATGCGCTTATGAGATTACATATGACGGCACTACCTTCTACCTAATATTATTATGAATGAATACGGAAGGTAGAAAGCTAAACGGATTTGAAACGGTGCTTATATCCTAGTAATACGCTCCCTTGGTATGCTTTTCGTATCACATGGACGTAGTGGCGAGTAAACACTGGTAAATAAATCTGCATATTTTATATGTAACCTTATGCAGATAGGTACTTTATAAAGTTAACTCTACCTAGAGACGTGAAAAGTTTTAGGGGTCCCGTAGGAATCCTACATAAAAAGGTAGTACATATTAAAACATTTAATTAGCCAAACTTATTTGGCACTGTTTCTTGATAAATTTGTGCAGGTGACGGATATTAAAATTTATTGTCAGTCAGTCGGTTCTAAGTTATCAATGAATCAGCGTAGACACAATTTGAATGAAAACATTTAAATGAATTTTGCACCTACCTATAGTATTTTTAAACAATACACTCATCGTTTGTCACATCTACCTGCTGACAATTCAGTATTCAAGACATATAACTCTATGACACGTATCCCTGGAAACCAAACAGTTGAATATAGAACATGTTTGAAGGCTCTTAAAAAGGAAAAAGTCTCTGGCAAAGGGACTACCATTAATCCCACTCAACGTCTTTTACGTATAAAATATAAAGATAGTTCATACGTTAATGTGTCACCATTTACAAGCTATTCAGCTTGAAGTAAGTACGTGTGTCAAGGTTAAATTTTGGAAACTGAAATAGAAACACTTCCTCAAGTTGGATTTGCTCAAATTCAGCATGCTTGCGTATTTTTTGTGATAACCACGTAGCCGGCATAATGATGGAGTCTGAAGGCAACAAGAGTAACTTCTGAACTAAACAAAACAATCTATAAAGTTTTGAGCTCGTTTACTTTGTATTGACGAACACCCAGATGCTAAACAAATTTAATGACGTGATAAAAGCTGTTTTTTATATAATTTAATTTATATTATTTAGTGTTGAATGCTGTGACTCATAGCGTCCATGATGTTTGTTTACTATTTTATATCTATACCAACTGAATGACATTATAGATGTATAAAAAATATCGAGTCTCACCATAGGTAAATCGTGAACACGACGTTACGACTTTGGTAGGAACTCATACGAGTTCCTACCAAAGTCGTAAGAAAGTACTATTGTCGACAGTTCTTCCAGAACAAAAGCCTAGGTATCTATCATACCTACACATAGATTTAGCATACGTCAGTTTACATACATCTATGATCATACGTGACTTTACATGAGGTGTTCATGTTTAGTCTAGCGTCGATATAAAATATCAAATCACTTTATTTTCTAATTAAATATGGAATTTGACCTTAATCTACATATAAATTATACATTAGATATTACAAATATTTCACGACCTACATTGTTAATGATATGATTATGAAGTAAACACACTGTTAACTCAGTCTAGTTGCTTTGGGTTTTTAATTTCTTTTCACCAGTTGAAGACGGCCCTCGGCTCGTTGGAGACCGTTCAGTGATCAGACTACAATTATATATTTAGTTTAGCTTTTATTTTTTTGAGGTTTATGTAGAATGGTCAGTAGGTAGTAGATAAGTGTTAGTCTTAGTTTTGTCAGTGCTACAGTGTTAATTCTTGATTTATAAGCATAAGGTGAGCAACCTTCTATGTACTAGTCAAAGATTCAATAGGTCATGATGATGAAGACCAAACTTCTTGCAGAAACCATAACTGTTTCAAACTATCAAGTATCTTAAACCGAACCCCCTTTATAAAAACTTAACACATCTAACGGCTCGTTATAGTAAAATTGTCTTTAGAAAATCATACTTTAGCGAGCTTAAGTTTTATGATAACGTAAGCAATAAGTATTAGAAATATTCTAGGATAGCATTAAATTTTGCATTTTTTTTTAATTTTGAAACTCTTCAACAATTAGCTAAAGAATTATCGTTTACGACGTCCCTTTTGAATTAATAATAACAATAATGATTACACTGCTGTTTGTTCTCTAACTAAGCAGAGCTTGTAGTGTGAAAACCAGTTAACCACTTTCTTTTATAAATCCATTCTTATATCTATGTAGTTTACAGCAATACACAACAAGAAATAAGAACGCCTATTTTAATATAAAAGTAAGGTTAAGGTAAGTTAAAAAGCAATTTATGTAACGTTAATTAGCAAAGCTAAAGGCACTATGTAGATACTATTATGTAGATGTGCTAAAAGAAAAGCTGAACCATTAAAACAAACATCGGTTCGACCGTCCTCGGACGGCTCACCGAAAAAGTCCGGTGAACCAATAAAGGCCCTTCCGGCTAATGGGGTTAGGTCATCCGTAAAAAAAAATTGCAACAAATAGCCCGGTGCTAATTGATCACACGCACCGAACATCCCAACAATGATCAACTAATACAAACGTCGCGTCGTGATCATTAAAACGTTTAATGACTAGATTGTTGTATAAACGTTTGTATCTATTAGTAAATAACCAACTGAAACCTATGGGTATAAGTTGGTTATTTATTAGAGACTATCCCCCGTATTCATAAACGTCTTCTAAACTCATTATAGCTAAAAAAGGTTTATAATTCGTTTGTCTTTGTGTCATCTTGACAATTATACTAAAAGGAGACAAAGGCCATTTTAACTAAAGACTTAGTCTTATAAAATTTTTGTTAATAAGACCGTATGTTTCTGCCAGTAATAATAATAATAAATAATATTCTGAGACATTAACACACACAGTCATGGTCTTACTGACTACGCCACTGGCCCGTCCAAGTTCTGCAGATGTTGGATTTTGCGCAAAATGAACGCAGTCTGATAAAAACCATATATATTATAACTATCTTTCGTTGTCTCTCAAAATAACTACATTTAAATTCTTTTAGCTAAATCTATTTAGGGCTTAAGCTTAAAAAGCCATCAGACCGAAAGACTGACAGAATTGCTTTGCATCTATACCTAACATTAAGCAAGTTCAAGTAATCGGCTGGCTGGTTACTTAATGAACGGAAGATAGATTAGGTACCTGCTGACAGCTGTTCGTAACTAGCAAGTATCCATTAAAAATATTGTTACTGAAATAAATAAAGGTCTAAGTACATACATACTATGAAGGCTTCGTTTCGAAATAAGGCTGAAAACATTTCATTATTAATGTGTTAATAAACATAATATATTTGAAACATTTAAAAATATATTACTCGCAGGCATTAGCTACATGAAAGGACTGTTACAATACTTGTAACATTAACAAAAATGTATACTATTTTTAAATACAGTACCTACCTAATTCATGATAACATCATTGGAACGACAAATCAATAACGTACATCGATGTTACCAACTTCATACCTACATATGTGCTTATGAGCTCTTTTCGCTAGCGGGTATAACATACTATACTTTTTGTATGGATTATTTTAGTTACATAATATACATTTTTGTCGCTAGAGGCGCTATAACTTGATTATAATAATAATAATAAAAAGGTAAAACGGTTATAAAATGTGAACTTTAATTATAAACGTGTATTCCGTGCAATATTTAAAGGGTGACTGACACACAACTTGTTAAGACTCTATGGCCCACCACAATCCAGTGACAATGTGTTAAGTCAGGGCTATAATAAACATAGTCTATGGTTTGCTGGGGAGCAAACAAAGTGTACTCAGTAGCGAGGATAGTAAACTCTTGTACAGGCACTGAAATACAAAATTAATGCGTCTTGTCTACGTTATACAAATAGTATTGTCTTAGATTTACGCGAATATCACACATTGAAATAAAACTACTTTTTAACGGATTTTATCGCGGTTTATTTTAGATTTTTGATCCCGACGTTTCAAAGTCTTTTCAGACTTCATGTTCACGGGTGGACTGAGATATTTGACGTCCAAAAATATTAATCACAATTATTACTGACTACCTTCAAACATTAATATTTAAGTTGCGTTCCGATTTAAGCAAACTGAGCTCACAGTGTCTTGAATTCTGAGTTGATTTTGCTTGGGTTTTGGTACAAGTAAATTAAGCACTGGGTCCCAAGCTGGTGGTATATTCCAACCATTTTCTCTGTTAAAATTAGGATATTTTTTAATTTCAATAGCTTCGCGGATCATTCTTGGTAGGAACCGGTTTTCTTTGACAAGGACTCTCATATATAGGACAAACAAAAAGAAGTATAGGGACCCGCGTAAAAGAACACATAGCTGATGTTAAACATCAACGCTCAACGAAATCTGCAGTGTGTGAACATACTCAAAAAGGCCCCAACCATTACTTGAGATTTGATAAAACACAGGTCCTTGTCAAAGAAAACCGGTTCCTACCAAGAATGATCCGCGAAGCTATTGAAATTAAAAAATATCCTAATTTTAACAGAGAAAATGGTTGGAATATACCACCAGCTTGGGACCCAGTGCTTAATTTACTTGTACCAAAACCCAAGCAAAATCAACTCAGAATTCAAGACACTGTGAGCTCAGTTTGCTTAAATCGGAACGCAACTTAAATATTAATGTTTGAAGGTAGTCAGTAATAATTGTGATTAATATTTTTGGACGTCAAATATCTCAGTCCACCCGTGAACATGAAGTCTGAAAAGACTTTGAAACGTCGGGATCAAAAATCTAAAATAAACCGCGATAAAATCCGTTAAAAAGTAGTTTTATTTCAATACGTTATACAATCTAATTTGCATTACTATAGTAACAAAAAATAATGTATTGTGGCCGATTACAAGCTCGTTTGTTTCCAATACCGCTTATAAGTATTTTTAACAAAAGGAAGTAGAACCTTTAAGCCAGTTTTCCTCTTAAGAATATCTCACTTACTTTAGGATATCATAATGACAATGTTAAAAACTTTGTTAATATATTCCATACGATACACTATAATAAAAATGTGGTAAAGGGTTTAGAGCGTGCACTTGTGTCGGCGCATACAAGTGTATACAGTGGCGAAGAGTCCATTTAACACGATTCCCGGCTTCCCTTTAGGAATAAGCCTATATAAATATTATGCAACGCCTAAATGTTTTAAATACCATAAAAATGCAGTACCTATATACTTCTTAGTAAGTTTGAAAGTCGTCGTAGGTAACTAAGAAAAACTTGCAAGGGCAATTAACTCTAACTAAAATTACAGCTTTAAATCTCACTATTTAACAAATGTTAACCTAAATCGGAAAGCATAACACATCCCTACTATTTTTTTAATATTTTCAGTGTAGAAACCCACTAGAATACAAGTGATATAGGGAAACTAACTTTTGCACGTCGGGTAAAACGTGACTTTATCTATCCGTCCTTCAGAATCCACACCGATCTAATAATACTTAAATCGGTTCAGCGGTTCAAGGGTAAAAAAGTCTGTTCAGCGGTTCAAGGGTTAAAAAAACGTCCACAGAGAGACAGAGCGAGTTTCTATGGTTTTAATTATGCGGTCGTTCAAAACTTTTAACCGTGATATAATAGAAGGGTGTTTATATTTGACGTGTGTGTGTGTACAAGTTTATGTCATCGGGACCTAAACATAGGTCAAATATAGGAAAAATTAATATGTGAGATGAAGCACCTTCGGGTAATACAAGCACATGCACAAGTAGCAAACTATCTCTTGATTATGTCTGAGATTGGGGCAACGGTTCCAAACGTTCCAATTGTAACGACCAACAATTGGTTGAATAGATTGTATGATGACACCTTCCGTGGCGCCTAATTTCAAGATTATAGGTCAATGGAAGGATCTTCAATAGATAGTATATTAAGATAAAAAAAAATTCCTTCTCGCAGACACTTTTTAATCTCATTAGGAAGATCAACTAAAATTGGGTTTTAACTTTGAACTATTAACAATAGGCTACCACACATGTAACTGCTTTACTGAGTTAGATATTAACTAGAGTAAGATCTACAAGAATTTCTATAAAAAAGGTCAGTGGTAACGGACTCGGCTTTGAAATATAGGATAGGTCGCAAGGTTAAACCTAGATCCAGCCCATACATCGTGTGCAGGTATTGATCAATAATAGTGTGAGAAATGTGAAGAAAAACATTTTGAGGAAATCGGGATGTTTAAGAACTCTGCATTCAAGGAAATGTGGCATCCACTAACCTGCAACAATAATTGACCGGTGGGTGTGGATTAGGGCATATCTTAATATATATATTTCTTGTGTGCGTGTGTATGTGACTGAACTCCTCCTAAACGACTGGACCGATTTTGATGAAATTTTTT
Source organism: Meganola albula (assembly GCA_936450015.1). Classification (NCBI taxonomy): domain Eukaryota; kingdom Metazoa; phylum Arthropoda; class Insecta; order Lepidoptera; family Nolidae; genus Meganola; species Meganola albula. The sequence continues at coordinate 9,718,182 of OW388155.1, read as the reverse complement.
GTGTGTGTTCAAGGGGATCTGGGAATGGTTTAGATTCACAATTTTGCGCGGTACGAAGTTCGCTGGGGCAGCTAGTATACATATTTCACAAACAATGTTTATGCGTTGTATTTATGTCGACATGTCTCAAACTGAAGTCAGAACCCTGAAATCAGTTAATGTTATTTTCCGTATAAGTAACAGTTTAGCTAGCTATATAATTTATTAATTCACCTTCGTTCAATGCCAATTTTCGATGAGACCACAAGCGCGGTGTGAATAGTGATAATCAATGATACAGGTCACCTAATGAATTGTTCATAAAATAACTGATACAATAATTGCCTATATTATTGTATCAGTTATTTTATGAACAATAAAATATTCATGGACTTGCAGGGTGACGTGACAAATTAATTGTACATTATAATTATTAATAATAATTATTATTATTAATTGTATAGTATGGAGTGCGTGCCTGTGGTCCGGCGCATAGTGTTGTGTATTCGATTGTACGTGTCTGCCCTAGCGGCTTTGTTGTGTTTATTTTGATAATACATATGTACCTACTTGCTTAAACACTTAGTACTATTATTTTTATATTTTGTTAAAGACGTGTGTAGCTACAATTAGTTTTGTATTAATTTATTTGAGCGTTACTTGCCAACAAACTGTTTTACAGTTTGGCTAGAAGAATATCAATGTAACATTGTACCATTTTATTTGGTTAAATAAAAACAAAACATATTCGTGTGATATCTATATCGAAGAAAGAATTCCAAGGGAATATACTTATTACCGAAATAAAAGTACCCTATCCCCTTACTACTAACCGAAAAGGAAAACTGTAAAATGATTACAGTGTTCTTAATTTTCTTTTCATAATTAAAAGAGCTTTGTCACACAGTCGTCTTTACAAAAGATTGAATACAACAAAACAACTAAAAGTAAATAAGTGTGCTAATTTATTAAACGTAAGGTTCAAAGTGACTTAAAGAAGAAAAATATAAAACAATGATAAATTGTCTAAACCTAGTCCTCGTTTGTTTTTGAGGCCGTATAATATGTTAAATGTAATTGCGTGAATAATTTTATTCGAAGATGTTACCGTGAAAAAGTACCAAACATCTATCCATCTGAACATTTGCTTAGCATTTAACTTTTGCATTTATAATAGTAGTTAAGTACAATATGGGGTTTTTACCCCAATATGCAATTATTGAACAAATCTCCTCCGCACCCGTATGTATGTATTTACGATCAACCAAAAACTACTTAAAAGAGTTCTTTAAATTATTCAATTAGAGTTCTTTACAAAGAAATTCAGTCGAAATTTTTGCTCCATTATGGTTTCAACCTGGAGCCTCATTTCACTGCCACCTTCTCACCGAAAGTCATTCGTAACCACGAGTGAATTCGGTACATTGGCTTGGCGCGTCCCATCGTAGACTACATCATTGTTTAACATCAGGTAAGTTGTAGTCAAGCGCTAGCCTATTCAAAAATAAAAAAAATAAAAGAACAAACTGACTGACTGACTTATCAACGCATCTCCCAACCCGCTGGGTCTAAAGATTCCAAATTCGGCAAATAGGTAAAAAAGGATTTTTCAAAACTTACCCCTGAAGCGAGTGAAACGGGGCGAAGTTGTGGGAAGAAGCTAGTAGAAAAATATAATAATTGTACCTAGAGAGCAAAGTTAGGCCCCGATTTCCGCGCTTTAGACATTTATCTCTAAAAGACATATGTCGAAAATAAATAGGGATTCGTTTCGTTAGTTTTTTGTCATCTTTTCGACATTTGTCTATTAGTGTAAAATGTCTTAAGCGCGACAATCGAGGCCCTGGGTCCCAATTCTCTAAAAAAAAGGTCACACTATGGTCACACACATGTCAAAAAATGTCATGGCTACACAGTTTGCGGAAATAAACTTTTCGGGAACCACTAAAATTTACACTTTATTATACTGATCTTTGCTACTGTTTTATTTTAATTTTTATTCTAATTAAATGAATAAATGAATGAAAATATGCTTTATTTTTTATTTGAGACGCGAGTCTACATAAAAATTGTCCAATTTCTTTTCCTAACACGCAGTGAATGGCTAGCAACTACTCAGAAACACTGCCAAAAACTCAGTAGGCTTTACCTGGTTGCTTGTAACACATATACTTACACTAATTTCAGAAAATTTAAATTGACTCTTTTATCTACTATCCATAGTACCATTTTACTCGTATGTTGCAAACGGAACATATTAATAACTACTATCTAGACATGCAGATAGACCAAATGCTTGCATGATGTCATAATATTTAATTATTGCATGAAATAAGAAAACCTTGGACTTCACACATACACATAACTAAAAGTATTTATTTATATTCTTTTTATGTTTATCAACAGTTCTTACAGTGGTCATAAATTAGTTCAAAGCTCCCCCGTGCAGCTAGTAAAACCTAATTAGTAGCACAGCAGTAGTAGTCTAATGCACTCGACAATCGACATTAGGAGGATATAAGTCCTGTACTTTAATTAATAGATGTAGGTATTGCCACAAATAATTAATACTATACTAGTAGTAATTTTTACGCTTGTATTACCCAAAGGTGTAAGCAGAGGTTAATATCACCCAATTTTCGCCGGCTATGTTTCGATTCCGAGCCTATGCCTATTGCCGTTCAACAGGCACTATTCCAAACTTCCTAGCTGCACCTTAGATTTTCTAAGTATATAATATTAGAAGTCTTTTTACTCGACCCGGGACCATGCGGTTATTAAGCTAACACGCTAACCACTGGACTACTGAGGCAGTTAAATACATAGAGAAAAAAATAAAACAAACATTTTCTTCCTTTTTCATTTAATGTTTCACCCCCTTATGTGGTGAATTTTGAAAAATACTTTCATAGTACACCTGTAAACCTCATACGGAACAAATGTGCCAAATTTGAAGTCTCTAGACCCAGTGGTATCGGTCTAGAGACTAGAGGTGTGCGTTGATATGTCAGTCATTCAGATTCTGGTTTAAAATATTTTAAAATAATAAAACAATAATAATAATAGATGTAGAATTATCTATTTTCTTATAAGATTTAAGTCGCAAATAATTTCTAAAAACAGTTATTGAAAGATAAAAGTGACATTTTGTTTAATTAAGTTAGTAAAAGAATGCTAGAATTGAGGTTAATGGCTCGATTAACATCAACGTTGTAAAATACATAAAATTCTTTGATTTAGGTACTACAACCGACCCGACTCTGCTACGCACCGGTTCATTAAAGTGTCCTATCTACATATTATATAGACTTTCAGTGGTTTTTAACCAACTTCTAAAAGGAGGAGGTTATCAATTCGACTGTATGTTTTTTTATGTTTGTTACCTCAGAACTTTCGAATGGGTGAATCGATTTTGATATTTTTTTTTAATTGAAAGCTGATGCTTCCCGTGTGGTCCCATTTCAGTTTGGTTTAGTTCTGAGAATGGCATCCATGAAGTCGGTTTTTTTTGTTAATATTTTAACTTAATATTATTGTGATTATCGAAAACAATTCATAATTCATTTATTTCATTGCAAATATGGGTATTTACATTTATAATATTGATCTCCATGTTTTGCCATTACATGGGCATGCAATTATAAAAAAGCGCAATTTTAATTGATAAGATAACAATAATATTATAGTCAAATAAATTAAGAATTGAAATATAATTATAATTCGAAGAAAGAATGTCAATAATTAAATATAATGTTAAAAGTTCACGAAACAATAAATATACAGTCAAATTTTAATTATGTACCTATTAATATAGTCAATATACCAACTAAGATCAATTTAGTCATTTGCCATATGGATTTCCTTCTAAAACTCTTCACTGTAAAACACTTTATCAGTAAGAGTAAGTAACATACAGACATATTAACTTACGCTACTTTGTGTTACTTACCTAGTCAATCGTTGATTCCTTAAATTTGAACAACGTCGATATAGGCACGTTTCATAAAATGTTGTCACACAACCTAATAGTCACGATGCTAAGATTGTTCTAATTCATGACTCATATTTGTAGTCAGATAATTATTTAATTAATAATTGAGAGTGCAATTGTAATTGTAATTGTTTAACATACGATGGGACTGGCATACGCTGCGCTAGGTAAAAGCCCCTTTAATTAAATAAAGAGAAGAAAATATCGTTGATTCATCCGTATCAGATAATCAAGACGTACCTACTAGTAGATGCAGATTTTTAGCAATGGTTTACTTTCTTGTTACTAACCTACTCCAATAGAGAATAAAAAATATATCATAACGGGCAATTAACGCGCTCGCTTGTTTGGCTTGACGTTTCAAAACGGGTTTCGCCGTTCCTGGTCACAAGCAGATTGTCAGTCTGCTTGTGACCACGAGTAGTGAATTTTCAATAATGCAACGCGAAGTTTAAAAGCTCATAGCAAGTTATCAAGTCGGAACTTTTTCTTTTTTTTTAGTTCAAAAGAGGTCCCATTTCAATTGGTTTATTTTTTTATTTCTAAGATAAAAAAGATACTTACAAAATTTTTGATGTTACTTTTGCACCTACCTATCTAAGATCGTTTGCAGCACGCAAGTCCGTTTCAAAGGTGTCCCTTAGGTATGTACCTATACGGATCTGAATGACTGAAAAACCTTTATGTACGAAGGTGAAACCTTTTTGTTAAAGACCACCTATCGTCTGTATGGCGAGATTTCAATTGAAGTACCAGTCTTTAATATGTATAAGCGCAATTTTACCACATCGAATTTGAACGCCTGATTTTTTCGGTTGTTACCAGTCAACGTGGAAGTCAACCGACCAGGAAATAAAATATACTTACTCGTATGTACTAAATTTATACTATTACAGGAAAATAGCAACAATTTGCATAAGTATTTAATTGACTAAGTAGGTAGTATGATGAATAATTAACATGCAGTAAACCTAAAGAAAATGTACCCAGCTATCTAAACTAATTCATCAAAAACAAAGATAAGCAATTTAAAAAAGAAGCTTTGCTAACGAAGATGATCATACGCAGGCTCGAGCTGCGTTTGCGCACCTCCGTCGTATATAAACGCGGGCATTATCAAACCACCACCAATATATTGCCGGCCGTCAAAGCGAACGCACATTAAATATTTATAAAGGTTTTATTTAAATTTTATATAAAAATATTTTGTTGTGTCAGTGATTGTATTCATCCCGAGATCTCTCAGGACCTAAATTCAAGTAAGTATCTATAATCAGGACGTTACATCCAGATAATTCTTTATAAAGAACTACAAATCCTATAGGAAAGTTTTTGAACAAATTATGTAAAATAGTTGAATATATGTTTCACGTGACCTTTCAGTAGAAAACAATCTTCATATTAAGTCGATTGCACAGATTTATTAATAAATTCAAATATTCAATATAAATAACTAAACGGTTGACTAAGTCTTTGTTTATTTATTTATTAAAATCAGATATGAAACCACAAAATCAAAATTAGTGTTATAATTAATAATCATATGAAATTAATGCATTATTTAATACAATTTCGAGAATTTTATTTCGAAATATGTAGGTATAAAGCTCGGGAAAGGGTAAACCAATATGGTTAATATATTAATACTAGCAAACCCGGCGAACTCCGTTTCGCCACCAGATGGCTTCGTTTTATGTAACATTTTCCCGCATTTCTGTTGAAATTTTTCTTTGCTATAAACCTCACTAAGCCCGAGACCTTTCCAACGAATGCAAAACCGTGGAAATCGGTTCGTGCGTTCTGGAGTTATAGCGTCAGGAAGGAAAACCCGACTTATTTTTATATAGTAGATTATTAATTTTGAGTAGCTATCTGATTAGTAATTATCGGAACACAATACATATTAAAAATAAAACATAATTTTATAAAAATATACCGGAATAGGTAGCAATTATTTAATCGGACATGTTGCAGTAATTTACATTTTTTATTTGTATTTACGCTTCTATCTAAGCAACTTTTATCTATTTAAATAAAAATCAATTGCTGTTCGTGAGTCTCGCTAAATCTCGAGAACGGCTGAACGGATTTATCTTATCTTGGTCTTGAAATATTCGTGGAGGTCTAGACTTACTAGTCTGGAAGGTTTAAAAGGTGAGAAAATAAATATTTTGTACAAAAGTTTAGGTCTTCTATTTATCGATTGAGGCAGTACGAAGTCTGCCGGGTCAGCTAGTTAATACATAAATAAAGATTCAATTGCTCTAGATAGTAATCTCATTTAACTGTAACTGCAAAGGCAATCTAATAAATAGGTACCTAGGTTGGGACTGTATTTAGCAATATCTAGTGTAATAAAACGCGACAACAATAAAACGTTTACATTCCTTTGCTCTAGATTACTCTAGATCAGCTTATCCTAAATAGATCTAGGCATTAAGCGTAATTCTACAACGCAGGTGTACCTCAGCAACTTGTTCACAAACAATAAATAAGTAACCAGGTACCTAGGACTTGGGCTCAAGTTCACCACTATCTAAATCGGCTGTTTAGTTGTTTCATGTTATATGACCAAGTATACAATATCACTCCTATCCGTATTCCGGCTTCGGCGGCCAGTCTAAGTTGACTAACCAGGTACGCAGGGGATATTATAGTACACAAGTGTGTGCGCAAACACAAGTACACGTTCTATGCTCTTTGACTTTTACTGATAAAGATTGGGCGCAGGACCGACGGCTTTAAGTGCTCCGAGGCACTGAGGTATTACACCATCAACTTCCTGACTTAGGATTAGTGCTGAGAAATTCGAAGTCTCATTTCTCTTTTTGGTCAGGCACGGGATTTAAACCCGCGACCCCAGAGGGTAGAGGCGAGTGAGGCGACCACTCTATCCCCTAAGCCACCGAGGCAAACGTAAAAACCAAAAATAACGCAATAATTAAAATGGCTTCATATGATTTCAACCAAAGTCCTAGGGATGCACACAGTTCTCACAATATTTAAAAGCCGTCACGCTACGCTGCGCTAAACTATGTGTCAGAGTCCGCAGAACCCGTTTTTTTATACTTACAAATACAGGCCAACCTAGCTAGATCAATCTTACAAAATTACATCGAAATCGTTGGAGCCGTTTCGAGAATTCAGGATCTAGAAAACTGCTTGAATGGTACCTGTATAAATATACAAGAATTGATCGCTTAATTAAAGTAATAATAAGATATTAGGTTTATAATGTGTTTGATAGTGAACAGTTGATTAGAAGTTAGTGAATTTGTACCTCAGCCACTTACTGCCATTTACGCTAGCTTGGCCAGGATAATTCGTGACAGACTCAATACCTAGGTAATTGTCGTTCAGAACAAGAGGACAGAGTGACATGGTGTTTAACTGTTTATAAACACTAACGTTATAACTATTTGTTTGTGTTTTTAATGCAATAATGATTATAGAAAAGTGGATTGTTTATTATCATAGAGTAATCAATATTAATTATTTATGAATAATAATTCTTGGTCTGTATTCAAAGGCAGGCTTGAGGGATAGAGATTGAAATTACATGTTGCAGATTTCGATGCACCAGGCTTCAGACTTTATTCATTATAAGAAAATAAATAATAATTAGGCTATAACTAATCCAACCTTCATCCTTTCACCTTTCTTTGTTCCTGGCTACTCTTACGTGTATTTTTTAATTTAAATCTTTCCAAATTTAAAATTATTTCTATTATTTTGGTATATAAATTTTTACTTTATCTTTATTTCTGAAGTTTATTTGTTTCTCAATAGTATTAAATGCTAATTTAAATGTGATTAGTCTATTTCTACTGCAATCTACCTATTCTCTATCTGCGGGTCTAAGATAAGGTATCACAAGGCACCTAATATGATATTATTGTACCTAATTATCTAAAATTTATTTAGTAAACGTCTTCATTAGTAAACACTGTGTTTTTTTAAAATCGAACATCATTAAATTTATTTACTAAATTATTTTATTTTTTAATTGCTTGTATGAGTGTGCGTGCATAGCAGGTTCGCAATCAATGCATAGATTAAATATTTAGAATAGAAACCTCATTGCCCGCGACTAAAGCGAAGAAAATCAATTTCAAAACGATGTGTAAGAATTTACTTTTTACACTTAGGTACTTAGGGTTTTTATAACGTCGATGAATCGTTAAAGGAGTGTTTTATTAATTACTCATTTCTATCTTTAAACATCATTGTTTCTGATATGCCCCAATATTTAATTTCATATTGTTTGCAGCCCTATAATAATCGTATTGATTTGAAAACAAAGTTCACGAATAAGTATTAAAAGTATTAACAATATTCAATAACGATTTAATTCGATTGCTTTGATGCAATGTTTAATTAAGTTACATAAACAAAAAATTACAATAAACAAGTACTAAAAATAAATAAGAATAGCTCAAAATTAGTGATTAGCCACAGTAGATCGTGAATATCTAATGACCCCGAATACTGAGTGAAGCGAAACAAAACAACGATAAAATAATCTTGGCAATAAACTTGCAGTCGCTGCACGTCGCGGGAAAAATAAATTATTTGTATGAGTCAACTGCACACCACAGAATAAAGACATAATATTATTCCGTAATGAAAACTTGTCATCGTAGTGATGGGAGACAAAATTTGATTTTTCTTTGATTGATTTTTAGTGACAGTAAAGGACAGGAGAGATTTCCTTCATAGCCTGCCGCCTTATGACGGACTAGTCGTTAAAACAAATCATTAAATATAAAATTTACTTGTCTCAAAAATGTACAATATGGTTTACAAATTATTCCCACATATTATGCCACGACTAGTAAGACACTTAATTCTTTTCAGTAGTTACTTTCTTTGGTAAAATAAGACACATTTGAAACGGCAAATTGCTGAATTCTTCACAAAACAAGAAAAAGTAATTGACCAAAACAACGACTTCAAATTTCTAAGTGACCATTTCAGAATAAACCTCTTTCAAAACAAAAAAAAATACTGAGCTAGAGCAATGCCCGAAAATACAAAATAAAAAATAAACAGCCGAAGGTTCTAAACCTTCATTTTCAAGTCAGTCAGTCAGTCAGTCAAGAAGACATTGTTTTAACACGATGGCTATTAAGCCATGGGACATTATTTTAAAGGCAGTCACAGCTATAGAGTACAACTTGAAAATCTAAGTTGACAATAGACAATAAAGCTAGTTATACGAATGAGTAACATGAATGGTTAGCAAAACTATCACATCCGCGCTCCATAAATCAACCTATAGTGTGCACGCTGACGCAATTCACTAATGTATTTTGCGTAGTACATTTCCGTAAGACATCACCTCTTGAATAATTACGTTTTCAGAGGAAAATCTCTACTTATTTGGTTCAATGAACCATCTTAATGAATATAGAATTCCATTCATCAGACCATTATCTCAACTAACCAAGGAAAACAGATAGAAAATTTTTTAATACCCGTGACGAATAGGAAATGAATAGGATGAATTTTTAAATTTTGTCATGTCACCATTTAATTGTGATAACATAAAATTGTTTGTTACAAAAACGTGCTTTAAATTAAGTGGGACCTTTTTGAAATAAATCCCTTTTGTAAATTAATATTTTTTTGCAAATCCAAATATTTAGAATTATGTTCTAAAAACAAAAAATAAAAACATTCAATTTGATTACCTCGTCGTATTTGAAGTCAGTTAATTAGTTTAGATGGAAATATCCTAAAACCAGTATAACTAGTAAAAAGTAAACATGATACAAGCATAGTCTTATATCTTTCTACTTATCTCTAAAAGATAGAGATAGATAGTGCTTGCAACATGTTTTCTTGTGCAGTGGAAACTAAGGGTTACTGAAATAATATAATGTTTGTGCAAAAACCTAAGTAGTTAAAGAACGTAGCCAAGGTAAACACCGGTCACGTTGATTATCTGACATAATGATAGACATTTCCACGGATCATGGATGTTTGGTGGCAACAATAGCTTTAAGCTGCATGCATAATTATTTTGGACAAGCAAGGCCAATCTTGCGTATAAAAAGACAATATTTTCATGGTTCAATTAACTGTGGGTACGATCTTTACGGTCCTGAAGTCACCCTGCTGTATAAATTACTTAGAGAACAGATATTTTAGAACAATAAGCATATTTAAAAAGGACATTGAGCCGATAAACTCGCCTCAAATGTCATCTATACCTACTAAACTATTGTCTGTCATGTTAATTCTCTTACAGTAGCTAAACGATTTATTTTATTAAACATATACAAAGGTTAAACTTTGTGTTTCCATACATCATTCATATTACAACACAGTGTGTCTAATATTTTCAGAACCTACCGATTAAAATAATGCAACAAGTTACGTAATATATGTGCTTAAATAATAAATTCGTTTATATAACACAACTGTGCAAAGAAACAATAGGTATCAACTCTATCTATTACTGTTACTACATAGTTAAATCATAAGTCAAATGCAACATCGAGAGGCTTTGTTGACATTTCACACTTCTTGTCGAAGCCGGATTGTGCCGTTACTCAAACCTGACTCTTCCGCTGGCATTGACCTATGCTACTTTTACGCTGCACTGTCCACGCATCATAGATTACTGAACCATAAATAAGACTTATCGTTGATCTAAACATCCAAACCAAGAAGGTTTAATACTTATTTTAATTCGCTAAAAGAATTTTAAACATCGGAAGTAAGCTGCAGCCTCCTTGAAAGCAAAGTGTTCCAATGTTGAAATTTGGTGTCGAAAGAAAATTAAAGTTGTTTTTAAGTACAACTGACTGGCAATAAAATCGTAATAATAAACAAAAAGTATCTATTTAATTTTCAAATAACGAACGAACACCGATGGTAATCTAATTAATTGCATCTAAATTGGAGCATAAATTATTGAGTTTGTTGCCATAACATACAAAAAATAGACAGATAGGATGTACTCAATTAGATCGAATTAATCAAGTGTCTCCAACCGTAAAGTTAGTAAATGTAAACAGTAGCTAATGTAAGTACTGTTTATAAGCTTATTAGTAGGTAATATCACAGATAATATAATAATATGTATTATGTAGTTAATGTCAGAGTCAGTCTGAATATCCTAAAATGACAATTTTACGGTACATATCGTACATACTAAAATTAATATAGAATTGCAAGTTTTATTTTTATGTTAGGTAATGTTGATTAGTCGATGAACGTTATTTTAGCAATTGAACATTAAACTGGTTTATTTAATAAGTTATTAACTTTTTATCAGGAGCGATACTTATAGGTACATATGACTAAGAAAAGTCGGGATTTTCACTTTTGCCTTGAATGAAACTGTTAAGAATCTATCCATTTTAAGCAATTTCCGTAGATCATAATATAATACCTAAATTAAGTAGGTATATCATTGTATATCCCCTCTAGGGACAAATTTCCCTACACGTTAGTACCAAAGCTATCAATCTATCAGTGAAGTGACATCGGCGTATTTGATTTACCAATGAAATGATGTAGACCGGATGGCATCGATCTGAACGACAATGAACCGTGGGTCGACATTGCACAACGTGTACTCGACAATTTCATAATGCACTCCACTTTTAGTATTACTGGTAGGGTAAGTGACATTATGACTAACAAAACTGAATTCAAAACGAAATATTTCCGCGAGTGATCTCGCAGTCAAAAATGGTCTTACTATTCTAACATTGACCTATTGAGGTTGGAATCTTTCGAGGTTTTGAGTTGAATCTAACATTTACCTATAAATATGCATATATTAAATGACAAATCAAACATAAATAAATATAACATCTATATCTATATCTATATTCCATACTTTAATATTATAAATGCGAATGTAAGTTTGTTTGTTGCGCTTTCACGCAAAAACTACTAAACCGATTTGGATGAAATTGGGTATGGAGGTAGTTTGAGACCCGAGAAAGGACATAGGATAGTTTTTATCCGACTGCGCAAAAAGAAGGTAATGTTTTGGCGCGATAACCGACATACACGCGGACGAAGCCGCGGGCGGAAAGCTAGTATTAAATATAAAGCAAAACAACATAGAATGAATCATAAAATCGATCGGCGCATGTAAAGAAGCATAGCGAAAATCGTAAATAAATTCTTTTCAAAAGTTCTTGATAAAACAAAACGACTTCAAGTTTTAATAAAACCTATTTTGGAATACACCTCTTTCAAACTAAAGAAGTTTTTTCGACTAACATTAGTTTGCTTAAATCGGAACGCAACTTAAATATTAATGTTTGAAGGTAGTCAGTAATAATTGTGATTAATATTTTTGGACGTCAAATATCTCAGTCCACCCGTGAACATGAAGTCTGAAAAGACTTTGAAACGTCGGGATCTAAAATCTAAAATAAACCGCGATAAAATCCGTTAAAAAGTAGTTTTATTTCAATGTGTGATATTCGCGTAAATCTAAGACAATACTAAATAAAACTATTTGAATAGAGAACTTTCAGCTTTTTAAAGTCGGTTAGCAAAATTACAAATAACAGAACATTGAAGTATGTTTATTACAAAGCTAAGAAACTGTTAGATACCTATAAAGGCTGAAGAGGTGTCTATTGAGTTAAAATAATGTTACAAAGAATTCACCAACGGAATTTTTCTAGACTATTTAGCATTTAATCATGGCCGTTTTTTATAGAAAGCGAAAGATATCGTCTAGGTCAAGCGCATACTAAACAATTCAAATATTGATTTAGCGAAAATTCAATTAAACTTTGACTTTAAGAGATCTATCACATTACCTTTCCTCTCAATATCTCTACCATATTCCAACGGCAAATTCTTAAATGGAAACCACTATCTTAATTATCCAAAATTCTATTGGCCTTATTCATAAAAATCTTATGAAACTCTTTAGTTAAAATGGACTTTGTTTCTTTCTTACTAGTATAAATGTCAAGATGGCAGAGTATGGATTTAATAGCCACATAGGTCTTCTAGCCTTCTGCCAGCGGCTCCACTCGCGAATATTACGCGATATTTACCTTATTTCGTGCAGTCAATAAAAAGTATCCTATGTCAGTGCAGGGTTCATACCAAATTTCATTTCAATTAGCTCAGAGATATTGAAGGTGAAAAGCCTACAGATAGAATTACTATTGTAATTGGACGGTGTTGTACAGATATGATCCAACCCGCAATCTGGACAAAATTTAAGACATCAAATTGATGCTAAACTGTCGAAAAACTATAATGTATTATAATGACAAAAAGATTCCCACAACGATTACATACTTAGAACCAACGAGATTACACATACTTATGTAGAAATTCGAAAATGTAAACTAGATTTATTGATTGATTGAAAACTCCAATTACAATATTTTGTTCTTGTGGCTTGAGACATTTCTGCACAACACGGTCCAATTGTAATCTTAAGTATGAAAGTATAGATGTTACTAAATTGCTTGTTAAGAGTTTTACCTATAAAAGAGACATTGCCCCGCATACCGCGACAGCTGGAAGTTCATAAAGGTTACACGTTGCAGCGCAACACACGCGCTTAATGTAAATTTCAATAAATTTCTCAATAATCGTATCATTATAATGTAAAACCTGTCTTTGGAATTTTGTAAGCGTGGATCTCTTTGTAAGTATGTTTACTTATGAGGTTCTTAGTCCCAGCTGAATGATACAGCAACATTAACCTTTAGTACAAGCTGAGTGTTACTCAATCTCACAACGTGTAGTAGGACATAACTGGCACTGCGAATGAAGTACAGTGCATCAGAATTAATAATGGACGTCGACAAATACCGTTACACAAGCACAAAACTATCAATGTAATTTGTTCTGTTTTAAAACTACCGTCTTTAAAGGGTGACTGGTAATTAGTGTAAAATACTTTACCACGTGGTAGTGCTCATAATTACAAACAACTTCCCAAAGAAACATTACGTTTTGGGACATTTTTTTCTAAATTAAATTCGTATCGATGACAATCGTTACCAAGACGCCGCGCCGCTGCGGCGTGTCACCCCGCCCGTCGCTCTCCCTACTCTACATTGCATTATTATCGTCAAAATAAGTCTACAATATCTCTAAAATAGCAAATTTAATTTTAAAAGTTGCTAAAAAATTCCTTGGAGATGGTTGATCGTAATTATGAGCTCTACCAGTTGGTAAAGTGTTTTACACTACTTACCAGTCACCCTATATAGTCCAGTCCTCTTTAGTCCAGTGGTAAGCGTGTTTTTTTAATAAAGTTCAAATAGGCGTTTCTTGCTTTAAAAATCATTAAGATTTTTTCAAGCAAGAATGTGCTCGAAGTTAGGAATTCTAGTCGATGAACGGTAATAGGCACGCCCTCTCTTATTTAAGGGGTCTAACACAGCCCTTAAAATACGGATGATATTTACTACTGCCTAAAACTACAAGAATACTCTCGGCGTGAGCATTGTATAGGTAGGTAAACTTAAACTAACTATCCAACCTTGAAAGACTATTTTGAATTCCCTAAACGAAGCAGTTGTAATTTTTTTATAAAGTTAGGTATTGTTTAGTGAATTGATAAAACCGGAAAACATCCGCTAATTTGAATATTTGTATTCATAGTCTAATTTCAGTCTAGGTTAATTGTAATATGAAAATAGATTCATATTTACGTTAAGTTATTCCCTCAGACGTGTAAAACAATATCAATGTTATTATTGGGTCCTATTACTACTTACTAGGTATGTGTCTACTACATATTAAGTACGCAGTATTTAAATTAAGAACCGCATGAAAATTCGTTCAGTAGTTTTTGAGATAATCACGAACAGATGATTTGAGATAATCACATAAAAACAGACGCAGTGAGGAACGGCGCAGAAAATTGTGAACATTTGGAAAAACGCGGAAAAAGTTATGTGCAGCTAGTAAATTGTAAAATTCAGTGAAAAATAATAAAATAAATGTTCAAATTGTAATAAATCCAGGTACAGTTTTTGAATACATCATAGTGGTGAATTATAATTACGGAGTACTTTGGTTCTCGGTAATTGCGATGCACATTACAGAGGCCTTGTAACATTTTGTTGAAACCTTATAATGGTAGAAAATTCTGCTGTTGAAACATATTATGAAGTTGATTATGGTGTTTCTCTCAATATAGCATTACATTGATTACACGATAAACTAATATATAAAATGATACAGTGCTGCAGTGGTGCACGATTCATACAAGTGTATGGTACCAGCTTTGTTTGTTTACAAATTTAGTGGTATAAAAAATCTATAAGTAGCTTTCACCTGAGACTTCATACTAGTGATAAACCAAAAATAAACTGAAAATATTATTAAACTTAATTACTTACATTGAAAATTTTCTAAATGTTGACTCAAGTGTGGTGCTCAAACAAAGATGTCAATTAAAATAAATAGGTAAGTTTACTGATTGAGTACCTTAGGAAGTTAATCGTGTTAATGGCTAGAAGAGACATAAGAACTATCTAACAGCGTACCTACTTATTCTTAAGTACAAATTCCATTGTCTGAATATTTGTAATACAACTTTAATAAATTAGTTACTATGTCGATCTTTCAGCGGCGGCGACAGAAAATTCGTGTTTATTACCATAACCACTAACAATACGGTTCATGAAACATTTTTATCTGTTACGGTTGAATAAGGCTTCAAAATATGTGCATTTCGTAAAGCTCGGTGAGGCGTGACGTTGGACATTATTTTGTAACAGACACAATATAATAAATTGTATCGAGACACTTAGATCTAACGTTACAAGGTCTTCAAAATTAGGTTGATTTTTGAAATCAATCAATCTAAATATTAGACAAACGAAAACTGCTTAAAAGTGTATTCAAATATTTTCCAGATTTTTTTGCATAGATTTAGAAGTAGGTACTTCTTGACCCTGTAAAGGCTATTAAAGTATAGCGTTTAAACGCAAAATCAATCGCTTTAGCTATGCAAGACTGCAAGAATGAGATATAGTTATACTTTGATAATGTACATGTGACAAATGGTCGGCAATTTTTTTCATTGGCACAATGAACGGAGCACGCTGGGCTTCAATTGAAAGATTGGCGCATCGTGGGAGGACTTGCCCTCAGCCCGCCGAGGATATCCTTCCAGAAAATAACTCAACGGGCAAACGCATAAATAACACATGTGAAAACGACTACTCTTTGATCTAATCAGAACACATTTTGTATGTGAGAATGGAATTGACTTGATGAAGTATGCACCGTTTCGTAACAAACCGTGTAATTTATAAAATTTATAATTACTAATCAAAATGAAACCATAATGGCCCTGCACGAGGCGGCGCCATACTTTATATGCAAAACATTGATTAGTAATTAGTCACAAGAGCATTTATAATTATGTGATATTAAAATGGCGCCAAACAAGCTATAAAAAGCTGTATAGACAGTACTCAAAGCTGATATAATGAATAGGTACGCGATTTTAGTTGCAGAGGGCTGCACGGAGCAACGTCCTCCCGAGTTCATCGTCTCACAAAACCTGTCGGGCAAATTATGTCTTTGCAATTTTTTTTCCGATGATTGATTTCTTTCAAACTAGGTACTGTTTTATCTGAGTCTAAAAAATAGAAACATACTTCAGCATATTGTTCCAGTTCTTAGAGACATTAATAAAACAATTAACTAATGAGATTAGAACGCATTAGAAGCAGCATTACGCGTAGAGTAGGTAAGTCAAAATGAAAAGTTTTGCAATGTGATGCATAACCGACCTGCATGATGCACCTTAATTAATAAATTAGAAAAAATACATGCGTATCGAATCGACAGTAAAATGAAGTAATGAGACCGCGTAATAACTAGTAGGTAACTGGGATCTTATGAAACTGGTTCTCATTACGTATTGAACTTGACTTGTGCAACGACACGTAAAGATACGCCAAGCAATTATGTTAACCTTTTTAAAAACAAAAGACAATAAATCCATCAGAGTGCTTCTTGTAAGTTCCAATGAAATATTCTATTGGAACGTAATAGCTATGTAGAGTCAAAGGGCACATATAAGTTTATTGAGTGGTAAAAAACAAATCTAATCTGTCTAAGTTTACGATTGTAATTTAAAATTTGCAAAAATAAAAGTTGGGAGATTGGTATCGAATTACATGGTATTATATTCGGAATATATCGAATTCATTGAGCCAGTACTAGTGCACCCTTCCAAATAAATTTTAAATCAGTGAACAATTGTAAAAAATCATAAAACGTACTCATAAATAGTTTGTTCTGTCTATGTAATAAAATAAATATAATGTTTAGGCGATGAGATAAATAGGCTACATAGCTATAGAACTTTTAACTATAAGAAGTTAACAACTGCATGAGTCATTAGGTACATAATGCTTATTCAAGTTGGCAATTCAATTCAATAAGCCAATTAAGATTCAGATAATGCAGTCGTCGCGTCTGACCGGATCATCCATATTTCTATAGCGCAATTCGTATCCTGCGCTCTACCGATCACGCACTAGGAAGTGTCCATCATAAACTAGACAAACTATAACAACATACTAAATACTAATAAAATACGGAAACAATCTTATTTATAACCTAACCTAACCTAAAAATATCAAACTATATAGTTGAGAATATAAGCAGAAGGCAAACGTGGGTGAATTAAACAAGATCTAGGCAACAAAAATACTAGTCTCAATAAATAAGTAAAAAAGTTGTAACGTAATACAGCTCCTAGCAAACGAGTAAGAAAAATCAGGTTGTTTCAAGACTATTTACATCGCAGGCTGTCTATTTACAGCATGGCGTCAGACCGCATTCCAACAGAATCCTGGAGATCGCCTTAATGCCCTACCTTTAGTTAGAGCTACTAAAAATAGATGCTACTGGGTACACGACCTGCCTAAGATCATTAAAGTTGATTAACAGCTCAAGAAATGCTTTTTAAATACGATAGTTGTTACTAACTGAAGCTAACTCGATTTATGAAAGTGGCCAACCTCAAGAAATATAAATTCATCTATAGATTTTACAATTTAAATTTATAGACGGTTTAATTCAAATAAAGTCATAAATATATATATTTATCATAACGGGCATTTAACGCGCTCACATTTAATTTGGCTTTACGTTTCGACACGAGTTGTACCTGTCGTGGTCGCAAGCAGACGTCAAAAGTGTATAAAGTCATACATAGTTGGCGTTCTACTTTTATATATACTAACATTATCTAAGTTCCCTTATGATTCAACCTTAATAAGAAAATTACAGTAAAACGACGAAACAGGCTGACGCGTAACATTGGCCTTACCGCGCTCACGACTAAAATAAAATCCTTGATTCAAGTATTTTCGTTTTCAATCCGTTTATACCTATATAAACTCAACAAGATTATTTTTTATTTTCAGGATGAAGGTCTTATTACTATTGGGGACATTGGCGGCCGTTGCATTGGCGATGCCAGTAGCAGAAGAGAAGTCTGAAGTTGCTAAAGCACCTGTTGCAGCTACTGCATTGGAAGAACCTAAAGTTGCTACAATAGAAGAAAAGAAACCGGAGCCAACACCCGAAGCAAGCAAAGACGAGAAATTACCGGAAGCTAAAAATGCTGCAGAAACACAACCACAAGTAAAAAGTGACGAGATTGGAAAGCCTCAAGACACTGACAGCAACGTACCAGAATCTAAATCGGCAGAGCCAGTTCCACCAAAGGAACCAGAGCAGACACCTGAAAAAAGTGATGGGGCTGAAAAAAAATCAGAAGCCAAAGACAGCTCAGAAGAGAAATCGAGCGATGAAATTCAACAAGCGACAGTCAACGAGGTTAAGTCCGTACCCGAAGAAGCTATTGATGTAGTTAAAGCTGTTAGGAATGACGCTTCTCTTGCAGAAGAACCTGTTCAGACTATTCCCACACCAGAAAAGAAAATTGATATTCCTGTAGTCCCCGGTGGGGAACCTAAGTCAATACCTTCAACCATAGTCGCAGAAGCTTCAAGCCAATCTGAAGATAACAAACCCGAGCCACCCAAAGCCGATGAACCTAAACCAGCCGAACCCAAATCCGAAGAACCTAAAGCAGCAGAGGCCAAATCCGAAGAACCTAAAGCAGCAGAACCTAAATCCGAAGTATCTAAAGCAGCAGAGCCTAAATCTGAGGAACCCAAAGGCGTAGACACTAAACCTCAGCAACTTAAAGCAGCTGAAAACAAAGCTGACGAACCTAAACCAGCAGAACCTAAAAACGAGGAACCCAAAGCGGCAGAGCCCAAACCTGAGGAACCTAAAGCAGCAGAGCCCAAATCCGAGGAACCCAAAGTGGCAGAGCCCAAACCTGAGGAACCTAAAATAGCAGAGCCAAAATTAGACGAACCTAAAGCTGCAGAACCAAAACCAGAGGAATCTAAAAAATCAGAACCTAAGGCTGAGCCTAAGACCGAGGAATCTAAAGTAGCGGAACCTAAAGCCGAGGAAGCAAAAGCAGCAGATCCCAAACCTGAGGAAGTTAAGAACGAAGAGCCCAAGACTGATGATGCAAAAACTGCCGAAGCAGCGGCTGTACCCAAAGTCGCTGAAGACGATCTTAGAGTCGTTAACGATATTGCAAAAACCAAAAATCTTCAGCCCTCTAAAACTGATTCCAAACCTGATGAAGAGAAAAAGTCAGAATCATTAGTACCGAAGGACTCTGCAAAGCCTGCTCCTAGCAGTGTACCCAAAGATATTATTTTGTCTGACGAGCCTCAATCCGCTGAAAACTCTAACGAATCTACAAGCGCCGAGAAAGGCTCGTCGTCAGAATCCATCGAATCGCAAGAAAAGGATTAAGAATGATGTAATTTAATTTGGCTGCTAGCGGCGGACGTGTGTCGACTACCCTCGACACGCGCCCCCCGCCTGCGCGCTGCGCCCGCGCCTTGTGGAGATGCGTGCCTTGTGTGAATGTGACTGGTGACCGACACGTATGCGTCCAACTTTCGACTATTCATTAGATTTAGAGACTATTTAAATAACTAAACCGAAAAATTACTACCTTGTAATTAATATCTTGAAAGTAAATTATCGAATTTCCGATATTTAAGTAAAAAAATAAATGTTTTTACAAGTATACATTTTATTTACTTAAGGTAGGAGTGGAGTAAACACCTATAATATTATGGAAGACACCTGTGAAGAGTGCTCATTACATCTTAGCTCCATAAATAGGGTCGCGCATTTAGGGTAGACTTGGAGCATGTAACAAGGAGAAGGAGCATTTAATACGCAACTTTTAGTACTAAATTGTTTCTGCCAGTTTTGGGGGGAGGCCAGTTAACCACGTACAGCACACATGTAAAAGTTGAAGCGTCTATACAATACACGTATAAAAGCTACACATATACACTAAACATCAACAGTTAATGCAGACAAACTGTTCATTACCTCGGCAGAGGAGAACGTACGCAATATCACTTGCGTGTTAAATTATCTAAGAGGGGATCAGATATTAATAAGAAATATTTGAAGTTTCCAGAATAAAAAAAAAGGGAGCGTTAGAAACTTAATGCAAAAGTCTAGCTACACTAATTTTATTAAGGTTTATTTTTACCCGACTGGATGGAGGGTTATGTTTTTCGAGTGTATGTATGTATATTTTTTTTTTTTTTTTTTTTTAATGGCTCGGTTGTAGACCATTTGCCAATATCAAAGTTAAGGAAACTTATAAAACATTAAAACAATTTAATTTAGAGCGGATGGAAAAACCAGGATAGGATTTGGGAAGGATTAAATTTTTAAGTTGGTGTTCAAGTTTATAAAATCAGGTAGAATAGAATATATACGAGGGTTATTATGGTATAGAAGTAACTGGATAGAAGTAGGTAAAGGGACAGGAATAGATATCAAACTATTATAAAATGAATGGGAATCATAGAGGGGGCAGGAAAAAAATATGTGATTTATATCAGCTACACCGATGCCACATTCGCATTCGTCAGATTGTAAGATTTTGAGACGGGCAAGATGCGCCGGTGTGCTGTTGTGGCCCAAACGCATGCGTATAAGTGAGGAAGTTGAACGTTTATTATAAATTAGTTTGAAAAACCACGGTTTGCTCGGGATAGAAGGCTGGACTGTTTTGTAATATTTGCCCTTTACCGTAGAACTCTCCGCCCAGAGGCTATTCCAAGAATCTTGAAGATAGTCTGTGGGTAAAGAGCCAAGGTCATGGCAAAAGTTTTTATAAGGAAACATATCACCATCGACGACAGCCTCATTGGCCAGTTTATCTGCTCTACAGTTACCAGAGATGTTACTGTGACCAGGTATCCACGCAAAACAAACAGAGTGACCCGAGATGTTGCACATGTTTAAAAGCTGACGTAACTTAATGATAATAGGGAAAACGGTTTTTAACTTAAAAGGAAACTTCGATAACGATTGTAGCGCACTCATAGAATCGGAAAAAATTATGGTTTTCTTTAACTGTAATAAAAGGACTAATTCTACGGCCTTGAGGAGGCCATAACATTCACCGGTAAAAACAGAGGTCTGTGGAGGGAATTTCACCTTTTGAACTATTTTAGATTGATGGTGGAATATCCCAACACCTACGTTACCTGAAGAAGAGTTTTTAGAGGCATCCGTATAAATGTATTGGTAGTCTTTCCAATCATTATTTAAGATGATGTTAAATCTTTCATTAGCCATGGAGGTGTCTTTATCTATGCCGAAGTTATATGTTATGTCAATAGATCTTACTAGAGATTCTAGGTCGCTGGAAAAGAGAGGGTGTGTAGGAGATCGATGCGTGGGGGCTTGTAAGGACATAAACTTACGAAAACTGACAACAGTGCATGGAAGTGGTTTATGAGACCAGGAATTACATGTTTCAATAAGAGTGGACAGAGCCTTAAGTTTATCATATAAGGGATGGTTAGAAAATTGAAAAGCTCTAAACAAGAATTTATCACATAGATACTGACGGCGAAGGAACATAGGAGGATCGACACATTCTATTTGTAAAGCATTGATAGGACTTGACTTCATAGCCCCAGATACTATTCTGAGAGCCTTAGCCTGAATGCGGTCAATTTTAGCAAATGCAGCCAAATTGCCAGGGGCCAATAAAAATGTACCGTAGTCTAGGACACTACGTATGATGTATATTTCTTTGGCACGCTCTAGAGCCTAAAGGGCTTGTCGCATATGAGCTTGAGAGGTATCATTAGATTCGTCTTAGTGGTGAGAGTGACACTGGGTACATCATAATTATGAAAAAAAATAGTATTTTTCGCGCCAAATTAGTTCTACATTCAATTAATGTGTCAGATGCTGACGCAGTCGGGTTTTTGATTTTTTAAATAATTATTTCTTCGAGTGAAAATACACATAGTGCTCACGACTGTATTATCCGAAGGTGTAGACAGAGGTGAATATCACCTACTTTTCGGTGACTAAGTTTAGGTCCCATTGTAATAGGGGGCGAGTCTACTGCCGTCCATCGTTACAAACTTCGAGCTGCAACTAAGATTCTTTAAGTAGGTATATTATAAGTCTTTAGTTGACCCAGGAATCGAACCAGGGACCTGGATGGTCGTGGTTATTAAGCGTCTTGGCTTAATAACCATGACCACCGAGGTATTTATAACATCTAATATTGCAGTATCTATTAACATAGATAAAAAAATTGTGAGATACGGCATTATTGCCGTATTATTATTGGTTATATACATAACGTCACATAGCTCACGCTTGTATTCCCAAGAGGTGTAAGCAAAGTGTGTTAACTAGGTCCCAAGGTAATAGGGAGCGTGCCCACTGCAGTTTTTGAGCTGCAACTAAGATTTTTGTACATTGCAATCACCTTTTTGCTCGATCCGGGATCCGAACCACGAATCTCACAGTTATTAACGAACACGAATTCCCCTGCCTGGGCAAACGAACAGGATATTGTGATGTAATATTGACTGTGTAACATGCCTTAATGAACGACTGTGTAACATGCCTTAAGTTTAACATACCAATGCAGAACCATGCATAAAAGTAACTTAACTAAAAGTAACTTAACAGATGTTTTAGTGCACGTGCGCACGCGCATACGGTTATTAAAAATAAGCATGAAATCGCGCGACAAAGGTAACATGTTTAGATTTGCACTCACGCTACTAGGTTATGTGTAAGGTAGGTGTAGTAACCAACATATAACTTGACCAAATGGGATGTTGTGTGTGGTTAATAAAGATCGTTTACTGCATTCGAGGCTATTGGCCAATTTATATGCTAGTTACTGTACATTCCAATTGATTTCAAATACCTCGTTAGACAGCATGCGGCAGGCGATGACACCCAGCGACCACCAATCCACCGCATGGCCGTACGGTTCCCGACTCAACACCTCCGGGGCTAGGAACAAGAGCAAACATAATGTAACACTATGTAGTTCGTTATTTGATAAAATTTATACATCATATTATAAAGGTTCCTAATCTTACAAAAATAGCAACATCAACAAGCATTCATACTTCCTGTGCTCAACGCAATCATTCATATTTACATTAAGTAATAAACTAACATTATTAGAGTAAAATACTATAAAACAATAATTACTTTTCAAAAACAGCTCGTTGTATTTGGTGAAGCACACAAAGTCCTCTTGCTTTTCGATTTTGCACTCTGACACTTCTAGAGTTATTTCAAGTCGGTGCCCGTACGAAGAAATCACTTATCATAATATCAATGGAGCACTTGGGCGAAAAATAGAATAGAAAGCAAACAGTTTCTAGCAAGATCTTTCTTCAAACATATAGCTATGTACTCTTATTTTGATGACTGTTAATATTGAAACTTGAATATTAGAAAACTCAACCTTTACTACTACATACCTATTAATTATTCTATGCTACTACCTACAGTTTAAGTTCTGTTTCCAAGTTTAAAGATAAATGAAAAAAAAACACATTAATTAATACTTCATCATTTATTCACTTAAATATAAATTATATCACAAGACTAAGATTTTTAGCTTACTTTTTGAACTTATACATCACAACATATAAACTTCCTGTTTTCTTTATCATAAACTCTAATATGTAACAGCCGTTATTACACGTGTTAGTAATTTATAGATCTAAAAATATATTTTTAAATAAGGCCATAGCGAGTGCAATGATATATTTATATTTTACAAAGTGCTTTCAAGTGTTTCTTACACAGAGGCACACCATTTTGGTATTTAAAGAATGAAATACTTGTATTTCGCCAGGTCTTAGTCGGTTAGTTTATCTATAAAAAGTTAAGGTACTCACTGATATGAAATATTTAAAGAAATAGCCTAACAACTCTTTCAGTATTTTAAAAAACATATTATTCTTGTCCAATGATCTGTTACATTTTGAATAAGTAAATTGGCTTTACATTATTTGATTAAAGGTGTTGCTTACATTTTGGGCTCAATAGCAGACAAACATTATTGGTTGCAGAGCAACGTAAAGCTGCCACTTTACACAAAGTTGATTTTGAAAATACCGCCAAATACTAAGACTCGCCCACAAAGACATTGAAAATCAACAACGTATCATACGAAACGTATGAGATAATAATATGAAAATATTTTATATACAGCCTGATCTTTGGTGACGGAAACAATTTTACGCTGATCAATATTTTATAGTTACCAGTACTAAGATAGTCAAAGAGATGTGGTTCACTAAAACTAGTCACAAAATGAGGTAGGATAGTAAATCAGGATCACGTGGATGGACTCAGTTACACGGTCCTAAAGAAAACAAATAATAAGCGGACGACTTCGGCGATATAACACAGATAGAGTAATCAAGTCATGGATTTATGAAGTTGTTCCTTATATTGGTTAGAACTCGTATTACAACTCGCAACATATTAATTGTGATAGTTTACTTGCATCATACATTGATTTGCTCTGTTTGAGATCATTTTCAACAGACATACAGTCAAAGTAAGGACGTTGCATTTACACCCTATCTGTAACTCCGTAAGCACATCAAACAACACACAAACAACGAATAAGTAATTAGTTAATGACGTTACAATAAGATTTAAATGTTTATCTCGTTATCACTTAGTACTAACCATGAGACCCTTCACGCCTCACGCCTAACATTTATACAGAATATTAATGAAAAATATTCACCTGAAACCGAACACCATCTATCACTATCTACAACAACAATACGACATCTGTAAGAGTAGGACAGCATAATATCGAGTATCATTCGGTGTTTCATTCTTTATTTGCACTAAGAACAATCCTCCTAAAGCACACTACCGTAAAGCTCTGAACAAACCGTCTCAACTACTCAAACGACACCCATCAATGTTATTTTATTTACAATAATTATATACAACTTATGACATTACCGACATACAACTATTAAAGTTATTACAATATCTATATCATAAAATTTGTATCTCTACATTAACCACCAGAGTAATTAAAATCCAATATATATTTTTCTTTTTTAAAGTTAGTTTAGAATTGTTTTTCGCGATATCACAAGCGATTTCCTAATGCATAATCGAGTGACTGGTTAGAAAAATGACTTCGTTTCGAAAAGCACTAGGTATAACTGGTCAAGAGTAAAAAGAGTTGTAATCAGTTTAATAAAATTTGTGTTTGATCATTATACATCGAGAAGCAAGTAATAAAAAAATATAAGGTATGATTTCGAGCTCAGCTACCGCAGTAGTGCTGCCACAGCTACTGGTCCCCATATATTCTTTATAGGTTTATCATAGAATTCAAGCTCCACAGCAGTGCTGTGGCTGCCATACAATACACATTACCACAATGGCTGCCCTGAGATCGGTATCATACCTTCCGAGTGTGTCCCATTGCTTACTGATCAAAAACTTTCAGTACATAAAAGCTACTACTTAAAAACTCTAGGTAACTCTTAGCTCTACATCGAACTAATATGTAAGTTCGACCAACTAATAAAACCTTACTAATGAACAACAGACCAAATATTAAATAAAATACATAAATGAATGGACACATCAACCAGCCTTCTGAGACCAAGCTCTATCTACAACTAAATTAAAACTAATATTACAACAGACCATTATTGTTTTATTTAAAGATATTATTTATATAACGACATTGAGTACCGGCTCATGATTCAGTTTTAATAATATTCAAATCATTTGCTTCCGATTTTATACATAGCCTAATGGATGTAAAACTCACAGCTGGTCTACACGTTAACACACCATCAAATAAGTACAATTATATTGCACTTGAAAAGGCTCTTAGGCTTTTGTATAGAACCGTATATTCCTAGCAAACAAAACTAGTTTCACGTTAACCTAATTTCAATAAGATATCCAACGAATGAAATCTTTGCGTGGTCGCACATATCTATAAATAAACTTCCCTGTCGGCCGCGTACATAGATTATTTCATCATAAGATCGACCTAATTATCGATCGACTTGCATCAAGTACCATGAAAGGAACTGCTATTAATCCTATCACTCAAAGACAACCACAACAATGATGAAATGATATATATAAGTATAATTTTACAGCCCGTGCTGGCGTACCAATACATTAATAATATAGTTCACACAAAATAATTGCAATATCACTACACACATTTGTGCAACAAACTAGTCATAAGTACAATAAACGACACAGAAATATTAGATTCAGACATATGTATTGTCAAAATATTAAATACAATTCAATAATCAATGTAATCAATTCATGTTTACGGATTGTACATATGCTTGTCCGTATTAAAAAAACACACTTGGATTTATAATTTATAGATAATGTTCTGCGCGGGACGATGGGAAAAACGCATTGAGAACATTCGCATCGATCAGACATCACAAGGAGAGCCTGTCCCGAATCAGTTTATACATAGTGTTGCTGATGGAGGCGGGCTGCGCGCCGGCTAGGCTGTAGTGTATCTTGAACAAGTAGGGCTGGATGTCGGGGTACGAGGTGTCGAACACGAGGTCCGCATCCGAGCGGCTCGGCATCTTGGGCACGTACTCGTGCCGGTTGATGATCTCAGCTACGAACACGATCTTCTCCTGCAAGGTGTCGGGCAGGTCGGGCGGGGCCCGCGGCGCCAGCTGGCACGCTAACGTCCACACCTCCCAGGGCACGGGCTCCGGCTGGAAGGGCCAGCGCGCGCGGCGCCGCGTGAAGAACTCCAGACTGATACATCCGCGTGCCGTCGCGTCGGCCCCTCGCAGGAGCCTCGAGAACGCCTTCACGTCCCTCGCCACGCGGCGCCCTAACGCCGAAGACTCGCAACGTACATACGTGAGGTCCACGAAGTCGCAGTCGACGTCGACGTAGCTGACCGTGCGTATCGAGTAGCTCTCCTCGTTGTTGTAAGTGAACTTGCCGCTGGACCGGTGGAACAGTACCGTGTGGAATATGCAGGCGACCACCTCGTCCACCTGCTTCCCTTCCACCACCAGCTCGAAAGGCACGATTCGCGCGTTCATGGCGCCGGTCACTGCCGCCCCGCACCCCTCCGCTGCGGCCCCGCCCCTCCCCGCTTCACCATTATTTAAATATACGGCGAGTCGATTCCCACACTGAAATGGAGAACGACCGCTTTATAGTGACTGATCACTTGACCGTATGTTACCAAAACCGTGCTAAGAACATCGAGAGACCACAACTGTTGCAATTTACTCTTGTAAACTAACTCCTTCAAACTCTAATTTGAGGGGCATTATTCGGTTGATTGTAAGAAGACGGGTACGCTCGTAGCACGGTCAAAGTACTGAGCGTGAGAAGCCACTCACTAAAATACACTCGCGCACCGTCCTAGAATGATGCAAGTCTTTCAGAATATGCCCTTTTATCAAAATCGCCGTTTTAACGAGTAAGTAACTATTACTTACTCATGAAAACATTATTATTATTCAACTCACCCATATATTTGAGAGTCCCGCAAAGCGTAGTAGTTCGTGACCCTATAGACAGCCACTTGGAAAGGCCGAAGTCGATAAGTCGTATGTGATAATCAGAATCTAGAAGAATATTCTCCGGCTTAAGATCACGGTATATAACGCCAGCGTTGTGGAGAAAATCTGAAATGAAACATAATATTACCATGGTCATTTAAGTTAACATAAAATCATTATGAAAACCCTGACGTAAATAAATGAGCAAATTTTCTCTACACCTAGTTAAGAACTATCTCAAATACTTCAGATTTTAAATCGGGAACATAATTCATCCATTCTTTTAAGTGATGCGATGTCACACACATACACAGATACTGAGACATACCGATACACACCTCTCTTTTTTTATGACCACTTGCGCGTTTTTGGGTTAATTCAGAGTTAACTGCTAACTCATCCTGTATATAGTATTTATTATTTATTTATAAATAAATAATCTATCTTGCACCATGAAGTCTAATGTCAAAAGAGGACACAACAGAAGTAAATAAATACCACGAGACAATGTGGTTAATATAAAACGTCATAAACTGTCACAATGACTGACAATATAAATTGTACTGTAGCGTTCGTTCATCGTTCGTTCGTTCACCCTTGGTCGGGTTACAATTAACATTCAATTTTTCCAGCAAAAAAATCAAAATGTCAGGTAAGTTAACCCAGGGCAGTGTTTAGGGGTGCAATGCACAGCGAGAGAACAAAATCCAAGAATCAACCCTAAATTTACAACCTCGGTATTTATTTATTTAACCCGAGTAATTCGTGGCGTAACTTAAGGTTATATAAATAATGTATCAATGTCAATTTTTTAAACAACAAACCTACCATGTATATATTACATATGAATTGTTGATGAATAAATAAAATGAAATTGAAATTGAAATACCGATGTAGGAGCGTTTAGAGGCTAACCTTGGATTAGTGAATTATAATGTCAAAATAGAACACCACAAAAGTAAATATACGGATACTACTAGATAATACGGATAATACTAAACGTCGTCAACTGTCACACAATGATGGACTAACAATATACATTGTACCGTAACGTTCGTTCGTCGTTCAATACATTCAATGTTCCCAGTTAAACTATCTATTATTAACAATTTTAAGTCTCTAAATAAATTATAATGTATGTCATATGTATTAAAATAGTTTAAAGTCAGTAAATTATCATATAAATGTCAAAAATAATCAAAATTATAAAATACATGAATTACATGGTCTTGTGCATTATGTCATCTACTTAATATTATTATCATTTGGAGGAGAAAAGTCCTTTTCATTAATAAAATCTAACACATTGTGATATACTTTACTAACTAGAAATATCCGAAGCTTATTTTTAAATTGTATCAAGGGCAGTTCTCTCCAACTTTTTGGCAATTTATTATATATGGTAGGAGCCATACAGAAGACACTTTTGCGCATAAGGGCTGTTCTCGCGGTATGAAGACAGACCTTGCTCTTATCGCGTCTATTACGTGGAATTGCTTCATCTAATCGTTTGAATCGCTGGGGATTTGATTTAACAAATACAGCTATTTCTAAAATATATAATGAGGGCAAGGTTAATATTTTGTATTTATTAAAGAAAGGTGCGCAGCTATCAGTAGATTTAAACATAGAGCGTACGCATCGCTTTTGAGCCTTAAATACCGTATCTCTTTCTGTCGAGTTGCCCCAAAAAATTACCCCATATCGTAGATGGGATTCTACTAGACCATAATAGGCTGTAATAAGTGCTTCTACACCTAATATGGGTGACAAAGTGTGCAGGGCGTGTGCAGATTTACTGATTTTCTTGCACAAACTTTCCATATGCGGTTTCCAGTTGAGTTTTGTATCAATGTAGAGCCCTAGGAATTTGGTTGTTTGTACTTCTTCTATAGGATGGTCATCGTAATGTATATTAAGACTACTCATCGTAATGTATATTTAGACTACTCATCGTAATGTATATTTAGACTATTAACCTAGTCTTTTTTTATTATGCAATTTGTAGTTTGATTTTACTGACACTTACCAATAGCGACAGCAATTTCGGCGACAAATATCTTGACCAGCTCTTCAGGTAGTTTACCGTACTTGTCCAACAGAGCTAACAACTCGCCACCCGGTATGTATTCTGAAACTAAAACGAAACAGATTATAATAACAATAATAACATTATTTACAGAAGCAGCGGGGGCGCAGCGGTACGGGCCTCGCCTTAGAAAAATAAAATCGCGGGTTCGAATCCTGTGAATTGTTTCATTTCTGCTATATAGGTGAAAGAAAACCTCGTGAGGAAACTGGCATGGCTAAGAACTAATCATTCGAGCACATGTCACATCCACCAACCCGCACTTGGCCAGCGGGTGTAGATTAAAGCCTAAACTTCCTCAACTCGTAAGGCAGTTGAGAGAAAACCCGTGCCTAGCAATGGGACAGTAAAAAGGGTTGACTACGTACACCACTTTTATTTTCTGTAAATACATATACTTATTATATTCAAACCAAATAAAAATTCAATTTTTCTGTACTTAAGATTCGCTGGTAGAAACTCATATTTGAGTTGCTTGCCTGTGTACACACGGCTACACATCAAGCAGGTACCTTCCCAGTATAAGCTGATCTCACGTTGTTTAGATTACCTTAGAACGAGACAGCTTATACTGGAAATGTCAAGCTTGTCAAGCCTGTAGTATAGCTTGATATAAAATAAAAATGTTGCCAAGCGCTAAATTTGTCAGCTGAACCGAATTCGCTAATTATTTTTTTAGAATATCCCTTGAAGTACGAGGATGGTTTTTACGCAGAGGAAAAATTAAAAAATTGCCAGAAAAGGTCGAAAATCAACCCTTTTTATACTTCCATACAAACGATTCGTAATAACACTTAGTTAATTTGAACTTTAATAGACTGTTAAGAGGTACGAAGTTCGCAGGGTCAGCTAGTAAAGAATATGAATAAACCTTAAACTAGATACCAATTGTGCAACTGTCCCTTTTGTTTGTTCTACAAAACTAGTTGTGAAACCTTAAACTCTGGTTTACAAGGCATTGTGTCTTAATACCAGGATATTATAATCAGGTTGAGAGATTAAGCCTTTATCTTCATATTACGATCTTAATCCTAGAGGGTCAGGTAGTTGAGAGAAGATCCATGTTAGGGGTGTGAAATATAAGGAAAAAATACTTTCAGAGCAAAATAACCCTTGCATAATAAGTACTTGTTTATATTTTTAACCCGCATAACCAGACATCGAAATCTGCCGGTCGTGTACGATAGCCCTCATTCTAAATATTGCACCTAAGGATTGACTTTTATAACGAAATCAGTATTATGGACAAATATTGAACTTCTTGTTTAATACATTTCAATAAGGACCTTAAATGACTATAGGCCGACCGGTTAATTCGCGTATCGCCATCTGAAGTACAAAGTCATAAAACATTAATTAAATCTCATAAAGAACTATTTAACCACAGATAAAAGTAATGTAAGACTATTCGTCACTAATATCCATATCGCTTGAATCATCATTACTGTCGGTGCAGCTTGAGTATTCAGAATCATGGCGATAGGCGATACGCGAGTTAAACGTCGGCCTATAGCTGATTTTGATTTCTGCATATCTTTAAATGAAATCGTATCGGCTGTCTGTTCACAATAAACTCAAAAACTACTGAATGGACTTATGCGGTTTTTACCAATAGACAGATTGATCCATCAGAAAGGTTCTGGTGTACTATTTGTACACGTGCGAAGCAGGAGAGGGTCGCTAGTCATATTGTATAAAAAGGCAATTCAAAAGGCCAATTATATATTCTATCAACATTTAGAGAACAATTAAATAGTCCACATTATACATTTATATACAAATATGCAAATTAAAGTTTGTTTGTCGCGCTAAAACTCGACAACGACAACGGCAACGGCAGAATCGATTTAGCTAATTTCGGTCTATAGGTATAATATAGGTATAGTACCTAGTCTTAAAGTCTAAGAAAGGTTTAAAGTTTAAAAGGTGAGAAATACGTGGTACGAAGTTCGCCGGAGCAGCTGGTAATAATATATAGATAAAACCGGACGTCATTTTGATAAGCTATGCTACATCATTGGTTATTGATCGCAAGATTAGCATTTTTTACTCCGACGGGTTTTTAGACAGCACGCATGGTGCTTGTGATAGGAATAAAGTAGGTGCTTACCTAACGAGTGACTAGTTTCGTGGGCAACGTTTAAAGATATGAGTACAACACTTCAACTACGATAACAATGTATAAGCTATGTTAATGCGAAAAAGTTAGTTCATTCGGACCAACAAATTTTTGGAACAGGGGTAGTAATAAAAAAGATAAAGCATTTTTAGTTACTCCATAAAATATGCTTTTAGTTGTAAAGATGCTAAAACGGTATTCATAATTATTATTAATCCATTAAATTTATTTCTAGCAACAAGGCCTATATAAAATACAATATAAATAAATGCAATATAAAATTAAATTAAATCAAAATAATTTAATAATATCAAATTCAAAATTGTTCTTTCGTGAAGGTCGGCAATGTTCAGTGGATACTCTCACCACAAAACGAATTAAATAATAATATTTTTTTTATAATTATTGGAAACGACCTCTAGTTTATAATATTATGGCAACTATGTATTAATTAGGTACTATAAAGGACATGTGTGGTAGCAGGGTTGCTAAACAGTACAATGCGTTAAGTTCAATAACCTGAAAGGTAAGGCAATCACCTTGTGTGATGTTTGCTTACTTAGTAGGACAAATGTTTGCAGAAACTATACATCAACTATAAGAATCTATAATAATTGTATAGCTGAAAAGTGAATGCTGGATTAGTTAGTAGAAAAATAGGAAAGGCTTTTAAAAATTAATTACTACAATACATACGAATTTATAATATTGGTACAACAGCGTTCTCCGGCCTCGTTTTAAACAGTGACGTCGCAAAGGTAAACAATCCATAATATATGATAAGCGGAGCGATAATGTGATATTTGTAATATTGTTACAATGTATTATCTAGAACAATCACCTTTCTTAATAGGTCGAATGTTATCAGAATGCGTGTTTATCTTACCGTACTTCCCTGTCAACAAATAGGTAAATATTTATTCGGCCTTTTTCCGGAACGTAGTTTGGACAAAGTTCGGTCTTTGCTTAGGAAGAGGAGTGTATAACTTTGTTTGGCATTAGGGCATATACAGAAAGAAAGCAGGTAGTCTGCGTCGACTGCCAACGCAGGTTATTTCTTTCTTATCAATAAGTATACGCCTACAAAAGGACTTCTAGTTCAAGTCAGCGCAGGTAGTATGCACAAGCTGCTACCTGCTTTGTTTCTGTACGCCCTTAGGCTGGTAATTTATTTGACATATTTTATTTTTGTATGTAAATTGTCGAAATACCAAACATTTTTATAGACGAACTGGAACAATGGCTAAAACTTTCAAATCTTCGTAGCCGCTTGAAGTTTGATTCGTGCTCGATACACGGCAATAGGCTCGGTCGTAACGTATGGGACCTATACAAAGCCGGCGAAATGTAACACAGTAAAATTGACTCTAAGTATGCAAAAAATTGTATTGTCTTGTTTAGTTTAAGAGTTCCTCTGACCTATACCAACTCCATCATCAGACCAATTCCGCGGTGCCATTATATTGTATAGTCGCCGAACAAGTATTAAAGTCGTAAAAAGGTATTCATTTTGTTTCAGCTCCTCAAATTTTATCCATACACACACGGGTCAAGTTAATCATAAGACAACCCTTGTATCTTTTGATGGTGATAATTTGATAATAATATACTGACTGACTCATACTTCCAATGACGTTTATTTGTAAAGGCAATGATGTCACTACAATTAACGTTTTAAAGACCACCTTGAAATGTCAAAGGGTTAACGATGTTGCAAGTTCGAATACGCACAATTGAATCAAGTAACCTATTAACCTGTACCTTGTAACATAATAAAAATCAAGTTTACCAAACAATCTGATCGATTGTTTAACTTAATAAAACACCTAAATTTGTAATACGAAATTCTATAATTATATACTAACCATCGAATTTGTAAGCCAAACCAGGTTTTTTTTCTGGAATTCGGTCAATAGGGTCGTCCTGTTTGTAATGAATTGGATTCGTGAACGGTAGTAAGTTGACTAATGTCCGTGACATCGCTTTAACTATATTTAGAGTAAGATAGTGCAATCATTCAACAAGCGAGTGACTATCACAGGTCTCGCATGTGAGGTCTACGAACAAAGTTTGCATGTGTATCAAGATTTGCGCGTTACAAACACTGTTTAAAAGTAACTTTTAGTACATACCTATAGTATAATTTAATTGAATGATGTTGCCAAATAAAATGTGAACTCTGTAGCGATTTGATTTCCTTGTAATTATAACAGCATCGTTGCGACGCTGGTACACAAAATTGATGGGCTGATATCAGGAATGGAGAGAGTAGACATGGGCGCACAAATAATAATAATATATTGGGACATTAACACACACGGTTATCTGATCCCAAACTAAGCAGATCTTGTACTATGGAAACGAGATAACTGGTAATATACTACATTTATACTTTTCTTTTGTAAATATATACTTAAATATGGATAATTACACCCAGACACAAGACAAACAGACATATTCAAACAAATGTTTGTCTCGGGTGGGAATCGAACCCACGACCTGCGCGGCGTGAAAAGCAAGTATCTTACCAACCACGCCACCGCCGGCCCGTTTTAAATGATCTAATAAGTACATTAATTAATACTTTAAACGACTACTTATAATTAGGATAAGGCCATTTCAAATGCTACGGATCTATCTCCTTTAATAAAGAATTTGATTTTCCTAGTTCCCTAGTTCCTAGTTTCCTAGTTCCCAAACGGATTATTAGGTAGGTACTATCTTTCTAACCGTGGCATCGCCCTCACGTTATGTCTCATAGCGCGCAAAATCATTAACCTCTTTTTGCACAAGATAATATCCTATGTCCTTGCGCGGGTCTCAAACTATCTCCATACCAAATTTCATCCAAATCGGTTCAATAGTTTTGGCGTGAAAGCGTGACAGACAGAGTTACTTTCGCACTTATAATATTGGTAAGGATTTACGGAACAGTTACATGTTGATCACACGCGAAAGCATCCCGATTTTCTGATGCAATCGTCTTTCATGATTCATAATAATAATGCTACCTGTTTCCTATTGCCAATTTTCCTGGTTCAAATTATACTAATTACTTTTCCCATATTAATTAATTTATGTCCGTTCTTTCCTTAAGTTTTAAGAATAAAAACATTGCTTTCAAAATTGTAAAATAGACCCAAACGTCTCACAACTCATCTCTCAACTACCATAAGATTAAGTTATAGGCTCTACACCGGTAATTAAGTGCGTGTTGGTTGGATCTTCGCACCTTTAAAGACAAAAAAATAGGCAATTTTACACAGGAGCTATAAAAAAATGCAGGGCCTTTTGTAATAGCATTTAAGACCATGGTGCTTTGAGCCATTCTTTAGGGTCATAATGATGGATATCTATTTACACTATAACATTAAATTCAGTTATACAACTTTGTTAACTATGATTTTAAATTTTTATAGTAATTCTTTTCCATTATATATAGTTTACGTAGTTAAGAAAGATGGCATTTAACTGGTTTGTCTGTAAAGGTGCGACATGTCATCTAACGTTTAGTTCTAAGACATCCCTGTTTCATTACTGATTATGAATAAAAAATGACAATTAGAGTCAACATACCGATGTAAAGTCTTTTCTTGGTCTGCCAGCGAGCGACAGCGCCCGCTATAAACGAATGGTGACCGCACGCCGCCTGAATACGCGCTTCTTCCTTTACCTGCCGTACCGCACTCTCGTTCACTACCTGAAAAGTTTATGACTATGTTTAAAAACCCTGCGTTTGTACGGGGAAGCCATACAATGATGGCTAATACACAAAACTAATACAAGGCACTGCGTGTCAACAACATCGCATTCAGGGTGACGTTGGGGCTGCCGCGCTTTAACAGCGCATCACAGATGTTCGGTCAAGCAGGTGTACCAGATTTTATGCAATTTTACGATCCAGAATTGCTTCCCTGGTGCGGTAAGTCCGTGACAGCTCCAATAGCCTTGTCAGTACAGTGGCGAACAGGCTGGATAACAAAATATGGATGTCGTCTCATAGAGCATCTTTTATCTATATATATGGCCGTCTGAGCCATACTAGGTGTTGCATTATT
Organism: Meganola albula; assembly: GCA_936450015.1. Taxonomy (NCBI): domain Eukaryota; kingdom Metazoa; phylum Arthropoda; class Insecta; order Lepidoptera; family Nolidae; genus Meganola; species Meganola albula. Next base: position 9,682,001 of record OW388155.1, on the reverse strand, counting down.
TAAAATAATAAGGAAATTCGACTGTGGAATAAGCTTACTGGAATGAACCACGGTTTTCCCAAGAGACTAAGCGTGAGGTCCTTTACAGAAGAATAAAGTTTATTGAAGGTTGGGAATACACGAATGATACTTCTGGTGCGGCAAACGTCCCTAGGCTAGTGACTGTTGTCAAAGGGGACAATGTTGGTATGCAAACTTAGTACTATAAAAATCTCTCCTTCAATAAAAATAAATGATCAAGTGGTCCTTGCTAACTTGTCGTGGTAACACAACCTATTTACTCATCTCTAGTGAAAACATAATTAAAGATCACTTAATAATAAAACATTTACAAGTCATCAAGGTAAACAAACTTGAATTACTTAGTTTTTATTATGTTTTCAATCACAAGTGTAGCATATAGCTACAAAAAAATATCCGAACAGGTTTTTGGACAACTCAGTATTATCTCTAAGTATTATTTACCTACCTACATACTAACTTAGGTAGACCGTACTCTTGAAGGCCTACTTAACTCTGAGTTAACTGCTAACTTAAGGTTCAATAAATCATTTATCTTACACCATGATTAAAACCTAAAGAGTAAACCGAGGTTTAACTTTCTAAATATTTAACCCACCGATGCAGGAGGGTTAAGTTTCTAACCCTGGGTTAAAGAATGTAATGTCTAAAAGAACGTGACCAAAATAAATACCACGAGGCAAAACGGTTAAAATAAAACGCCATCAACTGTCACACAATGATGGCGTTGTTGACGTACTATGGCGTAAAAGAGATAGACATAAGTTTCGCGCGTAGTTCAGGTAAATATCTTTGGTCGGGTTAGAATTTACATTCAATGTTCCCAGTCATAAAAAAGTTACTTTACAAGGGCACCACGAGATTTATAATTTAAATTAACCCCGAATTTAAAAACTGTATTTATTTGTTTAACACGAGTATTTCGTTAAAATATTTTTTAGAGTCACTGAAGGCACCTTTCTTTCCATAGGTTTTTTACTTCTCAAAACAACCTAACTTAGTAGTATGAAACTATATTATTCCAAATGTCTTGAGTCAGTTTTTAAACTCCTAGAAAACAATATTGCTTAGAAGCGGGATTCACAGTCCCTGTTTGTTCAGCTGGATGCCAATTGAACAGAAAGAGATAGGTTTGGTTGTCTTTAAGGAGAGACGTAAATTTGTTTGTCACCGTAAGCTACGAGTTTATCAAGGCCGTTGATACTAAAGTATAATGCACACTATATGATGCACACTACGAAGAAGCAGAGGTGACATATCTGTTCAAAAGACGATGTCACAAGTCACAACCGTTAGTTAAAAAGATAATGTTATACAGGAGCGGTATGTCCGGTGGGATCTTTAGCCTCCCTTTTATTATACTACAGTTTCTAATAAACTCTTTTCTACACTTTACACCATAGAAACAGCGAAGCGGTTGATAATATCGTTATAGAGGTAATTACACATCATCGCGGAAGTTAGAGCCCCGATAGAGACCATGCTAGTTCCGCGTGACTGCCCTCAAGGTGAGCTCTTTTTAATACCATTTGCCGGCTATAACTGATGCATTACCTAAATATAGTGCGGGTTAAACTTAATATTCTAAACATGTTATATTAAATTGAAATACTGAAGAAGGCTAGGCTTCAGTAATTATTTAAAAAAAAATCCTGTAGTGAAGGATTGCCGGCCTTTTTGGGCTAGTGGTAAGCGTGTTCGCTTAGTTACCGCGAGGGTTTGAATCCCGGGTCGAGCAAAAATACATTTTTAACATAGCAAAACTTACAAGCTCGATCGAAGAATCGCTTTCCTGTTAGGGGGCGTCCATAAATTACGTGAGGTGTTTTTTTAAATTTTCTGCCCCTCCCTACCCCCTGGTGAGATGTCGTGAGATTTTATTCAACCCCCTCCCCTCTCCCCCAATCTCACGTGAGATTTATCAAAATATGAGTTTCTTACGTAAACGCGTTGGATTGTTATTGTAAAAGAAAAAAACAAATTTGCTTCGTGCTTTTATTTACGACTAGTTTTTAAAAAAAATAGTTTTTGGCGCGGCCTCTCGCGCCAAAAACTATTTTTTTTGGGGAAGCATTTACAATCTGGATTAAATAGACCAAAATAGTATTGTTTTTTTGTTTCAATCAGAAAAAAAATGCGTGATATTTGCCGAGACCCCCCCCCCCTCTCTCCAACGTAAGATTAGATGAGATTTGATTCGACCCCCTCCCCCCCCCTCACACACCTCACGTAATTTATGGACGCCCCCTTACGTATGGGACTTGAATATAGCCAGCAAAATGTAGGTGATGTTCGTCGTTGATACTTGTTTACATCTAATATGTTGATACTATCGATATGCACATGAGTCAGCCGCAGCTTGTAGACCAAACCGAAACTATGCACGACAACAACGCATTCAACAAACGTACACTTAAAATTAAAGTATTAAATTACAGCCTTATTCAACAAAACTTACAAAACATCTTTAAGACTCGTTAGTAAGATTGACCAGAAAACCTTTTCATAGCGAGTCTTTAGTTATGAAATAAGTTCGTAAAATTATGATTTTCTCTAAGTAAAGAGTGCGACGCTATATTTATTTATTTTATTTATTTATTTTTATTTATTTATTATTACAGTATTATAACATCCTTACAGCTAACCAATTCGATGTTATAATTTTCTTTTTTTTTTCTATAAATAATAATAATATGGTACGTAGGTAAGTACTAATTATTTTTAGATCCTAAAACTTCTATGTAATTTGCCACGCTTTTTGTGCACTCCGTCAGGCTACTGTGAAAAATATCAATATTTTTAACATAATATGTACTAACATGTGCTGATAAAACCAAAACTGGCTGCAGAAACCATTAGATATATCTTCCAACGCGAACATTACTAAGTGAAATAATGTACCTACTAAGAAATAAAAAAATAATAAACGTAAATTATTGAGTGGAATATAATACTTTAACTTTTTAGAGTTCCGTAAAATGAAGGCGCCATAGGGAATGAAAAAAAAATGTTTACGAAGTTTCCGAGTTCTACTATTGTATGTCGCACCGTACCTCAAAGGTTAAACGAAACCCATAAATTATAGGATCACTCCGGAACGGACAAGACAGACTACGTGAAATAGAAGTGCTTGTACCTGTATCGTAGAGTAGAAGAAGTAATTATAATATAGGTTTTCAGCGTTAATCAAATAAATGCTCAAATATATCTACTAGCTCCCCTACTTATTAAACGAAAACCTTTCAACGCGATTTTAACTCGCACTAGACCGGTTTTCTAAGTAAAAGGAGACCAAGAAATTTAATAAGTTTTAAAGAAACTAGTCGTAGTGTTATCGGTGGGTAAAAAAAAAGTTAACTACGATTGAGCCATTAACCTCATTATGTTTATATGGGTCAAATGATAAGGAAAGGGATTTACGATAGCGGATACATTGTATTCAAGTGTTCTAGCGTACAATGTAGTATTAAACTGTTGCCTGTGCTTATACATTTATGATAAAAGGGCATAAAGCCGTTAGTGTTTCAAAGTTCAAAACATTCATTTCTTCAGACTATGATTCGAAAATTAATTACTCGCATTCTTAGATTAACTAACTATATTTCATCAAAGCTCACATTTGATCTTTGTAGATGAAGGATGATTCAAAATCACAAGTGCCAGTCAAACTCAGTGTCAGAGTTTCGTACAATATTATTATTTGTTCCTGCGACAACAGAAATACACATCATGCTATTTTAACTCTTTGTATTGCAAAGTATGGTCCGCTCACAGATAGACAGGTGGGCGAACAACGACAAACGGAAAACGGAAGGATTGAACGGGCAAACCGAATGGACGGACAAAAGAACGGACGGACATCGGAGGCTTAGTTGTCCCTATTACTTCCGTACCTGAAAAAATCGTACCTTTCCCGGAGACATTTTTAAGGTACGGAACTCTTAAAAAGTTTTTCGTAGTACATAGTAGGTCAGCAAAGTATTTTATCAGTAATACAAATATCTGCATTTTTTTGCGAATTTGAAGGATAGCAGATAAATGTAGTCTACCGATAAGAAACTTGAAGCTGTTATATTCCGGTTTGTATTTCAAATTTAATTAGGTAATTGTGTTAGTTTGTTAAGCACGACATTGTTCATTGTTCTCAATGAAAGTTACTTTATTTATATTGTTGCGGCGTTTTAATATTGCATCATAAAGCCAAGGATACACTAGGGGTCTGTTATTTGTAGGCTTATAAAATTTAACACAGAACTGGTATTGCGCGCTTTCCCCTCTGCCGAGGTATATGAAGTTTGTATGGATAAAATGTTCGCGTTTTGTGCGTGTGTGAAGCTTTAATTTACGTGTGCATTTGTAAAGACGCTTCAACTTTTACATGAGTGCTGTACGTGGTTACCTCGCCTCCCTCAAAAACTGGCAAAAAAATTAGTAATAGAAGTTGCGTAGATACTAGAAGTTGCGTAGGTACTAGAAGTTGCGTAGGTACTAAAAGTTGCGTAGGTACAAGGAGTTGCATGAGTTGGCACATTAACCCATGTTAAATGCTCAAAGTTTGTAGGTGGCGTCACAGAGGTTCACCGGGAGGTTTTGGTGAAATGATTTCTTTGGAGTCTTACATACCTACTGTGCCACGTCCTGCCTGATGCAGTGGGACCAATAAAAAATTTCCCTCTAATAAGGGGGACAAGAGGTGCAACAAAACTGCGTGAAATGTTTCGGGCATAATACTGACATGCACCAACTCTCAGCACGCACGTATACCTAACTAGCTTTTCGCCGGTGGTTTCACCATAAAGCTACAGGATGCTTTTCTCAATAAATGGGCTATCTAACAGTGCAAGGTTTTTAGAAAAACAGTAGGCCCTGAGATTAGCGCGTTCAACAAAACTCTTCAGGTCAATAATAATATTAATAATTTTTACTATAGATATTGCGTGGTATGTCGCGGGACACTACAACGTTGTAGAGTTGTAGTGCACATAGATTTGGCGCGTGTCAACGGAATCAAATGTCCCTTAATCTATCCGGGGCTTAAATCTCAAGTAAACATACAGGTTAATAAAAATCTAGGTAGACAAACTAATTTAGATAAGTCTATCTATGCTATTTGCAGTGGTGTGGTTAGCTGTTATTATCTATGTCATGTCTGTCTGAGTGTGACACTAACATCATTTTACTGCGAGCATTTGTCTGTGTAATTATACCAAAAGGTGTTTTCGAACGCAAACACGACACTCTAGCTTCTGCTCGCAGGTTTACCTACTTTGGTGCCTATTATGATAAAAACTTAGCTTACGTACTTTCCAGACTATATATATATCTATCTTTCTATACTAACTGTGACAAATTTCATCGATTTCGACTACATACTGAACGGATTTCTATGCGGTTTTCGCTAATGCCCAGAGATATTCACGAGGATGATTAGTGTGTATAATACACCTATGCTTCCCATGCGAAATGGGCACGTAGATATTTAATAACTATATGGACCTATTACCTAGAGAGAGCAGCGGTGACGCAGCGGTATCAGCCTCGCCTTTTAATTAAATTTAAGATCGCGGTTTAGATCCACGGTCGTGCCCACACATCTTTTTGTGAAAATTGTTACATCGCCGCTGCTCGATATCATGAGGAAACCGGCATGTCTAAAAACTAATAATTCGTGGACATCCACCAAACCGCACTTGGCCATCGTGTGAGGATTATAGGCTAAACTCTCTCAAGTCGTAAGATAATTGAGAGAAGACCCGTGCCCAGCAGTGGGACACTAAAAAGGGTTGAAATGAAGACCTAGATAAATGTGACCACTCACTCACCTGTGACTTACTGAGCACTTTCAGCGCATATTCTTTATCTTCACTAATCTTCCGCACTTTACACACTTCACCAAATGCACCTTTAGCTATGGTCTTTTCTATTTGGAAGTCCTTCTGCAGTAAGTCGGTGGTGATGGGAAATTCTGGTTGGAATATTGATTCTTTATGTGCGACAGGCCACGCGGTTTTGCTGGCTTCTAAACGGTTGTTTAGCGTGGCGTCATTCCATCTGGAAAACAGTCAGTGTTAACAATTTGGACCAACGTAAATTAGTGATCACACCTGTATTACCCAAAGGTAATTGGGAGTAAATATTACACTCATTGCGGCGACTATGTATAGGTAGGTGTCAATCGTAATAAAGGGTGAATCTGTTGCCGATCCTTGGGCACAATTTCACCTTCATGTGGGGAAAATGAATGGATAGGTAGCAGTGGCGAAAGGTGGAAAGTTGAAAAAGGGAAGACGGAGCAAATTTAATGACAAGTATTTTTTGGTTACCTACTCCGACTTTCAAACTTACTAATAAGTTTGTACTGCCTTTTTGATGTTATTTAACATTTTTAGGTATTATATTTAATTTAGTACGATACATTGACCAGTTCCAAAAGGTAAGCCGGTGGAGAGTAGTTGCTTTCCATAATGTATTATTATTGGAGATTAGCACAGCTTGCGTCAGTCAGATTTACCCTTGTGAGTGCGTGAACATACAAATGATCCTTGGCTGGCTATTGTCCACTCACCAAGCAGAGACTACTTCACCAAATGACATCATGCCTGGTGAAGTCATAAATGGGAACTGGTCTGATGGACTTTACCCATTGGGCTGTGCCCACCTGCCATTTATAGACTGCACGTGTTCTGTCTTCTACAACTTCATTGTCACTTACCACCAGGTAAATTGGGAACACACTTGCCCTATGGCCTCTCAACTTCAAAGAAACTTATTCCATTAGGTAGTAGGTACCAACCTAATGATGTATGAAGAATTAATTAAATTGAAGAAAGTTACCTACAATGTCTTAAATAAACAGACCTAATAAATAACAATATAATTAATAGATATCATTGCAATTAATTTTGATGAATGTGTCTATATTTTATACAATAGACAGCTTAATGCAATTTAATTAGATGTAGGCTTGCTGTTCACGTAAACTGCACGTTATGCACGCACACGCTATCGTCAATTGACGACTACATGCATCTGGCGTGCAGTCAAAACCGTGTATGGATCGAACATGACGAAAGCAAAATGCATCCATACTGCTGCGTGGGCAGTTTCGATTATTTCTAAGCAAGGCAAGCAATCGTCAATTGATGATGACCGCGCATGACATGTTTAAATCCTCTAAACAACCGTTTATCAATTTTGTTATGTGGATAGTGGAACTTTGAAGTATAGCTGTTAATTTTTTACGTCACAATAAACATCCACACAAGTAGAGCTGCAAACTTAAGTTAGCCAATCTTATGGCACATTGGCAAATAAAAAATTAGAACCACGATTTTAAGGTAGGTTTAAATAACAATAAAGTATTCAATAAATCAATAGTTACCCAATAATGTTTCCAACAACCTTGTGTATAATTAACTAACTACATTTGAATTAATTTTATATACATGTCCTATATTTGAATAGGTAAAAGAACCTGAGGTTACGTAAATGTTATCCATTTCTGATTAAAATTTTAATTAGGTACTTAGTAATGGTTTATACCCGGGACCCTATTGAACTTAAACAAGCTAATCACAGAATGCACTTTATTTATTGATATTATTCACATTTAGCATATATTAAAATAACTTACTAAACTTGTGGCTAAATGTGGCCAAACTTTAGCAACTTGGCTTGCAGGCATATTAGCCACCAACAAATATTAAATGTCTTGCATGGCCTAGGAAGCAGGGACTGCCATGCTGACTTCAAAATTCTGGGTTAATTATTAATTTTGTTGACTATGCTTACCAGCCAAGGTGATTCAAAGGCTAAGTACCTCTAGAAAATAGATCAAGACACCCCAATGGGTACTATAATAAAATTATTGGTTATTATATTTGATTTTCAACCATCAGCACTAAGAAAACCACAAACAAAATGATGATTGCAACCTGGACATCAAAAATATTGAGAACAGCTGATCTGAGATAAAGTGGTTAGAAATACATAATATTATACCAAATAATAAAAGCATAATTAGAAAAAGAACATATTAATATACAAGCTTATCTATTCAATTAAAATAGTCAAGATCTGTAGAATGTATTTAATAATAATTCAAGGATACTTCATAATAAACAAAATTTAAATCTTAGTAACAAGTAAATAATTAATTTAAATATCTACTAGGAGCAACTTAAGTAGTGTTTAACAACATAAGCATGATTGAAACTCAATTTCCTATGTGAAAGTAAATAGCACAGACAGTTATTGATTGCACCAGATAACATGTAATACCTATTATTGCAACTACTATAAAATTGAGAACATTTAATTGAGTACTGACCTATTACCTACTGAATATTCAAATTTGTCTCATTACCTGTCCATGTGTCATTGGCTTAGTAGGTAATAAATTTTTAGTATCCCACTGCTGGGTACCTACAGTTTAACTGTTAAGACAGTTGAGTGAGTTAAGGCCTGAATCTGTATCAGAATAGTGAATTCAGTAGTATTGTCAGTAGATATAGATAAATTGATATGATAATAATTTCATAGACCATTAATACTTGATTAAAAAGTTTTTAAATGCAATTGGTATGTATGAATCATGCATGTCCTACTAACTCAGAATTACACATTGACATTGAATATAAACAATGGTGTATTGTGTATTTAACATATAAATTATTTTAGAGAAAATAAACAAGACTGAAGAAATGTGATGATGTTGAAATTAAAATACCTATCTGCTACCTATGTAAATAATAGCAGGTACATACCTTTATATAATTTATTTATCTGGTATTACAAGGATTCAAATCAGATTCAGAATATTCAAATCCCTCAAATTAACACTAAGTGCTATGGTTATTGTATGTCACCTATACTATCATAAGATGAACCTCATAATCTCAAAGGATGTATGACTTAAAACTAATAAACTATTTTATCATCCATTACTCACCCAAAGGTGAGTAAGAGAAATGTTTATGTATACAAATATATTAAGCATATTAGTATTTCACTTACCTTCGTCTCGAAACGCGAGACCAAGGCCGAGACGCGCTGTACACGGACTGGTTGCTCGTCACGCTCACGAAGGAACGCCCGCTGAGGTTGCCCACGAAATGGGACAAACTGAACTATATAAAATTAACAGCACTCACTAACAGGTAACAAAGAACTAGTACAAACAATGAACATTCCATTCAATTAGTTACAGTTATCTTCTACAAGCCAAGGGCTGATCTCACTACGCAGCAACACAAAAACAAAGGAGTTTCCCCTTGTACCCAAATATTTCCGTAATTCAGCTGAGAATGACATTAGCAAGTTTTAGTTTCATAATGTTTTTATACCTGACTTGTAAACGCTTGATTGTCGCGCTGGGAATGGGTAGATTGCTTTTGATTTTTGTTCGGAGGGTTCTTATTGTATGTGTTTCCCATTAAAGTAATTTATAATGGTTAACAAACATTGCGTGTTTTATTTTTTGATTAATTTTAAACACTGTTGTCTAATTATTATTCCACCATGAATTACCCATAGACAACATTTTAGAGTTTCATTTTATATTGATAGAAACCAAACGCAGTCTTTTGAGAAATACGGAATGCTAGGACCTCAGTGAAATTGTCTATGGTTACTTTAGTAGTTCACATCGCACCATATAGCACCGATGAGCAGTTGGCTTAAGATTGATTGTAATTGATTGATTAGGTGGGAACGACTGAGTACGACACTGTTTGTCAGTCTGCCAAGTGACAACTGACGGCTGTCTATTTGTTGTCGCTTAATGTCAAAAAGTTATTGTTAATTGTTAAGTCAAAAGAAATTTGGCATTAAATGAGATGTGTGTGTGACTGAAGTGAGTTTAAACCTACCTAGTAAATATTTCATAGATTATTACGACAACAGTAAATTAGTTTAGCTAATTAAATGATAGTTATTATAAAAGTACACTAAGTATTGGGCGACAACACAGGTAACATAGGTAGACGAGTCATAAATATTTATGAAATGAAAACAACCTTTGGACTTTAGGTGTCGGCATTTAGGAATTATGTATTTAAGAATTGGAGTGTCCCTTGCAATTACGTTGCTTTCTGTGGTAGTGTCGTACTATTTTGTGACAGAAACAGCAGGTGTGATATTGGTCAAAAAAGTTGTCTAAAGCTTACGTCTTCACGAATTGATAATGTTTTTATTTTTTCAGTAGAAGAGATGGCAAATCATGGAATACTATTTGTGTCCAGTGCAAGTAAAGCACATGCGATATGTAAGAAAGCATCTCAGTTTGTACAAAAAGTATTGTATGTGAAGATTAAAGGTTCATCAGAAAATGCATTGCCAGTAATAAGCAAAGAAATTGATCATTTATATTCTAAGGTATATTTGAGTTTTTGAATATGCTGTCACTTTCATGTTATCTGTACAAATGTGTTTAGCTTTCTTTAACTTTCATCTAGTTATAACTTAAATTCTGATGTGTATTTTGATAAAATTATTTGTTTACCCTTGGTTATACACTGTACATAGTTATGATTGGCCCTGATATAAGTGACAAGTATCTATATAGAAAGCAAAGCATTTCAAACAAGTGGTAAGTTATGTGCTTTCTTTTGTTAATAGATACAGTCCATCAAATCTAAGAAGCACCTTTTGACATTTCACTGTTTTGCATTACATTTGCTTTATAGAGGCGTAATTCACACTATTTTTATTTTTCTGTAAAATAATTGAATTATGAAGCTATTTTTATTTTAACATAACATAAACAATTTTCATACAAAAAATAAAATTCTAAATGTACTATGTTTAGAACTGTCACATGTTACTTCTTAGATTTGATGGAGTGTAGTAATGTTCCTCTGCACACCATGTAGCACCCTGCAGCTACTTACCAAAAGTAGGGCTCATCAGGGGTAGAGTGGTCCACTACTAATGCATTCATTGTTTTTTATGTCAATGAGGCACTCTAGAGACTTTTGGCCAGATTTATTCTTTTTACGTACATAATCTGCAAATTTTACAAGTTTTCTGGCCATAAATAATAGTTTTCAAATCTGTTTTATTTTCAGGCTACAGCAAATTGTGGTAACTTGGATGTAAGACTGATGCTGAAGCCTACTGATACTATAAAAGAAATAAAAACAAACTATCCAATAGATATGATATTATATGACAGTGCATTAGCTAAGGAAATCGATAGTTTAAAGTCTTCAGTAGCTACCCTCAAAACTGGATACAAACTTCAAAGTATAGGTACGGTCTGCCTATTTATTTATTTACTATCTGCCCATAAGTGGTGTGAGTACTTTATGTAATTATTTTTATTTTATCCATTAAGTATGTTTAAAAAAAAATTATCTCCTGACAATCATTAATAGAACCAAAATTAATTATTTCCCCTAATTATCCTCCCTCCCATGAATCATATGTTTCTTGCTCCTATTGTAGTTAAATAAAATACCTATATCTTTACAAATTATCTGATCTATATAAAAACACTGTTGCTCATGCCAGAAGGTATCCTGGCTATTCTTTTCAATGGCCACTGAAAAAAATTGCCTTAAATAAAATATGATTAATCAGTTCCCCAGAGTATATAATGTTTCTTTCTTAAATTTAGATTGCCATGACCCTTCCCCTGAGGATATCAGAGAAGAAGTGAAAAGGTATGACAATGTAGCATTAGGCGGCACATTTGATCGGCTACACAATGGACACAAGCTGCTCCTGTCTCATGCTGCACTCCGAGCTACCAAGCTGATGGCAGTGGGAGTTACTGATGTTAATATGATACAATGTAAGATTTGTTACATGCATTAGCTAAACTATCCGGTTGGATATTAAAAATACACTGTGTAGTATATTTTTATATTTTTACGTATTGACTCTGAGTATCAAAATAAGCATGGTACTTAAGAACAAATATTATTATTGAAAATATTATTTAAAGAGGGAGGTAACCTACCTACTGTATTATAATAAACTTAGGATTACGTCACGCGATATTTAAGCTTAATACATATATTGATAACATTATTAGATTAAGTATAATAATATATTAATGTAAAATAGCTTTAGACTGTTTAGCAGCACTGAAAACACCTCCATCTATGGGCTATGGGCAGATTTGTGATTTCTATTTATTGAAGTAAAAGTATATTGGATTTTATCGCGGTTTATTTTAGATTTTATAACGTTTGAGTCTTTTCAGACTTCATGGTAACGGTTATTAATTACTGATTACCTACAAACATTATATTACTTAAGTTGCGTTGCGATTTAAGCAAACTGAGCTCACAGTCTCTTGAGTTCAGAGTGGATTTTGCTTTGGTTTTCCGTTATAAAGTATTTTTATTACAATGTATGATATCTGCGTAAATTTAAGAAAATATAAATAATATTTATGTTTTTGATTGTAGCCAAAACATTATGGGAATTAATAGAGCCGATAGAAGTCAGAATAAGGAACGTCCTCAACTTTTTAAAAGACATTAACCCAGATATAGAATATGACGTGTTTCCATTAAAAGATCTTTATGGACCAACGAAAGATGATCCAAAATATCAGGTACATATTAAGTAAAAAAGTATATAGTAACATTTCTTATGTGTCAGATTGTTGGGACTGGTCTTCTAGTTCTTCTAAACTATCTTAACAGTCAAAAGATTTTTTAGGGCCTGAACTCACCACTGCTACTACTGTAGGCCTACTACTACTAGGCCAACTTTTAAACCTGGACCTGGGAACTTGACTGAGGTTCAATACCGGTTTGCTCACAATGTTCTTTCACCAATATTAATCAGTAGCAATGAAATAATTCAAACAAAGAGTGGTAGGCATGGAACCGAACCTGCAACTTATATTTCAAAGCCAAGTCCAGTAACACTGATATATCCTAGAACCTATTTCTACCAGAAAACCACATAAAGTTTATAAACCTTATAAAGTCTAAAGAAAGTGTCTTATACTTGACTTTTATAAGTATTTTATTGAATAATGGCCATATTGGTGATTATATTTCCTATATTTCTGTTTTCCAGTTAATAATAGTAAGTGAAGAGACATTAAGAGGTGCAAAGAAAATCAACGAAAAGCGTATAGAGCTAGGTCTAGCGCCTATGGATATATATGTGATAGGCTTGGCTAAAGATTTACACCCGAAACGGTCACATGAAGAGGAGGAAAAAATTAGCTCAAGTAACCAGCGGATGAGATTGCTTGGAACTTTCATTAAGCCACCTGTGGTAAGATTTATACCAAGCTTTCTAGTTTATCTCGTTTATCGCCAAAACAGAGCCAACAGCATTTATGAAATTATTCTAACTTACCAATCTTAATTCAAATTATTACAAAAGTAGTGTTATTTGGTAGAGAGTATTACTAATTGTAAAATCTATGTTATATAAAAAAGCGTGTTGTAAAATTTCAGACTATTTAATGGATAAAAATGCTTGAAATTAAGTTGCTTTAATACAACACACTAAACAAAATGTAATAGATATAAGTACTTCATTTAAAAAAGTGTGCAGTGTTTCTTAGTAGTTGCCAGTCATTCACTGCACGGTAGGAAAATAAATTGGACTATTTTTATGTAGACTCACGTCTCAAAAAAAATTAAGCATATTTACCTTTTTATTTCATTACTTACTGTTTTTAATAGCAGTAAAGATGGTCGTAGATCCTTGATTGTGTTTTTGTAGTCATTTTGTTAGTATTGAGTACAAAACCTTTGCAGCCGAACCCTAACATACCTGACTGGCCGTACATTATCGGGATGGCGGGAGGCATAGCCAGTGGGAAGTCCAGAGTCATGAAAAGGTTAAAGTAAGTTAAACAAATACGTACATAAACGTTAGTTATTATCCCACTTCTTACTTATATTATTTAAATAAATAAATATATGCAAAAGTTTGTATGGATGTGTGGAATGTGTGGATGGATGGATGTTTTTTACGCTTAGAATAAGTATAGTCTTAGATTAGACCAGCTTTTCGCCCGCGCGTATGTTACTTTAGCACCATAACTGCTTTAACCTCCGTTTAATCTTTTTTTACGTAGTCTGATAAAAACTGTCTTTTGTCTTTCCCCTTGTCTTAAACTATCTCCATACAAAATTTCATCCAAATCATTTCAGTAGTATTGGCGTAAAAGCGTGACAGATGTCTAACAACTAACAACTAGTCTGTCTAGACTAGTTGTTAGTTAAATCTGACTGAAAATATAGCCCACACTTGAAACAAATACTTGATCTACGCAAGCATACTGTGTATCTTTGTCTCACTTTGTGGTCATTGCTTCTCTATTCTTTTCAATATATTAGAAAGAGAGGTTCTATCCAAAGAGAGCGAAAGAGGTTGAGTTTCAAGTTGTTATATGTGTTGTAATTGTAACCTAATAGTTCATGGTTAATTAAAAAACGTTTCTTCTTTGTTGTACACAGAGAGAAAGGCGCTGCTATAATCTATGGTGATCTAATAGCTCATGATTTGTACAAGCCTGGTCTGCCTCTTAATCGTACGATATCGGAGACGTTCGGGGATGACGTAATCACTGCTGCTGGAGAGGTCGATAGGAAGAAGTTGGGACAAATTGTTTTCAGTGACAAGGTAAAAAGGAAATACAGATAATAAATTATGTTATTCTTTACCATAGTGAATAAAAAGTTGTCACGAACTACATAGTCTACATTTATCGCAAATATTTCTATGGTCTTTAGTATTACATAAGGTTTCTGTCTGCAGTATCCGCTCTCTTGCGCAGTTTGATTAAAATTATCCTATATCTAGTATGTCCCTCCCTGGGTCTCGGCTTCCTCAATACCAAATTTCTTCAAAAACCTAATGAAAAGAGAGAAAGAACAGAGTAAAGAAACCTAGGCTAAAATATAACGAAATTATCCCTCTAAAATTATAACGTAATGTTTCGCTATCATTAAGAAAAAATATTCTGGGACGTTAACACACACGGTCATCTGGTCCCAAGCTAAGCAGAGCTTGTGTTATGGACACCAGATAACTGGTATATACTATAAATATAATAGTTTTCTTTTGTAAATATATACATATAATAGATGTTTACACCCAGACTCGATACAAACAGACATGTTCACCACACAAATGTTTCTCTCTCTCTTCTCGGGTGGGAATCGAACCCACGACCTGCGGCGTCAAATACAATTGGTTCGAGAACTCGATCTGTTAAGAAAGAATGTTCACAAAGTGTTAACAACGAAAAAGACATTTCTCATGTCATTTATCAAAATGATATTAGAGATGGCGGATATAATCCGACCGCTGACAAAACGTCATTTAACAGCTTTAACATTACTGTTCTGCCAGTGTCCCTCAAAAATTATAACGTAGTATTTCGCTATCATTTACAATAGGTTCGCGAACTCTATCTGTTAAGAATGTTCACAAAGTGTTAACAACGAATATGACATTTCTCATACAAGTTGATCGATATTAAAGATGGCGGATATAACCCGACCGATGACAAACCGTCATTTTGATATAAAATGTTCGCAGTAATGGCGTCTTAGAGCGTCGCAGTTTTTTTAGTTTTTTTACTACTAATCTTTTAAAAGCTTGTATACTTATTTAAACTTGACCTTTGAAAAATTTGCGGAATAATTTCTGCAGAGGCAATAATTAAAAGAAGAAGAAGAAGATGGTCTATAATTTAGTTGTATTAAAATAAAATAATAATTCCACTCGGCTTCATGAATAAGGTATAACTTCTTTTACAGGTTCAACTAGAGAAATTAAACAGTATACTATGGCCGGCGATAATTGAGGAGGCGATGAAGCGGGCTCGTGCGTACGGAGAACAAGGGTACAGAATAGTGGTACTTGAGGCCGCGGTGATGGTGCGCGCGCAGTGGTACAAGTACTGCCATCAGCTGTGGGTCGCCATCATACCATTTGATGAAGTAAGTATACTGTACATACACTATCTCTAATGTAGTGTTGATTACAGGGCACATCAATAACATAAACACAGACATTTTGAATGACCTGGTGGCGTAGTGGTTAGAGACCCTGACTGCTAAACTGATGCGAAGGTAGTGGGTTCGATTCCCACCCAGGACAAATCTTTGTGTGATGAGCACGAGTGTACTTTATCTATAATATGTATGTATTTACAAAAATATATATATTTAAGTATTATATCCGTTCCTAGTACCCATAACACAAGTAAATATAATTGTTTAATTTGTTAGTTTTATTTGCTTAGTTTTCTTAGACATGGCTGTTTCTTCGCAATGTTTTCCTTCACCGATATTGAGCAGCCGCGATGTAACAGTTCACACAAATACTTGTGGGCACGACTGGGAATCGAACCCGCGACCTTGTATTTCTAAGGAGAGGCTCGTACCACAAATAGACCCTTCAAATTAAAATTACAGTCTTTGTATGTGGGTATTTAATATTTTCACAGAGACTAGAAAATCTGAGCGTTATCAATATTTTATTCCCTTTTTTTAAGACGGCCAAGAGTTGGGTCCCGAATTTGATCGTTTATGTTATGTGGGTCGGAACCCAATCAAGTTTGGGAACCACTGATATAAAATATGTAAATGTTATTGTTACAGGCAGTAAAAAGGGTAATGAAACGAGACAATCATTCAGAGGAACATGTGAAGGCTAGAATACTAAGTCAACCGACTAATGCTGAACAAGTGGCCCATGCAAATGTGGTGTTCAGCCCTTATTGGAGCTATGAATATACACAGGAGCAAGTCGACCGCGCTTGGAAGAATCTAGAAGAATATCTAGCCCAGAGAACGACGCAACACTAGTAGTTAGAAATTTAATTTGACTACATTCACACTTACATTATACCTTTTTTTCCCTTTACTAACTTTTTTATACCTTTGTCGTTGATTTCTCATTGGTGATTAGCTGGTTTGTCGATATCTTTTATGTATGTTTGTTAATTTCTTCATTATTACGTATCTCCTAAACAACTGAATGGATTGCGACGAGTAAGGTAAGCTTAGTCTCAATAACTTAAGTGTTATAGATAGACCGTTTAACTCGCGTATTACCGTCTGAGGTGCGAAGTCATAAAACATTAATTAAATCTCATAAAGAACTATTTAACCACAGATAAAAGTAATGTAAGAATATTCGTCACTAATATCCATATCGCTTGAATCATCACCACTGTCTGTGCAGCTTGAGGAGTCAGAATCTTGGCGATAGGCGATACGCGAGTTAAACGGTCTATCTAAAGATAGGTTACGTTTTGTTTAAAAATCAAGATGGCGGATTTGTAACGCTAAATTGTAAGAGTTAATAATTCTTTTTAGCCAAACCCATGGAGTTAGTTATCAAAGTTTTTGAAGGAAATTACAAAAATATATTTAACTTAAGTGTCACATTTCTAGCATCAATTGACTACCACTCTTTAACCGAATCGGTTCTAATGATAATACTTTATTGTAATCTAATTTGAATTATTTATAATTTCAATTACTAGTCTTTGATTAAACAATATCTACTTTTAAAATTTGAATAGCAATAAAATAATATTTATCGTGTAATCATATCCAATATATTTGTAGGTTAGTGTAGATGTCGCCACTAATGCATATCTACCTCGTCACGATCAGATAATGTCCCACCTTTTATCACATCTGTCATTTTTATCATACTACTTTTAACAAACTATAAAATGAAAGAAACGCTCACGTTTGCGAAGCTTGTTATGTTATAGCGGTGCTGGTATTGTTTATTTTGAGTACAAAACAAATTGTGGTTAATGTAAAAACGCATTTTACTGTTTGGTATAATATATTTAAATGTTATTGCCATAATTGCCTTATAAATAAGTTAAGTATCAACATTGTATTTTTATGTATAAATGTCGTGAATATACATACTTTTACGAATATAATAAAGTAAAAGTTTAGCTTTACTGTAAATATACTACATACTATGATTATCAAGAACTGTATTGTTTTAAATGAATTTGTCAATTATTGTCCATTTTACATGAACCCAGGTAGGTATCTACTTGACAATAATATATGCATTTATTTGTTATATTAAATAATAGCATCACAGATTTAGTGATTATATACCGATGTAGTTAATTTAGTACCTAGTTGGACTGTGATCCTATTATTTGTATTTATAAAATAGCTTATTTTGTTAGGTACATAAATAAAATTTTATTTTTTTTAAATTCTCGTTTTATTGGCTATAGCTAAAAAAGACTATTTTTCCACTAATTTTATAACCGACTCAACGCGTGTGCCTTGAGTTGGTCCCGAAATCTACTATATAAAAATAAGTCGGGTTTTCCTTCCTGACGCTATAACTCCGGAACGCACGAACCGATTTCCACGGTTATGCATTCGTTGGAAAGGTCTCGGGCTGAGTCGGGTTCCGTGAGGTTTATAGCAAAGAAAATTCAGGAAAAATTTCAACAGAAAAGCGGGAAAATGTTACATAAAACGAATCCATCTGGTGGCGAAACGGAGTTCGCCGGGTTTGCTAGTCGGTTATAAAAATCGGCCGTGGGTGGGCAGCCAAGTTGTTCGTAGAATGATAGTTTCTTCGATACTAAATCAGTCATAGTGGGGTCTAAGAGGCTATTACGAAAAGCATGTCGTGTGCGAGGTAAGGGGCTAATCGGGTACTATACAGAGGGTTCCCCTTAGGTTGCCCGCCCACTTCCGATTTTAGCCATGTTTTTCGGTAGAATGTACTTTCTTTAGGAAAGGTTAATATGTATAGATTTATCAATAATAGGATCTAATATTTTATAAGTGTGGTAGAGTCGAACATAATTTAGTAATAATACATAATATCACAAGTGATATACATGCCTACCTATCCTTCCGGTAGTTCCAATCACTGGTAATGGGTAGGTACTTTGGAAAGGATTGGTATAGTCCGACTAACAAATGTTGACGCATGAAAACTGAGAAAACAAGGCAAAACATTTGTGTTAAAGAAGTCTCATAGAACTCAAACGGAATCTAAGCAAGCATTTAATAAGTCGCGCGGATGTTTCCCACTCGCGTGCTCCATCGCGCTGTCGTACGTGACCCGCTCGCGTGCTCCGTCGCGCGGTCGTACTATGCGTTTTATATGAGATTAGGATTGAAAATCTGCCATCTTGGACAGGAATGCGCAACAACTTTTTTTAGTACAGTGAGTAAATATGTTTCTTCGATATAATAATCACATCTAGATGAAAATAAAATAAAAATGCGTATATCTTTTTGCCGTTCGACTAAAATTAGACATTTGGAGTAGAATATTTAGGTACGAACAAATTCACGCGGTTCGTCGCGCTCATGTGCGTTTCGCGCTTGCGACTCGCAATTTTTGTATTCATCTAACATGGCATAAATATCATAAGAATCTCGGAAACGGCTTCAACGATAAATATAATAAACAGAAAAGATTTGTATTTGTAATGTATTAACTTACAATTTATAAGTAGTAACTTTTAAATTCCTTCATTCGGAATGCAACATTATCATTGAATAACATTCTTATACTTAACAGTACGACGACGCGACTGGAAGTAATATTTCCAATCGCGCAATAATAACATACGACAATTTTAGTTAATCAAACTTTAGGTTACATTATATTAAAAAAAAAAAGTATTAAAACTGATTGGCCCTAGGAAGTATGTAGGACAAATGATGGATGTTTTTTATTAATATTTCTAACGTTTCGAAAGATGAAAGTCATTTGCATTTTTCTGTTGGTTAGTTTAAATAATGTGCTATGCAATATCTCAGATATTCTGCTCTATGATGATGTCGAAGACAAAAGGAGCAAGCTGCTTGTAAGTAGAATTAATAAATAAATAAGTTAGTATCTAGGTAGGATCTCATATTTGAAATATTTTTTTGAAGTTAAAACTAGTACCTTAGTAAGTTAGGTGATTATATATAATCCCCTTCTAGTCGTATTTCGGCAACAGAATTATAGTGCAGAAATGCGTGCGTAAACAGATAGGTACATTCTCTATTCCCTTTACTCTCAGTGCCTAGTCTAGAGTAGGATGGGCCGACCAAAGACATTATACTTAATAACGACCGACGACACAACCGTTGCGAGTTCGAGAGCTGTACTGACGGACGACTTAACGTGCTTTCCAAGACACGGAGGTGTTAGACCAGCAACTTCCTGACTACTGACCAGTACCGTGAAATAAGGATAGTCCTAGCACTCTTTGGTCTGGCAGGGCAGTTAGGGATATGTAAACCAATACCTCGATACGCACTAAAGGCTTACATCCTGGCTATCCTTTACGCCAACGTAGGTACACTACATAATTATATGTACCCAATAAGTGTGATTAATAAGTTTGGACGGCAAATACCTTCGTCCACCCGTGACCATGAAGTCTGAAAAGCTTTGATGCTTTGATACGTCGGGATTTAAAATCTAAAATAAAACGCGATAAAATCAGCTATGAAATAGTTTTATATCAATGTGTGATATTCGCGTAAATTTAAGAAAATACAACATAAAATTATTCTAGACATTAGAAAATGTCACATTTCGGACTTGGTGATTTCTTAAATTTTAATAATTTTACAAGATTGTTGTAGTTACTTAAACAAGATTTTAAAAGATTTGTAGTAAAAAGCCGACGTCCCAAGACGCCATTTTTTTCACTCTGTCCGAATCCGCTACTTTTATCTGATTCGTATGCCAAGTGGTATAAATAAATTAAGGAAGAATAGACCAGGTACAAAATTTAGTTATTTGGCCTAAAAGCACTAAACAGTATAGACATTTACAAGATCATTTTGTCCACATCGTCGTTAGTCGTACTGGTATCACTTAAATAAATTCATATGTAGTTTATTGTTGAATGTCAAATATTGGTTTTAAACTCTTCCATTCATGCATTCGATTAACCCTCCCACAGTTGAACAAAAAATTACTACCTATACTTACCTATTTATTTACCTATCCATTTTAGCACTTGCGACAAAATTCTCCGTATGAGTAGTAAGTGCCTTTTTATTTTTCAGGGTGAACTTATATATCATAACTTAAAAGACAGTGGATGGAACACCTTGCTACTTTCTGGATGGTTACCGGACACGCTCTATCAAAAACTTCAAAATATACCTTATTCGAGGGTTATTACTGTAGTTGACTATGAAGATCATGATATAGATGACATAGTGCCGTACCACTCTAATGTTGTTCTTCTAAGCTGTGTAGACTTTGATGAATACGAACAAAGCATTCAGAAACTAACCACATCACCATACTGGCATCCCCTAGCACATGTCATACTGTACATTCACGACCCGAATAAGGATATTATACCGAAAGCACTATTCAGTTTCTGGTACTACAAAGCAATCAACGCTCTCTTAATTCACTATGACGACACCCTACAAAAGTTGTTGATTACACATTATACGCCTTATGTCGTCGACAGTACCTCGTTTGATAAATACGTTGGTTGTTGGACCACTAGGAAGATTGGCCTTATATTCCCTGGCTTTAAGGACGGTTTTACTTGTGCAGACACTTGCCAAAACGTCACTTTACAGTCACGACTACGAGCAAATAATCTTGGTACTTGTATCGGTTACAGTACCATCAGTGTGCCATACAACTCACCTGAAATTATGAAAACTATGGAATTATTTAAAGATAAATCTAAGAATTTTAACGGATTTACGTTTAGAGCCTTTACAAGTCGGGCGAAACCATTTCTAGCCGTGGATGAGCACGAAAACGGAACATACACACTTCGTTCTCGTGACGGTATAATATGGAACACCATGGCTAAACTAATGAACTTCACTTTGGACATTTCTCCAAACCGAGAAAGTTTGAGAAAGGGGTTCAACTTTGAGACAAGCATTGGTCAAATATTTGGGTTTGCTCATCGGAAAGCTGATTTATATTTGATGCCAATTTATTTATTCGATATTATCGTGGTCGATGTGGATATGAGCTATCCGTATCGACAAAGTGGCGTCTGTTTTATGTCACATAGAGCCGGCTTCCAAGCATCACTCTTCGGAGCTAACGTCTTTAGTGGAAATTACACGAATGCTATACAATTTATTGTTTGCTTCTTCTTTATTTGGTTTACATTTGTAATATTTAATAGAGCAGACAATCCCCTCACTTTAGACCAAATTGGGAAAGATTTAATGAATGCAGTCAGAAATGTGTTGATGATCTCCATTTACAAGCCGCCTAGGAGACAATCTTTTCGCATTTTCTTAACTGCGTCCATATGGAGTTTCTTCGTTTTGAACTTTATAACACAAGCTACTATAACATCGTCGTTCACTGCAGCTAAAAGAGGAAAGGAAGTTAATACATTCGACGACGTAATTGAGAAAGGATACATGATCGAAGGCATGGCCTCACCCGATCTTATTCTCCCTGATACCGAAGAGAAGTTCCGTATAATAAACTCTCGTTTGGCTCCTGTATTCGATCTATTCGAATGTGTCAATAAACTTAGTTACGACAGTCAACGCTTCTGTTTAATCGATTGCTCCGTGGGGCACTACACTATGAGGAACAAATTAAACAAAGAAGGAGAACAATATCTGCATGTATCTACAGATAAGATACATAGCCATTACTTGACTTTGTTACAAAGCAAACATTCCCCTATAACTAAACGATTTGATGAATACTTATCAAGGTTTACCGAAGCTGGACTAATAAATAAATGGGAGCAATACAGATTTAACGATATCAAGGATGAAGTGCCCACAAAGCCGTTAGGTTTTTATGATTTGAAGGCATTATTCGATATGTACTTTATTTGTGTTGGATTCACAAGTATTGTTTTTTTTCTCGAACTAGCAGTTTATCATACAATTAGAGTAACTGAAACTAGGCGCAAGGTAGGTCGAAACGTGCAATAAACCTTTACCTTTCCTATCTATCAAACACCTTTAACAATTTGACATTATGTGTTAATAGCAAAGTATATATTATTTTTTTCTCTTGGATCTTAAACTGTAGCGCCAAATTCAAGCACACTACGAAATCGTCACGGAAAATTTCTTGTCTTATTTTTTATATATAAAAGAAGAAACTGACTGACTGATATATCAACGCACAGCTAAAACCACTGGGTCTAGAGACTCAAATTTATCATATAGGTATTGTATAAGGTCCAGGGAAGTACTAAGAAATTATTTTAAAACTCACCATGTAGGTAGGGTGTAACGGGAAGCATGACACATTGATCGGAACAAAATTATTATTACAGGTGCTGGCACCCAACTGGTACCTACGGACATAGTCGCACCATGTTTAGATATAAATAGTCATTTAAAACCAATTCGCGTTCGTAGGATTTAGTACCCTCATACCCTACACGAAATCCCCGGCTGGTACTTCTTTGTTTGCTAGCTTTTCCATTCTTCAATTGTGTTAGGTTAGCATCTAAATGGCGGTTAAGAATAAAAACGCAAGGTTAACCCTCGAATCAGAGTCATCACCCTGAAGACAAGACTGAGTCTTCGATTTCAGGAAAAAATATCGACCTCGACAACACTGTTTTTACCTCGCGTATCGCTTTATCGTATCTATCTTTAATTAGGTGTGTTAGGAGGTACGAAGACCTAGTTACAAATTTATTTATTTATTTATTAATATGTACGTACCTACATGAAGACAAAGCTAATAAGCATCGATGTGGCTCACAGATGTATTTTTGACTTTTCTCAAAACCACTTATATCATATTGGAAAGATGCTCTTTATAAAAACTACCAGTAATATGAGTGTTTGTTTCAAACTCTATAAAATATATTTTTATTTGCTACTTAATTAGTACCTATTTGTAGTGTGTTTAATGTAAATTAAGTAGGTAAGTTACCCACAGTGGTGAAGGGATATTCTTTATCAACTCATTCCTTCTCCAGGTTTCCATCCTTTATCATCGTAGCTACCTATATAAATCATTATCTAATCTCATTAAAATACAAAAATAATATATTTGTATGTCTGGCAAAGCTTTGAATAATTTAGTAGGTAATAACACTTATCTTACACAGATATCTGATGGCTACTTTGGAAAGGATTGGTATTATCGGACTAACCATTGTTGACGCATGAAACCTGACAGAGGCCAATATGAGTGATATTACAGATTTAATTACCTATCTAAATTATGATATGCAGTCCGAGATTCTAAATTATAAGTAAGAGCGTCATGTCTAATAATTTAAATATTTTGCTATATTAAGCTTCTCTTACTACTTATATCACTTATATGAGAAAAGATTTTTGATAAGAATAGTTTTGTAATCTTGTGTAATAAGGTATTTTCTGATTCCGTAGTAAAAAACTTAAAACTACGCACGCAAAAATGACAAAAAAATGACAAATCTCTGCCAATCTCAGTTATTCGAACTATAAATAACATTATATTGAAGAAAGTATACTTAAATATTAAAATCGAAATTTCATTACTTCATAAAAAAAGTGATATCTATAGACTCTCTTCTATTTGTTATTAGGTACTGCAATTTAAAGTTTCGACAGGATGGTGAAGGTTCATTGCGTATTTCTGTTAGTTATTAGTATATGTAATGTGGTATGTAATTTCTCAAACATTTTACTTCATAATGATGTCGAAGACAAAAGACTTTCTCTACTTGTAAGTAGATTAATATGTTATTTGTTACCTTTACCTTTCTTAAGTTATAAAAGCCGGCGGTTTTTTGCCTAACACATAGGCGGCCGCGTGGCCCTATTAGGCCACAGGCTGTACAAAGCCGTAGAGTATATTTTCAGCGGTACCATAGTAGTAGGTGCACTAGGTATGCTATTAAAAATAAGTTTTGTAAGTATCTAACCGTTTGCAGAGTGAACTTATACATCATAACTTAAAAAACAATGGATGGAACACCTTGCTTCTCTCTGGATGGTTACCGGACACGTTCTACCAGAAACTACAAAATATACCTTTTGCCAGGGTGGTTACTGTCGTTGACCACGAATATCATGAGATAAATGATATAGTGCCACACCACTCTAATGTTGTTCTTCTAAGTTGTATAGACTTTGATGAATACGAACAAAGCATTCAGAAGCTAACCACATCACCATACTGGCATCCCCTAGCACATGTCATACTGTACATTCACGACCCAAATAAGGATATTATACCGAAAGCGCTATTCAGTTTCTGGTACTACAAAGCAATCAACGCTCTCATAATTCACTATGATGACACCCAACAAAAGTCGTTGATTACACATTATACGCCTTACGTCGTCGACAGTACGTCGTTTGATAAATACGTTGGTTGTTGGACCACTAGGAAAATTGGCCTTATATTTCCTGGCTTTAAGGACGGTTTTACTTGTGCAGACACTTGCCAAAACGTCACTTTACAGTCGAGACTCCGAACAAATAATCTTGGTACTTGTATCGGTTACAGTACCATCAGTGTGCCATACAACTCACCTGAAATTATGAAAACTATGGAATTATTTAAAGACAAATCTAAGAATTTTAACGGATTTACGTTTAGAGCCTTTACAACTCGGGTGAAACCATTTATGGTTGTAGATGAGCATGAAAATGGGACGTACACCCTTAAATCTCGAGACGGTATGATATGGAACACCATGGCTGAACTAATGAACTTCACTTTGGACATTTCCCCAAACCGAGAAAGTTTGAGAAAGGGGTTCAACTTTGAGACGAGCATTGGTCAAATATTTGGGTTTGCTCATCGAAAAGCCGATTTATATTTGATGCCAAATTATTTGTTCGATATGATTGTGGTCGATGTGGATATGAGCTATCCCTATCGACAAAGTGGCGTCTGTTTTATGTCACATAGAGCCGGCTTCCAAGCATCACTCTTCGGAGCTAACGTTATCAGAGGAAATTACACCAATGCTATACAATTTATTGTTTGCTTCTTCTTTATTTGGTTTACATTTGTAATATTTAATAGAGCAGACAATCCCCTCACTTTAGACCAAATTGGAAAAGATTTAATGAATGCAGTAAGAAATGTGTTGCTAATCTCAATTCTCAAGCCGCCTAGGAGACAATCTTTTCGCATTTTCTTGACCGCGTCCATATGGAGTTTCTTCGTTTTGAATTTTATTATGCAAGCTACTGTAACATCGTTGTTTACTGCAGCTAAAAGAGAAAAGGAAGTGAATACATTCGACGACGTAATTGAGAAAGGATACATGATCGAAGGCATGGCTTCACCCGATCTTATTCTCCCTGATACCGAAGAGAAGTTCCGTATAATAAATTCTCGTTTGGCTCCTGTATTCAATCTATACGAATGTGTCAATAAACTTAGTTACGACAGTCGACGCTTCTGTTTAATCGATTGCTCCGTGGGATATTATTCTATGCGGAACCAATTAAACAAAGAAGGAGAACAATATCTGCATGTATCTATTGATAAGATACACAGCCATTACTTGACTATGTTGTTAAACAAACATTCGCCTATAACTGAACGATTTGACAAATACTTGACGACGTTCACTGAAGCTGGACTCATAGATAAATGGGAGCAATACAGATTTAACGACATGAAGGATGAAGTACCAACGAAATCGTTAAACTTTAATGATTTGAAGAGTTTATTCGATATGTATGGTTTTTGTGTTGGATTTACATTTATTGTATTTTTGCTCGAACTCACAATTTATCATGCAATTAGAGTGACTAAACCTAGTGTTAAAATAGATCCATAGTGTAATAATCTTTTACAGTAGGTTCCTTTATACTAAACAACGTTACTTATACTTAGTGTTTGTAATTTAAAGACTAAATTAAAAATTTTCTTTGTAGAAAAATTAGGGAAGTGCTTCATCAAAAAAGATTATATAGTGGTAAATACTTATTTGCTTTATTAACTATATAAAGAAATCTTAATCTACATCAATCTCCACAAAAAAATTAGAAAATGAACTCATTTATCATACGCTCACAAGGTATCTTAAACTTCAACACAACTAAGTAAATCACCCACATCACAAAATACTAACACTAAATTAATATACTTCATTCAAATCATCTCAGTAATATTGATTCAGTGAATAAAAATATAACAAAAAAGAAAGTCCTTAAAGAAACAGTACAAAAAGTATCTATTTCAAAAACAACAGTTGAATTAGTACATTTTGTAATTTTACATTTATTAGACTAGGATTGTAATATGTGAGTGAATATTTCCTATAACCTATGATCGTAGAACATTTAATTAGATAAGACTTTATGGTACTTGTATTGGGATTTTCGACAAGTTGTCACAAGGCGGCACGCACTGAGGGATGGTTTATGCATTGTGTTATTGCATAGCTAACAATCTCACTCACTAACAAATCAAAGGGTTCACACATCAGGTGGTTTTTACATAGTTAGTTTACAATAAGTAAGTTTAAGAGTTTTCACCTTAATTTTACATGTATAAACATATTGTGCTTTATTAGAATTGCTAACTTTAAGCTTAAGTATCTATAAAAATAAATCTTAGTATTAAACTAATTCCAATGTATTAAAGCGTTTGATTTTACGAAACTTGGCGTTTAATTCTTCTGTAACGACATTGACTAGTAATAATTGTGATGCTACATTCTTTGTTCATGAGAATTCTTTGGCTCGATCCTGATGGTGACTCTGAAAATATTACACTATAATTATAGAATTTCCTCCTTAATCTTATAAACACAGAACACTACAGGTTTATTATTCATGGGGGCTGTCCATTAATCACATGTTCCTTTTTTTAATCATTTTTTAACACCCCCTCCCCCTTGGTGATACATGGTGAAGTGTAAGTCGTTGGTTTTTGTTTCGATTATTATTAATGACTCAATAAATAAATAAATGCATTTAGAAAATCATAGTTAAGCGAGCCTTTAGAAGTGGTTTTAGTTTTATGAACAAGGCCGTATATAAACTTAAACTACGTCTAAATCACTGAAAACGTTTCGGTAATATTCTCTTTAAATGCCTTTTTCCATTTATCAGGGCATTCCCAAGATCTACCAACTTAACAGCAGTCCCTGCTAAGTTGGTAAATGAGAATCCAAGACGAATTATTTTATCCTATCCTGTTTGTGAAGATGATAGATGTATCTCTTCAACGGAAAAACGGCTGAATGGGTTTGGATGAAATTGTGCATACCTAAACGAAGTTTATTATCTAGATTAACATAGAGTACCTACCTACCTTTATACCAAAATCAGTCTCTTTTGACGCAAAAAGCAAATAGAAACTAGTTAAGTCTACTGCTTCTTTTTGTTCATAGTCCTTCAAGGCAGATACTAAAACTTAAAACTTTTTTGTTCCGGCTCGAAGGACCATGAACAAAAAATATATATTTATATATTGAGAGCAAGAAGAGAGATAAGTTTATTTGCGTTCGAAGTAAGTGCCTACAGTTATTTACCGACTTTCAAACCTATAATTGTCCTTGTAAATTTCTGAGTGAAACACCTTCCTTACCAAGGTATGATTAGCGCATCTCCTTGAGTCGTAACGCGGAGTCATCTGAAGAGATACGTGTGTCTTCGGTGGGGGCTGAGCTGGCTGTGTTCCACTTGCTAGTCCGTGTGTCCGGCTCAGTGTACTCCAGACCTAATAGCGATGAGAACCTGGGAATAAATTAAAGGAAAAAAAATCATTAGACGGACTATCACTTAGTAGGTGTAGGTAGAGTAAGATTGTTTGTTACACTATGTGTCTTCAGTGGTTTAAAATTAGTAATCTGTAGAGCAAACAGTTATCTGTTTAGCAAAAAAGAATAGCCTGACATGGACTCAGAACTGAAAATGAATGAATATACTTTTTTTATATGTACATAAAGACGCGAACTTTCGTAACTTACTCGAATCAGTGATATTTTCGAAAAGGTAATAATAGATATCTTGTTTGTTTAAAGGAGCAGTTGTTTTGGTTGGTAAATGTAATGCAACATGACCTTGCATGTTTGGTTTTAAGACATGCCCTTTTCCTCACGATGTATTCCTTCGACAATATTGAGCAGTGTCAAAGAAACAATCCACATGAAGACGCTAAGCACAGGTACAGAGCCCCGATTCTGGCGCTTTAGACATTTATCTCTAATAGACATTACAAAAATATAAAAAAAGCAAACCGTTTATTCCCAAAAGATTACAAACAAAAGCATAAACAACGGACGTCAAACTAAGAACATGTCCTGTATCTTAAAGGTCCGAAAAAAAAAATGGCGATTTGAAATAAAACCACTTTTTAACGGATTTTATCGCGGTTTATTTTAGATTTTAGATCCCGACGTTTCAAAGTCTTTTCAGACTTCATGTTCACGGGTGGACATAAAATAAACCGCGATAAAATTCGTTAAAAAGTGGTTTTATTTCAATGTGTGATATTCGCGTAAATCAAAGACAATACTTTAAGGCGTTTTCTTTTGTTTTTCAATGACATCCACCATTTTCCGCTTTAGACATACTTTACTCTAGCAGACATATGTTAAAAAAATTGCGGATATAATTGAAAAACAAAAGAAATCGCGATTTTTGTTAGACATATATCTATCTAAATATATAAAAGAAGAAACTGACTGACTGACTGACTGACTGACATATCAACGCAGAGCTCAAACGCTGGGTCTGGAGACTCCAAATTTTTTCACATATGTTCCTTATGGGGTCTAGGGGTGCACTAAGAAAGGATTTTTCAAAACTCACTCTTTAACGGGGTGAAACGGGGTTCCAAAGTTTGTATGGAGAAACAAGATTAGTGAGATCAATTTCGCGGGCGAAGCCGCGGGCGGAAGCTAGTTAGAGATAAATGTGTTAAGCGCCTCAATCGGGGCCCAGGGATCGAAACCGCAACCATTTCAAAGCAGTTTTTAATCACCGTGTACTCATATGCTCTGCAAAGGCAACCTAAGGTAACCGCTAATTCCTAAAATAAATTCAACACCTAAGCTCGTGAAACTCAACTGTTCAAAACATATCCTTATACATTAGCAACCCTATACAAAATAGTTACCCTGAAATCGATATCATCTTGATTACTTAAGCGTCAGTAATTATTCATTATTCCTCTAGCACCTACCTACCACTACATAACGAGCTTAATTGTGTGTACTTAATGTACACAGTATAGTACACAAACCGGGTCGTTAATTCTTGTCAATATTGTTTGTCATTGAGCGACGATAGGCAATTTTTCTTTATTAGATTAACTACATGTACTTCCAACACGGCCAGCGTCCATGCAATTATTTACCTTATTTATACTTTACCTAAAGTAATATTATACGAAACTACATATTAGATACCACTAATTAAGTAATAGTTTTTGTTTTCTTACAAAAGTAATAAGCTATGTCTATTCGTACTAATAAGAAGTTAATTAAAGCCCTTGAATTATTCAAGGGCTTAATTAGAGTAAGGAGCTTGTGCTAGTAGGTTGGTAGTAGGTTACCTTGCCCTATTATCTAAAACATTTTTTTTTATCTGGAATAGACTTGCGCTTGGCCACAACATGCCTGGTGATAATCAATCTAGTCTACGATGAAACAGACTTAGGTACCCATTAAGCCATAAACATAAAGGGACATACTTAGAACATAACTATTCCGACCGTTGTAGAAAGAAAACTTTATATTTTTTTAAGATTCCTACTTCTCGACACTTTTTTTTCACTATGGTGTCACTAAATATCGCACCAAACACGGAAATACGGCAAGGCCGCTTGGCGGTGCGGCCTTGTTTAGTTAGTGGTCTCTTACCACAGCCGAACCACACCTACATAATTCTTCTGGGATAGAAACAACAGTCTCCTAGTCTTCTTAACCATATTTTTTGGCCAGCGTGTGATTCGGACCCGCTATCCCTACGAAATAGTTGGATTAGTGAAAAAGTACTTAACCTTTTCATTTATAACTTGTAAGTAAATTTGTGAGTTTGTAAATGCCCAGAATTAAAATGCTGTTTTAGTCAAATCTACCTACTACATATAGCATTACTTATTAGTGGTAACTTCTTTTGTATTAATTTTAAAGAACCAATTATTTAGTAGACCGTTAGGGAATTATTAAAACATCTATCGATTAAAATATATAAGTAGGTACACAACACTACACATCAAGCTTTACATGTCCAGTATAAGCTGATCTCGCATTGTATAAGATTTCCGTACAACGAGAGGTCAGCTTAAATTGGTATTAAAGCTTGGTGTGTAGCACTGTGTACTTCTCAGTCATTCGGTTATAACCAGAGGTCGGAGTAGGTAGATTGATTTCTCGTCGTTGACGTCAAATGTAGAGAATAATATGGATATGACTCCAAAATACCACAATTTAGACACAATTCAAAAGACGTCAAAAGGAATACTTTAAAATTAGAAAATATTGAAAAAATTATTAATATTTTAATTGTTTAACGTTGAAAGCCAAAATATGGAAATTGTATCCGATGACGATTAAAAATGATTTATTTAAATTTTTGTTTAATTCAAAATAATTGTTCATTGAATCCAATCAATCATTTATATAATATACGATTTTGTTAGCCGATTTTGTTGTATGCTTTTTATTTTATTTTATTCCATAATTCCAATCCCGGAACTTTTTCCGGTACTTATGGATAAAATGACATGTCCATATTATAATATCTTGACGCAAGTATATAAAATCAATCTACCTACTCCGACCTCTGGTTATATTAAATCTATCAGTGTTAATAAGGTGCGATTTTATCTTGTCAATGATTAACAGTGGCATTGCATGTTCTAATTTTGACTTACAATATTATGCCAATCGGTGTGGAGTGGAATTTTTATGGGACGTTTTTATGATCGATTTTCTACAAATATTTGTGAAGTCCACCAATATTTCAACTGGATGTTTGTGTCCCTGTTTAAATAGATATTATTTAATTCCATACATTGTACTGCATTATTACATAAACACTACCTATATGAAGGTAGGTGTAGGTAAAAAATATCCAACATGAAAGAAAGTAGGTATGTATGTACTGAAAATTACGCAGTTGGTAGTGCAAAATACTACTATAGCTAATAGTTTGACAGCGAAATATCGAATATCTAGGTATAACAACACTCAACTAGTGTTATTTTTTTTTATGAATGAACCAATGAGCAAGATACCTATTTTATTACCTAGTAGCGGACCCCGCAGACGTCGACCTGCCCAGTAAAGCAGTGCCACCTACCGTGTCCGAAAATAGATTACGATCGATTCTCAGACCTATCGAATATACCTACATAGATATATAAGACTCTATAAAAATCTTTATATGTATAATTCTTCTGTGAGTGTGTATGTCACTGAACTTCTCTCAAACGACTGGACCGATTTTGATGAAATTATTTGTGTGTGTTCAAGGGGATCTGGGAATGGTTTAGATTCACAATTTTGCGCGGTACGAAGTTCGCTAGGGCAGCTAGTAGATATATGTATAAGACTCCATAAAAATCGGTCAAGCCGTTTCGGTGGAGATTGTTTTTTTTTCTGCGAAGAACTCGTGCTTCAAGGAATATTCTAAAAAAATAATTAGAGAAATAGTTCCCGCCGTTTACGCGTGATGGCGTGACCAAGGGAAATAGGGAGTCATTTTTATTTAATTATATAAATAAATTATTTTAAGTATGTAGTTACAGTTCATCTAGGTACCTAGAATATCAGAGTTAAAGCTCACGTACCTTTTTCGGACCAAATTGCGGACCTTCTTCTTCCAAACGAATATGAGGAAGACGAATAAGCCAAGGCCGATGTTGGAGATATCGGTGACTATCCAGTACCAGTTGGAGCCGCCCACTGCGAAGCTGATCAGCTCCACGGACCAGTTAACTCCCATTACCATGAACAGTTTCAGGTAAAGTCCATATCTGCAAGTATACATTTTACATCACTTCAACACTTGCCAGTGTCCCATTACTGGGCACGGGGCTTCTCTCAACTATCTCACTCGTTGAGAGAGCTTAGGCCTTCACTTCAACCCTTTATAGTGTCCCATTGCTGGGCACGGGTCTTCTCTCAACTATCTTATGAGTTGAGAGAGTTTAGGCCTTAATCCACACACGCTGGCCAAGTGCGGGTTTTTGGATGTCACATGTCCTCGAATGATTACTACTTAGACATGCCGGTTTCCTCACGATGTTTTCCTTCACCGATATTGAGTAGCGGAGATGAAACAATTCACACAAATATGTGTAGGCACGACCAGGATTCGAACCCGCGACCTTATTTTTCTAAGGCGAGGCCCATACCGCTGCGCCACCGCTGCTTAGGCCTTAATCTAAATAAAAGTGTGAGGCCATAAGTGAGTTGGTGGATGTCACATGTCCTTGAAAGTCAGAATATTGTCAGAGTAATGTCAAGAAACTAGCAGTTTATTGACATTACTACCTAGTACCTATTTATCAAAACAGAGCCTGCTACTATACTTCTGTAACACCATTGTTAGCTGTCAGGCATTACATAAATGTTTATTTTGTTCTAAAACCTACCTTTGTTTATCTTTATTGAGTCTGTCACTACGGGAAGACTCAGATCCCTTTAGAATAGCAGTCTCCTGTCTGATGGAACGGATGCGGTAAGCGGTCACCGAGAAGAACGTCACGTTGCACACCACCAGTATCAGCACCGGTGAGAAGAAGTATATTAGGTCGCTCACCCAGTCTGGAACATACCGGTCCGAAGTAGTTAAAAGTGTGTTAGTCACAGTTGGGCGCCAATTATTTTTCTACGGACGCTGATGACGCCCAACGTAGGTACATCTATTTTTCTTTAACAAATTACACTGATTCGATAAAATGTATAAACCCACAAATTCTGAAACACTGCACCACATCGGATACTTCTTTTTTATTTAGTTCGACATTGTCGGAGTAAAAATCAAATTTTAAAAAAGGAATTGAAATCCAATTTTAAAAACGTTCCTGTACGAGAAAGTTTTAAAATCGGATACTTCACCTTTTGCGAAGATGAAGCGTAAAGCTAGACTATAATTTAATTTGTATACCTTCGAATGTGGCCCTGACAGAACCTGTAAAGTATTTTACATAACTTGTTTGAGGGTAGCTGAAAAGCCTCTGAAGTTATACATACCTACTTTTCTTTTGTTATCAAAGAAAGTATTCATATAAAATCGGGCACTATGTATCTACACATTAAGAACTTAAAAGCAGTCAACTCTTTATAGTAAATTATTAAACAAAGCAAAATATTTATATGATCTCTTACCGACAAACCAGCACCTCCTAGTTCCGAAGCCCGGCTTGATAATATAGTCTGGGAGGTCAGTGAACTGCATAATAGCTGTCAGTGAAGTCAGCAGCATCGGCACGCCCCACGCATACACACCGTACAAGAGAAAACGTCTCTTTTCACGACGTTTATTGGTGCTGCAGCCTCGGTAACCGCTACACAGAAAAAAACCGCTTGCAAACATACTTACACAGAAATAAAAATATAACAGCACATCAAGTGAAAATGTCAAGCTAACTAACTATTTAGACAAAGAAAGTACTTAATAACCCTGTCACTAATAAATGCCACTTATTAATTTATTAGGTACTTTACCAATATGGTAAGGTACTTAAACATGGTAAGTAACTCTTTCAAATTAATCAAATCAAATTAAAAAACATCACCTATTAATCTTATTATATTATAGTATTAAACCCAGTTATCATATTTATGACAAGCTGTTGCTTGTAAGCTTCAATACATGGCTCGATTTTTTAGAAATAACGTGTTCTTCAACTGTTTGCTTCACGTTTCTAAATGTGATATTGATTTAATGATGCAATATATCTTGAGCTTAAGATCTTTCAAACAAAGCAAAGTGCAATGTGATTTGTATGACCGTCAAATACAAAGTAACCAGGGAATATTTATTTGAATAACTGTAGATGGAAACAATGCTGTATTCTAATCTAAACTTGCTACAGAAAGAATGACATCTAGATCATTTCGATCTAATTTAACAAGAACCGGACAATTTTGTGACTTCATTTACTTCGTAACAAGGATATTACAAACTCCCTTAATCCTTTCAACTTTCCTTGTTCCTGGCCACTCTTGGTCTCTTTACAACTCTCAAGATACCAAGACACGGGCTCTCGTCTATTTTTGTTTTTCTATGTGTATAATTTTATTTTCGCATAATTATTAAAGCAAATTAACCTACAGTGATAATTATTTTCTTCAACTGCTATTCTATTCTTTATCTGTGCGGGTCTAAAGATGCTACTCCTTATCGTCAGAAACAGTTCTACCAAAAAAGGTTAATAAAGTAAAAAAGCCTTTTTACTATAACTTAGGTAACAATTTAGGTAAAGAAAGCTGGAATAAGAATATAATATCTGAAAACATCTAACATATAGCATGCAGTGTGTGTAAGTAACAAAATTACCTACATTACCAACAATCTTACCTGAGTTGATTCATATATCCTATGCTTTATTTGAATGCGTTAAAAAAATAAACGAATAAGTGCACCAATATTTATAATTAAAGTATAAAACCTACCTATGCTAAGTATCTATGTTTTTCTTCACCATTTGAGCAGAGACAATAGATTGAAAACCATAGAATTCTGGAGTTCAATTTACATACTTATTATAATTCATAAAAAATTATATTCAAACGTTTATTAACACGGCCTACTAATATGCATCAGCGCAGTATTAGCACAGTTTCATGTGTTACTAATTAGCTAAGTAGTTAAGCCTTAACTATGACTTAACATATGTTTATCCATAAAACTAGGTAAATAAAACAAAAGCATGTGTGGAAAATGTTCAAACCGCTTATCGCATCTGTTTTGCGGTGAAGATTACTAAACAATGTTATGATGCTATTAACTGAAATAGATTTGAGCTAAACGTTAAACTGTTATCTATCAATAATACAGTAAATCTTCAATGGTTTTACTAAATACTGCAAAATAAAATAGATACCTTTCGTTTCTATCTAATAAGCCTTTTAAGAAGGCTATCTATTAGAACGAAGAGCTTTTATTGGTTCATTAGACCAGCAACCGTTAAAACGCATCTACCAGATAATATAAGAAGCAAAATGAGTACATTGACTTTTTTTATGTACCTACATATATTGCAAATTCAACCAGTGCATGCTACCCATTGACATAAAGAACAAAACCTTGCACATTCACGATAGAAACGGCCTATAATATTTAGTCACTCAACGACACAAGAAAAGGACTATGCCCAGAGTTTGATGAATCAAATACGCAATCTGACAGAGAACTAGAGCAAGTTATTGACAATTGACATACTCCAACGAATCAGTTAGATGAATGGGCTGCTATATTTGCAGCAAAACCGACGACCGTTGGGGAAAAGAGTTCTTGAGTGGAAACCACAGATTGGCAAAAGTAGCGTATGACGCCCATGGAATGGTGGAATGTCTCATTGACAAGGTGGCCGTTAAGAGCTGGATGAGAGTAGCTACAAATCGTGGGAATGGCATGCTCTAGGAGAAACCTGTCTCCTCTTGTGGACTAAAATTGGCTAATAATAATGATAGTAATGAAGTAAAATTTATACGCAATGTAAGAAAATTATTTGAATAAAATCCATTTTAATTTTCATGTAGTTTGTATAGTCTACGGCGGCGGGTAATACGATTGCCTTGAACATTTCTAGTGAATGAAGCTATCAATGCATTTCGTCTAACCACTCTTGACGAGTTATGTTATCCATGCTCGGGACTGAGTTGACACAGTATTATATTATCTGTGGTTGACACTTAGCTTCAAAGTGATAAAAAAATGTGTTATGTAGGTATACTTATGTCCCCTTTGCTGGCAATAAGTGACCTTTAGATTACTTTTGATAGATAAAGCTACAAATGAACTAATTGTAAATAGTCTCACATATCCTTGTCTTAATATACCTAAGTACCACGGTAGCTGGTTGATTTATCTACCTTACCAACTTACATTAAAAAGGAACCATTTGCTCAAACAAATTGGGGCTAAATGATTAAATGCAGAGATATCATCGCCACGGAAATTGGCTACTTAGATACATAATGTTGACGTATGATAGCATGGAAATGGCGCGTGTTATGTACGATGCACTAATACAACAGATACGAGCAACTACACGTCATGCCATTACAGACATCGACCTAGGAAAGGGACCTACAGGTGGCAGCTCCAGTGCGCTGGGCACGGCGTGCTCGATCTGCAATCCAATTTTTAATTTAACACTAACATTTTAACGTGCAAATTAGCTCTATTCATTGAGTTAGTTTTTAATTAATTCTTTCATTTTTCCTTTTATGAGTTGTTTATAATCTTCATTACTTGCTTACATAACTAGTAGTATGTAGTTGTATACCTATTATTCTTTTCCTTGTAATTACTCATGTTACTACCTCAATAATATGCACTGATAAAATACCAAAAATACCTGTTGTAGAATTGTAGATATGCAAGTCTTCGGTTAGTATTAAAGCCAGTGGTGTGTAGGTAGGTGTACCAAAAGCTGCTTAGAGGTATTGTAAAAATAATTTTACCTGAAAGTCCTCCAAATATCGAAGCACATGACGTTCAGCCAAAAGAAGCTTGTTTGGAAAGCGTAATAAACGACGAATGCTGAAACAATAACAGAAGTTGATAATGTAAAGGTAAACACAACAAAGTGCATATTTCTGTACACAGCAATTTTACAAAATAGGTATTAAGTAGATCGTCAAAGAGAATAACAAAGAATCAGTCTTCAAATTTAAATGGGACTACATACTTCTGAAAAACTAATTTCTAACAAATTAAAAAAGAATTTATTTCTCTGCAGAGGGCTGGCTTACATCTTGGTCAAATAATTAGCATTGCAATACAACGTGGCAATGCTGCCAGCCTTCTGGGCACATTTCCACAAGGCCTCGATTCGGAGGAATTTTATGATGCCTTATCTAATTTTTAAGATAGAAATTCAGAATTAGTCTATTTTTTTTCTTATATTTTATGTAAAATCTTATTTTATCTGCATATTTTGATTTGCTTAGTCACTCGCTTTCTAAACTTCAATGGCTATGTCAGAAATCCTCATGTACTAAACGTACTAGGTCATTGAAGATTGATAGTTTTTTACAAGTACCTAGCGTATGAATACAGCAACTTTCTAGTACGTTCTTAGTCAGTTTACGAATAATAATCTCTTTGTCTATAACGGTGCGGTGAGCATAACACCTTGATGTGAAAAACTAACCAGGTGCAAAGGAAACTGTAGATAAATATCCACACTGAAGATAAAAAGAAACTAAAGGCCAAATACCTACTATATACGTTATTATGAAATATATAAATCAAGATGCGCGTCAATTTGTTTTGCTTGGATATAGGTCAAGTTCGGAACTGTACACATAATTGGTATTGGCGATTTCTCGAATATGACGCCCTCGGGTCCCGGAAAATTTATGTAGGTAGTAAATGGGTAGTATGCTACTAATATTATAGACGCGAAAGTATGTAAGAACATATGGATGTTTGTTACTCTTTTACGCAAAAACTAAACTACCTCAACTCGTAAGATCGTTGAGAGAAGACCCGTGCCTAGGTGTGGGACACTAAAAAGGTTGAATTGAAGTTATAAGATCTATTCATTACTATCTTCCTAGGAATAGAACTAATCTACTTAGTGATATGATTATATCACTATACTAATCTGGTGAAATAGTAATAAATTTATTTACAATAAATTTTTTAACCTTATCAATCCTTCCTATACCTATGTACGTTAGGTTAGGCTTTAATTAACAGACTTCTGAAAAAAGGGAGGAGATTCTATGTTCGGTTGTGTGTATGATTAATTTTTTTTAAGTACGTTTGCCGATTACTTCGTCAATTGTGGACCGATTTAGAAAAAAATATGTTTGACTAAAAGCGTACAGGTAATCCCAAATTGGTCCCATAAAAAAAAATGGATTTCCCCCCTTTCTATGATCAAATTTACCGGGGCATCATTTTAGTGGAATTTTGGATTTACAAAAGTTAGGGAAAAGAATGCACCACAAAAAAATTAAAAAAAAAATCTAAGAAAAATTTAACAGCTAGGTACTTACTAAAAAGTGCTGGATCTGTTAATTGATCCATAGATTAGACAGTACTCAAGACGATAACAAAGATTTGTGGGATATTGGCACCGACTTCATTAAAGATGTAATGTTATTTTTCTCTAAATACAATTACTTTACCAGATCAAACTGACCCTTGTGTAGGGTTGCCATCCGTCCGGGTTTCCCCATATTTGTGATAGCAGAGATAATATAATATGTACTCTACTAGGTCCTAGTTTAGAGGGCATCCGGGACGCTTCCGGGCGGAAGTCTTGGGTCGGGCCGCCGCGCCGCAGCGACCCACTGTGCCCGCAATAAAAAAAATTAACTGAATATTAAACCATGTGTAACAAACTGTAGGTAGGTAGTAAAATTCTGTTTTGTTAGACAGGTATCTGACATTTGAAATTATGATAAAAGATGACTGAACTTAATCCTAAGGTCGGAAAATAAATAAAAAGGTGACTTATGACATTTTCAACTGTTTTAAAATTACACTATGTAAAAAAGCCAGGTAACATTTCCGGGTGCTGGGCTCTAAAATCTGGGGTTTTCACGAGTCTTGTCCTGGTTGCCTAGTTATCGAGATGGTAACCCTACCCTTATAACACAGAGAGTTTAATGGATTAAGGTAACCACGTACGTTCAAGCAAATGTAAGAGAAATGTCCTGTTAGATAGATAGCGACAAATAAAAGCGTAATGAGTTATTTTGCTGGAATAATTAATAAAAATTTAATAAATAGAAAGTATTTAGGTAAAGTAATTCATTAGCGTTCACGCCTGTACTACCCGAAGGTGTAGACAGAGGTGAATATCATCACCCACTACGTAATAGGGGGCGAGCCTATTACCGTTTTCGAGCTACAACTAAGATTTTTTAAGTATGTATACTAGAAAAGTCTTTTTCAAAAGTCTAGACGGTTATTAAGCGAACACAGCACTGGACCACCGAGGCAGTTAATCGAATGTAAGTATCTACTCAATTGTATTGTCATTCTCTTGGTAACCATAACGAAATCATGGCCTATTAATTAAACTAAATTGATAAATGACTAATATCAATTGTCTAGGTCGCATTAGATTATTAACCTCGTATCGTGTCGACAGTTTGTATAGATGTAGAAATCTATGTTGCCTTAGCTAAATCTTTGTATTTTTAATAGATGGAAAAAACCTACGTAAAGTAGATACTTTATAACAATGTAAAAATCTAGTCATGTCTAGTAGTCTAGTAGTGTCACTAAACTTGGACAGTTTTATAACTATATTCCTAGTGAGATAGTAATGAATCGCTTTCGTATAACTATGTTACGCCATATAATTATATCCCTAGGGATATTACTATATTACTGCTTGATCTATCTTACTGCGACATATATATACCGACATATAATTAACAATATAGCAGGTAGTATACACATCATACGTGTGCATTTCAAAGTATTGTTGTAATTTAAACTGAATTTCATTTCTATAAAACTTTCTATAAAATTTCTATAAAACATTTCTATAAAAGGCTCTCAGGGTCTTAATCATCTTAAACTGTATGTAGGTAGGTAATATTAGTGAAACTGTATAACAGCGGCGAAGATTACATACAAGCCAATTCCAATCGGCTTTAGGAGTTAATTAATATCGTTTACTTCATTAAAATTAGGTAACGCCTAAGAGTTTTAAATAGCATCTAAAATAAGTAGGTTCCTATAATATGAAGGTAGTGGTCGTCATAGAAACATTGGTGATGGTATTGAAGAGATATCATTTTCTGTAAGAACTTTTTTGCACAGTTCCCATTTTTAAATTTCCACCCCGCCACTGCATTGCCAGGATGTATCTCGCCGACCAAAGCTCGTGGTCCACTCGAGCAGTGCTCCCTTAACGAGGGTATTACAGGTGTATATTATAGGCCTACCTATTAGTCCTATTAGTTCTAGCGGATTTATACTTGATCTCTAAACATGAGTGACTCACTTTTAATGAGTATATGAGTACCTACATACATCCTCAAAAACTTTTGCAAAAATATTACTAACTATTAGCAGATAAGGATAATTAATTAGGCACATCCAACTTTGCTTTTTCATAACGATATTAATTAGGTGAAAACCTCTAATTCCCCGTATTATGTTTGCACACAATTTCTATTTTAATTAATTAACTTGGGCAATTATCACAGCTAATGTTTTGTTATAGTTATTACCGTAATTACACTCTAGCAAGGTCTCCTGGGCGCGCCCGTCGCGATATTACATCTGATAAATTTGTTTAATAGGACGTGTTATACAGGCCATTACTTTTTCCTACAACTGGTGGTTTTCTTTCAGCCGTATATTCACTAATAAATAATGGCTCGGATACCCAGTTTCTGAAATACCACGTATTAGATTCAACTCACTCTGCCGTTCGCCTTAATTTTTTTTACTAGCGGTTCCAGCGAACTTCGTACCGCGTATTTCTCACCGTTTAAACCTTCTTTAAGATTTTTATACTACTGATATCGCTATCAAAAAATATAGGTCGGTGGTTAACAGGTAAAAATAGGGATGTAGTAGATACACAGCATAAAAAATAAGTTAAAAATGTTATCCGTAAAAATTTGGGGTGAACCACCCCTATCACTTAGGCGTATGAAAAATAGATTACGACCGATTCTCATTTCTACTGAATAGATATATCAAATTTCATAAAAATTGGTCAAGCTGTTTCGAAGGAGTACACATCAACACCGCAACACGAGAATTTTATACCGGGTGTAAGGGACGGTTCGGCAAAAACTGAAACAGGGCATTCAGACCATCGTTCTGAAATAAAAACTGGTGGAATTTTCCTCAGGAAATTTTTTGCATTTTCCGATTTTTTTTTCACTTTTTCTCATTTATAATCACTTATCTATGCAAACAAAATTCAAATCTAATAAAAAAGAAAAAGAAAACAGTAAATCATTAAAATCAGCAATGTAGTACTGCACAACTAAATGATAGCTGCGCGCGATCAGCTGTCTGGGTGTAGAGGTTCAACGCACTCTCTTTACCTACCTACCGTGCAACCCAGCCGCCTTTGTGTCGCCGCGCGGCGCGGCGGCGCGGCGTGCCGGCGCGCGGCTTTGAACAATGCTACATCAGTAATCGTATTGCCAGATCTGAAGGCCCATGATCTCAATCGAGTTTTTTTTAATCTGTCTTAAGTCTGTAGACAACGTATTGATCTGGATTCTGTCTGTAGATAACGTATTGATCTGGATTCTTCATTATCTGTAGTTTTTTCTGTTTAAGAATTTTGTGTAAGTAAAGCACAGTTCTAAAACAGCCGGACTTACAGATAGAAGCGTTTTATTTTTATTCGATTTAATTAAAAAACAAAGGAGTATTTAACGTCGGGATCTAAAATCTAAAATAAACCGCGATAAAATCCGTTAAAAAATAGTTTTATTTCAATGTGTGATATTCGCGTAAATCTAAGACAATACTATCTAAACAAAGGAGTAAACAAAGAAGTCACAGAACAAACTAAAATGAACCAGATGAATTCGTTCGGTTACACTTTTTGCGGGAATTCTTCAAACTTATCATAAGTATTATGTGTTCTTCAAAATTTGCTAAAAGTTCTACCAAATTTTGTCAAATTACTAATTTTTGGAAAATTACAGACTAAAAATTATCGCCTTATTTATTGATAAGGAGCGGTAAATCGGCAACACTACAAATTTGTTGGATTGCACGATAGGATAGCTGTACCACTCACCATAAGTCGAAATCGATATTATTTCAAATAATGGTAATTTACACCAATATCATTGCTTAACAACAGGCAAGTTGTGGTCAAGCGCAAACCTATCAGAATAACAAAAGAACTCTATCTATTAAGTAGGTACCAAAAGTAGAACTTTAAATTAGCGATTTGAATAATTTCACTTTTTTTTAATTACAATAATTTAAAAAAAGGTGTGTTTTATAAAAAGTTTGTTCTTGTTTGGGTTCCTCGTATCATTCCAGTCACGTGATCTAATTTTGTTTTACTGCTGGTGCCATTAATATCTTGATTCATTA
Source organism: Meganola albula (assembly GCA_936450015.1). Taxonomy (NCBI): domain Eukaryota; kingdom Metazoa; phylum Arthropoda; class Insecta; order Lepidoptera; family Nolidae; genus Meganola; species Meganola albula. The sequence goes on along the minus strand of OW388155.1, from coordinate 9,638,862 downwards.
AGTAGGTCTCCGTAAATATCTGAATAATATCGTAAATGTAAGTAGGTACACATAGTCACATAGGTAAGTAGTAAGTACTAATCAAAATGGTTCATGTCGCGTGAAAATAATAATGGCAATTCGATCTCGCCTCAAATTTAGGCTAAACTAAAATTAAACTAACGCTGTCCCTTTTGATTTTTAAAAGTAAGAAAGATACAGCTCCAGTTTAATTTTATTTTAGTTCAAAATTGTGAACGACTGAATATCAAGCACAAATAAATGCTATCTTTTTTTAAAAATTAAATCGATTCAAAAACTGCATTTAAAAATCAATAACAACCAAGTACATAATTGTTACCTACAATAGGAAAGAGAGAAAAAAGTCGGGTTAAAGTAGGTAATGTGCAAATCATGTTTTTTTTTAACATAACCCTCAGCCTGTATGTCCCACTACTGGAACGGTCTACTCTCACACAGGAAAGTGACAAGACCATAATTCACCACGCGAGCTCATTACAAATTGGTGGATTTTACCAGTATGTAAGCTGGTTTCCTCGCGATGTTTTTCTTCGCCTTATGCCAAGGTAACTTTGTTAGACACATACATAAGCTAAACAAAACGCAAAAGTTATAAAATTAATAATAAAAATTAACTAGCCTGAAGTGAGGATCGAATTCGCGAGTCTTTGATTTTATCGATTACGAGTGTCCTTGATCCTTGTCGAGTGAGATTAAACCCCACTGTGCCACCGAGGCTATTTATTTTAAATTTGAAGTAATCTAAATTAAATAATAAATTGGTGACAAAAATTATCGATTTAAATGGATATCACTACGCAATCACAGCAGACATGCCGGCGGCATGCGGCAGTGGTCACGAACTTACCTATTATTCAGTATTTCTACCGAAATGGTTGCATTTTGGTATTTCGGTATTAAAGACAGGCCTTACCGAAATACCAAAATGCAACCATTTTTCCACGATTTTAGAGAATGCCAGGAAATTGAACCCATTTTTCTACCGAATTTACACTACCTACTCAGAAGCAAACTTTTTTAGTTATGTTTTAAGTTACGGGAAATCGCTCATAGATGAGTAGTTAAGCTGAATATTCCATTCGTAAAATATCTTTTGAGTCCTAAAACGTAAAAAAAAAGTTTTGTGTTTAAATAAGTAAGCAGCGTTGGTGCAGCGGAACCGGCCTCGCCTTAGAAAAATAAGGTCGCGGGTTCGGATCCTAGTAGTGCCCACACACATCTTTGTGTGAATTGTTTCATCTCCGCTGCTCAATATTGGCGAAGAAAAACATCGTGAGGAAACTGGCATGTCTAAGATCTAATTATTCGAGGACATGTCTTATCCACTAACCCGCACTTGGCCAGCGTGTGTGGATTAAGGCTTAAACTCTCTCAGCTAGTAAGATTGTTAAGAGTGCCCAGCTGTGGGACACTAAAAAGGGTTGGTTGAAGTGAGTTAGTGAACTGTTTTAACACGCTCAGTTCATCGCAAGCATACTCGGTATTATAAATAAAACCAATAAATTATCAGGTTTTCTACCTATCGATTTAATTCTTACTAGATATTATCATCATTAGCCTATCGTATTCCACTGTTGAACTTAGGTAGTGCTCTAATCACCAATAGAATAGACTTATTTCGTGAGCCATTCAATTAAACGAATTTAATTGAATAGATTATTTTTTCCACTGATTTCGCTTTATTAACGTTCGAGACCACTGGCCGATGCAGCGGGCGGTGGCGCGGGCGCGGGCAGGGGAATCCCGGGAGTCTCACTCAGTTCGCCGCTAGCCAGCGCCGGTATCCGTCGCGCGTAAGTGTGTTCGCTTGTCTGTTGAACAAGTTTCGCGATCGCGAGTGATTCTTAGTGGGTTTTTGTTGTGTTTGTTGTTTTTTGAAAATGAATCGCCCAAGGGAATCATTCACAGCTCGGGAATACGGACACATGATAATGTGCCTTGGCGAAGCCCGAGGCAACGCTTCCTTGGCCTTAAGACTGTACATTGCACGATATCCTGACGCTCGTCACCCTGCCGACGGTCGAACGATAACTAGAGCCTTTCAAAGAGTACTGGACAATACACCTATTGTGCCCCAGGAAGAAGGTGCTGGACGGCCGATTCGGGTGCGGAACGAAGAAAGAATTTTAAACATAATTAACCGAAATCCGCGCCTTGGTACCCGGACAACAGCAAAACTATTAAGTCGTAACCATGGTGTTCATATGTCGCACTGGACCGTCCACAAAGTGTTACGGAGAGATCGCCAACGCCCATATCGTATTCACAAGGTGCAAGCTCTTGTGCCTGGTGACACGAGCCGACGAGTGTCGTACTGCAGGTGGTTGATAAATCAACAGCGGCAAAACCCAGGCTTCATTTCACGGGTGATTTGGACTGATGAGTCCACATTTACCAGAAATGGAATGTGGAATCGCCGCAATTCCCACCTGTGGTCGCATACGAACCCTTTTGCAATGCAGGAAACAGGGCATCAAACACGTTGGTCTGTGAACGTTTGGGCTGGGATCTACCATAATAAAATTCTCGGTCCAGTTTTTTTGCCGGCGCGAATGAACGGGGCTCGGTATTTAGAGTTCCTTAGGGAGGAGCTGGGACGAGAAGTTGAAGCTCTGAATGCAGAGTTGGATACTGAATGGGACGAAATGGAAGACGTCCCCCTGTCACAATTGCCCATGATTTGGTTCCAGCACGATGGCGCCCCTCCCCATGTGACAACGCCCGTTCGGACACACCTGGATGAGACCTTCCCAAGGCGATGGATCGGTAGGTTTGGACCGCATCTGTGGCCAGCCCGCTCTCCAGTTTTGACACCGCTGGATTTTTTTTTATGGGGCTACATTAAGGAGCGGGTGTTCGTGACCGAGTGTGATACCCGGGAGGCCATGGAGCTACGCGTAAGGGAGGCGTTCCAAAAATTAAAACTGGACATCATCCAAGACGTCACCATGATGCCGCGGTTACACGCCGAAACTCTCCACCGTGTTCGGCTTTGTGAGCAGCTTGGCGGTCGACAGTTTGAACCGTATCTTATAAGAGCAGAACGAACATAACGTAAGTTTTTATTTGCTTTTCAAACGATATTTATTTGCTTTTTGAATAACCTGCAAAACAAAACGATAACTATTTCAATGTTTAGGTTGTAAGTACTTTAACAATCGGTCAAGTGTGAATCGAACTCACATACGAAAGGTTCCGCATGATTTTATTATTTGTTGCTAAAGCGGCAATACTAATAACTATGTGAAGTCAGAAATAATACATTTATTTACAACATAAAGATACAATTGAAGTTTGGACAAAACAGTACACAACTGAATAACAATCTCTACACTAACCTAAATTATGAACTAAACTAACTAATGCCTTACCTAAACTAATGTGTCTAAAAATTCAACTCTAGCTATTACGGTTCACGACATACAACCCGCTGACAGACAGACGGACGGATGGACAGTGTGGGCTTAGTAATAGGGTGCCGTTGGGCACCCTTCGGGTACGGAACCCTAAAAATCGTCTCGAGGTTTATTATTTAACGAAGGACTGGATTCGCTTATGTGGCTCATCATAAGTACCTACTGTTTCGTTCACTACATAGGCAAGTTTTATTTAAAAAATTGATAACATTCAGAGCGACGCGACATATCATTGCGCCGCCGCCGCGCCGCCCGCCGCCGCAGGGTGACGGCGATAACGACGCGACGCAGAGGAGTGGGGCGCGTGCGTGTAGCGACATGCTTCGTTACAATCTCAATGTTCGCAATACATTGCGTAGTCATAAAATTCTAAAACTTTACACTTGCGTTTCCGGTAAAAAAAAATGCTGGTTTTTATATTCAAATAAGAGTCTAAGTTCACGGTTTCAGTTTTTGCCGAACCGTCCCTTACACCCTGTATATTAGATATCGACGCTCGCATTATAGCCAGTAGGTATGTGACGCATCACAACGCGCGAGATGGATGATGATCATTGATAGATGCATGGTCCACGAGGACAATAGCCGGAAAAAGACAGTAGCACAAGACAGCAAGCCACTAGAAAATACACTGCTTCGAAGTGTCCTCAAGACAGTTGTCCCCATTTACACGATGCTTTTTAGTGTATTGCTGTCCTGTCCCTAAATAGCCTATATCGCGCGAAATCACTCGACATTAATATCGCACGTGGTCGCGCGATTCTATATTTGTACACATGAATAATATAAGTTATAGGCGAAAAATGTGATGCGTCGCGTTGTGATGCTTCAAATAAACGGCAGCAGCAGTGTGAGTTGAGCCTTACCGTCCTTACGCTTACGTGTTCACCGCAACTTTAGAAAATAATCCCCGATCCCCTAAAACTAGAGTGTCCGGCAATGTCCTGAGCCGTGGGTCGTCCCCACATGGGGAGCCCTCATGGCTGTTGCCACAGTACTTGATTGGTTCATCCTTCCTCGGACGGCTCATCGAAAAAGCTCATCAAAAAGCAACTTACGATCAGAAACTAAAGCAACTATTTTCATTTCACGTTTGCATGAGAAAGAACATAACCATTTTTCAGGCTCGTTACGAGTTAGTTGTGAGCTTTATACTGCATACATACCATTAAATATGTAAACAGTAGTATAACCAACTTTTACGAACAAAGAATGTGAGTTTATAATCTACTTACTTGAAAACATAAAAGGTAGATTATGAACGAAACCGGAAAATGAAATTTCATGACCTGAATATGAAACCGCTAGGAGTTTCTCATTTATTTTGAAGAGTAAGGTAATTATGTATACTAACCGCCTCGGTAGACAAATGGTAGATTTCTAATGGGTATAATTAGAAAATCGAAATTTAGAATTGAGTCGGGGGTGTGGGCTAGTACCTAACTGGAATAGCTTAGCTCTCTCACAAGAATCAACTGTGATGTCGATCGATGGTTTAAAATAAGTCGCTTAGTAACAATTAAACCAGTATTATTACCAGTTATCTGGTTTCCATAGTGCATACAAGCTCGCCGTATTAGATGGCCGTGTGATAATTAATTAATAAATTACTATCACCCACGGCCATTAAAAAATACTATCGAAACAAGTAGATACACCAATCGATTTCTTACAGTGGCCATCAAATAATTTGGCTAGTAACCTTGACTGCGCAATTAGCTGATTGTCATATATATGCGTGTGCAATGACTTACCAACAAATAAACATCCAGTCATATCAACTCCAACCTTGCCGATGTGCAGTTTGAGATACGCCAGGAACGGGTATGCCACGATCAGCCCGCCGCAGTACGCCATCAGACACATCCCGTGCAAGTTCCGTAGCTCAGAGATAAACGCGTAGATTAGGAATGTAGCCAGGAGAAACGGTACTGATAGCAGAAGACCTGCAACAAATAAATGAGATTCATCATCATCAACAGTTATTCTAGTCCTCAGCTGTAGGCCTCTCCCAAAGCACGGCACTAAGAAGGATCCGCGATTACTCTTATCCAGCTCTTGCTAAATCGGTCAAGCCTTTTCGGAGGAGTTTGATTTTTTCTCTGCATATGAACCATTCTCGTACTTCAAGGAATATTCTAAAAAAAATAATCAGTGAAATCGATTCAGCCGTCCTCGAGTTCCGCGACACATTTAGTGACAAAAACATTCGAGGATATTTCTGCAGTCATAAGTAAAAAGGGCAAATCTGACTTTTTTTTCGTAACTGAGTTATTGATATTATCGGAGTCAGTATCTTTTACTGATTCCGACAATGTTAAAAACGAAAATATAAAAATATTGCGAAAATAAATGTCAGATGTGCCCATTTTCCATAAGACGGCAGATTTGGTGTACGGCTCGGCGCCACATTACAAAATCTTCATCAGAAATAGTAACTATTCCATGTTTATTGTTTATAGCCTGTCTACTAAATCGTACCAATCCCTCTCTACGACGACTGTCTTGGGAAACTTTACTACTAGTAAATAAATTGTTGGCAACCAAAGATTCTCATATCTGCGAGTGTCTATAACATTTTGATAGACATTCAAATTAATAGTATTGTAAAATAAGGTCAGGGTGCAATTACATTCCCATGTTAAACTTAAAAACTTAGCTAAAAATGGTATCTTTTTTCAAACTACCATTCACTTCTGCGCTTGTTGATTGTAGCTTAAAATAATCACTAACTTGAAAGTTACAACCTAATCAATGCTATAGATACCTATGTCAGAAACTTTCAAATCACAATAGGTACTTATATATTTTATTTATTTGCACACTGTACTTAGTTCATTTGTAGTAGTAGTCTGTAGTTGTTGTAAAAAATTAGAAAAGCCAAACTAGAGAAAACATAGACTCTCACTTGTGTCGCATGTACAATTGGCCTGCAAATTATTCAATTTCTGTAATAATACCTATTTCAAAAACATAAGAGTCTAAAAATCCTTATGTTTGTGGATAAGTAACTGTCTAAAACTTAGACTAACTTGTCATAAGGTTTTTCTAATTAAATAGCTAGTAATAGGTATACTACCGAACTACGAGGCTACCTGAGCAAAATAAAATTGTTTCTCAATTCCGAGGGTTCTGGTAATCCATTTAATGTCTGATGCTTAACCGTCGCATCGTTAAAACTATGATCTATGATGAGTACTTTAACATAATCACCCACTTAAACTCCTCAGTATAGTGACCACTTCACTTTATTCCTGCAGCATTTCAGAGTTTAAATTCAGGACTGAAATGCTATTGAAATAAAGTTATTCGTAACTAAATTAATGTACCCCTTTACCCATAATCCACTGGCTGAATTTAAGAGCCTTCAATTAGACTGATGCAAATTCAAACCATTTTTTGATTTATCCAAGCCTTTAAATGATACAATCCACTCCAGCACTGAACTGGATAGATTAGATTCACTTATTCTTATATCTCGATAATAATTATACTGAAATAATGTGAAAGAATTTTGTTGTCCAGCACTGGACTGGATGAAGTCGCTTACTCTACTGGAACAAAGTATTCAGACGCGAAATTGTATAGAATTCCAACAGCGCTTACTGGAATAGGTAAAGGAAACGATTTTTGCCACACAAATTGGACGTTTACTTTAACACTATAGATGAAGGTTAAAATATTTACAATAGTCCATCAGGTCATAAAGTTACTATGTTTATGATGAACGTGTTACACTAATAAATAAAGAGCAATTTATATGTTTATTACCTAATAACTACCCCAATACACCTAGTAGTAGGTACCTTTACCACATTTAGGTACGATCACGAACGGGGCCTAACTCTATCATAATCGTCGAAATGTGACTGACTTTAGGTAACACATGCGTGACTAGTAAATTGTTATGATTGCTGTATTTTAAACTACCCATCTTGATAATCAAATCATGCTATGGCAAATCTAACTTCAACAATCCAACTTTCTGATTAAATTCGCGATCAGGTGTCCCGGGACTTGGCAAGGTTGAAATCCCGAGTCTCTTCACAGCACCGCTGTTGATCCTGGCTAGGGACGGCGATCTGAGATCAATTAATCGAAAAATCGATTTTTTGAGTCAAGAAAATCGATCTTTTAAATCGATATGTAGTACTGAATCGATTCATTGGATCGATACATATAACATAACCCTTTAAAATCGACATTCGATTTTTTTCTCCAGATCGTGGGTAAAATGACCCCCCACTTTGTAGGACACTGTCGTATAAACACATTAAATATGGAAAGAATCGGTACTAAATATAATTGCTATTATCGAAGTCCCTGACTTTGCTGACCAAAGATCGTTAATATTCGTCTTGATTTTAATAAAATTGATTAATACTTACATTGTAATAGCAAATTTGAAAAAAAAATTGGTTGCCTGTAAAGTCGGTATACGGGCGAAAGTTTTACGTGACAACGACTTTGAGTGGTAAAATAATTTTAATGTGAATATTCATTCGTATAGTAGGAAGAAGGATGAAATAATAGTAATAATTTAAAACATTTATTTATACAAAGAATTATATTTAAAACATTAATTTATACAAAGAATCTCGCTCTTAGGCGGGCTAACCATGCCCGAGTGGAAGGGACGCGTGCCTCTCACTCGCTCTCATTGTGAGCGCATAACGTGAGCGGAGCGTAACGCAGTTTCTTGAAGTGTCACCCGGCAAACCAATTTATAAGACGTTGTCACGTCAAAAAGATCGATTTTTTGGAAATCGATCTTTTAGACCTCGATTTTTTTGTGGATCGATTCATCAGGTCACGATTCGAATCGATTTAAAAATCGATCTTTTTCGGATAGAATCGCCATCCCTAATCCTGGCTTAAGCTTTGTATTATTTAGCTGATTCCTACTTACTCGTGATTGATGTCTAACTACCCTGCTACTTAGTTAAAGAACGGACACTCCTGTAAATGACTCACAAACTAAAGGTGTGTTAAAGATTTGTAGCTTTTATTACACCATTTAGTAAGTCTTAAGAAATAACTTTACTTTGTTGTTCTACATTTTTACGACTGCTTAGTTTTTTACTTGGCAATCCACTATAAGGTATAGGTATATACCTTCTAGGAAAGATATCATAGCATCCTTTATATCAGACCAATAATCGCTGTGACGTTACTGTGTTCCTTAGGAACGAGTGATTATTGCTAGTGCGAGTAATGTTGATTGTTTTACTCATACAAGTCATTTTTTGTACTCATAATACCCATCCAAGAGATCTTCATAAAATAAATAGATAACCATGTGCTACACTATACAGTTGCCTACAGTTGATGAATAGTTCTTTTTGCGGATGACCTAACCCAATCGGCCGGAAGGGCCTTTATTGATTCCCCGGACTTTTTCGGTGAGCCGTCCGAGGACGGTCGAACCGATCAAGTACTGTGGCAACTGCCATGAGGGCTCCCATTTACCATGTGGGGACGAACTTTGACTCAAGACGTTGCCGGACACTGTAGTTTTAGGGGATCGGGGAGCTCGTTCCATTATTACAAAATTCCATTAAACAATAAGTGTCGACCTCGATAATCGAGCGGTGTAAGCCGTCCGATTGGGCTATACTGTCCCCGGGAGGTCGCGGGTTCGACTGGTCTAATCATCTTAGCTACTGGTTCTGTACTGGTTTCGAAGTCTGATGGCAGTCGCTCGTTTAATTCTAGGTAGTAGCTAGCCGCATCAAGTTAGACTGAGAGCCGAGCCGACCCTAATTGAAATGGGAAAAAGGCAAGGGAAATGATAAATAAGTGTGGTGGCGAAAAGGATAAAATAATCTTGTCATTAGTAGTTTACTATGAACAGTCATAAGACATTTATCAAAATTTTTAGTATTTTTTGTATTTCGTAATATTGAATCCTGTTCATCTAGTGTTAGAAAAAAACATGTAGTTCCTTTTTTCCATGATTGTAGCTGTCTGTGGGTACTTTTTTGTCAATAAATTTAAGATCTTCAAGTCACGAGTGAATCGTTATTTACTGAGTAAGCGCGTTCCATCGTAGACTGCATCATTGCTTCACATCAGGCAAGTTGTGGTCAAGCGCAAGCCTATTTTAGGATAAAAAAATCGAAAAATTTAAAGTGTTATTTTTATATAAAACAATGTTTGTTTCTAGATATTTTTGGAGCAAGTATATTTCCATTGTGATGGTGAATCTTACCATGTGTGATTTTCTTACGGGATTAGCAGGACTTGGAATAAATATATTGTATTTAAATAGGTTTCTAAGCATACTTAAAAGTAAAAGTTTAGAAATTTCAAGTAGGTAACCATAAAAGTCGAGAGATTTCTGAAATCTTTAAACTCTATGTTTGTCAATCTAAATGTCTATAACAATGCCTGAAATACGTAGGACCTAAAGAAAAGCTTCAACATACCTATAGCATACGCAGCGTACAGCAGGTGGCTGTCATCAGTGCTCTCGTCTTCAGGGAAGCAGACTCCGGCGACGAGGCGTGGCTCTACCGCCATGTCGGAGTACATCATCTCCACGCAGTACGTGGTGGGAGGGTGCCACTGTAACCCACCTGGCGCCACTTCGAATAAGGTCCCATTCTACAACAAACATGATTTTTATTAGTTACTTTTAACCCTCTTCGGATTACCTACGAAGAAACACAGACACGGCAATTTATCATAGATATTGCTCGCAATTCTGCTGTCACAAGAGACGCCAAAAATCGCTTAAAACTTTATAAAATTTGTATCGGATTGACAAGTATACCTAATTTTCTTCAGTACAGATACGTCATAAGTATTTTGTAATTTATTGATAACTTATTTATCTTCGTAGTTATTTTTAACTCCCTGAAAGCGAGTTCACTTAATAACTGCAAGGTTCCTGTAATTCCCGGGTCGAGCAAAATTGCGCCCGGTCAACGTCAATAGACTCGCTCCCTTTTACGTGTAAGCGATTAAGTACACCTCTGCATATACCTTCGGATAATACAGGGCGAGACGCTATAATGAGTTATTTCTCATAATCATGATCATCCAACCCCATCTAACCTCCAAACACATCATACAAACAAACAGATTACCAACTGATGTTGTGCACATATTTACGGCTCAATAGAATAAACACAGCCTGAACAAACGTTATGTGGGCTAATGATTATTATTATCTATTTATAAGAACGTACTTTATAAAAAATTGGTGAGCGGTTTCGTATATTTATACAAGTCTGCAAATAGATGGTACACGAATATCTATTAACCTTATGAACGCAAAGAGAAAAACCATCAGCAATCGAGCTAGCTACAGGCTAGTATAGTATCGGGGGGCAGTGGGGACCAGATAATCGTGTGTTTTAATGTCCTGGTAAATTATATTATTATTGTTATATTATACAATATTTGAATAAAGTGATGACTAGCTAAGTCAATGTAGCCAGAATTTATGCTCAAAATTTTTACAAAGTCAATCATTGTGGTATATTGATATAGGACGAAGACGGGAAGCTGAACCGATAAAAACCTTTACGGCCTCACAAATAAACGAAGAAAAGTAAGTACTTATAGCTGTTAAGTTGATTATTTCCCTATGACACTAATTGTGTTTGAAAATAACAAAATATTATAGATGAGATACGGGGATTAAATATAACTCTAAATTAATAATTTAATAACTCCGACCTTTAATTTTTTTATCTAAGAATACTCCCGACTAATTCACCATTCATACAAAAAAACAATATCAAAATTTGTTTATCTGTTCGGGAGCTAAATACGATGCCACAGACAGACAGACACTCAGACACGTCAAATTAATAAATAGCTGTACTAATGATTACAATTATGGGTCTTCTATAACACTGTTTGGTTAAAGAACTTTTTGTAAATAATTATGCGCAACTTTAAAAAAGTTACTAGTCATAGCTGTACCACACCAACCAGTATACTTACTAATAGCAAAAGTAACTCAGTCTGTCTGTCGCGCCTTTACGTTAAAACTACTGAACCGATTTGGATGAAATTTGGTACGGAGATAGTACGACCTGGGAAAGGACATAGGTTAATTTTTATCCGAATGCGCAAAAAGAGGTTAATGGTTTAGCGCGGGCATAAGAGCGGGCGGTGGAGCCGCTGGCGGCAAGCTAGTGTAACCATAACAACAAAAGTTTGTAGCACAGTACCTAGTTACTTACCATCTGTAATTCACAGCGAAAACCACAATCACTGTTTACAGTTTTAATCTCAGCGAAACACTTCACACTTGAAACTTTCGGTAGAGATGGTTTAGAAAATATCTTTGTTGTGAAGACATGAAATTATTTCTTCTTACATATTATGTGCTTACGCTACTTTTGCTTGATTATCGATATGAAGTTAGTCACGCGTATAATCCTATTCGTGCATTACACTCAATGACATTTAATAAAGACATTATTAATATACTCCAACATAAACCTAGGTAAGAGGTCGACCCACTAACTAAAGATTTAAGAGGCATAAAAACTACACTCAACTTGGGCGGCGCGTTTTCCAATTTCATCGTTCATTGCGTATTTGCTATATCATTGCCTAAAGCCAAGTAACGAGAGTGGGCAATGAACTGCAAAGTCACTAGTCAACGTCCTGAGCCGAGGGTCGTCCCTACAAGGGGAGTCCTCAGTTGTTATAGTACTTGATCGGTTCGACCGTCTTCGGGCGGCTCACCGAAAAGTCCGATGAACCAATAGAGGCCCTTCCGGGTATTTGAGTCATCATCAGTAAAAAGAACTGGGTACTTCGTATTATAAACAACCACCGACCCATCTAGTCAGTATAAACAAAAAACCCTCTAATCTGTTAATTTATACAATTTTAATTGAGTATGTTCAAGAAATTCTGTGAATAATATTTATTGCTATTAATCATTGGTCGGTTTAAAAAAGTTTCCTGTCCTAAAATAAAAACACTTCAGATATTTGTAAATAGTTATTAAAAATAGGGCAGAGATATTATTTACAATTTTAAATTACAAGTTCTACGAAACACTTAGAACAACCTGCCAGTCTTAGAGCATTTTACACGGAAGTCCTCATACAACAACTTCAAGTATTAAATTGCTTCTGTTAGTTTTTGGGGTCGGAGAGGTAATCACTTACAGCACACAAAGTTAACTTTAGAAATGCACACGTAAATAAAAGCTACACACGAACACAAAACATGAACAGTTTAGGCATAGTAACTGTTCATGTACATCGGCAGATAAGAGGGGAACGCGCGCCATACTGTTCCGTGTTAATTTTCCAAGCTTCCAGTAAATTAGTTTCCGCCCGCAGCTTCGCCTGCTTGGTATTGAATATGTGCTATTCCTAACTGTATCTATGTGCTAAATTTCATCCCAGTCCGTCCAGTACTTTTTTCGTAGAAGAGTACCAAACATCTGCACATCTATACAAACTTTCGCCTTTGTAATAAGAACCAATTCATCCTCCTATGGCTGAGCACGGGTCTTCTCTCAACTATTTTATGAGTTGAGAGCACTGGCCAAGTGCGGGTTGGTGTGATAGTTTGATGATTTATGTCAAAATAAATATTTAAAAAACCTATGATGAATGTAATGATACAGAACAACCAAAACAAAAAAGTAATTCTGTATTACGTAGGTAGGTAATAGTAAGAAAAGTAAGTAAACCAAAAAATAAAACCTAATTTTACATCTAAGCTATGTAACTTAGTTCTGTAGGTCCTTGATGCTTGGGAAAGCTTATTATGGAAAATGAAGGTACAATCCGTGAGCTCTAAGCTGAGCTTTGCATTTGCGTGAGCGATCGATCAGTGATCATTTGTATGAGTGACGTCGCGCAGGGGACGCACCGCGCCTGAGGCCGATTATCATAAAGTTGTATAAACTGGTTTTAAGTTTTAACCTAGCAAAGGGCGCGTCGCGCTCTAGGCCGACGTCGTACGTTCCAAACTAAAGTGACCCCGTGACCATGAATTCTGAAAAGACTTTGACACTTGACTAAATCTAAAATAAACTGCGAAAAAATCCGTTACAAAGTGGTTTCTTTTCAATGTGTGATATCCGGGTAAATTTAAGAAAATACTAACCCAGCTTTGTTTTAATTTAGGTAGGACCTATAGATTAAGAAATCAAAGCAAACAAAGAAACCTCGTTAGGGCTTGGTTAATTTATGAGTGACGGTATGTTTATTATTGCAAATGGTTGGTGCTGAGGGGCGCTGGTAATGCGTGAGAAACACCACGCACTCGTGTTGCGGGTGTTGCCCGACCCGTGTGAATGTTTGCTGAATTTACATTCAATCATTATTTTATGAGACCACTTGAAAGGGAGAACAGGAATCAAGGCGGATTGATCCGTTAACCCCTCGCCGGAGATGTCCGATGAAGTTTTTCGACAGGGTTACTCGAATAAAAATTTGATTTAAAAAAACGTATGTAGGTAATTGTACATTCGTGTAGGTTTTGTAAAATACCTATAATAGCGACCCGCCCTGCCTTCAAACAGGTGCCATAAGATAATACATATTTTTTTTATTCTGAAATAGGCTTGCGCTTTACTACAACTTGCCTGATGTTAAGCAATAATGTAGTCTACGATGGGATGCACCGGCCCAATACACCGTTTCAATCGTGATAACGTATGATTTTCGGTTAGAAGGTGGCAGTGTAAAGAGGCTCCTTATGGTGAGAATCCATAAAGGAGACTATTTCTATCAGCGCAGCTTTAGGAACGATAAAAAGGCTTTTATGTACCTACAGTAATATTTTCTAAAAATCCTGTGTTCTAGCTAAATGGTAAATAAGTACCTAGCAACTTACTACTTTTTGAAACTAACAACTGATTTGGAATAATATTTGCAATTACATACGCCTGAAATAACGTTGTTTGAATAGTATTCACTGGGTTACACTTATTTTTGTTAGTGACGAAAACTGGCGTGTTTAACTAAATATTTAGTTGTGAACAACCATCTGAAACTGTAAATAATAGTAAAACAATAGTTTAGCGCAAATAGTTACTATAATACGCCATAGCACAAAATTATAATATTTACAGTCCATCAAATCTAAGAAGTACCGTTTGACAGTTCTAAACGTAGTACATTTAGAATTTTATTTTTTGTATGAAAATTGTTTATGTTGTGTTAAAATAAAAATAGCTTCATCATAAGTCAAAGCTAATAAAAATAGTGTGAATTACGCCTCTATAAAGCTAATTGAATAGAAAACAGTGAAACGTCAAACGGTACTTATTTGATGAACTGTACGTAGTAAGTAGGTACTACCATATACATATAATAGGTTCGATAACGCTGACATTTCGGAATTTTTGGTTTATTTTGCGGCATAACATGGAATCTGTGAGAAATGCAATAAAGGACAAAAAAAACAGTATACATTTTATTCTAATACCACAGATAATAAAATGCTAATACGTTCTGTCCGGAAATATTTCTGAGATTAAAAAGGACCCAATATTACGTTTAACCCGCGCCAATAAAGAATCGTATAGAAAATGGCGGCCTTGTAATGACACTTCGGACCGTCAGCAAAACAAAGTAGTCAGATAGATATTTTTTTATATAGATACACAACTGAGGTCTGAGCAACGCTGGCGCAGTGAAATATGAGGTCGCGGATTCGATTCCCAGTCGTGCCCACACATCTTTGTGTGAATTGTTTCATCGTCACTGCTCAATATCAGTGAAGGAAATCGTGAGGAAACCGGCATGTCTAAGAACTAATCATTCGATGACATGTGACATCCACCAACCCGCATTTGGTCATCGTGTGTGGATTAAGGCCTAAACTCTCTCAACTCGTAAGATACTAAACGTGGTCATTGAATGAATGTCCTATTCTAAAACGACGTCAACCAGTCGAATCTGTCGCACGCAGCGCAAACCGCGCGCCGCGCCGCTGCGTCGACATTATAAACTAGTCGAAAATTAGACAGTTTTGTAAACTAGTTTATTGTAAACGGCAAACAGTTGCGTTGCGTTCACGAGAAAACCGTTGACAACCCACGTCTATAAGATACGTAGCTGAGAGAAGACCTGTACCCAGCAGTGAGGCACTAAAAAGGGTTAAAGTAAAGTGAAGTGTTATTAGTAAGAATGAACCTGAACCTTGGTATAGGCAGGTAGGTACCTTCTTTAAGTTAAAGCGACATCATATACCTACCTACCTAGCTGAAGGGAAAGCTTCTATCTCAAATTACTTAAAGAACTTTCCTTAATCTGAAAAAGAAGCCACCCTTTTGGCAAAAAAATATAAAAGACCCACTCCACAAATAACTTCGAGAGTTCGATCCTTTTTACACCAAGGGAAATGTTATGTTTTTACATAAATAAGCAAAAGGGTTTAAATATTTAAGTAATGTTAAGAATTTTTATTATAGGTACTAGTGGACCCGGCAGACGTCGTTCTGCCCGGTAAAGCAGTGCCATCTACCGGGTCTCAGACCTACCGAATATAACCAATAATAAATAATAGGTATCTAACCCGGTATTCGGCACTTCTTCGCTTTCTAAATTTTCTTTTTTTTTTAATTTTTCTCTGCGTAAGAACCATCCTCGTACCTAAAGGAATATTTTAAAAAAGAATTAGCGAAATCGGTCCAGCCGTTCACACGTGATGTCGTGACAACGGAAAACGGGTTTCATTTTTATATATAGGTATTATTTAAGTAGGTATCTATGTATATCTTAATATTATTGGACTGTTGAACAAATGTGACAGCTTTTCAATTCCATTCTCAATCGAGAGAAAATTACTAACTGAATTTCATTAGTTTTTTACGTGTTTTACCTGTGATAACACCATGCAGAGAGGATGGGTCTGGTCTAACCATATGGAGGCTCATTCCACTGCCACCTTCTCACCGATAATCATTCGTAATCACAAGTGAATCGTTAAACTAGGTTGGCGCGTCCCATCGTAGACAACAACATTGCTATATCAGGCAAGTTGTAGTCAAGTGCCAGCCTATCGCAGAATAAAAAAAAATATCATGATAATTTTACACGATATCCTGCACTTACAGACAAAAATAATTTATAACAAGAAAAAATAAAACCAACTTTAAAAAGGAAACTAAACTAAATCATCAAAATCGGTTCTTAACCAACGATTTTATCTGCAAACAGACATAAAAATCACGTAAATTTCAGGATTAGGTACCCACGATTTCCCAAGGATTCCATCATCAGGTCCTAACATCATGCCAATACCTATTATACCGCAGAAGAATACTCTTTCATATAAAAATCGAGAGAGAAATCGTTGTACATACATAAAAAAATACAGTACAGTCGAACATATAACCTTCTCCTTTTTTGGAAGTCGGTTAAAAAAACAATGACGTGTTGCTTGTAACTTCGTAATAAGCTCCTACAAAATATCCCGTGACGAAATGCGACGGCCACGGTTTTAGTCATATTTATACTAAAACTAATAATAATATATTTCTCAGAACACGGCTGAACTAACAAAGCATGCGGTTACTCTCAAGGCCATTTGTGTTTACAAAAGTTTTAAAATATAGTCCTTTAAACAATAACTACAAAATTGTGCACGTATGGTACTACGTAGATATTACTTTAAGGGCCAGATTCAACGATTCTACATGGTTCACTCGTCAGAAAAACTCATAAAGCAGCGAAAGCGAAAGGCGGCCACATGATCCCACGTGTGGGATTGTACATCATTTTCAATAACCTTTTAACCCCCACATGCCGCATTTATGCGACAAATGTGTCTCTTCCCTTTGTCTCGTTTCTTGTTTTCAATATTTTATTTCTTCTTTTTCATCTTCCTTATGACACACGGGCGGTACCCGTGTGACATTTAAGTGGCAATAAACAGCATGGTTTTTTGTTACACTTTTATACATTGTACCTACATAATCGTTGTGGGTCCTTACATTTTATTATTTCGAAAATTTTTGGGGACATGCACCACAGGCACGGCGGCGCGGCGGCGGTGCAGCAATAGATTTTTGACAGGTTACTGAAATTTACAAGGTTTCTTAAAAATCCTAATCCTGATGTTGTATGTACCTATTTAATTTGTGTATTTATATTAAAAATTAATTATTTATTTAAATGGTGAATTACTTGTCTCTTATACCTGAGCCTTAGTTCTAGATGTTGGCTGACAATAAAAAAATTGGATTGTAATTTTAACAATTGATCGGTTTTTTTGTAGGTAGGTTACCCTGACCTCACAGACTGTCGCGCGATCACCCCAAAACTACAGAACTGATTTGGATGAAATTTGGTATGGAGATAGTTTGACACTCGGGAAAGGATTTATGATAGGTTTTATCCGACTGCGCAAAATGAGTTTAAATGGTTTAGCGTGATAACGGGAACCGTGCGGGCGAAGCTGCGGCCGGAAAAAAGTTAATTATAGGTAAGTACTTTTCATTGTAACGCCATGATATCTTTGAAATTCTATAGCAATAAAGTATTAGCAGTATTGGCAACTCCATCTAATTTTTATAGTCGTCAATCTTCTATTGAAGTTTTAAAGCAAAAGGCGTCATTCCATTTAAGTCAGCATGATGATTAAATGCAATTTGAAATCAAATTTTAACTGACTTTAAAAAGTTGGAGGTTATTAATTCGAATCTAAAGAAATTTATGTATGTTTTGTTTAAAATAGAAAAGAGTAGATAGCAGGGAGATAGGAGAGAAAAAGTAGAGTAGACCTATTCTAAAATTGTCATATTAATGAAATGAAGGTTTTTTATTTTTTTCTCATTAACATTATGAGGCTCTTGAAAGTAGATACTAAATTTATTCTGAAAGCTACTATTTTCTATTACAAACGCAGAAATATTTGAAGATAGATATTTTAATGGATAGAGAGAAAAATGTTAGGGACGTAAAAATTGCTGAGATGGGCGCCATTTAGCACACAGTCAAATAGTTATACATTTCACCATAGATTAATTTCCTGTAATCTTCGGGTGTTTTATAGTTTGGACCGTCAGAAAAACAAGGTAGTCAGATGTATGATATAATTTATTATAGACCTTGATTGTTTAGAAATAAATGAGCAAGATATGGATACAAGTGTTGTTATTAAAAATATGCAGTCAGAAAATCAAAAAATTAAAAACATGATGTTGATATAATGATGCACTAAATTGAATTCATCCAAATGCTGATAAATATGTACACTTAGCAAGCAATTAATCCTATCCTACTAATATTATAAATGCGAAAGTAAGTGTGTGTGTGTGTGTGAAGGTTTGTTACCGCGTATCTCCATAACCGCTCAACCGATTATATTAAAATTTGAAATGTAGGTAGTGTATACCCTAGAATCGGACATAGGCTAACAATATTTTCAAAAATCATCCCCTAAGAGGGTTAAATAGAGGGGTGAAGTTTGTATGCAACTTTTTATTCCTTGGTCCTATTCATTTAAAATTCGGTACACATAAACCTTAAGACAAATAATGAGATACGGGTTTTTTATTTTTCCACAATTACCCCTATGAGGTGTGGATAATGAGTTTTATTGGTAAAAATTAAAGTTTCTCTGGATCTGTATAGTCTCAAGTCCGATTCACTCCAAATTTGGCACACATATACCTTAAAAGAAATCATGAAACACGTGTTTTTTATTTTTCCAAAACTACCCCCTGTGGGGGTGTTAAATGAGTTTATTTGGAAAAATTAAATAGTCCTTAACTGTTTAGTCCTTGGTCCGATTTCCTTCAAATTTGGTATAAATAAAGCTCAAAACAAATAATGAAGCACGTGTTTTTTTATTTTTTCAATATTTTTTATTTTCATCCTAATACTAAGCGGGCAAAGCCTGAGAAATTATTCTGAGGCTGATTTTGTTCAAAGTTGATATCATAACTCCTTCGTAATTTTGATCTAAATTACTTTTTATTTTGACACAATGACATGTTTGACAACACAATGCTACGAATAGAATTCGAAATTTAAATTTCATTTCTTATAAGTATGGTCTAAGAGCCGTAGTACTTTTAAGAAACGTCTATTGATTTATGGATATACCTATGGGCGCTTGACGATTTCTAAATGTTGCTTACATCGTACACTACTGAACTAATTTTGTATGGAGATTGTTCGAGACCCGGGAAAGGATAGTTTTATCCGACTGCGAAAAAAGGGATTAATGGTCTAGCGTGATAACCAACATCCGCGGGCGAAGCCGCAGGCGGAAAACTAGTTGTACATAAACTACAAAAAGTGCACAATCTTGAAGTCATGTAGTAAGCAAGCAGGTAATTATTTTGAATTTTGGAACATGACTATCACAAGTACCATCCTGTCAGATGAATAACCCGACGTCTCTTTCATTTCGGTCGTGACGTCATGACGTTTGCATGCTGCTTCTTACCTATTTCTACTGTTTTCGATTTACGTTCTAAGTACTTCGAAGAGGTTTGATATCAGTATCGAACTCAGAATCAACGTTTTATTACTGGCCGCCTATGTTTTGATTGTCAGGTTTAAAAGTCGAAATCTGTTTTTTTATGACTCTGCTTTAAACGAGATCTTATGGTTATGCAAATATTTAGTGCCATTTAAAGGCTAAGCGCGCACTAGGTACGACAAAAAATCGTTGCAAAATATATCGTAAATCTGTAAAATATGAGATGGGAAATCTTCCATATATTTTGTACCATATGAAATGATTGTCGATTACTGCACTTTAAAAATTGTAACAAATATTTTTTTATGTTCGCCGTATACCACTCGCGCCTTTATTACCCATAAGGTGTAGTTGGAGATTAATACCACGCATGCTGCAAAGATTTTCTAAGTAAGTATATTAGAAGTCATTTTGCTTGGCCCCGGGATACGATCATGTGACCTCGCGATTACTAATCAAACACACCACTCGACAGTGACAGTGACAGTGAAGCTAAATATTTGTAAAAATAACACATGCCTATTAAATGAAAATGAAAGATTGCTACACGTTGTCGCCTTTAATCATATATAGGTACCTACGTCATATTAATGAATTTTATTATGTTTCTAAATTAATGCGGTAATAGATGAAGACGTAATATGGCGCCTGCTGCTTATACTTATCTTTCAAACAACGTATACATATTTATGTACCTTTTGATGTTCCCTAATTTATGATCTAAATGATGAACTTGTTTTTTGGAGATTTAGTGGTGTACACATATCTTATTTAAGCATGTAGGTAATAAACTTGTACACTGACACACGTTATACTTATAATAACTTATTTTATGCCGGGAATAAAAATTGTTTTGGTTTGGACAAATAATAATAAGTATAGTGGGACATTAACACACACGGTCATCTGATCCCAAACTAAGCAGAGCTTGTACTATGGAAACCAGATAACTGGTAATATATCTACTACATATAATACTTTTCTTTTGTAAATACATACTTAAATATAGATAAATACACCCAGACACAAAACAAACAGACGTATTCATCACACAAATCGAACCCACGACCTGCGGCGTGAAAAGCAAGTATCTTACCGACCACGCCACCGGCCCGTCAAATGATTAAGATATATGTAGTAGGAGAAGGTATACATATGTACTTATATTAAATACTTACTTTCCCCCAGTGTATCCACTTATGATACACATACGAAAAGTATAAGCATATTCATTAGTTTAGGAACAAAGATATTGAAGTTATCTTAAATACGAGACTGAATAGAAATCGATAAGCAACTAAGGTCGTTTGTCGTTTGTTTTCATGTTGTTATACACAGACGATAACAATGTTTTAAATTCCGATAATTGTTACTTGACAAATAGTGTCTGATACACAATTATAGGGAAAATACATTTAAAAAAACCGGTCAAGGGCCAGTGAAACGCGGACGGTGAGTGCTCCGTTTAATACTAGGAGCTGGTAGATACTTTTGAGTAACTAGTAGACACTAGGCAATCTCTCCTGTAAATATCTGTCTGTCTGTCACAAGACTGAAAACAATCGTATGTTATAGGTACTTGAGTACTACATCGGGAATGTATCGGATGACTTCTAGGCGGTCATCATACACTAATGTCCAATAATAATCACCTAAAACTTCAACTAGTACCTATAGGTGTATTGTGTAGGGTACCTTAAACGAGAAAAGTGAGAAAACTCTCATAGCTAGGTAATTATATATCCTCTTAGCTCCATAATTTTAAGGTACTAGCAAAGTCCGTCGGTACTAGCTAGCCGGTGAACTTCGTACCTCATGAAAATCTTTCTTGATCGTTTACAAATAGGTATTACAAAACTAAAATCAGCTATATTAGTTTAGCAGATCTTAAGTTAGTTGCAGTTTAGTCATTAGCCAGATTAGTGAGCTGAAGTGGCAGTGGGCCGGTTGTAGCTGCCGCAGAACCGACAACGGTTGGGGTATACGAGTTTTTGAGCGGAGACCACGAATTGGCAAATGTAGCGTAGGACGTCCTCAAATTAGGTGAAGTGACGATCTCAGTAGGAAGAATGAGCAAAGCCGCGGATCGTGCTCAGTGGCGTGCTTTAGGAGAGGCCTATGTCCAGCAGTGGACTAAAATAGGCTGATGAAGATGATGATTATGATAAGTATCAATCAGACTAATGAGAAAAATAACGTGGGAAACTGGTATCAGCTAGGTGATAAAACTGTGTTTCGGATCGGATAAGCCTCAACTCCAAAACATATAAAACAGTGTGTAATGAATTAAATGTTTTTCGTACCTACTTATTTTAAACTTTGTGTTCCTACTAAGCCACTAAACTTTGTAAACTTACCTATCTACATAAGAATTTCGTCAGTTTGTTTTGTAGTTTATCTCGTGGTCATTAGACATTATTTGCTTATCTTATATGAGTCAAAGGTAAATACTCCTAAACATATTTGTTTCCGTGGCTTTAAGTGGAATGTGTATAACCACAGACTGTCAACACCTGTTACATGCCTTCAAAGAATAGGTGATTCCAATTTCTAAACGTGCGTAAATGTTTACGAAACGAAATGTATTAGAAGCGAAGTGACAGATTTATTACACTACATCATCACAATAGAGGCCCAAGTTTAATAGCATTATAATGCCAAGTCTGCTTGCATTTATGCTAAGGGGGTCGTACAGTAAAGTTTAATCGGTGAACATTCGCCTGATATCGGCTATAATCGGCATATTTTTTTGTTAAAGAGCAGACTTGAACCCTAAAATCTAATTGTGAAGGACCCAGGAAGATTCCTGTAATTTTCACTGTATCAAGTTCAAAGCTAATGTCAAATACAGTAATAGGTAGCTATGTCGTAAACTTAATTAACTAAATCTTAATTAACTTCGCAAACATCATAGTAAGTTTCCTATATAATCCTAAACCACAATGATTCATGCATGAATGATAATAATACACTCATTCTGCGTCAAAATAAAAATAATATTATTGAGAAAACAATATGATACATACCTTAACAGTATGATTATTTAGGTAGCTCAGAGAGCGCCCAAATCGTGTGATATCAGAGAAGGGACCTGATTTTTTGTAGGCTTACAGTACAGATTCATATTCCTACCTAAAAGACAATCGAGTAAGGGATTTGTCCGAAGTTTTCAGAATCCTAATTCATTGTTTGATTTAATGAACCAAATTTCAACCCAGGTTTTTATCAGTCTATCGTCTATTGTAAAACGATTCTATAGGCCGACCTTTTAACTCGCGTATCGCCTATCGCCAAGATTCTGACTCCTCAAGCTGCACAGACAGTGATGATGATTCAAGCGATATGGATATAAGTGACGTATAGTCTTACATTACTTTTATCTGTGGTTAAATAGTTCTATAAGAGATTTAATTAATGTTTTATGACTTTGTACCTCAGATGGCGATACGCAATAAATTACTTATTTACAAAGTTTATTTATAATATGTGATATGTAAGAGTACTCTCTTATATCACTTTTAGGTAAGAAGGTAAATATAACTAACTTACTCCGAATTCACGATCAGCTTAAAAACAGATAAGAAACTTACTTCTTGAATGTACAGGTCTTCGCCCGGGCCATCAGAATCCACTAGGTAACTATCATCGCACGGCCGCTGATAAAGGTAGAAGAACAGTTCCGATGCCACCAGACCTGTCGCCTCTTTCGCCTTGTACACAGTGGGATTAAACGTGCCCGCCAACTCAGATTCTGTACACGTTGTGTTCATAAACGTACTTCCACGAGCACAGCATCTATGGACACAGATTCTCCCAATACAAGGACATCCAAACCGCAACGAAGTCCCGTTGTCTTCTACATCGTACCACGCATCGCTTTTGTACTCCACACCCTCGAATAGAATGGAACCGTTCCCGTGCAGTTCTCCACCAGTTATCACCACACTCTGTTCTTTAGAACAAGGGTTACAAGCGATACTACCGAACAATATTTGGAACACTAAAAACAATAACACCTTCATTTTGCTTTACAGTCACTGAAACTTTATCTCTTCACGTCTCCAGAACTCACATTTCGGGAACAAACTTAACGTAACAAAAATAGAGTTCTAATTTAAACAAATTTTACAGTTATTACTATTAAAAAATGTATCACCGTTCAAGTGTCCATTATCAGAAGAGTAGTGAAGTAATTTGATGTATCATTTTATTGTGATAAGAGATAAGCGTGCGAGTGCGATTGGCGAGGAGGGGAGCCGTGTTGTAGTGTCGGTGTGTACGTCCCGACTGCCGGTCGACTCACCCACTGCTGGAGACGACTCTCATTCACCGACGCAAGCTTCTTAGCTTATTTTGTTTACCAATGATGACGCACAATCAGTAGACCTACCCAACCTTCACTAAATGATCCTTATCCTCCGAATATTAAGAATAAAAATCATAAATCTAATACTACTAATCTATATTTAAAAGAGAGTCGTGTTAGTTACACTAAGTAGTTATAACTCAAGAACGGTCGAACCGATTTGGCTAAGAATTGGTGAGGAAGTAGCTTAGAACCAGGAGAAGGAAATAGGATACCTACTTTTCATCCCATTGCGTTTCCATGCAGCATGACTGTGTAGCCGTTCATAGGGTTACAAACGCCTCACTTACACAAACTTCTTTCTGGGAGTGCAATAATAAAAAAAATCACCTTTTGTCATCTCCATTTACACTATTATAGAGACGAAAGATTTGATAGTTTGTTGGTTTGTTACCTTTTTTTGGCCGGGGAAATCCTTTATTTATGGATCCCCGCTTCGTGTAGGCGCAGGGCAGGGGTGTGTGGTACTCCAAAAGGGTACCCACTAAAACCTCCCGGGCGTTGTCCCACGGCATTCTACCCGCTCATTGGCTCCCTAAGGGTCCAGCCTCACGTGCCCACTAGCCACTTAAGGGACACTTCCTCCTCCGAGCATCTCTGCTCTCACGATTTCACTCAAGCCGGCCAATTACTAGTATAGTATTATAATAATAATAATAATAAATCACTTATTTCGATCAACTAATTGGATCATAAAATGCAATAAAATACAATGTCACTAAATTAATATAACACAACAAGATCAATAAATTCAAATTAGAAATAATCATATACCATTTAAAGAATAATTCAATTATTATTATAGTTAATAAATGTTAAAATTTAATTATTATTATTAATTATCTATTTAATTACACTGGTCAACAAAAAAACAATTTTTGCATGTAACATGAAAACTTTTGTCGAGTCAAGTTTAGGACAAGGATAAGGATACTAGAAATAAAATTAAAATTCTTCAAATACGAATAGATTTTTTGTAATACCATTTTATAACATTTCAGAAATTTTGAATTTTTATGAACAAAAAGAAGTTATTTGGATTTATTGCTACATTAATATGAATTTACTCTTATGATTTTCGTTTGTATTTTTAGTGTTAGAAGCCTCACCTAATGGGATAGAGGGAAGTTTATTGCCGATATGTAAAAGAACAGCCTTTAGACTTACTTTTGAGCCATCAATAAATAAACGCCACTCTTCTGCTTTATATTCTATACCCAAGACAGTCATTACACCATAGACATTATTACAAAATACAAGCTGATCATCTTGTGAAAAGAAACCTTTTAGCTCTCCATCTCGATTGCGAAAGTAACATACTTTTGTTCTAGGTTGTAATAAATTCCATCCCTTTAATCGAGAGCCCAAAAGTTCTGCCTGTTGTTTGGACAAATTTAAGTCACGTACCAAGTCATTGAGATCTCCTTGTGATAGAAGATGTGGCTCATTAGATGTGAATGAGGAAGCTTCTTGGAAGTCAGGATCCAATGTCTCTTTTTCGACTTCTGGCGTAAGGGACAGATCGCTAGTTTGAGGTGGTTCTGGTACCGGTAGATCTTCACTATGAGAAATCGGTCTTTTAGCTGATGGCAGGTCAGGATACTTGATTTTACTTTTTGTTTTAATTGTAATACCTTTTGTATCAGTAAGACAAAAATAACAATCAGATGAGTGGTTCGTTGGTTCTGTCCAAATCATAGGGATTGCAAAAGGCATAGATCGAGATCTTTTCGCCCATCCAGTGAGAAGACCCACACATGTAACACAACAGATGTGTGGAACCCACGCTTTGTCTTGTTGGCCGATGGCAAAACCAAAATACTGTTCATATAACTTAGTTACTAATGGTGTCAAATTCCTTCGCTGAGTTTTGAAAGTAATGTCACCACAAATGTAACAGAACTTGTTAGAATCATTTTTACACTTTCTTGACATTGTTTAAGAATCACTTCACTCTAAAAACAGAACAAACCACTGCGCTCTTCAAATAAACAAATTCTCTAAATGCGAAAGTCGAACAAAAACGGTTAATTTTTAATTTTGTGGGTAGTAGCTGTAACACGAAAACTAGATCTGATGGAATCGAAATAAATACGATTATAAAATGAGGGTATGTGGGAAATTTAGAATTAGCCAGCACCTTTCTTGTTACAAAACTTTGTTGACCAGTGTTATTATTATTAATCACAGATAATATTATTATATTATCTGTGATTATAACACAGGTGTTTCAGGGTTTTTGAGGCTTCCGGAGTCCTAACGAAACCCTTAAAAACCTAGTTCAACCGACTTAAAAAAGGATAATAAGGTTCTCAATTTAGCTGTGTTTTTTTATTTATTTTTTGTATAAATGTTTCGCGATATTTTCGCCAATTAGAGATCGATTTTAATAGTAAAATTTTAATTTATGTAACATTAACAATTTGGGAGTATACAACATAAAGAAAAAATTAGGTGCCAGAAAAATAAAACCTACGCACTAACTTAGCCTAAAAAAAAAGTAAATATAAAATAGAACTTATAAAACATATCTAAAGCTGGGCGCCAAAAAACTCCCCCGCATCAATGTCGGTTGGTTGCGTACTAAGAAGGCTGCCAGCATTGCCACGTTGAATGGCAACGCTCAATCTTTGGCCTAAGTGTAGGCCAGCCTTCTTGTCGCGTGTTCTATCCACCAAAAGTTTCGAAATGGCGCGGCAGAGCTGTTACGGGGCGAGAGCAAAACTAGTCTTTTTAAAAACTACTTTTATTAAATTAAACTAACACAATTGTTATTGATGAGATTTTGAACTAAGGAACTAGGAATAAACAGAAACAGTGTAAAGAGTTTGGAGTTCGAGAACAGAGTGACTAACTTATTAACTAATCTTAAGTATTTATACTAATAGTTTGTGGGAAGGGCAAACACAATACTTAAATGAGTCATAAACAATAACATATTAAGGGAGACTTTGTAACTTAGATTAATAAACAAATAACACATTAAGAGTTTGAAAGTAAATTATACATTAGGGTTCAAAACAAATTAATTAACAATAGTGGATAAGAGAAACTAATAAACAATGGATAAACAATGAGGGAATCTACTATCTAACAGAGCTCGCGCACCCGGACCCCATGTCCCTAGCGTCTCCACACCAAACGGTTCGAAAACATAATTACCGACAAGGTTGCTATATTTTCGCCGTTTGCATTGGTCAGGCAGGGGCTGGAGTCTATCCATAGTCATAGTTACCTAACCCATTAACACCCACCACTATTACCCAGATTTTAAGTTATTTTTTTGTTTCAAAGGGTTTAAGTAAGGACTTTGCAGGATTGAACTCCGAGTTACTCCAAGACAAGATTCAGTGACCCCGTGGTTTGCACCGGTGTGACTCATTTGCTAGAAAACTTGATGCAAAAGTGCAAACACTATCTCTATTGCTCAGGAATGGTTAGAAAGAGATAAACAGTGCGGCTGAGTGCGGCGCAAACGCACACTTACATACTTGGATGCACACATACGTAGATGAAACTAACCACCACAGACCATAAGAGATAAACTAACCAATACCACACGTCCACGAATGCCTTATCATAACCATGTAGGTACTTCCCCTAATAACGACAAACGTATATAAATGGATCGATGCACTCACACTCACACACGAAAACCACTACTATTTACCTATACCAAGACAACGAAAACCAACTAATTTGATAAAAAAAAAATTCTTCGATAGGTTGGCGCTTGACTACAACTTGCCTGATGTTAAGCAATGATGTAGTCTACGATGGAACGCGCCAGCCCAGAATACCGATTCACTCGTGATTACGAATGATTTTATCGGTGAGAAGGTGGCAGTAACTTGATTGTTGATTTAACAACCCTTTAGTGTTGCATCCAGAGCTAGGTACGGGTCACTCAACCATCGAGTTGAGATAGTTAAGCCTTTAATCTACACACGCTGGCCAAGTGCGGGTTGGTGGATGACATATTATGTCATCCACCAACCCGCACTTGGCCAGCGTGTGTATGTGCTCGAATGTTTAGTAGACATGCCGGTTTCCTCGATATGTTTTCCTTCGCAAATATCTATTTTGCAGTGCAGATGCAACAAATCTCACAAAGATGCACGACCGGGTATCGAACCCGAGACCCATATTTAAAAGTCGAGGCTCTGCGTCACCTCTGCTTCATGAGTATTGTCAATCATCAATGACATCATTGTTATCCGCGATTTCTAAGAATGGTACCTAGTGTATGTACGGGTTACATAATTATTGGCTAAAAGATACCTTTGTAGGTACGTAGCTTCTATACAATAATGACCTATTTAAGGTATACCTAAGGTATGTTAATGATCCGTTCAAAAAAGCGATGTTGAACCCAAGGCAAAAAAACATCCGTTTGAAGAACTAAAAGTTACACAACCAAAATAATTATTAAAAATGCGAAAGTATGGATTTTATTTGTCAATATGCAGGCACTCACGCAAAAACTACAGGACGGATTTTAATGAAATTAGGCGAAGAGATGGATTCTACTTTTAATACTAATATCACAATAGTATATGCAAACTCTTTGAAAGTGTTCTAAAGATGTGTTGTAATATAGGTAATACGCAGGCGAAGCCGCGTTTGGAAGCTTGTTCTGGAATAAGTTGGAATAATTTTCCAAGCAGGTAGGTAGTTACTACACAACGGATTCTGTAATTATAAACAAATCCATTCGTTTTTGTTTAGCTTAATAACTACGCCCGATCCTAACTTAAACAAGTGATCAGTGAAATGTGAGTTGCCGAATTCGAGATACGTGATCAAGAGTAGGGGCCATGAGTGTGAGGTGAAAAACGAAGTGTTGCCAACTCGACTAACATAAATTTAAATAGTAGTAATTTTACACATCTTTGACATCCTGCTTGTTTCCTTAATTTCAAATATCTTTACCAACGGTAACACAGGTTCACAGGGTGCCAAAATAAAATACAAATAAAAAACCGCATCAAAATTAGTCCATCTGTTTAAACGCTAGGTACTAAGTGGCAACTAACTTTACACAGATACACGCATCAAACTTACAACACCATCCCTTTTTTGTTGGAGGTTAAAAATATGTACATATATACATTTAACTACGTCTTACGTAGGCTATTTGGACAAATTATTATTTCTTTTTTAGACTATTTTTGAAACAAAAGTCTAGCAACATTATTTAGAAGTTCTTTGCCTGGTACTTTTTTTGCAACACAAGCAAGCTTATAAAATACCAAGCAGTTGGTGAGCGCGTTAGAAAGAAAGAAATTTTGTTTCTGTGAAGCCGTGACTTGTGTTGTCATCAAATCGAAGATATTTTATACTATTGGTGAGTGGTACATAATAAGTAGATTACTTAGGAAAAAATGGCGACCTCTTAATTGAAGTTTTTGTAAAAATATTATGATAAATAAATAGGTAAAGCTCTTACATACTTTTAAACTTGACACTGGCAGAATTGCGGAATTATTCCTGCAGAAGCCATAATTAAAATATAATAAAAAGCCATAATTAATAAATATAAACTAGCATAACACGTTTAATTAATTTATACGTATACATACTTAAATACTACTTACTTGGGCTAGATCGGGGATGGAACCTGTAACCTTATATTTCAAAGCCGAGACCAATACTAATAATAGATGAAGTTATTTCATTGCCACTCGTTTTATCAAAGTTGCCGCTGCTCAATATCGATGAAAGAAAACATTGTAAAGGAACCGGTATGTCTAATAACTGACTTCCACCAACCCGCACGGTTGGTAGCAGTCACACGAAAAAATGTCAGCATGTGTGTTGAATAATATAGGTACCTATTTCGTTGAAATGAGACCCGTACAAAGCACTACAATAAGCAGTTCTACAAAATAAAATGGACGCAATTTTGATGCCATTGACTGAACATTATGAAATGAAACGAAACGAAACGAAATGAAATGAAATGAAAATATGCTTTTTTTTGAGACGTGAATCTACATAAAAATAGTCCAATTTATTTTCTTACCGAGCAGTGAATGACTGCCCGGTAGGAAAAATAGGGATTAATATTTAAAAATAAGGAGGTACATTGTATCTAGATATGTACCTACCCACTGTAACTGTACTGTGTATGTATGTTGAATTATTATAAGAACGATGCTGTTGCGTGTAGGTGTAAGAAGAGTTTGTTAGAAGAACAATAACATAAATTTTTTTAACTTTATATTTGTGTGATTTCACTTTTAGTGGTTAGTAGGCATATCTACGTATGTTTAACTAGGTAGATACCTACCTAATATTATTTAAATTTCAATAGAATCTGATCGTTTACCGATTTTAAAATGGAAGAGCTTTTGATGTTTTTTTTTTTTGTAAAAAAAAGGTATTCGTTTCTTTTCAGCCTAAAATGGGTTTACTAGCCGCTATTGTTGTGAACGCTCTCGGCGGTGCCGTTATCTACGGCACTGGGGGTTTATTGACGCCGGTGGTAGCGCCAATGCTGGGCTTCGGCAGCGTCGGCATTGCTGCCGGGTCCACTGCTGCCGCGGCACAGGCCTACTACGGTAATCTCGCAGCTGGCTCCATTATTTCACAGCTGACTGCCGCCGCCATGGTCGCTCCGACTCCGTAAGTTATTAAAATTACTATCTTCCGCCCGCAACATCGTCCAACTGATATCACCGTAAGCATCCCGAGGGAACATAATATTATCGATATAAAAATTAAGATCATCTTCACCCAAGTATTAAACTACATTTGAGCATTAAACACGGGAGGTGTTATACGCAATTTCTAGTAGGTAGTTACTACTAAATTGTTTCTGCCAGTTTTTGGGGGAAGCAAGGTAACCGTACAGCAAACATGCAAAAGTTGAAGTGTCCTTACAAATGCACACGTAAATAAAAGATTCACACAAACATGTAACATGAACAGTTTATGCATACAAACTGTTCAGCTACCTCGGCAGAGGGAAACGCGCGTAATACTACTTCCGTGTTAAATTTTCTAAGAAACATGTATGCAGAATTTTATCCGATTCCATTCAGCCGTTTTTCCGTAAAAAGGTATAAAGGTATAAGTATAAGACACATACATACAACCAACCATCTTCACAAACGCATTGTGTGGATATAGGTACCAAGCTCAGAGTAAACTTAGGAACATATTTTATTACCTTAAGACGAAAATATCGTGAGGAAACCGGCATGTCTAACAACTAATCATTCGAGGACATAATAATATGACATCCACCAACCCGCACTTAGCCAACGTGTGTGGATTAAGGCCTAAACTCTCTCAACTCATAAGATAGTTGAGAGAAGACCCGTGCACAGCTGTGGGACACTAAAAAGGGTTGTGTCAACATTATAAAGCAGCCAACCGGTACAGCATTTTGATGAACTGTAGCCAACATTACCTTGTTTTTGTTTCAGGTAATTCACTCTTGTCTCACCTATTGTCTACGGGATAGTATTTATAATAAGTGCGACAGTGAATTCAAATTATAATTTCTGTCGCCCGGTTTATTAATATATGTAATTTCCCCTTTTCCATGAAATAGGTGTAGATTGATATGTGAGTGAAATAAACTTTATGATTAAACTTTTTCTTTGTTCTTTTTAACGTCTAGACTAGATCATTAATTCCCAAAGTGGTCTAGTGGGTCTACGAAAGACACGACGGCGTTTGGCGTGATAAAAAATGGGAATCACATTTCGGGGGTCCACGAAAATCTGGTTTCGATAGTGAAGAACAAAAGTGTTGAATTCACTTATCAATTTAGGCAGATAATTAAACAATCAATAGGGGTGACGACGATGTTTTTGTTTGTTTTGTCAGTCAGATAAATAAATTAAAAATGTTATACGTATACGTAATACGTATTTTTCTTTTTTGTGTGATTAATGATAACTGCGATACGTCCAAGCAAAATCTCGAGTGACTTCAAGCTTAGGTAAGTTTTACACCTCTGGATGACGACGCACGTAGCGCACTCCCACTCCATAACTAATACGTTATATCTTGGTCTCGTCTTGATCACTACATTGCCAATCTACTGTAAGCGTCAGCTTACATCCTAAATCTATGGCCGCAACGCTTCCATTATCTTTATATTTTTTGTTGAGTTTTGGAAATATGGTAGAAATGTAAGTAGCTCCATAGGGTCAACCGGCACCAGCAAAAATTTTAAAGTGTTCTATGAGTAAAACCGTTTGGGAACCTCTGGTCTAGACGGAGCAATCGTGCGGGGTTTGGTACGGGTAAAGTTGGTTCAGTGTCTGCAGTAGATTTCAATAAAATTACAACTTCAGATAACTTCTCGCCTTTACGGCTATATTAATCGAAGGTAGGCAGATGCGAATATTAGATAGTAAGTACCCACATTACGTCGGCTATGTTTGTGTCCCTTATTATGGGGACCGTATTACTGAGCGTTGGTACTGCCCTACAAAACATGATACAAGCGTATTCTTTTCTGTTTCTACTAATCTCTGAGTGATAGAGATAGATCGAGGTTGCAACATGTTTTCGTGTGCATGTTTCGCCAGTGGAAACTAGGGGTTAAGGGAACACGCTTACCACTACTATTGCAAAATAGAAAGTTAGATCATAATAAATTTGTTTATTAGCTATTGTAATGCAAATTGTAGTAAAGTCCTTTAGCGTCGAGCAATTGTTGGTGTGAGCCAGCTTCAGAGACGACGCCAGCATCTATGACGCACACGAGGTCTGCGTCGCGGACTGTACTCAGCCTGTGAGCTATCATCACACAAGTGCGACCTTCTGCCGCCTGCTTCAGAGATTCTTGTACCACCTGAATAATGTGATACAAATTATATGAGTGCATGCCAGATACTTAAATACTAACAACATTTCCCACATATGTCACCTTTCTTCTCACAACAAGCTTTACAGAGTTCAGAGAGTTTAGACCTTGCCCTCGCTGGCCTAGTGTGGGTTAGTGAGGTAGGTATCACATGTCATGTTCTCAAATGTTTAGTTCTAAATGTCATCCAGCACTTACTTTAACTTAAAATTTAATTTGATTTAAACACGTATTCTGTAGAAAACACGTGAATTCGTGAGTCATTTTTTATCGCCGGCGATATGAGTTCTATGTTTTAAACTATGCGCTTCAACTCTGCGCCTGTAGAAGTTGTTGACTCAAAGCATTATTACTTGGTGTCTTTTGTTGTCCCTTCACCGAACGATACTGAGCATCGGTTATAAAATGACACGTTTTGTCCTTCGTTTTTAAAAAAAATTGTGGGTGCAATCTAGTAAATCTATAAGAAACTGACTGACTAACATATCAACGCACAGCCAAAACCGCTGGGTCTAGAGACTCCAAATTTGACACATATGTTCCGTAAAAGGTCTACAGATGCACTAAGAAAGGATATTTTTAAACTTACCCCCTAAGGGAGTGAAACGAGGACCATGCGGGTTTAGCCGCGAGCGGAAGCTAGAGATATTATAATTATTTTATTATAATATAATTCAGTCTAACCCAGCAAGACACAAAACCCACACCTCTAGCAAGTGACAAATGTGACTCCTATATACCTTCTCGCTTTCGGTATCAAGGGCGCTCGTAGCCTCGTCTAGCAGGAGGATCTGAGGTCGACGGATCAAAGCTCTGGCGATGGCGACACGTTGCTTCTGCCCGCCAGATAGTTGCGTGCCTTTCGCCCCTATATTGGTGTCATAACCCTGCCAACAATAGGTATTTACGAATTACTAAAAATAACTGTCTTCAAAAAATTTGAAAGCCCTCATGCCAGAACTAAGATTGAAACAATGTCATTTTTTTAAAGCAATTCACCGAATTTCCCAACAAGAGCGACCCTTTTTTTAACAGCCGACATTTTACTAAAAACAATATTGAGAGTTGTTTTTTTTAAATTACGACCTTATGCAATAACAAATGGCACCACAGGGACCTTGCTTTGTTTGTTGACCTTTTTCAATGTGCACAATTTTGAAATAAATATGTAAGTATGAAATATAGATTGCATACTAGTATTGTATTAGGTATATTATCTGTGATTGCAGTATCAAAAAGTATTTACCTATGAATTAGTTTAATCTGGATATTAGGGAGAAGTATGTAGAATCTGGAGTGACTTCTCATCGACATAACTCTGGTAAAGACACGACGAAGTTGTAAATTTTATCTAGTTTAGCCGCGTCGACAATCTCGGCGTGTATGTCGCATTGGTCTCGGATTCAGATGCAGCGGTTCAGAGCAGTCGAACAGCGTCGGTTCTTGCTTGAGACACTATCCCTAAGGAGGTATAGAATCTAAACAATTGGGACTAGTAGTTGACATACCTCTGGTAAAGACACGACGAAGTTATGAATGTTAGCTAGTTTGGCCGCGTCGACAATATCTGCGTGTGTCGGCACGGTCTCGTTGTCGCCGTACGCGATATTCTCCGCGATGGAGCAGTCGAACAGCGTTGGCTCTTGTGACACTATCCCGAAGGAGCGACGCGCTTCGGATATTAGCAAACCTCGGAGTGGTATGTCGTCTAAACACTTATAAAACACAGTTGAATTGTTATCAGAAAATATGTTCAATTTTTATTTTATTGCCGTTTTTAATTTGCAAGGTCCCTTAAACTTATTACAAGTTCTAATGCTACAGAAAGAACCAAGTAAGTAGGTATAGATACTAACAACTTTCCCCGCGTCAGGATCATAGAATCGCTCCAGCAGCTGTACGACAGTACTCTTGCCACACCCGCTGCGCCCCACCAGCGCTATAGTCTTACCTTTGTCCACCTACAATAATAATTATAATATAATACATTTCGCACTTAATATTATTTTCAAGCCAAAGCTTAAGATGAAACAGATCTTTTTAAATAACCTCTCTAATATATATGAAGTGTGTATACCTGCAAGTCTAATCCACGGAGCACTTTCACTCCAGGTCTACTAGGGTACTTGAATTCTACTTCCTTCAAACTTGCCTCTCCTTTCGATATCTGAATATGAAAATAATAACTAGTTGATTCTTGAAAATATTACACATAACTTTACATCAGGGAATAAGTAGGTTCTTACCTAATTTTCTAGGAATCCTACTTATTCTACAGACTTAATATGATTCTAAAAATATAGATAGAAGTACTACCTACATAATGTGTGACTATGTATGAATTTTTTTATAGCAATTATTGAAAATTATGTGCATACTAACAAAAGGTCTGACGAGAGGTGTCTTAGGGTCTTTAATATTAGGCTCAGTGTTCAAAAGAGCGATCACCCTGGATGCGGCGCTTATGCCCTTCTCGAAGTGCGGTGCCAATGAAAACGCATTCTGCGCTTGCCCTGACGCCATTTGTAAAGATTGAGTTGTTCTGCACATTAAAAAAATATAGGTATCTTATAGTTTGACCAACAATATACGGGATAAGGCTGTGATTTTTCGCTGTACATTTATCAAGTAAAATTAGACTAAAGTTAACAATGAAAATAACTCTAGGTACTCAGTAACCAACTACAGGTACCTAATCAATATTAAATTCTAGTACACTTTTACTCACACCAAAATATTCTCATAAGCAACACCTTCATTGACCATTAGATGTCCTCCATACGTTAAAGCAGCAGCGTTGATGAAGTTGAACATGGACCGCGAGAGGCCTTCAACGAGGCCCTTGCAGTGTGCCGAGCGCGTGGCAGTGCTCAGGGCAGGGGCCAGGTGGGCTACGTATTCCTCGACGAACAGCCGCTCGCGACCCACCGACACTACGGTCCGTACGTTTGAGACCGCCTCTATTGCTATCTGACACAGATGCGAGTCAACGCACAGACCATCAGGTGACACAGTCTGGTCTGCGCTGTGCGTTGGTAGATAAGTATAGTATCGATATTATTGATACTATGCTTAAATAAAATAATAAAATAAAAATAAAATAAAATAAGTTTATTGAATTTCATGGCATATACATGAGCTAGATACAATATTAAGCTAAAAATAATTAGTTACTGCTATTTATTATCTATAATCTACTAGTATATGTCTATGTTCTATGTACTTAAATAAGACTAATAACTACTTACTTCTACAGAAGAGGCGTCGGCTAGCCTGAACTAGGTTATTAAATATCCTGTGTTTCAGGCCGGCTCTCTATTTTAAATTAAACCAATATGATACTAAACACAACTTAATTGCTAGTTTCTAAAACAAAATACAAAAATGCCTAACTAATTATATTAAAAGATATACTATTTCGGAATTTCTAGTAACTTTTCTGTGTCTGTATAACTTAGTTGCAGCAGGAAATTGAATAAAGATTTAGCACAATTTTTGCGTGTTAGTCTATAAATTGTTAGTATTCTATTAATGTCATTGTACAGAACAGGGCCTAGAAATAGAAAAAATCGGTGTATAAATGCATGCCTTGATGGATAATAGGTGCAAATTAAATCTTTTATTCTCTTGTGTGTAGGTAAAGGGTTAAAATCTAGCTCCGAGTGTTGGAGCAGTGTCGCGTTAAGGACAAACAATTGGCGAACTGTCAGCACTTTACACTCCTGATACAGAGTGTGGGTGGGAAATAAAAAAGGGACGATTAGTAGCTACTTTTAAAATTGCTCTCTGAGCACGTTCAAGGGGTAGCAAAATAGTCTTAGCCGCACCTCCCCAAGAAGTTATGCAATAGGTGAGAATTGATTGACACAAAGCTAAATAAACTTGTTTAATCAATTTGGAGTCGGCTACATTACGTAAATATTTAAAAATGTAAGTTAGTTTAACTACCTATTATAAAATATTATATTATCTGTTACTACTACTCATCTTCTTCTAACTTATGTACCTATATCGTTTATAGGTAGGTACACAATCGATAAAACATATGTTACAGAAAGCTTCATGTGACCTATTGACGGGCCCCTCTGTTATTAATCAATGCTCTATAGTTAAGTAGTCCTTATCAGTGTTCGCCGGTCGCAAGGTACTCAACAGCATTTCTGAGAATACGCGGGCGACACGGGAAGAGCCGTGTTTATGTTATTGTAATAATAGTGTTCATTCTTTGTGCTTTGTTAGTTGGAACTTTTGTTTATATTAACATAATTAATTTTGTACTACGAGTCCTAAATGTTATACTACTCGTAGCTAGCAAAGATTATTATTACGATTGTAATACTTGGCAGGAGCACACGTCTTGTAGACCCCAGACGAAATATAGATTTTGTATTATCAGAAGAAGTTTGTTTTGACACCCGGAGCCTGACTACATTCCGTTACATCTCAGAAGTGGGATCAATAACAATGTCTGGCCCATATATCGACGGATTGGGGAAGCGCCGACGACGAGAAGATACTTATTCGTTGTCAACGGACGAAGAAGACACCCAAATTTTTTTTTTGGATAGTCATCATATTTTGCCGCATTTAACTAAAAGACTTCGAGTTACTCCGACAAGATAAGTGTATTTGGCTGGTTACACAAAATTGACCAACTCGGAGATATCTACGGATGGAACGATAAAGATCGTCAATTTATTATGCAGATTCGCTTACGTGGATCAGCACGTGAGTGGTACGACAATCTGGAAGATTACGATTTGACTTGGGGGGAATGGAAACAGGCACTACAAACTGCATTTCCTCGCTCGTCTGATTTCGTGAATAGGCTTGAAGAAATGTTAGCAAGAACGAAGAAAGACTCTGAAACAATGACCAAATACTATCACGCAAAACTGTCCTTACTCAGAAAATGTAATATCAATGGAAAAGAAGTTATATCCTGTATAATAAGAGGTCTTCCATCCGAGCTGAGAGCAAATGCTCAAGCATATCAATGTGATGAACCAGAAAACCTATATTATGGCTATTTGTCTTCACTAGAAAATTACAAGCGAATGGAACAAACTAACACAATGCGGTTATCTACGTGGAAGAGAGGGACCAATGCAATCAATTTCAGTAAAGCTGCATCTACAAGCATGGAAGCACCGTCGTTTACATCAAGACATCTACTGCCGAAGATTTGCTACGCTTGCCGAAGACCTGGTCACGAAGCAAGGGACTGTACGAGTACACCTCAACGCTGCGAGGTGTGCCAACGTGTAGGACATACCTCAGCGAGTTGCTGGTTTGCACCGGGTTCTTCGCGCCAACAGCAGAATAAGGTTAGCAATATAATGTTCGTTAGTTATAACCTATACCTGGATTTATATAAAAGAACAGCTCATGTGAACGGGTGCCAATTACTTGCATACATAGATACTGGTAGTAAGTTAAACATCATTACACAGGCACAAGCAATCAAATTAAAGCTGAAAGTTAGTCCATCTACGATAGTTATGAAAGGTTTTGGTGGTGCACATTTAAAGTCACTAGGTGCATCAGTTATTAATGTTGAAATAGATGATGTTGTTTTGAACGGTGTTGCAGAAATAACAGATTATGATCTTTGTGATGTAGATTTAATTATCGGACAGAAAATGATTAATCAAGAAAATATAAGTATGGTTACGACGGAAACCTCTGTGACTTTTGTACCTTCTTGTGGTCTAGAACAAATATTTGCAAAAATAGAGTTAAACGCAATTGACTGTAAATCCAAATTTCCAGTTTATCTACAATATGACACTGTAATACCTATGATGACGATTGCTTACGTAGAGATTGATGTAGATCTACCGCGTAGCGAACAATAGAAATGCAAATACGTACTACAACTGATCAACCCGTTTACTTTAAGCCTTACCGACTTTCTTATAAAGAAAACGAAATAGTAAATAAAAAAGTTCAAGATTTAATTGATGCGGGAATTGTTAGAGAGTCAGTCTCAGAGTATTCTAGTCCTGTCGTATTGGTTAAGAAAAAGGAAGGAGACTATCGATTATGTGTTGATTATCGTGCCTTGAATGCGCGTACCGTAAAGGATCGATTTCCATTATCCCACATAGAAGACCAAGTAACACGTTTATGCGGAAAATTGTATTTTACTACTTTAGATCTCGCTCAAGGTTATTATCAAGTACCTATGGCTGCAGATTCTATAAATAAGACTGCGTTTGTTACGCCTTCTGGACAGTTTGAATTTTTAAAAATGCCTTTTGGCCTAGCCAATGCCCCCGCTGTATTTTCACGATTGATACGCATGACCTTGCGCAGTGTGAGTGATGAAATAGCGCTGTACCTTGATGACGTAATGGTCCCCTCAATTTCAATTGATACAGGACTGGAACTATTAGAAAAGGTATTACGATTACTAAATAATGCAAACTTGAAATTGAATTTGAAAAAGTGCTCCTTTCTCAAGAAGAGCGCTAATTATTTAGGTCACGAAATTACTGCCGGCACAATACAGCCAGGTCAAGTAAAAATAGATTGTGTAGCTAAGTACAAAGCGCCGAGAAATGTACACGAAATAAGACAATTTATTGGATTAACATCTTACTTTAGGAAATTTATTCGAGGATTTGCTGAAATTGCACGACCGTTGACAGAACTAACAAAAAAAGAATCCGAGTGGCGATGGGGTCCTGAACAACAAACAGCGTTTGAAACTCTAAAAAAGAATTTAATCGAACGACCTGTATTGGGTATTTATGATAGGAACGCACCAACCGAGCTACATACCGATGCTAGTAAGCTAGGATTGGGAGGAATACTAATGCAACAGAGTTCTGATGGTTATTTAAGGCCTGTTGCATATTACAGCAGAGTGACAAGTCAAGAAGAGCAATTTTACCATAGTTACGAGCTTGAAACTCTCGCTGTAGTAGAATCATTAAAACGATTTAGGATTTACTTAACTGGAATACACTTTAAAGTGATTACAGATTGTGCTGCATTGCGCACAACTCTCATAAAAAAAGATTTGATTCCCCGTATAGCCCGGTGGTGGCTGACTATTCAGGACTTTGATTTAGAAATAGAATATCGCCCAGGTGAACGGATGAAACATGTGGATGCTCTAAGCAGAAATCCTGTGACAACAACAGTACTCCTGATTGATGATACGGATTGGTTACTTACGCTACAATTGCAAGATCAACATATTCAAAACACACTGTCTCAAATACGGGGCGGTACAACCAACAAAGATATCACAAATAATTATTTGATTAAGAATGATTTACTTTTTAGGAAAACATTGGCTGGTGACCGATTTGTTATTCCAAAGGTAGCTAAATTCGGTTTACTTCATAAATTTCATGACCAGATCGGGCATCCGGGATTTAATAGGTGTGAACAAGTAGTTAAGGAGCAATTTTGGTTTCCAGGAATGACGCGATTTATACGCAAGTATGTAAGCTCCTGCTTACAATGTGCCTATAATAAATTACAGAGAATTACATCCTATCATCAAAGAACCTATCCCAATGCACACGTTACATGTAGATCACTTGGGCCCATTTATTAAAACACGTAAAGGATACAGTTATGTACTTGTTATAATTGACTCATTTACCAAATTCGTAATGGCAAAACCGGCAAAAAGTTGTAGTTCAATTGAAACGATCACACTCCTTAAAGACATATTCTATACATTTGGAATCCCTCATAGAGTTATTACTGATAGGGGAAAAGCATTTACAAGCAGATATTTCAAACAATTTGCCGATGAAACCCAGTTTAAGCATGTCCTTAATGCAATCGCCAGCCCTCGCTCAAATGGACAAGTTGAACGGGTCAACCGTACTCTTCTTAATGGCCTCAACACGATGTCAGAAAGTGAATGCATTTGGGATGAAAAACTATCTGATGTGGTTTGGGGCATCAATAATACTCCTAATGCTACGACAGGCATTCCTCCGTTTAAACTTATGTTTGGTCATAGTAATACACGTTTACCTGCTTATCCTAAATCAACTCCTGATAATTATCACGTTCAGCAAGAAGAATTACAAGCACGCAGGTCAACTGCCAAGACACGTATTGACCATAATATGGCAATAATGAAAAACAGATTTGATCGGAATCATAAGAAATGCAATAAATATGCAGTAGGGCAACTAGTTTTATGGAAAGATGGTAAGGCTAGAGATTCTGCGGTAAAAGTTGTGAGAAAACTTAGTGGACTTTATACAGGTCCATACAAAATAATCTCGGCTGACCATGCACTGGACCGTTATACAATTGCAAGTATAAAAGGCATGAAAGGTTACAAAAAATTTAACGCTGTAGTTTCAGGTGAAGCTCTACGTCCGTATAAGCCATCAGTATCTGATGATGAAAGTACTAGCAGCGATCATGAATTAGATAGAGACGATCTTATTGATTTGTTAGAAAGTTAAGTAGTTGAAGTGACAATTCAATTGTACACAATTTACATCCTTTAATATTGTACTAATAATTAAAATAAAACTTTGTGTATTGAAACAAAGAAAATCATTTTACCATTACGTGAGGCGCATTAGTGTTATTTATATAACTGTGTGAAATTTATGAACTATGTGACCTTTACCTGTGTGATCTTAAAACTGTGTGATCCTAAAACTGTGTGATCTTAAAACTGTACATGTACTTACTTGTGTAAAGCGAAAAATCTGTGTGAAAACTGAAATGAGTAACTGGGTAACTGTGTGACAAATTCATAATTTAGTTATTTATGTACTTAGACTGTGTGAAGCGCACCACCCTGACTATGTGATAGAAGTCGCCAGTACTGTGTGATATTTACTGTGTGAGCAATAGGAGAGAATTATAACTTCGAAATTTTGGAAGCATAATTGTACCTTCTCTAAGCCGAATTGATCAGACACTATATTAAGTTTTACATTATTATGGCAAAATACTGCGTGTGATTATTTTGGTTGTAGGTGTCGGAGAAGAAAATGGACAAGCCACTCTAAGTGCAGACGCAGCGCCGCGCCGTGGCCGCCCTGCCGCCGTGAGACACGACGGAGTTGCAGGATGGCCGAGTGTTACAGAAAGCTTCATGTGTCCTATTGACGGGCCTCTCTGTTATTAATCAATGCTCTATAGTAAAGTAGTCCTTATCAGTGTTCGCCGGTCGCAAGGTACTCAACAGCATTTCTGAGAATACGCGGGCGACACGGGAAGAGCCGTGTTTATGTTATTGTAATAATAGTGTTCATTCTTTGTGCTTTGTTAGTTGGAACTTTTGTTTATATTAACATAATTAATTTTGTACTACGAGTCCTAAATGTTATACTACTCGTAGCTAGCAAAGATTATTATTACGATTGTAATACTTGGCAGGAGCACACGTCTTGTAGACCCCAGACGAAATATAGATTTTGTATTATCAGAAGAAGTTTGTTTTGACACCCGGAGCCTGACTACATTCCGTTACACATACGTAGACCACTAGCGATGAGACCACAACACCTATTAGAAGTATACAACCGATATGGACGCCTCAAGGGGACCACAACAATTTTTATTCTTAAATATACTTCACGTCACGTCACGTTAACTCTTTTAGTGTCCCACTGCTGGGCACCGGTCTTCTCTAAACTATCTTACGAGTTTAGAGAGTTGGGGCCTTAATCCACACACGCTGGCCAAGTGCGGGTTGATGGATGTCACATGTACCTACTCGAATGATTATATATGAAATATACTTGCGCTTGACTAAAACCTTCCTGTAGTTAAGCAATGATGTAGTCTACAATGGGATGCGCTTGCCCAATAAACCGATTCACTTGTGATTACGAATGATTTTCGGTGAGAAGGTGGCAGTGGAATGAGGTTCCTATGGTTAGAAATGATAATGGAGCAAAAATTTTGACCCACGTCCTTAAATGGTGTCACCAGACATTGCAACAAGAGCAGCAGGTCACAGAATGAGGAAAAATAAATAGAATCGATAGGTAACTGATGGTAGATATTCCTAATAGCCGTGTAAAGTATTAATATGGATATCTGTTCGCACAGAGATTTCCAACTGTTGAAAAAAGTTCACACATACCTAATGGACATTAAAATTTGGCGTTAAACATTGATAAAAATAATATTATTGTTGTTGGACAGTAGGTACCTTAGTGCTGTTCTCCAAAGACTTGGCGTTTCCGTAAG
The DNA here is from genome assembly GCA_936450015.1 of Meganola albula. Taxonomy (NCBI): domain Eukaryota; kingdom Metazoa; phylum Arthropoda; class Insecta; order Lepidoptera; family Nolidae; genus Meganola; species Meganola albula. The sequence continues at coordinate 9,595,610 of OW388155.1, read as the reverse complement.
ATTCCTCCCTCGTGGTCTTCATCTCTTGGTACACTACCAGAGCCACGAGGGGCAACGCCGCGAGCGTCACCAGCCCCACTCGCCATTCGAACCACATGGCCAGCACTAAGGCCAGCCCGATCGAACCGAAGCCTTGCAGGCATATACCGACACGATGACCGGTTGCCTATAGAAAATAATGTTATTCGCCCTCGCTACAAGCCGTACAAGCGTTAAACAGTCAGGTAGATCATGGTCCTATGAGTTTTTGAAGACTGTCAAATGATGCTACGTTGTACAAAACTATGTTGTCCATGTTGTCCTACTTGTTCTGTTACTGAAAGGACAAGATAGCAGCACTCAAACGATACTGTCCTGCAAGGACCTAAAATCGACACTTCCGTTCCATTCCATTCTGTCTTCGTTTAGAGAGAGTAGAGAAAACAAAGTTAGGGTGCTTACGCCTTGAACATAGGATGCTTCAGAAGAAAGCTTGGCACACAGTGCGCCCGTGGAGTTGTTGTGCTGGTCGAAGTATGCGAGCTGTTGCGTCAACATATGAGAGAACATGTGCGTGCGCAGCCGCTCTGTCAGCCGCGAGCCCGCGATTCCAAAAGATATAGCCTGAACCACATGAAAATAGGTAGGTAACAAAGACCGACATTAAGGGTAGGTGATATTCCTAGACTGTATGAGAACGCTGATAACGTCGGTTCATTAAACCAGTTCAGTATCATCATCACAACCAATTTTATTTCACTAAAAAGGTATAAATTTCCTATGTGGATTAGCATGCCACGCAAAGAGCCATATTGATTTGAAGAGTTCGTCATATTACAGTGGGTGGCATAGACTACGTGAAGACCAAATTCAATTTCTTGAGATATTGTTCAGGTCGGACAGTTGGCTTCACTTATGCAACGGCCTCAGTAGAAAGAATTAAACTCACCTCAAGCAGATTACAGATACCGGTAACAGCACCGATCATAGAACACACTACTGTCACTTTATTCACTTTCTCCCACATCTTGTTGGAATCTAATTCAGACATGGACTGAAAATAACGAAATAATATCGTTTTAGACGACAAAAAATCAAGTATCAAGGAAGTCCTCTTTGCTACCAGCAATGATCTTGTGATACATAAAACCGTCGATCATGTTCCCGATCTCTCACTGGCCGTATCGATCAAGGCAAGTCAGAAAGTCAGAGAACGGATTGTACCCACAAACAATAGGTATACCTATAGTGGATCACGTTTCTACAAACATATGCAATGTAACATCTCTCCAGGCGTCACACATGGGTTATATTATATTTGCACCATATTGTTTGGTCTTAGAATCCAATGCACCTACAACATAATTGAATCAAAACGTGACATTGCCAGTGGCCATTCAATTCGAAGCTTAGCTTGGGTCCAAGTCAAACGTTTAGCGCCAAAAACCTGTGTAGATAACTACCTAGGCCATGGTTGGCATTTAGAAAGAAATACATACACCGAATAAATCTCCAAAAGCTACAATGAACATAGGCATCGAGAAACCTATGAAGACAGAGCACACAATCCCCACTGTCAGCCACTTCCACTGCTTAGAGTTTAAAGCTATCATACGCCAGAAAGACACTTGAGGAACTTCCGGCGGCTTCTCTTCTTCCAAAACCTTAAAAATTCAAATCCATTTCAATATACATAGGAAGTAAAATTTTTATTACTCAATACATTTGTAACATGACTTATTTTAAAGGCACGTAGTTACCTGAACTTCATTTCCATCCAACTCTGAAGACTCAGCCATGCGTATGATAGTGTGAGCTGCAAAAATAATGCAATTATGATCTGAAATACACTTCCAAAATAAACTTTATTAATTGGTCTTTAGAATATTTCTACATACGAAGCAATTTGAATTGCCTTCGGTAATTTAGCATGTCATAAGATTGGTTAAACCTAAACTAATGAAAATAACCTAGCTAACTCAAGCCACTCGAGGGGAACGTGACTCACGAAATATTACAAGATAAAGCAAACAGTAAATACATTCTTAAGTACCTTCCTGTGCCATAGCATTTGGTTCTTGCAACATCACCATATCGAAGTACAGCCCTTTGGCAGCCATCAGCTGCTCATGGGTGCCTGTTTCCACTATCTCACCCTGCTTCATCACGTGTATCAGGTCTACATCTCGGATAGTGGACAGTCGATGTGCCACGACCACTGTTGTTCTGCCTTCTGCTGCCTATTCATAATTAAGTTTGGATTCGAATTAAAGATTATGGCAATTTGCTGTAAATTTGATTTTTTTTTAAATAGCGGCTTGCGACACTGCCTCTATCCATATATTGATTTTATACATTGTATGATAGTTCTATAACAACGTTTGGCTCTAGACTTATGGTAGCGAGTTAATTAAGAGGGCAGAACAATCTGATATCGCATTCTTGAAACTATAAGCATAAATAAGTTACCCACTAAGTGTCAACGTAGGTATTGTATTTGTATATGATAATGCTAATGACACTGAGGTTCACGCCCATGACATGTTTCTAATAGCGTTAAGTACTTTACTTCAACCATTTTTAGTGTCTCATTGCTGGGCACCGGTCTTCTCTCAACTACCTTACGAGTTAAGAGACTTAAGGCATTAACCACACACGCTGGCCAAGTGGGCTATCACATGTCCTCGAATGATTAGTTCTTAGACCAGCACGGTTTCCTTACAATGTGTTCCTTCACAAATATTGAACAGTGGCGATGAAACAATTTACACAAAGACATGTGGGCACGACCGGGGATCGAACCTGCGACCTTATATTTTAAAGGCGAGGTTGAACCCATTGCGCCACTGCTGATGCTTACCACTGCGTCACCGCTGCTCCTTCACTTCTCCTCTTTCTCCTGCGCTAGGTTCTTACCTCACCCCTTATGTAGCGAAACAAATAACCTTTTTAATAGCCAGCTGGACCTTAGCCTCCGAAGCAGTATCGAGCGCGCTGGTAGCCTCGTCCAGAAGTAGCACTATTGGATTCCGTATTAACGCGCGAGCAATTGCAATGCGTTGCTTCTGACCACCGGAGAGAGATGTACCACGCTCTCCCACGAGGGTTTCATACATCTTAAACGTTTAAATAATAGAAATAACCAACTATATCAATATTTTTCTGGACAAAGGAAACGTAAGAAAACTTTAAAAACTTATGACGGTCACATTCCAAAAACCGGATGGATGGACGGTACAAATGCAAATACAACTGTTGGAAAACAAGGGTATATATGTCTGGCAATAGACATGGATAGATAGAGAATGGACGGAGAATGAGAGAAAGAGATTAAGGGAGTCGCATCCAATTTTTGTCTCTTTTAGTAGGTCTGCAGTGATGGAAGTACGATGTACCAAGACAAAGTATTTACTACACGATCGGGAAATGATCGTCCAGTCAATAGTTTGTTGGAATGTTCTGGCTATATTCACTTCAATTAATAGAGTAGACAATTAAGTTTAATCCATTCTTTATATTGTAGGCTGGATTAATAAGTATAAACACCTTAGGTAGTTTGACAATAAACTGATGAGCGTTAGCCTGTCTCGCAGCTGCCTCGATCTCATCATCAGTAGCAGACTGTCTCCCGTACCGTATGTTCTCTCGAATCGTTGTGTTGAACAAAACTGGCTCTTGTCGCACCAGACCTATTTGTGAACGCAACCAGCAAACCGACAGCTCGCGAACGTCGATACCATCTAAACATACCTGAGATATACGCATAGTAAATTATATTTATATATTACACCATACAAGGACACAGATTTAATTTCAAATCTAAGGGCGTGCAAACAGTACCGTAAGGTAATTTGTAGGTATAAGAAAAATCATAGTAGCTGTTCGGACTAGGCAGAAGTTACGCCCGATTATAGGCAATATATACTTTGTAAAGTCATAACTGGAAAACGGTCTGAAGGCTGAACCTACTCACTCCTTTTTTTTACCTGTCCAAGTTTTCGTCAACAAATGTCAGAAAATACTAAAATAATTCATTGTTCTTACACTGCCACCGACGACGTCATAATATCGAGATATCAGATTTATAACAGAAGACTTCCCACTTCCAGAATGACCGACCACAGCTACGGCCTGGCCACGTTTTATAGTTAAAGTTACACCTTTGAGAACCTAAAAATCAATTACAAATTATATGCTTACCGACTTACTTGCGAGTAATAAACTAGACTTAGTTTCGTGAGAATATATTAGGTAGGTGGGTGGCTTTCGAACCGTCGGCAGTCCAAACTTAATTTTATACTACCCACGTATTTTTGTTTACAAAGGTCCTAATTACTTACCTAATGAAATTTATTGATTAAGTTTATCAAACTCACTCACTATTGAGAACCTAGAGACATTTTACATTTAACGTTACAATTCTCAACAAATTAAAAACATGCAACTAACAGGCACATCAGGTCTGGAAGGGTAATGGAAGACCACATTCTTTAGTTCGATAGTGCCCTCAACAGAAAATGGCACTTGGCCGCGGTTGAGGACAGGATTGATGGATGGGACAGTGTCTAAAAGGCGGAATATCTGCGCCCCAGCACCCTTGGCCAAACCAAAAGAACGCACCAGGGATCCAACTACACCCAAATTACCAAGAGCCGTCATTATTCCAAAGAATGTCTGAAATAACAAAATTGTTCATAGTAACTACCAATGACTGGAAATTTCGGAAAATGGTGACAATAAGTAGGCATGTACTAACTGAAAACATCACATCAGCGTTGTAGTGATCAGGGTCTTTAATGATTAAGAATATTCCAAAATAAAACGCTAAACCATAGGAGCAGAATATACAGAAGTAAAGGAAACCCATTGATAATCCCGTGAAAATTTCTGAAAGATAAAAAACATTGCTTCATTAGGAATGTAAAAATTTATATCCCCTGTGTTCATAAACGTCTCAAGCTTAATATAGCTAAAATAGGTTTATAATTCGTTTGTCTTTATCGGTCATCTGGACATTTATACTAGTACGAAAGAGACAAAGTCCATTTTATCTAAAGAGTCCGTAAGTTTAATATAATATAATAATAACAATATTAACAATATAATATTTTCTGACATTAACACACATACACATACACCCAAGCTAAGCAGAGCTTGTGTTATGGAAACCAGATAACTGGTATATACTATTACATATTACTTTTCATATACTATATACTTTTCTTTTTTATTATATATATATTTATAATAGATATTCATGATTCACACCCAGACTCGACACAAACACAAATGTTCATCACTAATGTTCGTCTCGGGTGGGAATCAAACCCACGACCTGCGGCGTGAAAAGCAAGTATCTTACCGACCACGCCATCTTATCTTATCTTTGTACGTGATATTGCAGCCAGACTCAACCCTCAACTTATTGATAATCTTTAACGACTGCTATTAGTAAAACTAAGTGATCTGGGTTTATTAGTTAATTCTCAACATAAATCAATTAAAGACAAAGTAAGAAGTTCTTTATTATAAAACTAAACTAACTAAAACTGTTACTAAAATTAAACCTAGGAACCTTTTTTTATGTAAATTTTCTTTGCCGCTGCCAGTGGCTTCTGATACCTCTCAAGTTCTTTTTTCTGGCCATTGAACGCGTACACAGTTCGTATTGAACTGAGAACCTCTTGAGCTACTGAACTGGCGAGACCTGTTTGTATCGCCTCTTGCTTGTATAATCGATCAGCTATCTGTGTAAAAGTAACTTGATTGGCGAAAATTGAAAACATCTTTTACTGTTGAACTTCAGCAGCTGGTCAGCATCGCCAGCCTTACCAATGAAAGTCAATTTGAGACATAGTCGATCAACTAGTGTTAACTATGCCTAAGAACAAGAAAATGGGAACCTATTATCCTATTATCTACTATATAAAAATAAGTATTCTTTTCTTATTTTATACACCTTAAACAAGGAAAATCGCGAACAAAGCATAGGTAAAGTAGGTAGGTACCTACTTAGTTACAAATAAAACTCAGGTTGAGAGACCTACCCACATCAGGAACAAAGTTTTTAAACAATTTACCTACACCTTTTCATTATATACATTCGTGAGATGAGGATATGTGCTAGATCGCTTAAAAAATAACTAGGTAACCGAAAACTAAGCCACATATGTACCTATTTAAATTGTTTTGATTTTCCTTTACCTGCTTAATCGCTGTAATATTCATCAATGCAGATCCTAAGTAGCTACACACGAAGAGCAATAGACCAATGCAAAAATATACAATGCCAAATGTGTGCATAAAAATAAGTCGGGATTTTCTTCCTGACGCTATAACTCCAGAACGAACGAACCGATTTCCACGGTTTTGCATTCGTTGGAAAGGTCTCGGGCTCCGTGAGGTTTATAGCAAAGAAAATTGAAAAATGAAAAAAAAATGAAAAATGAAATAAATGAATCGAAAAATGAGTTGGTAAGCGCATAACTCGAAAACGACTGAACCGATTTAGCTAATTGTTTTTTTAGAATACTCCTTGAAGTACAAGGATGGTTCTTACGCAAAGAAAAAAAAACAACTTCCTCAGAAAAAGCTTAAACGATTCGGTAGGTCTGAGAATCGGTCGTAATTTATTTTCGGCCCCAGGTGGCACTGCTTTACCGGGCAGGACGACGTCTGCGGGGTCCGCTAGTATATTCCTATTAATTGTTTATGTCCAATACGCAAACATCTTCTACCTAGGTAAATCACAGATCATACAAGCCCCGGCTTTAGGCTTAGTGTATCCCAAATAATGCTTGCTATGCTTTTAAGCTATATTTTGTGTAGATAATAGGTAACGTACGCGACCCGTGAATCCCACTAGTAAAAAGGTAACAGGAGCAGTGGTGAGACACAGCAGCGCCAGTTTCCACCCCTTGATCATCGCCATCAGAATGCATGCGACTGAAGCGGTCGCGCTGTGCACGAATGAGGACAGCTTGTCACCAATACCTTCTTCAAGCCTTATTACGTCACTGTCAGATTCATTAGTAAAACGAATATTAATTACGTGGCTGATCATCACAGTTTTTAACTGCGATAGCGAAATGTCTATTTTGTGCTCGAAACTTTTACTCCTCTTCCTCATTATCATTAAACCCACTCTTTTGAAATCACTACGAAAGTAAATGATAAACTCAACGGGCACAGTTCTACAGTAAGTAGGTAAGTACATACTTAAGCACAGAAAAGTCACCAAATAGGTTAGGGTTCATAAAGTAGGCACTAAGACTAAAAAGAAGTACCTAGTAAAAGGTACTTACTCCGCCATTTTGGAAGCAAAATCTCCAGTTGGATGAAGATCAAAGTACGCAAAGTCTTGATTCAATACTGCTGTTAGGTATTCTTTTCTTATTTTATACACCTTAAACAAGGAAAATCGCGAACAAAGCATAGGTAAAGTAGGTAGGTACCTACTTAGTTACAAATAAAACTGAGGTTGAGATATCTACCCCACATCGGGAACAAAGTTTATGTACAATTTACGCATTTTCATTAGATACATTCATTAGATGAGGATATGTGCTAGATCGCTCCAAAAATAACTAGGTAACCGAAAACTAAGCCACTTATGTACCTATTTAAATTGTTTTGATTTTCCTTTACCTGCTTAATCGCTGTAATATTCATCAATGCAGATCCTAAGTAGCTACACACGAAGAGCAATAGACCAATGCAAGAATATACAATGCCAAATGTGTGCATTGATTTAAGAAATGTGGCATCGTCGTGTGTGCCTGCCTTTACTGACTTGCTGTGGTTTATCATAGTTTGGAACAAATTCGCCACAAGGGATATCGAAAAAGGCAGCGTAGCTCCAGCGATGAATGACGCGATTAACGATATAGATATCAATAATTTGTCCCATTTCGATGCAAATCTATACTGCAAATAATGTTCACATTAATTAAATTAAAAAAGATTAAAGATATTAGGAATAGGCTGAAAAGCAATTCGTTTCTGGTGGGAAAGTGCAACATAATTAAAAATAATACCAAAGTAAAATAGGATATACTCGGAGCAGTATCTGTATTGCTACGAAGTTTTTCCCTGAAAACAAAATAACTATTTAAAAGTTAGCTTGTAAAAAATTAAGACAATCTAATTAATAGCCAAATAAAGAAAACTAAAATCCCTTCTAAATTCATCGCTGATCAGGTCATTAAAGGCACAAGCCGCAATAAGCTTACAATTGAATTTTGGATTGTTGGCTTAATCTTGATTTCGTCATTCCTTTAATTCAACACTTTATTAAATATTTAATAGAAATTTAGTGAAAAGTAGAAACTGTGTAAAAATAGGCGGAAAAATCAAGTTCACTCAAGTTGTTGAAATTATTGACAGAATTCAATAGATAATACTTAATAATTATGACAGAACTTTTTAGTCATTAATAGAGGTCAGAGGTCTCTAAAAAATGTTACTCAGTGATGCTTTAGGCCAATTATAGGCTAAGGCCAAAGAAAACAATATATTATAACCACTAAAATACCTGCCATTACTTAAGCAATAGCAATTAATTTAAATAATTTACATTTGGCGCCACTTGGTTATACCAGTGTTGCTAAAAATAAAAGTACCTAAGTAGGTATGTTGCCAACTACAAAAATGAAAACCGCAACGGGATAATAATGTGCCTATTTGATACGTAATAGTTTTATCGATATATTAATTAAAGTTCTACATTCTGTCGTGCGTTTTCACTATTACAGATCTAAACATTTTTCTTATCAGACATCGTCACGATTTGTTTCGTCGCTTATCAATTTCTTCAAATTGATAAAACGAATGGAAACCCTACAAAACAGACACTTTACTACTTCTTCACAACTGGTTTGATAATATCTATGCGTGTCGTGTTTTTGTGATAACAATTCACACACAGTTCATGAATATTAGCTCCATCATCATTGTATTGTGCATTAAGATTGTTAGATACGATTCCGCTATATTAAAATCCTAATAATTCCTACGTAAATAGGTACTTAGAGCATAATTATATTATCCAAGTACCCAACTAGAACCTATTTTAAGGCCATTTCACACTTCTAAAAATGGTGAGGGCCAAAAAATATATCGTTTTGGCTCCATTTGTCGGAGAACCAAAAAAAAGTGACTTTGTGATTGTTGAAGAAGACCTTCCAGCTCTTAAAGATAATGGTAAGTCTCTTTGCTGACTTGTAACGAACTTTGTAGAACTAATCAATATTAAAATAGCACCAATCAAACTAAATGGCACATATTCTACTCTACTGTATTAAAACTTTAAAACAACTTAATGCACTGTTTCTTTATTACAGAATTCCTAACAGAGGCAGCATTCATCAGTGTCGATCCCTATCAACGCATGAAACTTGGTAGCCACTACCCCTGCGACATGATCGGGGGGCAAATCGCAAGGTTAATTAATAATAAGTACCTACATTATTTAATTATGGTTTAATACATTGATGGATGTTAAACAACCATGTATGCAAATATTTTCTCCTCTCGTCACGGTATTCTAGGTATTTGTTGGAATCTTTTCGGGTTTATAATGTTGAATCTCATAATCAATTTTTGTAGCTGATTGTACTTAACTTACCTATAGTTTTTAGTTCCGTAGGTACTCGAAAGATACCATCGAGACCGTAATACTTTGTAAGTACTTAGGTCGGTCTGTTTCAGCGAAATTATAGTATCGTATTCCATAGTATTTAAGACATTAAATATTTCTATTTGCATGTTGTTTCAGAGTCATAGACAGTAAAAACTCAGACTATCCAGTAGGAACTTGGGTAATGGGACATTTCGGGTGGAGGACTCATACTGTGGTGTCACCAGGAAACGAGAAGCTCTGCATGCAAAAACCTTACATGTACAAATTACCTGATTTCGGAGATTTACCAATTTCCTTAGGGTTGGGCGTCTGCGGTAGGGTGGGGTATGAATTTCTTTGAATCTGATTTCATATAGTAGGTATATGTTAAGTACCTAAGTAGTAGGTGCCGACTTACGCATTGAATAAATATTTTTTTAATATCTTCTGTTACAGAAATAGTGCCTTCTTTGGTTTTACCCAAATCTGTAATCCAAAAGCAGGAGAGACCGTAGTGGTATCCGGAGCAGCTGGAGCAGTAGGGTCTCATGTTGGTCAAATTGCTAAAATTCTAGGTGATAACCTAAACCTTTTTTACTATTGTAACATAAATACTTACATTAGGCTAATAATCTGAAACAAATAAAAATCATAATGATTTCTCTATTTTAGGATGTCGCGTCTTTGGATTTGCTGGTACCGACGACAAATGTAACTGGCTTGTGGAGGAACTAGGGTTCAATGATGCCGCCAATTACAAAACCACGAATTTATCAGAGTTTCTTAAGAAAGTTGCACCAAACGGCGTGGATTGCTATTTTGATAATGTTGGTGGAGAGATTAGCAGTGTGGTTTTAGAACACATGAATCAATACGGCAGAGTGGCTGTCTGCGGAGCGATATCTACTTATAATGAAACAGACCCTGAAAAGCGGAAAGGTAAGTAACTGCCTGCCTAAGTAATCCAAATACAGTTATAAATGCGAATACCTATTTTATTTACCTAGGTACTACTTATTAGTACCGTCCGTCGCCACCTAAAAATATTCAGTATATATACCAGTTCCTACGAATTTAATTAATCTAATTCTAATTTTTTACAGCGACAATCGTTCAACCGTATATAGTAAGCAAACAACTAAAAATTGAAGGATTCTTGGTAAATCGTTTTGCGGAACGGACAACAGAAGGTATAACTCAGAATTTAAAATGGGTAAAGGAAGGAAAACTAAAGTACAAGGAGCACATAGTCGAGGGGTTTGATTCGGCGGCTGAAGCTTTTATTGGTCTATTTAGGGGAGACAATACTGGTAAGACATTAGTCAAAGTTAAGTAAACAATTAGTAAAATAAATCAATTTATCAGTATTTTTGTTTTATGATTTCATCTAAAACCTATCACCCCTAACATATAGCTCTCCCAGTACATAGAAAAATATATCTAAATAACATAGTAACAGATGAAACGGACTGACGTATCGACGCACAGCCCAACCTAGACGTTTGGGCTGTGCGTTGACCGAATTCGAATTTAGTACATAGGTTGCGTATGAGGTCCACGGGTGCTCTAATAAAGATTTGGTTTTAACTCAAGGGAAATGAAGGTAAGACCCGCAATAATACACGTTTTTGGTTTCCATACGTAATAGAAGGCAAGCCTATTTGCCTGATTTGCCACAGATAAAAAGTAAATATATATCTTTTTATGATTATTTTTTATTAACAATGTATAGTTTATTGTACAAGGATTATTGTATAGATTCACTTCAACCCTTTTTAGTGTCCCACTGATGGGCACGGGTTTTCTCTCAACTATCTTATGGATTGAGAGTTTTAGGCCTTAATCCACACATGCTGGCCAAGTGCGGGTTGGTGGAAGTCAGATGTCCTCGAATGATTAGTTCTTAGACATGCCGTTTTCCTCACGATGTTTTCCTTTACCGATATTGACCAGTGGAGATGAAACAATTCACACAAAGATGTGTAAGCACGACAGAAATAGATTAGAAGATTATTAATTTGTTGTATAGATAGTGAAAAAAAAAACTCTTAAAATAACTGTACTACCTAATATAAATACATTTAGTAAAAATCATACTATTTACATGCAACATGAAGGAATTTCCTATCTTGGGACAAAGGTATATTATTATATTATGTTCACCAAGGACCAATCTCTATACAAAATTTTTAAATTCAGTGTAACAAAAACAAAAGTTCCTTTCAGTCATGACCCTAATGACATGAAAACTTTTCATAATAAATTTCAGTATTTTCATTTAACTTTTGCCTTCACCTTCGGGTAAAACAGGCATGACGGTATGTTATTTAACTTTTCGTCGTTTAGGTGACAATGGGTCATTCGGCAAATGCTGTTTGTATCTATTTATAAAAAGTTCTTCAAAAACTAAACTGTTGGCATCAGGACTGAGATATTGCGATATTTCTTGATACAATTGCTTTTTGCGCGCCTCTTCACCTATTATTGTTTGTGTATGTGCATTTTTCTTTGATGGTGTTGCTAAAATAGTTTGTTTAAGATCTAAAATTCTTTGAGAATTGAGATCGATTTTATTAATCAAATTATTTTCCATCTTCTTCATTCTAGAATCTAAATAAGCCATTGTACATTCTTGTATGTTAGACAGTTCCTCTTCCTTAGAATTAGGTGTACAATTGTTTGTATTCATTTCATTTAATTGAGCTTTACACGAGTCTAAGTTAGTGTCTTGTGCATCTAACTTTTGCAAACATGTTTCAATAATATCCCGTAGTTTCATATTAAATTTACGTTTCTTTTCTATAGCTGCCAGTCTTTCTGGTGATATTACCTTCTTTTTCAATGGCACTGCTTCTTTTATAGGAATCTGATTCAACTCTTTCCTTTCTGGCAACTGTAGAGGCTCTGAAAATGATATAGGTTCCAGTTTCCCTACAAATGGAATTACTGGATCTACAATTTTCTTTTCTGATATTATTTGTATTTTCTTTCGCTGTTTCGTTTTACTTTCATTTTGTTCAGTCTGTGCTGTGTTTAATGCATTAGGAGATTTTTCAACCATTAAAAAATTATTACTCTCTATTGGAACAGTGTTATCTATAGTAATATTTATGTTATCCTTATTAAAAGGTGTAAAAACACTTTGCATTTCCTGATTTGACTGTGGTGCTTCCAGATTTGGTAATTCAACAGGTACATTATCATTATGGAAATTAATGGGCTCAGCCTTATTAATATCATTTAGAGCAGTGTGATTTAAGATAGTATTGTTAAAACTATCATATGGAGGATTCATGATTTCTACTTCAATTAGGTTGGTACCATTACTATTACAAGGGCTGTTAAATATCTTATGAACAGAACTTTTATTTCCTGTGTTTTTATTTTCATTATTTGGATTTCTATTATCTTTCACAAACTTGTTTCTGTTCTTTCTTGTCAGTATCTCGTTTCTTGAATTCTTTAGTTCTATAACAGAATGTGTAACATCAGGCTTCGTATCCATATATGGTAGTTCTGTACCATCAGAGTTAGTTAAAAAGTCACCATACTTAACACAGAAGTTAGCTTTTTTGTCAGTTATTGTTAAATATTCATTTTCAATATCTTCTAAGGATATAGCATATTGCTTTGGAGGTTCATCATCTAAAATCATTTCTTCCTTATTACAATATGGTCCATTTTCTGTAGGCACAGCATCATGTTTCAGTTTGTCTTTCTGAAAATATTATAAAAATTTATGTTATTAATCTTAATAATCTTTCTTTCTTTTGATCATAGGAAAGAAGGAAATTGTAAGATAAGTAGACACACCACAGCTAAGCCACCAGTGACTGGCTACACTAAGTTCTATATTATATTAAAATTTTAGATTAAAACTAGAACAACAACCGCACTTCAGCATTTACCTGTAATATAAACATAAATATCACACTCACCTTGAAGTTCATAAAATATTCATCCCTGAAATGATGTTGACATACAACCCTATTCTTCAGTTGTGATAATTTTAGTTGAAGAAACCCCAATTTCCCAGCATTTGTTAGCCATTGATGACACCGGACCTTGTCAAACACAGGGTAATGGAACATGTGAGTCTTCCCATCACTGCGGACTGAGCAGTTTCTGTATGAACAACGACACCCACCCATTTTAATTTCTGAAATTCAAAAATAATATATTTGTAATTAATTATTAAATGATAACATTGCAGTGAGTGGTAAAAGACCAGTTTTGTAATGTTGTTTGCATCTTATGTATAGGTTGTACCCACCAATCTTTGAGTAATTTACTATGACACTTAAACCCTTTTTAGTGTCCCACTGCTGGGCATTGGTCTTACACACTCCGCTATCGTATAAGTTGAGAGAGTTTAGACCTTAAACAACACATAATCACATCCTCAAAGAATTAGTTCTTACATGCCAGTTTCTTCACTATGTTTTTCTTCACCAATAGTGAGCAAAGGCAATTAAACAATTCACACAAGGATTTGTGGGCATGATTTGGGATCAAACCTGTGACCTTATATTTCAAGGCTAAGCCTATACCACTGAGCTAGGCAATTAAACAATTCACACAAGGATTTGTGGGCATGACTTGGGATCAAACCTGTGACCTTATATTAGCTAGGCCTATACCGCTGTGCTACTGTTATTTAATTGTTTAATTAACTCTACTCAATTTAAATTTTCCATGGCATAAAAAAAAAAAAAGCTAACCAACATGTTTTAGAACTAAACATTTCGAATCATGTGAACTCTACCAATCTGACTTGGTCTGTGTGTGTGGTTTGAGGCTCAAACTCTCTTAAGTCATAAAACCCGTGCTCAGGACAAAATAAGTTAACATTAGTGTGGCAAAATATTTAAGTGCCATATTAAAGAAAGAATGGCAATTATTGTCATTAAATAAAACTATTTTAGAACTATTTCAAAATCTTTTCAGACTGTCTGTACCACAACCCAAGCAAAATCAACTCAGAATTCAAGACACTGTGAGCTCAGTTTGCTTAAATCGGAATGCAACATAGATAATAATGTTTGTAGGTAGTCAGTAATAATGGTGATAAATTAATTTTGGACGTCAAATATTTCAGTCTACCTGTGACCATGAAGTCTGAAAAGACTTTGAAACGTCGGGATCTAAAATCTAAAATAAAGCGCGATAAAATCCGTTATAAAAAAGTATTATTTCAATATACACCCCTTATAAATATATTTCTCACACTAGGCTGGTGAACAACAAAAAAGCAATCTCTTAGGTGTAGGTTACAAAGCAGTAATTCACAGCAAAAGCATAATTATAGCTACAGACAACGTTGATTTATCCAAGCCAAAGTTTTATTTAATATAAGTACTTAAATGTACGGTGTGATAAATTTCAATCATTCATACGAATAGCTCCCATTTCTCAATTGAATAACATACCTTTTTTAAATGCTTTCTGGATATCTGATAGAAACTGCTCACTGTTTTATATTTGTTTGCATATTTGCACTATCGCTAAAGGTACACAATTTATTTGATACCGATTGAGATTTCAGGCAGAAAAACACAACACAACACAACATAATATATAAATATTGTTTTGTTTTGTTACTAGTGTTTATTGGTGTAAACAGTGATTATATGCTCAGTGGTGTAAACTGTAAGTAAAATAATAAGGTATACTATACATACTTTGGCTAGTACAGTGTTGCCAAGTCAAAGTTTAACTTCACCCTAGGCTTGGTCTCAATTTACCCTAGAATCTGAACTATTAATAAAAATGCCTAAAATATCTACCTTGTCTTTTTATTCTTTACAAATAAAACAACTTTGTTTTTCACAACGACACACACAAAAAGAAAGAGCAACACAATTTATTGCTGTTGGTTCTCTTTGTAGTAAAATACAGAGGGATCCAAGAACACTTGGTGCGTTCATGGCACGGGATCTGTAATGAATCAAAATAGTTCACAGTTATTTTATACAGTTAAAAGAATTCATACCCTAAAAATTACCCTGCTGTATTACTTTTACCCTAATTAAAGGGTAAATTATCCTATGTTGGTAACAGTGTACTCGTACCTGTCCACCCACAGACGTAAGAGATGAGTTGCTACGCCCAGCGTTCGGAACCGTACGATAATTATCGTACACATACGATAATTTTGTGCCTACGTACGATGTACGATAGCATATTATTACCGTACGCCGATCGTACGATAATTTCTATCATGATGCAAAATTTGAGAATTTATGTTATTTCACTCATGCGCTGATAGTCTAAATCGCAGTAGCATGATTTTATTTTGTCCAATAAAATCTTGGGAAAATACCGGGAAATACAAGTTCTCTATTCCTATTGGTTCTTACGATCCGCTCTGCTAAGTTTCACCACTGCCGATACTGTAAAGTAATTTTCTAGAGCAGCAAAATTTTGATTACACACTCGGAGTGATTGTTATCATTGGCAAGTAGGTATATTTATCAAATACATTTTTTCAGTGGTTGTATATTTTCTATAACTTACTAACCTATTAATTATTTTTTATCTGTGCAATAAAGAATGAGTAAGTCCTACATGCAAAGTAGATAGTACGAGCAGTCAACTCTGTACCACGTGTAAAACATTTGGGTTTCAGTGTTCTGTTGATTTGACAGCGGTGGTTTAAAAAAGATAAAAAATAAAGTACTTGCATGCATATCAATATTACAATTTATATGATTTATTTATCTATAATAGAAATTATCCTAAAAAATACGATAATTTACAATACTACAATTTCGATTATTTTCGATCCATGTACGATAATTTTACGCCCCTGGTACGATAGTCAGTCCACTTCAAGTTGCTAACGCTGGCTACGCCTAGTGTCATGATGTGTCAAACTGTCAAGTGTTCATTGATAGTGACGACCTTAGCTTTAAAATCATTATAAATCGAGAGATTGTTAAATTAGAAATTATCGGTTCGACCGTCCTCAGACAGCTCACCGAAAAAGTCAGGTGAACCAAAAGAGGCCCTTCCGGCTAATTGGGTTAGGTCATCCGCAAAAAAAATAGAAATTTAAAATTTTTTACAATATTATTTATTGTTTATTTATTATTTATAGTATAGTGGTTATAAAAGATAATTAGGTTAGTTTTAATTTTATTTTATTAGCAGATGATCCCGGAGGAGGAAGTGAGATATTTCGAGGTCCTACCGACGGCGTCAGTTATGTTACAGTCTCGAATAATGAATAGTCAGCCATTGTTCTACCGTTGGGTTAAGTTAGGACTCAATAAACGCAAAAGATCATCCGCACCAGACGTGGGAGAAATGACACATCGTTGGGATCCAAACATTTGCATCTCGAACAGTACGAATACTGTTACGAATCACTGATATGTAACATTTGGAACAGTGATTCTTAAGCGACAAAGATACGAATGTTATGTGAAAGTAATCACTGATATGAATCATTCGGAACATTTGGGACATTGACTCTTAAGCGACAAAGATACGAATGCTATGTGAAAGTAATCATTGATATTTATAATTTAGAACATTTGAAACATTAGCTCAGAGGCAAAGATACATATTGTGAATGATATGACGCGAATAAATTGAGTGCGTTTGTACACATTGCATCGCATAGAAGTTTTTAAAGATAAAACATCTTCATATACATTTTGTAAATTTTATAAAACTAGTCATTAATAAAATTAATTTCCTTTCATACTTTACCCAGGCTTAGGACTGGCGGCCAGACGCTTAGGCATGCTTCTAGCAGTGCGCGTTGCTCGTTATATCATGGACCGAATCCCTTGGGCCGTCACGTGCGCCTGCAGTGCGTGCTTGGTGAGACACGAGCCCGAGTCGCACCGAACGAGGTCTATTTTGCGTAAGCAAAATATACGACCTCTTAAAACTTACGAAAAAAATTTGCTACACCAAAATTAAAGTGTAAGACGACGAGCGACGAGCTAAACGTCTTATTTGTATGTTTTTAACACATCTAATAATTATTAATGTCTCTATCTATAAAAAATATATACACACGATGATTTGGTTTAATTTTTTAACATACAATAAATTAGGTAGGTATAGGTAGCGTAGTACCGTAGTCTCGATTAGAATGTTTAATAGTTTTTTTAAGCAATATGTCCTGTGTTCTCTTTGGTCATGGTCACTTCATTAGAAAGGGACGCACTACCACCGGGAGCCCTCTCATGCGGACCGGGTTTTTCATCATAGTGCATTGTCTGGTTATTAAGTATAATTTATTTGGACAAACCAGTAACCACACACACTTGAAAAGCAAATTGATTTTTATGGCGGGAAAATTTGACAATTTGTTTTGTTGACAGCAACGAGCGTATTTTAATTAATATTCACAAAAGTAATTAAAAGTTTCTTAACAAATCAGTTAATAATTATTGGTGTGGCTTATTATTTAGTTTAAATGAAAATGTCTTTACCGGACGTAATATCGACTCTATCTACAGAATCCACCAAAGTTGTTTTTGTGCATTCTTTAAAGAGCCAAGTTGGTGAAGTTATGGCTGCAGCTGACGATGATTTTCTGTATGTGGTAGCATTTGAAGATTCTAAAGGATTTTCTAAACCATTTGAAGTACTTGCTAAAGAATTATCGTGTAAGTTTGTCTATAAAACAAACAAAGTTTTACTAAAGTTTCAAGACGAACTTACTGCGTATTTTGAAGGAATCCTTAAAACATTTACAGTGCCTATAAAACCCTTCGGGTCAGAATTCCAGCAGGTTAGTATGCTTCCTGTTAATTTTTTAATTAGGATTGTAAAGATTTTTAATCACTCAATACCTTAAATTTTTTAGTAAAATATGGATAACATATTTATAAAAACATAAAATGCAACAAAAACCTCATTTGTTTGTTTTGGCTCTTTGCTGCAGGATTTTAAAATAAGACAGTTAGTTTCTATATAAAAATATATTTATAATTACATATTACGTAACTGAATTATTTACAGGCTGTTTGGAGCCAATTACAAGAGTTGCCATTTGGATCCACACAATCTTATGGAGACTTGGCTAAAGACTTGGGTCGTCCTCCAAGCCACTCTCGGGCTGTTGGAGCAGCCTGTGGTGCCAATCCATTGTTGATAGTGGTGCCTTGTCATAGGCTGGTTGCATCAGGCTCCATAGGAGGTTTTAGTTGTGGAGTGGATCGCAAATCTAAATTGATTGCACATGAACAGAAATTCGCGTAAACTTGATCAAATTGACATGAGACCTTCAAGAAGTTAAAAATTCTAGTTTTTAAGTTTAAATTACAAAGTTTTACAAACACTTAAATGCCTTTACCTTACCCCTAGATTCATACATTTTCATGATTTCCTTTCAAGTGCAGCAGTGGCTTATTCATATTAGAAAACTCCATGGTTTGATCCTAGGTCGTACTAATTATCATCCTAGTGTGAATAGTTTCATCGCTGCTGCTCGATAGTGGTGTAGGAAAACCATTGTCCAGACACATAGACACTGCATAGCACTGGGACACTGCACACTTACCCAAAGTACTGTTGTACAGTGAGTGCCAGATCTGATGACCAAAAAAGGTAATTTTGATATAAGCCTTAGCATGTCCATTGTCGTGGCCGTTGTCAGGCTCGTGCTACAGATGATTAGAAATACAGTTTATTTGAGAAAAACAGTTCTGGCTAGAGCAATGTTACTGTAGCCAGAGGTTTTGTTTCCTAATAAGTATTTTGAAATACATGTTATAATAATTAGGTAACAATTTGGTATAAATGGTATTAGAGTAAGATCCCAGAGTGATCAGACATAACTTATTTTTACATGGATGAAACCTTATGTTTTCAGTAGTGTCTCGTGTGCTTTGAATACCTATGTGCTTGTGAAAACTTGCCGAGTGACACCTGGGCAGGTACCAGGTGAGAAAGGTAACTAAAAATAAGAGTTACTTTACTTATATTCACATGGCTGAGTTTTATAACATGTAGAATATTATTTTAAAGTAATATCATAAGTGTCAGACACTTTTGATGGACCAGAGCTTTTCTCAGACGCTTTTAAGCTACCCAAAAAATAAATGAACTTTACTTATTTTTACATGTTACCTTACTTGCTGATTTTTGAATATGATGAAGTTTTATTTAAAAGTTATATTCAATCAGTCAGACAAATTAGAGTGACCAAACATCCCCTAAGACATAAATTATTCAGCCAGAAGTATGAGGGGGAGAGCACTATGCGCAAAGTAAAAAATTTAAATGTGCTAAGAATAATTACTGTTTTCAATCTGAGATTTGGAATTTTTCCATGTTATAATATTTATTTAGATATGGATTAATACCAAGGTACGAATAATTGGGCCTAATTGGTACCGGCGTCACAATTGCATATTTTAAGAAGAAAAAGTAGTTATTGTGACGTAACTAAAATATTTAGATATATGGTACCGTTGACATTTTTGTAGATATTTATGGCCTTTATAAAACTATAGTACATCATTTTGCTGTAATGTCAATAGTCTCCGCAGCGTACGCGAAATAATGTTTTTTTTTTCGTTATTTATTTCACACCTTGGGTTACATTATTGAAGTTTTCATACGGATCCCTATATTTTTAACACATAAAATAGCCTATGTTAGTGTTACTCATTAAAAATGTAGCTCTCCAATGGTGAAAGAATTTTCGAAAGCGCTGCTCTAGTTTTTGAGCTTATTTGTTACAAACAAATTATTAAGTATAGATTTACTTAATTAATGCAGCGGTTTACTTTTTTCCATTTCTATCCTTCCTATTCTTTCACGACATGTACTTTTACTTTCTTCAAGTCGAATCATGGTCATGGTATCTTTTAAATTACTAATACAGGATTACAATTATGTACTTAGAACGAATGTACACCTATACATATATGTCAGGAAGCAGAATTTTGTATACTATGTATAATGTTATATTTAGATAGATATTGTTATCTTTATGGGGCCGAGTTGAATTACCTAACATTGGTTTATTTTTCAAAAGCAAGTTATTTAAGAAAACACGCGGTACATATTAGGTTACTTGGCAAGCATTAATTATTTTTAATAGGTTTTAGAATAAAAAACTTTACAATACGGTGCGTATTTTTTTATATATTTCTTTAGAATTAGAGAGTAGCATTGAAAAAGAAAGCGGTAAGGACATATATTCCTAGACATTTCATTCGTGTAAACGTAAATTCTGTGAGGCCGAGCCAGGCAAACAGGCATAGATAATCGACCCTAATGAATGATGAATGAAGGAAACTAAATCAATTAAAAACACGTCCGACACCAAAGAAGTTTTCCGCACTTTTAATTTTGACAGATCTGGATCGGAAACGGAAACGTTCTTGTATTAATTTCGAATGACAACACAATTTTTAGTACTAATGTTATTTTGTTAATAAAAGACCTCTAGTAGATAGATACTATTTATGGAACGAATTTTCTTAGGAACGAATTTTCTTTACACTTGATGATTCACGATTACGTAATATTTCTATTTAAAAAGAAATTAGGCGCCATTAGCTCAGAGTTTTAATATTCCTGGTCAGAATTTTTAATACATATTGTAAAATAAACATCTTCACTTGAAATTTGTATAAAAAAAACATTATTTAACTTTTACGATGGCTTTTCCAGTATTTTCTCCTCTCAGCATGCTCACCAGCGCATCGACCATATTATCGAAACCTTGGTATACTTTTTCTTGGTACTTCAGCTTTCCTTCCCGCAACCAGTTCAGATTTGCAGTTATTCCTTCATCCCAACGATTCCACCATCGATTGACTAGAAACCCCTCCACTTTTAATTCTTTAGAAACTATTGCTGGCTGAAGTATAGTAACTGAAAATAGATTATTCAGAGCATCTTTACTAAATTTGTTACTTATAAAATTAAGTAGGTAAAAATGTTTTAATGTTTTAATCATAGATCCTCTAATTTTCACTGGCGAAACATGCAAACACAATCTATCTCTATCGTTTAGAGGTGAGTTAAAAAGATAAGACTATGCCTGTATCATGTTCTGTTGTGCAGTGCAAACGCCCAGTAAGAATAATTGATTTAATGTTTCATATCGATAAATAAATGGGTAAAGGTAAAAAATAGTAAAATTATCGTTCTAGGTTTTGATTGAAATCTTTTCTGTAATTAGGTTTTCAGCATCATAATAATATGTATATTTATTTATTAATAAGTCCGATCAGTATTGCATAAAATGTATTAAACACGTACAAGAATGAAAGAAAGGAGTTAGATAAGGTTACCTTTTGGTAATTTCGCATCATTATAAGATGAAATTGAACCACAAATAGCAACTCTTCCATACTTATTCATATAGCTCATTATAGTAGAGCTTATTTCTCCGCCAACCTGTTGATTATTTATTTTAATAATAAAATAATATAGCAATTGAGCTTTTAATATTGAGTAGGCTTGGTGGATTTTAGATAACAACTAAGTTATCTAAAATCCACCAAGCCTACGGCAAATGAACTAACAATAACTGTTAGTTCATGAAAAGCTAGCATCAAATTTAGTGTTGCAGAACTATCGATAGTTTGACTATGACCTTTGACCGTTGACCTTGTAAAATAGTCACAATATCGATAGGCATATCCATAGTGTCGATACTATCGACAGTATCGTTAGTAATTGAGATCCAATAGTATTGATAAGCATCAGTATTATCGATAGTATTGATGCCTATCAATACTATCGGACGATAGTATCGATATTATCGATATGTCTATCGATATTGTGACTATTGCCATTACAATCGATGCTATTGATAGTTCGATATATTGTTGCAACACTAAGCAGCATTACAGCAGTGAATGCCATACAAGGCAGTCCTTTGTCATAGGTTTTTTTGACATATTTTTACTTAAATAAAAAATATGAAGATATTGGCTTTAGGCTTACGTTGTCAAAATAACAGTCTACTCTCTTAGGACATCCATCTTTAAGTGCAGCCTTGACATCGACAGTCTTGTAATTAAAAGCTCGATCAAATCCCAGTTCTTTTTCCAAGTAGTCACATTTTTCATCAGAACCCGCAAACCCTACTACTCTACAACCTGAAATATGGCACTTTATGAATTTGATGAATGCTAAAGTAGGTGTGTAATAGCTATCTAAATAGGTATATGTAGTTCATTTATTTGTTATCTACACTAACATTATGAAGAGGATAGATTGTTTGATTGTTTGTCTGCAAAACTACCATTTGATTTGTTTTTAATTTCATATATATTTTGAGTTAGGTTAGATAAACCTGTGTGAAACCGGGGCGGGCTGATAGTAGAGAATAAATTTCCTTACCAAGAATTTTCCCAATCTGGCCAACATGGGATCCCACCGCGCCAGCTGCACCTGTGATTACTATGGTTTCACCAGTTTTAGGCCGACATATTTCCTTTACTCCAAAATAAGCCGTGTTTCTAAAACAATAGAAGGGTTCATATTTTGCTTTATCCTATAACAGTGCCGAAACTTTGAGGAGCGCACTTGAAGTATAAGTAACTAATTCTTTTTGACAAAAGAAACCCTATCATTCATGTTGATCAGCTTTTTATATGAACAATTTCTTGTGGATTACACTTACTATGTTACTGAGAGTAACGTTCGGAGCTCCTGTAGTCATTCAGTCCCATTTCATTGCTGCGGCTCATGCAACGGTAACTTAATTCACCCCTGCTATTTGATTATACAACTTACCCCGGCATTCCAAGTACGCCTACAGCTAGAGAAATAGGATAAGGGGTAATATCCGGTAATATTTTTGTAGGCATAAATCCGGGACCGTTTGATTCTTTATCCGGATTACAAATCGTATGAGTTCGCCATCCAAATTGACCTGCTACGTATTTACCAACGGTGTATTTCTTGTTACGACTCGCTATTATTCTGGAATTTGTAATAACGAAATACAAGGTAGGTGCATTGAAGACATTATTTATTAGTATTTTAAGGTAAATATATTTGTAAATATCCTATCCTATCCTACTATCCTATCCTATCCTATCCTACTAATCCTACTAATATTATAAATGCGAAAGTAAGTGTGTGTGTGTGTGTGTGTGAAGGTTTGTTACCGCGTATCTCCATAACCGCTCAACCAATGTAAATGAAGTTTGAAACATAGGTAGTGTATAACCTAGAATAGGACATAGGCTAATAATATTTCCAAAAATCATCCCCTAAGAGGGTTAAATAGAGGGGTGAAGTTTGTATGCAACTTTTTATTCCTTGGTTCTATTCATTTAAAATTCGGTACACATAAACCTTAACACAAATAATGAGATACGGGTTTTTTATTTTTCCATAATTACCCCCATGGGGTGTGGAAAATGAGTTTTATTGGTAAAAACTAAAGTTTCTCTGGATCTCTTTAGTCTCAAGTCCGATTCACTCCAAATTCGGCACACATATATCTTAAAAGAAATCATAAAACACATGTTTTTTTATTTTTCCAAAACTACCCCCAGGGGGAGTGTAAAATGAACTTTTTTTGGAAAAATTTAATATTCCAGAACTTTTTAGTCCTTGATCCGATTCACTTCAAAATCGGTATAAATATAGCTCAAAACAAATAATGAAACACGTGTTTTTTATTTTTCCATTTTTTTTTATTTTTATCCTAATACAACGTGGGTGAAGCCTGAGAATTTTTTTTTTTTTTTTTTTTTTTAATGGCTCGGTTGTAGACCATTTGCCAATAACAAAGTTAGGGAAACTTATAAAACATTAAAAGAGAAGCGCGGGAAACCTAAAAATTGGCTGACGCGGTTTTTTAGTGTTTCAGTTAAAAAATTATTTTAAGTAACTTTTTACCCAGGATAAGGTTTAAAATTAAACTCTTTATATGTAATTGTATGTATGTAATATAATTTTGTACATTTTTATGTAAATATAAGTACATTTATAAATTAGTGCCAGAAGAGCTTGGTAAGTTTTAGTATATAGTTTTTTATTACCATGGATCCCCCCGGGGATCCCGGGGGTACAATACCCGACATTGCCCACAATGTTACTATAGATTATAATGCTGAAACTAGCATGGACACAGATGCTTCATCCGTGTCATTAAGAGGCGACAAAAGAAAACGAATTGCGGCGAAACGTATTTGCAGGACGTGCAACAAAAAACATACAAAACGCAATAAAGATGGTAAAAAGATCGACGGATATTGCGGTTGTGGTTCCGACGTGGAAAAGCCTGTTCAGCCCCCAGTAGTTCTTCCCCAACAGCCACCAGTAAGGTCTTTGTTTACCAACAGTGATTCTGCCCCATATGTTGTACATATTGTAAAAGAAACACAGTCTCAAAATGATGGTACCACATTACACCCTGTTACATTTGGTCGATTTTTAAAAAAACACAACATAAAAAATGTTATTAATGGTAGTCTAAAACGCATTGGCAGAAATCGCCTATCTATTTCCTTCAATCAGTTAAATGACGCCAACATTTTCCTCAGTAACACTGATTTACTAACCAGCAACCTAAAAGCATTTATCCCTTCTTTTATCATTACGAGAATAGGTATAGTTAGAGGGATCCCTTCGGATTGGTCTGAAGAAGAAATAAAAGAAAACACTAATATTCCTACAGGCTGCGGCCCCATTATCAAAGTGAGACGACTAAATAAAAAGGTAGTAGTTGATGGTGTTACATCTTTTAAAGCAACAGAAACGGTAGTTTTATCCTTTGATGGTCAGGTTTTGCCAAAAAGAATTTTTGTATGTTATAACTCATTGCCTGTAGAATTATACATTTATCCAACAGTTCAGTGTTATAATTGTTGCCGTTATGGACACGTTAAGGCTCAATGTCGTTCAGTTCCAAGATGTTTTCGATGTGGACAAGGCCATTCTGGCCATGGCTGTTCAGCTGATGAGGATGATGTGCAATGTTGCCTCTGCAACGGTGCACATCTTGCTATAGACAAGAAATGCCCTGAGTATGTTCGGCAAAGAAATATAAAAGAAGTTATGGCAAAATCATGTATTTCTTATCTAGAGGCTTCAAAATTACACCCTCCCATTTCTAGGGTCTCATATGCAGATGCTGTTCTTGCTACTTCATTTTCATCTTCCCCTGCATATTCGCAACCCACAGCCCCACCTGTTAATTTGATATCACCTGTAAAAAACACTTCATTTAGCTATAAAAAAACCACTTTTAGTAAACCTCGTCCTCCTCCTAGCCCTAGAAAGGGATATGACAAGGACGCTCATAGAAAAATAATCAGCGAATATTCGATGCCTGAGCCATCTAATGGGTGTGCCATTACAAATAAAAGTAAAGAAAATGATACAGAAATTAACATCAATGATTTCCTTTCCTCCTTAATTACTTTGCTTTCCCAATTTCAAGTTTTACCGTCAAACGCTGCCCCACTACTTGAAGCATTTTCTTCTTTTATTAAAAACAATAATGGATCAGTCCGCAATAATTCAGTGGAATTGTCGTAGTCTTATATCAAAAAAATCTGATTTAATCCATATAATCAATAAATACAAACCATTTATCATAGCAGTCCAAGAAACATGGTTAAAACCTGAGTCCATATTCAGGATTCCAGGTTATGCATGTGTCAGAGAAGACCGCTCTGACGGTTATGGTGGGGTAGCATTGCTAATCCGCCACCCAGTATTATTTTCTCACTTTAGTATCCCACCTCACAACAATGATTACTCTATTATTGCAGTTACTGTTAAGAACATATGCTTTGTTTCTATTTATATTCCCCGTCCAACTAATGACATATTATCTGAAATAGACACAATCATAACGGCTCTTCCAAGACCATTTATATTAATAGGAGACTTCAACTGTCATCATCAAACTTGGGGAAGCTCTGTTTCAAATAGTTATGGCAATTTAATTTTAGACATAGTTGACTCCCATAATTTATGTATTTTAAACTCGGGCTCCCCAACAAGGCGTTCAGCCCCAACGGAGGGGCTCAGTGCACCAGACCTATCAATCTGCACTTCGGATCTTGCATCTTTGATTACTTGGAGATCCCTCCCTTATACATATGGAAGCGACCACTATCCTTTACTTTTAGATTTTGCTTTTGCGGTTGAAACTCAACCCAAACGTAAATCCCGTTTTAAATACAAACTAGATAACGCTAATTGGCATTTGTTCAAACAACGTTTAGATGACAAGCTGTCACAACTTCCCAATGTCACTCAGGGCTCCGAACATGAATCTGCCATTGCCATGGCAAATGTCATTATAGAGGTCGCGGATGCAACATTCCCGAAAAAGTCTAGCCATCATAATTATATTCCATCCCCTCCCTGGTGGGATAATGATTGCACTCAAGCTATCAGGGACCGCAAGCTGGCCGAACTAAGGTATAGGGAGTTTGCTTCAAACGAAAACTTTGAGATTCTTTGTAACTCCATCCGAGAAACTAGAAAGCTATTTAGGAAAAAGAAACAAGAAAGTTGGAGAGCTTTCTGTTTATCCTTATCCCCCCAAACTAGGCCGTCTGCTGTTTGGCAGAACATCAGGAGATTTAGATCTGCGTTTAAAGAAACATGCTCTGCAACGCTTCCATTACCTCTAGCTGATTCATTTTTGGATAAACTTTCTCCTCCCTCAGTGGCTGAGCAAATCCCTTTATTAATAGGACCACCGGTAAATACTGAAGATACACTAGGTTTCATTAGTAGTTTATTTACCCTTTCAGAACTCAAAGCCATAGTTAATAACTTTAGTAAAGAATCCACTCCTGGAGAAGACGGAATTCCCTATTCTTTTTTTTCTCATCTTAGTGACAGTTTCCTTTCTTACCTCCTAGATGTCATCAATAACATCATGATTACTGGTAATGTACCTTCTTCTTGGAGAGTACAAGAAGTCATACCGATTTTAAAACCTGGTAAAGACCCATCAGATGTTTCTTCCTATAGGCCAATTGTTTTATCTCCCGTTGTCACCAAAATCGTTGAACACCTAATTAAAAACCGGTTGGAGTGGTATATTGAGAGTAACCAGCTGTTAAGTCCTTCTCAATATGGCTTTCGCCGTGGTAAAAGCACTTTGGACAGTGTCAGCATATTAACAACTGATATTAGGTTAGCATTCTTATCTAAAAAATCAGTCGTGGCTGCTTTCTTAGATATAACTTCTGCGTATGATAATGTAGTATTAAGTATTCTATATCAAAAATTAAATGCTCTTAATATCCCTGTAATCCTGTCTAACTTTATTATTAATATTTTGTCCAGTAGATACATACATCTGCAAACTCCGAACGCCGACTCTTCAGAAGACTTTTTCCACACAAGGCGTAGTTTAACACGCATTGTGTGGAAAGGTTTACCACAAGGCTCAGTGTTAAGTCCAATATTATACAACATTTACGCTTATGATCTAGAATCCTCTTTAAATGGCCCTGTTAGTGTTTTACAATACGCTGATGATTTACTTATATACTGTTCTCACCAATCAATCGAGTCCGCTTGTACTTCTCTGTCCTCGGCACTCAATAGTTTGAAAACTTGGTTAGATTATAACGGTCTTGAACTTTCTTCATCCAAGAGCTCCGTTATGCTGTTTTCCAGAAAACGTCTTCCCCCTCCTGTTCTCGTATATTATAATAGCCAACCAATCCCATTAAAGAGCCATGTTAAATTCTTAGGAGTAATGTTAGATTCCAAACTTTTAGGTGTTCCACACTGTGACTATTTAAATTCGAAATGCGAACGCCTTCTAAACATTATTAGATGCCTAGCAGGGGTATGGTGGGGTGCACACCCTTATACTTTAAAACTTATTTATAACGCGCTCATACGTAGTGTCTTAGACTACGGTACATTTTTATTGGCCCCTGGCAATATGGCTGCTTTTTCTAAAATTGACCGCATTCAGGCTAAGGCTCTCAGAATAGTATCTGGGGCTATGAAGTCAAGTCCTATCAATGCTCTACAAATAGAATGTGTCGATCCTCCTATGTTCCTTCGCCGTCAGTATCTATGTGATAAATTCTTGTTTAGAGCTTTTCAATTTTCTAACCATCCCTTATATGATAAACTTAAGGCTCTGTCTACTGTTATTGAAACATGTAATTCCTGGTCTCATAAACCACTTCCATGCACTGTTGTCAGTTTTCGTAAGTTTATGTCCTTACAAGCCCCCACGCATCGATCTCCTACACACCCTCTCTTTTCCAGCGACCTAGAATCTCTAGTAAGATCTATTGATATAACATATAACTTCGGCATAGATAAAGACACCTCCATGGCTAATGAAAGATTTAACATCATCTTAAATAATGATTGGAAAGATTACCAATACATTTACACGGATGCCTCTAAAAACTCTTCTTCAGGTAACGTAGGTGTTGGGATATTCCACCATCAATCTAAAATAGTTCAAAAGGTGAAATTCCCTCCGGAGACCTCTGTTTTTACCGGTGAATGCTATGGCCTCCTCAAGGCCGTAGAATTAGTCCTTTTATTACAGTTAAAGAAAACCATAATATTTTCCGATTCTATGAGTGCGCTACAAACGTTATCGAAGTTTCCTTTTAAGTTGAAAACCGTTTTCCCCCATTATCATTAAGTTACGTCAGCTTTTAAACATGTGCAACATCTCGGGTTACTCTGTTTGTTTTGTGTGGATACCTGGTCACTGTAACATCTCTGGTAACTGTAGAGCAGATAAACTGGCCAATGAGGCTGTCGTCGATGGTGATATGTTTCCATATAAAAACTTTTGCCATGACCTTGGCTCTTTACCTACAGACTATCTTCAAGATTCTTGGAATAGCCTCTGGGCGGAGAGTTCTACGGTAAAGGGCAATTATTACAAAATAGTCCAGCCTTCTATCCCGAGCAAACCGTGGTTTTTCAAACAAATTTATAACAAACGTACAACTTCCTCACTTATACGCATGCGTTTGGGCCACAACAGCACACCGGCGCATCTTGCCCGTCTCAAAATTTTACAATCTGATGAATGCGAATGTGGCATCGGTGTAGCTGATATAAATCACATATTTTTTTCCTGCCCCCTCTATGATTCCCATTCATTTTTTAACAATTTGATATCTATTCCTGTCCCTTTACCTACATCTATCCAGTTACTTCTATCTTATAATAACCCTCGTATATATTCTATTCTAGCTGATTTTATAAACTTAAACACCAACTTAAAAATTTAATCCTTCCCAAATCCTATCCTGGTTTTTCCATCCGCTCTAAATTAAATTGTTTTAATGTTTTATAAGTTTCCCTAACTTTGTTATTGGCAAATGGTCTACAACCGAGCCATTAAAAAAGTTAGGGAAACTTATAAAACATTAAAACAATTTAATTTAGAGCGGATGGAAAAACCAGGATAGGATTTGGGAAGGATTAAATTTTTAAGTTGGTGTTTAAGTTTATAAAATCAGCTAGAATAGAATATATACGAGGGTTATTATAAGATAGAAGTAATTGGATAGATGTAGGTAAAGGGACAGGAATAGATATCAAATTATTAAAAAATGCATGGGAGTCATAGAGGGGGCAGGAAAAAAATATGTGATTTATATCAGCTACACCGATGCCACATTCGCATTCATCAGATTGTAAAATTTTGAGACGGGCAAGATGCGCCGGTGTGCTGTTGTGGCCCAAACGCATGCGTATAAGTGAGGAAGTTGTACGTTTGTTATAAATTTGTTTGAAAAACCACGGTTTGCTCGGGATAGAAGGCTGGACTATTTTGTAATATTTGCCCTTTACTGTAGAACTCTCCGCCCAGAGGCTATTCCAAGAATCTTGAAGATAGTCTGTAGGTAAAGAGCCAAGGTCATGGCAAAAGTTTTTATATGGAAACATATCACCATCGGCGACAGCCTCATTGGCCAGTTTATCTGCTCTACAGTTACCAGAGATGTTACAGTGACCAGGTATCCACGCAAAACAAACAGAGTAACCCGAGATGTTGCACATGTTTAAAAGCTGACGTAACTTAATGATAATGGGGAAAACGGTTTTCAACTTAAAAGGAAACTTCGATAACGTTTGTAGCGCACTCATAGAATCGGAAAATATTATGGTTTTCTTTAACTGTAATAAAAGGACTAATTCTACGGCCTTGAGGAGGCCATAGCATTCACCAGTAAAAACAGAGGTCTGCGGAGGGAATTTCACCTTTTGAACTATTTTAGATTGATGGTGGAATATCCCAACACCCACGTTACCTGAAGAAGAGTTTTTAGAGGCATCCGTATAAATGTATTGGTAATCTTTCCAATCATTATTTAAGATGATGTTAAATCTTTCATTAGCCATGGAGGTGTCTTTATCTATGCCGAAGTTATATGTTATGTCAATAGATCTTACTAGAGATTCTAGGTCGCTGGAAAAGAGAGGGTGTGTAGGAGATCGATGCGTGGGGGCTTGTAAGGACATAAACTTACGAAAACTGACAACAGTGCATGGAAGTGGTTTATGAGACCAGGAATTACATGTTTCAATAAGAGTAGACAGAGCCTTAAGTTTATCATATAAGGGATGGTTAGAAAATTGAAAAGCTCTAAACAAGAATTTATCACATAGATACTGACGGCGAAGGAACATAGGAGGATCGACACATTCTATTTGTAGAGCATTGATAGGACTTGACTTCATAGCCCCAGATACTATTCTGAGAGCCTTAGCCTGAATGCGGTCAATTTTAGCAAATGCAGTCAAATTGCCAGGGGCCAATAAAAATGTACCGTAGTCTAGGACACTACGTATGAGCGCGTTATAAATAAGTTTTAAAGTATAAGGGTGAGCACCCCACCATACCCCTGCTAGGCATCTAATAATGTTTAGAAGGCGTTCGCATTTCGAATTTAAATAGTCACAGTGTGGAACACCTAAAAGTTTGGAATCTAACATTACTCCTAAGAATTTAACATGGCTCTTTAATGGGATTGGTTGGCTATCATAATATACGAGAACAGGAGAACGAAGACGTTTTCTGGAAAATAGCATACCGGAGCTCTTGGATGAAGAAAGTTCAAGACCGTTATAATCTAACCAAGTTTTCAAACTATTGAGTGCCGAGGACAGAGAAGTACAAGCGGACTCGATTGATTGGTGAGAACAGTATATAAGTAAATCATCAGCGTATTGTAAAACACTAACAGGGCCATTTAAAGAGGATTCTAGATCATAAGCGTAAATGTTGTATAATATTGGACTTAACACTGAGCCTTGCGGTAAACCTTTCCACACAATGCGTGTTAAATTACGCCTTGTGTGGAAAGAGTCTTCTGAAGAGTCGGCGTTCGGAGTTTGCAGATGTATGTATCTACTGGACAAAATATTAATAATAAAGTTAGACAGGATTACAGGGATATTAAGAGCATTTAATTTTTGATATAGAATACTTAATACTACATTATCATACGCAGAAGTTATATCTAAGAAAGCAGCCACGACTGATTTTTTAGATAAGAATGCTAACCTAATATCAGTTGTTAATATGCTGACACTGTCCAAAGTGCTTTTACCACGGCGAAAGCCATATTGAGAAGGACTTAACAGCTGGTTACTCTCAATATACCACTCCAACCGGTTTTTAATTAGGTGTTCAACGATTTTGGTGACAACGGGAGATAAAACAATTGGCCTATAAGAAGAAACATCTGATGAGTCTTTACCAGGTTTTAAAATCGGTATGACTTCTTGTACTCTCCAAGAAGAAGGTACATTACCAGTAATCATGATGTTATTGATGACATCTAGTAGGTAAGAAAGGAAACTGTCACTAAGATGAGAAAAAAAAGAATAAGGAATTCCGTCTTCTCCAGGAGTGGATTCTTTACTAAAGTTATTAACTATGGCTTTGAGTTCTGAAAGGGTAAATAAACTACTAATGAAACCTAGTGTACCTTCAGTATTTACCGGTGGTCCTATTAATAAAGGAATTTGCTCAGCCACTGAGGGAGGACAAAGTTTATCCAAAAATGAATCAGCTAGAGGTAATGGAAGCGTTGCAGAGCATGTTTCTTTAAACGCAGATCTAAATCTCCTGATGTTCTGCCAAACAGCAGACGGCCTAGTTTGGGGGGATAAGGATAAACAGAAAGCTCTCCAACTTTCTTGTTTCTTTTTCCTAAATAGCTTTCTAGTTTCTCGGATGGAGTTACAAAG
Organism: Meganola albula; assembly: GCA_936450015.1. NCBI lineage: Eukaryota > Metazoa > Arthropoda > Insecta > Lepidoptera > Nolidae > Meganola > Meganola albula. The sequence continues at coordinate 9,562,846 of OW388155.1, read as the reverse complement.
AATCTCAAAGTTTTCGTTTGAAGCAAACTCCCTATACCTTAGTTCGGCCAGCTTGCGATCCCTGATAGCTTGAGTGCAATCATTATCCCACCAGGGAGGGGATGGAATATAATTATGATGGCTAGACTTTTTCGGGAATGTTACATCCGCGACCTCTATAATGACATTTGCCATGGCAATGGCAGATTCATGTTCGGAGCCCTGAGTGACATTGGGAAGTTGTGACAGCTTGTCATCTAAACGTTGTTTGAACAAATGCCAATTAGCGTTATCTAGTTTGTATTTAAAACGGGATTTACGTTTGGGTTGAGTTTCAACCGCAAAAGCAAAATCTAAAAGTAAAGGATAGTGGTCGCTTCCATATGTATAAGGGAGGGATCTCCAAGTAATCAAAGGTGCGAGATCCGAAGTGCAGATTGATAGGTCTGGTGCACTGAGCCCCTCCGTTGGGGCTGAACGCCTTGTTGGGGAGCCCGAGTTTAAAATACATAAATTATGGGAGTCAACTATGTCTAAAATTAAATTGCCATAACTATTTGAAACAGAGCTTCCCCAAGTTTGATGATGACAGTTGAAGTCTCCTATTAATATAAATGGTCTTGGAAGAGCCATTATGATTGTGTCTATTTCAGATAATATGTCATTAGTTGGACGGGGAATATAAATAGAAACAAAGCATATGTTCTTAACAGTAACTGCAATAATAGAGTAATCATTGTTGTGAGGTGGGATACTAAAGTGAGAAAATAATACTGGGTGGCGGATAAGCAATGCTACCCCACCATAACCATCAGAGCGGTCTTCTCTGACACATGCATAACCTGGAATCCTGAATATGGACTCAGGTTTTAACCATGTTTCTTGGACTGCTATGATAAATGGTTTGTATTTATTGATTATATGGATTAAATCAGATTTTTTTGATATAAGACTACGACAATTCCACTGAATTATTGCGGACTGATCCATTATTGTTTTTAATAAAAGAAGAAAATGCTTCAAGTAGTGGGGCAGCGTTTGACGGTAAAACTTGAAATTGGGAAAGCAAAGTAATTAAGGAGGAAAGGAAATCATTGATGTTAATTTCTGTATCATTTTCTTTACTTTTATTTGTAATGGCACACCCATTAGATGGCTTAGGCATCGAATATTCGCTGATTATTTTTCTATGAGCGTCCTTGTCATATCCCTTTCTTGGGCTAGGAGGAGGACGAGGTTTACTAAAAGTGGTTTTTTTATAGCTAAAAGAAGTGTTTTTTACAGGTGATGGCAAATTAACAGGTAGGGCTGTGGGTTGCGAATATGCAGGGGAAGATGAAAATGAAGTAGCAAGAACAGCATCTGCATATGAGACCCTAGAAATGGGAGGGTGTAATTTTGAAGCCTCTAGATAAGAAATACATGATTTTGCCATAACTTCTTTTATATTTCTTTGCCGAACATACTCAGGGCATTTCTTGTCAATAGCAAGATGTGCACCGTTGCAGAGGCAACATTGCACATCATCCTCATCAGCTGAACAGCCATGGCCAGAATGGCCTTGTCCACATCGAAAACATCTTGGAACTGAACGACATTGAGCCTTAACGTGTCCGTAACGACAACAATTATAACACTGAACTGTTGGATAAATGTATAATTCTACAGGCAATGAGTTATAACATACAAAAATTCTTTTTGGCAAAACCTGACCATCAAAGGATAAAACTACCGTTTCTGTTGCTTTAAAAGATGTAACACCATCAACTACTACCTTTTTATTTAGTCGTCTCACTTTGATAATGGGGCCGCAGCCTGTAGGAATATTAGTGTTTTCTTTTATTTCTTCTTCAGACCAATCCGAAGGGATCCCTCTAACTATACCTATTCTCGTAATGATAAAAGAAGGGATAAATGCTTTTAGGTTGCTGGTTAGTAAATCAGTGTTACTGAGGAAAATGTTGGCGTCATTTAACTGATTGAAGGAAATAGATAGGCGATTTCTGCCAATGCGTTTTAGACTACCATTAATAACATTTTTTATGTTGTGTTTTTTTAAAAATCGACCAAATGTAACAGGGTGTAATGTGGTACCATCATTTTGAGACTGTGTTTCTTTTACAATATGTACAACATATGGGGCAGAATCACTGTTGGTAAACAAAGACCTTACTGGTGGCTGTTGGGGAAGAACTACTGGGGGCTGAACAGGCTTTTCCACGTCGGAACCACAACCGCAATATCCGTCGATCTTTTTACCATCTTTATTGCGTTTTGTATGTTTTTTGTTGCACGTCCTGCAAATACGTTTCGCCGCAATTCGTTTTCTTTTGTCGCCTCTTAATGACACGGATGAAGCATCTGTGTCCATGCTAGTTTCAGCATTATAATCTATAGTAACATTGTGGGCAATGTCGGGTATTGTACCCCCGGGATCCCCGGGGGGATCCATGGTAATAAAAAACTATATACTAAAACTTACCAAGCTCTTCTGGCACTAATTTATAAATGTACTTATATTTACATAAAAATGTACAAAATTATATTACATACATACAATTACATATAAAGAGTTTAATTTTAAACCTTATCCTGGGTAAAAAGTTACTTAAAATAATTTTTTAACTGAAACACTAAAAAACCGCGTCAGCCAATTTTTAGGTTTCCCGCGCTTCTCTCTGAGAAATTATTCTGAGGGAGATTTTCTTTGAAGTTGATATCAATACTCCTTCGTGCTTTTTAGCTAAATTACTTTTTATTTTGACACAATGACGTTTGATAACTCAGTCCGATTATTAGAATTCGAAAGGAGACGTTCAAAAAATGTATAGAGCCTGGGATTAAAATAATTGTTAATTTGAACAGCAATCTGAGTTACATAGGTTAATAGAGCATAATTAATTAAATTTTTTGGTGTATTTAAAATAATTTTACACCCCCCCGTTTTTTTAAAAATTGATATTGAAAATAAGAATCCTTAATGCAATATTATGATTATTGCAATTGGCAACCCCATGGTCAAATGTCAATTGAGCAACCAAAAAAATCAAAATTATTTCGACGCTGTCAATCAAACTGATCAATGACAATGACATCATGACGTTTCCCGTAATTATATTTTTTTCCACGCGTTTTGTTATTAAACTAATAAGATAACAAATATTTTTCGTCATAATTACATTAAGCTGCAGCTAGAATAATATTACAAGAGAAAAGTACTGTAACAGAATGCAATTGTTGACGTGATTGCAATATTTATACTGCTTAGGAAACGGATAATTAAAGGTAATGTGCGTTTTGTTTTTCTATTACATTTTTTTGATTTTTACAAAAATGGTTGCTCCTAAAATTCGTGTTTAGTTAAATTCTAACAGCTTATTAAATAAGCTTTCCAATGAGGTATATCACATTGGTGTTCAAAATTCTAGCCCACTTTTGACCTCTCCTTTAAATTTTATTTCTTCTCAAAAATGGAATGAAAAACTTACAATAATCATGGTCTAAGAGCCGTAGAATTTTTTAAGAAACCCCTATAGATTTATGGATAAACCTATGGGTGCTTGCCGATTTCAAAATGTTGCTTACACGCCTACACTACTGAACTAATTTTGTATGGAGATAGTTCGACACCTGGGAAAGGATAGTTTTATCCGACTGCGAAAAAAGAGATTAATGGTTTAGCGCGATAACCGACATCCGCGGGCGAAGCCGCGGGCGGAAAACTAGTATTATAAATGCGAAAGTAAGTGTGTGTGTGTGTGTGAAGGTTTGTTACCGCGTATCTCCATAACCGCTCAACCGATTTTATTGAAATTTGAAATGTAGATAGTGTATACCCTAGAATCGGACATAGGCTAACAATATTTTCAAAAATCATCCCCTAAGAGGTTTAAATAGAGGGGTGAAGTTTGTATGCAACTTTTTATTCCTTGGTCCTATTCATTTAAAATTCGGTACACATAAACCTTAAGAGAAATAATGAGATACGGGTTTTTTATTTTTCCATAATTACCCATGTGAGGTGTGGATAATGAGTTTTATTGGTAAAAATTAAAGTTTCTCTAGATCTGTATAGTCTCAAGTCCGATTCACTCCAAATTTGGCACACATATACCTTAAAAGAAATCATGAAACACGTGTTTTTTATTTTTCCAAAACTACCCCCGGTGGGGGTGTTAAATGGGTTTATTTGGAAAAATTTAATATTCCATAACTGTTTAGTCCTTGGTCCGATTTCCTTCAAATTTGGTATAAATAAAGCTCAAAACAAATAATGAAACACGTGTTTTTTTTTTTTTCATTTTTTTTATTTTCATCCTAATACTAGGCGGGCAAAGCCTGAGAAATTATTCTGAGGGTGATTTTCTTCAAAGTTGATATCAATACTCCTTCGTAATTTTGATCTAAATTACTTTTTATTTTGACACAATGACATGTTTGATAACTCAATGCTACGAATAGAATTCGAAATTTAAATTTCATTTCTTATAAGTATGGTCTAAGAGCCGTAGTATTTTTAAGAAACGCCTATTGATTTATGGATATACCTATGGGCGCTTGACGATTTCAAAATGTTGCATATACTCCTACACTACTGAACTAATTTTGTATAGAGATTATTCGAGACCCGGGAAAGGATAGTTTTATCCGACTGCGAAAAAAGGGATTAATGGTCTAGCGCGATAACCAACATCCGCGGGCGAAGCCGCGGGCGGAAAACTAGTTTACTATATACTTACTTCGCTACTTGACCACCGATCATATCCGTAGGTAATTTGTATCCAATCATGTAAGCTCTCATGTAAGGGTCTACACTTAGGTACTCTGCTTCTGTCAATATTTCTGTGTAAGTAAAAAAAAAGTATTTCAAGTCTTATTAATTATCATAGGCAATGTTTCATGTTTTCTATTTTATGTCTTTAAAAGTACTTAAATAGAAATGAATTGACGGATTTTTGTATTGCTTAAACTGAAGGACGGCCAGACCGATTTGGGTAATTTTGATTTTTAACCCCCGATGCAAAAACGACAGGTTGTTAAAAGTTTGACGTGTCTGTGTGTGTATGTCTGTGGCATCGTAGCTCCCGAAAGGATGACTCTATTTTGATTTAGGTACTTTTTTAAAGGTGAATTATTGTTATTCGTTATTAAATTTTTAACTTAGAGATATTAAATGTTTACACAGGTTTAAGGAAGATTTAAAAGGTGAGAATTAAGTGGTACATAGTTTGCAAAGGCAGCTAGTACTCAATAAAAAAAAAAAACAAAGAAAAAAGTACCACCTTCTAAAAAGTTAAAAATAATATTTTCATCTGTTATTTGAAGTTGGGGCTAATATTCCTCAATTTTTTGTTTCCGTCATAAGCACTATTTAATCTACCAATTTATCACTGACTTCATCAAAGAACAACATTTTTAGAAGGTAGTTTTTTTTCTGGGATATTTATTTCAATGTTTTTATTCATGTGAACCAAACACTTTCCTCGAATTAGTGTATATCCTTATAAAATTCCACATAAAACGATTGGTACCCCACACATATTTAAGCAATGAAAGTGGGGGAGGGGATTCAAAACATCCCCGTTTCCCTTAAGTTAGTGGTTAGCCTATACGTAAAAACAAAGAACTACTATTTATCACAATGGTTGTACTGTAATACTATGCAGTTTTGTCTTATATCTCCGAAATTCATAATTAGATAAAAAAAAAAATCAAAACGTCCGATTGAAAAATTTAATGTGGAGGATAAAAAGGATTTCCAAAGTCGGTTCACAAATCACAATTGACGGAGTAGTCGGCGGACATACCTTTAAAACCATACTACCATATACACTTTTACTTACCACTGAACATTGAACCTACAGATTGCTATATTATGATAAAACCCGGTCCTATTTTTTCAAAAGTCGGTTTATAACAAATTTTTGGTTGGTTAGTCACTCTTACCTCCTTCAGCCAATTCTGGTAGTTCCTCTTCTACAATCGTAAAATCACTTTTTTTTGGTTCACCAACAAAATATTTTGTAAGGACATATTTTCGAGCCTTTGTCTTCCCGGCATTGCTAGAATACGCACGGGCCATGCATTTTAATACTGAAATTGATCGCGCCATACTGGAGTTTTATTATTATTTTAGATTTTCTGAAATAAAGAGTTTTTAATGTTGCATCGTCGTGTTAATTTAAAAGCTTTACAAAAGTTAGTAAAACGTCCGATAAACATGTAAGTCCGACTGAAACGTGTAATTGTATTACACGTATCGGTCGGACTTACACTACAGGTCGTTTCAATAATCGACTATTTTAATCGATTTATAACGAACAGACAACACCACGTGTTCACTCTGTGGCTAACACCGAGAAATACAGATACAAAAGTAATTGTTCCATCAAGATGGCCTCTGATTTGTTTGGGTTGAGGTTGAAGTTTCCATTTAAAAATCGTTATAAATAATAATTTATCAATACAATATTAATGTTAAACCACTAAAATAGCTGAAAAATTTAATTAAAACTGTTTTACTCAGAAAATTTAGTTTTTTAGTGGTTAAATCATATATAAAATGACCTAAGTGTTTTAAATCAATTTGTTACAAGTGGAGATTGTTCCAATATGAATAATGAACAAAGTTTCGATTGTATATTTTGTAAAGAGACATTTGATAATAAAGAAGAACTACAAATTCATTTTAGGTACAAATACATGTACTATTTCCACCGGGTCGCTAAGTGTCTGTTTATCGTATTTGAGAAATTAACTTTGTTCTTGTTACTCTTTTAGAAAACACGGCGATCCATCGTTTAATTCAAAAAGTCGTTTTAAAAAGGTCACACCGGCATCTAGCAATGAGAGCAAAGCGAAAGGGGTGGTGAATTGTGATGTCTGTGCACAAGCATTTCCTACAATATCAAAGGCTATAACTCACAAACATAAAGTTCACCCTGATCACGACGCTAAGTATTTCTGTCCGTGGTGTGGCAAACTGTTTACTATGAAGGTAAAATATTTTACTAGAGTTCCTTACCATCAGCTGGAGTGACGCCGCCTACCGATCTACTTAAACCGCCGACCTATGCCCCCTCCCCACTATCCACCAACACGGCATTACGTACATCCGCTTATCTGTTATCTATAATTTATCAATTCACAGTACCTAACTGTTTTGTTTAATTTGGTTTATTTTTGTGGTTAATAATGGTGTAGACCATCGACCATTGGTATTAGTCTCTAAAGTGAATGTCCTCAAATGATTAGTTTTTAGACATGTTGGTTTCCTTCAGGGTTTGAGGATATATATTCTTATATATCCTCAAACTCTATTAAAATTTTTGTATAAGAGAAAATTTTTAATCATCATAAATTTTATCACATATTTTCCATGCTTAGAACACCCGATCAAGTTTGCTTTAGCAAAACAAATAATCAAAATCATTAGTTTAATAGCTGTGGTGTTAATAGCTAAGATAAATGTTATGTATCTACATAAGTAAGGGTCCCGGTTGTGTCACACGTCTCCTGTAACCCTCTGGCACAAATGTGCCACAGAACAGCTGGCAGATTTTAGTGGGTACCCTTTGAGAATCTACCAGCCCCATTAATAAGATAAGACCCTTTGCAAATCCCACCTGCCCCTTGCCCTGAACACACACAGGGTGAAGGAATCCATAAAGGAAGGAAGGATTTCCCCTCACCAAAAGAAAGGTACATAAGTTTTAGACCACATACACCTTTGGTGTTCTACCTACCCAGATGTGGTGCTACATTCATAAACAAATACAGGAATCATATAAATTTTAACACTCTTGGCAGACCCAGAATGAAGTAATAGACCAAGCTAGATATCTCATCATCACATACCTACACTCGTGGTGCTCTGTCTACCCCGTGAGGGATTATAGCCATGGTGTTACATCTGTTTCAGCATCTCTACAATGTTCACATAGACACAAGTCACAATAATCAAGAGAAACCTGGAGATTTATGTTTCCACTGTGACTGCTGCGACGTAGACTTCTTCATACCCTCAGCAATGCTGTATCACAATAAATTCTTCCATAGACAGGAAACTGATGTACCTGATGTAGGAACATCGAAAAAAATTCATTTGTTTAATCAGGTACTTATATTTTGGCAAACACATACTAATTTTATATTCTTCATTTTTCTAATTTTTGAAGTGAAAACTTCTTTAGCGGCGTTGAGCACTTTTTCTGTAATGGGTATAAAATCTTAAACTCGCGTCAGGACACGTGACCTGATCGAAAAAGCGTAAGACGGATGGAGAGTAGACAGCTATCCCCTCTCTACGGCGCGGCGAAAATGTATGCCTGGGCCTACTGTTTCGTTTAGGCAGCGCAGGGCGCTTGCGCGAATGTTCGTGTATGTCACAGCGTGCCACGCGCATCCATGGATGGTGACAGCTGATGGCTCGACCGTCTGTGTTAAATAATGAATTTGGTTTAACTATGTCGAATGATCGCAATCTTAGCACAACGAAATACAAAACTACTATTGTTGATGCGGTCTTTATTAGACATTTAAATAAGTTCGAATCAAAACTGTTCGATTCTTACTACAGCTACCATAAACCTATCGTATCAGTTTTAGAGATTGGCGATGATAGTTCTGGTAATGATGATGGTGAAAAAGTCGTTGAAATTATGGATGAAAGTTGATTTTTCGGAGAGATAAACTTTGTAATGTAAAATAATTGTAATAGTTTTAAAGTGTTAAATTTTTAATGTAATATAAATTGTCATGTTTGTGTACGATAGCGCAATAAATGAATATTGTATTCTACCACATAAATGATAGTACTTTTATACTGATAAAGCAATTGGTGCAAAATTATTCCCTAACCATTCCAAAATATGAAACATGCTCAACGTTAATAATCAAGTTTTCACTTCTACCGGCACTCCCGGAGTGCAACCCGTCGTTTTTTTTTAATTGTAATAAAGTTGATTTGCCACATGAATATAAATTTAAACTAAAAAAAAGTTAGAACCTTTTCCAACAGCCAATGCTTCGGTATAAATTTCCAAGTTCTTGTAGCATCCTTTGACAAGACACAGCATGTGCCAAGGTGATGAAATTCAAAGACAACAATTATCTAAGCAAATTGACTTCAACCACACACCACATGCTTGTACATACTACCTAAAGTTGTAAACATATCTGTTTATGATTTCAGGAAGTGATACAAATTTACTACTGTGCATTTTGTGGTGAGGAGTATCAAAACAAAGTTAATTTATTTGTAAGTATATTATAATTGAACCATTGTCCACTGCTATTCATAAACATATCCCTCCCTTCAGTTTAAAACACCATTTGTTTTGTTAAATTATGGTTTCAGCTAGTTAGACCTAAAGTTTTAGGTAAATTTTACCTGAAACTGAAAATAATGATTCCAACAACAAATGATTCATAGCAAAAGTATCTCAATAGAAATTACTTAGATAAAAATTATCAATAATTAAGTACATTGTAATGAAAACCTTACAAACTTTCGTTTTATGATTGTAGTAGGATTCAATGTGTAGTGTTTAAGATTCAGCTATGTATGCTTCTATTGATCTTATTAAATTTATCGATTATATTTTAGAAACATATGACTGATGATCACAGTGATGAAAACCAGAGTCCTGAGGAAGTGTTGAGATGTCCCCTCTGTGAGGCTGTGTTTTATCATTTAGATGCATATGAGATACACCTCACTTTTCATTCAACTGAAGATTTATATAGTGTCCAAAACCCATTGTAAGTTAATTCTCTAAGCAATTGTGATTTAAGACCTCAAAATTTTAACATAAAAACTTATGAGGCATCTGGAGGCTCGCTATAATAATAATAATATAGCCCTTTTATTCCGAACTGCATACAATTCTACACATAGATTTATGAATTTTATCTCTCACAGTATATCTCGCAATTCGGCGTGCCTCTTGGCATAGGCCTCCTCCAGCTCTCTCCATTGAGCTCGATCTTCAGCAACTCTGGTCCAATATGGTCAAAGACAGAGGCGTCCAAAAACAAGATGGAGTGACGATATCCGGATAACTCTAGGACCATATTGGAAGGCTTGCTATAGTCTAATCGTATTTTAGAGAGCCTTTAGATGCGTTTCGAGTTTTGTATAAGGCCGTTAGGAAAAGTTAATGAATAATAATTTTCAGATGTAATGAAATAACAGATTTTTCACTTGAGACTGTGCAGCCTCTAGTTGAAAAAGTAGAAAATTTAGATTCTACTACCCACAATGAAGAAGAAAATCCTGAGTCTGCTATTAATGCGGTTGGCGTTGTAAGCATAATTTCATTTTATTTATACCTACATTTCATAACGACTGAGAATATGCTAGCCATACAATCTTAACAAACCTCTCCAGTTTATAATACCGATTATACTTTTATTTACAGGAAAAATTTCTTGAACTGGCAATGGATCAGTCTGATAATAGCAATAATGTTAAAATTAAGAAACATAAAAAGCATAAGAAGTCAAAGAAAGCGGCAATCACACTAGATGAGTTCCTAAGCATGAATACTGATGTTTTTGGAGAAGACATAGACATTCAGGGAGTGGAAGAAGTACCCAGCATGGTTGTGAAAAAACATCTAAAATCTAACAAGAAGACAAATTCTGAAAAATCATTGTCTTCTGTAGAAATTGCTAAACTTAAGAAACAAGGCATTATTATAAAAAAGAAAAGTCCCGTGGTCAAAGATGTAAAATTAAAATCAGTTCAAACCTTAAAATTTCCTGAAAGTCAAATTATAAAAGATAGTAAACAACAATCTAATGCAGAAATTAAAACTTCAGATGAAATGTTATCTAAACTTATTAATCAAAGCAATAATCAAATTAGAATTGTAAAAAAATCTAGTCCTAATAATTTGCTGGAATCTGAACAGTCTAAAGACACCATGGATGAACAAACTGAAAATAATGGAGATTCAGACTCTGATACTGAAACTACAAATCTAAATAAAACTAGTCCTGAATTAGATGGTTCACAGTTCTTAAATAAAGAAAATACGCCATCACCAATATCGACTCAACAGAATGAATCTTTAACTTCATCTATTCCTGAAAATGTGAAAAAATTTAACGAGAGTGGTGAACTTATTAACTGTAATAGTCACATTGATAAAAAAGAAGAGAATAACGGAGTTGATTTAGCAGCGCATCCCAGCTTTGAAACACCCACTGAAAAAATTGAGACTGGCGAAAACAAGAATCTACTCAAATTAAGTGATTTTATTACAGATGATATGAAAGATGATTGTTCACCACACAGAAAATGTGAATCACCAAATGAAGATTTTGACGCATCCGATAGTGAAGTAAAAGATAACTGCGGCAGTAATAAAACTGTAGTTATTGGAACCAATGAAAACTCTTTGTCGCATTTGAAACACTTAAGTCACCTTATCACAATTAAACCTGTAAGTAAAAATAAAAATACAACAGACTTGAATATGGACAAAAATAGTATCAAAAGTGAAAATATTGTGACAGACCATAACAAAGTCTCACTGCCTATCAAAGACAAAGTATCCAGTGAAACTAATAGTATTACGTTGAAAACTGCTTCAAAGGAAGAACCCAAAAACACATTTATAAATTTCAATAAAAATGTAAATGTAAAGTCTGTTACAAAACCTTTAAAACCTAATGTACAAGATATGGTATTTGACAAGAACAGTGAAACTGATAAAGAATCTGACCAGACAAATGTAATGTGTAAAGAAATATCAAGAAACGAAAATCTTACTGTAAAAAAAATTAAAGTAGAAAGTAGAGAGAATTTAATTTGTGATCAAGTTGCCAATGCAACAAAACCTCTAAGAAACATTAAAAATAATAGCTCACCCCAAAGAACTGTTAAATCCCCATTGGATAAGACTGATTGTAAAAATATTGCAAGTCCTAATCACAATATAAAAAATGCCATGCCAGATATTTTAAAACGGTTGCCAGATATACAAACAAAACCAATAGGAGTTCAGAAAGCAGAACTACCTCCCTCTAGTGCAAAAGAAAATATAACAGGTCAATTTGAAAATGGAGAAAATAAAGAAACAGATGTAATTGAAATATTTGATGTGGATGACTCTGAAGACGAATTTGAAGCTTCTAAATCGTGTGGTACAAAAACACCAAGTAATACTATAAAAACTCCTGTAGTAGATCGCAGCAAACCTATTGATGCACTCAAAAATTTAAGCAAACATTTAACAATAAAAACCGTTAACCAACAACCAACTGCCAAAAATATAGAAATCGAGAAAGACTTTAAAACGGAAGATAATAATGAGTATGATCAAAACAATTTTATGGATGACACGGATGATATGGAAGTTCCGATTCGTATAAAACACGCTAAAGTAAACCCACAACCAAGTCAAAACATACTTAACAAAAATATATTACCAAGCACAATAAAAAATCTCAGTAAAAACATAACTGTAACCTCTAAAAAGGCTACTGGAAGTCAATCTACCTACCAAGACCAGGAAGAATACCACTCAAGTGATGAATATATTAACTTTGCTAATGAAGCTAGTGATTCAGATTCTTGCCCTGGTAATATCAAAATTACAGAACTTGATGAAGAAGTTAGTGATAATGAACATGATTTAGAAACTGTCGACAAAACAACCACAGTCAATGAGCCTATAATTGAGTCGCCAGATGATTCATGTAGTAGTGATAAACAAATTAACCAAATAGATTTTGAATCTGAAATACAAGCGAATTCAGTTCCAAATCGTCAGCAAAGTGCAAATACAGACAAGAATTCAATGTACCTAAATAACCTCAAAAATTTTAATAAAAATCTAACCATCAAGTCAGTTAACAAAAGCTGCCAAGATGGTAATCAGTTCAGTCCAAACCAATCAATCAATTGTCAAGATCAACCAATGCAGAAGAAAGTCCTAAATCCTGCAATGCCTTCAAAACTAGTTGAAATATCATCTCAGCCGAAAGATATTTCGAACAAAGACATGATAACTAAAAGCAATAACCAAATTTTAGGTCAGATACCTAAATCTGTGAACCAAAATGTCTGTGATGTCAATGACATAAACTCAGTTAATAGAGAAGTAAGAGTAGAAAGATTTCAAACAAAGACTGTTATCCAAGAAATTACAACTACTGTTACAAAAACTATTAAAACTGTCAACCAGACAGTAAAAAAAGAAGTTCGTAACTCTAGTCAAACTAATTCTTCTATGGTATGTCAAAAAGTTCAGGGCATGAAGCCGAGTCCAACAAAAAATCTCCAAGGAGTTGTCGTAAGAAATGCTCCGCCAAATGTTCCCGTTAAAGTTGCAAATACTAACAATCTAGTCAGACAAACAAGCGCTATGGTCAGACCATCCAAGCAGGTAGTTCCGGTCAGGCCTAGCGCTAACGTCGCGAGAATGAGCAACCCACGAATGCAGGTAGCAAAACGAGTGGCGCCACCACAAAACAACCAAATGTTAGGAAAAACATTAAAAATTTCTCCTAACGCAATGTCTTCAATGCAAAATAAACGACCAACTACGGAAAATGTAAGTGGACCCTTTAGTTGTTTCAAGAAACCAAAAGAGTCGCTTATACCGGGTGCAGATTTTCCAAGCTTTGGTGACAGTTCAGATGACTCCAGGAACCAGGTCGTATCGGCCTCGCATACTACGAGTTCAAACTTCTCCAGTACAATTAAAATAGCAAAAGGTAACGCTGTTATGACTGCGACACAAACGAAATCCGAAGTGAGCTCAACTTCTCAACATATAAGTAGGTTATGTAACACGGCAGGGCTTACAGTAAAAGCAAGTCAGTGTCATCAAAGTCCAGTTCAAGAAAAAAGCGAATCAAGTCCAATGAAACGGACTACATTAGAAGCAATTCAAAAACTGCAAAAACAGGGTTTGTTAGTTAAGAAACCACGATTAGAAAACGAAGAGAGTGTCTGCTCAGAAGATGACAATTTATAGTCTCAGGTGTAAATTATTATTAGTTAGGTATATATAAATAGTTATTTTCTGATGTAAATAAGTGACAAGTTATCTGAATGAATTCGTAAATAGCACAAAAAAACTCAGTTCTAAAACTTAATTTTGTACATTTTTAGAGGTTATGTTTAATTGAAAATTTTGCAGATGTATACTTTGTGTATTTGCTGTTTATATTGTATATAAATAATGGTAATATAAGAATTCTGTTGTCTACAAACTTATTACATTTTCCACTCTCAAACTGAATAGATATTCCTTACATGAACATTGCCATTATTCTGATACTTTCTTTATCCCACATGCAAATCCAAAATGTTAGTTGATTAGGTACCTTACCTCTTGCTTTACACTTCGAAGCAAAAACATCAATAATAGTAAGTACATATATGTTAGATTTTGTAGTAATAAGCGCATAAGTTATTGTTAACGCATTCACTGCTGGTTTTTTTCTCCCCACCGACCAGATACCTACCGATAGACCACTCATAACTGAGCATCTTTGCTCGCACAGACTTTTATAGACACTAGATACGTCCCATCGATATGTCAGACCACAAGTTAGCATATTGGTTCGTCCAACGACAAAAACGGACCAATCAAAATTAGTCTTCCCCGACACCCCGCCATTAGCCTGTCAGTCTTGTAATATGAGCTCTCGTTTGGACGCGTCAATGTAAGTTTTATCTACTTTAGTAGATAGTATAACGCGTTTTTCTGCGAGTACGTAAGTATTCATTCATTTGTATAAAGAAAATGTAGAGCCACTAGCAGCACGTTCTTGAAACATTTCTTCATACAAATGACATCCTTACGGACGGAAAGCGAAAGCGTCATGTTTACAAACTCACTCTGCGCTCTGGATAGAAGTAAAGAAAACAATTAAATGAGTTACCAATGGTGAATGCTTTAAATGAATGAAATGAAATTACTCACCACGGATTTTCCACTGCCCCATAAACCTACTATGCGTTTCAAATAAGAATAGGACTGGACTCGCGGCTAAATCATACCAAAAACCAAGCAAAAATAAGGCCAGCACGAAATATCAGACCACACAATAATATTAATTATAAATGTATGGAAAAGTGATTTATGTCAAAACTTTACCTATTTAAGTAATTACAATGCAGCTACCGAATTAAGTAAATTTACGCTCTAGGACACCACAAACTTGTACACAAAATTCATATAAACGGATAAAAACACACGTTTTAACTTTTAACACCGCTTTTTGTACTCGGCAGTTAGTAAAATATGTTCGTACCTAAATATTCGACTCCAATTTTACTCGAACAGCAATGAGATATGCTCATTTTTAATTTTTTTTTTCGTTTAGATATTATTTTAACGAACAAATATTTTTGCTCACTGTACTAAAACATGTGAAGTTGTTGAGCATTCCAGTTCAAAATGGCGGATTTCCAATCCTATTCTTATTTGAAACGCATAGTAAGTTATGTCGTACTTGTAATTATGTGACCCAAGCAAAAACCGGCAGGTTAATAAAAAGCAAACACAAATTAAACAACTGTATTATTTACATTAAATAAATAACAGATATATTATTAAAGACCGTGAATTATGAAAATAGAAATGTCCATTATTAATTAAAAAAAAACTTCAATAACAACCCGGTCGAAATATAGAGAATTTTTTGGGAATGTAGGTAAAACGTAGGCGGTCGCTTTGTTAATACATAGTTGTAAAAATAAATTTTAATGTAGATCATTCATTCTGATTTAGTTTCCTTATTCTGTCGCCATTTCTGATCCTGTAATTGACAAAATTTTGTTAAATTCGAGAATAATTCATAAGAAATATTAGGCACAAAATATAACACAACCGAAAACAAAATAATACCATACCCATGCCATACATCAAGCACACAAACTACCGCTAATATAACTAAGATACCATACCATACTACCACTTAGTTATTTGATTTACAAGGAAACTATACCTAAATGTACCAAGCGTTTCAAATACGAATAGGACTGGACTCGCGACTAATCATACCAAAAACAAAAGTAAATAGTAAAAGTAGCGTCAGCACAAAATATCACACATAATTATACTATGTTAAAAAGTAAGGAAACGTGATTTATATAGAAAGTATGTAGCTACCTACTTAGGTTACGCGCTAGGATGCCACAAACATGTAGGTACACATCTGTATTTATCTAGATAAACACGCGTGTACCTATACCTAAAACCGCTTTTTTTCGACGGAATTTAATCAGTTCGTACCTAAATATTTGACTCCAAATGCACAATTTTACTGAAATCGCATTATCTTACTCATATAAAAAAAAACACCTAAATAAATTATTTTTTCTAACAACGTTTTTGCCCACTCGTACTAAAATCTGTGAAGTGTTGCGCATTCCGGATCAAGATGGCGGATTTCCAGTCATATTCTTATTTGAAACGCATAGTATAAACTAGGTATTCTTTTGTACGAACACTATTAGTTACGTTTAGTTGCCACTGGAAGCGCTGCAAGGATTTAATACCAAAATAATAGTACAATACTATTCACAAACAGAAAGTAATGTATCTAATGCTGTCTACACACCGAAGCCGCCGGCTCCACCCACGTAGCCTAACCCGCTGGGTTCGCACTAGGCGGCGGGCTGGCGACCCCGGTGTGTAGACAGCTCATAGAAAAGTCTTAAAAGATTAGTAATTGGCTGTTGGTCAGTACCGCATAAGACAAGACCTATGTGATTACATGTTAAGCAATAACCTGAGATTCGTCATTGATGTTTTCCAATGTTCCACCGGCAATCATTTCGTGAGCTTGACTCTACCTAAGCGTATAAAAAATCACAAATAAAAGTAAACGATTCAAAGCACTTTAACATAGTCGCCCATGAATAGGTTAAATCAACGAATTAGCTAAATCTATGTATCCCACGTGGCTAAAGTCGAGAGTCAAAGGCTAGCTTTCTATAGTCACGATTTTATTCCCAAAGACACGTAAAAGAGAAACGGACACAATTAGACAGACATGTTTGTCAACGTTGTTTAACCGGTAATGTCCCAAATTACAAAGCTTTCATTCTACAACCATCAGTAGTCAGTCGGTTAGGTACCTTAACTTAGGTAAGATTAACGGTCATATTCTAACACAAGGTTTAAACTCAGCAACAGACCCGGACAGGGAACGTGTTTAACCTAGTTTAGGAATAAAACGCCATCTCCCTTAACTTGAACCGAAGATCTTTAGTAATTACCATTCAAACCCAAGGACTAATAGTTACAGAGTGGAAAACAAAGTCCGCTAAAATGTGGAATACACGTACCAATACGGCAATCTCATTGGACAGGCGGTAAGCAATAGCCCGCAATTTGTACCGTAGCTTCAAGCCACCTCGCATTTTCTTGTGCAATGTCTGCAGTATTGTAAACATGTTGAGACAGTGCAACGTAAGAAACAAAGCCGCTAGGTAAAGTATCTGTAGAAATATGCAAAAAAAAACATAAATTATAGAACCAAATCTCGCAAAAAAGTTTATTGACCATTGCATTCAAATAAATACACATTCAATAAAAGCTAGAAAACACAAAATTGTTCCAATATACAAAGCATAAGTAGCTACATAATAATATAATCACAATAACGAATATTTTAGGCACTAGGTCTATGCGTTTTTACGATAAAATAAAAAAATATAAAATTGTGTCTATAAAAACAATGTAAGTTAATAATAACTTGTAATATTCTACTCGCCAACACTGTGATGTAAAATATACACAATATATAATACATAATAAAAATATGCTATACCGTATTCAGGGAGCAGTGAGATAAAAGGTAGACAAACCATTTTAATATTAATAAATGACAGATCAGTTACTACGGAAATTTTACAAGTTTTGTCATTGGTCGGATTTTTTTATTTACACTTTGTCTCAAGCACAAATGAACTGGGTATAGACACATAGACTTATAATAATACTAAAGACGAACAAAGCTTACGAATTAATTAATTAACTTTATAGTCATTTTTAACTACAGAAAATGATAGCTAATTTGACGCCAAAGAGACGCTTTTAATGACAAGTCGAAACGTCTCTAAAGGAAGATGTTGGCCAGTATGACTAAAAAGACACTCAAACGAATCAAAGATTGCGAATGCGATTAGGTACACCGTCAGTATTCCCTTAGTAGGTACGAGTTGACAGAACTAAAAAGTTTTCGAAAACCATCATGAACTTGTCAAGATAATTAAAATGCTTAGAGCATTGAACACGGGAGGTGTTATACGCAACATCTTGGTTTCTGCTAATTTGTTTCTGCCAGTTTTTGGGGAGGCGAGATAACCACACATGGAAATGATGAAGCGTCTTGCGCACACGTAAATAAAAGCTACACACACAAAACATGAACTGTTTATGCATACAAACTGTTCATGTACCTCGGCAGAGGGGAACGCGCGATTAGAGTAAAATTTTCTTATTTTAAATGAAAATAATTTTATTTCTAGTCCATTTGGTTATATTTCTAGCATTTCATTTTCATTTATCAAACGTATTAAATGAAAGAACTTAATCAGAAAACGCATTTTGACAAATTCAAGATATGTAGTACCTATTTGAAAACTTTTTTGTATTGACTCACTTGTACCTACTAGTGGTACTGGTACTTTTCTAAGAAGTAATATAATAAGTCTATGTCTAAACATCAACTATTTAGGATGGAGAATGTAAATCAGCTATTTAATAATTGACTAGTCCTGGTGAATATTGGAAAATAAACTAATAGCCTAATAAATTGTAATTTAACGATAATTTGTTTATAAGCTATTTAAAATTGGAATTTTACAATGTAAGTGTGATGCTTTTACGACCAACTGCAATATTCATACTTACTGATACGCACTAAATTCGCAGGTTAAGGCAATTTTTCTCAATGACCAGATAACTTTTAACTTAAATCATTTTGAAGTTCTAACAGTTTTCTGTATTAAATGTTTATTATCATTACTAAGGTCTTTTTAAATATCTATTAAACCAGAAGAGCCTATTGTTCAATGGCTAACCTATGAATGTGATTTTTTTTTTTACAATTTGATAGTTTTCCATACATTGACTGTCAAAACGTCTAAATTTTGCCTTAAATACAAAGCTATGAGACAATTGCAAAACCAGCCTTAAGACAATAATAATTAGTCTCCTTATAACTACATTTTGTTTATAACATACCTACCCAAAATATAGAAAATAAATTATAAGTTTATAACCAAAAAAATAATAAAAGATGCTGTATTTATTCGAGATTTATACATAACTTTAATCTAGTTACATGCGAAACAAATGCATGCAACTTTCAGAGTCTGTTGACTTTGCAAAAACTGAGCAAATACTCATACAATAAAAGCATTTTGTGTTAAAGAATGATAATAATAGTGTCGAAAATATCCTTAGTATTTTAATAACTATCATTGCAGTAGGTAATAATTATAAAAATCACAGCAATTACAAAAAATATAAACAAATAGTGAATACACATGTTACGACATTTGTTCTGAATTTAAAATGCTCTATAAATTAAATATTATAACTTAAAAATATCTATAAAACATATACACATATTTATAACTTAAATACAGATATCGAATAATAAACTAAATCCGTAGACTTAGATAAAAGTAATACAAAATTACAAAGTGTAGTTTCATAACCCATTTTTACCTCAAGGTATTTTATATCAATATTATTTATTGATTGATGTGTTGGCATTTTTGAATAATGAAGCCCTCAAAACGTCCCTGATAGTGATACATGTTCCACTGTCATCACAAAATTCTCAGATCTTGTTAAATGCATTCGAAAAGTACATTGCAGATCCAAATAAAAATTAGAGGTATTATTCTCCTTTCGCTATTGAAATTCAATTAAGGGTGCTTGCTTACAGCTTAGCATAAACATCTAAGTCTAGTTTTGCTAGGCGCTACGGAACATTGGTCCTCAGATATTTGTACCTACTTCTACCAGGCCCCTGTTTGATTATTACTATTGTTTACAATTAACTTTTACACTATTTCTTATAAAAATAGTCAACAACCTTCAAAATAAGCTAAATATATTAATTTATATCAACAACACTGCTCAAATGTTAACACCTAAATGCATTTTTGAATATTATATTTTAGATAGATAAGGCATGTAAATGTATACATAGGTAAATATAAAAATATATTCACAAAAAATAAATCGTGTGTAAGTTAGTTACGATACGTATCTAATTTAATAGACATTGAACTAATGCTGACTGAAAGCTTTTAGTAACAAAATTGTAATCATTGTGAGTTTTAAACGCCACAGGTTTCTTAATTATTAAAGCAATTATACATAATTTTCAAAATGATTTATGAGGGCATAAGGATAATGCCCTAGCTATATCGGTCCAAGTGATTCCATCACATTGTCTGGTCATTATGCACGAGCCGAGCGAGGCGTAGCGACCGTTTGCGGTAGCACTAGAACCTAATCGGTCCGGTAATTTGTACCGAAAAAAAATCACAATTAAATTCTAAGGTTAAGTTATGTTACATTTTAATTACAACCAATCTATGGGTAATTTTACACAAGGAGTATTGTGATACAGTTCTACTTGCGTTACTAAAGTAACAATGAATTTTTTTGGTCACAGATATACTACATCTGCTGGGACTGATGATGCCTTTTAAATATCCGTAAAATGTAACAGGTACTACAGGTAATGTACAAGTTAAATAGGCCTCACACCTAATTTATTTTGCTCCCCGCACCTCATCCAATATTGCTTTATTATAAAATTGCCCAATGATATCCATATTAACCAGACAATGTGATAAATAATAAAGTTTAGATAATAAGCAATGACAGCTTTATGCATTGTTTTAAATTCGTTTGTTAATGTAAGTACCCATTCAAATGAAACCATACGCAACCATTTTGGAAAAAAAAAGAACGTGTAGAATGTGTGAAAATGATTATTACATTTGATATTGTTTTAGGCATTTAAAACACACTACCGCTATTTATAAAACACAATTTGCGCATGCACACGTCAATCGATAAGTTTTCTAATCAAGTTTGTGCTCACAATACAATCTATTCATACTATGGTAATTAAAGTAATGCTATTCTTGTGCATTGTGATTGTTTAAGAGCTACAAACAAGTACATACAATACATTTGATTCTATTAATATTTAAATAGGTATCTAAACAAACTTAGATCTACTATCCAAGGAAATCGCACATCATGCGCATGTTATCGTCGTCGTCAAATAAAGATTGCTTAATCTTTCGTAGAAACAAAGTGTGTTCACTTACAGAGTATGACGAACGTGTGAAGATTGTGATACGAGACATTGCCGCTCAGTGCACTGTTAGCAAGCAAACGTCAATTAAGGGTAGCGTGCGCATGATAGTAACTTACGTACTTACAGTAGACCTTAATCATTACGGTTAAGAAAGTTTGTTTAGATATTTTGTTTGTATTTTACAATCGTTTAGGGATACCACACTAAGCGTAGGTCAGTGGGCAGTCTACCGCGAGCGCGTAAGCCTGTCATTTTATATTAAAAAATATACAGCGTCTTTAGTCGTGCGTTCTATAAATAGATTTGGTTTTGTTAACGTCAAAACTCACTTTCAGTACTCTGTAGACAGTATAAAATGGGTAGTAAAAACAACATAAACTTGCCTATTCTATTAAGCTTAGTGTGGTATACGCCCTAAGCATAAGGGTTCGTTTCCACAGAGAAGACAAACGGGGTGAAAAGAGTCGCAAAAATTTATTAGTGATTTTCGTAAAACTACTTCACGTTTGGAACTACGTGTGTTTACTTTAGCACCTATATAAGCACACTTTAATAACATTCTACACTTCAATGGAAACGCAACCTAAAGGCTTCTAAGTATTTAAAGATTCTTGCAAATAGGTATGCTTTAAAACACATTATTAAGTACGCCATATCTTTGCAAAGATCTTTAAATACATTTGAAAGTAACTTCAACTAATAGTTCACTTGGTATTAAAACGTCGTGCGTATCGGAGTGCAGTCGGTCAGTCCCACTGTACCTGCTCGTTCAGTTTCTGCGGTATCACAATGAGCGTGGTCGCCGTGTTGCCGATGCCAATCAACAGGAACGACATACTTAGTGCTGGCACCTGTTGTTTGTTTATTACACCACTATGTTTTACATACATCATCATTATTAAATAAATGTTCCAGTATTAATAATTGATACTGATTGAAAATCAAACTTCTATACGATATTCATAGCTTAAATAATAAGTGGGTTTCTAAACTGTATCTATTTAATATCCAAATAAAAGGAAACGCAAATGAAACACGGCCGTTTTAAGAACACACTTATATCTTAACCTTGCTCTATGTATCATAACGATAAATAAAACAATTTCATAGCCATTTCGCTATATCATCATGAATAGCCTATTTCCTTCAAATTACTCATGAACTGTCATTATAGCATTATCTATCACTAGAAATGGCGCAACTAATGCGATTCCCACATTAACTAGTGTTAACCTTCGTTATTATTGACCAATGGTTAACATAACGTGCTTTATCTACTACGTTTGAGCGTACACTAACCAATAAATATAATAAATATTTAAAAAACACGGTTTAGGTTAATAATTTGTAATAAATAAGGGTTTCCACACATTTGTCGAAGAATTCGACGTTCACGTTACCGTTAATGCGTTGTGAATGTTTTTTTAGCAGCGCCGCTTATTGGATTAGATATGGAGATAATTTTACTATACTGATATGTTTATAAAGTAGAGTACTAATAATAAACGATTTATTTAGAAGGAAGTACAAGTAATATAGATGGTGAAAAACGTTGCTATTCATTTTATTTAATTGTATGTAAAAATACGCTAGACAGAATATTCATTTTTTATTATACACAAGTTCGTCGCTTGGCTACCAATCATAGAGGTATTGGTGGCCAGTGCATACTTTACATATACTAATCGACGTTTACGCGATCGTGTAGATTAAAAAACTTGCACGTCTTTTTAAGCCAACATTTAAATATCTTCAATACGATTCAAGAATATTTCCCTACGATACTGTATATTAGAAGATAACAATGGTAGGTATTATAAACACTGATACATCGTACAAATAAAACTTCTAATAAACTAAATTATTCGACGACAAATGTGTGAGAACCCTAACCAATAAAAAAAAAGAAATGATCACATACCTGCCACGTAGCCTCTGGATGGTAGCTAAGGTTATACAATGTGTACGCAATGTACAATTGAAATACATAGCCTCCAAACAAGAATGGTAACAAGTACGAGAGCCCGCGCCACATCCACGAGTGGAACCCTTCTATGGTGATGTCCATGTTGTGTCTAGCTCCTAGCGCCTTCAGCCTGTATAGCACCCCGCTTTGATACCTAAACTGCATGTATTGTACTACACCTGGAAATAAAACAAATACAGTATCGTATTACATACTTCATTTTCCTTTATGATGCTCAGAAGAACTAGCTAACTGCGTCCCTCGGTGGGCCAGTGGTAACCCGTAAGCATGTTCACTTAATAACATGGAGGTCCCGGGTTCGATTCCCGGGTCAAGCAAAATTCTAATATAGGTACTTAGACAATATTAGCTGCAGCTCGAAGTTTGGAAAGTTTGGCAATAGGCTCACCTACTATGTATGAGACCAAAAAATAGCCGGCGAAAAGTAGGCGATATTCACCTCTGCCTACACCTTGTGGCATATATGTGGCTGATGCCACTAGGTTGTGTGGATTAAAAACAACAAGCGCAAGACTTGGAACACCAGTGCTAGACCAGCGCAAGACCCGCAGCAAATTCTATCGAGGAGCCTTGCTCTGCTATGAGCTCTTCGGTACAGGTAAATTGGTAAATTTAATTACTACCCACATACCACATCCTTATAAGTGCGACATATCCAACTGAAGTATAAACTTAAGTATAAAATTATGATTTCGTATAAATAACTTCATATAGGTATACTTACTAATGTAAGCAATAAACCACATGAACGTATGTCTGAACATATGCCACGGTTCATTCTGTGGCCAGATGAGGAGCACGCCAGCGACAACGGTCGATAAGAAGTGATGAAGCCGCCACCACCCTTTGATTCTCGACCCGTTTACTTTTAGTATACTCTCGCGAATTGTAAGCGTACAGTAGTACCATACTAACAGGAATAGAAGGATTAATTGTAGTGGCCTGAAATAAAGACAGACTTTCTTTATAGTAAGTTTCTTTGTAGTATTGTGTGGTGCTAAAACAAAATGAACTTTAACGTCAAAGAATATGACTCATATCAGCCTGCAAGGGCATCAAACAACTGAAATCAGAAAGTAGTAGGAATCAAAGTTCAGGGCCCCGATGCTCGCGCCCATGTGAATGGAGTAATTAGTAATAACTTAAACAAGTCTTATTACAAGTGAAAAGTAGTCGTATTTTATACTACAGCCAGATAATTTATTTATGGAATATTTTGACATTTTGTCAAATACATTGAAAATCGGTGAAAATGTGAAGAATATTTCTAAGATAAAAGTTAATTCAACAATCGATCCTATGACATAGATCATTGAGACTTTGAAATCATTCTAAGCACTAAATTGTTCTAAGTTTAAGTTTGCTGTGCCCAACAGGGTCCTTATTTTTGTTTTATTGATATTATTTTATAAACCTACCACCTTTGTATACATTATGGAATGCAATAAATTATTGAGTATAGAGTATTTTATATCTAAATATCTACTACATTACACAAAGTATAGTGAGTACATACCTGAAATCTATATACAGATTTGCAACTGCTAACACAAATGCTATCGCACTCAGGATCAGTTTGAACTTTTCATATTCATCTTTGTATTTGAATCTGGTAATAGTAAATATAAAATATTAATAGGCAAGCAACCAACCATCAGTATTATGAATTCCCATGAACTCTCTTTACAACATATTGAGCAATATATCTAAATTTTCAACCGACTTCAAAAAGAAGGACGTTGTCAATTACACTGTCTTTTTTTGTATGTATGTTACGCAATAATTCCACCAATTATTGATCGAGTTTTAATAATTCTTCAAAGGGTATACTTTCCTGGAGGTCCAAATTAAATTTTATCAAAATCGGTTGAGCGGGTTTTCAGTTATGTTGTCATTCATTTTCATTCATTTGTATTCATTCATTCATCATCTACGAAAAAGTGTAGAGGCGACATTTTCTCCCTGTCTCTTTCTATTACACATAACAGTTGTTAAGACAAAAATTGAGTGAGAAGAGCTTCTTTTATGGTAATCCATCAACTTAAAGATAGCATCAGATTTGGCTTTGCGTCACTATCATTCGTCCTGTCAACCGTCAGATTACGAAGTATAATTCTATGGTTTACTTTCAAAAGTGAAGTCTACCTATTGCAACTATTTATATTCCTTATTAAAAATAGTACAAACTCGGTTTAATAGTAAACAGTAGCACACATTATTTTCTTTTTATTGGTTCCAAATATATTTCCTGTCAGCTGAGTGCTATCTCCTGAGATACATGCCCAGTCTACTTTAGAAGACAGGGTGTATATTTAATGTAAAGCCCTTTTTACAATTTTTAACTAATTTATTATATGTCCATGATGTGGCAGCCAAAGTACGGTAAATAATATAATAGATGGTTACTGGTTTTTGTTTTGTTGTAAAGCTTTAAATTAAAAACACAAAAGACTCTTTTTAAAGATATTTACAACAATTAGTTCCTGTAGTCATTAACATTGAGCATTTAGCCATCATTAACAGATGTAAACACAAAAGTGTCAACACTTATTACAGTGATCAACAAAAAAGATTTTGTCTGCAAACAATTCGCTATTTCGCAATTTACTTGATTTAAACTTGTTTAACTTAAAATCATCCCGTTTATTGTATAAATAATATTGATTAGTTTTGAGAACATTGGACTACTGGAAACATCATAATACCTGCTAATCTTAGCCCACATAATGGACATATGTATCTATCTCTTACTCATCGTCATCGTTTATACTCTCATTCAGCCACCCACCGTGTATAGAGGGTCACTCCTAATCTTGATCATCAACCTATAGCCATCCACTGTTGGACATTGACCTCACCACTACCTAGCTAGAGGACGTCATACACTACGATTGCCAAGACGAGAGATCTCCATGACACCGCGAACTCTTCGACAGATATGGCCATGCAACTTCAACTTTCTAATCCTGTGTGCTATGTCGAAAAATTTAGTTGTTTGTCGAATAACGTGATTGCGACTTTTATATGTTTAACCTAATCTTATTAAAAATGTTCATAAATAGGTATTACTTAAAACAAAGTTTTAGAAAGCTTACTTGTCGTTTTTGTTAAGTATTGATACGTTAACATTGCCGAGTATGATGCGTAGGTAGAGGCCGTTCGGTTTCGGTAGTGTAGCATTTATTTCGTGTAGCATAGCTTTTCTCTTCATTATCTCCTTTTCCAAGTTTGCGATGCGGTCATCTTTGGTAACGCCTTTCTTTTCAAACCTATTGGATTTATAAAACCATTTCATTTTATATAAGTACTTAGTTACCTACCAAAGACTACCTAGTCTTCAGCAATCAACTTGGCTAAATGGACCGTAGTGGGCTAGTTACAAAACTATGTGCACAACATAGTTGTATGAAATAACAAAGTTTTAGTAAGTATGAAAATTGACAAGGTGCAGCCAAGACAAATGCTTGCAATGAAATATTTGATCAACATTCTTTCTACATTTTAATATGTTATTAGTGATTTAATAAGTTCACACAGTCAGAAACCACTTATGGATATTAGTACATATTAATAAATAGTTAAACTGTACTCCTTGGACTTAGACCCCTACGATTAAGTGCAATTAAGTTTACTATCTAGAACAAAGTTATAAACCATTACAATGTATTTAATAATATACTTTCTAATTTTGCTAACAGGATTTCATAATGTTGCAAGTATATCATCGCTTATCAGACTTTATTAAGAGGTTAATCCCTTTCCAATAATCACTATAACCCAGCGTGTTATCTCTGTTGATAAATGAACTCTTGTTGGATTGGGTAAACTGTACTATAGTTTATTTAGTAGATAGCCCGATACAGCTTAGCTACAGATAATCCGAAACAAACTAAAAAACAAATTTAATGGAAAATTTTGCCAAACATATAACAATGACGTCAAAAGTAAGGAAGGTCTATTGAAGGGGTCTTTAGACGCGGTTTGATCTGTATCGCCTCGCACTTCACACTCGGAGGGTTTTTTCTTTAATATCTTAGTCAAATAACCCAAAATGGGAAGACTATATTTTGTTGTGTAGCTTGTGCACTGGTAGAAATAAACCTCCTACCTACATAGCCTTCCAACTTTCTCTATCGCTTACCATCTCCGTCCATGTGGAAAGAGTCGCGAGCCCCCGGGCAGTGGGCATTTGCCCAGTCGGAGAGGCGCTTGCCCCTGCCTACCCTACATTAGTACTCTTACTTATGTTTTGAGCTAAACATTGACGCAGTGTTGTTTTTTTGTTATTTCAATAAACATTTTTATTCTACTTGGAAATGGACGTCAAAATTATCCATAATTCACAGTTTTCACATTCATAATTCAGATACCTATTTTATAACATATGTAATATTTATCAGTAAGATTAAGATTAGACAGTTTGTGGTTGTCAAGCCAATCTTGTTTACTTGTAAAATATTTTATTATACGAATTAAATCGTAAATCCTGTTAAAGGATTATTAAATTATATTATTAATAAATGAGTTATTGGAATACTTCTATAATTCAAAATACCTAATCAAATATGTGTCACATTAAGTCTAAGTTAGCTAGGTCTCGGAAAGTTGGCTCAAAAAATGTAGGCGTCAACGCCGTTCGAATGAATAGGTACTATAATACAATAATTATAGTAAAAACTAGGACGGAACGAACAAACAGCTAATACTTACTTTGCTTACTTTTACCCCTGTGTACGAAAATTATGGAATATAAACTTTATACAATGAACATTTTAAAATTATGTATACGCATTAGAACAAAAGATAGTAAATTAATTAAAAACTGAACAATAAGTTAGCCACAGCAAATTTTCCGACAAATTAGGTAGAAAAGTGCCTAAAAAAGTGCTACCAGGGTTTTCCTACTCTTGTAAATATTTAAATTGCCTTCATGAAATTTTTAAAAGCATTAATCTAGGAGTAGCTCAGAATTACAATTTGTGTTCCTTATATAATCTACATGCTTATTCAGCTGACTGAACAAGTAATATTCACTTTGGCCTGTACTACCCTTATTTATCTATGCCGTAAGCGATAAATTGAGACTCGGCCTGGAATGCAACCCTCCAGCTGCTACCCCTGTAACTTGCCCGGAAGCTCCCGTGTTGTACTGTAGGCAACGCCTTTTTTTAACAATTTAGTCTCGTACTGGCTTACGTCACGCAACGACAACGCGCTCCAATTTTATAATCTTATTTGATACTGTTTCGTTAATAGTTCTTTTACTGATATTTATTGTTATTATTGTTATTTTATGTGTTAAGTTTATTGTTATAATGAAAGGTAAAACTTTACATACTGGAGAGTGAAATCTCAAGTTAAAACTGTTGGACTTTTATGAAAACGAAAAAGAAACAATCAGTTGTGTTTACCTATTGACCAGGCAGTAATAAGAACCTGTATAGAATAAAATAATAGTAGAGATGAAGTCGCAGGTGGAAACTTATTGTGATATTTTTTTGTCCACAGTACAACCATGCGTGTGACGCCACCGCCGCCGGGTCTCTACTTATTGCGCATGGGTAGCACCTATACACAACCCAAAACCTTCTTGACAAAATGATAGAATGGGAAATTGACCAAAGCCGTACAGGCTACACAAGCAAAAATGCTGATGAAAAGCTGCTAACTTATAAAACTGAGTTATATTATTAAGAATTAGACAGCTAATGGAGCTTAACCTACTTGAATGTTATCAATGTTATCATAATATTATTTTCTAATTACCAATAGTGTTTACCACACAAACATCTAATCAACAGAGATTAACTAGTATCAAGAACATCAGTGTCAAGTGGTCTGACCTTTTGAGTGCAGCTGTTATTATTGACATCCGATACTTCTGGTGTGAGATTTCCTTCATGCAGGCTGCCTGCAGCTCACCCACCTCCTCCAGCTTACCAACATAGTCCTTATTTACAGTCTAAAAACATAAATTATAGTAGCTATAATTCAGGTGTAAAAAAGTATAGTCAATAAAAAAAATTATCATGTTTCTATGAAAATGTGTCTTCAATATTAAGATGGACATTTACTTAAAGTTCACTTATAATCAATGTATTTTTTTGTTTCATTTTCATCCATTTCACCTACCTATTTATTGATCAAAAAATTATGGGTGGGTTGATTTCTAACAAGTTAGTTAAAAGGTTAAACTTCAGACAAAACGAACTGCCCACAACTTCAGACATAACTAACAAATGCTAGCCTACAAAATAGACTGCAAATTCATTACTCTTACATGAGACTTTTTATAGTCAAGACATACTTATTTTAGATGCAACTTACAAAATAAACTCTAAAAATATTACTTGAATTTAATAAAAAAAATTCATATATTTGAGTAAAAAATATCATAAATACCACCAGTTTGACATAGCAGTGTGAATAAACAACACAAAAACGCTAAAGGTTTAAGTAGGTGTACAGACAACATTAGCAATCTTACACACTTTAATAGACAGAACATATGCGATCTCGGGAAATACTGGTCCAATTTGAATAATTGTTACACAGTTAGATAGCCTATTTATTAGGGAAGGTTATAGGCTACATTCTATCCCACTTCAAGGAACAATATAAAATGTAGATCACGCAGGCAGAGCTAGATATGAGATAAAGTACTTAAACTAAATTAATAATAACTTATTGAAACATTGACTATGCTAAGCACCATCTGTCAAATCCACTTTTCAACATCTAAATAAACTGCATATATGCTGCAACAATAAAAAGTGTACACAAATACAAAGATATACAAATTAAACACCCTTAAGATGACCCACTGACCAACTGTGCAAATTATGTAAATATGTGCAAAGCTAAAGTGAATGAACGCAAACCTAATAATACCTAAATATTACTACGTACTTTTTGTTATTATCCTGAATATCCAAAATCGGAAATTTAATTGTCTGACTCACCTTTGAACTTTATTGTTCATTAAAATACACTTCATTATTTAGAATAATTGCCTCGTGTTTGAGCTTGATATTAAATAAATCATCACTTTTAAAACTAACGATATTTCAATTTTATATAAATATACAATATTCAATAAATTTATATCAAATTTATAGAATAGTTAAAAAATAAAAGAATGAAATCTACAAGTAGGTTCAGAATTATTTGCGTTACCTCCAAGCGTTTGTAATCTCCAGCAAGATCTTCCCATTCTTTAAGACACTCGTCAATATCCATTTTTAAAGTGTTTATGATAAAAGATTTTTTCCCTTCACAAATCAAATTATAATTACTCGGCAAACGAAACGAGAGAAAATTCCATCCCTCGTTGTGTCAGTCGTTCGTTTAGTTTCTCTTTTGACAACGTTTGACAGACTGCAGACAGAAGAAGCAAAGCAA
Organism: Meganola albula; assembly: GCA_936450015.1. Taxonomy (NCBI): domain Eukaryota; kingdom Metazoa; phylum Arthropoda; class Insecta; order Lepidoptera; family Nolidae; genus Meganola; species Meganola albula. The sequence goes on along the minus strand of OW388155.1, from coordinate 9,532,152 downwards.
CGACAAAATTAAATTGCTAGTTAGCTGTCAGTGTCAAATTAAAATCGTCAATTTACACTGACTATAGATAAATGTAGACAGGCAACTACGAAATATGCGTGTATAGGTATCCAAAGTGCCAGTATTCTGAACAATACGACTTTTGCTAAGTGTGTACCTAGCCATATAATCAGCGTAAGAGCTATAATATGTTCTGTGCCATATAAATCGTATTTATTTTAACAGTACACATTTTTAAAGTGAAACTTTTATTACATCGTCTCAAACTTTTTCGCCTGTGTGTCGCATGTCGCGTGACGGTTGGCCGCGGTGTAGGGATAAAGAGAAAGGCGGTCGTCAGAGCAGCCAAGGCCAATATGGCGGCGCTTATAGTTCGCAGCAGCTGACCGTGTAGTGTATAGATAGACTATTACTCATTCATGTGTGCCAGTGCTCCACACTATATTGTTTGTTTTTGTCAGTTCAAAAGTTTCACTTTTACCGTGGTTTCATAAAACCACATAACCCTTCTTATCTCTTAGAGCAAGAAATAGCTTAGACATAAAGTAAAGTATTACAGAGCTTAGATACGTATGTAGTTTATATTGATGTTAAAATTGTAAAGTTTGAACTTTATTTTATAAAATATTTAATACAATCACTCATATGCCTTGCCCCTTTTCTATTTTAGTTGAGGTTGCCTCTCGTGGCTAGCTACTAAAATTAAATGAGTGACTGCCATCCGACCTCGAAAGCCGTGGGGAATCAATAGTCGAGATGGTGGTGGATATTTTGTAAATGGAACCTTACGTCGGTAAGCGCTCTAAACTTACCGCTATTATTTTAGGAAGCAATATGTGTGGGACTTGCATATCGTTAAATACACGCTTTACAAAACACTTAGGCAATAAACAAAACTTAGTTTCCCCTGTCACACACAGCTTCACACTTAAATTTAACCACTCAATGCGTAAGCATCTCTATATATAGTTTATGACCACATAAGATGATCTCTCAAAACAAAAAACAGTTTGAATCGCAAAATTTCACCAAATGACACGATGTACAATTTTTTAAGTACTCAAACCTAAAAACTAACATGGCAGATCAGATCATTTAAGAACTTGTTTTAGAAAAATGACATAATATTCTTATCTCGTTGTACACATGCAAAGACTCATATGAAAGAAAGAGATTTATTTATTCCCATACTGATTTATTATAAAGATCATTAGTTTGTATCCTCTATATTATTTAATCATTGAACGCCATGTATTACTTTAGTCTATGGATATCGTAGACCCAGCATTTGATCTTTTTGATGTGGTGTATTATATTATCTGTGATATAAGGCTGCCCAACACAACACCAACCGAATTTGTTAACCGACTCAAACCGACTCAACGCGTAAGGTTATAAAAACGGGGCCTTGACTTTTGTATTGAATTGCACAAAATCGGTGAAATAATAATAATAATATTCTAGGGCATCTGATCCCAAGCTAAGCAGACTAAGCAGTAGGGTGAGCACTAACTTTTTTGTGTGTAACTTTTTTTTTAAATTGATTATTGTTATCGCACCACACCAAGAGGAGCGAATTAAATTGAAGATCGGTCGGTTCGACCGTCCTCGGACGGCTTAGCGAAAAAGTCCAGTGAACCAATAGAAGCCTTTCCGGCTAATTGGGTTAGGTCATCCGCAAAAAAACCTTTAAAATTGAATCTGTTCGACCCACAGAGTACTAAGAGAAGTTCCATCGTCCGGCGTCCTATCGGTTCGACCGTCCTCGGACGGCTCACCGAAAAAGTCCGGTGACCCAATAAAGGCCCTTCCGGCTAATTGGGTTTACCACATCCGCAAAAAAAATAATAAGTTCTACACTATTGTATTTTCCTGAGAAGTTACAAAGGCATAGTTAGTATAAGGTGCTTGGATGGTTCGTAGGGAACGCATCAAAGCCTATGGGGCGGTTGACTTTTATACGAAATGTCGAAACGCGATTGTCTAAAGGGATAAATCAAATTATAATATTTATTATGCAACGTAGGTAACATTATAATTAGGAATTGGCGTAATACACATATAATATTTTATATAAAAAATGCAAAAACATAGTAAGTAGGCATAAGTGAGTCACAACCGGCTCTTAAATGCGTGCTCCACCACAGACTACTAACCGCTCTTTAATAACGCGAGAGCAAAAATTTCTGCGAAAGATGCATCCGGTGCACACTTCTATTCACTCACACGCTTAATGACGATGGACGTATTCTTTGTTTTTCCTTACCGTGCCAAAAAGGTAAACAAAGCTTCAGTTTTCGTGTCACTTTAGAATATCACGATTTTATCAATGAACCACACTATGTATCGACTTATAAATGTCTTAATCCATTGAGTAAACACTTTAACTATGAAATTAACTGAAAAATGTTTTAAATCAACCAGTTAAATACGAATTATTGATAAAATTCTAAACACATTCCAAAATTCATGACCACAGGTTATGCAAGGACACGGGCTGTTTGACATTTTTATACTTTTTAAATTAGAGTGTGGACATAGATTTTTATGGATTCGATAACCATAGATTTAGGAAGAACTGAGTGAATGATATCCAGTCAAATGAAAATGTGATGTTTAGATCGTACTTTAATGTAAAGTATTGTCCTAAATTATTTTATTACTGTCTTCTTTAAATATGAAAATTTTGTTTTTTAACCATGTAACTGATGCTGTGTGAAATTGAGTGCATAATAAATATAATTAGTTGTATCGTATCGTCACTCATTCAAATGTTCTAAACGATCATTTAAATAAAATCAATCTGTGCTTCCCTTGGTCACGTCATTACTTGAGAACGTTTACACCAAAACGGATAATTTATGTATCTATGTGCCTAGATTTAAAAGTTACTCGGAAGTTTAAAAAAAACAGCTCTGCCTATTTTAAAAGATCTTGTCCTTAACAGTTTAATACATGGTAAGGTTGTAGTCAATTTATCGGTATTTATCTAGAGCAGCGGTCGTCAAAGTGCGGCCCGCAGACGATACTTCTGCGGCAACAAATAAATTCGATGCGCTTGCGTTTTCATTTTTTATAACCGCATGACTCCTCCCTCCCTAACTAACACAGAGTTCATCCCGCATCCGCATTAACCTACTCAGATTCACTATCAGATTATTGATTAATAAAAAATTAACAAAATAGCTTGTTTGACCCCTCATCTTAATTTTGGTGACTGGCCAGAAAAAGAGAAAAATATCAAAGAAGTCGTTGAAACGTTTTTTTTTTTTTAATATTTTCATATTTTTTAAACATTTATAATATTTCCTGTTTTCAACAATTTATTTGAGATACGACTGCATTATTGTATTCCAGTGTTTTATTAAATGTAAAGCTTCTTGGTTCCGAATAATGAATGATTAGAAATCTATTCAGTCACTCTTTTAACAAATCATTCAATGTATTCAATCATGGTGGCCCTACCCTAAAAATAGTCTCTGGTTACGAGGCGGCCATATTTGTTGTTATAATATGCATCCTAAGGAAAAACAAGGTATAGAAATAACTGCTGCATATTATATTACCACATTTTTTAAGTCGCACAACGATCGGCGAGCCTTCTCGCGAGAATCTACAAAGCTCAGATTACGAAACAAAAGGCTACAAAGAGTGTATATTTTATAATCACTACGTTCTCTCTCTACTGAGAAATAAGGAATGCGGTAAAAAGTTGTCGCGCCAAAAATCCGACAAAAAATCGGAGAACAAGGCGAGAACCTGCGTAGAGAATGAGAATGGGATCGACATTCATGTTTTTCGCGGTTTTCTTGCGTTTTCACGAGATTCTCGCGTGAATGTGGAACGGGCTTTAGAGTTAGCAAACGGGTTGTAGGATGAAATTTATACCATCGAGTTTAAATCACTACGTTTTAGTTACCTACACACGTTTATAAACATATTTAGTTCATGTGTAAAATCGTATTTTGATAATAACTGAATGTATGAATTAATTATTTGACAGTTACAACATCACAGATAACAAGATTACAATTACATTCAATCCTTTTCCTATACGAAAATAACAAGCGACAAACTTAGCTAAGCAATATTTGTTGGGAAATGAGGCTGATATCTACTAAAATTGTTTTATCGCGGGCCGCAGTTTGACTACAGCTGGTCTACAGTATTGGTTACATTCTTGCCGACCACCTTCGCATCGGACACTCAAAATTCACACAGTTACTAAGCCAGATGACTATGCTGCTATGCCATGGCACTGCTAAGGGGGCATTAATTTTAAAAAAGGGAAAGTTAAAAAAAACGCACTAAAAATAAATTAAATAGGTACTTGTTTATTTACATGAAACGCGAACCAAATTTATGTAGGTTTCAGTAGTCAATTTTTGACAAGTTACAGCAATAATTATTGAGTAGGAAACGGCGAAATTCTCTTGTCAGTATTTATTCAAGTTACGATAGAATATACTAAGATAGATCAATGTTGTAGTAGGTATATTTGAAACATTTTTCTACTCCCCAAGAGAATTTTGCCTGTAACTATGTTTATATCGTTGATAATATTCTTACAGTATTTATTACATTAAAAAGTGCAAGATATTAATTTAAAAAATGTAATACAATTTTTCGGCGAACATTTATATGCTGCGGGTTATTTTAAAGGCATTTCTATAAAAAGATTATATTTCTATGCCAAGATAATTTAGCGCACGTATAAGTAGAGAGCACTCTTGTAATGAACACAATTATTTTTTTTAAATAATGTATGTTTCACACTTTTATAAGGTCAACCAGGGGAATTGCGGTCCATGTTTCATATGCCCAGTTGGAAAACCTTTGATACAAACGTGTTTCCACATTAGGTTTTAATATTTGTTATCAAAGGTTAAATAAGTTTTTAATTTCTTATTATCTCAAATAAACGGAAATCCCCGGTGACCTATGTTTATACAGTCCTAATGTTAACTAAATGGACTGTAGTCAAATAATGCTAATTCTGCAAATCTGTAGCAGTTGATCGCACAAAACTAGCAGCAGCAAGGTAGAGATGCGCTTTTTATTGGTTCACACTGCCTAATGTTGTGTAGGCAGCACATAGTACAATATGTTAACAAAAATGACTAGATATTTCTGTTATGTGATGTATTTCCATCTAATATAAATTAAACTATGATGTAGTACATTATTTCTGATCCAAATGGAGCACTCTCTACAGATACGTCAACAGCTCAATCAATCATCAATCTCCTTAGTTTCAGTATACTTATATGAATCTACATCGACAAAGCGATTATACTCCTGGCGCAGCTGTTATACAATATATATGTCCATTGGAAGTGCAAAAGCATTAATGACATTATAAAGGCGTTACCGAAATGTGTACATACATCATAATACACGAGTGACAATATCACAAACAAGTAAGCGATGTACACTTGCACAATGTCATAGTAACGCGGCTGACCTAATACGAGCGGACCTACGCAATCTACACTACCGTCTAACCTCTACAACACCAGGCAACAAAATTATTCCGTACAATTACGTAATAAATAGCTATTGAGAATAATAATATATATTTAAAATTACAAAACTAAACCCAACTTTGGATAATACGCCCTAAATGTTTTCTTATTATTAAAAAGCGAACGCACTCTACTCTGGCGCATTACAATATAAAAATCGAGAATATCATTGCACACACGATGTTACGTGGCTCAGTAATTTGGCTAGGCCTTAGTCGGGTAAACAGGCCTCAAATTAATTATACTCTCATTTTAGCTACCTTCATCAGGTCTGTAATTCAAAGTATTATTTATTAAAGTTTATATATCACACATTAATTTACTTAGCATAATACAAAGACAAATGAAATGGGACTTAATTTTAAAATCAGAGAAACTTTAAATGAATATATTACTCATTTAGCAAATCCGTAACAATGGGCTGTTTGAGACAAGAAATGGGTGACAGTAAAATAAATAAAATTTTGAAATATAACTTTCTAACTTATAGTTAAAGTTTTGTAACGCCAAAACTTAAAATAAGTCTCTATGAAACCGATTGATATAAAAAAAATCCTCTACAAATCACTGTTATTTCGGTTTCGTTGTCCCCATAGATGTTCATTGATGTTGTTAGCAATGCGAACACACATAATGAAGACCGTATCGAGCTGAGACAAACATCTAAAGCATTATGTACATTGATGGAGCATATGATTAGTAAGTGTGGCTTATAAATCATTAAATGATTGTCATGAACAACTATCAATATCAAATTTAATAAAACTATATTATCATTTAAGAAATCAAGGTACAAAAATCTGATTAGCTGTGTAATAAATCAAATTACTTATTCAATAACAAATAAAATTTATATCTAAACATTTTACGAATAAACAGTAACTATAAAATAAAACAGGACATTGAAACTATACTATAACACACAGCTATGCTCCTCACTCCATCGTTGTGAGCGGGTACATGACGAATGCTACGTCACTGCTTCAACTAGATACTTAACGTTTCCAAACTTTTACAAAATTCGGAGTATCAATTCAACTAAACATATACACAGAATCTATATACCATTATATTTTAATGGAATGTGTGAATCTAAGCCAAAGGAACTGAACACGCTAGCAGTGTTAGTGTTGGGGCAAACGAGTATTATGCCAATTATTTAAATATTGAGACATAGCATCGTCAGATGTACGTAACGTTACAATGAGCCGGAGGACAAAACGTCGCTCCGTACAAATGATTCACCTTAATGACCGTTAGCAGTTTATATCACTCTCATTGCAGCTACAACGCGAAAAAATAATGATAAGGATTATCATCGGTGAGTTTAAGTTACTAAAATGGCAACGCTCCTAGCGACACTCCCAAACTTTGACGGTCTGATCGACGCTGCCCGATATCACGTATGGCAAGCTCCTGTGGAAATCTGGAAAAACAAATAAACACTTAAATATCGTTAAATTAATTAAATTACTATATTACACACACGGTCATCTGGTTCCAAGCTAAGCAGAGCTTGTGTTATGGAAACCAGATAACTGATATATACAATACATATAATAAATCAAACAAAACTAGGCAGTGTCACTTTTAGAAGTGTGTGACAAAATGGCGTATTATGTATTCTGGTGGGCGAGGGTCGCTCCAACCCTTTTTATCTTTTTACTGTCTCACTGCTAGGCACAGGTATTCTCTCGAGTTGAGAGAGTTTAGGCCTTAATTCACACACGGTGGCCATGTGCCGGTTGATGGATGTCACATATCCTCGAATGATTAATTCTTAGACAAGCTGCTTTCCCCACGATGTTTTCCTTCACCGATATTGAGCAGAGGAGATGAAATAATTCACACAAAGATTTGTGGTCACGAACGGAATCGAACCCGCGACCTTATATTTCTAAGGTTGCGGGTGAGGCAAGGGGTATAAAGTTACCGAGGCTGGTGGCGAAATGCTGGTGCGCGTAGAGCGTCTTGAGGCATCTAGTGTGCGCCACGTCCCAGACGCGCAGCGTCTTGTCGTCCGACGCCGTGAGCAGGTAGCGGCCGCCGGGGTGCCACGCGGCGCCACGCACCCAGTTGTCGTGCCCCACCAGCGTCGCCAGGCACTGCCCCGTGCTCACCTCCCAGATCTGGTACACCACACACTAACTGTACTCGATACTCAAAGTGCAGCACACAGACTAGCGCTATTAAGCTGCATTATCTTACTACTAAAAATGCAATTGAAGATGCATAAGCAAATAACTAAAGGCTTTTTACGAGAGCATTTGGATATGCCATTATCTAACCGTTATACAAAGCATCAAGATGCTCAGTGAACTTGTATAAGAGTTTATACGGACCTTAAGTTCTATATAAATTCACTATTCATTTATTTGTGCTTGATGTGTTACTTGGATACCTTCAATATTTCTCCAAGTGAGGTGGTAAGTGGTAAAAAGTAATTTATTTATAATATAAGAGAGATCATTACCTTGACGGATTTATCTCGCGAGCCGCTAGCGAGGAAGGGTCCGGCATGGTTGGCCCGCCGGTTGTCGCCGCCGGCCGCCTCGTTGACGGCCGCCGCCGCTGCTTCGGGCGCCCACGACACGCACTCCACCACGTGCTCATGTTCGCGGAGCTCCGTCTGAAATACATGCACATATAGCACTTAATAGCTTCTATTAACCAATACACACTCTATAACTTTACTCAATTTATTCTGTATTACGACGAATCGTTTTTATTTTACTAGCTTTATTATACTGTAGTTGGTAATTACCTTGCATTCGTTTGTTTCAGCGTTCCATATGCGTACAGTTTGATCATTAGAGCAAGAAGCCAGAAGTGTTCCGTCTGCCGACACCCGCACCATACGCACCCATTCGCGGTGTCCCTTGTATGTTTTAATGCAATACCTGTCAATGAACATTATAATCGTTTATTAGTTGATTTTAAATATGTTAATAAAAACCTTGGGAACCGGTTTCTGATTTATACTAGCATGGTTGTGAATATCATTAAGGAAGTGCTCCAGTTTGTTAGGCAATTAAACTTCCGAAATGTAGGATATAGCTGTGAATAAGCACAATTTAGTTCCTGTTGCATTTATATTACTATTTTTCTCATGCTTTTGATATTGGGTAAAAAGAATCAAATGTCGTACCCCGTAGCAACTTCCCAAGCCTTGATAGTTTTGTCCCGACTGGCGGAGTAGACAATGTCGCCACTAGGAGAGAAGGCGACCGACGACACATTGTGATCATGGCCGTGCATTGTCTTAACACACTCGTAAGTCTGATTAAAGTCCCACAGCTTTATCGACATATCTGCGCTGCAGGACACTGAAAATTAAATTAAAAGTAGAAGTAAAATAATAAGTCATGCTAAAGTGTATTAATAATGTCTTTATTATAATTGTAGTTTATGAAGTAAAGTAAATTTTAATAGATGGAACTTGATTTGCATTTTACCAACAATCAGAAATTTAAATGAGACTAAACGGCTGTGCGATGTTAATTTGGGAGAATAATCACAGTTACACAATGAATAAATTAAAGTTACGTAGCACAGTGACATAGGTTGAGTCAATCGAACTTGAAATCTTTCATAGATCTACATAATTAAAATAAATTTTGTTAGACATTTGAATGCTGTTTTAGGTAAATGTGCCCATAATTAGATCATTTTAGTATAATAAAGATCTCACCAAGTAATTTTCCATGATGGTCGAAGGCGATATCCTGAACGGAGTCGGTATGTCCCTTCAGGGTTCGTTCGTACTCGCCGCTCTCAAAGTCCCACACTTTGATGGTTGCGTCTTCACTGGAGGACACCATCAAACTGAACACTGGGTGGAATATTACCTGGAAATACACAGTTTAACAATATAAACCTAAACTACTCAAATTAAGTACCTCTGATAATTCGGTGTTAATAACATAATATCTACTACTATAAAGTTTGTTAGAAAAAAGTACCTACTATGAAGTTTTAGTGATTGGCTGTCGGTGGTGAAAAAAACACTAATGAAATAGCCACTTTTTGCTTCGATTATGTAATAAAATAGTTTCGCAAAATATATGAAATACAAAGTATGAATCTAAGTAGTTTCGTTTACGTTCATGGGAAAAAGGCGTAATTGTATGTTATATTAGGTACAAATTATGCTTCTACATTACAATAGGCAAGAACACCTGACCTAGCGCATTTTATCACACGCATACTAGCAACGAGGAAATAAAAGGTAATACGACGTTTTGTAATGTAACTCGAGTTTCAATGCTTATGATTACGGGAAATATCGAGAAAAACATAACAATACATTGTGCTTCCACAGGGTTTTAAAATTAGCAAAGAAAGTGCAGCTTTCATTCCATTTCACTATAGATATAAACCGAGCCAATTCTTGATTTGAAAAGAATACTTTTGATAGGCTACATTAGTTTGTTTATTACTACATACATTATCTATGGATAAGTGTAAAGAATATATTCTCGTCATATTGCTGGGATTACCTTAGTAATGGTGGCCCGGTGTCCAGTTAGACAGAACTTCTCTGGCGGACGAGGAATCCACTCAGCGGGCGTGCGCTTGGCGCGTGTCGGCGCACCCTCGATGAATTCCTTCTGAGCCTCCGATAACTTGGATTCTAATTCCATCACCTACCAAAATCAAGACAGTTAAAATGTACGTATATAAAACTGAGTCGCTGATTCAGTTGTAAACGTGTTCGCCAATAACCGTGTTGTCCCAGGTTCGAATCTCTGGTCGAGCAAAGAGAAGTTTCTGATACATACTCGTATACTAAGAAAATTTCCTACATGGTCCTATCCGCGGCATACGGACCAAAGCCAGTGGCGTAGCGTGCCTTGTCGGGGCCCCATATAAAAAATTTTTTGGAGGCCCTTATATGGTAAAGATTTTTCACAAAAGAAAAAAAATATTGTGAGAAGAAATATTTATTTATCACATAATTTACCCATTTTACAAATAAAAAAGGAATTGTTTTATAGAATTTTGTCATTTGTAAAATAAAATAAATTAGAGAGTTTTTATTCTTTTTCCTTACACACTTTGGGGGCCCCCGTGGCCCGGGGCCCCGTATAATTGATACGGCAAATACGGCGGTAGCTACGCCCCTGACCAAAGCACGGGAGTGCACGTAATTCTTGCGACTGCTTCTTCACGCGCACTTTTCTGCCCTACAAATTATTCTTTGACATATATATATCTGTCACCTCTCCCTATATGCAGCGTACCACAACACAAAACAGACACCTCGTGCCCGGCAGATCATATGCTATTGGCAGTCAAAAGCACCTCGAATATACTAAGAAAAATCTTAATAGCAGCTCGATATTGGGCATTGTCCTTGATTAACGGCAATAGGCTTGCCCCTATCAAGAGAGGGATATAATAGTAGGGATAGAATAGCCGGCCGGATATTTTTGCTGCAGACTTTAAAAAAGAAATATATTGTAGAGGCCAACTTCAAGCAGGTCAGAAAACTAACGTCCCGCAAATATTACAAACAATTCCCGATTATTAGAGCAAGGTTCCAGATGAAAACAGATTACCGTCCCGTTTATCGTCACCTTGAGATGGTTTATTATATTCTGAGCATATAATTAACATCATTTCAGTGGATAGTGAATAAACTAAACATTATCTCGAATAATAGGAGCTCAATGTCAACAAAAACCTGACTACCAGCAAAGAAAATAATTTGAAACGAGCTTAAACGTAGATCGATAAGTGTAAATTCGTAATGAATGAGTGAAGACCGGATTGTGACACAATTACAGGTTTTTTTACATGCTAACCTCGGTTAGGTACTAGTTGTTTTGCAACATATCACCATTGATCTTACGAGGAACAAATAGTTGTTAGTTTATGTAACCTGTACGTACAACGGCAGACCTTAATAGGCGTCATCTTTTATGTTCACCAATTGATTACACGTCTGTGATCAATTATAGAAAGTTGTACGAGACTTCAATAGTAATTCATTCGTTACTAAACACTTGGCAAAACATAATAAACAATATAGCTAGCTTCTGCCTGGGAAACCGCTAGTGATCTTTACCAGGATAACTATAAGCTCAGACTATAACTATCATTCAGATAATTTATGTTCAATCATTCTGGCGTTAATGTTAATGGTCACAAGCATCCAGCTATTTTAACTATTGCTTTGTAAGTGGGGTGATCGCCGATTAGCCTATTGCAATGTTTTTTTGGGCTAAGCGTGCGTCAATATAAATACCATTTTGGCCTTTTGCTGCAACCATAATTGTAACATTTCAACGGACTAAAATAAAATATGCGAAACGCATGCCTCGGAAAAGTATTAAACAGCAGAAATATTTGTTGGTGTGTTACCTTTTTTTGCAATCTGATTACTGATGTCCACTTTTTCTCGAGGAGGCCGCCAAACTTTCGGTCCATCTCGCCGGTCATGTCAGCCTCCTTCTTGAACGCTTCCAGCGCGTCCGTGTAGCCATTGCTGCCTAGGTAATCAGCGATCGCTTTGTTCCTGAAACAATAAGATTGAAACATTTTAATGTAGGCATAATGCAGTACAATGCACATACAAAATAAAATCAATACGTTGTTACAAAAAATATCACCAGATAATTTACTAAGAAGAAATGAGTTTTAATACACTACACAACATACACAGAACATAATATATAGTTTGCTTTTCTTTAACAAATTATAGAATTTTTAGTCATACAAATGATCAGTTACTGGCAAGAGACTGGACCCTACGACACAACCTCTAGAGTGGGGTCCAGAGAAACTGTATCAAAATTGTAAGTTTAATGATAACAACATGGTTTTTTTTTTTATTTATTACACTTGCAAATTATAAGTACAGAGTATTATACAGTTTTATTATAAATGCGAAACTCTGTCGCGCTTTCACGCCAAAAGTACTGAACCAATTTGGATGAAATAAGGTATGCAGGTATTTTGAGACCCAGGGAAGGACATAGGATAGTTTTTATCCGACTGCGGTAAAAGAGATTAATAGTTTAGCGCTATTACCGATATACGCGTGGGCAGAAATCTAGTATGTTTGTATTAGTAAATCTAAGGCTGTTTGTGAATAGTACACGGAACATTTAGAAGCAATTCTGTTATGTATTAGGTATAAGCCCTTGATATTTATGTACTTAGGGATCATCGCCCTATGTGTGTACCTGAACATGCGATAAGAGATAAATATCGATGACGGGAAGTACAGGTGAACTTGGCCTAGTTTGATAAGCAGACCTTTTAATTTGGTGACTCTTTGTTAATGCAGGAAGATGGTAATTAACACTACTTAGGAAAGAACAGGATAAATGAATAATACCAGTTCAAGGTAGGGAAGTAAAAACTACAGTTAAAGAACGGAATGGAAGTATGTAGTTACTTGGGCCACATTTAATTAAGTAATCGAAATCACCTACCAGATTAGTAGGTAGGTCAAGTGGCAATGGGCTGGTCAAAACCGGCAGAATCAACCACACCGTCTCCAAAAAAGGCCATAGATTGGCAAACGTACCATAAAGACGCCTTCAGACTAGGTGAATTAGCTGGTGCGTGCTGAATGTGAGTAGCCACGGATAGTGTTTAATGTGTACTTTTAAGCTTAAGGATGGGCCAAAAAGGCTGATAACGATACGTCAACGAGAACAGACTATACTTTGGGTATAGTCAGAGGAGTGTGTGCGCAATAGTAAGAGTAGGTATGTATGCTATTTATGTTTTTAATTAACAATGCCTATAACGCTTGCGACATCCAATGCAACAGCCAAAAGGTTATGCATGTAAGTGATATTTCCATTGCAGTCAGAGTCAATTAAAGTGAAAGTTGTTAAATGCTGTCTAATAGGTAGTAGGTACTTAAGTAATTATTAATACTTAATTAGGTAGCTTGTTGTGTATTTATTACGTAAAGGGACGAAAAAGTATTTTCCGCATTCGTGACAACGTTGCACATAGAGCTTACTAAACTAAAAGCTATACTAGACATTTAGCCTTTTATAGTTAAACTAGCTGCCGCAGCGAAGTTCGAGCCGCGTATTTCTCACCTTTTAAACCTTTCTTAAAATTGTTAAATTACTAAAACAACTATTAAAAATAGGAGTGAGTGATAGAAGGGTGAAAATTTAGGGTTATACGTATTTTTTAATGCCACATTATAAAAATAAATTAAAATTGTTTTTTGTCCAAAACAAATAGTAAGAACAAATGTTAAGAGTGGATAACACTTGTTACTTAGAGGTGTGAAAAATAGATAGTAGCCGATTCTCAGACCTACTGAATATGCATTTAATAAAATTTCATAAAAATCGCTCCAGCGGTTTCGAAAGAATATGGTAACTAACACTATGACACGAGAATTTTATATATTAGAAGTTATGTAGATAAACGACTAGGTAGCCATTTAAAAATGCTTGCGAAGGTTAAACTGCTGAACGGATTCGAATGTAGCACACGTGCAGTTTGTTTCCTGGATTAAAAAGGGTACTTTTATCTCGGTTAAATGTTTCGGTGTATCACATGGCTAAAACGCGGGTGGAAGAAGTTTGTAATAATAGATTGATAGACTGTTTTTCACATACACATAATAATATCTATGGTTATACCTGGATAACTTTTATAGTATTTTTTATTATTTGCTGGATGCTAGTTACAGGAACAGCAATGAGAATAAAATACTAACTCTGCCTATTACCCTAACCCTTAACACTGAACTGAAATAATAAACAAAATGTATTTATTGAAATCACATGACACAGACTGCGATTCAATAGATGAGGTCACTCAAATTAAGAATAACTAACTTGTTTTCTTTCATAGTACACCAACAGAAATGAAAATGATTGGACACAAATTGTATGGACTCTTGACATTGAATGGTTGTTGTAAAGCCATTTTAAGAACTTTGCCATCATTAAAGGCAAATGGCAATGCATGTCAACTGTTGTGCTACTTTAAATTTGCTGTTTGTTACATAAATCGAACTTAACATTCCCTTTTACTTTTAACCGAACGAAAAGATCCATATATGGATCTATTTACGTCACATTCGTTATCAAGTACCTGTGTAACCATTAAGTAACCCTTTTGAATTTAATTTGTAGTAAAAAATGCATCTTTAACTAGGACATAAATACGTTTAAAACCACATCTGATTACAGGTTGATTCCTAGTCTAAACCCTATGTAATGCAAAAGCAACCAATTTTATCGTAATCTCAATCCGCAACTACTATACACGCAGAAGTTTTTATGGACGGAATTTAATTAACTCTTTCATTCAAAAATACTGTCCAGATTTTGATGAGCTTTGTCACATGATAGTTAATAACAATAATAACCTACCCAGACTAACAAATAAGTTAGGTACTTTTTTTCTCTTAAAAAATATCTCTCGGGATTGTTTAAGGCGGACAAAGTCTGAAACAATAAATGTACAACATCTTTACAAGACTATGATTAATAAATTAATAACGGCCTGTTCTATTTAGATATTTTGGTCAACATTTTATAACGTGGTTTGCCAACGAACTTTGGTTAGATAAATATGTGGAACATGTGTGAGACCTCGCCCTGCTTCACAGTGGACAACTGCCTACTTCAATTAGAGAAAACAGGCTCGAACTGTTGTGCTCTTATTACGTCATGCTTAGAGATGGGCGGTGAGTAAATACTATTTTAGTATTTACTGAGTAAATAGTAAATACTGAGTATTTACTCATTTCTACTGAGTATTTACTCTAACGCATGAGTAAATACTTTTGACAGTAGTGGAGTGTCTTTTTTGCGAACTGACTGCTATGCCGGAGGTCGGGGGTGCTATTCCCGCCCCGAAGAAATCTTTGTGTGATGAGCATGATGGGTTTTTAGGTCTGGGTTAAAATTTATCTATAAATAACGGACCCGGTTGACGTCGTCCTGCCCGGTAAAGCAGTGCCATCTACCGGGTCTCAGACCTACCTAATATAACCACCCAAATATAACCACGGCAGTTTAAGTCATAAATACTAATTGCTTTTCCTTCGGCTTTCCTTTTATAATATCTCGCCCAGTTTTCGGCCGTGACTTTTTCTTTCGGATAACTTCTGTCTTTCTAATTGTCCTTTCCCAATTTCTTATTTTTATCTTTTTTTCTTAAAAAACAATCTCGTACTTCAAGAAATATTCTAAAAACAGAATTAGCGAAAGCAGCCGTTCACGCGTGATAATAATAATAATAGAATAATAATATGGTGGGACCAAGGGATTCATTTTTATATAAATAGTTAGATTAGTGACCGACCAAAAGTTCGGTTTCGGTTGCGGCAAGTTTCGGCAGAAATATGCAGCTGCTATGCCAGTTCCGTTTTCGGCAGAAAAAGTGCCGAAACTGAACGAAAAAGTAAGCAATTTTCTGAGTAGACTGCGTTTTGAAGAGCGTAGTATAGCATACCCTCCAGTTAAGTGGAGTGACGATCTGCGAAAGATAATCGGCAAGCCGATAACAGGGTGAAATGAATTGTATTGGCGGAGATCTATGTCCAACCGTGGACTGCAACAGGCCGATGATGATGATGAACCACTAAAACAACTTATACTATGTGTGACCTTTAGTTACTTTGACTTTCTTTTCATCCTAAAATAGGGTTGCCCTTAACCACAACTTGCCTGATGTGAAACAATGATGCAGTCTACGATGGAACGCGCTTACCCAGTAAATACCGGTTACTCGTGACTTGAAAACCGGAAGATCATAGCTATTGGAACACATAGATGCCGGCAGTGGATTCCACAATTTGGCAGTTCGCACAATGTGCGTACCCATGGAATTTCGACCATATAACGATGGCGCATAGCCTCTACTTGACCGATGGAAGAACGGGGATGGGGGAATAGGATTGTGTAATTCCAACGCACACTCTCCGAAGTGTATCCGGTAAAAGACCGAAAGATTAGGAACTATGCGGCGATGCTCGAGACTTTTCAATTTAGCCTTGACGAGGGATTCGTTGCCAATAAGCTTCTTGGCTCGCCTTACTATAGACTCTAACGCCTCGTGTTGGTATTTAGCTGACACAACCCAAAAAGAGGCGAGCAGTATATGCATGAACGAACTTGTGCTTCGTATAGCTCGAGTATCTGTTTCGGCCTGAAGTACTGACGCAGCTTCGCGAGGACACCTAGCTTTTTGGCAGGTAGTTGGGCCATGGACTCAATGTACGGGCCAAATGAGGGTCGAAGTCATATT
Source organism: Meganola albula (assembly GCA_936450015.1). Lineage (NCBI taxonomy): Eukaryota > Metazoa > Arthropoda > Insecta > Lepidoptera > Nolidae > Meganola > Meganola albula. Next base: position 9,515,383 of record OW388155.1, on the reverse strand, counting down.
GACGCCAAGAAGCTCAAGGTGGTCTGTAATAGTCACGTATACACCTTGTAAAGTAGGAGCCAATTGAAATGGCCTTTTTAGCAGAGAATAGACACGCCTGGGTTTTAGCAGCATTAAACTTGACTAGATTGGCGTCACCCCAGTCGGAAACAGCTTTAAGAGACAAGTTTAAGCTCTCAACCATGGCCTCTCTAAGGGACTAAATCTCAGCCGTACTGGCAAGTGGACTAGACATATAGCTCTCTACAACTGTGCTATGTTAAAACGTAGTTCATTCCATTTCCTACCCAGCTTCAGCCACTTCTTTTATTAAAGAGAAATGTCTCTAGCATCGCCTCGCCCTGGACAGACACGGTGGGAGTGGTACTCCTGTTTGTAGCAAGGGTAAGCAAGACCCAGCAAGGTTTCCAGCTCTAAGCAGCTAAGCCCGATTCACCCCCTAAAATCTTTGGCAGTGGGCTAACCCGCCGGCCAGCATCTGAAGCTGTGGAGCGGGACGATGTTTGCCACCCTCTCTTGTTTCCCAGCCATCGCGACCAGTCTATGACGGCCACATCGGGCACTTAGTCAGCGTATGCAGCGCCATGCCCTTCAGCCCCGAACTGGTGGCACTCGGGTGACTTCTCCCGTCAGAGGTGATTTAGGTATCTAATTGCAAAAACTCCCATGCATAGCCTGTAAGTGCCTGCGTCGTTCATAAGTCGAGGGTCACTTGGAGAGGATGGACCTTGCTCTGCCTCAGCTACCTCGCCTCGCCCTTTTCCGCATACCGCGTAAGGTCTATCTAATTATTTCGGAAAGGTAGCTTTCTAGTTCTTAGTATACCTACCATTAGAAAAAGAAAATAATATATTTGTTGCATACCTTAATTATTGTTACTTTGTCATTTTAAAATACATATTTGCGCGCGTGTGTGTGTGTGTGTTAAAATTAGATTTACCTACTTTTTCGAATCGGTTAATCAGTTGGTCTAATTCAGGACTCTATGATAGTTCAATTAAAATTATTTGCTCTATTCCTATATGTAAGTACCTATGCCTACAGAATCAATAAATCAGAATAGGATCCGTAAGAATAAGCCAAATTCAAAATGGATTTACAACGTAAACACACACGAGCGCACTCAACGACTGAGGAACACGAATAAGCATGTCCTTGATGTTTGTTTGATTTTGCCTCTCATTCTATTATTTTCTAACTTCATTCAAAAAAGTGACAGAGAAACTAATAGCAAGTCGCATACCTTCTTTTGTTTTATGCAAAACATTATATCCCTTCAATGTAAAACAAAGAAACCTTACCTACCCTTAGTGTGGTTGGTGATATGGACTTTAGTGTGTTATAATTATTTCATATTTTTGGGTACGAAATTATCAAATTTAAGCAATACTTAGCTAACTTATCTATTTTCAAGCACATTTCCAACTAGGTATTAAGAAAAATTACAAGGAAAAGTTACATTGGTTCGGCATTTGTATGAATTAGCTAAAGAAATTAAATCCTTAGCGGGTCCTATCCTCAATGGGTCGTATTTTCTATGTCAAGCTCCTGGAAAGAACCAATTAATGTGATAAAAAATGAAAAAAAGTATTTACTGTCGATTTTTAGTAAATACTCAGTATAAAAGAGTATTTACTCAGTATTTACTCACGTGACAGTATTTACTGAGTCTTTACCCATCTCTGGTCATGCTACATGCTCTTAAAACAAATTCTTAACTGACACAGGTTCCTACTCGTGGCAAGTGCATAAGTCGATTATCAAACTTATGTAACAGATAATCCTGACTATCGAGACATCAATTGGCAATACTTTCAAATTAGAGTTAACATTTTTGCGATGTCGCTGATAACCAATAACGACGAACCATTTCATCTACACGTCTCTTGAATGAAACTTATTTCGTGCTTGATTACCTCTATGTCAGGTCAGTTATGCGGTGAAATCAAATCGATTCCAAGACAATCAGTCTCGCGGGTGTCCCTATTGTTCGCGTGGGATCAATTTAGCTATATGTATCGTTTATCCCAAGTGAAAAGAGTTGGCGGTAACATTGGTGTTGTATTTCTGTGAAGAATCGTTTATGTGTTCATATGCGTAATTATGTTTTAATTATTTTATAATAATAATATGTTACTTTACTGTGAATGTTTACTGAGGTCTGACTAGCCAGTTACTGATATATCAGCTTAAATTATTTTATATTCATGTTATTTGACCAGAACCTGTCGTGGTAAATGGTAAATCATAAGAACTTTTAACTGGATAGCGATAAGTTAGGAGACAAATCGTTTAAACAATTTAACACGCCAATGATTTGGTACTTGGACTGCTCAAAGTTCAGTAGCGAAGTCAGGGTACAGCGAAAGTGGTTTCGTGCGTAGAGCTATAGGCGCGAGCCGATCTGGGACCGCCTGAGAAAATAACTTTCACGATACGTTTCCGACGTTATTACTCTGATTGCAGGGACAAGTACTTTGTATCACGATTGTATTACAACGCAACATTATTTGTTTAATTCGAAGAACTTCAATCTCTTTAACCACGAACAATATAAAAAGAATAAAGTTGTTTTGTTACTGTCTGTTTGCATAATTTAGCAATGTGCAGCGTTCTAAGTATTGCGTGAGCATTATTACTGTTTTAATGGTGTCGTAGAATGTCAATTTTATGAGTAAGAAAACATTAATTGCGAATTGACGAGACTTTATTTCTATTCGCATCGCTTTGGTACGTTCTGCTACTTCTTACAACTAAATACGTATAATGAAAACCAATAGGTTAAAGTTTCCATAGTGCGTATTTTTTGCTTATTACGTATAGTTCAAGTAGTACTAATATTATTATGAACATCTAAATACTGAGATTATTTACTATGGAGGGTTCAGCTGGTGATACTTATTTTAGTCTACCACCATTTATACCTAATGATTTTCTGGCCTATATTTTTCCACATTAAGTTATGATTAGTTAAAATAGAAGTAAAAGGATTGTATCAATCAGTAATTAAGAGCAGTAACTAGTATACAATTTAAAATTTAAAAGCGAAATCTGGAATTAATTAGTAATAATTCTAGCAATTATAATCGTGAATCGTACTAATTATTTACTCAATCGTCGAAGATTTTTGAAGTAGATCAGTAACATAACGGGATCGCAAACCATGGAAACAACGGGATGCATGTAACAAGGCGGAACGTTACGACGTGATGTACGAACTCAAACCTAGGTGTAGAAGAAACAGGCACTCTTGATATCCGTATGAAGTAGTATGAACAGCACGTAACAACGACAATTTGCATACACGCACGTGACATGAAATAAATATTAAACTTTAACTAAACTACCTATCTCCAAAGCCTTGATACATTTTTGGTTGCTTCCAAGAAGATAGCAAAACTATTGAGTAATGATATTTTGAGCGCTGAGTTTTTCTTTTACCCACATTGCTAAAGTTTGATCAGAGATAATTTAATTTTGGGCATAAGCACTACAAGGCCGGTAAACTTATTATGTTTACTGTTTAAGGTTGATAATAGTTTTTTCTCGGCAAAGCGAAGGGGACGATCCACCCACAACTTTATCGATCGCCCCCACCAGGCGCCACTACGTCAGAACAAGACTGCGTCATAGCGAATCCCTTTTCAACGAGAAAATAAACCTCCCTTAGGGCTCAGTCGCTCATAATAGCCTTAATAACTAATCTTTAATATTAATGTCGGATCGTAATTATACTAACATCTTACTCCGAATTATAATAATAAACAAAATAACCTTCTCAACTAATAGTACTGGATAGAACCTTGTTCTAAATGGTTCTCCTATCCAGTACCATAAGTTTCATCCGATTATTCATAAAAAATATTTTTTAGGTTTTCATCAGTTTTCGATTTCCCATGTAAGGGCAAGGGCGTTAAAGGCGTAATTGTACCGGTACCTCAGCATTTTATGCCTTTGGGCAACAATGTACGAGGGTGACAATGCCATCGATTTTACTTTTACGAAGGGGAACATTGTCCAAGGTTGGAAGCAAAGAGTAAAGAAACTGGCAAATGGCAATTATGTCACGAAACCATAAAAGAAACCAAAGTAAAACAAGAACAGCGTCACGGATTGTGAACCCCAGATTTAACTGAAGGTAATGTAATTACATTTGACCGTAGTACATACAAAACATTCACAGTAGGCAGGTGAACGCTCTGCTTAATTAGATTTCGAATGGCACCATGGCTTGTTGCGATGCCTATCCACGTTTAAATTGAATGTATCGATAGCTATAATTAGGAATATAAATTGTAGTTTCACTTTCCCATGAAAGTAACGTAACTTTTTAATGAAAAAAAAAACTGTTTAGATAAATGAGACATGTAATTAGCTGTAGTGATAGTAGCATGTATAATACATCAAGAATAATAAAACGAAAGAAGTAGGTTACACACAGTATTTACATGCATACAATCAGTTGGTGCATATCTATTTAATTATTAAAACAACATTTAAACTTTCGCCTATGAAAAGGTAATTCGTGTTGAAACCCGTATTATGGTTCAATTAATGTCTTCGAATGTTAGTATGTCTGTAAACTAATAATAAATTTAAAAGCAACATAGGTATCTACTATTGACACGAATGGGTTCTTCAAAATAAATTATTTTCTACCCAGAAAATATGAAGTACATATATAATGAATGAAATATTCCTACAGATTGTCTTTGGTCAGAACCCTAGTCACACGATTCATAGAAGGCATTCCAATTACACCGACCACTAGGAGCTTTTTTATGACGAACCAGGCATCTTATGACTTGCATGCAAGTATCGAGCGGGCGAGAACTGCATTCCAGCCAAGATGAGGTAGTTTAGCGGCTCGACCGACAGGTCTTCCAATAAAACAATGGGTAACCGTTCTAGACTGGTACTGGCAAGATATTTTTTAACTACCTATAGAAGAGAATTGGGTATGTTTTCTACAATATTCTTAGCTTTTTTTGTCTAAAAGTTTAGCCAAAAATTATATTTTTTTTTAAGTAGCTGCTTATTCGACTGACATAGACGTCTGGAGCAAACATGTACCTGATGTAAAAAAGCCGGTTAAGAGCGAGTGAGGGTTCCGTTTTAAACCAGGGGAGCTAATTTGGTCCTACAAAGTAGGCGCCATGTTTAAAATACATTTGTTTAGCGTATCACGTCTCTTTTTAGGTTACCAATTCTCTTAAGTATGCCATTCAACTCAATCGGTCCAGTAGTTTTAGAACAAATTGGCTGTGACAGACAACGAAGTGATTCTTTAAGGGTTCCGCTTTTACCTTATGAAGAGTTCTAACTAATCTCCATAATAACAGCCGATTTTCTTATAATACAACAATGATAAAAATGGCCACCCATGGTATCGGATATGATATCATGTAGCTAGACTACCTTCAGCTACCTTAAATATCGCGTCCGCAAACAGGTTGACATTGGCAGCTTCGTGGTTCAATCATGATAAAACCATGAATCACTATTGCACAAGTTCATTGAAATGTGCTGCGAAATGTATACACAGTATTTACGTATTCACAAAACTATGACATACCAATATCAACGAAAATTCAAGGTCTACACTTTGCTGATTATTAAGATTAGCAGTTATGTGGCGAATGTAACATTTGTTTATCTAACACATCACACCTAATTTAAGTTTGTTCACTGTTTTAACTAAAATAAAATTTGATCCCAAAATAACAGCTTTCTAACTCATCTATAGACAGTTATGTAACAGATTATGATCTTGATCGATTATGGTAATAACTAGTTATGATGCAAACGGCGATTTTCTATTTGGGCACACAAAAAGTAAGGCAACTCTCGATGCGACCTCGTTCAGTCACAACTAAGCCAGATAGGAGGTCTAAAAGGCGGACACTGAAATGTTTCTGTTGTATCAATTTGAATAAGTACCTAATTATTTAAATATAAATATGAGCTATATAATACCTAAGTACTTTCACTGTTGTACGTACAAATATATGCCTGGTTTTATTTCATGAAGTTACTTAGTAGGCAGGATTAGTTTAAAATGCATACAGATTAGCTTCACCATTGTTTGAACGGGATTTCAAAAAATATTTAACAACGATATAAAATCACTACGTGGTAATATTCTAGTTCTAGTAAATATAATCTTCTTAACATTTAGCGAAATATGTATGCCTTGTAGCGTTTTAATTTGCGATCGTTACTCTAATCAAGACGCGTTCAATGACCCCGATTTGACGCTGTAGATCCAATCCAAATGCGGAATATACCATTTAGATCGCTAATGGTACAAAAGAATTACTCCGTAACTGGGTTATTACAAATCACGTGAGCAATGAATACCTACAGGCCAATTTTTAATTTCTATTGTTTACTTGATACACACAAAACCAATTAAGTTTTAAAAAAATAATGTATGTGCAGATAGCTGTACATTTTTTTGTGAACGATACATTTATTTAGATCAAAGGTCCTTTAGCCAAGGTAGCAGGTAAAAACAATACAACAGAGATCACAATTTTTCACTGGACTGAATAAGTTAACTAAAATGTGTAGGCCTGAAATAGTCATGTCTTTATGACTCCTGGGCAGAGAGCATATGGTTTAAAAAACTTCCGTATTTATATGTAAAGTAGATCCAAATGTAGGGAAATGAGCACCGTCAGTCCACCGCGAAGAAGTTATAGTACTTCAAATTGATGATTTGCTTTGATGGCAGATAGTAGTCATTAAGAAAAGATTTTAAATTAACCGGTTCTTTGTTATTTTTTTTAGGATTTCCCTTTTGTAGAATGATTTAAGACGTTGTCGCTACGTGATGAAAGATAAAATCCTCAACTTTAAACGAAATAAGGAGATCAAAAAATTAACTGTTAACAGATATAAAACAAGTCAAACTATATTTAGGCAAGTGTTATGTAACTATAATATGTTGTTTGCATTTGTATAACAATAGCGTGTGAACAACATGACTAGATACTTCTATAGAAATATCGCGAATTAGATCTCAACTCGCCTTTCACTTAGAGCGAAGTGAAGCCAGGGTATGAAGAAATGCTTAGGACATACTAGGCCTAGGCCATTAGTTCACGGCCAACTTATCAACATAATAACAATCAGAATCTGTAATCAATTTAATTTATAATTTATTTATCTACCTGCCGACGCTGAATACCAGTGAAATGATAGTTTATCTTTGAGTCTTGCAATCGGTGTCGAGACGGGTGAAACATTATTCGAAGTCGGTAGCTACTTTAATCTACTCTAGTAGTACTAAATACGGCTTCCACGGTCTCATACACGTGATTTACTGAAAATGTCCCTGGGGAACATTTATTATAAAACGCACACAAACTACACATGCACAAAATCTGTCCGTATGAAATAATTATCTTGATCCATTATGCAGGTGATCTATCTAGCAACCTACTAGTACTTCGATCGCACGTTAGGTATATAGTGCACAGCTATATACACAAGGCTAGCCACACAGCTAGCTAGAGATTGTATAATATTGATGGGATTTCTAGGTTCACGATGAAAGCTGTGAAGGAAGGCGTCTACAGAGAGCCGGGTCAACGACACTGACAGACTGACGGAGCTAGAAGAACTTAGAATACCGTCACTTTTAAAAGGTCGCCTTGAAAGGGCACACAAGTATTGATCAGAAGGTTTATTCTCACGCCATTTAGGTTAAACTAAAATATATTTAAGGTATGAATGTAACTGTCAGTGATTTGGTTATTATAACTAAATTAAATATGTTATCCGCTGCTCAAATCTAGAGATTTAAAAGGTGAAGCCAACACCCGACCGACAGCGGAAGGAAGTTTGTTAACTTGTTTGTTTGGTAATCAAATACTCGTAAAGATGATACACAGTTACCGACAGACAACAAAGGTAGTTGAAAAATACATAATAGTGACTTCCACAAGTTACATGTTTTGAGCTATTTGTGACGATACGTTAATAACACCTTAATTTTTTATTAGGATAAACAGGTAGGTATTATAATATATACAAAATTCAGAAAGTTTCTAGTTAAGTATCGGTAACATTGCGTTAGTACTGCGACCTTGTTGCAGCCGCAACTATTTGCTTGACCGAATTCATTGAAACTCAATTCTGTTATTTCAAAAACGCAATCGTATACTCTGCTTCGATAAATATCAGTTATTTAAATTAGTCACAAATATACTACTACTCAATTTCCTGCCTAGTAATATTCACCCAAATCAATATCAATACCTTACAAGTTATTCTGAGAAATGTATTTGAAGAATTGAGGGAATTTGTTTTATAATCTACAGGGTGGGAAAGATTGTCTGTTGCCTAGAAATTATTCGTTAATGTATGTACTTAGTTTCCCAAACAATCAATTGCTTATTTTAGTGACCGACCGAAGGTACGGTTTCGGTAATGGCAAGTTTCGGCAGAAAAATGCAGTTTCGGTGCCAGTTTTCGGCAGAATCGAAACTCAGTATTCAGTCAAAATTAAAAATAATGTATGCCATGTCAGCTTTAATTAATAATAGATTAATCATAATAGAATTAAATTTATAATAATAACAAAAAATGTATAAAAATATGAGTAGATTAATTTATAAATCGACAATTGAATACAAACACTTATTTAAAAGAAAGCTTTTAATTTAAAAGAACCTGTGTATTAGAGCACTCTTTACGTCCACTGGCAATTTATTAAATAAAAACACTAATTGACATCTTGACCTATGTTTTACTACATTAAGAAGTGGAGTAATTTTGAACTATATAGGTCTTCTTCGAGTGCTTTTCCTTAAGATTCTATTCCGGCACCGATAAATTACGAAGGTTCTCTGGAACCCATCGAGGACATGAAGAAAAATTGTGGCTGTAGACGGAAGTATAGACCCGCAGATTGTAGATAGAATTACAGTAGAAATAATTAGTAATGACTTTAGAATTAGCTTTAATACCTTTCCTTGAGAACATTAATTAAAATAATAAATTAAGATTATAAAATAAAATAATAAAACACGAGATTTCATTACGACAGTTGTAAAGCGACCCTGGTAAAGAAAGATATCTGGAATAATCATGAATAATTTTGAATTTAAGATGATTTAAATTAAAAAAGAAACTTTAGAGTGGCCAGTTACGAGAAAAAGTGGAAGGATGAAGGTTGGATATGTTACAATGGATTTGTTAATTTAATAGTCTGGTAGAAACGCTTATGGATGAACTAATTAAATTCAGACAATGCTTGCAAAAATGCAATATATAAAATAATATAATATATACATTGCTAAGATGATACGCTGGGGTTGTCATGCCTTTGCAGCTCCAATACACCCCTCACCAAAGAGGCGATTGACCGTAAACGAGGGTCTAAAGTATTCACTCAACAGCTTGGAAGCCACCTGAAGGAGCTAACGTCACGCAAGTACAAAGCCGCGTGGTCTTAAGCCGGGGACTTATGCCGGGATGGAGGACTTTTACAACAGTTTATATGTTGCAAATTGTTATAAGCGTAACGATAACGATAGCCACCTTAACTCGCCCTTATACCGATTGAATGCCGGAAATTAGTCCCGGCGAAATCACGCTGGCCGTAAAACCACTGTAACGGAAAAGCCCTCGGTGATGGCGGAGTAACGTTAGAATTTCAGAGGGCAGGAGGAGCTCCTGTCACAGGGAAGTGCACTCTGCAGATGCAATTTAGTTCCTATTATAAATTAGGTAATTCTGTCGAAAAACTGACAACTTTAGCGGTAAGCGAGTGTTTGAGTAGAGAACGTGTCTTAAAGAGGATGCCCTCCAGTTAGGTAGAGGGATAACCGGCAGTACTTGAATACGACAAGCCGAAGACAGGGTGAAATGGCTCTTTTTGGTAGAGGTCTATGTCCAACCGTGGACTGCAATAGGCCGATGATGATGAACCACCCAAACATCCTATACTATGTGTGACCTTCTACCTTCAGTTACTTTGTCTATGACAAAACGTAGTTCATTCAATTGTCTAGCCAGTTTCAGCAAGTTCTTTCTTTACCGAGGAAATGTTTCTAGAATCTCCTTGCCCCGAATAGACACGGGACGAGTGGTAATCCTGTTTGTGGCCCGGGCAAGCAAGACCGCAGGTTTTCCAGTTCTAAGCAGCCAAGCCCTGTTTACCCACTGAAATCCTTTACTAAAAAATATAAAGAGTGCCTCGTCATTATACTTGTTGCGGGAGAACATCTGCTCTCTCTCCTCTAGAGTGAAATACTTCAAGCTACCTTCTCAGGCCAGCTGCTGCTAGGGCGGTGGGCTAACACGCCGCCCTGCATCTGAAACTGCAGAAGATGACGATGTTTGCCACCATCTCTTGTTTCGGTCTCCGTCTTTGCCAGCGCGAACCTCGTCACAAAATGACGTGACGGCCGAACATGCCTCTTCGCTCCGGGTCATTACAATGAGCACCAATTCGAGCGAGGAGAGGTCCGCAAAGGTCACCAGGATTAGCCTATGACACTTTTACGACCACATCGGCTATGCGGCCAGCGTGTGCAACGCCGCCGTGCCCTTTAGACCCCACACAGGTGGCATTCTTCCGAGGCGACTCAGGTATTTTCTTGCCAAAACTTCAATGCATAGCTTGGAAATGTGCGTCGTTCATAAGTCGAGGCGCTTTGACGCTTCTGCAGTCTCTTTGAGAGGATGGGTCTTGCCTCTGCCTAGCTATCTCGCCTCGCAAATTCTCGCCTACCGCGTAAAGTCTATCTAATTATTTTGGAGAGGTAACTAGCAAGTTCTTAGTATACATACTATTAGTGTTTAAAGAAAATATTAATATTATATTTGTTGCATACTTAAATGATAGTAACTTTAAAATTTTAGAAATTCTAATATATTTGATTGAGGTTCGGTTTCGGACTCGGTTTCGTTGGAATTTCCTGTTTCGGTCGGACACTATTGCTTATAAAATACCTAAAACTAAGGTGTATTACAGGTGTGTCAGTATGAATAAAGTAAATATATATTATTATTTTTACTCACAGCTCCTCTCGTTGCCGTTGTGACAACACCATTTTCATTGTGGTCGGGGACGCTTGAGGCGGCGGGCCCGGGTTTACTGCACTAGAGTCTTACTTATTCACGCGGGCGACGGCGGGAGAGCCGTGGCCATTATAACACCTGCGAACAATCAACACCACATTAAGCTTACAATCATTTAAGTCCACATATTGTAGGAAATACACTAATAAATAACTTATGAATAGAATTGCATCTAGGCAACCTAGGAACAGTAGGTCCACTAATAAGTCATCCCAGTTAATTCAAGTTCTATCCCCTTCCTAGGACACAGTAAGAATGGCTGGAAGATTATATTGCACCCTAAGTAAATTAAGGGAAACTAATAAAAAAAATACATTGAAATGTGGCCACCTTCAAATATTGGCTAAGAGGATCTTCTTCAGTTTAAAGGTTATGTTGCATGTTACATCATTGACAACATAAACTCAATGAGTCATCTTACAAAATTAAATATTATGTTGGTGTCGGTACACAAGTTTGCACGTTATTTCAAGTGTCATTTAAATGGTATAATGTTGTACCATGACCACATGTTTGAATAAAGGCGGCTTTATAAATACGTAAAAGTTAATTCATACATTCGCCAAGAACAGTGAACATTAAAGACAAGGTGTACACTTAGTAGTGTTATTTTACACCTGTTTATTGAGTTATACATACACATGCTTCAAATTCAATGGATCTAGAGTTTGACTGTAATATTTTTGAGTATTGTGCTAGATACCAGTTAATGTATTACTTAAATTTTAATAATAAACTGCCATATATAGTCTACTTAGCCAGAATTGATAAGCAGCCAATAAGAAATTGTGTTGAAACACTTATTAAGATTTAAGTTTTATTGCATATTTCTGTGGAGTTGTTGGCCAAAATAATATTGTAATAGTCTGATCTATGTGTAGTCTAAATTATGAAATTATTGTAAGGATGGGACAAGTTAATATTGCATCCAAGAGATCTAATATTGAAGAGAGCCTGCTAGAATATTTTTGATCGGTCTATTATATTTTATTACATAATGCTATATTTAATTTAAAAATAATGATGTAACAAGTCTACTAAACTTATATTCTTGTACTGAAGCAGTGTTTTCAAATGTTAATAAGTTTTGATTGAACATAACTATAAAATTACGAACATACTAAAAGCAACTTCAACATTGATATTTACTAATCTGCTAATGATCTGTACCACTATAACACCTTTAAGCAGCAATAGTTTTATGATTTCCTAAATATTTAACATGTTCCCAACTAGGACTTGTAATATTCGTGATTTGGTATAACACTAACTTAGATATGTATACAATTTTCACAGATGATAAAACCTCTATAAATTTGCAAAGAGCCAGTTATATTTAAGTATTATTATTTATTTTATTTATTTATAACATGTTTTCTTGTGCATGTTTCGCCAGTGGAAACTAAGGGTAAGAACTGTTATTGAAAAGAGGTTCTACTATTTTAATTACGTCAACGTATTGACAATTAAATTAACCTAATAATTTTTATTACTTGGTTTTAAATTACTATGAACACTATTAATATTTTTCGAAATATGGTTTCCACTGTATTATATTAAATATGAAATACTGTAAATCAGGAAACTGTTTATTTAAGAACCAATCTTTATGAATACCAAAATATTCAACTAATGCTGAATTTGATTTGACTAAAGGCAGAAAGGGATATCCACAAAGGATGGGGTAGATAGGCCATAGACTATAATATGTAGGACTAAAACATGCAAGTGACTACATTTTATCCCATAAAATTCAAATTCAACTAAATATGTATGAATGATACAAAGATGACACATAGGGATAATAATGCAACTGAATTACTTTTACCTAATAAATGACTGTAGGATAACTAGAATAATTCCATAAGGTTTGATAGTAATTTGTTCAGTGACAGTTTACTAACTGTAACTGTAACCCTGTTTTCTGTATTTTGATGTTAATTATGTGCTCAAAATACTGTGTAACTATGGTCTATTCTATGGTCTATGATAATAAATTCTACTCTGTTCTTCTTGTTAGGCCAACCACAATATTGTTTCATTTGATTATTTACTTTTCAAAGTTACTAAAACTATTGTGACAGTAGGGAAGGGATATTATGCATTGGTTTAGTTCAGAATAAAATGGAGTCTATTATTAAAAATATTAGAAGTTCTTGGTAAATAGAGATAAATGATAGATAACCTTCCAACCAGATACCAATGACTAGTAATGAATGAAAGATAAAATGCTGTTGTAGACCTCAGTCAATATCATAGTAATTTCATAGCATGTGTACTATGAAAAATTAATTATAAAAATCACATGAAATGTTGGAATCAGTGAATGCAGACAATTATAATATTATTTAATATAGTTTAGGTTACCATATATTGTTTAAGAATGGCTTCGTTTAAAGTTATTATTAACTGCACATTTATATGGTTTCCTCTCAAAACATTTTGCACTACACTATTAAGTAATTTGATGCTAATCAAAATTAAGTATGGCTTCTATGTCAAGGGCAAATCAACCATTGTTTTTGTTGTGTAAATGAAGCCTTAATGGACTGCTATTAATACTTTTTGCATAGTAGGAAGCTTTTTTAGATTGAATTATGTAAATAAGTGGCATGTTGTTAAATCCATAGTTATATAGGCATATTTATTATTACAGGTCTCATTGTACATTCAATAATGTCTCAAAGGGGTGGCAAACACTTGGCACCCAGGTATTTAATACTATTGGTTCTTGTCATTAAAAATGTAATATATCGGATGTAATTAGCTTAACTACAGGTGATGTTATGTTTTCAGAAGATAAAATTTTTGAAGAAGATTTACTACGTACAAAGATAATTTGGGTTAGAATTACTTTAAACGTTTTAGATTATACCCTACTTACCAAATAACCATTTACTTTTGCTTGGTCACTGGTCAGTTAGAGGTAGTAGGACTTAAACTGTAAAAATTTTACCTGTTTTCTCACGACTCTGGCTTCGCATTTCTGGGAATAATAACACTTCTAAGACCATAACATAAGTCTATAATAAATATTGCTTAATATACTATTGCTTAAACATTGTGTTTCACTTCACAAACGAAAAATGTGATTGCTGTAAAATGACTCAGAAAATAAACGTCAAAACCAGGGGCTCCTGTCATTATGCCACATCAACTAAATTATTAATTAATTTTCTCGACTTTACAGACAAATAAAATTAATGGCTATTATGTACCAGAGATATTAACTAACGGAGAATACATTTTAGAAAGGATATTATAAAACAACGGCCATATTGAACGTCTTTAGCGGACTAACTAAATGTATTGCACAGATCTTACTCCATTGATACTTGGTGCTTATTTAACTAAGAAGAGATGAGATTTTACTTACAAAACACAATTACACTTCAAAATTCACTATAATCTGAAACAAGATTCACACACAATACAATCACACTTCACACAAGACCCAAGGCAGAAAACCGTTTTCGTTGCAATGGCTCAAATTAACCAAAAACAAGAAGTTTCGATTTTTCTTTCTTACATAATTTTTGATTACCACGCCATCTGTTTTTTAATTAATGAAACACAACTGAGTAGAGGTGGGTAAATAATTCTAATGGTCTATGGTTAACTCAGAATTATTTACATCAGTCTGATCTTAGTCGAGTCGGTGGTGGCGCTGGTCGGTAAAATCCTACAAACTTGCTTTTCGCGCCGCGTCGCCTTTAATTCCCACCTAAGATAGATATTTGTGTGCAAAAACATGTCTTTCTGTCTTGAGTCTGAGTGTTTATAATCACTATATGTATATCAGAATCTTATAGGAATGTGAAAAGTAAAAAAATAAAAGATTTGTCTAAGGCAATATGAGATTTTATCTACATATAAATTGGAATATACTATAGTATAGTTGATACTTTTAGGTTTTACACGGAAGGAAATACCATCATTAATGAAATTGTTACAAAATTGTTGTTTTCGATATTCTTATCTTTCTAATTCTTAATATATAAAATTCTCGTGTCACAGTTTTCGTTGCCATACTCCTTCGAAACGGCTCGACCGATTCTTATGAAATTTAGAATGCATATTCAGTAGGTCTGAGAATCAGCCAACATCTATTTTTCATCCCCCTAAGTGAACATTTTTTTTTAATAAATACGCGGTACGAAGTTCGCTGGGGCAGCTAATATGTATATAAAATTTCCATGTAACAATGTTAGTTACCATACTCCTCCGAAACAGCTTAAAAAAATGTAAAACTAGATTTTCAACTGCTGTGAAGGAAGAAATCGAGTTAAAACAGCAAGAATTATCATTTGGCCAAGTGGGTCAATATTTAAACGTGTTAGCTGCCGAACTACAAGGAGTGGCATTTTCGCGTCTTAGACACAGCATACCAGAAGTAGCTACACAATTTACTGACAAAATATGAAAACTGCACCATTCGGGTGCATGTTGTCTGCTAAAGATAAATTTCCCATTGAATATCTGACATTACATTAGATTATTGTTTGGAACAAACAGATAAGTAAGTAGCAGCTTAAATAAAGAAAAAAAAGTTTAATAATAACAATTTGCATTATTTAAATTATTGAATAAAAAAATCCAATATAACAACATTCCTCATAATCAGAAATTGATAAAAATAATTATATTCATTAGAATCCCGGAGTGTTAGTCGAAATCCCGTGGGATATTATATTGACGGGCCGGAGGCGTGGCCGGATTCATGGTCGGTAAGATACTTGCTTTTCACGCCGCAGGTCGTGGGTTTGATTCCCACCCAAGACAAACATTTGTAAATATGTCTATTGTCTGTTTGTCTTGTGTCTGGGTGTAATTATTTATATTTAAGTATATATTTACGAAAGAAAAGTAATATATGTAGTATATTACCAGTTATCTGGTTTCCATAGTACAAGCTCTGCTTAGTTTGGGATCAGATGACCGTGTGAGTTAAATGTCCCACTATATTATTATTATTATAATATCCATATTAACATCAATGTTTGCGGTTAAATAGCTCTACCTACTCCTATCTATGCTGATAATATTAAATTAGTTAAAATTAAGGAATGTTTAGCCACATTCACCACATCAAATCATTTAATCATAACATTTTGAGTAAATATAAAATACAAATGATTTTAGGTCATGAAATAGCATCACCAAAATCTGCCTAAAGAGGCGTATGAAAATAACATTAAAAACTATACCTAATGATGTATTTTTATTATACTTAATTATGAAATGTCAATATTATAAAATGCCAGTTTCCCCGTTTGCTCTGTAGTCCATTGAAATGTTACATTTTTTAGGCCTAACCTTGCATTTTTTAGAGGACGCAATTTTATTTTTTTGATGTGTAGGGGGGGTCAGTGTAAGGCTAAAACCAAGTTTGTGGGGTCGCCACCCTTGTCCCACGGCCGCCATCTTGAAAATAGGGGTTGAAATGGTTTTTACGAGATATCTCGTAAACTATTTATTTAATAAAAAAAAATTTGTTAACATTTTTTATTGCAAATTAAATTCTCTACAACTTTGGTCCAGTAACTTTTTGTCGTAAAATTATAAATAAAAAAGTTATAAGCGAAAATATTCAGAAATTTGAGAAAAAATAATCTATTTTTCGAAATAACTTTTTTTTTATCATATTACGAAAAATAACATCAGATCATTTTTGTAGATCGTTTTTTAAGGAACAACTTTTATATAGAACATTTTTTCATTAAGTCAATAGCTAAGGTTTTACAGCGCCCCGAAATGAGTACTATTTGTCAGTATTCTTAACTATACCTATAGTATACATGTATACTAATAATGTGTCATCAGTTATTATTTTTTTTTCTTTTTTATTCTGTTATTGTAATTTTTTTAATTATAAATTTTGCAATATTATTAAGAATTAAGTAATGACTCTTTTCCACGCCAATACAGGATTTTACAATTATTGATTTTTAAAATAATTTAGAATCTGATGGCCGTTAACAGGAATGCTGTTCAGGTAGAAAAAAGCCATGTTACCGTGGGGGAATAAAAGAACAGCTGCCTGCTATTATTATTATTATTCCTAACCTCTCTTATAGTGAGAATAGCTGATTATGCTGTGTTGAAGTTGTCGTTAAACTTACATCTTTTAGTTGTGCTACATATTTCTCCACGTGCGGACATATTTTATTCTGTTTATAATTTGTGTTTTTAATTCTGTTTCTAATTCAAGACGATTTTGAATAATTTTATAACTTATAATTAAAATTTATAATTAAAAAAATTACAATAACAGAATAAAAAAGAAAAAAAAATAATAACTGATGACACATTATTAGTATACATGTATACTATAGGTATAGTTAAGAGTACTGACAAATAGTACTCACTTCGGGGCGCTGTAAAACCTTAGCTATTGACTTAATGAAAAAATGTTCTATATAAAAGTTGTTCCTTAAAAAACGATCTACAAAAATGGTCTGATGTTATTTTTTCGTAAAATGATAAAAAAAAAGTTATTTCGAAAAATATAATTTTTTTTCTCAAATTTCTGAATATTTTCGCTTATAACTTTTTTATTTATAGTTTTACGACAAAAAGTTACTGGACCAAAGTTGTAGAGAATTTAATTTGCAATAAAAAATGTTAACAATTTTTTTTTATTAAATAAATAGTTTACGATATATCTCGTAAAAACCATTTCAACCCCTATTTTCAAGATGGCGGCCGTGGGACAAGGGTGGCGACCCCACAAACTTGGTTTTAGCCTTACACTAACCCCCCCTACACATCAAAAAAATAAAATTGCGTCCTCTAAAAAATGCAACCCCAAATGTAACTTTTCAATGGACTACTGTAGAAATTTTAATCTCCCCATTTATCATGACATTCTGGTTAAGTAAAGAATTTCAAGCTCTGCTTAGTTTGGGATTGAAATGGCCGTGGTTGAGATGTTTTTTCTAATCTTTCCTTGATTTTTGATATTAACGCTTTATTACGCGGCACGGCGCCGCGCCGGGCGTCGGCGGTGGTACATACCAAAGAGCATAAAAAAAAAATATATATATATATCCTACTTCCTACTAATATTATAAATGCGAAAGTAAGTGTGTGTGTGTGTGTGAAGGTTTGTTACCGCGTATCTCCATAACCGCTCAACCGATTTTATGGAAATTTGAAATGTAGATAGTGTATACCCTAGAATCGGACATAGGCTAATAATATTTTCAAAAATCATCCCCTAAGAGGGTTATTTAGAGGGGTGAAGTTTGTATGCAACTTTTTATTCCTTGGTCCTATTTATTTAAAATTCGGTACACATAAACCTTAAGAGAAATAATGAGATACGGGTTTTTTATTTTTCCATAATTATCCCCATGAGGTGTGGAAAATGAATTTTATTGGTAAAAATTAAAGTTTCTCTGGATCTGTATAGTATCCAGGCCTGATTCACTCTAAATTTGGCACACATATACCTTAAAAGAAATCATGAAACACGTATTTTTTATTTTTCCAAAACTACCCCCAGGGGGAGTGTAAAATGAGCTTTTTTGGAAAAATTAAATATTGCAGAACTGTTTAGTCCTTGGTCCGATTCACTTCAAATTTGGTATAAATATAGCTTAAAACAAATAATGAAACACGTGTTTTTTATTTTTCCAATTTTTTTATCTTTATCCTAATACTACGCGAGTGAAACCTGAGAAATTATTCTGAGGGAGATTTTCTTTGAAGTTGATATCAATACTCCTTCGTTCTTTTTAGCTAAATTACTTTTTATTTTGACACAATGACGTTGGATAACTCAGTCCGATTATTAGAATTCGAAATTTAAATTTTATTTGTTCTTGGATATTAAATGAAAAACTTACAATATGGTCTAAGAGCCGTAGTATTTTTTAAGAAACCCCTATAGATTTATGGATATGCCTATGGAGGCATGCCGATTTTAAAATGTTACTTACACGCCTACACTACTGTACTAATTTTGTATGGAGATAGTTCGAGACCCGGGAAAGGATAGTTTTATCCGACTGCGAAAAAGAGATTAATGGTTTAGCGCGATAACCGACATCCGCGGGCGAAGCCGCGGGCGGAAAACTAGTATATATATAATGCTTACGCTGTACGTACTAAGCAGATTGTTGGACCCATAGATTTAAGATAATACACCAATCATATTTCTATGGTTGGACCCTGTAAGCGTTTATATGCTCTTTGGTTGGACCTATAATAAGTCGGATCTTCGCTATCACATTTCAGATTAGTTGATGTATTTATTTCGATTAGATTTTTAGTTACATTCTAAAGCACAATATCATTCGAATGAAATACTGAGGTTATAGTCTGTGGTGGATGGTGCATCTCTAATTTAACAAAACAAATGTCCGAATCGTGCGCCCATTTCGTAAGTTCCTCAAATGATAATCTTGATGTAACGCCCAGTAAATATTATTATTCGCGTGTAAATAGTCTTGTGTTAACTAATTTTAATATAGAAAGGATAACATTTGTTGTTAAAAAAAAGTTGAAATTTTTTACGACCGTCGATCACCTACGTAGACTATACAAGGAATCAAGTTTCAAATAATTTGTTTGCATAATTGCTCTGATATTCACATAAATCTCTAATCATATATAATGTTATAACAAACGTCGGTAAGCAGAAATTGTGTGCAGGTGTTTAAATGGCAGCGTTCAGTGTTTACCTTTCACCTTGCAGCAAGTGAATAGATATCGGTTACGAACATCGATGTGCTACTCGCAAAATCACGGCCGAAGCTCGGATGCTGACTCCGAGGAGCAGTGTGTGCGATGGTGATAGCAAAGAGCAAGAAAATAAAACCACAAATGAATAATACTATTAAGAATATGGATTATAACTGGACGCCTAGTCCAGAGCAACCCAACAACCAAGAAGGTGGTGTTCCTAAAGCTGTCTTCATTCCTCATTCCAATTCTTTGGCATTTGAAGAAAGACGTGTTACTTTGGAGCAACCAGTCAAGGTACCCTGTTTAAAACTGATTTTAGTTCACCCTTACACAACTCTTGACAGCCAGCTGTAATGTTATGCATGTTACTGTTCGTACAGAAGTGTTGATCTATTGAATGACTAGCAATTAAATACCTCATTTAGTCTTAATTGAACATTTTTAATTAAGAATTTTACCTATACTTTGATCCTAAGATTAAAAAAATGACCTAGATATTTACATACTTGAATATTATCATTTTAATTTTGATTATGAGAATAATTTTGTACAATGTCAACAGCTATAGAAGATTAATAATTTATTACCTAATTACTAGTATCACTACATTTTCTTAAACAAAAACCACCTTCTCTGTTTGAATAAGTTTGTGATGCACTCAAAAACTACTAAACTGATTTTCATGCACTTCTCATCAAATAAATAGAAAGGTTTGTGAAAAAGTTTGCATATAATTTATTAGAGCAGCATCTAGTTCTCTCATAATAATTAGTTAGTACTCTGAATTTTTTATTTAAAACATGCACTATGTGTGTGGCATTGATTAAGTAGTCACTGCAAGGTTGTACTACTCGCAATTGGTAGGAAAATATTATAGTACCAACCAATTACACTTATTAGATTTATTATAAGTTGGAGAGGTGTAAATATTTTAGATAATGTATTCAAATTTTTATTTAGTAATTTTTCAGTTTGGTTTGAGTTTCAACAAGACTCCGATTCAGACATATTGCTGAAATCTGACACCTTATGTCATAGAAATGTTAAGGAATTTTCTGACATGATTAAAGAAATTTGCAAAGTTCAATGATATTTCAGTAAAAAATTGCTTAATTTTCTTTTACAACATGTAATTTTTAGGAAAGATTTTTGAGAGCTGAAATGGCAAGTGTTTAGTAATATGGGAGCCCATGGTGAGGCAGAAGTAGGGTAGGAAGCCCTCAGAATAGGTGGAATGATGATGTCTGAATTAGCTGGATGAGAGCAGCTGTGAGCAATGTAGTGCCTTATTAGAATTAGAAGCCTATGTTAGTCCACTGTTAGACATAGGCCATGTCTAAAGCAGACTAATATAAGGTAATGATAATGATGAGATTTTTGATCATAATACCATATTTTAAAGTTTCCAAAACTAAGATACCAGCATTTCTTATAGACAAGGTAACATCCATTGAAATAAAACTACTTTTTAACGGATTTTAAAACAGTTTATTTTAGATTTTAGATCCCGACGTTTCAAAGTCTTTTCAGACTTCATGTTCCCATGAACATGAAGTAATAAAATCTGTTAAAAAGTAGTTTTATTTCAATGTGTGATATTCGCGTAAATCTAAGACAATACTAAGGTAACATCCACCTACATGAGATTATCTGATAAAACATTTAGAACTACATTCCTCACAGATATTGACGAACTTATCTCTGTTTACAGATGTGATATGTGACCACTCTTCTGTAAATGAACACTATATTTAAGTTTCTCTATAGATATTCATAAAATATAATGTCATAATTTAGTTTTCCATACTTTTACATAACAATAAACTAGCAAAATTCTTATTAACCATTACAGACAGCCATATAGACAATTATATTCAAGCATAAAAGTCTAAATATCCAAACAAACATGTTCACTGCACCTTAACCTACTGTCATTTAAATATGCATTATAATAACTTTTGCTTGAGTCCTTTTTAATGTAGCCCCTAAGATCATAATTGCTAATTATATCCTTGATAATTTTATAAATGCGAAAGCAACTATCTATACTACTGAACTGATTTGGATGAAATTTGGTGTGGAGGTAGTTTGACGCCCAGGAAAGGACATAGGATAGTTTTCATCCGACTGCCCAAAATATAGTTTAGCACAATTACCCACATACCCGCTGGCGGAACCACAATCAGAAATCTAGTAAATAAATTAATGAATGTTTAACTTTGTGAATTAAAAATCTCAACAGAATAAAATGAAAACAATATCAAAATTAATAACTACTTTTAATATTACAGAATGTCTCTTGTTTTGGTATGCCTTTACGGTTAAGGCTCCTCCAACTGTTACTATTGCTTCCTGCCTGCCACCACTCTCATCCATAGGTGTCCTACAGTCAGCTTTAGCTAATCTTATCCCATGCCTTATTAACATTATGCCAAATACTTTTTATGCAATATTAATATTCCGTCACTAAATGCTATTCTTAACTCATTATGCTAAAATGTTATTAAAAAAAAAATATACTAAATAAAAAATGACTATATCAAGGAAAGGATCCCTGTAAGCAATCCCCGCCAAGCAAATCATTGCTTATTATCATTATAATCATTGCATTGATTAATCAAAATCAAAATATGTATAACAAAATAAATAGATTATTTTTAAGGTGTGCCTACAATAATAAATTGCTAACAAAATAGTTTATGGAAAAGCACGGTTGTCACTCTTTATTGAAAGAAGTTCTGCCTTAAAGATTTAGTTTCCTAAGCTCAAAGAATTATTGCCTCATTGAAACATTTTATTTCGCTTCTCATCTATGAGTAAATAATTTTGTTGCTTATAACAAAGATATTGTAACTTCTTGTAACTCAAATGTAGTATAATCTTTTGTGATACCAAGTGTAGTTTTTATTTTTCCATTTCTTTATTATTTTTACATTTCTTTTTTATTTTATTTTGTTTAAATATTTTAATTAGAAATGTAAATGGTGGGATATTAAAGGCTTTTTTTATTTGAAACTAGCTTGCGCCCACGGCTTCGCCCGCGTGGTACATATTGGAATAAAAAGTAGCTTAAAAGTGTTAATCCAGACCATAATCCGTACCGACCATAGTTTTTGCGTGAAAGAGTAACAAACATACATCCAGACATCCATACATTCTTACAAACGTTTATAATATTAAGTACAGTGGCAACTATGTGTTATCTACATTAATATAAAGTCAGTTGATAGTCCTGTCACATAAATCATTGCATTTATCCTTAATTTAGTTTGTATGCATGCAGTCGCCGTCTCCATCAGTACTCAGTAGGTATGTTAGCCTGACTCACACTGACCTAAGGTGCTTGAGATGACCGCAATTGTGCATTGGCAATTAAATTTGATGAGATTAAATTGTTCTATTTTGAAGTAGGCATCTGCTAGTGAGGTTTATAGAGATAACTGAATGGATTTTTTTACAATAAGTCAAGCTCACAATTTAATAACTGTCACCGAAACGTTATTGTTACTAAAATCGCGTTAAAAGTTGTTGAGAGTAATAAAAATTAATAGACCCATTCATGCATTTATTCATTTATTATCGCAACAAAATTTTACATTTATAGTAGTAGCAGGATTTTCTACATATTGCGTAGTCACAATAAGTAGTAAGTATTAAAATGAGTGGTTTGCTAACTCATAATTATTACTAATATTATAAATGCGAAAGAAACTCTGTCTGTCGCGCTTTCACGCCAAAACTACTGAATGAAATTGGGTATAAATATAGCTAGAGACCCGGAAACGGACATAGGTTTTTATCCGACTACGCAAAAAACATGGGAAAAGGCATACGAGCGGGCGGACAGCTAGTAAAAAATAATATTATTGTCATGCATTTATCTGTCTCTTTGCCTGTTGTGTGTGGACCTTATTATCTCCAGTAGGGGCAGCACGAACTTTTCTACTCTCTGCTTTCGATTTCGTCGTAATAAATAAATAAATAAAATAATAAATGTAATGTAAAATAATGTAATGTTTACGCGTATTTTTGTATGGAAAATGAATAGTTGTCCGTTTCCATACAAAAATACGTTCTACTGTCCCGTTCAGTTTCATTCTAAGCAGAGGCGCTGTCTTTCTAGTCCTGTTTCTTTATTATGCAAATAATTCCGACGTCGGTTAACAAATTACGCTTCGCCTACGACAAACAGCAACCCGTTTCCTGGTGCAGGTCGTGAACAGAATTCCTCGTCAGACAATAGGTTACTTTTTTCGTCCTCAACTGATAACTAAACATGTGTGTAAATAGAAAAACACAATAGACAGATCATCATTGCACTGTATTATGTTTTGTTGTAAATATAGCTTTTACATTCTCCACTACGTAGTATTAGGTATACTAAAATTAGGTAAAGAAGAAATTAGAAAGAAAATGAGGTATTAGGGACATAATAAGACACACCTAAAGGTATCTTATCTTTTGATTGAAATTATTATACTAACTCTTTCTAAGGTATAATTAATATAATAGCAACATATATTTATGTTTTATCAGATTTTCTTCATCCACTGTTTAAAATGATTCTCGGGTAAAAGTCATCTCATTACTAAACACTTCGTTCATAATGAGATTTTTTGTATCTCCTATAAAGTAGTAGTATAGACATTTTCTTCCTTGTCCCATTTATTGTACTTACCATTTTTAACTGGCTTAGAAAATAGAGGTTTTATTCGCGTTACTAGCATTTTGATATAATACTAGATTAGCCGAGTGTCAGTCATCGTCGAAATGGTGATAGAAGTGATAAACAATCTTGATTGTTTTATCATCGCGTGAGTAAGCGCATCTGGTACAAAGACTAAAAGAGAAAAATACCTTTTTATGTTAGATAAAAATAAGACAAAAGGCATTTTTCATGAACTGAATTCGATCATCTAGTTCTGTTTGTATATGTAGGTACGTATGAAGTGCTGAGGTAATAGTGCTAATCAAGAGTACGCGTACATTTGTTAACAGGCGAGAGCCTCTGTAGTCTGAGTACCTAGCCTGATTTCCATGTTTAATTCTAACAAGTTCATAATTTGTGTGTTTTCAGATTGGAAGAAATGTGTACCGAGCGACGCCGAGCCCTACGAATACAATATTCGAATGCCGAGTATTGTCCCGACATCACGCAACTCTATATTATGATAAAGGACATTTTTACCTCGTGGTGAGTTCAATTACTTACATTGCTTTGTGGATTCTCCAATGTCTCTACTGATACCACAGCAACATTATTAGGATAGGATGGGATAATTGTTTTGTTCGAACTTATTTCATCGGAAATTAAAAACTGACCGTGCGTAGTTAAGTAGGTATCTGTTACGTGCGTAATACATTGTACATCCCTTTCTGGGAATAGGAGGGTTTGGTCAATTGTTGACACTGCGTGTTGGAATATGGCTACTTTGTGTATGTCATCAATCTGTTAGTTCTTCAATATAATGGGGTCACTCATTGCTATGAACTATTCATCATCAATCATCATCAGTACATAACATAGAAGTTACACCAAACATGCTACGGAATTTAGGCAGAGTTGTCTATTAATTGTACAAGGCCAACTGACCATTCAGCAGTCATGTCTTATCTACCAACGAAAATTACCTTCTTATATGCAAAACAGAATGATAAAATCACTTTAGTGTTTGAGATCCTGTCAAACAATAGAACAAAGGTAAACCCCGCCTCTTATTGTAGTTAGTAGATTGATCTATTGTCGTCAGTCAGGTTTATCAAGTTTTTTCAATAACAGTTCGCATTATGGCAGTGCAGCGACATAAGAAGCCGCCATGACTATTGGTATGTTTCCAGGCCAAGACCAAGTGATGTCTAAAATGTAAAAGGCGAATGTTACACTATTATAAAGCACCTACATACTGTTATGAAGCATTGCTAAAACCTATGCCAATAGTTTGGTTTTTGATGCAATGATTTCTTAATACTGTCTATTGACGAATTTACTTCGCATGATTAGGGTTTAGGATGACACTAATTAGCCTTCCAAAAATAGGAAAGGTTAACTTTAAACCTGCACGTTTGCATCGTAATGTTTCCAAAAGGAGGGAATTTTACAAAGTCCCTCCTTTTGGAAAAACATTATAACAAAAGCTATAAAAACATTCCAATATGTAACGACTTAAAATTGCACTAACTAGGACAATAAGATTTATGTGACATTAGATATCGGGTGGGTTGTTAGTGTCTTAAATTAACATACTTCGACTGCATAGTTTAGTACACGATTCTGTATTTCCTGCTGCGTTGATATCCTTTCTAATATACTTACATGTACAATTAAAGTTACACAGTAGTGGTTACCCGTACTGAGAAACAAAGTTATCTTTATTCGTTTGTCTAATATTATGTGAATTTTAAAATGACTAATTGAAGGAGAAAGTTTATTCATTACGAATAACCATTTTTACTAACAGTAACATTTTATATGACTGGTTGTTATAGTACCATAGCAATTTGACAAAGCAATTGTTTACGTAGTTAATAAATTAGCTTGCCTTAATTATAAAAGGTCCTACATACATGCACGGTTTTTTGTTTAACACGTATGTTGGTCGTTAGTTAGTTAGTTAAATTTGTTAACAGGGACTTTATTCTGATATTGCAATAGTGCTACAATCGTAGTAAAATTGTAAGCTATTGGTCTAGTATTATTTTCTACAAAATTGTTGACAGTAATCAAAATTTTTTGTATCAGATAACAGAAAAAAAAATTATCAGACTTATGTGCATTTCATTCAACTGCGATTCTAGCACTATTGTGATAAAATAAAAGACGGGCCCGGGACCCCGATACTCGCTCTTTAGACATTTATCTCGAACTCGACATACGTCTAAAAAAATTGCGAATGTCGATTGTAAACTAATGAAATCGACGTAATTTGATGTCTATTGCTTTAGACTACTTGTTGCATGTCGTGCGTTGAATGGTAGACTTATCTCTAACGTGACGTTCTAAGAATGCGAAAAAAAGTTTTAAATCGACACTCGCCATTTTTGTCGACATTGTGTCGTTAAAGATAAATGTCATGCACAAGAATCAGGGTCCAGGTTTTACCACATTTTTTTATTAATCACAATTAGAAGCCAAATGAGGCTTAACAACGAAAAATAGAACAGTAGTATTTACTGTAAGAGATTATGTGATTAAAACAGGTTTACGATGTAAAGGCAATTTATATGAATTAGTTGTTTGCGTCACGTGTGGCGCTTAGTTACAAAAGTCAACTCATCCCACATAATGTATTATGAAAGAGTTGTACTAGTTACGTGTGAGCCTAATCTCAACTTCAACTCTCGCTGCGTCCGCCCACAAACGTTTTCTATGAGCCGCTTGTCTCCATGCTAATTTCGATTTACCCAACTACGTCTCCGGTTTTAGAGGTTGTTTGGTTACGTTTGATTGTTCGTGTAACGTTGATCGTAAAATCACAATGGCTTGAAAGAATGAACACGGTTAATGACGAGTGATCTAACCTTGGGTAATGTAAGAAATGTTCTTCTTGTTTTCGAGTCTGTTACGTACGAGTATTTGTTTGCTAAGTGTTATTTCTTGATTTCTTACATACTTACCTATATAATACACGATGAAACAAAGCCACATCAAATAAAGCATTTTTTCTATTTAATTAAACAACTTCATAATGACAGTTTAGATTCGTGTAGTGACTATATTGACTATATTAATTAACAAATCAGTATAGGTATTGTAATTGTAATAGTAAATACTGGCAATAATTATAGTTATTTGTTGATAAGCCCTCATTATAACTGAGTGTATATAATTAAGTTGAACATTCATCTTACTTTGATTGATAGGAGTAACGAACAACTTGTATTTGTTTCGATTTAGTAGAAAATAAAATAATACCATCAAATAATGATACGTTTTTGATGAAATTATGGTAAGTTTTGTTACTTATTTAAGCAGCTTTATCAGCAATTAACCTTTAACTCCAGTTTCACCTGATAATTGCCGGAAAGCTTATTCACAACTTTTGTTTTTGTCACTTGACATAAAGTAATAAAGTGACCAAGTTATAATTATGTTCATCGAAATTTGTCAGCAACATGTGAAACTCACTTTTAGTGTCCCACTGTTGGGCTCTGGTAATTTCTCAAACTCTTATAAAGTACATTTATATAAGAGTTTGAGTAAAGCCCTATAAAGTACGATTTGACGAAGACAAGCCTTTAGATGCGTCTAAGTTATTATGAACTAATTTTCTCTCACGGATTAGCCCGCGTGGTACTTACCTTTCTTCCTCGATATCTTTGATCCATACACGCTGTCCAAGTGCGGTTTCGCGTATGGCAAAACATTTAGCTAGTTCCTAGAAAAACCACTTTCCTCAGATGTTTTACTAAAACATTATCAAAACAAATTGTCAACAAAATTAACTGGTAGGTAGAAGGTATTAGATGCTGTTAGTAACATCAGAGTTCTATTTATGTGGGCCGCGGTATAATAAAATACCAAATTGATTGATTTATTATAGTGGCAGTGGTTGTAATTGTGACCTATTTAAGACTGCTCAGATTCGATTTGTTGCAAGATACACTCTGCCTACACATTCCAACTACAAGTTTTATGATGATTCAATTTTAAGACGGTCAACTGTCTCAGTGGTCCATGGTATGCATGTTCTGTTAATCACTGCGAGGTCTCGGGTTGACCTAAAAGACTTTTTTAATCACCTACTTAGAGAATCTTAGTTGCATCTCGAAGTTTGGAATTAAGAAAAAGTTGATGATATTGACCTCTGCCTACACGTTCGGGTAATACAGGCGCGATGATATGTTATGTCAAAAATCATTACTCAATAACGTCGAGGAAAAACAGCGTACAGAACCTGGCATATCTTAGAATTAAAATTTTATTCCACGATATCGTATTAGGCCACTGTTTGTGGTTTAGGGCCTGTACCTATTCCTGAATGAAATTCGAAATATTACAGTCTAACTTTACGCCCGCGGCTCCGCCCGTGCGTATGTCGGTTTTTGCGCAGTCGTATAAAAACTACTAAAACTATATTCTATGTTCTTTCCCTTCTTAAATTATCACTATACCAAATTTCATCCAAATCGGTTCAGACAGACTGGGAAATTAAGAGTTATTTTCGCTTATAATATTAGTAAGGATAGTAAATACGCTGTTTCTGTAATATGATTAGCTCATACTTCCAATAGATCATCTCCAATTAGGTACTATGATAAACATACATTATACAATCTCGGTGTTGGTATGCACTGCCCTTGAGGAATATGCCTCTCTATTTACAAACACTGGTTTGTTGTTCCACAAGGTATTTACTACTTCTTTGTATATCAAGTAGGTACATACATGATGAACATTGAAATATTTCAATTACAATCGAATCTACGTTTACGTGTACGAGTACGAGTGTGAGTGACGTCTGATACCAAAGCTAGAGCTAATATGAAAATAGTTTTGTACCCCTAGTACAAGATCGTCATACGAAAATGTTTCCGATTAGGTAGGTACTATCTTGAACATGACAAATGCTATTTCATATTCAATTTCATTGAAAACATAAATACAAAAGAAAGTGGAATGCTAGAAATAGAATAAAATAATTTGTAGATAATTATGTATCTCGATTCATCATGACGTCGAGTTACTAAAAGTACAGTATTCAAAAACCTTTTTCATATTCACAACATGTACTATTCTGACTCGTGTTTACGATACAATTTGCGATTCGATTTCCTTATATCGAAAAATCTCAGTAGCAGTTTGGAGTTGGAAACCGTCCCTGTGGCCTCGATTCTCGCTCTATAGACATTTATCTCTAATACACATTTGTATAACAAAAATGGCGATTTCTTTTGTTTTTCAATGTTATCCGACATTTTTTTGACATTTGTCAATTAGAGATAAATGTCGATAAAAATGGCGGATGTCATTGAGAAACAAAAGAAATCGCCGTTTTTGTTTGACAAATGTCTAGTAGAGATATATGTCTAAAGCGGAGAATCGGGGCCCTGAGAATCGGCAATAGACTCGACCCATATTACTTAGGTATAGAACACATAAACGTAGCTGATGAAATGTAGGGGATATTTACCTGTGCCTACACCTTCGATTAATACAGTTATGAGTGCTGTGTTCTTCATCATTATCAAACTATTCTAGTCCATTGCTGGACATAGGTCTCTCCTAAAGCACGCCACTGAGCACGAACCGCAGCTAATCTAATCCGATCCAATAAGCTATCTGACTCCTTGACTGCCTCGGTGGCTTGGGGATGGTGAAAGAGACTCTTCCTGTGTGGTCTGAATTCCTTATTTACTTCGAGATGTAGCGGACTGTATTGTAGGTGATTTTGGAGTTCAAATAAACACAAAATGGATACACTTCACATTAGTTTATTGGCACGGACGGAACACGAGAGAGAATGCAACTGAACTGTGTTGCCAATACATTTTTTTTGTTTATTAAAATATATATTTTTTGTTATTATATAATTTATGTTGGTGACAGATAGTGTTTATGCTTTCCGCCTCTAGGGTCCCGAGTTCGAATCCCACGGCTGAAACGAGGGGTGTTAAGACTTTTCTAAGTTTTAGGATTAGTCCCGAGTCAGGGAGTTGGTGGTGTGACACCTCGGAGAGTACGTAAAGCCGTCGGTACTACGCCTCCACTTTCTCCGGTCGTGTTGGCCAATCTGTTCCAAGGGACTCTCAGAATAACGGGAATAGTGAGTGTACTTGTGTTTGCGCACACACTTGTGCACAATAATATCTCCTGACTAGTCAGCCTGGACTGGCCGCGGTAGCCAAAATATGGCTAGAAGTGATATTTTATTTTGCTAAAATCGTCACTCCACCCAGTCTGAGTCCCTCTACTGATTGCTATGTTGTTTAAGTTATTTGTGCTGTTTGTGACGTGTGTGTTTGCTTGTTTTCAGGACAACCAAAGCAGTAATGGCACGTTTATCAACAACAACCGGTGTACGATACCGGACCCGCACGAGGTGTTCTCCGGCGACGTGGTACAGTTCGGTATACCGGTCGTGGAAAATGCAGGCAACTCTGAAAAAGTAAGTGTTACATTAGGTTGTTAATTCTGATGTGACAATTTTGTTTTTGTTTGGTCATAATCATAACATTTGGCTTTCCAAAATTATTTTTAGTTTATTCAAAAGAAGTTCCATTTAAATTTTAAGTTTTTTTTTTATATAATAATATGTTGTTTCTTGGTTTTGAATAGTACGCATCTGTAATCATAATAAGTATTCTGGTAGCAAAATTATAGTAGAGACGATGAATTTAATTTTGTTGTATAGATTTTTAAATAGGATTTACCTTGTCAATAACATATTTAACGGCGCTAAAACAGGTTCTGCCGTTCTTTGATATCTTATTAGCACATTTGATTATAATAAGCAAAATATTGAGTAAAGGTTATAAGAATATTTTTATCGAAAGTAATGTTTATACATTTTTAGGCTGTCTCAAAAGAATTACGAATTATTTTTGGTTGAAGAACGAAACACGTAAAGAAAACATCTTAAGCTAATTTTTAATAAAAATAAATAAAATAATAAAAACAAAAAACTTGGTACTGATAATTATTTTATTGATCTTAATATTATCACTGAGTAGCATAGGCCATAACTTGGCGGTAGTATAATGCGATAGGATTATACCTAAGCATGGGTAACAGGTATACAGTATATTATTATTTAGAGAGATGATAAAATTAACGATTGGTCAATTACCAATGATCGGAATTAGGTGATCTATTTTGGGTCGAACTCGATTGTATTTGTATCGCAGAGTGATATACGTATGTACTGTGTATTTGTCAGCAGAACACATTTCCGCCAGTGGTCGCGATGCTCAAGCTGTACCACCCGGACGGGAAGGAAGCCAAGCTCTCTTTCAACCCCACCATGAGTACACCCCTCCATCTCAAAGAGTTGTACCAGCTCAATAACTATGTTCAGGTAACACTCTAATAGTAGTGGGTGCCAGACTAAAATCTATAAGTAAACTACCTAGGTAGATTATGTCAACTGCGATGTACTAGCTTCCAAACGACAGTGTCAAATTTATTTGGTAAAGCGTATGCCTTCTATACACATTTGACAATTCTTAAGAAAAATACATTTTTTTGCAATTTTTACCCTTCACACGTTTTAAGAATAGGTCAACCATATATTTGTTGCTTCAAACATGGGTAAATTGATACTTACATACACATAATTATGAGTATATTTCTAAAAGAAGCTTTACTTAACGATTGTTATATTCTACAAGTGACAAAGTTAAAAATATGTCGATTGACCGCATTCAGGAAGCAATTCAACGAGAGGCATCTCTCGAATCACGGTTGCGGACACTGCGCGAGTGTGTAGAACGAACACGGGCCGAGGCGGCGACGTCTTGGGAGCTGTTTGTTGGCGAGCAACGGTTATTGATGCGGGTGCACACGCTCGAGACGATGCTGGCGGTCGGCAAGCAGCCCGACCACCATCAGATCGCACAACTCATCGGTGATAAGAGGAACTACCAGGTTACTTTGCTTACATTTATTATTTATATGTACAGATGCATATGTTATCAATAATGTACTATATATAGGGTAAACTCTCAGTCCTCGCTGTACTTATAAGCAATTACGTGTTATGTTAGAATGACTACAAATAAATGTATATGTGCAGGAAGTGGCCCAGGAGAGCTTGCGCGCGGCGCACGAGCAGCGGCTGTCGCTGGAAGAGTCGCTGGAGCGGCGCACGCGCGAGGTGGCCGCGCTGCATCAGCACAACTACGCGCTCCGGCTCTCTGCCAACAACGCGCTGGCCGAGCTGCAGGTACACTGCACTATATACGGCATGTCATACATTATACATGAGGTCAAGGAAAACAGCGAATGTCGTGTGTATAGCTGGATCCACACCAAACGTTATTTTGCACGATAGGCGACGTTTCTTGTTGTGAGTGATCAGTTCGTTTTCAGTTTTTGCATCCAAAATGAGTAAAGAATTTTCATAGTCGTTGTCAGCGGATCAGTGTAGATTAGCTGGAGCGTGTTGAATGTGGTGGCAAGATCACAGGAAAATTCAATACACAATAAGTTTTTCTGTAGTAGTGCATAATTGTAAAGTGTATATTGGTGTGTACGTACAGAAGCTAGCGGCGCGGTGCGAGCGCAAGATGTGCGCGGCTCGGCTCGCTATCGCCGCGGCCGAGGAGCGGGAACTTGCCGTCAGGAGCCATTTACCACTCGCCGTAAGTAGAGCTATGTAGCTATAATAATTACATATTACCTAAGGGGCGTCAATTATTTACGTGAGGTGTTTTAAATCTTTCCAAATCTCAATTTGAAAAGATTTAGCTTAAGCTTGAATGCAAATATCACGTAACTATTGTAAAACCGTGTAAAATTGCGCGAAACATTATTTCTAGAATAAAATTTCTCAAAAAATGCCTCACGTAATTATTGGACGCCCCCTTAATCCTAGTAATATTAAGTGCGGAATTATAATACCGACTCTAGCCCAAAGCAAGTCAAATGCCAATAGACTTGCTTTTAATTACGTATGCAAAAATTTCTTGCAAAAAGTGGGTGGGTGATATTTGCCTATGTTTGTGTGTAACAACTCGGTTGATACGGGCGTGATATACATTATGTTTTTTTGCGTTTATGTTGTGTAATGAAGGTGTAATAATATATTTCCAGTATTCAGTACAAAACGGTGAAGCGAAGATGTTGGTGCTAAGCACAGATAGCAATAAGTTACAAGAAGCGAAGCGCGGCGGCTCGTTAGAGGACGCTGTGCGCGCTCTCCCCGACTACATTAAACTACTACTGCCACAACATTTGCTCAATAAGGTGGGAACTTATTACAAATAAATCGGCTAGTCGCTATAAATCACCAAATTATATTTAAAATCCGAAACCTTAAGAGTATTTAATCAAGGTGCTCAACTCTAAAAACTATTAGACAAGTAAAATAAAATATTCAGATAGTTGAGAGCAGACTCGTGCCCAGCGGTGGGCCACTAAAGGGTTGTAGTGTGTCTATGTGTATATATTATATTACTCATGTAATAGTTTTTTCCTCCAAATAAGCTTTCTGTGAATTCAGGCATCTGGAATCAGTGATTTCTATCAAGAGTTTAGCGAAGTTTTTAGCGAATAATTATGTCTACGAATAATGATTCTATCAACAGTTATCGGTTAAACGTGATTCTATCTGGAAATGTCCAGAACTTTTGAGTGTGGATTGTACCACACTCAAGAGTTCCGGACTAGCGTGACGTGTAATAATATTACTGCTATTTTATATTAGAGCGATATAGCTCTGCTCTCTATATTCAGTAAAACACAAGTTTTACAAACGGGGTATGCTATTAGAGTTTTTAGAGTGTATTGCTTAATTTACGGCGACAGGCGTTTTTGCCAGCCTTGTCTCTAGTTATCTCGTAGGTTTTGGTGTCTCTAGGCCTTGCAAAATAACCTCTTAATGTTATCATAGTACTTTTATATGAATTTTAAATTCTTGTTTTCAAACATACGCAATTGGAAAGTGGTGGGAAATGAGAGAGATATGAGGAAGTGTGGAAAAAAATTATAACTCAATATGTTCTTTTATTTGTTCAGGTTGGTATCAAAGTAATATCTGCTGAAGGAAAATCTGCAAAGGAATTTGAATTAATATTGAAGAAAAATAATATATACAATTCAGAAAATAATGGTGAGTATTGGTAATTCTTTACTTATTTATTTAAACTGGGAATTCATAAATTTAAGAGGGCAGTTCTACAAACTATAATATCTTTTGCAAAATTGTCCCGTGAAATGCCTTTAACAATTTCATGATGGCAATTTAAATGAAATTTCCTTTATGAAATTGAAATATTGTCTTTTTAAATACATGTGTTGTTTTGTATTGAATAGAAAAAGAAGTAACCGAAGAAAGTAGTGTTAGTGTAAGCAGCGAAGAGAAGTCTGGCGAACCTGATTCTTGTACTGACGACGAGAAACAATTACGACTGAACCACGGTGAGATCATCGAATGTGTTAACTACTTTGTTATTTGTCTGCTGAACATTGTTCAGCAACGATCTGCCCCTTCGTTTTCCATATACCCTTCTTGTTAATCTGTAGGACGTGTATTCTTGCCAACACTTTCATGTAGAATCACTTTCTTAAGAAAATTAATTACTTTGACTTTCTAACTTACAATTGCGTCAGCATTTTTTATGCCAAAACTAATTCCTATAGCATGCCATTAGGAGGTACTGAGCCAGAGGTGTGAGTGGGTTGGATTCCCACCTAAAACAAATATTTGTGTGACGGGCATGTTTGTTTGTTCTGTGTCTGAGTGTGATTTATCTATTACTAGCTTTCCGCCCGCGGCTTCGCCCGCGTGTATGTCGGTTATCGCGCAAAAACATTACCTTATTTTTGCGCAGTCGGATATAAACTATCCTATGTCCTTTCTCGGGTCTCAAACTACCTCCATACCCAATTTCATTCAAATCGGTTCAGTAGTTTTTGCGTGAAAGCGTAACAAACAAACTTACATTCGCATTTATAATATTAAGTATAGATATGTATTTTTATGTATTTACAAACAGACAATGTATTTAAGTAGTATATCAGTTCCTAGCACCCACAACACAAGCAAATATAATTGCTTAATTTGGGACTAGATCGCGTTGTGTGTATGTGTGAAAATATTATTATTATGTATTCTGTCTCTTTCTGGTCATTTGTAATAGTAAAG
Source organism: Meganola albula (assembly GCA_936450015.1). Classification (NCBI taxonomy): domain Eukaryota; kingdom Metazoa; phylum Arthropoda; class Insecta; order Lepidoptera; family Nolidae; genus Meganola; species Meganola albula. The sequence goes on along the minus strand of OW388155.1, from coordinate 9,479,795 downwards.
TGTCAGAGGGATAAGTAATATATCTAGGGTGAAACAACTTGTCTTCAACAATCAATGGCTATTAAACTATTCGTTTATAAGTAGGGGGGATGATGTTGTTTGTGCCGCAGACCCGGCGCACGATACGGAGTCCTCGAGTCCTATTGACGGCGAACTGCATGCTGACAATAACGCGAACTCCACCTACAGTGAATCCAGCACAAGAGAAGACTCACCTGTAAGTGTCATTCTATATCTATACATAGTAAAATATCAGGAAGACTGTCTGCATGTTCAGGTGTATGAACATTAATGAAGGTAAGGAAGTATGTTTAGATTACCATCTAATCATACTTCCTTAGCCTCATTAATGTTCATATGTTGCTACCGCAACTGACGCTATATCCTCTGCCTACCTCCATGAAAAAAGGCGTAATAGTATGTATCTAGACTGTCTGTATGTCGGTTAACTACTCGTAAACCATTTTACAAGCTATGAACGGTATTCGCCATAATGCGCATAAAAAAAGACTAGATTAGATTCTTTAAAAAAGATTTCTAACCTAAGTCTTATAATATATAGGCAATATAAATAGTGTTTCATTGGTTATATTCGACCGATATCGGCCATGTCGACTGAATTACATCCTGAGTCTGTTGTGGGCTTGCATAAGGGGTAAGTCGCCAATCATGTCATTGTTTGTAAATGTCTTTGAACATCATAGCTACACCAGTGCAGTATAAGTCGTTTGCCGCGTTAAAATTGCCTTGCTTTAAGTAGTTATGTGAAAAGTATCAACATACATATATCTATTATAACATACATATACAGGAAAACTGTACCTACTTTAAAAAACATAAACAGATTTTAATAAACACGTATGTATTTCTATTTTTGTATGTCTTAGTACTAATAAAATGAAACAATTGCTAACGAAAGATACTATTGATAAGAGTACGGCCGCTCCATCGCCGCAGTATCAACCGGCCGGTCAGCGATCCTCACTGACCGCTAATTTTACGCCTCGCGCTTTTATCGATTTATTACGAATAGATCGTCCATAATTTGCTGATTTTATGTCGGATAAAGAATAAAAAAACGTATTGAGCAATTACTAGAAATTTGCTCTATTACTCGTACTGATACAGAACCACCAAAACAAATTGCGCACTTGTTAAAAGTTTCCCTATAAAGCTTTACATCAAACTTTACACCCTGTATACTTACTATCTTATTGTCCACCTTCGTGACTTACTATGCGTTTCAAATATGAATACGATTGGAAATCCGCCATCTTGCGTATTGGAATGCGGAACAACTTCACATTTTTAGTACAGCGAGCAGAAAATGTTTGTTCGATAATCACATCTAGACGAAAAAAAAAATACGTATATCTTATTGCCGTTGGAGTAAAATTGGACATTTGTAGTCGAATATTTAGGTACGAACATGTTTTATTAACTTCTGACGGCAAACATCGGAGTTATAAGTTAAGACGTGTGTTTTTATCCGTGTATAATATGAATTTGTGTATAAGTTTGTGGTATCCGGGTATATGTAAAGTTTTTACATAAATCACTTTTCCAATCATTCAAAATAATATTATTGTCTGTGGTTTGATATTTTGTGCTGGCGCTACTTTTGATTTGTTTTTGGTATGAAGTTAGCCGCGAGTCCAGTCCTATTCTTATTTGAAACGCATAGTTTCAGTAATGCGGTGGAAGGCTTCGGCTGCTGGTAGTAACCTCTCATCAGACAATGACGCATCACTAAACAATCCTGTTCTGTTTCAACGTGATGCTCTGTGAATATATACCTAAATGGATACGTGTAAACGAGTAGTGTCGTGGGGCACAACATTGTAAACATCGGGCAAGTTGTGTTTTAGAATAAATAAAAAATTGTGATGCGAAGAATGTCTCAGTCGAAAGCTTGTTAAAAAGAGAACGTTTAAAATTTTGATATATTTATAGAGATATAACGTATCTAAACTTAAAGTCGACATTGTCTACACACATTGTGCTTTGATCAATTGTGCACCGATAGGAGTGCGTAAGGCATTCGTAATTAAAATTGACTGAAATATTGACAGGACGTTCCACAAATAAAAAGAGTAAATAGATATTATTTACCTACTGCACGTACGCAAATTATGTTCGTCTTCATTGTCACCACCGACTAATTACCTACTAGACGCCATATTCTTAAAATATTGTTTTGTTCCTAAATATGTGATTTGCACTACATAGTGCCGGTTTCCTCACGATGTTTTCGTTCACGCATATTGAGCAGCGGTGATGTTACATTAATATAAAGATGTGTGAGCGTGACTGGGAATCGAACCCGTGACATTATATTTTTAAGGCGAGACCAGTACCGCTGCGCCACCGCTGCTCAATATTCATTGTTTCATTACCGCTGCTCAATATTGGTGATCGAAAACATCGTGAGGAAACCGGAATGTCTAAGTACTAATCATTCGAGGACATGTGACATCCACCAATCCGCACTTGGCCAGCGTGTGAGGATTAAGGCCTCAATTCTCTCAACTCGTAAGATAATTGTGTGGTGAAGATGGTTGAAGTGATATAGTTCCAACTTCCAACGCCCACTGTTGGAATTACATATTCTTATTCCCATATTCCAGTTGTTTCGTCGGATAAGTAGAGGTACAGCTATCATATGCACCACCGTTATATGGTGGAAATTCCACGGGTGCGCACAAAGCGCTATACTTGCAGTTTTAATTTTCGAACTGCAAAGTCGTCGAATTAGATGCCGGCATCTTTGTTTCCCGATAGCTATTATCTGCCTATCTGCATCATTGGTTAACAACAGGCAGGTTGTGGTCAAGCGCATTGCCTACTAAAAAAAGAAAAGACTCGACTGCATCAACATCTGCCATGCCATCTTTATTCAATTCATTGAAAAACTGAAAAGATAGAAACAAGATTTTAATTTGGATATTTTATTTTGGTTTTGAATAATCTTAGTTGACAGTGTTTACAAACGCTGTCGGAGGCATAGCACGCACACTTCTCATAATTATATTATCAACCTAGATAATATAATTAGGGCAACAAAATCTAGGAGTGAGCAGATGCGATCCGACTGCGCTTATGATGCGTAAATTGCATGGGAACTACTTTACACTCGACATACATAACCCTCCTTCTTCGACAGTCGGGTAAAAATAGTGATGCGTCTCAGTCGAAAGTTAAAACGAGTAAAAAGAGAATCCATATAATTGTAATGTATTTATAGAGGTAAAATGTATAAAGACCTGAAGTCGACATTGCCCGTCACCGATTTTGTACGTCTCACCAATTTTACATTAAATTACTTGAGATCATAAAAACTACGTTAGCTAGTTAGTCTGTGAAGTTAAATGTGGTCGATGACGTATCATGCTCTCTAGTGTTAGACGTGTACTGCTATTCTAACTGTTCACCAAACTGTGAATGTGCCTTCATGTTATTTGGAACCAAATAGTTATAACATTTTGATTGCTGAAATAATTCAAATTCAATTTCAGGACAAATCTTTGTATGATGGGCATAATTTTTTGTTCTGTATCTGACTGTAATTTATCTAAATTATGTATGTATTTACGAAAAAAAGAGGTATTTAAGTATGCAAATACAATAGCTTAATTTGGGAATATATGGCGATGTGTGCATGTGTGAGATATTATATGAAAACTAGCTGCCCCAGCGAACTTCGTACCGCCAGCGGACAAAATTGTGAATCTAAACCATTCCCAGATCCCCTTGAACACACACAAAAAATTTCATCAAAATCGGTCCAGTCGTTTAGGAGGAGTTCAGTCACATACACACGCACACAAGAAATATATATATTAAGATATTCTTATACTGTTTCATTGGTCTAGTGGTTAGCACATTTGCAAAAAAGTGCTATATCGCTTTTCTAAAAACAGACTAAGACTGTTTTTAGAAAAGCGATATTTAGCGGTTTAGATTTGGGGTTTACCTACCCAATTAATTGCAATCTGCTTGAGGTGGTGAAATGTAGGTGATTTAACTTCTACGTCGAGTTTTCTATATCTTTGGAGTAATGTAATGTAAAGTATGCTACTGAAATATAACAATGAGCCTGGGTTTTACTAAATAAATTGCTTTATATTCAGAGAAGAATAAGAAAAGGTTTTATTGAAAACTAATTTCCTCCTATAAATATTTTTGGTAAGATATGAAAATTTACATAGTGGAATGTATTCAATAACTTAATTATCTTATTAGTTTACTAACCCTATACTTTGTCTCACGCCGTTAAGACAGTGATTACTTAACAATGCTTTGTTCTTGTTCATATAACGTCATTTTCAAACAAGTGCTACATAACAGTGTGACTTTAAGTAAATTTAATAATAGCATTTACAGCCTAAGCAAACTGAATACAGAGAGTGAATTTGCACCTGAAAAGTTGATTGACCCAAGTACACCTTGCAGTCAATCGCAATAAATGAAATATTGCACTTGAGAATGTTATTTTAACACGTTTAAATAAGAAATTTAAATATTTTCGTCAAATATCATACAATTTCGTTAGCAACATGTTATTAAGAACACTGATGCATAATTTCACGGTGCGCTAGGCTCGTTCGCTTTGTCTTTATTGCTTATGAGTCAGGGGGCGGTGCCGTTCACGCTCCGCCCCTTCGGTCATTGCTGCCGGGAGACGGCAGGGTTATGAAATGATGAAGTCTTTCAACATATAGCATTACGATTGTATTAATGACGTCGTATAAAATAGTAGGAAAAGCATTTCGATCGTGACATTTTTGAGGACTCAAATTGTTACATCCATCCATCCATCCATAAGTCTATGTATGGAACTCGGCACCGGTCTAAATCATTGTCTAATAAATAAATGACTTTACAGTAATAACTACAAACAGTAATAATCTACAGAGACGATAAACGGAAAAAGTGATTTCGAAATAAAACAAAATGTTTGACTGTAATGTGTATTATTATTGTCAGAGCAAAGCGGGTGTGGAGTACGCGAACATATTGCGGGTGATGAGCGGCCTCAACGAGGAGATCAAGGTGCTGCGCGAGCGCCTCGCTGCGGCCGCCGCCGACAACGAGCAGCTGCGAGCCGCGCGCGACGAGCTGCTCGCCGCGCTGCCCGAGCCGCCCGACGCTCTGCCGCTCGACAGCGACGACGCGGACTCCTACAAGACCAAGATCGCGGACCTGCAGGTCACTACACACATATCTATACTACGTTTACTTTAGCGAGAAAATCTACATTTCATTTTCTGCAGTCCTTTAGGTTAGTGTAGTCGATTAGGTTTCAAGCGTCCGTAGAGAAAATTTAGATGGAGATGATTAGTTCTCGTTTACACGTTTCAGACTCAACTCACTCGATCGACCGCCGCGGAGGAGGCTAATCTGGCAGAGATCCAGCGGCTGTCGGCGAGTGTGGCCGAGATGGAAGCCGAACTCGCGTTCCGGCCGACGCGCGGCGACGTGGACGAGCTGGCCGGCGTCGTGGCGCAGCTGCGCGGCGAGCTGGCGGCGCGCGACGCGCTCCGTGCGCCCCCCTCGCCCCCCTCGCCCCCGCCGCCCCCGCCCGCGCTGCACAAGGCCGTGGCCACGGGCCGCTCGCTCGAAGACCTGCGCGCCGACGCCGAGCCCGCCGAGCCCGCCGACCTCTCCGCAGAGATCGACGAGATGTTCCGTCTCGACGACGACGAGGACGACGAGAGCGACTCGGGCGCCACGCAGCTGGAGCGCGGCGGCGACGGCGGAGGGGGCGGCGGCGAGGGGGAGGCGCTGCCGGCCGGCGCGCTGCTGGCGCTGCAGGAGGAGCTGGTGCTGGCCAAGGAGAGCTGGGCGGCGTGCAGCGCGGAGCGGGCGGCGCTCGCGCGGCAGCTGGCCGCCCGGCGCGCCGTGCCGCGGCACCTGCTGGCGCTGGCGCTGCCGCTGCTGGCCGCCGCGCTCTACTACCTGCTGCTGCCGCACGCCTCCTGATGGACCGCCACCTACGACCCGCCCGGCTACCTCTAGCCCCCCCTCCGCGCGCCCTCTGCCCTGCTAGTATAAATTGAACGTTGATATCTGCCATAATAATTAATTGTACATTTTTAAATTTTAAGGCCTAACGACTCTATTTGTCGTCGTGTCGAAGCTCGAGGCCGAGCGGCGGCCGGTGCGAGAGACGCCGGCGGGCCCGTTGTTACATTAGTCCGTTGTGAATGTGTACGACCGTCGCGTCCGGCCACGCCCGCACGCGCGTCTGACGTGCGCGTCGTTTTCGTTAGCTAAACATATCATGGTTAGGAGTGCGGTGGCGCATTTATTCGCCGACGGAACCGGACTTCGGTTATCTTCGAATTGTTTGCATTTTTCTAGTCTTTAGATTCGACGTAGAGTTGACCGCGTGACGTATTACGCTCGTACGTTTTATTACAATTTTAGAACTAATATACAACATTAGGGGATTTCTCATCTATCGTGGACGCAGTAGTGCGCAACTCCGATGATTGTAAGAGATTTAGTTAGTTTGCAGAGAAGCATTTTTAGTTTGTTTGAGTCGCGAGTAAGAGACGAACTCGACGTGCATGAGGTCTAATAATTCTGTTCGATGTTTATTTGTGCCACTTATAGTTTGCGCAATTGTGTTGTGTATGTATGTACTATTGTGATTGTGTTTGAGATGCATCTCAGTTGTTGTCGGGCATTGCCGCGAGGTAGTTCTTGTTTATATTCGAGCCTCGAGATAGCTAAGCTCTGTGATGTAAAGGCCAATAGATAATTTTGTAATAAACTTGTGTAAACTAACTAATAAATAACTATTATACCCTTAGATTATTATAACTCTACCACGTTGAAGTCCACTAACTAAAAATATTTATTATTTTATTGTTGCACTGATTTTTGTTATGTTCAATGTTTTATTTTGTGTTTAAACCACCTTTTTGTAAATAAATTGTATCTTATAGCCGTTCTCATGTTTAGTTAGTTTTATACTGTAGAAGAACTTATGTTGTATTTAATTGAGTAAAATTAAATTTGCATTCAATACTGATAAATTTATTGGAAAATAATATTGATTTGTTTAAAAACTGTTTTTTTTTTTCACCTTATCTATGTCAACATTCATAGCCATCGATTCATTGATAATAACGTAATTCTGAAAGAAATTGGTCCATTTAGCAAGCGATTTGATTAATTTAGATCCTAGATCGGTCAGAATTTTATCTTTTAAATAATACATTCGCGTCATATCTAAAATCATTTAAAAGATTAAACTGACTGCTGGGTCTAGTGACTCCAAATTAAGCACATAGGGTTCGTATGAGGTCTAGGGGTGCACTAAGAAAGGATTCAAAACTCGCCCCCGTAAGTGGGTGTAACGCGTAACGGGGAGCACGCGGGCTTAGTACGGGTGGTAGCTAGTGTATTTATATTATAAACAAGTTGGCCGCTGAAGCTACGCTCGGCAAACGGTGTGGTTTGCTGCCCAAATCACTGCTGCAAACTACCACAAAAGTTTTAAAACGCACGTCGACCCGGTTTAAAAATCTTTTCCAAAATGTGTCTTTGCCTCCGATGTCATTTCGCCACTTTCCGCGATCCTTCGCATCTTCTTGCCGATGAAATTAAAACAATAAGTTTTACGCCTAATTTTCTCTTAAAACCTAGTTAAAACTATCACGATCGATTTCAAATTAAAACCGCACTAAAATCAGTCCATCCTATTTATTAAACGCTACGAGGCAACAAAATAATTAAATTTTTTTCGGATGACCTATTAAATCAGCCCAAAAGAATTTTATTGGTTCACCGGATGTTGCAGTATGCTGTTCGAAAACAGCCGAGCTAAACAAGTAGGTAACTGACAACTACCATGAGGGCTCCCATAGATATGCTGGGACGAATACGGTCCAATTGGATCTCCTTTTTGGGATGGAATTGTACACAGATACATACGTCAAACTTATTACACCTCTCTTTTTTGTCAGGGGTTTACAATAAATTTAGCTATCATTTCTGTGGAGTTGTTGGGAAGTTATTGCTTTACGATATTTCAGAGATAGTTTTAGGAATTCCAACAAAACCTATGGGGTGAGCGTCTGGTTATACATGTAAACTAAACCTCTTTTAAATCCGAATATTGTATTGGGTACGCTGACTTGGTAAGACACGCACTTGGAGGTTGTTCATTTATATAGTAGGCATGGCTGCCCACCCTAGTAGATCTTGATTTAATGGTCTACAAATTATCACTTCGCTTCACTTCAACCCTTTTTAGTGTCTCACTGCTGGGCACCGGTCTTCTCTCAACTATCTTACGAGTTACAAATTATCAAAAAACGGCTAAGTTGTGTTGAACTTAAGCAGCGGCAGCGCAGGGGTACGGGCCTCGCCTTAGAAAAATAAGGTCTCTGGTTCGATCCCGGTCGTGCCCACACATATTTGTGTCAATGGTTTCATCTCCGCTGCTCAATATCGGTGAAGGAAAACATCGTGAGGAAACTGGCATGTCTAAGAACTAGTTATTCGGGGACATGTGACGTCCACCAACCCGCACTTGGCCACCGTGTGTGGATTAAGTAAGGCCTTAAACAATCTCAACTCGTAAGATAGTTGAGAAAGGACCCGTGCCCAGCTGTGGGATAAAAGGGTTGAAGTGGGAAGTGAGTGTTCAACTTATGATGTGATCAAGGGAAACAGGGATTAATTTTTTAAGCATAGACTATTTTTTAAAACAGGATATCTACAGAGAAATACCATAAAACTGGTAAAATGCGAATCTGACTTTCACAACCAGGGTTCCGTATTATCTAAATAGTTTAGTACGTATGTATCTTTATTATCAAATTTCACAACATTACAATATTTCGTTGCCCCACAAAATTGTTATCACAGTTTGTGAAAATAGTTAAAAAATAAATAATTAAAACAGTGTTAGTTGTTAGTAGTTACAGCAGCAATAGACTAAGATATTTGTGTATCACCACACCTCTAAACTAAAAACAGTCCATGAGGTACTGGTAGGTACTGTACTGTCTCGAAAGGTACATAAAAACAAAGACAATGGAGGCTTAGTAGATTTCTGTTGGTTGTCTTCGTATAGGTACGGAGGAGTGTCCTAAAAATAAACCTGGAAAATATTAATCGAGACAAACGTACATCATAGTAAATAAATGCTCAAAACTTGCATGTCTGTGAACATATCGTATAATAAGCATAAAGGTCGGTAATCATTATAATAGCAACATGCTAATTAAATAATTTGTGCAATCTTCTTGTAACGTGCAGGCTTCTCGTTGTGTAGCCGTCGCGTCGCCGTCGGTGTATTGGTAATCCCGCCATGCCTTGTACCATTACAAAGTATGGCGGGAACCCATAATAATTCTTCATATATTGTAGTTAATGAGCTGACGATAGTGCTGGTTGCAGGCTCCATCATGATCGTAGAAACAACGTATAAGCGATACAAACGGACGAAGATCCCACCGACCCGTGTTTGTCGGCCGAGCTGGGAAGTTCGTCCGGGCGTAGCACTTGATACTGTTCTTCATTTTTCAGTGCGTCATCGACGCGTTGTCCGTGTTTTCAGTGTTTGTTCTTACGTCGACGTTGTTTGTGCTAGCAGTAAAACAGGAAAGTTACATAAAATACAATGTCGAATAGTCAACACAAATAGACAATAATTAAAATAAATTGGCAAACACTTAAATAGGCCTAAAATACCTAAGTAGCTCTGTATAATAAAATTTTCTGTAAAGTTTGAATATATGTAGAGGTAAAAAAAATTAAGTTATTCACCTGTAATATAGAGCAATGCTAATGGATGTAGATTCAGCGCGGAGTGTATAAGCACACGGCTGCCTTCCGTCGACCTTCGATCGGCGCGAATGTTGTGGCGAATGTCCGTCAGAAGAGCGCGGCGCCGGGCGTCGTCGGTGAACGAACTTACCTTGACAAATGCACCATTTGGCATTGTTCGCGGGAAAACCGACGGCCTTGCGCGCGCGCCTATGCCGCCATCCGTGCCAGCCAATCACGAGCCTTCGCGCCACAGCCTGTGGCTGTTTTGGCGGGAACAATCTCACCACCGTCGTGCGGCGCTAGTATCGCGTCGGCAACACCACTATTTCAGCGTGTCGACCTTTCGACGTAATCATGTGAATGACATACGGTATATTTGAATAAATATATTCTTTTGTTTATTGTCACATTAATACAGAATTCTGCTCCATAAAATGACAAGTTCATACAATAAACATGCCATTCGTAAAGCATTTCTATTTTGTGCAACGTTTGTCTGTGTAGAGTAAGAGAAATACGAGTAATTACTAGAAAAGTTTGATTAGTCTCTCCAAAAAAAAAAATGTGTAGGTAAAAAGTTAGGGATTTTAGTAATTTGTACCTACGTGTTAACTTGTTTTTAATAAAGTATAACGTTTAACTACGTACGCTAATTAAAATTACTCAAACTTAAATTAAAGATGTTACAAGAAGCGGTCTAGCACGAACATTTAGATAATTATTAATGTGGTCATGCTCGAACGAACCGTAGTATACCAAACAACACTAAATTCAAAGCAAATATTTTGCACGGAATCGTTCAACGACATAGTTTTCCTCATATTCGCAACTGAAGAGGAAATGATTAGTTTTATCTAACTGAAAAGTATTTCGCTGGTTATATAATTTGCATATCTACTTCTTTAGATAAAAGTCTATTCTATCGAATCTTTATAATTCAACAATTACCTATGTTTTAAGGCCAACTTGCTACTTTTAAAATAATAGTGATGTAGGTAGAAATAATGTAAATTTATAATATTTCTACACAAGTAGTCATTAATTTTTACATACCTACGTGAGAATAGAAAAACTACCTAAATAGGTATACTTTGAAATTAAATACTGACTTATTTAAGTAAGTGAAAGTTCAAAATAAAAAAAAATGAAACGGAGACAGAAATAAATGAACATCGCAAAATTTTTCTTGAAAATGTACCTAATGCATGATTTTTATAATAATTTTGCAGTAACTATAAAGCACACATACGCTGAAAATAGAACTGTAATTTGTACTAGATTTATATGCTGTAAAATCGTAGCACAGCGCGATCAGTAGGTAGACTTTCTTCCCGATCTATCGTAGTAGGTGCTACGACGTCGTAGCAAGGACTACCGTATGGACACAACTACGTCACTTTTGTAGAGCTGTGTAGAAGGATCTATCTGTTTATTTTTCTTGTTATAAGTCAGTGTTCTTGGAACATTTTAGTTAATTGATATTCCAAGGAATTTAGTTGTAATCGTTGCCTATAAATAACTTTAACTAAGTATTGTTTAGAGAACCTTGGGCATTTATGGGGATTAATACAGCTCAAGTAGAGAGGATTTTCTTTAGTGATAAATCTTTAGGAAACTTGATTTATGGTTGGTGTTAAATGGGCAAAACTCACTGGTGGTAGGCTTTAGCCTCAGCTAGTCACCACCCACCAGGCAAAGACATGTCGCCAAATGACCGCAGTCGGGTTCAAGATGCCTAGTAAACCCATATGCAGTGCATCAGGCATGACGTGTTGGGTATCTTTTGCGTCTTGTCCAAAGCAACATGAAACTCTTTCCACGAAATTACATCACTACGGTTTCAAGATTAAGGTTCTCGAAGTTATCGAGTCTTATCTGAGTGAGAGGATTCAGAGGTTTGATATCAATGGAACAAACCACCAGGGTCAAGAGTCACCGTGGGTATACCTCAAGGATTGATTCTTGGGCCTGCTTTATTCATAGTTTATACAATATAAATAACTTTCCTTATTAAGTAACTGACATCCATGAGATTGTGTTGCTTGCGCATGACACTTCATACTAACTTTAGGTATATACTATGTAATATACCAATATTAATATTTTGTCTGTCTATGTAAGTAGTCATTAAGTTAAAAAAAGTGTTCTTTGATTCTTCCTTTGAACATATCAAGCGAAGAGCTCGCACTTATGGAATGTGGAAGAGAATTCCACAAACGTACCTCGCGCGCAGTAAAGGAGCCATAGTAACGGCTAAAAGTGTGAATGGGCATTCGAATAAGAATAGGTAATTGAACGATATGCTTTTCCTCGGGAGCTAAATACTCAAACAGTCACGAAGATAGATAGGACTAGTAAGGTAATGGAATAAAGAAGAGAGAGAATATAACAATCTCGACGCCGCCGAACTGGTAACCATTTTAGTTGCTTTTGAACGTCTGAAACAGTCATATTTCCGAAGACCAAAAATTAAACGGTTCTGCCGGCGCTGGATCTTGTTAAGAAGTTGTTCACTGGCATCAAAGGAACATACATCAACATACTATAATAATAACAAAAAGGTAAGAATTTTTGGAAACGTTTGAAGGACAGAAATGATCAGAACACACATGGAGTACCTAATCAAATAATATACCAAGATTTTTGGCATCATCAGAATATGCTACAAGGACGTCGTTATTGATAACCGGGGAGGACAATTGTTCGGTTTTTGGCTGAGCATATACCTGTCACCAACGAAAGCTTGTGACTCAGCAGGATTCACAACGAGATTAAAAGCTAGCCCATTTGCTAATGTTTCCAAGATCATTACTGATGTTATCAATGGCCAGTTGTCTTGGGCCTTGAAATTTCGATATAGCTGCAAGTTATCAGCAAAGAGATGGAAGTTATAGGAAACAATGTTAGTAATTGCGGTGATGAAAACTGAAATGAGAAGGGGAGAGAGCACGCCACCCTGAGGCACACCCGCATATAGATCACACCACTCAGAGGAAGTCTCTTCGCAGTAAACTACGAGCAATCGTCCCTGATTGTAAGAGGAAAACCATACGAGAGCTGAAGGTGAAATATTATGAGAGGACAGAATACCAAGGAGTTTGTCATAAACAACTGAATTAAAGGCACTACCAAAATCCAACAAAATCAGCACAGTAAGTAACTTACGTTCAATGGCCAGTCGAATATCATCTGTTATTGTTACAAGAGCAGGAACAGTGCTATGACAAGGACGGAAACCAGATTAATTGGGACTTATAGGCTTTGGTAATTTAGAAAACACAAGTGTTGTCTACACACAATACTCTCAAGAACTTTAGATAGTATAGGAAGAATGGATATAGGACGATATTGAGATAACGAAGCAGGATTAGGTGTTTTAGGGTTTTTTGTTTTTATTGTCACTAACCAACACCAGGTGCAATCAATAATACTATTACAAAACACGTTTTTTTATACGTATAGAAAGTCCGTGTTTTATAAAAATACTTAGAAGTTAAGTCAAAGTCTTGAGTTACAATTCAAAACAGTTGAGTCAGGCGGTATTTTCAATTTATAATAATTTAGTTTTTGTACAGTAAAGGCTCAAGTTATTAATCCCATGCAAATCGGCTTCAGACCCTTCCCTTATTAGGCAGGGTCTAGAGGTGACCGGCGATTAGGATTTATAAAACTCGGGTCTGTGATTGGGATCCTAATTAATGCAATCATACCTAATGCTGTTTAAAAATTTACTAACGTTTTGTTCAAAATTGTCGTTTCAGTTTTTAAATAATAATAATAATAATAATAATAATATTATCTTTATTTCAGATTTTTTTTTTTTACATCCATATTTAATACAGGACTTCTTAATGGTTTTGAATGTGTAATAATTTCATTTTTAAGTGACGGTAAATTGATTCGAGTTTATGTGACTACTTAGTTGCTTTTATATCAGTTTTCGAGTTATATTAATCCAATTATAATATTCTATGTTACGTTGTAGGTACTACTTAATGAATTAAAACAATTATCAATTAACTGAATAAATGACTATACCGTTCGTCAGTTCCAGTTGCCACGTCCAAGATATTCTAGTATACCTCCTTAAAGTAGTTCTCTAAATCATTAGAAGTTGGTGGATTTAGGCCTATTAAAATAGACATGTAAGTAATTAAAACTTAAGTCTGAAGTGGCAACACTTGAATCTTGACAACTTGTGAATGTGTTTCAAATAATATTCGCCACTTATCATTTGCAGAGCGAGTGTGTCTGCGCAGGCGCAGGACATGACGCAGATGAGTCAGGTGTCGTTAACCCGTCGGCGTCATCACAACACAATACCTAGCTCGCCGCCATTACATTTTACGCCAGTTTTTATCACATCTCGCCGTGGTTGACCCACGATCGTTTTGTTTGAGTTTGCCGTCTCATTGACATTTATCTAGGATTGATGGAGATCCGTTTTGTAAGCTACAACATTATCATAGTCATGCAGTTTAGATCAACCGTTTTAATCTCTGATGTTGTATTTTCAAATTAGTACGAGTAGAAAAGGCTATCTTTATTACAAGCTTATAATGATTACTCACTCACCCGATGTCAAAATAGAACCCACATCAAATAACGTAGGTACCCACCTACCTACATTTGAATTTTAATTATTCTGGAACAATTTTAACGATGAGTAGATATGTATCCTGCTTTTAAAATGAAGAGACTCGATTCTTTTGTAAAATTATTCATATTTTTATATAAAAACCGCAACTACACGATTAAGCACAATAGTGCCCTATACCTAGTGCTGGCACTATTTATCGACTAGTTAGCTCGAATTACAAGAAGCAATAATGAATATTTATCGCCCGTGCATCCGGGCACCTCTGACTCACGTACCATAAGGTTCTTACTTGCTCGTGAAATATTGAATATTCGGTCATCGATTATACTGGGATAGTCCATAAATTAGGCGCACAAGACTGTTTATTTGTAGGAAGCAGTAGTGATTTATACATATGCCGTCCGTAGGCTATTCAAATATTGTCACCCCTACAGACCTCTGCAATTTGATCTTTATTTCCAGTAGGTGCAATAAGATGAAAATACAAGTGATGCGAGCGCGAAAATTTCGTTAGCAATAACACAAAGTGACAAATATGTTGTCATTCATTACTACACGTTTGCCGAGAGTTCTTACCACGAGCCGTAGTTAGAGTCATATGCAAGTCTCAGACGAGTGGAAATTAGATTTCCGCACATTTCTCTAGCAAAGTACCTAATTGAATTCCTATTCGAAGAAACGATAGGAAAATAAATAAACATTTTGTATTTTGGAAAAGTATAGAAGAAGATTAATACGTCATTAAAAAAAAACATTATAATGCAAGCGCACGAAAGATTTTTTTTGTTGTTATCAAAGCAATTTGGTAGACAATAGTATATTTTTAATGCAAGTGCGGAAAATAATGGTGAAATGTGCGGAAAATATGCAGTCATAACATAATCTGATGGAATCCGAGCGTAATGAGTGCTAAGTTTTTGTTGGCAACAACGCAAATTGAAAGACAACAGTAATATATCTTAATGCAAATGCATAAAATAATGTTGAAACTTAACACAATCCAACAAGACTCGACCGCAGCGAACGTGAAATTTTGCGAACAGCGACGTGAATTGAAATACCTATATTTTAATTAAATAAAATATCTAGTTTATTTCAGACTTTCTCAAGTTCATATTGTTAGTAACATTCATTTAAAAATTCTTATAAACTATTGCTAGAATAGAATGAACTAAATGATCTCGGATATAAATATAATGGCAGGTGAATCTAATCTTTAAAAAAAAGTATCGGAAAAATTAGTATTTTTTTCTAAGGAATGCACGTATGTATAATTTTTGCTGCAAAAGTAGCTTTGGGCGTCGTAAGTATGGAGACCGCATACACCTAAAGTGGTAATTGGCGTACAAAAGTTTATGATCGGCCAAGAAAGTCTAAAGAGAGACTAAAGAAAAAAAGCTTTTATCTTTAATGTTGATAGTGTAGCATCATATTTTTTCTCTCTATCACATTACAATTTCTTTTCAATGAAATAAAAGAATATTCCTATTATTTTCTTAGATTTACACCAATATCACACATTGAAATAAAACTACTTTGTAACGGATTTTATCGCAGTATATTTTAGATCCCGACGTTTCAGTCTTTTTTCACTTGTGACCATGAAGTCTGAAAAGACTTTGAAACGTATCTAAAATATACCACGGTAAAATCCGTTATTAAGTAGTTTTATTTCAAAAGAATATTCATTAATATTTCATCCCTACTAATATTATAAATGCGAAAGTAACTCTGTCTGTCTGTTACGCTTTCCCGCTTAAACCTCTCAATCGATTTTGATGAAACTTGGCACAGACAATCTTTAGACCCTGAGAAAGAACATAGGCTACCTTTTATTGCGAAAAAAAACGAAATTCGGCCGCTAGTTTTCTAATAGTTACCTACACAAATGAATAAAATAAGAAAAATAATAATGATATAATGTTAGCAGGTAGTCAGTAATAATTGTGATTAATAAGTTTGGTCTTCCTCAGTCCGCCCGTGACCATGAAGTCTGAAAAGACTTTGAAACGTCGGGATTTAAAATCTAAAATAATCCGCGATAAAATCCGATAAAATAGTTTTATTTCGATGTGTGATATTCGCGTAAATTTAAAAAAATACTTTATACCTAAATACTAAATAAGAACATGTAAAACTTTTCGGTGGTTCTGATTACCTAACTTACCATTTTCCATTTGATAGGAAATACAAGGTTACCTTGTGTACAGACTTTTGTTCATAGTTCCAAAATCCAAAACCATTCAAGATAGCTAATATTATTTAGTTATTAATTAGACAATAAGTATTCATATACAGTTTCCTGAATAGTTGGTGTTTTCGAGGAAGCGTCACGCTGCGTGCGCGCAGTCAAGCGAGTACGAATTTATTCACTCACACTAGTCAATGCATGATGTCACTGTTACATTACATTCGATGTGACTCAAGTTGATTACCTATGTGTTTTTCTATCTTTCGGGGATTTTAATTGTGCAAAACAATGATTCGGCTATTTTTCTGTTCCTATGAAAAGTAGAAACCATATAGGTAAACATTGTTACAACATATATATTTTTTAAACTAAATAAGTTAGTATAGAATATTTTTCTTATGATTTCCTGACCAACTTAACCTAACATAATCATAAGTACCTAACAGGAAAAGTTGCTCGGTTATTTTATTCTTTTATAGGAAAAGAGAGCAACCATTTTAATTCTGTAGGGCAGCTTTATGATCCAGGTTTCTAGAAAAATTACATAGTGAAGCGATAACGATAGATCGAAAAGAACAAAATGTATAGGATTGACATAAGAATGTCACATGTCAATGTTTCGTTATTGATTTTATAAGTATTTTGGCTAGGGGCCCGGCCCAGGATTAATATTATCTTGGAGTCCTTAATTTCCGATAACTTCTGGAATCAGAGCGATAGCCTAATAATCTTGTTTTACCAGCATAATGTTGATATACCTATCAGTTCCAGTATCCAGTTCAACAAACGAAGACTGATGATTTCTGGCATTGTTAAATGACTGCACACACACAAGAAAACGTGTAGTTACGTATTGTTGAGTAAAGCTGTGTTAGTGTGGGTTATCGTTTTGTTAAGCAACGGGCCGATAATGCCGTGTCACGAGTTACGTCAACGTCAGCTGGGTTAGCTGCCGACTACCGGCTAAATAGCAGGAGGTTACAAACATAGAATAGCCACAGGTTAGAGGTTATTGAACGGGAACATAGGTACCTAATGTAGTGCTTTAAAATGTTGTCAAGTGCATATTTACATATTCCTAATTAAGCATGATCCTACAACACAGCTTATGCTTTATCGGTCAAAAATTGATTTAATTTAAATGAAGGAATAGGAAGAAGATATCATGGAAGACTAAATTAATTGAGTACAAACACTGTACTTTGAAACAAGAATAAAAATAAATTATGAAAGTAGGCAACAATTTGCAGTTGCGCAACATAACCAAAGTTAGAAAATTAATGTTCTGTTCACAGACTACTAAGAGAACCTAGCGGTTCAGACGGTCATGTTTCATTTGCCATTCATGTACCGTTGCAAAGTTAGAAATTGACAAGTAATTTTTTTAATCAAGGATTTGGGCTCTGGCTACTTTTGTCTAATGAGCCTGAATTAAGTCGGTACAATGTTGCCGGTAAAAAATAAAATATAAGCTGCGCCCACAATAGTGTTACCAGCATTGAAATTGAAATATTTAGTTTTTTTACTATAGCTTTATTTACTGGAAGGAATAAAAAAAACAACAAAGGATTATTTACTGAGTTTCTTTTAATTTATTTTCACATTCGCATTACACCCTATTATCAATTGATGCAGTCTTATTAATTTCACTAATCAAGGTTCTTCACAGTAAAAATTTTCTGAAAGGAACGCTGATGTCGTACACTTTGATAACGATTTTCTTTTCTCACATGAAATTATTAACGTGTATAATTTTAGCAGAACTGTAAGAGACTAACAAAATAATATCACTATCAAAATTACTTGTTTTATTTGCACAATTTATAATTTAAGACAATTTTTATTTTAATGACAGCAATAGAGAGAATCGAATAACAGCACCATGGTAACCAACTTAGTTTTTCAGTAGAAGAAAACTTTTAACAACTAAAGAAGCTGAATACTATTCAACACTCAATAGAAATCAATTTTATGTAGCGTCCTGTTGCTAGAATACACATTTGAGAACACACAGTTATTTCTTGTTGTTGTATCACAATATTATTAAATGGGTTGATAATAATGTACAGAAATTAATCAACGCAAAAACTTTAACACAACACAAACCATAACAATAGGTATCCCAAATCTATGAGAAAGAAAGAAAGAAAGAATGGGAATCGGGGACGGCTTTACCTACCACAAACTATTTTAATGTACCCTACAATAGTGAGAAAGTACGTAAATAGTACTCTATGGTTTCAGGCGCGCCACCCCCTGACAGCTATCAAGTAGTGACATGAGAGTGACAATCCTCTAGCGGGGGTGAAGAAGGAAGAGGGAGGGGCGTAACTGTCACTTTTTAGCTTTGCATTGACATATCGTACGGTCGTTTTTTTTTTCTAAAGCTTTACCAGGCGTGGTTCTGTTGTTCTATTATCTATTCTTAATTCAAAATACGCATGTCACAGAGAACTTATTTTCAGTGACGTGCAAAGACAAAAATAACAGATAACATAAGAGTTTTAACATTACATCACGACTCAGCTGTGAAACTAGTTTGATAGCATTCCTGAGGGAACGCCAGCGCCGCGTGCCAACAACGGTATAAAAAAGCTAATTATCTGAAACACGAAGTTCTGGACAGCTGAGCTCAAAGATAGGTGCCTATTGTAAGATCAGTAGTAACGGTAGACATTGTGCATTTACTGTTAAGCTTCCCTAGATAAAATTATGGGTGGCGAAAGGTTGACGACCTCTGCCTACACTTTTAGGTTAATAGATATCTGTATAACCAATGGGTACCTAAATATCTATAACTATCTTTATCTCTCGGGAAGATAACTTTAAAAAAAAAGTAAGGGGTTCTGCCTTAAGGTAAGTACATGTAGAAAAAAATTTAGAGTAGGATACTTTGTCTTAATTAACTACGTGTTATAAAAGCCTAAAGCCTAAAACGAGTCACTTCCTTCACTTTTCCAGCTGAACATAAACACAGCCCAACATACCACAGGTGGGTGCACTATTAAAAGATTAATCTTCCGGTAGGGTTTTATTTTGTTTATGTATTGACATAAAAGTCTTGTTACTCTACACTACATCATTAACTGTTTTCAGAAATCGAAAAGGAGAGGTCGTCATTCGAATTATAAGTGCCATTAAATGATTTATTATGTTTGTTTTCACTGTTGTTATTTCCTTCCACCCCTTATTAGGTGTTTGAATGGTGCTAGAACCTAAAGATCTCATGAAAATCGAAAGATAGCTTGGGGCAGCGGGATCAAATCTCACCCGGACCAAAAAGAGTATTGACACTTTTCTATTCAAACAGTTAGGAAACAATCGGAGTCTGGAAGTTGCTGGTGTGAAGTGGTGTGATACCTTCGTACCTCGGTTAACACATAAAGCCGTCGGTCCTGCGCCCAATCTTTCACCGGTCGTGTCGGTCAATCCGTCCACAGGATCCAAGAGTGGAGGGAATAGAGAACGCACTTGTGTTGGTGTACACACTTAAGCACAACATCTCCTACGTACCTAGGTAGTCAGTTTAGACTGGCCGCCGTTTTCAAATACATCTAGGAGTTTTTATATCATTAGGAATTACTGATGGTTTTCTTCATCATTGGCCTATAAACGTCCACTGCTGTAGTAGAGGTTTCAAATGCATTAGGATCTCACTCTGTATTTGGCTTATCGTATCCTTCTTCACATTCATTTTCAGTTTATTACCCACATTAAAACAGGTCACCTCTCAAAGAACAATATTACGAATATTGTTCTTTGAGAGGCTTTCGGTATTTCACATGGACTAAATCGCGGGCAGAAGATAGTTTTTTTTTATATAATTAGCATACTCGTTACGAATAATAGTTGGCGCCGTCGCGTACTTTGCAAGGGAGTAGTGACTGTTGGTCTATTATTGTTACTCGTGTTAGCGTCATGTTTACGAGACTGTGCAGCCAACTTTACGATTCAATTGTTTCCCTTTACTATTTTTGTTTTGATTTAATGGCGTCTTCCGTATCCACGTTGATAAGATTCAAGCAAACTGCATCGTTCATGTAACTATCCATAAAGTAGAACCAAAATCAAAAATGAAAATATATTTAGAAATAAGTACCTAATCATGAAACAGTGGTTATTGGAGACTCCTTGACGCATGTATTGCCTGTAGTATGAGACTCCGCTCTTTCGTACAGTTTAGTATTACTTTAAATTAAACCTAGCTCTTAGAAAAAATGCAAGGAAAATAACCTTCAGAGAGCTATAGATTTCTGTGAGATTAACTGTACACAGACCATCAACTATATACATACCTACTAGACACAACTTTATTCAAATCAACTTTAAACCTACTAGATACCATTTTATTGAAATATTATTAAAATTTCTTAGAGTATTTAACACGAGAGGTGTTATACGCAACTTCTAGTACTAAATAGGTTCCGCCAGTTTTTCGGGTAACCGAGGTAATTACGTACAGCACAATGTAAAAGTTGAAGCGTCTTTACAAATGCACACGTAAATAAAAGCTACACACAAATACAAAATATGATGAGGTACACAGTTTATGCATACAAAGTGATCATGTACCTCTGCACAGGGGAACACGCGCAATACCAGTTCCGTTGTAAATTTTCTAACTAAAATTGTAATCGTCAAAAGTTGGCGATCAGGTATCACGAACGAGCTAATCCAAATTTGCTTGTGGTCGGATGATAATATGTAGTGGCATGACATAAGTTAGCCTAGCGAGGCAGGACCCAGCTATTCGGTGCCTATAGTTCTTGTCGGTGACACAGACCTACACACGGACACCATGGTCCGTAGGTACCGCAATAAGTCGCGACAAGTTACAACACGTTCAAGCAGCATTGGAACGCAACTCTACATTGGACGGAAGCGATACTATAAATACGATTATTATTAAAAACTTAGTAAGGTCAATGATATTTAATGAGGAAAGATGTCTACACACAAATCACAGTTCTGCATTTTGATGCAGAACTGTGATTTGTTAATACATTTAATTTGTTCAATAACCACATTCAATTTATTTATAATGGTATTCATTCATTTTCATCCAGAGCAATGTAGAGTTGCTTTACAACCATTATTACCATTCGGGTAGGACGTGTACTTGAAAATTTTTCCTCAGAAAAAAGTACCAACTTCTAAAGTGCTAATCTCACAAATTTTTATTTTCGTCCGTTCGTTCGGAAAAAAAATAATATTATTTTATTAGGCGGTTATTTATCCCCCATTCTTAGTGGCGCAATTAAAAAATTTTGGAAATCCTATTAAAATTCCACAAAAACGATACCCCACACGGTATATTTTATCTAGAAAAGTGGGTGAGGTTCAAAACACCCCCCTTTCTCTTTGTTAGTGGTCAGCCATCGACTACACTTATAAAATCATTAATAGTAGCGACGGTACTACTGTGATTCTATGAGAAGTTCAGTTTATATATCCGAAATCCATCATCAGATCAAAAAAAAATTAATAGACGAACTTATAGAACGAAAATAATAATAGGTTTCTGTTCACAATTAACAGAGTAATCGGTGAACATACAAACAAACAAACATAGAACATTGTCATTTATTTTTCAAGAAGTCGGTTAAAAATGAAAATGCAATTACCTAGTAAAATTAATAAAAGCTACATAATGCTCCTGCGTCTTGGTATATCTGTACAAAGCAATAAAATACCTCTACAAATAAATAAAAATTGTAACCAGTTTAAATGTTACAGTTCGTTAAACAAAACATAGAGCATAGCGGATGTGATATTATTCAGGTTTACTTGATACAATTAGCTTAATAAAGATGAATATAAAGTAATGTACACTTAGATAACCTTTGTAAGTTACGTATGGGTGTTTGTCATTATTATTCCATGGTCATAGGCGGCTTGAAAGTGTCTAGGGAGGGATCTAGTTTTTAATATTAATACATTGTTTTACAGTAACTTATATTATATAATAACTTTGAAATTAGATACAGGAAAAAATGCTTATGGAAAATAAGTTTTAATTATTGCTATTACAATATTAAGACAGTTCACAAAGTCGGTTGTAGAATAATTTCACGTCGTTATGTACCTAGTTGGTTAACATTTAAATGATTTAAATAAATAAAAAATAAACTTAGAAATACACGCACGTGTATGAAGTCGACGCTACGACTAATGTCAATTAACTCTTCTTTAATACACTTTTAAAATAGGTTTGTCATAGTTGTTGTAGTTGATTGTCATAGTTTTAAATTTGACTAACATTAATATAAAGGGAAATATTTGTTTATACATCCCAAAAACTGTCTTGTATTGATATTAATAGTTACGCATAATGCGGTAAACACTAATAGCTGCAACAAGGTATTATGCATAATTTAAGATGGCCCTGGATACTGTCCAAGATTAATCCGGAAACTGATGGGCGTAACGTCAGTGTGTACAGAACATTTTTCCACATTCCGTTCTAAATATATTAGTGACGATGTGTGACGTGTGATGTGCGCTGACGCAGCCCACGTCAGCACCCACTGAATCACGCGCACAGCTCCTTCACCATCAAACTATTTGCTTACTCCATCAACATTTTTTGTCTAGTTATTTCGTACGCCGATAAATTTTTCAGACTGAAATAAATCGGAAGAAACGGAAATTCAGCGAAAAATTCATATATTTAGAAAAGTTTACTTCGCTCTGAGTTTGAAATGTAGTTAAAATGCTTCATTGGAGGACAAAACACGAACAAAGGCAACGTTTACAATGTCACTGCTACCGTTTTGAGACTTTCGTACCAGAAGAATCTAAACAGGATCCTACTGATGTAACTCATGTGTCTGTCCGTCGCGTGTCGTCGTCGTCGTCGTCGTCGCGTTTGTCTCGCAAGTTTAAAGTATACTGCTAAAAAGATTGTCACAAAATTTTCAGTTTCATCTTTATGTTTTTGATCCAAACCCATAAATTTAAGCAAAACTGTTTTTAAAGAGTTTCAAAAAAAAAATTAAAGGGGGCGCGAAAAGAAAATGTTAACAAGCCCTATCTAGTGAGGTGCCCATAGTTGCATAAAACTTGTTGAGTAGATAAACAGGTACTTTACTACATTATTTTTGTTTTTGAAGAGAAAGCGATGAGAAGTCATCAAAGTAAGCTTATAAGGATCTGTTATGGTCTGAAATAAATGATTATTATTATGAAAATATTGTTCCGAGATTTTTTTTAAGTTACGAAAGTCAGTGGTTCAACATCATTTTAATAAAAATACCAATACATTGGTAAATTAGTTATTTTTCTTGAAATTCAACATTTTATACTCTAAATTTGCGAAGATTGATAAGCATATTATGGCCAGTTTATTTTTAATTGGACTTTAACAAACACAAATTTACTAATTAGCTTTGCTTTATTTGTACTGTATCAAAATTAAGATGGCTAAAGATCTCTAAAATTTTCACTCATTGTGATTAATTACCAATCTATATCATACTCAACTGTTACTTATTAGCAAGCAACCAGATTATGAATCTGCAGAATTTTAACAAGTGATATTGAGTAAAACGACACCCTTTGTTGTCGACACTACTGTGTAATAATATCAATTTTTGGCAAGCCGGATTACATACATAGTTAATTGGTCTTTCATCTTAACGATATATTTCTCAAAATTCATTTGATAGTAATCATTTAAATTGTTATAAATCTAAAATGTAATAAATAAGTATACACTTTTAATGTGCTAAGGCTGTGTTGTTGGTCAAAGTCATCGAAACCGGCTTTGTGACTCATTGTGGAGGACCTAGGCCAGGCTGTCTCACCTTACCGTAATCCCATCTACGGATCGACAAGAACTATTATTATTTATTACCTATTCCATTTGCATCACATCTGCCTGTCTTTATACTTTTTTGTTCTAGTTTAATAATGTTAATGTTCCTTCCGACTTCCTACTCTAATCTCGGCATATCAAAAATGTCCTTGTTATCATTTAGAACATTAACCTCACTATCCAAATAATCTATAACCAAACAGGAAAATACTCAAGTAATTATTTGTGTACCTACGTAGGTATTATCTTTTCCACACTTTTATGAGAATAAAGGAGCTTGGAATCAGTTGAAAGTCTTTGTTCAGACAAATGAGTAATTGTTTGGCGTTATGCGACCGCGACAGGTCTCGACTTGAAGAAGGCAATTGGCCTCCGCCAGCCACCTCACGATAACCCCGGCGATTAAAAAAGTTAGATCATTTTGTTGCTTACCTACATCTTGGGTAGGTAGGTATTGATTACAGGATCTTGAATTTCAAATCTTCATGGAATAGGTGTGAAGGATGATTGCTTTTGCATCTTCAATTGGGTTTTAGGGTCTTTGACTTATATTTATTACCAACTTGTTGTTTTAGCATTAAAGTTGCTTGTTTCTAACTAGTTTATCACTTCAAGGGTAGATGATGTCATTACGCAAAATAAAGAGAAACTCAAGTAACTAATCAGTATCTGTGTAGTCACATTGGGAATTAGTCAATAAATAGTCGTTATCATTGACAATGTCGCAAAGTTCAGCATTCAAATCGCGGCGCGGGCGCAATCGCACCTATGACGTCACAACAATCGTTATCATCCTCATTATTATAATATGTATCTTCTAAGATTTCATGTTGCTGAAAATTTCCAAGTAATGAGTACACAAACATCTAATGTTTATATAAACTCAGTGTCTAGGCCTTAAAAGTTGTCGCTTGAGTTACCTTGTCATGTTTAGTGAATTTGCAATGTAGAGTCAAGTCTTTTCATCGATCCGGTATCTTATAATAAGTGATTTTACTTATGCCAATGTACTTTCATTGGCCTTGGGTGTACCTAATTATTACGGAAAGATGATTATGCTGTGACATTTAAGGGGATATTTTAAGTTTCATGTCACAGGAAATTTCTTTTCGCCATTAAAAGATAAAAAGAGAAGCGGAAATACTCGTCGGTCTGTCAATGCGGCGACAATGTCGTGCTATTTGTGTTAAACGTATTTATTTCAGTCGGTCGCGGCGTGAATGTCCGCGGCGGAATTTTGGATGCGAGAATCTAATGCCGTTAGCTTGCATCGAGTGCGAGGCGAAGAGTCACTGCAAACTGACTGCGATACACATTAATGTCTTTGACACACCATCAGTAGCGGCTTCTAAAAGGCAGGTACCTGTTGCCGGGCGCGGACTGCCTCGGTGCGCCATGCGCCACCCCCTCTATGACAATGCCGCTGTCCGTGCACGAGGAAAATTCGAGATGCGGTTGACTCATCACCCCGATCACGGACTCGACGTGACGACGCCGCACCGTTGCCGTTGGCGCTCTTTAAAAGCCTCGCAGCAGTGTGCACTTCCATGTTTCGTGATTTTGGCGATTCGCGCTTCTTAGTTTAAAAATGCGAAAAGCATTTTGATAGGCATAACTGTCTGACGTAACTTTTGCAGATGTATGTTTTTTCTTTTCTTACCGAATAATGTGTTCATCCACACTGATCAAGACGGCACAAACACGGCGCTACGGCCGGTGCGCACACACTGCATTGTTCACAGCAATATCCAATCGTAAATCACACAAAACGACAGCGAGGAGCTCGCACGCTAGACTACACGCGCCTGCTTGGACGTCAGACAACTTCACTCGCGCTCACGGAACTGAGTGCGCCGGCGCTCCATTTGGGTCACTGTCATACGGTGGTGTGAGGTGGGGGACACACGTTCACCAGTTTGCCTCTGAAAAATTGGCGTCTCGCGGCCCGAATATGTTTCATCGATCGTCGCAGGCGTTTTCCCTCGAAAAACCACCACCGCGCTGCGAGCGATTGGCGCACAACAAGACCGACGCGACTGCCGTAGAGCAGTCTCACTCTTTGATCGCACATATTTGCACATTGATGATAATTATGCCGTCATTTGTTTGATTGAATGTAATGCTTGGCAGTAAGATTTATAAAATCATCTAGTAAGTAGCAATAACCCTTTATAATGAAACATAGCTACAGTGTGACCGTCAAAAGAATTGATGAATAAAGTTACAATTTGTTTAACGTAGTTACTTTAATTATCACACAACGTGTATCGTAATCTCTCAATCCTCCGACGCAAACGACGACGGCTCGTTTTGCTTTTACGATCCTGGTTTGCTTTTCTTTAAGATCGTTCTGTATCTTTGCAATTTCTACCCCATAATGATGTTCTCAGTTTTTGCGTTAAGTTTTAGTTTTATTGTTGGTTTTTCCTAAACCGTGTATGCCTATTTACAGTCTCAGTTATTCACAACTATTGAACATTAAATTACCCATTCTCATTCATAAACTGGGCGCCACAGAGTCTGCGTTGTGTATGATCGGCATCCGGAGCCCGGAGCTAGGAGAAAGTTGTCGACGCAGCATCAATCAAAACGAGATAGGTATTATGCGCTGGTTAGCATCTCTAAAGTTTGTGTGCGCCGACGACGTTTTAAGTCTGTCCATCTGAATATCATTTTATGTAAGTACCAGAGGCCTATACCTATTTGTATGTATTTGTTTACCTATAAATGTTTGAGTAACTATGTATTTACAAAAGAAAAGCAGTAGTTTAATACCAGTTCTCTGGTTTCCATTTCACAAGCTCTGGTATTTCACATATTATTTATTTTTAATGAAGTAGATGAGGTATTATGTCTAAAGTATAGTATTACATTATCTGTGGTTTAACTAATTGGAAAGTAGGTGGGTAGTGGGTAACTAAAGCACATAAAAATGTTAGTGTTTTCTCACATTCTTTTACATGCCGATGGTTATCGTTATAACCACGAGATTCATTATTGTCTGAGTGAAATTCAAACTGCTTTAAGATTATACCCTCATCCTTTTATCAGACAAAATTTTCATTTTCTACAATACAATATTACCCATCTCAACTCGTAAGAGAGTTGAGAGAGGAAATATTGCCCAGCAGTGGAACACTAAAATGGGTCGAAGTGAAACAATACAATATAATAGGGTAAACCACCCCTGGTTGGCATTATTAGCAGCTTAGATTCTGCAAGGCTATTCTAATGGTGCCAAGCTTTAGCACTGCCACGCGATTCGAAAAGTCAATATACCAACATACTGTAAGATTGACAATTGAGATTCTGTAAAATTTATTAAGAAAAGTAAAGAAGACCATTTACTAAGTAGGTAACATACTATTGCAGTAAAATGTAGCTGATCAAATTGCTTTCAATGTTTACTTCAGATTTTTTTTTTAATGCCAACCCTGGATAAGGGATAAATGGCATATGAGGAGTTGGAAGCCCGCAATTTGCCATTTTTAGTTAGTTGTATGGAAAAAGCGTATAATCTCTACATAACTAGTATCAAATAAATGAAGTCGCTTCCGTTGCTGTCCTTTCGCGATAAACTCAAAAAGTGTTTTTATGCGGTTTTCACCAATAGACCGGGGAAGTAGGAAGAAAAAAATCAAAAAAAAATAAGAGGAAGGTTTAGGTGTATAAATTGTACCCGTGCAAAGCCACGACAAAATCCGTTATAAAGTAGTTTTATTTCAATGTGGGATATTCGCGTAAATCTAAGAAAATATTAATGTAATTATTTTGTATGTATGGATTCAGGAACCCAGTTTGACAGGCGAAGGCCTTCTCCATGTCTTTCCCTCTGTCCCGGTCCTGGGCTGCCTGTATCCACAGGGGGCCAGCGATGTTCTTTACATCGTCCTACCACTCGATGTTGGTGGACTATTCCTCCTTTTTCCAAGTGATCTATTCCATG
The DNA here is from genome assembly GCA_936450015.1 of Meganola albula. NCBI lineage: Eukaryota > Metazoa > Arthropoda > Insecta > Lepidoptera > Nolidae > Meganola > Meganola albula. The sequence continues at coordinate 9,451,453 of OW388155.1, read as the reverse complement.
AAGTTATTTTTCTATCCCATCTCTGATCCTGAAGTCTTGCTACAGGGCCAGTCCACTTCCGCTTTAGTTTTTTTAGCATAACTGAGTGCGTCTATTCCTCTTGTGATCTCCCTATTCTCTATTTTCTATTTTGGTGTGTAAATTTTTTGGATTTTTCTTATGTTCAGCATGTTTCTTTCCATTACTCATTGGCAACTTTATGGCACTAGCAGTAAATTTTGCAGGTCTGACATGGTAATATGTAGGTAAGAGTTCATCACTTTGTTTAAGTTATATGGTAAGACATTTTTAAACACTTCCTGCACAGCCCAGTACTTGTTCCAGGTGTTTTGGATTCCTGTTTCTATTTCCCTCTCATTGGTTTTACCTAATCTGCTTACCCACCTATAGGCACGTACTCAGTCGGTGTAATTTAGTGCTTCATTACCAATCCCTACTTAATATTATAAATGCGAAAGTAACTCTGTCTGTCTGTTACGCTTTCACGCCTAAACTACTGAACCGATTTGGATGAAATTGGGTATGGAGGTTGTTTGAGAGCCGAGAAAGGACATAGGATAGTTTTTATCCGACTGCGCAAAAAGAAGGTAGTGTTTTGGCGCGATAACCGACATACACGCGGGCGAAGCCGCTGTCGGAAACCTAGCTGTTAATAAATTCTTTGTTATTATATTCAATTCTATAAAAATAACTTAAAACCCGCACAACTGATTTTGATAATCTGGAAAGTATATTCTTTGAAACCAAAAAGAATAATCTAAATCAATCTTAGTTGGCGAAATGATCGCATAAAACATTAAAAAAACATACCTACAGTCGAATTGAGAACCTTCTTCTTTTTGAACTCGGTTGAAAAGAACCGCCTTCTAAAAAGTGAAAAGTAATATCAAAAATCTGATAATTCAAATCGGTGCTCTTATGCCACAAATCTTTGTTTTCGTCGTAAGTGCTGTCTACTAATCTACCAATTTGCCACAGACTTCTGTTCTATATCTCCGAAGTCCATCATCAGATCAAAAAGAAATTCAATAGGACCAATTCTGTGCCAAGTCTTTAAAAAAACTATTTTAAAATCGGTCTACAAATTTGACAGAAACTACGTACAAATAAATACAAAAGAACATAGACCTACTTTGTTTTCGCATTTGTTTTCAACTTCTGAAAAAACTCTTTTCCAGAACTTTTGTAAATCCTTATAAAATTCCACTAAAACACACACACACACACACACAGCATAGTTGATCTTGGAAAGTGGAAGAGAGGGTTTAAAATCCTCCGTCCCCTTGGTTAGTGGTTAGCCATCGACTACATTTAAAAAAACAATACTACTTGTCACAACGTTTCTAGTGTGGTTTTACGAGGAGTTCTGTTCTGTTCTATAACTCCTAAATCCAATATCAGATAAAAAAATGTCAGTGAAAGTACTTAAACTCTATCAATCAATAAAAAAAAACTAAGTGCCTCATTAATTACAGAAGAGCACCGCTTGCTAAATACTTTAATAAATTTAAAATATGTACCTATAAAAAGAAAAACAATAAATGTAGGCATTAATAAATTAATTACTGAACTCAATTATACAAGATAATCTTTTAAGAGCAGGTATTATGATCAATTATTGAAGTATGAAATAGATCTTATCTTAATATATATATTTCTTGTGTGCGTGTGTATGTGACTGAATTCCTCCTAAACGACTGGACCGATTTTGATGAAATTTTTTGTGTGTGTTCAAGGGGATCTGGGAATGGTTTAGATTCACAATTTTGCGCGGTACGAAGTTCGCTGGGGCAGCTAGTATATTATATATCTTTTATGTTCATTAATTTTATTCATTTTTTAACTTTTCATTTAACAGTCATAAAATATCATTGTAATTTAGATACCAGTCAGTACCATTATTAACACTAAGAATTTTTGAGAAGACAAATTTAAAATTTTCAATTTTATTTAATTTTTGTATGTTTGGAATCTTAAATTTTTTGTCACAGGTTGATAAGTTTGGCAACCGTTTTCCAACGGAACATGGTTGTGACTTTTAGTCAAAAAGTAGTTACATATCATGTTGTATCTACAGGAGTGGTTACTCCGAATCTATTTTGTTTATGATTTAGGCAGGCTTAGTGCCAATCAATTGATTTTTAACCCCTCAAAGAAGAGGGTGTTAATGTATAAAGCGTGTATCTGTGAACACAGATTGTTGCCTCGTAGTACAGTGACCGGATGAACCGATTTTGATGCGGTTTTTTATTTGAAAGCTGAAGTGATAGAGATGGTTCTAGCTAGGTTTCAAAAGATATACATATAGGTCGGGGATTATTACATTTTTAATTTAGAGTTTTTAATGGTTAACGTAGTCAAGTTATTTAATCTGCTGCAGTAAGCTTTTGACAAGCGTGAACGACTATTAATCGGTTAGAAATGGGTAAATAAATACGTATTTTAGTGTTTTTAAAGCCCATCTCTCTAGTAGGAGATTTTATATGACAAGGCTTAAATATTATTTTATTGGCCTGGTGGCGTAGTGGTTAGTGACCTTGACTGCTAAGCCGAAGGTCGTGGGCTTGATCCCCACCCAGGACAAATCTTTGTGTAATGAGCACAATTGTTTCTCTGTAGTTGCGATGTCATTTTACTGTATGGTAGGAAAAGAAATTATAGTCTGCCTGACAGACGCTTGAACAAGATTCGACAGCTTATTCAATTGCAATTTGTGCCTAATTTGCAATTTCTTTATATAGTACATAGGGATGGGTACCTACCTACCTAGCGGCAATATCTAAAGTGATCAGATGAGAAGTAAATTCTGATTAAAAAAAGCCATGAACTATCTCTACATTCTGAATATTAACAATGTCAATACCTGACAATTAATAAGACTCATTTTGGGGGTGAGAGTTTGGTAAGAATTCTTCTTGGCATTTTCTTGGCACCCAGAGACTTCATGGATGTGTACATGTGAGGCCGGTGACTTCTTATCCATCAACTAGGAAATGAAATAATGTACTGTTTTAACAAGGACGTGTTGATAACTTACCTCACTTGCTTTTTGAAGAAACACTTCCACCATCAAGTAATCAGTCTCCACTTTATACGAAGGAATTAAAACATCATCATAGTTCTATTGAACACGCATTAAAAACAACCGGACAAAAATATGTTACACGTTATGATGAATGTTTCTAACAACAGCAGAACTCATTGACGTGACTCCACTGTTTGCCAACATGCTATATGACGCAGTGCATGAGACATGATCTGATTGAAAAAAAAGCGCGGCAAAATCATGGCTGGTTGGGCGGAGCGGGGCGGGACAGGGCGTAGCGCCCTTGGCACCGCCCCTTGAGTCACCGGCGGCGGGTGCGCCTGCGCAACACTGAATGTAACAATGTCTAAGTTAAATAGATCAAATAATGAATGTAGAAATAGTTGTAGCTTGTTCAATGGAAACAAATAATCTTCGAGGATGTGAAATAGGTACGTAGAAACTGCATAATCTAAGTAGCAAAGTACTCATAGAAGCTAGCAGGAACTCTATTTATGTAGCTCTACATTTGGTTTACCTACCTACCTGTGCTATGCAGTGTATATGACTTTTAGTCGGTGGCTAATTATAATTATCTACTAATAATTTGTCTACTATCAATACATTAGCATGTTATGAATGACTCACACCGTCTTGTTTACTAAGTTCGCTTTTCAGTAGGTATGTGTCACTGCAATACTCAATATAAACCGTAACAATTATATTATCGGTTCAGTGTACCTACATTGAGCCTTATGTTCCTAAACGTAGAAAGTGTTGTACAGTTAAAAATCAGAAATGGGCGAATTAAATTCTGTTACATAAGATAATCAATGTTATTAAATTTCATAATTAATAAATAAAAAATTTCATGTTAAAATGACTAATTTTTTGAAGAAGGCATTGTTTCCTTCGAAGTTGACCACAAACACGGAGGAGGGCGTCATCAATGATTCACATCTTAGGGAGGGTGCAATGACGTCACAATGCCCCATTGGCCTAACTGTTATATCACGAACTTGCCCCTCCTTGTTACTTCTTAGAAATTCAGAAGTTTTTGTTTATTTCTATTTTAGAGTTGCTGACGGATTCTATTGTCATCGGTATTTTCAAATTATCCTTGTTTAAATATTTTAAAACAAAATAGCGATTTGTCTGGCTAGGAATAGGAAAGGCGGAGATAATTAAAAATAAATAATATCAAACGGTATACCTAAATAAAAAAAATAATGCTTTAAACCTGCGACAAAGCCATTCAAGCCTATCAAGATGATGCTAAAGCCTTCGAAGACTCTAACGCTGACACCAATGCTAATCAAACATCAGTCACAGTTCCCGACGCAAAGTTAACGAAGGCAGTAAACTTCGACAGTAATGCTAATAAAGACTGTGTCGCCGAAACCAATGCTAACGAAGGCTCTAACGTTAACACCAATGTCATAAAGACTGACGCTGACACCGACGTTAACGATGACTTTAACGTTGATAAGTACCAATGCTAATGAAGACTCTGACACCGACGTGGACTTTGATAAAGTCTCTTACGCTGACACCAATACTAATGGAGACTTTGACGATAAGACCGAGGTCAAAAAAGACTGACGTAAACACAAATGCTAATGAAGACTCTGACGCCGACACCAACTCTAACGGAGACTCTAACGCTAACACCAATATCATGAAAACTGACGCCGATACTGACGTTAACGATGACTCTACCGCTGACACTAATGCTAATGAAGACTCTGACGTCGACACCAACGTTAAAGAAGACTCTAAAGCTGATACCATAGTATATTTTAGTTTGCGGCGGACTATCTATGGCCCTTAATCAATTGCAACACAATGCAGTAGTAAGCGCTACCTGCTGTACGCTGCCATCAATGTTTATAAAATCTCTGACACCCACACATAGGTACGTTAACAAAGACTCTAACGCAGTTTCCATTGTTAATAAAGACCCTGACGCCTAAACCACTTCAAGGAAGATTATAACGCTGACGCCAATGCTAATGAAAACTCTGACATCGAGATCAACGTTAACAAAGACTCTAGTGCTGATATTAATGTTATGAAGACTCGGACGCCGACACAAACACTAATGAAGATTCTAACACTGACACTAATACTAATGAAGGTTCTGACTCCAAAACCGACGTTAGCAAAGACACTGACGTTAACAATAATAAATACGACGCTCATTCTGATGACGGCACATCAACTTAAAAACATCATAAGCGGGCGAACGTCTTTGTCACTAACATTATCAAAGGCTCTGTCGTTGTCAATACAACTAACGCTACAGATAGCAAGGCACTTTTAATTACACCGAGTGCTAACAAAGACACCGATACTAACTTTGATGGCACCAACGTGACAACTCTACCGTAGACTCTCACTACAACGGAGACTCTGACACAAAGTTAACACAGATCAGAAGCTGACACTGATGATGGCTCTTATACCGAGACCGACGTTAACTAACACTAAGGAAGACTCTGACGCCTATGTCGATGCCAGCGATGAGTTTCACGCCAATACCTACATCAACGAAGACGAAACTAAGTTAGACAACGATGCTGACGCTAAAAACGACTCTGGCATTAACACTAACGTAGACATTTATGCTGACACCGACGAAAAGGCGACTCTGACACACACTAACAAAGATTCTTATGCCGAGACAGAGAGCAGCCAAGCGTCCTGCCGCGCCCCTGTAGAGGGTGGAGGGTTTTGATAACCTATGGCCTACACTTTAAGACGACTGGACGAGGACATCGCCCTACGCTGACGCATGGTTCGTATGCTGCGAGCCGAGTGTAGCCAAGTTCTTATTATATACTGCGGCATACTTCTGCGGGATGACTGTTTCTTAGAAGTATACCTCGTCCCAGGATCCTGCACCTGTCATCAAACTAACAACGGCCGGCAGAGGTAACTGGCCTGCTCCTAAGATATAGCGTGGCTCCTCTCATGCGGTACACTCTACCGCGTCTTTTCTGGAGCCAGCGTATATGCCGGACCGCTTTAATTGTGGCGAATCCGAGCGTTGCCTATTTTGGAACCGAGGCTAATACGTTATTTGGTTGGTTCTTGGGGACCTACTTGAAATAATAAAAATTCTATGTAAGTAAAAGATTGTTTAATCAGGTGCACCTAAATTCAACATGGTTCCCTTGGATGTTTTAGGTATATCATGCGGATTAATGAAGTTGCGATATAACATAGAATATCTATGTAAAAACTTCAAGCTATGTACTCAATCAATGCTAATAGAAACCATCTTGTTATTTTGATTATACAGACAGCGTATCATTTTTTATTAGACCGGTAAATCGATAGTCAGGTTCTTTGAAGACAACTCGAGTTACAAGGTCAATCGACTAACTGCCCACCAAACTACTTATTATTTTACTGTTAATGTAGTCAAAGGAAATCTAAATAAATCTAAACAGCTGATGCATGGGTAAGGAATAACCTAGATGATAGATCACTATTTCTTTATAAATAACTGGAGATGAGGATGTTGGTATATTGAAGTCATTAAGCACGGTAGTTGGTCATTGTACAGCTCACCAGACCCGTTCCCATTTATGGCTTTACCAGGCTTCTTATTGTAACACGACTGTGTCATGGCACGCAACGACCATCTGTGTACAAACAGTCAGATGTTTGTACACAGATGTATGTAACTTATAACAACACCTCTCTTTTTGTCACGGGTTTAAATATCGTAAAACACGTGTCCATTATGGATAAATCACCGGGAACCGTAATTGCCATTAAGTTTCATTCTTATGCTAAAGTTGCGAAGTGAACCGTCGTCCTTGCGAATAATACGGGTATCTTAGACTTACCTAGATTTATAGGTATACCGTATAATGACATATGTATATTGGGTATACCGATTCGTATTTAGGAAGTATAATGACCATGTGCAATGTAGGTTAGGTACCTTATGGTGACCTTAATTGCCACCTTATATCCATAGAAATAAATGATTATAAGAATTACTTCCCTTATGGATATGGATCTGATATTCGGTCGGGTGCAGGTTAACGACCGCCAAACCGCGCCAAACGCCATCTTGGATTCGTCACGGAGCGCGCGTATTATGTCTTTAGGTACAGATTTCTGCGCCTGCGTAAACTGGTCATAATTCAGCCACCCAGTAAATATTCTGAATATTCAATGCAATGCAGCGTTTCTTACGTCACGTATTTAGGTATTCTTATAATGTTCATAATACATGCCAAAATCTATTTTCGACTGCAGCCAATACCTGTTGTAGGTTTACTTACGTAAGAAGATCATACCAATATAGAAGAGAGTAAGCCGTAGATGTGTGTAGGTATTTTAAAATAAAACCTAAATCCGGTTGCGCTAAAATAAACACGCGTGTTTATTTTAAGAACTGACATCGACTGATATTGACTGAGTACGTTGTTATGCTCGAAATAAGACTTAAAAATATACACTAAATATCTTACTCTAATAATACCTGAGTACGTATCTTTAAAGTTATTACCGACCACCTTCTCACAAGTAGGAAATATAAAAACATCTAAGTCAAAATAAAAAGGGTATATAAAATAAATCAGTGAAAGTATTGATAGACAGTCAGATGACTAACGTTAATAACGTAGAGATTGTGAAATGTAGAGACAGTTCTATAATTGCATAATTAGATGACTCGCGTGTGATACATAAACAGAAAATATACCTGGGAAACAATAAACTCGATTGTAAGTATACACTAAATGGTGTAGAAATTATTAAAAAACTTCCTTGCAAGGATATAACTTGCTAAACACAGTTTTACAATAAAAGAGAATGAGTGGTTTTAGGGTACCTACCTATACATATTACTCTGTATCTTTTACTTTAAACATCAAGAGTTTAGTAAACATTAAACTGCATTTTTCCCGCTTAGCAACAACTGTCAAATTATAATGTTGATTTCTCTTCACGGCCCGTGAGCCGGACCTCACACTCTGTCAATTCTACTATCACTCGGTAACGGGGACTTAGCGAATAAACTATTTAATTTTAAACAGTCCAACGTGAGTAACCAAGTTCGGTCTTATGCCTAAAAAGGGTTGAAAAATGGTTAAACCTAGGTAGATAGGTACTACGTATAATACTCATCTATACTAATATTATAAAGCTGAAGAGTTTGTTTGTTTGAACGCGCTAATCTCAGGGATTACTGGTCCGATTTGAAAAAATCTTGCACTGTGAGATAATTCATTTATGGAGGAAGGCTTTAGGCTACTTTTTGTCCCACAGATGGGCATAATATAAAGAAAGCTGTGTTGAATAAAACTATCAACTCTTACCATATTTTGGCAAAAATGTAGAATAAGCCGTGCTAGATTAAAGTAACTATTTTATGGCATTCCTATGGTACACGAGAAACTTGTTGATAGACACATTCAGATCTTACCTTTAACCGTACGAATGACATCTTGTGAGGTCCGTTTCACGAAAACCCCAGCAAATGCTGATAAGACTACCTTTACTACCAGACCAATTCTACTGGTTATTTATTATTACTATCCATAAACTGATTACTGGATGCTAATAAGTGACCGCGGCCGTAGATTAACTATAGCTATACCTAATTCATCTAAAAAAACAGACTATAAAGACGTCTCGGTGGTGATTTTGACCGTGATGGCTGAAGCCTGTAGTAATAAAATTTTAATATAATTGTAACTAATGATATTATAGCTCGGCCTAACTTTGAATTCAAAAGTTTTGCGCGCAAAGGGCACAATTTACATGTACCAAAAATAATGTAATATTAGGTATAGCAGTACTTACCTCTTTAAATAACATTGTTGAGAATTCAAAATTATCGATGAGGAGACCTGCTGCAGACTACGATTTGCCTGTAAGTGTCAGTTAGATACTATCTACTAATATTGTACTAAGTGTGTAATTGAATAAAAATTTAGAAAATGCTAAAATTACTGTCATATTTATTTACCAAAGTTCTTATTAGTCATAAGTATTTCTTAGTTAAACTTATTATTATATCAGCGTGCTACCCTTTGAAATTTATAAGTTTTAGGTTCTTAACCCGAGTTCTATAGGATCATTTACATTCCAAATATGTTCGACATTAGCGAAGAACGTGATCAGGAAGGAACAGCAGACCGGCCTTGAGGAATGCCGTCGCTTTGCACTGTAATTCGGACAACTAGGTGATTGCATACATTTCAATAGGTAAATGATAAGAATAAAGGAAAAATAATTAACCAGAGAGCAACCTTTGAGAAAATAAAAACATATTTTAATAAACTCATATTTTTTATTTTAATATGTCTTAGAACTAAAGAATAAAGTAATCGCTAACGAAAGATGTTTACTATTGATTCTAAGGGTACGGTCACCCGTACGTCGCCGCCGCCGCGCCGGCCGCGCGCCGTCTCAGCTGTGTCCTTGCTGGGGTCCCTGACCGCTAATTATATGCCGCTCGCTTTCATCGATATTATTACGAATGGAACGTCCATAATTTGCTGATTTTATGTCGAAAAATAAAATAACTAAAACACGTACTGAATCATTAATGGACTCTTGTTCATAGATTCGTTATAAATAAAGCTTTTCACTTTATGGCATAGCAAGCCTCGGTTCGAGGGTTCAGTTTATAAATAATCCGCAAATTGACAAACTTTAAAAGTATTGCCAATAAACTCGTCCAAATATTGAGAGATTGTAGAGAGCTGCAATAAATCCGGTTGTATCTAGCACTGGAGTTAGTCACCACTGTTTGTCAGCTAGTGTGATTCACTGCTCGCGCGATGCTGGCCTGCTTTGTTGTCATACAAACGTTTCATATTTATTTTGGTTACACCAACACTTAGGTTATTCATTATGAAGTCATGATATTACAACTAATTTTACTTATCTTTTACTGTACGTGTGTAACTACGTCGGTAATTAGGACTCTATTATTGCCTGGGTGTTGAATAGGACCAAGTACAATATTTTTATTAGTATGTTCCTAACCCCTACTAGTCATTAGTATATTTTAAATATTTTGAGATTGGTTGGTAAGTAGGAGATAGATTTTACATTTTTATCCCTGGCATGTATTAAATTTTAATGTTTGTGTGGTAAAATAGATAAGTCTATGTTTTCGTAAGTAATAAAATAATATAGCTAAGTAGGTAACATTAATAAATAACATTTATTGTTGTGAGAGGTAAACCTTGAATTAAAATGTTCTGGAGAAAGCTTGTAGCATCATACCTTCACTAAGTGATCGTGGCTAACAGACTGGTTTCATAGGTCGATTTATGTATTAGCGGAATCATCATTGTTGACGCCTGAAAATTTACTGCTATGTTAAATTAGTGGAATTAAACGTTAGCGTTAACCTTTCCTCCCATAGCCTCGTAACACTTGATGTTACGAGGCTATGGGAGGGAAGGTAATTCCTTTTTTAGGAAAGAAGAGAGGTTAGAGGGTATCTATGTGTGGGATAAAACCTCTGGTATTTCTTCTGGTGACTGGGATGGCTGGCTCGGGATTCCATACTGCATTTGTCAATCCCCGTCCCCATCCCTTAGATTGGAGTTTTGATCCCCTCGAAGGTATACCTTTTCATTACGTAATGTCATCGCAGCATACAACCCCTACCTAGGATAAGAAAAAAAAATCCAAATTGCGACATTTTGGACACCAATGTTCGAAATAGACAATACATGAGGCTTTAAAAACTTTATGTGCCGATGAAGATCTCGTAAAATGAAATGAAAACTGAGAAATATCCAAGTAAGTAATTGAAAGGCAAGTGCAGAGCGTCAACGTCCGGCCACAAACCGTGACGGCTGCCTGCCGACGATACTTTATAATTTCAAATAATAATTATATTTCGAGGCATGCCCGCTAATTAGCTTCTGTATAATTTTTTGAGGTATTACTAACGAACGATGCGACGCAACGCCACGCTGCCGCTTGATAATATTTAGTGGCTCTATCAAAATTATCTCTATAACATGTGGATTAGAAAAGCTGCTAGCTTCTAAGTAAAGCACTGTACACTTCTTTGTGCACTTGAACCTTTTTAGTGTCTCACAGCTGGGCACGGGTCTTTTCTCGACTATCTTACGAGTTGAGAGAGTTTAGACCTTAATCCACACACGCTGGCTAAGTGCGGGTTGGTGGATGTCACATGTCCTCGAACGATTAGTTCTTTGAAATGCCGGTTTAATCACGATGTTTCCTTCATCGATATTGAGCAGTGGCGATGAGACAATTCATACAAAGATGTGTGGGCACGGCTGAGTATCGAACCCGCGACCTTATATTTCAAAGGGGAGGCTGATACCTACCGCTGTTCTACATAGCTTACAGTACCTAGAGCCAACTGGAAGAAATTGTCAGCGATCATTTTAGGATTTTGGCGTCCTAAAAAACCTTTAACATTAAATTAGTTTTACCACGCAACTTTCGACTTAGCACCAAGATTATTGGTACTAGAATGCTGTCATTTTACATGGAAATTAGAATCATTTTGATTGATGCTGACGTGAAAAATTTTCTGAGGTACTTTCCTAGAGTCCGATTGACAAGGACATTTTTAGTAGATAAATAATTTCAAAAGAGTTGTGATACTGAGATGACAATTTCTGCCAACTCGCTCTACCTAAATGTAAATCGCGTAAAAGAAAGTTTCAATTGTTGGTTATGAGGAAACTGATTGTGTTTTATTGGATTCCCTAAATGTCTTTGTAGGTACCTAGGTGCCATACAATTCATAAGATCTATTATCCGATGCCTTGCAAGAGACTGCATGAGATCAATGCGTGTGGTGCGGTAACATGGGATAGGATGTTAGGACCGGCTCAGACACTCCACCAGACAGTGGGCACAAAACACGGTGGGGGAGAGGTCGCGGAACGGTGAAGAGGGGGAGGAGTGAAGGCTGCGTTACGTCACTAGACTGCATCCGGGTTCGCGTCCGACGCCGCACGCGCCGATTGCTGCGCCGCGCCGCCGCGCGCCGCGCCTCACTCTCTGTCTCTAGCCGACGATTGACTCTACATTAATGAGATTGTTTAGGAGATTGTAATTATGATTTCATTCATGACATTCACTCCCTGAGAACTTCTCTCACTTTGGTGTTAAATTAACCCTAGTTAAACTATTCCTACCACATACTAGTCCTAGAGTAGGAAGGTACGAATCCAGAAAGCATTCAGATTTTAATGAAATAGAAAAAGCGTCTGAAGAGTAATAATAACATTAATAGCTCTTATGTAACCAGTATTGTGTGTGAGGTAATTATGTTCCTCCTGCCTGCCTCGCAAATAAAGCCGAGTCTTTGTTGCTAGGCAGACGCTCGCCTCAGCGACCGTGGCAATCGGAAATTGTCTGAATTCTAGGCCAGCCACTATAAACACCGCAATAGATATTCCATCTCACTTGCACCATCATAAAAGCCTTCTCACATAATTTCAATAATAGGCAGAGCGAGCCTTCGTTTTATGTTTAAGTTATTTAAAAATAATCTCTGTAGCATAGAAACTTATTGTCAGATGAAAGGATATTCTTTAGTACCGTCTATTATTTGGCACGTAGGTGTATTTTTTATTCTTCCTACATAAAGATATAATAATAAGTATTATTACTGCCTAGTTGAAGTTATAAAATGGTTCAATTTTGTAAGTAGAATTTTAGAACAGGCCTTGAAGAATAACACACACAGTAGCACAAAAAGGTAGTTTTGGTGTTCTTTGTGTGTATTAGACATCTGTCCTTAGATCAACATGAGACGACGTTCTCTCCTTATGAACAAATATAATTATCTTCATCAACATCAGCCTATTCTCTTCTGTAGCTGATAGGCTCTCCTAAAGCACGCCACTGAGCACGACCCGCGACGTTCCTCATCCAGATCCTGCCGGATGCCCTGCTGAGATCGTCACTCGCAACTAGTTTGAGGGTGTCCTACGCTATGTGTGCCAATTCGTGGTCTCGTTTTCCCAAGCTGTTGTCGGTTTTGTGGGAAACTGGCCCACTGCCACTTCAGCTTACGGGCGGAGGGCTATGTCGATTACATTAGTTCTCTGTCGGATCAGTTCATACTTCGAATGTAATAACATACCTACAAATTTAAATGCTGCTATGCAACGAGTACGAGTGAAAGCGCTTTATAATATCATTTAAATTACCGATGAATGTATGTTTTTATTGTAGCAATAGTAAGCAATAGGTATAATCTTACCCTTAGTTTCTGCAAGCACAAACTCCTTAAGAGATAGACAGCTATCTCATAAGAAGTTAAGGAGCTTGTTAGTGATGAGTAAAAAGAGATAAGACTGTTCTTGTATCATGTTTTGTCGTGCAGTGCAAACGTACCGTTAGAAAAAACACTAAACAAGTTGTTTTTTCTTCCACTGGTAAATTGGTGGGAAAATATGGAATCCCTTAGGTGAGAGGCGGAAACAGACTTCAATTCATCCCTTTTTAGTCTCCCACTTCTAAGCACGGGTCTTCTCTCAACTATCTTACGAGTTGAGAGAGTTTAGAATTTAATCCACACGCGCTGGCGAAGTGCCGGTTGGTAGATGTTCCATGACCTCGAAGGTTTTCCTTCACCGATATTGATCAGCGGCGATGGAATAAATCGAAGAAAGATGTATGGACACGATCGAGGATCAAACCCGCAACCTTATACCTATTTAAAAAGCGAGTCCAGAACAGCCACCACCGCTGCTCAAAAACGGACTTGACTAGTCCTATCTATCTAAATAATTAACTACATACAACCGAACAATGAACGTCCCCAGATTCAAATTTTTTAAGCAGATAAAAACACAAAATCTAGTTCTTTTACATAGAATACCATAGGCCTAAATTGAAGGATAAAAAATTGGTTGCCTGTAAATTCGGTATACGGGCGAAAGTTTTACGTGACAACGACTTTGAGTGGTAAAATAATTTTAATGTGAATATTCATTCGTATAGTAGGAAGAAGGATGAAACATAGTTGAGTGGGAGAGAGACGCAAGGCATTCGGCGGGCCTCTCTCTCGTTCGGTGACTCATCGTAACGTTACCGAGCGTTACACTTTTTCATAAGTGCCTCCCAGCCGCAACCTAATTTAAGACGTTGTCACGTCAAAAATTAAGCAGTTTGTAAGTACCTAGGTACAGTTATATTCATTAGTTCTCTTTGTGTTGTTGTAACAATAACAGTATAAATTTTTATCTCTACATTTCATAATCCCTGCGAGTACTAAATCCTACTTATTTGTTTTCAGGCTTGGCGTTGCTGGCTGGAGGCACCGTTACTTAGCAACTAAATGATTTGATGACCGCCACCTAATGTTTTAAATCTTAAATTAAACTGGTATCGGTTCACCGGTGCTGGTGCATTTTTTTTCGCTATGATCAAACCGGTTACCGAAAGTGTCGCGGGCGCATAACGGCATGGCCATGGCGGGCGAGAGGCGCGGGATCCGTGGGAAGGAGCTCGGAGTTCCGGCTGTGCCACTTGCGCCACGCCTTTCACCGAGGCAAGGTCGTCGCGCGGCCGCGCTACTTTCTTTTATATAACCGCATGCGCCTGCCAACGGAATGTGACACCCGAAATTATAGGGGTGACGTCATCGCCGGTGATTCACCGCACCATTGAATCTCATAAACAGTTCCAAATCCGATTATGGAATAATTTACATTTGTTTGTTTATCTGTCTGCTGAAGGTGAAATCAGTTGTTAAACAATATGATTGTTCTTACATATTTCTATCTGCTAGTTACTTTAATTGGTGGAATGTTATTGCAACAAGTAAAGGTGGATGAATTAAACCTCCTGTCTCAGGAAATTGCTGACTCTGGCTATTCTCTGGCGTGGTCATCCTATTTGTTGGGATAGACAGAACGAGTGTACCGACAAGAAGGAAGTTTTTATTTAAGGCAGCTGGCTACCTTAAATTATATTTTATTTAACTTAGGGGTTAGATTAAGTAATACGTTCACAGGTTCACTACTTTCCTTCACGAACGTTACATTCTGTGGAAGACGTTCGGGCTCCATGGTTCAGCTTATAACAGGAGATGAGGAGGTTCTTTTAATTAAAAGTATTTGTAAAAAATGTTGTGTCAAGCGAACGGTCGTTTTTAACTAAATCGCAATGCGTTGCGTACCTAGAAAGTAAGAGGAGATAGGTAGCTACATCCGGCTGTTTCGGAAACGCGATTACATCATCTGCGAATGCGAATGACCTAGGTAGTGTCATAAGAAGGCATTATTATCATTCTTTGCTTGCCGTAAAGCTATTTGACAACAGTAAAGCCCACAACAGACGGACTAGCTTTTTTGCTTTGAAAGTTTTCTATAGTAGGTATCGGCGAGTGACCACAGGTACGCGCTCCCTCTCCAGACCTTTGTTTTTACTGGCAAATGTTATGGCGTCCTAAGGACCGTGGAATCAGCTCTTTTCTCGTAGTTGAACCTTATTTTTTTCTGATTCTATGAATGCGTTTTATTATATAAGTAGGTATCTTTGGTTGTAGAGTATATAAACTGGCTAGTGGCTAATGAGGCTATTGTTGATGGTGATGTATTTCTTTAAACAAACCACACAGTCTATGTTGAAAATTCTTGGAATAGCCTCTAGGTGGGGAGTTCTAGGGTTCTAGGGTTTAGGGCAAATAGGTAAGTACTTATCACACATTAGTACAGGATTTCCCTCCCAAGTAAACTGTGGTTTTTCAAATAAAATTAAATGTTTAATTAACCGTTCAACCGCCTCACTTGCAAGCATGAATATGGGCCACAATAGTACAACGCTGCTTTTTGCTCGTCTCTAAAACTTACAATCCGACTAATGCCCACAGACTTAAATGTGCCACCACCGGCGTACCTAGCTGATGTTAATCAATCACAATAATTTTTACATGTCCTCTGAGATTCATACTCATTTTATAATATGTAGTTGATATCTATTGCAAATAGTTTGATATTTTACATCTATATTATAAAAATTAACCGCAAAAGGTGTTGGTAAGCGCATAACTCGAAAACGGCTGAGCCGATTTCGCTAATTATTTTTTTAGAATACTCCTTAAAGTACGAGGATGGTTTTTACGCAGGGAAAAATTATCCTCCGAAACAGCTTGACCGATTTTTATGAAATCTTTAGGTCGTATTCTGTTTTCGGACCCGGCAGGTGGCACTGATTTACCGGGCAGGACGACGTCTGCGGGATCCGCTAGTTCACAATAAATATACGCAACATAACCTACCTCTATCATCCAGTTACTTCTATCCTCTAAAAACCCGTCTATTTTTTCTATCCTAGCCTATTTTATATTTTAGGTTAATTTAAACATTTAATCCCTTTTAAATTCATCGTGATTTTCCATCCGTCTTCAATTAAACTTTGTAATTGGCATCAAACATCAAGACAGAGTCCCCAATGTCGAGATAACTGGCGTAATAGATGTGGGCCACAAGACGGCCAAGTTAAAGTGGGAGTGGGCTGGCCATTTGTGTCGGATGCAGCCAGAGATATGGGCCTGAATAGCCACACACTGGGTGCCGCAAGACGGTAGCCGTCGCCGAGGCCGACCGAGAAAAAGATGGCGGGATGATCTGGATGCATTCGATATTGGATGGCCAGAGGTCGCGGGAGACCGGACAAAATGGAAGAATTTGGGGGAGGCCTTTGCTCAGCCGTGGGACAATATAGGCTAAATAAAAAAAAATTGGCAAAAGGCCTCAAACCGGACAACAAAACAAAATCGATAAACAAATCTGGCGTAAACTTCAACTAATTGCCATCTCTTGTCATGGCTGTCATTGTCAGTCAAGTATATTGACAGTAATGTCAGTGCTGTCAAGTCACGCATTTCCGCAAGCCAAATATCTAACGCTTCTATTTTATACTTTAAAACGTTATTGATTATTAAAATAATAGGGAAAATATCATGGATTTTTCCAAACACTTACCTTAAACGAGATCTTAGTTCTTTTATTTGTACACACCAAATTCTCCGATCATCTTAGAGATGACCTCATGTTTGTCAACTGTCTGTGTTGTTGTTCTATAATTTGAAGAAACTTGTAAAAGAAATGGATGAGCCACCATCAACCAGTCCTCGTAAAAAAATGAAGAGTCCTCAAGATGCTGCATTTAATCCCAAAACTTCGGTTACGTGAGTAATTAACTCTTCGAGTCGTATTGTAACGAATGATATGAGTATTATTTACCAAAATATAAGATCATTTTTAAATTTCAGGTGTTCAAAGGTTCCAGACGCACTCTTTGATGCCACAGCAGCTAAGAAACATTTCAGCAAGTTTGGTCGTGTAACCAAGATTAGGTTATTTCCTAAACGGCAAATGTGCATTATTGACTATGAACAACCAAGCTCAGCTGAACGAGCAGTGCTCAATGCTGGTGCTTATGATGGCTTCATGTTTGATGTGACTCGTAGTAAAGTTAGAGTGTAAGTAAATATTATCTGCTATGGTATCATTCAATACACAATAACTTATCTTGGAATAAAGTAAAAATAATAGACACTTCTACTCATTTGTGATGCGAGTTATGCCTAAACAAACATGTGAAATGAGAACTTATCCAACAATTCAAACATCTTTTTCAGCTTGGTTTCATTATTATCATAATCTAGTGTTATGTATTAACTAACTGAATACCTGATCAGAAGAAAGAAACTTTTTTTAGACTGCTTGATTTATTAATTAAACATTGAATTTAATAAAATCTGTTATTATTTCTCTCAAGGAGGCGTAGAAGTAAAAGAGAAGAAGACCCTGATTGGGTGCCTGATTCAGATGTAGAAGAAGAGTTGTCAGCTATGGGAGGAACTACTACCTACATGACAAGGCAGAATGGTATGTATTGGGCTTAATAACAAATCTACTATTATAGTATTTATGTTTTTGGTTCAGGAGTAAGTGTTTGCTACTAACTGCGAGAATGCTGGTTTGCATCAAAGCTTGAACAAAAGGCTTTCTTAAGCTTTGATAATCTTAGCAGTAATTAAAAATAGAACCTAAAGGTGTGCTGGTCAAAGTGGGTGATATTATTTATTTATTCATAAGTTTACATTACCTTTACAGGTTTACACCATAAGTGACAATATACTTGCAATTATTAATTTAGTACATAAATTACTTAATCCTAAATATATCTACCTACTACACTAATAGTATCTATAATACCAAGAGTGACCTTCATAAACTTAATGAACATGAAACTCAGTTTAATTTTATTGTTAACTGGTGACCTGCCCTGGCTTCGTAAGGGTACAAATTATACACCTAAATCTTCCTCATGAATCAAATCGAATCATTTATTTGTTAATGTAGGTAAGGTTTTCAATAGGTGTCATATTACATAAGTTAGGTCGCTACATTATACTCATAAAGTGTACAAATCATTATTATAATTACTAACTTACGCTGTTTATTGGTGAAACCCACATAAAAACCATTCAGTAATTTTCGAGTTTGTCACTAATAGATGGCAGCAGTAACTCCATTTTATACTAAGTAATAAAGATAATGATTTTAAATAATGCAACAATAAAAATTATATATTATGTGAATTTAATTTTGTTTTCAGATATGAATGTCGATCCTGAAGTACCACCAGCTCCTCAAAGTAGAGTCAAAACTGTATCTAAAGTAGTAAAGCACACACCAGTGAAGAAAAAAGTTTCTGTTAGAGAAAAAAGATTAGTGTAAGTATGTCTTACATATTTTAACTTGGATTTTACCTGACTTCATTTTAATTTCATGTAAATCCAATAGTGGTATTGTTGTTCTGTCAAACGATTGTTGGTTCCAATGATTTTCATGAAATTTAAGAAACAGGTAGTTTTGGTGAGATTAATTGATCTAACTAGATTTCATTTTTAGAAAATGTTGTTTTGAATGGCAATAAAAAACTGCTACAATATCATGAGAATACAAATGTGAATTTCGCCATTATGAATAATATGCTCAGATGGGAATATGGTTAGTCTCAGAATCAGATGATTCTGTTTCGAAACCAGATGATAGTCTTTACTTTGTTAATTTTTTTTGTGAAAAATCCAATAATTCGGAGGCCTTTAATTCATTTCCAAAAAAAACAGCAGAGGTTTGTCATCTAGGCACTAGGTCTTTAACCCCCCCAGACCCTCAGTATCCCACCCCTGGTATATCCATTTCATTAGATTTTATTCATAGTTAAGATTTATTACACATTGAAAGGTTGTGTATTTTATTACCCTTTTAATTTTCTTTTGTCCTTGAAGGGCACAACCAACTACAGATCTAGAGCCTCCTGTAGCAGTGACCACTGTGCAAACTACTCTCAGCAATAGTGAGGCAGCTGCTGAATTGCATCAGCTACGATCCAAGATCTCACTCACTCCTGATGAACAATGGCGCACTCTTGATGCAAGAGACAGGTATTTTTTTTTCAATATTGGAGTACATACTTTTTTTCGTATGACCTACCCATTAGCACGAAAGGCCGTCCCAAGACGGTTGAGCCAATTGGAGTACTCACATTTAATCTCAGTGTTTGGGCTCTTATCATAGTAATTGTTGCTTAAATGTCTTGGTCACTATTTTAACCAAACACATAAATTGTAAAATTGTGTTGTCTTCTTTAAGGGTATTACGAGCATGGGGTGGTGCTGGCTCTCGTATCAAAGTCGGTGGCGCTACAATAGGTACCTGTCAAGATATGTGTCCTGAAAAGGAGTTGCTCCACAGGCAGGCGGAACATCAAGTATGTTTCAATTTCAAATTGAACAATTAATCTATTACTCCTTTTTTTGTATGAAACGCTGAAATGCTATTGTTTTACAGCACAATACTACATAAGTACATTATTTTTTATATTATAGGTCATGACGTTAGAAACAGTAGTGGATTCTGATGGTGAGCTGGAGCCATGGCGGGCGGTGAAGCAGTACAGCCGTAGCTCTGCCGACCAGGAGATACCAATGTGCTACGAGCTGCGGCCGGCGGCTGTGCTCATGCGCACCTGTGCTTACTTGTTGCATGAGATAGCTGATACTAAACGACAGGTAAGATACTCAGTACAAAAATATTCAATTTCCATCCATACTTGCACGATATTTAGTCCTATCGTTAGAGGCCGTTGATACAACAGCATCTAAAATAGCCCTGACGCAAAAACGACAAGGTGTTAAGTTTGACGTGTCTGTGTACCTGTCTGTGATATCATAGCTCTCGAACAAATGAACCGATTTTAGTGTTCTTAGCTATAAAATTAAAGGTTGGTGGTAAATTTATAATTCAGTGTTTATCTTTGTGTTATACAGGTATCATTAGCGGACTGGTTTCATTTCATGTGGGACAGATTGCGGAGTATTCGGAAGGACATTACACAGCAGGCTCTGTGTTGTAAAGGTAGTTTTATTATTACCTACTTGTAATTATAATATTCATTAATTCAAATGCATTGAGATAAAAGATAATGTAAAACATAGTTTTTCATAATCCTGTATAGGTAAAGGATTCTTTTTTTGCCTTTAGAATCAATTTGGCTGGTCGAGATGTGTGCCCGATTCCACGCACACTGCGCTGCTCGGCTGGCAGACCTCGAACACACCCAGTTTGACCAGAGGCTGAACACGGACAACCTTACCAAATGCCTCCAGACCCTCAAGCATATGTACGCTGATGTGCTGCCGGAAGAAAAGCCGAGAGAAGCCGAATTTAGAGGATATATTGCGCTCCTAAACCTTGGGGATGCTAACTTTTGGTGGGAGGTATGTAAGGTTTTTGTTAAATTCCATTAACAGATAGCAAAAATGAAAATTTTTCGACGTCTTTTTTTCTCACATTTAGTTTATAAAAGAAATTTAAGTCTTTTTTGTATAATTGTTACAGATAAAACAACTGCCACAAGAAATACAAAAATCGAAAGCCATTACATTTGCAATAAAAGTGTTTAATGCTCTTGACAACAACAACTATGTGAGATTCTTTAGACTTGTTCGACAGGAGGCGACTTACCTTCAGGCGTGTATACTGTTGCGATACTTCAACGATGTTCGTGCTCGAGCCCTAGCTCGCATGGTGAAAGCTTATTCTCCTCGAGGAGGCTCACGGTATCCGGTTGAGGATATTATTGTTTCTCTTGCTTTTGAATCAGTAGAAAGTCTCAAATCGTTCATCAATCATTACGGCTTAAGATTTGCTCGAAGCGAAGACTCTGAATTAGCTATAATACTAGATAGAAATCAGTTCATAGAAGATAGTGACCCATATCCTATTGCAAGGGCTATAAATCTAATAGAATCTAAAAGAACGTGCTCAGTTGGAGAAATGATTGCTGGTGGAATTGTTCCATCAGTGAATTATAATCGGCATCCATTGTATACCAGCTTTACTCCCGCGGGTAAACTAAAGGAGTCCGCATTAGTGGCAGGAGAACAAGGGTATGATACCAAAAATGATAGTAATAAAGATATACAGGTTTTAAAGGCGGAAATACAGCGACTGTCTCAAGGAGGTAAAATTCAACTAGCTGAGAAATTACCTGAAGTAAGGTTTAATGTATTTGTTAAACCAGAGCCTAAATCTGTTAGTCCAAAACATCAAAAATTAAGTGTTTCTGTCACTTCCTCTGGCGAAAGTAAGTTGTTTTCATTTAAACCAGCTATACCTGTAGCACCTACCGATATAATAAAGAATTCGCCGGAAAAGATTTTCTCTGAAGATAATAAAAACATTTTTGCCTTTTCTAAACCACAAGAAACAGGTGTATCTACAGGGAAAGAGACAAATGTATTTGGTAAATCAAGTTCACTGACACAAGGCAGAAGTATATTCTCAAAAGCTGGTCAGGACAGTTCACTTTTTGCTATTGCAGAAAAAGGCAACAATACATTCAAAAAACCTGGTGCTGTTTTTGATCCAAAACAAGTAAATTTAATTGCAAGTCCATCAAAAAATGTTCTAGTTAAAAAACAAGCCAGTGACGAATCCTCTAGTGCTAAGAACATATTCTCTAGCAAGAAAGATAACATTTTTGCCAAAAATGATAATACTGAAACAGTACAAAATATATTTAGTACACCAACAGCAACCAGCGATAAAGGTACAACTAATATTTTTGGTGCCAGTAGTAAAATTAAAGATGAAAGTAATAATCTTTTTATAAAATCTGGTACAGAAGGTTTAAATGTTTTTGCAAAAACCAGTCCCCATAGTACAAACGTTTTCGCCAAACAAGATAATACTAATATTTTCAAACCGAGCACTGGCACCAATGTATTTGCAAACACTGGCACAGAAAAAGCCAATATTTTTGGACAGCCTAGTACAGAAGTTCAAGGATTATTTACGAAACCAAAAACAGAATCTGCAAATCTATTTGCTAAGTCTGGTTCAGGCAGTGCTAATATCTTTAGTAAATCTGAGAATACAGGCAATATAATTAAGCCATCAATCTTTTCTAATGGTAATGCTTCCTCGGAAGATTTATCACCTAAAAGTTTATTTAAAACCATTGTGAATGAACAAAACGACCCCAATGCTAAGACCTATTCCGTATTTCAAAGCAAAAATAAGGCACAGACAGTTGCTGACAGTATATTAAGTTCTATAACTACTGCTAATAGTACTGTTTATGACTTTGCTCAAGATGAAAGCGAAAAACAAAAACAAGCTGAACTTGAACGCCTCAATGAAGAAAAATTAAAAGAAGAGCAAAGATTAGAGCAAATTAGAAGGGAAGAACAAAAATTGAAAGAATTACGCCAGCTTGAAGAACAAAGACGTAAAGAAGAGTTACAGAAACAAGAAGAACTGCGATTATTAGAAGAAAGGAGAAGGCAAGAAGAAAAGCGAAGGCAAGAAGAAAAGCGAAAACAAGATGAATTGAAAAAGAAAATAGAAGAAGAAAAGAAAGCCGAGTTGAAAAGAAAAGCAGAACAGGAGCGCATCTACAAGGAAAAAGTAGACAGAGAATCTGTAGAGCTAGTTGAAGAATTAGCTGATGAAATAAATAGTGAAATTACAAAAGGCATTTTGAAGGAAGAATTGGACAGTTTGCAACAGTTAATGAAGTTTGCTAATGCAGTTACAGATGATTTAATAACAGAGTTTTGCAATAATATCTGTGCATCAGAGTTGGTAGCCGAGCAATTTTTTACATACAAATTAATGAAAAAATGGTTCCACGTATGGAAAAGGCAATATTTACGGAATGTTAAACGTCGGAATCTATTAGAAAATACACCCGTTTGGCTCACGAGATATACACCAATGGAAGAAGCGAATTATCTAAGGCGACTGGTAGAGCATGCTGCCCTCAAAAATATGAATGCTATTCATCGTGGCTTTAAGTTCACAGGAGAGCTAAAACAGCTACCTAATCCAGAGCAATACAATGTAATGGAAATTATCAAATCTTCTTTACTGAAGCGTATGAAGCAAATACATTATCCATATGACAAATGTTTCTTCTGGAAACTTACCTTAGTTTCACCAGGTTCTGATACATGGTTATGTCGCAAAATAAACATAGAAAAATGGTTATTAGATTCATTTTCTGACCATAAAAAACATAATGAATCAGAAACTCTAATTCAAGTTGGAAAACAGTCTTGGAATCATTTGATGGATTTTGCTATTTCTGTCAGTTTAATTTCTCAAAACAAAAAGCTTTCTTTTAGTGAAGCAATGGAAGGTACAAACGGGTTATTATTTTATGCTAATGAATATGTGGACAACCTAGCAAAGAATATACAAGAAATATTGAAGCACAAATACCCTTATCAAGTTGTGCCAGTGGCTGTAATCATACCTAAAGTAGACAATGTCCAAATAAGTGTAGAAAATCTTTTGGACGATTTTGTAAAGAAGAATGTTATATCTGCATACAGAATTTATATTGTAGACGCAGAAAAAGTTTTTGAATCACTAAATGTTAGTACAAAAAGTGCCATGAAATGGTTGGCCAAAAAATGTCCAACACCACCACCACTTGAAATAGATTATCTTAAGTCAATTTGTCAAAGATATCTTGGCAATGAAATATGGTGTCGATTTAGATCAGAGAAGGATGTTAGAATGAATGCCATATTAAAAGACTTATATAAATTGATAAATTGCTATAATATGGCTGTAGATAATTTGCTGAATATTTTAACAAATGAAGACTTATTTAATTATCCTTCATTTGCTTTAGAATTCCAACCTTATTTAAATATTTCATCTCCTTATCCAAAGCCATATGAGTTTATTCCTAGTAGTGTGAAAAATTCTGAAAATACTATGGCAATCAAAAGGATAATGAATGAATTAAAATTACCTTATCCTACTTCAGACTTTAAGCCAGTAAATGCAATAAATATGCAACAGCAAATAACAAACTACTGTAATCAAATTGGATGGTTTCAAAATCCTGAAGAAGTTGTATGTAAAGTTGTTGCAGTACTTCCTAATGAATTGTCTAATTTGAGTATGCCCAGTAATGATTTTATACAATATTTCTCACAATACAATTTGGCAGACTTTATGAATATTATAGTATACGAAAAAATAAATAATCTTAAGAATTTTGAGAATAGATTTGCTATTTATGAGAAATCTGTGTTAGAAAACTATCGCAGTGTACTTTGGATTCATGAAGCCAGTATTATAAATGAGATGAAACATAAACCATTAGAGTGTGAAGATGATATAGATTTTTATATAAATGCTAAACGTCGCAAAATAGAACTTGATTCACTAGAAATACTTATGTTAGAAGATAAAGATTGTACCTTAGTTGAAGAGAGTATTAAATCAAAGGATAAGGATATCTCTGAATTAAGTGGCTGTGCTGAAGCTGTTAAACAGCTGGAACAGAAAATTGAAGAAGAAAATAAGAAATCTTTAGAATTTGAAAATCTGTTAAGAGCTGCTTTGGCTGATGTTTAAGTTTTAGTATATGTTTGTATGAAATAAAGTCATTCTTTTGCAATGTCTTGATTAATTTATTAGTTTTGAATTGTTGGCTTTTATTGACGTGACAACGTCTTAAATTAGGTTGCGGCTGGGAGGCACTTATGAAAAAGTGTAACGCTCGGTAACGTTACGATGAGTCACCGAACGAGAGAGAGGCCCGCCGAATGCCTTGCGTCTCTCTCCCACTCAACTATGTTTCATCCTTCTTCCTACTATACGAATGAATATTCACATTAAAATTATTTTACCACTCAAAGTCGTTGTCACGTAAAACTTTCGCCCGTATACCGAATTTACAGGCAACCAATTTTTTTATATTACTAGCTTCACAGAGGTAAGTACCTGATTTTAGAAAGTGAATGTATAAGAGAATCTGGAACAAACACCTTGTCCTGAGACTAACAAAGAACTGGTGTGAATCATTCTCAAGATATCATGTAACCAAGAGAAACTGGAATTTATTTTTTAATAATATGAGATAGAAATTGTACCTACTGCAATATTACTTGGTAAGTACTTACTAGAAATGCTTAACACCAAATTATTGTTGATACATTAAGTTTATTTATTATCGTCTTGAGATTCTACAACTTTCAAGCATGCATCAACAAACTCTGTAAATATAGGCTCTAGCATGTATTCTTGCATTAGTTTGTCAGGATATGGGGATTTATCTAACACTTCTAATATGTCTCTTACATGCGGGTTCTCTAAACATGTCCTCAGCTCGGCAGAATGTTCTGAAATTTAATATGTTATATACCTAGGTTATGTAATCTTTAATTGCTTATCTAAATTTCAATTAAATTATAAATATTTATTAGTAGGTACTACTTAGAATATGCTATCAAATTAGGCATACCTGTAATAGTTGTAAAGTTAATAAATAAATATTATATTACCAGTGATGGAGTCTATATTGGCAGGCTCTTAAGTGTAACCAAACTCACCAAGCAATTTCAATTTTTCTATTGGAACAGTATCTTCTGTAGGAAATTCATATTCTATGTCACTTTCTTTGTACTCAATTTGAACTGGAGGCGGAGGAGGAGTACACGGATTTTGTTTGTGGATTTTATAACAACTTACTGAACAACTGTAAATAAATAGTAAGTATTGGAAATTTGTCTTTCAGCTATAAAAAACAATTTATACTTTTACTTACTACGGTTGGCGACATACAGGGCATTTGTATTTTGCATCAAGATTGCATTGGATGCAACTCATTTTGTACTATGTTTTAGGGGATATTTTAGCCCAAATTATTATAACAAAGTATCTTGAGTCTGATTTTAGCTATCTTCTTGAGGTTAAGTATGTTATGGTAATTTGTAAACAGTACAAAGTATAAATGACATTACGAGACGACAGACGTCATATTTATGACGTTGACATTTCAAACCAAACTGACAAATAGTCTGTGAGTGTTCGTAGTTAAGAAATAATGAGAAAGTGCTTTACAATTACAACGTAGAATATTTAACTATTTCCGGTTGCTGAATCGCTATGCTTTGGATCCGTACTTTGAATCACCTACGTGTGGGGAAATATTTCATAATAGTAAGGCACCGCCTGCACAAAATTTGTCACCTCCTATATCTGCCGTCCTCAGCTTCAGCCTTCTTATCATAATGGTAAATCCGCCTCTGCGGATAGGTCTATCATGTATGTCAGTGTAGCACACAGAGCAGCCACAAGGTATATAGGTAAGTCTGTACATGACATATCTTTCTAAGATATTCCTGACTTTATACTAACTATTTAGGCATTTTAATCACTCTACTGATCTCTGAAATAGAGAGTAAATTGCACAATCGGCCAACACGCTTTATTAAAAGCTGTACCTAGTCAGGTCTTGCTAAAGAAAGTCTTTACTTAGATGATACTGATATTAAGTAGGTAGATTGTAGACTTTTTTAGAATCTATAGGCAGATCTATAGAATCAGATATCTTAAAAAATTCTAAGTGCTCTGACGTACTTAAATAAAAATAAATAACTTCCGAACAACTGCAACGTAATGAATAGGTTTTTTGTTTTATCTTATTTGATAAGGACAAACATTTTGTGTAAGGAAATAAAAAAAGGGAAGAGATAAATAAAAAGACTGGGCGAAGCTGGGTCGGGCAGCTAGTAAAAAATAAATGAATAGGTACAAATACGTATGTTTTTGCACTTTATTATAATTTGTAGTATATGTATTGACATATTTTAATCTTTGAATAGACGTAACCCTTTAAAACAAACTATTTTAACAAATTTATTAAATAGGCAAGTAAATAGGTAAGTGAGGCACGTCATATTTCTAAGTTTTCTATTATTATTACACATTATTACCGACTTACGTTACCTATCTACTTATCTACTTATTTGACTAACAACATCATTCTTCATAGGTACGATCTTTTTATAATATCTAGATATGTATTTTAATAAACACATAGGAATACTTAATACTTTTACATTAAAAGGTTTTTTTATAGATGCTATAAATAGGTATTTACATATGTGTTTTTGTTAAGATTTTGTAAGCTTTTAGATTTTTCGTTGATGGATTCCCATCATCAGATAAGCTCGATGGCACCAAAATATTTTAACTTATAAACTGACACTGACAGGAAAATTAAACAATTGTAACCTAGTGTAAACTTAGTGACGCTGTTTTTTTAATATTCAATCGTAAAACTTGTTTACAATACAGCGGATAGGTAGGTATCAGTGGCGAAGAGTCTATACAAGCCGATTTCCATCGGCTTTCCTTTAGGAAATGATCAATATCACATGTACCTAATAATATAGGTAATATGTAACGCCTAAAAGTTAAAAATGCAACAAAAATAAGTATAGCATCAAGTTGTACGAAGATATTATTTTCCTATTAATAACTTTTTTGCTCAGGCTTCCCTTTTTCAGACTTCTTCCCTTCGCCACTGGTAGGTATGTACTATGAAGGTACCTAAGGCGTTGTGTTCCTAATTATGTATAAGGTGGGTAGGGAGCAACGTCTTGTTTACTTTACTTGGATACCTATACACATAACTAAAATTTACGAAAAACACGGGCATCAGTCACATGAGCAGCATTATTCCCGGTGTCAATAACATTGTCATGATTATGATGAAGAACGCAATTGATACTACACTAGTGCAGCATTTTGTATAGAGCAAATAGTTTAAAGTTCCTCGCGCGGTACTGGTAGGTTGTCGCTGATGTAGAGGGAAGACGGTGGTGGAGGCGCGCCACTGTCTGTAGCCGCGAGCGCGAGGTACCGAGACCGCAGTAGGTGTGCTGCGGCCTTGGGCTGCCGCGACCTTGTTAAGATCCCCTTCTTGTTGCCACCAACACGGGTGATACCTGTTCACATAAACAATTGATTGAAGGACGTTATACAGCTTATTGTACTAGAAGAACATTCAGTACTAGAGTAGTCTACGAGCTAACATGACACACGATGCAGTTATGGAGACTTAATTTTATGCAAATTATGTACATGCTTTCTTCTACCACCACCTCAAATGTATTCAAATGCACTACAAGTGCGAAATGCATAAATAAATAATTATTTATTAGTTTGTCTTTTGTAGGTATTGCTTACAGCGCAACACTTTTTCTGGTCGTTTGTTTCGGCGACCACGGTGCCGTAATAAGACCTCACCTGGACGACAATGTAAGTAACTTAGAAATATTTCTATCCCAAGATTTGTTACAAGAGTATTAAGTAATAGGTACTAACTTTGTGGGGTTTTGAAGTCTGCAAAGTTCCATATTAGTTCTCCAGCGA
Organism: Meganola albula; assembly: GCA_936450015.1. NCBI lineage: Eukaryota > Metazoa > Arthropoda > Insecta > Lepidoptera > Nolidae > Meganola > Meganola albula. The sequence goes on along the minus strand of OW388155.1, from coordinate 9,422,680 downwards.
AGAACCCGGCTTGCCGCAATTGGTCGAAAGCCTTGAAGTGCTCGGATAACACTTTAGTCTGGTATTCTTCTGACCAAATGTATTCAGGATACTGAAGAAAAGATACAGAAGTGATAAAGATACAAAGAAATGGGTTTTCAAGAGGAAGGTGGATAAGGAAGGATGGTTTAAAAGTAATTTGGGATCCTTCGCCTCGAAGGAAACCAGTCCCGTTGAGCTGGTTAAAGTAGACGTAATTCAGACTACCCCTTGTGGGTAGTAAATATGCCGATCCGATATACTCATGAGAATAATTACCAAGTGTAGTCCGGCAATAGTGTCAGCGCCATACTCGGTCATAATGACAGGCTTGTTGTGTCGCCGGTGCCAGGTGGTCGCTTCGTCCACCACGTTCTGTGTGATCTGGCGCGTGTCACCTGGCGTCACGTACCATCCGTTGTATCGGTTGAAGCAGATCACGTCCAAACTATGACCCTGACCAAACCAAAATATTATGATACTACATATCTGTTTTATATAAATCTGTCTCATTTCTGGACAAAGCTTCTTCTTGACAATCTTAGGGGTTTGTATCAAATGACTTTAAAATTTTAACACCTACCACATTTTTTGGGACACCATTATCTAAGTGGTCTCGGTAGTATTCTATCTCAGTTGCTCATAAATTGTTATAACAGTGTAACAGGATCAGGAGGGGTCTATCTATTGGAACAGCAGTTTTTCTTGATGTCTATCAGTACAAAATAAATAAGGCCAGAAGGCGTAAAAATTACTATACCGCTTTATCTTGACTGTTAGGAACCGAAATCGCAATGGTGACTGGTCGGGAAAGGTCCATTTGCTTGACATGTTGCACCACCGCCCTACGCACCAAAATATGAAATTGGAATTATTCTAAAATAATGTATGAGACACCAAAAAACAGAAACAGCATATTATACATGCTACTGCTTTTCTAAAAAATAATTTTGAATAAAATTCTTACGCAAAATATTTATCCGCAAGATCCTTTGATGATCTGGGTTCATTAGCGATGGACCACATGATAACACTTGGGTGGTTCTTGTCTCGACGGATTAGCTCTGTCAAGGATTGCTTGTGTTTCTCTAACAGGTTCGTTGAAAATATACTGCAATGGAAAAATTAAAATTATTTCCTTGGATTGTGTAATTTTGCTTGTGTTAGGTACTGAAGATACACTTACTCAGTGTCTACGCTAGGGCACTCGTCAATGATCATGATGCCATATTCATCTGCCAGCTGATAGATCTCTTCTGCATAAGGATAGTGCGATGTTCGGAACACGTTGGCTCCCATCCATTTAATCAGGTTAAAGTTCTTGACCCAAAGAACGGGGTCCCAGCCTTTACCTCGTAACTGCAAATATATAAACGTTTTTATTTTTAGGTAGTTTTAACCTACAAATTGTTTATTAGGTAGGTATACTCGTCAAAATAGATAGCTAAAATAGTGAAATGAAGATTGAGGCAGATAAAATTGTCTTACGTCAGAATCCTCGTGCATACCGAATCCCTTCAAGTAAAGTGGCTTCTCATTGAGATAGATGGTGGTGTTGCTCCAGGTCACCGTGCGGATGCCGATCTTCTGCGAGTAGGTGTCTATGATCTCACCGTTCGGCCCTATCAACGAGGCCTAGAAATATGTTTATGAATATGGTTAAGTATTGAAGGACATGGACGTGGCCAGAACGTGTTAGGAGTCAATATGTTTGTGAATGATAATTTGCCAACTTTTAATGGCCCGCCCTATCAAACATCAATTGCTGTTGGCCGTGCCATAAAATATACTTATAATTTAGTAGGGGAAGATGAAACAAAAAACATTTTTTTGCATAAATGTGGCAAGGATCCGCACTTGGCCAGCGCGTGTGGATTAAGGCCTAAACTCTCTCAACTCACTAAAATGGGTTGAAGTGAAAGGCGACAAGGGCGCTGGGGGAGCAAACACATTGGCGACACTTAAAAATTAAAAAAATGTATATTTACCTTCATAGTGTACAAGTAGCCATAGTCGGGGTTCATGAGGTATGGCCACCAGAACTTGGCATTGCCTATCTCCACTAAGCCAGCGCATTGCGACAGCGCACCCACTTGTGTGTCGTTCTTGTTGTACACTTGCACGAGGCATTGAATGTTTTCTGAACCGCGGTACGTTACGTTATAAACTACAAACCCTGTAATAAAAAAAACATTAAATAAATTCAGATGTAGGTAGGTAATTGGTAGCAGCTACGATATAGCAATCTCGATAGTAGATTTGATGTTATTGTACTACCTGTCAGTCCTTGTATATCGGTGTTGACTATGACATCATCAATGTATGCTTTGGGTGTGGAGTACAGGAACACGGTGCGATGGATGCCTGCGTAGTTGTAGAAATCAAACGTATACGTTTGCTCTTGCCGCACTTTGATTTTCCTGCACAAAATTAGTTACAAATAAAATACCCACTTTTTGTGTATATTCATGTTTGTAAACGACTGCGACTATTGTAAAGCTTTTGAGCAAAATAGGTAAACCTTATAGTACTGTTTGGGTATAACAAAATATCGGAATCGGAAAAATGACTATGGAAAATAAACTTAAGTACCTATTCATACTAACCCTTTATAAACGTCTTTAATCGTCCCTTGCGGTACAGTATCACTAAGGAGGGTGTTATCAACAGCCACTGTGAGCAGGTTGCTGCTGGTGAAGTTGACAAAGTCCGTAATCTCCACCTCGAAGGGAAGGTGACCAAACTCGTGATACGTCACCGATTGACCGTTTACAAACTGAAAAGAAATAAGAACTTTTGTTAGAAACTAAATTGTTAACAATTTCAATCTTTTAACGTCCTTTCAAGTTTATCTAAGCTACACCTTTAGGTAAGTATTTAATACGTTGTTGCTAGAGTAGTCAGTTGGTGTGTATTTACGTAGGTATACCTATATGTATGTTGAGGCATTATTTTAGCAATGTCTTTTTTGTATTCGTGCTATAAAAGCGCTCTTACGCAGGCTCTTTAAATTAGCTCTCAACGATATCGAACAGTGGTGATGAAACAATAAACATAAAGTTCGTCACCTGCTCAGGAGTTAAATCACCAATTCCCCAAATACAAAAGTTCCCTAATAACTTCTGTATCCGTCCCGGCTTTAAAAGATTTGAATGTGATGTATGTAACCTTTCTTGAAATTATCTCACTGGTGGTGAAAATCTGTTCAGTTTTTGTAGACCGCAAATGAACAGTGAACAGACGTGGCAGGGGACTTTGTTACCTATATGATAAATGTAGTGATGAAATGATAACTTAAAGATACCTTACTCTCCGTTTGACGATTAAACACGTTACGCGATCATCAAAGACGAAAATTAATTATGGCATTATGACATATTTTAGCTTGCTATATCTTCGAGAAGGTAATCTTTACCCAGAATTAACGGATGGTGCTGACATAAGTCTGGCGTGCGCTCATAAATGATGGCCTGGAAATGTTGCCACAATGCAAATTGTGCGTTCAATAGCTATAACTAAACAACTTTGTTCGTGGTTGATTTACTATCACAAAGCATTGTAGAGTAACAATTATGGGCCTTAGAGTTGCAAATATTATGCTTCGCGCAATTTGCTTCATGTATTTAACATGCATTTAATCTTTCTTAGGATTGATTTACAGCTTGATTTATTTATTATCAGCACTAGCTCTTTCCTTCTTCTACATATCTACCTTATGTCCGAGTTGTATGAAAAACCTCGGAATTTCGAAACTATTATTAAGAAATACCTCATCCGTGATAATAATCTACAGTGTGTGTGTGTTGGAATTGAAGGCCTTCTAAGTTCACCCCTTAGGAGTTAGGGTACTCGCTGTATACTTGTATACATATAGATAGATACTTCTAAGACTGATTTAAAATAATGTTAATTGAAGCAATACCTATGGCTTTCAAAGAGGATTAATGAGACAAACCTAATGAACGGTCTATCTACATAATACATTGAGAAGTTGATTGAGTAATGTCGGTAAGCGAGGTCAGTGATTCTTGCCCTCTAGTTCATTTTATTGGCACATGAATGACGGGCGTTCATCTACAACAATGATTACGGGCTATAAAGGCAGATGTACCTATGTGTACTCGGACCACGAGTGACTGAGCGTAATGATTAAGTAACTTTAATAATCTTAACTAATAGTACCTAGGTGTATAGGTCGACCGTTTAACTCGCGTATCGCTTATCGCCAAGATTTTGACTCCTCAAGCTGCACATAGGTACAGTGATAATGATTCAAACGATATGGATATTAGTGACGAATAGTCTTACATTACTTTTATCTGTGGTAAAATAGTTCTTTATGTGATATAATTAATTTTTTATGACTTTGTACCTCAGATGGCGATACGCGAGTTAAACGGTCGGCCTATACTTGTGTACGCGGCAAATCAGGTATAGTTCTAACACAGTTCCAAGTAAAATGGAGACTAGAGGAACAAAATATACTAGATATAAAAGCGCTCTAGAGAGCGATCACCAACCCACTGGACAGTATTTATAAAATCAGTGACCCAAACGTCTACATCTAACATAGCGCCAAGTAGAGAAAAAAATAATTGGTCCAAATTAGAAATAACAATCTTTCTTGGCATGATCACTTAGACTAGAAGAGCATGACTAATATGCAATTGCATGTAGGTATCTAGGTGTTTCTGTCTGACAGATCCTTAAAATCTCAAACGTCACTTGAACCGACGCGACGCGGTGGCGCGGTTCTTCATGTATGCGTAAGTATGTGGGTAATCTCAGAGCTGTGATTTATTTTGCAAGTGTTATTGGTGAAACGTTTATAAATTGCACATGAGATCAGATTTAGGTAATCGAAGTTTGGGAATTTAGCAAGTCTTAACACATCAAGTCTTCTGCTCTTCATTTAAGTACCTTCTAATTTGCACCAGTTAGTTACAGGTCAGGTCAAGCGAGAGCAAATTTGCGAGACGGATAGTGTCAATAAATTATTCAATTAGGATCGAACGACTTGCTTAGTAACTATAGAGGATCACAAGATTCTTACACAGCCATTTGTAAGTGGTTACAGGTGGTTTTGGCTAGTACTGTTGATGCCCCCTTTATATGTAGGTCATTTGCAACAATTAAGGACATTTTTACATTGATTACGATTGGGACATAATTGTTGAATAGGGACATGTCAAGATTGGCATACTTCTAAAAATAAAATTGAAAAGAAGTTTTGATTTAGGATCTTGTCAGATGAACGCCAATAGGCAATTTACATTTGGGACCATAGTGGGCCAAATGTGGGTGACACGATAAACCTGGTATTACTTGTACAAACGATAATATAATTAATTATTCTAAAATGCATCTCTACTTAAAAAATAAAGTAAATTTTACTGCATATCCGATAACTCCCAAATCATTTAATGGATTTTGAAAAGTTAGACATTATCATGGAGATAAATATTTTTCCGGGAAGTATGTATGTATTATTGTATCTGTGCGAAAATGAGGTGGGTTGTTTGTTTCAACTAAATTGACTCTGTTTGACAAGTCTAATAATCCGTGCCTAAATTAAGAAGCCGTCCTAATTTTCAACCTACCATAAAAGCGATGTACCGTATCTATCTTGTTCAAAGGCGCAAATCAAGCTCGTGTTATTGACGGCAATTATTTCTAATACATAAAATCCATACTGCGTATTTTAAAATTTGAGCAATATTAAGAAGTTACTGACAAAAATTACCCGGGACTTAGACTGCTTATAAACAAACACACGAATGCCTACGGTCAAATGATCAAACATTATTTAAAATGTCAGGAAGACTTACGTAATAGGTCCCTTACTAGGAACATACTTAACACAATTACATAGAAAATTGTTACGATGTCGATTGGGAAAGACACTTCATTACAAATAATCAATGCCCAAAGGCAAGCAGGCTTGTATACCCAGCGTCTATTTGAAAACGTGCGTGTATATACTGCTTAGTCATCAAAATGTGGTAATTTCCGGGTCAAGGTTGAACTAAAGCCTTACAGGTGGACATTGTCGCAACGCAGTGGTAGAGCTTACGAGTTTGGTTGTATCGCTAAAGCAAATGGGTAGGTAATTTTTTCAATTGAGTGAATAGAATTAAATTATCTTTTTTATCTTCTCTATGTTTTTATTTAAAGTTTAGCAAAAGTTCTAAAAAGAATAGAGATGGTCGGTTCGTTATTTATGACCTACTTACAAACCTGGTCAGTCACAAAGTTACAGGTAAAATATGGAAAAATTATTTGAGTCTGTTAATAGTCCATACAACATAGATTAGTTATTTACCTTCCGTGCATTGATTCGGAACCCTGAGTCGTTAGTCTAACACTAAAGACAGCTAGTGCGTAATATAAACACGATTGGTAGATCGATGTTACTAAAAAGCTAAATCAGCGGAACGAATTTTGATGTTTATAAATACTTAGCGCAAATCCCGATCAATATTATGCCACCTTAGGAGATTAATTATCGTCAGCCTACTGCTAGACATTCCTCCCACAATAGACACTATTTGACTTTGCCTTCTGCTTGTCACATCCAACTACTCCGCTTGGAAAGACGCGAACTTCAGTATGCTAATATGCCCATGTACCTACATAAAATTAGTTCTTAAACGATATATTATAGCACTATCGGAGATTGCTAGAAGCTTAATTAGGTTTATACTCACCACTTCAGCGGCATAATGAACGCTGCTGAACCTCAGCCACACGCGTTGTCCGGTGGTGCCCCACCAGGGCGGCACGTGGAAACGCCGGTCATACCACACGATACCCACGTGGTCTCTGAGAAATATATCCTCGCCAACATCGTTGTAGGAAGAAGGCACTGGCATAGCTATTACTGGACCTGTCTGAAATAAAAAGGTACTCTATTAAGGTACTCTATTTATATAAGTGCGTAATATAGTATAAACAGATAATTTTAAGAATAAAAAAAATGTTTTCCGTACAATCTCAGCTTGACATTTTAATATTTCATCATGAGAAAATTTAGGTTCTCACAGCGACGAAGTCAATAATAATTTATAATCTAATAGCCTGGAACTACATGAAACTTCAAGGAATTATATAAGTACTTAATAGTATTTTCCTACAGAATTATAAGTAGATAGGTAACGTTTAACGTTTACTGTTCTAAGAAATGTACTTCCAGGTTTATAAGATGTAATATTATTAAAAAAAGCCTAATAATTGATGAGTTTGCAATTAGGTACAGCACAAAACGTAAAAATGACAAGTAGTGTTTGTATTGAAAACTTTTAATCTTAGGGCTTGAAATTAGGTACTTGTGATATAAAAAACGAATTCGGCAAAGTTACCTTTAGTGTGTCGCAATTCAATGTACGATAAGTTCTACGTTATGTAGTTGTCTAATATGTCTATTATCTGTGCTGAAACTATAAGTGATTTGCATAAAATGCTTCAAATGGTTTCAATCATTCGCAAAGTAGGTAGGTACTTAACCTGTTTTGGCATGTTACAACTAGCTCGTGCACTATTGCATGAGTAGTGCAGGCTGGGTCAAATTTACTAATCTACTCGATGCGTTGATGTGTAATGTTGAGGAAAGTTCAAAGTTTTTTATAAAAAGTAGACTAGCATGTAAGTACTTATATTCTATTTGTATGAAATAAACATGAAGCAATGAACTCATGCGCAATATTACGGAGATACATTTTTAACCTTATGCAAGTCTTTTTGATACCAAGCGTCTGGATCTTTATTACACTTATCCAGAGGTTTGTCTTGGTGTGCAGGTTTTGTTAATAAATATAAGAGCCATAGACGAAACCCTTCGAGCCATCCCATCATAATGTTAGAGCAGTACCAGAGAACGACGAGGTAATCACATAATTCTTTTTGTTGGGTCAGTGTTTGACAGGACCACGGTACCTTTAAACGAAATTGCATTTCATATCGTGTTTTTCTTTTTTGTCGACAATATAAGCTCTAGGTTACCGAGTTGTTTGAACACAAAAACGTTTATAAAGTTTTACAACACGTATATTTTTACCGATCCTTGCGAATTAGGAACAAATTGCTTTTAAAGGTAAATAAATAATTTGATAACCCTTTAAAAGTTTTTTCCTGTCGCAATTAGGTAAATGGTGTTTAGAGAATTTGTGATCATCGTAAAACTTTATAAAATCTTTTACATAAACTTCATCATCACTCAGTTCCAATGCTGAACAAAGACCAAATCAACTGTCCACTCTAACTAACCTAAGAGTAGCTTGCAAGCCACTTTTCGGAAGAAGACGACTTCCGTCCTCGGATTGATTGTCCTTCTACAGTCATGGAGCGGAAAAGCCTAAAATTCCCTCGAATACCTTAGAATGTATTAAAACTGCGATATGATCCATTATAGTAAGATATCCGATAAGTAGTTTTACTTCAGTTAATATTAAGCTTACCTTTTCCAGATCCTGCTGATACCATCCTTCCCGGTACCCTGTCGAGGGGTCCATGGGAGACTTTCTGAAGTTCCATATTCCATCGAGTGTCCTCAAGTCTCGTGTCTCTGTAGCCTGAGGGTAGAGAGCACCGCCTAAGCTAAATGATTTCTTTTGCGGTGCTGGCTTGATTTCATTCTCTGCGGCAGCGTTTTGTACCACGGCAGTGACGTCATAGACTAAGTACGTTGCAGCTAATATTAATACCAATACTTTTGTCATTATCTAGAACAAATAATTAAACAATTAGGTATCTATCTAATAAGATATCAGTCACTAATAGTTCTTCGGTGCAGAGCAACCTTTATTATTGGATTTTAATTGAATATCAAATTAAGATAAATAAATTAATATTTGTCTTCACTATGCTGCTTAAGTCTACACAATTATTGTATTGTTCACCTTTTTTCTATTTTATTCTTTTTCGGAAATTGAAATTATAGTAGGCTTTAAAGATTGAGTAAAAATCCCTTCTTGTGCTCCCCTACCACTATTTCTTTCTGTTATTTATTATCTATTACTAATTTTAATATATTAGATGTTATGTAGTTTGGTAACGAGTCAAAATAATGCTGAAGATTAGAAAATCCAGAAAATACACGGAGTAAGTGGAGTAACTGCCTAGTTGCCAACTTTCGATGTCATTTAACAACAACAGTAAATCACCTTATTAATTCACACATAATGTTTATCGACACTCTGATATATTATTAATAATCAGTAAAAGTGAAATGCAACATGCATGCTCCACTGAACCAATCAACTCTTACAATAAACAAGTATGTACTATACTATTTATAATAGGTACAATGTTAGAGCGTAAATCGTAACTATTCTGAAAATTAATAGAATTACAATCCATCAAATCTAAGAAGTACCGTTTGACAGTTCTAAACGTAGTACATTTAGAATTTTATTTTTTGTATGAAAATTGTTTATTATAAGTTAAAATAAAAATAGCTTCATAATTCAATTATTTTACAGGAAAGCTAATAAAAATAGTGTGAATTACGCCTCTTTTAAACTAATTTAATAGAAAACAGTGACACATCAAACGGTACTCTTAGATTTGATGGACTGTAAATATGCTAAAGTTTATTAGTTACTTGGGTACCTACTTGAGCGTTCAGCTAGATAAGTTCATAGGTATGTTAAATTTTATCGCAACATTAGCGCGTTTTGCATATTTCTACTTATTATACTTTTACCAAGTATTTACATTAACTAGTGTTACAAGTGTTACAACATAATATGTATGGCCTACGGGTACTATGAATGCGTAGATTACAACTCAATACATACTTACCTGGATAGTATTGCGTAAAATGTGCGTTAACAGTGATTATTAGAATATATAACTAAGTACCAGCATAATACTTATCTATGTAATGGTATGTGCAGCATTACAAAACAACGGGCTTTCTAGTTCATGCGTCCAAACAATAATAATGCCAGACACACACGAGCCTAGTTTATCAAGCTAAAGTAACAAGCTAGTATACCTAGTGTTAGTTAGCTGGCAAGTAATGCTAGCAACTGTGACTTTGTGTGTAGGTACTATTACAGAAATAGCTTAATTTGTAAGCTAGTCAGAACAGCCAAATAAGTATTACCGTATAACTAGTATATTAGTTCCTACTACTCGTAACACAAGCTTAAATAATTAGGTACTTACTTAATTTGGGACTAGATGGCGCAACAACAAATAATTACTATAATATTTTAAGCATGCCAGGATAGCAATACCGAGGTTTTAGCTTGCTGTTCTAGCTTTAAAAATAGTCTTTAAACTCGTGTATCACGGGCATGTGTTTGAATACCTGCGTTACTTTAGTATGTTGGACAAAATTGCCACGAATAACGAATAACTACGTAGATGCTACTTAGGTTCTACGCGTTATGATATGACATAGGTATCATCTGTCTGTAATCATAGGTATTGTTCCAAAGTAGGTATATTTTATAATAATATTTAATTTATAATGTCATTTATTTGAATTTTTACTTTGGGATAATTCCTAGTATAGTATTATCATAATTTTGTATTAAATTTACCATAAAGACAAACAAGTCATAAATTATTTGTGTTTTTCAAATTAATTAAATACATAACAGGTTGTTCTACGATGTTTGTAGTAACATAATAGGTATAATGTACGTTTTCAATGTTTTTGTACTTAAATAATAGGTAACCTATATTGTATCATAAAAATCGATACAATATAAGTATGATTAAGTATGTTTAAACGAGTAGGTACTTAGTTCCTTCATTAATCACGAAAAGGTAAAAAGGAAAACATTTATGACTAAATAAATAATGAAGGTCTTCAGCCCTTTGAGAACTAATAATTTTACTGGACATGATATTTATGTTCAGCGTAAAAATGTGTAAAGTACTTAATTAAATGCACTTTTATCAAAGTCTTTGACTTATTAATCAATTGTGATAAGAGCCGAGCCGCTATGTAACTAGTGCACTCTATTAAACGTGTTGATATGAAATTATGTGTTTGTTTATTGATTTATATTGACACATATTTTCACTACTCTTGCACAGGTTTTATTATCTCTAAGGCTTTATGACTCACCTCCGGTTAAATATTTAGGTGTCATGACATACGATTGTTAGGTATGTTAAAGGGCCTGTTAATTACATAAATGAAAAAATCGTTAAAACAAGCCGACACACACATAAATGTTGACCAAGTACAAGATTCCCTTGAATTAAGTTTACTTAGGCATTTTCACGGAATTACACAGTAGACCTGATGCAGACTAATATAAATAAATTAAAGAATTTATGATAAGAATTCAAAATATTTTAATCAAACACGCAGGACGTTGTCCACAATCAAAATATTGACTTGAAAAGCTCACAAATCAAATGATAAGTTCAGTGACCTACCTATATCAATGATGAACAGCTTTATAACCCCACTGTATTTTTATGATGGCGAGCGATCATCAAACATTGACAATCAAAACAAAATTTAACTGCTGAACCTTTTTATGTCGGTTAAAAAGCACTAGGGTACTGCGTACGTATGCATGTTTGAACATTTTCGAGAAATTACATGACAATATGAAGATTGTGAGTCAGCGCACATCAGCGGAGCGGAAAACATTAGGGCAGGCATCTACACGAACCTCTTGCTCCCGCGCTCCTTCAGCTGCTCCAATCTGGATGCGCTCTGCTTTGTGGTCGCTAAAACCGGTGCTCGGTTTGACTGACACGGAGTGTGTATAATGTGGTATTAACTTTGTAGTAATTCATTAGATAGAGATTATTTAACCACCCTTAGATAAGTACCTATATACTTCAGCATGTATTGCGTTTGCGTGCGGAACCCGTTCATTTGTATTACCCACTGAATCGCCAGCTAATCGCCTGACCCGCCCCGGATGAAGGATTTTGATGATTTATCAATGAAGTTTCTAAAAAATATCATTGTGATTTGTGGTATAACTATACCAAATTTGATGGGCCATTCTATGTCTCGAACCCGCTGTGTATAAATATTAATTTAAATTTATACTATTCTAGTTTTCGGTCAGATACAGACAAAAGTTTAATGACCTATTTTGTAGATAGATATGTAATAATATCAGCTCGTAACAAAATCACTATGCTGCATTTGACTAGATACCAAATTTTTATTAATAATTTCCATAAATAACAGGTAATCGACCGATTGATTATTGTTTGATCATAAATATTAGTAAGTAGAAGATGTTTAACTTAATCTAAGAGGTCAGTCAACTGCTGTAACTCGATGACCTTTACCACACATTATCTAATAGTATATCATTAATCACAGTTTTTGCACAGTGTATAAAACATACATCAAAATGTGTTTATGGATCAGTACATATTAGGTACTTAGGTGTTGGTGCAGTTTGCAATTTTGCTGCTATTTCTATAAAACTGTGTAGGTAATGATAAAAATCTGATCCTAAGACAAATTAGATTTTGACTTTTGATTATTGTCAAGACTACCAACAACATATTCCTATGCACAGTGAGATACCTTTTTACTGTGCGTAGGTATGTATTGTTGGTAGATTTGTTCCTAACTTTATTAGCAGAGATTATATTCTTGTCTGATCCTTGACTCCAAACATTATGAGAATACTTCATTGTGCATATTTGCGTAAAATGTAGGCACAATCCGCACAATGGATGTTTTCTCCTCTGAGATATGATATCTATGATCTTCCTGTACAATGTTACGATCAAGAACTTTATATAACATAATACTGATAGTTTGAATTAAGTATTTAAATACTAGATAAATATTTAGTAAAGTGTCTATAATTTGAGTTAAAGAAAGAATGAAAAAAAGAAAAAAGAGAAAAAAAATGGAAAAAACGAAAAAAAAGAATGGTATAATTTAATAATGAAATGAAAAATATACTTGGCTCCTAAAAATTAGTCCAAGATAGCAAGTATGTATTAATTAATACAACACGTTATAACACTTTTGTGTAAACGCGAACAGATAATATCTAGGAACCCTGAGATCCTTTTGTTTGTGCCTGTATTTATAGAATATTGTGTGGCAAAATTTACAAAGTGATCAGAGACGAATAGCGAACGCACTCGCTGTTGGAAATAGTGGCGACTAGGACTGGGAGTGGATGCACTCAGTGCAATGATTTATGTACGCACGTGTACCTGATAAGATCTGCGCGATCCGAGTGCAGCTGTGGGAACTCTGGTACACATATTAATGACGATGAATATTATGATAATAAAGGTCCCTACCTAACTTTCAAAAACGTGCTAGTTTTGAAGATGTATCCTTTACAATGTTTTGTTTTCGTCTATTTTAGCTATAATTTGATTAAATAACATTAAGGTATTTCGATATACATATCTTACTAAATACTATCCCTATAGTTATTTAACTACCTATGTCTTAACAAAAGCAATTTGTTCAGTCGAAGCGTTTATGAGTTAAAAATTAATTACCTACAAATCTAACAATAAACTTATAAATCACAGGTTTATAACTTATTAGTTTGCTATAGAATCTTCGTAATGAGTAATCTTATGATGTAACTATTTGAAGTCATTAATATAAATAATCGTTATAGCATAATATTGATAATCTATCTTAAAACTATAGCTGTGCCCACGACTTTATAGTGATTTATAATAGTAGGTCATTGTTATACATTGTATCTAATAACCTCTTTCCTCAAGTAAGTCAGTTACCGACATTAGGATACAAATCCTATTCCGCATTACAGCGTGTCAGAGATATAATCAAAACTATTAATGAGACTCTTTGAATACTGTTTACAACGATTATCCGGTAGGTAAGAATAATATCTAATACTAGCTGCCCCAGCGAACTTCGTACCGCGTATTACTAGTTTCGCTATTCAATAATAGGGGTTGGTGATAGAAGTGTGAAAATTTAGTGTTGTATGTATTTTTAATACCACATAATAAAAATAAAATCGTCCAAAAATTAAAAAAAAACTAATGGTGAACAACCCTTATCACTTAAGGGTATAAAAATAGATAGTAGCCGATTCTCATTAGGTTTAAAGAAACTTTATTCTCAATAAAAACATAATGTCACTTACTTGAGAACAAAAAATAATAGTAAAGTTACAATGTTCAACTTCACTTCGTTTAGATACTTAAAACTACATATTTGACAAATTAACTCACTCAAATCATTCATTATTTGTTATTGTTACTACTATTATTATGATTTTAATAAATATTGGCTGAGCTGGATTTTGAATGAGTTGAGTGAGTGTTTATTTCTTATATGTGAGGGTATTCTATTGTATAGCTGTACTCCTTCAAACGTAAGCATTTTTTTGCCAAAGTTAGTCCTGGTTTTAGGTAGCACCAGTAAGCTCGCTCGTCTTGAGCTTCGTTGGCTAACTTGTCTGTATTGAGTAAGTATTGTGTTTGTATGAATGGTTTTGTTGAGAACTTTTTTTATGAAAATACACGTGTTATAAATATAAAGTTGTTGGATATTCATCAATTTTGTGTCACTATATATTTTACTAGTTGGCGTTAAAAATCGATAGCGAAAAAGAATTTTGATAAGTTTATTTTGTAATTTTTGCAGTGCTGACAGTTTGGTTTTCGCAGCACTGCCCCAGATTTCTATTAGATATAGTAGGTGTGGCTTCACTAGTGAGTTATAGATGGTGTATCTCAATTTTTGCGGTATACATCGAGCTATGTTGCGCAATGTCCCTACCAGTGCCGAGAGCTTGTTTTTTATGTATTCTATCTGAGCATTCCATGTAAGGGTACTGTCTATTCGCAAACCGAGGTATTTTTCACAGGTTTTTAGCTGCAGTGGTATGTCATTAATTGTAAGTGGATTAAATGGTGGAATAATTTTATTTTTTGCCTTAAATATTACATAACATGTTTTTGAAATATTTATTGTTAAGAGATTGAACTGAAACCATGTATTTAAAGTATTTAAATCTTCTTGGGCCAGTGCAATAACGTTTTGGATGGAAGGCCCAAAGTAGAACAGACAGGTATCATCAGCATACAGAGTAAGGTGACCATGTAGCTTTATTTGTGTGATATTGTTAATATATATCAAGAAGAGCAGAGGACCCAAAATGGATCCTTGTGGAACGCCGCATATTATGGGTTCTGCGTCACTTTGATGAAGATTACCCAGTTTAACTATTTGTGAGCGATTGCTAAGATAAGATTCAAACATTTTTAGGGCACTGCCAGTGATATTAATTGATTCTAGCTTTTTAAGTAGCAGTTTATGGCAGACAGTGTCAAATGCCTTTTTTAGGTCGATAAAGACGCCCAAGACTATATTTTTACTATCTATATTTTGTTTAATTTTAGTAACCAGATCAATTGTTGCAGTTGTAGTATTACTTTTTGGTCTAAATCCATATTGGCGATCGGTAATAAAATTAATGGAATTTAAGTAGTTTTGTAATCGATTGTGCAAGACTTTTTCTAATATCTTTGACATAACAGGCAATACTGAGATTGGTCGATTACTACTGAATACGCATATAAAATTTGGTAAAAATCGGTAAAGCCGTTTCGGAGGAGTACGGTAATTAACATTGTGACATGGAAATTTTATATATTAGATTTTATGCTAACCAAGATGTTTGTCTACTTGATATTAGCACATAAAAGTATGTAGACACACTCCTGATTACTTTTATGAAAAATAATAATGACAGGTACTTATTTTAAGTACCTTATGTAGGTAGCCATAACGGTAAAGGTAGTAAGTGGATACTGGATCCTACTAAAGATTCTAGCAAAATATTTTTTACCTGATTAAAAGAAACTTTGAAAACCTACGATATGTTTGAAAATAAAGTTTCTATGTAATGTAAAAATATCTATGCAAAGAATAGGAAACGAATAGACTTGTTAACAGTGTTTAAATATTTAAAGTGCTCTTAGCTATATATTAAGTCCTTTGTTCGGACCTCAAAGTACGAAGGCAGGTTGTGAGGTTAAGCCGTTGACCTGGTTCAGTAATATGTCTCATTAAGGCTATTAGCTTAATTACAGGCCTAGTAGATCCGTTACTTCCTTACTACGTTTCTGTTTGCACTTGACACGATTGAAAACTGTTTGGTGACAGAACTCAGTAACGAACAGCGCGATTAGCGATTTTGTTAGTAGGTACCTATTTGCATGGAAAGTTTATACAACAATAGACATACTAGACATAACGCTGTTTTATATAGTTAATTCGTCAAGTTGTTAGTTTTTAAAAAATGTCCCTGCTGCATTGCTTAAGACCTATAATATGGCGTGTTGAAAACGACGCACTCTTTAAATAAGTTTAAATAGAAGAAAGTTTGGTAGACTCGCCTAAAGGAAGTCACTCAAGTTGTTTCCAATATGTATTTATCATAAAAAACAAGGCGGTGAATTTTTGAAATCGCTTGATCGTGTAACTAAGTCAAGTGGTTAAGACATCGCTAACAAGTTGGTAAACCATGTGCTTCTGTAACGCAAGCTGAATGAAGTGTTCGGTCCATTTCCTTCCAAACGTGTAAAGAGATGGTTTCGAACTTGAAAAATTTATTTGAATGCTAATAAGGTGACCGACACCTTGGAAGCGTCGTCAGCGATCATTTTTATGAAATAGTTAAATCGTAAGTAGTAACTACTGTTTGACTAAACCCCTCTAAACTATTAGACTTACTCAGATACTTTCTACACGTTTATTCTGTTTATACGCTTAGTTATGTAGGCTTGCTAAATATTATCTCTTTTGTATACCTAGTTGCGGGTTAAGCATAGTAAGATATATGAAGTTAATCTTGTGTGTGAGCTTGTGAATTTCGCGATAACATCTACCGGACCTATACCATTTAAAATATTCATGAGATAGGACTCACAAAGAGAGAATACTAATCACTTTGCGGGAAAGTTGGTAAGATGCAGATTGGTTAGTGGCAAGTTACAAATCAAGGGAACAAGATGGAAGAGCAAATCGAAATGATTCTTACTAGTTAATTAACAATTCCGTGAATGTAAATTCTACGAAAATTCACATACATCAAGACGTCATTTCTCACAGACTTAGCTTTGGACAAATCAATACATAAGTATCATATTAAGTAAATAGAAATAGGCATAAAAACTAAAAATTTTCAATTTTAATCCGTCTTATGAAGTTAAAAGCTTGTTACTCCGACCGGCATAGACCTAGACTACCTATAAATAGCGGCTAGAACGCTGTGTACCCAACCCTTTCCAAGAACACTACCAGAGTACTACGAAAGAGTATTTCTTACAAGGAAACCCTTCAAAATAATAAGTGCTCGCCGACCAATGCAATGGGAGGAAGCACCTATTTAACTGGGTAATAATAATTCAACTATCTATGCACTAGAAAATGATGCTTATTATTAATCATGTCCTTATCATACGAGAAAAACCATTTATCGTCACCTACCTAATGCGTGTCGTGCGTGTCGTAAAGCACCTAATTCCCATATTACGAAGGTTCACGTGCATCAAAGCTACACAAAACAGAATTTTTAAATACTACGTTTCATGATAAGGGAAATAGTAAACAATGCTTAACCTATTTGAATAGAGTGTAAACAAAGGTTCGCTTTGGAGGTGAAATGCTATTAATAAAACGCTTTATATTTTATCGTGTTGGTACAATGTGCGTGTTTTGGTTTTACTGCAGGCACTCACCTACCTACATATATTTTGCATTATTTAACTAGACACGGTGAACTAGAGCAGCGGTGGCGCAGTGGTACAGGCCTCGTCTTAGAAAAATAAGTTCGCGGGTTCGAATCCTGGTCGTACCCACACATCTTTGTGTGAATTGTTTCATCTCCGCTGCTCAATATCGGTGAAGGAGGAACCGGCATGTCTAAGAACTAATCATTCGAGGACTTGTAACATCCACCAACCCGCACTGGGCCACCGTGTGTGGATTAAGGCCTAAACTCTCTCAACTCATAAGATAGTCGAGAGAAGACCGTTGACAGACTAAAACGTGTGGAAGTGGGCTGAACTAGACGCGGTGAACTTTGTGCTGTTCCTTTTTGACTTTTATACTACTACATTGAAACAAATTATTGAAACGAAAATGCTTCGTTTTTTTTACCACAACTTGCCCGTTGTCAAGCAATGATGCAGCCTACAATGAAACACGCTAACCCAGTAAATACCGATTCACTCGTGACTTGAAGACAGGCAGATTATAGCTATCGGGAAACAGAAATGCCGGTAGTGAATTCCACAACTTGGTATTTCGCTTCAGATTAAAACGATTCTGATTCCGTTGAAGGAAAGGGATTTAGATATACATACGTATTGTATAACCGCATCCCTTTCTTTCAACGGTAACACACTCTTGTTACTGCAGCAGGTGCTCATTCGAAAAGGTCGAGTTGTTTTTGTGTTTTAATTAGACTAACGAACAGCGATTGATTTATAAACAAGAGTAAATATAAATTGCATTTGTGCTAGTTTTCACATCACGCAATGTGTCTTTGTTTCGGATTGTGTTCTGTTTTTGTTTGTATCAGCGACAATAATTAGTGAAAGCGCATCAAATTGGTATCGCTGTGAATGCTGTAATCAATGGTATTTGCTTTATTTAGACAAGAAACAAGATTTAGACATAAAACACGTTACAGCAACACAAGTTGGTATAGTGCGAAGGTATTTATTTTTGATTTATTATTTTTATAGTTTTCGATATCGCACTTGTACTATAGTATATTTAACGACTTTACGAGTGTTACTGTATTAAAAGCCTTGAAGTAAGTCATAGAACCAATTTACTCGTATCAAGTTTAATGTTTACTAGAAGTTTTGATACTGCACAACAAAACATGATACAAGCATAGTCTTATCTCTTTCTATTCATGTCTAAACGATAGAGATAGATAGTATTTGCTACATGTTTTCTTGTGCAGTGGAGACTAGGGGTTAGAAGGATGCTATTATTATAGTATTGTATTATCTGTGCTAATAAGTTCCTGCTTGAACCGCGCTCAAAAGTTACGGCACTGATTTAGTAATCTGTGATCGAGCTGAAAGTCATTTTCTAAAATAGCAGCAAATCTCGCTAGGTCATTCTATGATGATTTTGTACTACGACTTACGCTCTATATTTCGTCATCATTAGGTCATCTAGAAAGATAAGAACAACAATTTAAAAAATATATATTTATGTGTAGTCAAGTATATAATTATTACGAATCGTTACTCTTATTACTACTCTAGACATTTGTTCTCTATTTTAATTTAATTTATTTGTATTCGTTATTTTATTACCAAGACGATATGACATTATTCATTATCATATAGTTGCATGTCTACTGTTTAACCCTCGATACAAAAACGACGGGGTGTTATAAGATTGACGTGTCTTTATGTGTCTGTGGCATCGTAGCTCCCGAGCGGATAAACCGATTTTGATTTACTTTATTTTCTTTCATAGGTGAATAAAAAAAATTGAAGGACGGGGGTTATTAAACTATTAATATAGAGTCATTTGACTTTCAAACAGTCATGGACTAGTGTTCCGATCTCTTTCAGTACAACAGTATTATTAATTTATTTATTATTTATAAATCTGAATTTTGCTTATTGATTACTTAACGTACGTAATAAATAACACAGTTTTTTTTTGGACGAACGTAACCCTAGTAGATATCTACGTTATAAATAGCCTCGTGAAGCACTCACACAGGATATAATAATAATAATAATAATAATATAGTGGGACATTAACACACACGGTCATCTGATCCCAAACTAAGCAGAGCTTGTACTATGGAAACCAGATAACTGGTAATATACTACATATAATACTTTTCTTTTGTAAATATATACTTAAATATAGATAATTACACCCAGACACAAGACAAACAGACATATTTAAAGAAATGTTTGTCCCGGGTGGGAATCGAACCCACGACCTTTGGCGTGAAAAGCAAGTATCTTACCGACCACGCCACCGGCCCGTCAAAGTATGAAGTAATATTAGGAAAATAAGATGTTCAATATACATTTTTTATAAGTTAACCGAAACATTAACAAAATAACGAGCTAATTGATTAGCTGACCTAATTAAATTAGAATTTAATATACTATGTTTGTTTTCATAATTACTTATAACTTTTCTGGTAACAAAAAAGAGGTATTAAATAAAAAAGTAATAGTGAGTTGCCATTAAGCATTATTGTTTTATTTAACTTAAGTTATAAATGTGCATTTTGGTGTCTAATATGATCAAAAAATTATAAGATTGACAGGTTTACATGTTCATATAGATAAAATTTATGATGAGGCTTCGTTGGCCTCATCGGTACAAATTATCTTATTATATTCTCGCGAAGTGCTTAGCACCTATTATTAACAACGTAACGCTTGAACGACTAAATCGATTTTGATAGAGATTTTTATTTGTTTGAATGCTGAAGTAATCAAAATGGTGTTACGTTAAAACGCTTTCCCAGGTCTGTTAGATAGAATATTGAACTCCTCGCACTTGTAAAAACAATTATTAACAAAGAACCTTAACTTGGATACCTAAGACACCAAGGGTAACGTTATTTTGATATTTCATTCTGCTAGGTATTTAATACTTACCTACCTTTTTAGCGCTCCCCAGATGCATCGACTTAACACTTCACCGAAGCAAATACGCTTGAATTTCAAATTAATTCAAGTTAATATGCAACATAAATAAGTCATCACCATCTAGGTAACTATATATTTTTTAAAGTTATGGTCTCCCTCCATTTTTTGCTAGATCTTGCCAAGGTTGTAAAAAGGTTTCATGTAATTTTTAGATATTGCTGGCTGGTACATGTAAAAATTTTGGCAGGTTGCCATTAATTTTATATTTACTTATATTTCATAATCTCTAATGGCCTACTGTCATTTTTTTTCGAATACCAGTACGTAGGTATTTTAAATGCAAATGAGGATTTGGTCAAAAGGTTTTAATTTTAAATCTTATTTGTTAAGTACGTAGCGTAGGCATCTATTGATCCATAGAGCTTACTTTTTCATACTCGTAGCTTGCCTCTTTTTGTATTGTAACTACAAGATGCATTTTTAATACAAAATACGAAATTTTTCCTTCGATCACTTCAGCTTTAAATTACTACTTCACTACATAGGTATACAGAAACAGACCTAAAATTTGATAATATCTAATTTAAGTTATGTAGTCTAATATATTTTGACACAAAAAAAATAGACCATTATCTAATGACAAAAATTCAAACCATGTTCAATCAATCTTCTTTTGCTATTCAAACACGTACAAATATTGGTTAAAATGTTAATAAAACTGACAGATAGAATAGAAATAATGTAATGTACCTACCCAATGCACCAAATATAAATAAAATATCAATTATGTGGCATCCTGTTAAAAACATGGATTAGGATATTATTGTTTTTTTTTATTTAGGATGTTATTTGAAGGGCCGGTGGCGTGGTCGGTAAGATACTTGCTTTTCACGACGCAGGTCGTGGTTTCGATTCCCACCCAAGACATACATTTGTGTGATGAACATGTCTGTTTGTATCAAGTCTGGGTGTAAATATCTATTATATGTACATATTTACAAAAGAAAAGTATTATATGTATAGTATATACCAGTTATCTGGTTTCTATAACGCAAGCTCTGCTTAGCTTGGGACCAGATGACGGTGTGTGTTAATGTCCCAGAATATTTATTTATTATTTATTTATATTTATGTCAAAAATTATACGCCTACAAGCCAGCCATGTCTAAGAATGAATTAAAACCTATTTGTAACTTAGTGGGTTTTGGCAAGTATTTTGCAAAGAAAAAAATTAAGCTATGCCATTAATAGTATGCAATAAATTAACATAGTAAAATAACAAACGACATTCTTTAAAAATAGTTTTAGGCACGATATAGGCAGATTAAAAACAAAACTTGCTTTTAATCTGCCTACTGGCAGTTCGGTAACAAATAAAATTAAATATAAAAATTAAATAAAGATTTAATTTTAATAAAGATCTGAATGAAACATTCGATGTCAAACACCTCTATAAGGAAAAACCAATCTTTTTATTTACATGACTAGTTATAAACTAAATGGTATTAAAGTATGGTATTAAAGTATGGTATTAAATGATACTAAAAGAGCAGGAGAAAGATCAATAAGATAACAGGAGGACTGGGTAAGTTATCCAATTATCCAGTCCGTTTAAGCC
Source organism: Meganola albula (assembly GCA_936450015.1). Taxonomy (NCBI): domain Eukaryota; kingdom Metazoa; phylum Arthropoda; class Insecta; order Lepidoptera; family Nolidae; genus Meganola; species Meganola albula. The sequence continues at coordinate 9,400,443 of OW388155.1, read as the reverse complement.
AAGAAGGAGACAGCATAGAGAAAAAGAAAGGTTTAAATTGCCTCATCCAAATGGACTAACCACCACGGGTAATGTACCTAATCTACTCTAATCACGGAAATTAGCGCCGCCGGTTGCAAAAAGATCGGTTTAATAAACCATTCCAGATAATGCTTGTACATATAATACATTGTCGAGCATAATGTTATGTTCTTTCTGCAAGATGTGGTATACTGATTGTTCATAGGGGGCGTCCATTAATTACGTGAGGTGTTCTAGGGGGGGAGGGGATCAAGCTAATTCGTTCCATTATTCAATAATTCAATTCTCGTAATTATTTTACTCGCAGAAAACTAAAGTTAAAAGTTGTGTGAAAAATTATTTCTAGAATAAAATATGGCCAAATCTGAGATGTTGTTTCCAATAGTCATCTTGAGGCGGTGCACGAGACTCCATGAACTGAATTATAATAAATCTTTTCCTTATTTTTGATTGAAATTCGTTATTAAATTTTATTATAATTTTACTATAAAATATTCTCAAAAATGCCTCACGTAATTAATGGACGCCTCCCATACTGGTTGTCAGGAGTAAAACACTGATAAAATGGAGATGTTACTAAAGTGAAATAGAACTATGTATTTACTTTAGACAATAAGTAATGCCTAATCTTCGAACTACTGAACAAATTTACTTTAACATAACTATGTTCAAAATTGGTCCACTCGTTTAAGCTAACTATCCTACTAAACACAGATTCACTGACACTACCATTAAGTCATAAATTTTAACTGATGGAGACTTTATCTAAACTTCGCGAGATTGACATTAAATTCAAGTCCTTGTACCAATCGAGATTCACCAATGAACATATTATTAAAAAGTAATGCTGTGACAGAATACCGATAAATATGATAACACGTTGTATTTTATTTGGGTGGATGAGGTCACGTCACGAGCGTGTTTGCTAACTGAGTATGTCGCTAACTTATGTAGATAAATAGGCTTAGACAATATAGTAACATAGATAGTATAATATGAATATAAATTGTTAATTTTGCCGTTGATAGGAACTGCAAAGAACAAAGTGTTTTTGTTAAGCATAAGTTCTATTGGTTGGATTTCATGAAACTGAATAATATCATGTGGCGTCTCTATAGGGTAGTATGGACATTGTGAATGTATGAAATGCTTATAAATATTTTAGTTACCACAGCAACAAAATACAAATCTACATTCGATAAAATCTCATCAAATGCGTCTTTGACTTAATACGATAAAGTTTAGTCATACTTGGGCAGAAACAAAGGAAAGAGAAGTGACTGCTGAAGCAATGGAAGAAAGAAGTGACGGCAGAAACCACGGATGAAAGAAGATAATGATTATGTACACTCGTGTCTTTACAAAATAAATATCTTATTCTTATTATTCTTATTCTTATCTTATTCTTAAAAAAGAAGTAACGGCAGAAACCATTGAAGAAAGAAGTAACAGCAGGAAGCACCACGGAAGAAAGTTTCAACTCCTTTTTCTAAGACGGAAACTCATATATGTAGAATAAAGATGACGTACTCATAGATTATTAAAATTATAATTAAAAATATAGGTCCGTATTTTTTTTGGGTAATCTAAAGATTATGGTGATATGTCCAAACAAAGTCTCGAATGACGTCACACCTAGGTAAGTTTATACAAATATATAAACTTACCTAGGTGTTATAGGTAGGTATATAATATTGTTTCATCTCAATTCTATGTAAAAAAATAAGTATCTCACATTTTTTTATAATCTTGCTGACGGATTAATTTAAATACGACTTTTCATATCTTGTTGATATCCCTATTTATTCATTAAACCATACATAAGAATGTCGATACATAATAAACTCTCAAGTAGATATCTCAAGCATACCTATTACTGTTTATAGGTTTACAATTGCACATACCTACTTTTATTAATTATTCATAATAAAAGAATAATCGGAATATATTTAATAACAATGTTGAGCTGCAAGAGTGCAAGCTATTAATACATTGACTTGTGTTGCACTCGCTTGTTTAAATACTGGGTAATGGTAGGTATGGTGTGTAGTTTTAATAGTTACTATTAATTGAAATACCCAAGTTTTTTTTTAAATTGGTCCAATTCTATAGTTAGTGTAACTACCTACTAACTACTTGATACATATTATGTACCAAATTATTAAAATTTGTTTATTTAATGAAAACTTTTAAGTACTTAGTGTTGTTTTATTAAAGTTTTTGATCAAAATTTTTCTATTTAAAAATGTAATTTTTTTAATAATAGAAATAATAACTTAGTGGTACTTACAAGTTTCTTATACTCTCTTCACAGGATTTAAATAAAATTAGAGATGTAGTTTAACACACATAACACGTAAATATGAAGAAAATCAGTCTTTTCAATAATCGTTATAAACAGTCAAGATTTATTTTAAACTAATAATAACTTATGTTATTTCTACAAAAAAATTACGCATCCGCGAAATAATCGAGGTGTATAAGTCAAAGCATTCCCCGTGTGTTCTCCGCCTAACGTTTCTGTGCGGACTGGCTGGATGAAAAATCCGCTGTCATATATTATCGGTACGCACCGGCATAAACCAACCGAATTCGAACTAACTGAATTAATTATGGACTCAGTAGAATCAACCGTGTTATTTCACTCGGCTGGTTGTGAGCTAATTCACTTTCTACAAGTTGTTAACTGCATGCCTAACACATGCCTAACATAGTGATAGGGTATCTGTATAAAACAAAATAATATTGATAAAGAAGTTTAAGGGTCAAGATGTGTTTGAGAAACATGGATTCAACCAATTAAATTATTATAATTTAGGTGCCTACTGATAAATGGTCACCATTTAATTAATTACCTTAATTGAACAAAAATGTATTTTCTCACTTAGTTCACCAAACACGATTGTAGCCAAATACGGGTCTGTCTTTAGAGAATAAATATATGGGTCTACCAAAAAGATACTAACAAAAATTTCTTTAGGTAATTGATAGACACTTGTGCTTTTCAATAAATTTAAAATAATTTTAAAAATCTACATTTGGTAAGAAAGCGTATTATAAAATTTCAGATTATCTAACGGATAAACACGCTTGGAATTAAGTCACTCTAATACGTACGACACATGAAACAAAATTTAATAAATAGAAGTATTTCATTCAAAAAAGTAGTTGCCAGTCATTCACTGCACGGTAGGAAAAGAAATTGTACTATTTTTAAGGAGACTCACGTCTCTAAAGAAATAAAGCATATTATTATTTTCATTTTTATTTTTATTTTTCTTTTCATCTGAAGATTCTAATAGGGGTATAGGATAAATCTATTATTATTATTAGATGCTAATAATATATACGTAATAATAGTAATCATTATTATTTATTTCAAGCAGAGTACAAAGTAGATTTATAGAAAGATGACACATAAAATAGATTAGGTTTTTGAAAAATATTCTAATTATTATGTGGTATACATAAATATTCAACTGTGACGTTTAAGATCTTTTTCAGTTATGAACTCGCTATTTATTCTATAGACTTTGAAGCCGATTTTAAATAAATATCTATTATTTTTATTATGTGTCTATTCATTAAGTACCTACCGAGTACACAGTTATGTGTACTTGGTAGGTAAAAATGGAGTGACTGAAGTCAATAAAAAAAATTGCTTCGTTGCTTTGCCTTGTTGGTCCACTGTGACCGTGGTCAGTTTGAGAGTTTTGAGAGGCTTGAAGTAAGTAAGTTTGTTTAGAAAAATTAGAGCCACTCGGAATTGGGAATCGGAAATTATTATTTGTATAACAAAAACATGCCAGGACATAGGCGAAATGCTTTTAATCTAAAATCTTTCTACTTAAAATTAATAATACTATACACTTTTCATCCTTCATAGCATTGAGCAACATGTTAAAGAGCAAAAAATTTGTAGGTAACAATAGTTACAAATTTTTTGCTCTTTTACGTGTTGCTTTACGTGCTGCAATTTAATAAAATTTTAGGCTTTATTCTGGAATTAAGAGTTTCGAAATTCTTACCTGTTTTCTTTTACTATGGTCCACTAAAAAGATTATTTATAGGAGCAATGATTTTCTATAGGTACCCAATCAATTCTATTCAAGCGTAAGGATATAAGTTGAGATTGGTCTTTCCTCATCTCTCTACCGGATTATTGATCGATGATCGACAAATCTGTTCGGTAAAAGGATACATTTTAACTTTTGTCAAGGGCATAATTTATTTGTCTTTAAATGTAACTTTAACAAGACAAACGTAAACCAACGGTTTTGTTTATTTTATTAACCGACTACTAAAAGCCAAAGGAGGGTATTATTTCAACAGTGTTTGCTTTCCTTCAATTATTATGACAAGAAAAGCTAAGGGCCTTATTTATAAAAATATTATGAAACTCTTTAGTTAAAATGGACTTTGTCTCTTTTTTAGTAGTATAAATGTCAAGATGAAAGACAAAGACAAACGAATTATAAACCTATTTTAGCTTTCAAATATTTATATTCCGAGTTACATTCATTTGTACTTAGGTACTTATCTATTTATTAAACTGCAAATTAAACATCTCATCATAGATAGTTTTATTACCCATAGCTTCGTAAAATATAATATTTTATATTTATAATTCCTTAACAGTTGTAGCATGATGATCTATCGATGTTTTTATATAAAATACCGACCACCATAATTAAATGTTTAACTGTCTAACTGTTTAGTGTTATTAAAAAAAATGAAACCGTTTTGTTGGGGTCATTAAACAGATGGTTAGGTACCTAAGTTTATGGTAGGTTTTTTAGGAGAGTAAATCCACTAGGTATTGTAATATACTGCTAAGTCCTTCTGTAAGTCAACAGCGGCATGCGTAAATATCTCTGGACGTCAAAATCTGGCCATATTTCGGGACATTTAAACGTGGATCTCAAATCTACAATAGAACCTGATAAGGTTTCAGCGGCGAATTTAGATCCTACACCGTATTCAGGAAGCCGTGACATAAAAGATAAACAAACCATTATAATATTACTAAATTATAGATCACAGACACTGCAAACATTTTACATTAAAATGTGATTTTGTCATCAGTCGGGTTATATCCGCATTCTTTAATATCGATTACCTAGTATGAGAATCGTCATTTTCTTTGTTTACACTTTGTCCCAAGCCCAAAATGAATAGGGTTTAGTTTAAATTAAATTTTGAATGGTGTTGTCGTATTTTTTATCCTCGAAGAAAGAGACGGGTGTTATAAGTTTGATGTGTGTATCTGTGTAAAAGTTTTTTTACCTTTTAGCTCTTAAACTAATGGACCTATTTTTATGCGATTTTTTTTTGAAACCTGCCGCTATCGTGATGGTAGCAGGTAGCAGGGTTGTACTAAAATTATAATTTCAAGTTAAGAATTTTTTAACTATGTTGTTTGTTTTGCAATCCCGGAAAAGTCCCAGGACACCTAAACTGTCTTGGATCCCGCAAGAATTTAATCAGAAAGATAATAGGAGGAGTTAGATAGTTAGATTGCCCACTTCTCTCCAGGCAAAGCGGGAGACAGCATATAGCAAAAATGTTGTGACTGTTCGAATGTGTGTATAACATTTGTGATGTTCGTAGGTACTTCGTGTTCTGCGAACCCGGAAATAAAACGTAACGGCGTATTGCCATAAACCGTATATTGACACCCTCCAATCCGTGGCGGGGATATTAAAATTTACGAGTCGATTTCGGCAAACGATTGTGTGTGATTGTTTTAATCAATTTTACATTAAAGTCCACTACCTTCTATACTTGTCTTGTTTATATGAATGCAAGCGACTAGTTCGGGCTAAGAATCGCATGCCCTGAAAAATTTTAAGCAAGATGAAATCGCATCAAAATCCGTGACGAGATGACTCGGAATGCGTCTTTGTTTTTTATACACTATGCAAGGATAATAGTTATTATATTATTAGTATTCATAATATCTTTAACTTTTGTACCTTTGAATATAAAGAATACTTTACATTTGTAGGTAATGCAATCGTACAAGATTTCGTCGGAACTGAAGCGATATATATAGTATATTATGGTGATGAGTTTCCAATACAACTTGTGAACATAATGTCCTCTGACAACAACCATCTGTCCTCATCAGCAATTGAAAACCGGTCGAGCAAGCACCAATCTGCTTCACAAATAGGGACTTACCTACCTACAATGTGACGTATACATAGATTAGAAGGGCCGGTAGCATGGCAGTAAGATACTTGCTTTTCAGGTCGTGGGTTCGATTCAAAGACAGATATATTGTGTTTTTGATGAAAAAGACTGTTCATCTTGCATCTGGGTCTAATTATCTATATTATGTACTAGCTTTCTGACCGAGGCTCCACCGTCGCTTATGTCGGTTAACGCATGAACTTATTTTTGCGCAGTCGGATATCTATCCCATGTCCTTCCCAGGACTCTAACTATCTCTATACCAAATTTCATTGAAATCGGTTTAGTAGTTTTGGTGTGATAGCGTGACAGACAGACAGAGTTACTTTCGCATTTGTAATACATATCAGTGAGGATGTATTTACATAAGAATAGTAGTTTAAGTAGTACATTATCAGTTAACTGGTTTCCATAAAGCCTGCTTAGTTTGAGATCAGATGGCCGTATATGTTCCAGGATATTATTAAAATTTAAGTACATGAATTCCTTATGGTTCCAAATTGCTATTGTGAGCTTTAGAAATAGCTTTGTTTTATTTTCATATATTTTTATGACACTAGATAAAATACAAATTGCCCTCCTTGTAATGTTGGGTTGTCGTCCTACAATTTTAATGACATAAATATACCATCGTGGCTGACAACAGTGCGAACAGTAAACTTAAACGTATATCTATATAATTATTTGTACTTCGGCACGTATCTGTCCGAACAACAAAAAACAAATGTTATTACAATCTTGTACTACTAAAAGCAAATGTTTGTTGACTTTTAATAGTTAATTGCATTACACATATTGCTTAAAAACTTAATTGCATTATCATTGTTGTATTATCAAATAACACTGTTGTACTTTGCTATTTGTTTAATCTCTGATACTTCAACTATTAACATTTACTGCAAAGGAAAAATATTCTAGTAGTAATTTTGTAAAAGTCGTATTAACCTTGGTACCTGGCGTCACACTGTGGGAATATGGACCATGTCTATGAATATGTCCATGTTTGACACTGATGGGTCACACTTACTATTTGTTTTTTTTTGTCTTCTTTTTAACTGATTTCGTTGTTTTTTTTTTCTCTATTCATTTTTGTCATTTGATTCTGTGTCCTGTCTCTGTGAAATGTTTTTTATTTTTCATTCTTTATTTTTTTAATTAGTCCGCCAACAGGCGAAAAATCAAGAAAAGTGACGCGTTAGTAAAATTATAAAAAAATGTTAGACACGTATTTTTTGCTTTATCATTGAGATGAAACAATATTTATTGGAGCAGCAGTGGCGCAGCGGTATTGGCCTCACCTTTGAAATATAGGGTCACGGGTTCGATTCCCACACATCTCTGTGAATTGTTTCATCGCCACTGCTCAATATGGGTGAAGGAAAACATCGTGAGGAAACCGGCATGTCTAAGAACTAATAATTTAAGGACATGTGACATCCACCTACTCGTATTTGGCTAGCGTGTGTGGATTAAGGCGTAAACTCTCTCAACTTGTAAGATAGTTGAGAGGAGCCCTGTGCCCAGCACTGGGACACTAAAAAGGGTTGAAGTGAAATAATATTTAGATATAATGATTAAAGTTTTTAAGTTTTGGAGGCTGAGTCACCTTCATCCGTAGGAGTGCACCTTTTATCTGAATCCCCATTCGTGGTCCCCGGGTGGTGCAAATCAGGCGACAATCAATCAACTGGTAAGCGGCCTTGCTGTGGTCTGACACCATTTAAGAGGGTGGGTCAGAATTTTTCTCCTTTATGGTTTCTAACGTAGGGCACAGATAATATAATGCTATACTAGTACCTAGGGAGCCTCATTCCACTGCCACCTTGCTACTGAAAATCATTCGTAATCACGAGTGAATATTGGTTGGGCGCGTCCCGTCGCAGACTACATCATTGCTTAACATCAGGCAAGTTGTAGTCAAGCCTATTGCAGAATTAAAAAAATAGTTATGGTGTGGGAGAGCGTCATACGTCTGTATAAAACTTACCTAGGTGTGACGTCATTCGAGACTTCATTTGGACGTATCGCCGTAATCTTTAATTATGCAAATAAAAGAAAAATACGTGTCCAATATTTTTAATTTATCTATCTAACGGACAAAACAATTTAAAAAAATTGTACATCTCATGAAAGAGCGGAATTTCCCAACACAGGCAATACTTATACGCTTAAAGGGAGGCTCCAATAACTAACATATAATCAATGTAATTACCAGTACAATAAACATTATTTCATTTTTTTTTCATAACAAAATAAACTGTCATCCTTTTTCGTATTACAAGTTACAATCTACAAGTTATATCTTTATTGAACTCTACGACACACATTGTGCTACAGCGTAGCTCTACGGGCTACGGGAATATGCTACGACTGTCGTAGCAGTTCGACTGCGTGTTACGGAACTGTGCTACGAAATCTTACCACGTAGTGCTTTTACTTACACAATGATAGACGTTTAATTATTATTATTACGTTTAGTCTGTGCCATTACCTTAAATTGGTAAACAAAAAAGTATTCTAATATAATGATAATAATATTCTAAGACACACACGGTCATCTAGTCCTAAGCTAAGCAGAGCATATGTTATTGAAACCAGATAACTGGTATATACTATACATATACTACCTACCTTTCTTTTGTAAATATACCTACACTTATAATAGATAATTACACCCAGACTCGAGAAAAACAGATATGTTCATTGCACAAATGTCTGTCTCGGGTAAGAATCATACCCACGACTTACGGAAAATGAAAAGAAAAATTAAAGAAATAAAATAATCCTGCATGTTTGCCGTATGGCAAGCGATCTGTGGGCAAAGATAGCCACAGACTGGCATCCAGATCCAAGGAGGAGGCGTCGCGGTAGACCGAGAAGGAGATGGCGGGACAAAATAGGTAAATTCTTAGATAATTGGATGGAATGCCCAGCAGTGGAATGATCCGGGCTAGTAATAATAATAAAATAATCCTAAAACTAGAATGACTTTTAAACCCAACAAAAGATTTACTCAAACGCAGGCATAAATGAAAAGAGAAACACATTACACATAATATTTAATTATTATTATTTAATTATTTTATTTATATAATTGTGCAATGCAAACCTTTTGAAGGACAACCTTCCTTTTTAAATCGCTTAAAAATTTACACAAGTGCAACAAGTTACTTTAAAATACCATGTGGTGAATACAAACATAATCCATTAGAAGATTAGATGTAATCGAGTGTTACACGCATCAGATATAGGTGTAGTGATTTATTTAATAATATTGTAGAAGATAGTATCATACACAACAACATGAATCATGTTAACATTGTGATAATATGATCGTCGTAAACGTCATTTGTGATTCATTTGTGCGTTAGAATGAATTGGAAAATGGTAATGAGATTTTGTGCGATAAGTGTTAACTCTTCAATTAAGAAAAAAATATTTATGTAGTTTTCAAAATTGCCGTGAACGTATCTACAGTAATATTATAAAGACGAAAAATAAATGTTTGTTTGAATTGAATAGACTCAAATACTATGGAACCGATTTTAAAAATTCTTATTCAAAAAAGTTATGTAAGTATTTATACCCGTACAAAGTTGCAATGAATTGCTAAATAAATGCAACGAAAAGCGTTATTTCATATAATGTACCAATAATTTCGCTAAATAGCCATGAGCATCGGTGGTTCAGTGGTAGAATGCTCGCCTGCCACGCGGGCGGCCCGGGTTCGATTCCCGGCCGATGCAATCCTTTTTTAAGGTTTTGTATCAGTTTTCTTTTTTGTGATCACGATTGAACCTATACAATAGCTACTGGATTCAATTTTGAGAATTTTTACTTATTATACATACATAGGTCATTCCGTTTGCAGCTACGTATAAAAGTTATACCTACGTATTGAGACAATATCTTCGCAAAACAATTTATCCTTACAAGTGTAAAAACTACAAACTCGGGTATAGCACAGATAATATAATACTATACTGGTATAGTTTTCTCATTTTATTAGGCAAAAAGAATATTTCTTGCCGAAACCCGGGATTGAACCGGGGACCTTTAGATCTTCAGTCTAACGCTCTCCCAACTGAGCTATTTCGGCTGATGAATAACATGGTGAAATTACAAATAAGTTACTTTAAACCATAGATATACCTTTTCAAATCTATTTCCTACCAAACAAAACTCAATGTAACAACCACATACAAAAACAATGATAATTTCCACACAGAATAGCCATGATATATCTACATTCTATTACCGTTATAGAATTTTAGATAGATAATAAGATTTGATACAAGTACTCATAATTATTTTGTTCTCAACAAGATTAAATGCATAGGGTGCATGACGAGTGGTTGGTCAGGAATTAAAATAAATAATATTGTGCATTAAAAAATTAAAAAAGTGACATCTATAGAAAAGAAATAAAAACTTCTCATAACTTTAGCTATATTTTACTATTGGCTAACAGATGGCGCTTTGTTACCATAAGTTACCTTACTAAAATAATAGATGGCGTTGTTTAACAAAACTATTGTAGTACAGTACAGTTTCTTTGCGGACTGTAAATCTTGAAATCCAGCATGCAAAGTTTAAATAGTAATATTTATGTATTCGACAACATATAACTTTACTCTGCGTCCATAATATCCGGAGTAGTATACAGAGGTGAAGTCCACCCATATTTTGTTTAGTTAGGTTTCTAATTCGATTCATGGGGGCGAACCTAGTTGCCACTGATAAGTAGCGGAGTTGTTTGAACATTTCAAAGACCAAGCAGTAACTATACTCACCCAAAGGCCGGCTTCATCAAAATTGTATATACGTTTAGGCGCTGCGAGGCAACTAAGTTGCTTATAGATGAGGCAAAGAACAAACACAGATACACACGTGAAACATTTAACAGCCCTTTTTAGTCGGGGATAATAATGTGGTAGGCGTAGGAGTCATGATTTTGTACTTTAGCAAAATTAGTTTTGACTAACCCTCTTAGTTGAAGTTCGGTCAAAACTAGGTGTAGTTGATTTAGTTACTCAAAACTAGTTTTGAATGGTAAAGGTTTAGAAGGAACTGCAACATAAAGATTTGGAGACTCAATACAAAACATCTATTTCATTTCGGTAAGCACCTAACTTGTCTCCTCTAAAAATATCTAGGTGTACTCGTACTTATGCTAAAAAGATGCAAAAATAATCTTTTTTAAAGTGTAAGTAATGTATTCATAACCATTGTGTCCAAATTAACGTGAGGGATCTGAAATTAGACGACAAAGCTGTTTTGTATGTGGATTACAGGATAATTGGACGGTGTGTCGTTGTCGTTTAACAAAGCGAATCACAGTATTGTAACTAAAAAAGGTAAAAGGTTTATGCGCAAGTACCGTTCTTTTGTGATGGCGATCTTTTAGGATTTTTGATTTATCTGTTACATACAGCAACTACATGTAGCCAATTTGGATTTTGGAACAAATAATTTGGCATAATAATTGTTCTATTATTTCAGTTTCCAAAGCACGGGTGCGTGTTTGTCTTATAGCTTGTCAAATCTAAGACATACCTTTAGACGGTTCTAAACGTAGTACATTTAGAATTTTATTTTTTGTATGAAAATTGTTTACGTTATGTTAAAATAAAAATAGCTTCATAATTCAATTATTCTACAGGAAAGCTAATAAAAATAGTGTGAATTACGCCTCTATAAAGCTAATTTAATAGAAAACAGTGAAAAAGTACGTCAAAAAGTACTTCTTAGATTTGTTCAATTATAAACAATCTACAAGTAGAAGATGTTCGACAGGATATTAATGAAACATTAAAAAAAAATCATTATAAACCTCTCGAATGTCTTCTATTCATCAACTGGGGGATGCACAATACATTCATAACAGTATTTTATAATATAGCTCGGACACATGTAGTCTCCGGGGGGTGCAAATCGTGACAATCAACTGGTAATTATGGTTACTGGTAATTAACTGGTGGTAGGCTTCGGCCGTGGTTAGTGACCACCCACCAGACAAAGTCGCACCGCCAAGCGGCCTTGCTAGCATTTACGAGAGTGGGTCTGAATTTTTGGTTCTATATGGTCTCTAACCATATGGAGCGTCATTCCACTGCCACCATTCCACCGAAAATCATTCGTAATCACGAGTGAATCGGTATAGTGGGCGGGCGCATCCCATCGTAGACTGCATCATCAAGTTGTGGTCAAGCGCAAGCTTATTACAGAATAAAAAAAAAGAGTAAGAGGATATTTTAAATCAAAACGAGATTTAGGCAGTTGACCATTGACCTCTACTATGATGATCTTTTCGTGCCTGGATTTAGATTTAAATCCAGACATTCCACAGGTTATGATCCAATTAGTTGATCGAAATAAATGATTTATTATTATTATTATTATTATTATTATCTAAAGTTTGTTGTATCTCGGGTAAAACCCGGCATTACGAGTAACACGGACCAAAGTCAAGTGTTACCCTGGAGATTTGATGGTAAGGATATGAAATGGGAATGTTGTAGATTGGTGGGTGAAGTATGTTCGAAACTGCTGGGAGATGTGTGATCATGGTGTTGTAAGAATTTTCTAACTATTCTGCATGTATTAAGTATGACAGCTTTCTGCAAGATGTGGTAAATATATGACGGTATCTGTAATAAATGTAGAGATTGATGGAGCTGCTTAGGAATGACGCCGGTGGTCGACAGTACGATGGGGACAATAGAAACATCGTTCAGCTTCCACATGCGGCTTATTTCTATGGTGAGATCTGTGTATTTGTTTAATTTCTCTGCTATTGTATTTTGTAAATTATGTGTATTCGGTACAGCAATATCAATAATTTTGGCGGTCTTGTTGATCTTGTCTATAAGAGTTATGTCTGGTCTATTGTAATGTGTGGTTCTATCTGTGAGTATAGCGCGGTCAAAATATAACTTGTGAGTTTGATTTTCTAAAACAGTATCTGGATGGTATTTGTAGTATGGCAAATAAGGACTATTAATTAAATTATATTTCTTGGCTAAAGCTTGATGAATTATGTTGGCTACTTGATCGTGTCTGTGTTTATAATCTGTTTGGACTATTGTTTTACATGCACCCGTTATGTGTTGGATAGTCTCTGAAGCACTATTACATCTTCTGCAGCTGTCATTTATTACTGGAATGCGCATAATATGTTTTTGATAGTTCCGTGTCTCTATTACTTGATCTTGAATTGCTATCATAAATCCTTCGGTTTCAGGAAAAAGTTCACCTCGCTTGAGCCAGTTGTTCGACGCCTCTTTGTCGACATTAGGTTGATTCAAATCGTGGCGGTGTCTTCCGTGTAGAGATTTTCTGGACCATTCTTCTATTTTACTTCTATTTTCTGTTATTTCTTCATTTTTCTGTTTATTTGTATCTTTTAAGTTAAGTGGAGTTAATTTACTGTCGTTTTGGACTATACATTTATGAAGTGGTGAATGTTCAGCTTTACAAAAGAAATATTTTCGGAGATTACAGATTTGCTTGTTATGGAGGTTCAAAATATCGATAAGGCCTCTACCACCTTCTATTCGTGGCAAAGTCAATCTTTGCACACACGATCTTGGGTGATGCTTCCGGTGTTTAGTCATAGTTGTGTTGATAAGTCTTTGTAAATATTTTATGTCTGTTTTGGTCCAGTTGATTATCCCAAACGAATAGGTAAGAATAGGTATTGCGTAGGTGTTAATGGCTTTAATAGAGTTTCCTGCGTAAAGTTGAGATTTCAATATTGCATTAAGTCTGTGCCGAAATTTCCTTAATAATTCATCTTTAGTTTCTTTATATTGTATCTGACGTGACTGATTGTATCCTAGGTATTTATAAGTATCTTGTTCACTAAGTGGTTCTATGTTTTCTCCTGTATCTAATGTGTAGCTATGTGTGATAATTTTCCCTGCGCTTACTGAATTAATTTTGCATTTATCAATACCAAACTCCATCTTTATATCTTTTGTAAATTGCTCTACTATATTAGCTAGTTCATATAATTGGGTTTCATTATCTGCGTATAGCTTTATATCATCCATATATAACAAATGGCTTAAAATATGTTGATTGGCGTCTGTTGTCTGAGTGTGTTTAAAGGAGTATCCTAATGAAGATTTATTTAATTGGTGCGATAGTGGATTAAGAGCAAGGCAAAACCAAAGGGGGCTTAGTGCGTCTCCTTGGAAAATATCCTTTCTATTTTAATAGGAGCTGTTTCTACTAATCCACTGGAAGTTTGGAGTTTAAGATGTGTAGACCAGTTAGTCATAGCATTTTTTAGAAATGAAATAATAACCGGGTTTATTTTATAAATTTCAAGAACTTGTATTAACCAAGAATGAGGAACAGAATCATAAGCTTTTTTATAGTCTATATACATTGTAAAAATATCGGATTTATACTTACTAACTTGTTTCAAAATTACAGAATCTATGACTAATTGTTCTTTACATCCCTGACTGAATCTGCGACACCCTTTTTGCTGTTCAGCCAGAATACTATGTGTATCTACATGATGGTAAATGAGTTCAGATATACAAGAGGTTATTATTTTGTACAATGTTTGCAAACATGTTATTGGTCTGTATTTTGCTGGGTTACTTGAATCATTGCTATCCTTTAAAATCATATACGTTATGCCTTTAGTTAAGTATGGAGGCAGATTATCAGGGTTTTGAATGAAATTGTTTATGTAGTTTAGCAGGTATGTATGTGTAGTGGTGAACTTTTTGTACCAGTAACTATGTATGAAATCTGAACCAGGTGTTTTCCAATTGTGTAACTTATTTAGTACTTTAATAAATGTTTCTGCGGGGATGTTCTCAAAATTCATTGTTTGATATGTAGAAACGTCATCAACTTCCTTCTGAATCCACTCAGCATGTGTGTTATGTGTAGATTGTTGTTTCCATACTTGAGCCCAAAAGTCCCGTAAGGTTTTTGAATTCGGCCCGTTACATTCTGAGGTGTTTTCTTGATTATTAGTTGCAGTTTGTCTTATGTTCCGGTAAAATAACTTTTCATTGTTGGTGAATTGAATATTTTGTTGCTTTCGTAATGTGCAATTAGTGTATCTGATTAAACGGCTGGCTAGAACTGTAAGTTTTTGTTTTAGTGTGTCTAATGTAAGTGTTGGGTTGTCGTTTAGCTCTTCGTGTACTGAGTGTGTTTTGTATTGGTCCATTATTTGTCTTGCGTGTTTTATGATACTATTACTTCTATTGCCTTTAATATATTGCGTTAACCGTCCTATTTTTGATCGTAAATCTTTAATTCTCCTCTCTAGACGCTTTTGCCAGTGTGGTTTTACCTTTCGGGGTAAACGAGCTGTATGCGTTGGTTCACATGTAATTTTAGCTCCGTTGAGTTTTGCAGCAGTCCAGGCCGCACAGTAAATAGCAGTTTGTAACGAGTGAAAGTCAGTATTGTCATTAATGTTTTCGCGAAGGATTACTCTATTGATATACTCTATTATAGCTGCAAGTTTCTTCGATGGTTTTTGTTTGGGTATGAAAGTTCTATCAGTAGGATTAGTGTCTCTATAAAATTGTAAAGCCTGTTGGAACATCTCATCTATTTGAGGATCTCTTTCTGTAATTTGGTTATATAACTGTAAAGGGACTTCAGCATGAATGGTAATGTCATTAGTATTTGGTGGTTCCACTTGATCAATATTGATACTCGTATTATCAATACAACCTAAGGATTCATTAGTTACACACAGTTCAGCAGCTACTTCTTCCTGAATAAAATTTAATCTATCTTGTGTAATGTATCTGTTACTCAATATCGCTCTTCGTTGATCTGCTATTCTTTGCTCACTAATGTGTGAAAGTGATGGGAATGTTCGAATGAAATCTTCATGCATTAGTTTTCGGTAAGCAGTGTTATTAGTTCCTAATCTAGTTATTCGGTAATACGATTTCATAATAGCTTCATTGTGTTCATTAAGCCATTTCATCCGTGTTTGTTCACTTGGTGTATGATTTAAAGGTTGTTGGTAGATAGAGTTAACAAAGGTATCTGGTTGGGTTTGAGTGCGTTGAGAAAGAATACGGGTTATTTCTTCTCTTACTTCTTCATATATTTGGTCTATGATAGTTTGTGGTAGTAATTTATTGCGAATTATTGCCCTACGTTGATCCCCTATTCTTTGTCGACTGACTGGCATATCTGGAAATTTTTCAATAAACTTAAGGTGAAGTGGTTCTAGGTACGCTTTTGTGTCTGTATTTAACTGAGTTAATTGAAGGTAAGTGCGCAGAATGAATATGTTCATATCAGTTGTCCATCGTCTGCGCGTAAGAGACAGGTTTGACGTGGGTGCAATTTCAGAATCGATATTGGTTCTTTGCACAACACTGTCAACCGTACTTGTCGTTGACAAGGTAGAGGCTCGGCGTGTCATATATGAAGGGCAAGTAGAGGGGATAGATGAAAACAAGGAATTAGAATCATTGCTAACATAGTCGGCTGTTACTTCTACGTCTTTAGTCCGCCTGTTCAACCTTTGACGTCCGGCTGTAGTCTGTTGTACGACGCGCGTCCGCCTGTTCAACGCTTCGTCACCGGTGTCCCTCCTACTGCAGCACCCAGCACCGGCTCCAGGTGAGCCCCGACGATCTTCGGGTAGCGAAGGCTCGGCTGTAACATTCTTGTCGATGCGGGCCCGCCTGTTCAACTCCGCATCGCCGATGGTTCGCATGCTGTGGCATCCAGCATCGGCTCCAGATGCGCCCCGACGATCACCCTCGGGAAGCGATCCTAATCGTAGTTTCTTCATTGACCTCGTCTCCATCTTGCTGGGATTACCTTTACCTTGTTAGCCGCATAATATTTTGTTGTATGCGTGTCCGCCCCCCACGTGGCCTGGTGTTCGGCTCGGACGTAAGGTAGGGTTTGAGGGGGCTTATTATTATTATTATTATTAATCATGAAGTTAGTAATTTTTTTTTATTTTGGCATGTCATTCACATAAAGAGAATATAGAGATGAGCACATTACGGATTCTATTATAGGTATATTGGTATGTAGAAAGGCTATGCAAAGGAAAATATGATGGCTATAAGTGTTGATTTTCATGATTTTCAGGCTCATTGTAAAGTAATGAATAATTTCAGATATCGTTGCATTAGATAGGAGCAGACAACAACGAGTGAGTCAGTGAGTGACACATCGGATGGTTATGTATTGATTGCAGTTAATAAAAAGCCGATGAAGCGCGAACCGTTACCGGCTGAGGTTGGGGGTTCCTGCTTACTTGAACTTTCACATTTACATTTATTCAAAGTTTAAAAACATCCTTCAAATATTTTGAATGTTCTTGTTTTACTGTATCAATGATCAACTTTGGATAACTATTTTCTTTGAATCCTCCCTCCTCTCCTTTCCTACCTACCTACCCATAACTAATACAGTCTAACTGCGTCTAATTGACTGAGTCTGATAATAAAATTCGAACGGTATGTGTATGTTGTTTCTGATATTATAGATATCTTCTAAGATATTTTTAAAACTGGGAGCCACACGCAGAGCGCATTGCTTATAGAGGCTAGGTAGTTAAACATATTCAATCATCAAAGCCATTGATAGCTTAATATAATGTTTAAAATTTACATAAGCCTTTGTAGAAATATTGCTCGTTGAAGCAGCTGACGTTTTGCGAGCGTACAACACATGAGTGAGCTTTCAAGGAGCTAGACGCTTCTAGTTAAGGATCAATGAATTTATAGATACCTGAGAAGGATTAACTTTATGGGATAATCTATTTGTATTTTTGTATAATAATTAAAGATGTATGTACCTACCTCCTACTTATTATGACTATGGCTGAAGAAGTCAGAACTGCGTCTGCTAATTCTATAGCAATATAAGTGCGTCGACAACGTTATGGGTTGGTAGATTTGTTTCTAAATATTGTGTCTTATTGGAACGAAGTTCCTTATCGCGCGTTGTGAATGGGGGCTAGACGGAAAAAATTCTTACGAAAAGTTGTCACTACACTTTTTGCTATAGTAAGCTGTAAGCTGTGCGGCGTGCGCATGTTTCTCTGTCTGTCTGTCTGTCTCTCTCTCTCTCTCTCTCTCTCTTTAGAGATAAAAAAAAATATATATATTATTATAACTTAAAAAAAATAAAATTTTATTACAATTCCTTCACTAATTAATCGAAAGGAAATTCGTTCCATCCTCCGGGTGTCCCTTGACACCTCTCAAGTTTTTTTACTGCCATATCACGATATCTCAAAGGCCACTTGACCTAGGAAGATGAATTTCAGCAGTGAGATCGAGATCCGCGAATTTTATGAGGTTTCCTCTCGAACGAGTAGAATGAAAGAATGCCAAAATTAAATTGCGTATTATTGATACTTTAATAAATCTTGATACTTAAAGATACTTTAAAGAAACTCTTCTGAGGGTTTCTATTCAGGTATGGAGTTTAATAAGATGTGAAACGAACGATGAAAAACATATTTATTTGTTCCCATGAAGAGTACCTAATATAAAAATGATGAATCATTATTGATTTCGTCGTACCGATGAGGATCTCTAATAATTTACTTTGTCATCAACATCCCGACAGTATCATATAATATTAATTATATTGTTTTGATAAAAATAATATGCGTTCTATTATTGTGCCTACATTAGTAAGAAACAACCTAAGTACATTGGTATAGATTAAAAATACTAATTATTATACTATCGTTTAAAAAGCTAAGCTTAATTATAGTTTCAGAATTTATTTAATCCAAATAAAGAGATTAGTAGAACTAGGTATTCCTACAATTGCCTACTACAATGTAGGTGAATGGTAAATGCGAATGTTTGTGTAGATTGGTAAATAAATGGATTGATTGATGTTTGTTACTGTTTCACAAAAACTTGATTAACATATACACTTTATATACTGGCAATATGTTCCCTAGGGCGCCTTTGGTACTTAAGGCTAGTTAGTTATATAATGACTAATTGCAGGTCATAGACGATGGCCTAATTAAAACTTGCAGTTAGCTAACTGACGCACTTATCTGTGTAGTAAATTAATGTTAGATTGTAGTATCTATCTAGTAGCCAGCGCTATGTAGAATAACAGGCGCCATCCTGTGCCGCACGCGCAGGAGTACACTCCTCTACGTAAATGTTACAAGTACCCATGTGTTAGTTACATTATTTAAGTCAGAGCTCTTTAAATATCATAGGTAAGTAGTTATATATAAATTACATTTATGAAAAAATCATAGAATTTTTTAAATTATGTTCAGTGTCAGCAGAAAACCGTTCTGTTTCCGCAGTATTTTTTTTTACCTGAAAACTCATGCAGAACTCAGTTTCTTAAGAACTCAGCCCAGGATAATGTATATCGTCGCGGTAGGAACTCTGGGTGGAGTTGTTTCTGATATCCTGGATATATAATATTTTTATACTAGAATTGCTCGTTTGCGATTAGTCACATACTTTCTAATAAAATTAAAACGAACCAAAATGTTAGGTAAAGTCTTGAATATACAAATTTTAGTATCAGTGATACAGCAATACTTATTTATATTGGTGATACTGTATCACCAATAAAATTAAGTAGGTAAGTAATAAAATAAAGTGTGTGTTCGAATGTACCTGCCCTTGTTCAGTATTCAGTGAGCGCGTCGGAAGTGGCACGATGACAGTTAGATTTTACTGCAGAACATCTAGAAACCAATGCTATAAATAAGGTAAGCCTATGATTACATCATTGTATCTTGATAAATTAAGTATTTCGGTCACTGGACTATTACAAGCTATATTACAATCTTTGCCTGACTAACTAAGTAAAAAAAAAGAAGAAAGATAAATATTTATTAGATAGAGATAGGACACAAGAATCAAATGCTAAAAAATCACATGAAAAGAGAAAAAAAAACCTAAATGAAAACAGTAAAAAAGAAGAAAAAAAAGAGTCAGTGGACCCATCAGTGTCAAACATGGACATTGCTGTGAGTAATAACCCTTTAGTTACCCACAGCTCCTTCTTCCACGAGTCTTCTCTCAATTATCCTAAGAGTACAGAAAGTTCGTCACAGTTCCCCAAAAGATTACTTCTTAGATATGACGGTTTCCTTACGATGTTTACCTACACCGATATTGAGCAGCGGTTTTGTAAACAATTTACATAAATATGTGTGGACACGACACACGACCGGGGTTCGAACTTGTGACTTTATATTTTAAAGCTGAGGCCTATACCGCTTCGCAACCGCAACTCGAAGTCATTAATTAGGTATTTTTCTATGATATAGTGCACAAATGTGAGTGTCATCACTCTCTATTCCCTCACTTTTACAGACTAACGTGACCGGTCGACCTACACAAACTATGAGAGATTAAAAGCCGGATCGACAGCGTAAAGTACTCTCTGAAAATCCATAACATACCTAATCACTACATAGTATAAAACAAAGTCGCTTTTAATGTCCCTATGTCCCTATGTATGCTTAGATCTTTAAAACTACACATCGGATTTTGATGCGGTTTTTTTTAAATAGATAGAGTGATTCCAGAGGAAGGTTTATAAGTATAACACATTGCACCCGTGCGAAGCTGGGGCGGGTCGCTAGTACACTACAAAATAACGACGTTACTAGTATTAGTAGAGTCTACTAAGCTAACGCTGTTTCACACGCCCACATGAAGAAACTGTGTCTCAGTTCCTAATATTGAGACAACACACTTTATTTTAAGTAAAGTAAAGTAAAGTAAAGTAAAATTTATTCATGTAGTAAGTAGTTACAATTAATATCTTAGAGTACAGGTTTATTTCATAACAGGTAGTGTATAATACATTTGCCTGAACTAGGTTGCCCTGTGTTTCAGGCTTAAAAGGCATACAATATTTTATTAATCACTAAAGTGCAAAGTAAAAAATAACACATTTCATAACATTAATTCATACAAACTAAGTAGTAAATAGTTATAATAAAAGAAACTTATTCACTTTAATACTAGTAATAACTTCTCTGTATCATCATAAGTCAGATTTAGTAGGGCATCCTGAAGATTTTTTTTACATCTACTATAATTTAGTTTATAAATATTTGCAATAGCGTTTAGTCTATTGTATAGAAGAGGTCCTAGAAAAATGAAAAATTTAGCTACAAAGGCGTGCTTTGTCCCTATTTTCTGAGGACAAACAATATCTTTCCGTCTTTTATTCGTGAGTTCAGTGCTGTAAGGAAGGGCTGCGTGCTGTTTTAGTACTATACTCAGAATGAAAAGCTGTCTAACTGTAAGAACTTTGCAGGACTTATAAAGCAGATTGGTTGGGAAATGAAAAGGGCGGAAAGTTGAAACTTTGAGAATAGCTCTCTGTGCTCTCTCAATTGGTAATAATAAGGTTTTTCCTGCCCCACCCCATGACGTAATGCAGTAAGTCAGTAGTGAATGACATAAAGCAAAGTATACTTGCTTGACTAACTTTGGGTCTGCGATATGGCGTATTTTTTTAAATACAAAGATCAATTTGCGTACTCTATTTACTAAAGCTACGATATGGTGTTTGAATGATAGAGTTTCGTCTAATATAACGCCCAGATATTTTGTTTTATTCGCCTTTTTAATAACAGGGCAGCTACATTGGTTATTATAGTCTCTGCAAAAATGGGCAAATAAACTTATGTCAGGGTGAGTTATCTTTCGCATCGAAAATCTGATATAATTTGTTTTTTCTGCATTTAATGTTAGTGAATTATGCTGAAGCCATTTATTTACAACATTAAATCCCAATTGCGCATAGTTATAAACTTCGATTTCTGAATCAGCCGAAAACAAAAGAGCGGTGTCGTCAGCATATGATATAATGCCGTGATCTAGTTTAAGGTTACAAAGGTCGTTAATATATACTAAAAACAGATTTTGTATGATATTAGATAGTAATATACTTTATTTGTTGCTAATCGTATTTAAATCACTTGATTTAAATGAAATAGTAAAACAGAGATAAGGTAATTAACATCGAGACTGCAGTCCTCAAAGCAGTCACAACGTTATAAATCCTCGTACATGTTACTAATTTACGTTTACAGCACAACGTAACACAGCGTAACAGCACAGATTATAATCATAATACAACGGCCAGTCTGCTGGATTACTATTGTTTTCTATTATATACTTACTAGTAATATAGTGTTTGTAAATCAAAAACTAGACTTGATCGAGTTTGGTTTGCACATTTGAAGTTAAAAAACTGGTATAGAAACAGGTGCATCTAGTTTCATCAAAATTATTCATACAGTTTCATAGATTTAACATGATTTTTTCCGTTGCAATGTGAAATAGTGGGGTAGATATTTTTAAATAAATAAATAAAATAAAAAGCATTTTATTTCTTGCAAATATCAAACAAACATAACATTATTATATTTAGTTAAAATAATATACTCGTAGTTAGTTTTTTTGTTTATACAATATTTTGTGCGAATGTACTAATATAACTAGTATTACCAATACGAGTACGTAGACAAACCGCAAAAAAGTGCCAAAGTTAATAATTAATAGCCGTGTCACCTATATTAGCACCTAGTTTAATTTTACGTAAATTGTAGAGGTGAGGCACTTGTTTTGTGGTTTTTATGTGAGTTGGCACTGCGGACCGGATTTCCCGGTGATTCATGTCTTGTAAAAATATAGTGCTTACCCATAGGAAGAAGACACACAGGGTCACGGTTCCTGAATTAATTTCCACTCAGGACAGACGTCAATACTTCAGTTTTAGTTAAGAGCATTTGAATCATAATTCGTTCACTTTTAGTAAATTAGGTACTGACATATCAAACCGTTGCGTTTACCGTATGTGAATATGACTGCATAAAAGGCCATATAAGGCTAACAAGGCAATATATTTATATAGGTACCTAAAGTTAGTATCTCCACATAGTTACACACAGGAATTCAGTTTTTCCTGTCGAAAAGGTATTTAAAATACATGTAAATTAAATAAATAACCTAATAACAAATAAATTGTAATAAGGTATATGCAAGTGTTTACATGAGATCCTCGTAAGCAATATTACTAGTACCTGTTCAAAGAATTAACGGGATTCTCAACAAGAACAAAACCTACGTCATTTGATTTGTGGTTTGACTTAATAATTTTAATAGGTTACTATTGAATATCCGTGCACACAAGTAGGTGAGTACAGAATTACTAATTGTGAGGTAGCAATGCTATTATACTACCTTAATTGGACCTTTAAAGAAATTAATTAAGTAGTCGATAAATTAACAACATAATAACGCAGTATACGTCTCTATCAAGTATTAGACTTAAAATCAAGTATTTAGAAGTCTATTAAAGACTACATTGAAGTGCCTAATTAATTATTTAATATTAGCTTCCATCCACAGCTTGGCGCGCGTGATACATGGGATAAAAAGTAGCCTATGTGTTAATCCAGTGCCTGTGCTAAATTTTATCCAATTCCGTCCAGTAGTTTTTGCGTGAAAGAGTAACAAACATTCATACATTCTTACAAACTTTCACGTTTATAATATTAGTAGGATCTATTTAAAGAAATCCATCTTTATTTTGATTACTTAACTCTGTATCAAGTTGTATAGACCGATACTATTTAATAAATAAGCAATTAGGTACTTAGAAATACCTATTTATTGATTGGTTCGATAGAAGCGTCCATACAATAAAGGAATAAGTTGCAAGATTCAGTCTAAATACTTTATTTAATCGAGGAGTATTTTTAAGATACATATAGTTTCTATCCCCAGTTGTGCCCTTTATGTGAATATCGGTGAAGGAAAACATCGTAAGGAAAGCGACATGTCTAAGAACTAAAATTTAGAGGGCATGTACATGTGACATCTACCAAACTGCTTTTGGATAGCGTGGTGTGTGGATTAAGGCTTAAACTCTGTCAATTATTGAGGTAGATGAAAGAAGACCTATGCCCAGCTGTGGGCCACTAAAGGTTTATTACTTTACTAGAAGTCGGTAGATTCGGTGAACTTGAAACTTAAGCATTAATCATAAAGTTAATTAAACAGTCTGAAATCACCAATTACCTGATTGAATGCTTCAATCACATCGCATACATACGAATGCATTATTAAAGGTTAATTCGGTTGTGTTTACTCTCATTTCTTGGTACGATGACAATATATGAACATATCGTCTCGTTCACCTCGTTTACGACCGCCCGACGGTTTTATAGTGGTCGTAATGAGTCGCTGTATGCGTTTATTGTAATTAATTTAGTATGTACTGTTATGATTTTATGATGTGCATTGATTTGAAGGAAGATTTTTATTTCTTGGTTACTGAGTTGCGTTTGTGCTGATGATTGGGAGATGAAAGAAGTCCTATATTTGTTGACAGCTTTATTTTACAGTCTTTCACGACGCACGACGTCTGTGTGGTCTTAGATACAGCGTCGTTAGCGTAGGGAATGCCGTGTTCACTTCTAGGTGAACGAACCAAAATGACTTTCGGGAAATTTTTCAGCACAAGTACAAAGGCAGTAAGTGCACTCGTGTCCCGGAGAGTATTTTAAGCCTGTTCTGTGTCGGATCTTTATCGTCTCACCGGGCTCTAAGTAATAGAGTGTGCACCTGTGTTTGTAACCGTTGTATTTTTTTCATTGTTTGCCCACACACACTTGTGAGCAGGGGTGGCGCAGCAGGTCTCGCCTTTGAAATATAAGATCGCGGGTTCGATGCCCGGTCGTGCCCACACATCTTTGTGTGAATGATTTCATTGCCGCTGCTCAATATCGGTGAAAAAAACTTCGTGAGGAAACCGGCATGTCTAAGAACTAATCATTCAAGGACATGTGACACCCACCAACCCGCTCTTAGCCAGCGTGTGTGGATCAAGGCCTACACTCTTTCAACTCGTAAGATAGTGGGAGAAGACCCGTGTCCAGCAGTGGGATAACATCTTCTGCGTCCGTGGTTAGTCAGCTAAAAATTGAAGGAATACGGCTAGAAGGATTATTTGTTTCTTCTTTCCCATTTTCCGAGGTGAACGACAAACGCGGCGACCTGACGCGAAGGTATCTAAATATCAGTTTAACTTTAGAATCCTAATCTTAATCATTATATGTTGCAATATATTTGTTTATTAGAGATTACTGAAATACTAATATACCTATTTTAATAATAAAGGAAACTTAATTTTTCCTGGTACAATTGAATAATTCAACGTTAGTTGATCTAAATAATAGTTTTCCATACGAATCACACAATATTATGACGTCTGTACGTAATCCTATATGGGTTACTTGGTCTTAATGTATCGTATGTTTGTTTACCTACTTATAAATATGTGTGCGTTTTCCTTTTAAACATTACCTCAGCCATAGTCCGTAGACGTCACACTTTCTTTATTTATTTCATCATCCTTACTAATCCCTACTAATATTATAAATGCGAAAGTAACTCTATCTGTTTGTCTGTTACGTTTTCCCGCTTAAACTACTGAACCGATTTGGATGAAATTGGGTATGGAGGTAGTTTGAGACCCGAGAAAAGACATAGGATAGTTTTTATCCGACTGCGCAAAAATAAGGTAATGTTTTGATGACGACCTCGGTAGTCGAGCGGTGTAAGCCATCCGATTGGGCTATACTGTGCCAGGGAGGTCGCGGGTTCAATTCCCGTTCCGAACCATATTTGTGTAACAACAAAAAATTGTTTCGGTGTCTGGTTGGTTGAGGGACTACCCTCCGCGCCTCGAAGAGCAAGTTAAGCGGTCGGTTCCGGTTGTCATTTAACACACCTATGACAATCGTTACATGTAGTCAGAAGTCAATATAATCTGACACCTGGTCTAACCATCTCAGCTACCGGTTCCTTACGGGTTTCGAGGTCTGATGGCAGTCGCTAGTGTAATTCTGGTAGCTAGCCGCCTCAGGTTAGACTGGGAGCCGATCCCAATAGAAATGGGAAAAAGGCAAGGGGAATGATGATGATGATAAATTATAAACTGACACTTCTTGAGTGGCTTCCTTTTGGCGAAACTGCCTTTCTTTCTCTATTTATTAAGGTAACAAATATTTTATGGTTCTAGAACTATTTTCAGACCTGCTGTGCTTTTAAATAATGTTGGTAAATTCGCCAAAACTAAGGTCCCGCACTGGGCAGCAAGAATTGAAAATCTGTTAAAACCAAATCTACAAACATACTACAGTCCATCAAATCTAAGAGGTACCTACCGTTTGATGTATCACTGTTTTCTATTAAATTTGCTTAATAGAGGCGTAAATTACACTATTTTTATTAGCTTTCCTGTAAAATAATTAAATATGAAGCTATTTTAATTTTAATATAACATAAACAATTTTCATATAAAAAATAAAATTCTAAATGAACGCTTACTCTTGACTCTCGATCCCAATCTCACCATAATACGAATTCACTCTGCGATATTTAAAATTTTGCATTTATCTTCTTTTAGTTAAGGCATTAGATTGTTAAGTTTAAAATAAATTTAGGTTAGTGTTGGGTTTGTTATTCAGTTCAATACTTTATTGTCTAATTGTATTTTATGTTCTTGTTCTAATGGCTTGTTAAGTCTAAACAAATATTCTATGGGAATATATTATATCGACCTACCTAACTAAATGGGAATTTTGCTGTAGCCCTATACATACGACTAGGGAAAATTAAATCACAAGGAAATGCATACAGTACTAACAGAATTATTGATATTGTAAGTCAAATAACTATTTACAAGCGGTAAGCAATATGTACTTGGGTGGGAAAGGAAATTCCAACACCTATTCGACGTCAAACAATTTAATTCAGGTATTTTTGCTTATAATAATAGTTTGTGGGTAAATAGAATGTTTCATAACCCATCCTTACTAATAATATGAAATTAATGCGTGGGTAAGTATTGAACAATAATTAACTACAATATAAACAAATTAATTTATTCTATGAGGGCAACTGGACAGTTTGTCGTTTGTCAATTTGACCATATTGTAACACAGTTGGACGATAACCTAGCTTGGCCACCAGTCTCCCACCTCATGTTAATATTTTTGATCCCATATAAGCAGGGGTTGTGATATGGTAACCAGATATTAAACCTTTTTTACCTTTATAATAAATTGTAAGAGACAGTAAAAATATTACATAATAAATTAAAATCTCATTTTTAAATGAAAACACAGACGTTACCCAATCACTAAACACATAACTAAAATATGTTTCGTCTGAAAATCCCTTTATACTTAGCCACTTTTAAAAGCGGTAATAAAATGTTCCAGAATTTGCAAACAAAGGTTGCGGTTAAAAACAAATGAAAGCTCTTAACCCGTAGCTAGATAGCAACCGTGGTCTTTGACCGAATTATCTATTTTCGTCTTTCCCTGTTATCCATAACGATTACCCGCCTGTCGGCCGAATTCTCTTTTAGCACACCTAGACCAGATGGTCTATGTTGTTAAATGTGTAAAATTATACGAATGCTTAGATTTATTGAGCGGTATTAGGTGTTGCGTGCATGCCTCTCTCAAGCAGTAGGTAGGTACAAACCCTCAGTTATCAAGGCATATGTGAGGGCAGAGTAGGTCACACACGCACACCTTTGATATAAATTAATCTCTAGTTAATGTGATGGATCACGCCTGCGGCGATATTTATTTCTTTGTTTGTAAAATATAAAACACCCACTGACATATCTTGAAGGTGCGTGTGACGGGGAATTAACTGTAATCTAAAATTTTTACTTTGCCTAAATTGTGGTGGCTTTCCACAACTGCCAATGAAAGCAATTTTTATTCCTAAAAGGTGTGATGTACTTTTGGATGATAATAATTTTTAAAATTGAAAATTAAAATGTTAATTCTTAATATTTAACTTTTCATTTTACTATAGGCTCTTTATATAAATTAAGATACTTTTCAACCTTTAAAATATATTGTCGAGAAAAGACCTGTGATAATCAGGTAGAACAATAAATGGATGTCAGTTTTGAAGCATGATTCAAAATTTAAAGTGTAATCTCAAACATAATCATGAGACATTATTATAATAATAATACATATAATATAATACTAATAATAAGAAAGCTCTAATTGATTGTATAGCTAGAATCATGAAACATACACATTGCACTATTGTTCTGAGTAGATATGAATAGATAGGCATAGAAAAAACGTAGTTTGTTAAGTACTCTTACCTTTTTTATTACTTGCTTAAAACTGGTGTGTAAAATATTTATTATTACCTTTACTATTAATATTTCCAGAACATTTACCTACGTTATGATGTCTTTGACAAACCTTCTTGAACGGCATGAACCCTTTCTCGGGTCTGCAGTCGTCCTTGCCGCAGTCTGCGCGGTCAATAGTAAGCAAACGCATAAAATATTTAACAACCACGTCATATAATCTAAGCCTACTTTGTCATAAGTACTAAAATATAATAACTATCTGGATTTAATATTTTATTTCTTTTATAACTCTTTAAAATATTTGATGGGACGGAATTTAAGGTTTGAGTTTCAAATGAGAAAGGATAAAAGTGTACATATAATTGATATTAGGCATATGGTGAACAGCGTTTTTAGGATAGTAAAATATTTCCTATTTATTAATACTACCCTTAGGTAAAATAGATATAATCGTATATACAGGTATCTACTTAAATATACTTATATATACCTAATTATAAATGCATCTCATAGGTTGGCAGTTTGTTATACTCTCCTTACATTTATTTGTATTGTTTGTGTAGAGGGTTCTCAACAAAGACTCAGGACAATTGGGTTTTGGGGAACCATAACATTTATGTTTAGCTTTGAATAACTTTTTGTTTGTTTTCTACACCTTTGTTGTAGGTCTTTCTTTGATTTGAATATGACATAGAAAATCATACTAATGAAGAAAAATATTTATTTTTGCTTTTCATAGAAAGGTTTTTTTAGAAACGAAGGATATTTGATAATGAAACATAAGTATCATTCAGAGTGGAGATAAATGCGGCTTAACAGACAGACGACTGACCAACACGTCTGAAGTAAAGTTAAGGGTTATTTTTCTTTTGAAAATAAAAGGTTCCTCCCTTCCTTTTGGGGCAGGACGATCCCATCTTCAACTTCTCTTCTTTGTGCCAGTCTAGTTATATTTGTGTGTATCAAATCCTAAAAATAATGTCATTTACTAAAATGTACTGTATATTAAACAAGTTATAAGAATCTAGGTAGGTTAGTGCTCCAGTTATAATGTAGTGGTCGAGTATTATCGCATCGCAGGATGTGCTGTCGGGTCGACGCGCTGACACGCCGCCACTAATTGTTATAAATTGTTAAGATATGTGTACCTATTACATATTGCTCAGCGTCCAGCTTTGTCTGCAGAGAAAGTAGATGGAATTTAAAATATTATGTTGAAATAAAACTATTACGGATTTTATAGCGGTTTATTTTTGATTTTAGATCCCGACATTTCAAAGTCTTTTTAGACTTTATGGTCAAGGGTGGACTGAGGTATTTGACGTCCAAAATTAATTAATTATAATTATTACTGACTACCTATTTATAAACATTATTATTTATGTGATTTAAGCAAACTGAGCTCTTGTCTGGAATTCTGAGTTGATTTTGCTTGGGTTTTGATATAAGTAAATTAAGCACTGGGTTCCAAACAAAATATTACAACCATTTTCTTTGTTAAAATTAGGATGTGTTTTAATTTTAATAGCTTCGTGGATCATTCTTGGTAGGAACCGGTTTTCTTTGACAAGTACCTGTGTTTTATCAAATCTCAGGTAATGGTTATAAAATAGTTTTTTTTTTCACTGTGTGCTATTCGCTTAAATCTAAGAAAATAATACTATGTTGGTCAGAAATCGACCACTTGAGATACTTTGAGGATGATTATGACTAGGTATGGCATGATTATGAGATGCTTAAGTACTATCTATTTAATTTTATTACTGACTAAATTAACTAACTAGCTTTAAATGAAATTAATTAATAAAACTTAAATCCATTTAATATTGTTAACAAGAATAGATAAATAGTTCACAAGATCAACTTAATAGGTAGTCTGCCTGGTACAGTCCATGTAAAAGTACTAAAGCAAGGTTAGTTGATAAATTTTGGGCAAAAGATTTTTTTAAACAGATATGAATAAGCGCTATCATCTAAATATTCATCGGTAACTAGCACCTACCACCTGTGCAAGCTTCTTTTAGTACCTCGTCTCTTAGCATGCAATAAAATCTAATGCATTTTAACCTATAAGCTTAAGTATGACTTTTTGATAAGTTAGTCTTGTAAAAAATATTACTAATAAGCAGGCTTTATAAAAACTTTCTAAAACTTATGTTTTTATAAACTTTGTTAACTTTAAGTTGAACCTAAAGTTTAAATGGACGGGGTTGTGGAATTATTAATAGAAAAAATAATTACATATTGAGGTGAATGTGAGACCAGATATTCCACTTTGTTATTCTACTTAGATAGTAAGTGCAAAGTTAGCAAAGACTCTTCAGTTAAATTTAAAAATCTATGCGCTAAAGGGGAAGATACAAAAATGGGCAAAAATGTCTGTTCCGAATAGAAACATTTCAGAATTATAGCACAGATATATAAAATTTTAAAAACGAACGTGGGTAGGCCATGTTTTATTTGCATTTACATGATTACGCAAATTAGTAAAGTACCTATAGTTTTGCATACGGAGTTACGGTGGGATAGTTTAACTAAGGGGCGTAACCTTTACCAGTTCTTTCCATCAGTTCGCGAGCGTTTAGCGAGACCGTGGGTTGAGGTTGATCACTATGTTCCCAATTTCTCACAGGACATGGCAACTTTAAAAGTAAATTGTTCTCTTTCACCTGAGTAACATCACTATTATGTCAGAGTTCTACTCCTGACAATCAGTATGAACAATCAGCACATCAAATCTTGTAGGAGTGTAGACTTTGGGAGAATGAACGTAACATTATGCTCGACAATAATATATAACCATTAATTGGGGCGGTATATTATACCGATCTTTTTGCAACCGATGCTAATTTCCGTGCAATCAAACGATTTTGCCATAATTATTAGTGGA
Source organism: Meganola albula (assembly GCA_936450015.1). NCBI lineage: Eukaryota > Metazoa > Arthropoda > Insecta > Lepidoptera > Nolidae > Meganola > Meganola albula. Next base: position 9,369,155 of record OW388155.1, on the reverse strand, counting down.
ATCAGTTCTGATAGGTCCGCTTAGATTACATTACCCATCGTGATAAAACATTTTTATGAGGCAATTTTAAACATCTCTTCTATCTGTGTCCCGTTGTGCCTGAAGGGAAATCAATCTAACTTTGTGACTCCTCCTATTATTTTTCTGTTTAAATTCATGCGAGATCTAAGACAGTTTAGGTGTCCCGGGATTTGGCCGGGTTCAAATCCAGAGTCTCTTTACAGCGCCGTTGTCGATCCTGGCTTACAGGAGTAGCAATGGCGCGGTTAAGGTAGTTGGTTAAATCCCAAAAAAAAATACGGAGTTACGACTAAAACCTAGTAATATGCCTGTATACCTAACTGTAAAAGAATATTTGTAAAGTGAATCATATCGTTTGCAGCATCTGACATATACAATCATTAATCAAGCGCGTTCACAAATTAAGAAATATTAATTTTATTTCCTGTTCTCAGAAGTTATGGCGCATCCAAGCCAAAGTTAGCGGAAATATTATATTGTTTTATAATGATTATTTAATTCAATATACGAGATTCAAGTACGACCCAAAAAGTCATAACTTTTTGTTTGTAAACTTTTTTATAATTTTGTAGGGTATACAGGTATATGCCAATTTTCCTGTGGACAAGTATTTAGCTTGGATTAAAAATAAACAAAGTCGTTTAGATTGTGTTGTTAGGAGAGATGAATACGAGAAATAATGTGAAGTAGGAAAAATATTGACAAACATTGTGTTTTAAAATTGTTCTTCTTTTTTTTAAAAGGCTTCAAAAAGTTTTTACGTGTAAAAAGAGGTAGAATCTTCCACTTAAAATGAGGTCGAATCTTCAGCAAAATAGCAAAAAAGCATGTAAGACTTAGGAGTCAGAAACGAGTACTTTTTTATTTCGTATCCTTCGATTTAAAAAGTTTCTGTGGGCGAAAAGTGCAAGATTGCTTCGGAAAATGCCAGACAGCCAGGTTTATCACCCCTTTCTGCCTGTCTGATGTAAACTATAGTTTGGCATAAACCTTAATCCAATATTTTTCTTTAGCAAATGGACGATGTACAATGCTGTTTTGATACATAGATTGCTGCGTAGGTTTGAGGTACGAATTTATCAAAAGCAATCCCCAAAGAAAATCCTACGCATGGAACACATATATTATTTAAGGTTAAAAAGAAATAAAATTCTTATATTATTTGGAGGAACGCTCTGTTGATGGTCCTTCGAGAGTTAAACTTAGTGAAGTCTTCAGAAAATCCGAGATTTAATTTACCAACTTAGAATATGGAAAATCCTGTCTGTAGTTTGTATGAACACTTTATCAAATCGACTAAAAACGGTCTTGTGGCGAATAACTTTATCTGTGGAAGGACATGCATTCATTATGTATGTAAGGCACTGCGCCTACGATGATTATTTGCAGTGCTGCATGATACCCTTACTGTTACCTACTAATATTATAAATGCAAAAGTTTGTATGGATGTGTATAGGTGTGAATGCTCTTTCACGTAAAAACTATGGAAGGTTTTGTATGAAATATGTCACAGAGATAAATTATAGTCTGCACATGGGCAACTTTTTCTCCAAATACAGCGCAGGCGAAGCCGCGAGCGGAAGCTAGTTTTTTTGTAATGTCATTTCCATTAATCTGACCGTAATCTAGAATCTAAAACCAATGATGGCCATCATTAAGTAGGTAAGTAGGCATCTTTCCAGCGAACAACAAAAAATATGGCACGTTTCAAAACTTAGTCACTTGCTTACTTTCGACTTAGTGACCTTTTTCTGATTCATCGCGTGAATTGCGTATCGCTTGAGATTATGTCAACTGGGCATACTTAACGGTGTTTGTATAAAATATTATGATAACAATAATGTTTAAATAAGTACTATAACCATTGTGTAAATCGCAGGGCTCAACCGAATCAATAAGCTACAAATGGACCATTACTTTGCCAGTTTCGCTTACTTTCCCTACCTTACCTCTTTGTGATTGCAACTGAAATGTGTTACATTATGAGGCTTTACTGAATCCATTGAATGTCAAAATCGGTAAATACCTATAGCGAACAAGTCTTCGGAAATTTTGAAACCCTACTAAATATGAAGCCACCAAGGTACCACAGCTGATTATAGGCATCTCCTAAATCACACTAAAGAGCACGATCCGCAGGTACATTCTTAACTACTTATTTATTTGCAGCTACTTAGCAAAATCGTCGCTCCAGTTAGTCCAAAGTACCTACGTTCTCTATGTCCTCCTAGATAAGTTGCATAACAACTATTTTACAACATTCAAAATAAAAAAAAACGCTTTGCTGCCACTTTTACTGTACGAACTGCCAAGTTGTGGAATTCACTACTGGCTTATCGATTTCCCGATAGCTATAATCTGCCTGTCTTCAAGTCACGAGTGAATCGCGTGAAGTAAGCGCGTTTCATCGTAGACTGCATCATTGCTTAACAACAGGCAAGTTGTGGTCAAGCGCAATCCTATTAAAGAATAAAAAATAAAAAACACGCCAACCTATGTGACAACCTAGTCTGAACTGTAACTTAAACTTTTCCATTAAGTCCGGACGTAATGTTAGCTTTCATAAATCCTATTAGTCAACTTACATGAATAACTGTCACGATGTGGGTCAAGTACTTAGAAATTGGTAGAGAGACGTCTTACTCATCATCACTAGTTAGACGGCAGAAAATATAATAAGCGGTTATAATAAGTACGTTTAAAGTTTCCTTTTCGATTTGATTATTTTAAATCTCTAGGAATATTCCATTTCTTCCGGACTAAGAGCATCATGAGACATAATCATATTTGATTTTGTCAGTATATTTGGCGCCATGATTTTTATAATAACAAGACAGGCGCGGGTCAAAGTCACGTTGCCCCGGCGCCTAACGAGTGAGCACGTACTATTCCTTAAGTGACCGTCAGCCCCAAAGGTACTACACAACGTTAGCCGACTAGTCATGAGGAGTGACGGTGTGAAGTGTCTATGGCTACGTCATTAAATAACGGAAACAAATATATAAATAAGACTAGCGGCCCCAGCAAACTTCAGACCGCGTATTTCTCACCTTCTATAGCGTCTTTTCTTAAAAATGTTAAATTACTAATATCACTATAAAAATAGGGGTGGCAAAGAGGTAAAAATTTAGGGTTGTATGTATTTTTAATACCAAATCATTTATTTAATAAAAATAAATCACTAAAGCTCGAGAATGGCTGAATCGATTTCGGTGTGTCAGAGCAGTTTGGTTACAAACACCACGACACAATTTAGTGTATTAGATAATTACTATTTTTATCCTAATAAAATATTACATTATTCATCATACTTAAAAATTTATACCACATTATTAGCTAATGGTGTCTGAATAATTTGCTACAAGTCTGCAGTTGTCTACTAAGTTTATTGTGTGATATATTATAGGTTGCCCCCCGATCCCCTAAAAAACTAGAGTGTCCGGCAACGTCCTGAGCCGAGGTTCGTCCCCACATGGGGAGCCCTTATGGCAATTGCCAAAGTACTTGATCGGTTCGACCGTCCTCGGACGGCTCACAGAAAAAGTTCGGTGAACCAATAGAGGCTCTTCTGGCCGATTGGGTTAGGTCATCAGCAAAAAAAAAATTATAGGTTAAAATAAAACTATTAGAGTCTACATAAAGTGTAATTTGAAAAATAAGTAAGTAGCAAATTAACAATGCATTATTATCACTTACTTGTACCTAAACTGCATGGGTGCTACATGTATTAGTTTTGTTTCCAAGTTATTTAAAGCACATTACCGCTCTAAGTGTATACCAGCCGGATGTCTGTGACAAAACAATGAAAGTAACAACTTGTTGCCAGCTTGGAATACAACATTGACTTCATGAGACATTGCGATACTGTACTAATACCAATAGAGTTACATATCCTTTAGCTCCTATAATAAGTTACTTGATTTGATTTGAGTTTGACGGGCCGGTGGTGTGGTCGGTAAGATACTTGCTTTTCACGCCGCGTGGGTTCGATTCCCACCCGAGACAAACATTAGTGATGAACATGTGTGTTTGTGTCGAGTCTGGGTGTAAATATCTGTTATAAGTACATATTTACAAAAGAAAAGTATTATAATAATACTAGCTGCCCCAGCGAACTTCGTACCGCGGAAAATTGTGAATCTAAACCATTCCCAGATCCCCTAGAACACACACAAAAAATTTCATCAAAATCGGTTCAGTCGTTTAGGAGGAGTTCAGTCACATACACACGCACACAAGAAATATATATATTAAGATGTATAGTATATACCAGTTATCTGGTTTCCATAACACAAGCTCTGCTTAGCTTAGGACCAAATGACCGTGTGTGTTAATATCCCAGAATATTTATTTATTTAATATATGATATAGATATTAAAAAACAACCAATCTTTCAATAAATTTAATCTTTAAAATGAAATCACGTCGTGATAGTTTCATCATTTATAACTCTAGGATCTTTAATTTGTTAGGTTTGAGAATGAACCATACAAAAAATAAAAATAAAATTAGGGGCAGGTACTGCTGCAGGAAACTGCTTAATAGTACTTGTAAACTGAATTCGTAACTATTCTTTATCATGATAAGTAATTAAAAATAGATACCTGGGTACTTAGAATAATTATTTGGTTTAGTAGGATATGTGTTTAGGACGAGAGATAGTTTTAGATGAAAGAATCTACAAGTGTTTGTTTTTGTTTGCCAAAAATGGCATATCTAATCAGTGTACTCTGCACGTGCACGTAGATGACTTTTATAGTTCGTTTTATAAGATACTAGTTTTCCACCCGCGGCTTCGCCCGCGAATGTCGGTTATCGCGTTAAACCATTAATCTCTTTTTCGCAGTCGGATAAAACTATCTTTTCCCGGGTCTCGAACTATCTCCATACAAAATTAGTTCAGTAGTGTAGGCGTGTAAGTAACATTTTGAAATCGGCAAGCCTCCATAGGCATATCCATAAATCTATAGGGGTTTCTTAAAAAATACTACGGCTCTTAGACCATATTGTAAGTTTTTCATTTAATATCCAAGAACAAATAAAATTTAAATTTCGAATTCTAATAATCGGACTGAGTTATCAAACGTCATTGTGTCAAAATAAAAAGTAATTTAGCTAAAAAGAACGAAGGAGTATTGATATCAACTTCAAAGAAAATCTCCCTCAGAATAATTTCTCAGGCTTCACTCGCGTAGTATTAGGATAAAGATTAAAAAAAATGGAAAAATAAAAAACACGTGTTTCATTATTTGTTTTAAGCTATATTTATACCAAATTTGAAGTGAATCGGACCAAGGACTAAACAGTTCTGCAATATTTAATTTTTCCAAAAAAGCTCATTTTACACTCCCCCTGGGGGTAGTTTTGGAAAAATAAAAAATACGTGTTTCATGATTTCTTTTAAGGTATATGTGTGCCAAATTTGGAGTGAATCGCGCTTGAGACTATACGGCTCCAGAGAAACTTTAATTTTTACCAATAAAATTCATTTTCCACACCTCATGGGGATAATTATGGAAAAATAAAAAACCCGTATCTCATTATTTCTCTTAAGGTTTATGTGTACCGAATTTTAAATAAATAGGACCAAGGAATAAAAAGTTGCATACAAACTTCACCCCTCTAAATAACCCTCTTAGGGGATGATTTTTGAAAATATTATTAGCCTATGTCCGATTCTAGGGTATACACTATCTACATTTCAAATTTCCATAAAATCGGTTGAGCGGTTATGGAGATACGCGGTAACAAACCTTCACACACACACACACACTTACTTTCGCATTTATAATATTAGTAGGATTAGTAGGATAGGATAACTACAACTTCCTTCTTTTGTCATCGCCGCCTACAATATTACAACTAATACTAATTTCATACTGTCCCAATAGTTTTTCTTTAATTAAAAACTTCTTCAAAAACAATGTTTTACTTTTTTCTTTACCTTTGGTTGATACGTCATTCATGGTATGAATAAGTGCAATAGAAGCATACAATGCGAACGTATAGTCTTATTAGCATCCAATTTTAGTGCTGCACCATATACGATGCAGTTCAGTAGCGGACATCTACCTGTCTACCCAAACACAGCCACTATGCTAAACTACCGCATTATCGTATATACGTTGAACTTGAATTGCCTTATGGTATGCGTTTACAGGGAATATTTCTGTTCACAATGTTTTTAAAACGAATAGATTAGCTAAATAATTATTTGACTTATTTAACTGGTATCAAACCTAATGATTTTTTTACCGACTCCAAAACTAAGCAGGTTGGCAATTTAGGTGGTTATTTTTTGTTCGTTTGACATAAATAGACTGATTTGTGAAACAAAAAAATTGTTTCAATAATTCATTCATTCAATTTATTTTTGTAGAGATTTTTTTGGATATTTAACTATTTTATTAGAATTGTAGAGAAATATAAACAGTAATGAGTATACCTAATTGTATTCGGGTATTAACTGATTACATAGATAAACTATTTCAAGGTATTTATTGATAGTGGCATTCACCGAACACCTACTAATAAAATTAAAAATTAATAATTATTTATAACAGGTAACAATAGTGGGTCTATTGTTACCTGAAAAGAATAATACACAACTCAAAATAATATCTAAATGACCACCTCTCCATCCAGCACTACATAAGGCATGTCTGCTACAGCAGTGCCAGATATAGAGGCAGTCCAGACGATCTGCAATCATCGCCAGGAATCTAAATAATTTAAACAGTAATTAGGGACAATAGTATCTTATTATATTTACCTCTAATTGTGATTCAATTCCAATAAGTATTATTAGCCTGACAAGTGTCACCTTTACAATAATTATCGCTGTTGCACCGTCATGTGTAGTATTAGGTCATTATTGCTTTAAAGGATATGATACAGTTTATTGCAAGAATTATAGTATCGTTTCATACCTGTTTGTTACCTTATTTCAGAATTGTGATTAATATTTATAGTGGGTGCGGAATTTCCTTTTGTGATTGCTTCTGTTATCAGAATTTTATTTCCGTTCTAATATTTTTCGTGATTTGTCGAAGATTCACCGTGTTTAATATTTCCGCATTGTTTATAAGGTAATATTTGTTGACAGATAATTGTGTAGGATACGATGGGACTTGGGATTTAAATGATAATTTTACCTTTTCTCTTTTTCTTTCTTATCTCTTATCTAATTCCTTCCTTGTTAGGTATAAGCACTGGATGAAAGTTGCGTTTTAAATAAGGAGTGACTGTTGAAGTAGTACCTACCTATGTCACAATTAGAATATAATCTGTTTAGGATAAGCTATATTTTTACTTAAATCACCTAAATCTTTTGTTTTAAACCTGACTAATAAAATTATGATTAGTAGGATGATAACTTGATAACTTAGGAGGTACAATTTTTGTTTGGCAACTTTTTTTAGCCAATATCGGGAATTGGAAATGTCTTTTTGTGATATAGCGATTTTCTTCCACCCATCGTTTATTCAGGTAACTGAAAATGAAAGTTTCTGCGAGTCTAGACGATACACCTGGGAACTTTTATACCTGTCTGCTGCTAGCATAGACATTCCTATATCAATGTTTGTGGGTGTTTATTAAATTACTATATATACTATTTTATTTCTGTAGTTGAATATTGAAAAAAAATCACTGAATCTAGTCTGATAAAACTGTAGCTGTACATAAGCTTCTAGATAAGTATCAAAGGGTCGGATGAGAGTTTATTGTTTTTTTACGTAGGAACGAACTCATTTGAACCTAATTTCCTGCGGTTGAACTGTGTTAATTGTTTGCATCGAACGATGTATTGCGGGCTAATGTTCCCTTCTAAAAGACCCTACGTTCTCTCTTAACAAAGGAAGCCGTGTTAAAGTGAGTAAAAACTGGGGAGAAACTAAAATCGACACTACATTATTATAATCCCGTTTGGGTACTTTACTTTGAGATGATTCTACATACTTTTAACACTTTAAATATCTACTATGTTTTATACTTCCTTTAATAATATATTTAGGCACTGAAATTGGAACTAAAAAAATCGAATGTAAACGCAACTTCTTGCATGAGTTGCAAAAAAGCATAACTGGAATCCTCATAAAATAATATTGTCAGCTTTTGTTTTGTAGAGTTAAAAAGAAGATGCATTTATAAATCAGGTGACAGTAGCCAAGTTCTCCCTATGTGTAGACGTAGGGCGCATTTGGTGCCCAGGTCAGGGCATGCAAAGGAAAGAGACAGCGTCATAACATTTGTCACGTTCGTGCGAGGCAGCTCTTAGGACTCCGTTAGCGGCTCTACGGTTTGTGTGCGCCTACCGAATACTGAACGAAAGTTTCGCTTTAGTAGTTAGCTCGCGCGTGGTCGCGGAGCACGCGTGCCGAGCGTATCGCTCATGGACACTGTTCATTTCTTACGATATATTGTTACTATTAAATTCGAATTTCCACAAAACAGTGAGTTAGTTGAATAACAAAACGATTTGTACGTATTACATTGTGCCTATCTGTTGTTGCATCTGTCGGTCTGTTTAACTCGTTACTTATTTAGCTAGCTCCATCCCTAAAGCACAAATTCGTTGGATGATTAGGCTTAGTGTAAATTCTGTAAAGTTATTAGTGTTTTCAGTGTCAGCTGTGTTAGCTAGTTCGCTGTCCCTTTCGAGTGACTCGAAAGGGAAAGGAAGGCCGCTGTTTTGTTTTTACAATTTTCTTTGCTGTATTGAAAGTAGAACAAAATACGGAAATGTAAGTTGTTGCAAAGCTTTTTATTGCTTGAATTACCTATAAGCATGTTATTGTTTAACTCTTTTTTTGAATTATAAGTTCATAAATTCATAGACAGTCGAAATCTAAAAATAAAGAAAACTATTCAACTGTAAAATTTTCTTTACAAACTGTGAAATGAAAGTTGGGAATGAGCAATGATATTGTGTTATGATTTATTTGTAGATCACTCTCGGTCATGTGGACGGCTCCAATTAGACTTGGGTTCGTTTATAAATAGTCTCCACTTAGGATTACTTGCATCTAACTTGCACCAACATCATCTTTATGTTTTGACCACGTTTCGATTTTATTGCTTGCCACTTGTATCTGTCAATCATTTCTTGGGACGTAAATCAAGTCATAAAATAAATTGTTATCACAAGTAACCAATGCTTACTCTATGTAAACCTGTATATACATTATTGCTTTTTACTTTATCTTAATCATTCTTATTTGACCCTTTGCCTTGTCGAGTACATGACATTAAGTAATTTTCATATTTATTTCATTTTTCTGGAATAATTACTTATCATAAATGTCCTTTACTACTTTGTTATAGCTAAGTATAGGCAGTATAGGGTTGGAATTATTGTGTAGCAAATGCAATAAAATTAAAATTAAGATTCAAAACGCAAGGTTCTAATAAATGTCATGTAGTTATAATCTCAAAGATCTCTCCCAAACATTTGAGGTAGTTAGAAAGGGAGAGAGAGAGAGAGAGAGAGAGAGAGAGAGAGAGAGAGAGAGAGAGAGAGAGAGAGATGATGGAAGAGAAAGGCTAACTCATTGCACTTGTAACAAAGACTAGACTTTGTTTAATCATCTACACATGTCTAGCAGCACCATTAAACGCATATTCAGTAAAGAAAATTTTCCTGTGGGTAATCCTAGGAAGCTACTGATAGTGGTACGGAAGGAAACTGTGACATAAGACAATGTTACGAAGGTTAATATAAGACTTCAAGCAATTAATGAGACCACTTTGGGAAAAATATTTATCCCGCCCAAGGAAACAATAGTATCTTATCAATGTCGGATAAAACCTGCTTTTATGCTGTGACTTATTAGGTATGCTATTATATTAAAAAAATGTTATGTATTTATTAGTTACTTTTATTTAAACACTTTTTTAAATAAATATGGTTGGGATTACATGGCAGGGTAGGTAAACTTATGGAGCTGTCCTATCGTGAGTGTCATACGTTTCAGCTCTGTATGTCATAACGGGCAGGACGCACTAATTGAAGACTTTCGTCTTTAGACTTTGTGGATTACTAAGCTGAAGTGGTAGTGGGTCGATCATATTTGCCGCAGAACCGACAACCGTTGGGGTAAACGAGTTCTTGAGTGGAGACCACGGATTGGCAAACGTAGCGTAGGATGCTCTTAGACTAGTTGAAATAACGATCTCTGCAAGGTGGCTGGTAAGAGCTGGATGAGAGTAATCGCGGATCGTGCTCAGTGGCGTACTTTGGGAAAGGCCTATGTCCAGCAGTGGACTAAACTAGTCTTATGATTATGATGATGTACCTAACTAACCTTTCAAAAATAAATGTACATACCTATTTTCGAAATTAGTCCACTACTGAGAAAAAGCAATAGGATATGAAACAGAACAATCGAATAAAGAACCATCTCGCTTTTAAATGTCGGTTAAAAATGTAGAGAGCAGTAGCCTAGAGGTTGAATTAGATTCATTGATAATGGTGTTAACGAATAAAACACTTTAAATGCTTGGTAATTAACTATTACCATATATGTTTCTGCTCGTAATTAATATAATTTGTTGTGTGACCCCAAACGACTTTGATTAACTTTCCAATAACATTTTCCTGTAGTTAAATTTAGTTTTGAATAATAAATTGCATTTTGCGGTCTACAAACCTGGTACAAACATACATACGTAGATGTATGTATGTATAATGTAATAAATAATGTAAAGTATCCTTTAAACTCATATAAGAATATAATAATATTGCCTAACGATTATATTGAAGGCTGCAGAGGCGACAACGGTGGCTTAACCGTATTGGATTCGACATTGAATTCTAGGTTGTGCCAACATATCTCTCTGTGAAACGTTTGAGCGCCACTGCTCTGTATTTGCAAAGGAAAGTATTGTAAGGAATCAACATCCACTAATCCGCAATTCGCTTATAGAGTGGTATTGAGTTAGTAGCAAGTAATCTTTATATAATTCTACTGTACATGTGTATGTCACTGAACTCCTAAACGGCTGGACCGAATTTTGTATGGGTTTAGATGGCGCCCTGGATTGTTTAGATTCAAATCAGCCCGAAAGTCGGCTGCGGTCGGTATTTAGGTTAATGATATTTTACAGGATAACGTCTATATATATAAAAATGTATGTATTAACACTATAATCCTCCAGTAGCAATATGTAATTTTAGAAGGGCGTAGTCAAATTATGCTGCCTCGTTAGACAGTTCCATAACTTTCTAGGGTGAATAAACAACAATTATTAAGAACCCAGCCCTTTACACGACGCGACAGCTGACGTTTATTTAGCTAACAAAAGTAGCACCACACAAAATAATGTCTCAATTATTGACTGTCGTTTGTCGTTTGTCATGTCATGTAGTGTGTAGAAAATAATAAACGAAAAAGGTTGGATTTACTCACCAACAACTTACACCTCTATTTTCGACGTTAGGAAATTGACTCTAGAAAAACACAATCTTGATACAGCCAGATATATAAATGAGAATTAATAAACAGATTGTGTAAGTTTCGTTAAACTCTATTTAGTTAAACTATGGGTCATTTGTAGTCGTATTAATTATAGATAGCTTATTATTTCTCAGTACAAACCTAGCTTATTAGTTATATTAGACTTGATTGGAAGTGCCTTTCAAATGAAGTTAATAATTATCGACCCCATCGATTAACCTAAGTTCAACATCGACAATTATCAGTTGAATTACTTATTTAGGTCACATCCCTAGTATAGCTAGGTAGTCATTACTCATTATAATTTGTTCATTTTTTGCACAAAATGGCCGTATTTGTCAAACTTTCGTGTATTAATAAATAGTCAATTTCGTAGGTAAATAGTATAATAACAAGTCTTATACTATACCTGTCTTTAAAATGCACACGAAATGACAAATTTTAGTTCTCGAATTTCCTGGGTTCTATTATTTTAAGTCGCATGGTGTGTACCTACATATTTGTATCATAATAATTGTTAAATCGTAGCCACATCCATAATCATTATATTTAGCCATATATTTTTGCCTACCGTTCAGTTCATAGCGCGTTAAGCTGTCTTTGTGCATCTTCTAACTTTTTTGTTGGTGCCTAATCTAATTTTAATTATATACCCATCAAAGACGTCTAGGAATTAAATTCATCACAATCAACAGAGTTTTGCAAAAAAAATAAAATTTTGTTTAGTAGGTATGTTATAAATTGCACTAATACTCTTAAGCTATGGTAAAGTAGTTTTTTTTACCGTTTTTAACATTAAAGATTTTATAATTTTTCTCACATAATGTAGGTCCACTAAAAATCCATCGAACTGGATCATGTCCTATATCACTGGTTATTTAGTTAAATCTTTACAAGTTTCAGTCCCTATCTAACAAAACTTCAAATTTAATAGTTTAGATAGCTAGGTATGTAGGTACGTGTACGTCTACCAATGTAAAGTTTAAGTGAAATTGACGTAGTATACTATTCCAAGTTGCGAGTAATAAAAATTTGTATTAATAAATGATGAAGTTCAGAACTTCGCTCCGCTCTTTGTATTATTTCAGATCTTCACTGAATCTAAATTAACTAATTACTATTTATTATTGAGATTGTTTTGTAGAACGCAAATATTCTATTTCGAAGTCGTTCAGCATACAAAGTAGCTTTGATATTAGGTTTTTACTGTTTTAAAAAACTTTTTATGAAAATAAGTATACTTACTTATTATTTATGCGCCGAGAGCAGGTGTTATTATCAGCACATGTCGACTTAATTACATTATTTACTTTAGGCTATATGTATAACATATACCTACCTACGCATGTTTAGAAAACAACGCCCTCACTTAAGTTATTAAGTAATTCATTAGTTAGTTGAGTACGAGTCATTTCAAATACATGAAAAATATGCTACTTTGATTGAGGATATTTTATTCAGGTTCTGATTGAGGATTGAAGAAAAATATTTACTTATTATTTTCTTACCTTAAAATAAAACAAGCGTTTAACGAGAATCTTACCGTTGTTACAGAAATCGCTTCGATATCTTGAGCACACAAGAATATTTCAAGTACAGAACAAACAGGCACACCGCCCACGTCGCGAGATAACGCAACACAGCATCCAGTCCACAGAGAAATTAATTAAGAGCCCCGTAGCAGGAAATATGCTGATAGAGTGGTGCTCCTTCGAACAGTGTCGATGAGAGAACTGTATCCAGCTGACCAGCTACTATGCTTAGCTGACACCTGCCTGTGCTGCCGATACTCACCCAGCGCCATGTCGCACCAGACAGCAGACACGCGCGACTTCAGCGATACCACACCGCATCCAAGAAGAACTCATAACTCCTCCAAAATGAATCATAACACAAAACATAGGTCGAACACAAACTGCGGTGACCTACAAACCTGTGTCGTAGCAAATATCAACCAAAGTGCATACGATAAGCATTCCAGTTATAATTTAGAAAAAGTTCACAAATCGACTGAATTAGATAGATTTAGAGTACTTAATCAAAGAAATGACTGCCAATTACAATCTAGATTTTCTAAAGTAAATCACACTTCCGAGCAACATCGTCCATGGCATAACAAAGATGTTCACGGAAAAGAATCGATTACAAGAAAAAGCGATGGAATTGACGAGTATAGCACTGTAAGACGGGCGGCTAATATGAAATATAAATGTAAACGGGATGCACAGGAGTGGATTGAAGCGACTGGGAGGACAATAGGCGTTATAGCTGTTATAGGGTTGTTCCTGAGCACGATCGCGCCGTGTGCTGCCGCGCCCGGCAGAACCCGGCCCACGCGGAACACACATCACGAGAAATCTGCGGTAAGTTTTTATTTTTTTTCTTAAAACTAAAACTTATTGCTGCAACAATAACGAAGCCTACAAGGCGGGACATATTTCACAAAGATAATACGTACGAGTCCTATAAGTTATAATAAGGAGCGAGATTCTCTTCTGTTTAGCTCATGCATACTAAAGAGTATAAGATACGTGTATCCTGACGACTTGTAAACTTAGTCCCGCTAAAGCTCGCCGGAAACGTGCTGCTTATTACACTGGCATTGTCTGCGTTATCTGAATTTGTCTGATTTACCAGACAATGTCTTTCTTTACATAAACGCTTATTTCAAGCACAGATTTGAGTGAGATTTTTTTCATGTTCGGAACAAAAGCCGTCGGTAGAGACATGCTCTCGTTTTAGTAAAGGGCCTTTGTTAACATGGAGTGTTTTTTATCTTTATGTCTGAGCTATTAATACGACGCTGTAATTATAAACATGAACAATATGTATACTTTCTTACCTACTTAAATACAATGTCTAAGTACCCACATAACATTTAACAAGATATCTAATAATTATAAACTACCTGAATTTGTCCTGAATGATATGAGTCTAATACAAATGGAAATAATCCCAGTACCTTCTTAAACAAATACTAAAAGATTGATGATATCAACCCGGCTGGGAATTCTCGTAAATCAAAATCAAAAAAAAAAAAATAATCGAGACAGATAATGTAGACGTAAATTGTTATTCGTATTTAAAAACTTAATCTCACATAAAAGGTTGAGTGTGTTGGGGTCACGCAGTTCGATGTTAGATGACAATCGTGATGTTATGTAAGCCCAACATATGTAGAGCACGTCTCGTTAGGGACACTCAATGGCATCTCTCCTTCTGAAGAATGTTTGATTCTCCCTTAAAGGGATCCGTTATTCACTGACGGATTAATGACCATTTTAAGGCGTATTTCTACTGAGTGCAAGTAATATGGGGACAAAAAGCTGGCGTGTCGTATTAGATTACTGGCAGTGACAGACGGACGGACAGTTTGGGAGGAGATTAATGGGCTAAGTGACGAGTGGGAGGCGTGCCTCCGCTGTCCTCCGCGGGTAGGGAAGACATCTCGCCCATTTATTTTGTGGACCGTTGCAAATAGTGAAAAATTTGACTAATTTAGAACCTCGTGAAGTTCATCATTACTCCACTTAGGTTTATTATTTACATTTTGCTCTACCTACACAGTATATATTATATAATCCGATTATATATTAAACTTCCATACTTATGTAGAGAATATTAACCTTAAACAAAACGTAGAATAGTAAACCTATCAATAATCTTCAAATCGTCATATATTTCGATACAAATTTAATTTAATGAAGCCTGTTCATAAATAATTTTAAATGTAACAGGTATTGATCAATCAAAGCCCAAAAATAGATCACAAAAAGTTAATTTGGTCAGGTTGAACGGGATGGGTCGTATCATTTGAACTCGTTTTAATTGCAGTTTAAACTCGGCGCGTGACCGCGACGTTAGCTGCAGCTTCCTGCGTATACGCAACTAGTTTGAGTTTAACTTAAGTTGTGTAAGTGTTAACTAGCCCATTGCATAGTCAGCCTCTACGGAACTTGCCTTAGATCGATATTGATCGATAGATCGAGTTCGTTTGGTGTAAAGTAGGTAACTAACTAGAAAATTAGTCCTCTACGGCATCTATCAACAATTTAATCATTTTTACTATTATTATTTTATATTATAATGTTGTGTATTCGAAATTGCTATTGATTGTGAAAAGTTTTGTTTAGATATGTAATTTGTGACTTTCCAGAGATTTCTAATACAAACAACGCATACATAGTCCATATGTATGGTGTAAAACTAAGTTTCTGATACATACTGATATTGATGTTGTCACATATGTCCAGGGCCAGCTGAAAATCAGTGGTGTGCGCTAGTACAGCAATTACTGAGCTGGATCCCGTGTTGCACGCTAAAACTTGTGATAAGTATTTACATCGTGCCAGATTATACCTATAGTGTGTAACAAAATAATAGATTTTTCACGATTTTCCTTATTTTGTATACGTGATATTTACATGACCGCCAATTGATCCTTACCTATATTTTCTAAGTCATTATTTCCGTGACTTTACCCGTCTATAGTATAAGCAATAGTGCGTCGTCATGACACTTCTACTTTCCTTCCCTTTTAGCAGTTCTAACAGCGGGTTTATTACGGGCGTAGGAGGTTAGAAGTGTACGTGTAACCAAATGATTTTATTCGCTTGCAACACCAAGCAGTTTGTCTCATATTTTATAGCGAAAATGTCTCCATAATGTTGCTTACACAAATATTTCATAAGACGAGGGATTTATTTATGTATTCAACCAAACATCACAATTAACTTCGGCTTTAATTAAAACTTTATATTTAAACAATTACCTTTCTAATGATTGATAACCACTACTAGGTACTTGATAACAATATTAAATCATTTTGCCGCACATTTTATAGGGAATAAGTTAAAATACCTACCTTTTATTAATAGCATGCGGTTAGTACCTAGCTTACAATTGTAAGCCTTACATTACCAGTAGTTGCCTAAATCCTATATTAAGATTTATGGAAAAATGCTTGAATTATTCATTGCAAGAATTAGTCTGAAGTATAATGATTCGTAGGATATTTTGTTTATGTATAACTATGTATACTTTGGTATACAATATATATTTATATATATAATATACTTAAACTGTTTAGCAGAAACGAGGTCACATGTAAGTGCGGCGGCGCTTGCAATGATCTAACGTTAGGTGATAATATAACAAGTATTTTGCACGTTGCTCATACAACTAAGTATTTCAACGGGATTGACCGTGAAGCTTATATATTATGTACGTACAAATATATTTGCGAAGATTCAAAGATAAAACAGCTAAAATGTTAAATCAATATATTTCTTGGTTTCCAAACACAAACTCGGAAACGCCTGTTATTAATTGATTAAAATAAATTATTTGTAAAAAGTTGCGCCCAACGTGGGGCTCGAACCCACGACCCTGAGATTAAGAGTCTCATGCTCTACCGACTGAGCTAGCCGGGCTGTGATTAACTGGGTAAAATAACATTCTAGTTATAATTTATGTGGGTAAACAAAGGGTTGGCAACAAAATATTTAGAAACATAACTTCTAGTTTATTAGTTTAGGTTATAACGCTAGTATAGGAAAGGTACAATGTTTCCTTAGTTCATTTTTGCGATTGGTACATTCTATTGAGATCAGTTATTAGTTTATAAATTGCTGTTTGTGATTCTCGCTAAAACTCGGAAACCAGTAGATCGAATTTTATTAACGTTTTTTAGTCTGTCTCGATATAGAGATAGTCTGAAAAAAAATAAAGTGGTAAGAACTTTTTAAGAATTTATTGAAAAATGTTACTGTAACTATAATTTCTTAGGTATGAGCTAGTAAACAAGCAATTTGAAAATGTGAACTGACTCATAATTAAATGAAACAGTGCTGGAGGCCATCGTTATTGACCTAGATGTACATTACGCTATCTATAGCATCCTTTTCGCCACATTGTCCGCGCCAAATCTGGATCACATGTTATCATATACAAAATGGCTAATTTCATTCAAATTTCATACTAATAGCACAGAACTAATAGGTAGGTACTTAATTTAAAATAGGTACTTATATTTCAACGAAATTCTTTAATCTTATTTAATTAGGAGCCGCGTGCTAAAGTAGCAATCTTACTTAACAATAAGTACTTAATATAAATTAATGTTGAATGTGTTTTAATAAATTAAATTCCTCGAATCAAACATTTAAAAGAGTACTTGCGAAACGAGTTTATTTCTTGTATTGTAACAGGACAATAACAGTAGGTATAACCCAAAATATTGTTAAAATGCTGAGCACACATTAGTGCAAATTACAGCAGTGATAATGATCACTTTTCCACGAATTTTCCTTATCGCGTGTTGTGCTCACAATTATTTAGACTTTAATTTCTGTATTACTAATACATTCTCTTTGTTAGTTCTTTATTAACTTCGCCCACACATTAGGTACCTTTAATTAGAGATGTGTATCAGAAAATATTATATCAACAACGTCGTAGGTACATATTATGTTCCTTTAATGGGTAATAACATTGGTTTATTTAAGTTTGTTTGGCAACACTGCTAGTACAGTATCACAGAGTACATAGCTAAACAGCATCTTGTCTTTCACCTCTTGTTCCCCAGTGTAAATTTTGCCCGTTGTGACTAACTTTTGGTCAGCTCTACATAACATAATAAAGGTTTGTTGAAGTATGTTACGTTGTGCTTCTGGATAGTATTTGCGATAACTTTCTAGCCCTATTTTTTATATAGTCAGCGAGCAAGTGCATTAGCATCTTTTAGTTAATGTTATAGACAAGACGATGACTTAAACAATACTTGCTAAACTAATTCCGTCAGCCCTACACCGACAATGTTGCCCTACGATGTATTTTGCCCTAGAACTCCTTATTCTCCTTTTCTCAATCGCGTCCACCCCAGCACACTACACATCAGAGTGGCGAGCATCTAACATTTATGTGTGGACATGCAATACAGATGACTAATTATGTGATGCACCTCGATCTTCTTTGTTGTTTGTTACTCCGATGAACCTGCGATATTTTTAACTAACTGCAAACAGATAAGCAAAATGCAAAGGTATATATTAATAAGGATGATATAAACGATAACAGAGATACTGTACACAATGTGCAACGCGATAACAATGGGCAACTGATATCACCAAAAGACCCTAATTATTTTGATCACGTGTTTCACCTAATTAATCTTATAAACAAACTTTCGTATTGAATTATAATTTTTAATAGGGTTTATACCTCAAAACATCTTTTTACAAATAGATTCTCATGGCCTGGCCCCTTTCTTCATTGTAACTTTTGTGTTGAGTGCTAGTGCTAGTGTAGGACTTCTCAGATTAAGTAGTCATCAATGCAAAGATTAGGTTTGGTTAGTTAAAATGTTAGTTAAAGTTAAGTTTGTTAACACTATGTAGAACATGAATTATTACTTTACTTGTGTTCATTGCAACTATGGTGCTTGCCGAATGGTATGTTCTGACCGGAAACAGCATCTCTGAGATAAATTTAGACGCCAGAAAGAGATGAAAACTCACGAATAAAACTGTAACAAACGAGATGAAGCGGGATACGTATATTTTAGTGGTCTATCCTCAAAGTAAGTCTGCACTATTTGCATGGGATTCAAGCATAATTAGGTTATTTAAACATTGCTGATTGTACTAAGTTATATCAATTTGTGATTTTTGCCACATTTCTGGGTTCGAATAATTAGAACTAAATCGTGAGTTCAGGTCTTTGTTGCTCAGACACCCAATAATAACTGAACAGATGAAAATTGATTTCAATTGATTAACTATTAAGTTAATAGGTATTACATTAAATATCTTTTTATAGTAGGTACTCATAATGTGCAACGAGGTCGCGGGCAAATATTTTAAATACTTTTAAGCCAATTTACTTTGAATCTTATAAAAATTTGACTTTAATTTCGCGTTACAAAATAGCAAAATAACGCTTAACAAAATGTTAACGGTTTAGATGTTGATGATAAATACCTACTTTTAATTTATTTAAGAGGTGTAGCTAGGTATGTCTGTATCTGTTGCATATTTAAGTACTAATTGGACATTCTCTCTAATGTAATTATTTTAGTTCACCATCCCAAATAATTTGTAACACGAACTCGGTCTACGATAATTTTCATTCTAGATGAGTTACCAACTACTAAATTAAAATGTAAATGTAAATTGTAACATAATTAAACTTTGTACTTTGGACCTACCAAATCACAGATTCGTTAATTAGTATTCAATGCCCGTCTATGAGCTCCCAGGTGAGCCCGTACTCCGGACACAACTCACAACCGACCAATGTTCCGGTGAGTCACCAAGCATCCGCATCACCTTTATCCAATTTTAAACCTAACTTTATTGGAATATGATTCATTTTCTTGTGAAACAATTTCGTACTTATATAGGTCCATACCGCTTTCCCATTGTTATTCTAAATACGTTTTGGTATCGTATTTTAGTCTATTCTTTTAATTTTAACGTCATGGCATGACGTTAAATGTATTGTTGACCTATATTTTTGGATATTTTTACGTACTGACAGTTACCATACAATATTCACACACATTTGATGTTACTTTCATATCACTAAATATTTTGACGAAAACTAATAATTTTAGTAACAAACAAACAGTTATTAAATTTTTAACATCAAACGACGCGAGCATTCTACTCTAGGTACTAGGGGTTGGTTTATACTGTTAGATACTGTTGCTATTTTCATCAAAATAAACAGTCAAACCGTGGGAATAACTATAACTTTCATTACAACCTACTTACAGTTCTTAACCAGTTCCAAGAAAGATATCATTTAATTAATACTGGCAACTAAATTGCTAACAATGCAGACATCTTTATTTGAACTTCAATGACCACCTAATTTTATATTTACCGCATTGTAGGATACATTAATCTAATAAACTTCCCCCGTATTCATTAACGTATTATAACCTCATTATAGCTAAAATAGGTTTTATAATTCGTTTGTCTTTGTCTGTTATCTTGACATTTATACTAGTAAGAAAGAGACCAAGTTCATTTCAACTAAGGAGTTCTTTAAGTTGTATATGATTAAGGCCGTACGTAATTTATTGAACTTCTATCTAAGTACATGAAGTATGTACGTGAACTGGTGTTACAAGTAAAAGTAGTAACTAAAAAGGTTGAAGATTTTTACAGAACGGCAAAACCACAAAACTGTCAATCGCTCTGTGAAGCGGTATTGCTATTCCGGGAAGAAAAAAAATGTTGAAACGTATTAGTTTGTTGTGGTTCGTCATTTGTTTTAGATGGGAATTTAATTGAATGTACAATTGGGTAAGTATTAAACATAGATTTACAACAAGATTAAGTGCGTTGTTACTATGCTAAATTTGTTTATATTAAACCTATCTTAGTTGTAAGTAATTGTCAACCTCTTCGTCGAGTTTTAGTTTCAATGCGTCAGAATAACAACGCAACTAAAAGTCGGTCCATTCAAATCTGACTCCAAAGTATAAGAGACGACAGTATAATAAAGGAAAAATTCCCGTGAACTGTTCAGGCCCTTGGTGACTGATTGTGTGGCCAAGTGCACCTTTGTAGTTGCTTTGCAACCTTAAAAGTGCATGTTACATTCTCGTTGTCCCCTTTTATACGGTCAAGTTCTGAGGCTGGTAACATGTCAACTTAAATTTATATGCTACACTTTAGTCTTTTCCTTTTCTTATCTAGTAGGTTTATGTGCCGTATAATGTTCTTATTCTTTACTTAACACGTGTAAAACGTCCGCGTAATATTTCAACTAATTTAATTAACCACTTAGAACAAAATTGTAATTACAAAATGTAAATTTTTATTATTTTTATTTTATTCTTAATGTTTTTATTTTATCTAGACAACCATTTTACCATATACGCAATTAACTTCAACGTATTCGGCTAAATAAACATTTACATATTTGAGTAATTTTGATATTTCTTCAAAAACTAGCAAGGAGTTGCGTGCTTTTAACGTTTCGTGATATTGTAAACAGTTTTTTATAGGCATATCACTTGCCTATTTCAGCTTGTACGTACCATGCCCATATATTCTTATTTTATTTCTTTGTGCCTTGAAAATTGTAGCACTCCGAATAAATAGAGTTAGTATAAATTGCTCTAATTTATTTTCTTTTCCTACATATTATTATGATAATTTATGAAATATTTTTGTATAATTTTAATTAATGTAGCGGTACATTGAGACTCGTTTCCGCCGTGTTTACAACTATATAGTCGTGAACGCTACCGACTCGTACGTGCCTCGAAGTTCACATACAAAGCGCCTTTTTGCATATTTTATTAAAACGTGTGAAGTGGTAGTATAAATTATAATTTGCTTACTTCTACCTACCATAAACATAATATTAACTTGATTAAACGGTCGTTCCTTGTTTATCATAAATAATTCCGTGAACTCTTGATATCTAGAAGTAAATAATTTCGCTAATTGAGTAGGCACATACGTATGTAAGTTGGAACTAGCTTTTATCTTCTTCAAACTTTAGTAACAAATCGGCAATTTAATCCAAGCCTACTAACATACAAATATCTAATTAAAGCACTAAGCCACTAATCACATAAACATCACTTACTCATCTACTACTTACACATCTAAAATTGATTGTATAAATAGAGAGAAATTGACAATAGGTTTAACTAATAAATAAATGATTGCACGCCAGTGTTGAATACAGCTTAAGTATTTACAAATATTGAAACTTACTCACGTACGCATTAATTCATGCAGACAGTGAGGGCGGCGCTCGGGCGGGCTGCGCGTGCGCCAACACCTAAATAATTCTTAGGCTAAGATACAGTAATAGCTAAATAGCGATTTAGTTTCTGCCACCGCAAGATATTATCTGCAACACGTACCTATTATTGATTTTAAATAGGTATTTACTATCACAAGCATGTTAAAAATCATTAAATGACATTTTGGTCGTGTAAAACCTCTTTATGTTATTACATATGTACCCAAACGTCTTATGTAGAATCCAAAATATAGACTGCAGTCTGAGATTCTAAAATTAGACCTAGCAAGTGGTGTCACTTGTAGTTCGACTAAATGTAGTCACTTTCTCCGGGGGCGAGACCTGTCTTCAGCTTTAGTAAATGGGAACAACAGACCACTGTTTCAGTAATAAACAAAGCACTAACGAGCTCTTTAACAGGTTTATAAAAATGTTTATGGAGGTATAAGATTTAGGTCTCACGTTAGCGCTGACCTGAAATACCTTCTCTGAATACTTTTCTTATACTAGGTAACTGTTTTTTTATAAAAATTCCAGATTTACTTTTGTCATATTACATATGCGCAACAGCACATACTTTGACACCCGATACTGATTTAATATCATCGGACAAGGGGTATATCGAGGGTAATTTGTACTTGGTAGCTAAAGCATGTTGGTTCAAACAGAATTTGTAAAGGTCGTCGGTACCGCCCTTATAAATAGATAGGCCCTGGGGGGTTGTAAAGCGCGCCAAACACCCCACCAGCGATATATCAAGATATCGGATTCCGTACGTGCTCACTTCCTGACAAGGTAGAGCGGACTAAAGGTATTTTTAATTATCTTCGAACATTATCTTGATTTGAATCGTGCTTCGTGGTCTAGGTACTTAAGTTACCTTTTAGAAATATAATTAAATTTTAATACCTTAAAAATCTCCTTTATTTTTCAAATATGGGGATTACAGTAAGGTGTTACATAGTTTTTTATCATTCAGCCATATTTTACCATTGGCGTGCAAAAGGTACAGACCAGCTTAGTCTATAAAATGTACTATAACTAAACTATATCCAAAGTAAAACACAAGCTTTATATTAAGTTAAACTAAATTATTATTTAGTATAACTTAATACAAAGATACATGATGTCCCTTGCGAAACATTTACAAGTAACACCAGCTACAAGAGTCAATAGGAATCTACCTATATGTACGTATAGCCTGTATTTTGTAACTTCTCACCATTATTGTATACTATGTAGCTTTCCGACAGCGGCTTCGCCCGCGTGTATGTCGGTTATCGCGCCAAAACATTATCTTCTTTTTGCGCAGTCGGATAAAAACTATCCTATGTCCTTTCTCGGGTCTCAAACTACCTCCATACCCAATTTCATCCAAATCAGTTCAGTAGTTTAGGCGTGAAAGGGTAACAGACAGACAGACAAAGTTACTTTCGCATTTATAATATTAGTAGGGATATGGGGAAGATAAGTAATAAGTGTTTTACTTATTAGATTATGGTAGTAGGTGTGTTTACATGACTTTGTTTTTAATCTAATGAATCAACTGTTCGGAATAAGTAGATATTATTCAATGGAGATGTTACCATGGTGTGGCGGGAAGCGCAATCGATTGTGAGGTCAACGCACTGCAACTGACCTTTGAACCAGCTGATCGAACATTACTTTATTACTTTGTGTACGTTAACGACATTCATTATTTTACTCAATTTTGTTTAAAAAAAGGTTTCGATAAATTTTTAGTACTGATTTAAACTGTACATAGTTTAAGTCAGTACTAAAAATGTATCGATCCTATTTTAAACCGCTAGGTCGCATATAACAATATTTAATATTAGAAAAAGCTTTTACCTTCTTTAAGGAGGTAAATCAATATATAGAGTTCCTTATTGAATACGGTATTTTGGATAAAATGTACCTAATGAAGATCTAAGAATACGAGAGTATACCACAATAGGATAATTGCCACAAACAGTCAGGATGCGAAACCAATAAATGTCACCGTTTTTCACTTTAACTGCAAGAAGCGTCACCAACATATCAACCAGATAAGACCAAAGAATAACCACTTGATTTATCACTTTGTAGTTAAAGGTACCTAAAGGTCAACTTACTTAACTAATAACAGTTAAGTCTTTTTTGTGGCTTTTTCGGCAGTCTGAAAGATACTCGAAAAATACTTAAGATTGAGTTTTATTAACGCCAAAGCACATTTCTTAGATAGAGGTCATTCACAAAAAAATATGTCACCTACTCTCTGTTTAAGTAAGAAAATAAGAAAGGTTTTCTCTGATAGAAAGGTAAGACCGTCCTATCAGAGAAAAGAATAATAATCTAATAAGATATAGATAGATGTATGTAGTAGGTGAGTCTATCGGTGCAGTGAGTCACATAGTCGCGTGGCGTTGCGTGTTTACAAATAAATCGTATGTCCGTGACACTGAACAAAATAGTTAATAGTTTAGTCTGCTTGAGAGAGTACATGGTCGGTTAGGTATCACGTTCCTTATAATTAATATGTTAATTTTTCCTCAATGTATGATACAAAACAAACTACAGCATGTTCATTAATATCGTAATTCATCAGACAGACTCTTTTAAAAATAAAAATATTCGAATACATATCAGTTACCTTACCTCAGCTACTGTTTAAAACTTATCGTATTACAAGATCGATTTAGTCATGTGGAGTTTTATCGATGCAATACCCACATAATAAGGAAGTAGGTAGTTATCTCCTCTTCATAGGGTTTGATATTATTAAATGCAGTAGGTACCTTGGCACCCCGCCAGTGATGCGTAAAATGGACTATCGAGATTCCCTTTTGTTGTCATTCAGATCGGTTTATTTGTCAGACAACATACTGTTACATACATTGTTAGTAATTGATTCAGTTAAGTAACGACTCAATTGGCTATTTATGCTAAAACGCAGACAAACACAAAAATCTCCTGTCATTTTATTTGACAGAAGTAGTAATAAGAATGATTAAATGAAACAAGTTGTAAGTCGCTTAAAGATATTAATAATTGCGACAGTCTGGAAAGCTTGACAGCCGTTATTGCACTCATACACGGCAGCATTATTTTAGTTCATTCCAGAAATAGCTCGTAGCTCCGTTATTTGTCACATCACTGCTCACACGTATCCGATGTGTAACTAAATCTGTACCTAGATCCCAATAATTACTACTTATAGTTGAATATCTTGATACCAAAGAAAATAATCTGTTAATACTAAACACAATGAAAATTCAAAGTTCATTGGTTTACACTTCCTCCTAATATTTACAGAAGTTTCTTCTCGCGCTATAAACTGGTGAAGTAATGATGATTCATATTAAAGACGAACATTTAAATAAAATCTAGGGCGAAGAAAGTGTACTCCAGTGTATTTAAGTTCCAGTTCAGTGTGAGTGTATTTTATTTATCGGGTCTTATGAGGACAAAATTATTCAGACACTTATTGGTTTTGAATAATATGTATGTACGTTCTGACATGGATTAATCGCTTATACGAGTATCAATGGACCGCCATGAGAATTACAGCCTTAAATATAATTACTACATACATAATAATATTTATGCATGTATTTATTTAGTAGCTTTCGGTCTGCAGCCCGCATTTGTTGTTAATCGCGAAATAAAGTACAATACTTTTGCTTAATTGATTAATACTCTATGTCCATCCCCAAACATTAAAACGTCGGCACACATATTAAATTTCATAAAACTCAGCTCAGCAATTTAGATTTGGTCGTTATGGTTCGCAGTTTCGCGTTTAACGGGCCCGGTATCATGATCGGTAAGATACTTGCTCTTCACGCCGCAGGTCGTGGGTTCGATTCCCATCCAAGTCAGACATTTGTGTGACGAACACGTCTGTTTTTCTTGAGTCGTGATGTAATTACATCTATATTTAAGTATATATTTACAAAAGAAAAGTATTATATGTAGTATGTTACCAGTTATCTGGTTTCCATAGTACAAGCTCTGATTAGTTTGGGATCAGATGGCCGTGTGTGTTAATGTCCTACTAATTATATTATATTATACATAAATAATACTTAGGTACTTATTAGTATGCATTGCCCACTTACCTGTAGGCACCTATAACAATATTTATTAATAGTAGTTCTATTTACATAAATAGAAATCATATTTTACTAATTTTATCAGTAAAATCAGAATCTATAGATACAACTACCTATATATTTATAAATTTTTTGCAACATTTTACAATAACTTTATAGTCATTTCGTTGCAAAATTGCGTTTGAATCAGATAGAAGTTACATTTAGTAAAACCCTTTTCTGATATTTTGCAATATTCTAGGCTTCGCTTTCTTTATGCGTTCGTATGAAACTGATCGTAAAATAAAGACATGCCATTGGCGCTAGTAGTTTCTATTTATGAAACTAAATACATAAAATAAACAAAAGATTAAGGCAATAACTATGAATCTTAGTGTCTTGACTCTACAATGATTAGACTGCACTTAACGAGATACATAAAGTAAATGTTACACAAATTATGGTATTTACTTTAAGTAAGTACTTAGTTCTTCAATCAATTTAAAAATATCTGTCGTTTATGAGTAAGAAATTTAATGAACTTATATTTTATTTCTATAAACTGTGTGGAAGTAGAGTACTTAGTCTTCTTCAATTATGGGAATAACAGCAAAACTGTATTACTCTTAATAAAGACATTTTTGTTAAGTCAAATTTTAAGATACGTGACATTATGATTGTACATTGTGTTGGATGAAAACATTTGTTTTAATAATGTAATTACTAGTCATTTTGAAACATAGTGCATGTTATATAATAGATATTATGTATGAAAATGCTTTATGGTAATTAAATAAGTACCAATTGCAATTAAGCATGTGCCATTTACATAATACCCACCTTATTTTATTTTATTAGTAGATAAAACTTAGCATAATAACCCAATCGTGTCACAAAACTGCGGGTGGCATATTTATTCAGCTGCCTCTATGCAGTAGGTCCTCATCGAACAGAATCTTTCCGTGTCTCATAATTATACCTATTTGAGTCGCATCATATAATAAAGTGGCTGATTGTGAGACGTAGTTATCGATCACAACAAATCAATGAGGGGCTTTCGGTCAAACGTTTTCCCTTTTAGGTGAACGACTTCTTTATTGTCTTGACACCACAATATTTAATAGAACTACTTTTGCTTATATTATACCTAGTACTGACTTAAAATATTAGTAGAACAGATAGGTGAATCCTATCAGAAAAAAAAACAGATAAACAAACGTCTTTTAAAAGGCAAAGATCACTTGTAACTCAGCAGGTCCTTTATTTCTAATAATATCTGAAATAAATCATAATACGAGTAAATCAAACAAAAAATCATCTGCTTGGATCACCTTACACAATCTTACAAAGAAATCAAACCAAGTGAACAAAAAGCTTATTTACACGATGACATTTAATACGCGCCGCGTCATGTTCCATGCGGATGCAGCAATCTGTTTATCAATGTAAATATTTTCCGCATTAAGTTTTTATTGCTCGTATTAAGTAAGATAAAATTGATCAGTAGCTGCATGTCAGTTTTACTGACGATAACAGCATATATATTGCGTTTTAAACTTAATCGGACAATAGAACTAATACCTACAGGCGTTAGGTACTTTGCGAAAATCCATGGTTGAAAATTTCATTTAAATCTGGACCCTCTTTCGCTGGCCTTAATAAATAATAACATAACAAATAACATGAATGTGTAGTGTGAATATCACCCACTTTTTGCCGGCTATGTTTAAATTCCTTACGTTCAATTCAATTCATTTATTTTGTGAATAATAGGTACCATATGATCTTAACAAGCTAATCAAGTTCCTCTATATTCTGCCACTGTTGTAGTAATACAAAATATTGTCATAATAAATAAAATAAATAAAGAATTCATTACAAATTAACAATCTCAAGTCCCTAAATAAAATATAATGTATGTCATAGGTATCTATTAAAATAGTTTAAAGTCAGTAACGTTATAGGGGGCGAGCCTCTTGCCGTTCAACGGACGCAAAATTAATAATACTCGTAATTAAATATAATTTACTAGTACAAATTAAAATAGAATACTTTAATACATCACTTGTTTTTCAAGAGGCTACGGAATGTAGAAACTTTTTTATTAATAGGGCAATGAAAATGATCATTGTTCTTAAATCATAACAATATTATTCATCAGTGATAAATAAATATTACTCCCTCGAACAGTAGAATCGTAAAGTTGCACACGTTTTTTGTAAGCATCGTTAATTTACAGCGCAGATATCGTACACTAACTGAACAATAATTCTTAACACGTGTATTTTACTACCGTCGCGTCGCGTCGCCGGCGCCTGAATGTGCACGGGCCTTATTGCTTTGTCGACGTTGCTATAATATTCCTATAGGTTTTCTCATAGCTACATAAAACAAAATATAAGAGATTTAGTATCAGTAATCAGTATTAAATTAGGTATTTGACAATATAATTTAGTAGTGCAATATTAATAAACTGTGAAACCGTAGAGATAATTCATTATTTGAAAAGAATAAATTTTTTTTGAGGTTATCATCTCTCATCAGCCGAGGTCAATTTTAGAGAGTTATTTATGTAGGTACTTAGACTAATTTCATATAGGAACAGAATAAAATGGATAAGCCACAAATCCCGACAATAATTTTATAAGGCAGAAAAAACCCATGATGATCCACATTTATATCAACACTAGCTGCCCCAGCGAACTTCGTATCGCGTATTACTAATTTCGCTATTAAAAAATAGGGGTTGGTGATAGAAGGGTGAAAATTTAGGGTTGTAGGTATTTATTTTTGAATGCCACATTATACAAAAATAAAAACAAAAAATTTCGTCATAAAATAAAAATAAAAATTTAAGAGAGAACCACCATTATCACTTAGGGGTATGAAAATAGATAACAGCTGATTCTCAGACCTACTGAATACGCATATAAATTTTATTAATAACATTCAAACCTCATAAAAGGAATAAAATACATAAAAAGTATAACTACACTCTCATGATTAGATCATGTACTGACTCCACATGTCCATTGAGCTAGTTTTCCGTAGTAAACCGCATCACTATCAATAAACTATAAATTGCACGTTCAATGTAATTGAAACCACAGGATGTAACCTATCACATCCATTGAGAAGCTTTTCTGAACTTGCCATCGGATATACAAATTACAAACATAGATTAAACTTTACTGCCCTAGTTTTATAATCGGTTTTTGAACAACGGGGCACTGTCTAACTGTAACATTGACCTTACAAGTAATTATTTTACTGAATGGACAGCCTGTGGGGTTAAATGTTGTAATTAAAAGCGATTATATGTATTCGTAATATAATTAGAACATAAAAAAATAGAATATTTAGATTAGGCTAATTACGTATACTTAAGTTAGCAAAACGTCTATTTATAATTTACCTTAAGAATATTTCGTATGCTTTTTTTGTTTCGATATTTTAACATATGGGTACAAATGCTTTTTACGTACTATGTACTATTTTACATAGGCATAAAAACGTTTGCCACATCTTTGGTCAACTTTGTCAAAGGAAAATCCTCAAACCCGCACTAGGTCAGCATGTATGGACTTATTCTGAATACTCTAAATTTTTGAATTAGTTGGGGGCTGTAGAGACCCATACCCGATGCCCAAAAGCTAAACGCCTAAGGTATAAAAAATTGAGTTAGAGATTTAAATCCATATTTGGTACATATTTACAAATTCAATTACTTAGGTACTCGTTTAATAATTATTATGAATAATACAGTTTGATTAAAATTCAATATTTATGGTTTGAAGTGCCCACTGTAGACAACTTTCCACTAGGGGGTGATTCCATGTTTAAACAATAAACATTTACTTCAGACGATGGATACCAAATGGTCTCCCATAAAAATGTCATCCATTAAAACGAAGCTATGCACTTAAACACGATAACAATGTCCACCTAATGTGAAATAGCTATTTATATATGACTTTTCAAAAAAGGAGTGTTCTGAGCTTTCATGTAATATAGGACGTAAGTTTATTATTCAACCCTTAGTTCTAAATGTGTATTATACTCTCAATTTAAGCTGGCTATAATCCTTACTTAATTATTAATATGTATTATAAATGCGAAAGTAACTCTGTCTGTCGCGCTTTCATGCCAAAACAACTGAACCGATTTGGGTAAAATTTGGTATGGAAACAATTTAAGACCCGGGGAAGGACAAAGGATAGTTTTTATCCAACTGCGCAAGAATAGGTTAATGGTTTAGTTTACCGCGATGAGCGCGGGTGAAGCCGCGCACGAAAAGCTAATTCATAATAGTTTAAAAAATTCTAGATCAAAATATTTAATTTCATAAGTACTAAAGTACTAAAGAAGTAAGTATAGTTTTAGTATAGTGCAGGTACCTATTAACTAATGATATTTTGTTGCCCCCTAGAGTATCTAATTATAGACAAACTTATAAGTAGTGTTTCATTTGCTTTGAAAGGGCATAGGGTCAGACACTTTCATTTATCTGGTTCACTGAACATTTAGTTAGACAGAGGCTTTGTGTCACTTAAAATAACATACCTACCTATACCTAGATAATTCTCAGCTCTGCAGACTTCTGTCATATGATAAGAAGTAAATCCTGACACATTTTACAACTATAAAGTCTTTGAATATTGACAATATCATGTTACTTGAAAAAATTCAAATTTTATTTTCGTGTAGAACAGTTGTGTAAAGTTTAACAAAAGGTTGTGTGTGTCAGGATGGGTGGCGCGGGTTTTCTGTAGATTGAGACAAAACATAGTTGTGTGCCAATTAATAAATAAAAAATATATCTAGATATATCTGACTATATCTAAATAAATATTTAATGTGCTAGTACTCATCCGAAATGTTCAAAGTTCTTTTTATTATCCTCATGAATTCGTCAATCAGTACATTTGATATTCAGCAGTATAATGTTGTTTGTTGCATGTTTCGATTTAAATTTAATGTTAAGTTCACGGCTGCACAATGTGTAGACTAACACTTGGTACCCATATAAGAATCTTTTGGTAGCCACTTTATCTTGCGTATAAATTGGAAAGGTTTTGAAATGCCGTATTTTATGGATAAGATTAATACCGCCAGATTACATAGGGGTAGGACCTCTTACGCATAATTTAGGGCTGTGAGGGGATTTATTTGCTACATATTATAATGTTCCTAATATTCATATTGGGCCTCTTTCCCTTCGAGTTCCTGCAAATGCAATAACGTTCCTATAAGAACAGGAACGTCATTGTGCAAATGTATTTTTGTTGCAACTGAATTTAATGGAATTCAGCCTTATAGTTCTAAAACGACAAAACTTTCTTTTTTTCAATCTCATTTATTGATACGCATTTATACGTCATTTAACCCACCCGTGCCCATCACCACAATCCCGCCTCAGCTACTCGTGTGTAAGCCAGGGTCGACAACGGCGACGTCAAGAAACCGGGACGTACGGCAGGCTTACAGATTTTTTGATTTTAAAAGTGAAGATAAAAATGGAAATAAGGTTAGATTTACGAGTAAATTACAATTAGCTTCTGCCGAAGGTTACCAATTGCTAAATCGTGTGATGTTTATAGAACTGTTCTAATTCTTTACTACAAGTAAGTAAAGTAGCAAAACATTCGATTATAAGTTAGTGAACTTGGATAGTTTTAGACAACAATGACCGGTTGTTGCATTGTACATCAGAGCCTACATAGAACTGTTTAGATATCCGATGAGCGTACAGGATAGGTTCTGTAGCTAGTTCTGTATCTATAAATATGTATTGTTCGTAGAAACATTGGAACAAAGCTTTTGTTTAGGTACATGTAAATTATAGCTTAAAATAACTATTTTGGCTCACTAACTAGATATGACTCTATGGCACAAAAGTGATGTTGTTCCGTATATTCTAAGAGAGTCCTTTTATTTATAACTAGCGGACCCGGCAGACGTCGTTCTGCCCGGTAAAGCAGTGCCATCTACCGGGTCTCAGACCTACCGAATATAACCAATAATAAATAATAGGTATCTAATCCGGTTTTCGGCACTTCTTCGCTTTCTATTTTTTTTTTCTGTGCGTATGAACCATCCTCGTACTTAAAGGAATATTTTAAAAAAAGAATTAGCAAAATCGGTCCAGCCGTTCACGCGTGATGTCGTGACAACGGAAAACGGGTTTCATTTTTATATATATGGATTTTATTACTGTCTCTAAGAAAGTTTTCCTATATTTCCTGTAACTATTTGTGAACTTTTAAACATTTGCGTAGCATTCTTTACAATGACGGGGATTTACTTGATTTGGAAAATGGAATTTTTAAACAGGTTACTTTACATCTAATTTCAAATCTATTTGCAAAAAGCCTTAACTTTGTTTAATATTATTCTAATTACGTCACCCTCTGGTGTCCTCTAGTTTTAGTCTCTTGAACTAACCTTTTTATACCTAGTAGTATTTTGAATAAATTAGTACTAAAGTAGGCATAAAATTTATAAATTTAATGTATTTAGACGCTTACTAGTTAAATGTAAATTAGCAAAGTCTAAAGAACCTGAAACAAACAGTGATTAAGATCTTTGTTGATGTGATCACTGTAGACAAGTAAATAACGTGCCGGCGCCTAATGTTCGTCTTTTCATCGTCATAAATACGTGATGATGAATTAAAAATATGCAGCTATAGGAAAAAAGCCCTTAATTCCTAGACATTAAGGTAGTCTTAATCGAGACATTCGTAGTAGTTTTAGTAACAATGAGCTTGTAAGGATGTCTGCCAGACGTAGCATTGCACTATCGTATGATATGACGTGGCCGCCGGTAATTTATTAAAGGGTTGGTACTTCGAGTACCAACCTACATAAAAATTAAACAACATTAATATATGAAATTAACATACCTACTCGAAATATTAAAGTTTGCAAAATGGAATTATTGCAAACATTTACTTTATATCCAAAGTCGGCACTGCAATAGTGACAAAAACATTTTTGTGAGAGGACGATGAGACCGTAAATAATTTTAAATTGACCGTTTGGTGGTATTTCAGAGGCAGATTTAAGCGAGCATGATGTGAAAATAATATTTATCGTGCAGCTTACTGCCACACTTTAAAATGCAGTTAAATGTCAATTATTGTTGTTGATCAAAAATATCTGCCTATCTGCCAACCGTAGGTAACAAATTGTTATGGGTAATATTTTATTGAAGTACCTACTCTGTTTTAATCACTATCTTATCAAAATTAGTATACCTAAAAAAGTTTGCAACGAAAATTAGTTGAAAATAATAACAAAACAAAACATTTTCAAGCACACAACAGAAAATTTGCTAATTTTATTGCCTAATTGCATTACTGAGTCTTTGGTTATTCTTATCATAGGACACTTACAAAGTTAATTTTTTGGTAAAAAGCAAAATGTAATTTACGTTTTAGCGAAAAAGTAATAATTGTATAATGGAATTAAACTTAACACGTAGAACAAAGTGTAAATATAGATTAAGAGTTTATCCACACCACGCAGAGTAAAGCGTGGCGTCGTTTCTGTAAGGATTTCGGTAAAATCTACATAATTAATTCAGCGACACGCTACATAAGTTCACTGTGAATATATTAATTAAGTCTTATTTGTGACAAGATTTTGTCGCCCTATTGCTTCATATAATAAGTGCCAAGATATAATGTCCTTAACAAAGCCGTCTATCTCAACATAATGAACGTCGACGGCTGTGTGTAATCTAAGATACCGACATAAGTTTGACATTAATTCAAACTTATTATGGTGTTGTCGTAGACGTTTAATTATTACTTACTTAACTTAATCAAAGATTATTTATTATTTACATGGTGTTATTAGTTCTGTTATTTCAATATTGTCTGAGAGACCCTTTTTGTTTAGAAATTGACAATTGACGATTTTATTGGAAAAGTATCTATTTTCCAATAAAATCGTCAATTAGTGTCAACAATACATTTTTGTTTGCATATTACCACCATTCTAAACACCCAAACGTTTAGTAAGTTTTGGCTATATAAAATTATACATAGGTACATCATGATATCACAATTTACACTTAAGTTTATAACGATGAATGCGGCCACAGCATTAATTCAACTCCAAACGGTAATATACTAACAAAACTCTAAGTAGAACAAAATATAGGTACTACGAGACTACCTAAAAAGGCAGGATGCGATGATGATAGAAATGTGTGTAACGTATAATTTTCCAGGCTGATAGACAAAACGCTTTTCATCAAACGAATGGAAATAGATTACACGGTTCTTTTGGGTGCTTGGGTTCGAAGACGTGGGATATCGTCTCCCGGGCGACGGCGCTTTGTGTTGACTCATCCGACCTCTTTTCCCGACGATGATGTGGCGGTGGCGACACGACTACGCTGTTACATTGGCAATGATAAAAATGCTCACTGTTCTATGCCCGGGTCCTATATCATTAAACGATGCATTTTAGTGATGGACACTATGAACAGTAACATTTTTTTACCAACCGTAAGCCAAAACAGTTAGTTTGAATAATTGTGTAATAGCCAGTCGCCATGTGACGCTTTGGTTGTAGTCGGTTGGCAACGAATGGTTTCGCTAACTAATAACTGAACATTGATTATTGTTGAACCGGGTTGCACTAATCCACTTGTTGGAATAATTATTAGTTAGATAGTAATCAATGCTATTGTGAAATCAGTTGAAAGAACAACTAGAGCTGTTTAAAAGTACAATTATTAGAAGTAAAACGCAAGGATACTTTATTTTACATTATAGACACACATACATACATTTTCGCTGCCCACTAGTGTTACGCGTCTTACTCGTAATCAGCTTAAACATGCTCTTTCAAGATTACCACGGTTGTCATCTTATCACAAAACTTCACTACTTCAAATTTTTATTTAGTTCCATTTTATTTCTACGTGTGTGGCCTAAAATTTTGGAGATCGCCAAATCCATCTGTTATAAATATACACGCAACACGTTTTAATTTGATTCTAATTACTTTCATAATAAATGGCATTTTAATTTGATATTCACAATAGAAAACATCGTTTTTCATGACTAGTTAATTATAACTCGTTTCATTACAGTATGCAGAGTCATTTATAGGTCAACGCAAATGCTGAGTGCTTACTGATTTATTTCACATTCTAAACATTGCTGAATGCCGCATATTTAATCAGTTATACAAATTACTTTTTTACCTCCGACGAAAAATAAGGGTGTATAAGTTTCACGTATGTTTATGTATTTCTGCGTATCTTTGTACCTACAAGTTTGTTGTATTATGGCGCTGAAACGAATGGATTTATTTTGGTGTGAATTTATTTATATTGGAGCTGAAGCGATCGAGATAAGTGAAGTGAATGAGTGGTCTTAGCTAGGTCTATCTCGCTTAATCATTTTTATTTAAATTTTGGTTTAGTACCTATTACAGAGCTGCGGTGGCGCAGTGGTACGGGCCTCGCCTTAGAAATATAAGGTCGCTGGTTCGAATCCCAGCCGTGCCCACACATCTTTGTGTGAATTGTTTCATCGCCGATGCTCAATATCGGTGAAAGAAACCAACGTGAGGAAACCGGCATGTCTAAGAACTAATCATTCGAGAACATGGGACATCCACCAACCCGCACTTGGCCAGCGTGTGTGGATTAAGGCCTAAACTCTCTCAATTAGTGAGATAGTTGAGAGAAGACCCGTGCCCAGCAGTGGGACACTAAAAGGGTTGAAGTGAACCTATTACTAGCTATAGGTGGTAATACTCCTACGTATCTTGTAGCTTCAGCTTTATATAAATATTATTATTCAAATGAGCTAGCTCTAATGATTCCCTTTAGGCAGCTTATTAGTCGCTTATTATTGTAGTTTTATAAAGATACCCACGACTGCTAAGTTTATTCAACTATACCATAGAGAATATATTTTGAAATTGGATTATCTTTTAAATTAAGGTGTAAATACAATAAGCTTGTCTCCAAAATTTATAATATTCTCTTATAATAACAATTTTTAACAAGAGCTTTTATTCTAATATCTAAGTAAAATAAGTAATCAGCATTTTGCGACAAAAAATTGCGTATAAATCCATTCAATGAAAAAATTTTAGGCATTAATTGTGATTGAAAAGGGTACCTACAACTGTCATGTTAGCATTTTTATCATATACTAGCGGACCCGGCAGATGTCGCTCTGCCCGGTAAAGCAGTGCCATCTACCGGGTCTCAGACCTACCGAATATAACCAATAATAAATAATAGGTATCTAACCCGGCTTTTGGCATTTCTTCGCTTTCTAAATTTTCTTTTTTTTTTAATTTTTCTCTGCGTAAGAACCATCCTCGTACTTAAAGGAATATTTTAAAAAAAGAATTAGCGAAATCGGTCCAGCCGTTCACGCGTGATGTCGTGACAACGGAAAACGGGTTTCATTTTTATACTTACCTTCACCCAAACATAACACTTGTTCTTATATCATCATCACGATCCATTAAGTCAATCCTTAACATAATTACCTACAAATTGCTGGCTACGTTTTGTAAATATCGTAGCCAACCATTACCTAATATGATAATGCGAGCATTGCAAGTGTTGATGAGTGTCCCTTACTGACAATATGCATGCAACTCACGACGCGACGTTGTCGGCTGACTGTGGATTCCAGTCAGTGAACCACGGAACCCAAATTGGCTTGACCGTCTGTGTAACGTCCACAATAATTAATCACGTTTATTGCCAACTAAGGGACGTTAATATATCCAAGGACTACTCCAATTTAATGCAGTGTTACAACAAAGTTCACTTGCAAGTTGCGTTTAATAACAAGTTTAAAGAATACTGAAATCCGACAACGCAAAATGATCCTGAATTGAAATAATATGTTTTCCTTTTGTCAGATTGAATGAATAGCTATAAAATTAATTGACTAGCGTATTGGCATCAATTTTTAAGACCATTGAACAACAGCCATAGCCCCAGTAGTGAAGCACTAATGAGTTTAATTTCCCATAATCTCCTTTGTATACACAAAGGACACACTATTTGACACAAGCTTATTATAAATTATACTATGTATAACTATCTAGTACAAAATGCATGAAGCCACCTAAATTGATATTATAGCTCGATCTAAGCAAAATTCAGATAAAATTGGATCTAGAATATGTATACCTGCCACTTTGGGAACAATAATTAATGTCCGTCTAACAAACTGGCCGAGAGTAACCCCTGACTGGTAAAATTAGTTGCAGACATTATTACTTACTCGTTGTTTAGACATTCCGCTGCGTAACAAATCTTTGAAAATAATTATAAACAAATAGAAGGAATTTTGTAAAAGCCAATAGAATTTGGGAAATATCATAATTATACAAATGTTAAAAGACATCAGGGTCTAAAACATGTTCTATTAAAATAAATTAGGCTTACGTTTGACCACAACTTGTCTGTTGTTACCCAGTAATTACCGATTCACTCGTGGCAGGCAGATTAGGTTTAGCTATCGGGAAACAGAGATAATGGCAGCGAACTCCACAACTTGGAATATATCTTTTTTGCCAATAACATGCTACTGCCTGTATTTGAGGAGAGAAACAACGATGAAAAGCATCGATTCTTGTGGAGGTTAAAAACAAAGTGGTCGTGAGTTGTATCTCCTTAACCTATGACATAGCAACAACTATTGCTGAAATAATGAAGTAATTGAGTTCTGTTGCATTGGCAACTCATCAGGACTTGGCATTTGTACGGTAACGCAACTCTAAGTAAATGCGACTCACAATAAACATTTGTACTTACTGGCAAACTGTACAATGATTGATTGCGATATCCAAGGATATGCATTGCCATAATCAAAACCGTTTTTCTATAATTTGTGAAACGTGAAACTTGGATTTTCGTGTAGTGGTATGAATGGATTTTTAAAACGTTTTGACTTTTCAGTTATTAGTTTGATTAACATAGATAGAATACATTTCTACCAGGACTGAGAGTAACTGAGAGACTCGCTCGCATTTAAAACAAACGAATCTTCAAGTTAAAGCTAGTTCATCTCTATGTTGAGTTTATAAAGCCTATCATATTACATCTACCTAACATAGCAAAAGCAAAGCTCACGGTAGTAATTTACTATAAATCAGATGTGATGTATAGTAATTGCGGCATTTCGCGACGACCTTGCTATTGCCTTTTCAGTTTGCCGACCTCGCGCATATGATCGACGAATTTGCGAACGGTCGTTGACTTCTAAGTTTGTGTAACAAGAGAACAGTGTAATAGGCCGATGACCTAATTCTTTCGACGGACTTTTGATCTCACTTGCCATTGCCGTGATTTGGGTATAGATGAATGACACGTGATATAGGTAATGTATTTTCATACTTGGTAAAATAAAACTGACACTTTTATGGTTTAGTGTTTCCAATTTTGGTAGATTCTCGTACTTTCTGTAGCCCGACGAAGTTTACATATTTTCTTAAACGTATTTATTCAGGAATAAGAAGATCCCAAGTGGACAACGAAAAAAATCTTAAAATTAAACTTTCCAACAGATGTTGTTTTCATTATCAAGACACTATTAAATGTATAATAAAATACCTGTTGTTAGTGTAAATCATTGTAGTGAAAGCAAACAATAGACTAATCTTTGGCAGCGTTCACGATACACAAAGGTTTTAATTTTAATCTTAATATTGCTTTTAGCAAGTAAGAAAGTAAATATTTTAGAAAGTTTTTATAAGGTTATTTAGCCCTCTGTAAACTTCTGCCAAAATTGAGAAGGAATTGCGACGTGATTAACCTTAAAAGGTTCCAAAGTAATTTGTGACCTTACAAGTGGAGTTATACGGAATCACGATTTTGTAGCTAAAGTTATTTAAGCACAAGTTGTGTAATGTGGGTGAAGGAAGTGTGAATGTGTGTTGGTTTGGCGTCGGCTCGATGAGTCATTGTGGCGCTTGCTTCTCGTGAATCGCGATGCAGTTTTTCAGTTCAATGACTGAGTGCGATCATTAGATAGAAACATTATTGCTTGCTAACAATCCTTCTTGTACCAATGAGTCTTTTACATAGTTAAAACAATTCACGACACATTTTTAACCCTTAACGAAGAAGTGGAGTGTTATAAGTTTAAAGTTTGACGAGTGTACCAATTTGTTGGATTGTAGCTCTTAAAATATTGGCATGATTTTGATGTGTTAGTTTAAAACTGAAATGATCGGGAAGGTCGGGTCTAATAAAGTTACAGTACCTATGTAATTCACAACACTAATTACCAGTATAACATAGAACTCAAACTTCTATCACTTGTTTAACAATTAAAATAAAGCTGGATTTTGTGAGAACAGATTGTGTTAAGTTGTGGTTACTCGATTAGGAGTTTGTAAACTTTTGCTTATAGCTATCAGCGACATGCGACAGGCGACTAACTAATGTTAATGACGTCCCGATGACTGACACAGTTAACGCGCTTTTTATACTTTATAGACACCCTAATGCTTTTGGTTATTTGTTTTATCGTTAAAATATTTTAAGAACTGTGTACGTTTTCTAGTTTGTCAAGTTTAAACTCATAAAGTGTTCTATAATCAAGTTCAGTTGAAGTAAAGCAGTAGCTCTCATCGAGTTCATTCCAGTTTTTGTTAAACGTGTTCAAGTCGATGGCCGGTGCGGTGCCGTATTTGGTGCTCTCCCGATAAAGTCAAGTGAACACGTCCCTTATTACGCTCCAGTGTGATGCGTGACTAGACACTCTGCGTTTGAATTTTTTCTATAGCACTAAAAGGGATTATAGTAAATTTTGTTTAGATACTTATGTACCTACCTGTGTTAGAGTCTTGTTGGTCATCACCGTACGACAGTAGGTACAGATGTAATAAGAGTTACTGGCAGTTAGAAGGAGGAATTTTAAACAATGTATAACAATAGTTTGTCTGTGCCAGCAAAATTAACTTTTATTGAACTACAAAGTTTATACTAACTTTAACTTTTGTAAAAGTAAGTAGCTCATGAAACT
The DNA here is from genome assembly GCA_936450015.1 of Meganola albula. Lineage (NCBI taxonomy): Eukaryota > Metazoa > Arthropoda > Insecta > Lepidoptera > Nolidae > Meganola > Meganola albula. The sequence continues at coordinate 9,328,808 of OW388155.1, read as the reverse complement.
AAAAAGTTTTTAGTTACTAATTCTTATAGTTCATACTTAATCGCTACCTTATATTGAACTAGGACGTAACCTACCTTCTTGCGACCACGACACCTTTTCAAGAAAGTGCATTTGTATGGTGTCACACAGTGTCGTATTATTATTAACGTCAAAGTATATTTAACTACAGTTCAGTATAGTTACAATCGTGACCTACTAAACTTAGTGTAGAGACAACAAACCAAATGTCACAGGTGATACGATTAAGCAGTAAAACAACTTACTAAAAGTTCATATCAAATGAAAGCCTCACATTATTTTGCAAATGTTAATTTAACACATTTACTAATTCAACTGCCATTTTATTTAACTTTATTTTAAATGTTATATGGGGCCGGTCTGCGAAGTTTACCACTAAAAGCTTACTTCGAAATTATTGCTAATGAAAAGTCCTTTAAATTCTACTTATTCGGTCGAATGTTTCAAAATTCCTTCACACGAGTAAAAATTTAGTATTTTCCAAATATTGTTTATTTTTTAATTTTGTGCATTTTTTTTTTGTTTGCTACCAAATAATTTGATTAACTTGAATCATAGAGTGTTTAGCAGAGTTATAATACCAAGATAAAAGTTCTTATAAAATTGGTTTATTGCAAGAGTTGTATAATTAACAAAATAGATGCGCACACCGCGCTGTTAGCTTAGTTAGATTCTTAGGTAGGTGTCCACGGGGTGCGGGGTGCGAGCGGCTTGTCCGCCGCCTGCGTTCCTCTTCACGCGCCGCCGTTAGTGCGCGCAACATCCTCCGCCCCCTTGAGAATTTAATTCTCAAGGCTATCCACTATTCCTTCTAGAATACAGAGCTTATGCACGGGGCGCTTGACAACGCCACCCCTGGCAATAACTTCTGTAACTCTTGCGACTCCGTCCGCGCCATGATGAAGTGAAGATATCCTGCCCATTGGCCAACACATAGGCGGTGAAGCTTCCATGATCAGTACAAGGTCTCCAATGTTGAGGGCTCGTTGTTTTAACTGCCATTTAGTTCTTTGTTGAAGAGTTGCTAAGTAGTCTTTAGTCCACCGGTTCCAGAAGTGGTGCCTTAAATTTTCTAAGAGCTGGTACCGGTTCACACTCGTTCGGTGTGTGACAGGCGAAGGTAGTGAGGTCAAAGCTCGACCCACAAGGAAGTGCCCAGGCGTAAGAGGATTTAGATCCGACGGATCGGTTGACATTGCCGTTAGGGGACGCGAATTCATGACTGCCTCTATTTGCGAAAACAGCGTATAGAGTTCTTCAAAAGTTAAGCTACAGTTACCAGATATACGCTTAAGGTGAAACTTTGCCGTTTTAACACCGGCCTCCCAGATACCGCCGAAATGCGGTGCGTATGGAGGAGAGAATTTAAAATAAATACCTTCGTTGCTTGCAAATTCGTAGATAGAATTTTTACACGTTTTAAACAGTCTGCCCAACTCGCCACTGGCGCCTACAAAATTTTTTCCATTGTCACAATAGACAGTGTGTGGCCTTCCGCGACGAGAGATGAACCTGCGCAGGCACAGAATAAATGCGTTGCTACTTAGGTCGCTGACCACTTCTAAGTGTACAGCCTTCGTGCTAAAACATACAAATATACATAAATAACATTTAGAAGTTTTTGCGCCCCGACCCTTTCGGTTTAGAATTAAAAAGGGCCCGGCGAAGTCAGTGCCACAGGTCTCAAATGGCAAGAGTAACTGGAGTAACTCGTGGCTTGGGCAGATTACCCATAATGGGGTTTAAAGGTTTAGCTGTAAATCTTTGACAACGAATACATTTTCGACGAGTAGCTGTGGCTAGTACCTTCCCACCTATTGGCCAGAATTGCTCCCGGATGCTACTCAAAAGTTGCTGAGGACCTGCGTGTAGAAGACGCAAGTGTTCCCTTTCAAAGAGAAGTCGCGTGAATGTGTGGTTTGTATCTAACAAAATTTGATGTTTTTTGTCATACGTGACGAAAGGTGCGTTGTCGATACGACCACCGACACGCAGGACGCCTTCTCTGTCTAGAAAAGGGTTTAAAGAGACTAACCGTGATTTTCGGTTAACTTCGTTAGTAGTTTTTAGAGTGTTAATTTCATCAGCAAATGTCTCAGCTTGGGAGGCTTTAGCGAGGAATATAAGTGATCTGTTCAGTTCAGACAAGGTAAGTTCACCATTTAATTTAGTGTTCGTTTTTCTTATATTATGAATAAACCTCAGTATATAAGCAAATATTCTTTGTAGTTTATAGAGTTTAGAGTATTTATCAAATGGTATTATATTATAAGATTGTATTTTAGTATTTAAAGTTATTTTTGTTTCAGGCAAAGGCATAGGAACGTATTTAGACTGTGGCCACTCCGATTCAGACTTAGAGAGAAAGGACGGACCATGCCACCAAAGAGTGTTACCAGGAAGAAGATGGGGTTGTATACCCCTAGACGCAATATCAGCGGGATTCAAATCAGTAGGTACATGTCGCCATGTATTTTTATCAGTTAATTCATTGATCTGTTCGACCCGATTAGAAATAAAAGTTTTCAGAGTTCTAGATTGCGTATGTAACCAACCTAGAACGATCATAGAATCTGTCCAGAATACTGAACGGGAGATCTTAGTTTTTAGAGAGTTTAGTACCTTTTTATGTAGTTTAGCACCAAGTAAAGCGCCTAACAACTCTAAGCGAGGGATTGTTTCTGTCTTCAAAGGGGCGACTCGAGTTTTGGCACACAGTAGATTAACTGAAACATCACCCAGATTATTAATAGATTTTAAGTACAACGCCGCACTTACGGCATCTTGTGAAGCATCCGTGAAACAATGCACCTCAACATAGATAGGAGATTTACAAATACAATGTCTAGGTATTTGAATATCAGCAAAATATCTATTATCATTATAAAAGTTAATCCAAGCAGTTTTAATGTCTATTGGGACTTCATCATCCCAGTCTAGTTTTAGTAACCACAATTTTTGCAATATAATTTTGTGGAAAATAGTACAAGCTGACAACAGCCCTAGTGGGTCAAAGATTCTGCAAGAATTTGACAATATCGAGCGTTTAGTTACTTTAGAAATATTATGAGCCTCAACAGAGTAGTGCAGAGTATCAGAATTAGGAGTCCACTTTAACCCTAATACAGAAGACTGTTTACTGAAGTCTTGAGAGTGGTTAGTGAAAGGGATGTCATCGAGTATGCTAGTACAATTAGTTCGAAGTTTTCGCAACGGAAAACAACCCTCAGAAAGTTTTTGAATAACACCTTTAACAGTAGCCTTCAAGGCCGAAGAAGAGTCAGAACCTGTATTTAGGTCATCTACGTAGAAATCATGTTTTATAGTATCAGCAACAGCTGTATCTGTACACTCGGTTGCAAGTTGTAAAAGACATCGAGTACTAAGATGTGGAGCACAAGCTGTCCCATATGTTACAGTGTTAAGTTGTAGGATTCTTAATGGTTGACCTTCATTGTCCCTCCAGAGAATAAGCTGCAGTTGACGTTGGGAGTGATCGACCATAATTTGTCTATACATTTTTTGAATGTCACCTGTAACAACATAGGCATGTTGACGAAACCGCAGTAAGATAGACATGAGATCATCTTGGACTACAGGTCCTACAAATTGGATGTCATTGAGTGATTTATTAGAGGTAGTTTTACAGGAGGCATCAAAGACAACTCGAAGCGGAGTGGTTTCGCTACTCTCGCGAATTACAGCGTGATGGGGAATAAAATATCCAAAACTTGGACGGCTTATTTCAGTCAGGTGCCCCAACGACTCGTATTCTTTTATAAAGTTAGTGTAGTCTACTTTGAAGTTAGATTTTTTCAGTCTTTTTTCTAGACTATAGAATCGCCGTTCTGCGATATGAAAAGAGTCCCCTAAAGCATCCTCAGGGGTTTCGCGAAAGGGAAGTTTTACAGAGAACCTTCCATCTTGTAAGCGGACAGTATTAGCAATGAAATGACTTTCACAGTATTCTTCATCATAAGTTAATTTAGATTTAGTTGGGATAGTAGGTATACTTTCAATTTCCCAGAATTTAGCTATAGAATCTTTAATTTCTTGACAAAAATTAGAATGAGTAGTAGATATAGGATTCTGACCTGTTGGCCCTGACACAAGCCAACCAAGTTTTGAACTTTGAAGAGTAGGTTTATTTTTTCCTAGTTTAATATGCTTAGATTCAACAATTTCCCAGAATACATCCGCCCCTAATAATACATCAACTTCAGAGGGACGATAGAAGCTTGGGTCTGCTAGTTGTATATAATCTGGAATATTTAGTCGTGATGAGTCTACCTCAACACTCGGCATTCTACCAGTAATTTCTGGTATAACAAGACAAGACACATTAATGTGAAAAGAATTTATTCTAGATTTTAAGTGCACACCACACATTTTAGTAGTATTAGTTAGTTTATTATTTATACCAGCTATTGATATATTAGTTTTAGAACAAGTAAGATTTAATTTTTTATGTAATTTTTCAGATATAAAAGAAGACTGGCTTCCACAATCGAGAAGAACCCTAGTTGGGTGAACACACCCAGTTTTATCATCAACCAATTCTACCTCTGCAGTACATAGAAGAACTTGGCCCATTGTTGTAGTAGACAGAGAAGAACGGAGCCCAAGACCAGAAATATCATCAATGGGGACAGTGACAGTTGACACCTGAGAAGGCACAGGTTCATTAGGAGTAGGTGTCACACTAGGATTACCTATAGGTAAGTGTGTAGTATAAGTATTTGCATTTGATTTATGTAGTAATAAGTTATGCCTTTTGTTGCAGAATCGACAAGGAGTATGTTTGCATTTAGAAGAGAGATGACCGGGCCTAAGACAGATTAGACACAGTTTGTGCCTTGAAACTTCATTCATTCGGTCATCCACAGACATGGCCTTAAATTTATCACATCTGTAAACTAAATGATCCTGTGAACATACAACGCATTTTAAACTATAAGTGTTAGAAGAAGAAATAAAAGATTTAGTGAATTTATTTTCCTTAGAATATGCTTGATAAGGTTTATCAGACTTAGTGTTATTATTTTTACTATACTGCAGGGTTTCCAAAACATCAGCACGATTTCGCAAGAACTCATAAAACTGTTCAACAGTGGGAGAAGAAGTCAATTTACTCCTATGCTCTTCCCATTTCTGACCTGTGGCGCCATCTAGTTTCGTAGCCATGATATACACAATTATAGTGTCCCAATAAGACGTAGGTTCATTTAACGTATTCAAGGCTCGTAGATTTTTAGAATAATAATCTATCATATAACGAAGTGACTTATAAGTTTCTTTAGAAATAGAATTAAAATCAAAAAGTGCCCTTAAGTGGTTGTTTACTAAGATCCTGTTGTTGTCGAAACGATTAACAAGTAAACTCCACGCTAAGTTATAATTATTAGTAGTAAACTCAACAGATTTAATAACATTAGATGCGCCACCTTCTAGTGAAGACCGTAAGTAGTGGAACTTATTAATGTCTGGAATAGAGTTATTTTTGTTTATTAATGAGTCAAAAGTGTCTCTAAATTCCATCCACTTAAGGTAACTTCCATCAAAGGTAGGCAACTGAATAGTAGGAAGTTTTATATTAGAGTTTAATTTGGAGCGGTTACACTCATAAGATGAGCCGGAATGAGACTTATCTGGTGCCTTGCATGATGTGACACTATCTAGTATAGTTTGAGCTAGAGCAATGTTGGTACAAAACTCATTTTCAGTTTTTTCATTTTCATCCAACTGATCAATTGATATACACTCAATTTTATTTTTTAGTTCATCAAATTCACCAAATAAATCTCTGAACCGTGATAATTTTAGTTCCAGCTCTACAGTTAATAATTTAGTAAATTCCTTCGACTCAATATGTTTAACGGTTTCTAAATATTTAGAAAAAGTAGTTATTCTTGCACGTATAGAAGCACGTTGCTGAATAAGTGATTTTAATTGACTATCCATAGTTAAATATTACTTAAATAACACAAGACAAGATATCTACTAGCTCAGTGAAAGTTGACAGACTGATCAAAAACAGTAAAGTATTAATAGTAATTAAATAGTCAAACCATGCGGGCCGCACGAGTTACGACCACTGGAGGCGCTCCGTAGGCCTTCACGGAACAGCAATTTGCGAGCAACGTAGGCACAGGTTAGCGCCTGCGCTCGGCGGCGGCGGCACGGCGCGGCGTAGGCGGCGGCGAGTCGCGACCACGACGCAGTCGTATAATACGTTTCGGTGGGAACCGGGAGGCAGTTGTTATAACACGGCGAATCTGGAATTGTTAGGGGGTTCCGTAAGCGATGCACAAAGCGTCATAAAATTTTAGTAGGTGGACAGTAGAACAGGAGTTTACAGTTAGGTAGTGACAAGATATCTGACAAAATAGACCAACAAACCGAAAACAGACAAAGTAGTGCTTAGTATATAGATAAGTAGGCAGTCTAGATCACACGGAATCTAGAATTTAGCAGTAAGTTTTCAGGATAACATTTAAACAAAGTAGTACTTGTATATAGAATAGGACGTATAGGTCTAACAGGACCTGGAATTTAGGAATAGTACATAATACCTATGTATTTAGAGAGCTTAAGTAGACAGGCTTTTAGTAGACAGGCTATTTCAGGGACAAGACATTATATCGCAAATTGCGTTGAAGCGGGCAGTGCACATAATAGGTTTATAGATAGAAAACATCTTGCAAGTTGCAATTAGAAAGCAGAAAACTAATACATACGTGGCGTTTTTCATGATCACTAACAAACACTTAGGTTTTAATTAGGCACTTATTACATATACTAAAACTGGTTACACTTCCCTGTTGGCCAAACCTCAACCAAACCACGTTCAAAGCAGTGCCACTTGTAGCTTCAATCCAATCCTCCTTTCTTCCTTTCGAGTTTGTAGATAGGTTATTGTTGTTCACGTTGTCACAACCAGCATGGCCGCGTGGCGCCGATTTTGCCACCAACGCCCAGACGACAGCAACCAGAAGATTCCGGATTCAGTATCACGTCGGGGTCACCAAATTGTTTAGCAGAGTTATAATACCAAGATAAAAGTTCTTATAAAATTGGTTTATTGCAAGAGTTGTATAATTAACAAAATAGATGCGCACACCGCGCTGTTAGCTTAGTTAGATTCTTAGGTAGGTGTCCACGGGGTGCGGGGTGCGAGCGGCTTGTCCGCCGCCTGCGTTCCTCTTCACGCGCCGCCGTTAGTGCGCGCAACATAGAGTAAGCCCTAAAACAATTTATTTTCGAAGAAATTTCACGTTTCTGTGGTAGGTAGGTATTGTGCAACAAGTTCTCATAAGCCACCTACTTGGAGTACATAAAATTCTTTGTACAAAAGGGCAGTGTTGTCCAGTAAGTTGCCATAACAGTCGATGCAAGCTCTACAAAGCACAGCTGGTCGTGTTGAATCACCACATTCATACGGATACCGGTTGATATAAACAACTTCTATTCCTTATAATTATGTTGATTTATTTGACAAGAAACAAACACAAAACATCAAAGTAATTAAGTAACTTGACACTCAAATAAAAATAGTGACTTAAACATGGAAAATATTCAAAATACTATACTAACTTGAACAGGAAGAGTCTTAATGTATTTGAACCCCTTTAATACCATTTTAATTAAGGGTATAATAAAAAATCATGCAGGAGTCTTCCCACATAGTTTTTGATTAATATTGCCATAAAATAAAGTTCTTTATGACCGCCCCTACCTAATAACTAAATATTTACGCCTATGTTCCGTATAAATAAAGTAATACGGTAGCTCCAATTCCATAAATATTATAGTAAAGTAAGTAGTAGTAAAAGGAAAGGAAGTAAAATTCTTCAGGAACTCGTAAAAAATAAAAAGTGTCCGGATAATAGTGGCAATATCGCAAGTTTACGAGGCCGAGCGATATTAGTATTTACTTAGTGGCAATAACTGAAAGTTGTGAGTCGCGGCCGCGGGCTGTTTGACCAAGCTCTGAAACTCCGACCATTTTCACCTCCGTATTGCTACAGTAGCAAGCACTAGGTACATTTTAAATATTTACATAACTAATCTTTGTTCATATTCACCACTTGAGCATTTTCTGTTGCAAGTCTGGAGATAACGCGCACATTAACATAAGCGGTGCTGTTGCAGCAGATTTTATGTTTTAACGCAAAACGTGTGTGGTTTTAGAAAAGATTTAAATATTTTGATATTGTGTCTTTGTATAAAAACACCTATTTATAGTCAGATCATTTCGTTTTACGTAAAAGACAACATTTCAGTTTGAAATATAATTTTGACAGTCTGGAGGATTTTTTAGAGCTGTGTGAGTCCTCTTTTCGGTTTCTTGCAATGGATTGAACAAATAGGTCGCGATAACGTGGCATTTGCAACTAACTGCAGTTGACTTCACGCCATTTCTGGCAGTTCTCACGACTGCAACAAATTGTATGCGCGATCGCAGCGACGCAGTTATTTTATTCAAACGACGTTTCACTTGCCTCACGAGTGCATTAAATTATGTACATTTGCCCCTATTTAGTCCTACAATAGGCCTATCAGCGTTATAAATGTGGATTATTATTCATTAAAAAATGGTATGTGGGTAGGTACTCATCGTTTTGGAACCTATCGCTCCGGTTATTAAATTCTCCCTAATTTGCTATTTTATCTTGTAAGTCACGGTTTAGTACCTATCAATAAAAACTACCTGACGTCTAAGTACTCCGATAGTGATAAGCGGAAGTTCGTTTTGAACTTTGACGAGGAGTTGACCGCGACCTTCCTTCAGACTTTAATGGCAGAGTTATAATGAGCGTTAAGACAAAACTGTAGTGATATGTAAATTAACGTAAACTGCATGGCACACCGCCAGCGTCAGGTGAAAACAAAGGGAACTTGAAAATGTCCGACGTCAACACACCGGAAAGTCAAAAGAAAATATACTAGCTAATTTGAGTCAGGATATGGTTTGTTTATTGTAACGTTACAAATTGCTTTACGAAATGTTGGCGACTTTTTGAAATGCCAACCCGTTATATGAAACGAGCATTGTGCTGTTATTTACTTTATCTGGAATATGAACTGTTAAAAGAATTAAAGCTCATAATCATTTCATTTAATATTAGGATTCAAATAATATGACGATTTATTACATTATAGTATTTTTGTACGTTTCCCTAGCTTAAACTTCGCAAAGTGAAAATTGTGGTAGAAATTTTTACATTTTTAAAAAGATCCAAGATTGTAATTTTTAGACTCCTCAGACTTATTAAGTGTACTTTCAAAACTTTAACACGGCGAACATTACATACAGACTGTAACTTAAGCTATTTTTTAAAGCAAATCCAGGATTTAGTCTAGACGAGACTACAGAGACTACAGTAAGTAAGCTTAATAATATCCTTGAATAATAGATAGGTTAGTAACATTAACAATTCCCATAGCAACTAATCCTTTTTATATCAATTATCAATGATTCTAAAGATTAAAATCGCCTAACATCAGGCAAGTTTGAGTCAATCGCAAACCCATGTCTGAATATATAAAAATTTATGGTACATACCAACTTTAATTATCCTTACTAATATTATAAATGCGAAAGTAACTCTGTCTGTATGTCTGTCGCGCTTTCATGCCAAGTCGCCATTCATGTTTAGCGCGATAATCGACATACGCGCGGGCGGAGCCGCGGTCGTAAAGCTAGACTGAAATAAAGACATGAAATAAAATATGTAGGTACAGAAACTCTGGATTATAGATTTTTTTATCAGATAGTTTGACAAACAAGCACACGGCTCATTTGATTGTAGACGTAGACTATACATATACCTATGTCTGTTGAACCTATGTTTCAGGTACAACAGACATGATGTGGAGAGAAGATACGCATTACATTGCGAAAAACTAAAAAGGTCTACAAACTCTATACGAATTACAAAAATAAATATTTAATTTGCAGACTAGAACAGCTTTTGTTTAAACTATTTTGTTTCTGTCTGCAATAGTTTTATTTGCTTTAGAGAATACATTATTCACGTTTAATTCAAAACTAATATATGGCCATGTAGTACATAATTTCAAGTCATGTATCGAATTAATGAGGTTGAAACTGGCAAGGACATAAGTACTAATACAAGTCATGTTTACATCTAATATGTATTAGCTAAATAATAAACCCGCATTCACCCTATTATTACTTACATACTATATTTACGAATGTTGCCCTTTACCTCGAAGAAATTATCAAACAATATATATTCAATCAAATGATACCAGGTATTATTGAATCACCCTACAGTGCCTTCAGGAGTTAGGTTTGCTAACCTAAAAGCTACGTTGTCATAGTCAACATTCAGGGTTGCCAACATTAAGTCGGTATTTCTAGAGCTAAGAACAAACAAGCTAGAGGCAAAATGACTGTAAATAGCACAGATAATATAATACTATACAATAGACTGTGGGTAGGTACACACGACTACGCACACGCTATACATTTTCTGTAAAACCTGACCTCTCGTTTTACGAAAATCCTATACAATGCGAGATCAGCTTATACTGGAAATGTATAGATTGATATGTGTACCTACTAATAAATAAGCAAGCAGTGTCAATAGAATATATTGACAGTAACATTAATCATGATTCTCCAAACACGACGTACGTCACTATAGCACCGTGGTGACAACAGGAAAATGTGTGTACCCTTCCAAAGAATGGAATACGCCAGACCTCACAAACGCCGGAACAATATTATACTGCAGCCGAACCATTGTTTCAAACTTAATTGCATTCAATTTCATGTGTCATTGCCGTATTTAAATTTCAAATGCATCCCTTATTGTTCCCCTAAATTCGAATCAGTGTTTCGATTAGAACCCCTTATCACACGGACGTAAGTGTAGCCCAAAAGTACAACAATATTGTATTTAAATGAAATCTACACTAATACACTAACTTTGACGGGCCGGTGGCGTGGTCGGTAAGAAACTTGCTTTTCACCGCGCAAGTCGTGGGGTCGATTCCCACCCGAGACAAACATTAATGTTGAACATTTGTTTTTGTGTCGAGTCTGGGTGTAAATATCTATTATAAGTATATATTTACAAAAGAAAAGTATTATATGTATAGTATATACCAGTTATCTGGTTTCCATAACACAAGCTCTGCTTAGCTTGGGACCAGATGACCGTGTGTGTTATTGTCCCAGATTTTTTTTTTTTAACTCTAGTAGCGTGCAGGAATAATATAACTGGTAAGAGCTAGACGAGAGTAGTTAGCCGCGCTTCGTTTTTCTTAATGCCTTGACATGGCCTTGGAAGAATTTATGTCCAGCTGTGGCCTAGGCTAGACTAATGATGTTATACTATTTGTATGGTCAGTCATACCAACTAATGTATCAATTCCAAGATTAAATCCTGAAAAAGTGTGTAACTTATAACACACGCAAAATACACACATCAAAAGTGTCTAGGGATCAAGTAGTCCTCAGAGGACTGCTACAATTTAAAGTAAATTTTATTTTTACAATTCCGAAAACCTGGCAAGGGAAAACACAGGTACATACATTTTATTTATCTTTATATTTAGCAAGAATATATGAACAGTTACTATACGGAACCTTCACCTTAAAATTAGTCGCGACGATGACTCGACAAGTCCATCGACAGCTCTTAAACAAATATTTACATAATCGCACTTAAAAAGCTTCTTTATTCTTCGAAACCAAATTTTAATCTCATTTTGGTACGATTGAATGGTGCGCATTTTCATTCACATAATATCATATTTAACGTTATGTTCATAATACAAACATACTCACACTAATAATATTTACAAAACATTCTACAAATAAAGCGGTTTTTATTAAAAGCCACTTATAGATTCTAGATATTTCTTCATCGTATTATGTTTTTCTCTACATTGGCTGTTCGATTTTTTATAGAAACTTAAGTTAACAACGTTTTTTTTAAACTGTTTTTGTGAGTAAAAATCATATCGGCTCTTTCAAAGCCTGGTTCTTTCATATACACTCTCCTACCTACTACTAAGAAAAATCTCAGTTGGGAATTGTGTCTGTGACCAGCACAGGCTCTAGGCTCGTCCCCTATTATTGGGATTTAAGCACTGGAACAACACTTAATAAGAAGGCTATTAGGTATACCTAGAAATCAACAAATAATACATATCTACTAGACTATGTTCTGTAAAACCACAGATAATATAATACTATAGTAAAACCAACTTATTTATTCAGTTTAATTAACCGATGCTTGATGCTATTATTAGCAGTCAATAATGCACAACATTTACCCGCAGGGCTGCAATAAAATACTGTTAAATTTTACGCTTCCAACGCCCTTTTGGGAACGCCACGTTACATGTACAACAGGAAATGATTGTCGATGGTTAAAACTTAAAATATTAAAATTATTTTGTTCTGCATCACAATTAAATAATAAATGTTGCCGACTTTTTGCTCTGGCTGTTTCTGTTTTTTTACATGTTACAACGTAATTACAATTCACAATTTTTCTATTATATCGCGATCAATGAAACGGCGCGGCAGCCATAATACTAGTTAATATAAAAAGTCTAATAATAACTTACCACCCAATTGAGTATAAACAATTTCTATCAAATAGTTTATGTTTTAAGGTATAGGTTGTAATTCTGACTTCCGAGTTCTCACAAAATCGAGTTTATTTTCACATCCGCGTCTAGTGTTTTAAAATGCATTAACTAGATAAGTATTTTAGTAGAGGTGAGAGTACCCATTTGTTATCTGTAGCAAGTTGTTTATGTACATGTCTATAAGCGCATCGCTCGCTCTATTGTTGGAACTAGGAAGTGGAAATGACTAGACACAGGAATGTATACAAAAATGAAATATATCTAATAAAATATTGCAAAATTATTCAACAAAAAAGTTTATAGATATGAGACATGTAACAAGATTTATATTAAGAAGTGGTAGTCTGTATTGTATAAACATGTACACAAATATTTAAACTCTGTCACCTAAACTAGGTAAACCTGTATCTTAGGGGACAGTGTTCGGCTAGACGATTGGTTCTATATTAAGATTAATACAACATGTACCTAGTCTATGTCGATTTCTAAGGCATGGCACTTCACAGTCTAACTGTACTATATCCAACATGTTGATTGATAATCCTGCAATAAATAATTTATCTACATAGATTTAAAAGTATTATTATACCAGAACAGTCTTAGATTCTAATAGTACCTACCTAGCCTTGAACGATTAAGCAATATTTTTACAGCAATGATGATTACAGCAGATTACATCATAGCGATGTCTAAGGTGCTTTGAAATTACTTCATTATAGACTTTTTCATTTATCATGTCATCATCATAATAATGTTTCATAGTAGGATAAACATTCTTGAAAGAACAAACAATTAGACTATACATGTAGCTAATAGTTACTTCTACATCGCTCGCTACGTCACGTCAACCCATTCACAATTCTACACAATCTCAATTCATTCATTGATCCGAGTAAATTCCTACGCAGTACGTAAATCACATGAATATTCACGTTCAACACCTCGTACAAGTGGCTATTGTTTGATTAATGTTGTCTAACCACTTGTAAATAGCCGTGGTAAATAGCTGGTTATTCTAATGCATTACCATTTAAGTTCAACAGTATGCAAAACACAGTTTATAACATGTAAATACATCCGGTCTTCCGCTGTTTTGCTACGTTATCGCCCGAGACGTTAAAAAGCGCCTACACTGCAATTTACTTGAGTTCCTATTGAAATTATTATTCGGAAAACGTTTAGCGTCGCTCGATAAAATGAACTCAATTTAACAATAAAACGCAGCGTTGGTGGTGGGTAATTTATAATGATATTAAGTTAGGGAGTGCGGGAGTGTAGAACGTCACTCAATGGGGAGCTGCCCTCGCCCCTTGATTAGCTCCCGGTGACAGACGCATACGCAACTGCGACGGTACCAGTACCACCCACTACCAACAACACGCTAATGATCCTGAGGACGTCTAATAAAAATTGATGAAGTCTTAAATTAAAATTTGTAGCTAGCCAATGCGTTGCATGTGTCATGAAATAACATGTCTATTAATCAATATATTAGTAAATAACTGATCTATGCAAAACATAAAACGAATAACATGATAACGGTAGGAACCTTATAAATCAATGTCTAAGTTCAATTGAGATACTCGCCGTTTACCTAATTACACCTAAGTAGGAAGGCATTATTCTAATCGACCTACAAAAAGATTTTTGACTTGATCCGAACAAACTGGCACAGGGTAATGGCAGAGATTTGTTAATTAATTAGAGGACAAAATAGGAGTCGTCACGCGATGTCACTAGTTCAAAGTTCTGAGTCGCGGTACTTAAGTTTACTTCACAGTGGAATGGACTTCATTACCTCTACTTAAGGTTCTAACCATCAGCGGTGACAGTACGATTACAGGAAATGACCTAAAACATGCAACATTGTAATCAAGTCTTAAATTTGTAATTCAGTTGAAGGAAATTATTTAAGACGCTTCTGTTTCCCTAATCTAAAAGATATTACCCACCAAAAGCGCGTTACATTACTTAGAATATTATAAAAGTTCAAGATTACCTAAACACCTACAGATAATTTTGTAGCTACTCATATTTTTATGTGAGGAAGTTGATTCAAAAAGTCTATACTTAGTCCGCAAAAACGACAACGAATTAAAGGTTAATACTTCCAAGAATACCGTTTCGGTATGAGATTAATTTTAACCACATCTTACCTCGCTGCTGATACCACGGACATCATTCAAGAATGCAATATAACACGAATAAAATAACGTATTGAGGTTTTGAGTTTTTGATTCGGGTCTATACGTCACTTAACAAATCCCAGCAAAGCAATGCTTATCTAAGTTAAAATCGATTTTGTTAAATTTTACTTAATACATACTTGCTTCTGTCCGCCAATTCATTACGAAAGGTTTCTTACGGTCTTTGTTGTGAGTAACTACCGGGATAAGAAGCCTTATTACTGTAAATCATAATTCAAGAAATAAACTACACTTAAACGCTTTTTAGTGTCCCACAGCCGGGAACGGGTCTTCTCTCAACTATCTTACGAGTTAAGAGAGTCGCGCTGACTAAGTACGGGTTGGTGGATGTCACATGTCCTCTAATGATTAATTCTTAGACATGCGGTTTCCTCACGATGTTTTCCTTCACCGATATTGAGCAGCGGCGACACGACTGGGAATTAAACCCGCGACCTTATATTTAAAAGGCACGGCTGATACCGCTGCAACACCACTGCTCGCAAAAATAATAATTTTTAATTCCGATATTTTTATTTCAAGTTAGCGTCATTAAAAACAAACTCTTGTCAAAAAGAGTGCCGTAGTTAGGTTATTTTGGTTTTATCAGTTATCGCAGACTTTAAATATGCTATAAACGGTTTTTATTCTGAGTTCTAAATTATATAGAATTCTTCACAGATAAAACCTTGATCGCCGATAATAAAAGTTGTCAATATTAAATGAAACAAAATAGTTCTTATCTTCTTATTACCATTTGATGGTAATCTATTAAGTTGATCCGATTCAGCGGTGTTAACCTAGTTGTTGGAATATTTACATTATTGGTTCTATAGACTCTATACACGTAATAGCTGCTGACCTGGCGTAAATTGTAAGTGGCTGCCGATGTGATTTATACGCACTTCGGTCTAATTAAAAGCTTCGATATCTAATGCATTGTGTATTATTGGCATAGGGGATAAGTGTCCACATTTAACAAAATTAATGTTGGGTGTTACAAAAATTTCTCAGCATTAGTCCGGAAGTACTTAGATGATATCACCCCCGTGCATCGAAACGTTGCCTTGTCTCGCCTTGCCTAGTGCTACACAAGTAGTAGGGACCACAAATACCTAAATAACTAATAAACAGTGAAACCATAATGAAGTAAAATATAAAAGGTTCGAGACTTTACATTAATTTTAGTCAAATTGTTCTAAAAGGGAAGTCCTTTTCAAACAGACACACAGCTGTGTTTACCAACACTTAGATGTAGATAATGGTGATATGGTGAATAATAGACTAGGGATTAAAGATATACATATAACATAATAACGCGTTCACGTCTGTATTATTATCAGACTGAGGTGAAATACTAACTAGATATAAAAAAAATCTTTAAAATTTTGGAAATTTAAATTTCTAGGAGAACTAGGTACTTAATCTCTAGACACTTTTGATGTGTTAAAACCGAAAGTAGCAGGATTTTTGTGACACAGTGGCTAGGCAATTCTTAATGTATACGTCCCTACCCACTACCCAGGTAGGTCTACTTATAAAGTACTCAGTGTTATAAGGTTAACAGAAATTGTACATCCTCTAATGGAGGCTTAAAAGCTGCTGTTCGTTTGGCTTCGCAATTCTGAAAGTAAAAGGAATCCCTAATGCGTTAAGTACACCCGAAATCCGTTTAGATGTCTTGGCATAAGAATATGCGATTATCTTTATTCGTAAAATTAAATATACTTTTAGAGATAGGGCGAGAGTTAAATGTACGTGGGTATATTATTATGTTAAATAGGTATCTGCTTTTTTCAATTCACTGCAAATCTAGACTAGAAAGGAAGTGAATTGAATAGATTTTCATCTAAAGTAAATTAGGGTTTTCAAGTTTCGTATTAGGAGTTTCTTACGATTAATCTTGATATTGTATGCAGGAAGACAGCTAAAAATTAAACTTTATGTATACACTGTGTAATTATCTTTATCTAAATATATAAAAGAAGAAACTGAACTGAACTGACTGACTGACATATCAACGCAGAGCCCAAACCTCTGGGTCTGGAGACTAAATTTGGCACATCGGTTCCTTAAGAGGTCTAGGGGTGCACTAGGAAAGGATTTTTCAAAACTCACCCTTTAAGGGGTTAAAACGTGGTTCCAAAGTTTGTATGGAGAAATAAGATTAGTGAAAACAATTTCGCGGGTGGAAGCTAGTTTAACATAATTTAAAATAGATAGTAGATATTAAGATGTTTTAAGTTGCAAGTTCCCAGCAAACTTCAAACAGCAGCAATGTATATAATAGCATATTAATTTGATTGTTGTTTATTTCAGAGGAGTTACCTGCAGACGTTTGGGTACCTGAGGAAAGGGCGGCCCGAGGTCGGCAACCTACAGATCATGGACAGCTCACAATCTTACGAAGACGACTTCAGGATTGCCATCAAAACATTACAAGTGAGTTTCAGATCAGAACTTAGGTATTTTAGCAATTTAATCATAAATTTTAGTTATTTACTAATTGACAATCAACTTTTTAAAGCAAAGATAAGGCACCGTAATATACCTACTCATGACGGCTGAATCGATTTTGATGAAATTTTACACTTATTTAGTATGAATAAAATATTACCTCGGGTATATTTCCCGGTGATATTTCTATTGGAACCTATCCCAAGGGAGGCTGCTTACAGTACCTATACTGTAAGCAGCCAGCGGTGGAGGATCGGTTTAGCTTGGTTTTCCGGATCGCTGTGCTACCACCGCGCACCGCTGCGCTGCACTGCCTTTTTTGATCTTTCCGGGTTCGATTTGAAATAGCTAAACGTCGTGAGTTTTGTTTTGGGGTAATTACATAATACTGATTACCTCTAAGTTCCTCTCGATTCCCATCCGAGACAGTCATTTTGGTGATGAAAATGTCTGTGTTTGTCTTGAGTCTGGGTGTAATTATCTATTAAAATTATGTATTTACAAAGGAATAGTAGTATTTACATTGTAGTGTAGGTATATTACCAGTTATCTTGTTTCCATAACACAAGCTCTGGTTTGCTTGGGACCAGATGACCGTGAGTGGTAATGTCCTACAATTCATTATTTTTAACATTATACCTAAATAAAAATATTATTTACATGATTTTTTATATTTCTAGGAATTTGGTGGTATTCCAGTGACAGGAGAAATCGACGAAGCGACCAAGATATTAATGAAACAGAAGCGCTGCGGCAGACCTGATCGAGAGGAGGACGAGATCGAGTACGGAAGGAGAAGAAAACGATTCGCTGTCCAGGGAGGGAAGTGGAAACACACCAACTTAACTTGGAGGTATGGAAATTGAAAATATACTACAATCTCGTTGAAATCAACTTATTAAGGTACTTATTTTGTATGTGGTCGAGTAGATCAGACACTTTTTGTGTATACTGAACCTTATTAATAACCAAGAAGAATTTTAAGTTTAATAGGAATTATCGTTTAAATGTTTTGAGTAATAAGTTACCAACAAATAAACTTAAAAAGCTGTTATAGCGACATCTATTGATAACAACTTGTACTATTATGTGAAGTGTCAAACAAAAGTTAATAAAAGTTCTGCTACTAGGCACTAGATGTCAGTTCACCCCGTATTGTTAGCGACATCTGTTGACGGAATGATGTACTATTAGGTGAGCTTACTGTCTACTGTCATGTGCTATTTATCTACTGACTCATAGAGGGCGCTTTAATAAAAATTTCAGATTTGTCAGTTTGTTAAACTCTTACTTGTCCAAAATAAGATACAACTGGGTACTGTTGTTATTGTTACAAGATAATAAGACTATTGTAATTTATTTTATAATAAGCTACAAATCCTTAAACAGTACGAATTTATATCAAAGTATTTGATTTATAGGAGCACCTTCCTCATTCTAATGACTGAATTTATGTCGAACAGTTCCACATAAAATTGATGACGATAATAGTTAAATCACGGACCTCGTAAAAGTTACGACACTTTTCGCGTGGTTTAATTAAATAAGAATTATTTATATGTCCTTTTGGCGCCTGCCGGGAATAATTATTTTTAATTGTTTGTGGATTGTGTAATCCTATGGGTAGATCTATTTAATTTTATGCTTACTGCAGCCGAAGTCTAGGTACCTACGGCACTATTTATGTAAACTTAATTATTGAGCTCCTAGAAACTATTTTTTGTGTATGTCTATTTATATCTCAGTAATCCATTGAATAGGTATTACACAGCACACGTTCCTTTTATTGTTCAGTATGAGTGCCAACTATGTTACAAGAGCTCACCTGATCCACTGCTGGTGGTGCATTTTATTCAGACCATTTGGAAGAACACTTTGGACACTTGCCCGAGCGAATACCTGTGCCTATTTGTTAACATAATACCTACTTAAATTAACATTCTAATCATAATGTGGGTGGCCCGACTAAAGACAACACAATATTGAATTTTCTAATGAATTGCGAATAAGACATTTCTCTGCAACTCTTCTTTATTATTATTAGGTACCTACTTTAATTTAAGGCTGTGTGTGTCTTCCTTCTAAATTATTATTAATTTCCTTCTATATTTTGTACTGATTTACAGTACGATTAAACACCATTAAGTAGGTATCCACTAGGTAGGTAGGTACCCAGATAATGATATCGACCTAGATAATGGTTAAGTACCTAGAGTTCGAGGTTTAAGAACACGCCCAGGATCTAAAAGACTGCTGGGGCTTCCCTAATTTCTAAGCACTTATCGGTTGTCATGAAATCGTTAAGTAATCTCCTATCTCGTAAAACCCGTTTAGCCGTCATTCGTCAGCCCTGGTGATGTCGGTTTACCTCCGACTCTTGTGCGTAAAAGAATAGATATACTCGTATAATGCCCCAGTGTTTGAGTGTTTGCACTATAATTATCCTATCTACTGCGTCTGAAGTTAAGTCTGCTGATAATTTTCCGCCGTGGCCCAATACTGATAGTGAACAGTATCACATAATGTAGCTAGGAAGTACCCAAGTCATTTCCGGTAGCTATAAACCTTTTATTTTTTTTACTTACTTAGTACTCACTTAGGTACAAGTTCAAACTGTGCAAAGTTTCCAGCTGTAGCTAAAGCTATTTACTTTATTGTCTGGTAAAAACCTTTTGTAGCGTTCGTTTATGTTTGAAGTGGAAACAACCACGGAGCACGCGGATAATTTGAAAAGTTCACAATCACCTGCACGGACCGCTGTTTCAGCACAATTTCCTGTCGAATTAATGGTCTGTCAATATTATAGTCCTCCATTACAGCTTGTTGTGCTAACAAGCCATAAAACTAGCAGCGCCATCTCGCGGGGGGTTTACGAGAGAGTGGCGCCAACTCGGGTACCCACACATAAACGTTTACCCATAGTGACCGGTTGCTCTAGTTTGTGTTAGACACCTTACATTATTTTTATCTAGAACTTAAAATGCCTAGTTGTAATAAAAACCGACCATGAAGTCTAAAAAGACTTTGAAACGTCGGGATCTAAAATCTAAAATATACCTACCGCGATAAAATCCGTTATAAAGTAGTTTTATTTCAATGTGTGACATTCGCGTAAATCTAACAAAATACTTAGCCTAGTTGCGTTTAAAATGATAAAATTTTTAACTAGCAAAGTTCTTAGTTACCTATTTGGACTTTTGCCTGACTAATTAATGTAGAATATCAACTAACATAAAGATTCCGATCATTAAAATGAAACAATAATATTTAAATTACCGTTTAGGCAGTCTAATCTACCTGATGGTGTTGTTTCTCGTTCAATAATGTCCTAAGCCGCAGTTTTGTCTACTCACTCTATACCTATGTATAGTTTTATTTTATTACAAATATCAAAATGTAAACAAATGTCGTTATGTTTTAGACGTCCGATAACGATAGAGTTATTATTACATGGAAATATCCGTATTGTTTTCGCTATGGCGTTGACAGCCAAGTGACAGGCGCATTTCGCCACCCGCCGCGTGCGGCGCTGTCATCGGCACTCACTCCAACACTAGTATAATAATAATAATATTGTTATCATGAAATTCATACTACTTATTACTTAACAACCTACTTATCAAGCTTTGTTACAAAAGCCTAGGCGAATGGTTCCTATTATCTACTTATGTTTCAATTGTTTCAGTCATTACAAAGCATTAGGTATTAAATAGATGAGTCCCTAATTGCTTACGGAATTTGAAATTACAACATGACATGAACGACATAATTAGAGTCAACATTTCTAAGTCTAATATACTAGCTCCTCATAAAAGGTCATAGTTCTAGAACTGACACGTTAAGAAAATGGGTAATTTAGCTGTAAGTTCATACCTGTCGGTACAGTCAACACTACCCACAGGTGGGTCGCTAGAGTCAACAGAGGCAGAGACAGTCGTCGCTGAAGATCACTGTTAAGTGTTACACACAAGGAATGCTATTGCTTGGTATAGATGGTTAGTTATTTTTATCGATAAATCAGATGAGTACCAAGAACCATTATTAATTGTAGTGACGTAGCCACCGCCTGGCCACTCCCCTGCACCGCCCCCGCGGCCTCCACCCCCGCACCTACGAACTAGGTCGACATTTCAATATTGAAGGCATTTCACAATTTCTATTGCTCTTTATGGCGACTGTACGACGTAATAAAGAGCTTATTATGCGTATATTGAACGTAGTAAACCTACAAGAATCTGTGCATCAGTTTATTAAATGAATCATAACTGACAAACGATTAAAGTAATAGTCACTTGAATACGAGCAGAGTCCGATTAAATTTGTTTTCGTGTATAGATTTAAAAACTCATGATATGTTTTCTGCTTACGGGTGATGGGACTTGAACCTACAACCACAGTCCATTGCTTAGAAGGTCGATTACGAGAATATTGAAATAATCCTAATTACCTAATCTTTAAATGAATATTGTGCAATCAATACACCAAAATTCTTATCGGCCAAACAGGGACTTGAACCCTGAACCCTTGGATTAAAAGTCCGACGCTCTACCGACTGAGCTATCCGGACCTTGTTGAATGTTGAAATTACTTACAAATGTTATAACATTAAATTACTTACTGATATTATTATGTAAAATCATGTTTATTATTTATAAAAAATATCATGTTAATCTATTGTGTTCAAGTTTAATAATTAGTAAGTATTAATAATTTCTGTGAGAAAGGATGTACTTACTAAAATACCGGTATTTTCCAACGTTGCATATCGCGAACCGTTTAGCTCTACCGTTTAGAAGAATTTACATTCAACCAAGTACATAGCAGAACATAGCGCGTACGTCTGTATTACCTGAAGGTGTAGGCAGAGGTGAACATCACCTACTTTCGTCTGTGTAAGTCCCATGCTCTTCATACAAAAATTTGCCCTGGGTGGGAATTAACCCACAACCTCCGGTGTAGAAGTCAGGATCAATGAAACATTGTTATGTTATGAAATTTGATAATAAAGAGACATACATATATACCAGCCACTACGCCAAAAGGCTAGTCAGCGGTGGTGTATGAAATATTCTTTACGACCTATTTTCAGACCTTCTAAAATATGTATACACAAAATCATAGAATCGGACAAGCCGTTTCAGAGGAAGTTTGTTACAGAGACTGACGAGAATTTTATTATTTAGATATCAGAACCGTCATTTTGCTTGACCTGGGATTCCAACCTCGTGGTTATTGAGGGAACACATCGAAACAGAAAATCTAACCAAATCTAACTACAAGTACCTAATTGTATTTATATTTTCATTAGGTACACACGGCTACGATCTGTTTTAAGGAGGCATTCCAGTGTCTCATTGTCAGGTTCAAAAAAGAGAACGTTGCGTCTTCCACGTACACCATATAGTACACAATTACGCACATCAATATTTCACATTAAGTACTCCCTGAGCACTGTCTCTCTTTAAGGCTGAACACTGTCTCTCAAGATACAGGTCACCCTAGTTTGAGAGACAGGGTCACTAACTTTATTGTACAAATTAGAAATATTTAAACTATTCATTTCGTGTCAAAACTGTACATTTTTCGAACACATCAACTTATACTTAACCAATATAAGCTGACCTCTCGCTATACGGAAATCCTATACAATGCGAGATCAGCATATACTGTAATGAATAGCTTGCTGTGTAGCTATGTGTACAAACACTATGATTGATTTTCATTAAATTTTAAGCACTGCATTTGCTTCCGCGTTTTTCCAGTACAGTAGTAAAGGGAGACAACGTTTTTATGCGTGTGTTGGATTCTTTATGACGCGTAGAGGCCTCTAACTTAATGGGTTTTAACGTAACACGAAGCATTGGGTTCTAGCAGTTTCATGGAATATAAAGTTAACACAAAAGAAGAAAAGATTGCAAAAAGCGGAAACTACACTTGGTGACGTTAAAAATATTTTTCCGAAGGATTTTTCATTAAGGTAACCTACCTACCAACCAATCTTTTAAACCTATGCTAGTATTGTTACAAATACCTATTTAGAAAGTAAACCATAAAAAGTAACACTTTTTTTATCTTCAACAAAAAGTGGATGAAGTGTTTTATAAGATCCTGTATCGATGTTTTGTTCCCACGTAGCGCCTAACCGGACCGATTTTGACGCGATATTTTATTAGATGTGATAAGAGATGGTTCTGAGCTAGAGATGGTTCATCGCTAGATTTAATATATATGCGTGAGGGTTATTTTTAATTTAGACATATTCCGTGAAGTAAATGATCTCGTCATGTCGATAATATAGTTGTAGGTACATAGATACCTATGTCTACCTAGGTTCTCTTACTAGTACTTAAGTACTGCCAAAGATGCTTCTATGGCTAAAACTAAAAGTGTGTAGTCCTAATATGGTATTTAGTTTTGTGTCACCATCGACGCACAGTAGGTTATGCTTCTCAATTTGTGGGCAAGTTATACAAACATGTATATTATGTACTACGTGTTTGTATAGGTTAATCAAATGAAATAGTACTAGCTTGTCATTTCCAACAAATTATAGGGGTGGTGTAACTCGATTGAGGGTCAGATGCCCGTTTTATTACTAAGTTGGTGATGAAACGTGATTTAAATAGGTACATCTCACCAGTTTTAACTTGGATGGTAAAATTATAACATCTATACAGAACCTTAGATATCTATGGTACTTAAAGGAATAACTTAGTACCCTTGGTAGCGAATGTATGATGTATCTTTAATTATTATTAGTTATAGTTTGTCAGTCTAAAACTTTAACTGAATGACCTTAAAACGGTTGATATCGGTTAAAACAGTAAGAAAATGTGTTATTTTTCATGTTATTAAGCGAACATAGAATATGACATGTCCAATAACCTTTTCCGTCAAAGGGCCTCGTGCATGTATAACTACCTATATCTACTTTTATAGTAAGGTATTTGCCCACGCTCCCTTAGACAAAGTAAAACAACGCAAGGCGCCCATAATCCTATGTATTGTCCCCACGCTATAGATGAAGGCGGTGACGTCAAACCGCAATCAGCCTCTCCTAGAACCAAAGAGCTCCGGTTACAGACCTGTAACGAAGTGATTAACTCCGTTACTGCTCACGGATATTCATTTTCTCTTCTGTTGCTCGCTTTGCTTTTCTTTATTAAGCAATTTATATAACAAGCTCATAATCTTTATATTGTTTTTGGCTGTAAAGTGTTACTGTTCGTATTCGTAATGTCATCACAACATTGTTATATCCCAAATAACTATGTTCCACATCATCTCTGAAACATACTTTTATGAGTATAATAAGTAGCTATAGGTATACATACCGATACAGTTGGAGGAAGACATTAAAAGTTAAATTCTGAATAACGTTTTTATGTCATATAATATTACATATGTACCAACGTATACTGGCTAATGTTTCGTAAAGTGAGAAATAAAAACACCTAATTTCATTTGAAATACAACAAACTTTTTACGTGTTATATTAATTTTGGCGGATGTGAGTAGTTACATTAATAAATAATGGTTCTCAGCCTTATTTGAAACCAAATAGAAGTACATGCATATGCATACAGTAGCAAGTACCTCCTTAGATACAACGTGTTCTGTATAAGCCTTATGTAGTAGGTAGGTACTACAATAAATCTGGTCATTCCAGAGTGAGCTCATGTCGAAGCGTCACGTTGTACATCACCGAGCAGCTCGTAAATCGTCCACTGGAAAACAGTTAATACCTGACCCAAGTAGCCGGTGAGTCTGAAATTCCAATTAAGGGGAAGCTCTAGACAAGTTCGCAGGTCCGCTGCACGCGGGCGATCACTCACTTGCACTTTTAATTAATTTATTTATCGAGTTCGCGAGTCGACGGCGCAACTCGCGGAGACGCCCCGCCCCGCCGTCAACTATATAACCGGTGAAGGACCGGCGTCGTCCGTCAGTTTTCTCAGGGATGCCGTGGGCGCCGGCCGCCCTTTCCCTGGAAAATGTGCCGGAAGGACGAGGGATACTTTGAATTTTTAAAATCATAATGATAATTTCGCGAAGGGTCAGAAGGTTCGGTCGAGCTTAGGGCTTGTCGGGCAGCGCGCGATGGTAGCCGGCGTGACCTTGAGGTGAGTGAGTGCACGCGCGAGGGCGGCGAGTCGATAGGCCTGAGCCGCGCCGCCGCCCGCCCACGCGCCTGCACTACAGCTGTTTCACTAGATAACGTGCCATCACCTTACTTATTTCACGTTTTACCGAACATTTAATTAATTTGTATTCCGGCCGTCGTCGTCACCTTAATGTCGACTTAAAATTAGGTAGCTTAATGCCAACTTCCGCAAACTTTCGAAATTACTTGCTAACTTTTCCTGTAAGTACTTACTTATATTTTGCTCGGTGTAACATGTTTAACGAAAAATTGTATTTTGAGCATATTTAAATGTGTAGGTAAGTCAATGGCACGTTCATTTTAAAGATTTTTCTTTAGATAACAATAACCTAGGGGTTGCTCGCAATGCGCTTCTAGAGTGTGATCAGATCAGGCATGATAAACTTCATCATCCTGTCAAGTTTTGATAAATTAGGATTAAGTATCTTGTTCGTAGTATTCCACATCGAAAAGATTATTGTACAGTAAATTTCAAAACCGATTGGTTGGCAGACAACAAAAAATATAAAGAAACTGAATGTTCTACGCCTTCATTATACTGATAAGGTGTCCAAAAGTAAGCAGTTATATATAGGAAAAGAAACATTCCCATCAATAGGAAAAATCTGTTCGATTTCATGATTTCCATGCCCATGGGGTTCCACTCAATTGAGTTATATAGTTACATACGTTCGAGAATCAGAAAATCGAGTCACCTATAAATTTATTACGGATGTAGGTATGTGTAGGGATCCACTAACCCACACTTGGCCAGCGGGTGTGGATTAAGGCCTAAACTCTCGCATCTCGTAAGATAGGGTCGCGGAGAAGGCTCGTGCCCAGCAGTAGGACACTAAAAAGAGTTGAACCGTATGCGTAGGTAGGTATGTTAGGTATGTAGTAAGTAACCGGCACCGGAATCACAGTACTTGGTCGTTGGCCAAGTATAGACGCGCTGTAATTACTGTCTCAGGAGCCGGCTCTTAATTTGCTTAATTTACTCGAGCCCGCTCCTGTGAGCTAAATCTCGCGATTTAATGGGTTATTTGAATGATGCGCATTGTTTTAAAACGTCTGTGTCTGTTCTAAACGATCTTAATTCAGCTAAAACACTTATTCGCTAAACGGTTACGTCAATATCTAATGGGATTACTAACTGTCGCATATACGGATTAGCATTTTTATGGTTGCAATAAAGTTTGGACTTTACGTCATAGGTATGTGTATAATTTTATGCAGGTATGGGTATATATATTTTGCAAAAAATAGTCGTTACAACTTCGGGATACAAAAACCGAGAATAAACCGCGCTAAAATCTGTACCCAAGTTTTAAATCAATTATTTGAAGCACAAATCATGATAACAAACTAAACAAATAGGTACTTACAATATACTAGGGTCACATACAAGCCCGGCGAGGCGGTGCAATTCTTGGAATTTTATATTTTCGTTACATTTTATTCAGAATTCCGAAGGAAAGGCAACAGCAAACCACCATGTTTCAGATTGCTTTCGTGTGGTCGGCAATAAAAGACTACCAAACGTGTACTCGGAGCGCATACCTATGTATTAGGAACATGAATTTTAGATAGGTAGGTATGCCAAGGACAATACACGAATATTGTACCTACATTAAAGGTCAGTACATCTCGTGCCGCTAGTTACTACACTATTATTCATAATATCGTCGCGTCATGTATTATCTTATATTAAGCCTTAGAATATGACACAAAATTGGGTACTAGTGCCAAAATATATCTCGTCGAAATCTTGTTTTAATCAAACTTATAAAAACATTTATAAAACAAAAGTTTCATAAATCCACAACACCTATGAGGAAAATTCTTACGTTATATTAACGTTTTATACTACGTTATGAGTACCTACATCAACTGTGAACGGCAATCAAATCTATTGGCTATATTAGCTACAACTTTCTTTCGTAATGGCAGAAAATAAAATAGTTTATTACACAGCTACGTCACAGATTACTTAGTTGTTACTTTGCTATTTCTCTTTATGAGCAAACTTATTATTTGACTAGTGCACTCAATTTGACCGTTGATTAACCAATATCTCGTTTGGTAGCGGAAGATGACGCATAAATCTGTAGATCCTACGCAATTACGGACTCATAGAAAAGTTTAAGTACGGCTCAAAATTAAATATGAATGACGAATATTTTTTCTGTAACCTAAAAATTACGGTGATACGTCCAAGCGAAATCTCGAATGACATCACACTTAGGTAAGTTTTATACAGAGGTATGATATCGCTCCGCACTCCCACTCCAAAACGATAATTGGTTAAATATTACTAGTGTATGATAAAGCACAAAATACGAATCTAAATTTTTTTTATAATCTTACTGACCGACTAATTGTCAAACGTTTTTTCATCCCTATTGCTTGTACCTACACCACAATGAAGATATCAGTTTTTTCATCTATGAATAAAAAGCTATGTACCAAAGACGTTGAAGCATTTAAAAGAGAGAGGAACGCGGGCAACCGTGATATGTCTTTGCTCGTTACGAATATGAAGATTTATGCCCTAACTCCGGCTTAGCTAGTAAACAGGAATGATTTGACACCATTCACCAAAATGTTTTTTGTATTAAAGTAATACAACCGCAAACCGCAGTGATATAGCCGTACAAATAATAATTTAATAGGCTGGCTCTTGTGTAGTGTCACTGTCATAAAATTGCGATAAGGAAAGAAAACAGCTACCGTCCGTAATTAAAGGTTGACGCTCCGTTTTACATTTTATCTGTATAAATTAAAATTTTAACGTAACCCCCCACCTAGCTACGAACCGTCTCAATCACTTTAGCTTTATAAAGAAAACCGCATCAAAATCGGTCCATTATTTAAAACGCTACAATGCCACAACGATGAACAATATTTCTGATACAAAAGTGAAGTGCACTTTTGTACCAGAAATATTGTTCATCAGTTTCAATAAAACTCACTAACGTGTCGCCCGTTTAAAAACCCTAAAATTATACCCAATGAAACAAAAAAAAGGAATTATCAAAATCGATCAACAATTAGCAGAATTATCGCGTTACATACATACAAGTAAAACATACAGCTAAATTAAGAACCTCCTTTTTAAATTCTGTTGTAAAATAATAATAAAAACCAACGCGCCATGTCGTTTGTCGCCGCCATCTCGTAGAATTTAGTCCCCTTACTAATAAACTAAGAGCAAAATGGGAATAAATATTGATCTATATTTTGTCACAGTCAATAAATGATTTATTAGTGTCATAAAAGAGAAAACGTCAAAACATTACTTGTTCCTTTTTTTTCTACTGCGCCGCCACAGTACCTACACGACTCTGCGACGTGAATTCCTCTCAACATCCAATATTTTCAAATCTGCGGAACAACGGTTGTTAATAGTTAAAGTAATAACACCAATTAAGTTTATTGTAGTCGGAACATTGTTTCTGAATAAACGCTAACGAATAACGAAGCTGTTTTCTGACTGTTACGAAAATAAACTATTAAGTGAATGTTTTAATTCGTTACAATGTACGACTTAAATAAACAACGATAAACAAATAAATATCTATAACTAGTCAGATTAGTTTTCTGTCATCTTCGCAAGATTTTTAGCTATTGTATTTTTAAATATTCTAAGCGCCAAGTTTCACCAATTACTGATAAGTGTTGGATAGTTAATTCACAAGTTTTGTCTTTACCTCTTGACATAAAATAAGAAAGAGACAAAACTTGTGAATAAGCTATCTGACACTAATCAACAACTGGTTAAACTGCGTCTAAACCTTTTAAAGAAGAGCACATCTCAATTCCTCAATTTAATGAGAACTAAAGTTTTTAGACCTATTATGAAATACATACTGTTGTTCACCATTTTTAATTATTCCAAAAGCGAAACAAACCCTTTACTCGTTATAACTAACACTGCTAGGTATCTGTCTTTATATTCTTACATTAACGCAGATCAAGATATTTTTGTTTCAATTTAGTACTGGTTTATTTTTATATTTTATTTAGTCTTGTATATGAGGTTACAATTTGTAGCATAAATATGTAATCATTTTGTAAGGCAGATACGTAGGCTCGTGACTCACAAACCATTTATTCGTTGTGATCCGCGGATTATTCCTTTTCCTTTCCATTAAAATATTTACTGCCAACAAACCTTTTTCATACATAAATGAGTAGTCGAAAATCAATGGAAAAACAATGTAATAGTAATAAGCAATGGAATGAATAGATATTAGTTGACTAGTTGTTAGGTATATTAGAAAAAACGAGTAAGTTTTTGTTAAAGTGGCCATTAAAATACTTTCATTTTTCCCTGTTTGGTTATTCATTAGAAAAAGTAACAAATTGTTTTTTAACAATTAAATTTCGAATTTAGTAATTTAGTGCTTAAGTTCGTAGCAAGATTCTACGAACTACTACTGTCGGAGTACGTCTGTAGCAGCGAGCATTCGTAGCTGCTACGAATTTACCGTGCTAGAGGCCGCCGTAGCAGCTACGGATAACGCACACAATTCACATCTTGTTACTTGTACGACATGCGACGTACATGCTGCACATGAACATTAGTTATGTATCTACATACATACGTTTAGTTAGATGCTATTATTTCTTACTACTTTAACAAACTAGTTTTGTTATAACCATCAATCACATCACAGCTTGAAATAAATCCTATTTATGTTATTTCCTTCTATACTTAGGGAACATACTAAGAGGCAAAAAGTAACATTCTGATACGAAAGGGATTACGATTATAATCAACTCTGAGAGTTGAAAACGTATTTAGGTTTATGAAAGTTACCCAAGACCGTTCTTGCTGCTTCCATATTGTGAATAGGCATTTGTGATTTTCGAAATAATATTTTATTTTTAAGCTGTTTGTGTGCTATCTACAGTTTTGAAATAAAAAGATTATTTTCCTAATTTGTTAACTACCGTCGAACTGAACTGCTTTCGATGGAATTTAATGTATGTGTACGTGTTGGTTAAAACTTCTAAAATAGAATATGTATTACAATATGATTTTTTTTCGTTTTTATGATTACCTTAGTGGATTAAATCTGCAATTTAACCCGCAAAGCTAATATAAGGTACAAAAAATCTGCCAGGTCAACATTATAAATAAAATAGAAGGTCACTAAAATTTATCAAGTATATATCTAAGTGCGTTCATGAACTCTTGACTACACAAAATAAATGAAATAGCCACCAACTACCACACACTTTATTTAACAAAAACACAAAAGCAATTTGTAGAGACTTTTATACGAAGCCTGTGTAGCCAGGTAAACGGTCGGTCTACAAAAAGGCTACCACGTTCCAACACACTGCGATCAGAGTTTTGCTTTACCTTACTCTACTATGTGAATTGAAATTCACTGGAGAGAGAAAAAGATAATTGAAACAAAACTTAAAGTGAACTTATTAAATTTATTAAGTCTTACATCATAGTTTATATGCCCAAATTTTGTAGTAACATATATTTTAGATGTGTAAAATGTTTAGTTTCCAGTAGGTGCATTCATTTTCAGTGAAAATCAGTCGAAAGTTCATACTGCGACCCGTATTTTCGTCGATTTATTATTACTAAAGAATATGCGCGATTACTCTACTAAGTATAACTGGACTAAAATAATAATTTGATCTTAAACGCATATAACAGTTTATCAAAACTATAAATAGTAAAGAAAAACCATCTGATATTTAAGTCTTAAAGCAATTAAACGTGCAGGTAATAGAAACAAAAGCGATCGTTAATTAAGATAGTTGTAAATAAATTCAGAGGAGTGTTGTTGGTGATTTCCGGGTCGCAATGAAGTGCGGAATCAGTTGCTAGCAACATGCAAATTCCGGAACTAACAACAGGCGGACGTAAAAATGTTTACGTAGAACGCTTGACCGCTTTTAATTGTTCTATTTAAATACAGGGAGCTGACATAAAAGCTAAAACGCTCCGTTTGCAGATCAAATTGCATTCATTTTCATCCTGCTCCGTGATAATTAAAAACACGTATGTATATTGACTCCTTTTAGTAGCAGTGTGTTTTCGTTTTTAATGACTCGTTTTTATGACAATTTATCTTGTATTGATATGAAAAATTACGTTAAAATAATAAATTATTTATTTTCACGAAAAATAACTATCAGTTAGAATATATTATGAGTAAGAGCAAGGCTTATATCAAGGACACAATAGTTTGAAATACTCAGCGCCAGTTTCACCAGTTGCTGATAAGTGTTGGATAGCTTATTTACAAGTTTTGTCTTTGTCACTTGACATAAAGTAAGAAAGAGGCAAAACTTGTGAATCAGCTATCCGACACTTATCAGCAATTAGTGAAACTAGATCTTTTAGGAGCTAAACTAGATCTTCTAGGAGTCTGTGGTTTCTCGAAAGACAAAGACATTATAATTACTAAACGGTATTTTTGACTTCGCTAATGGTGACAAAGTAGTAGGGTTATTATAGTAATATGTAAAAGAAGTAAAAGTGAAAAGAATTAGGTTTTTTTTTCACACACATACATCATAATTATACAATATCTATAGTTTATAATT
This sequence comes from Meganola albula, assembly GCA_936450015.1. Lineage (NCBI taxonomy): Eukaryota > Metazoa > Arthropoda > Insecta > Lepidoptera > Nolidae > Meganola > Meganola albula. Next base: position 9,296,789 of record OW388155.1, on the reverse strand, counting down.
ATAGTTTAATTCTGGAGTATGTGTAATAGTAAGTTTTATAACATGACATGAATGACATCTAGAGCTACTTGGATTTGTTTGAGAAAACAACCAGCTAGTGCTCCCCGCTAGACTCGTAGAGACTGCTACAACACTCTTTGCAGCAATGTATAGACGAGGTGCAAATGTAATCGGGACTCGGCCCAATCAACAAATCCTCTTATGTGTTACGTAAAATTGAAAGCAAGCAAACGTAGGCCGCTCACTTAAAATTCAAACACATTTGCCTATATCCGGCACATAGTACATTTCCTGTTGTCTAGTCACCCTCAACAGAGACAGCGCTGCGCCCCGACAGTCGACGCTCGACGACCACATTTTAAAAGTCGTTCGTGTACCATTTTTATTCCATCATAATTCCGTTTTCAATTTCTAGCGGGACGGTCGTGCGGCGAGATTGGTGCGTAAAACTCGCGTAAACATTCCAGCGGTTGTTGAATGGTTACTCCGCCTGTAACCGGTTTATATGCCGGTGCAGAATGTTAAAAGATAAGGTTCTTTATGTGCGTAATCATTCTGTGTTACGACGGCCACATCATCTGTGAGTGTTATTAAAGTTCTCCAATCTGTTTTAAGATTATTATTTAATCCGATGGTCTTCTAAGTTGACAAACACAATTATCTTTCTGTACAAAGCAAAACGTTACATAATAACTATGAAAGTTCAGAATAAGTTGTCTGTTTACCATGCTACCAAACTATCATAAAAACTATTCCATATTATGCAGATAAAACTTGAAGTGGTCGGAACATAGCCGTAGGCAAACGGAGCTCTTCTCATTTTTTTTTTCAAAAAACTTGATTCAGTTTTTATCAAGGAGATAATCTCAGTAAAATGCCACTGTCCTATCAAACCCAACATAACGGATACCAATTTTATTCGGAAGTAACGAGCCACGGTATTGCACATCGCCTTCTTCTCACTTCAGCTTCAATTTTATCAACGTCGGTATTTACTTTTTACTGCCGCGCTTACTTTTTCGCTTCCCTATTTTCATCACAGTTATGCTCACAACACAACAGCTATGAATTGGCGCAGTGTGATTACAAATTTAAGCCGTCGCAGCTAATATGAATGACAACGGGTCGACCTACTCGACATTCATTTCCCTCGGCGCACCTCTCTTATAATAACTTACACAGGAACTTCACCTTAAGGTATCGATGTGTGGTCGACTACCTACAATGTTGACTTCAGAGTATTAAGAAAGTTTTCATCCATCTAAGGAAAGTACAGAGGAAATGTTTCCAAAAATAATTAACCCATGAAAAATCTGAATAGATTTTCTTGCGTCGATTATCCTACTTACCTAATTCTTTGCTAATTTTAGCGGAATGTGTTCCGTGACACTGATATTTATCGCCATGTCGTCTCCTACAATTAAAAATGGTTGCTTTACAGTAGGAAAATTTTCTCCATACAATTTTATACATAATTATTTTAGAGACTGAATTATACGAAATTACAGTAGTCAGCAATTTTGGCGATTCAATTGCCGATCTGCAAACAAATTTATACATATCTAATGAAGGTGTAGACTTTGGCGCCCTATAATCCGGATTCTGCTCTTGAATGCGAGCGAACGAGCGGGTGGCCGAGGTTTTAGAGTGGCCCTTCAATCAGCCCTTCGTTGTGGGCGAGGGGGGGGCACGAGGACCTTTGAGCTACAGGCCCTTTGACACGAGCCACTGGTGCACTCTTCAAGTAATGATTCATTCTACTGATGACTGACGCGGCTAATGCGTGGGTTTCCCCTCGCGATGTTTGGTTAAGGATGTAAATTACATTTTTGGCGGAGACTCTTTTTTTTTAATAACTTTTATCTCAATTAAACTCACGTAGTGCAAATTAAAATGCATGAGAACGCTTGTCAATATTTGCTATCTTTTAAAATACCATTAATGTAGCAAAAAATACGTCGGGTAGTAACAGGTTGCGTACACAAAATGTTCGTTGAACGAATTGTGGCGCGCCATGCGCACCGGTGCGTCACGACAAAGTGGCTATTGTTGCCGGAATTCAGCAATTCTGAAAGACAATAGCGATCCTTCAGTAACGGATTATGAGAATAGTTTAAATTTTTAATCGATATTCAGGTTATAATTTAATCCGTCTCTCAAAGCGGCTGAGATTGACGTTTATATCTTGGAAGTTATGTCTTTGATAACGAGTACCAAGAAACAACTAAGTAACTATATTAAACTTCCTATTAGCTGTACCTACTTATAGCTGATTGTAAGAAATTACGTTGTATACCTACAATAAAAAACGAGTTTCAAATTTAAAAATAAATATAGCCCAACAACAAATTTTGGTCTTCTTGACAAAGTTCTCGGCAATAATTGTTTTAATCTACAAAAATCCAATTAAAACTTTTTATCTCTCGACGAGCTTAGGCTGGGATCGTCGCCAGCAGCCGAGCTCTCACCGATTACTTTCTGCTAGTATTTATTTGTATTTCTTATTTACTGACCTCTGTTATTGCTATATTTTATACCGCCAGCATTTCTAAACCAATTACATATATTGTATGTAACAAAATGTGTGGAAATATCAATATCTAATCTCAGATCAAGTCCTTATGATCGATCGACCTTTTCACTAATAAGAGCAATGAACCAATCGTCGATCTTCACACCGCTTGTCATCAAACAAATGACAGTCATAACTCTTACATAACTCGTAAGAATCACGGCTTTATATTTTTCAATATTTCTTGTTTGTGTGAGGCGCACGTCGTCGATAGAATATAATGTATTCGGTTGATATGAGCCGTAGAAGGCGGGTCGTTATCATGTCAAAGAAACTATCGTATTACCGGACTCAAAAGACTGCGGTTTGTTTGATGTTAGTCATGAACGATAGATCCTACTCAAAAAAACAGTAATTCTATTTTCTATTGATAACATTCTAAAAATACCTATTGTTTTTAGGATTCTCGCGTTAATTTTTGTCATGAATTTGGTTTCTAGTTAGAATGTTAACAATTTTAACTTAAAACATTATCATAAAATCTAAATCTGCAGCAACTCAAAGCCATCCTCGCTCAAAGCTGAGATAATGTTCACAATAAAAGAGAGCAGATAAAAACAACAATAACAACCTCATTGCAAAACGTTGTGTTTTATTCCGGCAGTGTCTCGGTTGCAACGCCACCGCATATTAATGCAATGATATTCTCCTTAATACATCTCGAATGACGTTGGAGTTTATGTAAATTATAATACACGAACGGAATATCTTGGTTCGTGTGAAATGTTTCAGTATCGAAAAGGGCAACACCTTTTTACGCATTCACAACGTGTACCTATTAACGGGCAGTCTGAAATATTTTGAGACTGAAAATAATATCAGTAAAGTCGATGAACAGGTTTCTTGACAGAAAGCTTTTAGTTATTATTTACCAAATAGCTTTGTTCGAAATATAACTTTCTTTCAAAGTTCTTTAAATACGTTAAAATCCGCGTATTGTATATAATAAACATTATTACTACCATATTTATTAGATTATTTAAAATTAATTAACTGAACAGTACCATATAACTAACTTAGGTACATAATAATACAAAATGTTGTTGTTTACCTGGTTCAAGTAGAAATCTGATCAGATAAAATTCCAGTACGAATGTTTACCTATGTCATTAGACGTATTGCGCCTAGCTCTACTCTCTCATTCCATACGCCGCTTAAGATTCTATATTTATTATAAATGTAATTAAAACCGCAATTTAACAAAATCTACAGTAAATCTAAAGCTCTTAATTAACAGAGCGGTCAAAGTATTAATTTCACCATTAATTTTGAGTAATGGCCCAACGTTATAATTGAGACAGATACACAGCTTAAACTGTATTTATGTTGTTTGTGTACTTTTTTTACCACATGTATCTGCTTTGCCCTTAATTAGTAAAAATGCGAGGAATATTATGAATTATAGACATTGAAATTAATAATTATTACGCCATTTATAATTATTATGTTTGTAGTAAATTTGCTTCCACTTACTCGTTTATTTATGTAAATTTTGCAATTAATAAAATAGCTTCAATAGGAAAAAATAGATAAATGTATGAGAATGAATATAGCTCATATAATCATTTTTTATTTTTGTTTCAGGTACGTACAGCCTTGTAATAATTGCTGAGATAAGGTAAGTAAATGTTGAATTAGGCCATATTAAAAATTTACTGTTATACTACTAACCAGCAAAGTTACCTATATTTTTGTGCACATTACATTTGAAATTTATGTAGGTTACTCGTTTTGTAGTACCTAAACAAAAAGTCATCAGTAAATTTAATTTTGAAGTTAATTGATTTATTGGAATGAAGGAAGATATACATAAAAATAGGCATAAATTACCCAGTTAAAGGTTTTGGAGTAATTTAGACAGCGCAAACATTAAGCAGGCTTAACCCAGAACTCACATGAACTGGTTAAAAGGATTGTTGAAGCAGTTGTCACAGTCGGTCGGGGCGGAAACCGTGCATCCGGCCCTCCGGACGCCCCGATTTTCTTACTGTTCCGACGTGCCCGCAGGACACTACCGAAATACTTTGTAGAGGTCTTACACTTGATGTATTGTTACCGGATGTTTTATATCGATTTGCTACTTTTTGAAAGGAAATAAAATGTTACAGGAAATATAAAGCGGAAAGTAAAATTTTCGATTATTGGTTATTGTAATGTTCGATTTATGTTTAAAAATAATAGGTATTTATGTCCACAATGACATTAGAACTTATCGTAAATCGCAGTTAATATCGTATAACCATTAAATATACTAAATAAACTCATAAACCGTAAAAGTGCTCCCGACAATGTTCACGTAACTCTTTAAGGTTCTTACAAAGTTGTGTAGGACTAAGAGCACTAAAAGGCGGCTATGCGTTAATCCGAGTGCCGATATCGGGAACGCGTTCAGTTTGCCACCTCTAAATATAATATAAATAAGAATCACGTATGTAATAAGGCAGGGCCGGCGCATTCCTCACACGTCGCGGGGCTTCGTGGGGCTTAGCCGAACTTGGGCCATTACCCGCACCCACTGACAGAGATTTCGGACTACCTCTCTATTATGAAATGTTTAGTTTTTACTTTTTTTTCTCTTGCTGCTTTATCGGCCAAAATTTTGGGCTACTGAAAAGACAAAAGAAGAGATTTAATGAGATGTACCCAGATTTAACCATAAAAAAATTAACAATTCAACAAACCAAGTTCGAATTCTTTTTTAGTATATGTTTGACCCAATTTGATTGCATAATTAGAACACAACGTTCCTAATTACTTAAGGTATATTTAAGAGTAGAACATTTAATTCGATAAACATTATTTGGTCGAACTAGCTAGTTGTATTCAGGTGTAGTAATTACTTACAGACTACGACATATTTTTGTCTTTGTTCACTCAATATGTTAATTTTAATACTAAGCTTCAGTTTATATGAAGCAGTTACTCAGTATATTCGTAACTCTACGTTTGCAGCTCCTAAAGTCACAGATTATGTAAATTGCCTGTCTATACTGGGCAACAATCTCAATGGAGGTATAATGCGATTATATTGCAGCGCAACTAGCAGCTAATAGACAGTTTGCACATCGCTTGCATCTTGCGTGTAACATCTCAGCAATAGCTATTGAATAGACATTGTTAATAAGCAATGGAGAGCAATCAATTTACCCAATTGAAATCAATAGTAAACACATTCTAAAATTAAATATAAGCGGCTATATAATACATATTTCGTAGATGTCCTATGCAGCCAAGTGTAACATTCGCAAACAAACCTCCTACACTATTAAGAAAAATGTCTGGTTATATTTCATAGCCACAATGTAATAAATTTAATTTCTGTTATAAAACATGTTATAGTATTTTATTACAGCACATGAGTCTCGTAGCAGTTTTCGTAGCACTGCTACGGAACTGCTACGAAAAGTTGTCGTAGATGCTACGAAAAACGGTAAACCAGTTAAAAGTTGAATTATACCACTATAAAAATTATGAGAGCAGTTTGAAAGCGTTAACCGTTAAATGTATCATGTTCCCTAGTTCTAACAGTTGGACGAAGTTTTAGTGCAATAATTTGTAGTTTATTTGCGATCTGGCCATTAGCAAGTTAATTATTCAGTGGCAAACAAACTTCGGTCAAAATTGCTGCGCGTATGTTGCTCGCAGATATGGTGTTCTCATTTCTATTTTCATTTTCGTTAGCATTTTGTTTTTACTTCATCATATGTTATATCAAAATAAATATACAAATACATCACCTAAAATGCAACATTAATATTAATTGCTTATTCCAATATTTAATGGGCACATGATATTGATTTAACCCATAGCCAGTGTAGGCACGTGCCGATTGGAATCCTATTGACTATGGGTATAATACCAAGCTTATATCTGTGCACGTATGAATGGTCCTTAAACACTAGAGGGGGCAATTTCATGAGATAAGATAACGTCACATGCAGATCGGCTATTATCAATTCAGATATAATCTTCAGTTTATTGACCTCCATATATGTAGGTAGATATGGCTTCAAACCATTGTACCGACATTTATCTATAAATGATTACTCAGAAACAAAGAGATCATAACACATCTCAACTACATTAATTCTGTAGTTTCTTGACCAAATATTTGTATTTTGTAACTATGTTAACTATAGTTACCAGCACTTAATCGATATATTAATGAATTGAACTTCTCACTGCCATATATAATTCATTCCGTGGCTAGTAGGTTACAGCTTTACTCAACAAATTGAAAGACATTCGTGCATACAGTTTAAACCTCGTCGGATTTCACACCAACTCTGCCGACTGCAAGATAATAATTTATTCACATGCAAACTCGTCTTCTCACAAAACTTAGATTGGACTTAAACGAGTATGTTGTGAGCGGCGTGTATTATGCTTAATGAAGTTAAACATGTCCCAAACAGCGAACTTGACAAGACTCGGGACAAAATTACAACACACCGCACCGAAATTATTGTTGGGGCCTTTACTAACAATGTTTAACGTAGGTACGTTCATAACTGGAACCTAAGTTGTGATTATGCGGCAAACTCGCTACTAAAACATGTTAAAGTAACCTTAAAACGAATACCTAACTGCTAAATATTCTGAATTCAAATCATATCCAGGCCATGCTACAATATTTTTGTACCTAGGTAATGAATTTTTCATTGAATAATTTAAAAGAACTCAGTTGCTTATTAGATTTCATAAAAATGCGTCAATACCGTCTACGTAAAATACATATTAAGTAATACATTAAAAATACCAAAAATTAGATGTAATTATTTATGAGATGAAACATACTTATGAAAAACATAATAAAGACAAATGTTTAAACTAAAACATTTCGTATAGCTTCCAAAGCTTCCTATAAATAACTTCCTTTATATGACTTCCAAGCAACTAAGTCACTAAACAGTGTTAGAAACAAATAGACACAGCGCGTCTTCGCTCAAGCTTTATGCGACCATTCAGCCACGTGTGAGACCTGGCTCACTGTCAAACACTGTGTAACAGCTAACAGCACACTCAATGAATTAGCCGAGCTCTAGACTAACCGCATGACATACACACTGTGGACGACGCACTATCAACGCCTGAGTAAACTAAGGTGAAAGGTTACTTTACTTCATAAAACATGAAAAATGCCTTAATTATTCACCTTAAACACGACATAGTGCTGTTTACAGTACAAATTGCCGTAACAACATGTGGTGTTTGAACAGTATAAATTGAAGGTTTTAGTGGCTACTTTAATAGCAGCAGTTTGTAACCGCAACGGCGTAACTACATTTGAAGTTAGACGCGGGCAGCTAAAAGGCCATTACTAGACGGGTCGTATGAATTATTTGTGCACGCGACGCTTCGGGTAATCGAGTAAATTATTGTACTAGCGATATGCCTTGCCCCCCTAGGAACAACGGACACTGACCACTCCGCGTTTATTATTTAAACAACTTGTCAAGTCGTATTTTAACTTTTTATCATTGGATGGTAGGATAAGGATACTGATTAACTGTGCATACATACATATTAATCTACTAGTTTAGAATCAAATAAACTAAAAAACATATTAAACGTTGCTAGTAATGTATTGACACAGTAACTATAACTACTAAAAGTAGCATAAATAGCCAGTAGTACTAACCCATCGAGAATGAAACGTGTAGTAATTAAAGATTAAAGCGTAAGGCGCCAGCGCGGCTGCCCATAGCGTGCTTTGTGTTCTATTTAAACCTCAAAGTAGGTACTTACTGCTGAAACTCGACATTTATTCATGCAGTAATATTAAACTTTATCATTGCAATAGTCGATATTATTATCCTCTTTAATAAATTATTGAATACTGTGATACAACTCTGTTTGTTTCTTACTTCATAGAACTTACTACTTATAACTTATTTGCACTGTAAAGTTGTCATAATGATTCTTATACATATCTCTCGTATATCTTTTATGTTTCTCATTGAATATAGTAAGTCATTAACATAATAATAAATAAAATTTCCTATAGGTACGTATCTTACATAGTTCGAGATACCATAGTTATGGGTCGTTCATAGTAGTCGACAAGTACGCCGGGTGGCTATGACGCTGGTTCATATATCAACCCTCACATGAATAGCTACAATGTTACTGTCTGAAATACATGCCGCATTATAAACCTCCCATGTACGTAGGTACCAAATTCTTTGTTTATAACTACCAGTCATTTATAACACATATATGTATATTTGAAAACGTCCAACAAACTAAATAAAACTTAGAAGTAATCAAATTAAAACAATGTCATTAGTAAGTAATATCTAAATTTTGCTTGTATCACATAAACACGTCACAAAATTTTATCACGTAGGTACCTAATATTCATTTTTCACTGAAAATTTTTATTAAAATTTATTGTACAATAGTGTCATGCAACGTATGGTATCCCTACATAAAAAGAACAAAAAAACGACAGTAAACCCCAAAATTTAGTGCAGAGGCTGTGTAGTGCGGAAGTTTTCAGTTGGTATAGGCGTAATACACGCGAAAGCTTTCTTAAGGTGACTCGGCGACTAAACAAGTTGCCGTCTACTGCGGTTATTTGGAGCCTAAGGAAGCAACAAGAATAAACTGGGACACTCGGTTTTTCTATTTCCAGCGACAGTTTCATTGTAACAATGATATTGTAGCTGAAGCTTAACTCTTTACTTGCAAACAACTTGATACTGAATTCTGTTTAAATGTCAGCTTACTCGACCAGTATAAATGTGAAATTATTTGATATTGCCTGACAGTTAATTGTTAGAACTCGTTCTTTACCGCCAATAATATGTAAATTTGTGGGACTGAGTCATCTTCATCCCTGGGAGTGCACCTTTTATCTGAATCCCCACACGTGGTCCCTGTGTGATGCAAATCAGGTGATACCTAATCAACTGGTAATAACGTTTACTGGTAAATAATTAATTAGCCGTGATTAATGACCACCTACCAGACAGAGTCGCACTGCCAAGCAGCCTTGCTGTGTTCCGGCTCGATGTCTGGTGGCACCCTTTAAGACGGTAGGTTGAAATTGTTGCTCCTTTATGGTTTTTAATAATATGAAGCCACATTCTACTGCCACCTTCTCACCGAAAATCATTCGTTATCGCGAGTGAATCGGTATATTGGGCAGACGCGTCGAACCGTGGACTACATCATGGCTTAACATCATGCAAGTTGTAGTCAAGCGCAACCCTCTTAGACATAGACATAGACATAGACATAATATTTATTTGTAAAACATAGGTGAGAGTACATAAAGGTGTTAGGTAAACATTTAAATGGGCGCTATGTTTTGCCGTGAAGGCGTACAAATATTAAATTAAATACAAAAGAAATTAAAAACAAATCAAATAAACTATAAAAAAACAGAACGTGATTAAATAATAGTATTAGGAACTTAAAACAACATTTTTTAGCAAAAAAAAAAAAATCTAAAATTAAAACTATTAATTAAGTAACTAACAACAATTACAATATAAAAATACAACTTTCTTTGCACAGCCAATATTAAAGTGAATCCTTCATAAAGTCTTCAAAACTATAGTAACATTAATGAGTAAGCCGGGTACCCATAACAAGAAATTAGTAACTCCAACGCTATGCGCCTGCTGTAATATTGTAATAGGTACAGATAAATATCTATCTTGCTCAAAAACAACATGCAACTTAGTATACCACTTCGACTGTTTGGGAAAATCAACGCCTGCCACAAAAAATATAGCAACGTGGATTTGCCCAACTTGCGTGTGCAATGCAAAAAGAGCTGGAGATAACTCTTCTACCCCAGTCAGAACTCGTTATTTAACTGAAGAAGAGTCGGCTAACATCACCACTCGTGCGTCGGGACCTCGCGGATCAGCATCCGAGACCTCCACTTCGAACTCTCCGCAATTACTTGACGTTTTGAACGAGGTTAAACTGTTGAGACAAGACATGGCGGAAATTCGTCACCGTCTCCAGACTCTTACTACTTCTGTCACCTATTGCCAGGACCAAATAGCCAGCTTCACAGAATTTTTTGCTGCTACTAATAACCGTCTTCAGCACTTAGAAGATAAACAGTCGAAACTTTCCGAACTTGAATGTCAAATTTCACAACTACAAGAACAACTAAATGTCCAATCTCAAGCTGAGCTTAAGAATGAAGTGGAAATCTTGGGCATCCCAGAAACTGTGAACGAAAATCTACAACACTCAATACTTGTTCTAGCTCATAAAATTGGAGTCTCCCTTAAAGAAGAAGACGTTGACTGGGTGACCCGGACCGGGCCCATGAATAAAAAGTTATCTTCTAAGACTGAGTCCTCTCCTGATGGGCGGAATAACGAGCTTCGCCCCAGACCGATTTTACTTAGAATGGTCAGGAAAACTAAACGCGATGAGTTCTTGCAAGCTGCCCGTGTCAGGAAGAATTTAACTCCTAAGGACATTGAAATTGGTAACAGCACTGATAGGCTATATGTTAATGAACGTCTGACTTTTCAAAATAGGCGGTTATTTCGAGAAGCACGCAGTCGTACTCGCCAATTGGGTTATAAGTACTGTTGGATTAAAAATGGGATCGTCCATGTACGGCAAGATGAAGGCAAAGGATTTCCTGCTATTCAAATACGTTCCTGGTCTATACTCGAAGAAAAACTCAAATTACCTACCGAACCCGTCGAATCCAATATTCTCGTATATTAGTTATTCTCGGCTTTATTGCAGTGATTTCATTTTACTTTATTGTTTGTATTGGCTTTATCCACTCATCTCACACACATTACACACAGTATTCCAGTTAACACACTTGCATTTGAAAAGGTATTTAACTCTCAGGTTGCGCAGTTTTAACAGTTCTTCACTTAGTTTAACTCTCTTGATCTTAAGTTTTAATCTCTACGTTATTATAGTTCCTAATATCATAAATGGCTACAGTTGATTTAAACAGTTTAAACGATTTTGATAATTCTTATAACATAAACTGTTACAACTGCGCTTCGCTGGAAGATTGTAGAAAATATCTTGATTTATCCTATAATATTAAGCTCGTAACCTTTAATATCCGCAGCATCCATGCTAATACCAATGCATTTCTTGTTGCTCTGAACCGTCTTGACACTAACTTTGACGTCATTGTACTTACTGAATGCTGGCTAGAAGGTGGCGCCTATCCACTCACTATTCCAGGTTACACTTCTTACTTCACGGTAAACAACAATAATAAATGTGGTGGTGTCGTGGCTTATATTGCAAATAAATGGAATCCTACTGTTACAGAGGTCAGTTTCAAAGGAGCAGAATGTCTACAAATTGAATTAAACAAATCCCTGGTCATCTTGGGACTATACCGCTCTCCGTCTTTTAAAAACCCTGAGAATTTCTTTACTTTTCTAAAAAATACTTTTAGTTCATTAGGTAGGTATAATATCATATTGGCTGGTGACATAAATATCGACATACTTGATACTGAAAACGCTGACACTATGAATTATCTCTGCTTACTCTCCGAAGCTGGTTTCAGGCCAGCTATAACGCTACCTACCCGATACACATCATGCCTAGACCACATATTTGTTCTTGATAACACTAAATACAGCTCACTGATCGGTCTCGTCGCCCTCACTGATGTTACGGATCATGAAATCTGTATTCTCGGTATTTCCGATAATTCTACGAAGAACAATCCATCTGATCGTTATATCACGAAAATAGACCTACCTCGCATCCTATCCGACTTGGAGACAGTGGACTGGTCGCTGGTCACCGACTCTACTGATGTGTCAGAGGCTCTAAACTTGTTTTATTCCATACTCAATAAATTACTTAAATCACACACTTCACGAAAACGCCTCAGTAGATCACGTTTTACTCTGAAACCTTGGATTACGCCTGGATTGGTTAGATGTATGAGGCATAGAGATCGTCTCCACCAAGCCTATCGTGCTGATCCCAGTAATTCGCTTAAGGAGAAGATATTTAAGCGATACCGTAATTTTTTTAGAGAGCTGTTACATAGAATAAAGACACAATATGACAGTCAAATGTTGTCGAAAAGCAAGAACAGCTCAAAACATTTATGGAAGTCAATCAAACATGTAACGGACAAAGGTAGTATAAAACAAAATTCGGCATCCCAACTTTTAAAACTTATTCCTGACAATCAACTTGACTCTCTAAATTTTTGTAATAAATATTTTGCCAACGTGGGTAATAATTTAGCACAAAATCTCTTGGACATACAAAATAAAAATATTCAAACCCTTCTCTCGGAACTACAAGCTGGACCCACTTCTTCTACTTCGTTTTTCCTTCAACCTACTGACAAATTCGAAATCGAAAAAATAATACTTAGTCTAAAGAATAGTAACGCATCAGGCATCGATGGTTTTTCAACTGATTTTATAAAATCTATTCGTAAATATATTTCACACCCACTTACACATATTATAAATCTCAGCATCAGTTGTGGTATTGTTCCACAGGAATGGAAACGTGCTGTTGTAGTTCCCATTCATAAAAGTGGTAATAAATCAGCCATTGAGAATTACAGACCGATATCTCTTCTCAGCGTTTTCTCAAAGATCATGGAGAAAGTGGTAAACTACCGGCTGACCAAATATCTTGAACAAAACAACTTGTTATCTTCCAATCAATTTGGGTTCCGAAGCCAAAGGTCGACAGAAGATGCTGTAACCGCATTGGTCGAAACAGTGTCGAAAAGTTTGGATAAAAAATTACAGTGTATCGTCATTTTCTTGGACCTAGCAAAGGCTTTCGATACTGTTTCGACCGACATTCTACTAAAAAAACTGGAAAACCTCGGAATAAGAGGACTACCCCTAGCTTGGTTTCGCAGCTACTTATCTGATCGAAGGCAATGTTTGCGGGTTGATGACGGCATGAGTGAGGAGACATCCATAGATTTCGGAGTCCCTCAGGGAAGCGTCCTTGGTCCTACGTTGTTTTTGGCTTACATAAATGATATTGGTGCTGTGCTGCCCAGTTCCGATGACATCTACTGCTATGCTGATGACACAGCTCTAATATTTCAAGGTGGATCTTGGGATGAGGCTTTTAGCAGTGCCCAAAGGGGTCTAAATCTAGTTGCTAAATATATGGAGGGAAGTCTGTTGTCTCTGAACTCTAAAAAGACCAAATACATTTGCTTTAGTAAGACTCGCGCCTATGGGCCACCTTATACTCCAGCTCTAAGGATTCATTCATCTTGTAACTCTGCCTCTCTGTGCTCATGTTCTGCTATTGATCGCGTTACATCCTTCCGATACCTAGGTGTTGAGATTGACCAGAATCTATCCTTCAAACCTCACCTTACACTTACAGGAAATAGGGTACGTAAACTTATTTATGTCATGAAATTACTACGTTGCGCTGCTGACTTAAACACCCTGAAACTTGTATACACTGCTCTATGTGAATCCGTACTTTGCTACTGTATAGGGGTGTGGGGAGGTGCTGGGAAGACCGCTATGCTGGGTCTAGAGAGAGCTCAACGCTCAGTCATAAAAGTTGCCTTTAAGAAACATTCCCGATTTCCAACTAACCTACTATACAAAGAAACCAAGTTGCTGTCGGTTAGACAGCTTTTTGTCCTTAGAGTTACTCTCTCGGTCCACAAAAGAGTGCTGAACTCTTCTGATTACCCTGATCTATTATTAGCACGAGTGTTTCGCATCCCTCAAACCAGGGTTCATTCAGCTTTAGCTCGTCGTCTTCCTGGCTTTCTCCACTCCCTTGTGTATAACCGTATTAATGAAATATGTGAGATTAAGGAACTTAAAATCAGGCAGGCCAAAAAAAGGGTGGTCGAATTGCTCTTATCGATGACATATGATTTCACGGAGGACTTGGTTGCCAATCTATCATATAACCGTAAAATGTACAATGAAATGATATCAGCATCTAACAGTTACACACACTAACTGATGCCTGCCCGTTCACAAACGACACACACAAACACATACACACACATACACACACACACGCACACATAACCTATCATCATTTGAGTATGGATAAAAGCTTTAATTTTCCTCTATTTTTATTTTTGTAAAATATAGAATCGTTTATTTCTTCACGGTCTCACTTTATAAATCTATTTGTAAAAATTGTCTGGACCATCAAGATACAGGACATGTTCCTAGTTTGAGGTCCGTTGTATAAGCTTTTGTTTTGTAATCTTTTGCCAATAAATGGTTTTTATTTTATTTATTTATTTATTTCTCAATCAATAGCGAGTAGAGAATTTTCTTAAACTTAAGTAGTGGCATATTTTTTAAGCTATCTGGTAGTTTATTATAGACTTTGGGAGCTACGCCAAAAAAACTCTTTTTTAACAAAGCGGTTCTGCATTTTATATCGCACAGTTGATTCTTATACTGGGAACGCAATGGAGTCTTTTTGACATCGGATAGTTTTTTGAAAAGATGTAAATTATTTTTAACAAACAAAGCAGTCTCATAAATATACATAGATGGCACGGTAAGTAATTTTAAAGATATAAAATGTGGTTTACAACTTTCGGTAGATTTTATGCCACACATGGAACGAATACATCGTTTTTGCGCTTTGAAAATAGTTTCTCTTTCAGTAGATTGCCCCCAAAAAATAATACCAAACCTCAGAACTGATGCAACCAATCCGTGATACGCTATTTTAAGTGTTTGAATATTAACTTTTTTTGATAACTGAAATAGCGCGTATGCAGATTTATTTAATTTCAAACATATTTCTTCAGTATGGGGTTTCCATGTAAGTTTATCATCTATGATAATACCTAAGAATTTAGCCTGATTTGTTTCTTCTATTATATGTTTTTCATACGTTATTCGAACTAAGGGTTTTGCACACCTTTGGTGAAATTGCACAATTTTGGTTTTATTTAAATTAATAACCAGATTATTAATATCAAGCCAATTAATAATTTTACTTAGGCAGTCATTAATATCACTCTCGTAAGAGACAGGATTTGTACATTTTACAACAGCTGTACTGTCATCGACAAAAAGAACCATATTTTCAGAAACAGATTTTGGGAAATCATTTATATATATTAAAAAAAGTAACGGCCCTAGCACGCTACCCTGAGGAACTCCGTATTTAATATTTCTTGGTTCAGATGTGTAACTCGTAACTAAATTACTTTTCACGCATAATTGTGATATTTCTGTGCACTGAGACCTATTATTCAAATATGACTCC
The DNA here is from genome assembly GCA_936450015.1 of Meganola albula. Lineage (NCBI taxonomy): Eukaryota > Metazoa > Arthropoda > Insecta > Lepidoptera > Nolidae > Meganola > Meganola albula. The sequence goes on along the minus strand of OW388155.1, from coordinate 9,280,993 downwards.
AGAAGATTTAAAACATTACCACGGATTCCATAGCCATGCAATTTTTTTAGCAGAATGTTATGGTCCACATAGTCAAATGCTTTCGTCATGTCAGTGTACACAGCACATATCGGGGTTCTTTCATATACAGATGTCATAATATAAGAAAGGAGATCAAACAATGCCATATTGATATTGATATTTTTCCGGAAACCTTTTTGTTCGTGACAAAATAACTTATTCCTTTCAAAATAGCCATAAATAGAATTATAAATTACTTTTTCAATAATTTTTGAAAAAACAGGAATTTTAGCGACGGGTCTATAATTTTTAATATCTGATCTATTGTCTCTTTTAAATAATGGCTTAATAATTACTTTTTTAAGTCTATTAGGAAATACACCATTTTCTATACATAAATTAATAATGTGCGTTAGTGGAGGGGCTATAACTTCACTAACGTGTTTTAAAACTTTTGTACATACTTCATCATAGCCAACAGTATTTGTATTTTTCAAATTATTTATTATTTTTATTATGTCAATTGGTAAAACAGGTCGCATAAATAATGATTGTGAAGTGAAGTTATTAAAAATACTTTTACTAGTTAAAGAAATATTATTATGTACGTTTTTTTCAATTACATCTACAAAAAAATTATTAAATTCATTTGCGATATCTGTGGGATGTGTGATAGTTGAATTATCTATATTTATGGACGATATTAACTCTTGTGGTAGGCGGTATTTTGATTTATTAATTACACGCCAAGCAGCTTTTGATTTATTGTTGGAATTATTTATGAAGTAACTGTTTTGAGTTTGTTGTGTTAAACGTATGATTTTCTTAAATAATTTATTATAGTTTTTGAAATTAAGTTTATTTATACAGGTAGGTTTAAATCTATACTCCCAAAGTAATTTTCTTTGCTTCTGACTACAAAGTTTTATTCCACGAGATATCCATTTCGTTTTGGTAGTAGTTTTTATCGTTACATATTTTTTTGGGAAACATAATTTATAAAGCATCAGGAAATCCTCTGCAAAAATATCATACGATTCATTTACATTATTACTTCTATACATTTCAGTAAAAGATAAGCTGCTTAAATAATTTTTAAACTTCTGTAGATTATCAGGGGATATATCTTGTTTTTGAGTCTTCCAATAATTAAGTTTACATGATTTTTTTATGGGTACACCTAATATTTGAGATGTATGGTCTGATAGAGTTAGGTCTATGATTTGTGCTTTACAGTCTTTTTTGTAGGTATGTGCAAAGTTATCTATACAAGATTTACTGCTTAATCTAGTGGGCTTGTAAAACGTTAACTTAAGATTAAATTGAGCGAGAAAATATTCAAATTCTAATGATATTTTATTTCTTTTTATTACATCTATATTAAAGTCGCCAGTTAAAATTATATTTTTATTAGGAAGTGTACAAATTTTTCTTAATATATGTTCTAATTTTTCATAAAATATATTGTAATTGTGCTTAGGTACACGGTACATACAAATGATAATAATCTTATATTGTGTTAGTTCTATGGCACAGGATTCAAATACACCTGATACTGATTGTTTGGCTACGTCAGATATTTCTCTAAATTGAAGTCCTGCTCTTACAATAATGCATGTACCGCCGCGCTTAGCATTTCTGGTAAAGAAAGCTGCTGGTAAAAAATTAGGTATATGTAAAAAGTCTTCATAACCCGTCTCGATAAAATGCTCTGTTATACAAATTACATCAATATTGGTCCCTTTGTCGTGTAACTCTTCTAATTTAACTGTTAGTGTATCTGATTTGTTCATCAGTCCCGCAATATTTTGGTGGAGTATATTTATGTACTTACAGAAAAAACTGTGTATTATTTTGTAAATCTTTGTTTTTTAATTCTAATTGTTTGATTTGTGAACAATCGTCTTCTGAGTAGTTTATAGTAGTAGCTGTTGTAGCGCTTAACTTTAAAATCATGTCCATTAAATCTGATATAATAATTTGTAACCCTTTATTATTTAGTGTATCGTGATACGGCCTATAAGTATCATAACTGTATGGTAAGTTAAGGTTAGAATCTAAGACTTTCGCATAATGACATGTTTCTATATCCATAAAGAGTAGGTTATTAAAATTCTCTACTCGGCTGTTAAACATAACGTTATTATTTTTCATATATTTAAAAGTAGGCAGGCATATAATAACATTTGTGTGATTTAGAGGTAATAATGTTTTGCGGATATGTACAACTAGTTCTATGTAATTTTGTGTTCGTTTGAAATCTTCTTCACCTATATAAATAATACAGAAATCGGATTTCGTAAAGTCCTGAACTTTTTTATCTATTTTGTCTAATATTAGTTTTAAATTACAATTTGGCTTACGATAATGACAGATTTCATAGTTGTTTGGTAGTCTAGTACCATCTATTATTTTTCAAATTCTACTGCTATTTTCACTACTGATGATACATATCTTATGCTTTTTAGGCGTTTGCTGTAAACTAGGTTTAACAACCTTTTGAAATTCTAAAAAAGTAGAAGTATTAACATCTGCGGTTTTAGTTTTGCTATCTTGAGTGTGTTGAAGTATAGAAGAAGTATTCTCAGTATGTATATTAGTTTGTGTGTATTTGGTTTGTCTTGACTGAGTTTTCTTGGGTGTTATTGACTTAAGTTTGACTGGAGATGTAGCAATCTTTTTATACAAGCAGTTTTTTTTCGATAATTCTTCATTACTTAGCTTCAAACTGTTATTTTCCAAAGATAATAGCTCAATTTCTTTATGTGCGCTATTTAGTTGAGACGTCAATTCTTCAATTTTTTCTTGCAATATTTTTATTTGATTATTTTCTTCATCTTCTGACATCTCTGGTACACTATTTGTGGTGCAATTGAACATTTGAGATGTGTTATTGCTCTCATCACTGTTACATTCCGATTTTCTATTGCGGGTACGACGGAATGTAATATTTTCCAAGAAATTCATATTTTCAAATATCGAATATTACGTTTCTGATATTTAAATAAAACTACCAAGCTTGTAATATTTTTAAAGGCTGTTAACACCAAACTGAATATGGTAACACTGGAATTATTTCTAGTGACCAACAGATGTCACTGTTTGTTATGTTTCTATTGTAATATATATTATTGATGGCTTGCAACACTGATTATTTATGCTTTCACTACTCATAACTAGGTGGTGTTACTAAGTTTACTAACAAACATTAAAGTTTTTGAATAGAAACGGCCGACAAATCGAATAATATTAATATTTTTATAATTTCCCGTATTATACACTGTTTAATACCGATCTTGTGTGTCCAGCTTTCGAAGAAATAGTGTAAACAGTTCAAAGTTCACTTGTTATTCTTAATTTTGCACACTAAATCTCTGTATTAAACTATTCTTTATTATGCAATTTTCTTGATAAAAAAACACATAATAACACTTGTACAGTTCAGATTAGAGTTCTTTTACACTTTTACGCGCAATTCATTGTCCAAATATACAAAAATCTATAGTAAAAACAATTAAGATTGAAATGCAGTGTTTACGTTTACTTTTTTTTTTTTTTTTTTTGTCTTCAGAATAAAAAATAGTGTCTTTTTTATGAGATGCCTTGAATAGCTGCTTATGGTGAAATAAAGTAAACTTGTTACCTACACACACCATCTGTGGAACATTTGACGAAAAATAAATACATCCTTTCGGCGTCACTCAGGTGGAAACTTTTTAGAACATCTCAAAAGAGTTTGAACATATTTAATTGAAGGAAATCAAGTGAGAGGCTCTTAGGGACGGTTTTTGTTTATACGCATGGGTATAGGTAGTTAGTAGAGCTTAAACCTCGGCGAATGGCAGCCAGCGAAGTGTAACCAACATAACGGGAGCATCTCGGCTCGAACGACCTAACAACACTTAGTTACATTTGTGGCACGCAACTCTTAGCTATTTGCGTAATAAACGCTTGTTAAATTAACATACTCCCAACAGAAATTCTGAAAGCCCTTTTAAAGATTTTCATTCTGTTAACATTGTGATATCCTTTGAAAATTTGTATCTTAAAAGTAAATGGTCTTAACATAATTGATTGGCCTTCTATACTGTGTCATATTATGTTATACTAGTGGTCCACCCCGGCTTCGCACGGATAGATTATTTGTATTAGACAAAAATTTAATCATCATATATTTTATCACCCTCTTGGCATACCTACTTTCCATGCTTAGAACACTCGATCAAGTCTGCTTTTGCAAAACAAATAATCAAAATCATCTGTTTACTAACTATGATTCCGCAATAACCCACAGATAGACACCCAGATAAATGTTAGGTATCTACTTATGTAACGGTCCCGGTTGTGTCACACGTGGTTTCCGTAACCTCCTGGCACAAATGCGCCACGGAACACCCGATAGATTTTAGTGAGTACCCTTTGGGAGACTTAGATATCCCTTGCCTTGAACACACACGGGGCGAAGGAATCCATAAAGGAAGGAAGTATTTCCCCCCGGCAAAAGAAAGGTACACATACACCTTTGGTGCAAAAAGTGCGGAAAGAAGTAATAGACCAAGCGAGATTGTTCATCATCACATGCCCTTGGTGCTCTGTCGACCCCGTGAGGAATATAGCCATGGTGTTACATTTATTTACATAATATACAGGAACCATTAGCCATATTTTCATGTATATTTCTGTTATTGCAGATATAATTCAATGAATTAAAAAAATTTACCTCGCCATATTTTTTTTTGTTAAGAATGATCTCTATCACCTTAGCTTTCTAATAAAAAAACCGCTTTAAAATCGGCCAATCCGCACAAACTTGTACACAGATACTCAAAATACAGACACACAGATACACGTCTCAACCTTATAATACCTCTCTTTTTTGTCGGTGTTAAAATCCATTAGAGTTACAGACATAATCGCTGTTTCTTATATTTTTTCAATTTTGATAAATATTATACTCATGATAACTTTTCAATGGTATGTCCGATTTTCATATATTCAAAATTCAAAAAGTAATTTGCAGGTACTGATATACCCTTCAATATAAAGTGATTTATTTAAATAAGGATTAATACCAAGGTACGAATAATTGAGTCTAATTTGTACCGGCATTACAATTGCATATTTTGAGATGAAAAAGTAGTTATTGTGACGTAACTAAAACATTTAGATATATGGCATTTTTGTAGATATTTATGGTGTCTATAAAACTGTAGTACCTCACTTTGCTTTAATGTCAATAGTTTCCGCAGCGTACGCGATATAATGATTTCTGTCGTTATTTTTTTCACACCTTGGGTTACATTATCGAAGTTTTCATACGGATCCCTAATTTTTTTGACATATAATATAGCATTTATTACTCAGTAAAAATGTAGCTTTCCAGTGGTGAAAGAATGTTTGAAATCGATCCAGTAGTTTTTGAGCCTATTCGTTACAAACAAACAATCAAATCTTTCTTCTTTATAATATTAGTATAGATTAGTATAGATAACAAATCTATTACCAGATACTCGTTGTGTTAGTTACCTCAAGTTGCAGGTATTTTACATAATCGTACTGTACCCATTATCTACCCTGAAGGTGAAACCCATTTAACCGCAATATTTGGTATCCTGGAATAAGTAGGTACAAAGAAACAAGATGGAAACAGTCGGTAGAAGCGGAAACGTAACGCATCCGGCGCACAAGCACCGGCGAGCGGAAGCGACTTGCCGAGACCATCAGGACAATACGCCATCTTGTGTACTGCCACAAAACCTTTACCACTTACACTAACAGTAGACACCTATGCTAGGACTGTGGTACCATGGTATAATATTGCTGTACCCAAATTAATGTTAACAGTCACGAGCCTTTGAATTTTAAGCTTATCTAGATCGAAATTCAGCACCAAAGGGCTTTTTAATACTCTGTTAACGGGAACAGGTATTGGTTACCAAAACGCGTAACACATTGTTCTAAGCCAATTAGTTGGTCATTTTTGCCGTGGCACGCTTGTGTTTACGCGGAACCGGCCTAAGCTGGTATAAGCCGGTTATACCCAGTTCGAATTTAATTAAAGGGACTATTGTGTCCAAAACGCTGACAGTTACCGTTTGTTAAAAAAATGTATACTAGCTGTTACGTTTTAGTTAGTTTTTTAACGATGGTACTTCTTTTAGGATTTAAAAGAAAACAAAGGATAAGTATAGAATGAATAATTTGATCAAGTAATGCATCTACCGCAGTCACTCAAAATGAATACAATTGTTTTGTTTCCCTCGGTAAATTTATTCGTTGTTTAGAATAATGAAACGGGCGTATTTGCTCAAGGAAATCCATTCTCTAACAATTTAAGACGGAGCCGCCTAATGTGTTGCAATTTTTCCTCTATAATAACAATATGCAAATTATATACAAACAGAGTGTTTTATGAACAAAACACTGACTCGTTTTTCTTTAGTATTTCGTTTTTATTTTTATTTCGAATTACTTTTAAGGCTTGGTTCCTTGTAATATACAAATTATTCTTATCCACTAACACAGTACATAATCGTGTGTTTTGAATAAATGAGAGAATATTTTTCCAATCTACTAACCTAGAAGACTCTAGACATCTAAAAGTCTAAATTAAATTGCTTCCAATTTGAAAATAAATTAATCATAATTTCGCCGTCGCTTATGACGTGGTGTTTACATCGTGGAGACTCCGTCGACGTTCGACATTAAGTAAAAGAGTTTCGTAAGCTGTAATTTAGTAGAAAGCATTGAAATATTCGTGTATAATCTGAATAACATGCCGATATGAACAACGGGGGAATACGAAGCAACGTTAGGGTGTATTTTATCCAATATTAAACGTTTAGGGACTGCGACTGGAATATTTTGCGAATTACAGGAGGGCTTTTACAATATTCAATAAGATAATAGATGGAAACAGTGTCTTCATCAAATCATAATAGCTACATTTTAATTTAGAATAGTTGTTTATTATGTAATCGTGAGCACACTTTATGATTGTCTCAATTTTTTTACCAATTTTCTCTTGCTAATCGATTCTTTTTCGTGAATTTCTTCTGTTTTTAATTATTTTTTACATGGAATACACTGGGAAAATGAATGACAAACCATTAATAACCACACTCGCTGATGTTCAAAATCCCTACATCAGAAATAAAATAATACACGTACCTAGTAGGTTACCTTATGTATTTGCGATTTTAAATCTTTATCTAGTCAGATCCAGATCCAAGGAACAGGCGTCGCAGTACCTAGACCGGGACGGAGATGGCGGGACGAAATTGATAAATTCTTGGATATTCGATGGAGGTAGCACAAGATCGCGATGCCTGAAAGGTGTTAAGGGAGGCCTTTGCCCAACAGTGGGATGATATACGTGGTGCAGTGGGCCGTACAGTAATAATTAATTCCATCTTATATATTATATCCTCTTTTATAATAACCTCAATATCAACTAGACCTTCCTAACGCAATTCTTCGCCTCTCCATTTTCTCACGCCCAAAACTTGGAGCCTTATTGAAATATTGGATATCAAGTACGGCAGACTTGTTTTTATTATTCAAACTTTACCCAATTTTCGCTTCTCGGCCAACTACTGTGTAGAAGGGATACATTAAATTTATTTTGATTTTAACCCTAAACGAAATTGGCTTGAGGACGTAAATAGGGTATAAACTTGTATTAGAATTGTGAATATTAAAAAGGTATGAGACCCACTGATATAAAATTAAACACTGGTATCTAAGTACTTAGCCAAAAGAGGTAATTAAAGATAGGAATAGGTATGTGCGAGAACTTGTGGCTAGTGAGTAGCGACGGGTCAGACCACGCGAAACCTGACTCCGTCGTAGGTATCAATGTCGTTTCCCATCATTGGATAGACCTAGACTTGATTCAGTAACCGACACTCATAATAAAACTACGTAACATGTGAATCTAGTTTTATTGGTAATAAGATTGCAATATTACTTATATACTAAAAGTATTGTGTTCCTCATATTCAACGAACATTCATGAGTACTAAACTATAAAGTAATAACCATAATTTAAATATTATTATAGTTAATAAGTTAAGGCTTTTAAATAATGTACCTACAAGGGATTCGAAGACTTATTTAGTTCCCAAAACGAGTGCTCACTGAAATGTAACCACTACTTATTACTAACAAACGCGACACTAAGTTTGTAAGTAAGAAACCAAGTCTGGCTAAATTAGAAAACAGAACATAAACAACGAGTAGCTGGTAACATCCGAGACAAATTTTGCTGCATGCCTTCGAGAAAACCACTCAAGTAGTGAAAATTTTTCTTGCTTTTATTTCGAGACGGTCTGACACTCGATCGCTTACGGCGCGCGGTGTCACTTCTCTGCCCGGTTGATTTATGCGACCAATATGGCTGCCCGTCACTCTGCGACCGATATCGAACCGCTTCGTATCATCTGACGCAATATGCTTTTCCAGATTTTGATAGAAAAAGAAAGTTAGAAACGGTATATTGCCTTACAGAGCTCTTCATTCAATAAGTCATTCAGGTAGGTAGTGGGTATTCTTTAAATAGTAGTTACCTACCTATCTACACCTATCTGGCGTGAAAGTGCTTTAAGCAGTCAAGTATAGTTTGCTATATATAACGACTACACCACTAGTATATGAGTAGGTATACAATATGAGTATCGTATAGTACCTATACCAGATACTATATGATACCTACTCATAAATCATTAAATAAATACTTTACAAATAACTCTCCAACACCATGTAAAAAATTATACAATATAAAGAAATTCCGAATTAAACTTAAGAGCTGCTTACGTTTGCGTCACCCACTAAAGAATCGTAAATCTCTAGTGGTGTACCTGTACAACTGTAACAATACGGGGGCTAGAGGCGACACCTCGGCTCCGCTAAGTAGGCCGAATAATGTGACGAGGAGTGCCCTCAAAGCCCTCAGGTCGGCTCAAGTGCTCTTTCCCGCGATCCTCCATACTAAAATCGCTTGATTTGACATGATTTTAAACGCCGATATTGAAGTAACGGTACTATTTCCCAAAAAAGTTAATGAAATATTTCGATAATTTTAACGTTGTTAAAACTACCAAACTTCTGTCTTACATTGAATATTTTAAAGATAAATTATTTTTGGAAAATATTAATTTTCCAAACTTTCATACCAATCAAATTGCATCCAGTAATTACTACTATTAGCTAACCAATGACCTTACAAAATAGATGCAAAGCAAAATCACGAAGTACTTTTTTAAGTAGTGAAACATTTTAATTTTAACCGACATCAATTCATTTCTTGACATCATAGTCTATGATGAAATACGATTCGATGGACGATCGCGTGACACATATTCATAAATTTTTATGATTCGTTCGATACAAACACGAAACCCATGCATTGATAAATATCGTCTCAAAAGAAGCTAAAAATGTAAATCTAGATTGTTTTTTAATTCACCAAAAATGTTTACTTTGTTTTTTTTTAATTGCTTTGATTTAACCTCCCTGAGGTGGTTGCCTTATCACTTAGGTAAACAGATTGGTACCTATCTACCCAGGTAAATTAAAGGATTATACTCTACATACTTCACGTAGCTATAAACAGAATGATGGTCAATAATGTAATCGTATTCAGCGAGAATTCATCCAAATATGCATGCGGCCAGTGCCAGACAAATCGTGTTGATAGGTCGTGGCGACTAGTGTATAACTCAAAAGGGGGCGCCGCGCCTGTCACTATAGTTCGATGTGCACATCGCTCACGTAGTCTGACGGACCGATTGAATTGAGAAATTGAGACGCGTATCTAATCACAAAATCCTCACTAATGTCGTTTCAGAGATGAGTAAGTAGGTGTGTAGGCAATACAGGATAAAATTGTACTCCTGATCGTATTCTGTGCTCTCGTGCCATAAGCATTAAACCAAATCAGTTTTTATACCTTCTAACGTAGCGCATTTCTAACGTAGCGCCTCAACACTCTAAAAATTGTCACTCGCGACTACGTTGTTTTGCGATAAGAATGTTAAAATAATTTTATACATTTTCAGTATTTCTCTTAACATTAAAGTCACGACACGAAGCGCATTACCCGTGAAAACCCCACCAAAAATCAATCTAACCTAAAGTCGTTTTAGAGAAAATGGGAAATTCATAACAGACTTTTCATCAATCAATGCAACTCAAAATGACAAAAAGCATTCTCGATTATTTTTGAATCATCGCATACTTTTTATGATAAGTAACTTTTTCCGACTAGTCATCGCAAAAGCTTTGCAGAAATATGTCTGAAGCTTTCGTCTTTTTCATTGTTCAGCAAATAAGCCTAGTGGGTGGACAAAGGCGGCGTGTCGTGACGACAAGCACGTAAGGGCCCGCTTCCGCCGCGCCAGCACACTCAGGGCGAGTCGAGCCACCTCGAGCCTCGAGCCGGGACTCAAGCCGGCTCGAGTGCCTTGAGAGCCGAGCGCTGACGAAGCTCACCGAATAGCTGAGATTATTACGCTATGCAGTTGCTACAAAATAGGATGCTGCGGATTATGCAGTCGTATTACTAGAACAACTGTGACGTATTGTGTCAACAAAGTAGATATTGTAACAATCTTTAGTTTATTACATACGATACAGCTACAGCATTGTGAAAACTGAATGATTACTGGGTACTTATCACCTTTAAGTAAGTACAATGTTTTAAAAATATCGAGTTAAAATAAGAATTAGAAGTACTTAAATAAAAACAATTTAAAACAATTCATAACTTTGCAGCTAACGATTTAAAAAATCGTCGTTTTGCAATGAAAATTTAATAATTAATCTGAAATGAATTTAACTCCGGTACTGTACGACAATTGTTGAACAAAAAGTTTCATTCAACATTTGAATTAGACGCCACACAGCGGAACAGAAAGTCGGGATCTTGTGTGCACTAAAAATTAAGCAGTTAACAATGATTCGTTAGAAACTTTCGTGTCTTTTTACATCTTTGTAAAAGTGAAAATCTCAAAAATAATGTAATAATATTACTTTACGATATTAAATGCAATTAGATAATGTATGTATAACATTGTACACGAGTAGATACGGTAAATAAAAAGCCTAATGTTATGCGCTTAAAGTTCAAAATGAGTTTTATTCGAAACTTTTATTCTCGCAGTGAAGTTCTACTTAATCTAGCAGACACTGGCACGTTGTGAATGGAATACTTAGAGCATGAAAATCCATCATCTTATGCATTTTTACATTAACTTACCGACGGCTTCCAGTCTCCTCGCCATTGAAACCGGCAACTTGGTTCGGTAACCTATTCTTCTCTAGCTATTTTGAACCATTCTAAGTTTGAATAGAATTATAAACTAAATCTTTGATAAATAATATAGAACATGTTATGCACTTCAACCCTTTTTAATATCCCAATGCTAAGCACGGGTCTTCTATCAACTATCTTACGAGTTAATCTTAATCCACACACGCTGGTCACACAGTGCGGGTTAGTGGATGTCACATGTTCTCGGAAAATTAGTTGTTAGACATGCCGGTTTCCTCACAATGTTTTACTTCGCCGATATTGAGCACTGGAGATGAAACCATGCACACAACGACGTTTGGGCACGACTTGGTATTAAATCTGTGACCTAATATTGAAAAGGTGAGGCCGATACCGCTGCGCCACCGCTTCTTGTAATAATATTAATTTACGCATTTAAATTCATAAATATTTATTCACCATTTATCGGCGCCCAGTAGTAATTATCAAGTTAGGTAGGTAGGTACTGCACGAATATCCGCCGCGGGAGAGAAAGTAGTAACTCAATTAAATTATACATTGAAGTGTCCCCGGACCCAGATAAATGCGATTTTCACAAATTATCTCACGTCCAGAAACTAACGAATTATATTATATACCTACTTACACTAGCTTCCAATTTTTTAAAGTAGATTTCGTAATGCGTTTTCATATATAACTTAGGTATATGTATTTGTATGTATATGTTATATGTATTATAAATGACTGACTATATTACCTTATATTACTTACATTAATACCTACAGAGGCATATTTTTAGTTGAAACATGCTTGTTTCTACTGACCCACCCTTTCATTTAAATAAATACATTATCTATTTGTTGTTTATCCGATAAGATCTCGGCACTTCTGTATAAAACCGAAGCATCTGGACATTAAAGCACTAACAATACACACATTGGATAAATTGATACAATGGCTCATAACAATTCAAGTCATTTTGTAATAAAGAAATAAATAGTAAAGTTCAATTGACACCCGCAGAGCATCGTCACAGGGTTCCGTGGCCGACACGGTCGCCTAATGGAGGGTTACTCGGCCGCCAGGGGACTTACATTCCTTATCGGTTAACGGACCGCTTAGACTGCTTTACTACCTATAGAATATTAAACTACTCCGTTATGCTTAGGTAGTTCCTATCGTTTCAATGAACTGTAAGTCCCGGAAAGCATTTCAAATTATTAGCAATTTATTGACACTTTAATATGCGTAATTTTTCTTTATTCCCTGTGTAAAACAGACGCTTAAGGAGGTACTTTTAAGTCTATCGGTTCTAACCTTGATATTCAACAAATTACATAACATGCAGATAGATAAACCTCATGATTTCAATTTATTCAGTAGTTATGTATTCCTGCTCCAAAAATATTATGTTATACCTAAGATTATCGTAAGTAAGAACGAAGTTAGGAAAAGTTGGAAGACTATTATAATATAAGGTGCGACAATTCGCCACAATCTGAAGTCAAAGTTTTAAGATCAACGTGTCGACTATCAACCATCGGTGTAGCCGCGCACGCTATTATCTACTTTACGTCAAACACGGTTAAGTGTAAAATCGTTTCCTACGGCAAGTTATTTAATTCTTTAACAAAGATGTTTCACAGCCGCTTAAAACTTGTAAGTGAATAACAAATCTCTTAAAACTCTATTCGATGAAGTTACACTGTTAAACTGTTAGTAGCAGATAGAGGTCTTTATACAGGTTGAATGTTTCAGAAAGCACCTAAAAGGTCGCAAAACTTGAAGACTAATTTAAACAACTATTACATAATAGTATTGTTTGTTTTAAAGTCATCACATGTTCAGCGTACCCAAAGCCAAAGAGCATAAAAACCCTCAAAGCTACAAACATTTATGTAGTATTATAATTTATCACTTGCTTTTTCGGTAGAATCTTCTCTTTTAATAATATCTTACTCATATCAGAAGCTCAAACCACGTCGACTTGAATAAACCATAACATTGGAAAAACGTGTCGAAGTGGCAACTTGACAAAAAGGTTCTAGTGATTGATGTCCTTCTCCCTTCCACCCTTCAACTACAATACTTACATACATACGCCTTATATAAGTTAATCTAAAGGGTTTTCAGGCCGGCTCCACACTTTTATTTGTCGAGTAAAACGAATTTCATACACTAGATAGACATCTACTTACCTTGTGTAAGTACAAAGAAAATACGGTATATTAACTACTTGCTTCCATCCGCAACTTCGGTATTAGGGTAAAAAATGGTCTATGTGATGTGCCAGACTAAAATCTATTTCTGTGCCCAATTTTATCCAAATCCATTCAGTATTTTTTGCGTAAAAGAGTAATACACTGTGTACGGTTGTAATTTTCGCATTTATAATCTTAGAAAGAAGTAAGAGTAGTAAGACAAACTTTTAAATAGTTTTTAAATTCGTTTTTTTTTTAATTTTTTAAGTACAACACAGGCAGCATTAAGGAACTAAAATAGCACAATTACACATGCATACGAGATAATAATAAGTAAGTATGAGTTTGTTACTCCACGTTAGACCAGTCAATTGAAACAACTCCGCACACTACGGTAGACTGTAAGCTGTAACCTATCTCAAGCTTTTATCCAAAACATACCTAATCAACGTGGATATGAAGAAAGTTGTGTCCTAAAACTAAGTTTTGAATGTCGTTCCTTCAAATAATATGCAGATATTAAAATCATTTCGCAACTGAGAAGCTTAGATATGTAATAATTAATAAGCTCTAGGTATCTAACTATAGGTACACTAAATTGCTAAAAGAGGTAGGTATTCAACATTCATAATTAAAATCTTGTGTATTTGGTATTTAGTACAAAAAAGAGCACTAAACTTTCTTGCGATTTTCTCAATAAACACGCGATCCACGTGCGAGATAAAACTTGTAGCGCATATGAACTAAACAAGAGAAAAGAAACAAACATATTTATTTAATTACTAGCGCAGCAGTTGACAAATCCATTTACCACGAGACTCAGCATTATCTTTTGTTGTCTGTGTCTGAGACCAATCAATTACTCTGCAGTCACCAGCGGGGAGTTGATTACTGCTTCTCTTCTGATGTAGACTTAACGATATTGTCCGAACGCATCAATGTATGCGATCATTTCGATTACGTCCTTAGTATTCAGTGAGTAGGTTTATTGACTACGAGAGTAGGTTTATCAATGCGACTACACCGCACTGCTACGAAGGGCACGTAGCGTGGTGTTTGTACTGTAAATGTAAATGACAAACCAATAGGGCAAACACCTTGTAACCGTAAGAGATTTAATTTTACTGTGTTTTATGTTGTTACTAGGAAAAATATATTTATTTTCTTGTCACAGTTCATAAAATTAAATTACATTGAATGGTGCCAAAAGATCCCTTATCTCGGTTACAGCCGCTTTGAATAACGATCTAAACTGTAACCCCATCGCGGCGGTTCTTTGATGTCCTTTAATTATAAAAGTTTTTCTCGTAAAGTAAAGCCTTGTAAAGTCGCGCTCAGAAACACTACACGCAAAGTTAAGGAACCAACCATCGCTTTATATTTTTTTTACTAAAAGCTGAGCCGTACAGCTAAGCGTAGCTAAGGTCTATATCTAAATAATATTTTAAATTTATCATAATGACTATTAATAAAAACAAATTTAAAACAAACATGTCAAGTTAAAATAGCATGTCAAGTTTAATTCAACACACTAAACAAACAAAAAAGAATAGATATAAGTACTTCATTTAAAAAATAAAAAAGCCTACTGAGTTTTTTGGCAGTGTTTCTCAGTAGTTGCCAGTCATTCACTGCACGGTAGGAAAAGAAATTGGACTATTTTTATGTAAATAAAAAAATTTAAAAAAAATAATGGATATTTTGATTTTTTGAAAACGTTGATACTAAGTACTTAGTTATATAGTAGCTAATAATTAGGTATACGATTTTACCAATTACCACTACTATATACTATAGCATAATTAATAATTTAATCTTGTGGTGTAATTAAACCGGGTCATATTGCGTAGAGAAAATGGTAATCGATTCTATTTTACAATCATATTGTCTTCGGCGCCGCGTCTCGTCGGGCTGCGTAAAGTTCATTTGTCAGAGACTTACGTTTACCATAAATTCCCGAACGACACTTTCTAGACTGGCTGTCGCAAGAATGCCAAAAATGCGAACGATTCCTGCCTACTTTGGAGTTTACAAAGCGGAGGGTTCCCAGTGCCTACTTAATAATGTCCACGGCAAACTTGGGTTGGGAGGTAAGGTGGATACTGTTCTTTGCAATTAGCCGTTACGGTACTAGGCATTACAAACACTGACTTCTGTCGTTTATTTGTCTTTTTGAGACAAAATTGTTCTTGCTTTTTTATTAAAAATTCACCCTTGTCTTTTGCTCAAGTTTTTAAATGTTATAATGTTTTCATTCCATCCCAAGCTAAGCAAAGTTTATGTTATGGAAGCCAGATAACTGATAATAATAATATGTATACATATACTACTACTTCTAGTAGATAATAACACCAAGACTCGAGGCAAACAGACGTGTTCATGCACACAAATGTCTGTCTCGAGTGGGAATTGAACCCACGTCTTATAGCCGTCCGTTTAAATTTAGACGGACCTCTGCGGTGGCGTGGTCTAGACCCTAAAAGATAATAAGATGACGACATATTATTACTATCTCTATTAAAGTTTTTTTTTATACTCTAAAACTCACATACCACACGCATTTACTCCGTGCCCTTTTTAAATTTATCTTTCTTAGTTGGTCTAAGTTTAGACCTTATTTTCTCTTTTAAGAAAAATAAATATAAAATAACTTTAGACTCTTGTTGGTGCAGCTGATGAATCTGTTTCCATTTGGGTGGATCTAGAGCAACTTCTTTCACCTCCTTTTACGACATGATACCAACCATTTCCTTTATTTGATTCATGTAGCTTATCCTTGCGGTTCCTCTTCCACGCTTTCCTTCTCTCTGCCCCTCTGAGACGTTTTTATAAAGGTGTCATATCGTATGAGATGGCACATCATCGATAAGGCTAACATAAATCTAAATTAAACTGTAGGGGAAAAACACTAAGGTACGATAATATTAAAGATATTAATCCTTACGATTAATATCTTTAATATAATCGTTTTAAGAAACTAATTGTATTTCATTATGTTGTCTGCCACAAATAACAATTACGGTAGAAGGTACTGATTTTCTGATATCGTTCCTTTTTCTATTAGAATATCAGTGTGTAGGATATATTTGAATAAAGGGCAAAAAATGAAGTTGTGGCCAGCAGCTAAGTAGGACGCGGTGGGCTGGGCATAGGTATCGATCAGCCGCTAAAACAAGCTCGACGCCGACGTCTGTCTAGCCATTGTCAGGCACACGGTACATAAAGCCTATATCACCTGCATCTGTCTGTGTTCCTGGTACAATGACCCAGTAAAACAATTCCGCTACGTGTTGATTAAAACTTGAAATAGTATTGTGTTTTATGAAGTTGGATCGCATAAAGGCTACCTTAGTGGACTCGGTCAAGTGGATCCAATTACTTTCCATAGTGTTAAGTATTTTGAAATAGGATTCTTTCTTCCTTTTGAACCCGTACTAGTTATAATCTAACTTATAGGGGAAAACAATAAGCTCAACTGAAACGTTACTATCAGAATCTCATTTGCTCAGAGTAAATGGAAAAATAGATTGAACTCCCAAAAGTCTCGAATTACTAATCGATGACGTAGATTTGTTTTACTTTTGGAGTGAATCCCTCATTATTGTCGAATGTGATAAATCACTCTAGATAAACGTTCCGACACAAAGTTAATCAAATATCTAGCCAAGAGGAATGTTTTTATTTGTTTTACCTACTTACTCGCGTTATTTTCGGTTTTTTTTTTAATTTACATATGGTGTCAATTAAATTAACTAGTAACTATATAACTACTTGTAACATAAATAATAACAACAATCAGTAAAAATGAATTGTATATATAACATGAGTTTAATAGTTTTTATGGATGCCTATGTATTCGATAGCTATATGATTATAATTATCTGCGTCGATACTTTTTTATATAAGGAAATAAGATTTTATTTAGATATTTATCAAATGTCGTTTCGTTCTTTCATTTCCTGTCCAACAAAAGAAATACCATCAGTGGATATTGCCATTTCTTCGTGTCGCTCATAACTGTGATCGTGAACAAACGTTCGGGTGATGGTCACGTTTATTCCCTTTTAATGAGCCGTTAGAGCTGTATTACTATTGGTACCGCAAGCGTTTTCTTACCGCTTTACCGCTGTCATGAATGTCCCTATGCACTTAGGTCGTCCATTAAGGTCAATGCAACGTACTGACGAAACGCGATCGTAAAATCTTTATAACATCCTTCCAGCACTTGTAAAGCGTTTTGAAAGTCTTCGTCGTTTTATGCGACTTCGCATTACCCAGCACTATCTCAGATTTTCGGTATCGCAGTAAGATCATATTATAGTTTTCGCTAAGCATACAACTTCGTACATAAAGACGTCTGTCCTGAATTTTGCTAGCGCTTCGCATAAATGAAAGTGCCTTAAAGTTACGCCTCGTTAGTCCACCCGCCTCGCTTAGATGTCTTATCTTAAACTTGTATTCAGAACTTCTTGCAGTACATTTTAAGATAAAAAAGTATTTATTAAAACGTCAATATCGATAGAGTCGTCGTTCGAAAAACTTTTTTTAAACTACTGCTGTGAGAAACGATCACTCCTGAAAACATCTTAAACCATTTAATGTAGCTATTTGTGCAATGCACAAGTAAACCTATTAGGAGAACAAACCAAAGTGCAGATCGTGAGAGCGCGGGCGTCGCGCCAAGATGCAATAACTTTACACTTGACATGTTCGCTCGAAAGCCATCCGCTTCATACCATTTTAATGCGATGCTACTAATAAAAAGTCTGAGATTTAGCGATTGAGCGGTCGGTTATTAGAGGTCGTGATTTGCTAGCCACAAAGATAAGTTTAATCAGAGTACCATTAAGTTTTACAGCCCGCCGGGTGCATACGGTTTATGGCGGGTTGGGGCGACATTGTCAACAGATCTTGCGACGCTCTTTACGGCTGCTGAAACGTTGCTTTAACGGTTTTATAGTTTTCGTCGTTTCGTCTCGCTGGCGGTCACAGCGCCCTTAATAGTCGAAGCTAAGTGCCCGCTCGAGGCCTCGTAGCCCTCAAGAATGTGTATTTTCTTTATTTGCTAAGATTTCCATCTTCTGGTCTCGTAAAGATATACTTTTATCTTTTTATAACCGTATTTTAGCTTAGCTGTATTTTTTTTAAAGAAACTATAAAGTCATGGTTGCTTGTAAATTATAACCGAAATTAATTTATTGAATTAGAATTCTCAAGCATCTAATATAATATGAGTTCAATATAACGCCACATTTCTCGATAATTGCATGGTTCAACATCAAACACTTACATAAAATGTTATTTTCATTAGTTAGGCTTCCCAGGGCACGACCAACTTCACGCCCTAACTTATCCATAATACCTATGTTCTTGTGCATAACTGTAAGTCTTCTTTAATTAAACTGTAGCTTAGTGCAACCGAAAGCGCAATCACGGCTAGGTTCAGTGACGCGTGTCGCCGCGCCGTTTGCACCGGCACGTCAACTACAAGCCTCACAATATTAATTTGAAGACGACTAATTAATTAATAACATGTGAACATTAATCAGCACGGTCACTTTACCAGCTTCACTTGGACTTCTGAGAAACTGATGGCGCTTTGACGACGCAAATTAACTTGATTTGTTCAACTGATGTTGGTGTAACTGATTATTCATATACGGTAGTAGAAGTGGTTACGGAAGGTTCTCGGAAACTAACTCAAATGAAAAGTTATCTAAGGTTTTAAGGCCAAAACAAAATAATTTAAACCTCTCGTCTTACCACAAACGGCACGGACATATCGCTCCTTCACATGAGTCTCTAAAAGTTAATGTTATAGGAAAGAATTTTTAACCTTTTAAAACATAACAGAACTTATTCTGATGGATTTTTTAAATATGACATCTAGCGAATATTATTGAACTAAGATTTTTGTCAATTGTATAGATAATATTGATAAAAAAAATTAAAACTAAATGTATTACATTTTTCAAAATTGCACACATTTAATGCGAAAAGACATTATGATTTTAATAAAGAACTAACAGCACCAAAATATTTATGTTGTCAATATTTTGTCTATCGAATAAGAAATCCAGTGAATTATTCTATGGACAAAATATTTAGGTATTAATAATATTATCACCCACGTCACTTACCTGTTACGTATATATTAGGTAAACAGAGTTATCATGTTTCATTACGAAAAAGGATAACAAAATTCCTTTATCACAATAGATATAGGGTGGTAACGCGTAGCAAATAGAACGAAGTATTGTCTTCAAGGTAGTTATGACGTTTAGTTCTACGCAACAAGTATGGCGCCAACCCGCCTTCAAGCCAAGAGGAATTTCAATCTGCTGTGATGAGCTGAGCAAAGGCGCAAATAATACACGAGAGACCGGCTTTTATTACTCTTAATGTGCTCTAGAATATTCTAAAAATTCGTCAAATGGACTACTCTCTTAATTTAACATTTTTAAAACTTACTTGACATCCTTAACGTTACATATCATTTCAAGTTTATAATTATCTAGTTTTATTTTTTGTGTCATTGTTTAATTTAAATCGAAACATAAAAGTGGACTTCGGAAACTAAAATGTCGCACTGTAATTATTTCTTTAATTTTGTTTATTACGTACATAGTGTAGGAAACACCTAGTTGACAAGCAGTCTTCTAATCCCGAGATAACCAAAGTGCTAATAAATTATTCAGGCAAATCCTAATGCAGGTAGTTTAGAATTGTATTCATTGAATAGGCTCGTCTCTGTGATTAAGGTTTTAACATAAGTAGCGGTTATTATACAGATGTAAGCTCTTACTGCAATATATTTTAATATCTGCCAGCAATCGGAAGTATTCCTAAGGTATACATATGTTAGATTGACATATAAACACTCGCCTATATATAAACAATGGAGAATTAATAGCACTGTGTTTATTAGTTACTTCACGCCACCACTATAAACATATACAAACAAGAAGTACCTAAGTAACGTAAGAGTCGATATCGTTTGGTTGACGTAAATACGGCATGGCGTCAAGCAACAAGTTGCGACGCGTCGGCGCCAGTTCCCCATACATATTGTGAATTAACTCTAGCCTTCACACATTATATAAGCTTTCAGACCGCTTTAGTCCGTTATTGACCGCCACCCACAACTGTTTATTTTCTACTTTATTATTATAATAAATATAGGAAAATAGTCTTGATTTGCAGTAAAATAAAAATACAAGAGATAACTAATAAACACAGTATTGTATTCAGGCAACTTTGGTGTATTTTATTATCATTATATTTATACAGGTACGATTAAAGTTGATAGAACATTAAGTAAATAAATTATTTTGCAGTTTTGTTTATAACTAATTTACAGTTTTCTTTTTTTGTATTAATCTGTCTGGGCTTGTAATTAGCTAAATTGTTACGCAAATTTGCTTACTATAAAATTATATGTGTCTGTTGGCATCCCTAAAAGAAATAATCAAATTTTGGGAACGAAGGAAATGATACTACGCTTCGTAGTTCGCTACGGTGCTACGGGCTACGAGATTTCTACGAACAAGTTGCTTGGCTACGAAGACGTTACGAATGTAGCAAGCGTAGTAATTCTGATAAAACATAAATCTAAAAACATTTTTTTTATTGTTGTTACAACAAGCTAGCAATTTAATACAAATATTATAGAGAATTATAAAAAAAAGGTTTCTTCCATAATAATATTCGTACAGTAAGTCATATTGTTGTGTTTGTGAAGCCCTCGAGCGCGGTTATCCGCTTACGAATTACGATACGCCTAAATAGACAAATCCCGGAGATCCAAATTCTTATGAAATTTCACTTCATTCTTACAATAAAATTTTATTTTTACTACTTTTATCTAAATTCTATCGTACTTTTACTACCGTAGGTAGTACTTTTACCTCCATTTCACTTCATTTTATACCTATCAAATTTTTATAAAACATGTGCTATAAACAAAACAGAAATATATTCAAAATCTATCTAGGTACGTACTTAACACGTTTTGGTATTGGACTTGGCCAGTCAAATAGGCATGAATGACTATGTAGCTGTAACGAGCCGTCCAGCGGGTGGGCCTCGAACTCACTCGGACCGCGCCCTAATAGCACTGCACTTCCGCTTTATTAAATTTCTTCGCAAACACACTTTTATTGTCGACGGCCAACGATCTTTGTAGCGGACATCGTTGTCTTCCGTCGTTTGTATCGTATGCAAATACTGGAACAAATGGGGCTCGGCCCGCCTTTACTACGTTTTATGATTTTTATGGAAGAGAGTTCTCGCATAAAATATGTACCTACAATGTGAAAAAATGCCTGAAAATGTAATATTCATGTCGGTACTGAAAATGCAGTTAAATGTTTTGTTTTATAAATGAATAAGTGATGAGTTCGCATTAAATATGAACGTTGATAATACCTACAAAGCACAGCGAGTTACAATAAAACAAAATCGCTAGGTATTCTGAAAATAACTAAATAATAAATAAATAATGATTTTGTCTAATAAAACACACATAATATACTAAGTACAAAATATACATCGAATCTATCAAGTCACGAGTTTTCACGCCTGCTTATGGCTTCCTAATAAAGTTGTCGCGACGCTAATGTGTGTCACACGTACATATGTTTGTGACGTCAACAGAAACGCCTAGGTACATTACGGTGCTCGCCATATTGTCGGTCCTATATTAATAGCTAAGTTTAGGGCAAAGGCGTTCGAAATCCATAATCACTTTTCACGTAATTTTCATCAATATCGCGAGTATAAATCGCTGTAGGGCTGACTAAAGTAACAGCGAAAAATTTAAACCAATAATAATTACAAAAGAAAAAAAGGTAAAGAAAACTTTAACGTAAAAGTATACCAATTTAAAATTACCAAATTTATAAATTTTAGTGAGTTTTTCGACGAATTCAAGCAAAATTGCTCCCAACTACAATAATATATTTAGAAACATAAGATTTGGAACAGCCCTGATTGCACAACACTCAGTTCGAGGTTCTCGATCAAATTGCCGTGATGCCCCCGCCATATTAAGTTAAGATCCCCCACCTCCACTTTTACTTCACTTTAACTCCTAAATTCACTATTTCATTGTCATAATTTACTTAAGTCAGCAATAAAGATGATTAGACCTGATTAACGCGAGTTCGTAGACTTTCTATTATAATTTTACTCGTCTAACTTATTGTCTACTATATTTCTGCTTGGATTTAATAATGTACATTTATCTTACTATTAAAGCTCTTTGTTGAGATACATTTATTAACTGCCATATTGCGTTGGAACTAATTGGTAGATGCATGTATTAATTTGTGTTATCTAAAAAAAACTATGAAATCAATTTATCATATGCAAACTCTATATTTTTTAATAATAAAGCAAAGGGTGTGGGGTATAAATGCCATTGCTCCAGTAGGAAAAGTGAGGGAGGCGAGCCAGTCAAGGGGTGAGGTATGACGGCGTAGAACAATGGCCACCATGACATTTAGCATGGAAACGATTGTCACGGCCCGTTAGACTTGTAAGCCATCGGGCGTACAGCCGTTCTTCGCATAAGTATCTTCAAACACACAGATTGCCGTCTAGTCACTCCCAAAACTTGATATTCAAGTGAAGCTGGCTTAACTTAAAAAAAAGAGAAACAAGTAGTTGGTAATCGTACCCTCATAAGCTGTAACACGGATGTACATGAACTTAAGAGTTTAAATATTTTAGACACATTTTCTGTGCAAAAAGTAAAACGGAAAAGTTTATTAGAGGAATAAATTGGGACTAAAAAGCAGGGCGCTCAAGTTTCTTGGAGGGTGGAGAAACAAATTGTAGCTGGATGGTAAGTAATGCCGGGGACGTGCCGCAACGAGTTGAATTACTTCATTTGAGTCGAGCCACCGCCTCGCCGCCGAGCCGTCAGGTGTGGCTGCTCTTGTGGCGGTAGCCGTGGTCGCCGCGCACCCGCAATCAAATTACATTTAAATTGCTAAATTAAGTACATTGGCGGGTAGTATTCTCATGGACTACAAATATGTCAATTATTTGTTATTATGACTGATAGATATTTATAAACACTTGTTTGAAATAATCGTAAAAAATAACGATTTTGTACATTTCTGTACGAATATAATAATAATAATAAGATTTGTCCTGGGTGGGAATCGAACCCACTACCTTCGGCGTAGCAGTCAGGGTCACTAACCACTACGCTACCAGGTCAGTCAAATATACATAATAATCACTTAAGAATTAATCTAAGACAAACGTTGAGTAGAGAGAAATTAAGTTGCTGCGTTATTAATTCCCAATGGTTTGCCTACCTATAAAATTTCCATAAAAATCTTACATAAATCTGGTTCTATACCAAATGATTTGTTCAACTAATTTCGATGAAATAACCAAAATACAAAACAGCGCTCTAACTAGGTAGGTACGTTTATCGCTCCAAGATTGTTGCTTGATGCTTCCTACTTATAGCTAAAGTGAGTGTGAAATAAAACTAAATGGCTGAAAGTTGAACATTGCACGCGCGGCAGGCAGCGAGTCCGGCTGCCTCGCGGCTACGACCCTCAACTTCCACAGCCGGTTTCGTATTTCAGAAACTGGTATTTTCTTTTAAGATTTTTCAATGTTTCTCAGTTATATACTTATCGCTGTTTTCGTATTGTTGAGGAAACAAAACTTAAACTCATAAAACTTATTGTGGTTTCTCTATATTATTTACGTTGCACAAATCCTAATAGATTTAGTGCCTACTTTACCTACCGAAGATACTATTAAATTTGCTTAATATATTTGTATTTTTTCACGTGTCTAATAATATTAGGTTTATGTTGTTCAGTTGCCATTTAGAAGATGTGGGCTCTAATACCGGTCACGTGAGTCGATGTTCCAAGTTGAAGCTAACAAGCTGTGAAAATATAACAAACAATTGTCATCATCGGCTATTCTTCCCTATCTATCGATTACTTCCTGTAATACCACTCGCCTCAGACTGTCGCCGGAATCCATTTAGATAGCCGCTGTACCCTCGAGTTATCAGCGCTACCCCGCTTAACGAAAAATATAAGCCGAACAGAATACACCCGCTTCTTACATTTTGCATACACACCTATGCTGAAATAAGAGACTTAAATTGAAAAGTCAACAACTAAAAAAGCTCATCCGTTGTGGTTTTATGCTCACAAAAAGCCTTAAAAATAAAAGCACAATTATAATATGCAGAGCTTAAACGAATAAGTGGAATGAAGTTTAAATCTGGGATTGTACTGTATAAAACTGAGTAAGTAATGCTAGGTTGATAAATGATGCGTCTGAGTCTAGCTCAATGAATCTCCATCAGCACTGTGGCGCAGCAATTTGAAAGAGGAATTACTTGTAGTTATCGTACACTGGCCCTGATATTCTCCAAGCAGATAGATACGTAGATTTAGTACTACCATTGTAATGTGCATATTCACCGGAAAACCTTATTAAAATAAAACCCGCAGTTTCAGACATTATAGTAACATTTAATAGGCTTTCACAAACAGGTGAAAACCACTTCAAAGCTCACGTTGTTGAGCGCAGGAACTCAAATTGAACGCGTCACAAGTTCTATTGATACAAAATAGCAACATGCGTGCGTGTCACATGAGCGTTCGCACGGCTGTTTGCAAACGTTGTTGACCGTCCGAGCACAGACGCAAACAGAAACGCCCATTCCTCGGCATCGTACAAACGAAATTGCCCAAACACTATATTCGCGACGCAACTCACGTTGGGATGGTCCAACAACAGCTTAATGTTTATATCTATTTCTTGTTTCTTGAGGACTATTGCTAACTCGACCCAAGCAGTTACAATAGTTACCACAATTAGTACTAGTTAATATCAAAAATTCCCACGGTTTCATAACATTATTATTTCCCTGGATTGAGTTACTAGTTTTCATTACATTTTCACTTGATAATACTTATCAAATTTGGAGAGATCATTTAAATACAAATAAAAAAGGATCTTGATCAAAAACCTAAGCAGTAATCCGAAACCTCATTAGTGCAGATATTCGTCTCAAACTGCTTGAATATGTCGCATCTCGCAGCGTTGACATAAAACTTGAACACTCCTTCGTATAGTTGGAAATCAAATAAAGAGTGCCAGCTGACGGCGGTGCAGTTGTGAAATACTCTGGTACACGCTTGTCTTCGTCACAGACGTACCTAATATCTTCCAATTTTGTGCGACTCCGACAATAACACCAGAGATTTTGTCTATCTAGCTGTTGCAATCTTCATTAGATTCAGGTAACAAACAAGTTTGATTTTATACTTATACCTACTATTTCTATCAATATTTTTTTCTCTGCACTTCGATAATAGTAGAAACAATAAAGGGTATTAAACATCATGAATACTGAAATAACAGCACAAACGCACACTGGGACTTTAATCCTGCGCGGGTTGGGGAAAGCACGCACCGATGGACTTCCTCTGGATAATTTTCGCGTACATTTTAGGAATTCGCTAAATGCCACTATTATAACGATAAAGTCGTTCTGCTAGAGCGTCAACGTTATGTTACGGTGTACGTTAGTAACTGTATTGTTATGATATTTTAATAAAAACACTTTTTGCGGTTCTTATTCTACACGTAGGTACCATTGGAGTCGTTAGTCCGACCGAACGAATCAAGTATGGTGACAGAAATTGCGATTTCGAGCAGCAATCCGCACAGTTAGACCCGTATACTTAAAGAAAACAGCTTTATGGCTCCCAAGGCGGAACTTAGAGCTCAGGTTGCGTAGAGCCGAGTTGCGGTGCCGATCTTGTTACAATCAAAATTAGCTATTGATTTTCATAATACATATTATCATAGATTCTATCATATCATGTGGTTTCCGTATTTGCTTTTATTATGTACACTCCTTTAAATTTGATGATTGCTTAATCGAGAGTAAATATTTTTTTTGTAGATAGATACATTCATTTTATCAAAAACCAGAAACAATGACTGTCATTCTCGTAAGCAAAAACACAAATCAATCTACTAAAAATAACTCCTCACGGATTGGGCATAATTATTGATGCGAACGAATAAATCGTGCGATTTAAATGAATGTAAGTACCTAAATAGGCTTTAACGAACGAACATTGCGGAATTAATATTTTGATTGGATTAATCTATTAACACAATATCCGAGTGCACAACGGCTCCACTCGCCAGTCGCGTTGATATTTACACTAAGTATTTATAGTACAGTTACTATGCACTTAGTCGATAACCAATACAGAATAATACACAGTTATAATAATTCAACTCAATAAACGAGAACTCCTATACTGGCCAATGGCCATGCCCACTAAATGGCATATTGTGCACAACATTTAGTGTACCTAATTTCCATTCAACTACTTCTTGTAGCTATATTTATAACTACCATGTTTTAATCAGAATATCACCGGCGCTGTGTCGTAACCGATATGAGAATATTTATTGATAGCTTGACCGAAATTATTATGTTTATCAAGTTTATGTCGATTTTATGTGCTTTTCGGAGGTTACTCGCAGGCAATACACGATCATTTAATGTTTCTGAGACACTTTAAACTGCGGAATGTGAGTGACCCGCGACTTAATGTTAATAGTAGGGTACTAAGCAGTGACAATATCTGGACATCTACCGGCCAGAGTTAATTTCGTTTTTATAACACCACAAACCCGAATGATCTGTTTACTAGCGGGTCAGTAATAAAAAAGGGGCCGTGGTAGTCATTACAGAGCGAGTAGTCGTGCAGGCCAGTGTCGCCCCCTATCGGGTTGCAAGTGAAACGGCTCGTAGGGGGCGGTGACAGATAACGACCAATATGGCCGTTGGTAAATGTCTGCTCGATGATATCGTCTGATGTGACCTACCTCTGTCGATTTCAGTACACATGTCGTAATATTCAGAATGTCGAAATTTAACACCACGTGACTCCACCTAGCGACCGACGCAATTTCATTTTTTTATAACATTACTCGTAAACTCTTTGCGTAGCTAACCTATCCTTTACTCTATCACACACCTAAATAACATGAAAATAAAATGTACCTACTCGTTTAATTAATAAGAACATTGTTAAAATTTAAAATATACTTCAACGTGAATAGTAATTACAATCTGTAGAGACTAATACCACACATCTATCTCTATCTTTCATCACATCGCGCTTTCATCATCCATCATATTTAGACATGTTTTTCGAACCGTATTTATTGACTATCGTACTGAACGATCGCATTCATTATTCTGATTACCTACAGTAAAATGTCGTTTTAGTTCATCCGTTCACATTTTACAGAAAATGAAATCCCTAGGTTATTAAAGTTTAAACAAATAGTTGTACTAGATTTCACGACTTATAAAAAAAATATTGATGTTTATTAAACCGACTTCTGAAAAAAAGGACCAGATTCTATGTTCGGTTGTATGTATGTATGTTTGCCGATTACTCCTTCAATTGTGCACCGATTTTGAGAATTTCTTTTTTTTTATTGAAAGAGCAAAAGGTATAAAGTCCCAAATACAAAATATTTTAGATGACACCACCCATTGAAAATATTTTTGATCTGATGATGGACTTCGGAGATATAGAACAGAACTCCTTATAGAAACACAGTAGAATTTTACTTTGTTTTATGTGTAGTCGATGATTATCCACTAGCAAAAGGAAAGGGCAGTGTTTGGACCACTTTTTATAATTAAATATACGGGTGTCGTTTTTAGTGGAAATTTATAAGGATTTACAAAAGTTCGTAGAAAGTATAGGATGCACCAAAAAAAAATAGAAAAAATATACAAAGAAAAAATAACCGGCTTCTAAAAAGTGGAAAATAACACTTCCATCTGGTAATTAAAGGCGGTGCTACTTAAATCGGAAGATTAGGCAGTACTAGGGTCAAAAACAAAGATTTGTGAGATATTTGCACCAATTTCAATTAACAGATGTTAAAGTTATTTGTCAATTCATTTTAAAAATGAATGTGTATCTATCATGGAAGAAAGAAACAACTTGTTACATATGTATCTACCTAAGTTACAGAACATGTAATTTGTTACAATATCGTCCAATTGTTTTTCATATTTGATCAAGTAAAAATATTAGTACATAGACACTAGGTACCGGATTCCATCTGCGGTCGTGTCACCCGATGGTATTAAAATTTACATCAAATCTGGTAGATATTACTTAATCCACAGGGAGTGTATCTGAGGCCGCGCATGCCAACGGGTCGCGTTATGCCACGATGTCGGTGACACATCCATTACAGTGACATTTTCCCGCCCTTTTTCCTGTCACTTTTGACAGGTTTGAAAGCGACTCCTCCTCGCCAATGTTTTCAGCTTGATCCTCATCCTTTCCACGCACGTACGTGATATATTGATGATTGAAAAAACAAATGTGCTTCATAATAGCGAGAAAGTAATGTATTTTATTTAAAAGGAAAATCCTTTACAGGATTTTCAATTTTATACTTTAAAGGGAATATAAAGTTCTTTGTAGTAACTAGGATTTATGTGTGTGACTCTTCTCAATACTCAGAAATATGAACGTTTCCAATATCAAAAGTTAATACTGAATTTTAAGTGTCGCTCATTGCACATGAACGCCGATTTAACCTTGTTGTTGACTGCAAAACCCTGCTGTTATTTTCTCAATAAATCAAATAAAATTTTAGTGTACGCGTACATTAGAACCAAAATATTGGACAAAGTCAGGGGTTGAAAGCGCTTGGAATTTGAAACTTAGAAAACCAAACTTTTGGTTGAAACCTACAGCTAAAGGAAATTTCCTAACTTTTTAGATAAGATCAGATAGGTCGTTTAAGATTCTATACTTAGCGCGGAACCCTAAATTTTAAATTCCGACACGACCTTGGCTGGAATTTTTATGACAGCAGTTTGACTTTTTAAGACTACATCAACGCCACATAAAGAAAAGAAAGTTTCTCTCTTTTAGCTTCAATCACTCAATGATATTCCAATAGAATAGACGTGCCGTCTAATCTGGCTCGGCACTGAAGCTAATTTATCGTGGCAATTTTCACATTGTTGGTGTGAAAAAACCTCGCCACCTGTCTGAGGACGCCGTACGATTTATTGTTTTATTGGGTCCAGCTTTACGCTTCGCCTGACAGCAATACTGCTCATTTTGTCTAACATCTTGCCCATTGCGATTTATGTTGATTGATAGACAACAAACGCATAAGTAGCAGTGGTGCAGAATACAGTGTGTGGCCTGGAATCGGGGATAATATTAAAAACAGATTCTCGATAAGTCACCAGTAATTAAATCAATAAAGTCCCAACTAATTATAATTAAAAATATTATAATTAGTTATATATTTTTTTAATATTTTTTCCAATAAACATAATCATACATTCAATGTACATCAAACAATGCATTAGTGCCGCTCAACTCGATTGATTGAGTTCGGTCATTTATTAACCCCCATACCACGACATTGACTACTTTAGCGATAGTCTAGTTTTGCAATATTACATGATTATCGTTTCTTTAAATTTTTATTGTGTGATGCATGGGGTTTGGTTAATTATTTTTTTTAGAAAAAATACTAATACTCTAGCTAGAGTCTCTGCTTTCAATATTATCCCCGATTATAGGCCACACACTGTATAATACATAATTTGATCATCGCACCTTTCCAAAATATAGATACACTCTCTATCTCTCTCCTTCTATTAAAATGTGTGTGTGTGTTCTAATAAACAATAAAAGCACATAATTTTAACAGTTTAAGGGCTCGGTGAAGTGGTCTCATACCTCTTTACTGAAAAACTATTTAAATGTTATATTAAGTCTCGAATTCAGTGGGGCTGTTAAAAGTAATAACATGTTTACAAATTTACTCTTCTTTTGTTACAGGTAAGATATGAGCATAATTATGAAACAATACTGCCAGTTACGACCGTGCAACGAATGTATGTACGAAATTGAATTAAACCTACAAATCTGATCAATGCGTCGTTTTAAACTAAAAAAAAACCTTTTCTCAGCTATAAGCATAATTTGAAACAGCAATTTAAACGCTTAATTTTCAAATAAGTAGATGAACCACCAATGAACTATCAGTAATAAATGTCATTAGAGACGTGACATCAATCAGAGAACATGGCTGCCGACACTCCGCATCCAATTATGTCTCAAAACTGGTGGACATAAATTTCAATAACACAATTTGTCACAATTTGTGGTAGCAACGTTAAAACTGCTAGCGGCTCTTTGTTTCTGAATGTGGTAGTAACAGAACTTTAATCAACTTTCAGCAGTGGGTACCAAAAATGTCATGGCAACGCGACGATTGCGTACAATGAACAAAATTCTTGCATACGAAAATCATAACTGTATTATCTCTACTTTATTTTTGCTTCTTTATATTAATCAAAAAAATACTTAAAAATATAATTAAATTTCGTAGTTGGCTTTAGCTAATTCACCTTTCAAACAAAAAAAATCATAATCCAAAGTGGTTTATCCTTTCGTAAGCTAGGTAAGATGCCACAGACGCATAAGTTTGACACGTGTATCTGTGTACAAGTGTTGATACCACGTAGTGATTAAATGAATCGACCGACTTTGATGCGGTTTTTTTTCGAAACTCAAGATTATAATTTAAAGTCATGCTTATTTATAAAAATAACTTTTTAAAATCTAAAAATATACACATACACTTTATTAGCATTGTTATTAGTATAATTAACATACATTATAATAACAAGATCTGGTTTATATTCTACATCTGCATGCACAATCTGAAGCGCGTTTACTTCGCGAACTAAAAGCGCGAACAAGAATTAATCGCCAATGAAAATTTTCATCGAGCCGTGAAATTACAATTTAAGCGTCGGCTGTTTATATGACATATACCTCAATGTACCGCTTTACCTGTGTCGCTGTCGCTATGTAAAGTCGTATAATAATCAAAAGGTATATGTGCCTCATAATAATAAAAAGAGAATACCGTAATATTGTCATCGATTTTCTTCACTGTCTTTATTTTGAAGTTCTTCTTATACAACTTCAACACAATATTATTGTTATTAATTTCACATTGCTACCCTCGCCGCCCAGCCCTTAAAAACAAACCGTGTAGGTAAACTACTTACGTATAACAGCAAATTTACCGAACGTAGTTACAGTACCTTTCCATCGGCTAGTCATTAGAGTATCGACCCCGTACATGAAGCCACAATTCGGCGCTACTTATTCAGCGAAGCCTTATCTAGAAGCTTCATCGATACTGGCTCATATTAATAGCCCCTTCACGTTATAGGATTATCATGTGGTCGATACATCGCTATAATTTCTTAAACAATTATTGTTACAAAGTATATGAGTATTATACGTACCTATTAACCAAGTAAAATACTGACGAGATAAACTTGTTTTCTATGAACTCAATCTAACCAACGCGACGGAAATACCATTATCTATCTCTAAAAACATAACCACATTGAAATGATAAATTGAGCCGTTATAATCTAGTCCCTTTTACCAGATGTTAATATTTATCTTTTATTAGTCATGTTAAGTTTAGCTTTTAATATGTATGTAATGTGATATTATCGTATTATTTATCGTACCCGCCCCGATGTTGACGCTTATAACCGCCCGCCCGCCGCGGTGCCCGCACTGCTAGACTCGCGTCACAACGCACTCGGCCTCCGAGCCTCATGCACTCACGGTTTTGCTCTCGAGCCACGAGCCGCGAGCCTCGACTCAACTTCCCAACGCTTAACAATTTTAAATCAAACATTCCATTAATTGTACGTCTCGCGGCGATAACACCCGCAGTTTTATTGCTCCGTCTTTTATTTTCGTTTTATTCGCATCTCCTAATGCAATTGCACTCGAGCAACGCGAACTGTATTATTTTTTGAGTTGTTATTTTTGTTTTTATTGATTTCGGTGCGTAAGTGAAATGGAAGCGGTCTACAAAATGGTGAGTTTGTACTTAAATAAATGTTTACCTTCATTTTTTTTTTATTTTACGACTATTTAAAATTTAATAAGACATTTTAACAACATTGTTATTTTATTATCAGCCTAATACTAAACACATTGATAGAATACTTCATACCAAAATTATCAATGACACAAAAAAACATAGTTGGATTTAAAGTAGCATAGGCAGTTATTCTATCGACTCGTGCGCATTATGAACCAATCAAGGACATCATTGACTCTATTAAACCACTTAACAAGCTGCTACAAATATTCCATCCTCAACATTCAATAACTATTTTATTTTTGTTACATTTTTGATTACATGTGTACATACCTCCTGGTAAAATGTCAATTTATCAAAGGTATTTGTTTTACATCATCATTGTAACATGAGCCATACAAGTATACTACGTCGATCGATTAATGCCTTCCCTCTTGGATAGATATCCACTGATAAGATATTTTATATCACACGCGGAGTCCGCCCTTCGAGTTCACTCTCACCTACTCTCATATTATAAAAACACGTGAGGTGTCTTTGGGACACCCGATTGAAACAAAGTTTTGTGAATAATCCTTATTATCACCCATTGACGAATAATTGATTGGAATATTATTTCCAATACCTGTAGGTACTTAACGTAATTTTGGCTTGTTGTCAAACCTAAAAGAACAGTTTGATTTTATGGTTGGTTTAGAATTTTGACATTATTTAAATTTAAATGTAAATTGTTTTACGTGCTGCTAAATTTATGTTTTACTCAATTAATGATTTTTTAAATATAAATTTTGACATTTCATAAATAACTGACGTTTTGGGGAACGTATTAATTAGCATTTTAGTTGTGATTGGTTAAAATTAAAGTTAGACATAAACAAATGATAGAATAATATTATTATAGTGACATTATGCAATAGTTAATTAATTAACCAGAAATGTTAGTATATGTGAACTTATAAATAATTTTAAGAACTCGAAGTACCTTAAACTAAGAAATAAATAAATGATTGATGCACTGATTGATTGATACACAGAATCTGCAAGTAATAATACATGTACGTATATATGTAAAGTATTACTGTAATCGACATCTTCTTAGCGTTCATGTAATGTAAAATCATTAACCGATACTCTATGTGAGTGCAGCGTCGACTAGAACAATAGCACAGCCACTAGGTGCAGTCACAGGAGCTGCCTAGCTTTTTAATAGACCATTATTTTCATAGTTTCTCAATACGCATTGCAAGACCAAGAATCGCGAATGTTGTTTTATAAACAAACGCCTTTGTGTGGCCCCATTTGTACTTTACATTGCCTACTATTCTTACCATGAATTACAATTTCTTATATTGCTTAGGCACCTACCTACTCTACGACATTATATCAAACATTAATAATATTGTGGGACATCAACACACAAAGGTCATCTGATTCCATACTGATCAGAGCTTGTGTCATGGAAACCAGATAACTGATATACTATACATATCCTACTTTTCTTTTGTAAATACATACTTACAATAGATAAATTACCTACACGCAGATTCAAGACAAACAGACTTTTTCATTACACAAACGTCTGTCTTGGGTGGGAATCGAACCCACGACCTGTGGCTTGGAAAGCACTTGCTTTTCAAGCCTCAGGTCGTCGGTTCGGTGGTCGTGATTCGGTTTTACCAGTCACGCCACCCACCCACCCACATTATATTATTCTCAAAATATTCTTAAATACTATACGCAAGGTCTAATAATAATATCTATACAGTATATGTAAGCTAAAAATGGTTCAACAGCTACGCAGATTTATAATTTAGCAACACGTCTACGAATACCTATTTTGAATTGAACCCATTCCAATATTTCGTAATGTCAGCATATATTTCTCCTGACGTGGTTTGTGTAAACAAAGCGGTTTTACCTGGATTTATAAAAGTGTATCATCCTTTTCGTAAATCGTATAGAAAGTAGGTGAGCGTTAGTAGTTGGTGTTGGTAGTGTAACAGGGAATACGATCCCGGCACAAATTGATTGAGAGCGACATTTGATATAAAATTGTGTTGTGATTGATGCGACCCCGCCTCGAACGCTGCTCCGCTAAGTGCTCTGTCGTAGTGTCGCATATACGCTCGTGTTATATGTAACACACGTGTGCACGACCATTAGATACTTGTCGAAAATATACGCCCGTAATGTAACAACTAATACCTATGTCAAGTTCATAATATTTCTTTATGACTCACGTTTTATGCTAACGTCGATAAAATTGTCATTCGGCACGTACGTCTTCATTTTACTCTTTTGTCATTTTTATAACAATTCTTTATATCGCAAAGAGAGTAATGGAAATTATTTAAGTCATATCAATAATATGTTACGTATGACTACGCCTCTACATTTTGACATTCTCTTGAAAGCAATGTGGAAAACTTCTTCAATAATCGCGCCAACCTGTATTAAACAATGTCGGAAATCGAACACGATATTATAGATACGTATGTACCTAAGTATTTACTATGTCTGTAAGACATATCAAGACTTTTTCACGCTCATGAAACCTAGAGCAAGATAGAAGACGTTGCATACTTTACAAAATAGTCTCATACTTTAGTTATAGGGTGACTGGAAATAAGTGTAAAATTTTAGTGTTAAAAAGTTTATTTCGATAGTTGTTTGTAATCATGAACACTGCTGCGTGGTAAAGTATTTTAGACTAATTACCAGTCACCATTATGTGTATTAAACCTTTTTGATGATTTGTAGATCTAAACTTACAGGATAATAGGTACCTAATACGAAAACGAACCTAATGTGTTAAATTAGTCCACTGTTGGACCTAGATATTTACTAAAGCGCGCTACTACACACGATCCGCTACTCTCATTTAGCTCTTAGTACATAGTTAGCATGTATATAGGATAGGACTGTTACTATTTCATTATGCAGGGGAGTAGTGGGCAGGCGAGCCATCGACATGACCAAAGTTAGATTGAAGGCGACGACGCGACGCGACCCGCGGCGACGACGGGAGCGCGTGCTAAACTGTATCCCGACTCACTTAGCACAAGATTTACACCAAGTTTGCATATCCATACACTGTCTTGTAGGTACCTACTTTTGAACATTTACATATCGAACTAGTACATTATATTCTAGCATCTATCTAGGTACTCGTACCTATCTTCGGCGTGATATTTATAACAAATGTAGGTATCATCTTCTTTGTTATGTAATATAAAAATATGCTGTCATCTAACTCGTCTGATTATTATTAAACCTACCTACACTATTAATGAAATTTTGAAGACAATTGAATATAATTAAATGTAACTGGATAAGGGCAATCAGTCATCCAGGAAGCCTTATCACTGCTGTACAGGCGATCAACAGATGTCACGGATGGACCGCGACGGACGGAAGCACTGTGGGCAGCTTCCGGCGACGCGTGCGCATGGCCGGTTGATACGATACTGACACCCACTATCGAGTATTGCTTGTTTTACCTACTTCTACGTTTATAACCACTTGAATAAGTATGCACTTCGCATAATACCATGCTACATACATACTTAGGTGAAGCATAAGTATTAGCCCTCGTTTGCTCAAGATAACAACGGCACGAAATGTTACAATGTTGCACCATCAAACATTAAGCTAATTTCAGACACGTTTTAAATAACCGCAAGGAGTAATAAACAGTTAAAACAAATGGAGAAACCTCACAATTGTTCTAATTACCGCCTCCGTTACCAAATCACAAGAAAATTCACGCCCTCAACCCTCCACGTCACAATGAGGGAATGAAAGAAGCCTGTGAAAAAGCAAATTAAATTAATTGTGATGTAAACGAGGGTAGGCTGGGCACAGTGCGTATTGTAAATAATAGATGGTGCTAGCTCCGGCCGCACCCCTTTACAATACAATTTTATTTGTCATATAAAACGTTGCCGCGCGTGTGACATTACTTAGGTAGGTAGTTAATAAATAAATCGAATCTGTCGCTGTGTTACATAAAACTGTTTGTGTTTTATTGCCAAATAAAGATGTTTTACGGAATATCGCTATCTGGTGTAGGCGTGAATACGTTACAATTCTACTTACTCGTAAACGTAAGTACCTAATAATGTGGAACATTAACCTGAGACTAGAGTAAGAACGCGAAGAATAAAATCGTTGTAAATTATTAATAGGTACGTAATTAAAAGCGCGTAGAGCGGTCAAACGTCGAAGCATGTTTGTGGCACCTGTAATGGCTAAAAATGTTTAGTGAGTGGCCCACCGTCACAGGCCACTGATGTGAAGTGCATAGACTATATGTATCTACTCGGTGCTATTTTAAGCTCTCCATCAAATCAATCTGCAAAATTTATTGTTCTTCTGGCTTATACATCCATCGTAGTTTAAAAAAAATAATCGCTATAGACAAAGTAATTTGTACGAGTATGAAAAGAGTATTTAATGTTTCTATATTTACAACTTTAAATAAATATAAGATATTTTATTAAGTAGATTAGTCAGTGATCAAGAAAGAAGATATTCAAGAGCTAAAAGCGAAAACTGAAGCTTACCGTCTCGTTCCCGGTTACTCACTCAACCTGGGTGTGATGTGTGCACTCGCTGCTCGGCCCATCACAACCTCCTTGAGTGAGCGATCGGGGCGAGACCATCTTCTAATACACGAAGAATTCAACTGCAACATAATCAAATACCACATTTTATAAACCATTAACCTACCTTTGCAAGCCATCTCAAGCAATTAACAACATTTGGACCACAACTGGTTTATACAAGATTCCAGAGAAGTTCAATGAGGTGTAACAATACTAATCTTATCGAACTTTTCATAGAAAAGCGATTGGCCGCCGAGCAAAAATAGCATCACGAACATACAGAAAACAGGCGCACATCGATGGCGTGATTTATACGTTATTGGCCACCGGTTTGGCGGCTTACGACACCCACCGACGATCGTACAGCCCGATCAACCATTTGTCAAATATAGCTAAATCGATAAACCGATGATACATATCTACATACCATAATATGATAAGATTCAATGTAGACGCAGACAAGCTTTTGTGTTCGTAAAAGTAGACCCTAACCTTACTCGCAGTTATCTGAAAGACGTATGTTAAGTTAAGCTGCCTTCTTATCACTTTTATAGTGTGAATCTTGTAGAACGGTAAGTGTAATATTACCTAAACCGCTACAGTGACGTTCAAGTTCCAACGCATGAAATCATGAAATGCATATCTTTGAATACAGTCATCGGCAACTGTTAAATAGGCTTTATCTTCCTCTTACAC
The DNA here is from genome assembly GCA_936450015.1 of Meganola albula. Taxonomy (NCBI): domain Eukaryota; kingdom Metazoa; phylum Arthropoda; class Insecta; order Lepidoptera; family Nolidae; genus Meganola; species Meganola albula. The sequence goes on along the minus strand of OW388155.1, from coordinate 9,243,218 downwards.
CTGGCCGCACTCATATACCCTGTGTTGACTGCTGATTAGCCATGCAATGTTTCACACTTACACTCCGACTGCAGTCGTGTATACCTGTCTTACATACATAATCGTCGTACATATTGATATCTAATGCTGTAACATAACCTAATTAAACGCCTTTAGAAAGTGCGATACACTTGTAAATTAAAAAATGTACCTACCTAGTATGTATGCTATGTACGCTTGTTAATCGATTTGCTTATTACCATTTCATACTTATTTGTCACTCGAATTGGAATAAAGAAAATAGATTTACCAAAAAACAACTTCTTTAAATGGGACTACAACAAACCTCTTTGCAATTGACGGAGTTATGCTCCAACAAACATAATAAAAATATAAACTTTTAAATTGACATCCCTCCTTTTTGAAGTTGTTTAAAAACATGATAACTAATATTAAGTACTTTTACGCATGGTTATCTTAAAATGTGTCCTAAATCCACATAAATGTGAAAGACAATTTGAACCGTGTAATTCATTGGAGTGCACGTAGTATACAGATTGCGTGTAGGCCTAGTCTTGCGATGTAGGAGGCTTATCCGTAAACGTTGGCAACTCGCGCATTCGTAGCTCTTGCCAACAGACTACGATGGGTAAGCCGATATCTTGTCGCTATGCTACGAGAACGCTCCGTAGCTGTCTACGAGCAAATTAGACTTCCATTATACCTGTATAGCTTACTGTAGATTAATGCTTCAGAGTATTGAGTTGATATTTATTAAGGACTTTGTTTACGTTGATTAGTTTTTTTTACATGTAGATTTATATCGAGACATATTTACCTATTTTACGTAATCCAAATTGTAAACTTAGTGCTAATATGCTAAAATAGACTTGAATTAACTGTTTTTATTTTTTTATTATTAACTTAGATAAGTAACTAATTAAAAAAAATTGTTCATATAAAAAGTATAAAAGGCCAGCGGTGTAATTGTTAGGCTCGTTTCACACATACGTCTGGTAATTTGGCAGAACAACATCCTCTATTGCAGCACCAATTTCATACTGACAACGTGTGACTGAAATTGCTTTTATTACCAACACTAACATTGGTGCGGCTAAGACTAGTTTTAGAACTTAACTAGCTGTAATACCCGGCTTCGCTCGGGAGTTGATATGAGGTTACGTGGTAGTTGAAATAAAAAAATAAACTATGACGTAAAAAGTAAAAAATATATATATATTGAAAACATATATATTTACATGTATTTACATTATCATGGACATATATATTTACATGTATATTTAAACATATATATTTACATGTATTTACATTTTCTCATTATTTATACTACTTGTTTATAAACAACATTTTTCATTTTATTGTCCGGGGTATATATATATAAATTTTTCGAATTTCCTACTCTTGAGCAAGCTACATAAAGCTGACCGTGAGAGAAGCAGGATTCTTTGAGGTTGATGCCACAATATTTTAAAGTTTGCCCTTGCGCTTTGTTAATTGTAAAACTAAAGGCTAATTTAATTGGAAACTGCAATCTTTTAAATTGAAATGGCAATTCAGAAGAGATCAGTGGTATTCTAGGTATAAATACTGTGTGTCCTTTGTTCTTTCCAGAAATAAGTTCAGCTTCAATGATATTATTCGATAGCTGTTTTACGATCATCCTCGTTCCATTACATAGTTTTGGGGAGTTGAGATTTCTAAGTAGTATGATTGGAGATCCAATTTTCAGACGAAGGCAGTGTAATGGCATTCCTGGTACTTGTAAAGAGTTTAGAAATTCAGTAGGGAAGTTGACACTTTCTTCAATGGTTACCATCGTGTCGATCGATTTATATACTTTCTCTTCACCAGGTATTTTCTTTAGAATATTAAAATTGATATCGTCAACAATATTATTTTTAGTGGCCAAAATTGCTCTTTGAAATAACCACTCTACGTTGGTATAGTTCTGAATAATATTTGGATAAATTTTGTCGATTAGTTCGTTTTCAGTAGTGGCTATGTTACAGAAATCACTATTGAGTTCAATGAGACCGGTCGTTTGGTCAGTAGGATATGTACCTTCGCCTATTTGTAAAAGCATTTTAGCAAAATGTGCTGTTGTTTCATCTTTTGATAATTCAACCCTCATGTTTTTTGTTAATTGCAGTATTTGTACTTCTGGCCAGAGATGTGACTTTTTTAAGCATGCATTGATCTCGTCTGCTGGTGTTGACTTGGGAATAACTGGAAGTGTTTGTCGAAAATCTCCTGAGAGTATGAGTAGAGCTCCTCCCATTATTTCAGAGTTTTTTCGCAATTCTTGTAATGTTCTGTCCATGGCTTCTAGTGATTTTTTATGGGCCATGGTGCATTCATCCCAGCAGATAATTTTAGCTTGTTTTAGAAGTTGACCCCGTCCAGATGCTCCTGAGACTTTACATACCGGGAATTGTTGTTCGGCTATATTCAACGGTAGTTGTAAGGCAGAATGAGCAGTTCGTCCTCCTTCCATAAGTGTGGCTGCAATGCCGGATGATGCTAGTGCCAGTGCGATGTGTTTTTTAGCACGTATTTCCGCCAGTATTAGATTTATTAGAAACGTTTTACCGGTGCCTCCTGGTGCGTCCAAGTAAATAATTCCACCAGTGTTGTTATTTATTCGGTTCATTATAACGTTGTAAATTGTTTTTTGATTGTCATTGAGGAGTGGTTTATTGTGAGCAATGTATTCAAGTAGTTCATTGACGTTGTAGCTTTTTTCCTTTGTAATTTCGTAGTTTAGCATACTGAAAGCATTTCTTTGTGGTGCTGGCATTCCAAGTTCTACTAAGGTCCGGTTATTTATTGCTAAGCATTTATCTTCTAAGCGAATGAGTGTTTCATTGAAGATGTTGTCACTGAATTCTATAGTCAGTTCTGGATTAGCTTGTCGGATTTGGTACAATATATCATCACTCATACTCCTTTTGAAAGAGTCCCATAGCTGTTTTGGGTTTGATGGGTTACATGTTGTTAGAATTATGGCGAATAACTCTCGAATTTGTTCAGCTGAAGCTGTGAGTGTGGCTTCTTGTAGTGTTAATTCCCAGTGGTTATCGTTTTCCAATAATCCTAAGCGTTGACATGCTTCTCTGTACGTCTGGCATAGGTAGCCGTCAATAGTCCTGAGATCTGTGAAACTTGTTGGTCCTCGTATTTCGTGTAACAACATCCGGAGATAGAAACATTCGGCATTGTTTGGATGTACAGTGTATACTCGACCTATTGTGTTAGTTTTCATTATTTCTGGATGACCCTCTTCTGGCATTCCTTGTTTTCGTCGTTGAAAAATTTTTCTTGTTTTGTCCCACGTATAATAAATAGGGACGTCGACATACAGTAACGTCTTTGCGAATGGATCCGTTTGGCAAAGTTGGAAAAAAGCTGTTAATGTTGTGTTCTGAGGTGGTTCGCTTGCAATTTTTCTAGCCGAGTCTTTTGTGAAGTAAACTCTCTGTCCATTCTCCAAATGTACTGCTAGATGTTGCACAGCTGGTTCGCGTTCGTGTATGGGAAAACTAAAAATCCTCCACGCTGCTTCGTTACTGTTGATGTATCTTCCCATTTGGTACATGAGTATCTCATCATTTCTGTTATTTTGTTCGCTATTTTGGACTATTTGAAATACTGCCATATCACTACCTTTGTTTACGTACTTACATATATATTTAATAGATTTTACTGAATTGCAATATTCAACGTTTATGTGTGCTTGGAACATTTTAGAAAGTAGTGGGTTATATGGTACTACCCATTGATTATCTATTTCCAGTTCATCTCTGCCTTGTATTCGTATTTTTGCTGTGAAACCACCGTTTTTCGGTGATCGTCTTCTATATTTGGGATAGCCGTCATCTTCAGTTTTTGTATCGTCTACGTATGGTTTTGGATATTTTTTTGTACATTTTCCATCACGCATGCATGGCGCATTAAAGTTTAATGGTCCACATGGTCCGTGAATCATGTTTTTCACTACTATGCTGTATAGTTCCGGATCTTTTTGTGGATTGGGAAATTCAGCTTGGATGATTTTGTCGATATCCGTGAGATAAATTTTATCGTGTAGCCATATGAGATTGTGTGAGTGAGGTAATCCTCGTTTTTGCCACTCGATTGTATACATCCAGCATCTAACGGTTCCAAAGATGTGGTATTTTGTGATGACTTCAATAAATCTTATTTGTTTTTGTCGAAAAACTCGGGCTATTATGTCGTGTCGATCCATGGAGGTTTGTCCATATTTTAGTTGTTCTTTGATTTCTGGCCATGATGAGTTGCATGTAAATGTTATGAAGAGATCAGGTCGTCCATATTTTCTTACGTAGGTCATGGCATCTTGAGTATATTCGTGCATATGTCTTGGACTTCCTATGTATGATGAGGGTAAGATTACCATTGTTCCAATATCGTCAATATTGCCGTCATTTATGATCGCATCTCGAAGGTGGATGTATTCTTCTGTGCGTAGTTTCTTCTGATTCAGTCTTATGTAAAGCATCCGTTCTGCTTCTATTTTTGCGTACATATCTACCAGAAATTGTTGGAATAAACGGCGAGTGTTGAGAATGTGATTGTATATTTCATTGTCTCTGATCATTAAGCGGTAAGCATAGAACTCCTTGGAAGTGACTTTTTTGTTTGTTTCTATGCCTGTTTCAGGATGAATTTGTTTTATATTGAAATGATAACCGTCCTCTCCGTGCAGAAATATTAAAGGATATTGAAGAGAATCATATGAACGGTGTGTCTCTGCAATGCGTTGTAGTCCTTTTCTTCTTCGTTGTAAAATTATGTCACGGCTTGTATTTTCATTGTCCACAATTACGATGGCGACTTCATCTATCTGAGGTGCATTAAATCTACGTTCGTGTTCTCCACGTGGTCTTTTATCGGCTCGAATCACAATTTTATAGTCATCAGAAATCATGCGATCTAGTGTTGTTTTGAATATGTAAATCAGTTGATTGTATTTGTGTAAGATCCTCTGTACATCTTGGATTATTTCGCGTTTCAATCCATTAAAATGTGTACTTCGTTGATCAATTTCTTGTTCTTCATTTCCAATGAAATATACTTGCAGAAATTTATAGTCATCGTTAGGCATTGGTAGTAACGATCCTATTTTGTGATAAATTTGCCCTTGAATTGAAAATACATATTCAAATTCATCTCTATTAGTGTTAGTCGAAGTAACACCGAAAGAAGTCATTTGAAAGCAGGAGTTGTATGATCTTATATTTTGAAGAAAGTGTTTTGATTCTGGTGTTTCCCCGGTCATGTAATGTAGAAATTCCTGCGGAGGTGCTTCCAGTGGTGGTAATCGAATTTTTCCATTCATGCAACAGAGACCTGGTGTTTCTTTACTGAATTTTTTCGCGTGGCAAAATTGGCAAATGTTATTCATTTTTCCGATCACAACATATTTATGATTGTAATATTTCTTCGTCGATTCGTAGTGGAATGCTTCCTTTGTTAGATTATCTTTTAAAATTCTCGATTCTTCAATAGTTTTATTTTCGCTTCTTTCTTCGCTTTTTCCGCTTCTCAGGGTGCTCATTCTGGTTCGTTGATTTTGTAAACGTGCTTCGCGCTGTTCTTCCGTTTCATTTCTTCGATATTCTTTTTGTTTCCGCCGTTTCGCTGCAGAACTGGCAAGATCTCCACCTCTTTTACGTCTAGGCATTATATTCTGTAAAATATAAATTAAATGAACATTTTATAGACAAATATATTATTACGTAAACGTGGGGCACGTTGAGACAAAGAAAACAAAATTATTTAATCTTCAAGCGGTCGCGCGATATTTTGTTTACGGCCAAAGTATATCGATTCAACGCCGCGCGACTACTTGAAAGTTAAGGAAATTACAATTAAAAGAAAAGAAAAAAAAACCATTAGAATTAATTAAATACATTATTAAAAATACTCACACGTGATACTTCAAAATAAAGGCTCACACAGGTAACTTCTTTCTTTTTCGTTTCGAAGTGGCTTGTTCCGCTGTTCAAATCGAATTAATTCTGGCGGGCGACACCGGGCTCTTATATATTCAGAAAGCTAGGCTCTAGGGTATTCCAGAAAGTTGGCTTTATGGAGACTATACACATGAAGTGTATAGTTGGCTCTAAGATATTCGAGAAAGATGGCTCTAGGATATTCAAGAAAGTTTGGGAATATTTACTTTCTCACACCTTCTAGGTATAGAATGTTCTCGACGTTATCGTTCGCCGTAACAATAGGTTTTGCAGCTGTAGCATACGCAGTAAAGGCGCGAAATTTAAAAACTTAAATTTTAAAATGTTTTCAGAAGTAATTTGAATAACTAAAATGATATCGCTTTAACTCCAACATATAAGTTAGCTACTGCTGTATAAATACACAAAATTTAATAACTTTATTATGGTAACAAATGTAATTTAAGACTTTATTGAAATGAGAATTTTAAATTTCGCGCCCCAAATAATCGTTCTTTTAAGTCCATATTGTGTACAATGAATGAAGTTCAACTATTTGACAACAGATGGCGCGACTACACTTACTTTCCAAGTTGAAGGGTTGGAAAAGCCCTTATATCTTTAAAAACACACCCTTTAGGTTAAAACGGGAACTTTCTTGTTCGAGGGGGGATAAAGGGTTATGGTAACAAATGTAATTTAAGACTTTATTGAAATGAGAATTTTAAATTTCGCGCCCCAAATAATCGTTCTTTTAAGTCCATATTGTGTACAATGAATGAAGTTCAACTATTTGACAACAGATGGCGCGACTACACTTACTTTCCAAGTTGAAGGGTTGGAAAAGCCCTTATATCTTTAAAAACACACCCTTTAGGTTAAAACGGGAACTTTCTTGTTCGAGGGGGGATAAAGGGCTATCACACTATATAAGTCCCTTTATCGTGATGGGACTCCTTTTTAAGTTTTATCGGCACGCACATTTTATCAACTTAGTTTTATTATATATAATGATTAAGGAGCCTAAAATACTTTACACTTAAGCTATGCCTGTTACTATCAAACTAATTCACTTTACGTTAGCTTACGTATTACATACTAGTATATGTAGTTGTCTTTTTATTTTAACCTACCTTGAAGAAACTTGGGTAAGTGCCTGTAAAATGTATATGTAAATAGGTATTCGAAAAAATTAACCACAATGGCGAACCGCAGTATCAGGAACCAATGTATATAAGTCTCCCAAATGAACATCTACCCGTCTAATAAAGTCATCTGACGATTCGTGAATAAGAGAATGAAATTCAGTTTTAGAACCTGCCTCTATAGAAAATTGTATGTGTTTGGTTTGCTACATCTGCATAGAGTGAGTTGTTTACAGTCTCCAGTCGGTCTCAAGACAATTTGTTTGAAAGGTGTCGGCGCAATCCACTTAGCGATCACAGTCACTGCCGATACAAATACCCGTCCTAGAAATAACCTAGGGGAGAAGTGGGTAATGGGAGTCACTTAAGCAATAATGTATCCAAAACACAAGTCTTTGTAGTAATATTTATTAACATAGGTTTTTAACATACTTTACTTAATCAACTATCAGTCTGATGAGTTTCATTTACTTTGGAGACGTACTTTCTTAATTATAAGACTTAAAGAAAAAAATCACTTTGACTACTATTGTCCACACGTGCGGGTAGTTGTGGTCACGCATTGGGTAATGGGAGTCAACAGATTCTAACAGTTGTCGCACACATATCCTTCTGCTGAATCCCATCCGGTGCAGTCTGCGTGTGCCCATAACCCACAAACCGAACTCGGAACAAATAAGGCAGGTACTAGTACCAATACTATCTATATTTTCCAAGCCATCGTCTTCATCGTCGTCACAAATGTTATGGAGACTTGAATCTGACTCAGAGGTCGATTGAATGTCTTGTAAAACTCGTCTTTTAGCCTTGTTTTTCTTGAATTATGTTATGCGTTTCTTTGCTTTTGCAGTAGTTTTTTGTCTTCTATTTTTCTCTTAAATTGTTTTGGCTTCTTACCTTTCTCTTTGCACTTACTTTCCTTTCTCTGCTTTGTCTTTTTTCTTATTTTCTTTTTCTATAAGACTATCCTTTAATGGTGTATACGTTAAAACTTTTGCATGCTGCTTAATTCCACCCTTTCTCGTTTTGACACGTGCTGTTTGTTCAAGAATTGGAAGCAATCTTTCAAAGGCTGTATGTGAGGATACAATATTTTTCCGTGCAAGGATCGGCGATAGATAAACAGAGCTAGTGGATGCGATTGGAGGTGTTAATAATGGTGGAATGGTATGCGTTAGTGGAGTGGCTGATGCAAAGAAGGAACTAGAATTTGCAATTAGGGATGGTGAAGTTTGTGCAAAGACTTGGCTAGGTGGAGTGGCAAATGGCAATGCTGGAGTATACTCCAATATTGCCATTACTGGCCAATACTGGGCTTTGAACAATACTCAAGCATATATGCTTGAGTATTGTTCAAAGCCCTCAAACTGGCAGAAGCAAGATAATTACTGCGGGTAATGAGAATCACTGCGGGAAATGGGAGTCACCCCGACTCTCATTACCCTAATTTGACATTTTGAAAAAAATAGATCATAAAACAATAGTTTAAAATTTTATCACTTCGTATGTATCACAACACCAGTCTCTAATGACCTAACTATAGTATGAAATGAATAAATAATCGAAATGTATAACAGAAATTGACTTACCGTTTATTTTGTACACACGAAAAATTATAAGAAAATGACGCGAAACACTAACACGGCTATATCATCCGAACGCTCGGCGCGAAGCGAGCACGCGTTGGTGTGGGGCCTGTAAGAGGTGATGTGACATTGGATGCGCGGCGTTTGCAACTGAGCGCATTTTGTTTCTCGAGTTATTGTAGTGACCACGATTGCCCTCTGACTCCCATTACCCACTTCTCCCCTACGTATAAATCACTCTGAGGAAATAACTTACTCGACCCATTACCTTACTGGTCACGTCTTTAAACAAAGTCTTTTAGTGTCAATGTCACTCAGGATTTCAATGAAGATATTGCAAGATTTGATGAGTTATCACTTATCACCCATAAGAATATTTTGCAAACAGCATTCTCTCAGATGATCGAAGTCGGTAAGGTTAACCAATGCTTATAAAAATAAATTTTGTACAATTTTTATAGTAGTCTAGAGGTGGTTTGCATTAATTAACAATCAACTTGGATGCAAGTCATAAAAATATGACATTATAAACAACGAACAAAATGGTAACATTTAAAAAATATTTTAGTGTCTCTGCAGATTACACTTTAGTAAGGGATATAACGGCTTTCAAATACACTTAATACCTACAGTCGGTACTCTATTTAAAAATACCTAATTTTCGAAATAAAATACTCAGTATAGAAATAACCGACCGAACCCGACAGACAATTGTCAGCTCACCGCCAACGTCGCCATCGTCGACGTCACTCGGATTATATGTTTAGGTCTTTAGGTACTAGCTGACGGCCACGACTTTAACCATATAATATACCGAAAATATCTTAAGGGAACATATTAACGAGATGAAAAGTACTTCATGTTAATACACCTAATAAACTACATGTATGTAAAGTTTCATCTAATTTTGTTCAGCTGTTTCTTGTGAAACAGTATCAAAAATCCATCCTTACGTCGTCGCGTCGTCGTCAACTTTTGCATGTATAAATAGGAATAAGATTATTACCGATTTTGCTTTAGCTTTACCGTTTTACGCAATTTGAGAGATTAATCCGCTTAAGACTGGATTTAATCATTGAAAGTTTATAGTTCCTATATATAAATATATAGGACGCAAACTTTTGATGATGTAGAGTCACGTAGAGTCCATAGTTCTTAAAAGTTTTTCTTTAGGTACATATTTTACTTTCGATAGAAGAATAGCGGTGAGCGAGATTCGCTCTTATTTTTAAGGGATGTTTAGAAAAAATATTCCCCTCTTCAGAGTTTGTATGTTGACTTCGGGATATAAATACTCAAAATTTTCAAAACGTACCTAATCAATGTTAACTAAATTAATTACCACTGTTTTCATTATTTTATACATGAAAACGCGAGCAATACCAGGTTTGAATCGTTGGGGCCGTTTCCGAAACTTGAGAAATATCCTAATATTTATAATTGTGTGACATAATAGATGCATTCTTTTCTACTATACTATGTAGTTTCGATTTGAATAGCGTGAACACTACTATGTATGTAAGTACTCGTACGTACACGTAGCGCCGTCGCCGGCTGAAATAGAAAACGGCTGGTGATTAATTGCCAATTACTCCAACTGGCGAGTAATTCCCTCGCCCACTTGTCACCGTTAAGCTCGCATATTATTTTTCCATCGAGTAAATAAATTGATCGTGTGCGGACCATCAACACTTGAGCGATAATAATGAATATTTTTGTGGTCCTGAAAAGTCCAAACCACTTAAAAATCCTGTTGATTTATAGAAGAGATGTAGATCTGGGGGTATGTGAATTAGTTGTTATGTTTTTAATTTATTCAGAAAGAATACAAAAACCACAGTAAAAATAGTCAGTATAATGAAAATGTTCTTACTATTACATTTAACATGGCGAAAGGTGAATTCTTGTAGATATAGACGCTCTATTCGCGCTGAATGAGTTCTATCGTAAAGCTCCGACCTACTTATTTTTGACTAAATATATACACGTACTTACTGTTGTATATTTTATATCGTTAGTTGCAGGCCTGTTTATAGGTAATTTAGTGCTCTCTGGTGTAGTGTTCCGTCCCTAATGTAAAATTGTAATTTGCTGAGATATAATTCAATATTTAGCGAGATGTAATTGAATATTTTTCCAATTTGTCGCGCGTAATAGGGCAAGATTGAGTTGACGGTCCCCTCGGAGAGCGCCCGCACGGGTCGTGGTGCACGCATCATCTCTCACTTCGACATGATACCTCTTTAAATATTGGTTTAACTTCTCAACTCAAAATAAAATCAATCAAAAGTAAATAGGTAAAAATAAGATTAGCTTAAGCAAGATAGCAAAACTATATACCTTCTTGTTTAACTCAAACTGATCGAAAACATGATTTAGCATTTTCCTACAAAGCGTTACGTAAGACCTATCTATCTATATTTTGTCGTAGTATAGTCATTATCGCAAGATAATTTGATAATCCGATTTTTTGCGGAAGCCCTACGAATTTCACAAAATCACGGATAATTAAACAAAGTTGTCACATTTCTGCAACATATACATATAATAATAATATTCATGTTATTGAAGTTTCGGTACGGGAGAAGATGCCACGCCGCCGCCGCCGCCGGCCCTCGTCACGTCGACTCATTCCAGTGGAGATCGACAGTGGCATACTAATATTCTGTGCTAGCGATTCTGTGTAATTCCTGTCGGTCCTCCGCCCACAATATCTTGAATATGTTACTGTAGGCCCCGTCGTCTAATGCTCTGATAGATACCTTCGAAATGCCGAGTCTCAAAACGTGGCAGTCACGTATTCGCAACAATTTGTATCGTACTGCGTTATTTCTGTGCAAATCTAGCAATCAAGGTTTATAACCTTATTCCAGGAGGATTCCAATCCAGCAACCCCTGGAATAATCGCCCCAACTCTAGAATGTACCTATCAAAGCACTCCAGTCCCATTGGACTGGATTACTTGACTGAAAATAGTGCAATAATGTAAACTATATAATTTAATCCAGCACTAGACTACTAGACTAGATCTATTCACTAGATTACTGGTATGGATTAATGCGAATTGATAGCTAGTGACTAGCTGTAAATTCAAATTGTCATTCAATATCAGAACGGTAAAATTAAAATGCTTCGAATAGTACAACATAATCATCTGTATAACTTAAAACCTTAAACGTAATGGTTTGACGGGATCCAGTATTCGTAATTCCTCTCCGCCTGCGGCTAAACAAACTCGGCTTATCGCTTATCATAAATTGGCAACACGTCGTTAAGGCGACCCGCACACTGCAAACCACGCCGGCTTTATCACCAGCATCTCGTAAACCAACACAGCCGCCTGTTATTGCAATCCTGTTTCGAAATTTTCCAAATTGCTATTGCCGACTTTTTAGATATCACAGTTGTACATGAACAGGAGTATGAACGAGGCAGTCGAACCGCGTAAACGATTTGGCATCCGTCGATAAACATGTGCATTTGGCAAAGCACGCCCTCTCCGTACTCGTATCAACTGAAAAAGTACGCCGCCTTGAGCGCTAGTGTAATTAGAGGCCAATCGTAAAACGAAAGGGTTGCGCCCGAAACGTCCCATCAGATAATGAGCAGTGCTCGACTGGCGCGGCTCCAGCTGCTCATATTAGGCGGTCTCTCTGCCGCTATCGTTACGACTTTTACACTTTTACGAGCTGTTGTTTAGTTCACAGAGCCGGCTGTGTATGAAAGCGTGCATTGCCAAATGTTAGTTCGCGGCTCACCGCGCGTGATTGCTCCCTAAATATCATCAATGCTACGTGTTAATGAGATGAACGTTTCAGGCTCGTTTGGCAGAGTGCAAAGTAATTTAGGTACCAAAACTTCTTTTGTTAGCCTTTCAATTTCATTGTTCTTAACTAATACATGCTAGGTAGATAGATGTATACTTCTTTCCTGTCAACCTTAAATTACACACAATATTCTATAAACCACAGTTGGCATCCGTTTATAATAACAGCAAACTCTCATTCTTGAACATATCAATTTTGTTCAGTAGCTCTTAATTAACATTTTCTTTTCGTTTCTTTCCAGGTGAGTGAAGAAACGAATACAAAAACAAAAACCGTCAGGCTTTGTGTGCGGCGCGCGCGGCGGCAGCGCGGCGGTCGCTCTAGACAAAAAAGAATATTACACTGCTTTCAATTCGAACTCACAGAAGAAAAAATATGACCTGCTTTTTTTAAACTCAAATGAGTTTCGCTTTGTAATGTAGCTAGGACTTAATTTAAATAACTATCTCTACAGTGCAGCAGGTGGGTAATTAATTACGCAACAATTGGCTTAGTAAGAGGCTATTCGCAAATACCTTTTAAGATAGCAGTAAAAGTAACAAATTGGATTTACAAAGGTAGAATAGGTTAGGTCGCGATTTAAGTCTTAGATAGTCTTTAAGCCAAAATGGTATTTCAAGAACAATACCTACATGGGTTCTCGGTAAACGGGACCACAAACTACCGCCAAACACTATGTAACTCCGTTAAATCCGTTCATTCTAAGAACATGATTTATGAAGAGAAACTTGACGGTAGAAAGAGATTACCACCACTCTCCGTTGAACCTTTGTAGGTATGCTTACAAAGAAACAGTAACACCATTAGTTTTCACACATATCTTGGTAGGTACTACTGGCTGATGACAGCTGAAATAATAGGTATCTTTAAAAACTGATTCTCTGAAAAAAATACTATTTTTTATAGTTTTATCAGATTTCTATTATCGGTACAGTATGTATCGCTGACAATCAAATGACTACAGAGTACGTAGGTAGGTACCTACTAAAACTTTTCTCTTGTTACAAAATAAAAGTGCTTTTGTAGCAAAATAACTGAAACATAAAATGAGTTCATAGAGGGTAGCTGTAACTCGCATGTTATATAACAAAGAGCTCAGCAGGACTTCGACCTTCGAACCTTGGTGAACTCATGTTCACTCACCTCGCGAACGACGCCATTTTATATTAAATAAGTACCTTGTATTGCGTGATGCAAGATGCAACATATGGTAACACAATTACATTCTCATTCATAATGTAAAGTAAAAAAATAGTCCCCGTTGAAACCCTGCTAAATTATAATTATGGCAGCAAAGAAGACCAGACATAAACAGCTTGAAACTACGATTTATTAATTTGATTGATTTCACTTATCTACTAGATTGAGTAGGTGTATAGGTCAATATTTGGTACTTATGTGATCCATGTGTCAATCCTATTACCTAACTCGACTTACTAACACGGTTTGAAAACGTAACACATCGGTCACCAGCCCCAAGTCGCAAGACAAAAGGCGTTAGTGCGGACAAGCACCTCGCGAGGGCGCCGCCCTCCGGGGCCATGCACCCTCGCATCTCAATGCTCTCTTTGAAATAACAACATCTTAAGTTACTGTTCATCTTATAACTGTATTAGAGAAAGAAAATGCACCGCATTTTGGTGTAAATGCAGTTACTTACATGCCAAGTAATCTAAAGTGTTATGTTTCTTTTTCATTTTCAATAAAATCTCTGAACCTTAGTCTAACGAACTCTTGTGATATGCAAGTCCCACTTATACTCCATCTTCTTATTTCCTTTTATCAAAGTCATAAGAAAACTATTTCCATAACATTTCGATGTGATTTATCATTAGAAATGTTGCCGTTCACTGTTGAATTATTGCATACTGCAATTGCTGTATGAACTGCATTTGTATTCATTAAAGAAATAAAAATATTTCATCGATAATATTGAAAAATACTTTATCTATATGTTTACTACAAATTCAAATTGTATTGAAAATATAAAAGGTTAGTACCACTATCTAATAGGTATCATACTGCTGCGGTTGAACAGAAGTATTTTTGTTTATATTCATCCGTAAGATATAGGCAGCAACTACTTGAGTGAAACAACAACTTTGACCATTAATGGGGCAGGCACCATTATTATCACATCATATTTATACGTACTCAGTCACTTATTATAAGGTATTAGTTACGTAATCCTTACTTCCTTACTTGATATCATAAATGCAAAAGTAACTCTGTCTATTTGTCGCGCTTTCACGCCAAAACTACTGAACTGATTTGGGTGAAATTTCTTATGGAGATAGACTGAGACCTGGGGAAAGGACATAGGATGGTTTTTATCCGACTGCACAAAAAGACGTTAAAGGTTTATCGCGATAACCGACATACGCTTGGGCAGAGTTGAGGTTGGAAAGCTGGTATATTCTATTTTCGTGATATTCTGTTTGTAGCCTGAAGATAGCCTGTTTCCTACCCAGAACTTATAAATTTGCCTAAAATTGTTTGAGTTGCAAGTTCGCGTGATGTTTGTCCGGACGTGCGGGCCCGTTTAGTCTGACCCGACTCCTAACATAACTTGTTAACAAATATCTACATGTTATTTATGTAGATAACATATTATATAAATTCATATGTACGTCCACTAAAAGATTTTTTTTAATTGAGAGTCATATAAAAAAATAATAATCCATACTACTTGAAATAAAACTATTATATAAAACGGATTTGATCGCGGTTTATTTTATTTCAATGTGTGATATTCGCATAAAACTAAGAAAATACTAATCCTCACTAATAGTATAAATGCGAAAATACTAACTCTGTCTGTCTGTCGGCCTGTCGCGCTTTCACGCGAAAACTACTGAACTGATCTGAAAGAAATTTGGTATGGAGATAGTTTGAGACCCGGGAAAGGACATGGAATAGTTTTAATCGACTGCACTTAAAGAAAAGAAAGCGGAAAAAACCTAAAAAGAGCTGGAGATATTAATGCAGTATTATACTAGCTGTAGTAATAGTATCCTTTGCTTTGTACCCTAGTCTTACTTTATACGAACAGTGCACTTATCAAATTAGGGTTTTAGTAGGAAGTCACCTATAGTATACTTAGTAGTGAGCATACCTACATTAGTGGGACAACGCTAGCTACATAGTTAAAAGTAATGACAGGTATCATCAAAAACTGTCATTACTCTATAATATTTTCTAAATTTAAAAGTAAATTCAAACGATTACTCCCTCCCTTGCTCACGGTAAATAGAGTTACACGCACAAATAGGGACAGCTATCCTTTGGGAACGTGTGTCTACTGTACAATACATATGTTAGCTACATGAGTTATTTTACGTAACAAAAACTTTTTATTCTTTCAGGAGTAAATTGATTTAAGGATATCATTTGGTACCTATGTTAAAGTAAACTAACGTTATTTAGTAGTAACTAAGTAATGTTATTTCATGATAACATTATATATTAAACTATATTTAAAGATTCATATTTGTCGAACAATAAATTTGCAATAGCTGTAAGGGTGTGTAAAATATACGGTAAAACATTTTTAAATAATTTTATGCGTTTTTTACAAAGCAACTTTAACAGTCTCAAAAAGCTGTAAAAACCATAAAACCGCTTGTATACAAAGTAAAGACGTAATATTAACTTTGAACGAAATGTAGTTCAGGATCTACATTGATACCTGGGATTATGTTTTACCCTCTTTCATGGCGACGTAATAAAATTCAGCTTAAAAACACCCATTACGTAACAGTTATACCTACCCTCCCACAGTTCCACCGCGCCAGGTACAGCCTTACAAATAGGCAAGTACCAAGATTCCTTTTAGATTATCTACCTAAGTATAAAAATATTTAAGAGTTGGTTGAGATTATTTCACCCGACGACTCAGATAAATTATGAGAACTTGAATTCGTTACAATTTTCGCAATATTAAAGAGATGAAAGTGTCACTTTGAAGATATCTTAGTAAGTAATCTTATTAAACATTAGCGCCGAGCAGGCAAGGCGCGGACGGCAGCAACTCATTTTAAATGTATCAAGAGTTCTCTCCAACTATGTCCCTAGTTGCAAGTCCCGCACCGGAGCGACTGAAAACAATCCCAACTGCGTTAATCACTTATTTACGTCCGGGGCCCAACCCGCCAGAGTATTTATAACGAATGCCGATAATTCTGGAGAATTCTAATAAACCGTGGGAATTTAGATTGTAATGAAGCCTGGTGTCTGAAAAAATTACTAGAGACCCAGAGAAGAGGGTAATGGTCGCTGTTAGCAACCATTGCATAGTTGGTCTCAACATTGTTGTGATGCATGGAGAACAACATGGGAAGCGGGAAGTAATTTCGCTCAGTTCCGGCGGATATATATCTGTCTCTCTCTCTTACTACGTGAAGACCTGTAACTAATCGGTTTGTCATTTCCTCAATCGGCCGCCACTACGACGCCGATTTGAATACTTGATACTTATCCTTTGTTTACTATAAGGTAAAGAAGATAGGTAGGTACTTGGTTGCAAATATGGAGACGTTGTTGAATGGAACATAGTTAAACTTTTTGGAAATTGGAGAGTTAGGGAGTTGGGAGTTTTGGTTAGTTTTCTCCATTTCATCTTATCACTATTTATGTTTTACAAAACTCCTTTATACTCGTATATACCACGATATAAGTAGTGTAGATATATAATTATTGGAAAAAATTATCATAACACAGACAAAAGTATTATTATTATACTATGTTTATACCAACATGGGTTTCCTTTTTAAGCTTTTAGTGCGCACTTCGACCAAGGATCGGGAAAAATAACTGAAGGCACTAGCTATTGGATAGACGTCGAAACATCAAATAGCATCCGTTGTTTTAACTGATGGCGATGTGAGATAGATAAACCGAGACTCACTTAGGGCGCTATTTTCGATAGCATAACGTCGATCTAAGTCTTGCTTCGTTAATTCATCAAGTCTAAAACCTGAACTCATCGTAACGACCTTTTGGACACTTAGGCTGGTATTTATTTAAAATATTATATTAGTTACTATACTATATGTTATATTACTTCAACATTAGGTATGTCATGAACTGAATGGCGGACAGCCAACGTAGTAACGTAGCCACTGGACGCTTGCGCCAGAGTTCGCGGTTTCATTTCCCGCATGTAACAAAATATCGCTTGTGGGTTTACTGCCCCGCTGATATTTGTTGTGGTTTAGGTTTTATGTTCGCATAAAATAGTAAATTAAAACACAGCTTTAGCACCATTTATACTTATCTTTTATAAAAATACTTTACCGGATACAAACGTCGAACAAAACTCGAGAACGGCTGAATAGATTTGGCTGATTATAGTTTTGAAATGTTCGTACAGGTCCACGGAGATTTCAAAAGATGAAAAATAAGCTGCACGTAGTTCGCCGCCGGGTTAGATAGCTTATACTTTCACTTAATTTAAACACTTACTTAGAAAAAAATAAACTGATTTAAAAAAAAACTATATTCACCCAATCTTGTAAATAGAGTATCTTAGAGCAGTAGGTACCCTCTAATCGAACGGTTCGAAAGCTTACGGGATATTCATAAAGCGCCGCCGTCACATCCGACAGATATCAGCGGAACGCTTTCGCACCGATAAAGTACAACAAGAGTAGTAGGTACCTACCTCCAAATTACAGTCTCTGTTATATCTTTACAATACAACTAAAGATATAGGTATATTTTTATACAAACACATTATTATTCTTTAAGATACCAAAATGCATTTTCATAAAATATTTTTGTTACTGAGCATAGGCAGCTTCAAAAATACATAGGTAGGTAGGTACTTATAGCGGGCACGCCTACATTCCCCGTAGGCTGTGTACATAACTGGAGTGTTTATTGTGCTAATTAAACGAACATGCTCCTATAGGAACATAACCCTTTTCCTATAGGAACATGAAGAATGTGCTCTCGGAGTATCTTAAAGATAATAATCCTTGCAAAAACTTCAGTTTTATAAAATAAAGACCATTATATCAGCGGTGATCCACACAAGCCGTCTCCAGTTTCCAATTACATCTCTCCCAACCTCTCATCTTTAGCCAACTCATATAAAAGTTGTAACAACGCGTGTCTTTAACTAGGACTTAGTTCGCCACTTTTATGTTATGACTTAATCATATGAACTTAGATGTGTTATAGTATTACCTCAACTAAGCATCTAAAATTGTTTGCTTATTACCCATTTATTGCAAAACTTAAAAAAAAAATCCTAAAAAAAGAGATTAAGTTCTGTTTTTTATCCTTGTCCTACCCATTGATTTATAGACAAAATGTACTTTACTGTTACTGCCCAAGCTTAAATAGTATAAAAGACATACAATTTCTGCCCAAGGTACTATAAACTTGCTATTATATATATCGAAATTCGCGCCTGAAGTTTGCCTATTGTCATTTAAAGATAATAGTAGGCAGAAATAGGAAGTTGAGTTTCTTGATTTAGCAGGACAAGGATATAGTCTTTTAAGTTTCTTGCGGCACATTCGGTTTATTTATATTAAATTTGTTTAAGGGAAAAAGGTAGCGCCAATATGGAAAATTATGGCAGCAGGCAGATATCATTTACAATCACGTCAAATTTGTATCTCTGGCTGTCCCGAAAATAAATAATATTTTTTTAAGGAAAAAGATTAGAGCTAATATGGAAAATTACGGCAGCAGGTAGATATCCATTTAAAATCACGGCAATTTTGTATCTCTGACTGTTCCGAAAATGTTCGCGCGTAGTGGTCACTAATACGCCACATCACTATCATCATAACAAAGTTACTGTGGACTAAATTCCGCCTACGGCGACGGTCGGCGCTATGTGCTAATTTTATAATAGATTTCTACGCGATGGATTGCAATTGTAGGCACAGTATTAACACTCTTTCTAAGTAAATGTTATTGCCATCAATGGCAGCCAGACTGATCTCACTAACAATTTACACATTTATTCCTTAGATTACATTACCCGTGTTGCTTCGACTTCGGTAGTCGAGCGGTGTAAGCCGTCCGATTGGGTTATACAGTGCCCGGGAGGTCGCGGGTTCGATTCCCGCCCCGGACAATATTTTTGTGTAACAACAAAGATTTGTTTCGGTGTCTGGTTGGTTGAGGGACTACCCTCCGTGCCTCGGAGAGCACGTTAAGCCGTCGGTCCCGGTTGTCATTTAACACATCTATGACAGTCGTTACATGTAGTCAGAAGCCAATATAATCTGACACCTGGTCTAACCATCTCGGCTACTGGTTCCCTATGGGTTTCGAGGTCAGATGGCAGTCGCTCGTATAATTCTGGTAGCTAGCCGCATCAGGTTAGACTGGGAGCCGACCCCAATAGAAATGTGAAAAAGGCAAGGCGAATGATGATGGCATTACCCGTGGTGGTATTTTCATGAGGCAATTTTAAACCTCTCTTTTTTTCTCTGTGCTGTCTCCCGTTTTGCCTCGAGGAAAGCGGACTATATAACTTTCCAACTCCTCCAATTATCTTTCTGATTAAATTGATGCGAGATCCAAGACAGTTTAGGTGTCCCGAGATTTAGCCGGGTTCAAATTCAGAGTCTCTTCATGGTGCCGTTGTCGATTCTGGCTTAAGAGCGTTTACGCCGTCCGGCTCGAAAAGTGTACTTTTCCAACGTACTAAACACTGCAACCGCTTCTCGTACAAATATGAAAATTACCAATAAACATGGGGAATTTCTTCATCATTTAATATAATTGAGAAAATATTAAGATTAATGTAGTATTTGTACACTATATTAAGATAACCTAACAGAGGTTTTCATAATTTCGCTGTAGACATCAGTTTCGAAGCTACTAATCTCCAAAACCATTTACAGAACTAGTTGGAATTTTTTTTTTACCAATTGCAAAGATGCTTAAGCATTCAAACAATTAAGAACATTTATAGATTTTGGTATCCTACAACAAGAAATAAAATTACAAAGAATATGAAAAATTAAGAAATTGATTTGACTTTTTTAACAACTTAACTTACTCAATTTGATATAAAAGTAGCTTAACACATTAAAACAACATCTGCTTCAAAACATAAACTTTAAAATTTTACCAAATTTGTAATAGTTATTTTTTTATAAATATTTGAAAATGACTATAAAACCGCGTCGGCCAATCGTGTCAAATTAGTCCGCCGTCTGGCGTTTCAGCGAGAGGACGTATCGCTCGGCGCTCTGATTCGACCTGTGTTGACATTTGTTGTGCATACAATAATATTGTACGTATAAAGTGCGCTCGAAAACTCTTGGTACTTTGGTAAGTTAAATATTTTATTACTGTTTTTTAATGATTGACTATATTTTTGAATTGACAATTAATTATAATTTCAGTTATAATGGGAAATAAAACGAAGTCGTTTGTATCAAAGAAACGAAAATTCAAAAATTTGGAATAATGGAGAAAGCAAGAGCTAAAAGGATGGTAATCCAGATCTTAACGTCACTTTGGACTAACCCTCTGACTAATAAAATATGTATGATAATAATAATAACAAATTTATATAAGTGAATAGTTATTTTATGTTTTGCCCTTTTCTATGACAATTTTAAATTATGTGAAAGAGACAAAACATACAAAAGATATTCACAAAAAAAAAAAGAAATGTATATATTTAATAAATGTATTTACCATATTCTGACAAATAAATGATTATGATTATGATTATTATGATTACAACTTTTACATCGTTTATTAGTGAGTACACACATGAAAACACACATAATCCTAATCACTACATAGTATAAAACAAAGCCGCATTCCTGTCCCTTATATCCCTATGTGCGTTTAAATCTTTAAAACTACGCAACCGATTTTCATGCGGTTTATTATCTTAAAGAGTGATTCAAGAGGAAGGTTTATCTATAATACATGCATAATATAGCAGAAAAACACTGATAATTTTAGATGTTTCTGATGCGATGTCGTAAATTAACGCATTTTTTGTGCTTACATTTCAAACGCTGGCTAAACCCTACGAGATATATCAAAATAATGTATTACAGTATTGCACACCTTAAAAAGGTCAACAAGAAAGTCCGTGATGGTATATGTCTATCTTTTAAGGATAACCCACAATAACCACAATATCTTTTACTTTCAACCAAAAGTAATGGCTTATTTACGAAGCGATTTTAAGCAATTTTGCATTAATCGTTATCTAATTAAGTACCTTAAATACATTGTCTATTTAATATAGATCAATATGGCTCTTTACAGCCCATAATTTAAATGAATATTTCCGAAGATATTACAGATATGATATACGGTGCGGCGGTACCGGCCGGCCGCGCGCGAGTTGTACGGTTTCTTTTGCCTATTGGCAAAAGTGAAAGGACATTTTGTAAATATACCTCAATATATTTAGTATCAGCATTGCACCCGTGCGAAGCCGGGGCGTGTCGTTAGTATTATATAAATGCAAAAGTAACCCTCTCTGTCTGTTACTTTTTCACGACTGCGCTGTTGAACCAATTTACATTAGTTTAAATATAGTCTAATACGTTCGGCAATTTTAAAACTACACGTTTAAAGCTTATTTTTGAATCTTTTTATTTATGTAATTTTAAGGCCTCATATAAATATGGGTTACAGGTATTTTATTATTACATATTCTAATGTTGAACAAATTATATTTTGATAACAATGGTGGTTTTATATAAATATGCCCATCAGCGTTGCCAGACGTCCCGATTTTATGTGTCGGGCGGGATGTCCCGCGTAGATCAGGCGGGACACTGCCGCTGAGACTACTACTGAGACTGCACGACCGTGGGTTGTGGCGTAAGTATAAGGTGGCAAAACTGGCAACATTCCGCGGGCCCACGGCCTTAGGAGGCCCCAGGTCTGAGGAGCTTAAAATAACTAAACTGCTTTAATAATATAAAGTAAAAAATAAAAAATTTGCCCGTTCGTGCCCGTTATCTGTGTGCGAGTTGTTTCGTGGCCGCTGCTCAGTGTCGGTGGAGGAGAGCATCATGGGGCAGCCGGCCTGTCCGGGAGCTGGTCATTCTGGAGCATGTGGCGTCCGCCTGCCGGTCCACGCTGGGCGACGTGTTTGGGTTGAGGGCCTGGATTCTCTCAGCTCTTGGGATGTGTCCAGCAGTGGGACGCCGGTGTCCAGCAGTGGGACGCCGGTGTCCAGCAGTGGGACGCCGGTGTCCAGCAGTGGGACATTTGTGTCTAGCAGTGGGGCACCTGTGTCCAGCAGTAGGACTCTGAAGGATGGTGGAATGATTGTTTAATCTGAACTTTAGCACAGCTTTGCCACACCTTGCGTACCTATAGATGACTGTTAATCCTGACATATTACCTTCACGAGCCTTCATATTGTTTAGTTTATTTATTTACTTTATATATTTTTTACTTTATTTTTGTTGTAAATAAATGTGGAAAAAATTGGAACTATAACTATACGATTTTAATTTGCGACTTATTACGTAGTACCGACTACCGACGAAGGTAAGGTATGAATGGACAAAAATATTCATATTAGTTACACTGTCTGAAAATTGGATATTGCAAACTAGCAATAAACAAATTTCCGGTAACAACAATATTGCAAATAAAAGCTTTTAAAAAGATTAATGTATCAGAATTATTATAACTTTAAATCATTTGTACTTTTCATCAGTACTTTTTTCGAACACTAGCAATTACACTCGAACGGATCAAAATGGGTTAGTTGACTATAACGCAAGACATCGTGCGTGCTAGCACCGTGCACACAGCTGCGTGCTTTAGTGTGCGTAATATTTTCCATTGAATTACCTACACTTGATGTCTCGCGCTACGCGTAAACGCTCTTAAAGGAGTAGCAATGACGGGATTGCGGTGGTGGGTTAAGTCCCATTAAAAAAAATAACAAGATACTCAGAAGATATAATAATGCACAAGTGTACTCTTCATTCATTTCACTTTAAGAGTCCAGTGGGACGGGTAAACCGACACAACCCTGCGAAAAATCGAGCGCAAAACCGACAGCTTTACGTGCTTTTCGAGGCACGGGGCTATCACACTGCCAACTAGTGGATTGAATGAACGGATTAGTGTTAAGAAATTTGAAAAATCTCAACACTTTTTGATCGGGCATGAGATTCGAACCTGCTGCCCCAGAGGCTAGAGGCGAATACGCTATTTAAAAGATACTTTACCTCCAATTATGTTTCCATTTGTATATTTTTATCAAATTGCTCTAGGAGGGTTTAAACTAAGCCGGTTTAGTATTACAACAGAGCGACGTAATATCTGGAAATCCTATAAATTTACCGGTGAAATCCTTGAAACAGTTGTGATCTTAAGTGCGACTATCCTAAGAACACATATTTACCTTATGAATAAATATGAAAATAGTATTATGCTTACTGACGTTAAGCTTATAAGTCTCAAACAAGAGAACATGGGCTATAAATAGGAATTTCCACACGTCGAAGAGAGTCTCAAATCCCTTTATAGGTACATCAAAGAATTCAAGCAGTAGACTGCTATTGAAATCCCCAGTGAGCATCAATGCCTATTGCCACGTCGCTTATCTGCAATGTACAGCACGAGAGCTAAGGCGGAATGCCAGCGGGAACAATAGCAAAGGAGAGCATTACTGCATCGACAACAATCAACATAAATTCGTTTTGTAACAAACGCCATCTACTATCAATAGTCCATACCTTAACAATACTCATTACCTTGCTGGTTTTAAACTACTAAACGCCATCTAGTGAAGTTGCGTGTACTTACTCGTACGCACACAGCCGTCGTCGCGTGTAACGTCGAGCCAACAACTCACACAACTACATGAAGGAATCAGTTATAAACCGAGCCAGCGCCGACAATTATTCATTCGTTAGCTAGACGGATCCGAGTGCGATAGCCCCGCAGTCCACTCGAGATTCAGCATCACCACCTGTTCGATAGCCTAGCAGTCTTCAGGTGCGTGTTTAGGGAGAGCAGGGAGCGATACCACGTGTCCTTCCTAGTTCTCATCGGTAGGGTTGAGGAAGTACCTACGTGTACTTAATGTATGGAACCTATGTACAAGTTTGACCTACAATAAACGTCACATAGTTCAAGGGGCCTTTCATTCAGCCATACACCAACCTTTACATTGGCGCCCAACGTTAATGAAAAACCTTCATTCAACCACCATACAACCTTTACATTGGCGCCCAACGTTAATGAAAAACCTTCATTCAACCACCATACAACCTTTACATTGGCGCCCAACGTTAATGAAAAACCTTCATTCAACCACCATACAACCTTTGAATTAACGCCCAACGTTAATGAAAAACCTTCATTCAACCACCATACAACCTTTAAATTAGCGCCCAACGTTAATGAAAAACCTTCATTCAACCACTTCAAAGTACTTCTCAAGGGAGCATACAACCTTTACATTGACGTCCAACGTTAAAGAAAAAACCTTCAGAGTACATCTCAAGGGAACATACAACATTTATGAAATTGGTACCAACATTAATAAACGATTGTGAAGTACCCACATTAGAAATCGATTCCCAAGTACCAACTTCAGAAAACGATTGTTGACTACCAACATCACAAATCGATTCTCGATACCAACATCAGAAATCGATTTTCGATACCAACATCAGAAATCGATACTCAAGTACCAACGTCAGAAAACAAGTGTCAAGTACCAACATCAGAAAACGAGTACCAACCTATAGAAAATACGGACTTTCAAGACAATTATTTTTCGAAGTACCCACAAATATTTTGACGTAACGACAACAATATGTCAAAGTCAGAACCTATTTCTACGGAACAGACTTCACCAGTATTTAAACAGGCGAATTCAGACTTACCATTTATAATTAAAAGCGATGCGAGTCACTACTCAACTGGAGCAGCTTTAGTGCAGGGGGAGGGTACTGATGAACACCCTGTAGAATATGCCAGTCGCCCATTAACTCCAGACAAGCCAATTGGGAAATACCATACTTCTGCACTGACTAGTTTCAATATGAGAGATGATGTCACGCCAAAACCTATTAAGCCTATTCGCGGAAGAGGAAGACCTAAAAAGGATGCTGGTACTCAGTCGGGACGACCATAGAGTACCAGAGGGGGAGAATGTAACAAACGCCATCTACTATCAATAGTCCATACCTTAACAATACTCATTACCTTGCTGGTTTTAAACTACTAAACGCCATCTAGTGAAGTTGCGTGTACTTACTCGTACGCACACAGCCGTCGTCGCGTGTAACGTCGAGCCAACAACTCACACAACTACATGAAGGAATCAGTTATAAACCGAGCCAGCGCCGACAATTATTCATTCGTTAGCTAGACGGATCCGAGTGCGATAGCCCCGCAGTCCACTCGAGATTCAGCATCACCACCTGTTCGATAGCCTAGCAGTCTTCAGGTGCGTGTTTAGGGAGAGCAGGGAGCGATACCACGTGTCCTTCCTAGTTCTCATCGGTAGGGTTGAGGAAGTACCTACGTGTACTTAATGTATGGAACCTATGTACAAGTTTGACCTACAATAAACGTCACATAGTTCAAGGGGCCTTTCATTCAGCCATACACCAACCTTTACAGTTTTATATTATTTGGATGATGGCCACAACGCATCCTTAAATTGCGGAAAGTTTTTAGTATGGCTCCAAAATAATGTAACGATATTTTAAAGTATCTTCGTTTCTTCGTAGTAATTTTATTGTACGTACATAACTAGGACGAAACGAAGACGTTAACTACGAGTAGCATAGTAAAATAATACTTTTTCGATTAGGCCAATTTTTAATATCTCGACAACAATAAAATGCCTATAACATTTGCAGGGCTATATTCGGATGAATAATTTTAATAGGTCACTGACAAATTATTTCAGAAAATTAAATTTAAGCTCGTTGGACACAGGCCATAAAGTTCTTGCTTACAAATCTGTTTGTTATGGCATCGTAACGAGATTATGTCCGGCTCGTGAAGACGTCGGCGTCGTCGTCAGGATGTCACGACGCGACGACACGGTTATTATTTCACGCTACGAGCGCACTCGCCGGCCGCTCCTGCTAAATTATACAAAAACATTTTGTGCCTATCGAACACGTATCATGACAGTTTATTACTAATAAATATCACAATGGAAGTTATTATCATCATGAATAAAGGTTTTATAAATTCATGCGGGTATCCATCTCATTGTGCAAATTAAAACGATCGATAGTAGATTCCTTATGTGCTTCATTAGTTTTTAGCTTTTTCTAAACCACTGTATCTAAGTATTCTCCTGCGTATTCTTACTTAAGATTTACATGTATAATTGCGTATATTTGACATAGCTATATTTGAATCTTTGGGCTCGACTTTTCTTTTAAAAATAACAATCGCACTAAAAATGTTTAAGCACTTACTCTTGCACAACCTAGATGTATCCTGAATATGTACCTAGTAGGTAACTATAAAGGCAAGCTCCCGGTCACGTGCGAGGTCCGGATCTCGCCGTCACGTGTTGCCGACGGTATTTTCCCCGCTATGCTAACGTAAGAGCGATTTTATTGGCTTCTGTTTGCTACAACTCCTTCAAACTGACCCATAAACAACGTGCCTCGAAGTCCTTCAAAACCACTAAGGAACAAACTTATTTGTAAAGTCACGTGTTTGATTCAAGAAATTGAAATTAATATTACACAAAGGGCGACCGCAGTTCGTATATATTTTTTTGGCTTCTGCCATGGCAACTTTTCTGCCAAAAGAAGACTGTGAAATTTTAAGGCAAATTGTAAGATATTGTAATTAAAAGAAAAAAGTTAAATACTTAGCTACCTACCTATATCTTTATTAACGAAGCCTGTATGGTTTAGGTACTCGACTAGGTAACTATTGCTGCTGGAGGAGTTTTTTATTTAATTATAATCAAGATAGATATGCTTTATACTTATATCGCCTGATAAATAATTGGCAGTGAACAGAAACACCAAGAATTTAACATTACATAACATTATCAACAAGAAACATCAAATACTTACCTATGAACTGGATTGACTATGGAAAGTATTTGACCACACTTGTTTTGAGCTTATATTGGCAACTGTTCAGTTATAGGTTCGTCTGTAAGTTTCATCCAAGACTTGCAATTAACTACATAGTTGGCTGACATAGTGAGTGCACGAGCAACGACCAATGTTAATATGGCAATAATAAATTTTGGGCGGTTTTCAACCGCCACCCGCCGCTGCCGCCACCGCCGCGCCCGCCCCTATCTACTGAACTGTTATTAACTAAAAACTCATAATACCTACTTAGTTAGTTATTAATTTTGCACAATCAAAAAAAAATCTTACCACTTTAATAAAATAAAATGTCCAAACCCAACCTATCTACTACGGCTGCTGCTGTCTGCACTGTGTATGCAGTCCTTTAGCCATTTTCATATAATAATTACGCAACAGAAAATCCGGGTGTGGTAGCCACATAGGTTAATTTTAATTACCCGCGGATCCCATATTTTATCGAACAACACGTATGCACTACATTATAGACAGATCGACCACGAGCCACGACACGAGACTGGTGGTTTGGTGTATTGCCACCACTGATACCGAATAAATGAGTTTAGTTACGTATCACAATCCTATGGTTAGTACTGTACAGAGACTAGATCTCTAATTAAAACTATGTGGGCTTAATGAGGTCTGTGTATTGTATGTAGGTACATGACAACGCATAAATCCCGTGTAATGAACGCAGCGAGCGTTAAATAGAGCCGAGTCACTCAAATTGTCCACAATGCGATTATTCCATTACTCGGAACCTGTCCGGCCGCAGGACGCTTACATAACATTACTGTAACACACTGCTGCCAAAACTGTTTGTCTATTGACTCAAGTAGATACATAGGTGCTAAAGCTGTGGAAGAGCATATTATAAGCCTTAATCTACTTATGTATATCCCAGAATGTATAGTTTGCCAGTATTATTTACCAATTTCATCAAGTGATCTATCAAACAGCACAAGTCACATATGGATGACCCTGCTTTGCAACTCGGCTTGCCTCGCTGTTACTGTTCGCACTGCCACTGTCAAACAAATGACTGTCGACAATGTTTCCGAAGTATCTACTCTATACCTACTCTATGCGTCGCTAAGCTAGTTCTGCTTGTCCACAGTTTGTCATCAGTACGGCTACCATCGCAGCTGGACCCGCGCAAGACCCGCGGCGTGCTGGCGCGTGCTCTCGACGTTTGGGCTCAAGCCTCACGTCTAACCTTCACAGAAATCAACTCGGATGAAGCCGATATCGTGGTTTCCTTTGCCAAGTAAGTACTTCCAGCTATTTGTTTCTGAATTATATTCTGACCAGCACCGTCAAACCAACTAGCTTCAGTACCTAGGTATCCACTTGGTTGCTCAAATTGTTATCTGGTTGAACGACATAGTCGCAACGTCACGCTATTTCTGAATAGGTAGTCAAACATATTTTATTTTCAGCACCCGCTTAAAACAAGAACAGCTTACTTCCTTCTTCTTAAAAATACGGTTAATACTTACAAAGATAACATTACAACATGTAACTACCTACATGACTTGATTTATTACGATGTTAATAAATAATAATCAAGCAAGGATTTAGGAAAACGTCGCATCCATTTTATAGGGATTTGTGATCATGTCGTGCGTCGCATAAGAATAGAGTCACACACTGTGAAAGCCAATTTAAACACAGTCACTTATTGCGAGTACCTATATATATAGCAACTGATCTACAAATCTATACGAACTATCAGTAAAACCATCTTACATCATCCCTCTTACTTGTATACGAAAAGCTAGCTGAGAATAGCTATTAAAATAAATATTTTGTCACTGTCAAATAGCTAAGGCTTACTTTACGATCAAAATTTGATCCCAAACTAAGCCTGAGCTTGTACAAATAACCGTGTTTGTTGATGTCTTAGGCAGAATATTATTATTTCAAAGTATAATAATATGAGAAAAAGAGAGAAATCATCGATTTCACAACTGACTCCCCGTTTATAATTTTAGGGGTACTTTCTTACATAGATGCTAAATACTTAAGTAGGTACTATACTTAGGCACATATACCTATGCATCATTAAAACAGGTCCTACGAATTGCTATTCTCTTTTATGGGTAAAAGCGCGGTTCAAACTTTTAATGGGTAAAACTATAAAAAACAGTATAGCTATTACGTATGATACGCTGTGATACACACTAGACCAGACTGATAAATGACGTAAAGTTTGCAAGATGAGCCACATATTGAACGAGAGAAGGACAAAGTTTTATTTATTATATCAGTGTAACCGTCGATATGAGAAAGTAGCGACAGGACGACAAAATTCTCAACACTGGACATATTGTGACCGCGCCGCACCATATTGCGGAGACCACGAACACTGCAAACTTGCAGCGGAAACTTAACCGCGTTCTGCATACAATTTACTTTTTTATCTGGAAGCTTAGGAAGTCGTCTAGTTGTGGGTAGAGGCTTTTGCGGTCAAGTCACGACCACACTTTTATTACTTGTTGTCGAATCAATAACAACTTTGGTCACAATATTCGACCTACGTTACCTATACGCACGTCTACAAGAATATGATTTCATGCTAAGTAGTTTGACATTCTAGTATGTATTTTTATTTCAATTAATTTTAGTTATGGCTTCTGCAGAAATATAGGTAATTTCGCAATTTTGTCGATTCAAAGATTCAAACGACAGATAGGTACATCGTCTTGCAAGCATTGCGTAAAATCCATTTAATCTCTTTAAGTTAGGTATATACCTCGGTAATTCTTCTTCATTGTGTAAAAATAGTCAGAAATATCTATTACTTTTAAACATGCTACTGTGACGCACACAGCTATTAGTAACTTAATTACTTAACCTTTGTTCTAAATAGAAGTTAGGAATATGTATTTAAGTACCGAGGTAGGTACCTACAGGCACAATAGAGGTAGGTACTTAAGTATTTATCACGCAAGAATGAAGTAACTGATAGGTTGGAAGCTATTCTACAAAAATAATTATGTGAAAAGCCTTAGATAACTATGAACAATTTCGATGCGCTTGCTCTTCCAGTCATTGTTTATGATTTAATAGAAAACGGTTCTATTACCACTTCATCGGGTAAAGCGTAGAACGACTGCAAAGTGCAGTCCTAGTAACCGGGTATGTGCGTCTACGAGATTTATTACACTCATAAACTGTAATATTGCCCAAGTAATAAAATGATACGTATAACTTAACTGCTTTCCACTACTCGCGGATGATATAAGCGCAATCACTAAAAACTACTTAGGTAGTTAGGTATACAATATATTTACTTATATGTACATAACAGTAAATATATTATGTAGGTACTTTATAAAGCAACTTATTGTGGGTACATACAGCGTCGACAAACTTGCGTAAAACTTTGAAGCAAATAGTTCTTTATTCTTATGTGTACAGATTTATACCTAATTACTCTAATACTCTTGTTACACCTACACACTACTACACCTGAGCGTAATAAAAACAGCTAGGCATCCTAATAAGCTAAATATTATTTTTGCACACATATGAGAGATAGGTTCATTTCACAACATTCACCTACCTAGCAACTCAATAACGCAGCGGTCAGCTAATATTGCGTGAAATATGCATGGGCAAAAGGACTTTCTGTTGTTTTGTTGGCGGTAAAAATGATTAGGTGGTAGTAGCCGCGCGAGACTCCGGGGACGCAAGTTTGATTGCTCTGCAGGCTCTATCCTATATCTGTAGTTGTTCGTAGCGAGATGAATACATTACTCTTGTATGACTGTTTTCACTGACAATAAAGCCTAATGCAACTTTGTCATAACTCTGAACGTAAACTTTGAGTATAAACTATGTATGTAGCTAAATAATATTGTTTTTTGCTGCCAACAGGCGCTACCACGATGATGCATATCCTTTCGACGGTCGTGGTGCGATTCTCGCGCACGCGTTTTTTCCTGGTACCGGTCGCGGTGGCGATGCCCACTTCGACGATGATGAGCTGTGGTTACTGGATCAGACAGACCGCGATGAAGAAGGTTTGACATTATAATTTCCCACCTATAGGTTTAAAAAGTAGATAAACTTAGCTTCCCAACTGATGAACAGTTAGGTATCCAGGTATTTCATTTTAAATTAATCTGGTTTCTGTAAAAAAAATCAGGATTAGGTACCTGCCAATTTAAATTGCCTCTGTAGGTAGGTATAGTCACTACACGCAGTCAAACAGCTTGCACGTAATTAGACAGATTTCCAATGAATTTTCAGTGCAGGCACGTGAAAAGTTCACGTGTGGCGTTCGGAAATGAGCATGTTGCGGTCAGCGATGTTTTGACATGCAAATGCCGAAGCGGACGCCGCGTGCCGCTCACCTTCGTTGTTAACACATTAATCTTTGTAAAGCCTGTTACCTATGCTATAGGTTACCTACACTTTAGGTACTAAGAATTAGATGAATCAATGAGATCAACACTAGCAATATAATTTGAAACAATAAAACAGTAGGTATTATATTAGATAATAGGTTTTAATGAGCATAGCGCTTCTATTGGATAGAAATACGGCCAAATGCGGTGGTTGCATGTACCTATATGGGTAGTGTGTAAACAGAGCCCGATAGGTGACGCAACCACAGCAAAGCGTGAACTGGCTCGTGGCTGTTACCACGCCTCTATAGTGCGCTCACATGATAATTTACATGAACAACGGACGGCTACAATGTCGCCCCGAATTGTATTCAACTAGCCATGTGTAAATATCCACCTTTATAATATGACTGAACTTTAAGCGAATAGATAATTCTGTATGACAACTGAACAAAGATACCTTTAGTAGTTGTAAGAAATAGCACATAATATCACTACCCACATGACCATTGACCATCTTACCTTCTGTATTTAATCTTTAAGTATTTTTTTAGGCACATCGCTTTTTGCGGTAGCTGCTCACGAGTTTGGGCATTCCATTGGGCTAAGTCACAGCTCTGTAAGGGGTGCACTTATGTACCCGTGGTATCAAGGCATTCAAGCAAACTTTGTGCTGCCCGAAGACGATCGTAATGGCATCCAGCAAATGTATGGTAAGAAATCGTGATTATTAAGCAGCATAAGGTTAAATTCAAAAATTAGATTTTAATTTACCTATCCGTTTAATATTCTAGGTCCTAAAACAAGCACCAAATGGGCGAAAATACCTTACTACCGACCTGTCGAGCCTCCGCCAACAACAACTACGACCACCACAACAACGACGACGACGACTCGACGGCCCTACTATCACAATGACCGTCATGCAGGACTATACCCTAATAACACACCTCGCCCACCCGTCAAATATCCACCTTACTATCCCGATAAACCGTATCGCCCCGAGCGACGGTACCCATATAACCCAGACCGCCGCCGCCACCATAACTCAAGCGAAGATCATCCCCGACGCACTCATCATGACACACGTCCCACAGAACCTACCACTCACCCCACAACGTACCGACCGCGCTATCCCCACGTACAACCTGTCTACCCGAGCTACCCGAGACCTAACAGTCCGTACGATCCGAATCAAGATAAACCAAGGAGATATTACCCAGTGAAGACCACGCAGAGACCGATAACTACGACGCCTTCAGACAAACCTGACACGTGCAACACAAGCTATGATGCCGTCGCGCTCATTCGTGGCGAACTCTTTATATTCAAGAACAAAGTAAGTGTCCACACATCCTAACCTGACTATCTTAGTAGCTGCCTATTTAACTACATCTTCAAACAATCCATGCGTCCGTTGACAATTCGACATTTATTCATAGAAATGAGTGGCTCTTTTACTCGTATGAATAAATCCATCTTAAGCCAAATAATTTTAGTGAATAAAGATATACAATATATGTTTTTTTTAGTATCACTGGAGAATAGGAGCTAAAGGACGTTACCAGGGTTACCCAATGGAAATAACGAGGATGTGGCCAAGTCTACCGCGGGACCTCACACACGTAGACGCTGTTTATGAACGTCCAGATAAAAAGATCGCTATATTTATAGGTATGTACCTATACGTTTTTTTTCTGTATGAGCATGTTTATAAATAAATACTTAAGTACCTAAAGTAAGAATTTGAAGATTTCTTACTAATATAGAATAGTAAGTAGGTACATAAACTGTATCGGTAATTAAAAGTCTTGTAACTTTCAAAGTTTCAGTATGATAATACAAACTTTTATTTCAGGAAAAGAACTATACCTATTCGATTCGCAATCGTTGGTGCCACGTTACCCCAAACCAATATCAAGTCTCGGGCTTAATAATGTAGAGAAATTGGATGCAGCCATGGTTTGGGGGCACAACGGAAAAACATATTTCTACAGTGGTTCTAGTTATTGGAAGTAAGTACTTATACATATACTTAGGTCATCGTAAATGATAATATGCTACCTTAAATTTTAAAGCCGGTCCCTATCTATCGCTAATATTTTTATCAAACCGAACAGTTGACAATAAAGTTTTGTTAATGCTTTCAGATACGATGAAGATGGGGGCAGCGTCGAGCCAGACTACCCTCGAGACATGTCGATGTGGAAAGGCGTGGGCTACAACATTGACAGCGTTTTCCAGTGGAAAGATGGTAAGCGCATCAATCTGTACAACTGTCCAGGCTGAATAGGTCAGAACATTTATTTTATTTTAATACTTTCTCGTTGCAGGTAAAACTTACTTCTTTAAGGGTAAAGGTTACTGGAAATTCAACGATCTCCAAATGCGAGTTGAAAATGAAAAGCAATATCCTTCGGCGTCATTTTGGATGGGTTGCCCCGAAAGGCGGCGCGCCCCTTATCGCGAACCACCACCTCCCGGCTCAACTTTACGCTCACCCAGCTCCGCTTCGGCTGCACCAACCAACGTTTTACTTCTATTATATTCTCTAATTGTACTATTTAAACTATATAAAATATTAAGTAATTGATAATCTAACCGTCAGTGCCAGTCCTAAGGACAACATTAGATGTTACTTTCGTTTAAAATATTAAGTAGCCAAAAAGATTTTAAATTTTATTTTTATAAGCCAATTTGAGTGAAGCTTTGGCTTTAATCGCTCAAATGTAAGGCTGAACCTATTAGGTACCGTGAACAGTAATGATCAAGTGTACAGTAGACATACTTTTGCATAAACAGAGTACCTACCTATAATTATAAAATGTTTCGATATATTATTATGTACCTTTGTTTAACAAGAACTTTAATTAATTTATGTAAATTATTTGAAATTCTACCTTTCATCTTAATTTACAAAATGTAATCAGTTCATTGTGTATAAGTTGATAAAGATTAGAGATATTAAAAATGCATTTTTAATTGGTCACAGTCAGGTAAAAAGCGATGTTTTTTACAAAGGTAATACACTAATGCAGTTTGTAAAATAACTGTTAATCAAAACGAGAATTGAAGTACCTACCTAGCTATTTAACTATGTAAAAAGAACCCTATTATGTATAAACTTTTGTATCTCTATTAACAAGTACATATCCGATATGTCTGAGTTTAAGACTAGATAGCTAGTGAACTATTGCGCAAATTGCACTGCCTGATTTAGTATTTAATATAATGAAGTAATTACCATTTCTTCCTATCAACTAATATCTAAGACTAAGTAATTAAAATAAAAAGAAAATTATAAACTTAGGATACTGATAAGGTCTATAAATAGTTATTTCTTTGATATGTACATTTTGATCTCAGTCGATCGAGTACTTAGTTTGTCGTCATGTAAGGTATAAAACACCATCCAGTTAGCTTCTGTACAGTTTGTATTGTCCTTTGATGTTTGATGTATTATCGTATAGCTTGGGTTTAGGTAGGTCTAGCTATTTGGCCGTAGCGGTGTAATACCTAAAATTACCTAAATTTATCTGTAGATTCAGGTAGGTAAAAAACTAAAAACTGATCAGGATCACCATAATTTTAAATTAAAATAGGTTTAGAAGCTTGGCCAAGATTTGGCCGTGATAAATACCTACAGGCAAAGTTACCGTCAGATTACAATATTAGATGCATCTTGTAAGTTGCAATTACTACCTACCAAAATAACATGATGAATTGACACCTTCTCAACTTAATGCACTACTAAAAATTAAGGCTCCAGTCTTGTTATTTAGGTTCAAAAAGAAAGGAGATACACGTGTTTTATGCTGTTTGTAAATCGTCGTTTATAAAAAAAAGTATTTAAACATTGTCTCACTTTTGTAAAATATGCCTATTACCTATTCAATAATAACATCTAGGTCAATCACAATAATGTGTAGATATCGTACCTAATAAATAAGTAACTTATTTACACAAAATTATCTCTTATGCTGGTTAAGAGGTACACATTATAATGTAGCTTGTAAATTTAAATTTGATAAGAGTAAAATATAAGGATGATATATTATAAAAGTTTCATACTAAGTAAATACTTTATAATCATACAAACACATATTTTTAAACAAATGGCCTTATGCATACTGTGAAAAAGCTAAGGGTGTTTAATGAAGATGGTGTATTTGAATGTGTTGCCAATGTATAAAAGAAATTTATCTTGGTAGAATGAATATGGTGCTTTCTATAGTTAGTCATTGTACAGAATAAATTGTCTTGGATATTTTTGTATGTTACTGTTGAGTATTGAATCAATGTTTACTATAAGAAAGTAAAAAATTACCTCCCAATTTTTGTAACTGCTATGTTTTTGTATAATAATAAAAATTCGACATAATGCCATGCATGTGTCTGTTGTTACAATAAGTACATAAAAGGTGTTTCATTATAGTGTATGTCCTTTCTAGTCCAAATATGGATAGTAATTGTTTGTCTTTTGTATAGGTTTTCTTCACCATTCTAAAAAGTCAACTCAAATAATTTTCTATTACTAGAAAATATAAATACAATGAATTTATATATAGTCAATAAAGAAATATTTTAGATTCCAAGGACATCCACTATTTAAGTTCACCTATTCACAATATCATGTTTAATCTTGTACAAGGTTATAAAAACATAGTTAAGTACCACAAAATCTAGAAGTTTTAAGCCAAGAGTAACTTGCATATAAAACAGTGTTATATCTCAAGTTGCTCAGCATTTTAGTGTAAAATATAAGTAGTACTTTAGTTTTATACTTTCTTTGGTCACAAATAATTTAATAATAACTGTGATATTTACTTTTATATTAAAATGCCACACATTATTGGCTATAAAAATAATAAAAACTATTTTAGTCTTTCATAAATAATATTAATAATCACTTAATAATTTTAGTTCAATGTAATTTTTATTACTACTTATATAACATGTTTTATGAAAGGAATAAAGTGATTTCTACGATTACTGATTTTTATTTAAAGACAATTTCATCTTAAACACGGAGAATATCCAAGTCACAAGTAGTCAACAATTGCCTTCATGTAAATGCTAGTCACCTCATGTGAGTGGTGCAATTAAGATGGAGTGAGCAACAAAAAATAAGTGAGATGTTTGAGAGTAGATATAATCTCAGGAGAACATGTTGCAGCGGGTAGGGCTTACAAACTTTGCTATGAATTATTAAAATAAGACAGTTTAGAAACCATTATACTCAGAGATTAAAATAATTCTATTAAAGTTAGTACTTTATCAATAACAGTATAGTTGAAAGTATTGCAAGTATAGAGCCTATAGTAACTTCCATCGAGACCTCTGTTCTCTTCCTAATAGCTGAGAAAAAAGGCTTGTCTATACATAATATGCTCTTAAATGTATAATTTCCTTTCCCTCATAAGGATAGATGATTGTCCAAATAGAATCCAGTTTTGTAATAAATAAAAGCAAATTCAATAATTATTAGGTATTGCATCTTGTGCATCCACAACCAGCATGTAACACTGAAGAATTAGAACTTATAAAGATAGTGTGGAGTAGTTATAATTTAATAAATTGTGAATAAGTCTTTATTGACACGAAATGACTAAATTATTAAGAAAAACAAATAATTGTGCATAAGTTTTATTTAACAATTATTAACCACTAACTAACAATGAATTATCTCACCCAATGTGAAAATTAAAAGCTAATGCTATTTTTTATCTGGTTTATTTGTGGAAACATCCGTTTGAAATCCTAATTTAGACCAGTCTTCTTTTGCCATGAGGTTATTATCCATTCTGCAGCCAAGGTACTGTTTAGCTTCGTCTCGACAAAAAGAATTGTTGTTGTTATTTTCAAACAAACAATTCATATACTTTATCATGCTTTTTTTACATATTCCGTCGTGATCTAAAGGAAAGCTTCCCTTATCTGGTGGTGTCGGTATGAATTGTTTTTGACCAAAAGTCATAGCAGTCGACATTTTGAATAAATAGTATTGTCTTTATAGTGCACTGTTGTTAAGTATAAAGCGTGAATGAATTATACGTGCATTTTAAGTATTAGTTATACTTATAAATTATTTTCTTTCCTTCCAAAAACTGTGCTTAATGTTTACGTTACGATATTTTGACAGGGAGATCAAATTTGACAGCTGACACTGACACACTGAACGACATTGACTATTGACACAGATGAAATAGCAGTATTAAGGACTTTTGGCGTCTTAGAACGTCGCAGTTTTTTAGTTTTTTACTACTAATCTTTAAAAACTTATATACATATTTTAACTTGACACTGGCAAAATTGCGTAATATTTTCTGCAGAGGCCATAATTAAAAGAAGAAGAAGAAGAAGCAGTAATAGGATTACCATATTGATATAAATGTATAAAAATTCGAAGAAAATTCACACAAATCGATAGCAATATACAAATACTATATACACGTCTCTTTCTTTCTATGTAATCAGTTTTTGCATGTGTAAAAAAAGACAAGAACATTATGACGGGCCAGTGGCGTAGTCGGTAAGATACTTGCTTTTGACGCCGCAGGTCGTGGGTTCGATTGCCACCCGAGACAAACATTAGTGATAAACATTTGTGTTTGTGTCGAGTAATTTTGTGGCGTAAATATCTATTTAAATATACATATATTTACAAAAGAAAAGTATTTGTATAATATATTATTATACCTAACACAAGCTCTGCTTAGGTTGGGGACCCAGATTACCGTGTGCGAAAATATTGAAAATAATACATAACTCTCTTGATAAATCTTTTTTTATTGATGGTTGTCGCTGACAAAGGAACTCGGCCCTGCAGATTATCCTACAAATATATGAAAAGTTTATACGTAGGTCAGACAGCAAATAAAGTAGATATTTAGATTTGATATCAATATGAATAAATAAAGGGATGTGATACCTTAGGGAAGTATGTTGGTATTGCATTGTCTTTTAGTCGCACTTTATCAAGAGTTCTATTAACGTAAGATTCTTCAATGTAGTGAACATACAAATACATTTTTTCTGTGTGGTGTCAATATTTTCATGACCCAGTATTTCCATCCACTTTCTTTTAAGGTTTTCGTTTTTCGGAAGCCTAAAATGTTAATTTTTAGTTGTAATACAATTTTCGAACATTTTGTTTTAGAAGATATGGTATAAAAATAATAAAACAAAATGCTCGGGATTTTGCATGAGTACATAACATCGATGAATGATCGATTACTTTATTCATTGTTCTAATTACATCACAAAAATTTCACATGTAAACAATTATAATAAACATTGTCAAAATAAGGCACTAAAGCAAACTGCAGATCACATTACTATTTTATGCAGATTCGAAAAGTTTTTTTGTTTTTTTTAAGTAAACTTGTCACAATTATCTTCAAGAAACTCAGCGTGCACGTGTATTTTTATACACGATGTTGTATACTGTACTGTATTTCGAATACTAGTTAGGCTAGCAGTTGTAACAGCTGCTACGAAATATATAGTATATAATAGTAGGTATGTATGTAGTAAGACCCAGACCCGCCTAGCCCCTTCCCCACTTCTCAACGAAATACCTTTTGATGGGCTACAATTTTTCGTAGGTCACTCAGGTGTATCTACTCAGGTATATATATAATTTATCTCAAAATAGTTATAAATAGGCATCTACGCATATCATTTAAAGAAAATTAGATAACTTTCTCCAAATATTGTAGATGTCTTATTAAATATTAATTTAATTAACTTATTTGTTTGTTAATTATAGTAGTATATTTTTATTTGCAATTTTTTTGTTATCAACGTCACATGTAATCTAACGTTTTTCGAGTAATTAAAGTGTAAATTTTAATAAATAGCTCAAAATTATTTATAATAATTAAAAAAAAAATCGAATTCAAGTTTTTTTTTATTTTTTGCATTTTCTGAGAAGATTTAAATTTATTTGAAAATTAGGGTGTTTTTTAATTCAAAATAAAGTGAAAAAATAAATATTTTTATCAAATAAATTACAGCGTATTTGGGACATAAAAAATCACAAAATTTCGTAAAAAAAAAATTGTTTTGTAAAAGATAAAAATAAAAACCAAAAACTTGGTTTTTTGAATTTTTCACATTTTTGAGGTTATGTGAAAAAAGTGTAAATACAAAAGTTTTAGACCTTTTTATTATCTACAACTTTGCCATTTGACTTTTTTCGATAGGACTTTTAGTTTTGCCGGAAATCGAGAAAAACCGTTTTTTCCCTTAAAAACTCACCCCCATCCCATTCCCGACCTCAGGTCGCCCGTGAATTATTATTCCTTTCATTTTTATAATATTTCCCTCCTTTTCTAATGGGTCATGTTCAGTTCATCCTAATATCATTTCTTTTCACTTTTCATTATTTTTATAGGTTTTAAGGTCTATGAACACCAGAGTTATTGCAGAACACAGACTACTAAGAGAATTGCAGAATTAAGACTAAAAATGTACAGAAAAATAAAAATTGTTTAAATTTAAAAAAAAAAAAGCTAAAAAGTCAGATGTTTGAAAAATATTAGTCATTGTTTATGAATATTGTATTAAATGAATATTCTATTCATTTCCTGATTTTTCAGGTCATTCTCCTGATTTTTGTTCTATTATTTCCTGGATTTTGAAATTTTGATCTGGCAACACTGTATGGCAGCAGGTTAACCGCTATAGTAGTCTGTGCATGCATAGCAGTAAACAAGAATTGACAAGAGTGGAACATGTGTTTTTCACATGTTTGTAAAAATTATAATAAATTATCTTAAAACATTGAATCAAGAGTAGCATAAAATGTCTCGTTTGATTGTAAAAAATTTACCAAATAAGGTAAGTTTCCACCACATAGAATCTTTCCAAAACATATTGCAAACCATATTAAACCTATTATTTTTTGGAATGCCGTACTAATAAAAACTTTGTAATATGTGAAACCTGAAAACCGTTCGTATAGAACTAGGAACCAGTAATTATTCAGTTAGTCTAACAAATAAAACAAGTTGTAACTTTCAACTTTCACCCAACATTATATCCTATATACTTAATTTATTTTACAGGTAACCACAGAGAAACTTAAAGAAATCTTTGAACAAAAAGGAGAAGTAACTGACGTTCAGTTAAAATATACTAAACATGGAAAATTTAGAAATTTTGGGTTCATTGGCTATAGAACAGAAGAACAAGCTACACAAGCGAGAGAATATTTTGATGGTACTTGCATTAACTCTATGAAGATTGAAGTACAGACTTGTGCTAACTTAGGGGATGAGAAGAAACCCAAAGCTTGGAGTAAATATGCCTCTGACAGCACAGCATACCAGAAGTTACACAAAGATGAGATACAAGATAAGAAAAAAGCAGAGAAAAAAGACAGAAAGATTGAAAAGAACAAGAATAAAATAAAAGAGCTGCTGAGAAAGGTAATTTATGTTTATACTAGGTTAGTAATTTAAGTAACTAATCCAAAGTGAATTGTAAAATTATCAATTACCCAAATATATGTATCTCACTAAGTAGTGAAATATTTAAAGTATATGAAAACTTTCACTTTGTGGCTATGTCCTTGGGTTTTATTTGTTTGTAGGAACCAAAACATAAATATCAAAATATTTTACAGTGACAACAATGATTTTAAACTGTTTTTCACTCAAGTATTTCTAGTCTTGAGTATAATATATTAGGAGTTAATACTTCTGTAAACTAACTTTGATATAATTTTGATTGTAATGTAAGTCAGGTAGTTCAAAAATTAAATCCTTGAGAACACACTGACTGATTACCTCTTTAGTCAAGTGGTGTAAGCTGTCCGGTTAGACTACTATGCCCAGATTGAATTCCATTAAATTCCAGAGACAATCTTTGTTTTTCCACTAAGGTTTGTTTTGGTGTCTGGTTGTGGGACCACCCCCATGTGCAGAGCACTTTAAGAGGTTGGTGCCGGTTGTCTTTAACACATCTATGACTATAGTTAGAGGTAGCCAGAAGCCATAATCTGACAGCTGGTCTCTCAGGCACTGTTCCCTACTGGTTTATAGATCTGATAGCAGTTGCTTGTTTAATTTTGATAGCTAGCTGCATCAGGTTAGACTGGGAGCCGACCCTGAATAGAAACGGGCAAAATTCTATGTAAATGTGATGGTACACACAGACTGTAAATTTTTTTTATAAACCAGCTTTTCCACTGCTTACTAGACA
This sequence comes from Meganola albula, assembly GCA_936450015.1. NCBI lineage: Eukaryota > Metazoa > Arthropoda > Insecta > Lepidoptera > Nolidae > Meganola > Meganola albula. The sequence continues at coordinate 9,201,062 of OW388155.1, read as the reverse complement.
CCTGCAAATATTTAATTTCAGCATAAAGATGACCCACTATTTGCAGAATTTATTGAAGCCCATGTTAATGATAAAACTAGTTGGGTCAAAGAGGCTTTACAGTCTGCATCTAAGAGTGATGAGGAGGACATTGATGATGAAGGAAACACCAAAAATAATGACATGGAGAATGCCTTAACTGAAAATAAAGAAATAGCTGCAGTTGAAGAAGATAAAAAAGTTGCAAATAAACCTATTAGTGATTTAGAGGTAGGCAATAATTAAATAATTTTTTTATTGACTTCAGTATATTACAGGAATCAATGCTTAAAATTTTTGGAAAATAAAACTAGAGTTTAACCCCCTAATCATAAAAAGTCTTTAATGCTCATGCTAAAATATGTTTATAATTTGTGTGTCTTTGTGTGTCATCTTGACATTTATAGTAGTAAGAAATAGACAAATTACATTTTAACTAAAGAGCCCTATGAACAAGACTGTAATTGTCTAAAGTTTTAGTCATTATTATGTTTGATAATAATTTGTAATAATCTGTGTGGACAAGGACAGGTAGTCAAAATTGACTCAGTCAGCCCTAAACTGTTACATGCTATCCTATGATTATATCTCGTCCTGAACACATCTCGTTACACCCTCTCTGCATCAAACCGCTCACATAAGACTTTAGACACACTAATAATTATGATACTATTATGTACTAGGTTTCCGCCGACGGGTTCACCCGCATGACCTACATTTATATTGTGCCCAGCAATGGAATATGAATGAAAAATAAAAAAGTAGTCTCTAGCCTCAATAATATTATAAAACTTTATTATTTTTAATTTGGGATATCAGTGCAAGATTTTACAAATCAGACTAGTAGTCCCTGACATTATAAAGTGAAAAGGTTACTTTAGTTGGATGCTCAACTAAAGTAACCTTTTCGCTTTATAATATTACTATAGATTGTACTTATTTCATTCTAGTACATGAAGATTTTAATGAAAAAAGTTGGTAGTTCAAATGACAACTCATTAGAAGTAAAAGATGAACCACAAGAAGAGCAAACACCTAAAAAAATCAGAAACAGACCACTTTTACATGTTAAAGTAAGTTAACACATTGATTTTATTTTGTACATTTTGAAAAAAAATACATTTGTTAATGTATTAATTTTATTTTGCTCCAGATTACAGGTTTACCTTTCAAATGTAAAAAGAAGGACATCAAGGAATTTTTCCGACCATTAGTCCCATACTCAATCAGACTTCCACTTGGCAAGGCCAAAAAAGTTGCTGGTTTCTGCTATGTGGGCTTTAGAACTGAGAAGGAATTAAATAAAGCACTTGGCAAAGACAAATTGTTTTTAGGTAAAGTAAAAAAAACGTCTTTTTTCTAATAGGCTTTTAAATAAGGTTATTCATAAAAAAACATGGTTGTACAAACCTGAATATGACAGCTCACTAGGGATTCCCCTAGTGAGGTCAAAAGTTATCTTTCTTTTTACTTTGCACTTTACTTGTGAAGTTGGGTCTGATGTTGCTCGCGTACGGTATTTTATTGGTAAATTTAACCGTGTTGTGCAATGATCAAACCCCTAAACTGCACAAAATGTAAGATAACAAATTGATGCTAAACTGGCGAAAAATTAATAATAACAATACATTTTTATTGGAACAAATAAAACATTTTACATGTTCGTTAACAGCCGCATTAGTACAGAGTACTGTGTCGCAGGTATTAGCGCCCATCTCCAAGAGGAGAGCAACGTTACGGTAAATCTATTAGAAGAAAAAACAAAAGTAAACTTAAATGTACAGCAAAATGTATAATGTATTAGAATGACAAAAATATTCCTACAACGATTACATAGTTAGAACAAACGAGATTACATTATGTATTATTATACATAATGTAATCTCGTTTGTACCTATTGGTACAAATCCGAAAATGTATGGCAGATTGATTGATTGATTGAAGTCTTCAATTATATTATTGTTATTTTATGTTCAGGTAACCATCGTGTCCATGTACATAAATATGAAGACAAAGCTAAAACTGCTGAAAAAGAAGAAGAGGAAGCAAATGAGAAAAAAAGAGTAGAGGTAAGACATGTTTATTCAGATTAAAGTAATTAAGTAGTTTTGTTTTATACATCTTATCATTATCATTTTAGAAAGTAATGAGTGAAGAGACCATAGGTGAAAGTGGAAGCATATTTGTTCGGAATCTAGCGTATGTCGTTTCTGAGGAAGAAGTAAATAGTCTGTTTGAAAAATATGGTGAGTCAGTATGCATTAAATTCATCTATCTGTATTCCACATATTCTGCAGATGTACAATAAAACTAAGTGTAATTTATTCCACAGGGCCTATCGCAGAAATACATATGCCGATAGATCCGATCTCACGGCAGCCGAAAGGATTTGCAACAGTAACGTTTGTAATGCCAGAACACGCAGCCAGAGCGTATACAGAGCTCGACGGTACTGCGTTCTGCGGTAGAATGCTGCATCTACTGCCCGCCAAAACTGAGAAGCTCGATAATGACGACGATGATGGTAAATATGTTCTTCACAATTCTGTAATTGTAGGAAGAAATTATAGTGTACTAGCGGCCCGCCCCAGCTTCGTCCGGGTAGCTTCAGCTCACTCAACAATTTACAAAAAATGTGATAAACCGCTCAACCGATTTTGTGCAAACTTCACATAAACCATCTACTAAATAGTCCGAACAATGCCTAAACATTTGGTTTGAATAGGTAAGCCAGTTTTTGAGTTATAAAATTACAACGAAAAGTGGCATTGATTTTTATATTATAGTGTATGATGTATTGACATTAATGTATCGTTAAATTTTAAAATCTACTTTATACAAATAAATCTGGCAATTATTGTATGTATATTGATATCATCATGATATGTGATACAAAATAACCAGATTTTCCGGTAGTCAAAGACATCGTATTCGTTCTTCTTCGTTCCTTCCAGTATACTAATTACATAATGTACATTTTTAGAAGGTCTATCATTCAAAGAGAAGAAGGCGAAGAAGTTAAAAGCGCAAGCGAACTCTTCACATAACTGGAACGTGCTCTTCCTCGGTACCAACGCGGTCGCTGACGTCATCGCTGCCAACTACAATACCACTAAGGAGCAACTACTTACTGATAATAACAAAAGTATGTACTTAAGTTTTCACTTCATCATGTGTAAATTCTGTTAAGTATAGAAAACACTTAGCTTAATTCTAACACACAATAGGCACTTGAAGGGAATCGAGTCTTCGAGTGACATAGGTAATCGCGGCGTGTCCGCATGATTATTTCTCTACCGAATCATCATAAACATAGCATCACGCTTGTATTACCCGAAGGTGCAGACAGAGGTGAATATCACCCTCCTTTCGTTGGCTATGGCTAAACATAATAAGGGCGATAATACGTAAAACCTAAGTCCAATACGTTTTACGTATTATCGCCCGTATTTGGGCGAGCCTATAGCCGTTCAACGGGCACAATTCCAAACTTCGACCTGCAACTAAGATTCTCTAAGTATATCTATTAGAAAAATCTCGGCTCGGATTCTCGGAAATCTCGGCGGAATCGCCCCGGAATCTCGCAATTACTAAGCGAACACGCTCACCACTCGACTACCTAGGCAATCGCATACACTACATAGCATATGTATGCTATTATGTCAAATGTCGCCGCTACATAGCAACAAAACAGACATACAAACAGCATAAAGTCGCCACGCCGCGCGCCGTCGCGGTACAATACAATGACTATATAGAGACACTCCCACAGTTTTCATAGAATTAGGTGACACGGCGGTGCTGCGTGACAATCGCTCGTGAAAATGAACCCTGTGTGTACTTTCGTACCAAATAGTCGAAAGAGTGTACCTATGCCGATGTGGTAGACATTAACGTGTGTAAATAGATAGTATTTAATTTATTATTTCCACGGCTAGGTACCTAATAACCCAAATATTTTCATTACATGATCATAACAGTTTATTAATTTACGACAAAGTCTAAGATCTTGACTTACACATAAGACTAATGCGAATGAAATGTAGTAATACAAGACGCACTGTTATCACCAAGTAAAACGAGCAATCGTTTCTGAAAATCATATGCATGTTGATTATAATTTTACACATCCTACAATTTCAATGATCAATATCTCTATAAATAACTAAACAGTTCTTTGTCATACTACTTAACATAATAGGTACCTTCAGTTATTATAAAAACCCGTATCGTACCTAGGCAACTGATAATAAACTAGTCAATTTTTTATTTATATTATTGGGGACTTACTTATTTACAAAGCGCTGAGGATACGAAGTCTACTTAGTCTGTGGCTGAGAGCGCGTGCCGGGCGCACGGTACCTGTAGGCTAATTCACGTAATAACTTGACGCTGACAATTGCAATTGAGTTGCGGTGCAGTTGCTTAAGTTTAAGTCTTTGTGCCTAATGGTATTCTTGTAATTGTCATTTAAATAACATAAACGCTAAAGCGATCGCGAAGCGCGAACTTGACACGGGCGTGTCTTACAACGGTTGTCAAGATTACGAGAATACGAAAAGGGCTGTTTTGATACAAACTTAACTGGAACTGCACCGCAACTGAACTTATTTAATTACGTGAATTAGCCCACTGAGCGCTTTGCATCGCGCATTCTATATTGTAGTATTGTGTATTGTAAATGTAAATACCCTGTGACACAACAAAATAAACCTACCTTTTACATTTTTAATTCTAGCTCGACGGTCATATACCTACAAATTGCGTTAATAACTATGAAATCTTTGATTTTAGACACGAGTGCAGCCGTGAGGTTAGCACTCGGAGAAACCCAGCTAGTAGCAGAAACAAGGGCATTCCTCGAAAATAACGGGGTTTATTTAGATGCCTTTAATAAGGTTCGTACAGTACAGTCAGATAGTGTATATAAATATTTTTATAAGTATCTCAAATATAATCATAATTGTGTCTTACAGCCCGCCAAAAAGAGATCAAAAACCTGTATACTTGTTAAAAATTTACCTTCAGGCACAGAAAAAGAAGAAATAATGTCTTTGTTTGAGAAACATGGTAAAATAGCGAGGTTCTTGATGCCGAAACATGGTATAACAGCCCTTGTGGATTTTATAGAACCGTTTGAAGCTAAAAGGGCGTTTATCAAATTAGCATATTCTCAATTTAAAAGCGCACCTTTGTACTTGGAATGGGCGCCAGAGAATGTATTCTCAAAATCCACTGAAACAAGTCACACAGATAGCACCACAAATGAGATACTCAAAGACGAACATGAAGAAACAACTAATGAGTCTATACTACCTAATCACAGTAAAATTAATCATGAAGAGCAGAAGAGTGATATTATTGATGTTGAAGAACCTGAAAATGATACAACTTTGTTTGTTAAAAACCTCAATTTCATAACCACAGAAGCAGATCTTAAAAAGGTTGGTGTTTATACCAAATTATGTAGCCAGATAATCAAATGACAGTCGTATTGATAACCAACATTTTTAAAGCATTTTTCAGAAGCCGGTAAAGTACACAGCGCAACAATTGCGAAGAAAAAAGATCCAAAGCACCCTGGTCAATTTCTATCGATGGGTTATGGGTTTGTTCAATACATCAGGAAAGAATGTGCAAACAGCGCATTGAAGTTACTACAGAGCTCCACTCTAGATGGCAAAACGCTAGAATTGAAAAGATCAGAAAGAGGGAACACGTATGTTTATTTATATTTATTAATAAAATATTTCCCCAAATTATCATTTTGTAATTTCATAAACCAATGTCCTTATTTACATTTAAAAAGTGTTTGTCAGTTAATAATTGTTGAATTGATGATAGTAAATTAACATGGTTTCAGGACGGAAGTGAGGACGATAAAGAAAACAAGCAAGGATACAGTACAGAATGGCACAAAAATTCTCGTCCGTAATGTACCGTTCCAAGCCAACAGTAAAGAACTGCACGAAATATTTAGGTAACTATCTGTCGATTGAATCGTTGATTGTTGATAACAGGCTTTTAATACAATGAACTATACTTCGAACAAGATAACAGCTGTTGTAACCAGTGCCGGAGTTACCAAGCGCATTTACACGAGTTGTCCCAAAAGGGGCCCCGCGCATTCAAACATCAAAACATAAACCTTTATACATGGTCTTCAGATAAAGAGATAAATATAGGCCTTTAGAGTGGCACGTGGCTATGGTATATTATCAGACTAGCGACCCGCCCCGGCTTCGCACGGGTGCAATGCTGATACTAAATATAATAAGGTATATTTACAGAATGTCTTTATAAACAAAGTTTAGCTATTTTGTCATTGGAAAATACACGCTCCGCGCGCGGCCAGACCGGTACCGCCGCGCGCCGCATCGCTATGTCCCTGCATTTTAAATCTGTAATACCTTCGGAAATATCCGTTTAATTATATGCTGTAAGGGGCCATATTTACCTGTAATAAATGGATAATGTATTTAAAGTACTTTATTGGACAAGGATTAATGCTGTGTTGCTTAATATCACTTCGTAAATAAGGCATTTTTCCCGTAAAATGTAAAGAATAAAAAATGGTCATTGTGGGTTATCCTTAAGATATAGACATATACCATTGCAGACTTTTTTTGTTGATTTTTTTAAGATGTACAATACTGTACATTATTTTGATTTATCTCGTGGGGTTCAGCTAGCGTTTGCAATGTAAGCGCAAAAAAAATCTCTATCTATTAAAAAAAATCCGCTTCAAAATCCGTTACTTAGAAGATTTAAGCATACATAGGGATGGACAGACAGCGACAGCGACTTTGTTTTATGTACTTAGTGGTTAATCAATTTATGAAGACCACTGAGTAATAATTTTGTAGGGGCCCCGCGCTTGCTTAATCCGGTACCTACTGGTCGTAACACTTAGGGGTTTAAATTAATTAGCTGGTTTTAATTAGTGTCTATATTTTATTAATTGTTATCAATTTATATATCACATTAAACAACTTATTTATATTACTTATAACAACTTATTTCTAGGGCTTTTGGCGAAATTAAAACTTTGCGACTTCCTAAAAAACTGACGCCTGGCTCAGAACAGCATAGGGGGTTCGCCTTTGTAGATTACCATTCCAAGGCAGATGCAAAGGTAAACAAACATGTGTAAATACCTTTTATAGGATACACAATTCACTGTTGTTTATAATAAACACAACAGTGAATTGTGTACATAATAGTGCTATGGTTATTCCTACCTGTTATTCATTTTATTTCAGTCTGCATTCGAGGCTTTATGCCAATCTACACATTTGTATGGAAGACGATTAGTCTTGGAATGGGCAGAACAAAATGAAGAAAGCGAAGACATCAATCTGCTGCGGAAAAGAACTGCGCAGACATTTAATGCTAAAACTCCCGGTGGAAAGAAATCTAGAAAAGGAGCTGTCGATGTGGAAACCTTTGTAGAAGGACGGGAGCTTGAATAATTTTAAGTAGATACACACTTGTTAGCGTTTATCAGATATTTAATAGATAAATAAATGTATTTCAAATAAAATGGAATCTTATTATTTACTATTGGGTCAGTTTACCTATTGATAGGTGCTACAAAATGAAATCTCAGTTATTACTTGTTTGCCTTTATTTCATGCTAAAATTGTTACATTTGCATGTTATAATGGCGTTTAATTAAATGGTTTAACTAATATCAGGTGACTGGTTATTAGTATAAAATACTTTACAACATGGTAATGCTCATGATTACAAGCAACTTTACCAAATGAATTTTGTAGAGCAATAGAGACGATGCTAATGGAGGAGCAGGAAAGGACAGGTGATGGGGTGCTTTGGTTACGATCGTAGTCTACTTCGCGCACACAATATTAAAAAGCGAATATGATTAAAAAAAAGTTGCACCATAAAATAAAGTATCTTTGCGAAAGTTGTTTGTAGTCATGAGCAATACAAATGTGGAAGTATTTTACACTATTTACCATTCATCTTATATAAAGAAGCTACTAATTTAATTATTGCAATTGTAATTACAAGAATTTTAATAATATGCAAATATTTACAAATGCTTCATATAATTATATGGAACAACTAGTGTAGAGATTTGTTTATATGTTTAATGTTAAAAGTATGAAGAAATACACAGCAACATACTTTAAAATCTAAATTTATAACTTATGATTTAGTAGGTAAATTAGGTAATGATTTAATTTAACTACCAAGTATCAACATCATCAGCAATGTGCTAACCAATTCTAATTGTTACCAAATTTTCTGTCACAAATATTTATAAAACAAATCTGCAGCACATAACAATTAGAATCAATGCCATCATCATTTTTATAACACTAACACTGGAAAAATATTTACAGGAACATCACACTGCTGAGTGACCAACTTTATGGTTTTTTTTGTATCTCAACTTAAAAAGTATATCATTAATATCTTTTGAAAGCAGTTAATTACATTTCTCATTAAGATGATGACATAATACAGAGAACTAAACAAAAATGGTACCCTGCCTTAGAAATACATGGTGTGCTTGAAAGAAATCAGTGGCAGTAGACAACAATAAAATAGAAACAGTAAAATGTTACATGTGTTACATGAAATGTTTAACAACAAAATTCTTTGATAAATAAGTTGTAAAAATAAGTTATTACCATGTCACTTTAAACATTAAATGCAATGAAATGAATTTATGAGCATACAATTTGATTCACTTTTAAGAAAACAACACAATAACAAGAAATAAGAACAAAAAAGTAATAAAAAAATAAATAAAGATCAGAAAACAATAAACTGGTCTGGGTTGCAAAACATGTTTGACCATTCCAAAACTACGTCAAATCAGAGTCTTAGTAGGTATACTAGGCATTTCTCTAACAATAAATTCAGATATGTTTTGGAACGAAGCTGGTTATTTTTATTTAGCACAACCACCTACTCTAGAATTAGAGGAATGTACCTAAATTATTATATTAAAATAATTCCCTAAATTCCAGGAAACAAAATGCTAATTTTAATTGTTGTACATCTTAAAAATGTCTTCCCCAATTCAAATGTGCAATTAATTCTGGGGCTCAACTGAATTTGGTTCATTTTTAAAAACTCCTTTATTTCAATCAATCTTTACTGTTGAATAAATCTTTCTAACAAATATACTGGTACCTATGTATCCTACAGTGCCACATATTATACCCAAAGCTAAACTAAACAGAGCCATGTAGCCAAAGTAAAATGTAGTTTGGAACAGACCATACATTTTTGTTTTAAATAAGAAGTAATAAAAAGAATACATATAGACATAGAGAGCAGTGCTCCCTGCAGACAGAAAACTGGTCCACTGCCAGCGGTAGTCTTCAGCATTCAATAAGAAATAAGTACATACAATTGTAACACAAATTGTCACTATCATCAAGATTAAGAATACAAGCAACATGAAACCATATACATAGTATATTTTGTAAGCCCAGAATGATGTGAAGATGAAATACATTTCAATAAATATAGATCCAAAGGGCAAAATGCCACCTACTAAAATAATAATAAGAGGTTCCATAAACCACTTCTTTTCTGGTATCGGTCTAGGGACAGCATTAATGCGACAAGGGTAATCTGGCTGTCCAGCTAAATTACGACCTAGAACTGTACCCACCAAGGTAAGAGGGAGTATGACAAAAGTACAAATAGACATGACAGCAACCATACTGCCAAATGCAATGGCTCTGGAAGCATGGTAGGACATGGCAATAAAGTTAATAAAGAAAGCTGTGCCACAAACAAGAACCGGCAAAAGGAAAGCTGAGAGCAGCATCTGCTTAATCCATAACTTGCCTCCCATTCTTGCATACAGAGACCCACCAAAGTAACCATTGACAGGGGAAGTGGCAGCATAGATAAATATTGCTGTAGACAGTAGTGACCCTCTTTCAGTATATAGTTCACCAAATATAGTGAATATTATTACAGCTAAAGTAACTACAGTTAACTGATATCCAGTTCCTATAAGTGCTGAGAATATAGGCAGATGTGGCACTGGCCTGAACACATCACCGTGAACCTGCTTCCACCCATATTCATCACCAAGATCTTTTTCTAAGTCATCAAGATCATCATCTTTAGAATATCTTGCATAATCTTTTCGAAGCGTTCTCATTAAAATCATAGATACTAGGCCTACCAAGAAAATAACCATCATGAAACTGTTGAAGATACTAAACCAATGAATTCTGTGTTGAAAGAAATTGGGGTCCAAATACTTATCAAATCTGTCTTCATAGTGAATGTTGCTCTTCTTCCAGTTGACTTCATAGGTAAATGGAATCTTCGCATTTGGCGTAAGTCGTTCCTTATTCTCAGCTGTAAGATTTACCTCTACGATTCTGTTGCCATTGTAACCTATATCAAATTTCTTATGAGTCCAAATGTAATAGTGGTCACCATCTATTTCACCCACTGTACCCCATATGGGCAGATCATCTATGTACATTTGATACCAGTAGTGGTTCTTAACAGCATACACGAAAGCCTTGTAGGATTGGTCGTTCAGTTCGATAGCACAAAATTGTTGTGCCTGTATAGGATCTTTGAAAGTTATATCAAGCCCACTGAATTCCAACTCAACGCCTTGTAGTGCTTCGGATAATGTCTCATGGTAATGTCCAATTGTAACTTTAGTGCCAACGCAAAAGGGCAATGAAAAATATGCATACGTCTCTTGGCGATTATGATATGGGCCCACTGTATTCATCCAAAGCACCACTTGTTCTCCATCTTTATAAGTGTGCGTATGTTCATCACAATCAGCAATAGTCCATAATATAACAAACATACATAAATATTTCATTTTTATGCAGCAAGCAGCTCTTTATACACAACTAATCTCAAATAAAATAAACATAACACGTATGAGACCGGACATTTATTTAATCGAAATATTACCAGCACTAAAAAATAAATTGTAATGGTCGTTATTACAATAACAGATAAGGAATTATTTTCCAGTAACAAATAATACATTATTGAACAACGGGCCAAGTTTTACCGTTATCCTGTTATTGGTCGTCGTGCTGTTGTTGAAGGCAATTTGCCGCACGTCTCGAAATAATTTTAATTTTTTGTTATCTTCACTTCAACACTTTTAAGTGTCCCACTACTAGGCACAATTATCTATACTGGGTCTTCTCTCAACTTTAGTTTAGGCCTTAATCCACACACGCTGGCCACGTGCGGATTGGTGGATGTCACATGTCCTCGAATGATTAGTTCTTAGACATGCCGGTTCCCTCACGATGTTTTACTTCACTTATATTGAGTAGCGGGGATGAAACAATTCACACAAAGATGTGTGGGCACAACCAGGATTCGAACCCGCTACCAAAGCGTTTATATGCTCTTTGCCCGCGACCTTGTTTTTCTAAGCCGAGGCCCGTACCGCTGCACCACCACAGCTGGTAGACTAAGGCTGACTTCACAGCTATCCAGGAGACCCGTATGGGCTGTATGTGTGCGGGAAACCCGTACGGGTCTCGCCCGCGGTGCTCTGAAACGTGGGTTCAGTATGATACAGTTGCTAGTCGGTTAAAATCATCGACTGTCTCCCGCTAGCAACCATATCGACTCCTATCGACTGTACTCCCGGAGCACGGGCATTCCGACTCTGAGTCGCTGTGAAACGATGAATGAGCTGCGACGATATCGCGGCAGTATGGTTCCGTGCTCGGGACGCGGGTGGCGGCGTTATACGGGCACTACCCGGAGCGGATCGCGTGCACACCAATCCGCGTGGTGTGCACGCGAAACGATGAGTGAAACGATGTTCTAGCGCCTAACATGTGCTCCCGCTCCGGGCGCCCGCACTGACAGTCCGTACGGATCGTCCGTACAGCAGTGAAACCAGCTTTAATGCATGCTAATATTGAAAAAGCTATGCATGTCAATGAATGAGCGCCTTCATATCAGTGAACTCATCAACAATCTCGTAGTTTATTCTGGAAATATATCATAAAATTCTATTATTAAAAAGAAACTCACTTTTTGGAAAAAAAAATCTTATTAGAGACTAGGCTACGACACAGGGTATCCTAGTGTAGGGTCTAGGGATGCTGTGACTGTACTACATTTATTTATGCTAAATAAAGATTTTCATTTCATTTTCATTTTCATTTTTGGCAAAGTAAAAAAATCTCCCAATAGTATCGATTATTAATCGTATTATTTTCTATAATTGATTTTTTTATATCACATCCCTACTGGACGAAAACAAACACAGAGGTTATGTTGTGTGATGCATGCTTACTAGCATTCTAAATTTAATAAACGTATAGGTGTAAGACTATCATAGTAATTATTAATAAAATAGTACTTCAAAGATGGAATTAGACGTTCCTAGTTGTGTGCAAGCTAAATTAAAATCGGATACAGGAGAAGAAATTGGGAGTCCTTTAGACTTACCATTATGTATTTCAAGAGATCAGCTACAACTCATATGTAATGCATTATTACAAGAGGTAATAACACCTTGTCATGTCTTCACACCTCTGCTATATGATATATTATAAATTGACTGCCAATACTGGTAATTTAAGAAGTACTAGACCTAATAAAATTTCTGTTTCAGGAAAACAAACCATTTTTATTCTTTGTCAAGGATGTTGAGATTACAAACACCCTTCAAGATGCACTCGATATCAAAAACCTAAACTTTGAAGAAGTTGTTGAAATAATTTACCAACAACAGGCTGTGTTTAGAGTGAGACCAGTTACAAGATGCACAAGGTATAAATTTTATATATCTATTTAATTGTAGGTTAAATGTATATTTTATTTAGTATTTTTATACGTAAAATTAGGGGTGTCAACACACCTAAGTTTACATATTTTGTGAATTTATTTACATATTATGTGGTAGATGTTCATCTCGACCTACACCAGTATAAAGGCACAAGTGATTTTAGAATAATAATCGTCTTATATACTATTTCAGCTCTATTCCTGGTCATGCAGAAGCAGTAATTTCAACAAATTTCAGCCCCTCTGGAAAACAATTGGCCAGTGGCTCAGGTGACACTACTGTCAGGTTTTGGGATCTTCACACGCAAACTCCCCTACATGTATGCAAAGGTATTTTATATAGTATTATGTACTCAGATTTATCATGAGTCAACACCCTGCCTCTGGCCTACCATGCTTTTAGAATTAACACTCCAACACTTTACTCTGCAATAGGCTTTCACTTGACTACAACTTGCCTGATGTTAAGCAATGATGTAGTCTACTATGAAATGTGCTATGCAATGTACCGATTCACTTGTGATTATAAATTATTTTTAGTGAGAAGGTGGCAGTAGAATGAAACTCAAAATAGTTAGTAAGCATAAAGGAGCAACAATTCTGACCCACCCTCTTAAATGTTGTCACCAAACATTGCACCACTTGGCAGTGCGGCTTTGTCTGTCACAAACCATGGACAAAGTCAGTTGTTACCAGTTTGTGGTCATCTGATTTGCACCACCTGGGGACTACGTGTGGGGATTCAGATCTAACTTGCCCTCCAACAGATGAAGATGACTCAGCCCCCAAAGTTAGTTACTTTTTTTTAATTTCTAGTGTTTAAACTAAGTTTGCATTCTCTATCTTTTGTCGTTGGCATTCACAAATATAATTCAGGATAGAATTGTTAGAACTAGGTTAGTCTCAAAATGAATAAATCCATTCCTATTCAGATACTATTTGTTAAGTGTAATACTCTTTGTAGGTCATTCGAACTGGGTGTTATGCATCAGTTGGTCACCAGATGGATTCAAGCTTGCATCAGCATGTAAACAAGGCAGAATAATGATATGGGACCCCACTACAGGCAATCAAATAGGGAAAACTATGATAGGACACAAACAGTGGATCACAGCACTATCATGGGAACCATATCATAGGTCAGTTAAGTCAAAAATCAACACATTATAAAATAATATACAAAAAATGTACCAGTTTTAAAAATACGAGTAAATGTTATGTCAATCATAAGCGAGATCATTTAATTAAATTTAGTTTATATGTATTGTTAAAATAGTAATTTTTATCTGCCTATTTTTGATATTTTCACAGATTCTCCTAAACAATTTGTAAAGTGCAACTGTAAATTTTTTAAGTCAGTACTTTTACATGACACAATCAATCCAATAATTTTATTAAAATTATGTTATTATGCACTGATCTGCCAGGGGACTCATTCATACTCATAATCTGTTAATCTCCATCAAGGGAGTCACAATTATCCAATCTAATCATTTTCCCACTAAGGGATATGTGTGTTCATTCCCTTCATACATCTAAATTGACAGTCATTAAAATAAGTTTTTTTTTTATTGATATAGTTTCATTCAAGAACCCATAAGTTGTCAACAGACCATACACATTTATTATATTATATTATATCCCTTTGGAAGGCATATGTCGAAGTTATAATATAGTGGCCTGTAAAACTACATTATTGGAATTATAATTTTTACTTTTAGAAATCCAGAATGTAGAAAACTAGCAAGTTCATCAAAAGATTGTGATGTTAGGATATGGGACACAGTAACAGGGTTAACAATACTTAGTCTAACAGGACACTCAAAGACTGTAACATCTGTGAAATGGGGAGGAAACGGGCTGATTTATACTTCATCTCAAGATAGAACTATAAAGGTTGGTAGACAATATTATAAAAAGTCCATTTTAACCAGAATCAAAACGTTTTTTTAATAAGGCCGTAAATTTTTAAGGTATGGCGTGCTGATGACGGCGTTCTCTGTCGAACGTTAGAGGGCCACGCTCACTGGGTCAATACTTTAGCTTTGAGTACAGACTATGTACTTCGTACAGGGCCTTTTCATCCAGTTACAGATCAACAGGACATAACTACAGACAGTAAGCTATGCATATAAGTAGTGTTAACAATAACATTTTCATTTTACAATTTGTTTTCAATAAAGAGAATAAAAAGCATACCTTTTTTTTAGAAAATGTACTCAAAAAACAGGCTTTAGAACGTTATGAAGCAGTCTGTGGAAAAGCTGAGGAGCGCCTTGTCTCAGGTTCAGATGATTTCACGCTATTTTTATGGTTGCCTGAGAAAGAAAAAAGGCCTTTAGCGCGTATGACCGGTCACCAACAGCTGATCAACGACGTCAAATTTTCACCTGATACTAGGTATGAATCTATATAATTCTGTTAAGAAAATAAATAAAATCAATTCAACTTTTGAAACATACTTACGTAGAACTTCAAAATATTGATGAGAACTGTTTATTATTTTTTCTGTCTAGGATTATAGCATCTGCTTCATTTGATAAGTCAGTAAAGTTATGGGAAGCAGCTACCGGCAAATTCTTGACGACATTGAGAGGTCATGTGCAAGCCGTTTACATGGTAGCATGGTCTGCAGATTCCCGACTTTTGTTAAGCTCTAGTGCAGATTCTACATTAAAAGGTACTACTGCATTTTTAAGAAAATAAATTCTATAATCGGCCGATTTCTTTCGATACTTGATACCTATCATTTCTATTTATTTAATGACTTTAGCAAAGGCATTGAGTTTATAACACTATGTTTTACCAAAGGGAATATAATCACTGTGTTAGATTTGATATTAGCTTCATACAAAATACGTCAAAATCTTTTCTATTTAACAATATTCACGAATCGGATATGCCAACTGTTTCTCAGATTAAATGGTTATCTTTCAGTGTGGAGTATGAAAACAAAAAAAATTGTATTAGATTTGCCTGGACATGCTGATGAAGTTTACGCTGTAGATTGGTCACCAGATGGCGCCTATGTAGCCTCAGGTGGAAAAGACAAAGTTCTAAAACTGTGAGTACAACAATGAACCAACAATGAACAATACATTAATGTGTATCTAGTCTGACAGATTTCTTTGACAACATGCTCAGAATTTAGTGAACATTCCCAAAGAATTGTGAAAGTTAGAACCAGATTTTGTGAAGATCTAATAAGAGAGTAATGGGCTAGATTTGGGCCCTCAATCCACACAGAGGATTGAGGGTCCACTTGTCCGGTACAAGTGGACCCTCAACCCTCAATCTCCTCCAATAAACTTAAGGTACTACAGAAAGTCTATAGTAAAATAAAAGTTCACATGAAATAAAAATTGTGAAAACAAAATATCATAGCAAAACACTGTATTATTCTGTATATCTCCGTTTAAAATGGTCCCTCATATGGAAAGTTTATTACGCTATTTGGTTATTCGTTAAAATCTTACATGATCTTAAATTGTGAAATTTTGTGATGGATCACGAAATCACAAACAGATCACGTATCATTATGGTTAAAAATTATCAACTTTTTAAAATTCGGTCCCTCAGTAACTGACGAAAACAAAAAAGTGGACAACTGTTGTCCACTTTTTTGTTTTCGTTTTATTACACTAATAATAATGACAAAAAAAATAGTAAAAATATAAACGCATGATACATAAGACGGACAGTTATCTCCATTAGTAAACCAATGTGCTACAAATTGATGTTATTTGTTAATAATAATAAACTATAAATTGAATTAGTTATTATAGTAATTATAATTCGATTTCGATTATCGCGTTAAGAATATATTAATGTAAAAATATTCCAGGATAAAATGTAACCATTTATAATAAAAAACTTAATTCTCTATCATCTCAACTATCTCTATTCCAAATTTCATCCGTATACGCTTGGTAAGCGTGCAGGACAAACAAACACACCTTATCATGCACGCATTTATTATCATGTAACTGAGTGTTTCATTGTGTAATGCAAATTAAAAAAGGTATTATATTCAATAATTAAATTATGATCATAAAAAACAAGGTTATGGCGATCGAGGGCCCCAATCACGGCTGCGCCGCGGTTTGACGACAGCCGTATTAGAGCATACATATTATTATTATTATGATATTGACAAAATATTTCTTTTTCAGGTGGCAACATTAATAAAACAAGACAATTGAAATGTTATAAGACTTTATGGAAATAAACTTGTTGCAATACAGCTGCAAAAATAACCGTGTTTTACTTAATTTTAATACTCTTCTTAACATTTGCTTTAATTCCTGATGCTTCACCAGCATATCTTGTAATCTCTGTCTTGGGCTCACGAACTGCTCCTCTCCTCCTTATTTTAGCTTTTCTGTATTTAAGCTTATGTTTAACTCTTGGATTTCTTTGCTCTTTCTTTCTATGTGGTGTTAAGCCTTTGTTTTTGGCAATCTGATAAGTGATTTCTCTTTTTTCACCAGCAACATCCTCTGTATCAATGCTTTGAGATGATGTGGAAGGCTTGTTACTAATTTCATTAGGTGTAGTAACATCATTATTTTCATTATCAGAGAATCCACTTTCTTCAGATTCATCATTGATTTTCTGCAAAGATTCTCTGTCTTCATTTACCAAATCATTATCCTCAAATTCTTCATCATCAGATACCCCTGTATCGCCTCCCTCATCTTTTTCCATCATACTAATTAGTTTTAATTTCTTTGGTGTTGATTCAAGATCCTCTCTGCCAGATTTTCGTTTCTTTGATGCCTTCTTTCGTTCATTTAAGTTAGTAACGTGTAATTTGAAATTGTTCTTCACTGCTAGTAGTATTTTATCAATTTGTGGTTTTATCACTTCCAGATAAATAGGCTCCATTTTGTTTAAAACTTGCCTATATTGGTATAACCGTTTTATAACTGGATGGTTCTGGATATTAATTTTTTGACTTTTCAGAAGCAAGTAGTAACTTATATTGGTGCAATAGTTTAAGATAAGATCATAATTGGTTTTAACAAATTTTGATGCTGGACATTTTGGAAGCTTTCCATCTTTTACTAGCTCTAGCACAGGATGTAAATCATCTTTTGCAACCGTTAACTTGGTTTTAAAATCATCAATGAGGCCAGCAAACTCAGGGCTTTCCTTTTCGAGTAATTGTAATTTTTGCCTTTTAGACAATTGACTTAGATCACTTTTTACTACAGTTTCTTTGTCTTCCACAGCTGTCACTTGCTTTGTAAAAAAGTCCAAGGTAAAATCCTCATCTCCAAGTTGTTCTAATAGCCTTTTCTGTATATTTTTAGCCTCCTCTTCTTCCATAAGGGCAGCCTCCTCATTGTCACCAAACCCACCATAGTCTTCATCTACATAGTCGGTAGCATAATATGATTGTTTCTTTTTGCCCCATGCTTTAGAATCAGGTAAATCATCATCAGAATTCTCTTTACCTTCAACATCACTATCAGCAATATCTAAATTGTTGTCATCCTCAGAATTGTCAGATTCAGAAAAGGCATATACCTCATCTTCATCATCAGAGTCATTACGTTTTCTTTTACGGACTTTCTCTAAAAGCTTCTTCTCATGTGGAGTGTAGTCATCTTCTGAATCTGAGGGTTCATAATTCCCTTTCACATCAAAGTTAGACTTCACCCTGTAACAAAAATTTTAATGAAAATCACCTATGAGTTAAAGTTTATATAGGTATCTGACATAACTAGGAATGGATGTTGTAGAATAGCATTGATTTTTTCTAAACATTGACAATTTTTTTTTTGGAATATGTATAATGTATATGCATTTTATTTAGCTGGGTGGGAGCCATTGGAAATTAGGTATTATGTACTTTCTCAATGTTTTTAACATATCTTTTTGGACTGAAGATGCAATCAACTTACTAAAATAGTATATAAGTTCTAACATTTAAATATGTCTCCCACAACTGTTGGTCTCCGCGGGAGCACTAGGCCAAAATCCTCCAACACAAGAACTCTGAGAACCGAAGAAAGTTTAATCGAATTAGACAAGGCGTTACAAAATATAAAATTTGACATCCTTGGTATTTGCGAAATGAGAAGGTTAGATGAGAAAATAACAGAACGAAACGATTACATATTATACCAGAAAGGCGAAACAGCAAGCCAAAGGGGAGTGGACTTTTTAATTAAAAAAGCACTGAAAAATTATATACAAGAATTAATAGGCATTTCAAACAGAATATAGTACAACAGAGTATAGCAATACTTAACATTAACATGCCAAGATACAAAAAACCGTGGACAATCGTACAAGCATCGAGAATATGGGATGGTGTGGATACCAAAACTAAAAAGCAACAGATCTAAACAAATAAAATAACAAATCGTAGTAGTATTCAGAGTCTTGCCACTGACTACTTTCGAACACTATGCAAACTGTGACACCGAAAAAAATAAAAGTAATAAAATGACAATAACAATCCGAACACTGGTTACAAACAAGTCCCACCAATACTCTTGCAGAAAGTACAGAAAGCCATCATGTCGCAGAAGTTAGAAAAAGCTCCCGGACCTGACAATATAACAAATGAGCTAATCAGAGGCACTGAAGAAGAAATAAGCCCAATCCTTACCAAGTTATTCAATGATAATATAACAACAGGCATCATCGCGAAACAGTGGAATGAATCATATATCATTCTTCTCCATAAAAAAGGGGATAACGATGACATAAGAAACTATAGACCAATTAGCCTAATATCAAATGTGTATAAAACCTTTGCAAAAGAAATATTAGAAAGAATAACAAGGGTCTTGAACGGAAACCAACTAATCGAGCAGGCAGGATTTAGAAAGAACTACAGCACTATAGACCACACGCACACAATCAAACAAGTCTTGGAAAAATACAATGAGTATCAGAAGACATTATTTACCTGCTTTATAGACTACTCCAAAGCATTTGACAGTATAAAACACAAATATATCTGGCTGAGTCTAAAGGAACAAGGTGTGGAAGATGCCTATAAAGAACTAATTAAGTCCATCTACAAAAAAAGCAAAAGCAGCAATAAATTGGAATCAAAAGGAGACCCCTTTTCAACAAACAGAGGTGTGGGACAGGGAGACCCACTATCCCCTAAGCTGTTTAATGCTGTACTAGAACACACGTTTAGAAGTATAGAGTGGGAAAATTACGGTATTATAATCAATAGAAGCCGCCTCAACTATTTGAGATTTGCAAATGATATTGTCCTGCTAGAAGAAGATCCTGAGAAACTAAAACACATGATAAATGACTTAGCAGTAAAAAGTAGAGATGTAGGTTTAGAACTTAATGCAGAGAAAACAAAACTTTTTTTTTCCAATTTGAATCAGCAATCAGTTGCAAGACTAAAAGCCAATAAGTTGAGTTATTTTATGTTTTTTAAGGCAATAAGGCCAGTGCCTTATCTACCGTTTATATTAACGCTTTTCTTTTAAGCCTTTTCCTGGTTGGAGATGGGTTTAGAAGCCCAGACGCTAGTTCATTTGGGTGAAGAGACAAGCGCCCTAGATGTCTGCTAGTGAGTCTCTTGATTTCAACATCAACTGAGGGAATGTTTAAGTAATTGTGGATCTCTTCAGTTTTAGTAAACCACGGAGCATTTACAATTGTTTTCAAGTTGCCATTCTGCGCCCTTTGGATGCACAATATGTCCATATAGGCTGCAGTATGGAGTTGTATATTAGCAGTTTGTTGTCTACAGATAGTGCTGAGTTTCTACCCATAAGCCGGTGTAGGTTCGTAAATTTGTGGTTTAGTTCGTCTCTCTTCTTTTTAATATGTTCTTTCCATATGAAAATGCAGGTACTTGACGCAGTCAGTATCAGGTAGTGGTTCAGAGCCGAGACTCACTGATGGGCAATTACCATTTCTCAGAGTAAAGGTAATGTGATGAGATTTCTGTGCGCTGGCCCTAATTCGCCACTTCTTCATCCATGCATTAGTTTCATCCAATATGGACTGTAGCTTCCTGCTTGCTCTAATTGGAGTCATCGCTAGCTAGATAGGCGACATCATCCGCATAAGTCGCAAAAAAGAAAACAAAACTAATGACAAATTCAACAGAAAGAAATATGGAGGTCAACAGAACCAAGATTGAATATGTGAAAGAATAATATGTTTACCTAGGACAAATTATAGTAGTTTGAAGTACTGGACCTTGAAAGAAATAATGAAAAACAAAAATCTAGGCATACAAATCAAGAGAAAATCTTTCAACACTTGTATTCTTCCATGCATGACATACGGCTGTGAGACATGGACACTGATAGATAAGCACAGAGAAAAACTTGCCAAAGCACAAAGAGCAATGGAAAGAAGCATGTTGGGAATCAGGCTAGGTGAAAGAATCCACAATCAGGAAATCAGAAAAAAGTCCAAAGTAACTGATATTATAACTCACATAAACCATCTAAAATGGAGTTGGACAGGACATATGGTATGTTGCAAAATAAATAAATGGAACAAGCAAGTAACAGTATGGTATCCAAGAGGGGACAGGGGCATCCAAAAACAAGATGGAGTGACAATATCCGGATAATTCTAGGACCATACTGGACCAGAGTTGCTGAAGATCAAGCTCAATGGAGAGAGCTGGAGGAGGCCTATGCCAAGAGGCACGCTGAATTGCGAGATATAGTGTGACAGATAAAATCCATAAAACTAAGTGTAGAATTGTATGCAGTTCGGAATAAAAGGGCTATATTATTATTATAACATTTAAAACTAAGGTTGGTTAATTATAATTATTGATAGATAGTTAATAATTGTATTAACAAGAAATGTGATTTTGTAAATTAGACATTAATGAGCCTTTTACACGAGGCCAATTTGTGAGGCAAGACAACGCCAATACAATTTTACACATAGGACTATTAGACCCTACAAATGAGTCAGCTATAAGTGTACACTGTCAGTTATATGCTATTGTAGAGATGGATAGGCGCAAAAATGCGCAAACACACAAAGCCAATAGACAAATCAAAACACCACACGCACGATGGAGGAAGCT
This sequence comes from Meganola albula, assembly GCA_936450015.1. Taxonomy (NCBI): domain Eukaryota; kingdom Metazoa; phylum Arthropoda; class Insecta; order Lepidoptera; family Nolidae; genus Meganola; species Meganola albula. Next base: position 9,179,206 of record OW388155.1, on the reverse strand, counting down.
ATTGGCTCCGACAATGTAACCATTTTATTTCACTGTTCGTCACAGGACAGTAGAATCAAGAATTTTGATTGTTTTAGCTATTGACCCCGTGGAAAGTCTCAATTTGGACCATCTACATCTTAGGTGCAGCTACATGAGACACACAAAATAAATCAAATCTTTGGAATCAATATGTTGGTATTAACTACCACTAACTTGATTTTATCTTCCATTATTCGTTTCTATTCTTGATAGCAGGCATAGGAACAAAACTACAGCAACAGCTGCATGTAGTCGAGGTTGGTAGGTACTCTGCGTTCTCCAAATCCTTCACGCGTATCTTTACCAAATTTCATTTAGCGCTTGTTTGAAATTAAGTTTACAAAACTAGTACCGTACTAAAATCACAATGACAAAGTTACAATAAAAATTTCAAATGTTCTTCGTCCATCACGTTCCTTCCACCCACAAAAGCACGTCGTCAAAATTGCACGCTGACAAGTGACAACCTAAGTTGTCATTTATTTGACATTAGCTAAGTCATTTTAGCTTTTTTTTTATATACTTCCCACGCAGTTAGGCTCGTCCATGAAAAAAGAAAAAAATGGCGTCTTAGAACGTCGCAGTTTTTTAGTTTTTTACTACTAATCTTTAAAAACTTATATACTTATTTAAACTTGACACTGGCAAAATTGCGGAATAATTTCTGCAGAGGCCATAATTAAAAGAAGAAGAAGAAGGCTCGTCCATAGATCTAGCATATATATAGATCGGCAAAGCGAAAGAGATAGAGAATCGGATACGCATATATTAGAGTGGGATAGATATACGAGACCAAACACGTATACGCTACGGTCTTGTGAGGTAAAAGTGTTTTAATCGTGACCAGAGATGGGTAAAGACTCAGTAAATACTGTCACGTGAGTAAATACTGAGTAAATACTCTTTTATACTGAGTATTTACTAAAAATCGTCAGTAAATACTTTTTTTCATTTTTTATCACATTAATTGGTTCTTTCCAGGAGCTTGACATAGAAAATACGACCCATTGAGGATAGGACCCGCTAAGGATTTAATTTCTTTAGCTAATTCATACAAATGCCGAACCAATGTAACTTTTCCTTGTAATTTTTCTTAGTACCTAGTTGGAAATGTGCTTGAAAATAGATAAGTTAGCTAGGTATTGCTTAAATTTGATAATTTCGTACCCAAAAATATGAAATAATTGTAACACACTAAAGTCCATATCACCAACCACACTAAGGGGCTACTTAGGTAAGGTTTCTTTGTTTTATATTGAAGGGATATAATGTTTTGCATAAAACAATAGAAGGTATGCGACTTGCTATTAGTTTCTCTGTCACTTTTTTGAATGAAGTTAGAAAATAATCGAATGAGAGGCAAAATCAGACAAACATCAAGGACATGCTTATTCGTGTTCCTCAGTCGTAGAGTGCGCTCGTGTGTGTTTACGTTGTAAATCCATTTTGAATTTGGCTTATTCTTACGGATCCTATTCTGATTTATTGATTCTGTAGGCATAGGTACTTACATATAGGAATAGAGCAAATAATTTTAATCATAGAGTCCTGAATTAGACCAACTGATTAACCGATTCGCTAAAGTAGGTAAATCTAATTTTAACACACACACACACGCGCGCAAATATTTTAAAATGACAAAGTAACAATAATTAAGGTATGCAACAAATATATTATTTTCTTTTTCTAATAGTAGGTATACTAAGAACTAGAAAGCTACCTTTCCGAAATAATTAGATAGACCTTACGCGGTATGCGGAAAACGGCGAGGCGAGGTAGCTGAGGCAGAGCAAGGTCCATCCTCTCCAAGTGACCCTCGACTTATGAACGACGCAGGTACTTACAGGCATGCATGGGAGTTTTTGCAATTAGATACCTAAATCACCTCGGACGGGAGAAGTCACCCGAGTGCCACCAGTTCGGGGCTGAAGGGCATGGCGCTGCATAAGCTGACCAAGTGCCCGATGTGGTCGTCATAGACTGGTCGCGATGGCTGGGAAAGAAGAGAGGGTGGCAAACATCGTCCCGCTCCGCAGCTTCAGATGCTGGCCGGCGGGTTAGCCCACTGCCAAAGATTTTAGGGGGTGTACCGGGCTTAGCTGCTTAGAGCTGGAAACCCTGCTGGGTCTTGCTTACCCTTGCTACAAACAGGAGTACCACTCCCCCCGTGTCTGTCCAGGGCGAGAAGATGCTAGAGACATTTCCCTTTAATAAAAGAAGTGGCTGAAGCTGGCTAGGAAATGGAATGAACTACGTTTTAACATAGCACAGTTGTAGAGAGCTATATGTCTAGTCCACTTGCCAGTACGGCTAAGATCTAGTCCCTTAGAGAGGCCATGGTTGAGCGCTTAAACTTGTCTCTTAAAGCTGTTTCCGACTGGGGTGACGCCAATCTAGTCAAGTTTAATGCTGCTAAAACCCAGGCGTGTCTATTCTCTGCTAAAAAAAGGGCATTCAATTGGCTCCTACTTTTCAAGGTGTACACGTGCCTATTACAGACCACCTTGAGCTTCTTGGCGTCAATATGACTTCGACCCTCATTTGGCCCGTACATTGAGTCCATGGCCCAACTAGCTGCCAAAAAGCTAGGTGTCCTCGCGAAGCTGCGTCAGTACTTCAGGCCGAAACAGATGCTCGAGCTATACGAAGCACAAGTTCGTTCATGCATGTACTGCTCGCATCTTTGGGTTGTGTCAGCTAAATACCAACACGAGGCGTTAGAGTCTATAGTAAGGCGAGCCAAGAAGCTTATTGGCAACGAATCCCTCGTCAAGGCTAAATTGAAAAGACTCGAGCATCGCCGCATAGTTCCTAGTCTTTCGGTCTTTTACCGGATACACCTCGGAGAGTGTACGTTGGAATTACACAATGTTATTCCCCCATCCCCGTTCTTCCATCGGTCAAGTAGAGGTACGGCTATGCGCCATCGTTATATGGTGGAAATTCCACGGGTACGCACATTGTGCGAACTGCCAAATTGTGGAATCCACTGCCGGCATCTGTGTTCCAATAGCTATGATCTCCCGGTTTTCAAGTCACGAGTGAACCGGTATTTACTGGGTAAGCGCGTTCCATCGTAGACTGCATCATTGTTTCACATTAGGCAAGTTGTGGTTAAGCGCAACCCTATTTTAGGATAAAAAGAAAGTCAAAGTAACTGAAGGTCACACATAGTATAAGTTGTTTTGGTGGTTCATCATTATCATCGGCCTGTTGCAGTCCACATACAATTCATTTCACCCTGTTATCGGCTTGCCGATTATCTTTCGCAGATCGCCACTCCACTTAACTGGAGGGTATGCTATACTACGCTCTTCAAAACGCAGTCTACTCAGAAAATTGCTTACTTTTTCGTTCAGTTTCGGCACTTTTTCTGCCGAAAACGGAACTGGCATAGCAGCTGCATTTTTCTTCCGAAACTTGCCGCAACCGAAACCGAACTTTTGGTCGGTCACTAATCTATCTATTTATATAAAAATGAATCCCTATTTCCCTTGGTCCCACCATATTATTATTATATTATTATTATTATCACGCGTGAACGGCTGCTTTCGCTAATTCTATTTTTAGAATATTTCTTGAAGTACGAGATTGTTTTTTAAGGAAAAAAGATAAAAATAAGAAATTGGGAAAGGAAAATTAGAAAGACAGAAGTTATCCGAAAGAAAAAGTCACAGCCGAAAACTGGGCGAGATATTATAAAAGGAAAGCCGAAGGAAAAGCAATTAGTATTCATGACTTAAACTGCCGTGGTTATATTTGGGTGGTTATATTAGGTAGGTCTGAGACCCGGTAGATGGCACTGCTTTACCGGGCAGGACGACGTCAACCGGGTCCGTTATTTATAGATAAATTTTAACCCAGACCTAAAAAAAACCCATCATGCTCATCACACAAAGATTTGTTCGGGGCGGGAATCGAACCCCCGACCTCCGGCATAGCAGTCAGTTCGCAAAAAAGACACTCCACTATTGTCAAAAGTATTTACTCATGCGTTAGAGTAAATACTCAGTAGAAATGAGTAAATACTCAGTTTTTACTATTTACTCAGAAAATACTAAAATAGTATTTACTCACCGCCCATCTCTAGTCCTACCTAAGTGTAAAAAGTATAATTTTGTGAGTTTTCTCTTTTAGATGCGTGACATGCTGGTACAGAACAGGTAACCATAATAACTATCATCTATTTAATACAAAATTTCGCTTTAAATCTTAATATATAAAGAGATATAGTCTTATTTGTTCCGGTCACGATTAACAATTATACAGTACGGGACCGTAGCGTGTACGTGTTTTGTCTTGTCTATCTATCTCACTCTGACATATGTGTATCCTATTCTCCATCTCTTTCGCTTTTCCGATCTATTTATGCTAGATCTATGAGGGTTAGCAGTTTTTTTTTACTTAACCCAATTAACATAAAAACACTATTGAACCAATAGCCAATTAAGTCTAGGTGTAAAGAAAAAGTAAAAAAAAAATTTTGTAACAGTGAATACCTCTTCCTTATTTTGACAACTTAAACTATTAACAAATTACAATCAATTAATAGCCAATATGCCATTTACTACAATCAACTACCAATAATCAAGAGAAATCCAATTATTTAATGAACATGCAAGTTACGAACATGATTTTTCATATTTGCTGCCTTTCTAAAAGCTTTTTCACATATTTGACACTTAAATGGCTTTTCTCCAGTATGAGTGCGTTTATGATCACGCAACGTACCAGATTGGCTAAAACTTCTGTCACAAATATCACATTTATAAGGTTTAACACCACTGTGTGTAAGAGAATGACTTCGCAAATGATCTGAACGTGTAAAACCCTTTTTACAATGATTGCATTGGTACGGTTTTTCTCCTGTATGTATTCTTACGTGTTTTTTTAAGCTGCTGTATTCTTTAAAATCCTTATCACATAATTGACAAATAAATGGTTTCTCTCCAGTATGTTTACGAATATGGTTTCGTAGATTATCCACTCTTTTGAATATTTTTTTACAGTGTTCACACTTATGTTTTTTTTGGGGCAATTTTGGTTTACATTTATGATTTTGGGAAGTGTAGAACACTTTTCTGCATACTTTACATTTAGTAGTATGCTTTTGTACATGCTTGACTAACGAAATCTTAGTTCTTAATCCTTTGCCACAGAGATCGCATATTAATTCAGCTTTATCTTTCCTATTATAAGATGAATTTTGTAAAAATAACGATTCTGCATTATTATTGACTTTTTCAAGGGTTTCTGCATTACATTGCTTATAATTTTTGCAAGCAAGTATTCTAAGATCCCTGACAGTTTTAATTTTAAAATCTGTATTTTTTATCAAACTGGCATTAACAGTTATATGCTTTTTCAATACTGGTAGTTCCTGTTCTGATACATATTTTATGACTGTAATTTGGTTGTCAATATTGTCTCTACAAGATATTTTTTCTTGAGTTGAATTATAACCTATGTTTTCTTCATCTTCAGTTTTTAAAATTGGTTTTTCACCGTAAGAATCAGGGTCACTTTTTATGTTCAATTGTTGCTGTAAATTGTAATCATCTTTTAAAATCAGCTCTGAATGACAAAAATCATCCTTTGCAAATAAAACTTCATCCAAATCAGGTTCACGTTTTACAGTCAATTCTACATGAAATAAATTATTTTCAATTAATAAATGGCTTTGATTTGAAGCATTATTATTCTTTACTTCCTCTTGAGTTGAATCAGGATCATTTTTTATAGGTATGGATAGTACCTTATCCAGTTCCATAATAAATTAGTGTCCCAAATAGTGTAGGTACCCTGAAACTTAAAAAGTTAATATTAAAATTGTGCCTACCAAATAATGTTTCCTTTAGCTTCATGGATATGCTTAAACCTATCCTGAGTCACACCTGTATTACGCGAAGGTGTAGACAGAGGTAAATATCATCCACTTTTCTTTGTTACTACTTACTCAGACATTATATACTTTATTTTAATGATGGCCTCTGCAGGGGTAAAATATTCCACAATTTTCCCAGTGTCAAGTTTACATGAGTAGTTATACCTACAAGCTTTTAAAAGATTAGTAGTAAAAAACGCAGAAAACCACAAAAAATAAACTAACACCACTTAAACTTAATATTCTATTTTTAGATGTTTCACAGACTACTCGGATGGATTGTTTGTTTTTTTTGGCATCGTGATTAGCATTTATTTAGCAATTGACATCTATTGTCCACACACACATCCACAGACTACTAAGAGAACCTAGCGGTCTATTGTCTAACATTGTCTGTCAGACTGACAGACAGTCACACCCAAAGAGCATTTAAACGCTTACGCTGAGTAACAAACACCCACCACCTGCAGGGTCACACATCACTACAATGAATAGGAAGTATTGTATCCGTCAGTGTCAGAAACAGCGACAGCTTAAAAATTCTTCTTCCTATTATTTTCTGTAGTAGTATTGTATTTCTCTTTGAAAATATATATATGCATATGTAGGTACTCGGTTTTTCGAAAATCCCGAACGAAAAACCACTTGGGTCTCTACGGTATTGTCTAATACGGTAAACCACAGTGCAGTGGTGTCGACCCTACTGATTTTCTAGTCGTTCGTTTTCGGTGACTGCGTATAAAAAACTAGTTCTTTCGCCATTTTGCATTCATATCTATCGCTATACGAAGCTTATGAAAAATGGTTGGCTGTGTCGTGTTTTGTTGAATGGGACAAAAGAAAATTAAAAGTTTAGTAAAGAAGGCGAAAATTTTGTCGGTAATAATGAAAATTTAAAACAAAGGACAAATGTAAGCGCGATCGATTTTGTTTTAATTTTAAATACTAGAAATTTTCAGCTGTCATTATTACATTAGTGAAAACGCGAGCGAAGCTAAATTTTTCTTTGATAACAAGAAAAATAAAAATCAAAGTTATTATAATGTGAGCAAAGTTAGGCCGAAATTATCGTTGGCAAAAAACAAGAAATGAAAACCAAGTAAATAAATATAAGCGCGAGCGGAGCGAGCGCGACTATTTTGTTGGTAGTAATATGTATAAAACAAGGGATAAATGGCAATGGCAAGGGATAAATGAAATTAAGTTGGTAATAGAGACAAAAATCAAACAATATTATCTCATTATGACATAAATAAAAAACGCGAGCTTAGAATTTTGTTGACTATAATGACAATTAAAAACAAAGGACAAATGTAATTATCGTTGTTAAAAACAAGAATTGAAAATGTAGTAAATAATTAATGTAACCGAAAAAGTTGGTAATAATGGAAAATTACAACAAACAAAATGAATTAATTGTTACAATTGCGAATTGCGGTTTTTTTTATATAGATAATAATAGAAATTATCAACTGTGTTTATTACATTAATGAAAAGGCGAGCAAAGCAAGTGCGAAATTTTTCTTTGGTAAAACGTAAAATAAAAACAAAAGTCATAATAGCGAGAGAAGTGAGCCCGAAATTATCGTTAGTAAAAACGAAAATGGAAAATTAAGTGAAAACGCAACCGAAACGAGCGCTGAATATTTCGTTGGCGACAACTAAAATTTAAAATAAAGAATACCTAGCAATGAAAACGTCAGTGAAGTAAGTGAAAATATTTCTTTGGTAACACGTAACAACGAAACTTGTAAACTTTGTGAACCACGACAATCATATATTATTATTATACTAGTACCACAGATAATATAATACTATACTATATTATTTTTTTCGTCTAGACGTGATTATTTACAACTTATTTATTATTTATTAATTTATTATTAGGGGGCGTCCTTTCCTTTAACTACGTGAGCTGTTCTTCTAGGCAAATATCACGTAATTATTTTTCTAATAGTCACTCTTGAGGCTGAGAGTCTCCATGGACTGAATTATAGTAAATGTTTTCTTAGTTTTTGTTTAATATTTATAATTAATTTTATGATTGTGATTTTAAATTACGTTAATATTCACAAATACTAGTCTATATTTATATGGTGGCACATCTGCTTCTCAATGCATCGGCTGTCATTTTATACTGTCATCGCGTCCGTCTTTAAAGTATGAACGAACGAATGAACACCGAGCGCGGGTGAAACGGCCATCTTAGAATGGCTGACACTGCGCGTTGAACCGTTGTGGCGTCCGGTAGTGCAGATGCAATAACGTGCTCGGTGAACGTTACGCTTTATCCAATGTCATCTTAACGATCTCTAATTAACTGGTAGAATTAATGATTGTGCTATCGAGAGATTGGGGTGAAGTGATATTTGCTGTAGTTATTTTATTGAAATACCGCCTTCTTACCCGATTATTCACGCCTACCTAAAGTTGTCTGCTAATCTTGATATTTTTAGTCTAAAAAATCCTTCGAAAGCCTTCATATATAATAAAGAGGAAAGATTTGATTGTTTGTTTATTTGTAACGAATAGGCTCAAAAACTAATGGACCGATTTCAAAAATTCTTTAACCTTTAGAAAGCTAATCTTTACTGAGTAACATAAGCTATAATATTATATGTTAAAAAATATAAGGGATTTTAGGGAATTTTATAAATTGAAATTTAAGAAACAGAGCGATCTATGTCTGTGACTCTAATGGATTTTAACCCCGACAAAAAAGATGGGTATATATAGATAGATCGCTCTGTTTCTTAAATTTCAATTTATAAAATTCCCTATATATATATATATAGCGATTTTAGCGATTTTTTTAACATTTAACACTAATTTTACAACAACTGAAACTGACTTAAAATCACTGTATTAAGAAAAAGCGATTAAAAAAATTTAATGTGCTTTTTCGAAAAAATTAAGCTGTTGCTGCAAATAATATTTTTGGTGACAAAATTTGGAGAACGTTGAAAATTCACTTACAACTGACGAAGTACGTCTCATTCAGAAATATTTTGCCTAAGAAATCTTTGTAAACTAACACTGTTGCGAGGAATGACTATTTCTTTATGACAAAACTTTGATTGATTATTATGTCTTAAATATTTTAATATTAATTAGTTCGTGTTGTAAAACAATGTGGAATTGATTAAAAAGCGATAAATTGTTAGTCTAGATATTACATTCAAACTTAAATATTTTGTATACACTACTAGTATAGTATTATATTATCTGTGGTATACACATATTGTGTCGTAAGCCAAAGTCGGAATGTGAGGAAAATGACGTTAGGAGATGTTTATGAAACCAAAACCTACTAAATAAACAAAAAAATAACCTGTTTTTAATTGGCAACTTATGAAATAGCATGAAATATATTGTAAATACAAATCATAATAAATTTAATGATCTAAACTAGCCAACCAATGCGCCGGAAGCGTTATTTAGCCCATTTCTAAGAAACACCCAGTACCAAGATAAATTGAAAATTAAATAGATTTAGGAAAATTATTAGTTTATCTAACAGACATTTAGTGTGAATAACAGTGACATCTAGTGGCGGTTTAGGTGATCATTAAGTAAAACATTATTGCCCCCCCACGTGAAAGATGACGCTACTTTCTTTGTAATATTTTCAATTTTCATTTTTGTAGTACAGTTGCACGGTCCTGTCATAGATTTAGGAGGTAAGCTGACGCTTACAGTAGATTGGCAATGTAGTGATCAAGACGAGACTAAAAACCAATTGCAGTAATGTGCGTGTTTTGTGAATGTGTGCGTGGCGCATAGAGCTTGCTGCACCATGCACCACCTGATACTTCGATTATCGATAACACTGTTTGACGACTAGTGATTATATTCTCACAGAATAAAAAAAAAAATTAGTAATCATTCAATGATATCACACTATTTATATCAACATTGTTTTTGTAAGTTAAGACACATTACAATCTTTAAAGTTTGTTAATATAACAGTTTGAAAATCAATATTTCGTTAATTATGAAGTGAAATGCTTTGGTTAATTTATAAGATATGCCATTTCAGTAAATTTTTGCTTTTATTTGAATGATTGCCATGTAGCCACCAGTAAAATAAAAAAATAATTTGGCAAAGATTGCGGATTCAATTAAAATTATCGCGCGAAAACAGTTCCAAATGATTTCATTAAAATCCAACAGTGGCCACATGATAGGTTGTTTAGCGCCGTCATTTCTGATGGAATTTTTTTTAGTTTCGAGATATTTTTTCGTAAATGCAACTAAAATGCACAAAATGAACCTCAACATTAGGTAGTCATAGCAATGCTACAAATGTTTCAATTAAAAGGAGAGTTAATTCGTGTTTGGGACCTTCTAACCCAAAATTGGGACAAAAGTGGTTCCAGTCTTACAAAAGGCATAACCATTATGGTCCAAATGATGCAATTCATATATACTGTCATTAAAACTGCCTTGATGGTCCTCTTTCCCCTAGTTAGTAGTTAGCCATGGACTACACATATAAACCAAGCAATACTATCTGTCGCGAAGGCAACGGTTCTGAGGTGATAATATGAAGATATTTTTCCATTTTCCCGAAGTCCATCATTAGATCACCATTTTTTACTATGGCAGTATATTATTTCAAACATAAATAGAATTTTCAAAATCCGTTCACAATCGACGGAGAGATCGGAGAACATACATCGAAAAAAAATAACATAACAACCGAAACCCAAAACAATATCTCATATTTCAAAAGTCGGATAAAACTTAAAAAAAATTACGAACATCACGAAAGTTGTATGGAACCTTACCGGTTACCTATTACACTATAAAAAAAATCGATAAATATTATCGATAACAGTAATACTCTATATTCAAAAAGTGGTGTTAAAAATAGCGGTAATTCACGTATTTGATATTATTTTAAATTTACATTTAGAGTATTAATGTGATAAAACACTATAATTTTTCCTATCTGATTATGTATAAAACTTTTGTAGCAGTTTTAAAACAAGGCATGTAGAGAGCAAAACATATCAGTCCTACCGAAGTATAATTTTGTGAGTTTTCTCTTTTGGATGCGTTACATGCTGGTACAGAACAGGTAACCATAATAACTATCGTCTATTTAATACAAAATTTCGCTTTAAAACTTAATATTTAAAGAGATATAGTATTATTTGTTCCGGTCACTATTAATAATTTTACCGCACGGGACCGTAGCGTGTTGGTGTTTAGTCTCGTCTATGTATCTCACTGTAACATATGTGTATCCTATTCTCTATCTCTTTCGCTTTTCCGATCTCTTTATGCTAGATCTATGGTCGACTCACTGAATCGATTCAGTGCTATATGTATACATATCTACATAGTGACATTTAAAAATGTTTTGTCCCGAGCAAACGGTTACTCGATTAATCGATCTCAGATATCGAATCGAACAGCAACCTGCAACATCACTAGGTCTAGTGTAACCCAGCGTTCGGAACCGTACGATAATTATCGTACACATACGATAATTTTGTGCCTACGTACGATGTACGATAGCATATTATTATCGTACGCAGATTGTACGATAATTTCTATCATTATGCAAAATTTGAGAATTTATATTATTTCACTCATGCGCTGATAGTCTAAATCGCAGTAGCATGATTTTATTTTGTCCAATAAAATCTTGGGAAAATACCGGGAAATACAAGTTCTCTATTCCTATTGGTTCTTACGATCCGCTCTGCTAAGTTTCACCACTGCCGATACTGTAATTTTATCGAGCGCCTGCTGTACACGCTTTCTTATTGGTTAGTTTATCATCTACCAATGCGAACAAGAGAATATAAGTTCGATATTTCGATTATGTTCACACTTCATATGTATCGTATATTTTGTGTAGAAAAGTTGGCAGTCATCTCGTTATATTATTATGATTATATATCTGTATTCGCTCTGACAAAAGGAATTATTCGAATTAAGTGAAGAAAGAAGTAATTTTCTAGAGCAGCAAAATTTTGATTACACACTCGGAGTGATTGTTATCATTGGCAAGTAGGTATATTTATCAAATACATTTTTTCAGTGGCTGTATATTTTCTATAACTTACTAACCTATTAATTATTTTTTATCTGTACCAGTGGCGTAGCATAGTGGGGGCGGCAGGGGCGGCCCGCCCCGGGCGGCACATTTTAGGGGGCGGCAAAATTTCACAATAAATAATAAAAATATTTGAACCATTTCATATTTTTAACGCAACTACAAAGGACCGATTGAAAAGAGCATGGAATTTTTCATTACTTATTCTGTAACGGATTCGGGGAATCCCCTTTCTTTGAATGATATTTTGTAGCGACTGCTGGCAACACCGTCTACGACTTGCGGGGATTCCCCGTATTTTATTTAATGCTTGGATTGTTTATGGCTAACAAAACAACAGCGAGAATGACTGACGAATGTGTGATGCTATAGACATTGATGGTGCAATTAAAGACTTTGCTCTTAAAAAAAGTAGACGTATAAATTTACTTTGACGTCTACTTTTTTTAAGAGCAAAATCTTTTATTATAATAGTATAGTTCTAGTTTTTATTAAAAATTTATTTGCGTTTTATATTCAATTCTCCAATTATTTAATTTTGTCAATCTGACGATCGACAGCTGTACCTAATCTGCGGTGATAAGTATTGTACAGTCGAGCTCACATCAAGCTATACACTCGCAGTTCAAGTTTCGATCTTATGCGTTTGTTAATAAGAATGGTGCAAAGTCCAAAGTGTATAGGTTGACGCGTTCTTGAGTGTACCTGTTATAAAAATGTATCAATGTATAATAAAGATGATTGTAAAACTTAGATAAACTTTTTTATTTAAATGTATGTTATGTAATGTATAGTATACATTAAATTGAAATATCTAAATAAGAGGGCGGCAAAATTGTCTTCCGCCCCGGGCGGCCGACACCCACGCTACGCCGCTGATCTGTACAATGAAGAATGAGTCCTACATGCAAAGTAGATAGTACGTACGAGTAGTCAACTCTGTACCACGTGTAAAACATTTGGGTTTCAGTGTTCTGTTGATTTGACAGCGGTGGTTTAAAAAAGATAAAAAATAAAGTACTTGCATGCATATCAATATTACAATTTATATAATTTATTTATCTATAATAGACATTATCCTAAAAAATACGATAATTTCGATTCCATGTACGATAATTTTACGCCCCTGGTACGATAGTCAGTCCACTTCAAGTTGCTAACGCTGGTGTAACCTAACATTTAGTAAATAATGTGAATTGTAAATAAATACGTCTAGAATTATAGGTTTTATCATTGAGTACGTAACACTACGTTTTAAGTTTTATTTAATACCTAGCTACATACTACTAAGAGAACCTGACTTAAGTATCTAAAAAAAAATTGAACCCCAGAAAACTATAATAAATTCATATTACAACTTTATTCATAGTGCTATTTTTGTTCGCGTAACGGTGTATAGTAATTTAAAATACAATTGAGAAGAATATTGTTACAGCTGAAGAAGATATTTCATTGGGAAACTAAAATCTTAAAGTACCTACTTTATTTCCTATTCTCTTTTTTTCTCTAGAGTACTCGGTTAACCTAAAATTTTAATGTAAGAATTATATTTTTTATGCTGTGGTGGGAATCACAGTAGGGACTTTCTACATCTATAGCAGGTTAAACATGCAATCAAAATTATGTGTTATGCCAAGCATGATATTACTACTAACATTTGTTTTATTTCAATTAACTGGTAGTAAAAAAATTACAAATGCGGCACCATCCAGTTGCCAACGCTGCCGAATACTCACAGATTCTTTTGAGCACTGGTTTTCTAAAACTTCTAGAGGTAAACATGAAGGTGGAGATGCTGCATGGGAAGAAGCCAAGCTAAAGTCCTATTCACGAAGTGAACTTCGTCTAATTGAAATTCAGGAAGGTTTGTGTTCTGAAATTAAGAGCAATCAAGATGTATGCTATAATATGGCAGAAGAAGCTGAACAACTACTTGAAAAATGGTGGCTTCAAGAAGACACTAGTACAGCAGACTTATATACCTGGTTGTGTATAGAATCATTACACACTTGCTGTCCTAAAGGTCATTTTGGAGAAGAATGTTCTCTTTGTCCACTTGATAAAAGACAAAAAGTGTGTGCAGGATTTGGCACCTGTGATGGTGATGGAACTCGCGAAGGCAATGGGACATGTTTATGTAGAAAAGGTTACTCTGGTATTGCTTGTGAAGAATGTGCCAGAAACTATTACAGTACAAGCAAAGGACAATGTGAACCTTGTCATGAGTCTTGTAATGCTTGCACAGGTCGAGGTGCTAGATCCTGTGTCAAATGTAACTCTGGATGGCATTTAGAGTCTGATGTATGTGTTGATGTGAATGAATGTATAAACAGTGTATGTGAGCCAAATCAGTACTGTACCAACACTGTAGGTTCCTTTTACTGTAATTACTGTGATCAATCTTGTGCATCATGTGTAGGTGAAGGAAATTCAAACTGTACATTATGTGAACCTAATAAAATATTATGGGTTGGCATGTGTGTGGATAGTGAAATGAAGCTGCAAATTCTATCAAACACTTATAGAAGATTAGCATTGTATATTGGCTTGCTGTTAATAACATTTTATGTAAACCGTTCATCAGGCATATTAGCATCTCTTGCAGTATTGATTATTGCTATATACATTTATTTTTCTGAAACAAATGCACGAGTGAATACTGCAAAAATTCTTTTAAGTATTTTTGATACCATTCAAAGCTAGAATTTAAGAGTAAATTCAGTCCGTTTTTAAGTAATAATAAAAATAATTATTATATAAACAGTAGTTAATTATTATTAAAGTAAGGTTTGTTTTAGCTTAAGTTCTTTTGTAATAATTAGCACTTGAACAAATTAAAATACAGTAACCAAAAGTGGCTCAGATTTCTGTAGATAATTTTACCATCTGTGAACAATCTTATTAGGAATAAGTTGAATATGAAACAAATCCTTTGGGTGCTTAGCTGTACTCCTGGATGATTATTACTCATGAAACAGGAGATATTCAAAGTTATTAATATTAGAGAACGCTGCTTTGTTGAATTCAGGTTAATACAGCCATTGACTGGCACAGGTAAATTCAGCTACAGATTATTACAATGCATTTCAAATAAGTACTTAAAAGACTGGACTGGCTAACTTCATACCAAAAACCTAGCAAGAGTAATAAATAATAAATAATAATAATATTCTAGGACATTAACATTAATTATGTAGGTACCTTAGCTTTACGCGCTAGAATGCCCAAAACTTATGCAATTAACACTGATATAAACACACGTTTTAACTTTACCACCGCTTTTTTTCGTCCGAATTTAATAAAATACTTAAGTTTATACCTAAAATATTTGACTAAAAATTATTTCCTATCACACTGGAACGACAATTACGGTTATTTTTTTTTCATTTAGATGGGATTATTATATCAAACAAATACCTATTTTTGTCCACCGTACTGAAAAATGTGAAGTTGTTGCGCATTCAGGTCCAAGATGGCGGATTTCCAGTCCTATTCTTATTTGAAACGCATAGTACAAAACATCTTGACACAAAAAGATTCCATAAATTAATGTCGATCATTGTATGTAAACACATATTTATCAAAAAATGCTCTAAGTTTGTAAACTACAAATGACAAGCTTGGCTTTTTTTCTCTTCTCGTCATGACACATTTAGTAATATTAAATCTGTTAATCAACTTTTGTAGCTGGCTGTTATTTAAAAGAACATTTTATACCAAAGTTCACCAATTGCGGTGAAGAAGGCTATAGTAACGAGTTAGTTGTAGTTTATTTATTGACACAGTGCAAGCTCTTTGCAGCTACTGTAAAAGCCAATGTGCATACTAGCTCTCACACTGCATATCCTAAGCATTTTGTAACCTCTAAAAGATACTGCAGGCATAGGCAATAAAACTATTAAAAAAATCTTTAATTGTTATTTTATACTTACCCTTACCCAATTTCTGTTATGGATGAGTACCAAATGGGAAATGGTGGCAGCAGTTTTTTATAACAATTTACTAAAAAGCTTCATAAAGGTGTATTAAAAATACGTTTTATTGCAAAATTCATGTAACTACAAATTTGTGTCAATTATATACAAAAATTAAATACAATTAATTGTAACCAAGTTAATAAATACTTATAATATATTATAGCAGTAGGTACAAGAAACTTCACACAAAACCAGGCAGGGCGTGTAAAAAATATAATGTAATGTAAACTGTTACACTACGATAAAAATGTAAAGATAAGATGTACTCTTTGTAGTAGATATCTACGAATAATTGGTATCCTTTGTATACTGGAGTGGTTTACTTATTTTTTACTGATAGTACATTAGTAAATTTAGTGGAAGTCGATCGAGAGTGCCAATCAATTACTTGGATTGAGGAGCTACTTCAGATTTAAAAGCAAGTCGCCCCCTTATTTAGTAGGGAAGAAAATAATTTTGTAGGCCGAATGCTGAAATTTGTAGTAAAATATCTCTAAAGTAATATCAATGTGAATGTGGCTCCTCAATCCAAACACCTGAATTGAGGAGCCACCTGAAACACGGAAAGTATTTCATTTATAATTTTGAAAATTTTGTATAATTTAGTAGCAATTGGGTATAATGTCTACTGAAAATCTGAGCCCAGTACTGTTTATATTCAAGAATATACAATACTTTTAATGTGGCTCCTCGATCTATACACAAGAGCGTGAATTGCCATGCAAGTTATTGGTCCATTTATATTCCACTCTATATTTATATATTGAGACACTTAGTAGTGTGTTCGAATTTGTAGCATATGGACAAAGTAGTAGAACTGAGTGAATTTAATAAATAAACGCATTTCATTTGGCTCCTCAATCCTGACGACTGCATAATAAATAATTGACTGTACCTACCTGAGATCAAAACAGAATAACACTAACATTTAGTAGAAATGTCTACTGAATACATATGCACAGATCAACATTGTAATGTTCTGTATCTGAAAACAAATTACTTCTGAATATTCCTTACGAATTCGCTATTAAGGGTGACCACGTTATGTGAGTTAAACTAGGATGATTCATTTTACGAAATTAAATTTTTCGACAATATTCGGTACAAAGATTCTTCATATGTTAATCCTATTTCATTTATTTTCACCTCATTTGAGGGTAATTGCAAATTATTGTTGAAAGTACCTACTCTCAATAATATTTATTTAGTATAATAATTTCCGTTCAGGTGGCTCCTCAATTCAGATGTTTGGATTGAGGAGCCACATTCACATTGATATAACTTTAGACATATTTTACTACAAATTTCAGCATTCGGGCTACAAAATTATTTACCTCCCTACTAAATAAGGGTGCGAGATTCCTTCTTAAATCTGAAGTGGCTCCTCAATCCTTACGGATATAATTACTTAATGTTACTTTATTTCATTTTTATATTAATAATGTAAAAATTAAACACAGAGAGAGAGAGGTCGCCACTTCGGCATACTGACTGAAGCATGCTCAATTGCGACTGTAGTTTGTTTGACTAATATTACTAAGCGGCAGCACAATAAAATACTTGCATTTTTATAATATTATTTTAACGGCGAGGGCATCTGGCACTATAATTATTTTTGCTTTATTTTGAATGATTTTGATGTAGGATAGACCAGGAGTATATTACAAAAATTAATTAATTAATTTATTGTCAAAAACCGCGATCTCATGTGACAGTTTTAATGTTCTAGTGACGTCTCTCGGGTATATGGCCGGCTCTTTTATACAGAGTACCTAGAAGCTAGAGGTACTTAGACTAATGAATTTTAAACAAGGATATGGAAATTTTATTATTCTTTAGGGCTAAACAAGAAAATAAAAATATTTTTTTGTTTCGGTGATAGCGGGGAATGGTCAAATCTCGTCTATTTTATATTTTCTCAAATAAATTGAAAACTAAGCAAAAACGGCTTATTATTTATGACCGTTTGCCTGGCGAGGCCCCACAGAATTTACGTTTTAGGTGTACACCAATGAAATGTACTCGCCTCTAGGAGTATATGTACCCCTTCTTTTTCAATTGAAGAAATATGAAAAAAAAGGCGGCCGTGCCAGCCAAACGTTTTCAGCTCAGCCCACGTGTAACTTGGAAAATATACAGCGTATTAGAAAGTTTCTTTTACTCAAGAAATGTACTCCATTAACACGTTATATGTGCCGCAACAGCTATTTTAAATTCTTCATAACAAATATGTAATATATAGATGTGGATAGGTGGCCGTGCTGAAAAAAACAAATATATTAAAATATCTAAAAAAGGCATAACAACCTACGCCAAACACTTAAAAATAATTTATGCTTGCCAAATAACTTAAGTACCGCATTGTTTTGTTGTACAATTTGCTAAATTTGAAAAATAAACCAATGTTAGGTAATTCAGCACGGCTCCCTACAGATGACTATATCTTTTTAAATATAACTTGTAAGTTTACAAAATTGGTTTTTTGAGTATAAGAAACTTTCTAATACGCTGTATATATTCCAAGTTACATGGGGGCCGAGCTGCATAACTTTCCATAATGCACGCAAACCTTTTTTTGGACATTTCTTCACAAGTGAAGAGAATAGACATAGAAAAAAAAGGGGTACATATACTCCTTGAGGCGCGTACATTTCATTCGTGTACACATAAAACGTAAATTCTGTTACCTACGCCTAGATTGGTAACTGAACAATGAATAACTTTTTATTTATTAAAGTTTAGACATTTTTTATTTCTGTAACAAATTCAGCAAGGCAAGACCTTTCTTTTGATGTATCACTCGCCTATCTGCATTATTCAGTTTATGTGTAATCAATCATAGGTGGTGAGTTCAGCGATTGGCGGTGCTAGTGGCCTACTGCTTTTGGTCAAGCAGCCGAAACTGACGTACATTTCAAAATGAAAACATTAAATCATATAATACTAACTAATGCTACGTCGATAAAATAACCTTAAAAGGTTAAATACTAATGTTGACCGCGTAAGTTGCTGTAATACCTAATAATTGTAACTAAGTTTTGTGATAGTCATGTAATTTTTGCAACCGATGAATACAAGGATATCAAAAATGTTAAATTTAAGATTCAAAACCATTATTATTATTATTACCTACGTAATGGGATTTATTTAAGTGTTACGCGTTCATTCGTTTCGTTACCAAGTATTACTTACTAAAAATTCAAAATATCAGCACAAAATCTGGTATCAATCGGATGCACGAGGGCGTTTAGATACATTTAATTTTGCAAAATCTCAGTATATTAAAATCTGTGCATTTGTGGTGCACAGTTGTGCAAATCGGTCATGCGTCATCGTCCATATTACAACATTGCTATCACTACTCCTGTTGCTATCCTTTCTCCTTATTTAAAACTTAACAGACTGGTGATGGACAAATTTAATATCTTATAAATACTGCAACAACATAATATCGGGTATGGTACATTACACTGTACCTACTAAAAAGATGATGTGATGGCTTTTTCTCTCAGAGGTCTATTTCTGAATCAAACAATAATACGATTGATGGTCTTTGGTGTAGAAATAAGTGAAGACCAACAAATTATGGAATCACGTAATACATACTTAACTAAATTATTGAATATATTATTAACAAAACAAACTATCATATAGATTAACTAATGTCTTTTAACAAAATAAACAGAAATTAAATATGTATTCTGAAAGTAACATTGTTCTAAGAATTTTATTTTTGGTAAAATTACATTTAAGTAAGTACCTACTAATAAGTATTATTAAATAACACGATTGATCTTAGCCTATTTGTGAAATAAAAACCTACATCGTAAGCGACGCGTGTGACATAATCGCCAAATATTTGAAGCAAACATTAACGTGGTGCAACTGTAACATAAATATTGTTGAGTGTGTGTAGACACAATAATTACATCGTAAATTGTGTAATACGCGACTAGCCTGTAAATGCTGTAATTATCAAAGCCCCGTCACAAAACACAAAATTAATGTGTGGATACTACGGTAATACGGCTTGGCTGTCAAGGTTTATTATAGCTAAGCTTAACTACGCTTTATATAGAGCATGACACATTAAAAATGTTAAAACCGTATGAAAAGGATACATTGAATTATCTAAACAAATTTTGTGCTAGTTATATTTGGTATCAAATTAATTTTGTAACAAAATAACTTCATGTAAGTACAGCAAAAGATAAATCTGCATTTAGCTTTTCTTTAGTAAAATAGCTCAGTTCATTTTCTTTTGATGTAGTAAGTACCTAACTACTTATCAAAATACTACTCACACAGTTTCCAGCTTTACAAATACATTTTCCATAACACACAATTTCCATAACTACATTATTATAGAAGTACAATTATTGCAATTAGATCAAAAAAATCACCGCTTCTTTGATCTAGCTTATTATCCTAACATAGGTATAATTGGACTTACTAAAGCTCAGTACACAAAATACTGTATGAATGAATCAGTAATTTTCAGACAACCTTGATTAATTAGAAACATATTTGCAGCAAATCACTGTTGCTCACAATTTATTATTATCAGTCTGGTCCAATATAAGCTAATGCTTTTCGATCCAATATCATTATATATAATATATACACATACATAAATACATGATATTTTATAGTTTTGCCTTCGGTCCCCTTTATTACTACATAGTTTGAATCGAATCACACATCTAGGTCTGCAATACTGTGTCTGGCTCACGATTGTAGATATCGTTATTTATAATATTCACAATTGGCACGAGACATTACCAAATGTTTTCATAATATAGTATAGACTAATTAATTTCGCAAATGTTCAACACAACGTCACATAAATCAAATGATACATCTAACTCAGTCTGTAGTCGTTATCAATGGAATGTAATCAGTCAAATGGTAGAACAGCGCAGCTGATAGTTGTCGTACCGCTATAATATAGACAGGGTATAGCTTGTACGCTGTCCTAGTTTTGTATGTAGATTATATAAATTTGGCAACTGCTTAGAACCTTAACAGCATTAACAGAAAACTATTTGGTTATTATTCATATTAATACAATGTTTAAAGAGTACGATCATTTCCAACTGTTAAACAAGACAAAATATGACGGATCATTTTCCTTAAATCTAAGCAAAAAAATCTCAGGCACCAAATCAACGTCGAAGGCGACGACACGATTAGTTTTCCAACCAATACAGGGTTGTTTGAAATATTATAAAACGGTAATGTGGCGGGTGGTAACTAAGCAGGCATTTCGTCTCACGTCGCGCGGTGGTGCGAGGAGAGCTGCGCGGCGAGCTGTCGCTGCTGCAGCAGGCAGTAGAGGATGCCGGCCTGCGCCATGGCGTCCACCGTGCCCGCGGCCAGCAGCTCGGGCCGCACCTTGCCGCCGCCGCCGCCGCCCGCCGGCCGCAGCAGCGTCGGCCCGAACACCGTGGCCAGGTTGTGCAGCGACATCTTGTTCTCGCCTTCGTGCTGGTTCACTCTAAACCATACCGCTACTCGTTACGACCGACAACGATACATTGCCAAACTTTGTTGCACTTACGGTACAGAGCGATTACGCTGTCGAGCTCTGAAATTGTACTTTTCGAACCTATCAATAACTATCAACCTCTTCTCTTACATTAGGATAATTACCAATATTTTAAAGAATTTCTTCATCTAAATAGGTAATTGAGAAACTATTTCTATTGATGTAATATTCGTAAACTATATTAAGATTATCCTTTTGAGGTTTTCATAATTTCGGTTTAAGCATCAGTTTTGAAGAAGATTAAAAATAATTATTATTTAAATTAATCGAATAGTTGAAATTGTTTATTTTATTTATTTATTTTGTTTCAGTATTTTAGTTGTAAATCATTGTGCTAAAAGGATAACAATAAAGAGAACATAACAATTTGTGACTCATTATTACGAAGATATGTTCATTGAAAAGTTACATTTGGACTAAAGCAATTTTATATTTTAGATATCAGGGGATAGTTTAAAAGTTAAATCCAAGTATATAGGAATGCAACCCGTATCCCACGGCCACCATCTTAGAAAAATGGGCTCAAATGTTGGTTTATTTGGCAAGGTCTCACAAAAAAATAATAAACATTTTGTATAAGATTAGAACCACATTTCAAATTTTTTTTTTTGCTAAAATTCATGATTTGAGAAAAAAAATCAACTGTCGATCCAAATTTTTTATAATTATATAAAAAAATTACATTAGACCATTTTAACCGACTTAGAAAATGAGAGTTTTTCAATTCGACCTGTATGTAAGTAATATTGTTAGGATTGCACCAAATTCGCAGCTAACAGTTCAGATGGGCTCCTAAAAACATATGCCAAGTTTCGTAAGTGTATGTACTTCGAGAACCTCGGAAACGACAACAATAATGTGATATCATTGAACTAAACAAATCTGTGTATATCTCAAAGACGGCTAAATCGATTTTGATGCGACTTGAAATTATCCCTAAGTTAGGTACTGCATCTAACAAACAAAGAACATAGCAAGCTGCTGGCTAGTTTTTGATAAATCACGAGACAAACAAATATACATACATAGGTACTACACTTACGAAACTTGGTATTTGCGTTTAGAAGTTCATCAATTCGGCGCAAATCTGACAATAATACATACATGTCGAAACGCGTAACCTATAAACGTAGCAATCTGTTGCCTAACCAGATGGTTAGGTGTCGCTTCAGTTACTTGTAATAGCATCAGTCCTGACAGTTGTCAAACTTACAAGACGAGAATGGCATTCAGTAGGCTAATTCACGTAATTTCTTGACGCGCCGATCAAGTTGCGGTGCAGTTGCAATCACGTTGCAATTAAATTTACTTCTTAGTGCAAAATGGTATTCTTGTGATTGTCATACAAAAAACATACACGCTAAAGCGCTCGCGTGACGCGTACGTGACGCGAGCGTATCTGACAGCGGTCGTCAGAATTATGAGAATACCAAAAGGGCTGTTTTGATCGAAACATAACTGAAACTGCACTGCAACTGAACTTATTTAATTATGTGAATTAGCCCACTGGTTGCTTGTCTGATTGCCATTGTTATATCAGGGGACAATGACCTAGGTCGGCTGGGTGAACACGTGGTGTGTGAATTTGTCCGCACAAAAAAATGAAATTATTTCCATCCAAACTTTTTGTGAATATTTGTGATTAGGGAGGTGTAATATTTGTAATAATTTTATTGATTTGCTTAATGTGGCGTTATTTTATGTCCCATCAAGATGCATGTGTAATGAGGTGTATCTGGTGATCACGGCCCTATGAGCTCGCCGACATACAGGTCGAATGGATAACCTTGTGATAAGTCTGTTATAAAAGTCAGACCAACCATAAGAACCATTTGAATCACTTTTTCCAAGACGGCGGTCGTTGGGGGGCTGGAACCCCACAAACTTGGATTTAACTTTACTAAATCAACCGTAAACCTTTACTAAACTATCCCCTTGATATCTAAAAAACAAAATTGTGTCCTCAGACAAATGCACGCAAATCCCAAAAAAATTACATTTCAATGGACTAACTACTGACCCAGGGATAAGGTATGACATAGACAAAAATATTCATATAAATATTGGATATTGTGTGAAATACGAGCAATAAACAGATTTCTGGTCAAACTAACACTGCATGGGAAATCTTTTAAAGACTAATGTATCAAAATTAATATACCTAGATACCCTAAAGTACTTTTTTTGGGGATTATCTCGATACGATATTGCTATAACAATTACACTCGAACGGATCAAAATGGGTTAGTTGATTATAATATCGTTAGACATCGTGCCAGCGTTACGTACACAGCCGCGTGCGTGCGCGTGAATTATCTACACGTGATGTATCAATATACCCTTTCAACAATTAACCATTACCCCAAAGCTTATCTTAATCTGAGGTTTTTTTAATCTAAAGGCCTGTCCTATATAAAGTAGGGTAAATATAAGTAGGGCTCTACTTATATTTTATTTATTTTTATTTATTCAGGTATTTATCACACTTACAGCTATCTACTAATAAAATAACGATTTGGTGGATGTTTTCCACAATGATAATCTGACGCACTCAAGTAAATTCTAAAATCCACTCTTCGGCTCTCCTACTAAAAGGTTACCCACTATATTGTAGTAAAAAAGTACTTACTTAACAAAATGATTAAGCAAAAAGTCGATGCAGTTCTTGTTGAGATCAGGCAGTTGTGCGTAACATTTTAGCAAGGCATGTCTTCTTGTTTGTGCAGGACCTGAATCTATCGATGTGCCAGCGCCCTAAGTAAAAATACAGTATGTTGTTATTTATTTCTATACATGCTTCCACGGCTTACTTACTAGGATGGCGTGGTACTTATTAGGATGAAAAGTAGCCTATTCAGACCATAATCTATATCTATGCCAAATTTCATCCAATTCCGGCCAGTAGTTTTTGTGTGAAACAGTACAAACCTCCATAGATTCTTACGAACTTTCGCGTTTATAATATTAGTAGGATAAGCAGTACCAACGAATATCAAAGTGATAATTTTATAGCTTACTTGCGTTGCTCCCCAAGCTTTTAACAATTCGGGATATAGAGCATCGGTGAACAGAGCTTCAGGCAATTCCCGCAAATACAACTTTAGTACACCAGTGACCGAATGTATGTCAACTTCCTTCAATAGTTGTTCCGCTTCATATGCATCTGTAAACACGCAAAGTATGTGTTATTGCATTTGTTTCATATAAGACTAACAGCCGGTTCCTTCAATAAGTCAAGTTTGTAAAAACTCACTAGTTTCAAAGCTCTTTCTGAGGCGATTTAGATCGGAAGCGCTCCCTGACACACGATAAATGCCCACTTCGTGAATGCCGCGACGTTCTACTTCGCGGACGCAGGCACTTATTATAAATGGAATGTTGCGTTTTTCTCGTCTGTAATATACACGAAATCATTTTAGATATCATTACAAAACGAGAAGTATATTTTCTTACTGTTTGTATTTTAAGTATTTCAAAGTAAAATACAGTGAAACTTGGTTAAGTGGGACCTGGATAAGTGAGAAACCTCCATAACTGAAACTCATGCTGAAGTCCCAACACTGGCACTGAATTACCTCTGTTAGAAGAACGAAGTAAGCCTCTATATCTGGGATTTGTTCTTTCGATTTATCATCATAGTTACCTCTATAACTGAGACAGCGAGTAAATTTTATATGCTTAAACCTCTGTAACTCAGATAACATTGTTTTGTTTGTTTACTCATTCTTATCCTACCCACAAATTCCACATATAAGTATGTAAGTAATTTTGAGCCTCAATGACTTTCAGTTTTACCTCTATAAATGAGACAGATATTTATTTATACCTGGATATTTGAGACACTGGGTAAGTGGAATACCTCTGTGAAACGACATTTCAGGTCCCTTGATGTCTCATTTAACCAGGTTTCACTGTACATTCTCGAATAGTGCAAATAAAAAAATTAAGATTTAGGAGTGAGGGAGAGGGGGGCAGAGGGCAAGACGTGCAAAAACGCTTTAAATGCATTAAGGCAGGTGCAAAATGAAAGTTCATCCAGTATTTTGCGTTTTGAAAGATCGTTCAGCTCAAAGGAGAGGTCAAAAGTGGGCTAGAATTTTGAACACCAATGTAATATACCTCATTGGAAAGCTTATTTAATAAGCTGTTAGAATTTAACTAAACACGAATTTTAGGAGCAACCATTTTTGTAAAAATCAAAAAAATGTAATAGAAAAACAAAACGCACATTACCTTTAATTATCCGTTTCCTAAGCAGTATAAATATTGCAATCACGTCAATAATTGCATTCTGTTACAGTACTTTTCTCTTGTAATGTTATTCTAGCTGCAGTTTAATGTAATTATGACGAAAAATATTTGTTATCTTATTAGTGTAATAACAAAACGCGTGGAAAAAAGTATAATTAAGGGAAACGTCATGATGTCATTGTCATTGATCAGTTTGATTGACAGCGTCGAAATAATTTTGATTTTTTTGGTTGCTCAATTGTCATTTGACCATGGGGTTGCCAATTGCAATAATCATAATATAGCATTAAGGATTCTTATTTTCAATTTCAATTTTTTTAAAAACGGGGGCGTGTAAATTTATTTTAAATACACCAAAAAATTTAATTAATTATGCTCTATTAACCTATGTAACTCAGATTGCTGTTCAAATTTACAATTATTTTAATCCCAGGCTCTATACATTTTTTGACCGTCTCCTTTCAATTTTAATTTTTTCGCTACTCAAATTTCAGTACTATAGGTATATATAGGTATTTCTAGAGAATAGAACGAAGGGAGTAGGGGGAAGACAGTTCCGAAGGAGAGTTCGGGCGGGCGTGTGCGTGACATACTTAGCGACGTGCGTGATCTTGGCGCCGAAGAGTGCGCCGGGCTTGGCGCACGGCACGCGGCGCGGCTCGCGCTCGGGCGGCGCCACGCGCAGGCGCACGCCCAGCGCCGCGCCGCCCAACGCCACGGCGCGCGACACGCCCCCCGCCCCTCCCGCCCCGCACAGCTCGCCGCACAGCTGCAACCATAGATTTAGGATGTAAGCTGACGCTTACAGTAGATTGGCAATGTAGTGATCAAGACGAGACCAAACACTAATTGCAGTAGTGTGCGTGTTTTGTGAATGTGTGCGTGGCGCATAGAGCTTGCTGCACCATGCACCGCCTGATACTTCGATTATCGATTTGAGATCGAGATCGAGATTGCGGTTTCAATGAAAATTATCGCGCCAAAACAGTTCTAAATGATTTCATTAAAACCCAACAGTGGCCACATGATAGTTGTTTAGCGCCGTCAAAAAAATTTCAACAGAAATCTGTTAGAATTTTTTTTAGTTTCGAGATATTTTTTCATAAATGCAACTAAATGCACAAAATGAACCTCAATATTAGGTAGTAATAACAGTCCTACAAATGTTTCAATTGAAAGGAGAGTTAATTCTTGTTTGGGACCTTCAACCCAAAATTGAGACAAAAGTGGTTCCAGTCTTAGAAAAGGCATAACCATTATGGTCCAAATGATGCAATTCATATATACTGTCATTAAAACTGCCTCGGTGGTCTTCGTTCCCTAAGTTAGTAGTTAGCCATGGACTACACATAAATAAACCAAGCAATACTATCGGTCGCGAAGGCAACGGTTCTGTGGTGATAATATGAAGATATTTTTCTATTTTCCCGAAGTCCATCATTAGGTCACATTTTTTTACTATGGCAGTATATTATTTCAAACATAAATACAATTTTCAAAATCGGTTTACATTTGGCGGAGAGATCGGAGATCATATATCGAAAAAAAAAAAAACAACAACCGAAATCCAAAACAATATCTCATATTTCAGAAGTCGGTTAAAAATTAAAAAAAAATAGGAACATCACGAAAGTTGTATGGAACCTATACCAGTTACCTATTACACTTTAAAGAAAATCGATAAGTATTATCGATAACAGTAACACTCTATATTTAAAAAGTGGTGTTAAAAATAGCGGGAATTCACGTATTTGATATTATTTTACTGCCTATGCGTTTAGAGTATTAATGTGATAAAACACTACAATATTTTTTTTTGTATAAAACGTTTGTAACAGTTTTAAAACAAGGCATGTGGAGAGAAAAACATTTGTCCTACCTAAGTGTAAAAAGTTATCTGCCCACTGACTTTTATTAAAGGGCTACAGTATATTGACTGTACCCCATAAAGTTCAATTTTATAACTACTTCTTCAGTTAGCATCGCCCTAAGTGAGTCCACTTTTAGTAATTTGTACTATCGAAATTTCTTCTACCTTTTTATAAGTACCTACGCATATTAATTTTGAAACTCTACGCTGCGCGTGGCCTGACACACTCTTGGTTGGTGTTAAAAGTAAGAATGGGTAAAGTAAGCTATCCTTAAAAGATAAACATATACCATCGCGTATCTATAAGAGAGAAACAATTCCACCATAGTATGGTAGCTGAAAACAACTTAACAAATAAACACCTTTCGTATGACGCACTCTATCGATAGATGTAAACCGCATGCAAATCGGTTCAGTAGTTTTTGAGAATATCGCGAACATACAGAGGCGGGGCATTAATTTATATAATGTAGTGATGTATGTATACCCCCCCCCCATCCTCTGTCTAAGTCTAATCGAAAGCTAGTCACCTTGATGGTACACTTTCCGCGCAGCACCGGCCGCGCCGCGTCTTCATACAGCAGTAGTCTCAAGTTCTGCGAACCCTCCAGGTCTAGAGTGAAGTTTTCGTTCCACCGCGGCTGTGCACTACGACACACCAACTTCGACTTGGCCTTGCGGAAGTAGTGACCGTACGAGTCCACCTCCACGACAATGTAGTAATCTACAAAGAATTTGTTTTTTTTTTATTGGCCTATCTCTGTCGTTACAAATGTCAAGGCGTACAACAAGTACAAGCACAAAGAGACAGGGACCTGCGGCGGTGTCGAGCGGCGAGGTGATCCCGGCGAGGTGCAGATGCAGGTCCCCGAGCAGCAGCGAGTCGTCGCGGCCGCTGCGCAGCAGGTAGGAGCCCATGTCGGTCTGCAGGTAGCTGCGGCAGGCCGTCACCCACGCCTGCAGCTCCAGCATCGACACGCCGCCCGCCCCCGCCGGCGGGGCCGACGACGCCTACATACACACACACTACTATACACGTTCCACTCGGCTACATCCTGTCTTATACTGAGTCTAAATATTTTTTTTCAATGAGTAGCTATTGTACTTGAAAACGTCAAATTTTTACACCATGAATGACGTAGAAGTATTTTAATTCCTTTGGATTGATTGATGGCTATGATGAAAAATAATGCTCTGTCTGATTTTTTTATATCTACTGTCTCTACATAATAACAATGATCTCTTTTATAAGAAATAATGTAACTTTTTATAACCTCTATAATTATCATGATTTAACATTAGGAACTCCAATCCAAAGCCAATTTACCTGTAAGGCGTGTATGGAATCGATCCACTGTGTCCGTTCGTATTCAGAACTGAGAAAGAATATGTGTTGTCTCTGTAACGCCGTAGAGGAGCCGGGCGCACGGGCACCTACTCGGAAGATTAAATTAGGTGACGCTAGCACTAGCTGCGCTTCTAATTCAGCAAGCTTCTTACGAAGTTTGTCTGCGTTGCCTCGACCTCCAAGTCTTATTTTCTGTAATAATTGAAAATATAATAAATATTAAATCAGTGGCAATAGGTTATCAGTGTTGTTAGGAGGGTGGGTACCTTATCGTCACTAAAGGCCCGTTCATCGGCTAGTATCTGGTCTCGCAAAGTGGATGCTTGCGACTTTAGCGCCACAATGTTGGCCGGTGAAGTTTCCCGCACGTCACCGATGCCCGCTAGGTCTTCTTCCACCACCACGATATCCGGCAACGGGATAAACCATTTCAACTCAAATGTGAATTTGTCTCTCCCCGACGCCTGCGAACATATTTAGCGATATAAAAAAGGCTATTGTGAAGTCACGAGTTTACTTAGTTAGATAACAATAAAATAATTTTACCTTGTACTTGGCACATGCTATGACGTCATTAAATAGGAAGAGATGTCTTAATTTTCTATGGCCATCGGACAGTTCTACAATGAACGAATTCTTAACCAACCTTCTTTGAGCCCGGTCTGCGTTCTGCAAAAAAAAAATAGGAATACATAAGATAACAAGTAACATCGGTTTTCTATACGAGTCAATAATAGAGGTATCTCTGGAATTATATAATAAAGTAAAATCTTATAACAACTACAACACACTCGATTCCCAAACTAAAGATAATACTTTTTTACTTTTTAAATCAATAAATTCAGTTTTACTGTTCACTAAAGTCATAAGTATAAGTAGTATAGATCTTTTGGTCTTATAGATTTAAGCAATGTACCTATTCTGAGTATAAATAACCAAATCATACTAACCGGAAACATAGATTTTGTTTGGATTATATTAAATTCGTCTAGAAAATGTTGTGTCATGTTCAAAGCTTCCGTCAGCATAGCGTGATCAGGATGACTTGCTGGCGTGTATTTTATAAGATCCTGAAAGTTCATTATTTAAATATGGTGGCATGCGTCATCGTGAAAGTCAAAGTTAACAGAAGAAAAGGGCATCAGCAAACATCGATATTAATTGTAACATAATCGTATACGTCTAATAGTGTGTTTTAACCTTGTCGAAGAAGTTTAGCAGTGCTACCTAGTAAAATATTAATGGAAACAATTATAACAATTACACACGGCCGGTGGTGTGGTCCGTAAGATACTTGCTGTTCAATCGCGTTAACGTTAACCCACACTACAAGCAACAGTTTAGTTATGACTTGCAATAGTCACAAACTTGTACAGCTACGATTATAACGAAAGTTTGCCGTATCTATTATTTTACTAGCTTTACTGTAGTAAATGTTAACTCACATGTAAGACTAGTGCATTTTTTTGTACCCTTGCAACAGGTTTATGTAAGAGATCATCAAGCGACATCGGTTGTCCGTGGCACGAGATCTGTCGGGTGAGGTGTGCAAAACTCTGCGAGGAAGCGCAACGGCGCCGTACCGCATCCGTTGCGCGCCCGTAGTTATGTAAAAAAGCTCCGTAAATGTTTATATTTTCGGCCTGCAACATAACATTAATTTGATAGATATAGATGCTTCAAAACACGATCGTATCAAAACTATGTCAGTAGTTGAAAAAGGTATACCATCTTCTTGAAGTGTATCCCAACAGACAGAGGCTCATCCCAACTCGCGACAGCTGACTTTAATCCTTCTAAAAAACTTTTGTGTAATTCGTGTAGTTCCGATAATTTGTAGAATATCGTATTGAACTCTTCCTCTGTAATAACTGGCTGAGAAGTTGACAAAGTTGCTTTAATTGCGTTCATATACTGAAACAGAATGTTACTATTAAATATAATATAATCCACACTAATTACTGGTATTTAAGGCCACTAGATAAACTAACGTTTATAATAATATGTACATCACATACCTTTTCCATAACATAAAGACACTCTACGTAAACAGTTTCACTCTCAATGATACTCGTAATTATGCATCGGTGCATAGTCAGTCGCTCGGCCTCTGCATTGTTGATACTTGACTCCTGTAATTATTCAAATTACTTGAACTTTTTTCAGAAATTATTTAGGCTAAGGATTATCATTCTACTAGCTTCCGCCTATGACTTTGCCGATGTTTGGAAAGTACCCCAAAGAAAAATAATAACCATTATAAAATGTAACCTTTATGTTAATCCTGGTAATAAACAATATACATGCTAAATTTTATCGAAACCCATTAAACTTTTTCCTGTGAAAAAGTTACAAACATCTCATATCCTTACAAACTTTCACATTTATAATATTAACAGGATTAGGAGAAATAATGTCCTAACAGTACACTTATACATAGGTATGTCTGCTAATGGATTCCTTAGAAATCTATAGATTAGTCCTCGTACTGCTAAGGACAAAAATGTTAACCAAACAAAAGATAAGCGTGGGTAAGTCTTATAATAAATAACCTACATAAAAATAGTCTTACAGCATCATTTAATGCAATAACAAACAGTTATTATGCATTTTGCCACGTGTAGTTAATACGCAATCACCAAACAAGTTATATAACTCCTTACAAAGCACACAATAGGTGTTAAATTTTTTGTTTGGTGTAACAAACTTGAAGGAAGGATAAACAACGACCCATATAACTCTAATATCAACGTTGCCAGTGATTCTTGCACAATATCATATGGCACATAAACCATCATGGTATTAGCGGTTATAAGTATTGCCGTTTTGCTAAATGTCATATATTGTCATGATTCCGAAAGTAAGTCAGATATTACATTATTTTCATCTCCATAAACTTATTCATTGTTCATTTAATATGGCTGTTCAAATATTATTAAAGATATTAATATTGACATTTACACAATTTTAACAATATTTTTATGCGATTTGCATTTTATTACAGTAACTAACTTTTATTTATAATATTTTAGGCTCAGAATTTAATCGAATAGAGATCTCACCTTTCTATGATACAGTTATATACCGTGACATAGCTGATATAATTAATGAAGTTGAAAATAATGCAGTAAGTACATAATATAATGGCCACATACTTGTTTGTAGATTACTATTCCTAGAATCTTAATTTGTAGTGTACATTTATAAATGATTCAGGTATCCCCATTCGACGTATTGAGCGAAAGCGAAAGCGATGAAAATATTGAAGATTTGTTAAGTGAATACCAGCATTCTTTAGATAGGGCACATAAACAAAGAAAAAATATCTTGAACAGTCAACATTCGAAGACAAAAAATAAAGTACCACCGCTTCGTCATGATCAATATTTTAAAACAAAATCGGGTTTAGATGGAAAATATGAAAATGTTTACTTTAGTAACCGTTATCACAACCCGAACCCATACAAATTCCCCCAGGTGCCATTTGAAAATCCTTACGACGTACTTGTACCGTTGAGTTCGAAGTCCAAATACAGTAGACCCGAAAGTACCACAACATCTATCCCAATTGGAAATAATGAATTGCTACGCCCCTTTGAAAAAATATTTATAGGCGAAAAAAATGTTCATGTACAGCCGTTTCACAAACAATTTGAACCTTTAAAGTCGTGTTATTGTCAAAAGGGACCTTGTGATTGCAATTGTAAAGAATGCATTGTAGACAGTGACCATACAGATTCCCTGAAGATAAATAATTTTGACGACGAAAAAAGGTTAACCTGGCCACATACAATGTACGGCGGTCATTTAAAAAAATCTGATCACATAGAAAACGTAAAAGATATTTTACCTGATAACACTCTCAATATACGCATAAGAGTAGATGTTCAATTACCTAAATTTCAAGAATTTGGTAAAAGTAAATTACGGACAAAGGACAAAATTCTCGAACAAGAAAATATATCTAGAGAATTGTCAACAGCTATAAATCTCCCATTTCCTTTTTTAAACTTCCCCGTCCCTTTGGAACTACTCGGTTATCAAAAGATGTCGAAGTATAACAAAGAAGATGCGTCTCCGCTACACAAATTAACAATACATAAAAAGAAAAAATCAAAGGCAAACAATTCAACTAAGAAACATAGAAAAAAAATAATAACTTTCCATAATATTAAGCTTGAACAACTACCCATTGCTCATTTAGACGATAATAATATCAACGAAACTTACACAATCAATAACAGCAGTGCGCATACAAACGATTCAAATACAAAACTAGCCATTTTACAAGCTGAGAATCACACATTTGCAAACAAATCGGAAGATTTGAACCAAACCCGGAATAACACTATTTTTTTGGCAGTGAATATTTCTAGCAATACCTTGAATGCAACTGAAGATACACATAAAGATGAAAATAGCATTGAATCCGATTACTCAAAATTTCCTATTATTACAACAATAATGCCAGTAGTTATACGTAGCAAACGGAATGCACCCAATAATACAACAATGTTAAATATAACTACGAATAATGAAACTGTCCCTAACAGTAATCCCCCTAAAGATAATAAATACATTACTAAGAAATCTGACAAAAACACACAAACAGATGACGAATTGTTGTATTGGCCTAACGTTACACGATTTCAAACATCTAATATATACTCCAAGAATATCACAACTTTCATATTAGAAAATGAACACAAGAAAAGTAAGGTGAATATTAGCAAAGAAACTATTCGACGAAATCACACAATAGCATTAGAACAAGCGATATTTGGCGATGTGGATTGGGATAATATGAATGAAGTTGCTCCTGCTTTTATGTCCTTTGTAGGAAAATATATCTGTGGAGTTTTAACATTTTGTTCACATGAAGTATGTCATTCTATGAATTGCGCTCACAAGACCTGTATACACAGAGTGTGCGTACCAGCAGACAGATTAAACAATAAGGGACATTGCGCTGGATCCAGTAATAATGGTAATTGTGCCCACTTATTATCTTTTCTTTATTAAGACGGGCCGCTGGTGTGGTCGATAAGACACTTGCATTTTACGGCGCAGGGTGTAATTTATTTATTATAATGATTATGTTTAGTATATCAGTTATCTGATTCCCATGACACAAGCTCTGCTTAGATCAGACGCTTAACATTGGTCACTAACCACTACGCCACCAGGCCAGTCAAATGTGAAATATGTTCTAGGTCATAATAATATTCTGGGACATTAAGACACATGGTTTTCTGATCCCATGCTAAGCAGAGCTGTGTCATGGGAATCAGATAACTGATATACTATACTGGCGTAGTAGTTAGTGACCCTGACTGCTACAACGAAGTTAGTGGGTTCGATTCCCACCCAGGACAAATCTTTGAGTGATGAGCACGATTATTTATTCGGTGTCTGGGTGTAATTTATCTATAATATGTATGTATTTACAAAAAACAATGTATTTATGTATTATATCCGTTCCTAGCACCCATAACACAAGCAAATATAATTGCTTAATTCGGGAATAGATGGTGCTGTGAGTACGTGTGAAAATATTATTATATTATTATTATGTGTGTAGCTATGTGGGTTAAAATTGGTAGTGGTCTGGAATATGCAAAAGGTATAAATAGTAAGTAGACGTAACTATTTATACTAAGTATTGACTGACCTAGTTGATTTGTCGGACTTAATACCCTATGCCAACGCACCTATGCGTGAATCCAAATTATCTACGCACCAACAAAAATGTCATTGAAATAAGTTAACCCGTGTTTAGAAGCGCTCATAAAGAAGATCGAAATAAATTGGCTTCTTTACGCGATTATTTTTCATCCGTCTCTCTGATCAGTCGGTTTAACTTGGGCAGCTCAAACTAAACTACTTAAACTGTACTTAGTTTTAAGTTTATATGTAGTATATTACCAGTTATCTGGTTTCCATAGTACAAGCTCTGCTTACTTTGGGATCAGATGACCGTGTGTGTTAATGTCCCACTATATTATTTAGTTACCGTTAGCGCGAGACATAATACTTTTCAATGCATATTTGTATATTTCAGATAGTGTAGCCTCGATGGAATCAATTATGGACTTGCCATCTAACGTCGCATTTGAAATTGTGGACATCTTACAAAACAAAATGTTAGGAAAGTTGTTCGGAAAAGCTACATTTTGTATTAACACAAAATGTATAACTTTGTCTGCATCTAAAAAGAACTTTACTAAGTTCCGGTGCACAGTTAAAGAAGTAAATCCAGCAGGCCACTGTACCAACTCCAAGAACGTAAAAGTTATGTAAGGTCGCTTTATGTTTAATAAATAAGTTGATCAATGGCAAGAATTGTTTGTTTTGAAATTCCATACTATTACACCTTTAAAGCTCTGATAACATTGTTAGACGACTTAGTCACACTTGACGGGCCAAATCGATATGCAGTCGTTTCTACAGAAGCTAATTAAAAGAAATTTTATTTTAATTATTATGTTTAATAGTCTAATTGGTAAAGAACCTATAAACAACCAGGTACGTTTTAATTCCTAAATAACAATCATTGATAAAAAAAATTGGGATTAATATAAATATTATACCCATCACAGATTAAAACAGAAATTTATTTAAACCCTTGGAGAAGGGTCGACGGTCATGTACAAATTATAGATTTTGACTCAAACGCGAATATTAAAACTAGAGAAATCAACAGGAGGAAATTATTCAATATTAGATCTGGAATGGATATACAGATGGCAGCTAGAAAAATGGAACTTCGTAATAAACCAATCACGTATAAAAGCTCTTTAACTATGGCTAACAAAATAACTGACTATATGAAGGAACTAGATGATACTTGGTTAAAGAATCAAAAAGATAAAAAGAAGAAACTGAAAGTACTAACTTGGTGCAACAAAACCTTGTGCAGATTTTTAACGTGCCCTGATATTAGAAGCCATTGTATATTGTGTGAAGTATATTTGCGCGACGTAAACCAAAATAAGACTATATGTGAAAAACATTCATTAAAGCTAACAATAACCTAATACCTAGGCAAAAACATAATGTCTATGTCTACTGTAATATGTATTCTTCGATAGTAATAATAAGAAATGAAAGATAGTAAAGTAAAAGCTTTAGTTTAATTGTTTCATACATATTCCAAGTCATTAGTCAAACATTCCCTATAGGATCTTATCTCGGCACGAATGATAAGGCTACCTGGCCGCGGAGCTTATATAAAGTCGAGACGGGACTAGTCAAACATTTATTCATAGCTAGATATC
Organism: Meganola albula; assembly: GCA_936450015.1. Classification (NCBI taxonomy): domain Eukaryota; kingdom Metazoa; phylum Arthropoda; class Insecta; order Lepidoptera; family Nolidae; genus Meganola; species Meganola albula. Next base: position 9,142,960 of record OW388155.1, on the reverse strand, counting down.
AACAGTATCTGTCGTCATGCTTGTCTTTAAAAGTTTCACTTTGTTTATTGTTTTTTGTGTTGTGCAAGTGAGTCTAGGAAAACCAGCCTCAGAAAACGAATCAAGTAAGCTATATTTTCAGTATTAATACTTACACATTACATACTAGATTTAATATTTACCAGTAGCCACATGCAGAGTTAGCTAACCATACATATTGTTTTTAACTGGCTAAACATTGCTTGCAGATGCATTAACAGAGGGTCGCGGTATTATGTCCAGTATATGGGAATGGATTACTTCTCCGTTTACCTGGTGGAGCTCGCCCGAAATAGAGCAACCTGTAACCGAACAACTCGTCGCCTCTACGACAGTCGGTGTTACAGAGAACATTGAAATCAGAGAGCACAATGTTACTATCTGGTGCAATGACCAAACGTGCACTACAATGAAGTGCGATAAAACGGAATGCCGAAACGTCACTTGTAATCTGTACGATACGGATTTGCACGGCCAGTGTAGAGAGTATAATATCATCGAGACACCCGACGAATACACAGATCCTAAGTCAACAGACGTGACTACTAAAGCCCCTGAGAAAACTGAGCCTACAGAGAAGATAGTCCATGAAAGCGCTGGCAGCACTACTTCGGCACAGACAGATAATATAACTCCTGAAGTACCACTTATACAATTGGAAGCCGTCTTGTCTTCAACGATCAATGAAAAGAATGTGGAGAAGCCCCAGAAAACATCCGAATAACGTCTAAAATTAAGGTAAAAAAAATTGTTTTTCGTGAAATGTTGCATCGGCCATTGTACCCATCTTAAACACACAATACTAACGTAACTAACTGGACATGAGAAAGTTAACTAACACGGTGAGGTTTCCGTGCGTTGATTGTTTTATAAGATGAAGTATTCTTGCAATCTATAAGTAAAGAAATATATTATATTTTTCAATATTTTAGGTAGTTCAGATAGTAGTTTCAGAAATAGAAAGGACCAAAATTCGCCTATTGTTTATTCGTGCCTTTACTTACCAATAATGTTATCAGACCAAATATAATAAAGTCGAACACTTTAGATGCAAAAATAATTATGTATATCACTTTAAGCAGTATCAGAAGTTCATTACGGCGCGATGTGGCAACTAAAATAAAATTGGTCTGTTTCAGTTGTGTCGTTCATTACCAAAAACATGGCACGAATGAACTTATTAATAATAGATACTTTTTGTCTTTTTCAGGTACAAATGCAAGAAGTACAATTCTCAACACATCATTTCTCGAAGAATTTGATAGTACGATTGTAAAATATATGCACTCTGCTTTGGTGCACTACACAACTAACATAATGAATAAGTTTTTAGATGCCATGAAAGTTAGTTCTATTTGTGCCGACGGTATATGTTATCACCATTATACTCGTTGCGAAAATAATAGCTGTAAAATACGATTTTGTAAGTTCTATATACTGTCTGGTGTTGAAAAATGTACACCGATTGCTTTGAATAACAAAATTGTAACATCACAGGATACTCATATTATACCTTTAGTTAAAGATGCTTTCGATAAGAAAGATTTGAATATACTTAACAAAATACTTAAAACTACATAGGTAAATAAATTACGAAAGTGTGTATGTGTGCTTTGCTTCAAAACATGTTTCAACTCAAACATTTTTGTGTAAATTTTAGACACTCTTATCTGTTTCCTTAGATAAGAGCCTTAAGCTTACTGTAAGTTCATAATGTAGTGTTTGTATTTAGTATAAGTACAAACGTAGATAGAATAAAGGATACATTTTTAAATGAAATTCTATAAGTGTATTAAGTTGTAACAAATAGTTTTAGAATATAATATTTTGCATATAAAGCACACCTGAGTCTGTAGTTTCCTGAGCACTGGTGGGGTGGCGCTGGCGTCCGTATCTGATGATATAGTTCTAAGCAGTAAAGGAGCATCGGTGGAGTCTGCTAGATCGGATGCGACATCACTTAATTCTGCACCTTCGCCGCCTTCCCTTTAAAAATGTATATTTCATTGAAAATTTAATTGTTTCTCAGATAATTTTTTTATAAATTCTTAATTTATAGCCTCAAGATTAGTTCATTCAGTTCTTTAATTAAAATATTTTCTACCAGAGATCCAGATCTTTTTTCAATTTGCTATTAAAACTCCCATTCCAAAGCTACGTTTTCACTCAAAATAATTGGTAATCACGAGTGAATGGGTATGGATATATTGGGCGGGCGCGTCCCATCGTAGACTAAATCATTGCTTAACATAAGGCAAGTTGTAGTCCAGCACAAGTTTGTAAAATAAACAAAGAAATAAAAACTAAGTATCATTAGCAAACCCCTTAACATATGACGTAATTTATGGATAACCACAAAGAAGCATTAAAAATTAAATTACTCACAACCGTGTAAGTTTGGGGTAATTTATTTACAACGTTTTTTGTAACCTCAAATGTTCGTGTTTGCTTTCAATTCAATAAAACGAAGAAATACTATTTTCACCCATGAACGGAATGTCCACACTGAAAACACCGAGTTCACCCGATACTTGGCTCGTTTGAACGGCTATGTTCGCCAGGATATTCTACGGTCGGATATTCCGCTATCCGCCTTCAAAGTTGGCCGAATATCTGGAATATCCGTTCAACTATCCGTTTCACGTCTAATGTTAACAATTTACTATACATATATCCCTGTAATAAAAGTATTTTAAGCCCATTATAGCTAAAATAGGTTTATAATTTGTTTGTCTTTGTCTGTCATCTTGACATTTATACTAGTAAGAAAGAGACAAAGACTATTTTACTAATGAGTCTTATAACTTTTTTTAAGGCCGTTAGTTCATAAATCGTTTTATAAATGTCCTAATAGTGTTGATTGTGGTCAAATAAATTTTATTATTGTAGCAGTATAGTGTATGTCTGATGGAATAACAGTCTTACTGTATAAAGTAGTGTATGTTGACGTAGTTGGGCGCGGCAGCAGGCGGAGAGTCGGGCGCTGCGGGGGCGGAGGGCGCGGAGGGGGCGGCGCTAGCGGGCAGCGGCAACGTGCTGCCGCCGCTCGAGCCTTCCTCCAGGCTCGACGCGGTGCCCGTGCCGCCTGCACGTATAATGGGCATTACTTCTAAACAGAGCCTAGTTTCTATCTACAGTCAATTAGATAAATTTGAGTTTGGGACGATGAATCATGATACGGAGATAACTAAAAATAATCTACTTTATTCTATGTAAAATTAATATTCTAAATCAAAATATGTAGATAAGTAGGAGCCTAACTTCTATTTTTTTGTTATTGTTCGTTAAAATAAGTTACCTACCATCCGCGCGAAGCTAGGGTGGGCATCTAGTTTACTTTAGTTTAATCATTACAAACAAGAATAGAAATCTTTCTGACAATCTTAATTAACGGGCAATAAAAGTTACAGTTATCAAACATAATATTATAATAAAGAGGAAAGATTTGATTGTTTGTAACAAATAGGCTCAAAAACTACTGGAACAATTTCAAAAATCAAACATAACACAGTTAAAGTGTTCGCCACACTTACCAGCTTGTATATATACATATTCCCCATCATTCATTGAATCTACAGGAACTTGGTCGTAATAAGGTTCATCCTCCAGGCTGGGAACAGCTGCAGGGATACTCTCTAAAGATATTGGAGCGGATTTATCAGCCTCGGTTCCTTCCCCCAAGTCTGGAGTGATGGAAGTAGCCTCCTCATCAATGGAGCGAGGTGTTGCCGCACCGCCAGACCTTTTGCGCTCCGAAGACAATGAGTTGATTGATTCATAACTTTTCACCTAAAAACCATATTGGCGATTAATTATACTGAAATTTAAATTTAAATTCTAATTAATTATCTTGCGTAAGAACTATTACGACACCTTCCCAGCCCGTGTAAGACAAAATAAGACAAGGACGAACACCTTCCCCGCTACCTACCCCCGCCCTAAATCGCCTTTTGTAATAAATGAATGGCCCTTAAATACAAAGATCCGTAATGAGGGTTAATAAATAAAATTTAATAAAAGTGGGAGCCTTTTAGAAGTAGGTTATTAAGTAATTCAATTCAGTCCGTTAAACAAATAAACGTTTAAACTTATCTGAAAAGGTCAAAAGAATTATTTGCTTACTCTTTCACTTATTGAGGGAGTCGACGCCCTACTAGCGATTGACTCACGGGATTCAGCGTTACGTATTTTCCGTCCTAATGACGAAGGTGGACTATCTTCTGCTAACCCAGATTCTGGTAAGGAAGCGCCGCGCTTGCTGAACACTTTTGGTGGAGGCCTGAGGAATATTCAAAATTTTTTTCTAGTAAATACTTAGTGAATGCGGTGTTAGCCTTCACAAGTGATTGTTACACTTTTGCTTGTGCTAATTTATTGGTTTAATGTCATGTAGACAATCGTTGGCCAATCTAAATAAATAAATGAATATTGATGGCTTAATTTTAAAACTTCGTAACTCTATATTTTATAAAAAAAGATTTTAACGCCATCTAATCAGTAAAAAGTTTCGAATGGAATTATGTATTTCCAAATCCAAGAAACGAATCGAAAATTAAATATTCGCCTATTTTCAAAACACAGTCCTGCGATGCCATAATGAGTGAATGATTTTGCTCCTCTGTAGATTTGTCGAAATGGAGTTACGAAGTTTGAATATAAGCCATCATTATGTAGTCTTTCAACATAATTTTAAACAAAATTTTGTGTATTCGAGTGATTTGTTTCTTACTTAGGAGGTACTTTTTTCTTGGCAACAGCTACAAGGTCAACAGGACTACTATCTGGTAACTGCTGGGATTGGGATTCTTCAGACTTCTTGGAAGCAGAAAGTTTCAGACCATTTACTTCGATGACAGTTACAAAATCACCCGATTGTGATGCAGGACGGTTTTTGGCTTGATTTGGACTTGATTGTTCTACAGCTACTGCAATAAGAAATTGGATTCCAAAATCAGTAAAAGATTATTTGCATTTTTGAGAGTTAGGAGTATGACTTCCCCAGTGCTGCTGGGTCACGGGTCTTGTTTCAACTATCATTATAGTCTACAAATTATAGGTTTTAGTTCCCACAATCTTGCCAAGTGTGGTATGCGGTGGATGTTTCATGTTGTCAAATAATTCATTCTCACTCGTCAACTTTTCCTTCATCAATATTGAGCAATGGCATCAAAACAATTCACAGAAAAATGTGTGTACACGGCCAGCGATTGAATCTGCAACCTTCAAAGACCATTTTAAAGCTGACTGCGTCACCACTGCTCGAGCAATTTTTATCCAATGAATATCATTTTCCTTGCATTTCTTTTATTTCAATCTTGGTCGGCTCCCAGCCTAAACTGGTGCAGCTAGCTACCAGAATAGCACGGCCGACTGCCATCAGATCTCGAAACCAGTACACAGTACCAGACAAATCTTTGATGTGACACAAAAAATGTTCGGGGCGGGAATCGACCCTGCGATCTCCCGGGCACAGTACAGCCCAATCGGAGGGCTTACACTGACTGCTCAACTACAGAGACCATTTTTATCAGAAGAATAATAATTTTTCAAATATATGACAGAGTTATGCAACAAACATAAACTAGAGTATAGATAAGAAGAAATAAATTACCATTTTCAGTTTGTATGTCAGTACTCTGAACTATTTCGCTGTTACATCTTCTTCGAGCTGCCTCAGCTGCTAAGTTTGATGACAACTCATTAATACATTGGTTGACGGAACTTCTCTCAGCAACAAGTACTGGTTTGTTTCTAAGCTGCACATGTTCAGTCTCAGGTGCTCCAGATGTCGATTCATCACTCTTAATACTATGGAGACTTGCTTCACTTTTTTTAGATAGAGAATCAGTGTTTGAACTCTGAAAAAATATCAGAATAGGTCTATTTGAATAATTTTTACAAAGTGTAATGAAACCTGATTTATATGGGCCTATTTTATGGGCTATTTTAAAAACACCAACAACCTCTTAGGATTTCCTATATCTATTAATGGCTGATATCATATTCAACAACCTTTGTACTACGACTTTTGATTCTTTGACAGTTTGTTTTCATACACAACTAATATTAGTTTGATTAGTAGATTTTTTATCTAAACTATGGAGGGACAGAGGGACTGTGCATACATACTGCCTACAAGCTTCGCGACAACTTAATGTAGAAACCAGATGGTTATCTGGAGAAGTTGGTGAAATTTTGTATAGAGTGCAAGCATGTGTTAGAGTGGCTTAACTTGTCATGTATGTGTTATGTCAAAACTCGTAGAACAAAAGTTATTACTTATGGTGTCAGTTATCTACTCCAGCAAAGTACAAAGTACTGGTGTTTGTAAAATAACTCTATGTGTAGAAGACATTAACACATGCCCCTAGTTATATAGTTTTAAAATTGAATATCATTTGTTGAACTACTTTTATAGTATGATGAGGATTATGAGGATGTAACAATGTTTCTAATTTAAATAATGTGTGATTCATAATGTTTTCATCAACATACCCATGTTTTTAGCACATTATGTGTACTAAACATGGTCAGTTTTATTATTTTATAGTGTAAATAAAAATAACAATGAAAAATAATAAATTAAATGGAAATAGCCAGACTATTATGAGTATAATTTTATATTAAAAATATTTGGCTTTTATGGTTTTCTTTTAATTGCGTTATGATTATACAACTTTTACAATTTTAACCAGCATTAAAAGAGTACAACAAAAGAAAATATTTGTATTTTGTTTTTAATTAATGAAATAGTTACATAATATTGTTTAAAAAAACTGTTATATTCCATCCCTACTAATATTATAAATGCGAAAGTATCTCTGTCTGTCTGTCTGTTACGCTTTCCTGCTTAAACTACTGAACCGATTTGGATGAAATTGGCTATGGACGTAGTTTGAGAGAACAAAGGACATAGGATAGTTTTTTCCGAATGCGCAAAAAGAAGGTAATGTTTTGGCGCGATAATCGACACACACGCGGGCGAAGCCGCTGTCAGAAAGCTAGTTAATATTATAAATGCAAAAGTTTGTAAAAATATATGGATGTGTGTCTTTCACACAAAAACTACTGGACGGAATTAGATGAAATTTAGCACAGAGATAGATTATGGTCTGGATTAACACATAGGCTACTTTTTATCCCAATAACTACCACGCGAGCGAAGCCGTGGGCGGAAGGTAGTCTTCAATAAATGACATAATAATACAGGTAAAATAATACACACATACAAGTACAAACATTTTTATTATGTTTGACTTGAGTATTAAGACTTATTCAAGATTTTACTGACATTTGCTGTCATGCAATTTCAATGCAATTAAAAAAAAAAATAGTTTAATGTGGTGCTACTTTATGAATGACAACACTGGACATGTAAACCATTTCTTTGTAATAGCAAATGATATAAATAAAATGAAGTAGTGATGCAAACAGATGAGGTTGATGCAACATTTTTAAGATCCTGAAATAGGCACAGCGATGTCACTGTACCTATTTCAAGTGACTAATAAATTAACCAGAAGCATTCTGTTTTAAATTATGTAAACTTAAATAACTAATTTCTGAGTTACGTGTAAATGGATGTTTCTTTGTGTTGTATTAGTTATGTTCTATTAAACATCTCTATTGATTAAATATTGTAATAATGTGCTATAACTGTATTGTGCATCAATATTGCAACAGTCATGAAGCAAGATAAAAGTAACTGTTATTCAAACATGTTTCTAACTAACAGTTAGCTTGAGCAGTTAACATTTAATATTAATTTATTACTGCTAATTATAGGCAGCTAGTATAGTCATTACATTCACATTTTAAAGGTGTTAATAGAGCATAGAGAAATTGGAAACAATATCATTCAGAAAAACTAATCTATGCAATAAAAAATATAGTTTTGATTATGCATATATTACAACAATGCAGTTATTTATATTAATTTACAATTCCATAATCATAATGGTTTCCATCATCAACATGGTTTGCATAAATTATTGACAAGAAATGTTAGGTAACCAACAATAATTAATGCAATTATGAATTCAGTATTTTAAATACATAGTCTTATTCATAAAAATCTTTTAAGACTCTTTAGTTAACATGGACTTAGCTTTTTCTTACTAGTATAAATGTCAAGATGAGAAAGCTATAATGAGCTTATAGGATGTATGAATATGGGGGTTAACCTAAGCAAAGTAATTATACCACTTTATCATTTAAGTATGTATAATAATTAGCTATTCCCTCAGACCAAATACTTCTTAATTGATCTGAGGCTATTCCAACAAGACTTGAAATTAAATGATTTTAGATGTTTTACTTATTAGAAAACCATACTGGCAGAAAACCTTTGGGTAGATGAAAATAAATGAATAATGAGGCCCACCTAAATTGGGAAACTTAATAAAGATATTTAACTACTATACATGCCTAAAATGCTTAGCCTCACCTTGAAAACCTTGATTACATAGGGTGACATGATGAATTCTAATGATGCCACAGAATATGATACACTAAGTATTTAGTACTCTAAAATAGAGATGGGCCAACTCGGAAAAAACATAACTCGAGTTAACCCGGGTTAAAATCCACGTAACTCGAGTTGAACTCGAGTTACGTAACTCGAGTTAACTGGATGGACAAGTAAATGTTTTGGATGTTTGAGTTTTTACCCATTTATTCCCTCAGTTGTTCCAATTTTTATCTGTTTCAATTCCTATGTATTGGGAGAGTTATACCTACTAACTAAAGAAACAAAAGAGTTATTGTTTAAAATCGAATCATTTATTGAACTATTTTTGACTCGAATTTTAATTAAAAATAATACATATTTACTATCAATTAAACTATTCAATTATTATCAATTAAACTATTAAATTATCCTTTCAAAATCAGACTTAGACATTATGTTAGGTACATTTACGAGATCATAATTGTTTTATAATCAGCATCAGTCAGTAATCACAATATTTTCAAGAAAATTAGATAATTAGTATCACAAAGAATCTTTTTTTTTCGTTAAACTATTTGCTTATATTATTAGTATCACAAGGAATATTTTTCCTTAGTTTAATTATATGCTTATATTTTTATCTTAATTATATCGTAGGTACTATAAAGGAAAATGTCTAATATTATTATTTTAAAAACAAAAAATATTTTCTTATGCTTCTTTTTGATGTGGTTTAAAAGTGTGGTGGTATTCCCACTATATTTGAATGTACACGCACACATCTTACACGTAACACGTCCACTAACTGAAGACGAATCGAAAACATCCCAAACTAACGATGTTTTTTTGGGACCCGGCATTTTTCAAAAACAAATATTGCACAACACGCATTTAGAGATAACCTCAAATGTTGTTTGTTCTGAATGAACGAATGAATATAGTGACTATATTCATTTCATTCGTTCACAACAGACTATATTAAAGTCTCAAACGATCGGCAAACTTCGCTCCATGTCGGTCCTATTCGGTTTTCGAACTCGAGTTAGAGAGAGTTCAACTCGAGTGGATTCGAGTTACGCCCAACTCGAGTTAACTCGAGTTAGCTACTCGAGTTGACCATCACTACTCTAAAATAAGTTTTAGAACGTCGTAAGTGTAAAATAATGCTTAATCTATAGATTAGATTACAATAACTAATAATCAAGAGATAAAGGCTACAATTGGCAAAAGGACACTAAATACTTCTTACATGCAGTGAGAACTTAGAATTATCAAGTACATAGTGTAACATTAAAGGAAGTTTTACAATGGTTATTATTACCTGTTTGCTATCAGAAGTCTTATCACTGGAGTCGTTCACGTCACCCTCTGAGGGTGGAGCCGCTAGGGGCCCCTGCGCTTCGGCCTTATGTTTCTCAACATCTGAGAGCAATGTTTCCAAATACTCGACGTAGAACTCTTCCTTCTCTAATTCTTCTCTAAGAATAGCCACTTTTTGTTTGTGTTTAGCCAAATTAGCTCTGACATCTTCTTCCCAAGCTGCTGGTAAAGCACTCTCAGGAAAACGTTGCACCCACACACGTTGAAAATCTCCAAACACACTCATCTCTTTGAAAACGATTTCATGTCAAATTTAAGTTACAATATAATCAAATAAAACAAACGCTAAAGTACTAAAAATGAAAAATAAAATATTATATTCTGTCATCCCTTAACAATAGCAAAATCAAAGATAACATTGTTGTATTTTTTAAAGTGCACAGCCACAGATGTTCTAAAATCTAGAAAGAGTATGGAAACCATAGACTAGAACTCGGTGAGGTTTTTGGACTGCAGTGAATTTATTCCCCGTACTTCTATAAAGTTCTCTAGTATCCCACCTCTAGATTTTGGGGTCGAACTACAACAATCATAGACACATCCGGTTTAGGACATGTCACTCGTAAGCTTTTATATTTAAGCTCTTTGATGTCACTCATTATGACTTAAATAATCTGTGGAGTGTGGTACTGTGATCCGTCAAACAAAAACAGAAGAAAACAGCTGGGCTGGGGTTTAAGTTTAAGGCATGGATGTAAATTATGTGAAATCAGTAATAGAAGGACTAAAATCTTCATCATCGAGCCGTGTGCAAGATACTTTACTGAAAATACGTGGTAAAGTAATTAGCAATCCGAATGGCGTCAAAGTATTTCGAGAATGTGGTGGTATTGAGTATCTAGTGCCTCATTTAAGGAAGCCGAATGAAAGAATTCTTGATTTGGCACTGAGTATTCTTGGTAATTGCTGTCTAGAGGAAGAAAGCAGCGCAACGGTATGTGTTTTGTCTTTTTGGACTTAAAAAGAGCACTGTTTAATACTTAACAATGTTTATCATACACATTTTCACATCTTTCCAGGTTGGCAAGTTGTACAGCTTTGGTCCTTTGGTAAATATAATAAAAACAGTATGCAGAGACAGTATTGTTGGGCGAGCTTGTCGTGTGATCGGCAACCTTGCGCAGAGGAACAGCAACGCCGAGACACTACACAACTGTGGTGCAGTGTCAGCCCTAGTAACGCTTATTGAAGGCAGAGATAAGAATACTTCGTATCCGACACTTACAATGGCTGTACGAGCTATCAGGTATTTTAAAAAATCAGAGGATAATTTAAAATTTCAAGGATTTTAATATGCAACTAATAGCATGTTAGTCCTCAATTTCACCTGGTGGTTACTGACAATCAAGACAAACATGGTTTACATAGAGTTAGTAGACAGGAATGACAGTTGGTTGAGCCCAGTGAGCACTGTCCACCTAACCCAATTTACAACTTCACTATCTATTATGTTCAAACATGACTTGGTTAAAACCAGCCACCAGTGAGTCTAGCTTGACGTAAATCCAATAAACATGAGCTTTATTAATCCCCTAACAAACATAAATAAACAAGGCAAATGCCTGTAATAAAGATTGGAATTCATTATGTTATTTGTTTTATCTTTCAGGCAGCTTTGGATGGTAACAGAAAAGAGAGACGAAATGCTCGGTCTAAATGCAGTACGCTGCATAGCCATTTTACTAACTACTGAATGCGAAAGATCTGGAATAATCAAATCCACTGCCTCAATAGGGGAAATAGAGGATCTCAGAAAAAGCCAGGAGGAGCTAATTACAGGGATTCTGAAATGCCTTGGCTACTTTACTACACATTCCACTGTTCTTTGTGCAGAACAGGTAGAAATAAATTTCGGTCATATTTTTCAAACACATTCACTGCCATTGACCCATATATACCTTTTTGTTACTTTCACTCTGTTTGGTTCAAGCCATCGAACACCCTGCTTACGCAGCAGTTCTGTAGATTACGAACTTTAGTGCATTAATGGGCATCATTCTGCTTGCACTTGTCCATACATTTACTGTCAAACATATTGTTCAGATAAATGTTATCTGGCTATAAAATAATCTCCCCTTGGCAAATAGTGTATAAAGTCTTTTGTTTTCTCTTAGATACAAGGAGATGGTAGAGGATTTCAATGCCTTGTCGCGTTAACTAAGAAGTTTGAGTCTCTGTCACTCAAATGTCTAATGAATCTATGCTATCTCTCAAGCTGTCGTCCACTTCTCGGAATTGCTGGTTTTGTTGAATGTCTTGTGAACATACTGCAAGCAATACCAGGTGAGTTTCTATTCGTTTTACAGTATTGCAGCACATCTTGTAACTACATGAACTTGTGGGTTTCACTACAAATTATTTTTGCCAATAGTTCTCATAAATTAAATAGTCCATTAGTAAAATGCATAGGGTGACTGGCAGTTAGTGTGAGGTCTTAGAGCATTGAGAGGTATGATAACAAATAATGAAACAAAGTAATAATAATTCCAAAAAAACTTTTAACTATGCTTCGATATATTATTAAAAAAAGGTATGGGACTCTAGAACACAGTGCGCGGTCCTTCTAAAATGAGTCCAACGAACTCACCGACACTCAGTCACACGCGGACTATCGAGTAGACGACGCATGCTCCTGCTGATACAGCTCATTAATTTTAGGTTTTGGCTTATAAACGAATCAAAATGCCTTCTTGTGTGTTTAATAAATGTCATAATCACTCGAGAAAAAATAAGACAAGACGAGATTACTGTAAATATCAAATTGTGATCACAGATGTGTATTTCTCGTTGTATGTCAGTTGTGCACAGAGACCCAGGTTTAAAGCGTACCATATCTTCCTCTTCTTGATTTATAAAAGTAACCATGCTTTTTTCTTGAACTAATGTACTCCCTATTATGAAACTGCAGGGTGCCTTAAGCCACGTGCCTGTTTAACGACCAGTAGGCACTATAAATTTATACTACATTAATTCATCGTCATTATTGGCCTAATAGCAGTTCACTGCTGGACATAGGACTCTCATCAGGTGCCTTTAATTTTTAGTCAATGTTTTTTTTTTGTTTTTGTTTTTTTACATAAAAACATGCTTTTTGTACCTTTTCAGATGTTGCTTTGTGGCCAGAGGGTTCAGCTCATGCTCTGGCCCAGCTGAACGGAGAGTCTGTAAACCGGTCTCGATTGCGTCACTGCGGTGGCCTCCCATTACTAGTAGCAGCGGCACGAGTCAACTCTCATGTTATGCATGCTCTTCTGCAATATGTATTTGATGACACATGTAAGTTGAATTAGTATTCTAGCATCGAAGTTGTGGTGATAAGCGGCAATAGCGCACTTTTACGTATGAGACTTAAATATAGCCAGTGAAATGTGGGTGATATTCACTTCTGCCTACACCTTCGTGTCTGTGCCTGTAGGCATGAACACTTAGTTATGTAAACATTTCCATATTATTGCAGCTTTTCAACTATTAGTCAATGAGGGCCTTGTAAGCTTGTTGACTGATGAACTAACTAAATACTTGCTAACAATGAATCTGGAACATGATAATGTAGAACATGCAGATACAAAGAGCGAAGTTTTAGAAAAAGTCAAAGAAAATGAAGGTATAACTAAAATGGATAATGATACACCACAAACAACTGGCTCTGCTTTAAACCTTTGTACTAGAAAAGTGGACACTGAAGGAAAATGTAGTTTATTTACACGTCGAAAAGGTCCATTAGCTTGTAAAAATGAAGACGAGCTAAAGGTAGTTATAGAGAGAGATAATATGATCGTTGGTTTCATCGATGCTGTAGACAGCGACCCGTCTGATGACAGCCAGAGTGAAGACGAAACACTCCCATTACGACGTAAGAGCCTCAAAAGAGCTCGATCTCAAAGTCCTAAAGCAATTAAAAAGGTACCCCATCTGCCTTGCATTTCTTTATTACAAGCTACTTTAGTCAGTTTTTTAGATTGAAATACATTTATTTTACAGAAACCACAGTTAATTAAAATGGCTAGTAAAGATTGGTCAGCTGGAGTTTATTGGGAACCAAAAAGTCCTGAATGGCCTTCAGTGCCACAAGCATCAGGGTCTCGTATATCTATGAGTCCTGATAGAGGTGACCACGGCGCTTTGTCTCCGTATTCTGACGGGTATCAATCAGGCTTTAGTCCAGAGTATAGAGGGTTTAGTTCATCAAGCAAGCGAGTTAAATGGGATTGGAGCCCTGAATCTGGAGTGAGTACAGGAGAAGCGAGCTCAGCATCACCTTATTGGACAGACTATCAATGGAGTCCAGGTAGCTCTGGAGGTCCATCATCACCATTTAGCATTAAAGAAGGTAATGAGCAATAATGCTTGCTTACTACTTGAAACATTCTAGAATCTTCTTCTAATATTATAGATTTCTTGCAGACAGTTCGGATTCAGAGGTGTCAGGTCGGTACTCGCCGGTGTGCAGTGAAGAAGGCGAGGCGGAAGCGACAGACCTTTCAGATGTAAACAAAGTCGCTGCGGAATTGGATGCCGCTCAAGTTGCACATGAACTCGATGAACTTATTATGGAGGATGATGAGACTGCTGAGGAAGAAACTGCTTTAGAAGGTGCATTCCAAAACCATAAACCCAAACATTTAATGATACATAGGGTACCTGGTGATTAGTTTAAATAGGTGTTTTAACAATTGACAGTACTGACTAAAACAAAAACTTTGTCAAATCTATTATTTTTGTAACCGTGTTTTGTTTAGTTAATTTACTTATTTATAAGCCGGACCAACTGACGACAATCTTTACGACTTCATAATAAAAAGAAAATTAATTAAATAAAACAAACTGTTATTAAAAAGTTTCTTAGTAAAAGTTTGTTATCATCAGTACTATCAATTGTTGAATTATTATACACTAATTACCAGTCATCTCATACACTGAAACGTTTGGGATGAAAAAATGAATGCAATTGTCTCTCCCCTTATTTGTCCAATAACTAATAAAGCCGAGCCATTTTTTTTTTACTTTCTACCACTTCACCTTTCGAATAAAAAACAGGCGTCTAATGGTCCATCCGCTTAGACGCTACGTGGTAACAAATTTGTACACATAAAAAAAAATCAAAATATATTTACTAAAGCAACAAGTAAATCCAAAAAACATTGGTTATTGAATGCTCTTTTCATGCAGTAGTGCCTTTAGTAAGAAATTCCGCTCTTTCGTACAATTTTAGTTTTACTTTATTGTTTTTTAGCTTAGAACTAAAAAAGTAAGCACAAAATTTTGTTCAATTTCTAGTGGACGTATCTAAAGTTGAGATCAACACGAAATCGTCACGGATTGCTTGTGTGTTCGTGTTACTGTTTCGGGTGTCACATGGCTCGTCGTGGACTACTCGCAGCACGGCTCTCAACCATCGCGAAGAGCCGGTACCCAACCAAACTCTGGAGTTACTCACTGGACCAGAGTGTTTGAACGCGCTTTTAGATTACGTAGAAAGGTGCAAAAATCCACTTGGACGCGCTGCTCTTATTCTAGGGAAAGTGTTAAGGTAAAAAACAAAACTTGTATAACTAACCTACTGGGCCAAGAAATAGTTATTTACTGGGACCAACGGCATGATACTAAACCCCGCAGGGCTGGGCCCCCGCACTCACCTAACTTATCTCGTACCTCTATCACCTGACCACAAGCTAATTTTGGTTGCTTCGTTCAAGGACAAGAATTTGAACGAGCCAACGAGAATTAGCTACCTTAAAATTTCATACAATATTTAGGAATGTTGCCAGTGACTGGGACTATCAAATATTTGTTTTTTTCAGTAATGCCCTTTGCCTGATGAGCATATTGAAGCACAGATTAGCACTAAGATTGCATAATATGTCTGTAAGCTCTAAACATCCACCTACAAAATGTGTGCAATGTAAACAAGTAAGTTTTTAAGGCATAACTGTACATACAATGTATCTTTGAAGCAAATAGGCTGATAAGGCAGCTCTGATATTATACACGCTACTATTGGTCATTGTTTTAGATCGTAAGGCTAAGTACGAAGCTTCTTAGCCAGCTGACAATATTAGCTGAATCTAGTTATGGAATTGGAGAAATTAGTTACCAGCTATTAAAGGGTAATGCAGCTATGAAACAGACACTCTCCTTAACACTGCCGTATATTGTAAGGTAAATTATATTTATATAATAGGTATATATGTCGACCTCCCATAGTGGGCCCTCATTCTCGCGCTTTAGACATTTATCTCTAATAGACAAATGTCCAATGTCATAGAAAACTAATTAAATTAAATTAAATTTCGAAATCGCTGTTTTTTTTCGGCATAAATGTCTAAAGGAATCAAGTGTACGCACTTCGATTTTTATACAAAACCACATGATCTCAACCCACTGACGCGCTCACGCTCTAATGTATATTTTAATATTTTTTGGTATGTACCCAAATTATTTTACTAGGTGCCCGATCTGACTTAAGTACTTTAATATAAAGCTTCCTTTGATTCATAATAATCTAACTCATGGCGAAAAAAAGCGATTTGCAAAATCCGTTAAATAATTTTGAGATTATAGCAAACATACGTAGGTACAGATAAACGTGTAGTTAGTGATTAAAACTATATTTATTTTTATTTTTCAGAACTGAAAAACCTCTAAAAAAGTATTTTATAGACTGCAGCGCATTAAATTTGCTGTTCAATATAGTGTCCGAAGCTACAGAGGACATACAAAGTTGTGTGACTGCACTTGCGAAACTAGCAAACAATGTACAAATAAAAGATCCCAAAATGCTAGAAAATAGATTTAAAGACCATATCTGTGTAAGTTATGACCCGATTCTTGATAATTTATCTATAGATGAAATAGTTACATTTCAGTTAGATGATTTATCAACCGTGCAAGCCAACAGGGTGTTCTTGTGTCAAAACTCTGAAGTATTTAGTGCTATGCTGATGGGATGTTTTAAGGAATCTGTAGAAAAATGCGTGCGGCTAAAGAATGTAACGAAACCAGGCTTAGAATATTTATTTACGCTTCTACACTTTGGTTTAAATAATCCTAAATCGGATGTACAAATTTTTCCTATGGCTGATCAACTAGACACTAACTTGGAAGTCTTATTATTAGCCGATAGGTTTTTGTTTGATAAACTGAAAGAGTTATTGAACAGTGCTATTCTGCAATTTCTAATGACACCAGACACGGCAGACAAGATTTACGTGTGGTCCCTCAGTGAGGGTATGGGATTTTTGTGTGTGGAGTCTGTAGCTTATTTACTATCTGGTAAAATGGGCGAAACGGAGCGCACAAGGTCTTTTAGTACTATACTTAATTTAGAATATAAAGAGCAATGGCTCGAAGACATAAAGTCAATGATATTGCGTCAGCTAGTAAAATAAAGAGAGTAATATAAAAGAAAATAATTATTGCAATGAACTAAAATGTATTCAAATAGGTATGTAATAAATATGAATTTTAATTAATTATATGTTTAATAAGTAGTTCATGAGTTTGTTGGTTTATTGTATATGTTTATAAACATTAGAATAGGTTGTACTTAAACTTAAAAGGTAAATTATTATTGTTCATGCATTTGATAATCTTATTCTGCTTTACCCACCATAATGAAATATTGATGTGAATAAAATAACATTATAACTATTAATGAATCGTTTTTTTTTTAATTCTAAAATAAACTTGATAAGTGCACAAAATTTTCAGTTGTCTTCAATCAATTGACTTTCGAGGAGTAAATAGCAGTTTGATATCTGTGTCAGGTACCAAAACTTGTGAAGTATTAGCATGCACCATGGTTTTGTTCAAGCATTCTATATCAAAATTTTGTACTATCTGCAAAAAGAAAACATAAAAATCCTTAACTTTATGAATGGGACTGAACATTAAATCATCGAAGTAGGTATTATATTGATAATTCTAAATAGTAATGACATGTAGTAACATATTATTATTTCAAATTAAAAGTCAATTCAATCAGAAATACCTACCTGATTCATGAGTTCTGTTATCTGTAGCAAGGCTAATTTTCTGCCTATACAAGATCTTGCACCAAGAGCAAACGGTAAAGATGCTGATGAGACATGATTCTTCAAATCTTTTCTCCTCTCGTCATTCCTGTCCCAACGGTATGGCAAAAAATCTTCAGGTCTACTAAAATTAGCTTCATCCCTCCCAGAAGTATAAATTGAAGCTATTATTGGAGTCTGCAATAGTTAATATAAATAATTAAAAAGCCTTGTTTCATAGTATCTTTATATATATAATTCTTCTGTGAGTGTGTATGTCACTGAACTTCTCTCAAATGACTGGACCGATTTAAATGAAATTTTTTGTGTGTGTTCAAGGGGATCTGGGAATGGTTTAGATTCACAATTTTGCACAGTACGAAGTACGCTGGGGCAGCTAGTACTTTCTAAAAATAATAAATAAATATTTTTTTATTGGAACTAATAAAACATATTACAATAAATTCAGTGGTCGTTAACAGCCACATTAGTACAGAGTACTGTGTTGTGGCCATTAGCACCCACCTTTAAAAGGAGGGACACAATGTTTCAGTAAATCTTTTACAAGAAAAATAAAACAAAAGTAAACTTAAATGTACAACAAAAAGAAGAAAAATCTAAAGTATACATACATCACTTATAATGTTCTAACAGTAAATTGTTATAATATAACTAGCCTAGATATCAAGTTTTGGTAACAATATTTTTAATCTTATATTGTATTTCATGTTTTATGTGTTTGTAGGGTTCTTCAAGTTCACTAGGAGCTAGAGGAATTCTCAACTTTCTTCGTAAAGAAGGAGACAGGAGAACTAAGTTTTGTATCAGACCGATACTGCTTGATGTTAACCAGTAGAGACACATACATGAAGGCACAGTAGCAGCCACAGGTACCATTACTACTGAGAATACTCTGAACACATTTGTGAAAACATTATATATTTTAGAAGGCTGCCTCAGTTTAGATAATCTCTGTATCTCAATTATTGACAAATTAACTATGCCAAATGCTACTGGAATAATCCAGGAGTGGTCAGGCTGAGTTAGGTTAGGGATCCATCCTATTCCCCCAGTTGATAACTCCATGAGGGTGACTATTGCAGCAGGATCTTCATGTGGCATATACACTAGGTTTCTGAGGGCAAATGACATGCATACCCACACTGGGATTTGAAACCATATAAGTAAACTTGCTTTTAATGGGTGACAGTTATCCCTTACAATAAGTTTTTGCCATTGTTTTTTCATGGATCTCTTGTACAAAATCATTGCTTGTTTATCAGTCAAGTTAAACTGCTTCTTTGCTATTGCAGTCTCTCTTTTTAACTCCTTTACCATATCCTGAAGTTCTAAGCTAATATTCTCTACTTTAGCTAGTATATAATTTTGGTACACGCTTAACGGTAGCGTCATAGACGTTCGAATGATAATGGTTGATGTTATGATAGTAGCCCACCATGGCATGCCAGTTAAGTCATGAAACTTAAGCAATCCATCTTGTATGAAATGTACAGGAGTACTATTAGATATGCTTAAGTATGTCTGTTCCTGCCATTTAACGAAACTGTCCACAGAAAATCTTCTTGCAAGTTGATAGTTTAAAGATCTCTTTTGTAAAAGATTTGTGGGTTCATTCAATTTACACTCACTTTGATTTTTAGCTAAACGATTATGACACATTGAACTCAATGCCCGAATGTTTTGGATATTTACATGAGCCTTAGATATGCTAAAGTGGTTGTAAAGTAACATATTTACTACTGTAAATTATAACACTTTATCTAATATTCATATTTCCTAACCTAAAATATTGTTGTTTTTTTTTTATTGGCTCGGTTTTAGACCATTTGCCAATAACAAAGTTATGGAAACTTATTATTGTTATGTTGTTGTTGATGGTAATTCGCCAAAAGGCAAACAAAGGTTTGGACCATACAGCCTTAACCTAAAATATCGAAACTATGACATTGATATTTCGGTGCGCTGCGCCGACTGGCTTTTTTGATCTTTTAATCCCTTAGATAAAGCACTTAAAATTGTTGCCAGCCTAACAAAAAAAGAAATGTAATTATATTAGTAGAGAACATTATCCTTAAGTTATGTGGCTAGGTACTAAAAAATACATTTCATTTCATGTAGATTGTAATTCCAGGACAAGCGCTGGACGACACTAATCGCAGTTTTTGACATTCTAAAGATTAGAAACTAATTGGCAACTATAGAAGGACTTACCCCTGCGGTGATTTTATAATTCCCCAGCATACTCTCTTTAGGTAATATTCGTGTTAAAAACGGGGCTACGGGATACAGTCTCATGGATTCTTTTACAACAAAATTTAATTTAGAAGGACTATTTCGAACTTCGTTAATTTCATTTTTACATCTTGATAATAAATATAAAGTCCACATAGATGTATAGGATGTCTGTAAAATATCATACTCACAAATAAGATTTGGTTGGTACATAAAGAATGAATAGAATGACGCTAAACGTTATATCAGTAAATCTTACCGTGTCACCAGCAGCAATTATAAAATCTCCCATGAGTCTTTTTATATCTTGATCAGTTACGCTTTCTGCAGTAAGCAGGTCAACTAAACCAAATCCGTTTGTTTTACTGCTTATTATTTCGCTTACCAACTTATGAGCTAAAAACAATTTGAAATCAATGCAGTTTATCCCAACAGTATTCTGAAGACTATTTAACTATCGGAGAATTACAATCTCCGTTTCTGAAGAGTTTTTAGTTGAATAATTTATAGTACTAAGTAACAATAGTTTGTAAGTATTTTTAATTGTTACGAACACTGTATGAACTTGAGAAAGTCTAACATAAACGAAATTTAATTTAACATACTTATTCACGGCATATCTAGACTTAACCTTACAGAAATAAGATATAGTTACCTAAATATAGTGATAGGTCAACTGATTCTTTGAATCTCCGCCAAACTGGCAGATCATATCGCTGGCAAAAATTTACTGGTAATCCATATAATTTAGTTGTAGTTTTAAATATTTGTTTTACGGACTCGGAAAATAAATTCAATAGCGCTTCATAATGTTTATCGGCGTTCATTCGCGCTTCAGATCCCAACATAACTGCAATAATCACTGAAACACAAAAATGCAGTTAAATGCAGTCTATTGCAGTTACCTAGGCGCACTAAAATACGTACCATCTATGGATAATTTATAAAATTCGGATTCCAAGTCCGGGATGAAACTTCCATTTGCAGCATTGTTTGACAACTTTTTAATAAATTTCCCTATTGTGTGTTTTATTGGAGTTTCTAACCAGTCATTATTGCCTTCTTTTAACAAATGTTTGTTCATTACCCTCCTGTTGTTTAACCATTCTTCACCATTCATGAAAAACAGACCTCTTTTAGATCCGTACAATTTCTCGTATAATACCCAAGGTTCAGGTAAAATATGCGCTGGGTATTTTCCTTCGAGATTGAAGAATAGACTTCTAATAATTATTGGATCACTCGTAAACACTAAATTTGTTTCACCGCCTAATTTTTCGCTAAAAATTGGTCCTAGTTTTTTATGACGGAAGTCAACATATTCATGTAACCTGCAATGAAATTTATATTTGGTAATTTACAAAAAAAATGTATTTTAAAGTAAATTCTTGCAAAATATTATTTTTTGAATACAAAATAAATACAGTTCCTAATTCCAATTTGACTGTTCGTCTTACTTGATTCCACCGCCTTGAGCCATTAAATCTAACTTAGTCCCAATTAGTGGCAGACATACAGCATGAGGCATATCATTTATAGTTAAGGGAACAGTATAATTACGTCCTTGTATCTGCTTTAGTAAGCGTACGCGTTGAACTATATACATCGTGCACTGAACGAACACTTGTCACACCCTGACCTGCAATTTAATAACATCATTATGGTAATAATGGAATCAATTAAATTAATGCCTGGTGAGACCATTTAAGAGGGTGGGTGGGAATTGTTGCCCCTTTATGGTTTTTAATCATATGAAGCCTCATTCCACTGAACTTCTAGGTTCTCAGCAGTCTGTGTTCCACTGCCACCTTTTCACCGAAAATCATCTGCAGCAGGGCAGGTACTTTCCATTGTAGATATTGTTTCCATTGTTGCTTAACATCAGGCAATTTGTAATTAAGTGCAAGCCTATTTCAGAATAAAAAATACTTTTACCTACTTATATATCATAGTACCACGTCCAAAACCTAGTTAATTGGAAGTAAGTAGTTATTGAACACAGATATAATTATGAATTCGATTTGTTCACCTCAGTGACTAAGAAATGTTGGTACTATGGTCCAAAGTACTTAGTTGGAAATGGAGCACTCCAAAAAAAAGTGCTCAGTGAAGCACTCTGTTTATTTATTCCAATCCAACGGGGCGTTAACTAGCGTTCCACAAGTTTTGTTTATATTAGGAAACGGGCTAAGAGATCTACGTTGTCAAAGTGTCAGTCAGCGCAGCGTCAGGTGCCGTACGTTTTCTGCGGTTGCAATCCCCTTAACAATCCTCAAGTTACCGGTTGTTCATAGTTTCGCTAGAAACTCTTCACGGGCCTCGCCCGCTATCGATCCTGGGTTACAGGTGTTGCAGTGGCGGAATTGCGATGGTGTGTTGCAGTGGCGGAATTGCGATGGGGGGATACCATCATCCCATTTAACAAACGAACCGCTTTAGCCAGCAGTCTATCGACTTACAAAATTGGATTTTAAGTTCTAGGTTCCTACTCTGTACCATTTAAAATAAATAATCAAATCTACCATTAATAAAAAAACTTATTATAAAGTAGGTAGGTACTTACAGTACTTATCGCCTCGTAGATTCACCGTATGCCGACCTTTTACGGTCAAAGGTAGAATGTTACTGGATTAAAATTTCTCGAATTGGAATCGTTTCATATCAATGTTATTCTTGGTATTACATATTTAAAATTGTAATAAGGTGTTGAATTATTTATGTTTGCTGCTGGATAGAGAGTCTTGACAAAACGTTATGTTAATTCAAAAATAAGTTAATTCGTATTCGTACGTAACAAAACTAACAAACACTACAATACAATCTGCGTAGGTACGATGCCCATTATAAACTTGATTCTTTGCAGTTTCAAGTTTCCTGGGAGTGAGAATAGTTTTTTATCGACTTTAGTTTAATAGGCCATTCGTACATTAGACCGTAAATGTATGATATTTATGAGGTAATATTTATCATATTAATACAAGTAAGAAATTAGACTAAAAAAGTCGAAGTTTTATTAAAAATACCATAAATAGCTACATACTGGTCTGAAAGGTGAGATGTAATTTCTATTCGGTTCCTTGTATCGTAATTATCTGCGTTCTCGAAAATAACTGGTATGTTTCTATGACTTTTATGTAAGTATTCTTAAAATTACCATTCTGTTTAATCTTTTTTCGATAAAGTACATAGTACTCTGTTCTACGCATATCCGTTATGATTTGATTTGCAATTTCTACGTTTTATGTAAAGTACCGTCATTTGATTTAATTTTCGATTTTATAATGTCATATTCGATTCTATGGTCGTTTCGGTTGTTGTCAAAGCACAGACTACTTATGCCCGGTTCCAATAATCAAACATCCGTCATTAGTACCTAAACGTAACCTTCCGTTTCCGTCCTACAACCAAGCAACAACGGGGCAACACAACGTTCCACAAGTTTTTTTTAAACGAACCAGGCATTAGGGATGGCGATCTGAGATCGATTAATCGAAGAATCGATTTTTTGAGTCAAGAAAATCGATCTTTTAAATCGATATGTAGTACTGAATCGATTCATTGGATCGATACATAACCCTTTAAAATCGACATTAGATTTTTTCTCCAGATCGTGGGTAAAATGACCCCCCACTTTGTAGGACACTCTCGTATAAACACATTAAATATGGAAAGAATTGGTACTAAATATAATTGCTATTATCGAAGTCTCTGACTTTGCTGACCAAAGATCGTTAATATTCGTCTTGATTTTAATAAAATTGATTAATACTTACATTGTAATAGCAAATTTGAAAAAAGATAGATTTTTTGGAAATCGATTTTTTAGACCTCGATTTTTTTGTGGATCGATTCATCAGGTCACGATTCGAATCGATTTAAAAATCGATGTTTTTCGGATAGAATCGCCATCCCTACCAGGCATAAGAGACCTATTTTTTAATTTAAAAGTGTCAGTCAGCGTCACGTGCCGTACGTTTTCTGCGTTTGGTAGGATTTTAGGCAATTTTAGGCACGATTATGAACAGTGTTTGGTACATGGAATAGAAAAAACAGGTTTTTTCTATTCCGTGATTTGGTATATCTCTAAAACCAACTAAAAAACGGCTTGTAAGTTTTTACCCATCAGTTTAGCTTTAGGTAAACCTAACTGAGACCAGTTATAGTTTTCAAATAATTGCAGTCTAGATATAAATTGAAAATATTTGAAGCTTGATCTTCTGATTCATTTATTATGACGCGTCCTCTCAAAATGGTCAATGACGCTTTTCCCTTTGTAAAATCTATATTAGTTAATAGGTAATCAATATCAATTAATATAATTTATAAGTTCAATATTATATTTATTTATCGTACGTAGGTTTTTTTAACGTCTCTTCAGATGTATTTGATAATATTTATAATTATATAAAATTAAATCAATAACAAAAAAAAATTATATCTGAATGAAATTAATTGCTTAAAATATGTGTATTAGTTATAATTATTGTGTTTAAAATTATCTATTACTAGGCAAAGAAGCGCCCGGATTCATCACTATCACTACTTATTAAACATATTTTTTTGCGCTTACATTGCAAGCGCTGGCTGGATCCCACGAGATAAATCAAAATAATGTACTACAGTATTGTACAACTTAAAAAGGTCAACAAAAAAGTCCGTGATGGTATATGTCTATCTCATAAGGTTAACCCACAATAAACATTTTTATTCTTTATATTTCACGGGAAGAAATGGCTAATTTACAAAGTTATTTTAGCAGTATATACATTATATTTAATATAGATCAATATGTCCTTTTGCAGTATGTATTTTAAATATTTCCGAAGATATTATAGGTTTAAATTGCAGGAGTAACGTCTGAACACGTTTTTGCGGAAAGAGTCACAGTTAGAGTCAGAGTTTATCTGAATCCCGTGGTCACGTGGTCCCTGGGTGATGCGCATCAGGTGACAATCAAGTGGTAATTATTCACTTCAACCCTTTTTTTTGGTATCCCACTGCTGGGCACAGGTCTTCTCTCAGCTATCTTACTAGTTGAGAGAGTATAGGCCTTAATCCACACACGCTGGCCAAGTGCAGGTTGGTGGATATCACATGTCCTCGAATGATTAGTTCTTAGACATGCCGGTTTCCTCACGATGTTTTCCTTCACCGATATTGAGCAGCGGCAATGAAATAATTCACACAAAGGTGTGTGGGCACGACTGGGATTCGAACCCGCGACCTTATATTTTAAAGGCGAGGCCCGTACCACTGCGCCACCGCTGCTAATTATGTTTACCGGTAATTTACTGGTGGTAGGCTTTGGCCGTGACCACCCATCAGAGAAAGCCGCACCGCCAAGCGGCCTTGCCGTATTTCGATGCGATGTCTGGCTGGTGACACCATTTAAGAGGGTGGGTCGAAATTGTTGCTCCTATAGAGTTTCAACCTTATGGAGCCTCATTTCTTTGGCACCTCACTGAAAGTCATTCGTAATCACGAGTGAATGGGTACATTGGGCTGGCGCGTCTCTTCGCGGACTACATCGTTGCTTAACATCAAGTAAATTGTAGTCAAGCGCCAGCCTATTTAAGAAAAAAAAACAAAACCTGTTTGTATTGTTAATAACAAAAAGCTGTAAACGTTGTTTTTAAGGACATTTTGTTGTAGGTAGGTATATTTAGTATCAGATAGTATTATATTATCTGTGGTATCAGCATTGCACCCATGCGAAGCCGGGGCGGGTCGCTAGTTTCATAATAAGAACATGTGTGATAGAAAGTGAAAATAAAATTGCCGTATAAATCAGTCGAAGAATGAAACTAAGAACTAGCAGGAGGTTGACGATATTAAAAAAAAATTAAACAAACCAATAAGGCCAAGGTATCCAGAGCTGCAAATTATTTAAAAAAATAAGACCTGTCAAAAACTGTAAAGTCACGGCGATCAGAAGAATTGTTGGTTGTTTGGAGTTTTACTCTATAAAACGGATAAAAGTCGAGTTTTGTTAAAATAGAGATAACTCCATAAATATGACTGTGAAAAATAAAATTGAAGAGCCTACAAAAGAGAAGGTGGAACCGGCAGCGGCGCCTAATGATGACCTAGTAAGAATTTTAATATGTCTTGTGTGGATTAATTAGTATACTTGTGACCGCAGTTTTGAGTAATTTGGCATTATTTTCAGTCTGAGGAAGATAAACGCCTACAAGAAGAGCTAAATATGTTAGTTGAAAAGCTTCTGGTACGTATTGTGTATAAATAAGTGTAATAATGTAAACGTAATGGATACCTGGTTATAACCTTATGCATTTTACAGGGCAATGATGTGGATTTATATTTACCAGCACTGCAGATGCTAAGTAAACTTATTCGTACTTCCACTACATCCATGACCTCTGTGCCCAAACCATTAAAATTCCTGCGAGAACATTACCCTGCATTGAAGCAAGTTTATGAAAAGATAAAAAATGTTGAAACCAAAAAGTTCTGTGCTGATGTTGTGTCTGTCCTTGCAATGGGTGTCAGTGGTTCAGCTGTAAGTTATATCTGGCTTTATTGTTATTTTTGTGATCATTTTGGTACATAGAAATGTATGAATATAAATCTTACAGGAAGCTGCAGAAAAGAGGGAATGTCTCAAGTACTGCTTGTTAGGAACAATGTCTAATGTTGGTGATTGGGGTCATGAATATGTTAGGTAAGTCTATTTTACACCTTTTCAATTATTGAAACCATCTTTTGATTCTGTATTTTGTTATAATAAGAATGTTCCTAGTTAGTCTCTCCCAAAAACCTTAAAAACTCAATACTAATGCCATTTATTAAGGTGTATTAAATTCATTATAAAATTCTACTTGATAGGCAATTGGAAGGTGAAATAGCTGAAGAATGGAATGTAGAAAATATGGACTCATTGCTGCCTCTAGTCCGTGATGTGATATCCTTTGATATGAAGCACTCTGCTGAGATTCAGGCATGTGACCTGTTAATGGAGATAGACCGACTCGACTTGCTTACTCAGCACATGGACCAGAGCAACTATCCCAGAGTATGCCTATACTTGATTGGGTAAATTGTGATTTAATCTTTATTACTCTTTACAGAAATTAGATACAAAAATAACATTAGCTGACATATTGTAACAGTAAATGGGGTTTATTGTTACTTCTCAACATGCTGCATGGATGTCTGATCCCAATAAGTATGCAGTTATACACTTATTGTGATCAGACATCCTGTGTTGAACTGAACTGTCCCCTTTTGAGATGTGGGACAATATGACAATAAGAATTTATGATCTGTTTAATTAAATTTAACATATCTTTGATAGCTGGTTGTATAAAGCATCATTAAAGTTAATCCTCAATGAAATGCAGTCTGTTTCTGCCAAACATACAAAGAAAGTCAGAGTATTACTCTTAATAGATGTTTAATTTCAATTATGCTTTAGTTGCAAAGACTGTCCTTGTCAGTTGTCCTATAAATGTTAACAACTTTCTAAGCTTCTGTCAACACTAAACTAATCTAAAACAATATAAACAATATTTTTTCTTATTATTAAATGTATTCCATAGATGTGCCAGTTATGTAGTTGAGCCAGAATCTACTCAGATACTTCAAGGTGTTCTAGATACCTACTTACGCTTTGGTGAATATCCACGAGCTATGCTTGTGGCTATGCAACTACATGACAAGCCTAAGACAAGACAAGTATTCAATGCCTGCTCTGATCCGTAAGTTCATAAGATATTTTTTAAAAGCAGAACAGAACTATATTTATACTTTAATATTAGATTAATTTAAGTTTATTGTAACAGGTTGATAAAGAAACAATTGTGCTACATGCTTGCACGACAATACATACCACTTGATGTTGATGATGAAGATCTCCGTACAATTCTTCTTAATGCCCACATCAATGATCATTATCTTAGTTTGGCTAGAGAGGTATGCTGTTTGTATTTTTTTTATTATCATTTTGTAAGTATATTATTGGTTTATACATAGTAAATATGTCATTTTGTCTTCAGCTTGATATAATGGAACCTAAAACTCCAGAAGAAGTCTACAAAACATGGTTAGAGTCTGCAGGATCAGCATTGCGTCCATCTTTGCTCACAGAGCATCCTGTTGACTCTGCAAGACAAAACCTCTCGGCTACCTTTGTCAATGCATTTGTTAATGCTGGTTTTGGGCGTGACAAACTTGTCACTACTGAGGATGGAAATAAGTGGATGTACAAGAATAAAGACCATGGTCTGTATTTGAAACAATTGTGTAATTTATGAATCTGCATAACATGATTTTTAAGAAGTTAATTTGCTGTAATCAAATTGTTGTACTTCCATAGGAATGTTGTCTGCGGCTGCATCACTGGGAATGATCCACTTATGGGATGTGGACGGTGGTCTGACACCGATTGACAAGTATTTGTACACAGTTGATGAACACATTAAAGCAGGAGCGTTGTTAGCGCTCGGTCTCGTCAACTGCGGCGTACGGAATGAATGCGACCCCGCACTGGCGTTGTTATCCGATTATGTGGTACACTCTAGTTCGAATCTGAGGATCGGAAGTGTTTTGGGTAAATAATATTATATTGTTACGTAAATTCATACCTACTTTTGTATACAATAAACTGAATAAACAATGTAGTCATTAATTATCGTGACAGTGATTACTAACATCTTTAGTATTCATCATTTGACTGTTGGTAAGGAGAAAATGGTGTCAGTCTCTTTTAAAGAGGATGACCTGAGGATGACCAATATGATTTCATATGCAGGTCTAGGCATTGCGTACGCGGGCACTCAGCGCGAAGACGTACTGTCACATCTACTGCCCGTGCTCAGCGACACCGCCGCGCCGCCGGAGATCTGCGCACTTGCCGCTATCTCTTGTGGACTTATAGCAGTCGGCTCTTGTAATGGTGATGTATGTATCCTCATCTATGGATAAAATAAAGTTCCATAAATATATTGAAGTGTTTACTATTTAATTTCTGCTACAGGTAACTTGCGCGATTATCCAACGGCTCATCGACGATAACAAGGATCTACACTCTTCTACCTACGCCAGGTTTCTCCACTTGGGTCTCGGATTGTGTTTCTTAGGTAAGATATTGACCGGTCGGTGGCATGGTCAGTAAGATGCTTGCTTTTCTCGCCGCAGGTCGTGGGTCATCACACAAATGTCTGTCTCGGGTGGAAATAGATTCCACCCGAGACAGACATTTGTGTGATGAACATGTCTGTCTTGAGTCTGGGTGTAATTATCTATTTTAAGTATATATTATATTTACAAAATAAAAGTAGTATACATAAAGTTTATAGCAGTTATCTGGTTTCCATAACACAGAGAGCAGAGCTTCTGCTTAGCTTGGGACCAGATATCCGTGTGTGTTTATGTCCTGGAATATTATTATTATTATATCAGTTAACTCAAGCCACACAATGATAATTATTAATCCCTATTTAATATTATAAATGTGAAGGTAAGTCTGTTCTGTTACGCTTTCACGCCTAAACTAAAGAAATTATTAAAATAAAAAGATTGAGAGAACGATTTAAATGAAAACATATTCTAAAGTCTGATAAAGAACATAGGCTTACTTTTTATTCAAATACCACGCAGGCAAAACCGCGGGTGTAATCTAGTAACTCATAAAATAATATGCATTGTCGGTGTTTAGGTTGCAAGGAGCGCACGGAGGCGACGATGGCCGCGCTAGAAGTGTTGCCGGAGCCGCAACAGTCGCTGTGTCAGACCACGCTATCCATGTGCGCGTACGCAGGCACGGGTGACGTGCTCGTTGTGCAACAGATGCTGCACATTTGCTCCAAACATTACGAGACTGATGTATGTATGAATCATTATTACGTTCTGGAGAAAAAATAAGAAAATTAAATTTTATTAAAATGCAATGGTATTTTAGAATGAACAATCATCTACAGAAGATACCGCCTTTAAAAAGCAAGACAAAAAAGATGCTAAAGAAGGTTCTAGTGGCTCAGCTGGTAGTTCTAAGGACGATAAGAGTAAGAGTAAGTACTATTGCTATACAGTCAAATGTTACAATAGTTTGTAACCATACAAAGTAATGAGTATCGATCTTATTACACAGGTAAGTCATCCAAGGATGGCAAAAACAAAGAGAAGGACAAGGAAAAGGAAGCCAACAAGGAATTATCGTCAGTGCAGGCAGTGGCTACTCTTGGAGTAGCCGTCATCGCGCTCGCTGAGGAGACCGGCGCCGAGATGTGCACCAGGATTTTCGGACAATTGGTGAGACACTTAATATATTTACAGTAGTAAGTATACAGTTGATAAGTGAAATACATTTCAAAATGTTTCTCTTCAGGGTCGATACGGTGAACCAGCAGTACGACGCGCGGTGCCGCTCGCTATCGCTCTCTGTTCGATCTCGAATCCACAACTGGCAGTAATCGACGTACTCAACAAATATTCGCACGATTCCGACAATGACGTTGCTTACAACGCTATCTTTGCTATGGGCCTCGTAGGTGCCGGCACTAACAATGCTAGGTAAGTAACAAACTAGATAGAACTTAAGGATTACCCAATGAAATTTCTGGTTCTTCCTCCAGTTTGAGAATTTTAGGCATTGTAATAAGTGGTGGTGGCCGTTTCCAGGCTAGCAACGATGCTGCGCGCGCTGGCGCTGTACCACGGCAAGTCGCCGGTGCACCTGTTTATGGTGCGGCTGGCGCAGGGCCTGTGCCACGCGGGCAAGGGCACCATCACGCTGTGCCCCACGCACGCCGACCGCCGCCTCACCAGCCAGCCCGCGCTCGCCGGCCTGCTCGTCGTTCTCACCGCCTTCCTCGACTGCAAAAACAGTAAGTTCTTCACCAAACTGATTTGCCCTGATAAAGGTGTAACAATACATTTGTAATGTGTTTACTTTTTGCAGTTATCCTAGGAAAATCTCACTACCTATTGTATGTGCTGGCGACGGCGATGCAGCCCCGCTGGTTGGTGACACTCGATGAAAACCTCCAGCCCTTGAATGTCAGTGTTCGAGTTGGACAGGTAAGAATCGTCACTCTAGAATCTCGATTTAGATAACGAGCAACACAACGTAAAATTCTCAATTTATCTTCTATTGCAGGCTGTTGACGTGATCGGTAAAGCAGGAACACCTAAAACAATAGCAGGCTCACACACCCACACTACACCTGTGCTGCTGTCTTTCGGAGAGCGTGCCGAACTTGCGACTGACGAGTTCATTCCTCTGTCGCCTGTGATGGAGGGCTTTGTCATTCTTAAGAAAAATGAGGACAGTATTATGGCGTCCGTGCAGTAGACTACTATAATTTTCTAAATGTCAGTGTATATTAATTTTCAGTTGTAATAAAAATTAAAATATAATTTTTGTGTGTTTTCTTCATACTTTGCCTAATCTGTATCTCGATTAGAATACGTTTTATAGGAGTTTTATTAAATCTGTTATCAATACGCCGAATACCTATTTTGCCATTGCTAAAAATAGTCTTACTTATGGAAATATGTAACCCCGATTTCCACCACCTTCAGTGGCCCGCAAGATAGTCTACAAGCAGTCAAACCAAAGTACGTAGACACGATCTTATTCCTTGAACAGCAAATAAAATATGTGTTTAAAGTAGGTAGTTCATAATTTTAACATTGATAGCTACCAACCAATTTTTTATTGCAAAAGTGCATTACCAACGTGGGAATATTTATTCGTAATCTGCATTCTGTAAAATAAAAAATGAATGAGTTGCTGGGTATAATTA
The DNA here is from genome assembly GCA_936450015.1 of Meganola albula. NCBI lineage: Eukaryota > Metazoa > Arthropoda > Insecta > Lepidoptera > Nolidae > Meganola > Meganola albula. Next base: position 9,111,083 of record OW388155.1, on the reverse strand, counting down.
TTGCTATTGTTTTATTATCTTTCACGCTGATTATGATTGGGTGAGTGCATCATTTAATTTTTTGTACCTTAGATTTTCTCTAAGCACGTAAGAGGTTTCAACTTCAACAAACATGGTTTGTTAACTATATAAAATAACACATTAATTTTCTGTACAGATTAAGTATAATTCCCTGGTGCGCCCGTCGTGCAGCCGAGGACAACGGGCACACCACTGCATCTTGGAACAAGTCCACACCATACCATGACAGTTTTTCGGTAGCTGTTCCTCCATTCCCACCTTATTACTTTCTCAATAGAGTTGATTATGATAACTTTTCAGAATCTGTTTAATTTGTTTTGTTTCTTTAATCATAAATGTAAAGCTAGGTTCCCCAAGTCAGTGTGTGTGTAAAGCTGAGTGGGTTGTTATAATAAGATATTATAATCATAAAAACTTATAATAACTAATATAAAGGCAGCAAGAGTAAGTTTATCTTTAGTCTATAAAAATATAATTAAATCATACTGTGAGCCTTGATGTGTTCAGGTAATTATGAATAAGGTCAAGTGTTTATCATCATCATTAACTATTTTCATAGATTGATTCAGTAGATACTACTTAGTCATTTGTTAGTATGCATTTTAAACTAAAATAAAAAACCAAATGATTACAAGCATATTATTTGTCTAAACCATCATCTTTATTAACCTCAGGACAATTATTAACACCCTCTTGCTGTGATGTTGTATTGTCTTCTTTGTCAACACTGTGTTCACTTTCTGAGCTACTCTCTGAAGGTTGTGATATTTCTTTGTTATTATTCTTCAATTGTTTTGCTTTCATCTTTGCATTTTTCTTTTTCTTTAGTCTCTTAGCTCTTTTCTTTGCTGTTCTTTCTTCAGCTGCTTTCCGGTTCTGTTCTATTTTACTGTGATACTCTTCATCTAATTTCTCCTAAAATAATTAACATTTTTATTATATACAAATTTACACATTTTTTATATTTTAACCAATATATTTATATAATTTAAGAACATATTAACAAACAAATTAAATTTTTGTCATATTGAGAAGGTACTTACTTAAAAATCATAAATCAAAAATCATAATTAAGGTTGGTTGAAGGTACCTACTTATAAATCTTGATAATTCAACTTTTGCTTCCACTTTATTGTGGAAGTATTATATTCTAAAGTGGTAGCAAAAGTTGTAAAATCAAGATTTTAGTAAAAATTTGTAATAAAAGGTGAAGATGAATATACCCTCACCCTCCTAAACAGATATTATTTATAAGTAAGTACTTTCTTAAGGTAAGAAAGTGATTACCTTTTCACTTTTTTCCTGAATAAACTTCTGTCTGGCATATTCCTTACGCCTTAGATGTCGGTACACGTGAAACTCGCCTGAACCCGCGCCCGCACTTGATCCCATCACATTGCGAACAAAGTCGGGCGGAGGAGCCAAAGTTTTCGATTTCACTGGCTCTGGAATAATCACTGGTTTATCCTGTTAACATATTATACGAAGATTAAGAATAATTTCTTAAAATAGTCATAAACTCCCATAACTTTAACTTACCGGGTTTTTCATTAATTTCTCCAATTTTAACCTTTGTAAATCTGCAGCATTTTTTATAACAATAGGTTTCTTTTCTTCTTTTGCTTCCTTATCACTCATAGTAGGTACTAGATAATTACTTATTAAAAAAAATGTTAAATGCAAAGCAAACTATATAGAAGCTGAAATAATAAACAGAAACAATAATAATAACACAGAAAGAGAACCTAACGACAACGACTACAGTAGTTTGACATCACTCCACAGACTAAGTAGACTAGACTTAGAAACTACCATCACTCTGAAAATACTAAATCTATGACTCAGAATGACGTCAAATGCCACAATTGCCAGTTTACAGTCAGCGTAAGCACTTATATGCTCTTTGTTTACAGCCATAAAACTATGTGCACAAGCACATTTATCCTGCCCCGCGTGCAGTGGCAGATTAATTAAGGGCGGGCACGCCTGGTAAAGCTTTAGAAAAAAAAAACGACCGTACGATATGTCAATGCAAAGCTAAAAAGTGACAGTTACGCCCCTCCCTCTTCCTTCTTCACCCCCGCTAGAGGATTGTCACTCTCATGTCACTACTTGATAGCTGTCAGGGGGTGGCGTGCCTGAAACCATAGAGTACTATTTACGTACTTTCTCACTATTGTAGGGTACATTTAAATAGTTTGTGGTAGGTAAAGCCGTTCCCGATTCCCAAAGTGTAAAAATCCGACTACCCCTCATTTAATTATTAATCTATGCATGACTGCCATTACTGTTTGTGTCATAGATTTGGGATACCAATTCTTATGGTTTGTGTTGTGTTAAAGTATATTGCGTTGATTAATTTCTGTACATTATTATCAACCCATTTAATAATATTGTGATACAACAACAAGAAATAACCGTGTTCTCAAATGTGTATTCTAGCAACAGGACGCTACATAACATTGATTTCTATTGAGTGTTGAATAGTATTCAGCCTCTTTAGTTGTCAAAAGTTTTCTTCTACTGAAAAACTAAGTTGGTTACCATGGTGCTGTTATTCGATTCTCTCTATTGCTGTCATTAAAATAAAAATTGTCTTAAATTATAAATTGTGCAAATAAAACTAAAGTAATTTTGATAGTGATATTATTTTGTTAGTCTCTTACAGTTCTGCTAAAATTATACACGTTAATAATTTCATGTGAGAAAAGTAAATCGTTATCAAAGTGTACGACATCAGCGTTTCTTTCAGAAAATTTTTACTGTGAAGAACCTTGATTTGTGAAATTAATAAGACTGCATCAATTGATAATAGGGTATATTGCGAATGTAAAAATAAATTAAAAGAGACTCAGTAAATAATCCTTTGTTGTTTTTTTTATTCCTTCCAGTAAATAAGGCTATGGTAAAAAAAACTAAATATTTTAATTTCAATGCTGGTAACACTATTGTGGGCGCAGCTAATATTTTATTTTTTACCGGCAACATTGTACCGACTTAATTCAGGCTCATTACACAAAAGTAGCCAGAGCACAAATCCTTGATTAAAAAAAATATTTGTCAATTTCTAACTTTGCAACGGTACATGAACGGCAAATGAAACATGACCGTCTGAACCGCTAGGTTCTCTTAGTAGTCTGTGAGGGCGGGGCCCGTACCAAATCATTTTGAGAGGCACTTAGTTTTATTTTGCCAGTAGCTCTTAAAAAGTGTTTTTTTTTTGGTACAATAGGCTTGGTAATTTTTATTTTGTTTTTCATATTTCAACAATGTACGGGAAATATGTCAATACATTAAAAATCTCTTAAAATAGCATTTAACCAGCAATTGAATCAGCTCTCTGTATTAAAATATGCATTTATTTTAAGTTTCGACACTTAATTACAAATGCAATGCCTATTGATGTATTGGAGGCTGGAACGACAGGCGTTAACTTTTTTTCTTATCTAAAATAGGCTTGCGCTTGACCACAACTTGCCTGATGTGAAGCAATGATGCAGTCTACGATGGAACGCGCTTACCCAGTAAATACCGATTCACTCTTGACTTGAAGACCACTAGATTTAGCTATCGGGAAACATAGATGTCGGCAGCGAATTCCACAATTTGGCAGTTCGTACAATGAAAGTCAGAGCAAAGTGCTTTGTGCGTACCCGTGGAAATTCCACCATAAAATATAACGGTGGCGCATAGCCGTACTTCTACTTGTTCGATGGAAGAACGGGGATGGGGGAATAAGATTGTGTAATTCCAACGCACACTCTCCGAAGTGTATCCGATAAAAGACCGAAAGACTAGCAACTATGCCGCGATGCTCGAGGCTTTGCAATTTAGCCTTGACGAGGGATTCGTTGCCAATAAGCCTCTTGGCTCGCCCAACGCCTCGAGTTGGTATTTTGCTGACCCATCCCAAAGATGCGAGCAGTACTCCATTCATGAACGAACTTGTGCTTGATATAGCACGAGCATCTGTTTCTGCGTGAAGTACTGACGCACCTTCGCGAGGATACCTCGCGTTTTGGCAGCTAGTTGACCCACGGACTCAATGTACGGGCCAAAATTGAGGGTCGAAGTCTATTGACGCCAAGAAGCTCAAGGTGGTCTGTAATAGGCACGGATACACCTTGAAAAGTAGGAGCCAATTGAAATGGCCTTTTTTTAGCAGAGATTAGACACGCCTGGGTTAATGCAAGAATGCACTAATGCTGGAGTAGAGGATTGACTTTTTGCTCGAACACGTTATTATTTTTATTTTATTTGATTTTTATTAGGAAAGCTTATAATTATTATAAACCTAAATTTTTGCTAATACATACTTTACAATTTTGCTAATAACAAATGTTCCGCTTATAGTATTATTAGTACCTATTTTTACATAGTGTCTGTGAATTTTGCACACATTATCTAACGTTTAGGGATTAAAAGTGCTCATCTAATCGAATCTGCTGCTGTATTTTTTAAAATTTTTGGATTAAAGCTAGAATGGTGCAAGTGTATAAAACCCACAGCAAGCTTTACATTACATTACATTATTCATTTACTTTTCCTTGCCAGAATTTTTTTTAACATATTTTAATATTTGACCAAGTAAGATTTATAAAACTCAGATTCTTAGATCTATTCTTAGATTTTATATTGTGACGTAATTACCGGGCGTTTGCACTTCACAGCAAAAAATGATACAAGCACAGTCTTATCTCTTCCTACTCATCCTTATGCGATAGAGATAGACAGAACTTGCAACACATAGATAGGATGTATACTCTCCTAAATATATGTTGCAACATGTTATCTTGTGAATGTCTTGCAAACTAGGGGTTAGAATAATAATTTGAACTTTAATTAAACTATTAGGGGGTTGCCACGCTACAAAGTGTCTGGGAACGGATGGTATGATCAAAGAGTATATAATCACTAAAATTAGGTAAGCTTTCAGTTTTTGGGCAGCCATTAAGCACACCTTTTGAAATTTGTCTGAGACAAAGTTACAGATGATTCGAGATTCATAATATGCAAACCGCACATACACAGAAAAAAAATTAGCCTTTAAACTATGTAGGTAGTAGCTCTGGCGATCACAGGCTCTCACTTTTTAATTAGATACAATACAAATTATACCATTGAACGATTCGGAAGAAACCGGTTTTGATTTTGTTTCATTGTACTTCTCTAGTTTCACCTTGTGAAGGACAGTGGTCGGCGCCCCTCCCTCGCCTGCCCCGTCTCTAGTTGCGATTTTTCAGCGGATTTGGCAAGCAGATTTTGGGGATTAAACAAAATTTTCAATCAAAAAGCAAGGTAATTTCATAAATCAGTGTCTTAAATATATATTCTATTGTGTTGTACCTTATATATTGTTTTGGTTTGTTATTTGGTACGTAAAAAGTGTTACTGTAATTAGGTAATTTTTGTACACCAGCATGATTCCGGCAAATATGTTTCAATTAGAAGTAAATTAAAATTATGCGCTAATTGAGCTACCAGTAACATTTAATCAACATGTTCTATGTTGTAGAAACACAATAGCTGAACTGATGCACCCGGCAGTAGTTGTAAACAACCTATTTGACCTTGTGATCGATTGATACTAATTTTTAACTGGTATCTTAAATTCTAATAGGAAAACTTTGTTTTTAGAATGCCGATCAAATCAATCAAAGCCCGTCAAATCTTTGACTCCCGTGGTAATCCCACCGTTGAAGTTGATTTAGTAAGTATCCATCCTCATTTGGACTAATAAAGTAACGTACCCTACGTACCTACCTACTTAGCAGTGTCTCCTATTTCCTTCTTCGATTCGATTCGAACAGAGATCCGAAAATGTGCATCATTACTCGCAAAAGTATGGACATGACTCCAAAGATTATTAAATCCTTTGCAAGACAGTACCAAATTAAAAAATATATATACCAACTTTTAATTCTGAAGTAAATTCAGTACGAAATCTATTAATTAATCTTTGGAGTCTTATCTATATTCTTATGAGTGTCCTTTCCTATGTATACTTATGAGAAATAAGCCTAAACATGTTAATTAAATTTTAGGTAACTGAATTAGGTCTTTTCCGTGCGGCCGTACCTTCTGGTGCATCAACAGGAGTCCATGAAGCCCTAGAACTTAGGGACAATGTTAAAGGAGAATACCATGGCAAGGGTGTCCTCACTGCCATTAAGAACATAAATGATATCATCGCCCCTGAACTTCTTAAGCAAAACCTTGAAGTCACTCAGCAGAAAGAGGTAAATGTAATTAAAGATGAAGTGCCTTAATATCACTTCATATTATATAATTAATAAAATATGTACTCAATGTTTTACTATCATGTTTACAGATTGACCAATTTATGCTGAACCTTGATGGTACAGAGAACAAATCTAAGTTGGGAGCCAATGCCATCTTGGGTGTATCTCTAGCAGTTGCCAAAGCAGGTGCAGCCAAGAAGGGAGTTCCTCTGTACAAGCACATAGCTGACCTAGCAGGCAACAACAACATTGTGTTGCCTGTACCTGCATTTAATGTGATCAATGGAGGCTCCCATGCTGGTAACAAATTGGCCATGCAAGAGTTCATGATCTTGCCTACTGGTAAGTATAATCTAAGTAATATTCTTTTAGGTTCAGAATATCTGGAATTTAATATAAATACACTGTAATTTTTTTTATACATTTTTTAAAATTTTATGTTTGAAGCACGAAAAATTCGTATTATTATGGGTCAATTGCCTGAATCTTAGTTTGACTTACAATTTCTTTTCACTTGTTGCACATGTCCATGCTATAATATAAAATAGTGTTATGAATGTGCACATATGGGGTGCATAAGAGGTTCGAAAGGTTGAGTATGTGTAGTGTGATAGTACATCTATAATATAAAAACGAATCGCAAGATATGTTGGTAAGCACATAACTCGGGAACTTATTAATGATTTCGCTAATGCTTTTTTTAGAATATTCCTTGAAGTAAGAGGATGGTTTGTACACAGAAAAATTAAAAAAACCTCCGAAACTGCTTGACCGATTTTTATGAAATCTTATAGGTCGTATTCTGTTTTCGGACCTGGCAGGTCACACTTCTTTACCGGGCAGGACAATGTCTGCGTGGTCCGCTAGTACAATATAAACATATTGTGTATGATCTTATTATCTGTGTGATCCATTAGTTTATTTATTCTTTTTTTCTTCTTCATTTATTTGTTAGTCAATTAATTTTACTTTTTGTATCAACAGGGGCTTCGTCCTTCAGTGAAGCAATGCGCATGGGCTCTGAAGTGTACCACCACTTAAAGAAGATCATCAAGGAGAAGTTTGGCCTGGACTCCACAGCTGTTGGTGATGAGGGTGGCTTTGCACCCAACATTCTGAACAACAAGGATGCCCTGTTTCTTATCCAGGATGCTATCCAGCAGGCTGGATACACTGGAAAGGTGTGTATTTGTTTCATTCAGCTTTAAAATAGGTTTAAACTATAAGTTTTAGTGTGAGTTGGACTTGCATACAAAGGTTCTGCATGATTTTATTATTTGTAGTTACAGTGCCAAAAGCACACAAATCCTGTAAAAAATAAATTTTTATGACTAAATTATTAATATTGCAATAATTATTGTTTACTTTTTTTTCTTTAGTACACTAAATATCGGTCAATAACAATAGATGGACCAATGGACAACAGAGACTTAGTTAAAGTAATAACCAAAGGGTGTTACCCTTTGGTTATTACTTACTCAAAGTTTAGGGAATAATGGTCAAAAAAGGTTATTAAACTGATTCAAATTAGAATTTTCTTATATAATGTTAACAGATCGAAATTGGCATGGATGTTGCTGCATCAGAGTTCTTCAAGAATGGCACATACGACCTTGACTTCAAGAACCCTAAGTCTAACCCAGCTGACTACCTCTCTTCTGACAAGCTTGCTGATCTATACCTCGACTTCATTAAGGACTTCCCCATGGTGTCCATTGAAGATCCTTTCGACCAAGATGACTGGGCAGCCTGGTCCAATCTCACTGCACGCACATCCATCCAGATTGTTGGAGATGATTTGACTGTTAGTATTAATTGCATAGAATGTCAATGATATTTGAGAAATTATCAAACTTTGACCTTAGTAAGATCTTGAAACATTCCAATTTCAGGTAACAAACCCAAAACGTATAACAACAGCTGTAGAGAAGAAAGCATGCAACTGCTTGTTACTGAAAGTAAACCAGATCGGCAGTGTGACTGAGTCCATTGATGCACACCTTCTGGCTAAACAGAATGGCTGGGGCACCATGGTCTCGCACAGGTGTGCATAATATATGTTCTATAATTTATTAATGTCTTGTGACAGTTGTAGAAATATCAAGCCTGCTAATATTTACAATCTAGAACTAGTGAAGTTAGACTAAATGGTACTCCGTAAATGATTAAGTATAGAAACCAGCAAATCAATGTCTTAATCATAAATCCTCAAGGCATTAGACGTTTCCATAAGTTATTACCTCTATGCTCAACTAGTCTGCACACAAAAGCAACAAATTGTGTGATCAAATCAGACCTTTTAACGTGGCCGCTAATACTGAAAAATTATTATGCACGGCCAAGGACTTTTTTTAGGACATTTATATTGAGACTAGCTGCCCCAGCGAACTTCGTACCGCGTATTTCTCACCTTTTAAACCTTCCTTTAAAATTGTTAAATTACTAATATCGCTATTTGAAAATAGGGGTGGGTGGTAGTGGTGAATATTTAGGGTTGTATGTATTTTTTTAAAAATAAAGCTTAAAAAAAATGAAGTTGACCACCCTTATCAATACGACATATTCCCAGACCTACCGAATACTATTTCATAAAAATCGTTAAAGTAACGACTTGAACGATTTTTATGAAATTGTAACGACGGAAGAGTTTGGTTACTAACACTGCGACGCGCGATTTTTATATAGTAGATGAAGGTGGCCAACATGATAGGTACCTGAGTTATTAATAGTAATAAGTTTAATGTTGAGTAACATCAATTTGCAGGTCTGGTGAGACAGAAGACACCTTCATCGCCGACCTAGTCGTGGGCCTGTCCACTGGTCAGATCAAGACTGGTGCACCGTGCCGCTCCGAACGCCTGGCCAAGTACAATCAAATCCTGCGCATTGAGGAGGAGCTGGGCGCCACCGCAAAATACGCCGGCAAAAACTTCCGCAACCCCGTATAAATACATTAACGGTCAATGGGCATATATCAATAATCGACAATTTGAGTGATAATGACATTGCCCTATATTTTTCTTAGCATTTTGATTTCCTACTATAGCCCTGTAAAATCATATACCGAATACAGTTGATTTTACACATACTTTATTAAAGTAAGAGATTGTTGTTTGTAGGTACAAATGTCGAATGTATGATATTATGTATTATGCTTACCTAATAATTTATTTAAATTTTAAGATGTTACTTTATTAAGACAATCATATTATAGAAAGAAACAATAAAAGGTGTTACTAATATTGCAGTTGCTACATTTTAATTATGATAGTAAACCAACAATTCTTACTTTATTCTGACCTTTGTGATGCAACGTTTGACCTTGTGATATAAGAAAGGTGACAGGTAGAAGGTCATGTAGTTTTATTTTCTGGGCATGATAACAATAAAAATGTACAGTACTTCACTAATTACATGCATGCACATGAAACTAAAAAAACGCTGCAAAGCAACTACACAGCATTCAATATTTTTAAAATTAGGTGGGTATTTATTTGAAAGCAGAGTCATTGCTATAATATCGAAAGCAAAGACCATCCTAATAGGTTCAAGTATCGCAGGGATGTGATTTTTTATGTATTCTGGCTAACACTACAAGTTGGTCAAAACTTGGTTATTATTCGAGAACTTTCGCTAAACAAGTGGAGTGAACCAGCCAGCCACCACCACGCATTTATCGCGTGCTAGTAAGTGTGAATCAGCACACGGCAGGTTTTCTTCAGTAGACGGTACATGATCGGAGCGTGCACTATCTCGTGTTGCGATAATAAACAACAACAAACTCTAATTATTATTGAATATAATACAATCGGTCAAAATAAAACAGTAACCTTAATTCTCTTGCTTTGAGCAGTAGTTTAGTAATTTGTCTAATTATGTCTCAAAACCAAAAGGAGATCCGCATAGTGACTTATATGTGTCCATCTCATCCGGTCCAATTATATGAGTTGATATCAGAATTACTAGAAAACGCCCTAGATTGCTACACTACCCTTCAATATGAGAGTAGAAGTCCTGGACCTATACCGAATCGTCCTGATCCTTTTACTACAAACAAAGTTGATTTAGGTGAGTTTATTAACTGATAAATCTTGCTATTTTGCACATAGGTAAACACCAGTCTTTAATTTGACTTCATTCGCATGATAGTAGCCTAAGGTCTGTGAACGGCATATTCAGTACCTCAGTACTTATGTGAGTTAGGTGTTGAAGAAGAACGTAGATTATGTTAAATCGTTTTTTAAACATTAATTATATTTTTTAGAATAATTACTTAGGTAGGGATACTTTTTTTTCTATTATCTAAGAACCATAATTAGGTACTATCACCGGTTCGTTTCCAGATTGATGTCAACTTCTGGGGACACCATGAATGTAGAAAAATCATACTACCAGCTAGCCAGCTCTGTTAGAAATTGTAGTTAGTTTATGATGATGATCGTGCTGTCGCCATTCTGCACAACCGTGCCGTGCCATTTGCCATTTAACGTATGGGACCTAAAATTGGAATAATGTGCTAAATTTGGATGATATTCACCTCTTCCTATAAACCTTTGAGTAATATACAGCTCTTTTTACAACAAAACCTCATTATGATGTATTCGTAAAGTGGTACCTCTTACTGGTCTCCATTTTATGTTCGTAAGGATTGAGGAGCCACTGCAGATTTAAAGAGGAAGTTCGCACCCTTATTTAGTAGGGAAGTAAATACTTATGTAGGCCGAATCCTGAAATTTTTAGTCAAATATGTCTAAAGTTATATCAATGTGAATGTGGCTCCTCAATCCAAACATCTGAATTGAGGAGCCACCTGAAACACGGAAAGTATTTCATGTATAATTTTGAAAAATTTGTATCATTTAGTAGCAATTGTGTATAGTGTCTACTAGTAAGTGTGTTCGAATTCCTACTTCCCTACTAAATAAGGGGGCGAGCTTTCTTTTTAAATCTGAAATGGCTCCTCAATCCTTACGGACATGCCATTTTTTTGTAACAGGCCCTTTGATATTTCGTAGGATAATTAACCTAAGTAGTTTAGGTACCTACTTACTAAGTTTATTCTAAATCATTACTCTTTTAACAGTTTAATTATTTTTTTCAGCTTTCATGACATCATCGGCCTACATGAAACTAAAGGCAACGAGAAATAATTTTATGGAATTATTGCCAGTCACTCCTGTATTTGCTCATCAAATGAACGTAGAAAATAAACCTGGCTACTTTTCAGACATAATTATTCACAGCGATAAAAAGTAAAGTATCTATACCTAGGTACTTGTATACAATACCTACCTAAAAATATAGTAAGCTAAAAGCACTAGCTACCCACTTTGGTAAAAAGTTAACAGCTTTTTAACCGACTTTAAAAAAAAGACTGAGGTTATAAATTCCACTGTACCTATGTATTTTTTTGTGTGTACAGCGATTTTCCCCCCCACTTGTGAACCGATTCTCAAAATTATTTTTTTATTTAAGAGAGTATACTTCTGCGTTAGTCCCATTGGCACCATGTCAGGACCTGTTGATCGAATCCCAGGAAATCGCAGATAACCCTTTAATTTACGTGTTTTTTATGTGTTTGCGGATAATTTCATCCGTTATGAACCGATTTTGATGATTATTATTTTGTTGGAAAGGTTTAACCCAAGGCTAGTACCATCATAAAGAAACCAGAATATGATGATGGTATCCCATAGAAATCGAGAGGAATCCTCGAAAATCGTAGGAAAATCTAGCTTTTGTTAATTTTTTCATTAAATATTTGGAAACACTACTATTTAATGGAGGTCTGGAAACGATCGGATGATGAATCCAAAATAGTCGACGAAACTCCTTAACGATTTGCAGAAAATATCTAATGTTTGGGCTTGATTAATCTGTATTGATAAGAACTATACACCTAGTTGTGTTGTGAATGTCATTGGGTCTAATGATGAAGACGAACGCCAGTCAAGGGAACTCTTCAACTGTTTACAATATATACTTTGTGGTTGGACTTGATTTATTTCTATAGATGAGAACATTGCACCCACGTGGGTTATCACTAAAAATTGTAAAATATATTAATTTTTAACAAAAAAAAAAGTATCTAAAACTGACTTCAAAAAGAAAACTAAAAAAGGTAAAAAATACGAATTACTATATGCTAAGTAACTTTATTTTTTAACATAAGTAGTTAAGGTAGTTTCCTTCTTGAAGTGGGTTTTAATTTTTTTGTCAAAAACTTCTTAATTGACAGCGTGGTTGGCATAAGGATTAAATAATGTATTTAAATGCCTTTTAGAATTGCTGCTAAGTTTTTACTATATCCTATTTTCTGCTTGTACATTACATTAGGGAGGAAATTTTCTTCAAATAGTGACAGAGGCTGGAGGGAAACAAATATTATAGTAAATAAGTGCTAAATAAATACTTAACCACCTACTCACCCTAGATGCCCGACCATGCACTGCACTACCTTTATGTACCATTAAATAATTGGTAATTTATTCAATTTGGTAAATACATGGGTATATAATTTAATATACCTACTTAATTATACACATACTTTATTAGATAAAATGTTATCAGTCGGTATGTCATTGACTTTCGATAAGAACGGGTCTTCGCCGTACACTACCGCCTTTAGATACTTCGCCTTATTGTTTTATCGGAACATTCTAATTATTTGGTCTCATTTCATTACAGAGCTCACAACGTAAACACTTTAATAGATCTTCGTGGGTGTACATTTGCATACAGTGACGAGGAATCCGTTAGTGGAAGTAAAATTGTTTTGAAAACTTTGAAAGTGAAGGGTGAAAACGCCTCTTTTTTTGGATCTCTCCTAAGTAGGTCTTGGTTTGATACCTACATACACTTTTTGGGGGCTGAGTCACCTTCGTGGAAGTGCACCTTTTATCTGAATCCCACGTGGTACCTAGGTGGTGCAAATCAGGCGACAAACGACTGGTAATTGTTTACTGGTAATAACTGGTGGTAGACTTCTGCCGTGGTTAGTGACCACCCACTAGACAAAGCCGCACCACCATTTAAGAAGGTGGGTCGAATATGTTGCTCCTTTATGGTTTCTAACCATATGCCACCTTCTCACTGAAAATCATTCGTAATCACGAGTGTGAATCGGTATATTCGGCAGTGCATCGCATCGTATACTGCATCATGGCTTAACATCAGGCAAGTTATGGTCAGGCGCAAGCCCATTTCAGAATAAAAATAAACTTAATTCAATAAGGGATCTCCCCTCTCATCAATAGATGTATGGAAGGATATGAGTTAGGTACGGATAGAGTTAGTTACCTACCACTGGTTATACCTGTTTATTCTCAGGTAATTCTTTTTAGGATCTGGCTCACATTTAGCGTCAGCTCAAATGGTATTATCTAAACAAGCAGAATGGGCAGCAGTTGACTCAACCACTCTTCTGTACTCGAAAAAATTCATGTATGATGGTGGAAAAGATATTGTGACTTTGGAAACTTTAGGACGATTACCACCATATCCCATAGTGGTCAATGCTAGATTGGAAGGTTAGTAACAAAGTGTATATAAGGTAGCCTATTTGGATCAGTCATGTTTTGGGAAAGTGTGAGACTATACGACATACAAAGATTTGTTCTGAAACAATGTCATTGATTTGAGTAACAAAAAAAACTGCATTCATACATTTAAAAAACTTGTACCTACTCAACTCGGAAATTGAACCCAGCAGACTTACTTAATCTATCTCTAGATAGAAAGAGTAGGTACTCAGCGTGAAAATGCGTCCACGTGCGAGGCGAGCATACGAAACGCACTGCACAATAGTTTTAGGTAGTCAGCATCATGTAAATAGTAACTGTCAATGTATTCAAGAATATAGCAATTAACAACGTCCAAAACGGTCATTAACATTGGCTCAACCAATGTGATCAAATCACTTCGGTAAGCTCCCACTAGCGGGGTCGCGGTTGTGTCTTATGGATCTCGCTACTCCGCTGTGCATGGTTGCTGGAGTTGATGAAGTTTAGTGGGTATAGCCCTGTGCAGGTCGCCTTCGACCTGCGCCCGAAAGGGCGTGGTCTTAATCGAGTCCCACATATCTCCGCCTATTCCTTTGAAAAACAGCAGGAAAATTGCAATGCATTCTCCATCGTAAAAAAAAGAGGTGGCTACTACCCCAACGTATGTTATTGTTGGGGTAGTAGGCACCTACTGGCACTGGAGTTAATAATATACTAATTGAAATGAGATTAAGACATATTGCATTCAAGATAAGGTTCAATTTTCTAGTGTGTTCCGTATTTTTGGTTACTTTAGATGCTTAGATACTACGATACCAGTGGCGTTGACGGCGGCGTCACGGTACTAACGGCGGTACTACGGCTAGTATTAGGAGTTGTGGGTGCTCCGTTATATTAGTACAGTGGATGGCCCAAACAATTTGATCACATCGGTTGATCCAATGTTAATGACCACTTTGGCTTAAGAATATAGCATATTCTTGAATACATTGACAGTCACTGTCTATAAGATGCTGATTGTACATAATACATGACTTACCACGAATATGGCCCATGCCTCGCCATATCTGGGATCCAACTGCCATCCGTCATTTTTTTCTCGTACTTACCCCCAAGTGCTTATTTGTTTCACAAATATGATTTCAGGAGAGGATAAGAAAGCAATCACAAACGCCTTGATGAAACTACCTTCTACACAATATTGGAAATCTAAATTTGCTAAATTTGGGTTGATTAAATTTGAGGTAAACAGCGATGTCGCTTACGATGGGGCGGCTGCACAGATGTGGGCCATCCAGAACGAAAAACTCAATGTACGGTATTATTAGAGCATTTCTTATTGTGTCCTTATTGTATATCATTTACATTTTGTATGTGGATTACACTCCAGCATAATCAAATAAAACAAATATTAAAATACTTGTTTCGTGTTTACTATTAGTTCAACTTGGTAGCACTTATAACATAATGTATAATATCCAAGGCCAGTGTTTCATCAGCAGATACTACAATTTCATATTTCACGTCACATATTTTATAACACCAATATTAAAAGTATTTTAAATATACTCTTATATT
Source organism: Meganola albula (assembly GCA_936450015.1). NCBI lineage: Eukaryota > Metazoa > Arthropoda > Insecta > Lepidoptera > Nolidae > Meganola > Meganola albula. Next base: position 9,095,740 of record OW388155.1, on the reverse strand, counting down.
TTGGTTATCAAGAACGTTGACGAAAATTTATCAGACACCACTGTAAGAGGCCACTGATATTGTACCTGCGGTGGTCCCAACAATTGTGATGTTTTTACTTCATTTTCAACTTTTTTTCTTGGGGCATTTTTGGATAAGTATATTCACCGAAATTACTTCTTTATTCTTTTTTATACAATCTATGACAACACCCTTAGGTACTTTTATGGCTCCCATGGTCACAGGTCCATCCTGGTTACTAGCTGTTGAAGATTCATCCTGCAATGTTCAATTACAATAAATCTCCAGCTACCTCTAGCCAACATTTATTGTGAAGTTAAATGACTACCAATTGTAGTCTTTGATGACTACTTTATCGAACTTCATTATTAAGTTGAATTAAATTACCTAGGTACCTGATATTATTATTTACTTAGTTTTTAATGTTTTATATTACTCATTTTCATTTAATTATGTTATGAAATTAAAATTACGTCTTTTAAATTGTATATTCATTAATAGGTGTTGAGTTGTGAAACAAACTACATGTTTTCATTTGTGTTACATTTATCTAAGATTGTAACGTAAATAATGGGTAAATTTTACAGTCAGAGACAATCTAGAATGTTAAGACAATAGGTAAGCCAATAATATAAGGATTGGAGAACATTCCAATGCAGTGAGTTGTTTATTGTATCTATTTAGTTAGTCGATCGATACTTTTTATTTGCTTACATTTCAACCCTTCGACGCACGCGAGCTTGATTTAATCTGCTGTGTGCGTGACTTGCTATTAGACTTGTGAGTGTATACACTCACAAGATTTAATTTCGTCTACAATTTGTAAAATTCGTTCCTGTACAATGCGATGCTGTCCGATTGATGGCGATGGATCCTTATTATTTTGGCTTACTGGATTGTCTCGGCTTTTATGCTTTTTTAAAAGGCATTATACTTACTGCCTAATAATTGCATGCAGTGATCGCAAAATATGTGAAGAACTATTTATTTTTTTATTTTACAAATGATTATATTATGATTAAATACCTACTCTAGTAAACTATAACAACAGTAACTGTAGCTAAGCTGAATAAATTCATAAATAGAATAACAATCCAATAATACAAATACAATAATTCATTATGGTTATGGTAATTAAAAATACACATTATAATAATTTAATTTATTTTACCATGCATTATTATCTAGTAACATGATAAAATCTTGACATTTTTAATTAAATAAACAAGAGAATGGGTAAGCTAATAAACTAGGTGTTAACTAAATAGGTACTGAATAACCAAGATCTACTTTTGGAGAAACTGCATCTACTGTATTGTAATTTGACTAAACAATTCCACCGCCGTTGATGTGATCAATTTCTTCCTGACTGAGAGGTAATCTCCTGTACCGCAGAGGAAGGTCAATGTCAGGAACAGATGAAGTGCTCATAGGTGCACTGGACTGTATTTGCGGAGTCTGTAGACAAAGGCAAATTTATAAAACTATTCCAATATTGGTAATCACACAACCAACCGTTTACTACATAAATACATACATAGTGCTCACACCTGTATTACTTAAAGGTGTAGGCAGAGATGAATATTAACCATTTATCACTAGCATGTTTTGGTCCCATACGTAATAAGTAGGTGGCGAGCCTATTGCCCTTCAATTCTAAATGTCGAGCTGTAAGATGTTTCGTGCTCACCCGGGATTTGAAAGCGGGAACTCGCGGTAATTTCGCGAATACGCTTAGGTACCACTGGATCACCCAGGGCCCCGATTTTCGCTCTTTAGACATTCAACTCTAATAGACAAATGTCGCAAAAATAACAGAAAAGTAATGAAATCCTTATTTTATCTTCGACATGTCTATTAGAGATAAATGTCTAAAGCGCGAGAATCGGGGCCCAAGCAATTTAACCGTTTATTATGACTAAATAACGTTGCCTAACGTTATGTAAACGCAAATTTTTGCCAATGAAATCATTATGATGAAGTAGGATAAATCAGTAATAAGTAAGGAAGGACGTACAGCTGAAGCAGCCGCAGGTGCAGCACTTTGAGCGGCCGAAGGAGCAGGGCAAGAACCTCCCGTAGGTGTCGGTCTTGATGGTTGACTTACACCTCCCTTTCGAAATTTTATTACGGGAACACGAGCAAGAATTGAGCTGACTCGCACCATTATTATTGTGTTAAAATTTTGCCTGAAAGAAAGATGTTAGCCAAAATTGATAAGTTTAGTTTTTGCAAAGGTTTGACATGACCACCCCAGTGCCCACAGAATGAAGACAATTGTCAATTTTTGAATTTAGAATTCTTTCTTCACTCACTGTAATTTATTTTTCAGATGATTTTTAATGTCAATTGTCAAGTGACAGGTCTGTGCTCCATCAATCAAACCAAACCAACATCGTACCATAGACTAAAAAACCGGCCAAGTGCAAGTCATACTCGCGCAAGGACGGAACTTTTTGTCATAATTAAATGTATAATACCATTAATAAATGTTATGTTAGTTTTATTACAAGTTAATTATTTTTTAATTTCTTAGTGCCCGGTATTAGTCGCATTGCATGGCATCATGGTTAAGCTTCCATAATAAAATTTAGAATTACTCCTGCATGCTGCGCGCCGCTCCCCAACGAAAGTATCGACAACAACAAGGTAGGTGAACAACACTATTTTCGATTTTCTGTTGTCAACCCAGACAGGTGATTTCTGTATGGTGGCATTACACCTTCGCACAATACTCATATATCTTTTTTTTTCTCTATGGAAGTCCCGCTTCTTCAGCGTAAGCGTTTAATATATGCTCGTTAGACATTTTGTTTGTTCATTGTTGATTGAATTTTGTTCACGATTGATTAAGTCAGTAAAGTAAAAGTGAGAGTAAATTCCTTGATAAAAGTAATAGTACTATGGGGAAAGAAGATGTATCTTCTAAGAAGAGACGCAAAATTAATACAAATGCATCTAGCGATACTGCTAAGCTGATCCCTGTTGATGTATATAAGGTTAGCTTTTTTTATCCTTACTAGTTTCCTAATTCGTTACTAATTTTATAAATGCTAAAGTAATTCTGTCTGTCGCGCATTGACTCCAAAAGTACTGAACCGATTTAGATGAAATTTGGTTTGAAGTTAGTTTGAGACCCGGGAATGAACACAGGATAGTTTTATCCGACTGCGCAAGAAGACGTTAAGGGTTTAGCGCGATAAGCGCGTATATTAAGCATAGGAACTAGAGTAATATTGCGTCCTGTGTGAAATAAGTCTAACTAACAATCAGCGTCACCAGTGGCGTAGCGTGCCTTGTCGGGGCCCCATATAAAAAAATTTTTGGAGGCCCTTATATGGAGGTAAAGATTTTTCACAAAAGAAAAAAAATATTGTGAGAAGAAATATTTATTTATCACATAATTTACCCATTTTACAAATAAAAATCGAATTTTAAATATTCACTCTCCTTGCCTTTTTTTCGGCAAACTGATTTATTAAATAATTTATGGCTGATGATGATTTTAGTTTTTGTTTTTATTCTTTTTCTTTACACACTTTGGGGGCCCCCGTGGCCCGGGGCCCCGTATAATTGATACGGCAAATACGGCGGTAGCTACGCCCCTGAGCGTCACGTACCTACTTTAGGAATGACTACTGATTTTGCTCTGGGATACGGCGAGTGCGGTAGAGAGGCACAGCAAATATCCTATAGTATCCACATTAATTACTGATTATTGCTGTTATAGCGAGTAGTTGAATTTGAAGAATCTGAAGCTCTGATCAGACCAGCTGAAAAGGATGCCATATATTTCAAAAAGATTTGTCAAGATATTAGACAGTTATTTGCTGATATTGCTGAACTTAAGGCCAAAGATACTGATGAAGTAAGTATAATATATGATGCTTCTGTATTAAAATTGTTATGAATAATCAAGTAGCTGGTGTGTAGTATGGGTGTACCCCTTGTTGGTAACATAGGCATCTTACATACTCAACATGGCTAGTTCACTAAACCTCTTTTGATAGGATTTCTGCAGATTGTCTGGCTTTAAATTTAAAATAATACATATTTACTAGTTTTTACCAGACAGCATTATGTATTAGCATGTTATCTTTTAAGAAGCAGAACTGCTTTCAGAAGCTAGTATAATAATAATGATAATATAAATATAATATTGTGGGACATTAACACACACGGCCATCTGACCCCAAACTAAGCAGAGCCTGTACTATAGAAACCAGATAACTGGGAATATGCTACATATAATACTATTCTTTTGTAAATACATACTTAAATATAAATAATTACACTCAGACTCAAGACAAACAGATGTGTTCATCACTCAATTGTGGGACTTGGGCGGGAAAAGCAAGTATCTTACCAACCACGCCACTGGCCCAAAATTCTGTATGAGTATTTGTGATGGGTAATTGTTGGAAAAACAACCATGTGAAACTGAAAACTGTGCATTCAATAATAATTCTTTGTGATGATTATTGGCATCACAATCTAATGCTAATTTCGCAGTTTGTAACCCTAAAGAGTTCAAAATGTAGATTGCTATGTGTATAATTTATACCAGTGTGAAGCGCTAGGTATTGATTCAGTTCCTTGACATTTACTTAAGTCTTTTTATATTACAGTCTAGAGAGAAAATTGCTGCTAAAAGGATAGAGGCCTCACTAAATCTAGTTTCCTTAAAGAAATTAAATCGTTTAGAAAAAGTTCGGACCAGAGCAGGTCGTGATGCCTTACACAAGGAGAAACAAAGAGTTGACTCTACACATTTACTTCTACAAAACCTGTTGTATGAAGCTGATCATCTGAACAAAGAAGTTACAAAATGTCTGCAGTTCAAATCTAAAGATGAAGAAATAGAGCTTGTATCTTTAGAAGACTTTTACAAAAATGCTCCCACAGAATTGTCTCAACCTGTAAGTGTTTTTAACCCCCAACACAAAAACGAAGTTTGTTAAAAGTACATGTCATAAGTTTGATGTCTATATGTGTGTGTGAATGTGACTGTCTGTCGCATCGTAGCTCCTGACAGATGAAGCGATTTTCAATTAATAAAAAAGTAATTGCTTGAAAGGTGAGTTAGTCGGGAGTATTCTTAGCTAGAAAAAATTAAAGGTTGGGGTTATTAAATTTTTAATTTAGTTATGTTTATATATAACTAGCGGCCCGTCCCAGCTTCGCCCGGGTAGCTACAACAATTTCCATAAAATGTGATAACCATAGCAGCGCCATCTATTGATTACTTACTCAACCCAGTCGAAAGGTATCGACATCTGTTAGAATCATTTGGAGTTAACAGATAATTGTGACTGTCAAATAATAACAGACAAATCGGTTATGTGGTTTAGGAGTCCATTGAGGACAAACATTGTGACACGAGATTTATATATATTAAGATTATACTCAATATTCAATATTTTATAGCATTATAATATGAATCTTCATAATGATTTCATCATATTCCATTTTGGTCTGCTTTCAGTATCTGACAAATGCTAATGAACATCAGCTCCAATTAGCCAGACTGGAGTGGGAACTAAAACAGCGCCGTGAGCTGGCAGCAGCATGCAATGAGCTTGTCGCTTCTAAGGAGCGCGTGGCGGCTGCTATTGCAGCAGCTCGGTCTCGGCTGGATGCTTTAGTACCACATTTGAGAGATGTCCTCAAAGCCACAAAGCCTCTACAAGAATGTATGTCTCTTAAGCTGGATGACAAAAGAGATGAAGCAAGAGCTGCATCTTTGCTCCCACCACCTTTATTTTTGCTTTATGCAAATGCCAGTGCGTACTCTGATGCTCTTGGTGCTAAGACAGTCTCTGTTGGTAAGTTAACAAATGCAAGTTTTTGTTTCTTTAAATGACTTGCCTTTGTAAGACAAGACCTTTTTTAAAGGGACATTTTTTACAAGTTGCAACAAAAGTGCAAGACCCTACGTACCTTTTCTCGAATCACTTTTGTCAGTTTTTTCTCCTTATAGTATTGTTTACATTAATTTGATTGTAATATGGTTTATCTTGTAGGTGTATCTGGGGATGAAGACGAAGCAAAGAGACTGGAACAAATAAATAATGTTGACACTGACCTAGTGGCTTCTAATGATTCAGATTCTGACCAAGAAAATAATGAAGATGAACAAAGGGACAAAAAAAAGCGGCATCACAGAATTACAAAAGTGTCAAAGGAAGAAAAGGCAGAAGCTAAGAAAAAAGAGGCCTTGAAGAAACATCCTTTAAATGTTCAAGTTTCTGTAAAAGTGTCGGATGGAACAGCCTTAAACCTCGTATTCTATTATCTCCTACATTTGAAAATTGTTGTGGTCAAGTTTACTGTGTCAATGCCGAAGCCAGTCACTGGAGTTTCAGCTGCAGATGTCTTAAATGGACACTGCATCTTAAATGGGTTATACACAGGAGATACAGGAAATGATTCGCCCCATCCTGCAACTACTTATTTGCTAAAAGCTGCTGGGATCACTGAAAAGTTTTCACATTTCATAGTTGACATTGGGAAGCCATACATATGGGCTCAACGAATGTGTGGTTTGGATTTTATGGCTACAAAATCAGACAGTCAACAGTTCAGGGAACCAATCCAGCCTTGTCCAAGTTTAAGTGTGACCTCAGTAGAAAACTTCATTTTAACACTCAAGAAAAGACTCAAGGCAAGAGTCGAGTTGATGAAAGAACTACAAGATTTGGAATCAGGAAAAATATTGCCTCCTAAAGAAATATTACCTTCACCTGTGAGATTGTCAGGATCTTTGACACAATGGCAATCTGTTGGTTGGCCTGAGTACAGCCAGTCACCTTCCACTACATTTCTTATCTCTGAAGGTTTAGTGAAGCAAAATGATATGTTGTATAGAGCAATCATCACAAGACAGTCTGCCAAATTAGTAGCTTTAGTGGCTCTTCGCAGTGATTACCCTAAAAAGGCTCCGATGTTTTCACTGACTCTACATTGGAATGGCACTCATCACGCAGGTATCAGTGATGATATTAGAGACATCGAAAGAGTGATTAACACAGATTGGAGTTCAGGAGTTACAAAAAAGTTCACTCTTTCGGCACAAATAACTAAGTTGTTGACATGCCTTGACGTACTGCTAGAAACAATGGGCTCATCAGAATTTCCACCAGACAAAGTAATGTTTAGCCCTATACGAGGACGTAATAGAGTTAAACCTTACAAGTATTTGAAACAAGGTACTGGCATTTTTGTGCAGTATTAATTTTATACTGGTTTGCAATTATACTTTTGATTCTGATTGTACAAAGTAGTCTTTGAATGTTTTTCTTAGCACAGTTACTGAGGGTAATATTCATTATACTTAGAACAGGAATTTGGTTATTTTAATCTTACCTATATCTCCCACATGCGGGCATAGAAAAAGAATATTTTTTCTTTCATGTCGAGTGATTTCGTTTTGTGTGCTAAGTGTGTATCAAACTCACGTGAACAGTTCCATTCGAGTAACCTTGTCATACTACCTTTATAATTAATTAATTTCATATAATACTAGCTTTCAACCCGAAGCTTCGCCTGCTAAGTATTAGGATAAAATTGCCTATGAGCTGTTCCAGAGTACAATCAGTCTGTGTAGAATTTCATTCAAATTCGTCCGAAAGTTTAAGCGTGAAAGAGTACAAACTTTCACATTAATAATATCATCTTAACTTACATTACCTAAAAAGAAAACGAATTTAACGAAATATCCGCTCACATGTACATGAGCGTATTTCGTTTTGAATTTACAAAAATAGTGTCTATCTTCTTCTTTCTTTTAAATATTTAAAAGAAGAAACTGAGGGACTGACATATCAAAGCACAGCCTAATCCGCTTGGTCTTGAGTCTCAAAATATGGCTAATAGGTGAGCATTTCTTTAAAATAATTATTTTTGACGTTTTATGGCGAAATTTCTAAAACCATGGTGCAAATCATTATAAGTAAGCTAGATGCATTCGGTGTATAATTACATTACTTTTCGTGCAAAAGGCCTTATAATATTATCATCATTAATTTTAGAGTTTTATCATAATATCGAATTTAACATGTTGAGGATAATGATATAGAACACCGATAATGACGATTGATGTAGATCATAATGACACAACGTTGCTTATAATGATTTTAACTAGGTTTAATGTAAAAAATATTTTACAATTAGCAAATGTAAGCACTATTAGAATAAAGTTATTAATATTGAAACCATTAGGCGTTTAAAAATCATAACAATAAACATAAATTAACGTGCTTATAAGAACACTAGTGGCCCGCCCCGGCTTCGGTAGATATCGGTATACGGTATCGACAAATTTTTTAAGTATCATAAATTTTATCACACTCTTAGCAGACATTCCCTGCTTAGAACACTCGATCAAATATGCTTTGGCAAAACCAATAATCAACATCATTAGTTTAATAGTTATGGTGCCGCAATCTATACTAATATTATAAAGTTGAAGAGTTTGTTTGTTTGAACGCGCTAATCTCAGAAACTACGGGTCCGATTTGAAAAATTGTAGTTATAAAAATTAAAAATTGTAATATGTAGTTCACGCGGACGTTCACGGCGGTAAGCTAGTAGGTAACCTAGATAAATGTTAGGTATCTACTCAAGTAACGTCTCGGTTGTGACACATGTGGGTCTCCCGTAACCCCTTGGCACAAATGCACCACGGAACTCCCGGGAGATTTTAGTGGGTAATCTCACATACCCCTTGCCCTAAGCACACACGGGGCGAAGGGATCTATAAAGGATTTTCCCCCGGCAAAAGAAAGCACTTAAGTAATAGACCACATACACCTTTGGCACTCTGCCTACCCAGACGTGATGTTACATTCATTTACACATACAGGATTCATATAAATTTTAACTTTTTTAACACACTCTTTGCAGACCCGGAAAAAAGTAATAGACCAAACTAGATTTCTCATCATCACATACCTACACTCTTGATGCTGTCTATCTACCCCGTGAGGAATATGGTGTTACATTTATTTACACATCAGGAACCATTAGCCAATTTTTGTTGTAGATATATTTCAATGAATTAAATAAAAGACGTGTGGCACTCGGGGACTGCCGCCTATTGCATAGCATTTTGTATCAATTTATGCAATTTTAATTTTTTTTTATTTTTCTATTCATGCAGTATTGCTTTTTCTTTGATATTAATTCAAGTTACACTTTTTGAGCGTGGTGACCGATAAGAAAACAAATTTTTCTATTATTTTTATGTAGATATTGATGGGTTCTATAAAACTGTAGTACATCACTTTGCTCTAATGTCAATAGTTTCCGCAGCGTACGCGATATAATGATTTTCTTCGTCATTTTTTTCACACCTTGGGTTACATTATTGAAGTTTTCATACGGATCCCTATTTTTTTTAACATATAATATAGCCTATGTTACTCAGTGATAATGTGGCTTTCTAATAAAAAAAGAATTATTAAAATCGGTCCAGTACTTTTTGAGTTTATTCGTTACATACAAAAATACAAATCTTTCCTCTTTATAATATTAGTATAGATTCAGACATTAAAATAGGAACATCATATTTTTTTTTTATTTAAACGCACACACCACATATCTTTCGTGATGATGATGGTAGTTTTCCTTGACTGTATTGGAGGTCGGTCGTATTACGAGTATGTGATTTTAGAAAACTAAGGGCGTCACCTCTGTTTTCATATACGACTACCTCGTGGTGTTCCTATGAGGTCTTGCTTAGACTATCAAAATATATTGCCATTGTGTCCACACATGGTCGACACAGATAACTCTAGGAGTGTGGTAGGTGTTATCAGTTCTCTCGCGTATTTGTGCCAGTATATCCCTCGCCTGTGTGTACGGCGTCTGGTGTTGAGTACCTTCGAGAAGTATTACTGTTTTGTTTTTTACACTTACCAGGCGATACTCTATGTTCTCCAATCTAAGTACGGGCATAGCCATTCGATTTTTGCGCTTGATAGTTGACTTTGTGGTACTACCATTCAGGAGAAAGGTGAGGCCGGGTGATACTGCAACTCTATTTGCTGCAACCTTTCCCTTGGGTTGTTCATGGAGAGAGGAATGGGCCTCATCCTTATACCCGGTACTCCTTTTTCGGAAATATTCAGCAGATATTGGTTATTTCAAGTGCTAGTTTGTATATCTGGAGTCTCTTGCGGAGTTTTCTTATCTTCTCTGTTTCGTGTTCCTACGAGTAGTAGCGTACTGTTCCGCTTTATAGCCGCTTTAAATTCTCATTCGGCGAATTTTAATTTAATTTAGGAATTCTGGCCGTATATTGCTAGCGGCCATTATTTCTTGCATTCAGGATCGGATTATTTTATTTATTTATTTATTATTAAAAACAGATATACAAGAACAGGTGTTTACAAGGTAGGTGTAATATAAACTCATTCGAGTTTTAACCATACACCGGAGTCGTCACTATGAGTAAACTGCATAAATCCGAGCGTATAGTGCTGCTATACGCTAACATTCAAGCAACTCACCCATAACAACTACCCTTACACAAATGTAGGTACAAGTAAATATTAAACTAACACATCAAGTAGGCACCGAAGATCACAAACAGCATGCAGTGTAGCAGTGTGCGCTTCAAAACGAAAGAGTGCAACTGCAACACGTGCCGTACGGCTTGTCTCCCTCTGACACGTAATTAGCGGGCATAAGTAGGGGAGATGTAGGCAATTGGGATCAGTTGGCAATCGTGATCACGTAATAAAACAAAAACCAAACGCGAATGAGCGATTGTAACATACCTACATGCCAGCCGAGGACCAATAGTGTGGGTCGGCGACGGCGGCGGCCAGTTTCCGCCACACGCTTGTCAGTAATACATGTGAACACGTTTCGAACGGTTTTGATGTAATTTTTCGTCTTCATTGTTATGAAGGTAAGTTACGAAATATTCGAGTTTTTACTGTGACCATGGTATTTTATTTGAGCCGTAGTATTAAACTTATTAATTTAATAATGTAAATTTCTATTAACAAGTGTTGTGCTTGTGCTTTGGTATTTTTTCCCGATGTTCTCAATGTAGGCAATTGGAATCAGGTGATCACCATTGCCTACCAGTGAACCACGCAAGCCATATTTCACTAGCCATCCACGAATACTGCAAAACTAATCATATTCACATGCTTTCTTTGCCACCGCACACCTCTCATCGCATGCAACCACTAGATGTTTCTTTTTTTTGGACCATTTAAAGCAGCTTACAAAAGAGAATGTGATTTCTTTATGAAGAGTCATTTAGCTGAAAGAATAACACTATATGATTTAGCGTCGTTGGTTAAAAAGGCATTTTCCGATGTCGCCATTATAAGCAAAGGCGAAGCAGGATTCAAAGCTACGGGTATTTTTCCACTGAACCCAAACGTCTTCACAGATGAAGATTTTGTAGCTGCTGAAGTCCTGCAATCTGAGCCCAACGTACCTAGTTGAAGATGTTGATCCTTCAGCAGTACAATCATTTGCTGCTGACTTTGAACAACATAGTCCTCCTATTCCTAATACTTCGAGGGACTTTAATCTATTTACACCTAAACATACTACTGCGTCAACGTCTGCACTTGAGCTGTCATTACGTATCACGACAAAAATACAAGATTTCATCCAGATGCCCAAAAAAACTCCTTTCCTTAAGACCAGACAAGGAAGAAAGAAACAAAATGCAACCATTCTCACTTCAACACCAATTAAAGATTCCTTGATTGAAAAAGAAAACAAGAAGAAAGCTAAGAATGAAAAAGAGAAGGGAAAAGGTATAGGAAAGAAAAGCAAGCCAATGGCGATGCCGAAGGCTACTGCTGCTGCTAAAGTAAAGAAAAGAATTCTATGGGAATCTAATAAGTCATCATCGTCAGCCAAACAGATGATTTATGTCAAGATGACATAAACGATGATGTAGAAGACCCTGGAAACCAGTGTCTCATATGTGGTGAATTCTGAAGAGATAACGAAATGTGGTATCGTTGTACTTCTTGTGGGTTTTGGGCACATTCAGATTGCACTGGGTGGGAATCTGCCCGTAATTATGTGTGTGACATGTGTTGATCCCCATTGTAAACATGCTGATCACCATTTCAAACCAATGTTGACAATGGTGATCAATACTGTTATTTTTTTTAATTACTACTGTTCCTCTATTAAGTATTATATGTGATTTAAAGTGATCTCAATTAATAGTACCAAAGCCAAAGTATGCAAATAGACAAAAATCATAAACGATTTATTAATAAACATGGTTTTATTTAAATTATTGCTTAGGTGATCCCAATTATATACATCTCCCCTACGTCCTTGTTGACAAATTAGAACATGATGCATATTACTACATACAGCATGATTTTTATTTTATTATATCAGTGTTGACTGGATATTCTAGGTCCTACCGTGCTGCCCCTTATCTCGGGCAATCAAATCGGTTTCTTCCTTTTCCGGATCGCATTCACACACCGGGCTATCGTTTGAGTAGAAGCGGTACAAGTATTCGGCTATTCATCCGTGTCCCGTCTGTATTTGCACTTGTGTTGGAGTCCATTTGGTCGTACGGGTGAAACTGTACGCTTTGGGGATGGATGGTAGGAATTCTATCGTAGCGTATCGATCCTGCCATTTCTGGATGGATTTTGAAGGCTATTGCGCGTGGGTAGTAGTTCTAATGATGACCTTGAGTCGCTCAAGATGTTAATAGAACATACTCCAATGGCATTGATCATTTGTGTTGCCCTAAACTGCTCATAGAGTTCTGATTGAAAACCTGTGCATGCTGGATGTAGGGAAAACGTAGCTTTATACCTCTCCTGCCCCTCTTCCCACCATATGAGGGTGGCACCGACTTTGTCCTCGATTTTGTTTCCGTCAGTGTATATGTGTGGGCCCCTGAGTAAGTGTTTTTTCTACAAAGTCTGGGTTGAGATCTTCAAGAAGTATATAGTCTGTTTCTACGAGTTTCGCTGGATGTGGTTTGCTTTTTGGTTTCACTTTACCTTCCAACCGACTGTTTGGTAGCAAGTAGTCAGATGTTATCCCTCTATTTGTAAGATTCATATGACATGCCTCCTGGATCCGAAGATCTAAAGGAAGCTGGCCAGAAAAAGTGAGAGCTGATGTCAGTGAGACTGTTCTGTATGATCTACGAACTTTTTATGCGAAACCTCGCTGAATAGCGTTAAGGTGTTTTTTGACAGTTTCCATTTCCGTTGCCTTGTACCATACGTTTGCGGCACACATCAGTATGGGTTCGATGACTGCTACGTAAATTGTGCGAATGATCTCGGAGTTTAGGCCATTGTCATGCACGCTAGTTTCTTGTACCTAGATGTTCGTTGCTTTTTTGCTCGTCTCTACTATGTGGGGTACAAAGGTGAGCCTGTGGTCTATTATGAGGCCATGACAACTATGAAAATTCACTTACAACTGACGAACATACGCGTGCTTCTTTCGCAAGCGTTGACCAACGATTAAGGGGCTCCTCGACGTGTCACTGACTCTGGCAGAGCCACCATCAGGGATTTTCATTTTGAAAACACAAAAAAATTGTCGCTAATTAGTCGAAATTTGTCGCCAAATATCAGAATTTGTCGGTCACTGGTTCAAAAGATATAAGGGTTTATAGGTGGCCGATCTGGAGAGAGTCTCCCCAGCAGGGCCACATTTATATCTCAAAAACTAGGGCACCTAGCAAATATCTCTTTTCTCCCATAATTTGTCGCCAATTAGTCGGAATCAGTCGCCAAATATCAGAGTTTGTCGGTCACTGGTTCAAAAGATACAAGAGTTTATAGGTGGCCGATCTGGAGAGAGTCTCCCCAGCAGGGCCACATTTATATCTCAAAAACTAGGACACCTAGCGAAGATGTGTTTTCTCCCATATTTTGTCGCCAATTAGTCGGAATTTGTCGCCAAGTCACAGATTTAATCGGATCTTAGTTTAGGAGATATAATGAGTTCAATTAGTAAGGTATAGTCCAAGAGCTAGGTCGAAGAGTTCACGAAAAATACCAAGAAAAAAATATTTCTATTAATATGTGTAATATACTTCTAGTTTTATCGGTCTAAAGTCTTTAGAAATGTCCGAGAGAGATAAATTCTCAATTTAATTCATGTTTTTATGTTTTAAATTACTAGGTTAGAGTGGCTTAAACTTCTTTGAAAACATTAAACCTTGCTCTTGGTCTATTTGGTGAAAGATGTACAGTCGCATGCAACTGTTTTACCACTTTACAATGTTAAGCTCTAACTAACTTTAGAATAATAAATAAATGTCGTACCTTTAGTAAAATGTTTAAAATACTTAAACGTTGAAAAAGTATTGTCAATTGTAATCAAATTTTATTATATAAAAATGAATTTCCATAAAGTTCGTTTGATGTGTGTTGTGTTGGTGTGTATTTTGAGGTGATTGCGAGTGTTGTGTTGTGGGTATGGACGGGTTGAGTTTTTATTTTATCTTAATTGAGGTTAGAATAATAAAACTTCTGTTGTCGAGATAACAACACTCGAGTTCGTAACTATTCATAATAAGTTCCACTTTAATTAAACTGGCTGACTTCAACTTACGTGACGGGCAACTCGTTCAAAGCAGCTCATCTGTACACGCGCATCTATCTCTTTCTTACTTACCGTAAATGAAACGGAGCGCAGCGATCTATCTGCCAGCGACTAAGTGGTAAGTGCACATTGTGTTAGATAAATAATTACATAATTATATGTATTGTAGATTTGTTTATAGGTAATGAATACAGCTTTCCTATGGTGGGTTGAAATTATAGAATAAGTTTACATTTATTTAATTCGAAACAAACATTCCTCCATAAGACGTCATAGATACTGTCTAGAAACTACATAAAGTATTTTGTACTCGCTTGTACCACTGTATGGGGAAATTGAATTCTTTAATATCTTTTTAATTACACACCGACTAAATCTGTGACTTGGCGACAAATTCCGACTAATTGGCGACAAAATATGGGAGAAAACACATCTTCGCTAGGTGTCCTAGTTTTTGAGATATAAATGTGGCCCTGCTGGGGAGACTCTCTCCAGATCGGCCACCTATAAACTCTTGTATCTTTTGAACCAGTGACCGACAAACTCTGATATTTGGCGACTGATTCCGACTAATTGGCGACAAATTATGGGAGAAAAGAGATATTTGCTAGGTGCCCTAGTTTTTGAGATATAAATGTGGCCCTGCTGGGGAGACTCTCTCCAGATCGGCCACCTATAAACCCTTATATCTTTTTAACCAGTGACCGACAAATTCTGATATTTGGCGACAAATTTCGACTAATTAGCGACAATTTTTTTGTGTTTTCAAAATGAAAATCCCTGATGGTGGCTCTGCCAGAGTCAGTGACACCTCCTCGACGATGTGCGTGCGTGGATGTATGTCTCTGTACGTAGGTACGTACAGTCTCGTTCAGAAATATTTTGCCTAAGAAATCTTTTTAAACTAACACTAGCGAGGAATGACTATTTCTTTGTGACAAAACTTTATTGATTGATTATTATGTCTTAAATATTTTAATGTTAATCAGTTCCTTGTTGTTTAACAATGTGAAATTGATTAAAAAGCGATAAATTGTTAGTCTACATTACATTCAAAATCAAATATTTTGTATACACAATATGTTGCGTCGTAAGCCGAAGTCGGAATGTGAGGAAAATGACGTGTGGAGATGTTTTTAAAATCAAAACCAACAACTGGCAACTTATGAAATAACACGAAATCCATTGTAAATAAAAATCATAATTTTAGTGATCTAAAATAGCCAACAAAGCGCCGCGCCGGAAGCGTTTTTAGCCCGTTTTCAAGAAACAAAACACCCAGGTGTTGCATGACGTCTAGAAAAGCAATAAGAATGGATTTGTCAAAACTCACCCCTTATGGAGGGAAATGGGGACCTCCAGGGTAAAGTCTTGAGTGGAAGCTAGTTAAAACATAGACTAGATCCCTAGACAAAGTTACTAAGCGAAAACTTTTATACTTATAGGAATGACATTCACCTTTTCACGTGACAATATTACGAAATTCCCATACATTTTGTTATTTAGTGTAGTGTAAGCTATCTACTATGTACGTACCTACCTATTATATTAGTATCTATTACATGTGAAAACTTGTAATTGGCCATTCTCTATTTATGTATGTCTTGTAAAAATATGTATTAGCTGTAAGTTTTCCTTAATAATAAAATAAAGTATTTTTATTTTATTTTATGAGACTGGCTAGTGACTTAAGTAGATACGAAGTACCTAACAATAATTACGAGCTCATCTACGAAATACTTGTGTGATAATAGTATGTATTAATGATCTACTGAATAATACGACAATCGTGATAACATACCAAATTAATATCTCGTTACTTTAAAATTATAATGTTTGGGACGACTCTAATTAATGTGATTAGATCTAAATTAGAGATACTAATGATGAACCTACCTACCTAACGTTAATTACTAAGGTTAATTAGAAGTTCATAATAATCTTAGCCAAGAGGTTGTATAAATCAACAACTCTTTAGAGTCGGTACATATCGAACGGAAGATGCGTCTCGTTTGGTTCGCGTAACGCCTGAACAATAAAATGTTGGTCGTTAACATACCTACTTGCTTTTCACGCCGCACGACGTGGGTTCGATTCCCACCCTAGACAGTCTTGTTGCATGAACATGTCTGTTTGTTTTGAGTCTATTTGTAATCATCTATTAGTATGTATTATGCGACAAATATTTTGTTCCCCTAGCGCGTATGCGTATGACTTCTAATGGTAGAGTAAATAAATAATAATAAATTTGATGTTAGAAATAAGTATTTATTAAAACAAAACAAAATAATTTTTATAATACAACAGTCTTTATTCTTATTTCAGTAAAGCGGTAGACATGAGGATAAAATACATAATAATATTCAGGATCACAAAGTAGGCAAAAAGTATGACTTTATGAGAAAACAAACTAAAATTAAATAAATCACACAATCTTACCAGTATAGTATTTTAAAATTTTACAGCTTATTCTAAAAATGCCATAATATTGATATTGGTCGTCAATGAGATCTCTATAGCATTAGATTTATACAGAGACATTACTTCATAGTTTGCATTTTTCACGATCATCCAAAATGTACTTATTTATGTGTTAATAATGCTATATAGAAAACTACATACTTTATCTATATAATTCTTTTATTGCAGGAAGTACTCCTATCAATCACTAAAATGTTGATGACTGGAAAAATAACTACCATTAATTCATAAAATCTGCATAGAACTGTTTGCTACTTCAAGTGACAGTGTACTTACATGCTAGAATTTAACTCTAAATCAAACAACCATATTTAGTTTCAAGGAATTTAAGACACATCTAACAATATTATTATGTATATATCAAAGCGAAAACTGTAATTTGTTCAGCATTAATATGTATTATACACGATTCTACGAGTATTTATGAGAAATTTTTGTGATGGAGGTACTGAATATAAAAAAATATAATTTTCTATTGCATCATCTCGTAATATTCATTTTCATTCATACCTAAACAATGTATTATGATTTAATTGATATCATTTACTTAATATTTTTATACATTTTTAGATTATACAATGTTTTAATTCTCACAGAGTCATTTTCCGAGGACAAAATAAAATCACTTTTCATGTTGCATCACGTCCATTTACTATAACTACGTGGCAGGTTATTGCATTATGAGATCCCGGCCTCTAGTTTCACGTCCATTATTTTACGCGGACCTTTGAGGCAATTGAGTCGAATTTGTACTGCGTCTCGGTCTGCAATAGAAATATATTAATATAAAATAGTTATTTAATAAATGATAGAGGCATAGGTTAGGGTGAGGATAATACTGTGGTTGGTGACGTAGATACTGACACTTGGAGAGCGTGGTGCGGTGGTGCGGGTGCAGAGGTTGGCGTTGCACGAGTGAGTGCAGCAGCACCTGCGCAGACATGTAGCGCCGCTCGCACTCTTTCATGTCGCCGAACAGCTCTTCTATCGCCGCCATTTGACACTACAACATAATTATTATAGTGATTACATTTATACACTTGTTACATTATTATTACAACTTTACTTATATATACTCAAACGAACGCCGTTGCACTCATACTCACCAATTCAATGGCGTGCTCGTAAAGAATCTTGTCGCAAACGGCCGGCATGACACCCGCCTCGTGTAGCCGTCGCGACTCGTTCACGATCCACTTGTATTTTCCGTTCATCAGAGATACAACTGTAAAAATACAATAGCATCAAATAGGTAAAGCAAACAATAGATTTCGGGATAAAGGTCAGAACACACCGGATCCTTAGACGTATGTGTGAACGTGGATGTACTATTGCGTTGTAACGAAAAAAAATGAACATCGGTTAAATAGTTTTCAAGAGTTTTTAAGAGTTTTAGACACATGGACGAATATAAGCGAACGGATTAATAGGCGGAACTCGTCAATGTGTTTTGTATGAAAGGACGTTAGGCGAGGAAAAGTAAGCTCCAGGTGGAAATTGTCGCCTCCGCTCTGATGTAGCGCTGTCTGGCGTGGGTTTTAGTGGTACTTCAGGAGTCCCACACACTATAATCCTCACCACCCTTCACCCCGCGCTCATATGGGGCGGGGGATCCATAGCGAGATCCATGCCCCGACAAAAAAGCAGTCGCACTTGCGGCAGCGTGCGCGCGCGGTAGTGCGAGGCAGCGAGGCGCAGTCCGGCCGGTAGCGAGTGTCGTGGCGCACTTACCGTGTCGCACTTGCGGCGTGGGCTGCAGCGTGCGCGCGCGGTAGTGCGAGGCAGCGAGGCGCAGTCCGGCCGGTAGCGAGTGTCGTGGCGCACTTACCGTGTCGCACTTGCGGCGTGGGCTGCAGCGTGCGCGCGCGGTAGTGCGAGGCAGCGAGGCGCAGTCCGGCCGGTAGCGAGTGTCGTGGCGCACTTACCGTGTCGCACTTGCGGCGTGGGCTGCAGCGTGCGCGCGCGGTAGTGCGAGGCAGCGAGGCGCAGTCCGGCCGGTAGCGAGTGTCGTGGCGCACTTACCGTGTCGCACTTGCGGCGTGGGCTGCAGCGTGCGCGCGCGGTAGTGCGAGGCAGCGAGGCGCAGTCCGGCCGGTAGCGAGTGTCGTGGCGCACTTACCGTGTCGCACTTGCGGCGTGGGCTGCAGCGTGCGCGCGCGGTAGTGCGAGGCAGCGAGGCGCAGTCCGGCCGGTAGCGAGAGTCGTGGCGCACTTACCGTGTCGCACTTGCGGCGTGGGCTGCAGCGTGCGCGCGCGGTAGTGCGAGGCAGCGAGGCGCAGTCCGGCCGGTAGCGAGTGTCGTGGCGCACTTACCGTGTCGCACTTGCGGCGTGGGCTGCAGCGTGCGCGCGCGGTAGTGCGAGGCAGCGAGGCGCAGTCCGGCCGGTAGCGAGTGTCGTGGCGCACTTACCGTGTCGCACTTGCGGCGTGGGCTGCAGCGTGCGCGCGCGGTAGTGCGAGGCAGCGAGGCGCAGTCCGGCCGGTAGCGAGTGTCGTGGCGCACTTACCGTGTCGCACTTGCGGCGTGGGCTGCAGCGTGCGCGCGCGGTAGTGCGAGGCAGCGAGGCGCAGTCCGGCCGGTAGCGAGTGTCGTGGCGCACTTACCGTGTCGCACTTGCGGCGTGGGCTGCAGCGTGCGCGCGCGGTAGTGCGAGGCAGCGAGGCGCAGTCCGGCCGGTAGCGAGTGTCGTGGCGCACTTACCGTGTCGCACTTGCGGCGTGGGCTGCAGCGTGCGCGCGCGGTAGTGCGAGGCAGCGAGGCGCAGTCCGGCCGGTAGCGAGTGTCGTGGCGCACTTACCGTGTCGCACTTGCGGCGTGGGCTGCAGCGTGCGCGCGCGGTAGTGCGAGGCAGCGAGGCGCAGTCCGGCCGGTAGCGAGTGTCGTGGCGCACTTACCGTGTCGCACTTGCGGCGTGGGCTGCAGCGTGCGCGCGCGGTAGTGCGAGGCAGCGAGGCGCAGTCCGGCCGGTAGCGAGTGTCGTGGCGCACTTACCGTGTCGCACTTGCGGCGTGGGCTGCAGCGTGCGCGCGCGGTAGTGCGAGGCAGCGAGGCGCAGTCCGGCCGGTAGCGAGTGTCGTGGCGCACTTACCGTGTCGCACTTGCGGCGTGGGCTGCAGCGTGCGCGCGCGGTAGTGCGAGGCAGCGAGGCGCAGTCCGGCCGGTAGCGAGTGTCGTGGCGCACTTACCGTGTCGCACTTGCGGCGTGGGCTGCAGCGTGCGCGCGCGGTAGTGCGAGGCAGCGAGGCGCAGTCCGGCCGGTAGCGAGTGTCGTGGCGCACTTACCGGGTCGCACTTGCGGCGTGGGCTGCAGCGTGCGCGCGCGGTAGTGCGAGGCAGCGAGGCGCAGTCCGGCCGGTAGCGAGTGTCGTGGCGCACTTACCGTGTCGCACTTGCGGCGTGGGCTGCAGCGTGCGCGCGCGGTAGTGCGAGGCAGCGAGGCGCAGTCCGGCCGGTAGCGAGTGTCGTGGCGCACTTACCGTGTCGCACTTGCGGCGTGGGCTGCAGCGTGCGCGCGCGGTAGTGCGAGGCAGCGAGGCGCAGTCCGGCCGGTAGCGAGTGTCGTGGCGCACTTACCGTGTCGCACTTGCGGCGTGGGCTGCAGCGTGCGCGCGCGGTAGTGCGAGGCAGCGAGGCGCAGTCCGGCCGGTAGCGAGTGTCGTGGCGCACTTACCGTGTCGCACTTGCGGCGTGGGCTGCAGCGTGCGCGCGCGGTAGTGCGAGGCAGCGAGGCGCAGTCCGGCCGGTAGCGAGTGTCGTGGCGCACTTACCGTGTCGCACTTGCGGCGTGGGCTGCAGCGTGCGCGCGCGGTAGTGCGAGGCAGCGAGGCGCAGTCCGGCCGGTAGCGAGTGTCGTGGCGCACTTACCGTGTCGCACTTGCGGCGTGGGCTGCAGCGTGCGCGCGCGGTAGTGCGAGGCAGCGAGGCGCAGTCCGGCCGGTAGCGAGTGTCGTGGCGCACTTACCGTGTCGCACTTGCGGCGTGGGCTGCAGCGTGCGCGCGCGGTAGTGCGAGGCAGCGAGGCGCAGTCCGGCCGGTAGCGAGTGTCGTGGCGCACTTACCGTGTCGCACTTGCGGCGTGGGCTGCAGCGTGCGCGCGCGGTAGTGCGAGGCAGCGAGGCGCAGTCCGGCCGGTAGCGAGTGTCGTGGCGCACTTACCGTGTCGCACTTGCGGCGTGGGCTGCAGCGTGCGCGCGCGGTAGTGCGAGGCAGCGAGGCGCAGTCCGGCCGGTAGCGAGTGTCGTGGCGCACTTACCGTGTCGCACTTGCGGCGTGGGCTGCAGCGTGCGCGCGCGGTAGTGCGAGGCAGCGAGGCGCAGTCCGGCCGGTAGCGAGTGTCGTGGCGCACTTACCGTGTCGCACTTGCGGCGTGGGCTGCAGCGTGCGCGCGCGGTAGTGCGAGGCAGCGAGGCGCAGTCCGGCCGGTAGCGAGTGTCGTGGCGCACTTACCGTGTCGCACTTGCGGCGTGGGCTGCAGCGTGCGCGCGCGGTAGTGCGAGGCAGCGAGGCGCAGTCCGGCCGGTAGCGAGTGTCGTGGCGCACTTACCGTGTCGCACTTGCGGCGTGGGCTGCAGCGTGCGCGCGCGGTAGTGCGAGGCAGCGAGGCGCAGTCCGGCCGGTAGCGAGTGTCGTGGCGCACTTACCGTGTCGCACTTGCGGCGTGGGCTGCAGCGTGCGCGCGCGGTAGTGCGAGGCAGCGAGGCGCAGTCCGGCCGGTAGCGAGTGTCGTGGCGCACTTACCGTGTCGCACTTGCGGCGTGGGCTGCAGCGTGCGCGCGCGGTAGTGCGAGGCAGCGAGGCGCAGTCCGGCCGGTAGCGAGTGTCGTGGCGCACTTACCGTGTCGCACTTGCGGCGTGGGCTGCAGCGTGCGCGCGCGGTAGTGCGAGGCAGCGAGGCGCAGTCCGGCCGGTAGCGAGTGTCGTGGCGCACTTACCGTGTCGCACTTGCGGCGTGGGCTGCAGCGTGCGCGCGCGGTAGTGCGAGGCAGCGAGGCGCAGTCCGGCCGCTAGTGCTTGCATGGCCTGCACTAGTAACCCCAGCCGCACGCTATCATTGCGCAACTCTGCCAAAAAAACAAACATAAATGAGTTCAATCACTTCCTCAACCGGTACCTACGACTCATTGCTATATGTATCTAATCTATGTGTGATCCGTAGGCCAATTCACGTAATTTCTTGACACGCCGATCAAGTTGTGGTGCAGTTGCAATTAAGTTTACGTCCTAGTGCAAAATGGTATTCTTGTAATCGTTTAGCTATCATATCTACAGCGCTTGCGTGACGCGAACTTGACGCGAGCGTCTCTGACAGTGGTTGTCAAGATTACGAGAGTACGAAATTGATCGAAACTTAACTGCAACTGAACTTATTTAATTACGTGAATTAGCCTACTGGGCATCATGCGTCATCGCTACTTAAAACAATCTCATACAACTTTGCTTTTAGTATACGCAATTTAAAAATACTTTATAAACCTGCATTATGCAGCAAATTTCTAACAAACTATATTTTGGTCCAGCGCAGCGCCGCAGCGTACTTCAGCACGCGCGCAGTCGTTGATAAAATACTTAGGTCCTTAAATATCTTATTTATTTATTACTTACTATTAGGAGGGCTAACAGACACAACATTTTATAGTAAGCAAATTTGGTTAACAATTTAGCTAATTACAAGCCCACACAGATTACTAATATAAAGCAATAAAAAGAAGAAAAAAGTAAATGTTTTTTTTTATTCAGTTATAAATAGTTTTTCTTGTTTCAATTTTATTTATTAGTTCACGTTCTTTTAATTCCGAATGAAAAATTTTGAAGTAGTTTGCTGTAGTTTTTACAACATAAGGTTCGCAGTTTGGAAACCGGCTTATGGCTTACGGACTGGTTTGATGCTTATCATATCAAAACTCCCCAATCATGCGCTGTGTTATTGTTTTCGTGCTTGTGCAAAACAAATCAATGTCTATCTTAGTAGCTAGTGCATTAGTTCCTTGAACTGCGGATTACAAAAAAATTAAATCTTGCCTTGAATTAATATAGGCTACCCTGCACCTAAAATAGACTTGAACACAACTTGTTTGATCTTAAAAGTCTGCGCGACTACATAGTCAGTACAGAGAGATTTTCTGTAAGAAGGTGGAAGGTGGTGAAATTGTATAGATTTTCAGACATTTTCTACCTTGATAACAAAATTTGTTAAACGATTATCTAGGTGTTACAAATTGCGTAATCAAAGAGAAATGTAGTGTAAAAACGAACGTAAGGACGACATTTAATTATATTCTATATTTACTCAGGAAACAAACAATTTTTTTATGCAGCTAAACAAACACATTGAGACTTATAGTTCCGTAAAAGGTTTTGCAGAGTACACTTACAAAATGAAACACTTAAAATTATTTATTTGAGAATGCACTTCATTCGCAATTAATTTTCTGAAATTTCTTTTTTTACCAGATTTTTAAAATTAAAATTTATCAATGTTACCATCAGAGGCGTCCATTAACGCTGCAATAGGCGCCCCGCACGATACGGCGAGGTCTGAGAGCAGCTCCGCTAACATCAGCACGAAGTTGAGCTGAGAGAATACTTTGCTGTGCTCCTCCTGCAATATAAATATTCGAAGTATTAATTTGGAGAGCCTGTCTCAATCATCGGCCCTTGGGTGTTTTGCTCTTGCATTCTTATTAATATTATTGAATCGCATACGCGATTCAATATCAGCAGATCGATGGTGGAGTAAAAAAATATAAGTACAGCCTGTATGCATGCCTAAAGCACACAAATTGATGACTGTACAGAACGAAAGCTTCATACAAACGCTATGCGAAAAACGAAATACAAACCTTTAGCATCAATACACGATGTATTATATCTTTAGTTATTGAAAGAGGTTTAGAGATTAAACTGACCTATTGATTGATAGTGAGAACACGTCGCGGTTGATTAGCGATTGTGAACTAACTTACTTTATATAAAAACTAGCTTTCCGCCGCGGCTACGCCCGCGTGAACTAAATATCATGCCCAGCAGTGGGACAAAAAGTAGCCTATAGCCTTCCTCAACAAATGGGCTATCTAACAGTGCAAGAATTTTGCAAATCGGACCAGTAGTTTCTGAGATTAGCGCGTTCAAACAAACAAACAAACAAACTCTACAGCTTTATAATATTAGTATAGATTAACAATATTCGAATTATGCTCATTGAGCGCGCGTGCTTACAAAATCACGATGTAAGGTGAAAACGTACACATGACCTAAACCACAATAAACTTGGAATTGTGACTGATGTTGCATTTTATAGTGTAGGCGCGCACAAAGAACAGATTTTTAAAAGTTCCATCCATAGAGGGGTAAAATGGAGGAAATACCGTTCCATGGAAAGCCGTCATTTTCGAAGTTAGGAGCATAAAATTTCGTGCACGCATGTTTGGTTAAAAATAAAGAAGATAAAGAATTTTCGAAATCATTAAAATAAATATCTGCCCACCGAAAGGAAAATAGGGGTTGAAAGTTCGTATGGGAAGTCCGTCAATTTTGAAGTAAGAAGTATGAATTTGAATAAGAAAGCTTCTCAGCCAAAATTAATTAATACTTTTAGGCGTTTTCGGAAATTCACCTCCCTAAAGGGAGAAAGTGGACACTTCCGGATCGATTATCAACGCAAAACTTAAACACCATGGGTCATGTAATGTAGGTATTAGTTAGTTGTTGAGTAAGTAATGAAGCAGTGGAGGGTAGCTTCAGCACACGGACATTTAGTAGGACAAACCTGTGTCCCTATTATAACGTGCGTTTCTTTAGGTTAGGCTCTCGAAAATTCCAGAATAATACAAGTTAGAACCTTATATGGGTAATTGATGCACCTTATAGATCGGATGTTTCAGTAAACATCCACCAAGGATTTTTTTAGAAATTCAACCAGTGAAGGGGTAAAATGTTCTTGATACTGCTGTCGCTGGAGCCAGCGACACCGGCGGCGACGTACGTACCGCCAGGATGGTCTCCTCCTGCAGGTCGGGGATGTACACGAGCGGGTCCAGCTTGTGGCGCAGCAGCGGCTCCGGCAGCGCGCCCTCGCGCAGCGCCAGCGACACCGGCGGCGACGTACGTACCGCCAGGATGGTCTCCTCCTGCAGGTCGGGGATGTACACGAGCGGGTCCAGCTTGTGGCGCAGCAGCGGCTCCGGCAGCGCGCCCTCGCGCAGCGCCAGCGACACCGGCGGCGACGTACGTACCGCCAGGATGGTCTCCTCCTGCAGGTCGGGGATGTACACGAGCGGGTCCAGCTTGTGGCGCAGCAGCGGCTCCGGCAGCGCGCCCTCGCGCAGCGCCAGCGACACCGGCGGCGACGTACGTACCGCCAGGATGGTCTCCTCCTGCAGGTCGGGGATGTACACGAGCGGGTCCAGCTTGTGGCGCAGCAGCGGCTCCGGCAGCGCGCCCTCGCGCAGCGCCAGCGACACCGGCGGCGACGTACGTACCGCCAGGATGGTCTCCTCCTGCAGGTCGGGGATGTACACGAGCGGGTCCAGCTTGTGGCGCAGCAGCGGCTCCGGCAGCGCGCCCTCGCGCAGCGCCAGCGACACCGGCGGCGACGTACGTACCGCCAGGATGGTCTCCTCCTGCAGGTCGGGGATGTACACGAGCGGGTCCAGCTTGTGGCGCAGCAGCGGCTCCGGCAGCGCGCCCTCGCGCAGCGCCAGCGACACCGGCGGCGACGTACGTACCGCCAGGATGGTCTCCTCCTGCAGGTCGGGGATGTACACGAGCGGGTCCAGCTTGTGGCGCAGCAGCGGCTCCGGCAGCGCGCCCTCGCGCAGCGCCAGCGACACCGGCGGCGACGTACGTACCGCCAGGATGGTCTCCTCCTGCAGGTCGGGGATGTACACGAGCGGGTCCAGCTTGTGGCGCAGCAGCGGCTCCGGCAGCGCGCCCTCGCGCAGCGCCAGCGACACCGGCGGCGACGTACGTACCGCCAGGATGGTCTCCTCCTGCAGGTCGGGGATGTACACGAGCGGGTCCAGCTTGTGGCGCAGCAGCGGCTCCGGCAGCGCGCCCTCGCGCAGCGCCAGCGACACCGGCGGCGACGACCCTGCACACACGCACCATTACACTCACACGCCACACAACGCAACTGGGTCCTACCATTCAATTTAAATATATTTGCACAGGGTAGGGACTGAAATGCTTTGTACATTTTCAAACGGACTAGAAATGACTAGATACTAGTTCACCCTGCCCACAATAGATGGCACTGGATATAGCAACTTGTTAGTAAACACCACCACCACCGTGTCCGCGGTATGGCGCCACTAATTGTAAAAACATGAAAACAGATTTATTTTAAAATGATACAGGAATATTATATTACCAGATCGTCGCAAAGGGCTGGCGTTAGTGGGCGAGACCTGCCACAGCGAGGGCGGCGGAGAGCTGCCAGAGTTACTGCTGCGGCGACGAGTGGACGGCGGCGTCATCGTGAATGGCACCTGACACACAATGTAAATCAATATACAAAAACAATTTCGAGAAAGAGGCTAATAGAAGAATACAGCTGAGTTGGGCAGCATATGAGAAATTACGTAGAGTCTTCACGTCGTCCATTTCACAGAGTCTAAAGAAGAAAGCCTTCAACCAGTGCGTCCTACCCGTTATGACATACGGAGCCGAAACGTGGACACTCACCGTAGGACTGGTTCAAAAATTCAAAGTTGCTCAGCGAGTTATGGAAAGGGCTATGCTATATGATACTCTGAGTATCTCTGAAGGACCGAAAACGCAATTAAGTGATCCGACAGAGAACTAAGGTAATCGACATAGCTCACCGGATTAGTAAGCTGAAGTGGCAGTGGGCCGGTCATATCTGCCGCAAGGAGGTCTTGAGTGGAGACCACGAATTGGCAAATGTAGCGTAGGACGCCCTCAGACTAGGTGGAGTGACGATCTGAGCAGTGCGGCCGGCAAGAACTGGGTGGGAAAAGCCACTGATCGTGCTCAGTGGCGTACTTTAGGAGAGACCTAAGTTCAACAGTAGACTAGAATAGACCGATGATGATGATGACGACACAATGTAAATTAAAAAAGCAACGCGAACGTGATCAATAATAAAAATATCTATATATACGCAAGAACTAGTAAGTAGCATGGTTCAAAATGGACTCACCGTAGGCGGAGACAGAGAGCCGATGTTAGTCGCATTTCGGCTGTAGTTCGATCGGAGCACATCGATGGGTTGCGATCGAGGTACGTTATTGTTAGAAGTTACGGCGAGCGGATTCTGCAATTAACATATATACTAGTCACATTAAAGCATTATGTACAATGAATGTTAGTGCTAAAGGTGTCATAACAGGGTGCGTGGTGTGGGAGCGGGGCTCACTGTCCGCCTCCACCAGCAGCGAGTGTCGCAAGTGTAAGTATCTCACCCTGGGCGGCGCGGGTCGGTGCGCGGGCGGCGGCGCGGCGCCGAGCGGCAGGGTGCGTGGTGTGGGAGCGGGGCTCACTGTCCGCCTCCACCAGCAGCGAGTGTCGCAAGTGTAAGTATCTCACCCTGGGCGGCGCGGGTCGGTGCGCGGGCGGCGGCGCGGCGCCGAGCGGCAGGGTGCGTGGTGTGGGAGCGGGGCTCACTGTCCGCCTCCACCAGCAGCGAGTGTCGCAAGTGTAAGTATCTCACCCTGGGCGGCGCGGGTCGGTGCGCGGGCGGCGGCGCGGCGCCGAGCGGCAGGGTGCGTGGTGTGGGAGCGGGGCTCACTGTCCGCCTCCACCAGCAGCGAGTGTCGCAAGTGTAAGTATCTCACCCTGGGCGGCGCGGGTCGGTGCGCGGGCGGCGGCGCGGCGCCGAGCGGCAGGGTGCGTGGTGTGGGAGCGGGGCTCACTGTCCGCCTCCACCAGCAGCGAGTGTCGCAAGTGTAAGTATCTCACCCTGGGCGGCGCGGGTCGGTGCGCGGGCGGCGGCGCGGCGCCGAGCGGCAGGGTGCGTGGTGTGGGAGCGGGGCTCACTGTCCGCCTCCACCAGCAGCGAGTGTCGCAAGTGTAAGTATCTCACCCTGGGCGGCGCGGGTCGGTGCGCGGGCGGCGGCGCGGCGCCGAGCGGCAGGGTGCGTGGTGTGGGAGCGGGGCTCACTGTCCGCCTCCACCAGCAGCGAGTGTCGCAAGTGTAAGTATCTCACCCTGGGCGGCGCGGGTCGGTGCGCGGGCGGCGGCGCGGCGCCGAGCGGCAGGGTGCGTGGTGTGGGAGCGGGGCTCACTGTCCGCCTCCACCAGCAGCGAGTGTCGCAAGTGTAAGTATCTCACCCTGGGCGGCGCGGGTCGGTGCGCGGGCGGCGGCGCGGCGCCGAGCGGCAGGGTGCGTGGTGTGGGAGCGGGGCTCACTGTCCGCCTCCACCAGCAGCGAGTGTCGCAAGTGTAAGTATCTCACCCTGGGCGGCGCGGGTCGGTGCGCGGGCGGCGGCGCGGCGCCGAGCGGCAGGGTGCGTGGTGTGGGAGCGGGGCTCACTGTCCGCCTCCACCAGCAGCGAGTGTCGCAAGTGTAAGTATCTCACCCTGGGCGGCGCGGGTCGGTGCGCGGGCGGCGGCGCGGCGCCGAGCGGCAGGGTGCGTGGTGTGGGAGCGGGGCTCACTGTCCGCCTCCACCAGCAGCGAGTGTCGCAAGTGTAAGTATCTCACCCTGGGCGGCGCGGGTCGGTGCGCGGGCGGCGGCGCGGCGCCGAGCGGCAGGGTGCGTGGTGTGGGAGCGGGGCTCACTGTCCGCCTCCACCAGCAGCGAGTGTCGCAAGTGTAAGTATCTCACCCTGGGCGGCGCGGGTCGGTGCGCGGGCGGCGGCGCGGCGCCGAGCGGCAGGGTGCGTGGTGTGGGAGCGGGGCTCACTGTCCGCCTCCACCAGCAGCGAGTGTCGCAAGTGTAAGTATCTCACCCTGGGCGGCGCGGGTCGGTGCGCGGGCGGCGGCGCGGCGCCGAGCGGCAGGGTGCGTGGTGTGGGAGCGGGGCTCACTGTCCGCCTCCACCAGCAGCGAGTGTCGCAAGTGTAAGTATCTCACCCTGGGCGGCGCGGGTCGGTGCGCGGGCGGCGGCGCGGCGCCGAGCGGCAGGGTGCGTGGTGTGGGAGCGGGGCTCACTGTCCGCCTCCACCAGCAGCGAGTGTCGCAAGTGTAAGTATCTCACCCTGGGCGGCGCGGGTCGGTGCGCGGGCGGCGGCGCGGCGCCGAGCGGCAGGGTGCGTGGTGTGGGAGCGGGGCTCACTGTCCGCCTCCACCAGCAGCGAGTGTCGCAAGTGTAAGTATCTCACCCTGGGCGGCGCGGGTCGGTGCGCGGGCGGCGGCGCGGCGCCGAGCGGCAGGGTGCGTGGTGTGGGAGCGGGGCTCACTGTCCGCCTCCACCAGCAGCGAGTGTCGCAAGTGTA
Source organism: Meganola albula (assembly GCA_936450015.1). Lineage (NCBI taxonomy): Eukaryota > Metazoa > Arthropoda > Insecta > Lepidoptera > Nolidae > Meganola > Meganola albula. Next base: position 9,066,286 of record OW388155.1, on the reverse strand, counting down.
AGTATCTCACCCTGGGCGGCGCGGGTCGGTGCGCGGGCGGCGGCGCGGCGCCGAGCGGCAGGGTGCGCGGGCGCATGGCCGCGTCGGACCCGGAGGACGCGCTGCAGGACCCCGACGAGCTGTCCGCCTCCACCACCACGAAGTCCTCCTCCCCGGCCCAGGTCGTGTCCGACGACGAGGCTGCCACACCACATACTTTACGTTAAGAATTATGCTACAATAGGTTCAAAAGACCGCTTTAAACAAAACGCACACGAGATTACTTACAATACAACCAAAAATAACCTCTCCGACTACAGCTGAAACTAGACAAGTTTATAATGTGTATGAATATTTTAGGGCAAGAAAATCAAATCCTAATTCTGCAGACTCGTTAGGAGGGTTACCAACCCTACTGCTTCAACAGTAGATTTGCTGTTTTCACATTAATATCCCTATTTTCTGTTTCATTCCTAATATTTACTGTTTTTCAATAGCGTTTCTCAGCGCCGCCTATTACACTACGCAAACATTTTTTGATAACCACTATAAAATGCAATGACACTAGATGGCAGTATCTTCTTTTGTCACAATTCGAGGTAAACCCCCAGCCACACTATATGAATGACACAAAAATATGTATGATTTTAAAAATAATAATGAGCGTGAAAATACTGTAGATGATAACTCATCTACATTAAGAAGGAAACTGAAAAATAATTTTACTTTGAATTTTGTTTTTTGTTGTAGCGATTATTAATATAACAATGTATAAGAGTTCTGGTATGTAACTAAAAAAATTGTTTTATCTTATATCTTTAAATGAGCAATTCTTGTATATATATATTTATATATAATTGTAATCTCGGAATCGGCTCCAACGATTTTCATAAAATTTTGTATATAGGGCGTTTCGGGGGCGATAAATCGATCTAGCTAGGAATCATTTTTAGAAAATGTCATTTAAAAAAAATGTCACTCAGATATTGGCTTCATTAAATGAGCAAAAGTATGAAATCTGCCTTTTTTACTTTGCCTACTATTTCCTACTGTGTTTTTGGCGAGTTATTGTTGTTCTTTAGTTTTTTAGGGTTGGCAACACTAGTCGTCAGTACCTTTGTTTGTATGTATAGTCAGTTACAAGTTGATTAGCAAATTCAATATTACAAACATTTTAACACATAAGCTTGTCATTCACAGTAGTCGTTTACAGTAACAATTTATACAACGACATTTATATTATGAAATCTTTTTATTTCAACAATTGTAATACTTTTTTGCTTACTATGCTATTTAAATTTAGACTATACCAATTTCAATATGACCCAAATACTATTCGCATATAGGGTGACTAGGTATTAGTGTGAAATACTTTAACACAGAGTTACTGCTCATGATTATAAACAACTTTGCCAAAGAAATTTTATTTTTAAATTAAACTCCTCTCTTTAGGAAAGTTAAAGATTTATCTTATTTCCATTTATATTTTTTATCTTACCCTATATTACATTCAGTTGTTTGGTTAGTCTTCGGTTGTTTGATTAATCTAATAAAATTTTATTGAACAAAATATTATTATACGAGTTTAGGTCACTTAGGCACAATGTGACGTTGAAAATGATCGAACGCCATAATTTACTGTTAATTATTTGTTTATTAAGTCCAATAAACTCTTGACCTAGACATTATTTAAGTGATCTATTGGCCTGTGATTAATTTCATAACTGTTAAGTTTATCGCAACGTCGAGTTACTCGATACTATACTTATTAAATAATGTAAGTTCAAAATACACACGAATCTTATGATCATTATCATAAAATTAAGCGTTAAACATAAAGTAAACGACAAAAATATCTAGGCACCATAGGTCATTTATCTTCCATAAATGGTTAGATTGAGTCATAAAAACGTCAGAACTATCCGTATTCACGCAATTGTCCACAATCGACAATAAAACTGATATCTAGTCTAGGTTTCCAAGGGCAGGTTAGTTAAGGTTATCTTTGTTTGCAATGAGAACATTGTTATAATAATTTAACATTAATATGTATTGTAGGGACTGTAGTCAGGTAAACTGAATAAATAAATAAATATATATGCTGGGACATTAACAGACACGGTCATCTGCACCCAAGCTAAGCAGAGCTATATACTATATACACTATACATATAATACCTACTTTTCTTTTGTATATATATATATATATATATATATATATATATATATATATATATATATATATATATATATATATATATATATATATATATATACGTGTAATAGATATTTACACCCAGACTCGACACACACAAATGTTCATCACTAATGTTTGTCTCGGGTGGGAATCGAACCCACGACCTGCGGCGTGAAAAGCAAGTATCTTACCGACCACGCCACCGGCCTGTCATGCACAGCAGTGGACATTTTAACTTTTCGACTCGCAAGTATCTTCGTCATTAAATTTGTACGGTAATTGTTTAGGTAGTTTCAAAACCCGAGCCTCTTTACGCGCGCCGCTTCGGTCCTTGCCTACAGGAGTAGTGGTGGTAGGTGGCCTTGTAATGTTATCCAAAAACGTATTTTTCATAGGTCAAACTCTTTCAATCTACAGGATCCGCAATATCCCATGTATAATGAAAAATACATTATAATCAGTTTGAAATAAATAACGGATGTATTTATGAATGTAATCATAGGCAAGTCTCAAGTGATAACGATATAGAAATTCCGAGTATCGACGACATTGCCCGCAGGTGCTCCAGTCGAATAATAGTTTTGTAGTAACCTATTATTATGATTATGAATTATAAAACCGCGCAGTTAATATTTTTATCTCATTAAATTATAAAAATAACTCTTTTTTTATATTACGAACTTCCTATCGATTATATTTATTATATTTTTAGAAATTGTATCTACTGTTGGCATTTAGAATTAATAAAAATAAAAATTTCCTAATCAAAGTAATGTTTGATATATTATGATTACGTACTTTTGTGACGTGTAGGTGATATTAATGATCGTTTACATAATAAATAACAGGCGTCACCCATTTAGATTATAATCACGACATCAAAAGGATATGCCACGTCAATAATATTGATAAGTTAAGAAACAAAGGAAGTTGTAGGTATTTACCGGAGGATGTCGGTTGTGGCTTCTTAAGAGTTTGTGTCGGTAGAGTCGGTATGGGGAGCGAGGCAGGCTGCGGCTGTGGCTGTGGCTGCGGCTGTGGCGCGGCCTGTGGCTGTGCCGCGCCACGCATCGCCGCGCCACGCGCGCCGCCACTCGCCGGTGCCGGGCTCGCACTCGCTCCTGCTGTAAATGCACATACATTTTAAAATTCCGTGGCCAAAGGAATTAAACGGTCAATTAATTACCAAAATAAATATTTAACAGAGTTACAAAAAAAGCGACACTTGAGCCTTTCATAAAAAGATATGCGCTTATACTCTTGTTTGTTTTTAATGAACGAAGAATTTCTGAATCAAATAAAGAGCCACAATTATATTTGTTGCTATTTCCTGCGGTAAATTGACCGCTGACCCGAAAGTTACATTCATGCGTATCACACAATAGCCGCAGATTAAAAGTGATGAAATAACAAAAAAGTTTCAGTCCTTGAAATTTTTGAACTACGCGCCACGACCAGTGTTGTGGTAAACCATTTAAAAAAAGTTGGAATACATGACATTTTGAACTTCATGCTATAATGTGCACAAATAGTACGATCATGTTAGCCGCACAGCACACAATGAGATCACCCTTCACCTCATGCACAATGTAAGCGTATTTAATATGAGGATATACCCTGACTCTCCCAGGACTCCTCTAGGAAACAGTTAGTAGTAGGCCGAGCCCCGAGATCGCTTTCCAATATGTCAGGAAGGTCCGTATCCAAACCTAAACAACATAGTCCGTAGATCAATTTGGTATTATTCACAATACATTTAGTTCAAAAATTCATGGACTCTGTATGTAATACGTATACCGGAATCTCATAGCTAGCGGGAAAATTAAAATATGTACAGTGCAGTTTCGGGATATTTTGCCCAAATTTTATTAAACAATCTTGATACTTTTATGATTACTAAACATTAATAAACTGAATGGTTGTAACGTGAGGAATGAGTATAAATTAGATTACGGAAAATAATTCGTAAATAAGAAAATACGCATTACGTTTGTAACAGACTTCCAAAAAAGGAGGTTTCTCAATTCGACCATATATACGCTTTTTTATATATCAATTTATTGGATTGATATAAGTAATCCAATTATTTTAATAACGCAAATAACTTGTTAATCTATTCAGCTCCAGAAATTGATTCTAAAAAATCCACTTGCATCCATTTTCCTTCGCAAAAAAAAGCGAAAAGTATCAACTGTAATACAGTACACCATACTGGTTCAATGACATATGAAATCTCATATTGCCATGTACAAATCTTTTACTCTTTACTTTTCACATTGGCACTAGATTCTGGTACATCTACGTTGGGTGTTCGGACTGAAAGATGAGTATGTAAAAGGTTCTAATAGTTTTCTAATAAATAATTTAGCGTAGTAGTTACAAAGCATAAGACAGGTCCATATGCATAAGATATAGGTTCATCGCTATTGAAGTCACTTAATAATCTGGGCCACTAGGTAGAGACGAGGGGTACATAAAATATTTATTTATTTATTTATGAAAATATATATTATGATTAAGTCTTTAACTAGGTAAGTAGGTGCATTTTACCTACATCGCGGTTCATTGTAAAGGTCACGGTTAGTTGAGTTGTGTTTGGTGTGACACAACCGAACACGAAATAAACCCGAACCATACCTTATAATTTAGAACTGTAAATTAGAGATTAGACAGTAAAACTAATGCGCAGAGTATTTCGAAAAGGTATAAAAACTAAACAATAGCTGAGCCAGGTCACAGGCGATTCGTCACCAATACGATTTAAATTTTATATGAAGTGTTACAAACAAGTCAGTCAATGTTAGTGTAATTCTTGTAGGTAAATGAGTCAACATTGAATTCTATTTAATTGGAAATGCGATTGATAAATGATTATTAAGCATAAGTAAGAGTGGTTAAAGTATATGCTTGTAGTATAGTTTACTATGTTTGTGGCTTACTGTGAATGGAAGTGGTTCTTGGCCGCTGCAAGAAGGCGTGGTTGAAGAAAGCTTCGAAGGCCATGCGCTCGCGCGGGCTCCGTCGTAGTAGTCCTATTAACAAATCACAAAGCTCTGGGCTTGTGCCGGCTGGTAGTCTGTAACATAATACAAATTTATTGTTAAGTTAACATTCATGACAACACAACTTAAAATGACATCATTATAAGGAATTGTGTTTCTCTTGATATAATATTGTCGACATGATTTTATTAAGTAAATTGAATCAGTATAATTAAATAGTTAATATTTTATTCATACTAGAGCACTAACATCCTAGTTCAAAAGAGCCACTTTAAATAAACCTTGAGCATTGTATACAATGTACTTAAGTTGGTAGGTACGTATGTATGTACGTGTAACTGTTTTAAGTTCACACACCCACTGCCCCACTTTATGAAATGAAAGATAATAATTTGCACTCAAAGCACTAATATTAGTTAAGGATTGTTAATATCCATTACTTCTGATTTAAACTTATCAATGACACAAAAAATTAATTAAAGTTTGTTTGTCTCGCTAAAGGTCGGCACATAAATATCTGACAGAAGAAAGGCTGATCCAATTTGAGTGATTTTGATATACATATATTTGTCTTAAATGTTGAGAAATATGTGGTACGATGTTCGCTGGGTAAGCTAGTTTAGTAAAACAATGTTGGATAGTATCCTGGCATGGAAGTTACAATCAGATTAAGCTAAAGGCTGATTCAAATAAAAGCCTCTTCCAACACACAAAATAATGAATGGAAAACGAGTATACGGTAATTTCAGCATTTTAACGATCGAGCAAGCACGATTGATTGCATTCGACCAATAAGCCTACCCTTGAGACCCAATTTTAATCGAAATTTATGATTAGGTATTGTAGGTATCAGAGCGTGTATGGTTATTAAAAGTCTAATCTAACTTAACCCACAGCTATTTCACTAAACTTAATCTAGTAATATATATAAGTATATCACTAAACTTGGACCGTACATATTCTTAGTGCGATGGTAATGAATCGATTTCGTTTATCTATGTTAAGGTATATAATTATATCCCTAGGGATATAACTATAAAAAAAAACTATAACTAAAAAAAAACATAGAAATTGATTTACTAAACTAAGTGACTCTCTATTTATAAAGCTTAATGTTTTTAACTAGAGCAACATATCTAATAGTGCGTCGGTGATTGTAGTTCTTATCAGTTGTTTGATTTGATCAGATATAGTTGATATGCGATACTCACTTGGGCTGTAGGTCAAAGCTGTTTTCGTAGAAGGCTTTAAGCTCGTGTGGCGTGGTGGCTTGGAAAGGAGCCTTTCCCGTCAGACACTGGTATACAATCGTGCCTAGACTCCAAAGATCAGCTTTAGCGTCGTATTTTAGTGACATTATCACTTCCGGTGCCTGCATAACAATATATAATATTAATATACCGGGGTATTAACACACACGACATTCCAAACTAAGTAAAATTAGCAATATGGAAACCAGATACATTCTATGCGTTTCAAATATGCAAACACACGTTTTAACTTATAATACCGCTTTTTTTCGTCCGAAGTAAATAAAACATATTTGTACATACCTAAATATTCGACTCCAAATTAACAATCTCACTGGAACGGCAATAATTTTTTTATTCATCCAGATGTAATTATTCTTTGTAGGTAGGTAGTTTATTACTTATTGCATAAATAGAACAAACCCCTTTGCCCACCATACTAAAAAATGTGAAGTTTTTGCGCATTCCGGGCCAACATAGCGGATATCCAGTCCTATTCTTATTTGAAACGCATAGTAATATTGTTTTAACTCACATATCCACTTAAATGATGATGATTACTTTGCGAAACTGTATTTGTATTAATTAATATTGACAGAACACTATTTTATTATGGAAGTAAACTTTACCATATACATCGGTGATCCACAGAGCGTAACAGCCATATTTCCTTCTTCAAGGAACCTTGCGAAGCCAAAGTCAGCTGTGCATGGAACAAACAATATTAATTATTGTATTGAACGTTTTGAAAATAATATGTGTAAATACTATCGAACTTCTCAGAAAATTGCATTTACAACAGCATTCTATGTTATATTTTTAATGCAAGTAGGGATTTTGGCAAACCAGCAAAGATTACAATGATTCAGACACTGATATGAAATTCGATGAAAACGAACATAACAACAAAAATGAGGCAAGTGTAGAAATATATAATTTAGTTCTGCTGGATTTGGAGACATACCGATTTTTAGTGTAATCTCGGAGGGATGGGGCGCACGTGGCGGCACGACGTTGTGCGTGAGGAGGATGTTCTGCGGCTTCAAGTCGCGGTGCACTATGCCCTTCGCGTGTATCGCGCGCATGGCCTCCGCCAGCTGTCGTAGAAACAGCCGAATGGTGCTCTCGCTCAGCAAGCGGTTTGCTTGCAAGTAATCCGCCAAGTCACCTCCGTTGCAGTACTGGACCAAATGAAAAATGCCATTAACACTATAACAGAATTTTCGCCAACAAACCTGTTGGATGTGGTCCAGCATGTCTATGAGAAATACAAAATGAAGTGACGCATCACTAATGTTTGTAAACACAAAAATAAATAATGGACAATCAGCGAACCAAAAAATTAAAACCACTAAAATGTATAGATCTCACTACGCTGGGCGTCATTGCCATTACAACCACAGCTTTATTTACATTTGTGAAATATTTTATGTGATACAGCATTAACTCAACCTAAGCCTTGTACAACTTCTAAATAACCCTATTGTTCGTTTGGATGGCAACGTGACGCCATTCTACTAGAACAATAATGATTTAAATCATAGAGTAATTAATAAAGTTGCAGTTCTCATATTTGTGGTAAACGTTAACAACACTGCGAGCTCAGTGTACAGTTATAAACGTTACCTATGATGTAAGATATTTCAACTACAATCTACATATTGTGAAGTTTACAAAGTGCCAGATCATGGATAGAATAATATGCTAGCGTTTCTCTTCGCGGGTGTATCTTGTGCAACATTTTATTCCCTGATTGTTATAGATATTCATATAATACTGACGATGTATATAAGTAGACCAGATATATTATTTTTAATTAGGTTGTTAATAAACATTTCTCCCATTGCCTTAGTGAATTAATACTAATAAAAGAATATATTTAAAACCTTGTTCGCTAGTGATTTTATATTAACATTGAACGAATTTTATAAAGTAGTACATTGTATATGTACATCTATTTATAGTGCTAGTTTTGTGTAAGTACCTATTTTAGAATTAGCAGCTAGCAGTTAACTGAGCTCGCCATATTCATCATGCCGTGCGTGATCATTTATTTACATAAACATCTGGGTAACAAAGTACGTATGTAGACACACACTTGATACATAATAACAATTTTCCACCAAAGTATAATATTGGAAATCGGCCACCCAATGTTTTCTCGTTTATGCGGAGGATCGTTATCGTAGTTGATTCGCGATAAGCTGCCATGCCGTTAGTAATCTTATCATTGAGTGATAATAGTTATAAGTGTCAGTGAGTTATGCGCTCTTCGCTACGCTGGTACTAGTGCGGGGACAGGTAACTACTCCTGAAGACTGTTGGCACAGTTAGTAGTGTTTGCTTTTGACTGTGGCCATGACGCCCAAACATCTTTTTATACTACTCTTGGCACTGTTTGCGTAAGTATTCAATATTCTATTTTAACACGTGATTTGTTATTTGAGATGGTAATTGTCCATTTTGCTATCTATTGATTGATTGACTTACAAGACAAAATGGTTTCCAGTTTGAGTTCACTTCCTAAATTACTTGCTACTTAGCTTTTTTCTGATTCTGAATATACGTAAGTAAGTAAATACCTATTCACGTTGGTCTTTTAATTCAATATTAAAACCTGCCTAAGCCCTAATTATACAGCACAACGTGCTTGTGATAAACGGACTGACAAACGATCACTAATCTTAAATATACCCACCATAAAGACGTTCGTATTTTTAAGATATTATCACGTCTTTTGGCTTTTATAATCAGTAAAATTATTGTTTTATTATAAAGAAGAAAGAAGTTTAAATTTTGACCTAGGTAAGCTACGATAACTATGTAATTATCTGAATATAAAGATAAATTGCACCTATTTGCCGGTTTTAATTTTATTTTTATTTTTGCTTTTGAATTCTAAGTGGATGATAGTTAAATTATGTTCTTTAAGATACTCATAAATTACCTACATAGATGTTTCAAATAGTAATAAGTTAGTACCAACAAAAAGTTTAATTAGAAAATATTTTTAATGTCATAATATAATCTATCAATCAAAACCCAAGACAGTGTGCTACTTTGCCCTTGTAGTACCTATATACACTTATCGCGATGGTTATCTTCTTATTTAAAACAATTTTGCGTCAACAGCTGATAAAATCGATAAAGTCACATGTTATTACCTATTTTTAATCAATTCCAGGAGTGCAGTGGCTCAAAGCGATGACGAACTCCATATACCGGATGAGAATGACAATCAGTTTCCACCAGACAACCATGTTGAACTAGACGGTAGCCTAATAGAAGGCAGCGGGGCAGGAGTGATAGACGAGCCTCTTGAAGCAACCACCGTGTCACTAATACCAGTAGAAGATGTACAATTCAGCAGTACATTTGTAGATAACATTGCACCTACTGTAGCCAACGAAGAAGAAAGAACATGTCCCCAGTCATGCGTTTGCAATATTGAAGGAGATACAAATGATTATGTCGTAGATTGTTCAGGATCTGAACTAACAGAACTACCCAAACCTCTGGACCCTAAAACGACACAGTTAAATTTACAGAACAACAAGTTAACGTCAATACCAAAGGATATATCAGAATTAAAGAATTTAAAAGTATTAAACGCCAATAACAATGAAATAATGCAAATTGATACTGGTGTAAGTAACATTATTAAGTTGATACCTAGTAAGGTTTTGTAATATCAGACTAATGTTACAAAAAGATTTCATTTTTTTTAAACTATTTTACTAATATTATAAATGCGAAAGTAATTATATCTGTTACGCTGTCACTCCTAAACTACTGAACCGATTTGGATAAAATTTGTTATGGAGAAAGTTTGAGACCCGAGGAATGCCGATATAGGGCAATTTTTATCCGACTGCGCAAAAAGAAGTTAATAGTTTTGCGCGACAACCGACATTATTTAAATTGCCAATTTTAAAGAAGATAATATAGCCACTCCTATTTAGGAAACTAAAAATTTGTTTAACATTTTCAGTCTATCAGCGAACTACCTGAGCTTACTATATTGAAACTTGGTAAAAACCGTCTCCTTGAATATCCATTGGATTTAAAAAATAGTTTCGGTTTATCTAAATTGGAAGAACTAGACTTAGGAGAAAATGACATGAGAGAGGTAAGATCATTTTTCTAAGGTATATTTATGGTTTTATTATGTTTAATCTCAGAATTCTTATCGTCATCATCGACCTACACTATCGGCCTCAGCTGGACATAAGCCTCTCCTAATAAGCACCTTCACAAGACGCCCGGTCTTCGGCTTGTCGCATCCAGCCACAGCCAGCTATCTTTCGCAGATCGTCACTCCACCTAGCTGGAGGGCGTTCTACACAAATTTTGCAAATATGTGTTCTCCAACCTTTATTAAATTAAAATAAATAATAATATGTGATGGAAAGATGAGTTGTAAATATGGACCTAATTGTTTTTCAGGTTCTTAAACCAGAAACTTTCTCCATTTTTAAAGCGCTAAGAAAGTTAAACTTGCCTACAACAACACCGGAACTAGTAGAAGATTTGTGTTCAACTCTCAAAGACTCTTTGCAGCTTGTGTGTACAGCGTCGTGTGAAGCAAAATCCTTTGAATGTCAAAACTCGCCACTTCGATCAGGTTCAGGCTTTGAAGATGAATTATTAGATTTTGCTTTGCCAGGACTACTAGCCATTGGAACGGCGTCAGAAGATGACGCAGATCCCATTGTACCTTCCATAACTAAAACAATTGATGAAAATACTACGCAAGAAAATGTTATACCATCTGAAGAAGAAGACCCCACAACTACTGAGGCTGCTGGACCTGAAACTACTCTAACAGATTTTTCTATTCGTTCTGCTATTATGAAAGCACCAGGTTCAGAACAAACAGTTGTCAGTCCCACTGAGGATACCACGACTAAAACTGAAACTGAAGTAGTTGGTGCTACAACTTCTAGCACAAATACAGGTGGCGTCGATAAAAGCGTTATAGGCTTAGTTGTTGCCGGTATGGTTGTGGTTATTGCAGGCATTACAATAAAGAAAAATTGGAGTTCTATCAGAAAACGATTTAGCTCGTCTCCCAGGCCTGCGAACGATCGGTCAAATGCAAACGCAAACGGAACTGCACCAGAAGAAGTACCACTCCAGGAAAAATCTCCTGTGTAAGAGATATAAAGCAGATTATTATGTTATGATGAGATATGAATGGTTTCGATCTGAATGTTTTAATTTATTATTTAAAATAAATAATGCTACTTCCTTCATTAACCGGCACTAAATAGCGTGACTGAAAGTGAATGATTATGTATGTAAAATAAGATTTTGTCGTAAGTGATATTTTGTATAAAGATAACACATTAGATAGGTATTATGGTTATGATTATGACAACAGGCATATTATTTTGTTTTATACTTTGACATAATTTAGTCTATTTTTGCAATAAACGTTATGTTTATTTCGACATTTATTTCCTTACTTGATCAATATTTTGGTGAAGCTATTTATCAATTCGCTCCAAATAGAACTAATCTAACTCATAGTAGGTAAGGGCTAGTTGTATAAAGAAGTATCTGGACGATGTAACCACGCAATGGGATTAAACATAGCTCCCGACCGTAACCCTTATACTCAATTTCATAAAAAATCGCTGAAGACATTTCTAAGACGAAAAGTTCGAATACAAGTATTGATCAGTAAATAATTAAGTATTACTGGATACTGACTGTGCCTGCACTTCGAATTTAAAGTAGATTTAGAACATAAAGAATAGTAATCTACTATATAAAAATAAGTCGAGTTTTCCTTCCTGACGCTATAACTCCAGAAAGCACGAACCGATTTCCACGGTTTTGCATTCGTTGGAAAGGTCTCGGGCTCCGTGAGGTTTATAGCAAAAAATTGAAAAATGAAAAAAAAAAATGAAATGAATGAATCGAAAAATGTGTTGGTAAGCGCATAACTCGAGAAAGGCTGAACCGATTTATATAATTGTTTTTTTAGAATACTCCTTGAAGTACAAGGATGGTTCTTACGCAAAGAAAATAAAACAACTTCCTCAGAAACAGCTTAACCGATTCGGTAGGTCTGAGAATCGGTCGTAATCTATTTTCGGCCCCAGTAGGTGACACTGCTTTACCGGGCAGGACGACGTCTGCGGGGTCCGCTAGTGAGTAATAAATACTAACCACCTTATTCATAAAAACTAATAACGCATATAAAGGCACGCTATATTAAAAAAAAATTAAAACAATAATGTTTATACTATCTTTGTCAAATCATACTTTAGTGAGCCTTTAGGTAAACACATAAATAAATAGTTACATACATACTTATAACAATAAGTTTTATGAATGAGGCAAGCAGTAAAAATTAATGCTGTCACTGAATTATTATTAGCATTATAACGTTCAAACAGACAACTTTACTATAAAAATATGTGTACCACCTGATATAATACATTTTACATATGTGTGATGAGTATGACTGTTTGTCTTGAGTCTGGATGTAACTATCTTTAAATAAGTATGTGTTTACAAAAGAAAAGTATTATATGTAGTAGGTTATTATCAGTTATCTGGTTTTCCACACGGTATTATTATTAAACCATGTAAAGTGGAGGAAATGGTTTAAAACACCCCCTTCTTACCCTGTTAGTGGTTAACCATCGACTAAACGAACATATATTCAAAGCAAGGTTTTCTATTCTATATCACCGAAGTCAATTATCAGATCAAAAAAGACAATAAGTCCAACTTTAGAGTAGGTAGACTCTTTTAATCAAAAACAGAATTTTCAAAATCGGTCCACAACTGATAGAGTAATCGGCGAACATACTTAAAAAAATAACATACAAGTAATATATATATACGACTGAAAAAAGAACCTCCTCCTTTTTTAGAAGTCGGTTTAAAATAGCAAAAAAACTTCATACACATATTACGTACATTGTTTTCAAGTTTTAGTTGCGCACAGCATTGATAAATATTAATATTATTATCGTCGTGTTTTTGGTACACTGAAAATAAACAGGTAGAATGTACTGCGTAGTATGATAGTAGAACTAAACTATCATCTATTTTTCAAAACAAAAGTACAGTCATCGTGAATCATTTAGGTCACATGACAACGATGGTGTTGTAGCAAACAATAGGAGCCTGAGGCAAAAGAAAGTTCATGTGAAAGAACTGCCTTAGACAAAGAGCAGAGAAGCTGCACGAGCAATTGAGCAAAAGGTTAGATAAACAAGTACGGCGCCGCGCGCCGCCGGTTTGCTTATATTAGTTATTTTAGCGAGGTTATTTTTATAGGAATAAGACAACACGTTTTCCCACGATTTTTCCTGATGGTAAGTGCAGTCAGTAAATAGGAACAGTTATCCCTAAAGGTAAGAACATAAAAATAGCAAGTGCGTACTCAGCACTTGTACGTACTATGCGTTCCAAATAAGAATAGGACTGGACTTGCGACTAACTTTATACTAAAAACCAAGCAAAAGTAACGCCAGCACAAAATGTCAAACCACAGACAATAATATTGTTTTGAAATGTATGGAAAAGTGATTTATGTAAAAACTTTACACAAGTATATAGTTACAATGCAGCTACCTATCTAAGTAAATTTCGCGCTAGGATACCACAAACTTGCACACAAATTCATATACACAGATAAAATCACACGTTTTAACTTACAACTCCGATTTTTGCTGTCGTAAGTTAATAAAATATGTTCGTATCTATTATTTTCGTATTCGACTCCAAATGTCCAATCTTACTCAAAAGGCAATAAGATATACGCATTTTTATTTTTTTTCATTTAGATGTGATTATGATATCAAACAAACATTTTTGCTCACTGTATTCCAGTCCAAGATGGCGGATTTCCTATCCTATTCTTATTTGAAACGCATAGTACACACGGTTACACATCAACCTGTACATTTCCAGTATTATAAGCTGATCTCGCATTGTATAGGATTTCCGTATATCGAGAGATCAGCTTGTAGTGGAAATGTATAGCTTGATGTGTAGCCGTGTGTACTTATTAATATATTATGTTATGATGGTAAAATAAAAAAATGGACACACTATTCTGACTATGAAGATTAATAGGTAAATGTGTAGTATGTGTAGGTAAATATGACGACGACGCACTGAAGTTCGTTTACGCATAACTGGAGTGCAATCCCCTCGCAACTTTATTTATACTTAAAAACCAACGACCTCTTTTGTTCCAATATAATAAACACGTTACAATGTTATAAGTTTTATTACTTGATTAATTTATAGACAGACTACCGCATTCTGACCGATGGGCTGATTGGCGTGGTTTTTTTAAGAAGCCTTTTATGTACGTGGGTTCGGTTCCCACCCAGGACAGACTTTTGTACAATGTCTGTTTGTCATGAGTCTGAGAGTAATTATCTATATTTAAGTATGTATTTACAAAAGAAAAGCATTTAAGTAGTATATTACCAGTCATCTGGTTTCCATAGTACAAGCTCTGCTTAATTTGAAATCAGAAGACCGTGTGTGTTAATGACCATGATATTATTATTAACAAGTTTATTGGCATAATAATGAAATAATTTAATGGTTTTAATGGTTAATAATTTAATGGTTTTGGGTGTAAGTTGTTTTTCATTAAGAAAAACAAATGACTAGTTGAATGAATTCTTATCAAATTCTGATAAAACGGACGTACTTATGTAGACGCAAGCTAACAACACCTGACGCGATGTTGAAAATGAATAAGTATTCGACGTAAGTAGTTAGTTGTTACTACTTACGTCGAATACTTATTACTTTAGTGTCCCACTGCTCACAGCTGATCAGCTTATGAGCTGATAGAGTTTAAGTTTAAATCTACACCGTACGGTGGCCAAATGCGGGTCGGTGGATAACACATGCGGTAACATGTTTTTCGTAACATGCCGGTTTCCTCGTTATATTTTCCTTCAGCAATATTAAGCAGCTGCGATGAAACAATTTGGTGTTTAGCCACAACCCATAATCGCACCCGCAACCAATATCCAAAGCTAAATGCGATACCGGTATGAAATAATAGAACTCGAGGACTAACATTTTTAACCGACTTCCAAAAAAAGACGGAGGTTATATGTTCCACTTTATGTATTTTTTTTGTACATCGATTTTTCCGCCATTTGTGAACCGATTCTCAATTTTTTTTACTGGAAAGAGTATACGTCTGCGGTGGTTCCATTGGCACCATGTCAGGATCTGTTGATGAAATCCCATGGATATAGATGTAACCTACGTGCTTTTTATGTGTGTTTGCGGATAATTTCGTCGGTTATGTTATAAACCGATTTTGATGATTCTTTTTTTGTTGGAAAGATGACAACCCAAGACTGGTACCATGATACGGAAACAAGTATCTGTTGATAGTATCTCAGAGAAATCGAGGGGACCCATCGAAAATCGTTAGGATAACTAGTGCTTTGTTAATTTTTTCATCCTTCGATAGTTTCCTTTCTGAAGTCAGATTTTTTTTTTTGTTAAAAATTATTCAGTCCATATGGCGTCCTCGTTGATTTTCTACTCTTTTATGTCGCACTGTACAGTAAAGTAATTCACAGTATTTCACATTAAATATATTATGTAACTTACGTAGTAATCATTAATAACTTATTATGAACATTGCATTAAGTATAGGTTTAGGTACATACATATTATAGAAAGTTGTGGTTTCCGCTAAAATACAACACTTTCGAGTGCTTGAGGCGACAGTGACACCGGGCAGCGCAGCAGCGGCGCGGTGCGGCTTAAGAAAACCAGTCAGTCTGATGCAATCGATTGATCACTCACCTAATAGCATGATTCAAAGTATTACTTGCTCCTCTCTACTTTTATCAAAGTTAGGTGAGATTATTGTTTGTAAATGTAATGTAGAACATTTCAAATATTTAACATAAAATATGCCTTAAGAGCCTGTGGACGCCAAACCTTTGTCATTTTATAAAAGCTGAAAGTTTGCAGTTGTTTTCACAGGGTCTTGCTATAATAATTATATTTTCATTTACTTTTTCAAAAAGTATTCATTACTTAAATTTTTTTTGTTTGAATATTATCTTATTCTTAGCAGACATCACCGTAAAATCCGCCAACAAATACATATCGAAAAATATAAAAGCAGTATTATAGAAACAGAATTCTTAAGCCAAAGTAAATATTTCATTCAACCGTATTACTTAAACGTCGTCGTCACATATTTTTCTCCCTAACGAAGTAATAAAAAAATATATTTTACCTAAAAGACAATTAATGCATTATAATTCATGAAATAAGAACTTTTTTTTGGGACTTAACCCACCACCGAAAGTCAAACGGGAGACAGTATAGAGAATATAGAGAAGTGTAAAATTGCCTCATAAAAATGGACTAAGCACCACGGGTAATGTAATCTAAAGGGACCTATGAGAGCTGATTCCAGTAATAATTATGGCAAAATTGTTTGAACGCACGGAAATTAGCACCATTACTATGAAATAAGAACTACCGGCCGCCGCCGGTAGAGGCGTGGTTGGTAAGATATATGCTTTTCACGCGGCAAATCGTGGGTTCGATACCCACCCGAGACAGACATTTGTGTGATTAACATGACATGTTGGTCTCGACTCTGGGTGTAATTATCTATTGTAAGTAGGTATATATTTACAAAAAAAGTAGTTAAGTTTAGTATATACCTATGTACCAGTTATCTGGTTTAAGTTCTGGCTAAGTTCTGCTTAGATGGGGACCAGATGACCGTGTGTGTTAATGTCCTAAAATATTATTATTATTATAATGGATATTATTAGTATCAATTTTTCTTTGCGAGCTTATAGTTGTGTTATGTAGTCAGATGGTAACGTCTTTGTTTCACAGTTCATTGTACGTACCTTAACAATATTATTGTGAAATAGTTTCACTGAGGTATCCACACGTACCTACCTACTTATCTTAGTCGTTACAGAAACAAGTGTACAAACAAAAACCGTTCTCAACTTCTTTAGTTAGTAGATCGAGATAATATTTAAGCTAACTACAATATTATGTTACATAAGTTTTATCCCGAACGAATAACAAACATCTACATCCACGAACTTTCGCAATTATAATATAATGACTATGTAGTTTAATAGGTTATAATATATGTAACATAGAACTAGATTAAGAGTACTTTACTTTATTTTGCAATCGACCTAATCAGTTTAATCCCGGTACTACTACTGCTAAAAATAAGTTAGCTTGTGAGAATTAAAGATTGTTTCTCTTTTAAACAAAACTGGTGAAAAAAATGTAACATATAACACACAAGTAGCTTATTACTATCATATTCATCCTAGTAATTTCTTCCCCTGAAATGTTTTACGCGGCGGAAGTTAGGGTATTTAAGTTAGTTAGCCCTAATATTACCGGCAGAATAGACAGTAACTATCTCATTATTCATACTTACTTACATAATGTTATTATTTTCTATATCTTGCTAGAAGTGCCTTTAATTCAGACATATAATAAAGTTGCCTCAAAGTCATATAATTCAAATTTAATAGTAGGTACTACGAATAATAAGTATAGACAGTAGTACCACATAAGCGGCGTTGTTTTACTATTTCTTTACGTTGATTGGGTGAAGTTAAAAGCTTTAACTGACCTACATACACGACTAGGTTTTTAGTATTATATTATCTGTGGTAATAACAAGACAGCAACAGCAACGCAGTCATTAGGATTATTACTGTGAAAATCAGACTGCAATACATAATACATTTCGATCTTGGAACATAGGTACAGTAGTTACTAAGAGTCAGTACAAAGGAGACGTTCAAAAAATGTATAACTAAAAATGTATGTAAAATAATTGTAAATTTGAACAACAATCTGAGTTACATATATGTTAATAGAGCATAATTATTTAAATTTTTTGGTGCATTTAAAATAATTTTACACCCTCCCGTTTTTTTTTTTAATTGAAACTGAAAATAAGAATCCTTGCTGCAATATTTATGATTATTGCAATTGGCAACCCCGGCCAAATGACAATTGAGCAACCAAAAAAATTAAAATTATTTAGAACGCTGTCAATCAAACTGATCAATGACAATGACATCTTGACGTTTCCCGTAATAATCTTTTTTCCACGCGTTTTGTTACTACACTCTTATGATAATTAATATTTTTCGTCATATTTACATTAAACTGCAGATAAAATAATATTACAAGAAAAAAGTACTTTAATACAATACAATTACTGACATAATTGCAATATTGATGCTGCTTAGGAAATGAATAATTAAAGGCAATGTGCGTTTTGTTTTTCTGTTACATTTTTTAGATTATTACAAAAATGAGTGCTCCTAAAATTCGTGTTTAGTTAAATTCTAATAGCTTGTTAAATAAGCTTTCCAATGAGGTATACATATCACATTGGTGTTCAAAATACTATCCCACTTTTGACCACTTTGTCAAACTTACTATTATCACCTCAAATGTTAATCGATTAAGTAAAAATTTCAGGTTATAACACGTTTTTAGCTTAAATGGATGAGCCAAATAAATTAAAATTTCTTAATATCGTCCCCTTACGTGAACCTTATGTCATCCCCGGGACGGTATTAGGATCTCAAACAGTGAATGGATTGCGAACTTCATATCACTTCTTTTTGCATGAAACTGTAGATTGATGTTTTTTTTTTAATTTGTTAGATGCCGAAAAGAAAACTATGGGATTATTTTTATATAATATTGTTAGGAGTACAATTCCAGTTCACGTACTGATTATTGTGACCTCAATATCGTCCCCGGGACGTAATTAGGAGCCCGAAAAAATATTTTGATAATATGAGTATTTTTGTTAAAGCTATTTGTATACTTTTCCTAAAAGTGTTAACGCATTTTTGATTATTTCTAAGAATAAAGAAATATTGTAGCTAGTTTGACGTTTCATTTATTACTGTATTTTTTTTTGAAGATTTTTACAAAAGAGGGACGATATATGGCGACTGTACCTTAAGTGCGTCTGGGTTTTTAACTTTATACAAAACTACTAATGTGTTACGTCTTTAGGCACCGCGCACCGTGCACAGAACTATACTCTGTCCAAACGCTCATGGCACGCGGGGCCATAACGTTTAATAAACTTTTGTTACGTCAGACTTAGGTTGACCAAACCATTCAAATTAACTATAGATAACTAGCTTCCGCCTACGGATTAAAAGTAGCCTATGTGTCAAGTGTCAATTCAGACCAAAATCTATAATGTGTGCCAATTTTATCCAATTCCGTCCAGTAGTTTTTGCGTTAAAAAGTAACACACATACATACAGTCACTCATACATTCTTACAAACTGTCGCGTTTATAATATTAAGTAAGATAAAAATATAATTATGGACGGCTTAATACAATGAATAGTACTTTTATATAGTAATTATTGTATTTTTCAATATTGTGTATAATGTCGTTCTTTAGGTCTAGTAGTTTTGTTTTATTCAAGATAGCGGTAAATTATACTACCTATTTAGAGAACGTTGATATGTACTTAAACTATTGAGAAATAAATGAATTAATGTTTATTATTAATTGTAGCTATAATTACGGCAACATTTAATTTTAGAATTTTAGAAGCTTAAAATGCAACTAAGACTATTGATAAGCAACAGAAGTGGTAACATCACTTCTTCCGCCCGCCCAAGACCTATATGCACAAGGGCTCACATTTTTTTGTAGGTACCACGTGCCACGAGCATTTGGACAGAGTATAGAAGTATGATATTTTACTAAAATCATACATTCACCAAGAAATCAGAACAAAAAGGAAAATGAAAGTAGAAATTGGAACAAACAATGAGCACAAAATTGATTTCGCATGATGTTTGTTGTGATTGAGCTGCATCCGGTCCGACATGAAATCAGAAGTGCACGCAATGCAGCAATGTTTATGACGCAACGTAATGGAAAATGTAAAGGATGGAAACACATCTCGTGGTAACTACGACTATAAATGGCGTACTTAGTAGATTGAAAATCCTCGATAAAAAATCTTAAATAAAGAACTCGTAATTCAAATGCTGATTCTGTCACTCAAGACTCAAGACCTTGAACTTAACGAAGTCGGATACCATGCCAAATTTATATGTAGGTAGATAACCATTTTTTTATGTGCGCAGACGGGACGGTACTCGCATTAGCTCTTTAACTACACATAGAAACAGTGACATGAGGACACACGTGCTCAACCAAGGTAACACGTGAATCATTTAAATAAATTGGTTCAGCGATCGCTCGACTAGTACGCACATACCATGGGCACTCAGTGAACTAGTGACTCAAACAGTTTTGCCTAAAACTTACATTTACAATCAACTAATTTTAGCTGTCATTCACATAAATACTATCTAATAACCTTTTTAAAACGGGAAAGTATTGTTTGAAAAAAAAAAGCTTTCTGATCTACTTAAGTTACGCTAAACATAAAAATACAAAAAAATCAAATCATCATTAAATCATCTCAAAGTTTAACTATGAGACATGACAATAAACTAGTTTATGTCTTTTATTTAATTCAATACGAATCAACGAACGACGTAATAGGAATTCTTCCGGGTAGATATTTCTTGCGCCCGAATTAATCTTGGCACGTGACCGTATCGCACATGCTGGTTAAAGATTATATTGTTTAATTTTTTTTATGAAACCTAACAATAAAGTAGGTAGGTACGATAAGTTCTGATCATAATAAAAATATTGGCTACTAAGAATTCACACGAGATAATGATGCCAATTACTGAAGTCTTCGTTCGAGCAGTCATGGCGACTCTCCACGAACAAACACCTACCATCAACAATCAAATCAAGAAAACGTGCCAATGAACTTGAGTTAGTCTTTGTACTGTGTTGAGGGCATTGCTGCTATAGTTTTTACGTCTCGACCGAATAGGTACGTCTGCTTGTTAGCTTTTTTGTGACTCGATTTGCTGTGCCCATGCCGCCCTTGAACTGGATACTGAGTTTTAAAGATAATATCAATAATTATCATACTAATACTGTAGGTATCAATGCAGTACAAATTGCATTGGACTACAAAATATAAAAGTATACACAGTAGGAACGTATAGTATCAACGCCATTTATGAGTGTGCCTATTCAAGAAATCTTGGCAGGCCCTCTGACGATCGGTGGCATAACGCAGATGAGAAAACTAGATGATGCAATACACCCACCCGGTTGGTTTATATTTGGAAGGTAGGTAATTTGTTTAGAATAAGGTAAAACCACGTAAATAAATAAATACCTAATGCGTACTTGCAACTACAATAGGTATTGATGCAAGCAAAAGTGACATTGAAGAGCCTGGGATACTTAGTCATTTGTAGACATGCGCCTTGTTTTAGTTTTGACGTGCTATCATCTGCGCAATGATCTGTTTTATGATGCAGTGAGTGCACAACAAAATAAGTAGGTATAATGCTCCACGAGGCAATACGTACCAGACGACACGTGTGAAAAACCTAACAGACACTATGTCGCCATTATTTTATAATTACGGCATGTAATTATAGCTAGGTAAGTGCCTACTAATTACTAGCAAGTTCTTAACTAGATAGTTTAATTTTTATATACGCATGTCCATGATTTAGTTTGCCCAACAGGACATTAACGAAGGACCAACTAAAAGAGGGAGGTACATTATTTACATACAGAATAAAGACGGAAATTTTGGGTACTTGAGCAGCGGTGGCTCAGCGGTATCAGCCTAGCCTTTGAAATAAAAGGTCGCGGGTTCGATTCCTGGTCATGTCCACACACCTTTGTGTGTAATCTAAGAAATGAGCAAAGAATTGCTATGACACTTTCAGGACCAGTTAATTTCATAATGTCATAATTCAATTATGTAGGTAGGTATAAGGTAAAGAAGCTAGATGTAAAGCCCAGAAACGGTTTCTATCTAAACAAGTTTAATAAAGAGGTCAGTAGTGCATCTGCCCCACACCGCTCCACCCGTAGAACCGGTGCTCGACTGATAGATAGATAGGAAGGTACTAGCCGCGTCCGAGTCCACCGATAAGAAAAGTAATGTCTGATTACCAACTTATCTTCAAAACGTCTTAATCTTTTTAGTTGCTATCGCCTTGACCTATTACAGCATGAAACTGCGCAATAATGTTAATTAGTAATTATGCGAACCAAGAAATCAAACTATGATTTGAGGTAATCTCAACGACCACATTATAATCGCATCGCCTCGTCGTTGTCGGCTGCGGCACGCCCCGCCAGCGTGAATAGTGTACCTACGCTGTGCGTCGCGTGGTGACCTTGCTGGCGATCCACATGCGAGCTATGGACACGCGGAAGCTATCATTGCAGATAATACAGAAATATAATTATTTAACTAGCCTTAGATCGTAACATCGCATAGTCCGGGTGAATGTAGATTTATATAAAAAAATATCTTCACTACCAATTATTATTTAGGCATGATAATAATAATTATTGCTTTTGTACAAAAGTGTCAATCATGTTATATCGACTAAACCATTTTGAACTTAATAATAACACTTGCCAAATTAAATTTTTAACTGAAGGTTAAACAAAATTCACTTACTGGTTTTAATGTCTACTTCGAACGAAAAAAGTAATGTAGTACAGTACAGAACAGAAGTACAGGCAGATACAGCTTCTTTACTATTTCATAATAATAAAGTAAGACACGGGGCTGAGCTTCAGGCTACCAACGGGGTCCCAGGTGGTAATAGGGACACGACCACCAGGCATGGTCAGCTGCGAATATATTTGAATAACAAGTCCCCTACCAAGAAGCGGCAGGCCATTATGATGGGCTAACCTACAAAATGCCACAAGGGCAAGGCAAAGCTGCTATCAAAATTCGATCCTCTGACGTTGTACAGCAGCGACGGTAGTGTAGCAGATAGAAGGCGGAGGAAGAAGGTTCAGGTAGGGCGTTTGAAATAATAACGTAACAACAGCGGGCGAGAAACCGGTCACTGTACTGTGGTGCGGAAGGTAAGTGGGAAACCACCGCACAATGCTTCGTAAATATTGGAGTTTCATGAAATGACAAAGAGAGTATAAAAATGAAAATATTTGTATCTTCTAAAAGCAGACACCTTCGTAGACCAAATATTCTAAATTCCATACAAGTAGAACAACAATCCAGCCATATGACTGATATAACCATGAGAATAACAATAGCAAAACCTTAGCTACAAGAAACACCTTTTCCGCTCTAAAATATCTAGAAAAATAAAAAACATTTCTTTAAAACTTACATCTGGAGGAAACCACTATACGGGTTTGAAGCGTTTACTATGACGCAGAGAGAAAGACTTGTGGCGTTTGAGATGTAGTGCTGGAGAGAAATGCAAACAAAAAACTGGACTGAAAAATTACGTGCCAAGAATTGTTGGAGAGAATAGAGAAGAGAGAAGTTAGTTGGTATAGAGAACAGAAAAGGAAAGATGATTGGTTACGAGATTTGATACGACGCGACACACCACTGAAAACCATCATAGAAGGAAAGAGAATTATAGAGGGACCAAGAAGAAGATATTTTAATCGGTAAAAAAGGTTTATGTTGAGTCGTACAGATGGGTAAGAATCTGAAAGAGAGTAGAGAGACTTGGAAAAATTTCCACCAACGAGAGCGAATCTCTTAAAATTATGAAGAAGAGATAGACTACAACGAACTAGTTCTGACTTTACGAATTTATTTTGAAGGAGAAATAGACAATATTTTGTAGTTTATTAAATATTTCGACCTTTCAGTAAAAAAATAGAATAGAATTATTTTACTAATGAGTATCTGTTGTCCGTTACATTACTTATTACAAGCGATAATTTTCCAGAAAATACTGTAATCATAACAAACAATTTGTGTTAAATAAAATAACAAAAAAATCATTGTATCAATTAAATAGTAAGTATACCTCCACAAAAGTACCGTTCCAGAAACTAGTGGAAAGTTTAAAAATACCGACGTAAATGTCGAAATGACAAACCGTTTACCTTTTAGTTACTTATATTGTGTGCTTATGTTTACTGTTTGCCATTTTAACCTAGAAGGCATTCAACTTTAAAGTTTAAATTGGTGAGTCAGATCAGAGAGTCGAAAACATGTAGTAGGTATAGGATAGGAACCGAACATATTTTTTACCCGTTAAACAAAAAGTCTGACTTGAAATTAGATTCTCACAACGTTAGATTAATTTTTAAATAAATAAAGTGCTTATTTATACAAGCTTACCTCCATGACGACGTAGACGTAGGCAGGGCTGTCCTTGCAATCGTGCATGGCTACAAGGTTTGTGTGATGTAGAGCTGTCAACTCTCGGAGTATTTTGATCTCTTTTACGAGGATTTCAGAAGCTTTTTGTAGTCCTTTCTTTGTCACTACCTTGACTGCAACTGATTGTGACGGGTTCTGTGAAAAATAAATGTACTTTACTACTACTAGTAGGTACTGGGCAGATACCATATCATTAGTCATCATTATAACAGAACAGAACATTTACGGCCAGATGTGGTAATAAATAGAGTAGGTACTAACGCGCTACCTATGCTTAGTTAAATTAGAAAATTTGGAAATCAGCTAATTTATTCCCTACAACCCAAATAAAAAAAATGTATTGTCAGTATTTGCCAGATCTTTAAATGATTTTGAATTAACAAAGCTGGAGGGGTGTGCGTACGCTTACCATGATCTAACATTAGCCTGCCCTAAATTCCATAGGCTCAAGTACCTAGCAGTTTCAGAATGACCCAATTTCAGACGATCAGATCCAAATTTCTTAATAAAGCGTTCGAAGGTTGGGATAGGGATATATTACAAATATTCCATTCTAAATTTAACAGCAACAGACATGATTGCTTTTGGTATACCTATTATTAAAGTAAAATGTCCAGTGCACGTGTGTAACGTAGCGCCCTTGGGACTGGCGTGCCCATGATGCGTATCGTATCATATGGCAAACTATTGTTCACTAAGAACAAAGACTAGAAACTTAATGCGTAGGAACCAAGCAACACCTAGTCGGCTTAAGATTACGTCATTGACTAAGTCTATCTTGGGCACCAAGTTTTACAGATTTTACGCTGCACTGTGTAGAGGATTGAGTTACCTAACCTGCTTAATATGTAGGTAATCTACAGAAAATTTTAAGTAGTAGACCTGTTTGTATCATACGTAATAATTGATATAGATAGCGCCTATTTTAAGAGCCTGAACGTACTGGCGGTTGGCCGGAATACGATGGGCATGTGCCGCATGCGGCTGACCGCACTTTGTTTTTTATATCCGCATGATCTCAACGCACTGACATGCGGTCAAACCAGTTGAATGACGCGGCTGGCCGCATCTAGTCAACCGCAAATGCGTTTATTTATGTATTTTATTTTTATTTACGATCTAAGAGGCCCATATAATCTTTATACGGGAGAAGAACAGTGCGGCAAAATTAACAAACATTTACCTACCTATTTTAATCTGCAAAGACTAGCAACTAAAGGACTAGTAACACCACCCAGATTTGCATAGGTCCTGAAGGAGCCTAATGTACCATTTACACAGGGTAATGACTAGAAAGGGACAACCATTTGATGCACCATTCCACTCAGCCATTTCATTATCATTATTTTTTTTAATTCTATAATAGGTTTGCGCTTGACCACAACTTGCCTTGTAAAATTTACGTCATACATTTATACATAAGCCAATATTACAGTAAGTTTTTTAGAAAATGGTTGTTTATCAATCCTTAAAATAAATGCATAAACATTAGTTTGAAAGCATAGACAAGACCTATAAATATTAGAAGATGTGTTAGCATTAAAACAGCATGTCCAGGACGTAAGTCAGTTCAATTTAGTGCTGAGAGGAGGCATTGGTGCTGAAAATATTAAATTTGTTCTAATCTAGAAATTCCACTGTCTCTATTTACAAGAAGCCATTAAGGGTTGGGCATAATGGCTCGTCAAATGGCTTAGTTTAAATGATCCATAAATCTTCTATATGAATGGGATAGTAGGTAAGACAAGTTACAACAAAAAGCATTATACATTATTAATACAGACTAACTACAAATACATACAAAAAATAGAGAACAGATAGATCTCACATTTTAGGAATGCCATAAGTATTCGTGGTACTACTAGCTTCTGCCCACAACTTTGCTCACATGATACTTATTGAGATAAAAAGTTGTCTATAAGTTAATCAAGACAATAATCTATTTCTAGGTCAGATTTCATCTAATTCCATCCAGTATTGTTTGCATCAAAGAGTAACAACATACATCCATATATTCCTACAAACTTTCACATTAGTTATTATATTATAACTAGCATGAAATTATAATATAAATAGGCAATACAAAAACTCAAAACTTAGAATGATTTCATTTGCATTTCACTTCATAGACGAGATCATGTATATATCTGCATGAGATTGGTACACAATGGAAATTCAAATAGAAATGTGTGAATTTTACTATACATTTTTCAACAAAAACTGATTATGGAGATGGAACCAAAAATGTATCTGCTTTAAAATAAAAGGCAATGCAAAGAAATAAGAATATAATAAACATAAGAAAGTGGCACTGGCACTTAGTTAAAACAGGGTTTCTTTAATTGTTGTTTTCATTAAATTATTTACATTTTATTATGTCATAGCCTTTTACTTAGTATCATAATTTATGGACATACAGATTTTAACTTTTCTATATTATGAATAGAAATTGAAATAGAAGGAATATTTCAACAGAGAGTATGTATTAATAAGAACATCAGTAGAGCTAAGTGCCTTAGCTTATTACAAGTAAAAACATGAAGGATCCAAAAAAAAAATTAAAGAGAATTTCTAATAACTAGCTCGCTGCCAACTTCTTCATCATGTCCAGTACTGAGATAAAAAGTAGCGTATAGCCTTACTCAATAAATGGGCTATCTAACAGTGCAAGAACTTTTCAATTTGGACCAGTAGTCTCTGAGATTAGTGTGGTATATAAAATTCTCGTGTTGCGGTGTTTGTAACCAAATTCCTCCAAAACAGCTAGACCAATTTTTATGAAATTTTATATCTATATTTAGAATAGGTCTGAACTTGGTCGTAATGTGTTTTCATACGTCTAAGTGATAAGGGTGGTTCAACACAATCCTTGTTTTGCAAATTTTTTTAATTTTTTATGATGTGGCCTTAAAAAATACATAAAACCTTAAATTTTCACCTTTTTGCCATGCAACCCTATTTTTAATAGTGATGTTAATAATTTAACATTCCGCCTAACATTGGGACCTTACTGGACGAGAGTTGCAAACGATAGAGTGCTGTGGAAGCAGTTGGAGGAGGCCTATGTCAAAAGACACACCGAACTGAGGGACATCCTATAAATAAAATATCAGGCAAAATCGACTATTACCAGTTCGGAAACATGGGCTATTATTATTATTATTATTATAATAATTTAACAATTTAAAAGGTGAGCATCACATGGTATGAAGTTTTCTGGGGTTGCTAGTATGACATTGTCATTAATGGCAAACTAATCTGTTTAATATGTAATTCATGGACATTTTATAAACCTGAAATGACAGACAAAACTAGGTCAACTTCAAATACGACTCATGGAATCTTTTGCCATAGTCAATTTCTATAAAATTTTGAATCTGATGTAAATATGTCATAAGACTCCTGGGAATCAGGAGCCTTATTACATATTATAAATATATATGTACATTTATGAACATAATAAACCTGTTTTGCATTACAACAAAACAGATATTATGTGAGAAAGAAAACACACAGCGTTAGTGAAGAAGCAATTGAGAAAATACCTTTAAACATAGAAAACTTTTAGTAAACTCACCCAATTGTCCATGGTTTGTTACCTGTCACTCGTCCTTGTCACTCTCCAGCAAGCTCCGTCTCTATAGAGCGAGAGGTTAGCGTCCAAGCTTCATAGTGTCTTCAACTAACCAGCAAGAGTTACGCTGAAACGCTGTGTGTTTTCTTTCTCACATAATATCTGTTTTGTTGTAATGCAAAACAGGTTTATTATGTGTTGTGAAAACACACAGCGTTAGTGAAGACCTGTTTGATATCTGCTGGTGACAAGTTCAACGCTATGATGAGCAATGAATTTTTGAAAATTAAAAGAGTTATTCTATACTCAAACCTTAAAACAAACACATATTATTAAGAAAACTTAAATTAATTAGGCTAATTAATTAAAAGAAACCATAAGTAGGTATCATTATGATAAATAATTATACATCTTTAATAAGCTGAATTTGATGTAAAACT
This sequence comes from Meganola albula, assembly GCA_936450015.1. Lineage (NCBI taxonomy): Eukaryota > Metazoa > Arthropoda > Insecta > Lepidoptera > Nolidae > Meganola > Meganola albula. Next base: position 9,037,551 of record OW388155.1, on the reverse strand, counting down.
TTATAACAGGTAGTAATATACATCCTCTTGACAGGAGTACTGCCCTGTCCTTAGAGATTAGAAACACTGTTTCCTTAGTATAATGGTTGTAGACAATGGCCTAGCCATATAATAATATCTTTACTTGGAACGGACCTTGTAAGTAGAGTGAAGTAAATAGTAATGTTAACGATATTTTTTCAGTAACATCTATTTTGTATTTTATAAGTCTTAAAATAAGATACTTGTTCGAACTCTGAGTCTCTAAATATAGTTGCATGAAATTAACTTCAACTCTATAAATGGGAAGAATTGAATATACGTATGTATAGTTTGCAAGGTGCAAAACCACGTTATAATTAGATAATTCAATATTACATATTTCAGTAGTACATGCAGTAGTTAATTCAGATTTTTTTTTTTTTTTTATACTATAACATCAGATGTACTTATTGTTCTCCGCTCAAAGCAGTCAATGGTTTGTGACTGACTTTTTAATGCTACAAATCTAAGTATGTCAAGTGGAACATTAGTGGTAACTACCAAACAATGGTTTTTTAGGTAGGTAGGTATTAATCTCCTGATTAGGATCAGGACTAATTTAATAATTTTAATAAGCTTAATCAGCTTCTTGAAGTGTTATGGAAGACAAAAAAGAGAAGATGGTTACCTTAATAGGTACCCAGTTCCGACCCCAACATTACTTGTGTACTTGTATTAATTTTGCTGACAGATGGTCACAAGATCATCTCATTTCTTATATTATGGATTCAACACCTAGAAGCTATAATCACAATGAGCTAGTCCGCCTAGCTATATCCTCTATATTTGATTGATTTGAAACCATTAAACTAACAATTTTGGTATTCCAAACGAGGTCGCCATTAGTAAGGGTTGGATTTTCAAAGCATGAGCAATGAAAACACTGTTTGCAAATTGAATTCGATTCTATGTTGCACAGTGTATGACGGGTCGAATTTTACTAATAAACAATTTAATATACATTCGACGACTAAAATTTGTTAGTTTCTGTAAGTGACTTGTTATGGTGCGACCCTCCCCCTTACTTTCCAAGATAAAAGAATATGAGTCAACTTATTGACTTTTAGAGGATTGTGATTTGAATGAAAAAACCACCACTATAAATGGCTGCTTAATTGGTGAACTGGTAGTATATATTGACCTAACGTTTTTCGAATGTGAACACCTCTATGCGTCTCTCTCTATTGGCTCCGTGCCATGCCTCCGCGGCTTGGGGTTATACACGAGTGACTCCAGTGGACACATAAACTACTAGTAAACAGTTGTGTTATGAATGACCAGGACCCAACCCACTGACATAAGTAACTATAACAAATGTCTGATTGAGTCAGCACATCCTTTTATTATTTCTTAATAAATCTACAACATCTATTCATATTAAAATTATAATACCAAGCTAATAGTAGAAATCCCAAATCTTAGATATAGGTAAGGTATTATACTTACTGTTAAGTTTTCTACTCAGTTTGCATCTGCTACATCTGAGGTTAGAAAACGACTCATCATTTAGTAGTTAACTTGGAACTGTACTCCACAGACCAAGCTATCCATAATACTACATTCTACCCAGCTTGCTTGTGCGGCATCTGAGGTTAGAAAATGAGTCATACCTTACTTATCCTAGACTTGGAGATGTGCTCACACAATCTTCCACTCAGTTTGCATCTGCTGCATCCGAGATAGAAAATGGGTATACCTTAGGTAATTTTAGACTTGGAGGTATGCTCCGAAGTCTTCTACTCAGTTTGCATCTGCTGCATCTGAGATAGAAAATGGGTCATAAGTTAGTTAAGTTCTAGACTTGGAGGTATGCTCCGAAGTCTTCTACTCAGTTTGCATCCGCTGCATCTGAGATAGAAAATGGGTCATAGGTTAGTTAAATTCTAGACTTGGAGGTATGCTCCGAAGTCTTCTACTCAGTTTGCATCCGCTGCATCTAAGATAGAAAATGGGTCATAAGTTAGTTAAATTCTAGACTTGGAAGTGTGCTTCACAGTCCTCTACTCAGCTTACATCCGCTGCATCTGAGATAGAAAATGGGTCATAGGTACTTTAGTTATACTTTAGATTTGGGAGTTGTGCTCCAGTCTTTTATTCAGTTTTTTACACTTATTGTATTGAGTTAAGTGCAGTCTTCAGCCACTAGTGACTTTAGTGAATGAGATAATTTAGAAAACTTTAGGTGTCATGTGTCTACTACTCTGCATTTTGTATCTTATTGATTTTAATCTTACCACCTCTGTTAAAGTTATTTGTTATTTGTTTTTTTCTTTTTTTTTTTAATTTTTTTTTTTTTAATTTTTTTTTTAATTTTTTTTTTTTTTTTATTTACTGTGAGTTTCCCACTAAGTTGAGATAATCAGTCAACTGGGTTGGTTCATTATCCCTAATAAACATTATCCCTAATAAAAAAGTAAACCCTAATTAAACTATTAAACTTCCTAGATAAATTTGCAACTCAAATTAAATTATAATTTATTTAGGTACTAAAGATAACTTAGAGCATTGTTACCTAGTGATTTGGCAAAATTACTGTTATTATTATTTGCAAATTTTTGAATTAAGCATCTGTAGCCAAGCATATCTGCTATCAGCATCCATTACTCTAGAGAATTAGGTACATGTTATCTCTTGAGTCCTAACAACCTCAAAATTTCCACAAGTTAAGAGGTATTTTTTTTTTTTTTTTTTTTTTGGATTCCTGTCGGTCAGAAGCTATCTTTCAGATACACAAATAGGTACTTGGATAACATCAGTATTTTGGGATTTCTGCAATCCCATATTGAACATTCTATGTGCCCACTACTGTGCTAATTGTATCAGTCTGTTATTGATGCAAGTCCTTTTTATGATATACCCCAGAGTGGATCTATTTATCTTAGTTTCTCTTACTTTTCTTACCAATTAATTTATTTAGCTTTTAGGTAAGAAATTTGCTACATCAGTGTAGACTGATGGTGTAGGTGTAGACCTGTGTATACCATAATCTACTAATTATGATCTTACGATTAAGAGCGCTTGATAGGATAAAACAGATTTATTGGCTTAGTTTCATTGCATTGAAACTAGAGGATAATGGTTAATATGTTAGACCCATGTCTGCAACGTTTGTAGCAAGTTCTTTACTCATGCTGAAATTACGGGGGTTTTTCTATTAATACTATACTTAATATTACATAGAAATAGTTTACAGCAACTTTTATGTAATAACTTTTAGTTAAGGAGTCATAGAACTATGACATCTTCCTTGAAATTCCTGGTTAGATCACTCTTATTACTGATAAATACAATGGTAATTAATGCTTCCGAGGCATTAACATTGTAGTTTTAATAAACTTTTAATAATACCTTAGATAGGATTTATGTACAATTAAGTATTGTTGAAGGATCCGATCCTTCTAAATTACAACATCATTTTGCTTTAAAATTAAAACAGTCAGTCTTTTTTCTACTGAAAATAAGACAGTTGAGTTGTCTTACAAGTTTTTCATAATAGTAACATAAGCAAGTTAAGGTTTTGTAAGTTTGATGATCTATCAATCTATAATAGACGGTTTCCACTCATATTATCTTAATAATAGGCTTAATAGGCTCCCTAAAAATTGATTTGCCTTTGTTTTTTAACCTACATATTAACTCAACTCACACAGATCTTAATTAAAGCTTGCAAAATCACCTTTATCATAATAATATTGGTAAATATTATTTAGGTATAACCTTTACATTCTGTCCAACAAGTATTGTAAAACGGTCTTTTGTCTGCAAGTAGATTAGTTTAAAGCCAGAACTGTTGTAATATACTTATTTACATTAAGATCATAAATACCGTAAGTGTTATATCGATCAATCTATTGCCCTTTGCCAGTTTAAACAAGTTAGAACTTGAAACAAAATAACAAGGTATGATTACTTACGTGAACGATTTCATCATAAATTGGGTGGAATATTGTGTCATTTTTCATCTTCCGAAGATGATGTACTTACTTTGAATAGTAGGTAACCTTTGATTTCGAAAGAACTTTTAAATTTTGGATCCACCATCTTTTCACACTCACCGTAGGCAAGTCCACTTTGGTAAATTTCGTAATTTTGTAAAAGACACATTAATCGATAAAATATGAACACTTCGATCGGTATAGATTAATTACACTGTGTGCTTCTTATTTATTGCAAGATTTCTCACGTATTTTATATTTTTCCAAACTTTTCTTAGATAGGAACAATTTTGACGTTCTCTCGGCAAAATTTCTCAACGCTATGAAGCTTGGACGCTAACCTCTCGCTCTATAGAGACGGAGCTTGCTGGAGAGTGACAAGGACGAGTGACAGGTAACAAACCATGGACAATTGGGTGAGTTTACTAAAAGTTTTCTATGTTTAAAGGTATTTTCTCAATTGCTTCTTCACTAACGCTGTGTGTTTTCACAACACATAATACTTAATTTACAAGAACTGCTCTTTTAAAGTAACAAGATGGACGGCTCATAATAGAGTATGGTGACATCAGTCTTGTAAAGTTGAAGAAAACAATAGAATAATTAATTTAAATCTTAACTGCTTCAGCCATTTTTAAGTGAATTCCAAATATTTCCTAATTACTGGGTCAACTATAGTTATTCCTTATGGCATCACAGCTTGAATATATGCCAAATTTCATACCAATTAAATACAAAAGCCAGTGCCCATCTACCACATGGGTTAAAGAACATGTTTTGATTGTGTATCTGAACAGATTTGTTAAGTTATCATTAATTCTACTATATTTTATTTATGTCAGGCAGCAAATTATCTAGAAATTATAATACTAATTAACCAAAAAACCTGATTGTTATCATAAATATGAGAATATTTTTTTTGCACATTTATTTTTAGGTTAATTGATTGTTAGTCAGGTAAATTTTGTTGTCAATTATATTATTTAATTGCATACATAAAATACTTGTAATTTAGCCCCTTATTTTGCACATAGAAGTTATCTATTTAGTGTCAGACAGGTGGGCACAATTAGTCCCCTCTCAACTATGTAGAGTTGTGAAAATGTTCACAGAGTTATTTTTATTAGTAAAGACAATTAATTAAACTTGTCAATTAAAATTTAACAATAACTATGATTTAAGTTTTAAATTAGCTATTTAGAGGCGCGAGTGACTTATTCTATCACTATTAGTACCTTGCAATCTGCCATAAAGTGACTAGGAACATAGAGAAATCAGTAGACAGATTTGTACATAAAATACCATGTTAAAATTGATATTGTTAAGAGTTAGGTACTGAAACAACAATAATGACTAGATACCTATCTAAAATGCAGACAACAATAACAAGGCAATTTATCAGGTATGACACAAACCTTGCTCTTTCTTCCTTTGTACACCATAGCAAAAGCTCCATGTCCAATGATGTCTTGTTTGGTGAATTCATAATCACCAACTTGGATGACTTCCATTTTTACAAGTTTTCCTTTTACCACAGACATATTTCTATTTATTTACAGTCTGGCACAACAAAACGATCAATAACTTATTTTGGTTAATGGATAACGGAACTTGACTGAGCCCTACATTATGATAACTGCAGGCAGCTAATCACTTCCAAGTTTCCATGGAAAGCATTAATTTTACACGATTAATCACAAACGTCCCATTATTTTTTATTTTAGGTCACTAGTCAGTCACAACACAGAACGAATGCAAAATGAATAAAGCCACAGACTACTAAGAGAACCTAGCGGTTCAGACGGTCATGTTTCATTTGACGGTCATGTACCGTTGCAAAGTTAGAAATTGACAAGTAATTTTTTTAATCAAGAATTTGGGCTCTGGCTACTTTTGTCTTATGAGCCTGAATTAAGTCGGTACAATGTTGCCGGTAAAAAATAAAATATTAGCTGCGCCCACAATAGTGTTACCAGCATTGAAATTACCAGTTTTTTTACCATAGCCTTATTTACTGGAAGGAATAAAAACAACGGATTATTTACAGAGTTTCTTTTAATTTATTTTTACATTCGCATTATACCCTATTATCAATTAATGCAGTCTTATTAATTTCACTAATCAAGATACTTCACAGTAAAAATTTTCTTTAAGGAACGCTGATGTCGTACACTTTGATAACGATTTTCTTTTCTCACATGAAATTATTAACGTGTATAATTTTAGCAGAACTGTAAGAGACTAATAAAATAATATCACTATCAAAATTACTTTAGTTTTATTTGCACAATTTATAATTTAAGACAATTTTTATTTTAATGACAGCAATAGAGAGAATCGAATAACAGCACCATGGTAACCAACTTAGTTTTTCAGTAGAAGAAAACTTTTGACAACTAAAGAGGCTGAATACTATTCAACACTCAATAGAAATCAATGTTATGTAGCGTCCTGTTGCTAGAATACACATTTGAGAACACACAGTTATTTCTTCTTGTTGTATCACAATATTATTAAATGAGTTGATAATAATGTACAGAAATTAATCAACGCAAATACTTCAACACAACACAAACCATAACAATAGGTATCCCAAATCTATGACACAAACAGTAATGGCAGTCATGCATAGTTTAGTAATTAAATGAGGGGTAGTCGGATTTTTACACTTTGGGAATCGGGAACGAACGGCTTTACCTACCACAAACTATTTAAATGTACCCTGCAATAGTGAGAAAATACGTAAATAGTACTCTATGGTTTCAGGCGCGCCACCCCCTGACAGCTATCAAGTAGTGACATGAGAGTGACAATCCTCTAGCGGGGGTGAAGAAGGAAGAGGGAGGGGCGTATCTGTCACTTTTTAGCTTTGCATTGACATATCGTACGGTCGTTTTTTTTTTCTAAAGCTTTACCAGGCGTGAATAAAGCAAAGTGATTTTATTGTGTTGTTTTGTTTAAGACGTAAAATACAATGTTGCCATCAAAAAAAATAAAAAACTACTAAAACTTGGTAGTTTTAGTAAAACTAAGTACTACAGTGCGACATAAAAGAAATGAACTTGAGAAACTTCTGAAGCTAAATGGTAAAATTGTCCATTCTATGTAGGCTTAAAAAACTTAACACAGAATGGTATTGCACTCGTTCCCCTCTGCCACATGCCGTCGTGTTTGTATGTAGCTTTTATTTACAAAAACGGGCAGAAAGAATTTAGTAATAGAAGTTGAGTTTGACATCTCCCGTAAAAGAAGTGTTTATCTCGGGAACTTTGAAAACTAAATTTTTTCACTCCGTATGGGCTTATTGATTTTCTATTCTTTTATGTCGCACTGTATGCAGGCAACATTCGCCAAAGAGCCTAGAAAAGATTACGCACGTTATACTTCACAGACTACTAAGAGAACCTATACTTCGCTTGCACGAATAAAAGGGCAAAATGCTAGCAAAAGACTATCGAATAAAAGGCTCATAAGATCAAAGTAACCAGAGTCTCGTAATTTAAAAACATCTGAGTCATCGGCGGGATTTTTAAAAACCAAATTTAAAAATATCTTCACCAGTCATTATTAATAGTATAGTGAGGTGAGAAATGTGGATAAAGAGCTAGCTATTTTTTAAGATCCTCTAGCTATATGCCAGTGTGGGTCCAGGGCCACCAGAGCAGGTACTTAAATACGGGCCCACCAATTAATCTCGGTATGGCAAAAAATATAAATAGGTTAACAGACTACGCTTATTAAAGATTTATTTTAAATATTGTCATTTGAAAAACAAAATGAAAGACTGATGAGATGAGGGAATATGAAGGTAGGTATTTAGATGGCACAGGCTATGGCTTTTGTCAGTCTAATTACAGTCCTACTAATAGGTGGAGCAATTCAGCTGTTCTGTCAAAATCTGAAAAAATATTCTATGTTGTGGTCTAGTCAAGTTAAGCAAGCACTGATGCTCTACTTAGATATCACCAAAAATTATATCTAGCTAAGTAATCGTTCTCTTAGTAGTCTGTGGGTATTCGGTATGTATAGTATTATATTCTGTGGTACGATTATGAATTTATATATCCATGAACATAACACTAACAATCATCTGTGCAGCCATGAATGAGAGATGGATATAGTCCTTGGGACAAAGCACTTTTTATTGGTAACCTTCTAAGTTTAGTAGACTCGCAAAAAGGAAGCCAATCACAAAGTTTTAAGTATGTATGTATCTGTCTTTAAAATTTTCAGCACCATGTGTATATGTCATTATATGTATACAAACTCTCTCAGGACAGTGTACCACAGTTGTGTGACGACTTAAGGTGTTTAAATAGCCAGATAAATGTATGTACATAATTATACATGTATCTAGTTAAATACACCTTGAAACAAGTTCAAAGATCTTTTTTTTTCTTGAGTCAACTTCAAAGACCATTGTATTAGTGAATATACAGTGCCTAACATTTATTCAGAGAAATTTTAGCACCAGGTGTAATTTCTGCAAAAAAAATGAGATTACTACAATATTTGTCTGTGCACAGGATGTTTTAATAAAGTGTTGTGTCCTTATCACTGGCAGCAAATAAAATATAGGCAAAAGAAGTATTTCACCTATTTAATCAAATCATGAAGCACTTGAAATAAATAACAAGATAATGTTAACAGCTTTTCATTATTTTTCTATTTATTGATATTCAGAATTGGGCAGGAAGTTTATTTGAATCACAATTTGATAGAGAAATAAGTTAGTACAAACATTTAAGTGCTAGTATTGTGACACTATCTCTTTTGGTCACCCAAATCTTCAATACTGTCTTCATCAATCTGAAAATATAAGAATCACAGCTGTTAAATACAATATACATAGCTTATAGAAGTACCAGTATTTTACTATATCAGAATCATACCTCTGGCCATTTTTCTGGAATAATATCAAACAGGTCATCTTTAACATCCCCCTGAATAACTATTTCATCATCTCCGGTTACAGATGATCCACAAGCAAACTTGGTTCCAAAAAACTTGGCTGCTACTTTAAGATCAATATCTGGAAAATTAAAAATCCAAATTGTTACAATTTCTATCTTAAAATAAATTTTGTAATATTTGACAGGCTGTGGTTGGCAAGATGCTTACTTTTCCTGCCACAAGATTTAAGTTTAATTCCCAAAAAGGAGATACATTTGTGTGCATAAACAAACAAATTTGCCTTGGATTTAATTATCTATGTCTATTAATATGTACTTCACAAAAGTAATGTAGTATTTAAATTATATTGTCTACATAATACCTCTGCTTAAGTTGAGATCAGACAACCGTGTGTATAATATCTCAACATATTATTATTATTTATCTGAAATTGCACATTACTCTTGTTCCCCAAAGGGGTTAATTCTCGACACTAGTCACACAGGACCTGACCTTGACACGAAGCCTCAACTGCCATAGCCCCAATACCACTTCCAACTGAAGGGGTCCACGATACAGCACTTGGATCATGCATTACCACTCTAAGCGCATAAAACCACAATAGCTTGCACATAGCATTTTGCTTCAACACAGGAATGAGTTCAGTACAGCCTCACTCCTAACCTCTGTTCTACTGTGTAGAAACGGACTCCCCAGATTCCATCATAGACTGCATCATTGTTTAACAGGCAAGTTGTGGTCAAGTGCACACTCATTATAGGATAAAAAAAAACTAACCAAAGGTGCTGAGTCCCGAAACAACTGTTACAGACTTCTTCTTACCCCGCGGGGCTCGTGATACCTGTACTAATTTGGGTACATCTTCTTTTTTCTTAGACTTAAGCATACCCTTTCCACCACGTTTCTGACGTTTCTTTTCTTCCTCACCGCCAGCATTATCTTCTTCGTCTATAAAAATGGATACAATAACAGAAACATGAGGTATTGATGTAACTAGGAATTAACTCCAAACAGAAACCAACCTATGACAATGTTATAGACTTACCTATCTTTACTTTTTCGAATTCTGTTGGTAAATGTTTTTCAAGCCATTGTTTACATTTATCGTATTCGGGGTAGTATTCACAATATTCTATTGGCATAGAGCAATTACCGCAATACTGAACTTTGAGTGGATAAATCACACCTTCACGAGGACCCATCGACAGGTCTCGGTCACCCATTTTAAATTTTTCTTAGTGTAAAAAATTGTGCATGCTTTGATTCACAGCTTTCTTTTATAAGAATAAAAGGTTTTCACAAGAAAATCCTGTACATAAGACCCAAATCTGTAAAAATTGGATTGGATTTTTGACACCGTAGAAAGCGCCGGAAATATATTTTTAATGAGTGACATTGCTTGACATTATTGACAGTAGCATTAATAAAACCGAAAACCTCACAGTCCATAATTTAGATGATTCCAAAAGGCGCTTTAAAAAAGCCTGAGAAAATTTAATACGGAACTGGGTATTGCGCGTCTCCCTCTACCGCGACCGAGGTACATGAACAGTTTGTATGCATAAACTGTTTTGTGTTAGTGCGTAGCTTTTATTTTCGTGTGCATTTGTAAAGACGCTTGACTTTTTACAAGTGTGCTGTAGTATGTGGTTACCTCGCCTCCTCCCAAAACTGGCAAAAGCTATTTAGAACTAAAAATTGCGTATAAAAAACTCGTGTCAAGTGCTCTAAGCAAAAAAGAGTAGAGCTAGGAAGATTTTATTCCCCTCTGGGAAGGTACCTCAGAGGGGAACGCGCGCAAATCCGCACAATACCAGTCCCGTGTTAAATTTTCTAAGCATTACGGGATTGGTGCACACCATTAAAAAGTCATAATTTTTAATTTTCCAATTTAGACCTAAGAAGTGACCCCTTATTTAAAATACATTTACCTATTTGGATAGGTACCACGTCTCTTTTTGGGTACCAATTTATAAAGTGTAGGTTCCTACTTACAAATCAATCGGTTCGACCGTCCTCGGACGGCTCAACGAAAAAGTCCGGTGAACCAATAGAGGCCCTTCCGGCTAATTGGGTTAGGTCATCAGCAAAAAAAAAAACTTACAAATCATTCGGTCCAGTAGTTTCGATCGAAGCCAATTGGCTGTAGCAGACGGACAGATAATCACGAGAAAGATCCAGTTTTCCTGGTTTTCATCCGAACCCAGAACCGTCACCGTCCAAGTTTCATACGGTTTTGAATCGCTTTTTGTGTTTGATTTTCGATTAAAAGAAAAAAAACAAAGTTAATCGTCGGATACCACCACCTATTAAAGACATTTTAGTAGGAGAGCCGAAGAGGTGATTTTGGTATTTATTCAATTTAATATCTTATATCTTTAAATGAGCAATTCTTATATATATATATATATATATATATATATATATATATATATATATATATATATATATATATATATATATATATATATATATATATTTATATATAATTGGAATCTCGGAATCGGCTCCAACGATTTCCATAAAATTTAGTATATAGGGGGTTTCGGGGGCGATAAATCGATCTAGCTAGGAATCATTTTTAGAAAATGTCTTTTAAAAAACAAAAAAATACCGAGCAAAGCTCGGTCATCCAGATATTATTATTTGAAGGAAAACTTAACTAATGAAAATGGGAACAGAATCTCTTGAAAAATCTTATTAATATTCATTACGACAGGTATCTTTAAACAGGACAAGCTGGATAAGGGATAAGTTCCTCATGAATACACGACAGCTAAATACAACGTTGTCGTTCGTTTATACCTACTGACAGAATGCCTTTTTGGTAGAAGTAAGTAGGTGCACCAATCTATGCGCTATGCGGAAGTCGTCGGGCGTGCTTATTTTGTACACATCACTCCAAATGCATGGTTATACTTTGCTTGCACCAAGTAGGTAGGTACTTACATTAAAGGTGGTCTCGACCTTGATTAACCTACTAACCTATATTATGCGGTGCGACGAATTATATTTTGAATAAAGTAAAAACAACTTTCTGCTCAACAAAACAATAAAGTAGTTATTAGTTAAAGGCCGACCGTTTAACTTTTGCGTATCGCCTATCGCCATGATTCTGACTCCTCAAGCTGCACAGACAATGATTCAAGCGATATGGATGGTAGTGACGAATAGTCTTACGGTACTTTTATCTGTAGTAAAATAGTTCTAGAGATTTAATTCATGTTTTATGACTTTGTTTGTACCTCAGATGGCGATACGCGAGTTAAACGGTCGGCCTATAGAAACATTTATTAAGTAAAGTCTATTAGGTAAGTGCATTTTTTTATAAGCCCTCGTCACGGCTCGCGCCGCCTCTAGGAATTTGTTTTGTAAAGTGGTAGGTACCCATAGATTTATCAAAAACAATTTTTTACGTTTAAAGGTATGCCCATCGAGATTTATACGAATAAATATATTATATATAAATCATTGTGTATAAGTACCTATGTTTGCAGCTGTGTTTGTACCTAATAATGTGCAAAATAAAACGATTTATTTCATAATTTAAATATTGTATTAACTAAATAAATATTGGTAGCAATAAATAGGAGATGTGCTATATTAGAGCTGCATACCTACCTAGTTATTAAACCATCGTAAAAATTTCATGTAAAATGCTTAAAATGTTTTAAATCTTACCTACTAAGTATTTCTTCGTTTTACTAAAGTAGGTACTTAGACAAATAGTAGCTATCTCAGGTTAATCGTTAATTAATAATTATCTAAATTCATCTGATTTTTCTAAAGAGGTTATTTTTTGGTTTATTTATTTCAACTATGTAAGAATCGTAAATGTTTAGGCTACATCCTACTCTTTATTCTACATTGCAGTCTATCTTCTATACGTCTATAATACTGTCGTGCTTCTTATCGGAAGCTTTGAGTTTCTCTTGCATTTGGGTCAGCATATCTTGCATGCGTCGGATCTGTAACGAAATACATGGGTATTTAGGTAAGATAAGTAGATAATCCTATTTATGTCTATAAGTAGATACTTGGAGACATGAACAGATAGCAGCTCTTTGTACTATAGACTATTAAAACCTTTGGACATTATGTAGGTACATATATCAATTCCTTAAGAAATAGGGTCTTTATGAGGGCTTTTAGTTTCTTGCATTGCTATTAATCGGATAGACGACGACCACCACTGATCCACCACACCACAATCACCAACAATCAATGAATCTCGCGACACGTTTCACTTGAATTTAAAATTGTATGCAGCCTACCTCTTCATCTTTTTGCAGCAGCAGCCGGTCAGTGTCTGTGATAACAACGTCATTATTGTTGCCCATCGAGTCTCTCTTCAGCTTCCTAAAAAACAACATATCAATTTTGAATACACTCACTGGTTGATAACTGGGCGTTTGCACTGCACAACAAAACATGATACAAACAGTCTTATCTCTTTCTACTCATCTTTCTCTCTCTACGCCGCGCCGGTGTGGCGTGGTCGGTAAGATACTTGCTTTTCACGCCGCAGGTCGTGGGTTCGATTCCTACATAAGTCAGACATTCGTGAGGTTAACATGTCTGTTTGTCTTGAGTCTGGGTGTAATTATATTTAAGTATGTATTTACAAAAGAAAAGTATTATATGTAGTAAGTATATTACCAGTTATCTGGTTACCATAGTACAAGCTCTGCTTAGTTTGAGATCAGATGCCCGTGTGTGTTAATGTCCCACTATATTATTATTATTATTAAGTTTTATTATTTATCTCTAAACGATAGAGATAGATAGTGCTTGCAACATGTTTTCTTGTGCAGTGGAAACTAGGGGTAATAACTACCACATGTAAAACGAAGGTGATTCCCCAACATCCCAACATATTTGCAGGTACGTCCATATAATACCTATAGCTACAGGTAGGTACAGGCAAGCAGTGATTGAGATGGTTCTTAGTTAGGTCGGAAATTTCATCTTTTTATTATCTGTTGTGCTTTAAGTAGAGAATTATGTTAAACCGTAGACGGTTATAGATTAACCTCACTGTAGGTATTCACTAAAATCTCGTCAGTGTAATATATATATTTTATAAATCATTACAAATTATTAGGTACATTCTATTTAATTTGAAAACAACTGATTATTAAAAGATTCATGAAGTTCTTCATTACTAACTTCGTTACAATTAATAATCTCATAGTTTAAAGAAGTAGGTTAATAGATACAAAAGCCTCAACTATAAAGGTACATAAATTTTAATTTTTACGATTAGAAGGTCGTGACTCGTGAGTTCATCGTAACTCTAGCTTTGAAGAGGCGGTGGCGGTTTTTAGGGCAATTTAGATAACAGGGTTATTAAAAAAATTAACAACAATGTAGGTATATTCTAATAGATATGGCACAACAATATGTTTACTTAGTAGGACTGATTACCTCGATTACTACTGTTAAGTTCACACTTACCTAATTAAGTTCTGTTCCACTAACACTTCACAAAAATATAAAAAATAATGAGTAAACTAGCTTACCCTCTTTCTCTCATGGCGTGTTGTGATATCTGTGATATGCACTGTGCGCGGAAATTCTCGTAGTGCACATCCTGCGTGACGTCCTTCAGATCTTGCATGTGTGTCGAAATCAGCATCGTCCGAAGTTTCGTGAAGTCTGAGTGCCGAGGGTTCTCCACTGTAAAAATATCAGCTGTATGTCATAGCAGTTTTTTAAAATTCTTTAGGTTGATTGAACTAACTAGGCACTTAGTACCTTTACACTAATATTGGATTCACAACCAGACGCGCAGGTCATAGGTATATGTATAATGCGCCTTGGTAAGCCTGTCATAAATATTGATCGTTGACTTGAAAGTTGGCCTTGCCCTACTTACCGAGTTCGCAATGCACTCACCGTCAACGATTCCCCAGGGATACTGCCGGCCTCGGACGCGCTTGCCGCCCACTTCCAGTACCACATCAGACGCAACTACAGCGAAGGGTGCGGCAGCTTTGAGATCCCGGTCCTGTTGCTTGAACTCTTCGTCTTCATCGCTATCACATTCCGGAAATTGATAAACCTGATACAATTAAATATAGGTCAAAAATATAGATTTCGAAGATTTATTTATTCAGCAGTTGTACATATTGCAAGGTCGACAAAAAATTTGGATATCAGCCGCCCGAGACAGCGGAGTACCTGATTTCCATATAAATGCATGTACCTACATGCACAAAACTCCTTCAAGTTATTTGTTGTCTACCTACTGTAATAAATATGGCGCTTTTGTTACCCAGATTAACCGTTTTTCCGTAGGTACAAGAGTCCAAGAGTACTAACTTGAATTTGATGTTCCTCCAAATCATTCAGAATTCTGGTTTTGAGTCGCTTCACTTCTGCTGCTGTAAGGGAGTCTGCCTTCGCTATTACCACTACTATGTTCACTTTCCGGTGTAGTCGCTTCATCATTTCTATATCTACTTGTCGTAAGCTGTGAACGAATTTGATCTTTTTAATTTACTAATATGTACAAATAAATACTTCTAAATGCCTACTTTTTTTTGGTTTTTATTGGTTTTAGTTCGTCAAGGCCTTGTTACCTATGCTAGTGCCACGTAGCATCATGAACCTGCCCATCATATAGATGCGAAATGTCAGAAAAATCAAATACGAATTGTACGACTTCCAGATAATTATAATTTTAAGAAACTGGTAATCAAGCCATTGGACATCCTTTTTTTATTTCAGTAGATAAGGGATAATTAAGTAACCATTCGTTACGATTACGATAGGTAGTATACTTATAATTTGTACGCTACCATATTTTAATGAATGGTAGGTTACATTGATAACTTGCGAGTTATTTTAAGATACAAGACGTGCTGTCTTTGATGTTTATTCCATGTTTGTTTATTATTATGACTAACTTTACGACACGTGCGCTTCCCATACCTTGCTCCTCATTGCGCCCGCGTCCGCGTCCGCGCTACACTCTGTAATTGACCCAATAAAACTAAACTGTCTGTACTTGTAGTTCCGATTACTGTCACAGATAATATCTAGTCAATTTGCTCTTTCTGACCGTTTGGGAACAGTACCTACTTAGGCACTTACCTACTTAAATTATATTGCACATAAAACATAACCATAACATACACCGGTAGTAAGACCTTCCGATTGTAAAAGCCGGAAATGACACTTTATGGTCGGGTACTCGTATTTGGGCCCTATGCCCTATACATATAGTACGTGTGCTTTGCGGACAGCGCAGCGCTTTCAGCTTCATTCGAAATCATGACCTATAAACAATCACGGACACGATGACACGATTTAAACCTATAAGTTCGACCACACCTTGCATCTGGCAGAAGGCAGTCTTTGGCATTGTCCCTTGTTCTTGTGAAAGTGCTCAAATTATTCACTTCATTACACTCAAATTCGTTGCTCGCCTGTAGGTATATACCTACGGTACCTAATTTGTCTAATAGGTAATAGGCTAGGCCTGCTCTTACATAGTTTAACTGACAACACAATAGCTTTAACTGCAGTACAATCGCAAAAGAATAAAAGAGAAAGTGATGAATAAAATAAGCTAGCACATTGATAAAACAAAATGTTACCTATGAGCCCATGGCGGAACGAAGTAGAGGCAGCAATGCACTCGATTATCTTGCATGTGCCGTCGGTTTAATCCACTTTCATCGGTGAAGTATTGTCGGAACTGTTCGTCAATGTAAGCAGAGCAAACTCTCCAAGACTCCTCACAGTTAACCGCATCGCCAAACCCGGGTGTGTCTACTATAGTTAGTCGCAGTTTAACACCGCGTTCTTCAATTTCCATTGTTTTTTTATCCACTGTTGTCGTTTTTTCTATTCTATCTGCAATATAAATACCAAACAATAGTGATCAATTGAGTCGCTTAAGCATTTGTGACGACAAATTGCGTTCAGGTTATGGATCACTAATTCGTCAAGTACTAGTTATTACCTACTTAACTATTAGGGCTTATTTTGAAATGAGGTTTAATTTTACCACAGTCTGGCCTTTTTAAAAAGCGTTTTAGAAATTAGTCTAGCTAGACTACCTTAAACCTTACTTTTGAGTACCTTACCTTGGACGTCAGGTATTTTCCTATTTTTGTACAGATCCCCTAAGAACAAACTGTTGATGAGAGTGGACTTCCCGAGCCCAGACTCGCCGACCACCATTAGCGTAAAGTCAAACCCTCTCTTCACCGACTTGCGATGCACCTGCTCAGGCAGGGTCGCGAACCCAATGTAGTCGCGCTCAGCACGTTCCCGTTCTGCCGACAAAGAGTTAAGTTTTTAAAGTTACGCAAATTTAAACAGACACGTATTTATTAATCGATGTTCGAAATATTTTAGTATTCCCAAAACAAGGTACTAAGCTTACACCTAACTAGTTATGGTTTTTCTTATATTAATTACGTACGTTTACTTTATAATCACCTAATATTTATCCTGGTTATCCAACTAGGTACAACAGTATTATATTATCTGTGGTACAACCCAGACTTGGGACAGCTTTCTACTGTAGGGTAAAGGAACCTACATGGTTATTATAATAATCGTGAAATTTTTGTAACATATACATAACAATTTATTATAATGTCCGCAACTTTTACACTTCCACTTTTGTAGAGCAAGCTAGCATTGCCTACTCATAATAAAATCTTAATAACTTATTTTGAAGCAGTTTAACATAATCTCAGTATTATTTTGTTTAGTTCGAAGCAGGGCATCGCAACGCTTGCGCAGCAGAGTGGAACACGACTGGTTCCCCCAGCGCGGTGCTGGTGTCCAGGGCCGGCGACAGCGCGTGCGCACCTGATATTGAGGACGACTAGCGGAAGCCACAAACTTGTCTCTCGCTAGACCACGACCACACTCTACTCAAGTGTGTTGTTATCACAAACTAACACTTCCTACATTACAACTGCACCTACGGTTTTATGAGGACATAGTATGTGCCATCATGTGCATTAAGTAATATAAAATTTCTGGAATATTACACAACGTAACACAATTGATTGTTTTTGCTGACTTTGACTACAGTGAAGAAAAGTCGTCGATGAGATCTCGTGTCTAGTGTAGGTGCTGAACTCTCACGGTCTCTCTCCTGACAATAGCGCAAACAATCATCACTAAGGCTTAATCTATCATTAGCCTCTTCTTGTAACTCTATCGATGGGAATCTATTGTTAGTATTATAAATGATAAAAACTTGATGACTAATTCTTTAAAAGTGTGTTAAGCAACTACATAGTTACGATTATTTAGCTTCACAAGATGTTTATATTTTTTATCAATACAATGTAAAATGTTATCTATAAAGTACGACAATACTTATACGTTGGTGACAACTCTTCAAGTCGGGTTAGGTATTTTATTATTAATCTAACTTACGAAGTTTGATGACAGTAGTAAATGGTGTGTTTTTCTTATTATCATCAGCATTGTTTTCTTTCTCTGTACGCACATCACCAATGTTGATATTTAAGATAGCGAAAGAATCGCTCTTTTCCATTATTTCTGATTTGTACTTGTTTTCGTAGGAGAAATGCTTGAAGTTAATCGCGGGAAATCTTATTCGAACGCTTCCGATAGTAACTTGGTGCTAGTTGTTAACTGAAGAGGTTTTCTATTGATACAAGTGGTAATTAAACATTACGAGAGATGGTATCGTTTTGTTATGAGTAGATAATAAAGGCGCGGCTAGCGTTTTTCCGCTCAACGCAGGCACGTCCACGTTCGCACCGCGCGCGCCTCTCTGTACACTGACTACTACAAACCATACAGCTCGAGCATACCTAAGCCTAAAATGCGTCACTCTATATAAACTAAATTAAGTCATACTTATCTAATTAGAACTCTAATTTAAACTAACACCTTGTTAACCTTCTATAAGATTTCAGTATTTTCATGAAAGTAAATACAGTGTTTTAATAAGTATACGTAAGTACGAACTACGTATAACTACATAGAGTAAAATTGTCTGGCAAAATAGAGCTTAGACAATTAATTTCATAGAACATAGGTATCCTTAATTAAATTTACTTTTAACCTATGACAAAACCTATCTGAGTACAAGTTTGAGGCATCGCGCATCGTAGCGGGTAAAAGAAAGGACTGAATTTGCTGGTTTTCCTAATTTTAAAACTGAAATGATTGAGGTGGTTTCAAGCTAAATCGGAGGTTTAATTATAATTTTAATTATAATGATAATAATATTTTCACATCGCCATCTATTATGGGTACCTACCTACTTACTAGGAACGCAATACTATTACGTGTACTGTAGATATATATTACAATCATACAGACCGTGCTTATCACACAAAGATTTGTCCTGGGTGGGAATCGAACCCACTACGATTTTGATTAAATGTATATTGCTTACCTACCCAATTGCTACCCACTATGAGTTAAGGATTATTGTATCAGAAAATTTTATATTCAGTTATTATTAAAGCAATGTTTGAAAAATGAGATAACCAGTGGTAGTCATAGGTATTCATTGGTGTAACTCAAATCGTGTACAGTTTATTGTCCACATAGCTTGCATCATAGGATAATACCATAGTATATAATACAATAGGCGTAAACAACATAATAATGCTCTGACGGATGTACATATTCGCTCGGTATTCATTCATTTGTGTGGTGGACTGCAATAGTTGCAGCATGATCACGAGGATTTCATTCAACTCTACCATAGATAAATAAGACTCAAATTATTCTACGACTCTACTATCTCTCCAATTGTGTGGAGGTAGCTGCTATGTACTATATTTAACATGAAAATTGTGCCTATTACACTAACGTGATATTATTACAAATTCAAATAAAAAATAAAAAAAAGGTCAAGAGCGAGTGAAACCCGCCAGGCGAGGGTTCTGTTTGGTACCAGAGGAGTTGGTTGATATAGTTTTGAGTACCTAACTGGTAGATAGTCTCTCCCGTTACTATCGTCTGTCACACACAGCCGATTTCCTCCGTAACTACTGGACTGACTGAGTTGTCATTCGGTACACTTTTGCGAATTACAACACTTATGAGTAGCGGTGGTGCAGTGCTATCGGCCTCGCTTGATATAAAAAGTCGCGGGTTCGGTCCCTGGTACCTACACATATTTGTGTGAATTGTTTCATCGGCGCTGCTCAATATCGGTGAAGGAAAACATCGTGAGCAATCATCATCTAAGAACTAATCATTCAAGATCCACAAGCGTGTGTGGATTGAGGCTCAAACTCTCTCAACTCGTAATAAGACTCGTACTTAGCAGTGGGACACTAAAAAGAGTTAAAGTACCACGCCCCCAATTCGCATGAATTGGTGACCCGATTCGGGGCGAGTCGTGGTATATAAATAAATGAATTTTAAACATGAGGCCACGTTTTGGGATTAAATTTGGAAATTTAAAAAAAAATAAGATTTTTTTAACTACAGTTTAATTTTTGAACTATGAATACAATAACATTACAAAAAAAATTAAAGACGTCTAATTTAGCCTAGAGTAGTAGTTAGTTTAATATTTTGTAAATCCAGACTAAATCGGCTGTGTGACAGATGGACAAACAAGAGTGGAGAGATCCTGTAAGGATTCCGTTTTTACCTTGTGAAGTACTTACGCAACCCTAAAAATAAGAAGTTTAGTAATGAAAACAATAACAAATTATAAATAACGGCAGTACTCACCCAGCGTCATGATGGAAAATATCAGCGTAATTTTTTATATCTAAGAATAATATTTCATAATATTATTTTAGCCCAGAGATTATCTAGTATTGCTATTTGTTTTACAATACTATTAATTGTTCTCGAAATGTTTTTCATATTAATAACTTAAAACCTAATCTTACTACAAATTACGACTATCTTATAACCGATCGATCGATTTTTGTTATTCACTTATTAAATACTATAGATAGGATTTTTTTTGTTTCACCAAAATATATTTTCCAAAATTTTACAGAGTTATGTAATTCTAAAATATTGCGCAATAGGATCAAATTTGTCACTAAACATCACTGCAGCTTCATTTTTTACTAACTCTAAGCTAAACACCTAAAACGAAAACAAATATTCACGACACTTAAATAATATCACAACATTATCCTATAAATTGTATATTTAATCAAAAAACGGTAGAAAAATCGAAGAAAAAATAAAATCACATTGTTGTGCGCCGTCCTGTGCGTTATAGTTACGTAATGTGAGGGTCCCAGGCCAAGCTCGCACCCTCGCGGGACTCCCTCCCTTCGCCCCTTTTGTTTGACCTTGCGCGTTGCATTGCGCACACCGATGCGCCACCAATCTGCACGCCCTCGGCGGACCACCATGTTCGGCAGCGGCAGGCGCGCGCATCATCAACAACTTGCACGCGATCGATACTTATAAATCGCAAAGCGCGGCCGCGCCTGCGTGTATATTCTTGGTCTACGCTTTTTGGCGCCCTACATCCATCAAGTTTTTGTCTCGATTTTAAGGTTATAATACTTGATGCTGTTTGCTTGTATTTTCTATACCAACCTATGCACAGATCATAAATAACTGTCTAAGAATCTAAGATAAGACATTCCGAGAAACTACGCGACCTATGCATTTTTAGATCGGGTAGTTTCGCGTAAATGCACTAACTAATAAATCTAACGCGCCGCTAGGAAGACATACTCTGATCTTATCAGTGATGTCCTTCAAATGCATCAGGTGCTTAGCGCTCACAACCGCCCTGAATGTGTCATACATACGTGTATAACGAACATTAATGAGGCCAAGTAACAAATGGGTCTCTGCCGACCCCCACGGGAAAAAGGCATGATTTTACGTAGGACACTCAGAAATTTATGAGAGACTAATTAATCACCATAAATAGATACAAAAGTTTTATTAAATCTTTTTAAAGTACTCTCCACCAGCCTCCATACAAAGACTCATGCGTCTAATCTAAACCAGTTTTCGTAACACTTTGTCCTATACTCCTGTCTGCCGCATTTATTTGCAGCTGATGGTGTCGTAGCTCGTAGCATCTACGAATTCCGAACCGTAGCTGTTCGTAGTCGTAGCGCGTCGTCGTAGCATTGATAATATCGTAGCATCTACGAAATAGGTCGTAGTCGTAGCAAACTACAAAATCGTAGCAGCTACAGCTCATTATCGTAGCATCTTACAAAATCCTTCTAGCGCCTGCGTTCCTTTTCCTGACAGACAGATACAGATAGTTTGAACACTAAGAACACTACAATGACAATACACCACCACCCGTGCGACGAAGGAGCGGGCAGCTTTTACGCCAAAACTACCGAACCGATTTGGATGACATTTGGTATGGAGATAGTTTATGACCTGGGGAAGGACATAAGATAGTTTTTATCCGACCACGCGAAAAGAGGTTAATGGACAAGCGCGGGCGGAGCCTCGGTCGGAAAGCTACTATTACATAAATAAGAACATAAATTTCGTCAGTAAAAATCAAGATCATCCAAATGGGTTTCTCTTTCCGATTTTTAATTTCCCAAAAGAGTAACCGGAAACATTTTATGTAGCTAAATCATAAGCCTTCCTTTCCTAAATTTAGAAATTTCTGCCATCATTTAAAATGGCTCTCCTGATACTAGATCAAATACCAAATTAAGGAGAAGTGTTGAGAGTGAGTACATATTAATTATATAAAGTTATAGTCATTTGATATGTATATAAAATCGCTTAGCATTGCTAATAAGTAGGTAATAAACATTAAAAAGAAAAATAGGCTAACTAAGTTCGATTCGACTCGCACGCGTTTAATATATTATACTAGCGATATGCTCCGGCTTCCCATGGGTACAGACCGCAAGGTCTAATCTGAGCTTTGCATTTGCGTGACTGATCAGTTACCATTTGAATGAGTTGCGTTGCGCAAGAGACGCACCGCGTCTCAGGCCGATTGTCAAAAAGTGGTATTACCAGTTTTAACCACTTCAAAGGATGCGTCGCCGGCGTCACACCTACACTATCTATGTGCATTTACACATATTCAAAGCTTAGTTGCTTAGTTTAGGCCTCACAGATTGTACAAATTATACACCCAAAACCTTTCCCGTGAATGGATAACTCTGTCTATTGGTGAAAGCCGCATCAAAATCCGTTCAGTAATTTTTGAGCTTATCGCGAACAGACAGCAGAAGCGACTTCATTTTATACTCTTAATAGTCACCCGAGTTGTCAGCACCGACAAGACGCGACGCCGCGCCGCGATAGAATAGAAGGATTTTCTTGATTTAGTAGTAGTAGAAAATGTTGAATTAGGTAGGTTTAATTACCTACCTAGGTACCTACATAAACTTAAATTTTACTTAAATAACTAGATAGGGCGTCATAGCATTCCTCCAAATCAAGGCCTCGGGGGAAGGACCCCAGAAGGCTGGCAGCAATTTCACATTGTATGGCAATGGTAATTCTTTGACCGAGATGGAGGCCAGCCCTCTGGGCCCCGATTCTGGCGCTTTAGAAATTTATGTCTAATAGACAAAATTGTTTAACAAAAATGGCGATTTCTTTTGTTTTTCTATAACATCCGTCATTATTTTGACATTTGTCTACGATCTGAGAGCCTCAAGTGCGCCAATGTCGAAAATGATGTAGAAATAGAAAAACAAAAGAAATGGCAAAAATGTTTGTTAGAGATAAATGTCTATTAGCGCCCAGAATTGTGGCCCTGGCTTCTTGCCATCGTCGCACGCCAGTGTCTTAATCGTAAAAATATTTACACAGATTTTTAAACCCTCTACCTTTTAGACGCTCGATTCTTGCCTCTATAAAGTAAAAAAAACCCTTTTTGAAAACGGATTAACTACTAAATAGAAAAATAGCCCGATATACCATATTATTGAACATGTGCCGGACCGAGCATGTACTTATGCACAATTCATATAAATATATTTATGTAAACTGATATTACAATATAAAAAATGCTATTGTTATTTATATGAAGTCTAAAAATATTTCTCGGCATTGATTAAATTCTATGCAATTAAAATAATAACACAAGATTAAAACAAACCATAGAAAATTATAACTTAAAAAAAATCTACATAGCATGAAAGTAAGGCGATGCCACAGAAATGCTATTAGGTTCATATATACATATAGCTCACATACACGATTTCACTACGCGGAAAAAAAGAATATAGTTAATTTGAATGTGGGTTTTAAGTAGCTCTAACATTAATTAGCAGACAGCTCGCTATCAGCGAGCTCACCACCGCACCGTCAGACTGCTGGGTGTGTGCAGTGCCTCTCTTACCAAGGTTTGTAAGCTAGCAGTTTGCACGCACTCCGCGCGCTGATTGCTCGGTCGAGATATACCCAAAAATACGAGTTTCTTCAATGCAAATTGTGTCTATCGCGAAAAGCGAAAGCGGTCAGCGCGTGGACAGCTGGGTGCCTGCTAGCTGTCGCCGCGTGGACTGCGAGCAGTCTCCTTAGTTTGGGGCGATGTTGGGTGGAAGCGGTGTTGGAATAGAATCGTATAAGCGGGCTATAACCGTTGTGCCCGATAAACGGCATACGCGTTGCCCCTAAGTATATATATATATATATATATATATATATATATATATATATATATATATATATATATATATATATATACATATTCACCTCTGCCTACGTCTTAGGGCAACACAGGCGTGAGAGCTATTTTATAGGTATGCTTATAGCATTTATATCAGTCTATTATGATCACAATGTAATTTAATCACATAACAATGTAACTAAATAACTGACCTACCGTGAGTTAATGAACTTTTGGAATTGATAACATTACTGAGGTAAGTACCTACTTGGTTTCGCTAAGATTTTTACGTAGCAGGCAATAAAATAACACGTAGTTAAGAAATTATATCCGCGAGAAAAGTGTAAGATGAGCCGAGAGGGAACACTTGACTACGTCACAATATGAGCCTGCAGTCCCTTACCTCCTTACCTTAAACTATAGTTCCTATGTTTATAGCACGTAGAGTGGAAAGTGCAACCTTTGCTTATGTTCACCACCATCGTTAGCTATCAAAAAGGATATAAACCTTATTGCGAGGCATTAAAAGTAGTTTTGCTAATGTGGTTCTGAGAGAAAGCACTTTCCGGGTGTGTGAAGCGATGGATGACGCAGATGACGGCGCTACGAACTAACTGAGCCTCGGCAACGCGCGGGTGCCAGTCGAGTGGAGGCCGCTCGCTCATCTGCAGACCCTGTGACATACGTCCGTACCACTATACTCAGCGATCGTTAACTTGTGCGTGATATCAAAATACTTTTAAACAAATGAAATCCTACAGATTTCAATTTAACTTTTAACTGTCGATTCCTGTCTGTGGTTCTACTGAGTTAAGGGTGAGTTATTTTCTTTTATTCAAACTTCGTAAGTTGCAACTTAGGTACTACATTAACTATAAATTGTTTACCACTTAGATGCTTAGTTAAGGAAGTTTGTAGGCACTTACCTACTTAATTTTTAGTAAAAATCAAGTTTTGCTGCAAAATATTTGATGTACCAGTTCACTAATTAAATTATTTGTAACTTTAAGAACTCTGCTTACGTATATTAAAATAGTAAATCTATTAAATGTTTTAGTGGCTTGTAGTCATGTATACATACCTACTTATACATTTTATTATAGTACTTAATTATCTTTAATTATCTTCATTTTATTATAGTATTTAATTATTTAAAATTATTTCACCGATACAAATACACTATAGAATAAATTCTACTGAAAAAAAAAATGTGTAAGTAGGTAATTTTAATTTAATTTATTTTTACTGAAATACGTTATTTAAATAATTATTTCATTAAAATAATAAAATTTATTTAAGTATTATTTATACTATTTTAGTAGATAAGGCATTTAGAACGCTATTATCACATTAGATTCAACTTTCACATTACAAGAGTAAGCGCAAAAAGTATGATTGCATTGTTTACTAATTAACCGATACGAGGAGCATACATATCAGCTAGTTTCACCTTTTCATAGGTTCTCGAGTAGGTAACTAGTGTGCATTTATAACCCATCAATAAAGCTATGTTCATGTTTTTCATATCTTTTATACTATCCTACTATAATTATTAATATTTTTATTTTGGTAAAGTTTGTGTGGGTGTTTAGTTACATTTTCTCGACAAAGAGAGCTAAAGAGATTTGGATTGATTTTTTCTCACATGCAGCTTAATTAAGTAACTAGGTACATTTATTAATTGTTTAATACAGGGTATGTGTATGTCACGCTAACTTTAAATCGTTTTTACTGTCTCCAGGTAGTTGTGTAAAACAGGTGCAAAATGACACAGGTTTTGTGAAACTTTTACATTTAATACAGCCGTGTAGAACAGTAAGTTAGGCAAGTATCTGAATGTTGTATAGGTACTTCCTAGTTTATTTATATCAAGCGGAAATACCCTGTTTTTAAATGTTGAATCCCAACTAATATGATCGCTAGATTACACGTAGAGCCCATCAAATAAGGTAGGTAGGTAAGTAAGTATTTGAATTCCTTAACAAGCCGGTTCGCTAAGTGGCGCAGAGCACCGTAACAAGACATAAAGCGTTGAGAATTCACGCAAAACGTAGAAATAAGCTAACGAAACTAGAGCATTTCGAGATCATCAAAACTGACTTATATTTGTATTTCTAGGACTTACTACGTTTAAAGACAGTTCATATTTAATAAAATTACCTTGCCAGTTTACTTGGTCCAAAAAGTACATACAATTAGGTAGGTATTGGACTAAAAAGTAGGTAGGCGCATACTTAGGCAATATAGAGAGTCCTTTCATAGCAAAAATAATAGATACTTACATCAAAGATGAGTTCTCACGAAAACGAAAGTTTACTGAGTAAAATGGGCCAATACCAGTAAGTAAAAACGCAATGTAAAGAAAGCCGACAAAGTAAAACTGTACACACACATACACGCACCTAGGTAGGTAGCTAAGATACTACACCGCATAGTTATATACTTTAGCTTTCCGTTCGCAGCTCTGCCCAGTGTGGTCCACCGTAACTCACCGTAGGTATGGATGTTGTTTTGTATGTCGTTAGAACATTACTTAAGCTTAGGTATGGGTTTTAAACATAGGCACCTTTAATGAAAAGCATTCTCTTATTTCTAACGTCGATGGGCAAATCAAATAGATTTGTTGGATAAAACCAAGGAAGTTTTTATGTAACCATATACCTACGTCAGATTTAATCAGCACCAACTCTGATAAAAGAGGACCTGTGTGTCAATATTTCTGATTAATAGTGTGTTGTGTAAATAAGTACTTACAATGACTTGTAAGTAAGCAGTGCTAATAATAAATGCGCTCATTTATACCATCTCGCAAGCGGTTTTAAATTTTATTTAAAACTAAACTAACCAAGTGTGGGTTTACCGACTCGGCATAAGAATTATCAATGTTTGCCTAGATCATGTCACTCTGCAGTTAAAATTTCGCGCAACATACCTTAAGTCGTTAGGGTCGGTCCACGGCACTGACCTACTAACCTTCGCAGCCACCAACGGAACTGGCACAACACAACTGGTGCGCTCGCCCAAACATCATATTATCATACATACATAACATTAAAAAGAAAGCTACCGGTAACTACGCATAGCATTATAGACTCGTAGAAAGGTGCACGTACTAAGGTGTACGTCGATTGTCCATTCAAATAATGCTTAAAATCCCAACAATAATCCTACTACGTAAGTAGATAAGCGATAATATAAACGCAAAAGTAAGCGGTGATGTATTGGTTGGTGAATGTTTGTTGCTCTTTCATACGAAAATGTTTGAACGGATTCGATTGAAATTTTGAACACATGTACCTAGCTTCTTACCTAGAATGTTACAAATAAAACATGAGTCACCCTAATTATGTATTGAACTTGAAGCATATTTTGCAACTAAAATGAGTGTTATGCATTATTTACAGATGGCAGGCATTACCATAGAGACTGTGACTCGCGGTTTCTTGCTGTTGACCTTTCTAGTGGGAGCACATTCGCAGTCATTAACCGACCCAAGTTATAACACAGGTAACCAATTATATTCCCAATACATAAACATAAGTAGCTGTAGTCAAAGCTAGCGCTTAAAAATAAAATAAACTTTTTCTATAACAGAAGTTTCAACGAACCTGGGTGAAGTGGAGTCCAGAGAAAGCCCGGAAGAGCTGGAGTTTCGGTACCATGACCACGACCAAATGACCAGATACTTACGATCGGTGTCCGCAAGGTACCCCGCTCTCACCGCTCTCTACTCTATCGGGAAGTCTGTGCAAGGTATCACTTATTTTTATTATGTTTAACTGCAGGTTAACAAAATAAAGTTGTCTAACAAAATGTAGAGTTTTAGCTGTAGTGGCTACATTGTATTACATGCAAATAGATCTTGTTAGACTGCAAATTTCGCTCGTATCAAATGTACGTAGTGTACCTAAATAATCTCAAGTGGACAAACTAGAAGCCAACCCAACATTTACTGAAATATTTTGCTAGCACAGTTAAAGATATTAATAAATTAAATATTGGAACGATGATACTGAAACAAAGCAGTTATAAGCCATCACCAGTACTGGTAGTCGGCACAGACTTGATTTCGTTCTGTCGACTCGCAGGATACACTTTGTACTCTCTCGGCAGAAAAAAATTCAACCGCAACGAAAAATGTGACACATCTACTTAAAAAAAAATCGGTCTTTCTCGACCACTGTATTATTTCTAAAATGTGCCGACCGAAATCTAGGTCCTGAACTTAAAATTTATGATTACGACCCAAGTAATTAACTAATCATTTATTATATATCCAGGTCGAGATCTGTGGGTGATGGTGGTGTCTGCGTCTCCCTACGAGCACATGATCGGCAAGCCTGACGTCAAATACGTTGCTAACATTCACGGGAACGAAGCTGTAGGACGCGAATTACTTTTACACCTGATTCAAGTTAGTATTTGCTACCTATTAGGTACTTTACCAAGCTGTGGATCAGTGCTAACAGTCATTCTCCGAACTCAGTATCTAGTTGTTGTTCTGTGACCAAGAAACAGCTTATTTAAGTTGTTTCACGCAACTTGCATTAGGGCAGCTTGTGTGGATGAAGAGATGTAAGTAGGTCCCTATTTGCCCCCCAGTTTCGACAGTTTAGAGAAAGAGGTTGGTATGTTATAGACGTTAATTATATGTTTTTGCATTTATTTCAGCATTTAGTGACGTCTTACGAAAGTGATCCTTACATAAAATGGCTATTGGATAACACTAGGATCCACTTGATGCCCTCAATGAACCCTGACGGATTTGCCATCTCTAAAGAAGGACAATGCGATACTACATACGGCAGGTTTGTACCCTTGTATAGCCTCCGTCGTTGTATAACCTCTAAGGATTAAACCCACATTAAACCATTGTTTCCTATCTATTACATAATAAATTAGGTGTCTCTTAGTTATGTAGGCTACGCTACATTTCTTTCTGTATGTTCATATTATAGGACTTATTGTATAGTCTCTCTACAGACGAGGGTCGGTCCATATGATACGAAGTTCTTGTTTTGTTTCAGGCACAACGCGCGACGGTACGACCTGAACCGAAATTTCCCGGACTACTTCAAGGCGAACACGAAGCAGCCCCAGCCGGAGACTGATGCTGTGAAGGAGTGGATTGGCAAGATCCAGTTCGTATTGTCCGGGTCGCTGCATGGTGGCGCGCTTGTCGCTTCCTACCCGTTCGATAACACACCCAATGCCAGTAAGCATTAAATAAAAAAATGCTATTTGTATCCATAAAAGTAGTATGATACCTATCTAATCAGACAATAAAAAGTCAGTTAATTCAAACCGACTGCTGGTTTCGTTAGACACTTGTAACGACGTACCTACATTCATAGTAATGTTACAAACTTACATAATTTGTATGTACAATATGGTCTTTCAGTTTATAGTTATTTCCAATGAAAAATTGCACAAGGGCGCTACATGGTTTCATGGCCATGACATTTGTTTTGGTACCATAAGGTTACAAAAATATTAAACCTGGCCCTCAGCAAAATTGTGTTGAGGGCCAGGCCAACCTACGCTTGTTTTTTATATTAATGTCTGGGTAGCTGTATATTAATATATGTTCAATGTCTATTTTCACGCAAACCAGGAATATGCAGATCTTCTGTATTATGCTCTGGTGACGTATGACGTAAATTATGTTATTAGGTACATACTTATATTGTATCGCACGAAGCCTTTTGTGTTTTGTGTTTAGCTCTCATCTAATTGTTTTCAGTTTTGATTTGGTATTACGAAACACAAACAAATTAAGAACCTTAAACCTACAACATAACACCAAATACCTACTTACCCACTTGATCTAGGGGTTATTGGGGTGTGCCGGGGCACTATGTGAAACTTATACTACTACCGTAGGCAGTAAGTAGGTATTTATGTACCTACCTATTGAATAGGTACGTTTCCAGTCATGCAACCTTAATGAATCAACAACCGATTGCCTGTCTATCAGACCAACTCGCTGAAGAGCCACTACTGCATATTGAATAACTTTTTTTATAGTTACTACTGGACAAAACCGCATTAATTTCACAGGTTTACACCAGTAAAACAGCAGTTGCTTTACTGCTATAAAAGTGTTAAATTAATGCGGTTTTAATAACATAAGATTAATAGGTAATATTTGCTCCACATGTCCCCTAAACGCAGTGTTCCAAAGCTACGCGCACTCCCCGTCTATCGCGCCGGACGACGATGTGTTCCGACATCTGTCACTGGTTTACTCCAACAACCATGCCAAGATGTCACGAGGCGTCTCCTGCAAGTCGGGTTCGCGGCGCTTCGAAAACGGCATCACTAACGGCGCCGCATGGTACCCCCTCACAGGTGACTTAACATTATAACCAAATCCATCATACAAAAATTTGCTACCTACTTTGTTAATCAACACTTTTATATTGAGGTGCGTCTGCTATAGACGAGCCAAGCATGAGTTGAGTAGGGCTGCTCGAACGCAGCTTTCTCCAGTGTGCGTCATCATTATACAGACAGTTGCCAGGGCTCAGTAAAGACGAACACTTGGCGAGCGCTTTTTCGAGTCAGTCTACATTGCACAACGCACCTTTATTTCATAAATACATAATCATATTTTTTTAATTATCATACCTATAATAAGTAACTATATTGTTGTGAGTAGAACTACTTAATTCTTATAACTCACACGTTAATATTCTTCTGTTCTTAGGTGGTATGCAAGATTACAACTATTTGTGGCACGGATGCATGGAAATTACCTTAGAAATCTCATGCTGCAAATATCCACCGGCGCACGAATTGGCGAAATACTGGCAGGATAACAAGCAGGTCGGTTTCTTAGTTACAGAATCGCTACCCCGACAAAGTGCAATATTTTATGTTTAACGTCTCATTTACATAACAACTAGGTAATGCGAAGTCAGTGAGTGTGGAAGGTTGCCGGGTAAACCGAGTTTAATATTGCTTTACAAACATATCTTACATATCATTACTTTAGTATACCAATAAGGTACATACAAGTTAAAAAAAAGCAAAAGAGAGAATCATACTTATTGAATAATGAATAGGTAAAAGGTAGTACCAAATATCTAAGAAATAAAAAATACGATATCTACGACTAGGTAAGTACATACCTAACGTATTTTTCACCACCCTACTCGATCTATAACGAAAACGACACAAATATCGCTGCCATAATAAACAAAATTAATGATGGAGTAACTGATCCCGCCGCGTTCCATGGGTCAGCTGGAGATTTGATTCCGATGACGCCGCACGCCACTCTGGCGCCCGCATTACCAGTAGCAAGGGATCCATCGTCCCCGCCCAGCCCCAAGTCGTCTTCTTCTGCATGAAGTACTAGAGTACGCCCCAGGATGTTATTCCGACCCTCCAGAGCGATCACATTGTCCTCGAAATCTACTGTAGCGACGGCTCCGGAAGTTCCTACAAACACAACATTGCCGAGGTCCCCAACGTGTCTCACTTCATGATCTCTGCCGCCGTGGGTGTTTCCATCCGGGTTGAAGTGTGCGCCCGACGCGTCGCACGTACTCGTATCTCCTAATTCGTGCACGTGGAAGCCATAGTTACCAGCAGGGAGACCGAAAATAGATCCAGTTACTCGTAGTCCAGCAGATGTTTCAGTGAATTCAATACTGCCGCTTATAGTTTGTGTTTGAAAATGTGCTATGGCGACTTTTGTTTGAGCTCTAACTGCGGCCAAACAACAGACTACAGCAATACAAATGCAACGGAAAAACATTTTGGGAGCACCAACTGATATGTCTAATGTGGAATAACTAAACTTAAACTATGTGTAAAGATCAACTCAATGAGATTGGCACTTTTAAAAGTACTGATAGCGATAAGATACGCCAAATAAGATACAATATAAGTAACTTAATACGTAGGTTCCTACATAAATAGGTACTTTACTTACCCAATAACTTTAAGACATCAATTATAGCTTCTTTTCTTAATAGCATTCTTCAAAGACCGGGGATTATTACATCTACATAATCCTTACTTCCTTATCTACTAACCCTTACTAATATTACAAATGCGAAAGTAACTCTGTCTGTCTGTCACGCTATCACGTCAATACTACTGAACCGATTTGGATGAAATTTCGCATGGAGATAAGTTAAGACCCGAGTAAGGACATGGGATAATTTTTATGCGACTGTGCAAAAAGAGGTTAACGGTTTAGCGCAATAACCAACATAAACGTGGGCGAAGCCGCGGTCGGAAAGCTAGTACCTACTATAAATGCGATAGGAACTCTGTCTGTCGCGCCTGTATGCCAAAAATACTGATTCGATTTGGATGAAATTTGGTATGGAGATAGTTTGAGACCCGGGGAAGGACATAGGATAGTTTTTATCCGACTGCGCAAAAAGAGGTTAAAGGTTTATTTAGCGCGATAACCGACATAAGTGCGGGTGGAAAGCTCGTTTATAATAATTACCTACTCTAATCACTGGGAGTTTTAAGTGGTTATAGGTTCAGATCATAATGATAAGCAACAGGAATCGCCCGGACCCAAAAAAAAGTCAAAATCTGATTCAATCCAGGCTCGAAGAATCATAATTTGAATTTTCCCTTGAACTTTCTCCGGATACAATCGACGATTCTGTTGTTCTCCGATCATCGTTACAGTTTTTTGTCGGGATGCATTATAGTCTAGATCATAGAGATTAGGCATTTACAAACAAGCCAAGCTAAACAATAGGTATCTCGTTTCCAAATGATTTGGTACCTCCTTACATAATTATATCGAAAAGATTAATTAGTATAATATTACGTATGTAGGTACCTAGCGAAGTGAACGTGATTGATAAGATAATACTAATTTCGCTACTAATCAAAAGGAAATAACCACAATTAATTATTTAGATAATTTTATGGTATCAAAACCTACTACCACAAACTAGGTATAATGCGTTTCTCTTCGTTTCATCTTGGAGAATGCGCAACCACTTCACATTTTTTTTTGTACAATGAGCAAAAATGTTTGTTCAATGTAATAATCACGATATGAAAATGTATGTAACTGTCTGTGGTTTGATATTTTGTGCTGACGCTAATTTTGCTTGGTTTTAAGCATGAAGTTAGCCGCGAGTCCAGTCCTATTCTTATTTGAAACGAATAGTAGCACAGATAATATAGATTACTTTCGCGATTACCTACCTAATTAATTGTAATGAACTACAAAACAAATATTTACCTAAAATTTCTACCAACCAAAGCACATTAAGATTTACAGTCAAAAATACAATGATGGAGTGGAATTCATTTCAATATTACCGCAAATGCCATGCCCCGGGGAACTCTGTCTTTACCGCGTACCTAGGTATTTCACACCTTTAAAAGCTTTGTTCTACTTGTACGAGTACTTTATGAACAAAATCAGCCAAATCGGTTTAGCCGTTCTCGAGTTTTTGCTTTACAAACATCAATCAATTATTTTTTTATTTTGTTCATTTTTATTTTATTTGTTAGGAAAGCTTACAAACAAATATTATATACCTACTTATTAGCTGTTAGTTGTTGTTTTGTATAGATATAGCTGCCCCAGCGAACTTCGTACCGCCAGCGGACAAAATTGTGAATCTAAACCATTCCCAGATCCCCTTAAACACACACAAAAAATTTCATCAAAATCGGTCCAGTCGTTTAGGAGAAGTTCAGTCACATACACACGCACACAAGAAATATATATATTAAGACTAGCTGCCCCAGCGAACTTCGTACCGCCAGCGGACAAAATTGTGAATCTAAACCATTCCCAGATCCCCTTGAACACACACAAAAAAATTCATCAAAATCGGTCCAGTCGTTTAGGAGGAGTTCAGTCACATACACACGCACACAAGAAATATATATATTAAGATTAGTCAATAGGTACTTACCACTTATATATTATCTGTGCCTTTATTATCACTATATGTACCTACTTATAGGGTAAATACCTATAGTGATAATAAAGGCAAGCGGGAAGTGGTACCTATGTAATCTTTTTGGAACAAAATTCCTTATCGCGCGTTGTGAAAGGGGGCTAGACGGAAAAAAATCTTACGAAAAGTTGTCACGCACGACACTTTTTGCTATAGTAAGCTATTGTAAGCCGTCCCGCTGCGCATGTTTTTCTGTCTGTCTGTCTGACTGTCTCTCTCTCTCAAGTTTATATTATATTATATTTGTTAATAATAAAAAAAATATTATTATAACTTAAAAAAAAAATATTACAATTCCTTCACTAATTAATCGAAAGGAACTTCGTTCCATCCGGGTGTCCCTTTACACCTCTCAAGTTTTTTTTTGGTTATATTTATGTTTTTTTATGTATGTTTGAACCGATTTAGATTTTTTTAAATGAAAAAGCATATTCTCATTCATTTTTTGATCTAATAATTGTAGAGATATAGAAAAGAACTCCTCGTGTAGTCACAGACGTCACAACAGTAGAACGACCGCGACAAGTAAGTAGGTATTGGTTGATTTTTTGGCTAGCCGTTCCACTAACTAAAGTGAGAGGGTGTGTGTCGTTTAAAGTCCTCCCCCCATTCTCTATGAATATACCGTGTGGGGTATCGGTTTTAGTAGAACTTTACTAAGATTTACAAAAGGACGAGGAAACTAGGAGGTCCACTATAAAATAATTATCAAAGAAAAAAAAGAACCGCATATAAAAACTGAAAAACTATATCTCCATCTGTTGTTTAAAATCGGTGCTAAATCGTAGATTAGACAGTATAATTAGGACAAAAGCAAAGATGGGTTAAGTATTAGTACCGACTTACCTAATAAGCAGTAAAGTGCAAAATCTAAATAGGTGTATTGGTATTTTTTGGTATAGGTAGCATATAGTTCAAATAATAAAGTAGTAAATAATGTTACCAGGCACTCATAAAGTACATGGCGGAAGCGCACCGCGGCGCCCACGGGTTCGTGATGGATGATAACGCGAACCCTGTAGAGCGCGCCGCCATCAAGGTGAAGGGCCGCGACGTTGTCTACCACACTACCATGCACGGAGAGTTCTGGCGCATACTCTTACCCGGCACATACAGAATTGAGGTAAGAACGATCCTCATGTGATTATAAAGTTAGGAATTTGTTATCCAATGCGTTGACGCGCCTCGTTTTATAGAAGGCGTCGCAACGCAACCGCGCGCCGCCGCCGCCGGGAGTTTTGTTGATATTTATTATGTACATTTTATCTTACTGGGCGTTTCAACTGCACAACAAAACATGACACAATCATAGTCTTATCTCTTTCTACTCATCTCTAAGCGATAGAGATAGATAGTGCTTGCAATATGTTTTCTTGTGCAGTGGAAACTAGGGGGTTATAGCATCTTACTTATGACTTAAATCTTACCTTTTATTTTTAGGTTTCAGCAGAGGGGTACCTGCCACAGGAAGTGGAGTTTATAGTTATAGACAATCATCCGACACTTTTGAATATTACTTTACATTCGGCTAAAGTAAGTACTTTTAAACGTTTTACATAACGTTATTTACAAAGTGTAAATATTTTTTGACATAACCTAATACATAAGTAATAAGTATCGCCCCGATATAGTGCGGCTTTGATTTTTTATTGGAGGCAGAAGAAGGAAGCTTAGACTCAGAGGCTTAGAAAATTTAACACGAGAGGATTTTTACGCAACTTCAAGTATCTAAATAGTTAAGTATCTACCTACTTGTTTCTGATAATTTTTGGGGAAGGCGAGGTAACCACGTACAGCACACAAATTGAAGCGTCTACGCACACTTAAATAAAAGCTATACCTACACAAACACGAAACATGAACAGTTAATGCATACGAATTTTTCATGTATTTCGGCAGAAGGGATTGCGCGCAAAACCAGTTTTGTGTTAAATTTTCTAAGGCCTAAGTGTTTAAAGGAATGGTTCTTCGTTTAAAATAACTGATTTCCGATAGTTATAAATCTGTCTTCAAGTCACCGCACGAGTGAATCAGTATTGACTGGGTAAGCGCCTACCATTATAGACCACATTATCGCTTAACAACGGGCAAGATGAGGTCAAGCTCACACCTGTAATTGTACAAAATAACTGTATTTAATGTAAATATATAAAAAATTGATCCTCTGTGTGATGGTTACTTCAGCTTTTGGGTGTTTAGGGTTACATACATAAAGTTGCGGCCACACCTTTGCTGACCACCAAGAAGACTCCGACCAGGACCACTACCGCTGCAAACGATGGTGCTATTGTATTCCCTCAAGACTGATCGCTCTTATCGAAACCTGTTTAGACACTAACGTTCATATCAATGCTATAAACAGCTATAACACTAAGGGTAGTTTTTTCAATAAGCATAAAACTTTTAATTCAGGAATAATGATGACTTTTTGACCGTTAAAGTATAGAAAAGACAGATCATCAAATCTTTCGGCGGGCGATTGGCTCCTTTGTGATAGAAAATCAAAACGTCATATTTCCCCCAACTTATTTGGTTATTAAACAATTGGTTTTAATTATACTAATTTAACACTACATTCAATTGAAATCAATATTTTTTTAATTGTCATGTATGTAAAGTTTAGAAGAAGTTATAGTGGTTTCGCGTAGGTACTTAATGTTATTGACTAATACAAATGCGTGTGTAAAAAATGTATATTGTTATAGCATGGGAAGTATACATAATACTGCTCCTACTAACTCGTACTTTATTTAATTTTATTCCACTTCATGTAAATATTACCTATCTACATAAGCACTCTTCAACAGGTCTTTAATTAAGGTGAGTTCTTGCTATTTTTTTTTATGTGGGGGGTAAGGTAATGAAATATTATTTAATTAAACTTGCATGCGAGAAATACGGTTAAGGCTTGTCTCTGACCTCTGTCATTATAAAATCTCGAGATGATAAGTCTCTCAATTTAGAATATTATCTGTGGGTTACAGCGCTACTTAGAAACATAAGCCTAGTTTTTTCAGAGATATTTTGCTGCTTCTAGCCTCTTTGTGCTTGATTTTCTATGGTATTGCAATTAGAGC
Organism: Meganola albula; assembly: GCA_936450015.1. Lineage (NCBI taxonomy): Eukaryota > Metazoa > Arthropoda > Insecta > Lepidoptera > Nolidae > Meganola > Meganola albula. The sequence goes on along the minus strand of OW388155.1, from coordinate 9,000,086 downwards.
AGCGGCGGCGCAGCAGTATTGGCCTCGCCTTTAAAATATTAGATCGTGGATACGGCCCCGGTCGTGACCACACATAATTGTGAATTGTTTTATCGTGAAGGAAAATATCGTGAGGAAACAAGCACATAATCTATGAACTAATCCTTCGAGCACATGTGACATCCACCAACCCGCACTTAGCTAGCGTGTGTGGATTAAGGTCTAAACTCTCTGAACTCGTTTTGAGAGAAGACCCGCGTTCAGCAGTGGGTCACTAAAAGGATCGAAGTGATAGAGTCCAATTCAAGTTAAATTAAACCACGTTGTATGTTGCAGCGTATTGATGGTGGGCCATACTACCGGCCGGTGGCCCTCCCTCCCCGCGCGCCGCACGGGCCCCCTCCCTCGCCCGGTATCTTCGCCTCACTTACCAGCTCTTTTAATAATATCGTCTCCAACATCTTCGGATAAACAGCCAACCACACAGCATCTCAGTGTTGGCGTATTAGGTCATCGTCAGTACTGTTCCAAAGTGGCCTAGACAATTGTGCAGTAGACGTACGTCTTTTGGACTCCAGCCAGTCAATAAGACTTGTGTCATACATTTGTATATGAGGATGTATTGTCTTTTCTTGAAGCTACAAAAATAATTTGACCGAAGAAGTAGATAAAAATAATGTTTTCAATCAAATGGAGGAGCTAGTTACTGCCTGCGATCGACTGCTGGCCAGAGAAGTACATCAGAATACTCATCTTTATAATCACTATTAATGTAAAGACTTTGTAAATAGAAAGTATTAGATTAAGATAAATAAATAATTAAAGACTTAATTTATTGTAAAAATTGTTTTATTTTTTAGAAAATCTTAAAAAATACTTATACTTATTTTACTTTAAGATATCATTTGAACGAAAAACAAACTCAACTTTGACATGATTATAACACTTTTATAGTAGGGGAGCCGATGATGATAAATGTTACACGTGCGTCGTCCACTTACTTAGTGGACTTTAACCCCTTACCGAAGACAACGCCATTTAAGGCTATAAATAAAAGTTTTGAATTTATCAAAATAATGTTTTTTTCGCAATTACCTTTTTATCCGTATTCGAAAGTATTTTTTGTAGCAGGGGTACGGTACTTATTTATAACGCGCTCATACATATTGTCCTAGACTACGGTACATTTTTACTGCCCCTGGCAATTTGGCTGTATATTCTAAAATTGACCGCATTCAGGCTAAGGCTCTCAGAATAGTATCTGGGGCTATGAAATCAAGTCCTATCAATGCTCTACAAATAGAATGTGTCGATCCTCCTATGTTCCTTCGCCGTCAGTATCTATATGATAAATTCTTGTTTAGAGCTTTTCAATTTTATAAACTTAAGGCTCTGTCTACTCTTATTGAAACATGTAATTCCTGGTCTCATAAACCACTTCCATGCATTGTTGTCAGTTTTCGTAAGTTTATGTCCTTACAAGCCCCCACGCATCGATCTCCTACACACCCTCTCTTTTCCAGCGACCTAGAATCTCTAGTAAGTTCTATTGACATAACATATAACTTCGGCATAGATAAAGACACCTCCATGGCTAATGAAAGATTTAACATCATCTTAAATAATGATTGGAAAGACTATCAATACATTTATACGGATGCCTCTAAAAACTCTTCTTCAGGTAACGTAGGTGTTGGGATATTCCACCATCAATCTAAAATAGTTCAAAAGGTGAAATTCCCTCCAAAGACCTCTGTTTTTACCGGTGAATGTTATGGCCTCCTCAAGGCCGTAGAATTAGTCCTTTTATTACAGTTAAAGAAAACCATAATATTTTCCGATTCTATGAGTGCGCTACAATCGTTATCGAAGTTTCCTTTTAAGTTGAAAACCGTTTTCCCTATTATCATTAAGTTACGTCAGCTTTTAAATATGTGCAACATCTCGGGTCACTCTGTTTGTTTTGCGTGGATACCTGGTCACTGTAACATCTCTGGTAACTGTAGAGCAGATAAACTGGCCAACGAGGCTGTCATCGATGGTGATATGTTTCCTTATAAAAACTTTTGCCATGACCTTGGCTCTTTACCCACAGACTATCTTCAAGATTTTTGGATTAGCCTCTAGGTGGAGAGTTCTACGGTGAAGGGCAAATATTACAAAACAGTCCAGCCTACTATCCCGAGCAGACCGTGGTTTTTCAAACAAATTTATAATAAACGTTCAACTTCCTCACATAAATGCATGCGTTTGGGCCACAAAAGCACACCGGCGCATCTTGCCCGTCTCAAAATCTTACAATCTGACGAATGCGAATGTGGCATCGGTGTAGCTGATATAAATCACATATTTTTTTCCTGCCCCCTCTATGATTCCCATTCATTTTATAATAGTTTGATATCTATTCCTGTCCTTTACCTACTTCTATCCAGTTACTTCTATACCATAATAACCCTCGTATATATTCTATTCTACCTGATTTTATAAACTTGAACACCAACTTAAAAATTTAATCCTTCCCAAATCCTATCCTGGTTTTTCCATCCGCTCTAAATTAAATTGTTATAATGTTTAATATGTTTCCCTAACTTTGTTATTGGCAAATGGTCTACAACCGAGCCATTATTAAAAAAAAAAAGTATTTTTTGTCTATGGTGCAAGTGCAATCTCTTAATTTAATGAAAGTTATGTACAAGCGTGTCTGACCATAAGAATGCTATGAATTAGTGCAATTTTTTTTATGAGAAAATAACAATATCCAGAAATCCCCTCCTCAGCTCCCCTACTGTTAATTTAACAAGATTATAAAGAAGACGCTTATTCTGATAATGACTAACTATCAGTGGGGTCCAGTTTAACTTGTTCTCTAGCGACTTGGAAGGCGGCTATGAGCGCAGCCAGCTCTATACGTTCACTGCACCCAGAGGACAGACGCGCTTCAGCGTCCGACATTTTGATGAGCAAATTTATTAGTACTTCGGGCGGCAGTTTTACTGAAATGTAAACATCAATTGTTTATAATTCAAGTACAAACATGGATGATTATGACGACTTCTACCTATTGTTATTCATGTAGTAATCAATATGGATACTTAGACTAGTAAGAGTATTAAAAAATTAAGAGATATACAAACTTACACCTTTGTATAATCGTATGCACTTCCGTCAATATGTCATTAAGCGCTAATCCTTTCGCGATTTTCAGGTCTTGAATATCTGATTGTTGGATATTAAGAAAATTGTTATATAGCATACTTAATTCAGTCTATCTGATGGTTTTTAACACCTGAACCATTGAACTGATTAAGTTAAATTTGATATAGAGACGCGGAGAGAAAGCTAATAGTTTATAAAGGATACTTTTGAAACAAGCAGCGAAATCGTTCTCGTTAAGCAGCCAATTGAGTATATTGTTGATATCGGAGCGCAGTGGATGTCCCACGCAGGTGTAGACGTTGTTCTCGGTGACGTCACGATACGCCAGCCACGTGCTCTGCAACGTGTTCAGCACCTTGCGCATGTCGCCACCTGACAAAGCTAGAAGCGCCTTCACACCATCCTCAGACATCTTCACCCTAAAGATGTATTCAACGTTATCATTCACAGGTTAGGTTGACTTTTCTAATTTCTCAGCACTGATCTGACCAATAGCACAGTCACACCACCAAGCTCCTATCTGGTAGTTCTGAAGTTTTAGGTAAGTCACCCGCGTGCTTCTGAGATCACGTTTAGTCATCAGTTATGCGCCCCGATTCTCCGAAGGAAATCCTTATTTATCTCTAATAGACATAATTTGTCGAACAAAAATGGAGATATCATTTTTTTCGATATAAATGTCTATTAGAGATGTCTAAAGAGCCCAGATCTATCACTGGTCATCGGCTAGCCCATCCCACTGAACTATTGAGAGCGTAAGGAATAGAATGTTGGTAGGTACATACATACATCTGCACTATATCCTCTGCGTCCGTGGCTAGTCAGTCAATGATCGGCCGCCATAGCCGAAATACGTCTAGGACTTTCAATAATTTACAGTTTAAGTACTGAGTAGTTAGTATTACCCTTCAGCCTTAGCTATCTCTTCAAGCCGAGGCACGATTTGTGAATGTTGTAGAGGGGCAAACCGGAATCTCGTGCATCTGGACTGCAGCGCCGGAATTATTTTGCCCAAGTAATTGCATATTATACAAAACCGCACGTTTTCTGTATATTTCTCTATTACTGAAAAAAAAAGGAAAGTAATGTCGGTATTAACATGACTTTGTCTTTTAAAGTGGACCCACGGGTGAGTCAGGCAAAAGTTTTCCAGGAGTTCATTCGTAAGTATAATTTCCTTTTTCAAATTGGGTATACGTTGATCACGGTTTAGTTATCAATATCTAAACCGGATGACCGAGATGGCCGAGCTTTGCTCGGTCATCCAGATATCGCCCCCGAAACCCCCTATATACAAAATTTTATGAAAATCGTTGTAGCCGATTCCGAGATTCCAATTATATATGTATACTAGCTGCCCCAGCGAACTTCGTACCGCCAGCGGACAAAATTGTGAATCTAAACCATTCCCAGATCCCCTTGAACACACACAAAAAATTTCATCAAAATCGGTCCAGTCGTTTAGGAGGAGTTCAGTCACATACACACGCACACAAGAAATATATATATTAAGAAGATACATATATACAAGAATTGCTCATTTAAAGATATAAGATACGCTTAATTTAGGAACCTCTTGAGAGGGATGCAGTGCCCCATAGTTGAATTCCATATTACATATTATGTCCAATGGGCTTCAGTATTGCTTTATACAATAGAATTTGGTTTTCAAGAGAAGTTGAGACTTTCGACCAATGAGCCGGTACAGTATTCTTGTTTGGATACCAAGTTGCTTTCTCTCTTGTGGAACTTGTATATTGTTAAGTTGACTGGGGGGGGGAGGCAGGATCCTTGTTTAAAGTTGTAACATTGACTGATTTGGTTTAGTTTGCTTTTACCGCCAATGCGATATTGTGTCGTTTAATCCTGTTTGGAGTTTCAGCTGCAAAGTTCCAGTTGTTAAGGATTCAGATGTTGGTAAGTCTGCAGTGAACAGTAAGTATGTTATGGGTCCCAGTACACTACCCTGAGGCACTCCTGCTTTTATGGGACACAAGTCAGACAGTGCTTACCAAATTTGGACGATGAAATGACGCTGCTGTAGAAATGATTGTAATATTCCAATTCTAAATTATTAGGTAGAGCGTTCTTAATTTAAACAGTAGTCCTTCGTGTCATTCGCAGGCAAATGCCTGAGATATGTCCAAGAAGTCAACTGTTACAGTAAGATTTTGCCTCCAGGGATTCAATAATCTTTCTTGTCAGTCTGTGCACTTGGTTAGCAGCGTGCTCACTACGAAACCCAAAATGGTGGTCATGGATTATTTTTTTCTTTTAAAATAGGCATGATTCTTTGAAGCATGATCTGTATGATTTTGCATCGCCAGGTTGTTTTCCGTGTTTCAGTATCTTAATCATCCGAGCCACCTTCCACTCCGGAGAGACGAACTGTAGTCTTGTCATGGCATGTTAAAAAGTGACGTAAGGAAAGTAATCCCTGATTCGGGCAGTTCTTGTAGTTCGCGGTTTGTTATTAGGTCGTAGAGTTTGGAAATGTCACAGAAAATTTGATATGGGGTGTTAATTAAAATACAAAATGTAACAAAATAGTAACATTTATTATTGCACACAACAAATTGTTGAAGATGCTTTTCTTTGTACTTTCCTTACAGCTTTTCTAGTCATTATTAGTGATTGTGTAAGTTGTGGTTGTACAGGAGATGTGTGTCCGTTGATAGGAGAGTGACGTGAGGGCGACGAGCGGCCCTTAGCAACGAGTGGCGGCGGGGGTGCGCGACGTACCTTCATACCCAACACACGAGCCACGAGACTTGTAAATACGTTAGTTACCTGAAAATTTAAATTTATCTCTCGTCTATGAAGATGATATGTAGGAACTAAGAAAGATCTTAGTGGGAGGTAAGTTGGGAATTGCGCCCAATGAATGGCAAGAGTCTCGCCCCTATTATGTATGGGACTTAAATATAGCCTGCAAAATGTGGGTGATATTTACCTTCGAATGTTCTCCTATAATACACTTCTATGTTATGTATGTTGTTGTTATCTCGAGTCTGCGAAAAGCAACTTACCATATCACCAGTTCTCGCTGAGCCTTTAAAGTTCTCTAACAAGTGTTCCGACGAGAATTTCTGTACGTCAGACAACCTCACTGCTCTCTGGTGTTCCAAATCAGACTTATTACCAAACAACGCCATCAGAGGCTTTTTTGTTTCTTTCTCGAAAACTTCCTTAACCTTCAATATCCATACGCTTAGATTCTCGAAACTTTGCAAATTAGTAAGGTCGTATACAAACATGACAACCTAAAAAAAAACAGTACTTATCAATGGATTATAGGATCAAGGGTCTAAAAAGGGCTAGTAGAGAAGTAACAACCTTGAAGTGTCCACTGCGGGGCACACTTCTCTCTATTTTAAGTATTGAGAGTTTTGACCTTGGTACACACACGCTGGTCAAATGCGGGTTGGTCGACGTCACATGTCCTTGAATATTTAGTTTAAGACACATAGTATCTAGAGATGCTTTTCTTTATCAAGATGATGGAGCATGAACTAAAAACTAAGAGTATTGCCGTACATACATCGGAAGCGTATAAATATTTGTCGAGCATTTGCGTATTAAGCGCGTTGCCAGCGACATCGCACAGTTGCAGCGGCACGGGCGCACAGTGGTCTGAAAATCGAGCTCCCCTTTCATAGAAAGTCAATGTGGGATATTCATAAAACTAAAATATGGAACGTCTCAGGTATACATTCCTTTAATGCATATTTTAGTATGAATGATTTTAGTTACTCCGCGCCTGAGAAAAAAAATATTTAGTATTTTTTTGTATGGGAGAAATTACATAAAGTACATTTTCTTGCGACTGAATGAAACTGAAAGGCTGGTACTCATACGAGCTATTGCCGCTCTTAAGGCGATTACGTTGACATACCACTCGTGTACCTTTAGGTGCCGCTTCACACGTAGGATTTTTTTGAAATTTCGAATTTTCGGCATTGAATATTTTAAGTATGTGACGCATTTAAATTAGGTTGGTAAGGAATTTGGAATTAAATATTTATAATAAATACGCACCTAATATTATAATAATTGTTATAATAGATTCAATTACTTTAACTCAAAATATAAGTTAACTTTAGAAATTCGTTTTTTGCGAATACTAATTAGGGCCCTGCAACTAATATCTGCCTTATTTTAACAAATAACTTTTTACAATAGTAACCTCATTAGCTAAGAGGGTGTTAATGATTTTTACTATACCTAATGATAACAGAGGTTCGTTATCATTATCAATTACGGGAATCACTTATTCCTTTACTAATAGTTCAGTTTTATTACGTGTTAATTTGTACCGACCCTTAATGAGGGTCGGTGAGAGAGTTATACATAAATAGAATGTTTGGCATGGACTCTGTCAGTAACGTTTAGCACTTGTGCGCGTAAACTTTAATTTTTCTGTTCTTTCAATTTTTCTATTGCAATGGAAGGTTTTGGTACCAATCTTGATATTTTCATGTTTGTGGCCAACAACACTTCTTTCTCAGATCCCAATGTGTTGTTTGATGTGTTTGTGAATAGTATTGATTTGTCAGAAAATGAAAAGAGAGACTTGAAACAATTCTGCCAAACTTATGTGTGTGCATTGAAAAGGAAATGGATCTCATGTAATCGTACACGACATACTTTCATTAAAAAGTACGAAGCATGGCTCCAAGAAGACATCAAATGGCCTGAAGTCATCAAGGAAAAGATGACTTCCTCAGTAACGATAGATCAGTCACAGTGTTCCAGTTCAGAATTTCCCGTAAACGAAGGTGCATCAACATCCGCACAACCACAGACTTGTAGTGTTGGAACCTCAACATCTCTTGGAAACCAAAGAAAGGAGTTTTCGGTGTTAAGCCCGTTACAGAAGAAAAGGAGAGTAGAAGAGCTTTTAAATCATCCATCGGAAAGTCTTGCTTATGCAACTGGCTTGAAGGCGCAAAATAAAGATGTAGCAGACATAATAAAATTAGTCACAGAGAATCCCGAAGAGGCTACAAAGATAAAAGATATACTTAAAACTAAAAAAAATGTGCCCATATATTCTGCTGATAAAGCTTTAGGTATTTTGACTTCGTTGAAGCTGTCGAAGTGGCAGTATACTACTTTGAGAGCTTGTGCAAAGGAAGAAGGAATCCCACTATATCCTTCATACACAACTGTCCTAGAAGCGAAAAAGGACTGTTACCCACCTAAGGATAGCATAGACATTTCTGAAAATGGGGCACGAGTTAAACTTCAAGCAATTTTGGATAAAACTGTGTCAAGACTTGGAAAATATCTACGTTTGCCCTCTACTTTAGATGGCAAGGAGTTAACACTTCTGTGTAAGTGGGGCTTTGATGGTTCTTCAGGGCAGAGTTTGTATAAGCAAAGCATGGTGGAGGAAGATGATTCCAGCGTCTTCATGTGTTCTTTTGTACCTATTAGATTAGATTGTGATGAAGAAAATGTATGGGAGAATCCAAAACCGTCTTCGACAATGTTTTGCAGGCCTCTTTTTTTCAAGTTTGCAAGTGAAAACAAATTAGACATCAAGAGAGAACAAGCCACGATTGAAGCTGAAATTGCTACACTGGTGCCTTCTATAATGGGAAATCATACAGTTAAAGTTAAAATGCTCATGACTATGATAGATGGTAAAATAGTTTCTAAATTATCAGAAACATCAACCCAAACTTGTGACATATGTAAAGCAACCCCATCTGAAATGAATAAATTACATGTGATCTCAGAGTAAGTTTTGAATACTTTTATAATTTTCTTGGCTGATAATCATGAATACCTATTTTTAAATATATTATTTATTTGTTTTCCAGAAAACCAGTGTCAACGGAAATATACCAATATGGTTTGTCTACTCTCCATGCTTGGATTAGGTGTATGGAATGTTTGCTTCACATTTCCTACAGACTTGATTTCAAAACATGGCAAGCTAGGGATGCAGACAGCAAAGAGTTATTGAAGGCAAGAAAGCAAATCATCCAGCAGAAGTTTCGTGATGAAATGGGCCTCTTAGTAGATATCGTCAAACAAGGTGAGTCTTGAAGTGCAACGAGTTGATTTGAATGATTTTGAGAACGTTACTTACCAAATACGTTGTTTCTGCTCAAAATGGTGAAGTTTTTGGTTTTTGTTTCAGGTGCAGGCACTACAAATGATGGCAATACAGCCCGAAAATTTTTTAGTGATCCTGTAAAAACGGCAGCCATCACTGGATTAGATTCCACTATAATCCATAGATTTGCCACAATTCTAGGTGTGATAGCATGTGGGGAGCCCGTTAATGTTGAAGCGTTTGCAAATTTTGCGCGCCTTACTGCAGAAAGATATGTGGAACACTATGGTTGGTATTATATGCCGTCAAGTGTTCACAAACTTTTACTGCATGGTGCTGAAATTATCAGGCATTTCAACATTACCCCCATTGGCAAATTATCAGAAGAGGCATCGGAAGCCAGGAATAAAGACTTCAAAAAAATCCGAGAACATCATTCGCGGAAGTTTTGTCGTAGAGCAACAAATGAAGATATTTTTAATGGACTCCTTGTATCGTCAGATCCGTACCTATCCAGCATAAGACCTGTACACAGAAAGTCAATCAGAACAGCTGTCTCTGATGACATGAAAACACTTCTCATTAATGAAGACAATACAAGTGTGGACAAAGAAAATATTGAGTTTGTTGATGTTAGTGTCGCAATGCTGGATTCAGAATTAGAAGATTTTGATGATAATTGTTAATGCGTATTTTATACATATCGACGTTATTATTATTTTTATTTATTTTAATGTTAAGACTAGATAAATAAGAATTTTTGGTATTAAACAAGCAAAGAGAATATAGACGTATTTTGAAGAATGTAAGTAAATACTAACCAAATGAAGCTTTTTGTATTCTTTGATTCAGTTTTTTTCTAGTTATAGATGTTATTATTATTTTATGTTCTAATACTAGAGAAATAACGATTTTCAGTACTAAACAAACAAAGGCTAGGGTTTAGACGTAAGTATTTTGAGGAATGTACATACTAGCCAAATGAAGTTTTCTAAATTATTCGATTAAATTTAAAAATAAATAAATTAGTTTTAGCTGTTTAACTGTTATAATATTTAAACACTTGTTTTACAATTGATTGTACAGTTTTTAATCGTATTAAATTTTCAAATATGAAAAAAATGTTAAATAAGTGTTTTATTCCTTCTTTAAATAGCGTGACTTTATGGTCGTTGCTTTCCTGTTATGAGGTGATTCTACTCATAAAAACAAACAACTTTTTTTATGGAAACCACCTTGAAATGACGGAAAAGAAAACAACTGTTTCATACATTACGGCCAAGCAGGTATCGAACTTTAGTTTGAAACAGCAGACATTTTTACGCGATTTAGAGATTGTTTCCATAAAAAAAATTGTTGTTTTCATAAGGAATTCGCAGGAAAACAACAACCCCAAAGGCATAACATAAAATATTCAATACCGAAAATTCGAAATTTCAAAAAAATCCTACGTGTGAAGCGGCACCTAAAGGTACACGAGTGGTATGTCAACGTAATTGCCTTAAGAGCGGCAATAGCTCGTATGAGTACCAGCCTTTCAGTTTCATTCAGTCGCAAGAAAATGTACTTTATGTAATTTCTCCCATACAAAAAAATACTAAATATTTTTTTTCTCAGGCGCGGAGTAACTAAAATCATTCATACTAAAATATGCATTAAAGGAATGTATACCTGAGACGTTCCATATTTTAGTTTTATGAATATCCCACATTGACTTTCTACGAAAGGGGAGCTCGATTTTCAGACCACTGTGGGGCGGTCGCAAGCCTAGGCACTGGCCGGCCATCACCTCCGCGCCTTGCGTGCTGCCCTCGCTCGACCCACTCCCGCCCAAGTACCGGTGGCAGAGGCTGCTCTAAAATTATAAAGACAAGAACAAGTTCTTAAGAAATAGCTACATTCAAAGAAAAATATGACATTAATGTTATTCTCTTCCAATAAAGTATTAATAGTAATTATGCCATGTTACCTAGATTTCTAAAATGAATACAAAAGTAGGTCCCTTATTCAGTAATTGGCATATAACTCGATCAATTGGGGCATAGTGGATGTTTGTGCATGTACATTTGTATGTAAATTGGCTGCTGCGTAGACAAGGCCCATGACCAAGATATTGGCCATTGTAATAACAGTACTTATAATTACTTACCTTTCCAGTAGAAGGTTCACCAACAATGGTAATCTTGATAGTTCTACATTGGACTTCTTCATTTTCACTATCTGACATTTTATTCTTGCAGAAACTTTTAAAGGCATTTAACACAACACGTCAATTTGAATATCTTAAAATTGGTAAACGTAATAAACACTGAGCACATGTATTTGTTTTGATTAATTATCTCCATGGCAACTAAGTAATGATGACATTGAAGAATTGATTCTACTGAATACAAAAGTTTACTACATTTGACAGTGATTAGATAGTTTCCGCCTACAATAAATAAAAAGATTAACTTTCTAATGATTAATCAGTAATCATAATAATAAATGGAGTGGACCAGAAAGTACTATATTAATTACAAGATTATTATTACTACACGGTTGCTAATTAGTATAGGGTTGCTAAGGACCGAATGCTATACTTATACTAATTATGTAATTATTCTTAATATTATCTATACTTATTACATATTAGTCTTATTACTTATAATATTATAAAGAGATAATATTACAAAAACGACACCAAGTACCTAACTATTATAGTTACGTCACAATAACTACTTTTTCATCATAAAATTTGCAATTATAACGCCGGTATAAACTAGACCACATTATTCGTAGCTCGGTATTAATCCTTATCTAAATCTAAATAAATCACTTTATATTCAAATGTATATCAGTACCTGTAAATTACTTTTTGAAATTATTCAAATCGGACAAACCATCATGATAAAAGTTATCATGAGTATAACTTTTATCAAAATTGAGATTTAGGAAACAGAGAGGACTCAAATGGATTTTAACCGCCGACAAAAAAGAGGGGTGTTGCAAGCGTGTATCTGTATTTTGTGTATCAAAATTTTGGCTAATGGTTTCTGTATGTGTAATTAAATGTAACACTATGACTATATCTATACTAATATTATAAAGCTGAAGAGTTTGTTTGTTTGAACGCGCTAATCTCAGAAACTACTGGTTCGATTTGTAAAAATCTTGCACTGTTAGATAGTCCATTTGTTGAAGAAGGCTATAGGCTACTTTTTATTCACAGCTGGGCATGATATGTAGTTCACGCGGGCGTAGCCGCGACGGTAAGCTAGTAATATAATATTATCACACAAACACACATAGCGCCATCTAGTCCCAAAATTAAGCCATTATATTTGCTTGTGTTTGGGTGCTAGGAATGGATATTCTACTTAAATGCATTTTTTTGGTAAATTTATATAATACATATCAATAAAATTATAAAAATGAATCCCTATTTCCATTAGTCACGCCATGCCATCACGCGCCGGCTGGACCAATTTTGCTATTTTTTTTTAGAATATTTTTTAAAGTACGAGGATGAATCTTACGCAGAGAAAGAAAACCAATGTTCTCCAAAACGGCTTGATCGATTTTTATGGAATCTTATATCTATATTCGATAGGTCTGAGAATCGGTCGTAATCTATTTTCGGACCCGGTACGTGGCACTGCTAGAATTATTTAAATTGGACATATCATTCAAAAGTTATCATGAGTATAAGACTAATCAAAATTGAAATTTATGAAACAAAGCGGTTATGTCTGTGACTGTAATGGATTTTAACCCCGGCAAAAAGAGGGGAGTTATAAGGTTGAGACGTGTATCCGTGTATCTGTATTTTGTGTATCTGTGTAGAAATTTGAAAATCTCCCGGGTGTTCCGTGGCGCATTTTTTGCAAGGGGGTTACGGGAACCACATGTGATGTGATGTGTGTGACACAACCGGGACCGTTACTTAAGTAGATACCTAACATTTTTATGGGTGTCTATCTGTGGATTATTGCCGCACCATAGCAAATGCTAAATTAAACTAATGATTTTGATTATTTGTTTTGCCGTAGCAGACTTGATAGTGTTCTAAGCATGGAAAGTAAACCGTGTGATAAAATATATGATGATTAAAAAATTTGTCTAAATACCGCCATCTACCCGTGCGAAGCCGTGGCGGGCCACTAGTCCGATAATAAAGAAATTTGAATTACTTAAGTAGGTAGTACCAACCCACATTTATTTAGGGAGATATCTTTATAATGTTGCAGTATATAGCTTTTAAACAGATGATTTCGGTTTGTTGTGTTAGTTTTGCCAAAGCAGACTTAATTGCCCGTTCTAAGCATGGAAAGTCTGCCGTGAGTGTGTTAAAATTTATATAGTTCCTGTATATTTTAATGAATGTAACACCACATCTGGGTGGGGAGAGCTTCAAAGCTGTATGTGATGATGAGAAATCTAGCTTGGTCTATTACTTAAGTAGGTACCATTCTTTTAATGAGAGGATCCTTTATGGATCCCTTCGTCCCATTTGTATACAAGGCAGGGGGAATGTGGGACTCCCAGAGGTTACCTACTAAAACCTCCCGGGTATTCCGTCGCGCATTTGTGCCAGGAGGTCACGGGCACCGGGTGTCACATGGACACAACCGCAACCGTTACTTAAGTAGGTACCTAACATTTATCTGTGAGTTATTGCGGCATCATGGGTGAAATGAAAACGAACGAACCTAAAGATTTTGACCGTTTGTTTTGCTAAAGCATACTTGATCCAGCGCTCTAAGCTTGGAAAGCCTGCCAAGAGTGTGGTAAAAGTTATAATTATTAAAATTTTGTCTATACCGATATCTACCCATGCGAAGCCAGTGTAGACCACTAGTTAATAGTAAAGTTATTTTCTCTCAAAAACGTTAAAGGCAGATTCATGTTTAAAAAAAACTGAAATAAATTTTGAAGAAACAAAAACTGAAATAGCATAAATTTTATACTATTGAACTGGAATTTACAAGAAAGATATAATATGCGTGCATGCGTGTGCGAGTGGTGTGGCGCTGTAAATATTAATTTTGAACTAAGTATTAACTTAAATTATACAAAACATTGAGTCGCGTGACTCTGTTGCGGTCACTAAGAACCTAATGCTGTCTGTACAAAGCATTAAATCATGTGACTCAGTTGCAATCCCGGGTCACAGTTACTAAGATCTGAATGCTACCTATACTGACGATAATGATACCGACCAATTAAGAATTGACTTGACTCTCAAAATAAACAGATTAACAATGTAACTCTGAGAACACAGAAACTAGATACAGGCAAATATCAGTTGGCTACAACTGCTTGTCTGTTTAGTAATAATAATAAACAGAAGTGTAGGAGCATCATTAGTAAAATAATTGCTGATTGCTGAACTCTAAGCAATGTCTTAACATAACTAAATGCCGATAGGCATTTAGTTATGTTAAGACATATTGAGGTAAAGAAATATTTAAGGAATATTGATACATACTTCTTCTCAATGCATTTTGTGCATCATTAGTCATGGCATCAGCTTCATCCAGGATGATTAGTTTAGGTCCAGCTTTAAATATTGTTCTAGTTGAAGCAAAGCTTAGAATTTGACCTCGTACTATGCCAATGCCACGGTCATCAGATGCATTTAACTCCAACACCTAAACAACACCAAAATTATTAGTTCTTGCTTTTTGAAATGTACTCTCAGTAACATAATAATGAGGTAATTCAGTGTTTTCCATTGTTTTATGTCCAACAGGGGAGGTCACTACACCTTACAAAATATTATTTACTTATTTTAAGTAAATATTATACTGCATGTATTTAGGCAACTACCTAGTACTTATCAATATCTAAAAAGTCTGAATATGCAACTGCCTATAGGCCACAGTGACTGCTAACCATTTCATTTTTATTTAAATGGCAATTTATTCATATCAGTACTTACCATGGAGTTAAATTGTTGAGGAGTATACATTTGCCTTGCACAGGCTAGAATTGTAGACGTCTTTCCGGTTCCAGGGGGGCCATAAAATAAGAGATGAGGCAGTTGATTCTCTTTCATAAACTGATTAACTAAAAAATACCACTACCATCATAATCATTACAAAAATAACATTAAGTACATAGCCTATACTATGCTAGACAGCGATACTTACTGGTTTTGATTATATCGTCATGAGAAATTAAGTCTTGCAATTTGGAAGGGCGGTATTTCTCAACCCTAGAACAAAAAAATCTGATACAAAAAGAAAAGGTATGAAACTTAAAAACCAGTACTAAATACTGACCATGGTAAATTTTTGCTTACTTCACCCACAGTCATTTTCTAGTTTATGATAGTAGACTCAGTAGACAGTAAGCGCAATTTAATTTTATTTAATTAAACACACAATCAAAATAATTAATTATTGGTGGGCGCCAAAACATGTTTTTTTTGTTCACAGATTCTGTAGAGATTTTGTTTGACAGAGACAAATAGCATAGCTGACAATAAAAATGACATTGACAATAGTAGAGATTTAGTAGTCTGTCCTTGTCACAGAACAGGGTAACCACCCACCCTTAGACAGACTAATGAGAACATGAAGAGTTATTTACTTTAGTAATACAACTTTTTGGTTGTGTGCAGTGTTGCCAGACCTCCTGATTTATCAGGAGGTATCCTATTTGTGTGAGATTCTCCGGATCTACTGATTTTATTGTAAAATCTCCTGATATTTGTCTCCTAATAACGTATGAGACCTATCTACTAATTTTCAATAGAATAGATTTTGTTTACAGGGTACACAAAATGAAATTCTCTAACCGAATTCAGGTACGTGTACGTGTAAGTAATTTAAAATAAGCGTGATTTTGCAATGCATACCGTAAGATAGTTGAGAGAAGACCCGTGCCCAGCTGTGGGACACTAAAAAAGGGTTAAAGTGATATTCAAGTAAAGTCTATTTCTTCACGAGGACATCGCGTTTAAAAAAATACACTAAGAAATAAATCATTTAACTTGATAGAAATTAATAAAAAAGTACTAAATTTAACTATTTAAATCAAATTTAATTTAACTTTGCATGTAATAGATTTCGTTTAGTTTTTTGTTTGCAGCGACAGGAGACAAAAGACGTTTTACTATTAGCTAGATTTAAATATAGTACCGCAGTGGCAAGACTATTTTCACAAATTAATTTAATATAGGCCAAATTGAGAAATAAATTGAACACAAGTTATTGCAGAAATTAGGACTAAAATGGTACTGAAAAATAAAACAAAATTAAATGATGTGGTGTCGTGGGACACCAGGTAAGAACGAAGTTCCTTCGGCTAATAAAGAAAGAGGGAGAAAGAGAAAGGTATTATACACTACTCGCTTGTGTATGCGACTCATTTAACGGTTTTATTCCACGCATTCTTTCTTACGGTTTTACTGTCACATTTTTTTCAGTTCGGTCGCGCAGCATAATTCCTATCCCTTCCAAGCCTGCCGTAAGGAACTTCGTTCCAAAAATTGTTGTAGTTTTTAAAAACAAAGCTAAAAAGTCAAATGTATGAAAAATTAGTTATTGATTATGAATATCATAAAAGTAAATAAATATTTTATTCATTTCCTGATTTTTCAGGTCGGTCTCCTGATTTTTTTTCTATTATCTCCTGGATTTTGAAATTTTGATCAGGCAACACTGGTTGTGTGTGTTGTGTGTGTGAAATCAAAGATCCTACGATTATTATTTATTAATTTATTCTATGTTTTGTTCGGTTGTTCCATCCAGTTATTTTTGTTGTAAATGACACTTTCATCTGAGTATTACGTAGTAATAAGAGATCTAGTGGTTCAGCAAAGAAATTAAACAATGAATTTGTCTGGTAAGTCTGTATTACATCTAAATATTTAGGTTGTTTTTATTTCATTTCACGAGTAAAATTCTTAACTGGTTCTCAGATCCTTCTGATGATGAGTCCAGTAGTGACGAGAGCATTGGTCCAGCGAAGCGACAGAGATCTGATACATTCGAGGCGTCATCTACCACTTCACACGGCTCTGGTGAGTGAGATATTCCCCCCCCCCCCCCATCTTTTCGTCTGTAACTATGCCCCATAAAACTGTACTTATATTCTTCATGAACAAACAAATATATTTTTTAAACAAATTAAATATGTGTTGTACACAACAGAGACCTGGGTCGGTGGGTCATCTTAAGGCTGCTCTACTCTAAAATAAAGAATTATCTTTTCAGCTTTACAAGAATCAGATAGAGAATTCACAAATGAAAATTATGGCATCCAACATCTAAGCAAAATTAGACAAAGTTTTGGTGACCAAAGTCCTGAAGAAAACATTAGGCTCAGTAGAAGCAGTTTAAGTGAGAATTGTTCTTCACCAAACGAACAGTATGATGATTATCGTGCAGTCTTTGATGAGAATGACAATGGAGATGGGACACGGCCTAGTTTCCAAGATATGGGTGATACATTTTACAACAAACATTCTGAGCAAGATAAAATCTCAAAAGATCCTTATAATGGAGAATATTCAGATAAATCCAAACGTATGATGATGAACATGGGGTACAAGCCAGGAAAAGGTTTAGGAAAGTTTGAACATGGTAGAACTCAACCAGTGGAGGCCTCCACACAAAAAGGCAGAAGAGGTTTAGGTTCCAAACCATCAGTAGTAGGAGATCTGCCACAAGAAATTATGCAAATTGGAGATGAAAGAAAACCAGAAGCTAGGGAGGAAGTAGTAAGTATTTTATAATTATTTCAATCTTATTGACTATCTAAACTAATATTAGTAAGAGGAAAGATTTGATTGTTTGTTTGTTTGTTTGTTTGTTTGTAACGAATGGAGTCAAAAACTACTGGACCAATTTCAAAAATTCTTTCACCATTAGAAAGCTACAGGTTTACTGAGTAACATAAGCTATATTATTTGTTAAAAAAATTAGGGAATCTGTATGAAAACTTCCATAATTGAACCAAAGTGGGTAAAAAATAATGAAAAAATCATTATATTGCGTACGCTCCGGAAACTATTGTCATTAGAGCAAAGTGATGTGCTACAGTTTTATAGAGGCCATAAATATCTACAAAAAATTCTTGAGGTACCATATATCTAAAAATTTTAGTTACAATAACTACTTTTTCATCTTAAAATATGCAATTGTAATGCCAGTACAAATTAGACTCACTCAATTATTCGTACCTTTGTGTTAATCCATATCTAAATAAATCACATAATTTTCAAGGGTGTATCAGTATCTGTAAATTACTTTTTGAATTATTTTAATCTACCATTAATCATCATACCATTCAAAAGTTATCATGAGTTTAATAGATACTTATCAAAATTGAAATTTAAGAAACAGACCAGTTTTCTCTGTGACTCTAATGGATTTTAACCCTGACAAAAAAGAGGGGAGTTATAAGGTTGAGACGTGTATCTGTGTACAAGTTTGTAAATAAATGTAACACCACGGGTATACCCCTCATGGGGTAGACAGAGCAGCAAGAGTGTAGGTATGTGATGATGAGAAATCTAACTTGGCCTATTACTTCTTTCTAGATCTGCCAATAGTGTGTTAAAATTTAAATAATTCCTTTTAAATGTAAATGAATGTAACACCACGTCTGAGTAGGCAGAGCGCCAAAAGTGTATGTGGTATATTACTTATGTACCTTTCATTTTCACATACCCCTTACCCTTCGCCCCGTGTGTAAGCACACACGGGGTGAACTGAGAGACTCCCAAAGGGTACCCACTAAAATCTCCCGGGTGTTCCGTGGCGCATTTGTGCCAGAGGGTTACAGAAGACCCACATGTGACATAACCTGGACCGTTACTTAAGTACATACCTGACATTTATCTGGGTGTTTATCTGTGAGTTATTGCGGCACCATAGCTATTAAACTAATGATTTTGATCATTTGTTTTGCCACAACAGAGTTGATCGATTGTTTTAAGCAGGGAAAGTCTGCCAAGACTGTGATAAAATTTATGATAGTTATAAAATTTGTCTAATACCAATATATACCTGTGTGAAGCTGGGGAGGCCACTAGTGTATTACTAAAATCAAGCCTAGATATGCCTTGAGTTGGTGCAACTATTTAGTATGATGGGTCTGGCTTATACTGCTAGTCCAACTCCAGAAAAATTATTTGATCAAAAATTATGAAACTATCAAGTAGCTTTTTTTTAATTATTGTGAACATACATTCAATCAGATGTGGTGAGAGACTTTGTTTGTTAAAATGTATTTACTTTTTGTTACCAGGTGTGGCTGGATCCTGCCCCAGATGAGCCTTTAACTAGTGAAATTTTGAAGAAATGGTTAAAACAAGGGCCAAAGAAATTAGCTATTGATGATGAAACAGAATTTGTTGATCCTGAAATACTGAAAGGAGTTTTAAATGCAAAGGTAGAAGCCATGCCTATGACACTTCCTGTATAGCAGTTATATATGTATACCTGGTAATGCCTATTTTTGCCTGGTTATACTACGAAAACTGGAATACATTGAAAATACATTGACAACATTTTTTGAAATTTAGTAGTATTTTAAGTAACTGAGAGTTCTGAGAAAGGACTAAAAAAATTACTACCTGCAAAAATTTCAGAAGTATAAAAATTAAGGTTTCGTTTTGTTATTATCTTAGGTCCATCATAGACTACATCTTGGCTTAACATCAGGCAAGATGTAGTAAAGTGCAAGCCTATTTCAGAATTTAAAAAATGTTTTAAAAAAAATTGGTTGCCTGTAAAGTCGGTATACGGGCGAAAGTTTTACGTGACAACGACTTTGAGTGGTAAAATAATTTTAATGTGAATATTCATTCGTATAGTAGCAAGAAGGATGAAATAATAGTAACAATTTTAAACATTTATTTATACAAAGAATTATATTTGAAACATTAATTTATACAAAGAATCTCGCTCTTAGGCGGGCTAACTGAGCTCGAGTGGAAGGGACGCGTGCCTTTCACTTTTTATGTCTGTCTCTCTCGCTCTTAGGCGGGCTAACCATGCCTGAGTGGAAGGGACGCGTGCCTCTCACTCACTCTCATTGTGAGCGCATAACGTGAGCGGAGCGTAACGCAGTTTCTTGAAGTGTCACCCGGCAAACCAATTTATAAGACGTTGTCACGTCAATAAAATGTCAATATTTTTACTTCTTATGAGATCTACTCTTATAGCCAAACATGCATTTCTAGTATAAATCTTTCATTTTTTTTTGGACGGGCCGGTGGCCTCGTCGGTAAGATACTTGCTTTTCACGCCGCAGGTCGTGAGTTCGATTCCCACCCGAGACAAACATTAGTGATGAACATTTGTGTTTGTGTCGAGTCTGGGTGTAAATATCTGTTAATGTCCCAGAATATTTATTAGTTTATTTATAATAATTATATTTTCAGAGTATTTTTGATTCCTTGGATGATGAGGATCTGAGGCATGCTCGTTTCCGCAGTAATCCATATGAGACCATTGGTGCTGCAATATTTCTGAACAGGGCTGCTGTCAAGATGGCTAACATTGATGCTGTTTTTGACTTTCACTTCACTAATCCTAAGAAACAAAATGGTGAAGCAGCTCTTGATAAGAAAGATATGCTGTATTTTGCTGATGTATGTGCTGGGCCTGGGGGCTTTTCAGAATATGTGTTATACCGAAAGGGATGGAAAGCGAAAGGTAATAAACTTCTGTAATAATAACCCACAGAAGGTTCACACTGTCATAAAATTTACACAAAAGTGCAGCAATACTCTTATATGAACTAGATCCCTAGATACTTTTATGTGTATGTACTCTTCTATGTGTAGGTTAAAAATACAATTCAAATGCTTGTCATGAGAAGCATATGAATTTTATTTTTTATATGTGATATACACATAATAGTGGTCGGTAAGATACCTTACTTTTCATAAGCTTGGTTGTGGGTTCGATTTCCACCAGAGACAAACATTTATGTGATAAATATGTCTGATTGTATCGAGTCTGGGTGTAAATATCTATTATAAGTATTTGTTTACAAAAGAATAGTAGTATATTTATAGTATACTAGAGGCCTGCTCTGGCTTCACACGGTAGATATCGGTATTTAGACAAACAAATTATTCATCATACATTTTATTACACTCTTGGCTTACTTTCCATGCTCAGAACACTCTTTCAAGTCTCCAGTGGCAAACCAAATAATCAAAATCATTAGTTTAATAGCTATGGATCCGCAATAACCCACAGATAAACACCCAGATAAATGTTAGGTATCTAATTAAGTAACGGTCCCGGTTGTGTCACAAGTGGTTTCAGTAACTCCCTTGCACAAATGCGCCACGGAACACCCGGGAGTAGTGGGTACCCTTTGGGAGTCTCACATACCCCTTGCCCTGAGCCCACACGGGGCGAAGGAATCCATAAATGATTTCCCCCGGTAAAATAAAGTTAATTAGGTAATAGACCACATACACCTTTGGCGCTCTGCCTACCAAGACGCTAGACGTGGTATTACATTCATTTACACATACAGAAATCTATCGGTCTATTACTCTTGGCAGACCAAGAGTAATAGACCAAGCTAGATTTCTCATCATTACATGCCTACACTCTTACGTGCTCTGTCGACCCCGTGAGAAATATAGCCGTGGTGTTACATTTATTTACAAATACAGTATACCTCTGTGGTTGTAGATATAATTCAATGATTGAATGCTCTTTATCACTTCAGCTTTCTAATAGAAAAACCGCTTTAAAATCGGCCCATCCGCACTACATGGTAACAAACTTGTACACAGATACACGTCTCAACCTCATAATATCCCTGTTTATTGTTGGGGTTAAAATCCATTAGAGTCACAGACATAACCGCTCTGTTTCTTAATTTTCAATTTTGAAACATTAAAAGATTTATCAAAATTGAAAATATAATAACTTTTCAATGGTATGTCCGATTTAAATAATTGAAAAAGTAATATACGGGTGCTGATATACCTTGAATGTTAAGTGATTTATTTAGTTATAGATTAATACCAAGGTACGAATAATTGAGTCTAATTTGAACCGGTGTTACAATTGCATATTTTAAGATGAAAAAGTGACGTTATTGTGGCGTAACTAAAATATTTAGATATATGGTACCACGGACTTTTTTGTAGATATTTATGACTTCTATAAAACTGTAGTACATCACTTTGTTCTAATGTCAATAGTTTCCTCAGCGTACGCGATATAATGTTATTCTTGGTTATTTTTTTCACACCTTGGGTTTCATTATCGAAGTTTTCATACGGATCCCTATTTTTTTATAACATACTAGCTGACCCGGCACACTTCGTACCGCCTCAATCGACTGCTGTTTTTAGTGTGTTCCCGGCAATCATTCGAAGTTTTCTCACATTTTAAACCTTCCCTAGACCTCCACGAACACGTCAAGACCATTTTAAGATAAATCTGTTCAGCCGTTCTCGAGTTTTAGCGAGACTAACGAACAGCATTTGATTTTTATATGTATAGATAATATAGCCTTTGTTACTCAGTAAAGATGTAGCTTTCCAATAGTGAAAGAATTTTTAAAATCGGTCAAGTAGTTTTTGAGCCTATTCATTACAAACAAACAAACGATCAAATCTTTCTTCTTTATAATATTGGTATATAGATACCGAGGTTTCCATAGCACAAGCTCAGCTTAGCTTAGGACCAGATGACAGTGTGTGTTATGTCCCAGAATATTATTATTAATATCTGTGATTATAACACACGGTTGTTTTTTTTTTCAGGTTTTGGATTCACCTTAAAAGGGCCTAATGATTTCAAACTATCTGACTTCTATGCTGGCCCACCAGAAACTTTTAATCCATACTATGGTATTAAAAATGATGGCAATGTATTTGATCCTGATAATCTTTTATCACTAAAAGAACATGTATTAAAGCAAACAGATGATAAAGGTGTGCACTTTCTTATGGCTGATGGTGTAAGTAGTTACAGCATTCAATGTTATGCACAAAAAAGCATAGGCGTATAAATAATTGTATTTTTTGGTTTGGGGAGCAGGATACCTTCTAGCGCTGCGTATACATTTCTTAATTACCTACGAAAATATTCGCACTCGTTTCGCTCGCATATTACATTTGTGTTTTCGGTTTCAATTTTCATTACAACCGTCATAAATTGAAACGCGAGCGAAGTTTGTTTATCTTCTTTGTTCTTTATCTTTTTTAAGTAATTCCATCAAGAATTTCACACTTGCTTCGCTTGCGTTTATATTCCTCTACTTTGTTTTCAAGCATCTCATCTTATCATGTCATTTTTTACTTAAAAAAAATTTTTAAAAATTTTTATTTTTCATCTGTGTTTTCAATTTTCATTAGTAACACAAAAATTCTCGCGCTCGCTTCGCTCGCTTTTTCCTCTTTGGTTTACCATTTTTATTGTTTTTATGAAAATTAAAAAAAACTAACTAAAGCCAACAAAAATTTCTGGGGGTTTGTGTATGTATTTCTGCCTTTGTTTTTAGTTTTCGTTGTTATCTACGAAAATTTAGAGCTCGCTTTGCTCGCATTTCCATACATCACCGTGCTCAATTTTCGTAACCACCAACTAAAATTTCGCACTTTTCTATGTTCTCTATTTTTGTCATTCCCAATGAAAACTCTCGCGTCACTTGCGTTTAAGTTTGTGAAACTATTAAGGAATAACTAGACGATTCAATACGAAACCATAATGAATGTACAGTGCACATTGAGTCTGCATCCGCATTATCGCCTCAGCCATGGCATGTCAGGGGCCAGGCCCCCCTGAAAAATAACATTAATTTAATGAGGTTGGCCTTTGGTCCTGGTTTACTATACATTAGTTTAAGAAAGTAAAAAGAAAGAAAGTAAAGCAAACATACCATGAACCAATGAGGTAGTTTAAACTAGTTTAAACTAAGTCATTGTATTAATGTTTATGATATTGTTTCAGGGTTTCTCTGTAGAAGGTCAGGAAAATATACAAGAAATACTATCAAAACAGTTGTATTTGTGTCAATGTTTGGCAGCGTTAATGCTTGTGCGACCTAGTGGTCACTTCGTAGTGAA
This sequence comes from Meganola albula, assembly GCA_936450015.1. Classification (NCBI taxonomy): domain Eukaryota; kingdom Metazoa; phylum Arthropoda; class Insecta; order Lepidoptera; family Nolidae; genus Meganola; species Meganola albula. The sequence continues at coordinate 8,975,841 of OW388155.1, read as the reverse complement.
GTTATTTGATGTATTCACACCATTCAGTGTTGGCTTGATATATATTATGTACAGGTGTTTTGACAAAGGTACATATTATTTGCTTTATTTAGTCCTAATGTGCTAAAATTTAAATACTATTTTATTTACAAATAAACAATAATATGCTAAAGTTTAACCTTAGAATAAGCATATTAAGTAGATTACACTTAGGTATAAAACATAATATTAAATATATCTGTTAGGCTGTAATTGTTCTAATAAAACCACTTTTCACCTTTCAGTCTGCATCCACAAACCAGTTACGTCAAGACCTGCAAATTCAGAGCGATATTTAATATGCTTATGGAAACGCTTTGACACTGAGCCTGTAGAAAAACATTTAGCATCAGTCAATAGCATGTTATGGAAAGGGAAAGACCATGACAATGATGTTTTAGAGCTTGTTCCACTCCCTGTACTAAAAGAAGACAAACATTTCTTTGAATATATCTATAAAAGTAATTGTTTGTAAGTGATAATTTAAAACTAGAACTTTGCTTTTTACAAAAAGAGGCTAGTGATTGGATTCTCAATATATACTTTTTTTCAGATTAGGTGAAAGTCAAATACAAAATTTGCTCAAAATCGCAAAATATAGTAAAGATAAAAGTCTAAAAGATGAAACTCAAGCTGAAATGAAAGACAAGTGCTTAAAGTTGTGGAAAGCAAGTATCAGCTTAAGCTATTGGTGTTGTAATGGATCCAAATGGGTTTACTTAATTTAAGCACATTTTGCAGTTGCCTGATGCAGTCCGAACACAGCCAGCTCGTCTTAATCAAGATGACACACTTTCTGCTATAATAGGCCTTATGAAGAGCCCACCCCCTGACTCAAAAAGTATATATACGTTTAAATCGTCTGTCCTGAATAAACCACCAGAATATTTGGAGAATAGGTCATCTCTTAAGGTTTTTTTCCATAATGTTTATGATTGGAATTTTATGTTTTTGAGTAGCGGAAAAAATAGTCCTGATCTTAGGATTTTTATAGGTAGGTTTGTGTAGAACTACTTAAAACATTTTGTAATAACTATAAATGCTATGATTATTCCTAATAATTTTATTCTGTTTCAAGGTTGTGGAGGAAAACAGGTATTTCAATTAGAAACGAATGGATGGAGAGCCGTTGTTGATCTGCACCTAACATTACCAGCTAAAACTCTTATTTATGGAGAGGTTTGTATTGTTTATTCTTACCCATTAAAGTCGAACGTATTTGGGCAAAATTATATATCCATCTTTAGACACATTTTTTTTGTTAACTTGAGAATTGTTACTTATTTACAGTAACACGGCTGACATGGAATTTGGTACATACGTAATATCCCGATTATATTCCTTGAGATGTATTTAGTACCAACCGCAACCTTTATAAAGCGTAAGAAAACTAGTATTATTATAAATGTGATTGTAACTTTAATTATTACTTTTTACCTGGCTAGACTACGCACAAACTGAAGACTTATACGGGTCGGGCATCGCAACGGACAAACTGGTAGTTTATAAAAAAAGGGTTCTTCCTGCCGCGATTTTTTCGCCGATTTTATAATCAACTCAACGCATGTGCCTTGAGTGAGGTGGTCACAAAAATCGGCCGTGGGCGGGCAACCTAACAGGCCATTATTAATAATAATAATAATATATTTATTTATTTATTATCTCACCACAATGTAGCCTTATGACGAAGCTTAGTTCATAATCTATACTTAATATTATTAAGAGGAAAGATTTGTTTGTAACGAATCGGCTCAAAAACTACCGGATAGATTTCAAAAATTTTTTAACCATTAGAAAGCTACATCTTTACTGAGTAACATGGGCTATATTATATGTTACAAAAAATTAGGGATCCGTATGAAAACTTTGATAATGTAACTCAAGGTGTGAAAAAATAACGAAAGAAATCATTATATCGCGTACGCTGCGGAAACTATTGACATTAGAGCAAAGTGATGTACCTACTAAAGTTTTATAGAATATAGGCCATAAATATCTACAAATAAGTCCACGTTGCCATGTAACTAAATATTTTAGTTACGTCACAATAACTATTTTTTCATCTTAAAATAATATTTATATGCAATTATGCAAATGTAACGCCGCGCCGGTACAAATTAAACTCAATGATCCTTAACTAAATAAATCACTTAATATTCAAGCAAGGGTATATCAGTACTTGTAAATTACTTTTTGAATTATTTAAAATCGGACCTACCATTCAAAAGTTATCATGAGTATAATATTGATCAAATTAATGAAATTTAAGAAACAGAGAGGTTATGTTTGTGACTGATGGATTTTAACTCCGACATAAAAGAGAGGTGTTATAAGGTTGAGACGTGTATCTGTGTACAAGTTTGTTGGCATGTAGTGCGGCTGGGCCGATTTTAAAGCGGATTTTTTATTAGAAAGCTGAAGTGATAGAGATAATTCTTAACAAAAATATTTTCTTTATTCATTGAATTATATCTACAACTACAGAGATATATCTACACGAAAATATGGCTAATAGTTCCTGTATGTGTAAATAAATGTAACACCACGTCTGGGTACGCAGAGCAACAAAGGTGTATGTGGTCTATAATTTAAGTACCTTTCTTTTGCCGGGGGGATCTTCCTTTCTTTATTGCATGGGTATGTGAGACTCCCAAAGGGTGTCCACTAAAATCTCCAGGGTGTTCAGTGGCGCATTTGTGCCAGGGGGTTACGGGAACCACGTGTGACACAGCCATGACCGTTACTTAAGTAGACACCTAATATTTTTCTGAGTGTCTATATGCAGGTTATTGCGGCACCATAGCTATTAAACTAATGATTATTTGTTTTGCCAAAGCAGACTTGATCGAGTGTTTTAAGCGTGGAAAGTATGCCAAGAGGGTGATAAAATGTATGATAAATATTTAGAGATTATGGTCTTGCAGGACCATAGCCGATATAGGGCAGCAAGACAGGACAGCAAGTCACTAGAAAATAAACTGCATTGTATTGTCCTCAAGACAGTTATCCCCATTTACTCTTGTCTTTTCTATTTTGTCTTGTGTAAATCACTCCTCATTATGTCCTAAGCCCTTCCCCCATCAAGTACATACCGTCAGTTTTTTGCCTCTGTTTTGTTCTTTGCTCTAGAAATACCTATAGTTGATATGTTAGCTAACTTGAAACCTGAGGATAACAAGTTGCTGTCAGAGGCAAAATATCTGTAAACAGACCACCTTCTGTATGCTTGCAGGTAGTAAAGGAGTATATTGGCGAAGGTAATACTCAAATGTTTAACAAGGCTTTACATATCATTGACGCATTAATGTTAGGAGGAGAAGACATATCAAGCTACTCATTGTCTGACAGGTTTGTTATATTGTCACTTTTACATGTCATGCAATCAACTTCACTTCACTGGATCATAGGAAAACTTCCTGTGTACTATAGAAATTTATGGTGTATATGTATGTACTCATGGCTACACATCAAGCTATACATTTTCTCCTGTATTCATAAACGTCTGTAAGCTCATTATAGCTAAACTAGGTCTATAATTCGTTTGTCTTTGTCTGTTATCTTGACTTTATTTACTAGTAAGAAAGAGACAAAGTCCATTTAACTAAAGAGGTTTACAAGAGTTTTATGAATAAGACCATTCCAGTATAAGATAGCATTGTATAGGATTTTCGTAAAACGAGAGGTCAGCTTATACTACAAATGTATAGCCATGTAGCCATGTTTACATCATGAGGCTAGTTTCGACTTGATTAAAGGGAGTTGAGTTGCTTAAAAATTAGCTTGATATTGCAAGTGATTAGTTCAAATATGCGAATTGTGTCCAATGCTCTTTAGTAAGCAAGTACTTTAGAAGTTCGTGAATGAAGTGCATAGGCATAGAGCAAAATAATGCACGCTGAGTGAAATTGGGGGTGGCACTCGCAAAAACATAAACTTCTATTCACTTTAATTGGCTGAATACTAATGACTTGCACTAAACACTTTCTTTCTACACATGTTTAGTCCTTATCACTAATATAAGCACCTGCATGCACACTAATCGAAGTAACCTCAATGTAAAAATTATATACTGAATAAAACAGATTTTAACTTTTCAGAATAAATCAGTGTAATCTATTTTGCTCTGCACTAAATAAACCATTTGATAGTCAAGCTCTACCAATGAGATGTAAGCTATTATACAATTTGGAACATTTTGAATCAGCAGTTAGACATTGTGTATACCGCGCTATGAAACGAGTCAAGAAAGCAATCACAATTGATACTCCAAATGATAGCAATTTCAATGAAACTTTTTATGTCGTTGGATCAATACTTTTTATAAAAGAAATAAAAGGTAAGATAATAAATTGCACAATGTGACCCTATGCGCAAAAAAGAGACAGAATGAAATGGTTCCTTAACATCAATGCTAGGAACCTTCCTAGCATTGATGTTAAGGATGTGGTGATTTCCCTGTGGTTTTTTTTTGGAAAATTCAATAATAGTAATACTGTTACAGTTTATTACAATATTTCATTAGTTATGTTATGTACCTAGGTGGTGAGGATTTTCATCACGCAATGGCTAAGTTTGCAATAATGTAGTTATTAGTTTAAATGTCAAGTCTTGTAAGGGTGGGTACCCTTACAAGGCTCCCTAAGTGATTATTATCTGTAAATGGTTAAGGAGCATTTTTTTGAACTTAGTAATACCTTTTATCCCTTGCAAACAACTTTGTAATACATTTTATTTCTTTGTTTTAGAACCGTGGATTGCACAGATATCAAAAACACACAGATGTAAATATTACTTCAACACTAATAGAGGCACTAGTTCGTATGACTTTCCACCTGAAGCAGCAGAAGAAATGATTACTGCATTTAAACGAAGAGTAATGTGGCCTTGGGAGCCATCAGCTACTGCGATATTCGAGGGTCACTCAGACAATGTATCTCGATTAGATATGGAACAATATGTGGCCAGTGTTACTCATAGATAAATTATTTCCGATAAATAAATATAATGCCCTACATTGGTTCTCCAGTGATACCCAGAAGATTTTTACTATTCTCTGATGCCTATTAACTAGTATCATTGTGCCTATATTTTGATTAGGGTTTAATATGATGAGAGGTAAATGTATTGCAGATTAAAGTTTCGAAACCTCTGCATGTGAAGAGACTGGTGTATAAATATTTAATTACATGAAAAATACCGGAAGGCTTTCGACTAAAATTTAGATTATCAAACAACTTTAGGTAGGCGTGAAGTATCGGGTAAGAAGACTGTATTCCAGTAAAATACCCAGAACTCGATAGCACAATCATTAATTGTACTAGAGACTTAAAGATCGCTAAGATTCAGTTGGATTTAAAAGCTAACGTCCACCGAGCACGTGGTTGCGCGCACTTCCCGCTCGGTATTCAATCGTTCGTGCTGACTTTTCGAGTGACAGCTGAATTGAAAGGCGATCGTGGTGACAGTACAAAATGTCCCCCAATGGCCTCCAACCTCCCCTATAGCCACCCCAAGCCTCGCATCTGGCAGTCTGGTCTACTGTCCGCAGACAAGCCGTACAATTGATACACATCACATTATCTGATAACGATTATTCTGGTAACGCATGCAGTATGCATCTACTAGTAAGGCACTCCGCCCTCTGCAAATGTCAAGGCGGTGCGGCCGCGGCGTCGAGGCAACGTCGCGTCGCCTTTGCGGCGAAGAGTCCAGGTAAAGGCCCTGTCTCATTCACCATGTCAAGTTCCGAGATCTACTATGCGTCGAGCACGAGACGCACCCCGTGCCCTCGCCTCAACTCTACTCCGCTGCGCCATGTACGTCAGGCTGGCCCGGCCCCATGGAATTTAATAATGAGATTGTTATCAATCCAATGTACCCGGGTATACTAATATATGTAACACCTTCATTTTCAATGTAACTCTTTTTAAAAGAAATTACGTGCACTTCTTAGTGGCCGGGCCAGCCTGACGTTTTCAGCCCGGCCACCTTGTTTCCCACTAATCTACAAAAAATACTGGCAATATTGTGCTACAGATGAAATGTACCCTATAATTTATGCATATGTAACACAAAATCGAATCCTAAAATGCAATAGCATACGAAATATTAGCGGTTGCAGGTGGCCGGGCTGAAATTATTTCGTTAATATAAAACAGTAAAACTGCAACACCTACCAAAAACTAATACCAGTACATAATGAGATATAGAGATATAGAATACATGTAACGCTTTCATTTTAAATTATAATACATATTTAGAAAGAATAATCACTTGAAATTATATTTCAGCCCGGCCACCTAAAAGCGGTAATATTCCCTAAAATCTTATGCCAATTTGTACAGTAAAACCTGATACAGCTATGAAATGAAAGTTACATTCGTTTCGTTTTAGTCGTATACCTTTAAGCCTTCTGTTTGACTAGATTATCAAAATCTGAGAAACTTGCCGAAGAGTGACTATCATTTACTAACTAATTTCAGGACATTTGGTTTGTTGAGTGAAACAAAATGCGTTACTATGATATTTTTATTAATAAACTAAGTAGTATAAATCACACATAATAATTGTTGGATACATAATACCTAAACCTATATATATTTTCTCCGTTTTTGGCTTCACAACATAACCATACAAAGATAATAGTTCACAGACGCTACCACCGATTTTTAGACGGCGCCTGTGTCGCGTCCCAACCTAAGTCGTAAGATATTAGTAGACAGAATAGATGCGCAAGAGCCGTGTAGTTATCAACACTTCTGACATAATATTTTACGTTTTAATATTACTGTGAGTGTAAAATTTGATCAGTTGTTGCAGTGTAGTTGTTTGTGATGTGATGTTTTTAAGGTAAGTCATAGTTTTGATAAATTAAAATATATCGACAAACAATGTTAATGGGTAGCTAAGTAATTATTTAAAAAAATATACAGGTAAAGTAAAGTAAATCTAAACACTCATTTACTTAATAATAAAACTCCATACAATGCCATCAACTAAATATATTTTATCCTTTCGTTTATAGTCAATAGGTAATAATTTTGGTGATTTACTAACAGTAAGTGTTTAGTTTTTGTGAATCTTATTGTTGTGTACCTACCCTATGTATTTACTTATTATTATTGTGTACTTATTTATTTCGTGAAATCAATAATTAATCAGTTTCTTATTAATTACTGTAAGATTTATATATTGGATTTTAGTGAATTATTCATTGTAATCAGGCAACCGTCGACGGTGTTCGTCTGTACCCGCGCTTCTTGTAACTCCCCCTTGTACGGCCTGCCACAGCGATCCACGTCCCTCGCTCACCGCATTCTTTTCCTCGTCCCGCGACACGCGCCCCTCTCCCCATCTCTATTCTATCTTATATATTTCTAATGTCCCAAAAGTTATAAGTTTTGTGAAAGTAAATTTGATTCTTATGAACATTCTTTGCTTTCTTTCTTTCTTTCTTTCCTTAGGTGCTAAAATATTTTTTAATAGATTTATGTATATACTTGATAATGCATGCAAATGTTACTGCATACACTTATCTTTTTAGGGAATTTGTATTTAAATAAATATTAATGTAGTTATTTAGCCTACATGAATACCTATTACGAAACCATAGTTAAAATGAATATATTTTATTTCAGTTGAGCGTGCCTACACCATGGGAAAACGTAGTGCGTTAGATATTGTGGCTCAAAAACAAATATTTGAGAAACATAAACGCTTGATCACCACGACAAGATATAGTTCTATTATATACAATACCATAGCAAAAGATATAAACTATGTGATGTCACCAAAAGCACTATATCTCAGCTTTAAAAGAAACTTTTTAAACAACCAGAACTCACCTCGGGCAAAAGATGAGTGCTTCATTAAAAGAAATGAAGATAATACCAATAGTATTATAATTTCGTCAACATCATCATCATCAGGGTCTTCTCCAGTTATTCAACAAGCAAGCTTACTTCATCAAATTAGTTTTAAATTTCCAATTGATGTTCATGAATGGAAGAAAATTGAACCCTTAAGTTATACGTATAAACGACACGATAAAAATAAACCTAGTGCAAGATATCAGACGTACAGAGCTATTCCCAAATTTAAGTGGTCCGGTCTTTTAAGAAAAAAACTCTGGGAGTTTTATAAGTTACCTTGTACTGTAGCATTTAAAAGACATGTTATTCAAGGCGCTAACATTACATTCTACGGACGTTGCACTCAGTGTCAAGCAACAGTGAAAATTCAAAATAAAGATAAGACTGATCATATTATTGATTTTTTATGTGAAATTGATCAACTTCAACCAAATTTTAAGCATAATCCTTTAAAAAAAATACGACTCACTCCGTACTCAAGACGAACATTATCTAAGAAATTAAAATTTGATTCAGCAACAATAGTTAGAAAACAAATAGCGAGTCATGATATGATATTTCAAGATAAGGAACCACCTGTATTGCCATCAGTCGGAGCATTACGCCAAATACGTCATGAAACAAGGAAGCAGAAATGGTACCATACCAATCAAATATTATCTGTTGTCATTATGGCAAATACTTCAACATACTCTTCCGTAATTCAGGAAATTTTAATGAAACCAACTTTTCATATTTACTACTGGTTAGAAGAACAAATAAAATATTACAAACAATATGTTCAAGAGTATGGTCGACCAACCATATCATTAGATGCCACAGGCTCTATAATTAAACCAATTGTGTTACCTAATGGGACTAAATTTACTAAAAGATTATTCTTATATGTTATATTAATAACTGCTGATAGCTTTTTAAAATCTATTCCAATTTCACAAATGCTTAGTGATTCTCACACTAAAAATAGCATTGCGGATTGGTTGGGTAAATGGGCCAGTAATGGAATTATCCCTCCTGCAGAAATAATCACGGACGATTCCTCAGCTTTGATTGCTGCTACAATCCAATGCTTTACTTCATATAAATCTACAAAAGATTACTTAGAAGCTTCTTACAGTGCATTGGAGGGACATACAAATAGTTTGCCTGTAGTATATATGCGAATAGATACAAGTCATTTTGTCAAAACTATTCATAATCTTTCGTGCTTCAATAATACAACAGAAAATGTAAAATTTTTCTTTGTTCGTTGTATTCTTTACATTAAAACAGCAGAGTGTATCGTAGTCATAAGAGAGATAATTGAAAATATGTTAACTGTTATTTTAACTAAATTTTATTCAAAAATTTGCTTTGATGCCCACTGTAATTTGAAAAGAAGAATTCAAGGTAATACAATTGATAAAAAAGATTCTAACAACGCACACAATTACGTAGATGAAGAAAGATTCCTAAATGAGGAGAATGTTTTAGATGTAAGCAATTTTATGGTATGGTTTGATAATATTGTTGCTTGTAAAAATAAACAAGAAGAGGAATCTTGTGAACGCCCCAACAAATTATATTATCCGCCTCTAATATCTACTCTAAAACGTTTATTGGGAAAATTGCCCATGTGGTCAAACGTTATGGCTCCATTATACAATTCAAAAAACAAAAATCCATCGTCTAGTGCATCAGAGGATTATTTTAAAACAATAAAACATTTATTACTCAAAACTAAAGTAAGAAAATACAGGATTGACGAATTTCTAAACATACATATTAATCATTTAAATGGAGAGCTTAATATCGCTGCTAGTGAACTACAAAATAATGAGGCACCGCCCCTTCAAGAGCGAAAGAATAAAATCAAAAAGAATCGTCAAAAAAGAACACACCAAAAACGGTTATTTCCTCAAGATTCTATTTTCAGTGATATGCCAAGTTTTGTAGAAAATTGGAAAGGACAAGCTGAAGAGCCAGTTACCGTACCGATTTATAAAATGTTAAAATTTATAAAAAATGGAAATATTGTAACTGGTTCCACTTTAACAAATACATGTGGTTTTGATGCTGTTACATATTTAATAGCTTATGGTTATATTGCATTTAATAACTTTAAATTAGAAATAGATCAGACTGAAAATAATAATAATATGTTATGTAATTATATACAATTTATAGGTAACAAAAACATATCTGAAGCCGCAGTATACGAACTAAGAAATACCATATGTAAAAAGTACTACAAACTATCCTCGAAAAATACAATAGATATAAATTGTGAATGCAATGTCGCAAATTTGTTTGAACAAATGATTTTAGAATTATTTTATAGCGCTCTATTTACAAAAATATGTACCGAAGAAAAATGTGCATTTCAACTTCAAAGAACAGTACCATTTTTACCCATTAATATGAACGTAATTAAAACATTTGGAATATCAGCCCTAGAAGATTCAATTTGTATAGACGTTATTTCGAAGGATTGTGAACACGATTGCCCGGGCACTGTTTTGTCCAGCTATAATGTAAAGAATATTATATCTTTTGATTTAAATGGAACAGATCAAATAATATTGAACGATATACCTTTATCTATCAAAGTTAGAACTAATATTTATGTGATTGTAGGTGCTATTGAATATGTAGTATTGGGGGAAAATCTAGGACATTATAAATGCCATTTATTTAATCAAGATCTGTGGATGTGTTATGACGATTTACAGTCTAGTGTTAAAAAAAGTAATTTGGATTTAATATTTTTACATTCCTTGACGTACATTTTAGCTTGATTAAATAACATAATCAAGTGATTAGTACGTTTTTATCCATTCTAATAAGCAATATATTTAAATTTGAATTAGTCAAAATACTTATAGTACAAATGCCAGATATAGGCTAGCAATGATTATTATATTAGCATACGTTTAATTATACAAGTTAACATTGTGATTTTTAGCTGTGATTTTAATATTATGTTAAATTATATATACTACATAGCTATATTTCCATTAGCTGCCACTGAAAGAACTATGGTTCTCTCTTTATTTAAGAATTGTTGTAATAATTATATTAGCATAATTTTAATTGAAAGTTTTCAAAACTTTAAATTCAAAGTTGATGTAAAAATCATTATGAAAATCTGTGATTTTTTACCAAGGTATAATAAGTATTTAACCAAAAATTATCTTCTAATATTCTGAATGAATGAATGTTCGATGTTAAGGTAATATTGATATTACTATAATTTTTTGATAACTGTGTTATTATCAATGTGTAACCTTTTTTTACATTATTTATAATTAACAATTGTTATAGTACCTAATTAATATAAGTACAAATGTTGTCTAACTAATTTCAAAAATGATTATTAAAAAAATATGACAATTACCAATTTTGTTTCACTCAACAAACCAAATGTCCTGAAATTAGTTAATAAATGATAGTCACTCTTCGGAAAGTTTCTCAGATTTTGATAATCTAGTCAAACAGAAGGCTTAAAGGTATACGACTAAAACAAAACGAATGTAACTTTCATTTCATAGCTGTATCAGGTTTTACTGTACAAATTAGCATAAGATTTTAGGTAATATTACCGCTTTTAGGTGGCCGGGCCGAAATATAATTTCAAGTGATTATTCTGTCTAAATATGTATTATAATTTAAAATGAAAGCGTTACATGTATTCTATATCTCTATATCTCATTATGTACTGGTATTATTTTTTGGTAGGTGTTGCAGTTTTACTGTTTTATAGTAACGAAATAATTTCAGCCCGGCCACCTGCAACCGCTAATATTTCGTATGCTATTGCATTTTAGGATTCGATTTTGTGTTACATATGCATAAATTATAGGGTACATTTCATCTGTAGCACAATATTGCCAGTATTTTTTGTAGATTAGTGGGAAACAAGGTGGCCGGGCTGAAAACGTCAGGCTGGCCCGGCCACTAAGAAGTGCACGTAATTTCTTTTAAAAAGAGTTACATTGAAAATGAAGGTGTTACATATATTAGTATACCCGGGTACATTGGATTGATAACAATCTCATTATTAAATTCCATGGGGCCGGGCCAGCCTGACGTACATGCTGCGCCCACGCCTCGCCAGAACCACGTACCGACGCAACTTCGACTCCCGCAGTGAGCGGAGTTGCATACATCTTAATATATATATTTCTTGTGTGCGTGTGTATGTGACTGAACTCCTCCTAAACGACTGGACCGATTTTGATGAAATTTTTTGTGTGTGTTCAAGGGGATCTGGGAATGGTTTAGATTCACAATTTTGCGCGGTACGAAGTTCGCTGGGGCAGCTAGTTTTCATATAAAACAGAAGAGGCGCGCCCCTTGGTTGCCGCCTGCGACGCAACGCCACCTCGACTCTCCTCCAGTGAGCGAAATGCCTAACAAATTCTTCACTCACCAATACTGCTCTAGCGCCGACGGGTATGTGACAGCGAGTGGCGCTTGAGCGAGACCACTGCCGCGTGCTGGCCGCACGTTCGCCCCTCCCCGTCGCGTCGTCACAGTACGCTCTATAGCTAGCTATACGTTTACTATGACACAAAATTAAGTTTATTATTCGCATTTGCGACAACTTACTGTGTAGACCTGTTCTTACTTTGAATTTTATTTCTCACTTTCTAGCTTTCCGAACGCGGCTCGACCTGCGAGTGTCTGTTATCGCGCTAACTAAACCATCAACCTCTTTTTGAGCAGTCGGATAAAAACTATTGTCCTTTCCAGAGTCAAACTATATCCATGCCAAGCATCATCCAAATCGGTTCAGGAACTGTGGCGAGATATGGATTTAACAATTCTTGTCTCTTTTTTGTATCAAGCAGAAGTGTACAATCTAAAAATGTGCTTGCAAAGAAACCTAGCTGCCACACACTTTGTTATGAAAACTGTTTAGATGTTCAGAAAAGTAGTATTTAATAGCTTTTTATGTACCTGTTACGGTAAACTACTAAAACTTTATTGCTTCGCTACTAAATATTACTAAAGGTCTATTAAACATGTTTCATTCGATTCCATGACTTACCACTAACTATTCTGACCAGCGTAAGCGTTTATATGCTCTTTGATTCTGACGCACACGATCGACAGAATCGAACAACAATTGAATTGTACGGTAACAACACCCTATTATATTGTATTCGAGAACATTTACCAATTTTGAAATTATACACTAATAAATGTAAAATGAAAATATTTGGTTAACAAATTAATTAAACAAAATTAAACTATTCTTAGTTTATTAAAGTCATACAACATACAATTAACACAAGTCATAACCACAATTCTGTTTGTTTTCAAAGGTTTGATAAAACCTATTTGCTTATGGTCAATATTGAAATGTCCTTTTCACTTATAAAAATAATGTCTATAGCACTACACATGCAGTTATTTCACTTGATCTCTTTAACATAGGCATCAAGTTCAGCATCTAGCTGTTCAGCAGTGGGTACAGGACGTTTGCCACGACCCGCCGCACCACGCCCACGTCGATTACTGCCTCGAGTTCCACTTCCAGGTGCACTCCTGGGAGCTCCACCTCCACCTAAATAGTTGAAAACATATCAAATTGTGGAATATCAATGAGAATAGGATGAGCCTTTACCGCCATATTATCGTAAGCGACACTTGTCGAAAATGCGAAATTAGTATTTTGAGCCATAACGGTGGGCCCGTTATGGCTTCCTTATTGATGTTTCCCTCCAAATAAAACTACTACTACTTTTGCTTGGGTTTTGGTATGAAGTTAGCTGCGAGTCCAGTTCTATTCTTATTTCAAACACATAGTAGACTAAGCGAGATATTCTGTTGACCGTAGGTAACAAATAATAAAACGGTCGAGCATCGCGATACGTTGCGCGCGTTGATTAGACTGGTTTTGTAAATCGTTAATGCATAAACTAGTTTACTTGTAGACTTTAAATGGTATACCCGTTTACTCCCAAAAAACTGTTTGCGTAAACGGTTTGTTCATACCCATGTCTGTTTACTACCCAGTAGGTACCTTCCCAAGGGGCCTAACTGCCCCTACCAGAAGTGACATTTAATTTAAAAAATATAATCCTATTATTAAATTGTCAGTATGGTTTTTGTGAATTAGGGATATTAATATGGATTCCATCATCAGAATAATAGTGATCAGAGCTACTGTTCAATAAGGACCCACAACTTTATATGTTAGAGCTCTAAATTTCAGCCGCTAAATACAAAGATTTACATAAGCTAAGCAATAAAATATAATACCAAGCAGATACCATCATGAATACTTAAGTATGAGGCATCATGGAACCATATCTGAAGCTATAGCTAAAATGGACCAAGAGACAGGAAGATTAAAAATGCTTTTCTTCATTTCATCTCAATCCAGGACATTAAAACACACAGTCATCTCATCCCAAGCTAAGCAGAGCTTGTTATGAAAAACCAGATAACTGTTACATACATACTTTTCTCTTATTAATTTTATAGATTAAGACAAATGTAAGTGCCATAAATAGCATAAATACTTATATTTTTTTAAATATTATATGTTAATGTATAAAAATCATTAATGTATGTGAATTTTTAATTTACTAGCAGATTGGTTTAAAACACCTGTAAAATTTGGTTAATGTCAGTAGCACTAAAATGGCGGTAAAGACTCCTTTCCAGTCTTTTATAATGATTTCATCGTAAGAATATCTCAGTTATTGAAGTTTTAGCAATTATCAAAAGTACCTCTGCTGTTTCTCCGGGGCATGCTGCTGCCACCAAGCCGCCCACCACCTCTTTCTTCATTTTTAAAAGAACTAATCTCGGATGTTGCCAGTTGGATATTCATAGCTCGCCCATCTAGTGGCACTCCATTATATTGTTTCATAGCTTTTAAAGCATCAGATCTTCTCTCAAACACCACATCTGCAGTACCTACAACAATATTACCAATGTAATCATTTACAACTGGATATTGAGTAGGAAATTAAAATTATTAGCAAAATGAGTACATTCTTACCTAAAGATCTACCAGATCGATCATAATGAACTGCTGCACTTTTCAACATGCCAAACTCTGAAAATAGCTCCTGTATATCAGAGTCTGAGACTCCAAAGTCCAAGTTTGATACTAATAACTTGGTGGGACCAGTAGTTATAGCACCTCCTCCACTTCTTTGCATCTTCCTTTCAGCAAAATCACTGAACATGTCATGTTTCCAAGTGCTGTTAACATCACCCTGAAATATGTGGTCCTTCAAAGAGCACTCTTATTGCCCATCAGAACTTTATTACACTCAAGTGTAACAGTACTGGATATTAATGTTACAAACACTGTAAATTTTAACTAAGCATAACATTTTGATTTGAGACAAACATTGCCTGAAGTTAAGCAGCAGATACATAGAAACAAAACTTCACATTCATGAAAAATTACTGTCCCAAAAAGTTCAATTCTAATTCACTGGTACACACGCGCATACTATATTAACGCTTGTTAACTTCAAATACAAGATCACACCACATGCTAATGATGTTCTCCATTTCATTGTCTTCCGTATGTCGCACGTTTGCCTGACGACAGCACGACGTTAGGAAAGGTGACGGCATACTAAGCCATCAGATCCTTATGTCCACTCCCATCAGCCAGTGCCAATCGAAGCAATGTTCTCCCGAAGACTAAACAGTGTCATTAACCCAAGGGTTATAATCAGCCAGCAAAATCACCATATTTTATAGGAGACTGAAGACAAACCCAATTTGAACTAGGTAAGTAGTAGGCAGTGATGTCAACAATGACCAACGAGCAAGACCAAAATAATATAAATAGTTTCACTAGACTTATGTTGACGGCCGAACAGAAAATTACAATCCCAGGCAACTTATAATCATTCGTAGAATTTTGGGATAGGTAATGTGATGCGTCATTTCACCACGTTAGTCCGCCATTTGCAATTGAGTTTAAATCAACCAAAGTTATAATTTACCCTTGAATAATTTGTTGATTTGGTTATACCGCCTCGATTTCTTCCGCGTAATACTCCACCAGTACGACCATTGCGGAAACCACCACCACTGGCGCCAGCACCACGGCCACCACCAGGTCTTCTATTGGCAAACTTTCGTCCTGCACCGCCTCCTCTTGGTTTTTTGTTGGCTTTGATAATATCATCCAGGGCCATTTCAATCTGATCAACCATGTTGAACTTTTGGAATTAAAGATGCTCGTAACGTCAAAATTGGAATATTACTATATTTCACAACAAAATGTCGTGAAAATGAACCAAACGAAACGACGCGCCGTCCAACTAAAAAAATCCAATCAAATTAGGGGCTGTAGCGATGGCCGAAAAAAGTTGATTCGATCTTCAAAGATTGATTGATCTAAGAATCGATTTCATGGACCAGGGCATGATACAAAATGTAGGTCACGCAGGTGAAGCTGCCCCCGGTGGAAAGCAAACTTTCATATGGTGAATTCACATTTAGGAATATTGTTAGTGCAAAGTTGGTGAAAAAATCTCGTGAATTCGATGTTTTCACTCGTATTTTTTTGTATATCGATTCATTTGATAATGAGTCGTATTGATTCAGTAATCAATCTTTTCAAAAATAATCATTACAGTCTAGGGCTTCAGTAGTGAAAGAAACAGGATTATCGGAAGCGCGGGAAACCTAAAAATTGGCTGACGCGGTTTTTTAGTGTTTCAGTTAAAAAATTATTTTAAGTAACTTTTTACCCAGGATAAGGTTTAAAATTAAACTCTTTATATGTAATTGTATGTATGTAATATAATTTTGTACATTTTTATGTAAAAATAAGTATATTTATAAATTAGTGCCAGAAGAGCTTGGTAAGTTTTAGTATATAGTTTTTTATTACCATGGATCCCCCCGGGGATCCCGGGGGTACAAATACCCGACATTGCCCACAATGTTACTATAGATTATAATGCTGAAACTAGCATGGACACAGATGCTTCATCCGTGTCATTAAGAGGCGACAAAAGAAAACGAATTGCGGCGAAACGTATTTGCAGGACGTGCAACAAAAAACATACAAAACGCAATAAAGATGGTAAAAAGATCGACGGATATTGCGGTTGTGGTTCCGACGTGGAAAAGCCTGTTCAGCCCCCAGTAGTTCTTCCCCAACAGCCACCAGTAAGGTCTTTGTTTACCAACAGTGATTCTGCCCCATATGTTGTACATATTGTAAAAGAAACACAGTCTCAAAATGATGGTACCACATTACACCCTGTTACATTTGGTCGATTTTTAAAAAAACACAACATAAAAAATGTTATTAATGGTAGTCTAAAACGCATTGGCAGAAATCGCCTATCTATTTCCTTCAATCAGTTAAATGACGCCAACATTTTCCTCAGTAACACTGATTTACTAACCAGCAACCTAAAAGCATTTATCCCTTCTTTTATCATTACGAGAATAGGTATAGTTAGAGGGATCCCTTCGGATTGGTCTGAAGAAGAAATAAAAGAAAACACTAATATTCCTACAGGCTGCGGCCCCATTATCAAAGTGAGACGACTAAATAAAAAGGTAGTAGTTGATGGTGTTACATCTTTTAAAGCAACAGAAACTGTAGTTTTATCCTTTGATGGTCAGGTTTTGCCAAAAAGAATTTTTGTATGTTATAACTCATTGCCTGTAGAATTATACATTTATCCAACAGTTCAGTGTTATAATTGTTGCCGTTATGGACACGTTAAGGCTCAATGTCGTTCAGTTCCAAGATGTTTTCGATGTGGACAAGGCCATTCTGGCCATGGCTGTTCAGCTGATGAGGATGATGTGCAATGTTGCCTCTGCAACGGTGCACATCTTGCTATAGACAAGAAATGCCCTGAGTATGTTCGGCAAAGAAATATAAAAGAAGTTATGGCAAAATCATGTATTTCTTATCTAGAGGCTTCAAAATTACACCCTCCCATTTCTAGGGTCTCATATACAGATGCTGTTCTTGCTACTTCATTTTCATCTTCCCCTGCATATTCGCAACCCACAGCCCCACCTGTTAATTTGATATCACCTGTAAAA
Organism: Meganola albula; assembly: GCA_936450015.1. Lineage (NCBI taxonomy): Eukaryota > Metazoa > Arthropoda > Insecta > Lepidoptera > Nolidae > Meganola > Meganola albula. Next base: position 8,957,914 of record OW388155.1, on the reverse strand, counting down.
AACACTTCATTTAGCTATAAAAAAACCACTTTTAGTAAACCTCGTCCTCCTCCTAGCCCTAGAAAGGGATATGACAAGGACGCTCATAGAAAAATAATCAGCGAATATTCGATGCCTGAGCCATCTAATGGGTGTGCCATTACAAATAAAAGTAAAGAAAATGATACAGAAATTAACATCAATGATTTCCTTTCCTCCTTAATTACTTTGCTTTCCCAATTTCAAGTTTTACCGTCAAACGCTGCCCCACTACTTGAAGCATTTTCTTCTTTTATTAAAAACAATAATGGATCAGTCCGCAATAATTCAGTGGAATTGTCGTAATCTTATATCAAAAAAATCTGATTTAATCCATATAATCAATAAATACAAACCATTTATCATAGCAGTCCAAGAAACATGGTTAAAACCTGAGTCCATATTCAGGATTCCAGGTTATGCATGTGTCAGAGAAGACCGCTCTGATGGTTATGGTGGGGTAGCATTGCTAATCCGCCACCCAGTATTATTTTCTCACTTTAGTATCCCACCTCACAACAATGATTACTCTATTATTGCAGTTACTGTTAAGAACATATGCTTTGTTTCTATTTATATTCCCCGTCCAACTAATGACATATTATCTGAAATAGACACAATCATAACGGCTCTTCCAAGACCATTTATATTAATAGGAGACTTCAACTGTCATCATCAAACTTGGGGAAGCTCTGTTTCAAATAGTTATGGCAATTTAATTTTAGACATAGTTGACTCCCATAATTTATGTATTTTAAACTCGGGCTCCCCAACAAGGCGTTCAGCCCCAACGGAGGGGCTCAGTGCACCAGACCTATCAATCTGCACTTCGGATCTTGCATCTTTGATTACTTGGAGATCCCTCCCTTATACATATGGAAGCAACCACTATCCTTTACTTTTAGATTTTGCTTTTGCGGTTGAAACTCAACCCAAACGTAAATCCCGTTTTAAATACAAACTAGATAACGCTAATTGGCATTTGTTCAAACAACGTTTAGATGACAAGCTGTCACAACTTCCCAATGTCACTCAGGGCTCCGAACATGAATCTGCCATTGCCATGGCAAATGTCATTATAGAGGTCGCGGATGCAACATTCCCGAAAAAGTCTAGCCATCATAATTATATTCCATCCCCTCCCTGGTGGGATAATGATTGCACTCAAGCTATCAGGGACCGCAAGCTGGCCGAACTAAGGTATAGGGAGTTTGCTTCAAACGAAAACTTTGAGATTCTTTGTAACTCCATCCGAGAAACTAGAAAGCTATTTAGGAAAAAGAAACAAGAAAGTTGGAGAGCTTTCTGTTTATCCTTATCCCCCCAAACTAGGCCGTCTGCTGTTTGGCAGAACATCAGGAGATTTAGATCTGCGTTTAAAGAAACATGCTCTGCAACGCTTCCATTACCTCTAGCTGATTCATTTTTGGATAAACTTTCTCCTCCCTCAGTGGCTGAGCAAATCCCTTTATTAATAGGACCACCGGTAAATACTGAAGATACACTAGGTTTCATTAGTAGTTTATTTACCCTTTCAGAACTCAAAGCCATAGTTAATAACTTTAGTAAAGAATCCACTCCTGGAGAAGACGGAATTCCCTATTCTTTTTTTTCTCATCTTAGTGACAGTTTCCTTTCTTACCTCCTAGATGTCATCAATAACATCATGAAAACTGGTAAAGTACCTTCTTCTTGGAGAGTACAAGAAGTCATACCGATTTTAAAACCTGGTAAAGACCCATCAGATGTTTCTTCCTATAGGCCAATTGTTTTATCTCCCGTTGTCACCAAAATCGTTGAACACCTAATTAAAAACCGGTTGGAGTGGTATATTGAGAGTAACCAGCTGTTAAGTCCTTCTCAATATGGCTTTCGCCGGGGTAAAAGCACTTTGGACAGTGTCAGCATATTAACAACTGATATTAGGTTAGCATTCTTATCTAAAAAATCAGTCGTGGCTGCTTTCTTAGATATAACTTCTGCGTATGATAATGTAGTATTAAGTATTCTATATCAAAAATTAAATGCTCTTAATATCCCTGTAATCCTGTCTAACTTTATTATTAATATTTTGTCCAGTAGATACATACATCTGCAAACTCCGAACGCCGACTCTTCAGAAGACTTTTTCCACACAAGGCGTAGTTTAACACGCATTGTGTGGAAAGGTTTACCACAAGGCTCAGTGTTAAGTCCAATATTATACAACATTTACGCTTATGATCTAGAATCCTCTTTAAATGGCCCTGTTAGTGTTTTACAATACGCTGATGATTTACTTATATACTGTTCTCACCAATCAATCGAGTCCGCTTGTACTTCTCTGTCCTCGGCACTCAATAGTTTGAAAACTTGGTTAGATTATAACGGTCTTGAACTTTCTTCATCCAAGAGCTCCGTTATGCTGTTTTCCAGAAAACGTCTTCCCCCTCCTGTTCTCGTATATTATAATAGCCAACCAATCCCATTAAAGAGCCATGTTAAATTCTTAGGAGTAATGTTAGATTCCAAACTTTTAGGTGTTCCACACTGTGACTATTTAAATTCGAAATGCGAACGCCTTCTAAACATTATTAGATGCCTAGCAGGGGTATGGTGGGGTGCACACCCTTATACTTTAAAACTTATTTATAACGCGCTCATACGTAGTGTCTTAGACTACGGTACATTTTTATTGGCCCCTGGCAATATGGCTGCTTTTTCTAAAATTGACCGCATTCAGGCTAAGGCTCTCAGAATAGTATCTGGGGCTATGAAGTCAAGTCCTATCAATGCTCTACAAATAGAATGTGTCGATCCTCCTATGTTCCTTCGCCGTCAGTATCTATGTGATAAATTCTTGTTTAGAGCTTTTCAATTTTCTAACCATCCCTTATATGATAAACTTAAGGCTCTGTCTACTGTTATTGAAACATGTAATTCCTGGTCTCATAAACCACTTCCATGCACTGTTGTCAGTTTTCGTAAGTTTATGTCCTTACAAGCCCCCACGCATCGATCTCCTACACACCCTCTCTTTTCCAGCGACCTAGAATCTCTAGTAAGATCTATTGACATAACATATAACTTCGGCATAGATAAAGACACCTCCATGGCTAATGAAAGATTTAACATCATCTTAAATAATGATTGGAAAGATTACCAATACATTTACACGGATGCCTCTAAAAACTCTTCTTCAGGTAACGTAGGTGTTGGGATATTCCACCATCAATCTAAAATAGTTCAAAAGGTGAAATTCCCTCCCGAGACCTCTGTTTTTACCGGTGAATGCTATGGCCTCCTCAAGGCCGTAGAATTAGTCCTTTTATTACAGTTAAAGAAAACCATAATATTTTCCGATTCTATGAGTGCGCTACAAACGTTATCGAAGTTTCCTTTTAAGTTGAAAACCGTTTTCCCCATTATCATTAAGTTACGTCAGCTTTTAAACATGTGCAACATCTCGGGTTACTCTGTTTGTTTTGCGTGGATACCTGGTCACTGTAACATCTCTGGTAACTGTAGAGCAGATAAACTGGCCAATGAGGCTGTCGTCGATGGTGATATGTTTCCATATAAAAACTTTTGCCATGACCTTGGCTCTTTACCTACAGACTATCTTCAAGATTCTTGGAATAGCCTCTGGGCGGAGAGTTCTACGGTAAAGGGCAAATATTACAAAATAGTCCAGCCTTCTATCCCGAGTAAACCGTGGTTTTTCAAACAAATTTATAACAAACGTACAACTTCCTCACTTATACGCATGCGTTTGGGCCACAACAGCACACCGGCGCATCTTGCCCGTCTCAAAATTTTACAATCTGATGAATGCGAATGTGGCATCGGTGTAGCTGATATAAATCACATATTTTTTTCCTGCCCCCTCTATGATTCCCATTCATTTTTTAACAATTTGATATCTATTCCTGTCCCTTTACCTACATCTATCCAGTTACTTCTATCTTATAATAACCCTCGTATATATTCTATTCTAGCTGATTTTATAAACTTAAACACCAACTTAAAAATTTAATCCTTCCCAAATCCTATCCTGGTTTTTCCATCCGCTCTAAATTAAATTGTTTTAATGTTTTATAAGTTTCCCTAACTTTGTTATTGGCAAATGGTCTACAACCGAGCCATTAAAAAAAAAAAAAAAAAAAAAAAACAGGATTATCAACCAAAACCGAAACCGAAACCGAGCCGAAATCAAGTATTTTTCTAAAATACAAAAAATACTATAATTGAGGTATGCCACAACTATAATATTTTCTTTAAAAACTAATATTAAGTATTTATACTAAGAACTAGAGTGACCCCTCCAAAATAATTAGATAGACCTTACGTGGTAGGCGGCTAAGAGCGAGATGACATAGTTGAGGTAAGGTAAGACCCATCCTCTCAAAGTGGCTACAGAAGCGTCACGGCACCATTGACTCTGAACAACGCAGATACTTACAGCTATGGGTGTTTTAGCAAATATGTAGATACATGAGTCGTGTCGGAAGGAAGGAGACACCCGGCTAGATGATTGCTCTATGTGGTCTTCAAAGTGTTGTAGTCTAGTCTCAAAGACTGGTGCGGACCTCTCCTCTCTCGAATTGGTGGTCACTGTAATGAACCAGAGTTAGGAGGCGTAGTACGCCGTCACGTCGTTTTGTGACGATGTGATGGTTAAGAAGAAAGCGGCAAGCGAAGCAAGAGAGGTAGACGAACACCGTTATTCTTTGCAGTTTGTGACGCACCAAGCGCCGGAGGATGCCAAAAGATGACATTCAGCGCCTAAAGACTGCCAATAGGCAGTAATTATTAGCGCAAGTTAGCCCGCCACTCTAGCAGCAGTAGGCTGACCCGACGTGATCCGCTTGCCAGAGGAGAGAGAGCAGAGGTTCTCCGTAACTAGGACCATGACGAGGCACTCTTTATATTTTTTTAGTTAGGGGTTTTAGTGGAAACCGGGCTCAGCCGCTTGGTGCTGGAGACTTTGCGGGGTCTTGCTTGCTCGGACCACGAACTAACTCCTGCAGTTTATTAATCGGTCACTACTGTAATTAGTCTGAGGTAGCTATTATAAACTTGTTGCGACCACGCTCAGGAAGAGCGTGGTCGCAATAAGTTTATAATAGCTATAGATAGTTGACCTTGAAAAGTAGTGGATAGCGTCAATAGTCATATCAAAATTATCAAATTGTTGAAATATTACTATCGATAGTGAAAATTATGCAATACTATTGAAAGCGGTTAAAAATAACAATAGTATCGATATTAGCAAAACAGCAGTGAATCAATGTTATTTGTTGTTAGAAACCTGTGATTTCAAATAGCTTCGAAAATGAAAATGAACCTAAATGCATTAAGATAAAAAATGAACAAATAAGAACTTTATTCCGTAGCATGAAAGATAAATTTATGTAAGCAAATAGCCGGACTGACAACGTGGCGACGACGACGGCATGCTTTCTCTCGCTCATAGATTTGCGAATTTCGCTCTGCACATTCATACAACACCTCTGAGTAGTCTGTGTACAACACGGTAAAAGTGCATTGTCTACACTGTCTACAGCAACGGCAGACGGCAAAGAACAGGATAACAAATCAATCAGGGTAAAAAAATCTCCTGTGCCTGTTCTCAATAATGATTTTTTCATTACGGAAAAATAATTCATTATATTATCTGCTGTTGTGATAATGACTATTACAAATCATAGCATCTCTAATAAGTCTGTGCTCTACTTTCTGTGGTGGCTGGCGAGAGTGGCTACTAGTGGCTAGGGATGGCGATTCTATCCAAAAAAGATCGATTTTTAAATCGATTCGAAGCGTGACCTGATGAATCGATCCACAAAAAAATCGAGGTCTAAAAGATCGATTTCCAAAACATCGATCTTTTTTAAAATTTTCTATTACAATGTAAGTATTAATCAATTTTATTAAAATCAAGACGAATATTACAATTAACGATCTTTAGTCAGCAAAGTCAGGGACTTCGATAATAACAATTATTTTTAGTACCATATCAAAGTATCAGATCATATAGAAACGAGACATTTATTTTCAAAATTTACAAGATTTAGGTTACAAAGCAAATAGATTATTGACGTGACAACGTCTTAAATTAGGTTGCGGCTGGGAGGCACTTATGAAAAAGTGTAACGCTCGGTAACGTTACGATGAGTCACCGAACGAGAGAGAGGCCCGCCGAATGCCTTGCGTCTCTCTCCCACTCAACTATGTTTCATCCTTCTTCCTACTATACGAATGAATATTCACATTAAAATTATTTTACCACTCAAAGTCGTTGTCACGTAAAACTTTCGCCCGTATACCGAATTTACAGGCAACCAATTTTTTTATTTTAACTAGTTATTGAAGCCTCCTTGCTTAAAAGGAGGCTTCAACAACTAGTTATAAGGAACATTATTGTGAAACAATAAAGATATTTTTAATATTATTATGTTTGTCTTTTTTTGACGTGACAACGTCTTAAATTAGGTTGCGGCTGGGAGGCACTTATGAAAAAGTGTAACGCTCGGTAACGTTACGATGAGTCACCGAACGAGAGAGAGGCCCGCCGAATGCCTTGCGTCTCTCTCCCACTCAACTATGTTTCATCCTTCTTCCTACTATACGAATGAATATTCACATTAAAATTATTTTACCACTCAAAGTCGTTGTCACGTAAAACTTTCGCCCGTATACCGAATTTACAGGCAACCAATTTTTTTTTATCTCGGAGCTATGGAGCTCCGGACTATTAAAAGGCGTGCGTGGAGCCGAAGCCAACACGTAGAGGCCCGTTAGACAATTTTGCTCTAAATGTAATGTGGCACCAACCAACGATTATCCCTGTTTGCACCATATAGGTACAACAAAGGACAATCCCCGGTTAGAGCAGGACTATTGCAGAATATAGGAACTAAAATCTAGGGTCCAGCCTCACGTGCCCACTAGCCACTTACGGGACACTTCCTCCTCCGAGCTTCTCTGCTCTCACGACTCCACTCAAGCCGGCCAATGAAGGCAAGCAAGAGGTGGGAGATCTGTCTTATTATTATTATTATTTAGTACCATATCAAAGTATCTGGTCATATAGAAACGAGACATTTATTTTCAAAATTCACAAGTTTTAGGTTACAAAGCAAATAGACAATTTAGCTTGTGAATAATAAACGTAACTTTTTTCTATTGAAGAAAAGTGAGGTGAAGGAGACTAAACACACAGCCATCTCGTGAGTTTTTGAGTAATTAACCGACAGTACTCTTGTAATAGAGGCACCTACAACCAGTGCTACCAGATCGTGGGTAAAATGTTCCCCCACTTTTTTCCATATTCAATGTGTTTAGACGAGAGTATCCTACAAAGTGGGGGGTCATTTTACCCACCATCTGGTAGCACTGCCTGCAACTTATTGTATGGTTAATACAAAAACAGAAAATATCGAATGTCGATTTTAAACGGTTATGTATCTATACTAGAAATCGAATTCGATTTTCTTGGCTCGATTTTTCGATTAATCGATCTCAGGTCGCCATCCCTACTAGTGGCTAGTCTGCCTGCGGCTCTAACTAGCCTAATATAAGGTTTCTTAGTAGTCTGTGCAAACAAGTCTGTGGTCTGCGGTCTGTGTCAATCAGTGTTGCCAGATCTCCTGATTTATCAGGAGATTTCCTGATTTGAGTGAAATTCTCCTGATCTACTGATTTTACTGTAAAATCTCCTGATATTTGTGAAAATAAAAACATAGGTACGTCTGTAGAGTAAATAACAAAAATAACTTATGAGACCTACCTACTAATTTTCAAAAGAATAGATTTTGTTTACGGAGAAAACAAAAAAAATGAAATTCGCTAACCGAATTCAGGTAAGTGTAGGTAATTTAAAAAAAGCGTGATATTGCATTGCAGACTGTACCTATCTATCTAAGGCCTAAACTCTTTTAACTCGGTTAAGAGAAGACCGGTGGGACACTAATAAAGGGTTGAAGTGATATTAAAGTAAAGTCTATTTCTTCACCAGGACATCGCGATTAAAACTATACACATATGAATAAATCATTTAACTTGATTTGTATTACTAAAAATATAAAAAAATACTTAATTTAACTATTTGCATCTCTTAATTACTTTAGCGGTACGATTTGATATGGTAAAATATGCTTAAATTTAAATTTTGCATGTAATAGATGTCGTTTAGCTTTTTGTTTGCAGCAACTGGAGACGCGGTGACCATTCATAAAAAAATACATACCCATAGAACAAATAGCACTTCCCCTTCTTTTTCAAAAGTCGGTTAAAATACAAAGTCTATAAATGTGACTATAAAGTCACATCTAGTAGACGGAAGTTCAGCCCCCCGATCCCCTAAAAAACTAGTGTCCGGCAACGTCCTGAGCCGAGGTTTGTCCCCACATGGGGAGCCCCATAGCAGTTGTCACAATACTTGATCGGTTCGACCGTCCTCGGACCGCTATCCGAAAAAGTCCGGTGAACCAATAGAGGCCCTTCCGGCCGATTGGGTTCACCGGTGGGAACGGAAGTTCAGTTGTTAATGTGTGTGAAACTAAATACCACATTTCTTCCAAGACGTTTTACTATAACCTAGATTTAAATATAGTACCGCAGTGGCAAGACTATTTTCACAAATTAATTTAATATAGAAATAAATTGAACACCAGTTATTACAGAAATTAGGTTTAAAATTGTACTGAAAAGTAAAAATTGTTTTAATCTTATAAACAAAGCTAAAAAGTCAAATGTATGAAAAGTATTAGTTATTGATTATGAATATCATAAAACTAAATCAATATTTTATTCATTTCCTGATTTTTGAGGTCAGTCTCCTGATTTTTCTTCTATTATTTCCTGGATTTTGAAATTTTGATCTGGCAACACTGGTGTCAGTCTGTGTTGTTATTTTTTACAAGAAGACGGCTTTACTCATTTTTATTAGAGAGATGGCTTTAAATAAATATATGCATTCCCGTAATATATACAAATCTCCACCAGACTTTGGTGAATTGATGAAAACATACTCGGAATTTGCAGCTATAGCCAAACTCGTTAGTAATTGCAATTTGGTTTTATTATTTTTGTAGCTTAATCTTTTGGTTTCTAAAGTGATATATCCATGTACTGTAAAAGATAGATGTACAGGTACCTGTATATCTATCTTTTACGCCAGGTTTTAAGTATATGTTCTATTTAGTGGTTTTGTTTTTTAAGAATTTTTACAAATACAAGCTCTGCTTCTGATGGCCATGTGATAATGTCCCACTATATTATTGTTATTATTTTCTTTTTCTCATGCATATTTCCTTTACCTCTTGTTCTATTCTAAATTCGATTTAGGTATTTATACTAATGGTAAGCCCTTTATTATTTCAGGATGTTGCTGGCAAAGTTACTATTGATTTCAAAGATCCACATGCACTTAGGGTTTTAACAAAATGTTTATTAAAGTCAGATTTCAATTTGGACGTGGTTATACCAGAAAATAGATTAGTGCCAACATTACCATTGAGGCTTAATTATATCTTGTGGCTAGAAGATTTGTTATCTTCCATACAAAGATGTGAAAACATTAGTGGGATAGATATAGGCAAGTGAAATTTACATTGTAAATATTGATATCTATGAATTGATATCTCCTGGGGTTGCAATATTTTAAATGAAAAATCCATATTCCGGTAATGTAGTATAGGATAGCCCACAGTTAGGGAGTGTTTAAAAGGGTTCCTTGCAGTAGCTCTGTCAAGAAAATATCGTAAAACTGATAATGCTGGTTGTGATCTGAAAGTCTAAAAGACTTGGTTGTTATAATTAACAACAACATTAAAGAAAAAGATTTGTAAAAAAATCTCTTGATTTTCTTTAAACATATTATACAAATTGTTGTCATCAGGTACAGGAGCATGTGCAATTTATCCGTTACTAGCAGCTGTAAAGAACAAATGGCTTATGCATGCTACTGAATCAGACATTGAAAGTTATAACAAAGCTGAAGAAAATGTATCACGGAATAGCTTGCAAGATAACATTAAATGTTAGTAATTTTCTCTAAAATATAATTTCCAAATATTCATAATATTGTTACTTAAGTTCTAACACCATAAAAGCCCAAAAACTGACATTTTCTCTTTTGCATGGTATTTGATAAAGAATTGAAAGATGTATCTCAAGACCAAAACAGGGATTTTGACTAATGGAAGTATTTTATTTTGAAAACAAAAACAGCATGTCTATGTACCACCAGCAATAGAGGCACTGATTCTTTGCTCTCCTGAAAGAAATAAAACAATTTTTACTTCTGCAGTGTTAGAACTTAAGCAACTATATATATCTAGCTCATCATGATCCTGTTTTCAGCTAGATGTGATAAATTTTTCATACAAACATACCCAGTGTAATTAAAAGGTAAAGTTGTGCAATCCAGTCCAAGATGGCAGATTTTCAGCCCTATTCTTATTTGAAATGCATTGTGCCTACAACCTTAACAGTATTACCCCTAGATTCCAAAGGTGCAACATGCTCAAGAAATCATGTTGCAAACACACTCTATCTCTATTGTTTAGGGATGATATTCCCAGTTGCAGTTTTAGTATTGTTTTTTACAGATAATAATAAATAATTAGAAATAATATTATTCTGTAAAAACACTCTATCTTTATATTATAAACTTGTTTCTCATATGTACATAATTCTTTTTTTAGTTTTTTTTTAATATTGTAGTGTTGAAGAATACCAGTGATACAGTGATATCACACATATTCACTGAAGATAACCAACAAACCTATGATTTTACTATGTGCAATCCTCCATTCTACAGCACTATACAAGAATTATGTGAATCCAGGAGTCCAGCTAGGTCTGTATTGGCATGTAATCTATTTGACCTCAAATAAAGTCCATTCGCCTAGATAGTATCGCCCTTGTAATTTACCACCATTGATAAGAGTACCTACCCTACCTCATTTATAACAAATTAAAAAAGAAAGATGCGTTTTTTTATTACATCAGTCCTGAAGCTGTTGGTACTCTTTGGTTCCGAATACTGTGTATTATTTTTATTAGTATTTAATTACATTTACCACAAATGCTTGTACTATCTAAGCGAATGGGTTTTATATCTATTTACATTTAGTTCTATCTTTTATCAATTTTATTGCAGGTTACCACCTAAAAATGGTTTTACTGGTTCCCCACAGGAACTTGTCACCAAAGGTGGGGAGCTGGAGTTTTGTAGGAATCTTATTCAAGAGAGCAAAGTCTACAAAGACCGAGTTTTGTAAGTTTCAGATTACTTTTTGGACATGTGCTAAAAATATTATCAAATAAAGAAATAACATACATAACATTACGAAATGATATCTCACGGCTGCACGCAAGCATTCACATACGCGCGCATAAAAAACCTTTTTCCCCTCATATTTATGTGCGTAATAGGACACAACACAAGAGCAAGACGAAACTGTACACAAAATGCGAAGACGTTACATAATCGGGCACCGATCTAAATTAAATCATCCATCATCTAGACTATTCTAGACTAAAAATGCATTCTACAGGTACTCGCGCAATTTCAATAAGAGTATTTAACATCTTACCCGAAATAATGGGTAAAGACAGAGGACTTTAATAAATTTATAAAAAATGTTAACGAATTCCAAATAAGCAATTGTTATTATTCTCTAAATAAAAATATAAGTAGTAAATACAAAAAATAATAATTTAATATAAACTGATAAGAATTTAAATTATTACTTAGTAAAAATGTTTCTTTAAAGTTCCTAATTTGTAACTATTAAACTAATAATTTTATTCAAATGATTTCTTATTGTTAAAATTTAATTGTTTTAATTTATTTACAATTTTTTTTTGCTATTTAATGATTTTAAGTTAAAACATTCTGAAATAAAACACAATACATTGTAGAATTTTAAATTAATAATGTAGCTCCACAAATTATCTATTTTTATTATTTTAGAAAAACAGAGCTTCTCGTCTAACACTTCTGTGCCCGAGTCCATAATAATTATATTATAGTAAGCACCTACCACCTAAGCATCTACTTATAGTAAAGCAATAAAGTTATTGAGTATTGAAATCCTGTGCATAAACAAACACCCGCTCACTAGAACAATTCCGCAATACTAACAAAAAAAGTACACAATCAAAACTCAAAAGTAATAGCAGAAGAATTCGCTTTTCTATGCCTTCTCTTTAGCTCCGAATTTTTAGTTGTGATATTTGGTTAAGTACTTTTGACGTGAAATCGTGACAGACAGACAGAGTTACTAGTGCAATTTTGTCGCCCCTAGCAAGGGCCGCCCTTCCCACCCCTCACTGCCCAACGCCATTGATTAGTACACCTTTCATTAAAGATCCCTATTTTTTTACTTCTAATTTATTCTTTTAAGTTTATTTCAATATTTTACAGAATATTTACCACAATGGTTGGTCACAAATACAATTTAAGCCTTCTTGTTAATGACTTGAAGTCAGAAGGAATTAGACACACACACACAGAATTCTGCCAAGGAAGGGTTACAAGATGGGGTTTGGCATGGACATATAAGGACTACGATCTTTATAATCTGGGTGAGTCTCCTTCTATTCTTTAGCTAACGCTTAAAAGTTTACCGTTATTTGAACCAATGCAATGATGCAATGTTGAAATAAAACTACTTTTTAACGGATTTTATCGCGGTTTATTTTAGATTTTAGATCCCGACGTTTCAAAGTCTTTTCAGACTTCATGTTCACGGGTGGACTGAGATATTTGACGTCCAAAAATATTAATCACAATTATTACTGACTACCTTCAAACATTAATATTTAAGTTGCGTTCCGATTTAAGCAAACTGAGCTCACAGTGTCTTGAATTCTGAGTTGATTTTACTTGGGTTTTGGTACAAGTAAATTAAGCACTGGGTCCCAAGCTGGTGGTATATTCCAACCATTTTCTCTGTTAAAATTAGGATGTTTTTTAATTTCAATAGCTTCGCGGATCATTCTTGGTAAGAACCGGTTTTCTTTGACAAGGACCTGTGTTTTATCAAATCTCAAGTAATGGTTGGGGCCTTTTTGAGTATGTTCACACACTGCAGATTTCGTTGAGCGTTGATGTTTAACATCAGCTATGTGTTCTTTTACGCGGGTCCCTATACTTCGTTTTGTTTGTCCTATATATGAGAGTCCACACTCACAGTCAATTTTATAAACACCACCACCAGCTTGGGACCCAGTGCTTAATTTACTTGTACCAAAACCCAAGCATAATCAACTCAGAATTCAAGACACTGTGAGCTCAGTTTGCTTAAATCGGAACGCAACTTAAATATTAATGTTTGAAGGTAGTCAGTAATAATTGTGATTAATATTTTTGGACGTCAAATATCTCAGTCCACCCGTGAACATGAAGTCTGAAAAGACTTTGAAACGTCGGGATCTAAAATCTAAAATAAACCGCGATAAAATCCGTTAAAAAGTAGTTTTATTTCAATGTGTGATATTCGCGTAAATCTAAGACAATGCAATGATGCAAGATAATATCTTATGATAGTAGTTATGAGTTTGACCAATATCTGTGTGTTTCTCTGTGGCACCGTCTTAAATGGAACTGGTTGGGATACAGATTTTGTAGCGCCAATCGGTTCAGCCTTTATAAGGTCTAGAAGTCTTTTGTTGGCAGTGTTTTAGACGTGTTCCTACGTACGTACCATGACAAAATTATGTGCTGAGTTGGACACGTGTGGCCTTAAAATTGAAATACCTACTTTATTCGTCGAGATTATTATTTATGTATGCTTGAGTCTGAAATTTTAATTTGTTTATTTTCGCAGTACCTCCAAGAGATAAACCTCGGAAAATACCCATGCCTACAGTGTGTCTTCTCCCATCTTTACCGAATGAAACCAGTAATAGTGATTTTGAGTTACAAAAACTTAAAGATATCTTCAACATCTTGGGCATAAAGCACACAATTATTGAGAAACGTGGCAACAATGTGTCATTCGATATTGTTGCTAAAACAAATACTTGGTCTAACCAAAGAAGAAAAAGGAGGTTTATGAAGAGATTAGAAACCGAAGCTAAAAAAGCTAAAATGGGTAATGGGAATGACCAAGATATTCAAAGTACTACTTTAATTGATGAAGCAAATCTGCCAAACTCCAGTACAAATGAAATTAAAGACTCTATTGATAAAGTAGTTACAGAAACTAAAAGCTGCACTTTTGTTAATCCAAATAGCTCAGATAACCAGTATTTAGTACATGCAATTATGAAGATGGTAACAAAAGAAAGTGAAACTCTACTTGAAATGGAATTTATTGATGGTAGTGCAGGCAAAGAAGGTTTACATCAAATAGCTCAGTACATCAAAAATAATTGGAAATATTATGTTGTTTCATTTGTAACCCCCGACGCAAACACCACGGGGTGTTTTGAGATTGACGTGTGTGTGCCTTTTGTGGCATCGTAGCTCCCGAGCGGATCAACCGATTTTGTTTTTTTTTTTTTTTGTTTTTGAAAGGTGAATTAGTCTGGGAGTGTTCTTAGTTATAAACAAGGTCGGGGTTTGTTAATTTTTTTATTTAGTGTTAGCATTATGAAGGTCAAAAGGAGACGATAAGACGATATGGGGGGAGGGGGGAGTTGGCCTAGTCTTATTTTTTCTTTGAAGGAGTGGGAGGGTCTCAATAATTTTTACGTAAAATAGAAACATTAAAACAATCTAAACGTGTATTTCTATCAAAAATACAGGGGGCATTTTCAACGTATAAACTGCTGTAATAGTCGTCGATCTCGGCATAAGTCCCCGGCTTCAACCACGCGGCTTTAGGTGGCTCCTTCGAAGCTGCTACGTGAATACTTTAGACCCTCGATTACGCTCTATCATCCATTATTTTTAATTTTGACTGAATACTGAGTTTCGGTTCTGCGAAAAGTTTCGGCACTATTTCTGCCGAATCAAACAGACAGTGTTAGTATATTATAACAACTGATATTAGATTAGCATTCTCTTCTAAAAAAATCAGTCGTGCCCGCCTTTTTAGATAAAACTTCTGCGTATGATAATGTAGTATTAAGTATCCTTTATAAAAAAATTGAAAACTCCTATTATCCTTGTAATTCTGTCTACCTTTATTATTAATATTTTGACAGTAGATACATACATCTGCGAACTCGGCACGCCGCGCCGCGCCGCGCCGACTTCAAAAGTAAAATTACACCTAAGCCTTGTGTGAAAAGGTCTCCCACAAGGCTCAGTCTTAAAAGTCCATTACTATACAACATTTACGCATAAGATCTAAAAAGGCCCTGTTAGTGTTTTACAGCACGCTGATGATTTACTTTTATACTGTTCAAACCAATAAATCGAGTGCGCTAGTACTTTTTTGTCCTCGGCACTTAATAGTTTGAAAACTTTGTTAGATTAAAATGGTCTTGAACATCTTGAACTTTCGTCATCCAAGAGTTCCGTTAAGCTGTTTTCCAGAAAACGTATTCGCCCTCCTGTTCTCGTATATTATAGTAGACAACCTATCCTATTAAAGAGCCATGTTAGATTCTTAGGAGTAATGTTAGATTCCAAACTTTTAGGTTTTCCACACTGTGACTATATAAATTCGAAATGCGAACGCCTTGTAAACATTATTAGATGCCTAGCATCATTTAAAACTCATTTATAACGCTCTCATATGTCCTAAACTATATTGGACCCTGGCAATTTTGCTGCCTTTTCTAAAATTGATCGCATTCAGGCTAAGGCTCCAAGAATAGTATCTGGGGCTATGATCAAGTCCTATCAATGCTCCGCAAATAGAATGTGTCGATTGTCCTATGTTCCTTCGCCGTCAGTAGGTATCTATGTGATAAATTCTTGTTTAGAGCATTTCAATTTCCTAACCATCCCCCTACCTATATGATAAACTTAAGGCTCTATCTACTTCTATTGAAAGTTTCAATTTGAAACATGGACCTAATTCCTGTTCTCATAATCCCATGCATCGTTGTTAGTTTTCGTAAGTTTTGTCCTTACAAGCCTATAAATTCTATTCTAGCTGATTTTATAAACTTAAACACTAACTTAAAAATTTAATCTTTCCGAAATCCTGTACTGGTTTTTCCAGCCGCCCTAAATTAAATTGTTTTAATGTTAAATAAGTTGCCCTAGAGCAGCACAGCGGTGGCGCAGCACATTCACAAAGATGCTGTACATCTTTGTGAATCAAATTATTTCATCTCCGCTGCTCAATATCAGTGAGGGAAAACATCGTGAGGAAACCTTATCTAAGAACTACTCATTTGAGGACATGTGACATCCACCAACCCGCACTTGGCCAGCGTGTGTGGATTAAAGCCTAAACTCTCAACTCGTAAGATAGTTGAGGGAAAACCCGTGTCCAGCAGTAGGACACTAAAAAAGACGGGTTGCACTCCGGGAGTGCCGGCAGAAGTGAAAACATTCGCGCAAGCGCCCTGCGCTGTGCGCTGCCTAAACGAAACAGTAGGCCCAGCAGTGTTGCCAGATCAAAATTTCAAAATCCAGGAAATAATAGAAAAAAAATCAGGAGATTGACCTGAAAAATCAGGAAATGAATAAAATATTTATTTACTTTTACGAGATTCATAATTAATAACTAATACTTTTCATACATATGACTTTTTAGCTTTGTTTTTGAAAATTAAATCAATTTTTATATTTCAGTACAATTTTAGTCCTAATTTCTGTAATAACTGGTGTTCAATTTATTTCTCAATTTGGCCTATAATAAATTAATTTTTTTAAATAGTCTTGCCACTGCGGTACTATATTTAAATATATACTATATTTAATTTAGGTATGTCTAGTTGCTGGAAACAAAAAACTAAACGACATCTATTACATGCAAAAGTAATTAAGTGATTTAAATAGTTAAATTAAGATTTTTTTTATTTTTTAGTAATTCCTATCAAGTTAAATGATTTATTTCTTTGTGTATTTTTTTTAACCGCAATGTCCAAGAAATAGACTTTAATATCACTTCAACCCATTTTTAGTGTCCCACAGCTGGGCACCGGTCTTCTCTCAATCATTTTATGAGTTAAAAGAGTTTAGGCCTTAGATAGGTAGATACAGTATGCATTGCAATAACACGGTTTTTTTTAATTACACTTACCTGAATTCGGTTAGAGAATTTAATTTAGTGTTTACTCCGTAAACAAAATCTATTCTAATGAAAATTAGTAGGTAGATCTTATACGTTATTTACTCTTTAGACGTACCTGTGATTTTATTTTATGACACAGATATCAGGAGATTTTACAATAAAATCAGTAGATCAGGAGAATCTCACACAAATCAGGAAATCTCCTGATAAATCAGGAGATCTGGCAAAACTGAGGCCCAGGCATACATTTTCGCCGCGCCGTAGAGAGGGGATAGCTGTCTACTCTCCATCCGTCTTACGCTTTTTCGATCACGTCACGTGTCCTGACGCGAGTTTAAGATTTTATACCCATTACAGAAAAAGTGCTCAACGCCGCTAAAGAAGTTTTCACTTCAAAAAAGGGTTGACGAAAAGTTTCCCTAACTTTGTTGTTGGCAAATGGTCTAAAGCCGAGCCATCTATGAATCAGTCTATAGACAAGAAAATTAGTCTGTCTGTGTATAATCTATGGTCTCTATTCTGTCTGTCTGTAGTATTATTTTAGTAATTAGTCTATAGACTTTCTTAGGGATGGGCAAATGGGGAAAAAATATCGATATATATCGTATCGATATTTTTAAAATATATCGATAATAATTGACTTAAAAATATCGATATGTTGATATATCGATATTTTCTGCGCAATAAGCAATTATCTATAAAAATTGTCAAAATATTCGAAATTTTAAAGCAAATACACATCTGGCTCTTTTGACATCAGTTTTATTATTAAAAAATAAGTACATAAAGCCAAGAAAAAATCAACATCATCAACACAACAAAAATTACATTATTCAAACCAGTATTTGTCTGATATTGACATCAAGAGCACTCTTTGCTTGATGTGCTCGCCTGTTTTGTTTGCGTTTGAATTAAATTTAAGAAATCAGATTGGTCAAAGACATGATGTGACGTATGAGCAGACAGCAGAGCTTTAAAAAATATATCGATTTTGATACCTAAAAATAAATATCGAAAGTTGATATATCGCGGGAAAAAATATCGCTGATTTATATCGATATTTTTCTGAAAAAATATCGATATTTTGATATATCGATATTTTTTGCCCAAGACTAGACTTTCTTTAGTCTCTGTGTTTGTTTGTGGGGCAGTTGTTAGGTGGTGTGTCTAATTTAGTTTTACACATTAACTTTCATTCAGCGATCTTGGGACAGTAATTCATTATTAAAGTATAGAAAGGAAGGTAATACGATGCTCTATTAATAAGTGAATATTTTATTTTTTATAGTATAGGGTACCTTTATTAGATACAAAGTATCTGTAAAAAGGCGCGAAATCACTGCGAATGCGAAATAATACCAGTCTTTCTTTCCTTGTTCGAATTTAGATAATGATGAATGAATATTAACTGAATATTATTTCCTCTTCGCTTCTTTTTCCATGCTTTATACATACCTCTAATTTGTGTAGTTATGTTGTAGAGATAAAATGAGTGGTGTAAACATTAAAAGAAGTCGAGTTGAAGATAGAGATGAATCTTCCAGTGGTGAGTTCTCAATATAACTTTCATTTATTATTTAATCTATAGCCTCTATAGACTTTACGTACTAAGAACCTACTGTCTTACTGCTCTCAGGGACTATTGTAGTGTATTGGTGATGTATGAACATTTTTCATTTTAGATGAACTTGTATCTAAATTGAGAAGGGGAGGCAGTAAAGAAATCTTTAACAGGAAAAAAACAAAACCTGATAGCAATAATACAGATAATTTAACTTGGTAAGTAACTCTTCTTTTTTGGATTTGAGGAACTTTCAGGGATGCTCAGTGTACGCTTGCATTATTGCTCCTTAATAATTATGTAAGTTCTCAATTAAGGAGCATGAATTTGCTTATAATTAGTATTTACATTACCACTTAAATTGGACACACTACCACAATTTCATGGAATGTTAATCATTTATTTGGATAATGTTTAGGCTCAGACCTCATGTAGGGGTTCCTAATTTGGTGTACCTAAAAATAAGTAAGTACTCAAGATCCAAATTCTTTGACTTAATTATTTTTACTGGTTTTATAATTTTTATATGAAAATTTACATAGGTCAAGGGTTTACCCAATCTCACAGTCTCACATGGGGACGGGTGGGCCTCAGAAAATATCACAATTGTTGTTCCCTGCGAAAACGGTGTAACATTACAAAAAGTGTAGTTGGTTGTTCTTGTTATAATTTGTCTTAAAATGCAGTTGAAGTAATTTACTTATTGTAAAATTAATAATCTCACTTAAAACAAATTAGGGGAGCCCTATCTCACAACATCTTATTGTAGCAAAAGTAGAAATGCCTCACATAATTAGTGGATGCCCCCTTAACAATGACACCCTTTTTCTCTTGATCGTTTCATAACAGATAATTCCTTTTTTGTTTTGTTTGTTATTGTCAGAGGATTTTGTATTAAATTAGTAAATCGTAAAATAAATATGGAAAGGTTGTATAATAATCTTGTGAAGCTAGTTTACACTCAAAATAGCACCATCATGTTAATATATTTATATCAATTATATTCATTTTTGTAGTGCCCTTAAACAACAAACCGAATTGCAATTAGAGACTGATCCAACTATATTGCAACGGCGACAGAAACAGATAGACTATGGCAAAAACACTGTTGGTTACCACAATTACATTGAACAAGTTCCTTTGTAAGTATTTATCTTAAATTCTTAAAACTATTAATATTCTACAGTCAGAACTTTTTGAAAATACCAATCATACTAACAGATCTCAATTTTTTTTATCATAGACAGTGTATTTATCCATTTTCAGAGATTTAAGGTCTAAGGATCATCCTCAGACCCCTGACAAGTATGCTAAGTACAGCCGGAGATCATGGGACACACTTATAAAGATGTGGAGGAAGAAACTGCATGAATATGATCCTAATGGCACAGTACTTGATGATGATTGTGATGAGTGATGAAGTTATTTAAGTAATTAGTGGAAAAAAGCAATACAATAAGACAGTTATTTTAAGAATAATGTTTTGTCATCATTTGCTATAAAAGGAACAATTATTTGAAATGTTTTGTTTTGCCTTCTCTCAGTATATATATGTTGGCTGGAGTATATGTGGGCATTTTATAACATTTTGACTAATATAAAAAAATAATGATTATGATTTGGGTGGGGAATAAGTTATTCTTATGTCATCATCATGTATACAAACTTCAAAATAGATTATGAATGTTATAAAGTATTATATTATTGGTCACTTTGAGCATTTTTCTGCACCACCAATTTGACTTATGTTACAACACAAGTCAGTAATAATTACTGCTAAACATTAGCAGCAGTATTTATTACTAATGCTAATTATCTGCCTCTGGGATGTATAAGACTGATTTCCTAAACTGAAAATGTTTCTAAGTACCATTTTATCTGCGTATGATGTTATCACTACAGCAATTTGATTTAAGATATATTTACTTCGTTGTAAAAGAGTTAATATAATTTGTGCATTCATTACCTTTTGCAAAATATTTCCTGACTGAACAAGTGTAGTAGTTACAAAGAGAATAGAGGGATTATTATTACAAAATAAACTATGTATAGATTTCTTTTGAAAATATTTATTTTTTGCTAGTCTGATCTACATTTAACTCCGTGTATCATCTGTATAGCCCCTGTCCTACTTATAATATAATGACACATCATGTGAAAAATAACAAGCAGCAACATAGACAAGCCTGGTTATGGTGTTTATTGTCCACACAATAGGGGGTGCTAAAGTTGGGTGTGTCCTCTAGTTCAAGTTGTAAATTTAATAAATCAATTAGTAGGCAATTCAATTTTGTTAAGGATGTCACGTGCCTGTTTGAGTACAGAACTATTTTTGTTATCAGATGTCATATTTTGTAGCTTCTCCATGTATTCTTCAATGTTTTGTTCAGTTGCTCCATTTGGTCCACCTGAAATGATATTGTGAGTTACGTGATCAACATCATTGCTATAAATCTAAATAATACTATGATCATGTATCAGGTGGCATGTTCATCAAAAAATTAGTAGTTATACCAGGTATAGCCAGTGACTGTAGTCCGTGGACGAGGGCAGCCACTAATGCACGACGATGTGCTAAAAGCGCCGCAGTACGTTCTACCGCCGCTGCAGTTTCTACTCGAAGTTTTGATGTTGCCCCACTAACTTCTTCAGCATGTCTTTGCAATATAGCATTCTAAAATAAGTTAAAGTTTTAGGGTTACTTTTATATAACACATAATAAAAATATATACCAAATAACTGACCTGTTGTTCATAATCTGAGTTTGCTTTTCTCAATTGTCTGAGTTCAGTTTCTCTTAATTTATTGTGTTGCAGAAATTGATCAGTAAATATTGGTATTTCTGTATCTCCTCCCATTAACTCCTCACCCTGCAGACAATAATTAAATTAACTATAGATAAAAAGATGTCCTCCTAAATACCTCAGTACCATTTAATAATAATAATAATATAGCCCTTTTATTCCGAACTGCATACAATTCTATACTTAGTTTTATGAATTTTATCTCTCACAATATATCTCGCAATTCGGCGTGCCTCTTGGCATAGGCCTCCTCCAGCTCTCTCCATTGAGCTTGATCTTCAGCAACTCTGGTCCAGTATGGTCCTAGAGTTATCCAGATATCGTCATTCCATCTTGTTTTTAGATGCCCCTGTCTTCAGGTGTCCCCTCTTGGATACCATACTGTTAGGCGCAGGCCAGACAAAAGAGACGTAAGACGAGGACGCGTCGCGGACTCGGTGCAGACGAGACACGGACGCGACTTTTGAAATTATATAGAAGAGACGGGGCGCGGACGCGACGCGACGCAGTCACGCAGTAAGGACTATTTTCGGCATTCAACAGTCTGATTTTGACCTGACGACATGTCTGAAGATGAAGATGTACTAGCACTGGTGCATCTCGCTAATATACAGAGGGTTAGACGATACTGGGTACATCCGGTATGGCTAAGCAATTAAGACAATTGATTTTATAAAATAAAGGAGACTCTACAAAATTTTCCAGATCGTTTTGTCACAGTGTATAAAATGACTCTCCAGTGTTTTAATATTATCATGTCAAGCGACAGCGAACCGGTCGGCAGGCATGCCTCCCCTCGCGTCCTTCTCGCCCCCGCCGCGTCCTCGCCCCGTCTCTCCTGTGTGTTTTGAACAAAAGGCGCAGACCTAAAAGCGTTGCGCCCGCGCCCCGTCTCTTCTGTATGTTTTACGTCGCGACGCTTCTATACATTTTGTATGAAAGGGACGCGGAAGAGACAAATGTCCGCGCCCCGTCTGCGTCTTACGTCTTTTCTGTGTGTCCAGCGCCTTACTTGCTTGCTCCATTTATTTATTTTGCAACATAGCAAATATCCTGTCCAACTCCATTTTAGATGGTTTATGCGAGTTATAATTTCAGTTACTTTAGACATTTTTCTGATTTCCTGATTTTGGATTCTTTCACTTAGCCTGATTCCCAACATTCTTCTTTCCATTGCTCTTTCTGCTTTGGCAAGTTGCTTTAGCAAGCTGTTAGTGTCCATATCTCACAGCCATATGTCATGCCTGTGCATGACATACGGCCGTGCAGAATACAAGTATTGAAAGTTTTTCTCTTGATTTGTACGCCTAGATCTTTGATTTTCATAATTTCTTTCAAGGACACTGCAGTTGGAAGAAATACTGATTTCTTCCAACTGCAGGCTATTTTTTATTTATTTCCCTGGACACCGAGTCTTCAAAAGATATAATTTGTCCTAGGAAAACATATTCTTTCACATATTCAATCTTGGTTCCGTTGACCTCTATATTTCTTTCTGTTGAATTGGTCATTAGTTTTGTTTTCGGAACCATTTAGTAACTTTTAAACTGCATCAAAATAAGTTCATTCTTCAGCACTCTACTTGCACTATGAAACTTGTACACAGATACACATCTAACTAATAATACTCCTCTTTTGTATGGTAAATAAGGTCCCAACAAATTCCACAAAGTGCCATAATACATAGTTTAATAATAGGTAGTCAATTTTAAAGCAACAATTTGTGTCTCAGTTTAGGGGTGTTTAAAGGAAAAAGACAGATGTCTACTTACAGATGCTGGAGTTATGCAAGGCCGAGGTCTTGGTGGAGTCTGTTGCCGGGAAACTGGCACTGAAACTGTAACTGGCAGAACTGTAGCAGCTGTTGTAGTTGCAGTAGCCGGTGGGTCTGAATTTACTTGTGTGGTGACTGTTGGAGGTGAATTGTTGTGATAATATTCAGTTACACCAATAATTTTTTTTTATTTTAGACATAGCTAGTGGTTACATGCACAAGTGCCCAATGTGTCTTAAAGCTAGATACCTGTATGTACTGCATTTTCAGGAGGATTTTGCTTAACCTTCTTTGGCGTAACACTATCTTTCTGCTCCATTTGCTGCCTTCTAAATTCTTTATAAGCATCAGTTTTCTTATACTCAGCCCATTCTCGAATATACCTAATAAAACAATCCTTTATTAAAAGTATTTGTAATTATTATAAAAAAGTAGGTGGTGTTGTGCACTGAGTTAAGTTATTAGCAAGTTGTAGTAATGAACCAAACCTCTCTTTGTCTTGATCAGCAGCATCAAGATAATGTTGTTTTTCTTCAGCTGGTAACTTACTCCATTCACTTGCCAGCTGTCGGGTTAATTCAGCAAATCCCAAGTCTGGTTGTTCTGCACGTAGCTGATCACGACGCTCATTCAAATACCGTACATAGCCTACAAGTTTTTAAAATTATTGAATGGGCCTAATACTACTCAAGAATGTTTGAACCTTTATGATAAGTTTCTCAAGAAAAATTTGTATGGATATGGTTACTCTCTCATAAATCTACTGGAGGGATTGGATGTAATATTTCACTTGGCTACTTTTTTCCATGCAAGCGAAGTCGCCAGCGGAAGCTAGTTATTAGTAAACACCTTACCGGTAAGTGGCTGGCGCGGAGCTGTCACATCGCGGGGCACCTTAGGCTTTCTTTTTTTTGGCTTTTTAGATCCAGCTTTCGGTGGCGTTGGACCAGCTGAAGGATTTACATCACCAGCAGCAGGCGTAACTGAAACACTTTGAGCCTCAGGTTTGGGATTCTGAGAATCATCAGGTGTTTTAAATGACAAATCTGGATCCGCTTCTGCCGGCTGTTGCACAGTATCCATTACTGCTTTTATCTCCTTGCTTTAACCGGAAATACCTATGTATTAGGATTATTGTGTTTTCGTTATTTGTTTTGGCCACTACTTAGAGAACCTAGGCTTCACAGACTACTAAGAGCTACTTAGGCTTGGCATAGAGCATAAATAAACGTGTAAACGCTTACGGTGAAGAGGTGGAAGTTCCACAGAGAAAATAAATATATGAGAATTGTGCGACGGTCCATTACCAACATACAGAAATCATATGTCTGGCTTGACAATAGCAAATCGAAAATAGTGTTGTGCACCTACATTAAATGTTGTCGTTACTTTCTGTTGGAGGCGGTGCGCGGCATAGGGAAGTAACACTGAATTTTATTATATAGGTTTAACCTTGATGCGATGCAATGCGACTGATACCAAGCATTAAGAAATTAAAAAATAATGAACTTGCCTTGTATCAAATATTTATTAATAATACTAGCGTAACATTTAGTAATGGTATTGTACATTTATCTACGACGAAAAACTGTCCAGTCTCTGGGGACTGCCCACAGAAGTGAAAACTAAGTAAATTAAAGCGTTAGTAACAGTAACACGAGTTTCATGATTTTTTTACACCCAAAAAATGTAAAGCACCTAAACAAGCTTACAATTCAAAAATAACACAATTGACTAGAAAACCTAACTGAATAATAATCTGTATATTTATCTAAATCAAGAATTAAAACTAAGGCCTAATAGAGCAAGAGCCTCTGAACGCGAGACCTTATTCCTGACCTATTTCTATAAAAGCTGAAAGTTTGTCAGAAATTCATAAGTTGATATTTTTATACGCTTCATGAATTTACGTTTTCGAAGAGATAGCGAAAGAAAACAATAAAAAAAACCACAGTAAACTTCAACGTCAAAAGAATCTCGCTAAGAATTTTAAATTGAATTAATTTTTACTGATTCAAAATTTTTAGAAAACCAAAGTCGTTTAACGCAAAATTCTTGTTTTCTCAGCCACATGAGCAGCGTTGGCGCAGCTGTATCAGCCTCGCTTTTGAAATATTATAAGGTCGAGGGTTCGATCGCCGGTCATGTCCACACACCTTTGAGTAAATTTTTTCATCGCATTTACTCAATATGGGTGAAGGAAAACATCGTGAGAAAACTGGAATATCTAAAAATCAATCATTTGAGGACAAGTGACATCTACCAACTCGTACTTGGCTAGCATGTGTGGATTAAGGCCTAAATTCTGTCAACTCTTAAGATAGCTGAGATAAGACCCGTGCCCAACAGTGGGACACTAAGAAAGGTTAAAGTGATTAAGTCTCATGGGCTTGCTTCGATAAAAATTTCAATGTTTACTTCATTGTAAACCTCTGTGCCACCAATTCTGAAATAAATAAAAATGTTGAAATTGGATATATTAACGGAAAGATATAAAAGGTACTCTACACACCTAACAAGATGGTGTTAGTGTGCTATAGAAAAAGAGGCACCAATAATTATAATAGGAAAAACAATATTTGCAAAATGTCTGTAATTTGTTTGAGTGAAATCGTGCTACTCTTTTGAAGCTGATAACTTGAACCGTTTGAGCTCTGTATTTACACTAAGTTTGGTAGACAAAGCAGTTAATATTATTTTAATGTCATAAAAATCTATCGGTCAATAGTATTGATATTTTTTTTCCCTCGACGGAACATCACTAAATATATCAATTACAGAATCGTTTTTAACTATGTTAAATAGTGAGACAACAGTCAAATATTGTTATTATAGTAGAAATATAATGTACCTTGCCACGTCCAATGCATTTCGCCATAAATTAAATTTTGTCATTTCTATTTCGCCTAAACTTCACTCTGAATTTTCACAACTTTTAAGTACATATTTATTTCACGCGCTACACTTATACTGTCTATCTTATTTATTCAAAAAAATGGCCTTGGTTTAAAGTTTTAAATAGGAAATTAAATTATTTTTGTTTGAATTAATTTGGCGTCGGCGGATTGTAAACAACAATGGCGGAAAAATAAGACAGTGACATTGACGTTCTTCTGGGACAGAGACAAGGTTATATGTTAGAGTAGTTTAGAAAACGCCGCCATTAATTTTCGCACCATTTCCAGACGGCTTGGCTGAGCTCTCCATCGACAGACAGAGATGCCATGCATCTCCCATCCCATCCAACATACGAAGTACTAGCGATGTACCGAGTTGGGTTTGACTCGAGTCGAGTCAGACTCGATTCCTGGGTTTCTACTAGCCTACTCGAATCCCAATTTATTTTGATTCGAGTTACTTTTCACAAGGTTTTACAAGGGCGAGGGTGGGTCCATCTCAACACAACCACATACGGTCTCGAGGTGGATGCACACTCATTCCACTCTCCTGTCCGGAGGGTGGTCTGACAAACGGCCTCTGGGCGAGCACAGGTTGCGTTAATACCCCAGAGGTTAGACCACACCGTTATCCTTCCCGTGGTTGTCGCCTGTTATTGGTCCGATTCCCTCTGAATCGGACGTAACTAAAACGGTTGGTCGACCCCCCCCCCCCTCTCCTCACTCCTTCCTCTTCCACACCCTTAACCCCCCTCCCTTCTCTATCCTAACCCCTCCCCCTCTCCTTTTTCCTGTGCGGGCGCCTGCCTCCTTAGTGGAGGTTTGGGTGGCGGGAATTCGGGCGGGAATACAGATCCACCGAGAGGGTAGGGACTCGGTGGACTATGCACCTACCTGCGTGTGTCCTGCGCAGTTGATCGCCGTGCGCGGGGAAGAGGGAATCCTGGGGGGCTGAGTCGAAGAAGGACAACACGCCCCCTTTGGTCCGTATTTCCTGCAAAACGGTAGCCCTACAACTAGCCACTGAAGGGAAATGGACGCGCGTCCATCGTGAGGTCGAGGAGTCACGGGCCGCAGGCGAGATGTGGTGGGAGTCCTCTGGGAGGGCTGGGGTTCGGCCATGCTGACGGGGCAAGGGCACGCGGAACACCTGGGGGGATTGATCGATCCAACCAGCCGCGTGTCTGCAGCTCCCGATGTCGCGCATGAACACCCACCCAACACATCTATATCCCTCCGGACAATCCTGGTGCCCTGAACAGGGCATCCCCAAAGGTGCGGGCTCCATGGCGGGTGGGAATCCGGGGGATGAATTTCAAACAACCTTTAAACATGGAACATGATAGATCATATAAAGGAAACAAAACTAAAAATCCGTGGGTGCGTACCGCTCGCGCGGCACCACCCATAAGGCGAGAGGAGGTCCCACAGAGGACAGCTCCTTCTCAGACACCACACACATCACACACATCACACACCACACACACCACACAAACTACACAAAAACCCAACACTAAACAAACACGAGACACAACCACGCCAAACCACACACATGCGGGAACACACACCAACACACAAGCCCAAACAAGTACCCACAGCACACAAACCTCAATACACACGCACACACTAGAGCGCGGGAGTAGCAGGGTGCCTGGAAGACCGGCCCCTTTGCTACCAACTCCTGCCCTCTACAAACAAAGAAACAGCGCTAGCTGTTGCATGGCGGCCTCTAGAGGGACGCCGGCACAGCATAACGCGTTAGGGTGCAATGAGGAGCATCGGAGTCGGAGCCATATACCTCCTGTGGCCCCGAAACTGGCTCCCAACGGTAACAACAAGCATCAGGCCGCTCCTGCTTCTGCTTCAGCCTCAAAGGGGAAGAAGAAGAAGTATAAGCGGCGTGATAGCAAGAAGAAGCGCGACGCCATACGGGCGGCAATAGCAAGAAGCGCAGGGAGGGTGGCGACCATCGACACACCTCAACCAAGCACTTCTACCAGCATGGAGACTGCGGTAGCTGGAGCTGAGTCGGAGGTGGCGGCTGGTGGTCCGGTACCTGCAGGTGCAGCTAAGAGGGCACGCCTCGACGAGACCATATCTTCTCGAGGCCAAACCAAGAGGCAGCGCCTGGAGGGTCCGGGGGACCAGCGGCCCCTACTCTACTCGGAGGCGGTAAAGTCCGACCTCATGGTCGCCATTACAACAACGACCAACGTGACTCTGACTCCGGAACAAGTAGAGGACATCCAGCTCCAGCTCACGGAACTACTCTTTGAGCAAGTGGAAGAAGAAGTAGGACCAGTCTTCCAAGGCAAACCGGCCTACAAAGATGGAGCCATCAACATCTGGTGTAGCAACGAGGAGACTGTGGAGTGGCTGAAAAGCGCGCTCCGCAGGATCACCGTGGAACTAAAACCGGGGGAAGAGCTGGCGCTCAAGCGCCAGAGTGAGATGGAGCGCCGAATCAGGTGTGGCATCTTGCTACCGGGGGCCTGGGACGACGAGCAGAAGATAGGGAAGATGCTGAGAAACCAGAACCCCTGGGCTGGCGTGACACGCTGGCAAAACCTCCGGATGGAGCAGCAACGGGAGGGTACGTTCTTAGTGGCGGACCTGCCTGAGGACCTCCTTGAACCCCTCCTTGAGCGAGGCCGCAGACTCTGTTTCTTGATAGGGTCTGTCTATGCCAAGTTCGAGTGGGGCAAGGGGAGGTTCCGGCCGGAACCGCCGCCGAGGATTACCGAAGAGGTAGCAGCCGAGGAGCAGGCGGAGCCCATGGACGCAGTGGAGGCTGAGGAGACCACAACGGTCGCATCGGCTGCTCCGCTGGCGAAAGCGCGTCTAGATGCGTCCCCGGAGACCGAAGAGGAGGAAACCCTCCTCGGACTCTCTGGGGATGACGAAGGATGTGTCCAGGGGCTCGGCAAGTTGGACATTGCGGGTGGGGAAGGGGCGACATCAACCAAAGATGGCTCCCTCTTCTCCAACTTGTAATGTCCTCCAAGCAAACCTCCACCACAGTGAAGCTGCCACGGCTCAGACACGCAAATGGTTGGAGGAAAGGTCGACCGCCATCGTCCTGATCCAGGAGCCGTGGGTCAGACGAGGCAGCATATGCGGCCTTCGCAACATAGGAGGTAATCTCTTCACATACACAGGGCAGGAAAGCCCTCGCGCCTGTATATTTACATCAAAAAATATAAAGGCGCAAGCACTAATGAGGTTCTGTTCCAGGGACCTGTGCGCCATTATGGTGTACGGTACGCCGGAAAACCTTCCAGACATGGTCATCGCTTCAGCTTACATGCCAGAAGCGGTGTCGCCACCACCACATGAGCTGACCCTACTGGTGAGGTACTGCGAAGAGGCCAAGCTGGAATTAATTATAGCCACGGACTCCAACGCCCACCACACCGTGTGGGGTATGCCACACACAAATGAGCGAGGTAAACTACTTCTTGAATACCTACTAACAACTAATATAAATATAATGAACATAGGTTCTGAACCCACCTTCGTGACGAGAAGAGCGAAAACTATTATAGATTTAACGCTTGCCACGGAGGGGGCAACACCTCACATAACAAATTGGCACGTGTCAACGGAGGCGTCCTGCTCCGATCACAGATGGATTCGGTTCGACCTTCGACTAAACACGGTAATCTCAACGCCAAGACGCAACCCGCGGAAAACAGACCGGGCACAATACTCTAAACATCTCAACCATAGACTCTCCCGTATCACACAAGGGAGGCTAGAGACGATAGCAGATATAGAGAAACAGGTAAACGAAGTCACAGAAATGATGACGGAAAGTTACCAGGAAGCATGCCCCTTACCTGCCTCACCAAGTGGCAACACCGCGGCAGTCGGGGCCAAATGGTGGGGCCCAGAGCTCGAGCGACTAAGAACCAAGGTAAGGAGACTCCTAAACAGGGCAATGAACACCCGTGACGATCTGGACTGGGACAACTATAAAGAAGCCAAGGCCAGATATAAAAAACGAATAAGATACAGAAGAGGCAACTCGTGGAAGAGCTTCTGTACAAATATTGAAAGCAACGAACAAGCAAACAGAGTAAGGAAGGTCTTATCACAGAGCAAAGACCTCAGCCCAGGGTCCCTCCGTAGACCTGACGGCACTTACACGAACTCCCCATACGATACAGAACAACTTCTTATACAAACACACTTCCCGGACTGCCAAGTCCAACCAACCACCGAGGGGGAGGTGGAAGAAGAAAACAATACGTCAGAAGAACACTGGGCTCTAGCATCAGAAGTCATCGACGTAAACAAAACACAGTGGGCGATTGACAGTTTCCACCCGTATAAGTCGCCAGGACCGGATGGGATTTTTCCGGGACTTCTTAAATGGGGAGGTCCAAAACTAGTAACCGTCATAACGTCCATTATGATAGCATGCCTAGCGCACAGACACATCCCAAAACTGTGGAGAAAGGTCAAGGTGTTATTTATACCGAAACCAGGAAAGGGAGACTACACAGACCCAAAATCCTATAGACCAATAAGTCTCACGTCTTTCCTCCTCAAGACGCTGGAAAGATTGTGCGACAGGGATATAAGAGAAAACGCTCTGAAAAACAAACCGTTGCACAAGCAGCAACACGCTTATAGCCACGGCAAATCAACAGAATCAGCACTCCATGCGGTCGTAAGTAAGGTGGAGGAAGCGATAGAAAGCAAGTCATTATGCCTCGGCACCTTCATAGACATTGAGGGAGCGTTCGACAAAACGAACTTCAGTTGCATCACCGCAGCGCTAAAGAGGCATGGCGTAAACACCGTCTTAATAGAATGGATAAACAACATGCTCCGCAAGAGACTAATTTTATTCGATACATCCGATACACGTTGCGCCGTGGTAGCAAAGGGATGCCCGCAAGGAGGAGTAATCTCGCCGCTCTTGTGGAACATGGTCATAAACGACTTGATCACCGAACTTAACGAAAATCGAGACTACACAGTAGGCTACGCGGATGATCTAGTGATACTAACAAGTGGTAAAGTCACAAGCACAGTATGCCAAATCACACAAGCGGCCCTAAGAATAGTGGAACGCTGGTGTGTAAGCAACCAACTATCAGTTAACCCGAACAAAACGGAACTAGTAATGTTTACCAACAAACGCAGTTTAGGAAGCTACAACTTACCTAAACTTTTCGGCACAGAACTCCAATTTAAAACGGAAGTCAAGTATCTAGGGGTTGTACTCGACAGTAAATTAAACTGGAGTAAACATATGAACACAAAAATAGACAAAGCCACCATAGTGTTCTGGCAGTGCCGGAGGATGGTCGGTAAAAAGTGGGGCCTAACCCCGAAAGTAACACTATGGTTATACACAGCGGTAATCAGGCCGATGATCTGTTATGGTGCAGTGGTCTGGTGGCCACGCACCATGCTGACCACTGCTGAAGCGCAACTGCAGCGACTCCAGAGAATGGCTTGCCTGGCGACGACAGGCTGCATGGGAACCACACCCACGGCAGCCATCGAAGTGCTGCTGGATCTGCCGCCACTACACCTATACATCAAACAGGAAGCGGCAGCGGCTCTAGCCAGGTTAAAAACAAGCAAACTATGGGTCAATACAAGAACAAAACACACAGAAATCTATAAGGAAATGGTAATTAAAGAACCCCTTATAGAGGCAGTGTCCGACAAGATAGCTAAACAATTCATGTTTGACAAAAAATACAAGATCCAGTTGTATGAAGAAGCAAAGGATGATAGCTTGGAAATGAGAATATATACCGATGGCTCGAAGACCAACGACGGTTCAGGGTACGGGGTCTTCTCAGAAGAGCTAAACATCCACATAGCAGCACCTTTAGGCTCCCATAGCTCCGTGTATCAAGCGGAATGCTTGGGAATCATTATGGCGACTAAGGCAATTTCGGCTAGAGAGGTAAAAGACCAACAGGTACGTATCCTCTCTGACAGTAAATCTGTATTGCAAGCACTAACTAGTTGCACCACAACGTCAGGACTAATACACGAGTGTCATCAGGCCCTGACTGAAACATGCACACAAAACAATATTACATTGCAGTGGATCAGGGGACATAGTGGCTCGAGGGGTAACGATGCTGCCGACGAGCTGGCAAGAAGAGGCTCTGCAAGTACAGCAGTAGGCCCGGAACCCATCTTACCCTTGCCATTCAACTGGACACGTAATAAACTCCGACAAATTACTAAAATGTCGCACCAACAATACTGGCAGGAACTTAACACATGTAGGCAAACTAAAGACGTACTGCCCAACATTAATGCGGGATTGGCGCGTAGGCTGAAACGGCTGACTAGGCCACAGTTACGCTTAATCACCAGCATTATAACTGGTCATGCCTTACTAAATAAACATCTCTTTACCATAGGTGTCACTGACAGCCCTCTGTGCAGGGCATGTATGGAAGAGGAAGAAACAGCCGCCCACGTGGTCATCTGCTGTCCAGGGGTGGCGAGATACAGAGCGGAACACCTCGGATCGCCGAGGTCGCTCCGGGAGGCCATCGGCAACGTAAAGGGTCTGCTGGGATTTCTCCTGGAGCTGGGCTGGCAATAGCGTTGCCAGCCCAATCACGCAAAATAGGCGCACTTATAAGACGTCGAGTTGCGGAAAAATAGCCCGCTCCAAACTATAACTATAAGGTTTTACAAAATATGGCTTACAGGCTATGTGCAAAATTATTGAAAGCTCCTTGTGAGAGTCTGGAGTCTGAATGATGTCGAAACCTGTACTACAGATCGCTAGGCTCTCTCTGGATTATTGTAATACTTAGATGTTATTACCTAACCGTTTAGTTAATGCGTTTGAGTTTCTCGCGAGTTTGCACAGACTACTAAGAGAACCAACAAGTATGTGGTGTCAATTCTATCAGACGATAGTGATTAAGTCTTCAGTTTATCGTATGATAGTGAAAGTAGCCAGTTTGTAAATTTTCTTTCTAAAATATTTTTTAAATACAACGAATTGATTTTTAATTATAGAAACTGTATAAATATTTCAATAAGTTTCAACGTTTAAGAATTGTCGGTTATGGTATGTCATACAAAAATATTTATGTCAATCATTTCTGCCAAACCTTTAAGATTTGTTAATCTGGCAAGACTAAGACAAGGAAACACTACCACCCGAAGCCCACTCGCAGGAATGCTTTTAGCAAGCAACTGATTTTAAGAAAATATCTACCCTGGTGTTAAAAAACTAGATCTCATTTTAGCAAAACACACATTTTTGGTACACAGTCTTGTAAGTAGTAAGGAACTTGATTTTTAGTCAATCACAGATTACAACATTGATTGATTAAACATCGGTACTCATGAGGAGAGTGAGTAGAGCATCACTATTGCTGTTAATGTC
The DNA here is from genome assembly GCA_936450015.1 of Meganola albula. Taxonomy (NCBI): domain Eukaryota; kingdom Metazoa; phylum Arthropoda; class Insecta; order Lepidoptera; family Nolidae; genus Meganola; species Meganola albula. The sequence goes on along the minus strand of OW388155.1, from coordinate 8,924,338 downwards.
ATTAGCATTAGCTGTCTGTCTATGCATGACATAACACTGCTGTATGTAACGTGCGTCACTGTCAATGGGGTTATTTTTATGTAGGTATGATGGTGAATGTTATGGGTTGGGTTTAGGTTTTGTGTTCTTTTTTTCAGAAAGCACAAGTAAATAAGAAAACATAACGTACTCTAATTATTTGACTTAAACCAGGTGTTTATATCATGTAATTTTGGTCAAGATTCATTAGGAATATAAATATTACAGGCTGTAATTTATGTATTATGTAAACAAACTTAACAAAAATGATGGTAAGTCAAATACAGGTACAGTTTTAATTTAAAAAATTATTAAATACAATCCCAAAATCATTGAAATATATGCTGTTAGATAAAGATCAACAAGAGTTGATTAACATCTTAAAAATTAAGAATATTTATATTCATAATCTTCATGGCCCTCCATGTGAGATCTGAGAGGTATTGTGCCCAGCAAGCATCAAGGACTTTAAGCATAGGCGTATAAATAGGGGGGCTGGGTACTACGTGCCCACCCCAAGATGGTCTTATGCCCACCCCAGGATGTTAGGCTACCGATTGGAAATGTTAAAATACTGATGATAACATCAGATGACTCTTTAAATTTATAGACCTTCAAAAAGTTGCACACTCCCATTTATTTATTTTTTATTGTTATTTTAAAGTAAATTGGTAAATCTCAGTATTGTGTATATAGAAGACATTTTTTTCTCATTATACAATGTTCAGTGCACATTGAGTAAAGACTGCATCCACGTCATCGCTTCGGCCATGGCATGTCAGGGGCCAGACCACCACTGAAAAATAACCCTAGATATGCCAATGACTTTTAAGTACATGTATAATTATAAACTTTCAGACTGACAATGAAATAGACGAGGCATTGGCCTCATTAGACATGCTGATGTCTGAGTTTTTTGCTCCAATTACAAGTAACAACAGAAAACGAGAGATAGAGAGTATGCTTGAAAATTTTTCTAATCGTAGAGATTCATGGAAACATTGCTTGATGTTTTTACGAAAATCACAGAACCAGTATGTTTTGATGTTCACTTTGACTACATTAGAGGTAAGGAAAACCTAAAATAAATATGTTTGTTTTATTTTGTAAATGTATTTACAATTTACGCTACATTTGGTTTTAGTCAACAGACTAGTAACAGATTCCTACTTACAAGAAAGTATTTATACATAGTTCTAGTGTTTAGTAATATTGTTTCTTTTTAGAATATTATTAATCGCCAATGGTTAAGTTTGCCGGACAGTGAGAAGACTGAAATCCGTGTAATATTGTGGAATGAATTGATGTCTAAGCATGAAGTGATGCTGTATTTCATCAGAAATAAGCTAGCATCTCTCATGGTGTCTATCGCTCGCTATGATTGGCCACATTTATATGAAGACTTCTTAAGTAATATAGTTGAGGTAAGATCACACACTACACTAACAAAAATTCACAATGTAACTGTTTACTTTGATAGATCATTTAAACTTTTATGTTATATTAGTCACAAGAAACACTTTTTGTTGAATTACAATGAGGCCATTTTAAATTTTTTAATTTAAAAGAACTTTCTTTTAACTTGAAATGTTCTTTTTGTTTGAAACTTTCAAATATGTCCATATAAATAATATGCTGGAGTTATGCCTGAACATACATACCTAATTTCTATCTACCCCCAAGAGAAAAAGCCTGATTGTATGTATGTACATAAATAACATATAAAAACCTGAATTTTAAAGTTGGTTTAAATCATAATTAATAATATAAATCAAGCTATGACCATTGTCCAATCTAATCATGGGACCCTAAAAAAAGGGTCAAAGTGTGGGTATAGGTTATTAGGTTAAGTTTATGTCTTCATGTTTTTTACACTATACTTCACTCTTCTATTTGTTTCAGCTTATAAGATGTGATGGACGTCGTTGTTTACTTGGGTTGGTTTTGGCACAGGCTGCAAGTGAAGAACTTGGTGCGACTCGTGACACTGGTGTCTTATTACTATCTGCCCGAAAACAACAGCTAGAACGTCTTATGCTTAAGGGAATGCCACAGCTTCTAAGTGCTCTAAGTGGTAAGACACATCAATACGATATTCAATTTTAAACTAAATGATCTTCTCTTTTAATCCTAGCAACATATTATTGTTTTTAGATATCCTTGAAAAAAATGCACATAAAGAGGGCCAGTCAAACCCACCGCCATCTCCAACGAATGGCATACCCTTAACGTCGGCGCTGCCTGATTTATTAGCTAACGCTCATGATACTAGTTCTAATGATAAGTAAGTATTAAATCTTGTTTGACCCATGATTGCTATGTATTGTTATGGGCTAGGTATAGAGATAAATTATATCTAAACTAGATCTTGCTACTTATATTACACTGTGCGTAAGCCAGTCTAAATATCGCAAAGTGAAATAAGTACAAGTAACACACCACCTCCCATCAATACTAGATACGAGTTTGTCATTCTCGGTAATAGATGTTCTCACCAGCTGTAACAGTATGTTAGAAGGGTGAGATCTTAGAGCATTTAACATGAGAAGTGATATACGCAACTTCTAGTTGTAAATTGTTTTTACCAGTTTTTGGGGGAGGGAAGGTAATCATATACAGCATACATGTAAAAGTTGAAGCGTCTTATAAACTTAACTTAAGCCTCTTTACAAATGTACACCTAAATAAAAGCACAAACACAAGACATGAACAGTTTATGCACACAAACTGTTCATTTACCTGTTGGTAGTATGTACCAGAAGGGAATGCATGTAATTCCAGTTCTGTGTTAAATTTTCTAAGGGTAAGATAACACTTATATTTTCAGGTCAGTGAACATGGAGATTGTAGTAAAGTCCCTGACAACTCTACAGCATTTATTTTCATGGTTACCATTATCGTCACATGTTCCTCCATCATTGGTGACAACTGTATTTTTTTGGGGCAGTATAGCAACACAATCACAGGTAAAAATCCTTGTCTTCTGGCTATTCTATGGCGTATTTAGAGCTGTTGCCCAGGGTGGGCCTGAGACATGAAGCCAACCCCACGCTTTCAGTATGCCTAATCTAGCATTTTAGAGTCTTCCATTAAAATACACCTATAGTGGTTGAGTTGACCCCTACTTAATAATAATAATAATAGTAATATAGTGGGACATTAACACACACGGTCATCTGATCCCAAACTAAGCAGAGCTAGTTCTATGGAAACCAGATAACTGGTAATATACTACTTAAAATACTTTTATTTTGTAAATATATACTTAAATATAGATAATTACACCCAGACACAAGACACACAGACATATTTAAACAAATGTTTGTCTCGGGTGGGAATCGAACCCACGACCTGCCTCACTTGTGAACAATATGAAAAGGTTTTCGTTCCAGAGATACACTTTAATTTTATTCTACACTAATATTATAAACAGGAAAGATTTGATTGTTAGTTTGTTATGATTGAACTCAAAAACTATTGGACCGATTTTAAAAATTCTTTTACTATTAGAAAGCTAATTAAATTTAAAAAATGATTTTAATTAAATTTCGATAATGTAACCCAAGGTGTGAAAAAAACCTAAATAATAATCATTATATCGCGTACACTCCAAAAACTACTATCAATAGAGCAAAGTGATTTACTACAGTTTTATAGAGGGCATCAGTTTGTACAAAAAAGTCAGCAGTCACAATAACTAGTTCATTAACAATTGTAACGCCGCCGCGCCGGTACAAACTAGGCCAAATTATCCGTACCTTGGTATTAATCCTTAACTTAATAAACCACTTCTTATTCAGGGTTATATAAAAAATAAATACCAGTAAATTACTTTTCGAATTATTCAATCGACCTTATCATTCAAAAGTTATTATTATCAAAATTGAAATTTATGAAACAGATTGCTAGAATTATGACTGTTACAAAAAAGAGGGGTGTTATAATATAAGCTTGACGTGTGTATCTGTGTATCTGTGTACAAGTTTGATGCCACGTAGCACGGATTGACCAATTTTAATGCTGGTTTTTAGTTAGAAAGCTAAAGTAATAGAAGTTATGTCAAAGGTGTCTCATGTATGTGATGATGAGAAATCTAGTTTTGTCTATTACTTAAGTAGGTGCCTAATTTATCTGTGTGTATATCTGTGAGTTGTAGCGGCATCATTGTGGTAGTATCCAAACGGATTGTCGATTGTTTGTTTTGTCAAATCAGACTTGATCGAGTATTCTAATTATTATTATTATGGAAAGGGTGCTAAGAGTGTTAAAACTTATTGTTTTTTTTGATGTATTTAATGATAATAATATTCTGGGACATAATTGGTAATACCATACATAAACTACTTTGCTTTTATAAATTTAAACATATAAAAGATAATAACACCCAGACTCAAGACTAACAGACATGCTCATCACACAAAGGTCTGTCTCGGGTGGTAATCGAACCCACGACCAGCGGCGTGAAAACCAAGTATCTTCCCGACCACGCCACTGGCCCGTCGCGTCGGCCGTATTTGTTAAATACCGATATCTACCCGTGTGAAGTCGGGGCGGCCCGCTTGTAATAAATATTGCTGTAGCAGCGTAAGCTCGTCACTAGTCTTCCTTTAACCTACCTAAATCATAACGGTCTTACCTTTGTAGTATGGTTTTGTAGATTAAAATCTCTTTTAGAGTGTAGAAGCTGAACTGGGAGGTTTAGGGTGTGTGTGTGAGCTGCTGTACCGGCGCTACGCTCCGCCGTCTTCTGCCGCCACCGCGCTGCGCCTGCAACACTGCGCCTTGCGTCTGCTGCGACATCTGACACACAACCATACTATTATTTTACATGCACATCATGAGTAAGTTTTAACCGTCGATATTCGTTTGATTGATTATGATTGTTTATTTATTATCATAATAATAATAAAATGAAATATTTTGGCTATGCCGTTTAGGGTTGGAGCACCTTATTAAGCAAATAATGCATGTTTGCCTTGTTATAAAAGTGAAGCAATTCAATTTATTTCAGTTATCTTAACAAATTAGCAGAGTTCCTAAAGTTATTTGTATCAATGCATTTCAAGAGGTTAGAAGCGGAGCCAGAGTTTGATGCCATTGAGTTTTTGTCATATCTATTCCAGTATACATTCCAGGTATGTGCTTATATTATGTGGTCCCCTATTTGTTATGTGAATGGTCTTTATATTTTTATGGAATGCAATTTGGTTTCAGGTGCCCACATGTACCATTTTTGTAAGTTGTTTAGATATATGGATACAGTTCATGGATATTTTAAAGCCAGAAGATACACCCAAGTATGTAGCCATGATACTATCTTACAATTCTTTTAACTTTTGCTATGAATGAAAATTATGTTCATTCATTGTTTCAGATATTGGGAAGCTTTACAGGCCCTTGTAAATGGTATTTTAAACAAAATACAATTTCAACATAATAAAGGACAATTACAACATTTAGATAATGATGTGTGTGATGATGACGTAAGCGAAATTGATTTACTATATTTTTATTCAATTTTGTAGCGTATTTTAGCAGGTGTATAATTTCTGTTTCAGGGTGAAACTGAGTGGCAAATATTCCTTAAACATTGTATAGAGTGTATCGCACGAGTAGCAGAACTAGCACCGTTAGACGTTTTCACAGCGGTGGTACGTTTAATTAATCTTCTGTTAGACAACCTCTCCGTCGGAGCGGCGCGGGGCTGTGCAGCGCAGAAACGAATATTAACGTCGTTTAATATTTCCCCGTTTCTCCGCTCCGCAGCCTCGCTCTCCTCCATCGGACAGGGATAATTCCTATATTATTACACGTCCGTAAACTCGCTTCTCCCATTTATTACTAGGCGCGACGATGGCGACCTTCACGGATAAAATTATTTCGGTGTGTCACTTTTAGCCGGCTCCACTCGACCGATCGAGTCGCCGTGCACTTATGGGTCCCTTCGTGTATCGGGAGGCGGAGGTTACGGACAGGCGAAAGGGTATTACGTTAAACGAACGCGTGTGTCGCATCAGCTGGAGCGCTGGCAGTGCCTGGCGGGCGTGCACGCGCGCGCGGCCGGGCGCGGCGGCGAGGGCGAGCGGCTGCTGGCCGCGCTGCTGGACCTGGCGTCGCTGTCGCGCCTGCTGGGCCGCCTCGCGCCCGCGCTGCTCGCCGGTAACGCTCGCCTCTTCTCTAGATAGCGCTGACGTCATGGGAGAACCTTTTGTACCGCGCCGAAATACGACTCGAAGGATCCCGATACTCGTTTTAAGAAATTTCAATTTATGGCACTATCGGAAGGACTAGAATTTATTCACTAAACTAGTATCTGGTTTACCTTCCTCGATAGATTCTACTAGTTTGCTCGATAGTTCATGGCGTCACCAGGTAATACGATTTCCTGTTGACACGCTCGTCCCGAGTGACGTGCCTCACTGTAACGTTGCAGTAGGTTACTCGATTCACTAACGACATTAAACCTGTTTTTTATAACGGAGCCCAGAAGATAACTAATAATATTATGCCTTCCTGCTAGAATCGGCACCTATCCGCACAGACTCGCCTGCACTGTCTTATCTATAATATAAAATTACAAGCCGTTTTTACATTAACGCATAACCGAAACCACAAAACATTTAAAAAGAATGTTTTTTTTGCTATGTAAGCGCGCACTAAGAACAGATATATGTAAATTCCACCGCTGAAAAGTGTAAAATGGGGGTAAAATTGTTGATTGGAAATCTGGCATTTTTGAAGTTAGAAGATTGAAATTTCGTATGCACATGTTTGGTGAAAAAGAAATAAAGATACATTTTAAAGATTTCGAAAATCTGCCCAGCAAGGAGGCGTAATAGGGGTGGAAAGTTTATAAAGAAAAAAAAAAGAAAAAAACGTGTTATGAGTATGTATAGTATATACCAGTTATCTGGTTTCCATAACACAAGCTCTGCTTAGCTTGGGACCAGATGACCGTGTGTGTCCCAGAATATTTATTTATTTATTTTTATTTATTATTTCATTATTAAACAAACAAGCAGTTGTAGACAACTGATATTCGCCTGTATCTGGCTTCTTTCTTTGTTCTGTGTACTCTTGTCTGTACTGTGACTGTTAATTAGAGTCTCTTTTTTTAAGTTTCTATGGGAAGTCCGTCAATTTTGAATTTAGAGGAATAAGTATTAATATCTTTTCAGTAAAACTACATGCATATATTTCGTTTCTGGAAATACAACTCGGGAGACATACATAACGGGATACATAACGGGAGAAATGGGGCGAGAATATCCTGATTGTTTTATAGACGCAATTTAGGTTTTGCGCAGGCAATAATAGCTTATCCCATATATATACCCTAAAGAATGACCATTTGAAACGAGTAGATCATATACGGGACTTAGGTGTGATACACGACTCCAAACTTACCTACGAAAAGCACATTGATTGCTTGACACACTTAACTACGAAGCTAACAAAACCATGGGTTGCTTAAAAAGATCTTGTTCCCAATTAACTAACGTAAAAATTATTAAAACATTATACTGCTTGTTCGTGCGTAGTACACTTGAATTCTGTTCACAAGTTTCGAATCCAATTACGATGTATATATTACGAGACTAGAATCTATTCAGCGTAACTTTACAAGATACCTACAGTACAAGAGTAACACTAACGATCATACTTATGAATCGAGATGCAAAAGATACCATCTCGTACCATTAAGAAAGAGAAGGAATATATTGGATGTCTCTTTTCTTTTTAAATTAGTTAATTCATACATCGACGTCCCACAGCTCCTATCCAAGATCGAATTACGCGTCCCTACTAGATCTGCTAGGATACTGTTTCTCTTCCTAAATGTTACTGGCTGCAGTACAAACTACAGGCAAAATTCTTACTTTGTAAGATCCGCCAAGAATTACATAGGTTGTCTGACTATCCTGAATTTGACTTATTCACTACTAAGTCACCTAAACTTATCCAAATACTTAGTAAACATTGGTTCGAGTTGGTACAGTGACTTATATTTGTTACGAACGACATAACGTGATGTATTTGTAGCACCGTTATATAGTTTATATTCACTTAAATAGCTCTCTTAGCTCTCTGTTTGTTTTTATATGCGAAAACATTTAATTGGTAAATAGTCAACAATGTGTTTTTGTACTTAGTTATTACTACTGTTTGTTTTCCAAGAAAATAAAATAAAATAAATAAAATATTTGGAAATTCAACCCTTAATTTTTGGAAATTAAACCCTTAGTTTTGGGGTGGAAACACCCTGGCAGATTCATTGATACACGTTGTGACCAATAATGGGCCAAAAAGGGACGAACGGCTGTATGAAAATTTTCAATTTTTCAAGTTAGAAGCAAGGAGTGCACAAATTTTTGTTAATAAAAGAGTATTTTTGTAACATATATTTGGATAATAACTTTCGCCTGCTCATACCCGCTTCACTCGCATACTTTACCTTTTTGGTGAGTTTCGAAAAATCCTTTCTTAGTGTGTTCCAAGACCGCATATGGATCCTATGTGCCAGATTTGGAGTGTCTAGAACCAGTGGTTTGGGCTATGCGTTGATACGTCAGTGATTCAGTTTTATCTCTGATATATTATTTGGATTTTATGAAAAATCAATCTCGACAGAAGAAATTGTAGAGAAATTTGAGATTCGATTTTTGGAAATAAAACGCATTTTATTAGCGGATTAACGAAAATGAAACTTTGTTATAAAGTGACTTCGGGTTGAGGCACTCTCGTTAGATTTAGATTATGTTATTATTATGATCTTCAAGTGTCATTTCATTACAATTTTATACTAGTTCACTAATCTTTTCTATCGTACAATAAAAATAAGCAACATGGGAATAAACATCGGTACGGAATAGATGGCGTATTGGAAATATTTTAAAAGTGAAAGGCTCTCACTCTTGTCCTTTAATCATGTATTACAAAATCTCGAAAACTAGTATTTGTTCAGACATAGGAATTGAACGTAGATACGAAGCGGGGCCAGAAAGAATTTAAGTTGTTCGTCCACAAAGGTGTAAAGTATTAGTAAAATTCATGTACCGAGCGAAACCTCGGGGCGGAAAACTAGTAATTGTATATACGAGTAGGTACCTTAACGGTGTTTTTCTGTATGTGTGTATAGAGAGTGAAAGCAAGAGTCGGTGTGGGGGCGGCGCTCTGGGCAGCGCGCTGGTGGAGCGATGCGCGGGCGCACTGGCCGGCGCCGCACTCACGCGGCCGCACCGCGCCGCTCCGCCGCCGCTCGCTGCCGCACACCTCAATGTGTCAGTATACTACACATTACACTAACGACGACACATAGCACTCACACAACACATACAGCGCGTTGTGGAGCGATGCGCGGGCGCACTGGCCGGCGCCGCACTCACGCGGCCGCACCGCGCCGCTCCGCCGCCGCTCGCTGCCGCACACCTCAATGTGTCAGTATACTACACATTACACTAACGACGACACATAGCACTCACACAACACATACAGCGCGTTGTGGAGCGATGCGCGGGCGCACTGGCCGGCGCCGCACTCACGCGGCCGCACCGCGCCGCTCCGCCGCCGCTCGCTGCCGCACACCTCAATGTGTCAGTATACTACACATTACACTAACGACGACACATAGCACTCACACAACACATACAGCGCGTTGTGGAGCGATGCGCGGGCGCACTGGCCGGCGCCGCACTCACGCGGCCGCACCGCGCCGCTCCGCCGCCGCTCGCTGCCGCACACCTCAATGTGTCAGTATACTACACATTACACTAACGACGACACATAGCACTCACACAACACATACAGCGCGTTGTGGAGCGATGCGCGGGCGCACTGGCCGGCGCCGCACTCACGCGGCCGCACCGCGCCGCTCCGCCGCCGCTCGCTGCCGCACACCTCAATGTGTCAGTATACTACACATTACACTAACGACGACACATAGCACTCACACAACACATACAGCGCGTTGTGGAGCGATGCGCGGGCGCACTGGCCGGCGCCGCACTCACGCGGCCGCACCGCGCCGCTCCGCCGCCGCTCGCTGCCGCACACCTCAATGTGTCAGTATACTACACACTACACTAACGACGACACATAGCACTCACACAACACATACAGCGCGTTGTGGAGCGATGCGCGGGCGCACTGGCCGGCGCCGCACTCACGCGGCCGCACCGCGCCGCTCCGCCGCCGCTCGCTGCCGCACACCTCAATGTGTCAGTATACTACACACTACACTAACGACGACACATAGCACTCACACAACACATACAGCGCGTTGTGGAGCGATGCGCGGGCGCACTGGCCGGCGCCGCACTCACGCGGCCGCACCGCGCCGCTCCGCCGCCGCTCGCTGCCGCACACCTCAATGTGTCAGTATACTACACATTACACTAACGACGACACATAGCACTCACACAACACATACAGCGCGTTGTGGAGCGATGCGCGGGCGCACTGGCCGGCGCCGCACTCACGCGGCCGCACCGCGCCGCTCCGCCGCCGCTCGCTGCCGCACACCTCAATGTGTCAGTATACTACACATTACACTAACGACGACACATAGCACTCCCACAACACATACAGCGCGTTGTGGAGCGATGCGCGGGCGCACTGGCCGGCGCCGCACTCACGCGGCCGCACCGCGCCGCTCCGCCGCCGCTCGCTGCCGCACACCTCAATGTGTCAGTATACTACACACTACACTAACGACGACACATAGCACCCACACAACACATACAGCGCGCTGGTGGAGCTAGGCTTGGGCAAAAAATATCGATATATCAAAATATCGATATTTTTTCAGAAAAATATCGATATAAATCAGCGATATTTTTTCCCGCGATATATCAACGTTCGATATTTATTTTTAGGTATCAAAATCGATATATTTTTAAAAGCTCTGCTGTCTGCTCATGCGTCACATCATGTCTTTGACCAATCTGATGTCTTAAATTTAATTCAAACGCAAACAAAACAGGCGAGCATATCAAGCAAAGAGTGCTCTTGATGTCAATATCAGACAAATACTGGTTTGAATAATGTAATTTTTGTTGTGTTGATGATGTTGATTTTTTCTTGGCTTTATGTACTTATTTTTTAATAATAAAACTGATGTCAAAACAGCCAGATGTATATTTGCTTTAAAATTTAGAATATTTTGTCAATTTTTATAGATAATTGCTTATTGCGCAGAAAATATCGATATATCAACATATCGATATTTTTTAGTCAATTATTATCGATATATTTTAAAAATATCGATACGATATATATCGATATTTTTTCCCCATTTGCCCATCCCTAGGTGGAGCGATGCGCGGGCGCACTGGCCGGCGCCGCAATCACGCGACGGATTCGCATCATCATGTATCAGTTAATTACACTGCACACTAACGACGACACACAATTAGCGGGCTAATGGATCAATGCGCGGGCGCAATAATAATAATCATATTATCAAGACTCGATTATTATTTATCTCATGTATAATAATCCTCCTGTAGAATAATCACAATATTGGATAATATATTTCAGTTTTTTTTTTCATCCATATTGGTTAGTGTGTTAGTAACAATTGAACCTTTACATTGCACAGAAAGATAAGATTGTTTAAGGAATGGAACTTTTTGGAATCAATATTTGCACTCCAATTTAGACTTCACTTTCTGATTAAATAAAAAAATTGGTTGTTTGTAAAGTAGGTTTACGATCGAGATGTTTACGTGATAACATCTTATTGGTGATATAAGTTTTGGGAAGTAAGGAATTAATGAAGTATGCCGCTAGAGTGAGAGAGACGGAAGATCGGTCCACTCACTCGAACGCTATGCCAGCCTCCGCTCGTGAGGATTCCGCGTGACAAGTTTCACGGAATGACTGGCAGCGCTCGAGATGAGACGGGAGATCGGTCCGTCTCTCTCTCGTTATACCTGCGATCGCGCTCGTGAGGTTTTGGTGTGACACAAGTTTCTGAACATGTCACCCGACTAAAACGATTTTAAAGACGTTATCACGTCAAAAAATGTTTTAAACATAGGTACCTATTATGCATATTCTTGTACAGTCATGCAGAAATGTTCGCGTGTATGGGTGCGTGGTGTTGCTACGCCAGTGAGTGTGGTGTGCCCGTGCAGACTATGGAGGGACTGTTTGCGTCCGCCGTGCCGTTCTTATTACCTCACGAGGTGCCAGTAAGTGATTTTCATGAAAATTAAGTTATGTGACAGTTAGACTCGTCCTATTTCATTTAAAATTTATTTATTTTTTAAGGAACCTCAATTGTTAAGCCACGCTGCCGCGCATTTACTGCTGAGTCTTGCAAAGAATATGAAATTCATAGGAGAACCTGTCGCATTAGTGGGAGATCTATATGACCATGCTCAACGTTCCCTTGATTACTTGGAACCAAAGGTATGTTATGTTATTGTTAAGAGCTGGGTATAGGAATAATTATATAAACACTAACTTTTAGGCAACACGCGGCAGTATCTACTAGGCTGGATATTGTTTTCCCTGCTGATAATAGATGGTACCACCAATTGCCGCTCAGAATTAGTGCATGCAATTCCGGGTACAGAGGCCCTTTAATTAAATGAAATGAAATGGAAATATGCTTTACTTTTTTTGAGTCGCGAGTCTACATAAAAGTAGTCCAATTTCTTTTTCTACCGTGCAGTGAATGACTGGCAACTTCTGAGAAACACTGCCAATAAACTCAGTAGGAGATTTTTTTTTTAAATTAAGTACTTATATCTATTACATTTTGTTTAGTGTGTTGTATTAGAGCGACTTAATTATAAGAGTTTTTTCCGTTAAATTGTCTGAAATTTTATAATACGCTTTCTTACAAAGTGAAAATTTTACAATTATCTTAAATTTGCTCATATTCATTCCTCTAATATTATATAGAAAGTTTATTGTAGAAGCGTATACACTGCGTCATAAAAGAGTCACTTATTTTGTGAAGATGAGTCTGATGTGCTACTAGATATTCTTGTTTCTAATATTTAAACTATGCGTGTCGCTTATTTTTTTTTAATTTTGTATTATTTTGAGGCACATACAATTTTTTTTTATAAATATAGAGACGGGTCTATTAAAATATCTGAGCAACTAATTAAGTAATAATTTTTTAAAGATTTTACTTTAGGTAGGTAATACTGAAACAGGTCGAAAGTTAATGGATCAGAAGTATCTCCAGATTTAAATATACGAAAAACATTACTGTCTCATTAAGTCAGAAAATGCACATGATGCAATACAGTTGTTAAAAATAGTTGCAAGATGTGGGGCAGTTATAGTAATAATTGCAGATACTGCTTCAACAGAAAGTCCCCACAGGTCTATTAGGTATTCTTGAAACTAACCGATTTAAATTTCATTATGTGTAACTTGCATGAATTCAAAGACTTCACTCTACTACATTTTCCTTATGTATTGATTCAGCGGAAATAGAAACCGTCTGGAATTCTGAAACTGGTAAAATAGTGTGTTTAAGCATAAAGCATAACGAGTAACAAAAGTATTGTATTAATTTCTTTCTGAAATACAAATAAAGGAATGACGTCTCGCTGTACGTGTGTGTGTGTCCTCAGACGGGCGGCGTGGTGCGCGAGGCGCTGGTGACGCTGTCGCTGCGCGGCGGCGGCGGCGCGAGCGCGCGCGCTCTGCTGGCCGCGTGGTGCGAGCGCGCCGCGCGCTGTGCCTGCGCCGGCGCGCGCCTGGCGCTGCCGCCGCTCACGCACCTGCTGCACGCCTTCGCCACTGCGCCCACCGCGCACAAGAAGGTACGTGCACTCCGCTCTGCTGCACCGCCCGCAAAGTGCGAGCGGGGCGTGCGATCGAACGATGTGACCGTCTTTGATGGCACGTACGTTTTGTGACCAGGTGTTGGCAGAAGGCATCCAGGTAGCGGCGGAGAGTGCGCTGCGCATGCTGTGCGATCCCGCTTACGCCGCGGCGGAACCCGAGATCACCGAGTTCTTCCTCGCCCTGTTCACTGCCCTGCTGCCGCAACTTGGAAACTTTGCGTACACCGCTATCGATGTATTTTTGGAAGTCGCGCAAAGGTACGTACTCCAAAGTCCTAGCTACTCTACTTCGAATAATGCAAAAATATTAGGTAGTACGGTTTTTGGATAGCCAGAAGTGAACAGTTCTGCGGTCTATATAGCAGCGTTAACAGAATTCTTTGCCTTTGACGAGCGGAAGACACCCATTGCGACATCAAGTCTGGTGACACGGCTCATGTATTAACGTCCATTGTGTACGTGTCGTTCAGGGGCGGCAGTGAGAGCGGAGTGGAGCGCGTAGTGGAGTGCGTGCGGCTCGGAGTGGAGGCGGGAGGCGGAGTGCGCGCGCCGCACGTGCTGCGTCTGTTGCGCGACGTGCTGCCGCGTGCGCACGCGCCGCCGCTCGCGCGCGCCGCGCACCGCCTGCTCGCCAGGTACACACCCCTCCTAGCTGTGAGTGTGCGCGCGCCGCACGTGCTGCGTCTGTTGCGCGACGTGCTGCCGCGTGCGCACGCGCCGCCGCTCGCGCGCGCCGCGCACCGCCTGCTCGCCAGGTACACACCCCTCCTAGCTGTGAGTGTGCGCGCGCCGCACGTGCTGCGTCTGTTGCGCGACGTGCTGCCGCGTGCGCACGCGCCGCCGCTCGCGCGCGCCGCGCACCGCCTGCTCGCCAGGTACACACCCCTCCTAGCTGTGAGTGTGCGCGCGCCGCACGTGCTGCGTCTGTTGCGCGACGTGCTGCCGCGTGCGCACGCGCCGCCGCTCGCGCGCGCCGCGCACCGCCTGCTCGCCAGGTACACACCCCTCCTAGCTGTGAGTGTGCGCGCGCCGCACGTGCTGCGTCTGTTGCGCGACGTGCTGCCGCGTGCGCACGCGCCGCCGCTCGCGCGCGCCGCGCACCGCCTGCTCGCCAGGTACACACCCCTCCTAGCTGTGAGTGTGCGCGCGCCGCACGTGCTGCGTCTGTTGCGCGACGTGCTGCCGCGTGCGCACGCGCCGCCGCTCGCGCGCGCCGCGCACCGCCTGCTCGCCAGGTACACACCCCTCCTAGCTGTGAGTGTGCGCGCGCCGCACGTGCTGCGTCTGTTGCGCGACGTGCTGCCGCGTGCGCACGCGCCGCCGCTCGCGCGCGCCGCGCACCGCCTGCTCGCCAGGTACACACCCCTCCTAGCTGTGAGTGTGCGCGCGCCGCACGTGCTGCGTCTGTTGCGCGACGTGCTGCCGCGTGCGCACGCGCCGCCGCTCGCGCGCGCCGCGCACCGCCTGCTCGCCAGGTACACACCCCTCCTAGCTGTGAGTGTGCGCGCGCCGCACGTGCTGCGTCTGTTGCGCGACGTGCTGCCGCGTGCGCACGCGCCGCCGCTCGCGCGCGCCGCGCACCGCCTGCTCGCCAGGTACACACCCCTCCTAGCTGTGAGTGTGCGCGCGCCGCACGTGCTGCGTCTGTTGCGCGACGTGCTGCCGCGTGCGCACGCGCCGCCGCTCGCGCGCGCCGCGCACCGCCTGCTCGCCAGGTACACACCCCTCCTAGCTGTGAGTGTGCGCGCGCCGCACGTGCTGCGTCTGTTGCGCGACGTGCTGCCGCGTGCGCACGCGCCGCCGCTCGCGCGCGCCGCGCACCGCCTGCTCGCCAGGTACACACCCCTCCTAGCTGTGAGTGTGCGCGCGCCGCACGTGCTGCGTCTGTTGCGCGACGTGCTGCCGCGTGCGCACGCGCCGCCGCTCGCGCGCGCCGCGCACCGCCTGCTCGCCAGGTACACACCCCTCCTAGCTGTGAGTGTGCGCGCGCCGCACGTGCTGCGTCTGTTGCGCGCCGTGCTGCCGCGTGCGCACGCGCCGCCGCTCGCGCGCGCCGCGCACCGCCTGCTCGCCAGGTACACACCCCTCCTAGCTGTGAGTGTGCGCGCGCCGCACGTGCTGCGTCTGTTGCGCGACGTGCTGCCGCGTGCGCACGCGCCGCCTGCTCGGTACGCTAGTTGGGGCTTAGAGAAGGGAAGAGAGTGGGATTAAATACTTATTCTGAAACTTGTCGACGTTGCAGCGTGCTGATCCATCGATGGCGCTACTTCTTCCCGACGAAAGAGCAGCTGAGCGAGTGCGAGAGTGCGAAGCGCGCCGACGAACTGCGCGAGGCATTGTCGGCTCTCGGCCGTGCGCTGCTGCAGCCCGACATCGAGCTGCTGCGCCTCAACATCGACACTCTCGAACTGCTCAACACCAAGTGGAATCTCTACCATAAGGTCAGCTCGGACTCCGTCTCGATCACATCAGAGTTTTGTAATACGATCTCAAAAAATATAATACATCCGCAGGCGATATTTCGTTCGGAGTTCCTGCCGAAGTTCCTGTCGGTGTGCCTGGAGGGGCTGGCGGAGGGCGGCTGGCGGCGGCTGGCGCGCGACGAGCTGACGGGCGCTGCGCACGCGCTGGCGCTGGTGGACATGGCGGCCTTCCGCGGCGCCTTCCTGCCGCAGTACCTCGCCGCACTGCCGGGCCTCGCGCACCAACACGCGCACGCACTCGCACACTTCCCGCCTGACACGGTACACCTAACGACATTCTTCTCGCCTTTGGGTTTTAAGGATATTAACGTTTTGTGTGTGTAGTACAGTCATAAAAGGAACAACAATAATACTTCCTCTTGGTTTGCATTGCATTATTGCCATATTTTTGAAGTGAAAACTTCTTTAGCGGCGTTGAGCACTTTTTCTGTAATGGGTATAAAATCTTAAACTCGCGTCAGGACACGTGACCTGATCGAAAAAGCGTAAGACGGACGCAGGGCGCTTGCGCGAATGTTCGTGTATGTTACAGCGTGCCACGCGCATCCATGGATGGTGACAGCTGATGGCTCGACCGTCTGTGTAGTGATCACATTGTTGTGTATTCGTAAAGTTGATTTTTCGGAGAGATAAACTTTTTAATGTAAAATAATTGTAATAGTTTTAAAGTGTTAAATTTTTAATGTAATATAAATTGTCATGTTTGTGTACGATAGCGCAATAAATGAATATTGTATTCTACCACATAAATGATAGTACTTTTATACTGATAAAGCAATTGGTGCAAAATTATTCCCTAACCATTCCAAAATATCAAACATGCTCAACGTTAATAATCAAGTTTTCACTTCTGCCGGCACTCCCGGAGTGCAACCCGTCGTTTTTTGTTTCCTGCTTAGCATTGCAATCGTTCAATTGACGTCTAATATTGTCTTAGGCAATAAATGGTTGTCCATTGACAACTCTCACTAGTCTTTGTAAAATCGACTCATACCATTTGGAATGTTATTCGTTCTTAGTTTTGTGTCTCACGCTTGCAACACCCGATAGTGTGGCAGCTAAAGCTCGGGTCTGTTTTTGTTCATAGCGTTTGCTGCGTATAGCAATTTCTTGTTTCACAGTTTTAAGTCTTATGCTGCGGAATATATTTGTTGTAGATGCATTTTCTATGAAAACCCAGAACATGTGTTTTCAGCAGTCAACGTGTTAAGTGTTATTTATTACTTGCAGGATCTCCCGACGTTCACTCAAAATATTCACCGGCTCTTGAACGACGTGAACTTCTACCGCGCATACAGTCACCTAGCGCCTATCGACATGGCCACTTAGTGTCTTGCTCACGATGCGATATGCATACCTTTTACATTGTGATAACTACTCGTAGATTTGTTTTGTATGTAGGTAGTTATACTATTTCTACATAAATCGTAATTTCTAGATTTTTATTCAATGCTTGATAATAATAAAATACTCGAAATTTTTTGAAGCACACTAATCTCACTTTTTGTAATCGAGCATTTTTTCATACATTAGCCAGTTTTTTTATTTTACATTAAGCAACAGTTTATTTTTGTAACTAAGGGGTTTGAGTAATCTGAAATCTTTTGACAAAAATCATGAAATGTCACAAGGGGGAGGGGGTGTAGTAAGATATCACGTGTATTTATTTTTTCATAATTTTTTCAACACGCGAAACAACCTGCAAACTTTCTGTCTACACATTTTTGTCATGTTCCTTAATTTCAAAATAAAATAAGACTATACTTTATACCTGTATTTAAGCTAATATTCTAAAAAAATTCAGATTTTTGTAGATAATCAAAATACGTGATGTTGGGTAGTGGTTGCGGGTCGTAGTCTTAAACCTCACCATGTATCACCAAGAGGTAGGGGGGGATAAAAAAGGTTTAAAAAAAGATCACGTAATTAATGGACAGCCTCATACCTATGCTCGTAAGTAGGCACTTCAAAACACGACGATTTATATAAAGATAAGTAATAAAAGTTCGACGAAGCGGCTTTTGTTTGGCGGCTTTATTTCAAAAAATTTACGCACCTCTCGCGGCTGGCTGGGTAAGTCGCCCCTAGCATCCCACACCGCACCGTTGTTCACTGACCGATTTTGTGTAAGTTCATCTAACATCTGTCAGTCAACACTGGAGCGTCAATAAATTTATTTTAAAAACTTCTAATTTGGTGTAATATTACGGAATATTTCCAAAGTTTTCATCACTATTCATGGTGGGTTAGCTTTTTTTGCCATATTATGAATTGAGATCTAAGTAGAAGTCTTAGAAAATTAAATCTTCAAATTCTTTAACGCTGCACAGAACCTAATAAGTTCTTCTTATAACAGACGCGCACGATATGTAAAAGAAAATATGGAATGAACTATACTATATTCCTCGAATTTTATCATTACTTAGGTAACTTAGTTTAAGTAACGAAGACACATCAATTTCAACAATAACTACTTTAACTCTATTGGACTGAATTTTAACTATTATAAGACTGTAGATTATATTTGATGTCGTCGTTTGTTTTGTATAAAATCATGTCTGCCATTGAAATATGTAAGATATAAATAACTATTGTAAAATTGTATAAATGACTAAATCTATTACAAACTAGTCATTTTATTTGATCATATTTTAATTGACACTATGATCGCGCGCCCGTTTCATAATCAAATAAATAATACTAATAATGTAAGGCGACGTGTTTCAGAAAAATCGTTTTTTACTATGCACCTCCTATTTACAGTTATCGATGGAGGAGTAATAGAATAGGTACCTAGTGAAAAATGATTGATGAAACAAAAGTGATGGCCTAGGAATCGCCTTACATTAGGCATTACATATTTAGGCGTCGCTTTATTTAAGTGTCCAATATTATGAATTAGGTGCAAAGTTAGACAGAATTTAGTAATAATACTTTTACCGACACTTGTACATGCGTGATATGTACCTACCTGTCTTAATTATTATCTGCGTTGTGGCACTTCAGCATACTTATACTATATATCTTGAGTTGATAACTGTTTTGGAAAGAAAATTGCTGTGGTTTAAGGTAATAAATATGACTATAAGGGATAATATCATAAATGGCAGGGATAAATAAACATTCTTTTAATGTATCTATTGCATTTAAATTCTTAGTTTATATGGTGCAATAAGTGTGTGATACAAGTTCAAGTAGTGTACTTTGAAGAGGGAGTTGGATATGTTTATTGTTTAGTTTATATGAATGTCTGTATGCTTACTGAAAGAAATACATTTCATTGTTTTATCCACATAGTTTTTTTTATTATACATATTTACATTCATATCATTTGTCTGTTAATTTATTTAACACTTCCATTACAATTTGCTTATGGCTAGCATATAAAACAGTGCTTGGAGTAATGTCTAGCCATTGAACACCAACTGCATCAGAACCAGCATTGAGCTTCAAACTTCCTACTGTTGTGCCATCATTGTCGTGAAAATGATATGCAACACTTTCCATCCAGGCATTGTCAGTATTCCTAGGGTCATCTATATATCCTTGGTATATTACTTCACCACCACTAAAGAATTTGTGAAATTTGTCCAACCAACTTATTTTCTGGTCTGTAACATGACAAAAAAAAATTGAATAATTTAAAACAACATAGCAAAATAAGTTAGCTATGCTTGTGTTAAAATTTATTAAAACTAGGTACCTTCAGTCATATTATCAGAATTAAGAGCCTCTTCTTGAAACTCTCTGACAGCTGTAGCAACTACCTTCTCCCCAGGGTCCACCATTCCACCTGGGAGTGCCCATTCACCAGTGTCAGCTCGCTTTATAACTACACATTGCAAAATGGGTCTGAAAAACATATTTTATTACAAAAGAAACTACTTGAATAGATAAAAAGTTGATCAGTTGATATTTGTTAATCTTAGTTTTATTTATCAACTTACTTTTTAGCATTGTCCTTTTCAACTTCACCACCTGCCATTCGTTTCCACCGAGTGACAACTGGGTCAGCCGCATGGTTTGGTCCCCATCTTCCAAGCAAACCTCTTCCAATAACCCCTGTCCTTCCCATTGGGTTTATAGGATATCCTTTCTCTATTTCATATGTACCAATATAGCTTACTCTATTCACATTGCCATCAATATTGTTCCATTTTGGTTGAAAAGTAGGATTACCTGCAATGTGAAAACTCAATTACCAGACTGCTTGTTATTGGTTACCCAGTAAGATCTTTGTATAGATAAGAGTACTTCTTACCGATTTCAAGGTCTGCCCACGGCTTCCCATGAACCACAGATGCCGTATAATTTGTAGGTTCATATTCTTTGAACTCAGCAGACCATCTGACTTTGCCATCGGGCACGGGAAATCTTTCCACAGTAGATCGTGGATATAAACCCCCGCGGCATTTAGAATGTAGTATAATCATAGCTTTTGTATTACGAATCATTAAACAATTTAATAGTAAAACTAAATGTAGGTAACATTTAAAACTTATAGTTGAAAGTACCGGGGGACGCCAAACCATAATTGAATCCCATATCAAAAAAGTCTTCTTGCCTGCATGACAATTTTTATTTCTTTCTACTTAGTGTTTAAATATCATAAATTAAATCGCAGCAAATCAAATGAAAAGTCAATTCAATTCAATTTGGCCCACAGACTACTAAGAGAACCTAGCGGTTCAGACGGTCATGTTTCATTTGCCGTTCATGTACCGTTGCAAAGTTAGAAATTGACAAGTAATTTTTTTAATCAAGGATTTGGGCTCTGGCTACTTTTGTCTAATGAGCCTGAATTAAGTCGGTACAATGTTGCCGGTAAAAAATTAAATATTAGCTGCGCCCACAATAGTGTTACCAGGATTGAAATTTAAATATTTAGTTTTTTTACGATAGCCTTATTTACTGGAAGGAATAAAAAAAACAACAAAGGATTATTTACTGAGTTTCTTTTAATTTATTTTTACATTCGCATTATACCCTATTAACTATTGATGCAGTCTTATTAATTTCACTAACAAGGTTCTTCACAGTAAAAATTTTCTGAAAGGAACGCTGATGTCGTACACTTTGATAACGATTTTCTTTTCTCACATGAAATTATTAACGTGTATAATTTTAGCAGAACTGTAAGAGACTAACAAAATAATATCACTATCAAAATTACTTTAGTTTTATTTGCACAATTTATAATTTAAGACAATTTTTATTTTAATGACAGCAATAGAGGGAATCGAATAACAGCACCATGGTAACCAACTTAGTTTTTCAGTAGAAGAAAACTTTTGACAACTAAAGAGGCTGAATACTATTCAACACTCAATAGAAATCAATGTTATGTAGCGTCCTGTTGCTAGAATACACATTTGAGAACACACAGTTATTTCTTGTTGTTGTATCACAATATTATTAAATGGGTTGATAATAATGTACAGAAATTAATCAACGCAAATACTTCAACACAACACAAACCATAACAATAGGTATCCCAAATCTATGACGCAAACAGTAATGGCAGCCATGCTTAATTTAGTAATTAAATGAGGGGTAGTCGGATTTTTACACTTTGGGAATCGGGAACGGCTTTACCTACCACAAACTATTTAAATGTACCCTGCAATAGTGAGAAAGTACGTAAATAGTACTCTATGGTTTCAGGCGCGCCACCCCCTGACAGCTATCAAGTAGTGACATGAGAGTGACAATCGTCTAGCGGGGGTGAAGAAGGAAGAGGGAGGGGCGTAACTGTCACTTTTTAGCTTTGCATTGACATATCATACGGTCGTTTTTTTTTCTAAAGCTTTACCAGGCGTGATTTGGCCTGTTGTCAAATGAAAGGTCGAGGCAGTTTTGTTTACGCTGTCACAAGTGTCACATTTCTGACAAACAAAATGTAAAGCTTCAGAAGTGTGCAGACTTGTGACAGTATATGTCATTATTATGTATGTGTATTTTGTCATTCATTTACGCACCCGCATCACACACGGGTTGAATTGTTATTGCAACCAAAGAGCATATAAACGCTTACGCTGAATTGCACCCAAAGATTTAATATACTTTATGGATCGGCCATAAGCACGCACAGCGTAAGCGTAAGCGTTTATATGCTCTTTGAGTACGCATTCCTCTCTACCGAAGTACATAGACAGTCGTTCGTCTGCACGAACGTGTGTTTAAAAAAAACTACATTCCTCGATTGTTCACCACTTTGCATTCATGTCAATTTGGTGAAGATTTTATAAAATTTACGAAATAAAAATCAACGTTTTTAATAAGAAACTAGGTTCTATTACTATATTACCTATTAACTTAAACTAAAAAAAAATATAGAATGTTATTATTTCATTTCCTTCTTCTTGAAGTCTTTTTAACGGTGGGTTTTTTAAATACTTCATCATCCTCCTTTTGTTGAAATTCTTCATCTGAAAAATAATAAAACTGATCTATATCTATGATATATTAATAAATCAAAATCAAAATATGCTAATTTGTTTGAGACACGAGTCTACTTAGAAATACTACAATTTCTTTTTCTACCGTGCAGTGAATGACTGGCAACTACCTTAGTAGTTGCCAGTCATTCACTGCACGGTAGAAAAAGAAATTGTAGTATTTCTAAAGTAGTTGCCAGTCATTCACTGCACGGTAGAAAAATAAATTGTAGTATTTCTAAGTAGACTCGTGTTTCAAACAAATTAGCATATTTTAGAGCGACTTAATTCCAAGCGTTTTTATCCGTTAGATAGTCTGAAATTTTATAATATGCTTTCTTACTTTGTTTGTTAATAAAAGTTAGTTAATAATGTTTGTAAAGGAGAGGTCAAAAGTGGGCTAGAATTTTGAACACCAATGTGATATACCTCATTGGAAAGCTTAATTAATAAGCTGTTAGAATTTAACTAAACACGAATTTTAGGAGCAACCATTTTTGTAAAAATCAAAAAAAATTAATAGAAAAACAAAACGCACATTACCTTTAATTATCCGTTTCCTAAGCAGTATAAATATTGCAATCACGTCAATAATTGCATTCTGTTACAGTACTTTTCTCTTGTAATATTATTCTAGCTGCAGCATAATGTAATTATGACGAAAAATATTTGTTATCTTATTAGTGTAATAACAAAACGCGTGGAAAAAAATATAATTACGGGAAACGTCATGATGTCATTGTCATTGATCAGTTTGATTGACAGCGTCGAAATAATTTTGATTTTTTTGGTTGCTCAATTGTCATTTGACCATGGGGTTGCCAATTGCAATAATCATAATATTGCATTAAGGATTCTTATTTTCAATTTCAATTTTTAAAAAAACGGGGGGGTGTAAAATTATTTTAAATACACCAAAAAATTTAATTAATTATGCTCTATTAACCTATGTAACTCAGATTGCTGTTCAAATTTACAATTATTTTAATCCCAGGCTCTATACATTTTTTGAACGACTCCTTTCCCTAATATTATTTGGAAGTTTATTGTAGAAACATATAAATGTCAAATGCATGATACCTATTAATAAAGTTAAACTACACATACCTGAATCATCAGATATATTTGTAGGTTTGTTGTATCTGGCTGTGGCTTTGCGATTCGATTTCCTTACACTTTGTGGGGTACTATCATTTCTTGGTGGTTCATTCTGCAAAAACATTTTTTTTTATTTAATCACGTAAACCAGCAATGAGCATACAGTATACAGCAGAAAGCAAATGTTTTGTTTAAAGGTATATATGAGGTTTGATACAGTATTATGAAGTATATCAGTTATTCGATTTCTATGACTAGACAACTGAAGACAACGTAGTTTTGATCAGATAAGATACCTCGTCGGGACTGGAAGAAGATTGTCGCCGTACACGTCGGGCAGGCTTCTTCCGCGGCGTGGCGCGAGTGACTGGGTCTCCACGTTCAGGCGCACTCTCGCTTCCCGCTGTGTTGCCTTCTTCACCTTCACGCACCGCGAAACATTCTTCGATCTTATCGCTCAGTTCCGATACTAGGCTCTGAAATAATAGATAATAAATCAGATAAAAAACAATAATATGAGTCAGATTCGTTCGTGGGGCAAGTCAAGTGGCAAGTCTGGTGATACCATATGAGAAGGTCAATCAATAGTTGCACCTCTATTGTTTTATTTTATCATTTGTTCAACCAGTGATACTGAATTTATTTTTGGCTGATAATTTTATTACCTTAATTTCATTTTTGGCCATTTTAGAGGTATTATTCATTAGTGTGGTGAAGCACTCCATGACTCCTGCGCAGTGTAGTTTATCTTTGTAACAGTCGAGGTTTTCGATCAGCTTGCGAAGCGACCTTTCGTTATAAGTAAACAGAGAGAGGCAGTACGCCAGGTCGCGCCACTGACGTTCTTCTGTAGACAACTTGAATCTTTGGCATAACTTCTCTACCAATGCTTCCATCTGACGGTCCTTTTGTATTAGAGATGTTATGTACCTGTTAGAAGATATTTATTTTAGCTAGCTTTAAACTTATGCAGGACTAAAATGTGACTATACTTACTATACTAGAGGGTAGCGTGTTCACCTCTAGAATGGAGGTCGTGGGTTCAAATCACGAGACTTTTCTAATTCCTCAACATTAGTTAGGTACTAGACCGAAGATGATGGCGTGACACACTACATGACTCGGAGAGCATGTTAAATCGTCGTCGGTCGTGTTGATCAGCCCATTGGACTCTTAAGAGTGAAGGGAATTGAGTGCACCTGTGTTGACGCACACACTTGTGCACTATACTTTACATTTCCTGCGTAGACTGGCTTCCGTAGCTGAAACACGAATAGGAAGGAAATATAATTATCACACTTACTTCATGATAACTCTATAGCGTTCCTCAGGTACGTTGAGTTCCGGATCACTGAGTCTCGATATAATATCCGGCATGACGTTGTACAGTGCGTTGCCTTTCTGCGAAAGTTGTTTGAAGAAGAGTCGCGTCATGGAAGCTACACGCGCGTCCTTGTCCGCACAGCACAGCGCCATGTCCGCTATCTGTCCCTTCACTCGCACCATCTCGTGCAGAACTAAAAATGATAACATTTTCACTGCGCATTGACGGACTTCTAGCTCTTCGTCACTGAGGCTGCAATTATACAATAGGCATAATTATTTACAAATGTTTAATTCGTATAACTTGTAGATTAAATAAACACAATTAATACCACCACTAATTTACAGTAGTTCCCAGTGATGATGCTAAAAAATGCGAAAGTTAAAAAATATAGCAAAATCTTTGAAAATATCTGTACCCTCAGGCACGCAAGGCGTGCACGTTCACGGCAGTAGAGATTTCTGAAGACACGCTATGCGTGGCGCTGAATATGTAAAAACATTGAAGACGTATTTATCTCGTATTCACTTCAACTTTTTTTAGCGTCCTAATGTTGGGCACCCTGGGAAAGAAGACCCTTCTTTCAAATATCTTAGGAGTTGAGAGAGTCTAGGCCTTAATCCACATGCACTGGCCATGTGCAGGTTGGCCCTCGATTGATTAGTCACAATGTTTTCCTTCACCGATTTAGACCGATACAGTTATCTTATGAAAACCCATATGAAAAAACCGAAAAACATGTTTTGTTGTTTTTAATTATCTATAAGAATAAGTATTTATAGGTGTGGAAAAGATAACGTATATGTATAAGAATCGAACAAGATATTTGTTATGAAATTTATTTACTTACATGTGATAAATATGTTGAGTCCAAGGTTGTGTCAGGTTGGGGAATCGTAGCGTAAGATCAGCAAAAGCGATCGTCAAGTTAGTGCGTAGTGATACGTTCCTTGACCTTTTCAGCACCGTCACCATCAACTGTAGACCTTCCTCGCACACCGCGTTAGATATCAACATGAACCTGACGAATAAATATATAATAACGTGGGAGCACCGACATCGGTTTGGGTTGGGTTGTCATTGTTTGATACTAATTTGGATGACGCTCGGCAATTTACTAACTTATGTTTTACTATTAAGTGACATCGATCTTCTTCTTAGGTTTTCAATCGGTTAACATTTTGTAACAGTAAAGCAAGCTCCATACCTAGTGAAGGTGAGTGCAGCAGCAGCCTGCAGGG
This sequence comes from Meganola albula, assembly GCA_936450015.1. NCBI lineage: Eukaryota > Metazoa > Arthropoda > Insecta > Lepidoptera > Nolidae > Meganola > Meganola albula. Next base: position 8,897,923 of record OW388155.1, on the reverse strand, counting down.
CAGCGTTAGTCCTAGCGGGGTTAGAAAGCACCCACCGCAGCAGCGGCAGGTACCGCGCGAGCGCACAGCTGTCGCCCACGATGTCCCTCTCGCACACACTCCGCACGTACTCTGCGTCCGCGTCGTCCGCCACTGCTCCTTCGAGACCGGCCTCGTCTTCTGTCATAGTCGTGTTTACCTGCACAAAAACACGCGTGACGTGTTTGCGACACTTGATCAGACCTGCTTATCGGCATCTGTTACATACACATTATTGTCGTTAACTGAACAAATGAATTTTTATTATTCACTAAATTCACAGAGAGCGCTAGTTAAATAAAAAATCTATTATAATACACAATTAAAAAGAAATAAGAATTTCAGTCGTGATTATACTTTTACGTTAACAGTTCATGCGCCAAACGCCAGTGTAAAGACCGATAAGGAACTGAATTCTAAAATATTTCTAACCTGAATCATTTGCTTGCTTTAATTATTGATTTTCGTTAATTATACAATAGTAAATATCTTACAGATGGCCCCTTGTGAGAAGTAACGCTGGCAGAGCGTTGGTTCCGTGACGACGCGCTGGCGTTGCTCACGTTCATAAGCGTTTGTCGACGCAAATCGTCGACGCGTCCTCGCTTACCCGGCGTTGCAAAAGCCCCCGCTTTCTTCTTGCGCTTCTCTTCTATTTTACGGTCTTCACGAACCTGATATGAAAAAGACTGTCATGAATGAGCTGTCAGCAAGTAAAACATAAGTAAGTCTGTAATGTCCAACTGGTGGGCGCGGGTCTTCTTTCGACTACCTTAAGAGTTTAGGTCTTAATCCACATGCGCTGGTTAAGTGCGAACTACTTGAGATACTTTCGGAAGTTACCTATTTGATATTCATTAGGTACAGCTAAAGTAATAGTGTATTTCTTACCTGATTTCTTCGTCTCAGTTCGCTGTACACGCTTATATCGAGATAAATGAGTTGTTGCAGTGCCACATGTCCCAAAGAGAACACAAATCGCGTCAATAACTCCGTGGGCAACGTGATCTCCTCTTGGTTATCATTATCCCTCACCATTGCCTCTTCGACTCGTTTGTACATTTCACTAAGAATTTTCGCACACACTATTTCAGGTGTATCGCAAATCGCATAGATAAGGTCAATGGAATTTCCAGCAAAAGAACAGAATTTATCAAACTTAGAAAACGTTTCCATCAAACTATCAACAATGGCTGTAAAGATGGTATGTTCAGCGGGGTATCTCTGTGTCTTCTTCGCTAGCGAGAGAAGAAGCTGGACGCTAAGGTTTCTGGAGTTATAGTCAGCAATGAGTCCGTGTGTGAGGATCACATCGAGGTTTGCGAGCGCGACTGACGGCTTGGCTTTAGCTACCATGACTAAAAGAGATAGCGCCGCGTAGCTGTCCTTATCTGTCGTTCCGTCGATCTTCTTTAAGAACATCTCCCAGAAAACCTGACGAAATTATCGTAATTGAAAAGTTATACATTAGCCTGGGCCCTTACACAAAGTCACATATGACATGTACGCACATTATGTATGTATGACAGCGTTCATTCCAAAAAAATTGTTTTTTTCGATCGTTCGCTATAGCTTCATTGCGTGAATTTGTTTATGGGCTCTGTTAAATGTAAGTAAAATACAATATCGTGACACGCGAGGGGGCTACCACGAGATTTTGATTTTTTTTTTAAATATCTAGCAAGCCGAAGCGGCACCCGGCCGGTCATACGGCTCGAAGAATCGATAACCGTCAGTTTAATAGTTCTCGAGGGAAGACTGCGTCTCGCCAAGAGTAGGACGGGATATCCCATACTACGATAGCGTAAGGTCGCCGACTGTAGGAAATCGAGTGTATCGGTAGGCAAGGGTCCGTATGTGAGTACCTGTATGACGGCGGGCGTGACGTCCCCCTTGGCGAGCCACTTGTCGACGAGGTGCTGCAGCGCGAGCGCTCCGCCCGCGTCCAGCCGCCGCAGCAAGCCGAGTGTATCGGTAGGCAAGGGTCCGTATGTGAGTACCTGTATGACGGCGGGCGTGACGTCCCCCATGGCGAGCCACTTGTCGACGAGGTGCTGCAGCGCGAGCGCTCCGCCCGCGTCCAGCCGCCGCAGCAAGCCGAGTGTATCGGTAGGCAAGGGTCCGTATGTGAGTACCTGTATGACGGCGGGCGTGACGTCCCCCTTGGCGAGCCACTTGTCGACGAGGTGCTGCAGCGCGAGCGCTCCGCCCGCGTCCAGCCGCCGCAGCAAGCCGAGTGTATCGGTAGGCAAGGGTCCGTATGTGAGTACCTGTATGACGGCGGGCGTGACGTCCCCCTTGGCGAGCCACTTGTCGACGAGGTGCTGCAGCGCGAGCGCTCCGCCCGCGTCCAGCCGCCGCAGCAAGCCGAGTGTATCGGTAGGCAAGGGTCCGTATGTGAGTACCTGTATGACGGCGGGCGTGACGTCCCCCTTGGCGAGCCACTTGTCGACGAGGTGCTGCAGCGCGAGCGCTCCGCCCGCGTCCAGCCGCCGCAGCAAGCCGAGTGTATCGGTAGGCAAGGGTCCGTATGTGAGTACCTGTATGACGGCGGGCGTGACGTCCCCCTTGGCGAGCCACTTGTCGACGAGGTGCTGCAGCGCGAGCGCTCCGCCCGCGTCCAGCCGCCGCAGCAAGCCGAGTGTATCGGTAGGCAAGGGTCCGTATGTGAGTACCTGTATGACGGCGGGCGTGACGTCCCCCTTGGCGAGCCACTTGTCGACGAGGTGCTGCAGCGCGAGCGCTCCGCCCGCGTCCAGCCGCCGCAGCAAGCCGGCCAGCAGCGCGGCCGCACCGCACGCGCGCGCCCGCTCCGACCTGCTCTCGCTCTCCAGGTACATCTCGCGGTACGCCCGCTCCACCGCCTCGCGCTTGTCCTGGATCACCCGACCCGATTATTTTTAACCTTCGATGGGGCTGTTTTTATGTTTTTTCGGGCATAATTCGCACAATTTGTTCGCCCTCTACCGAACACGTCGACTTAACTTAGTTTTTTTTACTATATTCGGTGTCAGTAACGAGAATAAAGTACGAAGGAAAATGCGAAGCTCCCGCGTAAAAATTTGGTGTCAATAATAAAAAAATGATAATATAGGACATGATAGAATTTTAAAGTTTATTTGGACCGAGAAATAAAAGTTTCATAAAAACTTAATTTTTTTCAAACAAAACTCATTTTACACACCGCCTTGTGAGTAATATTGGAAAAGTAAATACTCGCTTCATTATTTGATTTAAGCTTTATTTGTAGGAATAAAAAGTTCCAAACAGAGTTTATCACTCTATTTAAAGGGGTTAAGAGATAATTTTTGAAAATATATTTCAGAAGTAGAACATATCAAATCAGAGTTGATAATGAAGAATTTATATATTTACCTGATCGGGCGACCACACAAGTAGTAACATATTCGCAACACCCGTTTTAGCGGACTCAATGTTAAAGTGATGCGCCGCTGTAAAGAAGTCTATCGCCTCGCTGACGTCACCCGCTTGCTTCGACATCAACAAAGAGTTAATCAAAGGGACAGCTTCAGATATCATTCGGCTGAAGTACACGGACTCTTGTAGGAACGCTACTATGTTTTCTTTTTCTTCCACCCTCTTGTACAGTGCCAGTTCTTGCTCGCATTGTTGAGTAAGAGATACAGACTGACGCCGATCGGGTATTACAAATATGTTGCGGAGAAGCGCCACAAAGTAGTCAATCTAAAAATGTAAGAAATTATAAGCACAAAAGATCCTACTGCAGAGTACTTTGACTCAGTGCTCTGGGTCTACCAGACCCATTGATAAGAATTATTAAAGTTAATTGGCAAATACGATTTTTAACTAATGTAGTAAATATTTTTTTCAACTTTTTTGCTTCCACTTTTACTGTGCGAACTGCCAAGTTGTGGAATTCGCTGCCGACATCTATGTTTCCCGATAGCTAGTGAATCGGTATTTACTTGGTCTACAACTTAACGAACTCTATCTGACTTTTTGACGTGACAACGTCTTATAAATTGGTTTGCCGGGTGACACTTCAAGAAACTGCGTTACGCTCCGCTCACGTTATGCGCTCACAATGAGAGCGAGTGAGAGGCACGCGTCCCTTCCACTCGGGCATGGTTAGCCCGCCTAAGAGCGAGATTCTTTGTATAAATTAATGTTTTAAATATAATTCTTTGTATGCATAAATGTTTTAAATTGTTACTATTATTTCATCCTTCTTCCTACTATACGAATGAATATTCACATTAAAATTATTTTACCACTCAAAGTCGTTGTCACGTAAAACTTTCGCCCGTATACCGACTTTACAGGCAACCAATTTTTTGGTCTACAAAGGCGGTACAATATTAACCAGCCAGCTGACTAGCCATGTACACAAATAAGTAAGTAAGCATAAGTATGTGCGCATACACAGGTGTACGTGTTTGGTGAGACGAGAAAGTACACTCGACGAACTGAGAGATCAGGCGCAGGACCGACAGTTTAACGTGCGTTCTAGTTTTGGGGGTGTCTTACTACTAATTATGGATTAGTGCCGAGAAATTAGGAAAGTCCTAACTTTTTGTTGAAGCAGTAAAAACAGAACATCGTAGACTAGCTTCGATCTACATTTTATATCATGCCCAGATGTGGAATAAAAAGTACAACTAAAAACCTTCCTCAATAAAAGAGCCATCTAACAGTGCAAGATTTTTTCAAATCGGACCAGTAGTCCCTAAGATTAGCGCGCTAAGCAAATAAACTCTTCAGCTTTATAATATAAAAAAAGTATATCAAAATGTATTTATTATAGCAAAAGCTTAAAACAGTGGTTATCGGAGTCTCCTTTTAAGCATGTAGTGCCTGTAGTAGGAGACTCCGCTCTTTCGTGCGTGTGTGTGCGTGTGCGTGAATTTACATGTGTGTGCGTGCGTGTGCGTGCGCGTGCGTGTGTGCGTCTGCGTGTGTATCATTATAGATACCTGGTCACTTTTCTCCATATCACATCTCATCAGTTTGGCATCAGGGTATTGTCTTTCAGTGTGCTTCACAATTAAGTAAGCTTTGTAGTAATTCTTCTCACGTAAATGTTTTCTGATTGACTCATAGAGATTATCTAAAGATGCTTGCGACAAGTCCGGTTCATCTTGCGTAAGGACATCCATTCCTTTCTTTATCGCACTTATAATGTCACTCTCAATTTTCTCCCATTTTTTAACTAGCTCTGGGTCAGGACCAGGGTTTAATTTCTTTTGCAGATCATTCAATATTTCTTGCTCAGTTTTCAGTTGTTCCTCTAGAACTTCTAGCTTCAATTGTGCCGAAAATGGATTGCATTCTAGAAATATCTACAAAACAAAATACGATAAAATTACAAGATTTACATCTAACCATAGGGCACAGCGGTTTCTTCACTCAATTAGAAGCCCGACTAGGGAGGTATCTCCTCATTGGAGAATTTACACATCATAATAACTTTTAGTTGTGTTCCTAGATGAAAGATAGCCAGTAAAAGTTCGTCCACATCTAAAGGGTCATATTACCTCTGGTGTTGCAAGCGTGTATAGGCTACGGTGATCGCTTTTCATCAGGTGGACCACATGTTTGCCAACTAAATAGTAAAATCAGCGATATTTTGATGTTTTTTTCACCTTTAGCAGTTGTATGGCGGCCTTCCGGACTAATGCAGCCTTATCACGAAGGCGACCAATGGCTCTCTCAAGTACAGTGCGCTGACGGCTTACAGGAACACAGTTCTCCCGCTGCAGTCGACACCAGAACTGAAGAACCTGGACAACAACAATTTTATCTTGTAGAATATCTTTCATAAGCATCAATCTTTTCTCGAGAGTCACACGTTCTTGAGAAATTGTAAATTTAAAATTTATATTATTTGCTATACGCACTATAAGCTTATGAGGTTCTTTTTCAAAAGTTATGTTTCTATACTTTACACAGACACTCGGCAGATGTGATTAGCTCACATCTGGCGAGTGTCTGTGTGAAGTATGATTTTAGATGATTTCCAAGATCAACTGTCATGGCAACACTAGTGATAGCTGCTTAAATATATAACGCGGAGACGATGTGGTATTTACGTGGCAACGTTGCGGCTGTAGCACGGTTTTGATGCGACACCACCGGTGCGGTTGCGGCGTCATGTATAGGAAGCCTATCGGTCACAAAACTGCGTATTTTTAAACGAACGCCACCTGTGAATCTATTGGTAAATTATGTTTGCTAGGTATAGATGACGATAGTATGTATGTATTTCAGTGAAACATTAACAGATGGCGATAAATGAGTATCCTTATAACTTCGTTCCAACCGGCTGTCGAAATTAAACTTCAAGTAGTTAGATACCTTATGTCTGACGTAAGCAGAGAGATCGTGCATGTGGTCGTACAAGTCGTCGAGAAAGTCATCGCGCTGCGCCCGTTGTTCGTCCGTTAGTCCCTCACCGCTCAGTTCCACACTCAGCACCTCGCACATCATGCCCAGCACGCTTATACGCAGGGTGTAGGACTAGAACAATTACCGTGATAGTACAAAGTAAAATAAAATAGTTTATTTCTCACCAGCTTAGCAAACATAGATTACTAGATTTATAATACTAGAGATTAGTAACAAGTGAGTAACAAGTGAGTATCAAGTATAAAGCATCATGTAATGAATTATATAAATCTAGTAGCATAGCGTAGTGGTAAAGAGAGGTTTACATTAAATATCGAACCTATTTTCTAAACTAGGCTAGGCCTGTATCTCAGAAGATAGCACTCAGCTGATAGTATTTGGAACCAATAAAAAGATAACTGTTTACTACTACTACACGAAGTTTGCAAATATTTTAATAAAGAATATAACTGGTACATACATGCACACCGCATCTGTGTTACACAGTATACTCACTAATGGTGCATACAAACTGCTGCAATGTCACATGAAATAAACAACAATGAACATTCTGCCTTTAATACCATGTTTACTGCAAGTGTAGACGTGTAGCGCGCTTTACGGCACATACACTACGAACACAAACACAAAAGTTGTTCGAAGAAATTTACAAATGGCGGATCATGGCGCACACGAGTTAAAATGCTCTGTTCGTTCGCGTAGAGTGTGTGGTATGTGTGCGCAAGGCATTGGCATTGTGTTAGTGTGGACGTCAAATTGTTACATTGGATATAAAATATAATGATTAAACGGACTATAAAATTATAATGATTCTCTTGATCAATAATCAAATTAAAATAAGAAATTCGCTATCTTTTACTAACAGGCAGCATCAGAAACATAACCATAAATCTTAAAAAGTTAACAAAATAAGATATGGCAGTCGAAATAAACTTCATACAATAATAGAATTATAAATATTATCATTGCATAACAAACCTCGTCACTTTCCAAATATGGCTGTATAGTAGCGATAGCGCTGGTCATCTCCTTGGGCAACTCCTTAGTGAGCTCCAAGAGGAAAGCGCCGCAGTTCTTAGCAGCACCCTGCTCCGTACTAGCACCAGCATTCTCTTCATCACTAGATGCGAGCGCTTCGGCAATTTCTCTAACCTAATCATCACAAAATTACCAACAACTTGAATTACTATACTTATACACAAAAGATAAATTTTGTTTAAATATTTTTCACCCATGTGTAGAACCAGAAGAATCGTATACTAGCCAAATAAAACACCCTGTGTCACATGCGCAATGTTTATACAAGATAGTAAGATTTATGACGAATAATCGAAAATAAAGTTAATCACTAGCTAAATATGAAATGAAAATAATCTTAGTGATATTTACCATTTGTGGACCAAAAGTGCCGAGACCAAACTCTTTTGTTAGTTGTACCACTCCTGCGCATATAGGTGACACTGCATGTTCTACTATTTGCAACACCTGAAATAAATTTAAATTTGGTTTATTAAATAGTGCAAATAAAAAATTTAATCATGGCAAAAGTATTTACTGAAGTTTTGGGTGACAAAAAACTGCACATTCCTAAAACTTCTACAGTAATGTTTTGTAGGAGTATGTTAACCCCCTATATTAATAGCATAATCAACAAGCAATAATTGAAAATGTTGACCTTTAACAAACACTTACCTGTACCAACTTTATAAGACATGAGGTGCCATGGTTGTACTTCTTGATCAGCACTCCAAGCACTTGAAACACAGTCTCTCTTACTGACTTGTTCTTTATTATTTGCTCTTCTAGTGCTTTGTAACATGGGTCTGCTACCATGCTGAAAAAAGTATTTTCTATTAAAAATTAATAAAAATAATGGCCTTATTCATAAAAAAATTATAGAGCTCTTTAGTTAAAATGGGTTAGTCTCTTTCTTACTAGTATAAATGTCAAAATAACAGACAAAGACAAACGAAATGCAAACCTATTTAAGCTATATTAAGCTTATAACACGTTTATAAATAAGGGGTTAATATTTATATATTTTATAGAAAAATTATCTTTTAACTTTATAACGGATAAACTGCTGAACTGATTGATTACGTTTGGAATACATGAAGTTGGAAATCTGGAGATTGCTCTGGGCAAAGTTGGAATGACTGAAAATTAATTGGTACTCAGAGCTAATTGTAATAAAATTTTCCTTTATACTGCAGAAATCCTATTAAATAAAAGGCACTAACGAAACAAAATTATCTTCAGCTAGAGGTGGATCCCAGAGGCGTGATAGTGGCTGCTGCAGTACCATGTGCAGTGTGACCAGTGCCGCTTGCTTATCTGACTCAGACCAGCCACAGAACTCGTCATCCTCCGCGGCTTTCTTGCCTTTCTTACCAAGAGTGAGCTTAGTAGAATTCTAAGAAAATCAGAAAATATTAAGGTTGGTTTAAGTTGTCACACAAAAATATGCATCTGAGTTTGATTTTTTTCAAAAATACATAATTCATAATTCATTTATTGTTCATAAACATGGGATTCAATAAAATGGTGACATATAAAATGGACGAGTACGCCATGTTTTACCTTATGGCATATGAACATTATAGTTAAAATATAGATTTTATAAAAATCATTAATAGATATCATGCATTAAAAAATTAAATGAATTAAAATAACAATAAAATAAATCATTCAATGTCAAAAGTAAATGTAGGTAAATAAATTTATTTTCATGTCAAAATATATTTTTGTCAAAATTTTAATTATTATTCATTATTATTACTGTCAATAAATTCATTAATGTCATAGAATGATTTTTCTGCAAGAAAGATTAAAACTACTTTAAAGCATGTGCATGTAAAAATACTCTGAGAGTACTTTAGGTGCTCAGCAACCTATAAGTGTCAAGTCACACCAGTCAGCAGCGACCGGCCATGGGGTTACTAGCAGTTCCCCCCATTATCGTTTGCCCCCGAAACTAATCATAAAAATATTATTCTCCCCGAAATTTTGTGATAAGTACAGTCAAGTGAAAGGAAATATTATTTTAGAAACCAATTTGTACCCATTTGTTTAAAAGATCTAAAATGCAAAACAACTGGATCTCAAACAAAATGTAGAGACTTAACTATTTATTGCACACTGGTCAAAACATGCGTCCATTTAACATTCCTTTTTTAAACCATAGAATAACATGAATAGATAGTATGTCTATATCTCTTACGCATCGATTAAATGTAATGCTGTCTCTTTTTTATGCATTGTTGGTAGGATTATTAGATTTTATGTCAAATTTAACAAACACACTACACGACAAAAAAAGGATCATAAAACACATAAATGACGAAGTTATCTGCAAACATATATAAAAAATATATATATTTGAGGGATGCCCTGGATTTCACTGGATTCCATCAAGAGCTCCTGATTTGGTGCCAATTGGACCACTTCAGGAATATACTCATTAAATTAAAACATGTAAAATATTTATACATAAAAATATATATGTATACAGTCGAACATAGAACCTCCTCCTTTTTTTGAAGTCGGTTAAAAATAATTTGATCTAAAATAAATACGAAAATAATTTTAACTTAGTATGTAGGGACACATTAATGTAATAGAATACCTAGTCGTATGATAGTGCACCTGGATGTTACGTCACACGTCTGCGACCGTGGGAAGCCCAATGGAAATGTACTTACTTATTACACAAGTTAATACAGTGTATCACTGAAAGGTTGTGTGACTTTTATTTCACCAACCTTTCAAGGATATTACCCAAACATAGTGGACACGCAGTAGGTAGATAGGTAGGTATTCCACACAACAGTATACCTACAGGTTACCTTTAAAATACATTCATAGTATTTTTTTTCTTTGACTGTACCACTCGCTAATTTCATCAGATACTCGTATCATGCGATGATAACATAGATGATTTTGAAGGGGGAAACGAAAACGAGGCAAACGGCCAGTAACCCCTGGCACGGTACAGCAGGGAAAGTATGCGGCCTCCTGCGACTGCGGAAAGCTGTCTGTGGCCACCTGTGACAACGCGAGGTCTCTGCTCACGCTATTTCTATGTGCAGTACATTTTCGTCAGAATGTTTCTAAACTCCTGTAACTGCCTGCACCTCCAACGGGCAGAAGCGAAGGAATGTTTGTGACTTTTTCAAGTTTCTCAAGTGATACTGTCACATAGCAATGAAGATAGAGTTTAAAATTACATGACACTGAAAAAGCCTGTCGAATCACTGCCAATAGGTGCCGACTCTGTGTGAATTGATGGAAACGAAAATAAATGTATAAAAATACTAAAAAGTACAACTTACATCAGCAGCTAACTTTGTATCCTTTGTTTTCATTATTTGTGTAAACAAGTACATTATCATCTTTAAAATGTTGAGATTCTTGGTTCGCAGATCTGTATCTATTTCTTGGTCTTGAAGCACCAGGTCTAGATGGTTGCAAAGACTCTTTGCAGCTCGAACAATATGATCAAACCCTAAGAACAAAAAGATAAGTGATATCTAAAAATATTATAGGACTTCAATAGTGTGTGGTAACTACTTTGTTTGTAATGAAACTATAAATATAATTTTATTTAGAATAATAGTCATGTTTAATTAATTGAAATTATTTAATAAAGTATTATTTTTATCTCTTTCACTGAGAACTCTGGTAGAGTGACATAAGGCTTCCTGCTCAAGTCTGACTTTTATGACCAATTGAACGCTTGGCCTTGAGATTTGTATTGAGTTACACAAAATCAGTCATAAAAATAGTCGTGTGTGGACAGCATAAATTAGCAGTCGTCAAAGTGCGGCCCGCGGGCGATTTTATTATTAGTAGTTAACAGCCTCAACACCCAACAAAAAAATTCTAAAGCTGTTTGTCTGTCATTTTCATTAATACCAGCAAGCAAAAGGATTGAAAATCTTACAGTATATGATTGTCAGGTCGTTAACCAGTTTTAAATTTTCATTGTTACTAAAGAAGAATTTTCACTTGCTTCATTGACATTGTATTCTTTATTTGAAATTTTCGTTATCACCAACGAAATATTAAAGAAAATTTTTGCACTTGCTTTGCTTGCGTTTTCATTAATGTAATGATAATTAATATTGTTTGTTTTAAATTACCAACCGAATTTCCGCGATCGCTCTGCTCACTCTGTCATTTATCCTTCTTTTTATATTATTACTACAAACAAGATAGTCGCGCTCGCTTCGCTCGCCCTTACCATTGTCGGATCTAGGGTAATTTTTAAGGGTGGGGGGGGGTCCGTACTCTGACATGCTATGGCCGAGGCGATGACGCGGATGAAGAGTCGTTACTTAATGTGCACTGTACATTGTATAGTGAGTAGGTGCGTCGTCTATTTTTTCGTTACTAGTGTCACCTGCGTAAAATTTTGGAACAACAATTTTATGTCAGCTAAGTCGTCAAACGAAAATAAAGGACAAAAAAAAAAGTAAATGTAGACGCGAGCTAAGCAAGGGTAAAAATTTCGTTGGTGGTTACGAAAATTGCGAAGAAAGGTGATGTATAGACGCGCGCACAAACGTGAGCGGAGCGAGCGCTAATTTTCGTATGTAACATTAATATCGTTTAAATTAATGACTAACCTTTGTTTATAATATTCCATTCTAGTTTATTGCCGTGAACTATGATAGAAAAGTAGGTATCAAAATGTTCCAATATATATTCAACTCCATCTGAATTGTAGGCTCTAGCAGCATCTAGAAGTAATAAGAACATTGTAATTGACTTGAAATACTGGCATTATTCAGCTTACATATATTTCATTTTGATTACCTTGTAACTTTGATAGTAATAACCGCGGCTGAACAACATCTTCAACATGATACTGGCCTGCATGAGATTCGAGTAATTCATCCTTTTGTAAGGGTATGGAAAAATCAAAATGGCTCATTATTAAATTGTCCTAAAATAATTCTAGTTCTAGTTAACTACAAATGTGGTAATTAAAATAAAACTAAAAGTAAACAATATTTGGTCCATCAACGTTCTTTTTTAAAATGACAGTTGACACAAGTCAAATCACAAACAACAAACATATTGAGTTTTGTGACAACTACAACTCGGTCCAAAACCCATTATAACGTTAAAGTGTTGAGAGTGTAGAATTGAAACCATTTTTCCAATACAAAATAGTAACTTTTTCATCGAACTCTTATTTGTCAATACAGCGGATGTACGTCATGGAGCCTTTTTTTTTTTTTTTTTTTTTTTTAATGGCTCGGTTGTAGACCATTTGCCAATAACAAAGTTAGGGAAACTTATAAAACATTAAAACAATTTAATTTAGAGCGGATGGAAAAACCAGGATAGGATTTGGGAAGGATTAAATTTTTATGTTGGTGTTTAAGTTTATAAAATCAGCTAGAATAGAATATATACGAGGGTTATTATAAGATAGAAGTAACTGGATAGATGTAGGTAAAGGGACAGGAATAGATATCAAATTGTTAAAAAATGAATGGGAATCATAGAGGGGGCAGGAAAAAAATATGTGATTTATATCAGCTACACCGATGCCACATTCGCATTCATCAGATTGTAAAATTTTGAGACGGGCAAGATGCGCCGGTGTGCTGTTGTGGCCCAAACGCATGCGTATAAGTGAGGAAGTTGTACGTTTGTTATAAATTTGTTTGAAAAACCACGGTTTGCTCGGGATAGAAGGCTGGACTATTTTGTAATATTTGCCCTTTACCGTAGAACTCTCCGCCCAGAGGCTATTCCAAGAATCTTGAAGATAGTCTGTAGGTAAAGAGCCAAGGTCATGGCAAAAGTTTTTATATGGAAACATATCACCATCGACGACAGCCTCATTGGCCAGTTTATCTGCTCTACAGTTACCAGAGATGTTACAGTGACCAGGTATCCACGCAAAACAAACAGAGTAACCCGAGATGTTGCACATGTTTAAAAGCTGACGTAACTTAATGATAATGGGGAAAACGGTTTTCAACTTAAAAGGAAACTTCGATAACGTTTGTAGCGCACTCATAGAATCGGAAAATATTATGGTTTTCTTTAACTGTAATAAAAGGACTAATTCTACGGCCTTGAGGAGGCCATAGCATTCACCGGTAAAAACAGAGGTCTCGGGAGGGAATTTCACCTTTTGAACTATTTTAGATTGATGGTGGAATATCCCAACACCTACGTTACCTGAAGAAGAGTTTTTAGAGGCATCCGTGTAAATGTATTGGTAATCTTTCCAATCATTATTTAAGATGATGTTAAATCTTTCATTAGCCATGGAGGTGTCTTTATCTATGCCGAAGTTATATGTTATATCAATAGATCTTACTAGAGATTCTAGGTCGCTGGAAAAGAGAGGGTGTGTAGGAGATCGATGCGTGGGGGCTTGTAAGGACATAAACTTACGAAAACTGACAACAGTGCATGGAAGTGGTTTATGAGACCAGGAATTACATGTTTCAATAACAGTAGACAGAGCCTTAAGTTTATCATATAAGGGATGGTTAGAAAATTGAAAAGCTCTAAACAAGAATTTATCACATAGATACTGACGGCGAAGGAACATAGGAGGATCGACACATTCTATTTGTAGAGCATTGATAGGACTTGACTTCATAGCCCCAGATACTATTCTGAGAGCCTTAGCCTGAATGCGGTCAATTTTAGAAAAAGCAGCCATATTGCCAGGGGCCAATAAAAATGTACCGTAGTCTAAGACACTACGTATGAGCGCGTTATAAATAAGTTTTAAAGTATAAGGGTGTGCACCCCACCATACCCCTGCTAGGCATCTAATAATGTTTAGAAGGCGTTCGCATTTCGAATTTAAATAGTCACAGTGTGGAACACCTAAAAGTTTGGAATCTAACATTACTCCTAAGAATTTAACATGGCTCTTTAATGGGATTGGTTGGCTATTATAATATACGAGAACAGGAGGGGGAAGACGTTTTCTGGAAAACAGCATAACGGAGCTCTTGGATGAAGAAAGTTCAAGACCGTTATAATCTAACCAAGTTTTCAAACTATTGAGTGCCGAGGACAGAGAACTACAAGCGGACTCGATTGATTGGTGAGAACAGTATATAAGTAAATCATCAGCGTATTGTAAAACACTAACAGGGCCATTTAAAGAGGATTCTAGATCATAAGCGTAAATGTTGTATAATATTGGACTTAACACTGAGCCTTGTGGTAAACCTTTCCACACAATGCGTGTTAAACTACGCCTTGTGTGGAAAAAGTCTTCTGAAGAGTCGGCGTTCGGAGTTTGCAGATGTATGTATCTACTGGACAAAATATCATTATCATTATATATAATAAAACTAAGTTGATAAAATGTGCGTGCCGATAAAACTTAAAAAGGAGTCCCATCACGATAAAGGGACTTATATAGTGTGATAGCCCTTTATCCCCCCTCGAACAAGAAAGTTCCCGTTTTAACCTAAAGGGTGTGTTTTTAAAGATATAAGGGCTTTTCCAACCCTTCAACTTGGAAAGTAAGTGTAGTCGCGCCATCTGTTGTCAAATAGTTGAACTTCATTCATTGTACACAATATGGACTTAAAAGAACGATTATTTGGGGCGCGAAATTTAAAATTCTCATTTCAATAAAGTCTTAAATTACATTTGTTACCATAACCCTTTATCCCCCCTCGAACAAGAAAGTTCCCGTTTTAACCTAAAGGGTGTGTTTTTAAAGATATAAGGGCTTTTCCAACCCTTCAACTTGGAAAGTAAGTGTAGTCGCGCCATCTGTTGTCAAATAGTTGAACTTCATTCATTGTACACAATATGGACTTAAAAGAACGATTATTTGGGGCGCGAAATTTAAAATTCTCATTTCAATAAAGTCTTAAATTACATTTGTTACCATAATAAAGTTATTAAATTTTGTGTATTTATACAGCAGTAGCTAACTTATATGTTGGAGTTAAAGCGATATCATTTTAGTTATTCAAATTACTTCTGAAAACATTTTAAAATTTAAGTTTTTAAATTTCGCGCCTTTACTGCGTATGCTACAGCTGCAAAACCTATTGTTACGGCGAACGATAACGTCGAGAACATTCTATACCTAGAAGGTGTGAGAAAGTAAATATTCCCAAACTTTCTTGAATATCCTAGAGCCATCTTTCTCGAATATCTTAGAGCCAACTATACACTTCATGTGTATAGTCTCCATAAAGCCAACTTTCTGGAATACCCTAGAGCCTAGCTTTCTGAATATATAAGAGCCCGGTGTCGCCCGCCAGAATTAATTCGATTTGAACAGCGGAACAAGCCACTTCGAAACGAAAAAGAAAGAAGTTACCTGTGTGAGCCTTTATTTTGAAGTATCACGTGTGAGTATTTTTAATAGTGTGTTTAATTAATTCATGATCTTGAAGTGAAGAAAAAAAAAAGTTATCTGTGAGCCTTTATTGTGAAATATTAAATGTGAGTATTTTTAATAATGTATTTAATTAATTCTAATGGTTTTTTTTTCTTTTCTTTTAATTGTAATTTCCTTAACTTTCAAGTAGTCGCGCGGCGTTGAATCGATATACTTTGGCCGTAAACAAAATATCGCGCGACCGCTTGAAGATTAAATAATTTTGTTTTCTTTGTCTCAACGTGCCCCACGTTTACGTAATAATATATTTGTCTATAAAATGTTCATTTAATTTATATTTTACAGAATATAATGCCTAGACGTAAAAGAGGTGGAGATCTTGCCAGTTCTGCAGCGAAACGGCGGAAACAAAAAGAATATCGAAGAAATGAAACGGAAGAACAGCGCGAAGCACGTTTACAAAATCAACGAACCAGAATGAGCACCCTGAGAAGCGGAAAAAGCGAAGAAAGAAGCGAAAATAAAACTATTGAAGAATCGAGAATTTTAAAAGATAATCTAACAAAGGAAGCATTCCACTACGAATCGACGAAGAAATATTACAATCATAAATATGTTGTGATCGGAAAAATGAATAACATTTGCCAATTTTGCCACGCGAAAAAATTCAGTAAAGAAACACCAGGTCTCTGTTGCATGAATGGAAAAATTCGATTACCACCACTGGAAGCACCTCCGCAGGAATTTCTACATTACATGACCGGGGAAACACCAGAATCAAAACACTTTCTTCAAAATATAAGATCATACAACTCCTGCTTTCAAATGACTTCTTTCGGTGTTACTTCGACTAACACTAATAGAGATGAATTTGAATATGTATTTTCAATTCAAGGGCAAATTTATCACAAAATAGGATCGTTACTACCAATGCCTAACGATGACTATAAATTTCTGCAAGTATATTTCATTGGAAATGAAGAACAAGAAATTGATCAACGAAGTACACATTTTAATGGATTGAAACGCGAAATAATCCAAGATGTACAGAGGATCTTACACAAATACAATCAACTGATTTACATATTCAAAACAACACTAGATCGCATGATTTCTGATGACTATAAAATTGTGATTCGAGCCGATAAAAGACCACGTGGAGAACACGAACGTAGATTTAATGCACCTCAGATAGATGAAGTCGCCATCGTAATTGTGGACAATGAAAATACAAGCCGTGACATAATTTTACAACGAAGAAGAAAAGGACCACAACGCATTGCAGAGACACACCGTTCATATGATTCTCTTCAATATCCTTTAATATTTCTGCACGGAGAGGACGGTTATCATTTCAATATAAAACAAATTCATCCTGAAACAGGCATAGAAACAAACAAAAAAGTCACTTCCAAGGAGTTCTATGCTTACCGCTTAATGATCAGAGACAATGAAATATACAATCACATTCTCAACACTCGCCGTTTATTCCAACAATTTCTGGTAGATATGTACGCAAAAATAGAAGCAGAACGGATGCTTTACATAAGACTGAATCAGAAGAAACTACGCACAGAAGAATACATCCACCTTCGAGATGCGATCATAAATGACGGCAATATTGACGATATTGGAACAATGGTAATCTTACCCTCATCATACATAGGAAGTCCAAGACATATGCACGAATATACTCAAGATGCCATGACCTACGTAAGAAAATATGGACGACCTGATCTCTTCATAACATTTACATGCAACTCATCATGGCCAGAAATCAAAGAACAACTAAAATATGGACAAACCTCCATGGATCGACACGACATAATAGCCCGAGTTTTTCGACAAAAACAAATAAGATTTATTGAAGTCATCACAAAATACCACATCTTTGGAACCGTTAGATGCTGGATGTATACAATCGAGTGGCAAAAACGAGGATTACCTCACTCACACAATCTCATATGGCTACACGATAAAATTTATCTCACGGATATCGACAAAATCATCCAAGCTGAATTTCCCAATCCACAAAAAGATCCGGAACTATACAGCATAGTAGTGAAAAACATGATTCACGGACCATGTGGACCATTAAACTTTAATGCGCCATGCATGCGTGATGGAAAATGTACAAAAAAATATCCAAAACCATACGTAGACGATACAAAAACTGAAGATGACGGCTATCCCAAATATAGAAGACGATCACCGAAAAACGGTGGTTTCACAGCAAAAATACGAATACAAGGCAGAGATGAACTGGAAATAGATAATCAATGGGTAGTACCATATAACCCACTACTTTCTAAAATGTTCCAAGCACACATAAACGTTGAATATTGCAATTCAGTAAAATCTATTAAATATATATGTAAGTACGTAAACAAAGGTAGTGATATGGCAGTATTTCAAATAGTCCAAAATAGCGAACAAAATAACAGAAATGATGAGATACTCATGTACCAAATGGGAAGATACATCAACAGTAACGAAGCAGCGTGGAGGATTTTTAGTTTTCCCATACACGAACGCGAACCAGCTGTGCAACATCTAGCAGTACATTTGGAGAATGGACAGAGAGTTTACTTCACAAAAGACTCGGCTAGAAAAATTGCAAGCGAACCACCTCAGAACACAACATTAACAGCTTTTTTCCAACTTTGCCAAACGGATCCATTCGCAAAGACGTTACTGTATGTCGACGTCCCTATTTATTATACGTGGGACAAAACAAGAAAAATTTTTCAACGACGAAAACAAGGAATGCCAGAAGAGGGTCATCCAGAAATAATGAAAACTAACACAATAGGTCGAGTATACACTGTACATCCAAACAATGCCGAATGTTTCTATCTCCGGATGTTGTTACACGAAATACGAGGACCAACAAGTTTCACAGATCTCAGGACTATTGACGGCTACCTATGCCAGACGTACAGAGAAGCATGTCAACGCTTAGGATTATTGGAAAACGATAACCACTGGGAATTAACACTACAAGAAGCCACACTCACAGCTTCAGCTGAACAAATTCGAGAGTTATTCGCCATAATTCTAACAACATGTAACCCATCAAACCCAAAACAGCTATGGGACTCTTTCAAAAGGAGTATGAGTGATGATATATTGTACCAAATCCGACAAGCTAATCCAGAACTGACTATAGAATTCAGTGACAACATCTTCAATGAAACACTCATTCGCTTAGAAGATAAATGCTTAGCAATAAATAACCGGACCTTAGTAGAACTTGGAATGCCAGCACCACAAAGAAATGCTTTCAGTATGCTAAACTACGAAATTACAAAGGAAAAAAGCTACAACGTCAATGAACTACTTGAATACATTGCTCACAATAAACCACTCCTCAATGACAATCAAAAAACAATTTACAACGTTATAATGAACCGAATAAATAACAACACTGGTGGAATTATTTACTTGGACGCACCAGGAGGCACCGGTAAAACGTTTCTAATAAATCTAATACTGGCGGAAATACGTGCTAAAAAACACATCGCACTGGCACTAGCATCATCCGGCATTGCAGCCACACTTATGGAAGGAGGACGAACTGCTCATTCTGCCTTACAACTACCGTTGAATATAGCCGAACAACAATTCCCGGTATGTAAAGTCTCAGGAGCATCTGGACGGGGTCAACTTCTAAAACAAGCTAAAATTATCTGCTGGGATGAATGCACCATGGCCCATAAAAAATCACTAGAAGCCATGGACAGAACATTACAAGAATTGCGAAAAAACTCTGAAATAATGGGAGGAGCTCTACTCATACTCTCAGGAGATTTTCGACAAACACTTCCAGTTATTCCCAAGTCAACACCAGCAGACGAGATCAATGCATGCTTAAAAAAGTCACATCTCTGGCCAGAAGTACAAATACTGCAATTAACAAAAAACATGAGGGTTGAATTATCAAAAGATGAAACAACAGCACATTTTGCTAAAATGCTTTTACAAATAGGCGAAGGTACATATCCTACTGACCAAACGACCGGTCTCATTGAACTCAATAGTGATTTCTGTAACATAGCCACTACTGAAAACGAACTAATCGACAAAATTTATCCAAATATTATTCAGAACTATACCAACGTAGAGTGGTTATTTCAAAGAGCAATTTTGGCCACTAAAAATAATATTGTTGACGATATCAATTTTAATATTCTAAAGAAAATACCTGGTGAAGAGAAAGTATATAAATCGATCGACACGATGGTAACCATTGAAGAAAGTGTCAACTTCCCTACTGAATTTCTAAACTCTTTACAAGTACCAGGAATGCCATTACACTGCCTTCGTCTGAAAATTGGATCTCCAATCATACTACTTAGAAATCTCAACTCCCCAAAACTATGTAATGGAACGAGGATGATCGTAAAACAGCTATCGAATAATATCATTGAAGCTGAACTTATTTCTGGAAAGAACAAAGGACACACAGTATTTATACCTAGAATACCACTGATCTCTTCTGAATTGCCATTTCAATTTAAAAGATTGCAGTTTCCAATTAAATTAGCCTTTAGTTTTACAATTAACAAAGCGCAAGGGCAAACTTTAAAATATTGTGGCATCAACCTCAAAGAATCCTGCTTCTCTCACGGTCAGCTTTATGTAGCTTGCTCAAGAGTAGGAAATTCGAAAAATTTATATATATATACCCCGGACAATAAAATGAAAAATGTTGTTTATAAACAAGTAGTATAAATAATGAGAAAATGTAAATACATGTAAATATATATGTCCATGATAATGTAAATACATGTAAATATATATGTTTTCAATATATATATATTTTTTACTTTTTACGTCATAGTTTATTTTTTTATTTCAACTACCACGTAACCTCATATCAACTCCCGAGCGAAGCCGGGTATTACAGCTAGTATATAATAAAACTAAGTTGATAAAATGTGCGTGCCGATAAAACTTAAAAAGGAGTCCCATCACGATAAAGGGACTTATATAGTGTGATAGCCCTTTATCCCCCCTCGAACAAGAAAGTTCCCGTTTTAACCTAAAGGGTGTGTTTTTAAAGATATAAGGGCTTTTCCAACCCTTCAACTTGGAAAGTAAGTGTAGTCGCGCCATCTGTTGTCAAATAGTTGAACTTCATTCATTGTACACAATATGGACTTAAAAGAACGATTATTTGGGGCGCGAAATTTAAAATTCTCATTTCAATAAAGTCTTAAATTACATTTGTTACCATAACCCTTTATCCCCCCTCGAACAAGAAAGTTCCCGTTTTAACCTAAAGGGTGTGTTTTTAAAGATATAAGGGCTTTTCCAACCCTTCAACTTGGAAAGTAAGTGTAGTCGCGCCATCTGTTGTCAAATAGTTGAACTTCATTCATTGTACACAATATGGACTTAAAAGAACGATTATTTGGGGCGCGAAATTTAAAATTCTCATTTCAATAAAGTCTTAAATTACATTTGTTACCATAATAAAGTTATTAAATTTTGTGTATTTATACAGCAGTAGCTAACTTATATGTTGGAGTTAAAGCGATATCATTTTAGTTATTCAAATTACTTCTGAAAACATTTTAAAATTTAAGTTTTTAAATTTCGCGCCTTTACTGCGTATGCTACAGCTGCAAAACCTATTGTTACGGCGAACGATAACGTCGAGAACATTCTATACCTAGAAGGTGTGAGAAAGTAAATATTCCCAAACTTTCTTGAATATCCTAGAGCCATCTTTCTCGAATATCTTAGAGCCAACTATACACTTCATGTGTATAGTCTCCATAAAGCCAACTTTCTGGAATACCCTAGAGCCTAGCTTTCTGAATATATAAGAGCCCGGTGTCGCCCGCCAGAATTAATTCGATTTGAACAGCGGAACAAGCCACTTCGAAACGAAAAAGAAAGAAGTTACCTGTGTGAGCCTTTATTTTGAAGTATCACGTGTGAGTATTTTTAATAGTGTGTTTAATTAATTCATGATCTTGAAGTGAAGAAAAAAAAAAGTTATCTGTGAGCCTTTATTGTGAAATATTAAATGTGAGTATTTTTAATAATGTATTTAATTAATTCTAATGGTTTTTTTTTCTTTTCTTTTAATTGTAATTTCCTTAACTTTCAAGTAGTCGCGCGGCGTTGAATCGATATACTTTGGCCGTAAACAAAATATCGCGCGACCGCTTGAAGATTAAATAATTTTGTTTTCTTTGTCTCAACGTGCCCCACGTTTACGTAATAATATATTTGTCTATAAAATGTTCATTTAATTTATATTTTACAGAATATAATGCCTAGACGTAAAAGAGGTGGAGATCTTGCCAGTTCTGCAGCGAAACGGCGGAAACAAAAAGAATATCGAAGAAATGAAACGGAAGAACAGCGCGAAGCACGTTTACAAAATCAACGAACCAGAATGAGCACCCTGAGAAGCGGAAAAAGCGAAGAAAGAAGCGAAAATAAAACTATTGAAGAATCGAGAATTTTAAAAGATAATCTAACAAAGGAAGCATTCCACTACGAATCGACGAAGAAATATTACAATCATAAATATGTTGTGATCGGAAAAATGAATAACATTTGCCAATTTTGCCACGCGAAAAAATTCAGTAAAGAAACACCAGGTCTCTGTTGCATGAATGGAAAAATTCGATTACCACCACTGGAAGCACCTCCGCAGGAATTTCTACATTACATGACCGGGGAAACACCAGAATCAAAACACTTTCTTCAAAATATAAGATCATACAACTCCTGCTTTCAAATGACTTCTTTCGGTGTTACTTCGACTAACACTAATAGAGATGAATTTGAATATGTATTTTCAATTCAAGGGCAAATTTATCACAAAATAGGATCGTTACTACCAATGCCTAACGATGACTATAAATTTCTGCAAGTATATTTCATTGGAAATGAAGAACAAGAAATTGATCAACGAAGTACACATTTTAATGGATTGAAACGCGAAATAATCCAAGATGTACAGAGGATCTTACACAAATACAATCAACTGATTTACATATTCAAAACAACACTAGATCGCATGATTTCTGATGACTATAAAATTGTGATTCGAGCCGATAAAAGACCACGTGGAGAACACGAACGTAGATTTAATGCACCTCAGATAGATGAAGTCGCCATCGTAATTGTGGACAATGAAAATACAAGCCGTGACATAATTTTACAACGAAGAAGAAAAGGACTACAACGCATTGCAGAGACACACCGTTCATATGATTCTCTTCAATATCCTTTAATATTTCTGCACGGAGAGGACGGTTATCATTTCAATATAAAACAAATTCATCCTGAAACAGGCATAGAAACAAACAAAAAAGTCACTTCCAAGGAGTTCTATGCTTACCGCTTAATGATCAGAGACAATGAAATATACAATCACATTCTCAACACTCGCCGTTTATTCCAACAATTTCTGGTAGATATGTACGCAAAAATAGAAGCAGAACGGATGCTTTACATAAGACTGAATCAGAAGAAACTACGCACAGAAGAATACATCCACCTTCGAGATGCGATCATAAATGACGGCAATATTGACGATATTGGAACAATGGTAATCTTACCCTCATCATACATAGGAAGTCCAAGACATATGCACGAATATACTCAAGATGCCATGACCTACGTAAGAAAATATGGACGACCTGATCTCTTCATAACATTTACATGCAACTCATCATGGCCAGAAATCAAAGAACAACTAAAATATGGACAAACCTCCATGGATCGACACGACATAATAGCCCGAGTTTTTCGACAAAAACAAATAAGATTTATTGAAGTCATCACAAAATACCACATCTTTGGAACCGTTAGATGCTGGATGTATACAATCGAGTGGCAAAAACGAGGATTACCTCACTCACACAATCTCATATGGCTACACGATAAAATTTATCTCACGGATATCGACAAAATCATCCAAGCTGAATTTCCCAATCCACAAAAAGATCCGGAACTATACAGCATAGTAGTGAAAAACATGATTCACGGACCATGTGGACCATTAAACTTTAATGCGCCATGCATGCGTGATGGAAAATGTACAAAAAAATATCCAAAACCATACGTAGACGATACAAAAACTGAAGATGACGGCTATCCCAAATATAGAAGACGATCACCGAAAAACGGTGGTTTCACAGCAAAAATACGAATACAAGGCAGAGATGAACTGGAAATAGATAATCAATGGGTAGTACCATATAACCCACTACTTTCTAAAATGTTCCAAGCACACATAAACGTTGAATATTGCAATTCAGTAAAATCTATTAAATATATATGTAAGTACGTAAACAAAGGTAGTGATATGGCAGTATTTCAAATAGTCCAAAATAGCGAACAAAATAACAGAAATGATGAGATACTCATGTACCAAATGGGAAGATACATCAACAGTAACGAAGCAGCGTGGAGGATTTTTAGTTTTCCCATACACGAACGCGAACCAGCTGTGCAACATCTAGCAGTACATTTGGAGAATGGACAGAGAGTTTACTTCACAAAAGACTCGGCTAGAAAAATTGCAAGCGAACCACCTCAGAACACAACATTAACAGCTTTTTTCCAACTTTGCCAAACGGATCCATTCGCAAAGACGTTACTGTATGTCGACGTCCCTATTTATTATACGTGGGACAAAACAAGAAAAATTTTTCAACGACGAAAACAAGGAATGCCAGAAGAGGGTCATCCAGAAATAATGAAAACTAACACAATAGGTCGAGTATACACTGTACATCCAAACAATGCCGAATGTTTCTATCTCCGGATGTTGTTACACGAAATACGAGGACCAACAAGTTTCACAGATCTCAGGACTATTGACGGCTACCTATGCCAGACGTACAGAGAAGCATGTCAACGCTTAGGATTATTGGAAAACGATAACCACTGGGAATTAACACTACAAGAAGCCACACTCACAGCTTCAGCTGAACAAATTCGAGAGTTATTCGCCATAATTCTAACAACATGTAACCCATCAAACCCAAAACAGCTATGGGACTCTTTCAAAAGGAGTATGAGTGATGATATATTGTACCAAATCCGACAAGCTAATCCAGAACTGACTATAGAATTCAGTGACAACATCTTCAATGAAACACTCATTCGCTTAGAAGATAAATGCTTAGCAATAAATAACCGGACCTTAGTAGAACTTGGAATGCCAGCACCACAAAGAAATGCTTTCAGTATGCTAAACTACGAAATTACAAAGGAAAAAAGCTACAACGTCAATGAACTACTTGAATACATTGCTCACAATAAACCACTCCTCAATGACAATCAAAAAACAATTTACAACGTTATAATGAACCGAATAAATAACAACACTGGTGGAATTATTTACTTGGACGCACCAGGAGGCACCGGTAAAACGTTTCTAATAAATCTAATACTGGCGGAAATACGTGCTAAAAAACACATCGCACTGGCACTAGCATCATCCGGCATTGCAGCCACACTTATGGAAGGAGGACGAACTGCTCATTCTGCCTTACAACTACCGTTGAATATAGCCGAACAACAATTCCCGGTATGTAAAGTCTCAGGAGCATCTGGACGGGGTCAACTTCTAAAACAAGCTAAAATTATCTGCTGGGATGAATGCACCATGGCCCATAAAAAATCACTAGAAGCCATGGACAGAACATTACAAGAATTGCGAAAAAACTCTGAAATAATGGGAGGAGCTCTACTCATACTCTCAGGAGATTTTCGACAAACACTTCCAGTTATTCCCAAGTCAACACCAGCAGACGAGATCAATGCATGCTTAAAAAAGTCACATCTCTGGCCAGAAGTACAAATACTGCAATTAACAAAAAACATGAGGGTTGAATTATCAAAAGATGAAACAACAGCACATTTTGCTAAAATGCTTTTACAAATAGGCGAAGGTACATATCCTACTGACCAAACGACCGGTCTCATTGAACTCAATAGTGATTTCTGTAACATAGCCACTACTGAAAACGAACTAATCGACAAAATTTATCCAAATATTATTCAGAACTATACCAACGTAGAGTGGTTATTTCAAAGAGCAATTTTGGCCACTAAAAATAATATTGTTGACGATATCAATTTTAATATTCTAAAGAAAATACCTGGTGAAGAGAAAGTATATAAATCGATCGACACGATGGTAACCATTGAAGAAAGTGTCAACTTCCCTACTGAATTTCTAAACTCTTTACAAGTACCAGGAATGCCATTACACTGCCTTCGTCTGAAAATTGGATCTCCAATCATACTACTTAGAAATCTCAACTCCCCAAAACTATGTAATGGAACGAGGATGATCGTAAAACAGCTATCGAATAATATCATTGAAGCTGAACTTATTTCTGGAAAGAACAAAGGACACACAGTATTTATACCTAGAATACCACTGATCTCTTCTGAATTGCCATTTCAATTTAAAAGATTGCAGTTTCCAATTAAATTAGCCTTTAGTTTTACAATTAACAAAGCGCAAGGGCAAACTTTAAAATATTGTGGCATCAACCTCAAAGAATCCTGCTTCTCTCACGGTCAGCTTTATGTAGCTTGCTCAAGAGTAGGAAATTCGAAAAATTTATATATATATACCCCGGACAATAAAATGAAAAATGTTGTTTATAAACAAGTAGTATAAATAATGAGAAAATGTAAATACATGTAAATATATATGTTTAAATATACATGTAAATATATATATCCATGATAATGTAAATACATGTAAATATATATGTTTTCAATATATATATATTTTTTACTTTTTACGTCATAGTTTATTTTTTTATTTCAACTACCACGTAACCTCATATCAACTCCCGAGCGAAGCCGGGTATTACAGCTAGTTAATAATAAAGTTAGACAGGATTACAGGGATATTAAGAGCATTTAATTTTTGATATAGAATACTTAATACTACATTATCATACGCAGAAGTTATATCTAAGAAAGCAGCCACGACTGATTTTTTAGATAAGAATGCTAACCTAATATCAGTTGTTAATATGCTGACACTGTCCAAAGTGCTTTTACCCCGGCGAAAGCCATATTGAGAAGGACTTAACAGCTGGTTACTCTCAATATACCACTCCAACCGGTTTTTAATTAGGTGTTCAACGATTTTGGTGACAACGGGAGATAAAACAATTGGCCTATAGGAAGAAACATCTGATGGGTCTTTACCAGGTTTTAAAATCGGTATGACTTCTTGTACTCTCCAAGAAGAAGGTACATTACCAGTAATCATGATGTTATTGATGACATCTAGGAGGTAAGAAAGGAAACTGTCACTAAGATGAGAAAAAAAAGAATAGGGAATTCCGTCTTCTCCAGGAGTGGATTCTTTACTAAAGTTATTAACTATGGCTTTGAGTTCTGAAAGGGTAAATAAACTACTAATGAAACCTAGTGTATCTTCAGTATTTACCGGTGGTCCTATTAATAAAGGGATTTGCTCAGCCACTGAGGGAGGAGAAAGTTTATCCAAAAATGAATCAGCTAGAGGTAATGGAAGCGTTGCAGAGCATGTTTCTTTAAACGCAGATCTAAATCTCCTGATGTTCTGCCAAACAGCAGACGGCCTAGTTTGGGGGGATAAGGATAAACAGAAAGCTCTCCAACTTTCTTGTTTCTTTTTCCTAAATAGCTTTCTAGTTTCTCGGATGGAGTTACAAAGAATCTCAAAGTTTTCGTTTGAAGCAAACTCCCTATACCTTAGTTCGGCCAGCTTGCGGTCCCTGATAGCTTGAGTGCAATCATTATCCCACCAGGGAGGGGATGGAATATAATTATGATGGCTAGACTTTTTCGGGAATGTTGCATCCGCGACCTCTATAATGACATTTGCCATGGCAATGGCAGATTCATGTTCGGAGCCCTGAGTGACATTGGGAAGTTGTGACAGCTTGTCATCTAAACGTTGTTTGAACAAATGCCAATTAGCGTTATCTAGTTTGTATTTAAAACGGGATTTACGTTTGGGTTGAGTTTCAACCGCAAAAGCAAAATCTAAAAGTAAAGGATAGTGGTCGCTTCCATATGTATAAGGGAGGGATCTCCAAGTAATCAAAGATGCAAGATCCGAAGTGCAGATTGATAGGTCTGGTGCACTGAGCCCCTCCGTTGGGGCTGAACGCCTTGTTGGGGAGCCCGAGTTTAAAATACATAAATTATGGGAGTCAACTATGTCTAAAATTAAATTGCCATAACTATTTGAAACAGAGCTTCCCCAAGTTTGATGATGACAGTTGAAGTCTCCTATTAATATAAATGGTCTTGGAAGAGCCGTTATGATTGTGTCTATTTCAGATAATATGTCATTAGTTGGACGGGGAATATAAATAGAAACAAAGCATATGTTCTTAACAGTAACTGCAATAATAGAGTAATCATTGTTGTGAGGTGGGATACTAAAGTGAGAAAATAATACTGGGTGGCGGATTAGCAATGCTACCCCACCATAACCATCAGAGCGGTCTTCTCTGACACATGCATAACCTGGAATCCTGAATATGGACTCAGGTTTTAACCATGTTTCTTGGACTGCTATGATAAATGGTTTGTATTTATTGATTATATGGATTAAATCAGATTTTTTTGATATAAGACTACGACAATTCCACTGAATTATTGCGGACTGATCCATTATTGTTTTTAATAAAAGAAGAAAATGCTTCAAGTAGTGGGGCAGCGTTTGACGGTAAAACTTGAAATTGGGAAAGCAAAGTAATTAAGGAGGAAAGGAAATCATTGATGTTAATTTCTGTATCATTTTCTTTACTTTTATTTGTAATGGCACACCCATTAGATGGCTCAGGCATCGAATATTCGCTGATTATTTTTCTATGAGCGTCCTTGTCATATCCCTTTCTAGGGCTAGGAGGAGGACGAGGTTTACTAAAAGTGGTTTTTTTATAGCTAAATGAAGTGTTTTTTACAGGTGATATCAAATTAACAGGTGGGGCTGTGGGTTGCGAATATGCAGGGGAAGATGAAAATGAAGTAGCAAGAACAGCATCTGCATATGAGACCCTAGAAATGGGAGGGTGTAATTTTGAAGCCTCTAGATAAGAAATACATGATTTTGCCATAACTTCTTTTATATTTCTTTGCCGAACATACTCAGGGCATTTCTTGTCTATAGCAAGATGTGCACCGTTGCAGAGGCAACATTGCACATCATCCTCATCAGCTGAACAGCCATGGCCAGAATGGCCTTGTCCACATCGAAAACATCTTGGAACTGAACGACATTGAGCCTTAACGTGTCCATAACGGCAACAATTATAACACTGAACTGTTGGATAAATGTATAATTCTACAGGCAATGAGTTATAACATACAAAAATTCTTTTTGGCAAAACCTGACCATCAAAGGATAAAACTACAGTTTCTGTTGCTTTAAAAGATGTAACACCATCAACTACTACCTTTTTATTTAGTCGTCTCACTTTGATAATGGGGCCGCAGCCTGTAGGAATATTAGTGTTTTCTTTTATTTCTTCTTCAGACCAATCCGAAGGGATCCCTCTAACTATACCTATTCTCGTAATGATAAAAGAAGGGATAAATGCTTTTAGGTTGCTGGTTAGTAAATCAGTGTTACTGAGGAAAATGTTGGCGTCATTTAACTGATTGAAGGAAATAGATAGGCGATTTCTGCCAATGCGTTTTAGACTACCATTAATAACATTTTTTATGTTGTGTTTTTTTAAAAATCGACCAAATGTAACAGGGTGTAATGTGGTACCATCATTTTGAGACTGTGTTTCTTTTACAATATGTACAACATATGGGGCAGAATCACTGTTGGTAAACAAAGACCTTACTGGTGGCTGTTGGGGAAGAACTACTGGGGGCTGAACAGGCTTTTCCACGTCGGAACCACAACCGCAATATCCGTCGATCTTTTTACCATCTTTATTGCGTTTTGTATGTTTTTTGTTGCACGTCCTGCAAATACGTTTCGCCGCAATTCGTTTTCTTTTGTCGCCTCTTAATGACACGGATGAAGCATCTGTGTCCATGCTAGTTTCAGCATTATAATCTATAGTAACATTGTGGGCAATGTCGGGTATTGTACCCCCGGGATCCCCGGGGGGATCCATGGTAATAAAAAACTATATACTAAAACTTACCAAGCTCTTCTGGCACTAATTTATAAATATACTTATATTTACATAAAAATGTACAAAATTATATTACATACATACAATTACATATAAAGAGTTTAATTTTAAACCTTATCCTGGGTAAAAAGTTACTTAAAATAATTTTTTAACTGAAACACTAAAAAACCGCGTCAGCCAATTTTTAGGTTTCCCGCGCTTCCCGTCATGGAGCCTTATTCAGTGGCGTAGCGTGCCTTGTCGGGGCCCCATATAAAATTATTTTGGAGGCCCTTATATGGAGGTAAAGATTTTTCACAAAAGAAAAAAAATATTGTGAGAAGAAATATTTATTTATCACATAATTTACCCATTTTACAAATAAAAATCGAATTTTAAATATTCATTCTCCTTGCCTTTTTTTCGGCAAACTGATTTATTAAATCATTTATGGCTGATGATGATTTTAGTTTTTGTTTTTATTCTTTTTCCTTACACACTTTGGGGGCCCCCGTGGCCCGGGGCCCCGTATAATTGATACGGCAAATACGGCGGTAGCTACGCCCCTGGCCTTATTCTATAGGGTCAGCCAATACTTTTTCTAATATTTTCTATTCAAGTCTTTCCTCACTTAGTAGTCTGTGTCTTTCCTATCAACTCAGGAACTTCGGAAACTTCGGAGCAGTGCGTGGCACAACAGTCGAATCAGCCTCGCCTTTGAAATAAAGGGTCACGGGTTCGATTCCCTGTCGTATTATTAGTCCCATCCACAGACTTATTAGAGATGCTATGCATGGTCCCATCTTTGTTGACATTGACATTGAATCTCTACTCTTTCATAACGCGCTAGCCCTTTTATTTTTTAGAGTATAAGTATTCTATTCTTTGGATTTGGGTTCCACACAGACTAGATAGAGATACGTGTTCCACGGCTGTACACAGGTATATATTTCATTTTATGTCGCACTATACGTTCCTATTTAAGATAAAGGAGCCATTTAATTCTCTTCAAAATTATATTTTTATTGTGTCTATCACATTTTTACATATTTCTTAGGCCAATGTATAGTCAATCTATTTTTTTAACATTATCTTCCAGTTATTTTATAATGGCAATATATTTGACACGTTGCTTACATGTCATTTGACGTTTAACTTTCGTTTGCCAATTTTGCCAGCGCACAGCCAGTTGACTAGCTGGAAAGTATAATTTTTACGAGAACGGTGAAACCGTGATAGTTTTTATAAATTAAACACCATGTCGGGCAAAGGAAACAAAGCTTTCACAAAAGAAGAGGAGTTATTGCTTCAAGATTTCAGCCGGAATGTGTCAACAAAATCATCAGCATTATTTTATGGAAATGCATTTATTGTATCAGCTATTCCAATATGTAAGTTTTTTATTAACCATAAGAAGACATTTATTGCAAGGTTTATGTATAAAAGTAGTATTTTATGCACAAACCTAATAAATGTATAGAAGTGATACCAAGTCGTGATATATTTTCAGGGTTGTTCTGGAGGGTTCACGCTCTGGAAGTGAGCTCGTCGCTGGCGTGGTTTGCGATGGTGACAGCCGCGAGCACCTGGCTCCTCGCGCTGGCATACCGCAACACTAAGTTCCAGCTGAAGCACCGCGTCGCTGTGCGCCGGGAGGATGCGGTTGCGCGTGAGATGGCTCGCAAACTCGCCGACGACAAGAAGATGAGCAGGAAAGAGAAGGATGAGAGGCATGTACTATTGCATTTATTATAATAATATTGTAATAGTCAGAGCTTAGTTGATCTAAAGTAGGAATCTGTGGACTGTTTCCTATTAGAATTCTAAAATTAGGATGGTAAAATTAATACTGACCAACTAGTGTTAATTGGCTAATAAACTTATAAAAGCAGTTCAATAGGTTACTGGAATGAAAACCAGTGTATTTCATTTTTAAATGAGCTATTGTGGTTCTGATGCTAAAACTTGTAGGTTTCATATAAACAACAAACTGTTCTCCTTTCAGAATCTTGTGGAAGAAAAATGAAGTAGCTGACTATGAAGCCACAACCTACTCCATCTTCTACAACAATGCTCTGTTCCTCACCATCGTGATCCTAAGCAGCTTCTACCTCCTGCGCACATTCACACCCACTGTGTATCCTTTTACTAAAGTTTAAGCACATTTACTGTCCCAATACAAAATGATCTGACTACAATGTTAAAGTTCAACTTTGCATTTAATATGCACTAGAGAATTTACAGTAGTAGCATGCACTCCAGGTAAACAGTTGCAAGACTCATTACTGGGGGCACCAGGGGAACATGTTAAAATGTGGAGGAAACTAATAAATTTACTCTGAGATTTGATTTAACCATAATCATCAGGTATAAATAGCATTTGTTTATGATGTAAATGTATGTAATGTATTATTATACTTTGTTCAAACCTATCTGGTGGACTAGTATACTCATTGGTACTTGAGTGGGAATCTGATGAAGTCTATTCAAATTGGGATTTGATCACCTTTCCAATACCTGGTTATTGAAATAGGCTACTGGAACAGGTGGTTTTAGGAATATAGGATAATTCTATTGTGTACTAATTTGGATTAAATTTGTTATGGAGATAGTGTGAGACCTGAGGAAGGTCGTGGGATGGAGTTTTTATCAGACTATGCTATTAAAATATCTAAAAAGGCAAAACAACCTAAGCCAAAGACTATTAAAATATAATTTATGCATGCCAAGTAACAAATGTACCGCATTATTTTTGTATAAAACTTGCTAAATTTTAAGAATAAACCAATGTTAGGTAATTCAGCTTGGCCCCTTACAGATGACTATATCTTTATAAATATAACATGTTAGTTTACAAAATTCGACTTCCTGACGTATGTATATGAGTACATTCATTCCAACTAAATTGGGATTCTCCTATATTAGTAATTTAAAAGATACCTAAATTAGTTAAAACAACTCATACAATACACCCGTTGGGGTGACCATGATTCCACATGAAAATGGATAAACTGCTGCATGAATTAAGTAAATCTTCAATAAAATAAACTTGTCTTGTGCTGCTACCATTAGTTCTATATTCTGAAGAAATGTACTCAAATTTCTTGAGTATAAGAAACTTTTTAATATACTGTATATTTTCCAAGTTACACAGGGCTGACTGAAAACGTTTGGCTGGCACGGCCACCTTTATTTGCATATTTCTTCAAAAGTACAGAGTTACATTGAAAAAAAAAGCGGTACATATACTCCTGAAGGCGGTTACATTTCATTGGTGTACACCTAATACGTAAATCCAGAGGGGCCAAACCAGGCAAACGGTCATGTGCTTCCACGGCGAAACTACTCAACCGATTTGGATGAAATTTGGTATGGAGATAGTATGAGACCCATAGAAGGACATAGGATAGTTTTCATCTGACTGTGCAAGAGGTTAATGGTTTAGCGCGATAACCCACAACGCGCGGGCGGAACCGCTGTCGGAAAGCTAGTTTTACTTTAAGGTAGAGAGAATTTAGATAAAAGAAGGAAGAAAAGTTAATATTAACTCATATTTGTCCGATGTACCAAATCCCTTAGGGTTTCCATAAATGTTCTTCCCCACATGAAGAAAGAGAGAGAGATGAGAAAGAGAGCCTTAGTCCACACACACTGGCCAAGTGCTGGTTGGTGGATAGGCATATAAAGTTAATGGTCCTATTTATTCTTTAAAGTATACCAAAAGATTCCTTAACTCTTTGTTTACACAGCAACTACATCGTATCCCTCACAGCTGCTTCAGGTCTGCTCGCGCTTCTCTCCACTGGCACCAAGTGAATAAGTCAGCGTAACCCATGCCTTGTCAACAACTTGTCTTAATAACAACTATCAGATAAGATTGGAGGCAACTCTGTGTATGTGAGTGTATGAGGATTGTTTTAATGTTAAGTGAAGACACCTCAGGACTGTCTCCTGAACTTTACCGTTATTTATGTTTCCGTTTAATATATCTAGAGTAATTTTACAAAATAATTTTTAAATAAAATCACTGAAAATATTATTTACTTTTATTTACAAATTAGTGAATATTCTTATTATCTACGTGATTGTTTATAGCTATTCTTATAATTGTCACTTATTCTTCTAAGTAGCTGATATTTAATATAAGGGTGGGCTAAGTATAGTTAACATCACAAACAGTTTTTGTTTCCACTTGCTTCAAACTATTTTTTTATACATATTCAAATGTTGCAGCTTGCCGTTCCCTTCCACTACCTACATTTTTTCACCGACGCGACGCGACTTTTCAAATTGAGTGACTAGAGAATAATAATATGAACACTAGACTATACTTTTAAAGAACGTTTGATAAAATAAAGGGTTGGACTGGATTCAAAAGTGAGGATGAGAAATGGGTTGAGTTTGATACAGAAGTAGTACAGATGTCGACGTACTGCCGTCTCCCGGTGTGTTGTGTGGTCATTATGTAAGCAAGGTATCTCTGCAAATGCCAGTGTTCTTGATCGAACTGTGGTTTGTCAGTGGCTCAGTACATCATGCCGACGTGCAGCGGCTCGGTGCGCTGGAAGAACACGTTGGGGTTGCTGCTGAAGGTCGGCTCCACGCTTGTGTACACGTTGCCGTCCTCCGGGCGCATCATCACGCCTGCACACACATGCATTATTACAATGTTTTACTCGTATTTTTAAACTGATTAGGTACTTGCCGATATTTTAATAGCGCCTAGTTCTAAAATTATGTTAAGTTGTAAATTGCAGTTTGAAATTATTAAATGGGCAGAGTTGAGATTAACAGATTAAGCAACAGTTACAAGAAAAGAAAGCCAGAGGTGCTACTGGTTTTATTAAGGAATTAAAAGTAACAGTGGTAGGTGAGAAATAATAAATAAATAGGTACATTAGAGTACACGTTATGTGATAGACATGATTGAAAGCGCGTGAGTATAAGATTAAGTTACCTGGTGGCAGTTGTAGGTAAGGATAGGGCGGGTAGTTGTAGTGATAGTTTAGCGTAAAGGGGTGCATGGTGTAGTGCGGCGGAGAGTACAAGACGCGCGAGTGCGGGTGCAGCGAGTTCGCGAACAGGCCTCCGTACGGATCTGCGAAAAAAAGGTGGCGACTGCAGTCAATCCATGCGTGTAAGCGCTAGTCCTCACTAGTAGCGCGCTCTAGATACTTAACTAACCGGCTGGCTGAGCGGGCGGCTCCTTACGGTCGAGCGCGGGCGCAGCCGCGGCCGCCGACACCATGCCGTACTTGACGGGCTTGAAGTGGAAGAAGGAAGGGGAGTAGCCCGAGCCACCGGCGCCGAGTGAACTTAGGCCCTCATCACGGTCCGCGTCCCAGCGGCCTTCCCGGCCCAGTGCCGCCAGTCGCCGGCCCTTGGGCGCGAACATAAGCGCGAATACCACAGCGCAGGTGGCGAGCAGCCCCGCCGCCACGCACGCGTCACGCAGACGCTCAGGCGCGCCCAGCGCCGCCGCCACCCAGCACGCCCACACCGCCGCCGCTGCGCCGCCCGCTGCGCCGATGTGCGTCGCCTCGCGGTAGTTGTCGCGGATCCCGCGTGACCGCAACGCCACGCCGCATACCACCGCAATCAGAAACGCCGCGTAACATAGCGACATAAGTAGGTCTCGAGTTGCCAGCTCGCACGCACTTCCGTCTATCGATACGCGGGGCGGCGACCCACCGAGCCACTGCGCGCCTATAGCCACTTGTATCAT
Organism: Meganola albula; assembly: GCA_936450015.1. Classification (NCBI taxonomy): domain Eukaryota; kingdom Metazoa; phylum Arthropoda; class Insecta; order Lepidoptera; family Nolidae; genus Meganola; species Meganola albula. The sequence continues at coordinate 8,862,309 of OW388155.1, read as the reverse complement.
AACTGCGAAAAATAGTAACAGTCCCTGATATGCCGCAGGCAGATACACTCCGCCGTTTAAACTCAGTAAGAACACACACTTCACCAGGAGAGATGCAAATACGATCACGTAAGCTACGCCCGTTCCGAATCTGATCGCGCCGCACGCGAACGGCGTAGGTGCGGTGGCGAACAGAGCGGCCGTAGCCGCACACGTAAATAATCCGAACAGCAGAGTTTGTCCAAGGAGCAGGTGGCGGTGGCTTGGCGCCTTACGACTTGCTCCCCATATAACGAACGCTTCGAACCCGCCGAGGGTCACCATGCTTACGCACGCAAGAGTCAATATAGGTACCGCCCAGGACTCCGGTCTCAGAGCGCCAGTGGGCAGAGTGGTCGGGACCGACGCGACTGTCAGATTAGGGCGAGGCGAGGGCGTGGCGGTCGTTGAGGTGGGCACCGGTGGCGGTGGAGTCGAACTGCGCTCCGGCACGATGAAGTACTCGGTGCTCATCTCTAGGCGGTGTGCCTCAGTGCGCGCGGGGCGGCGTAGTGACGGTTCGGTGTCCGCCCGCTCCACGCTCGTGTGCACCACGTCGGCGGCGGGACTTCGCTCGTCGTAGTCCTGATCGTAGGAGTCGTCGTAGTGTGCGTCCGGCGCGAGGTCGCGAGAGGACGCGTGGCGCGGCGCGGCGGCGGCGGGCGCGCGACGTGGGGCGGAGGGCACGCGCGGCGCGAGACGGTCACCGAAGCGCACAGTCCCGGCACCGGGCGCGACTAGGGCCAGCGTCGCGGCCACCACCACTAGCGCGCTCGCCCCCAGCGGCCCCATCAGGGCGCCTCGCCTGTCACCTGCCCGTCTGACGCAGCAGTTGCATTCGCACCGCTCTGTCGTCTCTGCAATCAATAAAAAAGTTTCCCTCAAATTCTGGTCGATTCGATTGTACACAGGTGACACAGGACAGTACAGAGGCGAAGAGCCTTGGTGGATCCATGTCCTCTATACAGCTTTAACCGAACGAAGTATTACCCGCCGAACCGGTTCGACGGTCGTCTTGTCCTAGGAACACTAAGTTAACCGATTTGATATTCCACTCCTTGTCGTTTTATTTTAGGTCGTTAAGATCGAAAAAGGCGAAACGATCTCTTGTATTCAGCATTTTGCGTGGGCATGCACCATACGTTATAGAATAATAGTGATACGTGATCACGAATTCTATTTATATTTTACCACGCGAGTACTGCCTACAGATCTAAAGACTAGACCGCTAGGCAAATTTTTGGTAAGGAGAGGACTTATCAACTTTGGATGTTGTTAAATAAAGCCAAAGATTAGTTATATGAATAATTAAACACTATGCTTAAAATCAAAAAAAAACCGGTCAAGTGCGAGTCGGACTCGCGCACCGAGGGTTCCGTACAAACCTGCAAGGTTTACAAAGTTCGTTCATTACGACAATCGAGTCATAACTATGGTATTTTTATTGCAAAATGAAATTCATAACATTACAATGGGGAAAGATGGAGGAGCATTTTAAGACAAAGATCTCTTTATCGTTTAAGTAATCCTTTATTTTATATTAACACATATCATTTATCTATAATATAACTGAAACACTTATATTAGCCTTGCAGCAGACTTGCGAAAGTTCTTTTATTAAAGTTATTTATTTACTAAGTTTTTAGTCACTATTAGGTTTTAATTCCCTTGCGTGTAGTTGCGAGTTTCAAAATATGCGGTATCAATGGTTGTACTTTTGCGTTTTGCGTTTTTGCGTTGACTTAGAATTTTTTTTTTTCAAGGGTTAAAGGCAATTAGATCTAAGTATTTGATATGAATTTCAACTTGATAGCTCTACGCGTTCATGAGGAAAAAAGTAATAAGTTTATATTTATTAAAAAATATATATTTTGTAATGTAACTAAAAATTTAAGGTTTTCGGAATTTTTCCTTTATGTGTGCTATAAAACGTTGCTTCATGCCAAATTTCAAGATTCTAGGTCGACTGGAAGTACCCTTTAGGTTTTGATTCCCTTGCGAGTACTTGCGAGTTTCAAAATATGCAGCTTAAATTGCTGTTTCTTTTGATTGCGTTGACATAGAAGTTTGATTTTGTTACAGCTTAAAGGTATTATAGACCTGAGTATTTGGTATGAATTTCAATTTAATACCTCTACGCGTTTATGAGGAAATGGGTAGTAAGTTTAAAATTATTAAAAAAAAATATATTATGTGATGTAACTAAAAATTTATGGTTTTCGTAATTTTTCCTTTATCTATGCTATAAGACGTTGCTTCGTACCAAATTTCAAGATTCTGAGTTCACGGGAAGCACCCTGTAGGTTTTGATTCCCTTGCAAGTGTCGAAAATTTGCGGCATAAACGGCTGTATCTTTTAATTGCGTTGGCTTAGAAGTTTGATTTTTTCACAGCTTCAAGGGACAGTAGACCTGAGTAATTGATATAAATTTCAGCTTCATACCTCCACGCGTTCCTGAGAAAAAGGGTCTTGACAGACGGACGGACAGACAGACGGACAACAAAGTGATCCTATAAGGGTTCCGTTTTTTCCTTTTGAGGTACGGAACCCTAAAAATAAACAAAAACCGGTCAAGTGCATGTTGGGCCACTTGCCGGTTTTCGTGGTCAACCGAAACAATGCCTTGTAGGCTACGCTCTAAGGTTTCAAACTTGGGTGTTACTGTATTTATTGAAAATGTGTATAAATATTTATAACTTTGATTCATAACTTTATTATTAGACTAGTGGCCCGCCCCGGCTCCGCACGGGTAGATAGCAGTGTTAGACAAAATTTAATCATTATAAGTTTTAACCCGCTCTTGGCTGATTTTCAGGCTTAGAGCACGTGATCAAGTCTGATTTGGCAAAACAAACAGAATAGAATAAAAAATAGATAAATGTTGCGTCGCGTCGCGGTTGTGTCACATGTGGTTCTCGTGACCCCCGGCACAAATACGCGACGGAACACCCGGGAGGTTTTATTGAGTACCCTCTGTGAGTTCGACCATAGTTCGACATACCCACTGCCCTTCGCCCACTCGGAGTGGGGGGATCCATTAATGATTTCCCCTTGGCAGAAGAAATGTACTTAAGTACTAGACCACACAAGATTTTTCATCATCACATACACCTTTGGCACTCTGCCTACCCAGACGTGTTGTTGTATTCATTTACACATGGAACAAACATTTCAACACACTCTTGGCAGACTTTCCATGCTTAGAACTCAATTAAGTCTGCTTTCGCAACACAAACAAACAAAATCATCAGTTTAAAAGTTATGATACCTGTAAAGGGTATCGGTTCGGAGCTAGTTAAATGATACGGCTGAATTAGGTTAAATAGAAAATTTAGTTTATTTCTATGACCAGCACAAATAATAAAAGGAGCGCGGGAGCACACGCGATGACCGCTAATAGTTTACGTGTACTGAGGAATTATTGATATATTAATAAGCAAGTAGCGTAAAGTGCTGACTGTACAGTTTCACCGTACAATATTTCAACAACCAACCATAATAGGTAGCCATACACAGATAAATTTTTCTCATCGTCACATACACTCTTGGCACTCTGCCTACCCCGTGAGGGATATAGTCGTGGAGTTACAATTATTTAGGTACACATAAAGGAACCATTAGCCAATTTTTTACTTGTATATCTCTGTTGTAGTAAATTAAAATTTTTATAAACCCCGACTTTTTTTTGTTAAGAATCAATTACTTTCTAATAAAAAAACCGCATTGAAATCGTTCCACCCGCGCTACGTAGCAAAAAACTTGTAAACAGATGGTACACAAAATACTGATACACATACACACCTCAAACTTATAACACCCCTCTTTTTTTCGGGGGTTAAAATCCATTTGAGTCACAGTCATAGAACGTTCTGGCCCTTAAATTTGAAACCTTGTATTTGATAAATATTATACTCATGATAACTTTTGAATAGTTTGTCCGATTTCAATAATTCAAAAAGTAATTTACAGGTACAGGTACCTTGAATATAAAGTGATTTATTTAGATAAGGATTAATACCAAGGTACAAATAATGTGGTCAGGTTTGTACCGGCGGCGTTACAATTGCATATTTTAAGATGAAAAAGTCAGGTAACGTAATTATAACAGTTAGGTATATGGTGTCGCAGACATTTTTTGTAGATATTTATGTCCTCTATAAAACTGTATTACATCACTTTGCTCTCATGTCAATAGTTTCCACAGCGTACGCGATATAATATTTTTTTGATTTTTTTTCTTGCCTTGGGTTACATTACCGAAGTTTTCAGACGGATCCCTAATTTATTTTAGCATATAATATAGCCTATGTTACTTCGTAAAGATGTAGTTTTCTAATGGTAAAAGAATTTTTAAAATCGCTCCAGTCGTTTTTGAGCCCATTCGTAGGTAACAGCATAGATACATAAGAATAGATTATTTTTTCTGTGGTAACAGTTTAGGTCTCTGTGAGTTGTTGCGGTAACATAACTTTCAAACTGATTGACTTGAGTTGATTGAGCGTTTTATGCATGGATAGTCTGCCAAGAATATGTTAAAAATTATATAGTATTTTTATTATTTATTATTATTTATTATTATTATTATTTATTCTGGGCAGGCAGAGCGCCACAGGTGTGTGTGATGATGAGAAATGGATCCCCCGCCCTATTGGACGCAGGGCACGGGGTATGTGGGACTCCAAAAGGGTGCCCACTAAAACCTCCCGGGTGTTCCGTCGCACGTTTGTGCCAGGGGGTCACAGGAACCCACATGTGAAACAACCGCGACCGTTACATAAGTAGGTACCTAACATTTATATATGTGTCTATCTGTGGGTTATTGCAGCATGATAGCAACGAATAATTTTGATTGATTGTTTGGTGAGCGTTCAAAGCATGGAAAATCTGCCGAGAGTGTGATAAAACAAATAATTATTAAAAAAATTGTCTAATACCGATACAACCCGTGCGAAGCGTCTACGATAAAGTGGAAGATAAAACAGATATGCATCTCGCCGTAGAAGGAAACCCTTTAAAGTAGAGGGAGATTACGTAGACAGCTTCTTGGACCGAATCGTGACTTTAAACTTATTAACCGAATCAAGTACACAGAACGTATTGTAGGCAGATTTGGTGCGAAAATAACGGTGTGGACTCGCCAGACAATCGTATAACAAACGATCAAGACCCAACGGTACCGAACAGTGTATTTGGAATCACTTTGACTTATAAAATCTGCCTTTCACATTCACCTGTAGATACTTAGTATTGTATAGTATTATATTATCTGTGGTATTGCGTAGCTCACGTAATACCTAAATCAGTATTTTTCAATCTTTTACCTAAGTACTTACTCAACTTTACAGTTTTAAAAATTTTGGCGATCTCCTTCCATCATCAGCTGGTCCACAACAAGACATAATAATATAGTATCTTTCCGTAAGTCTACACCACTGAACACGATCTGTGCCTACATTTGTAGCTACCTACCTACCTATTTATTTTATTAACGCTTAGCTCTTTAATCAGAGAAATTATAATTAGTAAATATGTAGTTATCTACTAATTTATTAGCAGGTACGTTTGTACTGGACGTCTATGCGATGGTAAAATAAATGGTGAAAATAGGTTGATGGTTAACATAAGGTGGAAAGTCATAGGTTTCTATAAGTAACGCACACCGTGTTGTGTTATTATGAGACAATGAGGCTTAGGGAAACAGAGCGTTATTCGTGTGCGACAGCGCGTTGTAAAAGTAACAGCACGAATACTCGAAGTGAAACTCAGCTGTAGATGTGAGGAGACACAAAGAACTGTGGTGATCTGCAGAGTGCCGCGTCACATTCTGGCGTTATACACAATTAACTTATACTTCACTTGCATCGCTCATTCATATCATAAAGTAGGTAGGTACTTGCATACTTGCAAACGTAAACATTGCCTTGAATGAGCTTTATCAGTTATTATTTTAAGCGATTTGCAAGTTGCTGCATTTGATCTCTAAGAACAACAACATAGCATCACGCCTGTATTACCCGAAGGTGTAGGCAGAGGTGAATTTAACCCACTTTTCGGCGGCTTTGATTAGGTCCCATATGTTATAGGGGCGAGTCTGTTGCCGTTCTCTATGCCGTGTTGCCATTATCTAAGTTTAGGTTTTTTTAGAAAAGTCTTTTTGCTCGACCTGGATCTTCGCGGTTACTTAGCGAACAAGCACCGGACCACCGAGGCAGTTAATCTCCAATAACTTTAAATCAAAATTGTAACCCCCGATCTACCTGAGAACTATCGCGATCACTTCAGGTTTTCAATAAAAAAACATCATCAAAATCCGTCCATTCCTCAATGCAATATTAGCATAATCATTTCAATAAATTTGCATACTTAATACCTTAATAACTGCAGGGAAGAGAAAGACAAGAACTCATTTGAAAGAAGTACGAGGAATTTCGGGGACTATGACGTCATATTAAATAATTTATCTCTTTGATAGCACAGATCATATAATATCTAGTATAGTATTATATCATTTATGATAAAACTAATATAATATAATATTAAACTTATTTTGATGGTTCAATAAACTGACAAAACTTTAAACAACTATTGAATTTATTCGACTCGAACGAAATGAAAAGCGTGATTGAAGATATCTGTAAAATAGAAAAACATTAAGTGAAAATCCATAATATTCGATGTAATTGATAATTCTCACTTCATTGAACTTTTTATGAATTGCCGGTAGATAATAACCACTGCGATTCTTGTGTATCGTGCCAGTACTTTCTGTTTGTGTCATTATCTGCCTCAATTACAACAATGGGTAGTTTTATTTACAATAACCTGAAATTAACTGGAATATTAGCGTTTCAATTTTCAGCATGAAATATCGATTCATTAGTGAGTAGCTAATATAAGGTGCAGTGATACTAATAAAACAATAATTGACAAAAAAATTGCGCTGGTGGATTGTTTTTTTTTTATTCTTCGATAGGTTGGCGCTTGACTATAACTTGCCTGATGTTAAGCAATGATTGATTGATTGTTTATTTCTAATTTGCTGGTACAAATACAACAAAGTTACTCTAGACGCCTACTAATTACCAGTATGTGTTTACTACGTACTATTTGTATATGAAAAATCAAAAGCATTTTATTTTACTATTGTGCAAACACTAAATATTGTTAATAGGTAGTCGTTGTAATTTATTTAGCGTTACACAATTATTTTTTATGTTTTACGTACTGGACTAGTAAAAGAAAGTTTGTATTTACATAAATTGTTTCACAGTTTAGCAAAAATCCAAGTCTTGGTTTACGAAATTGAGCAGCAGTGGCGCAGCGGTACTGGCATTGCCTTAGAAATATAAGGTCGCGGGTTAATCTAACCCTTCATGTAGTTAATTTGATCATGAAAAGTCTTGTAAACGATTCCCGTCTAAATTACTTTAATAATATCAACTGTTATACGGTTTTGCAAATGTTATAAGTACATATTGGTATTCAGCAGTTTAAAACTACTTCCACCAAGAAATAAAACTAAAAAGTGATATAATATTCCTAAGCTCCACCCTCGCTAATCCCAAAAACGATATCCGATTATTAGAATTCGAAATTTATATTTTATTTCTTCTCAAATATTAAATGAAAAACTTACAATAATCATGGTCTAAGAGCCGTAGTATTTTTTAAGAAACTCCTATAGATTTATGGATATACCTATGGGTGCTTGCCGATTTCGAAATGTTGCTCACACGCCTACACTACTTAACTAATTTTGTATGGATATAGTTCGAGACCCGGGAAAGGATAGTTTTATCCGACTGCGAAAAAAGAGATTAATGGTTTAGCGTGATAAGCGACATCCGCGGGCGAAGCCGCGGGCGGAATACTAGTCTTAAATATTTTTTGCAAAATGTCATCCACCATCTTGAATTTTAAAAGAGATGTCACATTTGTAATCTATGCCCTAGATAATCTCGAAAACGACACTCTTATTATGACATCAATGAACAAAAATCTTAAATTTATAACTATCTCTCTCAAAAATCTTAATTTTATGCCGATGTTGATCTGAACCGATTTTGATGAGACTTTGATATATCCCTAAGTTAGAAGGTATTACATCTCACAAAAAAAACATTGCAATCCGATGGCTAGTTTTCGAGATATCGCGAGACAAACATACATAATACACTTACGAAACCTAGTATATGTGTTTAGAAGCCCACATAGACTGTCCTCTGCGGATTTGGTGCAATTCCAACAATTTTACTTGTCGAATTGATAACCTCTTTCTTTTTTGAAGTCGGTTAGAAATACAATTCGAAATGTAAGTCCGTCAATTTTGCAAGATTAAATAATTAATTTAACAAGAAAGCTTCTCAGCGAAGGGCTCCTACTCTGCCATTTATTCACCTATTATAAAATTTCGAGAACTATTAGGCTTTTGATGATGTTTGAAAGTAAGAGAGGCGGAGTAATTAAGGGTTTTAAGTTGTCCACAAAGGGGTAAAATATTATTACAACTTAATGTAGGTAGTAGCTACAAGTATTAGGTACAAATAAAATAATTCCAACCGAGTTTATTGTTAGTGTTTTCAGTAGTTTTCATTCACTACACGGAAGGAATTTACTTAAATTGGATGATTTTACGTAGACTCCCGTCACAAAAAAATAAAAATAAATAAATTAGATTTGATATGTGGGGTATTTTATTGATTCTGCCACAGGGAGTAAGCTACAAGCTACAACTGCTACGTGCTACGGACTACGAACTGAGTAGCTACGTATGCAGGTGCTACGATGCGCAACGCAAAAGCGTTACGAAATATGCTACGCTGCTACGGAAATTAATCACGAATCTCGACGAGACGACGAACGTAGACTACTAACGATAGAGCAGCAACGTAACCATCATAGAAACGTAAGCTATCGTAGTAGGTACAAAGCGCCCATAGGGATGGCGAACTAATGGCACATAATACAATATTGAAGCACGACACTGATCGAAAAGTGTACTGTATTTTTCGTACCAGATTTCGGTAGTAAATAAAGAATTTTGAGTTGATAGTATTATTTTCCCATAACACGAAGTCAAAATCTATAATAAAAATGAAACCCGTTTTCCGTTGTCACGACATCACGCGTGAACGGCTGGACCGATTTTGCTAATTCTTTTTTTAAAATATTCCTTTATGTACGAGGATGGTTCTTACGCAGAGAAAAATTAAAAAAAAAAGAAAATTTAGTAAGCGGAAAAGTGCCGAAAACCAGGTTAGATACCTATTATTTATTATTGGTTATATTCGGTAGGTCTGAGACCCGGTAGATGGTACTGCTTTACCGGGTAGAACGACGTCTGCCGGGTCCGCTAGTATAAGATAAATTTAAAAATGACTTACAAATTGCATGTACCAGGTTCGCTAACCCCGTTATAGACAACACGATTGACTAACGTCATTCTATCTCAAAACAGTCTAAATAAATGACTATTGACTAGTGTGTCAACGTATTCTAAACTCATGTACCTACCCTATAATTAGTGAAAGACAGGGAAAAAAATTGTAAGTACCAATATTATGTAGACAATAAATAGAAATAAGCAGTCATTTTTAGTGAAGAAAGTAGGTAGGTACCTATATTTTAAAAGTGTAACTCGCAGATTGCAAGTTGAGGTATCTCACCATCGCATCGTAAAACGTTTGATTTACGATAGCCACTTCATGGCCTGACATTTATATTACACATCATTTGCCTTGAGCCTTGGAAGGGCCATTTGAAATCGCTTTGCGAACAAGGAAGTCCTTACAGGAATGACGTTTTGCCGGGGGTTATAACCTTTTAATATCCACTTAAATTTAAGCTAGGTACCTGAGTAATAAGTACATTTATTGTAAGCCTTACTAAACTAATATTATAAAAGCGAATACATGCGAAAGTAACTGTTTGTCGCGCTTTCACGCCAAAACTACTGAACCGAATTGGATGAAAATTGGTATGGAGATAGTTATTATCCGATTGCGCAAAAAGAAGTTAGTGGTTTAGCGCGATAATCGACATACGCGGGGGCGTTAAATAACCCCCCATTAAAATGCTAGGTACTTAGACATAGAATCGTCTCCTTGGTCCCGATTTTTTTTATAGTTCTTAGTCACTGTGCCTATATCGCCTCTAAGCGCCTGGTAAATGGCCTGCCCGGTGAATGAAATGCCCAAGTGTAGGTACATTATATCAGTGACAGTGGGACCAGCCGTTCTGTGGTGTAAGCCGCGCATATTGCTAGACACCTCAAACAACACTGCAGGTGTTCGACATAGAAATCTATTATGTTCGCCTATTGACCGTAGGAGACCAGACCCTCACCCAACATTGATAATTCAACAAATGGCACTTCCGGCGTGCTCCCAGTCTTCTTCACTTTGATACAAACCTTCTCATCATAAATAACAAAACAACAAACAATTGTTGCGCAGCGGTATCGGCCTCACCTTTGAAATATGAGGTCGCGGGTTCCGGTCGAGCTCACACATCTTTGTCTGAACTTTGTGCTCAATATCGGTGAAGGAAAACATCGTTAAGAAACCGGCATGTACTAAACTACTCATTCGAGGACATGTGACATTTTTCAAACCTCACCTGAACACCGGGTGTGGATTAAGGTCTGTTTTGATCCCCTTCCCTGACTTTCCATGCCATGATTAAATACCGGATACATAAAGGATAGGTATAATTCTATAAGGATTTACAAAAGTTTGGGAGAAGTAAATTATATAGTGAAAATTAATAATTAATCACATTTTTTTATTTGACAGTAGGTACTCTTATGACGAAAACAAAGATTTATGGGTTAATAATAGCATAGACTTCAATTATCAATGTAATTATAATTTTTCACTTTCATTTCTTTTTTATTTACACAGAAGAATAAATAAATAGATTAAATAAACAAAATGTTGATAGTTAACAAATAGGTATCTATTTATCTATGGTTATGTATTTTTATCTATGGTACTTGCCATTCATAAAAAAGCAAGCATATTTATAAGCATAGTATGCATGTCATTAAAAAAATGGAGATTCCTAATGTTTTTGCTCGAACTAATTTTGAATGCCGCAGCAACTTTAAACGTTACTAGCGAATATTGTTATGTAACAAGGAAATAAAAAACTTCGCAATAATATAACAGCTACAACTTTTTAACTTCATGTGACTATTTGTGACTGATTCAAAGAATGTCTATACATAAACCAACCTACACATACACCAACTAAAAGAGGTTTAGTCTAGATACACCTTAAAAACCCTGAACTTGAAAAATCTGCAAAACGACCAAATACTATGAGCGACTGGAATGTCGAACGAGGAGGTAGTATGTGCAGAAACGGGGAAACTGCAATGTCGTGAGGTCACGGTTAGGCATGTGGACTGAGATCGAGGCACTTAAGTGTTCTTCTCACACAAAATGTAAATGGTTTGAGTCTTTTTATCAGCAACTTTATTTTTTACTTTCCGGACTTTTTGACAGTATTCCCTAATGTCATGGATGCCCTAGTAAAATTGGGATAATAAGAAGCCTTTGTGTCAATCCAGACCATATTCTATCTCTCTGCCAAATTAGATCCAATTCCATTCTGTAGTTTTTCGTAAAATAGTACCTACTTCACAAAAATACAATCAGACATAATTACAAACTTTTATAATATCACTAGGAGTAAGTAGGATAGGATTCACTTCAACCCATTTTTTTATTGTCTCATTGCTGGGCACGGGTCTTCTTATGTTTTTTAAGGTCTTAATACACAAACGTGGGCCACGGGCGGGTTCGTGGATGTCCTAGAATGATTAGTTCTGGAACATGCCGGTTTCCTCACGATGTTTTCCTTCAACTGGGCACGACTGGGAATCGAACTCGTGACCTTATATTTCGAAGGCGACGCCACCGCTGCTGCTCCAGGATAGGATTATAGAGATTTCAAAATAACACGCATCATTTTTGTACTCAAGACAAAAAAGTTAAATGGTAGCAAGTGAGGTAACCTATCCTTTATAATTCCTAGAATGAGCATAGTTTTTTATTCTCGTTTTTCAAACGGGTTTAGTCTAGGTTGTAGTCTAGTAGGCCATAATTGATTCTTTTGTCCATGGCCTAGACTCTGGCTAGGACTTTAAACATTATCTGTTTATGGTAATTGTTATTATTCAGCGGTGCCGTAAAACAACCTCTGTCTGTCAATAAATGTATCGGTTCCTTCGTATAATCGCTCGCATTATGTAGATGAGAGTATTCTCGGGTAGCAACTATACGTTTATGGACAAGATCATACCGCATACATAATTTAAAGGACATAATAGCCCTTCTTTCCACGCTCCTACTTTTTTACTTATATATAGGTTTTTCGTAGAAGTAAATGCCCATGTTTTATTCAGAGCTCAATTGTAGGCCTACCTATAGCTTGAAATAATGTGGCTGCTATCACAAAGGTGGGATATTAATGAGTTAGGTACCTACCTAGATCTATCTGGTTAGTTTACTTTAAAATAAAACATCCAAAGAAACCACATTAAATAGGCTCCTTGTTGAATAATTGATAATATTTTATAGGTACTAGATTTACGACCGTATCTCCGCCACGCGTATGTCGGTTATCGCACTAAACCATTACCTTCTTTTTGCGCAGTCGGATAAAAACTATCCTATATCCTTCCTCGGGACTCAAACTATCTCCAAAACAAATTTTATCCCAATCGGTTCAGTAGTTTTGGAGTGAAGCGCTCCAGACAGGCAGATAGAGTTACTTTCGCATTTATAATATTAGTACAGATTGCATTCTTAGGAGCTTGTTTTGTTTTTTATGTGGTCTATAGATCCGTCTTACTACAGAAATAATAAGTTAGTAACTACTCAATTAAGTACTTACGTGTTTTAGGCGTGTCTTCAAAACGTTTCGGGTTTAAGTCTTAGGTAGGTATAGTCAGTAGGTATAGGTATACCCTCTACTGTAATTTCTTACTTTTAACTAAAGTTCAATGCCGTAGATTTGTTATTAAATTAGATATCAGACCAACTTAATGTAATTAATACCTAAGTAATTTAACATGAAGTGAAAGGTGCCATTTTATTTCCACGGTAAGTAGGCACAATGTCACAAAAACAGAAGCTACCTAAATTCTATTCCACCCTTAGAGCATTATAATAAATCAATGGTTCCACCCTACTAATTCCTAAGGGATTGTATTGAAATTGAATTTGTCCTGATGAATGTGTAGCATATAGGGACCTAATAGCCCAATCTACTTTTTTTATCAGTTTTAACTCAATAACAAATGCGAACCGGACCCACTCATAAAGGGCTCCGTACTTACCATTTATAAGCGGCATTTTTATATATCCTAACTTGGCTGTCTATTACTCGATAACCTGTAAAGCTAACTTAGCAGTGATAGTTTTCCTTTTAAATTCATCATAATACTACTTGTGTGATTTTTTTTTAATTATCTGCGAACAAGGTTTACCTGGTAGAGGGACACTTAATTGACTCTTATTAAAAGTAATAATAATATTTCGTAAATGAAATTCTAAGTCGGAAAGCGTTCTTTTTAACATACCCCTAATATTTTTTATTAAGCTATCTAATGATATGCCACACTACGGGACTGGCGAAAAAAACTTGTTTCATTCTCTGTTTATCTTTTCAAGCTTTTATTTTTAAACTTGGTCGACGTTGACAGTACAAGTACTATGTATTAGGTATATTATCTGTGGTACTATTATGCCAAATTAGAGCACTGTAGTACTTAGCGTCTCTAAGCAATCCCGCGGACGGGTTTCCTTGTTTACTTTGGAACCTTAAAAATTTAGCTTTAGTCTGACCACGAAGCGATTATTAAGTAAGCCCTAAACTAGATCTAAGTACATTTTGATGCGTTAAACCTTATCTTTGGTTAAAATAATAGAGTTCATACTGTGTCTTTAGCTATTTTTATGTTTTTTGGTATTGTACACATGAACGAAAATAAATAGTTAGTAGTTATTTGAAAATTCTTTGTAGATGAATAGATTTAAAGCGGCCTAAGTATTTCGTTTTTGGTACACTATTACAACTTATACCAATTTTTGTAACGTTTTAATTGTTCCATCCTCCACTCTCAATTCTTCGAGTGTGCACTGACCGTAAGATCCCATAGGCCATTAACATGGGAGATGTTAATTACCCAAAAGCCTGAGAAAGTTACGAGTAGGCAAGCACTACATCTTTTTACGCAACTATCTGGAATTAGTTACTTTTCTGCTTTATAATTAATTACCCACGTTAAATAACTAAACTAAGTGCATATCAACCAAAATAAGTAACAGACAAGTTATTTACATATTCATAAAATGTCCACAACATAATTTATGAAAGTCGGTGGGTAAATTAAAATAACTTTTTATTACCAGATCTACCTAGGTAAATGAGATCAGTTTCGTAATAAGCGTTACTTAACAATATACCGCACTTCATATTTATATGACTAGAATTGAGTGCAAATCATGACTGACAGCGTAAAGAAGTTCGTCGATCTTAACAAGGTGAACAACAGGTTCAGTATAGATCGCCTTAACTCCTAGCACCGAGGAGCCGATGCACCGGCGCGGTGCAGCGACGGTCAAAGCCCTGCTCGCATATAAAAAGAAGATAAATAACTCACGAATATATTTCTTCAGCTCTGCTACGTGTCTTTAGGTCTGCTATAGCGCACACAACTGCCAAGTCCACTTCATAAATATCAGGTTGCTTTTTCATAGTCACTTGCGCGGGAAAAACACGGTGCCTCCATGCGTGCGAGTATCATGGAGTCTCAGGACAAACTAAGCGAATTTCTGGGTATCCGTGATGCGTGACGAGTGCACGTGCTCGATGCGCAGACGCATCTTTAGTGGAGACTTCGTGGTGTACGTATCGAGATGGGTTGCCTGCCGTTGATTTTACGATATTGCTCTGCTCACTAAAATGCTTACTCGCTAAATGGTTGTAGTTGTAGAGTACGTATTTAGAAAACTAAAACATCGCCAGACCATTACGAGTTAGGTAGTTATGATGTAAGCATGATATCTCGTGATGATTAATTACTTTAATAGCGGTTTAGCAGGTGTGATGCCGCAAATGCGTGCGATGTGGTCGCGGTTCTGCTAGGCTTTGCAAGGTTTGTATAGTTACGTTCTCTACAAGTGCATTAACAGGTAGCGCGTGTCTTGTTTATAATTAACAGATTCAGTATTTTTACTCCAATACTATTCACCTTAGTTTGGTTTAGCAAAAGCAATCATTTTTCATCTCATTGAAATTCTAAACAGATACCTGGTCTACGTTAATGCTAAAAGCTCGTTGATTCTAACTTTATTTTCTATGATATCCACAAGTAATAGTAAGTATGTTTTATTCATAGTACTGTTTTATACCATGAAAGTCTTTGAATAGGTGGTACGAGTTTCGCTTAATGGTTTCCGGATGGAAAACTCTTGATATTTTTAATTAGTTGCCTGCCACGGTTTTGTATGTAAGATCATAATTATTTAAGTACTATTAGAAATAAGTATGTAACAACAACCTCAAATTAATTCGTCGACGGTAATTAGCATGGCAAAGTATGTCATTGTATCTTTTACATATATCACAACCGAGTATCTGCACTATACATCTGCATATTATGTGTAACTTTCTTTGGCGTGCTGGAAGAAAGTATTATTGTATTAAATGGTGGGTAACTGCGTACCTACTTGGCATGCGGTTGAAATATGGCACTCTAAATAACTAGCTGGGTGGTTGGAATAATATGATCACATAAAACTTAGATATTGTTGAAGTGGACTTTATACCCGCCCCTTGATCGCTCGGGTGCAAATAAGCGTAAGTAATACGCAAAGGCTGCGTTTAGATTATTTTTCTAGTTAGTACACGAAAAAAATTATCCCGTTTTACGTGTGTAAACGGAACGGTCATAATTTTTTTTAGCCATTCCTGTCACATGGCATATCGTTAGATAGCTTATTCAAAATAGCAGGGGTATGTTATGAACGCTTACCGACTTAGGCTTCCATTTACGAAATATTATTTTTTCCAACATCTCTTGTAAAGTTGTTTATTAAGTACATATAACTGCTTCTTCAGTTCAATATGGCTCCTCAAGGTGGGTAACCATAAAAGCGCAACAATTCCAACTCACCCTCTCAAATAGTGTCACCAGATTAGTGTTGTTGGAATAACGAGAGTTTAGCAATCGATAGTTAACTTTGAAAAATTGTCAATAGCGCGAATAGTCTAGCCTAAAAGTATCGATGGTATCGGTAGGGAATACTAGGTAATAGTATAGTATTATCTATTGTACTCTCTGTGGCAATACTATTGAAAGCTGTCGATACTATCGACAGTGATCGTCTTTGGTCGATAGTCTGGATAGGACTATCGATAGAGTAACTGATTTCCAAGGCCACGATAGTATCACTATACGATACGCTAACCAGTTCGGTTCGATGTATAAAAGAAAATACCTAAAATTCGTAAGGTAGGTATGGTACCTATCTACTTAGTATCATAAGAGGTTTCAGTTAGTTGCATGCACTAGTCTCACATCGATACAACTTTCCCGTTCTGCTCCGTCGGGCTGTTTGATGACTATTGACTCCACTTAGGAATTGGTGTTAGCCACTGAATAACTTTTTATGTACTTACCCACATACCTAAGTCACCACAGAGACATGGCTAAGCATGTCTCTGTGGTGACCAAACTCTTTACAACCCTCTAATCACGTATTCATAGCAAAAGAATCGACTGATTACTTTATAAACGGCAACATAAAACCAAAGGCGCGTACCAAACTATGTCGTGACGATAGATTGTCGTTTATGCCGTTTTAAGTGTCATGACTTATAATCTAAATGAAGGTGTTCACTTATAGAACGACACGATTAACTGTCGTCTACTACTTTTTTGCGATGACGACAGATTGGCGTATCAAGGGAACGGCTAGCACGACAGTCGTCTAAATGGTGACGACAAATCATGTGTATAAACCACAAATAATATAATACTATAGGTATAAACTATAGTATTATATTATCTGTGGTATAAACGCAGTTCTGATCTCCAAGAGAGCGGGCGGAGAGGCGAATGTAGGGTTGCAGCTTGCGACTGAGGTGCAAACGACAAAACGACTGCCGTGAAATGATAAAATGTCGTCGTGTTCCAATGAAAACAGCTAAATACGACAGTCGCTATACGATAATTTTTTTTATGAAAAAACAGTCGTTACAGGACAGGAACAGCTAGAAACGATAGTCGTGTGACGATAAATTAATCGTCACGACATAGTGGGAGCGTGGACGACCTCGGTAGTCGAGCGGTGTAAGCGGTCTGATTGGGTTATACTGTGCCCGGGAAGTCGCGGGTTCGATTCCCGCCCCGGACAATATTTGTGAAACAATAAAAATTTGTTTCGGTGTTTGGTTGGTTGAGGGACTACCCTCCGTGCCTCGGAGAGCACATTAAGCTGTAGGTCCCGGTTGTCATTTAACACATCTGTGACAATCGTTACATGTAGTCAGAAGCCAATATAATCGTCAGATTACATTGCCTTCTGACTACTATCGAAATGGTTAGACCAGGTGTCAACCTGGTCTAACCATTTCGACAACTGGTCGGGTTTACAGGTCTAACGGCAGTCGCTCGTATTATTCTGGTAGCTAACTGCATCAGATTAGACTGGGAGCCGACCCCATAGAAATAGGAAAAAGGCAAGGGAAATGATCATGATGACAGTGGGCACGCGGTCTAAGGCCGCGATATTGAAATTGTCAATAGAGAAGATACTTCGTATTTTTTTCAACTTGGTCAGGTGGACAGATATAGGTACCTACTTAAGAGTCTAACTGACAATTTTGATAGTAAATCATAGTTAGAAGGGTATATGTAGATAGAACTTCCATCTACTTAAACCCTTCTAACTATGGAGGTGTTAGGTAGAATACCGCAACGAGTTTGTTACCTATAGTCGAAGGAATGAATCATATACAGCCTGTTTTGTTTGGGTTCTTATGTATTACTACTATATCTAGTGTTATGTTATCTGTGGTATTAGGTACTTACAAATCCATACAAACGTTGCTTTACATTTTTACGTACCTATCTTCTGCGCTAATTTTGGATTTTATTTTATACCGGGCGAAATCAATATATTAAACATATTAGAATAGAACAATCCGGAGCAATGTTTGTTGCAAACCTAGTAGCAAACTTATGTTATGATGACGAATTAGGTTTAATATTGCGAGCAGCGGCGGCGGCGCAGCGGTACGGGCCTCGCCTTAGAAATATGTTTAAGGTCGCGGGTTCGATTCCCGGTCGTGCCCAAAGATATGTGAATTATTACATCACCACTGCTCAATATCGGTGAAGGAAAACGTCGCGAGGAAACCGGTATGTCTAAGAACTAAGCATTCGAGGACATGTGACCCGCACTTGGCCAGCGTGTGTAAAATGCTAAAACTCTCTCAACTCGTAATATAGTTGAGACCCGTGCCCACAATGGGACACTAAAAAGGGTTTGGAGTGAGGTTTAATATGCCGCTTTATAAGCCACTAGCACATAACCCCGGCTTGGCACGGGTACAAAATTATATACCTAACCTACCTAAACCTTCCTCATGGATCACTGTTTATTGGTGAAAACCGCATGAAAATCCGTTCAGTTCAGTGAGTTTATTGTGAAGCATAGTCAGTTTGTATCCACTATGTAAATATAAATAGTAAGGTAACCCTTATTACAGTCCATCAAATCTAAGAAGTACTGTTTGAAAGTTCTAAACGTCGTTCTAAACATTTAGAATTTTATTTTTTGTATGAAAATTGTAGTTATGTTAAAATAAAAATAGCTTCATAATTCAATTATTTTACAGGAAATCTAATAAAAATAGTGTGAATTACGCCTCTATTAAGCTAATTTAATAGAAAATAGTGAAACGTCTCTTAGATTTGATGGACTGTAAAAGGAAACCTAAGACAAAATTTAGTACATATAATTATGGGAAACGTATAACGGAATAGATAGATATCCTATAATTGAAGCATAAAATTGGCAATGTAAATACAAATCGATTGAAGTATTTATGACTGTACTAAAGTAGTTGCAAATTACTGTAGACACTTATATATGTATAATTAACTTATCGACGACTTATTTATTGTTAAGCTTTCATGTTCAAACAATTTTCCAATGAATGAATATTAACGACTTGGCAAGTGAATTAGCGTGATTTTATAAATGAAATTGGATCATGTAGGTACTAGGTAGATACCTAAATGGTACATTTTATTAAAATTGTAGGAGGTGCATTCTATCACAGGATTCTATTAAAATTGTAGGCAAGTAGGTAGATATTCATGGAACGGAAATAGCGCAGTTCCTAGTCAGGACGGAGTTGCTGCTTTCAGCAGGTTAGCTATTGCATAGAAGAATTACTTAGTAGTTTGGTTAATTACTACAGGTACAATTCAAGCTACTCGAGCAAAACCACTAGGTGAGTAGGTAGGTACATGTGGTACCTACGAGAAGGTAGGTTGTTTTTTTTACTATGATAGGTTTGCTCTTAACCACAACTTGCTTCATGTTAAACAATGACGCAATCTACGATGGAACGCGTTTACTCAGTAAATACAGATTCAGTCGGGACTTCAAGACAGATTATAGCTATCGGGAAACAGATGCCTAAATAGGTAGGTGCTAAATGATAAAGATAAAAAGTAAGTGGGTATCTACCTACGAATAATAATTATTCGTAGGTATCTACCTAAAAATTAACAAATGTTTTATTTAATACTTATGTATGTAGGTAAGAAGGTATACTCACTTCTTACTATCCAAAGTATCTACATAAGTAGGTCTGTGTTACATCACATTGTACTTACTTATTATTATGTAGAGTTCAAGCATACCCACCTAATAAGAGTTACGTTATGGAAGATAGATACCTAGCTAAGTAAAAAAATATTTTTGAATCAAATTAACATATGTTTAACCATGGTTTAACCTATTTGCATATGTAACAGTACTTTCCTAATCTATACTATATAGATGGCCTAGTCATATTGTTAAAATCAAAAGTCTGGAGGAGAGACCTGATTCCCTTTGAAAAATCCGGAGATTTAGTGCGTTTGAAATTTTTTAAGTGTTTATCAATTTAAAACAAAGTTTTGTGTTTATTTTTAGTTTAACATTTTTTTAATTTTTTATATTATGAAGTGGGCTTGCGCCTGATTGCAACTTACCTGATGTTAAGCCATGATATAGTGCGATAGCATAGATAAATAATATTAATTATTCTATGGCGATAGGAAACGACTGCCCCTTAAACCGATTCACTTGTGATTACGAATGATTTTCGGTGAGAAAGTGGCAGTGGAATGTGGCTCCATAACATTTTTTTTAATGCAACTTAACCCAACACCTCAATCCCGCCACTGCTACTTCTGTAAGCCAGGATCGACAGCGACGCCGTGAAGAGACTCGGAATTTGAACCCGGTTAAGTCCCGGGACACATAAGCTGTCTTGAATTCCGCACGAATTTAATCGTAAAAATGGAAATGGAATGAATTGCGGGTAATGTAATCATAACACCTTATGGTTAGAAACCATAAAGGAGCAACAATTTCAACCCACCTTCTTAAATGTCACCAGACATCGCAACGGTCGAAGTAATTACCAGTAAACGTAACTACCAGTTGATTGTCACTAAATTTACACCACCCAGGGACCACGTGTGGGGATTCAGATGGGGATGATAAAAAGTTAAACTAATTAAACGAGAGGAAACTCTGATTTAGTACAATCATAAAAATAGAAGTTAAAGCTTGTGGAGGTTTATTAATAATTAAAAAAATTATGGGGTATTTTTTTTTTTAGAATATTGTAGCCCTTTTATACAACGGTATTATTTATTTCCTTCTCATTATTTTACCGGGTATCTAACTTTGGTAGATTACTGGGTATGATACGGCCAGCAGAATCGGGTTGAGGATTTGCCACAATCTCTTGGGTTTCCATTTCACCTATGAGACTACTTCACTATTTGACATAGAACATAAGCGCACGGATTTCCCTCTGCCGAGGTATATGAACAGTGTGTGCATGTCATGATTATGTGTAGCTTTTATTTACGTGTGCATTTTTTTTTGTTTTTTTTTGTTTTTGTAAGTGTGTGTGAGCATGTAAAAGTGTGCTGTACGCCTCGCCTCCCCCAAAAAACTAACCGAAATGATTTAGTAGGTACTAGAATTTGCCTATAACGATAACACATCCCTGTTAAATATTCTAAGCTGAATTATTGTAAATTGGACAGTCGTAGGCTCAACATTTGCCAAGTGCAAGGTTGGTTGATGACTGTCAGAAGTTCTCGAATGTTTAGTTCACAAAAGACATGTCAGTTACCTCACGATGTTTTTCTTCACAGATATTGATATATAGTTAATTAAATTTAATAAGCGAATTAAACACGTTGAAATATTGTTGCAGGATTTTTATTAATAAAAAGCATAGAGTTAGTACCTATAATAAGCTTGCGCTTTAAGTAATTTATGATAGGTATTAAGTATACCTACTTATATACCTAAACTAGATATTTTGCATAATTTTTGTAACATTCAATAGCGTTATGTCTCAAAGCCCATAAATTAATACGGTACCTATCTATAAAGTCTATAAAATGCCAGTCTTCAAGCCATGAGTCATGCATGAGTGAATCGGTAGGTTTTAATTGGCGGGTTCCATCTAAGACTGCAACTAATACCTATTATATCCTAACATGCAGACAAATTAAATCCAAACCCTTTTTGTAATAAAAAACCACCGCTTGCAAAGCAAATTCTTTTAATTTAAATTTATATCTAGGTAGGTACATTAAAACTTGTTTAATAAACATAATTAAGTATTATCTTCTACAAAATAACTTTAACGCATACCTACCTCCCTACCTGCTTGTCTACTGTCTATATAAAACGATCAAATCAGCGCCATCAATGCGAGAGGAATTTCTGTTACCTACATATTCAGTTTCCCAGATTATATTTTATGGCAACTCGTGCAGAATTATTGTTAGTGCAATGCAATCTACAAACTAATATACAGATTCGATCAACAAGATAACCTAAACGGGATGATGGGTTGCTTCTCTAACGGCATTCTAATTTGTGAGGTTTAAAGGTTACAGCTCATTAGAGCGGCCCGGCACCCGACCAGGCGCCATGGGGTATACCACAACAGCTAAAAGCAGTATTGTTGGAGCTGCGAAAGAGGGATTTCGCTATACAATGTGTATAGAAATTTCTCTTTTGTACAACTGCAATAATTATACTCTACGGTGTCATAGTACAGCATCGCAATGTCTCGTCTCAACAAGGCGTTTTGTTCGTCGTCAACTCCTCGTGGAAGTAATGTAGCCACTGATCTTACCAGTAGTGTGGTCAATCAGGGAACCTCGCATTGTCAACTAGTGAATGTCGCATGGCCCACTAATTTAAATTACCAAATAGTTTTTAGTGCAATGCACCAGGTCTACATGTGAATCACTCGGGGTGCACGAGTGGACAGCTTGCGAGCAAGGCGACCCGGCGGCGTGCTTACACAGGAAAACTTTTTAACCAATGCGCAAACCTTTTTTTGGTGCTCCTGTATCAGTAATAGATCACATTTATTCAAATTAATTGTTCAATAGGTACGTTTTTTTAATTTGTTATTTGGCATAAAAACAGCAAATTATGGACAGCTTGCAAGCAAGATGATCCGGAGTGCCCGTAAATAATATTTACTGCAAAAGAAAAGGCGCTAGCCGGTGCGGTACTATAGGTGCCAGTTAGCTCTAATGAGCTATGACCTTAAGGTTATGAACTATACATAATAGTACAACAGTTATTTACATTATTTACTTAATTAATGCCTTCATTTATACATTTCTCATATTCAGCATTTTAAAACGTATCCATTCCAACGTGCGTGGCCTCATTGACAATAGGTATTTAGGCTTATCCACAATATTAAGTATAGAGATATTAAACGGACAATCACAACTTCCCTTAAAAGCTAGCCAAACATGTTAGGAGGTTGGTACCTACCTCAATTCGAAACTAAGTGGAGATAAGTATCTATCTTCTAATTGATTTTTATGATAATTTAAAGAACCTAGTCATGTATAACGACAATGGCCATGTCTTTCCACAGAGACTAAAGTCGAAAGCCCTACCAGACTAGTATGGCGTGCAGTCGAAATGGTCATACTCACCTCACAATAGGACTGGTCCATAAATTCAATCTTTTGGTGTCTCTCTGCATGATCGAATGCATATACTGAAGTAGCTGAAGTAATCGACATAGCCCACTGAATAAGGTAGTAATTAATGGGCCGTATTTGTTTGTCAAAGAGCCGACAACCGCTGGGATAAACGAGTTCTCGAGTGAAGACCACGGATTGGCAAAGTGACCAGCATAAGATTAAATGGAGCCGATCTCTGCAAGGTAGCTGGTAGGAGCTGGATGATGTAGCCGTGAATTATGATATGTAGTGGTACGGCATAACGCATAAGTTAGGAGAGCGAGAGGACACAGCTATGTGGTGTCTATGGCCTATGTACAGCGGTGAACAATGAAGACAACAATGATGATGATGATGAATATTTTAAAGTCTACCACACTATCTATTAAGCAACAATTAATTATTACTTAATTTATCTTTGTGTTAGTGCACGAAGCTGTCATTATGTTCTAGAATATCCTATGTAAAGGAAGACCTGCCATCCGGTACCGACACGACAGTTTTAAACGAACCTTATTAGCGTACCTAAAGTAGGAAGATTTCCTGTCGATTCTATATTCTATACTAGAACTAATTAAGTGTAGATATTACTGTAAGTAGGTAGGTACCTCCCTGTTGAATTCAATGATTAATTTCATGGATTTGCTGTAGGACTTCATTTAGGCGAACGAAATGGATACGTGCTGCTAAAATGGAAGTGCTGTAAATAACATCAATAATAATATTCCTTCTTAAATATACAAAAAGAGCCAGTCTTATCCGAAACCTTGTAACATTCTATAAGGCTATCCACCAGTGGCATAAGTATTTATTAGGACCAGCTCGGGGCAAAAAGACCGTGGAGTGTTAGGTTGCTGTTTGTGACCAGCTCCACGCAAGACAGGTTTTAGATTTTAGGCGCCTTTCATAACCAATGGTTAATTTAGGAAGCAGCAAACCTTACGGCCCATGAGCCAAACGATAAATAAAATACGCCACTGCTATCCAATAATCATCAAGAGGTGAAGTGACGTTAGACCTTGGTGTGGTGGTCGTCGTCGTCACTATGCTCCTCTTGCAACAGCAAACTGTCCGGAGGTCCTCGAGGAGGCGCCCGCGCGTTTCCTGACCGCCGCGGCCCGCCACGGCTGAACATTTTTGATAATTGCGTAAACTTTTTGCGGGATACTGAAATAATATAACTACTAGTTAGGTATGTACCATAGTAGTAGGTATAGATAGGTAATTTTAGATTCAAAATGTATTAATTATTCTATGTGTGGGGCCCTAATTTAAGACAAGTTACGTGCGGTACGACCCTGTCGCTCTACCTCAGGTAGGGCTGGTAAACCATGCACTTTGACCAAATTAATCTGTTATTTATTCGACAAACTGTAGGTAAATATTTAGGTAACTGTTGATACTCACATTTCCCCATATTCTTTAACCGTTCCTTAAAAGCAGCTTCGTCATCGTGGCCTTTAGTTTTCTGCCCTTGTTCACTGTCTAGAGCTGCCATAAACTCTTGGTTCCACCGCAGCTCCGCCATGAACTCTTCATTTTGCAAGAGGGTGGCGATCTTGTCGTCGTCCATATCAAGACTGAGGTCCACCCTAGCATCAGTGCCGGGAGGTATTCGTAAAAACATTGGCGGTAATGGTCCCAACATACGTGGCACCCATTTTCTACGTATTGATAGAGGAATGGATTCGTCATCAACGTTTCTGAAAAAAAAAAACTTTTACTTTTATTATAGGCACATAGGTAGATATTAATGTATGTTTAATCTGCTAAATCCTGAGAACGGTTGAACCGATTAGGTTGTTTTTGATTTTGAAATGCACAGGTAGGAAAGGTACAGGTCCAAAGAAGATTTAGAAGATGAGAAATACCTACCCGGTACGCAGTTCGCTGGGGCAACTAGTCCCTATACATTATACCAAAATGAACTGACGGATGTTTGTATACTTAGTTAAAGCGCGACGACAACCGATTTCGCTGATTTCAGTTTTGTAATGTTCGTACGTCCAGTGTTTAAAAAGTGAGAAATACTATGCGGTACGAAGTTCGCATAGTATTTCTCAGAGAAGACTACTCACCAACAACCGGCAGAAATTAGATAGGTTCGAATAAGTGTCGTCCATCAGTGATTGTCCGTCCAGCAACTTTGCTTTCCCTAGCGACGGAACATTGCATTGGGTACCTAAACCTAAATTTGCTAGTCATACTAAGCTAACCTGTTGCCCCAAAGTAATCGGGTCTACCGGTAGGTATGTTTATTAGATCTACTTAGAATGTATTTATCTTATCTCATTTTTGGATGTAGCCCTAAAGTGTCCAAGCAGGTCCGTATAAATTTAGTCGTACAATAATGATGTAGATATTAATTAACACAAGTAGGCATGACTCACACAAGAGCGGTGGTATCGTTATCTTCACCGTTAGCGGGCCGGCATCCGATGCGGCGCTCCTTGCGTCGGGAAGGTGTACTGCTCTCTACTCGCTCCATTTCCAGGCGGAGGCGTTCGTTTTGGTTGTCCGTGCTCATAGCTAGAAGCTGATCGATGGTAGCGTCCACTGCCCCCTGGTTGGCACGCAGTACGGCTTCTATAACGTCGTCGTCCATATCCGGAAACATGGTCTTGAAGTCCGTCATCGCCTGCGTGAACTCGAGCTGCATGGTGGACGCCATCGTGGCGCCGGCCCGAGGCACGCGAGTCGCCAGTGCCGTCACGACAGAGCACGTCGCGCCGGTACATCAGCTGACGAGTGCCGCAGAAGTACCGCAGTGCCGACAAGCGACGCCGGGCGCCTCATACTCATTCTTGCGGCACACAATCCGCCGCCCGGGTCGCTTCCTTGCCTGCCCTGCTAATAACCAACTCGAATGCACTGATTTTATGTCAATAATCCCGGTCTGAAGTGCCAGCAGTAAGCATGATATGAAAATTTCACTTTCGTCGTTTTAGTATGCGTAATACGCAGGCGCGTAGTGAGGCGGGGAGTGAATCGTCGATATAAATAGAGAATGCAATGCACAAAGCAACGCGCGTTCATACGTCGGGAGACGACCGAGGGCGACCCTCGCTCCACTGCAAAGAGCTGGCCCAACGACGATGCCGCCGTGCGCATGTGCAACACATTGTTTGTAAATCATGTCATGTTTGTCCATCAACCTGACCTTTTGGAATAAGCTGCAATGAACTGGCCGTGGTCATGGTTCGAATTATACAGTTTTTTAGGTAATATTATATTCCTGATTTTAAAAATCTTTCATCCCAGTAGGAAAGGTATACCTAACCATGAAAAGGTTTTAATGAAAAATACGATATTAATTTTTAAATTGATTTATTATCTAGTTATTTCATTATTATATAGGTAGTAGAAGTAATCACGCACGCGTCAATTAATTAAGTGCAATTACTAATTTTAGGTAACTTACAAAAAAAAAAGCAGTTACATAACACATAGCCATCGATTTTATTAATATAGAAGACTGAGGAATAGTATTGAAATAAATTTCGATTCAAATGTCGATAGCATTATCGTAAATTCTAGACTAGACTTGATAACTTGACTGTACTAGGTTTCAATAGCAAGACTTATTTCTATTGCCGATTCCCTCTTGTTCGTCACAAGACAAAAAGTCATTGGTACGGAACTAGTCATTAAAATCAGCAACAAATCTGTTAGTTAGGTACTTATTTCCTATGAATTCAAATGACATCTACTACAAATACGTGATAAACGTTATGTTTTAGGCCAATATGAAACTACTTACGGTGTGATAATCCACGGCGACAACGATTAGGAACATCTATAACACCAATAGACAAATTCTATACTAATTAAGATTAGTAACTAGATTAATTTAGAATGTTTGAAGTTTACGTTCTATAATAATTGCCAATTAATTTATATAAGGCACCTCAGACGTTATTGAAATAAGTGTTATGCTTTTATACTAACAAATCATAGGACTAAACCAAGAAAGTTGTAACTGTTGTGACGTCTGGCTTTTTTTGAGATGTTTATATAAAATAAAGACAAACTTTAGAATCTACTGGCAAATATTGCTATTTTGTTGCCAAAGGTATTTTCTTAGATGTATTAATTTTATACGTTTTCTATCCTATCTGTATTAATATTTTATTCGTGAATTAAGCCCAAGGAAACATTAAATTCCACTACCACGAAAACAAATAAAATTTTAACTGATCAAGCATTACACTAAGTACAGTCAGCTATACATATTTCTATTGTTTATTTAAGCACGAAAACTTGTTATCGGTGATCAGGATCTACTGATAGTAAATGATGGCCATTGATATAATAATTGTAGTTATATTTAATGTCATATAAATTTAATTTTGGATTTTTAATTAGGTTACCAAAATTTTCGAATGTATGGTCGTCCTACATTTTTATGAAGTGAATCGACGTCATCAATCATAATAGCTGCCATTATTTCATTATTTTAATATTAATAGGTTGACAGGTTAGTTTTATTATTATTGCTTATAATGGAGTTACTTTGTCGTAATCAGTAGGTTCTGATAACCAATAAAAAGACGTCATGTATCTTTATACAGGAGTTTCACCAGTAGGTGCCTGAGAATCTGTTTACTTATCTGACCAGTAAATCTATTATCTATGTCTAATGGACTAATGGCATAACAACTTAAGTTTGTTCAGTAAATAGGTTCCTAATAAGGTGAATCAGAACTGCAAACATGCCTGCAATAAGTATATAATGTAAGTATAGGCCTTTATTTTTGCCAAATACTGAAGGATTTGATGCTATTGGCATATTTCGTAAGTATAGGACTAAAATCATTTTGTTTTCGTCATATACCTACTCTGTGTCACAATAAAGGAAAGAAAGCTACAGAGTCATCAGTAGAAGTTTATAAAAACCATTAATAATATTTGTAACGCTTTAGGAAGTACAAAAATAAAATTTATTACAAATAATATAACATAATGGCACTATACTTATAGTACATCATACATATTTTTATAATTATGTAGGAATCTGGATAAAGGTTATAAGTTATAAAATGAATATAGTAACGCAAAATTATATTGATAACACATAAACATAATGTACATATTAAACAATTAGTTTTATGCAGTGTATAAATATGCAAAATATTGGCTTCTTTTTTTGGCTGAGTTATAACCGTAATAATACACACTGCATTTAAATAAGTGTGTAAATATACAGAATATAATGAAAGCGAAGTAAAAAAGATAAGAGACTTACAATAGGATAAAGACTATCACTGACTGATTTAAATCCATTTGAAAGCAACGAGATTTTACAATGCATCTATTTGAGATAATCTCAGTTTATTTAATAGCCCAAATAATTACACATCAACTTATATAAACAGGTACCTAACACAGAAATTACAAGTATAAAGCAACCATTAAAAGAAGCAAATAAATAATTCAATAATACTGATATACAATCAAACCGAAATTAATTTTTAATCTCCCGCCAAAAATCTTATTTAATAATTCATAAAGTATAAACCCTCGTTGCTAGCAAACCACAGATTAAAAATTGATGAATGAGATTCACACTCGGGCTTCTGGGCCATACTGAGGCAACACCACAATAGTGTTGGTCGGCTGCGCATGCGGCGGATGTTCGTTTGACACCCTTTCCTGCTGCAAATAATGTATAAGATCAAGATACTATGTATGACTTCGACAACATTAGATTAGGTAACCTATAATTTATATGCATTAAAGACAAACTAATATTATGAGAGGGACAGAGACAGAGAGAGAGAGATCTTGCAGATCTCTCTCTCTCTCTCTCTCTCTCGTACATAATTGGAATTTTACAAACATAACGATTTCAGCGCTTATACGGTAATTATATTAATGAGGGAGGTTCTGGTTGATTAGGGCGATACAAGGTGGTCAAAGACGTGTTTCAGAACTTTGGACCACAATTAGAAAGCTTTATGACTTACTAGAGTTGCTTGTGGGGGATCACCTCCCGCCATGAGGGTGGCCGCGCGGTAGGAGGGCGGCGGCGTCTGCTTGACTGCCTCCTCGTAGTCAGGTAGCAGGCTGGAGTAGTCCGGCGCGGGCGCAGTATACGTGGCCGCGGGCGGCATCTCCTCGCTCGAGATCACAAACGGAGTCTGTAGTGCGTGCGCGCGCATCGTCAGGTACTTGTAGCATCGCCATACTACGCTTATACAATAGCCCTGGAATACAAATTTATTAAGTACTCAATAGTGCTTCGACTTCTCATTTTATGTTGCGTCATAGAATTCCTGTGCATCTATTGAGAACTTCGTATTACGTCTCTATCTAATTTCCTTCCTTAAGAATGTAAGACGTAATTACCCGAGAACAATTTATATTGTAATTTACGAATTATATCATCGATGTTTCAATAAATATTAGGCACAACAATTCTTTGAGTTTTACAGTAATATTTTTAGCTAACGATAGTCTAATTGGCAATTTTTATGCAACCTACTTTGTTGGTATGCTTTTAATTGAACTGTTATATTTACTATAAACGATGTGAACAAACCTTAAGCAGTACAGCCACAAGGAAAGCGGATAGCACGACGATAGCGAGCGCGGGTGTGGGCAGCTGCAGCAGTTGAGTGCGCCACGGCACGCGCCGCGTCTCTTCTACCAGCCGGCGGATGGAGCGCACGTAGCATAAGTACCCGGTGGCCGTCAACCTGCACACAACAAATATTTGTACTACTTGTGGACAAATATTAACACGTCAGTTGAAACATAAATGTAGACAACAAAAGGTTAATACTTTGAAAAATAAACTTGCATCTTTAATCAAATGGTTGGTCTGTATCTTTTGTGTTCTAGTTTCGAACGCACGTTATTAAACATTCGCAACGTTACTTACGTCACAGTCCATACGGAATAATAACAATGCTTGATATGTTTTTGTGCAAACCATATCGTTTCATTATTAGCATGAATACAACACATACACAACTACTAACGACTAGATTTATATCCCATCTCAGCATTGTAATGTAAATACTAATCTTTATCTTTTAACTTCCTACCGGAACAAATAACTAAGGTTAGATGTTAGGGCATAAAACTCACACAGTGATCGCAAAGTCAAAGATTTGCAGGCAGAAGAACGGCAAGAGATGCGCTGGCTTGCCGAGTGCCGCTCCGTAGATCAGCATGAACGTGATGGCCAGTGTGCACACTGTAACCAGTGCACCCACATCCACATCATCTAGCGCACACAGGAGGGGATCATATTATAATGTACTTAAACAATAAGGGCAAAAACATAAGTCACGTAAATAAAGTTAATTAAATTAGTCAAAACAATTAAAACAAAATACCTAATTGATTTGTTAGTTGCTAAATATTTAAAAGTCTATAATAATTAATAAATCATTAAGCCAAAGAGACATTTTATTTGATCGTCTAGACGTCTCCATTGTCCACTGTGCTACACACTGTGAGTTTCCAGTTATATTCAAATAATTATTTTATTAGGGTAATTAGGTATATAAAATAGATAGCATGGCTTCAGCCAGGGTCAACGCAACATTGACAAGGACTAGGTGGAAGCACTACATCCCGGATGGCATCCGCCCAAATGTTGGTTAGACAGAGGGGACAAGATGGGTCGACCCACTAGGCTGTTCAGTGAATACCTAAGCCTTGTTCGCATGGGACGAAATGCGGAGGGATGCCTAACGAATTTCCCCCTGGAAAAAGTATCTTGAATATAAGTATTATTATGGTGTAGTGTTCTTCTTCTATTCACAGTGAGGAAGCCAGCAATCTAAGAAAAATACTACCAACCAACCGTTTAGTATACGTAATGAATAACAATTATTTTATTGAGAAAAATAACGCGGTTGTGCATATTATTATTTATAATAGAATGCTAGGCTAATGTATGTTAGTAAAACAATAAAGAAAATGTCAAATGCAATTACCTTGACAAATGATAACACTCGCATGGCATGGTCTCTCTAAATATTAGATATGCAGTGAAACTAAATATCATAATATGTTATCAATGGTAGGTACAAACACACCCATTAAAATAAATATCAAACAGAAAAATTAAGTTCTAGTCATCATAACATAAATGTTATTGGCCCCAATTCGATGATTCGTCACACACAATACAATGATATCCGAACAAAATATGCTATGATAAGAGTCACAATGTTACATGAATAAAATATTAAGTGTTTTTGAAATTAGGGCCAAGTTCACTACTAGGATAATGTTAATGTTTAATTACAACTTAATATCATAAAGGACATGTAATTGAGATTATAGACATTTAGGTATGCTTTTTTGATAAAAAGGAAATATACTTACGGTATATAAGACTATGATCTTTCCCTGGGCCTACGTGTTGTGGGTAAGAGCTCGGGGGTGCTTCCACCTTGGAGAGAGGTGTCGGCATATCATTCACACGACCGAAGCTACTCCGGTCAGGCACCAGAGCAGAATCCTTCTCAAGTTCATCCAAAAGACGAGGATCACGGACTATTGCTGCTAGGAACCCTAAGGCGATTAGGTGCAGCATCTAGCAAAAAAAAAAAAACCTTCAAGAGCGAGTGAAACTCGTACAGTCAGGATACCGTTGAATACAAGGCGTGCGGGTGGATAGGTTTAAGTAAATAGTAGATAGTCTCTGCTGTGAATATCAGTAACTTCTATACAAGTCTGCACTTCTATAAGAGGTCTTCCTATATTGCACAGGCGTGTTACAGAAGTGTTTAGGTATCATACAAGAAGTATTAAACAAGTTTTCAGAGAGCATCCAACACGTACCTAAAAATATATATAATATATTTCACGCACTGTTATAACCATTAATAACTTGAATGTGTGTACCCACAGACAATCTGTGAAAACAGTTTTGTGGAGTAGTGAAATATTGTAATGTTGTGAAATTTGATAATAAAGATACATACATATCTACCAGCTGCTGAACTATAATATATACACCTTATAATAGGTAGGTTTCTTATAAGTAGGTTTTCCTGTAATCTCTAGGTATTGATCTATATTATTAGAGAGGAATGGTAAATTTTCGTCTATTTCAACAAATAACTTCAAAACTGTGTACAAAAAAATATCTTAGTCACTTACAACGAGAGCCATATGATACAAGTATGTCACACACTGTAGTTAAAAATATAATTATTTTTTAATTTGCATATTTTAGAACAGGGCTTACCAGTTCCATATAATTATAATAAGTGCACCAAATTTCAACTTAATCAGTCCAGTAGTTTTAAACAAAGAGCAAATTAATTAAAGACAGACAGACAACATAGTGATCCTACAAGAATTTCGATTTTACCTTTTGTGGTACGTAATAATAAAAGTTTTCAATCAAGGTTTTAGATGGTATATGAACATTCAATGGAATTGTTATAACAGGATACAGTTAATTCCTCTGAGGTTTGATAACATTTGTGTTATCATAAAATTATAGTTATGTAAGTATTTTATGCTTTGCAGTGGGCTCTGGCTTCCGCAACTCGACGACTAGATGAGTCTATTCTGTATTGTTGAAGTTGCACTGCAGAAAGAAGCCTAATAACAATAACAATAATTCATATGGTTATTATTATCTATACTAATACATATTTAAAGAAGAAAGATTTGATTATTTGTTTGTTCGTATGTTTCGAATAGGCTCAAAAACTACTGGACCGATTTTAAAAATTCTTTTACCATTGGAAAGCTACATCTTTACTGAGTAACATAGGCTATATTGTATGCTAAAATTAATTAGGAATCCGTATGAAAATTTCGATATAATGTAACCCAAGTTGTGAATAAAATAACGAACATTCTGCGGAAACTATTGACATTAGAACAAAGTGATGTACTACAGTTTTATAGAGGACATAAATATCTACAAAAAATGTCTGCATCGCCATGTACCATCCACCAGAAACCCGAAGGAAGGCAGAAGGGAGTATCAAGATCAATTTTCTAAGAAATGTCTTTACACTTGCCCCCAGATATGAACTCAAACCTCGCGGTAATTA
This sequence comes from Meganola albula, assembly GCA_936450015.1. NCBI lineage: Eukaryota > Metazoa > Arthropoda > Insecta > Lepidoptera > Nolidae > Meganola > Meganola albula. The sequence goes on along the minus strand of OW388155.1, from coordinate 8,828,936 downwards.
CGTGCGTATACGGTTTTTACTAGACCACTGAAGCAGGTGTGTGCACACATGCAAAAAAATTATGTAAATAAGCAATTAAAAGTATCAGACTATTTTTTTTTCACACACATTCACTGTTCCAATGCAAAACAATCTTATATTCACACAAGGCAGACTGTGCATTCAATATGCAGTGGCAGATAGCCACTAGCCATAGGACGAGTCAAGACTCAGAATGAAAAAATGACTTCCGCACATAGACCAAAGAAGTTTTTTAATAACTTGCTAGTAAAAGAAAAAATAGTAATTTGAAAGGCGAGAAGAAAATCGAATATTCTGGAATGAAATGTTCACAATTAACCGAAAATTATGCAGAAAATATTGACAATAATTACTTAGAGTGACAAGGAAGGGATATTGCCACCCACTAGGGTTAGTGGCAACATCTCTTGTTTAATATTATTTAATACATCTGCTCACAACTACATGAAAAGAGAAACACAGTGAATGGGGAAAAAACCGTAAATGTTTTGCCATGAGCCATATGTGACACTATCCTTTTTAATTATTCCAGGTCTTGGCACTCCTTTTAATGGACTAAGTACATAATTTTTTGCATTTGCAACAAATTCTACATTCTATTCAATTTATGTTAAATTTTGTTTACTCTAATGTCCACAAAATTTTTAAGTAGGCATGTAAATTTTAAAGGCGTAAGGTGCCACTACTTGCAAAAGATTGCATGACTCACCATTAGCAGTATTTTTTTATATTTTCTATTATAGGACATCAATACAATAGGTAAAGGTAGAGTAAGTATTTACCAGATGCCATGTCCCCAGTAGAATAGTTCCTGTGCGGACATGAAGACAGAAACAGCAGCGCCATTCCTTATTCCGCTCACTCCCCAGCTTGGGACGAAATCTTAACATAGTGAGCTGCCAACAAGATGAGAGAAAATTACAAATTAAATAAACATTTTTCCTCTGCAAAATGTGATCATCACATATTATTACTCTTGTGTTATAAACATACACAAGTTCATATAATATTATTTTTTTGTTTGTGCTAATCTGAAATCAGTAGGTACTCTACTATAAGCAGATATACATATTATTATATATACTTGCATTTCACGCTGCAGATCGTGGGCTTGATTCCCACCCAAGTCAGACATTTGTGTGATGAACACATCTGTTTGTCTTGAGTCTGGGTGTAATTATCTATATTTAAGTATGTATTTACAAAAGAAAAGTATTTTTATAATACGTAGTATATTACCAGTTATCCGGTTTCCATAGTACAAGCTCTGTTTAGTTTGGGACCAGATGGCCATGTGTGTTAGTGTCCCATTACAATAATTATTGACGTGATAACGTCTTTAAAATCGTTTTAGTCGGGTGACATGTTCAGAAACTTGTGTCACACCAAAACCTCACGAGCGCGATCGCAGGTATAACGAGAGAGAGACAGACCGATCTCCCGTCTCATCTCGAGCGCTGCCAGTCATTCCGTGAAACTTGTCACGCGGAATCCTCACGAGCGGAGGCTGGCATAGCGTTCGAGTGAGTGGACCGATCTTCCGTCTCTCTCACTCTAGCGGCATACTTCATTAATTCCTTATTTCCCAAAAACTTATATCACCAATAAGACGTTATCACGTAAACATCTCGATTGTAAACCTACTTTACAAACAACCAATTTTTTTATTATTATATTTTGTGAGTTCTTGTCAGGTCCAGTGCATCCTCCAGTGAGGATAGCTACTCCTTGTATACAAATATTTGCTATAATATGAATTTCTTTTGAGACGTTTTTGATAGCCGCGCATGGTTACACTCACTGCTAGTATGTTCGAATGATTTTCCAGTCGCTTTTGATATTATTTGCTAGAGGCCTGAATTTCCTCTTCTATAGTGGTCATACTTAGGTGTGCGTGGATTTCTGATTTAGTAATAAACCATGCCCACTATGACTGTTGCATTGTTCTTAACATTGTGTGTATAATTATATACTATTATATTGAAGTTCTTTATGGTAATTAAACTAAAGAGGAAGAGATATTGGCTATCCCTATCTGATAGTGGACCCTGATGCCTCGACCTTTTTTCTGAATGGCAGCTTGTGACAAGTCAGCATGCTTTGGAAGAATATTGTGCAAGTGAGGCTTAAAAACCTCACTCAAAGTCAAATCACATTTGGCTACTATAAGGATAGCAAAATGTCTATAGATTAACTATAGATACTGTTAGCTTGTTTCTTCACAGGTGGTATTTACTAAATAATGTTTTAGTGTACAATCCACAAAGCATAATTATGTAACAAAGAATACATGGTGTTATTTTAATTACATAGTTAATGCCTAGAAAATTGTCTTTAATGACCAATTAATATTATGGGAGGTATTGCACAGTCAATAAATCACACAATGCAGTGCAACTATATTTTTAGGTGAAACTAAGATTGTGATATAGATTATTGTGTGACTTACACAGAGTAGACATGTAAATATCTGAGTTATAATATTAATTTGATCATGAAAGCAGTTGTGAAATTACGAAAACTTACCTTATAGCTTAATCCAAGGGATGAGCAGGACCTTTGCTATGTGTATCCTATGATTATACCTAGCACTTAATCTTAGTTTCATACATAGCTCCGTAATTTAATGTTAAAAGAAAGACGAGGAAATACTAGCTGTCATGAAGTAAGAGCCCCTGTAAACCAATTTTGCCCGTGCAAAAAGCAATGTTGAAAAACCTTGGGTTTAACGTTAGATAGGAACGCTAAATGCAGTCAGCAGAAAAATCAGCTTTAGGACAATAACAGTCGTGATCAAGTAGGTTCCTACGCAACAAACAAAAAGCCTAGCCAGCAGCAAATTAAATTACGAGTAGTGGTGCGTAAATGTTACTTACTTTTTATTCACTTAGCAATTTGTTTATCACTACCAGAAAAAACTTATGGAGCAAGTATCACTGAAATTAAGCGGTATTTTCTGTAAAAAATTGATAAACAGTGAACTGAAACTATGTCGTCACTATGATCGAATTTTACTAAGTGAAAATAAATTGTGAAATCTAATCAATCACTGGTTTAATGACAGATGATGTACAAAATCGAATACTCAAATAAAATATCGAGACAAATCGAGTAATCGACTACGTCTTGACACTCGATTAGTAATATATACAATAATTATCATTATAATTTATAACAGTCATAGTCAGAGCGAGAAAACAAGCTCTATTCATAAACTAAATTAAAGATATCAAAACAGTTTATGTCTTGTAAGACGTAAACTGTTTTGATATCTTTAATTTAGTTTTCACAGTGCGTGCATTTCGATCGAAGTGTATTTTAAGAGTCGTCAAAACACGGTTTAGTTCAAGTTCTAAACCTAGTTAATTAATGCATTTAGCGTCCTTTTCTCGCACTGCCTAATAAATATAGATTAATATAGATATTTTGTTATTTTGGTTTTGGTTGAAACAAGAGCCACTAAGAGTGCCTAAAGGTTGCTACAATAAACCATTACTACCATAAACACATGTAGCATCGATTTTGCCATTTTCAGTTGCTCAAACTAGTTTTGTCGGGAAAATAAAGATTGATTTAACTCGATTTAGGTCAACCCGGAATCAGGATATGATCGTGAGTGATTTGATTGATACTACTAACAATTTTTTTATTAGTATTTTTCGTATTTCATTGGCATTTGGGCGACATTTGGCTGGTATAGAGTTTGCCATCGATATCGACCGACTACCTTACTTACTTGTCAGTGTAAACTTTTTCACTATAACTAGCAGCAGTCTTAAGTTTGTGGGATAATATCCTGCACCACACGGACTCTTCTGTTAATTTTAAGGATTGAAAGGTGTATAAGGAATTCGATGTTTTGTTATTGATACTTAGGTTTTTAATACTTTAAAGATGGTGGAATCAAACCAAGAAACATCCTATATTGTCGGCTTAAGTCACAAACCTTGAAACTCCATTTTCATCCTACATCAACATTTTGAGATAAATAATTTCTGAACGCACGTTATAAAAACTGTCGGAGACTGTCTTCAAACAATTTCTATAAGTTTTAGGTGTCTACTGTAAAATTTTGTTCGAGAAGAAGAAATGGACGGAGCTAGGTACGGTCAAAGAGCATATAAATGCCTGAGCTTCGGGAGGATCCTGTAGGCTAAAAGCTGAAGCGTGCAATATACTTGACAGTGACACGCTAATTGACGGGAAACTGACATTGTTTACAAACACGTCATTCATTTTCATTGTCGTCGTGCTGTTAGGTAAAATAAAATCTAAGTAATTTTATAGTTAAAATTCCTTTGATGAAATTGTTTTTAAATTACAGTTATGATGGATAAAATCCCTGACCAGATTGGTTACCTGGTTCTAACAGAGGACGGAGCTGTCCTTGAGTCTGGGGGAGATCTTGAAAACGACGAACGAGTTGCGACGATAATAACTGATCTAATCACCTTAGCCAACAAGTAAGACTTGTTCACAACCATGTCACATACACTGGGCTTTAAACACACAGAGCAAAGTGTAATTTTCACTGTTTTTCTTCCGCAGGGTTGACCCTGTAGCTTTCAGTCCGAATGATCAATTCAAGAAGATATCAATAACATACGATGATCACTGGTTTGTTATCTGCCTCTCGAATAAGAAGATATATGTTGTGAAACGATCAATGCCGTCACATTCAAGTGAAGGAAATTCTGTTATTGTTTGAAGGTGACTGGAAAAACAATGGGACGTAACTTGTTGATGAGTAGTCTCGAAAATGCCTCTTTTAATATTGTATTTCAAATATTATTTAGGTGTGTTACTTTTGTGATCAATGCTTGGGTCATCAGGAATGTGGGACATGAAGTTCTTGGTATTATGAATGTGAGGCTTTTGTTATTAGAGAGTACTATATTGTTCCTTAGTAGAGAACCATTCTCTAGAGCATGTTTAGGACAAAAAGATGAATTCAGTTGGAGGCAATTAATTAATCAAATCTGGCTCTCAGTACCAGTCAGTTGTATTTTGTCTCTAATCTTTGTATACATTTGGCTACATATTCTACCTTTAGGACATCCAGAACATGAATTTCAATATACGATTGGATGCTGGAGTGTGGCATTCTCTTGTATATTGGACTTGTGTTCTGCTAATGTAACACTAGTAGCACAACTTTTCTGTTTTGTTAAATTAAGAGTTGCACTTGACACCTTGCATATATTTACTAGAACTATTTTATTCTTGTCCATAGTGATATATGATAGGTCTTTTGCATTGATTGCGTTTTCAGTAGCCCAAGTTGGTAGCATTGGTGCCATTGTTGTTAGTTATTATATTTTCTTTTATTGGTATATAAAAAATAAGCCACTATATGCTAAAGGGGCTCTCAAAAGTTCCATCATACCAGAAGCAGTATTGAAATCTTTGTATGACAACATGGATGACTTTCAATTCACTTCTATTATGGATTTCTTTCCCAAATACTCTGGTTCAATTAACACTAGTTTTAGTAATAAATTAAACACTCTTACACTTAGCTTTGCAAAACAAGGTATAGTTAAACAACTTTTAACAGAAGGTGAAAAATATGTAATGTCTGTAAGCCCTGTAATGACCTTCCGTGAACAGGCTACTTATGACGTAGTTAATAATTTAGGCAGTTTAGCAGCTCGATTCATTTTCAGACCAATTGAGGATAGTAGTTACTTTTATTTCACACAAATGGTCAACAGGGAATTGCCTCTTTGTAAGCAAGATCAAAGTAAAATTCAAGAATCATGTACTGTCTTGTCTCAAGTGTGTAAAACTGTTAGCTCTATTGGTTTAATTGTTCTGGTATTTGGACAGAGCTATGCAAGAACTTTATTGACACTTTACGGAGGAGAGATATTTGTAGCAAGTGGTCTGCCAGTACAATTGCTAAGAAGTCATTGTTTGGCCATAGTCTTGCTGGCAATCAATGGAGTCACAGAGTGTTATGCATTTGCTACAATGACTAGTGCACAGTTGAATAGTTATAACTATTTGATGGTTTTGTTTTCAATAAGTTTCCTTGTATTATCATATGTGCTAACTTATATCTTTGGACCAGTAGGTTTTATTATATCTAACTGTATTAATATGTTTGTTAGAATTATGCATAGTGTACATTTTATAAGTAATAAATATAAAGGAACCGATTATAAGCCTTTAGAAGGACTTTATGTTGGGAAAATATTTTTGTTGACATTATTTGTTGCAGGATGTCTTTGTAAATTGTCAGAGAATAAATTATCTAAAGACTCTGTACTTCTGCACATAACTGTAGGAGCCTTAATGTTATTCCTAGTTCTTCTATCATGGGTATATGAAAATAGAGATCTAGTTATTAAAATGTATAGAACATTTTGGAAGAAAGATGATAAAGTTTCTGTTGATTAGCATACCATTAATGCTTTTGTGAGCATGTGATACCATAGTCGAGGTGTAAATAAAGAAATATAGATGTGTTACATGATTAAACATTCTTTTATTGTGTAATATAAACTTTGTACAAGTTGAATATAATATATTTTATCTGACATTATTAACATCTGCTACACATGGCATTGAAGGTCGTATATTGATGACTGGTATTATTATCTATTTTTTACACTGAAATACTGCAGTCTAATTTTAATAATCTACATTGGGTAGAAGAAGATACCTTTCATTTGGGCTTCACAAATGCGTTTCACTTCATCTGTAATAAATATATAGCAAGGGTCTGTTAATGAAAACAAAAAATTACGTCCGCGGCTCTGCCCGCGCGTATGTTGGTTATCGCGTTAACATCTTTTTGCGCAGTCGGATAAAATATATCTGTCTTCTATCCTGTCCTTCCCCGGGTCTCAAACTATCTCTATACCAAATTTCCAAATCGCTTCAGTAGTTATGGTGTGAAAGCGCGACGACGTGAAAACTCGCATTATTAATAGAATGGATATGATGTTGATCAGTCATGATTGATTGTAATGATAAAGTAATACCTGCAATCTCTTTCAGATTCGCATTCTTCTCTTGAATGATGACATAGAATTCTCTTTCATTAGAAGACTTCCCAGTGATCCAATATTCATCGGGGGTTTTAATTATAATTTCTCCATAATTTCCTAAGCTGGAGTCAATTAGTAAAAAAATAAAATTAGTACATAATTAAACAAACAATATCACTATAACCCTTTTTAGTGCCCCACAGCAGGGCACGGGTCTTCTCTAAACTATCTTACGAGTTGAGAGAGTTTCGGTCTTAATCCACACACGCTGGCCAAGTCTGGTAGGTGATGTCATATGGCCTTGAATGATTTTTTCGTAGACATGCAGTTTTCCTAACGATGTTATCCTTCACCGATATTGAGAAGCTGCGATGCAACATTTCACACAAAGATATGTGGGCACGACTGGGAATTGAACCCGGGGCCTTATATTTCTAACCGCTTACCGCTGCGCCACCGCGCCTCTCTGCGCTACGGCTGCTTTTACAAACAATATTATAACAAACAATATAGGGAATGTTAACTTGTATTGTAGAACTTACTTCTTTTTGTCTGAGTGCATGCCTGCTATAATGCTCAAAACCTCGGGCTTTATTGTAGTGGATGGTTGCAATTTGTTCACTGGAGGCTAAAATAAGGAAACACTGTAGCTGTGTGGATATTTTACTTATAAATAGTAAGTCCTAATGATCCCACAATAATGTACTTACAGATGTTTTGAATGCCAAGTTTAATCTATTGAAGTAGACAAACTTATGTTCATTATTAGCTAGCTGGGCTGACTGGAGTGCGTGCATTGTGCACTGCTCACCAATATCAGACGCTATTGTCGATAGTTTGGGACCGATGAATGTGTCTAATGCTCTAAACATATCTAACTGAAGCTCCACATCCACTGTAAAACATTATGTGAGAAGGTTTAATTTACACATTATTGGAATCAATAAACAGGATCTATTTTTAAATGTGTTATACTAATAATACTTCCGCCCACGGCTGTGTCCGGGTAGTACTAATTTTTTGGTATAAGAAGTGGCCTATGTGTTAATACAGATCATAATCTATCTCTGAGCTAATTTCATCCAATTCCGTCCGTAGTTTTTGCGTAAAGGAGTAACAACAAGTATGGATGAACATACGTTCTTACAAACTTTCGCGTTATATTAATGGGATTTAATGCTAATTTCCACCCGCTTCTTTATCTGTGTAATATACGGAAAACAAGGTGCCATATTCCCGGAATTACATGCGAGCTTACATGTTTCAAATTTATCCTGACTGTTCAGCAGATTTGTAGTGAAAGATCAACAAACATACATTTAGTCTCACAAACTTTCGACATTTTTTCTTTCGCTTTTTTTTGTAGGTTTGTAGGATTGAAATATCTGACAGAGTTATGGTTGTTATTTTTAAATAAACTTAAAAAGATATATAAAAGTAAACAGTTTGAGTTATATGTATTAACAAAATCACATTGTATTACCTTGATCACGCGAACCGAGTACTCGGTCGTAAAAACATAGTAAGCCTTATGTTTATACGTACCGAGTACTCGGCGGAAAATACTCTCTCGTCCTTTCGGTCGGTACATGTGATCAATGTATACCTAAAGTGTGTTACATTACTCACCATTTATAGTAAAACATAGAGTGGCACTCAAAGTTCTATAGACAACTAAGTAATACTGTTTACTCTCTGTATCTTCTTCTTGCATTAGGTTCACTTTCGTTATTTTCTGTAGATCTTCCATAGTTCGGATGCCATCTGGCGGGTGTATAAAGCGACCGTGTCTCTGAGCCGCCGCTATTGCACCTCCTTGGATCTCTTTCTCCACTTGCTTAGGTAATAATGTTTGTACTAGATATTTGTATAATGTCAGCATATCATCTAAAGCTAGACCATTCCTTTGAAAAAAAAAGGCATTTAGAAAGCCATTTTAATCAAAATTAGAGAATAGTTATCTTTACTTTGCCAGCAGTGTAAGGAAAGGACAGTTATAGTCTGGGCCCATAGATAACAGCGAAGCGTTTACGAAAGACCTTCAAAAAGTCACATGACTATTTTATGTCAATGCCATAAATTTTGTTTTCGATCTTTAGCAATCGCTTTGCTATGTCATTTTGTATAGGGGCCCAAAACTAACTCAATTTTTTGATGACATGTAAATAACATGTCGACCAAAAAAGTGGTACCAACGTTTAAGAAGTACCTATAATAAACTGTTTAGACATCTCTAATTTAGCACACAGCTATAGCCATCCTTTTCTCATGTTGCCTGTTAGAAAAAGATAGCAATTCTCTAAATATGGTTTGATTTGTAAACATCTAGAATCGACGCCATTATTTCATTTTTCTTTTCCAATTTAGATGTGGTAGGCTTCCATCAGTAACTATTTTTTTAACAATATATTATTTTAACTTACCATATAAGCTGCTCGTTGTAAATAAAAGATATGCACTTGAAATGTGGGTAGTTTACTTCGAGTAAATCAATGAAACAGAGGACTTTGAAAAAAGAGTTTTTGTCCAGTGGTAAATAATTGATACCTTGAATAACATCTGATACATCATTTGAAGGGTTTCTAGATGACACATACTGAAATTAAAAGTAAAAATTCAGTCTTCATATCTCCGAAGTTCATCATGAAATCATCAAAATATTCCTATGGGACCACCTCTGGAGTATGGTCTACCAAAAAAGAAAAGAATAATCAAAATCGATTCATAATTGGCGGAGTGATCGCGAAACATACGTACAAACCAAAACTTGGCCGAATCGAGAACCACCGCCGACATCCTTGGATGTCTAGATATATGTATGTGTTTTGCTCTTTCACACAAAAACTATTGGACGGAATTAAATGAAATTTGGCACAGAGATAGATTATGGTCTAACACATAACACTGGATTAACACATAGGCTACTTTTATGTACTTAAGTGGGCATAATATATAATATTTTATAATTTAAAAGACTATAGTAAATGTATGAAACCGATAGTGCTTGTGGTGCGGCAAATTAACATGCGCCTTTAATTTCGTCAGGGGAAAATATTATAGATGTGAGCTGGGTTACTCAAAATTGTTGTACAAATTAGTAAAGTAACTTACTGGAGTAAAGAAGTGGTCACATATTGTGTATATCTCTTCCATAGGATAGCTTTTGAAAAGCCCTCTGAACATCTTGAACATCTTATAAGAAGACACTAGCATGTCATGCATCACAGTTGGGTCTATCTGCAACACAAACATTAATAATTTTAAATTTAATGAAAATGCAACTTAGTGACTTAATGACTTCAGCTTTCAAATAAAGAAAACTGTATCAAAACAATGTTAATAGGCTTAAGTGCTACAATGTCACAAACTTGTGCACAGATACACACGTTAGGGATTGTCTTCTCAAATATCTGCCTTCTATACACAACCAGGATAAATATGCCAGCAAAAGTCAAAAGATTGTAATATCTTGGAATTGTTATTCACTTACAACTTCTCCCTGTGTTTCTCCAATAGCTGACAAAGCTTTCGTTGTGTAAGGTATTTTGACCACCTGAAAAATACATTATTTTGTGATTCTATGTTGATCTTAGTTATAAGTATTATTATACTTTAGTGGTTAGCATTTGCATTATAATAACTGTTAAGTCCTGGGTTAAATACCTTGGTCAAACAAAAATATGTTTCCAAGTAGAAAATAAACAGTAGTTGCTCAAAGTTGGACATCATGTATAATGGACAACAATAAGCATACCCTATATTATATATTATTATGGGATCTCAACATGGCCAGTAAAATGCGAGTGATATTCACATCTTCAATGGTATTTTACAAGGACAAATTGTAATTTTCCGTAGCTGTCTAAACATAACATAAAAAACATAACATTTCTGCCTAGTGTACTTTACACTTGACATTCTCGAAATTAGGGATGACAACAATTTTTATTTGTTTAGTCCTCCTCACCACAAAATTAAAAATATTGTGTACATTGTTTTTGTGTGAATAAAGATTATGGCGCAATACGTTCAAGTGAAATTTCGAATGTCACACTTAGCTGTTTTATATGTCTGTATGATGTAGCACTCAACCACTCCATAACTTTTATATGTTTTAATAGTTTCATTTCAATGATAAAGCAAAAATAGTGTCAAAATTTCTTCCCTATTGTCAAGTGTTTTTATTGGCAGGATGAGGAAATACCATAAGGCAATAAAGGCATGTATTCTGTTATGTTATAATTTCTATAAATAAGTTTAGTATTACCAACACCATCCAATATCCTTTTTCAGGTTGATAGAAAATATATCTTTTGGTCTGTGTTTGTAAAGCTTCACATGGCTCAGGTGAAAATGTACTGAAACAAATTAGGATAGTTTAAATATTATTATTAGGTAACATTAGTAATATTATAATAAAATAAGTAGCTCAGACTAGACAATGCTTTTTCTTTAGAAGTAAGTAATTATTGCTCTAATATATTTAGAACATGGTCATATACTAGTTGATAGATATAAACAACATTAGATAAAAATAGCAACAAGTAGTAAATAGCATATTATTGTAAGTTATGTATATGCCATAAAATTCAATATAATTATTTTTATTTTATTTATTTTTAACAAAACTACCTGACCTGGTTAATATTATTACTGCAAATTGTATTTCAAAATTGATTCTGTTATTAGGGTTGCAAACAAAATTAACAAATCAAGGATTATAGAAATAGGTCCCCCTCTACTCGAGTCCATTTTGAATAACATTTATTTACTTACGACATGAATTTAACAACAGCTTCACACAATCCAACTTGCATCTTTTGTGTGTCAGGACTTGTTTGACTGGGATAGTAGAAGAGTATTCTTTTTAGTTCCTAAAACAAAATAAATTAGGACGGCACGTATTAGGGACCATCAAGAACGCCGCCGTCACAATAACTTTAGAGTCATAATGACTGCCCAGTTACTATAATAATTCGATATAGAATTTTCTTGGTCTTATGTACTGAATTTATTATTTAATCATAGATAAGGTAAAATTAAATATCATAATTGGATGGTGTTTACCTCTCCTTCTTTAGGTCCAAAACTTGAATTAAATATGAAAAATGAATTTAATTTTGTTTTTATATCAATCATTGTGAAATTTGGTGACGCAAAAATAATTTCAGAACAGTATTTAATTAATAAATTATATAAAAACAACAATTTTTATTTGCTTGAACGTTCTACATTACATCAATATTTTGATAGTATTTAATGCAGTGTTGCCAGATCAAAATTTCAAAATCCAGGAAATATTAGAAAAAAAATCAGGAGATTGACCTGAAAAATCAGGAAATAAATAAAATATTTATTTACTTTTACAATATTCATAATCAATAACTAATACTTTTCATACATTTGACTTTTTAGCTTTGTTTTTGAAAATTAAATCAATTTTTATATTTCAGTACAATTTTAGTCCTAATTTCTGCAATAACTGGCGATCAACTTTTTTCTCAATTTGGCCTATATTAAATTAAATTGTTAAAATAGTCTTGCCACTGCGGTACTATATTTAAATCTAGCTAATAGTAAAACGTCTTTTATCTCCAGTTGCTGCAAACAAAAAACTAAACGACATCTATTACATGCAAAATTTAAATGTATGTTATATCAAATGGTACCGCAAAAGTAAGTGATTTAAATAGTTAAATTAAGATTTTTTTATTTATTAGTAATTCCTATCGAGTTAAATGATTTATTTCTTTGTGTATTTTTTTAACCGCAATGTCCAAGGAATAGACTTTAATATCACTTCAACCCTTTTTTAGTGTCCCACAGCTGGGCACGGGTCTTCTCTCAACCATTTTACAAGTTAAAAGAGTTAAGGCCTTAGATAGATAGATACAGTATGCATTGCAATAACACGTTTTTTTTACCTGAATTTGGCTAGAGAATTTCATTTAGTGTTTACTCCGTAAACAAAATCTATGCTATTATAAATTAGTAGGTAGATCTCATACGTTATTTACTCTATAGACGTACCTATGATTTTATTTTATGACACAGATATCAGGAGATTTTACAGTAAAATCAGTAGATCAGGAGAATCTCACACAAATCAGGAAATCTCCTGATAAATCAGGAGATCTGGCAACGCTGATTTAATGTCTTGTCATACTTGTCTTGTCTGCCTGTGGCTGTCAGTGACAAATGACAAATGTACAATCAACGATGTGACAGAGTCATGTTGTACAATGGCGTCTTAGAACGTCGCAGTTTTTTAGTTTTTTACTACTAATTTTTAAAAACTTAACTTAATTCAACTTGACACTGGCAAAATTGCGGAATAATTTCTGCAGAGGCCATAATTAAAAGAAGAAGAAGAAGAACTATGTGACAGACAGCAGAATATAAGAATCTCTTTGATTCCTATATTCTTCTGTCTGTCTGTCTTAAAAAATTTAAACGCTTAAGCTGAATGAGAGTTAGGAGTTAAGAGATATAATATTACTAGTTTACCGCCCGCGGCTTCGCCCGCTTATGTTTCATTATTTGCTTTAAGCTTTATTTATACCAAAGAAGTGAATCGGACCAAGGTTAGTCCTTGGTCCGATTCACTTCTTTATGGAATATTAAATTTTTCAAAATAAACTTATTTAACACCCCCACCGGGGGTAGTTTTGGAAAAATAAAAAACACATCTTTCGTGATTACTTTTAAGGTTTATGTATGCTGAATTTGGAGTGAATCGGACTTGCGATTAAAAAGCTAAAGAGAAACTTAAATTTTTACAATAAAACTCATTTTTCACATCCCTTGGAGGTAATTATGGAAAAATAAAACACCCGTGTCTCATTATCCTTTTCTTAAATGGTGTCACCAGACACCTTTAAGAGGAGATTATGATTATCGATGTCTCACTAGTGCTGCATAGTGCTCTCGCCCTCATACTATTGGCTGAATAATTTTTGTCTACGTTTGGTCACTCTAATTTGTCCGACTGACTGAATATAACTTTTGAATAAATACTTCAATAAAATATTCAAAAATCAGATATGTGAAAATAAGTAAAGTTCATTTATTTTTTGGGTAGCTTAAAAACGTCTGACAAAAGCTCTGGTCCATCAAAAGTGTCTGAAAAAAATAACATTCTAAAAATAAAATTCAAAATTCATTCTAATTCAAAATAATATTCTACATGATTTAAATAAAAATCAGCCATGTGAAAATAAGTAAACTATAAATAATAAAATAAATAAAAACCGTTTATTGGCAAAAGATTAACTAACTCTTATTTTTAGTTACCTTTCTCACCTGGTACCTTCCCAGGTGTCACTCGGCAAGTTTTCACAAGCGCAGTATTCAAGGCACACGAGACGCTACTGAAATCATAAGGTTTCATTCGTGTGAAAATAAGTAATGTCTGATGACCATTTGAAAACAGTGAAACGTCAAACGGTACTTCTCAGATTTGATGAACTGTAGTTAATTCATCTTAGGTTAGGACATGGTTGCACACCTGTTTTCCTTGCGAAATTGAGAATTCGAGATAGTTCAGTCTGTGAATGCGGTCTTGAGGACGGAACTGTGAGCCATATCTTTTTTCACTGCCCGAATATCTCCGTGCCCTTATATGATTGCCTTCCTAAAGATACTCCTCGCCCTGTTAATGTGAACGTACTCCTGTCACTTGCCTGCCCCTCATATTATATAGCCCTAGTCAAGTTTATATCTACTAACAATATCCGCCTCTAACCCTTGTACTATATTTATTTCCTTTGTGCTATTTTATGTTCGTACTTCGCTCAATTTACTCTTCATCTACCTATCTTAAATTCTCCTGTCTTTTTTTTTCACATCTCTAGTTTTTCACTGCATATTTCCTGTCATGACATTTTGTGTTTTCTAACCTTGACATTGGCAGAATCATCGTTGTTACGGTGGAGCCATAAACATCAAAGTTGAAGTTGAAGTTGAACTGTAGTAATTTTGACAACCGCTGTCAGATACGCTCGCGTCAAGTTCGCGTCACGTGATGAGCGCTTAAGATTAGATATGCCAGCTTAAGAATTTTAAGACGAACTTGCAACTTGATCGGCGCGTCTAGAAATTACGTGAATTAGGGCACAGGTATTGTAAAATGCAAGTATGTCTCATCTCTATTATTCATTAATTCACTATGTTAATGTCAAGTGTCAATACTGTCAATCTTTCAATGTTTGCGAACACTTTATCAATCCAGAAGCTTTAATTAAATAAATAAACTTTATTATACACACACTTGACTAATCTTTTTTAAGCTTGTTTATATATTGTGTTATCATTTAAACTTGAACTTGGTAATATTGCGAAATAATTTCTGCAGAGGCCATAATTAAAAGAAGAAGAAATTTGTTTACTTTCGTGAGCTTCGTCGTTCTATTTTAAAACTTTCTTGATAAATTTCACAGACTACTAAGAGAACATAAATTTTAATAAAACTGTGTCTAATTTAAATTTGTATTCTGTTGGTGTTAACATTCAACCAACCAATGCAACCGTCACTCCACTGACCCGACCCGAGTCAAGTGATGCCAAACCTACCTACATTTTTTCGGTACTCAGTATACCTAATTTTAAAAAGCACTTTTATTAGGTCGGTTGATGTCAGTTTGTAAACTACAGCTCAATCCCGCCAGTGACGGACGCCCATAAAATAGTATGTATGTGACGCCTGTATGTGTTAATAGAAACTGGAGGTGAGTTACTTTAAGATAAATAAAAAAAAACTACAAATCTGTCGTATCCGTATATCTCGCGGAAAAGTACCGAATTTCGTAATTTGAGTATAACAGATTTTCAGTGCATCATGTCTTGTATGTGTATAGTAATTAAAAATTTGTGCATCCAACCACTGGGGAGTTATTAATCAAATATGTTTTCGCTGTCACAACATTTACCTAGTGGAATTTTTTTTTATCCCTTGGACGTAGAAGAAAACAATAGTTCAAAAATTAGTGCATGACATGAGATAGTTGTGTATGTATAGATGAAATTTGTGTGTCAATAAACTGGGAAGATATTCAAGTTTCCACTGGCTAAACATTTGGCCATTAAAATTTGCTAGATTTCAAATAAAACACTTAAAGAGAGCTGTAAATATGTTCACGTTGTTTTGAATTAGTTTACATTGTTTGTGGAAACAGATGACATGTAAACACACAATGAGGTTATTATTAGGTCCTAGTACTAAAAGGATGCTCTTTAGGGTCTAGTTTATAGTGTTTATACATACCTTGTAAGAATCTGTAACGTCTTGCCAAATATCACTGACATACTATTGGCAATTCTTTAAGTAACTATGTAACTTGTTCTCAGATGTCTCAACAAAATCTTGAACAAAGTGCAGCTGAAAAACAGCTCAGTACTGTGGACATAAAAGTTGAACCTGGGACACACAATGATGACTCACCACATGTAGACAACATGCAACAGATGAATAGCGTAGGCATTCTTGTTTATGAGATATTAAAATTAGTAGTAACAAGTAGTTTTAGTAGTTGCTTATTAAACTAATGAAATTGTTTAAATTTTCAGTTTGCCCAGTGTTATGAAAATGTAAAATATGAAAATCTATTACATCATGAATATATTATTAAAGATGATCCTGATTCAGACAGTAAGTGTTCCGAGCTGATTGATGACACACAAGAGATGTGCACTGTAAGTATATTTTGTACTATATTTCTAGTTACTACTGTTTTGGTACTGGAAGAGTGCTCCTCCCCTTCAGATCCAATGCAGTTGTGGATTTTTCACTGACCTATATTGTATTATGTGTTACAGACCACACCACAAAGCTCAGGTGGTATTGCAATGTTCATAAAAGAAGAACCCGCAGCTAATGTGGGATACAATGAGCTTGCTCCTCTAATGGTCACTCAACTGACAGATGTTGTGAGTATATCTCCTGCTTGCACTTTTCATTCTTGCCATTGTAAAGCTGATCCTACTCATTCAAGAACTTTAGCTTGTTCAATAAAATTATTTAAGATTGTATAACATTTGTTTCACTAACACATTTTGTAATTTCAAATATTTAATGTTTCAGCAAAGTGAAAGTGGTCTCAGTTTGCTTTCAGTTCCTCTGAAAAAGGAAGTGAAGGACAGTGTGAATTGCTTGAAGATGTCGTCAGTTCAAAGTTTACACAAGCAACAAGTTGTACCTAATGGGCTCAAGAAAGTTGATGTGTGTGTCAATGGTAACAGTAATTGTACAAGAAAAGTTAGTGTAAAGAAACAAGCTATTTGCACTGCAAATGGTAACACTTACCAGTGTGATATTTGTCATAAGAATTTAACACATAAAAGTAGTTTACAGAAGCATATTCGTTTACACACTGGGGACAGACTATACAAATGTGATGTCTGTAATAAGGGCTTCACAAACATATGTAGTTTAAAAATACATATTCGCATACACACTGGAGAAAAACCATACAATTGTGAAACATGTAATAAGAACTACATAAACCTCGGCAGTTTAAAAAGACATATCTTGTGCTCACATACAGGAGAGAAATCTTTAAATTGTGATTTTTGTAAAAAGTCTTTCTTTTACCCTAGTAATTTGAAAATACATATTCGCACGCACACTGGAGAGAAACCATACAAATGTGATGTGTGCAATAAGGCCTTTATTGACAAAAATGGATTGGAACTACACATTCGCACTCACACTGGGGAGAAACCATACAAATGTGACCCATGTAACAAGACTTTCTCTAAAGTGAGTAGTTTAAACAGACATAACAAGCGCACACACACTGTGGAGAAACCATATAAATGTGATATGTGCAATAAAGGCTACAATAATAAAATTAGTTTGAAAAAGCATATTAACATACATACTAAGGAAAAGTATTGTGATTTTTGATTTTGAACCAAATACAAACTGGCTGAATATTTAGTTAAAATACGGTCGAACTATGATTTAATTTACCTGAGAGTGACATGTAACTTCTTTATGCATTTACATGAATAATTGTTCCATGAATCCCAGCCTTTCGCCACCGACTTGTGGCGCGGTAACGTTTAGTGGTTGTTTAGTTGTAAACTAAAAATTAAATTTAACCAAATAAATAATTATTGCTGATATTCGTTACAAGTGCTAGCTTTATTTAAAGTTAGGCATTATAATTAGTTAATTAACTGATTTACTCACACTACTTACCTACTAATGACTTAGAAAACAACTAATAGTTTTTAATTTTTTGTTAAACATTTTTATTACATGAGGCTACAATTTATAAGACTGTTCAATTAGGAACTAATTGGCCTCATTTTATTTTATTTAAAAAAATATAAAATTTCTATTAATTTCAGTTATTTTTGTTAACTACTATTTTATTTTCTATTAAGTTCAGTATTCAATTTTATCGCTTTCTCTTCTGACACACTCTTTGTAAGATGCATAGACAGTTGACATTTGTATTTTTTTACTATATCTTGAAGACAAGCTACAGTCCATCAAATCTAAGAAGTACCGTTTGACGTTTCACTGTTTTCTATTTAATTAGCTTTATAGAGGCGTAATTCACACTACTTTTATTAGCTTTCCTGTAAAATAATTGAATTATGAAGCTATTTTTATATTAACGTAACATAAACAATTTTCATACAAAAAATAAAATTCTAAATGTACTACGTTTAGAACTGTCAAACGGTACTTCTTAGATTTGATGGACTGTAAGGTCTCTCTGACCTGACTGACCTTAGCTATATTTTATATCCGTATCCTTTCGTTTTTATATATACATCCGTGGATTTAAGACTTTATTACACTTTATTATTTCTTCCGTTTTAAAATTTGTTGCATCATTTTCGTAATTTTTAATGTCTATCCGGGTTTATCATAATTTTTTTCGTATAATAATCAATTGCGTTAATTCTTTAGTAAATTATCCATACACAACAACATACATGCACTTGAAATGGTAGTATTCAATAGAAATTAAATTAAATATCAGTGTCAGTAGAGGTGCTAATATGAGTCATCTAGGTCTTGCAAAGATCTACAATGAGTGCTTATTACTGGCTCACTCGTACCAAGTCCGCCACTTAGCGACTATAGTTCGTTCGGGTTATTGAATGAAATGAAAATGTTCACCGTGGTGTTGAAATTCAAACAAATTATATTTTTAAATATTAATTTGTATTTGGAGCGCAGCATCGGGACGAAATTGATAAATTCTTGGATAATTGGATTGTAAAGGTGTGAGGTTGTTGGGAGACATGATACCACTGACTGCTCAAATAGTACTCTCTATATTTTGCTAAGACACAAGATTATATATTATTGATAGGTACATACCAGCTATACTTACTACGTACACACTACACCTCCCAAGGCGGTGTAAAAATAAAATAAAATTACAATTTTGTTTTATTTACTAAACTTATCTAATTGAACAATGATTAAAATACTAATATTTTTTTTTAATTCCACATTAAAATAAAATTTATTGATCGTAGTACAATTTGGTTCTGTTTTTGTGAACAGTGTCTATTTTTCCATTTTTTAATATTTTAAAATTGGATGACTCATCAGAAATAACTCTGTATGGTCCGTTATACACATTATCTAACTTATTACACATATTGTTCTTAACTAAAATTAAATCATTAGGATGATAAGTTGTTGGATTAAAATTTTTATCATAACGTTCTTTTCGTTCTAATTTGCTGTTGAGAAGGTTGTCTCTTGCCTCTTTTAATGACTTTTGCAGTCTAAATTTTAACTCAAACGGATAATAATCGTGATTATAAAGCGGATCAATATGACTATTAGTTAAATTACTAGGTAAACTACATTTCTTACCATAAACTAACTCATAAGGAGTATAATTAGTAGATGAATGAACAGAAGTGTTATAGCTAAATGACCAAAATGGGAGCCACGTACTCCATGTCTCAGGATGATTGTCTGTTTGTATACGGAGATAAGAATTTAAATGTTTATGTGTATTTTCCAAAGCCCCTATGCTTTGGTGATGATAAGCAGTAGAGTTCAACTGGGTTATATTTAAAAGTTTACATACCTCCTTAAATGTAGTTGAGAGAAACTCTGTCCCGCGATCCGTGGCTATCACCTTCGGTACTCCATACCTTAATATAAAATTATTAACTAATGCTTTCGCAACCTCTTCCGATCTCTTAGTAACTAAAGGATAAGCTTCAATATATTTAGTAAGTTCACATTGTGACGTGAGAATATAGCTATAGTTGTCATTATCTCTGTCTAGAGGTCCTACTAAATCAATAAAAATTTTCTCAAACGCACTATGTGCTGTGGTAGTGATCTCCATTGGTTGTTTGATATCATGATTATGATGTTTTTGTTTTTGACACTTATCACAACGTTTCACAAATTCTCTAACATCATTTTCTAGTCCTGTCCAGTAATAATATTTTTTAATGTTATTGAACATTCGTCTCACACCCGCGTGGCCACTCGTAGGTAAGAGATGAAAGTCGTTCAAAATAACTCTTTTATCGTCTTTATTCTCTATTCGATGTACATCCTTAACTATATTTAATTTTGGACCTGTCCATTTTTTAATTTTTTTTATCTCATTTAATAATTTGTCAATAAATATATAATTTTTGTTGCTTTTAATTAAATATATTTCTGTAATATTTATGCTTTTGCAAAAGTCTTGTAACTCTCTCACAAATTCGACTCGTGATATTTGCGATGGAGAAGATACTTGTTTAACATAGATAGTCCTTTCATTAGCAACGTATATAAAAGTCTTACTCTCTTTATTAATTAAACGATTTTTTCTTAATTCTTGTAATTTGCATACGTTTATTAAACGTAATTCTACTGATAAATTTGAAGTAGTACTAGATGTGCTTGGTTGATCAGACCAAACTGGGGAAGTACTATTAGCAACGTTATCAGAAGTATTGTCAATCAATTTTCTTTTCTGAGCTCTAGTCATAACCGAGACACATGCTTCATGCATATGTTTTAAATCATTACATGTTATGTAAATTCGAGACAATGCATCTGCAGCCGCATTTTCCGAACCCTTAACATGTTCTATGGTGAAATCATATTCCTCTAATAATAACCTAAATTTAAATAATCTACTTGATGGGTCTTTCATATTAAATAATGAAACTAAAGGCCTATGGTCTGTTAAAATTTTAAAATGTTTTCCATACAGATAGGGCCTAAAATGTTTAATTGCCCACACTATTGCTAGCAATTCTTTATCAATAGTTGGATAATTTATTTCCGATTTATTAAGCGTCCTACTTGCAAAAGACACTGGCCTACCATTTTTATTTGACAAAATTGCACCAATAGCATAATTAGATGCATCGGTCTGTACAATAAATTCACCTTGTTCGGAAAAATCTGGATATTGCAAAATTGGTGGGGACAATATTTTTTCTTTAAGTTTTTCAAATGAAAATTGACAATTTTCATCCCATATAAATGAAGCATTTTTGCGACATAACTTATTAAGTGGATATGCTAACTTTGCAAAGTTCGGAATAAATTTCCTATAAAAGTTAACAAATGCTACAAATCTCCTAGTCTCATCTACATTTGTGGGACACGGATAATTTTGTACAATTTTTATTTTATCTGGGTCAGGTAACACTCCGTCACCAGAAACTACATGGCCTAAATAAAGTAAATCCTTCTTTAAAAAATTACATTTCTGAGGATTAAGTTTTAAATTAACTTTCCTTAAGCGTTCAAATACATCTTGTAAGTTTTTATTATGAATATTTAAATTTCTTCCAAAAACTACTAAATCGTCCAAATAAACTAGGCATTTATCATACGTTAACCCAGTCATAGCCATAGTCATCATTCTAGAAAAAGAACCTGGACTTGTCTTTAAACCCATTGGCATACGAGTCATTTGATATTGTCCTGAACAAAATGCGGTGTATTTTCTGCTATTTTGCTCAAGTTCAATATTATAGTAACCTTGATACATATCCAAATGTGAAAAATAAATAGAACCCGATAGAGAATCGAGTACTTCACAGATATTAGGAAGTGGAAATTTGTCGTCTTCGATGCAGTTATTTAATTTACGATAGTCAATAACTAGCCTCCACTTTTTCTGATCAGTTTCACTCTTTTTCGGAACTAGTAAAACGGGGCTAGACCATTCACTGCGACAAGGTTCTATGATCCCTTCGCTAAGCATTTTATCAATTTGTTGTTTAATTTCACCTTTTTGAGAGTGAGGTAACCGATATGGTTTAGTAAAAACAGAAGATACATTTGGCTTCAAAGTAATTGAATGTTTATAAATATTTGTGGTAGACAGTTTGTCTCCTGGCAAATAGAAAATATCTGAGTACTTAGCACACAAATTCTCAATAGATATCTGTTCTTCTTTTTGAAGATGTTTCAAGTTCAAAACAGAAAATAGTTGTTTTACCCGGTTTGCATCATTTTCCGACTTATCAAAATTACAAATATTATAGTTGCTTAATTTTTCTAAATGTGGGGTAATATTAGTTAACGTACAAGACTTATCGTTTGTATTTAATATTTTAATAGGTATTAAACCATTAACTGGCTTTGCTATACAACTAGCCAAAAATATCCCTTCACTGATTTCCTCAGAATGCACGACACACTCGTCAGTAAAGTCTGTCTGCAAATAATGTATAAATTCGCATCTCGGTGCAATTTCAATAGAGTTATTATATTTAAGTAATGGTAAAATTAATTTAAAATTATTATGAGTAAACAATGTAAATGTTTCATTACTAAAGTCTAATATTGATGTATGTTTATTAATAAAATCTTGGCCTATGATGCCATTTGCCCTACATGGCAGAGAATCAAAAATATAAAACTTGTTACATTTAAGGTGATGATCACCTGAAGCCAAAGTTAAATAAACATATCCTAATGCATGGACTTTGCCACCAATTCCATTTATGATAATGTCCTCCTTTTGGACTGGAATGTTTTGTTCCAAAACATACTTAAGTTTCAACGCTGAAATTGTAGCGCCGGTGTCAACTAACCACGAATATGGTTTGCTATTTGAAGACAACTTTATATAATAATTAGTATCGGTAGCTAAAATAATTTTATTAGTCACGAAAAACTGATTTCTTTCGTTATTTTCGGATTCATTTATAACTCGAATTAAAGGGTTATAAGATTTATTTTGGCTTATCCCTTGGTTACCGCGATAGTACGTACCTCTACCGCGCGGTGCTCCTCGACCACGGTATTTTGTCCCGCGGCTCTGGTGATGTGCCTGCGCACCCCCACGATTGCCGTAGTAGCCTTGACGATCACTGAAATTGTTTTTAAAACCAGTATTAAAATATGACCTTCTATAATAGTTATTTCGAGATCCCCGATAATTCTGCTGCCTCCCTCTGGGAGAATACATACCTAAGATCTCACCGTAACCGGAAGTACCAGCGGTAGATGTCTCCTCATCCTTCGCTGCTTGTATTGCATCCTTCATCGACTCGTAGTTCCTAGCTGCAATGATAGTCGAAAGGCGCCGGTTTCGCAAGCCATCAGAGAATCTTTTTATTACGAATTTCTCATTTAAAGGTTTAATTATTCTATAAGTCTCTAAATTTCCTTTGGCTTGTGATACCGTAAGATCAACAAAAAGTTCTGAAAGTTTATTTCCATAATCTTCAACAGACAATTCGTTTTGTTTTAATTGTTGTATCTTATTTTGAATCGCAATAGGTGACTTTTGAGGCAATAATACACTACGCATATCCGCAATTAAATCGTCAACGTTAGCATAATCTGATTTCAATTGTAATTTGGCTTGTTGAGACAACCTACTCTTTAATACGAACGTTATTAAGCTCTTTTGACACTGCTCACTATGTAATAGCGAACTATAATATTCGATATTGTCAATTAATTGCTTATAAGAACATTCATTATCACTTGTTATCATAGGTAACAAACTAAGAGCTACTTTTAAATTAAAAGACTCCATTTTTTATCTTGATTACTACTACTAGTACAAGTTAATGAGCACAACTCTACAATACGATTATACAATGAAATAAAATCAATACAAAACTTATCAATTAATATTTTTTCGTTTTGGCCAACTTTACCCTTTTTTATATCATCTGATACTAATTGTATAACATTAGTATATTTATCAAATATTTTCTTCGCGTCAGACAACTTTTTCTCCAATATACTCCCTTGTCTACGGTCAGGGCCAATTTTTATTAAATAAGTTTTAATTGCTTTCAGTTCCTCATACAAGCATTCTAAAATATGAGCCATAACTTACCATCCTTAACAGTAATTTAATAACCTGTAAATATAATATAATAATTATCTAGCCACAAAGAGAAAAAAAAAATATTACGATTATGCATTTAAATTATAAAGTTCAAGTCCATTTTACACGCCTGTAGTTTTCGATGACAACGCGATAACTCAACATTTGTTTATTTACGGTCTTTAACCGAACCGAATTCCACTCATCACTTATTTAGTTATTATTCACTTTAAATTTAACACTTTAAGATCGCAGAAGCTGTTTTGGATATTTATTTGGGTAACTGCCATCTTTGCGTTCATACCATCTCGGTTTTAGATCGCCGTACTCCTTTATCAGGCAACTGCCTTGAACTCGATCTCCGAATAATCGCATTCCGGTACAGCTCTTGATTTATCCAGCGTACATGACAACGCCGGTATGCCCGCAGAATAAAATAGAGAACGCCAATTCCCAAAACTAGCACCACTATGGCCAGCAATATGGTGATAGTAGAAACATTGAATGTTACTTCCTCTAGTTGTGACGTATTAAAACCGCCACCAGCTGCGTTTTGTACCACCAAGGTTTCCTCTTTAGTCTGTGTACTGCCCATCTTTTTCACAAACCAACGCACCAGCACAAAAAAGACACACAATAACAGTGTTACGAACACAACGTATCGCCGTAGTGAGTGTAATTAAAAAAAATTGAACTAAACATTGTTATAACTTGTTCACTAAAGTCGAATTGTTTTGAAGCACGCGCCTTATACGGCATGCAGGCGCCGGTAACGCGATCGCATGCGCATACCAGTGCCCGAAGGCAGGGTCGCCATGTAAAGGTGTGAGGTTGTTGGGAGACAAATGATACCACTGACTGCTCAAATAGTACTCTCTATATTTTGCTAAGACACAAGATTATATATTATTGATAGGTACATACCAGCTATACTTACTACGTACACACTACAGGATGGAGGTGACACAAGACCGCGACGCCTGGTAAGTGTTAGGTTAGGTTAGGCCTTTGAGCTTTGGCATGATCCGGGCTAGTAATAATAATAATAATTTGAAAACATTGTAAATTACTCTTCTTTTTACCAACCCACATTTTTACGGATTGGTGAGTTTTTCATTGTTTAGATTTATTGCGGAATAACAGGACACAACCGTTGCGTTCAAAAGTATGCATTCAACATGTCACTTGTCTAATTAAGAACGATTTGATTGGTTACGGTGTGTGGCCAGGCCGGCGCGGACAATTATAACTCACAACATGTTAACTCGAACGAACTATAGTGATAGTATTTTTGGTGTACACAAACATTAATAAAATTATTTAAGACTGACTTAATTTATGTATACTAACATTTGAGACACGTCTGCAATACTTTTGTTTTAAGTTTTTTTAGTCGAAAATTAAAATGGCTCAAAAAATTGGTTTTATTTATATTATGTTAATTTTTTTTATACAAAGTAGGTACCCTAGCAAAGTTTGACAGGTTAATTAAATAACACCTTACATATAGACAAAACTTTGTATCAAGGTGCGTTCGGCAGAAGGCTATTTTTAGTTACAAATATTTAATTTTTCAGCAAACTGCAACTGACTTCAGTCAAGTTCCTCCAAAAGTGAAGAGCGAGGAAAGTGTGGCCCCTTTGGAGATACCGTCAATTCAAAGTTTACATCAGCAACAGGTTGTAATTAGCGGGCTCAGGACAGATAGTGTGTGTGGCAACAGCGATTATTTAAGAAAAGTTAATGTCAAGGAACACGCTAAGTTCACTGCAAGTTGTAACATGTACCAATGTGATGTCTGCCAGAAGTATTTCAGTCTCAAAGGAACATTACAGAGGCATATCCGCATACATACTGGTGATAGACCATACAAATGTGATATGTGTAAAGAGACTTTCGGTCGACCCTGTAGTTTGAAAGATCACATCCGTACGCACACTGGTGAAAAGCCATACAAATGTAACTTTTGTTATAAGACCTTTTCTCAAGCGGGTACATTAAATAGACATACACTCACACATACTCGGTACAGACCGTATAAATGTGATTCATGTAATAAGGCTTTCTCTCAACGGATTCATTTAAAATATCATAACCGCATACACACCCAGGAGAACTTACACAAATGTAATGTGTGCAATAAAAGCTTTATTGATCCAGGATACTTAAAAAAACATGTTCGCACACACACTGGCGAGAAACCATTTAACTGTGATATTTGTTATAAGAGCTTCACTTTCGCAAGTAGTTTGAAACTACATGTTCGCACACATACCAAAGAAAAGCCATACAAATGTAATAATTGTAATAAGACATTTAGTCATCCGACCTCTTATTCGTATCATAAACATACACACACTGGGGGCAAACCGTACAAATGTAATGTATGTAAAAAATCTTTCTGTAAAGTAAGTAATTTAAATATTCATACTCGCACGCACACTGAACAGACTACACAAAAGTGATATGTGAACTATTTTGTGAACTGGGTGATTTGGAAGAACAGTCTGTGACCTCAAAACTTATTTTGGTAAACAATACAAGTGATAGTTGTAAAGTCGTAAGAATGTTATAGGCCCGTTTTGACAAATGTCATCGCGACGATACTATGCATGCTATAAAATAAGCGCGAAAAGAATACTCGCTCTATATTGTCACTTAATGTATCACGCTAAAAATTTCACAAAAACTATGCATTTCATTTTCAAAGTCTTTCTCAAATGTCAAAACGGGTCTTTTATTTTTTTACTTCTGTAACGCTGTATTTGTTGCACATGCGTTGTAATTATTATTATCACTTGTATTGATTACCAAAATATATTTTTACTAACTAAACATTTTACCCTTAAGCCTAAAAGGAACATCAAAAAAAGAAACGTGGACCAAGGAGCAAATGTATAAAATAGTAAAACCGTTTTGAAAATAAACTTGTTGGCAATCTTTGAAGATTAAATGAATAAAGATTTTTTTAAAGATATTACATTTTTATTTGAATCACACTTTACTTTAACCCATCTTAGCGTCCCACTGCTGGGCACGGGTCTTCTCTTAACATGAGTGAGTTTAGGCCTTAATCCACACAAGCTGTGCAAGTGAGGTCCTAAGACATGCCGGTTTCCTCACGATGTTTCACCGAGCAGCGGCGACGAATCTATTTACACACAACGATGTGCAGGCACTACTGGGGGTCGAATCCGCGACCTTTTATATTTAAAGTTGAGGCAGACATCGGGGCGCCGCCGCCGCTGCTCGTTGTTTCTAGATTTATTTTTATGTCCGCAAGGATTGAGGGACCACTTCAGATTTAAGAAGGAAGCTCGCACCCTTATTTAGTAGGGAAATAAATAATTTTGTAGGCCGAATGCTGAAATTTGTAGTGAAATATCTTTAAAGTTATATCAATGTGAATGTGGCTCCTCAATCCAAACATCAATATAACTTTGAAATTTTTGTATCATTTAGTAGCAATTGTGTATAGTTTCTACTAAAAATCTGAGTCCAGTACTGTTTATATTCAAGAATATACAATACTTTTAATGTGGCTCCTCGATCTATACACAAGAACGTGAATTGCCATGAAAGTTATTGGTCAATTTATATTCCACATTCTAAAGACATTTAGTAGTAAGTGTGTTCGAATTTGTAGCATATAAAGTAGTAGAATTGAGTGAATTTGATAAATAAATGCATTTCATTTGGCTCCTCAATCCTGACGACTGCATAATAAATAATTGACTGTACCTACCTCAGATCAAAACAGAATAAAATACCAGACCTTAGGTAGCAATCTTACATGGCATAGAGGATAAACTCCAAAACTGATAGAACCCAGCGGTTCTGAATCTGTTACATGGTGTCATCTGTCTATATACTTCTATTGGTTGCCTTGACAACCAAAACTGTTTTTTAAATCGTAGCTTTCCGAAGGAAGTGTACATTGACTATTTTTAACATATTAAACAATATATTACTTTTATAACATTCAAAGGTTAACGTCAATACCTTCATTGGTACATTATTTCTTTCAGAAGTTTATAATAATCCTTACAATGTCTATAAGAAATCCAAGATTACCGCTTTTGCCCGGATATGGGACTAATCCAATGGTGAGTAACTTTAAATTGTGCTAATATATTTTACCTCACTATGGCACTCAGTACTGTAAGTGTTCTTTCATGGCAGAAGTGCACTATTTTCTCCTCATAGCTGTTTAGGCGAAAGAAATTAGGCCTTAGGCTTTGTTCAATATTAAACGTAACGCACAGACTGTAAACATATTATGTACCTACTTACAGTTAACAACGCACTACTAGAGTATTGTTGGTTTCGGTGTGAACGAGAAGTTTAACGTAGTTAGCAGCCGATATATAATCCGTTTTGTCTGAACAAAGCCGTTTTGATGGACGGCACACTGCACAGTGTATTCTAAGTAAGATGCGCCAGCGCGGTTATGTTTTCCGTTTTTTTATCCTATATATAGGCTTGCGCTTGACCACAACTTGCTTGGTGTGAAGCAATGTTGCAGTCTACGATGGAACGCGCTTATCCAATAAATACCGATTCACTCGTGACTTGAAGACAGGTAGATTATAGCTATCGGGAAACAAAGAAGACAACTTGGCAGTTCGCACAATAAAAGTGGAAGCAATACGCTTTGTGCGTGCCAGTAGAATTTCCACCATATAATGCTGGCGCATAGCCGTACCTCTACTTGTTATCCATTACCTTGTATTTTGATTATAGATAGGGAAGACTAAGTTCGGCGTCCGTCCTATATTCACGAGCATTGACAAAGTAAACATGCTCGTCGATAAGCAGGAGGGGGTCAACCGAGTTCCATCATTATACTGCCGTAAGCAGGCGCCTGATTTACCAACCTGGATCATGTATGATAAACATGTAAGAACATTTTATTAGCAATTTTTTAAAGGTTCGAGGCTAAAAACCCATTTAAATGAATTTATATAAAATAATCTGATTCTCACCAGTAGGTATAGGTGTAATTATCGATTTAAGTACTTAATCGATAAAAGTCCCATGTAATAAGGGGCGAGCCTCTATTGCCATTCATCGGGCACGATTCCAAACTTCGAGCTGCAACTAAGATTCTCTAAGTAGATATATTAGGAAAGTCTTTTTGCTCGACCTGGGATCTCACGATGACAGAATTTACCATATTTATAAAAATAACACAGTATTATGAAGTATATCGATATTAAAAGCTCTGCATTGTTTAGTGTCAGATGGCCGTGTATGTTAATACCCCAACCTATTATTGTTATTCTTGGTTTTTAGATTTTACGTTTTAAAGCCTACTTCCAACAAACATTACATGAAATGCGTTCCGGGTCTCATATCTTAAGGAAAGTTGATATATTCTTCTTTCTTGAAGATGGCACAATAAAAGTGATGGAGCCGAAAACTGAAAACAGCGGATTATCGCAAGGTATTCTTAAATCATCATATTAAACATATTATTATATAGTCATCTATATAATAATATGTATAATATGACTATATATATATCTATTGTTATTGCCTCTGTCGTTTAAAGTAAATTATTTTAGATTGTAGAAACGTAACTATTTTATATATCGTTAGGTATAGAATTAATTATATTTAATTATATTATGACTTATTCATAAAAAAATTATAAGAATTAAGTTTGAAATGGACTTTTTCCCTTTCTTACTAATATAAAGTCAACAGACAAAGACTAACGAATTAAAAACCTATTTTAGCTATATCGAGCATAAAAGACGTTTATGAAGACGGGGGTTAGACTTTAGAAATAAGATTCACTACTCTGTCACATTAGGCTAGCCTGTAATGATAGATTTAAGATATGGTAAATACATAAATAAATGTGTGTTTTATTGATAGGTACTTGTGTATTAAACGTAAAATTACAGCTAATTAAGTAATGTTTTTATTTGGCCAGGCACTCTTATTAGCCGTCAAAGGATTCGACTTCCATTCAGCTATGATCTTTACTATGATGTATTAGATCTAAACATAGGACGGGAGGTCACATTCTTCGGTAAAGTTTTTAAGGTATTCCATGAGCATTTACAGCTAGTAACATTGGATCGTCACATACTGCACATCTCTACTTTGAATGTAGGCAATAATACTACGCTATTGGTCGCTTATATTTTTTTTGCCAACAATACCTTTGTGTGTACTCGTGGAAAGCCATTATCAAAATTTCCACGCTCCGTTTTATTATATTTAATAATAAGTGATATTATCTATTTATTTATTTAAAGTATAGATATATTATCTGTGTTTTGATTAACGGTGTGATTCCCACCAAATAACTCCCCAGCTTACACTTACTGTTGTTGTACTTATCATTACACGCCCGCAGCACGCAAATGCTCGTAGCCCACACAATGTCTCTACCATTACCATCATCGTAGCGCGTAGTCGTAGCACACGTAGTAGTCTAGGCTCGTAGCGCTAGACTCGTAGCAAACCGCCCCGTAGCACTATCTCGTAGGCTCGTAGCATCTAATTCGTAGTCTCGGTCGTCGTTGTGAATGAATGAATGAAATTGGATTTTTTCCCTTAATTAAAAGTGTACGCACTTTTTAAATTCCCTTTTACACGAACCTTGGCCTAACGACAAGGTTTGTGTAAAAGGAATTTGAGAAGTGAATAGGAAAGTTTTTAAAAATCAACATCACCCGTGCAAATCTGGGGCGGGAAACTAGTTTGTGGCATGTAACTACTTTGTTGGTGTTATACAAACTGGTAAATGTAAACTCGTGCTTTGTAGCCGCCTGTAGGAAATGTAAAACCTACGAACGGAAATAAGTATATAAAACAATAAGAGAATTTATTGTAGATCCTGAACTGCGACAACTTCACGAGAGTGTTTCTAAATCGTCTTGGCATCAACGTGCCTGATCCCATTCCTTGGCCAGATGCATTGGAGGTAAGTAAACTTTATCAACCACGTGATCAAATTCTTTGGTATTATTTATTTCGAATTTCATATTTTTGTAGAGAGCACCACCGAGAGGAAAACCACCAAAACACAGGCCCTTTAAACAATTTTTGGATTTCGATAGACAGGTTCTTAGGTAAGATTTAAAATTTACATTTTGCTATGATTAAATGATTTCACGAACATTGTTGGAAAATATTTTGTTAATGTTCAAGGTTTTACGGTTATTGGGACGATCGTGATTCGGAATTTGGCAGGATGCATTATTTGGAGATACATTACTTTTTAGCGGATGATACTATCGAAATTAAAGAGAAACTTCCTGAAAATTCTGGGACTGAACCTGGACCTATGTTCTTAAAGAGACTTCGATTGCCAAGGGTAGAAATAATTTTAGATTTATTGTAGTGATAATAGGGATGACTATACTTTTATTTGTTTTGTCCTTCAGATAGATACATTAAAAATAATGGACACGAAATATTCTTAATTTTATGTGACTAATGATTACGGTAATACGCCCTAGCGAAATCTCGAATGACGCCATAAGTAAGTTTTAGACAGAGGTATAAAACATATGTAGGTAGGTACGTACAGACGTAACGCACTCCAACAATTTAATGCGTTACTTTATATAGTTTCATTTCAATGATAAAGCAAAAAATACGTGTCTAACATTTTTTTATAAACCTCCTGACGGACTAACTAAAAACGATTTTTCATACCTTGTCGTCATCCCTATTTATTTTATACTAGTTTTCCGCCCGCGGCTTCGCCCGCGGATGTCAGTTGTCGCGCTAGACCATTAATCCCTTTTTTCGTAGTCGGATAAAACTATCCTTTCCCAGGTCTCGAACTATCTCCATACAAAATTAGTTCAGTAGTGTAGGAGTGTAAGCAACATTTTGAAATCGTCAAGCCCCCATAGGTATATCCATAAATCAATAGGTGTTTCTTAAAAAACACTACGGCTCTTAGACCATACTTATAAGAAGAAATAAAATTTAAATTTAGAATTGTTTTCATCAAACATGTCATTGTGTCAAAATAAAGAGTAATTTAAATCAAAAGCACGAAAGAGTATTGATATCAACTTCGAAGAAAATCGCACTCAGAATAATTTCTCAGGCTTCGCCCGCATGGTATTAGGTTAAAAATACAAAAAATGGAAAAATAAAAAACACGTGTTTCATTATTTAATTTAAGCTTTATTTGTACCGAGTTT
The DNA here is from genome assembly GCA_936450015.1 of Meganola albula. Classification (NCBI taxonomy): domain Eukaryota; kingdom Metazoa; phylum Arthropoda; class Insecta; order Lepidoptera; family Nolidae; genus Meganola; species Meganola albula. Next base: position 8,796,449 of record OW388155.1, on the reverse strand, counting down.
GAAGTGAATCGGACCAAGGGTTAAACAGTTATGTAATATTTACTTTTTCCAAATAAACTCATTTTACACCCCCGCTGAGGGTAGTTTTGGAAAAATAAAAAACACGTGTTTCATGATTTCTTATAAGGTATATGTGTGCCAAATTTGGAGTGAATCGGACTTGAGACTATACAGATCCAGAGAAACTTAAATTTTTACCAATAAAACTCATTTTCCACATCTCGTGGGGGTAATTATGGAAAAATAAAAAACCCGTATCTCATTATTTGTTTTAAGGTTTATGTGTACCGAATTTTAAATGAATAGGACCAAGGAATAAAAAGTTGCATACAAACTTCACCCCTCTATTTAACCCTCTTAGGGGATGATTTTTGAAAATATTATTAGCCTATGTCCGATTCTAGGGTATACACTACCTACATTCCAAATTTCAATAAGATCGGTTCGGCGGTTATGGAGATACGCGGTAACAAACCTTCACACACACACACTTACTTTCGCATTTATAATATTAGTAGGATGAGATCGTACGTATTAAATATTCGTTAATAATTTCATAGTAGGTATTATAATTAAATGATTGCAGAAAATTCCACCCCACATAGAGATGACTGGTGGTCCGCTATCGGCATCGTACAGTCCAGCTGATTTGAGTATTGGAGCCGTACTCAACGTGTATGGACGTAATGTAGTCCTCACTGATTGTGATCCTTTTACCAAGGAATATTATAGGGTCACCTACGGATTTGGTAAGTACGTGAATTTTTTGTACGCCTTTGTTGTCGACGGTGTCAGCAGCTAAAGAGAATATTAACCATATGTCGCCGGCTATGTTTAGGTCCGGTATGTTATAAGCGGGTAAGCGTATTGCATGTCATCGCAGTTGCTATGATTTTTATAAGTATTACCTATATTACCTATACTATTTGGTGGCTGAGCCAACTTTGTCCGTGGAAGTACACCTTTTATCTGAATACCTTGTGGTCCCCGGGTGGAACAAATAAGGCAACAATAAACTAACTAGTAGTAGGCTTCGGTAGTTAATGACCACCCAACAGACAAAGCCTAAAAACAAACAAAAAAGAAATAAGAAAATCGAACTGGAACAACAAAACAGTCTTATCGTTTCATAGTAAAAAGTATTAAAAAATCATACAATCACTCTGTTCTGTCATGCCTTGTAATCTATATTACTTAGGTATGTATTCTTATAAACTTTTGGTCTAATCGAAAACTGAGAAATGAGTCGAATATACACTATAAATTAAAAAAATCTTAACTGTACTCGTAATATAGCTATGTTAAAATTTCCTATTAGATACATTCACCCCCTTACCAATACCCAACGAGGAACACACAGAAACCGTGAGCACTCAAGTAGCGGATCGTAAGCTCCCGCCGTGGAACGGGTACGGGTCGTACGATGATTCCGCTGAGAATTGTCGCACAGTAGAGCCGAAACCACCGCATAAGGATTTCATGAAGTTTCTACATAAAGATAAGTAAGTATTATGCAATTTTCGTGTTCAATATGATTGTGCATTAACCAGTAACGAAAAAGAGTTGTGTTGACGTGTCTAATGTGAACAAGTTGTAGCATCGTAAGCGCTGAAACTTATAGGATATTATTTAATGGCTTAACTGATCAAAATGGGTGATCCGGACTTTTACTAAACAATTAAAGTTAACTTAGTTGCTAATTGTTAATTGTTTTAATAGTTTAATATTTATTTGTTTATTTAACCAAAAGCTTACGTCTATTATTACTGTACATCTACATCAATTCAATAGAGTAGCCATTTAATATTTTTATAACTAATAATAGTATGCAGTGCTATTTTTGTAAATTCACCCAGAGAACATGACTGTCTTGGTGGGCCAGTGGTTAGCTTGTTCTCTTAATAACCGTGATGTTCCGGGTTCGATTCGTGGGTCAAGCAAAGAATTACTTGGTGAATCTTAGTTGTAGCTCGAAGTTTGGAATTGGGCCCGTTGAACGTTAATAATAGGCTTGCGCCCTATTACGTGTGGCAACAGTGGGGCACATCTGCCTACATTTTCGGGTCGCGTTAAGCTATGCTATTATTTACATAAATTCTTAGTTTGGTGTATTTTGAGTTAGTTATTTTGTAAAACTAAGCGGAAGTGCTAGGGGGTAATGCACTTTGTTACATATTTGTATGGTGCTTATTCTATCTTATGTTTTTAGGATTGGATTTGATTCGCACATGCTACGTTTTGCGGCCCGGCTGATAAGTGACCGACCGGGCGATGAGACACGATACTTTATCGTCAAATATTTTCTATGCGATGATACTATTGGTGTCTTTGAACTTGGAGAACGGAATTCAGGTTATAGTGTAAGCATTTTTTCATATTATCACGGCATGAAAACAGTTCGTTGTCGTGTTCGTGTTTTCGGTTCCCGTGATTTTCAGAGAGTTAAATGTCCCGTCCTCGTGATACCTACAGCTGAGATTCAGTCCCATAGAGAAGCCATGGTTGAGCGCTTGAACTTGTCTCTCATGGCTGTCTCCGACTGGGGCGACGCCAATCTAGTCAAGTTCAACACTGCTAAAACCCAGGCGTGCCTATTTTCCGTTAAAAAAAGGCCATTTCGTTCATGCATGGAGTACTGCTCGCATCTTTGGTATGGGTCAGCCAATACCAACTCGAGGCGTTGGAGTCTATGTTTTTCGCCATTTTTGATTAAGCGAGATTTTGAGTCGATACCAAAAAATATTCATATTACATCTGAGTATTTGTTTTAGGGTGGTAAATTCTTCCGTCGCGATAAAATGTATTTACCAGATGTGAATTTCTTTGTTCCCGTTGAGCCTCCAGCGTACACAGACAAAGACATGTGGGTCGGGAATGAATTGGTTATTAACAAACATTGCTTTCGACTCGTCTCTGCTGATGAATACGCTTTGAGATATTTGGAGTTAAACGCAGACAAGGTACGTATTATTTCAATACCATTAAACAAACTTACTAATATTATAAACACACACTATACAATGTGTGATATTCGCGTAAATTTAAGAAAATACTGTAAGTTATATGATGTTTTTTTATAGTATCCCATGGCAAACATAGCTTTGATTATGGATAAAATTCGTCGCACTTTGGCTTCCCAAGAAAATGGTTACAAGAATTTTGTAGCGAAATATATGGATGCCGTCGATCCAACTCATAGGGAGCTTATGTCTGTTAGATGTTTCAAGTAAGTCCATTTGATAATATTGTACCTACGTACAAAGCGCTTTGCCTGCACTTTTATTGTGCGAACTGCCAATTTCACAGAATTCGCTGCGGCATCTCTGTTTCACGATAGCTATAATAGGTAAATTGTGGTCAAGCGCATTAAAGGATAAAAAAAGATTGATTTACCAAGTATCACAAATGTAAAGGGTAGCTTTTTACAGACAAGCTTTGAAGGAAATAATGTGTGAAAAGATGACGGAGCATGAGTTTATTACGTTAATCAGACATTTCCGCGGTGATCCAGGAATGGAGAAAATGCCTCGCCGTGAGATGATCAGGTACCTCATTTGTTATAAGACTATTGTGGTATATACTATTCGAGCTTATGCGGGTCTATTCGCCTCTATTCGACGAGTCGCTGTATAAAAATAGTTGGACACTAAACGGATCTAAAATGGCAGCTTTTACCTTCTTGTAACGACAGTTTGGCCCGTCAGCAAAACAAGGTAGTCAGATAAATAATATTTTTTAATGAAGAACTTGGTTGTTTTAAAATAAATGAGCCTGATTATGGACCTATTTAAATAGCTTACCAAGTGCTAAATGGAATGTATTACATATAACCTAATGCCTAATACTAAATAAATGCCAAGTTAAAATAGAATGTTATTATTTTTGTAGACGTGGGTGACTAAGACAGTAATAAAGTGCGAGTAAGAGGGACTGATTAGAGCCGCCATTTTAGAATATTTTTTATTGGGCGGGGGTTATTTTTTTAAGTTTATTATAGTTATTTATTATTTATTTATCACTTATCACCTCACTAACAAATCAGTAGAGAAACACAAACTGGTATTAGGTGGTAGGTATTCATTGCTCGCACATAGTAATATACGGGTGAATCACATTGGTCTTACATTACTTTATACTTACTAAGGTGGTATTTAACCTTACCTGTGAAGGTCACTAGTGTTCACGGATCTAACGCGAGGTTTGTGGGACGACCGCGACCGTCTTCGCGAAGGTTTGATCCACGCGGACGAGTCAGGCGCCGGCGCACTCTCTTTTGAACGTATGCGGCAATTGCTGCGAGCTCACAGACTGCCTATCAATGATGAGCTTCTCATCTGTATGCTTAATGTGTAAGTTACCAACCAGGGTCCTTAGATAAAGAGACACACACACAGCGAAGCGATAGCGAAAGATCGAAAACAAAACATTCAGTTTCGTTATATAACGTGATAATCTTATGCCAATCCCATACATTTTGTTGTTTACGATCTTTCGTTATCGCTTCGCTATGTCACGTTGTCTAGAACTTGAACGTAGGTACCAATCAAAATTAGTTTTCTTCCCAAATAACTCGCCAAGTTTTGCCGGTAATAATATCATACAATCTAAACTAATATTAAAATGTTTAATAGTGTGTTTGTTTGGCTGAACGCGCTAAACTCAGAAACTACTGCACCGATTTTAAAAATTCTTGTGCTAAATTTTTCACAGATAAACCACTGAACCAATTTTGTACAAATTGTTATGCAGATAAATAATTTAATGTCTAGCTGAAGCTACTTTTTACCCATCTACGCAAAAGTCATGTCTATTTTTATGCGTTTTAAAGTTTGATCTTAAATTGTTACATCGGCATGTTCAATAGTTTCATAATTTTTATTTTAGGAATATTTTTGACACTAACAGATTTTCTGTACATTGACTGTTGAAAAAATTTCTGGTAATCTCCTAAATACGTACTGTTTAATTAAATTCTTCAGGCTACAAAAAGACGACAAATGCAATATCCTCTATGAAGATTTAATGCATTTCTTAGACTTCCAAACAAGGCCGGTGTACAATCTCAGTGACAGTGATTACCAGAAAGTGATTCGTCACGCGCCACCCGTCAAGTTTGTGGAGGTACGATATTCCTTAGTGGAGTCCTTTTTAACCCCCGCCATAAAAACATCTGTAGGTGTTTACGTTTAATGCATGTATCTGTATACAAATTTATTACCACGTAGCGCCTGAACGTATGGACCAATTTTGAGGCGGTTTTTTTATTTGAAAGCTGAAGTGATAGAGACACTTAGCTATAAAAAATTGGTTGCCTGTAAAGTCGGTATACGGGCGAAAGTTTTACGTGACAACGACTTTGAGTGGTAAAATAATTTTAATGTGAATATTCATTCGTATAGTAGGAAGAAGGATGAAATAATAGTAACAATTTAAAACATTTATTTATACAAAGAATTATATTTAAAACATTAATTTATACAAAGAATCTCGCTCTTAGGCGGGCTAACTGTGCTCGAGTGTAAGGGACGCGTGCCTTTCACTTTTTATGTCTGTCTCTCTCGCTCTTAGGCGGGCTAACCATGCCCGAGTGGAAGGGACGCGTGCCTCTCACTCGCTCTCATTGTGAGCGCATAACGTGAGCGGAGCGTAACGCAGTTTCTTGAAGTGTCACCCGGCAAACCAATTTATAAGACGTTGTCACGTCAAAAAGTATCCGTCGGAAGGTTTTTTATAATCTTAAATATCATTTCATATAACTATTAATAATTAGAATTTTCGATTTGATGCTTCCGATAATTATTGACTTCCGAAGACAAAAAGGGGTGATTGACTTAGGTATATCTGTATGTACTTAGAACTACATTATAATAAATCAAGGATTCAAATGCGGCGACTGCATCGGTTCGATCGTCCTCGGACGGCTCACCCAATAAGTCCGGTGTACCAATAAAGGCCCTTCCGACTAATTGGGTTAGGTCATCCGCAAAAAAAGCGGTGACTGCGGCACGTGCATTGCGGCCCAAATCTGCATTTAGCTTTATATTCGCAAACCTATTTTAGCTATTACTAGCTAACCCGGCAGACGTCGTTCTGCCCGGTAAAGCAGTGCCATCTACCGGGTCTCAGACCTACCGAATATAACCAATAATAAATAATAGGTATCTAACCCGGTTTTCGGCACTTCTTCGCTTTCTAAATTTTCTTTTTTTTTAATTTTTCTCTGCCTAAGAACCATCCTCGAACTTATAGGAATATTATAAAAAAAGAATTAGCGAAATCGGTCCAGCCGTTCACGCGTGATGTCGTGACAACGGAAAACGGGTTTCATTTTTTTAAATAGCTATTATATGCATGACGTTTATGAAATGGGTTGGTATCTAATTGGAATTTATTGTTTCAGTGCAAACTGTGGGCTGATGCTGATACAGAAATAAAAGAAGGCTTCGTGAACTGGAATGCGTTCCTCTGTCAATTAAACCTGGAACATCTCGTCAAGGAGCAAACATAAATAAACGATCGGAATAAAAAGGTGATGTAGAGGAAATATATCATTCACTGTAATGTTGAGACTGATTATTTACATTGTTCTTTTTTGACGGAAACATTAATTTTCATAGAAATATATCGAGTTGTCTGTAATAAAAATGCTATAGCTACATTTGGAGCATATATTTTGTAATATAAGAAATGTGACTTTTTGGTGATAAAAAAAATTGGTAAGTTTAATCTATATACATAGAAAATGGCGTCATGAAGGGATAAAGGAGTGGATGGTATTATGAAATGACTTGTGCAGTGTGAGCAGTTTTTATAGCTAAAGGAACCTAAGTTTGACATCAAATATAACTCGCATAGTTATTACATTGTGCATTATATAGTACGTATAGGTAATAACTTTTACCAAAACATTTTACCTAATTGTCGACATACATGTCGACAATTAGGTAAAATGTTTTGGTAAAAGTTTTATTTTGTGAACATTTTGAAAGTACCTAAAATTTTGAACTTGTACAATTTCTATATAGGTAGTCTTTTTTGGTAATGTAGAAAGTTTTGTCAAAAATAAATGATTAAGTGTCAAAAATGGTTTTATTAAATAATATTAGTAAAAAAAAAACTTTACTGAATTAGGTTTGGTATGAATGAAATAAGTAATTCTTGTTTGAAATTCGTGTATATTTTTTGATCACAATAAATACAGTTTAGGTCACCCATACAATAGCTTGTCACATTAAATACAGAAACATTAATATCTAGGGCAACACACATTCATTGTTACAAATATATCTTCGCAACATTGAAAGTGTTCCGTGATGTGGATAGTTCAAATGACGTAGTATACATATTTATGATTGTTAGTTAAACTGCTCCCAGATATATAATGGGCATTGACAAAAATATAACTATGGTTGCAGACTCCCACGTCGGTCTTACAGTGGTAGTGTTCGTCATTAGCAGAGGGTTAGGTCAAAAATGTGAAAAGCGGTAGTCTGGAATTTTTGGCGCTAGTCTGAAATTAGATGGTCCTCCGTTTAATAATATATCGTCATCGTTGCTTCTAAAAATGAGCGTGTGCACTATTTACCTTTTCTAATTAATGTTCAGTATAATTAATACGAGGGTCTTTCTGTATGTACACGTGGCTAGCACTTAAATATGAGATTTATTGTTGTAGCCTTTTTTGCAACCAAAATTTGCTGATGCCCATCATACATCTGGAGACGTTGTAAATGGCTACATTCATCACATTCACGCGCCTGAAGAGTTAACAAATAAATAACTTAATAACTAAATGTACAACAAAATGACTTCGTTCTAGTATAATACCGATTAATCTTGTAGTTCGATGTCATTCGATGAGACTGATATGTTGTTTTGCGTGTCAACCTTAGCCCATTAATTAATTGATTTAGAATGTCACGTGGTGATATGTTTTAATTTAGAGTAATGTTGTAAGTAATAATGATAACCGCATGATCAGATTCAGTTTAGTCAGCAAATAGGGGACGGTGTACGGTAGGTATTTGTCTTTTTGATTTAGTTTCAATATTTGACAGTTACCAGACTTTTTTGAACCGAATCAATACGGTTTTTATACCAAGTGCAATTTTAATTCTACTATTTTCTAACGATTCAATGTCTTGTATCATTACATGGCACGAAGTATTCACTTGTGTCGATGCAGTCAACCTTTCTTTACATTAGTTTAGGAGGTACACAATATTATAATCTAAGCATATTTTATGACACTGGACGTATTTATTATAAGTACATAATTTAGATAACTACCTAACTATAATTTACATATTTACACATGTTTGCCAAGTGGCTGATTTACACAATTTATTATTGAAAAAGTACGACATGTAATACACTAATACTAATCAATGTGTTCTGAAAACTTATGAAATAGACCACATATCATACTTTTTCAATGTCATACATTACTTTATATTCTATCCGTATATTAAATTCTTGTTGTGTATATTTGGCCTCTTCGCTACATTTAAGCATTTGCAAGTCCTTAGAGATCAATACTTGATTAGGTACACCACTGTCCAGCCCTTTGTTGTTATAGTATAAAAATTAGTTGTATAATATACTGGATGACAATTTTACCGACTCGGAAATGATAGATAGTGTGATGTTTAAGGTTTAGAAGTTCGTTATAATACATTAAAGAAATGCACCCTACTACCGGACGTACGATATGTAGTAAATATTCTGACGCATTTATGTATTCTTCCTAATGAGCACTGGGTTTCATTCATAATCTGCCAGATATTTTAGGGTGACAATATTAACGATTTTTAGTGTATATTTGTCGATTCATTTCACATAATGACAGTAAATAAAATATAAATGAGATAACTGACTCAGTTGTAGGTACTGTGTTGTACAGTGTACTTTGGATAACATCACGCATTATCCGAGAAGTTAAATAATATCATCCAGTATACCAACGATAAATTAAGCTATTCCATAGACTAATCACCACATGTCTTTCACTCGTTCCGCGATCGGAATTTGGGGACGATACCTGTAACAAACGTTGAAGTTTAGAACCTTTAAAATGTTTCAAGAAAGATTGTCATTTGACTAAATCAGATTTTATTCCCGATGTTTCATTCAGTCTTTTCAGACTTCGTGATCACCAGGAGAGCATACGGAACGGGGATATGATGTTTAAAAAGACTGAAACGTCAGAATATAAAATCTAAAATGTACCACGATATTACGTATTTACGTTAAAGTTTTATTTCAATTCAATATTCGCGTAAATTTAAGTGATCTTTTTGAGTATGCGGCCAAAAACGTTTTCTTGGCTCTTAGATAAAGAAAAAGATAGCCTTTATTTTATATTTATGATTTTCTCTTTGGATCCAAAGTAGACACTGTGCAATGACCGTGAAAGCTTTGAAATATGTACAAAGGGGCATAAGGCATAGAGGCTTATCCATTTGGGGTACTACCCACAGATTGTGAAGACTGGACTAAATACTTTACCTATGCGGTGGTATAGAAGGTGGAGATGCAGGCAGGCCTGATGTTGCCAGCGGGGACATTTTGATTCCGGAACTGTTACCGTTTATGCTTGACCCAAGGCTTGACGCTGAGTCTGCTCTGTAAGGGCGATAAATACGTGACTAATAGCGTTCAGTGTATAAATACCTATAAATATTGGTGTAATGTTTAACATAGCCGCAGAAGTTGGCTTGGTAACATATCTACATAAGCAACCAATTTGTGATAAAATTTAAGTTTACGTTAACGGGATCGTGTACGTTAGAAAACTCATATTTGCCTCTAAATAACACCCACTTAACAATAACCATTACAAAAATCGAATTTGATTTTTGTAAAGCTGTGGTTTAGCGTATATTACTAATTTATTTATTTTAATTTGTATATATTTTACCTATCAATCTGTCTCCTAAACAGCGGGTATCTCCAGGGCGAGTTTGGCTTCCGTTGCTCATGTTGGAACGCGGGGTTATCTCGCCCTCTCTCACTCACTACCGCCATCGACACTTGGCCTTCTGTGTCACGAGTCTTAGATGATAGTCTTCTAGAATGATAGAAACAATGTGTTATTTTTAGTAAGTTGTTGACTGCCTTGTTGTCTACCTAGTGAGGATAACATGTTTGCTTCTTGACATCCAGGTCGAAAATCGAATCCTGCGCTTGACAGCCAGTTCCACTGGACTCTAAATGTTAAGGGAATGGAATGTGCACTTGTGTTAACGCAGACACTAATGCATTATAATATCTTCAGCGTACTTGGCTGGTTATTAGCTTGAAATAGCAGCCGTACTCAAATATGGCTAAGCGAGGATTTAGGAGTCATCCGACGCCAATACGACGATACGATAGTATGTGGCAATGGAGTATAATTAAACAATATTTTGACTGAAATGTCTGTTGCAATAGGATATGTCTTTATTAAAGATAAGGTCAATATTGTCGTTAATCACATTGAAGTCCAATATTATTTCTTTTATTATTTCTAACTTCTTTCATTGATTGACAAAATTTTACCAGAACACACAAAACCACAAATTTTTAAATCAGCTTCTAGGAAATTCAGTCATAAAATGGAAAAATAAAACAATCTGGGTACCTAAGGATTCTCGTAGGTAATGAAACTTGTGTCTGTGGTCTGGCTCTTTGTCTGCTGTCGACGATAAGCACGTGCCTGTCGTACGGCGTGTCGTAGTCCACCTCCAGCACCGTGGAGAAGCGGTGCGGCCACACCATGTCTAGTATTGCTATAACTATTCCTACACCCACACATATGCAGCCTGGAAAGAACAAACTCAGTTTATTTTTATTCTAAGCGGATGACGGAAATAAATGTTAGGTATGTACTTGTACACCAAAAAATAGAATGATGGATTATTTGCCTTCCCCTTAAACGGTTTGGAACGATAATGTACTTGTGTGATATACCTGCAATTAACACAAGCCAGAAGCACCATCCAAGAGAGAAAAACAACATAGCTCCGTCCAGCCTGACGACGAGTGGAGCGTGGGGCAAGGAGGCCCAGTAGCCGCCCGCCGCTGCGCACAGCGTGACACCGAGCGTCGCCATCGCGTATGCGCCGTACCGGGGCACTACCACCAGGAGGAGGTTCATCAGCAGCCATAGTGCTAACGCTGTCCTGGAATGTTAGGAGAATAAGATTTTGAGCCTTGTGTTTTGGAAATCACAGTATACCTATTGGTAAAAAAACACAGAGTGTTCAAACCTTTTGGCAACTGAATCTTTTAAAGTGGGTTTCACAGGATGGCTTCGTCCAAACATTTTACACAGTCAAATTCGTGTAAGTATTAGATAAAATACATACCACAGTAAAGTAGACGTGGTGTATCCGGCCGCTCGATACTTAGCTCCCCATTCAAAGCCCTCGTGTTGTACCGCAAAGTGTTCCGCGACTGACAGGACCGGGAACGGCAGGCCTCTAGCCAGACCGGCTCTATACCACTCCTGAATAGCGCCAGCCTCTTCCCACTGGAATTGTTCATTGTAATCCACTCCTGGATCTCCTACACTGATGTTTCCCCACGATAAAGCTGAAAAAGTTTTAGTATTCATACAAGTTATAGGATAATAAAACTCATTGTGTAGGTACCTAAATATTTGCATCTTCTAGCCATTGGTCCACATCAAAACTAGCTATTTTCTCCGATGCCCTGGTAACTTTTGACAATTACAATTTCTTACAATAGGTATAGTAATGCATCGTTATAGAAATAGGAATGCAGGCGTATGAAAAACAAATGAACGTAGATTGCACAGTAGATTTGCACAGTTTAACATTTCTTTAACTAGCGTTACTGACACAAGTTGACATTTTGAGGATAACATAGCACGCTTTATCACTTTGTGAGTATTACCTAAACTTTGCAAATAGTTTGTCTTTCCACATAAAAAAATGTACGATATTCACCGTTAAGTGTGACGTTGACATGTCCGAGACCCACATGTACGGCGAGCCAGCAGTCGAGGCGCTCGGAGGAGAATGCCCGATACGCGGCCCGGGACACACGTGCGCCCGCCACGTGCCACGATGATCCATGCTTACATACTGAAACATAAACTTCGTTTAAGAACCAGTACACCTTTGAGAAACGATATATAATTACGATTACGCTACACGTGGGAAAATCAAGAAGAATGCCTCAAAAAGTAAACGTTTTACTTTTACATGAGATTCAGATAATGTCTATAGTGAAAGTAAACCGTTATTACAGTAATTTCTAGAAATTCTGCTTAAAACTGATTACAACAGGCACGCAGATTCAAAACTATATATAGCTAGTATTAGGCAGGTTGCATTGTATGATAGTACCTAATTAGTTACAAACGAGTATTCATCTATTTAAGTAACAAGTTTCAAATAAATTACAATAAACAAATACCTCTGCATACAATTTTACCGTTACAAAATAATCATATCTGAGCATTGAATTTGTAATGGATCAGGGTCGATATGAGTAAGCATAAACTGGAAACTGGAACGTTGACGTGTGATATTTCACGCATTAAGTGTTTCGACTGTCATAATAACAAAAATGAGACGTCGGAGATGTGGTTAATAGGTGCAGAACCAGAATTGTGTTTGACACCAAGTATTGCGGTCAATGGCAGAAGGCAAACAGCTGATTTCATAATTTGGGCGGTCACCCGAAAACAATGGCGGATTTATTACGAAAAAATTTGCAAAATCCTAATAGATCAATTAGTTATAATTTGATTAACATGTTAGATTAAGGTGTCATTTTAAGAAAAAAATGTTTGTTTTTATTATAAAAATGTTTTTTTTTGTTTTAGTAAAAAACAAAAGAGTGCAGATGGGGTACCACGACAGCTTAAATAAAGCAGTAGTTGGAGCTGCGGAAGAGGGATGCCGCTATACAAAGTGTAGAGCAACTTCTCTTCCGTACTACTGCAATAATAATACTTTACAGTGTCATAGTACGGATGTAGGAATGACAGCGGTAAACAAAGCAGCTACAGATTTTTACTATCTCGGTTATTCTTTCCTGTGAGTGAGACACACCTACAAGATAGATTAGTTGTAGTCGTGTCAGTCTTGTCTTAAGACAGTTAAATAGCTTCAACCATTTTTAGTGTCCCACTGCTGGGCACCGGTCTTCTCTCGACTATCTTATGAGTTGAGAGAGTTTAGGCCTTAATCCACACACGCTGGCCAAGTGCGGGTTGGTGGATGTCACATGTCCTCGAATGATTAGTTCTTAGACATGCCGGTTTCCTCACGATGTTTTCCTTCACCGATATTGAGCAGCGGAGATGAAACAATTCACACAAAGATGGCACGACCAGGATTCGAACCCGCGACCTTATTTTTCTAAGGCGAGGCCCGTACCCCTGCGCCACCGCTGCTCTGCGCCACCGCTGCTCTAGTTCTCTAGTTAAATAATAGGCAGATATTAACTTTGACTAAAAGACTTTTTGTCTGCAGTGTATCTTCATAGTTTTTGTTACACAATAGTCATTTTTAAGACTTATTTACAGTAGTGTATTGATATTGCGTGCCAAAGAGTTTTGCACGCATTGGGACGGCAGGACATCGTGATTTGTTTTGGTTGATTAAATATTTTGATAATTTTGGTCTAAATTAGTAATAGTTTCGACTTGACATTTAGACGGCTGTTATTGTTTAGTTAATTGTCAATTATGTTAATATTTATAAACTATATCTTATTAACAAAGATTATGCAATTTAAATATTGTAGTTTATAATAGTAGGTATGTGCTCGCGTCTCTAAGCAAGGATTTTGAAGCAATGACAAAGTTCAAAACGAGTTGTAGGTATCTTTGCTTTATAATTAGGCGTTCATTAGAATTTCCTCAGCAAATAGATCTAATTACCTGGGTTTAATTACTTTGAAGGTTATATCGGCCACCTGATTAAGCGATCTAAAGGTATTTTCATCATGACGGTAGTATTTATTATTTTCTTAAATTTACGCGAACATCGGTTTATTTTAAATTTTAAATTCCGAAGTTTCAAAGTCTATTCATATTTGACCCGTTTCAAGTCCAACCGTGACCGTGAAGTCTGAAAAGACAAACGTCGGGATTTAATTTCTAAAATTAACCGCAATAAAATCCGTTTAATAATAGTTTTATTTCCATGACGGTACTTATTTAAAATGTGCGGAAAAGTTTGAAGGGTGCCTACATCGATGCTGGGGCGCGGGGGGCATCTGGTTCGGGATAAAGCGACAATTTACTTAAAAATTAAAACCTACTAATTATTCCCCATTACACTTCTACCTTGAAATTTCTCAGAAAACTAATTTTACAGTCACGTTTCACTCGTTAATTGCCAATCACAATAAAGAAAGCGGTAAATGATTCCATAACTCACCCAGAATGACGGTCCCGACGAATAAACTCAGCGTGACTGTCGTGAACGTGGAGAATCTCTGTAACAGAATAGTGCGAAGGTCTTAATTAGCGTAGCCACATTAAGAGGTCACGTCCAGTACATTGATCGTGTTAAGGTCTACCAGTTAATCTACTAGCGAGTTTTGGAAATTGAGATTATAAGGTGAAAAAACTTCTTAAGCCTTCGTATGAAAATCACAATGTAAACTGCTAGAAGTTATTGGCGTCTGATTTTTATTCATGCTGTTTGTAGGGACGTCATCGTGTTCTATGGTCAAATATTGTCCTCTACAGGTTATTGACGTACTACACAAAATTACGTAATGAATTGTACAACAGTTATAATTACTTTATACAACAAAAATTGAAGATGGTGTTGCCTAAGCCCATACATGACCTTGATGTCATTAATATCAATAAATGGTGTTAAATGAACATCTATTAAAATACCTTTCTTAGCTAGTCTTTAGTTCTATGTCAGATTTTTACATCAAATTGAGATGGGCACAAACGCTGGAGTGCTGTTAGTAGTGAATGGAAAAGGCAGTAGGTAACTGACCAACGAGCGCAGTCTGTCAGGCCATGGTTTATGGTTTTACCAGGCATCACATCGAAACAAGACTACCATTTGGCGACGTTTCTTTACCTAGCTATTACCGAAGTCTTCCATCCTTTTGTATATTTTTCGCAATAAAATCATATAATAACCAAGTGCGGCAATGTTTTTAAATAGTCAAATAAAGAGTACAACCTCTTTCCTGATGCCGGGGAAGATGGCGAGGAAGGCGAGATACAAGGTGAGCGCGGCGATGAGCAGTGCGAGCGCCGGCACGTCCGCTGCCACCGCCGTGCGGTTGTGGTACGCATAGAGAGTGGGCCCGCCTTCCTCGCGAAACGCGTCAAACCACCCCTTCATCGCTCACCCAGCCTGGAACAATCATAACACTAATTTAGTAATCAAATTCCTTGATTCTTAAAATTCTTAAAAAAGTGATAACTTTATGTTGGACTAGTAGATTAGTTATTAGTTACTACCTTGCGCTTCAGATTTACAAATTTGGATTAAGAAGCAAACTTTTAATTCTTTATGGAACGCTGGTTTTGTTTCTTTTCTTAGGTATTGACCTATCATAGCAACTGCACCGGTTTTTCAATAATATTAGTCATGAATAATGCCAGTTAGATTTAATGTTATTGGCTTTATGCTTTTGGCATTCGTCACATGACTTTGTAGATCGTCTGTAGGTCAATCCACTTTCTGTGAAATGTCGTTGATGTCTTTTATATAAAGAACGGACTTTATCCTACTAATATTATAAATGCGAAAGTAAGTGTGTGTGTGTGAATGTTTGTTACCAGGGATCTCCATAACCACTTAACCGATTTTATTGAAATCCCCTAAGAGGGTTAAATAGAGGGATGAAGTTTTTATGCAACTTTTTATTCCTTGGTCATATTTACTTCCAATTCTTTATAGATATACCTTAAAACAAATAATGAAACACATGTTTTTTATATTTCCATTTTATTTTTATCCTTATACAACGTGAGCAAAGCCTGAGAAATTATTCTGAGGGAGAATTACTTCGAAGTTGATATCAATACTCCTTCGTGATTTTCGTTACTCTTTAATTTGTCACAATGACATGTTTGATGACTCAAATGCGATGAATAGAATTCGAAATTTAAATTTTATTTGTTCTTGGTTGTTTGAATGAAAAACTTACATTATGGTCTAAGAGCCGTAAAAAATAGAGTTTTTAAAAAGAATTTTATATATTTTATAAAATATGTCTACATATTTTATATGAAACCCCTATAAATTTATGGACATAAGGGGGCTTGCCGATTTCAAAATGTTGCTTCCACGCCTACCCTACTGAACTAATTTTGTATAGAGATAGTTCGAGACCCGGGAAAGGATAGTTTTATCAGACTGCGAACAAACAGGTTAATGGTTTAGCGCGATAACCGACATCCGCGGGCAGAGCCACCGTCGGAAAACTAGTAGAGAATAAATATGTCTCATCTCTTGTACCTATTATATTAAAATCCAAAGAGTTGATAAAAGCCTTGGTTACACCGAACTATGCATAAATAAAACTTCTATATTTAAATTGTACACACTTAAGTCCAAAGAGCATATAAACGCTTGCTTAAGTCATCTACAAATTAGTAAAATGTAAGTATAAAAGAAGATGATGGCAGTCAGATTATTTCCAAAACATTAATCATTATACAATGTTATGCATCGAGAGTCAAATTGAGGAAGTTATAATCGTTCAAGTCTATTTATGTGTATGATTTTGTAATATTGTTTAATGGATTCAATGATTGGTTGTAGTGTAGGTAAGTGTGGCGACCCTGAAGTTCTTGTTGATATTGTACAGTTTCCGCCTCCATTGGTGACTATTTGTCTTTATATACCACTAGACGCGTAGTTATTTATGAGTGTAATAAAATTATAAAGCAGTCTCCATAACATAGCTTTTATGTTTTAAATTGATTAGATTATTTAGAGGTGTTGATTTTGTATTCGTTACGTATTATTGTGCCTTTAATATTTATGGTTAAATAAGTTCCCTACAAAACATTGTCAAGTCATTTTACCTCATCGTATGAGAGTAAACAAACACGCATTTATGCGTAGATCATGTAACAGAAGGCGGTACAGTGATGTAATATTGGGGTTTGTGCAAATTACTAACTACTAACTAAGAGAATATTACTAAATGTTAATAAACCTGGTATCGTACTTGACACGAATGTCAGCAGCAGATTTATTCAAAGATGCATCGTAAATGTTCTGTTTTAGTGTTATTAATTTTATATAATTTTTGTGTTTACAATGTTTTTAGTATTTTAGTAGTTTATACTAGACATCTTTATGACATACTGTTCTATGTAGGTAGATATTATTATTTGCAGAATGCATTTTAAGGAGGCTAAAACAGAGATGTTTAACTACATTATATGTTTGACTATCGATTCAATACGAACTTTAGCAAAATTTGTTATTACTTCTCTTAATTAATTTATAAAGTATAATTAGTTTATTATGATAGAATCTGTGGCTTCTTTGTGCCGGATGTTTTGTTGCAATATCCATTTTATCTAAATGCTAATCGTACTCTGTATCCTTGCAACCTAACTTAACCAATTATAATACGTAGGTATTTGACTTCACACGTTGTGGTTTCTTGCAAAAGTGGACAATCACTAAGTAACACGAGCATCCTGTAACATTTAGTTGTCTTAGTTAAGTGCCCTGTTAAGTCTTTTAAGGACAACTACATCCGCTTCCCGAACGTAAAAGGTGACGTAGATACTGCAGCTGCGAGTTTCGTAATGTGCCTACATTACTTACGCATACCAGGCTTGCAGAAATATGCCATAACTTTTATAAGAATTATTATCCATTTAAGGCCTTAGGGTTGACTATGTAAATAGTTTTTATCTACTATAGTAGTTTAGTATCTTAGTAATGGGGCTAGTAGATCCAGAGCACTTTGACCCAGTTACATCTTTTGTGCTTCCCCTTGATACTATTAAGCCTAAAGTATTCTCCATCCGCACAGATTTTCCATGCTATTTGTCGAAGATTGAGGTCGTAATCATCAGGAGTAGGGTGTCCATTCTATTGGCATGCATTAGCATTCAGGCGTTTTCGCGCTAGTGAGTCGCTCCCGTAACTATAGTAAGTATGTGCTCAATGGTTTCCTCAGCGCCTCCACGTGCTAAGCAAGTGGGACATTCTGTTCAAGTATCAGCCTCAGACTCAGAGAGTATTAATAGTATTGTCTTAAATTTACGCGTATATTACACATTGCAATAATTTTTAACGGATTATATCGCGGTTTATTTTAAATTTTAGTTCCCGACGTTTCATTATTTTCAGACTTCATGTTCACGGGTGGACTGAGGTATTTCAGTATTAGTAGTTTAGTAAGTTATGCTAATGATACCGTCAGCAACTATGTACTTACTTAAATTATATTGCTTGGTACATAAATAGAGAACAAATAAAAATAGATTTAAATGCCTCATCTGACGGAAACTATTATATTATTCAAGAACGAACTTGGCACGATACTATTTACTTCGTGCAAGGTGAATAACATAATAGTTTTGACAACTGTGTAGTTAATCTTTGTTTTTTCATTTACCCGCTATGAGCTGAAGTTTGTAATTGTAAGGTTAGTACTTAGTTAAAGCTTTCTAGAATATTCTTTGTATTTCTTATACTCTAAACAAGTAGGTAAGTTAATAAGTTTTAATATGCCTAATATTAGGTAAACATTTTTTATGGTAGTAGGTAACTAAACTACGTAATGATATTGATGATTTAGTAGCTATTCAGTTTGTCTGGTTAAATATAAATTATTTTTCAATGTGGATATTGCAAAGTTCTTTATATATTGAGATGATATTATGATAATAGCGTCATCGGTTTATTTATATTAAAATGCCGGCGCCACAACGTTGAAGAAAAGGTAAAGTTCAAGGATGGCATGGTATTGAGTACCAACGTTACTTAGCGCATTGAATACAGACATTATGTAGTATCATTATATAGCATTCATAATACATCATGTTAATGCATATAAATGGTATTTACTGTCATAATAATATACCAAAGATGGAATTGAAGGTTAAATAAATCTATATTATTGTAGGTAGGTCTAATAAGAAATTTTAATTACAATGAAAAACGCGAGTGTGATCCACCCAAATGCGGTTAATTAAGGCCCATCCAGGTTCATTTTTCATCCAGGTTCAATACTGGGTGTGTGTGGCTTCCAAATTTTTAACAATTAAGTGAAGACAAACAGGAAACAAACAAAATCCGCCATATCAATAAACGGATCGTCTTTTACATAGGGCTATGTGTGATTTGATTAAAAGGATGTAAGGTATAACATAAAAAGCGTTGAATTTAACCCTCCTCTTATATGGATAAATGTATTTGGGAATGCGAGTGAAAATTGATACATTAATATTATTGTCACCAAACAATAAAACGCGCGCGATCATACGATTGATAATACAATAAGTATGTACCTATTATATTAGCATTGTATGAACAGAAATGTGGTTAACATTTGAATGATGGTCTGAGCTTTCTCTTTATTTAAGTAACTTGCAGGATGATATCACTCGTGAATCGTACCGACAATGCTGCGGAATGCTTCCTTTGCGTGGGTTTGTCCCGATTTTGGTGTAACCAACATATTTCATTGAATATTTAGGTGCTCGTAAAGTGTTTTCTTACATAGTTTTTACCTATTTTTTTAATAAGAGTATTGTTTGTATGCATCCTTATTTTCTTAAAGTTAATGCTTTTAGTTTGTATAAAATTAATAGTAATGTTGGTAAGTATGCTAACTCACATCCTTCACGGACTTGCCATTTTTTGTCTAGACTTCGCCAAATCGTTTATGCGTAAGCACTAATAAAAAATGTCGTAATTACCTTGCCCCGGAGCTCCCGGAAACAAGAGCTGGGTCATTGTTCTACCGACAAGGTCGCCGGTCAACATTGGTCCGTCGTCGTCGCCAGTCACAAGGGCGGCCAACGCGGTCGAGCGAAGATAGATTTTCCGTTAATATTAAATTAATCACTTACTACAAACACTTACTACAAACGTGTCATCACTTGTTTTGTCAAAGTCATGTTTTCATGTTTTAGGAAAATTTGAATAATTTCCTCTAGATGATTGATTAATATCATTAATTTTACGAGCACGCTTATTGGTATCTATTATCGCTTAGGTACCTACTCAATATTGTACTTAATGATTATAGACTAAAGTCCATACATTTATTATGTTGGTTACTGTGATGTGGGTTAGGTTCCTTCATGACTATGACACAAACCTTAAATATATATTTTGTCATGATCCTCACTTAATCAGGAAAATGTATTACACCGATAAGATAAGGTTCGTACACGAATGGTTATGGAACAGTCATGGTCGTTCGAAGTCGAGGGCAACTGATGGGCGGACGGAACACGTCCATGTCCTAACAAGTCACCGAGTCGCCCTTGCACCTTTTGAAGTTAACGACTCCTTTACGTATGCATACCACGTTTACAATATTACTTACTTATACGATGTTTGTGCTAAGATTTTATTTTAATGTAAAGTAAGGTAAGTTAAGCATAAGTGATTAGGTAAACAGTACCTAAATGAGAGGAAAATAGATTCTACATTGACTTGGACTACACTACGAAGCACAGAGGCTTACGAAACTGCCCTTTGCCATTACTAGGAAAGCAGTTCGTTGCTGGCACACCACTGTATAGTAGGTATTAAGAAGGTTAGTTGAAATGAATCGGTTCTAAAAACGGTAAATTTTCCGTTTATTTATGAGCATGTCGTCATGATAAAACATTACATTTCTTTTTATTTCCACACTAACACTTTTGCTACTGATTGTACATTTTCTCACTTTGTAAGTACCGTTGAATGAGTTGAAGCATAAAAATATAGTTTATTTAGCTATGCTGCAAATTGTCCCAAATGGGCCGTAGGTATATAGGACGAGATGATGCATTACCCAGTAGCGCAGATTAGGGTCGTATCGCACTGGATTACATACCAAAAAACTTATTTAAATTTTAATATGTATAATTTATCGCTCAAAACAGGCGAGCAAAGTGTATGAATCTTCTTTGTTAAGTTCTTCTCAAAATATCAGGTTGAAATGTGGGTAATATTCATGTAAATCTACTAAAACGTGATTGGTATGTTTCGTGTTTATTCTCGCCACAAGCTTGTCTACTTTTCAATTTAATTCTATTGTATTCCAAAGTCGAAAGGTCATAATTTGCAGATCCTTATCGTCTATTTAACATTTTCCATTAAGCAAAACATGGCCGTAATACAAGTTAGATCCTTGTCTGTTGAAGTGCATTAAATGCCAGATGGAGGACCTTTAGGCTGCTTTCACACCAAATTATTGCTATGCGGCTATGCTGAGTGAATGTGGAAGCCAAGCTCCAAAACTATGTAACCGTTTCTATTGCTAGGTTATGGAGCGGTGCTAATGATGTGATATGAATCAGTGCCGTCGCTATTTAACTGTGCGAGGAAGATCTAGAAGCGATGCAACGAGAATAATGAAGTTAGGTACGGCCAGCATATAGAGCACATTATTCATAGCTCGCTTCCAAAGCGCGCATCCATAGCACATGTTCTTCTTATTTCCAAAAAGAAAATAAAAAAAAATAAAAAAAAAGTATTTATTTCCTCTCACAAAGTGCGATTAGATTGTTAACAGTACAAGAGAAAAACCTAGTAAAACTACTTTGTGAGAGCTGGTGCCTATTGTAGGTTTATAAATAAACCTGTATTACAGGTCACCAGCGCCCCACTCCGCAGGTCACAAAATATTATCAAAAGTATTGTAAAGCACTTAACTAAAAACAGGGAAATCTCTTATTGAATAAGTGTATTTTTAGGGAATAAGTATTGGGCGACTGTGCGCGTGTGTGTGCTCGTGAGCGTGTGCTTGTGCGTGTGCGTGTGCGTGTGCGTGTGCGTGTGCGTGTGCGTGTGCGTGTGCGTGTGCTTGTGCTTGTGCGTGTGCGTGCGTGCGTGTGTGAGTGTGTGTGTGTGTGTGTGTGAGAGAGAGAGAGAGAGAGAGAGAGAGAGAGAGAGAGAGAGAGAGAGAGAGTAATGTGAGTAGTGTGGCGGTTTGAGTGACATCATGAAAGAGAGAGAGTAGGTGGTCTATTCTATAATTTAGTTCAAGGGTTTGAATGAGTGAGATTTTTAAGCAATATTAACGAGGGACGTAATAAGGTGGTTATTAGTTGTAAATTTACCGGTATCGATGATAATTATATTTTATAACAAAGTAGATTTTCTGTCTCGTCATAGTTGAGAGTCTTCAAAAAATGAGCAACCTTCTGTTTGCATCGCGTTTTGTTTAGTGGATAAAAGTTGAGTGTACTATCCAGTTGATTATACAAGTGACCACCGAGAAAACAATAGAATATGTGGGAGAACGAAGTGTTATGCCTTTTGGATGGGCATACATTGCCCCTACACCTTTATCGTACACCAGCTCTCCGTGCTTTGTTAATATTGTATGAAGAACAAATGTTTGTCTAACAGTAAGGAGGTCCCATTTTTTATAAAGGTCGACTGTCGGAAACCTCAAAGGTAGTCCAGCAGCCACCTTAAGGATGTATCGTTGTGCTCGTTCCACTTCAATAATATGGGTTTTGGCAGCTCCTCCCCACGACATACAAAATGAATATGATTGGTGGATATCAAACGCATCTTGGTAGGTATGGAAACGTGTCATAGTCTATTATGGAAATATCGGTTATGCAAATGTAGCCATATCCTGGTGCCGTTTTATATTTAAAGGACTTCAAAAATTTCAAATATATTCCAATATATTTCATAAATTCAGTACATATATGTGTATACTAAGATAATAAGAATTTTATATACCTACTAACTTACTGGGCCAAAGAAGCCTGACAATAAAAGATCTTTATTTATTTTCGATGATCAATTAATATAAAAATCGATTATTTTTTCACATTCCTAGCCCACCCTAGCTTCGCATTCGCCCACCCCAACTTTCACATAATACTTATAA
The DNA here is from genome assembly GCA_936450015.1 of Meganola albula. Taxonomy (NCBI): domain Eukaryota; kingdom Metazoa; phylum Arthropoda; class Insecta; order Lepidoptera; family Nolidae; genus Meganola; species Meganola albula. The sequence goes on along the minus strand of OW388155.1, from coordinate 8,773,412 downwards.
ATAGTGTCCGACCAGGATCAGGATCAGATCCGAAACAGGATTTTCCGCCGAAACCGAAACCTTCGGTTGTTGTGTTGTTCGAACCGCAGCCAAGTTGTAGAGATAGAGTCTGAATAGGGGGACCTGCTTTAATCGTAGACTCTTCAAATAACAAAAGGAACGCCCCAAAGATCAATCTTAAGTACCGCTCTCTTCACAATTTTGACAGCGGATCTCTCTCGTCATGTTACATACTGCAAAAACCATCTGTATGCGAATAACACACAGGTTCACCTCTCTTTTAAAGTCAAGAATGCGCAAGCTTCGAGCGAGATGATAAACGCAGACCTATTAATTATAAGGGCTATCGTGATCGTTACGCTGATGACAGGGGGCATTTCCAGTGTATAAACTGCTGTAAAAGTCCTCGATCTCGGCAAAAGTCCCAGCTGCTGAGTGAATACTTTAGACCCTCGATTACGCTCTTTCGCCTCTTCCATGAGAGATGAATTGGACCTACAAAGGTCCAACAACAAAAGGCATAACAGCATATCATCTTCACAATGTGATTGTTTAGGTCTGTGTTTGTTTTGTTGGCTTTTTCGCAAGCTGTGACGGAATTTAATGCCTTCATCCTTAAGCGTTGAACCAGACTATTAACTTATCTTCAATGTCCTTTGTGGGTTCTAGTGAATGTATCTCCAAACATTCTCTTGAATTTATCGGAGCCAAAATAAAATCTTAAGTGAAAGCACTCGGAGAAAAGATGTAAAGTCCAAAATTGCCTCAAATCTTAATGTAGTAAAACATAGCTCAAGATATCAAGCAGTTTTTGTGAAAAATTCAATATTTATTGCACATTATAATTTTTTGTTATTATTATTAATTTAATTCTATTTTTAAAAGTGAGATGGCATCCATTATTTTTTAATTTTGTCTGAATACTGAGTTTAGGTTCTGCTGGAGTTTTGGCATTTTTTCTGCCGAAACCGAAACTGACACCGAACCTGCATTTTTCTGCCGAAACCGAAACCGAACCTTCGGTCACAAAATATAAGTATAATGTTACAGAATTTTAAAATTTACTCATAAGTACCTTGTTTCGCCTATGTACACATTTGCGTAAAATCCCTTAACACCACAGACTACTAAGAGCTTAACACTAAACAATAATATTTATAAAAAAAAAGATAATGACTGACAATGTATTGTGACGAAGGTATGCTCTTAAAAAAGTTTATAATTAATAAGGTATTAATTAAACTGTCAAACTTCGCTAGGGTACGTACTTGGTATCAAAAATACACATACAATAAGAAAACAATATTTTTTGGGCGATATTATTTTTCGAATAAGAAAAAGTAATCCATTCAAAATTCGTTTGGTTTATAGAAAGGTACCCCACGAATAGTATCATTTACACTAAATGCAAATTTGCATATCATCAAAACGATAGAATATTAAAAAAAAAATTAAACAGCTTAAATTAAAAAAAAATATTAACATCCTAATTGAAAACTTTCTCCGTTTTGAAATCAGTTATAAAGCTGTTTCATAACCCCGGATGTAGAAAACCCACTGTATAGGTAATCTTAGAAGATCATGATCTTTACCGACATATACCTGTAAAGGTAATAAATAGTACAGTAAACCATTAAATAGTCTTGTTGTAAATGTGCATCCACGTTGTACTACGTGACCACAACTGACATGCACGCGTGACATTTGGCATACACGGAGGAATTACATAAATCTATCGATTGCTTCGTCATGGCATATCCTTGATAGCACTTGTGCTATAGCGTAACGTTTTTCTGGCTGCTTTTATGCATAATTACCCAGTTCGTAAGAATAATAACCACTAAATTCAAATGAAAACTGCTACAAAAAATGCGTTACCATTTTAATATTAACATTGCAGTACTTGGCTAAAGGGTTAACTCGTTCTTAACCTAATTATGCAAAGTAACAAAGCTGAAACTTCTCAACATTTTTGTGAAATGATCATACCTGTATCATTATTGAATACAGAGATACATATTATTAGTGAACAGTACAGTGACACTTTTTTTACTGTTTACTTAATTAAAGATTAGATAACCTATAAGAATTGTCTCTATCGGGGTATCTTTTAAGGTATTTTGACTTCTTAGTTTTTAATTTTTGTTTACTAAGCTTGTCATAGTTATTTATGACAAGCATAAGATTTATACGATATCTCAAAATCGACTAACTGGGTTTAGCCTTAGCATTAGTACGGCAGTGTACCTAAAATAACACTACTACTAGCGACGCACCCTGACTTTATATTTAAAGCAGAGGGGATTTAATTTACTTTCCTCATCAATTACGAATCTCTCTGTTCGTCAAAATGCGTTTTAGTAGTTTTTTGAATTATCACTGACAAACGTACAAATAAACGCAGCGGGGGTTTGCTTTATAATTATTAGTGCTTATCTATATTGAACCTTGTCTTTTATAGGTAAATGATCGGTTGGTTGAACAATCAATGGACTTTGACAATAACTACAATACTATCAATAACCTTTCAATTACTAAGTATAAGAGAGAGCACAAATAGAAGTACTTTTTGTGCCTGTTGTCGGTTTAAAGTAGATCATTTTAAGTACGTGAGTGGTGCCGCGATGTTATATAAGCGGAGATCTCAGATCTTGACCTTGCGCTCCCAATATTTAACCATCAAAACATACACGATAAGCCCATAACTGCACCGTGCATACTCTTTTAAGAGTTTTAAATCTCGTATATAAGTAAAATGTTATCATTACACAATCGATTGAAGTAACATGCGTAAACCTAATGACGTGAAACGTAAGTGACCTAGGACTAAAATTTACTTGTGAGTTTCACCTAGTAAAAGCGTTTACGAATTGTCAATATGTATAGTAAATCGTTGAATAGCAACTATTTAAAACAAAGCTTTTGTTTTGGCAGAGTGGAAATGGAAATAAATTAGCTCGTGATGCTGATGTTTGGCAACCAAGGACATTTGATATTATAAATGACTAAAATTGTGATTTGAGTAACAACAGCAGTTTAGCCGTTTGGTCAGTGTTTATTTACCGTAAAAAATCATGCACTTTATGACAAATTATGAGATTGTTTTAGCACGTTATTTGGACGTCACGTATTGCTACTTACTCGCGATGTAATAGTTATTTACAGTCTAGTGACCTCCAAATTGTCTAATGATCGATGCATACCTAATATTATCGCATGTTATTTGCCTCATTGCAACTTTTCAACAGTTTTATTATCTAAACTAAATGCCCGACATTTAATTACTTAACATATTTTTTTGTAAGTACTGCTTATGTAAAGTAATTTATTTTTGACTGACCGTGTTCATTTAAATAACATTACTTAAAACAAAGTCAAGGTCTATTTTACTTTTGATGATAAATTATTATCAGAGGTATGATAGTAATCAATTGATAATGTATTACTTGCAAATTTTTGACCAACTTCAAAGGGATGTAGTTCTATGTTTCATTGTTGGTTTGTCGTTTTCAAGCCAGGAGACAGGATTCGTCAAGTCTAAAGGATTATATTGTCTGTGGTAGTGTGAATCGCTTCGGCGCTGGTGTAACGTGTTTGCATTGAGCGTTGCCCGGGCACAACCTTCTTAAATGACAGCGCAGTATAAAAACAACGGACAGTTGGTATTCGAGCCAAGGTCCTGTAATGAGATATGTTAGCTCGATAGCCGTTTAAGAGAAGTGAGATAATTCCGGCCTTTCGAGATAAAGAATCTCGCTCTTTAGAAATTAATTATAATAATATGCATTTCGTTATTTGTTTTGATAAATGACACGATCTAACGTGCGGGAAGACGCCACGACGGCACATAATCAACTAAAAATTTGGGCCACAAGACCTGTGCGTCAGTATTACATACTATTTTTTGTACGATTTCAGTCAAAATAGGAGTCAAAAACTGATCTTGAAGGTGCTATAAAAATCCAGAAATAGCCAAGAAGTAGAAACAAGCAAGAGATACGTTTTTTGTATCCTTTTAAAATCTTCAGGGTTTCGATAACTTTAATTTGATATGCAGCCTGTGGCTCAAAATTTTAATTAATTAGTTGCACCAATACAATAACAAAAATTTGCACTGCGTTTATTTGAGATTCAGTGAATTGAATAAATCTGTAATTAACCTTTTTGTTTTAAACGCTAATGATTATTATCGTTATAAAATTAAATTTATAGCTTTGTATTAGGTACCTCTGGTAATCATTCGAGGTTGATGCCAGCATAGATAGGAACACCGGGCGTAGTCTCTTGATCCGAGACAATAAAGTATTGCAACATAGTACATGCTGGCTGTTGCACCCAATTAACGTGGGAAATAAAATATTTATCTTCCCCGTCCATCTCTAGTATGCCTAATAATTTTGTTAGTAACAATGTGCGTCACTAATACCTTAGTGGTTATCTAATTCGATGGAGGAATTATACATTCATGTTCCACAACCGCGCTCCAATTGTCTGCATTACGCAGGTCACTATTTAATGAACAAAGATGATGCAAATTGACTCATCATACAGATGAAAAGTGCGTGTTAGGATTACCTAAAATATAGTTCGAATAATTAACTAGGTAAAGATGTATAGTCTAAAATGTCGTGTTGAGTAATTTAGGTAAGGTAGTGTTTGCGGTTGTTTTTAGTGATGTTTCTCCGCCGGAGTATAGATGTTAGGTATTCAATCACGTTTATTACATGCTTGTGTGTTACTAAGTACTAAGTGTTGTGGTTACTTAGTTTTCCTCTTCCTACATCTACCTTGTTGTGATGCTGCAAGCCGAGGCCACGGTAAGGTCACTGTGAGTTTTACTTAACCAAACCGCTATTCTACTATTAATTATTGTGAACACTTAAAGTTTTCAGTGACATAACGACTTGCTAACTGTTATTTCATAAACGTAATAAAACAACAAATAGAGTAATTTAAATATTTTTATTATGTCCGTTTGCAATTTGCAGTGTTGAAATGTCTTAGCATGAATTATTTTGCCGTTTATCCTTCAGCCGATTTAAAAAGGATACGAGTTGGTAATTAAAATTATATTACTTATGTATATACTTTTAAGTCAATAACTAATTCATTAGTGCACTCGTTTTAGTAATGCTTATTTAGACATATTGCTTTATGCTATTTTCGCATTATATTATATTTTTATAATATTTTGGGGAGGACCACAATTTACATCCATAGGATTTCTCTTAAAAACTTATATGTTATTCCTGTCTTTTGCTAAATTCCTATTTAATGAGCTATATAAGATTTCATAAAAATCGGTCAAGCTGTTTCGGAGGAGTTTTTTAAATTTTTCCCTGCGTAAAAACCATCGTACTTACTTCAAGGAATATTCTAAATAGAACTAGCGAAATCGGTTCAGCTGTTCTCGAGTTATGCGCTTACCAACACATTTTGCGATTCATTTTTATATTATAGATATAGATTATAATTAGCGAAGGAGAAGCAACAAATGAGCTATTCATTTAAATCAAGATCAACACGCAATTTTATTTTGACAGATACTTGGTATGGTCCGTATTTTATTTTTATACAAATTACCAGCTCGCTACTTAATGATGATAACGTAAGGTCTTTGACTTAACAACTACTGTAAATTACCTCCAAGCAAGGACAAGTAAAAAATAATGATAATAACCATATTCTTCAGAGACATTTAATATTAGTGGTTTAAAATAGTAACGACACAAGAGTTGATAATATAGCAAAACTCATCAAAATGATAAAGTTCTAACATCAATCATTTGGATTAAAGTTTTAATTGAATAAGGCAGACAAGTGCTCACGTATTTTAATTTTATATACAAAACAGTTCATCGTTTCGTCTAACGACCAATTAAAGTACAAATCGTAATGATTTTGTAATTCATAGGGTTTATAGTTGTGTCGTGATTGACGAATTACTTTAAACTATATCCTGACGATATTACAATTTAAGTACCAGTTTCATGTCTCTCCATATAAAAATATTGATGGTATGTAGTAAATCAACTTTTTAATTTGTATCCATAAAAAGGCTTTTAGACCATTTTTTTTAATTCAATGTGTGGTATTCGCGTAAATCTAAGACAATACCATTTTGGTAAGTTTATGTAAACGAAATAATAAGAAAACGCTGTGGTCTGAAAGAAGATGTTCTGAAATGCAAGTTTAGTAATATGTAATTATTTGCAATAGCTGTGAATGTCCTGATTTGTATTTTGTTACTATGCCAAATAAAGAAATTTAGTTAAAAAGATACAGACGAGTATGCTTGGGTGTACGGAAGACGGAGCTGCGGAGGTGAGAGAAAACATTACGAGAGGACGCCAGCCCTAAAGACATCCGCTTATCTCATGGGTAATGTCCTTCAAAAGGGTCAGGGCACCGATTCTCGCACTTTAGACTTTTGTCTACAATAGACAAATATCGGAACTAAATGGCTACTGTCAATGAAAATAAATAGGGATTTCATTTAGTTTTGTGTCATTTTTTCGACATTTGTCTGTTCAGTTAAATGTTTAAAGCGCAAGAATCGGGGCCCTGTTAGGGTGCGTAGCACTCATAATAGCTTTGCTTGCTGTTTCTACTAGATGTTTGAAGATTAAAGAAGTCGAGAAAGTGTTTAAATCCTAGCAGGTGGCGTTGTATAGTTAGTCATTGTAAACTTACAGTCTTATTTACATAAATCTTATAGGACTCTTTAGTTAAAATGCACTTTGTCTCTTTCTTACTTGTATAATGTTAGGATGACAGACTAAGACAAACGAATTATAAACCTATTTTAGCTATAATAACCTTATAATACGTTTATAAATACGGGGGTTACTTTATCTTTATAGAAAAAGAGCCTGATAGTATGTATATAGATGTAAATATTACAAAATTTTGTAGGCCAAACAACATTTTGAGTCTTAGGTCTCTATGGTTTGTTATTTATGATTTCTGTTTCAAAGAATTTTTTTTTTATTTTTGATGGTATTTGCATTAGGTTGTTATTATTGAGCATAAGTAAGTACTCTTTTGTAACAAGTCTCATGATTCTTCATAAAGATTTCACAAATCTTTAGTAGTATTTGTGTGAATCTTGATCAAACAGAAGTTAAATTTTATGGCTTTGTGTGAAACCACAAATTGGGTGTTATTATCGCAATTTTAGGGTCCCTTAATAAAAGGAAAAGTTGCAGCAATGGAGACAATGCTTGGGAATAAGATGTTGGAAGCCGATTGTAATGAATAAACCTCAGTTAAGTGATTGAAGTGGTATATAATCACTGCTAATTTAGAAAAACTTCATTAAAAAAATTGTATATTAGCCATCGTGTCTATAGTAAGTGAATATTAATCAAAATTCACCAGAGAAAATAAGTATAAAGTCAGTCCCATCTGGGTCTTAACTCTTACACGGACCTAAATGCTATTTATTAAGCATGGTAATCCTAATGGGCATGATCCACGAATCATGCCTATAAGTATTACCATGCCCAATAGCCTTTAGGTTCGTGTCATGTCTATTAAAATGATTAAGCACATAAACATTTTTTTGCTTTTTCAAATACATAAAACGCATTTAAGTTCAGGAAAGGGAGGTGAGGGATCTCCATTATTGTTTGATTACATAAAACAATGCTTCTTCAGTATTTTTATAATTCCTAAAGATGGACTTAAATTAGCGAGATCAGTTAGTCATCATGCTTGTTGGTCTGACACCAATTAGGTTTGGTCTAAACTAACTGTTTGCTTGCTATAATAAAATTGTTGCGAAACTGAATCGAAACAATCCGGAATCAAAGACCATTATGTTTTACCGATAGACTAGTTATTGACTATAAATTAAGACATTGGGTAGGGCATAATAATGAACTATTTTAACAGCTGATATTGTGCTTAATGATATCATAATACAGATTGAGTCAATCAGAACAAAGGCCGAATACAACGTTTTTTACCCGATTGCAAAGGAAAAGTTTTGTAAATTTCTTTATTGTCTCGAATCTTTCAAACAGCAGGCTGAATTGCAACAGATAAGGTATTGTTAATTTTCGTTAGATTCGTCTCATAAATCCAATTATTGGATGTTAAAAAAAAAGGTGTATTTAAGGCGTTAAACATGTTTTTACAGTTAAGTTGCTGATTTTGTTTTAATTATTGAATATTCTTTTTCGTTGACCTATGAAAATGTATGTTTTGAGTATAATACGCCAAACAATGTAAATGCTAATGTTAATTGGAGCATAAAATAATTCAATGTCTAATGTCTAGCCTTTTAATTTTAATATTTAGTGACATTAATGGATAGGAAACAAATATTTCGATTTTGCCTACATTATACAGTTACTTTTCGATACAGTCACAGAAACTGTTATTTGAGCTTAGAATTAATATGAGTTGACTAGACAGCTTAATATTTTAAGATTAAGTGTAATTTAAAAAGCAAAGATCAGTGTGATAGTTTCTAAGCGGTGGTAGTGTAGGTAGGCCTAGCTATTAGCTACTGAGTTTGAACCTTTAGGTACCTACTTGAGTAAATGTTAGATTTTAGATTGATTCGGAGAGTACGTTAGTTGTCGGTTCTGTGCCGATCCCATCAGTGGGTTGACTCTCCCACCAGACTCAAGAAATATAGAGAGCAACTGTGTTTGTACACACATTCGTGTCTCCATGAATAAATAGAAAAAGATTGCGCCTGAATTGAAAAATTGCTAAAAACAGTTGATTATATATTTTTTGTTTTATATTTTACAACTTTTACTGACTAGGTACTTAGCATAGTTCTACAAATCTGCTGTATTCCTTTGACCTCATCAACTAACAAGGCAATACCGAATTATATGTCAACAATGTCATGTATTCCGTAGAAAGTGATTAATAACATTGCAATATACTAAGGTCATTCATTGCCAAACAACGTCTTCGACAAGATTACATAAGTTGTGAACATTTTTCTACCGTGATTTATGGTTGGTTAGGCGTAAACAAATATTTATTATTAGCCTAAAACTAGTGTGAAATTCAAACATTAGGAAAAAAGGTTCATGCTTACTTTGATAGCTCAAGGTAATGAAGATAACCAAAAATATACAGTTTTAGGTAGGTATTATTAATTGCAATACTTACATTTAATTTTTATAACATTTTTTTATTTTTCGGTATAAAAGCTTGGACATTAGCTACCGAATAAAAATAAAAAGATAAGACAAACTTGTACGTGAACTTAAAAAACGTGTTTGGCCTGTTTTGTAAAAGTCGATCGATTTTAACCGTCACACCATGCGGTATCGTGCTTTCTTGTCGCGGAGCATTTATCATTTATGTTGTTTTGATCATTTCTTATGTTATATTATATTTATGTTATGTTATATTATATTTATGTTATGTTATATTATTATATATTTTATAAATAGGGTAAATACGAGTGGTACTTTATGATACTTAACAACGTATTGTTTTTGTGATACTGTGGCATATCGGCAGTTCTACATGTGTAACACCTTTATGCATAAAAATCACGTAAACGTAAGAAAACTCATTAAGTATTTATAACAATTTTTGTTATTATAATTGTTAGATTCATAAAAAATTGTCAAGGTTCCTATCAAATTCAACGCCGGTAAAGATTCCGCAAGGGCAAACTTAAATTAATATTTACGAGTATGTAATGCAGATGGTAGGCCTCTGTCCAATGGATTTAAATTATGTTGATTTACTTGTGATAATACACTGAAACATGAATCCTTTTATAGAAATGTCACTACATAACAGATACAATTTCATTGTTATTCTTTTTAAATTTTCAAAGACGCTTTTAATTTGTTCATGTTATTATTTATCATTAGTTTCTCAGTTTTGTAAATTTAATTACTCGGCCCGTGGGTTAAATCCCAACATCCTGCTTCCATTGTATGAAGTGTATGTTGAAGAAACAAACGGGCTAATGTTATCAATCTATCAAACTTAGGTAGCACTCTAACTATAAACTGTTTATATAACAACAATATTCACACCGCATGTACCTATGATTTAATAACATCTTGATATTATTATTTGATATTATTATTCGTATTGCTTTCTACTATGAAGCAAAACGACAGAAGTTTCGGCGGATTTTAGGCAATTGGTTCTGGGATTTTTTTACATGTTTAGCATTCAACCCCTCTACACCTACAATACTGATCAATACCCAGTTACCTAAGTATTCACATTTTTGTAGGTATGTGGTGCTAAATGTTAAAGAGTTTATTAAAAACAGTAGGTTGATGGATTTGTTGTCTATGATAGTGGGTATGAATTATTGCAAAAAATATTATGTTCCAAACAGCGTGAATTTCATTTGTCTTCTCCAAGAAGTTTCCTTACCTATTGCAACTGCAGGGGTGAACACAAGTATTATCTCCTAGTATGGCACAAGGAGGAGTATCACAAAACATCACAATATACACTCGTATACCAGTTGTGTCACTTCGTCAAGTCACCACTGGGATCATCACTGAGGGCACTTGTGATTCGCGGTTCCGTGAAACTGTCGCAATTATCGGTCGTGTAGTATCGTTAAAGGCTCAGGCCGGACTGAGCAGTTTATTATTGTATCGCGGGAAGGAGCGCGGTCGCGCGACTGCACTCAAGGTTTCTGTGTCTGCGCACGCAGCACGTAGCGAGGCTTATCGCACCTTTGTCGTGAACTCGTGAGCAACTTGCTCGCGACTAGCGACTTTTTATGGAGGATCGCTGGGGAATCTTGCAAGAAAACTCAGTTATAAGCTACATTAGGGATTACAACAATGAGTAATAATTTGTGATCGGATACAAAACACACTAATTTAGCCACAGATTAAATTATAATAATTATTATATTCTGGGACAATAACACGGTCATCTGATACTAAGCAGAGCTTGTGTCATGGAAACCAGATAACTGATATACTATACTTAAACTACTTTTCTTTTGTAAATATTATACTTATATTAAATAAATAACACCCAGACTCAAGACAAACGGACATGCTCATCACACAAACATCTGTCTTGGGTGGGAATCGAACCTTTTACAATTCAATTCATGTTATTGTGAACTTGTGATCGAAAATCAAGTGTTAGCTGGAGTGTAACATTTTAGTTAAAATCTTTTTGCGATTGAATATAATACATGCTACTAAGTATTCAATACGTCATTTCGAACATACCTGGTGTTCTGTTAATGACTTAATTGACATTTCAAATTTTGATTTGTCGCGGACATCATAATAATATGCAAATTACAATAAATTGAAATAAATCTTGTTATTTTAAATATAGCTATTTATCTATGTCCCTTTACGGCCTTTGATATCATAATTAGAAACTAAGGATCTATTTTAAACATTTATTTTAACAATGTGCGAGTATAAAATATATACTTCTACGTTGTTTTCTTTACAAACTCATTAAATAAATAAAACTGCGCAACAAAAGTAGGTAAGTAAATATAAAGCTGTATGGTCGTATCTATCTTATGTACTTTATCTTATGGTATATTGTATTGGGGAAACTCAACCGATAAAGAAATTGCGTTTAAGGCACAAAAAAAGTGTATAAGATCAATTTGTGGGATAAATCAAAGAGACTCCTGTAGACATCATTTTATAAATCTCAAGATATTAACCCTGCCTGCTATATATATCTATGAGGCAGCAATTCTAGTCAAATCAAACATCAGTAACTATAACACTTTAACAAGCAGTAGACTTAAATATACCTTACGCAATAAAACATCCCATACAGCAGTGCATAGAAACAGTATTTTCTGTATTGACGTAGAAATTTATAATAAGTTACCCGTAGATATTAAGACACTAAATTCCATTGTAATTTTTAAGAGAAAACTAAAAGATTTCCTTATTAAAAAGGCATATTATTCATTAAAAGAATTCCTAGAAGATAAATAATAATAATAATAATATAATCAATAATATAATAATAATAATATAATAAATTATTCCTCAATATCTGTGATATTTATTTAGTCGGTAAAATGCTAAATGACATTTAAAACTAAATTTGACTTGAATTGACTGTGATACCTACACTAGATTAATAAAAATGTTATTATAAGGAAAGCATAATATAATGTATGATTATTAAGAATTGAGTTATAAGTCATGATTTATTTTTTATGAAGAAAGGACAAATTGAAATCATATTATTGTATAATGGTTAAAGTCGACATCAATGTTTAGTTGACTATTATATTGCAATGCCTTAACAGGTCACTAAGTTCTAAGCACCTACTATGTACCTATCATCATCGGAAAAATTCTACACTTAGTTCGCAATAAAGATTTTGAATTTGAATTTGAATTTGAATTCGTGTCAGATAAATTGATTGAAATGTTGATATATAGCAGGTATCTATCACAAGTCCTGGTTAATCGGAAACATATCTAACAAGCTAGTTGACCTTTCTATTCGGCATATGAATAGAACTACCTACTCATAAAAAGTAAATAGGAATTAGAATCACTTCCTAGAACTGCAAGGTCGGTTAAATGTTTCCTCTTTGTATTAGTAAGGGTTTATTAATTGATAAACAATGTCTGATTTGTATCATAATAGATGCAAGCTAGTACCTAGCTACAGTTTCTTAGTTGATAAGTAGGTACTTAGGTTAAAATTACTAGTTCATTTTTAACATTATGTCGTTTGTATGTAAGTTCCAATATTCACATTACCTCTAGTTTCCACTGCACAAGAAAACATGTTGCAAGCACTATCTATCTTTTTCGTTTAGAGATGAGTAGGAAGAGCTATGACTATGCTTGTATCATGTTTTGTTGTTCAGTGCAAACGCCCAGTAACGGACTGAAATCTAAAGATCTTATATAAATAAAATTGATGTATCTTTTGATGTCTGTTTTATCTTACAAATAACCCAAATAAATAAAACACAATTGTTTTAGGTAAAAGTAAACACAAACATTATGTAGTTATGAACTTTTGTCTTATAAAATAAATATGTACTTACTTAATCACTAAAATATATACGTCTAGTACCTGACGGATATTCGTAGCTGAAGGGCATTTCCTACAAAAGCGGATACGGATCTGAAAAAACTGTACTTATAAGGTAAGTTTGACCTCAGTAGGGTATTCTTAAAGATGAAATACAATACATACCGACTTATAAATTCAAACATTATATTTTTAATAAAAACTTGTTAATCAATTCTAAACCTCGAAAATGTGTGATAGTATCATTATAATATTTAGAGTAGGGTCACATGTATAAAAACAGCTAAAATTTCGTAATAATTATAATTAAGTAAAATATCCTTTGTTATAATATTGATGCTTTTAATAAATGCAAAACATTAGTTAATTAAGGTCCAGGTTAAATATTCGATTAAAATCTAGTGAACTTGGGCTTTAGCTAAGCTTAGGTAATGTGAATGTTCGATAATGTATGCGCATAACTGCTATAGGCCGGCCGTTTAATTCGCGTATCGCCTATCGCCAAGATTCTGACTCCTCAAGCTGCACAGACAGTGATGATGATTCAAGCGATATGGATACTAGTGACGAATAGTCTTACATTACTTTTATCTGTCGTTAAATAGTTCTTTCGTTAATTAATGTTTTATGACCTCAGATGGCGATACGCGAGTTAAACGGTCGGCCTATAGTCGCCTGTTGGGGTAGGGATTTAACGTTTGGAAGGAACGGCCTACATATTGGCAATGGTTAATAAGTTCCCAGGGCAGTCATTAAAACAACTGAGGCTACCACCTGGGTACCGCAGTCTGCGCATAGGAAGTTTATTAATAGGCACTGACACATCTCTCGCCAGGCTAGCATGGAATTTTAGATATTCCGCATTTCAAGTGTTATCTGGGGTAGCATATACCGATCTTGTAGCAACCGGTGGTGATTTCCGTGTTCCAACGGTTTACCCACAATAATTACTGGAACCAGCTCTAATAAGTCTCCTTAGATTACATTACCCGTGGTGCTTAGTCCATTTTAATGTAGCAATTTAAACCTCTCTGTTTTCTCTATGCTGTCTCCTGTTTTGTCTGGATCGAAGTGCAGAATCTAACTTTCCAACTTCTCCTATTATCTTTCTGCTTAAATTCGTACGGAAACCAAGGCAGTTTAGGTGTCCTGGGACTTGGCCGTTCAAATACCGAGTCTCTTCAGTAGCAGTGGCGGGATTGCAGTGGTGGGTTATTACCACTGTCTCTCTTGTGGTGGGACCCTTAAAAATAGGTGTATGAGCTGCAGTGGCGGCAGTATGGGGGACGAAAACAAACTTCGTTAGAAGTTGAGTCGAGACAAGCTGACTCAGACCACTGCAATATACCTATTGTCCTAAAAATATATCTTTTCTGAAACATTTCATTTTCTTCTTGTTAATTGAATCCTCTCTATTTCACCCTCCATGAGGATGACTAACACTTATGCGCAACAGACTACAGCAATTTAGTTTCAAACTATTAAAATAATTTATCTCGCACATATACAACTCTTTTGAATAACTATGGATATTAATAACCGTAGTCAATTGGTAAAACCAAGTAACATGCTACATGTACTTATATTCTAAATATTAAGTTACAAGAATTTGATACAATGAAGGATAAGTGACTGCTGTAGCTTACAAGGTATACAGCGTACAAGTATAATTTGTTACGCCTCGTAATGAAATGAGAGGGGCTATTGTTTTAGATACATGACAGATATTTTTGGAAACTTCTTTGTTTGTTTCTTTTTGAATTACTTACCTATTTGTACAGATGCAAAATGTGTTCGTACCTTGGAGATTTGGTTAGTTTATGTGAGTCGAATGAATGTGTGTACAGCACTTTTACTATTTGTTGAATTTTTCTTATTAAACCGTAGTCTTGCATAAACCCATTTGTCCTGTAGGTAAGTATATTATTCAAGAATTCAATTATGTGCCTCACAAGGAAGTCGACCCAAATTTATTATGATATATGTAGTATTTTCTTAAATTTAGGCGTATATCACACATTGAAATAAAACTCTTTTATAATGGATTTTATCGCGGTTTATTTTAGATTTTAGATCCCGATGCTACAAAGTTTTTTTAGTCCACCCGTGACCATGAAGTCTGAAAAAGACTTTGAAACGTCGGGATCTAAAATCTAAAATAAACCGCCATAAAATCCGTTATAAAATAGTTTTATTTCAATACCTACATATAATTTTAATGAGTGATCGGTTAGAGCGGCACCTAGTCCTCAGATTGATCATAAAACATCGGAAGGCCACTCGGTGCATTAACAGACTTAGATGATAAGTATCCCTATTAAATTGTATGTACTTATTCAATAGTTCATTTATGTCCTTACAATGTTATGAGTAAATAATACCTATTACAATTATATGAATCAACAATTATAATTAAATACAGTAATTAAAGTAATTAGATAATTGGTTAAATAAAGTTCCGTATTGTTTTTTGGTATAACTCATTGTAATTTTGTGTGTAATCATAGATTAATATCTAATAGTAATTAATATTACTGTTGTGTTATTAAGTAAATAAAAATAAACAAGGATAAGTACTTATAATAACAATAGCTATGATGTCTATATTTTATTTATAGTCACGTGTAATAATTCAAAATATAAGCATAATATCGCTATTATTCTATTTTTTTAAAACTAACTAAAAATAATAGCATTGCGTTGAGCTAAAACATTGTTTAATAACACGCATATTTAGTTTTTAGACAGATAAGACCTGATTAACCTTATCTGAGTATAACATTATAATTTATAATCAATAGAATTTTGATTTTTATACCCAGAAACCATCTTTCATGGGCCTCGTACACAAAAAACATTAACATCTATGTAGGTATTCTTCTATATATCTAACAAAAATGTAGGTACCTACCTTCTATATACAATAATACTGGTTGATCTTAAAAGTTTCTTTTAGCAAGTATAAAAAGAATGTATAACAATGAAAATGCAGTTAAAACGGTGCAGTAAATGTTAAATAGCTAAAATGCATTTAGTTTTATCCGTTGATCGTTGCAAACGAGGCGGTTTCGAAATATCCTCGGCTGCAGCCTTTAGCTAAAAACGACTACAATGTATGCTTAATTATATGAATTAACTATATTCTAGGTCAACATTGTTCTACCATTGTATTATATATTATTCAAATCGTTTCACACAAGGAAGTTTAAATCTATTTTACAAACTTTTAATTAACTTGTAGAGTAAACCGGTATTTTAGTTCGTGTGGAATATTGCAACTTTTGAAGCAGATATCTTCAATTAATTGAGCTGAATTTTGTAGATACGTTTGTTTGGATGAAAATGCGTGGTAAGCTCTGTGATGTTACTCTTAATCCAACATTGCGGAATACCCAAGAAAGCGAAGTAGTTATTTTGAATGTACTCCTACAATGTGGGCATGGCCATAGATACATAAGCATGGCTGTCAAAAGAAAGGACTTGCTGAGAATAACTCGACTTTTTTGTGCATTTAGATAGAAATTGTGTTTTTCAAATTACTTACTTCAAATTTATTTGTTTCAATATTTAATCTGGAGATGTTTTCAAATCAACTACTTACTTTTAATTGTCAAAATGGCAAAATTTTAACTTTTGGTCCACTTGTTAGGTTATTGAAATATTTATATTTATTCTTTCTTCCACAATCAAAAAATATCGTATCACGGTATCTATATTAAGCCAAACTATCATCAAAACCTTTTACCGAGAGGTGCGGTTGCTCTATGGTAGTTATAT
Source organism: Meganola albula (assembly GCA_936450015.1). Taxonomy (NCBI): domain Eukaryota; kingdom Metazoa; phylum Arthropoda; class Insecta; order Lepidoptera; family Nolidae; genus Meganola; species Meganola albula. Next base: position 8,756,630 of record OW388155.1, on the reverse strand, counting down.
AAGAACAGATCATGAATTTGTGTCCTATGCTTTTTTATTCCACATGGAGTTTTAATTTCGATACCCTTAAAATAAGCTGTTCCTGAATTCTCGTCCTGTAGGTAGAGTTAATAAAGTTTCTAGTTTATTTACTCTTCTTTATGATATATATTTTTTTTTACCCGTATATTTTCGCATAAAACTTGACGGACCTTATTTGGGAAGGAATTTGTTTGAATTTGTCTGCATTACCATAAAAGTATCCAAACAATTGCAATGTGCTTAGAAGTGCAGCTTGAAATGCCTGCAGTGAAGCAAGCGTCGACAGGACATTGCCAAATATTGTACCTACATGCCACTAACATTTATCTTGGTCAAAGTGTAACATTACATACAACAACTAACAAGAGTAGGGTCTTGTGAGCGAGTAATCACACTAGATGTGAGTCGCCTTGACGAGACCTCCGAGTGCCGACCTCCCACTCCATACTAGACAGGGAAAACGCAAGCTTCCGTACACCTGGACTGGAATATTCTAACGGTCGACTGATGTTACCTGTCATAGTTTTATTTTTATAGGTAAATAATACCAATAAATTGCCACAGTTTGTCAAGAAAAAAGACGAAACGTTACATTGTTTTTTTAATTCAGACGAAAACAATCAACGTATTGAAATCGGCACGTCTTTGAACTAATCTGGCATCCACCAAGCCACATTCAGCTCAACTCTAAACATAGCTGAGAGAAGACCTGTGTCCAGCAGTGGGACACTAAAGAGTTTTTACATTACTACCTATTGATACTGGTTTTTCGATCGCCATATTTTTATCCATCGGTCATTTGGCATTTGCCTTAATTGCTTCTAAATGTACTTACTTCAAGAGAAGTATGTATTCGTAAGTAAAAAAAAACAAGTTTGCATTTCGAGGACAAGGTTAGCAATACATAACTTCTGCGTCAGAGTATTTCCAAATTATCGATTAGTGACGTAATGATGCAGAAAAACCAGGAAAAATATTTGCTTAACCGAGTGATGCAGTCATCTTGAGCTAGGTAAGTAGGTACAATAGTAGGTACGTATGACTCAAAATGCGTGACTGTGTTAATTAATAACATAATGTTAAAACTGAGCAAGCAAAAAAGATAGGAAGGTATGCTAATCAGGCACTTAAACATGTATGTTAATTTAGAAGATTTCAATTTCCATTTTAATATTTTTAAAAATGAAATTCGATACTACTTATAGTGAAGTAGCAAGTTTGTCATTGTTCTTTTGTTGCGGCAAATGCTCGTTGGAGTCAATGTCATCCTGCTGGCGTAGACCGCCAGGTACAGCATGAGTTTATAGGTGACTTGGTTAAACTTTTCTAACACGCCACCTTACAAAGTGTATGTAGATTCCGCGGCTGAATATCGGTGCAGGCAAACATTGGAAACCAATATATCGTTATCTAGAGGTAGTTTTTAATTATTATTATTTTGTATATTTTTTATTGACATAATTAAAATTTTATTTCAATTTAAATAAAACAAACAACTTAGATATAATTAAATTCTACCTTAAAAACTATACAGGGCTTCATAGAATTCCTCCGAATCGAGGCCTTGAGGGAATTTGCCCAGGGCCTCGATTCTCGCGCTTTAGACATTTATATCATCCAGACATATTATGTCGAAAATAGATAAGGATTTCATTAGATTTCTGTAATTTTTTCGCCATTTGTCTAATAGAGTTAAATGTCTAAAGTCTCGCGCTTTCAGGGCCCAGAAGGCTGGTAGTATTGCCATGTTGTATGGCAATCTTAATTTTTGGACCGAGATGTAGACTAGCCCTCTGGTCGCAGGAAGAGTATCAGTCGTTTTGATATGAGTATTTCATTGAGAAGTGCGCGGACGCTCAGGCCTTCAAGCCCACCGGCTCAAATATGTAATTTGTACTCCGAGAGGAAATATGAGTGGTTGCCTATATCAAAGGAGCGTTCTTTCACTTTTTAGTTTATTTACCTAACGTACCTAATTTTAATAACGAATATGTCGTTATTTAAGTTCATGTTATGAGAATGATAAAGTCAATTAAGATTGGCTAACATTTTGATTTATCATGGTAACAATGGTTACAAATCATTCGATTGATTTCACAAAATTTAAGAATTGTAAAAGAATGCTTCTAGTTTTTATTTTAATAATTTCATTAGAATAATTAATGAAAACTTAAAATTAAAGGTTTGTCAAAGGGCGTGTTTTGAAATAAATTGAAGTTAGGAAAGGGGTCAATTAAAGCTTTCATTTAGTGACGACATTTTTGACCGAGCTCTTGCTAAATATAGACGTGTTTAATCACGACGATATCCAATAATAAATAAATAAATTGTACAATAATTTATCAATTCAGTATAATATTATTTAGATGTTCCTACACGATGATGATGGTTTTTTTATAAAATACTTATAGGAAAGCCGAGAAAAGGTAAAATTTTATAACACAGTCATAAAGCAAAAAATCGTCATAGTAGTGGCATGTGTAAAAAGCTGAAAGCTTAATTGTTACCATCAAGTTATATCATGCAAAAATATAAATAGTACAAAAGTACCTATAGACTTGCATAAGTTTGAAATATTATCATACATATTTTACGGAATATATTTTGCAATTCATTTTTGAACAAATATCATTATCTTTAGCAGTATTTTGTCAATATTACGAGTATAATATGTAAAAACTAGCTGCTCGCCCCCGCTTCGCCTGGGTGATGTAAGTACTGTGGTGTTAGCGATAGGAAATAAACTTTACGACCTATTCCCTGACCTACTGAATATACACACAAAATTTCATAAGAATCGGTTAAGACCTTTCGGAGGAGTTTTGTTAAATTACTAATATCGCTATTAAAATATATTAATCAGTATTTAAGTGTTATATTGTATATTTATGTCATTTTCTATTTGTATTTAATATTTATATTATGTGCTTAGTAGCCTGAAATAAATGTACAAATTAAATAAATTTAATGAAAAGTTAAGGGTGGGGGGTAAAGAGTTGAAAATTTAGGATTGTATGTATTTTTAATACCACATAATAAATAAAAAATATGTCCCAAATACAATACCAATTTTTTTTGAGTGAGTCCACCCTTGTCACAAAGGCGTAACAAAAATAGATTATGACCGTTTCTCAGACCCATATAAAGTTTTATAAAAATCGGTCCAGCCGTTTTGGAGGAGTTTGGTTACAAATACGGCGACACGAGAATTGTATGTATAAGTTAATTTGTATATGCGTGTTTTATTACAACAATAGGTATTATAGCTAAACATATCTGAAACCAAATTATTTGTAGTGTTAGGTATTTAATTAAGATATAAGATACAGAAAAATACATTACAATAACATTTTAGAACAAAGCTCATCAAATTATAACTACACAAATATTATTATTGTAATGAATCTCATTGAGGGTGATAGTTTCATAACCCACATACTTGTAGTATAATTCATTTATTGAGTTTTACTCACTACAGAAATATTCGCGTTTAATGCAATATAAATGATTCATACCTACTTTAAATATTGAAGTAACTACCACTCTTATGCACAAAAGATCCAGCTGGGTCGAAGTGCTCTGGGTTCACCAGCCCCATTTATAAGATAACTACTACTCTATAAATAGATGTATGTGTGTGTTTGGACTGTGTGTAATTAAACACAGTCCAAATTTTACACATTACCATGTTAACATTTAAAAAAATATCTTGGTTGAATATGAAAAAATATTTTGGTACTACACTATTGCCAAAGGGCATAAAGCACCGATATTTTCTTTGATGTTATTAAAACAACTTTTCATTTGAATACCCTTGCTAAACGTACAAGTATGTCGAAAGTTTTAGGATTAAATCGATTTATTGTTTGTCTCATCACGCGTATTCATTGTTCTCAGCCCTCAGTCAAGATTATGCAATTTCGCGCTTTCACTTTGCATGGTGATGATGATGTGCAAATTTAAATTGTAATTTGATTATCATTTTTAAACACAATTTTAGTTACTATTAAGATATCATACCAAAAGTATCTCAAGGAAACATATTAGGAAGCCGCAGCAAAAAAGTTCTTACTTAAGAAAATAATATCTTTTCAATACAGTCACCGAAAAATAATAATAATAATATAAAGCCGTAGGGCAGCTTGTGGCGAGCTGTTATGGCGTAGCGACCATACGGACCCGAGTGCTCCAGGGAGAAGGTCCTGTCCCTCACCTCCGGCTGGTCTTTACTGGCTGGCTGGAGTGAACCCTGACGGGGGACAGATCTCCCACCTCTTGCTTGCCTTCATTGGCCGGCTTGAGTGGAGTCGTTAGAGCAGAGATGCTCGGAGGAGGAAGTGTCCCGTAAGTGAGCCAATGATCGGGTAGAATGCCGTGGGACACCGCTCTACTCCCCTAGCCCCTCAGAATATGTTGCCCCTTGTCGCTTCTTTTAGCGGCCATACGGGGGCCCATTTATTGAGTGGGCGAGTCACCCCCTGCCATTTTATCCGTGTTAATTTGCATTGGTCAGGCAGGGGCCATAGTCCATCCATAGTCCTAGTTACCTAATCCATTAACCCACCACCATAACCTAGATTTTAGTTCCTATATTCTGCAATAGTCCTGCTCTAACCGGGGATTGTCCTTTGTTGTACCTATATGGTGCGAACAGGGATAATCGTCGGTTGGTGCCACATTACATTTACAGCAAAATTGTCTAACGGGCCTCTACGTGTTGGCTTCGGCCCCACGCACGCCTTCCAAAAGTCCGGAGCTCCATAGCTCCGAGATAAGAAAAGACATACATAATAATAATAATAATAAACAAATAAATTAAAAAAAAAATGAACTTGTTGGCACATCTACTTCTCAATGCATCGGCTGTCATTTTATACTGTCATCGCGTCCGTTTTTGAAGTCACCTGTCACTCGAGAATGTCATTATGAACGAACGAATGAACACCGAGCGCAAGTGAAGCGGCCATCTTAGAATGGCTGACATTGCGTGTTGAACCGTTGTGGCGTCCGGTAGTGCAGATGCAATAACGTGCTCGGTGAACATTACTATTTAATCCAACGTATTATTTGTTCCGTCATCGATATCCGGAATCCATAGTGAGATTAGCCTTCCGTTTTTCTTGTGTTCGTCGGGTCAAGCGAGCTTCTCTCTAACGCTAGTGGCGCCCTCGTGCGATAATTACCGGTCACGTGATTACCTGTTACCTCAAGGAGCGCGCCACATTATTTCGTCATTATAGCGTCGTTTTTCTTAGTGTTCAGACGTGTGTGAGCAACTTAAAAATTAGTGTAAGAAATTAATATACTATTTAAGTGCTGTAAAAATATCCTCTCTTTCGCGATGAAGTGTAACGGTGCGGAAAAATGTTTGCGCGGGAAGGAGTGTTGCAGCGGAGGCGTAATCTGAAATTGGGCAAATTAAATCAGGTTTGGATTTTCTAACCCCCAAAAAGAATAGGGGCACGTAAGGTGAGTGAGTTAATTGAATAAATCTTGTATTTTTAACACTATCTAGTAATAACGTGCAACTAATGTGACTTATTACGTAACTTTAAGCACAGTTGCATATTTGCCCGCGTTTCGAATTAATTTGTCAATTACCAAGTTCAAGTAACGCGAAATCTTAATTAAGCGTCTCAGATTACCAAAATATAAAATATATTTTATCCTGCAAATAACGAATTCTATATACAAATGCGTATTTAAGGAATTTTTAAATCGAAAGTTGACTTTCTATTTTATTAACGGTGGCTAAAAAGAAAAATACTTTTGTACGCCATGTCTTGTAGAATATTTTAGTATGTTCTCAACAAGCTATTATTATGAAAGTACCTACAACCGTTAACACTTTTAAAAGAATTATTTTCTGTCATCATGTACTATTTTTACTTTTACCCTCGTATACAAATCGAAAAGTATATGATGCACAAACTTATGTAGGTATTCTTTGAAAAGGAATAAATCGTTACAGTAGGTAGCATCAATTGGACATGCTAAAACACATCGAACTTATCTAACGTTTTGAATGGTATAACTATGAGTTAAGTGACTAGCGGTATTGCTTCAATTTACTTAAAAGTCAATACTTTTGATTTGTCAGTTCCGTGCAGTCCATTTTTCGAAGTTAGTACCTACTCATTTATTACAAATAACCTATGATCGAAGTGTGGATTATAGCAATTCGTTTATTTATAAATATAAAAGAATTTGCACGTTCAAGCTTAAATCAAATAGCGCTCAGTTTAGAATATTAATTTGTTTAACTTTGCAATATCTTACTGAAAAACGGGGGGAGTAAAACCTATTATTACCTCCAGTTTGGAAAAATGAGCATCAATATTCAAACGCAAGCGCGAAATAAGTGTTTACAGGAGTACAGTCTTAACCTATTAGCCGAAAACTATTATGACATTGACTTTGAATAAAGCCAGCAACAAGCTACCAAAATATGAGCGCGATTTTTGCCGCTGCTACCTTTCAACAGGAAGACAGCCTCAGCATCAAAGCAGCTAAAGGGTAAGGCTTTTCATTTTGGAGGCAACCAAGAGTAAGTTAATCATATTGACAGACCAGAATAGTGTGCTCGTTAAGATACTTGCTTCTCACACCGAAACGCGCCGCGGGTTGTGGGTTCAATTCCCACCCGACACGGAAATTGGTGTGCATAAATAATCAACATAACAGTTTGAGTCAGGGTGTAAATACCTATTTGCAAAAGAAAGGTAGTGAATATATAGTGTAAGAGTACCTATCAGTTATCTGATTTTCATGACAGGAGCTCTCCTTGGCTTGAGATCGGATGACTGTAGGTGTTGGTGGTCTGGAATATTATCACTATATTCAGTATCTTGTATCTTCTATCCTTTGACAAGAGAAAAACAGTGACGAACGTGAATTGAGATAATTCTACAGCAGATATCTTGCGCAATATCAGCACCTTTATTTATGGCACCTTTTGAATCCTTCTAACCTAATCTGCAAACTTTTAAACGGTGTACACTTATCATTCATAATGTAACCGTAAGCCGTAATACTCAACTAATAACACAGCCTTGTACAGTTTTTCACTAGAAAGTGGACACAAATACCGAAATAGTTCAACCATTTTCATAGCAAACCAGGCTTCCCTTTGGAAACTATATTAAGGCAGGCGTATCATTTCTTCACCTACCGATACAATCTCAGTATCACAGACTTCTTAGGGTAAGGTACATCGTCTTGTCTTTACCAAATGATCTGTCTTCTTTTAAGTTATTAAGCCCTCAGTTCCAGAGATTTTTGTGACAGTCACCAATTGGACCACTAGTCTTACCTGAGAATGCTCTATATCTGTTGCGCAGTATACCTCATTGACTTAAGCTGACATACCAGTTCTTTTCAATTCTGCAGGAACAGGTGGCTATCTGCAGGTGATTTCTCTGACGCGACGCTTGATATGGAACATCACCTTCAGCAAATCTGTTCTGGTTCCGACGTAACGAAGGTCTCTCTTGGAACCGCAATGCCAATCGCTACCTACGCTGGGCATACAAGAACAGATGTCGCAAGGCAACCAGTCCCCAGACAGGCCCAGCTCCTAATGGGTAGACTCAGTTTTGCTTTTCGGTCAGCCGCAGAGCCTTTATCATCGGGAAGATGATCTTCAACTTCGGCAAATCTGTTCTGGTTCCGACGTAACGACTGGAATTTCTAGGAGTGACCTGGGACACACGCAAGCCAACATCAGGTCCCTGTCGGAACCACAATGCCTAACGCAAACGCAGGGCACTACATGAACAGATGTTGCAAGGCAACTGATCCCTCAGACAGGCCGAGCTCCTAATGGGGTGACTCAGTTTTGCCTCTTCATGAACGGCTCGTAATTCCGAAGCAAATACTTGTTGCCAGGCAACTGATCCCTCAGACAGGCCGAGCTCCTAATGGGGTGAATCAGTTTTGCCTCTTCATCAGCGACTCATCATTCCGAAGCAAATACTTATCAAGATGAGTTAGTGGGAACCAGCGGCATCCGGTACGTCACCGTTACTCCCGGAGCCGATACCACACAGACTTGCTTACAACAGATCCATTCAATGCAAGTTGGATTTTCAATGCATCTGGGACTGTCACCAAAATCAGGTTAGTGGATAAAAGCCCAATAAGCCTGTCATGTCATTGTAAACCATTCACACAGGAATCACTCACAAGCATCGCCTGTGAAGGAATAGGAACACACTTCTTATGCATGGGGACTACCGCACCACAATACCCTACGCTAAGAAGGAGGACGGGACCAGATTCTAATGTTACACCAGATCCTAGAAGCGACGCGACAACATTTAGCTCTGTTGGATCATCTTAACGTGAGTTCGACATTGAAGTTTCTTTCAGGCTACTACAACACAGACGTTGATGCATATTATTGCAATAAGGTAAACCCAAAATGGCAACCTCTAGCAACTGCAACAATATACTCGAGCGGTGGGGTGTTTGTTGAACTCCAAGACTAGTTCTGGGTTTCCAAGATATGTGTCTGCTGATTACCGGAAGATCACTTGTTTCCGTTCGTGGAAATACAATTCGGGTTGATTCTTCCCCCCCACACAACCTTGTAAACGCAAGTGCTGTCACATTTCAACGATACTCACGGACAGTATATTCCAATAGCCCCTCGATGGTAGTGAGCCTATAGGCGAGTATACTAACATCAAAAGGATATGTGGGCCCGTAGCAAGTTCTCAATTCCAAGCCGACTACTACACAGACACGGAATTAGGAGAATTAGAGATCGAATTGATTCAAGTTGGGAAGATTAATAGGTATGGTAAGTACTTATGGAACTGGTAAGCGCAGAAGTCCTTATTATTATTTATCAGTTGCAGATAATCTTAAACCTATGTATGGACCTGTTACCATTCAGTTGACTTCAAATTTATATTTGGAAATGTTGATGAGCATCTTAAACAAGTAGCAGTTTTACTTTTGGTAGCATCGGGTCAACAGATGTACGAGTTCTCATTCCTAAGAACTAGACTAGTAAATTTTTTGCTGTTTTAACAGTAGATCCAGCTGAGTATAATAGTAATCCGACATCCGGTAAGAAATTAAATTATATTTATTAAAATAAAAACAGAAGGGTGCTGCTGCGTCGCAATCTAGGCAAATGGCAAGAATCATTACTTCATTACTGTAAGGACCATGCAAACTAGCCACTAGAATATTGAAGGCGGGATAAAGTTTGTACTACGCGAAGCAGGACTTGAAGCATCTTCGAGGTCGGTATGTGCGGTGATTCTTTCATTAAATTATCGGTTGTATTTTGAAATTGATCAAATTATTTTACTATCGTTATGATTTCAATTTTCTATAACCTTGTCATAACTAGAAAAAGAAGAAATGTATTATTTTGATTACCTAAATATTCGATGTAAAAATTTTGTAGGTATTTACTTTTCTTTTTCAACTTACTTCTACACATTATAGCATCAATAAAACAATTGTACCGAGAGAAATCAAACATATCTCTCACTATGGATTTCGGATATCGATGACGGAACAAATAATAGAGAGTTTTAACTACCAATAAAACTTACCTATTATTTTTCCTGAGATATCCGGAATCCAGGTAATTCCTACCCGGTACTTACGCCGTATAATGACGAAATAATGTGGCGCGCTCCTTGAGGTAACAGGTAATCACGTGACCGGTAATTATCGCACGAGGGCGCCACTAGCGTTAGAGAGGAGCTCGCTTGACCCGACGAACACAAGAAAAACGGAAGGCTAATCTCACTATGGATTCCGGATATCTCAGGAAAAATAATAGGTAAGTTTTATAGGTAGTTAAAACTCTCTAATATTAACGATCTGTAATTACCTGTTAGAATTCATGATTGTGCTATCGAGAGATGGGGGTGAAGTGATATTTGCTGTAGTTATTTTATTGAAATACCGTCTTCTTACCCGATTATTCACGCCTACCTAAAGTTGTCTGCTAATCTTGCCTTCAAACTCAATTTATCGATAACTTTTGCTTTTAACCAACGTAATGCATACTAAGTATTAATGCTTAGTGGGTTTAGTTCGTTGACGTTAAGTCATTGACATACCCAGAAGGTTCTCCAAGTCTGTGATTCCTAGTTTTTCCGTTTTGGCCAAAACCAAATTGCATATATGGCGCCAACTGTTAACTTTTTTTAAATTCTAAAGATTAGTATTCAATTTATCATAGACATATATCATAATAATAATGATTTCATAAAAAAAGGACTTTCTTTCTTTTTTACTAGTATAAATGTCAAGACGACAGACAAAAACAAACGAATTATAAACCTATTTTGGCTATAATGAACTTATAAACGCTTATAAAAAATACCCAGTAATTACTGTCGTTCGTAATAGACAATCGTATATGTAATTATTTGGTCTCCGGATCACCTTATATCTATAGATTTTTTAATCGTAAATAATAGTGCTAGGGCATAAACTGGGAAAAGTTAAATTGTCTCTTGAATTTAATGAGGTATACACGCTGGACGCTTATCTTTCTTTATGCACAGGTTCTATACTCCAAATAAGTACTTTTCGAGGGAAATATAAAAAAATATTCTATTATATAAATGTTCAGTTTTGTTAGTTGGTGTTAAATCGTGGTTAATCAATAAAGTAAATTATCATTCAGGTTTGAAATCTTTTTTAATACATACTACGCTTTAAACATACATCACCTGCTTAGTGTTTACGTTCAGGAATGTAAGGTTTTATATTGAGCCTTCATCAATACTACGTTTTACGATTTTATTTGTGTAATTCTACCTCAACATTGTCTTTACAACTTTTGATCTCAATCAGTTAAGGAAAAGATTTGAAAAATTTAACAATGTGGTAGATATTTTAGGATACTTTAGGTACGTATAATTAGGTAAGTACTTTTTACTGTAATAATTAAGTATGTCAAGTTATTGTTATAAGTTATTGTTATAAGTAAGTTAATACAGACACACTGTTTTTAATAGCGGTTAGGGTGAAGAATAATATTAATGTAAATTGCATTTATTACCTCTAAATATGATATATTCATACCTAAAAACAAACATGTACTAGTATTTAAGTGGATAAAGTCACGTGTCGTCGTCGATGTCTTCGTCCATCCAAGGTACACTACGAAAAGATGAGCATCGATATATAAGCGAAACATAGATAATGCCTAGGAATAGATATAAACTTGTCACATGTACATTTTATTCTAGAATAATTAATATGTCCACTAACAAAGAGACAAATACAACTAACTACAATAGTATTTACAATTTAGGTACTTTTAGTCCTCTTATTATTGTCAGTCTGCATCCTATTATAGTATTTACTAAAAGTCATCTACCTACTTTGATATTTACTAAGGTAGTTAGTTGCGACAATGATGTCATCTCATTGCAAGGCATCCTGTCCTGTGCATTATAAATGTCGGGGGACAAGAAAAAATTACTACTATACAGCCTTTTTAAACATATTGTAATTTAATATTAGCTAAATGTAGGTCGATAGAATCACAATATTTGATGAGACACAGCCTTTGCAATTTGTTTGTAATAATAATGAGTAGGTACGAAGCTAGATGGCAGGATGTTCAATTGTTTCGCTGATGAATCCGCGTCTCTTGATGAATGTTAATGTCAGTAAACAGCTCGATCATTATCGCTGATTGTTTCCTGTGTTAGAGGATCGAGTGCGGTGTGCGCGTGGTTGGCTGCGCATTGAGGCGATTCCGAGGAGGCCACATCACGCACGCGCCTTCATGGACACTCCATGCTAAGCCTCGAGTACCTATACTTAAATCAAACTTCCGGATCCGGCAGAAAAACCCCACATAACATTTAACATTGACGTGAACATATGCGCGTGGATTCAATTATCTTTGTTTTTGCAGTTTAATTGAACATCGTGTTCCTGTTCTTGGGTACAAGTGACAACGCGACCAATTATGTTCTGGTAAGCGATTAAAGCGGTCATGATTGATAAGCTTTGTTACCTTCAGCAATGCTTAGTTGGATTTCAAACAGCCTCTGTTAACATAACCAATTACATTGTGTTCTCAGTATTATATAACTCTATTTAAATAGTTTAACATTTAAGAAACTTCACAAATAGTGACGTTTTTGTTTGTTAATTACTATTCTTCGTATTTCTTAACACTTAGTTTGAGGTTAAAGCATAATTTAGTTATGGTCATGACCACCGCCGCTGCGGCTTTACGGCGCAATTTGCTGCAGAGTAAAACAAAGGCGCGTCAGCAACAGCGACCTTGCACCACCCGCACGACGCCAACGATTGTGCAACTACAGTACCTACTTACTTGACTAGAAAGCATACTTTCTTTCACGACCCATTGGACATTATTACCTACATAATTGCCAAAGCTTAAGGCTTACTCCACATGTCAAATGTCAGTAACTAAACAAATATTTCCTTAGGCATTTCTATGACATTATTAACTCTAACTTCCTAGTTCCGCGTACATTTCTTTCCATGACAGATTTAATCGATGAATTCGATAGTGTCACATTACAGAAAGGAATGTTGTGTGTAAAGGGCAAGCAGGTTACAAGTTATTGTGTGGCAAGTGATCGAGTCGCACGGTGTCAGGGTCCGAAGTGCCGGCTATTTGATTTAAACTTTCACCTCTCGGGCCTTACCATATTTTACGTCATCGACGTGCCCGCGCCGGTGCAATTATATCATCACGAAATCAGCTGCTGTATAAGTGGCACACTGGCACACTCTGCGGTATACAAGTCTCAGTTTTTGTTTAGTTATTGTATTTCGCTGTTGCAGTGCTGGTTATCGTTCATTAGGTTTCATTACAAAAAGGAAAGCGATTCGAATTTTACAATAACTGTTGTTAAATTTTATTATGCGTGATGAGTTAAATCGCCAATTTATTTACAGCTACGTAAAGGTATTGCGATTCTTATATTTTCCGATAATAGTTACGTGTTTCTGATTTAGTATTAGCAACACAATGTTTTAGTGTATAAAATTGTTTATGATCAAGAATAAAATTGCGACCTCCACCTTGAGTAGGTAACCGAATACCGGTCAACCGGTTGTGAATAAGGTTGCAGCAACAATATAAGCAGTCACATGGTTTGGTATTTTTGTGACAATCCACTTCTCACATACTTTTGTAATACCTACATTTAGACACACTTGCTTTTAGATACTAGTACTCAGGCTACATTACTATAAATAATTTAATGATCCTTTGTTATAAAATGGAGCTATTATAGATTTCAAACATATGCATGTATTTATAAATAAAATATGATTTATAATAATAGACATTAATGAATATTTTACCACTGGCCATGAGTATTGAGCGCCTGACCATGGTCGTAGGGCTGAGCATCGGAAGAATACTAAGAAAATACGCGTACAAAACTCGTAGCGCTTTATACATTGATTACAAGATCTTTTGTTCTTCATAGAACCATTGTATTAGGAGGTTTCTCTTTAGTTATTCGTGCGTTACCTCTAGCTTTGGGTTCTCACTTTTGTGTTTACATTTTAACTTAAATATGAATAAAAGATAATTGAATTAAATTACTTTATGATAATTTAATGAGAAATTTGTAAGTTTTGCATAGCCTTGAAAAGTATACAGAATGGAATATTTACCGCAACAGGCCAGGATCACAGCGGAGCACGTGAAAACCCCAACCAAAACCCAGGACACTCTAAACAGTCTCGAATCCCGATTGTTGGAATATAATTACAAAGATAATTAAAGGAGTAGGAAATAATACAGGATGATTATAATATATTTGATGACTTTAGTATTTCGATTTTCTCCAGGTGAGAGCAAAAAGCACCACCTTCACCATCTTGTATACTTACAATGTTATGTAGATTTTCCGGATTATACCACACACAACGTAATGTATTACATTAACGAAACAATGCTCAGTTTTGAAATGTGATGTTAAACATAAAATAAATTTGATTCACTTTTACGGTTATTTAATAATACAGGTCTTTCTTTGTGTCGAAGTCGCGTAACCCAGAAACTGACAATTACAACTAACTGTAACATCCATGTCTCAATGAGCACTCATGGTGTAATTAGATCCCAAAGTACTAAACTCATAAAAGGGCTTTGTTTCTGATCGTTAACTACCTACTATTTACTTTAATTAGGTATACATAGTAAAATCTAGTTTACTTTTTCTTTTATTGTTTTTTCTTCTCTTCGAAAAAATTATACATCTTAAAATGGTGGCGTAACTTGAATAGGTATAGCTGTATAACCGACTTCAACATTTTAACAATAACTCGAAACCCGAACAACTAATCTTGAAAAAAATTAAATTGTATCACCTGGAAAGTATTCCCTTAAAAAAAAAGGATTATTATCAAAACCAATTGCGGATTTACCACGTAACACCATCATCGCATCAATTCTAAAATGTTTTTCTAAAATGATTATTAACCTACCCAGTTTTATATAAACGTCTCTATTAGTAAATCTCTTTGGTGGAAGTAAATAGGAAACCATAAAGTGTCAACTTACCCGTGTACAGGTATAAAGTTCTTATACTTTTCTCTTTTCATCTCCAAGGTTTGTCAGGGTGGAGGCGTTTCACTGTTCATTTCACAACACTAGCACTCACTGCAATCATTACATAAGCACTATTTGTTATCACCTCGCTAGGAACGCGACTTCTTGTCCCATGACGCCGCAACCTGTAACAATGTTATACTATTACATATCTTAAAACTGACAATAGGAAACAAAATAATATCAATACGAAAAGAAGGACGTTTTCATTTTAACCAACTTTAAAAACAGAGAAGTTCATCAGTTCATCAATTCGACCTGTATGTAAGTGATATTTTCGGGATTGCGCTACATTCGCAAAGCACAGTTTATGTGAGTTTCTAAACACACATAGGTACCATTAAATTAAAGCCGCATCTAAATCTGTTCAGCAGTTTTTGAGATACAGACAAATCTAAGATATTTGTTCGTTTTCGAGATAATCGATTACAAAAGTGACATCTATTTTGAAATCAAAGATTGCGGTTGACATTTTGCCAAAAATATTATACCTATGTGAAAAAAAAATAAAAAAAAAATATTAAGGGATTAACGAGGAGAAGAAGTGCATATAACGAAATAATAACTATTTTTTGTTTTTTACATGTCGGAACTATTTTTTTAATCATACTCTTACATAAACATCACAGAGAATTAAACTGCTGAATACAAATATAGGTAGGTAACATTTGCAACTCTGTTTAACAGACGATATTACTAAAGTAATTTACAAACGGGAATCATTTTCAAGACTTTTAAGGATGAATCTTAGGTTAATTATTGATGTGAACTAAAATCTTAAAAATAAAACTAATTTAAAAAATTAATCCGACTTAAAAAAATACGGTGAAATTATAGATATAACATTGATAAAATCCAAATTTTTATTAGGATTTTATCAACGGTATAACTTTTATTTCAATGCGGTGTGCGGTTTACACTATAAATAACGACCGATCATGTCGCCTTGTTTTGTGCATCAGGATTTCTGAAACTATCACTTTTTCTATATTGTCTGCGCAACAGTTTAACCTCACTAATATGTTCCAATGACTTGTTCCGACTAAAATCTGTAAGTTGGTGCCACCTGCTAAACACACACAAATTGACAAAATATGATTTTTTTTAAATCATTGGCATGTTGATATCTACATTATAACTAGTCATTAGTGAATTGTTAACATATACAATGAAGACATTTAGCAACTCTAGACTATCTAGAATCAGCTGTTCATTGCACAAATTGTAGATGTCAAATGCGCTTTAAATTTTTATCTTTCATCGTTACTATTACATTAATAGAAGTTATTTATCGATTGTCTTGTATTATCTTTTATTTATTATTTTTCAATGTTACGTACAGTACCTACTGCTTATGGTAATAGTGTCTATAGGCCGACCGTTCAAGATTCTGACTCTTCAAGCTGCACTGACAGTGATGATGATTCAAGCGATATGGATACTAGTGACGAATAGTCTTACATTACTTTTATCTGTGGTTAAATAGTTCTTTAAGAGATTTAATTAATGTTTTATGACTTTGTACCTCAGATGGCGATACGCGAGTTAAACGGTCGGCCCATAGCTTAAGTTCAATTTATGTTTTCTTTTTTGACGCATGGAACTGTTTAGTTAACTAGTTAATTCGAATTTTAATTCCGTTTCAGACTATTAGCCGTTTATATTATAATACCTATGATCTAATATAACATAACAAAGCGCTCATACCTGTATTAACTGAAGGTGTAGACAAGTGAATATCACCCACATTTAGCTGGCTATGTTTAGTTCCCATGGGAGGAGAGCCTATTGCTGTCCATCGGGCACAATGCCAAATTACGAGCTACTATTAGGATTTTCTGAGTATATTTAAAAAAATACTTTACTCTATCTGGGATTCCAAACCGGGACCTACGATCTGTTCTATCGAATTGTTGTGATAAAAGTGTTTTAAACATGTTTCATTGCATAGGCAATATCTATTAAAATGAAAAAACTTCTATCGATTATTCTAGATCACGAAGAGCAAAACATTGTTGCGTTGGTGACACATACTGAATCGTGAGAGTTTTATTCATTTGTGTATGTGACGTGCATTAGTCGTGCCCAAGCAATCGTTAATCTATGGTATCACATGAGTTACAAATTTTGCACTGTAAATTGAAATTTATTGAAACAACAAAGGCAGAAACGCACTAAATACCTACCAACTATGTTGTGTTGCGGCTTGGCACGTTAGAGACATAATGAATAGGTACAATATATACAGTCTGTTGCGTTCACTGATTGTAAGATTTTTGTTGCTAAATAATAATAATATAATAATAATAATACCTACGAAGGAAGTCAGCGACGACCACGACCCGCCACAATTAGGAATGAACATTTGTGTTTATAGAACGGTGTACTTAGGATCAGAAATTATATTTTTTGTAGCTTTGACGCAACAAACGAGTAAATTCATCGAATTAAACGCCACAGTTAATAAACCAGCAGTTGATCATGCTACTGTTAGTCAAATGCTATCAAATAGTAATAAATCTTTATCCTAATGCCTTTATTTATCACAGTTATTAAGATGTGATTGCAAAAGATGGCCTTCGATCGAATCGAGTCCTGCGTTGTGGATTGTGGACAATCACTCGTTCCGATCCGTCTATAATTACTCATTACGTTAATGGATCTCGGATCGAAGTCTGTATTATGTTTTCTGTCACGACTGAATAACGCCAGGAGACTGTTCAATCGTAAATATTGAGAGGCAACTGTTTACTTAGGTACTGATCGTGATTTGCTAAGTCGCGATTTCGATACTCGATTTATTTAGTCAGTTTCAGTATTGGCGCAATCAAATCAAGGTACTCATAGATTGGTATAAAAGACTGTATAGTGGTCTGTTTTATAGGATAAAGCGTAATTAGGTACTAGGAATTAGAAGAGAAGTTAAAGATTGACTACCAAATAAATACATCCACTTATAAGGTTGTTAACAATGCACATGTTCCTGAAAATGCTCAAATTTTGTAAAATCGTTGGTAGTAAAACTAGTTTATGAGCTAGTTACCGTTGTATACGTTTGATTCCTTTGAAAGTAATATACCGCACGATGCAGTCCAAAAGCTAGACGGAAAAAAGCGTAACTGCAACAAAAATATTTATGTTTTTTAAATTAGCGCCAACTGTGAATCTACTGAAGATTTCAATTTAATAGGTCAAATCCTAAATACCTTAGTGTACCGACAACATTTATTACTATTTTAGTCAAACATTCGACTTTAGATGGCAATAACCTGTTTTAGCTGTAAGCCTTCCAAAATGTAATAAACAAATAAGTATTTATTCTCATAACTTCGTTCAGACACCTCAAGAGTTTTTCTACTATAATACAGTAAATAACAAATTAAATTAATTGTTACATTGCTGGTCATATGCATCTAACTACTTAGTTTAGAGTCTTACTGAATATCAAAGTATATGAAAAAGTCATAACCGGAACCTTCTTCCATAAAAATATTCATTAGTAAATAATAAACGCAACATTTTCGCAAGCATTTGACGCGCGTGCTTCATATTTGGATGGGCACCTTTAATAAATTCCAAGTTTAGTGCGAGATAACCATTTATGGAGCTCACATCTGCAGAATAACTTAGTCGAACTTTCGTAATAAATGCTTTGTGGACATTTTTAAGTAGGATTACTTGCGAGTTTACGAAGGCCGAAGTAGTTAGGATGTGATAAACGTGTATTAGGGAATTTGGAATTGTCAATACGGTGATAAGTGGAGTTCGGTCAGTGAAGCAATGTTTAAAAACATTATCAGCCTTGTTGCAAGCTTGTTCAGATTTACTTTAGTAGTATAGAGGATTGATATAACTAACCACAATCTGTAACAGATAAATATTCTGCAATGTCAAACGTCACAGAGCCTATCAACTAAGTGTAGGTTACTTATAGGTACCATCTACTCATGTAAATGCTATTTCCATTCTAAAATAAGCTTGGGCTTGACCTTTAGGTTTTAAAACCGAAACACCTCAAATTGTGTAACAAGAACACATCGGACATATAGAATAAAGGAATAGAGTAGACATAATGAAGATGTTCTGTGTTCATAGCTAGTCAGGTAATAATTGGCACCACAACCAAAATACGGATAGGAAGAGTTTATTTATTCTATATATTTTCTACCGTTTTGATTTATTTCATTTAATGTTTATATATTTTTAGTTTTAATTTAATACACTTAACTACTTATTACATAAACGACGACGTAATGTTATTTATAATATTTTGTAAAGAGTATGTAACATTTAAAAGAAACATCTATTAAGTTACTAAATAATTAAGTTTTTGCTCTTACGAGTCATTTTAAATCTATTCTGATAACTCACTGAAGACGTAATGGGAAGTAATTTTGATTGCTGGTTTTTGTGTCTAACAAAAAGTGACCTACTCGTAGCTGACCATTAAATTTTAAGAGTTAGGTACCTGTCTACTCATTTTAGAATATCCAAGTTAAAACATTTACATAGATAATTTATGGATATCTAAGTTTTTGAAGAGGGAAGAATACTATCTATTCAATATTAATATATATTGCCAAATAATATTAAGAAATATTGTCGATCGATGAAATATGTTGAGAAAAAGCGTAAATAAAGTGTGGATTTTACGTAAAGTTTGACCTTAACAGAAGATAGATAATGATTTCACCGACTCTACCGTGTAGTATTTATATAAAATAAGTTAAATTTAAAGTATTACAAAAATTAACAACTGTATAACTTAAGAAAAAGGCCTTTATAGCAGACATCCATATGCATTTGTTTACTTCGCAAGTAATAGGTAATGGGTGTAGTATTGTTTCTTCCGCATTTTTCACTGGTAATAGTTGCTGCTGCTAGTATAACAATAATATTAAATCACTAGTAAGTAAGAATAATAAAAGAGTTTCCATTTTACTGCGCCATGCACCGATGTCTTGACTAATTTTAATTTCTGTAGCGGTATGCAGGAAGAATTTAGACAAGACTTATAAACTCCATGTCACTGCGTATTACCACGCTCTTTCATGAAGTACTTATAGTGCTGGGATAGGCGTGAGAAACTAAAGCACATTGTCAATCTATGAACATGACATGCCGAGGCTCTGCCCTATGTGAACTGGCTGCGTGCACAATGACTGCCTGCAGTCACGCGCACTCACGCTGCTATTGTTTGCTTGATTTAATCATAAAAACTGTTCACAGTTAGCTGTCGAGGACATTCGTTCCTGGTATAGAAAACCGTCGAATTTGATGTAATTTCTTAAACGGCGTATTTAAATAACAAAGGTTATGTGTACCTAATGTAGTGTACAATGTAGTGAACTGTAACTTTTACATTTTATTTTACAAGCAAGCGTTATTACGCAGCTAAAACCAACCTGCGGTTATTTAACTAAGCACATAATACTAAACGCATAGGTAGTCGAAACTTCGAAAATTATTGTTTTGTAATAGACTGTATGTATTCCAGATACGACTTATTTCAGACTCAACTAATTAGTATTACATTCGACTTTATATTTAAATCAATGTGAAAATTTTTCGAAATAAACAAAGTATCACTAACTTGAACAAATTAAAATAGCAGTAATAAAAAAGTAAAGTATAGTGAATAATAATAACAGCGCAAGCCTATTGAAGAATAATAAATAGAACCTATTTTACAATATTAATATGTTATTAATATCTTAATTAAACCGGCACTTTATCTATAGAGGTCAGAAAAATCTCTATTTTAAACGTATTACGTCGAATCTGTGATACGATGTGACAGGAATAGTACGTCGCTTCGAAAACTGAAACTTAAAAACGAAAGCAATGAAAGAAAATGTGACATTTGACATTTAAAGTGACTTTGATATTTGGCTGCAGTATATTTGTAGGTATGCACGCTTACTGCGCAATACATAAAAGGCGTACAGTATTTTAAATTCTCTACCCAAATATTCAATTATGCGAAACGAGAATATTCTCAAACGTTTAAAACATGCAACCGCTCATTCACAAGTTACATTGAAGACAATATTTTTTATTTGCTTACATCTATTTCAATGGTAATGAGCAAGCGTGTCAGTAGGCGGACAGTTGATTTGCCTTTATGTTTAAAGAATTAGATAAGTTTATCTATTAATTAAGCACACAGGCGTTAAGTGTAAGTATAAATAACGTTTTTATACGATTGTGAAATAGTATCTACTTAAGATATCACATTAATGTTTAAGGATTTGATAACTTATCTGTTACCAATTGTTATTATATTTTCAACCATTTATTAGATACGTAGTCGAGATGTAATACACTTGTACAGTAAGAGAGTTTTTTCTACTGACTTGTGCAAACTTTGACCTAATAATAATATTTATAAAACATGTTTTTTAATTGATATAATGTGATTTGCTAATCTAATATGATGATAATCTTTTTGCACCTTTTTGCTTCATTGATCTTTAGAAAAATATTATACGTATGCCCTTTTTATTTTAGAAAATAACAATTGTATTATTGACACCATCGTAATATTGGAAAACTAGAATGATTACCATCGTATTTCGCAGTCAGATTTAAAGACGTGTATTAAATACTAAATCAACATGGTAATAAAGGTGTTGGCAATTCACTTTTCCTTTTGGCATCGGTCGGAATACTAAAAGGTGTAATGCGTGTTACTATTGTAATTACAATTGTTCTTTCTGCGATTGTATGATGGTTCTAAGTTACTTAAACTAACAAGGCTTTGTTCCGAAATGTTATTGGGGACAGTTTAACAAGATTTTGTTAGTAATAAAGCTGACCTTTTTAAACGATTTTAACGGATTTTTAGTGGTTCTTATTGTTGTTAATGGGTAAAATCTAGTAACAGATATTTTACCCCTTTCCAATTGAATGATTGATCCGAAATTTTGCACGCACCAAAACAGTAACAGTACGTATTCGACATTCTCATAAATCCAAGATGGCCGCTAATATAAAATGACGGATTAATAATACTAGCTTTTGGTATACTTTTATTATACCGTTTTACCTAAAAACTTTTTAGGAGTTATTTATACGTTTCAGGATTGATTTGGTTTATCATTGCAACTAAAAAATGTTTAATTATTATAATTTTATCTCAAATTTATTTTTCAGAAAGCCTCGATGATACTGTGTTATACATGTTTTGTTAAGAACCACGAAGATTCGGGTTTGACTCCCGTAGGAAAAATTTGGATGAAAATCTCCTCTACCCACCGACAAAATTGGTCAGTCCTCTACCTAACCTTTGGGTAACACAGACGTTACCGTAATGCTACGTTATTTTATATATATTTTTATAGGTTAATAACCTCTGGCTAGAGTATTCCTGCACTTCACTTCACGTCACTTTTTAAAAATATTTGGCTTATTGCGAAATCTATATCTGACAGACAATCATAATGTCAAATGTTACTGCGGATTACATCACAGTTATATAAAATAATGTCATATAGCGTGTCATCGTGATAAAAGTATTTTATTAATGAAGCTCTAAGTAAGCTTTATCAGCTTATTTTATGACTCCGTGGGATCAACTTTCACACGTAAAAATAATATATAATAATATATCATTTGCAATATTTTTTTTCCAAGTTAGGGAAGATGACAAAGGCAAAAATGGTAAATAGTTACGAAAGTGCCTTATTTATATCGAACTGTAATTAAAATTGTAGCCACTGTATTGTGGTGTTTCGTTAAACTTAGCGTGTTTTGTTACATAATTTGTCAACTTAAAGATTAATAGATACTTTAGTCCTTTACATTTGCGTTTAGTAAATTAGTAATTAAGCACTAATAAAAGTTAGTTCTAATTTTATTCTAGAGAATAGGTACTTCGGAATTATGTGCACGTATTATAAACAAGTAAAGCGTGCTCACGTACGAATGTTTACGTGTCCAGTCATTAGACACTCCAAATGTATAATTATGTAGTGAGGAAATGGTTTGCTAGCATCAGTAACGACGTTTTTGTGTAGTTCCTGAGTTATGCAACATAATGTACCGTGATATGACATGTCTTCTGCATACATAGAGGTACTCCATTTCAGTGCAATATTGTTGTTTAATTATACTTCAGTGTTTTGTATTTGCACTAATGCGTAAATTGGTAATATGAAATAATAGTTTGTGCCCTAGCAATGTGTTTGGGTATAACGTAATTTAGACGAGACAAGTTTTATTATGCTCGCAAATTCTCTAACAAAATTAAGGTGTTAAATATCGTAACATTTTATGTTACTGTTGTAAATAATTATTCTACCTATAATACAGTAGTATGTACATTGATTAAGTAATTCATTTTACTGATTCTACAGATTTCAGATCTCAAAGTAACTCTCAGTGCTTTTCAAGGGAAAAGTTACTTAAAGAAGTTTGTTTAGTTAAAAATGAATAATATACAAAACATAGCGTTTAGTTAAACTTAATTTTCAACATGAGTAACGTATTTTCCAATCTCATTGCAACCAAATGGAAAAACCGCGTGTTGCAAGACTAGCAGCTGTCTAAATTATTATGAAGTATAGTTTAAAAGATAACTGTTTGCCTATTCGTGCTGAAAAAAAGTGCTTAAGTGTTTGGTAGTGTCTTCAAGGGCAAAGACTGAAAATAAAGATATAATTTGAAACAAGAGAAATGACCTAACTGAATAACAATCTCAACACTAACCTAAATAGATAACTAAACTTACGAATGCCTTACCTAAACTTGACAAAAATTCCTTTGTATGATCATCTTCCGGGAACGTACCCAGAAGGCTAGCAGCATTACCGCGTTGGATGGCAATAGTGATTCTTTGCCGAGATACAAACCAGGCTCCTAGTTACATGTGTGTCAATTAAAAATATTTTTTTATTACCGCCTCTTTTGATTTAGACCAAAACAACTTAAGTATCGACAAGTTACATGAAGGAATTACCAGTTTTACTGTCATAATTTGTAGTCACAGAATGGTTTATAGTAAGGTTTTCTAATTTGTACCAGTGATATATAGGTGTAATCTTATTGCCGGAACCAACTGGACCCCAACAAGTGGTAGGCCCAGTTACGACAGTTTTGAATCTATGGCTTTGTTACAAAACTTGTACAACCATTGCAACTAGATTTAATCTATGAGACTTACAACATTACATTTCGATTAATTCATATTAGCTTCGGTTGCGGTCAGCTTGACTAGACATCGCACAGTTACAGGTTGTGGATTCGACTATATGCGAATTTTTGTATTGGCATAGCACAGAATATTCTCATGATGAAAGTCGTATGGTGGATCAAAAATCGCTACCTACATAGTATAAATATTAAATATATGCTATACTTACTTGTCTATTACTAGGATTTGGGATACCTACTTACCTAATAGCAGTTCACATGTGTGTTATCTCAAAATTGTCGTAACCTTTTTTGCTTAATTTACTTAATTGCTATAGTTAATATGACGAAAAGTGATGGTTTCTACCAAAGATTACAGTCAATTTCATAATGTTTTGCTTTTAACCCACTTTATGACTTCACTTCATCTTTACAGAATGAAAGGTCATACTCGCACCACACTCCCACAATCATAATTCTTGGATATGTATTAAGCATTACAAAGTACAACAAATTAAAACTGCAATTAGGTTCATTAAGAGTAGGTACTCATAAATAACTGAGTTAATGCTATAATATCATGGATTCGGGACGAAGGTAATTGTAATACTGATAAAAGAACTGCCATAAATTGTTTTAATTGAGGACAAGGATGTCGACCTGTGGCCGCGTACTGTGGCAGCGCTATACCAGAGTTGGTACATCGATAGCTGATAAAAATGATCACCTGTGAATTTGTGCGAATAGATGTAATCAGTCCTGGTGACGTCTCACCGCCACGTACCGAGCAATGGTCTCCGTTGGTTACAGCTCGTATCGGGTTAGTTTAGCACATCACTGGCACTAGGAAACGTTGCGAAACTTCGGAGGTCGCCAGCAGAGAGCGCCGCCGCCGCGCGATCACTGAAAACTAAACCCGCGACTTCGCGACCGCACGCCCGCGGCGGCGCCGGCGACGAAAGCGCGCTAGAAAGGGACGAGTAGTCATTTCTTTCGTTTTAGTTGCACATTGATAAATATTAGCGCTTTCATTAACAGCCTATCAATTAATTTATACACTTACCATGGATTATGTAAAAACGTCAACATATACGATGTTGAATTTTGTTCTACTCTATAACTATTTTGCCCTTCTGTTCACCATAACATTTGACTATCACTAATTTCTACAAATACACTCGTAACAGTAATTGAACACAGTAGAGCCCTACAATTTCAATTAATATCCGTATAAACAGGTTTATAATCAGGAACTACAGGTAAGTTTTACCAGCGCACGCGCACCCGAGCGTAACACGCACGCTGATAATTTTCCGCTAACTTTTCACTTCGAATGTAACGGGTCGCGGGCGCCAGTAATGAATATTACATAAACTGTTTGCTGTTAGAGTAAGCACCTTAATCATATACAATTTTCACATTTAATTTTAATGAAGAAAATTAGGTATTTACGGTTAACTTATTGCTTTGTTAGCTTAGAATAAACGAATGTTCAAAGACTTTTTTTAATTTGCCTCGATGATCTGCTAGTAACTGTATTCGCTTAATAACCGCGAGGTTACATTTTCGATTCCAGGGTCGAGCAAAAGACTTTCCTAAAAGAATCTTAGTTGATGCTTGAAATTTGGAATAGTGGCCGATGAACAGCAATAGGTTCACCCCTTTTTACGGATGGATGGTATAATTGGATGGTAATATTCACCTCTGCCTAAAACTACACTAGGTTATGTTATTTATAGGTACAAAAGCTGATCTATGTATATTAAAAGTTCTGATTTTTTGTGACCATGTAAATAAATATTTAATGATTAATTAGTTCGAGTTATATAATATTAACTTAGGAAACAGAGCGTGTAGATTTGGAATTAATTGACATATGGTTCGCTGGTTTGTTTGTTAACTCTAAGTGGATTAATGGTGGTCGAAGACTATCTCTGAAGATATTACCTTAACGTACAATTAAATATCACTAGGTATTTACGCAAGGCTTATCCTGCGGTTAAATTTCATCACTTCGCTATATTTCCTTGTATGGAATCTGTGTGTTGTAACTCTATCTACAATTATCTAGAGACGAAATACATGATGATAAAAATCCTAGCGCTTCGCAATATATAAGTGACTCTAAACAAACAACGGCATTTAGTCGAATTAAATTAAAAGTACCTATATATGTACTCAAATAGGTATTGCATTTCAAAATTTGCATATTACTTATATATTATTAAGCGAAGCAAAAACTTTGTAGCCCTTTTTCCGAAAATAACGCACATAGTAAGAAAATAACGTATTTGGCTCACTTAAAATTGTATGAAGCAGAAAAGCAGAATTTTGTATTACAATATTAAACAAATTGTTACGTATTTTGTTCATAGTTAAATCCATTTGGTAAACTGAGAAGTGGTCGAATATCGAGCACTTGGCGATCACTAGTTAGATTTAAAGATTGTATAAATGAACTAAGTAAAGTAATATCTGGTTCACATTTCAGTTTGTCTATACATATAAACATAGACTACTTACTAATTATTTGTGTTATTGTCTAACTAGTTGTATCATTGTGATTAATGCATCTGATTCAAAAGATAACAGACAGTGTAACTACTTTTTATTGTAATTTCACAGTAATAAACTCGCAAAATGAACACTAAATTAGGTGTAATTGTGATGAAAGATGATGCAACCTGTATGATTTGGAAAATATAAGTAGGTATGTATTCCAAAATAAGTAATAAAATTTTAGATATTTCTAGATTTGAGACTATGTTATTTCTATTGCTAAATGTTGAATAAAAAGAAAAATATTTGTAAATATACCTGACAGTAAGTTGCAAAACTATGGCCAACGGCAATTTTTAGGAGTTGTAATTAACTTTATAGCTATATAAGGCACGATTAGCGCGTGACGATATTAATGCACCCATTGTTTCGTTAGTTATATTATGTCTACCACTTATCTTTTTATGTGTAGTTTTTGGTGTTCATTTCATGTCTGTAATTAAGTGGAGTTGTTGTTTTGTAACATTAAGGACAATTAGTACACAGCGTTATTAAAACACGCCGTAAATCTGCGTTATAAGAACGTTGTGTGCATAGGCTGCGTATTGCGTTTGTATCGATACCAACGCAATCGACGCAGGTGCGGCGCGGCGTTTATAACCCGTACTGTGTAAAGGCTCTATACAAGCAAGTAGTTACTAACAAAGGTTCATAGCCGCAGGTAACTTATTAGAACTTTCAATACTGTTATTCAGACGTAACGGAGAATGACAGTTAAATTATTGTTATTATTACAATCATGCGAAATTGGTAAAACCTTTAGCAGGTTACAGGTCAATTTGTCTGAAGTTATTTCTATTGTTTTAATAATAAAGCCTTGTGATGTATTATGATCTTTTGTGTTGAGAGCCTGCGGGCGGCGAAAGTGAGTTAATTCATGCATTCATAATTACTTTTTTATAATCTTGATAGATTAATTGTCAAACCTTTTCAAGCCAAGTATGATTTTGCATTAGAATGTGATGAGATCAAATTATAATAATCTCACGTAGTAGTTAGCTATTAAGTAGTTTTTGTTATTGCTCCATTTAGGCCTTCGGTTCCATACCGACTTTGAAATAGTTGTAGTTGCTATGCACAGGTGTAAACTCGACTACCTGTTTATAAGTAAAGTAACAAAGATCCATTATTAATATTTTAAGGCATAAGGAAGACCCATAGCCTACATATTTCGGCCTATTATAAATATTTGCATTTCACTTGACTATAAAAGTAAAATATGTAGGCACATCTACCTCTTAATGCATCAGCTGTCATTTTATACTGTCATCGCGTCCGTCTTTGAAGTCATCTGTCACTCAAAAATGTCATTATGAACGAACGAATGAACACCGAGCGCGGGTGAAGCGGCCATCTTAGAATGGCTGACATTGCGTGTTGAACCGTTTTAGCGTACGGTAGTGCAGATGCAATAACGTGCTCGGTGGACGTTACTATTTAATCCAACGTAATCTTAACGATCTGTAATTACCTGTTAGAATTCATGATTGTGCTATCGAGAGATGGGGGTGAAGTGATATTTGCTGTAGTTATTTTATTGAAATACCGTCTTCTTACCCGATTATTCACGCCTACCTAAAGTTGTCTGCTAATCTTGATATTTTTTAGTCTAAAACCTTTTAAAAGCCTTCAAATACTTTTATTCCTTACGATGTATTTTACACCGTCATTGTGCCGTGGTGATTACAAATACCTGCCTGTGACAAACAACACATACAGTTGATCCAGCTAAGTTTAATTTAGTTGCGTATGGCGACGACGTGGGAAAGTCGTACAGACTTTAAATCGGTAAATAATAATCTTTGATTATTTTCTTTTTTGTTATCTTCGATTCATTAGCGTAACCAATAACTTTACTAAATTTGCTACATCAGCATTAGATAATAATGATGCAGCGTATTAGTAAGTAATCAACCGCAGTTGTGTAGATGTAATCGTACGTAACGCATTACTGATAAACTTCTACAAGTCATGAATGAAAAACGTAGAGAAAAAAACATTGAAACATTTGTATTATTATATACAAAATGTTTTTCTATTTGCCGTGTATGCGATAAACTGGCATTTAAATATACTAACGTATAATGACAGATATCATGCAGCTCATCTGATGATGGACTCTAAAGGAGTCTACACACTGAGGCCGCCGACATGTCGGCAACTTGTAGGGGCGCCCTATATCCTACAAGTTGCCGACATGTCGGTGGCCTCAGTGTGTAGACTCCTTAAAGGTAGCCACAGGAACTCCATTACTAGACGAGTTGGGCTCATTTCATTTGTATTGCCGGACACTTCGGTATGCACGACACTAGAGGTGAGATAAACTAGGTAAAATGCGTACTGAGTCTTAGACGTACGCGTCCATCTAAATACTTATTCCAAAAACTAGGTCCACAAGTATTTAGGCGTCTCGAGTTTATTGGCGTTTCCATAACTAGCGAGTCTTCGTGAGTAATGAAGTATCTTCGGTTCATGGATTATTAACGTCTATTAGACTACGTGTACCTACTACCTAGAGGTATTCATACCTATTCTACAATTTAAAACGCTTCTTAATTCTTATTGAAAACTTCCCTTCATACTTTACAGGCTTAGGACTGTCAGCTTATTTTATAAATATTATTATTGTTGGTACATATTTGATACGTACCACCGAAAAGCTGGCGTATTTAGAAGGTTTCAATAATTGATTTTATATACAAAATCAAATTTACTATACTACATATTTACATGACTTAGGTTTTTTTTGTTTCTTTTAATGTTTTCTTCTTTTTTTTCTAAATACTTTTTTATTGTGTTTTATGTACGATTTCAAATATTTACAATCTATTTACAAGATTTCAGTTTTGAAATGAATGAGTGAATCGCAAACTCGCAAAGCTAGCAACTAGACAGAGACACGAGTATGGTAGAACGTGCGTGTCACTGTCAAGTGTCAACTATCAAACGCCGTACGCCTAAATACTCGAGACGCGTTTATGTGGTGAGCACGGAATAAGTTTTTACACGTCCAGTCAAAAACCTATTCCAAAACCCTATTCCAGTATATACGTCTCACTTCTACACGACACCCTTTTTGTACGCTTATTCACTTAAAATCTTTTTTTGTACCAATGCTGGGCATGGGCATGTCAATTAAAGAGCAGCAGTGGTGCAGCGGTATCGGCCTCGCCTTTGAAATATAGGTTAGGTCGGGGGTTCGATCCCTGGTAGATCTCACAGATCTTTGTGTGAATTGTTTCATCGCCACTGCTAAACATTGGTGAAGGAAAACATCGTGATTAAACCGGCATGTCTAAGAACTAATCTTTCGAGGACATGTGACATCCACCAACCCTCATTTAATAAGCATGTGGGGATCAAGACCTCAACTACTCTACTCGTAAGATAGTTGAACGAAGCTCCGTGCCCACTGAGCTGCGGGACACTAAAAAGTGTTGAAGTGAAACTGAATGAGTAAAACGGCATGAATAATTTTAACCTGTTGTCAATTATTTGAAACTAGTGTTTGCTGAGACTGCTGGATAAAGGTTTCCTGCGCTAACTTCCATTTATCTCTCTCACGATATCCTTGGCTTTTCAATAACTATGATAATAATAACAATTATATAATAATATAGTGGGACATTAACACACACGGTCATCTGATCCCAAACTAAGCAGAGCTTGTACTATGGAAAAATAACTGGTAATATACTACATATAATACTTTTCTTTTGTAAATATATACTTAAATATAGATAATTACACACAGACACAAGACAAACAGACATATTTAAACAAATGTTTGTCTCGGGTGGGAATCGAACCCACGACCTGCGGCGTGAAAAGCAAGTATTTTACCGACCATGCCACCGGCCCGTCTCTTTTTTTCTATAACTATACATCATTTAATTTTAATAATTTAATAGATTGCTTGGGTTAATTAATTGTTACTTGAGTTTGTATTTGAGTATAACATTTTTTTTTCATATTATCCGTTACAGTCAGCTAGTTGAATATACTTAGCATAGTCTCGCTTGTTAATGTTTGTTAATTATTACTCTTTTGATTGTGGTTCCTTGTATTTCAGTTGGTTGTAATTTGTATGATTATAAAATTAGGCATTGCACTCTCATTAGCTTACTCTGAATTCAGATTTTGAAACCAACAGCATGTTATTTAGTATTTTGAGATTTTTTTTTATTTATGTCAGTTAATATGAATTAGGAAAAAAAATTAAAACTGTACAATTTCTAAGATATCAGGTATCTTTTTTGTTTGTATTACCTATTTTAATTTTGAGCGTGTCCAATTTTACTTTTATATACTAAAATATAGGAAATTACTAAAATATTTTCTTATTTTTACTGTTATTCAAAGGGACTTCGGTATCGTAGATGGCCTTAGAACATTTAACATTTTATTTTATTTAATACGCAATTTCTAGCACTAAATTGTTTCTGTCAGTTTTTAGGGAGGCGAGGTAATCACGTACAGTATTATTATTATTATTAAAGAACATGGTCAGTTTATGCATACAAACTGCTCATGTACCTCAGCAAAGGGGAATGCTGCTATAAGCGTGTGCTTACCAGTTCCTGTGTTATATGTTCTAAGGTGACGTCGCTTAAGACATCCAGCTACTTGCGCTTTACGCTTTCAATTTTTAAGTTGACAAATGGCCCGTGCCCAGATGTGAGACACTCTACGCATGATATTTCCTCAATTTAAGACATTCAAATCTAACTAATCAAATAAACCAAATGTAGGGTACCATGAAGGTTATGCATCTGTATAAATTTAGCAATACACACAAACGGCATCAGGTGCAATATGATCTATAAGTTATGGCCTTAATTATTGCTCGAGTAATTTGCTACACAACACTCTCAGCGGACACACCAACGAGATGGAATCACATCCGTAGCAGGTTGTTAATGTTTTGTGTGATTTCGACAGTCATTTTGATAGTAGTACTTACTCGGGGTAATTGTTACGGAGTAATAATTACCATATTCTTGATGTGTTATATCTACAATTAGAGTTTAAATCTGTTATACAAATTAATGGAAATATAATTGCGGCATCTCCACCAATTAAGCAGAGCTTGTACTATGGAAACCAGATACCTGATATTAGTTCAACCCTTTTTTAGTGCCCAAACGGGCACGGTTCTTAACTATTTTACGAGTTGAGAGAGTTTGGGCCTTAATCCACACACGCTGGCAAAATTGGCGTATGTCACAAACATGTTACTCGAATGATTAGTTCTTAGACATGCCAGTTATATCACGATGTTTCCCTTCACCGGTATTGATTGAGCAGCGGCGATGAAACAATTCACACAAAGATGATATATATATATATATATATATATATATATATATATATATATATATATATATATATATATATATATATATATATATATATATATATATATATATATATATATATATATATTTCAATCGACCTTCGCCATTTTTTCGACATATGTCGCGTTCAAGATATACGTCTCAAGCCCGAGAATCGGGGTTTCGGCCTTTAGTACGCACTTATTCTTTTATATGGGCCTGACTGAGGAGGTACCTCCGCCCCTTACAGAAAACACGTGTAATGAATATTGGTAAGAAGGAGGCTCCACTCCTACCTTTTTCAACCCGTATTATTATATTCAGTGCTTAAACTTTGAAACATTATCGATCAAACATCTGATTTACCTACCTACCCAATGACGCAATACCGCTAACTATAATCTACTCAATCATAACTCTACACAAAAAATCTAACCACTACCTTCTATCGCAACTTAAAATTATAACAAAGACGAGGTAACATTACAATACTAAATCACATTCGAATCACCTTCGGCACATAAATTAAAGTCTGATATATCAACACAATATTAATTTAATAACACCTCTGTTCCCAGACTGAGTGGTCTTGGATTATTAATGTGGAGCGTAATCGAGGCGCCTCTAATCTAAAGTAAAAGGTGCAACAATAGCCTTGTGAGCGCATGACACACCTCCTAACTCCTAGTAAATCGGTGCACTATTTACAACCGAAATATTAACCATCACAAAGACTGGAGACGATCTAAAATAACAAAATACTTAAATAGGAAGAGGGAATTTCGTTAGCCGTTTAGCATGGTTGGTAACACTCTCACTGCAGATTTTGGATTCAATTTAGGACAGAATTAGTGTTCATGAACATGTATGTCTTGAAAAGTAGTATTAAGTAGTAGGTACTAGGTATATCAGTTATCCCCGATCTATCGAATGCGGTCGTGCTACTCATCTTTGTGTGAATTGTTTCATCGCCGCTGCTCAATCAATACCGGTGAAGGGAAACATCGTGATATAACTGGCATGTCTAAGAACTAATCATTCGAGTAACATGTTTGTGACATACGCCAATTTTGCCAGCGTGTGTGGATTAAGGCTCAAACTCTCTCAACTCGTAAAATAGTTAAGAACCGTGCCCGTTTGGGCACTAAAAAAGGGTTGAACTAATATCAGGTATCTGGTTTCCATAGTACAAGCTCTGCTTAATTGGTGGAGATGCCGCAATTATATTTCCATTAATTTGTATAACAGATTTAAACTCTAATTGTAGATATAACACATCAAGAATATGGTAATTATTACTCCGTAACAATTACCCCGAGTAAGTACTACTATCAAAATGACTGTCGAAATCACACAAAACATTAACAACCTGCTACGGATGTGATTCCATCTCGTTGGTGTGTCCGCTGAGAGTGTTGTGTAGCAAATTACTCGAGCAATAATTAAGGCCATAACTTATAGATCATATTGCACCTGATGCCGTTTGTGTGTATTGCTAAATTTATACAGATGCATAACCTTCATGGTACCCTACATTTGGTTTATTTGATTAGTTAGATTTGAATGTCTTAAATTGAGGAAATATCATGCGTAGAGTGTCTCACATCTGGGCACGGGCCATTTGTCAACTTAAAAATTGAAAGCGTAAAGCGCAAGTAGCTGGATGTCTTAAGCGACGTCACCTTAGAACATATAACACAGGAACTGGTAAGCACACGCTTATAGCAGCATTCCCCTTTGCTGAGGTACATGAGCAGTTTGTATGCATAAACTGACCATGTTCTTTAATAATAATAATAATACTGTACGTGATTACCTCGCCTCCCTAAAAACTGACAGAAACAATTTAGTGCTAGAAATTGCGTATTAAATAAAATAAAATGTTAAATGTTCTAAGGCCATCTACGATACCGAAGTCCCTTTGAATAACAGTAAAAATAAGAAAATATTTTAGTAATTTCCTATATTTTAGTATATAAAAGTAAAATTGGACACGCTCAAAATTAAAATAGGTAATACAAACAAAAAAGATACCTGATATCTTAGAAATTGTACAGTTTTAATTTTTTTTCCTAATTCATATTAACTGACATAAATAAAAAAAAATCTCAAAATACTAAATAACATGCTGTTGGTTTCAAAATCTGAATTCAGAGTAAGCTAATGAGAGTGCAATGCCTAATTTTATAATCATACAAATTACAACCAACTGAAATACAAGGAACCACAATCAAAAGAGTAATAATTAACAAACATTAACAAGCGAGACTATGCTAAGTATATTCAACTAGCTGACTGTAACGGATAATATGAAAAAAAAATGTTATACTCAAATACAAACTCAAGTAACAATTAATTAACCCAAGCAATCTATTAAATTATTAAAATTAAATGATGTATAGTTATAGAAAAAAAGAGACGGGCCGGTGGCATGGTCGGTAAAATACTTGCTTTTCACGCCGCAGGTCGTGGGTTCGATTCCCACCCGAGACAAACATTTGTTTAAATATGTCTGTTTGTCTTGTGTCTGTGTGTAATTATCTATATTTAAGTATATATTTACAAAAGAAAAGTATTATATGTAGTATATTACCAGTTATTTTTCCATAGTACAAGCTCTGAGAATACGAAAATTAGTTTTGAATCGACGTCCGCCGTTTTTTAAGACATGAGTAGTGTTGTGGCCCTGGCCTTGAGTACCAACTCATTCTTATCTATGGGCCTGACTGAGGAGGTAGGTTTCTACCTACCTCCACCTTACAAAGTTAAGCGAGTAAAATTGGGTCTGAGAAAAACAATAAATTATGCAATTAAATATTTATATTTACATTACAATCATAAGAATTTAAATACATCAAATACATTATTTACAATTCAGCTATACAGCACTGACATTTAAATAATACTACATAATTCAAATCTCAACAAGTATTTATATTAAAGTAAGTATAACTAATAAAATGAAATTTGTACATTGAAAATACGGCTGATGATTTGTACTAAGTACTTACAATACTATACTTTTTACTGTTTAAGAAGAACAGATATTTTCCTCGAGTTTTGTGAGTGAACTTAGCAGATCATAAGATTATTGAATAGTAACTAATTTGGTGAGGAGTATTTGTTTTGAATATGTGAGAAAACTTTCGGGAAATTTCGTTGAAAAATAATTATCTTTATACGTCTTCATCATTATTTTTATTATTTACGGGACACCTGTACCTATATCGGCTGCAGTTATTAACAAAGTTAGAACTACAAATCGCAACTTTTCAGTACAACCTAATTGAGATTTATGTTATTGTTGTTCTCTCTTTTATTTGTAATCTAGTAAAACTATGATAGCATTTATTTTGAAATTTGAAACTTTGCGAGGTCATAGATATACAGATTTAAAAACCTTTGTGCAATAAAACTACATGCATACAAACACCAAAATAAGGTTCCGACTTTGTTATTAGTTACAGTCAATATGATCACAATTACAAGATTTATATGTCAAGAAACTAGATTCGTTGAGTTTGTTTCCTCCGAATAAAAAAATGTCGCTGAGTGCGTAAGTTTTATATGACGGTGGCTTACTGAATGATGAAGAACAAATAATTAACTAAGACGATTTTGAAAAGTCAACGATTATTAATAATATAGTCAGGTTACACTACATTTGAGAAAACAAGTATCTAAGTAAGTATCTATCTTCTTCAATTGATGTAACTGTTAAAAAAATTGCTTTATTAACTAGGTTGACGCTGATATTTTAATTTATTACCAGAAACTGAAGACGAGCTGCATTGTTTCGTGGGAAGCTAAAACAGAAAATTCCAAGCTATTGTATTTCAAAGATGATCTGAAAATTACGAAGCGCTTACATAAAATCAAAGAAATGAAATAAACCTATTGGTAACATGATATTACTTGTATTATTTTACAATCATTATGAATATACTACAAATGCTTACCTTGTTGTACCTTTGTAAACTAATACTGATTTATCATTTTAAATTTACATCATCATTATTAGTTTCGTATTAGGTATTATCATCGACTAGATACCTACTAGACGCCTCTTCGCCTTCAAATATTGTGTGAAATTGTAATCGTCATAAGTTGGCAGGATATTAGGGAAGATAGCTAATTTTGATTGGTTCTTTCAAGGTCTTGTCCTTGAACGAACCAATTAAATATGTAGTGGTAAGAAACAAGTAAGGCGAGCGGGAGTGCCAACCTATGTTGTGTGTGGTGTCTATAGGTATCTGGTCGGTGGGTATCAACTATAAAACATGACTCAGAATATTTAAAGACCATAAGGTCTACCTACCTACAATTTTACAAGTTTTGCAACGACATTTTGTTACATCATTAGGTACGTATGGTAGTAAAAAGAAATTACAAGTTATTTTTATTTAAAACATATTTCATAGGAAGAAATGTTTTAATTATAAATTGAAGTGAGACTTCTAACACTTGATTTGCAATATACCAATACCTAGGACATATAAATAATCATTTCACAAATAATACGATAAATACAGCAAATGAATACTTAGTATTTTTTGTATTTAAACTTATTTGATATAGGTACGCATCATTAAAACTATAGCTAATTATGAACTACAATAGTATACAATAGTACTAGATTTTATCCGAAGTTCTCGAAGTGATGTATAAAGTAAGGAAGTCGACGCGTTCTGTTCACTTGCTCACACGCAGACATCACGGATTTAGTAAGCGGACGAGGGCCGCATGAGAATACACCAATTTTTGACACCTACAATTAAAATATTACTATAACATCTAATAATTAGCTTGGTTTAAGTCACTGTGTAGGTCGGAAGACCCAACAAAGACAAAGTTATATAGCGAAGCGATACGAAATGTCAAAAATACGCTAACACAAATATTCATATTGTTGTTGAGAAAGACAGAAACAGGTGTCACCACAATGATCCTCGTGATCCTCAGTAATCGGGCAGACAATGTGAGGTATAGAAGATGCTTGCTATTATTTTGCTATTACACGTGCTATTACAGTGTTACAAAAGTACTGATTTTGTTTTTGGATACTTGATATTACGAATAATTCTTAGAAGAATCAGTTTTTGCGATACATTATAAAAGGGTTCTTGATTTTATAAATTAATCTTTAATAAAATATATAAAAGAAGAAACTGACCCTCTGACATATCAAGGCGCAGCCCAAACCCAGCGGTCTAGAGACTCCAATATAAGCACGTGTAGGTTTACTTAACCACAAGAGGGTAAAACGGTGACTACGCGGGTGGAAGATAGTACTAAATATATATGTAATGTAACATGAAGTGTAGGTACTTTTACTTATAATTACTAAACTGAAAGGATTATCGAAACCCAACAAAGTTTATGATAAAAGTTAGATAATTTAGGTATACCTACTTAAGAGCAAGACTTGACAAGTAAGTAATCATAACAACATTATACATAAAAAAAAAACGTTTAAAATGTCACTTACGTAACTGTGTTTCTTCTGAACGAATTTAAGGAACGAGGACATGTCAGGTCTTCCGAAGTGATTCACCGCCTTGAGACCAGTGAACATCGACGTGCGAGATAGACGCTGGAAGTGGTTCTCGCAGATGTACTGTTTGGAAGATATCAGATAAATCAAACATATTTATAACGCAAAGGATTAGCAAGCTGAAGTGGCAGTGGGCTGGCCACATCTGTCGAAGAACTGATAACCGCTGGGGAAAGCGAGTTCTTGAGTGGAGGCTACGTCTTAGCAAACGTAGTGTGGGACGCCCTCCAGCTAGGTGGAGTGACGATCTGCGAATGATAGCCGGCAGTGGCTGGATGCGACAAGCCGAAGACAGGGTGAAATGTCGCTTAATGGGAGAAGCCTGTGACTGCGATAGGTCGATGATAATGATGATGGCAATAACATTGATTTCAGCGATATTATCCTGACGTTTTAGTTTTTTCAAACTCTGAAAATCTTTTATTTCAAGGGGAAACTTAACTTTACTCCTTTTTCTTTACCTTCAGTTATGGCTACGTGCAGATAGAATTGTTTATTAACGTTCCATAACGTTTTATTCAATGCAGAGAGGGTGGGTCGTATTTGTTGCTCCTTTAAGGTTTCTAACCATATGGAGGCTCATTCTACAGCAACCTTCTCACCGATAATCATTTGTAATCACGAATGAATCGATATACTGGGCTGGCGCATTCCAGCGTAGCCTACATCATTGCTTAACATTAGGCAAGTTGTAGTCAAGTGCCAACCTATCGAAGAATAAAAAAAGTCACATGTCTTTGGACATACGGTTGTAGTTGTACATGTCATTCCTTGCGATAGTTTCTTTCACCAGACACATACTGGGTCAGCGTAAGTAGACTAAACCCTAAACTCTTTGATCTCGTAAGATGGTTTCAAGAATACTACACCCTGCAGTGGCTAAAAAGGTTTGACGTCAGGGAGTAATGTGAGACTATAATGTCTGACGTGCACACTTATGTATTCGCATTCGGTGTGTTGACCTTCATAGTTATTTTCACTTTTAGTTTTCATATTTTGCGTTATTTACTTTCTTTTGTTTGTAGGTACAATAATGTAGGTATAATCCGATATTGAAGTAGTCTTAAATGTTCCATATCGAATTATATTATATCGTTAGGTTACGTTAATTCAAGAACATTAGTTCAATGTACCCATCTAATTTCCAGTCGCCTATTAAAGGAACTGCAAGGTTGTTTGCACCTAATGGGCTTAAATTTTAATGTTATTTCCTAATACACCATCTTAGTTTTAATATCATAACTATATCATAGAGAGATTGTGGGTTCGGTTTTACCCGAAGGTGTATGTGGAGGTAAATATCACACACATTTCGTTGTTTGGTCTAAGTAGGTACCATACGTACTCATTGTCTATTCATGAGAATCAAATCGCTACTAAGAAGTTCACTATTATAAAAAATATTAATCACTCCAACCCTTTTTAGTGTCACACTGTTGGGCAGGGGTTTTCTCTCAACAATCTTATAAGTTGAGAATTTAGGTTTTAATCCACACAGGATGGACAAGAGCGGGTTGGTGGATGTCACATGCCCTTGAATGATTAGTTCTTAGACATGCTGGTTTTCTTACGATGTTTTCCTTTGCCGATACAGGGCAGTGGCGATGAAACAATGATATGTAGGCGCGACCGGATCGAACCCGTGACCATAAATTTCAAAGGGAAAGCCGATACCGTTGCGCCACCACTGCTCAAATTATTGAAATTATTAATCTTAAAAATGAATTAAAAATACTGTTGTCTTACCAGCATAGTAGTTCTGAGATCGAATTTGTGGAAGAACTGTGTGATGAAGATGTGTATCTCGAGAACATTAGTGACGTCCTTGCGCTCGACGTCGCGCAACACGTCGATAAACCACTCGAAGTGCTTGTGAGACGGACATATCCATAGGAAATACACCTACACACAGATTTACTATGAATGTAGTTTTTTATTACAGCTGATATGATCGAGATGGTACTAACTAGGTTTCAAGAAAATTAAATAAAATTTTGAATTAAGAACGTGAACCCACTACAAGTTGTTCGGATTGTTGTGCGATGCACCGGATGCGGCTGGCCGTGCTTCGGTTTGTTGTTATGTTTGAAAAAAAAAAACCTACTGAGTTTTTTTGCAGTTTCTCTTCTCAGTAGTTGCCAAGTCATTCACTGCACGGTAGGAAAAGAAATTGGACTTCAAAAAAAACAAATCATATTGTCATTTCATTTCATGTAACTGCATGATCTCAACGCTCTGTTGCCGTACACCGCACATACTGAGGTGTACCGCATGCAGTTGGCCGCATTCCGGTCAGTTGCTAGTGCGTTTAGACTCTTAGAGTTAGGTATAACCTTCACACTACTTGAGGAGATTGGTGCTGATAGCAGAAAAATAGGCATTGGCATTCAGCTACAGATGCTTAATTCATAAGTTTATTACATTTTTTTCCGAATATTTATGTAACAATGTACTAAGCTTTCTTTAATACATATTATTATAATATAATATTGTAGAATATATTTATCTTTGAATATTAAAAACGAACCTGTGAAACTAATAATAGCGCTGTAGTGATGCTAAGGAAAATGGAAATGTTGTGTCTTGTCATGAATTTGACATTAAGTTTAGAATGGGAAGTGAACGTAATGCAGTGCCCTCAATGTGAGTGCATAAGTTATATTTCTGAGTT
Organism: Meganola albula; assembly: GCA_936450015.1. Classification (NCBI taxonomy): domain Eukaryota; kingdom Metazoa; phylum Arthropoda; class Insecta; order Lepidoptera; family Nolidae; genus Meganola; species Meganola albula. The sequence continues at coordinate 8,716,764 of OW388155.1, read as the reverse complement.
GACGTTAAAACAGAACTTTCTAACAACAGTTAAACCTAACATAACATTACCGAATAATATGCTATTAAAATACTTAGTGCTACTATTACAAACGTTTTTATGTCTATATACAGAAGACGCTACTTTTTTTATGCTACTGCCGAACGTAGACTAAAATTCAAATTCAAATATGAGCCAAAAACTAAAAATATAATTGAAAACTATGCCCCTTCATTTATATTTCACTTGTCATTGATATTTTCGTATGGAAAGATAGGTCTTTTAAAACACTATCAAATGATAGGATATTTGAATATTTTTTTTTGTAATAATTATTAAATTCAATTTTGGCGTTATAGTTAGCAACATTGTAATGTTATTGTCAAGAATACTGAGTTATTTTTACAAAATTACTTTTATTTATGATACTATTCCTTTTTTTTACGTTTTCCACTCAATGTATAGAAAATCTTTCAAATGTTTGAAAATATCACTCAATTAGTTCTGTAGCTTACGAACAATCAAGGCTTTAGATCAACATATAGTCCCAGCTTATGTACCTTCACCTATGATACTTTTCATCAAAGTAATTTGCTCCCTATCACTTCGTTATTGTATTAGGTTTTTAAAATTTCTGTAGTAAGTTCCTATATCGTTATCATGTTATTTTTGCTCACCTTCTTACAAGCGACTCCTGAGTATCTGTTAGTGGAGGTGCCGAAGACCAAGTCGTTGAGTATAGAAGCGTATGGTGTAACGCCAATACCTCCGCCCACCATCACTGCCACCTCGAACTTGTACCAGTCTTGGTTGCCACCACCGAAGGGACCTTGGATCCTGTACCATGAGATTTTCATTATAACCAAGTTATTCTAGAAAACATAATAAAGAAACTACTAAATATCTTCTCTCAGTTATCTTACGAGTTGAGAGTTTTAGGTCTTAATCCACACATGCTGGTCAAGTGCGGGTTGGTGGATGTCACATGTCTTTGTATGATTAGTTCTTATACATGCAGGTTTCGTCACGATGTTTTCCTTCGCCGATACTTTAATGACTAATTCACATTATTCTAGTTCAGTAATACGGCAAATTTGTCCAGTCCAAGACTGGACTGTATCGATTACATTATTTTTTGGCTGTTATTGCAATCATCCAGACAATTTTCTCGATTTTATTCACTGAAATGGGTATAATGCAGTACTAACTTATATTATTCAGTACTGGATTCGATCGTTGGACTGGAATGCTAACTACTTTAACAATTTGAACTGGTCATTACAACTGTATACCTACTGTTTGAATTGGCCTTTTACCCAACTGAAATTTACACTACATCCTCTATATTTTATTAAAGACTAGCTTCGAGCCCCAGTTTCGCTTATGTAGATTCTATCTACTATGTCCATCAGGGACAATGTAGCATTCTTAAGGTAATATCTTTTTTTAAATCAGTAGCAGTATCAATTCAAATAAACAAACAATAAAATCCTTCCGTTTTATCATTTAGTGTAGATTAAAAATGTCTACGTAAGAAAATATAAACAAAGGTTTTTGTAAACTCGCCTGATTTTGGGATGTTCCTCAGGATTAAAGTTGCAGGGATCAAAATAGTTCCTCAGCTTCCACGTCCAGGGTCCTTGCGCTTTGATATGACACGAGAGGAAGTTCTCGTGCGGAGCTGATGTTAGCGTGAAGGAGTGGAACTCTTCTTTCTTGAATGCCGTACATGACAAACGGACCCATTGACCTGTGGGTTATTAGGTACTCCTAATTTTGAAATTTTACCAGTAAAATTACTAGTTATGATTCATGTAAAGTAAACGAAGCAAAGACAATATTTTAACGATTCGAAAATTATGTGCTCATGTATTTCAGGCACAGCAATTGATTTTTGAAGAGGCGGTTAAGTATTTATTATATAATAACTTACCTGACAAGTACTTTAAGTTCGGTGGTCTGTAAAACTTGATCTTGATGACATCAGATGGCAACATTTCAGTTTCCAATACATCAAGCGCGAGGTATTTAGTGCGCAGTGACACAACCTGTTTGATAAGAGAGAGTTATAATTCATTCGACAGTGGGTCCCTAATTAATACATCGTCAAACGGGCAACGATAGTATCTTTAATGGGGTCTAAATTACTCACATAATAGATTATATTACCATTGATATTTAGATAAGTAGTTACTTTTATAGTTTTTGTAGCTTAGATTGTGAATAATGTAATACATTTATACAATTCAGCTAGGTAAGCCTATATTTATAAGTATATTTTACCTATACTTTTATCGTCTTCAATAACTTTCGATGTTAACACGTCGCCGCAAAGGTACGATGGGCTAACCCGCTAGTACTAGTCCACTAGCTTTTCTATACTTAGACTAAATTTAAATTTTTGGTCATTAAACAATCAACGAACGCCGTCAGGCTAAATACAGTTATTATTTTTATATTATTGAGAAAAAATGCTCACTCCCTAAATTGTTCGTTGCGATTTCACTGAATTCGTTATTTTTTTCACTGCTTTGGTTACATTATCGAAGTTTTCATACGGATGCCTAATTTTTTTTAAGTTAAAGTATAGTCTACATATGTCACTCAGTAAAGATGTAGGTTTCCAATTGTGAAAGAATTTTTGAAATCGGTCCAGTAGTTTTAGGACCTATTCGTTACAAACAAACAAACAATCAAATCTTTCCTCTTTATTATATTTGTATAGATATAGAAAAAAGAAATATAATAATATTTTCTTACTACTTAACTGAAGGACTAAATAGAATTTCGATTCTAAGTGACTCTACCTTATCGAGTGTATAAATGATAGCGGGTCCTAAGAAGAAGATCCAGAACCGCGGTGCGCCGGTGAGCCGCGCGAGTCCGTGCACGAGGCAGAGCGCGTACAGCGCGACGTGCAGCGAGTGCGCGCGCCAGAACCACGGGTACGCGCGCTTGCGGATCACCGGGTGTGCGAATATGAAGATTATGCACATTATTATGAACAGCAACACGCCACTCACGCCTACCAAATAAATACAAAAAGAAATCATATATGAAAGATACAGAGATATTGAACGTGAAAAGAAAAAGAAACTTTACGTCACTGAATAAGAATAAGTAACAGTGTAGCTAAAAATATGACATGTGCAGACAGTTGGTCTTATTCATACAAATCTTATGACTATTTAATTCAAACTTTGTCTCTTTCTTACTATTATAAATGTCAAGATGACAGACAAAGACAAACGAATTGTAAACTTATTTTAGCTATACTGAGCTTATAAAACGTTTATAAATACGGGGGAGTATCTTTATGTAGGTTTATCAGATATCATTTTGGACCATGACTGAAGTGAATCGTTTGGCGATGAGCCTATGCATGAAGAAGTGGTATCTAGTCAAGACCGAAGCATTACCACCAGTGAGTTTGTATGCACCAACTGTTTTCATATTTTGTATCTGTGTGTAGTTTTTATTACGTGTACACTTGTAATGACGCTTCGAAATTTTGTTTTAGCTCGCCTCCCCAAAAACTGACAGAAACAATTTAGTTCTTGAAATTGTGTATAACACTTCCCGTGTTAATATTCTAAGATGTAGGTACGTTGTAAAGTAGTGAGAAATTGTCCGAAATTACCTGTAACAGTCTGGAACACCCAATAAGTAATGCCAGGTCTAAAGTCAGACGTGAAATGAACCTCTTTGGTCAAACAGCGCAAGTTCTCAACGGGTTGCGTGGAAACGTGGTAGAAGTTCACCATATGCCCCGCCGTATGGAGAAGAGAAAAGAAAAGAGCGGTGCAAGCTACGATTTTGTGGAACTGGATACTTGAGTCCAATGGAATATACTGTTGAATGCTGAACTCCTGTAAACAAATTGTTGTATGTCAATGGATTCACCTGTGCAAATTTAAAGCAGAATACTTTTGACCGATAAGAAGAAAAGGAGATTAAGGGGCTGTTTTACCAGTTGCTGATAAACTTCTAGCTAGCCTATACGAAACTTAATAGCTATATCAAAGGCAAAAGGAAAACTGACTTGGAGGGCAAAACCAAAACTTGTTTCGTAATTAATTATAGCGAAATGATGAATCTTACCTTTAGTTTAGTCAGCAAATTCCTTGACATCGTAAGTAGTAGTAAACTGTAGCAGAATGACAAGGAAGCTGCGGAGCCCCTCGTGATGGCGATACCGACACCCATAATGTGTCTCAAGTCTAAATGTTCCGACATAAAGGAGTAATGTGCGAAACGTTCCACGAACAACCCGATTGTGACTACGTAGAATACGAATAGATAAAATATGTTTTGACGATTTTCTTCAAGGAAAGTTGTTAGGTAGTCCCATTTTAGAAGTAACCAATGCCTAAAAAGAAAGGGCTTTGTTATTTCGTCTCATTTTGAATAATTTGCATCATGGCATATTTGGTAAATCACCTGAGGGCGATTACTTAAATGTGCCGGGTGTGTAATAATAATTAAAAAAAACAACTAAGTAATAGGTACTTATGACGATTTTTATTACGATAATTTAAGTGTACAATTTGATCATTTGTATTTTTAGCAACTTACCGAGATTGTTCCATAGAAGGTTCAATGTGGAAACTGGTCATTCTAGCAACGTTAGTAGATGTATCCAAAAAGTTTTGTTTAGCTCCTTTACAGTCTAGACCTATAGCTACAAACTCTCCTTTATATTCTTTCATCATCACTTTAAAGTCTGAATAGGTTAGATGGTCCTTGTGTTGTAAACCAGCATCCTAAAATTTTAAATAAATCCTTAGTATAACTTGTATAACTGACTGATGATAAAACTCGCTTCCTGTATCAATTGATTGATTCCTTTTAGTAAAGAACAGTAATATTTTCTACCAACCGTTAGCCAAAATCTGTTCCTGTAAACAAACTTATGACGTTTCTGTGACGCCTCGTTAGTAGTAGGTTAGTAAAAAATGGCTTTGCTAACTAATGACTGAATGTAGATTATAGATAGCAACCGGGAACATATTACATTAATTCAATTCGATTCGATTTCATTTAATTATTTAAATTTTGTTATACGTTTGTAGAAACGTAGCTGACGTTCATGAGACATCGTGACACACCTTTTATGGAAAACTATTTGTAAAAAAGTCTGTAAATATTAGTGGTTTACTTACTGAGAACATTCCATCAATAAGTTCAGTAACATGTTCGTCACGCAACGATGTGGTTCTGGCGATCTCAACAAGAGATCGAAGCATTTCACTCAGCTCTCCTTTATCTATGACTCCATTACGATCATCATCACACATATCGAATATGATTCGTAATTTTTCGTCAGTTGCACCTCGAGAGAAGAGTACTACTGTGTCCAAGAATTCCTGACAAAAATATTAAGACCAAGTTATTTCTTACTTAAAGGCTGTCTTCATAATTATATATACTCTAAGGGGCTGTATCCACGAGCGAGAGGATTAAAATTCAGAGAATACAAATATTGTACGATGATAGTATCGCCACGATGTTCTTGCTCGTGGAAATGGTCCCTTAGTCTCATTATGTTGTTTTTCTTGTAATTGCTCTTATTAATATTTTCACATTCGAGTATTACAGGTAAATATGAGTACCACAATTTTACGATTACTTGTAGAATATGAATCAAAAACTTATTTTAATTCCAGAGCCTCTAGACAAATTACATAACGAAGCGATAACGAATGTTGGAAAAATTCACAATGTATGGAATTAAAATAAAATTGTCACGTGACATTTCAAAGTGAATGTTAATCCCATACATTTAGCTTTTTTCGATCTTTCGTTATGGTTTCGATATATTACTAGGTCTAGGGGCTTGTGGGGCTGATAAGCTAAAACCATTTTGACTACTTTAGCTATTAAATAAAGAACTGTCTTAAAATCTGGCCACTCGTTATTTGCTACGAGATCCCACTTTTACACAAAAACACAGACTACAGATTCACTTATGTTATAATGTCCCTTCTTTCTTGTCGGGGTTAATAAAACAATTTGCTTCTGAACATCTGAAACCTGCTTGTGCTATTTATCGCAATTTGTTAAAAAGAATCACTTACTTGGAAAGATATTCTGCCATCACCATCTTTGTCGACTATATTAAACATTTTCTTAACGAACACAGCGTCTGACTTCATACCGAGTGCACTCGCAAACTCGCATTTTGATAACGACGTTCGCATTACAATCGACTGAAACAAAAAATACGGTAACAATGCAATACAATAACTAATTTCAATATTGCAGCAGCGGCGGCACAGCGGTTTCGGCCTCGGCTATGAAATAATAGGTCGCTGGTTCAATTTTAGGTCATCTTGTGTCAATTATTTCATCAGCGCTGCTCAATATTGACAAAGGAAACATCGTTAGGAATCCAGTATGTCTAAGAACGAAAATTTTGAGAACATTCATATTCTGAAATGTTTAGGTGTCATCTATCAATCCTAACTAGGCCAACATGTGTGGAGTAAGGCCTAAACTCTCGCAAGTATCAAAGTTGAGAAAGTTTAAGCCTTAAAATATCTTGGCCAAGTGCAGGTGCTTAAATTGTGACTAGTAGTTAGTAGTAAGTTCTACTATACAACCTTAATCATTATATAATTAACTTTAAATTGTAAACCTCTGGATCAGCATCTTCTTTCCTCCTTCTCTTCTCTCCAGGAGCTAATCCAAAAGTGATAGCATAAGCTTCTCTGAAGAAATGTTCCAGTTTTCTTTGTCTCCGCTCTCTGGTCTCTGCTGTTGTTAGAATATGTTCACGATGACCCTAATCAAAGTAAGCAATGTTTAATTATATCACACGTATCAATGGTACAATTGGTAAGGTTGCCGGTTAGCAAAAAAAAAGTTTAACGGGCCGGTGGAGTAGTCGGTAAGATACTTGCTTTTCACGCCGCAGGTCGTGGGTTGGATTCCCACCCGAGACAAACATTTGATTAAATATGTCTGCTTGTCTTGTGTTTGGGTATAACTATATTTAAGTATATATTTACAAAAGAAAAGTATTTTAAGCAGTATATTACCAGTTATCTGGTTTCCATAGTACAAGCACTGCTTAGTTTGGGATCAGATGACCGTGTGTGTTAATGTCCCACTCTATTATATTATTGTTATTATTAAGTTCATTAACGCTTGGCGCATGGGAGTTAGACCACGGAACGTATATAATAGCTAAAGCAGTACAGAAACTAAGAAGGGATCGTTCAAAACGACACACTCACACAGACGCACGCATCGACATGAATCTCGACGTTCCTGTATTGCTGTCATTACTGCGTCTGTATGAGTGTGCCGTGTTAAACGATTTCTTTCTAGTTTCTGTACTACTTTAACTATTTTGTGCTGTGGCTAGACGGTAAAAAGTGTAACCGCAGCATAACTTATTGTTAATTTAATGTTGTGTCATCTGTGAATCTACTGAATAATTACGTTTGATAGATCGTCTAAATACGTTGGTATAGTCAGCAACAATATAGCACGCTTTGGCGTTATTTAATTAAGAATGGACTTATATATAGAGGATTTTTTAAATATTTTTTTTAACATACCTGACTTAAATTAAGTGCCTTCTTATGTTGTCCTAAAAATGTGTCCAATTTAACCAGAAACTTTCGTCTTGAAGCGGTAGAGTCCATTTCTAAAACTAAATCATGTTCACGAGGCGCTCGAATTAATACGAGGGGACGCTTATTGTTTCTGCTTTCCTGAAATATAAGTAATAATTTTAGAATAAGTTTGTTCTGTCTTAATCTTTTATAGCTAAATTTGTCCGTACTAATCGATTCGGTAATGTTGGTATATTAAACATAATTGGCATCATTCGTTGTTTTGTTCATCATTATTTTTTATTAATTTTTACGAATTAATAAAAAATACTCAAATAAATCTCATTCAAATTAAGGGATGGGAGTTATTTACGTCATAATCACTAAAAACTACCCTGTAAACGCGGCACTGACTGAATAAATTGCTTTTATCTTTCAATTACGTATAAAAGATTAAAACAATATATTGGCAGTTATAGGGACTGCCGTAGGAAGTGAATTCACCCATCCAAAAAGCATCTAAAGGGCACGCACAGCACACGCTCGCTGCGCTTGCACAAGTCATGGGCATGTCGGTGACGAGTACCCGTAAGATTTACCTCTACCAAAAGTGCCCAACGCGGCTGAAAAAGTATTCACTTTTAAAAACGTATCTAATATTTTCGAACAATCAATGTTTGTGTTTCTGGGTGTGAGTAAGGTATTCAGGAACATCTATATCAAAGACCGACAACGGGCGAGTGTGGTGTTAAAAGCATGCAGCCACGGTAGCCGCTTACCATCAGCTGCGTGTACGCTGCATGCGACATATCTTGGTTTACGTAGCGCCACTATCTAAACTAAGGAACTTAGGTTTTTATTTACACAATTTAGCTATACTAGTGATCCCTTAGACAAAGTAACATAACGAAGCTATAACGAAAGATCGACAAGAACAAAATTTATGAAGTCTTACATGACTTGTCGAAAGTGAATGTCAATCTCATATATTATGGTAGTTTAGAACTTTCGTTATCACTTCGCTACGTAATTTGTCTAGAGGCCCTGGTGTTACCTGACTCTCGACCACAGTGATTTGGTCAGTGTGGTCAAGTGGTAAAGTCCGCAACTTGTCTCCCTTGCGGTCAGTAACATGTAGAGCGGACTCGGGGCCCAGACGAAGTTTGACCAGACGTTTGTGTGACGCGTGCACCCATTCTCGACACACCATTTTGTCCACAGCTACAATACAAAATAACTTTACATCAAAAATTTAATACATACATAGCACTCACGCCTGGTAAGAGACACAAGCTTACAACTTAATACAAAGATCTATAGATAGTAAATGTAAATAGGAGCTGCCTACTACCTAGTGAAACACGATTGCTGATCAACCCAAGTCATTGCCTAGGAGTCGCCTTACAATAGGCATTACTTAGTAAGGTGTCGCTTTGTTTGACTTTAGTGAAAACGTGATTAGGACAAGTAATAATTACATTTCTATACATGTAAAATAATTTTGAAGTAAGTCAGTACAAGTAATGTTGGTACCTTTATTTTGTGCATTTTTAAGATCCTCTTGCTGAATTTTAAGTTTTCTTCGTCGCCTGTTCTGTAGTTTAACCACGCCGTATCCTGCGCCAGCGCATAGTATCGGCACAAATACCAGGATCAGACATGTGTAGATGTACGCAAATTCGTTACCCTGGAAACGAAATCTACAGTTAAAATGAATTTTGTCTCTTTCTAACTAGATATGTCAAGATGACAGAAAAACAAATTAAGGTGAACGCAGACTTGGCCGCACCACAGGGTTCATGTGCGTTAAAGTAAGTAATGGAGCGCTGTGAGTTTAGTGAGTACTACCCTCTCCCGCGGAGTCGTTAAAGCGGCATCGCGTCACTGCTTCTCAATGCTGCGAGTCTCAGACACCTCCACCTTCACTTAAGTTCGAGACAGAGCGTAAATCCATTCCCACAGCGAAAACAAAATAAAAAAGGCGTGTGAGGTTACATAGAACTTCATGAAAAGAAGAAGAAAGAAAACCGCATTTGGCCAGCGTGTGTGGAATAAGACCTAAACTCTAGAAGTGAAGTCAGTGACTGCAACACGTGCGTCCAAGTCTGCGTTTACCTTTAACAAGTATTTTACAACTTACCTCGAAGTAATCGTATCCTTTAAGATACTTGCAGGGTGGTAGCTTGGAAGCATTCAGTTGGTAAGGTTGTGGACAAGGGTCGTCAGAGTTCCAGTGGAACACATCGCGTTGTATATCGTTCGGTCCTACTGCTGTGCTGTTCACTATTATGTCCCACATCGTTATATGACGAAGATCTTCTATTTCCGCTTGCGTAAATAAACTAGACAACATAAATTTAAAATTCATACAATTATCGATTACCCCTCCATACTTATAAACGAATCTTAAACTGAGAATAACTCAAAAGTGTTTTTGTGTGTCTGCAGCAGCAAAATCCCAGATTAGCAGGAGGACATGCAGATTTGCATGAAGGCAGATAACTAATGTACAGTAGTACAAAATATATGCAAATCCCTTAATGTTGAAATTTTTTTTTAGACTAAAACTCAATGAAAAAAATTGTCATTGAGTTTTAGTCTAAAACAGGCTTGTGTTTGACCACAATTTGCCGGATGTAAAGCAATGGCTTCGATGGAACACGCCTGCTCCGTATACCGATTTATTCGTGATTATGATAGATTTTCGGTGAGAAGGTGGCAGTGATTTGAGGCTCTATATTATATAATCATAAATAATGAAACAATTTCGACCCATTCTCTCAAATGGTGTCTCCAGACATCGCACTGTAACACGGCAAGGCTTGGTTTATATAATATAAACGTCCCTGTCATTTGATTTTATTTTCACTATGAGGTCTTATTATTATGACTCTCCGAAACATGAATAATCTATTAATAGCTTAAGCGTATTATTTTTTTATAGTCACCTACCCATTCTGGTCATTTTCAAACCAAAATCTATCAGCGTCTCTTATTCTAGTAAACTGATCAATAATTATGGCTCTAAAGAGTTCTCCTGGATGTCCTGTAGATTCCAACATTCCTCCTAAAACAAATAAAATTTAAAAATATAAAAGTCAACAACATGTATCCAAAATGAACCAGTCCTGGTTTCGATATAATGCCTGGTAAGTGGTAAAGCTATAGCAATCGCCTGGTAGACTGTTTGGTGGCACTAGACAAACTGTTTTTGTACTCTGGAACAGGCATCACTTGAAATCAGGTGCAAATTGAGGACAATGTGCTGTCAGTAAAAAAAAATGCTATGTAATAAAAAATGTTACCGATATAGACGTCGATGTTATCAAGTCGTCCATTATATATTTGTATTAACTTTTGTAATAAGTCAGGATTCTTCTCAAACAGCTGAGGATTTATTTCATTAAATGTTTTGATTTTTCTTAATCCGTAATATTCTCTGAAATATTTTTTTTTCTATGAAAATCTTTGCATAATAATTCAGTTATCGTAATCATTTAGTTTACAATTTACCTAGCAGTATTATAGTCAGGCAGGCCATAATCTCTGCCTCTCATAATATTCAGAGCTCCGAGGTCTCTTCTTGAGAACTCCATCGGTCCGAACAGATTGTCTCTCACATCTGAACACAACAGCGCATCCTCTCGTTCTGATACTTGTGACGCCATACCCATTAGGACCTCTTCGATGGGCACTTGGGACATCACATCCTGGAAATTATTGATGTGTAATTGAAATATACAACAATATATATTCTAAAATAGTCTTGCGTTAGACTACAACTTGCTGAGACTTGTCAGAAATGGCAAGGAAAATAATGTGTATAAAGAATCTCTTCCTGAAGTCAGTTAAAATCACTTAATTGATCTGCAATGAGATGAAATGAAAAAAAAAATACATAGAAATTATACTACACCAGCTTTCCACAGTGCCGAGCTTTTTGCCGCAAGAACTACATTTTATATCGTGTCCAGAAATGGGATAAAAAGCAATTTATGACCCTCCTCATGAAATGAAATATCTAACAGTGCAAGAACCTTTCAAATCGGACCAGTATTTTATGAGATTAGTGCGTTCAATCAAACAAAGAAATAAACAAACTCTACAACTTTAGGATACCTATTAGTATAGATATGGTTTAGTTAAGCTTTAGTCTGTATTTATCTTCCTTGTTATAAGGACTAGTTTGTGGTAAGGATGTTAGATCGCAGGTTTGTTGATATCCAATGTTGTGATCTAGGTATTTATATTAACTATGAGTGTTACGATTATCTTAATGTATTATGGTCAATCAATTCACTTACATTACCATCCCACCAAGTCTGACACAGTCTAATAGCGTCATGTCCTCCAGGCGCCCTGCTGTATCTACAGTTCCTATCTCTCAACAATATCGCTGGTGGAACTAAAGTATGTCCGAACCGAAACGCGGCGACAGCAAATTCGTGAGAAACTCCAGGTGCAGTATCTGCTCGATACCCTTTGTATTCAGGGATCGGAACACCCAGGAATGCTGGCACGTATTCATACAGGATTATGTTCTAAAAAGATGTATTTTAAATTATATGTTTGCAGGTATTTGTTTTGCTAAGGTCAGATTCCTATAAAGCCAGATGCATTAAGACTTTCAAGAATCTGTGCTTTCATGAATAGTGATGGAAATTAATGCGAATTTGTATAAATTTCATGAGCATATTGTGAATTCATGATGCTTAGCACGATTATTCTTAGGACGCTAATTGCTATTGCTAAGCTAATTGCTATGATAAATTCATACTATTGAAGTGTATGATTACTTTCACTCGCGAAGGAACGATGTCAATTAAGGTCAAGTGAAACAGAGATAATAGTACGTGGTTGCGTGCAACAGAGAGCGCGTTATAGGTTGCGGCTGGTGTAATGTGCACGATAAAGAAGTAGGTATGAAGCGAGTAGTGAATTCATTTCATATCGCACAGAGTTTCACAACTATATTTGATTTGTGAAATGCTAATGAAGCATTCGCGTGTTAAAATTAATGTGATTGGTAATTAATTCATTACTATTCATGAATCTCTACAACTATCCGTCGCGTCGTTGTGGCGGCTTTAGAGTAACAAATGTCGATAGCAGGCGAAATTTTGTACACACGAAGAGCAAATTAAGAACTTAAAACTTGTTTTGGAATAAGACCGAAATACATTAATATACTTGCATTAGACACGTGCTGTATAGCATTTAATTTTACGCTAAAGATAGTTTTTGTTTATGTGAAGAAACAACCCTTTAAGTGTCTGCTGAAGTGTCCTACTGAGCAGGCATCTCAACTATTTTAAGTGATGAGAGAATTAAGGCCTCAATCCGCACAGGCCGATCAAATGTGGGTTGATGGATTTATGTTTGTACCTGTAAACTAGCAATGACGATTCTCCTAGCTCGTTGAAAAAGTTGTTCATCGCTCCAATCAGGGTGCTGGCGATGTATTCTGGCTGCTACTACATTGTGCCATCTCAAGAGCAAGATCCCAAACGTCACCATAGCTGGGTTTTGGTTTGTTCGGGGGTCTCCTAATACTGGGAAAGAACGGTAGCATTAAGAATGGTTTCGCTTTAAGTAAAGATTGTGGGAAATTTTTATACTTACAAAACAGTCGTTCAGGACTCAACATTCTCATGTAATGTGGCACAGGGTTGTTAAATAGTGGAACCCGCATAGTGTTGCGTAGTGGCATCCCAGCTTCACTCGCCAAACTGCCATTCTGTTTATACACATTTCAAGTTATTGTAAAGTATTTGTATTCTATTGTATTCCAAGTTGACAGTTTAATAAGATACCTATTGCGGCAACCCTCTCTGACTATATCTATGTAAATGACGGAGGGTCTTTGATCGCATTCTACTTTTCTAGATTATTTCGTATCATTATGGAATGGGTTATTAAAAAAGGAATACATCACTATTACATGTGAAATAATTCAAATAATCTTAGATGATTCTTGACAATAATTATATCTATGTACTCTTGTATGTAGTTTGGCCTAGTACAAGTCAATAAAGTCCGAGAAGACTGCCCTTATGAAACAAGGCAGTCATAAGACAGACTACGATACATAAAATTTATGAAGGTACACTAAGAACAAAACGTCTAATTGACAAAATATTGTAATTAGACTTAAAAACTGCTTTAACGGTAGACTGTCTTAAGACTGTTGTGTTGCAATTAGTGTAAGCTCTAAGCAACAGAAAACATCGTATTAAAGTTATTTTTAGAAAAAATTATCTACTTTACGAAAAAAAAGTGTAAGTATAATTTTATTTATTCCTTGATATTAACTATCGAGTGGATATCAGATATTTTGAGAGCAAACATTAGAGAAATATGTGACCTCTGTGTTATATGTGTACTTGACCGGGCACACACGACTCTTGAATAAGTCATGTTCGTGGACAAATACTTAGTTCAATTATACTCGTATTGTGCAACACACAAATTATTTAACAAGTAGGTGTGTTATGTTGCAATGTAAATATAATAGACACTTAGTAGTGAATTTGGTATCGAAAACTTGTATGGACATACTTTACAATAACAATAAAGTAAATAAAGTATTCATTACAAAAGCAGCTAACATAGGTGATCCAGTATGTATAAAGTAATTGCGGTTTCCAAAAAAGGTACCTTAATTGTAGTAGTACTGATCTAATTTAATTCCTAGACTTTCTTGTATATCATAATATGAGTAATAAATCTCATTACTAGGTATAATGCTAAAGTTTGTTTTGTTCATTGCTTCTTCACAAGAAAACAGCTAAAACAATTTAGATTAAAGTTTGCACACATGTTGCTTAGTCCCAGATTTAACATACATGGTAAGTTATATTTTTGTATGTTTAACATGCGGGCTAAGTTACAGGCGTAGCTAGTAATCCTTACTAATGTTATAAATGCGAAAGTAACTGTCTGTCTGTCTCGCTTTCATGTAAAAACTACTGAACTGATTTGGAAGAAATTTGGCATTAATTTAGTTTGAGACCCGGAGAAGGACATATAATAGTTTTGATCCGACTGCGCAAAAAGAAGTTAATGGTTTAGCGCAACAATCGAATAATGCGTGAGCGGAGCCGCAGTCGGATAAAGAATAAATCAATGATGAAGGTGTATGTATGTAAATGAAGAACGTAATGTTTATGAAAGTACGTAAAGGGGCAGGCGTCGCTGCGGATGGCACCTGAAATGACCTCATTGCATTCACCCACGCCTCGCTTGTGCTGTACACGAAGCTGCCGTCGATCCATGACGTCATCTGGTTCACCTGAGGAATACGTACAGAAGATCCATAATTAAGTACGAATTTACAAAAAAGAAGTAGTAGGTACAAGCTCTGCTTAGGTTGGAATTAGATGGCTGTGTGTTTTAATGTCCCAGGATATTGTTATAATTGTTTTTAGGTTATATGTTTGGCTTTGACAAGAGTATTAACTTAGAAACCTTAACAAAAACCTAAATAAATAACTTAAGTAATTACATTAACAAAATGAATGCGCCGATTTTTTTTAGCGTGTCGTTATCTTCTAGGAACGTACCCAAAAATGGCATACACTTTTCTATGGCAGTGCTAATCGTTTGCCTGAGATACAAATCTCCAATTGGGCTATCTCATGAATTAGTAGAGAAACTGTGATACGTATATAAAGTGTAAATTAGATGAACTGCCTTTTGTGACGTTTGTAACATTTAGTTACATAAGGAGGAGGAAACAAATGTATGTATGTATTGTATATATTAATTTCAAATGTATAGGCATACAATGAAGGTTATACCCAACAACTACTGATTTTAAAGATCTGGGTCCCGATTCTGGCGCTTTAGACATTTATCTCTAAGACATATGCCGAAGATAAAATAAGGATTCCATTAGTTTTCTGAATTTTTTTAGATATTTGTCTATTAGAGTTAAATGTCTAAAGCTCGAGCTGATTTTTCGATTACGTTACATTATGAAAAAGGTCTAAGAAAGATAAATTGCTGTACGAAGTTCATTGGGCAAGGAGCTACTTTGCTATAGAGTTAAGCAATGGTCTTTACATCTACTATGGTCTTTACTATCTCAATTATTTTTACCTATTGCTACAATTTGAATGTATACGCATAATTTAGTATCTAATGTTCATTCGAGCGAAGATAATAAAGTGTCGTGTATTATTGCCGTATTCAGGGCCGAGTTGAACATGTTTGCATTTTTAGAAGTGATTGTGTCGTGTCCAATACTGTCCAACCCATGTCATACATACATACATAATGTATGAATACATACTTCTGGGACATAATTGTATAACCTGTATTTTTATTACTAGAACCGAATTAAGAATACATAAAACTTAATTTTTAATTCTGGGTAGTTAAGTACGTTCCCGGAAGATAACGATAAGGAAGAATTTTTTTTGGACACATTTCTGAACTCGTTTAATTTGAAACTGGTTAGTTTACTTTGTTATTTAGGTTAATTATTTTAAGATAAACACAAAGATTGTTATTAAATTAGACCAATTTTATTGTAACTGGTAACTGTTTTTAATTTGTACATAAAACAGATCTTTTCAGATTAATTTTATCCGATAATATAACTACCTATTATTTTTATTTCAGTATATATCACGTTTTGAAAAAAATGTACATGGAAATTGTAGTTAATTTAAAACTTCTTGAAAATACACCGTAAATCTTTATCGATAAAATTTATATCATGAGCACTAGTCTTCTAATAAAGTAATCCCTAAATCGAAAATAAGTAGCTGAAACACTCGATAATACAGGGAGATTTTAATTTAATAAAATTTGTGCAATAAATCTTGAATATGTAAATAAATGCTATCTATTACTGATTATGGTCAATTAAGTATCGATTAACATTTTTAAACCAATCGATTTGTAGTTAAAGGTAATCTTAAAGGTAGGTAGGACATATTTGTAGGTGCACGACATTATTGCGATGCAGTGGGTGTATCTGGGTTACACTACCATTAAGTTTTATTGCCTGGAATTCGGCCTTCGATGAGCATACTCAAGCTAAGTTTCTACTATATGATAGGTAACTACCTATATAGGATAAATATGTTGTTTTCGTTAATGTATGGTTTCGCTAATAGTAATGTTATGTGTCTATAAATGCTGCTAATAAAGATATTAAAACACACATACCTAGTTAAGTATGTCGGTAAATCATATAAATATTTTCTAATAAGAATGTACAGTTAGATACAAAAGTTGTTGATATACAGATTCAATAATACTATTATTATATTGGACACGCAGGCCGTTGATGTACCTGTTCTCTAGGACTGTTAGGGCTTTGTCCAGTGTTCCTATCGTAGGCGGCTCGTAAGAATGGCATGTACTTGGCACCCTGACACTCCGGGTCGTACATATGATCGCACTGTTCCACCGGGATACGATGCTGTTCTATCGGACACCCGGACTCTGATGCCATTACAATCTCACCAGTTACTATTTGACCTGATGATAAATACAAACAATTTTAAATAATACTTCATGGATTCTAAGATTCGACTGCGACAGTCGTCCATTGTTCCACTGCCGCTGATCAATGTCAGTGAAAAACATCACTGTGAGGAAACCGGCATGTCTAAAAACTAAACATTTGAAGACGTAGCATTCACCAACCCGTTCTTAATCAGCGTTTGTGAATGAAGACCTAAATCCTTTTAGCTCTAAAGATAGAAGATAGGAAATCTGTACCAAGCTGTAGCACACTAATGAAGGGCTGTTGTTTGTTACTATTATCTGTTTGAAGTATCATTTGATGGTTACACTGAACTTAATGTAAAATTTAACTAAGGGATTATTAAGGTATAATTTCACGTTTTAACAGTAAATGTATGAAAAATGTGATAAATACTCCATAACTGAAAGTTGTTTGGCTATTGGATTAAGTTTTGTTTACCAAAAAATGCGAGTAACGCAGTTCTGTTGGCTAATGAAGGCAGGCCGTCTTGTCCACGCATGAAGAGTTTTGAGAGTGTCCTGGCTCCGGGGCGGTCAGCGCCTGCCATCATATACACCCCGTCTGCGTATGACGCTGGTGTTTTTCGATTCAGTCTGCTCCCTGTAAACATACAGTTTGTTCGTACAAATTGCTCAACCGACAAATGAGTGTTTCTAAACTGATATAAAATTATATAATTGCTTTTAAATAATTTTAATAATAAGTTTTATCTATAAGTAGATATAACATCGATTCAAAGATATATGATGTCAACGACCCGATCGAAAATAACATTTAGGTACCTACTATTCAAATATTATAAATAATTTATAAAGATAAAGATAAGTAATTAATTCAAAGACCTACTCCGAATCGATATATATATTTTTAAGTAATACTGATAATATTTCGTTATAAAAATAGTGCAAATTTAGTTTTAATTGTTTACCATACAACCGACCTATACTACAACCTTTTTTATAATTTGGTTTCTTTAGTTTAACGATGAATGCACAAAATCTAACGCAACTACATTCCTGAAGATTTATAATGATCCTCCACAAGATATTAACGTACAAGTACTTGCAATCGTGATACGACAGCGTGTAACTTCTCTGTTTGCATGTAACTCAAATTAGGGACGAGGAGATTTTACAGACTATCCGATTACCTTATACCTCAGCTCATTCAAGTTATTATCGCTCGATTATCGGTTTTAGATAAAACAAATTGCACTCGCGGTTATATAATAATGGATTTAGAGGTCAGTTTATTATAACAGACACGGCTATACATCAAGCTATACACTTCCAGTATAAGCTGACCTATCATTGTACGGAAATCATAAGTATAGGTACAATGTGAGAGATCAGCTTTTATTGGAAATGTATAGCTTGATGTAATCACTTGAATTTTTAGTTAGCAGTTTCAAATCTCTTACATGAATAAAATCAAGTAAGTAGGTCATGAAACAAATGATAGATATAATCTGGATTAATTTATTATCTCCATATCATAATTAATTCTAATTCAAATGAAAGGCAATATGTCGTCGAGTATTACTAATATTGATATGATATACCTAAGTACGAGTTTGTCAATCCGTCCTGTCGATAGTCATCGGACTTACGAAATTGACGAAGATAAATGAAAGGTCTCTATCGTGTATTGGTTATGTATTGGCTTAATTAATTGTTGACAATCGACCATACAATGAGCCACTAAAGCCTCTAAGGTAATACATTCAATTATCATCAATCCGTTATAATAATTAGCGCGGCTAGAACGTAACCCTTATTTTAGATCTATTTAAATAATTTCATCTTATCTTATTAAAGGTGTAGCGCGTTGATGTCTTTTATAAGCAAAAGTTGTATGTAGATAAAATAAATATGTCTTATAGTACTCATTTCAATTTTGTACGGCGTTATTTTAGGGCATAATCATAGGGCATAATACAAAAAAAATTATTCCTTTCTAACACTAGCTCAAAACAATATTATATCTATACGAGTTTTACATAACAAATTATAGCTAAGCTTAATTAATTATATGAGCGAACATGATACTCAGAGTCATAATTGAATCTTGAATGTAGCTTGATGGATGTAAATAATTTACGATGATGCGTTAAATATAAAAAGGTTATTTGGTGTGTTTTGTTTAACCTTCAAATTACACATGGTGATGTACACATAAATTACGCATGTATTTACTCACATTAAAGGATTCATTACCTACTAGCACTTTTGTAAATATAATGATTATAATTCACTAATGGTATTACGACGACGGCTATTAGTTTAAGCTGATAATCCAGGTATGCAGAAGATATCATGGTGCAAAAGTGTGTGACTATATTTTTTTTAAATCACAGAGTTCAGTGACACGACTGGCGCGAGATCAAGCTCAGGATCACCTGACATTCCTAGGCACCTAACACCTTTTGGCTTTAGCTCGTCTCGGGATGTTAATCCGCGAACTTGACGGCTAGAGGCGAATCTTAAAACTAATAACTAAATAGATATCTTTTACTGTTTTCGCAGTTACAAAAAATCTTAATGGACCTACGAGTAAGTCGTAGCAAGCCTAGAGTCAAGAAGGCATTGCGATTTGTCAGATATTGTCATTAATTACAGATTGTAAGTATTACAGACTTTATGCAAGGTCCTTCTATTATTTTAGCTAAATGTATTTATGAGACTACCTTATTTGTTGTAAGTTATTGTATTAGTTGTAACTAAGTGTAACATTTTACCGTTATGGCCGCGATTTGTTATCAGTGTTGCACAAAAGGTGACTAATATGAAATATGGATCGATAAAAAATGACATTATGAGATCAAACAAAATGATTGTCACTACTTTATAGCGGTTAACATTTAAGTCTCAACCGTGCTAATTTTATAAAAAGTAAACATTTTAATGTGTCATAATTTTGCCAGCATGTCTTATATATCTAAACAATAGAGCATGTATAACTTCCACCAACTAACACATGGCCAGCTGAATATTTTATTATAGTTGGGAGAAGATTCATGCTCAGTGTGAGGCGAGTTTTTTCCTTTACATAAAAATACTGACTTAGAAACTCAATGTAGGTATTCGTTAACCGCATTATGGTAAACGTCTATCAACAAATTCGTCAGCTTCGTACTTACGTAGATGAGAGCAAGGTTAAGCGATAAATCACATGGTAAACCAATTTGCTCTTGATTAACGTCAATTCAAATAATGACAGCTGACAAAGAGGTAGAATTTGACCGTGCATAACTTACTATGTTACGTTATGAAACTATGTTACGATATTCTAATTAAACGTGCGTATGATTTAACATAACTTTGTAGCCAATAACGTATAACTAATTAAACTTCGTTTATTTTTTTGAATTTTTTTCTAACACGATGACATGTTAAAGTTAGGTGGTTAATTATTTTAAGTATAATTTTTGATCTGAATACTTTATACCTTTAAACCTTTTTTCTCAACGATACACTAACTAAATATTTGCGACACCCTTACATACAAACAAATTATTTGATAGTTGAAGGGTAGTTAGGTACATTAGTTTCATTTCGTAATTAATTTCAGTCACAATACTCTCTGCAAAGATAAAAATTTCGTATTTGTAACGTGACGACAAAATTGAATGGTATTTACGACGCACCGGTGTCGTGATACAGTTTTTAAAAACAGTTGTTTAACATTATCATAATTTTTTGCATGAGAAGAAAGTAAGCTTGCACTATAGTTTAACAAAACGAAAATCTTTTCTAGCTTTCGTAATCTAATCTTTCTTCTAATAATTTTAATCATACTTACCAACGGAACCCCAGTCTGGATATGCTCTGTTGTTAAACCAGCCATCGTAGCGCTGCTTCTCATAGTAAATCTCTGAAAAAAAAATGAATAACATCAAATAAAATGAAACCGTGTGTATAGTTTGAGAACCCTATCAAAACTATTGCAAAATCTGGGGGCATTTGAATAATTAAAAACAACATTTATTCTAAAACTACAGAATATTCCGTCAGATTTAAATGTAGCCTTATTTAAAAGGAAACGTTTCCATTGTTTATTAATATTTTTTAAGGATCTCAGCAGAAAGTTTTTACATTTTTGATCTCGAACTAAGTTATTAAGTAAGTTATTAAGCGGGGTCATAAAGACCTGTCTACCTATTCCTAATATTGGAAGACAATTTTAGTCTTCATTAGTTACATTTCCAAAATAGTTCCGTATCACAGAATATTTACGCCAAACTTCATAATTGGAGCATGATTAACTTTGCTTTTACATTAATTTATACTTATTATACCTGCAAGAAAATTAGAATACATCGTGATGGTTAAGTTAGCATTAGTTAATGCCAACAGGATACTGCCTATTAAACCAGTATAATGAGGTCTAGGATTTTTTATTGGATACCTAATTAATTAGTTCTTATTAAGGATAGATGTATGCATAAAAGGGCCTCGTTTTTGCTCGGCGGTCTAGATAGTCGTACGTTCCCATCGGGGCATTGTTGCGTCGACTGATGCATCACAAATTGCCTCATTATGCATTCCATTTAGGCCTACATTTTAAAGATACCTATATAAAGCATCTACTTTATACCTTAGAAACTCTATTTTATACATTATATATTAATAGTAAATTTTTTACTGACTTCATTTTACAGCATGTTTAATCTAATATTACATAGGGCGACGAAAACAAATACTGCGCTATATTATGTCCCAGTTTCTTAAGCTACTCGTATGCTATGCCTGTATTTTAAGAGGCTATAACTGTATGGTACTGTTTAATAACTTAAACTTTTTAAACGTGCTTATAATAATTACATGAACGAGTATCTGATAGCCAAAAAAAGGTTTAGTTACTTTTGGCCTCTTAATTAAAATCTTAGATGAAAGAATTTAGCTTTCCAATATAAGAATATAAAAGGAACCACACTAACTAATATTAATTCGCTACTTTACATCTCCAAATAGTTGCACCTTTTCATAAGTAGGAACATGATTGTATTAATGATTGGTTTGGATTTCATTACAGGTCAGTGTAAGCAGCAATAATTTATGAAACGCATTGATAAATCACAGAACATTTATAATGTTAACTTGCTTCAATAAATTATAAATCATTGCAGTAATAAAGACACCTGCTCACACGTCGACAGAACTGACCTACATTATCTATCTGAAATAGTAGGTTTTTATACATCATAAATATTGATGTAGTTATTACAGTGAGCATGGTGTAGTATACGAAGTAGAATGAACAAAATAGTTAGATATGCCTGATTCCGGTGGCGTAGTGGTTAGTGAACCTGACTGCTATGCCGAAGGTCGTGGGTTCGATTACCACCCAGGAAAAATCTTTGTGTGATGAGCATGATTGATTGTTCTGTGTCTGGGTGTAATTTTTATAATTATTAGATATTCAATACTTGTAATAGCTTGGTATCTGATATTTAGAAAGATAAATAAAAAATATAGTGAAATCCACAGCCTAGCTAGTAATTATTTCGATCATTTCAAATCTACCTTGAACAAAATGCGTTTTCAAATTTTTTTTTTCGTTCAAAACGTCAGATAAACTAAAGGTATAAAAAGATTTTATGAATCTTAGAGTCAAAGATAAGCATATAAAATATCGGGAGTTTAACATAGTTGGTAAAACCGAATGTCAATAGTGCACTAACTAAAAAGCGTTTTTTAGCGCTCATGAGACTCCAATACTCCCGCTACGTATAATTAGGTACAACAGAATATATTACATACGTATAGTATTTACAGAACACCTGTGTGAAGTCATTTTTTACTAACTATCTTGTAATGATAGAAAATTGTTATTAAATGTCAATAAAATAACACTCAACATAGTTTTGCTATTGACTAATTATAATTGCAACATGACATACTTTACTCAACGGATATAACTCTATATTAATACAATTACGGTATTTATTATATATTTTAAAATAATAAAAAAATACATTGCAGGCCTATTACCGGTGATCATACCTATTACAAGAATTTTACAATTTAAAGTATTACTGGCATTAATTACCTACTGTTTAAATATGTAAACTTTTAATTATATTACACCAGACCGGGAAAATTAAAAGAAAAGGCCATGTAGTAATCTTTATTCTACCGACACGATCACCTCACATGTATTAATATAACAACAAAAAAATATACACGTGATGATTTATTTACCATATTATGTTAGTTCATAGTAAAGAAAATATACTTTTCAAAAGGGCATACTAAGATTCAAGAGAGTTCGTACGCTATTCATTTCAATCAACAAATTAGACAATGCAGTTAAATGTCAATATTAATGAAACCCGATGCAGGTGTGTAATTGGAAAGGCAATGGATACGAATGATCGATTGAAAACTCCGCTCTAGCATCGACATACTTATTGGCTAATCGAATATACTATAGCAAAAAGATAAGTGCAATATCGATAAATCAATCAAATGACAATATTATTTTTATTGTCTGTGATTTTATGAGACTTACGGTTTCCATACGCTACCTTTTTGACATTACCTACATTTTATCGATAACATTACAGTTTAGTGCAAACTAGATTGATAATATTAATCCGTTAAGACAACCTCAACAAAGACAGCGCAGAATAAGTAGTACCAAATTTGATGAAGCGAAAATTTCTGTGTTTTAGTGATGGGTTTACAGTTGCATTCGATACCAGGGTACATTGGTGTCGGGTTTGTTATTTCTTTCTGCTTTTCCACTTCAATTGTACAATCTAACTTGTGATTGTGGGTTTAGTCTCACGTGCACGCCTTATTTCTCTTTACTTTTGTAGGTATCTAAATATTTAAAGACTATGTAGGTACATACTTAACTAACTACGTTAAAAAGTACATAATTAAAACAAGACCATAATGAGGCTGTCAGCAGCTGAGTGGGCGTTACACAGATCTTTATTTGTTCTAGTTATCGCTTTTATTTCGTAACGATCAAGAATGTCGCGTCAATCAAGCCTGCGCCGACAATATTATAATGCTGAATGTGGTGTTGAAAGGCAAAAAGATTTCTACCTCCTTAAAATATTCGCCGTAATTTACAAAGGTATTTTAGTTATTAAAGTCACTTCTAAAATTACACTTAGTAATACCTCTTGAAGCAATTACTATTTTAAATATTTGGATTATAACACCAATTAACAGCTAATAGTCCATTACTCAATATTGGCATAAAAAGTATAAATTGCGCTGCTGATGACTAAAGGACGCATAAAAAAATAAATCCGGCATACCGACAAAGCAATTTAAGTAATTATTTATTTAATGTACAACTTTTTGCTCTAATAAAATTAAGTTTTTTAATAAAGCGAGATAATATTACATCCATTAAGACTATAACAATAACTTACATATTTTTTAGGAGTCACGGGTATATTTAAGCTGGATAAATTAACTTTGTATGTCATCAATTTTGTAAGAATAATTTACTGCCATTTGCCTGCGTTAGTAGCAAGAAGTAACTTGTATTATTTTATTTTAAGATTGCTTATAGAAAAATAGGAGGTACGGTAAATACAATTTTTAACCGACTTTATCAAAGATGAGGAAAGTAATTTTTTGGTTGAAAGTTTATTCGGGAACCTACTCATGTAAAATTGAAGTGACATCATTGATTTTTCTTATTCCAACAAGTTCCAACTTCACTTTTCTTTTTGCTAGAGCGATAGTGTAACCAAACGAAGTGTCTATTAATATGTGATTTTGTAGTAAACCCTATTTATCATCATCATATTTTTCAATATGTTTTTTATTTGTAAGCAATATGTTGGTAAAGCTATACTTGATTACTAACATTAAAATCGTTTATCTCATGACGAGCCTATTACTTTTAACTAATAGCGTATTGATAAATCAATGAGGAAAACATTAAACCGCGTTAAGTAATTAGTAGTAAGCATGCGCACAGTTTAATACCATGTAATATCTCTTGTTTACACATCATGCATTAACATTTTATGTTTCCTATTATTGGTTAATGATTGCCTTCTATTGATAAATGTTAATTTTACAAAGTTGATTAGTAACTTCAGTATATTTGTCTACCCAAAGGCCAAAGGGAGTATTAAATTATAAAAAATATTTAAAGAGATAAAAGATAAATTAAGGCTCCCATAACTATATATGAGTATATTCGCAAGCCACTGAGAATCTACGGCTCCTGTTATATCTAATTCTAGCTAATTATTTTGCAGAAATTACATATCGGTCTCAATCTAAAAATTCTATAATCCCAACCGTTGTCGGTTTAGCCCACAGAATTAGCAAGCTAAAGTAGTAATGGTACTTACGGCAATATTAGGTATAACACCGAAATGATATCTAATCATAATAATATTTTCACACATACAGCGCCATCTAGTCCCAAATCAAGTTAACATAAACTAGCTTACCCTCGCAGCTTTGTCCCCGTGACCTATATTTTATGCAGCAGTGGGTGGGACAAAAAGTACCCTATAACCTCCCTCAATAAATGGGCTATCTAACACTGCATGTATTTTTCAAATTGGGCTGGTAGCCCCTGAGATTAGCGCGTTCAACCAGACTCTTCAGCTTTATAATGCTAGTATAGATATATTATACCTAGACATAGAACAAACAATCATGCTCATCACATAAAGATTTGTTCTGGTTTGGAATCGAACCCCCGACCCGGCTTAGTAGTCAGGGTAACTATCCATGACGCCAACAGGCTAGTTATCAGGATATAATCACGCTATGACAACTACTTACAAGTGACTTATGGTTCTTAAGCACCATTGTAACTCATTCAATGGTTATTCAAGATGTTTATGTAATTAACGAGCATCCCACATTGAGTTATTATTACCCGCATTTTTTGCTCGGTTGATAGGACACGATGTGTTATTGCAGCTGACGTGTGCATTTAAAATTATAAATGAGAGTTACTTCCTTCTAATATACCAAGTCGGTAGGTTACTTAAATACCAACTCACAAAGGTTTTATTTAATTAAAAAAAATACAGTACAGTAGGTATAGTAATGTCACAGATAATATAATACTATACTAGTAGTAATGTGTTAGTTGTAAGTACATACCATACAAAGTACTTGTACTTTCGAAAAAAAATTTTAATACTACCTGAGGGTGAAAGTCGCTTGGACCCAAAAATACATACCTACTTACGGCTAAAACCAAATTTGTATCATACTACAAATGAAAATAAAAAAAATGAAAAATAAAATGAATGGATTATTATATTTTATATATTCTATTGAATAACGGAAAACGTAAGAGCGGATAGGCCGTACAAACTAAAGGAACTAAAATTGAAGTAGTCACTAAGGGAGGTATCTATATGTTACGTTACCCGCAGCGGCCTTCAACTTTCACAAACGCGACATAATGTTGGGAGGACGCTCTAACTGCAACTGTGGCTTGCTTGTATTACGCGATACTATAGAAGTCAAGAGATAACTACATTTTCAAATTTAAATTTCGAAAGATTTATTTATTCACGAAATATAAATAATAAATGGATATGTTATCTAAGTGGGTTACCTACTTAATATAGCCAGGAGCTAAAAATAAAATGCTTTATTGAATAATGATATTAACACTTATCAAACTATTGCACTTAAAAGCACAATGACATTTAAATGCCAAGAATTTGCTCGGAATAAATTCTCCTCCACCGGAAATTATTAACTTCTTAATCTCAAACTTAGTACCTGCGTAAAAAGTAGAGCTTTTACTAACAATTATACAAATTAAAAACTATTTGTCTTGGAGACGGTGTGAGGTTATTCACACTTCAATGCTTCTAACAGAATGCCTACATAATTATAGTTATTACTAATATTATTTCTATTTTAGACAAAGTAATTACTTATGTTTTTGTTTGATGAACTAAGTTAAAGGTTTTACTAGTATGATAAAAAGCTTCAGGCTTTAAATAACTCTTCCGGATAATAAATACAGGTTCTTCTATTTTATGTTCTTGATCGAAGTCTAAACATTTAATGAAAATAAAGAAACGTTTGATCAAGTGATAAAGATCACCTAAACATGTTATTAAACACGAATCATTAAAAGAAATGATCCCGTTCAAGTCATTCAGAGCTGCGAAAAACTTTCTCCAAAATTCCAAAAACGATGGCTGACTATTCTAGGGGTAAATGCACATTCAAACTATTATACTCTTTCTCTTTATACAGTTTTCTTATTCTCTTTATATTAAATAATAATGTAAAGGTATCGCACATATATATCGGGTTTTTATTTAAGTAATTTAATTATTTAATAATCGGTGAATATAATACTTGCTTGAAGTGGTAATAATTTTAGTCACTATACTGCCGAGAAGATGAGAAGAAAAGGAAGGGTTATGGAGTAGGAAGTACAAGATGAACTGTTATTTATTTTTACTAAATTTATCATTACGATTATTTTAATTTATAAAAAATAAAGTTACGTTAGCCTTCACCTGCGGGAACAGGAAGTGTAACCTCAAGGTCACGGGGGAAATGTTTCGCAAAAATCGTGACTGATGTTGTGCGCACGCGTCTATAATGTCAAGATCTTTACGTCACTGTAATGGGTTCAAGCGCTAATGATTGTGTATCACTATGAATCACTACCGAGATCCGCCTAAACATAAGCCTTACTTGAAGGACAGAACAAATGTTAGATAGACTAATACATAGTGGATTAGATGGCATCCTGGTTGGTTTTTTCATGAATTTGCTAAATATAGTATATAACCATCCTTTTGCTACTAGACCCATGGGTCTTCTCTCAACAGAGTATAAGTTGAGGGCGTATTATTTATTATTGGTGTGTTTTATTAGTGGACACTCATGCTGTCCTAATAAGGGTTCATTAAATTATCACGTGAGGAAAACATCGTGAGGAAACCGGCATGTCTAAGAACTAATCGTTCGAGGACATGTGACATCCACCAACCCGCACTTGGCCAGCGTGTGTGGATTAAGGACTAAACTCTCTCAACTCATAAGATAGTTGAGAGAAGACCCGAGCCCAGCTGTGGGACACAAAAAAGGGTTGAAGTGAAGTGATGAAGTTATCTCGAATGTTTAGTTTCTGACCTGACACTTGTTAGTTTCTAAGTAGGTGAAACCTAACCTGAAAAACATAAGATTTGCTTTGCAAATTTTGTCTGTGAACCACGCTACCACGCTACTGATAGTAATTCTTTGCGACCTTTGGGTTCAATTTAGTATGACAGCTAGACATGAAGCAGACTAATCTGTGTCTATTGTATGGGTCTCTTATCGGAAGTTGCATGATCGATTATATGTCGGTTTTTATTTCTTTTTTACGATTGTATGATTAATACTCATGCGTTACAAATTTTTGTATAAGTTTGATTAGTCTTTTGTTTAGTTATTTGGTAAGTATGTGTGAAACATTATCCAGGATTATCCAAAGGCACCTAAACTACTTAAAAACATGACACCGAAGTCATAATTTATTAGCGAAAGACCTATAAATTAAGTTTCATGGGTTATCCTTGTTAAGACGAGGATTTGGAAATATTATATGAATATAGGTAGGCACTTGATTTTAAATTTGATCGACTCCGATTCTCGCGACATAAAATGACTAATTTCGAATGTGCGTCGATTGAAAATTAGTTTACGTTTTCTCATAATGTCACGTTAGAAATAAGCCTACCACTGAACGCACGACTTGCAAAGAGTAGTCCATAGAAACAACAAATGTTGATTTTGAGATAATTAAAAGCGCAAGAATCGGGGCCCTCATACTTGAATAAGATAGGGTAACCACATTTAGCAATTTTATTTCTTTATATCCTTCCTCGTCAACAGTTAAATTGATATGACTCTTTTTTATGCATAACGAAAACTATTGGAAAAGTAATTCAAGGTTGGATTCTGTAAGTGTTAAAGCTTACAACTGACAGTATCCTTATGTGGTTGAATTAAATATGCAACGTGATGTTACAAATACGCTCATATACAGTGAAACTTTAAAGTTCTTCAATTCTTTACTAAACAGCGACGTAGAATGGTGTTAGCGCGGCCGCTTTTAGCGCAGTCGTATTTAAAGGCCGGATAGAATAGACAGGCAGACGGCGCTTCAGCTAGGATAGTCCCTTACTGAATAACATAGGTCGTAAAGGGCTGCAGCATAGAGGATTGCAGATGCTTAGAATGAGTCTGATATCAGACTACCCGTCTTAAGGTAACAAATAGTTTACGTATATACCCCATTTTCACAAATTTCCAAGATGCTAATAATGGAATAGGTACCCGAACTCCTTCTAGTGTGTTTGTTAGCTGTACCAATAAAACATATGTATATTGTTGATTAGCACATGTTTGTACCTAATTAATATGCATGCCTCTCATACCAACATACAGAAAGCTTGCTCGCAACCTCGACTAAGGTCAATGAGTACCATAAAGATCAAGAAACACATCAATACAAAAACAATAGGAATGTTAATATATTATATCTCCGGTTTCAGCTAGTAAACCATTTTACTTTAAACCTCAAATAGCTACCGATCAAAATATGTCTTTTAGGTTATAGTAAAACTAAGCGATGGTCATTAGGGTTTTTATAAGATGAAAAAATCATTTAGGTACAATTAATTACAACATAGTATTGTATTTAAACTAGCTGCCATCTACAAAATATACGGGTAACATTTCAAGGGAGCGAAACTTACTACTGGGATAGACAGTAATTTAAACTAGATAAATACATTATATTTTTTTAAAGTCTTATTTGCGTTTTAATACTCTGATGGGGCCAAGCGGAGGATTCAGCTGGGCTGGGCAGCATTAGGGAAACTGCGTCGAGTTTTTAAGTCACCACTAACGCAATACTTGAAGATACTATATCACCTACGGTGCTGAAACCTTGACACTCACGGTGCGGTAAGTATACTAATTTAAAGTCGCTCAGCGTGTTATGGAGCGCGCTATGCTTTGCGTTTCTTTGAAGAATAAAATCCGCAATGAGTTTATCTGACAAAGAACTAAAATTATCAACATAGCGGGTGGAGATGTGGATCTGAAGTGGCAGTGGGCTGGCCATATTCTTTCACGTCTTGGCAAACGTAGTGTAGTACGCACTCCATCTTGGTGGAGTGAAAATCTGCGAAAGATAGCCAGCATTGGCTGCGACAAGCCGAAGACAGGGCGCTTTTTGAGAGAGAACTTTAATTGACTTTAATAGGCCGATAATAATGATGGTGATGACGCTAATGAATGGGCTCCTGAAAGAGGAACTGTCGACTTTTTATTAGTTTTACGTCTAGAGGTCTTAAGACTTACGCATCATTACCCATTTCAAAATCCTGTTCATGTTCTGTAATCAATTAAGTACGACACCTTCATTATTGCTTCGTGACCAATCCACACGCGGGATGTACTTGGTGACAGTAAAAACACGTAGCAACCGATCCACATCCTTGTTTCATGGATAAACTATTACGATACTGTTGTACAGTGCACACAAATATAAACCATAAACGTTTCATTTAAGAACTAGATTAGATTGACAAATACCGACAGATGGTATGAACTGTGTTGTTGGTTGTATGCGCCAAAGTTTATGCACATGCACTTGATTGTATACATCCGTTTGTTATTGTTTAAAGGAATTGATTTACGTAAACTTTACATTGTGTCACAGACAATGTAAAACAAATAGGAGTGTTTACTGTACAATTTTTCTTGATAAGCAAGTCATAAGTTAAAATTTTCTAAACCATATTGTGTTTCATATTTAAAAAGTTTACAAAGATCAGAGTCTGACTTTCATATTTTAAACACAAAATTTGTTTGTACAAAATTCTGGTATTCATTTGATTGGTAATTGATAAAATCGCGTTCGAGCATAATCTGAGGGCACGGTAGTCCCCTTTCAAGAGGAAGCAACGACAGTGTAAAACACTACTTACATTTCCCCAAACCGTATTTATACCATTTTGTCGTATCAAAGTTTTGTATCCAAGATTCGGTCTGGTCAGTGTTAGAAAGTTAGTTAGTTCTCTAGCTTTATATTTCTTATAAATTAAACGGATCCACGCAACAGGACATAGGTAATGCTATACAAATAACTAGATTGTATGTTTTGCTTGTAGTAATAGGACCTATTATACATACCTGAATCACAAAAACTTGGTTGAAGACTAAGCATCACCGAAAATAACATAAATAGGAGCCACACGCGGCTACCCGCGCTACCCGTCACACCCATCATTTTAAGTCGGGCCTGAAAGAAAAGAAATCATGTATCAGTTAAACGTTACCTAATACAAACTAATAACAATGGTAGAATAATAATAATATAAATTAAGAAGACTGTTTATTATAAAATTGATAATAAGATACACAATAAAATGCGAGACTATTTTAAATGGATCATTAGCCCCGTTCGGTAGCCTAACAGTTCTCTAATATAATCCATACCAGTAGAGTTAATTTCCTTACATATTAAATAGGAAGTATTATTTACTTTACAACACTAATATCACAGTATAAAGAGAGCCTTATAGTGATCTAACGACGTCTAACTTCCATTTAGACATAACGTCATATTTCAGGGTGGTCACTTTTTTTAAACCCTGGCGAAAAAGGGGGGTAGGGCCGAGTACGATTCAATTTTTTTATTTCACATTCTATCATTCCATATTATAGGTACAGAAATACAATACATTCAGCTTTCACCCATTTCACATAAATAATTCAATAATTAATCAGTATCTCTATTTCAAATTAATAAAAAATGTATAATGTATGTATGGCAACTCGGTACCGCACACAACGTGTGCTAATTGATGTGAAAAAAAACGGATTTAGACCAAACAGCAAAGTTAAACATTTATGTACTACATAGGTGTATAAAACAACTCCGTATGAATTTCACATAATTGGGACACGCAGTCAACAAGTGGGAACTTCAGTGGCTACTGCCCACCAGACTCGGGTAACGTGCCTTTGCCAGATAGGTGGGTGTTTAACTGCGGTGGAAACTTACCAATAAAATAAATACAATTAAACTTACAAGTATTGTAATGTAAATTAAAATCACCTTATAAAAAAGACTGGTGACACCTACCTATTAACTAGGTAAAAATAAATTTACATCACATTATATCACCAAGAGTTCAAATTTTATAACTCTGCTTAAAATCAAACATGTTTATTAAACATGGTACCTATGAATACAAATTAAGTTATTTTGCCAGCGTTTAACCTTAACGTTAACGGTAGCTCAATAAATACCATAACATTGGCAATCTTATGGTAATTATCAGGCTACGAATTTTTAACGGTTCATGAATCTAAATTAAATAAAAACAACAAATAGGACTGGCCTAACAAAATTCTTATTCTTTTTTGTACACAAAACACTTAAATAAATAAATAATAAATAGGAAACAACACACGCACAGATGAGCTTAATTCAAATGTGAATTTTCTAACCGCCGATCCTAAATAGAGAAACAGTCTAATAAAGCATTAAATATTCTGTCTTTCCTCATTCTCACAAAATTTAACGCATTAGTGAATCATTTAGATAGTTTCGTGATGCTGTTGGGTTCATGCATCATAAGTTTTCTTGTAAAACGTATTTGCGGCAGCAGCGAGCTGCAGTGGCGTATCGATATCTGCCTCGCCTTTGAATTTTATGGTCCGGGATTCGATTTTAGGGTTACTGCTGCTACTCTATATCGATGATGAAAACCTTTGTGAGACAAAAACGAATATCTAATAACGAATCATTCGAAGACATGTGACATCCACCAACCCGTACTTGACCTGCGTATGTGGATTAAGGCCTACACTCTCTCAACTCCTACAGATAAAGACCCGTGCCCAGCGGTGGGACACTAAAAAGAGTTGAAGCGTATATGCACTTTTACTATTAATTTGACATATTTGACGTTATCCGTATCTATTATCTACTAAAATTAAGGTGCTTTTATGAAACTGAACTGATACTTAGCCTACATTTTTATATTTTACTTATATAGATACCTACATACTTGTGCAATACAAGATGTACTCGTAGTCGCCCAGTAATATATCTAATTAATGATGCACGTACCAAATGACGTGAATTATACGAGTAAACTTCGTTTAGAAAATTGTTAAAAGGTCACTATTCGAATAATATGATTCTGTGAAATAAAATCGTGATTAATGACATTTTTACGTTTGTGTATACAGTAAAAGTCTTTTCCTGGAGTTATAAAGAGGAAAATGCAGCGCTTAGTATTCTTAACATTGAAGTAGTAAAGTTGACTACTACAAGAAATGTATTATTCGAAAATAAGTGCTTAACTTTAGTTTTGTAGAATATTGACAAGTAAATTGTAAACTTCAGGCAACTAACAATTTATACGTCACACATTATTCACTTCTCATGATAATCCTATAATTTTTATGATTATTAAATAAATAATGAACAGTCGTAATAATTGCGCTTGGGCAAGCAGCGCGTGAATTTGGCCCCATTTTATGCAAGGTCGACTTGCCAAACAGCTGATTGTGTTCAAAGAGCAACGCTATCTTCTTCATCATCGCTTCTAAGTACACATTTATGTTAAAACCAATTTAGATTACTTTTATACAATAAACTAGATTAAAACGCGTCAAAACCAAGGTTTTTACTTCAATTTAATTGAAGTCCATCCTTTTGTATTTTTAGACCAACTACAGAACTAGCATGACATGGCTGGTCTGCCGGTCAAATGGATATTAATGCTGGTGTTCCTCAGGGTTCTGTGCTTTCTGCGACTCTTTTTCTGTTGCATATTAACAATATGCTTAAACCCGGCACCTTTGGATATGCAGACGACAGCATAGTTGTAGAGAGCTACATAGTTATATTATGTCCAGTCCCCATGCCAGTGCGGTTGATGTTCAGTTCAATAGAGAGGCCATGATTGAGCGCTTGAACTTGTCTCTCAGGGCTGTCTCCGACTGGGGTGAAGACAATCTGGTAAAATTCAATGCAGCTAAAACCCAATCGTGCCTATTTTCAGCTAAGAGTCCATTTCAATGGGCTCCTACTTTTCGAAGTATTCGCGTTTATAACTTATCTAGTAATTAAATGTTATATGTACCCTTTTGATCATCCTTGTACCTACTCGTATTCAGAAGTAAGACCTTATAATGCGTTTTATTACTTAAATTAAACAATTAATCTACCACCTTCATATAAATTATCCTCGCTTACGGATATCGTCGCAACCATCCGCTTGTGTGCCGGATCTAGGGGCCCTACTGAAGGCAACAAAGGTAGGAAGCTAAAAAAGTAGGTATATTCAAGATTCTCTCTTGTGTTGTTAATAATAATAATACCTTTTAAAAAATATAGAAACTGATTTCAATGTTTTAAAAATAACTCAAAACTAGCACAACCACCTCAAAAGAAAGAAAAAAACCTCACCTTTGAAGAAAGAATTATCAAAATCGATCAACAATTGGCGGAATTATCGCGTAAAAAAATTATAACTTAACAACATACAAAAAATTCTTTTTGACGTCGATTGAAAAGGATTTGAATATTATTCCACGACTGATAGTCCAAACGAATCTAAATTAAAATAAAGAGTTGGTTCCTGGTATTGTGATTAAACAAAAAGCGAACTTCCAAGAAAAACACATCAGTCACTCGATCAGTATTATATACTTAGCTGGTATACTTGTAAATTCGTTTCTAGAGTTCAAGTAAATTGTGTTGTGTGTGACACAATTGACGTGAAGTTGCATTTATTGTTTAGTTATGCGTTGAATAACCTCGGTACATACGGCATATTGTAATAAGTCATTGACAGAATCCCGATGTCAAAGCAGATCCTGCAAATGATTCATAACGTACCTATGGGTTTTACCATAGATCTATGTATTGTGTATATTATTATAAATTCACACGCAAATATACGGAACTTGATCTTAATAATGATGGGCGTTCGTTCTAGTTCCGTCTCGGTATTGTATTGAAATCCGATCATGTTGTTGCCAATCACAGATAAAAGGAATTAATCACAATATTTATTTGAAAAGAAGTTTGTATTATAAAAACTTGAAATGATGATTTGAAATATCTTTTTGTTTATTGTGGCAGGCACAATGAGGTTGCACAACATTGCCGTTAACTGTGTCTCGCCAACTTACTCGCAATTTGTCACGTCACGTATGTACCTTTGTTTATACAAAGCGGAAGAAGAATAACACCGAACCATCAGCCTACGCGTCTATGTGGGTTAATTATTTATCAAACCTAAATGATTATAAAATTTGTTCTAATTGACTATATTCGAATATGCTACTAACTTGTAAATGCCACCAGGTAGATATTAGTCTTCTTTTTTAGTTTTTGGTAAGGTCGGTAAAAAAAAAGGTGAAACTATAAAAAGGTCTAAACTCTTTGAAAGAAGACCCGTTTTACCTATGTGTAAGCATTATACAAAATTTATAGTAAGCATACATGAATCATTAGTAAATAGGTCTTATCGAAGTATGAAAGTAAAGTTTAAAATAAAAGGTGCTATTAGATAAAGAAATAAATGACATTCCACTCGTATACCCTTATTGTAAAAGTCGTTAGGTACAATTATTGGCGCAATTAAACGCTTTACGCAACTTCACTACAATATTAAGATTTAATCGCCTGTCTGATAGATCAGCTGATCTACGAAGTACAAATGCCGGGTATGGTCAGACAGGTTTATGTTAACTGTTAAACTAACGTAACGTTAGCCGAATGTAGGTGTGTATGGTCAGGACAATGAGGTAAGTACGGTTACATTTCACAGCTGATTTATATGCAAATCGCATTCGTTTACAAAAGACCAGAAAACAGTAAATAACAGAAAAGTTATTTACTCGCAAGAATTAAGTTATTTATGTAAAATGTTGTGGAGATGTCTCGATGACCGGTGAGAAGCTACCTAGCTTGCGGTCGCGTCCTTGCGTTCACTGCTTTGCTCCCACCTTATCATCAAATGTTGTCGCAAACAGAAACCATTACAATAGAAAGGTAGCTTCACTCACCTTTAATTAGAAAATTAACATCACCAACAATTGTAACCGCATTTGACTGTCTCTATCACGTCTCAAGCACTGTCGATTATGATTGACTTAATTTTAAAAACACAAACGATTACCACGTGAACTGTTTACAGAGCGAAAGCGGATTATGTGATCACGCGGAAGTGAGGGTATTCGGTAGTAAGTAGCGATCTCGCCGTTTAAAGGCGGTCGTCTCGCGCGCGTCTGCGTGTGCGACTCCGGAGTGGTTCGTTTCACCGGCGAGGTGTCGCGAGGAGAAAGTCTCGGCCGTGGAGCGCCCGCGCTGCGCTGCCGACCTAACGGAGCTCGCTGGAGGGGGCTGTGACGTACGCGAAAAACCAACAGCCACCTGAGCATCAGCTTGATTGCTTCATTGGTCAACGCGATTCATCCTTGGCTTCAATGGGATGCTTCTTGCCAGATATAATGGCTTTAAGTGGCCCTTACACACGCATCTGTCTTTGATTTAATTTGGATCTGATCTAACTGCATTGTAAGTACGATGAACTTAAATAAATACCTTAGAGTAAATAAAAATATCTCACTATGTTTTTGACTAATCTAGAAGAAATAAAGTCTATTCTAGTAGCTGTGAACTATGTATGAGTACATACCTAATTAATATGGATGAATAGGCCGCGGTCATCATACCGTATAATTTATCCAATTAACCGATGCGATGTTCCCACGCAGACGTAGCGTCCCCCGAGACTATGCGTGTACGCAAAACATGCTGAAAGAATTTATGGAATGTAAAAAAATCAATAACATTTAGTTTACAAAATGTGGTAACTATAACTACTTTCAATTACTAATTTAATGAAGTCCCCATCTAAGCTAAGAATCTCAAGCTTTTAAAAAAATAAAACTGAAGAACCGTTTCAAAATATGTCGATTAGTTACGACGCCACTAGACAGGTTTACACATCGTACTTACTCTTACACATTTTGTCGGCTAGAGTAACAATTGTTTTAAACCCCCGAAGTAAGTAAGTAAGTACATATTTTTATTTAAATACGAACAGACTTCTATGTTTTGACAATAACTCAAATCACGCATAACCGATTTTAATAACATTTAAATGGGACTACCTGGAAAATACCTCCTTCTTTTTGAAGTCGGTAGAAAATATAAAACAGCTGACGGTAAAACATTTCGAAACCAGTGTTGAAATCTAATTGATCATATGCACCTACTCGTAATTGATTTCAGTAGTTATAAACTTGTACTGACATTTTTTTATTTCCAAAGTGATCCTTATTGTCTACGACATAAAGTTGAATACAGTTACCAAAAACTACAATACCAAATCACATATGGGTGGCATATACTTGACTTTGACTACAATATATCCTTCTGTTTCAAATGAGGAATCAGTTCGAGAAATCATCACAGTAATTAAAAATATTTTATTGCGGTCTTTAGGTTGAACCAGAGACAAAGCTTAGGGAGCGCGTTTTACATTCTTGATG
Organism: Meganola albula; assembly: GCA_936450015.1. Lineage (NCBI taxonomy): Eukaryota > Metazoa > Arthropoda > Insecta > Lepidoptera > Nolidae > Meganola > Meganola albula. Next base: position 8,679,163 of record OW388155.1, on the reverse strand, counting down.
ACAAGTTACCCATTCGCCACACCAGGGAGGGATTTATGTTTTTTCACCAACTTTTAATAGAATATTTTATTTACTTTATAATTTCCTTTAGTCTCGAATAACACGCTAGATTTTCAGAAGTTGGTACCAAATTCAGTGACACAATATTTTATATAGGTTCTCAGTAAAAAATACACATGAACTAAACGTCAATAACTGTAAAGGAACCATCTTCTTCTTCTTCTTTTAAATATGGCCTCTGCAGAAATTATTCCATTATTTTGCCAATGTCAAGTTTAAATAAGTGTACAAGCTTTTAAAAAATTAGTAGTAAAAAACTGAAAAAACTTCAGCGGTCTTGTCCGGTCATTACATTAAAACTATCATTAAATAAGTATACAAGCTTTTAAAGATTAGTAGTAAAAAAAAACTAAAAAGACTGCGACGCTCTAAGACGCCATTTTTTCTTTTCATCTAAAGGAACCATATTCAGAAAAAAATATAATTTATTTCAAAGAATTTTTGTAATGGTTAGTTACCTTAATTACGCCAAGACGCGAGATTATAAAAAGGTTTCAATTCGTTCTAGGATAAAATTTTAACTGGTTAAACCTACACGTTTTTTGACAGCTTGCCATTTATTTTTTTTGTAATGGCCTCCCTTTAATTTCCTCCAAGATTCTTTCTAAGAGGCACTAGCTTGTAAGTAGGTTTTAATTAATTCTTAGACATTGCTGGCTAGTGTGCGTAAAAAATTTAATGGATGCCATTTAATTTTATTTTTCTTTAATTTTTAAATTTTCTCTAATGGCCGACTGACAATTTTTATGAAACATACCTACCAGTACTTATTAACGTTTTTTAAAACAAAAGAGACTTGATTCAAAAAGTTTCAATTTCATTGGGGGCGCAATGCTTGATAGCCGTAGGTAGCTATTTACTATTATACGAGATTTACTATTATATTTAAAATTCGAACTTTTTTCTTTCCACAATAGCATCTTGTTGATCTAATTTTGTTAAGTTTGTGATAATATTTTTAACCTCTGACGCAAATCAGAGGTGTTATTAATCTGAAGCTGATAGGTTGGTAGGTACTTACACACATTTTTTCAGCTCTTGAAAATGAAATTGTTGCTAGGGTTCGCAACTGTGTTTAAATAAAAAATGTTTTTACTGCAAGCAGTTTTGGTAAAATAAGGACGCCGACCTTTGACTGCATCGTGGTGGTCTTGACAACCATGATGCAGTCACTATCAATAGAGTAGGGTCCCAAAAATTCACTTCCAAATTACCCACACCGATCATTGTTTAGTAACCTGTTAAACTGATCAATTATACCGGTACTATTTGGGCATCGATAATTTATTTGATAGTCGAGGTGTATTCAACTTGGGACCATAAATCGGTGGCATTCAGCCAACTGGTACTTAACATAATGTAGATATGTTTACTTTGGTGTTTGGTAGATACACATATGTTATCCCCATTCTTTCATCAAACAAGTAGAGGCACGGCTATGCGCCACAGATGTATATGGTGGAAATTCCACGGGTAGGTACGCACAAAGCGCTTCGCTTTTATTGTGCAAACTGCTAAGTTGGGGAATCCGATGCCGGCATCTCTGTTTCCCGATCATTTTGTCATCAGCTATCATCTGTCTGTATAGTCACAAGTGAATCGGTATCTACAGAGTAGGCGCGTTCCATCGTACACTTCATCATTTCTTAACAACACACAAGTTGAGGTCAAGCGCAAGCCTATTATGGAATAGGAAAAACCAAGCGAAGTATCCAACTAATTTTATAGTAACTTTTTATGACAAACTCCAAGAGTGTGCTGTCTGCTAAAATAAAATCCGTATTCTGAATTTACATTCACTAAATCTGTTCATTTTGGATTTATTTTTGAATGAATTTTTCAAGTTGAGAGAAGACTCGTACCCAGCTGTCGGACACTAAAAGTGTAGACGTGATACCTAAATGATTTTATAAAAACTTTGACATCAAAATCCGTGCCTGATGTTACAGGAGCCATCTGTTTATACAATTATCGGCTAAGAGCTGTACCAGTGGCGCGCGCTGTTCTTCCTAAATGATTCCTTCATGAACATCGGCTTATTAGTGGGGCCACATACGTCCCCGGATTAGTACGCATTCATATTCATACAAAGTAGGAACATTGAACAACACAACAAGCCGGTTGTAATTATATTGAAATATAGTGTAATGGAAGGTTTTTTGAATTATCAGTGTTCTGAAGAAACTTGGAGGCATAGTGAAGTGTTCTCAGTCGGTAGTTACCAAAGGTTAGAGTCTCAACCGGTGGCGAAACAAAGATGTCAAGCAAATGCTCGTGAAAGGGACCGGACTCAAAAGTTAGTATTGACACAGATATTACTATGTACTGATAACGTATTAAATAAGGCAAGCCTATGTTAGTATTTTTTTGTTCTATAATAAGCTTGCGCTTGACTACAACTTTGCCTGTTGTTAATGATGATGAGTGGTTCACGATTAAAGGAATTTTATTTGTTTTTATTTAACCTAACTTTACTTTTATTAAAAACTAACTGCCCTAGTAACTTTGTACCGCCTAACAGTCGATTCTTTAATTATGCGCTTTACAGGTCTATCTTACTCGAATTCTCAGTTCCCTGAATCTCTTCACTAACACTTGAACTTTAAAGAATAGAATTAAAGTTCAAATTTACTTAAGTATTATTATGAATAGTTTGTATGGGAGAATAAATATTGTTTTTAGACTTTTTCAGGTAATTAGCGAAATTGGTTCGACCGTTCTCGAGTGTTGCTCTTAGCAACACATTTAGTGATTCATTTTTATTATATAGATGCGAAAATATGTGAGGATAGATGTAAATAATACGCATGTGTGTTACTTTTTACGAAAAAAGAGCTGAACGGAAATTTATATTTCCGTTCAGCTCTCGTAATATAACAAAACTTTTTTCACATGTAGATTTTTTTATCTAGATCTACTTTACTAATAATTAAAATTTGAATGAAATGTAGTTGAATTTGAGGGCGAAAGCTCTTTAATGCATAAATAGGTTTTCGTTAAATAGTATGATTTTTATGTCAGAAAAATGCTATTCATAAAAAAGTACTTACTTACCTAGTTTGAAGACATGAGTTGGAATTTAAATACTTAAAATTCTCTGTGAAGTTGCAATGCGGAGTCTGATGTTTTTGCCCAATAAATCAAGATTTGCCGGTTCTAGGACGATCACTTTCAATGCAGCACGAGTAATGCGTGCCATGTTGATTATTTTACAAGGTTGATACATTATTTAAGTAGCATTTTATCGAGATAAGATCGGTAATGTATTAAGTGCCAAATGTGCCTATTTATTGCACTTTAATTATATACCCAGTTAGTTCTTTCGGTTATTTCTCTATAGTTATATTATTTCCAGTATGTCATTGTGTAGTAATCAAGTTATATTTTGTGCTTTAACAATTATTAAGACAAACAAGCGCAATTTAATAAAATACAGGCTATGTGCGGAATTAGCATTAACTAATAGAAATGTATCATGCTATTAATTAGTCTCTACTTTTCTAGGCTATTTTGGCTACGGCGGCAAGTATCAACTGTCTAGCCTGGTACACAAAACATTTATTATAGTTCAGAAGTATGTGTGCAAACACAGCTACAGCTTCACTCAGTTCGGTGGGGTGAGCAGCAGATCAAAACGACCGGTTATAGATCGGGTGCAGGACCGACGCCTTATTTACTAACTCGCAGTAGGGAATGTCGTAGTACCAAATTTCTGCGGACTGCTAAGAAATTCGAAAAGTCCTACGCTTTCTGATCTGTAGAGACTGTTATGCTTTATGTACCACGTATCACCCTGGACCAGTGACCAAATAGAATTGTTATCAAAATGCAATTTGTTTCCAAGCAGCGTGAACATGGCTTTCAACACACTGCGCCTCCTCATCCCTACGGAGCCGCCCGATAGGAAACTCAGCAAGATTGAAATCCTACGCCTCGCTGGCAGCTACATCACGCACCTCGACAATCAACTCTACACAGGTTGTTTAAAACTCATTTTCATTTGCCCTGATTCAGAGATGTTGATGATGTTATTCAATAAGAATAAGAAGAAAATAAGAAATGAAATTGCTTTAAACTTACCTACTAATCCTTACTTTTCTTACTAATATTAAAAATGCGAAAGATAATCTGTATGTCTGTTGCCCTTATTTGCCAAAACTACCGAACCGATTTTGATAAAATTTAGCATGGAGATAGTTTGAGGCCCGGAAAAGGATAAAGGATAATTATTATCCGACTACGCATAAAGAGGTTAATGGTTTAGTGCGATAACCAACATATGCGCGGGCGGAGCCGCAGTCGGATGGTTAGATGCAAGAGTGACTTTGGCAAAAAATTCCATGGCCATATTGGCAATGTGTGGTTAGTGTATATTAAACCTAATGGACCTGCTTAAGCGTAGAGCCTATATTTCAGCTATTGTATACTAACTTTTCTTTAGATCTAAGTATCAGTGAATCGATTGAGCCATTGTTCTTATCTTCGGATAATCGACCTTGAGTGATTGTATTTCAGAACAGGTGCTTGCTTTCACTGTTTAGTAGGTACTATCTTCAATCTCCGATCTTATCAAATACTTACAACTTTTCAGTAGTACTATGGTAGTACCTACTCACCTGATACTCACCACGTACATGCGGAAATTCTATTAAATAAAATTTTGCTTTAATTTATAGTATTTGAGAAACACAAACGTTAATCTTATGCCTGACCTAAGTCTATGCTGCAAATACCATGAACATTCTTGTATGATTATAATTGATTGCTCTATGAGTCAACTGGACTAAATATTTAGCTGCATTATGTATAATTATTATTCAGTAAGATGTGTATAAAAATATTATAAAAAATTAAACATGGTTAGAATCCAAGGATTTTAGTGTGCTTATATTAGATTTGCTCGGAAATAACTGAAACCCGAACGCGCACGAGTAGATATCTTTCATTTTCCATGTCCATCATACTAGTCATAGAATTTACACACGCCTACACATCAAGCTATACAAAACTAGTATAAGCTAACCTCTCAGTGTACGGGAATCTTACACAATGCGAGATCAGCTTATACTGGAAATTTATAGCTGAGTGTGTACTACAAAAACTCGATGGAGTCGTTTAAGCAAATTATGAGAATAGCCAAACTTCTGCGGTACGATTGCTCAGTGTGAGGACTGCTTCTGTATTCTGTTATAGGCCGACTGTTTAACTCGCGTATCGCCATCTGAGGTACAAAATCATAAAACATTAATTAAAACTATTAAAGAACTAGTTAACCACAGATAAAAGTAATTTATTAAGACTATTCGTCACTAATATCCATATCGCTTGAATATTCATCACTTTCTGTGCAGCTTGAGGAGTCAGAATCTTGGCGATAGGCGATACGCGAGTTAAACGGTCTATCTATAGTTTTGATTTCAAAATATCTTACAGATTATAAAGCTTTTATAGTCTGACTGTAATTGCAGATTGATTTACTAGTCCATTTATTGAAATTCAGAAAACCTACATTGTTTAACTGAACAAATTCGTTGAATATGAAGCTCTCCAAAATGCGTTAAGGAAATTGAAACTACACTTGATGATTAATAAGTAGATGACATCAGACTAATATTTAAACTTTTTTCTAGGGGAAGTAGATCGTCCGTGTCTGCTCAAAAATGACGTAACTGCAAAAGATAAATCACTATGCACTTTTTGTTGGACGGCCGTTAAAAAAGACGTAAGTGTTTTGACAGATTTGCTGCAAAAACTTTAATTATTAAAGCGGATGTAATGAGTTGTAGCAAAATTGTTTTGCAATCGGTAAAACATTATTTATATTATTAATCTGCTATTTCCTATTGCGTTGGTGGCGCCTTAATTTTATAACGGTTATTTAAATTTAATGTAACTTTAACACTCATAAGTGGTACTTAAACAAATTTTATTTTGCGATATTTTAGTATGTAATACTCGAGTACGTAGAGCTGGTTGAATTGGTTGGAGGAAGGTACTTGGCACTTACGCCGCAGGTTGTAGGTACACAGGACAGACATTTGTGTGCCACATGTCTGTTTACCACGAGTCTGTGTTTACAAAAAATAATATGTAGTAACAAGGTTTTATTTTGATTGTAAAAGTCTGTCTAGTTTAATATCAGATGGCTTTACGTAAACATTGACTCAAAAATTTTATTATTTTATTTTTGTGTTAGAAATATTATTCAATTTTTATGTTTTCAAGGAAGCCTAAAACTTGAAACATGCCACAGTAACAATTACTATAAAGTTATTGAAATTATTCTTATAAAGGTAAATGATTCTTCGTGATTAAAAAATTATACGACTCCAAATTAATTGTCTTCGTTCCAGAAATTGCCGACATCGCAAAGTTACAAGTTTTTATAACTGAAGAGACGACGAGGACGAGCCTAGTCTTAGAATAAATATTTATTATTTAAATAATATAATATTATAAATATTTTAGTTTGATTTGCAAGGTCAAAAACAATAAAAGATTTATAAAAAAATGGCACAATTTTATTGGAACTAAAATGTACTATTAAGTAGATCATAAAATGTATTTAAATAGAAATAATCACAACCAGTGTTATTTAGGTGGTCAATTTAATTACAAAAAGTGTGTTAAAGTTGGCAGTGTTACTGGGATGATAAATACAGGAATAATGTAGGTATGCCTCTATTTGCAATATAAAATTTAGTAAAAAATCTAATGACATGAAAACTACAATACCTATATACATTTACATAATATTTTACTATTTGTATTAGGATTATTTCATAACAATTGTATTTTTAGTATAAATTTATTCAGTGATTAGATGTATATTATTATATTAAATTTATTGGACAAAAATCTGACAATTTATTTTATTTACACTTCAGACTATGTTTGTTTCTCTCAATAACCATTTAAATTTAGAAGTAAATCGTTGTCACGCTATATGCCTGCGCGCAAATGTTAGACACATCCTGTGAGCACTATGATGGAAAGGTAGCAATTACCAAAAAGTAACTGAATGAGAGTTTGAAGGCAACAACACATTTATGTGGCAGCGTCCAGGGCAGACTGAGTCATTTTGACGTTGGTCTACCTCCCTTTCTGCTACTGGATCTCTACTCAACTCCTATGGTTTAACTCTACTAATGTGTCTCAACTCTACTCATATGTCTCAACTCTACTCATATGGTTCAACTCTACTATTATGTCTCATCTCTAATATTATGTCTTAACTCTAACTCTACTAATATTCCTCAATTCTTCTCATATGTCTCAACTCTACACAATGTTTCAATTCTACGCATACGTCTCAACTATTCTCATATGTCACAACTCTACATAGATGTCTCAGGAAATGACTAGCAGTTGCGCACAGACTATAACAACGGAATGATAATCCAGCAAAATTAGGCAAAACGATATTTAAGCTTAGGCCGGTCTTATGACTAACAAGTCCTAACTTTGCTTAAATGTTGTTTAAATTAACTTTGCGCATGCTTCTTTACAACAATAAACAATTAAGAAGGTATTTTTTCCAAAACAATTGTGACCGCATCACTTTTACAAACAGACAATACATTACTACTTATATCTACACCTAAGTATAACATTATTAACTACATTTTGTGACTAGCAAAACCTAGTCAAATTAAGTAGACATTTAAACTATTCTTCATAAATAATAGGGCAAGTACGTATTTACAGAAACAATAATAAAGTCAGAATATATAAACAAACAATCTAAAACATTCACGATAATCCACTTTAAGTTACAGAAATGCACTTCAAAAATAACTTAAAAATAAAAATAACAAGACTTTTCTTTGCATCAAATCTTTCTGTTGTCACGATTCACATTTGCTTTTACTTTAGATTTATTTTATTTCACACAGCACTTACATACATTTTGATGGTTACTTTTAGCAGGTTTATAAAACTACCGATGATTTGAAACTCAAACATTTATTTGATGTATACAAAGGTCAATTATGTAATAATTTACACATTTTAAATAGTAGTAACATCAACAACTGAACTTTAGCAGACTTTTACTAGAAATTTAAGTTCGTTGGTTAATTATAATTATTATTATAGATCATTCCAGTGGGGCTACACTAAAGTAAATAATGTATTATATCATCAATGCGTTAAGCAATAGTATTTTCCCACCATTATTGACCATAATCATGTAATGATTGTCAGATTTTTCAGCCACTGACAGGGCTTTGAGTTGGCGAAACATTTGTTGCCATACGTTAAAATTTAAAATTCCACCAACATAATAACCTTAATCCTAGGTCTAATACAGCTAAGCTGTGGTTCATACGGCAATATACTGCATTGCAATTAGCTGTACATTTTATAATAACCTTTAGTTTATTAATGTTGGTAATAAAACCACAATTTGCCTGTTTGCAATAAAATCACTAGCAGCCACCTTCCGTTAATATTGTAAACTAGTTGACCACATTTAGCTCACAGTTGACCTAAACTTTTATTGCCGCGAGAACCTTAAACCAAGAAAACCGTTCTATAAGCGTTCAACACAAAACATTCCTCTAAGAAGACATCACAGTCAGAGATATTACAAACTATTTTTAAATTGTTCATCAGTTACACTTTGACTGCGTTATCGCAGGGCTATTGTCCTACGATGTAGAGTGAGGGCTATCGAACACTATTTCTGTCCCTGCCGATGAACGGGCTGGATTCGTGGTTGTTTTTCTCCAGGTTCCCGGAGAGCGTAGGGTCTGGTCTACTGCGCTTGAAGAAGCCCAGCTTCCAGAGCGCTATGATGAGCAGTATCAGCACTATTAGACCAATAATCACGGATATGATGATCACCCATAGAGGTACTTCGGTCGGCTCGCTTATCTTCAAGTCTGGATAGGCGACCGTTTCCACCTGTGAAATTAAAAGTTCCTTTTAATTTATTGCAGTTAACACAGTATTTTTCAGTCAATCACCAAATACGGCAAATTTCTTGACCTAAATCAATCGATATCTATAGATAGATACTCATTCTGGTGGTTGATGGTAACATTTACCGAAACGGAGGCAATAGTTAAGAAAATCCCGATGAATAAGTCGATAGCAAAGACTACGTAGGATACGGCAATCACGACAATATCGGATTCGTTTACTTGTATTTATGTCCTCGATGTGTTGAAGTCAGACATAATAAGCAGACTAATATTTCTCACCGTAGTTTTGTCATCGTGTTCCTTATTTTGGTGAATATTAAAATGTGCTGGTATACTGATGTATGCGGTAGACGCAATATTGACTCTGGCAGCTCTCGCGTAGTCTTCTACAAGAGTGGCGTTCCAAAGTCGCGCCTTTACAGTGATAGTACTTGTCTTCATTCTGCCAAGCTTGTAAATCACACATTGAAATTGGATACACTTCGCCGTCTTTTCAGCACAGTTCTGTAAAAGAATATTATTATTTAAATCGAAAAATACTAATGATTGACATGTAGTTCTAAAGTAATCAATATTTTAACATTTAATTCGAACATTTAAGGTCAAGGTATGTTTAGTCGCCTGCTCAATATAATCTACAGCGATGCATTCTACGATAGTGAGTGACTCTACCGACAGCGTGCTATGAGGTACAGATCCGTCACCAATAGGTTTCTTTATTTTTAGTGAATAATATTCTAAACAAATATTAAGAAGAAGGTTTGGAGTCTCACTGCTTTGTTTTCGACCCGAGGATAACTGCGTATTATGGTAAAAGGTTGGAATAAACTTTCGGTTGTTGGATTTATCTCCCCTGCAGTGAAGTATGAAAAACGTTAACTATGCACGCGCATAAAGGTGCAAAATCGTATAGGTCACTCCTGCTTAATTAGGCAGTAGGTACCTTGTTATTTAATCTTGTTATTTATTTTGTTATAATAATCATTTGTTCATTTAGTTTAATATCATTAAATATTAATATACTATTAATATACATATTAGCTATAAGTTACTATTTTTACTAAAACTATGAAAAATTGGTCTGATTGTAAAGTATTATTATTATTATTTATATCTAAAGTAAAATCCGGCTTTTCGACTAACACGAACCAAAGTCAAGTGTTACCCTGGGGATTTGATAGTAATTATGGGATAAGATTGTTGCGGATTAGTGGGTAAAGTATGTTCGAAACTGGTGAGAGATGTATGATCAAGTGATCATGGTGTTTTTAGAAATTTTTAACCATTCTACATGTATTAAATATGACAGCTTACTTCGAGATGTGGTAAATATTTGAAGGTGTTTGTAATAAATGTAGATATTGGTGAAGCTTAAGTTACAGTACGATAAGGACAATAGATACATGGTCTAACTTCCACATGAAGTTTATTTCTATGTTTAAATCTGTGTATTTGTTTAATTTCTTGGCTATTGCATTTTGCATATTACGCTTATTGGGTACAACAATATTAATAATTTTGGCGGTCTTGTTGACTTTGTCTCTGAGAGTTATGTCTGGTCTATTGTATGTGTAGTTCTATCTGTAAGTATAGCATGGTCAAAATATCATTTGTGGGTTTGATTTTATAAAACAGTATCTGGATTGTATTTGTAGTATGGTAATTAAGGACTAATAATTAAAACGTGTTTCTTGGCTAATGCTTGATGAATTATGTTGACTACTTGATCATGTCTGTGTTTATAATCTGTTTGGACTATTAATTTTCATGCACCCGTTATGTATTGTATAGTCTCTGAAGCACTATTATTATATCTCAAACATTACGATTTTGAGGCGGTGTATGGTTTGCCTTGATCCAGAACAATTTAAGTTGAACCTGACGAGGCTTATCTTAACTAATTTAAATTTAAATTACAACTTACTAGATTGTAAACGTGTTTTCTATCTGTATATGCTTCAGCCACCGCCTCTTCGGTTTCTCTTTTCCTTCTTACTTTATTGCTGCTGATACTGCTAGAATATTGTACAGACTTTCTCCTAGTGTCATTATGAAATTTTTCACTGGAGCTGACACTAAGCTTTCCAGTTGAGAGGAAAGGATCCATTTCTAAATTCTCTAAGTAAGGCTCGGGTGCTCCAGGTCGAGATGTTAAGTTTAATGGGTTGATATCCCGAGCGAAACACTCGCCGTTTTGATCTGAAATCAAGGAGTAACATTTGGTAAGTAACTAAAGGTTTAAAAATCAACTAAACATTTTCTACAGTTAATTTGTGTAGTTTCTACTCTTTACGACTATTGTAAACTAACCTGATTCTCCATCGACAGTGGGAACATCTTCTGGGTACAGGAGCCACTTGCCCTGTGAAGTGTCTGATGCAAGCTGGTGCGGCCACTGAATCACTACTTGCACCGTTGACACGTGCCAGGGACCTTCATTGAACACCTAGAAACAACATTTCATTGACATGTAAATATATTTTAACACACGATTCTTATTTTTTGTCTTTTCCAAATTATTATTTGAGTGCCAAATAACGACTGATTGTGACTTCATTATAAACGTAAAATTTTTGACAATAGAGATAGAGAACGTGTTAATATAGGTACGTATAAAATACTAATGAAATACTGTTGGTATATATTGATTGGCAATATTAACCTGATATGTATGTACTACTCTGGTTCCGATGTCATCGAAGTATGTCATAGCCGACTCTCCCTTCATTTCACCACCGTAGAAGACTTGTTCAGGACGCGCAACACTGAAAATTAGACGAAAAAATATTATTATTTTAAGTTATAGAACGCTGTCCTTCCCAAATCTGATCATAATATGTAGTTTTTATGTCTTCGTAAAGTAAAATGCCCAAAGTTACTAGATAAATCAGCCAAAAAATAACCATAGGAAGTAAATTCTAACTTCAAAATATATTGGTAGTTGCGCAAGACTGAATCTTACCCCTTAATAAGCAGTTCAGCATTCTTTATGACCAAAGCCTCAACTTCTACAGGTTTCTTCCCTGGATGTAGCTCCTTGGACGTAGAGTTAGCCCAAACCGTGAACGCTACTGATTGATCATTATCTTCTAAAGCACGGGCATCGAAGCGCATGGTGATTGGTGGAGAACCTTCCGCTTGTTTCTTGAATGGATTTTCTAACATACAAGTTACCGTTGTCTTATTCAAACTAGTGCAGATCACGTGTTTTTCCTGTAAAAAGAAATGTGACTTCAGATAATACAAATAAATTTTACAGTATCTTTCTGTTCGTTTTTATGACTACCAAATTTTTCCTTGTCTTTCCTCAGTTGCTTTATTGAGTAATTTAAAAAAAAGCCGTCTATATAAGTAACGAAGGAGAAGAAGCATTGAGTTTTTGACAACGTATTATCAACAGTAATGGCATATACATAGGGTTCCGGCGTATAACCTTAGTTATATTTTGACCTTTACTCAACAATTAACTAACACTAATACTCACGCTAATATTAACGGCAATATAATGCAGACTGGGATGATGGTTAACGAACAGTTGAGCTTCGTACGCAGACTCGCCGTAATTGTCCACCATTATAGAGAGCTTCACTTCTTCCTCTTGACCAAGAGTCAGTGCATAGGATTTGTTGTCACTAGCTGAAATTACACGGGTTTATTAAAATTAAAATTGTATTATATGTACGACGGAATTTTCAAAGAACTTTGACTGCTCTAATCCTTTTGATATTATATTTTATTGATACTAAAACAGTAGTAGCTGCCAATCAAAATCAACTTTATCTACGACAAATCTACAAATATCACATCTTGGCACAATAACAACGTCCATCATTTAGTACAAGTTCTAAAAGTTATGATCAATAAATTACAGAATACTTACTTAAAGGCAACAATAATTTTGGATCTACGACTAAATCACTAACGCACACGCCGTCAGAGCCGCAGTCATTGAGGAAATTGGCACTAAACATAGTGGTAGCGGTAGCGTTTAGCACGGGGTACTCGTCAATGTTAGGCAAGGTTCCACCAGGAACGTACCGAGGCTCAGCATGGACGAGGAGATAGGTAACCTGGAACTGCAGGGCCAAAAATTAAGACACTGAAAGAAAACAACAAGTGAAACCGGGAATAGATATAGTCAACACTTACCTTGATCGGAGTTTGTATATCTCTAGTATTATTTTTCAAATACACAATATGCTCTCTGCAGTCCTCAACATTTTTCCCAACCGAAATAGTTTTATTGATAATATTGCTCTTGTCAACGTCAAAGAAGACTCTCGAGTACTTTCTTCCTCCAGGATAAGTTTCAGCTTCAATGACGTAGTTGAGTCGGTGAATGGTCGATTGGGCAGACTTAACCAGTGACTCAATGGTACAACAAGCCTCAAAGTGAAAACAAGTATAATTTGCAGTGGGGTCTCTGTCACAACCTTGAATGGTTGGGTCAATATTAATAATCGTATTTGATGGTCGAATTAAAGTTTTAATGTCGATTATTGGTCGTGTTCGTATTAAGGCAACACTGCTCTGAAATCAAGAAATGGTAGAACTTTTAATTTAAAACAAACCAAATAACGGAGGATAAAATGAAAAAAGGGTCAAAACTTCCACCTAAATGTAGGTACTTGAATAATATCGTTACTCACATTTTCGTATGCGCCAACCAATAAGTCAGGATATCCATTGGAATCTAGATCAACTCCACCGGACAGTGCATATCCAAAAGTCCTCATAACCACCGGCAATGCTTCAGCTGTTATAACTTGATCTGGTTTTGTATTTAATCCCGTTTCTTTATCTCCCATATATATGTACACAACGCCATTGCCTTCATAAGGACTTCCTACTGCTATATCTTGACATCCATCCTTATTTAGGTCTCCAGCATTAGCAATAGCGATACCAAATTGAGATTCCATTTTACCAGTTAATTTTACGTTGTATTCAATTGGTAAACTTCTATTTACATTTAAATATAAGTACACAGCACCACCCACATCTCTAGCGAAGTAAAATGGAGCACCGACAAGCAAATCTGGTAATCTAAAATGTGAAATATTTGTCTTTGAATAATAACTTATGAGTTTCTCAAATTGTTAGATATGGATCATCAAAAAGCAGTTACCCGTCTCCATTAACATCAGCACTGGCGACTTCGTACCCAAAGTTAGAACCAAACTGTTCGCCTTTGAGTAGCAGTGTGAAGTTTAGTATATTAAGATCGGTGCGGCCCCAGTCTTCTGTGCTTAGTTTACTGAAGATCACGACCTGTCCAGTGCCGTGAGCTCGCGGTGCTCCAGCCACGTAAGATGCTTTGTCACTGAAGAAGTTGCCACCAGTAACAGACATACCTGAAACTCAAGCTTTTTCAGATCTTAACTTTTAAACACAATAAGACATAAGATTCTAGTTACTAAACTAGGTGACACTTAGTTTTTTGAATATTATGTAGATAAAATATTAATTATACAAGTACCTAAATAACTGTATTTTTCTACAGGACTTGCGCCATCTTGAACTGGCGCCATATAAACTAAATTATCTCGTTCTAGCGCATCATCTCTGGTATCCTGAGCAAAAATCGTTCCTCTCCAAGTGTATGGTCCAGGACTTCCCATGATTAACGTATCATCTTCTAGAAGAGAGCTGCTGGTTCCCACTTGACAGAAACCATATTCTTCATGTTCCCTAAAACGAAAAAGCTATTTTACTTTTGGAACAGAATACTTAATCAATCATGGTGAATTTAAAAGAAAAAATAATTTAAAAAGTTTAGTAGACCTACAAACCTGATAACAGATCGTCCTCTACAAGGTTCCATGACATCTACAAGCTCTAGTTCATTGCTTAAAGTGTAACACAGACCTTGGCCAAATTGTAGTTCTCCTTGCTTTCGGATGTATCTAAAACATTACACATAGCTTAGCTATTTCCTATAAAATTTTAGTAATTAATTGGGAATAAATATTTATATCGGTACCTATGAGCACAAACTGCTACTTTTCGTCCTGGACCTTGACTCCTCACTGAAACTCCCAGCCATTGTCCCTCCTTGATCTCATCCGAGTAAGGCGCAGTCAGGTTATCAGAATCCAACTCTACAGATAAGGGTATTGTTAGTAAAATAATTATAACATACATGTCTCAAATCTGTTAAAAAGCATGGTTTGAATTATTGCATGAAATTTTAAAACTGTAAGATTATTTAAAAAAATTAATCACATCATGTTATTTTATATGGATAAAACTCTACGGTTTAGCACAAATTGTCATTTAAAAGCTTAATTATAATTAGACATGAAAACAATCTTAGTTATTCAATAGTTTGGAACACCTTGTTATAAACATCCCAAATTATCTAAAAATCAAAACAAAATCGAAACTGCAAAGTAAATTAGAAGAACTCTTAAAACAACTTAAATGACATATCGTAAGGATTTCTAATAATTAGGTAAGACAAATAATCGGATAATATTGGCAAATGCAAAGCATTGCAATCAGGCGGGTGTGATGCAATAACTGAAATCTCTATACTAACAGCATAACAACGTTTTATTGAAAATGCTTAAAATCTAATAAACGATATCACATTGCACAAACATCGTGCAATTGAGTCAAATATAGCATATCTCTTAAACATGCATTTGGCTTTATTGAGGAAGACAATGATAAAAACCCATACATCAATTTAAAAATGTCGATCCAATTGATCTGTTTCATATCAGTAATAATGAAACTAAACTAATTTTCATACAGTGTGATACAATTTCTTACAGAGTATTTTTTATTCTACTACTACAATTTTGTGCCACGTGTAAATTAAGGTATGCCTAGTATTTTAATCTTAATATTAGACTTAATAATATTAGATGTGAAATAGATCAACGAGTGTGTATGCGCTATGGTGACGATATACTTCTGCAACCTGTAATGAATCAATGTGAAAATCAACGTGAAGATACGGCTCAAACTTGTGGTCTCGGGTTAATGGACGTTATCGAAGTCTACGAATGTTAATTAATTAATTAATATGTAAGTTACTTTGCCCAGCGTTACTAGTCGTTAGACGTTTTATTACACCAGACATAAATTGGTTTCAGATTATTATTTATTAAATTCAAGTGCTGATTTAGCACGATTTGCTGTCCAAATATGTGTTGCGTTAATAATTTTAGATGTATTATGCCAGTCACCTTTCGTGTTAAAAGTTAAATGGTCGAGTGATTTTCAGTGTCATATACAGGTAGTATTGTTACAGGTTTGTGTTTCCATTTCTTTTTTATTAGTTTTTTTACCTACACTATAAAAGCTCCTAGTTTTGTTTAATACCTACTCATAGCTAAAGTATTGTAAGTTTGGTATTATTTAAATAAGTTTATCAAAACAGGTAGGTAGCTAGAAATCTAGAAGAATAAATTTATTATTATTAGGAGCAAATAATACCTACCGTATCTTCTAAAGTGCTTTGTTGCGAAGCGTGTGATATGGTGCTGTTGCAAGCAGTTAGTGCTTTTGTATTAGACACATTTTCCATTAAATGTTTGTAAGGGGTTTAATATTTGTTCATTTGGAAAATGCATCCATATTACAATGATAATAAGTGTGTTGCAAATAAAATCGAAATAATAAGTTAGTGATTCATGCGTGACGATATAATGATGGTCCAGCTGGAACTGATAAAGTTGACGATTAGTAAATCAAAAGTACATAACAGCGATTAGTCAATTAGTCGAAGAGCAAAATGATTAAGAATAAAAGGAGGTTGAGACCACAGCTCACTTACTCGTGTCTATCTTGCCGTAACTCGCTGTTTGGGGCACCACCGACAAAAGACAACATTTTAATTAACATTTTATCGATTTATTTGATTAAAAATTCGATACTTATCGTTTAGAGTCGTTCCAGCGATTCCTTCTTGTTTCTAAACTGTGAAATCACAATCTAGGTACTTGTGTCCAATGTTTCTATGAAACTACAAGGTTCTAACTACTTGATTTTTTCAGAAAATATTTTACAAAAATGTGTATTTATGTTGCTGTTTGAAAACGTGTAGGATCTAGTCTAAAGTGAACTAGACAATATGTAACTTTGTGTTAAAAATTATTTTGAAATTACACACTTAGTTCTAGCGTCTAATTTAGTTACTTTGTATGTGGAGACACTAAATAATATATACAGTCACAACTCCTGAAATTAAGAATTTTGTTCTGGAATAGGTTATAGAAGATAATGTTTAATGCAATGAAAATGTTCAGCCAAACGAGGACAGACAATAGTTTCAATGCATTTGTATGAAGTTTAATATTTCATGATTTTTCCATGATATTATTTTATAATATTCCCTTACTTCTTTTTCCATCTGTGATTATTTGTATGCAGTCGTCCTGCACTGGAGCTAGGCTGCATTTCCATAGTGCTCCGGACTTGGTAGTGTTCGGTTGAAGGTTTTGTCCCAGCGGTGCGCCGACCAATAACCTGAAAAAATCAAAAGACTAATTGTAACAATTCTATAGTTAGCATAAAAAGGTACTAAATATTTAGTCCTATATAGTACTTTAGACATAAATATTTACTAGAACATTATATTTAAACACTTTTTTATCATTCTAGTTTGAATAAATACTTCTTAACTAGAATTAGTTAAAATAGGTTTGCCCACTTAAATTTTCCGTAAACCAAATTAATTCTACTTATCTAAATAGGAAAGAAAGGACATAAAAGAGATAACCCAAGAAAGGGTGACGAAGGCAACTATTATTGAATACGCTCACAATAATGAATCAAAGAGTAGGTACCTAGTTAACACGTCACGTTCCGTTAAGGACGGATAAGAACATGATTACGGTATTTGTAGTCATTACGTCACATTTGTACGCTTTCATTACGTCATTATTGTGGGAATGATTACGGGTTAGGGCAGTATCTACGCAGGCATAAACAAAGTAATCATAAAGCAACCTTTATATAAAGAAGACACAGTAGGGATGATATGGAACATTAACCATACTTCTTACTTCGTTAACTCAACAATCCAAAATGGAGCTTGGCTTTTTCGAGTACTTTTGCTACTTTCAGCGATCTTTGTTATCGGATCTGCCTCCACTATATTTCTATACCGCTGGGAACCTTCTGAATTATTTTACACCATAGACTGTTTTAGTTTATACGGTTATAGGCCAATGGACTTTAAACTGTTAATTAATGATAACAAAAGTTTACACATATTTTTACATTTTTAGCATCAAAATAATACGACTAAGTAACGTATAGTAAGTGAGAAAGCAACCGACCCATCGATCATCTTGCATCGAATCGATTTGGAGCGCACCGCGTATGCATTCGATCGATAGCAAATAAGCGACTTGTATTCAATTTACTATTGGTCACGGCTAGCGGTCTCTGTGATTGTACCTCACCCAGCCTCTATATGCCCTTATGCATTTAAATGAACATTAATCATCACTAAAACTGCCACGTGCCCAGTTTTATATTATCATGTTAAACTATTGCTTCTGTAACTTTATATTACATAGATAACCGGGATTTGGAAAATGAATATGATATTTAAAAGCCAAGGCCTACCTAATTTATAACAAAGAAATTATATCAATTAAGTTAACCTGCTTGGTACTCCGAGGAATTGGTTCCTTCTTGCATCCACCCACATGAGTAGAGGTCGACGTACTTGTAGTTCAAGAATAATGAATATAATAATTAAGATCTCATTGTTTTGCTTTACATTATAACATTATCCCTGATCTCAATTTATGTTAGGCCTGTGACTAGAATTTAAAGTACCACGCTAGTTGACGCTTTTGGTAAAAACGCGAGGAAAATTTTTTTGGAGAGATGAGCGCAGTTCAGTTGTCTTATTATTGCAAAAGACGATCGCTCATAGGTGCCCTCATGACCAAATTAAAAAACAAAGGGCTCATTTATGGTGAAACTGTGTTGCGCCCACATCATGACCATCGATCGTGCCCTCATTGGGGTTACGTCTGCGCCTACGCTTAGTTTTATTATTCCATAGAAACATTAACATTAAAAATAAAACAGAATTTATGTTTGCGAACGTAAAAGGCAAGTTCCATTAACTGGTGAAATGCAAACACTGTCTACAACCGCTCCTAGTTTACGTCTCGTATATCCTTGAGCCGCTCCCACTCTGAAGGGCGATAAATTCCCATCAGTGAACTATCTATCCTTGACATCGTTGATATCACCACCATATTGTGCAACCATTTAGATATGTCATTACAATAAAAATGCATTTGTCGTTAGTCATTAATCTTTTATCAAAAAGTTATGCTTTTGTATAAAATTTTGTCGAGGTTAAAAATACTCTACTTTACTCAAAAATACTATCGTAGTTTTAATAGAGCAAATAAATATAACTAACTTAAAGCAATCTAAACAAATTACTTAATTTAAAAAGCAATCATACAAATTTTCAAACCCATAAATTAGATTATGCTCATACGGATGTTGACTCTATAATTGAAGAATTAAATTAAACAGCGTTTATCATTACAATCATCTTGGGAATAGAAGCAAATGATGAAACTTTGATCTATTGTCAGTAGTATTCGATTAAATCAATTGTGGAGATGAAAGAGCGGCCGTTCTGTTAAATTGATATAACCGTAATGCATGCCTACACGATCTGTACGTGAGCCTATAACTAACATTTCTTTAATAAGCAAAAGAAATTGAACCTTTTTGGAATGGCATCAGTAGATATAAGAGCCAGAACAAAGCGATCAAACTACGTGTTCCGAATGTACCAATACAATGAATTGAAATAGAGCAAAGGTACCGTTACACTGTAATAAGATCCTACAGAAAGAAAGACACCCATTTTTGAATGAAATAAATATACTTTAGCTGTAACATTGGATATTAATAACGTCAAAGTATACGAATCATTATAAGTGTCTCGATGTGGTTCCTGTGGTATGTAACAAGATACAGAGCCACATTAAAATGTACATCTTACAAAATAAGTAAGTAAAGAAAAGGGCGCACGGAAAGGCCCACATTTTTCTTTGATTAAATTATATGCCTTACTTGTTAATCGACAAGTAATTGCTAGTCAGAAATTCTTTTAAATAACTAAACATAAAAACTTGCCTAGTAATTATATTTAGCATTTTTAAAACAGTCGACGAAAACAAGTTCGGAACAAATAAAACAAAATTTGTATGGTTCATTTCAGCTCAGGAACACCTGTTCAAAAGGATTTGCTTTGTCTCAAAAATGCAAGGTTCTTTAAGAAATCAGGACCTAAGGACCCCGACCATAATGATGAGCACAGGATATAAATACGGTAAAATTGTAATTCTTTTGCAATCTAAACATGAACTTAAAACTATATATATGCGTTTTTAAACCAGTCGACGAAAACAAGTTCTGAACGAATAAAGTAAAATTTGTCTGGTTTATTTGTTTGTCTCGGGTTTTGTATGGACTCGAGTGGGCCAGTGGTGACAGGAGAAGCCGCGCACTGCTGGTGGTCCACCGCAAACATGCCCGCGCTTTATTCACAGCTTATTGTCATAAGTGGCTACATGAGGTCGCTTCTTTATCTAGTTTACGGTTGATCTTCAACAGAAGCTCTAATTTATTGGTCGTAAAATGTGGAAAATACAATCAAAATGCCAATAAAACGAAATAAGGATCTACCGTCAAATATAATGTGGTGCACTTTGTGACCAAAAATGCTATTGTTATTTTAAAATCCATTTTGGAATATGTCTTTTATGACTATTTTGGTGATTTTTTAAACATATTTTTACAGGCCCTTATCAACATATCCTAAAGGTAAACTTCTCAATTTTGAAAGTACTTAATTTTTATTGTCTTTGCATACTAAGATTTACTAAAATTATTTGAATCTATAGGTATCTATCACGTTTATATCCTTAAAACTAATAGTAGGCATAACCTGTCCAATGTTTATTTCAAGCTTAGGAAAGAACCACTTTTTAAATGATTCACAAAGAAAAGTGGCACGCGCATCGCCGTGTGTGGCGCAAATTGTATGAAATTAGACAGCCAGTGCATGAGTGCAATAAGATTTGTTCACTGACCAACGAAATCGTGTGCTTGCACAGGAAATTGTTTGGAGTCATTAATTATATAATACTTTGAGTGTTTACTTTGATGTACTCAATTGTATTACGTGGGTTTATACCGATCGTGAAAGGGGATGGACATATAGGGGTGCTCGTAAAGGGATGTCCAAATGGATATTCAATTTTCATTCAATACGAGTGCACGCAAGCCCTTTCTTTCTTAGTAAATCTATATCCATAATAACTACGAGTACGAGTATAGTACTTTGTTCCCGAAAAATAAAAAATAAAACTGTAAAATTTTAATGATTGACCAATTTTACGAGCTGTTCATCTATTTTATTGAGATCTACTCTAGAACTTACGGAGCCTATGAACTTCGTAATACCATGAGGATAGTAGATACGTACTTTGATACCATAAGCAGGTATTTTCCTATCAAACATAGATAGTTTAGACTAAAACTGACTCGATTAGCGGATATTTCAGTTTTTTAAGTATTTTGCTACATCTAGTGGAAAGTAAATAAACACATTTTTAGATTCATTTTAGCAGTACGTACTTATATCGTGTCAACCACTTATAACAGACAATGGGACTTTATAGCTTTATAAACAAATACTTTAATGGGCACTCTCCAATCGTAAACGGTCGCTTTCCCCGATTGTTCCGCACTCACCCGGAGTACCGTGAAACCTCTCAATTAACTCATACATAATTACTTCACATATGCCCTGTACCCCTAGTAGGAGTTCGTCAAAGCGATAAAGTTTTCGAATACTTTTTTGAGCCTGTCAAAAAGCGTTATGAAATTCATTTCTTTTTTCATTTATAACATTCGTAAAAATAAGGAAATAGAGTGAAATTATTTGAAAATAGGACAACTAAAGTAATTTTGTAGTTTTTCCAAATCATCATCTTAATAAGATAATGATATTAATATATTATAGTTATAGTTATAAGTTTGTAAGTCACCCTGCAAACATTTTTATTTTGCGAGAGTAAAATAATTTTTATTCATTTATATATCAACCCGTTCTAAAGGTACAGTACTGACAAAAGTATGTTTGTATGTATCAACATTTATAGGTAGGAATGTTTTTATGTAGGTAGGTGTGCTGTTTAGGTACCAGTGTTGGTATATTTTCTTACACGCCCACACTATAGTACCTACCTACGCGTAGAATGTGAAGAATAAACAAAAGGGCTTATAATTACTCGTCTTTGTGGTTTAGCTTTGTTACAAACAGTTACTAAATGTAATTGTTAACTAAAGCTCTTTTACCGACATTTATATCATGTCTATTAGTGAGTGGACACAGAGCCTCTTTATTTCTGCCCATGGAGTTTTAAATAGGGTTTCAGTTTTCATAATTATCTATGTAACATGATTCCAAATTATTTTTATACACGTGACCAATTTCGCTACATAACTTAAAATTCTTTCTCTTATTTGGTGTAACGCCTCAAGCGAGGAATCCATTATGCATCATCTTTAACGACATTTAGAATTTATTACCGTTGTCTGAGTGATGGAGTGGGTACACCACTACTAGGTATGAACGTGAGCACAGTCCACAGTCTGACTATTACAAAACGCAGGAAAGTATGAAAGTTCTAAAATTGCAATGTCACGATGCTATCTTAGAACTAACCTACGTGTTTTGTAACTTATTTGTCTACTGCGACAATGTTTACAAGCATTTTTGGTCGTTCGAAAATTTATGTATTTTCCCAACAACCTGTTATCCGACGATCCGATCTGTGTTACACTCTTTCACAAAATCCTTATCAATGAGCTCGCATATTGAACACAAAATTTAAGAAATTATTGAAATTTGTAATTTTTTTATAGCTAACATGCATGAAAAAGAAAATATAATTAAAAAATGGAACTTTGAAATACATAATTACTATCTACTAACATTCAATTTACTGCTTAATTGATGGAAAATCTAGTATCCAATTAGTAATACGTAGCTATGTGTGTTAACAACCAATAATAAAAAAAAAAATGTCATGTATGTGCAGTACCGCTATATCAGCAAAACAAAAATAAAACGCACAAAGTCCAACTTCAGTCGCACACTGCATAAATACTTCGGATAAACTTTAATTGGCTACCTTTTTCTTTTTAATTAATACCAGATACCTGTTTCAATAAAATCAATTAGAGGGGAGGAAAAATAAAGTATTTGTGAAACGTTTATGTGGCGACGGAACCTATCGAGTGGCGCGATCTCTCATTAGCGCTGGTCGACAGTTGCATTTCGTGACTGAACCGTACTCATAGTTAGCTAGTCTTGATCCTAGTTGACCACTTCTAAATCACAATGTTTACAATTCAAACATGCGCTATAGAAAATCAGGTGTTTAGTGATCAAACATTCGATTACCAGTTGATAAACCGGGCTCTAGTGTCACAATCACAACCGTGTTTACAGTCGACTATACATCATACACGCTTCATCGAGATACCTTTGACATGCTTTCTACGCATAATGAATTGGCGTGACGCTTTTTAATAAATTATCTTATGACGAGACCTCATTAGAAGAATAAATAGTTCTAATTACATGCATTAATTATCTCTTATGCTGTTTGATTCTACGCATAGGTAGTGTAAAATAACTTTAAATTAGTTACAGTATAAGAAGCTCATGTACATTTTATTAGCAAAGAGTTTTTAGGTCAAATAAGGGTATATACACTGGTAGATATACTCACAATCTACCCTAGAATCGTAGCTCCTATTTTAATTTAATTGATATCGTAGTTAGTGATCTTGAAGTAGATTAGCCATTTATTACAAGTGTCTATTTATATGAGCATTTAATTTTACTTAATGAAGCGATTAGCTTAACACAATTATCTACGATGCCGGCGCGTCTCACTCTATCTTTCTACCACATTGTAGGTACATCTACTCTACATTTAGCTGTAAATTGTCAACTACTATTAATTTTAGCTATTTCAATTTATCAATCAAATTCGTTTAAGTTATAAGTTTTGCAAAATTGATAACTTTCACTCAAATCGAGTTATGTTCGATATTTTTAGTTTTTTTTTAATTGTGTTTGATGAACGGCAACACTCAATAGACTCCGCACCTATTACGTAAGGGACCTAAACAAAGACATCAATAATTTTTGGGTAAAATAGGAGTGACGCTGTGTATGTATATGTCGCAGGGAAATGAGGATATCAGGGATTATACAAAATCCCCAGTGATGTCACGAAATCTTATTTAAAATTATCAAACGGTAATCTGTTGAAAAGCATAAGTGCAGTTCATAGTAAATAAGTTGTCTTTTCACATATCATTAGTTCTAATTAAATAACCTAAGTACCTATTTATGTAAAAAGTAACGAAAAAACAAAATTTAAATCAAAAATTTAAAGAACTAGTAAAGATGTTTCACCGATTGAGTTTAACATAACATTGCGCCTGATGTGGTTCGCTAACGCTAAACATACCTATTAGCCTTTCTCTTAAAGATTTATAAAACAAAGTTGTTCAAAGAGAATAGACTCGAGTTCTTGGTACAGACAACTTGAAAATAAACTTACAGTGTATATAGGTATGTATAAAGACGATGACAAGCGTTGAAGTTTTTAGAATTCTTTAATGAGCCTACTAAGTAGTATTTCATTGTATTAGTGATTGATTGATAGATAACTTAAATAAACAAGATAGTGCAAAGCGATAGCGAAAAATCAAAAAGAACAAAATTATGACGTGACTTGTCGAAAGTGAATATCATTCCAAACATTTTGTTCTTTTCAATTTTTCGCTTCGTTTTGTCACTTTGTCTAGGGCCCCTGGATACCAAGAGTTCATTCATTTTTCCAAAAAATATTTTGTCTATAAATTTGCTAAGTAGTCAAGTATGAGCAAAGAATATTATTTATCTACGAAAAAAATGTGGACTTCGGAGCTGATTATGATATAAAACACATTGGAGGTTTAATTAAGTAAGCTAAGTTTAGATCGAAGTATGTTCCTTGAATCTAATGTTCCTTGATCGAGGTATGTTTGTAATAACTTTAATATTAAGACGGACTGACAGGAAAATTATGTGAAACGATGAATCATAAAGTGAACGCAAAGTTGTGAGAGCATCGCTGATTAGCGCAGATCCTGTGCACGGGGGGTAAGTAATAGTCGATGGTAAGCATTAGTCAGAGGCCGTGGGCGACCGAGATTGGATACTAAATAAGCTGCACTAATAAACATAGAACGAGAGAAGGATATAGTTTCATATTTATGGTTTCGTGCTTGCTAGAGTTGAAAGCGTTGGAGCTGTTGGGATTGAAAATTTCTACTAAATCTTACTCTACTGCATTATATTTAAATAAAGCTGAAGATATTTAGCTATTCTACTAGACCTAGGGCTTGCGAAAATATCTTATGTGTTGACAATATTATTCTCTCTATATTATAAGAAACCTTATAGGAGCAACAATTTCGACCCACCCCCTTTTTAGTGACCCACTATTGGGCACGGATCTTCTCTCAACTATCTTGCGAGTTGAGAGAGTTTAGGACAATGTACCAACCTTACACAAAAAGGTCAAAAATATATATCCTAATACAATATACCTACTATTTCTTGTACAGGCTAGAACTAATTGCCATTGCCCAAGTATGATCTCACTCTTCAAGCAAACGTTATATTGGTATGAATAATCTTAGACAGTGCATATTTCTATTTTCTTAACCCTAACGATTAGCACAAACTGAACAAGCATTCTCAGTAAAGAAAGTCGGTACCGGTGTACCAAGATGCTGCGGTTAATTTACAATGGAAGCTAGTAATGTACGGTCACGGTATGCGACGGCGGCGACCAATATTTACCTAAGCCAAGCCTTTCTCACGCCGCGGTACCGACAGGCTGATCAGTAAGAGTCAATAGTCGAAAATATTGTTTATGTAACAATTTTGAGCCTAACGATAATGGCTAGACGCGATATATAATGTAACCATGTGTCACTCGCGATTCAAACTAAATTACAAGTTCCGCTACAAATGAGAAAAAAAAATCAAAATATTCAATGGGGATGAGTTAGTCAACTCGGGAGTAGGTACTCTTTCAACCGAAAAAATAAATTTAAATCGGTCCACAATCGACGGAGTAACCGGTGAACATACATAAAAAACTTACAACCGAACACAGAACTCCTCCCTTTTACAGAAATTGGTTAAAAATACTGCCTCGTTGGTCCAGTGGTAAGCGTGTTCTTCACTTAGATCACGGGTTGAGCAAAAACACATTTCTATTTAATTTAATTTATTTATTCATAGCTGCCTACACTTTCGGGTAAAATTGGAGGTGTTTAGAACAATAGATAAGTAACTAAATGTTTTTACGAGAGAAGTTTGTTAAACATTAATTTAGATCAACATAAATCCTCACACCTAAAAAAGTTAATGTAAACCTAAAAAACTATTTTTATATATAGTCACATAAATTCGCATTTCAACTTACAAGCATTTTATCAAGATTTACAACCAAGGCGGTGACAAAAATACTTCCCCAGTTCTTAACGTCATCCCTCCGAGTTAAATTTAAACTGGCGAGTGAAAAGTGAACTCGCGATTCGGGTCGTGCGCGGGCGCATACGGTTGCAATACACGTGCAACAACCGCCTAAATAAAACAACATCTGCTAAATTCAGATTTATTTTATGTTTGTAACGTGCTTGAGGCACCGACTGATTGAAAAATCATTTTAGTGGCCCATTTTTCTCTCAGCGTGAAAACCATTTACCATTCTACTTAATATTATTGTTTCATAGAATATTACAGATTAATTTAAATTTAATGTATGTTAATGCAAGTAAAATAAATGGGATTGTAATATGAAACTTTAGTTTTGTATTCTGTAAGTATTTAAAATTGTAATATAATAATAAAGGATTTTTAATGCCCAGACGAAAACAATAAAAGTAAAAGGTTTAAAGATTGAGAGAGATTATGGATATTTTACATCCATATATGGTAAAAATATGGAAAACAATACGTTTGTATTGTTTTCCAACCACTCAACTATAATCAAGTTGGTCAAGAACACGACATTATTTATTTCTAAAAAGTAAAAATATCTATTGACCTTGACTAGTCACATTGTCACAACAAGCAGGAAGAGGCAATTGAGCGAATGAGCCGGCGGCGCACGCGAATCTAAAACGTCAATGGTCTTATAACGTGCGAACTAGGTCACTATGCTATGTCAACGGCCGTGCTTATGGGAGAGTGACACAAGGATATCAATGACAAACCAAACAGCAGGCGCCAATGCTGTCTGTTACTAAGAATAATGCAAACTCACATAATTGCAGTAGGTACGAAGGTATGCCAGTCATTCTCCACAATTATTTTTTTCGATATAATCATTATCATAGGAATTCCTGACATGCATTTATCCAATTTTCGAATGCTAATTACTGGTCAGCGAAGTATGCAGTTAACTTCTTCATAAATTTCACGTATCATCTCCGATATGATGACATTTCTGCCAATTAGCGGGTGTTTTGTGCGCAGTATTGCGATACGCGATAATGCAGCTCGAGTCCTTTTATAGAACATCCGTATTGGGAGAAATTTAAACTGATTGGTTGCTGTTGCGACGCGACTGCAGAATACGCTAGCCCACAAGGAATTAACCCTTATATTTCACTTTTAATTGGCCTCCTAACATGGAAATGGTTATCAATTTCGAAGACAATTGCTAATTAGTTAAGATGTAATGTCAAAATTCCCACAAGGTTTAGAAATACACTGTAGGTATATGTGTGTGTTATATC
This sequence comes from Meganola albula, assembly GCA_936450015.1. NCBI lineage: Eukaryota > Metazoa > Arthropoda > Insecta > Lepidoptera > Nolidae > Meganola > Meganola albula. The sequence continues at coordinate 8,651,291 of OW388155.1, read as the reverse complement.
ACATAATACCACAATTTTCGGCGACTTCAAGGTGGTCGTCGTTACAAAATCTTGGCCATAGCTTATTTGTCACGACTTTGGTTTACCATAACAATGGCAGGTACAATCTTACCCTACAAGATAGAACATCAACGACCCGTCCCTATAATTTATGAAAATGGCTGCAAACAAAAACACATGACAAAGGTGTCTACTCGAAATTAAATAGATGGGTTAGTGCAACGTGTTCCCTATTGTCTAGCTATTGTTCGGAGCTTTATAATCGTAAATATCCTCCCTTGACCCTCTGTTGTTGTTGGACTGATACATTTTACGTTGATCTATTAAAAGTAACGACATTGAGTCGTGTCGACTAGATACCTACTTATACTAAAAATAATAGTAATCTACACGACATTTTGATTACCAAACGGGCATTTCTAACCCACTTTGGTATTACTTATTACTCGAGATTGTATTACTTATTAGTCGAAATAGACTAATATTTTATAAAAATAGCACGAAATTGTTTATCAACACGAGTCAAATGTTCTATACAGTAGTACCTATTACAATATCTGTCCAGTGGAATTGGCACCATTGGCAACCGCGAAAGCCAGTGTCCCCGCTTCGCTTTGTCACACGCAGATAACGCGGCGTGGCTTGCTAATTGGACACGATTTATTAGCCTGCGCACACATGCCTACACTAAATTAGACTTGCCTTCAACTTCAAATAGGAACCGCAACTATGCACTAACTTCACCATTAACCACAGTGTTAATTAACTATTGTTTATAACGGGCACTGAAGCATTTCAGGTATTCGACTGTTCAACTATCCCTATTTCTTAACCAATGTCTTTATCTCGGTGCCTAGCTTACGAAACGCGCTCGCCCACGTCTGAATTTCGATTCGGCTCTACTATCGAAAAATAGAAAGTCATAATTTACCAAAGGGCCGCTTTCCCACTTTTATCTGGGTTAATGTTGTTGGGGAACTATGGAACTTCACTGGTAGGAATCGGCGGTGACTTGCTGATGTCAACAATACAAACATGGATCAATACTTGTGTATCTATGAAGGGAGATTAAGAATTGTTTCAGTTTTAACAGCTTATTGTATACCTTAATACAAAATCTACCTAACTTAACAGAAACGTGACAAAATAGTGTTTTGGTTCGTTTTTACTAATGGATAAAAATAATTTTAAAAATTTGTATGTTTGTCCCAAACGAGCTCATCGATGTGGTGTGACTGATATGATGAATACCGATTAATTTTTGAACTCAAACAAACTATAGATTTACTTGATTTTTAAAAGAAATAGTAACTATAATATCTACTAGCATAAAAATTGCCAATTTCTCATGTCATGTTTCATGTCTTTGGTCTTAATTATTTGGTTAAATAAATTGCTTTGCTGATCATGGTGTAAGGCGAAGTAAACAAAACAGACGCGTGTGACCCACATGGGATGTGATCATCTTTGACGTTGTGAGATCATTTAGTTGATGTTGCAACAGAAATAACCTTGCAAATGTTAATCTGTTAACTATTAATTGTTACTACGTTAAATCGAATATGTATGTGTAAATAGTGTTTTGTCAAGTATCAGTTTTTATATCTTAATTTTATTAAACTCATCTCAACTTTATTATGCTTATGAGTGAAGAAGATATTTCACACAATAATAATTATAAATCCGACACAAAATGTAACGAAAACAGATGTTAAAGGCGCTTCGGGTTACGTCAAAAAACTGAAATGGCAATGTTTAACCCGATTGGCAGACAATTGGTGGACTTACAGGATAATATACTGGGAAGGGCTATCAGGCACAAGGAAGAGAGGTAGACTAGATAATTGGAAAGTAGAAACAATAGATAGAGACAACCATAAATAGGGAGAGGAGTTTTACTTTGTAGAGCCTAAAATAATGGACCGAATTTAAAGCAGGTTTTTGAATAATAAAATTATTGAGATGGTTCTCAGCTAAGACGAGGTTTCTTATTTTTACTTTAAGGTATTTTAATAATAATATTATTACAAAAATGCATTATGTATACCTATTATTTTACACCGTCCTCTATCATATAATATGTCACATTGGAAGTTAGTTAGTAATTTCCGCTTAATTTTTCAATATTCCAATTCGACGTCAATAAATAATGTAGAGTCGTAGCCTTTAATAAACAAGACTATACATTAGAAGAGAATGAAAGATTTATTAACGTATGTATGAATATTAGCATACAATCACCACATTTTTGAGTTAGTGATCAGAATAAAAATATGGCTATCGATGTATCCTTGTGTCGCTAAAATTGACTACATCCGAATATTATGAATAAAATTGTTTCAATAATAGTAGTGACGGTGTTATAATAGCACTCGACCTTTTAATGCATCCATTATATGATAATGTCATGATGTTATTTAGGCGGGTGAGTAGATATTCTTTCAGGAAAATGCCAAGAAATCCATCATTCATCCAATCATCAATGCACAAAAAAATATACTTGTATTACTTATATTGTCAGTCCAAATAAAGTTAATTGACGAAGTATAGTCAAGTCAGATAACATGAATGTGGCATGAAAACAATCTACGATATTCAAATGGGGCGTCTTTAAAAGCTCCAGTAGTGCGCTGGGAGGCAACCTTTGACCTGTGCCCGACAGCGCTGGATTACTACGTATTGCATCTGTTTTACAGATGCTAATCGCGGCCTACTCCATTTATGGTAGTATTAATACAACCGCTAGAAACGTTTTGTTTTGATGTCATATAAATAGCTTATTATGACCACCATTAGTCCAGCCAAACACAAGTTATGATCCAAAACTGTGTCAGTTCCGTATTCAAATTTTACGCGGCCATTCTCAACCATAATGCAATATAATATCTGACTTGCAGTGACGTAACTGTGCTTCACATATCTTTTATTGGAATGCTTGGGTTTCAGGATGTTTAAACAATCTTTCAATTGCGGCGTTGTTAATCACTGTTACGGCTAGTGTTGAGGATCTGTTGACTCACAGTTAAATTAAAACAAGCATAACAAACTAAGTTAAGTGATGCGTCGGGTCGTTTCTTTAATAATGAATCACGATGTGAGAAAAGAGGCAATTACTCTCATTATTGGTGCAGATGAGTCACGAGCGGGAGGCGATACATCATATGGACCGACGAGGGTGGCGAGACATGGCGTACAACACCATGCTCGTCACGCTTCAGAATTTCTTGGAACATCAACATTGGACAATGTATCTTAATTACTACAATGTCATTGGCTGTCTTTGTTGTCTGGATTGTAAATAATGTACTGTATCCTTAAGCAACAGAGATTTTAATGCTCAAATTATTTAATTTTAAAGCCTACTAGCATACCAGATAATACAATTTTCACCAAACTCGTTGAACTCGTTTTAAGATCGCTTGACTATTTATTATCTATAGAGAAGTTAACAAGACATATTACTTTATTGCGGCGCCAACTATACAACATTCCAGCTATTTCTTAGCATTCTTATGCCAGAGTATAGGTACACCAATAAATCACTTCAACCCTTTTTAGTGTCCCACTGCAGGGCACGGGTCTTCTCTCAACTATCTTATGAGTTGAGAGAGTTTAGGCCTTAATCCACACACGCTGGCCAGTGCAGTTTGGTGTATGTCACATGACCTCGAATGATTAGTTCTTAGACATGCCGGTTCCCTCACGATGTTTTCCTTCACCGGTATTGAGCAGCAGAGATGAAAAAATTCACACAAAGAATTGTTTCATCTCCGCAGACCAGCATTCGAACCCGCAACCTTATTTTTCTAAGGCGAGGTCCGTACCGCTGCGCCACCGCTGCTCTTAACTGAATAACTACAGATCAATAACTGGAAACATTTTTACAATGGGCCAAACCTTTTTTTTGATTAAACATACTACGTTATACTTAATCTAAATATGGTACTAATCACTGCCTACTTTCATATTAATTAAATAATTTTGGTGGGAGTTTACCGTAACAGTTTTTAGGTAGTCGAGATTAGTGAGAACAAATCCACATACAGAACGAATATAGCGACGAACAAACATTGGGTTCTAATCACAACAGTACACAATGCGTTTGTTTATTTCATCGTGAAGGAAACTGTATCTGATAGCCAAGTGGGTGGCCGGGATGACCGTTACTAAAACTTCTAACTTGTGAAATACATAGGAAATACAAACATTATTACTAAGTCACAGGTTTACTTTTATCTACAAACAAGCATACAAATTGTGGTCTGAAAATCTTATAGAAACTAGATTTCCGCTAGCAGTAGCGTAGCGGTATCGGCCTCGCTTTTGAAATTTAACTTCGCGGGTTCGATCCCTAGTAGCGCCACTGCTCAATATCGGCGAAGGAAAACATCTTGTGGACACCATCATATCTAAGAACTAATCATTCAAGGACATGTAACATCCAAAAACCTGCACTTGGCCAGCGCGTGTGGATTAAGGCCTAAACTCTATCGACTCGTAAGATATTTGAGAGAAAACCCGTGCCCAGCAGTGAGACACTAAAAAGGGTTGAAGTGAACTACCGTGAGCTGTGAGCTGGGAATCAGTTCCTTCCCAGTTAGGTGTATCATGATATTTCTAAAGTACTGCTGTTAAAACACTAGTTCGTTTAAAATTTGTACTGCTAGTATGGATTTAGTTGGTCTCTACTATACGTTTCAAATAAGAATAAGACTGGACTAACTTCATACCAAAAAACAACAAAAGTAGCGTTAGCACAGAATATTAAATTATGTAAAAATAGTTATATGGAAAAGCGATTTATGTAAAAAGTGTGTAGCTACCTACCTAAGTAAACTTACGCACTAGGATGCCACAAACTTGTACAAAAAACACAGAAACCAAGATACACAGATATACTTATTATGTTTTAACTTTATAACACAGTTTTTTTGTCTGAAGTTAATAAAATAATTTGACTCTCAATGCCCAATAAGTTGTTTTTTTAATTTTCATCTAGATGTAAATTTTTTTGCCTACCATACTAAAAAATGTGAAGTTGTTGCGCATTGTGGTCCAAGATGGCGGATTTCCAAATTTTCTAAACAGTAAAACACCTATATTTTCTTGACTTGCAAGTAAGTAACATATCTGTTATTCTATGCGTGACATATGTCATTAAAAATAACTTCATTGCACTTTCTCTGTAACGAAAAAGGAAGTTCCTACTCAAATCATAAATTTTATTACGTATCCTTATCTTCCCTAGGCACCTACTACCTACTATCGTATATAGTATATCTACCCAATCATACAGAGGCATATCATAAAATTTGGAGTGGCATTTGACCGGAAGCACTCGAAGGCGGCACAACTACCACTATAGATCCCGACACCTCAAATAGACGCTCTTAGTCTCAAGTTATTTGATCTTACCACTTGAAACGATTAGGATAAGCGTCTGTTACAGGATCAAGGATAACCAGATGACCATTCTTTTAAAGCTTTAGCTAAATATTTATTAGTTACTTGATACAATGAAACAACGCATCTACTCAACGAGTTTTTAGTGAAAGGTCATGGTTTTCATCGCTCCAGATAATTGCGTCACGAAGGTGTAGGTAGAGGTGAATAACACGTACTTTTCGCCGGCTACGTCAAGGTCCCATACGCAATAGGGGGCGAGCCTATTGCCGTTCATCGGGCACAATCCCAAACTTCGAGCTGCTACTTAGATATTATATTAGAAAATCTTTTTGCTTGTTTCGGGAATCGACCCCGGGATCCTAGGGTTATTAAGCGATACACTTACCACTGGACTACCGAAGCAGTTAAGAGGCGCTTCATTTAGTTAACTATTACAGTAGGTATGTTATATATGCCAGGAAGTTATATGTATAAGACCATATTCTCAGTTTCTGATTCTGATTGACCTGAAGCATCGTTGCAGTTTGGATCCTGTGTTTAGTTTTTAAACTAAACAGTGGGCTAATTCACACAATCGAAACAGCCCTTCTCGTATTCTCGTAAATTTGGCAACCGCTGTCAGATAAGCTCGCGTCATGTTCGCGTCACGCGAGCGCTTTAGTGTGTATGTCATTTGAAAGACAATCGCAAGAATACCATTTTGTACTAAGATGTAAACTTAATTGCAACTTCATCGATGCGTCAAGAAATAACGTGAATTAACGGAAACTGTAACTAACATGTTACAGTTTTCGTCAACCCCCATACAAAAGGGCGTGATGGTTTGTAACCTATTATATTTTTCATTTATGGAATCGGAAAGCGGTTTCACATTTCCAGTATAAAAGCATAAACGGCAAAGTTAGGGTCAGTTGGATTCAGAATTGACAAACTGCATTCAAACACGAAACTTGTAACTAAAGCTATAACGAGAGAAATAACAAGAAGTCGTAACATGTTAATAATGAACCTTGGCGTTTATGGGTCTGCGTTCACATTGATCTGACGTTCAGACAGTTTGCACAGAAGTCCATAAACTACGTTATAATGTTCAATTTAACTTCGGTCGTCACACACAACACAAATATACTGAGTAACAAAACACGTAGATGGAAAATTTAATGCAGCGTAGAAATTTATTATTGGAACGAAGTTAGACGCTAGACGGAAAAAAATCTTACGAAAAGTTGTCACGACACTTTTTGCTTTAATAAGCTATTGTAAGATGTGCGGCGTGCGCTTACGAAAATTGAGCCTACTGATTAAGTTAATATTACATTATATTTGTTAATAATAAAAAAAATATTATTATAACTTAAAAAAAATAAAATTTTATTACAATTCCTTCACTAATTAATCGAAAGGAAATTCGTTTTTTCCGGGTGTCCCTTGACACCTCTCAAGTTTTTTTTTATGTGTTTATGTCTAGGTATCCATCTTGTGCACACACATCAAGCTATATATTTCCAGTAAAAACTGACCTTTCGTTTCACGAGAATTCTATACAATGCTTAAACTATAGCCATGTGTACAAAGATACACATCATTGAAGCATAGTAGCGCTTAAAAGAATGGACGGATTTTGATACAGTTTTTGCAGAGCTAGGTCGGGAGTTTTGTGTAACATGTTCTTTGATTGATATAATATTAATAATATCGTGGTACATTAACACACACTGCCATCTGATCCCAAACTAATCAGAACTTGTACCTACTATGAAAATCAGACAGCTGAAAATACATTTACTATATATAATTTATTGATTTTGTAAATACATACTTAAATATAGATAACCTAACCTAACCTAACCTAACCTAGACTCCAGACAAACAGATATGTTCATCACACAAATGTCTGACTTGGGTGGGAATCGAACATACGACCTGCGCCAGGAAAAGCAAGTATCTTTCCGACCACGCTACCGGCTTGTCTATCTTTCTTCCATAATCTGGAGTATCTTAAAATTTTTAATTTATAGTTATTGATTCTATAATTAGCTACTGGTAATTATATGGATTCCAAACTTTACCATAGTCTAACTAATATTATGGATAAATACATATTTATGCTAAACGGTACACCTTCTAATTACTATGATAGTCTTAGGGCTTGAGAACCAGTCTAGATAGCATAATATCTATGCATCTAGTTTATTCAACAGAGCTGATTGCTATATGTGCCCATCGTGCAGCAGTAAAAATCTCGTCTGAAATCTTCATAAATTTTGAAACGATGTATATAGATATTTGTGATAAGGAGTATCAAACACATTGCATTTCATCGCTTGAAAACTATCAAAATTATAATTTATTAAAAAAATACATTTATTATATAATTTATCTCTGTAAAGTGACAGATTTTTTTATATGATTTTATAAAAAAAAATTAAGTGTTTGAATTGTTATAGTAATAGTTAAAAAATACATGTTAGTTCTTCTTCTTTTTTTTTTCAATCAGGTAGCGTTTGAAGGTAATTAAGAACCAATAAAAATAAATGTTTTATTTAGGATTATTATTCACAAAGCCCGGAGTGCGAACGGCTTTACTTTTGGCGCCATCAAAGTAATGACGCTCCAACATTTGATCTATTGTCGTGAAGCGGTGACGAATTTGGAATGCAATGAGAAAATGCATGCGCCATCGCAATGGGGAACAATAATAGGATATTATTACTTGCAGCTATTTGCTTAGTTGGCTGTCTTATCTTTAACTGGAGCTAACTTTTATCGGCGCTTGACCCAACGCAACGGGATTTTGTTGTTCCCCTAGATAATTTTGAAACCATTTACCAACAAAATGCACTACACAATTCAAATTCTTCAAATATCGAGAGGATTAAAATTATTTAAAGTTTAACGCAAGTACCTACGTCAAGTTCTACTCTAGAATACTTGTTCTTTGCTCTTGATCTTGATTTCATTCTCTCGGTTGTGCAAGTTTAAGAAATGTGCTCCTACGCACATTCCCGCTAGAGATAAAGACCGATTTTATTTACCTTTGACACCTTTGCCGGGTAGATAACGTCTACATACCTGAAATTAATAAAATATTATCGCATTATTTTACAGTTTTATAAATAACTAGTTTATTTGTTTTTTTTTGTGCAGGAAAGAAATAAGGCTGCAGAAATACACTTTTCGTACATCACCAAACAATTAAAATCTGTGAGCTATCTAATAAGCTCACAATAAGGTCTAATTAGCCCGACCTTATAAAACATTAGAGGCAATAACTACAGCAATATAGTTAACACAATCAACTGTGCAGGTACCTATATTCGCGTGTTAAATGAATAATAGTTCTTGCTAATTAGAAGAAAGGCACACAATGTGTGAGGAATTCTATTGACCTCTTTGTAATTAGGTTTATATGAATTGTTACATATGAATTGTCCTCTCTCGCTTTCGTGTCAGAGGTTATCAGGCAGTTGACTATCGTTTAGCCACTTCGTATTGTGTCAGGATACTGTTACTTCAAACGTCAACTTTAGTTACTTAGTTTAATATACATTTCATACTTGATCATGATCGTGTATAGATAGGTACGCTTGAAGTCCTAAAATATTTCACAGTATTTTATTATGGTACTAATAGATACTTATACAATTTTATATATAATAAAGTCTTAATACGTATCGTGTACATTCATGTATTTACATGGCTTTTAGTTTAGTTGTACGTTATACACATAAAGTAGAGATATCATATGCAACAGCTCCTACAAAAAGCTGACACCTATGCGTGGGAGCTAAATATGTATTTCATTTCATGAGAGTGACGTTTCATTTGATCATATTATTGAACCTAATCATTTACAAGTATAAAAACAACAATGCAGCAATGCCTCTAAATCTCCTTCTGGCTTCCTTCATACTTTAGCTTATACTCAACAAAAACAAATTTAATCTAAGATACTGTAGGTACTATTTTACCGCTTATCATAAACCATTAATTGCGGTGGATAGCACTTACCGCCCACTTGACTATTACGAACTGGGGCCCACACAAATATAATTACAGTAATTGATTTAAATATAATAATAACAGGTTACTTTAAGATCCAATCTTGATATTTGGATAATGTGTAAACATTGTAACTACCTAATAGCTGTTAATAAGCACAACACTTTGATTCTTTCTACAGCAATCAAAGTGCCTCGATTCTTATCATGAATATTTTTTGTAGTTTTTTGTAAACACCGGATTTAATTGTATTAAAATTACAAATATACATAATACAAGCTACATCAAGCTTACAAGTCCAGTATAAGCTGAACTCTCGTTGTACGGAAATCCTATACAATGCGAGATCGGCTTATACTGAAAACGTATCGCTTGATGTATAACCGTGTGTACCTGTAGATAACAAGTAATATTAAAAACATGAAAAAAATGTTTTAATGAGGTTTTTCCTTTACCATAATTGTCATTCATTATCTGCCCCCGCTTCACGCGGACGGTGTATGTAGGTTCTTGGTTTATTTTAATCTGCATAAACCTTCTCCGAAAGACCAAAACCTAATCATTACTTTCGGTGCAATTGGTCGAAAGTTTTGGAATTACATACACACATTTCGTCGACGTATCTTTTATACCAACAAATGGTACAATGTTTGTTTCTTAATAATTTTTGGAGAACAATAAGTTCTCCAAAAATAATTTGTTCCATACAAACTTTAGTTATTTGAAACAATTATTTTGGCTTAGTATTGTCTTAGATTTCCGCGATTATAATTATTTTGGCTTTTGGGAATAATTCCCCTAAGCATCTCATACATACATACATACTACTATATCTTCACTATAAAAACGTTAATTTACGATACATAAACCATATCCCGTTGTAGCATTCTTTTGATTTTTTGGGCGTACCAAGTTTCAAGTTACGGTAGCTTATTATCATGTCCTGTTTAAACGAACTACATTGGATTATTTCATATTTTTTCTGGCACAGGATCCCATGATGTTAATAAGGCAGCCGGGATGAAAGACAGCGTTTATTAGCCCCCGGGTGTAGAGTTACAGATGTAAGTAAACGGCAGTAGTAGTTTGTTTATATTGGTGATCATTTAAATATTTATTCGGAGAAGCTAACAGTAGATATTGACTATGTTATCGTGGGAACTTTCTTGGCATACGTATAAATACATTAGGGACCGAAATGATTTTAGTCATTCAGTTTAATACATCATCTACATTATTCTACATATACCTATATGCTAAGTACAATCAATCTTCGTTTACTCATATTCCAAAACATGACAAAAACGATTATCGTAATTTGTCAAGCAGGAAATACTATTCAAAATATCTTAATTAGATAAATCTGTCTCGTCTCGTCAACCCTTTTAGTATCCCACATTTGGGCACAGGTCTTCCCTCAACTATCTTACGGATTGGGAAAGTTTAGGCCTTAATCTAAATACGCTGGCCAAGTGGGGGTTGGTGGATGTCACATTCCCTCGAATAATTAGTTCAAAGACATGCTGGCTGAATCACGATGTTTTCTTTCGATATTGAAAAATTAAAAATAAATCCCGTTAACTGCGATAAGCTCGCTCTCTGCGAAATATGGATGAAATGCAACTGTGCTGACACCTCCGGGTAAGCAGTGAGTGCTGTTTTATTTATAGATGCTACCCGTCGAAAATGAAAACCAAGTTTATAACAACTACATACCTACTTCATTTATGCTTCTCTGTAACTAAGGAAAGCTGTATTTTATAGCTGTAACCTATTTCCCATTCCAACCTTCGTATTAGGTACGATCTGGGCTCAAGTGTTTGCATAAATAAATTCACGACTCTACCTGAAATAAGATGAAGCTGGCTAAACTACTTACGATGACGTCACAGGACGTCGACCCGACTTCGTAAAACTTCAGTAAAATTTACAGTCATAACAAGCCGTACTTCATAATAAATGCAACCTTACCTTAAAGGTTTAAGGTTTTGATTCGCGGTAAAACATCAACGTCGCCTTAGGGAAGATCTTTATTTTCTTTAGTTCCGATTTGAATGCAATTGCGTTTTCCTCTACACAAAATTAAGGCCTTGCGTTGATTGTTTATTTCTATTACCAAAACATACTAGATTAAATTATTCGTATTACCATAGCTTTTAGCATGAGATTGGAACTAAAATAACTTAAATTTTATAATAAGTAAATGTACAAAATAGTTTTTGTGCACGTTCCCTATACTAGACGATATTTTTTCATTTCATTTGAAACTTAGAGTACCTACCTATCAACAAAAACATCGTACTATCAAGTCTCAAGCAAGAATGAATGTAAACGTAGTTAAGTCTTGATTAATGAAGACCTTTAAGTAAGCATAGGAGTTAATAGAATCATTAATCTCTTACGTATACTCGCCTACTCAGTTTTCACTCATTTAGCAACTGTTTGTTAAAGCTTTGGACGCTCTCAGTCATAAATGTCATCATGACAAACATTATCAGTTAAGTTAGTACACTAGATACAACAAATTAAAATCATAAATCCCCCGTATTCGTATTCCGGCGACGCGCGACGCCTGCCAATCATTTGATGACATGCACACAGGATATACTACAATAAGCAAGTGTGTGTGCAATGCATACGCAAATGCACTCTCTCCTCGGTGGGATGGGTAGACTGATACGATCAGTGAGAGATTGGACGCAGGAACGACTGCTTGACGTACTTTCCTAGGCGCGGGGGTTTAATGCACACGATCCCTGACTACGGACCGCGACCGCGGGTTTTAAACAAGTTTTGGCGTGAAAGCGCGACAGACAGACAGAGCTTCTTTCGCATTAATAATATTTGTAAGGATTTGGTTCGGTGCAGGATTCAAATCCGCGACCTTAACAGCTGTGAGCACGACAATACCATAAATGGGTGCAATATGTAGGCCAAAATTAGGTACCAAATGTGTAACCAAATATGTGCACAGTGCAGTTGTCTTTGAAAAAGAAACTTATTTGTAAACCTGACTCATTCTTATACTTCCTTTGTGTCATGTTTCTATATTTAGCTTCGTTTGAGTCAAGTTTTAACTCTTTTATTTTGCTAACTACATCGCCCCAAGCTCTACAATTAAATTACACCAATAATAACAGGTAATTTGATGTAGCTTATCACTATCAGATACAATAAATGTCTAGAGGAGAAATTAATAAAAATAAAATAATGTTGTAAGAACATAATAAGTGATTATTAATGAAAAATACATATGTATGCTTTTAAGTACGATTTCTCTGATAATTGCGAGTGACCACACAAGCGGTTGTAATTTCACTGGGCGTGCTACCGCCTCGAGCTCTCATGTTAGTTGCGCCCATTCGTATTAAAATTTATTAGTAAAATAATAGCATAAAAGAGCATTCTTATTGATTTATTCAAAGTGTCAACATAATAAATACGTCAATTTAATTTAATGTAAGTAACTACATAATGTAAAACGTGAGAATAAACAGCCCATTAGACTTCAGGGTATAAACAACATAACAGCATTTCGCTAGCTAAGTTTAGGTCCCTTAAGTGATTGAAAAAGAAACCATTGCCGTTCATCGGTTGTAATTTCCAAGGTACTTTGGTACTGAATATTGAATACCGATAGAAACGTGCCAGATTTAAGTACGACCGTTTCAAATTTTAAGCTTTTTGAGTGCTCAGTCAGCCGTGCATGACGGCTATTGTAACTCATAGTGACGATTGCCTGAAGCGCTTACGCGACGTAATCATAAAATCCATTTTGCGGATGATTGCTCGGGCGGGCCTCTACTCACTTAGGTATTTTGTTCCATCGGGATATTTACGGATAAAATATTATATTAAACAAAGAAGCCGCAAAGTTAATTTTTAAAATTAGGTATTTAATATTACCAAGCGTAATAACCGTTACATTTATGTTGTAACCGCAAAATTTAGTCAAAAAAAATACTTTTTACCAAGCGGCTGTTTCAATTTTGGTAAAATATTACGACGCCACCAACTAACGCTGAAAAAGACCGATACCTACCACAACACTACTACCTATTAGATTTGGGTCCCATATATTGACTTCCAAATTACCCACACGGATCATTGTTTAGTAACCTGTTAAACTGATCAATTGTACCGATACAATTTGGGCATCGATGATTTATTTGATTATCGAGGTCTATTTAACCTTATAACCTTGGAACCATAAATTGGTGGCATGCAGCCAACCAGTACTAAATACATACATTACCTATAATGTAGATATATTGACTCTGGTGTTTGTTGCACAAATAGACATCTAATATAATAAAATATTACAGAATTAAGCCAAGGATTAAGATTTTTAATGAATCTGGGTTTAAAAGTACTTTAGTGTTGTAAAATTTCAATGTGAACACAGAGTCTATTTTGTTGGGGATTCTTTTCAGTGATCCTCTTCAACTACCCTCGCATCTTCCTTGAATCACTGAAGTGGCAGTCACGAGGTTACACCCCTTTGATCCTACTTCAAAATATACCTCCAAGAGAAATAGTTATATATTCTTTTCTACATTTACAAGTAGGTATGTATATTTGCACATATCTATGTAGATTGGCACACTTTACTAATAAACAACTCACGATTTTGAAAGTAAGCATCATTTTCACTTACCGTGAGATATAGAGACGGCATAATCTCACACACCCACTAACATGCATGTAAACAGATTACAAGAGCCTATCTGTACTTTAACTCTACCAAAACGAGATCAACTTTAGTTGGTGGAATTTTATTAAGAAAGATGTATTAATTTAATAAATCTAGTATATGTTTATTTATTTTTATGTAAAATACTTGTAATATCTATTACATCAATTTAACATGGCTTAGGTATGTACTTATTCCTTTTTAAAGTCAATAACACAAATATACGTAACACAACAAAATATTAAAGAAGTTTTCATGTTAGATATTTTTTAATTCTTTGTCTCTTTGTTGTCGTGTAACTTTCCGTCCATTCGCACCACAATTTTCTTTAATTGAATTTGAACATAGTTAGAAGGCAATTTTGGTTTGGTATCTATCTACATATTTATTCACTCAAGAGCTCATAAGAAATATTCACATATTTTAATGATGCTACGTCTATACACATGTTTGATGATGATGATGATGACTATATGGTACTATTAGTATTTCCAGTTATCATAAAAATAAAATAAAATCGAGCTTTGACGCTACCACGATCTAATACGTAAATTATAACCATCCGTAGCAGACCATTGGAATGCAGATTATACAGATGTTACTGACTCGTTTGCGTGTAATAACATATTTAATACCTAGTATAGCAGGGTTCATTACACTCATACACAACACAACACATGTTCTCTGATCATCCATTCTACACTTTTTATTGTCATTTTTGGTACTCAAAACATACATCGCCTCACAATATAATAAAGTTATTTTACAATAAATAAAGTAGTAACGGCTTATACAAAATTCATGAAGGAAACAATTCATTCATAAGTTCAACCCATTCTTCAGTGTAATTCGATACACGGTCAGATAACGTGATTTCTTACGAAGTAGTGCGATTTAAAAGTTTAATGTTGATATCGTCCGATGGAGGCACAAAGTTAAATGTTTATTTATTATCTGTACACATGGACTGTCCTATGAGACAGTTGGTGATGGCCACATCCTGTGCTTATTGACATTTCCACGTCGTTTAAATAATATTAGACTGATATCTTGATGTCACCCTAAGTAACCTTATCACTGGTCAATAAAAATGTCCAAGCAGTGCATACCTACACAAAAGAAAAATATAGAGAATGTCTGATTTAGTAAAACTGTGACAGAAGGATTTAAACGCAATAATTATAATCTCAAATGCAAGACAGAAAAAGATGAAGGTTTGTTTCTATTACGCAATTAATCTCGTAAAAATTTGAAAGCCCTTTTATCAATTTTTATTTAAACAATGACTTTATTTATTTTAATGAAAACAATGCCCTCCCTGTTTGTTTACAACGAACGGCTTAGTTGATATAAAGCATAAATCAAAAACTCCATTAAGGGCCGGTAGCAAACGTGCGGCAAGCCTCCGACGCGCCCTGTTGCAGTTACAAAAAGGCTGACTACAAGTGGTCGCTACAAAGAGTGAACGTGCAAATTATTTTCACCAGACCTTGGAGCACGCGATTTCGCTTGTCCAGAATATTAAAATGTTATATGACTCCTACTTTTTAGTATCACAGTCACGTTATGTTAATCTCTTAATGGTGCTTACCTTGATGTTTAATTAGTGATTATGGCGTTTACCTGCGCTATAGTTTGACACAACCATTAAGTAACCTGCTTAATAATATATTTTACCATAGCCTTTATGTTTTTAATTATGTTAAATTATCTGGAATGTGTCAACTGTCACTGTGACGTTGATATTATCAAGCTCTGTAACAGTATCTACACCGGATTACAACCAATATTTAAATTGTGTGTTGTAAACTAAACCAGAAACTCAAGCCGAGTTCAGAATAGTCATGAACCTGTTGACCGCTAGTTTAAATTAGTTCGGTGTTGTAGTGACATTAGCACTGCCATAATTAATTAACTGACCTGGATAATAGTGTTTAGTTTCATTTTCATGTTGTACAGAGCGTTGCAATGCATGCCCGTCTAGTATGGTATAAACTGGGCCTGCATAGCATTATATCTTGCTTTAATTAATCCGTAGCTTTAAAAAAGGTTTTATATTACGCAAATATTTCTTAAAATGGTCTAGCGGTATAAATATACTAGACACGATATTTTCTCAGTTTTATCCTACCAAAAATACTATTTTAACTGCCTCGGTGGTCGAGTGGTATACGCCGCGTGGTCCCGGGTTCGATTCCCGGGTCGAGCAAAAAATACTTCTAATGAACCTAGAAGTTTAGAATTGTTGCCGATGAACGGCAATAGGCTCTATTACGTATTTGACCTAAACATAGCCGGCGAAAAATGGGTAATATTCACCTCTGCTTACACCTTCGGGTTATACAGGTGTGATGCTATTTTTATGTAAAATAGCATGCTTATCTAAACTAAAGTATTCCTATTTCAATTATCTTCATCAACTTTGTTTTTGGCAGCCCCACAACGTACCTAATACTTGAAATACTTTTTGGTAGACGAGTACAAAGTATCGATTTAAATCGATATACTGAAATAGATTTAATGAAATCAATTGTGACGTTCATCACACAGTGTTCAAGTATTCAAAGTTGACACTGCCTGTTAAGCTAGTCTCGAACTAAATGCACAAAAGATCCCGCTGGGTCGAAGTGCCTACCAGTCCCATTTATAAGATAAGTCTCGAAATATAGCAGCACAGCGCTCGATCACGTTTTCGAAAATAGCAACAATTACCGCAAATTTCAATCAGTAGTAAGTTTACTAATTATTACACATTCAGAGTACATATTTGCAACCCATGTTGGATAAAGTATTTAGGTCAGTGATAGAAAGGCATGGATAGGCAGAAGTGTGTGCAACACCAATTTGATTATAGAAAACAAAATTCTCGAGTGTTCTTGAAATAATGACCATGAAAAATTACGCAAAGATGACTTCTTATTGGTCGAAATCTATGTCATTTCAGCTTTGTAAAGTACTAAGCCAGTCTGTAGCCAGTTTCAATTAAAAAGTCAACTTAAATCAATCATAGAGCAATACATCGCAAAACAAAAGCCTAAACAAAAGAGTGTTAACAATAAAGGAACACTCAATCAAAATTCAAAATTGAGGTACCTACGTCGCACGCACAATTAGACCGTATTCACGCCCCAACGCTTGTATTCAAATTACAAAACACCGGGACATTACGATGATATTTTTTTGTTTTTCTGTCTTTTGTTTCCGTGACTTCATTTATAGTCACCCTACGCAGCATTTGTGGTCATATTGCTTTTTAAAACGGTGACATGGGTGACAATTTATTTTACATTTTATGGCGCAAAGCTACAGTGCCTATTCTATTAATCACTTCATTCAAATAGGATCGACGATATTAAAAAAACACATGATTTATAAATTAAATGAAAAATGCTGAGAATCCTTAAACGAAATCTTATAAAAACAAAAATATCGCAAATTATCTACCCCGCAAAGGAATGAAGAATGACACATAGGCAAGTGTAATGTAATTTATTTTCAGTCAATGTGAGGTGTGCATCGTGCATGAATTGTGATGTATAAACACCTCGACGCATGTGTTTCTTGTCACTGATATCAATATGGTATGGCGTGCTATGGACAGGCAGATTGCATGCATCTGCTTTTATAGTGACTCATGTCATAACACGGCAAGGATTTATCATCCTATGCTAATTGCATGCAAGTTTCCTTATTACACGCATAAGTAAGTAATATTGAAGATATTTACTCTTCTAGTAGTAGATTAGTTACTTCTAGATCTGTGTCAACTATCTGTGTGACCGCTGTCTCACTAAGCATAATTAACTGACATGATGGTCTGAAAGTATAAAGTATGTATCTAAGACTTTTTATGTATCTTCCAAAGGCCAGTCGCATAAGGCGTGGGAAATAGAGCGTTACTGACCTTCAGTTAGTATCGATGCTAAGGCCGGTATAATACTAAATAATTTGCGCCAACTGGTGAGAAATAGTTCTAAACCAAAGTATAGGAACAGATAGAAAATACAAGTTTGTCATGTAGATAATGGGCAGGGCCCGCTTTCCCGGTCTGCCTTAACTAGGCCACAATAACAAGAGACGATAGCTAAGTGAAATTAAACACGGACCGACGACGATGGCGGAAATGCAAGCATCGGTAATGTGACGCGATAAAATATACAAACCTACGTAATGCCACGCCACGGTACGGGGTTGAGACTGATGGAATACCATCTAACTATATTTTTTTTTTATTCTTACAATAGGCTGCCGCTTGACTACAACTTGCCTGATGTTTAGCAATGATGTAGTCTACGATGGAACGCACCAGCCCGGTATACCGATAATATGGCTTAGTGCTAGAACCGTATCTATCGTAACATCGATATAGAGTATATTACCGGCACATAGATCAGATTATCCTTTCCTTACGAGACCGCCCAACAATCTGTTTGTTCACATTATTATCGGGCATGTTACCGCTTAAGTACATTTAAGCACAATATCGTAGGTACCTTAAAATATGTAAGTAAACGTATGTGTGTAGATAGTAATTTATTCCTGTATTTATTAATAAATGTTATCTTTTCGTCAGCAATTATAGCTGTGCCCAAATCTTAATGTATTTAATTATTATATATTTAAAGGTAGGTGTAATGCTAATAATAAACTGAAATAAATAACCTACTTAATTTTATTAAGTACGTTAGGATTTTTTAGTTACAAAATTACTAACGATTGCATGATAATTGATGATTACATTAAAATGAAAAGAAGGTATGGAATATATTTTAGGTGGATAGGTAAAATAATACACGTACATAACGTAAGTATAACAATTTTGTTTTAAAACATCACGTAATACAGCGTGAATCACAATGAACATTGTCGATAAAAAACATCAATGTGTTTGGACCAGACACGAACGTAACCCGTAAAAGTTGTTTCCCGAGATAGAACATCGTAAACATAGTACAAATGACCTGAAAAATTCTTTGCAACATACACTACACATGTTAATGACTCACTAGTAGGTAAAAACATGTTTGTGTGTAAAGTGTGTAGACTAACGTTTGCAGCTCTTCACAGTGCTTCAAACATTAGCAAATAAACATTTTTGTCCGAGATGAAGAAACAGCTGTATGTCGACAAGTCAATTTACCCACTATACTATTAGTTTAACATAAACTGTTGAATGGGTCAAGAAAAACGTTAGCCAGCACTTCATTTGGTTGCGAAATATTATGAACTTATTGAGTCTTCGTGGGTAGTAATGGAAAGTATTTTGGGCATACCTAGCCATTATGTATACTTCTTTTAGGTAGTTTTTGTTCCTCCTTCTCGCATCGTTTCCTCATTGCTGAGGGTCTTAATCCCCCAAGCATGGAGTAATCTTTATCCTTATAATTTTGCGCTTTCTATTTCGGTCTTTGGAATCATGGAGAGGTTCGTGTAGTTTAGTGTTCAACATAGAGCGGATTAGTTCCTACCAACTTATTAGACGTTTTACCTTCACTGTGCCTTTGAATCAAAAGTTACACTCACTAAATTATAGATACCTATTTGCATTAGAGCATTATATCTAATTTATTGATTTACGCATCTTAACATACTTAATATGTACATAAATATCAGGAGGACACATATCCAACACGCGACATTTTGACGTGGCACGTGGTACGAAAGATGCAACGAGGCGGAAAGTAGGCCATCCCTGTAATGTGCCGGGGAAATGTACTGATGCGGAACAATCACTTCGCACTTACACAAATTGATGGCTCAGCCACCTATAGGGGCGGTGAAAGTGTGAAACTGTTAAGAAAGTTACTTTATTAGTATGTTCTGTTTTATTGGACGAGTAAGTATTGATTGTTGATACAAATTACAAAATTATATCATTTCAGATAAATGCTGCAATGTTTACTCTATGTAATAATGTATATTGATCCAAATTTTGTCCCATCAACGCAACAACAACAAAAGATCTCAACTCAGTCAAATTTATTGTTGTATATTTTTATTATATTATAGCTATAGTAAAATTAAAAAAAATATGGAAAAGCCGTTTTTTTATGTTATTACACAATGGTCACGAAAGTTGATGATACATTATTTGAAACATTAACGCATGTAAACTCTAATTGGATCTGTTTATATTGTTTAGAAAGGGAAAAAAAGAAAAATGGAGTTCCTGTTGCTATATTTCAACTCCATGATTAGACCGGCTCCGTGACCTGATATGTACTGTATCCAATTTAATAGCCAATAAAGTATGCAGAAATCGTGTAGAATCGAATGTTGGGAAGTGGTGCTATTGCAGCTTCCAAGATTTGACCCATACAGATGAACACAGCAAGTTAAGTAAATAAAACGTTCGATCGCAACGCGTCGATACATTATTTAGAATATCTATATTTCTCTCTATGATTAATGTGTTTATTTATTCTAAATTCTTAGATTACGATATGCAATAAATCCTTCAAAATAGCATGGCATGCCATTTGATGTATAAATGAGATGGCAGATAAGTTTCTAGTTGCTAACATAAATTACAATCATGACTATTACAAACCATGTGGGCAGACCAAGGATGAACTACAGTTACTGTATCGCTGGGCCTTGAACACTTACCTAAAACAAAGGAAACGAGGGTTAAACAACATTATTTATTACAAACTGTACGTGTGATTAGCATAAACACTGTGAATAATATTGAGCTTTGAGGTGTGCTTGATAGTTACATTTGAAATTTATTTTAATAAAATATTAGAATGTGTACTTGTCTGTATAGTACATTATTAACCAGTAACATCGATTTCGCTTAGGTAACAAGAAACTTACATACAAAACTTTGATTAACAATACCTAAATGTTGGTTCGGCTTTCAAACAGTTAATGATCATTCATTGGTATTTACTAGATATTTACTAATGCTACGCAATCCGACCATCTTGATACATCAGAATTATCATTAGCTTGTAGGTATTAATTCTCTCCTTAAACACGATCTCGTCTTATCGCGATTCGAGGCTATGCTCATCCCGCTCTTGCCGCCCACCCTGTTGAGTTCGTCACTCACCCTGGTCGCCCTCAGACCAGGTGGAGTGACGAACTCAATAGGGTCTGCTCTACGTTTCCTGGTTTGTGATCTCTGTCCTTATAAAATCTTTAAAGAACAAAGTTACCTACTTATTAATTCTAGAATATTTGGTAAGATGTAAAAGCAGAACTACAGAGCAGCAAATCGCCCCACCCTGGAGGCTTGTTCTGTGAGCAGACTGATTGACTGACCATGACTAATAAATGTGACGATTTAATTACGTAGAATAATCTTATTTTATCCCTAACAGTAACGATAAACTGCTCTCTTCCAAGAATAACTGACAGTAACTATTGATTTCTAAACATTAAATGGGGTGAAGCAGAAATAATAAACGTTAATTTCATTTGTTGTAGATTTCGGACGTTAATTTATATGAAATGACCACCCCGAAGTGCTATTGTGCTCTTCACGTCACTCACGGACGTGACCGAGGGAAACCAATCTAGAAATATATTGTGCGGACTGATTTAATGGATCTTTTGTTAAATATTTGCTGATACTCAACTTATATACAACTGACTTGAATTCGCCACAAAGACTGGTATATAATTACAGAGGAGTGTAGGAATTCTCTCACTTATTCTGAGTCTTCGTTAGAAAAGCATTCCAAGGGAATATACTCCTGGGATAAGAAATAAACAGCTCCGACATAAAATTTCATGTGTCCAAAATTTCTTCAGAATTATTTATCAGTTTTATCTCTAAATACTCGCAATTTTTTACACGGCGGAGCCGCGGGCGGATAGCTAGTAATAAGCTTCCCGACTGCAGCTCCACCCGCGCGTATATCGGTTATCGTGCAAAACCATTAACCTCTTTTGCGCAGTCGTCGGTTAAAACAATTTTATGTCATTCCCCGGGTCTCAAAAAATCGCCATACCAAATTTCATTCAAATCGTTACATTACTTTAGGTATGAAATCGTATCAGACAGAGAGTTACATTCGCAATTATAAAATCAGTAGGGATTATTTTACTAAAATAGAATTTTAATTAATATTTGAAGAAAATAAATGAAGTCCCTTCCAAACGAATAGTTAAATAAGTATAAAATAAAAGGCCTTTTCAACGCCCAAGATACTTTTGTCTTGAAATAAAAATTATAATTAGAAAGGTTAAAACGAACAGGTACCTACTAAGTAAAAGAACCAAATGAAATTTATAAACATCTAACCACCACTCAAAGTCATTAATTGGTGTAGCATCGATAAATCTCGTTGCATCTAACGAAACTTATAAAGGACCGCTATTCGATAACTCTTAAATCGCTTTATTAAGGAACTTTTAAAGTAATTAACGATCTGACAGTATATCACACCGGAGGAGATTGTAAATTTCAATTAGTATGAGGTAAATTATTGCTTTATTAAGTGCGATATTTACTGTATCTTATCGTGTTTACTCTATATAAGATTGTGACTTATTAAGTTCAATGAGTCTAATAAAGGTATGTATCACAAAATAGGAAAACATACATAACAAAAGTTAGTTATTTAGTAACTTCTACTTCAACTCTTAAGATATTTAATAGAGGCCCCAAGACATGACCAGTTATGCAACGATAATGGGTTGTCTTTAGTGTTTCATCAAAACATTTTCTCCTTTAGAAAGGTAGGACAAAAACATTTTTTTCTTTATCTTATTTAGGAACTTCTGTACATTGTACATGTCAGTCCCATGAATAAGAACTTTGTTAGTAGAACTTGAATATATAATATTTGTCATAAGACTATGTATTAAATCAATAAAAGCATCCAGTTACTATGTCGGAAACAATGGAATGACGTTGAACACGCAGCCGATACTACTAAAGTATAATTTTCTGTTGTATCTGGAATTCTCTCGCATGTTTTTCTAAGGGCTAAACATTGAAAGTTATAGAAATAGATTTACGACTTTCTCCAGTTACTTTATTTATTGTTTGGAACATTAACAAGTCGATACCTACAACCGTTATTTTCATTATATGTCAGTCACACTAATTCTTTTTTTATCAGTCTTTACTTCGCGCAGAAGCGCAGTAACCTTTTAAGAACCTTAAGTTGACATACACAAATTTGCAAAGTCTATATTCAGATTCGCCAATTAGTATTAAGTAGATATATTTAAGTAGCTTTAACTAATATTCTCGTCTGGTTTATGTTACATAATGTTATAAGCAATAACAAGTACATAATAGTACCAGTAACTTACATAAAGTCGTCAAAACATTGTGCCGAATTAGAGAAGTCGTAAATATAACAATAAAATTCTGATGAATTGCACACAATATGTCCGAGCAGCTTGTGAGTTGCGACATTAAAATATATATAACTATAAATCTAGCGCAATAACCTTACATCTATTACTATTCTGCAATAAAAATGCTGTAAACTTGCCTACCTGCAGTATTGTTAATGCTTACGTAACAAAACTCGTCACAAGACTACGGTCAAGCTTTAGAACACAATAATAATAAGTTTTTGAATTGACACAGCGTAGTACATGCCATAGACTTTAGGCTCTAGATCGATATTTTTTTCTAGCAACTATTCCGTCCAAGTTTAATTATTTTCATAGTTAAATCACGATGCATTACATGGAGTTAAATCACTTTTATATTTAACTTGCCACCCTACTACTGCCCGCCGTCGCGTTGTCGCCGTCGACTCGCCGCCTACTATCAGGTGTTTCTTTTCCCGAGTTTTTGTAGAAAGAATAACAACAACATGTTAGTTTAGCGCTACGAACCATTAAAGCTACTCTCACTGTCATCACCAGAGGTAAAAATTTCAAATGGCATCTATGATGCTCAAATTACTGTCCTACGTTTGTTCAGTTTGTACAGACTCTGAAATACAACGCTGTAGTTAAGCACTGCTTCATCAAAGATGCTACCGTTCGTGAAACCAAACGATTGTTGTTGTTGATCCAAATGGTCTCATCGTAATTAAGCGTAAACTTAATTACGATGAGACGAAAATCTAGTTAAGATCATGTTATAAGTTTGTGGATGAGTAATTCTAATGTTGTCATTCATAAATTAAGAAATAATTCATAAATATTTATTTTATTGTTATCAAGACTACTGTCGATTTAAAATTTTACCACTGGCATATCATTTTAAGGTTGGCTCCTCACGACACAGGTTTGCCTAGTGTGAGGACCACTATAAATAAGCATTTTTTCATTTTATTTTTTTAATTAATTAATCACAATTTAGTTATTAGGCAAAAGTTAGTTTGGTTCTTAATTTAGGTTAGTGTTGAGATTGTTATTCAGTTAGGTAATTTTTCTTGTCCATTTGTATCTTCATGTTAACTTAAATAAAATAAAACAAATAATTATATAAATATTCTGGGACATCAACACACACGGTCATCTGGTTCTAAGCTAAGCAGAGCTTATGTTAAGGAAACCAGATAACTGGTAAATACTATACATATAATACTTTTCTTTTGTAAATATTTACACCCAGACTCGACACAAACACAAATGTTCATAACTTCTACGTAACTTCCTATTAATCTGAATATCAATCTAAACGCCTATAAATTTTGTCCACCCAAAGCATTTCTAAGAATCTGTTATGCGAAATTGCGAACAATTCTCTATACATCGACTTTATCCTTTATTTATTCAAAACAATATCCAGCTGACTTTACTCGGAATCCATTGACTTGTCCAATAAAAAGTATAAAATGCTTAATTATACAGATACGCCTTTGAATATTTAACATTATCACCTTGATTGCATTTTTTACGGTTTTTGGTCATATAAACGTGTCCATTGTCCATTAGTGAACGTATGTAAACGTTATAAGTGTTGTTGGAGTCATAAATTTGGTATCGGTGGTTTATTAAGCACGGTAATGTTGTAGCGATTACCTTATAAGAGAATGATTAATTATCCTTTATGGGAGTGCTTGAGCTTCTTCGACAATCGATTATAAGCCGGAGGTGCATCTTAATGGGGTATGGGAGTATAATTTTTTGCCATTCAGTTAATCACTGAGCGGCACGAGTATGTACAAACGTGACTTAATTCGGTGATCAGTTTTGGGAAGTGGACGTATGAAATTACGTTCAGCTCCTTATTGATCAGCCTGGTTAAGGAAAGATTATCAGTTGTTATTTTGTATTTTCGAAAGTAAACAATCCTTTAACTTTTTTATCGGCATAAGACCGTTACTGCCGCTACCAATATAAAACATCTAACGGAGACTGACCCTTATTACGATTCATTATTACAATCTGCCTGAGATTTTTCTAAACGGAATAATTTCATAATTCGAAACATCAAATTTTATTATTGACTATCAAAAATGAATTTTAAAAATCATAATAATCATGTCGAATCGTAGAAAAGTGGAGCCTCAAATAGATGACCAAGCACTCACAAATCATAAAACCTAATTTCAATTTCACACACTTCATAAAGTGATAATGGAATTCCCAGAAATAAGAGGTCGTGTGATGATAGTGCCCACGTGGGAGGCGCCAAGCCGCTAGGCGTGTCATTATGGGAACTGCACCTAATAGCGATTCCGCACAACTCGATACGGCCGATTTATGACGTGTAATTACCGGTCAAATCACATATAACTGTAGGCAGATACTGCACTTACTACAGCTAATAATGCCTAGGATTAGAACTAATAGTACTTACCTAGCTGTAGCGATTATACTCAATTCCAATTAATACAGACGAACCAAAGCAATCTATTTTGAGGACATTAAATTTTAACTGTTATTAGAACCTATTCTATTATCTACTAAAATACTGTTAGTTCCTATTGGTTTGAATTGTTTATCACTATTTGCAATCATTATTCCATTATTACTCTTTAATTGGATACTTTTATGCAATCTTGCCAAAGTGTGTTATAATCATTCTAGTTTTACCAAAAAGATATAAGAAGTCGAAAACATCAAAAAGAGGTAGTTATTCAAATAAATAAATAAAATAAATAAAAAATAAAAAATTTGCATATCCAAAGATAACAGTATTTTAACGACTTAGCAACTAAAGGGCTAAAGAGGAACTTCGAATATCGAATTGATCGTAAAGGCGTCTGTACGGGCAAACCCGTACAAATCAATAGTATTAGTTTTATGTTGACGCGGCCGCGCAGTGACCAACTTATTTCTTTATAAAACGCATTTAAACACAATAACAATCGGTTAGTAATTGCAGCAAATTCGTCGACATAGCATTCTCCGCGACCTATAGCTCAGTTGTTAACTCCGCGCCGCGTACCTATCATTAGCAATATCAAATCTATAGTGTAAATCTGTGTAATTAATATATCATTCTTTATCATTATCATTTTATCTTTCATTTTACAAATCAACCGTACATTAGTGGTCCTTCGAGGGCTTCGCTTGTGGACATCAGTGCAGTATTTTTGCAAAAGTGTTGTGCAGTGTTTCGCGAGTGAAGTAAACGAACTAGCAAAGTGTCTGTGCTGCCAGCAAGAGTGCAGTACAGGTAGCATCCAGCATCTATCAATATCATTTATCAAGAATCAGCAGAGATCAGCAGTTGGCGAGCAGCATCGCTCTCCGTCGAGACTTTCAAGTAAGATCGTTTCATTTATCACTTATCTATCAACATGTCCTTTTCCATGGAAGACATTCTAGCAAACCAGCAACAACTACTCGGTGCGATAGAGCAGATTTACACCAACTTCAAAAAAGATGGTTCCGATCGTAAGACTTCAGACTACATTCGCAAAAGATTGGAAACATTAGATGCGTATTGGCAGGAATATCATTCAAATCACATGCTATTATGCAGCGTTGAATATGCCCAATCCCATAGTTATTTCACTACTAACCAATACGACGGTGTGAAGGAGAGATATGAAACTGTTCGCGGAGTGATCCAGCAATATCAGAAACCTGATGACAAGCCCTCTACACCCTTGTTAAGGCCTTCTACACCGCTAGGGCCATCAGGCTCCGCGCAGCAAACATCTACATCCTTTACAAAGACTCAGGGTTCAAACAGCAAAACTGACGAAAGCGTGAAAAAACAGTTAAGTAACTTCAAAGCTTTTGAACACACTGTATCTAAAATCAACTTAGAAGTTGTCTCAGAGAAGTGGGAATTTCAACATTTACTAAAAACCGTCCAGGACCGTTGGTCAAAAATAGATACTCAGCATTGGGAGTTAGACAGTGAACTAGGTGATAGAAACCAGGAATATAGCAAGATGTTCCTTAAGTACGAGAACACATACAATGAGGTCCTTAAGGCTATCAACAAGAAGATGTGGTCTGTTTCACACAGAGATCAAGCCACACCAAAAATAGATATCCCTACGTTTAGCGGCAATTATCATCAGTGGACGTCGTTCAAAGACCTTTTCACTGAATCAATCCACAACAATCCAGGACTCTCTGGCGCTCAGAAAATGCAATTCCTTAAGACTAAAGTCAAAGGGGAGGCTGAGCGTCTGATACAACACCTTCCCATTACCTCTGATAACTACATCATTAGCTGGGACATTTTAAATCATAGATATGACAACAAAAGGATGATTTTTACATCGCATATCAGTACTTTATTTAACCTTCCCGTTTCACAGCAAGTATCAATACATCATATCAAACGCATCCATGACACCACTCTGGAAACTTTAAACGCCATCAAAAACCTTGGAATAGACGTTACATCCTGGGATCCATGGGTGGTCCATGTTTTATGTCAAAAACTGGATTCAGAAACTTTTTCTGAATACAACACAGCTATAAAACAACCACGTGAATTGCCAGATTTAAACGAGTTCTTGAAATTTTTAGAAAATAAGTTCACTAGCATGGAGGTAAGCAGGAAAAAGCAGAAGACTATTCCTCAAAAACCCGTTTTTTCAAGCAATAGAACGGCTGGAAATAGTCATTCAAACCAACAGAAATCATATCATTATCATACAAAGCAAACTTATTTGAGCAACAAGGCTATTTCGCAATCTTCTAGTGACAAAAAATATCAATTTAATTTATTTAATTGTCCAGTCTGCAATGACGCACATCCATTATATAGTTGTAAGCAATTTTCAGATATGTCCCCAATGAAGAAAAAACAATTAGTTGCTAATATAAATTTCTGCCAAAATTGCTTGTATAATCATAATGGCAAGATTTGTTTGTCGAAAAAACGTTGTCGCGAATGCAACGAATTTCACAATACTTTGTTGCACGAGGCATATCATCAGCAAAAAGAAATTTCAACATCATCTCCAAGCACGCAGCAAGACAACGTGCGACCTGCTAACCGCGACCGAGTTCAAAAGGGTAGCACGCACGTAGCACAGCAAAACATGGTATCTGAAATTCTGCTGTCGAAAACATGTCGCGAGAAAACTGGTCTCCGCCTCACCCACGCGAATTCCTCACAGGGCACTCAATTTGCCACCTTCAGAGCATTGTACAGAAATATCAAGTACTTACACTTTAGTTTGATATACATAGATTAGAAGAATACATAGAAAAACAATGTGAATCTTACATGAAACCATGTAAAAAGACCCAAGTCTGGTTTTACTACTACCTACATAAAATCTACTCTACAAAGTTGTTATGTTATTTAAGACAACGAATAATCGTGAGACATTCGATATTCGCAGCACAAAATACGTTCCATAATACACCGGTCGTTTTACCAGATATTCAATACTCAGGTGAAAGATATAACACATTTCTTCAAGAAAATGAAAAAGCCGTTGCTGGTAGCGTCATCTTAAATTGAGTAGGTAGGTACCTAAAGATGTTTTATGTATTTTGTCGTATAAAATAAACATCAAGAAGGATTTATTTCGCGGATGAGACGGTCGTGAGGTCGATATTCAAATGGACTCCACCGTCTTGACGTGCAACATAATTGAAATGTATTATGTTAATACATTAAAATAAGTACCAAAATAAAATCCTTACGTAAATAAGCACGTGAGGTCATCGTACTCGTCGATCACGAAAACACTAGATAGCCAGACTGCAAATAAATGCAACGAAGCAAGTGGATATTTTACATATTGGCACTAATATTTAAAAACGTTTTAGTTAAGTGAAAAATATTAACAATAACAAATTGAAGATTGAAGATGACTTTCTAAATGACAACTTGCCTACCTAAAATGTCTTTATAATTTGTTATGTTTATAAAATACCTACTATAACATCTAATGCACTTTAATAAGATTTTCTTTGTCTAATAGTATTTCGGCGAGCAGTTAGATGGGGTATAGAATAAAACCGTTAACGTTTAAAGAATACCTACCATTATTTTAATTATTTAATATCCTTTTTTAACCTCTAACGAATAAGAGTGGTGTTATAAATCCGACGTGCAGGTATATCTCTATATCTGTGTATCAACTATTTTTACACAGCAGCGTTTTAATGAAAAATCCAGACGGTTCTTAACTAAGTGGGCAGTTTAAAATAAAATATGTAGTTACATGTTTTGTTTCTTTGATAAAATACAGTTCTTATTTTAATAATTTTCACCCGCGTGGGGTGAAAATTATTTCCTCGTTTGGGGGTAAGTTTTTAAAATTCCCCTAACCTCATACGGAACCTATGCTATGTGCCAAATTAGGAGTGTTTAGATCCAGTGATCTGGGCTATGAGTTGATATGTCAGCCAGACAAAAAGTTTATTCTTTTATGCCTTTAGAAGGTAAGGAATATAACAATAGGATTTACACCTCGTACTAAGAACGTATCATGTCTCAAATTTATCTTGTCTGTGCATCTGAGTCATACCCCAAATTCAAGATTTGGATAAACATCCGATTTATTATGTTGTTCCGGATATGAGCAATGCATCTCATGCGATTTTTTATCGTGAATATGTCTGGCTATATAGATTTTTATTAGTGTTGTTATGAATACGTTGTTACTATATTCCACGCTAGTCCACATAAGCATAAAATACTAGAAGTATGTCAAAAGTTGCTACTTTGACATACTTCATCATCGTTGTAAATAGCTTATGATTATATAACTAACCTGTAGTTGACACCTGTGTGCCATATTCTACCCAAATCTAAAATCATTAATCATCCTTCCATTCTAACCAAACGATTGCTCTGTGAACCTCTTTTAGACGCCCGATAGAACCCTAGTTTAATGCTCGAAAAACAGCACAGTTGCCGGAAGTCATTCTATAATAATATTTGCTTTCCCCCGTGGCGTGTATATCGTGCCCAGCAGTAAGATAAAAAGAAACCAATAGCCTACCTCAATAAATGGGCCATCTAACAGTGCAAGAATTTTTCCAATCGGACTAGTAGTTGTAAGATCAGCGCGTTCAAACTAGCGCGCTTTAAAATATAGTACCTACCTATAGATTTTAATTAATCTTAGCTGTAAAATAGTAGGAGAATTGTGTGTTTTCGTGGTTTTGACTCACATCAATTAAAATTGACTCACTCGTTCCTTATAATTTGGTTTAATATAGGATTTGTGTTTGTTATTTCCTACTGAAGATCATTGTGAATCATTACGAATTAAGATCATGACATCATCACCATCATCCCAAGTAATCCTCTTTCTAAGAATAAATCCTGCAATAGAATTCATTTGAAGTACAGATAATACCTACATACATTATGTATGAATCAATTTATTATTATGGCAGATATTAAGTCCCCCACTACATACATAATTCAATTGTTGCTGATCAATGAAATTGGTGTAATAACTGTCAGATAAATAATGGAAGTGGTTTCAAGATTACTGATATAAATAGATAGGTAAAAGACCATAAAATTGAGTTAATATGAATATGTTTAGGTAAGTTTATGCTAACATCAGTGTTGTGGGTCGCCTCTAGTATGCACTCACAGCGTTTACTGAGCAATGTCCATGTTTGACACTGATGGGTCACACTTACTATTTGTTTTATTTTTTTCTTCTTGTACTGTATCCAATATGGTTTTTTTTTCTCTTTCCATGTGTTTTTTTTATCATTTGATTTTGTGTGTCCTGTGTTTGTGAAATAAATCTTTTTCTTTCTTCATAATTTCTTTTCCTTCTAACTTAATTTAATATAAATTCAAAATATACCTACCTAATAATACACATCTACACAACCTGTCTAGTTGTAGTACTTAGGTAGGTACTGTAGACTTATACAAAATTCATTGACTTTTTGGTAAATAGGAAGATTATGAACTGACTCACAAAAATGTAGTGTATACACCTGAAGTTCTAATAAATGTATTTAATCCATTTATGTTAATAAATATAATTATATAGACAAACGTAGCATAACGCCTGTATTACCCGAAGATGTAGGCACAGGTGAATATAACCCATTTTTCACCGGCTATCTTTAGTTCACATACGTAATAGGGGGTGAGGCTTTCGCTGTTCTTCGGGCACAATTCCAAACTTCAAGCTACAACTAAGATTCTCTAAATAAATTATAAAAGTTATGAACTTGTGGAATTCTATGTTTTCCGATAGCTATAATCTGCCTGTCTTCAAAGTGAATCAGTATTTACTGGGTAAGCGCGTTCCATCGTAGACTTTATCATTGCTTCAAATCAGGCAAGTTGTGTTGACGACAAGCCTATTAAAGGATAAAAAAAGTATTTACGCTCGACCCGGGAATCGAATCCAATCGCCTCCAAGGCATTTACATAATACTAGCTGCCCCAGCGAACTTCGTACCGCGCAAAATTGTGAATCTAAACCAATCCCAGATCCCATTGAACACACACAAAAAATTTCATCAAAATCGGTCCAGTCGTTTAGGAGGAGTTCAGTCACATACACACGCACACAAGAAATATATATATTAAGATAATTATATTAAATACACCCAATTGTTTTGTACTTAGTGTAGTTAAATTTAGGTACACAATTTAAACATATTCAGTATATTCCCTGTTATGTATAAACACAACACACACAATATAAAACCATTTATTTCATGGTATGGTGGCCATTCAAACTATGGTGGCAACTAACAATAAAAGTGGGACATTAAACCCCTTCTTTCTTCCCACAAAGGCATTAAAGCGTAATAACACATTATTGTCAATAATAACGTGAAGAAGAGTAACGCAAGGTGTAAAATTTTACTGCGTGTGAGTCGTAAACAAATTGGATAATGTTAGATAATTTATTGGACTACATTTGCCCTTGGTTCGCTTCTGGTGCGATGTTATTCCTTCACATTCCACACCATAGCGGCGACATAGACTTCTTCAGGAATAACAACCTAAAGCAATTTTTAAGGATGGGTAGTTAGGGATTAGGATTAAAGAAACACAAAAAACGTGCAAACTGCGGATATACACCAAATAAATATTTACGTTCCAAATCTTTTCCAACACGATAAGAAGAAAGGCAAACGTCTGCATTACATTGTTAATATCTCTGGTTTTTAATAGCAGCTATAATGAAACGTATCCAAAAAGACGATAACTGCAGTTTACTTTGTAAGAGAGCAAGTATGGAGTATAAAGTAAGATAAACGTTTATTATCGCGTTTGCCTATATGAGGTGAAAAGCAATCAATGTTTATTTAAAATGCTGTGAAGTTGTGTCTAACCCCTAGTTTCCACTAGCGAAACATTCACAAGAAAACATGTTGCAAGCACTGATTATCTCTATCGCTTAGGGATGAGTAGAAAGAGATGAGACTATACTTGTATCATGTTTTGTTGTGTATTTACACTACGCCCAGTTAAACTACATAATGTAGGATTATAATATATGTTATGTAGTGCCATTATGATATAGGGTGTCTGATTATTATTGATATAGGGTTTTACGATACGTGTCATCAATTCAAAAACAGGATGTTCAAACACGCACGATCTGGATACAATTAAAACCACTATAGCAACCAAATTTTAATGCCACTGCAAATCAACAGCGGTGCGTTCAACAGCCGCAGGTCGCGGTAACAATTGCAGCCTATTTTCAGTTGGGATCGGCCGTCCTCGTCCGGGTAATCGCATATTAACCGTACATAGTGAACGTCCTTTCGTCAGTCACGCAAAACCCCATTAAGTTGACTCAGCTTTGGTGCTGTAGCAGGACAGTGCCAATGCTAAGAATATGGATGACATCACAACATCGGAAAACGCATATGCGTAGCAGGATGAAGGAATTGGTATTCACGACAACGCAACGTGACGTGTTCCCATAACGGAC
The DNA here is from genome assembly GCA_936450015.1 of Meganola albula. Classification (NCBI taxonomy): domain Eukaryota; kingdom Metazoa; phylum Arthropoda; class Insecta; order Lepidoptera; family Nolidae; genus Meganola; species Meganola albula. Next base: position 8,617,955 of record OW388155.1, on the reverse strand, counting down.
GCATGATTAGACGAATCACATAGGAAACTAAACACTGTATTTTTCAAGGGTCGTGAATCTACTGGTAGTGTGATCGTCGCAGGACGTGACCCTTGAATCTAGGATTAGACAATAAATTATTTGTGCTTTTAATCTACCTGTGCTAATAGACTTTGAGAGTAGAGGATTTGCAGGAAAAAGTGTCTTTGTCATTAGTGTTTGCGTCATGAAAAATAAAATTTCTGCACACACACACTTTAGCTCTTTAAATAAACCGTAAAACGATGTTCAGAGTATGCTAGTCGGGTCACACTGGCGGCGATGATGTTCAGTCTACCCTTGGAACACGGTTTGACGGATATAATAAAAATTACCTAATATTTTAACTAGTAGAAAACATCATGCCGACAAACAAGGCATTTGCATTTTAGCGGTTTTCGCCAATCTGCGTACTTTATAAAACAAAATTAACAACTTTACTACCTACATCCAACGCGGTTCCGACATAATCTAACCAAGCAATATTTCTAAGCATTTAGAGATCACTATAAAGTTATGGTTTATTTAATCCTGTACCTCGTATTTCATTGGTTCCACGAACCTCAGTAGACCGTTGCAGGCATTGCAAATTGCTCAGCTACCGAGAAATCATAAACATCGTAACTCTAATCATTGCGACAAATGCCACTTGTACTAGACTAATTTTATCGAACTTAGGAATTACTGCTTTCTATAACTTATTACTTTATGTTTTACCTACTTTTATCATTATTGCATATTAAGATACTTAAAGGTAGCTGTTGATAACAACTTATGTATTGCATACCTATTTAACATCATCACAGAGTACAAGAAGAAGTTAAATAATTTACTCTATTTAAATGTACAGCGTAACCAAATTATCAATATTAAGTATTAGTGCCCATTTTTTTAAATATCTTTCTGTCATTGCTTAATAACAAACGTTCTAATTCACATTGTTCACATGCATAAGTAATAATAATAATAATAATATAGTGGGACATTAACACACACGGTCATCTGATCCCAAACTAAGCAGAGCTTATACTATGGAAACCAGATAACTGGTAATATACTACATATAATACTTTTCTTTTGTAAGTATATTCTTAAATATATGTAGATAATTAGACCCAGACGCAAGACAAACAGACATATTTAAACAAATGTTTGTCTCGGGTGGGAATCGAACCCACGACCTGCGCCGTGAAAAGCAAGTATCTTACCGACCACGCCACCGGCCCGTCAAAGTGCCTAAATAGTAGCAGTAGTTTTCACTCCTTTCATGATCCTATGCAACAGCACTATTTTCCTAGTAGTCTTAACTTACAGCTATCTATAGCTATTAATAAATCCCACTAATGCATTCTAATTCCGCTGGAGCGTGATATCTCTACACTTGGAGGTGCATTAACCAACCACTTCGATAAACTGCACACTTTCAGTTAAAATAGGCTATAATAAATTACAATATATTTGTTTAACTGTAACTAAATTAATTACTTCTAATTAGTGAGATATTATTGTGGTTTTAATAATGTGGTTTTAGTTTCCATTTGCGGAACAGAGAGACCTATAAATTGGTGTAAAATTTTGTAGTCAACACTTCCTTAAAAACAAAATTAGTAATTATGTTCACTGGTAATTAAATGGTAGTAGGCTTCAGCCGTGGTTAGTGACCACCCACCAGACAAAGCCGCACCTCCAAACCGCCTTGCCGTGTTCCGGTGCGATGTCTGGTGACACCATCCAAGAGGGTGGGTCGGAATTTTTGCTACTTTCTAGTTTGTAACCTTATAGAGCCTCATTTGACTGACACCTTCCCACCAAAAATCATTCTTAATCACGAGTGAATAGGTATGTTACTACAGACTACATTATTGCTTAAATCAGGCAAGTTGTACTTAGTCAAGCGCAAGCCAATTGCAGAATAAAAAATAGTTCCCTAAAGGTATTTTAACTAATATGTATCTCGATAATAATTTTTGGCCATTTTTCTAATACATTGGTAGAGATAGAGAACTGAAAGAATAGTTTAAATCGTTTACGGTACCAGCAGCGGGGCACAGGTTTCAAATGAAGATTACGCTGGTACTTATCTGCGCAACATGTGATCAATTATAGATTCGCCCTCGATCCAACTAGGAAAAACATAGAGCTATTAGATAAACAGTTAGGTACCTACATAAAACGAATAACATTCTACGAACTTGGTAAAAAGTTGAAAACCTGTCGTTCTGCGCATGTGGCGATTGAGTAACGGTTTCTGATAGTCAATGGGGAAGAAAAACTAGTAGACGCTATAATGATAGTTAATAGGACACTCGTGTTATCAACTGATATATTGCTTTCTTTGTTTTTGATACGTTAGTGTAGTATGTAAGTCAAGGTGAATGATACACCTAAGTAAACATTATCCAAAACTCAAGGTATGTTTATTGCTCGCCATAAAATGAAGCTAAATATAGACACTATTTTAAAATAAGACAGATAGTGAAAAGAATAAAGATCTAAAGACTTTGGTTATGAAGCAATTAGGAGGTAGATAATAACCACCGAGCACCTAACCAATATAATTATTCATAACATAAGGATATAGTCATTGAAAGTAAAATTATACAAACTCAGGTGTATGCAAATGTGTAATAAGACTTGGTATCAGCTCTATTGCGTTTATTTCTTGCGATAGACAACACAAGAGTGCTGGCTTGACATGTTTTAGCTACTGTTACATGCCATTCAGTGCCTGCCGGCTTATTACAATATTAGTTGGACAATTTGTTTCGTTTCCTTGTATATAATGAATTTTACTTGTGTAGCGACTATAGTTAAATTTTCTAATTTGAATTTCCTTATTACATACTTTCATTGTTTGTTTAAATAATTAACGTGTAACGTGACTAACATGAGAATATTCGAAAGGTAGTAAATAGGTAATCTAAGTAATTGTTTAACCTATAAAACACCTTTGGGAAAAGCTGTTTTAATTTAACTTTGCTTGTTGAATTTACGAAGAAAATTAGCATAAAGGTTTTTTTAATTAACATCAATACATGCTTAATGAAACGTTTTCGAGGAAAACAGCACCCAAGGGAATTTAGTAATGCGACAAATGTAAATAAGTACGAAGAAGTAGCTTTTAATTAATAAGGATTTGATTAATGTGTCTTCATAATTCACATGGAAGTAGATACTTTATCATTAGTGTTGATACCATAATTGAAACATCTTTGGGAATAAAGGATTACTTAATCTGGAATAAAAACAAATCGAATGCAGCTATTATCAATTATTAGCCCGGCGGGCTCAATGTGTATTGCGCTTTAAAACATTCGTCTTTATATCTAAAAAGAACTATGATAGCGATGAGTTTCAAATTTCAAACTTTGCGAGGTGTCATACAGGTATTTTAAGATCTTAGTTACAATAATACGAAAATCGCCAAAATGTAGTCCCGACTTTGTTAATAGATACCGTCGAAATGTAAAGCTTAGTCTAAATTTACTAACATAATAACAATTTTAGCGCATGCATTACAATTGATACTTATTAGATATTGTCTTTAAAAAATGGTTTTAGAATTAAATTAGGTATCTTTAGTCTTTTTAAATTAGGTACTTTAAAAAAAATGAACGCAGATTGAAATAACTCTGGTAAATGGAGACGCACGTTACATGCAATAAATTATAATTTGTGTTAAAAACAATTCAAAAGACAACCCAAGGATAAGGTAGTTGTACATCAGATGTACAAAAGGTCAATACTGTAATAGATAGTAACGTTAACTCGTAATACATGCCTTTAAAGGTTACTTGTCAGCTAAGCTACGTCTACTTTGATGGCCAATTACCGTTCAACTTGATGTCGTCATGACCATTGTATCTACATGTAGTTTGAGAATACAGTTTTATTTCAACTTTTTCTCTATAGCTTGCGCTTGACCAAAACTTATAGTCTACGACGGAGCGCTCTTACCCAGTAAATACCGGTTCACTCGTGATTTAGGCAGGCAGATTGTAGCTATCGGGAAACTGAAATGCAACATTTAATTTTATACTAGTTTTTATACTCAGTTTACCTTTAAATAAGTATAAGTAGGTATTTATTTATCTTGAAGTAATGTTTTCATCCAGCTTAATGCTAATAACAGAATTTAAAGTCATGAGACCGCTTATTGATTGTCGGACTCTCTCAAAGAAGACCAGTTACAGATAGAAATTACTAATATCTAAACAAACTCTTTATGCCAACAGTTAATGAATTAACATCCGTCCGTTTATCATGTAAGCGGATTAATTGCATAGTAGATTGACAACTCTCAAGTTTCAATTAATAGATGTATCTACCAGTTTCAAGTTTCTATATGACTAAATATTCGAAGTTAAACCAAGGTTGGTACATATTTTAATACAAATTAATGTATTATTAACCTCAAAGTTCAATAAATTATTGCAAAACTAACAAAGTAAGGTAATCATTTGAGTAGTTTTACCAAACTATAAAAAAAAATTACGTTTGAGTCTTGACTTCTAACTATATTTAAGGAATATTCTTTTAAGTATACATATTGTTCTAATTATATTAATTTAATTATTATTATCTATTTTTTTTGTTATCTTAAAGTTCAAATTATTTAATTTAATATACTAAATGAAATAACTATTTCATTGTAGGGACAGATGAGGCTTGACTTTGACAAACATAAATGTTACTGATAAAACATACAAAATAATTATTTCATAATAACATACGTATTCCTGTTTTATAAGTAAGTATCTATAATAATATCAATAGTAGCTATGACAACTCTTCAATCTAATAATTAGATAAAAGTACCGCATCGACATTAAAGACGGCAAGTGAAGTTATCTACGACGTATTTATAGTAATAGGCAAGTAAAAGATAGACGTAAACAAGCTTATCAATGCAACATGAGTCAACGGTGCCATTGAGTGGAATCATTAACGAAAACTTATAGCAGATGAATAAATAAACGCATCCTCATTTCCTGTGCACACACAGACGAGCAAACATGCAGTGTTGCTGGCGTCATTCCGAAGAGGGCAAACACTCGTCTTAAATATACTCCAGAGATATCACTGTGTTATCTGATAATGCACTGATTCACACTATCGTAGTGATAATGTAGTTCCAGCAGTGTAAAGGCTACCTCTTTCGTCGATGTTTTTAAAGGGCGAAGTAGAGGATAAGTAATAATATAAAACTCCAAAGTATACTCACTAAACTATAGTCTACGGAGATTCTCGCAAAAAGAGCTACTATTCAGCTCTTTAACTACTTACGAATAGGTAGTGGAATTAAATCTTTACTAAATACCATGGAAAAAGAAACAACAAAAAACCTATCTAACACACAACAAAGAATACAACTTGCTTAAACTTTATGATATGCAACTTGATATGTACCCATAAAACCTAAGTGTACCGAAGTAATTTAAAAGTGTTTTCTAAAAACACACTAATCTATTAATGTTATATTTACTCGGGTACTTGCCTACCCTAAACATTAAAGTTTCACCTATAAACATTTCTACCTGACTAATCCTCGGTGTCCGGGTGTAACTTGAAAACTGAATAGCGTTCTAAGAAGTTTAACGTTTTGTATATTCACTTAATAGAAAAAAAGTGTACTTAGACGATTGCGAAGGTGGGTACCTTCGCAATCGTAAAGGATAGCTACAAAGTTTATTTTGATAATAAGATTGAAACGCAAGTTATGCTTTCAGATTTTATTGGAATTTAATTGATTCACTATCTCCATGTAAGAAAGACTTTTCTAAGGTTATTTTAGATATTAAGCCACCCATAGATCAAAGTGTATTTATTGATCTAAAGAATTGTTTATTTAGATTTTACTTCACCTTAAACTAAAACCACAGTGTAAGAAGATAGTGAAAATAGATTTCCAAACTAGGGTATCTCATTTACAATACGACTGCTCTAAGAAATATAATAAACCCTGAAGCTTGTGTATGACCTACTCCGCACTCTAATTACCTGTAGTTATTAGGCAGCAGTCCAAGTTATTTGCTGACTCATCAAAGACAAAATATAAAGCCCTTCAGTGAACGATCTGTATGTAACATATCCTCATTACTGAGCAAGAGGCTTAACAATCGCAGCAATAATAATCCTATAGAAACACTAACAAGTTGGAGTGGCCACAATCACACGGAGGCGCAGAGGCCCGAGGGCATCTATTTACCATAACAAGAGAGGCTTCACAATAGTCGACTACGAGAGTAGTGCGCCTAACTAAGTGTAAAACGAGCTGAAGCTATATGGAAGCCCCTTTGTGCGACTAACTTAAACTAGAAATATTAGTAGATCCATTGCAGCTCGATTCAATTTTATTGTTCATCTGGTAGTTCAAGTGACATAAATAGGGTTTAATCAAGCTTTATGCACTACAAATTCTCCCATATAGTATAGTAACCTACACTTTTTATTCTTATATTTTTTTGGTATTTGAACATATTTATAACTACCTAAAGTTTATAGCACACTTAAGAGGTAAAATAAAAGTCAATGACTTCAAGTTACGACACAACAACGTCACCAACCTTGAACTAACGCTATTGTAAGTATTGAGAGCGAAACAAAACCGCGCTTGACAACAAACGCACAAGTTACTGCCCACCTTTAGTGAGTATATTAACAGAGACTATTGTTCTTTACGGTTCGGTTACAATCATGCACAGCTCTAAAATGAAAATAAACAACTAGACATAACTAAGAACGAAGCAAATTATTTATGGTTTAATCCTCGCTTAAGAATTTCTTGAGAGCATCATAAAAAAAGAAATAGGTAGATAAGAAGTAAAGGAAAGGTAAACAAGGAAAAAGACACGAAAGCCTAAATATTCTATGTCTATACAAATAATATATGTAACACATAAAAAACATTAGAATTTGTAAAGTGAAATAATTTAAAAGCTGAGAGTTTTCGTTAAATTACACACATTAAAAGAGTAGGACGTTTATTTTAATGACTAACTACTTGTTCAACATAAGTTACAAATAAGTCGGTTAAAATGTATGCAGTCGTTAAAATTCAAGTTGTTATGCCAAAACAACTAAATAACGAAAGTGGTCAGTGTCGTACAAAGGTCCAACACCATAGTGGGTAGTGCTGCGCAGACGCAGACAGCCAATTAAAGGGAATGCACTCTCGAGACACCACACACAGGGAGTTGCTATTTCTATTCTTTACAAAACTATTTTTATAAAGGTCCTAGTCTATGCTTCTAGATGGACTTTTGTAAATCAAGTAACTATCTAAAGTGAATGTTATTAAGATTTTAATTGGAAGTAAAACTCAAGTTAACTTGAAATACCACTGTGACGTGTCCTACATTATAAATAGCAATTAAAATAATTATTTAATTATAAACGACTGCACACTTATCATTAAATCTACATGCCTACCGTTCTCAACGCAATTACAGTGTCGTCAAAAAAGGTAAAATTGTCGCTAAATAAAAAAGATATTATGAAGTTATCAACTTTAATTTGTCCGAAAAACTTATGAGATAAATGAAAGAATCTGAGTTGAGATCCGCCTGTAGGTACGCGGCGGACTCCTTAAAAGGCGACTTGTCGACAATAGCCTGGGAACTCAGCTCATTTGAGGAGAAAATATCATGTTATGTCCCTTGCATCGGTAAAGCGCTTTTTAAATGTAACTTGCGAAGTCTTATGGACAAATATGTAACCAAAGACGAATGGTTATAATTAGTTCAGTATTCTGCAATATTGCAAAGCGTAAAACCGTTGTAAAACGTAGTTAACAAAACTTCTTTACACACGAACCTTATCATTAGTGTCAATAAAGTCTGTAAGCAGGTTCGCCGCAACGTGCTACTAAGTGAATGAGTTCCAAATAACTCAATTAAAGTTAAAATCTACTCATATAAATCTACATACATAAATTAAATATCGCTTAACGAAATTATCTGTAGTACTTTGAGTGTATATTTACATGCAATTAACTTTTTATTTAGGAATTTATTGAAATGATTATGGACTTAAGCAAGCTGTTACTATGGCCAACAGACGGCGATTTGGAAAGGTAATAGGCGTAAATAATGTTGGTATAATTAGATAGACGTGTTTTATCGAGCGTCCGCTAAATTCTAGTTTATTTTACCTTGAATTGTAAAAACAGGGGGCGACGGTAACAAACATTACTATCTTTGGAATTATCACGCTTTATCTCAAATGATAACAGGCTAAATTAACGCAAACTGAATTGTTATAGCTAGGTAGGTATATTTTCCGCATATTTGTATGCATAGCTAAATACGATAACGGCTGTAGTTTTTATACATAACTGATACTAATTAGTTAATATTTTTATATCGATGTCATTCTTACATAGTTTAATCCAAAAGAGTCACTAACTATAAAAATATTGTTAAAAAACTATAGTTGTAAGTAAGATAGGATCCAAAATGAATTAACTTGTCCGATTTGTGTCTATTTGAACATTGGCAACTTGTAAATCTGTCCAATTTTACAAGCATTAAGTATATTTTATTACGTTGTCAGTTATAAAATCACCTGGACTGTTAGGTCAGAATAAACTGTTCATATCTTGCTTGTTACTCAAGAGACAACAAATAAATCTAACTTTGTGTATTAACTCCTCTATTTTTTTAAACCAGAAATGGACAGTATTGAGCATTTATGAATACAAAACAAAACTTGCATCTTTATACAGAAAGGCATTTTTAAAATTGAGTCCAGCAAATGACATAAAGACGGCCTCGTTCATTTTAAATCGGTTAATAAGATGGCAGACCGCAGATATCCAATAAAAGAGCAAACGGCAGTGACCTTGCCACGCTAACGAAGGCTATACCCGTACAAGGCTGGACCACAACAAAAAGACATAAAACACGAACGCGTAAAGACCTGCCACAAAAAATAAACTAAAGGGAACCAGTGATGTTCGGAACGTGAGCATGCCGTTCCAAAATTTCATTCTTACGTTTCCATCTGGAATATATTTGGAACTACATTTGTACAGCAAACTAATTGTTAGCAGGTGTAGCAAAAAGTGTAGTAGATTTTGTTATTAATAATGTAAAATTTAAAAGTTATGTTAAAAATAAATTGTTGGTCTGGGTAATAAATAGCACAGAACATATTGAAATTCACAAGTGTTCTGTACTTCCATGTTTAAAATGATTGGCATAGATAATCGATATAACAAATACGACCAGAGACTAGAGAGTTTAGTTCTCTTTAGTACAGTAAATGCTTTTTTATCGCTCGTTACATTACAACAGATACTTTGCCTGATGGTGGTTATCTATTAAAATAGGGACAGATGGACCGCGAATTGGGTTATGTGATAACACTATCGACAGCGCGTTAGCCAAACACTCCATCTGCCATCGAAATGACGAAAGTAAAACCAATTTATTCAGAATCATACATGTAAAGTCTAAATAATCTCTAACTGAACTTTAATCCAACTTGCGTGGAGCTAGATTATTGGGCGACCAAAACGAATGTAGGATGACTGCTAGTAACTAGAGTTTTTATGGCAATCCAATTTTCTAAAATAACTCGATAACAGAGATAGATGCGGATACATACAAAGAAATGTTTAAGATTAGGTACCTACGTGCCTATTTTACGTAAGAAGTGACTGAAATTAAATAAAATTTACTTAGATGTAGCATAAACCAGTGCACAAACTATGAGTCTCTAAACTATGTAAGTAATACAAAGCAGCTACTTACAGTGTAATAATCGTATTGATTGATTCATTCAATAGAAACAGCTGCCGTGTGATTGAGTCGCATTCTGCATATCAATTGCTCCTAATGTATCGCGAACTTTGGCGGCGTTGTACGCGCCTTCGTATTATAAAATGATATTTATAGCAAACACTGTGCATATTTAAGACCAAGTTGTTATGAGTCATAGAACTTGCGTTAGTAGTCTGCAAGCTTCGTTGAGAAAACAGTAATATTTAAACTTGCTGGTAATTAAATTTCACTAACCTTTGATCTTATATTAATACCTTAATAACTGTTAATGTGAACTAAAGAGGGTACAAACAAGCTTGTCTAGCATTGATCCTAATCTAAGATAGATTTATGGATACGAGTAAGTGCAGTACAACTTTGTAAGCCAGGATCGACAGCGGCACCGTGAAGAGACTTGGGATTTGAACCCGGCCAGGTCCCGGGACATCTAAACTGTCTTGGATCCCGCACAAATTTAATTTCAGAATGAGAATAGGAGTTGGAAAGTTAGATTGTCCACTTGCCTCCAGTCAAAACCGGGGATAAAGAAAAAAGAGAGGTTTAAAATTGCACCACGGGTAATGGAATCTAATGGGACCTATCAGAGCTGATTCCAGTAATAATTATGGCAAAATCAGTACAGCAGAGCTATTAAAATATAGTTTTAAATAAATCAATTGAAGCCATCACATCACGCATTTTTATAGTCTAATGGAAAATAAATGAAAAATAAAATAAGTAGTTTTTGCTCCTAATAAGGGTGTGGATTAGTAGTAATATAAGCATATACCTATGCCTCAATATGAGTAGGTAAGGTTAATTATCAAGTATTGCGACATTCTGCGCTACCAACTATCGCTCTATTTGTGACTACTGTCATTAATTTGAATAAATATCTGTTGAGTTACTGTCAAGTTATTGTGGCGGGTTTTGAAGCTATACTCAGCTACGTTTTTCTTTCTGTTGATTGAACGGAATAGTTATCTTACATTATAAAAAAACCTTTTACCTTTGTGTCAGATACTTATAAAATTAGTTTTATTTTTGTTTAATCGATACAATTTATGATATGAAATGAAATAGACATTTGGCTATCTCATTCAAACGAAAGTTTAGTAGTATAGAGTAGGACCTCAGACTGGTTGTATAACAGTCTTGGTGTTGCGCCTACGCATCAATGTCAGTGGGCGGACGTATGCCTGATGCACATACTCGATTGTTTACTAGTGTAGGTACCTTATCATGGTCTGTAATGGTAATGAAACCCATGCAACATTCTCTTTTATAAAGTCACCTTAATTATCAGAAATCGTTATTCAAAAGAAAAGTGGATCTAAGTTTTTGTTACCTAAGTATAAAGAAAATGATAGAAAATCCGTGAGTATTAGTAGATATACGGTAGTTACTAGTAATAATACCTATAAAGAACTATTTATTTAAAATATTTAAAAATAATAATAACCAAATAACTAATACAATAATGAATGTCGCGGTTGTGTCACTTGTGATTCCCGTGAACCCTGGATAAAATGCGTAACGGAACAACCGGGGGGCTTTTAGTGGGTGCCCTTCGGGAGTTCCACGTCCCACTGCCTTACGTCTACCTGGGGCGGGGAATCTAAATAGAATTTCCCCCCAGACGGAAAAAAGGTACAACAATGATCCTAACATTTGCCTAGAATTATTGACATGCTACAGTTAAATTATTCTTCGACTAACCTTACACAATAGTCCATGTGATACAATAGTGCAATCTCAAATGAAATCTTAATGTTATCTCCGGTATCGATTATAAACAATGCCAGTCGATTCGCAGCAGATAGTTTGCGCTGCGGTACACCTTGATCAAAACATTGATAACAATCATTTTTTATAATGGACAATACTTAGAAGTTGTAAGAGAATAATGAGGTCGGTTATCATTTTAGGTTTTGCATACAATATCACAGAGGACAGGTGGCGCAATGGTATAAGCCTCGTTTTGATAATATATGGTCGCAGGTTCAAAACCCAGTTGTGCCCAGACATCTTATATGAATTGGTCAATATCAGTTTATTATCTTGACAGGTTTATGATAGCATTCGAAAACTTCTTTCGTATTGACTACTCGTACTAAAGGTCCTTAAAGAACTTCGCAGATATAGCTATTGAATCAGGTCAATATTGTTATCTAATCAGAGATATCTACGTATCCTTAACTGCGAAAGACACTAACAGTAGCTACCTAAAAACTATATTAACTACTTTATTTATAATATTTACGAAATTTTGAACTTTAATATTTTAATTACCTAATACTCGCATTTGTAACTCATCTGAAAACTCTGTCCATATGAAACTAAATTACGTCCGACCGGATGATGGACCGCTTGCTCACATAAAATCTGAAAAGCAAGACTTCCAAATGCCCAATAAACTACATACCTAACTCGCTTGTTTGGACATTTTATTTTTGACAGTCGCCATCGCGTCGGACGTAGAACTACAAACTATAAATAACGATCAGACAGTCTTTAGATGCTCCCGATTCGTTTAGTAATTGGAACACAATTTCACATGTTGGGTTGTAGCTATTACAGGAATGTTAGAGCGATTACCATGATAACCATATACAAATATAGTAGACTGATGTACAATAAATCAGAGGTAAACGGTATAATTGGGTATTCACGATGTTGTTTGGCGATAAATAACAGGCACTAGAATTGTTTGAAGTTATGGCACCTTTTTATAATAGTAAAATTAATTTTAAAAATTTCTTATGCATTGTATACACAAAATAATTCGGCCCCAAACAAAGTAACGGATTGTAATTTCAAAAGTAATCTTAAATTGAGCAGCTAATAAAATCCACTTTAAAATCTCTATGGTCCCCCTACCAGAGCTATAAATGTTTAAATCGACAATAATAATAAAATTAAATTGTAACAAATCGCTTCTTGAATTCATTGAATTTCCCGCATTACCCCAAACATTGCTTCGATAGAGAAGTGCATCGTTAGAAGTATCCCGCAGCGAACGACGTGTGAACAATTTAATTGGTCGAATATAGGGGAAACTACCCTAACTTATACGACAAGAATTTTTGTAAGTACTTAAATTAAAATGTGAAATAAACAATAATTATAAATTCATTCTTATAAAAGATAGATTATAAAGCTATCTAAATGTAGCTGAAATTTGGGAAAAAAACGAATTTATTTGTTAAAGAAACGAACCGCTATTTTATAGCTAGTAGGTTGGTAATAACTATGACAATAGTTATTATCTCATTCACATCAAAATCACTTGAAAACAGTGCCGGAATTGAGTCATACTGATTTCTTAGAATACTCATAATAATATTAAATATTATCTGTATGAAAATGAAGTGACAAATCAAACAGTTATCCGAAATGATTTTACTACCAGCACACGTAACGGGTACTTAATGAATTTATTTTTTCTAACACACACAATAAAATTTTAGAACGTTATAAAACGTCATATTTTCATAAACAAATACATATCTCGTGAAACGGTGAGAAAACGTCTCTATTTGTATGTGAACAGAGTTATGTTCAGCCCACGCATGGTATTATGCTGTACAGCTTAAGATATTGGGCTAGAAGATACGAACATTTACATTCACATCTATAAAATGCGTTGAATAGGATAACATGTAGTATTTCTAACTATCACACATTTAAAGCGATAGCATACATTAAGATTGATGAATGTGCAAGACATGGTACTATGTGGGAATAGTAGGTACCTAGATATGTCAAGATAAGTACATACCCATAAAATATGTGATTTGTCCATTACTTTAGTCGACGTGATGGAATTTCTTAAGATGTACGATGTAAACAGATAGACATGCTTAACCTTCCAAATTAGTAGATGGTGATAGAATAGACAGGAATTATGTAGATTATTTTTTCAGTAACTATCGTTTCATGAAAACTTTATTTTAAGTATGTCTGTGTGTTCAAGCTTAACCAAAGGAAATAAACTTTGATAAAGATACTACCTACAAATATAATTTTCTTATCGCAATTATGATTTCAATCTAAAAGATATGTTATTCGTGTGTGACACTCCTTCTAAGAATAAAGTTTGTTCTAATCGAATGGTATGTATTAAGCCAGCGTATTAGGTAAGGAAAAACCTTTAAGCAAAAGTAGGATGCCCATTTCTGTTTAAGTACCTTTATAATGGTTAAAATTTAGATTATACCCCTAAATATATTATTAATGCAATAAAATTATCACCACGTTATTTAAGAAACCTCCGAGAAAACTATGTTGCACTCAATATATTAAAAACAAGCCCACATGTTTTTAACATTTTTGTCATCATGTACAAACAGAAAAAAAGGTGAACTCATTAACGAGTCTGTCAGTTCCCACAAAGTTGCGAGGGCATCCAGTTAAACATGACGTCAGTTAATTATAAAAAGCAACGACGACGCCGGGAACAAAACTAAAATCTTTTCTGAATCATACCACAATTCATCACAAGCGCCAGTTGTTAAAACAAGCTTAAGTACTTAGAAAAGTTCAATGAAATCAAGGCATTAAATCTGCTAAAAGTCTAATTGCATAAATTTGGCAAGTTTTTATTAGTGCCGTCTTAGACAAGCGCGGAGCTCGTAGTAAATCTATCGAGATTTTTCTAATTCTTTTAACTACCCAAAAGTAGAGGCTTCGATGATTGACTACTTACACAGAACATAGATATTCCAAATCCCATAATAATTACAACTCTAAATTCTTGCTGTGTGGTTTATCCGGCGCTGTTTGTAACGCATTGACAACTCGGTCAGGATATAAATAAAGAGTGGGTCGAAGATGTCGCCCCTCAGGGAGCTTTGGATCTGATCCAGGTTTTGATATACATAGACTAGGCCAGAATAAAGCTAGATCACAAGTTGCTATCTTTGACTCATTTAAACTGTAGACTTACTGGTTTTGTAACAAAACTTTTTAGGCATTACTCCAAGATTCAAACTAAGAACCAATTTTTTTAGATCAAGCAGTATAATCAATGTGTGTGGGCATAACTATTAAGCCTCCGCTTGCAATATTTTTTATTGAAAGTTTCCTAAGGCTCAAGGAAATATTACCAAATATTGTATGTCAAACTTGGTATGACGAAACTAATACTAATAGACAACATACTTTACTACTACATTTTAATTTTTACTCCACTTTGTAAACTTTTTGAATATAAATGAACGTGTTTTTTTCTTTTTTTTTACATAATCGAAAAAGTAAAGCGATATATTGAACCAGTGTCGCGTGACGTCACGTTCCCGAAGTAGTTTCTAGTGATTTTGACGTAAAGAACTCTCACTCCTTAACTTTAACGCGATATATCTGAGTATTTTTAATCATTCGTACAACCAAAAAATAATTAATAATCTACAAGAGACGTACATACTTACCAAATAGAATTTTGATTTCCATACCCTCAATTTATGCCTATTATAAAATTGCTAATGATGCAGTATTTATATTTTACACGTTTAACTTAACGTAATTTAAACCTAAGTACCCGTAAGTAGCTATTGTTCAATCCATAATATTATACAATCTTTAAACAATTCAATTTCAGACTCATATAAGTAATGTTGGCGCCACACTAGCACTAGGTCACCATCGGAGCTGCCAACGGGACACACCGCTCTCTATTCTTGCATACTTCTATTACTGGATATAAACTTCCATGAAGTCTTGTATTTGCATATTTATTCCGAGCTAAAATGAGGGCAATCTATAAAGTTTCTCTCCTTTGTAGAGATCTCTATTAACATACACATGTAGTAACATACGCTGCTATTTCAAATTTAGGTAATTATGTGCGTCAATAAATTGTGGAGACAAGTTGGTTAATAGATCTAATTAAAATAACGATGTCTTAGATCTTAATACAACAATAGATTTTTTCTTTTTTTTTTCAATCAACAATGTAATGGTAAGGCAAAGAACTGGGGTGAAATCAAGTTTCTTCAAGGTAGTTAAATTCCATACATCAATCATTAGGGAAGACACTGCAATGGCTATAAACGTTAGTATGTTATATACTTCTCGCATATAGTACTTGAAGCGAAGCAAGAACTACTATGGTGCTACGAGTAAATGCAACGATTTATCTAATGCGGAACGCCAAATTAACTAACCCACAAACTGTGACGGCGAATACGTTATATAATATATTACACTCATTCATAATGAATGTATTCTGAAAACCGGCCATAAATAACATATTCATAGAAATAAGATTGTGTACGATATCTAAACAGGAGAAAATAGTAATTAGAAGCAATTAATGGATTATTATTAATTTTGTAAATCATGTATCTACCAAATTTAAATGATGTAATAATAAAAGGTAATAAAGTTTATTTTCTCTCAAAAAATGTACAATTTGGTAATATGACAAAGTTACAGACAGATTCGTGAATAAAATAATTCGTTGTCTTTTAAAATGTTGATAGGTTTAAACATTTAGTAACTTATCATTTTGCTAGATTCCGTGCTCAGCTTTTTCCGCATGGTATTAGGATTAAACGTAGCCTATCTTCTATTTCAGACTGTTATCTATCACAATGCCAAATTTTATCCAAATCTGACTAGTGGTTTTTGCGTGAAAGAGTAACAAACATCCATCCACATATCCATATAAACTATCGCATTCAAAAAATCAGATAATATTTTGCATACACCTAGTTTTAAACTAATGCATTAGGTTTGTACAGAGCCCAATCACTCTGAAGGAATATCCACCTAATCACAAGTAAAAACTTTCAACTTTTACTGCTGACACCCAAACCTCAGAGGTATGTTGGTTTTTTTTATGCTTTTGTGGCAACGTCATCCAGGTAAGCCGAAGGGTTGACACCTAACTGAGTTTTTGTTATTCTGTCCGGTTTCAGATTTTAATCTCGGTCCGGCCATTGTAATGAAAACCATTGTTTAATTTAATAAAAACTAAATACTTGACTCAAGTGCAAGAATAATTCCACTTCATTTATTTCTCAGCCTTGAGTATTTTATAAACAATGCTAGTTTACAATTTATTAGGTAAGTAGGCATAACTTTATTGTAAGTTATTAAACAAGTCTTCTTGATACTTAATCGTCCTAGTGTAAGAGGAGTAATCTACAATGGCTCATAAAGTCTTGATAACCATTTGTGATAGTAGTCTTCATATCACTTATATACAGTATTCTAGTGCAAGCACGATCAGCAATACGATAGAGTATAATAAGGAAGTCCGCGACCTTCACATATGACATCATTAAGGCTGATTACTTAAGGATTTGTTTAAATCAACTTGGATTAAACTTACCAACTTATTTTGGAGCCGTCGTTTTTGATCGTGAGATGTTCAGCAACAGAAAATCCGAAATAGGAACCTGGCTCTCCGAACTTTATTACAGGAATCCGCGGTTCCAGGTTAAAACATGTGACACTATTTAAAATGCACAATAATAAAACACTAGCGCACGTAACTTTACCCATCGCGTACACAGTTCGCTATATAATCGTAGTAGGAATCGTGTTATCGCACCAATTTACCGTCTTCCAGTTATTATTTGGCACATCGCGACTTTCGTGAAGTTATTCGTATTCGTGGCGACGAGACCCCCAGCACCGTTGCCGTTCGCCGGTCGAGTACTCCCGCTAAACACAGCTAGTCTCCGGCTCTACGTGCTCATAACTTGTTCTACACGCGAGTTGCGCTCTACGTAGAGCCACTGAACTCATAAACTATGACTGCAACGTTATTTTTATTTTAGCGCCATCTATTGAGTTTGTGATTAACTCCCTACAATAAAAGGTGAAGCAAAGAATGAATGGGGTGGCGCCATCTACGTTGGATCATTTTTATGGAACTTTTTGGTAATTACGGTACTATGCTGCCTTCTATAAGATCAAAAGATGTCTCTGAATATTATCTTGCCATTGGTACTATGACCAGTTCTATGTCGATTTAACAAACTCATATCGGGAGTTTTCAATATAGACTATTACTTCTTATTTAATTTTACTAGTAGAGAAATGAAAAAAAAACAACGTATAATAACTGATTCATTTATTTCAAGTGTAAGAATATTCGAGTAAGAAATTAAATAGGAAACTGTGCCCAAACGGTAAATAAAACCATTAAACCCATTATTTTACGCTAGTCTTTTTGCTACTCTCTCCGGCACACAGAAACAATTTAGAATATACAAAAAACATTTACCAAATCAAGTGAATACAAATCAAAACACTTCATTTTAATAATATCAGAAATACCGGACACAGCATTCACCTCATGGGAATTGCTTAAAAGTTTTACATTTCTTTAGGGCTTTGCTTCTGCTGTCCTGTGTCACAGCGTCGGCATAACGATGGTAATGTGATGACAGATGACCATCTGCTTCCAGCTAGCTGCTTTTAAGAGAGACAACCGAAATGCGAGCCAATGTCGCAAATCACTGAATATTTACTATTCTTCGGTTGCTAACTCATAACCAATCGATTGGCAATTTGACGAAACCTCTGTCGCGCCAGGTAGTTAATTATGTATTACAATACTATGAGTAGAGGCAAACACATCAACAAGCATTGCAACACCATTCGGACCTCGCAATGTGTTTAGGGTAGAGGATGGAAGGTGAGCTCGGTCTGTGAGTGGGCGAACAGGAGGTTCAACTGTGAGTCCAAACCGACGTTAAAGATCTTGGAAAGCTTGGCGACCGCTTGACCGGGGTCCTTGCGCACCAGGGCTACTCCAGATACTTTCATTAGATGCACTTCGGAGTCCACAGAGCCGCCCCCAGTGGTGGCGAGTTTTACGTGGCATGTAACATCTACATGGATGTACTTCTCCACAGCCTGACCTCGCTTCCCTGGCACCTCCACGTACTCAGTCTTCTCCTCAACTTGCGGCAAGTCTGCGCGGAACACGCTGGCTTCACCCAGTAAACCCTGTAAATAATAATAAAAATTAGTATAAATATATGTATTTCAAAACAACCAAGGTTATTTAATCTTCGCGTTGACTTGAGCGGAAGCCAATGTAACAAGTAATTAGAAATTGTCCTTCTGCCATAGTATCTCCGACATTAACATCCGTCGCTAAGAATAGAAACAAGTAAACAAATCAAAATTACATGCATTTCACGACATACGTTTCATGACGCTAACTTGGCAATTAGCCAAGAGGCGTTGTCTGATTTTATAATAGACTTCACTGCGATTAAATTCTTAGCGATGACACACGGCAGCCGGCTCTGTTTTTAAATAAGTTTATAACTGAGGGGTTTAGGCTACCAGATACTCACCCCATTTCCTGTAATAGAGAACTTCATTCCCGGGTGAACGGCTCGAGTTTCCATACCAAGACCTTCAGGGTGGGAATCAGACCAGAAATAGTTCTCTGGTGCATTAAGTGTGTCTGGCTTAAAAGTAATACGCTTTCCATATCCCATCCCGATGGATTGCAGCAACATGCTACGACCCTCAAATAGATGCCTTCTGCTACCGGCCGGGCGCACGCGGTAATAGAAACCAGGAATGATGCGAGGATCTACGTAAGTCCCTAAAAGTTATTAAAAAAATATGAATTAGTACTTAAAGATTAGTGATACCTAATTATTATTTAGGTGATATGAAGTGGAATATTTACCAATAACAGGCAATTCATATTTTTCGAGACCAACAATGCAATACTGGCAAGGAATGTCTTTTATGTCACCACCATTGACAGTAACTCTTCTAGAAGATGATTCAATGCCGGGTTTAAGCTCATATCCCTTCCTTAACTGTTTAATGCCAATCGCTACATTGACCACACGAGTCAACACAGCGTTACCCCTGCCTTTCCTTAAGATAGCAACTCCAGTGACCGGTACCAATTTCGTAGCGCCATCATTTTCATACCACTCTACTTTACAAAGAGTATTAATTTTAATTTTCTTGTCAATGGAACCGTCTGCGTGTAACTTCTGCTCTAATTCAATCTGACTCTTCTGTAATTAGAATAAAAAATTCAGTTAGTATTGTAATAATAAAACTGTAGTAAAAATATTTTTTTGTAAAGAAGTGAAAAAGTCTGTTTTGTGTTTCCAAACAAAATAGTTTTTACCTGTTGTTGAACCACTTCCAAAATACCCTGAGGCTCATGGTTAGCATCGTAGATAGTGAACTTGTCGCCAATAGAGACCGCCTCTATTTCAAACACAAATCCTTCGGGCCTTGAGTCAGTCCAGAAGTAATTTTCATTATCATTCAGTTTGGAGTCAAGAGGCTCAAACGTAAGACGACGGGCAAACCCACGTCCGATCGATTGAAGCGTAAGGGCTTTGCCAGCAAACAGATATCTTGGTTTCACCGATAGTGGTTGAGCATCCAGAGCCTGAAATATTACACGAAATATTATGATCATGTCAACCAAAGTGCCTTAACTTCATTCTCTCTTTACAAATTTTAATAAAATGTAATATTTAACAACAACATTAGTTTAATTTCAATTCAAAAGTGATGAATCACAAATTTCCTTGATTTGTTAAAAAATTAGGGACCTGCTATGAATATTTTTTCGCTTCCATTGAATTGAAGAACTCCCCAAGCTGCGATGCTTTAAAGTCGTATATGAACATGAACCATTGGTTAGAACCTTAACATTCACAATGAGGATGAAAAAATAATCATATCAAGGTCACCAAAAAATAGACTTTTGAAAAATAACATTGATATGATTAACATGGCATCAAGCCCTTATGAATGATACTTATGGTTTACCTATTATGGACATAGCATGCTGCCAGCCAGTATGTCACTTTCGACCTGTCGGGTCTCTGCAAGGTTTCTTGAAGTTTGTATGTGAACGCCGCACTGGGCGAGGGTCTGAAAAACTGGACGATCCACATACCATCGCCTACAACGGCAAGCGCCACTTCGGTAGCGAAATACACGCAAGTTAACAGTGCTGATCGTTGATGATATTTTCTTTCTGGAAATGTCAGCAACGGACACCGCTACTCACTGATCTAACACCCGCAAATCTAATTTCGACCAAATCTCCCTGGACTGCTGAAATCGACTAGCGACCGGTTTGAATGGCTTATTAAGTTATTTTTACCAAACCATTATAGTATGGGTTAACACCGACTTTAGACGTCTTCTATAAGATTGCCATTAGGATAATCTATCATTTGATTCTTAGATTTTGTACAAAAAATATTTTAAGGTTTTTATTATATTGTTGGGGGTAAGTATTAGGGGTTTCATTCGTTTCAGGATTAGATTGGAAATATACATCAATTGTTTTAACGTAACGACAATTTAATTAGAACAATTAAATGTATTTCATGACAACCTTATATATCATGCTACAAATAATTCTAATTACCTATACGTAAGTACTTATCCGTGCAAGTAATTAATCTATAAAATATACCTAGTTCAGCTTAAACTAAATTCAAAGTTTATTTCATAAAGAGCTGTCGACGTCGATTGTAATTATTGAAAATGGCAATTAGCGAAGATACTTTTATTTGTTTTGAATTGAAACTAAAAATTCCATACTTATTTATGAATAAAAAATTGTATTGAGTTAAGAATTTTCGCTTACGCCACGAACAATTCTGTAAGACATGTTGAGACTCACCATCCTCTTGATTCTGAAAATTATTATTCTTACAAAATTGTTCCGTTCTAATCACAATCGACTTAAGCCCTTAAAACATTATTTATAAAAATGCTTCAAACTTAATAATGTAAATTGTATAGTTAATTTTACCTACATTTGCCTTTATTTATCAATAAGAATATAAACAACATAACAGACTGACATAGAACTAAAAAAACATTTAGCACGATAGCCCGTCTAAAGTCAGTGGATAACATCCAAACATTTTTCTATCCTCGTGCATAATCGTTCCTTTCGCAGTCCAGATTTAATAAAATTTTGCCCGAGTCTATATGGATCTTCATAGTTTTTCCGAAATTCCAATGGATTTTCAACATTGATGGTAACAATAAGCAATAACAATACGATTTAAGTACATCACAAATATTATGTCGATGGTGAAGCAACATTCAACATGATCTCATGGGGAATAGTTTCCATTCGTTCAATTTATTAGTAAATTAGCGTAACATACACTAATTAATTCGAAATGTGGAAGATTGCATCTATTACAACATGACATGCAATCTTCAACACTTCATAAATACTTTCTTCCCCACAGATCAGCGAGTGCGTATTTGCGATATTAATAGATATTCATATAATAAAACATAACTGGTCTCACCTGCATCGGTCTGACTTTGTATCGGAAGCCGGTTCTGACGCGAGGGTCAATGTAGACACCGATAACCGGCATTTGATGCGGCTCCGGAGCTGGAACTCGGTACACCGCAGGCACATCTCCGAGAGCTCCCGCGTCCAGTAGTACCTCTTTATTATACGCTCTGTCTAACCAATAATCCTTGCTTGGGATATCAACTGCCTCCTAAAAATCACCAAACAGGTCTACACTGCGATCACCTTTAATATTATTAAAAAAAAAACACTCTTTGACACCTACTAAATCGTCTATGTCCAACAATTCTAACAAACATTCTTCCTCTTCATGTGATTCTTTTAACGCAAGCATTTTGAAGGATTTTTGCGTAATAAATCGCCTATTATACTTTTCGGCGCGATGACCGATCTACTGGTCACCGTGAGAAAGAATAAAGGAAGCTAGTCCATAATAAGTACTTGGCAAACCTAAACCAGTACTATTGCCAATGGTGTGATATGGGCGTGATAGAATTATAATGTAACGTAGTTAATCTAAAACAATAACAAATTACGATTCATTCATACCTTCTTGCCATATAGGAACATTCTCAATATAAGTAAGTACCTACTTAGGTATCAGGTTCAATCAAATAATGGCTGAGTACTTACTCAGCCATTATTCGATTGAAAAGAAAAAATTATGAATAGAAACGTAGAATTGAAAGACTATTGAAAGCTGTAGGTAATACATCCTATAGAATATTATGAGAAGTTATAATTATAGTATTTGTGTTCCAATTGAAAACGATTGCCTGTCATTTGGTAGCGATTACATACTATACAAACTACCACTATCAGCCATGTGAAACAAATTACAAAGCATCATCTTGAATGCGCAGTAGCAAACAGTTCTCCAAGCAATTGATTCATTTATGCTAGAGAAGCAAGGGCAAAGTCCAACGCACGAGCAGTATTTTCTAAGCTATTTTTAGATCAGTTTTAAATAGTCTTTTAGCGATATACATTCTATTATTTTTACCTACAAACTTACTAAAACATTTTCTAAGAATTGGCAAGTTTATCAGCAGTCGAGTGTCCTTTTTAACAATACAATATTATTGCACCATAGGAAACCATATTATCTATGTGACTGACCTTAGTAGCTAAATTATAGTACATATGTAAATTAAAAAGAAGACAAGCAAATGCTGCGAGAAAATTAATTGCTACAATGGGGAGTTACAAGGACGGTCGATGTACGAGGAGCAAATGCCCTCCCCATATAGCAGCTATAAACCCCATTCATCATCTAGACGAGATAAAGAAAGTCGTGTATTCAACAGAAAACTAGGATTTTCTTGTAGAAGGTGTAATGGGTAATGTAACCAATACATGTCATGCTTTTTCAAATGTAGCGGACTTTACCAACATAGGTACTTTCATGTAGTAGATAACAAAATACGAATCCAAAGAGCATATAAACGCTTACGCTGACACGAATCTACAAATGTGGGTAATAAGGAATCGGCTGATACAAAAGATAGCAACTGTCGTCTAGACTCAAGGTAGTCATGAATTACGTATCATACAAACAATGTTGATAAGGACTGTGTAGTGAATGATACGTCAAAATATGTAAACAGGGAATCTGTTATAATGACGACAGACACTTTAAAAACGGAGTCTATGATGCAACGTCCACCTACTTTAAAACGTAAAAGTAGTTTTACAAGTGCTACCGCTGTGACAACATTTGTTTGTGATTTGTCGTAACATGCATTTGTATTTCACAGCTCCGGCCTTAGTTCTTTGCCAAGAAACCTATTTTTTTCCGGCATGAAGTCGTATCTTATCAATAACTATCACTACTTACTTCACTATAAGCTATTTAGGAAACACAATATTATTCAATATCATTAGCATTATAAGAAATTAGACTTACAGGTATTTCCAACTCTGGGAATGCTTCCTCGCCATCACTCTCAATGTCACTTGGAGCAGAAATTAAAGCTTTTGGGGTTCCTTCGTATGCCTAAAAAAAACAATATATATTTTAATATCAAAAACATTAAACCAATGGGTTTGTAATCCTACAACTAATCATAGGAATTTTAAAATAGCTGAGCCAACCTATATTTGTAAAAAAAGGTACAGAACCTTGATCGTTTTGTTTACATGCTTTTATGTTACGTATAAGTTATCTTGAATGAATAATGAAGAAAATGAATTATTATAAGTGATAAGAAAAGGAGGCCAGTTGAACAGACCGGCCCTTGACTTACTCTCACTTATCCATTAAATACCAATTATTATTACTAGTTATAAGTATTTAATTATACCGTCCATCTAGGTATTAAATAGACTAGATGGTAGGGTAGTTATAAGAACAAGCTAATAATTGTATGTGTGTCGTTGAAACTCAGGACACACATACTAATAATTGAACAAACTTTCAAGAGACAGTTGTATATCCAATAGGACCATTATCAATTTATTTACCGTGTAGTAGAGTTTTACCTGAGCTGGTGGCAGAGTTTCAACTAAGGCAGGTTGCTCATCCAAAGCGGTAGAAGTACCCGCAAGACGAGCACGGGTCAAGTTCCAAAGGCGCTGCAGAGCCAGAGGCGTATCCTCCGCTTGCATTTCCATTGCTTGGCTAGCGAGCATCTTTACCTCTTCTATTTATTAGATCTGGCGAAAAAATAAATAAAAAAATAAATTTATATAAATAAATATAAAAAATAAATTATTAATAATTATTAATTATTAATAATTATTTTTTACATATATTACAGAGTTCCTTAATTAGAGACAACTTTGTAGGCAACGAATAGCGTAAAACGTGTTTTGTAAATATTTCAAAGCAAAGTAATATAAACCGAATAACAATAACAATTACAACTTTTAAAATATCTATTTATGAAGGAAATGGCATGAATTTCGTTTTATTTCTTTAAATTCGTAGGCAATTAATTACATTCGGAATTTGCAACCATTTTATTCTTGCAAATCATAAATGAGATGGTAGCAAATTCCAAAATAACTTCGGCCTCTTTTATGACTCTAGTAAGTGCATTGTTCATGCGGCTTTATAACTGTTTTGCAACACGTAATAAGGTATACGGTAACAGTCACGTTCAAATGAATTTTACAATCGCATGTATGTATTATACTGTTTTCATTCCAATTAAAACATTTTATTTGGCATTTGAAATTCTTTTCAGTCTCTTTGGAGTCTATTAATACTTGGTTTAAAACCGAGGACACCGACAATGTTACTTAATTTAATTTTGATTGCTTACTAATTATACTTTATCATTACTGTTTGCATTACCCCACTGTTGATTGCACACAGTTTATTATTGGGCACGTTTTAGATATTGATCCAACTGAATGCGCTTGCATGAGGTAAAGGTCTCGTGACGTGACGTGTGTTTTAACAGCTGAAACATACTATGACGAGGACAACCGTTGTATTTGCGGAAAGTTTTCAATGATTTATGGCAAAAAGATGGTTCCCTTGAAACGTAACAGTAAGTAAAAATAAATCAATAAGTATTTGTATCTACTTAACTTCCTAGTTTCAACGTAACTATAAAGTCCGCACATGGTAACGATGGTAACCTTCGACCAAAATATTTAACATAAACAACAAGCTAAGCAAGTATAAGTGTATAAGGATGTAACTCTTAGTTACATGAGACTTCTGTTGAAGGTTACAGTAAGGTGAGGACAAAAACGAGACCCTTACAAAAGGGCAACTACCTGTTTCGCATGGATCTTGCTTTTCAGACCAAATATTTAATTCCCTTTGGAGTAGGGTGGGTTTAAAAAAACAGAGTAGCTTATTATATCCTTAATGAGTCCTGTTATTTTCTTTACTAACGGGGTTGCAATCAAAGAAGAATGAGCAGAAGACGTACGTCTTAGTAAAGAAGTACATACCTATGTATGATATTTACAAAATTTTCCTTAGGTGAATAAATAATTATTTAAATAAGAGTAGTATTAACATTTTTAGAAAAGAGTCAGGAAGTACCTAATCATTTTAAAATCATATTTTCAATAGGTATCTTATAAGTTACTTTCTAAACGGTTGTAGGCACTTATTATGTTTGTGAAAGTTTAGCAATATCTATTAAGCATAAGCACCTAAAAATATTCAATATCCTAGGGTGAATAATTATTTATTTTCTAAAATAAAATTATAATATTCTTGAATGGAAGAATGGTTTTATTTCGACAGAAAGTGAATTGGATTTAACTAAGAAGTTATAAGTGCAGCCGTCGTCACCGACGACGTCGAGAGAGAAAGCGCCGATGCACAAGTCGGCCATTTGCTGCCGACCGTTAGGCTACCAGAATGTTCTAGATTTTAAAATTTATTTATAGAAGTTTTAACTGTATTAAAAATTTCTTTCGTTAATTATTAAATTATATTTATAGATTAAAATTCAATTATTCCTATAATTATTCTTAATTCATAACTCACCAAGATAATTTAAAATAAATTGCAACAGCTGTTAACTGTCGATTGGTGAATGCTTCAATCTAAAAAATCTCCACAAGTCTACAATACAATAAAACACAGATAGTCACAATAGTAGTAATCAGCGAACGGCACGAGATGCAATGTCTCCGTCTGTACTGAAGCGCAGCTTGAACACCACTAAACGTTACCCCCGCGGATGGAGGTATTTTAAACTCGCCGGTGCTCCCCAACCGCAGGCGTGAAGATAGAAAGGGATGCCGATATGTGGTTAGAAGGAGATGGTGGTAGGAGCACGCACTGCCCGCGTGCACAACAGATACTCACACACAGGCGGAAAGTATAATACGCATGCGTTGATCCTATTGATACGTCTGAAGACGTCGAGGTCGTCGTCACGATCCACTTTTCAGATCACATGCGGGGGTGAGCAATGGGCACCATCTCCAGAAACTTCATGAATCTTCTAAAATAAAATAAAATCGCAGACTTATCATTTAGTGAGTATATTTTTCTGACCATAGTTTCATAGTTATGTTAATTACAAAATCACTCTAAAAACATATGCATACAAGTTAATAATTACACTAACAAAACCTATTTTCCTTCATTTAACATTAAAGGAAAAATATTAACATCTCTTTATATAACACATTGGCGTAACCACACCGCCATGAAACAATTTTCGATAACCATGGCCCATATACATAATAACTGAAATAGTACCTCAAGCTAGTAGAACCAATACTTACCCTAACTATAAATTAATAATTTGTTTGATGATAGCTAAAAAGATGTATGGTGTTGATACCTGTTTATCTACGTACGATATTGATAACCTACTTTTATTGGTACCCCACTGAAAAGACTGATACATTTTGACTATGAATAAGTATGACTGGAATTCCGTAACCAACATCGAAAGAAACACCCGGCCATTTACGACTCATCATTTAAAAGTGTTCGATATTTTTCAATTAACCTAACCAAGAATAAATCGACGCGGAAACGAAGATAACATTATAATAGAAACAAACTATAAAAAGCTTATCACTTTTATAGACGTTTACATAAATACGTATAAAGATACAAGATAAAAATGTTGCATTGCATTACCTCATGGTGAGATCTTGCGTCATCATCATCGGTCTATTGTAGTCCACTGCCAAACATAGGCCTCTTCCAATAAACACCATTTCAACCTGTTTTCAGCTTATTGCGTCCTGCTAATGCCAGATATCTTTGGCAGATCATCACTAGCAGGAGGGCAGCCTACATTACGTTCGGAAGACGCTATCTCCAGTCAAGAACTCGCTTACTACAACGTTTATCGGTTCTTTGATAGATGCCAATGCCATGGCCCATTGCCATTTCGGGGCCTCTAGACAATTACATAGAAAAGCGATATCGAATGTTTGAATAAATAAATAAATAAAATTTTACCCTTTTAGTGTCCCACAGCTGGGCACGCATCTTCTCTAAACTATTTTACGAGTTGAGAGAGTTAAGGCCTTAATCCACAAACGCTGGCCAAGTGTGGGATGGTTGATGTCACATGTCCTTGAATGATGATTACTTCTTAGGCATGCCGGTTTCCTCACGATATTTTACTTCACCGATAGTGACTAACGGCGGCGTTGAAATAATCCACACAAATATGTGTGGGCACGACCGGGGATCGAACCCGCGACCTTATATTTAAAAGGCGGTGCCGGTACCGCTGAGCTAAAATGATACTACTAATAAACAGCCAGAATTAAGTTTGATATGATTCATTCTGTAGATAGATATTATTTAGGTTTAGGTAGATATAGCGGATATTGTCATAGAAACAATAGGAAACAAAGTCAATAACCGTTTCACACAATTAGTTGCCATCCGCTAAGGAAATTGATTACAAAGAGAATTGTTACAGTAGATAAGTATTTATCTTCTTGTTTTCTATAATATTGACTGGGGTAAATTCCAACCAGTTTTGTTCGTGAAGACCTAGCAAACTTTAAAATTTTTGTAAGAATAAATAAAATTGTAATTAAATCCCCGACGCGAGGTAGCAAAGAATATATTTGATTATTTAATAATTTGATATATTTTTATACTATATCCCGATGTTTCAGTCTTTTCAGTCGTCTAAAATCTTTGTTAGTTACTAATATTTTATATGCCAAAGTTTATATGGGTGTGTAGATGTATGAATGAAATGAAATGTTTATTATTCTTTCACGCAAGAACTACTGGATGGATTTTGATGAAATTTGGCACAGAGATAGACTATAGTCAGGAATAATACATAGGCTGTTTTTTATTCTAATATCACAGGCGGGATGAAGCCGCGGGTGAAAGTTATTTCGGTATTAAGTAGCTTTATTACTATGTGTAATATTCGCGATAATTTAAGAAAATACTAGAGATATACTTATTAATTTCATATTACTGACATCATTCTGATACGGAGGAGTTTTTTGACGCTCAGCTTTAGATATGTTTTATAAGTTCTATTTTATATTTACTATTTTTTTAGGCTAAGTTAGTGCGTATTAATATTGTATTCAATTAGGTAATTTTTCTTGCGCAATCGTATCTCTGTTGTAAATAATTATGAAAACTTTACACAGGTATGTATGTTTTTGTCGTCGGAAGTTAATAAAATATGTTCGTATCTAAATATTCGACTCCAAATGGCCATCTTACTCAAAAGGCAATAAAATATATTACTGACATCTAAAATAATGTCATCAAACAAAAATTAGTATGAGGGTACGTATGTACTGAGGGTATGAAAGACTATGTTATTTTCACTTAATTACAATAGGTATTATTAAACCAGACAAAAGGGTTCATTAACGTTCCTATAAAATATAGTTTAACAAGGGTGCCTATTGTATAGAAATTACCTATAACAAACCTCTTAAAAACAATTAATGAATTTACAAACTCTCTTTTAAAATCAGTTAAAAAGCATAACAAGCCGTCTTCAACACTGTTTTTAATTGAGTCGTTGAAGTTGGTTTTGACATATTATAGAAGAGTTGTAAGTGTTGTAACAGCTTGTCTTATATGTACAATGATCAGTTTAAGAAACCTTATCGTAAGCTAAGCAAGTAGTTATTGTTTTGGATCGTCTGTCATCACATAATCACATCACGTTAGTGTATATGTAGTTGTGTACCTACAAACCGAGTGGTCAATTGGCAATACTTATAGTAAACTGACACTTGCTTACTTCTCGGAACTGAATGTTTTACAAACAATAATCGTTGAAAATGACACAAGGATGTAGTTGCTGAACGAATTTGATAGGCAGTTTGCTGCCGATATACTATTCTAATTCCAGAACTAAATAGTTAATTAACCCTCGATTAAATAGACGGCTTATATAAGTTTGACTGGTATATCTGAATGACTGTATCATGTTCATTAAGGGAGCATGGACTTTTCTACTCTCGTGTTTTAATATTGTTGAATGTGCGTATTTTTGTATGGAAAATGAACAGATGGCTTTATTCTTTTCCATACAAAAATAGGCTTTGACATTATGACGATATCGAAAGACGAGAGTAGAAAAAGTGTGTGCTCCCCCTACTAGTGGTATGGTATCGTAATGCTTAAAATAATGTACAGAATTAAATGCTGTTTTGTTTGACAGCTGAATGGTTCAAGAAGGTTCTTAGTAGGTCAGAGTTTCATTACTAGCGACCCGCGCCAGCTTTGCATTGGTACAAATTATATACTAAACCTTCTTCATGGATCATTCTATCTATTAGTGAAAGCCCCATGAAAATCCGTTCAATATTTTTTAAATTTATTACTAACACACAAGAGAACTACCTACCTACACTTTAATTAAAGAAAACATAAAGTAGGAATTGACAAGGAACATTCAGTCGTATTGTCTCCAAGTTGTTAGGTCACATGGAACTTTAACACAAAATTCCTTACAACGTGGTGCCTAGGACACCATAATATTCAAGTAGGTACAGTCAGCTACAAAAGTTGATAAATAGATTCAATATGGATTACAAAATATCTTAACACAAAGATTCCATGAATAATCATCGTGACGACAGATGGGAATAAGCTTGTCATTAGTTAAGTTGACAATGAACAGTCACACGACACTTAAGTCTGGAAAATTTTAATGTTAAGATCTAGATGTTTTGTAATATTGAATCTGTTAATCAATTTTCGTAGCTCATTGTACGCAAAGTTACACATCGAGCTATACATTTTCAGTATTTCGAGATTAGCTTATACTGGAGACGTATACTTTGATGTGTAGCCGTGTACACCTTTAGAACCAAGCATCTTTTGTTTCAAACTACGGAAGTTCTCACGCAAGACCATGCTGGGTATGTACATAAAAATCACAATCTACCTAGGTACCTACATTTAGGCCCCTAACCGTATTTACATGTTAATTTTATTTATTGTCCTGCCCACTCAATTAGGTAGCCAAAGCCAAAGTATATTTTAACGTAGAAATTTTGCCAAATGAAACTTAAAATCAAAACTACAAGAATTTTTAAACAAGTACGTAGTTACCTACTTTTTTATGGCCAATCTTTTTTCAGAAGTCGTTTAAAATAATTATAGTAGGTATAATAATTTTTAATCGACTTCTGAAAAAAAGATGGAGGTTTTGTGTTCGGTTTATAGCCATTGTCATGTCATGTCATTTAATAAGAATTGTCATTGAAATTTTAATGTTGTAAGGATGTCTGTAAAACTCTAATAATTAAAAACAGAGGCATACAGCAGGTGTGGGATTATAGAATTTAAACAAAATATCAATTATGTGAAAGTTTCAACATCACCTTCCGGTACAATATGACTCAGTTGCAATACTCATTATTTTTGTTTCTTTACATTCTTTGCAGTGAATAGTGAAGTGTATCTATGTAAATATTTACCCATGAACCCTTTACCCTAGGTTAGCGCTTCGCTACCGGTCTGCGCTTGCTACTAAACCACTGAGGCAACCGGCCTCAGTGGTTTGGTAGCAAGCGCATACAAGCTTTTTTATCCTATACTAGGCTTGCGCTTAACCACAACTTGCCTGATGTGAAGCAATGATGCAGTCTATGTTGGAACTCGGTTACCCGATAAATACCGATTCACCCGTAACTTTAACTTAGCTGTGCTCATTTAGTTACTGTTCGGACTTGAAAATAGTTTCATAAGCATACACCGAATATTATTAGGGTCGCCGTAGCATAATAAGAAGTAAAAAATTATATAATCCCACTACTTACCTACTATATTCCCGCCACTGCTATTTCTGTAAGCCAGGATAAGAGACTCCAGGTTTTCGCAACCCGGTTGTTTTCAGGGCCGCCTCAATTAAATTGTTTCGAATCCAGTAAATTCCATTGGAATAGTTAAAAGGTTTTTTGTCTATACCTCAGTGGCGTAGCATAGTGGGGGCGGCAGGGGCGGCCCGCCCCGGGCGGCACATTTTAGGGGGCGGCAAAATTTCACAATAAATAATAAATATATTTGAACCATTTCATATTTTTAACGCAACTACAAAGGACCGATTGAAAAGAGCATGATACACTCGCAGTTCAAGTTTCGATCTTATGCGTTTGTTAATAAGAATGGTGCAAAGTCCAAAGTGTATAGGTTGACGCGTTCTTGAGTGTACCTGTTATGAAAATGTATCAATGTATAATAAAGATGATTGTAAAACTTAGATAAACTTTTTTATTTAAATGTATGTTATGTAATGTATAGTATACATTAAATTGAAATATCTAAATAAGAGGGCGGCAAAATTGTCTTCCGCCCCGGGCGGCCGACACCCACGCTACGCCGCTGCTATACCTTCGAATAAATACGAGCGTGTAGGTATCTACTTAAAAGTACTTGTAGATTTAAGACTTATCTAACCTCCTAGTGTCAAATGAGTAAATTATTCAGATGACTATTTCAAGGTACTTTTGCTCATTATGCTGATATGTGTAATGCATGATGTCGTGAATTTTACATTAGGTGCTTCAGAAACGAGTATTTTTATCTAGTTCAGACTGGTACAATTTAACCATTATTTGACATCTGTGTGAAGAGCGACTGCTTTGTATTTGCCTTATTTATTAGCAGTAAGTGGTTAATGAAAAATAACTTATCAGTGCCATTTTTACCTAGGGTGACAGATGACGATCAAAAAACTAAATTTGTTTAAATGACTTATTTCATCACTAATAAATGTTCTAATTTTCATGTCATGTATCAAAGGAATCTCCAAAAGTCTTCCACAAGGAATCTATATTTTGTGAAATGACGCGATCAAATTAAATTGAAAGTTACTTAGAGCCAGCTGGCTATTCATTTGCGATAAAAACCTGCTACCTACCTACGTACAAATGTTTCATATCGTAAAAATTCCATCACACGCAAAGTTTTAGTAACGATAACCTCTAGTATGCTTATTAAACAATGTATTGGAAGTTTTCCAGTGCCTACTTATCTTATTAATGATTTCCTTCGGTGTCACTCCCGCGACACTTATTTTATTAGATATTAAAGTCTTTATATATTCTTTGGACATAATCAATCTAAATAATAAACATGGACTGACCCACGAAGAGTATTTTTAATGAAAACTGAAGTGACCAACATCTATTCTCTTTATTGAACAGATGTAGCACGAGTAGTAGATATCTCTTCAACATAATTCTATTCGACACAATATTATCGTTTTCTAGAAATTCGATCGATTTAAATCCAGAATTCTTCATTCTATTCTAGCTCGACCTTCATTCAAACTTGAACCTTGTTTACTTTATTTACTCAGATTGCCATGATATCGATTGTGTAACTAATGTTTTATCTAAATGTGATGTTTGCTCAATGTTCCTAGCCGATGACTAAACCATTACGATTTTGGAGTCTGTACCCAGTACGCCAACTTCATTACCAAAATTAATTAAATAATCTTATTTACACCTTAGTAACTATTAGGTACCTACTTGCCTTTTGCAAGTAAACCTTGTTCGCTTTACCGTATAGGATCTCATAACTCTGGTTAAGGTTTTTTTTTCTATTTATTTAAGAAGTTTTGTCACAATTGACGATGGCTCTCCAATAATTTTTACAATTAACTATTGGAGTGGCATCGTCAATTGTGACGAAAGGAAGGTTAGGTTACTTAGCAAGAGAAGTAGGTACCTACTTCTCTTACTACTAGCCAATCATACAATTACGAGTATCTTCTCACCGAAATGATAAAAAATACCACTGAAATGATAAACTGTACACTGTACCTAATGAAATAAATCCACTGAAATGAACAGCCAAGAACAACCGTGCCGGCCAGCCAGGGTTCCGTTAAGAGTGAGAGACAGAACCGTCTGTGTTCGAATTCGAGATTTTAAATGGAATTAGTTCACAAAGAATTTGATTGAATTATCTCGAAGACATAAAACAGACAAATTAAAAACGGACCTTTTTTACCTAATAAGTGTAAATATTTAAATACGTAAGTACGACTACCTACAGAGTATTTCGGTACCTAACCATATCTCGCTCATTAAATATAGGTATCGACATAACATGACCTCTGTATCATAATGTGTAGCACTTCAGCTATTTGCGTCAATGCCCCCTGAAACCAATTATAATTAGGTAAAGCCAGATATGCCCGCATCTCGCACAGATAACCAAATCACCTAGACGGTTCACTACACTTTATTTGTGTGAGACAGTGTCTAATGATTAAGCCGATAGATCTATTAAGGTCACGGATTACTTGTAACAGTTGTAACCAGTGTTTAAAACTATTATTATTATTGTTTATCATTAATATCATCTGAACAGAGACAACCACCTAGGTATATAATTGTAAATAAACCCCTTTATTCGTAACCGTCTTCACTTCAACCCTTTTAGTGTCCCACTGCTCAGCACGGGTCTTCTCGCAACTATCTTACAAGTTGAGAGTTTAGGCCTTAAACCACACGCTGGCCAAATCCGAATAGATGGATATCACACGTCCTCAAATGAACAGTTCTTAGACATGCCGGTTTCCTCACGATGTTTTCCCACCGATATTGACCAACAGCGATGGAACTTTATATTTCTAAGGCGAGGCCCGTACCGCTACGGCAACGCTGCTCATAAACGTCTTACAAGCTTATAATCTTCTTCTTGGTCGTATTCTCATGTCTGAGAGACGTGATTGTGGTGCGCACTCTTCTCCTGCTTACTCTATCTTACGCCATTTGGATCGACATTTGCAAAGTAGCCCTTGTTGCCTCCTGCGAAGTCTGTATCCAACTCGTTCGTCACAGATCTACCCCTGCCTCATATTCGTTCGACACACCCAGTTATAATTAGCCGTTTTAGACTGTCTGGGTCTTTTCTGTGTGCCCGAAGAAAGCTTTTAATCAAAGAGTACATAATCCTGTAGGTACCTACTCGTGATAGCAAATTTTTTTTATCCTGAAATAGGCATGCACTTGACTACAACTTGCCTGATGTTAAGCAATGATGTAGTCTACTATGGGACGCGCTTGCCCATAATACCGATTCATTCGTGGTTACGAATGAATTTCGGTGAGAAGGTGGTAGTGAAATGATGCTTCTTATGGTTGGAAACCATAAAGGAGCAACAATGTCGACCCACCCTCTTAAATGGTGTCACCACACATCGCACTTCGCACTGGAACACGGCAAGGCCGCTTGGCGGTGCGGCTTTGTCTGTTGGGTGGTCACTAACCACGACCGAAGCCAGTTAATTTAATAACGACACTATAACCATTTTAAATAGAGAAGTTTAACTATGTTGTTTTCTGGATCTTTCATACAAAACGTCATGTTTTGTTTATACCACAAACCTCAGTTCATCACCCCTGAGATTTATAGATTCCAGAGACTTTCCCTTTTTCTTAAAGATGGTAAAATAGATACTTGAAAAAATTCTGAACCTATGGGCGAGTTAATCACTCAAACCCCTTAATATCTTGTATTTTGTTAGATTAAATAATATTCAGAAGTATATTAATTATATTCATGATGGAATACAAGTTAAGAATTACAGTAAAAGAGCAAAATGTGGATTAAATAATTTTATTTTTGTGGAACATAAACAGATGAGTAAGTACATATAGGTATAATAATATCTATTTTATATGTTACATAGTATAAATAATACTTCATACTTACATTAAAAACTACTATAATAAAATTAACATTATGTACAATAAAGATATTAGGCAGATCTTAATTAGAATATGGAGTAACCCCTAGATTCCACTGGCGAAACATTGGCAAGAAAACATGTTGCAAGCACTATTTGTCTCTATCACCTAGGGATGAGTAGAAAGAGATAAGACTACGCTTGGATCATATTTTGTTGTGCAGTGCAAACGCTCAGTAACATGAAATTCATAACAATCTTAAGTATCAAGGTGTACCTATTATTATAAAAGTGCCAACTTTTGCGCCAATTTTTCCCAAATACCCAAAACTACAGTATCTAGACACAATTTATAATATGTGAGTAAAATATATAATGTTGCGCTACCAACGGTGAATGTTTCACACAGCAAACGTGACAATCGAAAGGTAGTAATTACATATAGATGAATACCTACATTTATCTTGGTAATGCTAAAAATAATTGAAAATTGCTTCTAAATAACTGAGCAGCGGTGGCGTAGCGGTGGCGCAACGGTACTGGCCTCGCCTTAGAAATATAAAGTCGCTGGTTCGATTCCCGGTCTTGCCCACATCACACATCTCTATGTGAATTGTTTTATCTCCGCTGCTCAATATCGGTGAAGGAAAACCTGCATATCTAAGAACTAATCATTTGAGGACATGTGACATCCAACCAAACCGCACTTGGCCAGCGTATATGGATTAAGGCTTAAACTCTCTCAACAGCAGTGGGACACTAAAAAGGAACTGACTTAATAACTGACTCTAGGACTTATACAGTAAGTCAAAGGTAAGTACATAATTGTATTATCATGTACCGTTTATTTTAATTTTTGTGAAATATTAGCTACTCTGTTATGTGCCAGTGCTGATAAGAGTAACAGAATTTATTATAATGTTATGTCATAATCAACTATTTTTAGACAGACAGAACTTATTTTTATAGTTTTAAAGATAAGTTAATAAATAAAAGTACTTATTAAAACTCTGTTTGTAGTTTTACGCTTAGCAATAATTTGATTCCACTTTTCTTGAAAAAGATTGTTAGATTCCCTTTTTTTTATAGATTTATCGAAAGAAATTGATAGTGCTAACTTTGAAATAAACATCAATATCTAATTTGGTAAGTCTGTAGATAATTAATAAGATAGGTAAATTATCATAATAACATAACACGTGAAAGTGTACAGAAGTTTATCTAGGTATTTATTTATTGATTAGAAATATATTATACTTGTGACCTAGCAGTGCGGGGAGGTTCAGCAGTAGCAGATTTAGTTCTGTAATACCAATACTTGCTCTAGAAAAATTGGAAATCACCTACTTCTTTAGTATAATTAAACTATTGTAAACGTAGTGTGTAGGGTCCCTAACAATTGTAAAATTTATATTACAAAAGAAGTAGTAGGTAGTTCGAGAAAATGTAAAGCCAAATTAAAGGT
The DNA here is from genome assembly GCA_936450015.1 of Meganola albula. Lineage (NCBI taxonomy): Eukaryota > Metazoa > Arthropoda > Insecta > Lepidoptera > Nolidae > Meganola > Meganola albula. The sequence continues at coordinate 8,580,815 of OW388155.1, read as the reverse complement.
GATCGCGTTAATTGCCCTTTGTGATAAATATACATGTTAACCTGTGGGAGGTCTGGAACTTAATATAAATTCATTATCTTTATTTTTCATTTTTTTTATGTATAAGGCACGTAAACATTCATCTTATTATGCGTCAATTGCCTAAATCTAGTTTTGACTAACAAATTCCTACCAAACGTTACACGTGGCCGTGCTATAATATTACAAAGTGTTATGAACATACCTAGATCGGAGTAGGTAGAGCTATTTTGTGTACTTGCCATATGTAAGAATAATATGGATATCCCCGAATACCGGGATTTCCTTTTTAAGTACAAAAATAATGAAATGCTATTTACGCCTTAGGGAGTAATGTAAGAATATACTCGTAGAATCATGAAGTATCAGTCAAAATCCCGTAGAATATGCATCTTAACATCAATGATCATGTTAAGGAAATGTAAAATTTTAAGAAATAAAGATTTTTATACTTTTATACTTTTTTAATGTTTGCGGTCAATAAACCTAAATAGCTCTACCTACTCCGATCAGTGGTTATGAACGTCTTAAGTACCCAATAGGTGCATAAAACGTTCGAGAAATTAATAAATAAAAAGTTTATACTTTTATTGCTACATTATTACTCTAACAAAATTTATTAATTGCTATTATTACTACAACATAATAAATAACCATTCGAACTCTTGATAGACAGTTTAAATTGACCTTCCTTACATATCCCAAATAAATATATCCTGTAACATACTCAACGCTTGCATCTGAGTATCAGTAGACGCTGTCAAATCAACTGTCACAAATTTCGCAGCTTGTAGAATTTTCAGGCACGACGCATTCTCCGGGGGTAGTTTACGAAACACTTGATTGTATAATGATTTAGCACAATCGTAATGGAACACTAATGGATCTAGAATTTCAGATAGGTCCGTTTGTGTTAGTAAACAACAGAGGTGAGCGAGCGTCACACATAGCTGAAACAATTGAGAAAATTACCATTGGCACTGGAAGTAAACACATTTAGTTCAATTGCTTGGTCTATTTTCGTGTTCCAATGTAACTGATTGACGGAGGTACAAAGTACAAACATGTGATGAAAGACCAAATAAACATAACAATTGGCAATCATGTAATATGTATCATGTACCTACGTCATTTAAATAACCTTAATTTCCGCCTGAGACGACCACGCAATATCTCAAATTGGGATATCTATGACCAGGAGAAATAAATAATCCAGGTAAGACATTGTGTGTTACATTTGATTAGTATCATTATAATCCGTTTTTTTTTTCGTTTTTGCTTGAAAGAATCACCCGTCAATCGTCACAAATATTGACTTTTATTACTGATAGTAAAATTGGAATTGTAAGTGCATACAAATTTAAATCAAATTTCGTCATGAACTGTGCTTATAACAAACCCTGAATAACTGCGAAAGTGCAATAAAATTCCATCATTAGTTCATGATTCTTACCTGTTCAATGAGATTATCCTTATGCTTGTATTCATTAAAATCGTCAACATTAGCAGCATTTTCCATTGCTGAGAGCAACCCGCGCCATATTGTGACGTAGTTCGCACCATAGTGCGCCCGAGTCGATGGTGTGCGAAGCGCAGACGCCGCATTTATACGGACCTTCAGGTTCTTGCAATTTTGTGTTAAGGAACATAGACTCGGAAATACTTGATCCTAAGGATTAAATTATTGTGAGTTGGGATTAATGAGATCTAGAATGGAAATACCAGATGGGTAAACATGGCATAGAACGCCATCAAACGTGACGGACTCTCTAAGGTGGCTGGTAAGATCTGGATGAGAATAATTCTCCCAGTGAGCACGATTCTTATCCAGCTCTCACCAGATTTCTTTACAGATTTTATCGTCAAAAACTGTTGTAGAATTAGTACCTAAGTATTCATAGTATTCAGATTGATTAATTGTCAGGTAGTTACAGGTAAATTATTAATTATTTCATCATAATTTGGATCTGGTTTGATGGCGAAAAGGGTTATTTTGTAGTAGAAATTTCTCATAATTCACAATAGAACTGTTCATACTAATGGTTAAAACAAATTGACACATTCCCTGCCCGAGTGCTCAGAATGTAAGTAGGTATCGCAACTGTCTGCTGTGCATGCCGCCACTATAGAGTCAACTACATATATGAAAAGGACTTGTGAGATTACCAGATCGTTTTGATTAAGACAGTAAACGTGTTATTATTATTATATACCTGCCATCCATTAAAACACGTAAACAGCTGTTCGTTCCTCATCGCGTTCCCCATAGCGTAGCAAGCGTTCCAACGCACCTTCATGTTGTTCCCTTTACATGCGCAATCTAAAAGCTTCCTTATTGCTGTTTCACATAAGATCTTCATTTGAGCGTTTCTTATTATGGTGTCGTTCTTTATTAAACGCAAAAGGTTGCCAAGACCGCGGGTGGCGCTCATTTTTACCTGAATAACAATAGAAATCAAACCAAATTTTACCTGGTGGTAAGTTACAATGAAGCCGATGATAGTACAATTGCTGCCAAATAGTGTATATTCATCTTACCTCTTCGAGCGATGTCAACCGTCCTATTAAGCTATACTGTGCCCTAGAGGTCGCGAGATAAATGTCTAAAGCGCGAGAATAGAAGCCCGGTCCCCTGCGGGTTTCGAAGTTTAATGGCAGTCGCTCGTTTAATTCTGCTAGCTATCCGCATTAGATTAAGACTGGGAGCCAACCAAAATATAAATATAATATCCCGAAGACTCCAGATTCGTGTTCCGGTGAATGAAACGATATAGTAAGCGCATCCCATTGTAGACTATTTAACATCAGGCAAGTTGTAGTCAAGCGCAGGCCTAATCTATAATACAAAAATGAACCGATTTTGCTAATTATTTTTTTAGAATATTCCTTAGAAGTACGAGGATGGTTTTTACGCAGAAAAAAATTAAAAAAACTCCTCCAAAACAGCTTGACCGATTTTTATGAAATCCTATAAGGTCGTATTCTGTTTTCGGACCCGGCAGGTGGCACTGCTTTACCGGGCTGGGCGATGTCTGCGGGATCCGCTAGTTTAGAATAAAAAAAATAATAAGGTCTCTTAGCTTAGAAGCCTTCACTTCTACCCTTTTCTTAGGGAAGTTTCAGTGGCGGGATTGCAGTGGTGGGTTAAATCCCAAAAAGAAAGATCATAAGATAATTATCTTCCAAAGAAAAAGTTGGTAGGTACGAGACGTTTGTCACGTTTCACCTAAATGGTTTTAATCAGTAGGCATTTCTAAATATAAAATGTCAGACAGTATGCGCTAAACAAAAATAAAGTTATCAATTCGGTGTTTACAGATAAGTCCAATTTTTCCACTCGTGTGAGAATATTAGCTTGGCGTTATATAACAAACTATTATCTGTACAAGTTTTGTTCGGGAACATTTTAATGTCGTTGAGTCACTTCTCTTGGTGCCACAAGTTATAAAATGATTTTGTTCCAACGGTTTTGATACCAACAATTTGTTCTATAAAAATATACAAATTCGTATTTTTAAATTTTTATTCATTCAAGCCGAGATAAGTACGCTCAAACGAATCTTCAACTTTAATAAGATATTAATAAGTAATAACTATATAGATACGAAACACGTGCTGAGGTTAAATCGGTCTGTTGAACAGAGGCTATCGATTAGTTAAAGATAATAATTATAGTAATATCCTGATCCAAAGTTTAATTAATTATAACCAAAACAATTTAACGATTCTTTGCTTATAGTACTTAATTTGCGCTGTACTGTATTAACCGGAGTATAGAGCACAATTTAAAGGATTTAGATCCTCCTGATAACTTATCAAGAGAAATTAGGATTATTTTAGTTGCAAAAATAATTGCAATAGGATAATTAAGGTTTCTATGCATTAAAATAGACTTACCCCGTATTCATTAACATCTTATAAGCTCATTATAGCTAAAATAGGTTTATCTTATCTTATCTTAACAATGGGTCTGGTAACCCAGAGCACTTCGACCCAATGGGATCTTTTGTGCTTCCCCTTGATTCTATGAAGACTCAAGTATTCTTCCTCCACACAGCCTGTCCGTGACCGCTGCTATTTGTCGGGGACACATGAGGCCATATTCACTAGGAGTAGGATGGTCCACCCCTAATGCATTCATGCGTTTTCTCGCTAAAGAGTCACATTCGCACAGTATGTGCTCCATGGTTTCCTCAGCTTCTCCACATGCTAGGCAAGTGGAACTTTCTGCCAGCCCTATTCTATGCAGGTGTTTTTTGCAGCCCAAAGTGCCCAGTTAGTGCACCTATTACCAGTCTGATTTTAGTCCTGGTCATGCCCCTCAGTCTCTGAGAGTACCTTGGGGGCCAGTCGCCTATAAATTTCTTGGAATGGAGGAGTCCTGGGGTTTGTTTCCATAGGATAAAATAGGTTTACCTATAATTCGTTTGTCTTTGTCTGTCATCTTGACATTTATACTATTTAGTAAGAAAGAGACAAAGTCCATTTTAACTAAAAAGTCTTATAAGATTTTTTATGAATAAGACAGTTAGAATCTAAATTCTATGTAAAAGCTACTTATTCTCTTACTCGAACTTATGGTCAACAGAAGGAGCTAAAGAGAGAGAAATAGACGGATGGAGATTGTGTCACTGACAAGACAAAGAGGAGGAGAACAATAAAGGCTGCGTGATCTTACCCTGAACGATATTCGTTACCAATCAATGTAAAAGGAAATACCATGCGAAATTTACTCGAACCTAATGCATGAAGTTCCACATTTAAAGCAGAACTTCATCGAATTTACACAAGCGAATTACACGCGGTATTTCCCTCTACCCACAGCAAATTTATTCATTTTCATTCATTCATTCACTCAAACAGCTCCGATATAGGCAAGTTTTTCGAAACCATCGCAGTTCCCGCAATTATTACACCACATTTAGCTACACAACCAAACATTTTGACCTCTAGACCTCTAGATACGCAAACCTATTTCACAAACGAAATAACAAAAACAAACCTGTACTCATTAACAAAGATACTCGTTTAATAACAACGAAACGGTGGAGACGCAAAAATATGTTGACGCAGATTATTAAGATGAGTAATTACCTTATCATTGTCAACTGCGCATTGTATGCTGACCTCAAGTAAACGGAACAACAAGACATCATCTATCCCATCCGAGTCGGGTTCTTCTCTGAAACAACATTTTGCAACAATTTTACTATGGAAACTATATTTTAATATTTATACTACGTAATTACTATTTCTATAAACGTAAATGTTGCACAAATATATTTGCGCAGCGGTATTGAAGTAACGCTTTTAAAATATAAGGTCGAGGGTTCGATTCCCGGTCGTACATACACATGTGTGAATTATTTAATCATCACTGCTCAATATCGGTGATGGAAAACATCGTGAGGACATCTGAAATGTTTTGGATCCCGCACGAATTTAATCAGACATATAATAGAAGGAGTTGGAAAGTTAGATTGTTGGTATATTGGCATCATTAACTACTATTATTCTGTAATTCATACTTTGTTTAAGTCATGCTATAACTAACGCATACTTCAGATGTTCTAGAAAGTAATTCCAAGAAACTTAGAACATTGCGTAATTCTAAAAATATTGTGCAACTTTTACTATGACGTCAGTGTATTAAAATAAAAGATCTAGTACATGCTACAGATGAGTCAAATAGCAACGTCATAGAAGTAATAATTAAAGCAAATAGATTAAACAGATAACTCCTTCTACCAACCTAAAATGGGAGAACAGACTTTAAATATGACAACGCAAATATACTCAACAATGGTTAAGTTCAATATTTAATTACTACCTGCTACAATCAACATTGGTTTTAACTAAAGCTGTTTTGGTTAACTTTATCTGATGCTAATTTGCTCAAATATTCGCGCCTAAGCGGTATGTTTTTGAGATTTACTTTGAACCAAGCTATCTTACTACACAAATTTGTTAGTCGATGTTCATCGTAATAATGTCGATATAACTGTATGTAAATAATAAGAAACATTAATTCCGTTAAGTGTTTTTTACCTGTATGGTCCTTCGAGCCGGATTAGTACTCACATGTTTAAAACGAGGGCGTCGCTGAGGTTTCCAAGCGCCCAAGCTGCTTTAGTTCTAACCACTAGAGTCGGCTCTGACAATGCTCTCAATATGTTTTCACCGCAGTCGCTCACAAAACCTATGTCCTACAAAAGTTAAAGTGCATCAAGCGAGCAAACTATAGTACATATCCCATTGATTTAAGAACTTTAGTTAGGCCGCCTTCAAATTGTCGCAAAACGTCGAACTGAAATAGTGCGGCTGCAGCGTTGCGGCCGCGCTGTTCTCTAAATCCATATAAATAAAAACGCGCTCCAGCACTGCAGCCGCTCATCATTTCATCGATGAAGTAGAGACGGGACACACGAAGTCTTTCTTCAAGTCAGGGTGGTGAAACAAAATATACAACACTATAATACTCAAACCAAGCGATGTTTTACGACTAATTTTAAGGTGCCCTTACTCTTTCACGCAAACACATACTCTTAGAATACTACTTACTAATGCCACACCAATAGTACGCTCCCTTTAGATGCTTTCAAATGTCGTGTACAAAAGATACATATGTATTGTGTACCCTCATCTTTTATTTGGTTTAAGAAATTACGATTACGTGTAGTAGGGGGGAGTAAAGAAAGCATTTTACTTAACTCCCCAGTGACGGGATTGAGTAGGTACGTTCTCATTTTGTATCGAAGGTTGAAAAGATATAAGACGACACAATAGAGTGACTTATGTAAATATTAAGTGTAAATATAGTGAGTTTTACCTCGCGAAGTGTGTGGTACATGACAAGCATAGCTAGCGCCCGCACAGCAGCCGCTCGGACAGTAGCCTCTTCGTCGCTACATGATCCTATTAGTAACGTACAACATAAAAGTTGAAGGTGTCTCTGTAGAACAAAATACGAACACTAAGACACTTTTCTTCAGTCTAAACTTATGTTTATTAGTTAAACGTGGAACGAGATATGAAAACTAGATGTTAAATATTTAAAATCCTAAATAAATCACAGCATCAAGCTATGCATAGGTATTTATTTTTAATAACACTATGATAAGGTTAAAATTCACTTAACGAATTCCTCATTTCGTAAGACGACCTCTGTAGTCGGGCGGTGTAAGACAGGTCGGACAATCTTTGTGTAACAACAAAGATTTATTTCTGTGTCTGGTCGGTTGAGGAGCTACCCTCCGTGCTTCGAAGAGCACCTTAAGCCGCCGGTCCCGGTAGTCATTTCAACATATCTATGACAATCATAATAACCCTACGGGTTTCGAGGTCTGATGATAGTTGCTCGTTAACACTGGTAGCTAGCCCCATTAGGTTAGACTAGGAGCCGACTCCAATAAGAATGGGAAAAGGCAAGGGAAATTATGATTATGTAGTTTTTTTTACACTACTAAGTCGACATCGAGCATATTGATAGCAAGCGGCCAACGTAGGCTATAGAGAGTTGTAACACCAAAGGTATCTCTCGCTTTGCTTACCCTTTAGAAACCTTATTACTCTATTTTTAGCGTCCTATACTCGAGTTTGTTGTGAGAACCTGGTCCGACTAAACTTGTAACTTGCTTTTCACTAGTAAAGAAATCATTTGATATATTTACAGGCAATTCCTTAAAGCTTCGTTCTCCGACATTAGCAATACAATCGCACACAACAGCTTTAGCGGGCGAGTTCTCATGACACTGCAGCACAGAAGACAGAGGAGTTAAGAGTTTCTCCCACATATACACACAATGGTTCAATGGTGGCGCTTGATCTGATTGTTCTAGAAAAAAAAATAAGAAAATTATAGTGATTATAAGTGAACCTACGACTGTTCTTGTGGGGAACTTGTATAATATGCTCATTGTCGGTGAAACTTTGCTTGTGCGATTCAGGATTACTTTTGCGTAATGTATCTTGAGTGGCGTTAGGTAAGTGACGCCACATGTATGATATCTGCTCTTTTTGTTAATTTATAGCACAAAACATATAGGAGTGTAAGCGTTTAGATGCAGACGAATAAAAACTGTTCTCTGTGTTCTTTTAGGTCTCTATCTATTTGTATATCTTTAATATTAAGCGTGTAAAGTTATCAAACCAAAATAATTCATAAAAAAGTTTTTAATTGAATACGTCCTATTTCTTTTCGTTACGTGCAGTAGATGACGCGGTAACTACTGAGCAACACTTCAAAAAACTCAGTAGGCTTTTATGGTTTTAAAATGAAATAATTATATCTTACATTTTGTTTAATGTGTTGTATTACAGTGACATAATTACAAGCGTTTTTATCAATTACATAGTCTGAAAATATGTAAGCGGATATATGTAACGTGGATTTTACAATTACGGATTAAACAATGAAGAGACACAGTGGCTTTGCATTTAAAGATAAGTATGGATTAGGTAAATACAGAGACAAGTTTATTCCACGAAGTAAGTCCCGTTGGCAACCTGCAAAAAAGTTTAAGAAAAGAAGTTTACCCAATTTTTGTATAGCATCGCCAACAATACTAATAGTTCGGGCGGTCTGCAGAACTACATCTTGATGTTCATGCTGCAACATCTCACTGAGGATATCTCCTAATAACATGATGTGGGCGTGTAATAACTCTCGAAGGTGGTGGAATGCCACAGCTGATAGTACTTGTACTGATTCCAGGATAATTGGAATGGCTGAAGGTTTGCAACGCTGCAAAAAATAACATTTCGATGAGTTTGAAACGAATTCGGACCTGAGTCACCTGTACCAAGTACCAACGTAACTGATAAAAGTTACGTTTATCATAATTGACAATTAACGCACTCACCTTTAATTTGGCTTTACGTTTCAACACGGGTTTCACAAGTCATGGTCACAAGCAGAGTGGTACATAAAAAGAGCTTCGTTGAAATACAAACAAAATTATACAAACTATCCTCAGCGTGGAATCTAATATTGGAGTTAAATCGACCTCGCTATTTGAAGATCGAAAATTTCAACATTGTGAGTGTAGTGTGTAAGGTCCCTAAAATATTACAAAAGAGGGTAGTTCGAGAAAATGTTGCACTGGAGCAATCTGCTTGCGACCACAACCGGCGAAACCCGCATCGAAACGTAAAGCTTAATCAAAGGTGAGCGCATTAATTGCCCGTTATGATAAATATTAATAATGCAAAAATTGGGCGAATGTAAATATAATAACGCATACATGAAATACTTTTTGATACTTTGACTTATAACTTACCACAACATCATTCCCTCTAAAAATCCATCCCATATTCTTGAAACAGATATCCAATATCCAACTTCTAAAATGATGACCTTGACCATCACCTCTTTCATCCACAACACAAATTTGTTCTTCCTCCACTACAAACATTTCATCATCAGAATACCCTTCTTCAAAGTCATCACACTCTTCAATATTAATATTGGTATTATTCAATGATATTTTGGTAGAGCTCATAGATGTAGATATTTTTGAAGGCACGGCGTCTTTTTCTATCGCTTTTAGAACTTCGTTGATCTTAGGATCAATGGAAAGAACACAACCCATTGTGATTAAGGCACCAACTTGTAAAGTTACATCTGTAAATATTAAAATTACATTTCGATTATCTTGAATAGCTTCAAGTTTTAAAATACAACCTCATAGCCCGTAAAGCGAATGGTTCGACGGCGTCGCCTTGACTTATGCGAGCCAATCAGATTAACCTTTTAACCACCCATGTCATAAATATTTTGATGACAATATTAGATCAAAAATATTTATTGTGCTCCTACATTTATGGGACAAAAACGAATGTATTTTGGTTCCATTTTCATTCTTAGCACCATCCATTTAATTCATTTATTGTAGGCACCTATCTACCTATATTTTATCGATCTTGATATTTCGCAGTCTGAAACCAGGGGCATGGCAATTGATATTTAGCCAAGCTGTCAAAAGGTTAATGTTAAGCCTGTTTTTTGCACAATTAACCTACATATTATTAAAAGAATTCTCACCTCTATGCACTAAAAACTTCCTAGTCGATAAAACAAGGTTAGCAATAAGACCTTCCTTCATCTTATGGTAAGGCGTTGCTTGAACTAGCGCGGCGCAGCATTTTAATGCTAGTATAATAACAGCATGACTCCTTTCGCTGTCTAGTATGCTGGTCAACACCTTATGCATGCAGGTTATAACGTAGCCAAGCGACTCGGAGAACGGTATGAAAGATGAAGTTTCTTTCTTGCTAAAAATAGACGACTCTGTTAATATTATAAAAAGGCACTAACACAGCTCTTATTTGTAATACCAGAAAATATTATGGGAAAAAGGAGAAGTGAAAAGTAAATATTAGCAAACCCCTCTGACAATTGTTGCTTGAACCAGAGAACAAAGAACATTTTTTTTCCTACTACAAAAAAATAATGGTACAAAATTACCTAAGGTATAAAAGGAATACATTACACTCAAAATACGTACCTAGTTTCAGCCTGCGATAAATACATTCTAGAACCAGACAACAGCGCTAGAATAACACTGAGCACACTTGCCCTACTGCTAGCTATAGGATCAGTCACGGCGCAGTAAGCGAGGGTCTTCTTGGCACTTTCTGATGCCGACCAAGTTGTAGGGTCAGGTGAGTCCGGTAGCAAAGCCCACCAGTATCCAAATATATCTCGTTTTTCCTTAACCTAAGGATAATAACCCACCATTTTAGTTTATTGCTATTTAATAATACTAACATCTCCGCAGTTTATGTACCCCGTACAATGTAGAGGGCCCAAAAACATGTAAAAATTGGTCACGCCTGAGACACAAATGACAAAATCTCCCCATGATTCGCTAGGTACCCTATGGGCAAGATTTAAAGGCGTCTGTGTGACGAATCCTGACTAATAATAATAATAATCTGCTACTACTACTGCTGCAGTAAATGGTGACTATAGCCTAATTATAAAATCTACTTTTATAAATTGGCTTGACAAGTAACAATATTTTACTAACCTTAACAAGAACCAAGAGTAAATTCGAAGCACTCTGCCTCACTCTAGATCTTAAAGCTATTAGTTTTACTTCTCTATTGCTTTCTACATCTGACATATCAGAGTCGCTTGTCAACGCCCAACAGTTTTTTGCCCTTTGAGGTTCTAAGTAGTTCCGACTAGCTGGTTTGTAGGCAGAATTGTTTTCAAAATTATCAACATCTTTCATTAGACTGTGGTCAGAGACGGGAATTTCTTTTTTTAAGCTCTCGATTGCGTTATTTCGCTGTTTTCTTAACTTTTGTTTCTGAAATGCAAATGGTTATGAGAATTTTAACAGGTCGTCTCATAGATCATCCTTTATCTATGTAAAATAATAACTTTTGTACTATGGATCTATGATCTGAAATAAATATAATTATTATTATTAGGTATATAGTAAAAAGAATGACGACAATTTTTTTTGTTTTGTCCGTCAAATAGAAAAATAAAAAATATTGGACACCTTTTTTGTATGATTAAAGATTACGGCGCGGCGGTATGACGTCACTAGGTAAGTTTTATACCTCTGTATGACCCAGCGCACTGCCACTGCGTAATTTTAATGCGTTATCCTTACTAATATCATAAATACGAAAGTAACTCTGTCTGTTTGTCGCGCTTTCACACCATAACTACTGAATCGATTTGGACGAAATTTGGTATGGAGTTTGGGACCAGGGGAAGGACATAGTATAGTTTATATCCGACTGCGCAAAAAGACGTTAAAGGTTTAGCGCGATAACCGACATACGCGCGGGCGAAGACGCGGTCGGAAAACTGGTATCTTAATATTGTTTCATTTTATTGATAAAGCAAAAAATACCTAAGTGTCTAACATTTTTTTTAAATCTTACTGACGGACTAATTCTAATACGATTTTCCATACATTGTCATCCTAATCTCACTGGACTTATATTACGTGTTATGATTTTACTCACATAAGTTAGTTAAAGTAAATACCCAGTCTGCAAGTGCTACTTAAGTATGCTTCTAAATGGAGGGGGTAATTATCAAAAAGTGATATGTTTTAAGCAGTATAATTCGTCTATGGTAGACTGAGTTAACGATTATATACCTGTACTGCCGCTCTCTACTTTGCCTCTCAAGAGGTGACTATTATATTTATTTTTTACAGGTCCGACCATGTAGAAGTACCTACCTACCTATTATAATAGTTTGTGGTCTTGGGAGGAAAAGTAGGTTGGTACATTCTTTTCAATTATTTGTGACTAGATGGCACTGCTCTATTTAAATTCAAGCTATCGTTGTGTTCTGGGTTGGAACCAAAACGTGCTTTAGCCTTAAGGGCGTCCATCCAAATCAGTTCAGTATTTTAAAACATTTTTTGAAAGTGCTGGGTAGTTCTTTCGGGAATTATCGGTAGCTTTATAATCAAATCAATAAATCAATAAATAAATAAATAACAAATTTATTATTATTATTACTAATTACTAACAGCAATATAACGAACGAATTATTATTATTATTCTTTAGTCTCTTATCTTATCTGTAATAGAAAATAAAATTTGCTGAGTTGAAACGGATTTAGCATAAAAATCATATTGTTAAGGCTGGCAGCGCTATCTACGACAAATGAACTATAAATTAATACTAAAATAGATTTTGAGACGACGAAATAGGATAGTAGCACCATCTATTGTCGACTAGGGTCATCATCTAGAAATAAAATAGGGCCGTATGTCACATCGTAGTACAATCGGTTCGACCGTTCTCGGATGGCACATCGAAAAATTTCCGGTGAACCAATACAGGCCCATCCGATCGATTGGGCTAGGTCATCCGCAAAAAAAATCATCACTGTACAATCCGCTCAGAGGCCCGTGACGGCGACGTGCGCACTGCATACTTTCCCGCCCGCGACCGCGATCTCAGATCAGCCGCTATACTAGAGTAGTTCGGGAAAATAGCAGTTATAGCAATACACAACACATGTGGAGATATCGCCCACGCCGCGACATAGAAGTAATGTTTAGTGTAGTAGTTTTAATAAAGTGATTTAAATTAAGATTCGTTTTTGGCATAATTTATCCTTATACCCAGCTCGTAACCATATGTATTAAGAAACAGTTAAAAAAATCCACACTTGAACTTTTAACATAGACTAGAAGTAGTTACTTGGTTTCATATGAATATCAAATATTGTCACAAATTAGATTTAAAGTACCTTTCCTCCCTTTGGATTGATGCTATGAGTAGGTGCCACAGCTATTGTCTGCTGGGAAGGCATGATTTTCTCAGGCTTACAGCCTTGAGTCACTAAGCCATACAACACATAATACCGGCATATACCCATCACTTCTGGGAAAGGTATGTCAGCAGTCTGATCGTTGAAGTACAGTTGAGATAAAACTCTTAATGCTGTAATTATGACCTGTAACATGATATGACTTTACAAAACACAGTTTAAACATCACAGAACCTAGCATGCATGCCAGTACTCCCTTAAGTTGGAGGCAGTGGTGAATACCTATCTCTCACCTGAGAATGAGACTTAGATGTTTGTACAACAAAGAAATCATGATTATTAAACAAAATTAAATTTACGTAAGCTCAGTAATAGTTACATTGTAGCCTAGTATTACACTTAGTCCACAAAGATTATTATGTGCAGCTACCATTGAGTGCACTGCATTAAGTGGGCGTCTGTTGATCAATGACCCAGGATTGAAGTTGCAACCTTTATTCCAAATGCAAGTCCAGTACACCTGTGTCATCCACTACTCGAGAATGGGTAATCTTTAAAATGGTGTTAATTGAAGTTATACAAACCTTACAATATAAAAACTCGTCATACTCCTTAGAATAACCCCTCATCAAAAACTTAATAATAATTTGAGATATTTGTTCCTTCATTTCGTGGGTCACATGATCACTTTTATTATCTTCAGATATTGATATCACATTTGTTATACATTTAAAAGCTATAAGATACATTTGTAAAGGATTCTGACTGTTCAAAGAGGTTTTATTTACATTAATCAGTTTTATAATAATCCCATTTTTGCCGAGTAAATCTTCTGTGAACTGAAAACAATCAAATAAAATTACAAACCTTACAACACCAACTTAGCAATTATAATCCTTAAAATTTGTAGTATGGACAACTAAGCAGTGTCTATAGGTGTTGAATCAATGACTTACAAAAAACCTTTATGTCCTTAGTAATCGAAAAAAATTAGGCTGTAACATATCTAATTTATATTTGGTCACTATTATATGGTTTCAATCATCATATACCATTTTAAGATAATGTTAAATGAGTAAATGATCACATCTCATCACCATCATCAATGTGCCTGTATGCACAACTCATTGTGCATACAGGCACATTGAGCAAAAAATAACAAAGTAAAATAATATTGTATGGTGTAACAACTGTTGATGGACATAAATAAATAAAAAATGAAGAAAACATGGATTACTAGTACTAGCCTAGAGTACACAAACTTAAGAAGTCCCTCAGACAGAGTACAGGTATAATAGACTCTAACAGTTTCTGTCTATTTAGTAGTTGTAGAAGTAAAAATATTATAATGACACTGAATATAGCATTTTAAACAAATTGTTGAAGACAAGTTCATTTACTCTACGATATAAGAATGTATTTTATCCCTCTCACACTTTACGATTGAAACCAGCCAGAAAGAGACAGAAAATGTAAGAGATTTCATTCAAATGTAGACCTTGTCTAGTTTAAGGTCAAATTTATTTTCTTCAATGAAGCGAACACTAAGCCAAACATCCGTAGACAATATCAATATGAGTAAAATTTGCCATGTACATACAAATAATGCCATATATGTACTTAGTGAGCACATATTTTACGGCAATATGAGTAATAATAATTTACCTATAAATATAAAAAAGCTTGCAGAAAAATGCTAAATCTTGTATTAAAAAGATGGTTCATACAAAATGTTTAGGAGATATTTTTTTGACTGTGAATAGGTAATTCAAATTATATAATGCATGACATTATTACTACCGACTGAAATTATTTTATATCTAAATCTATTTTAATCTAATTTATTGTATTAGTTATTAGTTGATTGTCAGCCAATATGGATAGAAACTGTTGAGACCTCTAAATTGTAATATCATTTATAAATGTACACAATTCAGCAATAAAATCTTATCATTTGTTCTGGATGCAAAATTATATTTTTGAGTACCTAAAAGTCTATCTCCTAGTTTTACTACAGGACTTTGCGACTCTATATTTTTTTAACTGTAAAGTATGAACTTTTCTGCAGAATTGCTTGATTTTGCATCCAAATAAACCTTAAAATACAACTGCTCAATGGTAAAATGTTTACGTATTATATTGGGTTCGATTCCCACCCGAGACAAACATTTGTGTTTGTCGAGTCTGGGTGTAAATATCTATTATAAGTATATATTTACAAAAGAAAAGTATATACCAGTTATCTGGTTTCCATAACACAAGCTCTGCTTAGCTTGGGACCAGATGACCGTGTGTGTTAATGTCCCAGAATATTTATTTATTTATTTTATATCTATGTTTAGTGTAAATACAAACCTTATGGCCTACTAGAGGGTTAGCTTGTAATATACATTGCAAACTGTGGAATATATCAGGCAGCACAATGTCTGTGCAAGTCTTAAGGCACTCAATGTGCCATGATACCACTTTAATAAGATAGTCAGTACCAAACTGCAAACTCTGTTTTGTTATAATACTGTTCATTAAATGAGATGCTTTAGCTGCAAGGAATTCATCAGTCGCCTTTATATTTAAACATAGTGCAGTGACCAACGCTGCAGCATCCTATAAATAAAAAAGAATTTTAAAACAGCTGTCAGAATAAACCGCTTAAGTTGAGTTTGTCGATTCGCACAATGTATACAAATACACGAGACCGACAGTCTTATCTCATTCGGGTTATATAATTACTAAGGCAAAACATAACCTCTATACTTACATGTTTCCCAACGAATAACTCGCCTTTGAATGGTTTAGCGTTTAACTCGTCTATTATGGAGTTCACATTTTCTTTGCTATATTCTTTTAAATATAATATATTACATAGTTTACCGCACAATTGCGAGAAATCTTGAGCAAGATCATTATTCGTTTTTGTTACGACTTTTAGCATTTTGGTTAGTTATAGAACTTTTTCATCATACATAAGTGAAACATGAAACTTTATTACACACCATATTTTGTTATAGTCCAATTACAAAAGGAAAATAAAAACAAAAACTATAGTATCATTTAATAAATAAGCACAGTGCTTTTGATTACTGCTTTGACAAATGTGAGCAGTACTGTCATTTTAATTTTGACATTGACATTGCTAATGGTATTAGATGTGGCCTCAGATTATCAACCATTAAATCCTCCAATATCCTATTGATTCTGGTTGAAAAGAATCTCGTGGTTCAAATAAAATATAGTTATTATTATGACAGCATCATGTTATTGAGCAAAAATATCAATACTTACCCTTACATTTATAGCCATGTCACTATTTAATCTTCCAGTGCCATTAAAAGAAAAACCGGTATCTCATCATCCATGGGAGAGGATTATTAAAGGCGAATATACAAATTACAAATATGGACATGCAACTGCAAAGAATCCCATTAGCTATCCCATTAAAAAAGAGAAGCGCCCTAACTCTGACCAAATAAAGTTTACCATAATCGGAAATAGATTGACTGAAGAGTTCATATACTGTACTAAGCTAGTAAACGGTTTACATAAATTCAGATGGAAAAGTTTCGCCGCACCTGTTATTCAAAGTTAGTAAATTATTTAATGTTATTTGTAGGTACCTAATAAATAACATAGGTTTGCCTACCTACCTGTCCATGTACTTGTCATGCTGTGCTGTGAGTACCTGGGGGCGGTTTGTATCCTCTGTTTGATTGGATCTAATGAGTCGAATTGCACATTCCCTGAAATTACTGTGTAAGATTTCATTAAATAAATAGTATTACCTACATAAGTACTTACTACTTAACAAATAATGATTTAAGGGAGCATCTGACTTTACCAGCAATTGTACAAATACAAAATAATATTTTTAGGCGTATCCAGCGTGGAATGGCCGGAAAAATGGAGAGAACTAAAAATACGGTTCGGAGGTCTAGCGTATTGCTTGCCTTCGCAAGTTGCTGTTCTCATGAACGACAACTTCCTCGGGGGTGAGAAAGAACTGAAAGAATTCGTTGAAGCTAAATATTCTTATCATATACGACCCGATTACTATAAAGAGGGTATCAAGCTATTTTACAACTTTATCAAATCTTCAGGTGTAAGTAGTTCTATCCTTATCCTTAACTGCTTTGGAACATCTCTAGTAGAGACTACTAATATCGAATATTTAGACATTAATCGATGGACTGCTCTTTCAAATATTATGAATGCGAAAGTAACTCTGTCTGTCGCGCTTTCACACCTAAACTACAGAACCGATTTGGATGAAATTTGGTATGGAGGTAGTTTGAGACCCGGTGAAAGACATAGGATAGTTTTTATCCGAATGCGCAAAAAAGGTTAATGGTTTTGCGCGATAGCTGTTATACGCGTGGGCAGAGCCGCGGTCGGAAAGCTTGTTTATACTTTATTAGAAAAATTTGTAGGCATAGTCTGATTCATGCACAAAGTCATTAAGTACCCCTCACGTTTCAGAGACCATGCGTTTATATGCATATTTCTATCGACGAGGAACATATAGGAACCTTGATATTTATGGTATGTCGCCACTTTATTCACCGATTATCCGAAAAGATTTTTCCTTGGAGCATGGTATAGTAGTAAAATCTTATTTTCAGTTATATTCCGATATAGTCCCTCGTACTTGCGATAATTTCCTTCGGCTGTGTACTGAGAAAAGGGGTGGTTATTCCGGGACGCCAGTGCATCGCATTGTGAAAGACTGTTGGATACAATGCGGCGGCTTTGGTTTGAAGGGCACCGACTTGGATTGTGAGAACTTTATAGTGCCACATGATAAACGCGGGGTCCTTGGAATGGCTAATGATGGCAGGTGCATTAAATATTTTTAATTTAAGTAACTTTAAAAAAATGCTGGGTGGGTGTTTGTAAATAGTTGCATTATTTTCCAGACATGTTGACTGTTCAACACAATTTTTCGTACTCCTACAACCTGCGCCATGGATGGCCTCCAGATACGTAGCATTTGGGCAACTTATCGATGGTGAAGAAACACTAAAAAAGATCGAAGAAGTTGATACTTGGTGGGAATCACCCCGAAAAACAATAACGATATACAAATCTGGACTATTTAACATGGATTGCCATTACAGACAAATAAACAAGATGACTAATGAGTATATTCAAGGGCATATTGAGAATCTTGCATTACTCGGGAAATTGTTCTATGCAGTAAGTTTTGATACAAATTCGGGCTAGCACAGCGTTACATGCTTTGTAGCAGCTACAGTTTTCGTAGCAGACTACGACGTAGCGTACGACGTAGCATAGTACGCCGTAGTAGGGCTACAAGAATTTTCCTCGCAAGCTGCAATCTTGTAGCACGTAACGGCGTAGTATACTACGCCGTAGCGGGACTACGAGACTATTCTTCGCACAGCTACCAGCAACAATCTCGTAGCACGTTACGGCGTAGCATACTACGCCGCAGCGGGGCTACGAGATCATAACGTCATAACGTTTACTTCCTTTAGCTTCTCTTGGATAAAGTTTTTCTAACCATAGAACTGAGGGAAATAGAACGAATGGAGAAAGATTTAGAAGCTGTCGAAGGAGAAGGCTTACCCGAAGAAAATGTAGAGCTAACACAAAATAATATCCGTGCGACGGAAAGGTGATCGATTTTTGTCCACCTAAATAGAATATTATGTTGAAAACATGCGTTAGAACAATATAATCACTTTTTGTTAAGATTTATACGGAGAAAAGAAGAAATTGAGAAGCAACTACAAAGAACTGTTATGGAAACTCAACAGCAGGTCGCGTCTGTAGTCAGTGGGCCCACAACCACTCATGGCCAATCTGTTTCCGATAAAAGCGAACCAAACAAAGAGTTTGACGTAGATGTATATCAATATGAGCCTGAAGAGTATTCTTACACTCAGGCATTGTCGCCGTCGCCTTCACTTGTATCCACGTTACCTGATATACCATACTATATAGAATTGACGGATGTGCCTTATCCAGGGGAGGTGGACTCTATCTATAATTTAAAGAAGTGAGTGGATATTTATACTCAATAACATACTATTTAAATAATTGATAGCATTGTACTCGATACCACCTTACCTTTAGTACGAGTTGTCAATATGGAAAAAGTTTTCGAATACTATCATGAACCAGTCAAGATAATGAATTAAAATGAAAAATATCTACAAATTATTGTTTTATTCTATTTCAAGCATTATTTTTTATATCTTCTCGGACGTTTTAAACTACTTTTTCCCTATAAACGAATTCTCACAATGGTCTATCGTGATGGTATAAGTGACAATGAAGACGAAGACTTTGAGTTTGGTGCGGCTTCTTTGTGTATTGTTGTAGGATTCTAACATCCTTTTCAACTCACTTTAAAAAGAAGGGAGTTCTAAATTCGACTATGTATTTTTTTTGTATGTATTTGATACATATATAATAATCAATTTTTGCATAGTCAAAGAGTAGTAGTATTATAACTAAATATTATTTTTAAGATCTCAAACTGTACATACAGTCTTTGCAAATTTGATTTAAATTGATTTGATTAAATATTACGCATTTATTATAGATCGATTTTGATAATTCTTTTTTGTTTTAAAAGTATACTTAAGTAGGTTTTTGAGTTATTGCTAAAATATTGAAATTGGTTCGTATTTAAAATAAAATATTATGTTAACGAGTTAAAACAGTCGGCCTATACCAATTTCGTATGGTAAACGTCCGCCTGCCTAGGTACCTACAGGTTTATGTTTTGAATAGTCTGACCCTGATCTTTAATACTGTTACAATTTACGTACTTAAGTATCTATTGTTTTTTTTAATGAAAGGTTTATGATATGAATTTCTGTACAGAATGTTAAAGGGTGACTACTGTTTACAAGGCGATTTGGACGTTGAAGCCTCTAAGAAGTGGAGGCGGTCCGATGTCGTGTTCAATTCGGAAGTTTTCGAAGTGTTTCATGACGCAGACTCTGATGCTAACTCCAGTAAGTAATTTAACAATAAATAATAATAACAATCCTCTTAAATATCAATTCCTACTTACCATTTACGTTTTTCTTATAATTATTACATACATTACGTTATTACATAACTAAAAGACTTTAAGTCACATTATTTCTTAGAAATGAAACGGATATCACGTAACTATCCGGTATCCGGCCCATTCGACCTTGTTCTCACTATCCGGCCGATAGTGTAAGTATGGCCGGATTCTGGATTGGTAACATTAAAAAAATTGACATGATTTTACACAAGGCATATAATACCACAATAGGTTATTGACACCATCTATTTTTATAATCGCTAATCGTTAATGTTTGTTTTTTATTAATCGTTTAGTACATACTCAAAATTAACAAGTGACACATTTTGGTGAATGAATAAGAAATATTCCACATTTGTTGGTAAGAGGCGACTCCGCTTGGCTTCGTATAGACCAGCTTCTGAAAATAGCCGTTCACTGTAAACTCTATTGCCAGGGCTGAAAGATAAATTCTAGCAAACCTTAACAACTGCCGGTAGATACCGATTTAAATTAACTGACCATTAAATGTATGGGTCGTGATTGCGATTGATTCGAGATATAGAAAAATTAGATCTAGTTAGCAATTTAATTATTTTGTCTTAATCGCGAAAATCTCTACTAAAATCCTTTCCTTCTCCATTGAAACATTTCCAAAAAGTGTCATGAGCTTCACGTGTGTAGTTGGATCCAGTTTTATCTTCATTAATTCGTTTAACAGGTGTTGAAAGAAACAATTGTACTCAGATGAATATCCGATAACCTGATAACCGGCGCGCCGCGCGCCGGCCTCGTAGCTTGCCGAAAACCCAGTATCCGACCAAACCACTATCCGTTTTTTTACTCTGGAAGATACTTGCACTTGACCACAACCCACGTGATGTTAAGCAAAGATGTGGTCTACGATGGAACGCGCATATTTCCATGGGTATACCGATTCTTTCGAGTGTTAAAGGGGCAACTGAGTCCCACAGTCTGATTATGGTGTAACCAGAATCACACTGGGACACGGCAAGGCCACTTTAACTCAACCGAAGTCTACCACCAGATTATTGTCACCTGATTAGCATCACCCAGGGACTACATGTGGGGATTCAGATCGACGGTGCACTCCCACGGACGAAGCTGACTCAGCCCCTAAATTGTTAATTGTTGAGCTACCTACATACCTAATAATAGCTTATCAAATCTGGTGCATTTAAGAGAATTACATGAATTTAAAGCCTATTGATAGGCCCTTGAGTGGCTCAACAATTAAACAATGTATTGTACCAACATTATTAAATGCATTTTTAACATATTACAGATCCGTCTTTGGATTCTGAAGACGAAAGGGCAATTTCAAAATACATAAGGTACCTACTCTATCCAGGTTATTAAATAAATTATTAAATACGATGGCTGCATGATAATAAGTCTTGAATACTTTACCACGTGGCAGTGCTCATGATTACAAACAACATTCCCAAAAAAAAAACATTTTTGGAGCAACTTTTGTCTAATAAAATTTGCTTTTTTATGAGCCGTGTAGTAAAGCTACGACGTTTCCAAGGCGCTAGGAGGCGAGCCGTGAAACACTGCCGCGGCGACGCGTTGCCTCGGCCGGTCCTATCTACTCAACACTACATTATCATCGTCTCTATTACTCCATTTGCATGAGTGTGATCACACACTCGTCTTGCCCACTTCCCTGCCCAAATGAACTGCATGTAAACGGGGTATACTTACTACGCGACCTAATAAAATATCGATCGAATTTAAAAAAGTTGTTCCAATAAAAAATCTTTGGGTTAGTTGTTTTTGATCGGAGCGCTACCTCGCCACATGGTAAAGTATTTTACTCTAGTACCAGTTACCCTATATTTGTGGTAGAATTATTTTACCCATAACTATAATTTTATTTTACATCGTACCTACCTACTAATTCTAATAGGGATTAGAAGTAGGTATCATTATTAGAGACATTTTGTTTCAGAGAAAACGTGGATAGAATTAGCTTCGCGGGTTCTATCATCAAAAGCATTGCTAGGGCACACGCCGCTTTAGACATATTTAATAATCAGTAAGTACAACTAACATAATTATTAGCATCTATAGGTGCCGTATTATAAGTGTTTAAAGCGCAATCACTTTAAACTTTGCATCCCTTTTTTTCAACGTAATGACAATTCATTACGTTGAAAGAAAGGGATGCAAATTTACGTATTGTATAACCGCATCCCTTTCTTTCAACGGAATCATAATCCCTCTAAACACTCATAATAAGTACTACTGCCGTATGCAACAGTATTTATTTCCTGTTGCTAATCTTTCTTTCGTTACGCTACCCGCACACGGCCGATATTTCCACCGACTTTTATAACCGATTTTGTGCAACTTAATACTAAGACCCATAATAAGAATCAGCGTCGAACTGCCCCGAATTCAATCAGATTTTCGAAGAATCATTAGAATTTTTTTTTCTCAGGGGTCTTCGCATCCCAAATTTTACCTGGAAGCAACGTTTTTTCTGTTTCTGACTTTTGGATCCGGGGATTGCGGTTGCTTATATCTAGTCTAAACTTCAGGCTACCTAAATTCCTGGCCAAGCGTTGAGTTGGCCTCAAAATCGGTCATAAAAATCGGCCGTGTGAGCAGAGTTACTGGGCGCGTTTGCACTGCACAACAAAACATGATACAATCATAGTCTTATCTCTTTCTACTCATCTCGAAACGATAGAGACAGATAGTGCTTGCAACATGTTTTCTTGAGCAGTGGAAACTATGGTTTAGGCTGGTCACACTAGACAATCAATCGACGCAAATTGAGGCTTGAACGCTGAACCATTGCTGTGTGGCGACGACGACCGGCTTTAACAGTGTGCTGCGAGTTCATAGAAGATGTATGAAAACTAGTATGTCAGTCGCCTGTGTGCGACGTGCGACTAAGCTTTTGTTATTCTGCAATATGCTTGCGGTGATTACGAATGATTTTCGGTGAGAAGGTGGCAGTAGAATGATGTTCCATACGGTTAGTAACCATAGAGTTGCCCGCACACGACCGATAATTAAGACCGATTTTGTGTCAACTCTACGCGTGGCCTTGAGTTTTGTATTGAGTTGCACATCGGTTAAAAAAAAATGGTTGTGTGCGGGCAGGCAGCCGACTCACCGCTTTTGACAAGATACGTTTGATTACAAAATGTATTTGTTGCAGAAGCGGATCTATTACTGACGGAAGCCGACGGAAAATTAAGTAAGTACTTAATAAATTTACTTCAATATAAATAAATAACCAATACCAATCTCCGTTTTGAGTACGCGCTTGAGTTAACACTTGATTATATAAATGCAAACTTAACTAGTAGATTAAGCACCCGTCATCATCTGAGTGATGGTTTATTTATAAACAAAATTCAGATCTCAAGATCGCTCTAGGGCCAAAAAAAAGATGCCATTTTCTGAGTGCAGTCAATCCGTGACATGGTACTAAAAAGGTCCTATCTTCCTTACTAATACCTATTATAAATGCAAAAGTAACTTTGTTTGCCTGTCTATCGCGCTTTCACACCAAAACTACTTAACCGATTTGCATGAAATTTGGTATGGAGATAGTTTGAGACCCGGGAAAGGACATAGGACGTGACGAGAGGAGTTTTTATCCGACCGTGCAAAAGAGGTAATAGTTTAGCGCGATAACCGCGCGGATGAAACCGTTTTGAAAACTAGTACCGCATAAATGTTCAAAGTGGTAATCAGGGAAAATAAGCCCAATTCACTGCGTTATAAAACTCATTTTACTTGTTCACTAACTTCCAATTTAGGTGGTATTGGCACTTTACCGTCATTTGTTGTTAGTTTGTTTGGAAACATCTGCAACATCAGGCAAGTTGTAATAAAATAAAATAAACGTTGACGAGTAAAACTTGATTCTAGTTCAATCTCACTTGTTCAATTGATTACCTATCCAATGTCGTTTATGTATGCTGCTGCACTTGAGTGCGATATAAGTTAAAATACTGGTAACTACTGGTTTCAGTGAAGATCTTACGATGCTGATTCTGACGCTACGTATCAGCTGAGATAGCTCTTTATACACTGGCCTAAGTGTGTCCACAATATCTGGACTTAATAGACAGAGATTGGACAAAATATGCGTTTTACTCACAATAGTATGGACATGAAATGACCCCAAAGATTAATTTATAATTGATTTCTTACCTGAAAAAATCCTTTGCGTAACGTAGCATGCCTGTATTATCCAAAGTATCATCTGATATCATCCCCTTTTCACCGGCTATATTGTGGTCCCAAAAGTTAAAGAGGGCGAGCCTATTGCTGTACATCGGGGACAATTCCAAACTTTGAGCTGCAACTAAGATACCTATTTATAAAAGTCTTTTCGCTCGACCCGGAAATAAAACCCGTTCTGGGTTTCGCGGTGTCGCGGTTACTAAGCAAACACGCTTACAGGCAGTTTTCGACGAGATTCCATTGCAAGACAAATAAAAATTATACAGAGACTTCTAAAATATTAATTAATATTTGCTGTCATGTCCATAATAATGAGAATAATGACGCTTATCTCTCCGATCTTTGCCACACGCCTACACATCAAACTATACATTTCCAGTATAAGTCAAGTACCAAGTAGGTACAATGGTCTCCGATTGTTTATGATTATGTACATCGAAAGGTCAGCTTATATTGGTTTTGTAAAGCTTGATGTGTAGCAGTGTACCTGTGTACTTTTAATTTATAGAATGTCCTCTGGTGGCCAACATTCTGCATTGAAGTAAGTCTATTTTTTTAACATTTTTTAAATATTATTTTAATATTTCACCAGATAACGTGGTGATAGCGTTCTCACCACTCAAACCTTAATTTATTACATAATTTAGAATTCTTTTAGAATTCCGTAACTCAATATAAAAAAAAACACGGAACCCTGATGATTTTGTTGTCCGGTTGTCTGTCAAGGCCCTTTAGGAACGCGAAAAGTTATCAAGTTGAAATTAAAGCCATATAACTTACCCAGACAGGCCTATATTCCCTTGTTGAAGCAGTGAAATAAATCAAACTTCTTAGTAACTTGAAAAATGATACCTTTTAATACCGCAAAAAACGTAGTATCTACTTATATTTCGAAATTCTCATTTATTGGTTCCGTTTACTTAGAACTACGAAATTTTCCAAATAAAATTATAACTACCTACCTATAACGAAAATCTTAAAACTTAGGTATATATTTGTAATTAAACCATTAAACTATCGTCTATATTTAAAGCCCATGCATAATAAATCATCGAGGTTGCAAATGTATGTTGAACGGAACCTCCGCTCCGGTGGGGCAGTTCAACTCGCACTTGTCCGGTTTTTATAAACATATAAAAAGAAATAATAAGATTGAAGAAATTCGGTGAGCCCTGAAGAGAAACCATCTTCATCAATTTAGATCCCTTCATGTATTAGCCCGAGTAGCATTACCTACCTGATTATTTTACTTTCGGAAGTGTAATGATTCCTAGCAATTAATTTGAAATGGTACTTTACATAAGCACAGGGTATAATAATAACACAAATGACTTTTCCTTATTTAAGGAAAATGTTCAACATCAGTGAAGAAGTGAAGGAGCATGAAATAACAAGCCTTGACCACAGCCACAGGCAAGTTTCGTTTTTTTTTAGTTTACTGTTAATGCCTTAAGGTGTTGGCAGAGAAGGTGTAGGCAGAGGTGAAAGTCATCTGCGTTTTACACGTATCCCTTACTGGGCGTTTGAACTGCAGAACAAAACATGAAGCAGACGTAGTCTTTTCTCTTTCTACTCATCTCTAGGTGATAGAGATAGATAGTGCTTGCAACTTGTTTTCTTGTGCATGTTTCGCCCAGTGGAAGGAAACTAGGGGTTAGACCTAACCAAAAGTCACATTAATGACTAAGGTTTGTGTATAAAATAGGCGAATTTTATACACAAATCTTTTTCATTAACCTTTGATGTTACCTGTGTGAAAGTAGGATCTATATCCCTTGTACGAGTTCGTCAATATGAAAAAAGTTTTTGTATACTATTTTGAACTTTTCAAAATGGATAATATAATTATTTATTTTCAATCAAAATGTTCGATAAAAAGAAGATAAAATGCTAGAAAATTAATTTGGAAATAGAATGGATAGTTTGTAGATTAATTCGCATTTTAACTTAATATCTCGACACGGGAGGTGCTATACGGAACTTTCAGTACTAAATTGTTTCTGCCAGTTTTTAGGGGAGGTGAAGTCACCAATTACAGCACACATGTAAAAATTAAAGCGTCTTTACAAATGTACACGTAAATAAAAGCTACTCACAAACACGAAACATGAACAGTTTATGCACACAAACTGTTCATGTAGCTCGGCAAAGTGAACGCGTGTAATACAGTTCCGTGTTAAATTTTCCAAGGGTTCATTACAGTTCACATTCGAAAACTTTTTCGTATTGACAACTCGTACCATTAGGTACTGACGTCAAATAGCAGCTGTGCGCGTAGATTTGTTTACATGTTAACTGAGCGAGTTCTCGAAGGCTGTTTACCATATTGTAAGTTATAATTTAAATTAGTTTTAAGTTCCTGCACTATCGCATTAGATGAATCTGTAATGATAGATGTTAGTATTAAATAAATAAATAAATAGTCGGCTAGATGCTTAAATGAAAACACGAATACCTAATGTTACCTAATCTTATGTTACAGACACATATCGATAAGTGTACCAGATGACGAAAAACCTGTAGTGAAGATCAAACGGCGTCAAACTGGGTACATCAGACCGGAAGACCTAAAAAAATATTGCCAGTCACCTTCAGAAGTATTTAATGTTGATGATGATGACGATGATGATGATGGAGATGATGACGATGATAATAACAATAATGATAATGACGACGGTGATGATGATAATAATGAGAAAGAGGAAGAACAAAGGTAATCAATAAAAGAGTTTAGTTGGAACAGATAACAGACCTTACTGGGGCGTTTGCACAGCAAAACATGATATGGGGACAGTCTTATCTCTTTCTACTCATTTCTGAGTGATATAAATAGACGAAGTGACAGAGCTAGCAACATGTTTTCTTGTGAATGTTTCGCCAGTAGAAACTAGGGTTTATGTTCGTAGCAAGTAGGTACCTAAAGTCGCAGGTTGTATGCGCTGTGTACATACACGCGTAAGGAGTGTTCTACTTGCGTAAGCAGTAGGTATACGTACAAAATAATAATAATAATAATATTTTCACACATACACAACGCAATCTAGTCCCAAATTTAGCAAATTTGCTTGTGTTACAGATATCTACTTTGAACTGATAATACTACTGCAATATATTTATTTTGTAACTAAATATTTACCTATTGTAGATAAATTACAGTAAAAGAACAAACATACTATTTTAATTTCCTTTATTATTGACCGATTATGTATAATCATAAATTGCATGCCCTGCGGCAGAATGTGTAACACCCATGCTCGCAATAAATAATTTTGATTTTGAATCAATCATGCTTAACACACATTGATTTGTACTGAATCAAACCCACGACCTCCCGCTTAGCTGTCAGGTTCACTAACCACTACGCTAACAGACCAGCCCCTTTATGTGCTTGTCAGACTCGCACGTGTCCGGATTTTTTTTAATTATAGAATAATAATAAATAATAAAAATAAATATATTAATTTCTTATACAGTTTATAAATTAAAAGAATTATATCTACAACAGAGAAAATTTCAACAATGGTTTCAGATTGTGTAAATGAATGTAACATCGCGCCACAGGTGTAGGTACCTATGTATGATACAAAATCTAGCTTTGTATTTACCTAAAATTTACCTGTTGGATTTTGCAGCATCATAGTTTCCAAACGGATGATTCTGATTGTTTGTGTTGCCTAAACAGACTTAATCGAGTGTACGTACTAAGCATTGAAAGTCTACAAAGTGTGTTAAAATTTGTGACAAATACCCGTAATGAATCTTTACGTGCGAAGGCTACTGTAATAACAAATGAAAGGATGAATTTCTCATTGCCCATATAGTGTCTAATTTTGTCATTAAATTTTTATTTAAATTATAATTTCAGAAAAGTGCGTATAGCCTCTCAGGGTAAAGGTTCAAGTGGTGTGCGACCAAAGCGTAGAAGCACATTTGAGAGGAATGACGAAGTACACGCCAGTCCGTCCGCTCTCAATCGCCTATTTATAGACAGCCAGTACAATTTTATTGAGGAACAAGGGCCCACTTTAAAAGATTATAAGTATGTACCTACTTACCTAGTATTTTCTTCCACATAAAAAATTAAGCTTGTTATGTTAACGAAGCTTTAGCGATTAGTAACCGCCGGGCCGACCGCCTTGCTCAAAGCAAGAGTGGTAATGCTCGCGGTCTCGATTGTGGTCCCTATCCCTATCATTTTTTGAGACCGCTTAAATTTACCGCGCTCTCAGGACTGATGTGCGGCAGTAGGCCGAACAAATCTCCCATAGAACCGATAGCCGTTGGGGTAAACGAGTTCTTGAGAAGAGACCACAGATTGGTAAACGTAGCGTAAGACGCCAACGCCGAGACATTAAAAAAGTCACCTTCACCCGGAATATAATATTTTTATGATTCGTATTATAATACTATCAAATATTTATTAAACTATTATTTTTATAGACCGATATCAGAGTGTGGGCCCAAAGCTTCCATGTACTTAACCTACACTCCGCCTCAAGACGCAATGAAGAAAAGTGAAGAAGGAATCCTTGACAAATTGTATCAACGCCGTCGCACACTACAAGAAGAACACGAGTCTATTGATCAGGTCCTGAGGCTACAACATGGAGCTAAAGTATATCGCAAGCAGTCCACAGATTATGTCAAAACTATCGGACGAATAGAACAAAAGGTTGAAAAGTCTATTAGAACAATTGAGTTTGCTAGGACGCGGCCGTGTATATCTGTAAGCGAGTACCAAGAAAAGAATCTACAATATGACGAACAACAAAAACTGATTTCTCAAAATACTACTCCCAGAAAATCTATTAAGACTGAGATGGTTACAAAGGCTAATAAACCCAAAGGCTCTCCCCTAGGTAAGTTGAAAAAAGCAGTTTTAAGAAACGCGATGCAAATTCATACCACACCACAATCGTAAATAACGATTGAGGGTCGTAAATTGAAAAACGAATAATATCTAGATTTCGTAAAAGTTATAAAACAATTGTAGACACGATTTAACAATTTGTAAGACATCAATCGAAAAATAATACATAATAATAATAATAAAGGTAAATCTAATACAAATTTAGTAAAAATGCAGATAATTATTAAAAATAAGATTATTCAATTTACCTTCTATAATCATTAATTCACCAAACAAATAGGTACCCTTGGGTAAGGATTGTTAGACCCATTTTAAATTGCTTCCTATATCTTTTTTAATTTATTGTCTTAATTTTTTTTAAATCGTTTCTACAATTGTTTTACGAATTTAACTAATCTAGATGTCATTCGTTTTTCAATTCAACAATTTAGACCCTCAATCGTTAAGCACACGTATTCACCAAGAAATTGCTCCCCTTTCTCTATCTCATCGAAAGACCAACGTCTTTTTGTTATACATTTAGCAGATGGATATTTACGGCCTTCGTGTGTACCTTATATTTAGGTAGGTACAAAATGGTAGGCTTATCAAATCTGAAAAAACATGCGACTCGAACAAAGTAATCAAAGAGCCACCACCAAAAGTTATATTGTTTCCTGATTAGCAGAAACTATAATTAAACAAATACATTTGTATAATTGACATTTCCCCGAGTAATGTATTAAGATTGAGCTGACTAGGTGATACGTATGTAACCTAAGCTATGTAATGTGATACCCATAGTTCTAGAGCGTCAGCTTACATCCCAAATCTATGGTGATACCTTACAAATCTTTCCTATCATGTTGAACCGTTATTTAGATAACTTTATCTTCCCCATATTTACATGTGTAATTTTTTTGAGGCTAGCTTTACTTCAAGCTTGCTTTAATGACGCATAAAAGTTCTTGATAACGTTCTACAAGAGATTTTAGAATTATTTTTTTCATAGCGACAATTATTTGACTGTAGGTATTTCATATCTTTAAAATAATTCTTACGATAAAGTCGCAATATTTGTAGTCATATTTTGTAGCTTTAGTTTAATTATAGGTAATTTTCAAATAGTATTTTATTCATAATTATATTATGTCGAAGTTTTCTTATTTTGTTATGACTTAAAATAAAAGCTCTGTTTTATTGAAAACAGTTTTAATAACACTGAAAAAGCACATACAATATACCATCACAATTTTAATACTACTACAATATGTACAGTATAGTTACATCATCACAATGTCAACTTATGCACACTGGTTTCGTTCAGTTACAAGTCCATCACAATAGGATTGACTAAATATTTGTACAAATGCTCTTTTGAGCGATCTGTCATGTCCTTTACCTAACCACGAGACCAATAGCGGTACAAATTAGAAATCGAATATTCGAATTCACATACACTGATCCACGAACCTATAGCACCCTTTGACCTAACGTAGCGCGTTAAGTGTTTAATGTCCATGGCCATGCCCGTGCGCGAACGCACTGATACCGTTAGTTTGACTTGGAGCACGTTCTGTGTTACTATTTTCATTACCCTCTCCATTGTTGTCGTTCCTGTTGCGGTTCTCTAACTGTTGTTGCCACATTGATGCGTAAAATCCGTTTTGAGCCAAGAGCGTTTCGTGACTGTAATAAAATATTACAAACTTACCATCTTATTCATAAAAACTTGTAACGCATTTAAAAACTCGCTATAGTAAGATTCTCTTTATAAAATCGTGCTTTAGTGAGCTGACACAGGACTTAATGAACTGGAATCGTACTTTAGTGAGCTGAAATTTTAGTGAACTTTTAGAAGTGTAATAAGTTGTGTGTTATGAATGCGTAAAAATGCACATTTGTCAATCATTGAATGATAATAGAGCATGCGCTGGCGTAGAGCTATCGACCACGCCTTGGAAAATGTAAGGTCGGCGTCGGAGTTTGATCCTCGTTAAAAGAATTCTTTAATAATGCGTTATGTCAACTTTATGACAAGCAAGGCCATTCATTCATTACGCTGTTAAGGCCACGCTACTACAACATTATTATCTATACGTGACCGATAAACTCAATGACTGACGCATCACTGATAGGAATGGAAGGAAATGTTTCAAACCGAGTGAGGGAGCTTAACTGCATTTTACTAGACTAACATAAACATCGTATTGTTTGCAATAGACAAGATTTGAGATTTTTTTTTAAATTATAAGGTCAAGCTTACCTTCCTCTTTCAATGATCTCTCCATCCTTCAAGACGAGAATTTCATCGGCGTGTATTATTGTAGATAGCCTGTGAGCTATAATTAACGTAGTTCTATTCACACATACGCGTGCCAATGCCGCCTGAAAAGAATTAATACCAATCTTAGTTCTTACCACAATAAAATACAAAAGTTCATCCATACCCAATCCTTATAGAATCTGTGTAAGTATGGATGGATATTTGTTACTCTTTCTAATCGTTTGATTGGACGAATTGGGGTGAAATTTGCACAAAGATAGATTTTGTAGTCTGGAATAGAAATTACAATGAAAGTGTTCGACAATATTTAAAATTATTTAACAAAATGTTAATATAGTCAGAAATAGAATTAGAGGTACCTGTATATTTCTTTCAGTGTTAGTGTCAAGGGCTGAAGTAGCTTCGTCCAAAAGTACTATTGCCGGGTCTTTGAGAATAGTTCGCGCAATTGCTATCCTCTGTTTCTCACCACCACTAAGTCGGAGCCCTCTTTCTCCCACCTAAAAATATTTTGAACACAGCATAAGCACAGTGTCTCTCAGTAACTCTTTCTTACAATGGTCCAACGGGTTGGGTGTGGTACGAAGTATCCATACATCACTCGGTACTGCCGGTACGGTACTGCATTGAGAGTTCACTAATTGTTGTTACGTCACCCCTCTTTTTCGTCACAGGTTAAAAAAGTGACAACCTTGAGGTATAAATTTAATTAATTTAATTTCTAAATGGTCGCGGCATTCCGCGCGACTTAAATTGCGTCGAACCACAGTGAGTTTCCATACTCTTTGGTATAAGTAAAACAGGCCACGATCAATACCGAACAGGACTTTACTAAAAATTCCAATTGCTGAATGATATTCTTAAACTTCGATTTCTCTTTTCAGAGTCTGCATTAAAAACGAGAAAATCTACTCTAAGAAACATTCGGAATGATGGATTCGATCATAAAGAGCCCGTGAACACGTCGGTGTTCCAATACAAATTTCAATAGCTCTAAAAGTTTTATCGCCTTTATATTGTCGGATTTTAAGCTTATGAAATTATCCTTTTCTTCATTATGATACTTTGTAATCATACGACAGTGTCAAACACAACTATGCCATTCATAGTATTAGTTCCTTGAAAGGTAAGTCACATTGTAACGAGTATCTCTGGATGAACTACTTGATTTTTCAAAAATAAATAATTTTTCCGTCATCGCTACTAATATTATAAATGCGAAAGTAACTCTGCCTGTCTCTCTGTTACGCTTTCCCGCTTAAACTATTGAACCGATTTGGATGAAATTGGGTATGGAGGTAGTTTGAGACCCGAGAAAGGACATAGGATAGTTTTTATCCGACTGCGCAAAAAGAAGGTAATGTTTTGGCGCGATAACCGATATACACGCGGGCGAAGCCGCTGTCGGAAAGTTAGTTAATGATAAAATAATTACATTTTTGGTTACAACTGGCAATTATATATTGCAGATTATCACACATTAACTTTTAGCAATATTTCAATAACAAATTCACAGCGCTGGTTTTCAAAGAGCCTGGCTATATGTTATTTTAAGTCACCATTTTGATTTTAGTTTCACTATGCAAATGACACAAGCTCAAAACGTAAACTGAAATGGTAAAACTAGAAAATATAGGAAACATTTTTACGATAAATTGTATTTTAAAAGTTACCTGTGTGTCATAAGCATCAGGGAATGTCAGAATTCTGTCATGGATATCAGCGTTTTTGGCCGCCGATATTACGTCAGCTGATGATGCCGATTGTCGTCCATATTGAATGTTGTACCTGATGAAATTGGAAACTTAATTTAAAATAAGTGGTGATGGGTTCTTTAAAAATTGGATCGAAGAAAAATGATTAACAAACGTAAACCCATAATTGATTTTAATTGTGTATAGAATAATGATGTTTGATGGAAATTTAAACGTTTTTAACTTTAATTGTATTTATATTGTTTTTATTTTATATTAGGTATTGTAACATTTTTATTATATTTTGATTTTGAAGAATTTAATTAAAACCTTTTTAAATTCTAAATTCATTACACGTTTGATTTATTAGAATGAAAAATGACTCAAGTAAATGTTCACATAGGTTTTGAAACACTCACTAAAAGAAGGAACCGGCAGAATAACACTTTTGAAGGTTGAAAATAAAATGGTATGTTTTGTTAGTTTTTCATATGTTAAAGTGTCGCATTCTCGGTTTTGGATACTGGATGACAAAATAGATATCTCACCTGACAGTATTGTTGAACAAAACTGTATCTTGCGGTACTACGCCGATATTAGCACGTAACGACGCCTGCGTCACAGTGCGCACGTCCTGTTCGTCCACGAGCACAGCGCCTTCGTTCACTTCGTAGAAACGGAACAGTAGACGCATTATTGTCGACTTGCCGGCACCACTTGGGCCCACCTGGTAAAAGAGCAATAAAATTTAAAAAGGCAACGCAAAAGTACTACTTACTTATTTTGTATCGAAGAAAGCGTGATCCATACTGACATTTTTTAAGGTTGGAACAGGACTAGGGAGTTTGCTAACATAATTATAAAACGGCTTGTTTTCCGGGTGACTATATGTAAATCACCATTCCGTTACATTGCAGAACAGCGGTGGTGCAACGGTATCAGCCTCGGCTTTGAAATAAGATCACTGGTTCGAATCCCGATCGTGCCCACATCTGTGTAAATTATCTCATAACTGCTGCTCAATACCAGTAAAACATCGTGAGGAAATCGGCATGCCTAAGAACGAATCATTCGAGGACATGTGACACCCAAGTACAGGTTGATTTACTTGGCGATCATGTGTGAATTAGGGCCTAAACTCTTTCAACTTTTAAAATAGCTAGTTGAGACCCGTGCCTAATAGTGGGCCACTATAGGGTTGATACCTTAATGGCAGACGCGATCCATAAGTTTCAATCGCGTCAGATTGAATCAGTAGTGCGAGCACGGGTTTTACAGTCGCCATTGTCGTTCGGTAAGATTTATTACATTCAAGATAAGGTTCAATTTTCTAGTGTTTTCCGTATAAAAAGGTTACCATGGATGCTAAGATACCAGTGGCGTTGATGATGTCACGTTACTGATGTTACCAAGAATTAGGTGCTCCGTTATATTAGTACAAGGCGGACGACCCGAACAATTTGATCATATTGGTTGATCCAATGTTAATGACCATTTTAGATGTTGCTGTATTCTTGAATACATTGACAGTCACTATCTATAAGATGCTGACTGTATCCAATCAGTAATAAAATAATAATGAGTTTGCTTACCAGAGCAACTGTACTTCCAGCCGGCACTTTGAAGCTAATATTGTTCAACACTAATCGCTCTGGTCCATAGCCAAAGGAAACATGTTTGAATTCTACCGCTCCCCGCCTTATTAACAAATCCGGGGCGCCGATAGCGTCACGGACGTCATTGTCCACTCGCATCAAGTCGAACATATTCTCCATATCTACAAAATTCTTTTGAATTGCTCTGGAACCAAATATTATAGTCAACCGAAGGCATTATTTTACTTAACCCACGAGCGCAACCCCACCACGGCAACTCCTGTAGGTAAGCTAGGATAGACAGCGAAGCCGTGAAAAGGAACTCGGGATTTGAAACCGGCGAAGTCCCAGGACGCCTAAACTGTCTTGAATCCCGCACGAATTTAATCAGAAAGATAATAGGAAGAGTTGGTAAGTAAGATTGTCCACTTCCCTCCAGGTAAAGAGACCCGAAGGTGTTGTTGGTGTTCAAGATGACGGAATTTTATTTTTTAGTCCGTATTGTAGATTATTAGAAAATATAGACACGCATTTTTGTTTCATACGTAATCGAAATATAAAGGCAATTTATTGAGCCGAAGTGCCGCGTGACATCACGTTCATGGAGTAGTTATTAGTGATTATGACTTAAAAGAACTTCCACTCTTAAACTTTAATGCGATAATCTACAAGACAATCAACAATCAAAATCTATTTATTCCAAATATAATTTTTATTTTTATACCCTGTAAAATATGCTGCAATCATGCCTATTGTGACTATACCTAGTGGTATCTACGGAATTAGTTCTATTGTTATAGCAAATCCTATACTGGACTGAATTCGCTGACGGAACTGACTAAAGACTATATCTTTTGCCAAATTTCATTTAATTCGGTTCAGTAGTTTCTTCTTAGATCCCTGTTAGGCCGCAACAAAAGTAAAAGAGACGACAGAGATAAATACGTACCTATAATAGGTGCCGAACCAATTCAACGGCACATACAACTGCACGATGTATGACGCGAACAATACATAATCACCGACAGTTAGCTCCTTAGTTTTTACCACCATTGATATACATAGCAAAGATCCCGCTAACAAACCTAGGAGAAAAATAAGAAATGTAAGTAATAATAATAATTCACGAACGTATCATTTGATGGCGTGTGTAGAGGTGGATATTATATTTCGCCGCTTATAGTTAGCATTTGTAATAAGGGGCGGGTATAGGCTTGCCACAAACGACAATAGTGCTGTTCATCGGGCACCATTCCCAACATTGAGTTGCTACTAGCTGGTTTTTTCTACTTATAAAAGATATGCGCTATCCAGGATTCGAACCTGGGACCAGGATTATTAAACGAACGCGCTTACCCCTGGACCAACGAGTGTTATAACAGTTTTATATTGGTTACTTCAAAAACTTTTCTTCACACGAAACGCTTTTGTGCTATAATAATAGTTCTGGATATAGATAAGGTAAAGCAAAAGTTAAGCACCTTCTAGATATTGAAATGAATCTATTTTATAACGGATAATAATTTACTTGTACCAAAACCCAAGCAAAATTAACTCAGAATTCAAGACACTGTAACCTCGGTTGACTTAAATCGGAACGCAACTTAAATAATATTGTTTGTAGGTAGTCAATAATAATTATGATTAATAATTTTGGACGTCCAATACAGTCCACCCGAGACCATGAAGTCTGAAAATACTGAAAAGTCGGGACCTAAAATCTAAAATAAACCGCGATAAAATCCGTTATAAAAATAGTTTTATTTCAATGTGTGATATTCGCGTAAATCTAAGAAAATACTACACCTTCTAGATACCTATATACTAAACGGCTTTTGATTCAAATATTGTATCAAATCGTAATCGTCAAAAGTTGTCGGGGTATCGGGGAAGATAGCTGATATTGAGTGGTTCGTTCAAGTTCTTGTCCTTGAACGAAACAATCAAAATTACCTTGTGGTTGGACAATATAAAGTGGTAAGACGTAACTTGGGCGAGCGGGGGGCGATGGGGGGAGCTATGTGGTGTCTATAGCCAATCTGGTCAGTAGTTTATGCTAACATAAAACAAAATTGAAAATAGCGAGAGAAATTTCAACAGTTTATAAAGTAATTTTGCCTGATACCATTTGATAATCTCAAAAAGAGTTTCAACACTCGCCTCAGTAGAATGACCTTAAAATAACTAAACAATAATTACCAGCGCAAATGATAATGTTTTGCATCGTGTTCAACATGTTCAGCGTTATCAGAGATTTAAACTCCTCTTTCTGTAACAATAAAACAACTATGACGTCCCCCAGATTATTATTTACTACGTTCTTCCCTACGCCTTTAAATTTGAAGGATATTTTTATCACTTATCAGATGATAAGCTCTATAAACGACTGATTGGTCGTCGCAACTTTATCCTCAGACGTAGATTGTATCTATTGGACTTGATTTTCGCAACTCGACGTTATTAGAGAGCTGTTTTGTGTAGCTCTACTCCAATTACGTATATTCATATTGAAAAAATAACAATACAAATTTTAATTAACACGTATTTTTATTTTGACATATCATAGTACTAAAAAATGAAGAATCGCTATCATAAGATAATAAGGGTACGATCCTCTTCTCGCCAATTCCAAAATTCGGGCTGCATCTAAGTTTCTCTCAGTATATTAAAAGTCTTTTACTCGACTCGGATATCGAACATGCTTACCACTGGCTCACCGAGGCAGTAACCATCGATCATTGAGTAATACCTACATAATAGCTTCTGAAAAGTAAGATTTATTTTTACCTGATATTTAACAATAGCGTTTTTATATGAAATAACTTCATACGCCTCAGCGCCGTAATATTTGACTGTCTCGTAGTTCAGCAGTGAGTCAACGGAGCGAGTTTTCTGCTCATTGTCAGCTAAATTCATACGTCTCTGGAACTTGGTTCGCCATTCTGTTACAGCTATTGTTGCAACTGCAAGATAAACATGCCTAGTTTAGCAAGGAATATATTGTCGATTAAATGGAAAAATTTCATTTTTTAAATTTTATTTTTAGTGTCATTTGTACATCTAAAATAATATTGACAGTAGACTCGTTCTTTATACTAGTGTTGTTTTTAAAAAAAATTGTAAAATGTCATTTTTCCATTTAATTGACAATATATTGACATTATTTTAATAGTAAATATCTATTAAAAGTTCGAAGATAAATGTCCGTCAGTCTTTTGCTACATAAAACACCGCCATTTCATTTGCATTCCGTTGACAGTCAATAGTCTATGTGAGTGGTGTAAATTAATGTAGTCCTACCGACTAGATACCAACTAGAAGCCACTTTCTTCAAATATTGTATGAATTGTAATCGTCAAAAGTGTGGGGTGGTGTATAAATTTGATTGGTTCGTTCAAGTTCTTGTCCTTGAACAAATTACTTAACATCAATAACATCAGGCAAGTTGTATAAAAATAATGTTGTTGTTTGTTGTAAAAATAGCAGGCCTAGGTATCCTGGCATAGGTGACACAACGCACTGGCTTTATCAAACATAAACCTGATACCCGATGCCAATGTTATCTCGCATCTCAATAAAACACACATTACTATAATTACAAAACAATAGATTCCACATTTATCAGGTCACAGCGGTCAATAGCAAACACCAAAGTGTGTCACCATTCACAATCATACCTATTATAAATAATCGAAATATATAAAAGAAGAACCTGACTGACTGACATATCAATGCACAGCCCAAACCGCTGGTCTAGCGACTAGGTTCCGTATAAGATCCAAGGGTGCACTAAGAAAGATTTTTTTTTAATTCATGCCCTAAGTGAGTGAAACGGGGACCACGCGGGCATAGCTGCAGGCGCACGTTAGACTATAACCTGAAGGTAAAAGTGCAATCCAAAGGAGCGCACGTGGAACAGTTTGCGCCGCTACCTTGGGGAACGTAAATGTCTTACCACTAAAGATAATCAGACTACAAATGAACTTTGATTGGTTCGTTCATGGGTAAGAACTCGATCGCCGAAACCCCGCCAACTTTTGACGTTAGAATTTTCTTTAAACACTTAACACGGGTACTGTAATGCGCGTTGTTACAATCATTTTCTCCCACATAGAGCAATAGTGCCATCCAACATCCATCGTGAAAGGTTGCGACCCGCCTTTATTATTAATGATTTGCGAAATCTAATAAAGTTCATTATAAGGTAAAACAATAACCTCTTTTTTAAAAAAAGTGTAATCCGAAGTTCCTTATAACAGCACGCGTTTCCCTCTACAGAGTTACATAAACCGTTTCTGTGCATAAACTGAGCTTGTTTTGTGTTTCTGTGCAGCTTTTATTTACGTGTGCATTTGTAAAGACACAAACTTTTTGTAAGTGTGCGAGAGCATGAAAAAGTGTACGTGGTTTGCCTGCCTCGTCTAATTAATGACAGAAACAATTTAGCACTATAAGTTGCGTATAACAGTTCCTGTGTTAAATGTTCTAAGACAATTTCATACTAAATTTGAATAATGTGATGCCTGCCTAAGTATATAGTCTGTGATCAGACACAATTTTCAACTATAAGCTACTACTAGAATTTTTCTACTTTTACTCTACCCGTATTCAAATCTGGGACTTTACGATTACTAAGCGACCTCGCTTACTGGTAGGCTAATGAGGATGTAAATAATTTTATTACTCACTTATATAAAGTAACATCGTGGAAAATACGATGAGTCCAAACCAGGCGTTGAATTGTAGGATAAAATACACAACAGCTACAACAATATCGATTAATGTGGGCGCGATTGAAAACAGTATGTATGAAAGGAGGTTGTCAATAGAATCTGTTCCTCTGTCCATCACTCTGAGCACTTCTCCAGTTTTACGGGACAAATGCCAACGTAGAGGCAACTCGTGAAGGTGTTTGAATAGTTCTAACTGAAACAAGGAATTTGTTTTAGATTGTAGCCTGGTTTGAATCTTTCCATAGATTCATATTTAAAATAAAACAACGCAGTTAATTAACAGCAGATACCTCGTAAGCATCGCGTAGCGGTATCCGCCTCGCGTTTGAAATTTAAGGTAGCGGTGCCCACGCACCTTTGTATTAATTGTTTCATAGCCGCAGGTCAATATAAGTACCTAAAGGAAAACATCGTGAGGAAACCGGCATGTCTAAAAACTAATAATTTCCGGTCATGTAACATCCACCAAACCGCACTTGGCCAGCGTGTGTGTAAGGTCTAAACTCTCTCAACTCATAAGATAGTTGACCCGTGCCCAGCAGTGGGATACTAAAAAGGGTTGAAGTGACCTATACTTTGTCCGCGTGGTATACGGGAAGTTTCCTAAGAGAACATTTTGCCGGTATAAAAAGTACCACATACATTATAGCGTCATGCCTGTATTACCAAAAGGTTTAGGCAGTGTTGAATATTACCTACTTTTCGCCACAGGGCTTGCACGTAATAGGAGGCGAGTCTACTGCCGTTCATCGGGTACAATAGCAAACAACTATCGCAATATTTTAACCAGATAGTAATTACATGTATGCTAAATTTCGTTCCCATGAAACATCCTCACAAACTATTGCATTTATAACATTAGTAGGATAAGAAATACATGTATGAAACTAACCTGTAATTCCCTAGTAGTGTATTGTTGTACTTTGATCCACAGAAAAGAGCGCAGATTGTTAAGAAATCCCATTCCGCCAGTTCCTCCGCCTTGTAAAAACTTGAATACTACATAGACCACCACATAATCCCAACGAAAGGCGAACGGCGGCAATGAAATACTGTCCACTAAAACATTAAATATAATTTATAATATTAATAGCGTTTGTTTCAGTATTTCTTCCATAAACTTGTTATACTTGAGCCATAACAAACGTGAGAACTAGAACTAGAATGTCATAACAATTTTATTGGACCTATCGCTTGCACATATGGCGGGCCGGTGGCGTGGTCGGTAAGATACTTGCTTTTCACGCCGCAGGTCGTGGGTTCGATTCCCACCCGAGACAAACATTTGTGATGAACATTTGTGTTGTGTCGAGTCTGGGTGTAAATATCTATTATAAGTATATATTTAAAAAAAATATATTATATGTATAGTATATACCAGTTATCTGGTTTCCATAACACAAGCTCTGCTTAGCTTGGGACCAGATGACCGTGTGTGTTAATGTCCCAGTTTTTTTTTTTTTTTTTTTTTTGCTGATGACCTAACCCAATTGGACTGAAGGGCCTCTATTGGTTCACCGGACTTTTTCGGTGAGCCGTCCGAGGACGGTCGAACCGATCAAGTACTGTGGCAACTGCCATGAGGGCTCCCCATGTGGGGACGGACCTCGGCTCAGGACGTTGCCGGACACTCTAGTTTTTTAGGGGATCGGGGGGCATTTCGCGTTCGCGCGGTCCGGTCCTGACCGGAACCGTAATCGACTGAGGGCCTATCTTGGAGGGGCGCGGCGCGGCCCACGACGGCGTGGGCGATATCTCGGCATGTGTTGTGTGCTACTATTTTGGTTGTCCCTACCTACTCTAGCAGCGGATCGGAGTTCGCGGTCGCGGGCGATCGCACGAGTGATCTCGTCGTCGGAATCGGTGAGTACGCATCGCGGACGTCGCCGTTTCGCGCCTCTGAGCGGATTGTAGTCGCACGCGGATACGACTAACTTATTCGGGTGTTTGACACCGGTGTCGAAGAAGCGTTTGGATGCGTTCTTCATCCACTGCCTGATGGTCGGCAGGTTTAAATCGATGTGTAGGTTTTCATTGCGTAAGAACCACGGAGCTCCCGTGGCTCTACGCATGAATCGATTTTGAAGAACTTGCAACGGTTGCAAGTAGGAGCGCTTAGTGTGCGCGAAAACGGGTGAAGCGTACGTCATAATGGGTCGTACGCACGCCGTGTAAGCTCTCACTTTGTTACGAAGCGAGAGTTTACTTTTGGCGTTGATTAGGAAGTGCAGTCTGCTGAGAACGAAACGCGCACGCTTACGAACAGAGGCAAGGTGCGGTTTGAAAGTGAGTCCCTGATCTAGGATGACACCTAGATATTTGGCTTGCTTCTCCCAAGGGATCCGCTTGCCAAACATGCAGATGGAACGAATAGGTGGAGGGATAGACCTAGAGAAGAGTACGGCGGCACTCTTCTCGGGATTCACCTCGATTCTCCATCTCCGGAACCATTCGCCTAGGGCGTCGGCTGCGGATTGGAGTGTGCGGGCTATTACTTCCGGGCAGCGGCCCCGGTAGTAGAGGGCTGTGTCGTCAGCGAAGAGAGCCAAGCAGGCTTTCGCGTGACGAGGGATGTCGCTAGTGAAAAGCGTGAACAGGAGAGGCGAGAGCACGGAGCCCTGAGGGACTCCGGCGTGAATCGGATGCGGCGAAGACAGGGAGCCTTCCACTCGGTAACGAAAACTGCGACCAGTGAGAAAGTCTCGAATGATGAGCACGAGACGGTCAGGCACACCCAGTTGGTAGAGCTTATATAATAAGCCCGTGTGCCACACTTTGTCGAAAGCTTTCGCCACGTCGAAGAAGAGAACCCCGGTTAACATCTTACGATGGAATCCTATCTCAATGTGCTCCGTGAGGCGGTGCAGTTGATGGACGCAAGAGTGTTTGGCTCGA
Organism: Meganola albula; assembly: GCA_936450015.1. Classification (NCBI taxonomy): domain Eukaryota; kingdom Metazoa; phylum Arthropoda; class Insecta; order Lepidoptera; family Nolidae; genus Meganola; species Meganola albula. Next base: position 8,538,234 of record OW388155.1, on the reverse strand, counting down.
AAGCCAAACTGCTCGTCGGGAAGGAGGTTGTGGGCGTTGACAAAGTTCAACAGCCGGGTATAAATGAGTCGCTCATAGAGTTTCCCAATGGAATTGAGAAGACTTATGGGGCGATAGCTGGTAGGCTTAGACTTGGGCTTTCCAGGCTTGGGAATACCGATAACGGTGGCTCTTTTCCACGCTTGTGGAAAGGCATTATGTCTCAAGGCCACATTGAAGATGAGAGCCAGGAGAGTAATGAGGGAAGCGGGGAAGTGCTTCAAAACCCGATTGGTGATACCATCGGGACCGGGTGCCTTCCTTGGATGAAGGGCTTTTATCAACGCTTTGACCTCGGCTGGGGAGGTCGGCGGAAGCGGATCCTCGACTTCGACGCCGTCGGCGCCGCCAGTACCTCCGCCAGCGCCATCGTCGGTTCCCCTCGCCTGCTGGGAGGCGGCGGGAAGCGGCGGCGGCGGTGTTGGCAGCGGTGGTGGCGGCGCCGGCAGCGGCGGCGGCGGAGGAGAAGACGAGATCGCGTTGTTGGACGCGAGAACGGAAACGGGTCGCGGCGCGGGCAGAGGTGTCGAAACGGCGGCGGTGGTAGGTGGCGGTGGTGGCGCGGACGCGAATACGGGTGCCGGCGGCGGCGGTGGTGGAGGCGGCGGTGGGTTAGCTAATCTACGTTCGACTTCGGCGTTCACCTTAGAAAGGTGAGCCGCGGCTACTGGTAAATTGCTAGGAGAACACTGAAGTTCCAAGCTGTCTGCTAGGCATTCAGCACGCTCGTCGTCATCGAACGCGAGTTGACCGGTCGAAGTGACCAACGGAGGGATCGAATCCTCGGTAGGAGACTTGAAGGTGCGAATCAGTTGCCAGTAGGCCCTGTGTGACGGTCTTATGTCACCGAGCGTCTTATCCCACCGCTGATCCCGGAGTTCCGCGAAACGACTCTTTACAGCTCGCTGTAAAGAGCGCAAGCGAACTCTGTTCTCGTTGGTGCGATAAGAGTCATAGGCTCGTGCGGCTGCGTTCTTCTCGGTTAACAGCTCGCGCGCATCGTCGGGAATCTTCCAACGACGGTCATCCGTCGTCGGAATCTCCCGAGAGCACTCGTGTACAGCGGTGCACACGTGAGCCGTTAGCGAGTCGATGGCTTTGGTTGCATCCTCGAGGCTATCGAGGTTTTTGGGCACGGTACTTAAAATTTCAGACGAAGTAGCATTGAGCGCGCTCTCAAGTCTACTCCAATCTGTGATTATCTTGGTGGGGCCTTTCGCGGCCCCCGCGTCTGGTGGACCGTTGGAAACGGCGGACAGACTCAACACTACGGGCCTATGGTCAGAGTCAAGCTCGTGCAGCACCTCTATAGAAGATAAACGTAAGCTTATGTTCTTCAGAAGGGCCACATCGAGAATGTCCGGCCTATGGTCCAGAGTGTCAGGGCTGTGCGTCGGCTCCAAAGGTGTTATTAAATCGAAGTTAAGGCGGTTCGCGAGAAAGTCAAGTGTTCTGCCTCTCGAGTTCGTCGAGTTGCAGCTCCATCTGACGTTCTTTGCATTGAGGTCACCCGCCACGATGACGGCGCCTCCTAAACCGAGCAAAGCTACTAGGTCGCTTTCGAGCAGATCCTTATCGGGCGGCAAGTAGGCCGATACGATATGAATCGGTCCGTGACCGGTCATGCCTAGACGGCATATTGAGACCTCCAGGTTCGTTAGATCTGGGGGATCGACAGCTACACAGTATAGAGCCCTTCGGAAGTATATGGCGGTACCGCCAAGCCTCGATGTTGTCCTATCATTTCGGACCATCTTGTAGTTCGAAATGTTAGGACTGCGATGCGAAGCCTTCAAGAAGGTCTCCTGTACTAGTAGGAGGTCCAGCTGGTGACGTCGGAGGAAATCTCCAACCTCAGTACGCTGGCGACTAAGGCCCCGAGCGTTGAAGAATCCAACGCTGAGGCCTCTCGGCTTGATTCTGGAAGCCGGCTGGTTTAAGGTCGGACCTTCCATTGGGATTGCATAATCCAGTAATTGCGAAGCTCAGCGACAGCTATACTGGCTGCGCATTGAGCTCCATAATCGTGGGGATTTGCCAACGCTCTCTGAGAGTAGATCAGAGCGCGTGTGGATATATCAAAGTTGCACCTTTGGGAAAAGGCGGCAACAGGATCCAAATAGTGTGGAGGGCGCGACACCGCTGCAGAGGGCGGCGGTGGCGGCGACGGTAAGGGAGCGGCAGTGGCTACTGGGGTAGCCCCGGCGCTTACCGCTGATTTAAGAGGGCTGGCGGCGGCCTTGGACGAGGTCGCCGGAGCGGTCCTAGATCGCAACGGTGGGAAAGACTTGTCTGAGTATGAAAACTCAGGAGCTGAAGATTGGAACGAGAGTTTGTCCCAATGAGGTGGTCTCTGGGGAGTTAGAGACATAAGAGGAGGTGGCGCAGTGGTCGGAAGGGAGCTGCGCGAGGTTTGGGGCTGGTTCCTAATGCCCCTTTTCCCACCAGCCTTGCGCTGTTTGGGAGCTTTGGGACAGCCGCCATAATTGGCGGTGTGTCCCAATTTCCCGCACAGAACACAGCCGGGAGGTTCGGTGCACAGAGACCTGTCCTTGGGCCTCGGGCAGTCCTTCGTGGCGTGTGGGAGGAGGCACTTAACGCAGGCTGGGTCAAGCTTGCAGTTTAGGGATGCGTGCCCATACATCTGGCAGTTGTGACACTGTCCAGCGAAGGTGTTTTTCCGGGGGGTTTCCACCCGAATGCCATCTAAGATGACAGACCGGAGATTGAAGATCTCCTGCCCGGCTTTGGTCTTGTCGAGGATGACAAGGACCATGTCTAAGACCTTGCCGGTCTTGGTTTTCATGCGATGTACATCGCGAACGGGTAATTTCTTGCCGATGAGGTCAGCTTTGACCGCTTCGGGCAAGATGCTAGGGGGCAAGCCGATTATTACGGCGCGGAGCATACGTTCCTCCGGAAGGGAGTACGTGAAATAGCGGACTTTGTTCTTCTCGAACATCCGCGTGACGACCCTGTGCTCATCGGAGCTCGACAGTTGGATCCGGAAACCCTTCTGTCTCGCGTCCCATGAGGCACGGATGGGGACAATATTTTTGGACTCCATGTCCAAACGGATTTTGAGCCAGTCCTCCTGACCCAGGAGGACTATTGGCGGTGGGCGAATAGATCTCGGCCCTTTAGGAGGGCGCGAGACCTGAGAGGGTTGAGTGTCTTCGGTCGGAACCGGAGACGAGGACGGTTTGGGCGCCTTGGACGGGGCGGACCCAGAAGCGGAGGCCCTTTTCCTCTTGCCGAGGACAGGGGTGAAGGGTTCCTCCGATTCGTCCCCGGAAGATCCGGAGATCGAGTCGGAGGCAACCGACGACGCTTCGTCGATGGTCTCCATAGGGGAGACGCATCGCCGGGAGGGTGAAAGGGAGCGGGGGCGGGACCGATAGAAAGTAACGAGGGAGGCGGGGGGATCGCGGAACGTGACGGGTCGCGAGGTGGGGGTCGCGGGCCGCGATTGTGACGCAACCTTGGCGTCGGTAGCGGAGGGGGCGGCGGGGGTAGGTACCTGCGCTTTAGGAGCGCAGGTAGCCTCCGGACCAGTTTTGGGTGCCGGGTTCGACACCTTTTTGCGCGGAATGTTATTATTATTATTTTCGCGCGGACCGGATGAAATTTTGGCGCTTGGCTCAACAGTTTTAATGTCTTTCGACATTTTGTTACTGTTGAGCCAAGCCTCAAACATTTCCTTGAATTGCGGTAATTCGGCCGCAACCGTGTTGAGGAACGCGAGCAGCTCCTTCATGTTGAACGACATGTTGGGCTGCTCGCGCTCTACGTGCGCGAATGATTTTATAACCTACTACGTGTATGGCACACGTAGTTGGTCCTAAACTGATTAAGAACGAGTTTTATAACTACTCGACTTCGCTCGCGGTGCGTTCTCGGCAGAAGAAGTCGGAAGAAACTGCCTGAGCGATCGCACACTATCTGGCCTAGCTAAGACCTACACCTAGGAGACCTAAAAAGCCTAACTCCCCGGGGGGACACCCGGGGATGTGTAGTTCGACCCTCCCTGTCGGGTATAGACAGGGAGGCGTGTGTACCTAAGGTGAGCCCTAAGCTTGCACGTGAGCACGCCTCTCCGCCAAACTTTGTGCAGAGAGGTCCCTAAGGTCGTCTGGGTTCAGTGGGAGCCGAACTTACAGACTGGGAACGGAAACAGGGCTGTCCCTGCTCCGGGGAAAAGGAAAGGGGACCCTACGGGCAAGGGTTGACTAGGGGAGACCCCAAGGCCAGTGGTCCAAGCCCTCGACCGACGGATTGCCTTGTCCTGAAGGGACGCAGCGAGCGTGTCGGGTCCACGCCCCACTCGGCTTCGTTGGCACCGTAAGGTATCCACCGAGGACCACGAAACTGTGGTTTTACCCAGAAGGGGCAAGCACAGTTGACAATTGACGTATAACCAATGAAATAATTATAGGAGCGCGCTATTCTGAAAAGAACGCCGCGCTCCGTTAACACAAAATGGCGGCCGTAGACGCCGGAGGACGCGTTGCGCAGGCGCAGCGTAGCGGACGGAGATCGCGATGCGTTGCGGCAGACGACAGCGGAGCGCGGACACACACGTGTGTTCGCGACGGCGGCCGGGCAGCAACTCGATTCTGGGATCTAAACTCTCTTAATGTCCCAGAATATTTATTTATTTATATAGAACTGATCTAGTGCTGTCACATTTTTTTTTATTCTGTAACAAGCTTGCTACAACTTGCCTGATGTTAAGCACACACCTACACCCACACGCAAACACACTTTTTATTTTGTATTTTACTTATTATGAAGAGCGGATCCTTCCAACACAGGCATTTTGCTTAAAGGAAGAATCCTTCCCATGTAAAACAATGTACTTATTCCTTTATCAATAAAAGTTTTTGTATTTAGTAAAAAAAAAGGAATAATGTAGTCTACGATGGGACGTGCCCGCTCAATATAACGATTTACTCGTGGTTACGTATGATTTTCGGTGGGAAGGCAGTGGAATGAGGCTCCATATGGTTAAAAACCATATAGGAGCATAAATTCCGATCCGCCCTCTTAAATGGTGTCACTAGACGTCGCAATTACAAACGACATGTAATTTATTATTGTTTGTAACTAATGAAATATATTATTATTATAACAATAGGTGTATATTAATTTTTGTTAGGTTTATTTTCCTAAAATTTGCGCAGTGCTTAAAACGTTTTCCTGTATGGTTTTAACTAACTATGGTAAAAACCCTTTTACCATACTTTAGTCTGGTAAAAAAACTTTTTAGCAGACTGTGCAAGAGTATGGTATAAAGTATCTTCGCGCAATAAACGAGATATGTACGAACAAAGCCGCGGTCAGAAAGTTGTGACATCATTATAACATTACTAGCTGCCCCAGCGAACTTCGTACCCCGTATTTCTCACTCCATTAGGGATTAGTGATAGAAGGATAAATATTTAGGGTATGTTTGTATGTATTTTTAATGACTCACACAAAAAATTAAAAAAAATATCAACAAAATAAAAATAAAAATTATTGGGGTGAACATCCCTTATCACTTAGAGGTTTGAAAAATAGATAGTAGCCGATTATCAGAATGCATAAAAAATTTCATAAGAATCGGTCAATCCGTTTCGTTTCTTTTCACGCCGCAGGTCGTGGGTTCGATTCCCACCCGAGACAAACATTAGTGATGAACATTTCTGTTTGTGTCGAGTCTGGGTGTAAATATCTATTATATGTATATATTTACAAAAGAAAAGTATTATATGTATAGTATATACCAGTTATCTGGTTTCCATAACACAAGCTCTGCTTAGCTTGGGACCAGATGACCGTGTGTGTTAATGTCCCAGAATATTTATTTATTTATTTATTTATTTATGGGAACGAGCATTATGACACGAGAATTTTAATATCATCCACATTTCGTATTTAACTTTTAGATATCATACGTAGAAGAGGTCGAGCCTATTGCTAATGATCCGGCACAATTCTTCGAGCTGCTACTAAGATTATTGTTATGTATTTTTGCACGACCCGGAATTCGAATCCAGTACCTCACGTTTATAATCAATCAATTATGAACCGACGAAGCAGTTGTAAATAAAATGTTATCTTCAAAGTCAAGGTAACGCCTACATAAAAGTCAATTATGTAATGATACATATAATAATATGGTAATTGTTTTAGTAACACTTACATAATATCAGTAAACGTACCTAATTAAAGCAAGGTGAAGGAATTCAGTTAAAGTTTAAGATATATGAAAACATTAATAACTTCTGTCCGTGGCTTCACCCGCGTGATATTAGAATAAAAAGTATTCCAGACTATAAGCTATCTCTCTGCCAAATTTCATCCAAATCCGTTAGATAAATGAATCCCTATTCCCTTTCTCACGCCATCATGCGTGAACGGCTGGACCTATTTCGCTAATTCTTTTTTGAGAATATTTCTTGAAGTACGAGGGTGGTTCTTAGGCAGCGAAAAATTTAAAAAAGCCTGAAAATGGCTAAAATCAACACATTTCTATACTCCCATACAAACGATCCATGATAATACTTCAAACTCAATTTGAACTTTAATGCCATAACATACAGTTCAAGTTTTAGTGGAGATGTTCCGGGAAGGCAAAATAATTAAGTAAACACAAATGGAAGATGTCAAATGACAATTTGTGTTTTATTTTATTTTATTTATAATAATTAACAATAATCGACTGTTAAGCAGTACGAAGTTCACAGGGTTAGAATACTTCTTGAAGTAAGAAGATGGTTCTTACGCAGAGAAAAAAAAGAAAATATAAAATCCTCCGAAACGGCTTCAAATTTTATACCTATTCTGTAGGTCAGAGAATTGGTCGTAGTCTATTTCAGATGGCACTGCTATACTGGGCAGGACAACGTCTGCGGGGTCCGCTAGTATATAATATTTATTATTTAATAACATTCAAATACCTGACTATGGAAGTAGCAAAAAATCAAGATAACTGTATAACTTAGGAGTTACATAGTGACCTATAAGAAACTTCGTTCTGATAATCGGTTAACACTTTGCTAAAGTTTGTTTGCATGATAAATATTAACAATATTCACAGATAGCAAAAATACACAAAGTAGATTATCACTTACCTATCATCTTGCTGTAAATAGGCACAAACAAGTTGACTACCCTTCCGGCGAGTAAAGCAGTAACGCATATAAATACGTATATTTGGAGAACAACGCTTTTGCGAGGCCACATGAATGGTAGAAGGGTCCGTAGCTTGGAGAATACATTTCGGAATGTCGATCTGTTGTCGTCCTGATGACAAGAGAAAATAAAATAGTCATATTTAGTTATTTTCTTATAACCCACGCCAAGAAACTAATCTAAAACGGCAAATTGACCGTCAGCAGAACAAAGTAGTTACATAAATAATATATGTAGACTTTTTAATTTTAAAATAAATAAGCCAATGTACCCAAAAGCCAACCAAGTGCTAAATAAACTCGACGACAGCAGATTCCGTATTTTCTTAAAACATAAAACCCAATGCCTAATACTGAATAGAACGACCAAGTTAAATTAGATTTTTTTTTGTGTGCTGTACTGACGTGTGACTAAAGGCGGGAATAAAGTGCGAGTGAGAGGGTATAATTAGTGCCAGCATTTTATGTTCGTTTCTTTATTGGCGCGGATTATAATTACCTTGCATTTATTTAAAATCCAATCCTGACATACATTATAATAATCAAGATATTTACCTAGTGGGCATAATTAAAAATAAATAAATTAGATCAATTTATTAAAAGAGGTAGTAGTTTTATTAAATCGACCTCACGATTTAAAACCTAAGTCGTCCCTTATATAATAAAAAAAATTGGTAACAAAAAAACAAATCTCACTGGACTATAGAGGTAAAAGTGTTGTCCAAGTTCCTGCATGTTTCAACTATAATTAACACAAATATGTTGTCTGAAAAGAAATATCTTGAGAAAATAATTTTATTTGACTGCTTCTTCTTACTGAGTCATAAATAATTATTATTTCACCTACAATTACCTAGTTTAATGGACTAAAAATATTTTAATACTGCTTCTTGTAACATAGTAATTATTAGCAAATTATGAATATACTCCACCTGTCTAAATTTACGTTTAAATATATCCTGTTCTTCTGTAGCACTTAGAAAATGATTTTGATAAGGACATGACATGCTTAAGCCAAAAAATTAAGTTAATACAAAAAATAAAGTGTTAGCCATGCATTTTATTTTAGCTGAATTGACAATTACTGTCAGTTTTCGTGACATTCTGCCGTCGACAAAAAATAAATCAAGAAGAAAAGTTTTTAATTGGGTATAAAAGTTGTCGTAAAAACTCTCTGCCTGTATACAAGTATTTTTTAACTTGCTCTGATAGTGTGGGTCAAATCTTGGAACATTTGCCCCACACACAAAATTATTACTGTTTCCTGACGTTCAATTGCATTGTATATTCGGAGACAATGCAATAGCATGATACTAGATCACAACCATGACAATGGATTTGGAGGGGCCATGGTAAGTTCTAAACCTTTTTCATTTGATTAACCTATCTAGTTCGACTTCTTTTTTGTCTCGGCAAAAACTCTAGGATATTGAGAAAAAATTAAAGGATATTAATTTTACGTGCAACATATACAGTACGTCTAGGTAAGTACCCATTTTCGTGTGAATGTATCATACATAATTATAATAATGAAGTATTTTAATAGATGATGAGTAGATAGGTAGTATTATTAAACTCACTTCCCACAATACATAGGCAAAAGATTTGAAATTTGTGCGAACCTACCGTGATAATTGCAAAAACTAAACGTTTCCGTGTTTAACTTTACATATTCATAGATTTTAGCCTACCCAATTATTGTAAACTGCTAGAAAGTAAATACCTACTTAGAATTACAAACTTTATGGATTTTTTATAAACATCTGGACTGATAAAGGTCACAGCATTGTTCGCAGCTTTGAAAGCAGATTATGTGAACTTCCACAATCGTGCGGTGCTAAACGCGTGAACCCAGCAAATTATATTAAATTTTACACTTCATATTTATTAAATTAGTGTATTTTGGCAGTGGACTGCAGAACAGATTCATCGTAAAATATGAGACTAACCACGATCCGCAGCTGCTCATATCAAGCTCTTACCTTTCAGAGATCATCACTACACTTTCCTATCAAGGTTTTGCAAAAGAAACGAGTTATAATTATTAACTTACCCTGGGTGGTATATTTCTACGATGATTCTCTTCAACCTCCAGATATTCGAACTGGTGCATGATACCGGGCGCCTTCATTCCAAGTACGAACATTATCATGCAAGACACATATCGTCCAACGAATAGAGCCATCTCTAGACGGTCTTGAAGACTACAATTGTACAAATAACATTATATAGGGTGACTGGTAATTAGTTTAAAATAGTTTACCATGTGGTAATGCTCATAAACAACTTTCCCAACGAAACTTTTTTTAAATTAAATTAATTTAAATAATATTGAGCCACGTAGAAGAGACAACATTGTTACCAACCGCACCTCGCGCCCCGCATAGGTGGCGCGTCACACCGTCCTTCCCCTTTACTACACTCCATTATCGTCGTCTCTACTAAGCTCTACTAAGTTTCTCGAAAAAATAGTTTCTCCGGGATAGTTGTTTGTAATCATGAGCACTACAACGTAGTAAAGTAATTTACACTAATTACCAGTCACCCTATACTATATACAACAAAGCATCCCAAGGACGCTTTCTTGGGATGCTTTGCTGTATATAGGGATACCGAATTATATCTAAGTCCGCCGTTCAGCCGTTCCAGTGCGATTGAGCACAGACATAAAAAAGCTAACGCCTGTTTAACCCGAAAGTATAGGCAGAGGCGAATATCACCTACATTTAGCTAGTTATTGCCTTTCGTCGGACTCAAGTCACAACTTCAAGCTGCTAATAAGTTTTTTAAATAGGTATATTATAAACGTCTTTTTGCGGGACCCGGGATTCAATTTAAAAAAAGCCTACTGAGTTTTTGGCAGTGTTTCGCAGTAGTAGCCAGTCATTCACTGCCCGGTAGGAAAATAAATTGGATTACTCTCAGTGAGTCTCTCGCGTCTCAAAAAAAATAAAGCATATTTTAATTTTGATTTTTGATTTTCAAACGGTTGTATGTTTCAGTGAACATAGGTCTACGTTAAATCTTGACCCTAATTATAACGTAGAACATGATAAGATTGTATAAAAAGAAATATTTCGCTCATCATTACGCAATCATCCATAATGGATAGCTACAGTTATCTTGAAATTAATGATAATAGTATTTTATATCGATAATATTCCAACAACAGGCAATATCCTATTCTCTTAGTGGAAACATAAATCCTAACGACTTCAAATATTAATAATTTTTTATAGAATGTTGAAATAAATGGGATCTTGTAGTCTGCTTGCATGATCTAAGCAAATTAATTACCATGGAAACGTACCTACTTAGTACTGGTTTCAATAACTTATCTGTGGATTTACAGGAGATAGAACTTCGATGTTTTTTATGGATATAATGCTCGCAATTCTGTTGCCACTTGCAAGTGACTACAGTATTGCGAGCAATGTCAAATACCTATCACTAATAATCAAATTCATAGTTAGAATATTGAAACTAGCCATAAATATACTATTACTATTTTAGCTGACATAATTGTATGTTACGTTTATCTTATCGCTATATTTAAATATTAATATGTTATAATTGCTTGATTGCTCTTTAGTATTTTTTTAGAGCAAATCCGTGTTTCACAGCATACTTAAGTCACCTCTACGACCCAAATCTATTGCTGCACGTCGGTGCAAACACGGCAAGCGGCCTTGCCGTGTTCCGCTGCGATGTCTGGTGACACCATGCAGAGATTGTGGATCGAAATTGTTGCTTCTTTATGGTTTCGAACCATATGGAAGCTCAATTCACTGCCACCGTCTCACCGAAAATCATTTTTAATTACGAGTGAATCGGTGTACTAGGCTGGCCCATTCCATAGTACACTACATTATTGCTTAACATCAGGCAAGTTGTAGTGAAGCGCAAGCCTATTTCAAAATAAATATACACATATATTTTTACTTACTCTTTTAAATGCCACCACCATCCTTCCTTATTTAAGTTGAGGAACGAGAGGTTTTCCGATACAAATATCATCGCCCAGAACACAAGTAGCACAAACCCATGACCTCTGGGAGGTACTGATGGGAGGAGGAACCGTTTCTCCAGTACCGCCAAGTAAGCAGAGAACGGGAATGCAACTAGATTCACTACTAATGCAACTATCTAAAACAGTAAGAAGCAATTTACTTTGTCAGTTGATAAGAATTATTACTTTCAAACTTAATAAGTTCATTTTAATCCTTAGTAAGGGCCATATTATTTTGTAATAAAAGCCTCTAAATAAATAAAGATTTAAAAAAATATTTACTTAAATGTGACAAGAAAAGTTTAAATTGCTGGCATTTATTTTGCTGCATCCAAGGCTCCCAAATGCACAAAATTTGTGGATGCCTTAAAAGTGGAGAAAACAAAAACTTGCTAACTCTCAGGTGCATGTTAATAAAATTTTACTATGAAATGTACGAAGAGATTTGTTAACTGTTAAGCTATAATTTTTTGAGAAATAAACATTATCGCGTAGATACCGGGTTTTTATTCATTTGAGCATGAAAACTAACGAGAATTGTAGTCAATTGCATGGCTCCACATTCAACGACGCCAATGTTACATAAGACACTGTACTGTACTTAATTTTTATTAAAACTTACCATATATCCATAAAGATGTCCTCCTTTAAATACAAAGGCTTGTAAGAAAAATCGTACTACAGCCAGTACAGGAACAAACAATGTGAAAAACAATTGTACTACAAAAAGTCGTGAAGATCTCACATCTACTACCTCAGTGGCATACCTGCAATAAAGAATAACTTTTCAAAGAAATATGGGTTTAACATTTAAGGTGCTAATCTAAAGCAGGTTGCAGAATACGTGTGTAGGTGACAAAAATATTGTCTGTGATATCTATCTATAAAAAAAAATGTTTATCTAACTGCACATGCTGTGATCAGTTTTTGGCAGTCAGCTTCTGAATAGCACCTTAGTACGATATAGAACGCATAATATGAGTATAGTACACTTTTTAGTGTCCCATTGCTGGGCAAGGGTCTTCTCTCAACGATCTTATGAGTTGAGAGAGTTTAAGCCTTAATCCACACATGCTGGCCTCAATTTCAAAAGCAAGGTTGATACCGCTGTGCCACCACCTCTCTAAACTTTTTTAAAATAATAATATAATAATAATAATTCGTGGGACATTAACACACAGAGTCATCTGATCCCAAACTAAGCTTGTGCTATGGAAACCAGATAACTGGTAATATACTACATATAATACTTTTCTTTTGTAGAAACACTTAAATATACATAGTTACACCTAGACTCAAGACAAACAGACATGTTCATCACACAAATGTCAGATTTGGTTAAGAATCTAACCCATAACCTGCGGCGTGAAAAAATACTATCTTACCGACCATGCCACTGCCCCATCAATATTATAACAAATTTATCTACATAATAATAACCAGACATCCAGAATCTGCCAGACATTCCAGGTACACATTGAAATTTAAATCATTTGTTTGTATTTTAGAAGAAGTTCTAGTTTTCATAGTAATGAATTTCTTGTTATTTTGAGATTTCAAACAAAGCCAATAAAATTAGGAATTTAAAATCACTAAGAATTTAAAGCCCAAGGCCAAATCTTATAATCCAAATGTACTGTGTGAAAAACCACAAATGCAAGTAGGTACTTATTGGGGTATATTGTTGAAAATTTTCATCTTATGAACTTTGGTTATGACACAACTAATGTTATTTGCATACTGAAATATCTTTCTTACTACATATTTAGAATTATTTAATTAGGTACGTTCCATGTTCTAGTTAACATAATTTTCCATTGGAACTTAATTATTAGACAGTTATATTACATTTTTAATTGTGTATTAAGTAACAAAAGTCCAAAGTAACTGATATTATGACTCGCATAAACCATCTAAAATGGAGTTGGACAGGACATATGCTACGTTGCAAATTAAATAAATGGAGCAAGCAAGTAACAGTATGGTATCCAAGAGGGGACACCCGAAGAAAGGGGCGTCCAAAAACAAGATGGAGTGACAATATCTGGATAACTCTAGGACCATATTGGACCAGAGTTGCTGAAGATCGAGCTCAATGGATGGAGCTGGAGGAGGCCTATGCCAAGAGGCACGCCGAATTGCGAGATATACTGTGAGAGATAACATTCATAAATCCATGTGTAGAACTGTATGCATTTCGGAATAAAAAGGTTATATTATTATTATTATTATTATAAGTAACAAAAAGCAAAATTTTGTCTATTACTTAGCTATAATAAAAGCAATACTAAAAATCTTTATTGAACACAGGTTATCAGTAATTATTTAAGTCACCTGAACCACCAGATACATAGCTATAAGAGCCAAAACACATACTCACGTTGCGGCGCTGCACCGCAAGAATCGGCAGTGCCACCCGCCTCTACATAGAACAAAATGTACTAGCACTAAGAGAGTTGCGCTGACGATGCGTTGCGGCACTGCAAAGCGAGTATGTGTTTTGGCTCTAAGCAAAACCTCTTCTAATACTGACACTGACCTGATACCTATAGACACTTCATAACTGGCACTTACCTAACTGATGTCTTACTACTATATATTGTCCACTGTCATACTACAAGCTAATTTTGATTGGTTTGATAAAGGACAAGAAAAAAAAAACAAACTAATCAACATCTTTCCCGATAATCCACCGACTTAAGGAAATTTCAATTTTATACAATATTTGAAGAAAGTGGTGTATAATAAATATCTAATCTCTCTAATAAGGTACATAATAAATTTTTATTTAACACTATAGCTGACTAAAATAAATATTTAACAAATCAAATGATGCAGCAAAACACATGTACAATAACCAGCTGCCATAATATGAGTGTTTAATGTTATTGTGATTCCATTTAAAGAGAGGGATGCAGTTATACAATACATATATTCGCAACCCTTTCTTTCAAAGAAATCATAATTGCTTTAAAGTCTTATAATACAGCATTGAGCAACATTTGAGCAGTAGTGGTGCAGCGGTATGGGCCTCTCTTTAGAAATATAAGGTTATGGGTTTGATTCCCAGTCGTACCCACGCATCATTGTGTGAATTGTTTGATCACTGCTGCTCAATATTAATGAAGGAAAACATTGTGAGGAAACCAGCACTTCAAAGAACTAATCATTTGGGGACATGTGACATCCACCATCCTGCACTTGGCCAGCTTGTTAAAGTGAATATTTCAAGGAGGGTTAATGAAGGAGGCAACATGTTAATGTACCCGTGCGAAGCAGAATCGAGTACTTAACATCACATTAATATAAATAGATTGGTACCTCTTATACATCACAGTTTGAATAAGTCCAAAAGTTAAAAGGAAACCCCCAATAAGCGCAGCTGATAAAGTTTCCATAAAGCATTGTGATATCCCATGGTCTACCCATATTTCACCAAGGGTTACATTTGGAGGACAATATTCCATCATTTTTCTGTAACAATTTTAAGTTCAGTTTTTAATAAATCAAATATTCTAATTAGATAAAACCTGGTTATAATTGCTATCTAAGCACTGATAATATAAATTTAATCTAAGCATAATATGTATAGTATGTAAATGAATACTCATAAAAAGTTACGAAGCGCTAAAACTATGCAGAATTTCATGCGGCAGATATTAATTTACATGTTATACTCACGTTGCGGAAACAGCAACGCGGTTTTGTATTTAATTTAATCAACACGCCGCCGTTTATTAAATTAAATTAACAAAATGCGACTATCATTTTCGTTTGTCGGTGATTCGGTCGGTCATCAATCACTGTCAATATGACAGTCAGTGTCAAAGAAGACAAGTTCAAGTAACTATTTTCAATGTCAAGTTAATGTCAAAATTCGGCCCCGATCATTTAACCTAAATCTAGAGCCCCGACAGTATGCATCCGGAATCAACTGGACCCGAAAAAGAATCGGTTTTGGTTGGTTTTCAATCTCGGAGAAAAATCATTTGAATTTTTCCCACGTGTCGACTACAAAAGATCAGTGGCCTTCTGACACTGAAATTTACCCGGAAGCAACTTTAGTTTTATTTCTGTTTTTCGGATCCAGCGATTCCGAACGAGTGAAAATTGTAAATGATTGTTCGAGAGTGATTGAATCCGGGGTCTTCCAAAACGGTTTTTTTTTGGGATCCGGTTGTGTTTCCGGATACTTATAGTCTGGCCTATAATACGACAATCGAATTTAAAGCTTATGGTCCGAATGCCTTCATATTTTCGGAAAATTGGATTAACGCATGAAAATTATATAAAACACTGGAGTTTGTTTCGAGATCAAAGAAAAGAAAATTGATATAGAAAATTTACTTGACGGAACTTCAACGAACGACGACGACGTCTCGGATTTTTCTATCTCTTTCTTAAGATTAGTAGCAAGGGGTGAAAGGGATAAAAAATATAATTATAGTAAGTGATTGCAACCCCTTATGATTTCGATCATTAAAAATTAAACGACTAGCCCATACCGTCTTGCATTATGTATATTCCAGGGACTAGTGTACATCGGGTAAAAGGGACCACTCTTCACAAACTGATAAGATGAAATCCATAAATCATACTGAGATGCTCGGTACATAGAATAAGTTTAGGAACTTTATGAGTATCCAATCATCGTGCTTTATTTTGATAGTGCTTATGGAAACTCTAATAGCGAACGACCAACTTTTACTTAGTCCTTAGTCCAAGTGCACTCGCGCTCGCGCCCCATGTCATTCAAATCAAATCAAATCAAATCAATTATTTATTTGCTAAGAATACATTAAATTTTTTACAGGGTCAGATCTTATGTCCATAAAAGTCATTGTATCCTGCATGCGAGCAAGCGTGCAAATTATTATTAATATTATTAAAACATATTTGTATTAAAATTATTAAAATTATTAAAACATATTATTAAAATTATTAAAATGAATTATTATTATTAACTACTACACAACATAATTAAAATTACAACAATTAAATAATAACAATAAATAACAATGTGTCAATATATTAAGTCAAAATGGTACCAATCCCCTATCTATTCATAAATTAAAATCCATAAATTCCTTAACACTATAAAAACATTTACTCTGAAGCCAGTTAGTCAATTTTGTCCTGAACAAATTTCCATGTAACAGTTTAAGCTCATTAGGTATTTTGTTATAAATTACTAAACACATATTAAATACATTTTTCTTATATAAATCTTTATGACATGGTGGTTGGTATAAGAGATAGCAAAATTTTGCTCTTTTTTGCCGTGACAAAACTTCACTACGTAGTTTAAAGTAATGCATGTGATTTTTAGTGAATACGCATATATCTCTAATATACATACATGGAAGTGGAAGAATGTTACATTTTTTAAAAAGCGGTTTACAGCTATCTAAATACCATGCTTTATTCATTACTCTAATGCAACGTTTTTGTATTTTAAAAACTCTGTCCACATCGACCGAGTTACCCCACATTATTAATCCATAGCTTAGCACCGATGACACATACCCATGATATGCTGATAGGGCAGCCTCAAGAGATATAGTCTGTCGTACTCTTTTTAAAGCAAATACAAACTTGTCTAATTTCTTGCATACTAGGTCAACATGGCTTTTCCAATTTAGATGTTTATCTACATTTAATCCTAAAAACTTTATATCGCTTACATTCTGGATTATCTCACCTTTACATGTAATATCTAAGTTTAGTTGCTTTGCTTTATAAGAATTAAATTCTATTAATTTAGTTTTAATTGTATTAATGCTAAAATTATTGTTGTCCATCCATTTACCAATATCTGATAATGTATCATTAGTTATTGACAGGTAGTCGTTTTTATTTTGACATTTTATAATGACTGTTGTGTCGTCTGCAAATAAAATAGATTTCTGCGATATATATTTTGGGAGATCGTTCACATACAGTAAGAAAAGTAGAGGTCCTAGAATGCTTCCCTGAGGTACACCATATAATAGATTTACTGAATCTGAATTATAGGTTTCTTTTAAAAATTTGTTGCCATTATTTACGACTTTTGATATCTCAGTATATTGTGTCCTGTTATGCAAGTAGCTAGAGATCCAATCATGTGCTTTACCTCTAATGCCATATAACTCTAATTTGTGCAGTAATATTTTGTGGTCCACATTATCGAATGCTCTACTTATATCTAAAAATATAGAAACTGCCGGTCTACCTTCATTGATACTTTCTGAAACATATTTTATCAGATTAAAAATTGCCATTGTCGTTGACCTTCCTTTTCTAAATCCAAATTGTTCTTCACATAGTAATGTATGTGTGGTCAAATATTTATTGAGCCTACTTAGCATTATCCTCTCAAAAATTTTTGAAATGATGGGAATAATTGTGATTGGCCTATAGTTTTTAGGGTCTGACTTACATCCATTTTTAAAAAGTGGTTTAACAATCGAAATTTTAAGTGGATCTGGGAACACTCCTTCTAAGAAAGATAGGTTTATGACGTGTGCTAGAGGATTACTTATATATGGGGCCACAGCTTTTAGAACTTGAGTGGTAATGTCATCATATCCACAAGTTTTGCTATTATTTAAAGATATAATTACTTTATTAACGTCTGAAGCATCTGTCGGTTTAAGGAAAATTGTATTTGGAAATCTGTTAATTTGTGTAGGTAAATTGTTATTAAGATTATTCAATGTATCATTTAATGTTATATTGCTAAAATAGCTATTGAATATATTTGAAATGTCTAAAGGATTGCTATATGTCAAATTGTTGAAAGTCAATGAATCAATGCCATATCTTAAGAGATTATTATTAGAGGCGGTTGAAGATATTGCATTCCAAGTGGCTTTGCACTTGTTCTTAGCCCTCCGTATACGCCTTGCATTACTGATTTTTTGTGCTTTTTGAGCGCATTGTTTTAAGATACGGTTATAAACTTTATATTTTCTCTTATTGTGATCTTTGTTCAGACTACTATTCTTAAAGTTTAAGTATAATCGTCGCTTCGTTATGCTAGACTTTCTGATACCTGTTGTTACCCAAGATAGTAGTTCTGGTTTATTATTAACTTTTACCTTTATTACAGGAAAGCACATATTATAAAAAAGTCTAAAAGTATTGTGAAAAGAATTAAATGCTTCCTTAGCATTATCTGACTCCAGTATTTCTATAAATGAAAGTGATGAGATACATTGACAAAATTTATTAATATTATCTGCACAGTAATCCCGTTTTAATTCAGACCAGCAAGAAATTTTTATGGGTTTATAGCATGTTTTTATTGTAACTATCTGAGCCGTTTCATGATCCGATAAGCAAAGTGTAGGTGTTTCAGCCAACACATTTTTTACATTGCTTGCTATTTGGTCGATACAAGAGCTTCCACGTGTGGCATTTTTTATATGTGGTTCGAATCCATAACTATGGAGGATACTTAAGAGTGCCTTAGTTGCTGTATTTTGCTTAATTAAGTCAATATTCCAATCACCACATATAAAGATTTTTTTACGCTTAAACTTATCTGTAACATAGTTTAAAAGATTTTCTAGTTTGTTTAGAAATATACCCAATTGGGCGTTTCTGTTATCAGGAAATTTATTCCATGCATTGTTCTGTAAAAATGCATTGATGGATGTTTATTTTTAGCGGTCTTTCATTCAAATCGAGTGTTGCTTAAAGAGTAGTGATTTTAAAACGATATAAACAAAAATTAACAAACAAATGTTTTCTCTGTCTTTGACAAAGTGTACCCACTTAATTGGTAGCAATTAAGTGGGTACACTTTAGTCACGTTAGTCCTGTGTCGGTCGTGATTGAACGAGTTCAAATGACCGAAACACAGTCTCCGCGTGGACGACTCGTTCATTTCTTCTTCAAGATCTCGATCATTTGTGTCGGTCGTGAATGTCGTGATTGTGATGCGTCGCATGTTCCACGTTCCGTGCCGTGCGATTCGAGCCAAAATGAAGCCTGAATACTGCTGGCTGCGACCGGCGCCAGTAAACGGAACGTCGAGCTTGCACTGATACATCACGTCTAAAATTCTAAATTAGGCTTTAATGCTGCAGGAATATGATAGATAATACGTTAATACCTACAATAAATGCAAACCATGTTCCATCCATTTGATGATTGTTTGTCTCTCTCGTTTTTTAGTGTGATTATAAATGTACAACGTAGGAACTTATCACCGCACGGTTCTGTTGGTCATCTGACCGATGACGACCAAAACATTTGATTCGGCTCGTTAGTTTAGTCGGTCATGAACGATTTAGATTATGTTCCTTGTTTAAATTGCTTTCTGTGGTTTATCGTTCTCTTAGTAGTCTGTGGGTTTATCATATCATGAATCATATTTAATCTGCGCACTTTATAATGTAGTGGTAGTGGTGTTGTATTATAGATTGAGTGCTTATGTGCGCAAAATCATATAGCATGATGATGTACGTGAGAATCTGTGTGGTGAACAGTTGTAATCAATCTATCGATACTGGAAAGAAATCGAGTAACGAATGGCATTTATTCACTATCGAAAACTTGACTATACCTAAAAAATAATGAACTACTATGATACTACTCTTTGCTGGTAGAAAATTCATAATTGAATTAAGCTCGCCTGTGTACATTGTTGTTTCCTATTTATAATTGTATATGTAAGTGTTTTGTGTAAGTACAATAAAGAATAAGAATAAGAATAAGAACTATCTCCGTTGCGCAATTAATAGTTTAATTAAAAAATTATTCAAACCAACAAATAAACGTCATCTAAACAGTGAAAAATAATATTTGCATTTGTGAATTGAAATCGTTTCGCCCATGAAATTACTTTTCTAAAGCTGTGCAGTGCACCCCATACTTGTTCTTATTTTTTATTGTACACACACAATCATGTACTTCACGTCCAAGGCTCCGATTCTTGCGCTTTAGACATTTATCTCTGATAGACATTTTTCTATCAAAAATGGCAATTTCTTTTGTTTTCGATATTTGTATAATAGAGATTAATGTCTAAAACACTCAAATGTCGATATCGATATCATTGAAAAACAAAAGAAATCGCTATTTTTGTTTGACAAATGTCTATTAGATTTAGATGACTAAAGAGCGAGAATCGGGGTCCAGAACCATTGAATATATAACATTATCCTAGAACTTCTGTTAATGTATATAAATTCCTCTACAACAAAACCGATATATACCTCACACGGTATACGTATTTAACCATGGAAAATGTCGAAGGGGGCTCAAAACACCCTTGTATAGGATTCCTGTACAGCCAGAAGTCAACTTAATATACTTTATTAGTATAGCTTAATGAGCCATGCTTAGTTAGCTAAGTAGTAACTGATTAATTATTATTCAAAGTTATTGCAATAGCATGCGAATGCTTCATTAGCATTTCACAAATTAATAAATACTACTTACAGTTGCGAAATTTTGTGAAGTATGAGCGAATTCACGACATGTGGGGACGCCGTTGCCGGACACTCTAGTTTTTTAGGGGATCGGGGGGCATCGCACCTAAGGGAAGTCGAAGCACTATTATATCTCTGATTCACGTGACCTTGATTGACATCCTTAGCGAGTGAAAATATTTGCAATTTTGCATATTATCAAAATTTATTTCTTTATCATTACTAACTATATTCTTAATAGCAATTATTAAAACAACACAATTAGCGTCTAAGACTCACAAATAAAGGCTTATGAAATTTATGTGAATTCAAATTAATTGCTAGAGAAGTTAAAAATCAAATAACAAAGGGCGTTACCGGCGCCTACCGTTTTATTTTGTGAGATCAGCGCTAAATACCTTTAATTAATACTGCTGTTTTCAGCATAGTTTTAGATGTTTCATGAATTTAATATCTGTGTTATTTTAAAAAGTGAATCGATGATTTCGAACAATAATCGGATAAAAAATCATTCATAACAACGAGTGAATCGGTTTATTGAGGAAGAGCTTTTCATCGCAGACAGCATACCTAACATTTTAGGCAAGTTGTAGTGAAGCGTAAGCCTATTTCAGAATAAAAATAAATAAATAATCGAATACTATTTTTCTACTCCTTCAACTCGATTGAAGGTTAACTTGTTTCTCTAGTAGAGGTGTTTTCACCTCTTCTGTGTGAAATTAAAGATACGGGTGTGTGCTAGTTTGTTCAGTGTGTGAGTGAGTGAGAGAATATCGCGAGAAGTGACGGGTGGGTGTTGGATAATTTTCTGCGATTTCGGCTCAATAATTTCTTTTTGTGTCAACATGGTCACCATTGACCGATTTATTAATCGAAGTTAAGGTTTATACCAAACCTGATATAAATCCTATGTTCATAAAACATTCATATAGAAATGTAAATGATCATCATGTGTCACTTATCATCAACAAATTCTGTGAAACGGTGAGAAGTCGCGATGTGATAAAAGTTATGACTATCAGTTGAAAATTGACTTTGTTCAGTTAGTGTTTGTGTTACGAACCAGTGTTATTTATTTTTGCCTGGTGAAGTTGATAAATTCTGACTCAAAATGGCGGACCTCGAGGCTGTGCTGGCAGATGTCAGCTACTTGATGGCTATGGAGAAGTCCAAATGCACTCCAGCAGCAAGAGCTAGTAAAAAAATTGTTCTGCCAGATCCAAGGTGAAGTACTCCAATGTGCTAAAGCGTCACGCCTTACCATTTCTTATAATGTTTACATGATTTATGGGAAGTGTTATTTTGTTTACAAACTGTTTTTTCCATTATTTTATTGACAGGAAGTTAATTATTAATGGAATAGTATTTAGGAATTGGCTTGTTAAAAGTTAATCACATTATCATACTGAATACTCAGAAAGTTATCTGTTTAGAAATGAAAGATTGATACTTTGCAGAATAGACCTCTAAACTTTAGTTTTTTAAATTTATGATACTAATCATATTTAAATTAAATTTAACATTTGACAAAAATTGTGGCAATTGGCTACAAAAGCCATAAATTAAAAAAATTAACAGTTATATTTAAAAGACATGTTAATGGATATAGGGGACCTGAAGTTATAGATGAAGTTACTCAAATTTAGAATAGCTATGTTTTGACGATGAGGTATTAGAGTGTGAGTTTGTAGCTATTTATTAAACAGTAAATCCAATTACATTTCCATAGAGACTGTAATAAAACCCAAAAATCTGTTTTTGCTAGAGGCAGACAAGAATGATGAAATGCCGCAGAGGAAGTAATCAAAGTGAATTTTCTCTAAAAGTGCTTTTGCTTAATGTAACTGCCACTATCAAAATAGTATAAGCATCAAATTTTCATCAGTATTCCATTTAAGTTCATTGACCCCTATTACTTCAGGATGTGCCTAGTAATATAACTAACATAAAAAATAACTTAAAGTGTATCCATCTTAGAAGGTTCGTCGCCACTACTGAACCACTGAGAAAGGTTAATTTTTATAGTGCTTAGCAGTCATGCTTAAATAAAACTTACTTTTTTCATAAATGCCCAAAAGAAGTATTTAATTTTTATTGTTTAATCTTCTATTCCTAGATAAATTTTAAAACCTTGATTAATACAAAAACCTTGCTTTATCTTTATTATTTAACTGCATATTTGAGGTTAAATTAGAAAACTTAAAAAGTTGTGCAATCTACATCCCATGTTTTTTTTTATACTCATAGTCTTAGAAGTTTTAAACTGTTCTTTAGTTAAAGATTACAAAAAATGAAATCAAAAGTATGAATTCGAAATCGATGAATGATTTCGATTAGAGCTGAACTCGTGTTTGTCTAAGGATTATGAATAACTTAAATAAATTTATAGATAAATTATGCATGTTAAAATTACGCTATGTAGAGGAAGCTAATTGTAAATTAACAGTTCCTTTTCATTTTGTTTTAGTGTTCGGAGTGTAATGCACAAATATATGGAAAAGAAGAATGAAGTAAATTTTGACAAAATATTCAATCAAGTTTTAGGTAAGTTTCAGTTTTAATTAGTTTCATTAAGATGCAATCCAAATAAGAATCTGACTGGACTGGACTAATTTCATACCAAAACCGAAACACAAATACACAGACATACACACACATTTTAACTTAAATGGTTCTTTTCATCTGAAGTTGATAAAATATGTTTGTACTTACATCTTTGATTCCAAATACTTAATCATACTCAGCCCGCAATAAAGTACAGACATTTATTTTTTAATTTTCATCTAGTTAAAATTATTTTTTCAAACATACGCTTGCCCGCTGTACTAAAAAATCTGCAGTTGTTAAGCATTCCCGTCCAAGATGACAGATTTCCAGTCTTACTTTTGTTTGAAATGTATTGTATGTGGAAAAAGAAATATCTACTAATTAAATACGATAAAACATTTATTACAAACAAATGATTATTTACATTTTTTTTACAAAGAAATCTCTAGTTTTCGCCTTCCCCATGGGGAAAAGCATGACAGTTTATGATATGTACAAACTACTTTCAACCTTCCATGTAAAATAAGGTATTGCAATATGTATCCATTCCCTTAAGTACCACAATTTGTAGTAAGTACCTACTTAAAAGGAGTGGATGAATCATGATGTTATTTATTTTGACCGATGATAGGAGTTTAAAGAGTATCTCAGCCATTAGAAGATCATTACCCCTTTTTTAATTAATAAAGAGATATTTAAACTTGTTTGATTGGTTTATAATAACCTAAATTAGGCTACTTTTTCCTTTTTAGAGATGTCATCTGGGTTATTCAATTTTTAATTTGTGGTTACATATTTACACCAGAAAGTAGAAATAAAATCATACTGGTATGATATTTTGAATTAAATTTCTAAATTGCCTCAGTGGTCTAGTGGTAAGCGTATTTGCTTAATAACTGCGAGGTTTTGGTTTCGGTTCGCGGGTCGAGCCTTATAAAAAAGACTAAATATATTTGAAGAATCTTAGTTGCAGCTAGAAGTTTGGAATTGTGCCCAATGAACGGCAATTATAATAGGTTCGGCCCGTATTACGTATAGGACTTAAACAAAGCCAGCGAAAACTGGTTGTTATAGCGAAATTTAACTCTGCCCACCTTCGGGTAATACAGGTGTGACGCTATGTTATGTGTTATGTGAAAATTCCAGAAAGCTACACAGCTCATATTGGATTAATCTAATAATCCCTACCTGGTGCTAATTGAGTTGTGCTCACTAATACTAGTAGGCTTTGACTGCGGCTAGCAGTTACCAGAAGAAAAAAAACACGTCGCTAAACGAACCCAGTCCTGTTCCCATAAATAGAGACATTTACTAGTAGCACTTTTTGCTCGTTTTTCATCTTAGTTTTCATTTTCACTTAGCCACTTTAAAAAAATAGGGACTAATTTTATTGTGTGGGACATAACAAACTGCATAATAAAATCACTTATGCCGTCGAATTCGTTTGTTTTCTAAACTGTCACAGAATAAAGGAGAGGTCAAAAGTGGGCTAGAATTTTGAACACCAATGTGATATACCTCATTGGAAAGCTTATGTAATAAGCTGTTAGAATTTAACTAAACACGAATTTTAGGAGCAACCATTTTTGTAAAAATCAAAAAAATGTAATAGAAAAACAAAACGCACATTACCTTTAATTATCCGTTTCCTAAGCAGTATAAATATTGCAATCACGTCAATAATTGCATTCTGTTACAGTACTTTTCTCTTGTAATATTATTCTAGCTGCAGCTTAATGTAATTATGACGAAAAATATTTGTTATCTTATTAGTGTATAACAAAACGCGTGGAAAAAAATATAATTACGGGAAACGTCATAATGTCATTGTCATTGATCAGTTTGATTGACAGCGTCGAAATAATTTTGATTTTTTTGGTTGCTCAATTGTCATTTGACCATGGGGTTGCCAATTGCAATAATCATAATATTGCATTAAGGATTCTTATTTTCAATTTCAATTTATTAAAAAACGGGGGGGTGTAAAATTATTTTAAATACACCAAAAAATTTAATTAATTATGCTCTATTAACCTATGTAACTCAGATTGCTGTTCAAATTTACAATTATTTTAATCCCAGGCTCTATACATTTTTTGAACGTCTCCTTTAATAATAGTATGAACCTACTTTACTAAAGTACAGAAAAGTTACTTTCAAATAAAAGTAAATTTTAAGTATAAATATTTGCTTACTCTGATCAGGAACCAATGGACGGTTTGCAGAGCGTTCGTCGTATTACACTCGAAACCGGCTTCGCTGCCAGACTGCAGGCAGGGTTCTTAATCAAAAACTAAACGTACCCCACGTTTAGTTTTTGAGTTAGAACCCTACCTGCTATGGTAAAAAAGAACGTTTTGAAAAAATCATGCACTGTCAGTTAGCCCATTTATTGAGGAAGGCTATAGGCAAATTTTTATCCCAGAGCTAGTTCTGATATGTGTAAAAAGTAGGTCACGGGGGCGAAGCTGCCGTGGAAAGCTAGTAATATATGACAACCAGACTCGCCACCTATTACGTATGGGACCTAAACATATCCGGCAAAATGTGGGTGATATGTGATATTCCTCTGCTTACACCTTCAAGTAATACAGCCGTGAGCACTATGTTTGATGTATGTAAATAATCTTTAACTAGTTAGTACTACTTTTCTTTACCTACTAGACTGTTTATTAGGATCCAATTACCTATCTTTAATGTAGCGAGATATTGCCTCGTGAGTAAAAAAGCGTAGTGTTGTGTAAACACCAAGTCCCTTTGAGCTGTTTCTTCAAATGGTTTATGTATGTCTGATGTTAGAATTAGTTTGTAGGTTGAAGGAGTACCTGTATCGTGTGATCAGCTGTTCGATGTTAGCTATTTATTGTTCTTTGATGTTACTTGTTTCTAGCTGAAATGAGTTTATATATGGGTGGGTACATAGTATCTACATAACTAGATTTCATGTCTTGTTTAGTATTTATCCAGTAAGTCTAGTCTAGTCTCTACTCGTCAGGATCCAGTGGCCGTCTTGCAGAGCGTTCGTCATATTCCACCCGAAATCGGTTACGCTGCCAGACCGCAGGCAGAGTCCTATTCGCCAAAAGAATCGCTAGTTCCGTTTTGGTAGACGTTACTTACAGTAATTATAATTTATTTATATCATAAAATATCAAGTTGATAACACCTGTAATAGTTGATTAAATCTACTTAATTAATATTGTCGCATCGTTAACTAGAAAAGGGGCTCGAAGGATGAACAGACTTTATTGAAACCTAGCTAAGAACTATCTCGACCTCCCCCACTACGAAGACATTACCAAAAAAAACATTAAAATTGGTTTTCGTTTAAACGCTAAAATGCTACAAACTTGTAACCTCTCTTTTTTGGTCGGGGCGAGTGTTAAAAATCGTACATAGAAAACAAGGAAGAACTAAACAGCTTATTTGAATTGAACGCGCCAATCTGGATCTAATCACCTTGTTAATTTTGATTTGCAATGTTAGGTAGTTATTTTTTGGCCTAGGACGAGTGACTGCTTGTTAACTGTATTGTGGGATTTTACTTGGTAAAACTAATTTATGGAAGGAATATTGGTAAAATTCATTATTAGGGAGTCAATGAAAGTTGTCCTTGTAAATCAGTTATTATGACCATGATTTTTGGTAGGCGCTAGCCGGTTTTCAACCGGAATAAATATGATGCTATATCTTTTGAGCCCAGTTAAGCAGTTTCGTCATATAAAAATATTTATTTTTCCTAATACATAATATGATTTTTATATATCGAATTGCAAAGTGTTCGCATTTTGTTTTGCTAGTTATATTATATTTTTTCTCAAAATATCAATAATTGCATTGAGTCTTCTTGATACTGGACTGGGGGGTTGATATTGCAGCGAAGCTCGGGGAACAAGTTTCAAACACAATTTACGGTGGCCTCGCTTCCACTTGCAGTAAATAACTTTATCGGCAACACTGGACATAGTCGAGGGACCGACGAACGCTCTTTACATGACAATATAATATTGGGCCATATTCCAATTTAAAAAGAGCTCTGTACTTTATCGATATCCGGTGTCATATGATTGGCAAACATATGATCTACTCTTTTAATAAATATAATACGTATACATACCAATAATCGGTACTTATGTATAGGTACTGTAATTTATCAATCTAATCAATGAAAATGTCTTGTTGCCTCTATACCCTTGCATGTGAATCGCAGTGATGAGACGAGTCCGGGTGCGGGATGGGAAACGAAACGAAGGGAGTGATAAAACAAAGATATGGTATATCGAATATTGCACTTAGGGGAAGCCAGATTGAGTCGCGGGTTTCTACTCGGAAATATTTACATTAGTTTGACGCAAAGCATGCCATGATGCCATAACGGACATAATATATTACACATGCTACATAATATTAGCAGCCGCGTAATTATTTGACCTCACGGCGCATAACTTACACAGTTCAAATACTACCAATGTACACACACGTTAAAACGGACGTCAAACTGTAACTTTAGATGCTTAAATTTTATTCATGTTTCAGGTTATTTATTATTTAAGGAATTTTGTGAACAGACGTCAGAAGAACCAGTGCCACAATTAAAATTTTACGAAGAGGTAAATTAAACCTACATTGTAACGTTTATGACGTCAAAAATGTTTATTTCAATTTCAAAAAAACTTGTTTTGTTTGCAGATTAAATTATATGAGAAGCAAGAATGTGTAGAAGAGAGGCAGCGAATCGCGAGAGATATTTATGACAATTTTATAATGAAGGAACTATTAGCACATTCACATGTAAGTTGACATTTTCATGTGTTTTTAAAAAGTTTGGGTTTTATTAATTCCATCGTCAAACTTTTCGGTATCATAACCAAGGGTGGGTGCGATTCTGTTTTGTTGTACCGAACACAAAATAAAATAACCCAACTCCGTGTACAATCTCAGACATCCATACAACACGATATACACACACTATAGGTAGATTGGTCGTATGTTTTCTATCTGTTATACAAGATTTAGAACTTTCATAAAACGTGGTAGAACTAATATTGGAGTTACTACTTCAATATTAGTTCTTAAACTTTGATGTACGGATATTGTCCGAGTCTGCCGGCAGCCACGGCACGACGCCCGTCCGGTTTTAATTCTGAGGATTATCTCCGTTATTCCAGGAGGTATTCGCTAAACTCTTGCAAAAGCATCGTTATAGGGAATTACTCTAATCTACTGCAAACATATCCTGTTTCGTTGAAAAATAATGATAACCCAAAGCCAATGCAGGAACATAAAAATGTCCGTTTTAATACCGTCATAGTACTTTTTATTTTCCTTTCTTAATGAGATTAATCATTCGCTGACGCATAAAGTGACCACTTACATCCGGGAAACTATATTTCTAAAATGGCTGAGCCCACGACTCACAATAAAATGGATTTGCTTTCAAGAATTAGGATCAAAGTTGGTAATGTTAAGATTGTAAAAATATTTATCAAGTTAGAAACAAAAAGTTGGGTGTACCTATGTACTTACTTAGATCAGAACCCTATAAATTGCGAAACGAAAATGTCGTAAACGTTGTATCCGGCTCGAACGACTGTTGTTTGTATAATGAGCCTCGTTAGTGGGCTGTTGGCTTGGTGCCCGCCAGCCGCGCAAACCTTCAATAACAATAAATATCTATGAAGCTAAACGTTGTAGATCCGTTATTTAAAAATCTACTTGGGGTGTGTTAAGGCTCTATGATGTCTACCTTACTTGGTCTTCAACTACTGTTATTGTCAATTTAGTTATAATCTGATAGGGGGAGGACCTATGAATGAGATTTTCTTTTGTAGATTTGAGACTGTAAGGGAAGGTACTAAGTCAAAGTAGAGTTACCCCGCAGACTGATGTAATATTGTTGAAGATCACACTACGGGGGACAGAAAACAAAGATGCTCGCAAGGATCGCCGTCTTTATTGATTTCTAATAAAAGTCGAGAAATAGTCTGAACTGCTTGGAGATTGATTGCATTTGATCCGTGGTTGTCAAACTGGTTGATAGCATACAAACAAAGACGAAAAAGAACTGGTAGAACTTGAACGCTTTTAAATTGCGATAGGTAAAATCAGTAAAGTGGGTTATTAATGTATTTTTACTCGAATTAGGCAAAGGCAAAAGCGTCGACCACTCTTTTAAATTATAAAAATTAACGGTGTTTTTCCACCAAATGATTTAGAAGATATACTGGCTTATTATGTATGGTTTAATATAGCTTTTTTTTCAGGATTATTCAAAAGAATGTGTAGCTCATGTACAAAAATATTTAATGAAGCATGAAGTGCCACCAAATTTATTTGAAGTGAGTCCATTTTTTACTTCCCAAAATTTGTATCATGAATATTTTATGTACCATGATGTTTAGCTAAACATGCGCATATTTATATTTGTTATAGCCTTATATCGAGGAAATATTTCAACATTTACGAGGGGAACCGTTCAAAAATTTTTTAGAAAGGTAAATGTCATAAGTAGTTTGTGATTCTGTTTATACTGGGATTTTTGGTTTTTAAACTTTTTACTTTGTTTCAGTGATAAATACACAAGGTTTTGCCAATGGAAAAATTTAGAATTAAATATTCAGCTAACAATGAACGATTTCAGTGTACATCGTATTATTGGCCGAGGAGGCTTTGGAGAGGTGAGTCCATGGAAATGTTCTAATAAATACGCAAAGCAGAAAGTTTGTTACGCAAGTCTATGTCTTAAGATTCAAACATTATGGACATGATTAGCATTCTGAACTTGTGCCACGGTCGTGTTTACTATATTCATATTCATCTCAGATAGCGGAAAGCCGCTACGTAGGTATAATAAAGCCCTCCTGTTCACCACCAGAATAGCGATGGATTTTAACTTAACCCTAACCTAAAGTCGTTTAATATTATGTGAACATTTTATTGGAACACTGTAAAAAATTT
Organism: Meganola albula; assembly: GCA_936450015.1. Classification (NCBI taxonomy): domain Eukaryota; kingdom Metazoa; phylum Arthropoda; class Insecta; order Lepidoptera; family Nolidae; genus Meganola; species Meganola albula. Next base: position 8,508,082 of record OW388155.1, on the reverse strand, counting down.
ATGATCGCCTGATGTTTTCTCTGAAGACTGTCTTTCCAAACATTTTATTTCGTAATTTTTATTGGATAGATAATATAATTTATGTGCAGACATAAATTAAAGGTTTATTAAAAATAATGGTGAAATCATTCATGCCAATTATTTAAGTAGAGTTTAGTTAATGGCGCAAGACATCGTAACAGACTTCGTGCCATCTGCACCTGTCTGTTCTTTAAGTACTAAAGATTCGCTTACACTTTATACCTATTTTTATTAGGTTTGCTTTTTGTGTTACACGGTTATAGTCTGTCGATGTGTTTGTTTGTTCCAACATAATAGGGGTGACTGAATCTCCACGATCTGGCATAGTTCCAATTTTACTTACAAATTATTTTTTCAACGAAAATTCTGAATAGATTTAGTAGTAATCCTTGACGTAAATGTTTTTCGATTGTTACTTCTCCAAATGTCTAAGTTAAGCCCTTACTTAGGCAGTAGCTTTATTTGTTAAGCCAAAATTTAGGAAAAATAAAACAACGCGTTGCCTTGACTTCGTTTTATCGACGAGATTTAGAGTATGTTGATACCTTCTACTACCTACTTTGACTACAAGTTTAAATTTTAGTTAAAGGTTTATACTATGAATTATGTAACATTTCGATTTCTAGATATGCATAGATCACCGACCAGATATCTATAGACACCGCATAGCTGACCCCCCCCCCCCGGTCGCCTAACTTATGTCTTACCACTACGTTTTGTCCGACCACAAGTTAATTTTGATTGATTCGTTCAAGGACATGAACTAAAACAAACCAATCAAAATTAGCTATCTTCCCCGATCGCCAATTTTGGACGATTACAATTTCATACAATATTTGAATATAGTGGCGTCTAGTAGGTGTCTAGTCGGTGACATAGATAGAGTGTTGGATGTTCATAATTTTGAGTCAGTCAAAGTAGCGAACAAATATTGCAAAATTTCACTTATCAGCAGGACTTACTTTAGTGTTTTGACTTATACGACGTCACCACATATCTGGGCCTAAATTGTGAGATTTGGCAATTTGACACATTTTATGTTTGTGACGGGTCGTTAGATTTTGACGTCATAAGCTCAATTTTATTGTTTTAATACTTGGCTAGTCAATTAACTTTTTACAACATTTTTTTCTTCAGTTTTCTTTTCATATTTTTCTTATTTTGATGCGTTAGGTATTTTTCCTTGGCAACAAAAACCAAAAATATAGGTTACAATAAAATAAACAATACTTGTATAATGTTGTTTATTTATTGGACAGGTATATGGATGTCGAAAAGCTGATACGGGTAAAATGTATGCAATGAAGTGCCTCGACAAGAAACGTATTAAAATGAAGCAAGGGGAGACACTCGCACTCAACGAAAGGATTATGCTTTCACTAGTCAGTACAGGGGTGAGTGTTTTATTTATTTACGAACATTATATATTTAGTATGAAGTTCTTTTAGTAGAAGCAGAACATATAGAACTGGCAGGATTGTCATGTCGAAGCGTCTTGGCGAAAGTCAAAGAACGGACCACCATGTGACGGCAAAATGCGGAGAATATACATATAAAAGTAAACACCTGTAATATATCTAAGTACCCATGTTGAATACATAATAATATAATGGGACATTAACACAGACGGTCATATGATTCCAAACTAAGCAGAGCATGTACTATGGAAACGAGATAACTGATTTGAATATACTACATATACTACTTTTTTCTACATACTTAGTATAGACAATTACACCCACACTCAAGACAAACAGACATGTTCATCACACAAATGTCTGTCTTGGGTGGAAATCGAAACCACGACCTGTGATGTTAACAGCGAGTATTTTAGCGCCACGTCATCGGCCCGTCAAACCGTCGTTTGCAAAGAAATAAATAGATTATGATCTTATTTCTCTGGAACTGTCTGGTTTTCTTGATGAATCTAGGTTATATAGCTCATTTTGATTAAGCATGCAGTTTACACCTCAATACATAGTATAAAAAATCCAGTACAATTTAATTAGGTCAATATAAATTAAAATTACAATAGTAAGTACCTATATGTTAAATCACAGTTTAAATCTTATTTTATTCATTCTCTCCGATCTGAATATGCGATGTATACCGGTCTGAACTCGACTGTCAAGATGCATCGCGATATTTTAAGTTCCTGTTCCAACTGAATTTTACATTGAACTAGTCTGGAAGTTATTCGTAATGTTGTGCCTTTTTAGTACTGCTACTGACTGAGTTTTCTGTTGGGTACCTATCGTTCTTCGTTCTAAATATATGAAAGAAAAATATTGAATGACTGACGAATAAACTCACAGTCCAAACCACTGGGTCTAGAAACTACACATTTGGCACATAGGTTGCGTGTGAGGTATAGGGGTACAATAAGAAAGGGTTCTATAAACTCACTTCCAAGGGGGTTAAACAAGGACTACAAGGGTGAAACCGCGGGCGGAAGCGAGTTTCTTATAAGCGTAATATATTAACTCGTATACATTTTTACGCTTTTTTGAAAAGTGTTAGGATTTCGATAAAGAATATCAAAAGCCTGAAATAGTTGTTTATACAAATCAATACAATCCCCCAATTCGCCACCGCTGTTAACTTATCGTATTATATTTTTCGTAAAATATAAATAAATGGGGCTGGTAGATCCAGAGCACTTCGACCCAGCTAGATCTTTTGTGCTTATATTTTTCGTAACTAAAACCTCTTTAATTTGAGGGAAATACATTATGCATTCCTACACGGTAGGAAAATGATTCAAATACAAGGATATCCATCCTACGTGATAGGATCTTTACCAAATCAATTCAAACTGAGACAACCTAATTCTATTCTAAAAACCCAAACTTGCATAAAATTAAATGTCAATTATGTATTACCTACCTTTTCGCCTTTACGAAATATCTGTATATTAATTTGTATAACATGCATCAATAAATCCCTACTTGTGATCTTGATGTTAGATTTTCTATTGACACAAGCACCCCCCGGTGTTTATTGTATGAGCAGTCATAGCTTTACATGCATAACGATCTTGTTTTCTTCTGTAGACGGGGGAATAACATAAGTGTCATAATAACAATATTCCTTCGAAGAAATGTGACATATTCTAATGTAACTAATGTTTTGATGGTGAAGATAGGGTTAGAAATTACTTTCCAGAATCAACTTTATCGGCCTCGCCTTTAAAATATACCCACAGCACTGATTTTCAGCAATGTGCTAATCATACATAATTTAATTAATTTTTATTTATTATTTTATTTTTTTATAACGTAAAAATACAAAATCTACATATTACGTCTAAATTGTCAGCCGCTGACTTTAAATGAGCGCGCGTTAATGCAGTTGATCGCTTTTCTATAAACAACATGTTAATGAACAAAAGGGTACGCTTTCAAAATAGTATAGAAGTTTACAAAAACATCCTATTAAAAATCGAAACAGTGTGGCGCGTATAGTGCCAAAAGGCAAAAAAAAATGTAGCTTTACTATGAGATGAATTTTTGTTTTGTTTCTGGTAGGAATATTTTGGAGTATCTTCTCTAAGCGATAAGTTACTAACGGGAACATGCTTTGTTAATTACTGTAGTCAAGTGCCAGCCTATCGCAGAATAAAAAAAAAACTATACTGTATTTTAACTTTTCGTTCATACAGAACCGACTATACGCTATTATGTAACTAGTACGTTGTAAACTGGGGCTTACAGTGAGCATACTCACAGTCTACGGCGCACATTACCTTGACGTGAACAATGCCTTAAAATCAAAATGAAGTCTACATGCCTATTATAAAATAAAAAATAATATAGATAACCTATCAATTCCTAAAATACGTAGACGTTTCTAATAAACTTTTGTTTATTGTTTTTATTGTTACAAATATATTTTTATCACCCTGAATAATACCTACGTATGAAGTGCGTTGTGTGGTAACGTAAAAAATTAATCGTCGTAAAAAGTTGATTTATTATTGGTTTTCTATTATCAATGGATCACATGCAACGGATTTTGATTAAATATAATATTTCAATAACATAGTACGAAGTTGGATTTACATATAAAATTAATTATATCATTGCCAGACTTCGAACAGATGACATTATTGTAATGAATGATCCAGTGTGAATAACGGTTGAAAGGCCGCTACTAACATATAACATAGCATCACGCCTGTATTACCTACTCGAAGGTGTAGGCAGAGGTGAATATCACCCACTTTTCGTCGGATATGCTTAGGGCCAATACGTAATAGTCTCTTCTACATTTATGTCAACATTAACTCTCACTCACCCTTTAAATTCGTACACTATTTCTGTAGAAGAGCCGGGGGTCGCAATTACAATTTTTCCATGAGGTACTCTTATTTATTCTGCTTAAAACTGATGGCATAGGCTTGAAAGTTCTTTCTGACATACTAGCAGCTTTCTTACAAGGAGTTCACTCTGGACCGTTGCATCGAATAATTTTGTTCTTCAGCTCTGGCTTTACAACATATAAGTAAATACTTGACTAAGTTGACTAGATTGAAATTAGTTAAGCAGATATAATAATATCGGTCGGTAATAGCTAAACCAGGTTTCTTTTTATCCTAAACTATTGCCTGTGACTTTGTCCACTTGATATACCAAAGAACATGTGATGAGCGCGTTAATTGCCCGTTATGATAATAAATATTAATAAACAACACGTAAGTTTAATTTAGTTTAAAAGTTTAAGGTACCAAGATAATAATATTAAGTATTATGTAAATTGTTTTGAGTTATTTTAGGCGCCATCTCCACGAGCGAGAGAATCGCGCCATACATTTTCTGAGTCACGATACTTTCGCTCGTGGAGACGGCCCCTTATGCTATGGTCACAAGACTCGCCGCCCAACGCCGTGCCCCGTGGCCAAGGCGTTACGTTTTTCGTAGGTATTTAGTTTCATCAAACGAGTTAAACCTCACAGGAGGTATTATGTAGGTGGTACAATATTACTCTTTTTACGTTCTCTTAATTTTTCTGTCATGAACCGAGAGTTAATTTTTTTACAGATGTTCTTTTTTTGTTACTTCAGTAACAAATAATAATATTGGACGGAACCATTCATCTGTGAGTCTAATTCGCACTCAACCATTTTTTTAGTACTATTTACTAGAAGCCTTCTGTTTGTTTAAAATATTTTGAATAATATGAATAGGTTATAACAATAATTAGTGCCAGATTGGTTATTGATAGCTTAGTGCTTTGATTCGATGTGATACAGTGATAAACTACAGTTATAACCGATATGATATCGAGGACATAAACGATATTCAGCCAATTGGACTGAAACGAATTGGATCGCCCTCAATTTGTACTACTACAATTCTCTTCCGCTGCATTTTGTTTCGCCGTTTCATTTCAATGATCATTGTTTTCATTTTTGACCGACTTAAAAAAGGAGGAGGTTGTCAATTTTTACTAGCTCACCCGACAGAAGTTTTCCTGTCTTAACTATGAGTATTAAAATTACATAAAACCTCCTAATAAAACCTTTATTTGTTAGATTTAAATGCATTGTCATTGGTGATTCGCATTAGAAAAGCAGCTATATAGTATTGTCTTAGATTTACGCGAATATCACACATTGAAATAAAACTACTTTTTAACGGATTTTATCGCGGTTTATTTTAGATTTTAGATCCCGACGTTTCAAAGTCTTTTCAGACTTCATGTTCACGGGTGGACTGAGATATTTGACGTCCAAAAATATTAATCACAATTATTACTGACTACCTTCAAACATTAATATCTAAAATCTAAAATAAAATACGGATGTTGTATTTTCTTAAATTTTCTGGTTTCCCGCACAATTTTGTTATTTGTTTTGTCAATCAAAACAATAGATCATTTAGCGTAATGTGTCCAGCAAAATATGTGCCTAAAGTGTAGGTAAGATAGGAAACTTTAAAGGCTCTTTCAAAATTAAGGATCTAGCTGCCTATGAAAATACATATAATACAACAAAAGTGTCAGTCGTTCGGCTACAATATTTTACATAACATACATAACTGTAGTACACATTATGTAGAGCTTCAACTTACATGAATTTTCTTTTAGTTGGTGGCCTTGTTTCAAAACTTTATGCTGCGCTGTAATAAAACGTTTTTATTTTATGTTTACGATAAAGCAAACTCGGGTTTATAGATACGGTCCGAGATGATGACAAATTGTATTGGTGGTCGATCAAGAGTTAGTGTATCATGGAAATTGATTTGTTTCTGTGAACCGACGTGGTTTTATGTGTGGTAGCAAATTGCTGCCCCAAATATGGAACAAACTTGTCAGCACATGGGGGTTACGATCATTTTTATGACTAAAAGTGCATGGAGTATAATTTTATGGTTTGCGTTGCGAGCTTGCTGAGGAATTGAGTTAGTGATATTTTTATATACCTACCATAATATACACATATATATTTTTACTAGTTTTCCGCCCGCGGCTTCGCCCGCGGATGTTGGTTGTCGCGCTAGACCATTAATCCCTTTTTTCGCAGTCGAATAAAACTATCATTTCCCGGGTCTCGAACAATCTCCATACAAAATTTGTTCCGTAGTGTAGGAGTGTAAGCAACATTTTGAAATCGTCAAGCGCCCATAGGTATATCCATAAATCAATAGGCGTTTCTTAAAAATACTACGGCTCTTAGACCATACTTATAAGAAATGGAATTTAAATTTCGAATTCTATTCGTAGCATTGAGTTATCAAACATGTCATTGTGTCAAAATAAAAAGTAATTTAGATCAAAATTACGAAGGAGTTATGATATCAACTTTGAAGAAAATCACCCTCAGAATAATTTCTCATGCTTCACCCGCGTAGTATTAGGATGAAAATAAAAAAAAATAAAAAAATAAAAAACACGTGTTTCATTATTTGTTTTGAGCTTTATTTATACCAAATTTGAAGGAAATCGGACCAAGGACTAAACAGTTATGGAATATTTAATTTTTCCAAATAAACTCATTTAACACCCCTACCAGGGGCAGTTTTGGAAAAATAAAAAACACGTATTTCATGATTTCTTTTAAGGTATATGTGTGCCAAATTTGGAGTAAATCGGACTTGAGACTATACAGATCCAGAGAAACTTAAATTTTTACCAATAATCCTCATTATCCACACCTCATAGGGGTAATTTTGGAAAAATAAAAAACCCGTATCTCATTATTTGTCTTAAGGTTTATGTATACCGAATTTTAAATTAATAGGACCAAGGAATAAAAAGTTGCATACAAACTTCACCCCTCGATTTAACCCTCTTAGGGGATGATTTTTGGAAATATTGTTAGCCTATGTCCGATTCTAGGGTATACACTACCTACATTTCAAATTTCAATAAAATCGGTTGAGCGGTTATGGAGATACGCGGTAACAAACCTTCACACACACACACTTACTTTCGCATTTATAATATTAGTAGGATATGGTCGCGGCGCCGAGTTGTCTGCTATTGTCTATAGCTAGCTTCAACCCTTTTTAGTGTCCCACTGCTGGGCACGGGTCTTCTCTCAACTATCTTATGAGTTGGGAGAGTTTAGGCCTTAATCCACACACGCTGGCCAAATGCGGGTTGGTGGATATCACATGTCCTCGAATGATTAGTTCTTAGACATGCCGGTTTCCTCACGATGTTGGCTATTGTCTATTATTTTGTAATTCTGAAACCTCAGGTTTGTGGAAGTTATCGGAAATAGAACATTTTCGTGTATCCGCTCAAGCATCGACTCTTAATTATTAATCTGTAATCTGATTATCCTGTTCTCTTTTTGCAAGTAATAAATAAATAAGTATATTAAACTTAATTAATGGCATATACATGAACATTTCCAATATAAAGCTGAATACTACTTAGTGCTATTTATTATCTTTAAAATCTATCTATAATCTACTAGTATATGACTAAGATAAATAGATATTAGACCAATAACTACTTCTAATAAAAATGTGTCTGCTAGCCTGAGCTAGATTAATATATAACCTGTGTTTCAGGCAAGCTCTCCAACTACTCTAAAGCTACTAAACACCACTTAATTGCTAGTTTCTACAGCAGTATTCAAAAATGTCTAACTATATTAAAAATAATCAATTTCACAATTTCTAGTAATTTTCTGTGTCAGTATAACTTAGTCGCAGTAGGAAATTGAATATGGTTTTCGCACAATTTTTACGTGTTTGTCTATATGTTGTTAGTATTCTAGATTTGCCTTGGCTTGCCCGTTGCTAGAGAGTTTATCCAAAAAAGTTTAGGTGTCCCAGAACTGGAGCCTCATACGCGCGCCCCTGTGAGTGAACTTAGATCATTTACAAACATCACAAAAAAATTAGCCTTCTTACCGATCCTAATCTTAGCGTATGGGCATTGTGGTGGTGGGTTTTTCATTCATTCAAAATTTGGGTTGTTCATTTAGTCATTCAAAGTATAGCAGGTTGGCGTTACCATGAAGTCTGAAAATATTTTGAAACACCGGGATTTAAAATCTAAAATAAACCGCGATAAAATCCGTTATAATATAGTTTTATTTCAATTTGATATTTCAATGACATTCGCGTAAACTTAAGAAAATACTAAGTTGGAGTTATTGTTTGGTGACTTGAAAAATAAAACTTCTTGCTGGTCAGGAGTACATACATCAATTATAGCTACGAACATTGTCACGTTCAATTGTTGTGATCAATACAATTCTGAGCTTTACCACCACAGCCACTGAGTTGGTAAACAAAGCTTCGCTTTCACCGCCGTGTATACAGTTAAATATTTCCGTCTGGCTGTAACATACCGTATTTTCTCTGTGTTTTATTGCTTTTAATGCTATTTTACAGAGTGACTAATGTGCGGGTTATATTTGTCACTCTTTATTCGGTTTCGCCATTTTCCTATTGTTTTGTTTCTTGGCGCCAAATTAAGAACAAACATTGTCAAGTTAACAGTCTTTCTTTGTTCTTTTCTTACTGTTTGGTTAGTTTTGTCGAAACGTAATAAAACAACAACATGAAATGTATTTGTTTTACAAATCACAATCATTTTATTCTTGTGACGACCTCGGTAGACGAGCGGTGTAAGCCGTCCGATTGGGCTATACTGTACCCAGGAGATCGCGGGTTCGATTCCCGCCTCGGGCAATATTTGAGTAACAACAAAGATTTGTTACGGTGTCTGGTTGGTTGAGGGACTATCCTCCGTGCCTCGGAGAGCACGTTAAGCGTCGGTCCATGTTGTCATTTAACACATCTATGACAATCGTTACATGTAGTCAGAAGCCAATATAATCTGACACCTGGTCTAACCATCTCGGCTACTGGTTCTCTACAGGTTTCGAGGCCTGATAGCAGTCGCTCGTATAATTTTGGTAGCTAGCCGCATTACGTTAGACTGGAAGCCGACCCCAATAGAAATGGGAAAAAGGCAAGGGGGAATGAATAAATGAATGAATGAATCGTTTTATTCCTGTCATTGAATGAACGTCTCATTCCAGATAATGTAGTTGGGTAATAAAGAATTAACACTAACGCTATTTCTTGATCCAAAAGAGTTTGAGAGTCAATAAATAGGAATCACTAACAACAATCCGTTGGCCTCATTACGTCTTCGATCGGCAAAGCTAAACATCTAGTTGATTTGCTGTTCGAGTCATAAAGACATTTCCTATTTCAACGCGATGACGCACTAAACAGTTACGTTGCCTGGTACACCTTGTGATCCAGTAAAATTCTATGACGAAATTTCTTCTGACAGACCAGCATTTCCTATTTTATAACACTTCATAGAAACGATTATTTTATTGAGTAACTATACCGCTTGAGAATGCAATTTTTATTCGTATTAGGCCGACTCGTTAGATACAATAATATGGTGATATTTCTGCCTCGATAGCCAAGGGATGGCATGTCCGCTTCTACCCCCGAGGTCACGGGTTCAAACCCCGCGCCCGACCAGTGTGTTGAGAATTTTTAATTTGCTCAGCATACGTCCAGTCTGTAAGTGGGCAGTGTGATATCCCCATGCCTTGGAGAGCACGTGAAGTCGTCGGTCCTGCGCCCGATCTTTTACCGGTCGTGTTGATCAATCTGTCCCACCGGACTGGGTGTAGGGAAAAAGGGAATGCAATTGTATGCACATATTTGTGTGCATTGTAATGTTTCTTGCGTAGGTACTTTAAGGTAGTAGTGGCCAGTCTATGGTGACTGCCTACCCAGGTAGGCCTGGGTGGATAGTCAGGAAAAAAGCTAGCTGGGATTTTCATGAATATTAATTAGTTATTATTAATTATTAGGTACTTCTAGTAACGTTCTATGACCAAAAGTTTGAGTAATTAAGTTAACCCAATTGCGTCACTTACTCGTAGCTGTGACTTCTATAACCCCTGTATTTCTGTAACCAGGTCGATTGTCCGTTCATTGTATGCATGACGTACGCGTTCCACACGCCGGACAAGCTGTGCTTTATACTGGACTTGATGAACGGCGGTGATCTGCACTACCATCTCTCACAGCATGGCGTCTTCAACGAGGCCGAGATGAAGTTCTACGCCGCTGAAGTCATATTAGGTAAGTTGTCTCAATTTTTTACTTTCTTAAACAGGTAATTGCAATAACGCGAATGTTCGTAATATCACGACATAGACAACACTCTGGAATAGATTTGCGCTTGAACACAACTTTCTTGACGATAAGCATTGATGTGGTCTACGATGGAACATGCTTACCCAGTATACAGATTTACTCGTGATTACGAGTGATTTTTCGGTGAGAAGGTGGAAGTTAATGGTTAGAAAACATAAAAGGGCAGCTATTTCGACTCATTCTCTCATTTTAGTGTCACTAGATATCGACGGACCACGGACCACGTGTGGGGATTTAGATTGAAGGTGCACTCCCATGTCTGAAGGTTACTCAGCGCCTAGAGCAATCATGTCTGAATGATTAGTGCCAAGGGACATGAAAATTTAAGGAAGCCTATGACTTATTTAGAATATCAGTAACTTTGGTCATCACAAACTAAAGCGAGGTTTACATTCTGTAAACCTAGATGTGGATAAACATACAAATCAAACGCAAACTCGAAACAATAGTCTGAATTATGTTAAGTTAATGAAAGAGTATTTATTGTAACAGCAAAGTTAGTAGGAAAGATTCAGTGCGCGTATCAACTTTGTACACCAATTTTTTGCAATTGTCTTGCCTTAATAGCTGTCTAAAGTTTCGTGGTTTTGTTAGGTAAAAAGAAAGTGGTTTCAGAGAAAAGAGGGTAGCTAGCCTAAATGTTTTTTGTTCCAAAGAAATTAAAACTTTTTAAATAACCTTAAGCCGTCCGTAAGCGAAGTAATGCATGGAAGTTGGGAGGTAAAAGATAATTTTAAAGATAAAAGCCCGTTGACTCATTTTGATAGACGTCTTTTGCATTGTGTGGTAAAAACCATAGCCATATCGAGTTCTGCATTACTATTCCTTATGAGGTTTGCTTGGGTTTTCACGGATGGCTTTTGTATTTTTAATACCCTTTCAGCTCTTTGTTTCAATGGAAATACGCACAACTGTTTAATCTTTTGATCTGTTTGATCAGTAGTTTACTTATTGAATTCTGCCAATGACCGTTAATCATGTCAATTGATGGTAGGTACGTCGATTATTATTAATAACTGGCTTCCGCCCACGGCTTCGTTCGGGTGGTACTTATTGGGATAAAAAGTAGCCTATTTATTAATCCAGACCATAATCTATCTCCGTGCCAAATTTCATCCAATGCCGGCTACTAGTTATTGCGTGAAAGAGTAACATACATGCATACAGACATTCATACGTTCTTACAAGCTTTGCCGTCTATAATAGTCATAAGTATTCAGTCTAAGAACTATATTATTTGTCCTACACATCTCTAGATTTGTATTTTAATAAATCTTTCCTTATAGTGAACATTTATGAATAGTTTGAATGATCATGTTTTAGGTAAAGAGGGGAACTAAACATTCACCCTGAAGAACGCCCTGTTAAATGTGGGAGAACTATTGTTAAATTAATATCGCATACGTATTGATAATGAGTCATAACCAGCACCTATAAATAATCTACAATATCATCATATAATTTTAGATTCACTGCTGTATTTAAAAAGTTTACGTGGTTGATACGTTACAGCTGATTAAATGTTTTAAAGATAACAATTTTATTTGTTTGTGTACAGTTGTGAAATTTCTACGTTTTTATAGGATAACCTATATTTTACCAGGTGGTACAGTGTGCCTCTATAAGAAAGCTATAAATTCTTTTACAGTTACACAATAGTGGTCTAGAAGTTTAACATATCGTTTTTGTAATTGTTATCCTACTGTTTTAAATCTGCATAAATTATTCATTTTTGCTAATAAACGAAACGACTAAGTATAATTAAATTTATTGTATTTTTATTTTGCACACAGTTGATTGCTACGTACCTGGTATTTCACATGATTGAAGCCAGGAGCGGTATCTAGTATTTATATCGTGTTTAATAATAATTTTTCCACATATCATAATCCAATACACATTACAGATAGATATTGATATCCTATCGCTAAAAATAAATGTTACGCCAGATTCAAATTAATGTTTATTATGAGTGTTATAGTCTGATGTTCGGCACGACCGTCGGACGGATTAGCCAGACGTTAACGTGTGTAAACTAATTTGATTAAACCACCAATGGTTACATAATTTCACGAGTTGCTGTATGGTGATAATGAGGATTAATTCGATTAAGTACCACTAACTTGACCAAAACGTGGTTTACTACTAAGTATACTACCACTACCATTTAATGTCATACACTACATACTTAATTCATATAAGTATTTAAAAGAGACCCGCACCGCCTTTGCACGTGCCTTGAGCATTTAACACGGGAGGTGTCTTGCGTAACTTCTATCTAAATTGTTTCTGACAGTTTTTGCGGGAGTTGAGGTAACCACGTTCAGCACACATGTTAAAGTTAAAGCGTGTTTCTTTACAAATGCATACGTAAAAAATGTTACACTCAAACACAAAACATGGACAGTTTATGCATACAAACTATTCATGAACCTCGGCAGAGAGGAACGGGCGCTATATCAGTTTCGTGTACAATTTTCTAAGACAGGTGCGGTGCAATAAGATCTAGCTACTATATAAACCTTCTTTGACAATAAGTATCCTACTGATGGTATAAATAGTATGACGAGGTACTCTCAGAGACCAAAGGGCTGGAACAGGGCGAAAATTAGACTAGTAGTCATGAGAGTAGAATCATAGCAAGAAACGTAAATATTTTAAGCTAAGTATGGATAGGTTTCACCTTATTAGACATTGAAAGGAATATTGTGTTTACTCAGCCTGTCACATCCTGTATGCATAATATGTACATACCTACTTATGTTTGTGATTGTTGTCAGGTTTGGAACACATGCACAAACGCCACATAGTGTACAGAGACTTGAAGCCTGCGAACATACTCTTAGACGAACACGGACACGTAAGGATATCAGATTTGGGTCTCGCCTGTGATTTCTCAAAGAAAAAACCTCATGCAAGTGTGTAAGTACTATTTTATTTTATCCTGAACTATGAATATGCCCTTTCTACATATTAATAGTTAAACGCAAAACTCTAGAAATATTATGGACTATTGCGGCTTTGTCCTGTTCCTAATTCAAAGTTTGTATGAAAAATTATACGAAAATTAATTAGGCCGAGCATCCCAAAGTTAAAGCAGGTTGCTGATTACTAAAATATTTGTTTAAAAATAATTCTACTTGCTGACCACGATACTATACTGACGCACATTCGCCATGTAATCAACAGACAATAGTATTTTAATAATAGTTCACAACAACAACGCGTAATTAATCCGCAGTATCGGCGAAGTAATTAAGGATAATGTCCATTTACGTCGCGCATCGGCTTGTGGCGTTTTAATTTGATTTATTTCCATTGACTATGTCAGTGAGAATGATTATTATTTTGTTTCAATTGTTTTATTTTTAAACTATGATGGCATGCTCCATTGAAATGGACTTAACCTAAGACTAAGTCTATAGGCCTTAATCTATACACGCTGTCCAACGCAGTTTAGTTGACGTTATTTGCCCTGGAATTTAGTTCTAAAAATATTAGTCTGCTTGGAAAGAATCGAATTTTTTTTATTACAACATTTATTTACATATTTCCAGTGGTACTCATGGCTACATGGCTCCTGAAGTCCTTTCCAAAGGTACCGGGTACGATTCCTCTGCAGACTGGTTCAGTTTCGGGTGCATGTTGTACAAACTCCTTAAAGGACACTCGCCATTCCGCCAACACAAGACCAAGGACAAACACGAAATTGACAGGATGACGCTCACTATGGTAACATTTCTTCTTGATAAGCAATAGATTGTTTTAGCGCCCCTTGATTACATTTTCACCTAGATACCTCTAATTCTTGCTCTATCATTTTGTCCCCGACATTCTATATTCTTTTATCACCCCAACCATTTCTACAGAAAATAAATTTAATTGTGTGAAATGGTAAGTTAAATAGACTAACTAATAAACGATGTGTAAGGTGTAAATAACTATTCTATGTTTTATCTTTTTCTTCTGTATGACACTTAACTCATTAGACAGAGACAAAACATAGAATACTAATTCACACAAACATCGTTTATTAGTAAGGGGGTTAATGTTACTTTGATAAACAATATTTATTGTAGTAATATTATAGTTTACGCCCACCAAATCACATATTGGAATTACCGATATGTGTAATATAGTAATTACACGCAATATGTTGCTACAGTTTGTAATTTTGTATTCAAGGACTAATCAACCTTATCTCAATATTTGTACACAACAAGAATGTTCACTTCAACCCTTTTTAGTGTCCTACTGCTGGGCACGGCTCTTCTCTTAACAACTATGTTACGAGTTGAGAGAGTTTAGGCCTTAATCCACACACGCTGGCCTAGTGTAGGCTGTTTGATGTCATATGTCCTAGAATGATTAGGTCTTAGACATGCCGGTTTCCTCACGATGTTTTCTTTGACCGATATTGAGCAGCGGCGATAAAACAATTCACACAAAGATGTGTGGGCAGAACCGGCAATCGAACCTGCGACCTTTTATTACCGCTGCGTTGCCGCTGCTACTCTTGTTGATTATGTTTTATTAGACCTTGACCATAAATTATAGATACCTACATACTTGGGTTCTCATTTTTGTCGATAAAAGAAATTTCTAATTTTACCGCGTATTTCTCACCTTTTGAACCTTCCTTAGACCCGTACGAATATTTCAAAATCAAAGCAAGACAAATAAATGTAAATTTATTTTTACTAATAGAGATTGTCGGAGTATTGTCTTATAAATTTCAATGTACAAAGTAAAAGATGGAATCACTCTGCAATAGATTGATTTTATGTTTCAGAATGTGGAGCTCCCTGAGTCCTTTAGTCCTAGCCTTAAGAGTTTACTTGATGGGTTACTACAAAGGGATATCAACAAGAGATTGGGCTGCAAAGGGAGAGGGTAGGTGTTATATTCTACAGTAGGTATAACATTAAAAAATAACTGACTGACTAGAATCAGAATGAATTCAAATTAAAAATAAAAGAAAATAGAAAAGTTAACTATTAGAAAAAATATATAATTAATAGACAAGATGACTAAATTGGATTTTTAGTTCGTCTTGTATATTGTTTGAAAATATTGGACGCGTATTTTTTATTTTTTTACATAATCGAAAAATAAAGGCTATATGTCGCGTGACTTCACGTTCACGGAGTAGTTTTTAGTGATTATGACGTAAAAAAACTCGCACTTCTTTACTTTAATGAAATTTATCTGAGTATTTTCTTAAGTAAATCGTAAAAGCGAAAAATAAGTATCCGATGTTTTTTCATAAACTTTATGACATAAGAATATTATTATTATATAATTTTGATGGTTTCATGCCATTTCATTATCTTTTATCATAATTTTTATAAAGGTTACATTGTATTTTATATTATTGTTAGTTATTCAAACTAGAAATTAGATTTACTACTCTGTCTCATTAGGCTAGCCTGTAATGATAGAGGCAATAAATATTTCAGGGCCGATGAAGTGAAAGAACACGTGTTCTTTGCTGGCATTGACTGGCAACAAGTGTACCACCAGAAGTACACACCGCCGCTGATCCCGCCGAGAGGGGAGGTTAACGCAGCCGATGCGTTCGACATTGGAAGCTTTGACGAGGAAGACACTAAAGGGATTAAGGTAATGTGTAAACTTCTAATTTCTAAGATAATAAGTAATTTCCTAAGTGCGAGCAATAATATGTCAGTAAGAACTTGTAAGTCTGTTGTTAGGTCCTATTAAATTCAAAATACTATGGACTCTGCAACAAGGATCCATAACGATTGTTGAGAATCTAGATTCATAGAAGATTAGGCCAAGTTATGACCTATATTAGCGAAATTGACTGACATATTATGTTGATGCGAAAGCTTATTATAATATGTACTAGTGTTGGTTTTGAGCAAAGTTTTGGACCTCGAAATAATCATAACATGCTTAACGTTCCTATTTCATAATAGCTTACAGAAGCAGATCAGATGCAATACAAAGACTTCCCGCTGGTGATATCAGAGCGCTGGCAGTCGGAAGTAGCGGAAACAGTGTTTGAGACGATCAACCAAGAAGCTGACAAAATGGAACAGAAGAAAAAGGCGAAACAAAAGCAAAAGTTTGACGCTGATGAAAAAGGTTTGTTATAAACTTCTGATCTTATAAGTTTAGACTATCGCATTACTTACTAATATTAGACTGGTTATATAGTAATAGACTTGTCGCAGTATAAATTCTCAAACTGAATAAAGTATTTCTACAAGCTTTCCATCAACTTGCAATGTATGTTAGTTCGTGTGGAATCTTGCAACTCAATTTTGAAGCAGATATCTTCAATTGTATAATTTGGATGGCAATGCAAGGTTAGCTAGGTGACGTCATACTAAATCCAACATGGCGGAATTTCCAAGATGGCAAACTAGTCATATTATTAACTAGTTATATTATGGGTATCAAATGAGAAGACTTACTGAGAATAACAAGACTGTTTAGAACATTTAAATAAAAACTTGTCTTTAAAATAGTTTTTAACTTTAAATTTATTAAATCTAGTAAATTATTCATTACAGAGTCAGACTGCATCCTTCACGGGTACATCAAGAAGTTAGGCGGTCCCTTCGCCAGTGCGTGGCAGACCCGCTACGCTAAACTATACCCAAACAGACTGGAACTACACTTGGAGAACAGTGCGAAGCCAGAGATGATTTTACTCGATACAGTGGAAGATGTGTCCTCTGATCTCGTGTCTGTTAAAGGCGAGCAGTGTATCGTGCTGAGGACCAGAAATGATACCAAAATTGTGCTTACAAACGCGGTTAGTATCCTACTATTATTATAAATGCTACATTTCGTGCTCTTTTTCATGGCGGAACGGCTGAACGGATGTAGCTTATTACTGTTAGAGTTATCGTAGGAAATATGTTATATTAACTAATTTGCGAATGGATATATTACAGCGTATATAAAATTCATATAAACTTTTATAATAATTTATTTTAATAGTCAAGTGATGTTTCATATCATTGGTTTCTAAAAGTTCGTCCTATACATAGTACTGTGGTAACGGTTTGTAAACGTTATCTGTTGTCGTCGTCAGGACGAGATCGGCCTGAAGGAGTGGGCGCTGTCTCTCCGCTCGGCGCACAAATGTTCTCAAGAGTTGCTCGCGTCGATGGCGCGCAAGGCGGGCAAGATCTACGGCACGGACGGGTCCAAGGAGGCTCCGGCCGCGCCGCGCGCGCCCAACGGCAACTAGCACGAGCCCGCGCCGCGCGCCAAGATGTTCCGCCGCTCCAAGAGCGCCGCGCAGCTCATCAAGTGAACACGCACGCGGCGCACGCGCCACACGACACACACGACACACACGATACAACTATGGGGTACACCCTCGAGCTTACATCACCTTCTTTGCTAAATTCAGTGCTCTTCGAGTGTGAGGGAATAGTTCGGACAATTTATTACTTGTGGTCCTTGGATCTATATATATCAAGTTCGGATATTGGTCGCGACGTATTTCGATGCTCTGAAAAAAAGTTGGTATTTTATTAGGAAAGTGTGATAAAAGTAATTAAATGAAATAATTAAAATTATATAGTGGACATGGACATGTGAGTTATACATAATTATGTAGACTACTTTAAATTAATAGAGAGGAAGTATCGAGTTAGGTCTAGTTGTAATGGCAGACCCGGCGATTTATTGAATCCCTGCTTTTGCCCTGAATTTAGCACAGTAGACAATTATAAAGTACTTCATTTTAATTCAACCTCCTGAATATGAATGATAATGGATGAATTGACTGAAGCGCACCCGAAGTGAAAGGGAATCCTCTAATCCCGCGGTAGATATTGTAAAAATTTGATAAATTAACGATTCAAGTAGATAAGCATAGTAAATACTGTACGTGTTTGTGCATAGATCGAAATATAGTGAAAATGTAATAGACGATCGGTCCCGGCTGACGTATCCGTCGGATCGGATCGCCTGTCTATAGGGCTTCGGATCGATCAATTCGTATTGTGATTAGATATTTCTAGAACTTGAGTCCTGACTCGTGGATGGAATGGTACTGTTATCCAAGATACAGTTAAAAACATCGCCGGTTTACAAAACAATCAAGACTTGACACATCTTTTGTATAAAAATGGAAAACGGGATAGTTAGCATGGCCTAGCCAAGTGCAAACAAACTCAATCGCTGTGGACTACTGCTGTAACTTTTTGAGTGATTTGCGGTTGCTCTTGTACCGCGTCGTAGACCCTCGCGAAGGAATCTTCAAAGACGGGACGTGAAACGACTCATTTAATTAAATAGTACTTAATATAACACGTCTCTGCTGCATTCGGAACATTTGTTCTATGAGTTCTGATATATTAATAGTAAACCAACGTAAGTAGATCTAATAAAAATCTCTTTTTCATATAATATTTAGAGGCAATACTTTTCTAACAATATTTAGGTGTGATTAATAACAATAGTTGTAAAGGCAATATTTAGAAGAAATTAAAGCATGTTCAATGTCAATGACTTATGTGGGGAGTTTTTAGTATTTATTTTCCATAGATGGTTTGTTTGTGGACCTGCAATGATGACAATTTGTATGTATGTTATGTACCTATTATTATTACTATTGTATAGCAATGCAAGTTTTATTTGTTAATCGTTTCCCGTCTGATGCAGATTTAGTTTCTTGTATAACCAAAATGTATTTTATATTTGTTGCCATGGTGTATTTAAACTCTAATAATAACATAAAACTGTTTCCATATTGTGTAAGTCAGTGAGGGACATGTATAATGTAAGAAGCTGAGCAATACTTATGGTTATCAGGGTGAGATTATATTTCAACTCGTATTTCATATTTTCATTGCTCTTATAATAAACAATAGTAAATAGTTATCATATAATTTAAGTGTAGTTGATGAACCTTATTAGATAATATTTTAGTATTGTTTTGCTTATTATAGGGATAATTTTATATTGAACATTCGTGTCTAAGAGCTAGCAAGCAATCTGCGTTAATCACAAGGTTATATTATTTTGATATATTGTTATGTTTAAGCGTTAGATCTAGTCAAATATTTTTTCTACATTAAAATGATTGATTTTATTAAACTTAGTAAAATGTGTATAATGTAATAGTGTTACTGCTAGAACAGTATTATAGGTTAGTTTTCTTAATGAAATCATTCTATTGTGATATGTTTCAAACGTTTGCATAGAATAGAGATTACAGTAATATTGTAACAGTAGTTCTTTTTCTTGTTAAGTATTTTACTGTTCTTCTTATTATGTCAGACATATTGTGCTTAGTTCCCGTTTCCAGTATTGTAGAAACACAACCATAATAATCAACCCAACTCAAAATAAGCAGAATGTAACAAAATATTGGCTATAAAATGTAGTTAGTATTAGATAGCTTGGATTCTAAAGTTCTGCTGTATTACCAATACTAAGGCCAAAGTACTCGTAGTGGGGAATATTCAACATTCCGGTATGCCAAATTAGGGTTTAATAGTAACAAGATGCATTTAAGATAATAATATGGTTTTCGCAAAAAATATTCATTTTATTCAAAGCTGCCTAAAATAAGTTTGAAATATATCAGTAGGCATAAGCTATGTCTGCATCAGACAAACTGTTATCTCTGTTAGAAATATTTTTATTGTGAACCTACATTATGTGTAGTAAATTGTTTATTTAATCACTTTGTTGTTTTAATTAAGCAAGTTCTGATAAATAGTTCGAGTTTCTAGGTAAACTTACATGAAACGTTAAACAAGGTAATTTCTGTAATATCAAGACCATGATTTGTTGTGTGACCAGTCGCAAAGAGATTAGTAATACATATGGCCAGTCGAAAAGAAATGAGCGTTTTGAGAGGAACCTTTTCTGTTTATTTCACAGAGCATTAAAATCGACCTCAAAAGATGTTGAATTCTGTGATATATTTTGGCTCTGGTCTCTGACCCCGATTATGTCAATCAATGTCAATTTGATAATATAAAAACTTCAAAATGTTTGATCATGTTCTCTGAAATTATTTTCTTTTCATCTTTACTACTATGTATACTATTAGGCAGTCACTACAAAAAGATAGAAGACAAAGAATTGAAACGAAACTATGGAACAGGGCTCGGCATCCTTTTGACATTTCTTATATGCGGTTATCAAATGTACCACTCTTTACTAATGACCTGGGGGAATATTATTATTATCAAATGTTGTGATAAACGGTTAGATTTTCAATATTTTGAACATTAAAGAGAAGCCGTTAGATATAGGTACTTAATTAAGAATACATTTCAAGGTTCACGTTCATGCTTAAAACTTGGTGCTTAGCAGGATTTTTTTATTATACTACGTATATATTTTGCAGTTAATGAATTAAACATCCTATTTCAGCTATTTACATCAAATGAGTTTGAGTTATACATTGATGTATCTTACGTATCTTTCATATTACGTAGATAATGTAACTTACATGTTGTGGATACACCAAGCGATAGCTCTACGCCTCGTAGGGTTGGCATTCGAAGTAAATACGGCGTATAAATTCAAAACTGAAGGAGGCAAAAATATACCAGAATTATTTAAATTAAGTTTTGTGAATGAAGACAATATACCTGAAGAGGCTAAAGCAGTTGATATAATCGCATATACTTATTATTTTATTGGGTTGCATAAAGGTGTGTTACTAATTTATTATAAATAATTTTTATTATAATTAGGTAGGTACCTACTACTCTAATTTGACCTCGGGGTTTTACGTCACATAGATTATAATCTATGATTATTATCTGTCTCCCTCTATATTCAGGGTTACCTACCTAAGAAATGCTAGCAGCATTGTAATATTTGTCCTTACAGGTCCTTATTACCGGTGGAAAATATTTAACGATCATTTCGAGACCCCGTTTGGTGACCTCGGGGACTGCAGAAATATAACTGAACAGAAGCTAAGGAAGGCTGCAATATACGCAATTGTTTATTTATTTATACGAGCAAATTTTCCTTTGGAGGTATACATCTATTTATGACTATAACTGTCTGACTTTTTTAAGCCTAACTGCATTACAGGTTACATTTTTTTTTCAGATGTATTACGAAAAGGAATTCTATGAGGTATATGGAGCAGATATGCGGTATTTATACAACGTACCGCAGATAGTTTTGTATGTCTTGCAGTACGAACTAGTGTTGTTGTTGTGCACAGCAGTCTGTACAGAATCTGGGTTCGGGGTATACCCGGTCAAATGTCAAGCGTTACCGGGTCACGGGCCTACAACTAAATTTAGCTTATTAAAGCTTGCGTAAGTATTAATTACTTTTTGACGTCTTAAATATCTATAAGTACCTGTATCACGTATAAATTATGATTCCAATCTCGGCTGCACGCAGCACTGCAGCCACAGTGATGATGTACCTACATACTTATATTGCATTGCAGCCGCTGCATACTGCGGAGTTCGGAAAGTAATCTATGATAAACCTACCCTACTAATATTATAAACGTGAAAGTTTATAAGAATGTGTTTCTTACTCTTTCACGCACATACTACTGGATGGGATTGGGTGACATTTGGCACAGAGATAGAAAATGGTCTGGATTGCCACGCGTCCCAAGCCGTGTGCGGAAGCTAGTAAAAATATATGGGGACCATTAGGGTTGTGGCAGCACTGCTGCGTGCAGCCGAGATCATAATCTTACCTCTATTGCCCTAGAACAGCGTTTCTAGCAGAGAGGTAGTTCATATTTATGTAATTGCAGTGTTCGTACAAATGATCTACTACAAACTTTGTTGTATACTAAAAAGCTGGCAAACAAGCATACTACGGCCCGAAATAAGCTACTGTCAATGAACGCTTACAATACCACAGCTATCACTTTTACGTGTAGCCTCTTGCAAAAATTGTTAGAGCCTTTTCACAGAATGCCGCATGCCGCTGCAGCAACGTTTTTCTAGCACCGTAGTCCTATGTGTAAGGGTTCATTTTAAAAGTATGATACTTATTTTTGCGGGCCAGTGTATATAGAGTAGGTAAAAAACTCATAACTACTTATGTAGTCATTATTTTTGAGTTTTTCTATACCTAGTCGCTTGCTATCAGTGCCAAATTAGGTACCTACCTACCAAATTTCTTGTATGAATAGGTAATAGTTACCGCTAGAGGCGCTGTGGATTTCATACAGAAAATGCTTTATTATTCTCAATTGCGAGAATAGAAAATCTCATTAGGTATTTGCTCACTGTTTTTGACTCTTGAATTTAAAGATAGATATAAATATTAAGGTCCTATGAATCTATATTTTAGCACAATGACACAACAAATAGCGTTAGAGCAAGAGTACAATTTTGCTATGCTGAAGAGTTTTGGGAATGAACAATTGTTGCTGGGCCCACGTATGAAAGACACCTTGAGAGCGTGGGATATGTCCACTCGGTATTGGTTCTGGGCATATATTTATAAATGCTGTATGAAGGCAAAACCTGAAGTCAGGTAACTATTTCTTGAATAAAATACCATAAAAAACTTACTTCCACTGCTAGCTGTATTTGAGGTACGCAGCCGGTCTATACTGACTAGTACGCATTGCGTAGTTAAACAGGAAATATTACCTAAATTTACCTTGTTAGTGCACAAGAGTGTGCGGAAATCACCGTACACTCTATTCCCTTCACTCTCATAGCTTGGGACGGGCTGATCAACACCGCCGGTTATAGACCGGTCGCAGAACCGACGTTATACTCTTAAACACGGGGGCTAATTTATTTTAGTATGATAAGATGGCGTAACTACTCTGTTAACTAGGTCTTTACGAATTATCTATTCTTTCAGAAGCGCAATATCATTCACAGCTTGGTCACTGTGGTGTGGGATATCAATACCTCAACTCATTATTTCAAGTACACTGTGGGTGCACATCCATCTTGAAAAGGAGTACAGCGAATTGTATAACACCAGTAAATCTGTAAGTACCTTAGATCGACGCATTAGAGTGAAAACTTCGTAAATGCATTTTTGTCCGAATTTATTTATTGCCTTTCCAAGAAACAATGGACATAGGAGAATCTTGTATCGAACGGTATCTGGCTATAAAAGCGGGCTAAATATCTATATTAAATAAAATAAAAACAAAAGACGCCGTACAAAATTTTACAGCACGCAGTTTTTTCTTTACTTCTTACATATGAGGTTTTCACTCTAATGCGGCGATGTGTACATACTTACTACCAACGTGATACATGGAGAATGGAGATGTTTAAATAAACTGTGTGATAACGAGTGGACTAATGACTATTGAGCATTGAGGTTGTAGAGGTATTGATTGAGTGTCTTCGAGACACACAGCCGGGATGTCGCAATGAGAATAATCCCTTTTCGTTAGGTATCTGAATAACGGACGTTTGACTGAAATTGTATCGCCATCTGTAAAATATTGTCGCACCAACTGATCCAGTCGGTGCACCTATGGGTTCGATTTCCACCCAAGTCAGATTTGTCTGTTTGTCTTGAGTCTGGGTGTAGTTATCTATATTTAAGAATTATTTTACAAAAAGAAAGTATTATAAGTAGTATATTACCAGTTAACAATGCAGCGGTAGCGCAGCGGTACGGGCCTCGCCGTAAAACTATAGGTCGCGGGTTTGATTCCCAGTCGTGCCCACACATCTTTGTGTGAATTGTTTCATCACCGCTGTTCAATATCGGCGAAGGAAAACATCGTGAGGAAATCGGCATGTCTGCCCAGCGTGTGTGGATTAGGACCTAAACTCTCTCTTTTCGTAAGATAGTCGAGAGAAGACCCATGCCCAGCAGTGAGACACTAAAAAAGGGTTGAAGTGGAAGTAGATTACCAGTTATCTAGTTTCCATGGTACTAGCTCTGCTTAGTCAGGGATCAAATGGCCTATTGTCGATAATTGTAAAAACTTGATCCATCAAAATTAAATGTAATTTTTCGGCTCATTCACAGATAGCGTAAGTATAAAAAATCACATTCAGTTGAGTTGTCATTAACAAATACTTCCGTTGCGGTTACTATTGGTTTCGTGTAGCTCATACTTGCACGAATTTTTATTTTATTCATTCGTCATTTTTACCCTTTTTGCTGTAGATGAGTAGGTAACAAACATTGTCACAAACTTTCGCATTTATAACAGTAAGTAGTAGCAAATAACAGTAGGATAGCAAATCCTACAAACATTTTTACTAATATTATAAAGATGAAGATGTCATTCCTGGAGAAAGGCTGTAGACTACTTTTTATCCCACTGCTTGGCAATAATATCTATGTCACGCGGGCGTAGCCGCCGGCAGAAAGCTAAATACGTACGTATAGATAAAACTTGTGTTCTATTCCCCTAGACAATTTCAATCCCATACTTTTTGTTCTTTTCTATCTTTCGTTATCGCTTCGCTAAGTAATTGGTCTAGTAGAGGCCCTGTAATCTTGATTATTGACTCATTCATTATTTATCTTTAACTAAACAGTGCTGTAGCTTAAGTATTAATAGCCTATTGTTTGATGACATTGAAGAAATACTTGGTTTATTTTTAACCGATAAGGAAGATGAAAGAAACCATTCTTATACCTTATATTACTTTACAAAAATAATCTGCCGGCGCAGCGCAATTTCACGACACCAAAATTTCATTAGTCTGTTACATTACTGTTTGACGCTTTCACACGTAAACTAGTGAACCAATTGGGATGGAATTTGGTATGAAGATAAATAGTTTAAGACCTCGAAAGGACATAGGATAGTTTTTATGTCTGCACAAAAATAGGTTAATGGTTTTGCGCGATAACCGACAGACGCGCGGGCGAAAAGCTAGTATTACCTACAGATTCGAAAATAAAACGACTTAAGCAATTTAATATTTTGTTACAGATGAAGGTATCTTGGGACATCGGGTTCACAATAATGCGTGCGTTTTGCTTAATCTACCTAACGCCTTGTCTAGTACTACAAGATTCTACCACAATACTAGTTTATTATAACTCTATATTCTGGATTTTTCATATAGTATTGCTTATTACAATTTTATGCGCTGTGATAGCGCACAAAGTACTGTCATATCCTTCGTCATTCACTGGTCAACAACCAGTACAAGACCAGCCGAACGCACCCACATCTCTTCGAGATCGAAATTTGAAACCAGATTCGGTCCCTGATCAGCCACAATCCACCGCTAGTCCAAATACAAGTTCTAAATCTGTACCATATCAACCACCTTCAGATCTTCCTTCAAACGCTGCTTCGCCATAACTGTTTAATATTACTAGAATTGTGAGTTTTAGTGTATCACCACAGTCTATCTATACAGAGTGAGGTCTATAGGGTGAAATCCGTATCTACTGAGGTAAACCCTAATAGCGAACGACCAACCTTTCCACTATGGGATTAGTCTTTAGCACCAAGCGCACTCGCGCCACATTATTTTACAACTAATGAACCGATGGATGTTTTATTCTAGCTGTCTTTCATTCAAAGCGAGTAGAAAAATAAATAAAAATAAATTGAAATAAAGTAAAATTAACATTTTTTTCATAAACATTATATCCGTAACTTCTGGTGGAAAATAATTCTAATTAAGGAGTTGAATGCACCTTTTCAGTTAGTGGAGGGCTGTTCCTTTCACCCTGTAGAATTATTTCTTACGGTCGTCCGACGGGTTGGGTGCGGTACCTACTAATCGACACATTGTAGTGCTCTTTTCGAGTTTGCAACCAAAATGAATCTGTGATACTTAGGATGTGGTTAGTGTACCATACCTAATATAATAATAATAATATTTGTACATTATTTATTGTTACAAAACGCACGTTATATAATAAAAATGTTTTAACTAAAAAAGTCTTTAAATTTAAATGGTAGGTATCTACCATTCGGGATAAACCTACCGAAAACAGAAAATTACGCAAACCCGTTTGTCGCAGTGAGATACCTATAGCCGTTATATAACTATATCATTAGGTAGGTATATAATTATATACCGGAACATAGTTAAAAGACAGCGATTCATTACTATCTTTCTAGAAATATAACTATATATAGGTTTCAGTATATTGATATCATTATATAACTGTATAAATAGTTTATTATATAGTCTAGTGAATTATTTAAAAATCTGCCATAGGTGTTTTGTCTTATAAAGATCCTGCGATTGTAATATCAGGAAATAGTAAAATAAAATATAAAAACATCAAAGTGTCGTGTGTGACGCAGCGTCGAACAAATGCCGCGCCCCGGTTCTCTTCCTGCGCCCGCGCATCTTGCATGACATCGAGAATAGGTTATATTCGGTTTCGCTGTATCTTTTATATTTCTAATTTATATTTCTAACAAGATAGCAATGAATCGCTTCGTTATATGTTCCGGGATATAGGTATATAGGTAGGACCTTAAAAAATATATAATTTATCTATATGTATTTTAATCAATACCTGTAATCACACCTATTTTAAATCAGTTACATAAGAAATAACATTCATATGATTTAATAATTATAATTCTTAAATAACAATAACAGATTCACAAAGCATACCTACAATATTTTGCTAAAGCAATAATATTGAACAATGGTAAATTTATAACAAGCCATTAGATAATAGCACCGATTCTCTTGATCAATAACCAAATATAAATTTTTTTTAAAGAAACTCAATGTGTACTCGTATAAGATCTCTCTAACTTAGTTTACAGCTATAGGCTGTCCTTTTCTCGTGCTGCGTGTTAGTAAAATATAGCCATTTTTAACCGACTATGTATATTTTTTCTAATTTTCATTTGAATATAATAGTGGATCTGATACAATTGATTGTGCAACTATGTTACTGATAAAATAAAAAATGTTGTATTGGATGAATAAAAAAATAACTATTGAAATAGGTTTCGAATAATTCCTTTTTTTTACCTTTCTAAAGTTTGTGAGGCTAACGGAAAAACTATACATTTTCAGTAAAGTTTGAATAAGAGAATCGGTACCATTATCTGGGATAATTACTTATGTAAATAAAATGCATAACAAACAAAATGTAACATTGTTTAAGTAGGTTATTAGTTATTATTCTTTATCACAGATACGTCAAATAAAACTATATAACTGTGGAAGACATCATTTTGGTCAAATAAATATAATTTATCTAAGTTTGTTTACGACGATAACTTCGTACTAATGAGGAAGTACTTTAATAAATATTTATTTATCTCTAGTACTAGTGGGTACATTTACAATAAAATCCACAATAATAATCTACAATTCATATCACTCATTATTGTCTTTTATTGAACTTACATGGTATTTAATATATTAATTTCGTGTTTAATTAAAGTATTTTAAACATATGTTTTTACCTCAACAGCGGATATAGTAACTTTAGGGTCCTCAATTGTGTTTTTATTTTGTATAAGCCTCAGTTCTCTGAGCGCGACAGGAATATTGCCGGTATGTTGTATAGCTGTGGAAAATATTTATTATATTTAACTAGATACTCATAATATATGTTTAAAGATATTGGTGAACGAAAAGATTAGGAGTAGACATGACACCCACATAAATCCGCACTGGCCAGCATGTGTGTATGTGGCTTAAGGCCAGAGTTTTCTCAATATTTAGGATAGTTGAGAGATAGCTTATGCTTCACTTCAACTCTTTTCAGAGTCCCTCTGCTGGGCGCGGGTCTTCTGTTTATCTTACAAGAAGAGAGACTTTAAGCCTTAATCCACACATACTGGCCAAGTGCGGGTTAATGGATGTCAAATAGCTTAAAAATTCAAAAAAATCTTCTCAAACAAAAACATCTTTGTCCACATGAAATACCATTTACCAATAGAATTCCGTCCAAATTTTACTGGGAGAAAAAAGCTTTACAGGTAATTTACAGGTGTTTTATAATGTAATATTTTCGTAAAAGATTAACAAACATATGCCCATGCTCGTCAAACATTCGCGAATCAGGGCGCCAAGACAAACTACATAGCGAAGCAATAACGAAAGAACAGGGTATTATTATTATTATTTTCCGTTATTTATGTACTACTATGTTCCATGTACTACTGTAATACGTGTATATGTGCATTAAATAAATAAATAAGATCGAAAATGTCTATGGGATTGACATTTACCTGTGAAATGTCACATGACAATCGTATGTCCATCCCATACATTTTGTTCTATTCGAAATTTCGTTATTGCTTCACTATATAATTTGGCTAGAGGCCCAGATTAAAAGCATAAACTTCTGACTTACCTCTAGCACTTTGATATGTGTCTTGTACAATAGCTTGCATCGTGGCTATCGTCTTCTCCAGCGTTAGTTTAACGTTGTTGCCAGTTTTATGGAACCACGCGAGGAACAACGCTGCAAACAAATCTCCTGTTCCAGTGAAATTAGCGTCCACTTTCGGTATTTTTATTTGGTAACAAGTACCTACGGAGAAAGAATAGACATTTGTTAGATTTTTGTATTTGTTTCACTAAGGTATAAATTTTGATTTTTATCAATTATTTATTTTATTTTTCGCTTTAATTTGTCAAGTCGATCTAATGTTTAAGCTGTAATTGAAGATACGTTAGCAAAAAGTTTATGTTGGTTACTATGTTCACGGTACTTTAAACAACCCAAAAACCAATCGTTAACATTATTTATTGGAATCTATTAGCAAAATTATTGTACTTGTCTCACCAGCTGTACTCGCAATGCCAATCATACTCTTCTCATCGCCAAGCTCTGTGCTCGACAGTACCACAGTTTGCACCCCCATATCATGCAGTGCTTGTATCACTTTGAGAGCACCTTCAAAGTCTGACATCTTGATACCAGTGATCTGTTCTGCTTCAAACTGGTTTGGAGTCAGAATATCAGCTAAAGGCACCACTACATCACGGTACACTGGCAGAATTTCATCTGGCACATACATTTTGCCATTGTCGCCCATTACTGGATCACATACTGAAAAAGTATTATGTGTCAGAAATAAACAAGGCAGGTCTTAATAAATTCCGTATAAGGGTATCGACTTTGGTGAGTCATGCAACTGTTTGCTATTGTAGTAGTGTCACTAATGCCTAAAATGCAAAGGTTTAATTGTGAGGATGTAAGATTAATTTGTATTGGGTAGCAAAAATGTTGAATCATTTGTATCATTAGAACTGCTAAGATGGTTTTTCATTGCATCAGTAACAAGAATTATTATAAGTATATCATAAATTTATATGAGTTATCCGATTCATATAATTTATGTAACTAGGAGGTAGATAAGCAGTTATCAACAGCATCTGATTGTTCTATCTCTTCAATTAGTTGCAGAATAAATTATTGCTCTATCTGTATACCAAATGATTATTATATGTATGTAGAGCAATAAAAAGTAGTTTAATGTTGATACATACTATATGAGTAGTATGCAAATACACACAAATAATATCTACAATCTCAATTGCTTTTCCTCTGCATTTTGAAGTCAATTGGCTAACATACATACAGATATTAGATGGAATATTGATAATTTATATTACACATTGTTCATTTTTCTTATGAATGATAGTGAGTATGTCATTGATTGTAGAATCATGAGGTCAACTGTCTGTGTCAGAAAAAAATATTAATTTGACATAGTGTTATAAGTTTTGTTATGCAATATAATCAATATACCCTGAAATTATAGTCAATAGTAGTACATATTATGAGTAGTAATAATGGTGTCCTATAAATGATG
This sequence comes from Meganola albula, assembly GCA_936450015.1. Taxonomy (NCBI): domain Eukaryota; kingdom Metazoa; phylum Arthropoda; class Insecta; order Lepidoptera; family Nolidae; genus Meganola; species Meganola albula. The sequence goes on along the minus strand of OW388155.1, from coordinate 8,477,710 downwards.
GCCCAAGGTTAAGGAGATGGAACCTATATTAGATTATTTTCAACAATGAAACACCACAGGATCACAAAATAAAAAAAACAAAAGACTTTTCGTTTACATAATTTTTTTTATCTTGGCCATCATTTACGGGACATTGTAGCATTTTGGCATAATATGACTTGATATTCTAGAATTAGAAATATATAAGATTGCATTATTAGCTTCAAAGGTTACCTCATACATATTATTAAATAATAGTAGTTTATGAACTATTACAAAATGGCTGAAGGATAAATTAATTTCATGTTTCATGATAAACAGACATTACTAACATAGAAAAATCTTAGGAAGAGCAAACATAGGTGGCAAAATGTGAGTGATATTAATTTGGCCTACTCCTGTAATATAGATGTAGGCTCTATGTTATGTTATGTAACCTTGTTCTACTTACCATAAACTAAATTAGGATTCCTTTGTCTCAATTTTTTAATAATTTCTGCAAGTTTTCTCAAAGAATCTGGTGATCTTGAGTACCCAGTTAACAAGTGTGTATAAAAATCAACTTCATTTAATTCTAATCCTTCTATAAGTTGATCCAGTTCCTCATCTTTCAATAAAGTTCCTCTGATATGTTTGTAAGCAGTATGTGTTGTAAACTGAACTGTGTTTATTGAGTCCACTTCAAAACCTAAAACCTGATTTATAGAATGATAATTTGTATCATCTTTTAGTGTTTGACTGGTTATTCTAGATAGAAGGACCAGTTAAACACTAAAATTGTACTAACGCCTCCATAGACATGGGTCTTTCTCTCAACTCTTTAAGTGAAACAGAGTTTTAGTCTTGTTATACGTTCACCCTCTATGAAGTTAGCTATGAAGTTTACCTCAATTAACAAGCAATGTAATAATTCTCACAAAGATCAGTATTTGCAATTTTAGTACTTAAGGAGGATAAACTTAAATAGAATTACTAGACTAAAACATCCTCATTGACTAAAAATATGTGTTATAGAGACATAGTAGGAGGAGCTGGGCTGGCAATAGCGTTGCCGGCCCAATCACGCAAAATAGGCGCATTCACGAGTCGTCGAGCTGCGGAAAAATTAGCCCGCTTCTAACTAGAGACATAGTATCTAAGTAACCTATTAGCTTCTCTTTGGGAAATACAGTTATCTAAATAAGACCTAGCATACCTCATTTATTTCATCACACTCACAAGCCCATTATTATTTTAGATTCTCATGATAATAATAGTACCTTTACAAAATTAATAATAAATGAGGTGTAGGCAATCACAATAATGGACCTCAAATATTGTAAAATTCAGACAAAAATTGGGCTTCTACTTGGCTCCTCTAACTTACTATAAGAAGGTCACAAATTCAAAGCTATTTAATAAAAGTTAGATTGTGTGCAGTAAATGTATGTTAATGGTTATTTACCTGTAATGGAAAAACTGCGCTCTTGTTACCGACGTAGCCGTGAACCACATGACTCTGGATAGAGAGGACACGGGGTGTAGTATACGAATTCATCTTTCTTTTCACTTCAGATAATTCAAATCTTGACGCGAAAACAGCCAAAAGGTTGAAGGTACAAAATGTAATTCGTCGAGTAAGATACGCGGTAGCCACCTTTTTGGTATGGGTTTCACACTTATTTATTGTAGTTCTTAAACAATATCTGGTAAATAAGTTTAAAAGAATAGAAAAAAATCGGAATGATGAGCGAGACGACCGCCAAACAAGGGCAATGTTTTCACACTGACACTGACGGAACATGTACTTCACTTCACTTCACTTTTTTTAAAAAAAAATTTGGCGTCCACCGTCTTTGACAGTGATTCTGCCAACGTCAAGTTGAAAGAGACAGTGCAAAAAGAAAAAAGTTGTACGGTGTGGGCCAAACGCTGACTCAATAAAGTAGGTAGGTATTGGTAACATGTACTTTTTTTCCTGACGTCTATAAAATATTTTGTCAATGTCAACAAATACGTCATTTCAAATTAAGGGACTAGGGAAGTGCCACAAACAACAAGAATACCATAAGCGCAATATGCTTTTTGAAGAATACTCTAGCTTGTAGAATCCCACTTAGGGCTTGTTAAAATTTTACTTCCAGCAAAAGCAGCTGCTCTTTGCTGTTCACAGTGTGAACCAACCGCGTGGAGGATTTTGATGATCTGATTTTACTTTATTGCTTTTAGATAATAGAAATGATAGGCTATCAAGCGGAATCCCCTGACACGAAAAATGGAAACAAAGCAAAAGTTGCTTGTGGGTAAAGTTTTTTCAAGTAAGAATCTCGAACAACCATTTGAATTTTTCCCACATGAATCGACTACACAGTCAGGGGCCACCCTATTACGAATTCTACCCAGAAACAGTAGCTGGTACAAAGCCAAACTCATATTTCTTCAGGTACTTATTAAAGTACTAGGAAAAATTGGGGACTTATGTAAGAACGATTTGAACAAAGATGTTTCTCTGTGGACCGACAAATTTCTCATAGACTGAAAAAAGAGGTCATTTATAATTGGGCTATCAAAACAGTAAATTAAATATCATAAAAATATATTAAAACATTTATTGATTACTAGTGCTAGGTTTCTCTTGTGTTGTTTCATAAGCTCTTTCTAATGTATCTGTGACAATCTTCATATCATTCTCAATGCTTCGGGCCCAGTTTTCAACATCACCAATTTCTTTAAGTGCACTGCTAAAGTTTTCCACTAGTGCTAGCCACTGCTGTGTCTGTTTGGCAAAATTGATAGCACCTTGGTGTAGCAATTTTGCTTCTGCATCTAATTTTTTCTGATTTAAATATGCTTGAGCCACACTGTCAACACAGGGAAGAATTTTATCAACATACTTATTATTATTTTTATAATATTACTACTAGCAGCCCATCCCAGTTTTGCATGGGTATAAATTATACACCTAAACCTTACTCATGGATCACTCTGTCTACCTGTAAAAACTGCATGAAAATCCAGTCAGTAATTTTTGAGTTTATTGCTAACAGACAAGTAATTTCATATTATACAGTGTAAAGTTTACAAACAAGGATTATTGTCCCTTACTATGGACACTTACAACAGAACAAACAGAATACTTTTAGATCATGAAAGGCACTGGCTACCTTACACCCACCCAGGAGCAACTAATCAAAAGTAATTACACTAATTTGTATTATGTAAGGAATCTTGTTAGTCTGCCATCCCATAAGAGTGAAGCAAACCACTGTACTTTACTCTCTCAAAATGTATAGTTAACTCAATAGTTGCACACTTAAAACACAGCTTACCCAACATTAAGATGGTCTACTAATGCTTGAGTTAAATCATTTGCTGCTGCTATACATTCTTTCCGCTTTTGTTCTAAAATAAAAAAAATATGTCAAATTTTGTATCTACATAAAGGCAAATCCCTTTTTGTAGAGATGTTGTTACATGTATTATAATATAGTAGTACGTACCTTGTATAGCTCTTTTAGCTGTTTGTTTTGCTTGATGTTCTTTTACAAGAGAGGATAACATTTTGCTCAGAAGTGCTGATATCCAAAACGCATATATGTAGGGATAGACTTTTTAAAATCACACTTACTATCCGTTATGTTAACTATACGATACTACGTAAGGTAAGTATTTAATAAATAGTCATTTACAATTGTTATAACATTTTCACAGTCACAAAATAATCCAAACACAAACATCAAATAGAAATTAGAAAATAGATTGACGGAAGGACAGAAAGTCATTTGAAGTGTCATGCCAATGTCAAACATGTCACATGATTTTTTCAAATATTCACTTTGTTTAGATGTCAGGCTACAGTCTGTACTTTCTGTAGACTAAATTTTTATTTAGGTTGAATACATACAGAAAAGTAATAACAACAATGTAATAATAATATAAATAAATAAATATTCTGGGACATTAACACACACGGTCATCTGGTCCCAAGCTAAGCAGAGCTTGTATTATGGAAACCAGATAACTGGTTTAAACTTATACTTATAATACTTTTCTTTTGTAAATATATACATATAATAGATATTTACACCCAGACTCGATACAAACACAAATGTTCATCACTAGTGGTTGTCTCGGGTGGGAATCGAACCCACGACCTGCGGCGTGAAAAGCAAGTATCTTACCGACCACGCCACCGGCCGGCGCGGCGCGGCCCGCCAATTCTAAAAGTTGTGTATTTAACCTCCCGTGTTAAATGCTCTAAGGCTACTTTTGTAAGCTGCTCATTAGGTAGGTTTCTCTATACTCCGCTGTCTCCTCAGTAGCGGGACCCATTTATATGGAGTTTCCACCACGTAAAAAAGGTACCTTTGTATACTTAGGTAGGTATCTACAATTAAGCACAAACATAATTATGTACTTAAGAGTTGTGTTACTTTTTGTGTTAAACTCAACTGCTGTGACTGAATAATAAATAATTAACAACTGTCACTACCATACAACAGTGAAGTGAGCACGTGATTGCGTTGCATTAATTATACCCCGCTAATGGAAGAGGCCAATATCGATTTTCGCTTATCGCTTACGACGGTGCCAGCTGCACACCATCGAAAAAAGATTTTTAACTTACATAAAGGTACCTAGTTATGTGCGTAACTTTATTCTTTTTTTTCGTAGGTTGCAGCATGTACCACAATCTTACACAATCTCACGTGGTGATCAGTTTAAGAAAATATTACGTTTTAAAAATCGCTCAAAAAAAAGCCTCACGTATTTGATGGAAGCCCACATAATTATTAGGAACCTTATTCAGGCATGTTGGGGAATAAATGTATATTACTATAATTATATTTTTTATTTCAACCCATAAAATATTACAGTCTTCAATATGACTCTTTGTGTCGGTGAGTAGGTAAAAAAATATATATTAAATCAAATTACGCATATTTTCTTTCTTCATCACTATGTTTCACAGCTCCGTATTTTTGTTTGAGTTTCTCAGTAAACTCGGGGTCGTCCCAGCCCCAGAGGTGGTGAGTGCCGTCTCCGGTGCGCTGAGATCGCTGCTTTATGATTTCAGGAGATACGTATTTGAGGTCGTATGCCTGTCCAATCTAGGGAAAGTAACAAACAATTTTTAGGCGATTGTGTCTTGATATCTTAGGTTTTAACATAATAAAAAAAATAGATTTTATTTCGAAAACAAAAATTAAAAAAAAAAGTTAAAATAAAATGAAATGAATTATTATTGAACTCATTGCTACTCTCTGGGATCCACGCTTGGATTAACTGTTTATGAAGGCCTTGCCCTCTTGCCTATTCCTCATTTGGATAGAAGTCAGTATTATAAACAGTAACCAAACAGACATCCACCATATCGCACTTGACCTGTGTACGTAGTTTAAGGTCTAAACTCTCTCAACTAGCAGGTTGGTAGAAAGAAGACCCGTGCCCAAAAGTGAAGACTAAAACGAACATTTTTGCATATCAGTCTAGTACCAAATATTAACGTTCGTTCCTAAAGTGTAATTAAAACTTTGCAAAGCCAAAGTTCGTCAGCATAGTTCGGGGAAATAAGTGGCTATAAGTTGGTAGCCTATGTGGTTTGATATGGAATTGTTGGTATTGCGGTATTTTAGGTAAAAATTATGGCAACTTATTCTTTTCAGAGGAACCAAAACTGAAAAATGATAATGAAATATTAGGTACCCATACTGGGTTACAAAACTGAGTACAAGTTATGTGTTCTTTAGAGTGTAGGTATCTCGTCAAGTCATTTAAACATCTGAGGAAGGCTACCGTGGTGGTATTAGTGGGTAATCAGTCTCGGCAGGGACTCATATATATAACTCCAGTATAAGCTGACCTCTCGTTGTACAGAAATCTTATACAATGTGAGATCAGATTATACTAGAAACTTATAGCTTGATGTGTAGCCGTGTGTACCCTGCTGCGTTCCCAGTTGTGGGCTGAGCCATTTAAATGACCCACCCGGTGCCTATATGAAGGTAAACATACTTTATACTTATACCATAGAAAATAAAAAAAATGTTTTCGGTAACGATCTGGAAGGTCTACTCCTAAAACCAATGCGGCCGAATTATGACTTATGGCAGAAAAACATATAATCTATAAGTATAATCTAGCGTTCAAACAAACCTTAGCCATGAGATCAATGAACATGATGGTTGGAGTAAGCATGTTGTACAAAGGCAGTTCTGTCGCTCGGTAGTCCCATGGAAACGTGTGGTGATAATTGTGGAAACCCTCCACGCAGATCATCCAGACTCCTATGTTTTCACGGGGGTTCAATGACCTGCAAATCACAAGGTGGTTATCCTTACATATTATCGCGCTTTCACGATAAAACTACTTAACCAATTTGGATGAAATTTGGTATTGAGATAGTTTGAGACCCGGGAAAGGGCATACAAAAGTTTTTATCCGACTGCACAAAAAGGAGGTTAATGGTTTAGCGCGATAACCGACATACTACATACGCGCGGGCTGATCCGCGGTCGGAAAGCTGATATTTTATAGAGTGTGATAACTCTAAAAGTTATGAAGTTATCCTTTATTTTTTATATAGCCACATTTCAGGCTTATTTATTTCCTTTTTAAAATTATATTGTGAAGATGGTCACGATGCGCAGTCTTTGTGTGCAGTCATTGCTCTGTTAAAAAACCAGTGTTTCTAACCAAATAGTCTTGTAATGTTAGTTTCCATTCAATTAGTGGCCTACTTACAAACCTACTTATAACAGAAGTGTGTTACTAGTGATCCTTGATAGGGAGCCTAATCGGATTAGATCGGATACATAACAATGTAATCAATTAATATCAATGAATAAAACCGATACTGGGATGAATTATTCACAATCCATAATTCAAGTATGTATATATGTAAGTAATAGGATACATACAGAAGAGGTATGTTTGATTAAGGTGCTCTATTTTTGAGCTAACCGGAGCTGACATTTATTTCCTGTTTCTACCTTTATCTTCTGATGCGTTTCCATTGGAGTACATTATACTAATAATACTAATGCTATCTACATATAGAATCGAAACAAGAAGGGATCCCAATTTTAACGAAAATGATTGATTGATATCCATGACACATCCTTGCAATGTAGGTGAGAACCTTCACCTTGAAAATCGTGTAAAAAAAGAGACAGTGAAACTTCTACCACTTTCTAGATACCATAAATAGTGTAATGCCTGTATTACCCGAAGGTATAAGTTGAGGTTAATGTCACCCACGTTCCGCCGGCTATGTTTAGGTCCCATATGTAATAGGGGGCAACCCTATTGCTATTTATTGGGCACAATTCCAAACTTCGAGCTGCAACTATGATTCTCTGAGTAGGTACATTAGAAAAGTCATTAGATTCGTCTTAGTAGTGATAGTGACACTGAGTACTTCAAAATGATGAAAAATATAATATTTAGGATTTTTCGCTCCAAATTCAATTAAATAAAAAATATTTATTTTCCATTCAAGTTGGCAGACGTTGACGCAATCGGGTTTTTGATTTTTTAAATAATTTTGTTTGTTGTCTTCACAATAATTTCACCAGGTGAAGTCATGGACAATTTGGGTAGTCGAGCGAAGTACCTAAGCCGTCCGATTGGGCTATACTGTGCCCGGGAAATCGCGGGTTCGATTCACGCCCCGGACAGTATTTGTGTAATAACAAAGATTTGTTTCGGTATCTGGTTAGTTGAGGGACTACCCTCCGTGCCTCGGAGAGCACGTTAATCCGTCGGTCCCGGTTGTTAGTTAACACAACTATGACAATCATTACATTTAGTCAGAAGTCAATATAATCTGACACCTGGTCTAGCCATCTTGGCTACTGGTTCCCTACGGGTTTCGAGGTCTGATGGCAGTCGCTCGTATAATTCTGGGAGCTAGCCGCATCAGGTTAGACAGGTAGCCGATCCCAAAGAAATGGGAAAAAGGCAAGGGGAATAATGATGATGAGTGTCGTATGTCGATGGTCGTATGTATTTTCTTCGATTGCCGACTTAAAGAAAGAATTTCCATAGATACGAAAACTTAACCTTTGTCTTTGTGGTTACTTACTTGTCATAAGGTCTATATCCAAAGGTATGTGCGAAGCTATTAACGCTCCATACCACGTTGATCCCACAGGTATACCTCAAGATGGTGGGGATGAAGAACGCGTTCATCCAGCTCTCCTCCCAGAAGAATACTGGTATTACAGTTGGTAACACGAAGCACAGGATAGGCATCATCTTCATGTAATGTCTGTCGAGAGGAAACGGAATAGTTTTAAACAGTCTTTTTAACAAGTAGGTACCTAGCTCGTTATAATTTAACTAGCGCCATAGTCAATAGAAATATGTTCTTAAAACGTGATACAATACCCTAAAGTATATATGTTGAAATTTCTTTGTACTTACTTGGTAAGTAACTAAAACTGCTTCAAGCACTGTCTATCTCAATCGCTTAAGGATGAGTAGATAGAGAAACGAGTACCTATTATATTTTATTGTGCACTGCAAACGCCAGATAATAAGACAAAAACTTAAACATACTTACTAGGTACGTATCTACTCAAAGTTTGAAAGTAACTATAGGTACGTAAAATGTTATTGTTACATCACAGATAGTATAAAAATAAGTACTCTAGATATACCTACCTAATTAGTATCAGGGACTACGAGGTACTAACAACACTTATTCAATTATTTTCAGAACACAAGTTTGGTGCGTCGTACGTTTCAGATCTTTAGCGCTGAACGTATGCGTATTTCATACAAAACTGAACAATTGTGACTATTCACAATTGTTTAACTCTATTCGAAGGTTAGGTACGCAGATGAATATATTTTATACCAAGTGTAAAAGAAAATGCCATGTTTTACTTACAGCTTTTTATTTAACTCAACTTTCTGAGAACAGCGCGTGGTTTAAGAGTTGTATTTCTTTATTTTTCTCTCGTTAAAGTCACAAAGGTTTTAGAAAAAATACGTTTGTCTTTTTCTTTTGATAGCATAGTGGCTTTTATGAGAATACGGTACAGTTACACGCGACTTTGTCACGACAGTACCTAATATTAAAATAAATTAAAATAGGTAGGTATGTACTATAGAGTAGAAACTTACTGAGCTATTCAATTTGATAATGTGGGACATTATGATGTATTTAGTTTAGTTTTATTTATTACCGTATCTCCTTAATTTGAGTCGATAGTGGCGCACCTCAAAGAGCATTTATACGCTTACGCTGAGCGCACCTCTTGATAAATACATGTAGACATGTACATTAGAATGTAGGTTAGTATTGGTAAGTGGTATTTATCTCAGACTGTAGGTAGGTAACTAGTTAGCTATAAAAACCTCTTTGGAATAGTAAGTCTTACCTCTTCTGGAACATAACAACGGGATCAGCGTACAAGTCGGTGAGATCGATGCGTTTCCCGCCTTCAATGACTTCAGGACTTTTCTTGCAACAGAGCCAGCCCATGTGGGAGAAGAAGAGACCTCGCTCCGCATTGTGAGGGTCTGCGTCGGTGTCTGCATACTTGTGGTGTGTGCGGTGGTCACGAGCCCACTCGAATATGCAGTCCTGATTGAGGAGATGAATGAGTACAGTAAATAGAATAAATGAAACAAATAGAAACTTAAACATAATATATTAAGTTTACTATCTCGAAGTTCTCGGTATGGACGAGACCTGGGGTTTGGTTTGTCATATAACGTTTCTTGTATAACCTACTATACTAAGAAACCTTGCTTCCATAATATGTGGTATTGTAGCGTTTGGAGTAAATTAGGCAAAGGCAAATTGATAAATAAGATTTGCTGTTGATACAAACAGAATACGCTAATGAGTTAGGTGTGTTATGTAAGTAACTTTATATTCAAATGTTGAACCATTCTGCTAACTATTTATTAAATAATTAGGCATTGAAAGCACTGTATAACAAGGGAATGTAAAGCATAATAGTTACTTACAAGAGCAAAGTAACGACTTGACATGAGCTACACACCTAAAATAGATACATTTGAAAACAGCTATTTGCCAGAACACTTCTATTGATCGAAGTTCCACAATAAATCATTTAGCTTAGTTATTTGTGTAAGCCGACTTCAAAAGAGAAAACAGCATAAAAATTTGTATTTTATTTTAAGTGCTACGATTCCACAAAATTGCAAACAGATACAAGTCATGCCTATGGGTTTGATCACCCCTCTTTTTCGTCTTAGGTTATCAAATAGAGATTATTTTTTGTTAAATGTAGATACTTACCTGGAAGCCCATGGTTTGCCATAGCATAAGGAGTATGCGAAGCGGAGTTCGTGCTTTGAAACTCCTATGAGTCCAGAGACGATGAGATCCAGCGCCTATTCCGATAGCGCACATGAGGTGTACAGCAAATGCTAAAAAAACAATCCATAAATACATAATACTATAAATGCGAAAGTAACTCTGTCTGTCTGTCCGTTGGTCTGTCTGATGCGCTTTCACGTCTAAACTATTGAATCAATTTGGATGAAATTTAGTATGTAGATAGTTTGAAAACAGGCAAAGGACATAGAATTGTTTTTATCCAACTGCGTAAAAAAAGTTGAATGGTTTAGCGCCGTAATCAACATTCGGAGCAGAACGGTGGAGTAGTGATATCGGACAAGGTTTTAAAATATAGTTCATAGAATCGATCTTTATAATACAATAATGCCGATACTGCGCCAATATTGACAACAAATGATGTGTGGTTGTTTCCGCTGCTCAATATCGTTAAAGAAAAACATTGCGAGGGAACTATTAGAATAAAAGTTATGGACATGTGAAATCAAACAGTGCGTATATTAAGGCCTCATATTCATTGAACTCTAACATATTTAAGAGAAGATCTATGCAATGGTCAGTTAAATATGCCTTTATTCATTTAAAAAATCTCCATACATTAAATTTAACCTTTAAATGCTTTTGAATGACTTACCAAAAACATTGGTCTGCCATTTGGCTGAAGTAAACACTAGATACAGTCCGTACAGAGACGCAATATGCAAGTATAGGAACCAAAATATGTTGAACCACACATATTCGTGTTTCCTAGGGCTCGCGTGCTTTAGTACTGACACGTCTTTAGCTAACCCCAGGTCTTCTGTTTGTGTATCCGATTCGAACAACACTCCGCTAGGAGTGGGGTCCACTTGAGGAGGCATTGTTGACTGCAAAAATTAAAATTGTAAAATAAAATACCTTAACTAACCTACTGCAGATTTTGTACCAAATCTTTGAATAGTATAAAATGATGTCACTTCTACTGTATTTTCACGATAAACTCAAAAAATCTTGAACAGATTTTCACCAATAGACAGAGTGTTCCATGAGGAAGATTTAAGTGTGTCATTTGTACCTTTGGTCGACGCAAGAGACGTTTTAGGAAACTAATACATAACTAAACTCACAGAAAGCTGAGCTAAGTCCTATTACATATGAGACCTAAACATAGCCCACAAAATGTGTGTGCTATGCATCTCTGCCTTACACCTTGACGTGATCGTCAAAAGTAGTAGGCAAAGAATGAATCTGAATTAAGCCATGGTTAAGATGGAAATAAAAACTCTTAAGTTTTATAAAATTAAGCCGGTAATTATAAAAAAAAATATAAGAAAGATTAAAGATTTTCTATATGAAAATGGGTGCAATCATTAAAACGTAAAATTAAAGCTTAATTACTTTGAATGAACCGTTTTTAGTGTGACAGAAATAAATAACTGTTATAAAAAGTGTTAAAATCCCAATTAAAAACTAGATTAATTTCTCCCAACACAAGTTACAACCTACGTTTTTCTATAGGTAATATTCTAGAAGCAGATGGATCTAATTATCTTTCGAGCTCTTAACTTTTAGGTACTCACTTAAACTGAATCCAAAGTTGAATGAACGAAGAAAATTAAAAGACAAACAAAGAAATGACTGTAAATTAAAATAGCTTAGCTAAGTAGGTACTACTTAGCTAAGTAAAGTTGCTAGAATTAATGACCTATCTACGTTTAATTATAGTTTATTTTGTTATATCTAAGGTAGAACCACTGTCTAGATACCAACTATACCTAGACTTCAAACCATAGAACAAAATTTTCACGAACTGTTTTTACTCTCGACTTTTTAAAATAGTCGTAATGTCAAAGCGTTTTTTTTTCTTTTTATTTTCCATAAAAATACGTGTAAACGTTACGACAATATCGGTAGACGAGAGTAGAAAAAGTTCGTGCTCCCTCTACAGATGCGGGAATTACGTTTGGAAGGCTGCTACTATGTCGAAAGATGACTCTCAGCCCTATGACGTCACTTTTGAGGGGCACAAGTGGAACATGTTTACCTACATGGAAAATTTACGTGACATTGTTCTCTTCATTGTACTATTCACGCTTGGTCATTTCATCGGATAATTTTGTTCTTAGTAAGTATTGTAAGTATAGCTTGAACACTGCTAGTATTAAGTATGTTCAATGGAAATACGTATACATTTTTATAAGACGTATACGTTTACCAAAATGTTTTACGGATTTTTAATATTTTATTAAAATCATTTGTCCAGCTCATTTTACAGAAATGAAAATAGTTTTAGTAAGTTAATTTAAATTTAATTATATCTTACCAACAAAAACTTTTTATATTCTTCATCTAAGAACATGGTGCTTTTATATAAATAGGAAACACTTTGTAACTTTTGCACACTGTAGTAGATTTGATCTAAACTCTGTTTCATCACATAAACTTCAGATAGTAAACAATCTTTTATTTAATTTACCGCGTTCAGTCGCATATCAATACACAATATTCTTACATATAGCTTATCTATAACGTACCTCCTTCGTTGTTCGTTAAATAAAAGAAAATATATATTTCCGTAATCTCTGTTGGTTACACACCGATTCTTTAAACAATACCAGCCAGTTTTCGTGTTTATATAAGGTCTAAATAAATCAATTTAAAATTTAAATTGCTTTAACTAAAGAAACCGGGACGTCTAAGTTTTGTAATAGTTCATTGTTTGAAAATACATTCTCATGTAAATGATGTTAGTAGTGTGTGTTTTAGGCAATTTATTAATTAGGTTTAAAGATTATTGAACTAAACCAAGTAGGTACCTACGAATACTTAATCACATTATCCTTACTTTTATTATAAATGCGAAAGTAACCCTGTCTGTCTGTCGCGATGTAGAGCCAACCATTTTTAATGAAATTTAGTAAGGAGATAGTTTTAGACACGGGGAAGGACTTAAGATAGTTTTAATCTGACTGCGCATAAAGAGGTTAATGGTTTAGCGCGATAAACTACAGATACGCGGGGGGAAGCGCGGGTGGAAAGCTAGTTAGAATAATTTAGAATTGTTTATAGTTAGAAGTATAGTCATCTGACTAATCAATCTTTTCCATACCGATTTCGGCAACGGCGACCTTGTTCTGTTAGGTTAGTGTGTCCTCACATGGCTGATATTTCCAATTTTAGCCGAAAACTTTCTGTGACAAATGCTGCATGTGAGAACACCACCTATATAATTATAAATTATGTTGGAAGGCGGTTTATGATTTAGATGGTCTCTATTATTATCGAGATCGCGCCTTCGATGATTTTCAAATCTAGTAAGTTAAGTAAGTTTTGTGTGGATATCATGCCTCCATTCTGCGCGTTTGGTAGGTTGCATTTCCCAACTATCTAGACGGTTCTATCCCACACCACTTCATGTGCCTCTTCAGCACATCTTTATACCTCAGAAACTGGCCTGACTAAAATTAATACCAGACTGACTTATAGGTAGGTCTACGTGTGTACATAGTAGGTTGCTCAAATGGATCCAAATAAATATTGCTTCCTTTTAGTACACAATGAACTGGCGTATCACGCAAGGGGAAAATGTTTGTCACATATTTAATAACACTTTTCATTCGGCTACATAATATTACGGCATATTGGGACTCGTATTTCCTCGTTTGCTGCAGATAGGCATTAGGACGCAGTTCCACGGGTTTGGTAATTTCCGTTGTCGTGATGCCGACCTATATTGTACATGAAAACCCACAACATATTTTGGAGTACTAGATTTAGGAATTACTTTTGAGTCAGTTTATCCTAAATTTTATTGAGCTACGCTTTTAGTATAGGTGTACCTGGGAAACTAAACTGTTCTTAATCTTACAACGCAACTACTCAACGTTTGGATAATGGAACTGTTATCGGTAATAGTGAGTTTGCACCGTATCAACGTCAGATGTCATGTTTGACATTAGACACTGCAGAGCTGTTCGAGTGAATGAAGTGTTGTATATTTCATTGTCTCATTATTAATATACTGTTGGACCCCGTGCGAGTCCGACGTCCGCTGGTGAATCAAGAGACCAACTTGAGACGCCAAGTAGAGCGGTCGTGTGCGCAGCTAACCCACCTTTTATCATGGTTTTACTCACCGAATGCCCTTAGGATCCCAACAACAGTTTTATACTAGGGGAAGTAGGGTAGTCTGGGCGTTACTGTTTAAACAATGTGCACTATGTGGGCACTTAGTGTAACTACTTACCGATTTGCATAACTAAATTAATCCTGACACATTAACTTTAGTTTCCCCGTTCACAGAACCTACTGATTGGAGGTTCCTTTCGTTTCCACTCCCTCTTAAAAAACATGCCATTTTGTGTAGGAAAATTTGGTTTGTTTGTGTTGGTGAACTTAGGTACCACTTGACGCATTGTTTTAATTATCTAAACAAGCTGATATAAACTTCAGCTTGCTCCACCTTTCTTTGAAATACTAGGTACATTCCGGAAATTTCAAGCTTAGCCTGCATTTTTATGAGTGCACATAAATGGTGTAGATAAGACGTCGGTCTAGGCGCGACGCGTCCTTTGCTTGGTTAAAACCGATTCATACGGCTTTTTGATAATCGGCCTGAAGCGCGATGCGTACCTGGCGCGACGCAACGCATACAAATTAAATTATCACTGTTTACTGAGACAAATACAAAGCTCATCTTAGACTTCGCGGACTGTAATGAATGTGCTACACCTACTTATACAAACATGCTTGTACTAAGAGCCAATTGGTCTTGTGCTTATAAGCAGATACCGAAGGTATAAAAAAAAGGTATCAAGTAAGTAGTTACATTCTAAAGAATATCACATACAGTAAATAATAAGACCTGATGCAAGTATACAAGATAAAGTTTGCCGTATCGCCTGAATACTATCAGTGAGGTAGAGTGCATCTGGTATAGGCAGTATAGATTTACGCTATCTGGAACAATCAGGCTGAGGCGCTACTCTTCTGCGTTTTCCGTTCGATCGACACATTCTTGACTTAAAAAGATATAAAATTACTAAATATAACACTAGATTTACGACCGCGCCTCCGCCCGCACGAATGTCGATTATCGCGCTATACTTCCCAGGTAACAAACTATTTCCATACAAAATTTCATACATTTCGGTTCATTAGTTTTAGCGTGAAAGTGCGACTGACACGAGTTATTTTCGCATTTATAATATTAGTAAGTAAGTATGTATTACCATACAATGGTTGGTATAGCCGTAGTATTTTGTTTATAATAAATAGCAATAGGTATTTAAGTTAATAATTAAGCAGGGAGATAGCAAAATCTTAAATAGGTAACCAAAACTAAGTACAAAAGTTTAATTTTTGTTATACCTGTTTACGCATAAAACTGATGTTTGAATTTGTATAACAGAAAATCTAGGAGAGTAGGTAGATATTCTTTCAACAGCAAGCCTCTTCAAAATAAAATCTCCGTTTCACGCCCCAGTAACCCGGCCCGGAAGAATAACCCTATTCATTCCGTAGTTGTGTTCACGGCACGAGCACGAGTGCAGATGTATTGGGGTACAAAGCTATGATATTACTGTGGCTTTACCGGTTAGTTCGTTGGACAATTAAATACTAAAGTGTTTTTAATTCTTTAAAGATGAAATTAAGTAGCAATAAAATAATTAATAAATAAAATAATAGTAATTATAAAGCAAAATGAGAGTTTAATTTCATAACCTTCATAACCTCGTGGTCCAGGGTTAAGATTCCCGGGTTCGAGGAAAAAGACTAATTTATTTCGAGAATTTTAGCTTCAGTTCGACGTTTGGAATAGTGCTCGATACACGGCAATATGGTACCCCTCTATTACTTGTGGGACCTAAACATGACTGGCGAAAAGTGGGTAATATTCGACTCTGCCTACACCTTCGGGTAATACAGGCGTAACGCTATGAGGCTACTCTTAAAATAAATAGGTAATTGATGTTTTCTTATATCTAAAATCAATTTGGAATCGCACAAACGCTCTTCAGTGAAGTGTGTGGTTGGGAGACCAGCTGGTACGTAATTTTGACTGGAATTGCTACCTACCAACCGATTACCGGTATTGTGGTTTAAATGGGTTTCGGTCTTGAAAAACGATTCGCCTGCGGTGCTGAATTGAAATTTATCGTTCGGTCAATTCTTGTTAAAATTTGATTGAATTTTTCCAATAGATATCGAAAGGTTAAAGTTCTATTTTGAGGTCGCTTCACTTTTTTATTAGATTATTAGAGAACTGATGATTCAATCTTTGCATAGTAAATATTTTTTTGTTAAGGTTGTACATCCTTAAAGCTTTTTAAATCGTAAGTAAATAATAATATTCTGGGACATTAACACACGCGGTCACCAGAGGCCAAACTATGCAGAACTTGTGATAGGGAAACGATAAAAGTAAAAATGTAAAGTCATATGTGGTTAAGTATTAAAATATAGCCTACTTCTCCTCATCGACCCTCTACTAGTCAAGTAAGGGATATTAAATTTAAGAAAGGACAATAAATCTGGTGTACATAATATGTTAGCGCCACCTGTGTTTTTGCATCCACTTGTATTCCCTTCATTTTCTGAATTCGGTTCGATCGACTAACCGATGTGACCGTTGAGCGACAGCACCCACACTTGTTTACAAAAGTACATGAGCCAACTACCTGAACACGGACCAGTGCTGCGAAATAAAAAAAGAGGTTGAATTTTTTAGGTCCGTCGTGGGTATTTGAAGACCTACCTATCCTCTACGCTACAAAAAAGTGGTGGTATCTTTTATTTATTTTTTATTTATCTGATTAATAAAGAAAAATAAGGTTAGAAACTTAAATATTAACAGTGTCGAATAAAGCAGCATGGGTTTTTAGGTAAACTGTTTTCTGTGTATTACAGGCTACTGAAAAGTTTATACGCATTTCAAGAATAAGATAAGAATAAGAGTAGGTACTTATTCTTGAAATGCGTATAGTAGGTACTATCTACCATTAAAATTCAACTCCAAGTTATTTCCAACTCTCGACGATATTGTTGTGGGAATTGATAACTATCTTAATTTAAATTCAAATTTGTCTTTGCCGAACATTCTATTTGTAATGAAAGCAGGGCTCATAGAAAATTAAATTACGTCATCTAGAATATTCATTGTGTAAGTTGTATGTATAAGCATTGCTCTATTACCTATTGGACGATAACAAAGGGCCAGCGGACTTCGAATCAATTTAGAGCATAAGAGAGGTCGGCTGTTACGCATACTTCCTTAACTATTTACCAACTTCGAGAGAACCACTTCTTCTAAGTACGGCTGATGAAATGTTGATTAATATGAGGCTTTGTAGTTAAATAGTCTTAAGTTAACCTAAAATGTTTGATTTGAGACTAAATAGAGATTTGAAACCATTTCGAAGGCATTTAATGCTATTGACATACTTTCTTCAAATACTTAAACGATTTGCATTTCCTATCCTGTCTGTTAATCCGAGGACAACGGAATGGGTTATAAGTTTCCCAATTTATTTTATACTAGCTTTCCGACAGCGGCTTCGCCCGCGTGTATGTCGGTTATCGCGCCAAAACCTTCTTTTTGCGCAGTCGGATAAAAACTATCCTATGTCCTTTCTCGGGTCTCAAACTACCTCCATACCCAATTTCATCCAAATCGGTTCAGTAGTTTATGCGGGATAGCGTAACAGACAGACAGACAGAGTTACTTTCGCTTTTATAAAATTAGTAGGGATTTTTACTGTATTTCTGTAATCTAAATCTGTTATTTCTTCCCATATAACTAAGTAAATAATAACGACTAATTGACCTGATTCAAATGAAATTGACTTTATTGTTTCGACACACATAAACGTACCTAAGTGTAAGAGTATGTTTGACACAAATTAAAATTAAAGTTTCTGATATTTGTGTGTACAAACGCTACAGTTTTGGATTTAATAATTAAATTTTGTATGTTATACGTTATTCATATTATACTTTAAGGATTGTAAGTAATTTGTATGTATGTTATTAAATTACGTTATGCTATATCAAAATTGCCTATATTAAATTCTATCTACCTACGCACGATACCGCCACGCCCGGCCACCGACGTTGGTTGTGAAAATCCGTAGATTACAGCATAACTTTTTGAAAACAAATTTCCATATTTCCCTGTATGTTGTGATTGATCCCGGTAGGGCACATCGAGGCTTCCACGCGACAAAATATGTGAAGTGTTATGTAGAATTACAATTAGAGTTTTGTTCATTATTATGAAAGTTTACAAAGGGTTCTTTCTAACATTCGCACGCCCGCCATGTCATTTCAGGCATCATTCCTTAAACTAATGCATTGATGAATGTTTTATTCATTCAAATCGAGTTTGTAAATTGAAATAAAGTAAAATTGAAATATAACTACTTTATAACGGATTTTATATACCGACGTCTAATTTTTTTTTTAATTCGTTTGGAAATGATTCTAATTAGGAAGCTAAATGAATCCAGTTCTCAGTTTGTGTAGGGCTGTCCCTTCCACCCTGTATATTGAATGTATTGTACATATTAATTACGCTGTCGTATATAGACTAGGCACAATATTCAGTAGGTTTTTAAGTATATTATAAGCCTTGATGATCCCGATGCCAGCAGAGGGATTATCAGGGTTTTGCCCAGGCAAAGGCCTCTTTTTTATCTTGAAATAGGCTTGCGCTTGACTACAACTTGCCTAATGTTAAGCAATCAAGTAGTCAAAGATGATACGCGCTTGTCCAATATACCAATTCACTCACGATTACAATAATGATTTTCAGTGAGAAGGTGGCAGTGGGATTAGGGTCCATACGGTTATAAAAGATAAAGAAGCAACAATTTCCACCCACCCTTTTAAGTGGTGTCACCAGACATCGTACCGGAACACGACAAGGCCGCTTGGCGGTGCGGCTTTGTCTGGTGGGTGATCATTATCCCAGGCCGAAACCTACCATTACCAGTAAACTAATAATTAATGAATTACCACTTAATTGCCACCTAATTTGCACTGCCTGGGGTCATTTGTGGGGTGTCAGATAAAAGGTGCACTTCTACGACGAAGGTGACTCAGCCATCTTCTTCAGAATTTATCTTTTATGACAGCTTGTCTGCCATACGACAGACATGGCCAGCCTAATCCCATTTCACCTTTGCGGCTTTCCGAACTACGCGATCAGTGTCTGAGCGCAATTTAGCGACACTAAAAATCTATGATTTTGTTGGTATTTAGGTACCTATATCAAATGAAAAGAACGTTACAAACTGAACAAAAGATAGAAACTTGTTTCTGTTTTGGGTTGCTCTGTGAATTAACCATGAGATAAAATTAAATAGCAATTTTTCCTATATTTCCGTACAGCTATAAGCCCCAACGGTACTATCCCAAAGGATTTTTAGATTTTTGCTCACAACAACGTAGAAATAATGGCAATCCATCCTGGAATGATATCTTAAAAGGCCTCCAGGGATTGAAAAGCTGAGTCCGATCCAAAGAAAATGAAAAATACTAAGCCCGCTTTTGAAATAAAATTAATTTCTGTTTTTTCAGTAGACTATCTATAGAGATTTATATAGGTATATATGGAATGATAAGGGTATACGTAAGTTAGGTAGTAGGTAGGTACTTGATGGGACGACACTTTTTTATTGTTTCTGTGGACTCCGTGTCAAGAAATATGTCTTTTTTCAACTATCTAGAGTTGATAGAGTTTAGGTTCTTATCCACACAAGTTGGCCAAGTGTAGTTCAGGACGTCAGACGGCTTTAGATGTTTCCTTCTGAGCCATTCCAGTAAGTTAGTAACTACTTAGTAAATACTTTTGCTTTTTCATTCCTTACTTAAATTTTACTTGGCATAGGTACTTAAAGTAAGTAAGTAAGTAATTCTATATTGCTTTTGATTGAATACATATAGATGGTAAAGTACATTAAATAAAGTAATATCAATCAGTAATATATATTACTTAATTACTCTTAATCATTAAAATAATAATATTAAAAATGCCAAAGTAATTTTATCTATCCGTCGGTCGCATCTACCCTACTACTACTTTACAAAACCGGAAATTTGGTATGGAGATAGTTTGAGACCCGGGTTAGGACATAAGATAGTTTTTATTCAACTGCGCAAAAATAGGTTAATGGTTTAGCGCGGTAACCGACATACGCGCGGGCAGAGACGCGGTCGGAAAGCTAGTGTAGATATAACAATAGAAGCAATGCCTATTATTTACAAATAACGTGACAATCTATTTAGAAACCCAGTAGGTGTAAGTATCTGCCGCAGAACTGACAGCCGTTGGGGTAAGCGAGTTCTTGAGTGGAGACCGCGTATTGGCAAACGTAGCGTAGGTCGCCCTTAGGTGGAATGACGATCTTTGCAAGGTGGCTGGTAAGAACTGGATGAGAGTAGCCACGGATCATGCTCAGTGGCGTGCTTTAGGAGAGGCCTATGTCCAGCAGTGGACTAGGATAGGCTGATGATGATGATGATGATGATGAGGTGTAAGTACTAATGTTAAGAAGCTTAAATTTACAAAGATACCTGTAACAATCAAATCAACTAATTGATTTATTAGAAGTAATTTAGTTCCCAAAGTTAAAATAACAATTTAACATTGTTTGAGCAGCAAGTTAATACATTTTCCGTTTATGCAAATGCCATATCTGATCTTAATTTACCTATCCGCTGATTTTCGTGGTATTCCTAAACATTATTTGCATATCTTAAGAAGAAACTGTCGCCGAAGTGTAAGTATGTTCAAAGATTTCAAAGACTTTTGTGTTGTGTGTGTTTAATGTTATTGTATAAATCAGGAATTATAAATTGTTTAGTCTTTACTCTCAAAATGTTGTTCTGTGATTCCAAATGCAATTCTAAATTGATTGATTGTCACGCGTAGCGTAGGAAGTAGTTACACATTTAGGTGGAGTGGCAATCTTTGCAAGGTGAGAGCAAGGTAAGCTAAGACTTCAAATTTAAATGGAAACATTTTAAACGAATTTTGATACATTAATATTTTTTTCAATTAAACCCGTCTTATAGGTATAATATTAGTTATGACTGAACAAACATAAAATAAATTAAAAATACTATCAATTAAGTTTTTAGTCTTAGACCAGTTACCGTAGTATGAGTGTTGAAAGCGATTATGTTTCCGTTGAAAGAAAATGATGCGGTTATACAACTCGTATATTCGCATTCCTTTCGTCCAACATAATGACAATTGCTTTAACATTCATAATACGGTACCTGTGTCTAAATCGGGAATATCCTTTTGTGTGATGAGTACAAAAGTTAAACTCTTGAATAGCACTATTTCAATCCGTGTTATTGTGTTCAATTGATGTAGATAGATTTAAAATGGTAAGCCAGGTTTTATGTGAGACTTACTATTATTTTGATACTTAGTTAATATCGCACTTTCATCATCTTATTACGGTTCGTCCGTCCTCTATCGGCTCACCGAGAACCAATCCGGTGAACCAATATAGGCCCTTCCAGCCGATTAGGTTAGGTGGATGACTTAAACCAAAAAAAAAATGACTTCACCAGGCATCTCGTCGAAAAACTACTGTGATTTATAACAAAACCATTTAGCTTACATGCTAAGTTTGCTTTTTACTCAAGACTGAAACAATAAACACAAAACAAAACAATTAATCAAGTAGATAATAGGAATTATGTATAAACGACCTACTTTTTATGTTGATGAAGTAGTCTAACATCTATTTGGAAGAGTAATTATTCTTACAAATCAACAAACGACTCGTAATCAGGTTATGGAGCAATATCACGGTTAATTATTACCCAGATTATTTTCAACCAACATGCAAAGGAGGCGAGTAATTAGATTTATTTTCATCAAACAAGTCCAGACGCGAAGTAAAGCCACAACCTTGTAGATAATAGCAGTTTTTAAACGTATTTATTCTTGGAAAGACTTCACATTTCTGCACGTTTTGGGGAACACACGATAGAACAAAAACCCCTCCAAGCGAGGTAACAGAGAAAAATTGAATTAGCTGGGACTACGGGATACAAGGGTCCCGTATCACAGCGCTACAAAAGGGGAATACATTCGCAATATTTCTTTTAGTCACAGTTAAGCTAGGGAGCGTATTTTGTTCAAATTGCCAATTTTCTCTCATCAACGACCCAAGGTGACTTTGATTACAAACCCTGAAGTTAATTTAATGAGGATTTGTAAGTAATATACCTAGGTAGGTACTTCGAAGTTATTACACTGTTGTACTAAATACTTTTTTCGTATGTAAAGAGTGATTCAGTAAATAAATCTTCAATATGAAAGGGGATTTTTCTGGCACAATTTAAGAATACTGTTATTAATTTTTGAGTTTTTAAATATGATTAAAAATTCTAATCAAAATTAGATAATAGATATCCGAACTGAACAGTTAAAATATGTAACCATTCCACTCTATTTCCCGAAGGTGTAGGCAGAGGTTATCCACCCACTTTTCGCCGGCTATGTTTAGGTACCATACGTAATAAGGAGCGAACATATTGCCGTTCAGAGTGTACAATTCCAAACTTCAAGCTGCTACTATGATTCTCTAAGTATATTAGAAAGTATTTTTGCTGGACCCGGGAATCGAACCTGGGACCTCGCAGTTATTAAACGAACACGTTCACCACTAGACTAGTGAGGCAGTTACAATATTTTAATCATAACAATCAGTGATGGATGATAATTGTAAAATGTATACATACACATGTCATGTAGAACACACACGTATCTTACTACCAAGCTATCTAGAGATAGCTCACTAAAAAGATATTTTGTATCTGTTTTATAGAGCCTGAAAATATCGCAAAAATATCACTCTTAGAAAAATCAAGTTTTCTTTGTAAGACAGTTTCTTCAAAATAAAACAAAGTAAAGTATATTGCGACAAGAGACAGGAGGAAGGAGACCTCATTCAGATCGTATCTGTCGGAAGAGGGGCTCTGATTTATGTCGTATCTAATGATAGTTGTACACACGATTGATGAACAATTGTGCGGTGATGAGCTGAGGGTGCGTAATTAGAAAATAGTAGGTACCGCTGACTAGTTGTTTCTTATTATATGAAATGAAATGAAAATGAAAATAGGAAACGACTATTTGATTTCTTTCGATATTGGTATTTTTGGAAATAGGGATGGAGGAAATGTAGGTATATTAAGTATACGATATTTTAAGTATATGTTCATAATTGGTAAACTTCTTGCAAGAGTTTGGAAGGTAATTCGGTCATAGACAAGTGGGTTTTGTAATTTTCTTTTTACATTTATCAATACAAGCTATTTCATTTCATTAACAAAATATTATATGACGTATTCGTATTTTGTATTTAAATCATGGGAAGTAACGTATAGTCTCTAAGTATGTAACGTATCTTAAAATGTTCAATGTTTTGGAGAATGAGTCACCTTCGTCCGTGGGAGTGCACAACCCTACACGTGATCCCTGTAAAGTGCAAATAAGGTGACAATAGGTGGGCTTAGTGACCTCTAACTACCTATCAGACAAAACCACCGACAAGCGACTTTGCCGTGGTCGGTTGTCTTGTCTGGTGACAGCATTTGAGAGAATGGGTCGGAAGTGTTGTTCCTTTATTGTTTCCAACCATATGAAGCCTCATTTCACTGCCACCTTTTCACCGAAAATCATTCTTAGTCCAGAGTACAAAGCACAAAACGCTTTGCTATCACTTTTAATACCGAACTGCTAAGCTGTGGAATACTCTGCCGGTATCTCTGTTTCCCGATTGCTATAATCTGCCTGTCTTCAAGTCACGAGTGAATCGGTATTTATTAGGTAAGTGCAGTTGTGGTCGAGCGCGCGCCAATTATAGGAAAAAAAGAGTGAATAGAATATATGCACGTTCCATCGTGTACCACATCATTGCTTAGTTTCAGGCAAGTTGTAGTTAAACGTAAGAGTATTTTAGAATTAAAACAATATGCTACCTTGTAAACACTTTCGACTAGTGCTTCAATAAAGCGAGATGCGCTAGTTAAATATTGACACTTCATCTTTTGAAAACACATACTTTAAAATCTTTTATGCAATTCGTTCATACCGAGGTTTCGTGTAGTCAAAAGTTAATACATTGTCTGTTAAGCAAGTCCAGTATTAAGGTCATAAATCACGAGCGGAGCAAATTGTTATCGAATGGGACAGGCGGGCTCGGAGCTCGAATGACGTTACCAGCACCGAAAACCCCTTAACGCCCTAATACTAATGGTTTAAATATTAACTCAGTAGACATTTTTCTTGGGGAAGTGGAAGATTTATTGTAGCTTGAATAAATGTACCTAAACACAAATATTGTAGGTTAGATTATGACGACCTATTCCTTGTAAGGTAAATATTCCTTATATGGTAACCATAGATTGTCGCAGTTGTATAAGTACAAGCTTAAGTAAATTATTTTAACTTTTGCATTAGACGATACCACCGCCTTAGACATATTACATAACGAAGTTATGTAATATGTCTAAGGTACAAAATATACGGGATTGACATTCACCTTCGTTAAGTCACGTGACAATCTTGTGTCAACCCTTAAATATTCCGTTCTTTTCTATCTTTCGCTATCACTCCGCTATATCAGTTTGTCTTGTGGTCTTGAGCCTTTAGGAAAAAGTCATATACCGATAACGAAAGAACATAATGTATAGAAATGACATAAGATTGTCATATGACATTTAGGAGGTGTATGTCAGTCGTCGTCAGTCTAAAGCGCTACATTCAGGGCCCTGAGCTCTCTCTTCTCCTCTACTATCTGCATGAAATACTAATAAAATTGAATTTTATAGCAGTAAGCTGCGAGTTTCTATTAAAATTAATGTTATCTAAGTTTAACTTTCAGTAATCATAATATTAGTTTTGAAAGTGACCCTTTGAACACAGCTGAATTCATGCAAATACAATTATGGGTTCAAAGTTAATAATCTACATAAAATATTCATGTTTTGCTAGGAAACTAGTTTTAAACATTGCAAATTATATCTAAAAACTGTCGCCTACAATAATCATATGATAATAAACTCTATCTACAATACATTAGCCTTATCTATACCTACTAATATTATAAAGCTAAAGAGATTGTTTGTTTGGTTAAACGCGCTATTGTCAGAGGCTATTGGTCCGATTTGAAAAATTCTTGCACTGTCAGATAGCGATAGTCATTTAATGAGGAAGGCTGTAGATATCAGTTTTTTACCACTGCGAGACATTATATAAAATTTTGGTCACGCAGCTAAGCCGCAGGGAGAAAAGCTGGTAATATTACTAAGTAGTTCTCTTTGCTGCAGTAGATAAATAACAAAAAAAATGAAAACATTGGACGTTATGAATACTTCTAACGACAACGCGTATATCATTGCTTATTTCAACATTATACATCGGAATGAAACATGGTCCAGTGGAAAGCGTGTTCGCTTAGTTGCTACAAGGTCGGCGTTCTATTCTTGGGTCGAGTAAAAAGACTTTTCTAAAATACTTCGAGAATCTTAGTTGTAGCTCGAAATTTGGAATTATGCCGATGAACGGAATATGCTTCTAAACATAGCCGGCAAAAAGGGTGTGATATTCACCTCTGTTCACACCTTAGTGTAATAAAGTCGTGATGCTATGTCTATGCTATGATGCTAGGAGACATAGTCACTATTAATAGGTCAATAGAGTTAGCAGCTATCAATTTAAGGTTTAGCAATTTTTCGTCCATTACTCGGCAACAGCGGCATTCCGATGTGTCAGTGGGCAATTTGCGGGTCGTTCGGAACTGTAATAAATCTTCATTACACCGCGGATCTATGTCATGTTCGTGTTTCGTCGAGATTTCGTTTACCGAGCTATTCTTCTCTCTTTTGAACTCTTTGTATTTCAATGAACCTATAAATCATCTTACTTAGAAGGACTATCTATACGTTGATCTTTTTGACGAATAAAATATTCAAAGAGGCTATGGGCTGAGTCACCTTCGTCTGTGGGAGTGCACCTTTTATTTGAATTCCGTGGTCCCCGGGTTATGCAAATCAGGTGACAATCAATCAAATGGTAATTATGTTTACTGGTAATTAACTGGTGGTAGGTTTTGGCCGTGGTTAGTGACCACCCATCAGACAAAGCCGCACCGCCAAACGGCCTTGCTGTGTTCCGGTACGATGTCTGGTGACACCATAAAAGAGGCTGGGTCGGAATTGTTGCTCCTAACTATATGGAGTCTCATTTCCCTGCCAATTTCCCGCCGAAAATCATTCAGGCGCGTCCCATCATAGACTACATCTTTGCTTAATATCAGGCAAGTTGTAGTCAAGCGCAAGCCTATTTCAGAATAAAAAGAGTCTGTTCTGTACCAATTTATGTTTAAAAAATACAGAAGACAAACTTTTTTATATTCTTTGTACAGAAATACCCCTAAATGGAGTATTTCTACAACATTATAAAAAGCATTTTTACAATGCATCTAATTTCTTCAGAGTGTAATTTTCGCTTATTTTACCCTGTAAAATGACATCGCATGGAGTAGAGTCGGTGTGATAAGGCAGGGATCCCGTGACTGCATATCATTAAAAACAGACAGTTGGTTGGAGCCGCAACACGGGTGTCAGTTAGAAAGAAGAGTGGTATAGACACTTAGTTTATATGCAGACTGAATGAGGATACTACAGCCTATCTACACCACATAGATATTTAGTTGTATCAAAACTACACTAAAATTATGTATTTCGGCGAACCCATAGGGTTGTGATCATTAGATACATGAAGGATCATGCATCTCGATGGGACAAAATAACACCATAGATAGAAATATCTTTGTTAATATAGTATTTCCCTAATCTCAAATATTCACAAATGGATGCAACCGTTTCCATCCATTTGCCTGCGCGGTTACTGGCGCTTGACTACCACTTGCCTGTTCCTGTTGCCTTGAAATAAGTTCAGTTGCAGTTAAGTTTCGATCTTTTCGTATCTTCGTAATTTTAGGACAATCGCTGTCAGATAAACTCGCGTCAAGTTCGCATCACGCAAGCGCTTATGACTAGATATGACAGTAAAACAATTACAAGAATATCATTTTGCACTAAGACGTTAACTTAAGTGCACCTGTACCGCAACTTGATCGGCGCGTCAAGACATTACGTGAAATCGTTAGCAATGATGTAGTCTACAATAGAACGTGCCGGCCTAAAATAGCCATTCACTCGTGATTCCGATTGATTTCCGGTGATAAGGTGGCAGTAGAATGTGGCTCCGAAAAGAAAAAACCATAAAGGAGTATCAATTCCAACCCACCCTGTTAAATGGTGTTACCAGACATCGTACCGGAAAACATAAAGGGCGCTTAGCTCTTTTTTATTTTTATTTATATAAATGCTTTATTTTATGTAACATGTGTGTTTAGGCCATCGTGAAAACAAAAACCTCAACTACTTCAATAGAACCAAACGGAGACTTTTGAGTAAAGATAAAAACTATGAATGATGTTGCTTATATTTCGTGTGGCACTTTATATCCTACTAGCTTCCGCCCACGGCTTCGACTGCGTGGTACTTATTGGGATAAAAAGTAGCCTACGTGTTAATCCGCACCATAATCTATCTCTGTAAAAATATTCCATCTATCCATCCAATGCCGTCCAGTAGTTTTTGCGTGACAGGAGAGTAACAAAGAGTAACAAACATCCATACATTCTTACATACTTTAGCGTTTGTAATATTAATAGGATTTAATTAGTGGTATTTTATTGTCAGTTGTTAATGAACAGCAAAGTTGATACAATACGTCCGCGTCGGTGACAAAGCAGTTTTGAAATCACGCGATCACTTGCGTTTCTGTTAATAGCCCCCGATCTTTTATTTGACCTGAAACGTAAGATATAGCGTAAAAGATTTATTAATGTACTATGTATATATGTTACGATTTATGAACCAAACTGAAAATAAAGAAGTAATGCAAAGAATTGTAATATTAAAGTAATATTGAGTAGTAGCGATGGAACATTCACACAAAAATCTTACAAAGGCTCGACCGGGGTTTGTATCTGTAGATATAAGTGCTAGAAGTACTAGAAATTAAGCCTACTGAGCTTTTTGGAAGTATTTCTCAGTAGTTGCCAGTCATTCACTGCACGGTAGGAAAATAAATTGGACTATTTTTAAGTAGACTCGCGTCTCAAAAAAATAAAGCATATTTTCATTTCATTTCTTCTACCGTCAACATCTGTTAAGTGAACAGCGTTATAAAAGTGCCCCCAAGATTATAACGGAAAAAGTGTAAAAAATACAAAAAGTTCGCATAAAAAAGTGCATCCAGACTTGCAACAAACAACAAGGAGGAGAGAAATATATAATTTTGTGCAAATCAATTGTTTTTCCGCTTAAAACCAGTGAAATACGCCCGCACCTATGTGTATACATGTATAACTTAACATAATCACACTTGACACTACTGATATTGACAATTGAACTTTCAACTTTTAAGTGACAAATCAAACGTCAGTGTCAGTTTTAAAAGTCAATCAAAGACAAAAAGTGTTGCCATAGCAAAAAGATTTCTCCCAAATGGTAGAAATTGAATAATAAAAATAATTATTTTATATAAATACATTACTGGTCCTGCTGCTAGAAGGTGTGTGTGATTTTTATGTGCTCAACTGATACGAATCGATCGATTTAAAATGCCTAAAATAAAAAGAACACCACCAAAATCATCAAAGGAAACCTTAACCAGAGAGGCTTCATACTCTGACTCTGAAGTGACTCCATCTTTGCATAGTAACATCAACCCGAGAACTAAGCGTCCGCGCACGGAACCTTCACCAAATAAACAAGAAACTTCACCAAATAAACAAGGATCTTCTGGCAAAGTCTCACTGGAACAAATCATGACTACTTTGACTGATATGAAAACACAACAAGAAGTGACATTTGCTAAAATTTTCTCTGAAATGTCGGATGTCAAAGAAAAAGTACATCAAATACAAAAAACAAACACCGAAATCGAGAAGTCGATAGAATACATGTATAATCATTATGAGGACCTGAAGCTACAAATCTTGGACCTAGAAAAGACTCGAGACGAAAACGCTGAAACTATCAACAAGCTTGAAAAACAACTTCAAGATATAAAATTGAGTTCGAGGTCATCTTCTCTAGAAATTAGAAATGTCCCAAATAAAGATAATGAAACAACTGAAGAGATGATCAATATTGTGTCACAGATAGGCAAAACTATCGGTATAGAAGTATCAGCGTCAGAAATACGCGATATTCATCGTTTACCAACCAAATCTATGATGAACAAAACAATCGTGGCCGAGTTTTCCACTGTACGAACTAAAACCAACTATCTGTCAGCTGCCCGTAATTTTAATAAAAGCCGGAAACTAGAAGACAAATTAAATACGACAGTGGTAGGCATGTGCGGAGATAAAAAACCGATATTTGTTGACGAATATCTTCCCGGCTCAATGAAGAAATTATATCTACAGTCTCGTGACTTTGCAAAAAAGAATGGATTCAGATTCTGCTGGATCTCGAACGGTAAAATTCTCTTACGCAGAGATCCAGATTGCAAAGAAACACATACTGTTAAAACTGAAGACTGTCTGGCTAACATTCTGAAACAAAAATGACTATTCGTACATTGCTACTCAAATAAGCTATCTATCGTGGTTATTTTTTTCTTTAAAATAGTATCAAATAGTTATAACGTAATAATAGAAGTAGTTTTTAACACAAAACACAATACGCACACATACAATAATACACTTATCACATACCACTCAGCTAACACGTATAATCTAACAAACATGAAGCTCAGTCTTAACTTTCCTGGCACTTTCATTTCTTTAAAAGTACCAACGCAAAAAACAATCGCACTATTACTGTTACTAAAACTCTTTAAATTGACCTCTGTATCGACATATGTAAAAGAAAGAAAAAAGAACTACAAATGGCGAATTTAAATAATATTCTTGATGAAATTGATCAACTCAATGTATCCAAATTTGACATTTGTGCCCCACATGAATACTCTTCTTTACAAAACTTACCGAAAACGTCACTAAAAATTGTACATATTAATATACGTAGCATTCACAAAAATCTTGACAGTTTTTTAATTTTTCTTGCACAAATGCCCATAGTTTTTGATCTTCTGATACTATCAGAATGCCGATTGAAAAATGCTGGCCCAACCCCAAAAATAGATGGATATACCACATATTCCACCATGAATAATCCAATACAAAACGACGGAGTAGTAATATACGTCAAAAATAACATACAATGTAATGTTACTGAACCGCCCTACTTTGAGGACGCAAATTGTCTTATCTGTTGTATACAAGACACGGCCATAATTAGCGTATATCGTTCACCTTCGTATACTAATCTTACAAATTTTTACAATAATCTAGAGACTGTAGTCTCTGCCTTGGCTAACACTAAATCGATTATAATAATGGGCGACTTAAACATTGACATCAAACCTAATAATGAGAACTCTGCCTCGCATGAATATCTTCTCCGCACAGCAACTCTGGGCCTTTTGCCAGCATTCCTACACCCCACTAGACCAAGATCTAATACTTGCCTAGACCACATATTACTTAAGACAAAATCCTCATCAAATTCCTTTGTACTAGAAACGAGCATCACAGATCATCATGCTACAGCCTTATGCTTACACAAAATCAACGTGAACCGCTGTGTCGTACAGACAACCACACGTTTAAATTACACCAAAGCTGTAAAAGATGTCGAAACCGCTGACTTAGCCCCGGTCATGGATGCTACAGATGCTAACGTTGCAGCAAATAACTTAATCACTACTCTCCAAGACATTGTACAAACACACACTTCTCTTGTAAAAATTTCAAGGAAAGCAAGAATAATCAAGCCTTGGATGACACCTGGTCTTATTCGATGCATCAAAAACCGAGACAACATGCATTTAAAGCTTAATTCGGATCCACAAAACACTATTCTTAAATTAACGTACACAAGATATAGAAATTTTTGTAATAGACTAATTAGGAAACTTAAACATTCTTATGAAAAACTTCAATTTACTAAAGCACAAAACAATACAAAAAAAACATGGAAAGTCGTTAAAAAACTCACTTATTCAGGAAAAACTAATCAGCCCGCCACGAATCTATTAACGTTATGCACGGACCCTATTTCTTCTGTTAATATTATCAATGAATACTTTGCTGAAATAGGTAAAACACTAGCATCTAAAATAACTACTCCTCCTGTAGACAGTGATCTAACACCAAAACAAAGTACGGTTAACTCGATTGCGGTTCTCTCGGTTAGTGAAGGAGATATCGACAGCATTATAAAAACGCTTCGGGATGACTGTGCCACAGGATGGGATAATATTCCAGCTAAGTTAATAAAAATGTCCCGTAACATTCTTGTGCCTCCCATTACTTATATATGTAATTTATCCATATCACAAGGTATATTTCCTAGTGCATTTAAAACTGCATTAGTTACGCCTGTATACAAAACAGGTGATAAAGATTTGATCTCGAACTATCGTCCCATTTCCGTTTTAAGCGCTTTGTCTAAGATCCTAGAACGTGTACTTAACAAGAGCCTAACAAACTATTTTACTAAATTCCATATCCTTGCCAATAATCAGTATGGTTTTCGTCAAGGGGTCTCCACCGAAGATGCCGTGGCTGACCTTGTAGAGTTGGTTTCTGAAAAACTGGACAAAAAACTAAAATGCTATGGTATTTTCTTGGATCTTAGTAAAGCATTCGATACCGTATGTACTCCAAAATTAATAGAAAAATTGCAAAATGTCGGCATACGAGGTCGAGCTCTTGACATCTACAAGGACTATCTTACCGAGCGTAGACAATCTGTCAAAATAGATAACGTAACCAGTGCAGAAGTACAAATCACTTTTGGTGTGCCCCAGGGTAGTATTTTGGGCCCAACCTTATTTTTAATTTATATTAATGACCTCTGCAATCTTTCCCTCCACAACTGTAATATTTTCACTTACGCAGATGATACTGCACTCGTAGCTTATGGTAAAAATTGGGATGAAGCTAAACAACACTCGGAGGAAGCATTGCGTAGTGTTATGCATTGGCTAGCAAGTAATTTATTAACCTTAAATGTTAATAAGACTAAATTCTTACGTTTTGTTCTACCTCATTCATCAAAACCGGATGTAGTAACTGGACATCTAAAAGCTCACAACTGTCCGCAGAATACTGACAATTGTACCTGTCTGTCGTTAACTATGGAAAAATATATAAAATATCTGGGTGTGTTTGTTGATGAGAAATTGGACTGGGGCGCTCAGTTGGAGCAACTAACCTCTCGCACCAGGAGACTTATATATATCTTTAAGACACTTAGGTTTTCAGCAGATAAAGGCACTCTCCGTATGGTTTACATGGCTTTGTGTCAATCAGTTCTGACATATTGTATTCCCGTGTGGGGAGGAACCCATAAAACAGAGCTACTAAAGCTTGAAAGAGCTCAAAGGGCTGTGCTAAAAGTAATCAACCTGAAACCACGGGCTTACCCAACATATAAGTTATATTCAGAATGTAAGGTCCTAACTGTTAGACAATTGTACATTCTAGGAACCGTCCTTCGCAAGCACTGTAAGATCTCTTTTAATAACCAGCTAGTTCTACGTCGTAGAGGAGTACCCATATGTCCAGGTCTTCCATGCAAAACTGCTTTTGCACGACGTCAGATTAATGCCTTAAGTGGTAGACTTTACAATAAAGTCCACAAACAATTAAATATCTACGCACTCACTAAGTATCCGCTAAAACATAAACTTAATTCCTGGTTACAGACACTAACATACAGCGATACCGAAGAGCTTCTAACCACTGTATAAAGACATAAAGGAACATTAAAAAACACACACACACACACACACACACACACACACACACGCACACACACGCGCGCGCGCGCGCGCATACGCATACGCGCGCGCGCGCGCCTTTTCCTTTTATTTTAATCTTAAGTAAGTACCTAGTTTGCCCTCCGCACGTATTGTACTTAATATCTATGTAACCGCAACAAGACCTATCACAATTTGGATGACTTTTCCCAAGATACAGACAGGTTTCCTGCCTAGTTTGGGAAAGGGTGTCCCATGACCTGCTTAAATTGCTGCACTAGTATTTTCGTTTTTATTATTAAGACAAATCCATAAACCTGTGTACAAACTATGTAGAAGTAAATAAATTTATTATTATTATTTATTATTATTATTTCATTAACAAAACATTACATGACGTATGAGTTCTCAACTTGCGCCGCATAGAAGGAGGGTCAGTAACAGCGGGGGTCGAATGACAACCCTAAACAGAAAGGGCTCTCAGAGAAATCGTCCCTTCCCTATATGAGCTCCATAGAATTCCGCTTAGATGCATTTCGTCACCATACATCGTGTTTGGGTATATTTTGCTTGAGTAGGTACCTAAGTTCCTAAGTTATTCTTGTGTTTTTGTTCAGTAATATAAAATTTTATGCGGTTGAAAAAGTCTTACTGAAATTTTGCTACGGTTTTGTAGCTGGAATTTAAGTGGCCGTAACGTATTCTACGAAAATCTTTGATTCCCGGTAATAAATTCGTGAATAAAGTTCAAGCATTAATTAAATAAGTGGTGTTCTTTTAATGATTTTGTAAAAATAAAACGTTTTTATCCAAGTGTCTTTTGTTCCGCTTAAAATAACTTCGATCGAAGAGAACAACAAATGTGTGGGGTTAACGGATTCTCACTCGACTTTTCAAAGGTCCATGTCAATCTTC
Organism: Meganola albula; assembly: GCA_936450015.1. Taxonomy (NCBI): domain Eukaryota; kingdom Metazoa; phylum Arthropoda; class Insecta; order Lepidoptera; family Nolidae; genus Meganola; species Meganola albula. Next base: position 8,443,577 of record OW388155.1, on the reverse strand, counting down.
ACTAGCATTATAAATGCGGAAATACATTGTCGGTCTGTCGCGCTGTCACACCAAAACTAATGAACCGATTTGGATAAAATTTGGTATGGAGATGGTTGAAGATCCAGGGAAGGACATAACATCGTTTTTATTCGACTGCGCAACGAGAGGCTACGACCGATTTAAAACAAAAAGGCTAGTCCCAAATATTATTATTTACTTTTTCGTGCAGGTGTGATGTCTGGTGATAACATTTATGAGGGTGGGCCGTAATTGTTGCTCCTTAATGGTTTCTAACCATATGGAGCCTCATTCCAAAGCCAACTTGCTCACATAAAATCATTCACTATCGCGAGAGCATAGATATAGTGGGCAGGCGCATCCCTTCGTAAATAACATCATTGCCAAGTTGTAGGGAAGCGCAGGCCTATTTCAGAAAAAAAATGTGACTTTTCCCAGAGAGTTTCCCTAGACAAAACATATTAACACTAAAAAAAGTGTCGATCCGAGAGAAGAAAATAAGCTTGTCATATTAGTTTACAATGAACAGTCACACGACATATTTGTCGAATCTTTAGGTGTTTTGTTTTTTTTGAATTCTAAAAAGAAGTAGTTGTTTGTTTCTTTCAGTATTTGTTAATTATCTTTTGTAGCTGACTACAAAAGTACAATCAATACAACAACAGCACAAATAACATGTACTGTGCGTGCTTGCTATCGTGCGAGAGAGGCAGGTGTGAGCAACGGAATATGCAGTTGCCGTGCCCAAATATTGCCATTATCCAATGTTTGGTTAGACATTCTTACTCCTAGTTTACTGCCCCACCTTTCACACTTTCCAATGATACAGACGTGAGTGAAAATGTTATTATGTTAGGCAAACTTCGTGCCGGGTTTTATATAAAATATACACAAAAAATTTCCGTCCTTTTCCAGACCACAATTTAAACACAAAATTTCATAATAATCGGTCAAGCCGGAGGAGTTTTGACACAAAAATTGTAACAAGAGATTGTCAAGAGATACATACAAAGAGTTATGAAACCCTTTTTGGACGATCAGGACTTAACACTCGGCTGGTTTTCAAAAGTTGATTTCAGCGGTTGAATTTAAAATGCAACTAGATATACATCATATCACAAACAGAACACAGGTTAGGTAAATAAATAATAATAATAATAAATAATAATAATAATATAGTGGGACATGAACATACACGGTCATCTGATCCCAAAGTAAGCTGAGCTTGTACTATGGAAAACAGATAACTGGTAAAATAGTTACTACATATAATACTTTTCTTTTGTAAATATATACTTAAATATAGATAATTACACCCAGACACAAGACAGACATAATTATTTAAACAAATGTTATAAATGTTGTAAATGAAAATGACAAAGGTATATTAATGTGTCTCTAGAGGAGTAAAACAGAACTACCTACCTCTACCAGTTTACCTTAAGATAACGAATGCGGAAGACTTTTTTGACGTATTAGTGTAGGTTAGGCATTAGTTAGTTTAGTTCTTTCTTTAGGTTAGTGTTGAGATTATTATTCAGTTAGGTCATTTTTCTTATCCAATTGTATATATATGTAGTAAACAGTTTTAAAGGTAATTTAAAACTACCTGTTTCCATCAATTTATTATTCTACTATTTTTCCTTTTGAGTTTTTATCGGGTTTGTGCGTCGGGTAATGTATAGAGCGTTTGGTTCGCGGCGTGAAGGCAATGAGAGGGGAGGGATATACTGACGTCACTTGCACATGCGCAGTTAACGACTCCTTGAAACATAGAGTAGGTACAGAGCAGATTATCCGTAGGTGTTAAATGATGCACAGGTTTACTTAAAACTTGTAGGTTTAAAATGATTTTACTTTGTTTTATTTGTAGTAAACGTCGCGTGGAAAAGAACCTGTACTACTTATTAATATTAACAGGTACCAAAGATGAATAGTCACTAAAAAATATATTCTTTTCAAGTCCATTAATTATATACCAATTTTCCACACAAAAAAGGTGCATATTTGACGTCGAGTTGCGTTGGAAAATTCAAGCCCGCTTACAATCTTCAATAATACTGATTTTCTTTTAATAACAAAAATCCTACTTATCAACTGAATTTACTATCGATAAACGATCAGAATATTAAAAGTTAGATAAATTAATAAAAACTAGTATATCTTTGTGTGGTAACTGCTCTGTGTGCATCAATCCGTGTCCGCGTTGGCAGAGGGCGACCAGTCGCCTCGGTCGCGTGTGCTGCTACGAACGCTACGCGACTACGCCGTAGCTACTACGCGGCAACTGCGCTGCTACGCCGCGGCACCGTAGAAATAATTGAACAGTGACTGTGAGAGTTATATGGGAATTATTTTGTGTTTTCTGTGTCTCCTACTAGAGGTGGCGTAACTCAGTTCCTCTACAAGGTAAGTTATTGAATAATGAGTTATGAATAGATATTGTCTCGGATGTGAGCGTTTTACTCTAATGTCAAGGACACGAAGATCAAATACTCGATGCCAAGTCTTATTTGTTTACTTTCGAGTGTTTGTATTGTGCTGTATCATCAATTGTGACGTTTCACTTTATAGTGCGCAAAAATACAAGGCTAACATTGTTTTGTTTATCTACCTACGCGTATCATCGGTCGTCGGTCGTACCATCTATTGCAGCAATTAGTTTAATGATAAACTAAGATTAAATTGGTTGTATTTAGCACAATAAAGAAAAATATAGAAGTTTATAAATAAACATAATAAATTTTATTGTAGTAGGTAGGTATGTACCAAAAAAAGCAATAAATTAAAAGCAAAAGGTCAAACAACTTATTGACAGAAGCTAAATATTAACGTTATAATGAAAAGAAATGAACAGCGGAACTGTAAATAATTGTGAATAAATGTGATCGTTATTAAATTATTCACGAGCAGTGTATAAAATTTTCTTTGTGTCGCTTACCTTTTCATACGCCATTATGTTTCAAAAGTAAGTATTAACTAATAATTGTGCTTTAAATACCATTATGGAAGCTAGTAAAAGCTTTTACTTTTAATAATACGGTTCTAATACCATGTGAATATAGTTCTTTTGAGTTAAGCTTATCGCCCACTGGCGACAACAGTGTTAAGACAGTTTAACATCAAGACAGTGTTTGTGAGAGTTAATTGTATACAATTTTTTTTTAGACGCCCTGTTTGTAGTGTGCGCTACTTCTTAGGCTTTCTACAGCGATTCAACGGTAGTCTGTCTTAAAACTGTCTTGTTATAAGTAAGCGGCAATCGATTAAAAAGTTTAACTATTAGTGATCTTTATAACTGGGCGTTTGCACTGCACTACAAAACAAGATACTCATACAAGCATAACCTTATCTCTTTCTAATCATCTCCAAACAATAGAGATAGATAGTGCTGGCAATATGTTGTGCATGTTTCGCAGTGGAAACTGGGTTTAAGAAGACAGCAGTAAACAGCAGTGGGTTACTGAAGAATTTACTTTACTTTTGCACAGTTTTATAGAAAGATTAGCGTTGAATAGTATATTTCATAATCCAGTACTGCTGGAGAAAAAAGAGTATTAAATAGTCTTCTACTTGTAAAGCGTAAGGTAAATGCGTAACGCGTTTCCCACGCTATGGATATGTGGGACTCTCATCCTCCAGCTTCTCCAAATGAGAAGAAGTAGGGAGCTTTATCCACTTAAAACACCTTGACGGACCCTCTTGTTCGGTTCTTCTTCGCTTCGGTTAAAGAAAGTTTGTTTGGTTGAACGCGCTAATTTCAGGGACTAACTAACTAACGGTGCAAGAATTTTTCAAAGTAGAACAATTTGAAAAATTCTTGCACCGTTAGTTAAAGAAAAGGAGAGATTGAAATTATGAGTTACAAACACAATTGACTAGCTTCCGCCCGCGGGTTCGCCCGCGAAATTGATCTCTCTAATCTTGTTTCTTCTTACAAACTTTGGAACCCCGTTTCACCCCCTTAAAGGGTGAGTTTTGAAAAATCCTTTCTTAGTGCACCCCTAGACCCCATAAGGAACCTACGTGCCAAATTTGGAGTCTCCAGACCCAGCGGTTTGGGCTCTGCGTTGATATGTCAGTCTTCTTTTATATATTTAGAAGATTATGGAAATCAGATTACAATATATTTGGAAAATTAAAAAGGTACGTGATAGGTAAGGGTAAGGTACTAATAAATAGGAATTTATCACCCCATAGTTATTAGGTGTGTGTTCTCGTATGTGAATGTTTGCGGGGCTGAACCAGATACATAAGGAGCCAAGCTATCAGCAGTCGATCACAACGATCGCATTTGCATATTGCCTCCCACACGATACAGTGGCCTCTTGAATAGTCTTCTTGACTTCGTGTTGTTCGTCTCTATCATTGGTAAGATTTAATAAATTGTATTTAAGTAGAACCACAAAGTTTTTGATTTATCTAACTATCTTATCACTTGTACTAATTTAATACTTACTAAAGAGTTTGTTTTTCGGGTTTGCTTTTGGTTTTAATACATAAATTCTTGAGAACCTGAAATTAAATGTGTTACGTTAAAAAATAGACTAAGTGATATTCCAGACTATTTTTACCAAAGTTCATACATTAAGAAACGTTCAATCATCGATACAAAATATCATATTAATAATATGTACTAGTAAGAAGTAACAATAAGTAAGATAGAAATGAAACTTAAGTTAGTTAATAGTGGTAATTTTTATTCTTTTTTATTCATGTTTCAAATTAGGTCAATTTCCTCGTAAGCTTGTATTATTTATCTTCGTGATAACAATATTGAAGATTGAATAGATAGTACGTTAGTAGTAAATAATATTTTACTCACTGAATTTATTCTCGGAAAACATTTCGTTTCAAGTTTCCGGAATTTTCTAAAGCCTCGTGAAAAATGGTATAAGTACCTATATCTGAGTTGAGCTACGTTTTAAAAGATTTTTTGATGAATTTGGGTCGTGTAATCCTCTGCTTTTGTTTGAATGGAATTATGAAGAATTTATCGTTTAGCGATTGTGACCGTTATCATAACTGAAATATAAGTAGAATTCATTTTGTTCGTGAATGGAAGATAAATGGTTAAAATAAATGTATCATAAGCTCTTTGTAAAGAATTTTGTACAAAAAGAATTCAAACAATACAAATAGCAAATTTTTTGTAAATATGAATCTTGTAATGGCCTGATTTTATCACGGGAGTGTTCACAAAGGGATTCAAAAGACTTGCGTGTTGTTTCCAATCTAAATAAGTGTGTCATCCTTTTGGAAGCGACTGATTCATATCATAAAATGCTAAAAATATCTTTTATAGGAACTGAGAGAGCGGCTTGGAGAAAATGTATGATCGTCAAAGCAGTTCTACATTTATAATGGTAGAGACTAAACTGCAACTATGAATACCTTAGAATGTGCAAACTAGGAAACACTATTTGTTTTAGGACTCTGGATTAAATAAAGCAATTTATCATTATAAATTTAGACTAATAAGTATTTATTATACAAAGTTATAATAAACTAGCGGACCCGGCAGACGTCGTTCTGCCCGGTAAAGCAGTGCCATCTACCGGGTCTCAGACCTACCGAATATAACCAATAATAAATAATAGGTATCTAACCCGGTTTTCGGCACTTATTCGCTTTCTAAATTTTCTTTTTTTTTAATTTTTCGTGCGTAAGAACCATCCTCGTACTTAAAGGAATATATAAAAAAAAGAATTAGCGAAATCGGTCCAGCCGTTCACGCGTGATGTCGTGACATACAACAGAAAACGGGTTTCATTTTTATATATATAGATAGATGAAGTCTTCAAATGTAGGTAAGAGGTTGTTTAGTATAATATTTCATGAATAATCGCTAAGTACTTTTTCTTTAAATAAGCTAACGTTTTATAGTTATGAGATAATTTGTTCGGCGTAAAATTTAAAACGAGTATTTTCTGGAATTTTTGATAGATTACTTTTTGTTAGACGAAAATTAAAAACGCTCAATTTTTTTTTCTTATTTTAAACTTACTTTTTTATTCCAAGTAGGTACCCCAGCAAAGTTTGACAGGTTGATTAATTAACACTTTATATAAGTGTATAAGTGTGCTTTAGTGCTTCCTGTATAGGTACAAAGTGGAATTTATTGAATGTTTGAAGAGAAAATACTTATTTTAAATAATAGAGGTAGCAGGTTTTAGTCAAAGTAAGTAAACATTCCTTTGTTCTTTGAAATAAACAAGAACATTTGTTGATTTTTGGTCCATCACATTTTGAAGTCGCGCAAAATGCCGCTTCCATTTAGACTCTACTTCATACCTTAGGGTTGTCACTTACTTTAGATAAACACCGACGAAATAAAGAGGTGTTATAAGTTTGACGCAAGAACAATGAGTCAACTGGCTTGTCCAGAACGTATGGCTACTCTGTTGCTCATTGGCCGACTGTAAAGAAGGGTTCTATAGACTGTGGCTAGATGTTGAACGCAAGTAGTTACGCGAAGTGCACACTATACTCATAGACACGGCCTAGTGCTCCGCAGCCCCACTGGCCTCGGTACTATTGTCTGAAAAGTGCAACAGGCTTGAGTTACGTTGCATTGTATAGTGATGATTTAAAAACTGCAAAACACATGAATACTGGAGAACGGCGTAGTACCTATGCTTTATACAAAAATCTTCTGTTTTCGTAATGACTCTACTTTGAAATGTACCTAGGACTGAACTTGGTAGATACTTTGTCGTACTCTCTACGTGAAATGGTCCTCATCAGTTTAACATATTTATGTAGGTGCGTGATTCGACTTTCAGTTATCTTTTGACTTTTTGACATTCTGAATTCAATTTATACTGGAGTATAAGAATCTGGATTTAGAATGCAATTCTTACCGAACTACCTAAACGCAAGCGCGTTTGTGCTTGGTAATCTCAGTTGAATTATTATAACCGGTAGTATAATAATTATGCATAATAATTGTAGTAAAGTAAAAGGGGCCACAGCACCGGCAGCACGGGCCACCTAACCGAGTGAAGCTTTATAAATACTGTAGTCTTTGGTCAGTGCTCTATGTAGGTAGTAGGCAATCAATCATTCAACATATATAGGCTTGAATATATAGGCTTGAAATGTGTTAGCGACGCACCCTTAAATTCCTACTAGAAGTAGGTTTTATCAAAGTGTTGGATTCTATATTTACTCCACAGATACTAGCAGATATATTATTATATAATATTTTTTCGCTGCGTTGGTAGTTTGTTTTTTCTTATTTAAGCAGAAGAATGTAAAAAAGCTATAATTGTATTTTATGATCTTTACAACTCCTACAGTATGTTTATAATTTGGCTTTGTCTGTCATCTTGATATTTATGCTAGTAAGAAAGAGACAAATTCCATTTTAACTACAGAGGCTTAAAAGATTTTTATGAATAAAACAGAAAGTCTATCACATCAAAGAGTTTTACTATATTATGAACCCACCTAAGTTCTCGTTTCAGCATTTTATATTTTCAGTTTGTAGAAACAAGTTATAAAACTGGGGTTAATGTCATCATATTGTAGAAACTTAAATAAATATTGTCTGGAAGGTATACTATGTGTGAGACCACTTTCTTTTATGAGACTTTTATAGTAAGTATTTCAATGTTGTACGACTAGTGTCATATTTTTGTGCAACAGGTTTTGGGTGTCTGTTAGCGTTGAATTTTATTATTATAACATTAAATTTGATATTCACTTTAACATAATAGTTGTATTGGAAACCCACGCATTCAATATCAAGAACACCTACGAGTGTAATCGAAAAATTTCTGAAGTATTTTTTAAATATTTATATCTTAGAATTACTAAATTGACATAGCTACTACACGCAATACTATGTATAATAATAATATTCTGGGACATTAACACACACGGTCATCTGATCGCATACCAAGCAGATCTAGTGTCATGGAAACCAGATAACTGATTTATGTACGTACGTACTTAATACTAACTTTTCTTTTGTAAATACATTCTTATAATAGATAAATTAGACCCAGACTCAAGACAAATAGAAATGTTCATTATGCAAATATCTGTCTTGGGTGGGAATTGAACCCACGACCTACGGCGTGAAAAGCAAGTGTTTTACCGACAACACCACCGATCCTGCCCGTCCGTATATAAAATTTCTATTATGTAGGTTCTTTAAAAATATAAATTTTGCGGCTTTAGTGTCTGATTGTCTCTGGTTGACATTCTTACGTCGGGGAAAAATGTCTATGAGGTCTGTTGAATGAGCATGTGGTACGTGCAAAACAAATTAGATCTCACAAAAGGGCATCCATGTCTATCCAACATTTTGTGAATATTTGTGTAATTTGTATAATCACTAACAAAAATACTGATTAGCTTTCTGTGGTATTATTTTGTACTCTAAACAGAGCGGACCAATTGTGGGTGGTATTCACCTCGTCGCTATTAATTCTAGCTAATAATATTTTTCTTTTAATATCAAAGAAAAACAATAAACATTTTCTTTTACCCTCACAAGTATCAGATTTTCTTCAATAAATCTCCAGACTCAACATGAAAGAAACATTACACTAACATAATAAATCGACTACCTACACAGTAACACTGAATAATAATAGTAACATAAGAATAGGTAACTAATGTAAATAGTCAATACCTCAGAGAGAAGAAAATCCCTAGACTTATATTCGTGAGTATAAAAAAGACTAAATTTAAGCGATTTAAGATTAGCTTTTGTGTGATTTAATCTTTGGATCAAAATAAAAAAATATATTAAACGCGAAAGTAACTCTATCTGTCTGTCGCACTATAACGTCGTAACCACTGAAGCGATTTGTATGAAATTAGGTATGGAGATAGTTTGAGACTCGGGGAAGGACATAGGATAGTTTTTATCCGACTGCGCAAAAAGAAGTCAATGGTTTAGTGCGATAGACGACATACGCGCGGGCTCAGCCGTGGTCGGAAAGCTAGTGTCGTATAATTTAATTTAAAAGCTAGTGTACCAAAACTATATTTTTTTATTTATAATATAGAGACTTATTGTACGTTAGTATATATTTACAAAAATAATCTATAGTGTTTTTGCTCCAATAGTCCGTTATATATATTTTTTATATCTATCTAAGAACATTTGAGTTTAGGTACTTGACGAATAGCATACGGTTATTTAGAAGATACTATGTAATAAAAAATAACAAATATACATATATTCCTTCATATAAAATATGAAGGAATATAAGTATATTAGTTATTTTTAAACTTTTAAACTTCTTAGCAGTGCAGTTAAATGTATAAAATTACAAAAAAAAATAGGGTGAGTTAAATCTAAATAGCAATTTTACTCATCATCACGTCAACCCTTTTAGTGTCCCACAGCTGGGCACGGGTTTTTTCTCAACTATCTTACGAGCTAAGAAAGTTTAGGCCTTAGTCCGCACACGCTGGCCAAGTGCGGGTTGGTGGATGCCACATGTCCTTGAAGGGTTAGTTCTTAGACATGCCAGTTTTCCCACCATGTTTTTCTTCACCGATGCTGAGCAGCAGCGATGAAAAAATTCACGCAAAGATTTGAGGGCACTACTGGGAATCGAAACCGCGACCTTATTACTAGCGAAGGTCCGTAGCGCTACGCCACCGATGTCGCCGCCGCTTTTTACTCATAGCTATTTAAGAAAGTTTAGGCCTTAGTCCGCACACGCTGGCCAAGTGCGGGTTGGTGGATGTCACAAGTCCTTGAAGGGTTAGTTCTTAGACATGCCAGTTTCCCCACCATGTTTTTCTTCACCGATGCTGAGCAGCAGCGATGAAAAAATTAACGCAAAGATTTGAGGGCACTACTGGGAATCGAAACCGCGACCTTATTACTAGCGTAGGTCCGTAGCGCTACGCCACCGATGTCGCCGCCGCTTTTTACTCATAGCTATTTAAATAAGTGCCGAATCAACAATACAGATTAGAGTCTTAGTGAAATTACTCGATGATAACAAGATGACGTAACACAATTAAGTATTATCGACCATAACAGAAATACAACAACGTTATTACTTATAGAATGAAATCCAGTAACGCCAAAAGTGGAACGGCCATAAAATTGTTGATAACTGTAATAAATGCTGAGATTTGCGTCCTTCCGATATATTATTATAATAATATTGGTACTGTAAAAGAAATTTTGAGAGATATTATTTCATAAAGCCACTTGTTACCTATTAAATATCCTTGGCGTATGTACGCAATACGTACAAGATCTGCTTACTATATGTCTACCAATAATCTAAGGTGTGTTAATTCATAGGTATATTTGCAACCGACTTCAAAAAGTTGGTTCTCAATTCAAACTGTATGTTTTTTTTTTAATTTTTCTTGTAGGTATGTGGCCTACTTACCTACAAGAAAAAATTAAAAACAAAACATTACATGAAATTTCTACTATATATTATAGATCGATTTCGATAATTCTTTTTTTGTTTTGATGTATTTCATTCCCAGTGCGGTGGTCCGATATAAATTTTACCAAAATCGATTTAGCGGGTTTTGAGTTATTGCAGCATATTTTTAAAAAAGCTATATACGATACACGTATACATTTCCTTTATAACCTCATAAAATATATGGAAAATCTTTCTAAACATATGATTATCTTTAATTTTTTTTAGGTTAAACGTTTGATTAAAATGTACTAAAAGTTATTAACGTTTCGCCAGTTTATATTAGCGGCCATATTGGATTTATAAGTATTAAGGAAATAAATTTTCCAAGTCAAGACAAGTCATTTGATACCCATTTTGAGAGGTTTGCAACAAAATTGGTGATCCATAATTTCATTACCGCATCTTGGATTTATAAAGACGTTGAACACGTATTACTTTATTGTCACCATATTTAAAGGTGACACCTTCACACCTTTAAATATGGTGACAATAAATCTGATCAGGATTGATCTGAAATTTAATACGCACCTTTATCATCCTTTCCTTTGACGGATTTAAACGGGGAGGGGGTCAGATTTCAATTACTAGATTTTCCTCAAACAAATAAACAAACAAGGAAAGCTAAATAAAACCGTTTCATTAGTAGAATATATCTCAAAGAGTGGCATTTGATGATCTGTGTTCCTTACTTACAGTTTTAGCAGCGGTATCCGGCATGTCATAAAAATTTAAAGATGTGGTTTATCCACCGACCAGCATTTGGCCAGCGTGTGTGAATTAAAGCTTAAATATCTTTTGACTCTTGAGATAGTAGCAAGAAGACTCGCAGCAGGATTGTTATATCATTCTAAAAAGTAATTAAGTAAACCTAACTATAAATTACCTTGTGTGCGGTAAGCGTGTTTGAAAACCGTTTGTGCTAGAAAACTGCGAATGACCGGTTTCGATTCCCGGGTCGAACAAAAATACTTTGCTAATATTCTTAGAGAATCACTTTTGAATTGTATCCAATGAACGGCAAACGGCTTGCTTATATTGCTTAATTATTACATATGGGACCTGAACACACCCGGCGAAAAGTGGGTGATATTCAACTCTGCCTACACTTTCAGTTAGTACAATGTGGCGCTATGTGTTATGTTTTATGTGGTACTAGCTTCCGCCCACGGTTTCGCCCACGTGGTACTTATTGGGATAAGAAGTAGTTTATGTAATAATTTTGGACGTCATAAACCTCAGTCCACCCGTGACCATAGTCTGAAAATACATTGTAACGTCATGATCTAAAATCTGAAGTAATAGTTATAATTCAATGTGCGATATTCGCGTAAATCTAAAAAAATACTAAGTAGTCTATGTATTAATCCAGACTATAATCTATCTCTGTGCTAAATTTCATACAATTCGGTCCAGTAGCAAAAACAAATAATATCAAACGTCCATACATTCTGAAACACTTTCATGTCTATAATATACGTAATTAATTTATTATTAATTTATCATCGGTCAATTAATTCATAGTAATAATTTATTCAATTATAACAACAGAATAGTAAAAACATGTGTTCCTAGCCTATAAGGAAAGGTTCGTAGTGGGGTGTTAGTAAGATAGGGTGTGTGGTGTATTGTCACAAGTGACACGCTCCGAATATAGGGTGGTTATGCTAGCACAGTTTTCTTTGTGCACGCTGCTGGTGTACAAAAGATAAAAATAATAAGGTGCGATTAGATAGGAGACTCGGTTCACTGTGATTCCAACATAAAAATGCTAACGTTAAGATAAAAAAAACATTTTATTTATTTTAGAATTTGACAAAATAGAATCATTTATTTTATATGTGCAGAAGTGGCGCAGATAAGGCTCGCTTTTGAAATGTAAGGTCCCGGGTTCGATCCCCGGTCGAGCTCACATATGTGTGACTTGTTTCATCTCCGCTGAAGAAAAACATCGTGAGGAAACCGGCATGTGTAAGAACTAAACATTTGAGGACATGTGACATCCACTAAGCAGCACTTGGCCAGCGTGTGTGGAACCTAAGTGAAGGCCTTGTAGTAAGTAGGTTTTTTTAAACAAAATGATATGACAAATGACAAGCAAATAGACCTGACTTAATAACAATCTTACCATTAACCTAAATAAATAAATAACTAACGACGTAAACTAAAACATCGAAATATTCTTCCGCGTCGTCATCGTTCGGGAACATACCTAAAAGGCTAGCGGCAATTTAGTGAGTAGATACAAATAACATAAACAATAATAACCTTATTCATAAAAACCATATGAGACTCCTTAGTTATAGATGACTTTGTCTCTTTCTTACTAATGTAAATGTCAAGATGATAGACAAAAACAACGAATTATAAACCTATTTTAGCTATAATGCGCTTATAAGACGTTTATGAATACGGGGGAAAGTATATAACTAAAATAATCTTCATTATGATCATTATAATTAGTAAGTCCTTTGCACAAGTATCAACTTGTGTTTTTTAAACTACTGAGCATTATAACAATTCTTTGAAATATCAGTCAACCTTTGTCCATGGGCCGCGCTGTCTTCTGCAATTAATTTGACTATGAGTGCGTAGGTACTTACATATTCACTCTTCCTGATTTTTACATTGTATCTCACACGTTTCAATGTATAATAAAAGTTACGTAAAGTAATAACAGGGAGGAAGAGCGCATTTTATAAGGGAAAAATAAATGGTCGGCATACCACAGACGATGGGTGTAATTCGTCATAAAGTCGGGGCCGTCGAAGTTATGAATAGCACGTCTTTGAACAAAAATGTGAAGGAAAATGTTTCTATTATCATTCCAGCAATCCTGTGCTTTTTAACCGACTTCAGAAAAAAAGGACGAGTTTTCTTTTTATCTGTATCTATTAATATTATAGGTAATTGTGAAAGTAACTCATAGTGATTTTGATATTTTTTCAACAAAACAACTAAAAATTTCTTTAAAACTTATTGGCAATTTTTGAATTGAATCAGAAAAATAATAGAAAGAGTTGGAAAGTAAGATTGTCCCTTTTCCTCCAAGCAAAGCGGGTGTGAGAATATAGAAAAAGAAGAGATTTTATCTACCTATCTCATTTTAATATACTGTACGCTCAGGCAAATACGAAAACGCAAAGCTAGTCACCTATAATGCAATTTTAATTTTGGCTTCTACCCAAAATCAGATTCAGGTTCATTCCAGTTAAAATAGGAAATTAAAACCTATCGAAAGTATACTCAGCTTCTTTTTCGTGGTGGTGGAAATACGTGCTACGTGAATCGAATTTTTTTGTTTGCTTTACAACAGGTACATTTATTTTAACCGCACATGGAATGTAAGCTATCATTGTAAAATGTATCTTTTGTATTCAATAATATGGTGTATTACGTTACGGGCTGTCCTAAATACTTTACAATCAATATTTCCGGCTACCGGAGGGGTGCCTTGCAACAGCTATTCAATTAGTGGACCGGTGGCGTGGTTGGTAAGATATTTACTTGCTTTTCACGACGCAGGTCGTGGGTTCGATTCCCACCCAAATCAGATGTAATTATCTACTCGTATATTTTAGTAGGTATGTATTTACAAAAGAAAAGTATTATATGTAGTAAATTAACAGTTATCTGGTTTCCATAGTACAAGTTCCGCTAAGTTTCGGATCTGATGACCTTGTGTGTTAATGTTCCACTATATTATTATTATTTTTCACTACGTAATCACAGCGTTGGTTCATCGATGTCTAGGCATGTATGCTTAAACAATTGGTTAAAATATATTTGATTTATACCGATGTTTGACAACTGTGAAGTTTTCTAAAACTTAAACCAGAGACAAAGAAAAAGCTCTTTTCGTTGAGTTTCTTTCGTAAGTTGAAGTGATATATCTCCATCTGAATATACCTATAGGTACAAGAAGATACTGACAGACTGACATATCAACGCACAGCCCAAACCGCTGGATCTAGAGATTCCAAATTTGGCACATAGGTTCCTTAAGAGGTCTAGTGGTACATTAAGAAGATTTTATTTTTCAAAACTATTCTCTAAATCCGCAAAGTTAAAATGGGATTGGGCTGGTCACATTTGTCGTATGCATCGAGACAGATGGGCCCGTATCACGACGCAGTGGTTTCCTGATGAAGGTCGTCGTCTCCGAGGAAGACAATGATCTAAGCTCGTTTGTGGTTACTTGGACGGAAGAAGCTAGCAATAGGGACAGTTGAAGGCTATGGCTTTTGCCCAGCAGTGGGACATTAAAAAAAGCCCTAAGTGAGACTGAGACCTCGCGGGCAAAGCCGTGGGCGGAAGCTAATTCTTCCCATATGTAGTTAATAATGATAAAGATAAAGATAAAGATAAAGATACGTTTATTGCATAACTGTGTACATAAATGGTGTAAGTATTGTAGTCACGTTTCAACAGTCTACCCGAGTCGGATATGCAATAATTAATAAGTTAAACAATAACTATGTAACATTTTAAGAAATAAATACATTAGAGAAAAAAGAACAATTTAACATAATTATAATTATTACACAAAACTGCCTAACAAAACTTTTGTGCAAAGAACTCATTCAAGTTGTAAAACACATTAACAATTAGCCACTTCTTCAAGTAGGTTTTAAATAATCTGCCATCTAACTTCTTTATATCTACAGGTAGATGATTATAGACACGAATGGCGGTTATATAAGTGCTTTTGTAAAATATTGAACACTTTACAATGGGTAAAATAATATTGTATTTATATTTAATACGAATATTTTTCTTGGTGTTGGATTTGAGGTCAAAATACTGCATATTATTTCTTACAAATAAACAAAGCTCTAATATATAAATACCAGTGAGAGTCAGAATATTTTTATTTTTAAAGACCTGTCTTAGTGATTCTGTACGGTGCATGTTATATATTGTGCGAAGACATTTTTTTTGAAGAATGAAAGTTGATTGAACATCTGTCGAGTTTCCCCAGTAGATAACCCCATATGTTAATAAAGGATAAACATTTCCAAAATAGGCATTTCTTGCAATATTGATGTTAGTATTTTCCGATAAAATTGATAATGCGTAGCAAGCACTTGAGATTTTTTTATTAATTTTTTCGATGTGTGCTTTCCAATTTAGGTGTTGATCGATAGTGACCCCTAAAAAGTTTGTAGATATAACTTCTTCTATTGCTTTGTCCTCTAATGTTATATTGATTTTAATGTGTTTGCTTTGATAGTTTCGGAATTGGATTAATTTAGTTTTGTTTAAATTTACCTTTAAGTTTACTGTTAGCAACCATTTAGTTATTTGACCTAACGTATCATTTATTTCGTCTTCGTAATTTTTTTTGCTACTATTAGTGATAAGTATCGTAGCATCATCCGCATACATTACGCATAAATGATCAGTTATGTTGGGAAGTTCATTTATGTAAATGAGAAATAGCAGTGGGCCTAAAATGCTTCCTTGTGGTACTCCTATATGTACGTCATCGAATTCTGATTTGACGGTTTCTATTAGTTTCTCGGATTTGTTATAAACTTCAATCATTGTCGCTTGCTTCCTATTATGTAAATAATTATCTATCAATTCTAAAGCTTTACCTCTGATACCTATTTTTTCTAATTGTTGGAGTAAGATATCGTATCTGACACAGTCAAATGCTTTTGACATATCTATGAATAGTGCTGCACATTGCTTTTTACTATTTATATTCTCCCATATAGAATTTAGTAACTTGAAAATTGCCAGTGAAGTTGTTTTCTTCCTTTGAAATCCAAATTGATTTAAGTTTAGAATATTATTGGCGTTTAGAAAATTTGACAATCTGTTATATATTACCTTTTCAAAGATTTTAGAGAAACATGGAAGCAAAGCGATAGGTCTATAATTATTTATATCATGACGCGATCCTTTCTTGTAGAGAGGTTTTATTAAAGCTTTTTTTAAGTTTTCTGGAAATTTACCCGTTTCAAGCATTAGGTTTATTATGTATACTAGTGGGTCTACTATATATTCAAGACTTTCTTTTATAATTTTGATCGGTATGTTGTCATAACCGTAACTGTTTTTATTTTTCAAGAGTTTGACAATTTTCGCTACTTCAAGTCTATCTACTGGATTAAGAAATATACTTTTAGGGTGATTTTCAGGTAGCTGCACCTGCGCACGAAATGAAGGTTTACTTAGGTTTTGTGTGATATAGAATTGATTAAAGACGGTAACAATATTCAGAGGGTCCTCGATAACATCTCCATTTTGGACTACATAATCAATGGTTGGCTGAATATTGTTATTTGATTGAGTCTGTTGTTTAATTAGTTGCCATGTTGCTTTAGTTTTATTGTCACTTTTTAATATAAACCTAGTATTGGAGTTTTGCTTTGCTTTTCTTATAACCCGTTTCATGATTTTACAATATTTTAAATACTTTGACTGGTAATCTTGACACTGTTTACTTTTTATTTGTAGATACATATTTCTTTTTACTTTACTAGAAACTGCTATACCCTTAGTTTTCCAAGACTGTACTTTTTTATGTTGCATTCTAATTTTAGTTGTGGGAATACATAAATTAAAAATCAAACTAAACAATTCTAAAAATGTATTATAAGCCATGTCCGCATCGTTTAAAGAATAAATTTCTGAAAAGTTAAGTTGTGATATGTATTTAATAAAAATTTCAATATGGTTGTTAACTTTACGTTGCATTTTGTACCAATGATGTTCGCGAAAACTTAAGCTACACGGCAATTTTATAACTTGCGCAGTATGATCTGAAATGCCTAAATCCCAAACTTCAGCCTTGTAACCTTTATTATTTGTTATAATGTTATCTATACATGTTGCAGAAAATGATGTTATCCTAGTTGGTTCATTTATTGCTAAGTGCATATTGTAAGATTTCAATAAATTTATAAACTCTTTGCTCTGTTTACTACACGCAAGAATATCTATGTTGAAATCACCCAGAATAAAAATTTTTTTCTTCATAACTCTTGATCTAATGGTAAGTTTAAATAATAATAGTTCTAGTTTTTTAAAGAAAAGGTTTAAATTACTATTTGGGGTTCTATAGATGCATAATATGTACCAGTTCATTGAAGGAATCACTATACCGCAACTCTCAAAATGAAGTTCCGTTGATATATCAGCAATCCAGTCAATCACTTTAAAGTTAATGGTGTTTTTTACATAAATGCATACTCCTCCTCGGGATTTATTTTTTCTTGAAAAGTATGATGCTAGTTTGAAGTTAGGTAGCTGTAATATTTGTGCATTTTCATTTTTTAAAAACGTTTCACTTAAACACAAAACATCTATTTTATTTGATTGAATTAACATTTCTATATCACTTATTTTTGACCGCATACCTTGGACGTTGTTATGTAAAATTGTAAAACTGTTGTTGTTTGTTTCGAAAAAAAATACTTTCGTTTTGTGAGTTTGAAGATGTTAAAAGACCCGGAAGTGTATTTGTTTGAGTACTTACTGACACATGTTTAATTCTCTCATCGGCATTTACACAATTGTTAATCTTTAATGTGTTGTTAATGTATTGTATGTATTTATACTTGTAGTTTAAATGTAAGATGTCACGTAAAATTGACCTGCACAATCCCGAAATATAATAGGCAAAGGGATTATTATTATTATTCACAGTTACAACTATGGTATGAGAGAATTGAGAACAGATAAATTGAAGCTGTTCATTGAGTTTATATTCATTTAACAACTTGCTTTTATGTATATTACAAAGCAAAACATTTGTATGGGCTAATTTGTCTAGATAAAAATATAAGGTTGATTGTAACTTCAGTGGATTACTATCATATTTGCCACACAGAATAATTACATAATCAGTTTTGTTAAAGTCCTTGCACGTATCGAGACATGATGCTAGCAGTTTGTCGCTTGAAGCCCCTGTTTTGGTTATCGACGATACTAGGTAAGAAGATCCAATGTAATTTTGCAGTTTATCCCTCATGCGTGAACGTACATCTGAGAAAATTTGAATTTTTGCACGATTATTTAAGTGTGTGTTTATTTGAGAGGATATTTTACACGCCTCATATGGGGAAGTTTCATTCTCGTTAAATTTTTCGTTAGACTTTAAAGAAGCTTGCTTCGGGGTGTCACAAAACTTTTCGCACGTCACAGGATCTGGGGATAGATTTCTTGTTTCCGCCGTATTCACATGAAGCTGAGAGTAACTATCGTTCAGAACAGATGTGGTTTCAGTAATTATTGTTTCTTCTTTATCAATTTTTTTATGTTTCCTTGAGGATGAATTATATTTTTTTGGTGTTGAATAATTCATGCATAAGAGCTTTAGTTGTTTTATTTTTAGTTCCTGAGCATTTATTATTTGCTGAAGTGAATAGTTGTCTGAGTTTAAATTGTCAACCTCGTTCTGGGCTTTTTCCAAATCTAATCTTACTTTATTTAGTTCACATCTCAATTCATCAACCTCAGTGTTTAGTATCGCTCTTGACAAATCTGGTAGGCTATGAGCGTTATCTGATAAATCATGAAAGGTAGAAGTATCCATGAAGCTGTAGTTACTACTATGACGGCTCATTTCCTTTACCTGTTTACGTCTTTGTGTAATATAATCGGTGTCCGAATCCATTGGTTTTTGTTTGTGTTAATAATTTCACGTTTTCAGAAATGAGTGCAGCAATCATACAACTAACGCCATCTGTATTTATTTTTTGATACTATTAGTTCTTAAAGATCGATCTATGGTTTAGCAAAAATTTTGACACTCGACGGTAGATAACACTGTTATTTGTTTACACAATTTGATGTATTTAATAGTGAGTCTGCTGTACCCTCACAAATAATGTTAAGTGATAGTCATTAATCAATTTTATTACTCAACAACTATAAACTGAATTAGTTTCGTATTTAGGTACCTGGTTACTTTGAAAGATTAGACAGTTCCTCTCTTCTAGTTCCAGTTTGTAGTGTTATGTAGTTGATCGTTGTTAGCAGTTACTTCAAAAAAGCACTGTCACGCCTGTTTTGTTTAATTTTAGTAATCACATAGTGAAGAGTTTTAAATGAAGAAGATAACACTTGCAGTTAAAATTTAACAATTTTAGTTTACAGTGGTGTAGTATTTTACTTAATTTACTCTGTTATTTTATTTTATATGTTTAAAAATGAGAAACACACACGTAGAAAGGTAAGATTTTTTTTTTTTTTTTTTTTTTTTTTTTTTTTTTTTTTTATGATTACTAACTATGTAGTTTCGGAATCCTGATACAAGAATTGAGTAAACGCGGTATATTAAAATATAAGAATGATAAATACTTATGTTATTGAGGCAATCGCCTTCACCCCCTAGTATTACTAACTCTTTATACATCGTAACCATCTTAAGAGTTGTTAAGTCCTACAAAATACGTTTATATGCCCTTCCGCGGGGTTCATAACTCTCAGAGACAAGGGTAACGTTTACTTATCGACGTGGAAAAGGTTGTATAATACATTTCATCGTTCCGTTTGAAGGTGTAGGGCAAAGTTTTATTCGTTTTGTGGACTGTGGTGGATGGGGTGGGTAGGGGGTTGTTGCACTCGTCACTCTAAATTACGTCGAAACATTTTTCCGGAGGCGAAATCGTTAGAAATAAGTACTACATATGTACCTCCTATATAGGGTGTCCGGTAATTAGTGAAAACATTTTACCACGCGGTAGTGCTCATGGTTCCAAACAATTAAGTATTTGGAGCAAATATTTTTAAATTATTTTTGCTATTTTAGTTTGAGTGAAAAGGGACCAGGAGACGCTCCGTTGCAGCGTTCACGGTGCAACTCGCGTACGTAATGATCATAGTCTCTACTGCGCGGCTCAATATTAAATAACGAATTTAGTAAAAAAAAGGTTGTTTCAAAAAAATTTCTTCGTGAAGAATGTTTGTAATCATGAGGTACGAGATAAAGTATTGTACACTGATTACCAGTCACCCTATATAGCTGTAACGGTAAACACGGGGAAAGTAATGTGGTAAATAGGTTCCAATCGGCTGGTTATGAATGTTTGTATGTTGTTTTCAATTTATTGGTTGGGTAACGAAAGTGTTTGCCAAGTAGGGCATATAAAACATTCAAAGCTCGGTGATAAATTGAAATTGTGTCTCGTAATATGGATTTTACGTAGTCTTTAACCATATAAAATACTGTTTATTGATTTGTGTGTTTAGAAACGGTACATTTGATCAGAGATATTATGAAAATCACGACGAAACAAAATCTGCCGCACGGATATTGATGTATTTAATTAAGGTTTCGATTGTAAAAAGTTAATAAATCGAAGTTACCTACAGCTACTTAGTTTGCTAATTTGCTAACGGCTACATTAAGGGACATCAATTAACTCTAAGTGTCATAAAATAGTCTCAAAATCTTTACATAAATGAGTACTTAATGCTTAGATTAAAGTTAATCGACGTCTTCGAGTACGGAAGCAAGAACGTTATCTTTTGTATATTAGAAGCTGAATCATTGGACATTACATTAAGTTAAATACAAATATAAAGGTAGCTTCCACCTATTATACTATTTTGGTCCTCAAGAGTCTGTTGAATTCAACATGTGAATAGATTTTTGCAAAGTCATCGCATCCAGACACTGTCAGCTATCTTTCGCACATCGTCACTCTACCTAGCTTGAGGGCGTCCCACACTACGTTCGCCAAGACGTGGCCTCCACTCTAGAAGTCGCTTTTCCTAGCGGTTATCAGTTCTTCGACAGATGTGGCCAGCCCACTGCAACTTTAGTTCTTTGTCGAATAACCTCATTGCGGATTTTATCTGTTAAAGAAACGCCAAGTATAGCGCGCTCCATAGCAAGCTAAGTGACTTTAAGTTGGTGTAACAACCGCATCGTGATTGTCCACTTTTTAGAATCGTAGGTCATAACTGGTAGAACGCATTGGTAAAAGCCTTCAAGCATTGTGGTAGTGGTGACGTAAAGACTGGACGCAGTTTCCCTGCTTCAGCTTAAGATTGAATATTTTTTTTGCTTAAAGGGTTCTTGGTCTGCACCCTCCGCCATTACTAAAATTCCTTGATGAGATCAAAATAGCGATATGACTGCCCTGTGCTCACAGAATATATACACACTGTGTTTAGAGCATCCTCAAAATCAGGCATGCTTTTCAACAGCAGCACACAACACACTAGCTTTCCATTCGCGGCTTTGCCCGCGTTATCTATACCTATTTAATATTACGTAGAGCGGTGGGACAAAAATTAGCATTCCTCAATAAATGGGTTACAATTACAAGGCAAGTATTTTTCAAATAAGACCAGTAGTCCCTGAGATATAAACACGAACAAACTCTTCAGCTGTATTAGACAGTAAAAAATAGCTTTTGTATTGATATTTTAGAAACCATGTCGGTTTATGTATGAAGATGCCTTTAGCTCTTAAAACAATGAATAATGGCGTACAAGATTGAAAGATTATTATTGCATTTTGAATATTTTATCCAACATAACTTTGGATTGAAAGTGAAGGTGGACGAACAAAAACAAGGCTTTTGTTGGGAGTTGAAGAGAAAAGTAATTACTGCTACACCTGTTTAAAAGGATCTTGTTAATGTTATTTTATTACCTACGTGTTTTCAAAGAACGTGCATGCTGTTCACTAACGTTTCGCTTTGTTACAATCTCCTAAGTAAGTTGATTTTATTCGTTTAAACTTTTCGAAAACACACTGTGTCATGTTCTTCAATCTAGCAGTTGTAAAATATGCAGTATACGTGTTAAATTTAAATGGGTAGGTATACCTATATTTATCAACCGCCTTACTTAGGTATTCATAAAAACTTTAAACGCATCTAAAGACTTCTTGTAATAACATTGTCTTGGTCAAATTATGCTTTATGTTAAAAGTATTTTTTTTTTAATTTAAAACAAATATATAACAATTTTATTATGTTATTAAAATAAAGGTATTCTTTTGTTTTTTTTCATACGCGGTACGAAGTTTTCCGGGTCAGCTAGCAAGTTTGATAAATAAAGCGGAGCTTATTTCCTCCAAAAAATTGTGCGAGTTTTAATGACGAAAATCTTAATCTAGGAACGTAAACTTTAACTCGAAATCAGAGCACAGGAAATTGACGGGAAGCCGCGCCGCGCCGCTCACAATGTTGTTCAAAATTTGTAGGCCGGCCAACCGCTTACTGTCAGGACATATTTCACTCGGGTTATAGTTAACAGGAATCCAAAATACTTGTCAATTTCCCTTTGAGTTTCATTGGCTGAATTTAGAACAATATTGAGATTTGGGATGGATGGATAGACTAACTATAGTAGACTTGACTATACATCGAAAGCAGCGAGTTGTGAATACACATCAGTATAATTCTCCTACAAGTAGTTTGAAAATACACAGGACTGCAAAGGAAAAAGGTCGGTTAGAAAATCTTCAATAGTACCTGACCTAGCTTAATGAAAATAAAATATAAATAAATATTTTATATTCAGTCCTAACATCATAAAGCTATGCTAGATACTTCTGAAGATATTGAAGATTTAGGCTAGGGTTTGCTGGTAGAAAATTAACATTTGAATTACGCTCGCTTTACATGTGCTGTTTCTTTTTTATTCATTGTATAAGTAAGTTTTTTGTGTACAATAAAGAATAAGAATAAGATTTAGAAAATCGACCCTTTTTCTTTGCGGTCCAGTAACCTTTATGTAGATTCTTTATTAATATTGTTGTATCTGAGAATGTTCTAGAGATTCAAATAACACCAAAGAGGAAATCAAATTAAATGAATAATTTAGGGAAACTACTTAACTAAAACACCGTCATCTAAGAAAGAGGTCTAGTCTAGTCCTTAACGACTAATTAGATTTTTTTTAAGTATAGTTAAAAGCGATCTTGGTCATTTCAGCTTTCAAAAGTAAAATTGCATCAAATTTCCACTGCTATTTGACTGACGATGCTTTGAATGTAAAGCCGTACCACATTTCACATCGCGGCACGTATCCTGTGGGTTTGGGTTGACGTACGTGTGTCACTGCAGGGCTGCAATAATTTCTTCAATCCTGTTTCTACTTCATACGCCTCTATTACTATCTAATTAAAACTCAAATTTCTTTTTAATTTCACAAACAATCAGTAGTTAATAGTTTATTTTCATCAGTAGGTACTACGTTTGATTACGTACCACCGACCTCACCGCATAGCTGGGCCCCGTGCTCGTCTAACTTATGTCGTATGTACTCACTACAAGATATGTTTTATCGTTCAAGAACGAGAACTTGACCGAACTAATCAAAATTAACTAACTATATTCCCTTTAACCCCGACAACTTTTGACGTTTACAATATCATACAATACTTGGATTAAGTGATGTCCTGTAAGTATCTAGCCGGTACCTTTGATTTTTTGGTTTTTGTTTCTGTCAACAGTCTCGTTGCCTGTATACTCCATGTCTATTTCGTCTTACTTCACTTCAACCCTTTTTAGTGTCCCACTGCTGGGCACTAGTCTTCACTCAACTGTCTTATGACTTGAGAGAGTTTAGGCCTTAATCCACACACGCTGGTCAAGTGCGGTTTGGTGAATGTCACATGTCCTTGAATGATTAGTTCTTAGACATGCCGGTTTCCTCACGATGTTTTACTTCACCGAGCAGCGGCGATGAAACCATTCACACAAAGATGTGTAAGCACGATCGGGAATCGAACCTGCGACCTTATTACTAAGGTGAGGCCCGTACTGCTCGTCTTACTTATTCAGTATAATACTGTAGGACCGGTTTTTATGAATCTTTATCTGAGTTTTTGCCTAGATTCATTTACAATTAGACCTGTTTGGTAGCGTCCGTATAGGGCTAAACCAAATTTGCTAGGTCTGTTAGTAACTATACAGTTTAGATAAGTACCTAAGTAAAAATGCATAAACGAATGTGTAACATTATAAGAACATCCTGAGAAAAACAGATTTGTTTGATTCATTAAGACCCGCCTACGTGAACGTAGACTTAGTATTTAATTGGGTCTGTGTGATGTGTACTTGTGTACCTTGACCAGTGATTCATACTTATTTAACATTGCATTCCTTTTGCGTCTGATTGATATTAATGTAGCGCTCACTTTTATTACCCTAAGGTGTAGGTAGAGAAGAATATCACTCATATTTCACGAGCTGGTTTTAGGGTCCATACGTACTTCCTATTAGGTAAGGCAAGTCTAATGCTGTTTGCCGCACCCAAAAAATTTGTAAGTATAGTATAGTCTTAGATTTACGCGAATATCATACATTGAAACTACTTTTAAACTGATTTTATCGCGGTTTATTTTATATTTTAGATCCCGACGTTTCAAAGCTTTTTCAGACTTTAGATCCCGACGTTTCGAAGTCTTTTCAGATTTTACGGAAAATTGAGATAAAACCACTTTTTAACAGATTTTATCGCGGTTTATTTTAGATTTTAGATCCCGACGTTTCAAATCGGGATCTAAAATCTAAAATAAACCGCGATAAAATTAGTTAAAAAATGGTTTTCTTTCAATTTTCTAAATATTTATATTAGCCTCTTTTTCAAAGTACCTAGATGTTATTACATCCTTGTAGTTATTAAGATAATAGGCTACCCCTGGACCAACTAGGAAGTGATTGCGTTTGATTAATTTTATCAAATTTTATAAGTATTTTCAGTTAATTGGTTTGGAACTATTTTTTTGGTTATGTCTGCATTAGGATCAAGATCTTTCTTTTTAGGTAACACATTTTTTACATAGACTTGCAATATTCTGCTATTGTTTTCAGCACGATCTAATTAACTGTGTTGTTTTGTCCACATAAGCTATGTTGCTATATGTACGTAAAACAAGGGTTGCGGCACATACAAAGGTCCCTCGGGCGTTACCTGGTGATTAAGGAAAGGTACCAGGAAAATGAATAGCCATTTGGAAGTCAATCTACATGTTTACTGTTATATACAAGATCCTTAAACTATATTGTTTCGATTTTCATATTAGCTAGGTATGTACATAATACAAATAAAAACTTTGTATGATAATAAATCCCGAACCCCGTCGGGTATAATTTAAATTCAGGTACAGTGTAGTAGATGAAACAATTTGGCCCCAGGCTAGGCACCTGTAGACATTCACATCGACATCATGCAATCATTGTTTGGTGAATGTGCATGACAGCTCACTAAAGGTATTGCTTTGAACTGACTGTTTTAACGTGTCCCCGGGTATATTTGCAAATCGAAGTTCCAAATGCTGAGAGTAAAATTTACTCATGAATATTCCAAAATGTTTGTAATTTTTCCCGAGTGTTTATTTAACCTAGGTGGTTTATTAAGAAGCTTATAGTGGGTTTTGCTGTTACTTATCTATTACGTCCCTACGGTTCGAAAGGCATGTAAAGGCATATAAATATAGTTATATTTGGCCGCAAGTCACCGCCGCCGTCGCTATAATCTATAACATGGCCTCTTTAGTTAAAGAGGCCATGTTATAGATTATAGCCACGGCGGCGGTGACTTGAACATCACTAAAATCTTGCTCAGTGCCAAAAATCCACTTCAATAAGTTTTCTCTTTATTATGTACTCATAGGTACCTACATCGAATACGAATATTATACAAGCTGAAGCTGCAAACCTTACTTTACTTGAAACCAGACCATCTTCAGGTCATTGCTAATAACTACGTGAAGTCAAAAATTAATTTGCAATATATTAAGATACGATTTTTAAGTGCAATATTTTTGAAAAAATTACCACCCCAATAGTTGTTTTTCTATAATCTCTTTGTAAAATGTGACAAATGAATGACAACAAAAAGTTAGGGTTGTCTAAGAAAATACATAAACTAAAAAATAATGTTTTTATCATGTAGAGTTATTCGTTCCTTTTTAATTGATTTATTAAAATTTAACCGACACAATTCTATTGTGTATTGTATTGTACAAATAAAGTAAAATTTAAGGCATGATCCTTGGTTGATTTAAGGCATGGCCCTTTCCAATTCACCTTGTAGATCAAATGTAGTAACACTTTTACCTACCTACATCTTAGATATAAAAGTAGAGTTGTTTTATGTTTTTACCAAGTTCCTACACAAATTGTATAGTACAAGATACCTATATAACGACATGGTACTTAAATGAGACAGCTATACTAAATCGCCATAACCTCTTTACAAAATTTATTCGAAACCAAGTATTTTAAAACAATCATCTCAGCAAGCAAACGTTGCATTTGCGAAAGGGTGGGTTTGTATTCCGAATGCAGAGAGTAATATTGTGTAGTGAGCTGTAGTGTCGAGGGTGAGTGGGGTCGCCAATCGATACGCACCCCTGCTAGCCCAATGCACCCCTAACACGACGCGCAACACCATGGAAACCGTACAGCCCACGCGTTAGCTTAAAACTCGGTCATTTACATATTGCTGACAGTACAAACATAGGATTGCAGCTGGTAAAACGTAGCTAAAACACCAAAGAAGTCTGTCATTGTCAAATATAATGAAAGAAATAAAAAGGTATTAATTTATGTATTTCACAAATTCTAAATCTAAACAACGTCGCAACTTCTAGATAGACAGACTCCTACCGAAAAGTGTACATGATATGTTAATGGTATGAACTTACTTTATTTAATTCATCAATAAGTTAGTAATGTCTAAGTGCTCTGTGCCCCGTGCCGGTACATACGTAGAATGCTAGTTACAAAAAAGAAGCAATTTAAAAGTCTATGTATTTTAAATAAACTACTTTCGGAGACAGCAAGAAAATTGTTCGAGAAAATGTAGATTCAAAATAAACAGAGGCCACAAAAAATACTTGATGGGAAAACGGTAGAGACACAAAAAGAAGAATAACTAAATTATAAAAAATGTGAAACACAAGGGCCAGTTTGAAAGTTCCCATTCAACCCAAAAGATAAATGTAATAACACGAAGAAGCAGTTATTAAAACATTTTTCTTTCATTACATACTTTTTCCTTTGATGTGCTTTTAGTTGAAAGAAAAATATTATGTAAGTATTTGTAAAGAAAACGAAGGGCGATAAAAGGATGGTAGACTTATACCTGCTCGGTTAGTGTCCGAAGAGCGAATGTCATTAAAATATATTTAAAGTTCACCAAATAACAACAACGCTGACAACATAATCTGTGAATAGAAAGATTTTTTGGTGTCGATCAAGATGGTTTTTAGTTAAATACAGTTGACTCATGAATAACCTTTTAGGACCATAAAGAACATCAGCTGATTTCCTTCTTAACACTAAAATTTACGTCATCGAAGGTTATATAAGACTAATAAGTATTAAATCGTGTTATACGCCATTGGTGTAGTTAACTTACAGCCCGTCTTTGTATTTAGCTGTAGTTTACTTTTATTTACCTTTAATATTATCCTTAATCCTATTATAGCGTAACGCTTTTCAAAGGGATTGTGTGATGAGGAGGGTGATATTGATCGTCTATCTGACCTGACTAAGCGACCATGTCTTTGTAATCTATTAATTCTCGGCAACCTTTAGTTCGGTATAGATACTTATGTTTTAATGTGATGTGATCACAGTTAGCAAGTTGAAATGGAGGAGCTCAGACCATATAGGACGCTTATATAATGGATGACTGTTGGGGAAGACACTTTCACGAATAGACACTACGCTCTGGGCACCGGAACCTCTCTGGACTTATGATATTTGCAGAAAGGCGATAATGCTACCGGCCGGCAACCAATCGTTGGCGGTCTTAATGGGAGACCTATGTGTATTCAGCAGTTGACAACTCCAGACCGACGTTAAGATTTTTAGAAACTCCAGGACTGTCATTCATTTAACCAGGATTCTGAGTCTTTTTTTTAGGTTCGTGGCGTAAAAGTATTTAATAGCCAGAATTTGTTAAATTAATCCTTAAAGTACCGATATAGTAGGTATGTCATAAATTGCTTCGTATTGATAAACAATACGTACAATATTGAATATAATGTAAAAGTGAGATCGTGTGTCTATGTAGGTTGTAGACCGATATTAAAATTCGCCTGATAAAATCAGCGTTAATCATAAATCGATGAAGCGAACCATACCGGCGGCGCCGTCACTGTCGATTTCTACGTAAAACTGATTTCCTGCATGTCTAGACAGTACCAAATAATACTTGTTTCAAGCTTTATCTTGGATGCCTATTTAACAACAGAATTTATTTATTTATTTATTTATTTGGACAACCAGTAGTTATTACATTTTTTTTTTATCTAAATTAACTAGCACTAACATTATAATTAAATGCATAACATTTTAAGGTGCCACAGCATGCGTATGATTACTTAAAATGAAAAAAAGGGTAACACTTGACTTATTATAAAAATAACAAAACAAAATTATTTAAATGGGGAAACCAGAAATGGAAACAAATATCATTATAATAAAAAGAAAAAGAAAAATATATGTATAATGTATGTCTAACGTGTATCTTTAGCTCTCAACAAACTCAGAACTTTTTTCCTGAAGATAGGTAGGCTATCGGCAAAAATAGGATACAAAGAATCTACGTTAATATATGACTTTTAATTAAATATCTACCGAATCTTAGGATCTGCATGATTTTCAAAAATTTCTGGGACTTGTTTCTAAAAATAACTTTGTTGGTTTTTAATATGGCAATTAGCTAAATTAGTCACAGAATAGTCAACGTAGTTCACGTAGGTACTATTTTAAACATTAGTACCTACTAAACTACTTAAACTAATGAAATTAATGTTTTCTCGATTCGCCCTCTATGCCCATCAACTTAATGACTAATAACCATAATTTGATTATTGTTTTGAATATATTATTAACTAACAAATTTAAGCGTCTGCCACAATGGTTATGATAAAGCAATTCAATAGGCAATTTTAGAATTGAATGCCAAAATTAGTGAACAATTACCAGTTTAGTAGACACATTATAGTTTCTATAGCGCTAATCAAATGATTTGGGTTAATTGTTAACCTATGTGCCAAATTTAGAGTCTCTAAACCCAGCGGTATGGACTGTGCGTTGATGTCAAGTAGTTTATTTTTAAGTTTGAAGAAAATATCACTTCTATTTGATCGAGAATGCTGTCTTTAGCTACAAGGTTATAAATTTAGATTAGGGGTCTACTGTCGTACTATATTTATATCGCATTTACAGCACTAAGTAAAATTATAGGATAATTTTAAAATTATTCTATTGCAGCTTTTCTTCCCCATCAATACAAACGTAGCAAACTATTTTTGTACGCCAGGCATCGAGAGCAACCATTTCATATTTCCGTATGTACGAACACCGGTGGTCGACCAACAATAGAACACAATGAGACATTGAATGCATAAAACCAGTTGTATGACGCACACACACTCATACTGCAGGACGACAAGCAACGACCATTGAGTGGCATTACAAAAGCTATTGTGCAACTAGTTTATCTCGAGCTACTCATTCGTTCTGCACTGATAAGGCGGACGTCTGCCTTCTCCAAACGTACTGTCAACGCCTAAAGTAGATTATCAAAATCTGTTTGCCACTCAATATCCATGATCTAATATTTGGTACACTTAACAACTGCGTAAGTTCTTAATCATTTCATTGTATTATATTTGCGTTTTTAATTATCTGATTTTGGCGTTGTAGGTACCTATGTATGTAAATGAATTATTTGTAGTAATTTGTTGTGTTACTAACATGCAAATATAGATTTCAGATTTTTACTATTCCAGATTCGGCTTAATTATTCCATAATTTTTAGCTTCCCATCGCGGCCTCGCCCGCCTGGTACTACGCCGCCCGCCCACGGTCTATTTTTCCACTGAATTTTATGAGCGTTTTTGTGATCGACTCAACAGTTACAAAATCGGTGACAAAATTGGCCGTGGGCGGGCAGCCTTTTTAGGGTTAAGCGTAGCATATTTAACCTATCCATTTTAACCTATATTAAAACCTATCTCAATGCCAAATTTCATCCAATTCTTTCCAGTAGATTTTGCGTGAATTATCAAGCATCATTTCAAAACTTATTGCCAATTAGGCCTATTGTAAATCATGTTTCTATCGTAAGTCCTATTTCATATGTTTTAACCTCTGACTAAAAAAGATAAGTTATACATATGTGTGTATTTGTGTCCAAGTTTGTGACATCTGAGTATTTGCGAAAGGACAGATTTTGATGTGGTTTCCTTCATTTAATGGGCAATAATAATTAGATACGTTACGTTTTATCTTTATAGATTTTACGCATCGGGAGTTTTGTAAATACTGTGACAAGTAAGAAATGAACAAAAACTGTCAGTCGAGTCGTGTGTACTGTTGCTAGGCAGTTAGATCTAATGGCTCTAGGCTCCTAAAGTTTGGTCTGAAATGGGTCGACAGCGTTATGAAATTAACGGGTTTTGAATTACTCAGGTATTGTTGTTCACCAAACATAATTTACTCTGACAAGAAACAATGAACACAGATATTATATGTAAAAATGTTGAGAAAATAGAGCTGAGGCTGCCATATTATTAACTGATTAAAAAAGTAATTTATCAATTACAGTAAATACTCACAATTACAGTAATACAGTTCATATCCATGGATTTTCAACGTCTTTTGACCAATGTAGGATTTTTTTCCCCTTCACTAAGACCCTGTCTTGATAATAACGAACATAACAAAAAAGAAATTACTAATCCATTTTGCACTCATGTAATATAGTGGAAATACAGAGAATCATTTTTATATGTATATACGAGTAGGTAGGTATAAGATGAAGGTGACATTCGTGAATTGTAAACATATTGTAACATAAAATAAATGTAGATACTATAAATTCAAAACAACAAAGTATTTGTTCTAAAATCCTTTACAAATCTCTTATAAACATAACAATACCTACTCTTCTTTAGAAATTCAATACTCAATGTTTCATAAAACAAAGTTACTAAACTCTGTGACAAGTTTCTTCTGAAAGTCAATTATCACTGTATTGAAAATTGTTGTACCGTGTTTTGAGAAAACTTGCTTGATCTAATAATCCAAACTTAGGTTCAAAGCAGAATGTAAATTACTTAGTTCAATTAATTTTTCAACTAGTCAGATTAAAATTATACAGCTAGTATTAACTTATATTATAATGAGTGCACTTACCTACCTACTAATGCACAAATGCAACCTTTTGTACCGCTAAAGCGCTGATCATATTTTTATGAAATTTGCAATTAAGATAAAAAATGTAACTATTTTATTTCATAAACCCAGATATTCTCTTATATATTTTATAACAAGCTTCAAGATTTATTTACCTAACAAAAATAGGTACGTTATGAAACAACATTAGTGTTTAATTGGTTTTTAAAACCCTGTCTCTTAAACTAGGGGCAACCAAACATGTATTTAAACTCTGTTTATTATGAGCGCAGGTAGAGCCGCGGGTAGAAATCTGGCAATACCTAATTATAATATTTAAAACGTTTTTATTTTTAAATAGACAGTAAGTAACATTAAAGAAAAAATTGTTCGCCTCTGCAACTAATTGCCTTTGACAAAGGTTTACCGAATAAATAATGGCATTTATGCAGATGGTGATATTTAACATTTTAGCTGAAAGTATGAAAACTGAACTTTGGGGCGTTTAGAAAGCGAAAGTATTTAAGGTGCACGCAGACTTGGCCGCACCGCACGCGCTCAACCGCCGCCGCGCCGCAGTCATCACTTTTGTTGAGGTACTGCGGCCCGGGTAGGTGTGCGAAGTCGCAGCGCAGAACTTCATGTTTAACCAATTCGAATGCAGCGTCTGCGGCGCGTGCGGTGCGGCCCAAGTTTGCGTTCACTTTTAAATGGGATATGACAAAAAATAAAATGTTGCTTTAGTGACATAAATATCTACTTGGCCCTAAATGACGTCAAGGCATTCAAACGTTACAAATATTACTTCGAAGGTTTTAGCAAGAATTATTTGTAGGTTCTCGCCCCAGATTCAGCTCAGCAGCTCAGGTGGTGTAGTGGCATTCGATTTTATAAAATTTACAACAACCTTCTCCAGAGACAACAAAAAGAGAAGCTGCATTTCAGTACATTCGTTCTAAAGATATGGCGTGACGTGGGAAGGGGAAGGGTTTAAAATTTTATTTTATGTATGAGAATAGATACGCTCATAATAACATTTTGCAATCCTCTGATGTGAAACAGAAATCTTTGTTTTAACTCTACATGTTGTAAAACTAATTTTTATTTGTTGCGAGTTCTACCTACGCTGCTCGTGGAAACATAATTGCTATCTCATAGTTAGAACTGTTGTAATGCATACATTCAACCTCATTTATGTATTCTATCGAATACCTAATAACTACATCATGTTACACGAGGAAAGTTAACTGCAAAATTGCTATGTTCGTGGTACGTGTTTCGATGTTAGTCCGAAATTATATTAACATTTGTATTGCGTTTGTTAGTTATTTCTGCACTGTGCACTGTACTTTACAATGTATATAAATACCTATGTACGGTAGGGATTAGTAGAAATTAACATTTGAGTGCTTCGTTAATAACTAGAGTCAACTGGAGGCCTCCTATACAGTCACTTACCACCCACCTTGCTGAGATCGTCATTTCACCTGATATAAGAGTGCCCTACGCTAGGTTTGCCAATCCGTGGTTTCCTCTCATCTTCATCAACGTTTTATCTTAGAGTCTTGTACTCTAAGATAAAACGTTAGCAATTATGAAAAGCAATGAGTATTTTCACATAGTTAACTCTAACTGCTGCTTACTATTACTCGTAACAACGAGGTTGACTGTTGTATTTGATTGACCGAATAAAATAAACTTCATTTTTTAACAATTGTTACTCAGTTTGGTCATTGATCTCATAATAGTCGATTATGACAGCTTCACAACATCAATGTAGACATTTGCGATCAACGAATATGCAAATAAGAATATAATTAGCAGTCTCGGGCTCTGGGTGGACATAATGCCTTCAACCTATTTTCCTTATCTCATTTGAATTGGAAATTGGAATGAATTACATACAAGGTTCCATGACTGATTCGCTACAGATTTTACTAACCCATTTCCATTGCTATAGGGATGTCTTTTTGGAGGAGTAATATTGTTAATGCCTCGGTGGTTCAGTGGTAAGGATATTCAACTTGCCTACAGCTTCGGGTAATACAGGAGTGACGCTTTGTATTTTAAAATATTCTACATGAATTTGTAATTATAGTAATAAATTTCAAGTAGGTTTTTAAATTATTATTTCTCTAAAGAGATAATTACCGATTTTACTTCTTTTGTTGGCAAGTGGTTTTTTAAAGGGAGCGTTAATTGCCTACCGGTCAAACATACTGATCAATAGATGAATGTCCTCTAGAGAGTCGTGATCACGCACACCTTTTTTAGCGAGAACTTTTCTTTTTTAAACCAATTAATGTACTTGAATACCGAAAAGTATGTATGTGTTTGTGTTTGTACGACATTTATGTGAAAAGACTAAGTTTACCAATCTGTAGTTTAATTTTAGCTCATACACCTACGACATTTTTATTAGAAATACTTTCCTAAGTAGATAAATTGTTG
Organism: Meganola albula; assembly: GCA_936450015.1. Taxonomy (NCBI): domain Eukaryota; kingdom Metazoa; phylum Arthropoda; class Insecta; order Lepidoptera; family Nolidae; genus Meganola; species Meganola albula. The sequence continues at coordinate 8,409,589 of OW388155.1, read as the reverse complement.
TTGTTGTAATTTCACTTTAAAAACCATGGTAACAAGGACTATATCTACTACCAACTCCAATGTTAACTAAGGAGTAGGTAAATTTCAGTCAATAGTAGTTTAGACATGCAATTTGGTATTAGCAAACCGAGCGGTTAACACCTATTCATACTATCAGGAATTGGTAAACTTGAACTTAAATGTATCACCAAGACCTGAATGTTTACTTAAATAACAAATAGTTTTCTGTCAAGCCCAGTAAGTAACGCCTTCATTCTGAATATGTCTACATCAGGGTTGTGGTAAAGGGTGTCTGATCCACCTCCATCAACGTCGACAAACACGGCCAGCTGCCAGCAAATTGAAATTTTGGGCCTTTGCATTTTTATTGTTTCCACAAATGTCGAGACAACTTGTATGAAATTGTTTTTCTTTGTGTTTCAATTGTCAAGGATAATGTTACCTAAGTGAAATTCAAAACGTTGGTAAATATTAAGTTGTGAATATAAATATCATTTTCAAATTCAAGTGGAAATAATATTACTATTCAGTAAAATAATGACAATTGGCATTTCTGAGTCTTATGTTACCTATATTAGCTGGCTTTTTTTCTCGAAGGAAAATCCTTAAAAAATCCCCCCGCGGGAGGTATGTGGGGCTTCTAAAGAGTACATACCAAAACCCTTCGGGTGTTCAATCTCATACCTACGCCAAAGGTTGCGGGAACACGAGATACTTCCGTAACCCCGGGCTGGTGATGGCCTGCTTCTGCGGGCCCCTTCACGTCAGGGGGAGACTCTCTTAAACTTAGGTCCTAACCCCGCAGCCTCCTTCATCGAGATGACTGCCTCCCAGAAGAATATCGTCGCATCCCAAGACTCTTCGCTGCCGACCAACGAACATACATTGGCCGGCAAGAACAGGTCACTGCCTACTCTTGAAACGAGGGCACTGCACGGCTCTTCCCAAGCGTCACATAAATTAGCTGCCTGCGCCAGCCTAGGTGAAAGTACCCAAGTTTGAAAACTTTCCCGTGTATACTTTATTTTAGACAAACAATAAGAAACAAAACAAAAAAGTGTTTTCCAATTTAATGCAGTAGTTCGAAAGTTATGTGCATATGTAATTACATACATTTCATGCATGTTTTTGTATGTTATATTATTTTGTCTGTGACTTTTAAAAATTCCAAGTATTTTCGGCTACAATAAGCTTATAAGGCATCCATAATTCTGTTCTACAAATATTATGGATTCTAGCGGAAAATTTCCATGGCTCTAGTATAAATAGAAGGTCTGTCACACCCGAGTCAATACCGGTGTGTAAGCAACGATTATTACCGACCTCAGGTAAACAGGTACCTCTACAAACGTACTGTATCACGCCTTAGAGAGTTTCAATAATTGAAGCTAGCTGGAAAATTTTGTGAATTGACCTTAAGTTTTTCTGGTATATTCTTGCTTAATATTGAGGTCTCTGTTAGCGAAGGTTTTATATAGCTCAAATCTCTGGGGTGTACTGAGCTCGGAGAAGTTGGATGATGAGTATTAGAGAGAGTATTAACTAGTAAAACCTTTTTGCGCAAACTATAAATACGTACACGTACGTATCTATAGGTAGTCAAATGCAGCCAGCCTTAGCTGTTGGTAAAAAAACTCAAACAGGGTGAAAGAAGAGATACGCTGAACATCGAAAACCTCAAACGGGGCGAGTGGCTGCTCTATGCAATGGCACAACAATAATAATGTAACAAATATTACACTAACTATCGTTAAATAAACAATAAACTTCTTAATTAAGTAAATACAATAACATTTTATTGAGATCTATAACAGCTATTACCGACGGTAAAACAACTTAATACATAATCGTTATAAGTCAGGTACGAAGTTAAACGATATATTTTAGGAGCCTTCCGTGCAAGTTGTAAAAGTCAATTGAAGGTGAAGAGAAAATGTTTACCTTAGTATTAGTTAGCGACTGGTTGGCTGATTAGTTGACTGAATCGGCCTTTCCGAATGTTTATGTGTTTTAAAAACTTACGCCAAGACAGTGGAAAGTCAATGTTATTTTTTTAAGCATTAACTTTGTGTACCAGGATTATAATATATTTACTGCTTTGCTCATTAAATTAACTTTATTTAAAATATGCTTTCCATTTTTTCTACAGTTTAATACTATCTGGAATCATGACCTTTCAATAGCATTTAACAGTGTTAATTTTTACAGTTATCACCTTCTTGTAAAGTGAATATAAAATAACACTGTTAAGCCATTTAGTCCAGGTATCTGAATTACTTATTTAAGTCTGTGGAAACTTCGATAGATAGTTATACCTATTAAGTCAAATAGACTTCGAAGTTCTGACTTCTGATTGAGTGAACTAAGTTGGAATGTAATTTCACCTTCACAAACTAATCGTCCGCGTTGTCTGAGTGTCCGTTGACCCATGAAGTGAGGTGGGTGTCTAATCCCTTTCTTAACTAACGTAGGGATGAACTGAAATGGAAATAAAACTTCTTTAGAATATATTTAATAGCGGTTTATCATGATTTTTATAACTTAATGTTTTCAAGACCTTAGAGCCTCTGTGACCCCCATGAATCAAAATATAATAAACCTGTTAAACTCCGTAATAAAACAGTTTTGATCCGGTAAATTTCTATCAGCTAGTTAATTTGGAGCAGACTCTTTTCCGACTCGACGTCTCATATGTGCGCCTATTTTGCGTGATTGGGTTAGCCATTGCCAGCCCAGCTTCAGGAGGAATCCCAGCAGACCCTACATGTTGTCGACGTTTTTTAATCTGAATATATGTTAAAAAATTATCACTATTTTCACTATATATAACATCTGATTGGGATAATTTTTATCGATATAGAAATATCGAGTGCACTTACACACATCCCTATTCAATGAACTTTGAGCTTCACGTTCTGTTAAAATTGATTCCTTCAAGTTAAGCGGTAGCGATGGATCACTTAATCCTTGTGTTACATTGTGTTCAGTAGGTACCTATTCTGAGCTAAATGTATAATTTTTTAACAAAGGTGAATATGCAGAGGTGACGCAGCGGTATCGGTCTCAGCTTTGAAAGACGCAGGTTCGATCCATGTGAATTGTTTTATTATTGCTTCTCAATATTGGTGAAGAAAAATATTGTATGACACATTATGTACACATGTATGAACATTTAAGGATATGTGACGTCCACCAAACCGCATGTGGCCAGCGTGTGTGGAATAAGGGATACACTCTCTCATTTCTACTTTGAGAGAAGACCAGTGCTCAGGAGTGAGGTCCTAATGGGTTGTTACTTTACTTATAATTGACCTATGTGGGTGAAAACGCTACGTATGTAAGTTAAAAGAGTAATTTCATTCATGCCAGCAATGGAGTTCATACAATTATTTGTAGCAAAAAGTCACTTCTGTAATGGAAAACTCATTTCCACGCGTATTAATGTTCAAAAGAAAAAAAATACGTTCGCGTTTTAAAACAATATGTTGCCTCTGAGAACGGGAAAATATTGTTGAACATATGTTCACACGTTTCTGAGCTGGATAGGGTTAAGAGCGCGATGTTTAAAGTTAACCCTTTTAGTTGGAGGACAAAGGGTGGGTCGTAAACACCCTACAGCCAACCGACAACTTACTGCCGCGTAAATGTTAATTTGTTATTTAAATTGTTTTCTTTGCACCTACAAATTAAACTATGCAATAAAGTTTTTTAGAGAAAACAAATTATGGTCAGCTAGGTCGTGTTGGTTGTATAATTTTGGTAGTTAAAACGTTTTAATATGTTGCATTTGAAACTTTTTTAATCATAGAACTTCGAGTGCACATTGCGCTAGGTAGGTATGCAGTTTCAGTTTAAACAGAATAATGTACAAATTAAATTCTATGATAACTAGTGAAAACAAAAAGTAGGATTGTACTTCATTTTAACAGTATTTTTATGCTTCAGTTTAATTAATTTCTAATTGTTACCGATAAGCAGGTTTATTTCGTACACCAATAAAATTTCGTTTGATATTTATTGATTTACATATTTCAAAAGTACCTCTCTTTTTGTAATCTATAGGTACTATCCACCTACACTAGAAATATCTACAACACACGCACTCGCGAATTTTGATCGCACGTTAAAAATAACTTAATCAAATCAAATATTTTTTTGCATTCAACATTACAATTAGATACATTGTAAGTTATAACTGACGGAATCACTTTAAAAAACAATGGATGTCAAACACAAAAAAATAACTATATATATAGTTTATATTTATCTCTTTATATCAAGAAAGTAAACAACAAAGAAATACTGAACTTATTAACGTCACCAGTAGAATTAAGACATAACGGCACCATTTTCATTAAAGACCAAGAGAAAATATAAATGGATAAAGTGTTAGGGAGGAGCGGGTATAGAGTTATAGAGATGTTTATAGTGCTTTAGGTTGGTAATATTGGGTTAAAATCTAATTTTTCCCGCCTTAAGTAGATATATACTCGAGGTAATAATTGTCACCTTTATAATTTAATGGGAATACTTATAAGTACTAAGACTTTCTAAGGAAATAAAATATCTTCATTGCGAAGTTAATGCGTCAAAATATAGATCATACTGGATAAAATTTATGAATTTATGATCATGCGAAAAAAATTTGTAATCAAACTATAAAAGCAACGGGGAACTTCTTGGAGCATTTCTTTTTTTTCGCCACTTCCGTACTAAATTGTTTCTACCAGTTTTTGGGGGCGGCGGGGTAATCACGTCCAGCACACCATGTAAAATGAAGTATGTTTATAAATGGACACGTAAATAAAAGCTACTCACAAAAACAAAATATGAACAGTTTAGGCATACAAACTGTTCATGTAGGTACCTACCTCGGCAGGAGGGAACACGCGCAATACCAGTTCCGTGTTAAAATTATCTAAGGGTCACATATATAAATCTCTATAATTACTAATGAAATTTGTCAAAGAGGTAGATTAGGTACGAGTAGAAGAGGTTTGCTAAGAATTGAAGAATTGGATAAAGATGTAAAACATCGGAATTAGAGATGTAAGAGAGGAAGGTTAGTCATAATATAACTTGCTTGGTTTACCCGAAGAGGTAGGCAGAGATAAATATAATCTAATAATTTATCGGGTTTCAGCTGTTTATATTAGAGAAGCTAATATTGTGCGACCCGAACAAGCTTGTCACTGAACCAACGAGATAGTCAATAATAAAAATGTTTGTGTATTTGTTTCCCTTTGTAATCTCCGCAATAAGATAGTAAATTTTTGCAAACCTTCGTGCCATTTCGGTATACAGTAACTTTGCCTTCGGCTAATCCCAAACCGTTCTGATGGAAATAACCCATCACAGAGTCGAGAGGCAATAACCTTTCTATAGATCGAACCCAACCATCGTTTTCCTCTTCACTTAAATAATTACGGTCCACCAATATATTTCTTGTGATTATTTGATAGCTATCTGGCTTTCATAGCAGAAAATGTGGATTTCATTTTACTCTGAATCAATATATTTATAGAACTTTGAATCCAAAGTGAAATAATGGGTATACAGGGAAGAAAATTAATGTGCTCTGGAGGTAAACCACATCAAATCCTTAGGTTTAAAGTCGATAAACGTGAGGCACCGGATTTTTATTTTAGGCTGAGTAAAAAATTACTATTCATCTTTTCTAATATGTATAGAAACATTTGGTTTTGCCTTATTTGAACGTTAGTAGACTTGACTTCTATGGAACCTAAACACAACTGGTAAAATTTGCGGAATATTCACCTGTACTACATTTCGGGAAGCAGTAGTAAGGGCCTCGCCTTAAAAATTTATGGTCGCGGGTTCGATTCGCAGTCGTGCCCACACATCTTTGTGTGAATTGTTACATCGCCGCTGCTCAATATCGGTAAAGGAAAACATCGTGAGGAAACCGCCATGTCTAAGAACTAATCTTGTGACATCCACCAACCCTCACTTGGCCAGCGTGTGTGGATTACGGCCTAAACTCTCTCAACTCGTAAGACAGTTGAAAGAAGACCCGTGCCCAACTGTGGGACACTAAAATGGGTTGAAGTGACACCTTCAGGAAATAATTACGTGATCGCTATGTTATGTCACATAATTAGATTGAGGCGAAAACCAGACTTTTATTTCTTTCTTTTATTCTTTGCTAAGTTTATCCTTGTTTGAGACATTTATAGTTTGTTTATTTGTTTGTTCAATATTATAGTAGTACTACCGTAGTGTAAATTGAAGATAACTACAACAGTTATAGAGCACTATAACAACTGTTGTAGCTATCTACAATTTACTCAGTTTATGTAGCAATTTACCTGCAATTAGTGAGAACGAGGATAGTTGTCCCCATGTGCGGCTAGCCACAATCTATAACAATTTGGTACATACTCTACTTGTAATTAGTCAATCCATATAGCTCTCGAAAATTGAATAACAGTAATTTTCCATCGGGTCTACGAAATGACCGCAATCAATGTATTGATTTTATAAGTCAATAGTTTCATCACAGAAATGAACATTATACCTACTAAAGTAGCATAACTTGACATTGTCTATGTTATAATTATAAGGTGTAGGCCAAAGTGAATAACACCAACATTTTCTCTGTTAGAGAACGGAACCTACTATGCCGCCGCCGGTCTGATAATGTGTGTAGCCACCCTTACGCTTATGACCGCCATTCAGTCCCAAATTAAGCAATTATGTTTGCTTGTGTTATGGGTACTAGCAACTGATTTACTACTTTTTGTAAATACATACTTATGTTGACCAATTAGTTTAATTCATGTAACATTAACAATTTGGGAGTATACAACATCAAGAAGATATTAGGTACCAGAAAAAAAACCTACGCACTATTTAGTATAGATAAATTACACCCAGTCACAGAGCTAATAATCATGCTCATCACAGAAAGATTTGTCCTGGATGGGAATCGAATGTGTCCTGATGATGTCCTTGGTAGTCACAGGGTCACTTAACACTACGCCAACAGTCATTGTGTGTGGAGTGAGCCATATTGATTTTAATTAGTGGTAGACAGAACGCCAATTTGTTATACCTATTGATTTATTCCGGGATCGACAGCTTAGTGTATTCTCCGACATTTATCCAACAGCCTACAAATGATAACTACACAAATATTTTATCCAAACTTGTACAAGATCTAATAGTTATCGACAGCCATCGATCACGCCTGAGCACAGCAAGTTACAATTTGACGTACACTCTCCAATCTATACACAATTTTCGGAGAAAAATCACTTTATCATATGCGGTAAATATCAGGCTTTCCTTTTGTTAGAGCAAAACAAGAAATATTTTTCCGTGATAAGTATCTTTTATGGAATGAAACGCTAAAAATGTAATAAATATGGATGTATATCATAATGTATTGAAAACATAATTTTAGTGGGAACATTTTCATAAACTATCTAATACATAATGTCTATGTAATAAAGCATTTTTACTGACTTTTAATAAACTTGCAAATTATGTTACTTTGGGTGGAATCTTGCTTTGACGCAGATATCTTCACCTAGTGGAAGTGAAATTTGTATACGTTTAGTTTGGATAACAATGCATGATTAGCTGTGTGACATCATTCTAAATCATACATCATATCGGAACACCCAAGATGGCGGACTTGTTATTTTTGATGCACTCCTACGAGGGTATCAAATGATAGGGCTTGCTGAAAATAACTCGAAAAATATAGTGGAAGTCACCTTAAATCCAATATGGTGGAAAATTGATAACAATTTTTTATTTAAATGCTCTGCGCATTTAAATAAAAAATTGTTATCAATTTTTTTTTATTGTTAATTAATTTTTACTTTTATGGTCCTTACTTTTATCGTTTTTCTGCATGAAAAAAACATGGAAGATCTGATGTGTAGACTTTTTACTCGTATAATTTCCATATCAACTTCTTTAATCTCTAAAAAGGCATTAATTTGTGTTAAAGTAAACCTTGTGAAAGTCAAACGAAAAAATAGGTTAATTGCTTTCCTCGATGACTTGCAAAACTCATCGGTGTTTTATTGTTCTGGAAATAACCGCCTTTACGAGAATTCAAACTCAATTATAGGCTTACCTGATATCTGAATTATATTTCACAAATTGTCTCGACTGAATGGACAAATTTCACATTCACTAAAATATCTAAAAAAAATCAGAACCATATTTAAAAGATAAATATTTAATTTTGTGATGCAAAGTTCGTTTTATTACTTTCCTCTAATCTTTGTCAGCACTGCTTTGCTCTAAAAGGAAAAATTAAATAAAAACACGAACGAGACTCATGAAATCACGCTCTGAGCTACTTCAGAGGTTGAATCTAATTAAATTTTGGTAAATACAGCTGCACATAAATTTTACGCTCGCAGAATTTTGTTTGTCGTTGCATTGCTCAAAGGGACCCGAGATCAGATCCCTACATCCTCCTTAATAGCATTCCTTAGAACTGCTTACAGTTCCATTATTTTTTATTACATTAAAATACGGGCTTGACATTAAATATTTTTGACAGAGTTTAGGAGATTTTAAAGCTTTATTTAGAGTGACAGTTTAACAACAGGCCATTATGGAACACCTTAAAAGCCTCGCCTTTGTAAGTATCGGTTGTTCTTTGAAAATTTCGTCAACAAGAGAGACCCTAGCGAGTCCCAGTTTACTTTCGACCTTGTTCACTTCTTAATATAATTTATCGTTGAGTGCTTCTATTATGTTCTTACTATTTCCTGATCAAAATTCGTTTGGTGAAACTGATTTTAATTAAAATCCTACAGTTTAATATTAGGTAGCCACTGTGGGGGTAAAATCCATAAAGTATAATGGGAAATTCCGAGATGTGATGAGGCCTTCAAGATTTATATTAGTATCTTGAGCGAGTGCGGTTGGCTGTTTAAACATTATTACGGTTTGCGGTATTCAATGTTATTAAGCCTTCGCGAGAATATTTAACGACTAATAAATTGAAATAGAATTCTGTGTCAGCATAAAATTATTAGTGTCAGTTGATTTAAAGGTATATTCGTGCAAAGATAGTCTGTTAAAATATTACTAAGTGCAATTTTAAATGGGAATGTGCAATTTTGTAGGAACAAACTTTAACATTATTTCAAGATTTAGGCAATTTTTAAGTAATTTAGAGTCAACTGTTGTAACCCATATTTCTTTTGTCTATATTTCAGTCCACTTTGTGTGAAGCCTACAACTGGTGTGCCACGGAAAACATTTTCTCGAGTGTAGATCTCGCACTGCAGCGTGGACTGTCGGCGCAACACTAAGTGTACTGGTATGGGCAGAGATGAATATCAACCACTTTTCGCTGGTAATGTTTAGGTCCCATATGTAATAGGAGGCGAGCCTATTGCTGCTATGCGTAATTCAAAACTTTGAGCTGCAACTAAGCAGTATAATTATTAGTAGTCTTTGCTCGACCCGGGAATCTAACCTCTCGTTAACGAGTGGTTTCGGAACAGAAAAATTTGTGGATAATCGATGAATTCCTACTATCCATACGCGAACCATTGTAATGACCTCTTAAATGAGTCCTATTTCCGGCAATGTACATCCTAAGGCTGATGATTGATGGGTAATCTAAACACTTTTTACAATAAATAAAATCTTTTTTGTAATATAAAAACATTATAACAATACAATTTTTCGACAATAGCTACATTAGTTAAAACTGTGTCGTAGCTATAATCGCCTACCTCCTAAAGAATTTGAATATTTTTTAACGAATTATACAATAGAAAAGTGAAAACAATTATAAAGATATAATCCAAGCTTTATTATCCAATCGAGTGTAGGATTTTGATACTATAAAATAAATTTATGTTCCACTAACAATGTGAAAATCTAACATATTTCCTAAGATCGGATAGTGAGCTATTTACCATTTTGTCCAAGTTCCGGTCGACTGAGCGGGAACTTTGATGGGCTCGTAAAATTTAACGTGACTCCACTTTCGTGACTAGACGGACTAAACTTATCGCTATAATATTTTATCATTTTGGACTAGTCTTCTAAGGCATTGGTACGTGAATTCTAGATGATATTGATAGAATGAGTGAGTAACTACGTAGATATTTACGGTCTTGTCACACTGGATGCGTTTTGCGGTCTGCGGTCCGTGTGGGAATACCGCTACACAAATTTGCTGATATCATGCGTAAATTGAACTCCCCAATTGTGATGTCTGTAATAAACATGAAGATGTTTTCCATATTATTCTAATGGAATGCATCCGTAATGAGGTTCTTAGGAGACACTTTTTTGGTAACCGTAGCTACTCGTACAACCTGGGTATGTAGGTATACTTATATTATGGCTAATCCTTTAAATAGAAAATTTAACAAATTTATTAATATTGTTCAGACCGCAATCAATGAAATAATAATTAAGAATATTTAAAAGTACGTTTATTAAAGAGAAAAGAAAAGTCACAGTGAACGCAGCCCCATTATGTAGAAAACCAACGTTGAACAACATCGTATATTAGACCTCAATTCTGTAAATACCAGTCAATTTCAAAATAATAGTAGGTATTCAGATTTAATGACAACTGAGCTCTCACTCCTTCAGGTGCAAAATTGAAGTAAGTACGTGATCGTAAAGGAAAGCGTTTGAAAGCAAAGCACGATTCTTATCGCGCAACCCATTTTGCGATTTCACATTTCCAATTATCACCTTTGTTTGAAGTCTTTTTTATTTTCCCATTTGGCTTAAAGCTATATATCTCATATCCCATTTGGCTCAATGCGTCGTTTTTACTACTAATAGCTCGTGAATTATTGTCCAAATAATTAAATTTACTAGCTTAACTACGTTGGTTTATTTCTCAAATACGTACATAGGTATATAAACTTTAACTTAAATAATAATAGAGCCTAATTATCCGCGTTGGAGTCGACTTTTTAAAAAAAGGAGGACGGTCTATGATTAGTTACGATTTTTTTATAAATGTTTGCGGGTTACTCCGTCAATGGTAGACCAATTTTGAAAATACTTTTTTGTTTGAAAGAGTATGTCTGAATTTTTTTACTTCGTGCCTAGCACGTACTGCATAAAAGCAATAAGATGCCATTGAGTAAACTGAAAATTAAGGTTTACCACAGCTCGTGTCCATAGAACCTTTCCCGTTCAACCACAGATAATATAATACTATAGGTTTAACTTACACGTGATACGTGGTTGCTAAATGAGATCTTCGTACAGATACTAGTGGTAGGGTTCGGCCGTTAGACATCACTCTCACTCTCCAACAAAATTAGATTTTTTTTTCGATTTAATGCATAATGCAGCCATATGCGTGAGTCTGGAAAGGTAATACGAGGTCCCTAGACAATTGCCTATTTTGAATTAAGGTTAATCCTGTCCTGTATACGTATAATAAATAGGTAGAAATCATCTGAACTGAAATACGCTGTTGCCATATTTTAAATATCACCATCACGCACGTCAACATTATATCAGCTCTCCGCCCTTTTGAAGCATGACAACTTTGGTACGTATACTTGTAAACAATTAACTAAGCTGGCTAAAAGGGTTCTTTAATTAAAATTTTTGAGTTAATCTTGTTAATTGTGTCTCGGTAAAATTTTATGAAGAATGTATTAATTAAAACTTTAGATATTGCAATTTGTCATAGCGCGAGACGTGAGGTGGTGTCTGCATATGCCTGTTTATTCCATTATACGCTTTTACTCCATAATTTTATAAAGTTATGGGGTAAGTTTTAAAGTAGAAAGAAATGTTGGAGTTTACCACAAATGTTATAAAAGACTCTAGTTTAAAAACAGTATATTCCGGCGAGCATTGTATGAATACTTAACTGTCTACTTATTTTAGCCAGACAGCGGGGAAGTGAAAACGTAATAAAACACCAAAGTGAGTCTAATGAGTAACTAAAACAAAGAACTGCCGTAAAGTCTAGCATCTAAAAGCATATTTTTATTTCCCGTTGCTTGTTTACATTCTAGGTACAAATTTTGAGCTAAATGTTATTAAAATTATTTTTTATTTATTAAAAAATAAGTGGAAAAGTACATAGCCAAGTAACGAGGCATTCATTTGTAGGATCCTTAATTTACGATATTTAAAAACTTTTTAACAGTAAAATAATCGTACAATCATCAAAACGGAATGTTTATATATCCGAATTGAAGACTTCCTTCTTGAAATCAGTTAAAACATGAAGTCACATTAGTTTTAACTATCCACCTGCGTCATCTCATGGATCTTTTTGAAATAGCAGATTTTATTAGTTTTCGTATTAAATGCACGGTGACTAATGTGGGATTGAGGATGTCAAATGGCTTCCAATATTTATATGTAAGACATGCAGGTTTGATAACTTCCTTTATCTAACTTTCCTTCCTTATTGGGGACTAAGTCACCTTCCCCCGTGGGTGTTACCTACTTTTAAAACGTGGTCCCCAGGTGGTGCAAATCAGGTGACAATGTACTGGCGCTAGGTAAAAAAAACTACTATACCGCTCCGCCTTGCGGCCTTGCCGTGTTCCGTTGCGATGTCTGGTAACACCATGCAGAGAGGGTGGGTCGGAATTGTTGCTGTTTTAAGATTTCTAACCATATGGAAGCTCAATCTACCGAAACCTTTTAATGAATGAATGAACCTACCATGTTACCATTGGACCTATATTAAACAAATAAAGAAATTCTGATCCGGATACTGAAAATCATTCGTAATCACGAGTGAATCAGAATCCTAGGCTGGCGGGTCCTATTTTAGACTACATAATTGTTTAACATCAGGCAAGTTGTGGTCAAACGTAAGCCTATTTCAGAATAAAAAAATACTTACCCATCTACTCTATAGCTTTGTGTTTAAAACGAATTAACTAGACACATAAAAGTAAGGTACATAAATCATTACGAAATTATTTTTTACAATGTTCAAAGAAAGTGCGTTCCGTTTTTATCTTCCGAGTGGCTAAATTAAATTCTTAACTACTTTCGTGAATTGGGCCGTGTGTAATTAAACTCAGAAACGTGCCATATCTCAGAGACAGACTTGTTCGCACAATTACGAACAAAGATAACTTTTTCAGCCTGGAGATATTTCCACTTCCCGGAATATGTTTCAGACGCGCTTGTGTTTTGATAAAGTACAACAAACATTGTTTTTAGTTGTTGATCTTGTTATTATGATGTAAAAGTACAAATACGTAAAATTTTAGAAAATGTTTTTATGGAGGTACCTACCTAATACTTAATGGTGTTAATTAGAACTAAGTTATGTACTTAACTTAGTTTTTAATTAATTTAAACAATTGTAAACTTTTGTATAGGTTTTATTGAAACTAAGTTATAGGCCGACCGTTTAACTCGCGTATCGCCATCTGAGGTACAAAGTCATAAAACATTAATTAAATCCCTTAAAGAACTATTTAACTACAGATAAAAGTAATGTAAGACTATCCGTCACTAATATCCATATCGCTTGAATCATCATCACTGTCTGTGCAGCTTGAGGAGTCAGAATCTTGGCGATAGGCGATACGCGAGTTAAACAATCGGCCTATAATGAGTGGGAAACTGTTTATAACAAGAATTTTAATTATATGGCTTTTTAATAGCTTCAATTACTTCAACCCTTTTTAGTGTCCCACTGCTGGGCACGGATTTTTTCTCAACTATCTTATGAGTTGAGAGTGTTTTAGGCCTTAATCCACTCACGCTGGCCAACTGCGGGTTGGTGGAGGTCACGTGTCGTTGCGTTGTTAGTGACGAATCCTGGTCGTGCTCAATCATCATTTTGTGAATTATTTCATCGCCGCTGCTCAATATCGACGAAGGAAAACATAGTGAGACAACCAGTATGTCTAATAACTAACAATTTGAGAACATTTGACATCTACTAACCCGCACTTGGTCAGCGTGTGCGGATAAGGCCTAAACGGTCTCAACTATGTTAAGAGTACCCGACGATTATCTGTTAAGCAGAGCCAGAATGGAAACCAGATAACCGGTATATACTATACAAACTACTTTTCTTTTTATAAATATATAAAACTACTTAAAATAAATACATAAATAATAAATACCCAGACTCGAGACAAACAGATATGTTCATCACACAAATATCTCGTGTGGGAATCGAACCCACGACATGCGGGTGCAAAGACTTACCGACCACTTCACCAGGGTCCGTCAAATGCCACGGGCTTGAATACAAATAAGGAAAGTTTCAATAATATAATTAACACGAGAAAGCCCTACTTTGTCACAACACGAGATTTATAAAATATAGCAAAAATAATGTACGAAGACCTAAGTTAAATAGAAGCGTTTATTTTAAGCACTTCAGCTTTTCACTTTGACAGAGAAATATTAAAGCTTGTAATATACTGGAATTATGGCCGGTCTTCCTAAGCTGGGATCTAACAAATTATTGTGGTACACCCATTTCCAACACATGTATCATTTAGTAAAAAGGGTTAAATCAAAATTTAAAATAAACTTGTATTTTCATTTTAGCATGTTACATATTCAACTGACTTCAAAAAGAAGGTGGTTTTCAATTCGACTGTATGATTTTTTTATGTTTCTTATCTAATATCTTTGTTATACGTGAACCGATTTTTATGTTTTTTTTTTTGAAAACTGGAGCTTCGCATGCATTAAAAAGGGTTAAATCAAGATTTTAAATTAAATTGTGTTTTCTGTGTAATATCTACTTCTTTTTGTATATTATAACAGCATGAACCGATGAACCGAACGTGAACCGATTTCTATAACTTTAAATTAAAATAATTTTGTCCCATTTAAATTTCATTAATTTCTGACCAGTAGTTTTTGAGCTATGTCAAAAGAAACGTCAATATTTAACGCTAAGCGACAGCGTCCTGTCAAAATTATAATATGTTGTTTGTCAATTGATAATATTTTTCCCAAGAATAAGGGATATTCTATAACTCCTTCTTTAGTTACCATCGCATGAGGGCCTGTTCTTAATAGTTAATACTATCCAAAATCTATCTGTATATTTTTGTTCTAAGTACGTATATTAGGACGAAGCACTACGGAACGGCGCGTGGCATGACACGCTATTGGCCGTTTTTTTAACGTTATAAGGTGCTTTAGAATGATAACGTAATTTTACTAGTTATAAAACGTTTATGATGTGCTAGCTGTATCGTGGTTCATCGACAAAATCAATGAACGTCGGTTGGACGCTTCGTTACTCGAGCATGCTTTACTCACCGCATCATTTTATTAACTCGTGTGTTCGAGGGAACTGAACCCATTTCCTTTCGAAGACGTTTAAATAACGTCCATGGTGCCTTTAAAGTCTCATTTTAAAAAGATTCAATAGATATTGTTATCTACAAAACACACACTATGCAATCTTAAAATCGTTAAGTCAATACTTCAGTTTTATTAAACAGCGCTGTAAAACTATGGTTGTGAACTGTTGTCTTAGAACTTTTTAAGAGTTCATTGCCATAGAGGATGCTTTAAAATTTTCTTCTGCGCAGCTATTATCGCAAAATCTAATAATAACTGTCTTTGTTATTATAAAAACAGGTGGAACAGAATGATCATTAACAAAGTAACCACAAAAAAATGTAGTTAAGATCCTACAATTACGTGCGAAAGTCGTCGTGTGCTACCACCACCGACTATATACCTACTAGACACTGTCGGTGGCTACCATAGACCAACACGGATCTCTATTGCTCTATGTGTGCTACGAAACAACGTTCTACGAATACTTCATTGCTACGAGGTGCTACGAGTTGGTTGATGCTACGAGGCTTTCGTAGCATACTAAAGGTTAAGAGAGTTGTCGCTGTTGATGTCACATGTCTTTGAATCTTTTTCAAACCAAGTTTGCTGCTCATACAACTGTAATATGTCTTGGTCAATTTATTTATTAGACTAGACAGTAAAATAATGTGAGTGTAAGTTAACAGGATATTAAATTAATTTTTTTTTGTTACAGGTACAAACTGTTAATCTTCAAATGCGAGATATAAAGCGGTAATATTAAATATATAGTGGTTATTAGCGAATGAGTTTGCGAGAGTAAAACATAAAATGTAAACATCGGTCAAAGGTTTAAACTGGAGCGTTTTATAATATGTTAACTACAACTAAAAGCTTTTAAACATTGCTAGAAATTCGGGATCATTTTATAGCACGAGTATGACATTTTCACTAACAGCACTTAAAATACTTCGGTCGAAGGATATACATTGACATTCGCAAATGGAAGTGCACTAAATACCTATTATAGTATTATACACACCATTACGTCTAGTTACCCACGAGGGCAGAGAGGCAAAGAGTATAGAACTTCACCTGCTACGATCTGAAGAAACTCTCTTTGGCTTCATTCATGTTCATACATTTGGTCGTATGTACATACTTACATACACCGCGCGGCATAAGTGCTATACGCACCTGTTCCCTATAAAGGTGATGTCCTTTATAGGGAGATGTCCTTTATAGATAAAGATGATGACCTATGAGACCAGAGAATGTGCTTCATGCACAAAATATACCTATTATATCAATAACTTAAACTTTTTTTTTATAGAATTTATTTAATAACAAAAAAACTGAAATCTTATTGATAATAAAATTTACCTAACTAAATTAAAATATTAAATAGTGCACTAAAACCCAAATAAATTTTGATGTATTATGTAAAAACTATGTTTCTAAAACTAAAACTTAAGCGTCGAAGAATTCCGCCGCAACCCTGTCTTTCGGGAACGAGCCCAGAAGGCTGACAGTATTGGTGCGCTGAATGGCAATGCTACTCCTTTGTCAAAGATGAAGACCAGCCTCTATGGCGCGTGGTGCCAGGTACGTTTAGACACCTCTGTAACAAGTAGCGCGCACCTGGGCCCCACATCTTCAACGGCTCAAATATTTAATAACCTGCGAGGTTTTAAGTAAGAAGTATTTTAAATTCTTGGTTATCTTCGTAGCGTAGCATTGAGACAGTAGATCTGATATTTTGTATTACGTAAGTATCTAGACGTTCTTTTTAAGAATAGAAATGTCGATAACAATGTTTTACATACACAGAGTTGGCCTTCTGGCTCGTTAGCTATGTAAGTTTGTACATTATGTACTGAATTGGTACTCTCATTGAATATTTTCGCCGAACTTTTAAAGAACCGGTTGAATATTAAAAGGGTTGCGGGAATCAGAAGTTTGAGATTATCCCGTTGAATTTTTTTATTAGAGAAAAGGTTACTTTGCAAGAAATAAAACGATTTCGTAAACGTTTGTGTGTTACTGTGATTTGTTTTAAATGGTCATACCCTTTCTAAGTACGTGACAGGAAAACTTTCTTAGAATCAATGTTTTACGAAACATAGTATGTCGATTTTTTTATTCTGTAATAGGTTTGCGCTTGACCACAACTTGCCTGTTGTTAAGCAATGATGCAGTCTACGATGAAACGCGCTTACCCAATAAATACCGATTCACTCGTGACATGAAGAAGGGCAGATTATAATTATAGCTATCGGGAAACAGAGATGACGGTAGCGAATACCACAACTTGGCAGTTCGCACAATAAAAGTGGCAAATCGTTAGAATTTCCACCATATATGGGTGACGAACAGACGTACCTCTACTTGTCCGATGATAGTACGGAGATGGGTGAATAAGATCATGTAATTCAACGCACACTCTCTTTCTGTTGATTATCATTTAACACGCACGTAGTAATGTGTTGTCAAATAGAGTCCGCCTGGATGTGCGGATGACCACAGGATATGTTGTTGACTAGGGCTAACTAAACAACGGTTCGGTTGGTTAGCTGTGCGGCTGACGCGACGGACAGCCGAATAGTAGTTAACTAGGCAATGCGTGTAATTGTTTAAGTTTACGAACTTTATGTAAACAATCTAACCAAGCCACTATGTATTTTAACATAAAAACTAACAAACACGGACTGACCTGAGGAAGCATCAAGTAAAACAAACAGAGAGCCTATCAATTAAAAACTTTTCTATCTAACGCAAAACAAACAAGAACACAATAGTCAAGTTTGAATGTTTTGATTAAAACGACGTTCGACAAACAAACTTGGTCCTTATTCTGGATGATAAAAGAGTAAGAGTAAATAGCTCTTTGTTTGGGAATTTTGAATAGAAAAAAAGTCTGAACAAAGTAAGGAAAATACTGTTAGTATGAAGACCTGTTATGTTCAAGTTTTAAGGCACAATGTTCGAAACACAAACTTAGTAAAAATAACTTCGCTCAAATACAAAAACTCTTCTGAAATTGTAAGCATCCATATAAAATCTTTTGTACTACAATTAGTCTTACTTATTCTGTTTAAATGTCGATATTATTTTACCTAAGCGTGTACGTAACTCTGCAATAACAACGGGTTCACGATGTTGAGAAACCATATCTTGAGATTGCCGCGAGAGGGCTTCGGCTCAATCTAATTCCAGTTTAATTATTAGCAGAATGGATCCCATTATTTAAGAGTATCGTATGAAGCGGAGGTTGATAAACACTCTTAAGCTGTAGATTTAGATATATTGTTTCGAGTAGATTGATGTATAGTAGAATGAATTGAACAAGTAAGTATAGAATTGAATTCAAGCGTGAAATTGAATTTGTTATATTACGCTGTACAAGTTCAATTTAAAAGTTTATTGGTCCTTTTTTTCTATCAGTTTTAGGACCTATATATAGTTAAACATTAGTGGAAATTTATTCTAAATAACTATATAGTATTCTTTATATTTGACTAAACTTTTGACGTTCTGACAGGTTTTCATTACGGTTAGGTAATGTCAAAACGTAACAAATATTCCTTAAACAAATGTTATCTGGCTTTTGAACAATCTGCCCAAGTCTTATATTCAGTCGTCAACAATAATCCTAAATTCTTCTCATGAACTCAATAAAACTTTGTTATTCTTTCATGAGTATTTGCTTACTTTACTTAGTTTAGTAACTTTTGGGTCACCGTTGATTCTTTCAAAAAAACTTATTTCGTCACAACAAGTTTATCACATTATTTGCTAAATTTTAATTAGAGTTGACAGTTACCGAAAGGAGAATTTTTTTTAAGAAGTTTGTGCAAAGTTGTATAAACTTAAAGGTAATGAAGCACGTTAAACGCTGTTTACCTTCTTCTCAAGTAAAAGCATTTCTGTAATAGGTAACCCATTTAGTACCTAGGTAGCTTTAGAAAACTGTTGGCTAATTCGTAATTAGTTCAGTGTTTTGCAACGCTATACCAAATGAAAGGCTTCAATGACATCAGGAAATGTTCTTTTGCATTGCATTAGGTAATCTGATGGGGCTGGTGTAAGTACCCAATTCACTTTGACCCAAAATGTTTTTGGTCGTTATACGATAGCCTTAGCCTTTAACAAACATTTGTCGATTTAATATTAAAACGGGGTGTACGAGTACTGCGTCAAAACACAGATTATATAATACTAGGTCAAAAATGTAACGTAACTTCCGTATTCATAAACGTATTTTATGCTAATTATAGATAAAATAGGTTTATAATACATTTGTCTTTGTCTGTTATCTTAACATTTATATTAGTTAGAAAGGGACAAAGTCCATTTTAACTAAAGAGTCTCAATATAACTTTTTTATGAATAAGGTTTGTATCTTACTTTTAATAGGTATTTAATTTTAATATATCTATCTTCATTTTTCGCACAGCTGTTGTAATAGTTTTGGCAGTTCTCCGAATTGGTGGCAGCTGGTGATACTCGTAGAACATAGAACTCGCACAAAAACTTTTGTTTAGGGTTCCGTACCACAAAACGTAAAAACGGAACCTTTATAGTTCTAAAATAACCTATTCAGTATTTTTTTTAAATATTTTTTTGTATTGGTACCATTTGCCAAAACCTATTCATTATTTTGTGCTGTAACTTAGTTGATTACTTAGTCAAAGTTTTCGGTATTTATATAAAGTATTTTTTTTTCTGATATATATTCTTGCGCTTCACTACAACTAAACTGATTTTAAGCAATGACGTAGTCTATAATGGAACTGGCCTGCCAAATAAAACCAAAAATGATTAGGTACCCACCTAATCAGCTTAATTAATCGAATTAAAACTATTGAAGCAGCAGAGGTGGCGCAACGGTACGGGCCTCGCCTTAGAAAAATAGGGTCGCGGGTTTGAATCCTGGTCGTGCCCACACATCTTTGGGTGAATAGTTTCATCTCCGCTGCTCAATATCGGTAAAGGATAACATCGTGAGGAAACCGGCATGTTTAAAAACTAATCATTCGAGGACATGTGACATCCACCAACCCGCATTTGAGAGATGCCCTGTGCCCAGCAGTGGGACACTAAAAAGGGTTGAAGTGAAGTGAATTACAACTTAATTTAAGAATCTTCACTAATATACTTCCATGCGGAGGTAAATGTTGACGTCAAAACGTTGAAAACAAACAAAGCCGCTAATTATTATTATTCTCTTATGCTATTGGAATTGTATCCTATTGTCTATACATTAGTACAGTACATAAATTCTAACCACATTTGGGTAGAATGAATGTAATTCGACGCATGTAATAATTATTATTTTTGACTGGCCTGGTAGCGTAGTGGTTAGTGACCCTGACTGCTAAGCCGAAGGTCGTGGGTTCGATTCTCACTCAGGACAAATCTTTGTGTGATGAGCACGATTATTTGTTCCGTGTCTGGGTGTAATTTATCTGTTATGTACGTATTTAAAAACAATGTATTTGGCTGCTACTAGGTACTATTGTAGATGTTTTATAAGAATTAGGATAACTTTTTACGATACTATTAATAACGTAACTATTACCACACAATAAAGTATACCTACCAGTGGCCAAGAGTCCTTAAAAGGCGATTCCAATCGGTTTCCCTTTAGGAATTGATTAATACCATTAAAATTATGTATCGCTTAAGACTATTAAACAGCATCAAAAATAAGTACCTATACTATGAAGGTGGTGGTCACCTTAGAAACATCGGTGACGGTATTGAAGAATTATTATTTTCATAAGTAAGAACTCTTTTGCTCCGGCTTCCCTTTTTCAGACCTCCACCCTTCAAAACTACCTTGATACCTACTGTAGTAATTTGATTACTAATAAAATACACCTATTGAAATAAAACTACTTTTTAACGGATTTTATCGCGGTTCATTTTAGATTTTAGATCCCGACGTTTCAAAGACAACGACGACGTTTTTTATTTCTTTTCGTCAAAGTTTCAATATGTGATATTCGCGTAAATTTAAGACAATATACCCATTTCAGAAATTATATAGAAATGTCTCATGTACCTACTTTTTAAATGTAGGTAACTGTTGTAACTTTTAAACTTGTAACTTATTACTTAATATATTATAAATTAATAATTAACACAAACACATTAAATACTTAGTGAATTGTAATTGCACACTGTAAAATTCGATAAATTCATTTTACACACCTTTAGTACCGTTTACCGGCCAAAGCTACGATAACACAAACTTAATAATGAGTCCAACGTTCTTACCCGCGTTGGGAGCATACTCTGAAAAATTTTCAGGTTCATAAAATTACGAATGTATAGGCTCTCGCTCTATAAGCATTATTAAAGAAATACTTGTGCTCAAAATATCATGCTTAGCTTTTTATTACCGTTCTCAA
Source organism: Meganola albula (assembly GCA_936450015.1). Taxonomy (NCBI): domain Eukaryota; kingdom Metazoa; phylum Arthropoda; class Insecta; order Lepidoptera; family Nolidae; genus Meganola; species Meganola albula. Next base: position 8,387,915 of record OW388155.1, on the reverse strand, counting down.
ACTACAAAATCTGGCTAACAACATAATAATTTATGTCCCTACACTACAACAAGGGGAACCACCAAACTACCTCTATAATACTTCTTCCTTACATTATCATAAAACAATTTCAGTGCCGTTCAAAGGTCAGGCAAAGTGGTGTGATAAATCTTTGCAGGGCGCTACCCCGTGGCGCTTCCATCTTAATTTATCTCCCGGCTCACCCGAGAGAGGAGTGTTTGTGTACCTGGGTTAACTGGGGCTAACCCGGTGTGCTCATTCAAGCTGTGAGCTGAATGCTTTTTACGTTAGTCTACAATAATAGCTAAGTGTACTTGTGTAAAGACTAACATAGTGGCTTACAGCTAAATATGTGTTTAGTTGCGAATGAAATTGTATAGGTAATACTCAACTTTTCTACAGTAATATATTACAAAAAGTAGGGACAGGTTATGAAATATCTTAAAAAAATTGCACGTGGACATACCTATTTGATCCTTGAATATATTGTGATTGAGTGATTCAAGGATCAAGCAGGTATATCCACCTGCATTTTACCTACATTACCTACCTACCAGTGGCAAAGGGTGGAAATCTGAAAAAGCCGTAGCAAAAAGTTCTTACTTAGAAAATAATATCTCTTCACTACCGTCACCGATACTTCTTACATTTTATGCTATACTTATTTAGTACGTGTTTACATTGACCATTTCCTAAAGGGAACCCGATGGGAATTGGCTTGTATGGACTCTTCGTCACTGCTACATACCCACATTATACACTCATCAAAAGTGTTTGATGAGTGTATAATGTAGGTAGATAGGTCCCAACTTCAACCCTTTTTAGGGTCCCTCAGCTGGGCACAGGTCTTCTTTCAACTATCGTACAAGTTAAATGACCAAGTGGAGGTGGGTGGATGACACATGTTCTCGCACGATTAGTTCTTAGACTTGCCGGTTCCCTTACAGTGTTTTCCTTTACCGATATAGTAGCGGTAAATAAAATTCACATAAAGATGAGTAGGCACGACCGGGGGATCTAACTTGCGACCTTATATTTTAAAGGCGAGGATGCGGTACGCATACCTACGTGTAACACTAGCTTCATTCGTCATACACATGCGTTTTTTTCTCATAAATACTCCACTGTTATTTTCTTTGCAAAAAATAATTTCCATAATACAAAATAATAAAATAGCAAGCACTAAATTATCTTGCGCAAGCAGCTGTTGCTTATAATAATAAGTACTTTCTGTTAATTGATACAAACAGATTTGTATTCCCAGGCACAATTATTACCAATGTAAAATGTTTATAAGCCTTAATTAAATCCTAAGAGGCGAAACCCTCGTTGATTAAAAAGGAAACGTTCGTTGCGATACCTTTAAGGTATTAAAGAAATTGCGTCACGTCCCTGTTTTTGTGACCAATTAACGTCGGGTTAATTAATGTATTGCTTTCTTTTTATGGCAACTGTTTCACTATGGTGTTTATGAAGTCTGGGGATGACAAAAAGGTATAAAAATCGTCAGTAAGCTTATAACAATATGTGTAATGATTTTTGTTTTATCAATGAAATGAAAATATCAATTCATTATCATAATACTTTCATTGAAATGAAAATATTATGATAATGGAGTGGGAGTGCGCTACGTCATACCCCTGAATAAAATTACCTAGGTATGTCTTCATTCGAGATTTGACTTGGGAATAGCCTTAAGGACGCGGGTTCGATGCCCAGTCGTGACCACACATCTTTGTGTGAATTTTGAGGAAACCGGCATGAAGAAGAGAAGAACTAATCATTCGAGGACATGTGACATCCACCAACCTGGACTTGGCCAGCTAGTGTGGATTCAGGCCTAAACTCTCTCAACTCGTAAGATAGTTGTGAGAAGACCCGTGCCCACGAGTAGGACACTAAAAAAGGGTCGAAGTGAATCTTTAGGTCACCCAAAAAAAGAAAAATCCACGTCATATATTTTAATTTATCTACCTGATGGACAAAACAAAAATATGTCGTCATCACTATTTTTTTTATACAATACTTGTTCTTTAAAGTTCCGTAACTCACAATATAGAAACGGAACCCTTAAATAATCTTTGTCTGTCCGTCCCTCAAAGCCAATTTGCTTCAAAACGAGTTGAATTAAAATGATGAACTTGAAATGAAGGACTTCGTAACATTAATATATATAGAAATTATAATAATAGCTTTCTCCAAATATAAATATATTATAGTTTTCCATTGACATAACTTCAGTAATTACACATTTCCCCTTTATCACAATAGTAGGCAACCTACTGGCTGTAAGCGAGCACTTATGTCAAGTATTTAGTGTAGTACACACGTGATAGCACTAAATACCACAATTTACCTTATTTTGCGAATGCTAAGGATCATTTTTGCATAAAATTGTACTGTTAGCATTCCAGGTGTAGTGTGGTGTGTGTTGCCTGTTACCAGCTACTTGAATGTTAAGCTTTTAATTAAAAAGTTAATGCTATGACGAGTTTGTAAAGATGCGGCTCTTAGCAATTTAGCTATCTTTTGATTATAGTTCAGACTGGTTTAATGGATTAGATGCCGTGAGTAATAGTGACGTGATTCTAGGTAACGTTATTGCAGTACCTGCGTAAATTAATAGGAGACATATGAACACTTCAAGTAATAAATAATGAGCCGTTAGGTACCACATATTAGGTTTCGTAATCTCTGATAGGTACTTAATAACTACATAATATTCGAGGTAATAATGCGACATTTTCTAAGGATAGATTTGGAGGGATGTTTATTAACTGTTTTACTGCAAAACAAGTATTTTTTTTAATTATGTGAATAATAGGGTGTTTTTTTCATCCCAATATTGCATTTCCAAAGAAACAAAGAATGCTTTTGAAGGTAGAAGATGGTATCTAGATAAAGGTATCACTAGCGAAACGCCCGCCTCAGCGAGTTCTACACTATATTGCAAACCTTCCGGAAAGAATTATTATGTATAGTGAGCCCATTTCAAACTTCAGCGTCTTTTAACGTGGTCCTGTAAGATTGGAAGGTAAGAAGACGGCAAACGCAATTTTGTTTATACTAGGTATATATATACTTACATATTAATTTCTATCTTTATACATATTTTTATTTTATTTGAATTAGGAAAGCTTACAGACAAATACCATTATATACCTAGTTACTTAGCTACAATATTGTTAATAACAAGCTTCCGCATATAACATCGTTAGCAACCATGTATTCATAAAGTCAGTGTAATTTTGTGCACAATGTCTAAAGTTTAGGGATTCATGTAAAGAAATCCTTGATATGTAGCCTTCTTATCGAGCCTGAGCTTGTACAAAACAAATCGATATCAAAATCTAATTAATGTTATTAAAGTCAATTATACCACGTGAGAGAAAATCATTCTGTTCATTTTTTTTTATTCTGTCATAGGCTGGCGCTTGACTACAAATTGCCTGATGTTAAGCAATGATGTAGTCTTCGATGGAACCCGCCAGCCCAGTATACTGATTCACTCGTGATTATCGAATACACAAATGATTATCGGTAAGACATCGCACCGGAACACGGCAAGGCCGCTTGGCGGTGCGGCTTTGTCTGGTGGGTGGTCACTAACCACGGCTGAAGCCTGTTGATTGTCGCCTGATTTGCACCCGGATTTGCCGATTTGCCGCCTAAGTCCAATATTTTAAGTATTACAATTGACTAAGAATAAGCCATGAAAAACCAATGACTTGTTACCTAAGCCCCAGCATTAAAACTATAAATCTAGAAGTAATAGTATTTTCTTCAATAATAAAATACTTTATTCAAGCATAAAAACTCTGTCAGTTACAAATATTTCTGTGTAGAGTGGTGTGGAGTTCAATTGAGAATTGATATTCCATTTCAACAAGTCATGTAGATCTTTGCTACCCTTTCAGAGACTAACTTCAAGTTTCCCCAAGAATCAAATGTGTCTCACACTTGACCGAATTTTCTTTCATCTTACAAATAGCTTTTTTGGCTTTTTCACAACATAGGTGGGAACAGACGACCTGAGTCTGCACTTTTGTTGAATGTCTGAGTACACTGTGTTCAGCTTTCATATTTTTATCACGCAAATGTATGTCAGAATGATATAAAATGTAACTTGGTTTACAAATAAATATTGATGTATAGTTAGGTACTTAAATAAGTATACCTAGATCGGGCGGCTCGTTTTACTGTTTTACCGATTTTAACATAAATCTGTAAATTAAATTAAAATATTAGACAAGTATAGTTTAAATAGAAAGTTACTTAGTTGCCTACAAATTCTGGTATAATTTTATAACAAATTGTTATTTTTTTAACAGAATTCCATAAAAAAGCATTAACATTAACTAGGTATTTTCAATCTTACAAACTTACTAAGTAAGGTTGTTGTAGTATTTACTTGGTACTGACTTCGAATTATTATTGCGCAATTCGCGGTTTAAACTTAATACGATTCATTTTACCATTAAAAAAAGATAGGATGTTGATGGATAAATAATGGAAAGTTCTCACCGTACCTACTATTTGGCGTATGCATCGTACTTTCGTCTATTATTTATGTAAAGCTCGAGCTTCAATTGTTCGTTGGCTTGAACTTTGGAACTTCCACTCTGATTGAAACAAAATATTTCTCTAATAGCTAACAGCGTCTTCGTCTGCGTGATGTACCTATGAGAAGTACACATCCCAAGGAAACTTACCTAATATTCGGTTAAGAAGTGCAATAATGTTAATCCAGGTAATAAATAACAGATATACCAAAATTCATCCCGATCATTTAAGACGTCTTCTAGTGAAAGAGTAACAAACATACATCCTTACGAACATTCGCATTTATAATATTAGTAGTAGGATTACTCCAAAATATACCTGAACTTTATACATTTTTGATATAATGTATTTGTCTTCATTTCACGTAAAAGCCTAATTAAGACATTTTCGTCGCGTGTCACTTCGACACCTAAACATCAGATGTAATGTGTGTAAACCCACATTATACATAATTTTATAGTTGTTTCGTATAGAATTCTAAAAGCACCTTCGTGTAAGCTTAATTCAATATTGATGCTGACTGAAGCGTACATTGTGGTACGTGATCACAACTTACCTACAACTGTGTGTTCCCTGAGAAATTGTATCTTTATATCGCTATGTAATATGTAAAATATAGGTAATTAACTTTTGCCCGCTTCTTCGTCTGCGTGATATAGGGCCAAAAGTGTATCACGCGGGAACATAATATCATATTGTGAACAAAATTTCATTCAAAAAAATTTTTTGGTCTGCGAAGTATTTAATAAAAGTACATTCACCCTTACAGTCTTAGCCGTTATACCAATAAGTAGGTATTGCTTCAACCTTTTTTAATCTTCCAATGCCGAGCACAGGTCTTCTCTCAACTAAGTCGACTTTGACCAAGTGCTGGTTGGTAGATGTCACGTGCGCTAGAATGATTAGTTCTAAGACAAGTAGGTATATGTACCTGTCTTTTTTAAATCTTTGGTTTTAAAATCAAAGATTTAAACTAAAGTACAGTGTTTTAGTTTAATATTTTTGTTTAAAAAGCAATTAGACAGTTGAATGGATTAGAGTTGTTTCTCTTCAGATTCGTTCAAGCAACAAATCTCAAGGATATTCTGAAGTAGGAAACAACTTGGTTACTTTGTTGATCACAAGTTTGTTTGTTTCGACATTACCTACCTTCATTTCGTGAGCCTCGCCGACCTGCCGCTGAATTCTTTGTCGGATTAATCAATACGTATACAAGTTAAATTGCAAACCAAAAACGGAAGTTATTTATGTAAAAGTTTCCTAATTATTTAAGTCCATTTATGTGTCTTTGTGTACTTCTTATTCATGAATTATATTAAAGTAAAAATCCAATCCTATAATAAAATCAAATGCTGGATAAATAGAGTCACTCCCTGCGGGAATCCTGCAAGTTATATTTAATTTCTCTTGTCGAGTTACGTTAGGTATCAAGACCACTAAACTATGTTTAAACAAAGGAAAATTGTGTTGTCATCCTCGTCTACATTAGGCTATAGATTAAACATTAGGTAAAATGTACCTAATGCAAGGGTCTACCTAAACGATGGTGTTGTCATCCTCGTCTACATTAGGCTATAGATTAAACATTAGGTAAAATGTACCTAATGCAAGGGTCTACCCAATCAATTAAATAAAATAAGGAGTTGTTTATGGCTTGGCAACCGCAATTATACTCATGTAGATACTAGGTACAGAGCAGCCAAACGCTCCAGCGCTTTGCTGTTCTGCAGTAGGCACCTATTGAGGCATAAAATAAAACAAAATAGTACATTACACAGTGCTTGCTCCTCGCTTGTTAAATCACGTTATGTGTTTCGTTTAACTTTAATATCTTCTGGTGGTCTCTAGACTATTCTGTGGCGGCGGTCGATCACCTCAACTCGTGAAGGTAGTACTAAACGGACGGATTTACATATGCAATTAACATTTTGACATCAACATTCGAGGTTATTGCTCCGCTAGCGTAAGCTCAATGTTTCTTTAAATTTTAATGGATCATACTGCTTCGCCTAATGAGTTTGAGCAACTAGTAATTCAAAGCAAGTAGAACTAATTTATTAGCAGCGTTAGTACATAACACCCTTTGAATAGCTAATATGACCTCGTTTGTCGAATTTTTAAATACAGACTCTGTTTGATCCTCGGCTAAAGAGTAGGTGCTCGGAATAATTATGCAAACAATTTCCTTCGAGTTTCCTCATACTTTCCTTTGAGCCTTTAATTCTTGTCGGACAATTATTTAATTGAAGTACATGCTTACGTACTTTAATAAAACTCGAGCAATTGGCAAAACAAATACTTGAATAATATAAATAACTTTTTGCGAAAGTTATTAGGTATAATCCTTTTAAAGGGAAATTTTCGTATTTAAATGATCATTGTTGTGAGACAGCGAGTAGACAGACTAAACTAATAATTATTTAGAAGAGACTAGACAGTTTACGCAATATCTGTGCGAAACACCTGAGCTCAAAGCGCTTTCAGCAGGTTTACATAGGAAATTAACATCTTCGTTGGTTGGAATAGTCTCTTGCTTTATACATATAGCTGAAATAAGCGACGTAGCGGCTAATTCTGTGCAAACCATTATGGAAGGAACTACAACGCTGGTTTTGCTTGGACGTTAGTTGAATTCTCAAAGTTTGTGTCACCATTGTTAATTTACATGTTAATTCAGTCAGTATAGCATGGACTAACTTTGATATACTTTAGACAGGTAGGTTTCCTCCAGCTGTTATGATGGTTATCCTGAGAGCTGCGTGTGTGCATTAAACTCGAAAGATAGTTGAAAGCAGACCTGTGCTCAGCTGTGGAACACTAAAAAGGTTTGAAGTGAGTGAAGTGATGAACATTGAAAATTGAAATGAAACATGAAACTCATAAAAATTGTCACCAGCATGAAAATTTGGATTAAAAGCAATTTTCAAATCAAAGTAACCCAGTTATGTTTTTCTTATCTTTTTATTGACTAGAAAACGGTAGTGATCTTGTAACAGCTGATCAGATATTCAAGAATTAAAAACTAACGGCCTTATTCTTAAAAATCTTATAAAACTGTTTAGTTCAAATAATAATAATATTAGGACATTAACACACACGGTCATCTGATCCCAAACTAAGCAGAGCTTGTACTATGGAAACCAGATAACTAGTAATATACTGCATATAATAATTTTCTTTTGTGTCAAGACAAACAGACATGTTCATTACACAAATGTTTGACTTGGATGGGAATCGAACCCACGGCCTGCGGCGTGAAAACCAAGCATTTTATCGACCATGTCACCGGCCCGTACAAAATGAAATTTGTCTCGTTCTTACCAATATAAATATCAAGATGATAGACAAAGACAAACGAATTATAAATCTATTTTAGCTTTAATGATCTTAAAAGACGTTTATGAATACGCGGGTTAATGATCACATAAGCTAGGCCACAAACTTGTACGCCATACTTTTTGACACACATTAAACTTACACCTAACAGTTTTTTTCGGCGGTAATAAAATCATGCAGAAAACAAATAAACAAATCCTATTCTAAATAAAATACGAAATGAATTTCAGCTATGATGTGATCACACGCGCGACTTTATTGGATTACGTAGGAGTTTCACCTGACATTTCAATTATACCGAACCCCCCTCTGAATTTATACGCATGATTATATTACACCCTTGTAGCGGATGCTTTAAATTATAAGCTCATTTTCATGTTTGTGCAGACTGTAGACAATTATTTGTTTAATAAATACCAACAAATCTAGGGTGAGCAGCGGTGGCGCAGCGGTATCGATCTAGCCTCTGAAATATAAGGTCACAAGTTCGATCAACGGTCATGCCTATCTTTGTGTGAATTGTTTCATTGCCGCATCGAAAACATCCGGAGGAAACCGACATGTCTAAGAACTAATCATTCGAGGATATGTGATATCCACCAACCCGCACTTGGCCAGCGTGTGTAGATTAATGCCTAAACTCTCTCAACTCGTGAATGGAGTGGGAACCAAGGACATTATTAAAATATCATTCGTGGAGACTTATAATCTTCATGTTTACTTAGTATTTGAGTCTATTCGTAATATACAAACAATCAAATCTTTCCTCTTTATAATATTAGTATAGTTAAATGAAATTGCTTCCGCTGTCTGTTCGCGATAAACTCAAAAACTACTGAACGGATTTTCACCAATAGACATAGAGATCCATGAGGAAGATTTAGGTGTATAAATTGTACCTATTCGAAGCCAGGGCGGTTCGCTAGTAACAATCATAAATACATACTACCCGTATTTGGCTAATCTAAGGTAACTGGCTAGGTGCGGGGGAAATATTAAAGCGCACAAATGTGGGAACTCTATTTCATTTAATATTACGGACTTATTCATAAAAATCTTATAAGACTCTTCAACTAAACGGATTTAATCTCTTTCTTATTAGAATATTATTATGTCAAGATGACAGACAAAGACGAACGAATTATAAACCTATTTTAGCTTTAATGAGCTAAAACGTTTATGAATAGGGGCGTTAGAATTTGGTGGGATTGTCTGGCTGACACAACCGATCCAACAACAACTTCTTGACTAAGGACTTGCCGATGAATCATAAAAATCCCAACACACTTTTTGATCCGATGCGATGTGGGAATCGATCCTGTGACCCCAAGGGCTAGAGACTAACACGATATCCTACACCAATGAGGCAACTACAACAAAAAAAATATTTTTACTAGTTCATTTTTGTAATAGAAACCTGGTGATCTTGTGTTAAGTTTTTTTGTAAGTTTATTTATATTAGTGTTACTTGTCTGAAACAGTTTCTAAATTGCTTAGCTTTTTGTAAATTGTTTTTGAGAAAAGTTTGTAAATAATCGTGGTAGGTTAGTACTAAGCTCGTAAACAAGCCTCCTAATTTTACAAATGTTAAGGATAATTCGTGCTGTTGTTTTGTATTGTGAAACTTTATGACACTTGTAATGTTATATTATTTTTCTCGTGCCAAACGGTGCGAAAAAGCCGTATTTCATAGAGTTTTGTTTTGCAAAGCTGTCGGTTGAAAACCGCTGAAAATGTTTTGCGACCGTAAAATGTTCGTAGTGAATCATTTATGAATTTTATTACAACTAAAATATTGCGAATAGGATGTTGTGGTTAGTTTTAAAACTTTTGCTTGGTGGGTTGTTGAGGATTCCATTAATTTTTATAATAAACCATCTTTCCACCGCGGCTTTACCCACTTGACCGATATTTTGTATCATGCCTTGCAGTGGGATAAAAAGTAACATAAGTAAGACGTTTCTCATTAAATGTAACAGTGTATCTGTCAGTGTAAATAATTGTCAAATCGGACAAATAGTCCCTGAGATTAGCGCGTTCAACCAAACAAACTCTTTAGCTTTATAATATTAAATATTTAAATATAATATTATAAATGCGAAAGTAACTCTGTCTGTCTGTCTGTTACGCTTTCACGCCTAAACTACTGAACCGATTTGGATGAAATTGGGTATGGAGGTAGTTTGAGACCCGAGAAAGGATATAGGATAATTTTTTATTCGACTGCGCAAAAAGAAGGTAATGTTTTGGCGCGATAACCGACATACACGCGGGCGAAGCCGCTGTCGGAAAGCTAGTATTAAATAAAGACAAGTATAATTGTATTATAAATGATAGAGACTTGTTGTATGGTCAAAAGGATCCTTAAAACTGGGCACAAGTTTTAAGATAGTTTAAAGAGATGAGGCCTTACACGGACTGGCAAAGATTTGTTCAATGGATGTTTAATAAACATTCAACAAACATCTTCCGCTCTATTCAAGTTTATTAGATAAATCAGTACCCACACAATTAATTTGGACTTCAAATTATGACCACTTTACGTGAGAACATTGTTTAAGTCAAAATAAGAAATCTCACGCCTCGTGGGAACATTTGAAAATAAATATTTCAAATGTTCCCATGAGGCGTGAGATGTTATGCTGTTCATGAAAAACAAAATAGCACTTTTTGATAGATCCGGATTCGACTCCGTAACTTGTAGCCAACGATGTCTGGGCTGTTAGTGTTATCTTCATCTCTGCTTACACTATTAGGCATACCATAAGTATGAGCCAAGTTCAGTTGTGAAATACTTCGAGAGACGTTTGCTATCTAGTTAGTGAGTTTGAGCAGAAACTTGTAGGCACTGACGTAGCTCCCAAGAGAACTTCTACCAACTTTTCTTCTGACGTGTGTGTGTACAATAATTAACCATTAAATAATGTTTCACTCACAGTATCTAAATTTCTACGTTACCGAATTCCTATTTTTCCTTACTCATTATTAATACAATAGATGCGAAAGTAACTCTCTCTGTCTGTCTGTCGCGTTTTCGCGCCAAAACTACTGAACCAATTTGGAGATTAAATTTCGTATAGTTTCGTAAGTTTGAGACATGGGGAAGGACATAGGATTATTTTTATCCGATTGCCAAAAAGAAGTTAATTGTTTAGCGCGGTAACGTACAGGCACACGCGGGACTGCAGTCGGAAAACTAGAATGCGTTATTGATGGTATTTTGTTATGAGTATGTCATTAATTTTACATGTTGAACTTGCGTTAGAAAGGTATTTTTTATGATACTCATAAAAATACCTTTCTAAAGCAACTTCAATCAATTCATCATCGTCATCAATTTTAGATAGGAAGGAATTTCTTTGCTTCCTATCTAAAATACTTACATAATGTTTTTCTGTATTAAATAGTCGACGCCCACAACTTTAGAATTGTTATGTTATAGTTCAAATAAAATAGAACTCAATTCCATTCTTATGTTGCCATTAAACAAAGAGTTAGATAAGATTACCTCATCTATTTTTTGTCACTGTCAAATGATTTCAAAGTGTCATAAAATAAACAGTGACAAAATATGGATTAACTATCTACTAACTACTAACTCGTCTATTTGTGAGGCTGTGTGCGTTCGGGTGTTGATAATGTGAGGGCTCCTTAATGATAAGAGTATCAAGGCAGACTTTTGCGGTCACTTCATAGCCTCAGTTTAGTGGCAGGTCATCCTAAATTCTGAATACGGTTTACGGATGGTTCGCCACTGCCAAACGGATTAAGTTGGCAGCTACTTTGGCTCTCTCTAGCTTAGCGCCGCTTACTTACAGTATTGAGTCTGTAGAAAGTTTAAATGGTTGACTTTGAAGTAAACACAGCAGACGTTTGGAATATTTTTAAGTATTGTAATAGGTATTAGGTTCCTACTCAAATGTATAAGATGAATTGTAAGTAAACTTAACCTTTAATAGTATTTTTATTGTATTTTCTTACTAGTTTTCGCACGCGGCTTTGCCTTGTTGTGGGGTTACAAGCCTTTGGTACACATTGCTGGGAACTTCTCTCAACTATCTTCAGAGTTCAGAGAGTATAGACCATCATTCCATTACGGGTTGATGGATGTTACATATTCCCGAATGATTAGTTCTTAGACATACCGTTATCCTCCCGATCTTTTCTCACACTGATATTGAGCAGCGGCAAAGGATAAAACGAATCGTAACTTGTACTTTTGAAAGCCTTGAGGTCTGATGATTTATTATTTTTCCAATAGTAGTAGAAGACAAAAGGGAAATGTGATGGGCACCAGAAATCATGGCCATTGCTAGTGTTAACTATAAAAATATATTGTTCTTTTATACAAGCGCGAAACTTAATGGTGTTATTAATGGTTTGTTTATTGATGCTCGCTTTGTTAGGCAGAGCCTTTGGGCGATTCTACTCGTAATTGGACGGAATCAGTAAAGCTTTATGCGGGCACAATTGGAATTGAAAGGACTCTTAATCGTGTTATTCAGAATACCCGCAAATCTAAATAATTGTACTTCTCATTAGTTTTAGTTGCTTTGAGGTATATTTTAATTTGATCCTCAAAGTGGATCTTTTGTCTTGTATTGTGGGTATATTATTATTTTCGATTTTCTGTTCTCTTTTATTTTTGACCAGTGGACCCCGCAGACGTTGTCCAGCCCGGTAAAGCAGTGCCATCTACCGGGTCCGAAAATAGATTACGACCGATTCTCAGACCTATCGAATAAAGGTATAAAATTCCATAAAAATTGGTCAAGCCGTTTCGGAAGAGATTGTTTGTTTTTCATTTTTCTCTGTGTAAGAACCATGCTCGTACTTCGCGGAATATTTAAAAACAGAATTAGTGAAATCGGTCCACCCGTTTACGCGTGATGGCATGACCAAGGGAAATAGGGATTAATAGATGTTACTTACATTATATACCATGAAGGTTTTATTATGTAGTTCGTAATGAGATGTTTGGACAATAAAGCGTATGAGGTGTGTACTTAATACTAGTTTAATAACAACACTCAACACTTGCAAAAATTTATTAGGGATCGGGAGCACCCCGTCACAAAATTCTTACAGTGCCTACAGTACTATGCTGGATATAGGCGTTACAAAGCGAAGGCCGAGAATGTAACATCCAAGAATATGTGGTGTCTAGAGGCGACCCTGTGCTGGAACCGCGGTGGTGGTAGGTGTCTAGATCTGAGCTCAAACCGTGGCCCAGAAGTTTGAAGCACAATTATGGACTCAGGATGCGAACAAATAAAAATTTCCATTACGTATTACTACATATTGTTTTTCATTTAACCTTTTTATTACCACAAAATAAATAAATTTTATACAATACATAATACAGTATCCATCCAGATGGATACTTCGAAGGTCTGTTGCTCATTTAAAAAATAATAGCCCCTAAATAATCTATTTCCATTTGAAAATTTGCCACAAGCCTGCAGACGGCAGCCGAATGAAAAATAGCTTTTTTTGTGAGGTGATCCGAAATCCTCTCACAGCATAAAGTATGTAGTACCGTAGTTCCATTCTATGTATAAATATAAAACATTTAACTACGGATATAGTTTTCGCATTAAACGTAAAAGTGTAGTCAGAGTTGAATATCAGGCACATATCGTTGGCTATGTTTAGATCCCGTACGTAATCGCGAAAGAGTACAATTAGATACAAAGTTTGAGTTGATACTAAGATTATTTTTTGGGAGTACGTGGTATATTAATTATGTAAAGTATATTTAAATGGAGTGACGACCTGTGAAAGATAACCGACAGTAACTGGATGCGACAAGCCGAAGACATGGTGAATCGGTGCTTATTGGGCGAGGCCTATGTCCAGCAATGGACTGCAATAGGCCGATATATTTTTATAAAATATATTTCTCCTCCACCCAGGATTCGAATTAGATTTGCCTAAGTCCTTAGAAAATCTATCAATGTTTAGATCAATCTCTGCGCTTAAATAATATAGGTACGAATTTAATAAGGCAACGTACATAATGCTGCGTTAAAATTAGTCCCTTAATTATAACAGATTGTGTTCCTCGCCAGCTAACTGAAAGATATAACTTTAGCTATTTATGGCCTATTATAACAGAACGGAACAGTTGGAGGAGAGTTGTGAAAGTTTCATCGTAAATATAACCTCAATGGTGTCGACTGTATTAAGAGATTACTGTTACCTGTTTATTATAGCTCTTAGTATAAAAAAAAAAAAAATTATAATATTATGTACTTTTATACAATTATGCTATTTTATAGATTTAGTAATGAAACATTTTTAAGTATAATAAAAAGCGCTTGACCGTAGCCTTTAATTCTTTAAATTTTCGGTCAACTTATGGTTGGATTTTAACTTATTCTCTGTTTTGATTTTTTTTTATGATTTGTAAAGATGGATGAATAAAAAGACTGGTAAGACATGAATACAACTATGTACTCGTGTTGTGGTAATGATTTCACGACTTCGGTTTCGGTATAAACGAAGTTATGAAGTAAAAAATGCTGATACCATGTCATGATGTCATAACTGGAAACATTTTTATTTTAAAATGTAAATAGTAGGAAAATAATACTGCATATACCTACTATTCTGTTATATGAAGTAAGAAGATTTATTTTGTTTTTCTCGTCTTAACATTGCCATACCATTCATTCAATTCATAGGGCTGACTTCATAAGTAATATTCTTCCCAACTGTGTAAAATAATGTTTTTTTAATTGACTAAAGATCAACTGTAGTTACGAATACCTATTTTAAAAATTCATAAAGAAAATCTAACTAACTGGTTGGTTAATTAAAAATGTTTCATAGCATCGCGTTGTTTCAAATTATGAATGCAAAATTAAATTCCATCATCAGAGTACTGCAAACGTTGCGCTGTTCCTATTTTCCCTGATTTTTTGTCTAAGTACCTAGTACAAAAACTTAGTACCTAATGTGTGCTTTTCACTACTAAAATCACTATTACTCTTTGCCGGAGAGTTGGATAGTTAAAAATGTCAGCTATTTATAGAGACTTTTTAACAAGGGACGTTTAAAAATTGGTTTAATACCTCGAGTGGAGGCTCGCGAAGTTAGCAGACCTTTTTATGCAAATCTTGAAGGATGTGCCAGGACTCTTAATGAAATAGGCTATTACTTTGACGTATACTGCACTCGTGACATGAAGGCTAGTAGGAGGGAAATTTAAAGCTAGATTAAAGCTAGGTTTATTGAATTAGTTATTATAAAAGTAATGTCTTAACCCTTAACTAGCGCATCCAGCTACTGTCGGTTATCTTAATCAGTGGCCGAGTGGGGTCATGGATGTTTGGTGTCCTCGTTTAAACTGTAGTCCATGAATTTTATGTTTATCGTCATCAATCTATTTCTACTGCTGGGCATAAGCCTCTCCTAAAGCAGCCACAGAACAAAATCCGTGGCTAATCTCATTTACCACCAGTTAACTACTTACCAGTCATCTTGCAACATTATAGTCTAAGGTCCTCTCCAATCCGCGGTATCTACCCGAGAACTAGTTAAACCTAGCAGTGATCAGTTTAGCGGTTGTGAGTGCTTATTATATGTTAAGATAAAATGGTGAAAATAAAATAAAAAATAAATCAAATTAAATACTACCTAAGACCTACTCAATAAGATCAATCTTATTAAAAAGTAGATGAGACTCCTTACGCAGCTGGAATTTTAATCAATCTTGTGGCCAATAACTGAAGCTAAGGCGCCGCTGCCGCCTCGCACTTCACAAATTACGCCCTAAAATGTTTGCTCGGACTGTATTCATCAGACCAAAGCGCTTAAATTAAAAAGAAACGCAGTGCGCTCTCAAAATTTACATAACAACGTCGATTAGTAAAAAAACGCTTTTAAAAAACATCATTCTTTGTTGAGAGGTGCTTTTGTTGTAAGTAACATTAAAACCATCTGTTTTAATCGAACGACTGTATTCATTGTGGTAGGGAGTAGGGAGGATTTTCTATAGTTAACAATGTTCAATAGAACAGAGCTCCTTTATATTGTCATTGAAACATCTGTAGAGAAATAGAAAGAATCGGGTGAAACCTCAAAGATTAGAATCGTTTGCTCCGCAGAAGATGCCCGTGGCGGTTTGAATAATGAGTTTCACAAGTATTCTGACGAAACTTTATTACGATCCGTACTTAACAAGCAATTAAGTACCCTCAAGTTTTTTAGAAGTTGTAATTAATTTCTTCGTAGTTTTAAAAATTAAACCGGCAAAGTGCAAAGAGAAAATCAAATGTCCAAGCTCTGCAATGGACAGCAATTATCGAAGAAATATTTATTTATGATTCTTAAAATCAGTAAAATATTCAATTTGGTACGCCGCTGCATCAATTAATTTGAAGTTTAATTGTATACATGTATTGAATATTTCATTTGTGAATGGTCCAGTATTTTAATTCATCGAAATTTGTTTGTTTACGTTATAAGTATATTCAGTTTACGTTATAAGGTACACTAGTTATTTACTAGTAGATAAATATAAGTATCTAACATGTGTGCCTTACACAAAATAACGCTCTAGCCATTTACATCCGGGACTTTCCTATACATTTCATATACATCAATAGGCATGTTCGTATCACGACGGTAACAATGTAATATTTGTTACAGATAATTTCTACGAAGTGACATTCTCCCTCATTCCCGGCTGTCACGAAACTGCTGAGACAAAGGCTGAACACTGAACTGGATTGGAAGTGGCATAGTTTCAATTTGTACTGAAAGTTTTGAAGTGAATAGAGAGTATAACAAGTGTGGCAGGTGAAACGTAGAGGACAATGAGGCAGCGAGGAGGGGGCGGATAGCATGACAGCGCCTGCCACGGCGGCCTGATGGCGCTAGTGCGCCGGATACTTGGCGACGCCCAGGTGAGGAAGCTTGCATGCATGATTAGAACGCGCCACACCACATCGGCAATCTATTGTTAACTAGTAAACAAGGGAACTTTGTATAATA
This sequence comes from Meganola albula, assembly GCA_936450015.1. Taxonomy (NCBI): domain Eukaryota; kingdom Metazoa; phylum Arthropoda; class Insecta; order Lepidoptera; family Nolidae; genus Meganola; species Meganola albula. The sequence continues at coordinate 8,371,016 of OW388155.1, read as the reverse complement.
TGCGGAACTAAATGCAGATAACTATGCTCGTAAAGCGAATAAAAGTACTTACTTAAAAAAAATAAGATGTTAACATAGGTATGCATACCTCCCAGTGGCGAAGGGTAGAAATTTGAAGAGGGAAGACGGAGCAAATTAAATGATAAGTATTTCTTGGTTACCTACGCCGACTTTCAAACTTACTAAGAAGTATAAATAAAATAAATAAATATTCTGGGACATTAACACACACGGTCATCTGGTCCCAAGCTAAGCAGAGCTTGTGTTATGGAAACCAGATAACTGGTATATACTATACATATAATACTTTTCTTTTGTAAATATATACTTATAATAGATATTTACACCCAGACTCGACACAAACACAAATGTTCATCATTAATGTTTGTCTCGGGTGGGAATCGAACCCACGACCTGCGGCGTGAAAAGCAAGTATCTTACCGACCACGCCACCGGCCTGTCAAGTATGTACTGCATTTTTGATACTATTTGAAACTTGTAGCGCTACTTAATATCTGCACCGGTGGGAATTGTGCTATAAGGAGTCTTCGCAACCTACTCATAATTTGATAGCGTAAAGTTACCTAGCTGATTTGTTAGGCAAAAATAACTTTCTCAAGCTGTATTACAGTAACCAATTCGGCTGGTATAATGGAAGAATTATGCTAACAACAGAGGCTATTAAACAATAACGTTCAATTTTATGCGTTCAATTATAATAAATCCACCACGCTGGCCTAGTGCAGGTAGGGGTGGAGTTTAATACACGTCTGCTTCGTTACTATGTTTTCCTTCGTCATTATCGAGCAGTAGCAAATGTGGCGAGATAACGACCAAATTGAACTGTCTATTCGGATGTGTTGCTGTGTTTATCGGTTAAGCTACTAAGCCACATGTGGTATTTACATGAAGTAGTCTGTAGTTAGGTTTGTGACGTCCGAAGTCGCACAATCGTTTTCGTGTTCTACTTCGGTGACGATGACCGCATTCTAGGATCCAGCGATTCAAGTCATTACAAGTATTATCTACTTAAAATATAAAGAATCATTACTTAATAGATATTACTTATTCTGTGGCTGTGGTATTATTTAAACGGCATTATCCTCGGGCTACAAGACCAAAAGACTTAAACGACTGACATCTTACAGTAGCAGGTGATATTAACTAAACAGCAGGGACATATTTAAATTAATAGGAGAAGATGGCGCGTCGTCAGACGGTTCAAATATATTACTAGTACTTGGGATCCTGTTTATAAACCAGCTGGATTAAAAGGGCTTTATAAATCATTAGTTATTGTGGAAGTTTGATATTTATTAAGAATGTAATTGGTTCTGCCAAGTTTAAGAACGTCGATAAATATTTTTTAAATACTTCCGTAAAAAAATCTGGTGTCTATATAAATAAAAGGTGTAGCGTATCATGACTAAACAAACAAATGAAGAAAAAATTGGAAATGTACTTAGTAATAAACGCAATGAATAGTTTGCCATTGTAGTAATCGGCAGTCTAAGTGACATTTCGTGAAAGGCAATAGCGCCTCTAGCGGCAAGTTCAAACTCTTCAAAATGTGTAAAATAAAAATTGTTCCAAACAAAAAGTTTTTAATGCATATTACTGGCCATTTCATTATTATTGTTTTAATTTAAAAGAATAAAATGTGAGTAGTTGCTTTTGTTTTTACGACTGTGATTTTATTTCGGTTATAATTTAAATTACTAACTACGTTCATTTATTTTTATAGCCTAGTTTGTTGAAACCATTAGCCAGAAAATGAACTATTATTGTAATTTCTTAGTAGTGGACTTGTTTCTGTTTCTTTATATATTAATCACGTACCTAATCAACCTGAGTTGGTATGTCAATATTATCATATTTATAATATCTCTAATTTAATTTTCTAAATGTAGACAATTTGTTGTTTGTTCTTTTTCAAGCTATAGGTAGAACAATAACTCGATAACATGCTAGCAGATGCACGAAGACATGTTTTTGATATTTGTCCAGGCGAAACTCCGCAAAATGGTGGATGAGCAAGTGTCGGTGGGGTCCCGCGTGGAGGCTGACGCGGAGCCCGAGCCCGCCGACCCTCTCATCACGCCCGCCAGCTCAGTTCTCGACCGGACAGACCTTGACCGGCCCACGCCACCAGAACGGCGCCTGCTTATCGGCACTCTCGATAAGACTAGGAACGGCGCACTCCCTGTAGATAAAGAAGCCACCTTGAATAGGACTACTAGATTGTCAATTAGGAATGGAAAGGATAATCCTTTTATAGGTAAGCATTTTTAATGTAATACGATTAACTTTTAGTAACGAGTTTACAACTTGTGGCTAAACACAATTACAACCTGATAACTACTAGTATAAAAGCCATCTGGATCGTAGTGCTCTGGGAAACAAGCCCCACCTTATAAGATTACATTTATTTTGGTGTTGAGTTTGACTGCCTGGCGACAAAAACGGTCGTGGTACCAATATGTACTTGAAAATGATAATCGGTGGAGTGCTGCGGTAAAAATCAATTGAGTAGGGAGAGTTATATTTAATTATATTTTTCGAATTTCATTTTATATTTCTTATTACATCTCATTGTCCAGTGGTAAGCGTGTGAGTAGATACCCAGGACGAGCAAAAAAAATTCTAATGTACTTAGAAAATATTAGTTGAAGCTCGAAGTTTGGGATTGTGCCCAATTAACGGCAATAGACTCTACCCTATTACTTACGGGAACTAAACAGCCAGAAAAAAGCGGGTGATATGTTATTAATTATATTTGATTACGTTTTATCACAAGTATATTTCTGTCCTAGATGACGATAATAAAGAGAACCAAACCAATGGCAAACTAGAATCCCCTGTAAAATGGTCGACACAAAATGGCAGTGATAGTGGGACGTACGCAGAAATAGGCAATGGAGGAAACAGTAACACTAGCGAGAGGAATATTTTGGACCCGGCGGACAGTTCAGAAGAGGAGGTGCTTCTACCAGACGCTACGTCTCCTGGCAGAAGTAGCGATGGACCAGAACCCAGAGCCGACATCACTGCTACACTAGATGGAGGTAATGAACTACCTAATAATTTTTAATAAACAAAAAAATTTTACAACGTAAGTACATCTACAGGTTTGTTTTAAACTAATGATCAAGTCATTGGAATTATAAAAACAGAATAGTTAGTATGAGTACTCAATCCTTTAATCAAGAATTAACAAGGCATCGAAAATACTATTGCGTTACCAAATAAATATCTAATTTAGTTGCGGTTGGAATGTGAGACATTTGTATAGCCAAACAAATAACGAGCACGATTAAGAGTCGAGACTGCTTTTCGCCATTACTCTGCTGTTGACCGGTGCTACTTATAAATATACCGACCAAGTACACCTTCTGCTGTGCTATGCATTAACAGATTGTCAAATTCAATACATTTTTGTTTATTTTTATAACAAATTCTCGAGGGTTTACAAACAATTGAATGATTTATGCAAAGAAATTATTTCGGAGCAGAACAAAAGCATGGACTAAGCTAAACTTGGACGCTATAGTTTATCTTAACAGTCTGTAATCCTGGAGATAATAGTTGGTAACTACGAGTAGTCGCGACGGCACGTTTGTTTTGCTGATGAAGGAAGTTCAGAATTAGTTTGAAATTCTTCACGGGTGCTTCCACAAGCTGAGAATATTATAAGCGACGACTTTACGGCGTTGTTACATAAGTTGAGGCGAGTGAATGTACCTATTAACATTTATGTGCTTCGTGTTATAATAGACAACCTGTAACGTAGATACTCAGACCGTGCATCATAACTTAAACGTAACTAGGTACTGCTATAGCACTGACAATGCTAAAGTAACAAAATAATCTAATTTCTTTTTTGGTTATGTTCAAGATGTAACCTAAATTTCATGTTATCTACTTTTCTTCAACTACGTGAATGATACAAACGAATTTAGCGATCCACTGGCATAAACCCTAACTATGAAGTTGGTGTTTTTTTTTCTAATCCAATATTATTTTTAGTTCGCCTTGGGACAAAATTTGTAAAGACCACTAAAAATCTTGGTTTCATTAAAGCGTTGAATTTCGAGGCAGCAGTTAATAAGTTTATAAAGTAGTTCAAATGCATTTTCATGACCTAGTTAACTTAAAAAATAATAGGAAAAACCAAATCTCTTTGGGCTGAAGTTTGCAACAACATTTGTTTTCGGCAGAATATTAAAAGTTACCAAGCGCAAGTGCAAGTAAATTAATATTTTCCTTATTGCTAAAGAGACGAGGCGGGTCGTGTGTTACGAAAACATCCGTTTATTGTGTGGCGTCTCTGTAGAATATCCTCTCTGCTAATGAGCGAGCAGCCTTGGGGAATAAGCTCATTTGCCGACTAACTGCACACTGCGCAGCCAAGTTCGCTAAAAAGAAACTTTCCGTTCCATGTTGCAATTCATCATTTAATTCATTTTTTATGTTTTAATTAAGTAGACGTCCGGCTATTTTTACTTTATATTTTATTTTATTCTTTTTAACTCATTTTCCATTTTACTTTCATAGTAAAATGGAAATTGCGTTCACAAATTTGTCTATTGAACATCGAGCAAAGTAATATATGGTAACCTGTGCATTCAACCGATAACAATAGTTCATGCAGACAATTGTGCAATGCTTTAGCGTATTGACTTATCAGAGCACGTATGATAATAGGATCATTGGAACATTGTGCGCTCAAGCATAATTTATCTGCTATCAGTCTATCTTTGCACAACATAAAGATGGTGCTAATGGACCAATTTGTCACTATTTTATTAAATATGGCCTTTTGCTTACTACGTAATTAGATATTATTTTCCTTTAAGTCGTAAATAGGCATAATTAATGTAGTGCTGTAGATCCTAAAGACTTCTCCCTCTTTCGGCTGGAATTAAAGACTGCGTAAAAAAGAAGAATAATCATACGGCGTCTCAAAGGGATTAATTATACGAAGTCGATACGTTTGTTGGAGAGCGATGGCACAATAAAGTAGGCGTCGTACACACCTGGTGCCGTGTCGTGACGCGTTTACATGCGAGCGATCGATTTGTCTGGACCGACCAGAGGCGGTTTTCGTGACTTGGGAAACTTTGTGTTATTACAATGTTTACGTCGCCATATTCAATCCTCATTTATAGGACTGTGGTAGTACCGTACTTTGCAAAACTTTTCCTATTATATTACGACAGCCTAATAATGAGGATTACGATGTGAACCTTTGAGAGCTAAACAAGGATCTAACTTTGTGGAAGTACAGCTATAAACAAAGCAATGATAGGCGAGTAAACGAGGACTCGATTAGGACGACGACGCGTTAACAAGAATTTGCATTTGGCGTTATGATTATATTATGTGGAAAACGAATTTAATGTACACATATAATTTGGGATTAAGTTTGTGGACATGAACAAAATAATTATGAATCATTGGGTAATAACAAATTTATTTTATTTATATGTTTTGTAAACTATACAACGCGTTTCATAGAATGTACTTTATGTGGTAGGTGCAGCGTCGCCTGATGCTCGTTCAGATAGATCTCGGCAAGAAGAGATGCCCGCGTCCCCTGGGATGCTTACCGCTGCTCAAGTAGCCAGGAGGCTACGTATGGAAAATGAACGGCTGCAGGTATACCTACTAAACCATTTAACATTAATAACATCAAGTCGTGGTTGTTGGTAAAATGTTTAAAGTTTAGCAACCTTGTCAATACAAGTTTACAAAAATATTTTTTAAAGTTTGTATTTGCAACTTGCAAAATTGTATTAAAGCGCTATATTTGCTTAAATTTTATTTTTAAAGTGTTTGTAGTAAAAAGTCCCACACGTCCGAAAACAACCTTTAAAGTTGGATATCGGCATTCTGGGAAAATATTTTGCGTGGTTTTATTCCTAGGTGTATAAAACGATTGGGTTTAAGATAAATTGATGCTTTCACTGTAAAATGTCGTTAGGTATTCTCCAAGCGTTCAATGTACAATTTTTTACTTAACCTTTTTCCAGTCGATCGACTCAGTCCGTTGTTGAAAAAGATGCCGTGAATGTTTATTACTAGATATCTCCATGGACCGTTGCGCTGTCCAATCGACTACGTATCTTTTTTATTTGATGCTTCTAGTTAAGGGTTATCTACTTATAAATATGGTATATATTAAATTGTATTGGTCACGTGTTCTTTAGTTTTTCCTAAATCAAGTCTTATATTGGTACGTCATACTTATTATGAACATTATGTTATCTAATTCTCTTATTGATATCTTTTTAGGTATTATTATTTTATTATCTTTTTGTTTAACGTATTCTTTGTAGGCTGAATTAACAAGAGTACGTAGACTTCTAGTAGCTGCAGCTGAGCGCGGAGAGGCGGGCACAACGTTATTGGACCGAGCCAAAACCGATAGTGAAGATGGCCCTAAGTTAGATCCTCAACAACTAGAAAAAGAATTATTACTGGCGCGGGAAGCGGTCAATTGTAAGTTTCTCAAACCATAAAATATTTCAAAATCAATAAAATATTATGTATTTTTGGGGCCGTTGGGGTCGAGATGCTGGGGCCACGGGGCTCAGATGCGAGCTGATTATTTAGAGAGGTGTCTAAGCACCCGTGATCAGAAGGCTGGCCTTCATCTTGGACAAAAAAATAGTATTGCCATTCAGCGTAGCGATGCTGCCAGCCTTCTGGGCACGTTCCCAGAAGACAGCGATGCGGAAGTTTTTCTTCAGATATAAGAGTTAGTTTTTAGATATTTAGACAGTTATTTAGTTATATGTATTTTTAGGTTAATTTTACAAAGTCTAAATCTAAGGCCTTTTTTTAAGTTGGATTTTAGTTTATTTATTCACTTTATTATATATTTTTTAAATAAATATGAAGAGCAGTATTTAACTGCTAGGATTATAAAAGATAAAATTTCAGAATAAAAGACAAGACGTATATAAATTTCAGGATCAAAATCCAGGCGCATACTACGCTACTATATACTTGATATAATAAGTATACCTATGAATGTAGAAAAAGTGTATGCTTCACCCGTAAATGTAATAATAAACGGGTGAATTAATGCCAGCCAAACAAAACACTGTCTACTAAACGTGTAAAGTTTTTATTTACGTGGTTTAATTTTTAAATTTTAAAGATTTTCGTTGACTAATTTAAATGAGTATTACAATAAAATAAAAAGGCATTACAAACATTTATCTTAGCGAAAATTGTTATAATTCATTTTAATAGCGGTTTAAATTTTAATGTTAAATCTTGAAACTTAGAGGCAATAACTTAAGGCGACAGGTTGCTTGAATAATATAATAATTTTGAATAAGTCATAGTCTTGAAAGTTGAACAGATTTTGATAGCATCTGTGCTTTTCTTGATCATGTTTCTCGTTGACCCCATTTTCTTGTTTTAGTTAAACTTTACGTACCTAGGTATTGAGTCGATCTAATCCCAAAAGCTATCGAATAAGGGTTTCGTCGTTTTACAGTTTTTAACTAGAGTAAGGCGTTCCTTACTCTACCGTTACCGTTGTGTTTCGGTTCATTTTATATAAGCAATAAAGCTAAAATAACTAAGTCCTTCGTAGCAACTTTCCCGTAATCCGACTTGATCCCCTGAAAGTGGGCAATTAGGTGTGAGGTGTGTAGAAATCTGACATTTTGATAAACTATAAGCAATGTAATAATATACAGGTAGCACTATAAACCCACACTTGGTACACGAGTCACGTTTACCAAGGGTGTGCTGTAACTTCTACTGACATTTTGCCTGAAATCATTACTGGGATCTTAAGTACGCATACACACACACCCATCGCATACACAAACTCTTTCATGTACTTACACACACATAAAATCAAGCAACATAATAAGATAGAACGACTCCGTCTGCCAGATGTAAAAATCGTGTCCATTATAGCTGAACACTGCCTTTTAAGATACAGGTTGCCCCTAGTTCAAGAGACAGAGTTTTATAAACCAAACAGATTATACCAATATTGCCTGTTACCCACCTATTACTTGTTATCCTAAATTACTGTTATAGTTACTTGCTTAAATTATAATTGATACGTACATTAAATCTATAAGTTTAGTGAAATATTTTTTTTATTAAGTAGGGAGGATAAGTGTGTCAGGCCAAAAAAATAAAATATTTAAATAAATAATACAGGAATATTATTCAACCAGTTCGCAATTTTTCTTTTTTGGTAATTCTGTATGAATAATAGAACACATTTCCAATAATTGTTCAATACTGTTGTTGGCGAAGTGATTAGTGACCTGAGTGCTAAGCCGGAAGTCGTGGGTTCCATTCCCACCCAGGACAAATGTTTGTGTGATGAGCACGATTATTTGTTTTGTGTCTGGGTATAATTTATCTATAATGTAAAATTTACAAAAAAAAATTAAATGTATTTTATCCGTTCGTAGTTAGTACTCATAACACAAGCAAATATAATTGTACGATTTTGGACTAGATGGTGCTGTGTGCATGTGTGAAAATATTATTATTACCTATTATTATTTTAAGATTTTATTTGACATAAAATATAAAAATTGAAACTAGCGCAGCGTAAAATAAGCGGTCAATCACCCCAGCAAGCGCAACTGATACAGCCATAGACGGTGACAATATGAGCAGTATGTATAGTGTATATCTTTCGTTAGTGATTACTTCCTTTAATTGAGGTAAGACATATAAAAAACATGTGTATTACAATTTGTTTAACTTTATTTTGTCAAAGATTTGCTATTTAAAAGAGCAATGCTATGTAAAAGGTTATAAAAAAGGCAAACTAAAGCGGGAAAGGATTGGCATTTTTTTAAAAAAATCTAGGCAGTAACAATATAGTCAATAATCAACACGGTATTAACCGCTGCTTACAAATTTTGAGTACTACTACATGCGTAAGTTATTTTTTTATATATACAGAGATTTATGTATTTAGTTGCGTTATGGATCTAAATTGCCATCAAAATATTTCCAAAATAACATGGTGACCTTCGGTAGAACTATTGGAATGGGTGGGTATATTTTCGTGTTATGACGCAGAGTGACGAATTGTAGAGCGCTGTTAACGTAGTTATTTACGATATTTGTATATTTATCTGTCACTGAAAACATATAGCGGTAGGATCATAACAATTACACGAAACTACGAAGTATTTATTCAATATTGCGACAAAGCTTTGCGATGTTCTAACTGAACTGAGTTAAACTCAATAATAAGCCGTCAAATTGAACATAAAGTTAGTTCCTTTGTGACAGTTGGACAGGTTTTGATAAAATTATAAATGATTTAATCACAACTTAGATTATGTTCCCAAGATAGCATATCTATGTTTCAAATTGTTCCTTCTGTCTGCCTGTCTAGAACGCCATGAAGGGTTTGTCTATTACTATCTTCAATAAAGGAATTCTGGAATCATTTATCATTATTTCCATACGATTGCGCTTGAATAAATTGTAGACAGGAATTAAGTAATAGTTGACTTTAATAAGAACGTTTGTCTGAATTCAATTTTTTGTTTCCAAGGAAATGGTGGGTAACAGATCAATGGCGAAGTCGCTAACTGCAATTTCTGATTGCGATGTGGGCGACCATTTACTTTACATACTAAATATATGTGAGCGACCATCAAGTTACCTGCTGATTAAGGTGGCATATTTATTTCCAGCATCGACCAGACACCTATAGACACCACATAACTTGCCTCCTGCTCGCCTAACTCATGTCTTACTAGTAGGTACATATTATCTGACCACAAACTTATTTTGATTGGTTGGTTCAAGGACCAGAATTTGAACAAACTAATCAAAATTAGCTATCATCCCAATACTCAAACCAAAACTTTTAACGATTACAATTTCATACCTACAATATTTGAACAGAGTAGCGTTTAGTAGGTATCGTCGTTATTAGGTTTAGTAGTTATAGTCGGTTGATTTCAACAGAATTGTTTGACTAGGTACGTTCGCTGACGATGTCGCGATAGCGTCCTAGAGCGATATAAGGGTTAGGGTATGTGTATAATTTGTCTAATATATAGGTAGGTACATTATGTAGATTCGGATGACCGTGATCGATGAACCCACAAACAAAGGATTCTGATTACGTAGACCCAAACCACATCAATCGATCTGATAACCATGTTTGCTCACGTGGTACGGTACCTAAATCAAATAACCCTAGGTGGTTTCCTTAACCAAAGTGCTGAAAATAGTAAACGAGGATCATATAGTATAACAAGATTTTGACGGTGACTTCTTTTGCGTTGGTCTAGATTCTGGAGCTCTTTTGATGACCCAACAATGACCTAACCTAACCTAACAATTTTCTAAAAAAAATGCCAGAACCCAACAAAACTGGGTTGGTAGTTTTATGACGAAAAAAATACAGTACGTAGTAGGTATAGCAGTTGGTTAAATTATATATTCAAAAGTTGCTAGCCATAATTTGGCAGAAATAGGTTATAGGCTAAATTATCAATCCATGCCAACATGCAAAAAGTTATTGTTAGTAGGTTTACAAACATATTGAATGTCCCGGAATACATTTTCAAATGTAATATATGTAACTAAATCGATGTTGAATGCTTTATTTTCTTATCAAACGTTTGCAACATACGAATGGTCGAGTTAAGGGGATCTGCGTTGAGCTGCGACAAAGGATAGGCCGCTTAAAGCGAACAGCCAACGCTCAAAGGTTTTGATCACTGGGGACTTGTACCGGTATATGCACTGAAACTGCTATCAAATCTGTTTATAAATGTTGTCGATATTACGACGCTGAAATATATCTAAGTTTCTACAATACTAGGATACATCCAATACCTTACTATGATGTTTTGGTTTGACGATATGTAACTCTTTATGCGTGATGTTTTAGATTCAGTATATAGCATTAGATTCAGCTTAAAAATAGCTTAATAAAATATTTTAATGATTGTTGACATGATACAAAGCTGCACTACAATTCTCGCGCTTTAGAAATCTGTATCGAACTCGACATAATATTATGTCAAAAAACATGGCGACCGATTGATTTTGTATTCTCAGAATATCACGTTAGAGATAAATCTACCACCCAACGCACGGCAAAAACGAGTAGTCTGTAGCCATCGACATCATATGTCGATTTCATTGGTTTTCAATCGATATTTGCTATTTTTTCGACATATGTCAAGTCTCACGCCTGTCTTACCCGAGGGTGTAAGCATAGGTCAATAACACTTATATGTTGACGTATAATGATCATGAAAATTTATTAGTAGCGGTAGCGTATTAAAACCGACTATTTTCAGAAGTTAGATACTCAAAGTACGCGAATATTTCATTAGCTGCTCAATCCCCGGATATTACGAAATGTTTTTTCATAGTTTGATCTTTAGTAGAGTGCAACATCAAACACGTCTAAAGCCCCTTGTATGTAGCACACGTAACCTTTTCATGTTATAATATTATCTTCGTGCAAAAAATTCGATATTGTTTCAGCTTTGAAGGCGGATAAAAAGAGGTTGAAAGCGGAAAAATTTGATTTACTAAACCAAATGAAACAACTCTACGCTACTTTAGAAGACAAAGAGAAAGAGCTTCGGGACTTCATAAGGAACTATGAACAGGTTATTATCTACTTTTATAACTAACAAATAAGCAGGTACCTGTATACAAAAGTCTGGAAAATGTCTGTAATCGTTAAACATTCTAAAGTAGGTATAGGTACTTAAGTAATTTTGTGTGTGTAGGTACGTACCTACTTCTTATCGTTGATTGAATTTCAATAGGGTTTCTACATGATAGTTGTTTTTTATACCATTAATAAATACTACCCCCGTTTTCTTCACCGTCTTATATGCTCATCATAGCTAAAATAGGTTTATAATTCGTTTGTTTTTTTCTGTCATCTTGACATTTATACTAGTAAAAAAGAGACGCGGGCGAAGCCGTGTGTGCAAGCAAGAATATGTATCTTTGTTTGCACACACGGCTTCTCTCAAAGTTCATTTTAACTAAAGAGTATTATAAGATTTTTATGAATAAGATCATAAGTATTTATGTTGCGAAGACTTGAGGGTCGGGTTGTAGTGACCCTCTAGTGAAAAGGGAAGATCTTCCGACTGGGCGAGGTATGATGCCCGGCGACCGCGGTACCGTCACTATTCTTTCATGTCGGGAAGTTACATAAAGCCTAATCGTTCTTGAAACTTTGCTTGTGCGATTGAGAAATTCTGTGACGTAATGTCTTATATATAGTGTGAGGAATGTGACGCCACAACATTGGTTCTAAATTGTACATTCTGTATTAGTCTTTTAAAACTACAATGACATTATAGAGTTGAACTCATAAACTGAAATTTCATGAGTTCGACTCTTCATTCCCTCATTGATTTTTTACCTATTATGTTGCACTGTACTTGGTATGACTGATCTTTTATCTTTAAGATGTAATTAAATTCTTGTTCTTGTACAAGTACTTTCATGTTCAGTGTTAGGATTGGCTAGAAAGAATTTATATAAATTTATATACTCTGATATTATGTAGTAACTATACAATTTATTTTACTAAGATCTTAGGCAAAGCTTTATTATCTATTCCTGAAATAACGCCTTTATTACTTTACTGAACAATAAAGTCGTGAAACAAATTGTTCATGATTTTCATTTCAACATTCTTGCAAAATTTAATATTTCTCATTGTTTTATGAAGTTCGTTGTTTAGGAATGTTTTTAAAATATATTTCCATGTTTTCGTAACCTGATAGCCCTTATATTATGTAATTAATCGACATAATTTTAATGGTATACATTATAATGATATTGTTCAGGTGTTATTAAAACACACGTCTTCAAACTTTTAAACCTCCATATCCTGTGGCCAAACGCCATAGTGTCAATACTGTCAACATTATAGGTAGGGTGCATGTACAATCAAAAATCACAGATACTCTATTCACTGCTGTTTAGGTACATTTTGCTGTTTAATGAGTTGTGGTGTCTCGGTAACATTCGGCCCAAATGTTATTGTCGGAGGCTAAAAAACATCACAGTAATCGCTACAAACATGATATGATTTGTCATATTATAAAGCCTTGATGTTTAACATTGTCACAAGAGTCAAAAGAATGTGCTGAATTTCAGTTCAGTAGAACACTGGGAAGAGGGTCAAAACTGCCTAGATATGATTACAGTCCCTGGACATGTGAAACTATTAAAAGGATTCTCAGATTTTAAAACCACCGTGCTTTAATGTTTTTGAATATTTTCTTCTTCTAAATATATAAAAGAAGAAAGTGATGGACTGATTGATTGACAGCCGAACCGCTGAGTCTAGCTCCAAATTTGACACATAGGTTCCATGTAATTTCTAGGGGTAAATTAAGAAACGATTTTTTTAAATTCACTACCTAAAAGGAGAAACGGCAGCTACGTGGATGAAGCTGCTGGCGGAAGCTAGTAATCTGTCAATAACTTAGATGCGGTCTCGTGGAGGCGCGTCGTCAGCGTTAGGAGCTGAGCGCGCGGAGCGGGAGCGCGAGCGTGCGGCGCTGCTGCGGCACGCGCGCGACGAGGCCGAACGCTCGCTGCAACTGGCGGCCGCGCTCAGTGCCAGGGACACACAGCTTAGACACGCTAGGGAACAATTGTTTGAGGTGAGATAAATATTATGTATTATTGTACTAGTAATTATATTCATACCTTTCCGCATCAGATATTCCAGAATTGGTCCTCGTAATTTAGCGCTAAGGCTCTAAGTCCCCGGCCACTGTTTCATATTGCGATACCTTGCGGCTCTACAACTAAATTCCAGTTTAGGTAATCTTAGACAAGATAAATCTCAAAAGTAATTCTAAGTCACTAAACATTGTTTAAAGTGAGTTATATGTTTCGTAGCAAGTACTATTATATATGTATTATTAGTTGTAAAAGCAAGCTAGCCATCTGCACACAAACAATAAAATTAAATAAGTAAGTTGTATTTATAATTCTGACGATTTGTTATTTATTTCAATAACTAATTTATCCAGAATTCCACAATACGACAGTGTTGCAAAATTCTATCAGCTATGTGTAGGTTAAGTGCTCGTAGAACTCTTTGATACCGTAAGTGCTACGAACCTCGTAGAAGCGCTACGGTGCTACGACGCTACGAACCTAGGCAAGACGCTTGAAGCGGCAGTAACGCCCCGTAGTTACTGTGTGTGGCAGTCATGCGTAACTCTCGTAGCACGCAATGTAGACTACAAACTACGCATTTTAAACTACAAAAACTTTATTTGCTATCTAAAGGTTAAGTTTCATTAGCATTTGTCGGAGGTTAAGTGAGTACTAAGTATGTAATTTGGTTGTAAATAATGCACAGAAAGTAAAATGCTGTATGAGCGCAAATGGCTCGTAAATATCATGGACAAAGATTTTCTTGATGAAATAGTTCAGAGTTAATAAATAAACTCGTATCGACAGAGCTGTATTATGATGAATAGGTTCCGTGATGGACGCCGACGACCATTCATCACTCGGCTCGTGCTAATTACCATTTCAAATTGCTACCTCATCTAAATTGCAAGGAAAATTAAACACAACCGCTTCCTACGGCTTATATTCTACGAATTATGTAGTTTTAATGGAACTATTTAACAGATAACAACGCTATAATATCTCAAAGAGTAATTGACATTTAACAAACAACAACTGTTTCATAGAAATGTACATACATATAAATCATTATGTACACATTTTGGCATACGTTTGATTTGGGTTCAGTGTGGTTTGAATTGCGTGCTTCCTAATCCCATTCAAAGGAAAACGTTACTTAAAGTTAATTGGATAGTAAAGGGTTATTATGTTGTGAGATTTACAAATTAGGATTGAAATACATAGGTATGTTATGTTCTGTCAATTAATTAAACTTGTAAATTATATTATATATACAGTATTTATTATATTATATATTTATTATATATATTTATTATATTATATATACAGTATTATATATACAGTAGATGTCGCTGCCGTCACGTAAACATTGGCTCAGTATCAAAATTTATTTAATATTAAAAAAAACGTAAACTGGACAATAAAAGTGATTGTTAAGTGACAAACTACTTCGGAAACATTGGGTCTTTCGTCATCTAAACCCAAATCATTATATAAAAGTGAAATATATATCAAAGTGAAGTTGTGAATAATTTCTTGTGCAAATATTTGAACTTAGCTCTTTAATACGCATTAACTTAAAAACCTACATAAATACATTTCAACCAACTCAAAAAACCATAGTGTAAATTAAAATCTAAATAATAAAGTCTAAATATGAACAAATTAAAATATCATTGACATATCTGTGCATTGAAATGAGTCACCAATAACGACTACCGTAAATTCAAAACACACTTAGAAGTATATGCTACTTAAATTCAATACACAATCTTAAGTTGTCATAGCCAGATGGTACTGAACTACTGGGTGAGAATCGTCGTGCGCTGGTTCGAACCTCACCACTAGACTCTTTTTGATTGTGTTAAATATAGCATGGTGTCATCTAGTATCTAATATTAGCAAATGTGAAGTAAACCGTACTAGTAATTGACAGTTATCAATTAAAGATCCGTTAGTATTTCAAACCTTAACAGATAGAGGGCACCACCTACCACACCGGTAAATCTACAAAATACTAAAAGTAAACAACTAATGGGACTGTAACAAGATCTGTGTAGCTCAGCCGATAAAACACCCGGCTACGAGTACGAGCGTTTGAACCTCACTAACCAACGTCCTATTATACCTTATTTAACATCAATTGCTAGCAACTGATAGTAATAATTGGCAGTTAAAGGACAAAAGAACAAGTTTCCACAAATAAATATCAAAATGAATTTCCTGGACAATATAACGTTCCGACGAAATCGAACCAGGACTCAATCAGACAAAGTGGACGACGACAGTGACATTATCCAACAAACACTAGAATGTACCGCTAGTAGTATGCCCGAGTTGTCAGATGACGATAACGAACAGGTAGCAATACTCAATAACAAATTACTGATACTAGAAACACAGCTGCAAAGTGCCCACAATGAAATCGAACTTTTATCATTAGAAAACCACAGACTTAAAGAAAAGAATGACGAACTTATAAAGAAACAAGATTTGTTAAAAAAAATATCCAATAGTCCAGTGAAATATAATAGACTTACAGCAACACCTAAGAAGATAAAAACAAATACAGAAACAAAACAAACACAGACGGAAACACCTGAATTAACAATTGAAGAAACTACAGACAGCACCATCAGTGACTTTCATAGTAAATCATTTAAACAAAACAATATCTCAAAAACTAATGACCCAGCAAGTTCTCCAACTAATGAGTTAAATTCTAATTTCCAACATAAACAAATATCCAATATTATACAACCTGAACAGAACCTATCACAACATGATACGGTGGTAATACCAATGTCTACTAAACCAAAAAATTATAAAATAGAGGAATGTAACAAATCTACGCATAGCCAACGGAAAGTTATGATATTCGGTGACCAAGCCGGTCATGGTATGAGAAGATGGTTACAAAATACACTTGGCAATAACTATGCTGTGACATCCTTCCTTAAGCCTGATGCTCCTCTAGATGAAGTGTTAAGCTCCATCGCCAGCATGTGTCAGGATTTCACAAAATCTGACTACGTAGTAATTGTAGCTTGTTCTAATGATATAAGCCCCTTATTAATCCAATCATGCTTATACTTTAATCTATGTCTGCTAAAAAAAACAAATGTGTTAGTATGTAAGGTCTACAAAAATAACTACTTAAATGTTAACAAAATTAATGAATTGTTACAATATGTCTGCTGCAACTGTAGTAATGCGACTTTCTGTTCATTAGACAATAACTTTGGAAAATACTCTAACTATGTCAATAAAATTCAAGCTTCCAGATTGTTACATAGACAAATTCTTCAAATAAACTATAAGTACAACTATGACATGTATACAAATAGGATGCGAGGTAATCAACACATAGGCCCAACAAAATATTATAAAAATGTAGAAGCTCAAACCAATATAAGTTATACTTATAACAATAAAAAAACTGAAGACTTTAAATTACATCGAAGAGTTACAAAACAAGCCAAAATTATAGATTACTTTCATTCTAAATCAAGTAACTCATTTAAGGAGTGTGATATAAATACAGAATTCACAAACAAGGTAGACAAAAAGTTTTTTCGCTAGTAAAACCACCGACAATAATTTTCAAACCGCTGCTTATCATCAAAATCAATGCAAAATTAAAAACAAAAAGAATGAATATTTATACATACTACACCAAAATATAGCAGGACTCATAAGCAAATCAGACTCACTGACGGTTAAATTAGATGATCTATGCAATAAAGGAATTGCAATTGATATAATATGTGTAACCGAACATTTTGTTAAATCAGGATGTGAAAATCTCTTATATATACCGAATTTTAGTCTAGCCGCCTACTTCTCAAGAAGTACCAATCGTGGAGGTACTTGTATTTTTGTAAGAACAGGAATTCAGTACAAAGAAATAACAGATGTAGCGAAACAATCGGTATCAGGTATATTTGAATGTTGTGCGGTTGAGCTATTATCTTATAATATCATCATTATTAGTTTATATAGAATACCTAAAGATAATTATACGTTATTCTACGACAAATTAGATTCAATACTAAAAAGAATTAATAGATTCTCAGGTAAAATAATCTGCCTAGCTGGTGATTACAATATAAATATATTAAAGAAAAATAGGATTACGTCAGAATTTGAATATTTTCTTTTACAACACAATCTTAAATTAGCATTCAACACACCTACTCGATTAAGCAGTGGAACTTGTATTGATAACATTGCCCATAACTACGAAAAGGTACACACTGCCGATGTAATCGATTTTGCTCTCTCAGATCATACAGCTCAGTTATTTGGGCTGGAAATTAACAAGTCTTATAAATTACAAGAATGGAAAACAAAACGGCAGCTAATCACCATGGACAACTTAAAACGTTTTAACTCCCTACTAACTTCAACAACTTTCACAGAAACGTACAATGCTCAAGACGCAAATCAAGCTTATGAAAGTTTTATCGATGACTTTATGTTATTGTACAAATTATGTTTTCCTGAAAAAGTCATAACTATAACTTATAATAAAAAAGTAAAATGGATATCTCGTGGAATAAAGACCTGCAGCAAAAAGCAAAGATCATTACTCTGGGCCTATAGATTAAATCGTAACTCAAATAATAAATTAACATTAAAAAAATATACTTCTGTGTATAGAAAAATATTGAAACTAACACAAAAGGCACAAAACAGCAATTTTATCAAAAATTCTAAAAACAAACCAAAAGCAGCATGGCAGATAATAAATAAATCATCATCATTTTCTCAACATCCAATAACCTGTATAAAAAGAGATAACATAATCTATGAAAATCCTATTGACATTGCAAACGAACTTAATAATAATTTTATTGACGTAATAGAAAATAATACTCCTGTTGACAAAAACTTAAATAATAATATAAATCTCATAAATACAACGTTAAAATCTTTTTTCATGCAACCTGTCTCAACTAAAGATCTGGAAAAAATCATTATGGGTCTAAAAAATACCAGCACCGTTGGTTACGATGGAGTTTCCACCAAAGTAATTAAATATGCTAAAAAGATTATAGCTCCTCCATTGACACATATAGTAAATTTATGTATTTCTAATGGTACTTTCCCAAGTAGACTTAAAAAAGTAATTATCAAACCCGTATTTAAAAAAGGTGACAAACGAGATGCTAATAACTACAGACCTATTGCAAAAATTCCAGTATTCTCAAAGATCTTAGAAAAAGTAATGTATAACTCTTTATATGCATATTTTGAAAAGAATAAATTGTTTTGCAACGAACAAAAGGGGTTTCGGAAAAATACTTCAATTAATAGCGCGTTATACGATTTACTATCTGACATCATGACATCTGTTGATATGAAAAATCCAGTATGCGCCATTTATACCGATATGACTAAAGCTTTTGACTATGTGGATCATAACATTCTAATCTCAAAACTATATGCATATGGCATTAGAGGAAACGTTCTGAACCTCCTAGAGTCATACCTCAGCGACAGAACGCAGCACACAGAAATCTCAAGGATATGTTCTGAAACTAAATTAGAAACAACATTCACCTCTAAGCCAAGACGTCTAAAATACGGCGTTCCACAGGGTAGCGTGTTAGGTCCTTTACTGTTCCTAATATATATTAACGACCTTCCTAAAATAACAGACCATAAAATGGTCCTTTTTGCGGACGACAGCACTGCTATTATAAAATGTACAAACCCAAATGAATATCAAAATGACATTAATGATACATTACGTGACATAATAAGTTGGCTCAGTAGTAATAATTTGATAATTAATCTAAATAAAACAAAAATTATGCATTTCTATCAAAAACGTAAGAATCCAAATGTAAATATAGTATACAAAAATCATACGATCGCAGAAACTTGTACTACCAAGTTCCTAGGTGTTACAATGGATAATAAATTAACTTGGAAGCCACAAATCGAAGAGATATGCAAACGGTTATCTAAATCTGCGTATGCACTGTACCAGCTAACAAAAGTGGTTAATAGTGATACGCTTTTAATGGCTTATCATGGACTAGTGGCCTCAATCTTACGGTATGGTGTGATTTTCTGGGGGCAATCGACCGATAGGGAGCTTATATTTAAAATGCAGAAACGATGCTTGCGATCAATGTACGGCCTATAAACAATTGACAGTTGCGCTCCCTACTTCAAATCCAAAAAAATATTAACCCTGCCATCTATGTATATTCTGGAAACTGCTCTATTTGTAAAAAGCAATTTAAATCTATTTATAAAAATATCAGAAATAAAAAATAATCCTATTCGAGCTCAATATTTAAATCAACTATGTTATATAAAATGTAAAACTACACTAATGAAAAAAAGTTTCTTTGGTAATGCTCCTAAAATTTACAATAAAATACCTGAGAATATTAAAAAATTGCCTATAGTAATGTTTAAAAAGGCTCTTAAAATGTTATTATTAGAAAAATGTTATTATAATCTTAATGAGTTTTTAAATGATGACTTACTATAGTTATTTTTACGCAGACACTATTTTTATCTTGACGCTACAATTAAGTATAAAATTACCTATTTTTATGACGATAAATATTGTATTATTTCAATGTTAACTGGACCTAGTTTTATTTATTTATTGATATTATTATTTTAATGAATTAATTTAATGTTATTTAATTCCATCAATTGTATTACGCTAATTTAAAAATAATGTTATTAGTTTATTTAAGATACCTACATGATTATGCAAATTTAATTATATTCGAGATCGATTACTTGTTACATTAATTATAGAGTGACACAATGTATTGTATGTCGTCTGGCAGGTCATAGTGAACATTTATGTATCTATTTAACAACTTTGTATACCTATGTACCACAATACGATAAATAAATAAATAAATAAAATAAATAAATATATTATAATAGACATAGAGCTACCACCAAGTGAATCTTCATCTATATAATACTAATATGGTATGTTTCAGTGTAATCATATGAGTATATTTATATGGTTAAACGCGCTAACCTCAGGGACTAATGGTCCGATTTGAAAAATTCTTGCACTGTTAAAAAACCCATTTATTGAGTCACTATTATTCCAGTACAATAACCAGTAATATAAAATTTAGATCTCGCGGGTGAAGCTGCCGTCGGCGGAAAGCTAGCAGAGGATAAATTCGCTATCAGGGCAATGTTTGACTATTACTACTATTATAGTTGTAAAGCAAATACCACTTCTTATTTGTGTTTATTTAGGCTCGAAGACAATTACAAGCAGCTGGATGTCTCTCGGAAGGAGAGAGTGTAGCCTCCCTGGGTATGGGTCCGCCGATGATCCTTGGGGGACCTTCAGGTCTCGTCGGTGATAGGGGCAGCTGCAGTGCTGACTCTGGTGTAAGAGGTATGGGAATTGTAATACGTATAATACCTTCACATAATGTGAATTTCAAATGCATATTTTACAGTAATGTAAGCTTTATCCAGCCTCTTTCTAATTTAAGGGTTAGACTCTTGTGCATCTGATGAAGCTCCTTCCACATGACTTTATCTAGAACACTTCTTTCACCTCCTTATATAATGACACCAACCTTTTCTTTTATTTAGTTCATGTAGGTTATCCTTGGCCTTCCTCTCCCACGCTTTCTTTCTATCATTGCCTTTAGGATGTTTTTATAAAGTTAGCATATCATATGAGACGGCTTATGATTCTTTTTCTACGGTTTTGTATTATTTTTATTTATACTTTCTTTACTCTTTCCATTTTAATATGCTATTATTCGTTATCATTTCTATCCAACAAGCCTATTAATAACTAATTCAATTAAAACAGTTCTTTATAACACACTAAGATAACCAAAATTCAATATAAGATCTACTGTAATTATAACTGGTCTAATCACACAAGTTTCCTGATAGACTATAATAACTGTTTTATACAGGGAGCAGTGACGGTGGCGCCACGTCGGTGTGTGGCGGCAACCTTTCCGACTCAACAGCAGAAGGTATCCCGCCTTCATTGGATCCTTACGACAACGATGCTGTCTCACTTGTCTCTTCCGCTCACCATATCTATCAATGTAAGTCTTATACTACAACTTTTGCAGTCACAAAATAAAGTAAAACCTTCTTGCGGGTGTGAGTAAAGAGTTCAGATAGTCACTCAATATTTGACATTGGTAGTTACGTTTATTAGCATATTGTTTAGCTCAAGTCTATCCACATATTAATCACGTGAGGAGGGCTTTACTAATGTTGCTAATTTAATATTATCTGTGATTCCAAATTAATCACGGCTCTTGCTTCGCTCTTGGTTAAGTGAATTCCTACAGTGTTCGTACGATGTTATAAAACCTAACCGATCCCAGTATGATGTTATAAAACTTTCCATATGAGCTAGATTTTTTTAATTTTGCCGAATCCAACTAACTAGTAGTTTTAGAGATTAACGCGTTAAACGTTTGGTATACCCATTGGGTTATATAAACACGCTGTTTAAAATCAGATTTCCAAAATGAAATACTAAATTTTCAGAATTAATATCGAATATTATCTCATTTAATTTAACTAGGAACATATTGGAGCTGTAATATCCAACATTGTTATTATAAAGTGCAATATTATTTTCACGGTTCAGTTGAAAAACAAAAGCAACGTGATTCACTCACGTTGAAAACGATGGTAATGATATTTGCTGCCGACCATTAACTTCATGATATTTTAAAGGCTGTTTTGCTGAAATTTATTTGAAAATCTGATTATGAAACTTAACTTTTGGGCAGATGGACTTGATATTGAACTTGGACTTGATAGAGAGCAGCGGTGGCGCAGAGGTACGGACCTCGTCTTAGAAAAATAAGGTCACGGGTTCGAATCCTGGTCTTGCCCACACATCTTTGTGTGAATTGTAACATCACCGCTGCTTCATATCGGTGAAGGAAAACATCGTGAGGAAACCGGCATGTCTAAGAACGAATCATTCGAGGACATGTGACATCCACCAACCCGCACTTGGCCAGCGTGTGTGGATTAAGGCCTTAACTCTCTCAACTCATAAAATAGTTGAGGGAAGACCCGTGCCCAACAGTGGGACACTAAAAAGGGTTGAAGTGATAGGCAAACGGTTATTGCTTTGCAAGAAGAAGAAACTGTATCTGATTGTGCTCTACTGCACCGCAGTATATAAAAGTAGTTGCTAACCGGTTTCCAATTACAGTAACGACTAGTAATATTTCTACAGTGAGTACACCAAGGGACTGCAGCCCTACATTGTCCCCACACAACAGTGCGTCACCGTTTACACGCTCCATTGATGCTGGATCTTTGTCAAGGTATGATTAATTTAACAAATATCAATGAAAATAGTTAGTCTAATTGTCTGAAAGCTATTCAAAGCTAAAACGCTAACCTGATTTTAGTGAAAAAAAAATATATCTGCCTATAGCTATATGAGGTAGGATCTTTTGATCTTTTAACCCAACGGACACCAGCAGAAACCAAACCAAACCAAACCGATCACTAATAATAGGTACAGTTAGCTTGATATCAAAATGTTCAGAGGATCGTTCCTTATTTTTTTTGTCGGATGATTTACGACAGTCCGCGCACGATATTATCGAATATTAACTGAAAAATTTATTTCTTATTACAAGATCCTATTCGCGATTCAGGATTAGCCCTTTTCATTTTTCCGGATTAATTTTCAATTTCCATTACGAGAAGGGATTATGTTTCTCTATAATTAATAATCTGCAAGGGTAGACAATGCCGCCAATGGCCGTTTATACTAATACACCCATAAGTCAAACAGTTTGTTTTTAACACCTCTTGTCCAAAGAGTGCCAAGGGGGCCAATTGTTAATCATAGCGAATTCTGCGACAAGGATTAGAGTAGCTAAAGATTGTGCGGAATTTCGTGATTTGAGAGAGTTTTGTTCAACGGTAGACGAAAATAGAAATAATGGTAACGACGGTAATGAAAACTTCAAAGGCTATAAAATTGCTAGTCCACGGAACTTGGACGAGCCCGACCCCGCACATGACTGATTTTATGTGAAAACGGCGAGACTCCGCGTTAAGAGTATATTCTCTGATCGTGATCGTACTCACTAGAGTGCCTTGAGAAGTTTAAACTAAAATATGCTGTTAATAATGATGATGAATCCTTTGTATAGTTGAGTCTGACTATAGACTGGATTTATTTATAGAGTGCCCCTTACCGTCAGGTCGGTAGAACAACTATCAAGTCCAGGCGAGTGTGAAGCGGCACTACTGGGAGGGATGCGAGGCCGCGCCGGTGCAGGGAGTAAGGGTGGCCGAGGACGAGGCTCAGCGTGGGGCTCCATCTCACGCGTGTTCGCACGATCCCGACATCGCACCAAGTCGGGTAGCGCAGCTAGCAGTGGACATGAAAGTGGTAAGTATTTAGCTGCTACATTTGTGCTAAGTAAAAAAACAAACTATTTATGTGTTAGATATTAATAATTGTGTAATCTCTTGACTTATAAGAAGCCATGTATTCGACTTGATACAATAGATCCTTTTTAGGAGTTTAGAAGTTATTATTTATTATTAGTAAAAGCGCTGTCCCACAGCAGTTTGTCAAACAAACGAACTAACGCAGCTCAAATGCGCCGCTATGATACTCTATTCAATTATCTTGGGAAATTACTTATTGGTTCAACGGACTTTGCAGCCCACTTTGGCCATGACTCCCAATGTCCTCAAATATAGAGTCCTTTGGCAGTCTTCGAACCTCGGCAAAGGCCGTTACCGTACAACTCAATATGTTGGGTATGTGACATTGTACAGAGCCGGTGTACGGTGGTGGGGGTGGTGGTCGCGCGTGGTCGCCGCTCAGCAGCGAGGCGGCATTGCGCGAGGCGGCCGCGCTGCCGCTCGCGAGGTGGCGCGCGCCCGCCATCATCGCGTGGCTTGAACTAGCACTCGGCATGCCGCACTACGCCGCCACTATAGCCGATAATGTCAAAAGTGGAAAGGTTAGTCTCTAATTTACTTATAGGAGAAAGACAAGTGGAAATAAATTAGCAGTTCCTATTAGTAAGCTGCTATTTTAAACAAATCTCGTTATAATGCTACTATCCTATTATATAAAACTGAATCTAATATACATTATTTGAAATATTATCATGAAACTAGCGAAATTGTTGACGCCACACTATTTCAAAAATCATGAAAAGTATGTGTGACACTTCTTTAATGTGTTATTCGTTACATTAAGATTATGTACTACTTATAACAGGTACTCAATTGTAATTAAAGACTATTAGGACTATTAGGACTAAGGTCATAAACGGGAAGCAATTGTAATTCGTCAAGCGACCGAAAAATACCGGGAAAGTGATAAAGAAAAATTATGCAACCTAACTTTTAGTATATGCTTAATTATTTCTGTTATAATTATGTAGGATTTGATAATTTGTTCTAATAAAAAATCTAATTAAGCCAAACCCTAATTTAATAAAATCATTTCTATTTTTCTCCCATTCGGAACTCCTGCTATCGTAAATGCCATAAATAACATAAAACCCTGGTTCATTACCCCAAAATTCATCAATTATTCTGAGTGTGCTCATTTTATTGGATTCGTATGGTAATTCAGAACTCGATACAGTAACTTTGAGATAAATTGTATCGAAAACTTAATTATTCCATGTGTACCTACTTGTAATAAAGTTTTCTGCGGTCGAATTAATTAATGAAAACAAGTGAAATAAAGTTACCAAAATCGTATACCATTTTATTTCTTCATAAAAATGTATCAATTTACCAACGGAATCAACCGAACATCTATCTTGTATTAGAACAGGCGACGCACACAAGCGTCAAATATTGTGTTCTGGTTGGTTCTAGATCCGTGCTTTGAATGGGCAGGTTCTGCTCGAGCTGTCAGACGCAGACCTGGAGGTGGGACTCGGGATCACACAACCGATGCACAGGAAGAAGTTGAGGCTCGCTATAGAGGAGAGGAGGAGGCCGGACCTTGTGAGGAACCCGAGTATAGGACAACTGTCTCATGCGTGGGTGGCTGCTGAGTGGCTGCCGGACTTAGGACTGTCACAGGTAACGTTTTAAAAACCATGGTGATGGAATAGGATATCCGGAAATAATGATAAGTATATTATCTAATGATAGATTCCATTTTAAGTATCCAAATTGGTTAAACAAAGAAAATTACTTACGATTTGTATAGATGGTGTAAGATGTTAAAATAAACGGGAATGGTGATCAATTGCCTCAGAAGTCTATTTATTTATTTATTGAAAGAGTTTTTATGCTAAATGTTCAAAACAAACTATTTAAACATAAGATGGAGGTTGGTAATGGCCGGTAAACTGTTGGTTAAAGATTTTAATTTTAATGTTTTTGTCGCAGTACGCTGAATCATTTTTGGCGAACTTAGTAGATGCTAGGATGTTGGATACAATAAGCAAGAAAGAGTTAGAGAAATATCTTGGTGTGACGAGGAAGTTTCACCAAGCGTCCATTGTACACGGAATACACTTACTCAGAATAATGAAGTACGATAGACAGGTTAGTATTGATTCTAATTTTTAGGAACTAATATTGTACCCTTAACTCGTTTAATCGTTTTTCTTTTTTTTTTTATTTATATTCTTGTGCCATACCATTTAAGTGCAAAATACCGTTTAAATAGCAACAACAATGAAAACAGCGATTATCTAATGAGGTTGAACAAAGCAAAACGTCTCTGATAATACAACGCGCTTTGTAACTCTCCGTCATTAATCATCTTGCACTCGCTTTCTTGGTCAAAACCTGTTACGTTGTTTATTTTCCGATTATTTAAACGCCTTTAAATATTTACAATGAAAATAAATTATGGTTATTATGAACTTTTTTACAACAGCATTGTTCGTTGTAGGCACTTGCTGTTCGTAGACATCAATGTGAGAATGTTGACGCCGATCCTTTAGTTTGGACCAACCAACGTTTTATGCGATGGGCACATAATATTGATTTAGGCGAATTTGCTGAGAATCTGAAAGGTATGATGGATTAGCATAATCGATTTAAAGACCCCTGCACAATTTGTGGTACTTAATAATGTTATTACAACAGATAGCGGAGTCCACGGTGGATTGGTAGTACTTGAGCCTTCGTTTACTGGTGAAACAATGGCGACTGCTCTCGGTATACCACCTTCAAAGAGCATTATCCGAAGACATTTGGTGGCAGAATTTGACGCACTCATAATTCCAGCTAGGTGAGTTATACAACAATTCTTTATTATATTCAACATCCGAAAATATAATATTTCTGCAACATATGAGTATCTAAATGAAGCATATTGAATTTTAACATTTCCATGAATTTGCGAGTCAACGAGTTTCATATCAATTTTATATGAAATTAGTAAATGTTATATTTTCTTACATCATCTTAATATGACAAATGAAGCGTAAAATGTTGGCATGATCGAATTGAGACCACAGAAGCGAAATCATTTTGCTAAGTTATTCCTTTGGAAGTCCTTCAAATAAGTCTTACGATATGTGAAAAACGCACTATAAACGACACACAGTGCATGTCGCTGAGTATAGAAATGCATCAGGCCGTCCCCCGTATATGAGCAAGCTGTAGTTGATTATAATGTAAGGTGCAATCCTGCAGGTATACGATATTTTGCCAGGTGGAAGAACTGCAAGTGGAGGCTGCCCGAGCATCCATGTTGTCCACAAAACAAAGATAAACCAATAAAAATAAAAAAACTTTCATTTAAAAAGTAAATAATCGCTTTGGTGCCCAAACCTGTATCTATGTAAAATTTCCTGTATCAAATGTTTGTACATTCGCTATTTTTACACAAAAATATTTCTTTGCAAAAGAAAATTTTATACCTGTCTACCGTCGAAACTCGCTCGTTTGTAAAACTTTTGATGAAAAACTTTACGAGCGTGAAGACTGATAAGCTATCATAGGGATCGTGGTTTGTAAGTAAAGAAATACCGACAACTTGGAGCGATTGGACACACAAATAAATTATCTTTTGTACTTTCGCCTTCGTCAATGTTAGATTCAATGTTGAACATTGTGACCCCCTAGAACCCCAATCTTGCCGTAGATTAGATTTGTCACGATAATGTTTATTCGAGATCGATCAATTTGGTAATACTAGTAATTGTATTCAACTTAGTTGATATTATGACGACAAGCATTTAATGCTTCGTATTAATTAATCAGAAATCTTTAATAATAACTAATTAATCATAGGGGGTGGCTAAATCCCATTATTGCATTCATTACAAAAGGATTTGTTTGAGATAACGATTTCAAAATCATAATAATAGGATTTGAATTGACATTGAATATGCATAAGATCAATGACGGAACCATTCACTTATAGCTTTAGGATCATAACAATAATAGTGTTTATTAATATTATGATAAGACAAATATGTTTTTGACTTGTATACATCAGAATTGTATAGTTAACTGCATTGTGTATTAGGTTCCTCCTGTAATGATATCAATTGAAATATTAATGTGAATAAATCTATAAATGATGAAACGATAAACCTAAGGGACATCGAGTCAGTTTCTTTTATTATCCATCACCCCTAACTTGGCGATCCTTGCATCGAGACAGAACGGTAACGACCATTTTATCGATACTCATGAATGCCTCTCTGTCATCATCATTAGATCGCACCACATTATCGAACTGTCCACTTTTCTCCTTTCATATGATGTTGCGTTTTGTTTTGTAAAATGATTTCTAACAAGTTGTCGATATTTTGCTTTGAGTTGCGTTTCAACATTTTGATTATTCTAATCCTTACTTTATTTCGTGCTCATAAACAAAAGTACTAAGTGTGATCATAGTTTGTCTTTAAAACATGTTGAATTCACTTTTCTTTGCTTTCCAGTCATCAATGTTTAATAGCCTTGTTTTTATTACATTCTTGTTCACAATTAGCATGATTCGTATTATTTCCAGCGATGTGCATCATGCTTTTGATGTCTATAAATTATTATTCAACTTTTACCGTTATTAGTTTTTAATAAAAAATATAAACAACATATACTTATAAAGTACTAAGAGCTAGGTAATAAAATAAGTTACGTTTTATGAAGCCAAAAAAATAGAAACTGAGTTCTTAATTTGAACAAAAGTTTGCATGACAGCTTTCTGTGTTAGCAGATATAAAAACAACAACCGGTGCAAATTTGAGAATATTTAAATGAATACAAACAGTGAACTTTGCTCTGCCTGGCTTTAATCTGATCTCAAATTTGTACAACTACATTTTGTATAGTTAATTGAAGTTAATAATGCATTTTCAGAAACTTATTCGGTCATCAAATCAGAATGTTGGGTAGACCGTTCTCGAGGTCAGTGGCTACAGGCTTGCCGGGAATTGATCTTACTGGAGATTCTAGAAGACACAGCTTAAGAGTAAGTATAACAACAATCCTAGTTTGCATACCCTTTAGTTTATTCGATGTACGATAAGTTATAAATTATTGTCCTCACAGGGATCAATAACTCGTGCGTTAGGGGTGTTAAAGCCAAAACATGAGCGCACATCTCCGTCGAGTTCAAGTGAAAGTTCAAGTGTATTAAGCTTGACTCAGCCATACCTCTCGTACTCACCACCGATAGCAGTGAGAACATTATCTCAGCTAAGTATGACGTACGCTCCGCCTCCGACATTACAAGAATACGAACCGATTTATACGCCGCTCAGTCTTTACTCACAATCGAGTGTCTCTACAAGAGACAGCTTGCAAAGACTCAACGATATCAAAGAAAACTCCAGCATCACTCATAGGTACGTATATTTCTTGACTGAAGATACCTGCTCTTTTGTTTTACATCAGCGATTCGTTCGAGATTGCGTCGTTCTTCTTATTCACAAGAATTTTCACTGTATATATTATGATAAGTACTTGTCTTGAATACTTGATAACAGTACATTTACTGACGCAGTTAATCTTGTAAAGCTATTGACCTTTAACCAGTTTTAGGTCAGCCTTTTAAATGAACATTTTCCAGCACTAAGTTACTTTCCATTGCCTTAGATGACTATACATTCTTTTTTTCAAATTTAAGGAGCTTCTTTATATCAAGTCACTAAGATAAATACCTAGATAGAGAGTAATGTAACAACACATTTTCGTGAATATGTTGGACATGTGTCATTTCTTAAGTCTCTCAAGATTTGAGAAAATTTATGCCACTTAGATGACTTACTGGGGATGGATTTATGACACATACGTCCCCTTGAATATATTCAGGTTTAATTAACTTGGTTTCTTCATGGTGTTTGTCTTCAATAATCTTAATTTCAACTTTTTTGTATTAGGTATGGCCATAGAGCAGATCACGCGCATAGAGTGAGTTCACCTCTCCCAGCGAAGTCGGTGGACGACTCTATTGTCAAACAGAAACGACATCGTCGCGTCAAAAGTATTGGGGACATCAACGCTTGTACTAAAGCCCCTGTGTAACTTTAATAAATTACGATACCTAACTATGTAACTATCTTTAGGAATATACAAACCACTATAATTTTTTATTGGTTTCAATGGAATGAAAAAAAATCATTTTAATAAAGTAGAAAAATTACTATAATACTAGTCAAAATTATTTATTAATAATCTAGCTATCTCAGTTTTAGGAAATTATAAAATCATAGCTATACCAAAGATTTGACAAACTTTCGATTTTGACCCAAATTAGTACATGAATAAGTAAGTAGGTTCCCTATTCTCGATTATCTTTTAATATGCAACGGACCAAACTGGTTTCTAAATAAAGTATGAATACATGGATACAATAAAATAATAAATAGAAGAATACATGTAACAAATAAAGTTAAAAGTTTGCAAACCTGGTTGGAAGAAGTCTCTATTTGTTCCTCTATCTGGAATTAAACGGCAAACAAAATTCAATAACTTTTTACCAATAGCTTCAAGAGCAAGGAAAATCTTAATTGGTATCCAAAATATGGCAATAGGTTTGCTTAGTGGATATTATATCCGGGATCTAATCATAGCTAAGAAAACGGTTGATATTCTAGTTCTATACCCGAATATTCACCTTTTTTTTCATAACGAGAATAATGCTATGTTAAAATTTAAATAGTTAATATTACTGAACAATACAAAGTCGCATATCATACAATATGACGGTGGTATGATTTTGTGAAGTACATAGACTGATTTTAGTAACTAGGTATAAAAATACAAATGTTTATAGTAAATTAAACTGGTTAAATGCGTGTTAATAAGTTTGCAACAATCGCATTAAATATTTTTTCTTATTACTCAACCCAAAAAATATGTATACTTGATGTATTAAACTTATACTAAACAGCATTAAACATAAATAACAGATATATTTAAGTTGAACAAGAAATGTGGTTTACAAACCGTGCATAAAATTAAAATTTTCAACTTTGTCTAAGTATTTGGCCAATTCAATCTATAAGAGGGGTTTTATAAGTTTTTGTAACTATATTTTATTATATTCAGTATTGTATAATAGGTACGTGTATCTCAATATTTTTAGAGGTTTTAAATCACATAGAATTGTTCATTTATAAAAGTTTCCTTATATACTGTAGACTAGAAATTCGTAACAAAAGTTTTTATCAGCCTCCTTATCGAATAGTGAAAAGTTAGACCCTTACCCTGGAATGCTGCCAAGTTTTTTCAATAAAAAGAAATGGTTACGAGTGTTAAAGAGTAAATAAGAAACTTTTGTAAGTGAATTGATTCATACATAGGCTCACACCACACTGCATCTTCTTGCCGACACTGTGATAACTAAATACTCTCACGCATTTACTAGAGCTTCGACTTCAATATTTATAAATTATACAAACATATTAAAATAATATGCGGCCTTGTTCTAAACCTAGGTTTTTACATAGACCAGTTGTGTTGCTAAACATTTACCTGATAGAGGTTTTTAAACACGCCGTTTGTATCGATATAAATAGATGAAGGCGATGATACAGCTTTTAGAGTAAACAACGCAATGGGCATGGACCCTTAACAATCCATTTAGAATAAGGTCGATATACGATAGCTGTACCTATAAAATGTATTATAATATGGGGAAAAGTGTCTGATTGAACTTCGTCGTAGGTATCAAATTATCAAACAATATTAAATACCAAGAGACAAGACCAAGTAACATATCTGGACTATGCATAATGCCGGTTTTTAAATATAGGTTATGTGAGTTCCGACATCTTAATTCTTTTTATTTTCTTGGGTTTTTTTTTTGGAGGTACCTACCGACTAATTATTCAATAAAAACGTAGGTCACTTTTCCTCATAATAATTGGACGAACTGAAGTGATTTACAGGATTTCTTCACGACGGCCAATCAGTGAAATAATGCATTAATACAATTAGGAAGTTTATTGTTGGGCGTCTCAATTTACCTTGAAAAAGTATGTCTGCAATCACTTTAGTCTTCATAAGTACCTACATTTGTAACAAATCCCATCGAGCTTGAATCCATATATTTTAATAAGATTTATTAAAATTTTGTTATTTTTATCGTTTTAAATTATTTTATTAACTATTTGTGTTTTGTGATACTTTCGTTACCAATTAGATTAAGATGTATTTTTTTCGTCAATTAAATATAATATGTGAATTTAAATAGTGTTTTATTTTTTTTATATTATTATTTATTTATTATTTATTTATTGAGAAACACAATTAATATAATATGTTTAAATCGAAACTAAAACTAATTACTTAAACAAAAATAAAATTGGATATTTACAAATAAAAAACCGCATTTAGGTCGAGCCTGCGGGCAGGGTACCAAGAATGCTGGCGATGTTACCCGTCTGAATGGCCAAACTTAAGCGTTGACAGAAGTATGTGCCAGCTCTTGGGTCACCTGAGGTGGTAATTAACCGTCTGGACAGCTCCCGAACAAGATTCTTAGCGTCAGTACCCTACGGTCCCATCGTTTCTAACGCAAACGGAAGAAATATGTACCCCTCTCCGATGGCCGGATATTTCCTCCGTTTGAGGCTTTCTGCCGCCTCCGTGGCCGCGCCACTCTGGAGGTGTCCTGGAGGTGACATGGCGCTAGGGTGTCTACACATGTTGCATTGTATTCTTTACTTCTTTAGGTACTTTATTTTAGAACTCGAAAGAAAATACACAACATTCGATTCAAAAACATTTTCGAAAAATTGTTTTCTCGGGAATATTGTTTTTATAAGAAACGATAATCAACTAATTGTCGTAGATTGAAATAGAACTAGTTGATGAAGGGATCAAAGTAGAGAATTCTGAAAATTCAATACATGCTTAAATATCTACATGGTAGAGAGTGCTTCCGTTTTCTTTTGTTGGAACACTACCTATTTATTTAATAGCTTATTTTAAGTAATCCACAAAGGTAAAAAATAAAAGAAAATGCTCATGTTTTCGACAATGCCGATGGAGGAAACAGGTGGAATTTTCTTTGAAGTAAGTATTTTATTTTTATACCGTGTAGAAAGTTTCAATGGGCCCTGGAGGCTTTATTTTTAAAAAGAAACAACGCAGCATTCACAGATTTTCGAAAATACGCTTACCAAATAACCGGGTAATGATTTTTTTTGTAAAGAAATTGTTTAAATCCGACGTGTTCCTTTCAATTAGACACTAAGTTACACGAGGGGAAATGCTTTTTCATATGAATTCTTTCTAGGGCGATTTCAGGTTGAAACATTTTTCTTTTAATCTATAAATGTATTTTGTTTGTTTTCAACTGAATTCAAAAATACGGGAGGGGGTTCTCAATTAGACTGTATATTTTTTTTTTGTATGTAGGTATGTTACGGGATAATTCCGTCAATTATAGATCGATTTTAATAATTTATGAAATAAAACAACTTTATAACGGATTTTATCGCTAGTCTGAAAACACTTTGAAACGTATAAAAAATATATGGGTTATAAAAATTTAAAATAAACCGCGATAAAATCCGTTTTATTTCAGTGTGTGACATTCCAGTAAATTTGATAATTATTTTTTGTTTTAAAGGGTATTTAAGGGACTCATTAAAATTTTATCAAAATCGGTTGAACGGGTTTTGAGTTATTGTTAAAACTTTGAAGTCAGTTTTAATTTTTTTAGAAGCTATTATGTTTCAATTTTTTCCATCAAATAAAATAAGTATTTAAAATGATTTTCCTTTAGGGCTCATTGACACTCTCAACTCTCTAAGTATAAAGGTAAAGTAGTGACCAAGAGTAACCCTTAGATAAGAAATAAACTTTTATTATCAAGTGTAACTTACTACCACTAAACAAAAACCGATCTTTACATATCATACTGACGTAGGTACAACTTAATACTTTGCCTCAGAAATAGAAATGTAAATGCAAGAGACGCGTAGCGCAGAATATTGAGGAACACTTAAACGTTCCATCTCCCGATAATATACTTAGTGAGTACCGCAACATCAGAAGTCGCCGGCAAGTTAGCTGTTCAATTATTTATGGAAGTTTTCGACTTTGGCGGGCAAGAGCTTGTTATAGCCACTCGGCTAACGTGAGAGGTTTACATTCCTCATCAATATATGGATAGAGGTTAAAAGTCTTGTTAGGGTCAAAGAAAGTTTAGGATATCTTTTTGTATCCAAAATCAATAGTTGGAAAAATCACTTGACTGAAAGAAATCCTGGAAACGAAAAACGTTCAAGACTTGTATCCTCCCCTGCATTATTTACCGAAGTGAAGGACCCATAGAGCAAAATTAGTTTTTCTCTACGGGTCTCTCACGATGATTCTCTCCATTGCCCACTGATAGCTATCAGCGGGAATCATGTTAGCAATAAAGCTTAGGTAGGAAATAAGAAAAAGAACAAAAGTTGCCAACGTAGGTACTCAATTGAATTTAAATGGAGGTGGACAGATTACGTGCTACGCTCTAAAATTGATAAGCAGGTACTCTCTCTCTACCCACGCGACGGAATCAGACAGCGGGGACACCCAATAAGAAGGTGGGAAGACAATTTTCGCCTAACATTGGGACCTCCCTGGACTAGAGTTGCAACCCATAGAGTGCAGTGGAAGCAGTTAGAGGAGGTCTTTGTCAAAAAACACACCAAAATGAGGGACATTATGTAAATCAAATACTAGTTCAATGTTCAGAATAGTAGAATTAGTACCAGTTCAGAAAAACGGGCTATTATTAATTACATACAATATCTCAGAATAATACGGACGTAAGTCGTAATTAGCGCTGGGTTCTTTATTATTGACACTAGAGGCAAAAATGTGCTGATTACATTAAAATAAAATAGATTAATAAATATTCTGGGACATTAACACACACGGTCATCTGGTCCCAAGCTAAGCAGAGCTTGTGTTATGGAAACCAGATAACTGGTATATACTATACATATAATACTTTTCTTTTGTAAATATATACTTATGATAGATATATACACCCAGACTCGACACAAACACAAATGTTTTTCATCACTAATGTTTGTCTCGGGTGGGAATCGAACCCACGACCTGCGGCGTGAAAAGCAAGTATCTTACCGACCACGCCACCGGCCCGTTACTTTTAACAGAAAGTATCTATTTCAGTTTATTTTAACAGATGCGTGAAGAGGCAATAAAATAATTCCTATAAATAGAAAATAATACAATAAAGAGAAGATGCAATAAGCTACTAGACGACACAATTCAAAAACCAAGTCACGTTCATTTCTCGACTTTCTATCATTGCTTCTACTGTAATAAAGCATGGATATTGATATAACTATAGATACGTGCGCACTGCACAACCAACTAAATAATAGGTATCGGTAAACGTTGGCAACAATCGAATGTTTAAGCATTTGCTATTATTATTCGCCCCTAAAATTAACTTTGGTTTCGACTTTTTAAATGTTAGTGGTTTATCAATTAAGTACTTGCAGTTATATCTGTGTTGAAATACGTAAGGATTCAAATTAAACTTGCCAAAGTTGCCGACTCTATGAACGAGAAAATCGCGGCGATGTTATCGTCGTGCCTTGTATTTCTATACAAGTTCGGAAACGCGATTTTCTCTCTCGTGGAGGTGGTCCCTAACATAAACATTGCTAACGTAATAATTTATGTGTCATATATAATAAACAGCATTTCGATTGTTACCTACGGACCAAGAAGCTGGCGATCGACGTCAGAAACTTTTCTGATATATTAAACTTATGCATTGCTTACTAGTTTGAAAAAACACTAGACATAACAAAACATAGATACTTTATGTATGTGCGTTTTAGATGGGGGAGATGTAAGTAATCAGCCAGTGGATGACATAGTTATTCTTGGAGTCGAGTCACGTTCGCTCACGACCTTCTATCACTCCGTTACCGCACTGTATTTGCACCATCATATTAAATTGTTGGCAAATATGTAAGCGCGATAGAGGAACAAAATAAGTAGACAGATTAGATGAGAGTCAACATTTGTTTAGTCCAAGACATTGTAAAAATAAGCAAGATTATAATTGAAATAAAACCCAAGCAAAATTAACTCAGAATTCAAGACAGTGTGAGCTCAGTTTGCTTAAATCGGAATGCAACTTAAATATTAATGTTTGGAGGTAGTCAGTAATAATTGTGATTAATATTTTTCAAATACCTCAGTCCATCCGTGAACATGAAGTCTGAAAAGACTTTGAAACGTCAGGATCTAAAATCTAAAATAAACCGCGATAAAATCCGTTAAAAAGTAATTTTATTTCAATGTGTGATATTCGCGTAAATCTTAGACAATACTAAGATTATAATAACATTAATTTGATACCATTTATGACGTACTTAGATGTACCTACCTATAATTTCTTTTTAATATTTAAAACACGAGCTTATTGTTTGTGAAAAACTAATGAAAATAAATTAATAAGTCTTAATTAGTTTTTATATGACAAACAGATCTTACATCCATCTTAATCGTATGATATATCCAAAAAACAATTGCCTATATCGTCGGTCGGATTTATTACCGGAACATTTCCGAAATCATGTGTTGTGAGATAAGTACGCAGAATGGTAGGGAATTAAATATATTTTCAAAATCACTAACGGTACAACTCAGATTTCAGTTTTAATTGACAGAAAACTATATATTCTGATACAGAAAAATTGATTTTAATAATCTCTTCGTTTTCAATAGCAACTTTAAACCTTAATTACTCAGAACAGTATAATTTTGAAATGTTCCATTATTGTTTCTGACCGACGATATATCCCACTGCTGGGCTAAAGCCTCCCACATAAACTTCCAACTTTTCTTTCGCATCTAAAATATATCATAAATTATTTACGGGATAATGGCAACAAATATTGTATACTTACATAAAAGTAACCTCATCAAAAATAAATAAACACAAAACAAACCAAAGATATTTTATAAATAACAGAAAATAGGAAAGTCGTATAAAAATCTTTAGATAAATCATGTTGAGACACGCATTGTTAAATTTCAATATTGCAGGAAATCTATTCAGCCACTGTCGAATGGACCAGACATGGGATCCATATGCATTTCATTCTGTCAGCAAAAATTCAATCTTGTAACTGAAGAAAATCGACACTTTATAAGTGTTGGAAATATGCAGAACTATTCGAGTCAGCAAATAATATGCCTGGAAGTAGTAGAGACAAGATATTTCAAATCTAAATACCTGCGGAATCATACTGAGGGTATATTTTTGGTACTTACCAGGATTAAACGTATGTATATGTGAGAGATATGTATATAGAGCAGTTGTGTCGCAGCGGTATAGCCTCGCCTTTGAAATATAAGGTCGCGGGTCCGATTCCCGGTCATACCCACACATCGTTGTGTGAATTGTTTCATCACAGCTGCTCAATATCAGTGGAAAAGATTGCGAGGAAGTCGGTATGTCTAAAAAATAATCATTCGAGGACATGTGACATCTACCAACCCGCACTTGGCCAGCGTGTGTGGATTAAAGCCTAAATACTCTAATTGTAAGATAGTTGAAAGAAGACACGTGCCCAGCAGTGGAACACGAAAATTTGTGTGCAAGATTTCCTTAATTCAGTCGATTAGCTCTGCAATGTAACCAATTTCCTTCCATCTTCTTACAGTAGGAGCTAGAATAGATAAAAAAATACATAGCTGAATAAGAAGAGTATACCTTTTTTAATATTAGCAAAAGCCATAGTTGGTCCCCAAATACTTTGCCAATTAATTTTCTCTGAAATAAAAAGCCTTTAATGCGCTTATCTCCAAAGTACTTTATCAAATTTGGATTAAGTAGATTGGTACTTTATGCCTATTATTTACTCGTATATGCGACTGAGATAACACTTGAAATATAATAATATGATTTTAATATAACATTACGCCTGTAGAAGATGTAGGCAGAATTGAATATTATCAAATTTTCCCCGGCTATGTCTAAACATAAACGTACGTACCGGGCGCGAGTCTATTACCGTTCATCGGGCACAATTCCAAACTTCGAACTGCGATTTTTCTAGTAACTATACTTATAGAATCTTAGATTCTATAAGTATAGTTACTAGAAAAATCGACTTGTGAATAGAACCCGGGACCTCACGGTTATTAAGCGAACAGGCTTACCACTGGACCACCGACGCATTTAATAATAAATAAATAAAAATAAAATTTATTTAGTATAATATATTTTATACAAAGAGGTACGTCAAATTTTTATATTAATGACCCCGGTCCGCCACTTCATCTATGATATGAATTATTGATAAATTGAAAGCATCATAAGCTAACATTACTTGGATAAAAGAAAACTCGCTTAATATTAGTTGAATCTAACTACACAAGTGCTAATTTCTATCAAATTCGTTTATTTCATGTATATTACTAGTTTTCCGCCCGCGGCTTCGCCCGCGGATGTCGGTTATCGCGCTAAACCATTAATCTCTTTTTTCGCAGTTGGATAAAACTATCCTTTCCCGGGTCTCGAACTATCTCCATACAAAATTAGTTTAGTAGTGTAGGCGTGTAAGCAACATTTTGAAAATAATGTAAGTTTTTCATTCAAATACCAAGAGCAACTAAAATTTAAATTTCGAATTCTATTCATCGCAAAGAGTTATCAAACATGTCATTGTGTCAAAATAAAAAGTAATTTAGACCAAAATCACGAAGGAGTATTGATATCAACTTTGAAGAAAATCACACTCAGAATAATTTCGCTTCGCCCGCTTAGTATTATGATAAAAAGAAAAAATATTGAAAAAATAAAAAACACGTGTTTCATTATTTTTTTAAGCTTTATTTATACCGAATTTGAACAAAATCGGACCAAGGAATAATCAGTTAAGGAATATTTAGTATTTCCAAAAAAACACATGTATTTTACACCCCACCTGGGGATAGTTTTGGGAACGTGTTTCATAATTTTTTTTAAGGTTTATGTGTGCCGAATTTGGAGTGAATCGGACTTGAGACTAAAGAGATCCAGAGAAATTTTAATTTTTACATTATAACTCATTATTCACACCCCTTGGGGGTAATTTTGGAAAAATAAAAAACACGTATTTCATTATTTGTTTTAAGGTTTATGTGTACCGAATTTGAAGTAAATAGGACCAAGGAAAAAAAAGTTGCATACAAACTTCATCCCTCTAAACAACCCTCTTAGGGGATGATTTTTTAGCCTATGAAATATTATTAGCCTATGTCCTATTCTAGGGTATACAATACCTACATTTCAAATTTCAATAAAATCGGTTTAGTGGTTATGGAGATACGCGGTAACAAACTTTCACACACACACACACACTTACTTTCGCATTTATAATATTAGTAGGATATCCTGTTATCCTTCTAAATCAAATTAACAATCCTGGCATTTATACATATACCGACACCATACGATGTTAATACAAATATTTAATCGAGTGTCCCAATAAAATTCTCTGTCAATATCCAAACCTCCATCAGTAAATTGACAATATCAAACAACTTTCAGTCCTGTCGTACACATATTTCTTTACAAAGTGGATTGAAATACTCAATACTATAAACCACGGAAAGTTAGGTATATGATTACAGGTAGAAACTACAACGTTGTTCCATCGATATGTGATCATATAAAGACTATGAACGTTGATTTAATTTTATTCTGAAAAAATGTATCGCGTTTATCCGGTATGACCCAGTATTTGACCTGACTGTGTGCGGCCTGAATGTATAAACCGATTTTGATTTTCTTTTTCTTGTTTGAAAGGTCAATTAGTTAGTAGTGTTCTTAGCTAAAACAAAGGTCGGGGATTCATTTTTAATTTAGAGTTATCAATGTCCGCTCTAGGGATGATTGGCTACTCTGTGGGTCACACACACTCCATACAAATCCGTATAACCAGTCCACCCAAACATTCAACTCATTTGATGAGAGAGAGATAGAGGGAGAGACGATGAGGAATGGTCTGTCCCTCTATCTCTCTCATCATTAAATACCGACAATATGATGGTATAGTTGATAGCGATGAAAACACACAAAGCTTTCTCTAGCGTGTTCCAGCTGGGCACCGGTCTTCTCTCAACTATCTTACGACTTGGAGAGTTTGGGCCTAAATCCTAAACTCTCTCAACTTGACCACCAGGTCATTCAGTCACTAAATTTGCACCAGCCAGGGGACTACGTGTAGGTATTTAAATTGAATATGCACTCCCACATAGGTACGAAGGTAACTGAACCAAAGGTTGTATCAGTGATGTGTCTAAACTACATGTGGTAAATGAATTAAACCCTCGCATACATGTAGGTGCATACATATAGTTGCATTCAGTTTTACCGCATATCCGGTGCATCGCCTTGTATACTCTGCCATTGGGACCTAACTTTGTAACTTGCATTGCGCTGACAACGATGTGCAAAGCAGCTCACCGTTCTATGTGCCTATCTACTTACTAACTAAACCTTTGTGGGTATTTCAAGGCAGACCAACTCTGAGAACTAGTGATTTTATACGCTAGGAATAGAAACTTGGGAAGATTCACCAGGGCTTGAAAATTTTTGATTATTCAATTCTATTAATCTGACTCATAACGCTATACATACAATTAATGGGATTTAAGTAATTTGAACCTGTTTACATATCACTCGCGCTTTCATAACCGTGAGGTGTAGAGGCAGTAACAGCACCCACATCTTGTCGGGTATGATTAGGTTCAATACAAATGGTAATGAGTTTATTAAATAAATCACTCATTGTATGTACATGCTATGATTTCCTATAATTAAGGAAACAGTTGTTGGAAAGCCTAATATAATAAAAATAAAAATTAAATGAAATACGTAAAAAGAGCGGGCCTCTTGTCATTTTTCAGGAACAGTTACAATTTCTATTTGCTACTTAGATTTTACAAGTTAGATAAATACTTAATATTAGATTAATGAAATACAGATAAGTAAAAAAAAACTATTTGTAAAAATTATCTGGACCATCAAATTACAGGACATGTTCCTAATTTGCGGTCCGTTGTTTAAGCTTTTGCTTGTAATGTTTTGACAATAAACGGTTTTATTATTTATTATTATTATTAGGTACCAGTTATTTACAGTTCTTTTTTCAATCAAGGCTTAAACATAGTTAGATCTTTTTTACCAAGAAAAGGTTCAAGGAGTAGTAAGGGCGGCCTAAGGAAGGTCTATTGGGTTATCCGCAGCTGGTGGGTAAAATTTGTTGTAGTTAAATAACATAATTTAAGCTATATGAGAGAACTAATATAAGAATAATGACTGTTTTTGAAGACTAGTTCCTTCCATCTGTGAACAGTAGATAGATTTGTAGGAGACTCCAACATTTGCAAGGCAATTAGAAGCGGTTCTAGGTCGCATTACCATTTCAATGAAGACCGAATGCTGCAGTAACACCTTCAGTCACGGTAAAATCCACTCTGGATAATTCACGAACTTTTTGTTTTAAAAAGTGATTTGTTTGTAATCCCAGTAGGCGTCTATATTCCTTGCAATATCTTATTAAAAATGAAATAATATCTCAAGTGGTATAGCAAATACTAACCTAATTTATTTATAACATTCTAGAATTGGCATTATCCTTGTCTGGTCTCCACACCCAAAACGATTCGGTAATGGACGGATCTGTGACGTCATTAAAGGTACATATCTACTTCTACTGACCTTACATAATCTGTACCATTAGTTGTAGTTGTCAATAGAAAAAAAATTTGAATACTATCAGTAACATGTCAAAATAATAACTTAAAATGCTACAAACTATTTTATTTATTTTCCAATCTATTTTATTCTATTTCCAGCAATTATATTTTCTCCTTAACTAATGTTTTGCACAAAAGCAATGAATTTATAATCGCATTTGATAAGGGTACTGTTAATGTTGGAAAATGACCTCATTACAGTAGGTTAAGACGTTTATAAGAAAAGCAAGTACAAACTATCACACCTACATAGGTAATTCATGCTTTGAAAGATACTCTTGAAATTTTAATTTTTAATTTTAGTAGTTTTTGAATTCAATTTCAATTACTCCAATGCTGTTCTAATTTATAGGTTTTAATTACACTTAATTAAGTACCATAAGGCTCAGTAATTAAACATAAACTACACAAGTTGTCCAAACTTAGAAGTCATTTATAAGCGAGCGAACAGTTCGTAGTTTCTAATAAGATTACCCTATCAATTCCCCACGGTGCCGTGAGAGATTAGGCCGAAGGGAGTCTCTAGCCACCTGTGACAATCAATGTTAATTAGGAAGAACCCTTGGATAAGGAAACTCAGTCCAATAACACGGCAATTGCAGGAATATCCAGAGAATATGAACAAGATTAAATTTGAAATTATTGAATCAAAATTTATTATTTTATTCCAGTAATTGTTTTAAAATATAGTGGTAAATAATCAGTATCAGCCCCACCATTGAAATATAAGATGGCGGGTTCGATTCCCGGTCGTGCCCACACATCTTTGTCTAAATTGTTTCATCTCCGCTGCCCAATATCGGCCAAGGAAAACATGGTGAGGAAACTGACATATCTAAGAACTAATCATTCAAGAACATGTGACAAAACTCTCTCAAATCGTACAAATAGTTGAGAGAAGACCCGTGCCGAGCAGAGGGACACTAAAAGGATTGAAGTGAACTTTAAGTATAAGTGGTCGGTAAGATACTTGCTTTTCACGCCGCAGGTCGTGGGTTCGATTCCCACCCGAGATAAACATTTGTTTAAATATGTCTGTTTGTCTGTGTCTGGGAGTAAATATCTATTATAAGTATATATTTACGAGTACAAAAGAAAAATATTATATGTATAGTACAAATCAGTTATCTGGTTTCCATAACACAATCTCTGCTTAGCTTGGGACCAGATGACCGTGTGTGTTAATGTCCCAGAGTATTTATTTTTATTTTTATTTAAGTCCTTATATCACATACATTATTGAAATATCCAGGCATCAGAATAATAATAATTGGGACCATAAACTGAAAATTTTATTATCCTCTCCAGAACAACACAAAGCTAATGTTGTTATGTGAGATATTACAAAATATGGTGCAAATCCATTACCTCACTGGCACGAATGTTTGCGACGGAGAATTCTGTGGAATCGAAATGTACCTAACGATTTTACGTGCCGCGGCGGCGATGCGCACTGCAAACATTGAATGAAGGTAATCCGATTATCTACTGTTCCTATATACCACCAGTAGGTTCTATTATCTTTATCCAATTTTAAATAGATATAATCTATTTATTACTCAACTACAGACAATTTTTTAGCTAAACTTTGACAATGTTTACAAAGATTGTAACTCATTTGTACCATATACGAGTACGGCTGTAAGCTTTCCGTCCACTCGTTTTAA
Source organism: Meganola albula (assembly GCA_936450015.1). Lineage (NCBI taxonomy): Eukaryota > Metazoa > Arthropoda > Insecta > Lepidoptera > Nolidae > Meganola > Meganola albula. The sequence continues at coordinate 8,327,469 of OW388155.1, read as the reverse complement.
ATAGTTCTCTTTACGTAGTCGGGTAAAAAGTAGCATATGCTTCTTTAATAGTTCAATTAATCTCAAGAGTTCAAACTATCATACCAAGAGTTGGTGAATGTTAAAAACCGAAAAAGTTACTTTAAGTAGTTACATAATTATTTACTAGATTATTAGGTTAAGGGATTACGGATGGAAATAAAGCAGGTAGATAGAGTCCATGAACTTTACATTAAAATTTGTGTGAGTGATCAGTGATCATTTGTTTGAGCTGCATCGCGCAAGGGACGCTCCACGACTCAGGCCGATTGTCAGAAAGCAGTATAAAGCAGTTTCAACCAAGCAAAGGCGCCCTAGGTTGACATCACACCTACAATATAATTATATTATGTGCACACACACATATGCAAAGCTGAGCTTAGGCCTCGCGAACTGCACTAACTTACCATAAACTTTAAAAAGAAAGTCCATACCGTTTATGTTCACCGAGCCCAGTAATGTGAGTCAATTCCGGTGCTCGAGTTTATTTATGGTCTCATGCGAAAATCGATATAAATGTAAAACCTGGTATCCCCTGGCATATTTTAAATAATATATTCATAAGACTCCAGTACCTAAAAGCACAGTTTCGCTGGTCATCGTGACGCACAAAGACCAGGGGGACTCTTTCCATTACAATATTCATGACTATGACGATGACCTGTGGGAAATAAGAATTTTAACCACATTATGTATTTTGTTCTGTAATGTTTTTTTTTAATTTTATTGCAGTATATGTAAGTTTTGCAGCCACAGAAAAGTATTTAATTGTTTGTAGTAAATTAATTGAAATTCTATTCTATAAAACGAAACCCAATTACTGTAGATTAAAAGAAAGCTGAACATGTCAGCTGTGGTAACGATCACTTAGATTTGATCATGTTAATGGCTTATAATATCTAACGAAGAATCTATCTATAGTATTACAAAAGACGTGTTTACTAATATCACACATATGTAATACATAGCAGTAAATAAATGTAGTATTATATCACGTAATGTTTAGCTCAGACACAGATCTAGTTTCCGAGAATATATCTCCGCTATAAAGAGCAGCAGCTTGCTCGCCGAGTTTCCCACGAAAGTATTCGATCCTTCAGAGATTCATAAATGTCCTACTTAGAATACAAGTACAAGGATCTTCGCTCCACAACACTTCTAGAGCTATAAAAGAAGAATTCACGTAAACCATTCACATAATTTTAGGGAAAAATATAGATAACTAAAATGTTGAGGCGGAAATTTTAAAAATGTTTTTCAATTGCTATTTTCGTACCAACATAGAAAAACAATTCCACGAGGGAGAAACTGACAATTGTTTGTAACTTATTCACAAGTTTGGAAGCCGTGATGATGACCCCAGGGTGTCAATACTGTCAATAGGTGTGAAACTTTTATTGTTGCTTGACTTTACTATAGTTAGGAAAATTCACAAATAATGTAAGGTACCTACTTAGTTATATCCTTTGGTTCTCTAGGTACTATAAACCGTATAAGTAAATCTTTAAACCACGTTTTTGAATGACAAAAGCGCTTTCTTGTTTTTTTCATACCCTAAATGCTTTATATAATTATGTTAGGCATTAAAACTATTAGAAATGTTTCAAGACTTTGTTTCATGTTAAAATGAATTCGTTAACAATTAAAACATTTGAAAGAAATTGTGTTTTGTAAAAGCATTTGTTGAAACTATCTCACATACTCTTTGGTACGGACAAAGGATGCTTAGAATATGCCACAAATTCTGTATAGTCCGCACACCAAGGTATGTACCTATTAATTAGCAAACCACTATCTTACATTGTAGATAAATTAGGTCAGTCTGAATTTACACCTTGCCATAATATGCAACCACAGAATGATAATAAATTTTCTTGTTACGATAGGAAAGGATAGCCCGGTGTCACGCAAATTCAGGGAGCAGTTTAAAGCAAGATTGCTTATTTCAAGCATAAATTATATAGGTACCTTTTAAAAAGGGAATCTTATCTTTACAGTGATTTGGGTTTATTAAAAGCGTTATTGTAACAATTTATACCTCAATTACTGTGCTAAACAATGGAACTAGAAAAGATTGTTACCACTTACTAAATAATGTATTTTAGATTCACATTGTACATACATGTATAAATGATCGAGTTTAGGCGTGTTAAAAGCTTATAAAATCCCAATAGCAGTTTGTAGACTAGACAAACAGCAATATTGCAACTATATTGCACTCTTTATTCCACCAAGGTAAAACTAATCCCGCATTTAATAGCGCATGAATCCCAAGGGGGGTTTAAGAAACATTTAAGAAACTTTGTTTAGTCGCCTCCACGTAACGAACCATAAACTCTCAAAGAATTGCGAATTTTGTTTGAATTTTAAAAGGATCTGAAGCTTAGCAACTGTCTAAGGTGTAATTATGGTCGTAACGAATGAATTAAAATTACTTTGTAACATTACAGTTATGTGGCTATCAGGTAAGTAACTGTATACAAGTAGATAACTAGCTAAACATCTAAATAGATTAAAACAGATGGTAACTTTGAAGTTAGTACATACATAAGCACGAAACTGCTAAAGTCCAAAGTAACATTGGTCCCAGAGAGCGTTGAAATTACAAAATTCCATCATGCGGGCGACCGGGGCACCAGTTCGATAAGCTTCAAAATCAATTTGGAGCTGTTTACACTGGAGCTTGGCAAATAGACTGACTAGCTACGTACCTATCTAGTTGTAGAACATAGTAGACATTAAGTTCTTATCCATTAAGTCCAGGTTGGTCGATTAATCTTGGTCTACTATAAATATATTATTCGATGACTTATTTTTACTTTAATACTCTGACGGAAAAACTGAGGCCATCATGTAACATTAATCGAACAAGCGGCACTTACGTATCTAAATATCGAGTTTACCAACTATTCCCGGTGAAAGTTCTCCTTTAAACACTTATATGTATATTTACTTTTTAAGTGGCATTTCAAAATGCGGGAAAGATAAAAAATACCTTCAATTAAACCAGGCTGATAGGCGGTTTTAACATCTTATTATATCACTTAATTATAATTGTAATATTGATTAAGCCCCAAATCAGTAAATCGGTCGTTAACTAAGTTTATGAAGTAATCACAACATTTATCTCCCAGGTCGGAGGCAGATACGGTCGAGGGTAGTTAAATGAATCATCCGACTGTTTATTTATTTCGATATCGGCCGCTATGAAGGCTGCGAACTTTAGATTCCAAACGAATGCCGTTATTCTTGTTGTTCCATTGGAAATTTTGCTTTGGCATGCAGCTAAGTTTCAATAAAAAAAAAGTATTATTTTACACAACTAACTCCCGTTATTATATACCTAAGTTATTTTAGACAAAGTTTTTGTAACTTAAACGTTAAAAAAATTAGAGTATATTTTAGATACCTATCCAATCCTAATTAAACATTTATATCATTACCAATGTAAATAAATACGAGAAGCAAAGAAAGAAGACACATTTAAAGTTTATGTTATGAAAGTTTATAAAAACAATATTTTTTTAACAGGATCAAATTTCGAGCATAAGCAACCACTAGTAAGTACCTAACTATAAAAAGGCTTCTAATTAGCACCATAATGTCCCCAATAAGTAGGTAAATAATAACTCCTCGCGCCAAGCACGGATATTGAATAATCTAACTTTGCAATTTCTCCTGTTATCTATCTGAATAATTCGTGCAGGGTCCAAGACAGTTTGGGTGTCCCGGGACTTGGGAGGGTTTAAATCTAGAGTCTCTTCATATCCGCAGCCGAGGTTCGTTTACACATGGAGCCCTCATGGCAGTTGCCACAGTACTTGATCGGTTCGACCGTCCTCGGACGGCTCACCGAAAGAGTCCGGTGAACCAATACCCTTCTAACCAATTGGGTTAGGTCATCCGCAAAAAAAAACACAGCGCCGATCCTGGCTTATTGGAGTAGCAGTGCAGTGGCGGGATTGCGGTGGTGGGTGGATTCTAGCGCCAGGCAACTAACAAAGTATAATAGTGAGAAAGTTGTAATTGGCAGCTACATAAAATCTTGCATAAAACTAGAAGCAATACAGAGAGGTACAGATTTTATACGCTTTTCTACTTTTGCTTTTGCGCTCCTGAAACATTTAAAGTATTAATTTGACTGAAATTTATAATCAACAAGTTTTTATATACGATCGCTTCGTCGCTTTTGATTGGATCTACGTTGATTTGTGTAGGTTGAAATGAAATTCATTTGCGCCGCAAAAATCCTATACGTGACGTGAATGTCATGAAATTCGTGAAAATCCAATGGTGGTAAATTCGCTCCCTTTGTGTAACGGCAAACCCTTCTTTGATATTCTCTTACGTTTCTGATTTATTAAACAGACTTTATTTATATTTTTACCACGAATACTTCTAATAAAAAAGTGAAGTACCTACCTAGGTACTAAATATTTCGGTAAACAGGAGCTTTGCTACTTACATGCCTATACAACACGTATACACAAAAGTCTTGTTTTATCCGTCTCTTTGGACCATTTTAGATACTGAATAACCACGAGTACCTGGGTTCGAATCGGGGTTTCCCGGATTAGGCTTCAATCATTTTTAGTGTCCCACTGCTGGGCACGGGTCTTCCTCAACTATCTTACGAGTTGAGAAAATTTAGGCCTTAATCTACACACGCTGGCCAAGAGCGGGTTGGTGGATGTCACATGTCCTCGAATGTTTTTTTTTAATTCTATAATAGGTTTGCGCTTGACCACAACTTGCCTGATGTAAAGCAATGTTGCGTCTACGATGGAACGAAAATTAATTTGTGATTAATTGATTAATTTTTAGACATGTCACATGTCTTCAAATGACTAATTCTTAGACATACCTTTGCCTTAACCTAGCCCCTGTAACGTGCGCTATGAGATGTTGTTTTAAAAAAAAGGTTAGTATTAAATAATAACCCTCATTTGATTTTGTTGTAGGAGGGTAAAAATAGACCATCAAAATTTCTATTTATGCATCCCTCAATATTTTCAGCTGCTTCGGGTACCTGGCAACTTGTTGCCACGTGCCTGAGACCGTTCCGTTTCACGCGTAGCAACTGCTACGACGCCATATCAAAAGTAATAAATGTCTCCGTTTACGACTGCTGCCGGGAGCGTCATTCCGTAGAAAAATATTTTACGCCAAGACGTCTACGTTCAAGTAATAAAGTTAGCCAAAGCCAGGTGTTAGCCGTTTAATTTGTTTCTGCGTGCTTCTGACGGTATGCACCTAGAATGATGGCTGTCAGGGGAAAATAATTCAGCTACCTATATGAAAAACAGAAACGTGTTTACGTTAATATATACGGGCTCATTCATAAAAATCTTATAACTCTTTAATTAAAATAGACTCTGTCTCTTTCTTATTAGTATAAATGTCAAGATGACAGACAAAGACCAACGAATTATAAACCTATTTTAGCTGTAATGAGCTTAGAAGACGTTTATGAATAAGGGGAATAGAATACAAATGTTAGGAAAATTCGTCACTCACTTCTTTCATAAAAGTAGGTTGTACTTTTTCGTGTGACGAAAATAAGTAATACGTATTTCAGGCAATAATGGCTTTTCAGTTAGGTACCTACTACTAACTACTCAACCCAATCAAATGTTTTAACTTGTTCTTAACAACCTCTATTCCGCCTAATTACAGCTACATTTCCTCAGATTGAAATCACAGAAAATGCGAGTTCCATTGTCGTTTATAAAACATTTTTCTCGTGGCCCGGAAACAATTGTAGTTGAGCAGTGAGCAGTAGGCAACATTCGCTTGGGCTCATTAAGTTTAACTATTCGCTAAGGGCTGAGCAGCTTCGCCGGAACAATCCTGCTGATGTAGCAAAGATCTTCACGAACAATAGGTACACACTAGATGAAACTAGGAAGGCTCTTCTTTGAAACAAATGACTGCTGATTGTATTTGAATTTGAAATAACTTCTATTTATTTATTCATTCACATTGTAACATTGTTTTTGTAGTACAAATCGGATTTCGTATTTTAAATTCGCGAAAATAATTTGGTACTTACCAATAAAATTCAATGCACTAAGGTCAAAATCCCGTCTTAATCTTTTATTCATAATATCTATCAAAGTGAAATACGAACTGTGTGAACCTTTCTGTTTTTACTATGGAACGTCAAAGCAAAGTACTTGCTGACGAAGAGCTCTTCCAGATGAATCTATTCCCGGCCTCAAGTTTACGGTCAATTAAACGAAAGAACTTATTCCAACTTTGATGTACCGCCGACCTGGAACTAATTAGAATTAGGCGCAAACGGGTATTCTGCCGAGCTCGTTTGGTTCACCACTCATTGCGGGGCTTGGGCTCGAAAAACTGAGACTCTTTACAGATATTGGAATCAAATATTCTAGTTCTTTTTTTTATGAATTTGTTTGATTAATTTATTATTCGAAGTTGAGGCTTCTTGATCCGCTTTGCTGATTTGAATGCACCACTGAACTAGTGGCATTTCGAGTATAAAAAGTAGTGGTTGTACAGACCTCTTACCAAAGACATCAGGACATTCGGCGATACATGAATGCTTCTAATTGCCTGGTATTTTTATGTGTAACCATTTAAAGACATCATGCCTTATAGCAACAAGCTCCCTATCTTGATCGTAGACATTCTGATGTACATGAAAAATATATAATCTTTACAGAAATTTTAATAAAATGTTCAACAAAAAGTTTAATTAATTTATGAAACGAAGTTTGGGCTTCAATGTTCGCTTTGCCGGGTTAGTATAAACACTTGTGTCTATAATACGCTATAAACAGAAAATACTACGAATATTGAGTGGTAAGCATAGGTAGGTAGGCTACCAGCGGCCCCAGCGAACTTGTACCGGGTATTTATTAATAAAACAAAATTAAGGATGAACAACCCTTATTACTTAGGGGTATGAAAAATAGGTATAGCCGATTCTCAGACCTACTGAATACGCATAAATAATTTCATAAGAATCTGTCAAGCCGTTTCGGAGAAGTACGCTAAGAAACATTGTGACATTTAAATTTTATAGGTATAATAGATTTTGATAAGTAGATATTTTCTCCTTTGACGACAGTGGTTATCAGAGCCTCATGAATTGATCAGTAAGGGTCCCACAATTCTACCATAACCGGCCAAGAAAAATGATAGGTAACATAATTTTGCTAGGTACCTAAGAATTTTGCAGTCGTTACACTTAACATGGTTGGTAGTTTTTAAACTACTGGTATATGAACTTTAGAACGAAAACTTCATACGTTTGTATAAAACTTCAGTAGTTTGTGATACTGCAATTTCAGTTTACTTTATGGTGTGTTCAAAGCAAAGTTAGTTACGAAAATTGCTAAACCGTTGGCGGTCTTTTAGTGTAGGTACCAACTTACGGTCTTATTTATAAAAATCGTATAAGACTCTTTAGTAAAAATGGACTTTGTCTCTTATTTACAAGTATTAATGTCAAGATGACAGACAAAGACAAACTGCCACCTTCTCACCGATAATCATTCGTAATCACGAGTGAATCGGTATACTAGACTGGCGCGTTCCATCGTAGACTACATCATTGCTTAACATCAAGCAAGTTATAGTCAAGCGCCAGCCTATCGCAGAATAAAAATAAATAAATAAACTAATTATAAACCTATTTTAGCTGTAATGAGCTTAAAGACATTTATGAATACGGGGGTTAGAGTTTAAAAGTCTCTAACCTTAACCTGAACCGTTTGAGTTAATAGTTTACTATAGATTGGACAGAACAGTTTTATTATTTGTGTTAGTATTATTTAGAATGAATTTTTAGAAAATAGTCCAATTAAGTTAATTATATCATAAATACGAAATGCGTTTTCGTCTGCATAGATTACGAGAGATGAGATTTAGATAAAGGTTATAAGAAGGTTTGAGGGGACAAAATACATATTTTTTGTGTCTAACTGTGCAACGAATGTGGCGATTAAGAAAACTTTGGAATGTAATGTCCAAAGTTTTCTAGTTCGCCACATTCCTGAAAGTTTATCAGTAATTAATAATTATGTGTTTATACTATAATAACCATTTTAGTAAGCTAAATGCTTACTAAAATGGTTGTTATTTACAATTCAAAATTAGTAAAGCATTATTTATGTTGTGAATGTTGTGTACAGCTGTAATTGGATGTCAGGTTCACGCAATATGTTTTGAATGACATTTCACTGTATTATTTTAATTTGATTATCTGTATCTGTACTTACTTAATAAAATTAAATAACAAAATACCTAAGGCAACCCATGTTTTATCATAATTTGCACTTACTAGAGAGATGTATTTGTCGTATAGATTGAAGCTTGCCTAACCAAATTCGGCTTTCAAACATAAAACAAAAGAAGACTTTGTCTTCATAGTCTACATGCAAATATCTTACAATCTAGAGCACGGGGCACGGAGCCTCAGTCGACCCCAATTCGGTCTCTGACATAGTGTTCGATGCTGTTTTCATTCCACATTCCTGGTATTGCTAGAATTAATTGCTAGGCATTGGAATAATACGCGTTTGATCGTGAAATTGGTTTGAAATTTGATCTCGTAGTTTTGAAAAACTAAACCTTTGTAACGATTTAAATAAGAGATACCTAATTTTATACAACTTACTACTTATAAAATATACTTTTGTTTTCTTTGTTATACTTTTAATAACGTTCTGATAAATTCGTCACAAAATCCATCTTGTGTCATTTTCGCGTACCTAAATGCTTCTAACAGAAAATTCTTGTTAATTTCCTTCTATATTCACCGAAATTTTCCACACAGACGATGAAAATAAGAAAGTTTTGTACAAAAAGAGTTAGAGCTCGAAAAAGTTAAAAAGACTTGTAAGTAAACGTACGGGATTTATTTACCTCACTTCGTTCATTGCTCATTTTTGTTCTTGTGTGTCTTTCTTTATGCGGGCTTATGCCTAAACAAATATAAGATACTCGAGCTCAGCATAAAAAGTAATTTTCTACTTAAACTGTTTGCAGTGATTTTATCTTTGACTATCTCGATCGTTGTCTCTTTAGCCTCTTAACATACTCGTATCCTCCTAAATTTATCTACTTTCTTATTTATTTTCTTATACCTTATTATTCTATTTATCATTCGAAGCAAAGTTCAATGTTACACAACTATCTTCGTACATGACAGAATAAAGAATATGTATTATCAACATAAGTTTAACAGTAGGCGAAAAATTCAGTATCAATCAATTACATTTACTAAGCACGAGTACATGTGCATCAACACAAAACGTCCCGCTATCGCGAAAATAAGTGTAGATACTTACTTTAATTATAGTACTTGTAGATACTGTATAATAATAATCCCAGTCGTATTTTGGCGCAACAACACGACGCTCGGTCTAAGCCAAGACCGGTTTGCGGAACATATTAGAATGCACATAGCTGAATAGCCCTACTGACTAAGGGTAACCACCAGAACCAGTGAGGGGTCAGTTGCAGAGCCAACGGATTTACGTGTTTCTCGAGGTACCTGCAGACTACAAAGTACTTACTAGGAACTCGTGATCTTGGCCACTAAATCCCAACACATTATCCTCTCCAACGAGAGAATCGACTTACCTACATGTTATTATGAGGGGTGTGATACTATAAACTGGTGAAGGACGAGCTCGATTGAACGTGGCTTGCATAACGTTGATTAAGCAGTCTGAAATGAACTCGAACAGGATGATGAATACCTACCGAAGCTGACGCAAAAGCGTATTACCATAACTAGACGCCATTACTTGCACACGCATTATACGTGTAACAGAGCCTTGAGAAACACAATTTATGCTGATTTTATCACCCGCCCATGTGCGAATGAAGATCCTGAGAGAATAATATCTGAGTACTCTGGGAATCGTAAAATGTCTCAATTTTACTTACGTTACGTTCTTTAATCATTGTTATAGCTACTTAAATAGATTATCTTGGAAATAAAACGTCAACATGTAACCCATATTGACGTAAGTATAAATGGTTACTAACCATGGTGGAATTTGTTAGCTGATTAAATGATGCTAGCTGATTATGTGTCACTTCAACTCTTTTTAGTGTCTCAGGGTTGGGTGCAGGTCTTCTCTCAACTATCTAACGAGTTGAGAGAGTTTAGGTTAGTTTAATCCACACACGCTGGCCAAATGCGGGTTGACGGATGTCACATGTCCTCGAATGAATAGTTCTTAGCCATGCTGGTTTCCTCATGATGTTTTCCTTCAACTATATTGAGCAGCGGTGATTACACAATTCAGACAAAGATGCGAGGGTACTACCAGGGATCAAACCTGCAATCTTATGTTTCAGAGGCGAGCCTGATACCGCTGCTCCTTTAAATAAAGTAATTTAATTTAATTCTCTACGGATGTCGATTGTAACTTATTTTTTTTTTTAATATTCTCGTAGTGAAACTACTTTATGACAGATTTTATCGCGGTTTATTTTATTATTATACCTACCCCGAGGTTTCATACTCAACGTCGGTATATAAAATCTAATATAAACCGCGATAAAATCCGTTATAAAGTAGTTTTATTTCAATGTGTAAAATTCTAGTAAATTTAAGAAAATACTTTTCTCGTCGTTATGAAGTTTATTGTTTTCTACATTAAATACTAATGAGTTATCCATCACCATCAACTCAACATTTAAATTATAACTCGCAAACTTATCGGTTGAAGAAACTCTTTGATGCGACAAATCCTTTGATATAAATTATCAGCTGAAGGAGCGTGTTCAACAGAGCGTACCAAATGAAATCAAAGACCATCTCCGTTTCTTTTGCTTCAAGTTTCTATATCAGCAGCGGACTCCTTAGTGGCAGCTGTGACATAACCCAAAAGCCTTATGAATTATTTAACGGGAATCGTCCTTCGTAGGACATTTGAATTATTTTGTAGCCCTTACTTACTTGTGCATAATTAAATGTCCCAAAATTTGTTAGCAACTCTTTCGTACGAGGCGAGGCGAGGCCTCGAGCGTAATTGGGTGTTTGTTAATTCTGGTAACTAGTTTGTTTGTAGTTCGCAGCTGTAAATAACTTAGTTAAGCAGTATGGAAATTTGTTATAACCTACGACAAGCTCATCCTTGAATACGAAAGTTATTTAATCACGTCAGTAGGCTGAATTCACCTTTATTCAATTTGGTACAAAAAATACATAAATTAATACCTAGGTACCTATAGTTTCTAAAAGCACGTTTTTTTTACTTTTTATCCCAGTAACATGTGACCTTGTGATGCAATCGGTACATTCGGAATCGGGCAGAAGCTGCGCGGGCGGTTGGATGCTATTATTTTTTAATATACTGTTATAACTGCCAATTTTAACTGCAAGCACGTTTTTATAGGGTAAAAAATATTTGTTATTTCAACAGCAAAGAGTTTTATTGCGCCACTAACTCCACCAGGGAAATTAACTAACGAATAATACCTACTTCCTGTTGCTTTCTGAGTGCGAACGTGATCACATTTCTTGTTTTCTTTTTAGCTTTGGATTAATGGATTTAAAATAACGGATACCTTACTTAAGCACTTGAAAAAGAATATAAATTTGTATTTAAGACATGTATTTTTAATTGTATTTAAATAATAAATATTCTGGGACATTAACACACACGGTCATTTAGTCCCAAGTTAAGCAGAGCTTGTGTTATGGAAACCAGATAACTGGTATATACTATACATATAATAGATACTAAGTATTCTTTTGTAAATATATACTACAATAAATATTTACACCCAGACTCGACACAAACACAAATGTTCATCGCACTAATGTTGGTTTTGGATGGGAATCGAACCCACGAACTGCGGCGCGAAAATCAAGTATCTTACCGACAACACCACTCCGGCCCGTCCAAAATATCCACACATTGAATTTAGATAAATGTGTGGATAAGTCTACACAACCTATCATCGTAATAGTTTCTTTATGCGCGTAGGTATTATATAATCTGTGGTAAAGATGAAACGATGTCTAAGTAATGAAGTCCTAAATAAAGTTGAAGGTGAAACTAGTTTATAAACACAAATCCGTGAACCATTGATTACTAGATATTATTGACAGCCTTAACAAGAGGTATCAAGATTTTCTCAGTGGTTCTTAGACCAAAATCGAATTTTCATTTGCTCATTCTCCGAGCTTATATTGAGCACAATAAGCTCATCATGCGCGAAATTGGAGCTTATAATGTTAATTTTACAATCTAGGCATACAGAAATATTCCGTATTGGGAATGGAATTAATTTGAGGTGGCGAAATTTGCGGTGTTTTAAATAGTCAAATAAAATAAAATTTTAGCATTATTGTGATGGCATGGCTGTCGATAATAATGTTAATATTACGAATAAAACCAGTAATAAATAGTAGCAAATTTTCCCAACCGACATACCTAATTAGGTTTACCTACATAATAAATTTGCTGTGAATCTTACTAATATTATTTATGCGAAAGTTTGTATGAATGTTACTCTTTCACACAAAAACTACTGGAAGAATTTAGAAGAAATTTGGCACCGAGATATATTATAGCTGAGAATAACTCATAGGCTAGTTTTTATCCTAATAACACGCGGGCAAAACCGCGGGTGGAAGCTAGATGAAATTAAACGCACTCTAAAAAAGGGGCAAACAAAAGATTTAAAACAAGACATACATACTCTAATCAAATCTCGTAAAAGGGTAGCCTGTTTGAAAAACCTAAAACAAAGTTTAATCGCATAAACGTTGATAAAATTCGAATGTAGGAAATGTTTGTAGGTACATCGATGACCGGCGTTGACCAGTCCAATATGACGGGCAGCTAAATTGAAAACCCACAAAGCATTGCATATCGATTTGCTTTTCCATTCAGCGGCATAGAGTTTACACACCACAATAAAATCGCATCGTGTGTACTGACCCTTAGGCACTTTAAACATGGTCAATGCGCCCTCTTTTAGTTTTATTGCAAAACTGTCTGCATACAAAGGTTGTCGGGCAGGTTTTGTAGGTACTGAAGGTCCAGGGAAATGTTTAGTTCAATCGAATTTCAACAGATGGCGTATTTTCGTAACTTATTCCAAAACAAAAACAAAACTACATTTTTTAATTAAAATTTATAAAAATAAATAAACGCTCAAAAAGAAATGCAAGCACATACATAAAAGATAAACGCCTGTCCAGTTTTGATGAGTTTTGACTTTACGATGTCGGACGTACACTCGTAAAAATAAAGGATGGAATTATTGTTACGAATATTATGCAAGACAAGTAAAGACACAAATCAAAACGAAGGTAATTGAGCTGTCAGTTCGAATTATGTTCTTGAGATGACCAGACTTAGGAGGCCTACTCAGCTACAATTCGATACAATAATAATTTAAATTTGGATCGAATTCTAGCCATGCATGACCATTAGTTTGAAAACATAATATCTAACTTTTTTTAAAAATGCGAACCAACTTCAATGTTTTAACAATAATTCTAAAGCACCAACCACCTGGAAAGAAAAAAAAAACAAAAAGTCTAAATCGATCTCTAATTGACGGAATTATCACGTAACATGTATACAAAAAAGCATACAGTCAAATTGAAAACCTACTTCTTTTTGAGTGGGTTGAAAATTATTTGCTACTTTTACCATTTACTGATAAAGTTTCCGACAGCATTCCACATTTAACGCTATCTACCATTTAGAATTAATTTTAAATATATTTGACAGATGTTATTTGTAATAATAATAATAATAATCTGAAACATGTAAAATCCAAATAACTCTGTTACCTTTAGAAGCTAATCCGAAAGATTGGACCACAAATAGCTACAAATTTTCTCAGAGTAGGGCCTCAAGCCGACTTGTCATTTTATCTGGTTCTTGGGTCTTGATACATAACGATCTTAATGTGTTCGAAACTGGGCATTAAGAGCGTCACATGTCGTGTAAAACTTTTTGATTTTTACGGTCTTATTAATAAAAAAGTTATAAGACTTTTTAGTTAAAATGGACTTTTTCTTGTTCTTACTAGTAGAAATGTCAAGATGACAGACAAAGACAAACGAATCACAAACGTATTTTAGCTATAATGAGCTTAAAATACGTTTATGAATACGGGGGTTAGTTTTTAAAAATCATTGTAAGTTAGCCAGAAAATCATTAGGTATTTACATTTTTTTAAATTTTTAGGTAAAAAGTTATTTGTGAGTAGGTACTTTATACAATACCCATTTAGGTGTATGCCGTGACATATTTATAGCTGTTAACATATAAATTAGAGATATCTCAGACCTGGCAGATATTTTAGGTACTATAAAAGAATACCCGAGATTCTTTCTACTATAGTAAAATATCTGCCTAACTATTGTAAAGCAAATAAAACTTCAATCTTTTATACCCACAAACTGACATCATTATGTCCGATTTAAACCCGTATTACAAAAGGATATTCATGAAGAACTAACTTTTGTTCATCTCCATAACACAAAGGAACGGCCCGCGGACAATCGAGCTGTCTGTCTGTCCGCATGTACCGCATATTTGTATTTGCATGAATTTCATTTAGCCACGGCTCTCCGGCCTCCAGTCACTGTGATTATTTTAATACTAAGTTAATCATACTCGTAAGAATAAGGTAAGTATTTACCTATCTTTGTCAACTCTAGTTGGTTCAAAATTAAGGCTTAAACACACGGCTACACATTAAGCTACACGTTTCCAGTATTAGCTGATCTCGCATTGAGGATTTTCGTACTACGAGAGGTCAGCATAAACTGGATTTGTACAGTTTGGTGTGTAGCCGTGTATAGGCATAGTGGCAAATAAAGACGTTTCTAGAATTGTGTCAATAAAATATTGACAAAGATGAATGCTTCCTACTTATTATTATAAAGTTTGTTAATACGCTGGTTTCGTTTATAATAATATGCCCAATTGACTGAGGCTGACAGGATTTGAAATTTATGAAATTTGGCAATTAGCTACTTAAATTTTAACTTAGGTAATATTTCTCCCGTCAAGCTGAAGTAATGTCTGTAGAAATGGAATTCAATTAAGAGTAGGTACCTAACTTATGAATATTAAATTTGTTTTCTTATTTAAAAGGCATTCATTATAAAGCACTATATTTGGTTAGTAGCTTCAGTCACCGCTAATTAAAGGTACCTAGTTTTTTGGTTTTGCTTCTAAATTAATATTCAAAAGGTTGTGTAAAAAGTTCCTCCCAGAGCGTTGGAGAACATAAAAACTTGCTTAGTTATATCGTTATGAATTCTAACTAGAAAATGCAATACCTTGGCATGACTACACTGTCAACAAGCCGCCTTATAAAAATGTTAAATTTTCAAGTTTACTACAAACCTAGTACTTACTAGTTTAATAAGCTTACTACCTCTAATTTCTTCAGACTTCACAACTCAAACAATAATAGCACAACTAGTAATTTTACCATCAGTAAGTTTTAAAATAGATACAAAGTACCCTATTACCTTCATTTCACCAACACGTTCCGTTTTACTCTAGATAGTATTTATCGTAATTGGTTCACTAAGCCGCAAATAAATGAGCTACGTGCGTGACATTGGCTTTGTTAAACAAAAGCACAACGCACTTAAAACCAAACAATTACTAACAACGTGTCTGCTTTACCCGCAATAAAGGCGCTGTCCCACTACAGCGCACGCTGTGCACGCGTGCAATGCGCATTTTAACTGTGAATATTTAATTTTTTTTGACAATGCAGATGCACATTGCTATTGAACAACGGTGGCGGTTTAACTAATTAGATATAGTAACTTCATGCTTATCGTTATTTTCCAAGAAAATGGATAAATTTAACTTATTATTTCACTCGCTTCGCAATCCGTACAGACACGGCTACACATCAAACCATGCATCACCCATATGCCCATATAAGCTGACCTCTTGTTGCACGGAAATCGTATCCACTGCGAGATCTGCTTATACTGGAAATATGTAGCTTGATGTGTCGCTATGTACTTACAACTTGGTTTTTGTTTTATTAAATACTAGCTTTCCGACAGCGACTTCGCCCGCGTGTATGTCGGTTATCGCGCAAAACATTACCTTCTTATTGCGCAGTCGGATAAAAACTATCCTATGTCCTTTCTCGGGTCTCAAACTACCTCCATACCCAATTTCATCCAAATCGGTTGAGTAGTTTAGGCGTGAAACCAACACAGACAGACAGACAGAGTTACTTTCGCATTTATTATTAGTAGAGAGTAGGGATAATTTGTCTCACTCTCTTGTAATTGAAATTAGTGTAGTGACTATCTTAGAAATAGAAACGTTTGCCTGTTAACTGACTCTAATCAACAAACACTGACTAAATAACTAATGCTCAAAACGTTAAATTTTGCACGTATCTGTCTTTTATAACATAGTTAAGTTGCGGGTTTGTAGAACTTACATTTCTTCGATAGCTCTAAGACAAAATGGTATCAGAAACAACGGCGGCGAAACAGGACCTATGATCATAACTGCGACCTATACTATTTCAAACTCGAGTCTCGCACTTCTGCGTCACTGCGGTTCTAAGAAAATCTCAAGTTTACGGGACTTCATCACACCATTTATACTCAGCAAAGCAAAGGTGGTTCACTGTTATACAAGCTAGAAATTAACTCTTCGTGACCTTTTGTACCAAAGCTCGCTACCAATTGCTTGCTTGTATATAACTATTTCATTCCATTAATCAACATCATTCAAGAGAACTGCTTTTGTGGTCCAGTGGTAAGCGTGTTCGATTAGTGACCGCGAGGACCCGGGTTCAATTTCCGGGTCGAGCAAAAAAACTTTTTAATATACATACATAAATTTCACGCCGCAGGTCGTGGGTTTGATTCCCATTCATGACAGACATATGTGTGATGAACATATTGTCTGTTTGTCTTCGAGTCTGGGTGTAATTTATCTATCTATTAAAAGTTTATATGTATTTACAAAATAAAATTAGTAGGTATGTATATAGTATATTAGTTAACTGGTTTCCATGACACAAGCTCTGCTTAGTATGTAATCAGATGACCGTATGTGTTAATGTCCCAGAATATTATTATTATTCAGTTAAAAGGTGCACTCCCACGGACGAAGGTGACTCAACCCCCAGATGTTGCAGAATATCGAGAGTAAGACTCATATCATAAAGGTGTACAGCAGACATGTTATTATATTAAACTCTGTAATATCCTCACGTTTATTATAACTGAACGATTAAAACAGTTAGCAGTTACTTTAGTAATAAAAGAGATTGGTATTAATTATAACCATGATACTAATTTTATTTAGTTAAAATCGACTTCGTGTCGCCACGTCGTCGTGTCGCATTTTTCTATAGTAACATGCTGCAAAAAGCGCGCAAAATACGTATTTTTTTTGTTTAGTCCCTCAAGTAGATAAATTAAAAATATTGGACCCTTTTTTATTGTTAGATTAAAGATTACGGCGATACGTCCAAGCGAAATCTCGAATGTCGTCACGCTCAGTAAGCTAATTCAAGTAATTTATTGACGCGCCGAACAAGTTTCGGTGCTGCCGCAGTTAAGTTTACGTCTTAGTGCAAAATGGTATTCTTGTAATTGTCGTATAAATAATTTAAACGCTATAACGCTCGCGTGACTCGAACTTGATAGCGTATCTGACAGCGGTTGTCAAAATGACGAGAGTATGAAAAGGGTTGTTTTGATCGAAACTTAAATGCAACTGCACTGCAACTGGACTAATTTAATTACGTGAATTAGCCCACAGGTAAGTTTTATACCTCTGTATGACGTAGCGCACTTATCTTCTAAAATATAAAAATGAATCGCAAAATGTGTTGGTAACTCGAGAACGGCTGAAACAATTTCCCTAATTCTTTTTTTAGAATGTTTCTTGAAGTGCGAGGATGGTTCTTACGCAAAGAAAAATTAAAAAAAACAACCTGACTTGACCGATTCGGTAGATCTGATAATCGGTTGTAATTTATTTTCGGACCCGGTAAAGCAGTGGCACTTACGCAGGACGACGTCTTTGGGGTCCGCTAGTATTATAATATAAAAAATACTTTTTTTATAATCTTACTGACGGACTAATTAAAATACGATTTTTGATACCTTGTCGTCATCCCTATTGATACTTAGGTGCTTGATGTCAGTGTCATTCAGATGCAAAACTTGATTATAGTTTAAATAATTCAGTAATATGCTTATTTACATCAAAATACCAGCGGACGCCCTTGCTTTGCTTCACCATCTATTAAGTACACAATACAATAGTTGACGAACATATTTAATATCACAAAATTAAAAATTTAGTAATCCCCGTCCTTTAATTTTTCTAACTAAGAACACTCCAGACTAATTCACCTTTCAAACAAAAAAAGGAGTTCATCCGTTCGGGAGCTACGATGCCACAGACAGACACATATACTCCGTTGTTTTTGCGTCGTGTGTTAAAATTTAACAAATCATATTCAGTAATATCTTTGAGCCTTGTATGAATGAATCTTGGTGGCTTTATGGCAGCAGACCTGACCTGCTTAACAAGACTTCCACAGTTCAGATTTCCAGTAAAAAGTGCTATTGATGTTATCCAGCAGTTCGTAGTTAGACGTGTTATTTAATAACATTAGAATCTCCTCTTATCAGGTACATATTTGACAGGAATGAATCAAACGTACATATGTGATATTCCCCTCTATTTACACTTTCGGATATAACCAGGTAAACGTTTAGATGTGTGTGAGTAAACCTGGTATTATGAGTGTTAAAAGCAATTGTGATTCCGTTGAAAGAAAGGGATGTGAATATACGCACTGTATAACCGCATCTCTTTCTTTCACCGGAATCATAATCGCTTTAAACACTCATAATACGTGTAGTTAATAACTTGGTTTCATTTCTGTTTTATTTGTTACATTGAGTATTAAAAAGTTACTTAATTTGATGACCTATAGGTAAGTTAAATGATGATGGTGTTATTTCGTGAACCAATGATCACCCATCAACATGTCTATAGACAGGTTTTTGATTTGTATCCAACATTAAATCTATCTATAGGTACACGGGTTCATTAGTTACACTATACCTTTTACATTTATCATGTCGTGTCAACAAAGAGAATATAATATGATGAGCAATTATTGATCATGCTGGGTAAATATGTGGGTGATTGGTACTTATCCTCTCACAGCGGGAAGATTGACTGAAGCTAAGTTATGTTAGCTAGCAGTGCTAAAAGTCATAGGAGATGAAATATAAGTTGAAGTTTTTAGAAACTGTAGGTAGGCACTTAATGTAGGTAGGAACCTACTACTAATGAATTTATTGATAATGGCGATGATAACACAGACGACTTTCTAATACAACTACGAAATTAAAAATGAATTAAAAGAACGACTCTCCTTCTTACTTTTAAATCAATTGTCATTAGGTGCCGTTGCAAATTCAACAACATACAATGCCTAAGAAATCACTGGCACCAATTACTAATGATACATATTTGTAAAAGAGTGTCGAATAAGATGAAATAAAATTTAAAAAGTCGGGTTTTGTTTAATATGAAGTATTCGGAAACATAAGACGCTTCAAGACGCATTATCTTTATGCACAAAACGAACAAATAATGAATAACAAATATAAGTAACCCAACCTTTGGACAAAGCGAAATGCCGATGTCTGTTTTGCATTGTCAGTCATCACAGTTGAAGGACATGAGACAGAGCTACTCAGTACAAGGAATAATGGATCATGGTATGTTAATAATATTTAAAATCTATGTGCCTGAAGGTATTAATCTTTGTGTCATTATGATAGTTGACTTCAACAAATCAACCGCAACCTTGACATCATCACGAAATTGTTAAGACTTTTTATATTTCTTGAGGTATTTGCCTTTGCTTGGACCATTTTTATTTCCCTTATTTTTGTGTCCCTTCTCTCAACTATCTTAAGAGTTAAGAAAGCGTTGCTTGTTGGAGTTCATTTTAAATTACGGCAATTTTGGCTTCTATAGCGGAAAATACGTAAGACGTACGTACGTATGACCTATGTTCTATATTGCACAGTAAAGTGGCTTTCACCGCTGCAAATATCTCGTCGTTTAATTCTTTTATATCGTTGTCACTTAAATCAACACGGTTATTGTCTTGTTTTGGTGAAATATACGAAAATGTTGAACAAAATTTCAAACGTATTCGACGTGCACGAGGTACAGGAAGGTCAAGTTCAAACAGTTATGTTACGTCGTTTACCGCTACTTGTACTATTGAGTCACGTATGCGACAACTGTGCTTATGTAACTTGCAGTTATATTACTAACAACTTCCTTAACTAGGGGACTGAGCCACCTTCATCCGTGGGAGTGCACCTTTTATCTAAATCCCCACACGTGGTCCTCGGGTGGTGCAATTAACTAGTAATTAATTAATTAATAGTTTACTGGTGTTTAACTGGTGGTATGCTTCAATCATGATTACTAACCACCCTCCAGACAAAACCGCACCTCCAAGCGGCCTTGTCGTGTTCTGGTGTGATGACTCGTGACACCATTTATGAAGGTGGATCGAAAATGTTGCTTTATAGGTACCTTTTTAACCTTATGGAGCCTTATTGCCACCTTCTCACTCAAAATCATTCCTAATCATGATTTAATCGCTATATTGCGCAGGGGCGTCCCATCGTAGACTACATCGTTGCTTACAATCAGTCAAATTGTAGTCAAGCGCAAGCTTATTACAGAATTAAAAAAAAACAAACTAGGTATTGTTGTTCCCACCTAAACGTACTACTACTTTACAACATATCAAGGACTGTTGATGTTCCACATGCTTAATAAATGGTACAAAATCTTTCAAATCATAAATATAATGTCAAATAATTTATGTCATTGTATCTTTTTTTATCACATAATAGATTTGCGCTTGACTATAACTGGCCTGATATGAAGCAATGATGCAGTCTGCGATGGAACGCGCTTACCCAGTAAATAACGATCACTCGTGACTTGAAGACAAGCAGATTATAGCTAGCGGGAAATATAAATGCCGGCAGCAAGTTCCAGGCAGGTCTCACAATAAAAGTGGAAGCAAAGGGCTTTGTGCGTACGTCTGTGAAATTTCCACTGTAAATGTTATAATGTTATTTTAGCCATAAATGTTATACCTACCCAAATTGGTTACGATATCGAATCGATATCGGCTCGATTGTCAAAGTCACGAGTCACTACACTAAATTATTAATAGTGAACGAAAACTTTGAAGAAACTGGCTTAAGTTAGTTCACTCAACTCACTGGGATTCTAATTTTTTTTTGTCCTTTGAGGTTCAATTCAAATAAGTTTTCACCATGACATGACTATATTTCAAGATCGCAAACAATTGTATCGCTGAGATTCCAGTCAATCAATAACTGATTATTTTGTACTCGTTGTTAATAAGAGCAATATTGTATCTGTGTGCCGCTGTATCAGCTTTGTAAAGATAAATTTAATTCTGCCCTTCAAGGATCAATCATGAGTATGGTGGTCTTTGTGTGAGCCGCCCTGGGTGGTACACTAAGTAAGTAAAATATTTATTCAGCCTGCGCCTCACAATGGCAACGTATTTCAATGACGGACTTCGGTGCCCGCGCCGCCGCCGCCGCGCATCCATAGCCTAAAGCGTTGCGCGCCCCTTGTCCCTTCCCACTTACGAAAATACCTACATTAAAATATTTTTTGTGGAAACGTATGATCAACGTTTTAATTATGAGATACTTCCACCGGTAGATATGATTTGAATTAATGAGACATTATTCCTAATCGCGAAATTGTTTTTTTTTTGAGGATGACCTAACCCAATCAGCCGGAAGGGCCTTTATTGGTTCACCGAACTTTTTCGGTGAGCCGTCCGAGGACGGCCGAACCGATCAAGTACTGTGCTACTGCCACTGCAACTCATGTGGGAACGAACCTCGGCTCAGGACGTTGACGGACACTCTAGGGGATCGGGAGGCATTTCGCGATCGCTCGCGAAATCGGGCTCTTCCTTTCCTATATAATTATATTTAACTGATAATCTATTTAAAAAAAAACGAGTTGTGGTTTGCTACACTATTTATAACTTAAGGACGGGTGAACCAATTTATTTTATTTTTGATTTAGTAGGTACATTTCCCACTAGCCCGAATTTCAGAATAAATAATAAAACACAATAAAAAAAATTGCGGTACGAAATTACGTAGGTACCTTACTTAGGTAAAATTTAAAGGTATAAGAGCTGAATGACCTTTTTATATAGTTCAATATAAAAACTAATTTACTAAAAAAACGTAACCTTTAAACAGAAATTCTACAAAATAGTTAATTAAACATATAGTACCTATAAGCTTTACTCTTTACCGTGGTCACTGCATAATCTAAATGTAAACACTAAGTTATGTAATGATCATTTAAAATTAAACTCTAACATGTTAACTCAAGGTTTATTATATTTGTAATTAAAATTTTGCATGTTTATGTGACTAGAAACTTGTTCTATGCATTAGGACAAAAAGTTGATAGGGCTAGAGCAAGTTACGCAAGACTGGAGCCAGATAAAAAGTGGTCGCCCCAAGGGTTAGATAGTTCAATACTCGTTGCGTATGATAGATACAACATGGCAGATGTTCATTACTTTAATAGGTTTTATAAGGAACTGATCGATTATTATGCAAGGGTACATTTTAAATTGTATTATAACGAAGTCATTCTTTTTTTAAGGACTTAATTACGTAGTTATGCATAACTCTGTTACGCAGATCAAGTGAACAGTTCTTAGCATTATTTTTTTAATGCTATACAAAAACAAAACAAGTGCCCTACGCCAACTATCAGCGCTGGTAATCGGCGCAGGTTATTTGCTTTCTTTCTGTATAGTCCCTAATATTGATTCAGAGTAACACCAAAACCAATATCGAGGCGAGTAACTATGAACCATCATTGCTTTATTTTTAAAGAATATACTACTCACTTGCTATTTCAATCGTTTCAACCTGCTTGGCTTGCTTGTGATGATACTTGTAAGTGTGTAGGTATTGCAGTTTGCACTGAAGGAAATCTCTTACAAGCAACAAAATGAGTATGTAAACAACGTATCCAGTCGACCTGTAAGTGTTAAAACCGCAAGCGCTGTTTTTTTTATTTAACTACACGTTCACACGAATAGGTAACAATACACAATAATCGCACATTTCAATTATGAATCTGTCGTGCAAACGTGATTGTTTATAGTAATAGCATTCAAAACCAGTTCAAAGAATACTCACTCCGATCTCTACAAGGCGATATCGACAATGGACACGTCTCGGTTTTTATACTCTACTAATGTAATAGAAAGAAACTATGTACCATAAAGGGTTTCAATAAAGACAAAGTTAGGATCACCGGTTTAATTTCTTTTTCCCTGCCTTTTATATGCAAATCGCGAGCAATTTATCAGTGCGAGACATTTGAATAGGCGAGTCTCCGTACGAATGGTAAATAAATGATAGTTTTGCAGAATGCGGCGTATGCACATCACTTCTATTGATGTGCACTGATGCATCTAATCGTAATCGTAAACGTAATCATGTGTAAAATAATTTTCTTTGGACATATCATAAAAATAAACTACCTGAATACTCTTAGGTAATATAATAATACGTAGGTAGGTACTACAATAAACCTGAATCTGAAAACTGAGTTTTGCTGTACCTTCTACAAGTAAGTATAATTTGAATAAAAAACAAAAAAAGACTAAACGGCACGTGCTAGTGAGCAACTTCCAACTTTCTAAGACTGGTTTTTTCAACCTGTAATAAAAGTTAGAAATTAAAATTAAATGTCAAAATTTCATTCTCTAAGGCTTTGAAATAAAACTACTTTTTAACGGATTTTATCGCGATTTATTTTAGAATTTAGATCCCAACGTTTCAAAGCCTTTCCAGACTTCATAAAAGGCTTGTTAAAAAAATAAAAAACCAGCCACGAGCGTCTCAGGTCACGCGCAGGGTAGGGTTCCGTAGGTGTTCATCCTAATATTCGTACTTAAAAATAGGCAGAAGAACTTTCGATAGATGCTACTACGAGGCTCACTTATGACGCTAGTAGCTGAAGAAGAGTTATAAAATTCAACTTCATAGTAGTTGGAGTACCACCTGTTAATTGTTAACCTGTAGAGCCCACATAACCGTAATAGTTTTTCTTTTAAATTCATCTACTACTAACGGGCATTGCAAATCTACAAACTACGGTTTACTCGTTAGAGGAGAAGGAGGGATTTGACTCTTACTAAAATTACAGTTATAAAGCTTATTATTTCGCAATGAAACCCTAAATCGGAGAGAGTTCTTAACATACTCTTTTAGTTAGTGACCCTGACTGCTAAACCGGAGGCCGTGGGTTCGTTTCCCGCCCAGGACAAATCTGTATGTGACGAACATGTATTTTAAAAATGTTTAGAAGTAGTTTATCAGTTCCCAGTACCCATAACTAGCAAAAATAATTGCTTAATTAGGGACTAGATGGCGCAGTATGTATGTGTGAAAATATTAATTTTACTTTTTGTTTAAAAAGCTGGATTGGCGAAAAAATTTTTTTACGTGTGTTCAAACACACGTACGTACACAAACATTACAACATTTTATTTTACATATTGTCGGCGGTGTTGATATGGTACTACCACGTCAAATTACGGCTCAGTAGTACTTATATCGTAATATATTATTTGTACCAAACTTCTCTATAATAACCCGCGGTCGGACAGACGGATGGCGAAGCTACTTAAAAGGATTCCTAGTTTACTACGGATCCCTAAAGATGAATTATATTCGAATTTTTAATTTGGCCACATTTTGTAACCAATTATCTGAAGAATCTTGACTTGTGGGCCACAAGTCAAGATTCTTCAGATAACTTTATTCGTCATAACCTATTTAACTTTAGAGCTCGCAATTTTTTCATTCACTTCCAAACTTATAGATTATTTTCACCTTTAGGTAAACTAGTTTTTTCCGGTATGTCATCCGATTTACCTAATATTCACATAGATTCAAATAATTATGCATATTTTAAGAAATTGTTTTAAGTGTTCAAAAGTTGAATGGATGTCTCTTAATTTTTATGAGATTTGGTCACCCGTACTTATGCTTGCGTAAGACAATTTAGGATATAGAACGTTTTATTACCTCGACTCCGGAAGACTGCTTTTAAAGTTAACTGGCATAAAAAAATATCTATTTTTATATTTACTACGCGCTTGCTTATCATTGTAACACTCACTATACCTTAAAAGTTTATGATGCACAAACGCAATTCCCAACGATAAGTATATAAAATTCCCTTTCATACACACCGCAGATTTATTAGTATGAAAACAATTAAGTTTTTAATTTGGCGTAACAGCGGTTATGAATAATTGTGGAGGTGTCATTTAAATCTTACATACAGTCAGGCTTCTGCATATTGGCCCCTTGAAGTATTACAAATTATTTAATATTCTCTACTTACAATTTTAGCTATTCAGTGTTACATCCTTTTGTACCTAAGACACCTCCCGTGTTAAAACACGGGAGGTGTTATACGCAACTTCTATAGGCCAACCGTTTAACTCGCATATCGCCATCTGAGGTACAAAGTCATAAAACATTAATTAAATCTCTTAGAGAACTATTTAACCACAAATAAAAGTAATGTAAGACTATTCGTCACAAAAATCCATATCGCTTGAATCATCATCACTGTCTGTGCAGTTTGAAGAGTCAGAATCTTGGCGATACGCGATAGGCGAGTTAAACGATCGGCCTATAGTACTAAATTAGTTTTGGTTGAAGCGAGATAACCACGTGCAGCACACACGTAAAAATTGATGCATCTACAAATGCCCCCGTAAATAAAAAACTAAACCCAAACACAAAACATGAACAGTTGACGCATACAAACTGTTCATGTACCTCGGCAAGGAGGGCCGCGCATAATATCAGTTCCTTGTTAAATTTTCTAATTACCTATTGTAAGAATAAAATTAAACTGCGTACGTATAAACGCTTATGTACTCCTTATACACTGATTGAATTATTAAGTTACATATAAAGTACCTACCACTAGCAACTAGCTTACTTGATTCTCTAAGTACAATAGCCAATTTGCTGTAGGTGGACAATATAGGGACCTTGTTCCGTAATTTATTGTTGCAGGATTTATATCTAGATGTAAGGATTGTGGTAGGTCATGGCAGAGTGCCACCCGCGGATTCACGACTCCCACCATTTGCAACGTGGTACAATGAGAAACGCTAGCCGACTAGAATAAATGCCTTATGGTAATAACTACTATTACTTTGCATTATTATTGCGGTCTTTTAAAATAAATAGTACAAGGATTACTTATGATGTTGTTATTTTATGTTATTACCTAATGTTATTTTATTTTACATGTGCGTACGTAATATTTTTATGATGTTTCAGTCCTTATAAATGAGGTTTGTATCAGCGTCGAATATAATATTTAAGTACATTGATTTATGACTTAATTTAGCACTTACACTATTACCGAAAGGTGCTAGAGCAGCGGTTGCGCAGCGGTACGGGCCTCGCCTTAGAAATATAAGGTCGCGGGTTCGATTCCCAGTCTTGCCCACATATCTTTGCGTGAATTGTTACATCGCACACAGCCCAATATCAGAGAAAACATCGTGACTAAACTGGCATGTCCAAGAACTAATCAACTAATCATTCGAGAACATGTGATATCCACCAACCCGCACTTGGCCAGCGGGTGTGGTTGAAGACCTAAACTCTCTCAACTCGTAAGATAGTTAAGAGAAGACCCGTGCCCAGCGACAGTGGACAGTGGGACACTAAAAAAGGGATGAAGTGAACTGAAGTGAAGTAGGCAGGCAGAGCTGAATATCACCCAAATTCCATACCTACCTATCAAACAGTCGAATTGTTTTTCTTACGTATTGATCGACCCAATTCAAACCTCGCGGTGATGAAGCGATGTGCTTCACTGAAAAAAAGACAGGTATTATCCTACATTTTCGTGTAGTTATTACGCTCCTTATATGAAAATAAGTCCTACTGCTCCTAAATAAAATACGACAGATTTAAAAATGCAGACAATCAAAATCAAAATACTTTATTCTACTTAGATAATACGACTACCATTTGTAGTGTAGATAGGTAACCTATAAGCGTGACTACTTGCTCATAAATTATACCCTCAGTAATTGGCGTCCCATCTAATAGAAGGAACCGTGCTGACTTGCGAAGTAAACTGGATCTCTGAGCTGTCAGTTTGGAGTTATTAGAGTCTATTGGCTAACAAGCTGAACACAAACGGCCAGTTATAATACACAAGCGCTTTTTCTAAACAAGCCGTGTAAGTGTTAATTTAAAAAAAATAAGTTCTTAAACTAAAACTGGACTATAGCGTTCCTTTTATAGATACGAAGTAAGAAAATTTATTATTTGTCAGTACACATACCTACTGACAAATCATCTACCTACTTAAAAAAATGAATCGACGAATGTTTGTATTGCTAAAACTCGAGAACGGCTGTACCGATTTGGCTGATGTTGGTTTTGAAAACAGGTTCGTACAGCTGCCGTATTTAGAGCGGAATCATAATCGCTGCGATTATGATTATAAGGAAGGGATGCGTATATCGGTACGCATTGTATAACCGCATCCCTTTCTTTTAGTGACAGCAATAAAAAAATAAAGGCATTATCCATAAAACTTATAGCGCATCTAAAGCTCGTTAAAGCACGATTAGACAGAGGAAATCTTATTATAGCAAGCCTTTACATGCGATATAAGTTTTATGAATAAATCTGTAGGAATTTAGGCAACGCACCAACATGCACTTAAACATACAATACATTTTGCTTTTTATTTGACTTCGAACCGCGTGGGTGACAAGTAAAGGTATAAGATACCAAACATGGGGTTTAAAATTACAATGTCATAACTCACGTCTTAAACACATTGAGCCTCAAAGAAAAAAAACTTGTTAGGTTTTTCATTAATTGCTACATTTATAAAGTGAGTAATTAATTCAAGGTTCAAGGGGTTCTAACCGAATAATGTGGTAAAACATCGTTTGAATCACGTGCGATAATGTCATTTCCAGTCGTCTAAGACTATCCTCGTGTAGTCATATATTTCATTATTTTCTGATCTTCAGTCTCTCTACTAACCGAAATTTGCGCGCTCACTCCGCTCGTGTTATAATTAGGTTCCTTGATTTCGATTCTTGTTCCTTCGCTTGTTCTTGTGCTCGCTTCGCTTGTACAATTTCTTCAGTCGCGTTTTCATTAATATCGGGGCCGCTTCACTTGCATTTTCATTGATATTTATTTATAATATTAATGAAAATGTATATTATTATCCTATTTTTAATTTTTTTTGAAAAAGTATCAATTAAATTTTCAAGCTCGCTTGCTCGTTTGCTTTCGTTGTTTCTAACAAACAACTTTGAGTTCGCTATATCTTGTTTTATATTGGCACCCTACGATTGGTTGCAAGATATCGTAAACCATACTTAAACTCTAAAAATTACACTTGTAGTATGGCTCATAATAAAGTGAGACACCCAAACTCATCCTAACGTATAAAATGATTCATGACAATTTAATACAGCAAAAACTTACATTATTACAATAGGTAATTCAAAATGCGTTAACATAATTAGATATGATCTTGATGGATGGTGTGAGAAAATAATGTATTTCGGTGAAGACAAAAAACTCGAAATGATTTACGCATTGGTAAATTATTGGGGTTATTGATCTACACAAATTGGTCCGCCTATCCGTAATAACACCGCCTTCATTGATGTACCTAAACTGTTTTGTAATTTTGAAGATTATTATTGTAATGGGATTTGTTTTATTGTTTATGATCAATGTTATGTTAATAGGTTCGTATTGTAACCTTCCGTAGAGTACGATAAGAGATTATTTTTCAACCGACTTTCAAAACAAGGAGGTTCCCAATTTGACTGTATGTATCTTTTTTGGTATGTTACGCAATAATTCCGCCAATTATCAATCAATTTTGACAATTCTTTCAATCAATTTTGATTTTTACATTGAATTCGGTTTTAATTTTTTAAACGAATCCGCCCCAACTCTACACTGGTGTAATAAGATGAACTATGACGATGAACACTGTTTCATATTCTTTTCACAAATATATTTAATAAAAAAATCGACTAAAAATTTCAATGTCGACCATTCATATCGAAAGATCTCAAAAATTATGCAAATTCGACCAAAATATGACGGAGTTATGCCTGATAAATATAAACGTAGGAATTGATAACCTCTTCTTTTTAGAACAGAATTACTATTACTTGATCCCTGTACTTTGTAGAGATTGTCATGTCACCTATAAAAAAAGGCTTTCAGAATACCTAATTTTATCTGGACTGACTTTTATTAGCTCATTTTTTGATCCCGTTTAAAGATTTTTGCTTAATCATCGCCTGTGTTAAATCAATATCTTATTCACACTACTGTCAATATATAGAACATACAAATCATGTTGAGTCTAAGTACATGTCAAAACAAATTGCTGCCTCTAATCTGAGACCACGATCGCAATTTTTCAATCATTCAACCATAGTAAGTGGATTTTGATTAACAGGTCATTTTTTACATCCGAAGTCTTAAATTAATATATAATAACCACTATTCAGTTAATTAGAGTAGTAAAGTGCGATTTTGATTTGAGTACATACAAATAACAAGTTATTAATAACAGTTAAAGCCTTTAACTCGCTATATCTATTTGAATTGCTAAAAAAAATTCCAATAGTAATTTTACTACACTTTTACAATTTGTTATTAATAAGCCTGTACAGTGTAATTTATTATGAAATAAACGATAAATTATAAAATGTTAGTTCAGATTGGGTTTATTTTGTTAATATTTATAGGTATTTCGTTGAATAAAAACAATTTCATTCAAGAAGCAAAATAAAGAATGCAATCTCAAGATACGATAAAATCTCAATGGATACCTACTTAATAAGACAACTGGCACTTAATACTAATTAAATATGCCATATCAGTACATCTAGACACAAATTGTAACACTAAGTAACTACAGTAAACAGTATAATGTTCACACATTGAACGTGTGAATGTTATTAATGCCGTAAAACCTCGAGTGTGCGAGAAACCCACTATCTGTGTTAAACAATGAGACAGTTATACTCCCGCGCATACACGCTCCTAATGTTGACTTAAACGGCACATTCTGGAGCACACAGTCACTTCCTTAAACTACCTTTTCCTTTTTAGAGAAACTACTTAGATTTATTTGTCTACTTTTTATCAGTTGGCAAAAAAAAGGTATGCAGCTTCTAGCAGTGTGTTTATTAGATTGTCATGATGGCTGATAAACTTGGCGTTCATGCCGGTTGTGGGTTTGATTCCCACTGCGGATGAGTATTTGTGTGTTGTTTGTCTTGCGTTTCTCACAACATACTACTATTATTTTTTTATTGCAAATAAAGGTAAGTAAATTGAAATAGATCTCATCTCACCTTACCGTGTACCTACTAATTAGGAGTCCATAAATGTTACTTACCTATTCAGTTTTAAATGTTTTTACACCTATCCACCTACAAATTAACTTCCAAGAATACTCTTCAAGCTCTCTATTGAATTGTTTTATTTTTGTTCACCATTTTACATGTTCCCATATAAGTAACCCAAGTTTCAATAGTTGTTCGTAGTTACTGGTAATAAAAATATTATGAGATCTCATACCTCTAGTGCACTTTAGTTAAGTGTCCATAGAGCCTCTCATAAAGTGCTGTTCTGAACAGTGAATACTTATTACCTTGCTTAACACTGGAAGAACCTTACCTCACTTGGCAATTACATTGACTTTTAAATGTCGGTCTTAGTTCTAACCATCATTCTATTTAAAAGCTTATAATTATAGTGCCCAATATATTAATAGGCCGACCGTTTAACTTGCGTATCGCCTATCGCCAAGATTCTGACTCCTCAAGTTGCACAGACAGTGATGATGATTCAAGCGATATTATTATGGATATTAGTGGCGAATAGTCTTACATTACTTTTATCTGTGGTTAAATAGTTCTATGAGAGATTTAATTAAATGTTTTATGACTTTGTACCTCAGACGGCGATACGCGAGTTAAACGGTCGGCCTATACATAACAGTAACTCGAGTTGATAGATTTTAACTAAATAATAAATACAATAAACCAAGACCATGATTATTTCATGATAGACTTAACTATATCAGTATTATATTATATGTGCTTTTATGTCTTTACTTCTAAATGTTAATATGACTACTTTTTTCTTTATGGGTACCTATAAGATGACATTTACCTTTTATAGAATTATCAGTACTTTATACAACCGTATACAATAGCACAAATGCTAAAAGCGTATGGTCGAGCACAGCAATCAAAGAAGTAAATTGTATCCAGTCCTTAGATGGCAGGACAGTGGACACAGCTTTAAACCATGTCGGAGAGCCGAAACAAAAGCCCATAAAGTAGCGTCACAGTCGAGGGCCGTCGCAAATTGGTTTATTGAGATAGCAAGTTGCAAGTATTGCAACTGCGATGTGCGCAAAAACACGTCTGTTTGACCCTCTATCCTTTCTGTCTTCCGAAAGTATGTTCTGCAATCAAACGTAATCGTTTTGCAGCAAGGGATTCGTTCCGAGGGTATTTTTATGGTGTGATGCAACATAGTCAAGTGAACTTGTTTCTACGACCAAGTCAATCTATCTGATGAGCAAAAAATGGCGCTATGAGCTCGATGCTACAGATTTGAGATACATTTTAACTGGAGGCCTCGGGGCCGTATTTGTAGCAAAAACTTGCCCATTGATTTGAACGATATATTAAACTAAGACTGGATAGCTATAATAAAATTATTACTACACTCAAGACGTAGATACAGTAGAGTAGATTTCATCTTTTTGTGTAATTTTCAAAGCTACCGGCGCGGCGGTGGTGGCTATTTGAGATGGCTTTTTCTAGTTAGTATAATGAATATTAGATACTTTTATAGATATTTTCATCTATAAAAGTTTGCCATTAAAACCATCAGTACCTATCTCATTATTGCTTAAATGATACCTGAGTTAGCTAAGGAACATACAATTTCTACTTCTTATCTAAATTACCTGTAAAGTAGACCTTCTTAGGTAGCTTTAACATTTTTAAGCGAAGGCTTAAATTTATGAGTACGGTAAGTAATACTGCTAAAATGTTTTCGAGCGAATGTGCTTCCACACATCACTGTAACGACCACTCAATACACCATTGTAGATTCAATTTATATTGACCACAGGGCGTTTTCTCTCTTAACGTCGGTAACTCCACCATAATGTCGCTATTTACGAAGCCATTTATTTCTGCATTGCGTGCAAATAAGAATGCTACATGTTCTTATGCTATTTTTCAATAAACATACATATTTTCATGTAGAGCAAACAAATTAAGAAAATAATTCAATGCAAATTCCTTCTTTCCTTCCTTATCAATGTAAGTAAATACTAAGGTATAACACACACTAATATTTCATGTTTTAAAATACATTTCAAAAGGTTCCTTTTTTAAGACTTTTTTTTGCTTTTAAATAAAACTAACGGTCGTCCTGACTTCGCTTCGGGTGCAATATAATCCCGTCGTGAGATCGTACCATAAAGTTTTATAGCTCATAGAGCACTTGAGAATATTGTTGCGTTGATTTCAGTGTAAAGATATTTAGAACGGGATATTAGGTGTGGAGATTACCACTTGTGTACACCAATTGTAAGTGGTTTCCAAAAAAAGTAATCATATATAAACAATTAGTACATTTCAATAATAAATCAAAAGTATACAATACAAAGGTCTCATGACGTTGCTCCTTTTAACCTATAATAGGCTTGCGCTTGACCACAACTTGCCTGTTGTTTAGCAACGATGTAGTCTACAATGAAATGCACTTACCCAGTAATTACCGATTCAGTCTGATTTAAGAACTGGCAGATTATAGCTATCGAAAAATCGAAATCACTAAAATTTATGGGATTGACATTTACCTTCGAAATGTCCATACATTTTGTACTTCCGATCGTTTGCTATCGCCTCGCTTAGTCACATGTCTAGGGGCTCTATATTGGTTAATTTTCACCATTCACTAGAAGTGTACTCGACACAGATACAAGAAAAGACATTTAAGTGTGGAAACGCACATATAGGTATATGTGCCTCTAAGCCAATTAAAGTGGCTCGCAATGTTCTGAGGATGTTAGCACCGGAGCCACAGCGTTAGAAATGTCGTGATCACCACCACATTCCCACTACGAGCTATTTGCAGCACACGACAATGTCAATTAAATACGTTTTTAACAATGCACCAATGTTACCTATCACGTTTTTAAATTCAACACCTTTTATAATACTAGCTTTCGCTCGCGACTTCGTCCAAATAATTAGAGTGATATCACAATTTTATCATGAATATTTTGTTTTTGTCACTGTCATGAGATTTCAAAGTGTCAATAAAAGAAGGATGAAACATGTTTTAGCTGTTCTCACTTTGGCCTCTAGACAAATTACATAGCGAAGCAATATACCTAGTGACATACTATTGTCACGTGACATGTCTAAGGTCAATCCCATACATACATATTATGTACTTAAGTACAACAACCATACGTATAATGTAGGTCTAGGGGCCCATAAGATTCCTTTAAACACTAGGGGGATAGCGAAATTTTGTTATGTACCTAGGTACCTGGATTTCTAATGACTTGCGTAGACATTGGTCTTGAACATCAAAATGCGGAATCAGTAGAGCTGCCCATTAAAATCCGTATCCGTACTATTTTGTAACATAAAATCGGTGCATGACAAAAATACAATATTCAAAAATTTCGAAATCCAAAATTGGAACCATAACAGTGTAAATTCGGTATAATAATATTTTCGATATAATCATGACATTTTCCCATAGGGGTTGGCAGAGACTATAGTAATACGTAAATGAATTACAAGTACCTATGTGCTAAAATTGATCAAAGGGTAAATATGTTTAAAATTAAAACAAAGATATTGATAAAATATGTTATCTAATTTCTTAAGGCGTATAATTTATAATAAGTGTTTTAGCAACTAACTTGCTTGAAATAACTTTGTTACCATCATTATTCAGTCGTAACGTTTTATAGCTCACTTAATATCTAATCCTAACAGGTTTAAAATTACCATATACTATGAAATAAACGGAGAATTAACTTACCTAATAAAAGAGGATGGGGATGCGAAAGATTTACTTACCCAGCTAATACATAAACGTACTAGTTAAAAAAGTTTAAGATCAAATCAGAGACTATATTTTATAAATTTAGACCTTATACGTATTATAGTAGTACCACAGATAATATAATACTTATACTGTGTACGCACATTCGTCCTATGACTTTGTCCGGATCCCAAGGGAACATACAATATATTGTTAATTGGGAAGATATTTATTGACATAATAGTTATAATAAAAATTAACATTAAATAAGAGAAATTTGTTTAAAAACACAGCACAGCTGAAAGGCCTGTGGTGTGTGCGTTATGAATTTAAAAAAATCACGCGAATCGATTTATCTCTTTTGCTGTGAAACATTGACAAACATCCTACATACCTACTCTTGAACATTTATTTAAAGATTTTCTTCTATGTGGGCAGCCATGAACCACAAAATTAGTCGAACTGCTAAACCGCACCAGCAGTGCAGCCCATACAATTGCGTATGCGGCTGGCCGTACGGTTTGCAGTATTCTGATTATTTCGTGTGGGATCCAAGATTGTCCAGATATCCCAGGATTTTGGTGGTTCTGATCCTGGCTTACAGGAATAGCAGTGGCGCATGGCGGGTTAAGTCTCAAAAAAGTACTCAAATGTATCTATAGGCAAACGCAGTGCGTCTCAAAGGTAATGCGCACTAACCAGTGTCAAGAGGTGAGAATTGTGTAACGGCAAATGTTACCAAGACTACTACATCCTTACTTTGCCCACAAGCCCGTAAAATTGATTAAGAACTATACGTTAATTTTAGCAAAACCTAACTAATTAACATACATACCAAGAGCACTAAAGATCGTCAACTAATGAGAGACTTTAATTACAAGTTGCATGTAGCACAGAATTTGAAAGGGAAATAAAGGTAACACCATGGTTATTGGCTCTAACACCGATACTGGGTTCAATAGACGAACTGCGCTCGCGCACCTAACGAACGAGATGCACTCGCGCAGATAAAACCTGCATTTCAATGCCCTTGCGTTTCTAAGGCTTTAAATACATATTATGTCAGCATCATAATTACAGTTTAGAAACCTATGGATTTCGCATATTCACTTTATATCCACTTTGGCTTTATGTGCTCTTTAAGACCCCGTTTTGATTTTTTTAGTGAATTATAAACCTATTTTAGCTATAATGAACTTAAAAGACGTCTATAAATATGAGGGTTAGTATTGAATAAGGCTCAGACAAAGCTGAGAACCGACTCAATCACTTCAGTATATAAACAAAGTGGTAGGCTAAATCAAGCTATGCTTTAAATGATACTTCATTTGTCGGATTGTGTTAATTACTTACTTACTTATGGAGTAATGCAAAAGAAATGATGCATAAATGCAAATAATAGACATGTTACATTAGATATTACTTTTATATTGATGATTTCAAATTCCCTTTTAGCCTACATAATAATTATCCCGAGAGCGTATTGTCTTCAAAGTGCTTATTTATTGTACAATTATCTTGAATAATTTTTTGTTCGTAATCGTTACACCTGGATAGTAACCACAAAATGCAAAATTAACTTTTTGTAGCAAAATATAGAGCATTTGTGGGAGCATAAGCTGTTCGTACTGATTGCACAGGA
Organism: Meganola albula; assembly: GCA_936450015.1. Lineage (NCBI taxonomy): Eukaryota > Metazoa > Arthropoda > Insecta > Lepidoptera > Nolidae > Meganola > Meganola albula. The sequence continues at coordinate 8,291,506 of OW388155.1, read as the reverse complement.
AATAGTTACACGCTTCAATAGTTTATTTGCACAAATTGTACCAACAGATGTAGACACTACTTTGTATTGTATTAAACTATCTATAATTCTATGCATGCTATACCCGTAGTTTATTTATACTCGTAGTATGTCTGAGCTCAACTCTCAAAACGAGGTATAGTTAGTTTGGATTTATGACTTAGAATTAAATTTGGGCTAACCGGCTAAGTTTAAACGTATAGCCTATTAAGAATGCTATAGACTGTGCTAATAGGTACCTACTACCTATTACATATATCAATGCAAACGTTGTTGAGGATGTTTGTTACTCTTTCACGTAAATGGATCAAATTATTTTTTAATTGATTTGAAATGTTAAGGTTTTCTTTAGAAAAATTATTCTTAAAAATATATTTATCACACGAATCTTTTTCTCTCTTTATATTTTTTTATTTTGCGATGCCGTTTCTGTTAATCAAATTACGTAAGGCGGTGTGAGATTTGAGTTTTAGGTACCTACATAGAGCGTAGGTACATATTATTATGTTTCTTTAAAAATACAAGCTGCGTTCAACCTCTATTTGTTCAAGTTGACTAATAGTCCCCGAGCTAATAAAAGGTGGAGAACCCATTAATTACTCTGCTCCATTAATTACACCTTCGATAAAGTTAAGCGAATCGCAAGGAACATAACTGCTATCTAGAATTACAATAAGAAACGGTAGCTACGCTCCATGTCAAATTAATACTACCAGATATTATCAGAGGCTATTGAAAAAGCATTTAAGACTTGATGTGTTTATTAAATTGTCGTAAGTTATTTACCGCTGTACAGGTTTCTATAGAAATAATTACTAAGAAGTGCTTATAAACTATTACTTTAGTTGGAGAGCCTATAAAAATGGATTTTATGATTTTATTTCAATGGATTTTATGAGTTGCAATTCTAAAGCGAGATTAGGCGAAGTGATTAATAATAAATGACAGGGTGGTTTATAGCATATACAATATTTTATTGGACATGTTCTTACTCACGTACCTGCCTACGAACAAACCTACATATGTAGGTACTACATAGCGTCCCTAGAAAGTCTTAATGTAGGTATTTATTCTTCATGTTTTTCTCACAGAGATACAAAAGTTTACTAACATTGTTGTTTTCTAAAACACCAGGCTATATACTTAACATGACATTAAAGTTGACATTATAATATCCGCGCGCGACATCATGTTTATTACAGTTTATTGAACTTCTTGCGTGTGACGATATCCTGACACGCCACTTACAAATTGCATTGGATCAACCCTTAATTATAAGACAACCTTGCACATAATCGATCCTACTCAATTAAAGAAATTAAATACCTGTACCAACGACTCCAAGACCTAACTAGAAATACTTAGTACGTAACTATGCTGCGGGGATTTGCAACATTATCATGCCTTTTTATACAGTGGCGTAAGAAAATTCCTTTAAAGCCTTAGAAAAATCGCATACAAAATTAAACTGGTATAGAAAACTAGATTTTCGTGCTTAGAACGATTAGTTGCAAGGAAGCTTTGATAGTGTATCGGCCGTGCCTGCGCAGTCCGCTATGGTTGTGCGACGGGAGCGCATGCGCGGCGCGCTTTCCGGCAACACCTCGAACACGCGACTCATGTGTCCAACCTTAGACTAAAGCCTTCATGGCATCGTCATGTTGACGAATTGTAGGAATTTCGCACGTTTTATTAAGTATTTGTTGTACGTTGTGTTCTGCGTGAGCTGGATAGCGTGTGTGAACGAGTGGCAGGCCGGGGCGAGGTGGAGGAGCAGACGGGAGGTTCGCCCTGGCCTGTCCACTATGAAGACTATAGTGGCGTACTCGGAAGGCAAGCAAGCTGAAATGGACCGACCCACTCCGGTGACCTGTGACATTTTGCCGAATTTCCCCAGGATCAATTATTATGTTAGCTTTTCTTTATTTTATCTTATCCTTCTTCTAAAATCCAAGGGTCGATTGAACTGATTGGTAAGATACTTGTCTGTCTATCGTAACTGGTGGGTTCGATTCCCACCCAGGACAGATATAAAAGTTTAAGCTCCCCAAAATTTGACAGAAATTTATGTTGGATTTAGTAACTTCACGTGAAATTACTAGTTTTAGATTTCCGTTCAATATAATATTTATAATAATTATCTTCTACTTACAGTAATGTCATAATTACCTCACCTAATAATTAAATAAATAGATATCTACTGTATGGTAATATACAATTTTAATTACGACTATGGTAATGAAGTAACTTCCCGGAAAGTAAACAAACATGTGACAATCAAACGGATACCTTAATACGTACACGTACGTGCAATAAAATTGTTTTGTCTATACTAACTGGCACAATTATAAAAAAATACAAAAAGTTTATTTCAGTTGCCAATTTTCAAATATTTGTTGTTTGGAGTCTCCTTTTAAGCAGGTTATGCTTGTAGTAGGAGACTCCGCTCGTGCTCGCTCAGCGTGTATGGATTAAAGCCTAATCTCTTTCTTGAGAGAAGAAGTGACTGCACAGTTCAATATAAAATAGAGAATTGAATTAAAACAGTTTACTTGTAAAAACTGTTAGTAATCATGACCTCCTCCTCGAGGTTAAGTATTTTACACTAATCATCAGTCACCCCATATAGATGGATTATCACAACTTTTATACTGATATTTGAAGAAGGTGTAGGTATTCCGAAATGGTTAAACTTAAATTCAGTGTTTTTTGTTTAAAAAATATTATAATAGAAATTAGCATATTATGTAAATGCAAAAGTTATAAACATTCAATCATAAAAACACCATAAAGTCATCACACAATCTACATCGAATACAACTCATAAAGAAACCAACAAACATATATGCAAATCTATTATATTTACATATCAACAAGAAGACAATGAGAAAACCGTTTTATGAAGAATTACGATCTATTGTCGCATCTAGTTTATATTCTAGGCAGCTTCCTGTTGCCTGGATAACATGAAAACTATCTATTTTAGATTTTATCAAACGCCTTTTACATAAAAGTGTAGAACCACCGTTACAATATTTCATTACCACAACGTCATAACGAATATCATTACCCACTTTAAATTTTCGCCGGCTATGATTACGGGATCCCGGGATACGCAATAGGGGTGAGCCTATTGCCAGTCATCGGGAACAAATCCAAACTTTAGGCTGCAACTACTCTATGTATATTGGAAAAATCTTTTTGCTCGACCCAGAAATCGAACCTCGGACCTCGCGGTTATTAAGCGAACACGCTTGCAACTGGACCACCGAGGCAGTTGACTATATCTCGTCAATTTTCGTTGTAATTTTATAACTCAATAACGGACTTACCTATTCAAACCAAATGTTTAGGTTTTTTTTTTTTGCTGATGACCTAACCCAATTAGCCTGAAGGTTTATATTGGTTCACCGGACTTTTTCGGTGAGCCGTCCGAGTACGGTCGAACCGATCAAGTACTGTGGCAACTGCCATGAGGGCTCCCCATGTGGGGACGGACCTCGGCTCAGGACGTTGCCGGACACTCTAGTTTTTTAGGGGATCGGGGGGCATTTCGCGTTCGCGCGGTCCGGTCCTGACCGGAACCGTAATCGACTGAGGGCCTATCTTGGAGGGGCGCGGCGCGGCCCACGACGGCGTGGGCGATATCTCGGCATGTGTTGTGTGCTACTATTTTGGTTGTCCCTACCTACTCTAGCAGCGGATCGGAGTTCGCGGTCGCGGGCGATCGCAAGAGTGATCTCGTCGTCGGAATCGGTGAGTACGCATCGCGGACGTCGCCGTTTCGCGCCTCTGAGCGGATTGTAGTCGCACGCGGATACGACTAACCTATTCGGGTGTTTGACACCGGTGTCGAAGAAGCGTTTGGATGCGTTCTTCATCCACTGCCTGATGGTCGGCAGGTTTAAATCGATGTGTAAGTTTTCATTTCGTAAGAACCACGGAGCTCCCGTGGCTCTACGCATGAATCGATTTTGAAGAACTTGCAACGGTTGCAAGTAGGAGCGCTTAGTGTGCGCGAAAACGGGTGAAGCGTACGTCATAATGGGTCGTACGCACGCCGTGTAAGCTCTCACTTTGTTACGAAGCGAGAGTTTACTTTTGGCGTTGATTAGGAAGTGCAGTCTGCTGAGAACGAAACGCGCACCAAATGTTTAGGCATTGTTCGGACTATTTAGTAGATGGTTTATGTGAAGTTTGCACCAAATCGGTTGAGCGGTTCTTTGTTTATCACATTTTTTGTAAATTGTTGAGTGGGTTGAAGCTACCCGGGCGAAGCTGAGGCGGGCCGCTAGTATTTATTTAAAACAATTTTTTTGTAGGTACATACATGAGTAGGTACTTATAACATTTTATCATGCGCCTATGTGAATTAACAACGGGTATCCGCCTAATGGCCTGAGTTAATAAATATTAGTAATACCAACACTTATAGTGATGCAATAAACGAGATAACAGTTAGTAATGTCCACTAACATAAACAGTCCACGATGAAATCTGTTAAAAACATCGATTCTTATTTCTCACGTGTCATCTAAACAAAATGATGGCTATAAACAAATTGTTGGTGATAAAATCGAAATATCGCACTACGATAGCCCCTGTGCGAGCTCGGTTTTCTTTCAACTCGTTTTGTGTAGATAATCTATTCCGATGCTGGTCACGAATGGAAAATAAATCGAAATCAATATCCTCTCCGGGCATTTCTAATAGTATGCCGCCACCGCCACGCCGATGAAATACCTCCCTTTCTATTCTGAGGCAAATATATATTATTTTACAGTAAAATCTACTGATTTATTTTCAATACTTAATGAATTTTACTTTAGTAGTAGTCACAGCCGCTGAGCTTCGGGTGCAATTTTACTATTAAAAAATAATTGAAATCCGCGTATAAAAAATTATTGTATAGTCCGCGTGGTCTAAATTGAATTTGTGTGATCATTTGTATGAGTTGCGTCGCTAAGGGTCGCACCGCGCCTCGGAACGATTGTCAAAAAGCAGTATAAAACATTACATTCTGCTGTAATCCCTTATTTTATTCATGTCCATCCATCATAATAGGGATGACGAAAAGGTGTGAAAAATTTTACTTAGTTCGTCAGTAAGATTATTAAAGAATGTTAGACACGTATTTTTTACTTTATAATAGAAATGAAACAATATTAATATTACCGCCGACGACGCACCGCCGTAATCTAGAATCACAAAAAAAAATGTGTTAAATATTTTTAATTTTATATTTTGTTTATCAGACGAACAATAAAAAAATAAAATATTTTCATCATCCCTATTATATACCCCACTAGATAGAAGAATATTGTGTTATTTGCGGCCACTTGTCCAGATAGCTGGCATAACCACTCGAGTTCCGATACGGTGACCAGGTATTTTGCTCCTTGCATGAACAAATAGAAATAGACGTGCATTTCCTGTAAGACACCTTGAGGTCAGTAACTCTTTGCTGCCCTTATAGGAACTAAAATCCTATTTAGATTCTTATAGATTCGTCATATTTTAACAAAGTGGTGAAATGAAATCTTGAATTTTTTTTTTTTTACTTGACCTGCAATGACTTTTTTTCTATCCGAGATATTGTTGGATACGTTTAGTAAGAATGAGGTTATATAAAAATAATTTATGTAAGTAATTTTCTAAAATACAGGTACATAGGTTTAAAACTCTCGTGTTAGTGATAATAAAACTCCCCCGAAACGTTATTATAACCTTAGCCTGTATTAAAATATAAAAAATTTACACAGAGCAATACGGAGCACCACACCAACCGATGCGACGCAGCCCGCGCCTGTGAACCCCGTTGCTCTATATAACTTTATTTTAACAGGGCTTCCTTATGTAACGCTTTATCTTAATTTTTTGGGTTCTGTATACAAAGGATACCACTCTCATAACGAGGTGTAGCTTATTAACAATAATAGGTACAGTAGAAATCTTCAGAGAATTTATATACCACCCTACGTGTTAACTTATTTTTGGGGGCTGAGTCACCTTCGTCCGTGGGAGTGCACCTTTTATCTGATCCCCACACGGGGTCCTCGGGTGTTACAAATCAGGTGACAATCAATCAAAAGGAAATTATGTTTATCCACCAGACAAAGCCGCATTGCCAAACGGCCTTTGCCGTGTTCCGATGCGATGTCTGGTGACACCATTTAAGAGGATGGGTCGGAATTTTGCATCTTTATGGTTTCTAGCCTTAAGAAGCCCCACTCTACTGCCACCTTCTCACCGAAAATCATTCGTAATCACGAATGATCGGTATATTGAGCGGACGCGTTCCATCGTAGACTACATCACTGCTTAACATCAGGCAAGTTGTAGTCAAGCGCAAGCCTATTAAAGAAAAACTCAACTTGTATTTAACCGGCTCTTTCTAATGCGCTTGTTTGTTTTATTTTTATAGCTTTTGACGGTAATAAACGTTTAGATAGTATTAAAGATAACAATCTCATCAAACAATAAAGTTGTCTGACATGTTGCTATCTGATTGGTTTCCCATAATCTATTGACAAAGGTCACAAGATTATTGTCATAAAGCCTTCGTAAAAGGCAATATCAAGTTTAAATTATGTTCACATAAATTATAGTCTCTATACAAAGTACCATTGTGGACAGACTAGCTTTCAAACCGCGGCTCCACCCGTATGTTGGTTATCACGCTAAACCATTAACCTCTTTTTGTGGAGTGGAATAAAAACTATCCTATGTCCTTCCCCGGGTCTCAAACTATCTACATATCAAATTGCATCCATATCAGTTCAGTAGATTTGGAGCGACAGACAGGCAAAGTTACTTTTGCATTTATAACATTGTAAGGATTAAACTAATCCATACATACCTGTCTAACTGTTTCCTTCTCACTTTTAAACCGCTACAACGAGTTTACTGAATTTTGGTGTAGAGAGATAGTTTAAACTCTGGAGAGGATGGTATGCTACTTTTAACTCGACTGCACAAAGGAGGGTAATGCTACACGATAACAACTCAACGTAGAAGCTGCTAACAAAACTTACTTAATAGCTTTTTAAGTACAATGTAAACTGTCTTCAATTTTCTTAATACTCACTCATAACCCGCTTAACCAATTTTAATAAAATCTAAATGGAAAGTAAACCTCTCAAACAAAATCGATTACTAATTGGTGGAACTATAGCGTAACATACATCCAAAAGAAACATACAGGCAAATTGAGAACCTTCCTTCATCTTAAAGTCGGTTGAAAAGCTAGTTACAAAATAAATAAATAAACAATCTACATAACATTTAAGTTTAACCACTTCAACTAAAACCATTACTTAATTACTGGTTGAAACCGGCTTTAGAAACACCGGCCTGTTCTTAAGATTAATCTAATCTAATGATAAGCTTCGCATAAGCTTCAGCAATTACAGGTACAATCAGAAAAAATAGATACCTACAGGTTACTTTTAAAACAGGTATCAATTGAACCAACCGCACTTAATAGTAAAACCTATGAATAAAAGAAAGTCGTGTTAGTTACACTATTTATAGCTCAAGAACGGCTGAACCGATTTGGCTGAAAATTTGTGGGGAACTTTCTACTTAACTAAATTTACTTAGGTATGTAGATATCAGGACCCTTTTTTGTCTGCCTCGGTGGTCCAGTGATAATCGTATTCGGTTCGTTTCCCAAGCCGAACAAAAAGACTGTTTTAAATACTTAGAAAGGTTGACGCTCGAAGTTTGCAATGTGCCTGTTGAACGACAACAGCCTCGTCCCCTATTACGTACGGGACCTAAACGCGGTTGATATTTACCTCTGCTTACACTTACTATGGCGTGACGCTATATTATGTTAAAACTCTGTCGTTCTGCCTATGAACAGATTTTAAATTGATTGAAAAGCAAAATAATTAGTGGATTTGTTGCGCAGAAAGTACTGAAGTATAGGTGTTTAAATTAATAATTACTGGCACCTAACTGATTATTTGAAGAATAAATTAAATGTCATTGATTTTATGTAAAGTCCTCAAGTATATTTTCCTGCCTTACACAATATAGCATTGGTTGATTACTTATCCTTGTGTGTATAACAAAAATCACGTAGTCAACTTTAATTGACCAGTCCTTGGTGGATATATCGAACTCATTCACATATTAACTAGAATTGTGTGAAACCGCGAACTGATTACATATGATTACTGTTAACAATAAAATAATACAGATGTAACTTATGTTTATGCCGTGTGAAGACACGATTTCTGTTCAATATATTATTATGTGTTATTGGCACGATGCTGAAAGCCCTTTTTGTACCCTATACAAAGTTTAAATGTTGAGTTTTATTTATTTTGTTATCTAGATATAACTATAATAATTGTGGCTTTCGAGTTACCAACTCATACTTTTAAATTGTTATAATAATAAATCTGAATGCAACAGCAGTCATCTGTTTTGACCGCAACGTTGTTTATTGTTTTACTTTTTGAACATAATTCAACTCTGGGAGAGTTCGTCACTAGATCGGACCATTATTTATCGATAGTGGTATTTTTTTCTTATTAAACAAGTACTTCTCTCAATTCCAAATCCACTAGATAGCCTTAGTCATATTTCCAGATCCTAAACAACCTATTTTTATTTTATTAATGTACAAGATATTAAATTAGAGCGTTATTAGGCCAAATATAACTTTACGAATTTTTCGGTAAGTTAATCACAGGATTTCTTGGTATCAAGAAAACTCGTAATTTTATATAGTTACCATATAAATATTGGTATCCACATTTAACTCACTACTTTTACGTTTACAACAATAAAAGCTTAACATATCACATCGTTAGTGAGAATCATTTCTCTTTTTGGTGCATTTAAATCTCGCGGATATAAAGGAGTGTGCAGTTTACTTGGCCCTTATAAATCAGTCGTACAGTGGGCAGTAAAACCACAGCCGTAACTGTTGGCCACGCCACAGCAACGGGCAAAGCGATTAGCTACTTAAGTTATTCATAGCGTGCCTTCATATAAAGCTCAAATTAATAACTTGAAGTCGCGGGGGACATCAAAATCGTTAGTCATATTGTCACCAAAGAACACAAACCGAAGGACGAAGGCAAAGGACGTAGAAATTTCTAGTCATGTCGCTAGTTGCTGTGTTCCGTGGTTAGACTATAAGAATCAGACTCGCTTAGAGCTGTGTAAATTAAACCGACTGATTTAACTATGAATTGAGCTAGAGAACTAACTCTAAATCAGATTTATAGCTTATTATAAGGCGTAGTTTTCACTGGTTTATTGCGGTTGGGTACGATGATTGTGGTTCATAAAGATTTATGCAATGAGTTGTGTACGAGACTTTGTATGTGGTGATGGTTATAGATACTGTTTTAAGGCCTATATTTTTCTATTACTGAGCTATAATACTCTAGCGGGTGGTGGTGGTTAACCGCAGGGTGGCTAGTGCTAAAATACGTAACCACTTGTAATTGTACGCCTTAACCGAAAAAGAAAATCATCGTGAGGAAACTGGTAGGTATGTCTAAGAACTATTCGTTCGAGGACATGTGACATCCACCCAACCGCATTTGATCACCGTGAATTAAGGCCTAAACCACCTCAACTCGTAAGGTAGTTGAGAGAAGACCCGTGCTCAGCAATGGGACATTAAAAGGTTTTAAATGAAGTGAGTGAACCACAAAATAATTCAAACGGTATAATAAGCGGTTCAATAATAAGCTGGCAAAGCGGCTAGCCGCACGTGTGGGTGAGCGAACTGTCAAATTTTGAACTTTTTCTTGAAAGTAAAATTATTCAAGGATTCTTCACATCTCAATTATCTTGGTTTTAGATTCCGAAAACTTTACATCTGCAGTTGAAAGCCTTTTTTTAATTTTAAAATTTTAAAAATGTTTTCCTGTTTTTTTTGCATACTAGTCTCTGGATGCTTTAAATAAACCTTTGCACCCCTTAAATATGGCTGCTATCGGCCGGGGTTAGGGCAACTAATAAATAACATCTACTAATTATTAATAATTGAACCTTTTGATAAACTGTAGCCTAATTGAACCTTCAAATACACAATTGGTCCTTTAGATGAGAAAATAGTATATATATCAGATATAAGCTGTTTGACGAGATCTCGTGAGTTTAACTCGCTGTAATTAAAAAGATAGACATCTCAAGTATGCATAACTAACCGCGCAATTTATTGTAATCGGCGTGTAAATTTTTATAATTACAACTGTCAGATTGATACAAGAATTCCACACATATTGTGAGAAGAAATTACTTCAACCATATTAGAGTTATTCAATTATTAATAGTTATAATAAACACAGCGCCCCAGTCCCAAATTACGCAATTATTACTTGTGTTATGGATAAAGTTCACCCAGACGCAGAACAAACAAGCATACTCATCACAAAAAGATTTGTCCTGGTTGGTAATCGAACCCACGAACTCCGGTTTAAAGTCACTTTATCAAGTCGAATTATCTTTTTTTGTGTTATATCCAAAACCAAAGTATAAAGCGGGTCCTAGATTGGAAAACCTATCTAGAACTAAAAACTTGTATTTACCTAAATGTTCGAATTAAGTCCATTTCGTAGTGATGTCTCCATATGTAAGACATCAACGCGTTTTAGGTGAAACACTCGTAGGAACCAAATTAAGTACCTACTAAAATATAAAAGTATTTTACTATACAGTACCTACGCGTTTATCAATATAAAAAGTATTTACTGATGCCAATAATCATGTAATATATTACTACATTTCCGGCCTTTTTCGGCCCAGCTGTGAAATAAAAATATAATAGATTTCGTCAATAAATGGACTAACAGTTCAACCAAACAAACTCTTCAGCTTTATAATATTAGTATAGCTAAAATGTATTCTATCTATAACTACACTTGTGTGATGAAAGCTTTAAGGTATCTACAGTTACAAACGAATCGCAATTCGAATGATCGAAACTGTGAATAATTCCTAATAGACCGTATTTAACTGATAATTGCAATCGGCCAATAGTTACCCATGTATCGATACTAAACCTGCCGATAATATTTTATTTAACTATTTAAATGGGAAAACCCCTAAAATCTGAGAACATCAATTAATACCAATTTGTTTTCTTCAATTTAATTTAAACAGGTAAATACTAGGTGTTGATCTAAGCTGAGGTCTGTATTTGTGTGAGTGATCACTGATCATTTGTATAATTTGCGTCGCGCAAGGGACACACCACGACTCTGGCCGATTATCAAAAAGCAGTGTAAACCGGTTTTAACCATCGGCCACCGGCAAAGGACGCGTCGCGTCCCAAACTAACGTCACACCTTATTTACGTGCACTCTCACATACACAAAGCTCAGCTTAAGCCTCGCAGACTGTACATACCTATATCAGTATTGTATCCCCTGAAATAATTTGAAGACATCTCACCTATTGTATCTTTATTTACATTTAAAGTAAGAACAAAGGCAATACTCTACACCGTATCATCATAATATATTTGTACCTATTCTATTTTAGAATATTGCAATATTTCTTAATTTTCAGGATCGCACGTGGCCGCAGCAGAACAACGGAACGCAAGCACGAGACTGGCAGCGTGTAGATGGTACCCGTGTGTCCCTGTACGCCGCGTTCTACGACGAGCGTAGTCCACAACGCTACGTCCGTATCCTCGCTATGTTTCACGGTATTACTTTTATTTCATTACTTCCTCTTTCAATTTTAAGCGAACCCGAATAGGAATAAAAACTCTGTGTTATTTTAGGGCAATATCATTACAATTTATAGGAATAAATACTACAAAAATGACTAGTCTATACTAAAACGTAAAACATTTCACTGCTTAATGCTTAATTTTATTGCGTAAGTAGGTACACAAAAACGTAATCAACAATTAAGCCTATTAATTTTTTAGTGAGCACGCGCCACTTTAGTACTCTTGTCTCGCCGAGGCGACGACAAATTGCTGCTCGTAATTACGTTTATTTTACCTACAACCGTCTCGAACAATTTGAACCGATTATATAAATTTACTATAAACACATATCAGCCAACTCTAGGACATGCAAACAATTTGCTCTTCTCGAGAATCAGTTCAAAAGCCGAGATTATAAGCATAAAATTTTATGACAACACTCTTGGACAAACATACAACTTAAGTACAATAAATATAAATAATATATTGAGCTGTACTCGAACACTGAGCATTGCCGCTTTTTATCCTCTTTTATATCGATAAGTAAAATTTTACACTTAACGGTCTGATAAACACAGTATTTCTTAAGATTATCTGACAGGCAGTGCGAAAGAAATTACTACATTTATCCACAAAAATAAAAACAAAAGTTTGTAAACAAAATAATCTCGGTCAATAAAGACATCGAGTAAATCTCAAGTACTGATAAACCAACGCCATAATTACCGCAGTTGCGAATGCTGGGATACGCGATCGCAGTTATCAATTAACACGAAACAAAAGGCAACGTTGTCTACTGAGTACATTGTATTTTATTGAAAACATTTGAATTAAAATATTTATTGAGAATTCCTAATTGACAGTAGTTTGATACATCTAGGCAAATACCAGCAGTTTAAGAGTTATTTTTGTATTACATTTTAAAGTAACAAAGCGTTTCGGGAAAGTGCGCAGACGACGACATTGCGCGAGAGTGCGATAAGCTCGCACTCATTTGTCACTTGAGGCGAGCGTACGCGTCGTGTAAATTCCTTCCCGGCGAGATAAACCCACCCAACTCTTGTGTTTTAGTAACGAATGAGGAGCGAACACTGCCTTTATTAAGGCTCTATTCTTAGTTTTTTTACAATTGTTTTAAGTACACAATTTCCTTTAAATTATAGCTATTATTCTATAATAATATCGTCAAAACTAGTAAAAAAACAGTGTGTTCAGCGAATGTTCTATACATCTATAAAACTCAGACGTATTATTATCAGGTATATAGGTGCACCTATCGTCTCAAGCTAGGAAGACAGTTCATCCTACGCAGTCAGCCTGTAATTGAAGAACCGTTTTAATGACTGTTCCTTGCAAAACCCGCTTCAAAATGTAGTCGAGAAAATATACTATTATATAACATCAAGTAATGCAGTTTCCTTAATATAAATTACGGGTGTCAGGAAGATGATAGAGAATGGAGAAATGATTTTATTTACCGTAAAGAGCAATTTATTTATGATAACAACAGTAATCACTTCGTCCCATCTCAAGCAAGAATTCCAATTATTTACAGATTCTATCTTTACAGGTCGCAACTTTTCGACGGAAGATACAGTGTATTGTCAAACACGCTCACTCAATCCTTACGAGGAATCTGTTGAAGTAGTAGCAGCGAAACCGTTGGAGATTTGGTGGCACGCCTGGGATATCAAAGAGGTTCTAGTGGATACACCGCTATTGCTATCCTGCCCTCTACAAGGACCTCTCTACAGCCCTTCAATAGTATCAGTCGTTACTCAACCTTGTAACGACCCAACAAATGCTTTTCAATTAAATCCTCAACACAATCTGCAACAGCGGCGTTTATTTACAATTTGCGTAAAAGACATGTTTTTTAACAAAGACATTTCACAGAAACTAGTAGAATGGATTGAAATAAATAAAATACTTGGTGTTGATTTAATCGATATTTATGTTGATAAAATCACAAAAGAATCAGAAAAAGTTCTACTGTATTACAGAGATAAAGGTTTTGTTAGATTATTCCAAGTTCCTATTAAATATAGTTCAGAAAAGCCTCTGTGGCAGAGAAGAAGAGATCATGTCATAACTTATAACGATTGTTTGTATAGAAACATAAAAGAATCAATATTTATAGTGCCTCTCGATGTAGATGAAATTATTTTACCAAAAATCTCCAACACCTGGCCTGAACTTCTTGAACGCTTTAGTATGTATGGATGGGATTCATCTAAAGAATCTTCAATACTCATAAGAAATGTATTCTTTTTTGATTTTATGCAGAAAGTGATAAATCACGACAATTATGAATCAACAGGTGGTAAAAATAAAATTTACATTAAACGCGATGATGTGCGGATTGATAAAAATAATAATTTAGATATAAGTGAAGTACAACTAATAGATGATAATAATGTTATAGAAAACAAAGTCATAGATGTAGAAAATTCTGTAGATAAAGAATTGTATATAAAATACAAAGATAGATGTGGTGATGAACTGCCAACGCCTAAATTAGTTAAACACATTGTAAGATCTGCAATTGTAAGTCCCTTCGGGTACTACAGTAAAAGCTGGATGCTAACTAAAAAGGTGTTAACTGCGTTCAACCATTACCCTTTGTCGAGTCTAGGGGCGTCAAGCTCTATCGGCTGGACAGCTCCCTTCAAAGAAGTGCAACTCAACCATTACAAGGTGAGAAAATAAAATGTTTATTAATACTATGTCGCAATGAACAAATTAGCACTGTTATAAAAATGTAGTACCTGCGCAAGCTTGAATACAAATGAGCAATTTGCCTCGAATGATATGTGTAAATCTTCATCTACATACGGTTTCTGCCTAATTAGCTTTAATTAGGATTACTTGATAAAGTTCAACTATATTTTAAAAGAAATACTTTGGTAGTACATAGTTACTTGGATTGATATGTTTTCCGAAACATGATTTATATAAAACTGTATTTAAATACCTAAGTGATAAAAATCCTTCTTCTCTCGTATCTTAACAATATTATAAAGTTTTTATAGATGTGCAGACGCGTTTAGGTATGGATAGATGTTTGTTAGTCTTTCACGCAAAAACTACTCGACAGATATGGTTAAAATTTGGCACAGAGATAATCTTTTAATCATAATAGCACACGAACGTAGCCGCGGTCGGAAACTATTTTATACTCTCTGTATCTATTTAATTCTGACATCTTTTGCTGTTCAATTTAATTAAATATAGTAAAAACGAGTATTTAATAATTTAATTATACTATACGAAATATATATAGGTAGTTAAAATAATATCTATTGTTAAAACGAGCCCTAGTTAAGGTCACGTTTCCAAACACTTCTCTAATAAATAAGGGCATAGTCTGATGGAACTATCACGTTTGCAGGAGTCGTGCAACACGACGGTGGGGGTAGAGTGTGCGCGGTACGAGCGGCGCGCGCGCATCGACCGGACAGCGCAGCGCCTGCGCAGCAACCTAACAAAAGCTCTCGCCACTACCATCTGCACTGGAATACATACTTTATGATAATACAGTGGTTTAATTTACATGGAATGAGATGATTACTCATTTATGCAATCCTGTCATGCTCATACTCTTTTGAAATATTTTACTTATTTTTTATGAGTTGCAATACTTGAAATTCATAAATAGTTCTAAAAATATCCTTGTTGCTCCTGGAATAACGTAAAAATATTATGTAACTATTCTATGCTTTCCATTAACCATACTCAAAAAGTTTTTGAACAAATCTTCTTTTATTTTACGGTTTATTATTATAAATGCTAAAGTTTATATGTATGGATGTCTGGAGGTGTGAATAAATGGACATGGGTTACTCTTTCACGCAAAAACTAATGTGCGGATTTGGATGAATTGTGTCACAGAGATAGATTATAGTCCGAAGTAGCGCATAAAACTAATAAAGCACTAAAAAAGCAGATGAAATTAATAGTAGGGCCGACTGCGCAATAGCCAGACATGTTTTATCTCAAGCATTATACATCGTTCCGACAGTAAAATAAGTAAAAATAAAAAACAAAATCATCAGAGTAACGTAAAATTAGCCAAAATTCTTGTCACAATACCTCTTTATAACAAAACTTGCTGATTTGAGAGAGTGTGAATACTAAACAAGAGGCTAAATAGTAGGTAAATAAATATAAACTATAAAGGCATGATAATATAATGTTCACAGGATATCGGTTCACACATAGCAGGCATATTACGGCATTCCTAAATAAGGTAGAGCACTATACACGACACGAGTAAACGCGAATATTATGCAAAATGCGTCGAATACTCAATAAAAGTTAGTATAAAAGATAATATTTTATAAATAGGTATGCCTCACTTGGGTGAGCTGATACCTACGTTGTTGTTTTTGAATAATGCATGTATCTACATATCTATACTTTATATCATAAAGCGAAAGTAGCTATATTTGTCTGTCTGTTGGCTTTTCACACTTAAGCCTTGAACAAATTTAAATGTTTGGGGAGAAAATAGTGTGAAAGATGAGGACGGACGTAGAATAGGTACATTATATCAAAATGAGAGATGCAAATTGTATGTGAAAAAGTAATTCGTTGAATATGTGAATGCTATAGGTACTAAACCGCGCGTCTACTGACTTAAACGAAGGCGGAAGATAAAGCATAGTTAGATAGATGAGTAGACGTATATAGTTGAATTTGAATAAATGAAATGTTGAATCAATGAATACAAGAATAGGCGCATGGATGGATTAATTGAGCCTAAACTCTACGTACTCTTATATAGTTGAGAGCACAGATAATAGTTGAGAGAGACCTGTGCATAACACGGCATCCCCGGAACACTAAACGGCTGTTACTCTACAGGAGGTAAAAAGGAAAATTAGCCGTGAAATTCACGCAGGTGAAGCCAATAAAGCCAGAATAGACGAAAAGCTTGTTTTCAAGATAAAAAATAGCAAACAAAATATAATCGACTTTAAATTTAAACGTGACCATAGTTGAATTTTCCCGAACAAACATAGAAAATATAAACTTGCGTATTGCTGATTTGAGGATCCTCCTCCTTTTTGAAGTCGGTTAAAAATAACTCCAACCTAATTGCATTATTACGTGACGAGTAAGACCCCGACACGCCAAATCATTTGCAAATCACTTAACTATAATGACATTACTTACATGTGACGATGATTGTGTAGTTACGTGATCACTTAGAAAACTCGTACAAGTAATGTATGGTAATCATGCGGAACGAAATAAATCGGTAATGACGCAAGTGTGGGTAATAATGATGTGTCCTAAACTTTATCTACGAGTGGAAAGAGCTTGTATGTTCTTGGATTCAAATTAGACAAGCTCTTTTAAAAAGACTAACTACTAAACAGCAGAATTTACTATACTATGGTTAAAGTTAGGGTTTGACGGGCCGGTGCGGTGGCGTGGTCGGTAAGATAATTGTTTTTCACGCCGCAGGTCGTGGGTTTGATTCCCACCAGAGACCAACATTAGTGATGAACATTTGTGTTTGTGTCGAGTCTGGGTGTTAATATCTATAATAACTATATATTTACAAAAGAAAATTAATATATGTATAGTTATCTGGTTTCCATAACACAAGCTCTGCTTAGCTTGGGACCCGATGACCGTGTGTGTTGATGTCCCAGAATATTTATATATGATTTATTTATTTTATAAAGCTGAGACGTCTTCACCCATGGGAATGCACTTTCAATATGAATTCCTACGTATTCCTTGAGTGACGCTAAGTGACCATAAACTGGTGGCAGGTTTTCACTTCAGTTAGGGACCACCCACCAAACAAAGCCGTGCCGCACTTTGCCATGTTTTGACGCAATGTCTGGTAACAACATTTGAAACGCAAGCCTGTTTTTGAATAAAAATAACAGTAAAATTTCGATTTTGGTGTTAGTCTTAAAATAACACCCAACAAGTCAAAGGCAAGCTAAGTACTTAAGATTCGCAATAATCATAAAACTACTTATTCAGTGATATTTAGAGCCTATCCAAGCAACTTATTGAGCTAAAAAATAAGATTTTATATTGCTTATGTGGATGCCCATCATTTCAGCGCCAGTCTAAAGTTACTGTCCTGATCCAAGCACTACGACGATACCATCAGTTAGTTTATTGGTCATTGTGCGTAAGTCCTGATGCAACGATAAGCTGATACGGTGTTCGGCACTGTAATCAATTACACCGCCTACCTACGACGCGCGACGCTGCCCATTCAATACCGCAAAATTTTACGTAACGTAACACTAGTTACGTTTTCAGATGCACGATAAAACGATTGAATTTAATATATTATATTCAATTTACTTTGTGTACTTAAGTTCGAAGTCAGAGATAAATTACTGCAGCTTGTGGCGTTAATAAAATGATTTTTGCCTCGGTATCAGTTTAGTTTTAAAAATTAAATTACCTGCAGTATAACCTTTACGATATCTTCTTTGAGTAACATAAATAGTTTTACAAGTTTTCTAATAGTACAGTACCTAATAACAGCTTTGCAGTTGATGGCTGTCATTCAGTTATAAACAATCAATCACCAGCTCTACCTTTAAAACGAGCACAAGCCAAAGCTGTAAGTATTTAGACGTAAGTAGTAAGTAGACTTTAAAAAAAATCGTTCGACACCTATCTATATTTGAACTAGCATACTGTGCTATTTTTAAACAATGACACTCCATGGAAGTGGTGGTAAGAGGGGCGAAGTGAATCAAACCAATCATAAATTGAAATGGTAAATTCAATTAATTATGTACATAATATTAACTTCGCAATGCCCGTCTCGAATTCAATTAAATTATCATGAAGTTTACTTCCCATGTTAGGTCTGAACTATCTACGTAGTCTACAAGTACATCAGCTGATCTGTATCTTTGTCATCAATGTCGGTGTAAGATGATACCTACTAAGTGCGCTTAGAAAGAACGAAACTCTCTACTGAGTATTTTCTCTCTGTCTCTCTATAAGTCTATCTTAAATACCTACTTTATTTAAGTACTGAATCACAGAATGTCTCGTAAAACTTGCCTGTTGCTAGACGGAACCTGACATTTAATTTATACTTTCAATATCCTTTAAAACGGCCCTTTGGAAACTGAAATGTTGAACGTGTTTTCACCCAGTGAACGTTCTTTCAAAGGAACCGTCTGATTCCATCCCCAAAGAACGACACTTGAATACAAACAGTAACATTCACACAGAGTGCAAAACAACATACCTATGCGACTGATAACTATCAATATGTGAAACAATGCGAACAATATATTGAGAATGGAGTAGTAGTGACGGCTCATTGTCCCCACCCGATACCATCACATCACATCCGATGCCAGATAGCACGGTGTCAGTATGAACCATAGCGATTACTATGCCTTGTGTTTCTTCTACATCATTTTGCAGGTACGTAGTAAGTTTACTGCATTTACCTTCTTCAATCTATTTAAACAAAACTATCATATAATAAAACTTGATTACTTATACAATGGTAAAAATATTCAAATAGGTATTCAAAAGACCCGGCGTTAACTGAAACTGACTGATGACCATTCGAAATTTAATTCATATCCGTTGTACCTACTTAATACTAGTATTTATTTATTATTGTAAGTAGGTACACTGTACAATAAAGTTGCAAGATAAAATTCAGCGCGACCAATAAGCCACAAAGATGGTTGGACTTCATGGTGTGCACTATGATGCCAAGGACAGAAACAGGTGGTGCAACATTATAAAAAAAATAACACTACCTTACCAGTGGATGAAGTGCTCCAGTGATGAGGAAACTATTAAAATTCTCATTTATTTACATGCTTCAACACTTTTTAGTGTTCCACTGCTGGGCACGGGTCTTCTCTCAGTTATATTACGAGTAGAAAGAGTTAAGGCCTTAATCCATACACGCTGGCCAAGTGGATGTCACTTGTCCTCGAATGATTAGTTCTGACATGCCGATTTCCTCACGATGTTTTCCTTCACTGATATTGAGCAGCGGTGATGAAACAATTCACACAAGGATATGTGAGCACGACCGGAGTTTGAACCCGTGACCTTATATTTCAAAGGCTGATACCCCTACCCACCGCTGCTCTTTATTTACATATATAACATCAAATTTATTTACATTCTAAAGTTGATGTTTAAAACATACAATCGGATTTAGCTCGCCATATCATGAATCATTTCATGATATAGTTCGATCATGAAATTTTAAGATTTAACAATGACTTAGAAAATACTATGCAATCCGTGCTGGGAGTTACTTAGACGCAATGCACTGGACTAGCATTGCAGTGCGTCTTAAACTTAGATCATAACACGAAAGGTATCATCACTCATTTCAGAATTTATTACGATATGTCAGCAGTGCTCCAAGTTCATTTTAGTCTGAGTTATGCATTTGTGAATCATTTTTATCACCCTTTTAATCTAAAGAGCTGAGATTCCATCCAGGTACGCCAGTAGTGCCGTTTCGTACCATTTATCATTTTATTGCTTGCTACTTTGAACGGACGGACTTTGTCACGGTAATACTCAACCATGGATATAAATAAGGCTTATTTTTGAGCTGGTATAAGTTATTATTCACTTTGTGTAAATAAATATTAACGATATTATTTGAATACCTGAGATCTTTACTGCAAGACTGTGTTAAATATTTTGCTGGATGTGAATTTGATGTCAAATACATCGTGACAAACTGTACCTATCCTTACTAACGTTGCTATGCTAATATCATTCATCAACATGATAATATACTCGATCAAACGCATTTACTTACTCCACCCTTTTACTGTTCAGCTTTTTAATATATACACCGTTATTACTATTTCACGTAATCTAGAGAGAAATTAACAATAATTAAATAATTCATACTCAGTTCAGTTAAATTACCAGCGATGTTGTATAATTAGAGCAAAAACGCTGATGAGCGATGCGACACTAAATGCGCAGGCGACAGGAGACGACGACGTCGCGACCCGTAACACGCGCCCGCGCAATTTTGTAGCGAACTTCTTATAGTTCTTACCAGATATTACTTAGAACTTTGCCATCGTCTGCAATTTTGTGTAATAACTAGTGTTAGCGACATATTCAACTTCAGCAAGTTAGTAAAAATTAAATGTTACTCAACTACGAACAAGCTTTACCTACTCAGAGCTACGTGTAGCACCTACCCACTATTGATAATTCCTCTTAAAAGTTTACTAAGTTTTTTTAAATATTTTTTCCGACATGTAAGTATATTCTTTTCGGCTTGAACACAAACATTAGGTATGGTCGTTAAATCTCTAATAACATAATTGTAGGCTTCTTCTTGCACATTTAAAAGCATCGTGTAAAATGCAAATTATATTCATATACATTACCTAGCTTACCATAAAACATACTTAAAGGCTCAAGAGAGTTGAAAAAAACCGGTAAAGTGCGAGTCGGACTCACGCACCGAGGGTTCCGTACAAACCTGCAAGGTTTACAAAGTTCGTTCATTACGACAATCGAGTCATAACTATGGTATTTTTATTGCAAAATGAAATTCATAACATTACAATGGGGAAAGATGGAGGAGCATAAATTTAAGACAAAGATCTCTTTATCGTTTATTTTTCTGTTACCTGTGCTGTAAGCTATTGCTTCTTACCAAATTTCGAGATTCTATGTCAACGGGAAGTGGTCTTTAAGTTTTAATTCCCTTGCGTGTAGTTGCGAGTTTCAAAATATGCGGTATCAATGGTTGTACTTTTGCGTTTTGCGTTTTTGCGTTGACTTAGAATTTTTGTTTTTCACGGGTTAACGGCAATTAGATCTAAGTATTTGATATGAATTTCAACTTGATAGCTCTACGCGTTCATGAGGAAAAAAGTAATAAGTTTATATTTATTAAAAAATATATATTTTGTAATGTAACTAAAAATTTAAGGTTTTCGGAATTTTTCCTTTATGTGTGCTATAAAACGTTGCTTCATGCCAAATTTCAAGATTCTAGGTCGACTGGAAGTACCCTTTAGGTTTTGATTCCCTTGCGAGTACTTGCGAGTTTCAAAATATGCAGCTTAAATTGCTGTTTCTTTTGATTGCGTTGACATAGAAGTTTGATTTTGTTACAGCTTAAAGGTATTATAGACCTGAGTATTTGGTATGAATTTCAATTTAATACCTTTACGCGTTTATGAGGAAATGGGTAGTAAGTTTAAAATTATTAAAAAAAAAATATTATGTGATGTAACTAAAAATTTATGGTTTTCGTAATTTTTCCTTTATCTATGCTATAAGACGTTGCTTCGTACCAAATTTCAAGATTCTGAGTTCACGGGAAGCACCCTGTAGGTTTTGATTCCCTTGCAAGTGTCGAAAATTTGCGGCATAAACGGCTGTATCTTTTGATTGCGTTGGCTTAGAAGTTTGTTTTTTTTACAGCTTCAAGGGACAGTAGACCTGAGTAATTGATATAAATTTCAGCTTCATACCTTCACGCGTTCCTGAGAAAAAGGGTCTTGACAGACGGACGGACAGACGGACAACAAAGTGATCCTATAAGGGTTCCGCTTTTTCCTTTTGAGGTACGGAACCCTAAAAATTAACAAAACCTTACTTTACTGTTTTATAATCGATCTTATCGAGTCGTTACAAGATAAAATGTGGCAAAAACGATGTAGTTAAGACTTTAAGACCGTATATAGGTCCTACCTATGTTTGGTGTGGATTTTATTTTGTTTCTTTATGCTAATCAATAAACTTTAATGATCTTATAAAAATCTTATAAGACTCTTCAGTTAAAATGAACTTTGTCTCTTTCTTCCTAGTATAAATGTCAAGATGAAAGACAAGCAAAAATGACGTTTATAAATAGGGGGGTAATTTTATAGGGACCTATCTACATAAGCCTGATTACATTCAAGTAGGTACCTAAAGTTGTAATTTGTATAAGGTATCCAATCATTATCAAACCTAATCACAACCTAATCGTAATAAAATATTTCATAGATACAGTAAATTACAACAGTATTGAAGTTAGAAAACACATTTAGGTGCAGTCCATCTCCATTTTTTATTTAAGTAAACTAAACATCATTCCCATAATTCACAGAATAATTACAAAAGGAAACTATAATTTAAAAAATATACATAAATTAGGTTTGGTATTTTGAACACCTATAAGCCCTACGTATAGGTAAATCCAAGGATATAAATCTTGAATCAAAGGGCAGACACGTTGCAGAATATATATGGTAGTGTTAAATTACACCCGGGCTCGCTCTGTTTTATAGTAGGTAGGTACACTCAATAAATGCAATGAATAAATTTCTCATAAAATTAATATGAAAATAGAAAAGGCCATTCTCTAGTATTTAGACACATACACAAAATAAATAAATTACTCTGCTCTACCTACTCAGAGCTCTAAATAGGTAGTAAGGTACTGATAAATCAGCTCCTTTAAGTAGACATTAACGCCCTGGATAAATAAATAGTCACATCAAAGTTTCAATGACACAACACTAATGGTGAAGTTCTAGGCTCTTTATAATCTACCTACATTCATAACGTAAAGTACTTGGTAAGTTAAGAAGAACCCTTTTTTGCAACGATTTATTTGACATATAAAGAAAGCAGTATGTTGCACTTAAAACAACCACTAACCTATCCACAAATTCTTTCCAATTTACATTCTTAAGTGACTAATCTAGTAAAGAAATCTAAAAATATTGCAATGAAAATATTTAAGTATTATTTTTTTAAAGTTAGGTAAGTTCTAAGTAAGTACCTAGTCCAATGCAAGTATCAACTTGCATTTTATCCTGACGGTCCGTTCAATGTTCTATTGAAATTTATAGCAGTTATCCTGCAAATCTACTGGCTCAAAGGCTGAGGTTCGTCGACCTGGGAACAGCGTTAGGATACCCTAGGTCGGTAGTGTGGTACCTGTACCTAGGCAGGTACAGTTTAGGAGCGTCGGCTGGATCGCACATTGAACCCGGATGCCGGTAGGTGCACTACACAGATGCCTTAATGTATTCAAAGAAAATGAATGCATGCAAATGATCTCTTGCACTCACAGTCACACACAACCTAATGCTGGGATGTGTGCCTACCTAAGTCCGATTATTATTATTATTAAAACTATTTACGTGCACCAAGTCAAAACAATATAACATGTTTCTAATAAAGTAAATAGGTTAAATTTGATAATTATTAGGTAGTTACCTAATAAACACTGTCTATTTATTTTTATGTTACCTACGCCTTGTGCTACCTTGTGACAAATTTATGTATTCAAAGAAAGCTATGTTGGTGCCTATATACGATACTCAAGTTACATATTATCTCACCAGTTACAGCGAACACAGCGTAGGCGGTTAGTTAAGTGAAATAGGAGTCTTTCACGCCTCCGGACTGTCAGAACGACCCATTTTGTAATTTGCACAATTAAAATAGCTGAGCAGCAGTGGTGCAGCGGTGTCGGCCACGCCTTTGAAATATAAGATCGCGGGTTGGATCCCCGGCTGTGCCCACAAATGTTTGAGTGAATTGTTTCATCACCGCTGCTCAATATCGGTGAAGAAAAACATCGTGAGGAAACCGGCATGTCTAATAACCAATCATTTAAGCACATAACACATCCTCTCTGTCTCTCCTCAACTCGTGAGATATTTGAGAGAAGACCCGTGCCCAGCGTAGGACATTAAAAAGGGTTGAAGTGAAAATAGCACACTAGATTAAGTTTCTTTCTAAAAATATATAATTTAAATTACCATAGCAGGCATTTATTTCGAAGTTAATAGTATTTTAATCTTAATAAATTCTAAAGGTTGTTGCAGACCTAAGGTACGAATGCTTACTTTTCTATACCTTCCCATTTGTTTATTTATAACATTCAGACAGAAATTTGTGCCTAAACTCTTTTAATATCAAATTTATTTGTTTATGGTGTATAACAAAGACAAGTAATAATAATATAATATTAATATTAGTAA
This sequence comes from Meganola albula, assembly GCA_936450015.1. Taxonomy (NCBI): domain Eukaryota; kingdom Metazoa; phylum Arthropoda; class Insecta; order Lepidoptera; family Nolidae; genus Meganola; species Meganola albula. The sequence goes on along the minus strand of OW388155.1, from coordinate 8,266,795 downwards.
TATCCTCCTGGATGCCACAAACTTAAACAAGTAGGTACTTACTACCTATAGGGCCTAGATAGTAGGTAGGTACACTCACATTACATAACATAGAATGCAGACCTCTAGATATAAATAATTCTTGTCGACGACGCATGCAAGCTTTATCTAAGGTAGAGCATCCCGCTTGGACCAGTCTTGAAACAGTTATAATGCTTGTTTATGCCAAACAAGGCGCCAGTTTCCGGAAACATGTCTTGTTACTGATACTGAAGTAAATATCTTACACCCACAAACTTATTACTACCAATTTAACTATAGAAAATGTGAAAGATAATAATTGGGGTTGGGAACTTAATATATTGTCCACATGTTGTGGCCCTGAATGTATAGGCATCAGCACAATCTAACTTTCCAACTATTATCTACTTTAGTACAGGATTATAAGGAGAGGTCAAAAGTGGGCTAGAATTTTGAACACCAATGTGATATACCTCATTGGAAAGCTTATTTAATAAGCTGTTAGAATTTAACTAAACACGAATTTTAGGAGCAACCATTTTTGTAAAAATCAAAAAAATAAAATAGAAAAACAAAACGCACATTACCTTTAATTATCCGTTTCCTAAGCAGTATAAATATTGCAATCACGTCAATAATTGCATTCTGTTACAGTACTTTTCTCTTGTAATATTATTCTAGCTGCAGCTTAATGTAATTATGACGAAAAATATTTGTTATCTTATTAGTGTAATAACAAAACGCGTGGAAAAAAATATAATTACGGGAAACGTCATGATGTCATTGTCATTGATCAGTTTGATTGACAGCGTTGAAATATTTTTGATTTTTTTGGTTGCTCAATTGTCATTTGACCATGGGGTTGCCAATTGCAATAATCATAATATTGCATTAAGGATTCTTATTTTCAATTTCAATTTTTTAAAAAACGGAGGGTGTAAAATTATTTTAAATACACCAAAAAATTTAATTAATTATGCTCTATTAACCTATGTAACTCAGATTGCTGTTCAAATTTACAATTATTTTAATCCCAGGCTCTATACATTTTTTGAACGTCTCCTTTATAAAGTAACTACTACGGCTGTAGTTATAGAAGTATAAACTGAGATTTGAAAAATACCTAGGAACGATTAACCGAGTTCGTACAAGGCCTTGCAGGTATAGCTGATAGGATGATAGTTGCGCTAGAATTACTTATTTATCAGGTCGATAATCACTTTATAAGGTGACTGGTAATTAGTATAAAATAAACACTACGTGGTCCATTATCGTCGTTTCTAGAAAATAGTAGATAACATCGCAATGAAATAGCGAATTGAATTTTAAAAAAAGTTGCGAAACTTTTCTTTGGGCATGTTGTTATAATTGCCAGTCACACTATATACAAGTCAAAGTAAAGTCCTTCTTTCTGTCAGCCAGCCTACATTCACGGCTAAACCATTAAAATCATAGTATCGTCGGTAGGTATCGTATGCATAGTTTGATTGAACTCTACCTAGAGCTGGTTACATAACTTATCTAATTATCACGTGTAAAGCGAGGGGAATATTGCACGATAAGCGATAAAGTAGAAACTATCTTAAAACGATAAAAGGGTAAAAATATATATTTATAACAAACTTACCTACTAACGGGGTACGAGAAATATGGGAATATTAAATACAACGTTGTCAATAGATTGACAGCAGCCTCTTAGCCCCTCGGTAACTACCTAACTATCGATCTAGAAGTTACCGTTAGTGGCTAGAATTGTGGTAGAACTTAGGACAGGCCTCCCGTTGAAGCTGTATGCAAATAAGAGTGACAATCAGATGAATTTTGAAGAGATAAGTTTAATCTGAAATACAGGATCCAGTTACTTCAATTGAAGAATAGTTAAAAACTTGAATGAACCTGCTATATGTATAAAAAAAATTGCTAGGTTTTAGGAATTTTTTGACGCTCTTCTTAATATACTAGTCTTCGCCCACTTTTTGTTGTCTGTTTAGGTAAGTAGGCATAGTAATATGTATATTAAAAACCTTTTTTCTCAACCTGATTTCGCAGTCACACTTACCTACCATTGGATCACAGATAATCAGTAATAGGTACAAGTTATCAGCTTATCACACTAAAATAAGTAGTTACCACGAAAATAACGACTATTGTTATCTTGTAAATAAATAGTAGGTTTCTAATTCATAGATATGGCGATATGGTGTATGTGTAAATTTATGAAACAAATAGTATATGAATTGTTTACCTGGGTACTAAATTTTCATAGTTTTCTACTTCCTTCATTAACAGAAATTTGAACACACTTACGTACTTAAAATTCGTCTTTACTGTGGAATATAAATTGAGCAATCATTACCATGGAAATTCACGCTCCTTGAATAGGAAAGGAAAAGCTGACCTGAAAAGGAAAGGCTATACTATTCTTGAAACCAGATATTCTTCAGACTTCTGACTAATGACTCAGTAATTAATTTGCATTGTATATTGATAGGATTTTTCTCACCAAAACCCCCCGATGTTTCACTACCAACCCGCGTGCCAGGCCGCGGTTTCGCTTTCGCATTACCCCAACGACCGGCGCACAGTGGTCTGAAAATCGAGCTCCCCTTTCATAGAAAGTCAATGTGGGATATTCATAAAACTAAAATATGGAACGTCTCAGGTATACATTCCTTTAATGCATATTTTAGTATGAATGATTTTAGTTACTCCGCGCCTGAGAAAAAAAATATTTAGTATTTTTTTGTATGGGAGAAATTACATAAAGTACATTTTCTTGCGACTGAATGAAACTGAAAGGCTGGTACTCATACGAGCTATTGCCGCTCTTAAGGCGATTACGCTGACATACCACTCGTGTACCTTTAGGTGCCGCTTCACACGTAGGATTTTTTTGAAATTTCGAATTTTCGTTATTGAATATTTTATGTTATGCCTTTGGGGTTGTTGTTTTCTTGCGAATTCCTTATGAAAACAACATTTTTTTTTATGGAAACAATCTCTAAATCGCGTAAAAATGTCTGCTGTTTCATACTAAAGTTCAATACCTGCTTGGCCGTAATGTATGAAACAGTTGTTTTCTTTTCCGTCATTTCAAGGTGGTTTCCATAAAAAAAGTTGTTTGTTTTTATGAGTAGAATCACCTCATAACAGGAAAGCAACGACCATAAAGTCACGCTATTTAAAGAAGGAATAAAACACTTATTTAACATTTTTTTCATATTTGAAAATTTAATACGATTAAAAACTGTACAATCAATTGTAAAACAAGTGTTTAAATATTATAACAGTTAAACAGCTAAAACTAATTTATTTATTTTTAAATTTAATCGAATAATTTAGAAAACTTCATTTGGTTAGTATGTACATTCCTCAAAATACTTCGTCTAAACCCTAGCCTTTGTTTGTTTAGTACTGAAAAACGTTATTTCTCTAGTATTAGAACATAAAATAATAATTACATCTATAACTAGAAAAAAACTGAATCAAAGAATACAAAAAGCTTCATTTGGTTAGTATTTACTTACATTCTTCAAAATACGTCTATATTCTCTTTGCTTCTTTAATACCAAAAATTCTTATTTATCTAGTCTTAACATTAAAATAAATAAAAATAATAATAACGTCGATATGTATAAAATACGCATTAACAATTATCATCAAAATCTTCTAATTCTGAATCCAGCATTGCGACACTAACATCAACAAACTCAATATTTTCTTTGTCCACACTTGTATTGTCTTCATTAATGAGAAGTGTTTTCATGTCATCAGAGACAGCTGTTCTGATTGACTTTCTGTGTACAGGTCTTATGCTGGATAGGTACGGATCTGACGATACAAGGAGTCCATTAAAAATATCTTCATTTGTTGCTCTACGACAAAATTCCGCGAATAATGTTCTCGGATTTTTTTGAAGTCTTTATTCCTGGCTTGTTGAAATGCCTGATAATTTCAGCACCATGCAGTAAAAGTTTGTGAACACTTGACGGCATATAATACCAACCATAGTGTTCCACATATCTTTCTGCAGTAAGGCGCGCAAAATTTGCAAACGCTTCAACATTAACGGGCTCCCCACATGCTATCACACCTAGAATTGTGGCAAATCTTTGGATTATAGTGGAATCTAATCCAGTGATGGCTGCCGTTTTTACAGGATTACTAAAAAATTTTCGGGCTGTACTGCCATCATTTGTAGTGCCTGCACCTGAAACAAAAACCAAAAACTTCACCATTTTGAGCAGAAACAAGGTATTTGGTAAGTAACGTTTTCAAAATCATTCAAATCAACTCGTTGCACTTCAAGACTCACCTTGTTTGATGATATCTACTAAGAGGCCCATTTCATCACGAAACTTCTGCTGGATGATTTGCTTTCTTGCCTTCAATAATTTTTTGCTGTCTGCATCCCTAGCTTGCCATGTTTTGAAATCAAGTCTGTAGGAAATGTGAAGCAAACATTCCATACACCTAATCCAAGCATGGAGAGTAGACAAACCATATTGGTATATTTCCGTTGACACTGGTTTTCTGGAAAACAAATAAATAATATATTTAAAAATAGGTATTCATGATTATCAGCCAAGAAAATTATAAAAGTATTCAAAACATACTCTGAGATCACATGTAATTTATTCATTTCAGATGGGGTTGCTTTACATATGTCACAAGTTTGGGTTGATGTTTCTGATAATTTAGAAACTATTTTACCATCTATCATAGTCATGAGCATTTTAACTTTAACTGCATGATTTCCCATTATAGAAGGCACCAGTGTAGCAATTTCAGCTTCAATCGTGGCTTGTTCTCTCTTGATGTCTAATTTGTTTTCACTTGCAAACTTGAAAAAAAGAGGCCTGCAAAACATTGTCGAAGACGGTTTTGGATTCTCCCATACATTTTCTTCATCACAATCTAATCTTACAGGTACAAAAGAACACATGAAGACGCTGGAATCATCTTCCTCCACCATGCTTTGCTTATACAAACTCTGCCCTGAAGAACCATCAAAGCCCCACTTACACAGAAGTGTTAACTCCTTGCCATCTAAAGTAGAGGGCAAACGTAGATATTTTCCAAGTCTTGACACAGTTTTATCCAAAATTGCTTGAAGTTTAACTCGTGCCCCATTTTCAGAAATGTCTATGCTATCCTTAGGTGGGTAACAGTCCTTTTTCGCTTCTAGGACAGTTGTGTATGAAGGAAATAGTGGGATTCCTTCTTCCTTTGCACAAGCTCTCAAAGTAGTATACTGCCACTTCGACAGCTTCAACGAAGTCAAAATACCTAAAGCTTTATCAGCAGAATATATGGGCACATTTTTTTTAGTTTTAAGTATATCTTTTATGTTTGTAGCCTCTTCGGGATTCTCTGTGACTAATTTTATTATGTCTGCTACATCTTTATTTTGCGCCTTCAAGCCAGTTGCATAAGCAAGACTTTCCGATGGATGATTTAAAAGCTCTTCTACTCTCCTTTTCTTCTGTAACGGGCTTAACACCGAAAACTCCTTTCTTTGGTTTCCAAGAGATGTTGAGGTTCCAACACTACAAGTCTGTGGTTGTGCGGATGTTGATGCACCTTCGTTTACGGGAAATTCTGAACTGGAACACTGTGACTGATCTATCGTTACGGAGGAAGTCATCTTTTCCTTGATGACTTCAGGCCATTTGATGTCTTCTTGGAGCCATGCTTCGTACTTTTTAATGAAAGTATGTCGTTTACGATTACATGAGATCCATTTCCTTTTCAATGCACACACATAAGTTTGGCAGAATTGTTTCAAGTCTCTCTTTTCATTTTCTGACAAATCAATACTATTCACAAACACATCAAACAACACATTGGGATCTGAGAAAGAAGTGTTGTTGGCCACAAACATGAAAATAACAAGATTGGTACCAAAACCTTCCATTGCAATAGAAAAATTGAAAGAACAGAAAAATTAAAGTTTACGCGCACAAGTGCTAAACGTTACTGACTGAGTCCATGCCAAACATTCTATTTATGTATAACTCTCTCACCGACCCTCATTAAGGGTCGGTACAAATTAACACGTAATAAAACTGAACTATTAGTAAAGTAATAAGTAATTCCCGTAATTGATAATGATAACGAACCTCTGTTATCATTAGGTATAGTAAAAATCATTAACACCCTCTTAGCTAATGAGGTTACTATTGTAAAAAGTTATTTGTTAAAATAAGGCAGATATTAGTTCAGTGCCCTAATTAGTATTCGCAAAAAACGAATTTCTAAAGTTAACTTATTTTTTGAGTTAAAGTAATTGAATCTATTATAACAGTTATTATAATATTAGGTGCGTATTTATTATAAATATTTAATTCCATATTCCTTACCAACCTAATTTAAATGCGTCACATACTTAAAATATTCAATGCCGAAAATTCGAAATTTCAAAAAAATCCTACGTGTGAAGCGGCACCTAAAGGTACACGAGTGGTATGTCAACGTAATCGCCTTAAGAGCGGCAATAGCTCGTATGAGTACCAGCTTTTCAGTTTCATTCAGTCGCAAGAAAATGTACTTTATGTAATTTCTCCCATACAAAAAAATACTAAATATTTTTTTTCTCAGGCGCGGAGTAACTAAAATCATTCATACTAAAATATGCATTAAAGGAATGTATACCTGAGACGTTCCATATTTTAGTTTTATGAATATCCCACATTGACTTTCTATGAAAGGGGAGCTCGATTTTCAGACCACTGTGCGGCGGCGGGGAGCCGTGTGTACCTACATCATCAATACATTCTTATTTACTTACATTGAAAGGCAGAAAATACATTGGACAGAGTGGATCCGTACTCTGTCCAATATATTTTCAAGAAAAGTCATAAAACACTGAGATCAATTAGTAGGTGCTTAAAAAAGGCACCGCCTGGAATACTTGTTCAAGTAATAAGGTTAACGGCTTTCTTTACCATCTACTTAGCCAATGATTACCACTGGATTACAGCTGTTTTTGTCTCCTCAAGAAGTCTAGCGGTTAGAAACAGTTACAAGCATGGCATCAGTCAGGAACCACCGTTAAGTATCCATGTATTTTTACCCTTATTCATTTTTAGAATCAGGAGGAGGTATAGGTGTCTTTTAAGTACCTAGTTAGTCTTAGGTGTCGAGTAAGAAATGTAGGAAACGATACACAATTGTTTAATTAAACAATCCAGTCGGCGTGTAACATATTACTTATCTAGCGTAATGTCAACAAAGGTCAAAATGGCATTACCTACTTACCCAATTAATTATCGATTCCGTTATGACACATTTTTAACATTATCAAAAACAGTGAAAAAGCAAAAGCGAAAGCGGAATATTGAACATACACTAGGAAGGCACTAAAGCTGATAATAGGGAACAACAGTTAAACTTTGATGATTTCAAGGAAATTACTGGCAAAGTGGTTTATGGTGATCAATGGTTCAATTGCACACAAAAAAAATGTTAGAATTGTAAATAATCTTAGGTATATACCTAATAAGCAAACAACCTACTTGTAAAAAAGGTCACTTATAAAACATACCTATGTACTTGTAATTTTTAACAAAACATCAAGACGGCGACGCGCCGGCGGCGTTGGCATAATAAGTACACTTACATTATTGTGTCAAAATCTTCACGCTTATTTTCAGTTTGAGCACCTACGTAAGTCTATAAATAGAACCTATGTTTACCGAACTTTCCAACCAACAGCACTTTCATTTTAAGCTTTGTGACAGCGGTCCCATGGTGTAATGGTTAGCACTTTGGACTCTGAATCCAACGATCCGAGTTCAAATCTCGGTGGGACCTAGCTTTTTTTAAATTTGGCTACCAATATTACAAATATTTTGATTTCAATTAAGTATTATTACTTTTGATCAAGTTTTATAGGCAGGTTACCTCACAAGTTTAGCTCCGCCAGGAGTTTATTCCTACCTAATGTTATGCAGAACTTCGTTTAGTTAGGGTTCTTTCTAATGCCTCAACCGCAATTGAGAAGGTATTACTTATTACTAGCTTTTCGACCGCGGCTCCGCCTGCGCGTACGTTGGCTATCGTGGTAAACCATTAACCTCTTTTAGCGCAGTCTATTCTATGTCCCTCCCCGAGTCTCAAACTATCTCCATATCAAATCGGTTCAGTGGTTTTGGCGTGAAAGCGCGACAGACAGTTACTTTCGGATTTATAAAATTGGAAAGGTTATTATCTGTGGTAACACGATTAACTTTACCCAAATGTGTACAGCTTCAAAGATTTATGTATGTACTTCACAATTCACAGTAGGTATCTGACGAAGTACTGAATAAATTTTAATACAAAGATGCACATTGAGCACACATCCACATAATAATATTAATTTTATGTACTCATTAAGCGTGGCGACAAAATTAAATGCCTGCTAAGCCTATGGGTATCAAAAATGCTTAGGTCACACTCAACCCCAATAGGGTTAACTATGACCGAAGCTTAAATAATAGAACAAGAACGTGCAAGAACGACTGAACATCAACGAAAACAGACAAACTGCAATGTTCACTCGGTAACAGGTACCTGAAACGGTCCGTTGCTAAGCAATAAATTGTAAACACAACACTGTCAACAAATATACAATCTTGTGCAATATTCTAGTAGGTACTCTGTGATCTTGTGCATTTGTAGGAATTAATTTTATTATATTCTTTGACCTTGAGGTTAGATAGTGACTGTGATCACCTATGGTGTGTTATTTAACCTATGTACTTAATTACCTAAAATAATACGAAAGATGCATCTAAATAAATTGAAGATATTACTTATTGGACCGTCAGAGGTAGGTAACGAGGTTTTTCTTTATTTATCTACTTACCTACCTATTACATTTTCTAGTTTAAGTAGATCGGGCGCACATTACTTATCTTCAAAATATAACTCAAGACTGTATAATTTTAGTATTGCTTCAAAATAGCTTGAAATAAAGTCATTAGGCACAGTAGGTATTTAATTGTCTTTTTTTTAATATAGGTATGTTTTTTAATAAGCACACCTACAGTTGCTAAGCAATAGTAAGTCAGATAGTCTTGTCTGCTTTTTCTTATAGTGGAGCGCTTGCACTTAATTTAACTTGGTAACAATAACAACAGTATTATTTTTTATTATTTTTTCAGAGCGGTAAAACAAAAATCGCGAATTTTATATCTGATTCAATAAACAATGAGGAAATAGATATACCTCGCCCCACTCAAGGCGTAAGAATAGTCGAATTTGAACTTTCAGGGCTGAACGTTAACGGAAAAACAGTAAATATTGATATTGAACTTTGGGATTGCAGTGGTGATCATAGGTATGTAACCCCACACTGAAACACTATCCCTGACTGATAAATATTTTTGCAAAGTCAAAGAATTTCAACTTCTACAATATCTCTAATAATAATTATTGTAACTTTACATTTAGTAACATAATTTTCTTAGACATTATTTTGTGGCTATATAAGTTTAAATAAATACTAAACATTTCTGACGAAACGTGTATGTAACGCCATCTCTCGAGTTAAACCGGAAATACGTTAATACTCGCTCCGTTATGATACTTACTACTGGCTTGGCGGGCGGATGACTGGCACAGGATACGAATGGTTCCTTCGTGTAAAAATTCCGCTGCTGTTCCCTTTGGTTTACATTACCTACGATGTAGTATGTGGTATGAGCATAGTTTTCTCTTTTATATTTCATCTTACCTAAGACTTCTTAAATCCTAGATTCGAGTCCTGTTGGCCCGCTCTAAGACCAGGAGTTCAAGGAGTGATATTAGTGTGTTCTCCAAATACTGCACAAATAGCAGCAAGAGAAATGGAACTCCTGTATAATTACTTTGTATCACAACCAAAATTATCTGCGAAACAGTGCGTAGTACTTTATAACTGTACAGATGACCAAGACGACATTGATTCTTTGAATCTTTGTAAGTACCTACCTTAGATGTGAGACCTATGACCTACTTCCGTTTTGTATGATGTAGGTATTTCTAAGCGTGAGTTTGCACTGGCGAAACATTTACATAGAAACATTCTAGAAATACTTTTTTCTGTCAATGTATCGAGCAGTGTTTCCACCACAGATAATATAATACTATACTAGTAGTTTCCACTGTCGCAAAGCTTGTTGAACTGAAACTTCTTTGACGTTTCACAGTTAAGCTACACATGTTTTAACAATACTTCATTAGCAGCATGTTTTTCGATTAATCCGTCATTTTCAGTAAATTTTGCAACATATTAAAATATGGTACTATCAAGGACACTATGGATTCAAACGATGAAGAGTTTAAGTGTCAAGATAACAAAAGACAAACGAATTCATAAACGTCATAAAAGCTCATTATAGTTAAAATAGGTTTCTCTTGACATTTATACTAGTAAGAAAGAAAGTCCATTTTACTAAAAGAGTCTTATAAGATTTTTATGAATAAGACCGTCAATCTTTATTTCAGCATCAACATTTTCCAAGGTGTCTCAGGTAACGGTCAATTTAAAATCAGGAGGAAATCGTTTGAAGACAGACTTCACCAATTACGTAACTTCTGTATTACAGATAATTAATAAAGATAATTAATGAATAGTAACAATTTGTTTTATAATAATTACTACCTGGTTAAGTTTTTATACTTACTCGCCTCACACGTCACCTCTTTCCATTAAAGCTGATAACTAAAATACATCAATTCATAACATTATATTGTGCTCGAAACGACGACATTCTCTCACTGAAAATAAATATTTAAATCTAGAAAAAAATAATAGTATTATAAAAGTAATGTTATAAGAACATAGGTATTATGGTTTTAGTTCTCAAATTAGGTTTAAGGATATTTAAATTGCATAATGATAAGTAATCCAATCTATTAGGTAGAAGGTACATAATGGAAGCCGAGCTTTTAAACGGAACAGTTGAATATTTGTACTTTCGTGGAACTTAGGTTTTTACGTTTGAAAGATAAGTAGGTAGAAAATCAAGACATTGTAAAATATAAACATGAATTTATTTTTAAGTGAAGAGGCTCGCCTTATTGATCGTAATTATTACATTTAACGATCACGATTACAAAATATAATAGAACTTTCCTACACGATTTAAGAATCTAGAAGAATTATTGCTTTTTAATCTATGACAACGCATAGCCTATACCTAATTTACTCCTGCTTAATATATTTGTTACTAAATGAAGACAATGATTAAATTGAAAGATGCCGATATTTTAAAATCGGAGATAATGCACAGTTAGGTAAATGACATAAACAAAATCTAAGCGCACGCACTCAGTCTTAAAACATTTGGCTCTTAATATGAGTAACTTTCAATAAACTTAATTCAGTACTTTATGTATTTCGATAACTTTTATTTTACAAGGACTATGGTCTATGCTACAGTAATTACCTTCAAATATTCACAGAAAATCGGAAATTGTACATACGCAAAAGTGTATACACATTACCTATGCCTAGCCTAGTCTATACGCCTATATAAGATACCTAATAAGTCTGTCATTGTTATTACATTAATCATATCACCTTGATCACATTTGCTGCATGTGGAAGGAGGTTCCTACGTTAGATAAAATAATTTATTACTCTATCACAAATACAATATTTAATTATTAGTTACAGCTAACCGAATATATACAACACTTAGTTTCTATCATTTTTCCAATTACCTCTGTCATTAAAATTTTTTCTATCTCTATTCCCTCTACCTGAACCTCCGCGATTCCACCGATCATTACCTCGCCCTCGGTGACCACCTCTGTTTTGAAAACGAGGAAAATTTTGTTCGTTATCCATAAAGTTAAAATCATTACCCGGTCCGGGCCCATTAAATGGCATATTTCCAAAGTTGTTAGGACCGCCAAATTTGGCATTAAAGTTATGAGGAATATTCGGAGCTATTCCTAAAAGGCCAGGTGTAGGGCCACTACGTGGATCCGACATTGGCTGATTATAGGCATGCATGTTGCCCATATTCATAGCGCCCATGCCCATCGGCGACATATTCATCATGCCACCATCCATTAAGCCTGGCGGTCCAGGCATATTACTGCTTATACCAAATTGATTTGGACTAAAGTTACCAGGAGTCTTAAGTAAGGCTTCTTTAGGTTTTGGCAAATAAGTATACTCGCCATTCTCTCCTAATGAAATACCTAGATTCGTAAAAATGCTACAGAGTATGGTATTGCTTTGTATAGGTGTTATATCGAATTTTTTGCCGGGCAATTTTTCTTGGTGATATTGTTTTATCAGTTGAGTCACTGGTGCCAAATGTTGATTAACGAATATTTTTTGCGTCGAACTTAAATCTTTGTACCAATTAGAGTTCTGTAAAATGGTTTGCAATTCTAACGAATTAGATTTTTGTTCTTGACTACCAATTTCAACCGTATCTTTAGGTTTTCTTCGTGGATCGACACGTGGACCGGCTGGCGTAGTGGTAGCCTTACTAGATTTTTCACTGTCACTATTAGATTCATCAAGAGATAATCTAAAGACTTTTCTGAGCCTAGGATCTACTAAAGCTTGAGATTTAGCTGTACTATTTCTAATATCTGTGTAGTCTGGTCGCGGTATTTCAATTAGTACTAACTTGTATGGAATAGGAGGGTGACTATTAATAGATCCATTGATTTCTGATGCCGGAGTATAGTTAGGTAGCGGTTTAAAAGGCAAGCCGAGCCGAAAATCAATGTCACCGCTAGATTGACGTAAATCAGTATCACCAAAGGTAGGAACATTGAAATCAGACTTCCGTAAATCGACATCAGTTCTCCGCCGGCCGTCTGTGGGTTCACCGTCAACGCACTCATAAATAGAAATTCTTGGAGGCTTTTTACTAGTAGTAGAAGGCTTGGGCGACCCAGCTACTTTATCAGGAGATCGTCGAGATCGCGGATCTCTAGACCTTTTAGGAGATGAAGATGCTTCATGATTGTTATCAACTTTACTTTCTGTTAGATTATTCTTCATAGTATTTAGTAATTTTGTAACTTCTTCACTTATATCTATTTTCGATAGATCTCCTAATCGACTGAGTACAGTAGACGGTTCTATTACATGTGGCGCTATCGGCTGAGGAGATGGTGATTTTTGTGGTGATGATACCGGAGTTTTCTTTTTATTTCCCTTTTCTTCGTCACTAGAATACCATTTTTCGTCAATGAGTAGATTGTTATCTTCGTCATCAGTAGTAGAACGCCTATGCCTCTTTTCGGGATTTTTAAACAACGGTTCTGGTTGTAAAAACCTAATGTCGGTATCACAGTCCTTTCTATTGCGGCTTTCATCAACAGTAGAGAGCAAAATTCTAGGTCCTTCGTCTGAGAATGGAAGTACCCGGTGGTCAACATCTTTAGACTCATTTGATATAATAGGTAGTGGTTTCTCTCCTTCAAATGTATCATTTGAAATGTCAATATTCTCTTTATCTTTTGAAGCAAATTTTAAAGCATCTTTTGTGTATTGATCTATGTCAATCATATCTTTACTTGTTTGGGGATGCTTTTGATTTCCGCTATTAGAAGTCATGTCTTCTGCTATTGGAAGAATACCTGTAGGCTGAAACCGCATGTCGATATCTTTACCAGGTAAATCAGAAGGAACTGTTACACTGATAGTTGTGGGCACTGGTGGCACCCTTAAATCTAAATCTTTAACAGTATTTGTTGGACTTATAAACTGTTGAGAATCACTTCCAGAGTTGATAAGACCCAGTTTTTGTATATTCATTGTATTTAATTGAATTTCAGTTATTTGCTTTAAAGACAATCCAATACTATTAAGTTGCAAAACAGTTAGTTGACCTAATTGATCTAAGTTTTCTATTCCCATTTTAGTAAGATCTGAAATTTGCTTTGGCGTCAAAACTCCAGTTAGATTTTTGATATTAAGGACATCGTTAGTGTTTCCACTATTTGAAGGAGACATATTTACATTGAAGTTTTGACTAGAAATGTCATTTTGCCATCTTGACTGGCGTACTTTAGGTGATATTTTATTTTGGCGATCATTGTTATTATATTGGTTTGTTTGTAGATCTACATTATTTTGAGGATTCGGTATATTTATTTCAAAAAGAGAAGGAATAGCTTTTTCTTGTGTTTCTTGTTGAAACCCAGAATATTGTTGCAATAACTTAGCTTGAGTGGTTTGAATCATTTTAAAGGCACCTTCTCTATTAAGTCTTGGAAAATCTCCTAATATTTCTTTTGGCGCAGATTCTATATGTTTTAAAAGGATATTTTTTAAATTTTCTGATAAAGGTTCTCCATGTGCAAATTTACAATCATCTTTGAATATACATGGAAGCCCAGTATGATAATATTTACATGGAAAATCTGCGTGCATATACAGACATTTATCTCTCTTAGCGCAACATTCCATTAAATAAAATTTACATAATTCCATTTTCCTCGGTGGCTGCGCATCATGCGAATAGATGCAATCATCACCTTTGTGACATTTACCTTGCATAAAATAAAGACAAACACCGTCAGGGTCCTGCATAGGATGAGCACCTCTTCTTCTCTCATTTTTATTATTTTTATTACGCTCACGCTGGTTTCTGTTAGCCCTCTGCTGGCGATTAGGTTGCTGCCCTCTAGATTCCTGACTACTATCAGACGCATATGAATCCCTATCATCTTCAGGGTACCCGTCTTTGGGCGAATGTTTTTGTACTGGTGAAGCACCCCGTACGCACATCATTTCACTTTCATCCACATCTTCTACATATTCTTGTTTCTTACGCTTCTTACTAGGGCCGTCGGCATCCTTTTTCTTCCTTTTTTTATGTTTTCGACGTTCCTCAACATCATCGTTATTCTGGCTGTCAACTTCATCGTTCTTATTCATTGCCTTTCTAATTGCCTTTTCGATGTTACCCGCAAAATCATCTTCTGTAGGACTAGAATATTTTCGATTCTTTTTGCCTTTATCTTTGGATTTTTGTTCTTTATTAGATTTCGATTTCTTTCTCTTACCTGATTTTGTATAATAGAAGTCTTGCGCCTCTGATTTTTCGAACTGTAAGGTATCATCGATAGTAGGTACAGTTTCGATAGCCTTTTCTTCATTGTGAGCTTCATTTGTTTCTTCACCTTCACTTTCAATTTCTCCATCTTCTAAGTCATCCACGTCAGCGCTAACCACACCATCCGCCATTTTGAATGTAGCACTGAAATAATATAAAAGTCTACGTTATTAAACGCCTAAAAATGAGCCTATCATGAGTTAAAATATAACTTCAGGTTACAAAACTTATAAAAAGTTAAAGTTTTGTATTCTTTATATTTATTCGAAACTTACTGAACCTATTCACTACGAAAAAATATAAACTTACATAGCATTTAATTTTTTCGCAGGAAATAGGTAACTATGTCACATACAAAAAGAACATTGACCGATATTATGTAAGGTAGATAAATGGCCTTAGCCTGTTTAGATGATCCTTATTTTAATGTTATAGAAAATTTGTAAAACAATGCTGTATAAATGCTGGTGTCTGCGGTGCGCATTCGCGTTAGTGAAAAGTCATAATAGTATGATCTACATTTATAAATAAGGTGTATATTTATATTTTAACTAAAGAAATGATGTCCAAATTTAAAAGGTATAACTAATTCAACCAGCCTAAATTTCTTAATTTTTTAACCTACATATAAATAAATTATTTATGAATTACCTGGGCAATGAATTTACCATTTTATTAATCAAGTAGAAGTAGGTGGCGCTTATATTAAATTAGCTACTCAGGCACCGAAGAGGCTGTAAGTACCTCCTTTTATACAGATATTTTTCAGTTCTAAATAATCTCAAAATAAAAAGCTACGTCTCATATAACTAGAGATAAAGATAAAAAATGTGTTCTCGCTTATTTACCTAGTCAATAAATTATATGTAGGTACCTAGTGTTTATTGCAATTATAGTAAACTTTCTTAAGTTGTTACCTAATTAATACTTTAGTTAGTTAAATGCGATTGCTTCTCAATGACATCGTACCCTTTCTCTAGAACTACAAAAAGTTAGACAGAAATCAGGCATTGTATGTAAACAATATTATGTATTAATGTTAATAATTATAATAAGGTGTAAGTACTTATTTGGTATTAAAAAACTTGCCGCGCCCTAATTTCCCTTGAAGACTACTTCCCCTAGTGAGAAATTTGTTATTTTTAGAACGGCGCGACAGCAATATGAATTGCAACAAGTAAGAAAGAGACGGACACGTGAAAAGAGTACCAATTCTAAACGTCATGCAAGTTTCTCCGAGTCATGATAAGCGTGGCATGGCATCGCGTCGCCATTTTGATATAATCCGACTAAATAAAGAAGTCAAGAATATTTGTGCATAATTTGTAACAAAAAGACACATTAATTTAACGAAAAATTGCACATTATCCTATTGTACATAGATGTAATTGGAACCACCTTAGATAACTGCAAATATTAGATAGATTAACATTTACGCCATAGTACGCCATTCGTGAATCTCAAACAAAGGACTACTTAGTACGTAAAAACTCAAAGTTTTAACTAATACGTAGATATTATACCCTTAACTGAGTAAATTCAACAGTAGGTGGTGATAAATGTTCTTGACGAGACTAAAATCTCGACTGTTTCAAAATACTATACCTAATAATCGTCGGAACAATTAACATTGGAAATGTATCTCCAAGGTTCACAATATTACTTAATGTTGCGCAGAGCAGATTTAAATTCAACATGTATGGCAGAAGTCAGTACAATAACTGTTCATAGCCACAACTTTCAATAGGTAGTAATTTAGAGATACAGGCAAGTAGCAGTGGGTGGCCGTTCACATTTCACAATATCTTGCTGCGCGCTGCGCTCTCGCCACGAATCGAATGACGTCACCCTTCTAGAAACGGCAAGATATCAATGTCCTTCTAATAAATCGAGGTCACGAGGCGTAATATGCTTACACACATTATAAGTAGCTAGTACAAATGAATTTACGTCTTACTTTTGGGTGTAGGCGTGTGTTTAAAATAGCGACAGTCTTAATTTGGCATCTTAATGTACAATTACGGATTACCTATATTTCACTAATTTAAATCTAATTTCAGCCTTGCCGACGTTATTATTACGTGCAATGAAACTAGAAAATAATAAGTACAGTAATATCTACACCAACACCAAATAAATCTGAACGTAATCAAATGCTCATAATAATAAAAATTACACAAACATGTAGGTAGGTAGGTTACCTAGGTAAGAGGTAATTAAAAATATATATATTGCAATATCATGCACTAAATGTTAATCATTAAACTAACTTAAAATCTTTTGAAAAAATGTAAGCATAATAATTACAAATTATAAAGTAGGCAATGCAACAAGGTACGAGCGGCTATTGCAGAGTAGACAACAGCCGCCATATTGACCCAAATGGGCATTATGTACTTAAGTTTGATCAATAACGAAAAATACGATTACCAATTTGGCGAGTTACTATGCATTATTCCTGCATTAAGAGTTTGGAAACAAAAAGTGTAACGTAGTTAATGATGCACGTGAATGGTATTCCTGAGCTAACCAAGCACTGTATTATGTAAAAGGGGCGCGTTCATAAAAGGCCTAACGATTAAATAAATTAATTGTTACCAATCTTACATTAATGAACGAATCACTATGTGCGACTACTATTACGCCATGTAAAATAAAAATATTTCATAGCATTGCTGCATATAGACGTAATAATTCGAGTACGCTGTATTGATTTCGAAAGTCGACTGTCTCGGATGAACAAAGCAGTGAATAAAATTATTTAGTTCGCCGTTTCACCACTAGTTCCCTTGCGTCGCTAGTTCAGCGAAACATACCATTCTATTTTTACTAATGATGTATATCCGGTCAAATCAAAACTTAATTAATATATAAAGTAGAAAAGTACAAAATTGAATATATTGAGATATGTAACAAAATTAAAGTATATTTATACATGCATCAAATCGAAATTATTGTAATTACGTATTTCCTTTTGTATGGTTTATTAAAAAAAGTACTTAAACGAAAAGACTCCAATGCTACCAATATTACAACAGTCCTGGAAACCATTCGGAAATAAACGATTGATTTTTTTAAATTTGTGATGAACGAAATATTACAAGAAAGGCACATACCTACATAAATAATTTCATAATAAAATTATATTATTACCTTTAAGTTAGTTTTCCTATTTGTATATTTGTTTCTAAAAGGATTTCTGAACGTCACATGTCATTGATTTTGAAATATATATGTCATTGCTATTATGTCAGTGTCATAACGCTATGTCATTTTAAAAGATAAGGCAGGCAGGATAATTTGGTAAAAAAATACGAAAACTGCAACTCATAGTGTTTCGTTTCCTAGTTCTTTATCATTGGGAAGTTTTGGCTAAGCAAAATGCTTCAAGATACTCATTTCCGAGTAGTGGGAAGATTTTAATAAACTGATAGTTCGGTTATTTATTACTTACCATCTTTTAGAAGAAAATGTCTGAACCAAGTAATCCGTTTGCGGGGCTTTTGGGAGTCTCTGACGTGCCGTGTCCTGTTGAAATGACAAACAATGAACCCAACGAGGCACTTCCAGCTATCTCCAAGGATCCTGCGAGCAATGAAAGTGAAGCAATTAACAGTATCGCTGAGAACGTGTTTCACTTTACAATCAACCCTAGGGCAGGAGATCCATCTGGTGATAAGCAATTCGTATACCTAGAAGAGCTGGCTGAAGCTTCAAAGCCTAGAGTGCATTTAGATTTAGAAGCTATAGAGCAAGCTTTGTTTGAAAGACTTTTACTTACAGATATTGAATCATGTGTAATACCCAAAAGCTTCAAGGGCTACAGGGAGCATGTAGTACAGAAACTAGTATTTCCTTATTTATTTAATTCTATACAGAATCTGCAGTGTTATGAGCAGGTTCCTAATTTGACTTTGAAGAATGCTGTGGATCATATGAAAGAGTTGATTTATAGAAATGCTGTAACTGCATTGAAACAGCCAGCTTTGTTTGAAGGGCAGGACTTCACAGAACAGTTGCTGGAACTGTTACAACACATAGATCCAATGAGTCATACATTTTTCATAGATGTGGTTAATGCATTTATGGCTGATGGTAAGTTATCCTTACTAGTAATATAATAAATGCAAAAGTAATTTTGTCTGTCTGTTGCACTTTCACATCAAAACTTCTGAACCGATTTAGATGAAATTAGTTAGAGACCTGGGAAAGGGCATAATTTTTATCCAACTGTGCAAAGAAGGTTAATGCTTTAGCATGATAACCTACACATACAGGTAGAACCATATTTAGAAAGCTAGTTAAGTATATGAAAATAATGCCTTTGATGGTAACTAAAAGATAAAGACAACAATAAAATGTACAATTTAAAATTGTCTTAGTCATTCTTATTTCTCAGTCCCAAATATAAAATGCCAATAATTTTGATTTACTATTTAATTAAATTAAAATTATTTTTTAATTTCAAGATTTGTGAAGGCTAAATTAGTGGCTTAATTACAAAGTAACCTTTAGCATTTTTTTTTTAATACTTCAGTTAAAGCAAGTGCAAGTAATTTATTATTGACAATAAATGGACGAACTCAATGCAGCGTATCTCGCTGATGGTATAATTTCAATTTTACAGGTGATGTAGAATCACAAGATCAATTAAAAGAAACAATGCTGCCAATACTGAAAAGAATGCATATTGATGTAAATAAAGCAACTCTAATTAATTTACCTATTTATATACTGCCATCAATACATTTATTTGCTGGTAAGTAAAAGGTTTTCCTTTTGTTTAGTCTTGAAATCAATCATAAATTGAGGAGGTCTCTTACTGATACAGTACAACAAAATAAAATAAAATCTTATGACATGACTGGACCTATTTTAATGACTGAACCTGATGTGAGTGGAACAGCTTGCAGAAAGCTATTCTAAAATAAAAACCTGTTTATGGTTTTTTTTATTTAATGTAATAATATTAGTATACTTAACTTATGACAACAACTTTCTTCTTTCTTGTTTAAGATTAGAATACTAAGTTAATATCATTGTATATTACAGCCAACCAATACTTAGCACCTATATTGTTGGAAGCATGTGAGCCTAAAAATCAAACTAATGGCAGATTCTACCAAGACTCTGTAATTGGTGCATTATTGAGTCTATCAGTTCTCCCTAGAAATGCTTCTTCACAACACGAGTTCTTTGAGAACCCTATGGATCAGGTAAAGACATATATGCTTAGTAACCCTTTAGTGTACCTCTGCTGAGCGTGACTCTTCTCTCAACTATCTGAAGAGTTGATACAGTTAAGGCCTGAATCCACACAAGCTAGCCAAGTGGCAGAAGTCACTTGTCCTCCAAAGATTAGCTCTAAGACAAAATAGTTTCTACACAATATGTTCTGTAACCAATATTGATCAGGGGCATAAAACAGTTCACACAAAGATTTATAGGCATGACTCAGGATAACTTACAAAATAACTTAAAAAAGATATTCAACTGCAGGTATATTTACAATAATTGTTAGATTTTTAGCAATCAGTTGTCTGCAATAAAAATGTAT
This sequence comes from Meganola albula, assembly GCA_936450015.1. NCBI lineage: Eukaryota > Metazoa > Arthropoda > Insecta > Lepidoptera > Nolidae > Meganola > Meganola albula. The sequence goes on along the minus strand of OW388155.1, from coordinate 8,246,176 downwards.
ACCAATAATACTGGTTGCATATACAGTTAGATATACTGTCAAGTTACTCTTATGCTAAGGAAGTGATGAAAGTTTTCCCAAGTTCTATAGCCAGATTGACTGTAGTGGGCTTGGATTTTCGCAACCGTGACGTCAATTGTGCGCCTATTCTGCGAGAATAGTCAGATTGATATCCTTTGGTGGTTTTGCTTGAGATGTGGACATGGTTTGTTTTTTTTTTGGTACTATGCCACTGGATGTCTGATCTCAAATGTACAACTATGTGTTTACAGGCTGCAACCTCAATGATAGAAACATCAGTATGGAATGCATCATCCCACCTAGCTAATAATTTACATAAAGTATTCCTTACTATACTGAAAGGAGGACCACAGTTACGGACTCGATTACTGACTTGGATTGGCAAGTGTTTAAAGGCAAATGTTGGTAGAGGGAAGCTATGGAATGTCCAGGTAAAGCATATTTCTAGCTCTGACCCTTTGTGTCTCAGGCTATGTCTTTTATGCAGAAATATCATTACCTTTTTCAGCAGCATGCCTTCAGGTGGAAACGCATTTAGTTTCACAAGCCATATAGGTTTTATACATTTACTATGGTGTAAATGAGAAACACACGTCCGACACGACACATGTCGTAAATGTATGAAACTGATAGGCTTGCGGCGCGATACGACACACAGGGCAGGGTAAATGTGTTTCCATGTTTAGAAGTGTGGCTGGACTTATATTAAACATTTACCTTGTGACTAATTACCACTGAATAAACCTGATTTTGGAATAAATAAAATATATTTCAATGTTTCAGGCAGGTGAAATAAGCGCTGCAACACTAAGTACAGTATCAGATGGATTTATGTTAAATCTAGGAGCAGTGTTACTGCATTTATGTCAACCATTTTGTACCTCAGATGATGATCCCAAGTTGTTGAAAATTGATCCAACATATGGTTCAGTTTTGGTAAGAATCATTATTATTTACTACTTGTAGACCCAATTTTACCTTTTCTTTGCTTTTAAATCCATTCCTTCATTGAGGAAATCTTAAAAAACATATTAGTAGAGGATCCGAAGTAAAATCGACCTTCAACAATCTGTTTAATGGACAAAAATTAAACTAATTAATTAAATTCGACAACCATCATTCAGGACAGACTTTTCGCAGGCAACCCTTTAACCTTGTGTTTGCAATAAAACAGCGCTTATTTTTGTTTAATTTATAGATTAAACATGTAGGTGAAAATAACTAGAACCATGTTTATACCTGGCCACCCAATAGTTAAGCCAGGAAAAATATAGGCAAACCTACGTTTGCATATTCTATAGACTTACGGTTAGAGTAAAAATTTTTCATTAAACTCATGGGTACAAATAAAAAAAAAAGATTTTTCAACTTTTAATTAATTATAGCCTGGCCAGGATTTTTCAGGCCACTTTTCTTTTTTTATAATTTTTAAGATACTTAATTACTTATAAAATAATTTTTATCCATTAAACAGATCGGTGTAGGTCGTTTTTACTTCAGGTCTTAGACTATATGTTTTCACATTGGTGAAGTAGTTCTCAAGTGTAAACAAGATATACATTTGATTAAATGGATTGGGTGAAATATTAGCTGCCTCATAGGTCCAGTGGTAAGCATGTTCGCTTAATAATCCCGAGGTCCGGTTGAGCAAAAATACTTGTCTAACATATTTAGCGATTCTTAGTTGCAACTCAAAGTTTGAAATTGTGCCTGATGAATGTCACTAGGCTTGCCCCATTTTACGTATGAGACCTAAAGATAAGCGGTGAAATGTGAATGTCGCTATGTATATATTTTTCTAAAATATTAAATTTATTACTCGTATGTTTTATAGCCTGAAGACGCTGCAGCTAAATCAGTTCATTTAGACTGCTTGCATGATGAAACATGTCTGCTGCCTCCCAGATTGACTGAAGATGATGCTCAAGTGCCGAGACCTACTGCAGACAACTACAATTTTGTTACAGAATGCTTCTATATGACGCAGAAGTGTATTGATTTAGGTAATTTACTCAGTAGTATAAAAAAATACATAAATATAAGGAATCTTCCCCATTATGCAAAAGACAAGTGAGTTAAGTAAATTTAAAAGCCATTTTGCAATGTAAAGCCTTCATAATCCGAGAATAAAAGTGCAAAATTTAATTACACCGATATTACCTATTAGAATATTAATTTTTAAACATTGTTCATTATATTTAAACGTTGTTAATTAATTGACCTGTCAAACTTTTTCTTGTAACTTTGTTTAAAAAATAAACATAATACTAAAAGAAAAATAATGTTTCTGAGCGATTTCAATTTTCGATTCGGTTCATAGTAGGTTACTGTACGGATATCACATTTATTAATATACACTTAATGCAAACTAAAACCTTCGCTTATTAAAAAAAATACTTTGCGATTATTCATGGAATTATTTTTTTAAAACCTTGTAGATATAAATATTTTGTTTTCCCAGGTGTGCGTGTATGCGCTGAGAAGTTATACCGTTGTGGACAAGATCTAGGACAAGCGCAACGAGCTCTGTCTGACGTGGCCTCTGGTGCACACCATCTTGTTGAGCCCATGAGACAACGGGCACGACATTTTATGACCAGGTTCTACATTATATTTCTCTTTTCAGTATAAAATCATGACCATCAGTTTTTTTTTATATCGCCTGCTGAACATAGATCTTCAAGAGAGGATTCAATGTTGTATCGCCTAACATTTAGTTTTACAGGAATACTTTTTGATCAGTGCGCAAACGGAGAATATAACCGAACCAATTTTAGAAACAAAATTCGGAGCCTCGGTTCTCCACATTTTTATTTTCGTTTTTTTTTTTTAATATAAGATGAACACAAAATTATCTATATTTGTAAATAAAATGGCTAACTAATTGATGTTATTCGATATGTTAGAGAGTGGCCCTGAGAGCACACACACATGAAATTATTGTATTACTGACACAGAACCACAAAAAAAATTGCACACTTGTTAAAATGTTTTCCTGTATTGCCCTCAACAGTGGCGTACTTGATTCTTCTGCGGAAATGCAATATACCAATCGTGTGCGATTACGATTTCAGATTCGTACTTGTCTGATTTTAAATGCCCTTGGTAACAACTACAACCTTTTTTGGTCTATATCTAGGCTTATGGACCTTTGCTAAACCATAACACTGAACATAAATTATAGCTACTCTTGCCTTTCTCAATACGTGCCTCTCCACTCAAAAACTCGTTAGCTCCAACAGTTATTTTATTTATCTAATTCATCCACAGATTCCTGAGCCTTCGCTGTGCTCTTCTAGAGAAAGATATGTTCGCAAATCTAACGCGGTTGCAAGCGATGACTTGCACGTGGCTCGTGCAAGTAGCAGTGCGGACGGTGGACACTTCGATATGCCAAGAGAGCTTTGCGCCGACGAGTTTAATGCCCATTGAAATGCCTATCACTACGCCGCCGCCAGACACATTGAGGTTTGCTTACCAATTATAAAAAACCTACTTCAAACAGGAGGATTCGTAGGTTTATTTATATTTTTTATGACTCACTTCAACCCTTCTTAGTGTCCCACTCCAGGGTACGGGTCTTCTCTGAACAATCTTACGAGTTGAGAGAGTTTAGGCCCTAATCCATCGTTTTTATGACTTTTCAGACATAACTCGCTCATATATAGACGGATTTGCAATATTTTTTTTTCTTATTGGACCATTTCCAAATAGTCCATTTAAATTTGAAGTTGTTTTTTTGTATATATTTTTTGTTATCAATTTATTTAACTACCTTTCTAAGAAAGCATAATAATATATCTATAAAAAAGCTGTATATTACCAGAAAACATTTCATATCTAAAAGGTTCAACCCTTTAGTCTCACTGCTGGGCACAGATTTTCTATCTTGTAGAGAGTAAGAGTTGTTAAGAGCTAAAAGTTGAGGTCTTAATTAACACCCGCTGGTCAAGTGCGGGTTGCTGGATGTCATATGTCCTCGAATGATTAATTACTAAACATGCTAATTCTGTCACGATGCTTTCCTTCACCAATATCGAGCAGCGGCGATTGATTGAAATCCCACAAAGATGTGCGGGCTTGACCAGGAAATGAACCCGCGACTATTTCAAAGCCGAGGCCTACACCGCCGCTGCTGGTCATATCATTTTTAACACTACTTGAATCTCAAAACAAGGAATATCAACAGATGCGTTCCCGAATTCGTGTTGGAAAACATAGTTGTGTTGATCACCATGGCGCGGCGGACCATGGCTGGTGCTGTCACTGAGGAAGCGGACATCGCGGCCCTTCTGAGACCTGCCCTTACACTGGTGTTGACCTTCATGGGAGACTCGTCCAGGATTTATAACCCACACTTAAGGTATTTTGAAAATTACTTGACGTATTGTGTCTTAAAGAAACTGTCGACGAATGATATTAATTTATATTATTATGCAAAGTACATCTACTAAGAATAAGTCTCAAAGAAAATTAATCGCTGTAATAATAATATACGTGCATCCATGACTTCCGAATGAAATTAGAAACTTCTTTTGGCGACGGCTGTAAATTCAAACACATTTCTTATTGTTAATCAGTATTTATTCCCTTTTCATAACTATAATCATACAAAATGCATAATATAATCATGTACATAATAATGTAATACTAGATACCAAGTTTTCAATGTTCGCTTCAATGTATAAACACGTCTTACTCCGATCGTTGCTACAAGTCGACTGACGTTTCGGTTGAACCGAGAATTACAAATTATGAAATAGCGGATGTGGCATCGAATCGGAAACTGACTAAACTTTTTAATTTAATATATTTACATGTAGCACTTAACTAAACCAAAACTAGGTACAATAAAGTGATCAATTACCCTCCTTTATCTATCAATTTATACTTAGATTACAATATTCTTCTATTGTATATTTCTCTTCTATTGTATAATTATTTTATTAATTAAATAAATAAAAAAAAATAAACCTTACACTTCTGTGTTTGCTACGTTCATTGTTGTCAGGACAAGGTTGTGTAAACAACAAAATATAAAATCTTACACTCCCCCAAGCGAAAGCTTGTAATATAGAAATGTTCTGTGTGAACAATTTGATGAGGCGTATGTGTTTACTCAGTATTTAGCAGCGTCGTATTATGTTGATGTAAAAAACATCTTAGTATTTCTATTTATTCTCCCTGTATTTATAAATATATACAAGAAAAATCTGAATATTATGTCATCAACGCACAGCCCAAATCCTGCGGTCTAGAGACTCCATATTTGGCACATAGTTTTCTGAGATCTAGGGGTGCACTAAAAAGGATTTTAGTGCGGAAGCTAGCAGATTATTATAAATACTTATTTATACAAATTATTTCGTTATTCTAGAGCTCGACTAGCCGAATGCCTAGAAGCGATGCTGCCAAACCACCCAGATGAACAGCCCCTAAGTAGTTTAGCATCATTCTACCGAGAGCAGTTGTTCAAAGAACATCCACACAGGCTGCAGGTATATAAATGCAATCAATTGTAAAAAAGTAAAGTATCCCACTGCAGGACCTTAACCCCTTATCTAGAGTTAAGTGAGTAACCACACTGGCTAAGTGTAGGTTTTAATACATAATTCATAAATGCCTGTTTTCTCCATCACCAATATGGAAAAGTGATGAAATTCATAAAAAGATATGACACAACCTAAAATCGATGTTGCGAACCTATCTATCTGTTTACCAAATTCTGTCACATATCTAACACATGCGTATTTTTTGAAAAAAATACTATTTTTTTGAATTCTGTAGTTTCTAGAAACAATCTCCTGTTTTTTTTTGTTTCCAGCTAGTGCCATGCCTATTAGACGTGTTTGTGGGCATAGAGATGACTGGCCAAAGTGTTCAGTTCGAACAAAAGTTCAACTACCGACGACCTATGTACTTGGTTATGGACTTCTTATGGGGCATTGAGGAACATAGAGACGCAATCACGTGAGTTTCCTACCTGCTTATACCATTTAACATAACTATACGACGGAAAGGAACGCATGAAATAGAACCTGTAGTATTGGTTTTTACTTTCAGCAGATTTTTTGCATATGTAAATATTCCACCACCATTCATTCACTACCACTTCATTCATTCGTCATACACTGCCACCTTTTCACCGAAAATCATTTACTAGTGAATCGGTATACTGAGCTGGCGCCTTCCAGCGTGGACTACATCATTGCTTCACATTAGACAATTTGTAGTCAAGCGCAAGCCTTTTTCAGCATATTGTATTGTAAGCATAAAAGAAAACATTAGTGCGTACACATGATATTGTGACGTCGGCCTAAGGTTACTTTTTATTGACTACGTTTTAGTTGTGTTCTTGTGTGTGTGTAATTTTAATGCTTCTGATGTTCAAATGTTCAGGCTATACCGCTTAAAAATAAACAAACGGGCCGTCTGCATATTTGTCAGCTTAGAAGTATGAAGAAAACGGTCAAGTGCGAGTCGAACTATGGATTTTTTTGAATATTACCTTTATTTCTGCTGCAAAACCTTGCTTTAAGCCAAATTTCGTGATTCTACGTCAACGGGAACTACCTTCGGGTTGACCTAGAATTGTGAATTAAATTTTGGCTTAAAGCAAGGTCTTGCAGCACATGTAAAGGGAACATTCCGAAAACTAAAAAAATTCAAAATTATAGTAAATTTGGATTTGTACAAGTTTTTGCAAAAATCCAAATTTACCTGCAACTTTATATCATGTTGACTTATGACCTTGATTTTTATACACCTAATAGAGTATAGACCTCAGTATCTGGTATAAATTTCAACTGGCTAGGTCCACCCATTCCTGTGACACAGAGACAGACAAACAAACAGGAGAGTGATTTTATGAAGGGTGCTTTTTACTTTTTGATGTACGGGTCCTAAGTACTTAAAAATCCTTGTTCTGTTTCAGCCGTTTAGCAAAGGAAGCTGAAGCCAATATGGAGGCGGTTCATCCACCGCTTTTCTTGCGTTTTGTTAACTTACTTATGAACGACGCCATCTTTTTATTGGACGAAGCACTTGGTAACATGGCGCAGATTCGGACAATGCAGGCGGCACAGTGAGTACATTTTATCGTCTTGCTTCATAATATAATGGCGAACCATAATTATACACATGTTAAAATTGTTTGTCTTTTTCTTAGTATGTTAATGTCGAGATGACAGACAAAGGCAAATAAATAGAAATAAATAAATGAACTGAATAGAATATGTTTATGCGGGGGTGATTGTTTACTAACTTCTGCCCGCCACTGCATCCACGGAATGCATCCTAAAGGATTAAATATTGTATGATATTCCAGCTAATAAACCAAAATTTTACGCAATTCTATTCGGTTACATCCATCCATACAAACTCACATTAGCATTTATAAAACTAGTAGATCACGTGTATGCGATAGATTTATGTGTAGATAAACATGTGGGTGATATACAGCTTAATCTCCATTTGTATATTCAGCTGTCTTACTATGACACTGCATAGTATTTTTATTGCAATAGTATGAAAGAGAAGTTGCTCTACACATTGTATAGCGGTATCCCTCTAACAAAGGTTTAAGCTGTTGTTTTAGCAGATCTATCATCATCATCAGGCCCTTTAGAACTGTATATTTTAATGGATATAAAATCAGCCTCTAAATAAAAACAACTGACTGAATGACAGAGATGAGTTGCTATAGGTTATTATAAGTTTGTTGTATTTTTCAACAGAGAGTCTGGTGCATGGTCAAACTTGCCACCACAAGAGCGCACTCAGAACCTAAGCAACCTCTCTCAGACTGGTACATTCGCTCGCTTTGACAACATCCTCGGCAGGGACACGATCCGCACTCTAGTCCGGTTGACTGCGCACGCGCCGTACGTTTTCTGTCACCCAACACTTGTGGACCGTATAGCCTCGATGCTCAACTATTTCTTGTTGCATCTTGTTGGGCCTAATAAGAAGAATTTTAAGGTTCGTTATCAATATAATACCGACACATCTTCCTTTTTTCTGCTGGGAAAAATATTAACTATTAACAATCTAACATTTTGTTTAATATAAATTGCATCTGCCATGTAAAAAGTAACAACTGGTAACTAAATACCTACTTATTTAAGAGTAAATTGGTTGCTTCAGATATAGAAGTTGTGAGTTAGTTTAGTGTTTTAAACTAAGATTTTTACAATGAAGTTTGCTCTATGCCATGGATGAACTAAATTTGATAGATGAATGAAATATTTGAGTGGCCCCCAAATGGGTTAAAAACGTTATACCCAAGTATTAAGCATTTCTTATTCGTAGGCAAGCTTTTGTCAGCCTATTTTACTCCACTGCAGAACATAGACCTCTATTAAAGTATGTCACTGATCACGATTCGCGGCTACTCTCATCCAACTCTTACCAGCCACCTTGCAGAAATCGTCACTCCACCTAATCTGAGGGCATCCTACACTACGTTTGCCAATCCAATGATCTCCACTTAAGAACTCGTTTACCTCAACGGCAATCTTTTATGCGGTAGGCTTAGAAAATTTTAACACGGGAATTTTTATGCTCACGCGTTGCCCTCTGCGTGCCCTCTGAACAGTTTATATGCATATACTGTTCATGTTTTGTGATTGTGTTTAGCTTTAATTTACGTGTGCATTTGTAAAGACGCTTTAACTTTTGGTAAGTGTGTAAGTGTGCTGTAAGTAACCTCGCCTCCCCCAAAAACTGGCACAAACAATTTAGTACTAGACTTTTAGTACTAACACCTAGACCTGTTAAATGTTCTAAGATGGTAGATGACAAAATGTGAAGAGACTCATTTTAGTATATCTTTATTGTGTTTGTAGGTGAAAGATATGAAAGAGTACGAGTTTGATCCAGCGAGCACGGTGCTCGACATTTGTCGTATGTATGTGGAGCTCGGCAACAACGAGCGGTTCTGCGCCGCGGTTTCAGACGATGGACGCTCCTATTCACCACAACTGTTCACGCTGGCTGAAGCTGTTTTAGGTAGGTATTTGTTCCTTGGATTGAATAAATTTCAACACGCTTGTTCAAAGTACTTTAGCTACCAATATTTTACAATCGCGATTCAGAAACGATTCAATTTTGGATTTGTTTCTCAATTCGAACATAATGGAAAACCGTACTCCAGAACCAATCGAATCATAAATCGAGGTCGTCGTTACGTTCCAGTGCTATCAGCTGTTTTTGATTAGTAACATTTTTATTGGCTTTTTGTTAGTCTGTGCTTTTTATTTATTTATTTTGAATTTCTCAATCTGACTTAGTTTCTATGCCAACCACAGCTCGGACGTGTCGATATCATGATGACAAATTGACGTTAAACTGAATAAAAACTCGATTTCATCCTGAACTTAATGTTGGCCGATGATTGTTAGATTAATCTACACGTCTAATTACAGTGCGAATCGGAGGTGGTGGTTTAATCGGTTCATTACAAGAAGTAGCATCGCGCGTCAAAACATTGGCAGAAGAGAGACAACGCGATGAAGAGATCCTCTCTAACGCACCAGAAGAGTTCTTAGACCCCATCATGAGTACTTTAATGAGAGATCCTGTTATACTGCCTAGCTCGCGGACTACTGTTGATAGGACTACGATAGCAAGGTAAGTTTTGTCTCATCTCGTCATCATCTTTATGTCGTACAAACTTTCTTAAATTCACTTGCACTTAAGACCTTAATTCTCTGAACTCATAAGATAGTTAAGATAAGACCAATGCCTATGAGTGGGACACTAAAAAGGGTTTAAATGAGTTCTAGTTTATTAGTTCTTCATTTGTTCTTATCTAAGGCATGTATTTGTTTCAGACATCTTCTAAGTGATCAATCGGATCCATTCAACCGGTCGCCACTATCTATGGACCAAGTGAAGTCTAACACAGAACTAAAAGAGAAAATCTTGGCTTGGATTACCGAACAGAAGCAGAAAATTGATACTATGACCACCGATCCTTAAATTGAACAATGAGATAAGAATATGGATGCTTTACTGTCATTTCAATTGTTAATGCTCAATAATAATTAGATTAATGGGTTAAAGATTCCTTAAAAATTTCATACGAGAAGCAAAATGTTTATTCAGATACTACTCTGTCAGATAGTACAATTTGTTTCAAATTTTACTGTGTATGATTTTTCAGTTGAGGGTTTGGAATCCATTTTTCCGTTTTGAAGCAAATTTTTTGTGTTAAATAATGTTTTAGGCAAGATAACTGAACAGCCTATAAGTGTAGTTAATTTGTTCTTAATCAAAACATGAAATCCAAAATAATCTTTATATTGTAAACATAATGAACTTATATTGCTTTGGCATGTTAAAGTTTTTATTCTTATCTTATCGCAATTTAAGAAATTATGTATATTTACTAGAACTGCTAGTATAAACTGTAGGTTAATATAGATGTAGATTTCGTATTGAATGTAATATTTTATATGTACAAACGCCAACAAAACGGTATTTTAATGGTTTGTGTGAAGAATACACTTATAGTAATACTTAGCTAAGAGCTAGTCCAGAAAGGGCGAACTCGCCGCAATTCCCACTGGCGTAAGTTTTACGCGCAAATGTTGATCTACGTGGAACGTATTAACGCGCGATCAGCTGGGGATGATTCTGATGTTCTGAAGATCTCTAAAGATTCTCGCTCTGAAGTTCGCGCGTATACTGAACGCAACAAGGCGTACCTAGTATCGCGACCAGAGTACAATAATCGAATGGACATTCTGGTAAGTGCATTCAATTTACGCGCGTATTTTGAATTCGTGCGATGCTTGTGTGCGCGATGTATTTAGTGCGCAATTGATTCATGGCAAAGGACAGGGTCTTTTTTTAACAGGCCCTAATCTACCATCGCAATAAATCCGTCACTGCTACTCCCGAAAGTGTTTCGGCGCAGCCGTGAAAAGACTCCGGAGTTGAACCCGGCCAAGTTACGAGACACGTAAACTGTCTAGGATCCCGCACGAATTTAATCGGAAAGATGAAGGAGGAGGAGTTGGAAAGTTACATTGTCCATTTCCCTCCAGGCAAGTCAATAAAAGCAAATTTTATTTGTCTTTCACAGAGATTCTTTAGAATTACTTAGAAATACTTTCCTGCTCAAGCATACACCAAAATTTTAAGTTTCCTTCACGTCAGATTTGCTTCCCCTCTGTTTGAATTTCCATATTATAAGATTTTTAACTTTTCTGCTTTCGTCGTCCTTACGTAGTAATATTATAAGTGTATGGGTTCAAGTAAAGACAGTGCTATATGTATGTATATTAATTTATTATAATATTGTAAATTTTAGTTTTAGCTTTGGTACATATCAGTTGCGGTAAGATATATTTTTCTGTAGTTGGATTCTGTTGACCATAATAGATTCTTGTTATATTTATGTATAATTTAATGTTAGGTTACAGGTTCTGAGAAATGCTTACCACCTATAATAATCCTATAACACTTTTGTGGACACTACGTCCATAGGCGGCTTGTATATAGGTTTGAATGTAACACACTACGTCTTATGAAGTATAAAGTCAGTGTTTTATTTATAAAAATATTCTACTGTCATTTTGAATACTTTCCGCGTTGTTCTTGTGTCTATGGAAGTGTAATACAGCTTACTAAAAGAAATAATGTATTAAGGATAATGTTATGTTGGTTCGAAAGCATTTTTCATTCAGGTACAATTCTAAAATTTGTACCATCCTTTTATTGTGATATATCTTTCTGTGTTCTATCCATAATTTAGCATTATAATCTTAATTATATACGATAATGATTGATAATATATTTCTTGGATTGTGATCTTTCGTTATTTTTACATATTAAAGCAGATGTGTGAAAAATATATTTATCATAGTAAAATCTGCATGCAATGCAAATCCTTTCAGAAGCTTTTTAGATCATCGCGAACAAACAGACAGATAGCAACCTAGAACATATCCTAAAAAAATACTTTTATCTTAAATATTATGACTGTTTTTACCTCTATTGCCTTCCCGAAGATGTTCAGAACACTTAAGGTTGCTTAAAAGTCTTCATTTATTCCTACTTAAGCACAATCTAATCTATGATTCTTTCTTCGATATTGCTGGCTGATATGCGTTTAATTTGTGACTGGATGACATAGAATTTTATTTTTAATTTATATTTAATAATTTAATATGGCCTATCATCAATGTTTTTCAACAGCATATACCAGTAGCTTCTTACTTTAGAGCAAAAGAGTATTTTTAAAAAGGTTTTAATTTTATTATTACTCCAAACCACATTCACATCTAAATTAAGATTTTTTAAATCATATTTAGGAATTGGTTAAGGAAACAGGGAAACAAACGTCGTGGTTTTTTATGGAGTCAATAGTCTTGGACGCTCCGGAAATTTCGCCTGCACCAATCTCTGTCCGTCCCTCTATCCCACTCTACATTACTAGTGGGTATCCCTTTGGATGTGGATTTAACGACCAAAAAGCGGCTCAGTAATTTTGAAGATTACAGGGATGCCACATACACGAACGACCACAAATCGGTTCAGTAGTTTTAAGATTTCAGGGATGCCACATACACGAACGACCAAAAATCGGTTCAGCAGTTTTGAAGATTACAGCGATGCCACGGACACGAGCGACTAAAAATCGGCTCAGTAGTTTTAAAGATTACAGGGATGCTACTTACACAAAGGAATACAAATCGGCTCAGTAGTTTTGAAGATTACAGGGATGCCACGGACACGAACGACTAAAAATCGACTCAGTTGTTTTGAAGATTACAGGAACGCCACGGACACGAACGACCACAACTCGGGTCAGTAGTTTTGAAGATTACGGGGATGGCATAGGCACAAACGACCAAAAATCGGCTCAGTAGTTTTGAAGATTACAATGATCGCACAGACACGAACGACCAAAAATCGGTTCAGTAGTTTTGAAGACTACAGGGATGGCACAGACATGACCGACCAAAAATCGGCTTAGTAGTTTTGAAGATTATAGGGATGGCTCAGACACGAACGACCAAAAATCGGCTCAGTAGTTTTGAAGATTACGGGGATGCCACATACACGAACGACCACAAATCGGTTCATTAGGTCTGAAGATTACAGGGATGGCACAGACACGACCTGTAATTATATATCAAAATTGATATCCTAATTACAAATTTTCCAATGTGTGAAATTCGCGCCAACACTGCCCAACACAAAGGAATACTTTACAGTGGCTGCAAGTGATGTTACAGAGCTTGCGTTGCTTTTTTGCGGAGCAACGAACACAAAGTCCTCTCTTAAATTTGACTTGTGACGTTGTTGTGCGCTCTTGTGACACTTCCATATGTTCCGGAAAATGGTGAATTGAAGTATTCAGCCTGTCGCAAGAAATCACTTGACCCGTTCGAGGTACTACGTCTGAGCCAAACCTAGCGCATAACTGTTCTGCCAGCTTATATCGGAATTGCCTATGAGACATTTTCCGCTGTTGTCCCATATTTTCACAGTATATAATATACGTGTTCAAAATGGTAACATTTAGTAAACGGCGAAATACTTTGATGTACCATTTGATCCCCCTTTTTCGTTCCATAAGATACATGGACAATTTTTGATCTTTCAGATCCACGCCGCCCATGAATTTGTTATACTCCTGCACCACCTTTGGCTTGGAGCAGTCTCTGCCAACCCTTCTGCATGGTTCCATGTCTGTGTTGTGGTACGTCGACACTGTGGTGACAAGTACTACATCCTTCCACGCTAGGACTGATACGTCACCACAGTGTCGGCTAACCACTGAACCTCTTTCAATAGCCTTGTCGTTTAAATTTTTTATACAGAGGGGTGTGTCTGTGCGCCGCCTATTTAGAGTACCAACCACGTCCGTCTTCTTCATTTTTAGAAATCTACATAGAGAGACGCTATTGTAATAGTTATCCATAAAGACAGTAAATCCTTTGCCAAGGTAATCTTTCAACAAGGTCAAAACAATTTTTGCCGTCGATGATGTAAATCCATACAGTGCCTGTGATGCCGTGGTGCCCTTTCCTGTATAAATAATGATATCCAAGACATAACCTGTAACAGATTCGCATAGTTCGTACGTCTTTATGCCGAGTCGTGCTGCTTTAGAACGGATGCATTGAACCCAGCTCAAATGACCCTTCCAAAGCAGCAACGATTCGTCAAGCGAAAGTTCCCTGCGAGGAGTGTATACGGCTCTAAATTTCTTACTCAAGTAATCCACTATTGGTTTAATTTTAGCTAATCGCCGCTCTGGACCGTGGGATGTTAATGCATTATTGTCACTAAAGTGTAAAAACCGCATTAGTAACAAAAATCGGTCGCGGGACATAAGACGCCGGAATCCAGACATGCCTAGATCTCCGGTGCTCCAGTATTCATTAATGCAGCTTCTGAGGCAAATTCCCATTAAAATCATCATCGCGACGAGCCTATAGATTTCTGCTTCCGTTGTTTCTGTCCAACTCCTTAACCGCGAACTATTCGGTATTGATCCCTCCGAGTTGGACTCAAACTTCGGAGCGATAGTGTTCCACGCATATTTATTAGTCTCAATGACAATGTGATCAATAAGAGGCTGGTCCAAAATTTCAAGGAACAAGTCTTGTTGAGGACTTGTTCCTTGAATTTTTGGACCAGAGACTTCGTTAAAAATTTCCCTTTCCCCTCTAAAATTATCGTAATTGGAGTCCCAGTCAAACTCCCCTAAATTTATGGGATCTTCCTCCTGCAACTCCTCGCCACCATCACCTTCCAGGATTCCTCGCAGTTGGTCAGGGGAGAAATCTGCCTCATCTTCTTCGTCACTACTCGAGTCAATTGCCAGAGATGCGGCAAATGGGTCTAACACATCATCATCCTGTCAAAACAAGAAAGTCCTCAACCAGAAGCACACGTGCGCACACAAATTTGTTAATTAGTTCCTATCTCTGCATTAGTACCTATAGGTATTATACAAGCAAAAAAAAAGTTAAAAGAATTTTCTTTCGGTTCAGGAGTGTTCGAGTAACAGGTGAACATAAAAAGTTTTCAATAAATTAAGAACTTCCTCTTTTTACCCGACTGAAGTACAGGCATTTTTTCGAAGCCCGTTACACCATTTTTAGCCATATTAAATAATCGTAAATGTTATACACTATAGATCACAGGATTAGTAGGTAATGCAAAAACTTGTGTTAGTTGAATAATTATAAAAATATGTACGTACTGCCTCTTCTTCTACTCCTTCGTCAAAAAGATGGCGTGGCCTAAAAGAATTGGTCTCCTCCTCCTCTATTATCTCAATTCCTTCCCCGGCCAGTAAATTTTGAGGTTGCCATGGCTGTGAAGAAGTTGCATTGCAAATATCGATACCACGCGTTAGGAAATAATAGGATTCATACACACCCGAAGTTGCCCGGACTCAGTTCTTTCAAATACTACTTCGTCGTTAGATACATGAAGTGTTCCTTGTGGTGAAACATTTACTCCGATCACTAACTCTAAGGGTCTGCTTCCACAAGGGGTCAATGGTTCCATGATTCTAGAAATATGAATATATATGATTATACTTATTGAGTTTTATCTTTCTGGGGTCCACCTAGGGTACCATCTCCATCATAAAATAAAGAGTCTCATCTTAAAAAACTGATTCAGATAATGGAAACTAAATACAACTTAGTAAAACTAATCTGATCATCTTCCGGTGATTCGTAATAAATGTACTAACCCCCCCCCCCCCCTTCACAATGAGGGAAAATAGGTATTTTATAAAATTTACTTTTTTCTTACAACGCTTTTTTCATCGTAGACCACATCATTGCTTAACATCAGACAAGTTGTAGTCAAGTTAAAGTCAAAAAACTTAGTTTCATGGGCTGAATACATAATTAGCAAAATAAATCATGTTGGGATAGTATAGACATTATGAAACACGCTGTATCATAGATTTAGGATGTAAGCTGATGCTTACAGTAGATTGGCAATGTAAGACGAGACCAAAAACCAATTGCAGTATTGTGCGTGTTTTGTGAATGTGTGCGTGGCGCATAGAGCTTGCTGCACCATGCACCGGCTGATACTTCTACGGCTAGTGATTATATTATAACAATAAAAAAATATAAAATTAGTAATCATTTTATGATATCACACTATTTATATCAACATTTTTGAGAGTTAAGACACATTACAATATTTAAAGTTAGTTAATATAACATTTTGGAAATCAATATTTCGTTAATTAATTATGCAGTGAAATGCGTATTTCGTTAATTTTTAAGATTTGCCATTTCAGAATTTTTTTGCTTTTATTGGAACGATTGTCATGTAGCCACCAGTATATTAAAAAAATAATTTGTCTAAGATTGCGGTTTCAATTAAAATTATCGCTCCAAAACAGTTCCAAATAAATGATTTCATTAAAAACCGACAGAGGCCACATGATAGTTGTTTAGCGTCATCATTTTTGTTGATGTTTTTTTGTTTCGAGATATTTTTTCATAAATGCAACTAAAATGCACAAAATGTACCTCAATATTAGGTAGTCATAACAATGCTACAAATGTTTCAATTGAAAGGAGAGTTAATTTGTGTTTGGGACCTTCAACCCAAAATTGAGACAAAAATGGTACCAGTCTTAGAAAAGGCGATGGTCCAAATGATGCAATTCATATATACTGTCATTAAAACTGCCTCGGTGGTCCTCTTTCCCCTAGTTAGTAGTTAGCCATGGACTACAAATATAAACCAAGCAATACTATGTCGCGAAGGCAACGGTTCTGTGGTGATAATATGAAGATATTTTTCCATTTTCCCGAAGTCCATCATTAGATCACCATTTTTTACTATGGCAGTATATTATTTCAAACATAAATAGATTTAAATGAATTTTCAAAATCGGTTCACAATTCACGAAGATCGGATAACATACATTGAAAAAAAAACAACAACCAAAACCCAAAACAATATCTCATATTTCAGAAGTCGGTTAAAACTTAAAAAAAATTACGAACATCTCGAAAGTTGTATGGAACCTATACCGGTTACCTATTACACTATAAAAAATCAATAAGTATTATCTATAATAGTAAGACTCTATACTATGCGTTTCAAATAAGAATAGGACTGGACTCGCGGCTAACTTCATACCAAAAACCAAGCAAAAGTAGCGCCAGCACAAAATGACAAACCACAGACAATAATATTATTTTGAAATGTGTATGGAAAACTGATCTAAGTAAAAAACTTTATTTAGGTATGTAGTTACAATGTAGCTACCTGCCTAAGTAAATTTACGCGCTAGGATGCCACAAATACTTTTACACGCATAAAAACACATACTTTAACATAAAAGCACCGCTTTTTGTCGTCAGAAGTTAATAAAATGTGTTCGTACCTAAATATTCTACTCCAAATGTCCAATTTTAGTCGAACGGCAGTCAGATATACCTACACATTTTTATTTTATTTTCATCTAGATGTGATGTGATTATTATAACGAAGAAACATTTTTGCAAACTGTACTAAAAAATATGAAGTTGTTGCGCATTCCGGTCCAAGATGGCGGATTTCCAATCCTATTCTCATTTGAAACGCATAGTTTTTAAAAAGTGATGTTAAAAATAGCGGGAATTCACGTATTTGTTAGTATTTTAAATTGACTGCCTATGCATTTAGAGTATTATTGTGATTAAACACTATAATTTTTCCTATGTAATTATGTTTAAAACTTTTGAAGCAGTTTTAAAACAAGGCATGTAGAGAGCAAAACATATCAGTCCTACCTAAGTGTAAAAAGTATAATTTTGTAAGTTTTCTCTTTTAGATGCGTTACATGCTGGTACAGAACAGGTAACCATAATAACTATCGTCTAATACAAAATTTCGCTTTAAAACTATAAACATATAAAGAAATTAGTATTATTTGTTCCGGTCACGATTAATACTTTTACCGCATGGGACCGTTAGCGTATACGTGTTTGGTCTCGTCTATCTATCTCACTCTAACATATGCGTATCGGCGTATCCTATTCTCTATCTCTTTTTGCCGATCTATTTATGCTAGATCTATTCGCTGTATAGTAACGAACGGATTGTACACATACTACACTACGTCCGCCATTATGGTATTTGTATAAGTGCGTGAGAATTCGCGCCTATTTCGCTTATTTTAGCTTTTTATCGAAATAAATACGAAATTATTGGAGAAATCGACTGTTATTTATAACTATTTTTTTTTCGAAAATTCACGTTATAACATTGAAAATGCAATAGAAAAAGGCTAAAATTACGTAGAAACCGAACAAAATCAAACTTTCAATACCAGTCATAACTTAGGTGTAAGTGTATTTAGTATTTTTATTGTTTTACAGGTTCTTTATAGTAAAAATAATAATATGAAATAAACATTTACTTACATTTTTTGATAATTTCCAGCGAATTTCGTTTTTCAGGAACAATAACACACTGCCACTGGATGTACCGAAATAGTGATGGTCATTGGTCAACTTGAGTAACTAACTCGAGTTGGGCGTAACTCGAATCCACTCGAGTTGAATTCTCTCTAACTCGAGTTCGAAAACCGAATAGAACCGACGTGAAGCGAAGTTTGCCGATCATTTGAGACTATAATATAGTCTGATAAAAACGAATGAAATGAATATAGTCACTATATTCATTCGTCCATAACAAACAAACAAGTGTCATTAAATCAATTTTATTACATGTACATTTGAGGTTATCTTTAAAGTGTTTTTTGTCAATAACTAGTCGTTAGTTAGTTGTCAGGAAAATATTTTTTCTGGTTTTAAAATCATTTGACATTTTCCTTTAAAGTACCTACGATATAATTAAGATAAAAATATAAGCATATAATTGAACTATGGAAAAATATTCTTTGTGATACTAATTATCTAATTTTCTTGAAAATATTGTGATTACTGATTATAAAACAATTATGAGCCCGTAAATGTACCTATGTACATACTTGCATCATAATGTTAGTCTGATTTTAAAAAGACTACTATTATAATTTCATTGTTTAATTGATAGTAAATATTATTTTCAATTAAAATTAGAGCCAAAAATACTTAAATAAATGATTCGATTTCAAACAATTACTTTTTTGTTTCTTTAGTTAGTAGGTATAACTCTCCCAATACATAATAAATAAATAATATAAAAAATAAGGAATTGAAACTGATAAAAGTATAATTTGTCTATTCCAATTTTTTTGAGTATTTACTTGCATAAATACTTTAAAAAAATTGGAACAGCTGAGGGAATAATTTGGTAGAAACTCAAAAAAATAATTTACTTGTCCATCCAGTTAACTCGAGTTACGTAAGTCGAGTTCAACCCGAGTTACGTGGATTTTAACTCGGGTTAACTCGAGTTTTGTTTTTTCCGAGTTGGCCCATCACTATACCGAAATTTGAAATTAATTTTTCAGGTAGCCAGGCGCCAGGAAGTATGTAAACAAGAAAGCAGATTTATAATTTTAGTCTCGTCTCCAGTTTAACTTCCTATATTAAAGGCTCTTCGTCGCGCATATCCACTCCCTCGCAACGCGCTGCCGCTCACAGCCACAGACTACTGAGAACCCAGCGGTTCACAGCTACAGACAGAAGACTGTTTCTTTACTACTTTACGACCGCACGTGCGCTAGATAGAGATGACATAATGCTTTCTTCTCTTTCACTCACAGACACGATATTCACTCATTTAATATAGACAAGAATTAGGTGAAATCGGTTTATGGTCAACACTGCCTCTACCATAGAAGAGCTCTACGGACCCACACCAAAAAAACACATAGTCTGCTTAGTCTGTGCAAAACAATACTATAGCATAGACAATTTTAGTTGACATGGCGGAGTAATCAGCTGTTAATTACAAATAAAGTGTATAATTCTTGTAGAAATCAAATCTTTTCGTAGTATGGACTGTTATATTTATAAGTGATGCTGATCAACGCCGACTGTACATTGAGTTAGTGTTATCAATCATCAAATTAAATTAAAAGAAAAAAGGAATGGCGCGATGTCCCTTGTCATAGCGCTGTCTGTCAGCCACCTTCATTCATCCATTGTGCAGAAAAAATGTGACTTGTTCGCTTTGTAATTTTGTTTTTATGTAATATGTGCTAGTTAGTTGTTAGAATTATCTCTTATTAACTCCCAATACAGCTAAGAAATTCCGTTACCATTTCTCTTTGTTAAAAACACGTCGTAAAGCTAGGAACAACTACTCGTAAAATTGCCTCTACAAAGAGCTTGTTGCGGCGTCGTCGGCGACTGAAATAGTGAATTTGTTGAGCAGTGATAGATGAATGTCCAGTGTGATAGTGGCATAGAATTGTTTTTGTGTTAGTGTAGTGTAATGGAGGGGAGGATGTCGGGTCGGGTTAGGAAGCAGGAGTGTGCGGTGGGAAAACAGGGGCCGATGCGGGCTACCCTGCCTGTGTCGTCGGTGATGAAGCAGAGCGGCGGGCTCAAGAAGAACGCAGCCAACAGTCCGACGTTGTCACCTACGAACGCGTGGAGACGTGAATCTCCAGATCACGCGCTGTCAGGACAGCGGAGCCCTGGAGCCCTCAATTACAAAGGTAAATCGTTGTTTTTAAGACACTTGACACCAATAGCAATATATGGTGGAAATTCCACGGGTACGCACAAAGTGCTTTGCTTCGACTTTCATTGTGCGAACTGCCAAATTGTGGAATTCGCTGCCGGCATCTATGTTTCCCGATAGCTATAATCTAGTGGTATTCAAGTCAAGAGTGAATCGGTATTTATTGGGTAAGTGCGTTCCATCGTAGACTGCATCATTGCTTCACATCAGGCAAGTTGTGGTCAAGCGCAAGCCTACTTTAGATTAAAAAAAATAGAAATGGAGTCTTGGTCTTCAAAATGGGTTGAAGACTATGATTGAACTATCCTACTGAAAGTACTGGAGTTTCTATGATGAATGTGTACATGTTTCTTTGTCTGTAAAAATACTACTTAATACAATTGGATGTAATTTGGCACAGGGCTAGTTTAGTCCAGAGTAACTCACCAATTCTTTGCAATGACTATGTATCATAGCTAATACATACAATTTTAATATTGTTTCTATATCTTGTTGTAGCAATGAGACATTGCCTATTAAGCTTAGAGAATTTAACATGGAACTGGTATTGTGCATGTTTCCCTCTGCCAAGGTACATGAACAGTTGTATGCATAAACTGTTCATGTTTGTGTGTAGCTAATATTTATGAGTGCATTTGTAAAGACGCATCAACTTTTACATGTGGTTTGTATGTAGTTCTAGAAGTTGCATATAACACCTCCCGTCTTAAACACTCTAAGCTATTGGGGGAAGCTGCTGGCAGAAGCTAGTTTTGAATAAAGTTTAAAATTAAATATTGTTGTTATTATTATATCATTAATCTAAAAATTCTATGTGTGTAATTCTTGTCTTATTATTATTATGGGTACTTGAATCTGAATTAAATTTAGGTTTGACAAAACACTTATCATTTAGAACTCCTATGTACATTTTCTATTATTCTATTACCCCTATGTGTCCAGTATTAGCCATATCATCTTCAATGTCAATGTGTTATTATTATACTTAAGCCACTTTTTGGTTTATTCTGGTAGCTAGCCTATCAGGTTAGACTAGTAGTTCAGATAAATAAATAATAGTAAATTTTGATTCAGATAGAAATAACCATAATAATAACAAGACAAGAATAACATACATACCATTTTTAGGTTAATCTTATAGTAATAAATAATTGTAGCTGATTTTGAATTTTATTTAATGTGCTATTCCATTCCAGACTATAGCCTCGTAAGACCTTGATTTATTTTGTGCTAGCTTTAGTAAAGACCGGAGGTACTGTATAAAGAACCAACTTCTTATACCTGTTCCGTCCTAGCACTTTTGTCTAGTATTATAATGCATAATAAAATTATGGTCCTTTTAAAGGGACCGGAGGTCTTACGAGGATAATCTAGTGCCAAATTTCATCCAAATTCATCTGTAATTTTCATGTGAAAAAGAGTAACAAACATCCATACATCCGTCAATACAAACTTTGCATTGTATAATATTAGAAGTATATAGATCAATAATTAATTATATAAGTTTTTATTACCTATCCTTCAATTAAATCATACCCCTTCCTAAAAGGGGCTTAGCCTCTGGGATGGAGAAGTTAATAATTTTAAGGAGCTAATAAATTAGATGCCCTATCTACCTCATTCAGCATTCTGGAGTGGACAGGGCCTACCCAGCTTTTCCATTGTATTGTTAAGTTTTAGATTGTTTTTATTATGCAGTTACTTTATGTTTCCAGGCAAGGGGCGTTTTGGTGCCAGTGTTATAAGACGTACAGCTTCACTGGATACTTTGTACCACAAAGGACAGTGGTCCAGGGATTACTATCTACACGCTGGGCACTTGCAAGTTGATAAGTCCACACAGGTAAATATTCTGGATTTTCATGTGTCTTGTTAGATTAAAATTATCTGTTATTTCTTCTTAATTGGAGTTAATTATAAAATAGCGACCTGTCCTTCACATGAGTACCAATTACACACCTTCCTCATAGATCGCTCTGTCTATGTTGAAAACTGCATGAAAATCGCGAACAGACATTGGAAGCAACTTCATTTTATACATGTAAAGATAAAGATTATGAGAATTAAAGGTTCTTTAGATATTCATAAAAGAAACAAAGATTTTATCAGTTTTTAACTGACTTCCAAAAAAGGAGGTTTCTCAATTTGACCGCATATTGTTATATGCTTTTTTTATTTATTCGCAGATAAAAATAATAATAAAAATTAACTATAATTAAACAAAAAAAAAATTATAATAATTACCTTTTTTTTATGAACCCATTCTGATATTTTAAAGAGTATAATTCTGCAGTGGTCCCATTAGCACCATAGACACCCGCAGGTTAGCTGCGATTATCCATGACTAGCAGGATAATCACGAGTAACTCCGTTTATGTACCTTTTACGTGTGTTGGCACAGACTTCATATTATATCAAATACTTATTAAGTATTTCTGATTATCCTAAATTACAATATGCTATGTAAATTTATTTTTGACTTTTTTTAGTTTCCTTTTGGTCTGTTTAATTTTTTGACAAAATTTATTTTATCAAGTTTGTTTACCACTTCAATATAACTTTCCCAGACTGATGATGGTGGTGGAGCCTCAGGTAGATCCTCCCGTGGTTCAGAAGATGACAAGCTGGATAGATTCCTTAGGAGTCGTCTGTCGCGTCCACACAAACCTTCAGCTTCAGGCGATTATTCCAGCCATGCAATGACCTCTGCTATCTGTAAGTTAACATGCATTTTAATTTTATAATCAAGGAATTATTTACGTATATGGGTCTAACTACTACTATTAGACTTTAGGCCTCCAATTAGAAGTTTGTTTTATGATTTTCACCTACAAAATTTATAATTTTCCTAATCAAAAATTCAATAACAGATATAAATTAATATTATATTATCTAGAAAGTTATCACTATTGAAAAATATATTACAGGGTCTAGATTTGGTGGTGGCAGTGTTCCTCTTCGGGCAGCAAGGTCATCTGTAGAAGGTCTTAACCAGGAGATAGAGCGACTAGTGTTGTACCCGGCCAGTGGCACTCAAACTCCACATCTCGATCGGCTAAGAGATAAGGTATGTAATGCGCACGATCGCCAGTCATTCATTGACAATTCATTCACAGCCAGTGAAGCTGTATTAAATTGTATATGTTTATTCCCTTACATGCTTTTGGTTTGAGCATTCATTGTTTCTATTACAAGATTGCAGACTTCTTGCTGATGACAGATCAGATCATATGAGTTAACTCCATGATCTCATATGCTCAGCTTCACTAGATACTTTGCACTACAAAGGACAGTTTAGATTTAGTTTTATTTCTAGCAAAAAAGTTTAGTTCATCTAAATATTATTCGCAGGTGACTCCGGAAGGTCATCGTGCGCCACTAGCTGAACTCCTGAGACGCTCTGTCAACACTCAAACACCACATGATCTTTGTCACACAGCTCATTCATCAGGTAGTCTTTATTTACTGTTCATATCTTGAAATACAATTACTTTTACGACACGTCAGTCTTATGCAGCGCACAATAAGCCTACCAAAATGTGGGTAGCAATGTCCAAATTAATTTCAATTACTTTTGAAAACATTTGCGATATATTTTGTCAATATTATACAAATCTGTGGGCACTAACTGAACATTATGGGCTTAGATCCATCATCCCGAGGGTCGCTCAGGTCACTCTCCAGCAATGGCTCAGCGGAGCTACTAGCTACAGGTCTTATACCAGTTTAAACTTATAACCCTATTGCAATATTGTCTACCTATAGATATACATAATGTGGATCACTTGATATCTAAATCCAGTACAAGTAAAGAGAGCAATTATTGTTTGTACTTAGTTAAAACCTTCACAAAGCACTTCTATAATTTGTTAAGCTGTGAATGTTTTTATACTATTTTGTTTGACTGATATTTATCTAGAAATTTGTGATCTATAGGTTGACAATATACTGGAATGGTTTGAAAGTCCCAAAGCATGTGATTTGAACCTCCTTTGCTTATTATGCAATATGCATATGTTAGTAGGCAAAATAGAAGTAGATATACATTAAAAGTAGTATAAATGTATAAAGCACAGGTGTAATAAGCAAATATAAGTTTGTCTTAGGTCTTCCTGGTATAGGTAGAGCATGAATTTCCCCAGCAAAAAAGAAAGAATACTTAAATCTGCTTGTGAATAGTTTGACTATCTAAGAGATAATTAATAAATGTATTTTGAATTCATTCTAAAATTATTTTTCCAGGAGGTAGTGTCTGTTCGTCTCCTGACTTGGACGGATCCAAACTAGGAACATCACCACAAATAAATCGCTTCTTAGCTCGTGAACCTCCAGATGGTTGTGAAAAGGTACAATACACAAACATTCATTGTTAATAATATGCTAGGGCAAGTTGTTAATGGAATATTTAACAGAGGCATTTATTTATTTTCTAGGTTAACCTGAAAGCCGGTGAAGGAGCATACACTGAAGCATTGTCAGTAATGAAGCCCACTATGCCCGGATTTACGCTGCGACCTTCGCTAGGCTCTGCCTTCCAGCCACTCCAGCCTTCCACACCGCCCTCGCCGCCCACCACTACCCATTGAGTCTACACATACTCACTAAATACTAACCTGCAGAAAACCCACTCACTACACCAATTAAAAACATACTTTGGTGCATAAAACCCAAACTTCTTCTGATTTTCGTCCAAGATAGTTGAAACCTTATGGGACTTAAGATGATACAGCGAGTGGTATTTCTGTATTACAGTATTTTGTGCACACTTATCCCACGACACACAGTGGTATAATTCAACAAAGTTACATCAACTTTGTTAAAAGCTATAACCGATGCTGCCAACCGTAAATTGACACATTGATTGATAAATTAATTTAACACTGTTGAATGTGGCGCGGTTATTGGACTTTTTGTCATACTCTACGAGTATATTTCTTTTGTGGTAAGTTACATTTGTACATTTTTCTTGAACCTATGTTTAGTTTGGTTTCGCATCTACTGTCATTTTCTACCTAACGTTGATTGTTTTACATTTATTAAAAAGATATTCATTGCATCTAAAGTTTTAGGACATGTTCATTATACTTGTATAATCTGTTGACAATAATAATTAAATTAATGGAATGATAAAATGGTGTAGGAGGATAAATGTTTGTCAATTTCCATCAATTTTTGGTAAGAGCGGAAGATTGTCCCAATGTAATACAATATTAATTCAGAGATACAAAAACAACCAAGGCATATATAAACACAGTTGATTCAAAATGGCCAATGATGCTTTAACATGTTCCCTGTCCGAATGTTTAGTCACGCCAGCCCATGCTGCCACTGCTGAGTCACCAATTATTGACTGCAAAAATTGGGCATGTGAGATTATCAGATCGTTTTGTATTGTATCTGGATAGTGAATATGTTAAATTTTAATACTATTGTTATAGTTCATAGTAATAGTTACATATTTTTTAAAAGATACATCTCTAATACTAAAGGGGCAGTAAAAAGATTTTTCTTTTGTTTTTTCTTCACATTGATAGTATTGTTAATTGGATCTCCTCTAAATACAAATTGTATTTTATTTGCCTTATATTGTATCTATAATGATAATGTTATTTTTCTACTAACATTTAAAGCCTCAGGTTAATTGATTAACATGACTGGTTATGTATTTGATCTCATTTTATGTATTATTGCACCTCATGTTGATAA
This sequence comes from Meganola albula, assembly GCA_936450015.1. NCBI lineage: Eukaryota > Metazoa > Arthropoda > Insecta > Lepidoptera > Nolidae > Meganola > Meganola albula. The sequence continues at coordinate 8,219,821 of OW388155.1, read as the reverse complement.
TATAATTGTAATATTGTAACAAATAAGTGATATAATTTCAACATACTTAAGGTTCTTATTTAAAGTTTCGGACCAAATTGTAACAGCCATTTCGTTTTGTGGTAATAAACCTATCGGTTGCTAGGACGATTTTCTAATGCAAAAGAGCTTTAACTAATGGGATTTGATAAAGAAAATGTATGTAAGAAAATAGACTGAATTTTTAAACTTTACTCATCACTTTGATACAGGTAACTTGAGTTTGTACGTTATGTAGTGTAGAATACTATGAAGTGCCTCTCGTGGACATTACTTGTTTCTTTTGTATAGATTTAATTTGATGTCAACATCTATGGTGGGTATAGACAAACTGCAAGCTCTCGGTAAAGTCACTTCAACATTATGAAACAGGTGCACGGTACTTATCTCTTATCAGTTTAGTATACTTTGTGATACTGTTATTTGGCACAAGTATAAATGCTGTCACTGGGCTTACCACTGCTTGGTAATTAACATCTTTTTATGTCTTGAGTGTAACTTTAGTGCACTTATACCTTTCCCCATGTGATATTACCATTGTTTTAATATCTGTATCAGGCTCATGAGGCATGTGTTTATACATTATAATTGTCTTTTAAAGAGCTTCTAACACCACTTGTTGGATTTCTCGTTTTGGCCAAAAATGCATTTTTATGATCGAGACTGATAAAGTAGTATGTTGATGAAAATTACACGTAACGTAGTTAGATCTGCTTTTACGCAATTATTTTTGAAACTTAGGTATTTAAATTTTATTGCAAATATCACATATTTTGGATGGCTCACCTTTGGAATATATAGTATTTTAAAATTTTCATTGCTCAAAACCATTTTTAATGAGTGCCACTGTGCCGAATTCCAAGTAATTGTATAGAGTGTAATGTTTCCAGTTGAATAAGTAGCTTTTGGTCAAATTGGTTATACAATAAACAAAATGTGATGATATCTGATAATTAATGAATCCATCAAGTCTAAGTGTTGATTTTATTTAGACAACTGATGATATTACACTGCATAATTAGGTATCACGGAGTGGTATTCATATATTGTGAAGAATTATAGAAGGTGCTGTGTAGAAACTATTAAATGTGTACAGACTGACTTGTGGCAAGCAGTGTTTGATTCACGTAAAGCTTACTCACTGAGTAACACATATCTTTTGAAATAATTATAAATTTTCACCAAGTTTTCAATGTCAGGTGAATAAGACAAGATCTGCAACTTTGTTAACCTATGTATGTTGTAGAGAAAACCTTTTTCATTTCATGTTTGAGTAATACTGCAATAGAATTAAAGTAAATAAGAACCGAGCCAATACTTGATATCAGGATTTCTGTGTAAAATGTTTCCAAAATAAGTGCAATGTAGTAATAGCTATAACATTGAATTAAATATTCTGATGTATATTATAAAAACAATGTTAATTTTTTTTTAAATCGTCATGACCACAGATTTTAGTTGCTTATTGTATAACAACGACTAAATAGCTTTTTCGTAAAATGAGCTTAGTGTTTTACATAAAAACTGATTGTGTGTGAAGCTCTATTATTGTTAATAAGAAATAAACAACCCACTGAACCGTCCGGTCGGCGCCGAGACTAATCTTTTCGTACTCAGTTTGTTTTAATATTAATATGCCTTCATTGTTGAGTATGCGCTGCTTCCTAACAGCTTCCATGTCGCTTTTAGACTCCACACTTGAACCTAAAATATGCTTTACTAATAATTGACATGTCACAGGTCCAGGTTGTAATTTAGGATTTGGATAAGCCTCTCCCAATGTCGTTACCTAATTTAAGGTTAGTAAGTTTTAGTGAAGGGCCCGAAAATTATTAGCTGTTAATAAATGTGTGCTATATGGTCCCCTTACTGTTTAATTTAAAGTAAACCACGGGTGTGGATGAGTTTCTAAATAAAGATGTTACATCATTGGTGTTAATGCACCGAATGGGTTTCAGGAACATCTCTATCTAAAAACTTGAAATCGTTTTAAAGTACATATTTAAGATATTTTTATATGTTCAGGGTAGGAGAAGGGCGAGTTGTACCATAAAGTAACTTGGCTAGATCTTAGATTTGATAGTTCATTTATAGATGGTTAATATTATTTTATGCTTTTAGATGAATGATAAGTTTGTAATTTTTATTAATACAATATTAGATTAAATACTAACATTTAAACTAAACCAAAAGTGCCCATTGAGATAAGTTTATAATGAGAGCAAGCCTTTTGTTTCGCATTTTGTTAAAGAATAATGTTTAGGCAGGAAAATTAGTAAATAAGAAAAATTATCGAAGGATTGTTGAGTTTTAAGTTTCTAAAATTGTTAAGGTTTATCAAAAAATCCTTAAGTTTTTGTACAAGTAATGTTAAACAAAGGGCTTGTTTAGTTAGAGGCATTAATTAACATCAATATTAATAGATCTACTTTTAAGTAATCTTAAGAATGGTTTTATTATAGTTTTGTTTCAGAGAAGAAATTCTAATTACTATTTTTGTTTCCAATATTTTATCACTTTTATCTGTTTTCACTGTAATGTATCTTGCTGTATTGCAGACATATCCAATATACAGACTGATTTAAAGAATTGTCTTTTTGTATTAGTTTTTAAATATTTACTTTTTAAAAACTCAGAAGTACTTTCTCAATCTGTCTTGGTTTATCTACCTTAGTAGTCTTGTCAAACTCAAATGTTGGGCTAAAAAGCATGAAGACTAGATTAGAAAGTCGCAATACCTTATCTTAAAGAAGACAAACTTAAAGTGCGGAATAACTTAGCTATATTTAGTTGTTCTCTTGGTTCATAAAGCAAGAAAATGCTCAGGGGGCAGGCCACGTCAGGCCTGAGGCAAGCAAAATGACCAATTTAATTTTTTAATCCATCTTTCAGATTGTTCGTAATTACCTTGACTACGATTTGAGTATTTTTTCATAATTAGTAAAAGCAAAATATACAACTGTTTGAGCTTGTATGGCTTGGGTTTGATGAAATGACAAATCCAGCAATTATCTTCGAAAGACTATTTAATAATTTTAAATACAAAAAAAGAAGTCGATAGTATAGCGGTAGCGTATGTAAGGTAATTCGCTGTGTCTTCTAGTAGAAAAAATGGCGTAGGCCGCGTCTCCTGCGATTGGTCAAATATGACGCGATAGCATTTTTCAAACCATACAGAGCGCGCGAGTTAATTTGCGTCATTATGAATTTTAAGTCCTGCCATCTATTGGTCACTGCGGGTATCACTATTGGAATGCCTTAACAACAACTACACTAAGCTAAGGCAACTATACTAAAGCAAAGCTAACTATACTAAAGCAAAATATACTATTCCTTGTTAGTTGTATACTAACTATACAACTAACAAGGAATATATAATTTCGCTCCTAACCCAACAAGGAGTCAAATAAAACAAAAGTCATAATTACAATTAAAATTTATTACATTAACCTTAAATGTATAGTGGAAATTGTATATAGTCACTAATATTGTAAACTACGTTTGGTTTGTATATCATCTAATAATATTCTAAGTTCCTCATCTTCAAATCTGCCTTCCAGGGATGGGATCAATGCTTTAGCTTCTTCTGGGGTCTCAGGACAAAGATTTGCTAAACTTGCCACTTCAAACTTGTGTAACTTTTTTGCTTGAAGGAGACTGAAAATAAAAAGCATGGTCAGTTGCAAGCAGGAAATGTCCATCATAACTAATACCATTTTGGTATTTGGTGTTATTATAGCAATTGAAATCCTCATTTATGATTCATGATATAAGCCCACTGACAAGACATGTCTGGACAGATAAATGGATAAAAAATATTTAATAATAGGGTCCAGTGGCCATTAAAATTACTATCTTAGACTACTATCTAAATAAACATTTGCAGAACATAAATAACTTATGAAATTATTCTCAGCAATGGTCCATGGAGGCAACTGCTGCAAAAATGCAGCTATATTTAGGTAAATAGTCTTGTCCCTAAACACTATTAAAATATTATGAATATTTAGAAGACATCTTTTAATAATTCCCAAGCTTACTTTCTAACTGCTGCAATAGTTTCTTTATTTTTAAACTTTTTGAACATGTTTGTGTAAGTGAGTGTCTTCATAAACACCTCTGAGAATTCTTGTTCCTCTTCTGCAGATTCATTCTGTGCCTTCCTATGTTCTAGCAACATGTCCACTTCAGATATAAGCAAAGTTTCTGCATTTTCGAACTCTGTAATAATTTACTAAAAATTAACAAACTATTATCAAAGTGCCGCGGTGACCTATGGCCAGACTAGCTTTGGTCGCAGCTTGCTCTGTTCTTTCTTCATTTTGACAGAATTTTGGCACTGCTAACTATTTGCTCACTCTGACAAACAACAAACTTGCACAATAGTAGTAGAATTCAAATTCTAACCAGTTTCCACTGGCGAAACATGCACAAGACAAAGTGTTGCAAGCACTGTTTATTTCTACCACTCAGAGATGAGTAGAAAGAGATAGACAGTGCTTGCAACATGTTGTATTGTACAGTGGAATGCATAGTAATACATAATTAATAACACAAGCAAATATAATTGCTTAATTCGGGACTTGATTGTGCTGTCATGTATGAAAATATTATTATTAATAATTTGTGCAGCCTTTGTTGTTTGTTTTTTGCAGTCTGTCTTTTTAATAAACCATTTAAGTACAAAAACAATATTAAGATGACTAAACTAATTGCCATGCTACCATCAAACGTAGTGCTTGACCCTGAAATTTTATGAATCAATAAAATATAACTCCATCAAATAGTTAGGCGCAATGGATGAAAATGGAACAAAAAAGCACATGTTTTTGTCACGTATATGCAGTTAATGAAGCTGAAGCTAAGCTGTGTAGATTGTAGCAGGTGGTACTTTGAAGTCTCTTCCCATCCTCATGGTAATAGGTGTTAATATGTATCACTTCAAACCCATTTTTAGTGTGCCACTGCTGGGCACAAATTTTCTCTAAACTATCTGACGAGCTGAGAGAGTTTAGGCTCAATTCACACATGGTTAGTGGATGTTACATGTTCTGGAATGATTAATTCTTCGACATGGTGGCTTCCTCACGATAGTTTCGTCCACCGATTATGAGCAGCGGGGATGTAAAAATCCACACAAAGATGTGTGGGCACAACTGGGAATCAAACACGCGCCTTTATATTTCTATGGCGAGGTCCGTACCGCTGCTCATGTGTGATAGTATGTATGTATCTACTAAAAGATAAAAGGTTAGATTTTTTAAAGTTTGTAAATGTTTAGAAGTATAATGGGTCATACAGAATAATCTATTATATTTTCTACCTTTAGGAAACTGCAAATCTGCTGCATCTTCTTCTACAACATCCTGTATAGGTCCCGCCATAATGAATTAAAATTGGTTGTGCCTCAAAATCAAGAAACTGGATTTTTGCTGAAACAAAATACAATATAGTTAACATCTATACGGCCCTTCAAATTGTGTTTTTTTAGGTGTAGTCCGAACCAAGGTATTGCCGTGCTAGTTTTATAAGTTTATGTTTTAAGTCCTATGAGGTAAACCCAAGAAAAGGCTACAACTTACTGTAAGTTTCCCACTAAAATAATAACTTGACTGGATGATTATGATGACACAATATTTTTCACTAGTTCCTAACTTTTCAAAATCTAATTTCCTAGTAAAAAGTAATTGGTTTTTAAACTATTTAAATTCCGTCAAGGTAGTTATTTATTTATGCGGTGAAGCTAGCTAAGCTAGGTACCTACTCGTACTTGTACTAGACCAGACACATTCAAGTGACAGCACTGACTGACAGTCACTCACTTGAATGTGTCAATACAAGACCACAAGCGTACTAGATAGAGATGCTTCTTCTTCTTTTAATTATGGCCTCTGCAGAGGTTATTCCTCAATTTTGCCAGTGTCAAGTTTAAATAAGTATATAAGTTTTTAAAGATTAGTAGTAAAAAACTAAAAAACTGCGACGTTCTAAATCGCCATAATCGTAATCTGGTTGTTTACCAATATCACTAGAGATGCTAACGCATGGAATGGACAAGACTTAGTCATAGAACATGAGTGAACATTGACTGCGACAACGACAGTTGACATTGTAGTATCAAAAGTCCGTCACAGTCTATCCAACCAAACCACTGACCTCCATAACTTGTAGTATGGAGGTCAGTGATCCAAACTGACCTTTCTAAATATAGTTGTCTATACTTTACGCCGCGCGACAAAAATGAATTTTACTAATATTCTACCTCTTTCTTTGTGGATGAACATCAAACCCTTTCTTGCCCCGCGTCATATCTTACTTTTAAATATCATGCAATAGTACTTTCCCCTTTTTACCCATCGCGTTTAAAAGTGAGCAACCTTTTAATTGTGACTAAAATTACTACGCCTTGTATAGTACCTAGATTTATTCCAACTTTGCTTTTTGAGTTTAATTATTATAAAAATCTTAGGTACCTTAACTTATCATAACTTTTTCTGACTAACGCTCTTTCGACTGACAGTTTTTAAAACTGTAACCATTATTTTACCCGTTTATTGGTAGGATTTCCTAAAAACAGGTGTTGATTTTTTTTCTGAGAAGTAATTAAAATTCATACTTCTTACCAGCGTAAGCGTTTATATGCTCTTTGCTTCTTCTAAATTGACGGACTTCCCAAACAAACTTTCAACACCGTTTTATGGGTGCAGATTTTCAAAATTAGTAAAATGTTTCGTATTTATTTTTAACTAAACACATGCACCTACCATCGAGAACGATGGATTTCCATAAAACGGTTTAAACCACATTTTACGCCTTTATTTTGAAATTTCCTTTGTGAATTTTTGGATTACAAATTTCAAAATTTTAAGCCTTTCACTCATTTGATTTAGGTTTTAGGTCTATAAAACATTCATTTTACCCGTTATTAGGTGTTGAATTTCCGAAAACGGCGAAACGCGTCTTCATTTATTTTTGCTCAAAAGCTACCATATTAAATTCCATTCTTTCAACATCAACAATGACGGACTTTTAACCTCTATTTCACACTCTTATCTCACTCAGGGCAGATTTTCAAAATTGTTAATTTTTTTTCTTATTTATTTCTTACGGCGAAATGTCATGTTCCTAGCTTCAAAAATGATGGCTTTTCCATACTGCGGTTTTACCCCAATTCACCCCTTTAGGAGTGGTATTTTCATAAATCAGTTGGTTCTTAGTGCGCTCTTACGTCAAAAATGTATCAAATGTCGAAAATTCAAGTTTGTAACCCTTGTTGTTTAGGCTGTGTGTTGATGTAAAAAAAGGCTTGAATATTTAATAAGGATTTTGCATATTATCTCTACCTATGCTCTAAGACATAAGTAGAATTTATACTTAGTCTGTGACATAGTTTGTGATCTCTACTTAAGTCGGTGTCTGTGGTATTTCGTCATTTGTTTTATTTTTACATTGTGTTTGTGGCCAAAGAACTTAAAAACGCTTATTTATGGCTATGTTTCAGCGTAAGCGTTTATATGTTCTTTGGCTATGTTCATAGACTAATTTAAGTAATACAGAATACTTGCTTGCTATGTCTCTAGTAAGTCTGTGGTTATTGTTTACCTTTCCTATTGGTTAGGTACCTACCGAGTGTTTCTATAAATTTTTGCTTGATATTTGAGTTGTAATTTTACCCGTAAAAGCTAAAAACGTTAAACAATATCAATCTATTCATAAAACACGATATTGCCGTAACAAAATGTCAATATCTTCTCCTCAAGTTCATTCTACCTGTAGATTTACACCAAGAGGTATTGAACATTTTATTATTTAGGCTACATAAAAATGTTAACTTTGATCTATTCTATGCTTCTTAATTTATCTTAATATTAATCCATGTTTATATCTTTATTATTCAAAGGACAGTTATTGCATAGACAGTTTTTTTCATCCATTTGGGGGTAACAAAGGTAGTTTTAAAATAGGTTTATTTGTTGTAGTTGTTTTAATTTATTATTGTAAATATAAGAATATGTATAGTTAATCAATGATCTTGTTAATGCAAAGTGGTCATGCCAGTAAGATTACAAAAATAAAATAGTCTTGCAGTTCAGCGGAGGGGAGCCGTAAAAACAGTAATTTCCACCAACAATTGTTGATTCAAGTTGTATATTATTACAGAAATTAATTCACCAAATAAAGATCAACATGGGATATCAAAAACTGTATTTTCCCACATATCCAAATTACATGGGTTACTAAATGATTGGGGAAAAATGAAAGACAAGGGAACTCGGTTATGCAAAGCTATTGGAGGTGTGAAGTTGCATGAGTGTGAAAATAGTTACTACCCCAGCCAGCTGCAGCCGTTGATGGAGGGGTTGGTAGATATTATTGAAAGTCTGCAACATGTTATTGATGGTATGTTAAGTAAAACTTGTTTAAAATAACTTAGTAAAAGCTTTCTGTCCATAGTTTCAGCCAGTGTTATTGACAAATTTCACCCCTTTATGAGGGAATATCTTAAAATCCTGTCCTTAGCAGACCTTATACTGCCATAATGAGGTAAAAAGGATGCATCAGCCTTTTTTAGGTTGGAATCAGTATTATTTAATGACTTCAGCAATTTTTTTATAACTAGGATAGGAAAAATAATTACAGATCTGTAATTTTTCCTTTTGTCAGTATACCTCCCTGCCAAATGGCTCAATCTGTTTATCTTGAATATGTGTGGCTATGTATATCAGTTATCTGGTTTCCATAGTGCAAGTTCAAGTTCAATTTGACTATGTCTCAGAATATTACTTTTACAATAATAATAATATTTTCACATATACACACAGCGCCATCTAGTCTGTGTTATGGGTACTACAAACTACTTTTATGTACAAATATAAATTACACCCAGATACAGAATAAACAATGCCCCCCGATCCCCTAATGCCCCCCGATCCCCTAAAAATCTAGAGTGTCCGGCAACGTCCTGAGCCGAGGTTCGTCCCCACATGGGGGAGCCCTCAAGGCAGTTGCCACAGTACTTGATCGGTTCGACCGTCCTCGGACGGCTCACCGAAAAAGTCCGGTGAACCAGTAGAGGCCCTTCAGGCTAATTGGGTTAGGTCATCAGCAAAAAAAAAAAAGAATAAACAATCATGCTCATCACAAAAATGTGTCCTGGGTGGGAATCGAACCCACAACCTTCGGCCACAGATAATATAATACTAGCTTCGGCATAGCAGTCAGATTTATTATTTATGTCTCATTTTATTTTCTAAAAATATGTTTCAGGTGTAGAAGTATTAAGTGGCCAATTGCAAGCACTTTCAAAGTTACCAACTGGTGACCAGCCTGTTATATCCACCTGGTCTGTTATCAGAATATCAAATAATGTGACAGATATATATGAATCTTTAAAACAAGAATACAAGCTTAAGCAGACAATCACAGGTAAGATATTTTAATATTATACATACACACAAAAATAAAACGGTACAACCTTACAAGAATGAAACTGCAAGCTATTTGCAACCTAATTGATTATTTGAGGATAACTAAATTAAGATTAGAAAAATTCTTAACAAAAATATACATACCAACTTGTCATTCGTTAAAAAGTCAGACATTAGCAAACATAGCACTCGGCGAGGAAGTCTACTTGTTCTGCCAAAAAGAAGAACCAACTTCGTAAAAAGGAATATAACCTTTGAGGGCATTTTACTTTATAACAGTATGTTATCTTAAATGTGAGGGTAGACCCTCACATTTAAGAAGTGTCAGCACATTTAGATCATTTAAGTCCACATTATCAAAGTATATTTTAAGCAACCGCTCGTTACTCATTTAAGAAATATTTACTAAATTGTCAGTAAATATTCTAAGACTAGATGACCATTGTAAGAAAATATGTTTTTATTAAGTTAGATTAAGTTCTCATGTATGTGGCATTTTGTGTCTTTTTGAGAATAAATTCTTTAAACCTAAGATTCAGCCATCTCCCCAGAATATATTCCCTTGGGATGATATTGTTAACTTTAGCAGACTAGCTCTGTTGATGCTCTGAGTTTAAGTAGATGCTGACAGCATAAAGATACCGTCAGTGCCTATAAGTACTCCAATTGGGTGATCAATTCAAGAAATGAAAAAATGTGACCAATGAGATAGTAATAATTTAATGTTTTTAGCACAGATAATATAATGTTTTAGTGTCTGCTGAAATAACATGGGTTACTTAAAAAAATCGATTAAAAACACATTATAGTGTAAAGGAGAGGTCAAAAGTGGGCTAGAATTTTGAACACCAATGTGATATACCTCATTGGAAAGCTTATTTAATAAGCTGTTAGAATTTAACTAAACACGAATTTTAGGAGCAACCATTTTGCAAAAATCAAAAAAATGTAATAGAAAAACAAAACGCACATTACCTTTAATTATCCGTTTCCTAAGCAGTATAAATATTGCAATCACGTCAATAATTGCATACTGTTACAGTACTTTTCTCTTGTAATATTATTCTACCTGTAGCTTAATGTAATTATGACGAAAAATATTTGTTATCTTATTAGTGTAATAACAAAACGCGTGGAAAAAAATATAATTACGGGAAACGTCATGATGTCATTGTCATTGATCAGTTTGATTGACAGCGTCGAAATAATTTTGTTTTTTTTTGGTTGCTCAATTGTCATTTGACCATGGGGTTGCCAATTGCAATAATCATAATATTGCATTAAGGATTCTTATTTTCAATTTCAATTTTTTAAAAAACGGGAAGTTGTAAAATTATTTTAAATACACCAAAAAATTTAATTAATTATGCTCTATTAACCTATGTAACTCAGATTGCTGTTCAAAGGAGAGGTCAAAAGTGGGCTAGAATTTTGAACACCAATGTGATATACCTCATTGGAAAGCTTATTTAATAAGCTGTTAGAATTTAACTAAACACGAATTTTAGGAGCAACCATTTTTGTAAAAATCAAAAAAATGTAATAGAAAAACAAAACGCACATTACCATTAATTATCCGTTTCCTAAGCAGTATAAATATTGCAATCACGTCAATAATTGCATTCTGTTACAGTACTTTTCTCTTGTAATATTATTCTAGCTGCAGCTTAATGTAATTATGACGAAAAATATTTGTTATCTTATTAGTGTAATAACAAAACGCGTGGAAAAAAATATAATTACGGGAAACGTCATGATGTCATTGTCATTGATCAGTTTGATTGACAGCGTTGAAATAATTTTGATTTTTTTGGTTGCTCAATTGTCATTTGACCATGGGGTTGCCAATTGCAATAATCATAATATAGCATTAAGGATTCTTATTTTCAATTTCAATTTTTTAAAAAACGGGGCAGTGTAAAATTATTTTAAATACACCAAAAAATTTGATAAATTATGCTCTATTAACCTATGTAACTCAGATTGCTGTTCAAATTTACAATTATTTTAATCCCAGGCTCTATACATTTTTTTAACGTCTCCTTTACAATTATTTTAATCCCAGGCTCTATACATTTTTTGAACGTCTCCTTTGTACTTTTATATAGAAGAAATCAAAACAATATGATGTAACGGGAGTTTTTAATAAAATATTAAAAAATTAATGAGCTAGTTTTGTTAACTTGAAACCGTAAAAAATGGTCTTAGTGATTTCTTGAATCATAATCTTATTATTTATTGCAAAAAATTCCTAAATCTAATTACTGTTGTTGCAGAAAACGTGGCTCACTGCAGAGATGAAAACCTGATAGAGGTGTACCTAAGTGCATGGGAATTGGAGTCATACTACAATACAGAGTCAAATGCGTATCTATTTGCAGAGGTTGGCTTGACTGGAATCACATAATCATTTTATTTTTAAGACTAATCTTTTACAAAGAAGTACTAATAGTATTTATGTTTAACATTTTAATATAATAGAAAATAAACTTGTGAGTACCTATATATATGTATTTTGTATAATTTATTCAAATTTTGAGAGCCTAAAATTTGATTTAGCAAATATGAAATTGGGATTAATGTTTACTTAACATTAACTGTAAACCTATTATCCTAATATTGACTTACTCTGTAAGCGGGCTAACTAATTTCACCATAAGCTATTTACTTTGACGGGTCACCATGCGATGGGATTATTGTGCACCCAAAACCAATCATGAACGACTGGATGTAAAAAACCTAATCTTCCATTCCTATTTTCTGTACTATAAATCTGTTGCAACAACTAATTACGCCTTACCTATGTTAATTGGAAATCGTAAGCACCCCAGTGCGGTGTTTTATCAAACATCTAACAACACGAAAGGTCGTTGAGTGACCCTGTATGACCGCTAATTATCTTAATTAACTGTTCGGTATGTACCATAGTTTCAAGAGCAAAAGTCATGAACACGACCGGTCTTCTAATATAAAACATAGTATTTAGCCCGGGCAGCTAAGTGCATCGTCTACATACCGACTCTAAAGGCCACTTTGTTTAAATATTGGTATGAAATTGTAATCGTCAAAAGTTGGCACGGTATCGGGAAAGATAGCAAATTTTTATTGGTTCGTTTAATTTCCTTGAACGAACTAATCAAAATAAGCTTATAGTCTGACATTAAGTAGTGGTCAAACATAAGTTAGACGAGCGGCTATACGGTGTCTATAGGTACCTATCTGGTGAGTAAGTAGGGATGACATAGTAGGTAATACTAATACAATATATTCTAATAACCCACTGCTGGGCAACCTGCAACCTTAAAAGAGTTTGGGTCTTAAACTCTAACGACTAGCTGGACCCGTCTGAAGACTCTCTCTCTGACTTAGACTCGTCTCAAAAAAAGTATTTTCATTCATTTATTTGAAATATAGGTCACAGGTTCGATTTTCGGTGTCGCTCTTTGTGTGATGGTTTCTGCTCAATATTGTTGAAGAAAAACATCTTGAGGACAATTAAACATTCGATTACATGTGACATCCACTATCCCACAATTCGCTAGCGTGTGTGGATTAGGGCTTAATTAAATTGTGAGAGAAGACCTGCGTTCACCGGTGGGACACTAAATTGTTCTTACTTTACAAGATAGGTTGTTAGTAAGTACTTATTTGTAGAGGTGGGTTAGGTGTTTACATAAACCAGTTTATGAAAGAATATTTTTTGATGAAATTAGAAATAAAGCGTCTTAGTAACAACAATGACCTCGGCATTTCCATTAATTTACGTGAGGGTTATATGAGATGCGATAAGGCTTTGCGTTGCTATGACGACAATAGTCAAACAAACTAGACAAATTAAGTAAGTACCGGCACTTGTAAATAGTTGACAATCAGTTACAACCTCCATTATTTGTTTCGGTACCTACTTAAGCTACCCAATTGACGTGTTTGCCTCTTGCCTCTGGGGTCAGGGTTTCAAATCCCGCCCTGGACCAAAGAGTGTTGAAGATTTCTAAATTATCGGTACGAGTACAGCACTAATCCAGAGTTAGGAAGGAGATTCAGGGCAGGGTTTTTATTATAATTTTTAACGTGGGAAAATGCTTAACGCATTCCCTCGTCCCGAGTGGGCGCAGGAATATGGCTATGTGAGACTCCCGTTTTCGGCCCGGGCGAGCGAGACCTTGGGTCTCCAGCTTCAAGCGCCCGGGTCCGGTTTACTCACTAAAACCCCACGGTGTTTCATCGCGAACGTCTACGTCAGGAGGTCACGGGAACCACATGTGATACAACCTCGACCCACACTGCCGCTCATACATAATATACTTAAAGAGGTGACTATCAGTTGCGCGTAAACTATACTCATAACATTTTACTCTGTGAAGTGAGCGACATATATTTGCTAGAACTACATAATGTCAGATAATAGTAGATATAGGTACTAAAGTGGAAGGGACCGCCCTCCTAAACAGATAGGGTGAAATCCTTACATCATGTACTGAGATGATCGGTACATGAAATTAGCTCAGGAACTAGGGGTATATCCAATAACTGTGCTTTGTTTTGTTAACTTTTAAGGAATGCATCGTTACCTTAGGGAAACCCTACTAGCAAACCACCAAGCGTGGGCACCTACTAGCGCCAGGTCATTTCATGCATATAGTGTCTTAAACTACTGCATTGATTGGTGTTTTCTTATATGTAGCTGTCTTTCATTCGGTTGAGTTCTGCGCACATAGTAATACTTATTAGTAAATTGAAAAAAAAAGACAAAACTATAATTAAAAAACATCCGGAAAAAGGATCCGGTGGAAAATGATTCTAATTATGGAGCTGATTGCACCCTCTCAGTTTGTGGAGGGCTGGCTCTTCTACCCTGTATTATTGCTATTATTATCAGGTATACATTATTATTAGTGTTATCATTTGACTAGCTTTTCGACCGCGCGCAGGTACTCATGCGCGTTAGTCGGTTATCGCGCTAAACCATTAACCTGTTTTTGGGCAGTCGGATAAATATTCCACAACAAACTATCTCCACACCAAATTTCTTCCAAGTCGGTTTAGTCGTTTTGGCGTGAAATCACGACGGGCGATCGGATTTTAAAAAATGCCTACCTATGATCACTGGAAGAGAGAGGAGAGGAGACCACTGACAAGAAAAACGTAAAATCTGGGCAGTTTTAAAATGATTTATTTTACCCAATATAGGTAGGTATTAGGTACATTGTATATATCTGTAAACACCTTTTTCGGGTTAGCGGTACCTATTAATAGATAGCACCAAAATAGAAACGCGGAAGGAAGGGCCCTGCAAGGTGTCTCTGTATTCAAAATTGACCTAAATTCAGACAGGAAGGTGTAGCCGCGTCGGTTGCTCCCGGCTGTCATTTCACGCCCAATTTATTTTCTGCTAAGCTCGTTTCCTAAAGATATATTTCAAATTTTCCAGTGTTATGGATTTATATCTACATGCCCACCTTCAGGCTAAAATTTTTGTAAGAACCGTTTTTTGTGTAAAAACTTAATATTTTTTTTAATGTTAGGTTAGGGTGAAAACTGGTAATTATTAAGCTTTGCCGTGGATATTTCTTTTCAGCCGTAGGTACCTATATTTTAGGCAGAGTGGTTGTGTTTATTTGCCGTTTATGTAACCTGAACTGGAAAATCAATAACTGAATCAAGTTTTGGCACAGATAATATAATACTAATCTAAGTATACTATGTAGTAGGTTATGGTTTTAAGCTGCAGTCTATGAGTATAGTTCATTTAGCACCAACCAGTCTAGTGTAGTTCAGTCTTCTTAATTTTAAGGGCTTCGCTCTTGTCGGTGAAGATTTTTTAACACGCTTTTATTATGAGTAGCTTCAACTGTACAGTTTGTAACGGAATCTTTGAACGCGATTTTAACCCACTTCAAAACACCATATTCATTTGAAAATGTTCACATTTGTCGAGGACAGGTGACAATACAATAGTTTAATAAATTTGTCCCATTATTCTGATCCTGAGAGAGAGCCTGAAAAACGGCATTTTTTTTACTTTTTACTTCATTTAAATGGTATTAAAAATCTGGTCTCCCTCTTCCTCCCTTTTCTTCAATCTTTCCTTCTATGACTGTCTTCATTTTTGTGTCATGTCGTATCAAACGGCCAATGATCTTTCCTCTCCTGTCGTCTACAGCCCCTAACAGGCTTCTCTTCTTCCCTACTCTTTCCAACATTTCATGGTTCGTAGAGCGTCATTTTCCATTCTTATCTAACTCTACATTACAAATATCTCCAGTCTCCAGCCTTTCTCTCTCTTCGCGCCATAGTCTATGCTTCAAAGTTGTAGCAAACTCCCGCTTAGGGATCAAGTGTAAAAAGAGTAAAACCTACGTAGGTATGCCAGGTGTTTTGATACCCCAATCCTTTCCTTCAACGTTCTCTCTTGTCTTACCTAATAGACTGAAAAATTGACTAGGTATAGGTACCAGACACAGAGGTATATAAAATATTGGTGTTTCGTGCTTTACGGGTACCTTGCCTACCATTCGAAATCAAGTTTAATGTAAGTAAGTAGGTAGGTATGTACAATAAACAAGAATTAGCATTTATACGTATTCAGGTTTGTATTTAATCTACTTAGGCACCTTTGTTTATTGTTGCACAGTATTTACCATTTTAAGATCTGCGATAAATTCCAAGATTTTCCTGTTTACGATAAATTAAATACCTAGGTACATTTATTAGTGCCGTGTCTTGTGCGAGACATCTCCATTTTTCATTACATTTTCATTTATTGCGAATCTGCTTTGAAGTCGCAATCCTCATTGCGACTTCAAAGGAGAGTATTTCTGATATAGATAATCCGTAACTAATTAATGGTGTAAAATATATACATATTTTGTGTCAGGCTTTTGTGTAAATAAGCAGGTCATTAGGAGTCGACAATTAAAAGAATTGACGGCAATTAAGTAAATGGAATATTTTTGTAATATTGAATCTGTCAATTTTTGTAGCTGACTGTACAAAACTGCGTATGATACTTACATCAAAATCGCGTATAACCCAAGAGTTCCTGAAATTTCAAAGAATAAATTACTATATTGCTACAGTGGCTAGCAGATAACTTGACCATCGGCCTTGACTTTATAATAGCCGATTTTCAAACAAATGTACGTGGGGATAGTATAGTATTATATTATCTGTGGTTTGTGAAAAGAGTCCTCGCAGTAATATCATCCTTCCATTTATGAGAACGAATGCGTATTTGAAGGCTTTAAATATGGACGCATTTGGACTTCACATCTTGCGACTTCTTTTTATTTCCAAGAAACTGTGAGGGAATGTAGGTACTTTCAATCTAGAATTTTAATCATATCTAGTCTTATTTATCAGAATCCAGAAACTTTCAGTACGACCTAAGTAGGTACATGTGGAAATCTACTATGCCTCGTTTGGTCAAGCAACATGCATGACACATTTCTAATCTTGTCTCGATACCTACTTTATTTATCAAGCTTTTTTATATTGAGCAATAAGGCCTTCAACGCCCTCTGCTAAAGATCTGAAGGATAATAGTTATTTTCCTTTATATTTTGTAAAACTGTTAGATTGTAAATGTAATCAGAAGCGTTTTGTTTACAAACGGCTTTCGCCAGATAGCTTCATTGTTTTCTAGTTGTGTCAATATAATCTAACGCAGAACTACGATTGCAATGGAAACGATATATTACTCAAAATTTTTAACATTGTAAGATTATGAATCTATTAAACTATTGAGAATATTATTAAGGGTAAATTAAATACTAGAACATTGGTACATTCAAAATGGCCTAGGCACAAATTACATACTGCACAAGCAGAACGACATATTCTAATGCGCAGTGAAGTCAGGATGGTTTAAATAAATAAATCATAAATATTAGGCACACTTTGACAAAAGGTAGGTAGCTGAGTTTATCTAAGCTACGCAAGATACAACATTACCGTAGAACAGAACGAAACTCACAACACAAACGTATTATGTCCTTGTTGATTTTAAACACGTGGTAACTCCGCGCCTTGCTCTGTGCTAAATATTAAAACGACCTATAATTTCGGTTCTCGCTCAGTTACCGTCGTTTCTAAGACAGTGTCACAACTCTCTATATTTATTAGGCTTTCTTCACGTGTGAAAGCGATTATCGATATTATTCTACAGAGATGTAGCCCTTTGTTGAAGAAGCCGACTCGCGCGGTAATCTTATAGATTAATGGTATTTGTATAGAATTATCCTTGGTTTTCACGTTAAAGTCGTTTTTTTTGTGTTAGTAGTACATTAGATGTAAAAATTGCATTGCTGGTTTTACCTTTTATTGCACAACGTCAGCATTGTAAGTTATAAGAATGGGTCATCTGCTGAGGGGTGCATTCGTGCTTGGTGCCAGACAGAAGGACGACGATGACGGTAAGTGTTTTATTTACATAATAATCTTAAATTTTCTGAGAATCTATTCTCAAAAGTATGATTGGTAACTAGAAAAAAGTTGTAAAAAGAACTGTAGGTACGAAAATGTCTTTTTAAACTTATAATTTTAAGTTAATAGGTATTTAGATAGTAAGAAAACTGGTAGGTAGGTTTTAGGTAAAACCTTATTCATTCGGTTTAGTGAATTGGCATTATTTAGGTAAATGCAAGAATATAAAATTTTATATATTTTAAGAGAGTACGGTGTGACGTTAATTTGTACATGCGAGACGTGTATCGCACATTGTCATGAGACGCTATAATTCCGTAACTCGTGACTTCATGCCTTCCGTGAAAAAAGAATAAAGCCTTTTAAAACTGTGAATGTACTCGTAAATACTGTGTGGCTATCTGCCAATATGCTAAATGTTCTTCCTGGATATCATGTTTGAAACTCGTTTATATCTACATATATTAAAGGTGAGTTCACGCAGTGTATGTTATATTATAATTACTAACATATTCAGACTTTTTTAAAAACAAATGATTTGCATAACGTTAATAATATTTGGCCTTGGTAGATAGGTACCTATCTACTTAGTAAATTGTTGTCCACTTCCCTCCAGGTAAAACGGGAGACAACATAGAGAAAAAAGAGAGGTTTAAAATTGCTTCATGAAAACCGACTAAGCACTACGGGTAATGTAATCTAAGGGGACCTATCAGAGCTGATTCCAGTAATAATTATGGCAAAATCTTTTGAACGCACGAAAATTAGTACATTAGTAAACGATAAGTACCTACCTACGGTCTAGTAAACTAAGTTTATTAATAGTTTCACAGGAACACGGGAATCATTCTGTCCAATTCATAGAACAGACTCTAATAAAAGGCGCAAGCCACCGGGGAGGGGAATAGCTCTACTACCAACTGCGTGTAAAATATATGTTATATGTCGTATATATTGCTATATAGTGATTATTAGTGTGGTTTCTGGCTAAACCGACCGACTACTAACCGATTTACCTCCTAAGACAGATAATGGAGAAGAAGTGAGAATCGCCCTCTAGACCCTCCTAAGGAACTTTCACATACCCGAAAAATTTGTGGAAATGATCGAGGTTGCCACAACAGAAAGTAGGATGAAGATTTGGGTAGAAAACGAGCTGGCAGACGAATTTGGGGTAGTCACCAGACGAAAGCAAGGAGACGCTTTGTCGCCTAATCTCTTCAATTTAGTTCTGGAGCATATAATGGGAAAAGTACTTGCATTAGAGGTAAGTTCAAGTCTTCCATACTGCTAAATGGAAGATGTAAAGTGATAAGATATACTGATGACTCAGCCTTGTTTGGGAAAACCAGTGATGAGGTCATACAAACTGCTGAAGTCCTTAAGGCAGAAGCTCGCATGGTAAATAATATAAATAACACAAAAACATTACCTCCACATGAAACGCTACAAAAATACTCGAATTTCCAACTCTAGTATTTTTGCAAGTTCTTCATATTGGAGATGCTGTCCAAAGGTGTGTCGGAATTTAAATACCTAGGTTGCACCAAAACAGACACGAACACCCGTGAGAAAGAGATAGATATTCGAGTCCAAAACACCAAGCGAAGCAGCGCGGCTCTGCACAAAGTGTTAGTGTCTAAGCTCCTTAGCACAAACACCAAATATCGCATTTTCAATACGGCCATAAAACCAATACTGAAATACGGATGTGAAACTAACACAAAAAGAGGAGAATAAACATAACAGAACGACAGGTCCTACTCAAAATCCTGGGCCCTGTGACGAGATCCGACAGAATAAGGCGAGTTCGGAAAAATGAAGACCTTGTGGCCTTCCCAAACATCATGGGAGAATTGAAAGAACACAGACTCCTGCGGGTCGGTCATATTGTGACAATGGGAGAGGAACGCAGCGTAAAAGAGAAAACCTTGGTCGACCTACAGGGTAACGCGACGCCCAGAGATATCGCTGGAATGATGTAGTAGAGGCAAAACTTATGGTAGCTTCAAGCCAGCAATTGGCCAGAAGATGCAAGGATTGCGGAAAGTGGCGAATTCTCTTATCGGAGACCAAGACTTATTTTTAGTCGTTGAGTGAGTAAGTGGTACGATAAATTAGGATTGTGACGTAGGCAGGTACTTTATTGAAGAATATCAATTTGCATAAACCTGCAAAAGATTTTGGGAATAGGTTATTTTGTTAAAACTAAGTTTAATTTTGGTAGTTACACTAAGCAGTACTTACTTACAGTAGGTTTTCTATCATACACATAAATCTTGCGAAATAATGAGGCTAAATGAATATATATTATCATAGACCGTGACTGTTTGTTATCTGAATTAATATTTGAATGCTTCGTTAGTTTTATTTTAATTTCAATGGAGGCCATTCCAAGACGAGACGAGAGTTTATGATTTTATCATTTTTAATTTAATGGCCTCAGTTACCAGCGATGTAAGGAGTTAAATTTAAATAGATAGGTACCTAGAGTTTCTTCAGCATCTAAGTTAAAGACCATTACGTTGGCATGATTGTATCTATTGGGTGACTGGTTATTAGTGTAATATACTTTACCACGTGCTAGTGTTTATGATTACAAATAACTTTCGCAAAGAAACATTTTATTGGAACATTTTTTAAAATTAAATAAGCTATTTTATATTAAACTCCTCAATAACGGCGAAAATGGAGTGCAAGTAGGGAGGAACGAGATGACGACGCGCTGCCAAAGCGAATCACGCGGTGCGTCTCGCTTGGTAACGATCGTCGTCTCTACTACGCGGTTCAATATAAAATATTTAACAAATTTATGAAATATTTAAAAATCTTGCTCCATAAAAGATTATTTAGAAAAGTTGTTTGTAATCATGAGCACTACCACGTGGTACAGTGTTTTACACTAATTACCAGTCACCCTGTATACCTTCCTAAGGTATGGAGTTAAAAATAGTTATGTGTAGGTACCTACCTACACCGTTCCTACAAGCATACTGCGTCAAAGTTTCATTGAACTGTTTTTATCATTTTGCATGACAGCAATAAAAAAACTAACTAAACAGATAACATATCTAAATACTTATTGTAATTGTTTTAGTTATCAGCGCATGATGGTGTTGAATCTAGGTTTAATAGCTTAAGAATATAATAAACGACTGCTTTCCTCTTCATGTTTACAAGGTCTTAGGAAGATAGATATGTGACGCAAAATATTATTCCACTGTATAACCTACCTGATAAAAATTTTGATAAATAACAGTAAGTGCAAGTAAATATTTAATATTAGACTCATTTTGTTTTTTACATCTTAGTGATTAAGAGGGCAATGATTTTGCATGTAAGTAGGTATTAATTTTGTTCAACTGAAATGTCATTCATTCATGCGTTGATTCATAGATACACCCGCCATCTTGTTCTTCCGATCTTCTTCTTTACTAAAATTATAACTCTGTCTGTCTATTTTGCTTTCATGCATAAACTACAGAACCGATTTAAAAGAAATTTGGTACACATACCTAGTCTAGTACATAGTCTAGGGCCTGAGAAAGGACATGTGATACTTTTTATCCTAATATCAATCGGGTGAAGCCGTGGGTTGCAGTTAGTACATATTGAAATGAATTGACATTTGTTTGTCTGGCTAAAGCTCGAAAACGGCTAACCTGATTTGGCTCATTTTAGTTTTGAAATATTCGCAGAAGTATATGGGTCCCTAGACAAATGACACAGCGCAAAACGAAAGATTGAAAACTTCAATATGTAGATATGGGATTTATATGTGAGATTGTCAAGTGACTTTTCGAAGGTGAATGGTATCGCTTAATTACGTCACTTTGTCTAGGGGCCAAGAAAAGTTCAAGTATACGCGGTACGAAACATGTCAGGGCAACTAGGAATTAAATTAATAAATAGGTACTTAGTTGCTTTTAACTATGAAATTATTAGAGAATTGAGACGTAGTCTGCTGCCACCACTCTTCAATC
The DNA here is from genome assembly GCA_936450015.1 of Meganola albula. Classification (NCBI taxonomy): domain Eukaryota; kingdom Metazoa; phylum Arthropoda; class Insecta; order Lepidoptera; family Nolidae; genus Meganola; species Meganola albula. The sequence goes on along the minus strand of OW388155.1, from coordinate 8,197,968 downwards.
TTCGCTAAATGTGTCGAGCTAACAGTAAACATTGCTTATCGCTACAATCAAGGCGCTCGCTCCAGTTCTTCAGTAAAAAGATGCCTAAAGTAGTTTAAGTAATCATCTCTGAAAGTTTAATTTTCTTATCATATCAATATGGAATACCTATTTAGCGTCTGCGAAAATTCGTCAGTTATTACGAATAAGTGATGTGAAAATGTTGATGTTGGACACGATTCGAATTTAGTGAAATAGCACAAGCCAATAAAGAACGCTGCTTAATTTTTGTGAATATTTCCGTTAGTGTTCAGGGCAGTCATTAATATCGACATGTAAGCCAGTTATAGATTAGCAGTCGTGAGTACGATAATTATGTTTTATGTTTCCATGCTTTAAATACTTATTCTACACAAATGATAATAAGTATTTTAGTTATTTCAGAAAGTAGGTACCTATCTACCTAATGATCGGTATGACTATTTTGTCTATACGATTTTTTTTTTGCTTGACAGTTCTAATTACAAAACTATGGTGACATTTTATTTCCTTTTTAGTCCGGTTATAATAGCAGTAAGTAGGATTTAAATTTATTATCTAGTACCTATATCCAATTTAAATACTCCAAGGTCAGCTTTATGGGATAAAAATTATCCCATAAATTTCCAATGTTCCTTACTTAAATTAAAAAAAAACAAAGCTTTCGTGAAGGTATACGTCAAAATCCAAATCTCTTAACTCATTCACATTCATCTTTCAATTATTCTGGCACATTCAATCAATCACATTCAATCTTTTCAATTATTTTAAATTGAATCTGTTGTAAGTTGTAACGAATTATTCCTATACAGATTTTTATTTAGTTCGCCGGTTTTTTCTCTTATTCTCCTGATCGTATACTTACCTACATTCCGTAACTAAAATACTAATGCTGACGACCTTTCTTTATGACATTTCAATAACGCATCATAAAAGTAACTATTAAAAAAGTATAGCTACATATTGATAAGAACCCGTATTTACTTGCAACTAGGTTAAATATTTTCAAACAAGTGCCACATAATTATTTATAACTAAATCATTTGACATTATTCATTAACATACCTCTTTGTAGCTATAGAGGTTTCTGAGACCAGTTACCCTTAGACTCGTATACTTTTTTTTAGCTATGACCTAGTAACTAAGGCCTTAATGACTATTTAGTTTTATATCTTTCATATTAAGTCTACAAATTTCAAGTTCGAACACTATCTTGTACGTCATTGTAACAAGGTGTTGCTTTTTAAACTAAGTTATGTCTGCCCCGGACTCTACTGACGAAGAGATACTCGTAGGACGAGAACTAATTCAGAACTTCACTATTTACTCATTTTGACCTAACTACTGGACCTAACATTTCGATAGAAGTTAATTGATTATATTATAATGGTCTATTGGTTGTTATAAACACAATTTCTTTCATCTCGTTTCATCTTCGCTTTGGTAGAGGCCAAGTCTTAGATATTTATTAAATTTTTCTTTTAAAAAACCATCAGTGATATTTACAGTACTATATAAAAGAGTGAGGAGCAGCGGTGCCAGCCTCGCCTTTGAAATATAAGGTCGCGGGCTCGATCTCCGGCCATACCCAATTTGTGTGAATGGTTTCATCGCCGCTGCTCTATATCGGTGAAGAAAACATTGTGAGGAAACCGGCATGTTTAAGAACAACCATTCGAGGACATGTGACATCCTCGAATCCGCACTCGTAAAGATAGTTGAGAGAAGACCTGTTCCCAGCCGTCGGACACTTGCAAGTGTTAAAGTAAAACTCGGGGGTTTAGGGAACTAAAATTTTTCATTCCATAAGACGAGTTCATTGATTTTCTACGCTTTTATGTCACAATGTATTTTGTAGATAATTAAACTTGTTATCTTGGTTTATTTGCCAGTCTTGATTAATCGTTGTTTTCTGGTTGAATGGTTTTATAGTCGCTTACTTATCAATGGATACAGAGGGAGGAGATAGGTTATTTACCCCAATATTAATTAAATTGTATCTAGGTCAAACTCTTTTATTATTCTGAAATAGGCTGGCGCTTAATTACACGGAACACGGCAAGACCGTTTTGCGGAGCGGTTAGTGTCTAGTGGATGGTCTCTAACCACGGCCCAAGCCTACCACTAGTTAACTACCAATTGATTGATTGTCACCTGATTTATACCACCCGGGGACCATGTGTGGGGATTCAGATGAAAGGTCACTCCCACGCACGAAGGTGACTTAGCCCCCAAACTGTAATCTCAAACTGAAACATGTTTTATAGATATTCTTACTCACTTAATAAGTCTAATTAGGTTATTACTTGTATATTCCTGTAGATATCAAAAACCAGTAATAATTACGTATTTAAAGTTTAAAGTGTGTACCCACTGTGCCACTTTTTTGTCTTATTACCACCTACCTACACCTTTAGTTATCACCAATTTTACATTTAATTACTTATCTCTATTTAATATGTATGAATTTCCAATGCTGCGTCTATATCGTACAAGGCTCTGCATTTTAATAGTTTATTTAAGTGAGATAGGTAGGTGTTCGTAATTGTTTAGGGTAGGTATCTACATACCAACCTTATTAAGTTGTTTATATAACGTTAAAAGGGTTGTTGACCTAATTGGTACCAAGAGTAAAAGGAAATTAAGTACTATAAAAAATCAAAAATCTGTGTATGTTTAAACTGTTTTTGTTGGTTATATTAATATATTTAACCGAACACCAAATTCTAATTTTAACGCTGTATTGTCAACTTCAATTTATTCTTAATATACTATACCTGTGGGTTGTTTAATCTTCGCCAATATCAACCAACAGTCTTTGTCTTCATAAAGTTTAATAAACTTTTCTTAAAAAGGATAATACTTATCTAAGTGCTAATTACTTACCTACAGTACATGTAATGAAAACTGACAAGCATAAAATGAAAGTAATTTTTTTGTTTTAGTCACACACACACACCCGTAGTGATTTTGTTAATTCTAGGCTAAAGAAATAAGGCATCATTACCAATACAGGTATAGTTATGTATTGTCTTATTCATCCTTGTTTTAACTTCAGTAGGTAGTAAAATAATGACCTGTCAAGAGTGTGTCATGCCGCGCACAATGTAGCGTTCCGTAGTTTTTATCCTAATATACGTTAGGTACGTAAATAGGCAAAGGAATTTTCGATAGTATTAACTACTAAATGCGGGCCCACTGGAGATGATAACTAAAGAAGGAGTTATAAAATCAAACTTCCCTAGAGACGTGGCCGTCTATTAATTGTTAACCTGTATTTTTCTTTTAAATTAATCATTACTAGTGTAGCTGGTAAATTTACAAAAAAATTACATCTTTAAAGCGTAATATTTCGTAAAGTTTGACGCTACAAAGTTTTCAATTTTTCATCTTTGTCGATGCTGTTAATATTAATAGCATCGACAAAGATAACTAAGTACTATGCTAATTACAGCTCTATATTACCAAGCATTTGTACGCTCATCGCGGTCAGGCAGACGGACATGGCAATACTTTAGGAGTTTCCAGTTTACTCCGAAACCCTAAATAGCGTATATGCAAATTAATCAAGTTTTCTTAAGAACTAACAGCTTGTTATTGAAATAAAATCTATTTTTAAGCAAATTTAAGTACCTGCGGTCTGTTATGTACATAGTAAATATTATGCTTATTTACTCCAACTTAAAATTAAACGTGGCTTAGTAGTTGTGGCGAAGACGACATTTTGAGATTTACAGGAGCACGTTAGGTTAAGAGACGCAAGAGAAATATATAGCATTTATTCACCAGAGATTTTTCTTACTATTATTATTAATGCGATAGTTTGTATCTACGTCCATACAAACTATCGCATTAATAATAATAGTAAGAAAAATCTGTCACACATAAATTACTGGACAGATTTCTATGAAATTTGACACAGAGACGGATTGTAGTCTGCAATAGCACAATTGTAAATTTTTTATCCTAATACGACGCGGGCGAAGCGGCGGAAGGAAGTTAGTGTTCGAATAAATCCACATTTAGTATCATTGCCTCCCGTACTATAGAACGTGACGTTATACTCGTATAATTAGCGTACTTGCGCCAATCGTTCCTATGTGGTTCGAAGTGTGAAGTGGTCTAAATAATCATAATAACCTAATAATCAAATTGAGAATCTCTAAATAAAGTAGGTACCTTTTGCAAATTTATTTTTATCCTTTGTTGCGTTGTGGCCACGTTTCAATACAAAAATACGTCATAATATGTATCGTAAAAATTAACTAAGTAGGTATCTACTTAAAAGTTATCTTTACGGTAGTTACAAAATTCCATCAGTTTAATTAGCTTGTATGTAAACTAGGGGTAGGTACTTACCTAGGTAAACTATGAACCTTCATATGAACGTAGCACTACAAAATAATACGCTTCAGGGGCCAATAAAACATGCAATCTCCGTTCCGTAGTGCATTCAAATATCACCGCTCCTATTTGTGTAAGAGGGTGCTATACAGTGTCGACTGTTCACGCCTCTCATGCAAATATACAGACAAAAGATGAGACGTGAGAACAACAGTAACACATATCACGACTTGTCACTACTTAGGTAGGAGTAGTCGCCGTAGTACAGTCGATAATAATGACCCTATGTATTATTATTTTATTATTCAGCGTCAATCATTTATCTCATTTGTGTCTGGCGAGTTAATAACAAATCAGTATCTCTTAAGCGTTATATGTGGCTTGGTGTTTATGCCCAGTGGCTCGTGTATTAAGAAAAGTGATTAATATACTGTGTCAGTGTTAAAGTTAATACGATGGAGTTCCAATACTACGGAAATTACGATCGAACTCCTACTCGTAGAATACTCGACCAGCCCTGGTGGGATGAGGAAGACACGTTGTCTGACCGGCGAATTAATGGTAAGAAACCGGCAAAACAAACCTTAATATTGCTGCCTGTTAATTATAATTTGACATAATATACTTAAAATCACATAATTAAGAAATTTTCAGACATAAAAAAGTACTTAGTAGAGTTCATTTCAGCATATTGAATTATTGCTTATTAGGTAGACTACTACACTACTTAGGTAGGCACTGGAAACTATTAGATATTCTATCAAGATCAATTATAATTACCTTCTAGTTAATTAGCAACGCTATCACCCAACATACGGGTAGGTATGTATAAAGTAACAAGTACTAGGTAAGCTGGGTCAATAGACAACTTATTATAGGTACCTAACCTACAAAGACGAAAACAGTGGTAAGGTGTTATTCCAGATTTCAAATTCTATTTCTACTATTTGCCGTATTAATGTTAGATTGGTATCGACAATAAGAACTCTGATATTGCTAAGAGGTTTATATAAGATTAGGGGTCCTAAAATATAATATCGGATGAACATTTTCTATTAGCTATTAAGGCCTATTAGTTACCAGGCTGCTTAGAGGATGAAGCCATACAAAACAAACCCACGTTTATAACATACTTACACATTGTAAACAGGTATGTCGGTCTGTCTAGACGGGACCGAGAAGTGGGGCCAAATCGATTAGGCGGGAGATAATTTTAGAAAAGGTCCTGGTATTCAATTTTATATGTAGGTACTGCAGGCACATACCTCTTTGTGGTGAAAACCCTGTGGGAATATACCGGGGTATGTAGAAGGCCCTACCCGACTAACAAGAAAAGTTTCCCACAATCGGGGTCGAATTACCCACTAAAAACACTACAGTATGCGGTAGCCGACCCAGTGGCGTAGCGTGCCTTGTCGGGGCCCCATATAAAAAAAATTTTGGAGGCCCTTATATGGAGGTAAAGAATTTTCACAAAAGAAAAAAAATATTGTGAGAAGAAATATTTATTTATCACATAATTTACCCATTTTACAAATAAAAATCGAATTTTAAATATTCACTCTCCTTGCCTTTTTTTCGGCAAACTGATTTATTAAATCATTTATGGCTGATGATGATTTTAGTTTTTGTTTTTATTCTTTTTCTTTACACACTTTGGGGGCCCCCGTGGCCCGGGGCCCCGTATAATTGATACGGCAAATACGGCGGTAGCTACGCCCCTGAGCCGACCTCAGGTACTTAAATAGAGGCCTGAGGAACTTGTTAATCTACCGCCATTGCACCATTGCTTATTTGCAGGCACATCTCGTCAGGATAAATCCATTTCATTTCATACCTACCTAACGTGACGTAATCGATGCCGCTCAGATACATTTATAATATTAAAAAGCCTTTTTAATTACCTTAACAAATATTTAAAAAAGCATTGTAATTGTAAAATATAATTATTAAAACATAAAATATAATTTGAATTATTTAAAATTTGAATAGTACGAATCGTGCAGCGAATTTGATAGGGTCCTAATTGGTATAGGCCCTCTTTCAATAGTTTCCATGTTTTTCTGTCCTCTGCTTTCTTTATCCATTTTGTTTTAGCTATTTTCTTTATGTTATCCACCTAGATGCAAAATTCAAATTCAAATTATTTATTTTCAAGCAGTATTGGTTATACAATAATTTATATTAGATATAATATTAAAAACGAAAAATAAAACATTAAAAACGATCTTAATAATTAATAAAATCTAAATAAATAAAATAAGAAACTGACTGACTGACATATCAACGCAGAGCTCAAACCGCTGGGTCTGGAGACTCCAAATTTGGCAAATAGGTTCCTTATGGGGTGTAGGGGTGCACTAAGAAAGGATTTTTCAAAACTCACCCTTTAAGGGGGTGAAACGGGGTTCCAAAGTTTGTATGGAGAAACAAGATGAGTGAGATCAATTTCGCGGGCGAAACCGCGGGCGGAAGCTAGTACATAATAAACTAATATATTAAAAACATGCAATATATACCTACATTTAATTTTCGAAATTATTTATATTGCATTGCCATTTTGGTAGAGCCACAGATAATATAATTTTTAACTAGGTAGAGCTTACTAACTCTTTGCACAAAAATTAATTAAAAAGCCATTGATATCTACTTTTCCATAAATGAATGAAGCCTGTCAGTATACAGTAATGTTACCTCCATTTCCGGTTTTCTATTCAATAACACCTTTCACAATCGAAATACTAGTTGCATCTTAGCGATAAAACAGTATACTTCTACTAATTTTTAGGGTTCCGTACCTCAAAAGGAAAAAACGGAACCCTTATAGGATCACTTTGTTGTCCGTCTGTCCGTCCGTCTGTCAAGACCCTTTTTCTCAGGAACGCGTGGAGGTATGAAGCTGAAATTTATATCAATTACTCAGGTCTACTGTCCCTTGAAGCTGTGAAAAAATCAAACTTCTAAGCCAACGCAATCAAAAGATACAGCAGTTTATGCCGCAAATTTTCGACACTTGCAAGGGAATCAAAACCTACAGGGTGCTTCCCGTGAACTCAGAATCTTGAAATTTGGTACGAAGCAACGTCTTATAGCATAGATAAAGGAAAAATTACGAAAACCATAAATTTTTAGTTACATCACATAATATATTTTTTTTTAATAATTTTAAACTTACTACCCATTTCCTCATAAACGCGTAGAGGTATTAAATTGAAATTCATACCAAATACTCAGGTCTATAATACCTTTAAGCTGTAACAAAATCAAACTTCTATGTCAACGCAATCAAAAGAAACAGCAATTTAAGCTGCATATTTTGAAACTCGCAAGTACTCGCAAGGGAATCAAAACCTAAAGGGTACTTCCAGTCGACCTAGAATCTTGAAATTTGGCATGAAGCAACGTTTTATAGCACACATAAAGGAAAAATTCCGAAAACCTTAAATTTTTAGTTACATTACAAAATATATATTTTTTAATAAATATAAACTTATTACTTTTTTCCTCATGAACGCGTAGAGCTATCAAGTTGAAATTCATATCAAATACTTAGATCTAATTGGCTTTAACCCGTGAAAAAAAAAATTCTAAGTCAACGCAAAAACGCAAAACGCAAAAGTACAACCATTGATACCGCATATTTTGAAACTCGCAACTACACGCAAGGGAATTAAAACCTAAAGACCACTTCCCGTTGACATAGAATCTCGAAATTTGGTAAGAAGCAATAGCTTACAGCACAGGTAACAGAAACATTCCGAAAAGCTTAAAATTTTAAGTAGTTATACCACCAAAAAAATTGTGATTGTAAACATAATTGTAGTTACAGCAATGACCGCGAGTTATTATACTATGTATGGGGAGGGCAACATTTTTCAAACGGCAAAGACGACCTCACTCATCGTCATTCAATCCCGATGTTTTGGTGAATGTAGCTGTATAATCTAAATGCGTCCTAACTGCTTAAAGTGTTATAATTATAATTAAATTCAATGACATTATTATATTTCTTATTGTTGGTTATTATCAGAATAGTTATGACTCGATTGTCGTAATGAACGAACTTTGTAAACCTTGCAGGTTTGTACGGAACCCTCGGTGCGCGAGTCCGACTCGCACTTGACCGGTTTTTTTATGGGTAATAAGATGGTAGGTACGTACATCTACATACTACTTTTGTCTGCAATTCCTTTGTCTTTTGCTTCAATTCCTCATTTTTAATATAATTTCGTGGTTTAATGTTTCGTGGCTTAAATAGTTTTAATATAGTGTTTAAATAAACGTCCAATCATAAATTCAATTCAATAAATTCTTCAATATTCCCTGTTGAAGTATGAAAATCCCATTTGAAATATCTAAGTACTTAGATGGATATTTTTCACACTTATTTTTTTATTTAATAGGTGGTTTAGGCTTTGTAAGTAAGTATGTAGTTTTTAATATGTCTCTTTATCCATTAGTTTAGTTTGTGTCTGGTGGTTAACAATCTTGTGGTATGTCCCTACTGCACTGATTTCATTACCAACACGAACTGTGGCAAATAGAGTTAAAACCATTTAATTCAGGTCAGTACGTTACCCCGTCGCGTCGGGTGAGATGACGACATTCTGCAGGGGAGGCAATCAATCCCGTTAACGGAAACTGGTTTCCAGTTGTGTACGTTATATTCTATTATTGTGGGAATACGATAATAGAAAACTTCTGGCTTTGATGTTGTCTATATCATCAAGTCTAACATTTCTTAGCTAACTAGTTACATGTGACATATCTGTAAACTTTTCATAAATAAAGTTTTTATTATTATTAATACGTTTGGATGGATTGGGTTCTTCATAAATACTTCATAAGTTCATAAGAAATTCTTGAATAGTTTAAAGATTGTACCTAAATCCAATCAAATATTATAATTATTGCGAAATTTCTGAAAATTCGAAAATAACTCTCAACTCCTTATTTGAACAGTGAGCCAAATAATGTAGCATAATCGATATTGAATATCTATTTCAAAGCCAGCTCCAGATCTTTGATTATTTTAAATGAGTTTTGTTGAGTGTATGTAATTAAAATTCTGGGAATGGACATATGCAACTTTTTATCAACTGCATAAAAATGAGGCACATATTATTTTACGTGTTAATCGAAATATCGAGCCAGACGAAATACCGAATACAAACGGAAAGCTGGTAAAAATTAAGGTATTAAATGTCCAGAAAACGATCAAAACTGTTTGTAGTTAGTAAACCAAAACACAGTGGACGTTATAACCAAATAGATTAGGAGGTTGGGCCCGAAAATTGTGGTACTTAGGCACGACAATTTTCCTTATTGCTTTGATAAGAAAATTTCTTGTCCATCTTGTGGTCATTTGCTATTGATTTTATGTTTAGGTTAGTAAAATCAACTCGACAAGTTAGTAAAATCAGAGCAATAAATATTTTTGTAGTTGTAGTGGATTCTAATACAGCAATTTGTGCCCTAAATGTGTCTTATTGGACATATGGGATTAATGCGGGACGACTGATAAAAAGAAGAAAAGAAATAGCATTTATTTGAGACAATCAGAAAAAAAATTAATTTTAACTAATAAAGAAAACACTAAAAACCCGGCCAAGTGTGAGTCGGACTCGCGCACCGAGGGTTCCGTACAAACTTGTAGGTGTATAAGTAAAAGTTAATTTATTATGTGATGTAACAAAAAATTTAAGGATTTCGGTTTTTTTTATATGTGCTACAAAACATTACTTCATGACAAATTTCAAGATTCTATGTCGACTTGAAGTACCCTTTAGGTTTTGTTTCCCTTGCGAGTAGTTGCGAGTTTAAAGCGGCATAAATTTGGTCTAAACAGCAAATTGCTTAAATTGCTTTTTAGAAGTTAAATTTTGTTACAGTCTAAAGGTATCATAGGCTTGAGTATTTGATATGAATTTCAATTTAATACCTCTATGCGTTCATGAGGAAAGAGCTAGGTTTAAATTATTAAACAAATTTAATAAAATAATATGATGTAACTAAAAATTGACGGTTTTTGCAATTTTTCCTTTATCAATGCTATAAGAAGTTCTTATATACAAAAATCAAAGATTCTGAGTTCATGGGTGGTACACTGTAGGTTTTGATTCCAGCTCGATACCTCCATGCGTTCCTGAGAACAAAGGTCTTGACAGACAGACGGACGGGCGGACAACAAAGTGATCCTATAAGGGTCCCGTTTTTTCCTTTCGAGGTACGGAACCCCAAAAAAGTAAACTAAAAACCAAAAACAAAAGAGATAAAACAAAAAGTAAATAGTGTGACCCATCAGTGTCAAACGTGCGAATCGGGCGTGGACTGGTATCGGAAGACTGCGAGCTGTCTAAAAGAACTTGTTGACATATAGGTATAGGTAGGTACATTAATTAATATGATTACCTAATTGATATTTATATTTCTTCTATTTAACGATGGTCTTTTGTCACTAAAAGCCTTAATCACGATCTCCAGCCAGTTAAGTCAGCCGGACTAACTGCCTCGTTGGTTCAGTGGCAAGCGTGCTTGAGTTGTTTGTAACCACGAGGTCCTGTTTTAAAACTCAGGCTATTACGTATGGGACCTCAACAAAAACTGAGGAAATATGAGTGATCTGCCTACATCTTCGAATAATATAGGCTCTATGTTAACCCCTTAATAAAACTTATAATGCATCTAAATGTTCTCTATAATATTACAATTGTCTTTGTCTAATCATACTCATTACTTTAGCGAGCTTTAACATGTGTTATTTTCTTATAAGTGTAATAAATAAGGCAGAATAACTCTATAAGTTTTAAGTAGGTACTCCTATACTCAGTAAAACGTTTGGTCCAATATTGTAATGGGTCACGCCTAGTCAACGCCTAGAGAGAGGCAATTATTTATTTCTTTGTAAGCGATGGCCTAGCTGCCATACAACCTATCGCAGGACTTCGTTGCTTTTAATTGAAAAATGTCAGAACAAACAAAGAGAATTCAATTTCAACCTGACCACTGTTAGCATGGTTTGTTTCATGATATTTTTACAGGTCACTTGAATATTTTGTTAGAAAATTAAATGCACAAATAGTTTAGTGGTGATTAGGTATTAATTGTTAACGCATCTTTCATTTATTTATCTAAGATACTATAAGTTAATACAGTAATAAAACATTCAAGATTTCATTTTTATGATTTTTATATTTTTTAATCATTTTTATAAACTTGTAGATACTCGTATTGTAACTAATGAATAATTAATTAATGATTCATTTACATATTCATGAATACGCTTTACTTCATAAAAGCCTTCAACATTTTACCAAATTATTTTTGTACAATACAAAGAAATTCTTAACGCTTTTTGGCAAACATTATTATATGTAGGTACTATGGTACTGATTGTAAACAAAATGGACATTAAATCTGAAGCAGATACGCTCATTGCTTCATGAGTTCGGTTGTCTATTTAGAGAGTAAGTCAAGGTTCTCCGCTAGCACCCGACTAGCGTAACGCATCGCTACGGCTATAAAAATAATCAAAAAGATTCAATTAATTAGCTCAATTGGAATTTATCCTCCACAGCTACAATGTTGGACTTAAAAAATTGATGTTATAACTCATCTCCACCCACTAAACTACGTCTGAGAAATTGCAGTTACGTTGTCTGTTTTGTTACAACAAAAAGTATACTATCTAGATTGATATATTCAATGTTACTTTCGAGATTTTTTCCCACGATTCAGAATAACGATCAACCAAATCTTACTTACCTAGATGTCTGTATAATTTATTCTGAGTTGTCCTAAATAACTTGTAAGCAAACTATTTCGGTATCGTTGTAGATGTTGACAGGACCATTATAGTCAGGTAGGTACCTCTTCTGATTTCGAAATGTAGTGACTTAACTTTAAGTTAGTACAAAGGAACTGCTTCCAATCCATTTTTAAATCCTAAAACATTGTGTTGAACGTAACCTAGATATTGTTTGCAAGCTTTATCGGTTGCAGCAATAATAAATCAAGTCTAGATGCTTAATCATATTTTGTGTGTCAAGGCTTTTATTAAGATATGTTGAAGTTCATGCAGTGTTAAGAGAAAGATCATAGAACGATAATCTTGCGAGAGTATTTTGTTCTGAAACAACTTCACATACACAAACTCTTCCATGTACACATACATAAAATCAAGTAACATATAGGATAGAACGACTCCGTCTGCCAGTTGTGATACGTGTCCATTATAGCTAACTCTGTCTCTTAAAATACAGGTTACCTAGTATAAAAACCGAACAGATTACACCAATATTGCCAACGTATCTATAACTTATTTCCTAAATAACTATTATACTTGCTAAATAGGTATATATAATAATATATAACATGTACAATAAATTAGTAAGTATATGAAATAAATACATTTAATTTTATTATATTATTAACATATTTTCATTTTTGGTTTTGGCAGCTTTAAAAGTTAGAGCATTTTGGTATATTAAAATAAAATTAATACCTACTTCTTCTTCTACAGCCATTGTTAAAACAATGACGTGCAACCAACGAGCACCGACGTAAAGAACCTATTCAGTGGTTTACAAGGTTTTTGTATTGTAATTAATTAAATCATAAAGAAACAGACGGGTCTATCACCTCTGTAATCTACTTCACTCGGTTTAACAAAATAAAGGTTAACGACCGTTACGCGCACAAGTAATTTCAAAGGCTTTATTAAGCTTTAGTTTATTTCAGTGAACACTATTTCCATTTGCCCCCATTCAGTCCCTAGTTCTTTTTCTTCCAGTTGATAACTATCAATAACATATTGAGTGAGTCTAAAGATTTTTAACGGGCTATTAGTCTTCAGTTACGTGGTACAGCGTGAAACACAAAAGATATTACGAGCAATATCTAGGTGAGACTAAGTACCTGTTTTGAAGTCATGCATAATCGTCTTACAATGACGTCTTAGAATTAGCACGGTAATACAGGTGTAATTATGCCTAGAATACGTAATAGTGAATCTATAGGACGTGACTTAATACATTTCTCACCTTTAAAAACCAAGCCCCGTAGTCATAAACGTCTTAAAAGATTATTCCAACTAATATAGAATTATAATTTCTTTTGTCTTTGTTTATCATCTTGCCGTTTATACTAGTAAGAAAGAGACAAAATCCATTTTAACTAAAGAGTCAAGTTTTTTATGAATAAGGCCGAAACTGTTTGTTACTAAACTAAAATATAAAATTGTACACAGGAGCTTAAATAAAAATGCACAGTTTTTTTCATTAGAATTTAAGATCGCCTTTAGTCATCTTTTGGGGTCATAGTCAGGTATTGCTTGCAGAAAAGGAGGCCCCAATCACTATCTGTTGAGCAACAACTTTTGAATCAATGTACACTTTTTCATTGTAGTGAAAAATATTTATTTATACCATAACATTGATTTTAACAATGCAGAAAAGTATTTTTTTTAGTAAAATATTTTTTATTATGATTTTTATTTCTTAAAGTAACACTTTTTCATTAAAGTGTATACATGAAAGATCGATCAGTGTTCGTACAACATTGTAGCATCTGTTTTTGAGATTTATGTATCTAAGTGTAGTAAATCAGTCATTGTATATCTATTTAAATAAAAATCAATTGCTGTTCGTTAGTCTCGCTAAAACTCGAGAACAGCTGAACGGATTTATCTTATCTTGGTCTTTAAATGTGTCGGGAATAGAGATGGGCGGTGAGTAAATACTGTTTTAGTATTTACTGAGTAAATAGTAAAAACTGAGTATTTACTCATTTCTACTCAGTATTTACTCTAAAGCATGAGTAAATACTTTTGACAATAGTGGAGTGTCTTTTTTGCGAACTGACTGCTATGCCGGAGGTCGGGGGTGCGATTCCCGCCCCGAACAAATCTTTGTGTGATGAGCATGATGGTTTTTTTTTAGGTCTGGGTTAAAATTTATCTATAAATAACGGACCCGGTTGACGTCGTCCTGCCCGGTAAAGCAGTGCCATCTACCGGGTCTCAGACCTACCTAACAACCACCCAAATATAACCACGGCAGTTTAAGTCATGAGTACTAATTGCTTTTCCTTCGGCTTTTCTTCTATAATATCTCGCCCTGTTTTCGGCCGTGACTTTCTCTTTCGGATAACTTCTGTCTTTCTAATTTTCCTTTCCCAATTTCTTATTTTTATCTTTTTTTCTTAAAAAACAATCTCGTACTTCAAGAAATATTCTAAAAACAGAATTAGCGAAAGCAGCCGTTCACACGTGATGGCGTGACCAAGGGAAATAGGGATTCAATTTTGTATAAATAGATAGATTAGTGACCGACCAAAAGTTCGGTTTCGGTTGCGGCAAGTTTCGGCAGAAAAATGCAGCTGCTATGCCAGTTCCGTTTTCGGCAGAAAAAGTGCTGAAACTGGACGAAAAAGTAAGCAATTTTCTGAATAGACTGCGTTTTGAAGAGCGTAGTATAGCATACCCTCCAGTTAAGTGGAGTCACGATCTGCGAAAGATAATCGGCAAGCCGATAACAGGGTGAAATGAATTGTATTGGTAGAGATCTATCTCCAACCGTGGACTGCAATAGGCCGATGATGATGATGAACCACCAAAACAACTTATACTATGTGTGACCTTCAGTTACTTTGACTTTCTTTTTATCCTAAAATAGGGTTACGCTTAACCACAACTTGCCTGATGTGAAACAATGATGCAGTCTACGATGGAACGCGCTTACCCAGTAAATACCGGTTCACTCGTGACTTGAAAACCGGGAGATCATAGCTATTGGAACATAAAAGACCGAAAGACTAGGAACTATGCGGCGATGCTCGAGACTTTTCAATTTAGCCTGACGAGGGATTCGTTGCCAATAAGCTTCTTGGCTCGCCTTACTATAGACGCCTTTTGTTGGTATTTAGCTGACACAACCCAAAGATGCGAGCAGTACATGCATGAACGAACTTGTGCTTCGTATAGCTCGAGCATCTGTTTCGGCCTGAAGTACAGACGCAGCTTCGCGAGGATACCTTGCTTTTTGGCAGCTAGTTGGGCCATGGACTCAAATGAGGGTCGAAGTCATATTGACGCCAAGAAGCTCAAGGTGGTCTGTAATAGTCACGTATACACCTTGAAAAGTAGGAGCCAATTGAAATGGCCTTTTTTAGCAGAGAATAGACACGCCTGGGTTTTAGCAGCATTAAACTCGACTAGATTGGCGTCACCCCAGTCGGAAACAGCTTTAAGAGACAAGTTTAAGCGCTCAACCATGGCCTCTCTAAGGGACTAAATCTCAGCCGTACTGGCAAGTGGACTAGACATATAGCTCTCTACAACTGTGCTATGTTAAAACGTAGTTCATTCCATTTCCTAGCCAGCTTCAGCCACTTCTTTTATTAAAGGGAAATGTCTCTAGCATCTCCTCGCCCTGGACAGACACGGGGGGAGTGGTACTCCTGTTTGTAGCAAGGGTAAGCAAGACCCAGCAAGGTTTCCAGCTCTAAGCAGCTAAGCCCGGTTCACCCCCTAAAATCTTTGGCAGTGGGCTAACCCGCAGGCCAGCATCTGAAGCTGCGGAGCGGGACGATGTTTGCCACCCGCTCTTGTTTCCCAGCCATCGCGACCAGTCTATGACGGCCACATCGGGCACTTGGTCAGCGTATGCAGCGCCATGCCCTTCAGCCCCAAACTGGTGGCACTCGGGTGACTTCTCCCGTCCGAGGTGATTTAGGTATCTAATTGCAAAAACTCCCATGCATAGCCTGTAAGTGCCTGCGTCGTTCATAAGTCGAGGGTCACTTGGAGAGGATGGACCTTGCTCTGCCTCAGCTACCTCGCCTCGCCCTTTTCCGCATACCGCGTAAGGTCTATCTAATTATTTCGGAAAGGTAGGTTTCTAGTTCTTATTATACCTACTATTAGAAAAAGAAAATAATATATTTGTTGCATACTTTAATTATTGTTACTTTGTCATTTTAAAATATTTGCGCGCGCGTGTGTGTGTGTGTGTGTTAAGATTAGATTTACCTACTTTAAATAATTTGCTCTATTCCTTTAAGTAAGTACCTATGCCTACAGAATCAATAAATCAGAATAGGATCCGTAAGAATAAGCCAAATTCAAAATGGATTTACAACGTAAACACACACAAGCGCACTCTACGACTGAGGAACACGAATAAGCATGTCCTTGATGTTTGTTTGATTTTGCCTCTCATTCTATTATTTTCTAACTTCATTCAAAAAAGTGTCAGAGAAACTAATAGCAAGTCGCATACCTTCTATTGTTTTATGCAAAACATTATATCCCTTCAATGTAAAACAAAGAAACCTTACATATGTAGCCCCTTAGTGGGGTTGGTGATATGGACTTTAGTGTGTTATAATTATTTCATATTTTTGGGTACGAAATTATCAAATTTAAGCAATACCTAGCTAACTTATCTATGTTCAAGCACATTTCCAACAAGGTACTAAGAAAAATTACAAGGAAAAGTTACATTGGTTCGGCATTTGTATGAATTAGCTAAAGAAATTAAATCCTTAGCGGGTCCTATCCTCAATGGGTCGTATTTTCTATGTCAAGCTCCTGGAAAGAACCAATTAATGTGATAAAAAATGAAAAAAAGTATTTACTGTCGATTTTTAGTAAATACTCAGTATAAAAGAGTATTTACTCAGTATTTACTCACGTGACAGTATTTACTGAGTCTTTACCCATCTCTGGTCGGGAAGGTTTAAAAGGTGAAAAAAAAATTGGTTGCCTGTAAAGTCGGTATACGGGCGAAAGTTTTACGTGACAACGACTTTGAGTGGTAAAATAATTTTAATGTGAATATTCATTCGTATAGTAGGAAGCCTTCTTCCTACTATACGAATGAATATTCACTTTTTATGTCTGTCTCTCTCGCTCTTAGGCGGGCTAACCATGCCCGAGTGGAAGGGACGCGTGCCTCTCACTCGCTCTCATTGTGAGCGCATAACGTGAGCGGAGCGTAACGCAGTTTCTTGAAGTGTCACCCGGCAAACCAATTTATAAGACGTTGTCACGTCAAAAAAAAAATTGTAAAGTCGGTATACGGGCGAAAGTTTTACGTGACAACGACTTTGAGTGGTAAAATAATTTTAATGTGAATATTCATTCGTATAGTAGGAAGAAGGATGAAATAATAGTAACAATTTAAAACATTTATTTATACAAAGAATTATATTTAAAACATTAATTTATACAAAGAATCTCGCTCTTAGGCGGGCTAACTGTGCTCGAGTGGAAGGGACGCGTGCCTTTCACTTTTTATATCTGTCTCTCTCGCTCTTAGGCGGGCTAACCATGCCCGAGTGGAAGGGACGCGTGCCTCTCACTCGCTCTCATTGTGAGCGCATAACGTGAGCGGAGCGTAACGCAGTTTCTTGAAGTGTCACCCGGCAAACCAATTTATAAGACGTTGTCACGTCAAAAAACTCGAATAATTGCCGGGAAAACCCTAAAAACAGCAGTCGATTGAGGCAGTACGAAGTTTACCGGGTCAGCAAGTATGTATATAGGTAAATATGGTATTAGTTAGCCTTAACCTAAAATTATAAAAAAAAATTAGATAGATAGTTGAATATAATACTTTCTTTCTTAGGTCTTATTTTCATATTTCTGTAGGTAGATAATTCTGCATTAGCCCCATTCTCAATAAAAGATTTTCTCTTGTTAGAAACAAAATAGAACAATGTAACTAGTAACTGCTGACCAGTTTTTTATACTTATATTGTTCGACACTACCAGATTTCTGGTAAAACGCAGTTCAAAAGCTACATTTTAAAAGAATCCTACGACCTAATAATGTTATAAACGGGAGGTTTGTAAGAATGTATGCATATCTGGATGTATGTTTGTTACTCTTTCGAGCAATAACTATTGGACGGAATTAGGTGAAAATTGACTCAGAGATAGATTATGATCTGGAGTATTCCAATAAATACCACGCGGGCGATGTGGGTAGAAGCTAGTAAATATCTAAATTCAGGTTTAGTTTAGGTGTCAGACACATTATATCATCTTCTATGTCATATAATTTAAGTAGAAGACAGGTGAACATAAACAAACCGTATATTATACCAATGAAATGTACCTAGATTTATGATTATTAGCTTTAAGTGACATTAGGTGGCTGAAGCTATTGTCTCAAAACATGAACTAATTTAACATAACTGGTGATTTTAAAACATAAATATGTGATGATCTATTTTATTACCTACTCACGTTTATTTACTAGTCTCATCTAGAATAGATAATGTAGTTTATCCTTACTAATTTACTATTTTAAATGCGAAAGTGACTGTCCGTTACGCTTTCATGCCTAAAGTATTGAATCGATATGGATGAAATTTAGTCGGAAGATGGCTTGAGACCCGGGGAAGGACGTAGATAGCTTTTCTCCGACTGCGCACAAAGAGGTTTTGTTTTTCGCGGTAACCAATATACACGCTGGAAGAGCCGCTGTCACAAATCTAGTAGGTAAAGGGATTTCAAATCTTTTTATACCTATCTACTTGGAATTGGTCGGGTTTCAACACAGAGCCTATTTAGATGGGATTGTCGTGGAAGTGGTGAAGTTGTTAGATGTTTAAAGTTAACCCTTTTTCATATTGTTTCAGGTAAGTATCAGGAACTAAATTTTCGAGAATTCACTGAAAACAGACCATAATGATGCGATGGACACATTCACCGCAGTATCACACGTCTCAAATAGGTGCGTATTGAAATACAATCCTAAAGTTATATGAAAATATGCATAAGATTTGTTGTTATCTTGAAAAATGTCATGATATTGTTTGTTATCTTGACATTGTTTTAGTTTGGTTGTCTGGTAAACCAGAAGAAATAACTTTAGGTATTAAGTACCTACATTAGTCATGTCCGTAATTTACACAATAATAACAATCCTTACAACTGTCTGTCTGTCGCACTTTCACGCCAAAACTACTAAGTCGCTTTGGATGAAGTTTTGTATGGAGATAGTTTGAGACACGTGAAAAGACATAGGATAGTTTTTATCCGACTGTGAAAGAAGAGGTTATCGCGAATAGTTTAGCGCGATAATCGACGCACTGACATGCATCTTTTAACTAGAAAGCGGTTAACCCTCAAAACGCCCAAAAGGTATAATTCAAAATTCTCTATCTTATTGTTTAAGAAACTTTAAACTGTATATAGTTACTATAAATAGTTCCAGAGATTAAAAACTTTGTACGTCTTTAACTGGCAGAATTTATAATGAATCCATCACTTGTAAGGGACTAACCTACATTTAAAGTACGTTAAAATACTTGAATAGCGGAAAGAATAATATATCCAATGTAGGTATGATGTGTCCAAAAAATATTAATTTAAGTATATAATTTTGAAGACAAAGTTTGAAACAATGAATCCCACGTTTTTTCCCATTTTCTCGAAAGAAAGTCAGTGAGCATATCCGGTTTCTAGTTAAAGGAAGGCAGCGCGGTCGGAAACTTTGTACAATAATACCTCCATTAATATATAGCTGAAAATTAAAAAAAATTAACAAGAATCGGTCAAGCTGTTTCGAGAGGAGTTTTGTTACAAACACTGTGATATGAGAATTTTATACTAGAAGATTATATTGTTGTATCTTAGGTTTAGCTAAACATCACCTACGTCATTTTTTAATCTGTAATAGGCTTGCGCTTGACCACAACTTGCCTGTCGTTAAGCAATGATGTAGTCTACGATGAAACGCGCTAACCCAGTAAATATCGATTCAGTCGTAACTTGAAGACAGGCAGATTATAGCTATCGGGCAACTAGCGAATTCCACAACTTAACAATTAACGTAATAAAAGTGGAAGCAAAGCAATTTTGACTTACCTCAAATAAATCAATATTTAAGTACTTTATGTAATTTACTAAAGATTTACCACCACGACTGTTGTTGTCGTTCAAATAACTAGGTACGTGCATACTTTACGTTATCAAACCTATTATTAAAATGTCCGTCATCGGTAGGGCATTAAAAATAGATGACATAAATCATGTTATGTAAGCAAAACGATTAAACACGCACTTAGACTTGCCTCGTAATCATACAACAAGCTATGATTTTTCCTACTTAATTGAATTCGTGAAAACCCCAATAACAATTACAAATAAATAGTAAAAAAATATTTCTGTTTCCCTGACAGATATCTATTTTTTATCCTTTCGCCTGTTGTTATGCAATGATACAGTTTACGATGAAACGCGCTTACCCAGTAAATTCTGATTCACTCGTGACTTGAAGACAAGCAGATTATAGCTATCGAGAAACAGAGATACCGGGAGCGAATTCCACAGCTTGGAAACAAAGCGCTTTGTGCGAACCGTGGAATTTCCACCTTATATTGGTGGCGCATAGCCGTACCTCTACTTGTCCGATGAAAGAACGGGGATGGTGGAATAAGATTATGCAAGACCAAAAGACTAGCAACTATACGGCGATGCTCGAGGCTTTACTTTATTTTACTTTAGAAAGAGCGGCACATATTAGGGCTCTTTACCTTGCTGCTTGCTCTTAACATTAACAGCATACTATTTCTATCACAACCCAAAGAACTCTTTAGCTTCTTACGCTTTGCTTCTTTGATTAGTATGTTATGATAATCATACTAATCCTGGACAAAAAAGTAAACAAAAATAGTATAACAATCTTAGAATCAGAATCAGAATTTCTTTATTTGTTTAACATAGGTCCATACATGTTACTACTATGTTGTATTGATGGATGTGTGTATAAGTGTCACTCTTTTACGCAGATTGGACGGGATCGAATGGACTCAGTGATAGATTTTAGCTTGAAATAACACATTTAATAAGTAGCCTACTTTTGATCAAAACACCACGAGAGCGAAGCCGCAATACAGCATTACTATGATTGAAATTCTAGATCTAGAACCTTATATTCATTCATAAAAGGTATGTATCATAGAAGTGGAATTCAGTTAAGTAAAAATATGATTGATAACTACCTAATTGCCTTACTACGTTACAACTTATTTATATCATGATGTATCATCTTCCGAATTTAAAATAACCTCTTGACATATTTATAGACATAGGTAAGTAACTTATCTAGCCATAACATCTTTATCGTCAATGAAATACATTGTTTCCTTAATTAAGAATGGTTAAGTTATCTACGTTTGGTCTCTGTCTCCGACTTTCTATAGACCGTACATTTATATAATATATATACAATTATATGACGACAATGAACTTCTGTATCGAAGGTTATCTCGACTCGAGGACACCGAGCTCTTGAAATTTCTTTAGGAAAGATAAGTTCCCAAGTAAAGCTCCTTCAGTCTATTGGACTCTATACATAGATATATACTCTATATATCTTGACCTGGAATAGCGAAATTCAATAAGGATCACGGTGATTTTATTTTTTTATTGGTTTCTATTTCGTCTATATTTACATAAGCAAAAGTCAATAACAAGTCAACAATAACAAGTATTTCTCCAAGAAATATTTTCACTTATTTATAACCTTAAGCTGTAGCAATAAAACATAAATGTATGGTTATGACAGAGTTTCCGCAAATTATCAAAACTCCCCCGAAACCCGCTTTTATTGTCCATTTCAAATAAGAATAGGACTGGACTCGCGGCTAACTTTATACCAAAAACTAAGAAATGTAGCGTCAGTTCAAGATATCACTTTTGCCGTTAATTTCACCGGTTGTGTGTGACAATGAATATTAAAAGATTGATGATCAGCGAATGAATTTGATGTCTATGAAAGCTAATGCGTTATTTGTGTACCATAAAAATATATAATATTTTACAATAGAATGAAGATGAATATTTGAATAATAATTATTTTAATACTTACATATACATACATACAATCACGTCTTATTCCCATGGGGCCAGGCAGAGACTATAGAGCGCCATTTGCTACGATCTAAACATACTTCCTTGGGCGCACTAATGTTCATACGTACACGGCGGTTCTAAGTGCTACGCACCTATCCCTTTTGAAGGACATCCCCGATGAGACCAGCGAATGTCCTCCTAGGGCGTCCTTTCCAAGCGTAATTATTTTAATAATATTAAAAAACTGTGGAACTGCAATGTTGTGGAATTCGTCGTTGTCGGTATCTATGTTTTCCGATAGGTATAATCTGCCTGTCTTCAAGTCGCGAGTGAATCGGTATTTAATGGGTAAGCGCGTTCCATCATTGCTTCACATCAGGCAAGCTGTGATCGAACGTAAGCCTTTTATAGGATAAAAACGATATCCATAAATATTAAGTTTCAGCTCTTTTCTTTCTCTCTCCTACACCCAACTCTGTTTGTGCCCAACAGGGTCAATAATTGTGACTTACAAATGGTTTTATATCGATCTAAATACCTACTACATTACATATGATGTGCCAATAAAGTATCAGCAGCGGCGGCGCAGCAGCAGCGGTGGCACAGCGGTATTGGCATTGCCTTTGAAATATAAGGTAGTGGGTTTGATTACCGGCCGTGCCCACATATTTCTGTGTGAATTGTTTCATGGCCGCTGCTCAGTATCGGTAAAGGAAAACATTGTGAGGAAACCAGCATGTCCAAGAACTAATCAGTCGAGGACTTGTAACATCTACAAATCCACTTACCAACGCACTTGGCCATCGCGTGTGGATTAAGGCCATAACTGTCTCATCTCGGAGGATAGTTGAGAGAACACCAGTGCCCAGCAGTGGGACACTAAAAAGGGTTAAAGTAAAGCATTGAGTCTTTAGCAAATAGATCAATAATGGTTTATTGATCTATTTGCTAAAGACTATAAACCTACTGTTAATCAAAAAACTTATTCGTGAAGCGATTGTTAATTATACTCTATTATACTAACTCTATCTCAACTAGCTTTCTCTCGCGGCTCCGCCTGCGTCGACTACATTAAATCATGCCTAGCAATGGGATAAAAAGTAGTCTATAGCCTTCCTCAGTATACCGGCTATCAAACAGTTCAAAAAATTTTCAAATCAGACCAGTAGTTACTGAGATTAACGCGTAAGAATTTGTTAGTTAGAAACTAACAAATTCTTCAGCTTTATAATTATTAGTGTAGATTACTTCCCGATATCTATAAACGAACGAGTGGCCTTCGTAATGTGCCACAATACTCAGTGTAGGCTCACTAACTATATTTTGCATACGTTATGTACCTACCCGTATAACTTGTTTACGTCGCGATGTCGTCGCATACTTTACACTTCCATGTTAGGTTCAATCAATTTGTACATCGTCTAAGCTTTTAAGGCTACGTTTGTTATGGCGGAGGATGGAACTCAATGTTAAAATCTTCCAATCTCATGTTTGTCTATTAACTAACAACTTCCCCGACTTCGCATGGGTAGCAGGACTGGATAATACACATACAGGATGTCAAATAAATCTCTCTGTATATCAAATAAATAAATAATAAAGAAATATTCTGGGACTTTAACACACACGGTCATCTGGTCCCAAGCAGGCTACATATAATACTTTTCTTTTGTAAATATATACTTATAATAGATATTTACACCCAGACTCGATACAAACACAAATGTTCATCACTAATGTTTATCGAACCCACGTCCTGCGGCGTAAAAAGCAAGTATGTTACTGACCACGCCACCGACCCTTGCTCACTTTTTCAGTTTATCGTTAACAGACATACAGATAGCCACTAAACCCCCTTACATGAATGTTAGGGTAATTAACATAGAAGAAAAAAAGCAACTTTTATATTACTATTTTTTATTTAGGGTTATACTGTATAAGACTAAAATTACACCTACCTTAATAAGAATATTATAGTAACCTTAAAAAATGTACCTACAACAGTTATGTCACCGACGAGAAGATTCTCAAATCCTTATTTTTTTCTTATCACGGCCACGGGCCAACTTGACAAGGTTCATATTTATTCATAAAGCCCATGATTATTTTTAATATTAATGCCGTTTAGAATATTTATGCTTGAGTGAGTTGCACGGTATTTTGTTGATACAACACGTTTAATACAAGTAATACTTCCTGATTATGAATAATTTTAGACATGATTTCATTATTTTTAAATGTTATATATCAGGCCTACTACTTATAAATCGCTATTATCGCCCTAAAAAGGATGTTCTTAATTCTTTATTGTGCAAAAAATATTTACTTTACATTTTATAAAGTATAAAATGTAAAGTAAATATTTTTGGGATCTGAAAAAATCTTTTGCTTGATTTTTGTATTCCGGCGGCCTCTAACTCTAATTAACTCTAAATTAAAATTTCAACAACCCAATACATATTTTTTTAACTATTTAAACTATAATTATTTCTATAAATTCAGTTTTTATACAATGAGACTGTTTAAACTCTACAAGGCAACAAACATGTAAAACTTATAATAACACATCTCTTTTTTGTTTAGGTTTAAAAAAGGAAGTAAAATAAATTTCTGGTCGCAAGTTACATATGTATTTCAGTACCTTAAATTAGTATATCTGTCGAAATCATAAAAAAACACAATTCCATTGCCATAAAATTAGCTACAAAAACATTCTAATGAGAGATCGATAATATCTTATGAGAGCAAGCGGACATTTTACGTCATTATTTTCGGGCTGTTGATTAAATAAAATGCCGCTGCTCAATGTCGGTGAAGGAAAACATCGTGAGGAAACCGGCATGTTTAAGAACTAATTCGAGGATTAAGGTCTAAAACTCTCTCAACTCCTAAGATAGTTAAGAGAAGTGGGACACTAAAAAGAGTTGAAGTGATGTATTATTTCAGATGTGCCTTATCTTAGTATTTCTGTCAAAACTATAGAAAAAAAACTTAATCCTAGCCCTAAAATAAGTACATTAGATATACTTAGTCACTAACAAATGCAAGATCGTTGATCTCTTCTGTATGACAACAATCTGATATTTTCCGTCATTTTCCGGGCTGACTGTAAATTAGTACCTAATAGCAGTAATTAAATTTTCTGTAAGCAATTAAGTTGTTCTGAAAATTAGGGTATGACAAAAACCGGTAAGACAAAAAGAGAAGGACCTTATTGAAGCAAATTTCCTTTAATATTTTAGGTGCTCTACATTAATTGCATACTTAAAATTATTACTGCACGGGTAGCAGATGTAAATTATAGATACGTATAAAGTTTTCAAACTGAAAACCGCAAGTTCCTGTAGTTTTTATGATCATCGCAAACATACAGACGGACGTAGTGGGGCACTTAATATTGTACTTAACATAATAACTAATGGTTATTCAAAAATATTTTAATTTAGATTTAACATAACTCAAACTGCACTATTAACGAACTAAAAAGTAGTTATAGTTGAGTGCGCATAACGAAATTGACGACCATAATATTACTGTTTCTTATCTCTACATTAGCGACGCACAGACTTTATGTTAGTGTGGACCTGGATGTCACTAAACTGCCTGTTTGGTTCAGCTCGCATGCATTTTCTTTGCGAATTCGCGCCAAAATCTATGTTTCATTTCGTGAATCAAAGTGAATAAAGTCGCGAAATCTGTTTCATGATTCCTATAGGCGTGTTTCGTTCCGTCCGTTTCAGTCGTACGAGGGCGCCCGGGCAGGTAGCACGTCCACGTCGCGCCGCCCCGCGAGCCACGCATGTCCGCGCGTACAATGTGTATAGCTCCGCGTCTTAGACGCTTCTTTCTACACTGCAACGGTACAGAAGCGACTGCGTTACACTGACATGTTTACTATCCCTGTTTACTATAGCATAGTTTTTCTCAGCTGTTAACGCGATCGTGTGAATGCACACCGGCTGAAGGATTTCGAAACTGTACAAGTGAAGTTAAAAATACATTGGCACTAGTGCGAAGTGACGTATACAAGATGTGTGCGTGCAGCAAGTTTTGCGACTTCTGGAGGAACTCATGCGGAGCAGGTGAGATCCTCGAGCCTACTTTCAAACAACGTAGAGCAGTAACCGCTCGACGCGCCCCATTCCTTTCTAAACGGCTTCTAAAAAGTTTCTATCGAGTTCGTCAAGTGAAATCGAGTTGATAGTCGAATTGCAATCATCATAGTGTTGGGGATTTATCATTAAATTTTATAAAGTAGATACCATCCTATTAAATAGAAGCTCTACGTTTTGTAATATATTAATAGAATCCATGTCTCTACATAAGTTATTATTGAAGGTAATTTTGTTAGACGATTGTCAAATTAAACAAAGGCATGCTAAAATGTAAAACACTTTTTTTATGAAAATAAACAATTATGTTTGTGTCATGAATGTAATTTGCAGATTTATAATTATGTATACTGAGTAAATTGCATATATTTTTATGTCAGCTACCTACAAAATGAACAAACAAATTAATTAATAAGCTACTACGTAAACATTCGATTATGTGTCCGTTGATATTAAACAACTAATCAAGGTGGTGCACCCAAATAATGTTGTGCATATTTTATCTATAATATATACTATTAGACCAACACCTGCGTTAACAAGTTGACAGACAACTAACATTAGGGGACATCAAGTTTTAAAGCTGGTTAATGAAGGTCTCTTTTAGAATCAAATATGAATAAAAATTTTATGCAAATTTTATGTATGCGAAATCTCAGACTTATTTATTTATTTTTGGGGTGCTAAGTACTAATAATGCAGTTTAAATGATTTACGAAATCGCCAATATTTATAAATACATCGTGGTTTTTATTCATTACCTAGATATAGAAATTATAATAGAAAAATACTTAGTTTTGAAGCATAATAACTGCAAAATTAAAAGTAATCAGTTCAAGGTTAATAAGAATATTTCCAAATAAGAGTTCAGAATTCTGCGAGAATGTAAACATATGAGGCTGCCAAAGTAATAATTGATGAGGGCACCAATAGTTAGCCCGAGCTAGTTTACAGTATCAACAACAACAATGATGTTATTATTTAAAAAATGAGATTTTTTTTGAGTGACTCAATATGAGTCACTCAATAAAAAAAGAACACTTAGTGTTACTGTTTCTCTGTCTTTCATTTAAAACACTCAAGAAATATAAAACTAGGTTCATAATGTAAGTAAGTACACGTAGGAGTTAAGGTAAAATGAGACATAGAAAACTTTGAAGCATTTGTAATTTAAAATACTGTAGCGTTTTTACCAGAATGTATACTTCAATAAAAAAAGTATATTTTGATGCCTTGAAATCGGTTACAAACCGGTTTACAACGTAACTACTAGTATCTATACTCAGTTAGACTCTACATAACATGCGTCTAGTCCATTGCAATTCGCTAAAACGTTATAAAAATAATTTCACAACATAAACTTAACGATACTTCACGTTATTTTACTATCTAGTACGCAATATCACGATCTTTGATCGCTGTAAGCAGCTGTTAATATCCGGGTATGAATACTTATACGTTTTTAACGGAAGGATTTGATTGAGAGAACGTGAACATTCAGGGTTATTACGTCATGATTGTCTCCAGTTGCTTATGGTGAAGTTGACGTTAGTTAAGCCTCGAATACACCTTAGTTATCATCATTTAGATGTCGGATTAAGAGTTCCCTTTAGTTCTTGGGCACTACCGATCAGATACGGCGTGCCCCAAGGCTCTATCCTCGGGCCCACTCTGTTTTTGATCTATATCAATGATCTCTGTCAGCTCAACCTGAGCGGTGGTAAAATTCTCACTTACGCAGATGACACTGCCCTATTCTTTGCCGGTAACACGTGGGATGAGGTATTTGCCATCGCTCAGAGGGGGTTCGACAGAGTCAGTGTTTGGTTACGTAATAATTTACTAACGCTCAATATCGACAAAACTAAATACGTAACCTTCGCTCTAAAATCCAATCTCTTGCCTCATCCCTCTCTCTCTGTTATCGCTCATACTTGCCCTCAGGATTGCTACCCATGCTCGTGTGAAACACTTATAAGAACTAAGGAGATCAAATACCTCGGTATAATTATTGATCAGCAATTAAGCTTTAAGTCACACTTTGCCGCTTTGGTCCCTAGGTTGAGGAAACTTATATATATTTTCAAGTGCCTTAGACATATAGCTAACGCTAAAACGATAAAATTGGTTTATTTCGCTTTGTGTCAGTCGCTATTAGATTACTGTGTTATGTCGTGGGGAGGAGCTGCCAAAACCCATATTATTGAAGTGGAACGAGCACAACGATACATCCTTAAGGTGGCTGCTGGACTACCTTTGAGGTTTCCGACAGTCGACCTTTATAAAAAATGGGACCTCCTTACTGTTAGACAAACATTTGTTCTTCATACAATATTAACAAAGCACGGAGAGCTGGTGTACGATCCCAATATATTTAAAGACAAAAGGCGTAGGGGCAATGTATGCCCATCCGAAAGGCATAACACTTCGTTCTCCCACAGATTCTATTGTTTTCTCGGTGGTCACTTGTATAATCAACTGGATAGTACACTCAACTTTTATCCACTAAACAAAACGCAATGCAAACAGAAGGTTGCTCATTTTTTGAAGACTCTCAACTATGACGAGACAGAAAATCTACTTTGTTATAAAATATGATTATCATCGATACCGGTAAATTTACAACTAATAACTACTTATTACTTCTCTCGTTAATATTGCTTAAAAATCTCACACATTCAAACCCTTGAACTAACAGACCACTTATAGAACAGACCACCTACTCTCTCTCTTTCATGCTGTCACTCAAACCGCCACACTACTCACATTACTCTCTCTCTCTCTCTCTCTCTATATTTTTATTTATTTTTATTTATTTATTTTACTTTTAAAATGCTCAAGAAAGGTTCATCATAGAGTGTCGTGAACGTTGGCTGGCTTTATGATACACGTTTCTTATGTAGGTATTTCAAGTTAGAAAGATAATTAAATTCTAACGCTCTAGCTAGAGTCTAGTCAGACCATTAACAAACACACGGATATTTAAAGATGTACTACTAGCCAAAAAATTCTGTGCTAGCTGTTAACAATTGGGTTCTTTGTAGACTTAGGACACAAAATTTCCCTCGGCTTACAAATCATAATCTACGACACTGAAACGAGACCCAAGACGTTCGAGACGCTTTTCTACTGCTAAGCGTTTCATAATAATCCTTACTAATAATTTAAATGCGAAAGTAACTGTGTTTCTCTGTCTTTGTCAGCCTGTTTGTTACGCTTTGACGCTTAAACTACTGAACTCATTTGGATAAAATTCAGTATGAAGATAGTTTGAAACTCGCTGAAGGGGATAGAATAGTTTTAATCCGACTGCGCAAAAAGAGGTTAATGGTTAAGCGCGATAATCGATAGACACGCGAGTGGAGCCACCACGGTCGAAAAGCTAGTGTTTAATTATCAGAACTCTGTACGATAGGGACACAAAAGAAAACATGTTGCGAGCACACTCTGCCTCTTCCTACTCAACTCCAAGCGATGGAGATGGACAGTATTTGCAGTATGTTTCGTTATACTAGAACTGGGCGTCATCACTAGACAACAAAACATGATACAAGCATAATCTTATCTCTTTCTACTCATCCCTAAGTGATAGAGATAGACCGTACTTGCAACATGTTTTCTTGTGCCTGTTTCGTAACATACGTGTATTTCATGTTCATCTATTTCTCCTAGTGTATTTAAATCATTAACTACTGCTGTCAAGTAGCACTGCCCACTCAGTTCCACCTTATCAGCGTCGTGTTACACCTTGACACTGTTACTGTAATCCTATACGAGCAAAATTACAATAAACCATTTCCCACAGTATTTCTCAAGTATTCTGACAAGGATAAGAACACTGTGTTTAGGTAGCTTATAACATTTCCAAGTTATTGTGTGCATTCTGCAACATCTAGATAAGTAAATTAAAAACTAGAAAAACATGCCACCAATTTATGTCAGAAATATTAAAATATCTTAGAGATAACTTTGTTAAGAAGTTGAGTTGAAAATATTAAATTTATGTACTGGTTTTCCGCCCGTGTTAACAAAACTTACTCTCCTTAAACGCAAATGTCGCGTCGGCTACCTATCATAAGGATGACATTTTTTTTTGTTTCGGCCGTAGATAAATAAAAAAGCATATTTTTGTATTTCATTGTGACTAAATATCACCGTATTATAAGTCCAAGCGAAATTTCGAAGACGTCACGCTTAGATAAGTTTTATACCCATGTATGTCGTATAGCGCACTCCCACTATATAACTTTATTTAATGCGTTAGGTATTATATCTGAATATTGTTTCATTTCAATGATAAAGTAAAAAATATGTGTTAATTTTTTTTTGTAATCTTACTGGCAGACTAATTCAATTTCAATTTGTCATACTTTGTCGTCATCCCTATTGGCTATGTCCGCTTCTAAAATTTACGCGAATTAATGTAAATAAATGTCTTTCGGATTTTTACGCGATTTATTTTAAATTTTAGAAAAATTCCGGTATAATAATATAGTAGTTTTATTTTAACACTAGCTTTCCGCCCGTGGCTACGCCTGCGCGTATGTCGGTTATTGCGCTAAACCTCTTTTTGAGCAATCGGATAAAAACTATCCTATGTCCGTCCCCTAAAAATAAATTCCCCCATAAATTTCATCCAAATCGTTTTAATTGTTTTGGCGCAAAAGTGCGAGAGAGACAGACATAGTGAGGATTATTAGTAAGGATTTGATATGTTTCACATTCCAAATATCAAGCATAGTTTTAGTCTCAATATCGTCTGAGTACCACCAAATTACGGGGAAGAAAATTATGTGAAACAATCTACACTGGTAGGTAGGAGTATTTAGGTAATTGTGTTTAATTAAATCGTTTGTATATACATAATATGATTATACGATATAGATAATTGAATTCCATTATACATTCACAGGTTTGACCACTTATGTTGGGTCCTTCGTTGCCATAGTTCCTAACTACCTAATATACATTATACATAATATACACACATAACTTTGTTTTAATTATTTTATGTCACGCAACTGAGATTACCATAATTTTAGCACCAGAAATTCACGGTCATGCATGGATTAATTTTTAAGGTTAATATGGTTAGTAAATATAGAGCTTTGCAACTTATATATGTAAGAAAATTACAGATAAGTTAGAAAGACTGTCACCGATTAAAAAATTATGTACATATCTAATTACTTTATACATGTATCATAATTATAATGATAAATGTGTTTACCATAGGTTATTAAAACAAACAAACAAGTTAATTGACAGCAAAATAATTATCAGAAAAATACACCTATTTGTCTTAACTAATATAAATTACAAAATGTCGTCGTAGTAAGTTGACGTCAACGGTTAGTCGTGAAAAGGTATCACAGACAATTATAGGTTCTTTCTTATAGGTAATATTTGTATGAATACAAAGTTGGGATTTAGAGTTCAGGTGCATTTTAGATCAAGTACGTGTAAGTATTGCTGCAATTGAGAATTCTAAAACAGTTACCTCAATTAATAAAACTCTAAAATGTATTTAACACAAGATGTTTTTGATGTAGTGACGTAGTTTTTTTAAGGCGAGTTAGAATTCCTAGTGTGTAGGTAGGGTTCTAAATAAACGGGTATGCTTGTTTGTGTTAACGGATGTGAAATCAACGAAGCCAAGAGCAAGTCTATAAACAACTCGTCAACAAGGGAAAATTTAGTTAAACCTACTGAATCATTCAGAATTTTAGAACATTTGAGTTACACGCCTACTTAATCATGAAGGTCTTTTACATTCAATTAACGTTTCGCCTTCTCATCCAAAGATATTTAAATTTAATCATATTTTCCATTAAAATATTGAGTATTACAACAAAAAAATTGTTATGTATTCATTGATTTAACATTTTTTTAATTAATTTAGATTTCTGACCTTTTTCTTAATGAGACCAACTCGGATGTTTACTTTTTAATAAAATAATCGGTCCACAGTTGACGGAGTAATCGGCGAACATACATAAAAAACTGTATGTGTTTTTAACCACTGAACATAGAAACTCCTCTATTTTTCAGAAGTCGGTTAAAAAGGTTATACTTAGAGGTAGGTTACTCTATCGTAAATGGGTCATTTAAAAGAGGACAGTAGCCGGGACAGGACAATAAGACAGAACAGCAAGCCACTAAAAATATACTGCATTGGATTGTCCTCACGACAGTTGTCCCCATTTACTACATGCTTTTTAGTGGCTTGCTGTCCTGTCTTTACTGTCCTGTCCTGGTTATTGTCCTTGTGTAAATAGCCCTTAACGGTTTCTCGGTTCGTTCTCAATGTGTATTATTGTTGTGTCTAAAGGTAAAACAATTAAGTTGTAAGTAATTTATTTTTACATATAACCTAGGTGATAACAAGAATGGCGTCAAGATCGGTTACTGACTGTTTTTACCTTGTGATGAACTCAAATGTAGCATTATCGCTGAATTAAACATAGGTACTACGGAATATATTATACTTATGTAAGTTATAATATATTTCGTAGTAATTAACCACGCTTCTTGACTCTATCCGAAATAAGAAAAAATAATAATGAAAAAAATGACGATACTTACTTACTTTTCATAAAAATACTAAATATTCAAAATGTATTCTTTTATATTCAATTTAAAAAAATACATAAATTTAGTTTTATACACAAGATTTAGATTTTCTACGACTTATGAAGCAGATATTATTCCTGTTGTTATTATAGATTTGTTAGTTATGTTTAGTGATATCTGAAAACTAACGAAGCTCAAGTATTTTTTTTATAAACAGTTAAATGATTTTAAATTGTTATAAATATCCATAGATTTTTATAAAAAAAAAATTAACATACGTAGAACGTATTTATTTGTTTTATATTTCGTTTCGTTTTATTAAAAACTAATCGCTAAACTCGCTTCCCTTTTACGGTTGCCATATAATCTAATACATACAAATCAGTCGCGTCGTTTTACGGCCAAGTCTATGTTACTCAGTGATAATGTAGCATTATAAAAGTATCTACCTAAAACAATTTTTAAAATCTGTGCATATTTTTGAGTTTATTTATTACAACTAATCTCAGGTAACAATTTATCTTCATTTTTAACCCCCGGCGGCGCCGCGCCGACTCAAAAACGACTGGACGTTATAAGTTTGACGTGTCTGTGGTGTCTGTGGCATCGTAACTCCCGAACGGATGAACCGATTTTGATCACTTTTTGTTTGAAAGGTAAATTAGTCCATAGTGTTTTAGCTAAAAAAGTAAAGGTCGGGGTCATTAAATTTTTAATATAGAGTTATATTATAAAATAATGATTTTAATAGTTTTAGTCGAATAGGTACAAATTTTTGGGTATAAATAATGGTTAAAAGAAAAACAAGTTGCATGCTATCGCCAAAAATGTTTTTGCGCAGCAATATTTTCCATTAAGGGCATGGTGTTCAACATTCCCCTTTAAAAGTAGGTCAGGCAGGTAACGGCCTATGTGTAAAGGAGGTTTTACATCAAGTGTTGTTCTTATCATCATTTATTTAGAACTAGTTAAATAAAATCTATATACTAAAAATGAATCACAAAAAACTCCAGAACGTCTGCACCGATTTCGATAATTCTTTTTTTTCACTATTCTTTGAAGTACGAGGATGGTTCTTACGCAGCGAAAAATCTAAAAATTTGCTAGCTAGTACTATAATAATAATAATTTATATCATAACATATGAGCAGCAGTGGTACAGCGGTATCTGCCTCGCTTGTGAGATATAAGGTCCCCGGCCGTGCTCACAAATCTTTGTGTGAATTGTTTCATCATCATCACTGCTGACCAATATGGCTAAAGGAAAACATCGTGAGAAAACCGGCATGTCTAAGAACTAATCATTCGATACCTACGTAAATGGCACATTTTATTCGATCTAGAGTAGAACGACTGGAGAGGTATTTCCACCAGGAGGTTTTTACAGAATACACGCAGTGTAATAACTTTTGGTTGTGTTATGGGGCAAAGGATGCATGTATATTGCAAACGTGTAAGGCTATGGTAACAACAACGGCATTAGGCGGGACGTACGATTGTTTCTTTTTCTTTTTTATCCTAAAATAAGCTTGCGCTTGACCACAATGTGCCAAGATAGTAAAGTAAAAAAATTAACAAAATTAATATTCTGTTCAAAAATAATTAAAACCAATGACAGTCTCAGGTATATTTGTAACTGCGATGACATAATATATGCTTATGTTTAGAAGTTTAGTTCGTTAACCAGTGCCGTAACAATTGGCATAAAACTACAATGCCAATCGACACTGCAGCGTACGTGTTCAGAATCAATTTAGCACGTAGGTTTCTTGTAAGATTATCAAATGTTTCTAAACAATGTTACATGGTAAGCCAATATGGTTTATTTTCTGCAAAATATGTAGGTACATACATAACTAGACGGGCCGGTGGCTTGCTTTTCACGCCACAGGTCGTGGGTTCGATTTCCACACAAGACAAACTTTTGTGTGATGAACACGTCTGTTTGTCTAGAGTCTGGGTGTAATTATCTATATTTAAGTATGTATTTACACAAAAGAAAAGTATTATATGTAGTATATTACTAGTTATCTGGTTTCCATAGTACAAGCTCTGCTTAATTTGGGACTAGATGGCGGTGTGTGTAGGTATGTGTGAAATTATTATTATTATTACTAATGTGTTTTATTTATTCTTGGGTAATTTCGAAGACCTTGTTATTCTCATTAGGTTATTATTTAAAGTAGAGGCTAAAAATTAAAATTAAGTATTTAAATAATGTGGTGTTAATGTTCTAACATATGTAGTATATTTTATTTGTCTATCTATATCCTTCATTAGTAATTAAGGTTGACTACTAATGCGTTGAGCCGTTAAGAGCGAAGGTGATGAAAAGTAGCTTACGTGAATTTATCATGGTTTAGTTTTAATGAAGGTCATTGATATCAACGAACAGTCAAGGAGGCAACAACCTACTAATTTGTACCGACCTTTTGTTTTTACTATTTATTTGACAGAATTATTGTGAGAAACGGAACGCTTGCACAACACGCTCTTTTTCAGATCGTGTCAACGACATGCCACATTATTTTATTATGTTCTATTCTTTTTAATCAACAAAACCGTTTTTCCATTTTTCGGTTTTCTCTACTGAAAATATTTCGATGTTTTATATGATACCTACATAGTATTATTTACAATGCATATATTTTTCATCTGGTATATCTTAGCCCTTTTTAAAGCAGGACATTTTAACATTATAAAAACTAAACATGTTATTAAAACATGATAGATTACAAAAAAAAATTAATTATAAGGCACAAGAACGAATACATTTATTAAAACAGGTTTAAAATAACGCATAATTCCGATTTATCGTTCTTGTTTTTTATCGTATAAGGTATGTCTCTGCTATCGGTGTGCGATAAGTTAAGACTCGCCTGGAATGCCACCCTCCGCCCGCTACCCCTGTAGGTTCCCCCCAAGCTCCCGTGTTGTGCTGTAGGCAACGCCATTTTTTAACATCTTAGTCTCGTACTGGCTTACGTCACGCAACGACGAAAGCGCTACGATTTTGTAAACCTATTTGATATGTTTTGTTAATAGTTATTAGAGTTAGGTACTGCTATATTTTATTGTTATTTTTAGTGTTAAGTTTTTTGGTAATGAAGGGTAAAACTTTACATAGTGCAGAGAGAAATCTCGTGTTAATAGTGTTGGAATTATTGGAAACGAAAAACGGAACAAGCAATTGTGTTTACCTATTGATCAGGCAGTAATAAGAACCCGTATGGATTAAAAAAAAATAGCCGAGACGAAGTCGCGGGTGGAAACATGTTGTGATATTTTTTGTGCACAGTACAATCATGCGTCTGTGACTTCACCGCCCCCAGGTCTCAACTTATAACGCACGGGCAGTAACATTTGTAATAAAAAAGAAAAAAGTAAAAAGTCATCATAAAAATAAGATGTACCTTCT
This sequence comes from Meganola albula, assembly GCA_936450015.1. Taxonomy (NCBI): domain Eukaryota; kingdom Metazoa; phylum Arthropoda; class Insecta; order Lepidoptera; family Nolidae; genus Meganola; species Meganola albula. Next base: position 8,161,637 of record OW388155.1, on the reverse strand, counting down.
GTATTTGGGAATCCACTACAAATAAATAGGTGAACTACCGCCTGTTGCATGTTTGCAATTTACTATAGTAAAATGTCTCATGATTTGGCAACATGCCAACTTTTAAAAAGTTTGTAAACAGAATTTATTTGACAAGGTAATGTAGTAACATCTCGGTCTCACTTAATAAATATTTTTTTCAAACTTAATAATAAACAATTGCAATATTAGGTAGATTATTTATGTTGGTACCTAACAAAAATAAACATTACCATTTTTAATATACCAGCGACCAAAAGTTTAAATTTTGCGTCAATTAACTTTTTACCTGAGATAAAGTAGGTAGATATTTATCAACGTATATGTTTATTTTACTAGTATCATTCGTAATCTTTATTATTCAGATTATACGAGTTTATTTTTCACGAAAACAAATACCTACGTATTAATTTTCTACGAAAAACAGAACAACACTGATGTAAAATGTAGGATTTTCTTGTTATTTGACTACAGCGAAAAGGTACATCAAAATTAGCACAGACGACTTAGAGAATTAGTTTCATATCTAAGACTAAAAATAAAGATGCTTAGTTAATTATGATGTCTATAATATTACTTATAATAATTTGGTACCTTGTTGATATAAATTCCCGAAGAAAACCTCCTTGAACTAGACTTTTTCTCATTTATTAAGGTAAAGTGGGTAAAGCTCGGTAAAGATGTGGTAAATAGGTAATAAATAAAAAAGTTGAAATAGAGATTATATGAGTAATTAAATAATGATTATATAAATTACATAAAAAAGATTTATTATTTATTTAATACAATCTTCACTATCAAGATGGGGATTCCGACTAAGAAATACAATGTAGATGGCGTTATTTTTCTTTTATTACTGTTTTAATAAGTATGCAGATTAGGTATCATAAAGATATTTTAAAAATAATTAATTTTAATAAATACCAACGATGCAGATTTTTTTAATCCTCTAACTTTCTTCACAATATAATTGTAAATGAATAGGTAGGTGTAGACTGTAGGTATTATGTATGTGTGTTAATCAAACTGCTTTGGTCACATATTTGCGTTGGTTACAGAAATTGTGTTATTTTTTTAAAGTAAGTGAAATAATTACATTAGAATCGAAAGAGTGAGGCCTTCGCACGTGTCTTCAGTTGCAATTGCTCGCCATTGCGGTTGGCATTGAATGTTCACAGATCGTATAACATTGCAGCCTTCTTGTAACTATAACCAGGTTATTTACATAAATATTTAAATAACTATAAGTAATCTATATGTATAACAATCAATTGATGTTCGTTAGTCTAGGGAAGGTTTAAAAGGTGAGAAAAAAATATTTTACACAAAAGTTAAGGTCTTTTTTTATCGATTAAGGCAGTACGAATTCTGCCGGGTCAGCTAGTTTTTTATATAAAATCTCCGACTTATTTAAGAATCGTACCGATTTATACAAGTTTGAAAGAAATAGAACCTTATCAAAATTGGTCCATTCGTTTGGGCGCTACGATGCGATAAATTTGTACACAGCTGTCTCTTTCTCGTCTGGGGTGAAACACTGTAAACAATATATTATACCAAAATATAATTTGAATATTATATTTTTTCTCATAATTTTCTTGCTATGAAATATGCAGTAGGAATATACCGATTTAAATGGGCAAAACAACCGATTTCGCATTTTGGCGTTCGAGAACTCCAACTTTGCGATGCTTTGGTTTACTCTAGGTAATAATTTATGTGATTAGCAGGTTATTTTTTGCAAGTTGTGAACATATAGAGATGTTATCTTATTATAACCCCACACGCCCTTATATAATTAAAAAAATAACTTATACCTACTAATCAACTTCAATAAAAACGTTTTACACTTTCTGAAACTGAAAGGGAATGAAAATCGTGCACAAAGTATTGTGAAAATAATAGGTTATTTAGATTGGTAATTGTACTGTTAATGAGTTTGTTACAACAAATCCTCTAATAACCCCCAGTTAACTACTTTCAAATACGTTTTCTTATTTTTTTAAGATTATTTTTACTCACTCTCAGATAAAAATACAGATGTCATAACATGTTCAAGACCAATACGAACCGATTCTTTTATGCGATTTCCTTCTTTTTCTGAAGTGATCAAGATTTTTAGATAGATTTCATAAAGTAGGTACGGGTTTTTTTATGTAGGTACTTACTACTAATAAGACGGCTAACTGAGCACATATGCCTACCTGGTAGTAAGCGGTTACTGTAGACTGTTTTTGCGGGTTTTTTTTAATTTCACACAAGTACAAGAGATATTTCATCTGTGCCGTTTTTTGAACTTAAATCTCCAATGGTCTTTTTTAAATTGATAATTACTATACTCTCTGATGTGGTCGAGAGCTCGTTTCATATTTGTACTTGCAGTACCAGAGTTATGGCAATGGGCACACTACTACCTTACTCATGCCTATCTTACTCACAACAAAAAGTTATTACACTGTGTTTATTCTGTACGGTAGAGTATTACCTCCCCAATCGTGTACTCAGTCAGTAAAGAAAATCGCAGTGCCCTCTCTTAAATTTTAATTGAAATATTGCTTATAATATCTTCATAATAATAGTAGTAATATTCTTCAAGTAACCACGTTAAATAAAAGGTGTCTGTAACAATTACAGTGACATTGAGGCCGCGCACAACTTTGCGGCTTCTGCAGGAAGTAGAATGCTATTGCTACCTCGTTCAACTAAAGTAACTTACCGTTGAAATCGCCTTTCATATCTTCTACCTATTCTTCTACTTAATTGAATTTCGAATTTGAAACTTAGTTTTACGTAGCATAGATTCACATTCTAAGTGATACCTAGGATAGATACTGTTTTTTTATATCCTTTTTACGAAGAAAGTTGGCAGTAGGTAGGTCTGTGCCACAGCAGTCAGCACTATCCAGACAGACACGTAGTGAGCAGTCATCCAACCAAAGCTTAACCGCGCCACGGGCTGCTTAACTTCTCCGGAAGCATTACCGCATTTAACTGGCTTCAAAGTAATAATAATGAAAATTTTGTTCTGGTTTGCCCATCAACTTCTTTGTGAGTCGTGAAATAACTTGAAATGGAATTTTCCATTTAGAATTAACTTTTCGCCAAGATGGCAGTAGCAAAGCTGATGCAACCATATCAGAATATAGATCTCGAGTTAGATCTTGTCATACCCTCATATTTTTATGTGAATTGTTTCATCGTCTACTTAGTATCGGTGAAGGGCAACTAGAACTTCACAATCGAGGGCATGTGATATCTATTAACTCGCACCAACGAGCAGATACCTATAGACACCGCATAGATATACCTATTATCCGATCACATGTTAATTTTGACAGTTTTCTTCAAAGACAAGAATTTGAGCGAACTAATAAAAATGAGCAATCTTCCCCGATACTCAGCCAATTTTTGACGATTACAATTTCATAAAATATTTGAAGAAAATTGCGTTTTTTTTTTTTTTTTTGCTGATGACCTAACCCAATTAGCCTGAAGGGCCTCTATTGGTTCACCGGACTTAAGAAAATTGCGTCTAGTAAGTAAGTATATATACTATTGAGTCGGTGACCTGCACTTAGCCAGCGTATGTGGATTTTTATGACCTAAAATCTCTTAAAATTAAATAAATCAATAATTTCAATTAAAGCGCTGTAGCCCATAGGTAATTAATGTTGTTTAGTAGCGCTTCAATAAGCGATTATATCACTTTCAATGTTTAAAATTATGTCGCCATAATTATTTCTGCGCAAGTGCAATCAGTTTTAGTCGAGTGAACTGTTCGAAATCGTCACCAGAAAATATTAATTAGTCACGGACATAATATGCAGCGATATTCGTACTTCTACTTGTTCTATTATTCAAGTAATAGGTATATGGTTACGTAAACCTGAATAAAATGCTGTATTACATCATACTATAACATATCTTCAATACAATATCCGAAGGTATAGGCAGAAGTAGTTTTCCCCACATTTAGGTAATAAGTCAGTTTTGTGACTCAAACCATTATAAACCTACCTATTTTATTTTAGCATATTATATAGCCTATGTTACTCGATAAAGATAATAATATAGCTTTCTAATCGTGGAAGAATTTTTAAAAGACAGAGAGTTATACTTGCCTAGGAATATACTTGAACAAAAGCGGTTCTATAGTAACTTAAATAAGTGATAGCTGCATCAAAACCAAGTTATCAATAGTAGTAATTACGCTCATAACTGGCTGAACTGGTTCATAATGACATCACCCGATCATACAGACTATATACATAGGTATACGTAGCTAAGTGTGTCTATAAAGTTTAATGGAACCTATTATAGAGTGATAACGTATAGATAAAGAATTAAATAGGATGATAGTGAAATCGTGTCTTTGTGAATATCTAAGATTTTCTATTCAATGTCCGTAGAGCTATGAAAACCAAAGAGCGTATAACGCTTACGCTATGAAAACTTTGAAATAAAACTATTTTATTTTAGATTTTAAATTCTGACGTTCTAAATGTAAAATCCGTTATAAAAAAAGTTTTATTTCAATGAGTGTTAGTCGTGTAAATTTAAGAAAATACTACATGAAAACTATACTTTTTAAATAGACGCAAATCCTAATCGTTACTAATATTGTAAATGTGAAAGTAACTCCGTCTGTCTGTTTGTCGCGCTTTCACGCCAAAACTACAAAACCAATGTAGATGAAATTTGGTATGTAGATAGTTTTAGACCCGAGGAAGGATACTTGCCTAATTTTAGATGATGAAAAGTGTAAACTCTGACTCCCCGCCGCGCCACGTGTGAGTCCAAACTACTCAATAAAAAGATCATAGAGACCAAAATGCTTGAAAGACAGGCGGATCTTATAGATTTACAAACAAGACTGCCATGCTATGCGCCATCACATCGCAGCTACAGCGCTGCTTCCTATTTAGGTTCAATTATCCGAGGACATAAAGTTACCAACTGTAGTACATACTTAGGTACTTAGACAGCAAAGTAGGTAGTTCGAATGTCACGTCCAGTTAACTTCGGCAGCTTGTCGCTCCGTCTACCGACTAGCCTTGACTTCAGTAATGTACCTGTTAGTACCACCACTTATTATTTGATTTTTATTTGCTACTTAATGTGCCTTGAGTAGGCAATTCGATTTGGCCGAGTAGCCGCAAGTCCTGCTGTATAAGAAGTTCCGGATACTCAAAATTGTAGGTAGTCAATTATTTGATTCAAGAGACCGAGCCCGTGTTAAAACGTTAAAAACAAATTTAAGAACTGCTCCCTAGTTTAATCCTTATAAAATTATGTACCAAAGCCTCTCTTGCGTGTATCCTAACAAAATCCTAAAATTATATTACGCTAAAAATATAAAATATATAAAATTCTCATATCAAAGCGTAGATGTTTATCAAAACTCCTACAAAATCCCTTGACCCATTCTTATGAAATTTTGTGTGTATGTACATAGGGGCCATTAATTTATGACGGAAGACGATTAAGGGGGGAGGGGCATCGACCTTGTTTAATTTTTTTAAACCGCTATAATTTTACTTAAGCCGCATGAATATCTATCTATTTATTTGCCTGAGATATGTACCGACCTGTTTGTTGTTTAGTTTGCAATGCAAATATTTTAAATAAAAGCTTTACTTAAGTTTTTTTCTTGTAATAACGTGAATATATTAATACGTAGCATTATGTACACGTACTTTGTTGTACAGTTCATCAGATAAGAAACACTGAACGCGGTCATATAGGTACATAGATAGACACAAATTCAGGCCTAGATAACCCAAAAGCGATGTTTTGTTATGCTCGAGAAGAATGCCCGAGGTTGTTTTCGAACTCTGTAATCAGCCATATCAGAGCATACTACTAAATAGTTCTAAATAGTAGTATGGTCAAATGATTTGTATCAATGTCATGTGGTTCTTAATTGAGAGACAAGTGACACGCGGCAAACAAGTGAGCATCGGAAACAAATCACCGAAACACTGTGACTCTAAAGAGGCGAGCGCAGGTTATCTACCGCAGGAAAATACATTAACTTTTTGATCATATTAACGTTTAATTGAAAAGAACTGCATCAAAATCTGTGCGTTCAAAAAAATACGGAGCGACATCTATTTTTTAACAATTACTCAAAACTCGCTAAACCGATTTTAATAAAATTTCAATGCGATCACCTGGAATGTGGGTATACTCTTTAAAACAAAAAACTAATTATCAAAATCGGCGGAATCTATAATTGGCGGAATTATGACGTACCTAACTTAAGTGCATAAAAAAATCTTACAGTCGAAATAAGAACCTCCTTATTTTAGATGTCGGTTAAAAACTCGCTAGCTTGTACCAAGAAAACCTTGTCTTTAGGTAGTGTTTGTGCAAATCTTTAAAATACTTCATCTTTCATAACTATTTGAGTGATACAAGTTTTGAATAAAACGACGTTTGAAGGTGAACACCATCTGGCGCAGGTCTAGTTCCGCTTAGCGAGCACCAAATGTCTGCTCACTTTTATTATTTCTACTCAAAATCTAAGTTATAACATTATAGGTAGTTGTCATATCTTTGAGTTATTCACATTTCAATATAAAATTCTCTTGTATTAGTACTAACAATTTTAAAAGTGAAAGTAATACTGTGAGTCTGTTTGTAACTTTTACCAGCTAAGTGTCTGAAAAGATTTTGACGAAAGATTAGCAGATATATATATTTAAGTCTAGGGACTACAAAGGATTAATTTTACCCGACTACGCAAAAGGAGAAAAGCGATATTGCATTATAAACGCTTAACGCGCTACCGGAGCCGCGTAGTGCGTAGGCAAAGCCGTACATAAGGAGACAAAGGGTTATCCCTCATTGTATCGTTTTCAACCTAATGACGCAAAATAATAAAGCTAAAAATTCTCTACATTTTTGTCTAAGAACCTGTATAATTATTTATTGTAAGAAACAGATTGATGGTGAACAGTTAAATGACCCTTTTTTACGGTTTAGATACATAATACTCCTGCAAAAGTATCTTAACTTTTCCAAACTTGACAAATTTTTTTAAAAGACATCGAATGGCACGTTTTTCACGATATCTCAAAATCGACAAGCTGCTAACTCTTTTCTAGCTTTTAAATACGACAGTACTTATAAGAAGTGTTACCTACTAAAATTTGTCTATGCGAAAGTTCGTGGGGACGATGGGTTGTTATTTATTACTTACTCTATAAGATTCTCTATAGGTATAATAAACTATAGTTAACACTTGAAATAGGTTAAGTACACCTACACTCGTTATGACACTAATACAATCTTCGTACATCTGGCTGACCCCCGACCTATATACTCAACTACACAGAATTAGAGTAATAAATATACTTAACGAAGTTCACCGATATGCACCCACTAATGAAAAATAAACTCAAGGATAACAACTTTCATTTATTGTCTGATGTTTCGCTTAAACAATAGGTATCGCAAAAACGTTACAACGTTCAGTATTTAAGTGAAGAATACATAATTAAGTAACTTATTAATTGCTTTGAGACAATAATCATCACAGGGAAATACAGAAATCAAGTACTATCGGTAGATAATTATTACGTCACAAAGAGTCCCTACCTGTCTAATTAAAGAAATATTACGATAAAGATCACAATATGGTACCTACCATAATTATTATAAATATTATTACAAAGTCATGAATTACCTACTTAATTGTAACAACCACAGGTCCACAGATAAATAATAGAACTAACTGGCATTAATATCAGTAATTGTCGTGTCGTAAGTATTCAGGTGATTTTTCCCTCTTTTTTGTTAACCCAACTTTAAAATGGAAACTAAAACATTAAAAAATAAATTTACTTAGCATGAAGTAATTCATATTTCAATTTAATTCAGCAGAAATTATATAATAAGTATTTTATATAATTTGATGTCGGTGCCAAGTAAAACAATAACTAGGTACCTATAGGTATTATCAATCTTTCTCACAAATTAAGGCTATTGTAGTATTTACTTGGCACCGATTTCAAATTATAGTATAAAATACTTATCAAATAATTTCTGCTTAACCAAATCAAAATAGGCATTACTTTATACAAGTAAATTTATTTTTTACTTTTTTTTAGTTTCCATTTTGTAATCGGTTATTTTTTTTTGTTAAAAATTATTTTATTTTACAATTGTTAGTAATAACTACAGTTTACTTCACAGAGTAACGTACAGTGAGAAATACTAGATAGGTAGTTACACTAATTTTAAATTCTAATTAAGTAAGAAGCTATCGCATATGGGCTTGTTGGCATGCGGTCTAGCCGGCATATGTTCTACCCGCTGAGTACTGATACCGGTCTTATAGCGGTACAACTATTTATATTAAGTTTAACTTCAAATAGAGTTCATCAAACCATTGGTCAACAAACAACATCGCCATTTTACAAGATGATTAAATAATATTACCTTTGTCTTTTATCACTGCTTTCCTTCTAAATCCCGTTTTAGAGTTTCATCTAGCTTCTGTTCAGCGGTTAAGTTATCTAAACAGACAGGCAAACAGATAGAAGAGACTGACATAATTGTAATATCGGCGTACATTTTCACACTTGTGAATATGTGCCTGTGATATTAAGAAGAATTCACAACATACATAGTCCCAAATTAAACAATTATAATTACTCGTATTACTAGGAACGGATATAATATTTACATTTTTTTTATATACACCCTGACTCAGAACAAACACGCACTCATCACACAAAGATTTGTCCTGGTTGGGAATTGAACCCACGACCTTCCGCTTAGCAGTCAGGGTTACTAACCACTACGCCATAAGGCCAGTTTATAAAAATAGAAATAAGGACATCAACATTTTATTTTAGACTAAAGAAATTCAGCCAATTAGGTCATAAGCAGCGCTCAAATAAAAGTTCAATTAGGTGTCAGAGCAATTAATTGAAGTCAATCTTTGAACGTGTTTAGTAGGTGATAATTGAAACAGTAGTGTTATGACAGAGAGTAACTACTTAATTAAATTCATTCGGTCTTATTCTTAAAAATCTTAAAAGACTCTGGAGTTTAAAATAGACTTTGTCTCTTTCTTACTATGTGTATAAATGTCAAAATGACAGACAAAGACAAACGAATTATAAACCTATTTTAGCTATAATGAGCTTATAAGACGTTTATGAATACGGGGGTTAATTTTGAAACTTCAGCTTCCACGGTTCTATATGTTTTAGAATGTGATTAATTTCTTTACCTTACTTTTCATTTCCATTCATTTATACATTTTAAGAAATTCAAATATTCTTTCAAAACATAGGAAATTAAAAAAACTAAATACTTTTATTACTGGGAATTTACCTAAAGACCTAAACGAAAGCGTAAAATTTTGGTTTATTTAGACTACGGGTAAAATATCTTCAAAGCAATTTTTTCAAGGAAATAAAATTATTTAAAATTCTTTGTGGCGTTGAAATAGCAGTTTATGAAAGGAAAAGGAAATTTGATTGTTCGAATACGTATCACGAGTTTATAAGTATTTTGTGTCTAATGGCGTCGAGGCCACGACTTTGATTAACGAGCTAAACGATCGATGCTTCTATTGTGTCTTACTACATTTTATAGCACTGTGAATTGGTGCCGATGGTAATGTGATCGTACACTGTCATGTTTCTCAATAGTAATTAATAACAAAAAACTTTAATCTATGATTTTTTTAAACCGCAAATGTCGGCAACGTGCGTTTGGCCTTTACATGTCAAGTCATGTGATTACCTCCTATTTTTACATGGTGGTTTATTTTCACCCTTTATGTTTCCTCGCTACTGTAGAGACAGTAGTGTACGTAGCAGTCCCTGCCTACCTAGTGAGCAGGCTCGGGTTACCCACTAAAAACACCACAGAAGCCTTCCTCAAATGTTTCAATAACGACCCTGGGAACTCGTAGATCAGCAACCATGATCGCCAACACAACATAGCTTATTTGTAGGCTCATCACAATGACCACTCCTCCATAGGCAACCTGTGGCTACAACAGGCCAGGAGAAAGTATTAAAAACAGCACGAGACGCCACTCAAATTGCCAGTGAGCTTGAAGGCGGCACCGAGTACTTCCTAGCTCGCATTTAAAGTTATTACACTGCGTGTGTTCTGTAAGTACCTCCTAACGAAGAAGGTTGCTGTCCTTGGGTTCTACAAAAACAACTAAACTTTCCAACTCCTCCTACAATCCATTCAGTACAGTTTAGGGACTGGTCCAGGTTTGAACCTATTCATGCGTGCCGCTATTAATCTTGGCTTATAGGTTTAATAACAAAAAATACTGTCTCCTTGTAATTAAATAAAAAATTAGCTTCAAAGAGGTACGTAATTTTAAAGAAACCATGAATTTATTTTCTATGCTAAAAAAATTAAATGTTATCATGTCTAAACCTTAATGTCAGGAGGAATTAGGGTGCTTGGCATTTAAAAGGTCAACGTAGGTAAATTGACCCTTTCTGCGTTTCGATGTTTACATACATGATGTAGGTACTTTTTATAGTTTTAGGCTTATTTTAAGGTATGCGGGGAATAGAAATATTGATATCCTGTCATAACCTTTCGTGGGTCAAACTATAAAAGGTCATGTCAATATGTACGCCTACGCATTTACTAGTTCAATTCTGCTTAAAAATTTCACATTGTGTTGGTAAGTTAGAATATTAACCGAACAGACAAACATTATGAATTCGAACATATTCTCAGAAATTAAAGCTATTTGTATGTGTGTACTTATGAATTTTTTGACATTTTCTAAAATTAAATATACAAGATAACATATATGCCAGCAATGTTTTTATAAGAAGTATAGATAGATACTATATTTGGGTATGATAGAAAGTCGAATAAGAGCAGGATCTCGGATGACTTTCATTTTATTCGTCATCCATTAAACCGACTACGTAATCGGGAAAGAAAAACGCAACCTTACGATAATCTACTGTATATTATTACCTACTTAATAGCATAGTTATGGAGAAAAAATCCATCAGTGGGACACTAAAGGGTTATTACCTACTTTTTGACTATGATAATCAACTACCTATGAGCTAATTGTATTAAATAACAACTAAGTAGGTACTTAAAGCAGCGGTGGCGTAGTTGTACGGGCCATGCCTTACAATTTTGAAAAACGTCTCGGATTGGAATCCTGGTCGTGCCCACACATCTATGTGTGAATTGTTTCATCTCCGCTCAATATCGGTAAAGGAAAACATCATGAGGAAACCGGCATGTCTAAGAACTAATCATTCAAAGACATGTGTCATCCACCAACCCGCACTTGGGCAGAGTGTGTGGAGTAAGGCTAAACTCTCTCAACTCATAAAATAGTTGAGAAAAGACCCGTACCCAGCAGGGTCACTAAAAAGGGTTAAAGTGAAGTACTTAAAGGAACACGTAAAATGGAGGCGCCGCCGCATGCCGCAACGGCGCAGGCGGCGCAGCGATGCAACGTTGTCGAAATATTCTGGTGCAGCGAATAGGTAGGTACGGTGCATTTCCGCTATTGTCTAACGCATCAGTTTTATCGCTATAATTATTTTAACAACAACAATACAAAGTTAACACGATTGATTAGTAGTATTTAATCACGATTCAGTTATAGCAGAACATATTCCTAAAACACTTATAACTCAGTCTGATTCGTTTCTTGTTTGTGAAGTTAAGGCGTTGTTTGGTCGTATACTATTATTATATTAAACGTACACATTATAAAATTCGTCCTTATTTAATTAAGGCCCGGCGCCCATTATCGGTATCGGCACGGCTGAGGATTTTAGGTGGCAAATAGCAATATATATTAAAATCATGGCAATAAAGTAGAAATTTCCATGATATATGGCCGTAGTAACAAAAATACCGTTTCGGTATGCTTGAAACTGCTGCATCGGCCGCCTTGAAGATTCTTCGGGATACTTCGGCATCCTGCTATGAGCACTAGATCCCAGTCCACCATATTAAATGCAACTCAAACAACTAGCTTGTAACAACTCAGAGACTGTTTTGAAGAAAAATACGATATTGAGACGCTTCGGCAAGCTTCAGGACGATGCGGCATGCTTAAGGACGCCTCAATCATCCTTATGGATGAACGTTGCAGCATGCCAAAGCACAGCTTCTGACAGTGTGCGCTTGCATGTAGGGATGCCGAAGATCCCTTTCCTTGCCGATACCGATAATGGGCGCCGAGCCTAACTCTGCATGTAATCTTACCATAGATGAAGACAATATATCTAAGCATTTTGATTGACTTTATGATTAGAGCGTTGTAGGTACGCGTAGATATTATTATATTATGATTACATCATAAAAATAAGCCAATTATCAAATCCTTAGAAATGATAATATAATAAAATGTAACGACGTTAACTATAGCTATTTATAGGATATCCATGAACTTTAAACTACCAAGATTTCTAGTTTCACTTTCGCGATTTCACTTTTTTACATCAATAGCTATTATCAAAACGGTGATTAGTTATAGTTTTATTTATAGTTACTCGTAAATATGATGTTTTCATAAATACAGTTATTTTAAATCAAATTATAATTTTTATTATACTACCTAAAAACTAAATACTAATAATAATACTAACTTAAATTAACTACGCCTTATTTTATTTTTATTCTTCGATAAATTTACCTTTAAAAATATGATATCTTGTACTTTAGACTTCTGTCTAGTATTTACATGTTTATTATGCAAGATTGTGTCAATTCGGCAAGGTAAGCACTGCAAAGTCCATTCCATAGATCTTTTAAGTTCTATGTCACAGTCAGTAGATATACAATAACGTATTGATAGGCATTTAAAACTATTTATTCAGAAGCAAATGGGAAGTGGTAGGTTCTTAACCTGCCATTAATATTTGAGAATACAATCGCAAAAAAATATTTACACGTGAACGACCGGAAACATCATGAAATATCTTGGATGTTAGCCAAATATCATAGGTACTTATTATGTTTAAATTTAAGTCTTATTTTTACAGTGACCTAGAAATATTGTTTGTCTGTTGGTAGGTACGTCTACAGTAAAACTAACAAAACAATGAGCAGTAACAATTATTATTATTAAAGTCAATCTTAGCGACTAGTGAGTGACAAGTACATCAGTTGACCCACAAAGTTGCTTATGTTTGTTTTGCACATTGTTTTCTTGGTTCCACAGAAATAAAAGCAACAGGAGCTTAGGTAGACACAGTGTTGAACAGCATGATGTCATTTATTTGCTAAAAGTTGGTTTAGACACTTCAGTCATTTTTGAATGGTACTTAAATGAAGTAGTTATAATGTTTTTGGTCAGTTATTAGATAGGGTACTACTATAGCCTTAGCCAGAGGCCTCGCCCGCGTAAACGACACATTTCTGGCTAATCCCTCTTATATTACTTCTTTAGGAGAGTAGAGTAGGTCCCCCTCTACTTTACGTTAAAATCCTTTTTAGCCGACCTCTCCTTTTGCAACTCTTTCAGTGAAATTACATCTTCTAAGCTAAGTAATTTCTCAGATTTTGTGAAATATAAAACGGGATTTTATTCATGAGTAAAAACCACGTGGTATTAACTAACTGACGGGCACAACGAGCATATCGTCAGTCAATCAAATAATCAATAAATTACTACACTTTGATATGTATTTTTAATGTGACACGCTATATCGATTGACCTGAAGCGACTTGACGCCCTTTGTTAAAGGATTTTAATGGCCGATCATGTTGTTGGACTAAATACCACTGCGGTTACAGATACATATCTTAACATATGAAATTAAATGAAAAATTTCTTATTTTTTTTAGAGTACTACATAAAAACGTCAAATTTATTTTCCTACCGTGCATTGAATAACGTGGCAACTGGGTACTGAGAAACACTGCTAAAACTCAGTAGGCTTTTATTTCCTCTAAAATTTAATTTAGCCTACTGGACAGGCTGTATGACATGATAGTATTCGAAAACTTTTTTCGACGCACGACAGTCTGAAGCTTTCTTACATAGCGCTCATACATGGATAGGCAAAGGTGAATACCACCTACATTATTAGGCCTACAATAATAGGACGTGAGTCTACTATTTATCGGGAACAATACCTCAAAAATAGGTTCTTACCTGTTTTTGCTAGAAATATATCTATAAACTTCAAGAAGTTTATAGTGTAGCAAGTATGCTCTCCGTGGCCATGAACGGTGAAAACATTCCAATGTTATTTTGTAAGTCAACTAATATTGTATATGCAAAAGTTTGTGAGGATGGATGGATTAGTACTTAATATATTATCTATGGTGGATATTTCTTACAATTTCACAAAAAAGGAGTTGAATGAAAATACTTTTACCCACTAATGTTTCCTTGAGATGTTTTCCGTATATCACGCAAACGAAGTCGCGGGTGGAAGCTAGTAAAATAGCTAACAAAACAGATTTTATCTGGTGTTCATTCTGCGAGTATCTGGTTTATTGCAAATAAACTTGCAGTTTCCAGTTAAATGTAAAGTTCGGTAAGATAGGTCCTCGGCCAGAAAGTGCAGAATCCATACTTCTGAACTGATAACATAAAATATCGTTACACCTATGTTACCAAAAGGTGTAGGCAAAGGTGACTGTCACCCACTTTTCGCCGGCTAAGTTAAGGTGCCATACGTAATAGGGAGCGAGCCTTACTGTTCAATGAGCAGAATTTCAATCTTTGAGCCGCTACTAAGATTGTCTAAGTATATTAGAAAGTCTTTTTGCCCAACCCAAGAATCGAATCTGGGACCTCGCGGATATTATGCGAAAACAGCAGAATCAATAGGTAGGTAAGTACGTATACTCATATAAACTATCTTATTATACTATCTTTTAAACGAAATCGTGTTCCGACAAATTCAATTAGGTACTTCTAGGTACGTAACATTAAAAAATTATCTTTGAACAACGAAAGTCAATTACTTAAGCTAATGCTTTGTAAATGGAAAATAATTCTAATCCAATGTGAAAGTCAAACTTAATAGGTAGATAGTAGTTCTATAAACATTTTATAAGTACCAGTAACAAAGTAGATAAAAACATGATGAATTAGCGAATCTTTTCATAAAAAGTAATATAATGTGGCACAGATGAGAGAGATCTTCTAACGGCATCTTAACGCTTGACCTATCTTCAAGGTCAACTTTGTAAACATCTTGTTATTATGTACTGTTAATGATAATTATGTTTTGGTATGAGTAGTTTTTACTATCAATATAACATGAATGCTATTCTACCTGAGATGACATGATAAGATGGGATACTCAAGAGCATAAAGCTACCAAAACTTCGAAAAATTGGAATAATGTCATCTCTAAATATAAAAAATCTTGATCCCACCAACGACTTCACCCGCTTGGTACTTATTGGGAAAAAGCTTATGTGTTAATCTAGTTCATAATCAATCTCTGTGCTAAATTTATACAGTTTCATGCAGTAGTTTTTGCGTGAAATGTAACAAAAAGACATCCAGACATCAAAACATTCTTGCATACTTATATAACGTTATGTAGGACAATTTTTAATACCGGGATTTAAAAAATCATGATTTTTTTGTTTTCTTTGGATATAATATAGGTAAAGTTAGTTACAAATTATGATATTATGCAACTATGTGAACGCTTCTACTGTTGCTTAGCTATGTAGCGGTGCGGGATAACACGTGGTCGCAGTTCGAGCTATGTGATGCTTTGACAGTAGGGGCATTGCACGCGTCCATACCACGAATAATTATAATTACAAATTATGTCTTTCAGCAAAAGCCGGCAGGCTGTGATGTGACGCCGGCATAGGTATAGGAGCCTTAACAATCTTTGATGAAATTTCTTTCCATATGCGGTTTGTTGGTGTTTGGGAATTGTCGATAGCATATTGCCGGGATTAGTTGAATGTTAAATGTTAAACTATATAATAAACCATCTATTTAAATGCCTATTTCACCCAAATTCTTTCAACCATCTTTCTTGCGTGAAAGAGTAGTTAACAAACATATTTAAGCACATCGATCCATTCCACAAACTTTTGCGTTTAGGTATAATTATAGATAGAAGGAAGTAGGATAGGATTACCAAAAATAGATTATGGTGCTTACATACATATTTATTTTAAACATTAGCAGATGTAGCAAACTTACCTAGCAACTAAAAAATGTTTTACTTAAAAAAATTTGGCAAGCAGTCGTTTCATTCATTTCAATTTATTTATACATATATTTTCTCTAAAAACTAGGTCACTAGAACAAACAAACCCAAAAAACGGTACTAGTCTCCGCCGCTAATGTTAAATATACAGTACACCTACTAACTTTATATGACGGCCGGAGTCTCATTAGCGCCGATTTCAAAGCAAAGTGATAACTTTACTGTAATAAAGAATGGCCGACTAACGGTATTCCTTAAGAACGTGGGCGAAAGTAATGTTTGCTTACTTCTTCAATTTAAAATAACATTGTATAAATCTACTACGTTTCGGTGTACCAAAACAAAAACATAAACCGCCTAATATCTATGCATGTCAATAATGTAAAACATTGACATACAATCACACCTATTTCCCACGTAGTAGGCAGAAACTATAGAGCGGCGCCTGCTGCGATCTAAACATACTTCCCTGGCTTCATTTATGGTCACACATCTTTACACATGTGCTTTGTCGTTGTGTCGTGATTGCTATGCAGTTGAAAATAAATGAATGTCTCGGTAATGTCTTGCAAAAGGGTTGCTGGACATTTCAGAGACATTCTTTGATAACATGAAAATCTTATCAAATATCAACAAACTACCCCAAAAATCTGTCTAAATTATCGAATGATTTATGTATGTTAATTTTACCGTTCATTAATCAGAGTAAAACATTATGGAACCATAATAGAATGACCTAAATGTCAACTGGTAAACATATCTGTATGGAGTCATTAACTCCGGTCAGAAATAGAGTGTCGGGTGAACCAGGACGCACCCGTGCAGTCGTGGATAAAAAATATACACAACTTATTGTACTTGTCTTCCTATTTCGAGTGGGTATTCTTCTTTTTAGTGGCCGTAAAAGTAGTAGGTAATAAATGTTTTATAGTTTATACGATATAATGTGTGGCTTAGCAACAAACATCATGTAATGTTTATCCATTTATAATTAACTAGCTATATACCTAATGAATGATAAACTTGACTATGTACATTTATCTTACTCTGGATGAATGCCATAATGTATATATTACTCTTTGAAGCCAAAGCTGGTGAGCAATTATTGCTTTAAATAAACTAAGATAATGGTTGGAGATTGAAATATTCTTTAAAGAAAGAGTAGAAATATCTTTCATTGAATCGCCTTTCTGCAGAAATCTATCTAATATATCCATGTTGATTGTTAATGCTTGTATAAACAGAGGCATTGAGACATACTTGTACATTTATTCACTACAGCAAAACTTGTTTACGAACTCAGTGGTCAGTATATTTACAGTTCTATTTTGAAGCAATCAATTCTACTCGAGCCGCTATAGTCGCAGTCGCGACTGGCAACGTCTACCATCCAAGGGTATTTTTACGAGCATTGCGTCACATTCATGAAGCCAAATGCCAGTCAAATGTTAATTAAAACATTAATGTTTCTATCCACCTCAGGTATACAGCAACTTGTTGGGGATTCTTGGGTTAGCCATCATATCGAAAGCTACCACGACCTAGAAAAGGCAACGTTTAAATATTTATGATAAAATCGTTTAATAACTTGTTTTATCATTACTTACCTACTGTGTTTTCAGTAGAGCAAAAAGTAAGGGCTCAAGACAGCAGGTACAGGTATCCTGTCTGTACATTGTAGCCCTTTAGAAGCTTCGCCACAGAGTGCTGCGCTATAGAATACATTATTTATACAAGTAGGTAGCTACGCTAGTGACTACGCTCGGTACTATGAAGCTAAGATGCTACATTCTGTGCTACGAAAATGCTACCCTTGCTACGATGACGCTACGGTTGCTACGACGACACACACACCGCTTGCTACGATGACGCTACGCTTGCTACGACGGCGCATCGCTTGCTACCATGCGATAGCGTAGTAGATTAGCTTCGTAGTATCTCGTAGCACATACAGGCTTTTTTGTCGTTGTAGGTAGTACATAAAAAAGGTAGTACATACGTACAGCGTGAGCGATTCGAAAAATAAATTCGTTAGCTGTTTCACCTTGTTGACAAAATAACAGGTAAATTAAAAAGTCGTAAATATCAAAAGTAGAATAAATGGATCTTGAAACGTGATCCGTTGACAGTAGATGTAAAATAAAACGAGCGGCAAAATGAGGTAAAGTCAAGAGTGTCAATTAGCGACTAGGTAATAAGACTTGCCTTTTAGCACATCTAAATTTAGTGTCTCTTTATTCAGATTTAGTGTCGCTATGTGGATACAAGTAAATGTACAGCGACCCGAACAACAGTCGCTTGCTATGAATGTCAAATTCTGAATTGGGTGTATCTTTTAAGTTTTGATTTGGTCTCATATTAGCATGCATTATTATACTCTTTGCTGTCTCAATTAAAAGATTCGAAAGAATCATCACTTCCTTATTCAATAAGCCTTACATAATTGTGTGTAGATATAACCACAGCAGTATTAGTCTTTCAAAGTCAACTATTTAATTAAGTATCTGAAAAATATCTCTTTTGGACTTTTACTCGATATAATTCTTTGATAAAAGATGTTTTACTTAATGTCGTTTACAATTAATAATTACGAATTAGATAATAGTATGATATTCCCATAAAACAAGTACCTATATTGACGTAGTTCCCGAGCCATTATAAATAAGGAAAACATAAACTATATTGATGGACATTCCAGACTGTCATTTCTATAACTAGACCGGGCTGACATTTTACAGTAGATAGACATCAAATTAGAATACTTGATCTTGTTTAGTTTTTATTTCAATAATACTATTTTAAGTATCAATATCTATACTACAAATACGATTTATTATAAGTATGGTGTTACGTGACTAACTGCATGAATGAAGATTTAAGTACTGAGAAAGAAACTATTAGTCATAATGTGCTGTAAAGATCTAGAGATTGAGGATATGAGGCAAATCTAAATTAAATTACATAGATACCATGTAATAAACCAAATGTTGATTTTAGATGTAGGTGCGTACTAAATGTATTGTTTATACCTCAAGTCATGCGCTTGTTTTTCATATTTGACAATTTTCACACTTATTAGGCGAATCAAACTCAGATAAAGGCGGTCAAATGTGGTCAAAGTTTTTGCCTTTGTGACTTTATAATTATTGTGTAGTTGAGAATTAAGATCAAAGAACTCGGAATTCAATTATATTTGAGCAACAACTTATTACCAGAATTTGTTACTTTTAATTGTACTATAATTATTTAATGTAACATATAGGTATAATAATCTTATAAGATATTAAATTTATATTCCCAACGCGCTAATCCGTATTTATGTATGAATGTTTTTTTTTTCCTTTTATGGTTACCTAGCATATAACTAACACAGATCTGCTGCATAATAATAATTTAGATAATTAAAGATTTGGCCAACACAGACAATACAGTATGAACAAGCAATCAATTCATAATTCCCCAGTGCTATACAGTAAGAGCTTCCATGAATGTTACGACATGTGATATTCGGGGGATCCGTCGACGTCACGGTGACGTCACATCACCGAACTCGGTACAAATGTGATGGTAGTCGCCACACGCCTCCATACGTATACCGCAACTTGTTACGAGCTCACGGCCGCGGCAGCTCGCTCTCACTCAATACTCGTTATCACTTAATTGATAACTTACTTTGACGTCATTATTATTATTCATAATCACAATCGAAATTATTTATGAACTGAACTTGTTACGAAGTGCTTGTGTTTACTTAGATTACGCTAAGTGTTCGTGAGTGTGACTTATTATTAATACAGTACCTAAGTTAGGTACCGGTTTTTAGAAATTCGAGGGATTTTGAGGATACAGGTAAAGGTTTGCTTATCATTAGCCTTAACAAAATAACAAATCCAAAATAAATTCACTTCTTTTTACGCTTAAGACACTAAAACTAACTAGATATTTGAAACTAAAGCGTCAATATTTTTCTTGACCCTCATTCTTTTGATATTTTTCTAAAAAAATGTTAGGCTAATGCTCCTTAACTGTTATTTTAAAATTGTTTACAAATGTATAAACTAATTACTTATCAACTCTAAAATACAAACATACAACAACATTCTCGTCGGTTATACCGAGATAGATAACAAGTAACAAGCACAGGGGAATCCGTTTGAACCTGCTATCTCCATGTCATACTGTAGGTTGATTTGGATTTTTAGTTAGGAATTTTGTAGCCGTCAAACACCTTCCTAAACATTGTTTGCCATGGCCCAGAAATTTTCATACTGATCCTTCTTGACCCGCTTAATTGTTTTCTTATAAAGGTATTACTATTATTTACTTTGTTTTTTTTTTATTATCCTTTTTAGTGTCCCACAGCTGGGCAATAGTCTTCTTTCAACTATTTTACGAGTTGGGGGAACTAGACCTTAATCCACACACGCTGGCTAAGTGCGGGTTGGTGGGTGTCACATATCCTCGAATGATTAGTTATTAAACATGCCGGATTCCTCATGATCATCACCGTCATTGCTATTTATTGTTGTATACGAAAGCTATATGGTATGAAGTGTGGATCTGCTTGTATTATTGTTTCCAAAGAATTACATTGTAACTAAAATATGACAGGAATGTTGCTACCCGGTATTTTATTTTGCTGGCCCGGTACCAGGTAGTGACCCTCCAAATAGGTAACGTTGCTGTAGACTTTAACTACCTAGGTTACAATTATTCTAAAACAGGAAAAAATAAACAGCAACGAACTTAAAATTAATGCACCTAGTGACGTTTAGGTAACTAATATTATTTGAATGACTAATTTTATAATACTAAAATATTGTATTACTCCAATACTCAGCTTCAACATAGTTACATCAGGCAAAATATTTTCCGGCTACGCAGATTTAAGTTCTGGGAATTTCTGAATCATTCTATAATAAAAAGTAAGAGACGAACCGGTTACACTTGAATAACGGCTAGTCTCAAGTTTTTACAAGTGTTCAATAAAATCGGTTAAAACAGTGAACTTATTTTGGACCTCCCTAGTCATTTAGGTAGCCTTTAAAATGTTTATTGCATATTTTTCCTTATAGTATATGTATATGATACTCAATCAAATTAAGGCCTAACTGTGTTTTAATGCAATAGTATCCTAGTCTACTTCCTACTATTACTATACAACATAGAAATTGAGAATAAAATTGAGAATGTTTCTTCATCTTTCATGTGAAAAGGCTAAAAGGTTTCGAGTGATATATTGCACATACTACATCAGGTAGTATAGTGTGCTCTATACTTTTTGAACTCAATTATTTGAACTAATATTTATAGTGTGCCGTGACCAGCCTTGAGGCCTTTACTTTCTCCTACACTTATCAATTTCTACTAAGACATTTGTGAGTAAACCCGTGTCAGTTTATGGAACGTTGATGGATCAATCAATACTATACTTTGTTGTTGATGCTACTTAAGGTCAAACACATCAGCCATTAATGTATGGTTAAATAAAGAACCTACGCACTCTTTACAATTAAATTTAGGACATGTTATAAAAAGAAAAAGGCTTGATTATGCCAAATTAACACTTTAGAAGGATGTTAAATTTTCCTTACTTAGGTGTGTATATCTTTAATTTTAACATATCCAATAAGTACAGATGTATGAATATCGCTAGTATTTTATTTAGTTATTTCCATTAGCCTTTACTTTGGTTATATTTTTAATTGTGTTATGAACACACAGGTACCTGAAGTCTTTTGTATAGCTACATTCAGTTTCATCATGTTATTAATAAATACATTTTCTTTTCTTACCAAGCCCTCTCTTTTGCCTTTTTTCCTCTGCCAAGTAGCAAGAATTAGTCATACCTTAAACTATCTAACTGACAGTGGAATGTTAGTAGGTATCAAAATCCGTTGCCTAACCCAACCATTGGTACCTTTTTAGATAAACGTACCTAAGTAGATAAATGCGGCGGGCAACATAATTTTATATGCCGATATCTGAAGTTGTCGCATAATAAATCAGAACATACCTAATCACAAACTCGTTATAATGTTTGCTTCCACTTATGTAAGTTTTGGTTTGTGTTTCGTTGGTAATTGAATTACAAATAGAACAAAAGAATTAATAGCTTTTTCGACACAATACCTAGTTCATAACACAACCTCCATGCACTTGGCACACTCTGTACAAAGCTAATTCAAGCAAAACTATACCTAGCAACACTACATTTTACTGACATTCAGTTTTATTTGCGTTTATTTATTTATTTAAATAATCTTACACTATCATGACATATTTACACCGAGTGCGATTATCATCTATTAGTTATTAAATCGGGAGACTCTCACGAATTCCGCCAATGAAAAATAAAACAAAACATACATGACAAAATATGTACGTATAAGTATGTACTTTACTTATACCAAAGTATGTATGAAGAACAATTTACCGATATTATTCAACTAAAGTTGGGTTACACATATGAAAACTGGCTAAACAAGTCTACCTTTATTATTTTGTTTTTGCCAAACTTATTTAAAGATACAATTATTAAACTTATGCGAAGCTATTTTTTACGTAGAAGTACCGTCACTGAATATTTATAACTTAAAAATACGCTTATTATGTAACAGTCGCGAGAGTCACAATAACAAACGATAACTTACAACGGACTTTGGTAAATTCCTAATAAATAATGAATATTTTGGCTAATAACTAATAAGACGGTGATCGTGGGGCTTATCAATAAAAATCCCATGATTACTTCTTTCTTGTTATCTTTGCATTATAACCTCTTTTCCTCTTTTGCTACCCGGAAAATAATTCAGATTTAATCGTACTTTGGTATTAAAGCAGTATGGGGAGCGGATAATAGTAGGTAGCTTTTTGCTGTAAGTCAAGGTAATTTTTTATTGAAATCTAATCGGAGCAACCACAAAAACTTTAGCTACAGACCTAATCTATTTTTGAGTTGTTAAATTTAGTTGTTGCTTTTAATATTGGATCAAATCTAGTCAGGTTTACTTATTAGCGCAATTTTTAACCACTTAAACATGTCGGTAGGTAACAAAATATAGCATTATCCATTAGAATTGTAAAATTAACTTGAATTAGTTAAAATAAATTACCTCCAAAAATTGTATTTGAACTCGAAGGTGCTTAATTAAGATAATTACGACTAAACTTATTTTAACTACCAATTCTGTGACTTCAACTCGAAGCCAAAAATATTGCTAGGTATAGTTACCTATCTTGAATATTATATTCGCAGTATACTATAATCTCCATAAAACCTTCCCACGTTTAGTCTACTGTACAAATAATAATATTTTCTAACAAATTTCGCAGCGAAACGGCGCAACTTTAAAAGGAGGGCATCATAATTTAAGTGAAAGTTGGGCCCATTTATGGTAGTCAAGACGCGTCCAGAACACTAAATCCATTTGTTTATGAACCCATTGATATTCTCTACGGTCACTAAATGCAGAGTAGGTACCAGTACCGCCGCCACCGCGCTAGGCCGTGCCGCCCTATAAGATGATTTTTTTTCACAAAACCGTTACAACAAAGTTACCTTACTATAGCAACTTGCAATAAAAATCCGTAATATACCTTCAATCAAACATAATGTATTTGCATTCAATAATCAATAATCATTTTGCGTAAACAACGTATCTGTAGATAGATAAAACTAAAATCACCTCTGTACCTTACTCGCTTAATAAAAAATATTGGAACCCGTTTTAACCTTAGGCTCTTTTTAAAAAAGGTCATGTGAAATGAAAATAAACTGTATTTATGGTAAAGTATAGCGCGCGTAGGTGGCGCATCTTGTGTGGAAACGGAACCTAAGTTTCATAAATATACCCAGAAACTGCTAAACATCGTAATAAACCTACGTGTAGGAATGTTTTCATAGAGCTAAGTTACGGT
Organism: Meganola albula; assembly: GCA_936450015.1. Classification (NCBI taxonomy): domain Eukaryota; kingdom Metazoa; phylum Arthropoda; class Insecta; order Lepidoptera; family Nolidae; genus Meganola; species Meganola albula. Next base: position 8,137,527 of record OW388155.1, on the reverse strand, counting down.
TTAATTCTGAAGCACGTTCATGTTTGTTTGTGCCATTGAAACGATCTAAGCAGCGCGAAGTGCATTAACTTGCAGTGTAGAGTAGAGAGAGCTTGATCTCGCGAAGGTTACGTCGAACGCTTCCGGGTGGAAAGGTCAACGGCTCCACTCTCGCCTCCAAACAGTTTCAACTGAAACGAGTTTATACGTCACCGATATATTAATTACGTCATATTACAGTATGTATGCGCTACCTATAGTGATTTGTTTCTGATTATACGTATATTTCCTCGTTACTGACGTAGATTTTGATCAACAAGTATAATCAGTGTGACACACCCTAGTTATGTATTGATTGCGATAATATTTTCATGTTTTGGTGTACTAGTTTTGAATGAGCGTTTCAATGTTAGTGTTCAATACCGTGTCATCTATTTGTAAATATCTAGCATTGTTGATACATCGTAAGTAAATATAGAAGGTCACCAATACAAGCTGAACTAATACAGACATGTGGAAGGTTTCACAAGAAAGGCTTTAATTCGTTACCTATTGTAAGAGCGTACCTACATACATATATTTAACTTATGATAATAAGTTGCCTCTTTATTATACAACTTGTTGAGAAGTTAAATATTTTACAGTTATTTATTAGAGGTGGCTAACAGTAGGTAGATTAAGTATTGCGACAGTATGATGAAATACTGTCATGAAAATGTACCTAATAGCTTGGTCATTCTACTTAATATCTGATTTGAATCATCAGTTTGATAAGATTTGTTAAATAGCTTCTTGTCTGAAATGATGCACCGACATCATATTTGGGAGTCGTAAAAACCACAAATTATGCATCAGGGAAATAAATACAAAGAATCACTAGAGCAACTTAAATATCTATGCAGACCGACCGTCACGTCGACACAAAACGAGAAAACATGCAATTTCCATTGTTTGATAAGTATCAAAAGCTTCGAACTGTGAACAGTCACGGGTAATGCGCAAGCGCACCGCTACTTCACGCCGTACGCCTTCCGACCATGAACAATCCCTTTCGATCCCGTACAAATTGCCCTGCTATAAACACAGACACAATGGTTGTGTATAGGGCTGCCAATAACTTTCTCCTGCTGCACTTCAATTGACTGATTGTCGTTTCAAAAAACCATAAAAATCCGAACAAAAGTAGAGGTCAATCTAAGGCGCTACTTTATTTAGATTTTTTTAGGCAATTTATTGTGCTTTTATTAACCAAGTTGGTCGGTACAACAACACAGTAATTTGTTTTCGCCAGTTACTGTATTTGAATACTTGAGGTTTATTGTTATGAGGGTAAGAAGGACCTTTCTAAACGTTTTCCTCGTATTGTTAAAGTTCAACTACTAAATGGAATGTAAAGGAAATTAAATAATACAAGGTCTTTTATTATTCACCCCACTGAAGGTACCAACGCGGTCCTTATTCATTATGTGTCCTTGTAATTACCTTATACAAGGTATTTAACTAGGTACCTACTTACTGAACAAAATAAAAAGATGCGTTGTATTTCCGTCTTTCCAATAAGATTTGTATACTTTATTAACTAACCACTAAAAAACTTGTGGGAAAATCATTTTCAAAAACAATTCTAAGTATATGTGCGACGTGCGTGCAAGATTTTTTACATTTCTACAATTGACGTAACTTTTATAGAACTTACGTTATGAATTAGATACTCGTTTTTCTAAATTTATCTCATGACTCGGCCTCTCAAAGTACTTTTTAATGACTTGTTAAAAGCATCTGAGTGCTTGATTATTTTTATTGAAACGAGGTGACCCTAGGTAGTTACTGTCATCGCATGCAACAAGACGTGTCGGCAATTTTACCTTAATTTACTCTAATTTTGATACCACTACATAAATGTCAAATTTTATCGTTATAATTGTTTTGTTTCAGGTAAGCGAACGCTTTGAGAAACAATTAACCTTTTATTGGCTTGGGAGAGACCGTAAGTTAAATAAAAAAATATCAGCACCACATTTATTGACAAGTTTTTTTAAAAGTCCTTCTTAAGGTACTAGTACTCGTAATACCTATGGTACTAGTACTCGTAGATATTCGTTCTTAATTAAAATCGAAATCTTAGAACTGAATATCTGCTTGAATATATTTTAACAATGGTACCTGCCTTATTAATTACAAATCATTTTAAATAATAAGTAATGTAATAGTAACGAAAGGCAGGGCAATAAACGAAGTCTACTCATGTATGTATCTATATGCAGGTACCTGATGTGAATTAAGGTTATCAACAAGTAGGTACTGACGATAAGGGTGCTATAGAGATTTCCGATAACGCTTTATCGGCACATAATTATGCTATTTCTACCCACTTTTAGTAACATTCCATATTTTCTCGACGAAATATGTTCTGGGGTTTTTAATAAAATAATAGGTTACTTGGATTTTCCGAATTCTAGAATTACCAAGTTTCGTAAATATTTGCTTCTTACAAAAATAGAACAACAAATGTTATTTTACAGAATCGTAAATTCTGTAATTAATGTTAACTAGTTTGTGTGTTTAAACTTAAACAAAAACAGTATCATATCACTCACTCCATTTACAACTCATTTCCTTAAACAAACACATTATCAGATAATTCGACGAGTTAATACTTTCAGGTTATTACAGTTTACAATACCCGACTTTAGATAAAACAATATAAAATGACGTCGTTGATAAAATTACAATTATTAGGTACTTGTATGCTTTGGAATAATTCAGACTTGAATCGGTATACATCTATAGATAATGATAAAACAGCTAGATAGATAATCATTATCACTGTCATTGCACTTGAAACTGAGTCGCTATTGTAATTTTCTAGCGCATTTTCTTTACTTCATAAGGCTTTGTTTTGATAATTACAGACAGCTTTTATACACAATGGTCCACTACACAGGATTTGTCTCCAATCCGCTTGAGAGGGGCAGATTTACTTTTAATACAAATTTAAAGTTAATCGCCAAATAATATTAATTTATCAGGATTCTTGCGGCCTCTTGAGGACGGGGTATTAAGGGAACGGGTTAGTAAGGGAATAACTCATTTAGGTATTGCACGGTTTCTATAGGTAATTAGGTATTCTTTAAAGCAAGTAGGTACGATGGATACCATGTTTGATACACCCTGTGTATTTCTAGTAATTGCTACTAACAGTATCTAATTAGTAAACATGAACCCGTATGGGTAGATTAAATGTACATCTTAATCATGTAATAATCTTTTATGGCGTCAGCTTGATATCATTTTGTCACAAGAATTAATTTGAGTGCGGCCAAATATAAGGGTAATCCCCTGTTAAATAGGACATCATATTCGACATTTCGTTACGTACGTGTACTGGTCGTTGTTGCCAGTAGGTAATATAATACTAGTGGGTAGATTAAACCTAACGTTGTATGGCGTCAGCTTGATGACATTTGTCACACATGGTTACACACCCCTAGTTCGTTGTCACTTATGCTATGTGTTGTTTAACAAAATAAGGACAAAAACTAAGTACCAGGACCTACCTACTATCATCGCTTAATATTTTCGTGGATGCAAGAACCAAGTGGCTAGGTTTAGTAGGTTTTAAACTTTTCGATATTCTGATTCTGATCCTCGCCGATTCCTCGATGGTGTTGTCGCCAATTTTGGCGATATCTGGAAAGTGTTACTTGATGACTTTATTATAATTATTATGTTTATCTTTCGTATATTCGGAGCTATGGAGCTCCGGGGTTTTGGCAGGTGTGCATGAGGCCGAAACAATCAGGTAGAAGCCCGTTAGACAATTTTGCTCTAAATGTAATGTGATTATCCCTGTTCGGACCATATAAGCACCCAAATACCATCTCCGGTTAGTGCAGAACTATTATCGGATATGAGAATTAAAATCAGGGTTATGGTAATGATTATAATTACCTACATTTAAGTATAGCTTCTGCAAATAATATAATTTCACTCTTCTCAAGAATTTTACTAATTTCGGCACAAGAATAACAGTAATTACGGGGTGAAGCCAAAAAACATTGTCCACTAGTTTATCCCCCGCACTAATTGGGTTACGTGCGGCGACGCGCGACGGCGGCTGTCGGAATGTGCGAACACAGATAATCCCATCAGACATCACACTTGCACTATGTTCACAGCAGTCCATAAGGCATGTATTAAAGATCCACACAAGATTCGGTATCTACTTATAAAACTGTATAAATTAGACAAAAATTTAGAAGTTGCAGTTCAAAGTTTATTTACGTACCTATGCGCCTAATCAGCTATTTTATTTCAACTACATATTTGGATTTTTTTATAACTTAATATGTAAACAAATTAAATATTCTGCAATCTGTTTACAAAAACAAAGCAATAACTAACATATTAAACATCGTAGGTATGAGTAGATCATTTGGTTATTTAAGACATCGAAGTGCTGCCAAATATGAGATAAATAAATAACTACTTATTTAGTTGTTGGTTAGTTCTAAAATAGTCGACTTTTTTCGTATTGGTTCAGTGAACTTTGCGGTCACTGCCGAACACCGACATGGTTTCCAGATGACTATTACATTGCACTAAAAAGTTGTCTTAATTTTTTCGTAAAATCACGTTGTTGTCGTTGCCTGACCAGCCAATATCCAATGTCATTGTGTGCAGCGTGACTTTAATAGAGTACCTACCTTACAAACATTAACCTAATCTGTTTTAATCTAAGACAAAGCAGGCAAAATTTCTCGCTTCATTTTTGCACTACGAACCGCACTAAATATCTTATAATCAATAGGTGCTACTTCGGCACCTACCATCAAGAATCATCATCAATTTCATTCCATTAGTAATGTACCTATATCCTTTTTGTCCCAAAAGTATGCCTTTTTGAGCTTCTTGTAAAAAAAGTACCTAAAATAAAAATATAGTAATTAGATATCCATTTCACGTACTAGTTTTAATTACTTTTCTTCTTCCTTCAGCCTTTTTTTACCAATTCTCTTTATATATCGGTTTAGGCATCCTTCAACATTTTCCACTCATCTCAGCATTGGGCCCTCAGGATCCAGTTCAAGCTGGCGAACTTCTTTCACGTCATCTTCCCAACGCATTTGTGATCTTCCTTTGCGGTGGTTCCCCCCCACAGTTTCCATTCCAGGAATTGAAATACTACAAAGTACAAATTCATTGGCCATAATTATCACATTACGATAGGTAGATATAATGATGACAAACCGATTAGCAAACCAACCAATATCTTACATAGCTTTCTAATTAACCTGATGATACCTACCTAGTATTTATTCTAACAACAACGTAGCCTTAAATTTTATACACCTTTGAGTTAGTATACTTAATAAGTATAGCTTATTATACCAATTAGGTACTTACTTTAAGCCTTTGTGCGAGGTTGAATGAAGGCCGTCTATGGAATTATTAATTATAAATAATCATGATAAAGCATCCTATTGTTTATGGAACAAGATTAGGAAGTCATTTTAATTTTAAATTATAACATCATAACAATCTAGACACTCTATGTTTGAGGTTTGACATGTCTAATAGCTATCGTCATGTCTATTGGATAAAACTTAACTCCCATTGTACATACCTAGCTCAAAACTTTTCTCAACAGTGGAAATTATAGATAGAAATTTATGATCTTTATGTAGTTGAAGTAAATGATTCATATTTTGTTTAAGAGAATAAGAAACTATTATACAAAACCTAATTTTTTTTAACACTTTCCGATCCGAAATAATACTAAAGTACGTAGTTATCGATAAGATAATGAAGGATTAAGTCAGTCTACTTAAATCAAAGTACTTACACAAACAAAATATGTTATGTATGCGACGTTACCTACTTGTGAGTGCATTGCATAGATAAACAACTTCTGCGCGGCAAGAGCGATAATGGTAATCTATATTTATAAACAATAATAACAATCGAATGTTCCAAATTACCTAGGCATATACATATAAATAAATAACACCTCACGCATGCACCGGTCTAATCCATTTAAGGAATAATTACTAGATGTAGGTAGACAGGTACCTACTAAGATAGCTAGATACCGAATGAAGCCGTAGTTTCTGTGGGGCGGGCCATACCGCTTACAACTGACTTCAGCTTGAAACATGCTGTCTTTCTTTTTCTTATGATGATCGGAAACCTATAATAAAAGCCTGAAAACTCGCTCGAAAGGTCATTTAGATTAATTAAATTTCTATAATAACTTTAGTACTTAACAATTCGGCGCAGCTCCGCACTAATGCAATTACTGACTTAGGATTTTTTCGCTACCAATAGTCAATAAGATAGTAGTTACTATCACAAAATACATAGATAATTTGCGCCTTCGGCGCATCCATACTGGGTGACATTAATAAACCATTCTACTTTAAAATATCTAATAGATAAAAACCATATGAAACTAAGTTAAGCAGTTTATTCGGTAGGAAAACAAATTACGTATTCATGTAGAATCTAATTCTCAATGATTCTAATTCTCATTGACGTTAAGCATCGCGAATTCATACAAACAGACGCGCCTAGAGACTTTCCTTTCTTACAACACAAGTAGTGACGGACCTTAAAATCGGGGGTTGAAACCCTTTAATATCACTTAAGCAATCTGGTGCATCTAGATGTTTATATCTGTTATCCAAGTCAGTTCATTGCCAAGAATTTTCATGTATCTAATGTATTTTGACCTATCATTACCCATATCTCCTGAATAACCGATAAGATAGTGCTAATATGGAATGACGGATGAATTGAGATCAAACATCTTAGTATCTTACGGGTTTTAGTATAGACAATACGAATCTACACGTTATTGAAAATACATATTTGAAGTGCTGTTTTAAAAAAGTATTATGGTGCCCTGGGCAGTGGTTTACCCTTACGGATTCTATGGGCAACAATTACGTGACACGCCAATTGCATGTGAGTGCACCTTTAGCTCGGCAATAAGCATTTACAACAATAATTACATCTAGAGTTCTGCCTTCCACCCGCGACTTTATCCGGATCATTTACAGAATGCATACCAGGAGAGAAAAATTCTGGGATAAAAATTACCCTACTTGATAATAAAGGTAAAAATATGTTCAAAATATTATGCGAATCCGTTCAGCCGTTAACATTTTTACAATCAACCATGCATCCGTCCTCAAAACTTTCGCATTCATAATACTAACTCGACGATCATTCATAAGCTTTTATTGTACCGGGTAATAGACTATGAATTGCTGCCTATGGCCTTTTCAAATAGGTTTAAAAGGACACCATGGGATGTTCATAAAGTGCGAGTCCGAGTCCTGCAATGCGTGACCGTGTCGGCGCCGCCTCTCGACCGCACGTGCGAACTTGACCCACTTCTCCCAGAGACGATTGTCTTCGCGCTAACCTCGATCTTCGCCTCAAGCACCTCTAATTATTTTCATTACGATTCCACTACACTACCACGGAAAAACAATCATTATACGCGACCTTTTTCACAATCACGGAACTCTACCCAACCTACTTACATTATGAAGATAGGTAGGTACTGTATGCCTGCTATGTCATCTAATTGTGAACTTTCCCAGCTTTCGTTTTGATCACCGGTTTGTGAATACTGGATTCCGTTATTGTGCCGTGTCATTGCCCTAGTAAACTAAATGACAAACACTTTCCACGTTTTTATTATTTAGCAGTTAGGTAAATCCGGCTTCCGGCAACATGACTTCCTTCAACAGTGTCCACTATTATATTAACTGTTGGTACCAACATAGAAAAACCAGGAAAATGTAGAATACTTTTTATCTTTTACCCTGTCTACTGTGAATTTTGTAATGAATCCGTTAGTCAGAAACCTTAAAACGTTTGTTTTCTTTTCAGGCATGTCCCTAGATGAAGGCAGACAATCACAGAGGCCGTACCGCTACGGCATGGTGTTGCTATGTGCCGGAGCGCTGATTAACTGGTTGGGTCTCGCGGAGGACTATGCGGAGCCCGTGCGCTACGTGGGAGTCGCGTGCATAGTCGCCGGGGCCTTGCTCATCTGCGCAGCTATGTGCTGCTGGCTGCAGTCTCCCGCTAGGCAGCCGCAGGCGGATCGTGCCTCACCTGACACACATCAAGTAAGTTTATTCTTTAAATCTGGATACCTACGTCAAATTCAAACAAGTTAGAAGACTTGAAACAGGGTTTGTAGTTTGATATTTTCGATAGACTTTCGGCCAGGGTGACCAGTGAATAATACATATTATGTCGGTTGATGAAAATTGGGTTCTCAAATCAAATTATTTTATCCGATAAACAATTACGTAATGAAATAAAAATGGTTATTTTTTGTTTTAAAGTAGGTACTTATAGAGAAGTTTAAGTTTCCCTTCAAAATTATCCTCTACTGAACTAACCTTCAATGTCTTAATTTCCAGATTGATGACCCCATCCACGTAATATCAATGCCAGATGAAGAAACAATGCAGCAGAAGCCTCCAGACTATGATACGGTGGCAGGTGCGCCGCCTACATACGACGACGCTATCAAGCTAAATCCTGCGCGACTGCTGCCCGCCACGAGCAGCGCGCGCCACGACCTACCCACGACGATACCGACGCCGCTCGATGTCACCGTCATCCCCGGCCAGCCGGAGGCACTACCTGTAGCTCCACTGGCCGCCATCGCTCCCGTCCACAGATCACAAGTCCCCAAAACACCGCCTCCGCCCTACAACCCTACGCATGCCATCAGATGAAAGCCCGGCCGGACAAAGTTACTTTAAATCGACTGCTGTTTCATGTGATGAGACTCGTATAGATTAGTCCACATTGTTTCCCCAACAATGTCTCGGTATTATATTTATATTGTACGTACATTTAACTAACATGGAACTTGTTTTTATTTAATTTAGGCTGTCGAATACGAAGCGTTGCGTACTTATATGTGATATTAAGGAAATTATGTTAAGTAGGTGTTTAGTTATTATCAGCGCTGTACATAATTACTTATAGATACTTATGAAATTTTGTATAATAGTTTATTGTTAAAATCTGGACCTATGTATAGTTAGGTAGGTAGTTAAATATAGTATCTTCCAGCAAATGAAGAGTGTTCCAGACAGAGCACCTCTGTGGTTCCAATATTGTAGAATATGTAATCCATCGATTCAGTCAAATAAAGCATGTGTACATTATATGTACGTACGCATGCTTTAATTATTATTATCTGCAACTGTCAAATAAGTAAGTACCTTGAAGACTATAGCATGCAGTAGTGGTGTCATACGTCACCGTGCCATTAATTACCCCTCCCTAACACTTGTTGTACTGTTAATCTCCTTATTAGTGACGTATTTGCTCAATGTGATTATGGAATGCCTCGTCTATTTTCGAGAATAATTTCCCAGAACGTCCAAATCCAGGACACGATCACTGTTTCGTATGATATTGCTCAAGTGTCGAGCAGATAAATAAACAAGACAAGCGCTAATACTTGAACATACACATTGACCGTCAATTTCTCAATTCAATGACCTACCACGAATCCGAATTTGTTTGTGTGTGCCTACATTTTTGTACTGTTATCGATAACATTATAGTGTGTGCCTAATCGCCCTTGTATATCATAGGTAGGTACTTTAGAACAAGGAAACAAAGTTTTAAGATTACAAAAGTCTCGAATAGACAGGGTACTTGTTATACGTATGACCAGCAAATAAATACCTGCTACCTATGTATATTTAAATTATGGTATGTAGGTCTAAGTATCGCTTTGTTTATTCTAGTCTTTCTAATTCATACCAACTTGTCTCTGGGTGGTTGTAGGAGACCGTTAAAGTTTATTTGGCCAATATTCTTTAAAACTAACAACTGTGTGAAAATCGTCAAATTATTGCCCTTGATTAGATTTTACTAGTTACGTTGGTCAAACGTTTTCAGCGATTTATTATTACCACCCTTTCTTTATTTGATTCCAGCTTTTAGTGACGCAATATTTGTAACTTGTACATATTCTGATTGCACAACTGAAAGTTATCGGACAAAACAGTGGTAAAAATCAAGTCGAATGTGAAATTCAATTCAAATCTTAGAAGCGCGCATTATCTAGTCAACAAATACATCATGGTACTAAGCCACAAAATAATTGAATTGGAAAAAAAATATGTATCTGAATAACTAGCATGTTAACTGCAGTTGATTTGAAGTTAATAGTGCAATCAATGTATCATACTTAGGTACTTTTTTATTGTAATAGACTGCTATAATCGATACCATTGTAGTGACGGATGATAGATTGATCATAGACTCGAGAACTTTCTAATGGATCTCGTAGCCCAAATATTGGGAAGGTACTTAATAATTTGCCTAAAATAAACCCGATGAGGAAATGAATGACCATCATTTACGTTTGTTTATAGGTAATGATAAAATGGGACCAAAACCTGACGGTTTTTATTAATTCTGTGTGGATAGGTGTTTATGTAATAATAACAACTATAGCGCGTGGCTGGTCTTTGCTGCAAATATGTATCTAATTTACAATGCTGAAGTTGTGCATTTATTATTTGTACATTGTACAAACTTTGGAATAATAAAAATGTATATAAAATAAATGTTGTTGAAAGAAACCATTGTTTCATTTTGTGAGCTTTATTTCTTTACAGGGAAGCGTAGGTCTATTCCACATCTCAATGAGGAGAAAGTGGAATAGGGAAGCCAAAGCAATGAGGACAAAGGGGAGAGAAGAAGGGAAATGGAGTGAGAGAGAGAGAGAGGACTACTACGAAACAAAAAACGGCTACACTTTTTTATCTGTGACATAAGTTTAGCTAATTATAAATCTGAAGAGTTTGTTTGGTTGAACGCGCTAATCTCAAGGACTCTGAATTGAAATAGTCTTGCCCTGTTAGATAGCCTATCATAAGACGAATTAATGGACTAAATGATTAAAGTTCGCCGGGACACTACCTATTAAAGCTTAGATTTCTTGTCATCCCTCTCCCCTCTCCCACCCTCCCCTAAATCCAATTCTTAGTGACTCTTTCATACACTTTTTCAACCGACTTCGAAAAGAAGGAGGTTCTCGATTCGACTGTATCTTGTTTTGTACCTATGTTACCCGATCCGCCAATTGCAGATCGCTTTTGATCATTATTTTTTTTAATCAATTTTTTTTATTAAATTTAATTAAATAGGTTCAGCAAGTTTTGAGGTCTGTTAAAACATGAAGTCGGTTCGTAATTTCTTTTTAAAGATGTTATCTGTATAATGACTTTTTCTGCCAATTCGCTTCGCTCTAACAATAACTGTTTAAATGAACTTCGTTACAAAAAAAATCGCATGGCTATGGTAGATAAATGGTCCACAGCAGATACTAAGTAAAGATACCAATATATTGTCTATAGAAATCTTGCTACAGTCGGCCAACGGGGTAGATATGAGCTCGAGTAGTCATACATTGTACCTACTCGGGATGCGGCATTGATGTTGATTGAATCAATTTTTTTGGGGATGACCTAACCCAATTGGCCGGAAGTGCCTGTATTGATTTACCGGAACTTTTCGGAGAGCCGTGCGAAGACGGTGGAACCGATCAAGTACTGTGGCAACTGCCATGAAGGCTCGCTATGCGGGGACGAACATCGGCTCAGGACGCCGTCGGACACTCTAGTTTTAGGGAATCGGGAATGTTGAGTCATCATTGTTGTTGCGTCAAACTTATACCTAACACACCCTCTTTCATCAGGAGTTAAAAAGAAGTAAGTGACAATTGAGGTACCTATGATGTCAAACAGAAGCGGCACTTCGCACGACTTTAAAAATTCAAAATGCTATTTTCTTACCTGTGCACGGTCTATTATTTTTCAGCACTCATTAACACTAGGTATCTAGATACTCTACAGTAGAGCTACAGGTAGAGCAAGCTATGACCAGACAAAAAACTAGCCAATCATTTATTCATGAAATTTTAATTCACAGAATACTTAGGTATAGTAAGGTACTCTTCCTAAGCCTAACGCTTTGTATTGGATGAGGAGGTGTGTAGCTGTAGATAAGTATGTAGCTGAATTCCATTGCTGAGTACCTACTGATCTTGTCGCAAGTCGCAACTATCTTTCGAAAATTGCCTCCAGCACTTGGCCACAGCGTGTGCGGTCAAGATCTGGTTGGTTCGTTTAATTTGTTTTCCAATAGAGGCTGTACCTACGTATCAGCCTTTTATTTGAGCGAGTCCACAAATCGTTACAGGTAGGTAAAGCTATTTTAGTAAGGTAAATTATATTATAATAAATTTAATTTAAACTATGGCCCCTGTTGCAAAAGATACGCAATTTTGCCAGTGTCAAGTTAAAAAGCTTTTAAATATTTTCATACTTATACAGAGCGACATCTAGTTCCAAACAAAACAAATCTTGATGCATGAATTTCCATATTTTACTAAGGTACTCTGTGTGCATGAACATGCTCATTATTATCACACAAATCAATTTGTCCTTGGTGGGAATCAAACACTGGACCTCTGGCTTAGCAGTAAAGATCACTAACCATATTACGCCAACAAGTCAGTCAGTTGTTGTTAATATTGTTCGCCAATAGGCAGGCAAAGGTTTTGAACAAGTCAGTCAGAAAATATCAAATACGCCGTACGCGACGTCCTAGATCGCCACTTTTTTGTTTTCTTTCACAGACTTCTAAGAGAATGTTTTCTTTCGATATTCCTCATATTCGTACTGGGAGGTATTTTATTTGTCATTGTCAACGCACTATTATACAGTCAGTCAAGTGTCAACTGTCAATAAAGTGACTGTTGTGAAGTGTTGTGGCTGTCTGTGTTAACTGTCAATATTTCTTGTGTGTGGTGCTCGTTGAACCTCTTGTTTTAAATAATATTATTTATTGAAAGTTTATGATACTTGCAATAACATAAATAGGCTCGCTACGATCTCACATAAATAACGTTACGTCCTTTTTTTAATCAAAGTATCTATGAAAAACATGCCAGTTGAATTAAATAGCTTGACTGAAGGTTGGCTTGAACTAGAAAGTGACCCAGGTTTGTTTACCTTGTTATTGGAAGATTTTGGAGTTAAAGGAGTCCAAGTAGAAGAGATATATGACCTGCACAAGCCATTAGAAAGTCCAGTGTATGGATATATATTTTTATTTCGATGGATAGAAGAGCGACGGTCGCGAAGAAAATTTGTTGAACAAATTGAAAGTTATGTTCGTGATGAAGAAACTATAAACAATATATTCTTTGCCCAACAAATGGTTCCAAACAGCTGCGCTACTCATGCTTTGATTTCAATTTTGTTGAACTATCCTAATCTTCATTTGGGTGAGACACTGAGCCGACTGAAGGTAACACATTTTATATTGTAGTAGTAGTAATAGTAACAACCCTGTAGTTGATGCTTGTACCCACTGCTGGGTACATGTCTTAGCAAGTGTATCCTCCAATATTAGTTCTAAGATTTCCTCACAGTGTTTTTCAGTGATGATGTGTGGATATGACTAAGGATTGAACCTGCTAACTCAATTTTAAAGTCAAGTGTATTACTGATACACTACCACTACTCATTTTATAAATAACCTATTTTACTTATTAATTATTTGATTATTCTTATAAAAAATTAAGTTATAACCTTATTACAGAACACTGTTTTTACACCCAGTTCATAATAGAACATACATTATATACTTTTTTTAGTTATAAAATGTTTATATTTTCCCCAGCATCATACACTAGGTATGAACCCTGAGAACAAGGGCTGGGCGATAGGCAATACTCCTGAGCTAGCTTGTGCACACAACTCACATGCTATCCCACAATCTAGGAAGAAGACTGACAAAAACTGTGGAGTATCTACTGGCCGATTTACAGGTTTGTTAACCACCTAATTTTATAATTTGTATAATTGAGGTGTACTTATTTTATGATTTAATGTTAATATTAAATACTAGTGACCCTGCTTATATATTATAATGTCCTTGAAACACGATCTAACTGGTGGGAGAAGACTATAAGTTATTCTGTTAAATAGTTTTTGAAATCGTCATGATCATACATACAGAAGCAGTAAGACACTTTAATTTATAATATTGTAGTGAAGTGATGCTCCAAAAATTTGAGCAACATATGATTTACTAAATAGACTGAGGTTCAATGACTGTTTAATTGTTTCATGGTATAAATTAATTTAATTTCCCAGTATATTTCTATTTACTAAGCTAATAAACTTTTATGAAATGCTTACTATTAAGACTTTCTTAATGTTCCTTACTGTTGTAAATGAGTGATTATATAAATTGAGTTAATTGGAACAAGCAATTAATTAATGGACTAAAAACATAATTGTTTCTCTAAGAAAACATTTCATTAATGTTTCAGGTGAAGCATACCATTTTGTAAGCTTTGTTCCCATTAATGGACATTTGTTTGAGCTGGATGGACTGAAACCGTACCCAACAGACCATGGACCATGGGCCTCTGATGAAAATTGGACTGACAAATTCAGGAGAGTAATGGCTGAGAGGCTTGGCAGAGATGCAGGGGAGCAAGTTCAAGATATAAGGTAGATAATAAAATACTTCCTTGACTGAATTTCAAATATAAAATTGTTGAATTCCACAATATGCCAATCATGACACTTATATATTATCATACAAAGTTTAAGCGAATCATTATTTCATAGGTACCTAAAAAATAACTTTGGCCTTGACTTTGCAGTAGCTAATATAAAAAAAAGGTATGTGCCATACCTCAACCCACTGCACTATATTTAGTTTAGTTGTTTGACACCTACTGTAAATGTGTAAAATGTGTCAACCACACGGGCGAAGTCACGGGCGGCAGCTAGTTTACACTATAGTAATTTTTTTTATTTAAGGAATTTTGCTATCATATCCTTTCTCATTCCATTTTTTATGATTGATTGATTTTAAGTAATATTGATAAACCAGTATTTCTGTTTAGCTAAAATGATGATACCTAATTTCAAACATTACAACATCTTAATATTACAATCATATCATATTACTATCATATTACAATCATATCATATTACTATCATATTATTATCCATCTCAACCTCTTGTTTTTTTT
The DNA here is from genome assembly GCA_936450015.1 of Meganola albula. Classification (NCBI taxonomy): domain Eukaryota; kingdom Metazoa; phylum Arthropoda; class Insecta; order Lepidoptera; family Nolidae; genus Meganola; species Meganola albula. The sequence goes on along the minus strand of OW388155.1, from coordinate 8,122,433 downwards.
TTTCAAAAAAATTTACTAACATGGTTCTGTAAGGCATTGTTACAAATATGCATTTGTGCTTTCTTTAATAAACAATTTTATATATTTTTTTTATTCCAGATTTAATTTGATGGCAGTTGTCCCAGATAGAAGGTTAACATTAACACAAAAGCTTAATGCTTTAGAAATGAATCAAAAACGAGTAAAGGAAGCTATTTCAAAGATAGGCAAGCACTTACGACATTTGCTATCTAAAAGAAGGGAACATAGCGGTAAATACACTTTTTAATTCCTAATTTTGACTGTAATATGATATACTACTAATTATAGACTAACTATTAAGTTACGAGAGTTTTAAGGATGGACTGGACTTTCGTTTGTCCTTTTTTGTGCCTCATCAAAAATATCCCTTTATATAATAATATACATTAGTCTATAAAGCTGTAATTTTAGTTAGAGTCAAGTCTCCACCAATCAAACTGTTTGCAGTTTGCAGATTTGTAAAAAAATCCTAATAGTAGTATGATGAATTTATAAGGAGAACTATCACAGTTCAGTTAGCTTTACAAGTTAATGAGTGGTTAATAGGTGGTACTCAAATTGGCTTAAAAATAGGTAATATTTTTTCCAGCTTCCTTTATGAAGTTGGATTTTATAAAGGGTTTTTCAGTTACCATCACCATATATTTGACCCGCTTACCTATAGAAGATAATACTATCGAAAATACCTCTGCGTATATACCGCTTAAAATAGGCGCACACTTGACGTCGCGTCGAGGTGCGGAAGAACAAGCCCGCTACAAACTACCCCTGCGTACTTGGAATTACGCGTATTACGACGAATACCTACGGAACCTTACACTGCGGTTGGCCTGAGACGCTCTTGGCCGTTTTTTTATATTATGTGATGATCACAAACAATTTGCTTCCTGAAACTATTTCTTCTATTACAAGTTCATTTCTGTTCATGAACAGAAACTAGTCTATGTAGAAAATATATGTTATAATAAAAGATATATAAATTGTTATAGATCAAGATGAAATAATATCAGCAGATGGCAGCAATGAGAGCTCACTGAATGAAAGTCTTACAAAAATCAGTGAGGAAACAATATTAACAGCATTGGAGGCGTCAGAACTAAACCTGTATGATGTTGATTATACTAAACCTATTACTATAGAGATAGGAGCCAATGACCGACCCCAGCAGGACAGCAGTATAGAACTAGGCAAGTAAAACTACCTCAAATTTATATTATACTAGCTGCCTGCCCCAGCTTCGCACATAGATGGTTTAAAATGTTTCTTAAGCTTTTTAATATAACAAAAAAATAATATTAGAGCAAACATTGAGAAGTTATGCACTTACACATACATACATTTTAGAGATTTGTTTTTATTTGATCGAGTCGTTCAAGGCGGCAGTCTGACTTATCGATTATTATTGGCAAATAAAAATAAAAAGAATAACAGCTATTATCTTATTTAAGTAAAACTCACTCGAACATGTATCACAAAATCTCGCAATCAAGGTATGTTTATGAAATTTGGTAAAGTAAGAGAGGAAACCCAAGAAACTGGTCCTTAAAGATAAGGTAAGATGCAAAAATCATTCGACATTTAATTTAGTACTTCAAAATATCGATTAGGACCTTGGGGGTTTCTACCGAAAACGATTCGATTTTCAATTTGTTTCTCTACTCATAACATAATCGAAATGCGTACTCCCGAACCAATCGAATCAAATTGATATCGTCATTACGTCGGTTGATTACGTCACTGCAAGTTCTTGATTAGTAAGATTTTTTTATTGACTTGTCGTTATTCTATGCTTTATATTAATTTATTTGTATTTGGAATTAATGTGCGTTATTCTCGAAACTCGATTGATCCTGAACTGACTGCTATCGGTAGTGAGCCAACTTCTAATAAAAATGTTTTTGTCTTGTAGTGGATCCGGTTGAGCAAGGTGCAGTAGTCAAGTTTGTTACCATTAATAGAGACAACCATATCGTGGGAGATGTAAGTTCTGAAATTATTCGAAAGCTTGTTGTAATGTTTTTTATTTCTAGTGATGTAGTAGTATTGCCATCGAGGCTATTTAGCTGAGTTATTTTATATCTCTTCTGTATACCTTGAGTGAGATAATCTGATCAGATTACCAAGGTGGCGTCAGCAAATGAAGGCAAAGGCTCCGCTTGTTATAGCTAATACGTTTGCCGAGGTTAGACGTTACATAAACTCAGTGTGCATCAGTGACGTTCCTATAAGAACGAGCATCAAAATAAGGTTAATTTAGCCTAGTTGGTCCAGTGGTCGAACAGAAATCCATTTCTAATTTATTACATCTTATTACATGCTCTAAGTTGGAAATTGTGTCGAATTAAGGATAATAGACCTACCCCCTTTTTTATGGGACTTAACCCACCACCGCAATCCCGTTATTGTTACTCCTGTAAGCCAGTTGTATCATTAGATTAACTAAGTCACTTTCAGATTCTACTAACGACTTACTCGATGAATGGCAATGTCGTTCTTTCCATCATTTCGCGAGCGTTTAGCGAGACTGTGAATAAAGCCGCCGAATTATGGGTGATTTTTCCCTCTGCCTAGACCTTATTTATTTAATTTATGTTCAATCTCCAGGTGTATCCAACATCAATAACAGCCCTAGTGAAGAGCAACGAATCGCCGATCCTCGTGTGCTGCGAGTCCGATCCGGAGCAGCCGGTGAAGCTGCGCAAGTTGTTGCTCTCGCACAGTGAGCTCAACGCGCTCATTACCACCATCGTCAGCGAGGTGCAGCTGTGCCAGCAGGCGCTCAACGATGAGAACGATAAACGTGATATGTATAAGGTTTGTATACTGCAATCAGCTAAATAATGTCTATAAATGTTAGAAATTGTAACTTGAGCTGATAAAGTTAAAACAGGCAAACATATTTGAATAATTGTTGTAGAGTAATTACATAATGAGGGCACCGTGCACAATTATAATGATTAAAGTTTAATTCATTAATTAATTTAATTCTGTAAAGTGGGATTTTAAATAGATTAAATTTTAGATTTTCTACAATAATATTTACTACAAACTTTTTAAGTGTTCTGCTAATTTTGCCAGCTGGTGTATCATAGCAAATTGTAATGTGTATCGTTATAAATGGTCAGGTGGACGACTGCCGTCGCACGCACAACTACGATGAGTTCATCTGCACGTTCCTGTGCATGCTGGCGGAGCGCGGCGCTCTCGGGGAACTGGTGGCCGCACAACTTGAGAGAGGCAGGGCGAGGCGCCGCCGCCCGCGCCCGAGGGCTAGGCCCAGACCTAGACCACGCGCCAGGAAATAAACGGCATACAGAGTGATACACAATACTTGAAATTACTTTATATAACAATGTATTGGATGACATTGATTCAACCTGAGAGATCAACGTCGTGGCATAGCCTCAACTGTGTGACATTGTAATGTATAATGCATCGCCCGCGCGTATGATCGAAGCTCTGGCTGCTCTACTACATAGTTGACGAACACATTTTTCATCTGGAGTTGTACGCCCAGGCAGCGCTAGGAACCATCGCTAGGATGTCGATTCAGTTTGTCAAACTGTTTTCGAATGAACCAAAAAAACTCAATTTACAAAGGGTAAAATCATAAAAACATGTAAAACTTCAAATGTCAGCAGTTTTCTTAGAAATTATGTAAGTAGCAGGTCTACTTTTATATTTATGTGTACTATGATATGATATTGATATTTAAATCTCTAAGTAAATGAAACAATATTTAAAAACGTTTTTTTATTATCATACTACGAACAGCGTCGTATTTACAAGGTCATCATATTGTTAAAGAAATGTAACAACAACGACTGATTTATTGTTTGTTTAGGCACGTATTTTATCCAATAACAATCTTATATATTTAGCCAACATACAAAATGTATTGTTATTCACTGTGTATCGTTAGCGTGCTGTGTGCTTAGTGCGAATTATCTATATTCAATATTGAGCGTAGATATGTATTATTTTTGTATGAACAATTTATTTCATACAAAAACAGTAATTTACTGTCTAAACAACTCGTAATAAGCCCACTGTTCACTATGAGATACGCACAGCGTATAAATAACGAAATCAAACTCGAATGTGTAGATGCAGTACATACAATGTATGTATAAAAACTCCGTATAAATAAATAGTTAACAAGCATATTAAAATCAATCTGATCTGAAAAAATAAATTATTGTCTATGACTACAAGTCTGATTACTGTTACAAGTCCAAAATCACAAAGATTATTCGGTAATTATTATATTTTAAATAAAAAATATATTCCAGATATTTCTTAAAAGAATATTTTGAAAGTCACAATGTTTATGTTGTTTACTAAAACGACGTAGATTCTAACAGTAATCAAAACCCGTGAAAATCGATAAATTTTTTTGTATGTCCCTTAAGCAAATTGGACTTGTTACATGTCCATTAACTCGGATATGTAGCGAGTAATGACGATGAACGACTACATTAATGATTATATTGTTAATTCAGAGAGGTTAATAGCCTTACAATTTATAATTATCCCAAATACATTCGTCAACAATTTTGTTCATTTGGCGTCACTGACAAGATACCATTCAATACTTAAAGGCGCGTTGACATGCCAGTCTGTCCGGAGCGAAAGAACCCGTTAGCTCCCATCATTCCATTTTCAGTTTGATCATTTTCACATTTTTCAATTTAGAAGTCTGTCCGAAGAGACTTGTATCGTGTCAACGCGGCATAATAGTTTAAATTCATTCATATTAGCAATGAATACATTGTAGCTACAAGGTTTTCGTATATTACATACAATTCTATTGACAACCGTATATTACATTTTAATATACATAATCGGTAGCTTCATAGAATATAATAAACGCACTGGAAGCCGAATTATTGCCAGTTCGAATTAATTTATTCTTTAAACAAGGCAAGTGACTCGACGATAAACATGCTATATCACAGACTAACGAAATTAAGTAACCCTACTTGCACTAACATTATGGCACTAACAACTAAAATCTGAAACTAGAATGTATATTAAAGGCAGTATTTTGTAAATATCGAGTCAAACTTTGTCACCTGTTTATTACTTTAAATAAATTTGGTTTCAGTTAAAATAATAATGCGGTAATGCGACACCAGGTGTAAAGCATTCACATTCTGTTACATTTCAATTACAATATAATTGAATTTCTACTGCTACCGATGTTCAACAATATACTCCCGCACTATTAAAAAAATAATACTCGACGATAACAAATTCATAAAACCATTGTAATATATGTATACGAAGGACTTATCGGCAGTAGCACCAGTTACCATAACATGCGACGCTCGCGATCGAAGGTTCACAACCAAAACTTATTGCTATTATCACTACTTCAAATTGCACTACTTTGGGTGAAGATAAAATTGTGAATTAAAAACGGAAGCATAAAATTAAAACTAGATCTGCGCGATTTGAGCGAAATGTATACTCACATGCATCAACTATTACACTCCGCGAGAATTCATTCAAAATAACACTTAATTATTTGATCAAAATAATATCCTCAAAATTTAACTAACAAAAATCTACATCAAACCTTATATAGCACACTATTCACTACCGCATACATTCATAGATAAGGAACAATATCATCAATCAATAGTATAATTATATTAAAATAACAATGTATATGGTAAATAGTCCGAGGCGTGGCGGCGCGGGACACTTCAACTGTCCGCGGCGTCCTTCGGCTCCTTTGTCTCGCCCTTGCCGCTCAGCTCAGACAGGACGCCAGGAATCGACAAGTCTTTCAGCTGTCTTTTTTCTATTTCCGCCTTGAACTGTTCGATGTCTTGCGGACTGTTGACAATTTAATATATCGTTGTTATGAAATATGTAGTCGCATTATGATAATATCATCGAACTAACTGAACTATCGAGTGGCAATATGTTCCACCACCGTGGTGTGCGGGTACCTGATCTGCACGAAGAGGATGCCGTTGATGAGGTTGAGCATGTCGATGACGGAGGCCATCCCGGGCGGCTGTATGTGCAGCGGCGCGTGCGCAGGCGGCCCGCGCGCGTACGCCTCCGCCAGTCGCTTCTGCAGCACCACCGCCTGCTGCGTCAGGTGACGCAGACACTCCGACGACTCGCGCGTCTTCTCGTGCTTCTCGCCCAACTACAATACACATCACCCAATTTAACCTCTTCCCTATTTCATAATTTAATTGACAAAAGTGAGATAATTTCAACGTCGTTAGGACCGTTTATATCGTCATCGATACAAGTGGGGTTACCACACCCCCACAATTACTGTCGAATGTAAACAATACAGGAGGGTATACTGACGAGCTGCTTGTATATGGAGTAGGTCTCCTTCTCGTGCGCGAGCGCCGCGCGGAAGTCCCCGAGGCAGGAGAGCGTGCGCGCGAGCAGGTGCCGCGCCACGGCCGCCTTCAGCGAGCGCGCGCCGTGCGTGGCGCCCGTCACGCTCAGCGCGCGCTCCGCGAAGCGCAGCGACAGCTCGTACTCGCCCACCGCGTGCAGGATCAGCGCTATGTTGCTCTGGGGACAGGTACACACCGCTCTTAGCGACGCCCGGCGGAACTTACCCGTAGGCGATTTCGTTCTACTCATAAGAATAAACTACTGTATACTTGTACTTCTGTCGTCAGTCAAGCGGAAAGATTTGATATTATTTCACTAAGTACTATGGAGTGAAGCGACTGAACTTGTTGTTGATAGGAACGTACACCTCTAATTTTACTATAATACGAGAAATTCTTGTATTTATACTAATACATATTTAGGATCTTAGAAACGGCTTTGGGAACGATAAAGTCTTAGTACTTACATCAAGCAACGCCATTTCCGGGTGATTTTCTCCACAAACCAGAAGAGCGAGGTAACGTGCACGGTACAACAGTTTCAACGCTGTGCTCACTTGACCGTTCGCAAAGCAGTATAGTGCCAAGTGAGACTGAAAAAAAAAACTTAACACATCATCGACTCCCATTAACTTATTATAATCAGCGCTTCCAGCAATAGTCCTATGTGAGGTCTTAACAATTAATTAAAAATCAAATTGGAATATCATAATCGAGTAAACTATCTAGTTGATCTGGAATTTTAGTTAACCAGGAGTGAATGCTATATGTATTGTGGTAAAAATATAAATAACTAATTACTTACATATTCAGTGATAGTATACGGATGATCAATGCCATTAACTCTTTCGGACATAAGTACAGCTTTCTGTTGGTATGCCATCGCGTCCCGATGTTCCCCAGTGACGTAGCAGAGCCTCGCCACCATCCGCAGACACTGCGCGATCTCTCCGTGCATCGCGCCGTACACATTGTTCAGCAAGTTGAGCGCCTCCGCGATCAGCTCGTGGCCCTCCGACACGGCGCCCGCTTGGATCTTGTTCTGACCAGTCGTGTAGAAGTTGTACGCGTCCGAAGCCTAACAATAGATTAACGGCTTTATTCATATAACTTATAACGCATCTAAAGGCTCTCGAAAATACGATTAGACAAAAGAAATCTTTGTATAACTTAATAAAACCTGCCATACTTAACATTTTTCTATACATAGTTTTATTTTTACTGCGTTTTGTCGTTAATTATAATCTTTAATAATGCAATCCAAAAGTTTTAGCCATTCACGAAGTTTCAAGCATGAATTGCATTTATTATTTACTGTATGGAACATATTTTATTTTTAATAACTAACATTTTATGCCGGTCTTAACTCCTAAATCAATGATCGGCAATAGGCTCGCCCCCGTTACGTTTGGGACATAAAAATAGCCGACGACGTGAATTGGGTGTATATGAATATTTATGGTATACGTTAGGGTAACACAGGTGTAATGCTATGGTATACCTTAGGGTAACACAGGTGTAATGCTATGGTATACCTTAGCGTAACATAGGTGTAATGCTATGATGCTTAAAATGAAATAACCTATGTTTACTTACGCGTGGATTGATATGTTTGACGACTGGGAATATGTTCATGATATCGGATGCGGAGAACGGAGCTTTATTCTTGTTATCGAAATCATATTCACGAAGCAATATTTGTAGACCTACTTTGAGCGAGAAAGACCTGGAAATAAATATTATTTTGTAACTACTGTGGTAAACATCTGTAAATCATGGAGTAGGTCACATAGTGGTAATATAATAATATTAAGTATATTTACCTGAGCAGGGATATTTTCTGTAAGCCGTTCTTCTCTATAACAGAGTCCACGCTTTCTGCAACGAGTTCATAGCCCCAATAAGCCTGAAGACAAATAATTCTGAGTGAATATCCCACTTCTGGGCAAACGAGCCACCCGTATGCGACAGTCCAAGAATTTATATAGTTCGTCCGGCCCTCCCTGGGTCTACCGTGGTGACCACTGTCACATTAAACAATAAAGAACACACATAGGAGTAATAGTCGTACCTTAAGTTCGTGTTTGATCTGCGAGAAGAGCGACTTGGGCGTGAGGTTCTGCCAGTCGGGGTTGGGCGAGGGCGGCGCGTGGTGCGAGTGATGCGCGTGCGCATGTCGGCGCGCGCGGCGGCCGCGGCCCGGGCGCGCCGCGCCCCGCGCCGCGCCCGGGCCCTCGCCCGCGCTCACGCCGGGCGCCGCGCACGCGCCCAGCAGGCAGTTCAGGAAGTGCGCCACCGCCGAGCCCACGCACATCGCTTCACAACCCTGCACGACACGCATCCGATTCGTTTAGTTATGATTTCTACTTTTTTGACCGATTTCAGAAACTACAAAACATAATTCGTAAAAAATCAACAGGCGAATATTATTTAGCAAGAAATAAAAGATGTCACCCTGTCGGCCGACAGTGTTTTAGCAAATAATCTATAATCATATTCTTATTGAATTTATACGACCGTTTAGTTCTTATAAAGACTAACTTAATATTTTAATTAATCGAATAAGTATTTTTGAATAATATTTAAACTATGTTATACTATTTCCGGACGACCTGTGGAGTTAAAGTATTACGCGAACGATAGAATTTCATTTCGATTCGTCGAGAGAGGTGACACGTTAGATTGAGCCAGACGTCGAGCGTGTAAAGTGACCTGTAAGTACGCAGTGTAGATATGTTTGGCGGCGCGGAGCAGCAGCTCTGCGAGCGCGATGGCGTGCAGGTAGGCGAGGTCGGCGTGCGGGCGCAGCGCCAGCGCCACGCGCGACAGGTACCGCACGTTGATGCCGCGCGCGTGCAGCGCCTCCGTCAGCCCCGCGCCGTCCATCGGCGCCGACGTGTGCTCCAGGCACTCGCGGACCTGCACACGCATGTCGCTGCTACACAACAGAACGTTCGCTACAGAGTGCCACCCTGCGGACACCCGTGTATAGGCCATACTGGCACCGAATTTAGGGAGCTTTGAGATTAAATCTAAACGAACCATTTTAATATCACAGATACTGCGAACGTTTTAAATTAAAATGTGACGTTCTGGCATTAGGTTACATCCGCCATCTATAATATCGATCAACTTGTATGAGAAACGTCATTTTCTTTGTGTACACTTTGTGTCGAGCCCAAATAAATAAGGAAATACACGACAACACTGTTCTATAAAGAGGGCAATAAAGTTTGATAGCAAGCAAGAACATCTTACTTCACAATATGTACTGTTATACATAATTTGAACATAATTACTTACGAAGGCAGGTATCTGCGTGGTCAAGAGGAATGCCGCAGCTTCCTTGACGAGATGTCGTTGCTTGGCGAGTTGTTCAGGCGCGGCGGCGTGTTTGATGCCCGCAGAGTACACGTCGGGGTTGAACCGGACGTCGAACTCCGACTCCTTCAGCGACGCCACCGCCCGCGCCGCCGCCGCCACTACGGCACGGGAACGTTCACCTGCTAGCATTTCATACAGATTTCTCTTAAGGCTAATTTTGATAATTGAAATATTTTATATTGCGATTGTTACAGTTTTTTATTATAAAAAATAATCTTCGTCCTCGACTTTACCCGCGTGATGTACTAAAAGCAACTCAAGTTTGGAAAAGAACATAATTTAAGTCCAATAATATGAAGAGCCAAGAATTTTTTATCCAAAATACAACTTTGTAGGTGAAACAATGTAAAAGAAATACTTACAATCGCTTTCCTGTTTATCGCTCCCACTGCAGATTGAATCTGTAATACTTTCGACAATCTTTTTCGCAACATCTGTATCTATTTCTGAATAGTTTTCGTTCAAAACTATTTCATCCTCCTTCTTATCATCTTTAGCCTCTATCTTTTCTGCCTCTATGTCTTTAGTCTGTTCTTCTTTTTTGGCACTAGCTTTTTCTTTTTTACCGTCTTTCTTCTGTTTTTTGTCTTTCTTTTTTTCTTGGTTGTTAGCTTCAGGTTTAACCTCCTTAGTTTCACTCTCATTGACCACCTCCTTAGAATTCTCATTGGCTACCTCCTTGTTGACCTCTATAGCTTTCTGTTCGTTTGTTTCACGCAATCGCTTCGCACTTATTTGTTGAAGATGGAAGGCGGCGTAACGTATGAACATAAAATAACGAGCCCTGGAAATAATAAATGAAATGATAATAACATAGGTATGTCTCGTTCGTAATAAGTACAATTAGAGTACCAATTACTTACTCAACAAAACTGTCGACTAACTCCTGTCTAAGGCAACAAAGCTTGTGCTTATGAATTATAGGGAAGCCCATTGATTTAATATCCTCCCTCAATTCGTCATCCTCCACTGTAAATAAAAACAACTGTTTTTAACAATACTCAAAAAACCTAAATCTTCTCTCGCTAAATTAACTACTTACGTTGCAAGAAGTTGACGTCAGGCGGGAAGGTACGCAGCAGATCCAATATGTAGTGTCTACCGTCATTCCCTATGATGCCCTTACACTCGACGCTGGAACACAACTCCACGGTCTCTCCATTGGCGCTGATTACTGAGTGCGGCATTATCTTCAATTGCTGGCCGGCTTTGCTCAACTGAAAAAAATTTTTTTGACTAACTACTAATAAAAGATAAAAGCCAAACACAGTTTAGCCGTCTAGTAACAAGTCTACATTCTTGATAACAATGTATTAAATGTATACAACACCTATTTGACCCAATTCTAATTTTAACTCGTGGGTCACGGCCATACTGTGGGAACACATAAAAAGACGAATAAACACATAAGGTTTAAATTTAATTTCATTCACCATTTGAAGTTTAGAACTGCTATTTATAAGCGTGTAAGACCTACATGCCATGGAGATTTAGATAGCAGTTACGTATACCCAGTGCACATTTTATTGTGAACACTACTTTTTGAGTTTATACAAAAATAACAGTTTAAATAGCGACAGTGAAATATAATCTCGAGAGACCGTAGTGAATGCATTATAAAAACAGTAATAAAAGTACTAACCAGGTCCATATACTTGGGGTGCGAAAGCACGGTGGTGCCGAAGTCAATGCTGCCGTACACGACGCTCTGCTCCTGCTCCTTCTCGAGGATACCGGGGATAATGGACTGCGCAGTGACGCGGTACCCGCGGTAGTCCACCACCACAGTGCCCAGCGTGTGCAACCCGGCTGTGTCCACTGCGCTGTACACGCGCACACCTTGCAGGTCGTTGCGCTACAAATAAAATGAATACCTTTACGTTACGATTATATTATTATTATACAAATTCACGTTTACGACAACTATGAAGTCTGAAAGTCACTATGGATGTATTCATAGATTGGAAAGTATACCGCATAACCACCTAAGTCTCACTCACTCACTCACTTTAACCCTTTTCAGTGTCCCACTGCTGGGCACGGCTGGAACTCATAAGATAGTTGAGAGAATTTAGGCCTTAATGCACACACGCTGGCCAAGTTCGGGTTGGAACCGTCCCAGTAAGACGTCCGATTTTTTACATTAAATTGTTTGTAAACATAGTACAGGTTATTAAAACATACAGGTGCAACAAAAGCAGCGGCATCTCCTCCCAAGTCCTTATAGTGGTCGCGTACATCAAAGCCGAGCGAGAAGAATATGTTGTTCCATATGAACATCTGCATCTTGGGCTCCTCGCCTGGATTGATGGCCATTACGTTGCCATCCACCACGGCCATGGCGCCGCGAGTAGCTGCCGCCACAAAATCGCTGTGCACCTGGATATAAAAAATCATAGAATACTATAAACCACAGCACTAAATATTATACATATGTAAAGGTACCTACTCCAAAATCTTATAGTTGATATAGTTAATATATAGTCGTCGTCATATATTTGGAACGCATCAGTCATATTAATGAACTTTTATAAAATATACGTGATATTAATTAATTTAGTTGCTCAACAACTATAAGTTAACCTACTAACAACCTATGGATGTACTCCGATTTAAATAAAAAATATTAATAATTAGACATACCTACACACCACATAATTTACATACAACATATTTTAAGGTCTACTAATATTATTAATACTTTAATACTCTGTTTTGTAACACTAACTTACCATGTGACCTTGTAAGTCTTACATTCATACAGTTGTTAAAACTGTACAACTAAGCAACCGAGCATACAGATTCATTAATAATCAACTGTTCAATGAAAAACGCAGTCAGTCGTGGTGGGCTGTGTTTAAATGCAATTGATTTGTACCGCTGCCAAGCCAACAGCAATGATGTTATATTAGAACGAGCCACCGATTAATTACCAGTTAACTAAGCGGAAACGTTTTTTTGTTAATTATAGGATTTGTTCACGTTCATTAATAATGATTATCCCTAGTAGGCGTATTACGGCACCCAGTCTAAAACTGATTAGTCATATTATAAAGGAAATATTACAGTGCACAAATACAGGTGTAATCTCTGTTCCCTTCGCTTCCGAATGGATGGCTGACCAACACGCCTGTTGACAAAATAGGCGAAGAACTGACGCCTTTACTTGTTCCCTGAGGCACGGCAGTGTTACAGCACAGACTTCTTATAAGTACAATTGAACAAATCTAAGAAGTACCTTTTGACGTTTCACTGTTTTCTATTAAATTAGCTTTATAGAGGTGTAATTCACACTATTTTTATTAGCTTTCCTGTAAAATAATTCAATTATGAAGCTATTTTTATTTTAACATAACATAACCAATTTTCATACAAAAAATAAAATTCTAAATGTAATGCGTTTAAAACTGTCAAACGGTACTTCTTAGATTTGATGGACTATAGGTAAAGACAGAGTCAGTTTTGCGCTTGGTGACTTTGGTTTCGTCGACTCCCGACTTAGCCGACTAAATAATGCGGGATAACACAACAAATAGTAGTCCTCCTCAAAGTAAGACTCGGCACTACTGACTACTCAGATAAAAGTTCCAACACTATTTGATCAGAACCTACGACCTAGAATACTAGACGCGATCACGCTATCCTCCACGCCGACGAGGCAGATATATATTCATAACAAAGTGAGTCATTGTTTTATCACCTTAACGACAAAAATAAATTCTAATTTATAAACTAACAAACAAACTTAATAGGTACTTGAACTGCTCATTATAATTAGAAATTTGTTATTTGGAATACTAGATAAGTTAACTAAATTAAAGTAAACACCTATTATACGCTTCAGTGAATAACAAGATGTTATACCTCGCAACATTCTCAACAAATAAATATGTCCGATTAAAAAGTAACTGTTTAGGTTCATGTTAACCCTATCACAAAAAGCTTATGGCCCTGAATTATTGGCCAACACGAACCCGCAACACCACAATATACAATAGGACAGATGTTGCAGACTTGTTTTCTAAATGTATAGTAACAGTGCTCTACAGCTAGGCAGTGGTCACGAGTCTTCTTTAAACAATAAGTTATGAGAGTTCAGATATGTCGAACCACACAGCGAAACCAAGCGCATAGGATACGTCATGCCCTCGAATGTTTAGTTCTAAGACCAGATATTGAGCAGCGGTAATAAAGCTACTCACACAGATGTGTCGGCACGTTTCCTATACCGTTAAGCCACTGCGGCTCTTAATTATCTGACATGTCGTCAAATGTTGTAAAACTTTTAAGACATTTAACATTGACACGCACCTTGAATATGGCCCGCTCCCGCAACAGACGCTCAGGTAGGGTGGACCGGGGTAACTCACGAGTTGTCTGCAGCTCCTCGTTCCAGTCACGCGTTTGACCGGGAATGTGCTCTTCATAGCCTAACTTCGATGAAAAAGCTGTGGAAAAAGTACATTTAAAAAAAATAAAGTTATCAGATTATTAAATTAATTTTTAACCAAACTACTCATACATATTAATCCCAATTTATTATACAAATACTCGAACAAAGTTCATCATAACTGTGTCAGCTGCAGAACATGCACAATGTCATTTTCATTACAGTATTAAATATGTTTAACATCGCTCTAAATTATACTGAAATTCTATCTGACAATCCCCCATGCCACTTATTATGTTAAGAAACGTCAAAAATTTGATTTCCAATACTAAGACAATATTAAGTAGTATATCAGCAATCATAATATAAGCTATGGTTAGTTTGGGATTGGATGGTGTATAATGTCTCAGAAAATTATTAATAAAAAAATATTAAGAGGAAACTCACTATCTTCAGCGCGAATAGCATCGACCGTATGATCCAGCATCGGCGAAGCCCACTGGTACACCTGATACGGAGTAGCCACCCTTTCGAAAGGGTGTTTCTGCATGCGTCGCTTCTGTACGAGCGCGAAGTTCCTTTTAAAAGCTGCAGACACTATGCTCAGTAGCTCGATCAACGAGTGACACAGGAGCGATGGTGTCGCTGGACGGGGGTTGAACACTTCTTCGGTAGATCTGCGCAGTAACAAGTTATTAATAAATAAACCCCCGTATTTATAAACGTCTTATAAGCTCATTATAGCTAAAATAGGTTTATAAGTCGTTGGTCTTTGTCTGTCATCTCGAATTTATACTACTATGAAAGAGACAAAGTCCATTTAAACGAAAGAGTCTTTAAAGATTTTTATGAACAAGACCGTAAATCTTTACAATTTAAGCGGTTGTTTATTATTCCACACATAATTACTATTATGTATTTAAGTTTAATGTCATTAGTGTCATGTCATCTAAGGTTGATATTTGATATTTGTTACTTGTAGGTACTTGGTTAATAAAACAGTTTAGCTTCTGGATCTCAATCTTGTTGTTTACTTTATTGGCGACGAGAGAAATAACGCGTTATTTTCATGAAAATGAGCACTAATATCACGAACATTGTGTTTCCGGGACAATTTAACCCTAAAACGGATAAGTGGCGGGATTACAAGGAACAATTACTTTGTGCACTTGACGCCGCCGGCGTGGAGCCGGATAACCTAGACAGAGGCAGATCTTTGTTTCTGTCACAGTGTGGCAGAGAAACATATAAGCTGATTGCATCTTTGTTAGTGCCGAAACGCCCTACTGAAGTCACCTTAGCGCAAATATTTGCTGTGTTAGACCAGTTTTATGAACCTGAAGTAAACGAAATACTGCAAGCGGGTAAATTCCACAACAGACAACAACATCAGCATGAAACCTTGCAAGAATATATCTCTGCAATAAGTTCACTTGGATCACAGTATAATTTTGTGGATTTGAAACGGCAGTTGAGAGATCGCCTGGTGTTAGGGGTACGAGAGGATCGGCTACGGCGGGATCTATTAAAAGCTAAAGACTTAAGCTATGAAGCTGCATTACAAATTTGCCTTAACTATCAAGCTATAGCTTCGGATTTATATCCCTTTGACCAGGCCAACAGAGAAGTGAAGCAAACTCAGTCCAATGTATTGGAACCAATGGATATTGGTAGATTACAATCTAATGAGTGTCGTCGGTGTACTAAGATCCATAAATCAGGAGAGCGTTGCCAGTTTGTTAAAGCCCGGTGCTTCTATTGCAAGAGATTTGGGCACATATCAGCTGCATGCAACCGTAAACAGAACCGGATTAATCAAGCACAGGATGATAAAGATGGTGAAGAAGATAGTAGCGGGCTCATCACTGAGAACATGATGGGCATAGTATTGTCTTAGATTTACGCGAATATCACACATTGAAATAAAACTACTTTTTAACGGATTTTATCGCGGTTTATTTTAGATTTTAGATCCCGACGTTTCAAAGTCTTTTCAGACTTCATGTTCACGGGTGGACTGAGATATTTGACGTCCAAAAATATTAATCACAATTATTAGTGACTACCTTCAAACATTAATATTTCAGTTGCGTTCCGATTTAAGCAAACTGAGCTCACAGTGTCTTGAATTCTGAGTTGATTTTGCTTGGGTTTTGGTACAAGTAAATTAAGCACTGGGTCCCAAGCTGGTGGTATATTCCAACCATTTTCTCTGTTAAAATTAGGATGTTTTTTAATTTCAATAGCTTCGCGGATCATTCTTGGTAGGAACCGGTTTTCTTTGACAAGGACCTGTGTTTTATCAAATCTCAAGTAATGGTTGGGGCCTTTTTGAGTATGTTCACACACTGCAGATTTCGTTGAGCGTTGATGTTTAACATCAGCTATGTGTTCTTTTACGCGGGTCCCTATACTTCTTTTTGTTTGTCCTATATATGAGAGTCCACACTCACAGTCAATTTTATAAACACCCGCATCTTGTAGAGGGACTTGACACTTGACAGATGGTAAAAATTGACTTATCTTGGTTTTTGGCTTGAAGTAAGTATTTATAGAAGCCCGCTTAAGGATATAGCCAATCTTGTCGGTCACTCCTCTTATATAAGGAAGAATTGCAGGTTGCCTTTCAACTGTAGCTGGTTTTACACGTGATCTGCGGCGACGCGGTGCTCGGAGCTTGCTCACTAATAATTGTGATTAATATTTTTGGACGTCAAATATCTCAGTCCACCCGTGAACATGAAGTCTGAAAAGACTTTGAAACGTCGGGATCTAAAATCTAAAATAAACCGCGATAAAATCCGTTAAAAAGTAGTTTTATTTCAATACATGATGGGCATTTACACTTGTTCAGACAGTTATCAACCACCCATAACTGTAGATGTAACTATAAATGGTGCGGTAGTTAAAATGGAGGTTGATTCGGGAGCGTCGCGTACTATATTATCTGAAGCTACTTATAAAAAGTTGTGGGCTTCACCGCCATCTCTTTGTTCTACCAATCTAAAGTTGGTGACTTGGACTCAAGACCCCTTGAAGATACTTGGCCTTGCAAAGGTACATGTAAAGTTAAATGAAAAAGAAGCAGAGTGTGATCTTTTAGTTGTGGCTGGAAAAGGACCCAATTTATTAGGTAGAAATTGGTTCCATAATTTAGGCCTACAAATATCTGGTTTGTGTTGGTCAGAAGATGAGATACAGCCATTTAAAACTGAATTTCCGGATGTTTTCCAAGATAATTTAGGAACATATAAAGGCCCAGAAGTTACTTTACATGTTAAAGATAATGTTACTCCTCGGTTTTTGAGAGCAAGACCAGTACCCTTTCCCTTGAAGCAGAAGGTCGAAGAGGAACTCAAGAGCATGGTGAATAATGGAGTATTAACACCGGTCAGATATTCTGAATGGGCGACCCCTCTGAGGATTGTGAGAAAAGAAGATGGTTCGCTTCGAATTTGTGGTGACTATCGTTCAACAGTCAATGCAGCTATAAAAACAGACTGCTACCCTCTACCAACTTCAATGGAAGGCTTTGTTAAACTGAGTGGGGGTAAGATCTTTAGCAAACTGGACTTAAAGCAGGCTTATACACAGCTAAAGGTTGATGATTCAACAGCTATGCTTTTAACCTTGAATACGCCTATGGGACTGATGAAAATGAATCGATTAGCCTTTGGAGTTAGTGCAGCCCCAGCCATATTTCAACGATTGATGGCATCAGCAGTATCGGGCATGGATGGAGTAGCTTGTCTGTTGGACGATATAGCTGTGGCAGGAAAATCAAAAGAGGACCATGACTACAGACTTAGGGAGGTGCTAAGGAAATTACAAGAGATGGGTCTTTGCCTTAATTTTAAAAAATGTATATTTGGTGCTAGAAGTATAACATTTTTGGGACATATAGTAGATGCAGAAGGTATACACCCTTCTCCGGATAAGGTCAAAGAAATAAGAAATAAACCTGCCCCAGTAAATAAGGAAACCTTAAGAGCCTTTTTGGGGTTATATAATTATTATGAGAAGTTCCTTCCAAATAAGAGTACTGTATTAGAACCTCTATATAGACTGCTAGAAACTAAACAAGTATGGTGTTGGGGCAAGACACAGCAAAACGCTTTTGACGAGGCTAAAAGGTTACTATCTTCGGATTTGACATTGGTTGGGTATGATTTAAATAAGGAACTACTTTTAATTTGTGATTCTTCGGAGTATGGCCTCGGGGCAATAATTGCTCACATTATGGAGGACGGTTTAGAAAAGCCTATTATGATGGCATCAAGAACTATGCAGCCCCATGAGAGACGTTATGGTCAAGTAGATAAGGAAGCTTTAGCAATAATTTTTGGGATAACTAAATTTCATGAGTTTTTAGCAGGGCGTAAATTTTGTATTATAACAGACCATAAGCCGTTAGTGGGGTTATTCAATCCACTAAAGCCCATACCAGATCAGATATCTCCGAGAATGCTACGGTGGTCATTAAAGTTGGCATGTTATGATTATTGCATTAAGTACCGACCAGGAAAACTATTAGGTAATGCTGATGCTCTTAGTAGGTGGACAGCACCAGTAAAAACACCTACTAATGCTATAGAAGAAACCATACCAGATATACTATTGCTAGAGGATCGACCTCAAGGTTGGAACTTAGATTCACACAAAATAGCGGAGGAGACAAGGAAGGACAGAATTTTAAAGAAAGTTTGGTTTTATGTGTTGCATGGATGGCCAGAACAAATGACAGATGCTGTGTTGCGACCATATTGGATACGTAGAGAGGCTCTTTCACATAATAAAAACTGTTTATTGTGGAGTAACAGAGTCATAGTTCCTGCCACATTACATGAAGAGGTGTTAAAATTATTACATGCCCCACATGCTGGTATAGTTCAAACGAAGGCATATGCAAGAGGTTATCTGTGGTGGCCTGATTTAGATAGAGAAATTGAGAGAGTTGTGTCAGAATGTGAGCAGTGCCAATTAGTTAGGAATAATCCTCCTAAAAATCCCCAAGTTTGGCTTACGTCGGATAGACCATGGAGTCGCATACATGTCGATTTTGCTGGCCCTTTCCATGGAAAGACTTTTTTAGTCCTGGTTGACAGCTACAGTAAATGGTTTGAAGCTGAAATAATGACTTCAATGAGCAGTTTGGCTATAATCAATATACTTAGGAAGATCTTTGCCTCACAAGGACTGCCAGAGACATTGGTATCAGATAATGGTAGAGCATTTACATCGGAAGAATTTAATTCTTTCTTAAAGAAGAATAATATTAGGCATCTGTACTCTCCGCCATATCATCCAGAGACAAATGGACAGATTGAGAGATCTATACAAACGTTTAAAAATAAGATACAAAAGCTAGATCAGAGTATGCCGTGGCCTGAGAAATTGAGTAAGGCATTATACTATTTAAGAACAGTACCAAACAGTTCTACTAATAAAACGCCAGCAGAGATGTTAAATAATCGTAAATTCAGGACAGCAATATCTGCATTACATCCAGATTCAGCTCCTAATCAAGCAGATAGACAGGTTGAAGATATGGCAAGTAGTCCACCAGGTCGTAGATTTGTAGTTAACCAGCCCGTCTATATAAGAAAATATGGACCTGGGGAAAAGTGGTGTCGTGGAGATATTGAGTCTATTGAGGGTCCATCAACATATGTGGTGAAAACGGATGATGGTGAAATACATAGACGTCATTCTGACCAGATAATACCTAGAAAAATAGCATCAACTATAAGCAGCCATTGTCCGGGGATACCAAATAGTCCTGAACAAGAGCCGATTGAGGACCCTTCAATAGAGATCCCAAATCCTGACTTGTGGGCAGAAATTATTGGGATACCCGAAAATGAAATAGCTGAAAATTAAATTAAATCAAGTGCCTATTAATTTTGATTATATTTATTTAGGGAATTTATGTTGCAAATAAAAGAGGAAGGTATATTATGTATTTAAGTTTAATGTCATTAGTGTCATGTCATCTAAGGTTGACATTTGATATTTGTTACTTGTAGGTACTTGGTTAATAAAACAGTTTAGCTTCTGGATCTCAATCTTGTTGTTTACTTTAATTACCAAGGATTGTTTTTTTATTTATTTATTTATTTACACATATAAGAACCATTAGCCATATTTTCGTGTATATCTCTGTTGTTGTAGATATAATTCAATGAAATAAAAAAATGTTAACTCCGACACATTTTTTTGTTAAGAATGATCTCTAACACTTCAGCTTTCTAGTAAAAAACCGCTTTAAAATCGGCCCATCCGCGCTACGTGGCAAGAAACTTGTACACAGATACACAAAATACAGATACACGTCTCAACCTTATATACAGATACACGCTCTTTTTTGTGGGGGTTAAAATCCATTAGTCACAGACATAACCGCTCTTTATTCTGTTCTTAAATTTAATATTATACTCATAATAACTTTTAAATGGTATGCCCGATTTAAATAATTCAAAAAGTAGTTTACAGGTAGTGATATACCCTTGAATATAAAGTGATTTATTGAGATAAGGATTCATACCAAGGTACGAATAATTGAGTCTAATTTGTACCGGCGGCGTTACAATTGCATATTTTAAGATTAAAAAGTAGTTATTGTGACATAACTAAAATATTTAGATATATGGTACCGCGGACATTTTTGTAGATATTTATGGCCTTTATAAAACTGTAGTACCTATATCACTTTGCTCTAATGTCAATAGTTTCCGCAGCGAACGCAATATATTGATTTTTTCGTTATTTTTTCACACCTAAGTTACATTACCGAAGTTTTCATACGAATTCCTATTCTTTTTAACATATAATATAGCCTATAGCTTCAACCCGTTTTAGTGTCCCACGGCTGGGCACGGGTCTTCTCTCAACTATCTTATGAGTTGAGAGAGTTTAGGCCTTAATCCACACACGCTGGCCAAATGCGGGTTGGCCTGTTACTCAATAAAGATGTAGCTTTCTAATGGTGAAAGAATTTTTGAAATCGGTCCAGTCGTTTTTGAGCAGTATTCAGTATTCGTTACCAACAAACAAACAAACAATCAAATGTTTCCTCTTTATAATATTAGTATAGATATGAAATAATTTGCATTTAATAGCGCGCGCGCCATCGCAGTACCTATGTTCCGTACTGTATGCGGAAGAATTTTTTATTTTTTGTACAAGTTTACCCTAGCAAAGTTTGACAGGTTAATTAATCAATAACTTATATAAAAGCATGACAAAAACTGCTAGTTAAAGCTATTAAATTCAGATATAAGTAAGACCACCAGATATAAGATATATATTAGATATAAGATAGACAATCGTCAAGTCTTCTCAGTCTGCCTCTGCTGCCCTATGCAGCTTCAACATGATTCACGAAATTACATTGTACACGAAACAAAAAGGCGCAGGCTATTGCGATGAACTAATTACTAGTCTTTGTGTATAGGAGACTATACACAAGGACACGTACTTGCTAAAACCAGAGAAATATTCGAAGACTAAACAATCAAACAAAATATAATCCTGATTTCCTACCTATACTAGCGTAGCATGATTCTAGACTACAGTTGACCTATTTCCTCCAATCTATTAGATACGCATTTATGTATATTTTATCTTGCAAGACTAACCTACTTTCAAACGTAAAAATGGAACGTGAACTTTGATCTTCTCTATCTTTTACTCGAGTTGAAGATAACTGATGATAACACTTGACAATCGACACACCTCCGCAGTATGTCAAACACGCGAAGTCATTGTTAGCTAATTCCTTAAAAATATAATGTACCAACCTACTTGTACGTATCATATCACAGAATCTTTGTAATCGCACTAATCATTATCAAATCAAATTTATAAAATCACAAACAGTATGAGAAACGGGCATACTTTTTATGATTTGTTAACTAATTACAATCATACAAAAAAATTACGATTTAAACATTTTTAAAATACCAATAGCCATCAAATAATTTATCTTTTTATTGGGACTACTTGCTATCTTAGCCAACGGTATAGAAAAATATACAAACAAATATAATAACTAAAAATCATACGCAGCGATAAATAATTATATCAAAACTACTGCGTTATAAAACAGAGCGGAATCTATAGCGCAAATAAAGACGTCACTAACAGATAGGATAACTTACAACACCCATATTACTGGGCAAAGATAGTAAACAGTTTTAACACAATATAACTATCTTCACTTGTACTATCAAAGTTATCTGCATACCATTATCGTAGCCATTTTTGATTTAATTTTTAATTTAGAACATTCTTTAAAACTAAATATTACTATAGCCGCTATATCCTTAAAAAGTTATTCGCAATTAAAGATTGATTGACAGAGATTGTAAAATAAGTAATACAAGACTCTGTACAAAAATCTTTGATACTTGTATTTGACGCACTTCTCGGTTTATGATTAAGCATACAGCCATACACATTGAGATTAGGTGACAATACATGCAAAACAATGGTGTTTATAATTTTTATGTGATAGTTATTATATTTATGTGCCTAAGTAAAAGTAGGTTTCACCTTTAGTGAGTTTTCTATACTGATTATCACTCTACATTAGTGCAGAAGAATAAAACAAAAATCTTACTGGTTGAGGTAGAATCCTCTGGGGCAAGCTGTGATGTGGAAATGGCGGTCTTCAAGCGTGACGACGTGTAAGTAGAGTAGGTCACCGCACATCTTGCGGGGGCCAGGAGGCGGGTTCCATCCCGATGTTGTTAAAACCTAGGTACAAACCCCTCACATATAAACACTTATCAAAAAATTTACTCCGCAAAAGCTTGGTAAGAAGTGAAATGGAGAACTTGGCTTGACACGATCACGTGTCTCTAGATAATTACTTCAATAATAGGTACGAATTTATTTCCCTTTTAACCAAGCAAGGCTGAAAACTGAGCTTGAAAGGCATTGTTGCAACAGGAACATATGCACATAATTTAACGAATTTAGGAAATTCCCCATGGTTATTGCACACTACAATAAGATAATACCGATAACCTTTTGCTCCGTCTGACTATGGTAATTAGCATAATTCCATCCATTTACCAAACTATAACAAAATATGTGCACAGAGTAATAAATGCATGAGCTACGTAAATGGTCATTTGTTTCATCAATGCAATCGTCTGTCCTTGGACATTTGATTGTGATATCATGCCATCGTATCTTACTTTATACTTAACTGTTCCCTACACACATTTGCATAATACTTACATTGTGATAATGAAAACTTCAAATTTCTCATGATAAATCATCATTATCGAGTTATTATCTTTAACTTAGTTATCTAATGAATTGGCCACTTCTGAAACACTTAACTGAACACGATTCACTAATATTTTAATCAAGCTCTTGTCAGCTTATAGTAATCGGTTTCGCGGATCATTTAATTACCTTTAAACATTGCGGTGCTTTGTTCTCCTTAGTCAGTCCTGGATGCAGTGGTAACAGTGGTCGTTCTGTACTCCCAGGCATAATAAAATCGGGAGGTGTGCAGTCTACACTTTCAGGGCGAGACTTCTTTTTTTCTGCAAAATAATTTCGTCGAAATACAATCGACGAAACAATACAACAATTTACATAAGTTTAGAAAATAAACGATGTGCCATCATAAGGTTATTTACATCAGTCGAGTGACGTCACTGTTATCAGTTGACAACCTAGAACCAATGCTGTGACTATGTACAGAGCAATTAAAAATAACGTACCCAGTATATCTCCTTGTGTAATGACATTAAGGAAAGCTAATGAGCTGCACTCCTGGCCAGCATATGCATCCGTGTAATCTATAGACTTGAGGAGGTCTCTCACGTGGCGTACGTGAATACGAGCCTCGCGCATCGTATATGGTTCCTCAACCACCTTAAACAAATGATTCTAGTGTATTATGTGAGTCAGACTTGTAACTGTTTTACTTTGTGTATGAAATATGCGATTTAAGATTAATAAATATTAAGACTCATTTATTTCTTTTTCTATTTTACCTTTATAACAGATCCTTCTTTCAATCCTTCAATATTCTTCAACTCTGCAAAGTTATCTAATGTGACGCCATCTAGTTGCAATGAAAAACACGTTCTGTGGCATGTATCTTCACGATCCATTAGTACCTGATGAATTTCTTGGACAAGCTCCATACTGGATACCTATTAACAAAACAAATGTTGCTAAAATGTTACAATCAGTCAAATAACGAAACAAAGGATTTCATTATTTTTAAAAATATTCAAGGAGTTTTTTTAAGATCTTACCTGAATGTCCAGCGGGTCTGCACCAGGGCTAACTATTTTTACAGTAAAACCCATATCTTGAATAAAAACAACTTCAGCGTCTCGTTTCTTCTCGTCGCCGTCCTCGCTGGGGCTGGACTCTCTGTCTCTGTCACCGTTTACAGCCTTGACCTCGTCTCCATTTACTTTTTCTGTGCTTTCTGTTTTAACATCACCTTCATCTTTTCTGACTTCTGTACTGTTAATTTTTATTGAATCCTTTTTCTTATCGTCACCAGATTTATCTGTCATTTTTCCTTTTTTATCTTTCTTTGTTTCAGAAGGCTGTTTCCTTTCAGTCTGAACTGGACAAACGTTTTGTGTATCATCTAGTTTATCTTCAGACTTCTTAGATTTAGTATCACCAGAGTCTCTGTTAATTCCATTAGTAACTACTATATCACTACTACTAATATCACAATCTAGTTCTTTTTTTAGGGTGCCATTATAAATGTTCGCATCAGTGCCATTTACTATTGGTTCTTTGGTACCTACTTTATCCTGCTTGCTATCATTATCACGTGAAATTGACCCCTCTCCATTAATCTTAGTCGTGCTACTACTGCCTTTCGGTTGTGATGACTTTTCTCCATTGGTCTTCGTTTTCTGTGAATCTGCAATAATAAATTGAACATCTTAGTATGGCTATTGATGCTTAGAATTAATGAAGGTATGAAATGTGTTGTGTGTACAGTAGTAACCTGTACTAGAGGGAAATGGCGCGGGAGTGTTGTTAATCTGTGG
The DNA here is from genome assembly GCA_936450015.1 of Meganola albula. NCBI lineage: Eukaryota > Metazoa > Arthropoda > Insecta > Lepidoptera > Nolidae > Meganola > Meganola albula. Next base: position 8,097,219 of record OW388155.1, on the reverse strand, counting down.
CGAGGGCGGTTTGCGCGCCGCGGCCGCATATGAGACACGTGGCGCGGGCGCAGTGCCACCACCACCTTCATCGTCCGCGCGTCCATTAGGCGTGCTGCCGTGCCCATTACTACAGACCACCGGCTTTACACAAATTTCCGTCGTATCATTCTTCATTTTTGTTGTTTGCTTATCTTGTTTTTCAGCTACAACAAGGAAATAATACAAATTACCTTGATTGTACTAACACTTAATTACGTAAAACGCAAAATTTTTAGGTAATTAATCCTAGCTACATCCTAAAGCAAGCCTCTACTTATTCATTGAACTAATTAAATGTTAGACTTAACGATCTTATTTCCAGTTTACGTAGGTACGTACTACTTTTTACGTATTGTTTCTTTAAACATTCATCACAGTTACAGACTCGCCTATACAAGTATCTCGTGAAGAAAGCATAGCTTGTGTTTTCATAAATATTTAGGTATTTGTTATTTCTAACAGTGGCCGTTATAGTTAATAAGTAAAAACGGGTTTTTAGGCTAACAGCGGTTGTTAGCGCTGCACGCACGGGAGCGAGACGCACGCAGCGGAGGCTAGGGGGCGCCGCGCCGTGAGGTGGGGTAGAGAAGCGCATGCCTCGTCCCATGATGGGCGAGCACGTGGTCTGCGCTGGCGCACCGCCAACTATCTTCAGCGTCGAGTCAATAATAGATGGCAACGGGATGCCGCCAACAATAGACGCCATCCATGTTGTTCGTACTACAGACGCAACTCAACACATATAGGTACGCGCGTACGCACTTTTCAATTGGGTACCTATATGCATCATTAGATCTATAAAAGTAAAGATGGAAAGTGAACAAAACCGACTGAATTTCCATGAACAGATAATTTAAAATATACTTACACGAATTGGGGTAAATGTAACATATAAAAAAGCTACTTTTTAAGCCAACAAGAAGTTAAATGTTATTCATACCGTGGGGAGATAAAACTTATCATCACAAAATGTTTGATGTTATCTTCCACCTTTACCAAACAAGATAAACTGACTTGCGCCTGGGACTCTAGATAAGAATAAAATCAAAATTCTTGATAAGTGCCGTTGACACAATTTCTTTAGTCACTATCATATAGCAACATGTGGCAAACATCCTGAAGCTCGCTGTAAGGTGATCAGTTGTATAGCATTTGTAGCGAACTACCGGTGATATTTGGAGCATCCGAGAACTAAGTAGGTACTTAGGTATCTCAACAATCTCATCCACAGATTGTTTTTATTAGATTTATTTTGTGAAACTGGTCGAAGTAATGCTTGACTTCAACATTTAAGGTAGTCTAAGAAACAGTGATTTCAAATTCAAATAAACAACGCGTTTTTTACAGACCTTTCGTAAAGCTATCGATCGTCATCATGAATTATGCAAACAGAAATGAGTCTAGTCAATGAGCACGGATGCGACGTCACTGAATATTTAACATTATTGGAAATCAGATCACCGACATTCTCCCATAATTTTGTAATCAATTTCCTTGAGCTTACCTTTCCGTAACCTTTTGACGCAAGCTAAGATATTTTTACAAAAAACCCATAACTTATTGTTTCAAAATATACTCTTTTTATGTAGGCAATCGGAAAAAATCTGAACTAGGTACTGATTATCGCAGAATTAAGGCTATCTGCTTATATCAACATAATTTTAAATTGTAGGGTTTTTTTGTAATTAGATGTAAGTACTACTGTGAGTAAATCACTATGATTGACACGACCAAAGACACGACTTGACATTATGAGTCAAATATCTTTGAGTTTCAAAAACTCTTCCAACAAGGAGGAAGTAAGGTCAGCGAAATGATCTAATAGATCTCATGTATTTTTTAAGTACGAAATCCGAATCATTCCGGTTTGGACATTAGTTTCGGAACATATTAATTACCAGGATCGTGTTATAACTTATAACATTACGTTAACTGGGTAATGTAAACTAGGTATATGTAGCAGTCACAATACAACACAACCGCTGTGCAATGTGCATGTATGACCAAAAGTGTGTGTACAGATCGTAGCACGTGGCGCTCTTTATGTATACTTTTTAATACATGTATAAGAATTATGTATAAGTGGGAATGACTGCTTTTCATCTAAATCACTCATAGAAGATTTTTCGTGTTGCACTATGCCACAACGGTTTGTATCGCGATCAGGGCCTATTGTAGTTTATTCAACAACAGACGAAAACCGTGTACCTACTAATTACAATGAAATAAGATTTTCTAGGGCTCTAACCTGAGAGTACCTACTTATACTCTGCAGCAACGCCACTAAGAATCTTTATTTCCAGATAGGTATGTACAATGTACCTAGTGCTGATTTTGAGATATGTCGAAGTACGAACGATAATTTTTGAATATTTATTACAGAAAAATGTTATAAATCATCATTTATTTAGCTTGACATATTAGGCCCAGTGCGGAGCGCATTTGAAGTCAACTGCATGAGGAAGCCACGAACGCCGCCGCACCGCGTACGTATATTCTTAGTATAATAATTGGTTGTATGTCAAGGAAGTTAAGGTTTATATTAAATTGTTAACGCTTGACCACAGCTTCCCTGATGTGAAGCAATGATGTAGTCTATGATGGAACGCGCTAACCCATTCAATACCAATTCACTCGTGACTTGAAGACAGGCAGATTATAGCTATCGGGAAACATAGATGCAAGCAGCAAATTAGACAACTTAACAGTTCGCACAATGCAGGTGGAAATAAAGCGCTTTATGCGTACCCATGGCATTACCACCATATATCATTGGCGCATGGCCGTCCGTAACTCTACTTGTCCGAACGGGGATGTAGTTACCTATCACAGATTGTAGTTCATTCTATGGAGTTTCTCAAAACAATATCAAGTCTTAGCTTGTGCTACGGTGAGATTCACTTGAATTTAGATGAAACAGCAGCAAATTTTTTCGTTCCAATTTCGTGACGGAATATTTCCGGCAAGTCTAAATTAAATCGACGGAACCGTTTCATTAACATAACAAACATGGTGCCCGTGCCGTGTTAACACCAGGGACGCGATCCCAGGATAAACAAAGCTACTATTCAATTCATTCAATATAGGCGGTTATAAAATACTAGCGGACCCCGCAGACGTCGTCCTGCCCGGTAAAACAGCACCACCTACCGGGTCCGAAAATATATTACGATCGATTCTCAGACCTATCGAATATGTATAGATATAAGGTTCTATAAAAATCGGTCAAGCCGTTTCGGAGAAGATTGTTTTTTTTATTTTTCTCTGCGTAAGAACCATCCTCGTACTTCAAGGAATATTCTAAAAAAAGAATTAGCGAAATCGGTCCAGCTGTTCACGCGTGATGACGTGACCAAGGGAAATAGGGATTCGTTTTTATTTAAATAGATTTTGATGGAAGCAGGTCCCGTATAGGGCACCTCATGCACGATAAAACCTTTTTGTGATGCCAGTCTATGGATCGTCGAGAACATGTCCTCAACTATCCTACAAGATTTCAACAGTAAAGAGCATTAACTACGCCACTCGTGGCCAATTGCATATTATTAGAGTTAAATTACTCCCTGTCGTTCCTATCTTGTTACATATACTCTACATAAAAATTATGGTAAACAGAAACTTACAGGAGCAATGAACGGTGAATACTCCTGTAACTGGCCTTTAATTGACAGTGATAAACATAAAAGTATTTCATGACAATACTCTTATGTTTATTAATACGTTTTGTATACATTTTATTCGTCTTTAATAAGTTTGGGGCACATTTATGCAAATAACAAGAATTAGGTAAGTGCCTACATTATGATTGTGAAATAAATCCTAGTCATCTACAAATTCTACAATGCATTTGGTGATTATTAGTACAAAGCATATTATTATAATACTTCATACCAGCGGCGTAGCGTGGGTGTCGGCCGCCCGGGGCGGAAGACAATTTTGCCGCCCTCTTATTTAGATATTTCAATTTAATGTATACAATACAATCTAAGTTTTACAATCATCTTTATTATACATTGATACATTTTTATAACAGGTACACTCAAGAACGCGTCAACCTATACACTTTGGACTTTGCACCATTCTTATTAACAAACGCATAAGATCGAAACTTGAACTGCGAGTGTATAGCTTGATGTGAGCTCGACTGTACAATACTTATCACCGCAGATTAGGTACAGCTGTCGATCGTCAGATTGACAAAATTAAATAATTGGAGAATTGAATATAAAACTCAAATAAATTTTTAATGAAAACTAGAACTATACTATTATAATAAAAGACTTTGCTCTTAAAAAAAGTAGACTTCAAAGTAAATTTATACGTCTACTTTTTTTAAGAGCAAAGTCTTTAATTGCACCATCAATGTCTATAGCATCACACATTCGTCAGTCATTCTCGCTGTTGTTTTGTTAGCCATAAACAATCCAAGCATTAAATAAAATACGGGGAATCCCCGCAAGTCGTAGACGGTGTTGCCAGCAGTCGCTACAAAATATCATTCAAAGAAAGGGGATTCCCCGAATCCGTTACAGAATAAGTAATGAAAAATTCCATGCTCTTTTCAATCGGTCCTTTGTAGTTGCGTTAAAAATATGAAATGGTTCAAATATTTTTATTATTTATTGTGAAATTTTGCCGCCCCCTAAAATGTGCCGCCCGGGGCGGGCCGCCCCTGCCGCCCCCACTATGCTACGCCACTGCTTCATACAGATCATATAGGTAAATGTTTGTTATGTGACGTTTATTGTGTTCTGTGGTAACGTGTGGTTTCAAATTGAGCGCTCACGACGATAGCACATAAATTTCGTCAGTGGACACGATTTAACAATAACATGCAGTAATAGTTTATTTAACTCCACTTATTTACCCTGTACTTTGTAAGGCTTAGAACAATACTTAAAAGTACATAATACCATCTTAAAAATAATATAATCATAAGTAGCACCTAAAGTCTGTCTGTCCGGCCGGCGTGCGGGTTACGCTTAGAAACTTGATTACTTTGTTTTTTATTTGCTAGGCCTGTCTCGTGGCAAATCGTTAGATAGCTTATTAAAAAATAGTAAGAGTATGTTAAGAACGCTTTCCGTTTTAGGGTTCTATTTACGTATTATTAAAATTTAACAGTCGCCCTCTGCTAGCTAAACCGTAAATATAAAACCCAACACCTTACAAAACTGCGCATGCAAAAAAGGGTTTGCATCAAAATGTACGAGCTAATAAGACCAATAATTGTTTAAGGTCAACCTAACTGTGAAATCGCATCGCACGGATTCGCAGTTTTGTGTACGAGCCCTAAGAACAGAAATCACATTCCGTCATAAAACGTTATCAAAAAAATTTTACGAGTAGATACTCGTACCTATCTAGATAGATATGTATGCTCCATATGTATTAATCATAAAAATCACAATCTATCTCCGTGTCACATACCTTAGTACGAGTTCATCGATACGAGAAAAGTTTTCGGATACAATCTTGGACTGGTCAAAATGCATTTTTAAATTTGTTTGTTTCATACCTACAAAAGACCTATAAAAACGAAATGTAGTGCTATATTAGATAGAATAAAATGGATGGGAAACAGAATAGGAAAAATAATATGTAGATTTATGTGCATTTTAACTTATTGCCTTTGTAGGTTCAGGATAGTATTCGAAAACTTGTTCATATTGACAAATCGTAAGGGTACTTGTCGCACATAACACCAACGCATGGCGCACGGGAACTAGACGCAAAGAAGTGTAACCACAACAGTTTTTTTTTAATTCTTTAAAGAAAATGCTTATTTCTTATTTAAACTAGCGCCTTCTGCAAATAAATGTAAAATTTACTTGCACACAATATTTTGCAGAAAATATAGCATAGATAGCGATACTATTTCAGTTACACGCGTTTTTTTAAATAAAATCGAGGGTCTTCAGTCAGAGCCATTTTGAAACCTAATAGGCATGATGTGAAAGTTATATCTAAACTAAAAATTGAGGAGGGATACGAAGTATTATTGAGTCTTAGATAACTTGTCATTAGCTCAGAGCCATGTGTCATACAGATGTTGATTATTTGTCACTTTCTACACACAAAGTGCAGTGGCAATTAAAAAAAGAGTTGGTATAATTAACTTGTACATAGTGGGGGGTCTGATTCACATTTCGGGTTGTTGAGCCATCAAAGTAAGTATGTATGGGCAGAAATATAGGTTCTTTATCAGCACTCATCAATTGAATATTATAGAAAATAATAATGTAAAAAATGAACCACAGTATCTTGTTTTTTTTACTTAAGATATTAATATTTATTAAATACCTATTTACACATAAATAGTGCTTTGTATTTGTAGGTATTACTTTCTTCGAATGTGAATGTGAATTCAAATGACTGACATTTGACCACACAATGTAATTTTTGAATATGAGCACTATGTTCCATAATTTTTAATAAGTAATTATGTCAATTATTCTTATTCAAACTTCAATGTTTCAAACTTATAAATTTACATTTAAGTAATATTAAAACAAGGATAATACAATAGTTACTTAATAATCCTACAAAAGGAAATAAGGTTACTGAATAAAGTTGAATTAGGCTATCTTTGAAGAACAATGTTAAACAATAATAATAATGTTTTATGAATAACAGAATGTGGCAGTTGTGGGAATATGACTTTAGACTAATTTGTTTATGATAAAGGCATTGAACACTGACAAATGACCTTAATATTTAAGTAATTTTAAATTATAGTAAGATAAGAAATAGACAATAGCTACCTAAACTTCTCATAATTATTTTTCCCCCAAAAATAATAATGACTTTGAAATAGTTTGAATGTCTTCAAGTTGAAGTTGATTGCTATATTAAATTTATACTTATTTAGGTAGACAATTGTTTTGCCATATCATTATATATAATAAAACTAAGTTGATAAAATGTGCGTGCCGATAAAACTTAAAAAGGAGTCCCATCACGATAAAGGGACTTATATAGTGTGATAGCCCTTTATCCCCCCTCAAACAAGAAAGTTCCCGTTTTAACCTAAAGGGTGTGTTTTTAAAGATATAAGGGCTTTTCCAACCCTTCAACTTGGAAAGTAAGTGTAGTCGCGCCATCTGTTGTCAAATAGTTGAACTTCATTCATTGTACACAATATGGACTTAAAAGAACGATTATTTGGGGCGCGAAATTTAAAATTCTCATTTCAATAAAGTCTTAAATTACATTTGTTACCATAATAAAGTTATTAAATTTTGTGTATTTATACAGCAGTAGCTAACTTATATGTTGGAGTTAAAGCGATATCATTTTAGTTATTCAAATTACTTCTGAAAACATTTTAAAATTTAAGTTTTTAAATTTCGCGCCTTTACTGCGTATGCTACAGCTGCAAAACCTATTGTTACGGCGAACGATAACGTCGAGAACATTCTATACCTAGAAGGTGTGAGAAAGTAAATATTCCCAAACTTTCTTGAATATCCTAGAGCCATCTTTCTCGAATATCTTAGAGCCAACTATACACTTCATGTGTATAGTCTCCATAAAGCCAACTTTCTGGAATACCCTAGAGCCTAGCTTTCTGAATATATAAGAGCCCGGTGTCGCCCGCCAGAATTAATTCGATTTGAACAGCGGAACAAGCCACTTCGAAACGAAAAAGAAAGAAGTTACCTGTGTGAGCCTTTATTTTGAAGTATCACGTGTGAGTATTTTTAATAGTGTGTTTAATTAATTCATGATCTTGAAGTGAAGAAAAAAAAAAGTTATCTGTGAGCCTTTATTGTGAAATATTAAATGTGAGTATTTTTAATAATGTATTTAATTAAATCTAATGGTTTTTTTTTCTTTTCTTTTAATTGTAATTTCCTTAACTTTCAAGTAGTCGCGCGGCGTTGAATCGATATACTTTGGCCGTAAACAAAATATCGCGCGACCGCTTGAAGATTAAATAATTTTGTTTTCTTTGTCTCAACGTGCCCCACGTTTACGTAATAATATATTTGTCTATAAAATGTTCATTTAATTTATATTTTACAGAATATAATGCCTAGACGTAAAAGAGGTGGAGATCTTGCCAGTTCTGCAGCGAAACGGCGGAAACAAAAAGAATATCGAAGAAATGAAACGGAAGAACAGCGCGAAGCACGTTTACAAAATCAACGAACCAGAATGAGCACCCTGAGAAGCGGAAAAAGCGAAGAAAGAAGCGAAAATAAAACTATTGAAGAATCGAGAATTTTAAAAGATAATCTAACAAAGGAAGCATTCCACTACGAATCGACGAAGAAATATTACAATCATAAATATGTTGTGATCGGAAAAATGAATAACATTTGCCAATTTTGCCACGCGAAAAAATTCAGTAAAGAAACACCAGGTCTCTGTTGCATGAATGGAAAAATTCGATTACCACCACTGGAAGCACCTCCGCAGGAATTTCTACATTACATGACCGGGGAAACACCAGAATCAAAACACTTTCTTCAAAATATAAGATCATACAACTCCTGCTTTCAAATGACTTCTTTCGGTGTTACTTCGACTAACACTAATAGAGATGAATTTGAATATGTATTTTTAATTCAAGGGCAAATTTATCACAAAATAGGATCGTTACTACCAATGCCTAACGATGACTATAAATTTCTGCAAGTATATTTCATTGGAAATGAAGAACAAGAAATTGATCAACGAAGTACACATTTTAATGGATTGAAACGCGAAATAATCCAAGATGTACAGAGGATCTTACACAAATACAATCAACTGATTTACATATTCAAAACAACACTAGATCGCATGATTTCTGATGACTATAAAATTGTGATTCGAGCCGATAAAAGACCACGTGGAGAACACGAACGTAGATTTAATGCACCTCAGATAGATGAAGTCGCCATCGTAATTGTGGACAATGAAAATACAAGCCGTGACATAATTTTACAACGAAGAAGAAAAGGACTACAACGCATTGCAGAGACACACCGTTCATATGATTCTCTTCAATATCCTTTAATATTTCTGCACGGAGAGGACGGTTATCATTTCAATATAAAACAAATTCATCCTGAAACAGGCATAGAAACAAACAAAAAAGTCACTTCCAAGGAGTTCTATGCTTACCGCTTAATGATCAGAGACAATGAAATATACAATCACATTCTCAACACTCGCCGTTTATTCCAACAATTTCTGGTAGATATGTACGCAAAAATAGAAGCAGAACGGATGCTTTACATAAGACTGAATCAGAAGAAACTACGCACAGAAGAATACATCCACCTTCGAGATGCGATCATAAATGACGGCAATATTGACGATATTGGAACAATGGTAATCTTACCCTCATCATACATAGGAAGTCCAAGACATATGCACGAATATACTCAAGATGCCATGACCTACGTAAGAAAATATGGACGACCTGATCTCTTCATAACATTTACATGCAACTCATCATGGCCAGAAATCAAAGAACAACTAAAATATGGACAAACCTCCATGGATCGACACGACATAATAGCCCGAGTTTTTCGACAAAAACAAATAAGATTTATTGAAGTCATCACAAAATACCACATCTTTGGAACCGTTAGATGCTGGATGTATACAATCGAGTGGCAAAAACGAGGATTACCTCACTCACACAATCTCATATGGCTACACGATAAAATTTATCTCACGGATATCGACAAAATCATCCAAGCTGAATTTCCCAATCCACAAAAAGATCCGGAACTATACAGCATAGTAGTGAAAAACATGATTCACGGACCATGTGGACCATTAAACTTTAATGCGCCATGCATGCGTGATGGAAAATGTACAAAAAAATATCCAAAACCATACGTAGACGATACAAAAACTGAAGATGACGGCTATCCCAAATATAGAAGACGATCACCGAAAAACGGTGGTTTCACAGCAAAAATACGAATACAAGGCAGAGATGAACTGGAAATAGATAATCAATGGGTAGTACCATATAACCCACTACTTTCTAAAATGTTCCAAGCACACATAAACGTTGAATATTGCAATTCAGTAAAATCTATTAAATATATATGTAAGTACGTAAACAAAGGTAGTGATATGGCAGTATTTCAAATAGTCCAAAATAGCGAACAAAATAACAGAAATGATGAGATACTCATGTACCAAATGGGAAGATACATCAACAGTAACGAAGCAGCGTGGAGGATTTTTAGTTTTCCCATACACGAACGCGAACCAGCTGTGCAACATCTAGCAGTACATTTGGAGAATGGACAGAGAGTTTACTTCACAAAAGACTCGGCTAGAAAAATTGCAAGCGAACCACCTCAGAACACAACATTAACAGCTTTTTTCCAACTTTGCCAAACGGATCCATTCGCAAAGACGTTACTGTATGTCGACGTCCCTATTTATTATACGTGGGACAAAACAAGAAAAATTTTTCAACGACGAAAACAAGGAATGCCAGAAGAGGGTCATCCAGAAATAATGAAAACTAACACAATAGGTCGAGTATACACTGTACATCCAAACAATGCCGAATGTTTCTATCTCCGGATGTTGTTACACGAAATACGAGGACCAACAAGTTTCACAGATCTCAGGACTATTGACGGCTACCTATGCCAGACGTACAGAGAAGCATGTCAACGCTTAGGATTATTGGAAAACGATAACCACTGGGAATTAACACTACAAGAAGCCACACTCACAGCTTCAGCTGAACAAATTCGAGAGTTATTCGCCATAATTCTAACAACATGTAACCCATCAAACCCAAAACAGCTATGGGACTCTTTCAAAAGGAGTATGAGTGATGATATATTGTACCAAATCCGACAAGCTAATCCAGAACTGACTATAGAATTCAGTGACAACATCTTCAATGAAACACTCATTCGCTTAGAAGATAAATGCTTAGCAATAAATAACCGGACCTTAGTAGAACTTGGAATGCCAGCACCACAAAGAAATGCTTTCAGTATGCTAAACTACGAAATTACAAAGGAAAAAAGCTACAACGTCAATGAACTACTTGAATACATTGCTCACAATAAACCACTCCTCAATGACAATCAAAAAACAATTTACAACGTTATAATGAACCGAATAAATAACAACACTGGTGGAATTATTTACTTGGACGCACCAGGAGGCACCGGTAAAACGTTTCTAATAAATCTAATACTGGCGGAAATACGTGCTAAAAAACACATCGCACTGGCACTAGCATCATCCGGCATTGCAGCCACACTTATGGAAGGAGGACGAACTGCTCATTCTGCCTTACAACTACCGTTGAATATAGCCGAACAACAATTCCCGGTATGTAAAGTCTCAGGAGCATCTGGACGGGGTCAACTTCTAAAACAAGCTAAAATTATCTGCTGGGATGAATGCACCATGGCCCATAAAAAATCACTAGAAGCCATGGACAGAACATTACAAGAATTGCGAAAAAACTCTGAAATAATGGGAGGAGCTCTACTCATACTCTCAGGAGATTTTCGACAAACACTTCCAGTTATTCCCAAGTCAACACCAGCAGACGAGATCAATGCATGCTTAAAAAAGTCACATCTCTGGCCAGAAGTACAAATACTGCAATTAACAAAAAACATGAGGGTTGAATTATCAAAAGATGAAACAACAGCACATTTTGCTAAAATGCTTTTACAAATAGGCGAAGGTACATATCCTACTGACCAAACGACCGGTCTCATTGAACTCAATAGTGATTTCTGTAACATAGCCACTACTGAAAACGAACTAATCGACAAAATTTATCCAAATATTATTCAGAACTATACCAACGTAGAGTGGTTATTTCAAAGAGCAATTTTGGCCACTAAAAATAATATTGTTGACGATATCAATTTTAATATTCTAAAGAAAATACCTGGTGAAGAGAAAGTATATAAATCGATCGACACGATGGTAACCATTGAAGAAAGTGTCAACTTCCCTACTGAATTTCTAAACTCTTTACAAGTACCAGGAATGCCATTACACTGCCTTCGTCTGAAAATTGGATCTCCAATCATACTACTTAGAAATCTCAACTCCCCAAAACTATGTAATGGAACGAGGATGATCGTAAAACAGCTATCGAATAATATCATTGAAGCTGAACTTATTTCTGGAAAGAACAAAGGACACACAGTATTTATACCTAGAATACCACTGATCTCTTCTGAATTGCCATTTCAATTTAAAAGATTGCAGTTTCCAATTAAATTAGCCTTTAGTTTTACAATTAACAAAGCGCAAGGGCAAACTTTAAAATATTGTGGCATCAACCTCAAAGAATCCTGCTTCTCTCACGGTCAGCTTTATGTAGCTTGCTCAAGAGTAGGAAATTCGAAAAATTTATATATATATACCCCGGACAATAAAATGAAAAATGTTGTTTATAAACAAGTAGTATAAATAATGAGAAAATGTAAATACATGTAAATATATATGTTTAAATATACATGTAAATATATATATCCATGATAATGTAAATACATGTAAATATATATGTTTTCAATATATATATATTTTTTACTTTTTACGTCATAGTTTATTTTTTTATTTCAACTACCACGTAACCTCATATCAACTCCCGAGCGAAGCCGGGTATTACAGCTAGTTATAGATAAAAATCGACATCATAATTATAATGAAATCCTAAAACTTTTGACAGAAGATATACTTTTCAAGGAATTCTAGTGTGTATGGTCTAGGGATGCTGTGATGCGACATACATATATTTCATTTTCATTTCTCAATTGTTAGTACTTGTTATCATTTTATGTAATGAAATACATGTACTGGAAATTATTTTAAAATCTAATTGGATTCTAATAGGTTTAATCTTACACTCAGTAGGCAGAAAAAAATAATTTTCATTCAGGTTCATATATATTAATTCCCAAGATGTTAAAATAACTGCAAGACTTCTTAGCATCAAATATTTTGATAAATAAAAGTGATACTTATCCATAAATGTAAGATTTGACTTTGATTTTAAATGTAAATAATCACTATTAAAGAAATTTTTGCATTTAACTATATTATATAGTAGCCATAGTTATTATAATAAAAATAACAATACAGGTGTTAATTGAGTAGATATTATAGAAATGTGTGTTACAGACATTAAAAGTGATATAATGTAATCAAGTAATTAAAAAGTAAAGTAGTCAAAAATATATTTGAATGTGACTTAAGATTCACATTTGCACCTTTTTATTTTAGACTACCAAGTCATCCACCTACCTAGTCACTATAATTAAATAATTTGTAGGTACTATAATTTGCATTTTTACAAAAATATATTAAAACATATATATTTAAATACAACTAAATAAATCTTTATAAATGAGCACAAATAAATAAGACATTAATAATATAAGTAGTTATTTATGTAATGCTCAGTGACTTGAATATTGTGAGGTTGGTTTCCAGAGTTCCTTGAACTCTCATAGAATACAGATAAATGTTAAGTAGCTCTAGTTTGTGGCTTGTTACAGCTGATAATAGCTCTGTTACACAATATGAATGACAATGCTCCTATAGGTATTTATGTGAGCACTACACTTATTATTGTACTGCACTGATATTAGCTATGTTTGTATGCAGCAACATTGTGGCAAGTTGTGTAATAATTTTACATAGTAAATTAGGTACATTGATAATGACCCTTGACAATGGAGTTTAAATAAGGATTTTATGGTTCATAAATATGTAAAACTAAATGACAAGTAGACATTTAGGTTCAACATTTTTCCAATAGCAGGATCACATGATTAATATCTTTAGGGCAGTCACATGACATAATCTCATTTCTACAAAAAAAAATTAACTAATCCTAAAAAAAATATAATAAGCCTAAAATCGTTCTCAATGTTACATAACTGAGGGCATGACCATTGTAATACTTACAATTGTTAACATTGCCGCTGATGTTCTTGTCGTTCACTGAATTGTTTGCTGGACATTTTTTCACTTTCTGTGACGCATTTTTCGATGAGTTATCACTCACATCACTACCGAGAGCCATCACAACACGAGGAATCAATCCGGTTAAGATTGACCGCAACGAACACGGCTCTGCTCAGCTGAAAGAACACATGCGGTGGATTTAAGGTTCAATTTGCACTAACAAGATTTAATTTTTTTTGCAAACCTTGTAAAATCCTTAACATTTGTAACTACTACCTATTTAGTTTAAAATCCACTACACATAGAACCTTCACAACATTATAGACTTATAGATTCTTCACTAACGTTAAAATAAAATTCAATCGTAATCCTAACGCACAGTTATCATTACAGTTAAAGTTTTAATAAAATACTGACATTACGCTCAAAAGCAGCGATGTAATGCAAATACTACGTTTCGCTCTGTTCTTTTATCAATACTGATAACTGACATCTAGCGGACGAGAGAATACTTTTCCAAAATGAATGACGTTCGCAAAGTCTTTGACATTAAAAAATGCGTTTAGAAACAGAAACCGAAACCCAAAAACCTTTTAATGTAAAGTTGTTATGTCTCGGTTTATGTTTTCTCTCTTTAAATTTGTTTCCATTTCTGTTTTCATGTAAGGTAAATAATAATGTAATGATTCCTAATGTTTAATCTATGGTAAGAGCGTTAGCGTTTACATGCTCTTTGTTAGCAATCCACTATCGTACAAACCAAACAATGCTACCTGTCGCCATGGCATCGATTCTACAGTGATTTTAAGAAGAGTTTTTTTAATATGGGAGTATATTATTTCAAACAAATATAGAATTTTCAAAATCGGTTCACAATGGTTCTCTTAGTAGTCTGTGGTTCACAATTGACGGTGAAATCAGAGGAGAATGCAGCCCCTATTTCAGAAGCCAGTTAAAAATTAAAAAATCTAAGAATATCACGATGTTTCTATGGAACCCATACCGGTTACCTACGATAAGTATTATCGATATTATTAAGTAAGACTCTATATTTAAAAAGTGGCGTAGAAATAGCTGGATTTCACGTATTTGTCATTATTTTAAATTGACTTCCTATGTATTTAGAGTATTAATGTGATAGAACACTATAATTTTCCCATCCAATTGTGTAGAAAACTTTTGTAGCTGTTTTACAACAAGGCATGTAGAGAGCAAAATATTTCAGTCCTACATACATGTGTGAAAAACATAATTTTGTGAGTTTTCTTTTTTAGATGCGTTACATCCTGGTACAGAATAGGCAACCATAATACCTATCGTCTATTTAATACACAATTTCACTTTACAAGTTAATATTGAGATTATTTGTCTCGGTCACGATTAAAACTTTTACCTCACGGGATCATAACGTGTGAAGCGCTGTTTGGTTTCGTCTATCTATCTCACTCTAATATATGCGTAGCCCAATCTGTATCTCTTTTTCATTGCCTATCTATATACGCCATAGATTTAGGATGTAAACTGGCGTTTACAATAAATTGGTAATGTAGTGATCAAGACGAGACCAACAACCAATTACAGTAGTGTGCGTGCTTTGTAAATGTGTGTGTGGCTAGTAGAGCTTGCTGCACTTTTTTTGACATTGAAATAAAACTACTTTTTAACGGATTTTATCGCGGTTTATTTTAGATTTAGAATCCCGACGTTTCAAAGTCTTTTCAGACTTCATGTTCATGGGTGGACAAAAAAAAGAGGAGAAAGAAAATAAAAATAAAAAGACTGAAACGTTGGGATCTAAAATAAACCGCGGTAAAATCCGTTAAAAATTTATTTTATTTCAATGTGTGATATTCGCGTAAACCTCAGACAATACTTTGTTTAACGCTAATATAATAGTGGTTATATTCTAACAGAATAAAAAATATAGAATTAGTAATCACTGAATATCACACTATTTATATCGACATTGTTTTTGTAAGTTAAGACACATTACAATATTTAAAGTTGGTTAATATAACAATTTGGAAATCTGTATTTCGTTAATTACGAAGTGAAATGCTTTGGTTAATTTATAAGACATGCCATTTCAGAAAATTTTTGCTTTCATATGAACGATTGTCATGTAGCCACGAGTATATTAAAAAAATATTTTGGCAAAGATTGCGGTTTCAATTAAAATTATTGCGCTAAAACTGTTCCAAATGATTTCATTAAAATCTGACAGTGGCCACATGATAATTGTTTAGCGAAGTCATTTCTGTTGAAATTTTTTTTAGTTTCGAGATATTTTTTCATAAATGCAACTAAAATGCTCAAAATGAACCTCAATATTAGGTAGTCATAACAATGCTTCAAATGTTTCAATTGAAAGGAGAGTTAATTCGTGTTTGGAACCTTTGAACCCAAAATTGAGACAAAAATAGTTCCAGTCTGTGAAAAGGCATAACCATTATGGTCCAAATGATGCAATTCATATATACTGTCTTTAGAACTGCCTCGGTGGTCCTCCTTCCCCTAGTTAGTAGTTAACCTTGGACTACACATATAAAACACGCAATACTATCTGTCACGAAGGTAACAGTTCTGTGGTGATATTAAGAAGATATTTTTCCATTTTCCCTGAGTCCATCATTAGATCATAATTTATTACTATAGAAGTATATTATTTCAAATAAATAGAATTTTCAAAATCGGTTCACAATTGACAGAGATATCGGAGAACATACATCGAAAAAAAAAGACATAACAACCGAAACCCAACATAGTATCTCCTATTTCAGAAGTCGGTTAAAATATAAAAAAAACGAACATCACGAAAGTTGTATCGAACCTATGCCGGTCGATAATAGTAAGACTCTATATTTAAAAATTGGTGTTAAAAATAGCGGGGATTCACGTATTTGATATTAATTTAAATTGACTGCCTATGCATTTAGAGTATTAATGTGATAAAACACTATAATTTATTCTATCTAATTATCTACAAAACTTTTGTAGCAGTTGTAAAACAAGGCATGTGGAGAGCAAAACATTTCACTCCTACCTAAGCGTAAAAAGTATAATTTTGTGAGTTTTCTCTATTAGATGCATTACATGCTGGTACAGAACAGGTAATCATAATGACTTTTGTCTATTTAACACAAAATTTCACTTTAAAACTTAATAATGTATAAATAAAGAGATATAGTATTATTTGTTCCGGTCACGATTAACACTTTTACCTCACGGGACCGTAGCGTATACCTGTTTGGTCTCGTCTATCTATCTCACTCTAACATATGCGTATCCTATTCTCTATCTCTTTCGCTTTGCCGATCTATATATGCTAGATCTATAATATACTCTTTTTAGCTACTAAAGAACTAAATTATGGACCTTACCAAAATCATAAACAAAATAATTGTATTCTGTAGTTCTTGGTAGGTATTTTAGTGGGTTAAAAACCATAGACTATTACAAAAATAGAGACCTAAGCACATCAAAACAACAACTAATTAATTGCTGTAATATTTTTATGCAATAATAAATTAATAATAAGTATCTTTCTTTTTATAATATTTTTATTGGTCATACAGAGCTTTTATACTGGCGTCGGAAAATTATTCCAAGGTAAATTAAATACATTGACAATATAAACAAGTGACATAGGTTATTTTTTGCCGTTTGCGTTAGTTACATTATTAACAATATTTAACTTTAACCTTAGTGCATATTTGGTAAGTATATTTTATTTATTATAAAGACTTAATGACTTAACTTAAGAGTGGTCAACTCTTGCTCAAAGAAGGGAATAAACCGTAATTCAGATAATAGCTGCGCCCCGACAACTGCGTACCTGCAAAAATTTGATATCGCAAAAGCACTGGGCAAAGCACTGAACTACTATTTTATCCATAATTTCCTACCCATACCAACTTCTGATGAGTCCACTATTACAGAATATCTAATGCCAAAACTGATGAAATACAACCTATATCAAAGCCAATACAAGTGCACTTAATTTAGAGCACAGAGCCCCTAATTAGCACTAAAATTATTTATCCTAAATTAGGGCTACATATGTAACCTTCTTAGCTGCCTATGTATTTTTTATTCTTTTCAATTCAAATTTTCCTGTCATTATAATTGTCAGCTACCTAAACATTGTTGCTTTTATTTATTTTTAACTTAGTGTATGAGTAACTTTATTATTTTATGGTGGCTTATTAATTTTGAATTTTGACTTCAGAAAATGCTAGATGGGTGGTACTGCCGCTCAATAGCCAACATGCAAGCAAATGAAGCCAGTGTGAGCAGCAACACTCCTACTACAGAGCCTCCACCATCACGCAACTCCCACAAAGACTACTCCAGTGATAGCAGTAGTGATCCAGAACCTGAGCCTAACTATAGAGCACAGTACTTGTCTCTAAAGAAGAAACTCAAATACCTTATTTATGTTAGTTCAAACTGCATCCTACTAATTATCCTTCATGGCAAATATGACAATTTCTTGTCATAGTACCTAGCTACTTTAAAATTTGTACAAAATGTTTTAGGAAAATGAGTGCTTCCAAGATGCATTGAGAGGCAGTCAAAGAAGATTGTTAAAGGCGTCTAGAGATCGCAGCTTCCTTCTTGACAGACTATTACAGTATGAGAAGGCAGAGAGTACCACTTCTGACAGTGAGGACACTGAGTCCTCAGATGATCCCGATTATTATCGAATGGAAGCCAAGAGGTCAGTTTCAACTGGTTTTGCTGCTGTGTGTGTATAAATAATGAAAATGTATATAATCCCTTTTTAACAATTGCACAAAATTTGTTTTTTCTCTTGTTTGCGTCAGAAAAAAATTACTGTAAAAAAAATTAAAAACATAAGTAGGTAATATTTGAATGCATTTAGTATTGGCTTGATCTATTGGAAATATTAGTAGTTAAATAAATTCTATGTTTCAATTGATTTAAAATTATACTATAATAATATCTGATATTGATAGAGCTCTTAAAACTTGTTTTTCTAATAAAAAGGAAGAAAATGGAAGGTGGCACAGGACACCAAAATATGTCTGGAAGTTCTTCCGTGAAGGGTTCAAATGCTGTAAAACGAAAGAGAACAGTTGCACCGAAGAAACCCGCAAACTCCAATCATCTAGTAAGTACCTACACCTAACTTAAAGATACTATAGTTTTCTAGAAAATCTTAAATACAAAAATAAATAACTTTAAATGACTGTATTGACTAGACAAAGTAAGTATATGTATTTCATGTGAAGCAGGTGAGTAAAATTTCCTTACTGTGTCTTACATCCTCAGTGCAAAACGTCAAACAAAAACTAAAAAATGCCTAATTGTGCAGTATTGAGCTGTATTCAAAAAAGTGGGACGAGTTACTGAAAAGGTCTCCTTTCATCGGTAAATTTATATGTTATTAAATTGTGTTTTTTATTGTAAAATGAATAATTTTGTTCATCATGGTTTTACAATGAAAATTATGTAACTGAGAGTGTATCGAATATTTCATAATACATTGCCGTTTTTAGTGACAAGGCTTGTGTGTTTGCTGAGACGCGCAATGAAAATTTAATGATCGATATTTTTACATTTTTCGCTCAGCTTCGTAGTACGATCGCTATTCTCATTTTTCTGGCAAATAAACCAAAAAGTTGTACATTTGTAGGGTTGTTATCGATTCTAATCGATTTTGGAATCAGAGGAATGTTCGCATTGATGTATTTTTTTTTACTGCTATGTTTCAATTCAACGATTTTGTTTAGACTAATTATATTTACAGATTTCCAAGTGATATGAAGAATGACTAGCTATAAATCTTTGATTTATACACTAGGTAATTTCTACACAAGAACGTATACCGTGTGCCTTTCTACTTGTAAATTAAAGTACTTTTTAATATGCCTATTATTAAGTAACTACCTACCTAATAGCCTAAATTAATTTAAACGTTATTTGTTCATAAAGTAGCTGTATTAGGTTATAAACACATAGTACTGACTCTTATCTTCGTCAGAATGAATAACAGTTACGCGATAGAAAGAGATGCAACTTGTAGGTGATTAGCTTAGCGCTGGGCGACCTGGATTTGAGCAGGGTGGAGAACTCGAACATAATATCTATTTTTAGTTGTTTTCATGGCGGAAGTATTTCTTTTAGTCATACTCTTACATATACAGCACAGGTGCTGTTGAGAGTTATATAGAATGACAATGATACTGCTGAATAGGTACAAATATAACTTTTAATTTTGAAACACCGCATAACAATCGATATTACTGAAGTAATTTGAAAACGGAAATAGTTTTCAAAACTTATAAGGATCAAAATACCTACATATGGGTGCGGCGGTTTACTCGCGGACGTGGAGGTCAGTCACATCACTAAATCGCTCTTGTGACGTCAGAGTAGGTAGAAAAATAATGGCACGCTTGGTTTCTTTTGAAGACGATGAAACTTACGTTATCTAGTCATTATACCTGTCTGTGCTTTAAATTAAAATTTTAATGACACCCCCGACCTCAGACCCACATCTATTACTATTGTTTTCGATTAAAAAAAATATACTAAAATGGGTCCATCCATTTAGGCCCTACGAGCCAACACATTTGTAAACAGATACACCCTCTTGTCCAACTTAACACCCCTCTTTTTATATTGGGGTTTGAAAATAATCCCTTGGTGTCTTTAGGAAACCCAGTTGGAGCCAAGTTTCTGTCGTTTTGGTACTATTAAATATATTAATATTTTAAATATTACTTAAATGACTGAATAAAATCATAAAAATTTGATCTATGCTGTTTAAAGATGCAAGAAAAAAAGTGAGAAGGAGAGACATCTTGTGCGACTAGATCTACTGTAAATACATGTTGAGTTGTGAGTGGTACAGGAGGTAAGACAGACATTGAGACCAGAGATCCAGTGTGGCAGTAGATTGATGATAAAAATGACAAGAGAGATCAAAACCTAGGATCTCGATTTACCTCTTTCTCCTTAGACTTAGTCCATTTATCCGTTTAACTCCCACTCCTCCAAGCCTATAAAGTGTTACAAGGAATTTTATTTGAATTTAATAATATTCTCATTGTAATTTCAGCATCACACCGGCAACTCTATGCTGTCGAAAGTTTCACCGGCGATGGGATTTGGTTTGTCTGCGGGAGATGGTCACATGACGCCTGAAGAGGTAGAACGACACTTGCAGTCCCGTCAGTCATATTTGGAGTTGTTACCGGAACGAGCCCCACCCACTGTGCCTACTGAAATGTTCAGCAATGATCCGTCACTTGACAGGTAAAACATCTTTTTTACACTAAGCCAAAAAGAGGAGTTATGTGCCTACTTATGTGATCTCATCTTTGTAAAAACTTAGAATTTTTTTCCCCTTTTTTCGAAAACAATAACATAACGCTCACGCTTTCGCGGAGAAGCGCTTAAAAGTCAACTCTGAGCAGTTACTATGATTTTTTATAATTATTTTTTGTTAAGCACGCTACCAAGAATTTGTACGAACTTTGATAAAAGTAAAATAAATAATGCTTGGTGTTGTAATTTTACGCTATTTCTACAATATGTAAGCTGTTTTATTATTGTTGCAGTGAGTCAAATGATGTACTGGAGAATTCCCCGAATGTTGAAGAGTGGTTTGACTAATACATACTATAAGTTCTAAGTGTATGAATAGTTTTAATTAGAGTATGTTTTAAAAGCAATGGTTTTCTTTTTCATAGCAATTTACTAGTATTTCTTAAAGGTAACAGCAATAGTTGCGTAAAGGCGATGCTAAACTTCTGGACTTCGGCAGCCTGAACGACACTATGAATATGTAGTTAGTGGCATTTAGTTAGTAGATACTCTAACAATCTAGCGTATCAACCAGTTTTGTTTACATGTAGTAAAACAGCATGTAAGTAAGAAGTCACGTAATTGTATCAAAATAAAGTAATATGAAGAAATAAAACGTCAATAAGCCATCTTCCTTACAATCGAAACTCAGCATTAAACTTACAAGGGAGTTCTAGTAGGAACTAGACTAGGTATACAGGATAAAAAATCCATTTTTTGGATAAATATTTTATTCAAGAGTTACAATAAAGGTTTGAAGCGCAAGAGCAAACATCTATTCTAATACGGAATCATACCCAGTGTTATAAAGGTATTTTACATTTAACAACACACACAGATAGCAGGTATAAGTTATACGAAGTGTACACGTACTTATCAAATAGGATAGGTTGTTTTTCGTTAATTTTCTTCATAATATACATACTATACATAGTGATACTGCATACTTAACAAGATTAATAAAATGTTTATTGTAATATATTAATTTTATCTTAACAAATCTACCATGCAAAGTAAACTTTTCTCTACAGATAATTTATAACAACTTTTTATAATACTAAATGATGCACCTAATCTATACGATACATTGTGGTAAACATGAAAACACATGTTCAAGTTGTGAGATTCCTAAAATCGACTCAAAAATTACCTATTGATAACACACTAACAAATCCCTAACAAATGCAAAATGGATATGTCATGAGCTCAAACTTTTTAGATGACTCTATTTAAAGTAAATGATGCTAGGAAAGCCATAGTTACCATGGTATTGTTAATATTTCTATTATAAAGTAAAGGGTACTTCGGATAACGTACCTAATAAAACTACTACAGAGTACAAGGTTGGTAAAATGAGTACAAATATTTAGATACGAATAAATGGTGTTACTGCCAAATAGTCTTACTTTGGTATCTGTTTGTCTACATTTATCATAAATATATTTGAATATAATAACTATATAGTATAATATGTAAGACAACAATATGCAATGATACTAATGTACTACCTACTTGACCCCTACGAACGACTAAATGCTAGTAGCGTGAAGTAACAGATAAGAATCTCATTTATTTCCCTATATATACAGATAAAGCAATATTTGGTATAGATGTTATACCGCCATAACATTAATTAGCACATTGAACAAGCTAGTCCAGATGATAAATAAATTATTATCATTTTATTACCTACTAATATCAAATTAGGTTGGTATGTTTCAAATTCATATATGTGATTCATGGATTTACAATATATGCATGGATTCAACTTGCACTAGGAATAAACTGGATTACATTAATAACAGTAAAAATACATTATGAACATTGTCTTTTGATTTCTTATCAAATATAGCATCAGAAATATTAATAATGATGTGGTTTATTATAAATTAAACAACTACTCCATAATCCAAAATTGTATACAAGAGATTTCATTCCATATTGTGCAACATTCATGAGTGTATTACAACATTTAATTTTTGATTGTACACCTTGTATCATATCAACATGACATCAAATAAGTCTGGACTTTATGTGACTGTTGTGCCAACTCATTATTCAACAATGTGGTTATATGTGGGTCCTTTGAACTAATTACTTAAAATTGATCAGCTAGCAATTCGCAAATTTCATGTGAGACTGTTTCTTTGCTTGATCTTACAGTCAGTCTATACATTTGTGCTTGCTTGTTAGGCTCTAATCTCATCAAACACCCTACTTGTTGCAATCGAGTGTGAACTATTCCAGCACATACAAAATTATCTGGATTAGGATCAATGCCATCTAACAATTGCATACCAAATCCAGCAAGCTTAGTACGTGTTGCAGGTAAGTCAATAGACCCTTGAGCTTTAAATATTTTTTGTGCCCTTTGCTGTTCTCCACCTAAATTCTTCCACCTTGCGAAAAATGATTCTCCATTCATTTCAGTTGGCTCAAAAAATTTGTTCAGAGTTAGTGGAAGTTTCATTGTTATTTTCTGAGGCACATTGTTGTATACAAAAGATACAGACATATTTGGAGCATCTGCAAAATCTTCAATGCATTCTGCAGTAAGCATTTGTTGAATTTGGGCTCCTGCTTCCAGTACAGGTTCCATAGGTTTCATTTGTACATTGAGTTTGTGTAAATCTGTCCAATGTAATTCAGGACGAACATTCTGAATTGGAAACTGTGTCTTGTTGCCATAGAATAGCCCAATCCTACCCAAGTTCTGCCTGAATTCACTTTTCACACCAATCTGTATAAGATCATTTTCAAAAAGTACTCCATTATTCTTGAACAAGAACTTTTTAATGTTGTTTTGTTGCACAGTATTGGGACTTACTTTCGGAGCTGTATACAGGTCTCCCAGAACATCGAGCAAACCATTTCCAGTTGGTGGAGCAGTATTGCCTGGAGGAGTGGAGAGCCCCAGCAAGTCAGCACTAGAACTGTTAATATTATTGGAGTTGTTCATCACAGGTGCAGATGTTACTGAAGGCTGGGGACTCTTAGAATCCCTAACTTCATCTGGAATGCGCCCAGGTTTCTTCTTTTTCAAAACTGCCAAAATAGAAGATTCTCTTTCTGGGAATGAAGGCATTTCTTCTAGCACAGTTGCCAAAACATCAGTACTTGCAACAATACTAAGTTGTAAATATTCAGAAGCTCTTTGTTGCAACTCCACATCAGATGAGCGTAAATTGGAATCAGCACGGAACACCTCTTGAACACGATTTTTTATTTCAGGGAATAGATTTACAAGTTTTATGTAAGTTGATAGCAAAAGTGCTCTTGTGGCTGCTGAACACAGGTGGTATTTGGAATGTAGTAATTCAAATTGGACTTGTGGTGAGGATCTTGTATCACCAGCTATTAGATTACCAAACTCTCCAAGTATGTATCCTCCCACTTTGACCATATTTTCATGGCAAGTGGGTGCTTGCAATGCTTCGAAAACAGTTTTAGCAGCATAAGCTTGAACTTCATCTCTGTTTATGACAATTTGGATAACTCTATACCATACTTCTTCAGATACATAATCTCCAGCAATTCGAATAAGATTTAGAATGACATCAACATACCATGTAAAGTCTGTAGCATATTTTTCAGCCAAAATAGCTACTTTTAAGACCATTTCCTCCCTGATGGAATAGTCTGCCGTTTCCAAATAAGCTAACATCTCCTGAACAATTTCTTCTGCATTAGTTTTGTCACACATTGCATAAAGTAAGTCAACAGCTTGCTGTCGGACTGACACATCTTTCTCCATTTTCATTGAAAGAATGACAACCTCCTGATGCTTTTTCACTGCTTCGTGGGAAAATTCAGATGTGGCAAGATGGCACATCGACTCTAGTGCTAAGTAACGCAAATTGGTCTCACGGTTACTAAGGAATTGGCCAAGTTGATTACATGCTCGTACCAAGAGATTGGGTTCACTGTCATTGTGTATTATCAAGCTAATAGCTTCAAACAAAACTGCATTTTTAGCATTTGAATGTTGTACTTTTTTTGATTTTGGAGGCTCTTGAGCTTTATTAAAAATAGTTTCCAAGCATTCAGACAGTCTACCTCTGATGCCTGGCTCTTCAGAGGGAGGGGTGTAGTTTTGCAGAAGACGTAGTAGCTTCACAGACAGCCAGGGTGCTGGCACAAAGTAGTAAGTGTAATCTTGCAGGTCTGTATAGCTGGCAGTCACTATTCTACTCAATCTAGCAACAGCAAGAGTCACACACCCTTTATACTCTTCAGGGTTCTTTTTAACTAAAGCATCAATAAGGGAGGTTGCTGCAGTTACAACCCCCATGTGAGGATCATTCAAAAGATGTATTATTCTGGAAGTCCATTCGCCTCCAGGAATGATTTCCGGCGATTTTCTGAAAAGTCTCAGTAAGCACAGAGCAGCTGATTGTTTAACAACATCCATAGTATCACCAGACACCAATAATTTTGGAATCTCTGTACCAAAGGCTTCTGCCATGTCTTTACTGCCAATATTTGCGATACATTGAAGAGCCAAATTAACATGAATTGGGTTTCGTGACTGTAAATCATTCTTAATGCTCTGGATGATCAGCTTGATGAGATCACTATTAGTGTTGACCAGAACCGATATAAACAGATAACCTATTTGTTTCTCAGAATATTTGTTCGATGAAAGTAAGTTAACTGCTTCCATATGACCGAAGTCGATGTCGTGACCCAGCAGAAAGATAAATAGAAGTTTACATACATACTTCTTTTTCTGATAGCCATCGAGAGTTTTGTCACCTTTAAACTTACTTCTTATGTTGGCCAGTTCTTTATTAATTCTCTTTATCTCAGCTTCTTTACTTTTGCAGTTTCGTATGTCTGATATGAAGACTGCGAGCCCTCGCATTCCATCTCCCCTGACGGCAGGCATATTGCCAAGTGACTTATCGAACACCAGTTTTATGCCTTTTATTTACACTTTAGAACAAAAATCCAAACTTCGGTTATCGATATACGAAACAGAAAATAGTAGATCGGCGAGTAATTACAAGAAATCAATTTGCGGCCGTCATTACAGAAAAGATGAGATTCCTTCCGTAGTTCTACAACGCCTTCCTTTTCCATAGATCTGCGTAAAACGTCAGATTATCAGACTACAACTATTGTTTATGGATCAATAATAAATGACAGCACAAAATACAGCTTTTAGCCATTTTGGGCTTTAACATTTATATAATAAAGTATTTAATTTGTTGTTAAAATTTTGTTGTTGTAACAGATTATAAAATTAAAACTACATTTAACAGATCTAATTTAAGCTCTTAAAACCGAATTATTTTACTCATGAATGCATTCTAGTAACTTAAATATAACTGTGAAAGAGGGCAATTCATGTCCTGTCGTATGGTTAATATTATGAAGTTTTAAAAAGTAAAAATGGGGGCCACACTTGTACGAAAAGTCAAGTGAAATTAATTATTTAGGTGAAAATTGTTTAGCTCACCCTGTAACCATATCTTTTTGCGTTACAATACGCAACGTAAAAAAGATGTTGTCCACATATCGAAGGGGATTAAAAGCAAGTTAAGCTTTTGTTTGAGGTATTTTTCACAGACATGTTTTATATGTCTGTGGTATTATTGGCATTCTCTAACTTCATGGTTTGTTCATAGATAACGTTCTTTCATTCTAACATAACGTCTCAATATTTCATTCAGGTAACGTAGGTGTTGGGATATTCCACCATCAATCTAAAATAGTTCAAAAGGTGAAATTCCCTCCACAGACCTCTGTTTTTACCGGTGAATGTTATGGCCTCCTCAAGGCCGTAGAATTAGTCCTTTTATTACAGTTAAAGAAAACCATAATTTTTTCCGATTCTATGAGTGCGCTACAATCGTTATCGAAGTTTCCTTTTAAGTTAAAAACCGTTTTCCCTATTATTATTAAGTTACGTCAGCTTTTAAACATGTGCAACATCTCGGGTTACTCTGTTTGTTTTGCGTGGATACCTGGTCACTGTAACATCTCTGGTAACTGTAGAGCAGATAAACTGGCCAATGAGGCTGTCGTCGATGGTGATATGTTTCCTTATAAAAACTTTTGCCATGACCTTGGCTCTTTACCCACAGACTATCTTCAAGATTCTTGGAATAGCCTCTGGGCGGAGAGTTCTACGGTAAAGGGCAAATATTACAAAACAGTCCAGCCTTCTATCCCGAGCAAACCGTGGTTTTTCAAACTAATTTATAATAAACGTTCAACTTCCTCACTTATACGCATGCGTTTGGGCCACAACAGCACACCGGCGCATCTTGCCCGTCTCAAAATCTTACAATCTGACGAATGCGAATGTGGCATCGGTGTAGCTGATATAAATCACATATTTTTTTCCTGCCCCCTCTATGATTCCCATTCATTTTATAATAGTTTGATATCTATTCCTGTCCCTTTACCTACTTTTATCCAGTTACTTCTATACCATAATAACCCTCGTATATATTCTATTCTAGTTGATTTTATAAACTTAAACACCAACTTAAAAATTTAGTCCTTCCCAAATCCTATCCTGGTTTTTCCATCCGCTCTAAATTAAATTGTTTTAATGTTTTATAAGTTTCCCTAACTTTGATATTGGCAAATGGTCTACAACCGAGCCATTAAAAAAAAAAAAAAAAAAAAAAATTCATTCATACATTTTCTCTACATAATCTGTGACTCTGGTGAGTACCGAGCGAGTGATTGATTCAACTTCATTCATTTTCATTTAATTTCATCGTCAGTCACGAGACGAGCGAGACAAATGTATAAATATCGAACAGTATTTCGTCTAATGTGGTTTTAGTTTTGTGAGATTGGTGTTGTGAGTGTGCCTTGGTATAACTAACTGTGCGTTGTTGCTGCTGTATAAAAATGTTGTCTTCAGCTAATTTGGTTTTCTTGTGAAGGGCTGGTGTCAAAGTACGATTTATTTAAATGAATGATGCAGTCTATTTTCTGGACAGGGAGACTGTTATCACGTGCTCTAAGAAATGGACTTTCAAGTTTCTCTAGTGCTACTGAATTAAACGTTTCATCTAAGAAACACCCGTATTTAGTTTCGGTAGTATGTGGTTTTCCCAAAGACATTGCTAATGGAAGAACGAGTAAAGGACAGTTTGGTGACGATGCATGGTTCTCCACCAATGCTTCTAATGCTGATGTTATTGGTGAGTTATTGAATATGCAATGATACAAATTGAATAATACTATAATACATACCACATGTCGTATTTAAGTTCAACCAGAAACTTAATTAGATATCTATTGTCCTTGTTGTGAACAATGTTAAAAAAAAATGTGTTATTTAATTTTTGGGAATTAGTAGAAGGTATCTGATGTGAGCTCTACTAAAGCCATAGCCACACATATTTAACATAAGTATAATGCAGTTATCAAAGTCTAAACAATGATACTGGTGAGCTTCCTGGTTCAACTTTGTTATAGTCAGAGATACAGTGTAGCCCATATGAACCTACTTTTAAAACCATTCATTATTTAATTTCTGCTTGTCGAAAAGAAATAAAAGACATGATTTCATCTTTTTGACTAATCAATTTGAAAACGTAGTAGGTAATAGATGTAAACTAGTTTTGTTATTTATACTGAATTAAACTAAGTGAGGTATATAATTCAGATCTATACTAATAATAATATCTATAATTATATATATTCAAGTATCTATTTACAAAAGAAAAGTATTATATTTGGTATATTATTAGTTATCTGGTTTCCATACTACAAGCTCTGCTTAGTTTGGGATCAGATCATCACTCACTATATTATTATTATTCTGAAGAGTTTGTTTGTATGGTTGAAAGCACTAATCTTAAGGACTACTGGCACTGTTACATAGCCTTTTTATGGAGGAAGGCTATAGGCTACTTTTTATCCCACTGCTGTATGTGATATACAATTCAAGTCATGCAACCGAAGCTGCTGGTGGAAAGCTAGCCATAAATAAAATTCACTCAATATTAACCTTGTTTATTGTTCTAGTTTCTTCTTTCTATGTTTTGTTACCTTTAGTTATGTTAATGGAACTTCTGAATTAAATCTCACCAAGTTAGAAATTAAAATAGGTATATCACTCTAAAAAATGAATAACTAAAAGACTAATAACCTTTATTGTACATTTCTTTAACTACGATTGAACTAACACTTCGCTTTTCAGATAAAAAAAACTTCATCAAAATCTATCCATCTGTTCAAATCCTAAATGGCAACAAACTTGTACACAAATACATAAATAGGTGCATCAAACTTATTCAGTCAACTTGTGTCAGGGGTTAAAAAAGCTTCCAATTGTAGTGTTGAATACTAATCTACACACTAGGATTCCTTGTATTGTATAGTCTATTCTCTTTTGTTACATTATTTACCTCAGTCTTAGAAATTACAAAACATAAGTTGAAAATCAAAACACAAAAAACATGTTACTTGTGTTCAATCAAGCCCTAACACCATTACTTAAAATATCTATCTTCCATAGTCCAAAATAATGAGTGAGTCAAACAAGGCATTACAGTATGTTTCATTTTATAACCTTAAAATATATCTGATTAGTTCTGAAATATGAATTTGTTAAAAAAATGTGCCTAGGTAATATTTAAATTTAAAACTTGGTAGTATGATATTACCAAACTTCTTACTATAGGTATTTATTGTTTAATTCTCCATAAGTTGGAAACTATCATATATCTTAAATTCTAAAATCTCAAATTCTACAAGTGTAAATTGATTCTCTGTAATTAAAAATCAAATCAATTCCTTTCATTTTGGCATAAGGGTTCTTGATAAGTTTCATATTCACAATTATTTCATCATAAGCTAAAATAATTTGATTAACAGGTGTGGCAGATGGTGTAGGAGGATGGCGTGCATACGGGATAGACCCAGGTGAATTCTCATCATACCTGATGAGGACCTGTGAAAGGCTCGTTCAGATGGGCCACTTCAAGCTGTCAGAGCCGGGAGACCTGCTAGCCAAGTCTTACTATGAACTATTGGAACACAAGAAGCCAATATTAGGTATAACTATTGTTTACTATTACTTTTTCCTATCTTCATTGCTTGGAATGATTTATTATGTATCATATTATTTATACAAATATTACACTAATTAACTTGTGAATATTGTATGTGAGATCATGGTTTAATGTTGTAGTTATCTAGTTTTAGTTACAGACTATTGTGCTGAATAATGACATGGGCATATTGGGCTCACTCATCTTTATTGTTAACAAACTTCAAAAAAAAAGGTTCTAAAATTGGATATTAATTTTTTTGTGTTTATTTGGGCATGTCATATACTTGACTAAATAGAAACTTTAAACTAACAAAATTTTTCGAAAGAGAAGAGTTAATTCTGTAGGCCATTTGAAGATAGTTTTTTCAGTCATAAAAGTTTTCTTGTTTCGTAACAATACAAGCATGTGATAAAGACATAAAATTGCTTGACATAAGTTGCTTTTTAAACAAGTTTTATTTATGGACTACTGTTTATTAAAAAACTCAAGGACTTATTTGTTAGTAAACACGTTTGGGCAAGTTTGCATTGCTGCCAAACTTTCTAAAGCACACAATATATTATGCATGAAATGATGCATTTTCATTAGTTATGTGATCTTAATTGACCAGTACAAAGTCTGCCTTTACTTTACTTGAGTATATTACAAGGCTAGACCATGTATCATTTTAATATGCAGTTGTAGTCCAAAGTACAATTTTATTGAAGTTCGTGACATGTGACATCCATTGTTTAGACCTTTATTAATACAATCTAACAAAGATGTATGAGCACAACCCAGGATTGAACCTTCAACCTACATGCAAAGCAGAGTCCATAAAAGCTTTGCCACCATTGCTATCCTTATGTAACTAACATAGATTATTACTGGCTTTTTTCATCATTAACATAGTTTATAGGTTTGTGGTACATCTTGATAAATCAGATTGTTTTTTCTTTTTAGTGTCAAGGGACTAATTTTAACAGATGATGACAATCATGTTATGATAAGATAGCATATCTACCATATTGTTTTAGTTTCGCATTATCTATACTACTTACTATTATAAATGCGAGTCTGAAAATGTATGTTACTCTATCATCGGAAAACGGTTAAACCGATTTATTACCTGGATTAATATTTAGGGTGATTTTTCAGTTCTTATATTACGTGTACGTACGAAGACAAAAACAGTGCGCGGCATCAGCTCGTTTATTTAAATTATATTGAAACTATCTTTCCGATCGTGGCTCCTCCCACGCGTATATCGGTTATCGCACTGAACCATTGAGCTGTTTTTGCGCAGTCGGATAAAAACTATCCTATGTCCTTTACCGGGTCTCAAACTATCTCCATTATTCCCTATACCAAATTTCATCCAAATTGGTTCATGATAGACTAACTTACTTTCGAATTTATAATTTTAGTAGGTAATGATTACCTGGATTACCTGAAAGGGTAATATCATCCCGGTAAGAGGTACCCTTGGGATGTTTTCAGCACCTACATAATATTATTATATCTCGTGTACGAAGATAATGGTGACTCGGCAGATTTTTCTTTTTAAATTTTAAGAGCGTCGCTCTTGTCGTTGGAAATTTTTCTAACTGTCTCTGCTCTCTGCCAGCTTCTTGACCATCTGATACAACTCAACATTTACTTTCTCCTTTATGTGGTTAAAACAACTTCTCCTTAGTCTTTCTCTTTGTTCTTCAATGATGGACTTCATTAGAGTCTAGTGTACTATAAAATGACAAATCATCTAGCGCGGCAACTAGTCTATTAAAATCTCTCAGGAGATCAATTTGTATTATGAGGTTCTTAGGTTCAAATTGATTTAGCAGTTTATTTAATTTTTACATTTATTTTTATATTCAAACATCTGAATCTGCAGGTCATTCTCAGGTCAATTAAATATCAATATGTTTATGTAAATTATTAATATGTTTGCCCCCATGAGTAAAGAGGGTGATGGTAATTATGTATGGATAATTCCTTGTTATTTATAATCAAAACCTTACCTCACTCACTGCCACATTACAATTTCAAAAGAGGGGCTCCTTTAATAATATATTCACTTTAATACACACTTGGAATGACCGTAAGATTCCAATGTCAGTTGATAATACATATTTCATGGTTTGAATCAATGCCGGAGGTCTGGAGGCCCCGGGGCAACAAAGGAGTGTAGGCCATGTGGCGCCAAAATATTTTCAAAATATAATGGTCAATTTTTGCAAGTGCTTATTAGGGCCATTTGAATTTTTTATAGTTTACTGATTGCCTGAGTGGAGTGAACAAACTTTATTAAAGATAGATGTTTTCTGTTAATCCTTACTAATATTAAAAACGCGAAAGTAACTGTCTGTCTGTCGCGCTTTCACGCCTGAACTACTGAACCGATTTAGATGAAATTTGGTACGGAGATAGTTTGAGACCCAGGATAAAACATAGGATAAGTTTTATTCGACTACGCAAAAAGAGGTTAGTGATTTTGTGCGTGCGTGCGAAGCCGCGGGGAAAAGCTAGTATATAGTATAATCATATTTGTACAAAGTACTGTAGGAAATGGAAAACGCGTAAAAAAAATCCAAGGAAAGTTGTTTACTAATCTGATTTAGATTTTTTTCTCAAAGACTTTGGTGAGGTCCCTCTTTGGGGAGGCCCCGGAACTGTAGTCCTGGTTGCCCTCTCGTAAATCCGGCCCTAGTTTAAATTGTAATATTGTTTACAGGTAGTAGTACAGCCTGTGTCATGATTCTGGACCGATCTGAAAGCGTGATGCGCGCCGCGAATATCGGCGACAGTGGGTACATGGTGGTGCGGAGCGGGCGCATTGTGCACCGCTCGCACGAACAGCAACACTACTTCAACACACCCTACCAACTGAGCCTGCCTCCGCCTGGACACGACAGGAATGTGCTAAGCGACAGGTAAACACTATAAATTCTTAAAATCACTTGGATGTTCCGTGATAATATGAAAGTCACGACTTTAGGGTTGGTACATGCTAACTCAATATGGCAATAAGTACAACTACATAGAACAGGTACTTAAGATGTTGATGTTGTTCCAGGGAAAGTTAGATATTGGTTAAATAATAATTATTAATTTTTAGGATTTTTAATGCTTATGAATTAGGAAGTAGTACGTATAAATTCTGTTTGAAAAAATGTTGGACAACCCTACCTGCCAATAGTGGTGATTGCACACTTTCAAGATAATCTCTGAAATTCTGTTAACCTTGAAATGTCGCAAGCCGATAAACACCGTGTCATGGTTTCAGACATTTAGGTCAGCTAAAGTTAAATGTTTTGTTTGTCCCTTTCAACTACTTGTTAACACCATCGAGCCTGGAATTTAGCACAATTTGAAAGTCTCGTGTCATGCATCAAAACTAACTATATAGTTTTTATTTAGGCATAATTTAAAAGGTGAAAGCATAGCAAGCACAATGCATACCTACTCACATTATTGTTTACATAGCACGGTAAAGTAATATTGTTTTTTTTATTTTTTACTTCGATAGGCTGGCGCTCGACTATAACTTGCTTGATGTTAAGCAATGATGTAGTCTACGATGGAACGCGCCAGCCCAGTGTACCGATTCACTCGTAATTACGAATGATTATCGGTGAGGAGGTGGCAGTGGAATGAGCCTCCTTAAGGTTAGAAACCTTAAAGAGGCCTTATTATTAAAACCTTATTAGAACCTTAGAACCTTAATATTAAATTAAATGTCTGGATGTGGCTATAACAAACATAATATGTAATTTAAACTTGAAGGTACTGGTTCTCAACACGCTCACGCGTGCTTAGGAATTAGGGCTTATAAAAAATCAATGCCACTTTTCGTTGTAATTTTATAACTCAAAAACGGGCTTACCTATTCAAACCAAATGTTTAGCCATTATTCGGACTATTTAGTAGATGGTTTATGTGAAGTTTGCACAAAATCGGTTGAGCGGTTTATTTATCACATTTTTGTAAATTGTTGAGTGGGCTGAAGCTACCCGGGCGAAGCTGGGGCGGGCCGCTAGTATATATATAATTTGTAAAGTATTTTTGTGGCAATAAAGAATTTAGGTATTTATTTAGATAAGTAGTACTTTATAGTTCCGGTTATTTTGATTTGTAAGCGACTTTTGAATTTATCAAGTATACTAAGTTCTTCTACTAGATAAAGACATTATACTAGACAGTACTGCACTTAAAGTTGCATGTTGTGATTATAGTTCCCTGTTGACATTCAACTATTTCATTAATGAAGTGTAATGCGTCGCATTATCTAGTGATACATCAGAATTAGAGCTAAAGGTTACATCAATTGTAGAGATAATGATATAACGTCTATACGCTACATGTATGTTATAAATAGCATACAAATGTTTTTCTCATTAAATTGAAAGAAATTTCATTTTTGTCAATCTAATTAAATTATTTTTTTTGTTTATGACCTTTTTTGAAGAGTTTTAGTAATCCTATTACGTGATTTGTACTTTCACTGTAAATTCAACTTTCTTTTTGTATGAATAATTTCATGATAGTTGAAACTAGAGGTCTACACCTCTGGATTCCATTCAAAAAAGTGCTTTACATGATATGTATACATTTTTCCTAAGGTTTTGTGCTTTCGGTAGGATGCATAAAAATATCAATAGGGATAGTGCATGATAATATTCTAAGTTATATCATAACCTGTAACGTTAATGTATTGTATCAAAGAATTTCATAATTAACAATAACTACCAAAGTTTATTTAGTTCGAAATCGTACCTACCTTTTGCGATTGTTGACATTTACCTTGGCAGCATGCCCAGTATAAAATTTCGCCAAATGCCTGAAAGTATTTTTATAATTCACCAATTGTGTGCATTTAGATTTTTAAACATTTTTGAAAAAAAATTGGTTGCCTGTAAATTCGGTATACGGGCGAAAGTTTTACGTGACAACGACTTTGAGTGGTAAAATAATTTTAATGTGAATATTCATTCGTATAGTAGGAAGAAGGATGAAACATAGTTGAGTGGGAGAGAGACGCAAGGCATTCGGCGGGCCTCTCTCTCGTTCGGTGACTCATCGTAACGTTACCGAGCGTTACACTTTTTCATAAGTGCCTCCCAGCCGCAACCTAATTTAAGACGTTGTCACGTCAAAAAACTGCAATTTGCTTTTTGCTGATGCTTTTATGGTTACATATTAATAGGATAGCCCGATCACCATTCTGAACACATGTAGATATAGAAAGACATGTTTAGGTGGTTTTTGTCAATAAAATCGAAATTTATTATCATGCACTTTGGACTGCCTAACTACTACCTACTTCGTGGCACAAAAACCCCTCATCAATCACCTAATTTGGATAGGTAGGTATAGGTACCTACTGTGAGTAACCTTCACTTCAGCTGTTAGTTACTTTATTCGTTTTTGTTGTTCGTTACCTCCAATGCCGTTAGAACAAGTTACTGAGTAGTTATAACATTTTTGGCCGCCGATTTTTACTGGCAAAGACTTGGGCTTGGGAATCACTTAATTTCATTTATTACTTGTTACATTTAAGCTAAACAATTCTTACTAATATTATAAATGCGAAAGTAACCCTGTCCGTCGTGTCTGGTATGGAGATAGTTTGAGACCCGGGGAAGGACATAGAATAGTTTTTATCCAATCGCGCAAAAAGAGCGACATACGCAGGGCGGAGAACTAGTGCTTAAATATGCATCAACTAGCTTACTAAGCTGACCTTGTACTATCAGGCATTGAGGTTAAGGATCACCTTAGTTTCAAGTGTGTTTCAATTTCTATCTATTGGATGGACTTGAGATGACATCTTTCTATAGTTAAAAGGAAATAGGTACCTACAAAGTTACAACCGTTCCCATCTAGTTTTGGACTTTAGTCATATCATAAGACCCATTATACCATAGCCACGAGACTAGAAGTCATGTGCTCATTCCACAACAGCTGTTGTATTTCTGTATGCACTAATATTAGAATTTTTAGCTCATTGGATATATGCCAAAAATTTACGTTTGAACATTCACAGAAAATTAATGGAATTATGCTACTTGTTTATTCTTTAACAATAAAGTACCCATTAAACAGCAACACATAAACATTAAATAAGTATAATTCATAGTACCCTCTGTAACTATCAAAGAAAATAATAGAAAATTAGTTGACCCTGTCAACATCATCTAAAACGTAGTGGTTAATAACTTATCTCTTTCAAATCATATTTTTACTGATGTAACAAACTGAAAAAAAGCTTTTACAAAAATTTTACGCCAACAATAGCAAACAAAACAAAAACGAATTATTTCGGTGCTAAACAACTCGTAGCAACTCGTATTATTTATACTGGTTTAATGGTAAAAGGGAGTTCCGTTCCAGAGAGCCTACAAACCGCTTTGCAGTGTGGTAAAACAAAAATAAGTAAGATTTAAAGATATAGATAACTTTTTTTAGTCATGCGCTTCCGACATTATGCTGAAAGAAATATCATAATAATTATTACGCATATTACCAATTAGGTAAATAAGGCCTAATGACCACAGCTCTAGTAGACGAAAATAACATAATTTAAGCTGTTTAGTCATCAATTTAGAAAAGTAACTACCATTGAGTGTCTCACTGTTGGGCACGGGTCTTAGTTAAGGACGAGAGTTAAGACAAGTCATCAATGTAATAAATAATAGTGGATAATAACCTATGTTTAGAGTTAATCGACGCATTTATTGCTGTCGGGAATATTTTTCCATCTGACCTCATCCTTGACAGAGGTTACGTAAACTATTATATGTACACTATAGCTGGAATCAATGACACTATTGCCTTAGAAACGAAGTTATACGCATCTTTAACTTAACCAAAATAATAAATATGTATAGGGTGATTGGTAATTGTTGAACATTTGTTTACCACGTGGTCGTGCTCGTGATTACATACAACTTTTCCAAAGAAACGCTTTTGGAGCAATATTTTTAATTAAATTTGCAATTTTACACGATAATGGAGTGTAGAGTAGGGAGAGACGAGGTGAAGCGCCGCAGTGGGATTAGGGCTACTTCTCGCTTCGCGCGCCGCCTTGTTATTTATCGTCGTCTCTACTGCGCGACTGAATATAAAATAACGAATATAATAATAAAATAGTTGCTCCATAAAAAGTTTCTTTGGGAAAGTTGTACATAATTTTACATCTAATTCTACGTAGTTATAGTTACGCGCTGCCACCAGATAAATTATTATTAGGTAGCTAATAGATTAAGCTACAACGAATTTTTTTTGCAGGCCTGAGTCAGCAGAGACTTCAGAGTTTACCGTGGAGTGCGGCGACGTGATTCTCGTGGCTACGGACGGTGTATTCGACAACGTACCAGAGCCGGTGCTGGTGGCGGAGATGCGGCGTGCGCAAGAACTCGCAGGCGACACGCAAAGACTTCAGGCTGTAGCTAATTCTATCGCGTGGATGGCGCGCAACCTCTCGTTTGATGGCTGCTATATGTCGCCGTTTGCTAAGAGTGCACGGCAGAATGGTATAGACGCTATAGGTTAGTACCTATATTAAAATTTTGTACATTCCATATATTAATATTATTGGCATGCCACAGCGTAACAATAAAATTTAGTACTATTTACTTACGTAACATCTTAATAGATACTGCCTTGTAGTTCATATGCTAATAATACATTTTTCCTTTTACAGGGGGAAAACCAGATGACATAACGGTGCTACTTGCAATTGTAGCGCTATGAAAATGTCTATTTGATTTATGTAGACTTTTTTTAGGAACTTTTTATTACTACAAAATTTAGTTTAATAGTAGTGATACACAACGAAGCCAAAAAATTGAAGTTTGGACCTTGTTTTATTGATCTGTAACTTACTTTTGAAAATGTTTGGTTGCAAAGTGATGGAGGTGCCTAACTTTATTTCTAATCAACATTATGATTCTGATATTTTTGACATTTTATTTTGCATTGTTCACAATCTTGTGTAAATACTTTTTCAAGTTAAACTTTCTAATAAGTAATGTATATTTATGATCTCAGACGTTACTTGCGCGTTATTTAATTTTACAGAGGATTTAAACACCTCCTGATCTTGACTAAGCCTACCTAATATAATTTTAAATACATAGAATTGTTTATTCGCAAACATCACGCTGTGATACGAAGTGTCGTGCTTTTGTGATTTAGATATAACTACTTAGTATTGATAAAAATTGAATGCAAGTTTAAGTTAAGGGTTTTGCTATCGTAACATATAGTCCGCGTTTGAGCTTTTATTTTACTTACAAACGTCAGCTTAGTAGTTGTTGAATAAAGCAATAAAATTACCTTTACCTGTCATACCAAGTGAGTTAACAATCTTGACAAAATATATAAATTAGATTAAATTAAAAGTTTCAAGGTTGTTATAAATCTCTTAAGGCAGGTAAAAGTAATTTGATCGCTTCTACTTATCCTAATTATTAACTAAACGGAAATATTTTAATAAATGATCGTAATCTCGCAATGAATACTCATTGAAATAATGCCTCAGCATCAGCACTTATCCGTTAAGGATGTTATTGCAGCCATGTGCTGACTTATCATTGATTAAAAAATCGCGAGATACTTTCAACAGTTTGCTGCTATTATGAATAAAAACAAAGTATTAGTTAAATCTGTCACTTAAACAATAGTAAATAAAAAATACATAGTCAAGTTTGATTTCCCACCAAGTCAAGGGTATAAAGTATTTCCTTTATTAGGCAGGCGCTTATTGTGAATTGTTATTATTAATTTTTGGTTATTTATATAATAAGATAATCAAATTAATCATGACTATATTATAATAACATCAAAAAATATCATAATAGGTCACAAATTGCAAAAAGCGTCTTAAAAGTATAATGCCGCCTTTGACTATTTTTGATACTTTGATTTGTCAATTCCGATTGTACAAAATTTAGTTTAAATTTGTGATCATTTGTTTTGTAAATCTTGTGTCGAATGATTTGGAATTTAGCGTGAGTTTTGGATGAAGACTGAATACGATTTAATATATTGTTCTTGTTGTTACTACTAGTTTTAATGATGTTGCGATACAAAACAATCACAACTTATGGTTCTAAACTATGTAAGACACCTATTTCTTTTGTAACTTTTTATGTAAATTTGATTTTTTGCGTGTTTTAATTTTATATAAAATAACCAATTAATAATTGTATAGGATAACTGTGATAGCGAGTAGCATAACGTGTCTACAAGCTGTCAGAAGTAGTTTCGTGGACTTCCTCTGGTTTTCACGACCAGCCTTTTACTTCGTAGGTTTACATTCATTTTTGTGAATGCCATCAACATAAATTTAACATACATATTTTCATGGGATGTGCGCCATTGAAAATCTATTTTCAAAATTTTTAATCCTATCTGTATTGAATTGAATAGCTGTTTCTGCTATGTAAATCACTAGCAAATGGTTTGTCTGGTTCTATAAACTAAACAACACTCAATGTTCATTTTCACGCAAATTATCTAAAACTATTGTAAAGTTTTTCATGCAATGTCAGAACACAATCAATTGTTGCGTGAATTAGAATAAACAATTCTGATTACAAATTTGTCTTTAATTTCTATTCTAAACTTAATTGAAACACAGATATCTATCTATTTATATATTTCACAATCAACAGACCCTTAATAATAAAACTTTTTACACAAAAGATATTACCTAGAAATAACTCATGTCATCTCGTTTTGTACAATCCATAACACCGTTTTATACATACGGCCACAACTTAAATTATGCATTTAGTGGTGAAAAAAAAGAGATGTACCTACATAGTATTAATTGCTGTTACTATCAATTGAATCGTAATGCCTTTGTTTTGAATTTTTTATTGCCATAATTTAGTTTGGCGTAACAAGGCATTTTTTTTTTGGCATAATAATACATTCACATAAATGTTTTTCGGCATACTGTTTCAGTAGGCATCAGTGGTGAAGGGTGCAAATTTGAAAAAGGAAAGATGGAGCAAAAAAAATGACAAGTATTTCTTGGTTACCTACGTCGACTTTTTAACTTACTAAAAGGTATACATATTTTTTTATACAATTTAAAACTTGGGCGTTCCTTAATATTTAATTAAGAACGTCATATTGACCAATTCCTAAAGGGAAACCGGTAGACTCTTCGCCACTGGTAGGCATAAATATCAATTTGAATAATAATATTTGCCCTAATTTTCAATGGCATAAAGAGGCACATTGTATTGTTTAAAATTTATTAAGCATAGAGATCGGAGTCTTTGTGAAATGACCAAAAATAGTTTCACATATTTTCACCTTAATCAGCATTTGGCAAAAACATCATTTGAATTTCATCATTTATACAACAAAAGATTTGTCAAATATTTCAGTTTATAAAATGACTAGCGGCCCACCCCGGCTTCGCAGGGTAGATAACTGGATAAAAACTATAAATGTTTAAAAGGTAGGTACACTGTAGACATCCGTGCATTGTTTGTTTTGAGTGTTCTAAACAGCCGATTCCCAAAACAATCAAAATCATCCATTTGAAAGCTATGATACCGCAATAACCCACAGACAATGTTAGGAACTTAAGTAATGGTCACGGTTGTATCACCGGAACATCCGGAAGGTTTTAGTGACCCTATACCCTTTGGACGTCCCACATACCTTGCGCTCACACGGGGTGAGGGGATTTATAAAGGATTTCCCCTGACAAAAAAAAGGGCACTTAAGTCATGTCTTTCTAGATCTAGATTTAGCTAGATTTCTCATCATAACATACACTTTTGGCGCTCGTCGCGACGTTGTGTTACATTTATTTACACACAGAAACCACCTATTGTTGATATGAATTATTTAAATTAGCACATACAACATTTATAAAAAGTATTTATTATGCTTAAAAATGTGCGTAAACAGTTATGCCAAATTAATAGGTGGAGTATTGCAATTAGGGTAAATAAAAGTATGCCATGGAAGTTATGACAATATTTTGCGAATAAATAATCTACTGATTCAACCATCAACCAAGTCTTTAGAGGTACCATTTTCAAAATCAAAATATGAAATTGTGGCTATGTGCAAAATAAACTGAAAAATTTTACGATACCGAAACTTCAGCAACTAATTATTATGCAAAGAAAAGTTTTTGCTAGTGCCATTGTAGTAGAACCTATGCACTAAGCAATTTTATACAATAATGTCATGCTAACACATGTGATCTAATATAAATTAGGCACATCTCACTTAAGCTGGACTGGCATTTATTCGGCACTTGGGCGACAAAATATATTTTGTGATTGTAATGATAAATCAATGATTTGGCGATTAATACCCACTTGTATTAATCACAGTGAGATTAATGCAGGACAAAAACATTTGCTTGACACGAGGCAGTAGTGTTATGAATTCCAACATGTTTAATAGTAACTAACTGCTTTGTACTGATGTTTACACTCAACAAATACTATGATGCTTATTGTTTAAGCCTGTTTCTGTGGCAACTAGTAAATCTCAATACTAATAAAAATAGAAAAAAGCATAATTAAATGAAATACACAAATAACCTTAAATTAATAGTTTGGCTCTGCATTGGACCTTGGACTCTGTGACACTATAATTATAAGGCTTATCTATCCGCATTTTGATCGTTTTGTGGACGACCACGCCAGTCGAAGCCACCAGGGCGTATGTTGTCTAATTCAGGGAGAGTTCCATACTCTGTTTCTTCAGGAGCAGGGTCAAATAACTTTTTCCTGAAAGAAACAATATTAAAATTCAAAGTTCAATTCCAATAAATGATTATATCCTGAGCTATATTTATTATAATCATGTGTTTGGATTCCAATTCAAATTATGATAACTAT
Source organism: Meganola albula (assembly GCA_936450015.1). Taxonomy (NCBI): domain Eukaryota; kingdom Metazoa; phylum Arthropoda; class Insecta; order Lepidoptera; family Nolidae; genus Meganola; species Meganola albula. The sequence continues at coordinate 8,055,056 of OW388155.1, read as the reverse complement.
TCTGATGTAGAGATAGATCGGTCACAGATAATGTTTTAATATAATAAAATCCACATGTGCAATCCCAGTATCATGGTAAATGAACTTACAAAAATCTTGGTGTCTGAAGCAATCTTTCACCTCCTCTTTGCCTGGGCAGGACATCTTCCATGAAGAAATAGATGTGGCCAATAGCCATACCCACTAAATCAACAGATATGGCATTTCCAAGCAAAACTGAGAATCCTAATAACACCCAAGGCAGGTATGGGGCCTGAAATTAAAAACTGCTTAGTATTTCCAAAGGTCATTCGTGATCATGAGTAAATCAGTGTATTGGGCTGGCACGGCCCATCGTACACTACATCATTGCTAGACATGGGGCAAGTTGTAGTCAAGCACAAGCCTATTGCAGATTATAAAAAAAATATATTTTATTTTTTTATATACATATATTTATACACTTTACACATCAACATACAAATAAATATTTATAAATATGTTCATTATTCTAGTGAGTGGTTCTGCTAACTGTTTACTTTCACTTGAAAGTAAAAATAACTAGACAATATTTAATTTCTAATCCATAATAATAACTCTGTCAGTCTGTCTGTCATGCTATCATGCCAAAACTACTGAACCAATTTGGATGAAATTTGGTATGGAGATAGTTTGGAAGGACATAGGATACTTTTTATCTGTCTGCACAAAAATATGTTAATGGCTTTGTGGGATAACCGACATATGTGCACTCGGAACTACAGTTGGAGAGCTAGTATTAGCATAACATTTAAAATAGTGTGAAATGCCTAAACATAAAAAAACTGCAGTTTATAAGAAAACTCTAATCTCTAACTCTAATCAATAAAAACATACACAAATAGGTGTACCTGGAAATTCATTAGTCCAAAGAAATTCATTCTGACAAACACATTCCTTCGTGACCATACATATACTATCATTATAGTAAAAGCTTGACCTAAAAATAATAAATTAACAAAAAAAGCACATATCTGAAAAACATTTTTAAGGAATAATATATCTTAAACAATATACACAAAAATTCCACTACTGGGAAGAATTTTTTATATAAGACTGCATGGATTTAGTAGTTAAGCTGCATGGAATGAGTAGGGATAGAAGTTATGTCCGAAGATCTAATATTCAAAACTAATTTTTGCAGCATGTCCCCAGTTTTAGGTGATAAAAAAAGACCATTTTCTTGGTTATTAACAAAACTCCATTTAAAATGTAGTGCTTGTATACAATCACGCCTTGTTCCCATGGGAGTAGGCAGAGACTGTAGAGTGCCAATTTGCTACGATCTAAACATACTTCCTTAGCCTCACTAATGTTGATACATCTGGTCATACATGCACAGCAGCTGTGAGTGCTATGTACCTGTACCCTTTGTAGGACATCACTGATGAGATCAGGCAATATCCTAAGGCATCCTCTCCAGCATTTCCACTCACCTCTGCAGTGAATATACTTTTTGTCAATTATCTATCACCCATCCTCTCCACACTATGTACTGCTAATCGTTTTGTTTATTAAATTATCTACAGTGACTAAATGCAAAGAGTAGGTAATAATAATATTCCAAAGGATACAATCATGAGTACTCCACCAAAGACAAACATAACAACAAAATCAGCTGTTCTGCCTCTGAAGGACCCCTCTTCCAGCATCCGACAATATCTGTATGTAAATATCATGTTGAAGAAGAAGTTAAACCCTAAGTTCCCAAAGAACAGGAATGTTGTTAACAGCCTCCATATCTGGTACTTCTTTATGATTAGATTTGGGTTGAAATAGAGTTGAAAAGGTGAAACCAAATCAAGTTGCTGTAAAAAAATACACCGATAAACAATTACAAAAAATGAACTGTTTTATTTTAGCATAATGGACACGTAAGTGATTCGTTTTATTGATAAATATATTAGGTACTTACAACAGCTAATGTTGTCACAACACAAGCAGTAGTGTACGCTCGAGTCACCGGCGGTATTAGCATATACTCTTGAAGAAGTGTTTGATATGCCATTGTTACTAATTATTTATTTTAATTTTAAGCACTAAAGAGAGAAAAGGAAATAAACTATGATAACAAAATCACACTGCAAATCGACATGATTGGGCCACATCAGTACGATAGTTACAACATGACTTCATTACCGTGACTCTGTTTTAATAGATTGTTGTAATAGAAATGGCTCCCAATAATGTCTATTAATAAATTACTCGGGTTTGGTTAACGGGTTTCAGCAAAAATTAATTAATAATCCAAATTCTTGCAATTTAACACATCTGTTCTGGCAGTGACAGTGATGGCTTGGCTTGCCATTATGTCAATCATTGCTTGCCAACGTCTGTATTAGTGTCACTTTAATCTCGGTCCGAAATTGGTTTATTTTAATGGTGCGATACGTAAGTATAAAAGATTATAGGTACCAGCTGTGGGGAACTGTGGTAGGTTAAACCGATAGATTTAGAATAAATCTATGGGTTTAACCTACCACCATGAAAAAATCAAATGCACTTTTAAACTTTATTGATATAATTAAATTATAATTTAGGGTTCTAGTTGGACCTACATCTATCTATTTATCAATCTTAACAAACATAAACTGAAGCTACATCATCATAATCATATGTTCTTTTCAAAAACAAATCCAGTAGTGAAACTCCAGAAATACTACAAAGCCCAGTATTGATAGGTAGGGCAGTAAGTTTTATATATATGGAATTCCCAGGCTCTAAGGGTCCCAACTTTTTGTTAGAAATACCACACCAAAGCAGACTTGTATCTTGTAGGGAACGTAATTTGAGTATCAAATCTAGGGTTCTTTCACTGGCATTGACTATTTTGCATTGGAAATCAAATGGTTCATCTACTGGGACCTTACTAGGCAGCTGTTCAAATATAAGTCTTATATCTCCATAGTCTGGTGTCATTCTTTGAAGCTGACTAGTTTGCAATCTACCCTTTTCTCCCAAGTTAGATGTCCATACAATATCAAGTTTACCAATATTTTTGGCTGCAGCTAACAGCTTAATTTCCTTGGAAATGTTTTCTCTAGGAGTTAAGCAATACAAATATTGACAACTTTCTTGAGGTTGTAGCAGTGTAACATCACCGAAGACTGAAATTCCATTAGATATCTCATTCAAAGACTTGACATTAAACTGTTGAGAGCTTTCCAGGGACACCTGTTCCAATATAATAGGACCTGATGTTATATTCTGGACTTGAGCCTCTAGATAAACATCATCAGATTCAGCATTATAGAACTTTGTCTTCACATCCAATGGTTTCATGACCTCGAATTTAAAGAATTTGCGGAATGAAGCTAGTGTGTTATAGTTAGACATGTATGTCACTTCACAGACAAGGATGTGAGTCCCTAAGTCCTTAACCTCATGATGTATAACATCACTTAAGGTTTCATCTACATCAAGCATGGTTGGTGACAGATTCTGTTGTGTGGTCAATAATATTCTTTGAGAACTAGTTTGTAAATCTGCCTTTATTGATACACTTTGCACTGGTTGATTAGTCTCGTTGTGTACGCATACATAGCAGGAGAAGGTCTCTCCCAAATAAATGTTACCGAAGCTTTGGGGAAGCAGTAGGAACTGACCAGCAGCGAGAGTTTCCATTTGAGTGACAGATGTAGCATCATCCTTGAGATAGTTGTTCAAAATATTACCTGGTAAGTCTTTGGAATCACAAGTTACAATCTTAGGGCTCATCAAAGCTGGTTTCGTCAACCTCATCACTTTCAATGCCACTAAATGTTCAACTACTTCTTTGGGATCCATCTTGTAGTTATTTTAAAGAGATTATCATTAAATCAATGATATTTAGATGCTTTGGTGAAATTTTTATTGCTCTATCATTTGCAATTGAAGATATTCTATCTTTTTAATATCAAATCGATTTTTAATGATCCTATCCTTTAGCTGTTGTTACTACTTACTAGGGATGGAAAAAAATATCGATATTTTCTTACGAAAATGTAATTATTAATCAATGTATCCCTGTTATTATTTCTTGACATTCTATTTTTTTATGTACAGTTTTCAACTTTAAGTCTGGCGTGCTCTGTGCGACGGACTTATTACAGATGCTCGGTGCTTATCACCTTAGAGCATTTAGTACGGGAAATGCGAAACGCAACTTTTAGTACTAAATTATTTCTGCCAGTTTTTGAGGGAAGCAATGAAATCACGTACTGCTCATATGTAAAAGCTGAAGCGTCTTTACAAATGCACTCGTAAATACAAGCTACACACAAACACATTTGCATACAAACTGTTCATGTACACATGGCTCGACATCAAGCTAAACATTTCCAGTATAAGCTGATTTCACATTATATAAGATTTCGCACCGTTACGTTGATGTGTAGCCGTGTGTACCTGAGCAGAGGGGATCGCGCATAATTTTAGTTTCCTATTAAATTTTCTAAATTTATCACTATTAAGTCCGTAAATATAGCATTTTAACTTCATGAAAATGCCTTTACAATAAAAAAATTGGTTGCCTGTAAAGTCGGTATACGGGCGAAAGTTTTACGTGACAACGACTTTGAGTGGTAAAATAATTTTAATGTGAATATTCATTCGTATAGTAGGAAGAAGGATGAAATAATAGTAACAACTTAAAACATTTATTTATACAAAGAATTATATTTAAAACATTAATTTATACAAAGAATCTCGCTCTTAGGCGGGCTAACTGTGCTCGAGTGGAAGGGACGCGTGCCTTTCACTTTTTATGTCTGTCTCTCTCGCTCTTAGGCGGGCTAACCATGCCCGAGTGGAAGGGACGCGTGCCTCTCACTCGCTCTCATTGTGAGCGCATAACGTGAGCGGAGCGTAACGCAGTTTCTTGAAGTGTCACCCGGCAAACCAATTTATAAGACGTTGTCACGTATACAACTGTACAAATTGATTTTTCTCTAACTGATTGGCTAGTAGGTGTGATTGGTACAATGCATGTTTTATGCCACAGGTCGAGGGTTTCACTAAAAATCAAGAGAGACTGTCTGTTTTTCTTGAGTCTGGATGTAATTACAATTATATGTTATGTCGCGACCATATCGTAGAGGTGATCACTTCACGATGAGGCCAATAATTTCAGCAATAGTTTCAGCTTATTCATATAATGGAAAATATCAATTGCTCATATCATGATGTGGCCTGGCCCTGATCAATGAACACTCAACGTCTAGCAAATGAACATCTAGCATTGCTAGTTCATTTTATAATGAGATATAATAAAATAGTTGCAGTTTTCCTTATCAGAGTCGCTGATTGCTGTATAATTTCTATGATGCAACTTGTGATGGCCTCATCATTAACGTTGATTGTTAAACAATGTGGTCAAAATGCATAAAAACGCTTACAAATGTGGTCCATTTAATTTGGCCATTTTATTGAGTAAAACCATTTAATGAAATGGTTGGCCACATCATGAAGTCATCAATTTTACGATGGTCATGTCACGGCTGTCATAGAACTAATAATTAAGAATCAAACGAACTTACCTAGTGAAGTTTGATGTCTAATTATACGAGTGTCTTGACCGAAGATGATTACAGTTTACATGCAGCAGCACGCGAGATGATGCTGTCCTTATCACACTTTTAAAGTTATAAAAAACTTTTGAATTAATTAAATAATTTAAAAGAAAATTAGATATTAAAGAGTATGTTTACTGACTCGTTGCGTTCGCCAGATCGCGACAGTGTGCTTCGAGTTCGACCTCCATTATTTAGAGTAGATATATATATATATATTTTTTTTTTTTTTTTTTTGGGTATGGGTTGGGTGACGTTGGGTGGGAGTGTAATCATCTTCGGTCAAGACACTCGTATAATTAGACATCAAACTTCACTAGGTAAGTTCGTTTGATTCTTAATTATACTTCGTATCTCTCCCGAAGATGATTACAGTTTACATGCAGATGTTAAGAGCATCAGAAGAAAAAAAAAAATAGTAACACATAACAGTGAAATAAAATATACTAGGTAACGATCAAATCGTAGATGCTATAATAGATTAAGTTCAAAAATAATTTCAAAGAATACTTATAATATCTATAATATATAGCAATCTTGTCTTAAATGAAGCAATGATACTAATTATAAATATATATAAATTGAGCATTATCAATAAATTATAGTTTAAAAAAAGAACTAAATAGCCATGCTTTTATAGCTAATCGAACTAAAAGTAGAAAATAATTTTTAATTACAAAGAGTTTATATTTCAGTCGTAAAAGATCGGACAATCAATCATAACTAATTACTTCAAAATAAAATTATAACAATTTTTAAATTATTAGGAGAATAATTCAATTCAGAGTAAAAAACTTGGGGTGCATTTTACTATCTTAATATATTTCTTGTGTGCGTGTGTATGTGACTGAACTCCTCCTAAACGACTGGACCGATTTTGATGAAATTTTTTGTGTGTGTTCAAGGGGATCTGGGAATGGTTTAGATTCACAATTTTGTCCGCTGGCGGTACGAAGTTCGCTGGGGCAGCTAGTATTTTCATAACTTTTTACTATGTTTTCATAACTCTCGCACGTAGATAGTCAAGCACCCCATAGACAAAGCATAGCAAGACATGGTCTATGCCGCTAAACTAATAAATAGAGATTCTTCATTGACGGTATTTTTATATATTTTTATATTTTTATATGGTACCAAGCTAAGTAGAGCTTGTGTTATGGAAACCAGATAACTGGTCTAAACTATATTTATACTATTTTATTTTGTAAATATAGATATTTACACCCAGACTCGATACAAACAGACATGTTCATCACACAAATGTTTGTCCCGGGCGGAAAGTAAACCCACGACCTGCGGCGTGAAATGCAAGCATCCCACCGACCACGCCACCACCGGCGTGTCCGATATGTTTAAATGTGCTTATAATAATATGTAGTGTTAAAACTGGACAAACTAGCTAGGGTTTTCTTTAATATATGGTAGTTTAATCAGGGGATAATAGCATCCGGGACTTGAGGTTTCTACTTTGATTATGATTTTCTCTGAGTCGAATGTCATATTTATATTTTTTATTTTGATTAGACTTAAGGTTTGCATTCTTTGTGCCCATGTTAAGGCAAGTAGGTGACAGTATTGAAAGATAACTCCTTTAAAGATAATTCAATCATTTGGAAAATAATTTAATAAATAATTGAGTACTAATTTGGGGTCCCAGGTGGTATCATATTTTAGGACAGGGGGATTCATACGGTAAACTGCTTTGAAAAATCTATTTATAGAATCATTACAGGTAATTTCCTGTCCTAACAAAATGCTGAGCGATAGCTTTTAGGTGAGCCGTAAATTTCACCTGAATTAAAGTGTTCTGATAAGAATTCTATTACTACAGTACAATCACCCTGGTTTTAGCGAGCTATTATATTGGCATAGGGTGTTATAAGAAAACGATGCCTCGGGGATTCCGCGTCTTAGAAGTGACTCTCTGATAATCTCCCCCTGCATACAGGGGATACACGTCCCTGAAAGGGGAAACAGCAAAAAATTACTAGGCCCGAAAAATAACACTTCTGGCACTAGAAGATGAGTTTGACCAAATAGGTGACCAGGGTTGCGTTGGCCAGTGTGGTCTAGTTTTTATTAAAATTTTGTGTAATACTTTAAGGATTCTTTGTTTTTTTTTTTTTAACTAAATGGAAACGTTGATTTTTGAATTTCGGTGTAATTTCACATTTGTATTTTTAAATGCTTACAAATAAGTTTAACTCAGGCGAGCCGAACTCGCGAATAATTGTGCGAATGCGTAATCGTAATCAGCAACTGCCATTCGGCGTCTATGTTGGCTATTTATTGCGACTTGAAGTCTGCTACTGCGTTCTTAAACATGATGTGGAGCAAAAAATAATTAAATTGAGTTTTTCACATGATTGCCATAAGTCACGTGCAATTTTGTAGTGCGTGAACTGAATCCTGCCCATTTTGTTAATTACACAATAGCTGTTGTATTTAATCTGAGCAGGATACTGCAAGTTTTTAAGTGCTAGACTTTATCTTTAACTCGTAGAACTCCGTTAATCGTTCGAGGGTAGTTAATGTTTTATATGTAACTACGTTTGTGAGCTGTCCTAGTGTCCGTGCGCGGTTTGGTTATTTTAAGCTATTCCCTAAACTATTGTTGAAAACAGAACTATGCATATATTTAAAGACAGCTGTCATTGTAATTAAAGTGGCCAATAAAAACACACAGTGACTATATGATGTCTTCACCAAACAAAATCATTTTTAGTACCAATAGCCTGGAAGGGTTATATATTTATTATATGGAGTAGCGTAATGCGAGAAATTTTGTCTCTCGAATTGCTTGGTGTATAACCAGCCATTGGGGGACAGCTGACAACAATAATGCTAAAAATAATAATGTATCTAGAAGATTCTCTAATTTAACATTTTTTGGTATGTAATTTTTTTTTTTTTTTTGTAAATATTTAATATAAATAGAAACGATTTTTCTTGTAAATATAATCGGATTCGAATCCTTATGAGCGTAAATATTAGTATAAGACCGGCTGCAATAATTTTACGAACACGTATGTAGCGGTACATAGTCCAAGAGGTGAGACATTAAATTCGAACAATTGTTAGTGAAATCGTTCCAACTTTAGGGCAAGACTGAGGTAAATCCTGTCATATTTAGCTATGGGCAATATAAAATAAGCTTCCTTTAATCGAACGTTGCCTTAAAAGCGTTACGACGTAATTTGAACGCTGTATGATAATCTTCCATTTAGAAGTGATTGACGGTAGGGAATTTATTTAAATGTCTTAAATTTAGTATAAACCCCCTGTTTTTTATTTGGTTTATTAGGGACAGTAAAGTTGGGTGAAATAATTTGTTATGCGTATGAGAAACAAACCCAGATTCCAATAATTCCGAAATGCACTCATCTACTATGATAATAATAATAATTTTATTTATTAAAGAAATCTTGGTAATTTCTTTAGTAGAAAGATGTTTAGTAGAATAATTTGTTTGATACGGTTTAGTGTGAAATCATATAGCTTATAGCTAATTAATTTTGAAGCCATTCGTGAAACATAAGATTAAAGTCCGCCATCAACAGGTATGTTACTGTTGTGATGAAGGGAAGGCGTATGAATCATCGTCGCCGATGTTGTTGCGCGTTGGCTATCTGCGAGCGCATGGCAGGCGCGCGGCAATAGTTCCGCGGCGGCGCAAGCGGTGGCAGCGGCGGCGGGCGCCGAGTCTGGTTGGGGTACACGCGCTTGCGGCTCGGCGGCCGGTGCTCGCGGTGCCCCCCCCCATGCGTTTAAAGCTCCAAATGGCAAGAAATATTAGGCTCTGCTGAGTTCTGCGACAGGCGAAGATATAGCCCTATTTGATTATAAGTAATCTGATAAATTGCAACCGAATAAATTGTCGTGCAATAATATACGTTTTTTATTATTTCTCGCTTTTGTTTACTCAAAGAGTTTATAATAGTAAAACGTCTTGAAAGAGATTCCCTGTAATGTGTATCGCTTCAAGCGCCCTGCGTCAGTTACATAATGATATCTTGTGGGACAATCTCAGTCTTTGATAAAGCTAAGTTTAGTGCTTTGCCAGTTGCTGAAATACAGCTAGGTTTTGTTCCTGCTCGCTGTAGGAATCTCTCCTAACATTGTTTTCAAAAGGCGGGGACTATATAATAGTGGCACTTTCAGGGTGCAATTTTTAGCATTTACTGCTTCAAAAGATCGCGTCTGTAATGACGTAGGTTGTAGCTATAAAATAAGCAAGCGAGCTGCATAGGGGTTCATAAGATTGACCGTAAATGCATAAACTCGTTCGGTGGTCATAGTATCCACACACGATATACGTCGGGATAGCCCAATGATTGAAATCATTTTATGACAAATTCTGTACATCCACACACGGTATACGTCGGGATAAAACATTAATTAACATCATTTATGACGTAATAAAAGAAAGGGTCCACACACGGTTTACGTCGGGATTCTATATAATTTTAAAAAACATTATTGTGAACATAGATTCAGTATGTAATAAACTGATTTGTGAATAATTTGTTCAATTTGGCGGTAGATGAAAATAAAACTCGGATGCTATTTGCGCATAAATGCCGCTTAATAATAATTAAAAGATTACGTACCGTTTGGTTCGGGATCACTGGTTATGTCGAGAGCCGGTTCACTAGAATGCGCGGGAAACAACGATGGCGCGTTATCATTGATGGATGACGAAGATCTCCTACGCTTTTTTATATAGCTTTTTACTTTTTTGAAACACTTTTTAACTATATAACTATCTTTTAATCAGGCTACTTCCTTTTTCCCATTTCAAATAGATATTTTTGAGAACGAAATATGTTCCGTGTGACTCGGACAACACAAAATCACGTAATGGAGGTCGAACTCGAAGCACACTGTCGCGATCTGGCGAACGCAACGAGTCAGTAAACATACTCTTTAATATCTAATTTTCTTTTAAATTATTTAATTAATTCAAAAGTTTTTTATAACTTTAAAAGTGTGATAAGGACAGCATCATCTCGCGTGCTGCTGCATGTAAACTGTAATCATCTTCGGGAGAGATACGAAGTATAACTTAAATAAGTGTTTGTTTTTACAAAATAAAAAAATCATTCGTCTTAGTTTTTGATTAGATGGCTGTGAGTCTGTTTAATGTCTTCACATAATATTATAATCAAAATCAGATTAAATATTGTTTTTGACGAGACTTCGTAAAAAGTAAACTATAAAAGAAGTTTCAAGTGTAAATGCAATAACTGTCACACAGTGAGTTCTTGTTTTAATAAGTTCGTCAACATCAAAAACTGCCGCAAGACGAGTAATTGGCGTCTTTTTTTTATGTTTACAATAAATTTGTCACAGGTATAGGTATTTCACCACGTTTATATATTATCATTATATGAAATCATCATACATTTTAAAAATATTTAATATAATTAATTACTAGACAGAGGCCATAAAAATATTACTGTTCAATTTTTTTTTTGTTAAAGTAAAGTGATTATTTTGTAGCCTTTTCTTTGCTTAGAAGTATTTTCGATTAGTTGATAATCGACTTTTTTGTAAAGTGTTGCATCCCTAGCTGTCAGATGCTGGTTGATTGACATTCTCCCAATAAGTTATCAATGTCATAGTAATCTTGCAGTCAATGTAATTGCACACCGGTGCGAAATCGACATTTATTTAGCCGTGACATTAAGTTCTTATAAAAGTTAAGGTTACAAAGTTTTTCTTGTTTTTTATAATTTACTGGTTTTAAACAGATAGTGTTTAGAAAACTTCAAACAGGAGTGTAACATAAACGACTTGAACTTAGCATTTTAAATCCTTGCAGCGTCCTCATTGAATTTCTACTGTTTTATGTCGTCTATCTACAAGATAGACGACATAAAACTATAACATAATACTATAGCTTTAAGATATTGTTCCTCGAAGTGTAGTTTTTATTTTTATCTTAAAACTTCGTGACAGACACGACAATCCTTAATTAAATAATTTTGAAATTATGGACTACTGAACACTATTATACCGTCAGTGTCAAGTCTGTCACCTACTTACTAAGTAGTGTCACTGTCACATGTGATTTATGTGTGTGTGCAACAAAGTGTACCTACGTTTGGCGTGCAAGAAAATACTTAATTTAAGATTTGATTCTGTTTCTCTGACTCTGATAGCTTAGAAGTAAAACTCATATTTATAGAATAATTTACTTTAAAGGGTGACCATGGTATTGACGAAAGAATATAGAATATGCATGCCTATGACAGTCGAGGAGGTAATTTTCGGTTCCTTAATTTTACCTTTTAGAACTTTTGTTATTTGTTATTGCTTAGTTCCGTAACCAATTTAGACTATTATAAAAGCAACTAATCAACAAAGTCAGCTGCAGGTAACATAAGCCCTGTAATTTGATTAGTAGACTGTGACAGTATTTAGCAAGGAATCTTCTGTGTAAGGGTTCATTATGTACCTACCTGCTGATACTTGCCTTCCTATCTGCAGTGCATAAGTAATAAATAGGTTCAAGAAGCGAAGAAGGATGGTTTGTCTTATCTTATGAAGTATTAAAATTGATTTCTATGTTATGATTTGATACTTTAAAACAATAAAAAAAATTAATAGTCTTAATATGGTCAACCGTTTTTGATTAAAACACAATGATGAAACTAATTATGATGAAATAGCCATAGTTAAATTACTAGTTTTATTGATTCTGTTTAACTAGGTCATAATTTGCCGACACACTATTGATTTGATATGGTTTTTCCTTCACTGTAATATTAATATACTGTCCATTATAATTCCAGTACCGCATTGGCCAACTGTACATGATTGCTCGGCATAGTTTTGAACAGTCCAGCAATGGGGAAGGTGTGGAAGTTGTAGCCAATGAACAGGTCAATGATCCAACAAATGGCATAGGACAGTTCACTGAGAAGAGAATCCATTTATCCAGGTGTGAATCAGAAAAAACAAAATTATCTATAGTGTGTGGCTATCATGGAGGATAATATTAAAAACAGAGGTTCTATGGTCATTAGTAATTGAAATATTACATTCCCAACTAATTTAACCCTTTCAGACCCAAACGGGAACCTATTAAGTTACTAATAAAATGAATATTGATTTATGCTCGTTATGTTTTTGTGAAACTGGTAGTTACGAGATTTCAGGAATTTCAGGCCGCCATCTTGCTTTTTCAGGGGGCGTACAATTGTATCAAGGTAGGCCTAATTGTTGAATCGTCACAATCGTGACGCTCATAATTGTATTCAACAGATCCCCATTACATGTGTACTAACCATTGTAACTAGTTTCGTTTTTGTAAAATAAAATAAGTTTTAAACAATCTTTATTAAAATAATTGCAAAATAAAGGTTTGTTAGGTAAATACTGCTTCTCCGTGCTCATACTTCATCGATGGAGTACTTGAAACAGTTATGAGGTAGTTGAAGACAGCGATTTCTAATAACGTCAAATATCTGTACCACAATTTGTTTGCTCTCTTTTAGTCCTTGCTTAGGCTATTGTAATCTACGACATGAAAATTATATTGTATTAAAAAAAATCGCTCCCGTGACATGGCCTTAGTTATTGGTTCATATCTGAGTTGTTGATTCCAGTACATTCTCATGCGCATGTTTGTTGATTCAAGTTTTTTGGAATACATGGAATGATGAGCATAGTCAAGTGACTATGCTCATCATGTTATGTACTCCAAAAAACTTTTTTATTGCACTAGGTGAACAATTTGGGTGCTTAGGCCTTTCTCTGCAATGTAGCATTGCGACGTCGCATCAGAAATTTTCTCAAGAAGATCATCTGTAAAATACTCTTGGAAGTACTGAGCTGGAGATTGTGGTGGTTCATTTTCTTGAGGTAATTCTTACCTCTGAATCTCCTTTTCAGCCGTTTACCCTGGCACTGAGGAGGTCTTCTTACCTCTTCGAACTGCTGTTCGGGTACAGATTCACTAGAATCCAGGTCTTCAAACGGGACGAAGCTATCAACTTTGTCGACGTCGAAGTCTCCTTAGCCAGATTGACCTAAAATCCCTTCAATTTCATCTTCACCATCTCCTACTCCTATGAGTGGACGTATATCCTTCAGACCAGTATGATACAATCGTGACGGATGATTTCACAAACAGATTTTGATTAAAAATACTTAGAAATATACGTAAAATTTTGTGATTTTAAATAAATAAATCTTTAATCTAAAAGGCTAAATAACAATATTTGATATTTAACTATTTTTGGAATAACAAAGTTTACTTACGTGCGGAGAGTCGGCGCCCGCGTAGTGATGGAAATGAACGAGTATAAATCTATTTGCCAGAGTGTTATTAATCTATCTGGCTTACACTCACAGAAAAAACCCAATCGTCACAAACGAGCGGTGCTGGGCCCGTTTAGATATCTTATTATTTACTATAAAAAAATTTGCTTTGAACTACCGTCACAATCATGTTTGGTAGGTCTGAAAGGGTTAAATTAAAAAAGGGATCACTGACTGACTGATTTGATGAATTGGGCTAAAAAAAAGTTGGCTGCCACACATGAATCATATTTTATTAAAATAGTGGCAGGGGTTGAAATATTTCTTTGTATGGCGACCAATCTGTAATGAATTTGTTAAATTATAAAACCTTTAATACAATTTAGTCCCATCGTCAACTTTAATTATTGTTACCTGGCATGTATCACTGGGTAAGAGAGGCAGCAAAACAACTGTTGGAGGCCTATACCCTGAAAGGGATCCACACCTAGAAAACATTGATAGTCAGTACTAACAATAGTCACTAAGAAACTGCATAACACTACTAATAAAACACTGACAAATGGTTAATCGAAGTGTTTTAAAATAGAGGGCTTTTTAAAATTATTTATTATTCAAATTTCAAATTTATATAGCTTTGAATTTGACTAGGGAATCTGAGGGTTACCAATATTTTATACCCTCTTTTTAAGACGACCAAGAGGTGAGTCCCGAATTTTGCAGTTTATGTTAGGTGGGTCAGAACCCAATCAGGCTTGGGAATCACTGCTCTAGCTAGAGCAAAGAATATACTATTTACTGTCTATTGAGAAAGAGTCTCTGTGCTAGTGACATCATATCAACATATCTTTTTTTTACTTGACTAAATTGAACAGAATTCATGCCACTTCACTGCAGAAAGAATGTGTCACGATAAATAGAGAAGAAAGTCATAGACGAAAATTTAATTTGTCAACATTTTCCAGTAAGTAATGTTCCTCAAATAAATTCTTTTTTTTTGCAGCCACTTACCATATTGGCTCCAGTCAATGATACCAAAGATATTTTATGTCACTGAAAAGGCATGGAATTACTATCCTTATACAATTACAGGTAAACATTGATGTACTGTTATTAATAGTGTATTAAAAAAATAAACAAGCTTGAAATTAGGTCTGACATATAGTTTAACACTATATTATACAATTATGTTTTTTTCTTTACATGTAATGGCTGAGCAGAATATACAGTGAGTAAATATGATAACTAGTACTATACAAAGTTAAATTAAGTATACGCAATTTAAGAAACTTTTTGTTCAGAATAACATTTTTGTTGTTTGGCCACCTATAAATTAAAATTACAGGTTTTTAACATTATAATTGTTTTCAGTGTTCCTTCATTCCAAAGTTTTCTATTTCTATACAAACCAGATATGAAGATAACAATGGGACAACGGAAAATGTAAGTTAAGTTGCTACTTTGTTAATGTATATAGCTGTGTCCCTCCAAATAGCGTATACTAGGGTTGAATCTGAAATTACAGTTATTATGGTATAATGGTCTTCTATTATAATGGTATTCAGTTTTTTTTCTGCCATCAACATATTCTAGACCATGTTTGTCACAGGTGACATAAAAATATCTCATAGCAGACCATAGCCACGTCATGATTATAAGTTGCTGGTTCCTGGACTGAAAGTCCAGCTGGGTTCCTTAATTAATAAACAAAACAATAAATTTCAGTGCTTGGGTTTAACACAAGAAGAATTAGAGTTGAGAGAAGTGGACTTCTTGGATATTGCTTATGATGAAATTAAACCACACCACTACAAAGAAAATGAGGACCCCAAGTTCTTTAAATCAGAGAAGACTGGCCGTGGGCCCCTTGTGGAGGGCTGGAGGGAGACTCATCAGCCCGTAATGTGTTGTTACAAAGCTGTCAGTGTCAAGTTCGAGGTGTGGGGACTTCAGACTAGAGTAGAAGAGTATGTACAGGGGGTAAGTGCAATCAAAAACACGTACATATGTAGAAGAAGTATTTAGTTTAGTATTTGAAAGTGTTTTTGCTAAAGAATCTTCAGTTTGTTTGTGGTTTGAATATAGGTTAGAAAGCATTTAAACAGCAGCATTTTTTTGTTACTTTATGTAATTGTCTCTACAGGCAATTCGTGAGATTCTGTTGCTTGGACATCGGCAAGCTTTCGCCTGGATGGACGATTGGTACAACATGACGATTGAAGATGTCAGGGAATATGAGAAGGAGATGCAAGATAAAACTAATACAAAGGTAATGTAGTGTAAGTTCTAAGCAGCTTTCATAATTAAAACGTCAGGTTAAAAGTAATACATACATCAAATAGAATAGTTTTTTGGGTGACACATACAGTAATTATATGTGATGGTATTACAAAAAATAAAAATAAAGGGTACATTTCACATTATATCTATCTCACTTGCACACTATAAATATAGACGCACACATTTGCTGTATAATTAATCAGTTCAAAAACCACAGCGATGAAATGACGGTACAGTAGAAAAATTATAGGTACAAAAAATACTCCCAACATAAATGTGCTTTGCAAAAAATGTCTTCTACAGGCAATCTCATCTCATATCATTCCATTTATTATGATTTTTTCCAGTTGAAGGCGACTATAGAGAACGCCGAACAAAACGTAGGAGACCAGAACACAGATTCTTCTAAGCCGCAGACACCAAAGAGCCCTAAATCGCCGAAAACTCCTAAGAGCACTAGTAGCACACCTACTGAGGGTAGGTCATGGTTCAACTGGTCTTAATTCTTAACGCCTGATCTTATTTTGGCAAACGTAGTTCTTATTATAGTTCAACCATTCCATGATGTCCGTTTGTCTATGTCTACAGGTAGGTTACATACATAATGGATATTGTTTTAATGTGCGTTTACTTATTTCCTTATTTTTGCCTGATACTTTCCCGGAATACTGTCAATATGACATATGTGTTGGTTGATTTACTATAAAAAAAACTTATTTTGCTTGTTTGCGATGTGTGGTACTATAAGATTATATCTAAGGGCATTTGTTGGTAGTTTTGGTGTCAGTGGAATTATCAGCAGTCGCTACTTTTAAAAATAAATATGAAAGTTGAGTTGGCGTAAACATAGTTAAATTTTCAAACCCCAGAATCATACGTGATAAAACAATTGAAAATCAAGATGTTTGTTACGCACACAGATATGCATGACACGTCACTACCACCAATAATACTGATCAAACGAACTTGAGATGGTTCAACTATAACAAGTGCGTATATCCCACCAAGCACCGCCTAAATTCTGTGCTCTTTGGTCTCTATCTACTTACGCATATGAGAAAGAAATTAAACTCATATTTGATTTTCAGTAGTTATAAATAGAAAACTTATTCGGGGCATTTATTTCATTTAATGGCATTTATTTCATTTAAATACTCTATATCCAAACCTTGGATGTTCTTTTTACCTTTTTTCTGTATATTTTTATGGTTGTTGTTCGCCGTCATGACAGGATTTGCCTTGTCGAACCAATGTGTTCATCTGTTGCCTTCGAGCCAATTTAATGTTTTTAAAGAAACATAGTAGGAGCGTGAACGCACTTGCGTCTGGCCGAACTTCTATTTTTATATGAAAACGCGTGAACTCAACGCATTAACTTGCAGTCAATTGCATTGGATCGCACCGGTTGAATGATGCGGCGCGTCACATCTCCACGCACTCGGCGTGACGCACCCTGATGCTAGCTAGACCTCTAAAAAAAGGGGACGCGCACGCGCATTGAGTTTATTTTTAAAATCAAAAATCGTACGTGGGATAGAGTATGCGCATATTATGCAGTCAGAAATAAAAAGTCAAAATGTTGGGAGCGTCTTAAATGCCTTAAACTGTGGTCTAAAGCAGCGACACGCCGCATTGCGATCAGACGCTGCGCTAGTGCATTCAGGCTAAACGAATCATTGTTTCTAATTTGGAGTTAAACCGTTGGAGTAGAGTGAGAATTGAGGCAAAATAACTAAAACGTAATAAATTAATACCGTTTTGAAATTGGTATAATACAACAAAAACAATCGACACACGCGTTCGTGAATGATGTGCCTATGTAATAGGTATACTAATGTAGGTATACCCCATGCTTTTGTATTCTCTCTGTATCTATTCGTACCTATATAAGTACTAGGTAGTAGAGGCAAGAATAAAATATGATAAAACTTCCTAATGACCGGACTAATTTTTTTTAATTGCTTTTTATACATCTGTATTGTAGGTATGTGTATGTTATTAAATTTCCGCAGTCTTATTGCTGTTCTAGCTTTTAGTTTAGCCCTACCTTTGATAATAGCGCGTAGTAATGTATTGAATAAAGAAACTTTGGTTGTCGCGTTTAGGACTGATATTATGTTCCTTTAAGTATATGAGCTAGTCCGTTTCATATTTATAAATAATTTCAATCTACGTTCAAGGATATTGGCCCAGTGTGGATAAAAGGAAAATGGTTGTTTAATTAAGTATTTTCTTAAATTTACGCGAATATCACATATTGAAATAAAACTATTTTATAATGGATTCTAATGCGTTTTTTTTTTAATTTGAAACGTCGGGATTTATAATCTAAAACAATCCGCGATAAAATCCGTTACAAAATAGTTTTATTCCAAAGTACAAGAGTTCAAAACATTTTTATTGATTTAAATAAATGGGTATATTATTATGTTTAGTTAAAAGATGTAATTAATGAGACATTCCAAATTATTTAATCGCGACTTACGTAGGAATACAAAATTTCTGTTGAAAAATTGATAACCCGCTTGCACATGAATAAATAAAATCATTTTGTAGCTATCTCCGTAATCATGTGACATTCGCTACTGCCCTTTATTTTAGGCTGCTCGCCCACTGGCTACTATCGCTTAAGGGATAGTAGAAGGTATAAGCTACCGTTGTATCGCTCAAGCTTGAGCGGCAGTTGCCTAGGCTACCGGTCTGTCGCTCCAGTTTGAGCGATAGTTGCCTAAGCTACCGTTCTGTCGCACTAGCTACCGCTTTGGCGTACTTTGCGTTGCGACGACGTTGTAGATGGTTACTCAGGCGATAGTTGACTATGAGCGGGTAACCTTGATTTGGATTGTCTCGTGTAACTTGTATATGTATAAATGTGTTACTAAATATTTTATTTAAGTAGATTCTTTAGCACTTAGAACATACTGTTGATACTAGATTAGATTTCGGTATATACCGGTTATATTATCTAAAACCGACCGAAAAAATATTCTCAATGCTCACTACCACGTCAGAACCACGAACTGGTTAAAACCGTCTGTATAGATAATATACCTAACTACTTAAAAACCTGATCTAGTATCCGAAACTTAATCTACATGCTGAGAAATATATATGTATTTATAGGTGTAATAGGTTAAGTAAATGATGTTGCTGTAGTAATATGCTAAATCGTGTAAGTGCAATACTTTAGTAAAGGTGCTGTTTTACAGCGGCGCACGCGGCGCATTTTATATTTTATGCTTAAGTGGGTTTGTTTGACAATGTGGGTGTAAATTTCCACTGTAGCACATACTATACACTCATGACTACCTACGTACAACTGGAAAGCTGCACAGTATTGAATGACCTCCCTAAAGTTACGAAAGTTTTTGTGAGAAAAGCGTTGAGCTACGTGGTCGCCGCATTCAAACAAACCACGCGTATGTCACATATTATTTTTTTGTAATTCTAAGTTAGATACACGTGCGTGGTTCCTCCGGGTGGCGCTGTGGAAAACCGCCTTTATAGTCCTAAATAAATTATTGTTAAACTATACCAAGGAAATATTCATTCAATAAGTTACATATGTACCTGTCTGTCTGTGACTTCTTATGTGGGTACTTATTCCGACAAGCCTTAATACTCCGCAAGATATTAAGTATACAGAAGATTTTATTAGGAATTTAAATCACATTATATTTTACATTTTGATTTTTGTTCCTTAGTTAACCATTGATAGTTGTTACGTTTTATGTATAGTGTTATAATTGCAATAATTTAGATTTTAAAATACCTGGGTACATATGACCCAGTGATGTTAAGTGGTCGTTATAGATAATCTAACCGCTAGGCCACGGGACACGGCGCGTTGAGTGGCGCGACTGGTGATTTTGCATTTATTACCCGCTCGCGTTTTATTGTTTCTATGCACTGTTAAGGCAGATACGCAATGACCGATGGAATCACCAGACGTGCCGCCCGACGCCGTGTCCCGTGGCTGAGTGGTAAGAGTGGTGAATATGAGATGATAATTACCTGTTTATATCAGTTGTCATGGAGTTAATTTTCAAAACTGCAGTAGGTACATAATGTGAAATCGATAGTAGATAAATGTGTTGTGTATGTAATCGCAAATAGTTATTTGAAGTGTTTAATTGTTGTTATATTATATGTCAAGTCAGTGAATACGTACTTATATAGTGATTATTTGTTATTGTCTGACACTTAACAATGACGCGAGCTATCACTAGTTCAGTATTTATCGAGTACAACTAAGTATTGTATTAAGTTGCCATATGTTTTGTAGACCAGTAAGATCGTTACACTTCCATTTTTATACATATTATAAACAGAAAGTCGATTGGTTATCTCCAGTGTGCGTTGTATGAGATTTTAAGTCAATGGTGCACCAAGAAAGTTTTTTTCAAAACTCACCCTTTATGAGGGCGAAACGGAAAAACTAATACCACGTGGGTGGACCCTAGTGTTATTATCTATATCAGAACACAGTTGTACCTGATTTCAAATAGTACCAACCCTAAGCATTTGTTAAGCTGTTTTCAGATAAATGAACAGGATAGTTCCGGAACCTAAGTAACTGATGTATAGGATTCTAAGTGGTAACGAACTATATTTAGATTTTTTAATGATGTTGTTAGATACTCAAACATAGGAAGGAAGTAAAGATGTTATACATATAGAGAGATATATGCGTCTTTGTAGAACATGTTAAGATGTTATGTGGCTTACCATGTTCAGATATATAACCAATATTTTGTCGATCAAATAAAGTGATTGTTTATCGTACCCAATATTGTTTATTTTAATAGCCTGACTATATGTTTAGTGTATCAATAGACCTGAAAAAGAGCAATGCTAGTAATTAGTAGGTAGTACCTAGTCGAAGTGTGATTATTGTGCAACACTTGTTTTCAACGTACTGCATATGTTTTATATTAGGTACCTTACATTAGCTTCTAGCTTTTGTTTGTGTTGCCATCCCAAAAGAGAACTTTTCGTGGGATAGTTACAATATCCTATAATGTATTCAGATAGGGAGTTACCCCATAAATCGCGTGCGTTACTGCAGCAAAATTATGTTGAGAAAATAGTAATTTAAATGTTTTAGATAGACTAGACATTATTTTTACTGCAGTAACAGACACTTTAGCACCAAAAAGTTCATAACATTTGCAGGATTTCCTTTCTAATTGGTTTGAAGTTGTTGTATTGATATTAATGCCTATTCTAGTAAGTGATCAAAGGGGTAGACTACACAAAAATCAGGCATGCCTAGGCAAACTAAAATTCACTTGGGTAAAGCTTTATAATAATAATATGTAACGGAAGTGACGTCAGCCGCAGCCTCTGTTAGCCTGCCATGCCGCCATGCCCGCCAAATTGACACGTCCCTTCCGCCCACTGCCATAGAGCTAGCCAAAGGCGGGAACGTGTGAATAAGCCTAAGCAAGCCAAATATTAATTTTCATTTGGGATAAATAAAAGAAGTTGTCGTTATTCCACCGTTTTTATTTCGCTCCCGTTTCACTCAGAAGTGGGATATAGCGAAATGAAGCGACACCACAATATAAACGCCGTGCAGTCTTCAGACGAATCGGAGCAAGATGAGGTTCCTATACCACCGGCAAGAAAAATTTTAAAGACTTTGCTTGAGAAGCAAATCCACAAGGCGATATGTGATCTTGAGGAAGAGGATTCTGGGTCTATCAAGTCTAAAGGACATCGTGCTGCATCTTTGATTCCTGATTTCGATCCTGATAGTGAGGAATGCACAGTGCAAGCGTGGATAAGAAAAATCGAGCAAATAGGCGAAATACACGGCTGGAATGATGCTACTAAATCATTCCACCTTCAAGACAAATTACAAGGTCAGGGTAAGAAATGGTACAACCGTCTAGAAAATTATGCCTACTCATGGAACGAGTGGAAAGAAATGTTGTTACGCGCATTTCCTAAGCACAGAGATTACAGTGTCATGCTTGAAGAGCTACTGCAGAGGAGAAAGCTACCCTCAGAGACGATGACGAAATATTATCAAGATAAAGTCGCAATGTGTTTTCGGTGCAAATTATCGGATAATGCCAGCGTCTCCTGTATTATTCGAGGATTACCGCTATCTTTACAGCCCAATGCGCGCGCATTTCAATGTCAATCACCAGGAGAACTGTATGAAGGATTTTTGTGTGCCCTTGATGATTATCGTGTTTTACCGCAAGAGCCTCGATTACAAAAGCAGATATTCCAGCGGCCACCACTCGAAAAAAGGTTTACTGTTCCTAATCCTGATATAGACCCCTGTCCTAGATGTAAGAAGACAGGGCATTTATTACGTGATTGTAGCCACCCAGACACACGAACTTGTTATAAATGTGGAGCCCGAGGACACATTGCCCCACGTTGTGCGATGAACTCCACAACAAGCAAAGCGTCTTCATCTGGAAGTAATATCAAAGAAGTCAATGTGTTAAGACCTTACAATGACATTTACAAGAAGACTGTAAAAGTTAACGGCGTTCATGTAAAAGCCTACATTGACACCGGGAGTCAAGTCAATGTCCTAAATGAGCTAGTGTCAAATGCCTTGTCACTGTCAGTAAAACCTACGAGTGTGGCTTTAAAAGGATTTTCAGGTGGTGTTATAACTAGCCAAGGAGAAGTACAATTTCAGCTAGAAATTGACGGCATTACCCTACAATGTCAAGCCTACTTATCTGCCATACAAATGAATGAGATCAACCTTATAATCGGGCAGCCTGTAATCAACAGTGAAGGTATGACTTTAACAGTTAGCCAGGGCTTCACTAAACTTCAGCTGATTTCAGATCCTTTTAGCGCAATCGAGGCTATTGAAGTTCAGGACAGATTCGAGGTCGTTACAGCAAATGAAGAACGACTGCCGCCTGGTCCCTCGATCATTCAAGTCCGTGTGTTGGGAAACAAGAGCAACAGTAACGTGGTGACTCCACCCCGACACTACGAGCTTCACGGCGTGTCCTACTCTTTACCTGCGACACTGCTGCGTGGCGAAGGCGGCTACATTAAAGTTGTCAATATGGGCTGCGATACCATCGTTTGGCCACCGGGCGAGGTCTTAACGAGGGCCGAAAGCTGCGAGGAGCCACAGCCAAATAGCCAGGTGACTTGTCTATCTGCTTGCCTTAATATAAGTAGAGAAAGCCATGTCATTCCTAACATTAGCAAGATAGGGGGTATAGACTTAGATAAAATTAAAACTGGGCCATTAAATGATAAAGAACACTCAGATTTATTACATTTGTTAATACAGTACAAGGATAGCTTTGCCTCTAACACACATGACTTGGGTTGTACAAATTTAGTTCAAATGCAAATAAAACTCACTAGTGATCAGCCCATACATCGTCAACCTTACAGGCTTTCACATAATGAACAGGCAATAGTAAAATCAAAGATTAATGAGTTATTAGATGCAGGCATTATAAAAGAATCTGAATCTAGCTATGCTTCACCAATAATCCTTGTTAAGAAAAAAAATGGTGATAGCAGATTATGTGTAGATTACCGTGCATTGAATGCCATCACTGTAAAAGATAGGTACCCATTACCAAATATAGATGATCAGATTTCTAAGTTAGCCGGCAAACAATACTTCACCAGTTTAGACTTAGCGCAGGGCTATCACCAACTAGGTATTCAACCAGAAGATACACACAAAACTGCTTTTATTACACCACAGGGTCACTTTGAATATACTCGAATTCCTTTTGGTTTAGCAAATGCCCCTTCGGTGTTCATGCGTTTGATGAATAAAATTGTTGAATCTGTAAGTAGAGCTAAAGATAAACAAGGTGTAAGTAATAATGTAGAAATACTTGCATTTTTAGATGATTTACTTCTGCCCTCTATAGATGTACAATCAGGTTTAGTAATTTTAGAAAATGTACTTGCTAAACTCAAAAGTGAGAACTTAAAACTTAATATGAGTAAATGCTCATTTTTGCAAAAACAAGTCACATATTTAGGTCATGAAATATCTGCAAATGGCATACAGCCTGGAGAATCAAAATTGGCAGCCGTTTCTCAGTTTCCTGTGCCTAGTAATGTACATAATGTGCGGCAGTTTATAGGTTTGTGTAGTTATTTTAGAAAATTTATCCTTAATTTTGCTGTGATTGCGCGCCCATTGACTGAATTGACAAAGAAAAATAAGCTGTGGGTATGGGGTAGTGAACAAGCCAAAAGTTTTGAACAATTAAAAACCTGTTTATGTTCTAAACCTGTGTTAGCCTTGTATGATCCTGAACTTCCTACAGAAATACATACAGACGCGTGTAAGTTAGGTATCGCTGGAATTATGTTACAAAAGCAAAGGGACAATTCACTGCGGCCTGTGATGTACTTTAGCCGTGTCACAAGTAAAGAAGAAAGTATCTATCATAGTTACGAGCTGGAAACTCTCGCAGTTGTCGAATCTTTACGTAGGTTTCGTGTGTACATAGTAGGTAAACATATTAAGGTAGTAACAGATTGCACAGCGGTTCGTGCTACGCTCACTAAACGTGACATAATACCGCGTATCGCACGATGGTGGCTTTTGATACAAGATTACGACATCAGCGTAGAGTACAGACCTGGCGAGCGTATGAAGCATGTAGACGCGTTAAGTAGACATCCAGTCGATACTATAAATATTAACCGTCTAGAAGTTTCAGATTGGTTCTATACAGTACAATGTCAAGACGAAAAACTAGCTTCGATAGTCAACCAATTAAAAAATAATACCACCGATTCGGATATTAAAAACAATTATGAAATTGTTGATAATAAACTTTACCGAAAAACTTTGAACGGATTTCGATTGGTAGTTCCGCATTCGGCTAGATGGAAGATTATGCAGATGCACCATGACGACATTGGTCACGTAGGATTAAAACGTAGTACAGAGCTGATCAAAAGCGAATATTGGTTTCCAAAAATGACTCGTTTTATTAGAAAATACGTAACTGCGTGTCTTCATTGTGCATACGGCAAAGGTAACTATGGCAGGAAAGAAGGAATGCTACATCCAATTCCGAAACCTTCTGACCCCATGCGCATGATACATATAGATCACGTAGGTCCCTTCTGTAAAACGAGTAAGGGATACCAGTACATGCTTGTAATGACGGATGCGTTTTCTAAATTTGTGATAGCCGAACCAACGCGTACAGTTAATTCGATTGAAACAATTCGTACTTTGAAAAAGATATTTTGTTTATTCGGGTACCCAAATCACGTAGTAACAGACCACGGTAAAGCTTTTACTAGTAGGTATTTTAAAACATTCTCCACAGATAAGCAATTTAGGCACACATTAAACGCTATAGCTTGTCCACGTGCTAATGGCCAAGTTGAACGAACTAATCGAACTATCTTAGATGCGTTGCGGGCAACTGATCCTAGTGAAGCTTCCAGTAACTGGGCAAATTCCATACCTGACATAATTTGGGGTATTAACCATACGACTAACGATACCACTGGTTACAAGCCTTATGATTTAATGTTTGCACGTCCTAGTAGGTCAGTATGTGACGTTACAGTGCCTGGTCAGGAACCTGAACCAGTTGAGTCACGGCGAGAGAATGCTACGGTTAGGATACAAAAAGCGAGTGACAAAATGAAGCGTAATTTTGATAAAAAACGAAAAAGTGCACATGTGTATAAAAAGGGAGATTTTGTATTATGGAGACAGGCCCCAACAAGTAGCGCTGCTAAGGTGAATACTAAGCTAGATGACTTGTACTCTGGCCCATATGTAGTAACCAAAGTTGTAGGAAACGATAGATACCGTATTAGAAGTATTAAAGGGTTGCGCGGCTACAAAAGTTTTACTGGGTTAGTACCCGCAGATTCGCTAAGGCCTTACAAAAGTATAGCCCCCATGTCGGATAGTGCAAGTAGTTCTGATGAACAGCTTGAGACCGAAGATCTTATTGATTTATTAGAGAGCTAATTGTTACAATATATGCTTCCCATTGCGGGAGCAATTGTTACAGGATGGCCGAATGTAACGGAAGTGACGTCAGCCGCAGCCTCTGTTAGCCTGCCATGCCGCCATGCCCGCCAAATTGACACGTCCCTTCCGCCCACTGCCATAGAGCTAGCCAAAGGCGGGAACGTGTGAATAAGCCTAAGCAAGCCAAATATTAATTTTCATTTGGGATAAATAAAAGAAGTTGTCGTTATTCCACCGTTTTTATTTCGCTCCCGTTTCAAATAGTAATATAGTGGGACATTAATACACACGGTCATATGATCCCAAACTAAGCAGAGCTTGTACTATGGAAACCAGATAACTAGTAATATACTACATATAATACTTTTCTTTTGTAAATATATACTTAAATCTTAAATAGATAATCACACCCAGACTCAAGACGAAACAGACATATTTAAACAAATGTTTGTCTCGGGTGGGAATCGAACCCACGACCTGCGGCGTGAAAAGCAAGTATATTACCGCCCACGCCACCGGCCCGTCAAGATGTAGTCTAAAGCTAGTTTTTATTAGAGTACCTACTGTAAAGTCAAAAAGGTTTTGATTTCAGCAGTCTATATTTAGATAGGTACTACAGTTGCCGCATAACATCAGTAATCCAATATAGATGTGGGGCGATACTAGTGTACACTCCCGGCAGACCGGGTACGGCGCAACTGATGCCGTAGCTACAGATGGCTTCAATCGCACCGCCAGAGTCGCTGCATATCAGTGGACTGCCAGAGTCACCCTGGACATAAAAAAGCCTCTTAGCCACTTTTATTTCTTATCAGAATTTGTAAAAAATGTTATATTCAGCAATTTTCTCGCTTTCCGCCTCAAATCCCTACTTGGTTACGCCAGAGATTACTCGCTTAATTGTTACGCCCAAGGATGATATGGGAATCGGCCATAGAACTATAACATTGACAAACTTCAGCAATACGTAGGACGGGCAAACTACTACGGTAGTCGTACTTGCCCGTTGTCGCCGTAAAAGTAAGTAGTTCTATCTAAAAATTGTAAGATGCTCACTTATTAAGATAATTTGACTGTTGGTAAGTACCTACTTAGTTAAGTAATATAGATTACCTGACAAGCATCAATCCCATCTCCGACAGCACATAACATGCCGCTGTCGTGATTAGGGGCCATGTTCATTCCTAATGCTTCTGTACATTGGTCCAAAGACACTAAGTGCAAAGTACCTGCTTGTAGTTTTTCTGAGGTATCCTGTGAATTAACTTCTTTGCAACCGTACCCGTATATCGTACAAACACCTAAAATAGAAGAATGTGGGGTAATTAAATACGTCTTAGGGATTACAGTCGGTGGTACCTACTCCATACAAACTTTACTTATCGTTTCCACGTTTCCTGTTGTGATTTCAATCTCATTATTACGACTAAAATTATATAGGCATTATTTTAGGCATCTATAGTGGGAAATTCAGTAGTATATGTGTTTCTAGTCTACTTTCTTTTAGTAAAAAAATATACGTTGACGAATTTATTAGGCTGAAACAATTATCTAACGTAGTACTTCCAGTTCCAGCCATTATACATTTTGATAATTTTATTAATAACATCTTCTAATATATAAAATTCTCGTGTCACATTGTTAGTTACCATACTCCTCCGAAACGGCTTGACCGATTTTTATGAAATTTAATATATTCAGTAGGTCTGAGATTCGGCTACTATATATTTTTCATACCCCTAAGTGACAAGGGTTATCCACCACTAACATTTTTTTTTTATTTTATTTGGACAATATTTTTTATAATTTGGCATTAAAAATACATACAACACTAAATTTTCACCCTTCTATCACCAACCCCTATTTTTTAATAGTTGTTTTAGTAATTTAACATATTTAAGGAATGTTTAAAGGTTTTTAGGCTGGGGCAGCTAGTAATATATAAAATTCTCGTGTCGTCGTAGTGTTTGTAACAAAACTCCTCCGAAACGGCTTGACCGATTTTTATGAAATTTTATATCTATATTCAGTAGGTCTGAGAATCGGTCGCAATATATTTTTCATACGCCTAAGTGATAAGCATGATGCATCCTAATTATTTTTATGATGTGTTATTAAAAAATAGGTACATAAGTAGGTATAACCCTTTTTCATTGAAAGTGGACAATGTCCTTTTCACCAATCTAAAATACCAGTGTCCGTGTTTATCATACTCTAATTGATCGGGTAATTGCGCTAATTGGTATAACACATCGAGATTGATTGGTAATCCACTTTCTGGATGTGTAGGTATGAAATTATTATTAGTCTGTATTACCTGCAATTCCAAACGATGACGTGGGTAGCAATGTGCTGCTAAGCCATGTTATGTCATCAAGGTTCAAGGCGATACGCAATAAAGCTATATCATGAGCTCTCGTGAACCTAAAAGCGATATAGGTATGTAGATATGCCGGTAAACTGCCTAATCTCAACTACGTCATTTGACACTTAAGAGACACCAGGATATGATGACCTATGCTCCCTACTGGGTACTAATGGGGACTGAGTCACCTTTGTCAGTGGATGTGCACCTTTTATCTGAATCCCCACACGTGGTCCCCGGGTGGTGCAAATCAGGTGACAATCAACTGGTAATTATGTTTACTGGTAACTAACTGGTGGTAGGCTTCGGCCGTGGTTAGTGACCATCGACCAGACACAGACGCACCGCCAAGCGGTCTTGCCGTGTTCCGGTGCGATGTCTGTAGACACCATTTAAAAGGCTGGGTCGAAATTGTTGCTCCTTTATGGTCTCAACCATATGGAGATTCATTTCACTGCCACCTCACCGAAAGTAATTCGTAATCACGAGTGAATCGGCACATTGGGCTGGCACGTCCCATCATTGCTTAACATAGGGTAAGTTGTAGTCAAGCGCCAGCCTATTCAAGAATAAAAAAAAAACTCGCTGATTTGATTAATTGGTCAGTAAATCTGTAATCCAATGATACCTTACAAGTCCAAATGTAGTAGGTACCTACCTACTACGTAATGCTATAGCGGATTAGACTAGCCATTTAACGCCTACTTAGCCATCATTGTTGAATGCATAGTTCCTATCTTTTTAGTTATACGATTACAACCCAGGTAAATTCATAAGTAACTATTTCAATACCTAAAAAGGCCTTTAAATACCCTACCCTAAAAAGGCACCGTTATTATGCCTTTTCAGGGTCCCGTACCTCAAAAGGTAAAAATGGATTCCTAGGATACTCCGTTGTGTTTTTGTCCGTCTGTCATAGCCATTTGCTCCGATATTGCTGGACCGATTGAGTTGATATTTTGTAGGTACCTACACTTACATATGTAAATTAGTGACTCAAAGAGTAACCAAAAGTAAAGAAATTAATTATTACCGTGTGGCCACTATTTGGGACTAAATTAAAAATAAAATTAAAAAGATTTTTTAATTACAGTGTGTGACGTATCACATGAAAGAGCTCGTTGTGAGTTGTGAGTTGTGTGAGGGATCTAACCTAACCTAACCTGCCTAAGTTCAAATGCTGGTTACTCACGGGTCGTAGGAATCGTTCTTGATGATCTCCAGGATTATAGCTGTCGGTGGCAGTTCGTCGTCACCCACACAATAGTTGTTTAGCTGCAGGAGGTATTGCTCCTTGTCATGGTATACGCAGTGAGCTGCTGTGAGCGCGTAGTGAGGGGATAAGATAGTTGCACCACATTTGTGCTCGTGAGTGCTTGAATTTCGCAGTGATGCCACTCTGGGTTGAGTGCCTGTAACGTAACAAGCTCTTTTAGGTTATCTGTAGTACTCGCTATCGGTCGGTATATAAAAGTACCTACATAAATCTTTTTGTGTGCCCAATTTTAGTTACAACTAGCTGCTAGAGGGCCTTATCACAGGATTTCACACCATAAATATGTTCTTACACACACTCGGCAGCAGGCTTAAAAAACTCATAACAAGTTCAATACCATGACGATAGGTTGGTTTAAGATCTAATAGTACTACGCGTATTAGTTCATGTGTTGCTGGTGAAAACTAGTAAAAACTTAAAGGGAGTTCTAAAGAAAGATCAAAACAAGTGTTAATGTCTAACTAGGTTAACAAAAATCATATAAAACTTACCCATCAAAACGAACGTACCTATTTAGTCTATTGATGTATAACTAGCATCATTTGGCGGACGTTAACAAACAGTTTAATGATATTATACCTACTTATAACTATATTATTCTTACATATAAGTAACTGCCTCGGTGGCGGCGCGGCGTAGCGGATAGCGCCTTCGCCACTAGCCGCCTACCAAAAACAGTGTTGTTACTAAATTCTCAGCATTAGTGTGGAGTTATGAAGTTGACGGTGTTACAACCCCGTGGCTCACAGACCACATAAAGTCATCGTACCTGCGCCCGATATCTCAGCGGTCACAAAAATCTTAAATAGGTACCTACCACACTCGACTTCAAAGGATCCAACCACTCTTTTAAACCTCCCACTGTTTGCTAGTAAACAATGTGTTAAAATTACTTTCAATGCTACTAAATGTACACTATTATATTTTTTACACATTCTAGAAAAATAAGTTGCAGTACCTAAGTAGGTACATATATAATAACTAATACCTGACACATTCTTAGCGTCACTACAGCGAGTATATGAGAACCATCGTTATAAAACTGTAATATCATGGAAAGTCGTGATAAAATATACAATAGAGTTGGTTCAATAATGTGTGTAAACAGGTGTTTATATTAACAATAATAATTACTTGCGATGAAAAGTTTAACTTTTACATAATTAGGATTGTACAGTTTTCACAGAGCGAGCTGTGTGTGGGACTCACATTAATGGTCTGGACTAGCGAGATTCCGAAGGGTTTCCAGTTCTTATAGCGACTGGGTCACCCACTAAAATGGCTCGATATTCCGCCAGGCACCCTTTGTACCGGGCTGCGAGATTTGCTACTGCATTCACCGAACATCCCGGCGAGTCGGCCCGGCGGCATGCGCCATGCTACTTAGGGTAGGGCCCCGTTTGGGACGAAGAAGAGGCATGTGAAGAGTTCCTCGTCCTCACGCCTGTTCTCGGCTCTCACCTCGTTGCAGAAAGTGGTGACGGCCGACCACGCCTCCTCGCTCCGTGTCATTATAGTGACCACCGATTCGAGCGAGGAGGAACCTACTCGTACATAGGTACCTACATATTATTAGGTGTACCAAGGTATACCTATGTGTAAATCCTAGTTATCTCTATTAAAAGATATTACGGTCGTGATTTTATTGATAATGATACTCATGTGATCTCTCTATCTACCTACCTATATTTATGATCTATCTATACCTATGCTGATCAATAACGATCCAGAATAACGCTATGTAGACCTATATCATATAGGTGTCTATATAGCGTGACTCTGGTTCGTACGTTACAGTTCAAAATAAGATGAATATGTTCGTACCTAACTACTACTTTGGTACCTATCTTATAAATTGTACCCGACATAAATGGAACCTGTAAAGTAACATCGGTGCCAACAATGTCAGATCTCGTCGTACCAAATGTACAATTATTGGGCAATGTGTCGATCTTAATCTGCTAAGGATAAATATATCAGTTCATTCAACGCCAAAGTATCAACAGATAGACTAGGTAGTGATCGTCTACATAAAAGTGACGGTGTGGTACTGTAGGTGCGTAACGTACACGTACTGCATACTAAGTGGGTACTTGGTCTGTACGAGTGAGCTTAAAATACTGTATCTATAATTATTTACTGTTATTGTTGTGGATTGCATGAGATGCCAAAACGTAGCGACAACGACAACAGACAGGTGGGAGCGGGCACCGGGCAAGCCGCAAAGTTTATGTAACGCGAGGGCGGCAGTGCTCCGCCGCCGACGCCGGGCACAGCGCGCCATGGATCGGACGCCGCCGTCCAGCCCACCCGCACACTCCGGCTTCAGCGCCTTCTGCAGCGCTCTCTCCGACACGCTCTCGGTACGTACTGCGCCGACCGCCTTGGCCTTGCACCCACACACACCACACATACCCGCCGAACGTATTATACGATCTATCGCCATCAACGTCGAAAATGTGTTTTGGCGCCAATCCCTATAGTACGTTCTCGATAAATTACGACCGTACCGTTCCGGGCCAATTAGTAGGCGCACGTGGTCTCCGAGGTCGCAGACCGGGGTCCCATCCGCCGCCAAGACATCTGAATAAAAATCATAGAGAAAATAAAAAAATATAAACAAGTTTATTATTAGAGTGCTCGTCGAGGCCGGGTCGCGCGGTCGCGATCTGTCCGATGGATGGGTGTGATCTACAGAAATACCCGCGCATCAAACGGGCGCGTGGTGCGACGTACCTTGGCGCGCGCGACACCGCGGGACCACCTCGGCCGCGGCACCCTCGCGCCTCGCGCCACCACACGCTCCTCGCGCGCGGCACACTTGCCTGCACTCCTGCACCTCCACTCCTCGCACTCGCACCGGTTCACCACATTACTACAATACTTACAAAAACCTTTACGGACGGCTGGTTAGGTAGACGGCTTCGTATGAAGTGATAGTGTTTCCTGAAGATAAGTGTAGTGTAAGAGTGCGTCTAGGTCCCTCCCTACATAGGGGTACCGACGGTGACAATATTGAGAACAACATAGTGCGCCGGTATGCACTTGCACGTGGTGCAATGAGTGGTTCGGTTTGTTTACCGGTGCGGACGGGATCACTCGGTGACTGAACGGGCGCGGGACCCGTGGCTGTTACAGTATCTACAATCATGTCGGAGGTGTGTTTTCTCATATATTAATTAATCTTATAACACGATTGCTTTTTGTAAATCAACGCTAGTACGCTAATTATGAATTAAACATTTTTCCAAAATAATTGAATACTTGCACAATATCACCGAAGATATTTTGTAAGGGATTAAATTATATCTACAAGGTTTCTGTATAAATATTACAGTAACATTTATTCAAAATAAATGCTAATTAGAACATCTAATTTATGTGGAAGTAAAGCTAGAGCGCCAAAAAATTTTAATTATAATAAGATACGAAACATTTTTGCTTTTCTTATTCTAACTCTGCATGGAATATTTACACTATGACATAGTGTACATTGTGGTAAACAAACAAGTGATCGGCATTCTTGAACGCAACAAAGTAGGTATACTGTAAGTGCAAGGTTGGGTCCGCCGTTTGACCGCATCGATCGGCTACGTACGACCCTGGCAAACAAGCTTTCTTCAATCAACATTAAAATGTATGATAATAACACACTTTACTTATTAGCTACACCATTGTAGTTCACTTTGATTACTGTTACGATTAATTTTATTATAATGTTATGGTTTATTTTTACTAACTAATTTTGCTTGATGTAAATTTATGCAAAAGACTGGTTAATTTGGTAATTTGAATTTATAATTAGTTTTGAAACTACGATAGGTTCTTCGGTCGTTTAAACTTATAAGCGCGCAGCGTAAATTGTTCAATGAATTTTGTGACCCTTTACATCTTTTTGAACATAATAAAATAAAGAATAAGTAGTAGTTACGCGTTTAAACAGCAAGTTACATTTGTGAAATGTCTGTTGTCTCTAAGTATTGCTACGTCCGTAGCATACGCATACCTACGCGTTACGAGGGCAGAGTCTACGAAGAAACATGTCAAAGCTGTAGCGATTGAAGTATTAAAGTGACCTCACGCACTGTAAAGTGTCGTGCTCGGGCGGGCGGGAATTATAACATTTCATTTGATATCTAACGGACACATTTGATTCAGCTTTTAAGTAGGTATAATTAATTACATTGCATTATTGTAAATCTTAATAAAATTAGATCAACTTCTAAAGTTCAGTGAGACGACGCTTTGCTGAAATAGATAAAAACTATAATAATCGTAAATTGTTAGCATTTTAATGAATATTAATCTCAAAGAATGTAGTGTTTTTACAATATTGCGAGACGCTGCATGAAGCTCCACAATGCGTAGGTTTGTTGTACCGAATCCAAATTGGTCACAGAAAAAATTGTTTGAAAAAGTGAAGATGAAAAGTAGTTAGTGAGTCGTAACAGCTTCTGCTGTGTCGGGATAGTAATTCGACAGAGTATTATAGTAGAGCGTTCTGTTTAGAGGATTATAAATAGAAAATAGAGAACACAATCGGGAAACTCGGCCACTGCTCCTGCTATTTTTGATTGAGGCTTGTCCCAAAATCAAGAACACGGTCAGACTAGCGGAACTCTTGACTATGAACCTACATTGTCATTGGGGTCACCACATGGTTCAGAGCATACGACTTGGATTACAGCGGTTTGCGCGTTACGTAAGTCTTTTGTCTTGTTTTCGGAGTGTTCAATCATAGATACTTATTGCCGTCACAGTTAGATCCGAGTGGTTTCCTTCCAAGTTAGAAATACATAATTATGTCAATTCCAACTTAGGCTTTTTAAATGTTATTTGTACATCATCACAAAACTATAACAAAATTTTCCTATGTAAATAATAAAAAAGGTTAACCATCAAATTTTTATGAACAATAATTTGGTCGGCGTTTGAGGATTAATACAACAACAATATATAATTGAACAACCTTGACCTAGTGATATGATGGTCGTTGACCCATCCTAGATTGTAAATAAGTATTTCAAAACATTTAGGACATAGTTTTATGCTGGTATATAATATTGTGTTGGAGTGTAATGTTTGAATGTTAAGGCCTCCATACACAAACACCCGGCGGCTTTACCCGGCCGGCAAGCCCCAGCGGCGCGGCGCGGCGGCGTCCTCTTTTTAATACCATCTTACTGGCTATATGTATAACCCGTCCCGGCGGCGGGCGACATTGACACTAGCTTGGGACTAGATGACCACACGGTCATCTAGTCTATTTTATTTTTCCAAAACTACCCCCGGTGGGGGTGTTAAATGAGTTTATTTGGAAAAATTAAATATTTCATAACTGTTTAGTCCTTGGTCCGATTTCCTTCAAATTTGGTATAAATAAAGCTCAAAACAAATAATGAAACACGTGTTTTTTATTTTTTCAATTTTTTTTATTTTCATCCTAATACTAAGGGGGCAAAGCCTGAGAAATTATTCTGAGGGTGATTTTCTTCAAAGTTGATATCATAACTCCTTCGTAATTTTGATCTGAATTACTTTTTACTATGACACAATGACATGTTTGATAACTCAATGCTACGAATAGAATTCGAAATTTAAATTTCATTTCTTATAAGTATGGTCTAAGAGCCGTAGTATTTTTAAGAAACGACTATTGATTTATGGATATACCTATGGGCGCTTGACGATTTCAAAATGTTGCTTACATTCCTACACTACTGAACTAATTTTGTATGAAGATTGTTCGAGACCCGGGAAAGGATAGTTTTAATCGACTGCGAAAAAAGGGATTAATGGTCTAGCGCGATAACCAACATCCGCGGGCGAAGCCGCGGGCGGAAAACTAGTATGTTATAAAAGAAGAAACTGACTGACTGATCGGTGACTGACTGACATATCAACTAAGAGTTCAACTGCTGGGTCTAGAGACTTCTAATTTGGCACAAAGGTTTTGTGTGAGGTCCAGGGGTACACTTCGAACGGATTTTTCAAAACTCACCTCTTATGGGGGTGAAAGCTGCGGGTGGAAGCTACATAGTATGAATTAAAAAGTTTTTCAGTAAGTTAGTCTTTCGTAGGTATAAATCACAGACTAGGTACAAAGAGAACTGTATAATGTGTGGATTGACTGGGCAGGGAAGGTAGTACAATGTTTTAACTTTCTTAATGTACAAATGAAGTGGGTATAGGTAACAAAAATTATGTGAATCGAAATGCACACGAATGTAACAAAAAGTTGAAGAGCAGCTCAAGAAAGGTCACAATTTCAACTAAGAGAAACCCGACGACGTGTTTAGGCCTTACAATAAGAAAATTCTTAAAAAGCAAAGTTGTATTTAGTTAGTTAAAGGATATTATGAAATATTTTGAAACGAATTTGATTGCCAATGAATAACAAAAGTACTTAAGATTCTAACTACCCTACTTAACATTTAAAATTAGGGTAAAATCCTCCGCTCTTCATTACTCTCGTCGACTAGCAAAGCAAAACAGTAAAGTCAAATAGTAATACCATACACGGTTGAAAATCCCACAGCTAAAGATAGTAATAATTTTAATTTAGGCGCTAAGTTTATTTTGGGCAAGAGCCAATATCAAAAATTAAAGATCATTTGGTATTGCAGATAACTAGCGACTGCGAAATAACACCTTTGCAAGTACTCGTACGTTTAAATCGAAAAGTACTCATAGAAGTAGCGGTGGAGCAACAATATCAGCCTCGCAAGTATGAATTGTTTCATTGCCGCAGCGCAATATCGGTGAAGGAAAACATCGTTAGGAAACCAACATGTCTTAGAACTAATCATAGACAGTCAGGACAAGTGACATCCACCGACTCGTACTAGGCTAGCGTGTGTGATTTACAGCCTAAACTCTCTCAACTCGTAAGATTGTAAAGAGAAGACGCGTGTCCAGCAGTGGGACGCCAAGAAGGGGACGAGAAGGTTTTACCCGAAAGTGTAGGCATAGGTAAATATCACCAACACTTCGCTGGTTATGTTTAGGTCTCATACTTGCATAAGGGTGATAAAAATATTAAACTTTAGGGACAATTCCCAACATCAAGTTTATAAGTGCTAAGATTCTTCTAATTACACAGACACGTTAGTTTGCTCGACCCGAATTAAGCGAACACAGGACTTCCCACAGGGCGAATGAAATGACAAGAAATTTAATTGTTGCTCTAGCTTATATTAGTGGACCAAAATTTCTCCAAATTTATTGTCAGTTTTGTAGAGTCGTATTGAGGTCATTTACAATGGACATCTTAATGATTAAAATCGCCAATAATAACGTTGTTTATGCCAAACTACTATTCACTTTATTGGATTGTCCTAGATTGGGTTTAGGCACATAAAATAAACGTAAGTAGGTAATGTAGGAAGATAATAAACGTAAATACACCAGTGAATAGTCAAAATAACAGCTGATGTTTTAACGCAGTATTATTACAGCAGTTATTAGATGATTTAATTAAGTGGATATAACTGTAGGTAATAAATTTAGGTACTATATTTGTGACTTTTAATAAAACTTAACTTAAAAAAATAATTTGCCTTCTAAAAGGGTGAAATAATAATTATAACGTAGATAAAGTCCAAATAAACGCGTGTGTCTCCTCCTAAATAAATAAGTTTAAAGGCCAAGTACCTACTTCTTTGAGGTCGGCGTGCCAACCCTTGAGCAGTGAGTTTCATTAGATTTTGATTCACGGATATTAATTAATTATTAACTTAAAGCTAAACATTTTATGTTGTGGTAACTGATAAAATAAAATTCAATTATAATCCCATTTCCGTTTTATTGTTAGAACTAAAATTGGTATGTTTTATGCAAATAAATAGGGAAGTATTTTTTTAATTTGGGTCAGGCATCGACCACAAACAAGAACTTCGCGTATGAACCTATTTAGGTGGAGACACACTTATGGTTTTACATAGATTTTATCAACGGTATAATTTAAATTTGTTTTATTTTTAAGATTTTTAGTTCACAATATTGTCTAACCTAAGATTAATTATAAGAATTATAACCCTGTAGGTAAGAAATTTGATCCTTAGAAGTCTTCAAAACGATTTCCGTCTGTAAATTACTTTGATATTATTGTTAAACGGTGTTACAAATGTTATATTTGTATTCATTATTATTAATTCTCAACAACACCTGTGTAGTAGAGTCTGTAAGGGTATAATTAAAAAAATATTATGCCATGCAAAGAAATAAAAGTAGATATTATCTATATTTGTAATCTCTACACTTGTTAATCCAAAAAACGATATCTACATAAAGTATTTTTTGCAAAATATCACCCACCATCTTGTTTTCAAAATATGCGTATTACATTTTTGTAATTTACGCCCTTGGTGATCTTGATCTCTAATCAAAAGAAATCTTAAATTTATGTCTGTGTCTTAAAAAAAATTTAAACCGATTTTGATGCCACTTTAAATTATCTCTAAGTTGGAAAGTATTACTTAAAAAAAATCATCGTAATGCGATGGCTAGTTTTAAAGTAATCGCGAGACAAACAAACATACATATACACTTACGAAAGTTGGTTATATTTAGAAGCCTACATAGTCCTCTGCGAATTTGGCGCAATTCTGACAATATTACTTACAAGTCCAATTGATAACCTCTCTTTTTTTGAAGTCGTATTAAAAATAGTTAGTCGTTTAGTCTGTTCCGTATTATTGGTGTGACTTTAGCTGCTTTCACTTTTGTAAATGCACTAAATATTCCTAAGTTAAGTCATAAACGGTAAGTTTTCCATGCTTACTAAGTTAGTCACAGTTTATCTGAAATAACTTAAGCGCATAAATTAATTGATTTCGATCTATCGAATGTTAAAGCACTTAATAGGGGAAAGTTAATTTCGATGCCGCTTGGAGCCAAACTCCAGGGCTAAAGAAATCCAATCTTCTTTACAAATAACTATGAAAAATATTTTAACCTTCTCCGAATATAGGGCGCAAGGGATAGCCCTCCACAAATTGCAACTTCAGCTCCATAATTAGAATCATTTCTCACCAGACTTTATTCCAGATCTTTTTTTTGTTTGTATTTTTCTTATTACACTTTATTTCAATTTACAATTACTAATCTCCATGCAGCACCCGATTTGAATAATAGACGGCAAAAATAAAATATCCATCAATGTATTAGATAAAGAACGATGCGTGAAATATAAACTTTTAAACTGTCGCATTGGATTAACAATAAGTATTTATATTTATCATAACGGGCAATTAACGCACTTACTTTGATTTGGCTTTTCATTTCGTGTTTCCGTTTCGAGCTCTTTCGCTGGATTATTCTGCTTACGACCACGACTGGTGCAACCAGTGTCGAAACGTAACGCCAAATAGTATAATAATGAAAAATAGTATATAACGTAGCGTATGAAAAACAATCCATCTTAGCTTTTTATTTAGGTCATTGGCTTGATGGTGCCAAAGATAACAAATGTAGAGGTGTTTAACTAACTTAAATATTTGTTAACGAGACTTAAAAGACCTTTTACTCGTTTACTCATTAGTTTGGCGTCTGGTGTCTGTCTGGACGAATTTAATAACTTGATAAAATAGACTTACAATAATAGGGATTAACTTTTTTATTTT
The DNA here is from genome assembly GCA_936450015.1 of Meganola albula. Lineage (NCBI taxonomy): Eukaryota > Metazoa > Arthropoda > Insecta > Lepidoptera > Nolidae > Meganola > Meganola albula. The sequence continues at coordinate 8,015,704 of OW388155.1, read as the reverse complement.
ACAATTTTTTTTTATTGTTTCAGGGAATGGCGACCACGTCGAGGAGTAGGAGAAAAGTATGTATTAGTCCTTAAACCTTAGAGTTAAGATTTTTTAATTATTTAAGTAGCTTTAAACGCGGAATCACAAAGTTGAATTAGTTTTATAGGAAAAAAGCTCCAATAGACACGGGTTATAAATATTCGTAGGTTCATGTTAGAATATAGGTATTTGAATGACCGATAGAATTGTGATGATATATACGAGTAAGTGCTTAAGTACTAAGTGGGGAAGGTATGTGTGACTTCGTCAAGAATTCTCAGTGGACATTCATGACATTTGTTCGTCAGTAAATAGGGTCGAAACGTAGGAATCTTCAAAGTGACTCCGGCTTGGTTTGAAACCGCTGGGTGAGGAATATGCGCCGCATGTAGAACACTTTACAACTATGTCATTTGGAACATTCCTACCTCCGCTTAGAACGCTTTGGACTTTAAATGACTCTTTAACCTGCCTCGTCATCATATAAGTACCTATATAACATTGGTTAACGTTTAAAAATATATTAAACTGACATCCAGTTCAGTTACTTACTTAAGCTTGAGGTAATATCGACTTGTCTTCGTAAGCTCACGAAAATGAAAATTTTCCGCTCAACGACTAAAAGTGAAAAATAATAATATTAAGAGTAATTAAGGCGGAAGATATACCTAGTCTCCGTGTTTATTTATTGTTGTGTGTAGGTTTTTCCTGTGTGTTCAAGTGTTTGATAATTAAACGGTTTATTTAAGTTGGTCTTTGAAGGTGGTTTCTGTTTTCATTTTTATGGCCTCAATACATCACATAGCGGTTTATTTACATACAGTTTTCGGCGTTGCATGTCACTTTTTTTAAAGCCGGCGATGTTTACTGGACACGTTTGAATTGACGCGGTGCCAAGCACGACACAGCTATTTCAATGCGATCTCACACGGTCACACTGGCCGCACCTAGCTTACTGCTAATCTGTCCATCAATCATAAAGAATATAGGTTGCCATTTGATTAACATTTTTTATGAAAATCATCTCTATGTAGGTTATCTATTAAAGATATATTTGGGTCAACGATAAGACTAGAAAATCTTAATATTTATTTCACTCATTTACAATGTTTGGTATTCGTTGACCTAGCTAGTTCGATACGTCGATGACCTATCTTTCATGTAAAACAAACTGTTTTATTATAGGCACCACGAGCTGTTTGTTAGTATTTAATGAGTTGTCAAGAAACGCTGGCATGATTATCGGCCAATCTTAACGCATTGGCACCAAGAATATGATCACGCGCATGTTATGCCAAGGTCGCATGGAACACCTAAATCTAATTTTGTAAACATTCTCCTATTTTATTTATCCTTATTAATATTAATTAATAAATCAGAATAAAAATGATGATGAACCTACCAATTTTGGTAGGTTCATCATCATCATCCGCCTATTTTGGTTCGCTGGTCAACAATGCTCTCCTAAAGTATCTACGCTATTCAGCATGATGTGCGGATACTTTCATCCAGGTTTATCTCATTTTATTTCTATATGGTCTGTATCGCGTCGTGCTGAATCATCTTAATCTTAGATATTTTAATATGTCGTCGTTCTGTTTCAAATCACCATCGCATTCTTTGAAATTTTCTAATCGCAATTTTGTTAGTCATCTTTTATATTTAAGCGTTTTTGACAGTTTTCCAAGAATTGCCAATCCTATGTCTAAGTACTGATACATATTTAAGGTGTATCAGTGTTGAGAGCCAAGTTTAGCAGGTAATATATTGCATTAAGATCAGTCTAATGTTCTGGTAATGAGTTGTCACTATATATAGTGCGTCACCTTTGTATAATAATGCAGTCCAATGTTAGTTGAGTCTTTCGGTTGAAGTGGTCATTAATGTTGTTTGTTTTCAGTATCAATGCGAATTGGTGAAGTGTAGTGTTGATTGATAATCATGAGTGATGTAGGTGTTGAAAGATGTTTAATTAAGTGACAATAAGAAAGATTGTGTCGGGCGCTACGTAGTAGCTTGTTATAATCATAATTAGTTCGTTTGATTCATTAACTAACTCAGTTTTTGCATAAATAGAGAAAATATCACTCAAATTAAATAGAACAGGCTATTTTTAGTATTTATTTTTACGATAATTAAGTATTAAGTAACGCTGCACAAATGTTTTATATTTCCCTATCACTTTTGTGCTGTGTTAGTTAACAAAATTATTTTTTACCAGATATGGAGTTATTGATCTGAATTGTCTGATAAAATGAATGACAAGTTAGATAAAGAGTAAATTGATAAAAACCAATATCAGCGAGCATTAATTTTCTTCTTGTAGATGTTGAGTGACATAGTAGTGTTTTTGTTGAATAGTGTTTGAATCGTGTGTATGTCTGATAGTGCGTGTGTTGGTTCGCAGCAAGAAGATGAAAAGAAGAGTAAGAAGAAGCAGTCTCCGGTGGACGAGCGGCCCGTCGTGCCAGCTCCCAGTGAAGCTATGCTCAATAGTAAGTTACCTGGTCCCGGATGAGCCAAGTGGCAATTGCTATAGGCTCCGCGAATTCTAACCTAAATCAATTAATTAATTAAGTAACTATCTCATACTTAAAACAAACTTAAGGTCCATAGCACAATAAGGGCTATTGATAAAATTTGCTACAGACAGACCTCTCGCTTCCTTAATGCAAATCACCTTTAAAAATTTAATCTTTGCAAACGATTACGTACTATCTTTACAAACTATTCAGTAATTTGTAAGTGACAACTTCGAAGAGAACTAAACTTGACATCTCGGGATTCCCAGTTTAGGTAGGTAGTACCTGCCTAGGTGCATATAAGTTGGGTATGATGTAGACGTATTTCAGCCTTTACCTGTGAGGTTATTGCAATAATTCCTCTGTGATAATCTAGACATTATCATACCATAACGCCTTTATTACCGGAAGGAGTAAACAGGGCTAAATAATATCCACGTTTCGCCAGTAAAGTTGTGGTTTTAGATAAAGGTAGTATAGCTCATTGCCATGTGAAAATATGATACTTTAATTGATGTTTACATTTCGTCGCCGCACGGAATATCTAAACTGTAAATTAGAGCTCATTTGTGCGATCAATTTACTCGCCCCCGCAGTTTTTCCCGCTTACAAAGTCACGTAGTCATCACCAATGCGGAGTATTGTTGGTTGTTTCAAATTCATCAACACCATTATAGTCATTTCCATAAACGGTTTGTACGGTTTCTTTTGTTTACATTTCTTTTCTCAAAACATGTTTATACTTAGGTAGAGGTACTATTAACGCATTGTAAGTTGTAGGTACATACCACAGATCATCAAAATCCTCCACCTGGGCGGTTGACTGTTCTGTGAGTAGTATCAATCACTCCTAAACGATAATAGGCGAATGATCGCCGATGTACAATGAGATTGAAGGGCTTGTGCACTTTGGGCTGCAAAAACATCTGTATAAAATCGGACTGGCAGAAAGTCACACAGCTGGAGTCGTTAAGGAAACTCACTGGCGTGAAAACACATGAATGCATTAGGAGTAGATCGTCCTACTCTTGATGAATACGGCCTCATGTGTCCCCAATAAATAGGACGGGGATGGACAAGCTGTGCGGAGGGAAAATACTTGAGGTTTCAAAGTATCAAGGGGAAGCTCAAAAGATCCCACTAGGTTGAGGTGCTCAGGGTCTACCAGCCCCTTGATAAGATAAGATAAGACCCACACTACGAAATGTTAAGGACCTAGGTACTAAAAAGCTAAATTAACTAAACTCTTTGTATTTCTGCAAAGAAACGAAAACCGCCCCTATAAATTGGTTGCATGATCAAGCTTAATTCTCTTTAGGTTGTTTTTTGACCATGAAGTTTTATGAAGAACATTGAAAAGCATAATTACTTAAATAGGTACCTACCTACTATATTTAAATCGGCTAGAAATCCTTTTACAATTCTTTATGTGACTTTGATGTCGCAATGATACCTAAATCGATATTGTATAGGTACATTTTGTGTAAAATAGAATTCTAAACAGAACCTTTTCAGTATTTTGTCTAACAAAGGCTAACTATAGTTAGAAATACCTACATATGTAGGGTGACTGATAATTAGTGTAAAATGCCTAACCACGTCGCGCCTCGTCGTGCTCATAAATAACTTGACAAACAACTTTTCCAAAGATTTTTTTTGGAAAAACAGTTTTTTTATTAAATCGCTATTTTATATTGAGTCATACAGTAGCGACAATGATAATAGAGAGTAGAGTAGGGAGGGACCAGGTAACCGGCGCGCGTAATTAGTAAGTAATTTAATTAAAAAAATGTTGCTCCAAAATAAGTTCCTATGGAAAAAATAATCATTCACTAACACCTCGTGGCGAAGTATATAATACTTTTTACTAATCATCTGTAGGTATAGTATAGGTACAAAACAAGATCCACTTTGTTTTTTTTTTCTCAGTAGAACTAAGAACTTCGTTCCTTTTTATGTTTAGCAGAGGTAAGTAGTTTAAGTAGGTATTTAACAGTTACAGGGACGTTACCTATACCTGTATGTAAAAGCGCACTGTGTCTGCCCACTGTGTCTTGATGATCAATTCTGTAACAAAAGGCAATGAATAACACCCGAGAGATTATAATCAATCAAAATAACTAGGTAGATATTATCTGTAAGCGTAAATGTTTGTCCGGATTACTGCAGATAAGTTTTGGCTTTATGGTCTTAGGCTATCTATTTCAATTACAGAGTTATTGTCATTGTAATCTATGGATATCTTTTTGTTAGGTGAGCGTGAAATTATTATTTCATGGCCATCATAAAAGAAACAACAAGACAAAGTTAGGGCGAGTCTCTAACTGCTTTGAAGCCTACCTATAGTGTATTTTCAGTGGTCAGTGCTTCTTCTGTAGGTATATACACCTTTTTTGCATTAATATCTTAATCAAAGAATAGGAATCCCTCTCTCAGTTGCCTTTCGACTTTCTGATACCTACCTACATAATAAGAATATATATAACTACAGACTACCTAAATGTTTTGAAATGTTGTAGAATTCTAAAAAAGATTTAAAGTAAAGGTATTTACGCGATACGAAGTTCACGATCTCAGCTAGTTTTAAATATTTTTGCTTTTATTCAACTAAAATCATCGCATGCACAATGCATCCATTAAACCACACGATAACTAGAATTTAGTTTGGATTTGACGTTAAGTGATATTGAAAGCAATTAAATCAGTCTGATTGATGCTACGCATAAGTGTCTATAGTGTTTACAAGTTTTATGACGTTGTAAATTGCGCGCAAAGTATTTATCGCCCGTCCGTTTCTTTGCTTTTAATTTTCTTTTAATGGGCACGTATGTGCACGAAAATTTCACATGACTACCAAAAAATAAATTGTTGGTTCCACTTTTTATTCAAGTCGTTAACTTTATTTAACTAAAAGAAAATTCATACACGTTCGTAGGACATTTCAAATTTTTGGTATTGTAGGTATGTATTTGATCACTAATTTGACCTAACCACTTTTTGTAATTCTGTATTGTCAGATTGGCATTCTTTTACAATTCATATATCTAACGAATTATTGATAAAAGTTATAGGTTGGTAGGTAACAAAACATAACTTCACACTTAAGAGTTTTCATCACAATAGGTACCTACCTATCTTATCATGGCACAAAATAATTTAGTGCTGAGATAACAGCGGTGATGCACTATCATAATCTTTAGTAAATATTGTCGGGTATGTATACAACAACGAGACGAATGAACAATTTTAGTCAAAACATATTGTCATAGATAGTAGAAGGATACGTTTAGATAATAGTGATAAGGCAAAAGATGTCGTCGATATAATAATTGTTATAGAAACATTGTTAAAAGTTCCTTATTGTAAAATGGCGTTTCAAAAAGGGAACGATTTCTGTAAGTACCTGTTATGCACTAAGCATTGATAAGTGGACAGTTCTATTTCCTACTAAGTTAATATTACCTGGTAGATAAATTATTGCTTATCGACATTTTGGTAAAGGACGATGTTCTGATTATAATTAAGTAGATGGCGGGATGTGGTGCCAGTAATGATTTTTAATAAACCTACCAAGGTCAATGTTTATTCAATTATCTCAGATAAAACAAGTTTTCTTTTTTCTATACTTATTCCTTTCAATAACTTTTTAAATTCCTAGATACTCTGTGCCCAATTTCGTTTAATGAAATCAATCAGTATCAAGTTAATTGTCAAGCTAGTCGATTCCCTATCAATTTTGACAAGGCTGCAAGTTGTAAGGCTTAAATTCATTTGTCGTGTTTTTTTAACCAAACCAAAATTGTGAGGCCATTGTGGATTAACAAATAACTAATCTGATCATATCTACTGAGTCAAATTATTTGGACAACCCTTGTTCAAAGGGACACTTCAATAACATCTAATTAATTAATCAATTATTCGAAAATATGATTAGATTATTAATCGCCTAAGTATGTACCCGAAGGTGTAAGTAAGGGTATATCACTCACAATTGTAACATCGAATACAATATAATAATGGGATATTAACACACACGGTCATCTGATCCCAAACTAAGCGAGCTTGTTCTATGAAAACCTGATAACTGGTAATATACTACATATAATACTTTTCTTTTGTAAATATATACTTAAATATAGATAATTACACCCAGACACGAGATAAACAGACATATTTAAACAAATGTTTGTCTCGGGTGGAAATCGAACCCACGACCTGCAACGTGAAAAGCAAGTATCTTTCCGACCACGCCACCGCCCCGTCTAAAATTGGTGCCTTTGGAGCCTTTAAGTGAGAAGGTGAGAAGGTGTGACAGTGTCTACAGTTAAGACCTTACCTTAACTCTTAAAATCGAGACGACCCGTGGCCTCTAAAAATGTTTGTTCTAAAACTTGTACAAACTATAGTGTTTTATTTCAGATTTACGGACAGCATTCGGTCTGCTGGACCGAGATAGCGACGGACACGTAACGCCGGCAGAGCTGCAGTTCATGCTGCGGAACCTCGGGATAGAAGTCAGCGACGACCTTATCTCTGACCTCATTAAGGATGCCAGTAAAACTGGTCAGTGTATTGAAGTTATACCAATATTCTGATTAAAACTCGTGCGGGATCCAAGACAGTTTTGAATGTTCCGGTACTTCGCCAAAATTTAACACATTAACATTATTTTATGTGATTGTAATGGTGGGTCTAATCCATAGATCAGCTAACCGCGCTTTGGATTTTGATAATTTTTGGTTTAGTCTCATAAAAACGGTTCTCTACATTTATCACATTGACCTCCATAGTTTACAGGCCAGGAATATGAGCAATTAGAATTTGTAATTTATTGCATGCTCACGTCTATTTGTTGTAATCTGTTACTTGAGTAAACTGCCAATGAAAACAAAACGAAAATTCTGTCGCATAACAAATCTAATCTTTAAAAACAATGGGTAGTCTACATTTTTATAAAAACTTAAAGAACAGCATATACAGTGTAGACAAACTGGAATAACCAAATTCGCTGTAGGTACTTTCGTTCCTTCTAACAAAAGCAAGTTTTTTTTAACAAGATAGTGGCACTGATTAAAACATTTTAAAATTGAGATAACTCTAACTTGATGAGGTACTCACTCGGCTAAGCACTTGACGATGGAGATAAAACGTTCATAGCTTGCTCTCGCCTGTTTGCCAGCGAAGCTAGATTAAAAGACACTATCTAAAAAAATACAGTTAATGTTGTTTAATTAATTTCTCAGTATCTCACACTAATAGAAAATATAGGTAGGTAGAACTACTGTAATACGTTTCTAAATTTTGGTGTCATTTATGTGCTTCATAATAATTTTATTATGTGTCGCTTATGTATCTTATTAATACTGCACATTGCTTATAGTTACTCTTGAATTTCTGCCAAGAGCGTATAGAAGGGTAGCTAGATATTTACATATGTAGCGTATACCTACTTAGAAAATTAATTTGTTTAATAACAGTACCACTTTGTGACACACAACCTTTACAACATATTACTTCCTCCAGAATGTGAGTTAGCGATCGCCTTGCATTCCAAACTCTACGGCCATGCAACTACTGGCTCTACATTTATATGCTCCTATATGCTCCATTAGTAACGTGACTGAGAGATGAGACACATGATTTAGAGACTTTTCAATGTTACCTAATGAGGTTACATTGAAAAATCTAAACGTCAGAAATAATTACAAACATTTTATTATTCCGCTCGATAAATACCTATTGAGCTAGATATTATTTCCTAGGAGCAAAACTTTGCCAAGTGCATATTAAGGGACTGGCGTATAGTTATACCGACATTGCTTCTTTAAAATCTAAAATAGTTTATAAGCAATTACGTTATTTTGAAAAGTTATCGATGCCAAGATGTTTGGCGACAATACATCAAAGTAAGGAAGTACTTAGGTACAAAAATTCGACCTCAATGCTCTAACAGTACCTAACTCAAACAACACTCCGCACAACCGATTTTGATAAAATTAAAATGGAACCACTAGGAAAGTATACCTTTTGAAACAAAAAAATAATTATAAAAATCGATTTATAATGGCGGAATTATCGCGTAACATTGGTACATACAAAAAAACACACAGTTGAATTGAAAACTTTCTTTTTAAGTCTGTTGAAAAGCTGCTAGCTATTGAAGCTATTGAAAAATTGAAAGACATTTTATAAAACCTAACCATAGATTAAGTACTTACGTGTTTATTTAGGTTTAGAGGTTATAAATAACGATTTATTCCAAAATTTTGTTATTATTTGGTACATTCATACAAATTTAAGAAGGTTAAATCATGATAAGGTAGACTATTTGAAATATTTATGTTATTCCTTAGGGAATCGTCGATATTGGTTTGTTGTGATCCTTCGATATTTATTGTTTGTACAATGTACACGTGTAGTTTGAGAAGCCTACAATAAAAGCTTAAATGTGGTGGGTGGAGCTAGGTGAAATTAAGGTTCAACTTATTGCAAGTTAGGTGAAGGTCGACCTTCGATCAACGAAACAAAACTTACCTCATTTCCGTTTTCATTGCCACCTTTATTCATGGTTTTCTTTGAAAATCTAGGTACGTGAGCGTAGGTGGCATTAATTAATATGACGTCATTAGAGCTAGTCGTCAGGCCAAAGACGCCCACGCCACGGTTAATATCAACAGTTCGGTGACACCCTAGATCGATTGATGTTCCTTTCAAAGTTCAAACTAAAATTTATATAATGGATGAGCAACTTGTAAAGCTGAAAAGTTCTGTCTGGAGTAATTCGGTTACAAAGTTTAGTAGACCGACGTATACTTTGTAGATGTTTCGACCAAACACAACCTCACACTGTTTTAATACAGAGGTTTGTCGAACAAAGTAATGGCTGTTGTTACATAACCAATATTGATGGGACTTTGATAACATCGTACTTCCGCAGCCCTTTATCTACGATCTCTTGACCGATCAGATAGCTCTTGTCCAAGCTTCAAGTCGAGGTTAGCTTTAACACGATTCAACCCAAGTACTTAATTGTTATCAAAGTTGCGTGAGGCTACTGTTTCACTGTTACCTTATACCTATAGGATTAACGATTATTGTGATGTAAATAACTACAGTTGTTTGCAGCGATTTGAGGAATTAGTTAGTAAAGCATTTAGTTATTTCAGTAAAATGAATCTTTGCAGTAACATAACTGTGACAGTAATAGTTTTTGAAACGAAAAAAGTTGGTCAGTAAAAATCTGTGATGAAGCCCACGCTGCCAATAGAGTAATAGCGTTTACCTACAAACTGTCTTGAGACAGGTCTGATGCTGGACTATCTTTAACTACCTATAGTTAGTGTGTAAGTTGAAAACTGCAAGCCTACATTCAACCATTTCCAGCAATATCATACATTTGTTTCCAAACGTAAATGTCGCTTTTCATTGATATTAGTTGCTAGGTGGCGCACGAGTACGGGTCTCGCCTTAGTCTCGGGTTCGATTCCTGGTCGTGGCCACACAGCCGTGTGAATTGTTACATCGCCGCTGCTCTAAATCGGTGAAGTAAAACACTGTGAAGAAACCGGTATGTCTAAGAATGAATCATTCGAGGACATATGACATCCACCAACCCGAACTTGGCTAGCATTTGTGGACTAAGGCCTAATATCTCTCAACTCGTTAGATAGCTCAGAGAAGACTCGTGCCCAACTGTGGGACACTAAAAAGGGTTTAAGTGACTTTTTAATCGACTGAGGCAAACGTTGCCTGCAGGGAGCTAATCATGTCACGAAAAGATTGTCACCAACATTAATTATATAATAACGACTCGAAGCCCTCTTGTTAATTGTCGCATAACATTTTGTTACTTTATTTGGGAAGTTAAATATCGTTCTTAGTACGGCGGTGTGTCGTTTATTTAACTCGTAATCTTTAATTACGGTCCTAAAGCCATGACATCATTCTTTTATTCTTATTCTTTATTGTACACAAAACACATAAATATACAATTTATAAATAGGAAACAACAAATGTACACAGGCGAGCCTAATTCAATTCAAATATGAATTTTCTACCAGCAAACCCTCAGTAGAGAAAACTTGTGAGCATCGTTAAGAAAATATTGTATTATTAGGAAATTTTAACATTTACGTTGTTGTTAATGCCTGCCGTTTCATCTGTAACATTAGTTAATTGTCTTAAGGAGCTGATAAACTTGGGCATTTACTTGTGAGCATTCTTGAGAATGTTAAAATAAACGAGAGCGTTTTATCGAGCATTTTATTGAGCGTTCTGGCGAGCAATCTAGAATGGACAGTAAATTAAGACAAAACAACTTAGTCAAGTAGGTACCACAATTTTCTATTTTTATTGTTATTTTATTTAATTCTACCTAAAAGTATAAATGCAGCTCATGCGACCGTATAGTCTGACATCTTAGTGAAAAATATTTTTTACGCATCGACTAGAGCGTTCGCTCAAAAATGTTGTTAGCTAGGTTTGGCTCTATAATTGACTCTGTTCTTTGGTCCAGTTAGACAAATTTAACAATGAACTATCTATCTAACTCCTTCCATTATCTTCCTGATTAAATTTGAGCACGATCCAAGACAGTTTAGGTGTCTCAGGTCTTGGCCGAATTTCGAAACCCTGAGTCTCTTTATGGGCGTCGGGCGATGCTGCCTGGCTTACAGAAGTGGCAGTGGCTGAATAGTGATGATGGATTTCCCAATTGAAAACTGTGGTATACCTAATAGTTATTAAACGTGCCCTGCCCTGCTACGCCTAAGTATCGCTATACAGTGTGAACCTGGAATCGGGGATAATATTGGAAACGAAGGCTCTATAGGTCAATAGTAATTGAATCATTATGGTCCCAACTAAATAAAAATATTTAGATTTTTTTCAAACGAATGAATTTAAGATTAAGATCATAATTTCAATGTAATAGTTTCGCTCCACTCAATCGACTAAGTTCGTTGGTTTATTATCCCCTGTACCACGCACGACATTGACAATGTTACCCATAGTTTGCACCAAGAAACATTAAACATGTAATGTATCGAAACTTGAAATGGGAAATAAATCGCTTAACTTGTTTTGTTGAGTTTACGTTCGCACTCAATAAAACAATGTAAAAACTTTGACAGATTTTAGGATTTGTCATAGTCTGTGTTCTATCTGACCAAAAATATAATCTATATCATGTTTGTCTATACTTTTGTCACATTTAACGTTTCCACTGTTCAAAAATATCCCTTGCAACTTGTATAGCAATCGATATATTATTGTTATCCAAGAGAGCGGAAAACATCTTGTTCAGAAAGCATATTCTAGTCACTAATAAACTTTTAACCGCCTTTCAATTGTCATAATGACAAAAAATCTCTCATTTGCGAAATTTACTGACGGATTTATCGATAAATTTTTTGCTAATGAAAATTAATTAAAAACATGTGTAGCTTTGTGTCTAGACTGTGAAACGTCAAACAAGTTCAGCTCAAAAAAAATTGCGATAGTGGAAACACGGCTTTACACTGACGGAAAATAGTGTTTACTAGCATGTTTTCATGTAAATGTTTCGTCAAACTCACGATTTAGTGATAACTGATAACATCGTATTGCAATAATACACTGCTTATGAATAGTAATTTTAAATTCGGTTGTGTCTAATGCATGGGTTTGGGTTAACTGGAATCTTTTCAGAAAGAAAATACTAATACCAACTCTAGACGGTAATTATACTTCGTACCTATCTCTCCCGAAGATGATTACAGTTTACATGCAGCAGCACGCGAGATGATGCTGTCCTTATCACACTTTCAAAGTTATAAAAAACTTTTGAATTAATTAAATAATTTAAAAGAAAATTAGATATTAAAGAGTATGTTCACTGACTCGTTCACCTCGCCAGATCGCGACAGTGTGCTTCGACCTCCATTACGTGATTTTGTGTTGTCCGAGTCACACGGAACATATTTTGTTCTCAAAAATATCTATTTGAAATGAGAAAAAGGAAGTAGCCTGATTAAAATATAGTGTTATAGTTAAAAAGTGTTTCAAAAAAGTAAAAAGCTATATAAAAAAGCGTAGGAGATCTTCGTCATCCATCAATTATTAACGCGCCATCGTTGTTTCCCGCGCATTCTAGTGAACCGGCTTTCGACATAACCAGTGATCCCGAACCAAATGGTACGTAATCTTCTAATTATTATTTTGCGGCATTTATGTGCAAATAGCATCCGAGTTTTATTTTCATCTACCGCCAAATTGAACAAATTATTCACAAATCAGTTTATTACATACTGAATCTATGCTCACAATAATGTTTTTTATAATTATATAGAATCCCGACGTAAACCGTGTGTGGACCCTTTCTTTTATTACGTCATAAATGATGTTAATTAATGTATTATCCCGACGTATACCGTGTGTGGATGTACAGAATTTGTCATAAAATGATTTCAATCATTGGGCTATCCCGACGTATATCGTGTGTGGATACTATGACCACCGACCGAGCTTATGCATTTACGGTCAATCTTATCAACCCTTATGCAGCTCGCTTGCTTATTTTATAGCTACAACCTACGTCATTACAGACGCGATCTTTTGAAGCAGTATTTACCTGCTAAAAATTGCACCCTAAAAGTGCCACTATTATAAAGTCCCCGCCTTTTGAAAACAATGTTAGGAGAGATTCTTACAGCAAGCAGGAACAAAACCTAGCTGTATTTCAGCAACTGGCAAAGCACTAAACTTAGCTTTATCAAAGACTGAGATTGTCCCACAAGATATCATTATGTAACTGACGCAGTGCGCTTGAAGCGACACACATTACAGGGAATCCCTTTCAAGACGTTTTACTATTATAAACTCTTTGAGTAAACAAAATCGAGAAATAATAAAAAACGTATATTGCACGACAATTTATTCGGTTGCAATTTATCAGATTACTTATAATCAAATAGGGCTATATCTTCGCCTGTCGCAGAACTCAGCAGAGTAAACAGCCTAATATTTCTTGCCATTTGGAGCTTTAAACGCATGGGGGGGCACCGCGAGCACCGGCCGCCGAGCCGCGAGCGCGTGTACCCCAACCAGACTCGGCGCCCGCCGCCGCTGCCACCGCTTGCGCCGCCGCGGGACTATTGCCGCGCGCCTGCCATGCGCTCGCGGATAGCAACGCGCAACAACATCGGCGACGATGATTCATACGCCTTCCCTTCATCACAACAGTAACATACCTGTAGATGGCGGACTTTAATCTTATGTTTCACGAATGGCTTCAAAACAAATTAGCTATAAGCTATATGATTTCACACTAAACCGTATCAAACAAATTATTCTACTAAACATCTTTCTACTAAAGAAATTACCAAGATTTCTTTAATAAATAAAATTATTATTATTATCATAGTAGATGAGTGCATTTCGGAATTATTGGAATCTGGGTTTGTTTCTCATACGCATAACAAATTATTTCACCCAATTCTAATAAACAAAATAAAAAATAGGGGGTTTATACTGAATTTAAAACAATTAAATAAATTCGCTACCGTCAATCACTTCTAAATGAAAGATTATCATACAGCGTTCAAATTACGTCGTAACGCTTATAAGGCAACGTTCGATTAAAGGAAGCTTATTTTATATTGCCCATAGCTAAATCTGACAGGATTTACCTCAGTCTTGCCTTAAAGTTTGAACGATTTCACTAACAATTGTTCGAATTTAATGTCTCACCCCTTGGACTATGTACCACTACATACGTGTTCGTAAAATTATTGCAGCCGGACTTATACTATTATTTAAGCTCATAAGGATTCGAATCCGATTTTATTTACAAGAAAAATCGTTTCTATTATATTAAATATTTACAGAAAAAATTTTACATACCAAAAGATGTTAAATTAGAGAATTTTCTAGATACATAGCATTATTGTTGTCAGCTGTCCCCCAATGGCTGCTTATACACCAAGCAATTCGAAAAACAAAATTTCTCGCATTACACTACTCCATATAATAAATATATAACCCTTCCAGGCTATTGGTACTAAAAATGATTTTATTTGGTGAAGACATCATATAGTCACTGTGTGTTTTTATTGGCCACTTTATTTACAATGACAGCTGTCTTTAAATATAAGCATAGTTCTGTTTCAACAATAGTTTGGGGAATAGCTTAAAATAACCAAATCGGACACTAGGACAGCTCACAAACGTAGTTACATATAAAACATCAACTACCCTCGAACGATTAACGGAGTTCTACGGGTTAAAGATAAAGCCTAGCACTTAAAAACTTGCAGTATCCTGTTCAGATTAGATACAACAGAGAGCTATTGTGTACATTAACAAAATGGGCAGGATTCAGTTCACGCACTACAAAATTGCACGTGACTTATGGCAATCATGTGAAAAACTCAACTTAATTATTTTTTGCTGCACATCATGTTTAAGAACGCAGTAGCAGACTTCAAGTCGCAATAAATAGCCAACATAGACGCCGAATGGCAGTTGCTGATTACGATTACGCATTCGCACAATTATTCGCGAGTTCGGCTCGCCTGAGTTAAACTTATTTGTAAGCATTTAAAAATACAAATGTGAAATTAGACCGAAATTCAAAAAACAACGTTTCCAATTAGTTAAAAAAAAAAAAAAAATCCTTAAAGTATTACACAAAATAAAAACTAGACCACACTGGCCAACGCAACCCTGGTCACCTATTTGGTCAAACTCATCTTCTAGTGCCAGAAGTGTTATTTTTCGGGCCTAGTAATTTTTGCTGTTTCCCCTTTCAGGAACGTGTATCCCCTGTATGCAGGGGGAGATTATCAGAGAGTCACTTCTAAGATGCGGAATCCTCGAGGCATCGTTTTCTTATAACACCCTATGCCAATATAATAGCCCGCTAAAACCAGTGTGATTGTACTGTAGTAAAAAGGGCATAGATTACTGTTCGTCTAATACTTTTCAAGTAATAGAATTCTTATCAGAACACTTTAATTCAGGCTCAGCATTTTGTTAGGACAGGAAATGTAAAAATGAAAAACCTGTTATGATTCTATAAATAGATTTTTCAAAGCAGTTTACCGTATGAATCCCCCTGTACAATATGATACCACCTGGGACCCCAAATTAGTACTCAATTATTTATCAAATTATTTTCCAGATGATTGAATTACCTGTAAAGGAGTTATCTTTCAATACTGTCACCTACTTGCCTTAACATGAACACAAAGAATTGCATTCTTACCTTAAGTCTAATCAAAATAAAAAATATAAATATGACATTCGACTCAGAGAAAATCATAATCAAAGTAAAAACCTCAAGTCCCGGATGCTATTATCCCCTGATTAAACTACCATATATTAAAGAAAACCCTAGCCTTTGTCCAGTTTTAACACTACATATTATTATAAGCACATTTAAACATATCAGACACGCCAGTGGTCGGTGGGATGCTTGCATTTCACGCCGCAGGTCGTGGGTTTACTTTCCGCCCGGGACAAACGTTTGTGTGATGAACATGTCTGTTTGTATCGAGTCTGGGTGTTAATATAAAATAAAATAGTATAAATATAGTTTAGACCAGTTATCTGGTTTCCATAACACAAGCTCTACTTAGCTTGGGACCATATAAAAAAATTGGTTACCTGTAAAGTCGGTATACGGGCGAAAGTTTTACGTGACAACGACTTTGAGTGGTAAAATAATTTTAATGTGAATATTCATTCGTATAGTAGGAAGAAGGCGCGTGCCTTTCACTTTTTATGTCTGTCTCTCTCGCTCTTAGGCGGGCTAACCATGCCCGAGTGGAAGGGACGCGTGCCTCTCACTCGCTCTCATTGTGAGCGCATAACGTGAGCGGAGCGTAACGCAGTTTCTTGAAGTGTCACCCGGCAAACCAATTTATAAGACGTTATATAAAAATATATAAAAATACCGTCAACGAAGAATCGCTATTTATTAGTTTAGCGGCATTGACCTTGTCTATGCCGCTGTCTTGCTTTGCTTTGTCTATGGGGTGCTTGACTATCTACGTGCGAGTTATGAAAACATAGTAAAAAGTTATGAAAATATAGTAAAATGCACCCCAAGTTTTTTACTCTGAATTGAACTATTCTCCTAATAATTTAAAAATTGTTATAATTTTATTTTGAAGTAATTAGTTATGATTGATTGTTCGATCTTTTACGACTGAAACATAAACTCTTTGTAATTAAAAATTATTTTTTACTTTTAGTTCGATTAGCTATAAAAGCGTGGCTATTTAGTTCTTTTATTTTTAAACTATAATTTATTGATAATGCTCAATTTATATTGTTAATTAGTGTTATTCATTTAACTATATTATAGATATTATAAGTATTATTTGAAATTATTTTTGAACTTAATCTATTATAGCATCTACGATTTGATCGTTACCTAGTAGGTATATTTTATTTCACTGTTATGTGTTACTATTTTTTTTTTTTTTTTTTCTTCTGATGCTCTTAACATCTGCATGTAAACTGTAATCATCTTCGGGAGAGATACGAAGTATAGGGTAAAAGAGGGTAATGGGGGTCACTTAAGCGAGAACTCAAATAAAATTTTAATTAAAAAGAAAGTATTTATTATAACTGCGTATAAACATAATTTGCTTATTAAACTAACTTAAGAGATCAATTTCAGTCACTTTGGCAGTCAACTTTGGAAATTATAAGAGTTTAAAAAAAAAACAGATTTGACTCCCATTACACCAACGTAGGGGTAATGGTGATCACCCTGGGGGCAATTGGAGTCAAATAAAATCTAGCATACGTCGCAAACATAACCTTCAGCTGACTCCCATCCTGTGCACTCCGCGTGAGCCCATAGTCCACACGAGGTACACCTGTACCACAGCTCGTTGTTTCTTCCGAATTCGTTGCATACTAGGCATCTGTTCCCAGCATCTTCTGCGTCATCATCCTCATCGTCCTGGCATAAGTCGTCAGTGCCAACATCTGATACAGAAGTTTCGTTCTGTTCTTGTAATACTTGGCGCTTTGCCTTTTCAGGACCCTTCTTCTGTACTTTAGTCTTTTTTCCTTGTCCTTTACCTTTCCATGTTTTCTCTTTTTCTTTACCTCCTTTTTTCTTTATTTTTTTAATTTCCTTTTCTAACAGATTTTCTTTTTGTGGCGTTGAAGTTAAAATTGTAGCGTGTTGCTTCTTTCGGTCCTGTCTTGTTTTAATAACAGATGCTTTCTCGGGCATTTTTATTAAATCATGCAATACACTAGATTGATTAGGCGTGCCA
This sequence comes from Meganola albula, assembly GCA_936450015.1. NCBI lineage: Eukaryota > Metazoa > Arthropoda > Insecta > Lepidoptera > Nolidae > Meganola > Meganola albula. Next base: position 7,997,886 of record OW388155.1, on the reverse strand, counting down.
GGAACTTGTGGTACAACATCTGATTCAGAATCAAGGACTTCTTGGTTAGACATCATAAGATCTAGTGAAACAATTTGTGTTGACGTGCTCGGAACTGGTGAGTCTTCTTTTGATGTACTGGGAATCACACAGGCAACTGCGAGAGATTCATTGCAGTCTTCGATTACAACGGTCTCAGATTGGAGAGTTTCTGTAGCGAGAAAATCTTCTTCTGTGAATACATCCGGATTTAGTGGAAATATTCCAGTTGATCTAAACCCCGATTCTCCTTTACTAATAGAAGCAACATTATTAAATGCTTTCCTCACCAAGGACGCTACGTCGTAAGGGGTTATCTTTTCTGCTAGATGGCTTTTCAAAAACAAGTCACATTCTTTTTTGTATGCCATTTTGAGTGGGCCAAAAAAAGAAACGTCAAGAGGCTGCATTCTATGAGACGTGTGTGGTGGCAGAGACAACATATGAATGTGATTGGACTTGCAATATTCGTAGACGGAAAGAGAAATGTGACTAGCATGGTTGTCTAGTATTAAAAGGATGGGTTCATCTGCAGACGGTTTAGCGTGCTGTTTAAAATGCGCCAACCATTCAAGAAAGAGATGCTCGTTGATCCATCCGTTGTCTGAACATTTGTAAAGCGCGCCTGCTGGACCATCCTTCTCAAGTAGTGGAGTCATCCTTTTTCTAGGGAAGATAAACATAGGTGGAATGTACCCCCCAGCACTGCTCATAGCACACAACAAGGTGATGTTTTTTCCTCTCTCCCAACTGGTAATAGATCCTACTCTCTTCTGACCTTTTGCAGCTAAAATTTTTCCCGGTGTTTGAACCGTTGAAATACCGGTTTCATCGCAATTATAAATATTTTTTTGGACGAATTTGTGTTTTTCCATCAGCTGCCCAAGTAGCTCAAAGAACAGACTTACCTCTGTTTTATTAAAGGCCGTGATTCTATTTATGCTGGTCGCTTCCGGTTTTCTAATAGAAATGTTATTTCGAGCCATAAAAGCATGCAACCAATCACGTCCAGCCATTTTTGAAGCTTGACTAAAATTATGCTTCACATTTAATTTTTCAGCATATTCGAAAGCGACTCTTCTGATTTGATTAGCAGTACAACCATAGAAAATATTTGCCATTTTCTTCACCAAGTTCGCTAGCTCGGCTTCTTGCTCACGACTAAAGACAGTGAATCGTCCTAGATGTGGTGCTAAGGTAGAACCTTTTTTTATCCTCTTCTGAAGGCTTGAAAAAGGGATTCCCATTACTTTAGCAGCATTTCTTATAGAAGAACCGCCATCAATGAGCCGTATAGCTTTATTTAGGCTATCAGAAGACCAGGAAGCCTTTTCAGTTGTCCTGACGCGTACTTTCGGCATCTAGAAATAAATAATAAAAACATGATTCAACAGCAACGCACAGTTGCGGGCAATAGTAATCACTTGTGGGTAATGGGAGTCACCTGACTCTCATTACCCACAACTACACTAATGAGTAAAAAATAAAAATAAAAAAAAACTTTAATACACTGATATAATCTGAACTGCACATCACAATTTGAAACGTCTAACTAAGTAAGTGTAAATGTCATAACCGCATACTGCAAGATATTTGGTACTTACCTTCTAATTTGTATTTACGAAAAATTACATCAGCGGAGCGCAAAAACAAAACACGGTCATTTCTCAGTGGCGCGTGAGCGGACTGGCACGAGCCGTTCGTGGCTGCGCGGGGGCCCGAAGCGGGGGCTGAGGACGCTGTTTACGCGTCGGTCTCATGTTGTGTTTCGTGGTGGTGTGGGTGACTCCCATTGCCCACTGACTCCCATTACCCTACTCTCCCCTAATTAAGAATCAAACGAACTTACCTAGTGAAGTTTGATGTCTAATTATACGAGTGTCTTGACCGAAGATGATTACACTCCCACCCAACCCATACCCAAAAAAAAAAAAAAAAATATATATATATATATCTACTCTAAATAATGGAGGTCGAAGCACACTGTCGCGATCTGGCGAGGTGAACGAGTCAGTGAACATACTCTTTAATATCTAATTTTCTTTTAAATTATTTAATTAATTCAAAAGTTTTTTATAACTTTGAAAGTGTGATAAGGACAGCATCATCTCGCGTGCTGCTGCATGTAAACTGTAATCATCTTCGGTCAAGACACTCGTATAATTAGACATCAAACTTCACTAGGTAAGTTCGTTTGATTCTTAATCATTATTATCTCCGATTCTAGGCCACACACTGTGTAGTCTAGCACTGTTATTTTTTTTTAATTTCGGCTGCCTATGGTTATTATAGAACGTTAATTTGATAAACTGTAAAAAAATTCGATCGCATTAAACCTTGACGTCCAATCTTGTAGATAAGCCGAGAAATAAAAGTTGTTGGTTGTGTTACTTTTATCGTCGCCACCTACGTAACGCCTGTGTAATTATATTCCAGAAATACTTTGTTGGCACGCAACGCTTTTTGTGAAATCACCGATTTCAGCTGATTCTACAGATTGTGTGTAATATAATTTGATTTGAGAGCACGTTAATACTTAAGTGCTATCAAAGTACCCATTGAATGCGATAAATGCGAGTTAAAGAAATATAAAATTATTTTACTATTTAACATTATTTCCAGGCAACGGTTTAATAGACGAGAATGACTTCATGCAATGGGTTACGAAGATACAGGCGTTGCAAGGGCTTGACGTCACAACGAGTGGAGGCGACTCTGAGGAGGAGATCACCAGGGACTTACTAGCAGCATTTAAGTGAGTAAATACTAACAAATAAAAGTTTTAACCGTAGTATAATTAATAGCCGTAGTATCGTAGTGCTACGAAATGTTTTTCCATAGTTTTGTAGTACTTAGCGACTACGATAGACCTTGCTACGGATTTTGCTACGAAATCTCGTAGCGTGTTATGGTAACGTCGTCGAATCAATTTACCTGCATTATTTAAAACTTGATTTCGTGATTTTTGGAAGGAAGTAATTGTGTTATACTATATTGATTGTAATGTTAAACCATCACAATCATATTAGACAAATGAAACATTAGAACAACTAGAATAAAAATAGTAGAAGTAGGTGGTTGGTAACGATAATATGACGAAAAAAATATTTGGCAAACTGTCATATGTGGTTTATAATGTCCGTAGGGTGTTTGACCGCGACGACAACGGGTACATAACGCGTGACGAGCTGCGGACAGCGCTCGAGATGATCGGCGAGCCGGTGACGGACGCGCAGCTCAACCAGGTGCTGGCGCTCGGTGACATCGACCATGACGGCAGGATTGACTACGAAGGTACCCTTGCACTACACCCAATTAGGCAGAGCAAAAAGATACCACTGCTGGAGCTTATGAAGCTGTTCCAATTCTACTGAACATTTCCAATCATTAGCAAGTATTTTGTAAGCAAATGGGTTTCGTGTGGAACTCCTATTATTTAGTTAATTTGAGCATGAAAATTAGGTCGTTGTTTTTACATAGACTTAAGATATTCTAGATCTATATTAGGCTTATGATATTCTAGATCAATGTGGTTTTAAGTCTCCAAGAGTCTTAGATTATTGTCTTAGATTTACGCGAATATCACACATTACATACCTCAGTCCACCCGTGAACATGAAGTCTGAAAAGACTTTGAAAAGTCGGGATCTAAGATCTAAAATAAACCGCGATAAAATCCGTTAAAAGTAGTTTTATTTCTCTTAATATTTTTTTTGGATATAGGATCTTTGTCTTTGATTTTACTGTATACGTAGTTCAATTTCCTTTTCTTTTCAGAGTTTGTGAAAATGCTGTTGTAACTGTAAGAAGACCTCATTAGTCGTAATGATAGAGTTATATAGAGTTATAATAGTCGGCGAGTTCCAGGATCTGATCAAATGTGAAATATTTTTGGTTCGCTGGTCACATAAGGCAAGTTATCAGGCAAGGGAAATAATGAAATCAACTACATATTTTTGTCTAATAGGTAATGTGTTTGTTGTATCGGGCAGAAGTAAAGTAGGTCCTCGATATACATAATGTACTTATCATATACATTAAAAATATATATTATATTCTTAATACTTGTTCAGTCAGTTACTTATTTATACCTAATTTTTGTGAAATTTAAGTAGGTACTTAATTAGGCAAGTACTTACTTTTACTTTAAATTAATGTGTGCAAAGTATCGAGGCATCACTCGTAATTAAAGACGATAACTACATTTAAAAAAAAACGAAATAACAATGATTAACTAATAACGTAATAACGTAGAACTTATTTAGAGTATAAGTTATTTGTAAATAATATTTTTCAATATATTATATTAGTTGATGATAAATGCGGCCTGCACCAATTTGAGAAAAACAGCGTTTTCTCGTTGATATAAAAGACATGTATCTAATACATCATAGTGGACATAGTTTGACTAAAAAAAATTACAAACTCTCATAGAGAATTACTACCTATGTGATTAATAGATTCTGTGTTAAAACACAATACAATCTAACAATCTCACAAGTTCAACATTATTCAATACCTATACATAAATATGTAACTCTTTAAAGTGGTAGCTTGGCCTCCCGGCAAACAGCTGCGTCACTCACCGTTGGAAGCCAGCACCATGGGCCACAAGCGCAGGCTGTTTATAGCTACTCTATGTTGGGAGCACCCGAGGGAACGTGTTATGTAAGAATTGGATAATATTTAACTTTGTTGATTGCATTTTACGAAACTACGTCCAGCCATACCTACAATAGCCAGTGCAAAGTACCTATCAAATAGGTAGATACGTACCTAGTAAACTTCTTCCAATTTTTAATAAAGTTATTATTTTTACTATCCCATAATAGTCTATGAAAATATTTTTACATTATAATATTAAAATTATTTTAAAGGATGCCTAATATCTATCTAGTGAAATAAAGATTTTAAAGTACACTACCTACAAAGGTAGGTACTACTAAGGACTTGTACCTACTAGTATCTACTGAAAAAGCAAATGATTAGCCAGCGGTTAGCGCTGATTACTTTTACAAATGTTAAAAATAAGTATTTATATCATTTTTAATATGTAGGTACATAGCAAATACCGCTGGTAGGTACCTAGTACTATTTGCTAACGACATAAATAATGAAACGCAATTTTTTTTACAAAAGCTTATTATAGGTAGAATCTGTATAAAAACTGCTACCTAGTTTATGGTTGTGAACATAATTAAAATTACTTGCTTGCATTACTTAGATTTTATGGTTTTATACGCTTATGAATTAGAATACCTAATAAACTAATACTATTGCAGGTAAAACATTCTATTCACAATGTACCCACAAGTTACATAGGTACTACATTATATTTTTTACGAGGGTAGGTACCTACCCATTATCCAGCAGTTTTCGCAGTTTGGTGTAAATAATATATACGGAATTAAATACATATTTATGCTTTAAAAGAAAGTAAAAGAACTAAATCCAGTACTTATATTGTATAGTATGTACTATTGACCTATAATAATGAATGTCCTATTAATATTTTCGTAATCAAGGAAAGCAGGTAGGATTGGTAGATAGTAACGGTAATTACCAAATAAAAAAGTGCTATACTTTTACATACTTAAATATAATTTCAATGCCACCCTAGGTATTTCCATACATTTCGACGTAAAATTCAATTCTTTTCAAATTTTTGGCAGAGATGTAGCAGCTTGAAATAAAGAGCGTTGTCTAAAATGTGTTAGTATTATAGTATAACGTAGGTATGGACGAGTTTAAAACGCTGTGTTCAGTTCAGTATTTAAAACAGAATGCACAGGGCACAGGGCACTCGATCGATGTACCTACGAATACTGCCTGGTTTCCTTATTTTATTTTCGTTAAAATACGTATAAAGGTAAAAATATGTATTTAAAAAATATTATATGTAATTATTTTATTGTACTTAATTTAATATAATACAGAGCCTTTAAAAGGCAATCAAATGATGTGGAATGAAAGTGATTAATAAATCTTTGATTTGTTATTAATTGTTTTTAAAATACTCAACCTCTTCCTAATTCACATTAATGTCCTGTTCTCATTATGCCAGTAAATAGTAATTAAAAAAAAGATTTTCGGTACATTATTCCAGTGGCATTCTAGCGACGGTTTCTATCGCTAGAATGCCACTGGGAAATATAGGAAAACTTTTTGTTCGGGGACTGGATTCCTTGGCCTTTGAAAGATTAGTTTAATGTTACTACCTAAATTATGGATTATTACAAGGTATAAGTATAAAAGTTGTTAAATAAATAAAACTACAAGGTAATTTATAATAAGTGCGTATTAATGTAAGTACTAAACAAAAAGAATAATAAACACTTAATCTTTTCCTTCAAAGAATTTTCCAAGAAAATCGCAAGGCTTGCGTTCAGCAGTGGGATGCCAATGTCTTAACAAGTGCCCTTTCTGTTGCCAATTGTTTGTTATTTCTTTAAGCTCTATGTAACCCTGCAAAAACTAAATATTCATAAACGTAGCAGTTACTTCAACCTAATTAGGTATTAGTAATAGTACTTAACTACTGGCTTCCGCCCGCAACAACGTTCGCTTATTATAGGTACATGCCAATAAAATAGAATAGCAAAGTACCTATGTCCCCATAGAGGTATGTTAATCCAGAATCAATCTCTATGGATTTGCAATTCAAGTAGGTATGTACGTACCTACCTACACTACCTACTGTAGCTATGTTATTTAGGTGTGCAAGATTTCATCCTATTATGTTCAAGAACAAACATCCATCCATCCCTTTTAACTTTTGCATTTATTAAAGCAGTTGGAGTAGGTACACACGGCTACACATCAACCTATACCTACATTTCCAGTATAAGCTGACCTCTTGTTGTACGGAAATCATAAGCAATGGGAGATAAGCTTATACAGGAAGCTTATAAGCTTATACTGGAAAATATAGCATGATGTGTAGCTGTGTGTACATGTAGTGTGTCGCGGCTGTGTTACATGGGGTTCCCGTGACCCCTGGCCAAGACACGCGAAGGAACACCCGGGGGGCTTAGTTCGGGTAACCAGTTGGAGTCCCACACATCCTGTAGGGGCGCAGGGGATCTATAAAGGATTTTACCCCTGTAAAAGAAAGCCGATGTAGCGTCACATACTTTTTGTATTTTTTTTATAAAATGGCTCGATTTTAGACCATTTGCCAATAACAAAGTTAGGGAAACTTATTAAACATTAAAACAATTTACGTCACATACTTTCCGCCACACAAGAGACAGTAAATACGTCATAGCCATCCTGAATCGCACAAGCAAAGTTTCACCAACGAATTAGCCTATATACTAATTCCCGACAAGAACAGTGGGAGAACCATGGTCACTAGGCATCACACATCGCCAGCCCAGATCTTCCCTCTTATCACTAGAGGGTACGCCACTAACGCCCGATTTTCAGTCACCACACCACCTCTTAAATGTTGATAACTCGTAGGCCTAAATGGCAACTTGAGAATTACTTAAAAATCTCAACACTAGTCCAAAGTAAATTGGTAGATCGAGCCTCGGTTCTGAGATCGATTTCTTACCAGTTTTTTGATCGTCATCACACTGTGAGAGGGAGGGTACCTATAGAGTGCAATGTTTATAGGTAAGTGTAGAAAACATCTAGATTTTATAAGTTTAAGTCACCGGTGCTAAGCAAAACCAACATTATTTTAAATTGTGATACTTAGTCTAGATAGTTTCACAGGTACCTTACCTTTATGACAAGCAAATCGACGACCCTTATATCTGTAACACAGGCATTCCTGTAGAAGTACTCTCTCAACTTCCAACGACAGTCGTCCGTGGTCTTTGCGATGTCAAAGTACTTAACTATCAAAACAATATAGACGAAATAGTTAGGTACCAACTGTTGTGCGTATAAGAAAGAAGCAAGGACAAGATGGATTTAACCAACCTAGCTGGAAACTAACTATATTGCACGAGTTCACCTGTTATAAGTCACGTGGGTCACACTGAACTGTTGCGACCACGTAGATAACATTAGGAGAGTAAAGACTTCATTAAGACTATCTGACTTCCGGATGTTTTGTCAGCAAGAACGGTAGATATGTAGGTAGGTACCTACACTAGGGATGTAGGACGTGTTCATGTACCACAAGAACTAGTAAGTACCTAACTACCGCACGGAATGTTGCTAGTAAAAGATGGTGATTTTTTTATTTTAGTTTAGATATTAATAGACCAATGAATCCCCGCCACAGACTGTTGCGTAAAAAGACCTCAGAGAGACTGTTCATGATATAGGTGGTATTTTGATGCTTTTCAACTAGATAAGATCTGAGCAACAACCAGGGATCTGGCCAAATGATCTGGTACTCACTAATATAGGGTATGTAACGATAAAATGCTCTATACAAGCCTATAACCCGCCTGTGAGCTTCTTGGCAATCAGTGGACATTAAAGGTCGCACAACTTTCGTACATTGATTCATTTTGCAATTTGTTTGCCTGAAATGAGATACTTCTTTTCTTGGTGAATTTTAAATTAAATGCACAGACTACTAAGAGAACCTAATTAAATGTCTAGTCCATAATACGATGCCTGTCAGTACGACAATTTTAATCTTAAATGAGGTTTAATACAAAAGTTTAATATCTGTGACTAATACCTATACTAGTACCTATACGTGGGGGCGTATTATTAGTTTATATTGTTATTAGTTTTTTTCCTGTTTTCATGACCGCTTTTCTTTGAATTTCGGTCGCAAGATCTGCACAAGACAAAAAAAATAATTAATAGGTATAAGACGTTGTCAAATTAGTTAAAATCACTACAACTACCTACTAATAATAGATAATGTACCTATATAGTATCAACCTGGCGAATGCGCCCCAGCCTCTCGTAAGGTGCGCACGTTGCTCGCGTGTGGTTACACTTACATGCGTTACAGCCTACGGTTGGTGAGCCGCTTGCGCCATGCGACAGGTCCACTAGTGCACCCGTCGCATGGCGCAAGCGGCTCGCGAATGCCGCATTCGCTTGGTTTGGGCACCTTTAGAGTAAAGCAGTTTTCCTATTATGTGCATGTTATCTATCTGGCAGATCTAGCCCTGATCTATCTAAAGAAAGCAGGAGGGATGTAGTGATTATACCGGGTGGAAAATTCAATAGGCCCTGAAGCAATGCCACTTTAAATCCATGAGTATATTATTTTGCATGAAGGAAATTAATAAAACAAAACTGCATTCAAATATTTTTTTAAATATTTGCATTACTTGCAAATTGAACCGATAATAATGTAAAATATTACTACCATCTATTTATATGATGTCAATCGAAAGATTACTCTTAAAAACATAGTGTCTTAAAATAACAAACAATGACAATGTACAGTGAGGAACATTTTTGCAAAGAAAATGTTTAATTTCAATGTGTTCCTTTAAAACTTTCCACCCTGTATACTTTTTGCGGGTGGGTTGGCGGTATCATGGGCGGTATCATTACCAACCCAGGTAGGTAATGATACCGATAATGTAGGCATAAAAAGTCTGAAATAAATTGAACTGATTAAAATTTCTCTATTGGTTTACACCTTAACTTAATTCAAATAGGTATAGGCTATTTACAAATCTCAAACAAATTATTTATTCATTGCTGTTAAAGAATTTTGATAGGAAATCTTTGGGTTTTGGCTCTTCAGTAGGCTTGAAGTAAGCCATAATATGTCCCTTCTGTTTCCATAAGTTGACTGTCTCTTTTAGTTCCATTTGACCCTGTAAATATAAAATACTTGGTTTATTTAAAATGTAGGTTTCGTAACCTATTTGTAAAAGCATACACATTTGCACACACTTATTTAAATATGATTTTAAATTTAAGTTTTAAAGTTAATGTTAAATATATTATGAGAAGATATTTGTAATCGCATTGTAACAATGGGGGAATGAATTGTACAATGAATTGGTTTTGTGATTTCAAAATAATAAGCAATTTATCATGATTAAAAATATTCGTTCTTTTTTCAAAATGCAGATATATGATGGATAACCAATCATAGCATTTCAATAACAATTGTGATGTTTGGTTATAAGAAAATATTCTATTTGGTAAGTAGGCTTTTAGATTAGGAGTGTATAAACCAAGTGTTTTTTATCAGTTTCATTTACTTTTATATGTAATAAGTAACAACCCTTCAGTTTAATCCGCTGCACAGGTCTTCTCAAAGCTGTATTATTGAGCAGCTGCAATGCAACAGTTCACACAAAGATATGTGGGCATGACACAAGATCAAATCAACAAACAATATCTGAAAGTTCAATCTAATACTGTTGCATATAGAATTTATAGGTACTAATCCATAATTCAATATTACAGTACTGTAATAATAACAATATTTTTACACATACACAGCACCATTTTAAGCAAATATATTTTTGCTTGTGTTATGAAACTGCTGGAAAATAGTTATATACCTACCTACTAGTTTGTATGAATTTAGTTGTATGAATCACATAAATGCTAATGTTTTATGCTTAAATGGGCAATCTTAAAGCTTCTGACTTTATTCCTCCAGAAAAACTAAATAAAAAAATAAAAAATAAATAAAATAAAATAAATAAATAAAGCATATTTTCATTTCATTTCATTTCATGTAGCTTGAATTTTGTTAAAAGCTGCAGTCGATAAATACAATTATAGATAAAGTACACCCAGACACAAAACAAACTATCCAACCCCTCTGGCTTAGCAGTCAGGATACTAACTACTACATCAACAGGCCAATGGTATGTATGCTGGTTTACAATCTTCTTACAAGTGGTTCTTACAAATGAGTACATTGCATTTTAAACATAGTTCTAAACATAATAAATAAGTTGTAAGTATACCTTGATCACAAGCAAGTCGATAACCCTGATGTCAGTCACATCTTTGTTTTTCAGGAATTTTTCCTTTAGCTTGGCCCGGCATTGTTCTTCTGACTTTGGGATATCATAGTCCTTGACTGAAATGTAAACAATAAAATATTATACTCTCTATTATTGAACAGCTGCCAATAATATAGAGTAGCTGTCACTTTGGTCTCACTTGCTTAGGGCTCATTATAATCAAATATAATCTTTATAAACAATGTTACAAAGTGTTTTTGAGTGTGTATAATATTAGTATAGGCATCTACAAATAAAATGCTATTGAATCAAGTTTGATACTGCATTATCAGGATAATACCTAATAGAATATGGGCATGATAATATCATCATAATTATAGTTCCAGAGCCAATCAAACATTTCCACCATTGAAATATAGGAAAAACAAGAAACACCATACAAGGCTGTATAAATTATCAATAAAATTGCAGTCGGAAAAGCTGATGACATAACAAGTTGCTTACCAATGTACGGGATTTGTCGATACCAAGCCTTATACAGGCTCAGAACTCTTTTTTTTGCTTCTGCCTGGTTGAGGGAGAGCACAGGTTTCACAGTTTTCGTACCAACTCGAATTGCTTGGTTTGCAGACATTTTTCTTTAGTAGAAATTCGCTTGATAATGCGTGTTTTGATAAATTTTGAAGGATTGAAATTAAATGATCTGACAGCGTTGAGAGTTGAAAGACATTGACAATTTTGACAACAAACAGCTGATGAGAGTTTTTAATAATTCCTTGCAGGCAGGATATAGTCTTTTTGACCGTACTACATTGATCTTAGACCTTGTCCTAGATTCAAAATCAATGTGAATGTCAGTATGTGCCTGCATATCACAGATTACTATAACTATAAACTATAAGATTTAGTGTGGGTACACCGTACACAACGGATCAAATCATAAATTTAGGATTTATTGCTATTTCTATGGAGCAAATACAAAATACACAGACGTAAACAGCATAAAATTTTAGGTATTTTAGCCATGTGCTACTGAACCGGCCTAGCTAGGCCCGGACTGTAACTACTGTAAGCTTCCGGAATCCCCGGATCCAAAAAAAAGGAAGCAGAGAAATAGTCACTTCCGGGTAAAATTCAGGATCGGAGGCCCCAGACTCTTTGGCCGGACTATAAGCATCTGGAATACCTGGACCTAAAATAAACCGGCCTCAGACGAGCCCGAATTCAATCAGATTACAAAGTACCAGGAGCCTCTGATTCCGATTTTTTCCCGGAAGCAACGTTGGTTTTCTGATCTCGGGATTCCGAGACTTGTAGTCAAAGCGGTAAAAATTAAAATGAGAGAGACTGATGAATCCGGGTTTAGCCGAGGCTGTTTTTTTTCATGCGCGGGGGATTCTGGATGCTAATAGTCTGGGTCTTAGGTATGGGTGTACATACATACGTAGTACCAGTGCAGTCATCGCTAATAAAAATAATTTAGGTACTTTATGAAATCCCTATCACTAAGCACCGCACTAATTATTTCCAGACCTGAACAAGTTAAAACAAATACTTTAGGAACATTTTTTATTGATAGGCTATTAAATAACACAGTTCAAACCACTATAACAATCAAACTTACAATTAACTTTATTAATATCTACTAGGTATAAATATTTATTCCTACTTGACAATAATTTTTAATTTTTATATATCTTAGTACCTACAAAAGTAGGCAGATAAGTATTTACTTTTTAATACGAAGTTATCACAATATACATAACATGAAAATTTCCATAACAAAGCAGGTAGGTACCCACAACAATTCATAACTAAACCAAAAGTATTCAAAAATTCAAAGGACAAGTCTTGGCTCCATATTTAGGAGTGTTCTCGGAACTATAAGGGTCGATGAGGAAAGTATCTTTCATTCTACTGGGCATGTAGGTGAAGTAAATATCTCTGCAAATTGAAAATACGAGTTTGTTAAGACATTAATTAATGTACCTATATATTTTGCAAGTTTCTTAGTTGATTACATCATTAGAGTAACGTAAGCAAGCATTATGTAAGTCAGTCTATTGGCTTGTAATGCAAACTAGCTTTGTATGGAGTTTATAGAAGAGCTATACTTCAGTGTTCTATGTCTCCGCCAAACTGATTGTTTTCTGAACATGCGTAAATGCTGCGTCTCAGGTGATGTACCTACCCATCGCAACAGGATTTTATTTTTTATATCCCGCCGCACCTAAGCTACTGTCAGTGTCACAGTATAAGTATTAGTTAGATTAAATTGTATACCCTCTGAGACGTATTGGAAGTACTTATTTTTTGAACTTAACCCACCACCGCCATTTCGCCACTGGTACCTACTCTTGTAAGCCAGGATCGACAGTGGCGGCGAAGTCAATTGAACCCCGCCAAGTCCCGGTACACGTAAAACTCTTGAATCGCAAAGAATTTAAACAGAAAGACAATAAGGGTTGGAAAATTAGATTGGCCACCCAGGCAAAGCATAGAAAAAGGAGAGCGAGGTGTAAGTTTATTAACTTACAAGAATGGTTTGCTGGGATACGCATCGTATTTCATTGTAGACCACCACAAACGTGTTTGTTCGACCAGCTTTAATCGATTTCTTGACATAAAATCTTCCATTAATGTTAGGAACTGGAAAGTTTAGTTGTGGTTAGCATGCTAAATGATTAAGTAGATATTAACTACTTAGTTTTACTCTCAGATAAATTAAAAAAAGAAAGATATGGCACTAAAACACAGCCCGCGGTCCTTCAAAAATGAGTCCAACGGACTCACCGACACTCAGTCACACGCGGACTATCGAGCAGACGACGCATGTTGACACAGCACATTAATTTAATGTTTTGTGCTTATAAACGAATCAAAATGCCTTCTTGTGTGTTTAATAAATGTCATAATCACGCAGAAGTACAGCCAAAAATCCAATTTTCATAGAAATTATTACTAAATTGTGCTTGCTATGCCATGTTTGTGAGAGTGATAGATAATGTAAAACAGACGTAAGAGACAGAGGCAACGCACATGCTTCGCCCGTCATAGTATTTTGCTATCGCAATGTCATTCATTCAACAGCACGGCTATAGTGATTTCGCTTGCTCGCTGTGTACTGTGTGGGGTCCTATCAATGTCCTTTTCTATCGTTCACTGTAAATATCTAATAAGTGATCACGGGGGTGTTACTCGTTGCATGTAGTTGTGCACCGCGACCCATGTTTAGTGATTGCGTTATTAGAGCGTAGGTACCGTATCTTCCTTTTCTTGATTTATCAAAGGTTTTACCACAGAAAATAATTATAAAACTATACTAAGTTTTAGGTAATGCAATGGTGAGCAAATTATATTATTCACTAGTAGGTACAAATACTTTGTAATTGTAGGTACCTACTTAGTCTCAATTATTTGGAAATCCTACTACTTATTAGTTATATAATGCCTTTATGTAAGGTAAAAGGGTAGACTTTTCTAATATACTTAGAGAATCTTAGTTGCAGTTCAAAGCTTGCTAATAAGCTCGCCTCCTCTTACGTATGGGACATAAACATAGCTGTAAACAGTAGGTGCACGCCAGTATTAACCTCTACCTATACCTACGAGTGATACAGGCGTGAGGCTATGCATGCAATGTCTTCCGAACATTTCTGATGACCGTTCGGGTACCTAAACGAGCTCTCGAGTGGATTCTACGGATTGGCAAACATACGCAGCAAACCATCTAGAATAAGTGGAGTGGAGCTGGATGAGAATAGCCTCATTGTAGCCGCCAATCGTCTCAGTGGAGTGATTAAGGACAGGCCTACATGACAGTGAGACTAATATAGGGTGATGATGTAATATAAAATGTGCCTATACACCAGTGACATGTATTTTTATACAAATCAGGTAGTCACGGCAGCTAATCAGTCACAAAAAAAGGTAATAATAACAACTGGTACTCTAGTGGCTAGTAGTTAGTGGCTCGTTTGCGACAGCCTCAAGTAAATTAAATTGAATATTAGCACATTAATGGCACTTTACCAATTTTTGGATTTGACTTCGATGAGACCAATTGATGTGTTCCAATTGCTCCAAAGTGAAAGGGATCCTGTAGGCGCGAGCTCTGAAGTCCATGTGCTTTAGGTCCAACCAGCGACGTTGGGATTTCAGCATCATTCGTTCTATACAGTATAATTTATTTAGTAGTTATTGATTTATTATTTATCTACAGTGTCCTACCGCGACCTACATATCTCACTTCAACTCTTTTAGTGCCCCACGGCTGGGCACGGATCTTCTCTCAACTATCTTAGTTGAGAAAGTTTAGGCCTTAATCCACACACGCTGGCCAATTGCGGGTTGGTGGATGTCACATGTCCTCGAAAGATTAGTTCTTAGAAATGCCGGTTTCCTCGCGATGTTTTCCTTCACCGATATTGAGCAACGGCGATGTAATAATTCACACAAAGATGTGTGGACATGACTGGAAATCGAACCCGCGACCTTATATTATTAAGGCTAGGCCCGTACCACTGCGCTACCGCTGCCTACCCACCTATCTAACCCACTGAAATCAATGCTGGGTACTTAGTAGGTAAGTACCTATACTTTGATTAAACAAGCTTTCCGCCTACATTTTATATTATTATTATTTTATATTATTACTAGTATTCCGCCCGCGGCTTCGCCCGCGGATGTCGGTTATCGCGCTAAACCATTAATCTCTTTTTTCGCAGTCGGATAAAACTATCCTTTCCCGGGTCTCGAACTATCTCCATACAAAATTAGTTCAGTAGTGTAGGCGTGTAAGCAACATTTTGAAATCGGCAAGCTACATAGGTATATCCATAAATCTATAGGGGTTTCTTAAAAAATACTACGGCTCTTAGACCATGATTATTGTAAGTTTTTCATTCAATATTTGAAAAGAAATAAAATTTAAATTTCGAATTCTAATAATTGGACTGAGTTATCAAACGTCATTGTGTCAAAATAAAAAGTAATTTAGCTAAAAAGCACGAAGGAGTATTGATAACAACTTCAAAGAAAATCTCCCTCAGAATAATTTCTCAGGCTTCACCCGCGTATTATCAGGATAAAGATAAAAAAATTTGGAAAAATAAAAAACACGTGTTTCATTATTTGTTTTGAGCTATATTTATACCGAATTTGAAGTGAATCGGACCAAGGACTAAAAAGTTCTGGAATATTAAATTTTTCCAAAAAAGTTCATTTTACACTCCTCCTGGGGGAAGTTTTGGAAAAATAAAAAACACGTGTTTTATGATTTCTTTTAAGGTATATGTGTGCCGAATTTGGAGTGAATCGGACTTGAGACTAAAGAGATCCAGAGAAACTTTAGTTTTTACCAATAAAACTCATTTTCCACACCCCGTGGGGGTAATTATGGAAAAATAAAAAACCCGTATCTCATTATTTATGTTAAGGTTTATGTGTACCGAATTTTAAATGAATAGAACCAAGGAATAAAAAGTTGCATACAAACTACACCCCTCTATTTAACCCTCTTAGGGGATGATTTTTGGAAATATTATTAGCCTATGTCCTATTCTAGGTTATACACTACCTATGTTTCAAACTTCATTTAAATTGGTTGAGCGGTTATGGAGATACGCGGTAACAAACCTTCACACACACACACTTACTTTCGCATTTATAATATTAGTAGGATTTATATTTTATTAACGATAGTGCGATGATCTAAGCTCGTTGGCAGTTACTTGGACGGAAGAAGTTAGCAATAGGGACAGTTGGAAGGCTATGTGGTAGGCTTTTGCCCAGCCGTGGGACATTACAAGCTATTTAAATAAAGGCTTTTTCAATAAATGGGTAACAGTACAAAATAATTATTCAAATCGGACCAATGCTTTTATTTAAGCACGTCAAACAAAACAAAAAATCTTATGGTGAGTAGCTGCCTCAGTGCAGTGGTCAAGTGATAAGCATGTTCATAAATAACCTCGAGGCCCCGGGTTAGATTCTCGGGTCGAGCAAAAATACTTTTCTAATATAGGTACTTCGGAAATCTTAGTTGCAACGCAAAGTTTGGTATTGTGCCCGTTAAGCAATAGGCTAGACCCCTATTACGTATGGGACCTAAATAGTCTGCGACAAATGAATGATATTTACCTCTTCCTACGCCTCCGGGTAATTCAAACGTGAGCGCTATTATTAGGTACTAAAGAAAGTATACAAACTATGTGCTTTCGGTGTTATTTTGCCTTTGACCCGGTTCCTGGTCCACTCTTGCAAATTGTTCAAAAGATTTGCATCTGGCAAATGTGGGATTATGAGAGCCGTATGTGATAGATCAGCGAGGAAGGTCTAAAAAGTTATGTTTTTTATTAATTTCATATTTTTATTAACCTTACAATCGCCGCCCGTTAAAAATCGTATAGCGCAGGGCAACTTTTTGAATCGATAAAATGTACAGACATTGAATAAGTAGGTGCAATGGATGATAATGGAAAAATAAATCATAGGTACATGTTTTTTGTCGCATTAATACGACACGGGCAGTTAAAGTTGTTGGCAGGCAAAGGCAGTTGTTATGTCTGTTAGCTTGTAAGATGTGAATGTATAAATAAATAAATAAAGGGATAAGCACATTAATTAATGGAGTATAGTTAGGTACGCATAAAAGTCATACCGCAAGGAGATCCTTTTCCTTCAATCCAGAAGCACAAAGTGTCGGCTCGGATACGGTTCGCTGTAAATATTTTTATTTTATTTTATAAGTAGTTAGGTACACACGGCTACACATCAAGCTAAACAAACCAGTATAAGCTGACCTCTCGTTGCACGAAAATCTTAAACAATGCGAAATCAGATTATACTGGAAATGTATTGCTTGATGTGTGCCTGTGTGTACGACTTTTGCATCGTCCTCCAAACAACGAAAATGCAACTTACAGTTGAAGGAGCCGACTTCACAGCTTCCCTGACCGCGTCTTTGATAAAGTCTTCGGTAGGGTCCATTTGAAAGATCTTAGGCTCATCGAAATATAGAGGACCTTGCTTAGTTGGTTGATAAAAGTACTTCACCATGTTTTCCTTCTCATCTCTAGTAAGAGGCTCGTGGTAATAGTCATAGTAATGTCCACATTTGCATTTTGATTTTTGTAGATAATCCATTACTTTTTCTTCCCTACAATATAAAATTTAATCTTAATAATTGATTGACGATACGATTTTTTATTCTTTAGAGGTATGCACTGAGCGCCATTTTGCTTACAGCCAATTAAGTGTCTGGGCCCCAGTTACAGCCGGTAAGTTGTAGGTACCTTCTAGGTAGGAATAGAAATATGTCACATTAAATACGAGTATAATATTATAGAAAGACTGATAATTGCATAACACAAACTGTGGAGATGCAGACGCTGCAAGTAAAAGGTCTAATAGACAAAGTTAGTGTCGGACCAAATTAGACTGGCTTGACTCAAGTGTGCGCTCAGTATCTATATGAATAAAAGAATATGTTACATAACAGAGTGATGCTAGTGACTCATACCATTTCGCCATACAGTCACACGTTATGTCACATTTTACGCTTTCAATTTTTGGAAACTTCCAGAATCCTGATATGGATGTCACAAATTCTCCTTTGCACATAATAATACCAGAGTTTATTAGGATATAACCAGTGGGCAATATTCCGACATCTGGAGCACAAGAAACCAAATTATTTTTATAGTACCTAATAAGCAGACAACAAACAGATCCGTATCGTTACTTTAAATGAGGTATTAATGTGTCTAGTTATGTAAAAGAGATATTGCATGTAAATGTGTGCAATTTTTTTTATATATCTTTGTAGTTAATATAATAAATAATAATACACACTTTTGTTATTTTCAAATTATTAACAAAGTACTAAAGCAGCTCTTTCAGAAGAAAAGCCCATCATATCACTTTAACGAACCTACAATTTTCGGCAGATTCTTATATCTAGCGATAAAGAATTTTTTTAGAAATTGCGATGGAATCTGGTTCCAACGCAGTAGAATTTGATAACTAAGCTAACAAACACCCTATAGAAGGACTAAGTCTAAAGTACCGTCTAAATTAAGTTAGTGCTGGCTGCCAGTAAAACAGGCAATTTTGCAAGACAATCCAGCGCTGACTGCCAGTAAAACAGGCAATTTTGCAAGACAATCCAGCGCTGACTGCCAGCACTGGCGGGAATAGAGCGTTATTTTTAAAGCCTAAACCGTTTCTCGACTGGTCACTTGAACCGCGGGCCCGATAAGTCCCACGACAGTGTAAAGACGAACGCGTCGCTGGCGCAAATCCGTGGACTGTTTACTGTCCTGAAACACAAGGGCCTGGCCTGCGCAGGCTTTTCTGAGTACCTAATGTGGCACCATGTATCTAGATTCGTCTCAACATTGCTTTAGGATTTAGGTTCTAAAAACACTGAAATTCTCGGACCTTCAAAAAACATTTCCAGAGACTCCGAAGACTTAAGTAAAAATATTTAATGATTTACTTACTAGAAATAATATAATGCGGTCTTCCCCCAGCAAATGCCACGTTCCCGATCAGACACTGTACGTTCTTGTATGGGGTGACAAACTTAAGTTTTGCCTTTTTCTTCACCATCTTTAACTTATTAGCGTAAGCAACCATCTTGGGGTTAGTATTACCTTTACAAAAAATTCAGTTACATTAGTTTTGTTGAATTTTATACCTAGTAAAATAATCACAATCTCGATACTATGGACTCCATAGAAGTCTGGAGTATGGAGTATCCAGTATGGAGGTATTATTATTGGTATTATTAAAATCTTTTATGAAATATTTAACTCACGTAATGTACTGGGAGGTTCCCAAAACTTGTATGTGCAAATCCTTTCCTTTTCTGCTTCCTTTATATTTCTTTGTTTACGCTTTTGCAACTAGAAATAAATTATCTTTGTATAATTACTTTACTTTCTCAACGAAATTACAAAGGACAACCTCTATAATCACCCTGTAGAATCTATCATAGGTACTTACGATAATACTGCTATACCAGAGATGATGACGCTACATAACTCATTATTTATTTTAGTTACTAATCAATTTGTTCTATTACATGGACAACATAAAACTACTTACAAACGACTCGTCCTGACACAATCGATCTAAACTCTGTAATAAAGAAATTAACGTTATTATTATTATTTTATTTGAACTTATTTTCAACCCCCAACGCAAAAACGACAGGATGTTAAAAGTTTGACTGACTTTGATTTAATTTATTTTGTTTGAATGGTGAATTTAGTCGGGAGTGTTCTTAGCTAAAAATAATTAAATGTGGGGGGTTATTATTTTTTTAAATTAATTTACAGTTTTTATTACTACGTTATGTACAAATATAATGTAATAAATGCTTGCGCTATACGTTTAGTGCGCTACGATATAGCACGGATTCTGGTTACGGCGTAGAGGGCTTGCTACGTCGTAACAAGTGCGCTACGCTGTAGCACGGATTATGGCTACGACGACGTTGAGGTCTTACTACGTCGTAACAAGTGCGCTACGCTGTAGCACGGATTAGGGCTACAACGTAGAGGTCTTGCTACGTCGTAACAAGTGCGCTACGCTGTAGCACGGATTATGGCTACGACGTAGAGGCCTTGCTACGTCGTAACAAGTGCGCTACGCTGTAGCACGGGTGATGACTACGACGTAGAGGCCTTGCTTCGTCGTAACAAGTGCGCTACGCTGTAGCACGGGTGATGGCTACGACGTAGAGGCCTTGCTACGTCGTAACAAGTGCGCTACGCTGTAGCACGGGTGATGACTACGACGTAGAGGCCTTGCTTCGTCGTAACAAGTGCGCTACGCTGTAGCACGGGTGATGGCTACGACGTAGAGGCCTTGCTACGTCGTAACAAGTGCGCTACGCTGTAGCACGGGTGATGGCTACGACGTAGAGGCCTTGCTACGTCGTAACAAGTGCGCTACGCTGTAGCACGGATTATGCCTACGACGTTAAGAGTTTGCTACGTCGTAACAAGTGCGCTACGATGTAGCACGGATTCTGGCTATGATTTGATACTAAGTAATAGAATAAAATTACTTACTGGTTTATTCCTCAAACGAAATTTATAGCCAATAGGAGCTGGTTCTTTGACAGGCTTCTGTTTTTTATTTACAAAAGGAACATACATTTTTTGTAGATATTCACCGTACTTAACCTTTGGTTGAAAATACTTGTTCTTTGCTGAGAACATCAAAAGAAAACAAATTAAATGCTGAGATACTGATAGTCTCATTATTATAGTCTTTATTATAAAAATAGGCTTAAGAACTAAACTACTACTATATTATGCTTGTCACATACGTGGCTCCTCCTCCTCACGTGGCGGTACGTCGCAATGTGTCAACTTCTCTAGTTCTTCGATGCATTCTTTCAAATCCACAAACACTAAACTTGACATCATGATCATAGCATTTATGTCATATTCTGTTATGAAGACAATATTAAATAAAATAGAAGGTTATAAAAAGACAGATAGATTGATGTTCAGCTAAAGAGTAGGTATGCTTACTACTACGTAAAATGCTCGGTGACTGCTTGTAGACAGCTTTGTAAAGATTCCACATGAAAACTCCTGGATCTTCCTCACAGTCTGACATTGCTGCCATTAATATTTTACGTGGAATCTTCAACGTAACCCCCAGATCTGATAAAGCATTCCGTGTTCGTCGAGTTACGTCCTCTAAAATGTCTTGATGCATGATATGTTTGAGTTGGTTCAAAACTTCCCTCTGAACGCTCGAAAACTCTACGTACCAAGAGGGACCAATTTCATTCTTTAGTCTTTTTGCTTTCCGTTTGGCTGTAAAAACTCCCTAAAGTCAGTAATTTAGTTTTAAGTATTTGAATATACTAGCTTGTGTCTACGACTTCTTTCGCATGGAAACATGTTAATGCGAAAGTAATGATAATTTAGGTAATACAAGTGCATGTATAATATTTCGTAGAGCCATTTTTACGTGAAAGAGTAACATAATATATTCACAAACTTTCGCATTTACGAGTATAATATAAAGTCAATTTTGTAAATAGTGTGCCTTATATATTTACGATTCTAAAAACTAGTTAAGTACCTATACTTTAAAAGTACCTAGACTAATATTTACTGTTATATGTAGACGTGGCCCATGTCTACCTACAACAAATGATTGGATACGCATGCCACATGGGTATTTAAAGCGTTCCAATCATTTTAAGAATGTAGTAAGTAGGTACTTACGACGTGCTTAAACTGATTGGATGAAAAATGAAAATGATAGGCAGGTACCTATTTAATAAAATGAATTTTTTGACATATTATAAATAAATATGTTGATGTGGTCTGTCTTACCAATGAGGTTGAGATTGAGACCAGAGAGAATTGAGAAATAAGTAATTACCTAGTAATAAGGTGCCTACCTTGACAATAAAAGTAAAATTTCAGATCTCTAAGGAATCGCAGCCACGCTCCAACTTTTTCATTGTAAGGTTTTATTGCAATCTTTTCTTGCATTTCTTTCTCTAGATATACCCATACTGGATCTTTTTTGGGACGATCATATATTATCTAAAATGTAAGTAAAGTACACAGTATGTTATTCTGGTTATTAGTCCTACCTACTACTTACTGAGTTACAGCACAAAGTTTACAGAGTTACCTACAAGCAAAGAAAGGACCTACACTTAGGTATTCCTAGATCAAGCTAATAATTGTGGATAATAAGTTTTTACGTCAAAAACCTCAGTCCATCCGTGACCATGAAGTCTGAAAAGACTTTGAAACGTTGGAATATAAAAATCTAAATTAAACCACGAAAAATAAAGTAGTTTTATTTCAACAAGCTAATCCATGTAAAAAACGTAACTTGTAAAAGGTTAGCTATAGCAAAAATTGCGCAATAATTACTCTTCAATTGCAAATCTGCTCGTTCAGAGACTTGATATAAAAAATGTATGGAAATTTATCTGGCAAAAGTGACAAAACGCATTGCGTGGGAGCAGGACGTGCGTACAGTACCCGTATTACGAGTTTATTACTCTCGCTAGCGAGTATAGTAAACTATCCTTTTTATATGGATTATTTGTTTTTTTTATTCGGAAATAGGCTGCGTTTTACTACAACTTGCCTGATGTAAGTAGCAATAACGTAGTCTATGGTGGAACGCGCCTGCCCAATATTCAGATTTACTTGTGATTATGAATGATTTTGCGTGAGAAGGTGGAAATGGAATGAGGCTTAATATGGTTAGAAACTATAGAAGTCTTTATGCTATTTCTATAGACGATGAATGATTTCATTCGAGCAGGAATTATCTTCACGTAGACGAGGTACTTACACATATAGGGATAGCTACCTAAAGTTTTTTTGCCACACGGAACGATGAATACTTAGTATCCTGGAGTCAGTGGACAGTCTAGCTTGGATCTAGCTACGTTACCTACATAATATAAAGGAAATAATTTGATGTTACCTTTTTACTGAGGAATTCTGAAACACTCGGCATTTTATACTTCTTCTTCATTTTGACTGATAATTTACTGTACCTACCCTACTTACTAAAATTTAGTTGAAAATTTTAAGGTCCGAGTAGAAAAAAACGGGTGCCCGGCTACATTTCAATTTCCGTAATATTTTTTTTTCTGACATACAGTGTTGTTTGTCTAATAATCTTTGCAACCAGTTATTTTTAGATTATTAATATTTGTAAGGAGTATTTATTAAATACCTATTTAGAAAATACCTAAGTACCTATATTAGCTAGCAATTTATTACTAACTAGCAATACCTAGATACTGATACTATAATAATTATATTAAATTCATTTAATTTCTCTATCACAAAGTTACAATGATATGTCTTATACGACTAATATATACGTTAGGAAAACTTTGTGAGAGACTGCTGCTTGACTTAGTTTTAAAGATTAAATCTGTATTACAAGTCCCCAGAGCCCTCCCGCAGCTAACGGATGATATCGATGTACAGCACTACAATCTAATAAATAATTACCTAATTGACTGGTAAGACGACCTCGGTAGTCGAACGATGTAAGCCGTCCAACTGGGCTATTCTGTGCCCAGGAGGTCGCGGGTTCGATTCCCGCCCCAGACAATATTTGTGTAACAACAAAAATTTGTTTTGGTGTCTGGTTGGTTGAGGGACTACCCTCCGTGCTTCGGAGAGCACGTTTAGCCGTCGTCGGTCCCGGTTGTCATTTAACACATCTATGACAATCGTTACATGTAGGTAGTCAGAAGCCAATATAATCTGGCACCTGGTCTAACCATCTCGGTTACTGGTTCCCTACAGGTCTTGAGGTCAGATGGCAGTTGTTAGTATAATTCTGGTAGCTAGCTGTATCAAGTTAGACTGGGAGCCGACACCAATAGAAATGGGAATAAGGCAAGGGGAATGATGATGACTTGACTGGTATGTACACTCACAGAATGTACATACCAGAAAATAAGTCTGTAGACTTCACAACATAATTAAAAATAAGTTACATTTCAAAATTTCCAATAGTTCTGATACTTGGAAAAAATTAACCAGAGATCAAAGAGAATAAAATGGGATTCTTGCTATTTTCACCTAAACAGTAAGTTTGTTTTTATATTTTGTTTTGAACAAATTACTCATTTTCAGCTGGATGTTAATTTAACTTAGAATGTCTATATTGACCAGACTAATAGTAATAGATTTAACAGGTAACTGATTCAATAGTGGTGAATAAATATGAAATAAAGAAACCATCCTTCATTTTTTTATGAATTTTTATTATAAATGCATACTTTTAGTTTTATCTAAAATGTCTTTATATGGTGGATTTATTGGACTTTGTACAGGTTGTTTATACTCATATGATGTTTGTCCTTCTAGCAAGAGTGGGTATGATGTATCAGAGTCATAGGCACTCAAGTCCCCACATGCATTGAAAGGCACAATAAATCTATTGGGTCCAGAAAACTCATTGAAGTCACAATACTTATGGTCCAATAAGGGGTTCACCATGTTAGGAACATAACCTGCAGGTGGTTGGTAATTCTGGCAAACCACAAAGGCTTCTATGCTAGAGTTCCTCGAACTTCTTGGTTTTGATACTGTGACAAGTTTAAAGAATTGTTTCAGTTGAGAGTATAACAGTGTCACA
The DNA here is from genome assembly GCA_936450015.1 of Meganola albula. Lineage (NCBI taxonomy): Eukaryota > Metazoa > Arthropoda > Insecta > Lepidoptera > Nolidae > Meganola > Meganola albula. The sequence continues at coordinate 7,972,837 of OW388155.1, read as the reverse complement.
TCCTTTCCACGGAATATTTTAGCCACAAACACTCCACCATTCTTCAACACATGTGTTGTTATGTTGAGAGCTGCTAGTAATAGTTGAGACTGAACATATTCATCAATGTCATGTAGCCCTGTTACATCAGGTGCACCATCACAGACTACTAAATCTGCCTTAAGTCCTTCAAATTCCTTTATAATGGCATTTGCTGTGGACAACTTGGTGATATCTCCCTGTATTTGAATAACACCAGGTAAAGCTGCCATTGCCTGTAAATCAACAGCAACTATTTTTACTTCGTCGGGGTCTGTGGCATTCTGATGCAAGTTTTTAGTCAAAACCTGGCTCCAGCTACCTGGAGCTGCACAAAGATCAACGGCACGTTTTACTCCTTCAAAGATGTTGTATTCCTCGTTTATATGTAATAATTTGAAAGCACTTCTAGCCCGCCAACCCTCTTCCTTGGCTAATCTATAATAAATATCTCTTTTGTCTTTAGACGTTTTTCCCATTTTTATTAATTTAATATGCTTAAATGAAAGAAATTAAATCCCAATTCATGATCTTTTGAAGAAGTAACAAGTTGTTTGTTCTTTCAACTGACCCACAGACTACTAACTAAGCCAGTAGCCACCCACCACAGACTACTAAGAGCATAGATTTAGGATGTAAACTCGCCGCGAGGTAACACACTTTTAATGCTGCTTACCCACACTCTTACAGAGAATCGAGTTGCTAAATCGATGGTGTCGGTATTCGGTACCTACTGCCAAAGAGCATATAAACGCTTACGCCTACGCCTACTTCTGTAGTTAAATCATAGAAATCAATTTTTGTCAATGTCATTTTAAATCAAAGACTTTGAACCAAGTTATAGTAACTAATCTTTGTGCATAATTCACCTTTATGGCAAAACCAAAACAAAACGCCAAACCATCGGCAAACGGGTTCTCTAATGTTAAGTCAGTCTGTGTGTAACTAATCAAAACACCGCTAGGTTCTCTTAGTAGTCTGTGTCAAAACATTATTGGCATTGAATAAAAACAAACCACACCATTTAAAATTAAATGAGACTCAAAAGAAAATAGTCATGGATCACTTCAGTGGCAGCAAAAAATTGCTCATTTTCATTGTAGAAGAGTGGAAGTTACTTTCAATTCTTACTATTTTATTTGCAATTTACTTCTATTACACAAGCACTTTCGACTTCTTTGAAAAGAAAGGAATCCCGTTTAAAAAACCTGTGATATTCCTAGGAAACCTAGGCCCAAGATTAAGTGGAAAACGGTCATTTCATGAGTTCCAGTTAGAAGCGTATAATCTGTTTAAAGGCAAACGATTTGGTGGTAAGCTCATAATTCAGAGGTCATACTTTTTACTTACAATTTTATACTCTCCTTACCTTTTGCTGTTAAATAAATCAATATATGACTAGAATGTATGTATTGGTTATAAGATACACCATTCTTACACAAAGCTACAAATAAATTGTACATAATTGATTTTCGTCACAGGTTTGTTTGAAGGAAGAAGACCACTTTTATCTATCCTAGATCCTGATCTAATAAAGGCTGTGACGATTCGAGATTTTGATTTCTTTACTGATCGGATCACACTGAATAGCAGAGAACCTAAGTTTTGGAGTAGATCACTACTAAACTTAAAGGTGGGTATGATTTTTATTTAATATTCTTAACTTTACAGATTATACAAATATACTATATTTATGTAAAACTAGTGGCCCGCCCTGATTTTGCAAAGGCAGATATTGGTATTAGACAAAAATTTTAATAATTATAAATTTTATTACACACTTGCAGACTTTCCATGCTTAGAATACCAATCAAGTCTGCTTTGGCAAAACAAACAAAAAACCAAAATCATAAGTTTTAAGCTATGATGCCACAATAACCCACAGATAAATGTTAGGTACTTAAGTAAGTAACAGTCGGTGTGGTTCCTATAAGCCCCTGGCACAAATGTGCGACGGAACATCCAGAAGATTTTAGGGGCTCCATAAAGGATTTCCTCTGGCAACAAAAGGTACTTAAGTAATAGAGCAAGCTAGATTTCTCATCATCGCATACACTCATATTGTTCTGTCTACCCCATGAAGGATATAACTGTGGTGTGACATTTATTTAGCAATACATGAACCATTAGCTAATTTTAGGTGTATTAAGTTAAATTAAGTATCTATAAATTAAAAATTTTATGTACCTTGACACATATTTTTTTTGTTAACAATGACCTCTATTACTTCAGCATTCTAATAAAAAACCGTATTGAAATCGGCCCATCCACGCTTCATGGCAACAAACTTGTGCACAGATAAACAAAATACAAATACAGAGATGCACTTCTCAACCTAATAACACTCCTCTTTTTTGTCGGGGGTTAAAATCCATTGGAGTCACTGACATAGACAACTCTGTTTCTTAAATTTTAATTTTGAAAAATATGCTCATGATAACTTTTGAATAGTACGTCCGATTTGAATACCTTCAAAAAGTAAATTACGGGTACTGATATACCCTTCATTATAAAGAGATTTATTTAGATATGGAATAATATACCCTGGTAGGTAGGAATAATTTAATTCTATTTGTAGTGCCGTAATAATTGCATATTTTAAGATGAAAATGTAGTTATTGTGACGTAACTATAAAAGTTAGGTACATGGTACCACGGACTTTTTCGTAGATATTTAGGTCCTCTATAAAACTGTAGTACATCACTTTGCTCTAATGTCAATAGTTTCCGCAGTGTATGTGATATAATGATGTTTTTTCGTTATTTTTTCACACCTAGGGTTACATTACCGAAGTTTTCATACGGATCCCTAATTTATTTTAGCATGTTACATAGCCTATGTTACTCAGTAAAGATGTAGCTTTTTAATGATGAAATAATTTTTGAATTTTTTTTTTAATTTTTTTCGTTCAAAATGTTTATTAAAAAGCTAACGTAAGGCTAGAAATAGATTAATATGTATTGGAAATAGAATAGGTAAAATAGTTTGTAGATTCATTTTAAATTATTTGGCCTCTGAAAAAACAAAACGGTTGCACTTCATCCACAACAAGTTTAATAATAATAATCTATATTTAGGAAAAACATGTAGTACATACATAATAATAATAATTTAAAAGATCGTTTAGTGTGCAATATACTACTTAAAACTTTGTCTTAAATGGTTATAAATTGTTTATTGTTTACTATCTCAGATTTACAGCTTTGTATCGACCTTCCAAACATCCTGTATAAGGTAGTATTTTATTTCTACATTATATACAATATAATATCTAATTGTGAATCTAAAGTACATTCACAATTAGTTGACCTAAAATAATATGCATGTTATCTTGACTTGAGCCTGAGAAACAAAACAGGTCAACTGTTTCTTAGGTCAAGATAAATACTTATATTGAAAGGGATTTATTTTATTATTCATCAGATAGATAATTTAAGTTTAACTTTTAAACAGATACGTTTAACAAAATATCTGAGTAAAATAATTGACCTTTTGCTTTGATTAATTGACCTACATTTTAGATAACATCTGTACCCTTAGTAGGAGTTGTAAATACGAAAAAAGTTTTCGAATACATACTATCATAAACCTGTAAATTAAAAACATGTCTAGTTATTGCGCGGAATTTAGTTGGTAATAATAGATATTTTAAACAAATAATATTAATGATTACATTAAGCAAAGCGAGCAAAACAAGTGCGAATTTTTTTTTTGTAAAACGAAAAATCCGGAAATCAATAATAAAAAGTTTTTACTGATCATTTATTTGATTTCAACGACTAACGTATGTTTGCCGATCAATTTTCAACAGGCGCTTGTTTTCTCGTAATACAATAGAATTTCTATTGTTGATTTGACAAATATCAAGAGTGATTTAGATTGTTTTGTTGACAGTTTTATGAGGTACAGTTTTAGAACAGTTTATTGTTATGTGTACCAGAACATAAACCCACACGTTGGGGCGATACACGACTGTGCGCGCCAACCTGACGTCAGAACGGCGCGGCGTGTACCTATCTATTTACTATTAAATTGCGTTAGGTACATTTTTTTTAACTAAGGTACAGTTTAGGTACTGTTATTTGGTGGTAAATATTTGACTATTCAGATATCTCTCACGCCATCCTGACAAACACGATTTTTCTTGTGAAGGCCGGACTTGCGTAATTATTTTCACTTCAACCGAAATTAGGCAGCACATAAAAGGACCCTACAAGGTTAGTTATCCATTTCTTGGGTGACGGTACTACTACTTTAAATTTAAACAAGATACGTAGGTATCTAATACATGGAGATATGGGAAGTACTAAGATCCCAACAAATGAAGCACCTTTGGTCTATGTACCTACTTTTGTACAACAATTCACGTTCATTATGAAATAAAAGGAATTCATCAAATCAATAGACGTACTTAGCATACATTTGCAGAAAAATGTTATCAGAATTGCAACATCTTTGTACCTCACGGAACATGAAGAAACTTTAAAACACGTAAAGCAATTTATGAGCTTGGCATTCCTTCCAGTAGATGAACATTGAAGACTGGTGGCTATATATAACTTGAATTCAAACACTTTTCTTTCCAGCTGTATTTATTGGTAGAATCTAATTTCGTGAATAGCTTTTTAGGAGCTATTATACGAGTGGTGCATAGCGAAACTAGAGCATATAGGGACTAACGGTGTTCATTTGGGCTCTTAAATCTTTGCTTTAGTTGAACGTTTAGTGCTTTACTACGCAACTGGTACATTTGAGTGACTATGGCTACTGAATTAAAGTGACTATGGCTACTTTTTCAAATGAGGCAATGGATCATTAGCACGACGGAAGTATCAAGATCGCTACCCTAATCGCAGAGTACCAAATGTGAGAGTGTTTTATTACACATTTCGTTAGCTTGCTGAAAAGGGGATACATCACGTCACGACATTACTAACATCAAGAAAAATATCTTGGCTGCATTTCAAGTTGTTCCACATCCGGTATGTGGATCAACTTGAAATGCAGCCAAGCACTAGAAAAGTAGGCAGAGACTTAAACTTCAGATTTACATCTTTGTACCGACCTTTCAAACACCCTGTATACAAAGCTGTGAACACAGATTTGTAGGTAATACACAGTGTATTGTATTAATTCTTGTGTGTCAGGGGTCAGAATGGAAAGGCGTGAGAAGCACCTTGACACCTGTGTTCAGCTCTGCACGCTTGCGCAATATGCTGCCGCTTATAGAATTATGCACAGAACAGATGGTGGTGTTTTTAAAAAATTACGGTGTGTATATTTGTAAATATTTTTTGCTGGCCAATACTGTCCCCTATGTCTCCCACATCTTAAACGTTCTCCTGCCGCCTGCAACCTCTGGCCATACTATAGCGAATGCATGGTCTTGACCTCTTTTCTCGTTTTTCTACAATACTTATTTGTACATTTAAGAATTCATCTTCTTCAACTCAATTTGGATGTACCCCCAATCATGTGATGTTGGGCATTTAAAATAAGTAATAAGGCGTTAAATAATGATTCATAATATCTCTTGCAGATAAGAAAGACGTGGAATTGAAGAAAACTATTGGCCATTTTACATTAGAAGTAATAGGCGCATGTGCATTTGGGATCAAAGGTGGCGCTTTGAAAGACGAAAATGCACATTTTTTTAAAGTAAGCGGTATTTATATGCAAATATTACAAAATTTTGAAAACTTGAGTAAAATTCTAAATTATGGTTTACTTATTAGGTGGCGGAGAAGTTTGACTATATGCCTTTACACAAAAGAATTATGATATTCTTCATTCTAATATTTATGCCAAAATTATTAAAATATATTAATATTTCCTTCTTAAATTTGGACTCGACAAAAGAATTAGTCAGGATATTAAAAGCTACAAAAGCTGAAAGAAGAAGTTCAGGAGCAAAGTAAGTACCTAGTTATCAGTTAAAATTGTTTCATTTCTGTAACCCATACCTACATATTATCTGCTAATATATATCCAACAGATAGTTTATCGAAAAGTTAATAGTGACATTGTTATAATTTATTAATACAACAATGGCATAATATTTGATTAATTCTTAATGCAGCACCTAACTAGTGTACTTACATTCAACAAAGATAACAAGATTTAACAAACAAGGTTACAAACTGTGTTGGTAACTCTAAAACAACTATCTAAACATCAGCATATAATGCTGTCTTCTAGAAATCTTGAAGATGAAAGCCTTTATTTATTGATTTTGTATTTTTTCTGGCAGAAAGAGTGACTTCCTACAAATATTAATTGATTTCTCCAACAAAGAGAAAACTGATCCAGAAAATTCTAAAACTGATATTCGTAAGTACTATCTACTACTTTTAATGGTGTTTGTGAAAATCTTTAAAAAGAGTTAATTAATGTAAGTGTAATTGACAAAGATGACGCAAAGTTATAAGAAATAAAAATCGTCTTTAATTAAGTACTTCAAGGTGCCGCACATTTCGACAGCACTCAGTACATAATTAGTGCACCTTTGAGTGCAGTCCACTCTAGGGTGTGTTAAATCACTCAAGTATTGCCAACAATTTTGCAGATTTGGATGACGACACAATCGATGCCCAATGCCTACTGTTCCTAATTGCTGGCTACGAAACATCCAGCACTTTGCTGTCCTTCGGCCTGCATGTCTTAGCCACCAAGCCAGACCTGCAAGAGAAACTTCGCGACCACGTTATTGAAATTACTGATGGGAAGGAAGTTAGCTATGAGCTTCTTTCACAACTTCATTATCTGGAAGGGTTTTTATTGGGTAAATTTTTATTTACTAAACAAAAAACTCTTCTTAAAGCAATAGCAATGTTTGGCAATTTGAAGTAGCGAATTGCCAATTGTCATTGAATTGTGATCATTTGTCCAGTTCATTAGGTTCTATTCGTATGAACATTTAGTTGCATATATTTGCAACTAAAAGCGGTACGCTAGATTGAAATTGCTAATGTGCATGTCATTAAATGTTATTTGAACATTTGTAGTTACATGTTTTTGTCGCTAGAGGCGCTGCGATAGATTTAATATAAAGAAGAGTTAACTACTGATAATAGAGGCACTCTTTTCTTCCAGAAACCCTACGTATGTACCCACCACTAGCAAGAGTAGATAGAGTATGCACAAAGCCATATATCATACCTGGCACATCCATACAACTGGAACCAGGCAATGTGGTTGCAATACCTATTTATGGGATCCACATGGACCCGGAATATTATCCAGAGCCGAAAGAGTTCAGACCTGAACGATTCATGAACGAAAATAAGAAAGACAGAGCGTCACATTTATATCTAGCATTTGGTGCCGGTCCGAGGAATTGTATTGGTAAGACAGGATATCTATTTATAAGTAACCATTCCCTAATGAAGTTTTGTACGCCTTATTAAATATTTTAAGACTAGAACGCACAAGGTTCGTTATTTTGATTTCTCAAATCAGCAGTTTTTCACTTGGTATTGTGTTAGATTTACGCGAATATCACACATTGAAATAAAACTACTGTTTAACGGATTTTATCTCGGTTTTTTCACTTGCTTAATTTCTGGGAAAAAATCTGTGTTATAGAATAATGTGTTGGTGTTTTCAGGTCTTAGATTTGCTATGTTGTCAGCAAAGCTGGCAATGGTGTTTCTATTGAAGAATTTCAAGTTTACAACTTGTGACAAAACTGTGGATCCAATTGAATTTGACAAGAGATCACTTTTACTGAAAGCTAAGGGTGGTTTATGGGTACGAATTCAATCTTTGGATGGTTAAATAAATGACATTGTCGTTAGCTGATAGTAGGTATCGTAAGATAATAAGATCCTCCTAGCAGTTTTTTCGGCTACTACGGCGAATAGCCTAAGCTGTGTGTGCGCGAACAAGTGCACTCTTTGTTTCCGATACGTACGGAAGATAATACGTATGTATTACATAATTTACAACTCGTATAGAAATGTTTTTTCGAATGATTAAGATCTCAATAAAACTATCATTGAGCTGGTAGTTACCATATATTGTAGTACAAATAAAGAGAAACAGGTATTTTCTTAGAATTAGAGATTAATTTTTACAAATTATTGTTTTATGGTTGTGGTAGTTTAATAAATGCCGCAATAAAGAATCCTATAGAATTCTTATATAATTCATCTACTGGTCTGAGGTCACTGCTTTCTGGACCAAACCGTTGCACCAGCATGCTGAAATATAATATAATATGAACTTCATAAATTAATAACTTTAATTAATACAGTTTTGTGATAAAAATTGCCAGAGATATTAAATGTAGTACAAATTATTTATTTATTGAAGAAAAAATATTGTTTATGTATTTTAAGTCTATAGATATGATGGAATTTTTGGCATCCTTATTTAAATTTTTATAGGACTAAGTTATTTTATATGAGATTATTTTTTGTTGTGTATTTATCTTCCAATACAACAACATTATTGACACAAAGTATCAATACTGCAATGCAATGCTAGTGTTCTGAAGTTGAAAAACGAAATGAATGTATAAAAATATATAAATAATTTAGAAAAATATATAACAAACTAGCTGCCCCAGCGAACTTCGTACCGCGCAAAATTGTGAATCTAAACCATTCCCAGATCCCCTTGAACACACACAAAAAATTTCATCAAAATCGGTCCAGTCGTTTAGGAGGAGTTCAGTCACATACACACGCACACAAGAAATTTATCAATTTGGTAAAATAGAGTTCACATTGTAAAAATAAATCTGTTGTCAGTTAAATCCTATAATTCTTGCCATAAGTTACATTAATTGTAAGTGATTACAGTTATTATAATAATTAATATACTCAATTATATATAAGCCAGTGGTGTTAACCTGTAAATATTTTTGCAGAAAAATTTTAGAGCAAATTGTTTAGACACTAAGTAATTACACTATAACAATTGTACCTTTAAATAAATAGAAGTAGCATTAAATAATTACCGTTGTTCATCATTTAAACCCATATCGGGAAGACCTGGCCCACCTAAGAGAGGTTCTGCTGCCACAAGTTTTAAGCAAGGATACTTTTGAAGTGCCCATGCAACCATTCCTTCATTTTCATCTTCAGTAATTGTACATGTACTGTATATTAGTTTGCCTCCAATTTTTAACACTTTAACTGCCTGAAACAACATAATAATTACACACATGATAATGTCTAATTATCATGTAGCAAGATAGATCTAATTGCAAAAGAAAAATGAAGTATCTTAAAGCCTTAAAATAGTTAAATTGTACATTTCTTTTACACTCATGTACACTAACTGTGATTTATCAAATAATTACATGAAAGGTGATTTAAGTCTATAATTTATTTACCTGACTCAATAGTTTTCTTTGAACGAACTTATAAGAGTTAATCACTTTAGGATTTACTATGCTAACTAATTGTGGTCTTTGTCCCAAGCCACTGCAAGGTGCATCTACCAGTACTTTATCAAAACTGTTAGGAGCGAATGGAGGGCCACATTTTAAATCAGTATCTTCTTCAGAGCAACACTTCGTGGAATCATAAGCATATGCTCTCACACAAGTCACTCCTTGAATGTCACAGCTTTCTTTGATTCTAGCAGCTTTTTGTGGGGTTTTATCTAGTGCAATAATAAAAGCCTGTAATTATAAATAAAATTTTTACTTAAATTTAATAACTATTAACATTTTAAAAAGTATATAAAGAACTGACTTGGTCATTGGACATTTCGGCTAAATGTGTAGTTTTGTTGCCTGGTGCTGCACACATGTCGAGTATATTCTCATTAGGTTGTGCATCCACAACCCAGCCACATACAATGGAAGGTAGGTTTTGTAAGAGTACAGCACCTTTAGGAAATATGGATTCATTGATTACAGGCAGCCTTGAAGCTGGGAGGATTGTAGCAATTGCTACACCACTGAAACAAAATCATTAGCTTTTAAGAATTTCTTGCGATTTTCTGATAGATATTAAATGGCTCCACTAATTTTGTTTGGTAATTTTTTATTTTCAGTAACCACTTCATAACCTTAATCTTTTTTGTCCTGTGATATCCAACAAGAACTTAGCCGGCATGTGTGGATTAAGGTCTAAACTTTTAACTGGTAAGATAGTTGAGGGAAGACCTGTGCCCAGCTGGGACACTAAAAAGGGTTGAAGTGAACTTTAATTTGATCTGAGGTATATCTTGATGTTTTGACACAATTTTGATATGTTTACTGTCAAAACATCAAATATACCTCAGATAGACGGGCCGGTGGCGTGGTCGGTAAGATACTTGCTTTTCATGCTGCAGGTCGTGGGTTCGATTCCCACCAGAGACAAACATTTGTTTAAATATGTCTGTTTGTCTTGGGTCTGGGTGGTTATTATTTATATTTAAGTATATATTTACAAAAGAAAAGTATTATAATATGTAGTATATTACCAGTTATCTGGTTTCCATAGTACAAGCTCTGCTTAGTTTGGGATCAGATGACCGTGTGTGTTAATGTCCCGCTATATTATTATTATTATTATTGGAATAATAATAAAATGGTTTATTTAATACAAGATTAAATTTTTTATATAAATATCATACAATTTAATAGAGTAAATAAACCTTTAGGTTGAACCTGTGTTAGACTATAAAGTGATTATACTATTTTAAAAATAATAGTAAATTGACTCTAAATACATAATGCTAAATCCAAAAAAAGAAAACTAAAAATAAAAACGTTATCTAGCTATTAAGCTATCAATTCTTAGATTTCCAATTTTAAAGGAGAGGTCAAGTGGGCTAGAATTTTGAACACCAATGTGATATACCTCATTTGAAAGCTTATTTAATAAGCTGTTAGAATTTAACTAAACACGAATTTTAGGAGCAACCATTTTTGTAAAAATCAAAAAAATGTAATAGAAAAACAAAACGCACATTACCTTTAATTATCCGTTTCCTAAGCAGTACAAATATTGCAATCACGTCAATAATTGCATTCTGTTACAGTACTTTTCTCTTGTAATATTATTCTAGCTGCAGCTTAATGTAATTATGACGAAAAATATTTGTTATCTTATTAGTGTAATAACAAAACGCGTGAAAAATAATATAATTACGGGAAACGTCATGATGTCATTGTCATTGATCAGTTTGATTGACAGCGTTGAAATAATTTTGATTTATTTGGTTGCTCAATTGTCATTTGACCATGGGGTTGCCAATTGCAATAATCATAATATTGCATTTGAAGAATCTTAGGGTAGTCCGGACACAGATGAGCAATAAAACAGCGGCTTAGCTACACGACGTATATTTCCGAACTGGTTCTTTCGACACTACTATGGTAACAACAAATATACAAATACCTTCTATATACATACATCACACCTCCACCACTATACTAGAATTATATCTACTATCTATTATTTAAATATTCTTATACATAACTATTCTATCTTAAATCTATCAACAGGTTTACGCGTCCGCCTAGAGTACCGATTCACTGGTGATATAGAGGGTGTGAGCACCTCGGGTGACGAACCTTCTTTCGAAATACTATCTCTATTATCATCATGTATTTCAACCGCTTTGTCGGAGTTATCTATTACATTTCCGGTCGATGTTACCCCATCTACCCCTTGGCTTACTGGCTTGACAACATTCTCGTCACTGTCTGGACAGGTAACATTAGAAAATCGCGACCGTCGACGAATTTGATCAATATGTCTTTTATAGGTTTGACCACCATCCGTTACTACCGAATACCTACGTAAACTGTCTATATCCTGCACAGTACCCTTCACCCACTTATCATGCGAGCCATACTCGCGAGCCCAAACTGCATCCCCTTCTTGGAAACTCCTCGGAGTCCCACCTGCGTACTCGATCTGATGCCTTTGGGCTTCACGTACTCTGTCTTGTACGATGCGCTCTGTCCGTAGTAGATCAAGTCTCGATCGTAGCGATCGCCTCTGTAGTAACATAGCTGGCGTTTCACCGGTAGTACTATGAATAGTATTGCGGTACGCTAGTAAAAATGTTTGTAAAGCTGTATCAATATCTACTCGGTCCCTATATGCTTTCTTAATCGCCCGCTTGCATAATTTTACTGCGTTTTCCGCTGCTCCATTAGAGGAAGGGTGATAAACTGGTGAAAAAAATTGTTGAATACCATTATTCTTTAAGAAACTTTTAAATTCTAAGCTAGTAAATGGTGGGCCTTGATCGGAAACTACTTCTTCTGGCAAACCGAACCTTGCAAACGTAGCTCTTAAAATCTTAATAACACTAGACGCGTTTGTACGTGTCATTTCAAAAACTTCTATCCACTTAGAAGTAGAATCTACTATCACAAAAAATGTTAAACCTTTGTATGGTCCTAGAAAATCGATGTGAAGTCTACTCCAAACACGAGTGTGATATGGCCACGGTTGCACGGGGGCGCTCCGCGGTGCGTCAGCCTCAACTGCACACGTCTCACACTGCTTGCACGTAGCCTCTACCGATGCATCAATATTAGGCCACCACACATAACTGCGAGCAAGACTCTTAGTTTTTACTATCCCCATGTGACTACTATGAAGCTGCTGTAATATTTGTTTTTGTAGTGAAGTAGGTATGACCATACGATAACCCCACATTATACACCCACATTCCGTATATAATTCATGACGTCTGGAGAAGTACGGCTGGATTAATTCGTCTGGACATGCTACAGGCCACCCGGATTGTATGTACCTTATCACTCTACTCAGAACCTGGTCACGTACTGTAGCTTCTTTAACATCTTTACTAGTAACGGGCAAAATTTTTTCCACGAAATTAACATAAGTATTTTCGTTGCTTACTCCTTGGCTATGCCCCTCCGAACATGGCAGTCGCGACAAAGCATCTGCACAATTCCTACTTGACGAAACATATTCTATGTCGTAGGTATAACCAGCTAATAATACTGCCCAACGTTGTAATCTCGAAGCGGCCATAACCGGAATGCCAACCTTATTACCTAAGATATAAGTTAAGGGCTTATGATCCGTTCTTAGAATGAATTTGCGGCCATACAAATATTGATGAAATTTCCGCACTCCAAAAACAATAGCGAGAGCCTCTCGGTCTATCTGTGAGTACGCACGCTCGGTCTGCGTTAGAGAACGCGACGCGTAAGCCACCGGTCGCTCCCCACTCGGAGTTGTATGCGATATAACTGCGCCTATACCTACGCTACTCGCGTCGGTAGTTAAAATTAAAGGCAGTTCGGGCGTATAATGCATTAAAATTTCACTACTTGACAATAATTCTTTAACTTTACTAAAAGCATCCTGACATTCTTTATTCCAAATGTATTTTACCCCTGCCTTAAGCAATTTATACAATGGTGCTAACACCGTACTAATATTTTTTACAAATTTGCCGTAGTACATGATCATACCTATGAATGCTCGCAGCTCGGATATATTTCTCGGGGCTGGCGCACAGTGGTCTGAAAATCGAGCTCCCCTTTCATAGAAAGTCAATGTGGGATATTCATAAAACTAAAATATGGAACGTCTCAGGTATACATTCCTTTAATGCATATTTTAGTATGAATGATTTTAGTTACTCCGCGCCTGAGAAAAAAAATATTTAGTATTTTTTTGTATGGGAGAAATTACATAAAGTACATTTTCTTGCGACTGAATGAAACTGAAAGGCTGGTACTCATACGAGCTATTGCCGCTCTTAAGGCGATTACGCTGACATACCACTCGTGTACCTTTAGGTGCCGCTTCACACGTAGGATTTTTTTGAAATTTCGAATTTTCGGTATTGAATATTTTATGTTATGCCTTTGGGGTTGTTGTTTTCCTGCGAATTCCTTATGAAAACAACAATTTTTTTTATGGAAACAATCTCTAAATCGCGTAAAAATGTCTGCTGTTTCATACTAAAGTTCGATACCTGCTTGGCCGTAATGTATGAAACAGTTGTTTTCTTTTCCGTCATTTCAAGGTGGTTTCCATAAAAAAAGTTGTTTGTTTTTATGAGTAGAATCACCTCATAACAGGAAAGCAACGACCATAAAGTCACGCTATTTAAAGAAGGAATAAAACACTTATTTAACATTTTTTTCATATTTGAAAATTTAATACGATTAAAAACTGTACAATCAATTGTAAAACAAGTGTTTAAATATTATAACAGTTAAACAGCTAAAACTAATTTATTTATTTTTAAATTTAATCGATTAATTTAGAAAACTTCATTTGGTTAGTATGTACATTCCTCAAAATACTTACGTCTAAACCCTAGCCTTTGTTTGTTTAGTACTGAAAATCGTTATTTCTCTAGTATTAGAACATAAAATAATAATAACATCTATAACTAGAAAAAAAACTGAATCAAAGAATAGAAAAAGCTTCATTTGGTTAGTATTTACTTACATTCTTCAAAATACGTCTATATTCTCTTTGCTTGTTTAATACCAAAAATTCTTATTTATCTAGTCTTAACATTTAAATAAATAAAAATAATAATAACGTCGATATGTATAAAATACGCATTAACAATTATCATCAAAATCTTCTAATTCTGAATCCAGCATTGCGACACTAACATCAACAAACTCAATATTTTCTTTGTCCACACTTGTATTGTCTTCATTAATGAGAAGTGTTTTCATGTCATCAGAGACAGCTGTTCTGATTGACTTTCTGTGTACAGGTCTTATGCTGGATAGGTACGGATCTGAAGATACAAGGAGTCCATTAAAAATATCTTCATTTGTTGCTCTACGACAAAACTTCCGCGAATGATGTTCTCGGATTTTTTTGAAGTCTTTATTCCTGGCTTCCGATGCCTCTTCTGATAATTTGCCAATGGGGGTAATGTTGAAATGCCTGATAATTTCAGCACCATGCAGTAAAAGTTTGTGAACACTTGACGGCATATAATACCAACCATAGTGTTCCACATATCTTTCTGCAGTAAGGCGCGCAAAATTTGCAAACGCTTCAACATTAACGGGCTCCCCACATGCTATCACACCTAGAATTGTGGCAAATCTTTGGATTATAGTGGAATCTAATCCAGTGATGGCTGCCGTTTTTACAGGATCACTAAAAAATTTTCGGGCTGTATTGCCATCATTTGTAGTGCCTGCACCTGAAACAAAAACCAAAACCTTCACCATTTTGAGCAGAAACAAGGTATTTGGTAAGTAACGTTCTCAAAATCATTCAAATCAACTCGTTGCACTTCAAGACTCACCTTGTTTGACGATATCTACTAAGAGGCCCATTTCATCACGAAACTTCTGCTGGATGATTTGCTTTCTTGCCTTCAATAACTCTTTGCTGTCTGCATCCCTAGCTTGCCATGTTTTGAAATCAAGTCTGTAGGAAATGTGAAGCAAACATTCCATACACCTAATCCAAGCATGGAGAGTAGACAAACCATATTGGTATATTTCCGTTGACACTGGTTTTCTGGAAAACAAATAAATAATATATTTAAAAATAGGTATTCATGATTATCAGCCAAGAAAATTATAAAAGTATTCAAAACTTACTCTGAGATCACATGTAATTTATTCATTTCAGATGGGGTTGCTTTACATATGTCACAAGTTTGGGTTGATGTTTCTGATAATTTAGAAACTATTTTACCATCTATCATAGTCATGAGCATTTTAACTTTAACTGCATGATTTCCCATTATAGAAGGCACCAGTGTAGCAATTTCAGCTTCAATCGTGGCTTGTTCTCTCTTGATGTCTAATTTGTTTTCACTTGCAAACTTGAAAAAAAGAGGCCTGCAAAACATTGTCGAAGACGGTTTTGGATTCTCCCATACATTTTCTTCATCACAATCTAATCTTATAGGTACAAAAGAACACATGAAGACGCTGGAATCATCTTCCTCCACCATGCTTTGCTTATACAAACTCTGCCCTGAAGAACCATCAAAGCCCCACTTACACAGAAGTGTTAACTCCTTGCCATCTAAAGTAGAGGGCAAACGTAGATATTTTCCAAGTCTTGACACAGTTTTATCCAAAATTGCTTGAAGTTTAACTCGTGCCCCATTTTCAGAAATGTCTATGCTATCCTTAGGTGGGTAACAGTCCTTTTTCGCTTCTAGGACAGTTGTGTATGAAGGATATAGTGGGATTCCTTCTTCCTTTGCACAAGCTCTCAAAGTAGTATACTGCCACTTCGACAGCTTCAACGAAGTCAAAATACCTAAAGCTTTATCAGCAGAATATATGGTCACATTTTTTTTAGTTTTAAGTATATCTTTTATCTTTGTAGCCTCTTCGGGATTCTCTGTGACTAATTTTATTATGTCTGCTACATCTTTATTTTGCGCCTTCAAGCCAGTTGCATAAGCAAGACTTTCCGATGGATGATTTAAAAGCTCTTCTACTCTCCTTTTCTTCTGTAACGGGCTTAACACCGAAAACTCCTTTCTTTGGTTTCCAAGAGATGTTGAGGTTCCAACACTACAAGTCTGTGGTTGTGCGGATGTTGATGCACCTTCGTTTACGGGAAATTCTGAACTGGAACACTGTGACTGATCTATCGTTACTGAGGAAGTCATCTTTTCCTTGATGACTTCAGGCCATTTGATGTCTTCTTGGAGCCATGCTTCGTACTTTTTAATGAAAGTATGTCGTGTACGATTACATGAGATCCATTTCCTTTTCAATGTACACACATAAGTTTGGCAGAATTGTTTCAAGTCTCTCTTTTCATTTTCTGACAAATCAATACTATTCACAAACACATCAAACAACACATTGGGATCTGAGAAAGAAGTGTTGTTGGCCACAAACATGAAAATATCAAGATTGGTACCAAAACCTTCCATTGCAATAGAAAAATTGAAAGAACAGAAAAATTAAAGTTTACGCGCACAAGTGCAAACGTTACTGACAGAGTCCATGCCAAACATTCTATTTATGTATAACTCTCTCACCGACCCTCATTAAGGGTCGGTACAAATTAACACGTAATAAAACTGAACTATTAGTAAAGTAATAAGTAATTCCCGTAATTGATAATGATAACGAACCTCTGTTATCATTAGGTATAGTAAAAATCATTATCACCTTTTTAGCTAATGAGGTTACTATTGTAAAAAGTTATTTGTTAAAATAAGGCAGATATTAGTTGCAGTGCCCTAATTAGTATTCGCAAAAAACGAATTTCTAAAGTTAACTAATTTTTTGAGTTAAAGTAATTGAATCTATTATAACAATTATTATAATATTAGGTGCGTATTTATTATAAATATTTAATTCCAAATTCCTTACCAACCTAATTTAAATGCGTCACATACTTAAAATATTCAATGCCGAAATTCGAAATTTCAAAAAAATCCTACGTGTGAAGCGGCACCTAAAGGTACACGAGTGGTATGTCAGCGTAATCGCCTTAAGAGCGGCAATAGCTCGTATGAGTACCAGCCTTTCAGTTTCATTCAGTCGCAAGAAAATGTACTTTATGTAATTTCTCCCATACAAAAAAATACTAAATATTTTTTTTCTCAGGCGCGGAGTAACTAAAATCATTCATACTAAAATATGCATTAAAGGAATGTATACTTGAGACGTTCCATATTTTAGTTTTATGAATATCCCACATTGACTTTCTATGAAAGGGGAGCTCGATTTTCAGACCACTGTGTGGCGTCTTGCTTATGGCATAAACTTTGTCGGGACACGTATGAACCCCCTCCTTACTGATAGTGTAACCCAAATAAGTAACTGACTTCGAAAAGAACACACACTTTTCCTTTTTTACTTTTAAGCCGAATTTTTTTAAACGGTCAAATACCTTACATAAATTACGCATATGGTCCTCATTTGTTGCCCCCGTTATTATGACGTCATCAAGAAATACCCCTACTTGAGGGAGATCAGCAAACAACTGCTCCAATCTTTTCTGAAAAATACCCGGGCTGGATGATAAACCATAAACTAGCCTATTATATATAAACAAACCTTTATGAGTATTTATTACCGTATATTTTTTTGTTTCATCAAGTTCAAATTGTGCATAGGCTTGCGACAAATCAATTTTACTGAAATATTCACCGTCCCTCAACCGAAGCAGCAGTTCCTCAACCCTCGGTAACGGATAGCGGTCAACCTCTAAAACCTTATTTAAAGTTAACTTATAGTCTGCACATATCCTAATGTTACCGTCCTTTTTGACGATTGGCACGATCGGCGTCGCCCAATCCGAGCGCTCCACCGGTGAGAGAATGCCGTCAAGTTGCAGCTGCGCCAGCGCGCGCTCAACAGGCTCGCGCAGCGCGTACGCCAGCGGCCGCGCGCGCATGAACACCGGCCGCGCGCCCTCGCGGACGTGCACGCTCACCTTGCCCCCAGTGAATCGGCCCAGTCCGTCAGAAAACACATCACAGTATGTGGAACTGAAAGAGGCCATATCAAATAAACAATTTTTATCCGTTAACATATTATTACACTCATAATTAACAATCGGTAATTGAATTTTTAATTCGGCCATCCATTGTCGGCCTAATAGGATGGTTTTTCCGTTTTCTATCACAAATAACTCTAATGTTTTACACATATTTTTGTATTTAACTTCTGGCAAGATAACTCCTAGTGGCTTAATCGTCTCTCCTGTATAATATCTTAATGTCAATTGGCAAGAATTAAGACATAAATTATTAAACAATTTTAAATAACATTCTTTGCTTATACATGAAATAGCACTACCGGTGTCGCATTCCATTTCAATATCTTTACTATTTACATTCAACGTTATATAGACCGGTCTACACTCTGTGGCTGATAGTTTACAGACATCTATAAAAATTACCTCGTCACTTCCACTGTCTTCGCTTATTTGCTCGATGTCAACGTTGAAGTTTCCTGCCAAGTTTGGACACATTCGACGCAGATGGCCCGGCTTATTACAGACTCGACAAACGTAACGTATGAACTTGCATGTGGAAGCGTTATGGCGCGCACCGCACACTTGACACTGCGGCTGAGCACGCTCAACCTGCTTGGCCGGCGCGAGCGGTGCCAATGCGCGCGAGCCGCGCCTCCACGAAAATTGCGAAGTGGCGTCCCGCGTAGCGCTGGTGGCCGCCGCACCTCCCCGCCGCGGTGTTTTTACCGTCGATTGATACGCTATGGGCACGGGCGGCGTTGTCGTCGGTACATTAGGCAACCCTCCGCTACCAACAACATTAGCCGCATCTTTTTCTGCTGCCTCCATGCTTACCGCCATTTTGTAAGCTTTGCCGAAGTCCAACTTAAATTCGGCGAATAACCGTTGTCTGATATTCTCATTTAAAATACCACACACTAATTGATCTCTCAAGCTGTCTTCTAACCACACCCCGAACTCACAGGTCTTAGACATTTTTTTTAAGATAGCCGTGTACTCCGCTATGGTTTCACCCTCCTTTTGTTTTCTGTGTCGGAATTTATAACGCTCTGCTAACTCACTGGGTTTGGGTTGTAAGTGTTTCTCCATAATGTCGACTATTTGTGCAAACGTTTTGTTTTTAGGTTTGTCTGGCGTACACAAATTAACTAACAGTTCGTAGCCCTCTGCTCCCATAACTGTTATCAAGGTCGGCACTTGCAATTCACTTTTTATGTTGTTCACTAAAAAATATTGTTCTAATCGTTCAACATATAACCTCCAATCGTCACTATACACTTTAAATTCTGCTATTTTACCAATAGACATTTTTAACTGCACCAGATTAACTGCGTAGAATTCGTTTATTCTCGTCGCCACTGAAGAATCTTAGGGTAGTCCGGACACAGATGAGCAATAAAACAGCGGCTTAGCTACACGACGTATATTTCCGAACTGGTTCTTTCGACACTACTATGGTAACAACAAATATACAAATACCCTCTATATACATACATCACAGCATTAAGGATTCTTATTTTCAATTTCAATTTTTCAAAAAACGGGGGGGTGTAAAATTATTTTAAATACACCAAAAAATTAAATAAATTATGCTCTATTAACCTATGTAACTCAGATTGCTGTTCAAATTTACAATTATTTTAATCCCAGGCTCTATACATTTTTTGAACGTCTCCTTTGCATGTATAAAAGCCATGAATGAAAGCAGACTTAGCATTTATCATCTTGAAACAAAATTGAGTGAGTAAAAGAGAAAAAACAGTAAAAGTATTTAAGCTTACTTAGGTTGGACTCCTTTATCAAATAAATCTGATCGCAACATTTTTAGTCTCCCTATGCCGACATACTGCTTTTTACCTTCATATTGGACCTTAAGTCCCCTTTTACAGTGGCCTTCAAGATCACCATAAATATCTACAACTTCATTCATCTGACAATCTGTAATAAAAAATTATTCAGTTATGACTGATGGTGTACTAGGAGGCCAGTGTGATGTAGTGCTCTCCTGCTAGGTAGTGATAATTAGCAAAAGGCAGAAGTTAGATGCAGCAAGCTAAGAGAGGGTGAAATGGCCAGGCTATTTCCAATTGTCATACTAATAATTATTTAAGCCAGAAACATAAACTGAGTATTACAATAGGCATACCCCAATGATACCTATAATATTACTAAGTTGCATTGAATACCTACTGTTTGTAGAAAACTTACTAACAGGCAGGCCCATCACTCCTGGAGCAAACACATAAGCACCTCTGAGTACTGCAGCTGCACACAATGCATCAACAATAACTTCCTTTCCAGTTTTTTGTACAGCATTTTCAGGCCAGCCTTCTAAGATAAGGCAGTCTGGTTTTATAAAGTAATATTTGGGTATTTGGTCAACATTTAAGTCTTTCCTTTGCTAAAAAATTAAATGCATATTACATGAAATATTACAGAAGAATCTAAGGGTAGGTAAATATGGAAAATAATTGGGATTAAACCTTGCTATGACTGTGCCTATGCAGTAGCAGATTTTTTTCATATAGATGCACCAAAGCCTAGTTCGTTCAGGTTAGGTGACACTTTGTACTAAAGGACCTTACACTAATGGATGTTTTTACTTATTTACCACAAAACACGAAATTTTGTATCTCTATTAACATAGTTATTTTCTTATAATAGTTTGGCAAATCATTATAATTGTGATTTTACTGCAAGCAGACATTCTTCTAATAACCTTACATCTACTTCTTAAAGTTTGTTCATTCTAAATGCATACCTACATGGTTTATCCAAATTGTTTTATCCATACTGGCTATGACCATTATAATTTTATTAAATAAGTATTAGTGAACACAAAATATACTTACTGCAAGCAGACATTCTTCTAATAGCCTTAAATCTACTTCTTTAAGTTTGTTAATTCTAAATGTAGTAAATGTTGGACATTGGTTTATCCAACTTGTATTATCCATACTGACTTATTGAATTGCTTAATGAAATTAGCGAAATGTATAGTACTCTAAAATTACCTATATTTTCATTTCTGTCTAGTATCTTTTATAAAATAAATAATCAATATGATCTAGTATCTTTTTAATAAATTTTACATAAAATAAGTTTCAAGTTTGGTCTTCTTCTTCTTTTAATTATGGCCTCTGGCCTCTGCAGAAATTATTCCGCAATTTTGCCAGTGTCAAGTTTAAATAAGTATATAAGTTTTTAAAGATTAGTAGTAAAAAACTAAAAAACTGCGACGTTCTAAGACGCCATTCACACACGCACGACTTTCTTCAAGTTTGATTCAATTCAATTTTTCATTTTTGGCCTGTTGTGGAAGGCTACCACAATTTTGCCAGTGTCAAGTTTGGAGTTGTCAGTTAGTTGTCAGATAGGGGGTAGAAAGAAATAGAGAAAAAGCGGATATAATAAACTAAATGTGGGTAGTTATAGTTTAATTTTGTTTATTCTAATAAATTTACACAATATATTTACAAAAGGAGAAAAGACAAGTGAAAGAAGAAGTCTGAAAGAGGTAGGGCGAGGGATATGAGATGGGATGATATCATAGAGCGAACATTGCAAATTTTGACAATTGAAAAATAAATGGTCCACGTGCCCCTCTTCCAAGCCGCATTCACATATGGATGAGTCCCTGATCCTAAGTTTGGACAGAAATACTGGAGTGCAGGCATGGATAAGTCGTAAACGGCAAATAGTCGAAACTGTAGCTTTATCAAGATGTTTCCACTTAGAAAACCAAGGTTTACAGGGGATATTAGGCTGGATATCACCATAAAACTTTCCTTTTTGGGACTTAGAAATTTGCCATACCTTATTCCAAGCTCTGAAAAGACTTGATTTAAGACCCGAACAAACGTCGTGGCTATAAATATGAGGATAATCCAATGAACCAGTTGTAGTGGCATTTTTGGCGCAGGAATCTGCTGATTCGTTTCCTGAGATTCCAGAATGACCCGGAATCCAAGCTAATATGACAGACAATCCAAGTTTATGGCAATTCAGTAATTCTTCTCTAATTAAATGAGTGATAGGGAAACGAGATTTTGACCTGAAAGGATTTGATAGAATGGATTGGAGGCAGCTCTTAGAATCTGATAAAATTAAAGCTTTTTTAAGGTTATGTGACTCAACGAAATGAATGGCTTCTAACACCGCGATTGATTCTCCAGTGAATATGGAGGTAATATGGGAACATTTATAATTTAGAATTATTCTATATGAAGGAATCCAAACTGCGGCTCCAACTGCGCTTTCGCTAGAAAATTTGGAAGCATCTGTATATATAAGGAGATAATCACTAAAGTCTGATTGGACTATGTTGGTAAACGTTTTGTTTGCTTCGGGAGAATTTTTAACAACTCCGAAGTCCAGGATAATGTTAGGTTGGAAAACAAGAGAGTCGAAAGAAGAAGAGAATAGAGGAAGTAATTGATTTTGATAAAGCGGGTTTGGAAGACGAATAAATTGAAGGTAAGAAAGAAGGAGGCAAGGTGGTTTAACACGAGCATTTTCTCGTAAAGAATGTATCACAGAGAGTTCTTCTAATTTAGTTAACAGAGGATGACTAGAATTTTGAATTAATTTAAAGAAAAAGCGATTAGAGAGAAACTGTCTACGTAGAGAGAGTGGAGGCTCACCACACTCAACTTGCATCGCGTTGATTGGTGACGATTTCATTGCGCCTAGAATGATACGCAGACATTTGGATTGAGTTTTATCAAGGTTCTGTAAACCGGATACGTTGCAAGGGTCTAACAGAAACGTACCATAGTCCATAAAACTACGGATAATGGCGTTGTAAATCAACTTGAGTGATAGTGGGTGGGCGCCCCACCACACTCCAGATAAGGAACGAAGAATATTTACATTTCTTTCACATTTTTGGATTACATAATCAGTGTGAGCGGTTCCTGAAAGTTTGCTGTCTAGCCAGACACCTAAAAATTTAACCTTGTCCTGTTGAGGAACACTCTCGTCATTAATTTTTATAGAAATTGAAGGGACGAATCTCTTATTAGTGAAAACTACTGAATTGCTTTTAGACGGGGAAACGGAAAGACCGTGAATATCTAGCCAATTATTTAACGAGTTGAGGGAGGAATTTAAACGATTTACTGCGCTATCCAAAGACATATCACACGTATACAGGGCGATGTCGTCTGCGTACTGAAGAATCTGGCATAAAGGAACTACGGATTGCTCAAGGTCACAAGTATATAGGCTGTACAATAGAGGACTGAGAACAGATCCTTGTGGAAGTCCCTTCCATATTTTTCTTGGAGGAAGAAAAGTATCAAGGTGTTTAACTGTAATAGATCTTTCCATTAAAAGGTTACAAATAAAACGGACCAACTTTTTTGGGATGTTTAGCTGGTGAATGAGTTTGTTATTAAGGGTCGAGAGAAGGACATTGTCATAGGCAAAGGATATATCCAAAAAAACTGCCACCAGGTAACCTTTTTTAAGCTTATTGATACGGATATCAGTAGTGAGCAAGCTAAGACTATCCATCGTGCACGAACCTTTCCTGAAACCGTACTGAGTTTTAGCCAACAAGTTATTATTTTCTGCATACCACTCGAGTCGATTTTTAAGCATGTGTTCCGTTATTTTTGCTAGAACCGAAGATAAGGCAATTGGTCTATAGCTGCACGGATCAGAGGAAGTCTTATTGGGCTTCAGAATGGGTATAATGGTTTGAGATTTCCAAGAAGGAGGCACGATGCCTTTATCAAAGAGGGTGTTAATTATGTTAAGGAGATTTATTTTACATTTTTCTGACGAGTTCTTGATAAACGAGTACGGAATACCATCCAACCCCGGCGCTGAATCTAACAAACCATCGAGGGCCAATTTAAGTTCGGGGAAATCAAAAGGAAACTCCAGAGGATTAGAACTAGGTAAGGATCCAGGAGGAGATGGTAAATCATCTATAGAAGGAACGAAAGGAGGAGATAGTTTACAGGCAAAGGTTTCAAGCCAGGAAGAAGGGTCGTTAGAGGAATTGTTAGGACAATTAAGTGAACCTCTATAACGTTTGATTTGATTCCAAACTATGGAGGAGGGAGACCTCGGGGATAAATTTTCGCAGAATTTAGTCCAACCTTGCTTCTTATTTTTAGAGAGAATACGCGACGCAGCAGCAGCTTTTTTCTGGTAAGCAGCGAAATTATTAGGAGACATATCTAAGTTATAGTTAAGTTCAGCTTCCTTGCGTTCTTTCACTGCAGTAGAGCATTCGGCACTCCACCACGGAGTGGATACTCTGTATTTAGCTGCCTTTTTGCGAGGAAACTGTTCATCAGCGGTGGAAATTATAGCATCCGTCAAAGAGGTATATGACTCCAAAATATTCTCAGAGCTAACAGGTGGAAGCAAGTCAATTTTAGCATCGAGAGCAGAAGAGTAAGCTGGCCAGTCAGCATCCGATAAGCGGTATTTAAGAGAAGGTGAGAAATTATAAACAGGTATTGTTTTATTAGGGATAGTAACGACAATCGGGAAGTGATCGCTACCATAAGAAAGGGGCAGAGTTTCCCAAGAGAGTATAGAGGACAAAGATGTAGAACAGACGGTTAGGTCAATGGCACACTTAGGGTTCTGGGAAGGGAAGGGTCTACGGGTGGGAGAACCGTTATTAATGACACAGAGATTTGCGTCATCAAACATTTCAATAAGGGATAGCGCAAACGTATCGTTATGGCTTGAGCCCCAAGATAGGTGATGGGCATTAAAGTCGCCCATTAAGACTATTGGTTCCGGAATCGATGAGATAATACATAGAATATCCGGAATCAATCTTGAGTGAGGGTGAGGAATATAGACTAGGAAGTAAGGAATATAGAAATGAATGTTGTAGCTGTCTCTGTATATAATATTTCATTTGTGTCTAATGAAATATTATATACAGAGACAGCTACAACATTCATTTCAGGAGAAAAAGGAGGAAGGGGGATTTGGGAGAAGGGCAGGGAGCACCTTATAAGCAAGGCACTACCTGCGTAGCCATCTGCCCTGTCATCCCGCAGACAAGAATACCCGGGGACCCTAAATCGAGATCCAGGCACTAACCATGTCTCCGAGACAGCAATGACAGATGGATGATATTTGTTGATTAGATAAATTAGGTCAGATTTTCTTCTATTAATGCTTTTAGTGTTCCACTGTATTACGGACGTTTGATCCATTATTGGATAGAAGTGAAAAGATATGGGAAAGTTTTTGGGCAACGTGGGACGGTACATTAGAATTGGACTTTGATATTAGGTCTAAAATGAGGGTGAGTAAGATTTCCAAGAGGCCATCCTGGGATGAAGCAGAAGTAATTTGTTGGGGGCTTTGCGAGAGAGCATAACCATTCGGTAATTGGGAAGATTCATTAGAGATAAAGGCATAATGGGCCGACTTGTCATACGAAGGGCTCAGAGGGGCTCGAGAGCGTGGTTTTTTATAGACGGTTTTTTTATAGCTGATTTGGGAGGGTTGGGAAGATATATTGGATTGTTGGGAAAATAAAGGTTGGGATTGCGAGATATTACTGGGGTGAGATTGAGCCACTTCGGCAAAGGGTCTAGATGTTTTAGGAAAAAATGTCGAAGCTTCTTCGTAAGAAATGTTATCTTGAGACATTAACATTTTGATGGATTTTTGTCTACCAAGTTCTGGACAGTATCCACTAGTAGCAAAGTGCCTACCTGAGCAATGCAGACATGTAGCCTCGCTTTCAACAACTAGACATTCGTCTCCGATGTGAGGCTGAGCGCAACGATAACACCTAGCGTTAGACCGGCATTGTATTTTTACGTGCCCAAATCGGCAGCATTTAGTACACTGAATAGTGGGAAATTGGTAAGGATCGACTGGAAGGGAAGTATGGAATGAAAATATCTTTGAAGGTAAAATTTGGACTTGAAAAGTTATAACTATGGTTTGTGTTGGAATCCACGATGTTTTCCCTTCTACTACCGTTTTGCGGTTTAAGCGGCGAGCTTTAAGCACAAAACCACAGCCGGAAGGGAGGATGAGCGAGTCTACAAACTCGTCCATTGAAAGATCAATTGGGACGTGCCGCACAATACCCATTTTAGTTATATTATAGGTAGGAATAACTGCTACATACTTGTTCGCCTCGAGTTTTGGGTTGTCCAAGAACTTGTTGGCATCCTCAGCCGATTTGAATTCTACGGAAATTTTATTTCTGCCTACTCTCTTAACGCCGTCGCGACAAATATTAGCAATATTATTTCTGCATAGAAACTGCCCAAACTTAATAGGACGAATAGTAGTTCCTGCGGCTGGGTCTGGCTCGGATCTGGACACGTGAACCAGAAATGGCCCGTTGTCCGTATTGCAGTACGCTTTGAAGCCTATAACTAGGTTTGGATGCGTATACACGTTTTGTGCAGATGCACTAGCTAACTCAGTGTTAGTTATGAGCTTCTTGGCAGATGGGGAAGATTCGGACGGTTCTAAGTCAATTATATGCCGCTTGGAAGGCCCGGGCAGCACAACAGTCGTGTCCGTGTCCATAATTTCAAAATGATCTGGTGGATCAGGAGGATCAGGGGGCCTTAACAAGTCCATTATAAAGGACTTTCAAAACGCCTACAATTCACTCTAAACACAAATTAACACAATACGGGGATAAGATTTTTTTTTTTAAGATAACCTTAAAAAAACACAACGTCAGTCTCCGCACTCTTCACCGACCTCCTTCTTCAAGTTTGGTCAAAACATGATTTTATTGACTGACGACACTGACGTTTAGTGTTGTGATTGTCAAAAAACAAATGTCAAATAATTAGTGATGGGACTCGGTCGATTCACATTTGGTTCGATCAAATAATTTGAATGATTGTGAAAAATTGATTTGAATGACATTCAATGTTGATTCAAATTGTTGAATGGATTCGAATTATCTTCACAATACGAATCAGATCGATTAATTTTTTCACCGATTGTTCTATCGTGTCAAAAGTTTGTTGTATCGTATATTTTTAATTTAATTTCAACATAGACTTACCATTTGAATTTTGGCTGAAATGCTCAATTTGGTTTAATATAAGATTATTTTTGTCTTTTGTTAATTACCAATTCTTTAAGTCTTTTGTTAATTAATTGTCAGTTAATTTTGTTAATTTCCTTGACTTCTTTAAGGTAAAGTATATCTCTATCCTATCCCCTTCCCCTTCGTATCCTATTCTTTCCACCCTATCCTACCTATCCTTTGCTTTCGACCCTATTTTATATCTTTCCTATTTTATCCTACTTGCCTACTTCCTTTCTATCAGTGGTGGAGGGTGAAAATTTGAAAAAAGGAGCACTGAGCATATTAAATGACAAGTATTTCTTGGTTGTTATCTACCCCGACAATCAAACTTACTGAAAAGTGTGCATTGCATTTTTTTAAGCTTTATAGGCTTTACATAATATTTATTTAAGTGCGTTATATTGATCAATTTCTAAAAGGAAGTCGGTGGCTTATAACAATACGAACTCTTCGCCACTCCTTCCTATCCTATACTACTAATATTATAAATTAAAACAAAATTCATTGGTCTAGAACGGGCCCAAAGATCGCTTCTAAAGGTGATGTACTTGAAACCATACCGATTTCCCACAGAAGATCTTTATAAAATCAGCAACCTTCTATAGATAAGAAAGCTTTATATGTTAAATATCACACTAAACATTCACAAATTATTGCCTTTTGTAAGAGAAAACCAGAATAGAAAACGAAAATATACTGTGGTGAAAACTCCTACAGAGTACTCACGAAAAGAATATCATTAAGATTCGAATTTTCGCCGGGTTAATCGAAATGTTTCGAATATTCACTACAAATAAACAGGAGCGCGCGCGTGGCCTTGGACTGCTGTGCACAGACTATAGATCGTAGAGATGTTAACACAGGAGAGCGTCAAGCAAATAGTCTGTGGTTAAGTGATAGACTATCAAGCATAGTTTCAGTTGCAGACAGACCCTAGATGTGTATTTTATCTCTCTCACACTTTACCATTGTAACCGGTCAAAACGAGACAGAAAATATCAGTTCAGGGTCAAATATGCGCGAAAAACATAACACTTCTCATCGGTTCGACCGTCCTATCGTTTCGACCGTCCTCGGACGGCTCACCGAAAAAGTCCGGTGAACCAATAGAGGCCCTTCAGGCTAATTGCTTCAAAACGAAACGAGATATATTAGACTTATACATATTACATAAAATATTTTCTAAGAAACCAGCTGGTTTCCATAACACAAGTTCTGCCACAGAATAGGTACTTGTAGAACCTAACCCAGCTTGGGTCCCAGAATGACCGTGTGTCCCAGTCAATGTCACAGAATAATATAATTGTTATTAATATTAATATTAATATTGTAGGTATTTTTTTGTTGAATAAGTAGAGTATTATCTGGTATGCAATTTAATTAATTAATTATTAATTAATATTATTTAATTATTTACGTCAGGTTACGTTTTGTTATTTTTGTTCTTTACGTAATTCATTAAAATAAAATACTTCAATAAAAATAATTAATATTTTACGTGTCGTGGCGATACTTAAGGAATGTTCATGAATAATTTCTGGTTTAACTTTTTTTTTATTCTTACTGGCCACTTTTTCCAAATACGTGGCATAAGCACGAATAAATTCCACGTTCGCCGCCATTTTGACATCGAGTGAACTGAGTCGCAACCACTGAATATAGCTTTTTCTTGATTGTGTTAAAATTTGATTCTGAAAATGTAAGTGGGCTCATAGTTGTTACTAATTCTATGTTATTTATAGTAGATTCAACTATTTAGTGCGTATGTAACGTATTGTGTGCTTTACAAATCGCGAGTGACCGCAAGTATAGACCAACAGCGGTGTCGTCAATCTTTGTTAAGTTTCAGTTTTGCGAGACTAATATGTTCTAGTTCTAGTTCTAGCCAATCATCAAATCCTGATCATGTAGCGGTGTTATCTATATTTTCTTTACAAAGATCAAATGCTGTAGCGTATGAAAACACTACGTCAATTTTCAGTGAGGACCTGCCATGTCATTATCATTGATTATAATAACGTGTAGACTAGACGGATGACTCAGTATCAGGATTGTGTTAAACTTTAATATCTATTATTACTTTCAGAACACTTTCAAAGCTTCAAAATGGGGAATATGTTTGCAAATTTATTTAAAGGCCTATTTGGCAAGAAGGAAATGAGAATATTGATGGTTGGTTTGGACGCCGCTGGTAAAACTACAATTCTATACAAACTCAAATTAGGCGAAATTGTTACAACAATTCCCACGATTGGTGAGTACTGAGTTATTCTTTAGTATTAATTAAACAAGTGAATGCAAAGTAGGGCACTAGATCATATGTAGATGTGTACCATATTGAATCATTATTTGTTTATGACGGTATTTATTTCATCATTCTAAATATCACCCTATAAAATACAATAACTGACCTGTTTAAATTATTGAAAAGTTTCTTTAATCTACAGTATTACATATCTAAAAGGTATTTTATAAATCTTGAAAAAATCATAAAATGTTGCCTGCCTGAGACTAATGAGATAGGTTAAGATAAAATTCAGTCTGAAATTTTGGTTTAAAGTTAAACAATATTGGGAGAGTTATAATAATACTACTTCTTACGCAATAGTATTTTTTATTACACAAAGTATTTTTGCCAAGCTCTTACCTATTTTATGACTCATGAATGTATGTAGATATCCTTTATAGATATTTTTATTTCATACTTATTTACATTTGATTTAATAAGTTTTTGTATTCATTGTTTTTAATTGTATTAGTTTTTTCAAATTTGTTTTTTGAATATAACTATCCAATTTGGCCTCTTAAATTATAATTTCAAACTTTTAGTAGTAATTATGTTGTGCAAGTTTAATTTGGTATGTATAATCTGTATAATTTGTGTTTAATCTGTCTGTCTTCAAGTGAATTGGTATTACAAGTGAATAAAGTTTACAGGGTAAACTCATTCCACTGTAAACTACATCATCACATAATGTTAGGCAAGTTGTAGTCAAGTGCAAGACTATTATGAATCAGAATTTCCTAGACCAATAATCATTTTGATTGCACCATATACAAAGCTTGTATGTAATGAATCCTTAGTAATTCCTTAATTAGGTATATATGTAGAGTTTGCAAAAACTTTGAAATGAAAGTTTTTTTAGTGCTTATCGGGTGTCCTTCAGAAGTTGTGTCCTTTATTGGTTTATTCTTAGTTTATATGATTAATCCTTGCCAAACTTTCTCATTGATAATAATTTTCTTCATGAGTCATAGATATTTAGTAGAAATTTGAAATAGACTTACAAGAAATGTTTAAGTTCAGGAATAGAATGACAGCATCATCAGATATACATGAAGAAACTTTCAGCCTGCATAATATATTAATAATCATATTAGACTTCAATCAACATTTATTGTAAAAGTTTTAAATTTAGTAAATTTTATAAAATTTTACTAAATTATTCCATAGGATAATTGTTAAGATTTCTCCTACATATATATTTTGTAGAATAATTTTAATATAATAATGAACATTTGAGCATACTTGAAGAGGTCAAAATAAAAAGTTCTATCTATACAATCTATAATTTGACTTCCAGTCTTTCATTGTGCATTCATGTTAATTTTTGCATTTCAGGCTTCAATGTGGAAACTGTAGAATACAAAAACATCAGTTTCACTGTGTGGGATGTGGGTGGTCAAGACAAAATCAGGCCACTGTGGAGGCATTACTTCCAAAACACACAGGTATGTGTCACAAGTATACAGTCATATAACTGAAATCGGTTAAATGGGCTTCATTACCAAAAATTAATTAATGTATGATTTCTTAGTAAACCTTTATTGATTCCTTCTTAAAAAAATAAATTTACGTGCCATTTACACGAGGACTGGGACAAGATAGCAAGCGACTAAAAAGCATTGTGTAAATAGGGACAACTGTCTTGAGGACAATCTAATGCAGTGTATTTTTAGTAGCCTGTGTTACTGTCCTGTCCAGGCTATTGTCCTAGTGCAAATGGCCCTTTAGCACAGAAAAACAATTTTTATTTTCTTTAATAATTCTACATATTTAGAATATTTTATTAATAAATTTCTTTATAACTGTCCGCCGTTCCGGCAAGTAACAATGCTTATTTGTCTAATCTCTACCTATATTATTAAACAAGGGAGCGAGTTCAATCTTCAAATATGGTAATCCTACTAAATGGTAAGGGAAACAGAATCTGACGCCAGTGTTACACTATGTTCATACAGAGACATATCAGATTAGATTTTTACAGATATGGTTTAGTCACATATCCGCAAAATTTAAAACTGAATGCATGTATAATTCAAGGTGTTTCCTAAAAAAATTTGATCTGACATGTCTTAGTGTGAACATAGAATTTTACCATTGATGAATGGCAAGTCATTAGTTACTCACAATGAAAGATTTTTTTGCAAGTGTGCCGTATCATCACTAAAAAACTTAGTTACTTATATCAAATTTGGTCTGATGTCACTACACTGTCAGATTGTAATTAAGAGGTAATAATATGTGTACAATGAGAGTATAGTTAACAATCTTACAGTCCAGGTATCTATAATCTTTTCCCTTATGTCTATGCTATTATGAATATAGATTAAAATTCAGAACTTGTGTATCGGGTTGTTTTGTGTGATATGGGACTTTTAGATAACTGTGTTGTGTTCTGATGTTGAGCATCTGCTGCTAAAAAATAATTAGATGATTCAGACAATATCTATTATTTTAGGCTTGAACTTGTAGATTACTACTTAAAACATTATTTTGTGTTCATTCATAAAGTACATAGAACATACACTTACAATTTTTTATGTAAGGTAAAAATAATGTGAGTTCCTACAGCAGTATGATTTCATTACTTAATGTCTGTTTAGTACTGAAATAATACAACATTTGTTTTGTGGTAAATCAGAATAAAACTAACCAGCATACTCATGTTTACAATCACAATATTATATTTGTGAAAGTGGGTCATTGTTTCTCAGTTTCATTCATGTTCACAGATGACTTCACTTGGTATTGTTAAAATCTAAAACTCAAGTAAATCCTTTATGCATTGTTTAAGTAAGCTACTTTTAAATATTTCCACAGGTTAAAAACAGTAAAAATCCTATTTTTCTTTTATTTCCTTTTTATATTCATACGCTACTATAAAAATAAATTGGGTTTAACATGTATTTTATCTACCTTTGGTAAATGCGTTATTATTAATTTAGTATGCTGATTTATGAGGTTATCCTTGAAGTGGATATAATTGTGAGAGAATACTACCCAACATGGAATTATCAATTAGTAACTTGCCATTTCAATAGATTACAACTATATACTATTTAGTGCTGGTGATGGACAAATCAGATAAAGCGATATGACGATAAAGCGTTAAACTGCTCGCCACTGTCGCCACGTTGCGCGTCGCCTTGGCTTGTAATTTCATATTAAAAAGTAATAAACTGTAAAATTGATTTAAATGACAAATCGAATGTGTTGTTAGTCATAGGTAATCAGCAGGGAGATAGCATTGATTGGTCAAATGAAGATTTAAATTGTACATGTTGTTGGAAAAATAACTTCAGGGTTCTACTCCTGCCCCAGGCAATCTTTGTGTAGCAATAAAGATTTGTTTCAGTGTCTGGTTGGTTGAGGGACTACACTCCATGCTTCGGAAATTACGTTAAGCCGTCGGTTTTGGTTGTCATGAAAACATCTATCTGGCTTCTGACTACCTAGTAGTCAGCAGCCTCATATAAAGTGACACTGGTCTAACCATCTCGGATAACGTTTCCCTACAGGTTTCGAGGACTGGTATGGCAGTCGCTCGTTTAATTTTGGTAGCTAGCCGCACTAAGTTAGACAGGCCTCAATAGAAATGAGAAAAGGCAAGGCAAATGATGGATGGTGTTTGTTTGCAGGGTCTAATCTTCGTAGTAGACAGTAATGACCGGGAGCGTATCGGCGAAGCGCGCGAGGAGCTCATGCGAATGTTAAGTGAAGACGAATTACGGGATGCAGTACTTTTGATCTTCGCCAACAAACAGGTATACAAATACACCCTCATGCTTGACCCATTAACCTACACAACTTCTACCTACGTAGGTAATAAATTAAAACAGAGACCCATTTAAAACTGCTTTCTATTTTTTATAATATAATATTGTGTTGTTAGGATCTGCCGAACGCGATGAACGCAGCTGAAATAACGGACAAACTGGGGCTGCACTCATTGCGCAATCGCAACTGGTACATCCAGGCGACGTGCGCCACCTCCGGCGACGGGCTCTACGAGGGCCTCGACTGGCTCTCCAATCAACTCAAGAACGCCAACCGTTAACCGCATGTGCGCTACCAACTCACAGACAAATCTGATTACTGAAAGAGACTATGGTTTAAGATATGTTAACTTTATTTGCTAATGAATATTGAATACAATGTATTATGTGAGTTAACCTGCAAACGCATTACTGAGGTGCGTCATCCGACGACCGATCGAGCGACGCATTCGCTCCGACCGCTTGCGTTTATACGTTTGCAACGTTAAATTAAGTTTTTGGTATTATAGCGGTGAGTGTATAAATGAGCCGCTCCACTCGGCGAGGGGGTGTCAGGGTCCACAGTTTATGAATGCGCCGCTCGATCGATCTCCTGTGACGTCGAACAAAACATAGTGTGTAAAGACGATACAAAATTATTGCAGATTTGTTTTCAATATAAATAAACGAAGGAGCAAACAGTGGTACCTAGACTCGCTGAATCGTGCATTGTGATGTGGATAGGTATGTAGCTGACACGTGATAAAGTGAATCACACCATAACATGTTTTATATGTATACTATGTGGAATAAGTTGTCGCAATAAAGTATTTAAAGTTAATTCACAATTAATGACTTTATTATTTAGTTAATTTAGTGTCCTACAATTATCATTATGTAGGTAGGTAAATGAGCGGTACCGGAACTGTAGTGCAGTAGGTATGTGCCGTATGTAGTCGGTCGCGGGCGCGGGGCACCGCCTATTCACATCGCTTTGTGACTCGTCGTCATCGTCGACTAACTTCCTTCCGTTCCTTGCGATTGGTCCAGTCTTGTGCATTTAACATCTGACTTATTATAATAACGATTGTAGTTTATTTTTATGAAAGTTATCTAGGTAGATTAAGCTGTTATGTATTTACATCCAGACCATTTCGTACAATATACTAGCTTATTTAAAGGGCTCGTTGTGACTGACCCGCATTTACAGTCGATAGCTGCTTCTTGTTACGAACCGAGATTGATTTGTAATTTAGGTATAAATATGTATTAGATAAACGGTGTCATTTTGAGAAGTGTTTCCGCCTGATGGGAACCGTGCTCAGAATTCTCAATGGTACATGCTCTACACAATAATTGTAACTTAGCATTTTTATAATAATTTAGTAAAAAATGTTGATACACAATAACTTTGTGGCAAGTGTGAAAGAGGTTCTTTTTTTTATTTTTACGAAAATCAATGAAAATGCAAATTGTGACATTCCGGTTTATCTTATGCTGTATTATGGAATAAAAATTATCCTCACCAATGTTTCATTTTTGATTTTTTTGCGTAGGTTTGCCACACCCGCCACTAACAACTCTTACTTGTACTTACTTAAATTATTTGGGATAATTATCCTTGAAAGATATATTCTTGTGCTTGATTATAATCTATGAAGTATTTAATAATTATGGGGTTTGACACTACCAGTTGTTTTATATTAACAGGGCCTCTAGACAAATTACGTACATAGCGAAGCGATAACGAAAGATCGAAAAGAAAAAACGTATGCGATTGACATTTACCTTCGAATCGTCACGTGACTAGTCACACCCATCACGTGACGATCCAAATACGTTTTGTTCTTTTCGATCTTTCGTTCATAGCTTTGCTATGAATTTGTCTACAGGCCCAACTTTCTTTTAATGATATGCCATTGCGCATACGCATTACGCGTAGAAGTAGGTAAATGCGCCCTTCAAAGTACGTCTGGTTTTACAGGCATGAATGCGCAAATTACTACAATTTAAAATTTGGTAGTAAGTAGGTGGTAAGTACTATTTTTTGTAAGTAGCAGAACAGGGTCTACATCATGATAGTTTTTATCTATGTCCGCTATTAGCACGATATGGTAGGTACTGTCACGTGGAACGATACTTCTGCCACGAGACAAAAAATGCTGGTTTACCCATTCTCCTTAGGGATGATGGAGATATCTAGGGGGCTGAGTCACCTTCGTCCGTAGGAGTGCACCATTGATCTGTATCAGGTCACAAACTGGTAATAACTGGTGGTAGGCTTTGGCAGTGTTTAGTGATCGATCACCCTCCAGACGCCGCACCGCCAAGCGGCCTTGGCGTGATTCGTTACAATGTGACACCATTGAGATTTTTACTCCTTTATTGTTATTAATAACCTTACGGAATGGAGCCTCATTATACTGCAGCATTAGCCGAAAATCAGTTGTAATCACAAGTGAATCGGTACATTGAATAAGCACGTACCATCGTAGACTACATCACTACTTAACATCAGGCAAGTTATAAACTAAGTCAAGCGCAAGCCTATTGCAGAGTAAAAAATACCTATTACAAGTACCTATTTTCAATAGAAACTCCGCGGTTCGGGACTGGGCACACAATATAAGTAAAATTAACCCTGTGTGCGCTCTTACAGTGCCCAAAAAGAGATTTCTATGCTTGCTAGTACTGCTAGCTATTTAAAGTACTCAAATGTCCTTAACTATTTTCGTTACATATAGTTTCCGCTAGAGGCGCTGTACTTGATTTTATTCAAATAATGAGATAATACCAATACCTATAATCTGCCTGTCTTCAACTCATGAGGGAATCGATATTTACTGGGTAAGCGCTTTTCATCGTAGACCACATCATTGCTTAATAGTAGGCCAATTTGTGATCAAGCGTAAGCCTAGGATAAAAAAAGTAAGATGTCTAAAGGATTGGCTGAATTTGGCTATGAAATATATGTACAAGCATAGGAAGGTTCATTCGTGGTACGAAGTTCGCTGTGCCAGCTAGTTAGTTTAAAAAATACTCCTCCGAAAAAGAATTAGCAAAATCTTATGTTTAGAAATGAATTTTGACTATATTTTTTACTAGCTGTCCGCTCGCGAGTATGTCGGTTATCGCGCTAAACGTTTAACCTCATTTTGCACAGTAGGAAAAAAATGATCTTGTCCTTTCCCAGGCCTCAAAATATCTCCATACCAAATTTTGACATTTTGACTAAATCGGTTCAGTAGTTTTGACGTAAAAACGCGACAGGCAGAGTTACTTTCGCATTTGTAATACTAGTAAGGATTTACAACAACTTCACATTTTTTAGTACAGTGAGCAAAAATGTTTGTTCGATATAATAATCACATCTAACACGAAGTGTTATATACTCAATGATCACATCTAGACGAAAATAAAATAAAAATGCGTATATCTTATTTCTGTTCGAGTAAGATTGGACATTTAGAGTCGAATATTAGGTACGAACATATTTTATTAATTTCCGACGGCAAAAAGCGGTGTTATGAGTTAAAACGTGTTTTTATGCGTGTAAATGAATATTATGTGTACAAGTTTGTGGTATCCTGGCGCGTAATTTTACTTAGGTAGGTAGCTGCATTGTAACTACATACGTAAGTAAAGTTTTTACATAATATCACTTTTCCATACATTTCAAAATAATAAGTCTTTGGTTTGATATTTTGTTCTGACGCTATTTTTGCTTGAAATGAAATGAAATGAAAATAAAATGGGACTGTTTTTTTTAGCATTATCTTTTCTCAATTTAGGTACTGAAGATAGGTAATAGGCGAGTAATAGATCTAAAGATGTAGTCATAAGCAGTCATAAGTTCGTAAAGTTACCGACAATATTAGTTAAGAGTATGGCGGCGTACCTACTTTTTCAGCCAAATAAGGCTAGGAGTATAACTTTGTTTTTGCGGGGTGTCTCAAAGATTTTAGCTTATGGCGGCTATTAAAGTACCTACTACTCCAAAAATACGCTGTTATTAGAGAAACCTCAATTAAGGTTCTTTTTTCGTAAATCTATTGCTCATAATACTCTAGATACTTAAACTAAAACTTATACTACTTTCTATGTGCATTGCTTGTAAAGTACAGTCAGTAGTATCCATTAATCAATTTTAGTGGCTCACTGTACTTAGGCTTAGTATTTTTTTTTTTATTTATTATTAAAAACAGATATACAAGAACAGGTGTTTACAAGGTAGGTGTAATATAAACTCATTCGAGTTTTAACCATACACCGGAGTCGTCACTATGAGTAAACTGCATAAATCCGAGCGTATAGTGCTGCTATACGCTAACATTCAAGCAACTCACCCATAACAACTACCCTTACACAAATGTAGGTACAAGTAAATATTAAACTAACACATCAAGTAGGCACCGAAGATCACAAACAGCATGCAGTGTAGCAGTGTGCGCTTCAAAACGAAAGAGTGCAACTGCAACACGTGCCGTACTGCTTGTCTCCCTCTGACACGTAATTAGCGGGCATAAGTACGTCCTTGTTGACAAATTAGAACATGATGCATATTACTACATACAGCATGATTTTTATTTTGTTAAAAATTTGTTGGTCATTTGTTGATCACAAAATTAATGTTTTATGAATTATTAAGGTTTTTTTATGAAATGTTGTTTTAGTTTAACTTTAATATTTCTTTTATTTATATTTTCTTTTAAAAATATTGGAAGATTATTGATTAAGGAGGGTATGATATAAGATAATCTGCGTTTACCATATAAATTGTCGTATCTTGGCAATTCAAATATTTCATTTTTAATGCTTCGAGTATTTATTCTATTAGGGTTAATTTTTATAGCGTTTTTTAAGCTGTCATTAAAATATTCTTCGATTAAAAGGGTTAAATTAATTTTTTCATGGACAGGAATTATTTTACAAAATTCAAATATTTTTTGTTCGTCACCATTAAACTGATTTTTTATGTTCTGTGGTACTATTGTTTTTAAAATTCTTAATTGAAGGCTGTATATTTTGTCTAAATGCGTTTTAAAGGTTCTGCCATAACTTGAGAGCCCATAACTAATCACTGATTCCGCTAGTGATTTGTATAACATTAATAATGTTTGATAGGGAATTTTATATTTGATTAAAGCAAATTTTGCCAGTAGGGCTCTCAATTTATCACAGACCCTATGAATATGTTCCTTCCAGTTGAGCCGGTTATCAATGACTAGCCCCAGGTAGACCTGTTGATCAACTACCTCAATTGGTTCACAATTACAAGAAAGAGGCTGTGAATCATTGACAAAGTTTTTGTGAAGACATTGATGGTTGTGTGCTATTAATTTTGGTTGGTATTTTAATAATCTGTTTTGGGTAGTGCTTATGTACATTAATTTAGTTTTGTTGAAGTTAAGAACAAGTCCAGCATCATGTGACCACGCAATTAGTTTGGTAAAGTCTATCTGGAGCTTGTCGATGGCTTCTTTTGGGTTATCCCCATAGGCTAGTAAACACGTATCATCAGCAAATTGGTACACGTCACATTCTGTCATCAAATTTGGTAAGCTATTGACATATGTTAGGTAGTGTAATGGTCCCAACACAGAGCCCGGCGCCGTACCTTCTGTTACGTCAACGGGGTCACTGTTTGTGTTATTTATCTGTACCACATATTTTCTATCTTGTAAGTAACTGTGACACCAATTTAGGATATTACCCCTAATTCCACTATCATGAAGTCTGTCCAATAGTACGTTATGTTTCAAGGTGTCAAAGGCTTTACTATAATCGACAAACACGACCATAACATGCTTTTTATCATTTAGCTTTTCATAAATTATGTCTGTGAATTTTGTTAGTAATTGAGTTGTATTTTTGTGTTGCTGGAAGCCATATTGTTTACTAGTAAGGATATTATTTGATTTATAGAAGTATTGGATCTCGTTACAAATGTATTTTTCAGCTATCTTATCAATAACTGGTAGTACAGTAATTGGTCGGTAGTTATCATAGTCTGTACGACTACCTTTTTTATGTATAGGTCTAACAATACCCTTTTTTAAACTAGGAGGATATATGCCTTTCACAACACTTTTATTTATTAGATTAGCAATTGATTTGGTTATTTTCGTGCATATTCGTTTAATATCTGCAGCCCTAATACCATCTATGCCAGGGGATTTGTTGATGTTAATATTTTTTTATTATATTTTTAATGTTTTCTTCTTTAGCGGGTCTAAATCGCATAGTGACATTAGCCGGATTAATGTAGGTTGATTTATTTAGTAACGGTGTAGTGCATTGAGGTATTATAGCTTTCACACTGTTTTTGAAGGTTTTAGCAAAATTGTTGGCTATATCCCATCACTTTTACCTTGATTTGCGAATGCATTCGTGATGACATTATCTACTGATGATTTTATTCTGCCTGTTAATTCGTTTAAAATGTTCCACAATCGCTTTGGATTACCCTTATTTTGTAATATATTAGATTTAATTGTTTTGTTTTTATGTTTTTGTATTAACTTATTAGTATCATTTCTAACTTTATTATACTCTTTTTTTAGTTGTAGGTTATTTGTGTCATTAATCCATTTTGAGAATAATTTATCCCTATATTTGCATGCCTCTTCTATTTTGTAAGAACCATAATACAAATTATTTTGTGAATAGTTTTTGATTTTAATTTTGGACTTTGCTTTCGAGTAACATTCGTTAAACTTACTATGCAAACGTTCGCTGATACTTATTGGACAGTCTATATTTGAACAAATTTTCTCCCACTCGATTTTATCTAATAGTAGCACAAGTTGATAGTTTCCTCTCTTTCATTCTCTAGTGTCTTTCAGCATATTAGGAAACACAAAATGTCGGTGTCGGTGTCAGTTTCTTCTTTTTCCTAAAGGAGTGTGGAAAATGAGTTTTATTGGTAAAAATCAAAGTTTCTCTGGATCTGTTCAATTTTAAGTCCGATTCACTCTAAATTCGGCACACATAAACCAAGAAATCATGAAACACGTTTTTTTTATTTTTCCAAATAACACCCAGGGGGAGTGTAAAGTGAGTTTTTTTTGGAAATATTAAATATTGCAGAACTGTTTAGTCCTTGCTCCCATTCACTTCAAATTCAGTATAGATAAAGGTTAAAACAAATAATGAAACACGTGATTTTAATTTTTCAAAAA
This sequence comes from Meganola albula, assembly GCA_936450015.1. Taxonomy (NCBI): domain Eukaryota; kingdom Metazoa; phylum Arthropoda; class Insecta; order Lepidoptera; family Nolidae; genus Meganola; species Meganola albula. The sequence continues at coordinate 7,932,160 of OW388155.1, read as the reverse complement.
TATTTATTTTTATCCTATTACAACGCGGGCGAAGCTTGAGAAATTATTCTGAGGGTGATTTTATTCGAACTTGATATCAATACTCCTTAGTGCTTTTGTTTTAAATCACCCTTTATTTTGACATAATGACATGTTTGATAACTCAATTCGAAATTTAAATTTTATTTGTTCTTGGATGTTGAATGAAAAACTTACAATATAATCTAAGAGCCGTAGAAATCGACCTTCACCGGTGTGACAACCAAGTTTGACATATTTTTAATGAATGTTTTTTTATGTTGCTTACATGACTACACTACCGAACTAATTTTGTATGGATATAGTTTGTGACCTGGGAAAGGATAGTTTTATCCGACTGCGAAAAAAGAGATTAATAGTATAGCGTGATAACCGACATGCTCGCGGACGGAGCCGCGGGCGAAAAACTATTTTCTCTATAATTTTTAATAATAAATTAAAAATATTCGAGTTAAACGTTACCCGTATGTTTTTATCTATTGATGCCATTCTACATCACGTTAGCATTCTAATGGTATAAAAACTAATGTTATAACCAAACACAACATTTTCTGAGTGATTATACAAAGACGCCACAACGGGAGAGCGAATAAAAACGTCGAAGATCCGCACAAAATAAAAATCAAATTAGAATTTTTCTAATAATTTTTTATCGATAATTTTTTTGTAAGTATTTCAAATCTTTTAATAAATATATGCACTTTAAGAAAATTCACACTATAAAAAAGCTCGAACTTATTATACCTTTAGCCTAATTCAAATTCAAATTCAAATATTTTATTTCAGATTTACATCCATATACTAATGCCAGTGCGGCTTCCTCCCGCACGATGTCTGCTTTTGCGCTATACAATCACTCTTCATCAACTCCTGAAAAAAAAGGAGGAGGTTCTGTGTTCGGTTCTATGAATATTTTTTTATGTAAGTAGGTATTGTGTCAACTGTGGATCGATTAAGAAGCCATTCTCCTACTCCTACGTTGGTCATAATAAATTTTTCCCTCTGAAAAAAAAACAATTGGACCAACTTAGAACTTCATCATTCGTTATAGCCAGTGAATCGGTAAAACGCGAGCGCGTCCCATCGTAGACTACATCATTGCTTAACATCAGGCAAGTTGTAGTCAAGCGCAAGCCTATTTTAAAATAAAATAAAAAATGAAATTAATTGAAACACCATATGCGCCCCTCTATTTTGTAGAAATAAAGGTACATAATATTATTTATTTAAATGAGAAAAGTAGGAGGAATTTTATTAAAAAAAACAAGTAGTTTTTAAAACCTGTGGTGTAGGTAACACGGCCTAGCTGGTTCTTGCTTCAGAAAGAGTGTTGACGCAACTACAGCCGTCCATCATTCGTCCCTCCGCTTGTACACCTACATAATCTTGTAAAGGGATGATTACAAAACAATCCTCTCAGCATAAATTTGAGGCAACTCCTGATCCAAATGAAATTGGTTTTGGCATCCATCCAAATAGCGGAAAATAGTACCAGTAAGAACGACTTGCTGATGATGAGAGCCCCTCGGTTTACGACCATAGACCTTAGTAAGGAGCTTATCTTCAAAGACTGCACAGAGAGACAAAAAACAGACAGTATCAGACAATCGACACAATTTTCACTTAGGTACTCATACTTTGTCGTATTTAAATTAAAATAAAAACTAAAATCGACGACGCTTGTCCATAATTTAGCACGAATAATAATATTACGATTACACACTGTTTATATCAGTTGAATATTATTTGAAATATCTATTTATTATTCGGTTATCTGGGCCCTCTGCCAAATTCAGTTCTGCACAAACACTAACGTCTGGACGCCCCGCTCTCCACCTTGTAAGAGAAAGTAATAACAACTTGAGTTTCCTCATCAACTACCAGATAACAGTGTCAACTGATAAACTCAATGTAGTTTGCTATGAAGTGTACTAGTGGTGGTGGTAATTGATTTGCTTCGGGTGCAACATAATCTTGTTGCATAATCGAAGCCGAATGCTAGGTGCCTATCTACAAGTAGGTACCTATGAATCTGGTTATCATACTTACATATTATTATAAAAATAGTTAAGGCTTTAGCTAAGCACAAAATGAAATTAATAATTAAAAATAGCCCTTATTTCCAGGTCAGGTTGTCTTGCGACATAAGCCTCCCCAAGTTCCCTCCACTCTGTCCGATCAAGGGCTATCCATCTACAGTTTTTGGGTAGATCATCTTCCCAAGTTTTAATCTGCCTTCCTCTTCGCTTTTTTCCGTTCCTGGGGTACCATTCTGTAACCTTTTTGGTCCACTTCTCTGCTTGTGATCTCATCATGTGTCCTGTCCATTTATATTTCAAAGTTCGTGTTTTTACCCACACATCTGCATCCTTGGTTATCTTGTCTCAGTTTTAGCTACAGCACAAACAATATTTTATTTCCTACAAATATTTTATTTTAACTTTCAGCTAACTTTTGTAAACAGCTTTTAGAATTATTTTTATTTGCCAATAATTTACTAGGTACCTTTGTAGGTAATAGGTACATTAACATTACTATACCTACCTAATAAAATAATAATTTAACCTAAACAAATAAATAATATATCTGTTCTAATTGGTCGCGTGAAATGCACTGCATCACAAACAAACGCTTACACCAATAGAAAGTTAAAGTTACAATAGTTACGTTTACTTAAGTATGCAAGGCGTCGGGCGGCGACGGACGGGGCGGGCGGCGGCGTTGCAATTTTCCCCGCCCGCGCCGCGCTTCGACGCATTTTCCTCGAGGGGCGCCCCCTCACCGCATCAGCCGGGAAATCGCGCGACGATCGTCTCAGTTCGGCTCAGCCGTCGCGCTACGACGACGCTTACGAGTCGCGCGCCAACGCGAAACTTTCGATTTACCGATCGGACGAACGCGCGTCGAAAATAGTGAGCTCGTAGCCGGGAACGAGCGGAGTCCGTGATAGTGTGAGCGACATGCTGCGCGGCTTGGTGCTGCTGGCGCTGGCGCTGGCGCCGGTGCCGGGGCCGGCGAGCGCGCGCCGCCACGCTCCCGACCTGCGCGAGGACGAGCCCGCGCGCCGCACCACGCGTCCCGCCGGTGAGCACCCTCCACTATACATTATCATACAGAACAGCGGCAGAACACACCCTCCACCATCTTCATGTAAGCTTTCGGGTGCTTTCTGATGCTTGATTAATGCAGGTAGTTAGGCACATCAATTACTTAGTAGAGAATGCTCGCTATACTGTCTCGCAATGGTAGCGAGTTCAAGCAAGTTCTAATACAATTCCACGAGTATGTACAACACTAATTCAATTAAAACGCGCGCATTAATCGCGGAAAAGTCGGACTAGCGTGTCTTACGGATAGTTTATCGAGTGTCGTATCGTTATCAATGCCGATACCACTGATGAGGATAATAAAAACAATACCACGTGAGACCGGCGACTCGCTTCAGTACAATATCAACAAGCAAGAGAAAACTCGAAAGGCTCTATATTCGGAGAATGATACAATGATTTTATCTTTTATCGGTCAAAGACACGTTACGGTAAAACGTTCTAGGTAACCTTTGTCGATTAAATTTATCAATCTGTTGTGGAAAATGGATTATTTTTCCGTGTTTATTTCTAAATTGTCCTTGTAAATGTAAGTAGGAAGGTACTTCAATGCGCAACCCTAAATAAATGATAGTCATCATCATCATCATCATTTACAAATAATAGTAATTAGCAAGAACTTTTATGGAACATTCATGTGGTGTGTACCTACTTAATAAATTTTAGGTATTAGTACTTTACTGATAACAATGAATTTCATTATGATGTAGTAATTACCTACATACATAGTATGGAATATGGACGTAATATTTTCGCTAAGTTTAAAATAGCAATGACAGCATAAAATTATGGGATTTCTTATTGTTTGTCATACATACATAACAAACCAATTAAAACATATTTTCCTAAAACATACATGTTTTAGGAAAATAAATTATACGAATTGGCATTCAGTCATTATTAACAAAAATTAAAAGTAGACAAATTTTCCTACTTTTGTTTAAGTACTACGCTGTATTTTTAAACTAAGGTATAAACAGCAAATGATGTAGAAGAATATTGTTCCTTAATTTCAGTTTTCAACTACTTTTAACCACACCAAAAAAACATTCTTTGGTCTTGGAAACATATTAAAGTATTTTTTGCAACATCAGGCTTTGATAACCTCATTAGGTACCTGGAATATTCAAAAGAAAATGAGAAATAAGTTGTCAATTAAACAAAACGAAATTCACATAAATTTATACCATACTCTACATACGGGGTATGTTAAAAAACGATATTATTATAATATTCCTTGCAAAGGGCTAATAGACTGCTATTGCCAACTACTTTTGTTCCATAACAAATGTTTGTTCTGAAAATTAGTTGAGTAGGTACTTATTTATTTCTGAGTTTTATTAACTAATTCGTAAGGACTGTGTAACAAAGTTATTTCAGAGTTACATAACACGGAATTACAAATTTTTGACGTAATGAATTGTCAAAAATTGCGAGCTATAGTCCATCAAATCTAAGAGCTACCGTTTGACGTTTCACTGTTTTCTATTAAATTAGCTTAATAGAGGCGTAATTCACATTATTTTTATTAGCTTTCCTGTAAAATAATTGAACTAAGAAGCTATTTTTATTTTAACATAACATAACAATTTTCATAGAAAAAATTAAATTCTAAATGTACTACGTTTAGAACTGTCAAACGGTACTTCTTAGATTTGATGGAATGTAGAGTTCAGCATGCCAAAATATTTTAAAAGTGAATTTAGGCATTTTGATATACTCTATTTCGCAATTTTTGACAATAATTGTGTTCTTGTTCTACATAAGTACACTTTTCCGCTGTTACACCATCATACAAAACACATGTACTCAACAAATAATATGAATATTTTGTATCTTTGTCGTACGATTTTACAATCTTATCTTGCGTGTATTGTGGCGATTGCAAATGTTGGTACTAAAAGATTTCGGATGACTTAGGCCTTTTATTTTATTGCTTTTTAATCTTTATGTTGTATTTCATTTCGGATGATGAATCGATTTATTTACTAAAAACAATTTTAGTTAAATAAATTGCATATTATTAAATTAATATTTTAATAATTTAGTCGGTATTTCTTTGTTGCTGTTAACGTTCTTGATTTAACACTCTATAACAGTTTGATATTGCGGGTACCTTAATATACCTTAATTTATACCTTTATATGTTATGGCTAATGGTTATCAATGTTTTCAAAATAAACTAGGTATTGCGAGACATTACTATAATATTATGATAAAATCTTTAATATAAATAGTCATATATGTTTAATTTTTGTGATAGTTTAAAAAATAGAGGAAATTCTTGCTCTACACAGAAAACTCGTTGAAAATGGCATTGACTAAACTTGCTTTGACATTTATGTGACTATGATATAAGTACAAAGCATTTTGCAATTGGTTACTAAAAAAATCTACCTAAATAAATTTTACATTGTAAAATACATAACTAGCATCGACACGTTAGCAATTTGTATGTCAATCTTCTCTATATAAAAATGAATTGACGGATGTTTGTTGCGCTTAAAACTCAAGAATGGCTGAACCGATTTGGCTGGTTTTGGTGGTGAAATATTTGTACAGGTCCAAGGAAGGTTTACAATTTTAGAAATACGCAGTACGAAGTCCGCCGGGGCAGTAAGATACATGCAAAGAAGGAGCCTTTAAAATAGCAGTGACGTCGTCCTCCATGGAGAGGCTCATTATGTCATCGGAGAAGATAGCGAGGACTTTCAAGTCGTCCCATAGAGTTGTGACTCATTGACAGCTTTCATTCATTTTCCGGACGTGATAAAAGTTACAAATGTCTGCCAAGATTGTATTAAGAGGTCTGCCAAAAATTGTATTACCGAGAAGAGAAAAAAGGTGTCCTCGTGTTTTCTGTCTAGACAGTTGACCGAGACGAATATGACGCGGTATGTTAAACCTATTACGGTATTTTACCAAAATCCTGTAGGACAATAACGGAAGAGCATCGGCAAAATACTATTTGAGATATTCATGATTGATTCATGGCCTAAATTATCTTCAGTCATTTCCAATTCTGCGCATTCTGTTATTACTGATCCTAGTACTTTGTTATAGTTACTCTAGCTATACATACTCGTATATATAATATTTATAATAGTTATATGTAATTATAAACAAGGACCAATTTATTCACCGACTTCATTTTGTATTCAGTAATGCCAAATAATTTAGTCCACTCTATTTTATTCCTGTATCAGTAACTTGGACATCAGCCTTGAATGCGCCGTAGTGGATTTTCAATGTATATATATTCAATGTAAATTTCAAATTCAATTTCTCACACAGCATCCTGTTTGGCCAAAATTTTTTCCGCTTTTTGTACACGATGTTACTTTTAATTTTTAATGACTATAATACCTACGCTATACCAACTAGAATGTGTGTTAGACAATATGTACCTAAGTAGTTATACATGTATAGTATTGTGAGTGAGTGACGTTAGGTTCAGTGGGTGTTGGTTGGCTGAAAGGGCGCGCTAATTTCAGTGGCGGCTTGCGTAACTGTAGTACAAACGAAAACAACGCGGAACGGCACCAATGCCCTCATGTTACCTGACAACTTACAATATCATAATTTTGATCGATTGTGAAATGTTATCAACAGTGTGTGTGACTTTTATCGATGTCAGTACCAATATCGATATAAATTTCTCTACCTGAGTGTTTGAAATGCAAATTAACAACAACCAATACAGCCATGCAAACTTAGAGATATCGGCAAGTTTACAGAAGATAACTATTTCACATTTTGAAAGATTCATTGAGATAATAATAATTCGTGTTTCGGCAATGACGGCCGGTCTAAGCTGAATATGCTGGAACGCACCAAAGATACTAAAGTACACAAATGTGCAGTGCGTAGGATATTATTGCACTCTCAGAGTCCGCTGTTGCGGGTTGTCTTACACTACCTCTGTGATATCAGGCGATAGATCGATGGCTTAACTTTGTTCTTCAATGCACGGAAGTGTCACACAAACCAAGTCTGGCCAAGCACTACCAATTCCTAATTTCAGACTACTATTGATAAATAAGGAAACAATTATTTCGGTCTGGTGGGTGGATTTGAACCGGTGATTTCGATGGTTAGAGGTGAACATGCTGTCTTTTTAGACAAACAAGATGTAATTTAAGACGTATAAAACATGGCAACCAAATGTACCTAGTTATTTTTAACTCTTTGGTCATTCTTATCGAGTGATCCTTTAACCCCAAACTGTTTTTTAAACGCCTTTAATGTTGATAACAATAATGTAATAATTAGTACTAGGTCGCGACATTACATGCAAGAGATAAGATTTTTTTTTGTTATATAGCTAAAAGAAGACATTATAATACGATATAAAAAAATCAAAACCACTCATTTATGAATGAAAAGTATTGGGGAAATTCGTTGAATTCATCTATGGAATTAATCCCCGACGCCTAAAATGGATGTTTTGAATTTCAGGTCACACATACGTTTGAAAATCCTATTTATCCTACTTGCTACTATTATTATTAACTTTGTAAGAATGTATGGGTATATGTTTGTTAAACTTTAACGCTAAATAAAAATTATTGGACGGAATCGGATGAAATTTGTGACAGAGATCCTAATAAGTACCACGGGGATGAAGCGGTGAGCGGAAGATATTTAAGTACCTAAATTGTAATTATGTGTAAAATTACTAGTTAGTAACATCATTGAACTGGGTGAACAGGCTATAATAAAATATATCTAAGAACTTTCATAAAAAAAATTGCATCCAACTCTTTGTGTTTATAACCTATCTATACTTAATACTTTCGTTTGCCTAGTCGTAAAAAGAACTCATGTTGTACAAATAATGATATTTGTAACACGAGAACAGATCACATTGAATAAGTGTAAGTGCATAAGCACCTGAGGGCAATATCGTGATGTTAATAAATGCTAGGCTATTTAGTTTGTTATGTATGCAAAAATATTATTTTAGCTTAATAAGTAACTAGATAAAGATCTCAGTTTTCAAAGAACGACGTTGGCTGTAAAGTATTCGAGTTATTAGCGGATACCAATTGATTGTGGAATGTTTTAAATGAGCATTTATACGCAAATATTATACTTACAATAAGTAAGTAAGATTGTTTGATCATGCATCGCGTCGTGTACGGAATTAAAATGTGGTTAGACGCGTACTAAGGCGTCAGATTGTTATACTGCTAAATACAAATAAATACTCACGTTCATTATAGTATTTTCTTTAATTTACGCGCATATCACACATTGAAATAAATTTACTTTACGACGGATATTATCGCAGTTTCATCTAGATTTTTATATCCCAACGTTTCAAAGTCTTTTCTCACTTCATGGTCACGGGTGGACATAGGAGACTTGAAAATGACTGCTGATGAAGTCTGAAAAGACTTTAAAATGTCGGGATATAAAAATCTTAATTAAACCGCGACAAAATAAAAAAAGAAGGCATCAAAAAGCTGCTCCTATTATCGTTCTGATTAAATTCGTGCGGGCACCAAGACAGTTTTAGGTGTCCTGGGACTTAGCAGGGTTCAAAACCCGAGTCTCTTTACGGTGTCGCTATCGATCCTGGCAGTCTCGGGATTGCGGTGGTAGGTTAAGTCCAAGGTGTAGTAATAACCGTTTAGTAGCCCACAACTGGTCACGGATCTTTATGCCTACAGCCACTCATACTAGTCAAGCGCGGGTTGGTGGATGACAACATGAGACATTTCCTCGAATGTCTAGGTTTGAGGCATGTCGGTTTCCAATAAACAGAGTGGAAAGTTTCAATGGGCCTTGGAGAGACACCACTTTAAATCCTTATGATTATTTCCAATTTTATTTTATTGTAGTAACGGCAATTTCAGATTGAAAATAAAATTTATTTAGATTAAATAAACATTCAGAATTTTTATTGTAGGAGAGATAGAGAGAGAGCATTAGATATAGTTTAATAAATAAATATGCATGAAAAAGTGATACCAATGGAAAGAGTTCCCATAAGTTTTTATTGTCTTAGGGCATTGTCATTATTGCATTCCACGTTAATGCAATAAATTTATAATTTTTCATAGTGTTTCTTTATATTGAGACAATATATTATTTATTGTTTATTCTTTCGATTCTCATCATCAAAATAGAGTACTCCCGGATAAGACAAATGTATTTTCGAAAATTGGTGATGTAGCTTTTTTTAATTTAAAAATAAATGTAGCTATGTGAATAATAATATATCTCATGGATTTAAAGTGGTTTCCCCTCTGGGCCCATTATATACTACTCAGTATATGCATGTAGTTTGCCCTCACAAAATGTGAATGTCACTCACATTTTGTGAGGGCAAACTACTGCCACTCTATAGGCACGAATCTTCACTCAAGCTTCAATGGTTAATGTGCAGGAAAAATTGCAGAAGACTAAATCCCGGATAGTGTGCCCATTTAGTTGCTACCACTATGGCAGTAAAGGCTGAAGCAGGTTTTTTTTAATTCTGAAATATGCTTGCGTTTGACGGTTTGGTGGTTCATATTAAAAATGCAGTCCCACGGACGAAGGTGACTCAGCCCCAGCAAATCATCATTTTCATCATGTAATGGGTTTCTTTTTTAAACAGAACTTTTTACACATACACTAACTGTTTTTCTGTTTTTAAGTAAGGAAAGCACACAACAACTTTTGATGAATGTACCTACATGTTTGCTATGATCCAATTATTTGGTCATCCTAACGAATTTATTTCAAGAGACCAGACTAATGGAATGGAAAACTGTGTCGTTGTCGTATTTCCATTGAGGACTTAATTTGGAAGCCACAGACATTTCGCATGCCGTCACCCGCTATATTGTAAATTGTCGTTGTGTTGCGTTATGTTTGTACGTCGCGGGACACTTATGTCCAATTCAGTCGGTTCATTGGCCGGTGACGTCATGTCATTACCATTGCACTCAAATTGCATTACTGCAACATGTGCGAGTGATTCGTTCACAACTAAGCGCTAAGATTTATAATGTGTGAATGACGTACACTCGTTAGATGTGTGGTATTATGTAGCCGCTTAATACTACGAGCGTTTTAACTAGGTATTAGGACTGGGTTCAAAGCTCCTTTTTCATAACTATCAAATAAAATTTTAATTAAACACCACTAGAAAACAAAAGATAGTATTTAATCTGTAGGTAGGTATGCCGTGTTCTGCGCAACAAATATTAGCGTACTTAATTAACGCCCGACGAACTCACTTCCACGAAATTAATTAGGGTCAAAGAATTTCAGTGCATACATCTCAATTAAACTCGACAGTACAGCAGAAGCCATCTCCACCGCATCCTAAACTCAACTTATCTGTATCATTTAATCGTTGAACAGGCTTAGTCACACATCCTTTGGGAATAAATAAACGTCTTAAACACCTACCTAAGCCCTGACACCTTGCTTTATACGCAGACAATAGACATTAATTTTCAAAGGCACGAGACAAGAATGTCGTCGGGGCAGGTAAAATTTTTGGCACCTTTATGATCAGATCCTGACGTGTCATAAGCCACCCACGGGCCTCATTTAAGCCGGTAGCCTACAAAGGCGCCGGGTCGCATATAATGCTGTCGGATTATACGGAGCGAGAGGCGGGTCGTCGGCCCGAGGTGCCCTCGCGTGCTACAATTGTACAACGTGCGTGCCCCTGTCGACCCGTCGCACCAAAAAGTTAGAAAAGTATCGCACTGTGGTGCCGCCAACGAGATACCATCTTGGCGCCGCACCGCCGCCGCCGCTCTGCGTGGCACCCACTACACCTCGATCCTTAAAGTCGATCATCTTGTCCTCCTCCGCACTTCTAAAGAGTACATCCGGTGTCAGAGGTGCCGCCGCCGCCGCGCCGGAATTTAATTAGAAGTTCGATTTTAAGATCCCGTGATATATAGCGTACCTTGAAGAATTTAAAGCATTCCGAGTAAATACTCAGAAACGATAAATGCGGTTCACATCTTTGAGCGATCCGATCCGATTTGTATTTATTTAGATATAGGTTTTCTGTATCCAACAGTTAGACCTCGCGTGCAGATGCGTATTAATTTATCTTTGACAGAAGTAAAAGTGCGCGGGTGTGTCGGCCAAGTCGCGGAGCTCCTCCCACGAGCGGGTCTCGTTATGAACTTGAATTAAATGAATGACGCAGTTGTATGAATGACGCGGGAATGAATGTGAGTCGGAAGTGTAAACCGTGTATCAGCACGCTAGCCCATTGCGTCTGCGCACGTGCATCCATCGCGCTGGCCGTGCCCGCGCTCTATAATGCTTGGGTCAACTGACTGACTGCAGTTTGGTGTCACGTATTAACATTTCCAATAAATATTTATCCTGCTGTCTTGGTCACCTAATTCTTTCCTTGTAAATCTTTAAGGTTTTAATAACAAAATTTTTAAATAGGTTTAGGCTCTAGGCTTGTTTATCTTCAAATAAATACTAGCGTTAAATCTAATTAGTCTGAGGGTATACATAAGTTGTTGTAATATTAATTAAGGTGATATGAATAACATACAACCCTCATGTTTGAATAAGCAATTTGCATGTAATTGTCTCGTAAACACAAGAGTTCACTGCGCAATATTTTAATTATGAATACTATGGAGTGAATAATGAGACCCCAGTTAAGTTAATGCTAAAATTTAATACAAGAACGTAGAACTATGTGTTGAGCTGCTTGCTAGATACAAGTACGTCAGTAATAAGAGTTAAATGGATACAAGCACTACTCTTACACATGAAAAGAAAATTCATTCGAAATACCAACGGAAAAATTCTTTAACCCGAATTTCGTGCTTAAAATTCAATATGAAAAATATTTGACCAGTTTTTTTGTGGTGTCGGAAGAGGATGAAGAAGATCAGCTGGACAGATATGAATGAATGACTGTGTATTAGGAAAAGACAAGTAAAAAAGAATGTTAGTAGAAACTATATAAAACCGGAGAGAAAAGATGTTGGGCCATTTCGTACGATATCACACCTTTATAAAGTACATATTAGAGGGGAAGATAGAAGGAAAGCGTGAAAGAGGAAGGCCAAGGATAAGCTACATGAACGAAATAAACGAAAAGATTCGCATCAAATCGTATAGGGAGGTGAAAGGAGCTGCTCTGGATCGAGCCAAACGGAAACAAATTCAACAGCTGCGACAAGGGTGTCAACCTTAAATTAAAGGAATAATTGATTGGTTTAGGTAATTTAACGGAGTTCGAAATATAACTATAGATAATATGGCTCTAAATACCGTATTGATATATAAACAGGTGTAAACTCACTATAGTTATAGTTTGTTTATCTACCTCTACAATATATGTACGCGCATAAATTAGCCATTATTTATTTTAATTGAAATAACCCATTCTTGTGGGTTTCGTCACTAGTTCTATTCTTATTCTTATTCTTTATTGTACACAAAACACTTACATAAACAATTTATAGTTAGGAAATAGCACATGTACACAGGCGAGCTTAATTCAAATGTGAATTTTCTACCAGCAAACCCTAGGTAAGGAAAACATTGTGGAATGGGCAGAAGTGCACAACAAATATTTTAAATACATACATACACCTACATACTAATATTACTTACATACGAACGTGAATAAAATGTCTAATATATATACCATATAAAAAATATATATATATATATATATATATATATATATATATATATCAATAATAATAATTTGTCTGTCAATCTAAGTGATCACTCAGTTGAAAGAAAATGTTCTTTAATTCTTACTTTAAACAAGTCAAGCGAAGAACTCGACCGTATGGGATGTGGGAGAGAATTCCACAACCGCACCGCACGCACAGTGAAGGAGCCATCGTAACGGCTAGAAGTGTGAGTGGGCATTTGAAGAAGAAGAGAAGTTAATGAACGACAAGTTTTGCCCGGGGGAGCTAAATACTCAAAGCGCTCACGAAGATAGATAGGAGCAGTAAGGCTATGAAGAGTGGAATAAAGAAGAGAAAGAATATGACAATCTCGACGCCGCCGAACTGGTAACCATTTTAGTTGCTTACGAAAGTCAGAGACATGGTCATATTTCCGAAGACCGAAAATGAAACGTATACAAAGGTTTTGCAGGCGTTCGAGCTTGTCAAGAAGTTGTTCACAGGCATCAAGGAAACAAACATCAGCATAGTCAATGATAGGAAGTAATAGTGATTGTGCAAGATAAATCTTAGTGCGAAAGGGTAAGAATTTTTGGAGACGTTTGAGAGACTGAAACGAGCAGAACACTCTCCTGCTTACTTCTGCAACGTGATTGCTCCATGATAAATTACAATCAAACAATATACCAAGATTTTTGGCATGATCAGAATAAGCTACAGGGACATCGTCGTAGATAACCGGAGGAGGACAATTGTTCGGTATTTGACTGAGCATATACCTACCACCAATAATGAGGGCTTGTGACTTAGCAGGGTTAATAACGAGACCAAAAGATCTAGCCCATTCGCTAATGTTTCCAAGATCATTATTGATGGCATCAATGGCCAGCCCTATATCCTCGGCCTTGAAATGTCGATATAGCTGCACGTCATCAGCATAGAGATGGAAGTTAGAAGAAACAATTTTAGTAATTGAGTTGATGAAAACTGAAAAAAGAAGAGGAGAGAGCACGCCACCCTGAGGCACACCCGCAGACAGATCACACCACTCTGAGAAAGTCTCTTCGTAGCGAACCGCCTGCGACCGCCCCCGAAGATAAGAGCTAAACCATGCGATTACTGAAGACGAGATATTGAGAGAGGACAGAATACCAAGAAGAATGTCAAAATCAACTGAATTAAAGGCACTACTAAAGTCCAACAGAACCAGTACTGTAAGTAATTTGCGCTCCATGGCCAGTCGAATATCATCTGTTATTTTTACAAGAGCAGTGACAGTACTATGACCAGGGCGGAAACCAGATTGAAAGGGACTTAGTAGGCTTTGGTAATTGAGAAAACACGAGAGTTGTCTATGGACAATACTCTCGAGAACTTTGGATAGTATAGGAAGAATGGATATAGGACGATATTGGGATAAGGAAGAAGGATTAGAGGTTTTAGGGAGCGGTAAGACCAGAGCTCTCTTCCATGCTGAAGGGAAAGAACTTGACTCCAAAGAGAAGTTAATAAGATGAGCGATAATGGGAGCAAGTTCTTCCAAGATAAGAGAAATCATTTGGAGCTGGAGGCCATCATTCCCCACCGCTTTTGTGGATATGGATCGAACTGATTTTATAACATCTCGCTCCGTAACCGCTGAAAATGTGAACGAAGTACAGTCTGGCATTTGAAGGTTTGAAAGATAATTAAGAGTTGACGATTTAGTTTGAATATCCAGTACGACTGGAGGTTTAGAAAAGTGGGCGTTAAGGGCATCAACATCCGATACAGAACTAGTATTGTCATTGCAGCCCTTACCGACACCAAGAGATTTTAGGAATTGCCATACTTGCGATGTGGATAAGTTACTGATAGAATTATGAATGTGTCGTCTTTTGGCATCTCTACACATACGACCGCAGCGATTTCGAAGCTTCTTATATTGGTCCCAGTTCACTTCAGACATATCTTTTCTGTATCTTCTCTTGGCTTTGTCCCGCTTAGCCATGATTTGCTTAATGTCATTAGACAGCCATGGTGCAGGTGCATATTTGACTTTTACTTTTTTAACGGGAGCATGGTTATTATACAAATCTAAAATAGCTTGATTAAAATGTGCAACCTTCGAATCTATGTCGTCACAGTTGTAAACAGGAGACCAGTCAATACTACATGCATCAGCCTTCAAACGTTCAAGAATAATGTTCTTGAAACTACGTAAAAACAGAAATTGAGATTTTCGCCGAGGGCAATGTATTTTATAGGACAGGTAGATTAGATCATGATATGAGAAGGAAGCTGGCAGCTGACCATGCGTGAATACTTTTGCAATATCTGATACAATTATGAGGTCTAGAAGAGAAGGGGAGCAGTGAGGGGCACAGTGAGTAGCATTTAACGGAAGAATGTGCATATTGACAGAAGAAGTGAGAGATTGGAGTCTGCGACTCCGTGCATTATCTTTTAGCAAGCAGGTATTGAAATCACCAAGGATTATTACGTGATCAAATTGAGGCATAAGATTTTCGAGGGTGGTTTCTAAAGAAGAAAAATAGTCAATTTGACACGATGGACTATAGTAGACACCCAGAAGTATTTTGGAGTGATTTATGATGACTTCAATAAATAAGTGTTCTGCAAAGTGTGAGTAATCACTTGGTGACCGGTCAATTACCTTATGCTTCAGATCTGCACGAAGATATATGGCGACACCACCGTAACCCCTACCAGTTCTATCATTTCGGAGTAGCTTATAGCCAGGTATAGAATATTGCTTCGAAGGAAGAGATGGTTTCAGAAACGTTTCAGAGACTAAAATGGCATGGATAAGATCAGAGTCAAAAGATGACAGAAGGTCAGGGTAGTGAGCATAAACACTTTGAGCATTTATGTGCACTGCGTTAAAGCATTTAGAGGTGGAAAAAGAAAGGTGTGAAAAGAGTAAGTCTCGCAGCTGAAGTGATTCATCATCGCTGAACGCACTGGCATAATTGTGGTCAGATACACTAGAAGAAGAGCATGACAGAAAATCATCGTGATCACTGTGATCGGCAGACATAATAAAATGATGATAATATAATATTGAATACAATAACAATAATAAAAAATAATAATAACAATAACAAAATAAAAATAAACAATTACAATTACTACATCGCACAAAACTTACATACAACATCATAACCGGAGTAATACAACTGTGCCAAAAGCTCAAAGTGGTTTACAAAAAAAAAAAGAAAAAAAAACCTTAAGATAGCTTTGACGTCAAGTGTCATCGTCAGATTGACACCCCTGATTTTTGTTAAATGAAAAGGCTGTATGGTCCAAACCTATGCGTGACTTTAAGTGGATAACAGATTGTTATGTTTGTCATGTCTGTCAGTGCGTACACTGACAATCCATTAATGTAAATATACCTCACAATAAATATTATATAAACAAAATAAGAAAACTTAAACTACCTAACAAAGGCAGGCAAGATAACAAAAATAGCAGCAACACAGAGAACCAGGACCAGATAAAGATTTAACACTATGTGGAGAAACCCTACTTAACTGGCCTGCGGGATCTCATACTGGAGGTAGCCTTGCCCGCGGGCTGTGACGCAACAGGCTTTCCAGCTTGTCCCTGTGCAGATTCTTCCGTCGCGGGTTGAGCAGCCGGAAATCTCAGTATCAGGTCCCGAAGCTCAGCAGCAGTCTCTATTTTGCACCTTGTCCTGTCTGGCAGTAGGATGAAGATTTTGCCATCCGAGGTCCAGGCCTGCTTCACTCCAAAGTGTCGACGTGCTTCCATAAACACTTTATGCCTGGGCTTAGTCAAGAACTCTGTAAGTGTTAGCCCAGACCCCTTCAAGTTGGTCTTAGCATTCCAGACCTCACTCCGCAAGCTATACTTTTGGAAACGAATTAGGAGAGGCCGAGGCTTGTTCTTGTTGGAACCCAAGCGGTGGCAGACAGCGATATCTTGAGCAGTTACAGATGTTTCCATTTTGCCACTAAAGGACTTGGTAACTGTAGAAATTGGATCGTCATTCTCAGAAACTCCGTGCAAAAGCAGCACCTTTCTTCGAGAGGCCATCTCGTGACGATCCAATCCCAGCACAAGACATTCAATTTGAGCATTTAGTGCTTTAAGAGTCTTGCACACAAAATTTTTAAAATCACCAAACTCACGCGAAAGACTTGTGATGGATTTGTGAGGCATCTCCGCACCAGCTGCAGCCTTCAAGTCTTCTTCATGCTGAGTCATCCGAGAGTGTATGGACGAAGACACCTCCTCCATTTGCGCAGAGAGCTTTGCATACAGGTCCATGATGGGTGTGGTGTGATTATAAAAATATTTAGTGTACCGGTTAAAGTGAGATGTGGGATAGAAAAATTATTGTGAAGTGAGTGCAATGCCACTTAATTAACACATTTACTTTAATATTTGACTATAAAATGTAATAAAACTATTTTTTTTGTTTAAATAAAATGTAGACCAAAATTTTTGTTGTTTTCACTTCAACTACCCTCACAGAAAAACCTTCTAGTGTTAGGTTCTAGTGTTAGGTTTCACGGGAATGTTGTTAATTTGCGTTTCAACCAGAATCTTGTTATGATCAACATGATCTTGGTTGTGATATATGTATAGGTACACTCACATATTATGTTTTAAATGACTCGATGCGTTGCGTAACTAGATACTTTGTACTGTTGGTATTTTTCTCTGCTTAGGGTTTGTTGGTAGAAAATTTACTTAATTTGAATAAAGCTCGCTGTGTGCATGTGTTTTGTGTACACTATAGGATAAGAATCCATTTAAGAAAATGTACTAAAACTTTCTAGTCAGCTAAGAATCTCGATCACTTTAGTTTTTAAATTAAGAAAGCCGTATCAAAATGGAAATCCATTGAGTCATACTTTGTTGGCTTTAAAAAAAGTTGTAATAGGTGTAGATAGTACAGACCTGATATTATCGTATACAGGTTGATATTAATTAATATACTAGTTTCAGCCACCACAAGTAAGATCGCATAGATGGCAGATGCAGAATATTTATTAGCAACTTAATGTTAAAGATCTCTCCGTATTACCATATTGACGCAGACTTAATACAGATTGTAAACATCCTCAGTAATTAACATAAAATCTTGCCAAGGGCCAGGTAGGGCTGGCTTCCGAAGGGCCGACCATCCTTATAAAGATGGATCCTTGCTTCGTTCAAGTAATACTTACAGCTATTTACGTGTCTCTCTATCAAGTGATCAATATTAATGTAAACGTTAACTTTTTTGATGGCAAATAAGTACCTAGTTTCTACATCAAGAAATTTATATTATTCTCATAAATGTATAAATAGCAAAAACGATGCACTTTTGTGATGAACATGTAGGTAAAGACTACACAATAGAAGTAGGCAAAAAACAAAACGGGTGCCCGACGAACTATTCTTTCCCGTATTTACTCATAATTATGATCGGTGCAGCACGAAGAAGAAGCCTCAGTAGACACAAAATTTTTACGTATTTTAAAAAGCCGAAATTTTCTTCTTTTTGGAGCTACGCTCATAATTATAAACGTCAATAAATACGGTAAAGTTTAGTTTTTCTGTAGGTACTGTAGTCCTTAATTATCACAAATTGTCAGTGGTATTTGGTTGTGTAAATTTCAGCCACATGAAGTTTGATATTGGTTCAGTTTCTCTGCCTCCACTATTCAACTGGTGTGCTCCGACTCTAATAGTGAATGTTGCGCATTTAAGTAGACAAGAAAAAGGCTAATATGGCAAATACTGCAATTTAAAAAGCAATAAATTACTACGACTGACTTACATAGATTTCCTTATTCAAAAGCTTATTATGTAAATGGATGCAAATTAAGTAGTTAGTTGTTAATAATTTTTTGTATCATCAACGCAAGTTTGTAAGACTCACCTTGACAAAATATAAAAAAAAAGTTCAAACCTGTCTAACTAGCTTTAGTAAAATTACCTTATAAATTATTATCAATTGCACCCTTATGAAGTGTTTTATAATGTCCTGTGTCGTTGCTCTAAGTAATTCTATTATTTACGAAAAGAAAACTCGGGGAATGTTAATCTTAACGGCCTAACTAAATAGAAAAAGTGTTTCTCAAATTTATGAAGCTATAGTTAGAATAAAAGTTAGTGGCAATTTAATAAAAAATAAACATTATAGATGACTGTCGCAAGAAAAATAAACAAAAATGCGAAATGTACGTACTACTGGAAGTAGCGGTTGATTGAGATTGAAGTTGTTTTATTTATTCTATAATCTGTTCACACTTACGCATGCGGCATCAGATATTTAGCCAAAATGTTAAGTAGTTAAGTGTAAGATAGAAGAAAACAATTAATAATTCTTTTACACCACGCAAAATAGGCGCACAATTGACGTCTAGTTGCGAAAAATCTCTACAATCTCTATATTCTTCTACATATCTATCTTTACTACACTTTTGACATGTCTTTTAACAGAAGGTATGTACCTACCAGAAATCGGCTTAGATAGTGGGACACCTTCCGATCAAGTGGAATTACAGCCTCATAAAGGTGGCCCTGTAGAACATTTCTGAAAAACTAATAATTCGGTGACAAACAGCAAAGTTACAAAGTAAACTGCAAGCAAATACATAAAACTCGCAGCATGTAGGAAGTCCGTCTTGTCTTGACAAATATTTGTCCACGTTCACTTTGCATCATATAGTGCACTCGCAAAGCCCTTCTTGGCGCCAAATGTAAATATTCTAGAGATTGGCCATCACAGCCGTTCGCAACAACACATGCATATTATTCTGTGCGTAAATTTACACCCAACTTGTAGGATCTAGTATCGACAATCGCTTGCCAATAGTTTGTTTACTTACAAAGCGAGTAATGGATCTAGGCACTCTCCTCAATCGGTTGGAACGTGTTTAGATAAATACTGTAGGTAAGTTTCATATCCCCAGAGTCAGCTCTTGAGTGGTGGTAAACTATGTCCTTAAGCAAGTTATGTTGTCTAACTACTTAGAGGCTGGAGTAGTTATACAAAGTGTGCTGTTACGTTATTATCTTTCATAGCAGCAACGACACTTGAGAGGCTCACTTAATACTTACAAAGTATCACGGTAACTATCTGATGGGTCAGCAACTTGAAAATAATTAAACCGGTGTCATATACGCTTGTTTGTATTGCGTCGCGTCGTTTGTGTAAATGATTTTCTCTTACCTTGGCAATATCTATTTAAAAAATTTAAGGAAAAAGTATTATTTGATTTTATTGCGCTCAAATTAATTGTTTTCGGAAAATTCAATTTGTACACAATAACCTACAGCTGTTAAGTTACCCTTTATGTGAATTAATAAACCTACAGGCACTTTCTTTGTTAAAACTTACTAAATCTGTCTGCCTATAGGTAAATATCTATATTTGCTACTTGGTGGCAGATGGTTTTTAATAATGATGTTCTCAGTCTCTAATGTCATAAGTACTTACATAAAACACTTTGTACAGTTTGTACACTGAAATCTTAAAAACTTTGTCGATGATGTCAGACATACAACAGATGTCTTATTATAAGTATCTAAAAACAACTAAAGAAGAAATTAATTAAGTTGCAAATGGCGTATTTGGTAGGGAACGATAAAGGCTCGTCAATTCCCAGTCGCCTCTTGGAGACTTTTTATTAAGTTGACTAGTAAATAATTTTAGCCATACAAGCGCAAATGATATAAATTTAAAGTAGGTTTGACTTTAGCAATTTCAGTTTAAGTGTAGGGTCAGCATGTGGTTTATATTAAAAATAATAATTAGAATTATTTTAAGTACGTAGAAATATTTAGCTGATTGCTTGCAACGATTTCAAATTTTTATTCATACTGTGGTGCTTGACCCCATGATAGAACGACTCGGAGAAAGCGACATTGATATTTGTATCAATGTTAAATGTTGTATACAATGTTGCAGTCATATGTGTTATATTTTATTATATTGAGATAATATTATACTTGTCTGGAATCACCTCTGGCGCCAAAACGGTATACCAGATTAACTTTTATTAGCAGTACAAGAATGGCTCTACTTATTTGTAATATACTATTTCCAGTGTCTATAATATATTACATAATGTCAACCGCGACGCTTGTCGTCGTCATATAGTTATTAATGACTATATTAATAGTTAACGTGGGTACGTACAATGTGCATGTAGTTAGAAACAGGAGCGAGTTGTGCGGTGTAGAGTATCAGCCGTCGACTCGCTGTCTGCGGACTGCATCCGACCAAGGCCTCGCTCGACTAATCCTATAATGAACCTAGATAATTGTTTGACGCGCTTAGGATGCTTAGCGAAAAAACTGGAACATGTGTAGTGTGCCTGCGGAGCTATGACTATGTGGGACATGTAATGATAGTGCGTCGACCTCGACACAGGGGCGCATCGTAGCCTCGCATTTGATGAATGTTTTCCTGCTATAAACCATTGTTTTACAGTGTCCGTGTTCAATGTACCAGAAAGAATTCAACGTAATGCTTTATGGGCACTGAAAACAAATAGCCTATTTTGAAGAACAACTTATTTACCGGATTGCATGGCTTCTGTGATGGCAGTTACAAATAATGTTTCCTCTATAGGTAGTAGGATAAATTTAAGGCAGTGGGTAAAACATTTGTCAAATTACAGCAGACGTAAATAGGGTTTATCCATTGCTACATACAAGCTTAAAAATTCACATAATAGGCTAGGTATTAAATAGCTCATGCATGCAAACAAAACCTTGCAAAAAACGGACAAAAGTATCAAGAAAATTATTTAAATACATAATAGACAGGCAATTAGAGCATATTTTAAATTATACTGCGTATAATCTGTGGATTTAATTTCATTGGTTAAGTAGAAAATAATAGGCACATCATTTTTGCGGCATTGTAGAAATAATACACGAGGCCGAGCTAAGATGTCAAGTCGAAATTACGGGCTGATCAGTCTAAATAGGGGGCAGTCGGGCCGGTTGTACAGTTGCACTCCTTAGATGGTCACCGCCGGCGCCCGTTTCTCTTGCGCCTGCGCCGCTCCTCGTACACCACTCGCGGCACTAGCGCGCAGAAAAGGCACGCCTATTCTGACGACACACTCGCAGTATTCGTCCGGTCCACGCCGTCAAACGCACCGACAAGGTACTTATGTTCTATTCTAAAGCAAATCTATTTCAGGACGACGCAAATAACAATGCAGGGCCAATATATTATTAAATAGCAGGCGACGCGACGTCTAAATAAATCCTTAACAAGAATCAGGTGAATCACCGTTTTAAAAATGTGTGAAAATAAAAATAATGTTAGAAAAAGATTCGGGCGACTCGTCCGTCGCACGCGGCTCTAAAGTAAAGCTCCCAGACCGCACACTGTCAAAATATTGTCAAAGTGAATTCCGCGCGTCCAATATATTATAATGATTTTCCACTTGGCAATAATCCTAGCGATTTATTTCGATCTCACTAGATATTAACCGCATACCGCATATATCTAGACGAGGCGTCATTCTCGTTCACAGTCAGGTTGTTGAACCTCCTTTTATTGAGCCTGACAAAGTAAAAAACTTTAGTACTTTTAATTTTGAGCAATTAGCTGAGTGAGGTAGGGTAGAGTTACATTTTAGGCGATAAATATACCGAGCATTCCGTCTTTGCGACGAGGCCTGATGAGTAGGTACTTAGTCTTTGCACTATTAATTTATTTTGTTAAAGGCGACATCTTCACGTGATACGACATCCTAGGTACCTATCGATCGTAGCTCTTACGCCATGCTATGACGTGATACGACGTCGCGTCGTTTTAATTTACGTACTTGTGTGACCATTAGAGACAACATCCGGTGGACCACGTACACATTTGTAACATTTGGCTTGATTTTCTATTGTTTTGCGTCAAATTCATTGATCATTATAGAGGCAGGTAGTTTACCTCCACAAAACAACCAATCGCTCTTAAGCAAAACAGTTTTGGTGTTCTGTGCGGCGACACATAGAAATCTAACGCTACTCAAGGGAATGATGAAGCACTCCTTGAATGATTGAAGCAATGATTAGCATATATACAAGTTCCTGACAAGAACAGACAGGAAAACCGCGGTCGCCGGGCACCATACCTCGCCCGGCCCAAAGATTTTGCCTTTTCATTGGAGGGTCTCTACCACCCAATTCTCCAGTCTCCCACATGCTTTGTATTTGTTCCATTTTATTTAGAAGATACTTAGTTCAATGCAAGTTGCTTAGCTACACACATATTATGTATATGCCAACGTTACAAATAGAATTTCGATGGCTCCTCGCATAACAATAACATTTACCAGTGATCTAAAATCTCATAAAGACAATACAAAACAGATTTTAAACAAATACTGATATTTTATGAAGAGTTGAATATTTCATGTCATGATAACATTTTTAAATAAATAGTTGGTAGATATTATATTTCAATGTTTTGACACCTGACTGATTGTTTAGTAGTTGCATAACGATAGTAAACATCGGGTCATTGACTTTGTTATCATTATCACGCCTACATCTAACCCAAACATCTCCAAGAAACTGCTTAACTTGTTGAGTACCGATCATCATAATTTTGACATACTCCTTACCTACTGTTTAGAGATTAGATAGAAGCATTTTGTATAAAAACAGAACAGTAAACTTGAAACTAAAATGATAGATATTTTGCGAAAGAAAGGAAGAAATTTCATGAAAGGATCCAATGAAATATACAAGAAATAAAAGCTAAAGGATATTTATATATTTGCTAGGTAACAAATGTTGATATACAATTAAAAATATAGGTACACAGGCATATTGATAGGCTGATCAGCTGGAAACATATGGATAGTGCAAGTGAATATTGGTATGGTGTGAGTCATACGCGGCGGCGTGTGAACACTCGTGCGGCGGCCGCGGCGGCGGTGGCCGTCCATATTTTTGTTCGTCGATATCTGTGATCGGCGCCTGCTCCATTAGTCATGTGACAGTATCGACACGAGATCGGCTCTCTCGACCCTCTTTAATTCCAGACGACGACGCCCGCGGGACTGGACTCGTGGTCATATGCAAATTTACACGTTTGCGCAGCGGCTGATGAATGATGCACTGACACGATCCTGTTTGACACAGAACACCCGCTGTACGGGATAGCAACTCCGACATTTTATCATACGCCAGTCCAGAACGCTTGGAGAATGTTCTATGAGTCATTCTATATCGCTGGAGATAATAAATAGGCATTTCTTTTTTGAAGGCCGCGTGAACTAATTTTGTTTACTAGAGTACGTAGACCTCTGATGAGCTCATTTATATCAAATCTAAATAAAATTTCTAGATCACGATACATAATATATGTGGCACTGAGTTCGGAGATGGCAGTGAGGCGGCGCGGCGGGCCCGTAGCCTGGTCAAGTTAGATTAACTTGGTAATTTCGGTAAAAATAATGTTATATGTGATTGACTATGAAACGTTAGGCAATCTACTCATCTAGATGAGGAGGAGACGATGTAGTGCATGGCACAGGAATAGTGTGCGTCGGTGGGTGTGCGAGGGTCATTGAGCTCGGCTGACTCACGCCTGCGACATTATGTAGGTATCCTCTATCACATTAATACTTTCTTATAAGGCTGTCGGTTTAAATAATGCACGTTATGCAACTGGTTGCAATTTGTGGAGTATTGCAGGCGCGCTAAATTGTTCCACGGACTTACGCGTTGAACGCATACCCACTTAGTATTGTGTGCGTGTGCATTGAGATACATTTTTATTTAGGTCGTTTGTATCACACAAACGCAGAGTATTTCGCAATATTTTAAACTTAGTAAAGACCAACCTCCAGTTTAAAACATCAAAACTTAAAAGTGTGGTATTGCTATGGGAATTAGCGCAAAGAGTAATAAATATTGATCATGGTATGTTAGATATACTCTAACTGATGACTATTTGACTGATTTATGATTAAAAAAGAAAAGGTTTTTACCAAATGCAATTAATTTGGTACTTTGACGTCATCTCTAGACTGAAATTAAAAAAAAAATGTAAAAACAAAATCATAGCTTTCAGGTATTGGCGGTTTAGTGTTATATTATACACATTATATTATTATTTGCAACAAGCTGATACGAATAAGAGTGTCTGAGATGCCGATGTACGAAAGGGCGTGAAGGTATGCGGCTCTTGTGTGTTACTCATATCAATTCCATCTTAAACGAGCGACTGTGTCGCATACCAAGGATCTAAGGATTTATGTACTAACTTCGAACATGTCTAATGAGTGGGGTAGTAACTAAACGAATACAAAACACAGCCGTATGGTGTCTAAGAACTGAATATTGCTCAGAAAGAAGTGTCCAATCCAAGTGATTCGATGGACAATAATAATCTTTATTATAAATATTTGTAGTTATCCTTATTTATTTTCCAATTTATTCGTGTCTACGCGAACATAATGGGGCCATCGAAATTTATTTTAAGACTATCAGAAGATAAATGCTACAAAACAAATAGCGATATTTGTCTGCCTAGTCAAAACATCACGGTCTGTTATATTTTGTCATCTCTTTAATGGGAATTTCGCGTGAAAGTAACAGTTGGTGGTGAGAGGTAATTGTAGCGGTTTGAAAAGGTAAAATGTGATATCCAGGGCTGCAAGTACCAGACAGACGTTAAAGACATTATCGGGTTATCGATCAACGTCCTTAAAGCGGTTTGCAATTAGTGTAACCTTAAGCGGTGCAAGTGCAGACCTCGCGCGAGATGACTGCGCCGGCGCCCGCCCCTCGTCTTTATGAAATTATCACTAAATTGAGAGATAAAACTGGCTCTTTCTGACGCGATAATAGCCGCCTCTGGCAGCTGCGTTTTCCTATTTACGTCTCGTTTAAAATACCTACATACTGATCAGCCTTCTGATTGAAACGTGACCTTCAGCAACTGCAATTTTCTTTTTGATTTGTTAAGGTGAATATAAATAATTGCTATAAATTTTGACGGAAAGCAATCTTAGTATGTCTCGTAATCATAACTATTTTCAAGGAAGAAAAATTACTAAGAAGGTAGTTTTACATGATAAACCATGTCAAGTAACTTACTCATCATAATGTAGTAAAATCCTGCAAAGATTCGCCAAAGCCATTTTGTTAGTATTAAGTAGGTACACTTGAATGTTCACCCGTTACTTACAAAGATACGTAAATGGCTTTACAAGCGGTCGGTCGGCGTAGATAGGTGTTCAGACAGATCCTCAATAAGGCACTGTCACTTACAAGCGGCCTTTCATAACACATAATAAGATGCAGTGTGAATGTTAAATTTCGTGATGGATCCGTGAGAGCGGTCACGAGGCGCCTGGGGCCGTGGGACATGACACTCTGTTTTATTTTCATTGCGTATGTGCCGGCTGCTAATTACATGGCGGGTTGTTTTAACGAGCACTCATTCAGCTTAACTGCAGGCGCACGCGCGCCCGCGCCTCTACTACCTTCGCTGTGTTCACGTCTCCATAAAATGTTACCATACTTTTATGCACATTAGCAAATTCGCTTAATGGCCCTGCCTTTTTAATCAGTATCTTACGTGAAAGTTCAGACACGATACTCTGACGCCAACTTGTATTATAATATAATTTTCTTTTTTATACAAATTTTGACACGAGTTTTCTGAAGACTCGTGTTATAAAATATAAAATTTAACTGGAACGTAAAAGTCAATTAAAATATAAATTTTAAAAACAATAGTATTATTAAAAAAAGTACAGTTAAGAGTTTCATGGTATATGGAATGTAGAAGTAAACAACAAGCGGAAAATTTGCTTACTCACTGCCTTATTCAACACCGCATAAATTGCAAAGAAATTTGTGTGATTTTTAACGACGTAATGTTTGTTCGTTCATAAATTTAGTAGCACATTTTACGTGAACGCTCTGACATTTTACGAGGTATTTGTTAATAGA
Organism: Meganola albula; assembly: GCA_936450015.1. NCBI lineage: Eukaryota > Metazoa > Arthropoda > Insecta > Lepidoptera > Nolidae > Meganola > Meganola albula. The sequence goes on along the minus strand of OW388155.1, from coordinate 7,905,450 downwards.
ACAAAATGCGTCTCAACTGGTGGAGTCTATAAATTCTGCCACAGTACTGTACCGGTACGTTAAAGTACACAGGTAAACCTCGTTCTTTCTAGGGATGTGTAGGAATTTTGGATCATTGATGTTGAAGGGTAAGTGTATATCCCATAATTGAATGGAAAATCTAGAGATTAAGTAATAATAATCAATCTTCCTAACCGTATTTTCGCTACGTCGTCGCTCGCGTCGGTAATCTTAGCTGATTAACTAAGCACGAAAGAGATATTATTGTAGTTCACAAGTCTGTACGCATGTGCGGCTTTTAATTCCTCGCTCTCAGATAGAGTTCGGAGCTCTAACTAACTCTAATAATCTCAAACTGGGATTACTATTGTCCAGTGGGATGGATTAAACGATCTTTGTGAGTTCGAGCACGACGAAGATGGCTCAACGTGTACTTCGAGGTAGGGGGAGTTACACCACCAAGACTAATTTCTAATTTCTCAGCCCTTTACAAGTTTGAACGACCGGTAATAATATTTATAGACTCAATAATACTTTTTGGTTCGGCGTGGGATTTGAACTTCGACGCCTAGAAGTGAACTCGCTTTTCATACAATTAAATTAACTAATTATTTATTTCAGGCATGAACCCATCAAGATAATTAAATACACAATTATAAAATTAAAACAGTGTAAATTTCAATTATGAAAATTAAAAAAATTTATTAGAAAATTATGCAAAAAATGCAATTACTTAATTCTTTACTACTTTTAGTAAATATAGTTTCGTTGATTAATAATAAATGTTGATTAATACCATTTAAAAACTGATTTTTAATTTGAGGTGTACTTCTAAAAAAAATCGTTTTCATAAACGTACCTGTAACACAAAAAGTTTACAGAAACAGCCTTATTCCAATGCAACCAGGCCATCTAGAGATAATAAACCTTGTTTGAAGAGAATATGGTGAAATGTAAAGTGGAACTGCGTTCGGTTGTCAATAAAGACGACTATATTTACTTTATAGAAAGATACTTATTACTGGGTAAACAATTGATAAATTTATCATATCCAAAGTTGGCCTTGGCACTAAACCTCAAGTGGATTTGTATATTAACTGGATGTACACCGCCAAGGAGGCGGTACGTGGACTTCAATGTGGAGAAGGTTTTTGACGCTCGGCTTTAGGTAATGTCTTTTAAGTTCTATTTTATGTTCTCAGGTTAAACTAGTACGTCGAATTTTAATAAGTAGGTATCTAATGCAAAAAAGTATAATCTTATCTGAAATAAAATATTCGGTATTTTGTAATAATTAAGTTAGTCAAAATGTCACTTAATGGATAAAAATATCTTTAATCCAGGTGATAAACTATGTGTACAAAATTATATTCAAATCCTTTCAGCTGTTTTTCCGTGGACGAGTAACAACTATATAAATAAAAATGAATCGCCGAAATGTTTGTTAGGTATGGCGATCACTTGTAAACGAACACTAAGTTGGATTATTTTTTATTAATTGTTCTTAGGAGGTAAACTTAAGAATGCACTTGGAAGTTTTCAAAATCAGGTAGATCCAACACCACCAAAGGGAAGCTGAGATGCGCAGCTAGCTTATAATATTATCAGGATTAGTAGGATTTTCGTAAAACCTTTCTACATGATTACTTAACAATTATCATCATTACATGAGTAGGTAAGTTACGTGTGGCAGCAAATAACATCTACAAACAACCTTGAAGATTAGCACATTTTCATCTTGACTTATAAAATTATGACAAGGATTTGATAAGATTCGAGCACATTATAAGCAAATCGTAGTAATTACTATTTGAGATAACCAATCAGAGACCCTTATCTGTCCGATTGAATATCTACTTAATTTAAAAATATTGATTGCGAGATAAGTACCTAATTATACTTTGGAAATGTGTAGAGCAAAATGCATTTTAGGTATGTAACTAGGTACTCGTATTAATTTTATTTAATAACTCAGGACCAGCATTCTAAGTAAGTCGAGGCTTAATTTTCACGCGTTTGCTAAATGCAGTTCTAAGACACGCCGGCTTTTTCATGATTTTCGGCTCTACGCCATTGCTGCTGTTACAACCCAAGCGTTTTATTCTCTTCACCTATCTATTTACTATTATTATGGAGCTATGCGTTCGCTAGCTGTCGTGTTCTACTAATGTTCAAGAATATTGTTCGTGATTGATTTGTTAGCCTAGTTTATTGTCTATGAAGGTTCTATTTAAGTATTAGGTATTTATCCCGTTTTATCAAAACACAAGTTTTTGTAGTTTTAAGATCAACTGTTTGATGAAATGGAAGTGATTTCTTGTCAAGTCTTCTGAGCTATGGCATTTGCTCATTTATAAAATAAAACACGTTACGAAAGTCCATTTCTGAATTAAAATTTATTTATCACCTATGCGCATATAGGTATCACGGTATATCGTTACCAATTAAAGTACGTTGGTAGTCAAATTATTTTTACAAACATGAAACATCAATAAAATACATTATACGAGAGTGAGGGGGTGAAGGCGTCATCGTGTCGTCGAACGCTTGCGTTGTCGTCGTTGCTCGATATCGATCTCGTCTCGAAACGCAGCCTTCCAAATAGGGACCCACCAGCTCCTAAATAGGTATCGGTTGACTGTTGCTACTGCCACTATTGAGGCCGCAACACCTTCTCGTTTCTTCTCGCTTCTGTTCATTGTTTACATTTCTTTCACTCGACCATTCTAAGAATAATATTATCCTATAAACTAACCAAATTAAAACGATCCCAGAAATATCTAGAAAATCTAACCGGCTAACAATACATCACTACGTTGAAAGTAGAGAGACAGTTATTTTCCTTTTCTATCCGTAAACAACGCATTTTAGAGTCAATGTTGGTCTACTATGTAGCAAAGAAGACATGCGCGTGCGCTTAAGACATATAATGTGTGTAGGTGCGCCGACGCAGCGACACAACAGTAACAGCCGACACCCGAGGCGTACTAATATTTCAAACTATTCAATTCACATTCATCTTCATTCCAGACATGTTTATGTGAGCATTTCTCTTAACGAGCAACTTCGGTAACAGCCAGTTTATTGTCATATGGGGAGTGTTACAGTTACATATTGTTCATGTTTCTGAAACCTAATTGAGCATTACGTACAAAAAGTTAAAACACTGTCATCATAAATTAATGATCTTAATTACGAGGGCATCAATTGGAACATACAAAACACGTTCACGTGGGTGTACGATCGTATTGTTCATAGATGTAGCCATCAGTCTTGCAGAGAATGTAGCAGATTTTAAATAAATTGCAAAGAATTATGCATGCGTGCACGCGGGCGGCCCTGAGCTATCGTGGTATTGTATTCAAATCCACCGCGTCACTAGTCACCAAGCGCCGATCTGTGGCCGTCCTCCGTCATTACTCAAACTCGCTCGGGACGCCTTTTACCCTATATTATCACTACTTTTTTTAACTATATAAGTAGTAAGTGCTTGATGAACTTGAACATGTTATTTTTCCTGTCGTGAGACATACTTTACGACTAGGAAAAACCTGCCTTTCATTGTCTCCTCAGACATCTCTATATCTAAAAGTATAAGTTCGTTAAAGTCAATTATGTGTTAAAACATATTTAATCTTCTTATGGGAGCGTATCGTATTGGGGAATTCCTCCGTATACTCTTTATTAATGGCAGTATCCTCTACATCATGTATCTCACTATAAGGACATCAGAATCTATGGTAACTCGAGACTGAAATAGGATCCGTATACTAATACTAGCCTAGAGATACTAGCATATTGAACAAGTATTATAAATAAAGGTGCAGGCAGAGAGGAGTAGACGGAAGAAATTATTATGTAGAGACTAAGGACAATCCATAAATGCTTTTTGTGTTTATGAAAGTTATTTCTTTGATTATTTTAGTCTAAATTACTTTGATTGTGCATAAAGGAGTTTTGATTTAAATAATAGGTATGCGATTTTAAAGGACTTAGGGCCGAAACACATAACAGCGTTGCGTCACCGCACCGTAACGCGACGCTCGTGCTGCTAGTATATTTTGTTCTACGTAGAGGCGGGTGGCACTGCCGATTCTTGCGGTGCGGCGGCGGCGTCGCAACGCGGTTATGTGTCTCGGCCTTTAGAGAATTATTTGCGTTATGCGGTGTTCTGTAGACAGCGTAGTATTTTAAGGAAAGTGTATCATACGTTACACGTGTATTGTGAAAATTGTGAATAGGTAATTTTGTTTTTATCAGCATGATAAGTGTTCAGAGAACGGTGGCAACAGTTGATTTATTACGTAACAACAGAAGTACGATTTCTATAACAGTACCAAGCAGAAGAGAACCATAAGGTACAAGTTGCCTCTATGTGTGTACAAACTTACATTGTTTTATATTTCTATTTTTAGTACTTATTAAAATATTTTTAAGCAGACTCTTGTCATAATTCTCTCTTTCTCTCTTTAGTTGAATTTAATTGTATATAAGTTGTTAGGTATGTAATTATTGTTACGTCATTCAATGTTTTTTCTTTTTCTAAATATTTAAAAGAAAAAACTGACTGACTGACTGATCTATCAATGCACAGACTAAACCACTAAGTCTAGACACTTCAAATTTGGCACATAAGTCCCGTATGAGGTCTAAGGGTCCCTACACTAAGACTTGGTCTTAATGTACCCATTACAAGCTTAAGGAAGGTGAGAAACACGTAAAAAGTTTGCGAGAGCAGCTAGTATAATATAATAATCCCCCGTATTCATAAACATCTTTTAAGCTCAATATAACGTAAATAGATTGAAATAAAACTACTTTTTAACGGATTTCATTGCGGTTTATTTTAGATTTTAGATCCCGATGTTTCGTTTCAATGTGTGATATTCGCGTAAATCTAAGACAATACTATAGCTAAAATAGGTTTATAATTCGTTTGTCTTTGTCTGTCATCTTGACATTTATACTAGTAAGAAAAAGACAAAGTCCATTTTAACTGAAAAGTATTATAATATTTTTTTGCATAAGACCGTACATGTTTTCGTGACGAAGTATTTGACAAAAAGAAAACGTGATTAAAATTAGTAATGACTTTTCTAAAACATACGTGTAAGTAGATAATAATAAATTTACAAACTTGTTGATTATCTATACAGATTATATCAAGATGTAGGTAAGTATTTTGTTTGCAATTAACAAAGATTAGTTTTAGGTACCTACTGCTAATCAAAGTTATTTAATTTTGTACTATTCTTGCTTATTTTCTAATCTTATGAATTCTTTCCTAGGATAATCATGTAAAAGTAATATATGAACCAAACATTTTGCCCCCGTATTCATAAAGGTTTTATAAGCTCTGTCATCTTGACATTTATACTAGTAAGAGAGACGAAGTTCATTTTAACTAAAGAGTCTTATAAGATTTTTATCATCTATAAATGAAAAGTTTTAATGACGAGAGGAGTTTGACGCGTGTAGGTATGTGTCTGTTTTTCTGTATCTCTGTTTGTCTGTGTATCTGTGTACAAATGTTTTGCCACCAAGCGCCTAAATGGGTCCACCCAATTTTGCATTTTATTTTTAATTTTATTCAAAAGCTATATCTATGTATCGGGGGCACAGATCATTAAAATCCTCCACCTAATGTGGGTGGTTATCCGTTATATTATCCGTTAGGTACATAGTGCAGAAAAAAATTAAATAAAAAATTATACTATCAAATCATTATCATCAACATGAGCATATCCTAGGCCACTGCTGGACATAGGCTTCCCCTAAAGCACGCCACTGAGCACGATCCGCGGCTACTCTCATCCAGCTCTTACCAGCCACCTTGCAGAGAGCGTCACTCCACCTAGTCTGAGGGCGTCCTACGCTACGTTTGCCAATAACAAATGCATAAAAGTACTACTACTATTATTTAATAATATATGCATAAAAGAAAAGGTAACAGAAAATTGTATTTTAAATGCAGCTTATAAGTATAATATTAAATAGCAAGCTATCAATAGGTTACGATATGCACTATCAATTGGATCAGAATAATGATGATTAGGTAAACACTTTTTGAAGCAATCCTCTATTGTTTTTAAAACATAATAACACCGGTGGGCATAAAGGAAAGAAAATGACAGAAGGCCGTTAGAAATTTAGAAACATAAAAGAAAAATAAATTTTTATGGCATTTTGTCAAAAATTTTAAACACTCCAGCCAGCAATGTCTAAGAATGAATTTAAACCTTTTTGCAACTTAGTTCGTCTTGGCTGGTGACGCGGTAAAAATTAAAGGAGGCCATTCATGATAAAGAAACATAAAAAAAAAACAAATTGAATGGCAACTGTCACTTTTGCGCGTACCAGTCAATATCTGAAAATGATATAAAACCTTTTTACCAACCTAACCTCTTTCTCTTGGAAATAATTATAGTCTATTAACTTACATGTATTAAGGACTAAGAATCTACAGAAATTAGATAATATTAAAATAGCAGTTATCCTTTCTTCCATACAATAGCGAATTATTTGTGCATATTATGCTTTGTTTAGAATTTACTTGTGGTCCTTTATCGAGTTTTCTGGACCCTGATTCTCGCGTTTTAGACATTAATCCCGAATACGATATGTCTTGAAAAAGATGGCAGATGTCGATTGAAAACTAATTTTCGTATTCTCAAAACGTCACGTTAGAGACAAGTCAACTACCGAACGCACGACTTGCAACGAGTAGCATTGAACATCATAACTGTCGATTTCATTAGTTCAACTGCCACCTATTTATGGTAGAAATTCCATGGGTACGCACAAAGCGCTTTGCTTCCACTTTTTAACCGACTTCTAAAAGGAGGAGGTTATCAATTCGACTGTATGTTTTTTTATGTTTGTTACCTCAGAACTTTCGAATGGGTGAACCGATTTTGATATATTTTTTTTTAATTGAAAGCTGATGCTTCCCGTGTGGTCCCATTTCAGTTTGGTTTAGTTCTGAGAATGGCATCCATGAAGTCGGTTTTTTTGTTAATATTTTAACTTAATATTATATTGAGCGAACTGCCAAGTTGTGGAATGTGGAAAACCGGCATCTCTGTTTCCCGACAGCTACAATCTACCTGTCTTTAAGTCACGAGTGAATAGGTATTTATTAGGTAAGCGCTTTCCATCGTAGACTGCAACATTGCTTCACATCAGGCAAGTTGTAGTTAAGCGCAAACCTATTATAGGATAAAAAAAAACCTGCAATGTTTTTCGACATATTACTAGTTTAAGATATAAATATGTCTCAAGCGCGAGAATCGACAATCAATTAATACAATCTCGACTTTTGTTTGTAAGACACCAGTAGAAGGGTCGAATATGCTTGTAGAACTAAAACAGCATAAGTAGGTACTTGTCTACCTAGTTTGTGCAGGCCGACGACTCGATTACTTGAGATGTAAATGACATGATTTGCAAGTATGCACCGATATGTTTACTCATATTATAAAGCCCACCCGCAGGCTCCCTGTACGTACAGTCGACGACAGAACATTGTTATTAAATAGCTGCATCCAATAATTTTATTTTTTTACATAAGTAGCCACTATTTTAAAGTAAATCAGAGGTTTGGTTGGGAATACCTTTCATAAATGAATATGTTGGCCACAATCGCATGTTATATACATATATATCTACAGATATGACACTGATGCACAGTAAAACAATACTTACTATCAAGTAGCAAGTATTATTTTTCTGTGCATCATACGATTCCACTAATTGTCTATTTCTTTGGAATAATATTCAACAGTTTTACGAGTAAATATTAAAATAACTGTTTGTATTATGTATACATAATAACTTTTTACATTAACAGTTGTTTATCCTGCCGTTTTCTTCTGTTAATTTCAAAATTCAAAATTTTATTTTGGTTTAGTATTGTCTCAGATTTACGTGAACATCACACATTGAAATAAAACTATTAATAGCGGCATATTATAGATTTTAGATTCCGACTTTTCAGTCTTTCATACTTCATGGTCCCGTCCCGTCCCATCCACCGTTATAAAGTAGTTTTATTTCAATTTATTTTGGTATTTAAAGTTTACCCTTAAAAAGCCTACACTGTATTTGATAATAACCTTGTAAAAAACCTTCGATGGTTTTCTACAAGGTTATTATTAAATTCAGTTTATTAATATCATTTCCTTTGCTTTGGCATACGGTAAAACTTAATAAGGAATTACTTTGTAGCTGACAGTATCTTATTTAACTAGATTGGAACTAGAAAATTTAAATGACGTAGCTATCGTAAACCGTAACAATTTCACTAATCTTTAAACTTTAAGAGCCTTTTCATTGATTTTCTTGATGATAGTATTTCAAAACAGATTGAGACTATCTGTAAACCGTTACATTTAAACAAATGTAGTGATGATTCTAATTTTTTTATTAATTTCAATACATTACAATGCATCTATCGAGTATGGATTTTTAAAAGTGTGAATGTAAACAAAATCAATTGTTATTTTGACTGTTTGTCGTTTATTGATAAAAGAAAAGGAGGTATTGTCAATTTAAATTAGTTAAAAAACTTTTTGCTAATATTCAACTTGATCGGAGGTCCTCAACATGCAGATTATTATGTTTCTCTACTTGTTCTGATAACGGTGACAGAAAACTACCATTGAGTGTGCACTCGCTAGTGAAATCGCTTAGGAAAAATCTGAAGTCCTATTAACATAGTAGTAGAGCTAGTTTATTGATAATTGGCTGTTCCCTCCCCATGCGTGCCAGGCCCGCCTGCCTCGTGCGCCTGCGCCCGCGTCGCAAATAAATAGCCATCATAATACCGAGCGACAGCCCCGCTCCTCTACAATTAAAATTTGCATTCTTGTCGCTGATTGATAATTTTGTTGGGCAGGCGGCATTTGATTTGGGTAGGCGGCGACGAAGGCAGGAACGTGGCAGTTTGACTATTTAATCGACTTGTAGGTAAATAGAGAAGGATTTTATTACAATTGTATACATATTTCTGTTTAAACGCTATAATAGAATAATATACTCGAAGGTCTGTGTGTACCAAAAAGTGTCTGTGTGCTAGAATCTATTTCTAAATGATGTCCTCTAGATTTTAAATTATCTATCAAATATGGGGCCTCCTCGTATATCATTGTACCTTTAAAACTAGGAAGTATAATATAATTTTTCACAAACCCAAAATTACCTATAAAATGTCGTCGGTCCAGGTTAATCAGTCATCTATCAGTCAACTACACATTTACACGAGAAAAGCCCATTTACAAAGTCTGTCTGACTCAATATTATTTAAGTAGCATATTGTACTAGTCTCAGACAATTAGTTTGAGGATTTCTCTAAGATTCAAGGCCCCAGACAAGCTTGTTGCCACTAGACCGTTAAAAAACCATTGTGATGCTTATTAAACACGTTAATTAACGCGCATGAGGAACATTTTTGTTACGTTCTTATTTTATTGTAATTACTCATGTTTGTCTAGCGACCTTAAAAAATTAAAGGACGTTTGTATAGTAGTTATGTTTTGACAGAAAGTAATGGTTGTTCATTTGTTTTTACTGTGAAAACTATGCTGAAATGACAGATATATTTTATTCTGAGAGAATAATATGCATCGGCGACTAAATTTGTGATTCGATGGCGTTGGCGACACATGTTCGCGAAATATTCTTTAAGTATGTTTTTATGAGGTGCAACTGAGAGATACGCTCACTCCCCAAGCATTCGTAGAATGATACATAATAAATTATACACGATATTTTTGTTGGATAACTTGGCTCATGTCCACTGTTTGCTCCCGGATGTCTTGTAATCAAAATCAATAATATAAAATGTAAGCACTTTTATGCACAATTTTAGCTACAGCGGCCTACAGCCGTGAACAAATAGCCGAATATCACATCTGTCGGCTGCTGCTTTCCAAATATGGAGTTCGACGTTTTAAGAATACCTTGTACTACTTAAACTGTCTACACCTCGTAAAACTGTCTCAATATAACAGTTTTCCGAAATCATTCGTTATAAAATATATAAATCTTTTGTACGAATACTTGTGGCTGAACGCCTTCTAAACGGGTGGTTCGCTTTTAATGAAATTTTGTAGTAACTTAGATGATATAAATTAGCTGTTGGGTATTTGGTGACAGATTAGGAATTAGGAATTAGGTATTAGGAATGATATGGTTTGGGATAGTATCTGGAAAAACTGAATAGGTACTCTCAACGTGTGTTTCTGACTCAAATTTAAATGGTTTAATTGAATTTGATAAAAAAAGAATTTGGATAAACCCTGGATTGTAAAGATTTACAATTATATAGGTAGGGCACGTTAATAGCTGGCACTGTTATTGGACACAACAAGATTGCTTGATTAACCACCAAGAATTAAACGCCACACCTTATTTTGAAATCGACAAGGAAGGAAATATTTGTATGTCGTATTATGGGTTCAACTAATTAGTTCCACAATGTAAACGGCCTTTACGTCGCCTTCGTGCATTTTAATCAGCATACACTAGAAATAAACATATATAAGTAGAATTATGGACATATTGAACGAGAAGAACCAGTCACAATTGCGACAAGCAGGCGCCATACCCAGTCAATGAAGTCTACAATAAATAAAAGTTGAGGGAATCGAGACTATTAATACACATATAATTTTTAAATGCGGTGGACGTTTACAAACGTAGTGTTTTGTTTTTTAATGAATTATAATGCTTTTTTAAATACTTGTTTAATTAAAACGCTGATCTTAATGATCTGTATCAAACATATTAATTAATTTCACACTGTTAGTGTTCAAAGAATTTATTTATTTTGGGCTTTTTGTTCAACATCGCTTCGTCTCGGAAAATAATAATGTCGCATTAATATCCAGTGAACTAAATATATTAAATTAGACTATTTGTATTTTTGTTGACAAAGAAAATTTTATATGTCTATGACTAAAAAAGATTTTTATGTTTGTATCTATGTGAAATATTTTTTGTGTAGGTAGATTGTTTTTATAGTATTTATAACTTTTTTCAGACTTGCTTATATATGATGATGATAACCTCTTCTAAAATTGCTTAGATTTCGAATTGAAAAGTAATAAACAAAATAATTGACTTCTAGGTTCATTAATGTTAATATTACCCATGTTATTTATGTATTTACCTACTTGTTAATATTTTTTTAGTATTTCAAGTATTTTTTGAAGGTATTTTATGCTTTGATAACTAAAGGTTACCGGCCCTATTCGTAAAACTTTTAACTCATCTAAAGTCTCCCTAAAGTACGATTTGTCAAAGAGAATCTTACTATTACCGAGGCTTTAGATGCGTTTTAGGTGTATTATGCAGCATTGGCGCAGCAGTAGCGGTCTCGCCTTTGAAATATAAGGTCGCGGGTTTGATCCTGGACATCCACCTACCCACACTTGGTCAGCGTGCGTGGATTATAGCCTAAACTCACTCAACTTGTAAGATAGTTGTGTCTTGCAGAAAAAGTTTTTATAAATAAAGGAGTTAGAGTACCTACCTATAGTTTTTGTATATACCAACTGCTTTTAGAATTGTGGTATCTAATATAAAGTTTGTAGAATTGTGTTTTCGCAAGTTACCTAAAGTTTTATAGCAATAATTTATTTTGTTAGTCTGGATGCTGACATTTTAAGAGCATAACATATCTATATTATCTTTTAATAAAGAATTCCAGACATCTATCATTTGCCAAGATTTTGTATAAGTTTCTATAGAGATAGTATAAGTATAGAAAACAATTTCATAGTCGTCAACCGAGCAGGTTTTGTGGTGTAAACAGATTCCATTCTTTCATCATTTTTCATTATATATAAAAAAACTAGATCTCACTTCGCTACGGGAGTATTATAAATGTAATTTTATCGCATCTTCAAGTTATTTAACCATTTTTAGCGGGCCGGTGCAGTAGCGTGATCGGTAAGACGCCGATTTCCATTCCCACCCAAGTCCGACATTTGTGTGATGAACATGTCTGTTTGTCTTGGTGTAATTTCTATATTTAACTATGTTTTACAAAAGAAAAGTGTTTTGAATACTATATTACCAGTTGTCTGGTTTCCATAGTAGGTACAAGCTCTGCTTAGTTTGGGATCAGATGGCCGGGTGGTAATGTCCAACTATATTTTTTTTATGGACTCACTATGACGATCCTGTCTCTGATACTCCAGTACTTCTTCCTCATTGCCATAGAACAATCTACTAATTCTGATCCAATTTATTTCGTTTGAAAGATATGGAATTGAGATTGTAAGCTAGTTTTTAAGCTTTCCCACCTCGTTGCATTGTTCCATGTTTGACACTGATGGGTCACACTTACTCTTTGCTTTTTCTCTCTTCTTTTTAAATATTTTAAATATTTTAATTTATGGTTTTTTTCTCTCTCTTTTCATGTGTTTTTTTTTACTTGATTCTGTGTCCTGTCTCTGTCTAATAAATGTTTTTCTTCCTTTCTTTCTATCATTCATTTAGTAGAACAATAATAATGATATACCTAATATTTTCTCACATACACATAGTCCTTAATGAAGTAGCTATATTTGCTTGTGTTATGAGTACTAAGATGGAGCAGCGGTGGCGCAGCGGTACGGGCTTTGCCTTCGAAATATAAGGTCGCGGGTTCGATTACCGATCGTGCCCACGCATCTTTGTGTGAATTGTTTTATCGCCACTGCTCTATATCGGTGACTGAAACATCGTGAAGAAACCGGCATGTCTTAGAACTATCGAGGACATGTGATATCCACCAACCCATACATGGCCAGTGTGTGTGGATTAGGGCCTAAAACTATCTCTATCCTGTGCCTAGCTGTAGGACACTAAAAAGGGTTGAAGTGGAGGGTACTAGGAACGTATACATATGAGTTTGTAAATACATACCTACATAAGTATTATAGATGCCTAAATTACACTCAGACATAGAATATACAATCATGCTCGTCACACAATGATTGGGACCCAGTGCTTAATTTACTTGTACCAAATTCCAAGCAAAATCAACTCAGAATTCAAGAAACTGTGAGCTCAGTTTGCTTAAATCGGAACGCAACTTAAATAATAATGTTTGTAGGTAGTCAGTAATAATTGTTATTAATATTTTTGGACGTCAGTCTACCCGTGAACATGTAGTCTGAAAAGACTTTGAAACGTCGGGATCTAAAATCCTCCTAAAAATAAACCGCGATAAAATTCGTTAAAAAGTAGTTTTATTTCAATATTATCATATGTCTTAGGTACTACAATTCGTTAGTACTAATAGAGTACTACAGACAAAACCCTGCAAATAGCTAAACCTTGAACATTTTAATTTGTAAAAAGATATACCTATGTCGACGCTGTATGTGGAACTAATTGTTTAATTTTACATCGCTCATGTAATTTAAAAGAGCTAATTTTTGTATAATATTCGCCAGTTATGATAATGTTAATGAAAAAAATGCAGTTTCAAGATCACAACCGGAACAAAATATACTTTAAAGTTGAATTTGCCGGGCCGGAGCGGTGGCGTGGTTGGTAAGATACTTGCTTTTCACGCCGCAGGTCGTGGGATGAACATTTGTGTTTGTGTCGAGTCTGGGTGTAAATATCTATTCTTGATGTGCGTCTAGTAAAATGAATAAATGTAATTATCTAGTTACCGAATACAAAGTAAAAAACTAATTTATAAAATTAATCCCATTTCAAAAATATTGAAGTTAAGAAAAGGGTCTGTGACTGAAGTTAATTCTTCTTTTCTCAACCTGATTTTAAAATTCGAAAGGAATCATAAATATCATTATCATAAACCAGAAAGATCAGACATACCTAGGCGTCTGACGCATATAAAATTTATTTATTTATTGATTTACCTACAATTGTAACACAAATACTTAGAAAAATACAATTAATTAAATACACATTGGTACTTAAATAGGTATTTTTAGTAGTACGGTTATAACACTTTAAAAAAAACGTAAGCATAGTGTGGCTATTTGATGGACTTGGCGCTTAAACTTGTGAAGTTAGGTGCAACAGACAAACAGATACTTGTTTATATCTGTCTATACGGTCGTCAAAATTATTAAAATTTTACTTGGGATTGAGGTATTAGACCCGGAAACAGTACTAAATATTACACAGATTGGTTATTAAGACTCGATTACTATAGAAAAAATAAAACACGTAAAAATTTAGTTAACTAGACGAGAGTTAAACATAAACGAAACTTTTTAGGCAGCTATATATTAATTTCGGATATTTATACTATTATTTAATATGAGTAAATAAAATTAATGTGTAATTTATTCGTGTAACTTGAGAAGCAGTGGTGCAGGTGTTTGAAGTGACATACAAGAATCTGTTTCGTATCGCCAGCCAGTCTGCTACGCACCAATACCTACTTATTAACTACCGTTAATTGTAGTCACCGCATGATGAAACAAAAATGTTCCTTTGCGTAGTTTTGTAGCTACATTTATTAAACAAATATATCCTACTAATATTATTAATGTGAAAGATTGTAAGAATGTATGGATATCTTGATGTATGTTTGTTACTCTTGTACGCAAAAAATACTCGACGGAATTGGATGAAATATGACACAGAAATAAATTATGCTCTGGATTAACGCATAGGCAACTTTGTATCCCAATAAGTACCACGCGCGCGAAGCTGTCGGCGGAAACAAATTTGTTAATGAGCTATTGGGTATTGAAATAGCCAAAACGATGGAGTAGGTGTACTAACCTAATCTAACAAAGAAATAAATAAGGCTCGACTGCTGGTACCAAAGCTATGAAAGATTAATTAAGCAAATTTCAACTTGTATACCCGTCATATAACTAGAGGAGTAAAAATTTTAGTATTTGTAAATAAACTCTTTACATATTTCATAAGGGAATTCGGGCAATAACAGTACTTAACTACATTAGAACAGATATTGAATCCAAGGAAAACAGCGGGTGAATAAGTCCGTTACCATTTTATAATAATTAAGTAACATTATGAGATTAACCGTAGATTTAATGAGGCGGGTAAACAAATGAATGGCTAGTAATTCTTATTAGCATCGATAGACACCTGTCGATGATATTCGATATCTATCGAGTTGTACATAATAACTGCGACTCGCTATTCGCCACAACCGAGCCTAACACCTGAGCTGAGGCCCTGACTTCAATGAAAATTGTGCGACGATTTCATACATAAATATATAAACGCCTAATAAAATCTATACTTACAGATTTCTTTACTGAGCCAAGCCATATAATAAAATAAAATAAATTATTAAATAAAAAAACTTTCAAAATAAAAAAAAACTAATTAAAAGGATGTTACCCATTTACCCATTATTATTTATATTATTATTTACGAAGAATAAAAAAATGATTTGTTTATTAAATACAAACGCGGCCACTTTTCAATACGAAGCGAATGAGCCCAAACTCGATGTATCTATTTAGGTACCTTGTTTAGGGGTTACTGTTGTCACCTTCAGACTCCATTATCAGGCTGCTTAGGCACACACATGGCAAGCTAAATAATAGCTTAAAGAAAAATCGTGACTTCTCATAAAAATTAATTAACAAATTAATAAAATTTAAAGTAGAGGTACTTGCAACCGTTTTAAATAATTAGGCAGGCTTCACATAAACGTGTTAGTAGGTATTAGTACGTATAGGGTTGTTGTAATGAAGTAATGATAGCGTCATCGTCGTCCACTTACGTAGTATGCAGTAGTATGGCGTACGCCAAGGGGCGGCACAATGAGCAATCATTCAGTGTAGGTGTGTGTAATCCTCTGTTGCCAGATCAAAACCCGCTCAGCGCAAAGAGCTATTAAAAAGCGCTCCAACAATAATACTGTGCTTTTTTAATGAATTTCTTTGATTTACATAGATTATTATTGATAATAATCAACATAATCGTAATAAAAATGAACAGGTGAGCTAGTACTCATCAGTAGGTAACAACTTTTGTTCTGTGGTCCAAAAATTAAAGTGAATAAATAATTCCCAGATTGTTAGTTATCCGCTGAAATTAACAAATTTTAATGTGAGAATTTGAATAAAAAAAGCTAGATTAAAGACTGTTCAGTATTGGTGTAGTGATACAGCGATCTAAGTAAATTGACTGATTTGCGGCGAGCGGCTACTCACCACAGACTAGACATTCGCTACTGCATAATGGAAACTGACATGACAACTGCGCTGTTGTGGCTATTCCACTACTTATAATAAAACTTAGTAAAAAGTAAGTCGATACACAAATCATCTCGTTAAACGAACCGATACAGAGGGTGTTATGCATTAATTTCAGATGATAAATGGTAATCCCGGTCGAATCGCTCGTGAAGTGTTTTCACACTCGGACAGCGATTGTAAACTAGTCAGTTTGTCGGCAGAGCACTGTCAAAATATCCTGCTTAAGGCTAATTCAGTATGTAAAATTTATGCGCGGCCCACGCTCGCTAAAATACGGCGCACGCCTCTTTCAACCCTTTTATGTAAAGGATTTATTGAAGCGCCTTACGTTCTCTTCAATGAGTCGTCCATATAGTTCAGTTTTGACATGCAATTCATACTTATCATGATCTATGCGACACAGTACTGGTCTCGAGGCCGAACATGCCACGCATCAGGGATTACAAATTCTATGTATGGAGCAGACTACCTAAAACCAGCGATCCATAAAAAGCATAAGATATTTTGCTCCAAATTAAATTAAGATTTTAAAGCAATTGGATATAGCTGCATTTCTTTGTCTTTTATCGATATACATACCTACTTAAAGAAGGGTAAATATATGTATTCCATAAATTGATAACGAAAAAAGCATAAGACCGCTGCCGCCGTCGCCAATACTTCATTTTCCTGACGAAGCGTTTTTGGCATTGTGCCAACGTTTCCGAGAAAACGAAAGGAAGGTTACGCGATGTCTCGCCTCACTTTATATGCCTAAATCATGTCAGAGATAATATTTTTATAAACTTTCAAAAGCCAAAAGAAATGCGCAGCTTATAAAATAGGTTGAGTTTATGTGCGTCGCGTCTCGTCGTCTCCAAACGAGACGAACTCATTTGGTGTGACGCTAAATAATGTTTTTCTGAAGAAAATAAACTTAAAATAAAAAGTAATAAAAACGACTAAGTATATACATTGCTTTATTTGAATGTATGTTATTTTAGTGGGAGCTGTGGTTAATACAGGGCGTTGTATATAGATTGTTGCATCCTGAATTAACCGTCGACGTATTGGTCACCCTTCTTCCTTATTAGAATCAGTCACATGTAAATCACAGTCGGTTTAGATATGAAACAAAACATCTTAAGTCTATTGTTGTACCGAGTGTTGTAGCATATCTGACGTAATATATTATTTAAGTATAATCATTTTTATTTTTACCTAGAAATCATGTTTTTTAACCATCTGGGTTGTCTCAACTAGTTTGCATTATGTCAAAACGTCAGCATTTTAAAAGCTTTTGTTACATTTACAATTTTACGTCAAAAATTGTGTGTACCTTTTATCCGACATTTCTTTAAATACTTTGGCTACTTTTAGATACATTTGATAGTTTTCCTAAGAATATATTACTAATATTCTTATGTAAGTAGTGTCGTGAATAGTTATCAGTGCAGTTTGCAAGTGAGGTTAATTAAATAGTTACGAGAGGAAGATAACAGTGACGCCTATTATAGAGGACGGCACCTTATCGACCCCGCGGATCAGATAGCGTATCTTTCTGCGACACCTAACCGATTTCTGCTTGTTCGCTTGATTACAAAGTATTAATTAATAAGTAGGTAGGAATTATCATCGGGTGAAACTGAAAGCTGTTGTCAATAGTTTAGTTTTGTAAAATCCATCCACTCTTATAAGCGATTTTTAAATTTCAAACGAAACAAAATCAGACTAAATAAATATTTTTTTTTATTGCCGCTGATATTGTTATTAGAATTTATAAACTATATTTCAATAAAAGACGATCTGCAACATCGAACAAGAGATGATCGTCTTTTGGTTAAAAGCAAATAATTTTTTTTCATGTCCCAATACCTCATTAACGCGCTATCTTGTTAAAATGATGTTGTGCAAATTTATGTTCATTCTGTTACATACAGAAATAAGTGAAATTTTATTTGTCGTGGTTACTCTACGAGTTTCTACGATGCAGCATATTTTTAGACGTAAACTTACTAGTTAGGTATGTAAATGTAAGTTGCAAGCATGTGCTATGTTGTAAAGCCAATAATAAATACAATTGACTCCTAGTTAGGTCACTATCCACTGTCACCTTAACTACTTACTAGTTAGTTAAACCTACGTTTTTATTGTTTCAGAATGTCTATTCGGCAAACAAGCAATGGAACTGGGTTCAAAGTGGTTCGCGGACCTAGGTCCGCCCTTTGGCGTTATGTACTGCATCAAATGTGAGTGTGTCCCGGTACGTACATATTGCAAGATAAAAATCAATTAGATTAAAGAACGACTTACTTCTACGTAAACTGACGTATAGTTAGACTCTACATAGACCGGAGCCTGCTACTTAATAAGACACGGAAGCGAATATCCTAACTGCTGTTATATTATTTTGTATTTCACTACTATTTTATTTACTAGACGGTTTCTCGACGCTTTGATTAGAAAGTTCAAAATATATTTATCTAAACTGAAGTAGAGGGCAGGAGCAGCTCGAAGGTAGAGCTGTGACCAATAAACATCAATAGATTCGCCCCCTTATACGTATGAGACTTAAACACAGCCAGTAAAATGTTGGTGCTATTCACCTCTCCCTGTGCACCTACGTACGTACGCGTGTATACGCAGGGTTTCTATGCTATGAGTAAGTAAAGGGATAATACTTAGATATTTTTTTCTATAACGTATTTTTATATATTCATAGCCGACCCCAATAGAAATGGGAAAAAGGCAAGGGGAATGATGATGTATTTTTAAATATTTTTAAATTTTGGATTTCATTTTCATGTTTACCTACTTTAGACATCAATATTTATGTCTAAAACTGTATCAAACCGTGTTGAATCTTAGCAGAGTAGGGCCTCAGACGTTGTTTTCACTTTAGGTGTTTTACAGGTGCAAAAGAAACGTCGTGTAGTGGCTAAAGTCCACTGTCGCAACATCAAGAACGAATGCCCTGAGCCGTCTTGTGACACGCCTGTACTTCTTCCAGGAAGATGCTGTAAAACCTGCCCTGGAGATGTCAATTGTAAGTAGCCATCATCAAACACATAGATGAATAATTCTAGGTAGAAAACTCATTATTAAACTTAATAAGACTAGGAAATCAAAGTTTTATATAAAAAATATTTTTTGACGGGAATGATAGCGCAAGGTACCTACCTACATTAGATTCGTTACCTTATTCACAACATTAGATTACATTCTAAAGGTTTATGACCCCATAAAATTCTCGCCTCATCACTTTTCGATTTGAACTCTGTCAAATTCAGTTCATCAGTGATGTCATTTCTTGATGATCGTATGTTCGTTCATGGCTCAGGCTGATGTCATAAGCCAAGACATTTGATATCCGAAACAAACAGGAGTTCTTGTTTATTGACCAATAAAGTCTTAATAGACAATTTAGGCAACTTTTTGTCTAATATTGATGTAAAATGATTTATAAATATTGTCATCTTGATTACACCGGACCGTGCGTCGGTAACAGGTTCGTGAGTCACGGGCCATCTGTCGCGAAAACTATCCGCACATGTGGAAATCGACTGAACGATATAAGTACCTATAACTTTATAGAGTTTTTGCAAGTGTCTCTTTGATGACTGCTATTAATATGCCATTTTGGTATGACCTGCTTCGCTTGGGTAACATGACACCTCAATAGTTTTTAAGATACATATACGAGCAATTAATGATCCAATAAGTAGTAGTAAAAACGTATTAGTAAAGGAAATACCGATGGTTTTCAATTATTTATCAACTTTGAAGTCATTGAAAGAACTTTACGGCCGCGACGAAGAGTAATTCTTTCTTGTCAACGTTCATCATGCCATTAAGTTTAATTTTATAAAGCGATCGGCAAATTTGCGGACTTTAAAGGTAATTGCAGAGTATAAGAAAGTGTATGTGCGTATACGATGTGACAGGAACTGGCGATGACAAATGACAGTGTGGTGGCAAGGCGGCTCCCACGACCGCGGCTCATCAATATACATTAGGTATAGCGACTACACATGGACCTCGACATCTTTCTTCACCTCTCGTATCTTTGAAGTCGATTCAGTAATCAAAGTACATAAATGATTTTGTAATTGTAGCCCGTTAATGTCTTTCGTTCTTGGGAGGCGATGATGACAAAGTAGATTCACGAAGTGGAACGAAGGTTCGACGGTGAAGTGTCAGCCGCTGCGGCGGCGTCGCCGACGGTGCGTCTGCCTGCCCGCGGCCACTCATTAGGACTATATCGAGAGCATTATAATGGCATTACTCAGATGCACCGGGCGGTGGTGCAGAAATGGCACGCGCTGGTCCCCCCTGCGCCCGCGCTGCTGCAAATATAGCTGGTGCTGTTGGTTATTCCGGGCGCGGGCGTCGACCCGCCGCCGCGACGCCGTCTGCTCGCCTTTTTAGTGAACACTACTTACAACACATTTTTTGCGAACAAATAACTACGATGTCAACGCACGCGCTTTTTACTAAGTCATATTCTTAGAAAAAAATGTGATATATACTTGCTCCAATAAATGTTTCGCCAATATTTTCGCTTTCATCGTTAACTAGGTGTCATTTTTTCTTTCACATTACCATACATCATTCCGTATTTAGTTCACGGCAAGCGGCTAGGATGTTTGCTATAGTCTGTGGTTTAAAATAGAATCGTATAGCTTCCTGAAGACTTGTATATAGATACGTTGAAACGATCAAAGCAAAAACTAAGAGGGTTAATTTTTTCTATTATCATGTTTTTTCTGCAGGGCTCCACCCATGTGAATGTGGTTTATGCCCATAGGAGTTTGTGCCCATGGCTGTGTCACCAGTGGCTGATTATATTTCCAAAAACTAACTGACATGTAACTGTAGCTACCATTTCAAAATAATTTTCTTTTAGTCTATCTGTCAGATTTCTATCAGAAACCTGTGAAATCCCAAAGACATTAATGTTGCAGATGCACTCTGGCCTATATTGTCCAGAAGGCAGAGACCCGAGGTGCTTAGATCTCATTCGTAATAGGGGGCGAGCTTATTATCGTTTATCGGGCACAATTTCAAACTTCGATCTGTAACTAAGATTTTCTATATCACTTTAACGCTTTTTAGTCTCCGACTGCTGGGCATGGGTCTAATCTGATAAATGTTTAGGCTTTAATCCACACACGCTGTTTAAGAAAAGTATTTTTGCTCGACCACGAACACGGACACGCTATTGCGGACACTGGTATCACTGCACCACCGAGACGCGAGGCACTAAATCGGAACTAAAAAAAGTCATGAAACTTATGTTTTTGATGTGACTAAATAATAATTCTAATTTGCTACCAATTGCAGTGTAATACGAAGAATACCTTGCATATGATGCTCTAAACCGAGGAGAGATCAGAATTAAATCCCGATATGACATAAATGCAGCCGGTTGCCGGTATGGCGGAACTTTAAGCCGGTCATAAAGTCTATCTGTGGCTCGTAACTATAAAACGCATCAAATCTGATTCACGCAGTTGCCTTTGTGAAAACTCCTCGGCCGTTCGCTGTAAGCCGTAATAATAATAGTTTATAGTGCTTTTAATAAAACCAGTACCATACGGAGACGTAAAATGGATAATTTTTAATTGAATCCCAGCCAGGTGTTGGCATCATAAAAGTAATGAATTTCACGCTTTTAAATAGCAAATGTTGCTATAATAATATGTCTACAGTACGTTGGCTGTGCTAATAGATCTTGCAAATACTTTATGACGATATATTTAGTAAAATCGTAAATCACGACTTGTCCGTTTAGTATGTGTTTACTTTCAGCAGATTTTGTTTCGTTACCTAGGAGTTCGTGCTGTTAGTCAACTTTACACGCTTGTTACACATTGGATGTTACATATCTACTGCTTAATGTGTGAGTCATGCTTACTGCACTAACTTAGTGGTATAAGGCGTATTGTACTGTATTGATTTATCAAAAATGTTTTTTTTTTAATATCATCAAACTCAGAAGATTTTTAATCGTTGTGGATAATATTAGATATCTGTTATTGTTATTACCCGAATGCTAATAAATAAATCGTAGACCTCATAAACTTTACTTATCTCGTTGACATACGTAAGCACGCATGCGTACTGTAATGGCTATTTTTAAATTATCATATACCGTACCGCTTTACGTACAGATAACCTCTGTATAGTAAAAAATGGGTATCATGCGTATGACCGCACATGAGGTCTTATAATTAATGAGTGCGGTACAGCGCAAGCGCATATTAGAAAAAGGGCGTTATTTTGTACATGGTACCTACGTTCAATTCACGGTTCATCGAGTATGGCGCTGCGTTGCGTTGGTCGGCGCGGTTGGCGTGATTGCCGTGGTCACCCATCAGGCGATCACGTCACGAGTAATTCAGTGTAAGAAGAACAGCAAGTGCATCTGAGGAATTTGTTTTCTGCACACCGCAGCCGTGTGCTGCTCAGTAAACGACGTTTTATTTTTATAAAATCGGTGGCTCTTGTTGCAATGCAAACTCCGGTGCATATTTTTCAGCCCTTTTCGCTGCTACCGCGTAATTCGCTTTGATGTTAGCTTTCCTTTTATTTATGCCTCAGATCAATGTACAAATGTTAACTGTAGATGTCAGGGGACACGGACAATCGTTATTTCGGTATATATCTTTCTGCTTACAAAGCATTCTCGTCAGATATGATTACTTTGATACAAGTACACGCACTGAAGTCGTTGTAAGAATGATGTACTTAGGTATATTAAATGTGATGGGTGGGATGGTTGGTGGCCGCAAGAACACCGGTAATTATTTTAATGGGATAAGTTTAGGTTGAATGCGGTTTTCTGGTCGGTTTATCATTAGTGGTCGGGCGGAGTAATGCGGTGTTACGTGAATTGTGCGTGACTTGCCGTGCCGGACCGGAGCGTTTCACGGCGCCAAACCATTTAGATTACGTTTAGCATTATAAAATTATTTTATTAAATGGGGTCGATAAGTTGCAAAGGCACTTGTATATATTCAAATGACAGTTGTGTCAAGGCGTTTAATAGCACTAATTGCTAAGTCGTAGCTCTCCTCTGTGTAAATCAATTCATACTGTACCTTTAAATAAATTGAGGTATAGTAATATAAAATAAATTCTCTATATTGAGGACTCCGTACCTACCACTAAAAGGATGAATAAGAATAGAATAAGAATAAGAATAAGATTATTATTTTGTAAAGACACGGTCTTGTGTAAAGATGCGGTCATAAAAACAGAAAAATGAGACGGATCGGATATTAGTACATTGAATTACGTCATAATTTTCATGATTTCATATTATGTGTTTGTTGAAATACCTAAAGCGAAAATTTATTTGAGTAAATAGAGAACATACGCGATGTGCAAACACGGCGGGCGTCGCGACGCTACGACGTTCGGCGCCACCACGCGGCGCCACACGAGGCCATGGGCTTCACTATAATAATTAGACTAATTACGAAAATACCTATATGTAAATTTTCCTCGATTAGATACCAAACAGATCCTTGTCGTTTGCCATTTATTCAAGAATAATTAATTTATCATTCATGCTTTCCCTTTTTTCACTCATTTAAATATTACGTTACGTTGTCATATTTAATTTTGTGGTTTCTTTTATTTTCATTCAGTGCAGGATGTAAAAAAATCTGTCTAAATGTGTTGCTACGTTTAGTGCTAACTAAACATATAACTACCTATACATAAATTTAAATTTGCCGCCTCTATAACCTGCAATGTTTACAATTCTGTGTAATGTCGCTACTTACTCAAACAGGCATATTAAGTACAGTAGCTATTACGAGTATATTGATTACATTCATGATCTGCATCCTAATAGTGTCAATGGCCCATTCAAGATAAATTTAGAAAACCAATAACTCTGCTAAGACATTCATTAGAGATGCGTCTCGATCATATATTACATAAAACGTTTTATCTAATCGTCAATGTTATTATTAATTTGATAGCTAGGTAGATAATTATAATAGAACCAGCGACAGACACTGGCGCCACGAATATGCGGCTAATGTGAGCACGACTGTTGATTTTATTTCGCACAACACATTGTAATACTACGCGACTACGCGCAGTAAATCAACTTGATACAATATTAGAATTCCAACCGCGCAATGGATGTCTTTTTTATGGTAACAAACTGTCTTTGTCTCTATCTGTTTGGCAGTTTAAAGTGTTTAGTCTGTCATTGCAGTTTATGCTAATCTACTAATCATTTAAACATTCCGTGGTAGAGTTTAATATAGCCGATTGAAAGTTACATTTACCTACCTAATTACAGGCTTTCGAAGAAAACTAAAGATTTCTTGCGTTTGCTTGCTTTCAATAAATTCGTTAGAGTGCATTAGCGTGCCATTTGTTGTAGGTTTTAAGGGAAGTTTCATGGTATTTATTCAAAACTGGCTCAGCCCCAGCTTCGCCTGGTGGGTTTAGGTTCCGATTATGATCTCTTACCTTTTTGTACTATTCTTTGACACAACCTTGTCATGACTATAATCTTAGAGCATAAATAAATAAAAAAGAATAAAATTATGCATTTCGGTGCAGTCGTTCGGAAGCTATTAGCGTACATTTCGGCGTGTCAATTTTATTTACACATATTTTTTTAAGTGTTTAATCTATTTAGGTTAGGCTCTTTAAAGTGCATTCTGGTATTCCAATGTGGGGCTGTTAAAATTAATGTGTCTCTAAAATGGGTATATACCAATAATGCTCTAACGTGAAATTATTTAACTTTAATGATTTTCTATCAAATCTTAGAATGTTATATTTGTGTTCAGGATTTTTAGGGTGTTTGCGTGGGCATAAATAAGCGGGTCTATCATGCTGGTGTATTATCACTCTATGACATTTAATGATAAAGACTTTATGATGCGTAAAGAACGTAAAACACTTGTGTAAGTATCTAATTAAGTAGAACGCGTTGATTATGATCTGTTTACTCTAGAAAAACGAAGGCGTTGTTGTGGGTAGACATCGTATTCGTAATCTTTGTAGTACACTTAGCTATCAATATGTTTGCGTGGCGTATAATATTTATTTTGAAAAATGAAGAGAATTGATAATAAATAATACTATCAATTAATGGTATGTGCAAAACGTCCTGCTCGATAACCAACAATAAGTTAAGGTTATTTAAAAGCAAATTTCAGAGAATTGCCAATCAACAACCGAATGGCACTTCAATTGATTGTATTGGCTGATCAATGATTAGCCCACATACGATCTCGATACTGCACTTCGTACTAACTTATGACAGACATTATGCGCCCACATTCGCACACATATTGCTATTGTGTCTCTAATTGTGAGCACTTACTATGATGAAATTGCTTGCAAACAACCGTATGTAGAGTCCATCGACCATGTCACTGTATTTATATGGTTAGTGGACCAAATGTGAACAAATACAACATTTTGTGTGGGTGGAAACTGCACTTTGGTTTCACATTAAACACTCCAAATACGTATTTAAATAGTTTACTCCAAATAAGTATTTAAAGTATTACTAACATCAATAATGTAAAGAACTAATCACGTTTCCAATAAGATTTAATATATTTGTCAACGTGAAATTGACCTTAGTATGTTTTATCGTGCAAAATCGTGATTAGCTTATGAAGTAGAGGTGTAGACACTCGTAAGGCGTATATTACGTGCGTAAAAGGTCACAGGCTAGACACGAAGGCTATTCGGAAAGTAGACTGGCGCCGCGGCAGTCGCCGTTCTAAGCAAATTCGGTAGATCGGTGATTGCACACGCGGGCAGGGCTAGCTCTAAAAGGAAAGCACGACTCGTCAAGTTTCTTATTTCCTCAATAAGTTAGTTCCTATCACTTCATTAATATTTCTTAGCGGTTTGTGGAACATGCCTTATATGGAGTTTTGGTGCCATCTGTTCTGTTCCTAATAGAGAGTTTCATTCAACTTAGTTTATTAATGGTGTTATTGTGTCGTGTCACTAGACAATGTGGGTGTAAACATACATATAAATAGTTAGTTGCAGTTTTGTATAAATACAGCGGTAGGACAACGCGTAGCGTAGGCGTAGAACTCAAAAATATTTAGCTATAGATCATAGACCAACCAAAGGATTGCTATATCAGTTTTCATAAATATTGCCCCTGTAAAAACTAATATAGTAATTTAATATTATGTACATTATTAATATATGTATTAATGTAATATTTATGATTTTGGGGTGCTGCCAATAATAAATATTAATAGGGCCGCACAAGCCAAAACAATCTTATAATTGACACTGATTAGTATCCCTCCATTAGCCATAAAATTAAACTGCCTCTGTAAAATATGTAGTATTTGGCAAAACACAACGTAGTAGTTGCAACATAATGCATTTATTGGAACCAGTAATAACTTATTGATTAACGAACGCCGTTTATTAATTGACTCAAGGTTTTCAATAATAATGTTCGCATAATTTTCATTTAACACATCTATAAAGTTAGAGGTAATGTCGCAGTTAGCATAGTTAGATCAAAGATGTTATGATGTCTGGTCAGCATAATGTTGGCGCCATAAGATATTAAATACAATATCTTCGCAAATCTTGGCAACATCTTTTAACTTACCGTATGTTCAGTACCTATGTACCTACGGTATCACAGATGCTAAAGCCGTTAAGGAGTCAAATTCTCAATCAATATTAAGTAGGCTTCATAAAATGTATGGGTACCTACACAGTTCAAAAACGCCGGGAAAGTAGGGCAATTTTATTTTATGGTCCAGCTACTATCAAGGAGATGTGTTATAACTGGCTATAAAGATCGAGTAAAGTAGACCAACAAATTGATAAGGACGTTAATGCTAAAGTGTGTATAATAATAAACTACGTATGTAATACTGAAAATATCAATGATAGCGTAAATTTTCTGTATGTACTGAGTACTACGACACGTAGTTGTAGGAATAATAAAATATCCTAATAATCCCAACGTCTAAGGATATGACATCAATGCAATGCAAGTTTATAAATTTTATGCAGTTTTATGGCTTACGAGTGAGTTCCTATGATGAAGCCTTGGCGCCATTTCTATGACATTTCATTGTTCATAGAATGTGGCGCCGTGGTTGTGCGGTCGCTCGTTTGTATTTAATTTTACGATCCCATAATGGCAAATGCTCTTTCTGCATCTAAATTTTTCCACTTGAATGTGAGAGCGACCAAGTTATACAAATCGTTTCTAATTTAAAGATTTCCACACTGTTCATGGTTATGTTTACGTGTTCTGAATTATCTTTCTTAAATATGACAGGAATTTGAAATTCTTTAAAAAAAGCGATGGATAGAATCAATAAACATCGCATCACTCAATCGTAGGTATTTACGGTAAGTTCAACAGTATTCAATCAGAAACAGCTGACGCATGAGCCGTTTTTAAAAGTGAATTAGGTCGTATCAAGATTTAAGTAGATGCGTTGCGGTAATGTGTTTAAAATATGCGAAAGGAAGTGCGTACCTGTATAATAAACATGTTCGGACGGATCCGTCTGGGATCTATCCAATGCCGTGTCAAATTAAAGTTGAAGTATTAACGCAAAGTGAGACGCAGGCGATGGCATGTGTGTTTATTGAACTATGTTAGTGCGAAAGGTCGATGAGTGGAATGTATAAACATTCGAACAGCGTGTGTTGAATACTTCATGTGGAGCTCTATGGCGTACCGCCGATGAGAGATTTAGTGTCCTTAAAAGTTGCCGAACGGTATCTCGAGCAACAGTTGAATTGTAAATTCAAAGAATTACTCATGCTCGAGTTACTTTGAATATTACTTTATTATTAGAAGCGTATAATTTTTATGAGGCGTAAAACTTGTAATTTTGATCTTAAATTTTAAATGCGGCATTGCTTTCTTTTTCTTAAGTCGGCTAAAAATATTTTTTCGTTTTTTTTTCTTTTTGAATTATCTCTTTATTATGTTCAGATACCTAATAGGAGATATTTGCAATAAATATAAGTAGCACAGATATTAGAACAAAATTATTAAACACAATCGTGACAGATAATACTAACAAATAGATCACGATGTCTTGCCAGATTTATTGCTGCAAGTTCTACGGCCACACGATCAGATTTCAATAGATAACGACTATAATAGGATTATTATCCGACAGTCACTGTAACATAATATAAATTCACGACCTTAATCTGACACAGATGATCGATTAATAGTCCTCAGGACCTTACCAATATCCAATGAAAGTTGTGCATTTACAACAAGAAACAAGAATACTTATAACAAGAATGTATAAGCTTATTCGATAAGTAAGATAAAATGAATCATAATATCTAATACTAAATGACTATTTTGTGGTAAAACACTAGGCATTTTTTATCACAGCTTAAATGTAGGTGTTGATATGCATTTAACCAAAGACTTTAACGCGGCATTCTAATTATCAAGCATTTTCCTATCAAATTTTGCATTGATATCTTCGATCGTTCGCTATACATTAAAATAGGAGAATATGAAATAAATAGTTGGTCCGTTACCCTATCTAAATACAGATTTGCAATGCTTATTAAGATTTATAGGTGACAAACTGTGTCATAGAAATTTACTTCAACTAAGCAATTTAAAATAAATTATCAGATATTAACGATGGTAATTACAGAAGCAGGTATATGTTCGCAGTCATTTCCAATAGTAGACAGAAACTGGAATTCCTAATATCGACATTTAGCGCTAGGGACACGAGATAAGTATCTAAAGTATTAAAGTATTTAGTTACTTTAGTGCTTGTGTAGTTTGTTGTGACATTCATAATTGAGATTAACAACTGTTTTAAATTCTAAATCGTGAACTATCTTTCTAAAATATTGTACCTATTTTGAGATAGATAAAAATATTAGGAACAGTACTATGTAACTACTTATAAGTTTGGTTTTCTATATTTTTTTACGAGTTTAACAATGATTACAATTTGTTAAATTATGAATGTACCTAATAAGTATTAAATTTACACGTTCATATGCAAATTTACAGATTAACTATTTGTTTATTCAATAGCAGCTACATTGAAGCGATAATTCGTATGCGTCGCTAAAATAACTATGCTAAACAATTATTATCCATAGTAATCAATTGATTCTTGCAATTAATGACTTGACCTATGCCATGAGAAACTAACACAAACATCTTTTGAAATATCACTATCAAATAATAATTTGTCTTGTGACACTCCTGTTACCAACTTTATTAGACTACTATATAGCTTTCCGCACCCGGCGGCTTCGCCCGCGTGATTTGAAGTTTATATCATGCCCAGCTATGAGATAAAGAGTAGATAGTTCCCCGATAAATGGGCTATTTAACCGTGCAAATTGGACGGATAGTCCTAGAGATTAGCGTGTTACACCAAACAAACAAATTCTTCAGTTTTACTAATAAACTATGTTTATGATGTCAATAGCTATTCTATATTTTATATTTTTCTATTGTCTATCAGTTTAAAATCATTGAACATAGATCAAACATTTATTAGCTATTCACACATTATAATTTGAAACTCTCGTGTTGACTCTTTCGCTGAAGCTGTCTGTTTGTGAACACGGTTAGTGCAACTTAATCGGAATCGAATCGTAATATCGTAAATTATCCGCTTAGTAAATAAGAAAGATTAAAAATACCAGCAGACTTAGTACCTATCTTTTTTGAACATTTAATTGATATTGAGTGTAATTCGCTGTTTTGTTGTAAATCAATTATTACCTACGTACTTCATGTATGTACTATAATTAAATCAATAATGTTAATCTGTCGAAGAAATTATCAAAAATAATAATGTCGTGAATTAACAATGCTTGTTTTTATATTGTACCGATTTACAAATGAGATAAAGTACATTGTATTTACTTTGCAACACGGTACCCTTATGACCTGGCGGTGTTTTTAATCTCAATTGACCTTTGTCTAGCGCGTACAGTGTAGAGTGTACATTTGCGTACCTACGCAATGATTCAATGATTTATTAAACCGTTCTGCATGGGTGTGGTCCGGTTACTGAGTTAATTGAAGAAGTTCCTGTTGTGTTGTATATTGTCATGTGAATCAGAGTAAATGTTGGACTGAATTGAGAGACCAATACCTAAATGATTTGTGTTTTGATTGGGTTTTACTTGTAGATTAACCTAAAGCAAGTAATGCTTGGATTAGGTACATTTACCCTGTACCTTAGCTAAGGTAGTAAAGTGGTTCCCGTGGTGCTTTTATAAATTATGAGAGAGAAGACAAGAAATACTTATAAAACTGATGAAATAAAAAAATAATCTTATGAGAGTCTCAATAATATTTTTTTCGAAGCTTCAATAAAAACGATTAGCGAATGGTGAATTAAAAACCGGTCATATGAGAGTCGGACCCGCACATAAAGGGTTCCGTACACATTTTTACGTTTGCTCAACTATGATAGTTTTAATTCATTCAATATACCTACTACCAGCGTGTTTTTTTCATAGAGAGGGGGACACTTGTCTCTAAATTGCAGCTTTAAAGTGTAATATTTCGTAAATGGAACCCTAAGTCAGCGTTGTTAATAATAATTTTGTTAATAAGCTATCTAATGATATGTCACTAGAAGGGACGAGCGCAATTTTTTTTTTTCATTTCCGTTTTACGTGTTCTGTAGTACATATACCGCGCCTTAACGACCTTGCTCTTGGTAAGGTCACGGTTAAAGTGACTAAGAGCCGTCATTAATGTATAATTTGACATGTAACTTTAGTGCTCTGTCTAAAAATAGTGAAAACCGTGACTGACCATTGCAGTTAAAACTCCTTTAAATAGAGCACTTTGTCATAGGTTAGTGACTATTGTCCGGTATGTTAATCAACACTATTGATATTTATTTATCGATATGGAATATCTAATCATTTAAGTACTTCCTTATTACAGAACTGTTCTTTCCTGTGATGTCTACACTTCTACATATTTATCATGGGACATCAATTACATTAGGGGTCCGTTTTTCACAAACACGACCGTTGCCGTCCGGAAAGTAATAAAATAATTACACGTATTATTTAAACTGTATAGTTTGTGTAGATAAGATATTAATGGAAAAACAAAACATGGGTCAGGTATATTTTATTAAATAGGGTATTTACGATACCTATTAATGAAGAAAATGTCATTGCTTACCTTCGACTATCCATCCAAAGTTTGGTGTAAAGTTTGTGCTGGCTATTGCCATTAAATCTGGGACAAGGTCGTCGGAGAGTCCACTCTGGAATTTATTTTAAATGAAGTTCATCTTAGACAAATATCAAATTAGCAATTATCGAATTATGTACCTACTCAAGTTACTTAATGTAAAATATTTTGTACAAGATCCTCATAAAATAAGTTGGCGATCTGGATCCGGACCGCGGTCCACCATTTGGTGACTCCTAATCTATAGTAGTGTCATAAAGAGGAAATAATTCATTGTTTGTTTGAATTGAATCTCCGACACTACTGCCTGGGCGATTAAAAAAATCGCTATTAGAATCCTACATTATCGCTGATGGCATAGACGATACCTATAAGCCCGTGCCTATCCGGGGCGGGACGCTATTGTAACATTAAATCCGTTTTTGCTATTTGTTCTGTTGTTATAACCACTAAAAATAAGATCACAAAATCAGAAGGCGTGATAGTCAAATCAACAAGGTTTCTTATTTTGAATGGCCATCAGTTTATACCCTAAATTGCTACTTCGTTAAAGTAAACATCCACTGAACACGTAAGTACATAAACTCTAAAACAAATACATTAATGAAGATGGATGGCTTGCACATGCGTTTGGTCATTAGCCATCTTCAAATGGTCAACAAATATGCCCGATAATTATGTTTATATAACATTTTACGTTTAGCATCTAAATCCAAAATGATTTTCTTTTAAGTATCTTAAAATGATTAAGACATCACCTATTTTAGTCTTTAGACCGGACGTGTTGTCTTAAATAGAGTATTCTGCTAAAATTTATATAATGGGTATGTTTCGAATTGAAATACTCGTTAATACCTAAAATTAACTTGAAATATTGCTTCCTGAACTGGAAAATCTAATAACTGCACTGCTTTGTAGATAAAATAATGTGAATTCACTAAGTGCATCTGTAATAAGAAGACTATAACACGAGATGAAGCTGTTAGATTGAACGCATAAAACCCATTCCTGTGTGTGAAACTTGCAGTCGGCATGTAGCCATTATCTGGACTACTTAATTTACTTGTTACCTAATATTGGAAAATCACTTGGATGGATGTGATTATGTGTACGTTCTCACGTAGTTTGTAGCCATTATCAGTTTATTGTACTATACGCAACATATACAAAATTATTGATACTAGTAAGATATTGTCTTTATACTTATTGTGAGTATTAGATATTTTAAAAACACACGCGCCTATAGGTACATTTTGTTTAATTTATGCAGATGGTTTAAAAATATTGTTACAACTTTCTATACCTACCATTTTTGCTTAAAATCGCACATATTTCCTTATATCTCACTAACATAGAAGGTGCATAGCTATTGGATGGCAAAATGTTAGTGGTGTGGTATCCAATCCACATCTTCCTACACTTTTAGGCGATTTAGACGATATTGATATAAGCATGGTATAATGCCAGAAGATTTCAGTACAAGTTGATCAAAGTCAAATAGGTCATTTATTTAAATAAATTTATAAAGAGGCAACGGATCGATCTTTAAGAGTTTTATTTTTACCTTTTAAGGCACGGAACGCTGTGTATGAAATATAATATGTTTTATTTGGATTCCATAGTACGTTCTGCTTAGTTTGGGATGATGACACTGTATTTTAATGTCCTAGGATAAAACGGTTTAAATCGTTCCAGGTCCCAGGATATTCCCATCGGTGGTGGATCTTTCCAAAAATAAAATGAAGATCTCGAATTTCACCGAAGATCTGAATGCTTTGTTAACAAGTCACGTAGATAATTAATTACCTATGCCAAATATGTTACTTTTTTGGATACTTATTCACAGCGGAACGCAGTACTTCAGCCTTGCTCAAGTTTTCTGATGGTACATGTAGATACGCAGTCACTCGCCGCTCACAATCGTTCGCCGTTTCTAATTAATTCCACCGACGGCGACGCATCTCTCACTCAATAGCACTTATTATTTTTTCGGTGTAATTTACCCAAATGATGGATGTATATATAAATGAAGTGATTTCATTCTCTGAGAGACTTTCCAAATACCCGTGAGTAATGATAAGTAACATAAGTCTATAGTATCTATAATTGTACTTAAGCTATGCTTTAGGAAATTTGAGCAAAGATTTTCGTCAGCATCTTTCGGTCGCGAATCATAAGTGCAGGAAACAATTAAATCTGTATGACAGCATTATTTCGTGCATATTACGTGTTATTCTTTGATCTTAAAATCCAAATCTCACTTTTATATTACATTTATTATTAGTTCTTCATACGTGTAAAACGTTAAATGTGTTATCATGTAGATTGCGAGAAATGCATTGCTTCCAGTATTTCTTCACACTGTAGTTTGTTGACTGCAGGCGTTAAATGCAAATCAGCACCGTTTCACCCGCAGGACAATGCAGCCTGAGTGTTGTGAGTCTTGTAAACACCGCAATCGTGGTTTGTTGTTCTACTTTTTTAGGTAAACGGTTGCCCATAAACAGCGATGCATAGGCTGCCGCAAAAATACCTCAGCCAGTACAATGACTCGTTCGCTGATGCCGTACAAGGGAGCCGCGGGCGTAAATGCACCGATTCTCCTTGTTTAATGGCCCTCCAACATGTATCCACACCCATTGTACCAAAGAAAATTACGCGATTTGATGTGCCGCAAACATTGAAAACGTTAATACACCTATGTAATTGTTGCGAATTCGGATACAAACGTTTACGTCAGAAGCGATAACTATCGCAGGCCGGGTAGCATTGTAGGCATACTGACGGCGTCGAAACATTCACATCGAGATGCATCCAGGGCGGCGCGTTGAGGCGAAATTATATTTTATGGAAATGGACGTTGAATCGAAGCCAACGATCGTTGCATTCTTACAGCCAACGCGACAGTTATGCGAGCGTGTGTGTAAGCACGATCACAGCGCCGGCGTGCCTATCGAAAACAATAAGACCGCGCCTTGTGCCATAAACATTCTTTGCCACAATCATTACGAATATAACCTATAAATTAACTCAGAGCCGACTGCAAACAAGTCTGTTGGTGTTGCAGGAATTCGCAATGAGACCCGTGCGGTGTCAGCCTCTGTGGAACGATGTGGCGTGGCGCGGGCTGCGCTCACTCGACTGCCAAATAGACTTTGAGCACTATACTCTTTTCATACAAAATGTTCCGCTTTAACGATGTCATTATTAAAATGAGACGGAATAACCAAAACACTGAAACAATCAAGACGCCATTGAAAATGTTTCTTGTTATTGCTGAAACGAAAAGAGTCTTAAAACGTTAACTTTTACAAATTTACTTGTCTATCATGTTGTGATAGTGAGTTTGATAAGAATAATATCCATCAACGTAAAAGCTAAAACAATAACAACGATGTTTCAGTCTTATCTACGATCTTTGCTAACCACAAGTAGGTTAATAGTTAATTAGGTCGAGTACCTCCTAGAAGTGCTAGTTCAATATTGAATGTGTTATCGATTTTAGTAGTGTCTTAAAAAAAATATAATATATATTTCTGGCATAGACACAATTAGTGACAAGTATGTTGAGTTTTCGAGGTGACATGGAGCGACGACGGTGTTTTTAGTGGAGCGTCTTGTTGTGTTACGTCACCAGACACGTCGTCATTTGTTCAGAATAGTTTAGTTGTCGGCGTCCGACACTGCCGCACTGAATGATTTTTTCGTTTTGGTCGAGGTCAAGGTGTTATTTGATGCGTTTCATTATCCATTACAGATGTAATCATTGGTCAACATTAATCACTTCATTCTTTTATTATACTGGTGTTTGCATTTCTTATTTAGAGACTGAATTAGGTAGCTACAAGGAACTTGGAAGTTGGAAGTAATCTTAGAAACTAATGCGGATATAACTGTGTTGATTGTGCAAGAGCTATAGGCGCCAGTGCACAAGATTGCATAGTGCCACATCGTCAGTAGCCAGTAACGACAACGATTAATTCGCTTGAGTGTCGGAAAAGGGCTAGTTACGCCACTCTAGGCGGTTGAATGTGAACCATTCAAATTATAACAAACCAAATGTGAACAAAACGATAAAAATTGAAATTCGCCGAAAATTTTACATTCTTTAGTGTCGTGAGTTTTACATTACCCAGATATTTTAAACTGACTATCACGTGTGTATACATGTCACTCATAGAATCTTTTGAGTCTGGCCAGAGCGTCGGCGCCTTGTTACATCACTCCATTGGAAAACTCGTCGCCACTCGCCGCAGAAAGAACTAAAGCTGCGTCCGTGGCTAGACTTACAAGAAGGTGCTACAAGATTAGTCTCGTCATGTCGCCAATTAGAGACTGCTTTCAAAAGTGTAAATTAACGTGAAATGTCAGTACGTGGTATCGGTTGAATTGCATCTGATGACGGGTGTGAGTGTTCTTTGCAGCGCATAAATATTCATAAACGCACGGGCACGACTAGTGAGCAAAGCTGGGTCGAGTCAAAGGTGTCTGACGACGTTTGAAGCCGCACTCTCCCACAGGGTTGCCTGCTCGACTATGTCAACATGACAACCAAATGTCTAGTAAAAATAAAATTAAAACAGATGTTTGAGCTGACTGCAGTCACGGAAACTGGATAAATTTGTAGTTAAGAAGACAACAAAGCGGAAAGAAACAAAAAAATCATACAGATATGTAAATGACATAGAATAGAATACGGGCATTACATGTTATGAAAATAGTTGCAGGTTTAGATTTCTAAATAGGTACGTAGAATACACTACAAAAGTAAAGCAAATTCAACATCGGGTCCACAATAACAATATGACGTGTTTAATGAAGGTCCATTTTTGCTTAATCTAGAATCGTAATCTGAAATAGGTTTGTTAGAAATAACATAATATTGTTAAACGAACAATAAAGCTGTCGTCAGCCCTGTATATCTTAGCGCATTCTCTGCGCCTGCACCGGCATCTCTCTCACTACTCTTTGTTGCGCTTGCAAACATCCTAGCGCTACTCATCGCCGCCTTGGCGCCATTTGCAAATAAATTTAGGGCTGTCTCGGATATGTAATGAATTTACAACGTGAGTTATGATCGCAGCGGTGGCGCCAACCGTGCCAGATCTGCCTCCGCCGGTAGCTTCACTGTGTAAACTGGTTTGCTCATCACAATGTTTACTAGACAGTCGTAGCTTGTTTATCATGTCATTCTCCTGTTGACTCATAATCTGTTGGTTATTAATTTGTAATTAAAGCTTTAGTTTTTTTATGACATGAAGTGTGCACCTGTGTCCTAGTAGTTGATCTGATAGTTTTATTTTAGCGCATTTTTATACTTCAAACGCCGATGCGACGACGTTTTGAAATGATTTAGCGCGTAATCCACCTACCGGCAACCATAAACAGATAAGATTACGGAAATTATGTATAATAATGTTTATTATTTTGATGCTAAAAGCATCAAATTACATTTTCTCTATTTTCTTCACCCGCAAGCACAGAAGCAGTCAACTTCAACTACTATTTAGCTATCTTATGCAATGTCAGTGTATACACCTGGACCGGTGAAAAATTATGAGTACTTTATTCTTACCTTACTTTAAGTATGATGCGCATGCTACGTTGTGAGCATCACTTAAGTACCTACATTAATTAATTGTGTTCTTTATTACCAAACATGACATAAGCTTCTGCAAACATAACATACATTAAGTTACGATTCAATATGTTGGGCATGCATTTGGGTTTACGAGCGTTTAACGAGCGCAGATCGACAAATCGGGTACCAATCAAAGCGTCGCGCTAAATGTCAGTGCTCTCTCTATTTCTGTACATAGCAGACCCAACAAGAAAGCTATGCAAAGCGCAAA
This sequence comes from Meganola albula, assembly GCA_936450015.1. Classification (NCBI taxonomy): domain Eukaryota; kingdom Metazoa; phylum Arthropoda; class Insecta; order Lepidoptera; family Nolidae; genus Meganola; species Meganola albula. The sequence continues at coordinate 7,868,191 of OW388155.1, read as the reverse complement.
TTCTACCGTCGCCGTCTAGACGCGGCCGATCCTGTTACGATTGAATAATATTTGATCCAATCAACCCGAATGTAGGGTCGAAGAGGTCTTGCGAACAGGCTTCGAACTGTCCTCCCAATCAATTGATCAACAGTTTTAAGAGCACGCGGGGAGAAAGTGACTCGTATGTATATACATAGATAGTTATGAATACAATAACATGATATTTTTATGTAAAATTATTTTTATCGTTATTAGATGAGTCTATTATAAATTCAAATTTTATGGTATTAGCATTACAATCTCTTTTAGCTGTTAATATCACTTATGTTCTGACTATAAATAATCTAATTTTCGTCGTTTCTGTTTGCTTAAGTCAAACAAAAGTGCTAAACGTTTGCTTTTTGTTTGTTTCAGCGCCTGATATAGTTCAGGAAGACAGTCCTGTTGTGATAACGACAGAAGAAGACGAAAAAAATATGAAATGTAAGTTTTGCACGGGGTTTTTAACTATTTTGTAGTTAGTTCCTTTACATATCGGAGTTAAATAAAAGAACATGCATTTTGTTTTAGATTTCGCATCATTTTTGACTGGTCGATCCCCACTATGTGTAAGAAGAGATGATATGTCCGGGGTGCCGGTGGCGGCAGGGGTTGCAACCGCGCGCTTCACCTTCCGACGTCGGCACTTATACTGGTCTGTGCTCCTAAGCCACTCGATGATGAACCAGCCTCGAGCTCTTGCGTTTCTTGATAAAGAAGGACGTGTCCTTCTAGAACAATCTTTGAAGAAAATGCCTGGGATTCATGCTACGTATGAAGAGAAAACTGATAAGGTACCTAATAGTGAGAATTAACTTTAACATATAGCGTTAGAATGATTTATCAGTTGAGGTGGAGGTTCAATTTTATTTGTAATAGCTAATTGTATTCTTCCTATTTATTGTAGTTATGTGGCGTGTGGCGTCGAGTGCCACGACAGTACAAGACCTTGTTGAGGGATGGTGATTTGCACGTAGCTCTTCTATGGGGAGACACGAGAAACAATTCCATCGACACCGCCCTTAGTGGCAGAATCGACAGGTAGGTACGGAATCTTAAATGGTGAAATTTCAATTTTCAATTTAAATCTGTTTATTAGCTTGTAACCATTCAAAAATACGAGTTCATTAATATAGATGTTTTGTATATTTGTTTTAATTCGAATTTTCGTTTAAATTTCAGTTACAATTTTCTTACTGAACATAATGTTTTTGTAATATAAAATCAGGTGTTTAGTTAGGTCAACCATGGCCTGATTTGATTTATTGCCAGTCTCATGAGTAATCACTAATCACAGATCGACAACAAATCAAGATGTAATAAATATTATAGCAGCAATTATTCCCGGAATCCGTGAATGGTGGCGGTGTTCGCCTTGGATTGTAAATTAAATTAACCATGTGATTAATTACGGAAAACTTTAGATTTGCCATTTGAAGTCATTCTGAGAAATATAAAGTTACCCAGCTTATATCTCTCGTTAGGTTTTTACTTCGTGTTAATTCTATCAAAACGCAACTTTAATTGCATTTGTGGAAGTTATAAATAAAACAATTAATGAGAAATCGTAGAACAATGTTAACGTAGGTAGTTGGGTTTGTGTAAATATGTAGATACCTATCTACTACATGCCAAATTAGCAAACAATGAGCAAATTAGCTCACCCAACTAGATTACAATCTCAATAATTAGCTTCACTTATACAATATCTTAAACTAAAACGTCTAAAAATTATTATATGTCGTTGTTTCCTGAAACGTACAAAAATTACAAGTCATTTTATCCCATAATAATTGGAATCATTATAGAAATAATATTTTTTATTAAAAAAATGGTTTTGCCAATCGGATTCGTAGTGCAATTAAACATCTTTCAAACAAAACAATAATTTTGGAAACCTTTTTATATGTATATGACGTAGTTAGACCCAAACTAACAAAAAATATAATCATCCGAATGGCGAACCTTCTTTAATTAAGTCAGTTAAATTAACCTCTTAAAGCTAGATAAAGATGTTAAAGCAATTAGATTTATATATTTTTTTTAGATACCCGGCGCTATCATCGGAAATGTTCACAACATTGTTAGAACCTGAACACCCACCAAATTCTATAGGCGAGGGAGCTTGTCGGGACTTCCCCACAATGGAATATGAGGATGGTTGGTGGGGAGGCACAGCGGTTATCACCGCAGTTGCTGGAGCCACTCCTAGCCTTTACCTTGCCTTGATTTTCAACGGCGTGTTTCCGAAGAATACAGTATCATCACATCTTGTGAGAGTGGTGCTGACTTTACCTGAGAAGAATCAGACAATAATTGATCAGGTATATTCTATTATTTTTAAAGGTACCCTAACACTATTTTTTGTAATGGGCTTGGTCTGCATGAAACATCTAAATCATTCCGCGGGGAAGGTAAAAAAAGTGAAAATCTCATGAAAAATAAATGCAAAATTCTGAATACTACTCACAAATTTTATCAAAATCCTTACAAATGTTTGTATCTGTAATTTAGTAAGAATACAAATGGGCAGAAATAAGAATGATAGTTATTCATTCATAATGTGGATGGTGCATATTAACTAACTTCTCATAAAAAACTTTTCTAAATCTACTTTCGAAATCTCCCATCCTCAGGTCTTAGATAATTAATATAATTTTTCCAGATGCAGAAGGTAAACAAACCTCACTACGACTTCAACGTTCTCGAAGTATCTACACCAGTGTCGGCAGCAGAATTAAGATCTCTCGCTAGAGGAAGACTGCTTCTCACTGTGGAAGCTGTTGGAGCTCCTGAGAGAAGGATCGTGGGAAGTGTGAGACAGAAAGCTGCTTGCGAAGTGTATAATGCTCCATTAGTGGCCGAAAGACTGCCAGCGACCCCTGCGCCTGAAGGACTCGCCTTGCTCTACATCGACAAAGATGGATCTCTTGTCTATGATATACAGGTATCATCTATATAATATGTAGAAACAAAATATTTTCGTTTATATCATGAAATATTGGAACTTTGGATTTGCCAGGGAGGTAGATTTAGTAGATAACGAGTATCGATTGACCTATTGATAATAGGATTTTCCTTGTGGGATCGTAGAAAGGAGAATTAGTTAAAAACGTGCAGAAGACTTTGCATTTGTGAAACATCAAGAAGCATCCCATGGCAAGGTAGTAAGTCACCGGTATAAAAAGTGTCGATAGGTATTATGTGCTATTCCAGACTGTAATGTTTCTATAAGGTCCTATAGATCCATCCTTCCATTTAGCTATATTAGCATCTTTGGGTAATAAACATGAATTTTAACCTAGGTTAGTTTTAAGGGGTATATATAGGTAATTCATTGTAAACCATCATGCAATTAGATTGGCGTGATAATTTGGGTTGAATTAAAAACTGTCAATCGACGACGTTGACTAATTAATTTTGCCATTGGTAGTTTTTTTTCAAACAAAATCTAAAAGATTATGAGGAAATCTGGATTTTCAATAGGTATGCCATGAAATAAAGAATAAAATACTACAGGACTCAAGTAAGAAATAGTCTAGTTCCGAAGTATGTTTTATGATCTTATCTAAATAAATATACTAATATGTATTTGTATAACAATAACTTAAACTTGGAAGAATTTAAATGACTAAAGTGATTTTATCGTAAACCAAATAGCGGATGATGTCGTTAAGGCTAATAATTTCATATCTGTATTAGGCGCATATGCTAATAGGTTTTATAATAAAAGGAGTAAAGTAACTATTAACACAGATAACATTAACTAGAGCAACTGAATTAATGTTGTATTTTATTTTTTGTTGTATTTCTGTTTTAGGTTGACAATTTGGGTATAAATGATCCAAAAATAACGTTGGTGGAAGAACAAGGGAAGCGACATTCTCAGGTGGAGATTTTGGACACACGAATTGGAGTGTTGGCTCGACCAAGTGCTAGAATATTCCAGCCGTTGTATGAAGATCAGTTAGCTGTGCATATAAGTGGAGACACTGGTAAGAGAGTAGTTAAAGAAACTTACTACTTTTCTATGATGAACAAAATTTTTTATAGTATTAAATTGTACACGGGTATTTTCAAAGGAACAATTAATATTGTACATTAGAAGTGTCTAGAGATCAAGTATATTTTAGACTTACAATGCAATGTATTTAAATATATATTAATAATGTAAATCTTATTTGTGTAATAAAAAAAGTAGTGAGATATAAACACTTTTAATTTCACTATTTAATTTTAAACTCATAAAAAGAAAGTTATGGTTTTATTCCAATCCCCAATTTGGACTTAGACACTTAGACAGGTACATGTAAGATAATATTTATAGGACTTGTAAGACACTTCTAGGACTTAAGAGTATCTAGATGATTAGATAGTGTCAAAGATAAAATGCTGGAACGCTTTTACATACTACAGCGGGAGAGATTGTTTATTTATTGGAACATGCTAATTTCTGCGATTGCTATTTTATAGAAGAAGGTAAAATTGGATACAGTAAATCATAAACGAATAATACAAAAGCAACCACTCTTGAGACATCAAATGTCTTTCATAACATATGGGAACTATGCATTAGTTTTAAAATGATAGAGGTTGACTTTCTACATGTTCTGGCTCTGATTTATTAAATGTAAAATTTGTTTGTACTTCTATTTTTAATCTTTTGAATTTTATGAGTTTGGTTTCCTCATAAATTAGGTCACACCTAGCTATTATAGGTTTCACAAGATGTTTTGGAGACAAATAAGATTTAATAATAAGAAAATTTTAAACAATTTGCTCATAAAAACGGTATTTTCCACGTTTCTTCAATGGTTAAACTATTAAACGAAAGATATTATCGGTTTATAAACCGGGCGCCGTTGAATGATGATTTGATAGAATGGAATGATGCCTATTGGGGGTAAATAATATCCAACGCAACGGTGGAACCGGATGATGATGATGTTTAATTATGTCTCAGGTTATCAAGACTAAGTAACATAAATGTCACATGGCAGATGGATTGAGGCGCCAATTTGAAACAAATGAACATCAAATTGAAATTAAATTGATTGGCTCCTCCTGCCCACAAAGTCATTAGTCTGAGTTCGGATTAAAGAAACCATTTTCATATTATCGAACAATATAATAATATCTACTTTGTAAAAAATGTTTTTGACACGATATTTATCAAAATATCAAATTTAGAACTTTTTTAAAAATGTATAATGCTGCTGTTTGCAATTTTTACGGTTTAATCCTTCAAAAAGTTTAAAATAAATAAAATATTTTAGCTTCTCCATTTTCTGTCTCCTTTAGAATCTTAAAAGTTAGAAAAATAGTGAAAAATAGTGTAAAGTTAGAAAAAAAGGACAAAGTCAGAACATGAAGTACATATTTGCTAAGATCCTTCATTGAAAAAAAATTCTCGTTTCAGGTCCACCAATTCTTCGTGGTCGACTCACCTCTAGAATGTTGCCTGATGCATCTGGTTCAGGCCCTGCACTATTACGTCGGACAGGCCAGGTTCGACTGCCCACTACTATGGCTGGTTTAGCGTGGTTATCTGTTGATTCACTATGTGGATTATATTATGAGGTAATTGAAATTTCTTTGATTTTGTCAAGGTTTTTATAATTATCACTATTTAAATCTGCATTCTTCCAGCAATCTGCATTGAAAATTAAAACGACCTTTTCAATTAAGTTCTGTGGAATCATACACGATAGGGACATATTATTATTTTATGTTTATCGCTTAGTGATCATTAATTTCAATCTGTGTGGTATGTCACTAAATATAAATACAGGACCCAAAGAAATCGTCTCGTGAAAAATAACACTATATAAATGATACATTTAATCTTGTTCACAATGAAGTCAGTATCTGCCCCTTACGTAATGTATATCAATTACACCCTGACCGTATACATACAGGCCTGCGTTTTGTAATGAACCTCCTCCCAATAACAGATTGTAATAAATTAAAAAAGTTTTATCCTTTATAATCAGAATGTATTGCTCATTCAAAGTCTGCAATGAAGTGCATAGAAGTTTATGAAAGAAGTTTTAGTTATTTTGAGATTCTAAACAAAGCTAATCCAGAGTCGCTCTCTCCAAGTGTCATATTACTATTTAAAAAGCGGGGCCCAAATATTTGAATCTGGTTTTATGGAAGTCAATTTAAGTAAATTGATTGGCAGATTCCAATGTCTGATGATAATAAATGGTAATTGGACTATTTCTCAATACGTTGTTGTAATCTAGGCGGTAGTGACGGGTAACAACGCTCGGTCGTGGTCATCATGGTGGCTGGACACACATGCAGGGGGCGAGGGTGCGCGTGAACTCGGGGGTGAGGAGGGGTGGGTGCTCGAGCCCACTGCTGGGGAACTGGTTGCACTACATATTGGAGCTGCGTACTTGGAGCTCCGGTCACATGATAATGTCACTGTTCTGATGAGGACGCGAGTACCTCAGGTAAGGGTTTATACTATGTATAGTAACATGTCTTTTGTAATTTGGGAGCTGAGTCACTTTCTTCAGTGAAAGAGCATCTTTTACCTGAATCCCCATAAGTTGTTCATGGGTGGCGCAAATCAGGTGACAGTAAACTGGTGGTAGGCTACGGCCGTGATTAGTGACAAGACAGCTGTGTTCCGGTGAGATGTCTGGTGACACCATTTAAGAGAGTGGGTTGGAACTGTTGTTTTATTATGGTACTATATGAAGCCTTATTCCACAGCCACCTTAACACCGAAAATTATTCATAATCGCGAGTGAATCGGTATATTCAGGCAGGCGCGTTTCAGACTAATTGTTTAACATCAGGCAAGCGCAAGCCTATTTCAGAAAAAAAAAACTTATGTCCACGTCTATGTATGCCAGGAATGTACACGTAAGAGAAAGGTATGGTGTTCGAACCCACAGTTGGGCGTACTCAGAACTCCACATGACAGTATCACTGTTCTAATGAGGACGCAAATACCACATGTTAAGGCACATTTGAAAAGGTTTTCTAAAGATGACCAGATGTATGAACTGGATCTGCATGTGCAGTATCTGAAAGCTGGTGGATGAAGTCTATGATGTAATCTTAAAGCTTGAGCAATTAAATTAAAGGACTGTGCCGAGCAATTCAGGTGCTACTGAAATTTAATATCTATTTCATCAACTCATTATCTTCAGGTACTGTATCTGATCTTTAAGTATTTCATCTCAGTATACAATTCATCTAGTTAATTCCACAAAGGTCATTACACTGTCGTTAATAAATCGTAAATCCATTTTTTATTAATCGTAACGAGGCGCACAATAAAGATAAGCCTACTCTACATTTAATATGATTTATCATTTGTTCATGCTGCTACAGATTTGGAGACTAATTGGTGAGTATCATGCGGGAATTTCCAATTATGAATCATATATCCTAAGATTATTACATAGAAGAGAAGAAAAAAGAACCTCCTTAAGTTTGACTTTGAAAATCGTTAGCAAATATTTCGTAACGTTAGCTTGCTACTCTTTTCTAAGATATAAAGGGAGATACATGCCAGCACTTTGATCACAGTTTTTATTGTCTAAAACGCCCATTAGGGTTTTTGAATAAGGGTATCAGATTTCATGCATTAACTCCATACAATAAATTTGTAATTTTCTTGCAGATAAGCGTGCCTTCTTCATGTCTGCCGGAAGTACCAGGGACAGTGGACAACGAGCTAACCGCAAAATACAATCCAGGACCTATTGATGATCAGTTCTCAGACTTCTCCATATACAGGGTCAACGTCAACTATTGCACGCAGAGAGATAAATTTTATAAGCTTGGAGAGACTTGGACTGATATCGAGGTGAGGGTGCTTTTGTGTTTGAAACTCATTAAGTACGTCGCTAAGCATAGTAGCTTTCCTCGCCATCACTTCAACGCTTTTTAGTTCTCACTGCTGGGCATTGGTCTTCTTTCAACTATCTTACAATTTGAGAGAATTTAGGCCTTAATTTCTCACATGCTGGCCAAGTGCCGGTTGGTGGATGTCACATGTCCTCAAATGATTAGTTCTTCGACACACCGGTTTCCTTACGATGTTTTCTTTGGTTTTCCATGTACAACACACGTAATTACTTTGTTTCGTCTGCCCCAAAAAAACTTGCCCAGAGATGCCTTCTGTTTTCAAATTTTTGGAGGGCCCATTTGAATATAATTTATATAGCTCGATTTTCTGATAATTCTGGTATTTATGTGCTATTTGTGTATTACAGACATGCTCCAAATGTTGGTGTGTTCTGGGCATGGCCAAGTGTGAGCCAATCCAATGCCCTGCCGTCAACTGTCTTGTACCAACGATCAAGCCACCTGGGCAGTGCTGCCCGATTTGTACTAGTAAGTATCACATTTTTCACAGCTTTAACATGGTCATGAAGGTACAATATACTAGTATAGGCATGGAGAGATTAAAGGAAAGCTGTATCTATTAAATCATTACAAGCAATTTGCCACATTAAAAATTGTGTTTTTGTTTTATTAGATTCAACTACTGCAGTTTGGTCAGAATCTGGTGGTTGCATGTTAGCCGGTCAGAGTTACGCACCAGGTTCCTCTTGGCATCCATACCTGGTGCCAGGAGGATACGACACTTGTGCTATTTGCACTTGCAACTTCGCGACCCGACAGATCCAATGCCCTCGAGTCAAATGCCCACCATTAAAGTGCAGTGAAAAAGATGCTTATCGACCTGATAAGAAAGCTTGTTGCCGAGTTTGTCCAGAGGTGAGTAACTTGTTATAAGTTGTTAGTAAATATAAGTACCTAAGTTATTTATCTACATATATTATCGTCGTCGTGAACAGTAGTGGCACAGCGGTACGGGTCTCGCCTTAGAAATATAAGGTCGTGGATTTGATTCTCGCTCGTGCCCACACATCTTTGTGTGAATTGTTTCGTAGCCGTTTCTCAATATCGATGAAGAAATACACCACCACCACCCGTAAACATGAAGTCTGAAAAGACTTTGAAACGTCGGGATCTAAAATCTAAAATAAACAGCGATTAAACCCATTAAAACGTAGTTTTATTTCAATGCAAGAAAAACATCGTGAGGAAACCGGCATGTCTAAGAATTAATCATTCGAGGACATGTGACATCCACTCTAAACTAACTTTACTTTACTAAACTCTCATGACTCGTAAGATACCTACCTATGTAAATCATAGGTAGGTGTCTTACGAGTCATGAGAGCCCTCCTACTTTGATTAGATTTGCACATTAAATGGGTCATCTCGATTTCCAGGTGATAGCGAAGCCTGACGAAGAGACTCCAAAGGACCAAGGCACACCACGCACAGCGGAGGAGATCCTGGCGGAGGGCGGGTGCAAGTTCCCCGACGGTCCGCTGCCCAACGGCAAGGAGGTGCATCCCTCCATACACTCGCACGGCGAGCAGAGATGCGTCACCTGCCGATGCAAGGTACACCTTTATTTTGCACTTATTACAAAAATCAATTTTCAAGTAAGTTTTAAAACTAACTGACTGTACCAGGAAGCTGTAAGGAACTGACTGATAGTGTTCCTTACCAATGAGCGCCGTACTACGTTTAGAAAAGGCTTCACGAGAAAGAGTCTTGAGACCACTGATCGCTGATTGTTAGGTTAATTAGGTAGGGATTGATGGAAACAACAAACCATTGGATGAGGGTAAAGAAAAAGTAAGGTTACAATCCTTATATGTCCCGTTCACATATGGAAACTAGGGTCCTCTTAACTGTGTCGTGTAGAGATTTTGTAAACCTTCGAATGTAAGCAGAAGCGAGGTGAGTACTAGAAAATGTTAAAGACATTTTCGAGTTCTCACCTCGCTTCTGCGCAGCGTAGAAACCTGTATTGGAAACCGTCAAATACCAATTTTATCCTGACTTCCTCATGATAGCTGCCGAGATCCGAATCCTACTTAAGCCAGCTGTTTACTTGATGTGTCTCCGTCACGTTTCAGGACGGTGAAGTGACGTGTGTGCGCAAACGGTGTGGTCGAGCGGCGTGTGCGCGGCGGCGGCGCGTGGACGCGTGCTGCGCATGCGCACGACACCGCCGCCAGCGTGCGCCGCGCGCTCGCCCGCCGAGCTGAGCGACACGCGACACTCGCGCCGCGCGACACACACGCACCGCACACAGACACACCGACACACCGACACTACGGTACACCGGTACACTACACACATAAGCCTTCACTAACTCTACACACACAAAACACAGGATCTGCGCGATCTGTGGAACTACCGTGACGTCAGTGTGCTACAAACCTCGACTATCATAGTGTTAAGTTTACTCTATAGGGCCCGTTCGATGGTCCCGGTGAAGATCGCGCTGTGTGAACATTTATCGTGAGGTCAGTGTAGTTAAGTTTTCCAACCGCCTTTTACAAAAGACTGTCGGGATTGTATTAGCGAAGATCGGTTAAAGTGATAATTGTCTAAGGCTTAGCACTTTAATGATGGCTTCCTATATTTAAATGAGGATGTCATCTTGAGAGAGATATGAAGTGACGGTCGGCCGTGCGTAGGCTCGGAGACGAACGATGATTGCAGGTAGATTGAAGGTAGCTGTTCACCACACCGTATTATTTCGATTGATCGTCCATCATGATCGGCATAATATTTGTTCAGAATAACCCTGATTTAACTGTCATTATCACAAACTTCAGCATGATTCTAAAAGGTATAGCAAAGATCGAGAGGTGAAGATATGAAATCGCAAAACATAGCATCACCAGTTATTAGTTCTTTAGCACCATTAACCTAAATGCGACTAAAAACAACTGAAGCCCCCTGAAAAGAAAACTCGCTCACTGAAGGTCCTTTTGAATCATGCCAATTTCTGTACTACGTACCCAGCTAGATAGCTAATAAATTTCTTAAATTGTTAAATAGAATGTGCAACGGTGTAGTTGGCGGTTACCTTAACTTTGTATTATTAAAGGCGTTGAATATTTACTTACCCACCGGTATTTTAATTGGTATTAATAGAAACCTGAAATTAGGCGCATTACATCCGATACTGATTCGTATTCTGATAGTGGTAAGCTCGATCGCACGGTTTAAAGACTAAGGAGGGGACGCGGTCGATAGAGATGTGCCATATTTTATTAAATGTAAATATAATTAAATTATAATACTACTTAATGTGCATATTTATTTACGTTTCTATTGTATATGATACGGGACAACCGCACGTAGGCAATTGTACCATCACAAATGCTATGGTCGCCTTGTTTGTGCATTTGCTTTTAGTTTTTGTATATTATATTAAACACTGAGTGTTACTCGCTATGTTCGGTAATAGATTACCGGTTATTTTAACTAGTTGTAGGTGACATTGTTGGAGGAGATATTTAATACTTTAGATAGGTATCAACGACAATAATATTGTATTTTATACCATCAAAGCCTTCAGAAAATTGTATAATATTTAAATGTGTTTTATTATAAACATTCGCCGTAAAGTATTGTACATAATTTTTTAACTATTGTATTTTATCTAAACATATAAATTCAAGTTAACATAATAATATACAGAAACAAATGAATATACTTATCTAAGGTGTAGTACGCTTTCATGACTAGTTTTGTTTAATTACTAGGATAACATTTTAGTTACGTAATTATGGAAACTAGTCCAAATGTCTGATGTGATGGAATTAAATGCCATGTAGTTAGCGTAACGTTTGATCGCCTATTCTTCTATGATATTGCTGAAGTTCGGAATATAAAACAAATCTATGTACGAATAATAATAATAACACGTGTCTAAATAATAAATAAAGTACAAATACGCACACGATTGTATTACCCAAAGGTGAAAGTGCACTTAAACCGGCTATGCTTAGGTTCCGTATGTAATACGGAGCGAGCCTATTACCGTTTAACGGGCACTTGTTCCAAACTTCAAGGTGCATGAGAATTAAAAAAAAATTAAGTGAACATGCTTACCTCTTGACTTACCCCTTGATGGGTTTAAAGAATAGGTATAAGTATTAATCCACCGGGTTGCTATTACGCTTAGGTGGATGTCAATCCGTATTTGGATAATCGGTTTCACCCTTAAGCTGATGAAACTTCGTAGTAACATAGAAGATTAGGCGTATTGTTTTGAATACTGATTATTTTAGGAATTTATTACAATAAGTCGTATCTGAGGCCTTCTGGTTACTGGGTGTAAAAACAATTGCGTTTGTAGATTGATAGATTTAGGAATAGAGACGCCTTTACAATGTTATGCGCGGGCGCTGAAAGACGTCTTTGGAAAATTTTAATTGGTTATTGGAAAATGCTGTGGTTTTTACACTTCGTGAATAAGACTTAAAGGGGTTTTGTGTGTGAAATACACTATTTTAAGACCTAAATTGAATTTGTTTTGTAAAATCCATTTGCCAAAATTATTTTGTGAATTTTCACATTTCGTTGTGGGTTCTAGTCCAGTCAAAATTTTATGATTTTTGTATAATAATAGGTATTATTGGCTACCTTATTATTTCATGTTGTCACGTTAAGAATTATCTTCGTTTTAATATATTTTTTGTATAATCTAACAATAGGGAAGTAGTCCTATGGCTTGCGAATAACATAACTAATAGCCATTTAGGATACTATGAACTTGCTTGTATTGCATTGTTTTCTATTTAATAATTGCATACAATAGCCAATAGCATAACGGAGTTATATTCATTACTACTTAATATTTAGAAAATAAATTTATTGTACACAAGATTAGATCTCTGATCAAACAAATTTTTATAAAAGAAAATGTTTTATTGATATAAAATTACAATTAATTCATGTACATCCAGTAAACCTTCATAAATTGAAATAAAATAACCATTAAACGTGTTTGTATTTTATTCTACTTTAATATACTTTTCAAGCTTTATAAATCAAGTATAAACTGATGTCGCGTTGTATAGGATTTCCATACAACGACAGGTCAGCTTATACTGTAGCCGTGTGTACCTACATAATTATACATAAACGAAATATACATATTACAAAATATAGGTATTTAAATTCACGTTAAAATCACCCATTTTGCAAGTATAGGGGAAGGGGACTTGAAACATCTGGCCATGCTTGGTGGTTATAGAATCAATCACTTTAGAGAGAGGACTTTTTGAGAGTTTTTAATGCATTTAGCATTCCTTGTATGATTAATTCGGCGATTTGCTGAGTTGAATTGATGCCCATGAGACCAATCCGGAGAGTCTTGCCAACTGTAGGACCAATACCGCCAAAGATTACAATGTTATGCCTGTAAAGGAAATCAAGACTTCTTTAATGAAACCGTAATAACCAGACATGTATGTATCTATAAATTTAAATATAGCAATTTTGAGTTGCGCATATTTTTGGTAAGACATGTATTGTGGGTTGAAATCGACCAAAAACGACCTGTCCGGGGGGTGTATATTCAGAAGAGGGTATATTTTGCGCTGTTTCTCCAAGCATGCCATTTTCCTGTGGTCATAAAGGTATGAGGGGGGTTTACAGTCCTTACAAATATACCTGCCATAATTAACGGTGTTTGTATCATTTTAGAATTAGGTTTTAGGAATACTTACTTTTCTTTGATGAACTTCAAAAATTCAGGATAAGTATAACCTTTCGGTAAGATTACAGTCGTCACTGTAGGCAGTCGGTCCACAGGTTTAGGAACAAAGAACTGGAAGCCACACTCCTCAAGTCGTTTGTAAAAATATGAAGCGGTGGCTGCATGACGCTCCCATGCTTTTGGCAAAGATTCTTTGATAATCTCTCTAAGGCAGGCTCGAAGTGCCCACAACAGCGGAGGTGACATCGTGTGATGGTAACTGAAAGTTAAAACAACGGAATTAAATACCTAATAGAGGAGATGTGAAGCGAAACATTAAGTATTTTCTGTGAATTTTGTGTACTAATATATCTACTTAATGTATTATGGTAATCTCACATTTACGGGTACCTATTGAGTAAAATAAAAAAACATAAATTATCCATGTCCACATCGTCATCATGTTTATCGATATGGTCATCGGTATGATCGTCACTGTCACTATTATGATAATAATTATTATCATCTTTACGTTCGTATTCATCAGGATCGATACCATTTTCACTATCATCATCATCATCACTTTTAAATTAGGAATTGGAATCGGTGACGGACGATACATTGGTTTTTCGTACTTACGGCACCGGTAAGTCAGTTTATAATTACTTTGCCAGCCGGATACTTCAGATGAGAGTTAATTTCATTTAATAATAGTTACTCACATTCTAGTGTTGCCATAGCAGTTCCACTGTGGCGCCAAGAGTTTCACGTCGAAGTAGAAGGATGGCTTGTGCTTTCTATTATTTATTTTATGCCTAGAAGGAAAACATTAATCCTAAATATAATTTGTATCAATTTAGGCCCCTGGCTTTATTAAGTAAAAATATTTCTAAATTGATCCTTAGAAATCCATTGCAAATATTTGTCACATATTTTTTCTTTTTTGGTTAATCATTAAACTTACTCAGCACGAGCACTGAATGCTACTGGCGCAATGCCTGCTGGTCCACTGAATGCCTTCTGCGAGGCGGAATACGCCGCGTCCACTTCCCACTCATCCATTAAGAAAGGAACACCACCAAGTGATACTACAGTATCCACAATTAATAATGCTCCATATCTGAAAAAGATAATAATAACATTGAACTATGGTTCTACTCTCTCACAGTAGAAGATATGGCATACCACACGCAACACCGCTCATTTTACCAGAATAAAATAAAGTATTGTCTTAGATTTACGCAAATATCACACATTGAAATAAAATTTAAACCGCATTGCTTACATACTAAAAATATATTAATAAGGAAAACTGGGGGTGATTGTCAGGTCATATCTTGGAAAGAGTACTTAAACAGGGGTGCTGATATTAGCCCATATGTTTTTCGATTAGGTTTCTACTATTCGTGATCGAAGCGAATTTTAGACTATTAATTTCCATTGTATAACAATTTCATGGTATTTCTCTTATACAGACAAAGCTCTTAGACTTTTGGATGATTCGAATGTTGGATTTCGTCAAGTGATCTAAAAAAATTACAAGTATTTTTTTACAATAATTGCAGGAACGTTAAACATTAACTAATTGGGTGATCTTTACGTACAAGCAATATGAGGTGCATTTGGCAATATGGTGTTATAAATAGCACATACTTGTGACATATTTTCCCTAGACCCTCAATATGCTGGACAGTACCCGTTGAAGAGTCACCATGCGTGATAAACAGTGCTGTAGGACGCACCCTCTTTAGTTCAGCCTCCAAATGATCCAAAGTGAAAGTGGCATTTAACGGTACTCGTGTTATTTCAGTTTTGATTCCTTAAAACAAAGATTATATAAAAAATATTAGCTTGTATCTTGGTTGGAGTAATTTCTAAAAACTAGATAATTAATCTAATTATATAAAAATATATAATTAATAAGAGTCTAAAATTTTGTACTACGATAAATACCAAATTTATATTAAAAAAAGCCGAATTGTGCATTCCTCTTTCACTTTTGCTGAATTTATTAACAGTTGAAGTAGGTATTATGGTATGTTATCAAGTACCCATAACTTCCGACAAATCCTTGCTAGGTTGCTTCAGAACGATAAGTTTAAATAATAATATGTCGGCATCATGCTTATTATACAATTTACAATGCAGCAATTTAGACAAAACTCGAAGTTTCAAGTACGTATTTAAGATAAAAAGTATTGGGACTATAAGTTTGATTACCAAATCTAGTAGCAATATTATAAGCCCGTTGATCCCATAACCCTCTAGTAGCAATAAGTAGTGTTTCTTCCGGCGCCACCAGGTTTGTGATGACAGTTTCCATGCCTGCATGACCAGCGCCACTCACAGCTAGCACCAATTTAGTCTTCGTTTGGAAAACGTACTGTAAACCCATACGAATGTCCTCAGTCACCTGAAAAAATAATATTTCTTTACAGCAGGAAGAAATGAGACGACGATTACATGCGTAGGTTCTGTAATTTTCTTGAAATTATTAGGTAAATATAACCCATCCAAATATGTATAACGCTTCATTCTTCTCTCTTAATACAAGAGAGGATTTGAATAAACATGCTTACATTGTAGTATTCATCGTCAAGTGGCTGGATAACCGGCTTGGACAGTGCTTCCTGGACTGACGGCCATAGGTTGCAAGGACCGGGCCCACACAGTGTGCTCAATACAAACTCCCTATCGACAATCTCTGGGGGAGAGACTACCAATTTGTAAGTTGACATTTTGTGAAGCTTCTCTGGTAGTTCTGCAAAAATGAGAAAATATATGATTAACAGTACAATAATAATAAAATTCTGGAACATTAACACACAATGTTATATGATACATACACAAGTTTTCTTTAATAAATAGGTACCTTCATTTCACAATAGACAATTACACCCAGAAACAAGGTAAACAGTCCATGAACACAAATGTCTGTCTTGGGTAGGGATCGAACCCACGACTTGCGGCGTGTAAAGCAAGTATCTTACCGACCACGCCATCAGCCCGTCAATAAGGGCAAGACAGGCAAGTATCTATAAGTATGTAGTGACACTGTAATTATCGTAATGAATATTGTTAGGATTTTGTAGATCTTTTTTGTTTTTGTAAATCAGGTGACAATAAATTGATGGTAGGCTTTGGCCGTGGTCAGTAACCACCTACCATACAAAGCTGCATCGCCAAACGGCCTCACCATGCAGAGGGTTAGATTAAATCTATATGGTTAGAAACCTTAAAGGAGCAACAAAGGAATTCATTCAAAAAAAGATTCATTCTACTGCCTCCTTCTCACCGAAAATCATTCGTTATCATGAGTGAACTCCTGGACTGGCGCGTTCTATCGTAGACTAAATCAATGTCTAACATCAGGCAAGTTGTAGTCGAGCACAAGTCTATAATAAAATCATAATAAAAAAAAACCTTTTGTCGATCTTACTTTTAAGTAACATCATTAACACAACAGTAATTAGGAATATATCCCTTATTTTTGTAAGAGTGGTCGTGAATGACGACGACGCGACGACGCCTTGTCTCTGGCTAAAGCGAAGTCATTAAGGTAACCCACAGGAGTTATATCGACATAATACAGCAAAAGTGAACCTATCACCACGCTATCACTGTTCAATGTTCATGCTTCCAGCGTTAACCGGAACGGAAAGATAATATGGTAATATCAGCTATTTTTGCATTAAGACATTTTATGGAAATTGGCTGTCAGGAAGCCAAGTGTGGAGTGAAAATATCTCTCACTGGGTGACCGATATTTTACACAAGCAACCGTGAAGTTTGGTTACCGGAATCGGGTTAATGTTTAGATTTAGTGCTAATAGGGTGGTTGTAAATTTGGTACAATGTTCTGCCTCTATCGGATGGCACATTTGGCAAGAACGCATCGCCCGGGGCGCGCGCCGCTTGCCAGCCTCATATTTGTTCCACATGCTATCGTTCCTACCCTGCGGTTTAACAATTGTTTTTATATACCAATTTAACATTAATTTACTGGGTAGTTGGTTTCATAGATAGCCAAGATATTGTAGATATTTATAACTTTGAATAGTTTGGTATTATATAAGTTGCCTCATCGGTACAGTGGTAAGTCTGTTCATCAAATAATAATAACGTAAGAAACTTATTCCTCATGCGCTTTAATTAACGTGTTTATTAAGCATTACAATTTGTTTTTAATAGTCCAGTGGTAACAAGCTGGTTTGGATTCTATATTGGATGGTTTGGATATTTGACGGGCCGGTGGCGTGGTCGGTAAGATACTTGCTTTTCACGCCGCAGGTCGTGGGTTCGATTCCCACCCGAGACAAACATTAGTGATGAATATTTGTGTTTGCGTCGAGTCTGGGTGTAAATCTTAATATATATAAATCTCGTGTCACAATGTTTGTCCTCAATGGACTCCTAAACCACATAACCGATTATAATAAAATTCGCACACCATGTGCAGTTCGATCCAACTTGAGAGATAGGATAGTTTAAATCTCAAATTATAGTTGTAATTTTAATTTATTGCTAATTATTTGTCTGTTATTATTTGACAGTCACAATTATCTGTTAACTCCAAATGATTCTAACAGATGTCGATACCTTTCGACTGGGTTGAGTAAGTAATCAATAGATGGCGCTGCTATGGTTATCACATTTTATGGAAATTGTTGAGTGGGCTGAAGCTACCCGGGCGAAGCTGGGACGGGCCGCTAGTATCTATTATAAGTATTTATTTACAAAAGAAAAGTATTATATATATAGTATATACCAGTTATCTGGTTTCCATAACACAAGCTCTGCTTAGCTTGGGACCAGATAACCGTGTGTGTTAATGTCCCACAATATTATTATTATTCTTGAAGCTTAAAAAAGTCCTTTAGCTGTCTGAATTTAGATCATGCAACTGGCCTTAGAAGTCGATTTTATCGCCGCTGTATTTCTAGGAACTAATCAATCGAGGACATGTGACATCCAACAACCCGGACTTGGTTAGAGTGTGTAGATTAAGGCCTAAACTCTCTCAACACGTAAAATAGATGATAGAAGACCCGTGCCCAGCAGTGGGGCACTAAAAAGGGTTGAAGTGACTGTGTTTGAAACATTCTCCTTACTTAGTACCTGCACTGTAGTACATGAACAACATTATATGAATGTGGAGGTAAAAAAAAATATAATAGATTACCTTAAAGTTTGGTATTGTGCCTTATGACCGGCAAAAGGCTCTTCCCTAATATGTATAGGATCTAAACACGAGTGATCTCTACCTACACCTTCGGGATATACACGCGTTATTTCTTTGTCATATTATATACTATAGGTGAGATAACGAAGTCAACGGTTATCACTTGACGCGCTATCATGCAACTTATTTTTTGTTAGATAAAATTGAAACTGACGAAGATCGAAGGAGCGCAATGTTGTTTCGACAAATTGATTTAATTCCCATAGCGACTGTCGAAGACGTGCTGGTTTTCTAGTGGGACGATGAAAGACGGACGACGCGCCCTCGGGACGCCGATCTGCACGCTTAGAAACTAGATGCTACATCATCTATTTGTCAAACCGTCTGTGAAATGTAATAGGCAATGTTAGTCAACATTTTTGTTCGCAATAAAGTCAACATTTAAATCTCAAAACAACAATAAAAAACCCTTAGTGACCCAGTACTAAGCAACTATTTTAAAAGTTGACAAGTTTACGTCATAAGCCACGCGCGCTGGACCGATTCGGATTGGCAGAGGTCGAATGTCCTAGTTGTGTTCCTCAAGTTGTTTTCTTTCCTCGATATTAATTAATTAATTTATTCATTTCAGAAAATTAAGCCCATGGAAAATATCAGTATAATATCAATACAAATAAAATCAATGCACAAAAATATGAGGGCACGACCCAAGCTAAATTCCGCGGCTTATATCATCATTGGCCTATTTTAGTTCACAGTTGGACATAGGCCTTTCTTGAAGCACGCCACTGAGCACGATCCGTGGCTAAACTCATCCAGCTTTTACCAGCCACCTTGCAGCGATCGTTATTCCACATAATCTGAAGGCGCCCTACGCTACGTTTGCCTTGGTCTCCACTCAAGAACTCGCTTACCTCAACTGTAGTCGATTCTGTGGCTTATATATAGGTATATCTTTCAATATATTAGACTTATATTTTACTAGAATACGTACAACTGAACTCACATTTTAACAAACTAATTCACAGTTTGAGTGCCGTTACAAATTAATTAAACTTTAATATACGTATCTAATCATCGTGAATGTGTTCTCAGCAGATGTTTGAAGTTAACTGAGTCGAAATGGTAGTTAGTAAACTGTTTTGATAACTTGAATGAATATGTTGAACTCGTGATTCCATATGCGATAACTAATTGCTGTTAGTTTAATATTCTCTGAGTGAATATAAATGTGTGTATGATGTTATGAGTTATTTGCACTGATTTTAAACAGAAAAATGATATGAATTACATTTTTATGTAAAGTAACTAAATTTTGTGACCTGGTGGAAATAGGACTTGCTTTTTTTATTTTGAAATAGGCCTGCGTTTGACTACAACTTGCCTTATGTCAAGCTTTGATGTAGTTTACGACGGGCGCGCCCACTATACCGATTTCCGGTGAGAAGACGGCAGTGGAATGAGGCTCCATAAGGTTAGAAACCATAAAGGAGCGACAATTTCGACCCACCCTCTTAAATGGTGATACCAGTCATCTCACCGGAACACGGCAAAGCCGCTTGACGGTGCGGCTTTGTCTGGTGGCCGCACCACCAGTTAATTATCATTAAATTAATAATTAATAACCAGTCCATTGTTACCTGATTTACACTACCCGGGGACCACGTTTGGGGTTTCAGATAAAAAGTGTACTCCACCTTTCTTGTTATGAAGAGTTAAGGCCCTGATCCACATAATATGTCGTACTTATCATAAAAACTAATGATAGCGACGTACGGGCAACATAATTCTGAAAAATTGATTTTATAATAATTATTATATTACGACAGTCAATTGCAGAAGCAGTATTTGATGTCATCTAATATGCCAAGACACATGATTTTCTTTTCCAGCGTTCTTTGTTTACCATAATAGGTCAAGTGTAGAAAAGCTAATGATAGGTGGTGGAAACTACCTACGGGGTGGTGGACAATTCCAATGATTTAGTTTAGCAATAGCGGTCAACAATTCACATAAAGCCATGAACCAGGACCGAAGCTTTTTTTCTCTCGATAGGCTGGCGCTTGACTACAACTTGCCTGATGCTAAGCAATGATGTAGTCTACGATGGAACGTGCCAGTCCAGTGTACCGATTCACTCGTAATTACGAATGATTATCGGTGAGAAGGTGGCAGTGGAATGAATCTCCTTAAGGTTAAAAACCTTAAAAGAGCAACAATTCCGACCCACCAGACATCGCACCGGAACACGGCAAGGCCGTTTGGCTGCGTACTAATTTTCTAAGCCTGGTCCAATATTACAGCTCTTGAAACCCTAACTACCTCAAATCTTAAGATACCTATGATGTATGTACATTGTTATATGAAGATTCATCTCCAGTCGTGGCAGATAAATCGCTGTTACCTAGGTACCTACTCGCTTCTTCATATTTTTATACCGTCTAGAAATTAGTTATAGAACTATAGAACCAAAGAAGAAATATTAGTATAGGTACTAAACTTACATAATTATTATTATTATACTTGCTCAGGTACAAATTTTAAATTTAATCCCTTTTCTCGTTTAATTAATGTCCCGCGAGACTTTTCGCTGTTTTAATTTCCGGTGTGTTTTCGTCGAGGAAATAGTTCGTTGGGTAAACACTGGGCACTTTCCTGTGAGGTGGGTATTGCAAAGGCTGAAAACACCCCGTATAAATTTCACCTGACAAGTATAATGTTAGATTGAAATTTATGGAATACATAGATCTTTATTTAGATACGGACAAAATGATTTAAATGAAACCAAAGGCTACACTTGGTTTCTATGATATAAAATCGTTAAAGGTCACCCACACAGATTATCAAAATTCGCCATCACAAGAGCTGGACTAGCTGCTCTGTGGTCACCTACAAGGTCACCTTTATCTACCCTAGAAAAGTATAATAATATAAAACCTTCGCATATTAGCTTTGAATATTTTTACTTTTTTTTCGCCACGGCGAAAAATCGGATTACAAATATTTTTTTACAGGTTTTAAAAAACAAATTTTGGGCAACCTTAGCGCTAGTCACGCAGGAACAGAAACTGTTGTGATCAAGGTGTAACTACTTAGTTTAGTACGTGTGATATGAAAATAAGCTTGAAGGGAACTAATGTAGCCTAACAAATATGAACACAGAACCAATAAATATAATTGTTGAAAATAAGAATAACCGCCTGGTTCACCCATGAAAACCCCTCTGTATTCAGCCAAATACCCATTTTGCCGGGTTCCGGGATTCGCTTTAGTAATCACAGCAAATCTCGGTGACTAGAACTGGAGTCGTTAGCTCAAGAACTGACTACATTTCAATATTCCTATCTGCGTTGATATCAAAATCTTAATTTTGTGGATATTATGTCCACTTACACGGCAAAGATGTAGCTTGCTAATGGTGAAAGAATTTTTAAAATCGGCCCAGCATTTTCTAAGTAAAATCGTAACCAACCAATAATCATATTTTTTCTCTTTAAAATATTTAAGTGTAGAAGTGTACTTAAATGTAAATGGGATGAAATAGATTTTCACTTGAAACTGACTAACGTTCTAATACAACATTGAATAAAAATATTATGAACTATCTCGACATGACCATCTCGATAATTTCTGCTTTAAAATAAAGAAGCAAATCAGTGCATTATTATATGTCACAAACTTGTACCAAGATACACAGATATAAAGATAAAGAATTCGAATTTATATAAACCCTCTTTTCCATCGGTGGTTAAAAATCATTTTGTAGCTAGTCATGTAGCAACATGATAGCTAACAAGTATCTAATAGAAGAACTTTGTCACTTTCTAGGACTATAAAATAAAACTATACCTTTATTCCCCTGACTCAAATATTAGCAGGAGCTATATTGAAAAACTTTTCCAACATAATTAAATTCTATTCTAAGTATTTTGTACTGAAGGCTTTATCAGACGAAGAAGCTCTTAAAAACTTCTTAATATTGAATTTATTATAGTTTCTACATCGGCTCTCAATGTTGTCGGGCGAATCTGAAGGTGTTAACGTTCTGACATTATTCGAGTAGTTATGCAAAAAATGTATGCTGTTAGTTTCTTTACAATAGTGACAATAATAGAGAAGTACCTGCCTAGTATATTCCTTGGTATCCCTTTCTTGATGAATGATTTTAAAAACACACTTAAAAACCGAGTTAAAAAAAACCTGAATTGAAATTATGTTAGAAAAAATCCCAATTAAATTCACATAATATCGAAATAATCCCATATTTTGATTAGTTTAGC
Organism: Meganola albula; assembly: GCA_936450015.1. Classification (NCBI taxonomy): domain Eukaryota; kingdom Metazoa; phylum Arthropoda; class Insecta; order Lepidoptera; family Nolidae; genus Meganola; species Meganola albula. The sequence continues at coordinate 7,845,156 of OW388155.1, read as the reverse complement.
AGTTTCTATATGGCTAATTTGCGAAAATGTCGTCCCTATAACTTATCATTAAGGACACTTAAATGTTTATACCGAATCTGAGCAAAATCAAACGCCAGGAAGTGACTATATTTGAGTTTCAAGATTGACCACATTATACACAAGTTTGAAACCAATTATCTTTTAGAATATATTTTCAAAATATTTTTGGTGCAAATTAAACAGCAATTATAAAATGGTAATTACAGCAAGTAAAATAAAATTCTCGGTAAAGTATAACCAAGTTCATTAAACTTGTAAGTCGATGTTAAATTAAATCGTTGTTGGTGAAATACGGCTAACCCAGTCACGGTGTAAGTGCATTAGCCGATTTAAGACATGGTTTTCAGTGTGCCCATTATTTTCGCAGTTCGTTTGGCAGGCGACGGCTGTGCTGCCGCAATTTTCAGTTAGTCGACTGACTTCTGGCCATGTTAGTCGTTAATGTGCTAGCTAATAGTTCACAGCAGGTTTTTATGTGGTTCTAAAATAACCATTGCTACACGGTGTGCTTTTATTTTGAACATGTGTAAACGTTTGCTAATGTTGCACTTGATTATTGTTATGCAGCTAAAAGACTAATGGCCCTATTCATAAAAAAATTATGAAACACTTTAGTTAAAATGGACTTTGTCTCTTTCTTACTACTACTAGTATGAATGTCAAGATAACAGACAAAGACAAACGAACTATGAACCTATTTTAACTATAATGAGCGACGTTTATAAATACGAGGGTAAATATTTTACAAAAAATATAGCTTAGGACAATTAAAAACATGAAATTAGTACTCTACCTTAAAGTCTTGGCCTCAATTTGTTTCAACAAGAGTAAAATGTGTGGCATGACTATCTCATAACAACGTCTTCCGTACCTGCTCCTGCAAATTGCGACCACATTATGTGCGCCGTTTCTTAGTGACATAATTAACAAGACTGTAGATCTTATGTTCTAGGTAGGTAAGTATTTATTTACATTATCTATAGTTACCAGTGGCGAAGAGTCCATAGAAGCCGATACCCATCGACTCCTCTTTAGGAAATGGTCAATATAACATGTACTTAATAATATAATATCCGGCTGACGGGTATTTTTTTTTAAATGACATTTTCTAAAAATGGTTCCTAGCTAGATCGATTTATCGCCCCCGAAACCCCCTTTATACTAAATTTTATGAAAATCGTTGGAGCCGATTCCGAGATTCCAATTATATATATGCAAGAATTGCTCATTTAAAGATATAAGATAAGATTACGTAACGCCTAAAAGTATTAAATAGCAACGAGAATAATTATAGCATCAAGAGTAAGAATGATCGGTGACGGTAGTAAACAGATATTATTTTCATTAGTAGTAGAGTTTTTCATTATTATTAGTATTATTAATAATGAGCTCAGTGGACTGTAGTTGTAGGTGTAGGGTAGTAGTAGTAGGTTCAAGCTCATAGATCGCCGGTGGTGTTCCCGTAGTAGAAAACGAACATTCAGTTCAGGGATACTGCCGAAGATAACCAAAATGAAACTATGTAAAACTGACACAAAATCACATACACTTTATTCACTCACAACGCGTTTACAGGGCACATCTGCATCGGACAGAGTGACATCCAGGATACTCGCGAACAGCCGAATCACAATAGTAACGAACTCAATGAACTCCAAATCAAAACTCGAAGCAGCTAACAGGCTGCGCTATATTTATTATGATTTTACGTAATTCAATACTACATCCTCACACGAGCTACAAATTACAAAACAGCCAATCGTGTGGCAGCAAAATATACAAATTAAAATCTACACCGCACAAGTTACAGTGTGCGTGCGACACGAGATAACGCTCCGCACCAATCACGTGCTCGCGCGTTGGCCACGCTTCACAAACAGAGCACGTTGTGCGAGCTATCAAAATGTTCTGCCGGATACAATTTCAATATTTTACCTTATTTTTACGTTATTTATATGTAATATAATTTCAATATTTGCTACACATAGGTACATACTAACGGTTCATTATTCGATAAAAATAATAAACTACCTATATACATCTAGCCAACCAATACTTATTTATACCTAACAATGTATATACCTAAATACTATCTGTGTATATACCTAACTATATCTAAAAGCGCTAATCGCTGTGATTTTTCGTTAACAAGTATTTTTATTTTCATTTCACTAGTTGAGCAATTAATTAGTTATGGCCTAAGCTGCTACGGGTTAACTTTTAAAAGTTACTTAGAGGAAATAAAAAAGATACAGTTAAGATTTTAAAAAATAATGGTTGACAAAAAGGTTGTAAAGAAGTATAAAAATGATTATTCTAAGTTATTTAAAGAATGTGCAATGTTGCCTGTTGACACAAAAGTTAAATATTTAATAGCGTTAGAATCATATTATAAAGAAGAATATAAAGTTAAGAAAAAGTATAAATATAGTGTTAGAACGTCAAAAATTGGAAAGCTAATGCAATCAAAAGTAAATAATTATTATGGTAAAAGGACTAGACAGTATATAGTGCCAGAGTTATGTAACCAATATGAGATATTAAGGGAGGAAAAGAAAATTAAATGTAAAACTGAAATTAAAACGTAAAACTTAAAGATATATTTGGAAGTAAGTAAAAAAAAAACAGATAGAAAAATGCATGCATAAAATTGTAATTAGGTATAGTAGGTGTAATTCAATAGTATATGTACATATTATAAATTGTGAATGAGCGCGACGCCTACAAACTGTATGTACAGTTTGGCGACGGATGATTTTTTGTGTAATATTTTGAGTAAATAAATAAATAAAAATAAATCTTAGTACCTAAGAACCTTTTGCTCCGGCTTCCCTTTTTCAGACTTCCACCCGTCACTGATAGTTATCTACTATTATAAAATACATAGTTTGCATGCGGTCATATGCCGTGATAGGTACTATAGAAATAAAATGGCACGATTAGTTTGTTGGTCTTGGGCACTATTAAATTATTTTTGAAGAAGACTATAAGCCATACGATTACATTTGGTTACCAAGCAACGACATTTCGTCTATTGCTCTCGAAGCAAAATGAGGGTGACCCCTAGTACTTCAATATAGGTGAGTACATAATTGTAACTGAATTTTTGGCTGATTTGAATGATCATCACATTGATTTTAAGAAAAAAATAATTACATATGAGCAACATTATTTATTAATTATGCTTATTATACGAACATAAAAGGCAAACAATTAAACTATTCTTTCAATTTACAAGTTTTAAAAATTAAAGTAGCATAATGAATCGTCTGCATTTCTCTTCTTCTGATAAATTTACACAAGCTTTTGCTCGTAGTCGTGGTTTGCGGGTAAAGAAAATGTGTACAAAACACAGAAGTCTTTCAGTATTAGTGACTGGGTAGTATAAAATATTTTATTTTATTTTATTTCAATGTGTGACATTCGCGTAAATTTAAGAAAATACTATATGTACAACTGTAAAATAGTTACTATAAATGTAAATATCTTTGCCAAACAGTGTGAAATGCAGAAACATGTAATACCTAATTAATGTACTTCTTTTGAATCAACTGTTATACATTACCTGCACTATTAGTAAAAGTAGTGCAAAGTAGTCATTTGTAAATTTTGTAAAAAGTTGTCAAATAAAGAGTTGCCTACATTAAGGCAACTCTTTATTTAGGTGATTAAGCATTGTACATAATTTGCATGGAAATGTGTTTTGATTGTAAGACAGATATAGTCTCTGTCTACCCCCGAAGGAAAATACGTTGTTAAAGGTATTATGTAATAGATGTTATGTAAACTTGAGCATTTGTTCTGAGGTATAATATTTGTATATCTACTTAGTTTTCAATATCCATTTAATTTTCCCGTCAGGGTATCGGTTCTTCCTTGCGCTGTCAGTTTTTCCTCGAACCGGTGAATTGTTAGACAATAAACTGGCGATCGGCCCCTGGGGTGGTTCAGTTCCAATCCAATTATTTTTCCGTGGCGCCGCCCAGCGGTGTGTAATTGATTTATTTGCTCATTTCTTGCGCATACAACACTTATCTTCTAAACACAGACGGTCGGTGTAAACTTGTTTCACGAAAATGAAGAATAATATAGTATTTATTAATATTTCTTTTTATCCCTATCTGTTCTAATAATATAAAGCTGAAGAGTTTAGTTTGTTTGAACGTGCTAATCTTAGGGATTACCTATTGGTTCGATTTTAAAAATGATTGCGCTGTTGTTTCTAAGTACATAGTATGTAATGTTAGTATGTAGGTATATGTATGTATTTAAAGATTTTTTGTTGTGCACTTCTACCCTTTCCACAAGTTTTCTCTTCTAGAGGTTTGCTGGTAGAAAATTCATAATTGAATTAAGCTCGCCTGTGTACCTACATTGTTGTTTCCTATTTATAATTGTTTAAGTAAGTGTTTTGTGTACAATAAAGAATAAGAATAAGAATAAGAACAGTGCAATAAATTTTTAAAGCCTTTCTCAATAAATAGGCTATCTAAGTAGCATTTTAAAATGATACAGATATAAATATTATGAAGATGGTTTCAAATAATAAAAAACTAAAAGCCTAACTTACAAACTAGATATCAATGCCTTAGAGCGAAAACCTTGTAAGTGTAAAATAAGTAACTTTTCAGGAGAAAGAAATAAACGTGCGTGCTGAATTTTTTTGTACGGCGTCCTTTGAATTTTTTTTTTATTATCTTAAAGAAATTTAACCCGCTTTTATAGCCAGAACTGATCGATACTACGATAAGATTGTCTATTATATCTTCCTAGAAACGAAATAGCATATTTTGAGCAAAACTGCATTTACGAGTCCTTCACTCTAAGGTGTCGACAGGCCTATATAGAATTCTTCTGAATTGAAGCAATAAGGGAATGTGTTTAGAGCGCTGCCGGTATTGTTGGCATGTTTCTAGTTAGGTTAGGTTAGGTAACTTATGAAAAACTTCCGTTTTTATGTATAAAAATCAACTTAGTTCTCATTACTTCATAATGGCTTGGAAATTGTTTGTTGAAAGTTGTGTCTGAAATGTTATGAAAGGGTCGGAAACACAAGCCGAATAAACTCAAACAAATGAGTTTAGAAGCCAAGCTCCAAAATGATATTTACAGTTATTTAGAATCAAATTATGTAGATTTAATATCCATGTAATCTTTGAAATGTAGTATGTTTATATTTGAAGAAAAGTTGCAGCTCTTTTGGGACCGGAATCGACTTTGAAATAGCAATAGGTCGCAGGTTTGGTTCCACTTAAACTTATTTTTAGTGTCCCATGGGTCTTATCTGAACAATCTTACGAGTTGAGAGAGTTTATGCCATAACCCACACACACTGGCCAAGTGCGGTTTGGTGGATGTGACATGTCCACGAATGGTTAGTTCTTAGATAGGTATGCCGGTTTCCTCACGATGTTTTCCTTCAACGATATTGAGCAGCGGAGATGAAAAAAATTCACACAAAGATATGTGGGCATAACTGGGAATCGAACCCGCGATCTTATATTTCTAAGGCGAGGCTCGGACCGCTGCGCCACGACTGCTCTTTGGGTTCTGTTCGTGCCCCCCCAAATTTTGAGTGAATCGTTTCATCGCCACTAATTATATAAGTGAAGGAAAACATCTTGAGGAAATTGATAAGTTTTGTAGCCTAAACGCATTATCATTTGACAGGATACCGCCATTCGCATCATTTAACTATGTAACTTGACTACCCTTTATGACAGAGCGTTGAGATTATGGGGTTTCAGATAAAAAATCGAAGTGCGGCCAGCCGCATACAAACTTCAATCTGGTCAACAGCTAGTGCCACAGTCTGCCTAATTAGTTCTTAAGATAATTGAGAGCAAGCGGAGCTGTGAGTCCCACTAATGAGTCCTACACTCATTAGAGAGGCGCACAGATCCATCCGTGCATAAGTCGGTTATCGCATAAAACCATTAACCTTTTTTTTGTGCAGTCGGGCAAAAATAATACTCTGGGACATTTACACACACGGTCGTCTGGTCCCAAGCTAAACTGAGCTTGTGTTATGGAAACCACATAACTGGTATATACTACTTTTTACAAATAATAATTTTCTTTTGTAAATATATACTTATTATAAAAAATTTACACTCAGACTCGACACAAACACAAAATGTTCATCATTAATGTTTGTCTCGGGTGGGAATAGAACCCATGACCGTGCGTGAAAAGCAAGTATCTTACCGACCACGCCAAAAGTATTCTGTGTCTTTCCCCGATTCTCAAATTATGTCCATACCAAATTTCATCCAAATCAGTCCAGTAGTTTAAACGTGAAAGTGTTATCAGAGTGTTTTTAAGTTAACTCTTGATTTGTATTTTTCAGTTTAGTACTACAACTTTAACTTCAACTTTGATGGTTATGGCTCCATCGTAACAACCAATGATGATTCTGCTAATTTGCTACTGTCAGGGTTAGAAAACAGATTGACACCGAGTAATTTCGCAATTATTATGTTAATAGTGATTTAAGCCGTGTTGTGTGGAAAATATTACACAAAAACCTATCTAATGCACTTAATCCTAATGTGAAAACAGGCGAAGCATATTACGTAGGACGATGTTATCGATCGTCTGTAACTTCGTAGTGGACAGCGGTTGTGGTAAACAGTTCCTGAAGTGGTATTCTAAAACCAAAATGTAACATTTACAAGGAGTTTCGTTTACCACCTCCCTTTTTTGTTCAGAGTATTTGTCGTAAGAGAATACGGGATAGTGTTATGGTCAACGTGGCCACGTGATTTTTCCTTTCAGAATAGGGATGTGGGAGCGGTGTGCCGTATTTAAGAACGCGTTTAAGGGGCTTTATTTCGGACATTGACGGATTGCTGGTATTCGAGAATCGCCCCTACCCTGCCACACTGTCCAATTGATGTTATAAATTGATTCCTGTGGATCCTATTTTCAGATATAAAACGTACTCTACTTAAATATATTAGTTCCTGGAAGTTTCAAAATTTTTTGGTTAGTTCGTAGAAAAAATACCATGAGCAGCAATAACGTAACCTCATGAGCAGCAATGGTGACAAAGCGGTATAGACCTAGCCTTTGAAATATAGGGTCGCGGGTTCGATCCCCAGTCGTGCCCACACATCTTTGTGTGAATTATTTAATCACCGCTGCACAATATCGGCGAAGAAAAACATCGTGAGGAAACCGGCATGTGTGAGAACTAATCATTTGAGTAGATGTGACATCCACCAACCCGCACTTGGCCAGCATGTGTGAAAATAGAGTCTAAAAAAGGCCGTCTTTTATGATAGTTGAGAAAAGACCCAGGCCAGGCGTGGGACACTAAAAAGGGATGAAGTAAACTGCTTCGTTAGTCTATTGCTAAGAGGTTCTAGATTTGGTCCCTGGTAAAGAGATAGATTTTGTAATAATATATATCATTAGATTCATATTAGCAAAATATTTCGTTCCCCTACTTATAGAATTTTCTTTATTAATAGTAAAGTTTTGGTAGCAGCTCGAAGTTAGGAATTGTACTCGCTAAACGGCATTATAGGCTCACTCCATATTATCTCATGCAGCTAATAAAATTATTGAAATAAAACTTAAATGTGTTACTCGAAAAAGAAAATCGAGAAATGACATTTAAATTTTCTACTTTAGTCTTCTAATTATTTAATTTAAAATAGTTTTTTTATGTCAATATCTTCTTTTGCCAGATTATTATTTTTTAACTCTGTCAAAACCAAAGATAATGTAAAAAAAAACGACGGGTTGCACTCCGGGAGTGCCGGCAGAAGTGAAAACTTGATTATTAACGTTGAGCATGTTTGATATTTTGGAATCGTTAGGGAATAATTTTGCACCAATTGCTTTATCAGTATAAAAGTACTATCATTTATGTGGTAGAATACAATATTCATTTATTGCGCTATCGTAAACAAACATGACAATTTATATTACATTAAAAATTTAACACTTTAAAACTATTACAATTATTTTACATTAAAAAGTTTATCTCTCCGAAAAATCAACTTTACGAATACACATCAATGTGATCACTACACAGACGGTCGAGCCATCAGCTGTCACCATCCATGGATGCGCGTGGCACGCTGTAACATACACGAACATTCGCGCAAGCGCCCTGCGTCCGTCTTACGCTTTTTCCGACTTTTTCGATCAGGGTCACGTGTCCTGACGCGAGTTTAAGATTTTATACCCATTACAGAAAAAGTGCTCAACGCCGCTAAAGAAGTTTTCACTTCAAAAACATTACTGTCAAAACTGCTAGCAAGAGAATTCATATTAAACGATTATATTAAACTTTCTTTACATCTCCCTTTCTGCAGGAAAAAAATCACATAGAATTTTAAATTATAATTCATGTTATAGAATGAGATTTTATTTTCTTTACATCTATGGGACCTATAGGCCGACCGTTTAACTCGCGTATCGCCATCTGACGTACAAAGTCATAAAACATTAATTAAATCTCATATAGAACTATTTAACCACAGATAAAAGTAATGTAAGACTATTCGTCATTAATATCTATATCGCTTGAATCATCATCACTATCTGTGCAGCTTGAGGAGGCGATCTTGGCGATAGGCGATACGCGAGTTAAACGGTCGGTCTACCTATAAATAGCTGAAGAAATGTAAGCTTTATTCATCTCTTTTCACCATCAGCTAATATCATGGAAAAAGGAAACAACTGGTGTTTTGATAATATTAATAAAGATTTGTGAGCTCTGTGTTATTAATAATAATTTATTTATTTTTCAAATTCAAATATTGTATGTTTTTCTAATCTGAATTAATAAAATCAAAATTTATTATGTACTAGCATTCAATCTACGGTTCTGGCCGCGCGTATGTCGGTTATCCCGCAAAACGATTAACCACTTTTTGCGTAGTGGATAAAAACTATCCTATATCCATTTCCGGGTCTCAAAACATCTCCATACAAAATTTCAGTCAAATCGGTTCAGTAGTTTAGGCGTGAAAGCGTCAAATAGCGTTACTTCCGTTTATTTACTGTTCTGTGGCATTAATTTAATATTTGTCATTTTTTATGTAGGATTATAAAAATGTTTAAAATTGGACTATTATAAGTAAGTGTACCTATCAGTCGCGAAGAGTCCATCTAATACGAGTACTTCCGCTTCCCTTTAGGAATTGGTCAACATAACCTACTTTAAATATTATGTAACGCCTAAAAGTTTTAAATAGCATCAAAAATGCAGTACCTACATACTTCTTGGTGAGTTTGAAAGTCGTAACCAAGAAATACATGTCATTTTTTTGCCCCGTCTTTTCCTTTTAAAATTTTTAACTTTCTCCTCTGGTACCTATCTAGTATTTTTAAATTTAAAGTTAAAACCAAAAGTTGTGAAGATAACACATATCTTTTTGCAAATTGCTAGAATCCATTTCAACGTGTTAATGGAAACACAAAGTGTAGAATTTAAAATGCAGTAATATGTGAAAAGTAAAAGAGTAAATCTATTTGCAGCTTTGTAAGTACTGAAACGAGACCATTCTTTTTCCGACTGTACCATGTTTTAGTTTTAATGTGTGAGACAAATTCGTTTACTTAACTTCTTTAGAAAATGTTCAAAGTACATTGTAGTTACATTTCGTTTGCATTTGTTTAAAATATTTTAAAGCTGTTTATTTTGTAGAAATTGGTTTAGTTAAAAACTAATCGGCAATTTAATGATTGTGGTGATGAGCAGCTACCATTCTTAGAAAATCTAGCATTGGCGTTATATAGGGTGACTGGTAATTAGTTGTAAAATACTCAACTTATTTAAATTAAATTAGTATTTAATATCGAGCCGCGTGGGTAGAAACTGTGATGTACCGTGGGTTACGGGGTGCGCAGTACATCTTGCTCGCGCCGACTTGGTAACTATCGTCGTCCCTACTGCGCGGCTCAATATAAAATAGCGAATGTATTATAAATGTATTAAATCAGTTGCCCCAAACAAAATTTTCTTCAGGAAAGTACTTTGTAATCATGAGCATTTCCACTTTGCGTATATAATAAAATTCTTAGTTTTATTCATGAAGTCGCTTTTATGAATATTAATGCAACGAAAAAACGCACGTGAGCTATAGGTCCCTTTTTGTTGGCTCCAAACAATGCAAGCTCCAGTTGTGTCATATTTCATTATTTTAAACGTTGCTTTTTGAATGTCGCGAAAACGTTGTCACGTGGAACATGACATTGTTTTAAAATATATTTGATACCGAAATCTACATTTTGCACCAAAACTACAAACTACGTTTTATACAGGGTATAATCACGTTTCATATAGATAGATACACGTTCAAACATAATGAGCGTGTGTACAAGGATGGCATTTTTTTTAAATATATTTAAACAAATGTTTGAACGTAAAAACTATAAGTTACAAAAGAACATTTAAAATTACATCGCATACCAAGAAATTGTTAGTTCGCGAAATGCCAGGTAAGGGGGAACAGGAATTGTGACACCCTTTTAGTGTTGGTGCTAGACAGAAACGCGATATCGCGTGTCGACTATACCTAGGTACTTTCAGGCAACAAAAGGTACCTAGAACTCCGCCACGGTAAGTTAACAGTGTGCTTGTTATCATGTCAATGAGAAAATGTACACATCATTGTTACTATTAAATCTAGTTAATAAGGCCGAGGGTACATCGGACTGCGAAACGAACTGCGATACTTGATCGATAAAACAAATAATTAAAATGGCTACACTGCACGCCGAATACTACATACTATTACTAATACTATTGATTTTATGCGATAGAATCAAAAGTCATATCAGCGAAATTTAAGCGAATTTATTACATAACTTCTTACTTGTGCGAAAAGTTCAACTAGACGATTTGATCGCTGTTATAATGTAGACACATCATCGTCGGATTTTTAGTTATAAAATGAGTTGTTTCTTTCTTCCGTGGCTATAATGTAGCTATACCATGTTTAATCCATTTCGCTCTTCCAGTCGCATCGCAAATTGCTGCCCACTGTAGATTCAGCCTTAATTCTGCCTACACTGATGCTTCTTAATAATCGTCATCAGTACCATTGTCACCTAGTGTCGGGGTGCAAGTTGGGTTGTATTAGCCGATTTAATTGAAACTAAAATATGGCATTGTACTGCACCCACACGGGAGGTTTTAATGAGAGGAAGCAGCATTGTCTTTTTATACCTTACTAAAAATTAACCGAGTAACTGTATTGTAATTGTATTATTTTTTAATGTTGGCAATTGTTTCTTTGTCATGGTGGCGGAAATGTGTAGGAATACTTGAATTATAATTTACCTGGACCCCTAGCAAAAGTCACATAGTAAAGCTATAGATAGACAGATCTAAAAGTATGAAATGTATAGGATTGACATGTACCTAACTACGGAAAGTCCAGTGACAATCTTATGTCAATTTTTCACATTTTGTTATTGTAAATCTTTTGCTATCACTTCGCTATATGTTGGTTAGGGGTTATGATCTTGTTTAAACTAAATGCAAAAGCACGAAATCTTGAATAAAACAAGAATAAAGAAACACTAAATTAACAATCAAAGAAAATTACATCAAAACAAAATAATAAATTAACAAGAGTCATAAACAACGTAACCAAGCTGACTGACAACTTGTGACGAATTGTAACAACTTGCTCCAACGTAAGAACTCACAAGGCAATAAAAGTAAAGAGGATCAAAGTCTCGTCTAGCTTAATTACCACTTGCAAGTCAAAATGTGCACGAGAATGCATGTTCTGCACGTAAAGCTAACTGGGTAACAAATAAATAATAGTTTTCCACTGAACGCCTAACCGCGGTTTGTTATCAGAATGTCTGAAGCGGTGTATAACGAGGCGTAGGGACAATGTGCCCCCTTTGTATTCCACTCTACGTGTACTCGAAATAACAAGAGCTCTATTTTCAATTCCTCCATCGCGTTGCGGTTCATAAGCATAGGGTGAGCCCTTGAAATGCAAAGAGTTTTTGCATACACGAGCAGTTTCTCTTTTTCTCTGCCTCCGATGTAAATATGCTTAAAGGAAATGAATACGAAATTGAATATTGAGATTTCAAATCGTAAAGCGGTTTGTAAATGTGCAGCTGACGCAAATCCGCTAGCAGATACAGTAATATCTATTTAAATTTGTATGAATAGCGTACAACAGCAAGACTTAATCCCTCTTCAAAGCACGAAAATCTTGGTGAAAACGTGATTTTAAAGCAAAATAAATAATACGACTTACTAACTTGTGAACCGGATTTGTATAAATTCTGACAAATTGGTGTACATTGAAACTGTCATAAAACAAAGTTATATAAAATAGGTGCGGTTATAGCCATCGTTGAGTTAACGAGCAAACTGTAATAACGGCAGTCAGTTGAATGACAAATTCATTAGATATTCTACTGCAGAATGTTATGATGCTTCATCTGATTAAGTAGCATGTAGAATTATATAATGTAGATTTGAGCTCCTTAGGCACTATGTAATCAATAAAAAAAAGAAAGAAAGAAAAAAGAAACAAATAGAAAGGTCCGTAAGTAAAAAGTATATTTGTGAGATCAAAAGCAACTTACATACTAAACTAGTTTGCAAACACAATTTTCATATACTTACAAAAAACTCTAAGTTTGTGAACAATTAAAAGTATTATGCCAAGTATTCCGCATTCAAACTTTTATAATTATTTTCGAAATCCAGTGAAGGCAGATTAAACGATGGAAACTGGGAAAATTAGCCGATTCTGTAGAATTTCTGTAATTGGTCCCATTGTGTGACTAAATTTCGAGCGACCTTGGACCATTGAACGGAAAACTTGAAGTAATAAACTTGTTTTTGTGCTGAATTGCCTCATTTTGAAATTAATAAGAAAGTGAGTTTCTATAGGGTTCTGCTGTTATTGTTTTTACGAGATGTCACTCACAAATCTGATGTAGTGTTAACTGCTATGATAGGAATATAGTATTTAAAACCGTCTGCAGGCTAGTTGCAACATACCTACATTAAACTCATTATTCCCCTAAATTAAAAATTTATTTTCCGTTAGCCCGATTGGTTTCTCTAAATAGTATGTTAGGTATTTCACTTCAACCTTTTTTCGTATCCCACAACTGGGCACAGGTCTTCTCTCAACTATCTTACAAGTGGAGAGAGTTTAGGCCTTAATACACACACGCCGCCAAGTGCGGGTTGGTGGATGTCACATGTCCTCGAATGATTAGTTCTCAGACATACCGGTTTCCTCACGATGTTCTCCTTCACCAATATTGGGCAGCGGGATGTAACAATTTACACAAAGATGTGTGGGCGCGAATGGGAACCGATTATTTTTAAGGCGAGGCCCGTACCACTGAGCCACCGCTGCTTATGTTTGTTAGGTATGTTAGTAAAAATATATTAAAAGACGTAAAATAAAATAGGGGTTTTAGGGGTAGATTTTAATAAATTCAAAATTTTCTTCAGATTATTGTTGGGAGATGAAAGTTTCTCTCAATTACATTGGGATGTGCTCATGATCTTGGTATGGTAACATTGTGACATTTGATAATCGACAAAACTTGGAGTAAATTTACTTTTTTGAATAGAAACAATAGATACTTTTTATAATTGGTCCATAAAAAATCAGGTACCTACTTTAAATATCAAAACATACTGTAATATTATAGTCCTTGAAATCGGAAGATATTAATACAACGATACGATAGCTGCACATACCTTTTAATACAAAAGATTAATATTATCAGCCTTTTATCCCAGCGGGCTGACATTTGTTTTGTTTATGTCTATGATAAATAAAGGGAAGTTCATACTAATGTTTGGAGACCAAATATACAGCCCCGAATGTTTTTACAAGTAACAAGAGTAGAAGAGATATCGGTTTGTCTTATAAAAATATGGTAGTCGTTTATTTTGCGATATTTACTTTGCGAAAAGTCAGAATGTGAATTAAGTGGGTCCTATTTACATAAGCTAAGCACAGGGATTTTGAGTTTCTCTAATTAATAATGAAAATGCTATTACAAATCAAATATGTATTACTATGTGCCGTAGGGCGTAAACTAAATTAGCAAACTGTAGCCTAACTGACGGTTGTGATAGCATTCAGCCTGACAGTTGTCAAACTCACAAGACGTCGCTGTCACTACAGGTTGGTTGTCTGTGATTGTCATAATTATGGGGAATAATTTCTATGAGGTCGGTTGCATATACTACTAAAAGAGAACCTAGCTTGCTAGTTGGGTGTGAATTAAATTTGATCTTACTTTAGAGCATCCGTTTCCATCCACGTAGCTGCTACAATCTCTAACAAAGATATTGAAAGACTGTCTGTGATGTTATTTTGTGTCCCTTCGAGTTGCATGAAAATTTTGTGTTTCTGATGATCGCAACGCAATGGGATCGACGGCATATATGTATATCAGACCTTTATCCAAGTGTATGATAAAAACATTATCAGGGAAACCGACATATTGCTTAACTAGCTTCTTTTTGAATCTTGGTTAGCATGATACACACAAAGTAGCCAAAGTGGAAATTACCGGGATTTAAAGTAACTACCCTAAATAAATAATAACTTCGGTATTAAATAACATTAATCTTTTGATTAAAAAACATCTATCAGTTATTCTTATTTATTATCTATGGCTGCATTTAGCGGATTACGACACGTCGGTCCTTTAATGTAATGCGCATCAAATTATTTATACGCACTAGTCTTCTATTAAAATTGCAAATTACAAGTAAATAACAATGCTTTAGTGCTACCACGATTTTTTATGGGACTTAACCCACCACCGCAATCCCGCCATTGCTACTCCTGTAAGCCAGGATCGACAACAGCGTCCTGAAGAGACTCGGGATTTGAACCCGGCCAAGTTCCAGGACACCTTAACTGTCTTGGACCCCCATGATCCCACAGATTATCAAAATCCTCCAAAACCTTAATAGCACTTGTCATGTCGAGATAAGTACATACGTCATTCTAGAATATGCAAATCTTAAACCTATGCGTGTCACGGAATAACGTGAGCTGATACTTAATTAAATTTTATTAAGTTGGATCCTAAGATAATTAAAATTGATTAAAAAATCGTCGAAAGATGAAAGCGGTACAGAGAGACAGTGGAAAGTAAAGAATTAAATAAATTATGTAGTAGAAAAACTGATTAAATTTCAAAAATAACTTATCAACTTTTGAGATTAACAAAGTAAAAAGGTTAACAAAAAGAGTTTATAAAGACTTAAAGAGATAGTGAAATGGAAATGACCAAATAAAAATTGGTAAGACTGAAATAATAACTGTTTAAGTTTCAAGTTTTGTCATAATAATTACAAAGTAAAATGGTTAACTATGAGAGGTGAGAAAGACACCAAAAATAGTGGAATGGAAAGAAGATATAAAAGTAAAAAGACAAATCAAATTTCAATAAAAACTATTAAAGTTTTAAGATAACTTACAATGAAATATAACAATTGGGGTTTATATCACTTTTACGATTCATACCTGAAATATTGGAGTACAATGAACAAGAAAATGTTAACAAATGGACGATAAAGATGGTACTAAATCTGTTGGCGGTCACCGTGGCCTAGAGACATTGTTGTATAAGTTTACCTCAAAAGTTCGCTGCTGTAAATTTTTTAACGGCGAACTGTTTATTGTACCTACAATAATATTTTGTTACTGTAAAGATTTTTCAAGTTTTAATGTATAAATTTAAGGTTTCGTTTTTATTTCCAACTTTATTGTACAGAACTTTACTTATTACACAGAGCAAAGAGGATGGAATTATTTATTTTTGCGATCATATTTTCAATTTTTGACATTCAGCAACCAACAAAGTCAAATACAAACCATTGTAAGAAGAGTTTTGAAGAATCTAGCTATAAATTACAAATCCCCATTCAAAGAAGTTCCAGTAAAGAGACCTCGAAAGTACTATTGAATTCTTTTTCAACTTAATTATAATGTTGCTTCAAGAGCTCTTGTTGTTTCCAAGAAATCTTCAGATGTTTTGAATAATACAATAGAAGTGGCACAATATCCAGGTACTGTAGGTGCAGATATAGCCTTGTGCCTAATAAAAGTTTTATATAAATGTAAAGCAGAAAGAAATTTTCCATTGTAAGCGGCTAAGAATATTAAGTATTGTTTCTTTCAGTTTCCTTTCAGACTTCTAGCATACATAAAGCGGTGTCGTAGTTGAAGTTTTCAAGTTCTGTGTTACACGTTCCGTCTATAAAAGCGCCTACGATAGGTACTTTTGGAAACCGGAGTACTAACTAAGTTCCCTTGATGGAGGAACATTGTTTGTCAACCGTGTAGCAGGCGTTTAAATGTGCACTACCTTGCATTTTAGCTTAACATCTGACGCATGTGACGTTAAACTACCCCCTATGAATACATTTCCCTGACATCAGCAGTTAATCGCGAGCATCTGATGTATCCCTCGAAAGTGCATACAGGTGCGTCATCATTGATCGTATGCCACAGTCTTACGCATTAAATCAGTTAGATAGTTATGGTGCTAAAGGAAAATAAAAGGCAATTTAACGGTCTGATTTTACTTTTACCACATACTTAGATTCTTTAGGGTAAGTCGTTAGATCGCGGCGGTCATTATAGAAGTACAAGACTACTAGCAGAACTCTCGACCGTTTTCTCTGTAATCTCTGTTTGAAGTTATCGCGGAATCATTTAAAAGAGTTCGAAAGAGCGCTCAATTTAATTAAAAGTGTTCATCCGGGATTTCGAAGTCGAAACAAAATTCCTTGTATTGCACTTACGTCTCCTGATGCAGGTGTTTTAAACCTTTTTTTTATTTACACCTGTTGCGAAACGTAGAAACTATACGGAAGATAGCGACCAAGTTTCGCTCTAATCTTTTATTGTTATACCTGGTTGCTATGGAATCCTTGTTCCTATTTTGCTATTTCATTAACTTAATTTATCTTTTTTATATTTCCGGCGTCTGTCTCTCGGTATATCGGCCAGTCTTTCTCAATTACGGAACAGATTTTGGTACCAGTTAGATAAGTCTACACAGTAGGTTTATGCTATATTTAAGTATTACCATCATCATCTTAGGCGTTCGTAATCATATAAATGGGTTTAGTGGCTAACTGCCTTAGAATAATTTCTCGGCATTAGCATTTTGCCTCGTAATTTTTTGGGAAACTAACGTGAGTAGCAAGTACCCACTTAACTTAATGAGACTACCTTCAGGATGATACATTAAATATAAACCATTTAATTCACTCTGATGTGTGTTTTGGTAAATTAACATAGATTGCATATATGAATTAGATACATATGCCTTCTTCTTAATCAACTCAGTCAATTAAAGAAAACTGAAGTTTTGATTTGAATTTTTTTTATTATGTTCTGGGACATTAACATACACGGTCATCTGATTCCAAACTAAGCAGAGCTTGTAATATAAAAGCCATATACCACAATGACACCTAGGTATGCATAGATATACTACTTTTCTTGTGAATATTTATTTAATACATAGTTACATTCAGACTCAACATAAACAGACATGTTCAGCACATAAATGTTTGTCTTGGGTGGGAATCGAACCCAAAAATCCCGTTTCTTACCGAGCAGGCCTCCGTCCTATCGTTAATAATTAATATAATAATTTTAGGCTTATAAAATTTAACAAGAAAATGGTAATGCGCACGATACTCTCTGCTGAGGTAGGTTTGTACATTCGTATTTGTGTGTAGCTTTTATTTACGTGTACATTTGTAAAGACGCTTCAACTGTTACATATGGGCTGTAAGTGGTTACCTCGCCTACCCTTAAAACTGGCAGAAACAACGTGTGAAATGCTCTAAGACTTTAGGTATCACTGAGTAATATTTTAAAACAGTAGTCGCCTTTATGTGCCCAAAACTGGACCTTATTATAAAACAGATATAATACAGGTATAGCTCTCTCCATTTCTTCTTCATATAAACTGTAGTGTGGCAAATTTTATAATGCACCATCTGCCTTTTTGTAAAATAGGTAGATTGTATTTGCTCGTATTTATTTAAGTATAATAGACTAACTATACGACAATACCTGAAAGCAATGACCACCACTAGCATGGAACACAACTTTATTTAATTTTGGACACACATTAAGAGGAAACGTTATTATTAAATAAAACAGATCGTTGCAAATTTTCAGCAACCTATTGAAATATACAATTGACACTCATTATCTGGTTATTTCAATTATTTCGGTTGTTAATGATTGCGTATCGAATTTCATTTATGTTTTGGACTAGGATATCTAATAACTTACTAGTTTCCATTTATTTCATTTGTATTTAAAGCTTATAACTATTAATGTTTATTTAGATTTTTGATCTTACTAAAATTATAATCCAAATTCTAAATAAGTGGTACAATAAACAATGGTAGTTTATAGTTTGATGTGATAGCGATTTTTAACATAAGAGGACATATTATTATGACATACACCAATCCTCATTGAGCCAACGTGTGTGGATAAACGTCTAAACTATCTTGTAACATACTTAGTTAAGAGGACTTTACTTAGAGTTACATGTCATATAACACTTATCTAATACTAGTTTCCGCCCACGGTTTCAACCGCATGGTACTTATTGGGATAGTAAAAAGGATAGTAGGGAAAAAGTAACCTATGCGTATATCCAGACCTTATGTCGACGCCAGATTACCGCACCATCGACCTTAGCACCTTGGTATTAAGGTACTATCTTAAATGTATCGAGCCATACTTTCCACCAATCATAACACTTCACATTCATTCTACACCCGCGTCTCTATCAGTCACCCCGACCAGTAACATTACACACTAATACGACCACAACACACGTGAAGTCACTAATTGTAACTAATTTTCAATTAATACAAATTTTAATCAAAAAACCAAATAATCTCAAGTATTTTCTTGTGTTCATCACGAACACCTTAATTTATCTCTGTGCCAAATTTCATCCAATTCCGTCCAGTAGTTTTGCGTGAAAGACTAATAAACTTACCTACATATATAGGTAATATATGCCTACATATATATAATTATATCCATATCCAAACATTCTTACAAACTATTACGTTTATAATATTACTTAGTATGATAATACAGTCTGTTTGATTTGTATTTTAGTCTGATTTGCAATATTTGCTTATATTTCCTCAACATCTACAACAGGAACACATGCGGTATATGCAGGAAATCAATTGAGTTCACTTCGTTTATTTGAAGGAAACAGAATTTGTTACCAGTCAACATGTTTTGACGCCATTTCACTGCTTAGTAATTCGCGTTACATCGTAGACCAGATTATCAACATCAGGTAAGTCAGCTAGCCTATTTTAGAATTTAAAAAAACATTAGAGTAATTTGAGGAAGCCTCGGACTGCCTCGGTGGTCCAATGGTCCGCGAGGTCCCGGGTTCGATTCATGGGTCGAGCAAAAAGACTTTTATCTATTATATCAAATTTCCGTGTCACAATGTTTGTTACGTACTCCTCCGAAACGGCTTTACCGATTATTACTAAATTTTATATGCGTATTTAGTAGGTCTGAGAATCGGCTACTATCTATTTTTCATACCCCTAAGTGATAAGGGTTGTTCATCCTTAATTTTTTTTTTAATTTTTGGACGTATTACCTTAGTAATACGCGGTACGAAGTTCGCTAGGGCAGCTTGTAATATATGTAGAGAATCTTAAATGCAGCTCAAAGTTTGGAATTGTTCCTAATGAACAGCAATAAGCATGCGAAAAGTGGGTAATATTCACCTCTGCCTACATCTTTGAGTAATACAGCCGTGATGCTGTGTGTAATTTGGGGAAGAATTATAAACCTCTATTTATTTGCTCTATGCTGTCTCCCGTTTTGCCTGGGGGGAATTAAACAATGTAACTTTAGGAGTATTATCTTTCTGATTAAATTTATGTTGGATCCAAGATTGTTTAGGTGTCCCAGGAGTTGGCTGGGTTCAAATCCCGAGTCTCTTCACGATGTCGTTGTCGGTCCTGGCTTACAGGAGTACCAATGGCGGGATTAAGAATAGTTGAATCGAACCTCGACTCTCGCCAGTGGGTTAAGTTAAAAAAAATGCCAAATGTACTTGACTTTACTTGAATTTTTAAAATGTTGTGATTAATTGTTTTATTTCTGTAGGAGTACAAGAATAACAGTTATTATGAGTTACTCATAAAACTGTTGCTATCCTAACCTACTTTGACTGATGGATTCCAGTTTTAATATTTCAATCACTTAAGCTACTATTCAGAAAGTAATAAAAGCTGAAAGTGACATAAACCAAGGCTATAGCAACCATAAAACTGTACTAAACGATTTGCGGTATCTCAGTTTCAAATAAAATAACATTGTTACTCTAACACTGTAAGATAGAATTACCTATTCGTAAAATAAAAAAATTGTAGACATAAAGTTTCTTATTTATGTTATTAAATAAGTCTTTGATTAATAACCGCGAGGTCTCGGGTTCGATTCTAGGTAGTAAAAAGACTTTCCTAATACAGGCATTTAGAGAATCTTCGTTGCGGCTCGAAGTTTGGTATTGTATCCGACGAACAGCAGTAATGTAAGTTCGCTCTCTAAAGTGGGTGATATTCGCCTCTGTCTATACCTTCGGGTACTAGTATACATGTATATTGCATTTAATTGACGTGTAAATAACTTGTGATTACCAATGATTGTAGGTCAGAAGGTGGCAATAGAATGAGGTTCCATAAGGGTTGGTGCCATAAAGGACCCGACCATAAAATTCCGACCCACTCTCGGTGGTGTATGGTGTATCGGTTCTACCGTCCTCGGCCGGCTCACCGAAAAAGTCCAGTAAACCAATAAAGGCCCTTCCGGCTAATTGGGTTAGGACATCCGCAAAAAAAAAACCAAATTGTGTCATTAGACGTTGCACCGTAACATAGCGAGGCCGCTTGGCGCGGCTTTGTCTGGTAGGTGGTCAATAAACACGGGTGAAGCCTATTACTAGTTTTGGTCACTTGATTTACACCACCCGGGGACCACGTGGGGGGATTAAGATTAAAGGTGTAGTCTGGGATTCGAAGCCGAGGCTTCAGATAGGTATGTTTGAATATTACGCTGTCGTCAACAAAGCAGTCTGTATAAACTGCAGCTGTACGTAGCAGAGGCCTATTAACAAGAATATTACGTTCATCCATTCCATTACCGAGGCAGCTATTGTTTTAGTGGGTACCAAGTTATGCGCATTACGATTAGCGAGATCCACCTTTAAGCTACAAAAGTACCTTTATATATACTCTAGAATACACCTTAAAAGATATTTAAGTAACTATACCTGACTAGGTAGCAGTGGCAATTCAAAATGAAAAAATGAAAAATCTTAATAGAAAAAATCCCCAATAAAAATTCTCCTAATAAATGAAAGATTTCATTTAGTAAGAGTATATCAGAAAATACTAGCAACATAGTATAAAATAGTTACAATACTTGCTATAGTTACATTGCTTACTCGCTTGGTAGAATTTGAGATTTATCAAATTCTATCTTGCCAGTAAGCAAATTACTTAAGTATCACACCGAAATATCCAAATATTGAATTAGGACTGATTACTTTACCATATTCAAATAAGGAATGTTTTTAAAGTTTTGATAGATTTTCCACACACAAAATATCATAATTATCCCATAGAACTTATTAGGCTACAGATAAATCTGGTTTCATAAATCAAACTGCTCTGTGTAGTTGTCGAACTTTGACCTAAATTTGTAAAAGACCGGTTTTACATGGTGTGTGACCAATCGGCTGTTAAGGTACTCATGTTTACAACGTTAATACCAGCCGTAGATTTCCACCCTTACTCAGGAAACTAACTGAGCGAGGACATCCGGACGTCAGAATTGTTTACCTCATGCTCGCGTGTTTATTTCCTCCGGGTTTTTGTTTGTGTCTACAAAAATAACTTGACTTTTAAAGGTAAGGCAGCCAAAGTACTAAAAATGTTAATTGGGTATTAGTATGTAAGTATAATAATTTTCTAGAGAAAATCTTTTATATAAGGTAATACAGATTTTCCCGTGCTTTCCTTGATACTTTTTCATTTCACAGTTATGTTCTTATGTTATGTAACTCAGGTTAGCTGTGATTTAGGTACCTACCTACCTATCTACATACGTATTACTTAGCACAACCTGCACGTCAGTCCTAGTTACTTCATGTAAGTAGATTGTGTGAGATTGAGAGTTTGTGATTTTAAAGAACCATGTAAGATTTATTTATTTATCTTCACTTCACTTCACTTCAACCCTTTTTAGTGTCCCACTGCCGGGCACGGGTCTTCTCTCAACAATCTTACTAGTTGAGAGAGTTATTTATCTAATACCTTTAAACGAGCAATTCTTGTAAGTATATATTATCTGAATCGCCAAAACGGCTTCAACGATATTCATAAAATTTATTGGGTTAAAGGTTTTGAGGGCGATTAATCGATCAAGCTAGGTTTCTTTTTGAGAAAACTTCGTTTTATTTGTGTTTTTAGGCAATGAATAACTGTTACAATACCATTAGAATACGAAGGCAATTGGGCGGTCTCGAAACCAGAAGATCCCGATTCGAATCCAGATGAATATTTTCCTCTTTTTTCAAGTTCCTTCTTTTGTGAGATACTATTACTGGGAGCCCTTTAATATCGGCTCTGTGATCTAAAATAATAACCATATGAGATATTTCAGGGCAGATATAAAAGATTATATCTGCCGCAGTGACATATTGTTCTAAGGAGAACAAGATATCACTGTGGTTCTTACGGACTAACTTGCTACTTGTTATTCGTATACCCTTTTCAATTCATCTCTTCCTCGAAGTGACTGTTACGTATAATGTATACAGCCTACCATACCTAGGCTCTCGTAGCTACAAGCGTTAGGATAGGCCATAAAATCAGACACATTATCATTATGTTGCACTAGAAGGAAAGCTGAGTAGGTATCACATAAATTATCATCGAGATATTTATTTGTTTGCGATGTTTATACACAGAAAAATACTTAATAGAACTATTTAAGTACCTATTTACTTATGTAATATTACAAAACTTGTAGGGATATTCAAAAGCATCTCTTAGTTGGTCCCAACTTGCCACTCAAAAGTTGCCAACTTAGATCATAAGTCGACACTCGACAGTCAACACTATAAGAACTGAACAAACTCGTCTTGTAACATAATTCGGTGAAACACAAAGTTTTCTGAAGTAGCAATATGAGTTACGTGATGTGATTGATCGGTAAGATATCAATATATCACTATAATTGGAGTAACATAATGTAATAATGTCTTATACCGGAGTGTTTCACTGACACAGATTCAAGCGGTAAGCCAACACCACGTATCAACGATAAATTGATTTGGTACCAGATGTGCGAGGAACAAGATATGATTGTTTTATTTTTATGTTTGTTTATGAATTACTATCTATTTATAACATTAATAGTAATTGTAGAGATTTTTTTTTAAGTATTATAAATACCTAAAACAAACTACATAATGCAGAAAGTTAATATTAATAGAAAATACAAAAATAGGTTCATATTATCCATTAATTTAGTAGGTATTACATTAAACGACAATCAATGAAATCTCGCGTTCACACCGCAAATATCTAAACAAGTAACTATTGCTTTCTAGATAGCTACAACACTTAATTATAGAACTTCCCAGTCTCAAATTTTGTTAATCCATTAGATCGCTCGTTTCGACACAGAAACAACGAAGAAATAAACCCTAATTGATTAGACTTGAAGGTTTTTAGAACAACTTAATAGTTTGTGAGGGATGACTTAGCGGATCGCTGCGGGTCGGTGATGGATGACGCGACATCCCTCCAGCCAGCCTCTGGCCCGGCTTAGAACTCATTGAGGGAGGATTATATCGAGACGTTGACGAATTGCTACCACTCCATATGTAGATAGCACTTTCAATCGATTTAAAACTTCAGCCGCTGACCAAAGGCGGACATTTGTTAGGATTAATGGAGGCACTTTGAAGGTTTTTCCAAAATTCCATGCAATACGTTTAGAAGTTGACTTAGGTACATACATAGATTCCAACATTGGATTCTAGAACGATGTTGTTTGATCATATTACCCGTGAAATGGATTAAGTTAGCAGTTTATTACTGTTACCAGTTATTTAATAGGTACCTACTACTTATGCTAGTAGGCTACCTAATAAAGATTTCTTTTTAAGTGAATCTCGGAACCGTAGATAATGATCACCAAATTTGAATATTACACAGTTATCATGCTCAATTATTTATTTATGATAACACGGTTTTGTTAAACCAAAAACATTAACACATGATATCAACTGATTTTTTTTTTAAATTAAATTATTGTCATCATAAAATATCACGACACGAAAAATAGGTGCTAACTATGTTATATTGTAGAAGCTTGATATTAACAATATTACGATATTTGTCTGTATGTTTCTCCACTCAAATAAATAGAATATAATCTAGTGAAAAATAAAGATACATCGCTTATTCGTCGAATACTTATTACGAAATCTTGAAATTTAGGATGGTTGAAAGGAAATTAAGAAAGCTGAAATGAGATATGGAATGCTGCAGGCGTACAACTAGAGAGTATACTATCAATGAAAAAATACTAACAAATTTATTATAATTTTCATGAATCGGTAAGATGATTTATTACGTGTTATTATTGTAGGTAGGTACCAGATAATTCAAGAGTTTCACCACTTTTCACTAGAAAACATAAAGGAGGCAACGATAAGGCGTCAAGAATTAATTTCATTCCATGGCTTATGAATTTATGCGATTTTGTTGGTAGTCTGGTGACTGTAACTTTTGACTCAAGTCTGAAACTTTGTTACGAAACAAAATTACAATAGCACGGAGTTTATAGCCTCGGTCGGAGAGCGTACACTGATCAAAATATAAACGAGATTTTCACTTTGCAAGTCCTAAAAGTTTAACAAAATCCAAACAGTTATTGATAATTTATTGCGTTGCCGACCTTTCGCTAACGCGTTATGAAAACAGTGTTAAGGTCAAGCAGGAACGGGGAGACGTGACTTTTAGGTCTTACTGCTCATTTATTTGGGTATTATTGCAGTAATTCTGTTGCCATTTACTTAAGAGCTTTAGTATAGTTAAATATTTACTTGGTGCGATTTACTCGAGCGTACTCAATTATGTGAAGATGTTTGTTTTGTTGCCTTGTCTCAGTCATTAGTCAATACAAATATTTTGAGATCACAAAGTAGTGTAGTCTACTTTTCTGGTTCCTACTAAGAATTTAACATCTGAATATAAATAGGTACCCAAATAGATAATATTACCTACTAGCTATACTTTCATGAATCTTATTAGACCCCAATGTTATTTAACCAAAAATGTATAAATAGATATACTAATAGTTTTAGATCCATTATCATTATGGACTTGTCAAAAAGTTAGTTATTTTCCTACATAACTAAACTTTCCTATCCACTTCTCGCAAAGCCGTGATATATGTCTTATTCTATATATAAAAATACAAAGCATAGCAATCCTATATCAGATAATATGAAGAAGCAGGTCACAGGTAGCTTTGCAGGCTTATTTCTCACGGCGTCATAACGCCTTATTGCCGGCAGTTTACGATGCAATACACACCACTGCCACACTTTGCTTGTAATTGAATAGCAGGCGCTTTCTATAAATATAAATGTGGTAAGTTCTAACATAAGAAAACAATGCCGCTACATTTCTACCAAGTTTGTTAAGTCAATGTTTTTGTTACTAGGTATGAACTGTGATTGTTTTTTTATTTTATAGAATCACTATAGTGTAGTGAACTTTTATAAAGATTGGTAGAACGGTTAAAGTAGTAGATACGTAGATTAAACTAGCAGCTGATTTTATCTACAGTCTGTTCAGTTATTTTTCCTTTATTTCCTATGCTTTGGCCAATATAACTTTAGTTGATTAATCTAAAGCTATCTTGTTATGTCATACATAAATCAGGTTAACCAACCATCTGCTGCAAGTATTTCTAGAGCAAAGAAAGTGTTTATTATGGTGCTCTATGCTCTCTGGCTACTACCAAAGTATAAAACATATAGAATTCTTTACGATTTGCAGTATTCATAGCATGTTATGAGGTTATATCACACTCATAATCATAATGATATGCAAATATTCCTATTACGCTGTGTAAGTAACCTCTAAACAGCACAAACAAAGGAACATTAACATTAAACAAACGGACTAAACTGAAAATACAGTGTGTACTCGGGGTCTCCGCTATTTGTGGCTAAACGCAAACCACAAGCTGCCTAGTTTTAGGATACGACTCACTCGAAGGAGGTTCGGAGTTGGAGTTCTAAGGGTGGTTACAGCCTTTGGACAGCGGGGCTGGTATAGTAAGCATGCACAAACTAATTGTTCCTTGTATCGCTCTAGATTTAAACATATCAAACTTCGAATCACAGTTTATATTAAGTTACTTGTTATTGTTTAAATAACAAGTAACTTCTTTCTTCCATGGTTAATACTAATGCACCTGGTTGGTACCTACAAAATCGTGACGTATGGCACAACATAACACAACACAAATTTCAAATCATACGTAGTGCGAGTTCCAAGTCAACGATTAAAGGCCGATCGTCTAACTCGCGTATCGCCATCTGAGGTACAAAGTCATAAAACATTAATTAAATCTCCTATAGAACTATTTAACCACAGATAAAAGTAATGTAAGACTATTTGTCACTGTCTGTGCAGCTTGAGGAGTCAGAATCTTGTCGATAGACGATAGGCGAGTTAAACGGTCGGCCTATAGAGACCGTCCTCAAAGAAGAGTTTTGGCCGAAGGGTGTCGTCTACTAGAGATTTCGCGGTAACGCTGCACCACACAGCACAACACGACGCCGTCTTCGTCGTGTAATAAGTTATTTTCATATAATAATACGCTATTTGAGTTTTTATATGTTTTCTATGGGTCTAGTTCCCTTAAACATATGTATAAATAAATAGGTACTCAGTTAATCACCCCACCCCGCCTGGGTTTTGGGAGGGTTTTGATAACAGGTACCTATGGCACGACGTCATTCATCATTGTCGCTGTTGCAATTTTGTCTGCTGTCATCATGGGACATTGTACCCTGTCCATATCGGTGACCTGTAGTAGTGAGTTTTTGTCTATTAGAACGGACGTAAACCGTGCTAGTTCATTCGGTCTGTCTTCAAATTCAATGAAGTTTCCATCTGCTCCGGTCTTCTCTTTGCTGCAGCGAAATTAAATTAATTAATTAATAAGCGAATTTAATTCTATGCATGACTACTTGAAAGATCGTGACTATCATTAATTTAAGTTAATTACACTTTAACTGCTGTAAGAGTTAACTGAGTATCACAACGAACATACAGTTTACTTACAAAGTTTTAATAAAGTAATAAAATACCTAATCCTACGTTGAAAATAATACAGTACCTATAGATGCTAAGAAGGTGCAATCTAGATTTAGATCTGTATAATATATATGTGTAAGGGAATATGCAGCTTATTATTTATCAATCGGTACATGCATAAGGCGTGCACATTGCACTCCACCTTCATCAAACTGTAAATGTTAGAGTTAGGGCGCTATACCATAGGGAGAACATTAATGAGGTGTATTGGAAGCAAGTCTGCCCCCTTTCATGTGCAACGTCAAACGGGGGCGTATCAGACCTCGCTCAAAACATCCGATAGTGTTCTTACAGAAGAAGCTAATTTTGTCTAAGTGGGCTACTCTGTGAAGCTCGCGAGGGCGTCTCCCCAGCTTGATGTTTGACGCGTAGTGCTAAAATGGCGCTTTAGTTAATTAGTAAAGTCCCTGGCGACTATTGGCACCTAATAATTGTACTATTTAAAGGAACCTACTTAATTATTATGTTGTCGTTAACATAGACTTAATTCAAAAGAAATGCTGTTATTGTACTTAGCATAAATATATCTAATTTAAATAAATGTTATGATTTTGGCAGCAATACATTTAAATGCAGCTTGGTTTTATTATTAGGTAAACGACTCCTATTTTTCTTATGTGTTCAGTAGTACCAAATTAAACGCGCGAAGTTGGCTTGTCCCATGATTCCCATAGTCTTCCAGATTTATTGTAGAGGTACCTGTCAGCCTTTAGCTTTTCTGGACACACACACACACACATACACAAACATTACCTACTAGGATATTCATTATCCTGCCTTGTAATATTGCAGCAGCATTTTAACAGCGGTAACTCTTGAGCATGCTGCGATGATGTGCATTGTTTAGCTGTAAGCACGCATGTACCTCGTTCGCACAATACTTATGAATTTCCTAGGGGAAGTCTTTATTGTACTGCACTACGATAACAACTTAACTATATAGTTTTATTATATGTGGTTATATATTGAAATGGAGTATAAAGAAAGGGCTAAATATTGAGGGTCGAATTTTTTAAAGTTTTTCTAACTTCAATACCTTGGACCGAAGTTTATTGTGCTATCTAGTTTTATCTGTACCTACTTGATTTTATGTCTGATACGTCGTAATTAGGTACTTCATCAACTAAGTATAATCAGTATGTTGACCCTATGTTGTGATTTAAAGGAATTCTGACTTAAATATGTATTAATATGTAAGTAATATGTATGTGTCAATGTAAGTATGTATAAATCATGTCAATTCATAACACACACAAATTATGAATAATGCACATTGATGTAACTTCTAAAATTCACTTGGATCACATTGTGTGCCTTTGGTTTTTTTTCATGGGACTCAGCGCACCACCGCAATCCCGCCATTGTTGCTCCTGTAAACCAGGATCGTCAACGGCGCCATGAAGAGACTCGGGATTTGAAAAGTCCCGGGACATCTAAACTAAATTGGATCCCGCATGACTTTAATCAGAAGGATAATAGGAAGAGTTTGTTCGTGTGCCTTTGGTTGCGACACTTGATGTGTGTATTTTGTTCAAGTAACTAAAGATAACTGAACTACCTAGGCTCATTGAAATAAAACTACTTTTTAACGGATTTTATCGCGGTTTATTTTTTGACGTCAAATACCTCAGTCCATCCGTGAACATGAAGTCTGAAAAGACTTTGAAACGACGGGATCTAAAATCTAAAATAAACCGCGATAAAATCCGTTAAAAAGTAGTTTTATTTCAATGTGTGATATTCGCGTAAATCTAAGACAATACTACCTAGGCTCCTTGTATCCATGCACTAGTTCAACCACGCACATCTGACATTTTACATTCTAAACTAAGTATTTCTTCACATATATTTTAATTTATATAGGTACAATAAGAGTCCAAGATAAAGCTTTTAACAGAGGTTGAGAAGGTAACAGCGCCTTTGGGAGATTTTATTGTGAGTTTACCGCCAAGGTGTAGTAACGTGCGAACGTTGCAGTACATTTGCGTGTTTGTACGTGACTGTGGTTGGGATCTTTTTGTTTTTAAAACAAAAATATTTATAGCCAACTATAGATTTTTTGAAGTGAAAACTTCTTTAGCGGCGTTGAGCACTTTTTCTGTAATGGGTATAAAATCTTAAACTCGCGTCAGGACACGTGACCTGATCGAAAAAGCGTAAGACGGATGACGTAATATAAATTGTCATGTTTGTGTACGATAGCGCAATAAATAAATATTGTATTCTACCACATAAATGATAGTACTTTTATACTGATAAAGCAATTGGTGGAAAATTATTCCCTAACCATTCCAAACGTTAATAATCAAGTTTTCACTTCTGCCGGCACTCCCGGAGTGCAACCCGTCTTTTTTTTTATTCTGCAATAGGCTTGCGATTGACTACAACTCGCCTGATGTTAAGCAATAATGGAGTCTACGATGGGACGCATCCGCCTAATATACCGATTTCCTCATGATTTCGAATGATTTTCGGCGGGAAGGTGGCAGTGTAATGAGGCTCCATATGATTAAAAACCATAAAGAAGCAAAAATTCTGACCCACCCTCTTAAATGGTGGCACCAGACAACGCAAGAACACGGCAAGGCCTCTTAGCGGTGCGGCTTTGTCTGGTGGGTAACCGAACCACGGCCGAAACCTACCAGCAGTTAATTACCAGTAAACATAATTACCAGTTGATTGATTGTCACCTGATTTGCACCACCCGGGGACTACGTGTGGTTTCAGATAAAAGGTGCACTCCCACGGACGAAGGTGACTCAGCCCCCAAACTAGACTAGTCGTTTTCGTTTCATTTTGAATACGAAAAATATAACATAGCGTCATACCGTCACACCTGAATTACTCGAATGTGTAGGCAGAGGTGAATATCGCCCACTTTTCGCCGGCTATGTTTTGGTCCCGTACTTAATAGGGACGCGAGCCTATTGCCGTTCATTGGCACAATTCCAAACTACGAGCTTCAACTAAGATTCTCTAAGTATTTAAAAAAAGTCTTTATGCTCGACCGGGGAATCGAACCCTGGATCTCGCGTTTATTGAGCGAATATGCTTACCACTAGGTTACCGACACATCACATAATATTTTAAATGAACGTTTTTCCTATTATGACTCTTAATTCGTTCGTTTAAGCTACGAGTTAAAGGAATTAAAAAACTTTAGTAAATATATTATTTTAAAGTTACTTACGACTAGCCTCGGCTTTATAACAAGATCTTCTAAGAAAAATTCTCTAAGAAATATAATCTGATGTTGAAAACGTCCGTTGCGTGTTTTAAGAAGAGTTATTGAATTGAGTTATTATTTTATTACTTCAACTCTTTATAGTATTCCACCGCTGGGCACGGGTCTTCTCTCAACTAGGTATCTCTCGAGTTAAGAGAGTTTAGACCTTAATCCACACACGCTAGGACAGGTTGCAGGTTGGTAGATGTCACAAGTTCTCGAATGATTAGTTTTTAGACATGCCGGTTTCCTCACGATGTTTTCTTTCACCGACATTGAGCAAAAGCAATTGTTTTATGCTATGTAAAAAATAAATTAATATTTTATTTACATAGAAGGAAGGACTTCGACTAAAATGAGAATAGTATATTACCCAAACCATATAAACAATATTAGATATAGTTTCTTTGGTGTCCAACTCTTCATTAAGATGTAGGTATTACATAAATACACAGGACATGTTGCTTGTTTCCTTCAAAACACGTTCCTACACGAATTGTGCCAATTTTGTTTCATTTATTTCATTCTAGTTTCGAATACGGCGACATTAAATGAAATAGTCGACATACTGTCGACTGAAGTACAGGCTGACGCGAAATTGATTCAGTACGCGACGTGAGACGACTTCACAACACTACGATTCAAATGTAAGTACACATACGCATTGTCTGACAAACCGCATTGCCCGTATTATGTTTTCAGGACGCCGACGATAAGACGGTCAGCCGTACGCCTGCCGCGTGGTGCCGTGATGATGTTGACCTTTTTGCCGTCTCTTCGTGTTACGTCAATATGCTAGCTTTCCGATCGTGGCACCGCCTGCGCGTATTTCGGTTATCGCGCTAAAGTTTAGGTTTAGCGGCTAAACCATTAAACTCTCTTTGCGCAGTCGGATAAAAACTCTCATGTGTCTTTCTTCGAGTCTCAAAATTTCAATATCAAAATTTTATTACCAAATTTCATCCAAATCAATTTTGTAGATTTGCTTTTCACGATCGTTCGTGAGTCGATTCCCACCCATGACAGACATTGTGTGATGGACATGTCTATTTGTCTTGGGTCTGGGTGTAATTATTATCTGTCGATGGAGCTGCCGTATTGCTTTGAAATTAAAACCTATAAATAAATAAAGATAAATAATGTAGATATGTGCCTATTTCTAAAAGAACAGCAGTACCTATGTATAATATGTAGTATATTATTAGTTATCAGGTTTCCATAGCACAAGCTATTCATAAGGGAACCGATGACCGTGTGTGTTAATATCCTAGAAAATTATTTAAACTGTCTGTCTAGCAGCAGATCTCAATAATTCGATGTAATACGTCAAACGCATTGCAGTTAACTAAATAGTGCGTAAGTGAATTAAGCAAGCGGACGAAGCAAACGAAACGAAACTTTATGTTGACACCTAACAAATTTAATTAGGCACTCCGCTTTAATACATCTTGCACGTGTAGAAGAAAATGTTACTTCGACCAACTACTTATTTAGTTACATAGGCATGTAAAAGGAATCTTTAATCAGCATTGAGAATTTAGACACTAATTTTATTAATTACTTCGTAAAAAAAAAAACAATTGATGAGTTTTATAACCTAAAAACGGGTACACCATATAAGAAATAATTTAAACTACCATTTGGTACCTACCTGTGAGCTAACTAAAACATCACCTGCGGCTCTCGCACCCCTGCTCTCGTACTTTCCCCACAAATATTTTTATAAAAATATTTCGCTGAAACTGGTTGCTAAGTATACAATTGATTTTTATAGAGTTCGTGATGATCAAAGGAAGGATTGAATAGAGAAAGTCATCTACCACGTGTAGGCCGTAGAACTCCTCAAGAGTTTGACAATTCTTATTTGCATGAGAGAAGTCAGTCTTACCCTTGCTGGATCAGAGGGACAATAAATGGTTGATTACTTATCTATTTACCTTAATATTATATTATTAATATTATATTATTAATATTATTTGTTATTATGTAACTGCCTCGGTGTCCAGAGGTAGATAATAACCGCGACGTCCTAGGTTTGATACCTGGGTCGAACAAAAAGGCTTTGCTGTTATGTATACTATGTTTCGATATGTTGGTCACTTAACAATTAAACAATAACAAGAGCAATGAGCATTCTGTCTTCAAAACCTTACTAGAATAGAAACTTATAAACAACCATTATTAGAGAAATATTGGACGGAAAACCATCGTCAGCTTTATATTGTTTTCTAAATCGGAATCAGTAGTGTCTGTCGCTTCCGGCTATTCAGCTTGTTTTGCGAGAAAATCTATTTTTTCTTCCTCGAATCTTTGATTTCTTTTATGCCATCATTGTTCCGTTCCGGGATAAAAAACGTAGCCATTTATATTTTCAGTGGTAACTGTGTGTATCCTATGTGTTTTGATAGTTATTATAGCTTATAATATCTAATATCTACACGGTTTGTTGGAGATAGGTATTTTTATCACTTTTATTTGATCTGTGTCTTACAACCGGAAAACGATCTAAGCAGATATTATTATGTATGATGTTTTTACTGATGTTTTGTTACTTTGATCTTAAATTCTTTATGGGTCTTATTAATAAATCCAATAGGTAATAAGTATTTGAACGAATTTTCTTTTGAACACGTAATACATGATCTGTTATGTCTAATTTCGTAATTATCGATCAAAAATTATTTTATGGAGGTACTTTAAAGAGATATATTTTTTGACGTGACAACGTCTTAAATTAGGTTGCGGCTGGGAGGCACTTATGAAAAAGTGTAACGCTCGGTAACGTTACGATGAGTCACCGAACGAGAGAGAGGCCCGCCGAATGCCTTGCGTCTCTCTCCCACTCAACTATGTTTCATCCTTCTTCCTACTATACGAATGAATATTCACATTAAAATTATTTTACCACTCAAAGTCGTTGTCACGTAAAACTTTCGCCCGTATACCGAATTTACAGGCAACCAATTTTTACTAGTAAGTTTGTACACGATAGCTTTAAGTTAACCTTGGACGACCTCGGTAGTCAAGCGGTGTATACTCTGCCCGGGAGGTCGCGAGTTCGATTCCCGCCCCGGACAATATTTGTGTAACAACAAAAATTTGTTTCGGTGTCTGGTTGAGTGAGGGACTACTTTCCGTGCCTCGGAGAGCACGTTAAGCCGTCGGTCCCGGTTGTCATTTAACACATCTATGACAATCGTTAAATGTAGTCAGAAGCCAATATAATCTGACAACTGGTTTAACCATTTTGGCTACTGGTTCCTTACGGGTTTCGAGGTCTGATGGCAGTCGCTCGTATAATTCTGGTAGCTAGCCGCATCAGGTTAGACTGGGAAATGGGAAAAAGGCAAGGGGAATGATGATGATAAAAGTTAACCTTGTAAGTTTCTATATTTCTTTTCCTTTACAAATCAACATTTATTTTATTTTCACCGTCAGAAAGATAAAAGTGTTGAACACGTATTTTTTTTAAGTGATTCCTAAAGATGCCCCAAAGAGTGATGTCACACTTAAGTAACTTTTATACTGAGGTATGACCTACCGCAAAAAAACGTAAAACTTACCACTAAAATATACTTACATAAGCAACAAAAAATCTAAGTAAATCTACCTACACCTATTATATTAGGTACATAACCTGTCGTATCTATCCAAGTGTTTAAAAGTCTAATGTTATTTTTGAGTTGACGAGCTCGGGGTAGAATGGCACACACTTTGCCCATGATTGCTGTCGCGTCGAGCGTCGGGGTGACTCCGCAGAGTGCCTCACTCGAGGAAAATTACGTCTTCTGTGCACTATCGGATGTTTTGTGTGTGTAACTGCACTTTGTAACACACGCAACCGACCCCTTACAAATAGTCAAGTGTTAAGCAAATTGAAGGTTATATTTCGTTTTGATATCATCGACAATGTTTGAAATAATAATGTCAGAGGATTTATTGTTATTACCTACCTGCCAGTGTAAGGTAAGTGTATGGAAAAGGATAATTACAGTTTAAGAACTCAAACTTCGTACTGTCTAGATGTTAATTGATAAGACAGATTCTCGGTAGTTCATTTTTAAGAAATAGATAGGCTGTATGATATCAGTAAAACAGTGAAACATAAACAATAAATGATAATAACAATAGATAATATTTAAAAACAAGAGGAGTACGTAAGAAGAGGCGAGTTTTAGCCATTCCGGGCCTAATATAACTTCTAGTTGCTACTAGATTTTTTACATTACTTACGTCGTTTTGTTCTACCCGGCTTCGAACCTGGTTATTAACTATAAAGGATAATTTATGACAAAATATGTTACGAGACTACTACTTTTGACTTGACATAATTTTGAAGCTACTTTCACACAGATACCTAGGCGTTACATCACAAAATCTAGATATATTATGTGTATGCGTAGAACTAAAACATGTTTTCAAAACACTTGACATAGTAAAGCTCGGTATGATATACGACTCGTAATTTACTCCACTCAAAATATTTAGTAGGCATATGAAAGCCAAATGTTGAATTAATTTCACCTCTCATATTGAAGGACTCAATTTTATAGCACTAATAGTAAAGATATGAAGCGGAGCGTGAAATGAACATGGCTCTATTAATTTACTGTGTAATTGCATACCTTAACTTGCTTTCATATTGAGTTTGCTTTCCATATTGAAAATTAAGAATTTATTTACGCAGTATATCAAATATGTATGGCGGGGTTTCGAATTCAATGTTCTTGGACATATTACATCTACCAACCCAACCTTGTGTAGCGTTGTAGATTGAAGTCTAAACTTTCTCAACCATAATATTTTTGACTAAAAACCCTACTTAGTTTTACCTACCAGTAACTACTAGGGTTAACAAGTAAATTTTAACCTTTTTTATGCATACGGACTAAATCCGCAATACATACCCGCCACTGCTGTTACTGCAAGCCAGGATCAAAGTAAATATTAGCCTCTAAGTCATCCAACCAGTGAGGAAATTCTGAAATTGTGCACCTGCTCGAAATAGCCAAATCGCTCCCAAATAACAACTTCAACAAGTTACTGCCACCTAGCTGTTTATTTCTCCTATAAACGATGAATAAGATCGAATAAAAATTTAAAATTCTAGCCACCTCCACCAAGAAAAGTGGAGCAAATCACATGACCTGCCGTTTTGCACTCACGCCATGGGCGATACAGAAATATTTTCCGTTTAACTAACGCCGTCGTGTCACACAGGAGCTAACACGATTTGAAATTTATTTCCCGAACCGGCGGCACTGCAACCCAATTGCTCCATACTGGAAATCTTGGTGTGAAATAAATGGTATCTAATAATCGCTTCTGCCTTCATTCGATAAGAAAATTTCATATGATTTGGTATTGGAAATGGGTTTCTTGATGTTATTGACATAACTAGTAAAAAAACTTAAGAGAATACCTACTTCTTAAAATTTGTAATTCTAGAACTGTTTACAAACTCATTACTTGCTAAGACAATTATGATCAATTAAATTTTGCTAATTGTTCACATTCTATTACTTTTTACGAAGATTCTTTTTGATGTTTGCCATGATGATTATTATTTTTGCTGAAAACAATAAATTCAATAACGAAAGACGGAAAAGCTTGATATTTAGGCAGCCAACTAACCGACTGATTACACTTGCAACACCGTTCCATGTCAATTGAACTAGCTTGAAACTTCAGTAAAACAAACAAATTTGTACTCTAGCATTCGAAAACTCATATTTCAATACGTATGTTGTTGAATGCTAGAGCAGTCCGAGAAAATGATCACGAAGGATATTTTAAACCTCGATTGATAGACTACATTTTAAATGATTTAGGAAATTATTGGCATGAGGAGCTTTAGTGCATTACCGTGTTCACATGAGGTAAACTTCAAAAGCAAATTGCACAAGTACAGTACATTTATCTCTAAGAACGATGAAAGCTTCCATTACCAACCGTATCGGAATGGATATATGCACTTAAGGTGGTCTTTGGTTTGTCAATGCGACGGTGTATCGTAATCCATAACGAGTTTTACGTTGAGAGTCGCGACAACACTGTTTAGCACCGTATGTGAGATTCAATCAAAATGATACCTTATCTAGGTAATGAGGGAATGGAACTTTTCATTTTATCAATGTAAACCCACATTGATAAAATAGAAAGTTTCAGATGAACTGAAAGATGACGTCACTAATATCAAAAACTTGCACCAGGTTATATTGATGCGAAATCCATAATACCTAGTGAGACTTTTTTTTAAGGTTATTCCGCACAAATTTTAGTCGAAAGCTTTACCGATGTGATTTTGAAACTCATCATGTCAATTTTGGCTTGTTAGGTGCCAATAATCAGCTGCGTGTATTACTTTATGTAATGGGAACGTAAAAATGTCAAACCAACTATGTATGGATAATGTTAAAAGCCCTATCGGTCTTTTACTACCAACAATATTATAACGTGACATTAAAGAACTTAGCGAAGTGGTAATGTTGAAATTGTATAAGTTTTTCATAATATATCGTATCAGGATTGGCGTAAATTGAACACATGACGTCTATCGACCAATCACAATGAACCCTCGAACGATCAAAATTAAACGATGCGACCAGTCGTGTCGGTTTTTACAATCGTTTTTGCAACTTCCTGACCCCACTGCTCTCCTTTGTCTACTTATGCGCTAAATCAGCTATCTAGCGCGAAATTTGCGCGTGGTTAAACATTTGTCTAAAGTTGGTGAACTTGGTTCTTAGGCAAATTAACCAACATATTCTATAGAATAAGTTTCTCTCATGGGTCACAAGATCTTATGATTAGTTATCTTATGTTTGAGTTAAGCACTTCAGTTTTGTGAGCCGTATGTTCATATCCCAATTAGTTTTGTTAGTGAATGAATGAATGGAATTCTAGCTTGTTGTAACAATCTGAATTTCGTGTTTTGTTGGAAACATTTGTTAGCAAACAAATCAACAATTGGTACTAACATAATATATTGTCTAAGAAATGTAACTAGCAATAACGTCTGCGACTTCGCGTATAATGTCAAATCTTTAAGAATGTCCCAATAATTTAGGTAGGTACTTAATAGACTTATTTTTTCGTTTCGTAACTAGAGAAAGTTAGTTAGTTTCGTAGGTCTAGAGACTCCAAATTTGGCGCATAGGTTCCTTAACAGGTTTAGGTGTGCACTAATAAAGGATTTTTCAAAACTTACTCCCTCAAGAGCGAAATGGCGACCACGCAGGTTAAAGCTAGTTCTTCCTTAAGAAAGTGTTTTAGAAAATCCTTTCCAAAAAAAAAACTTAAATCGCTTACTTGTAACCTCCTGCTAATTTCATCTTCCTAAGTATAGTTCCGAAATGTTTTTCATAAGTGAGTGAGTGATCTTTCGCTTTTCCAAAATATTTACAATTTCGAATAGAGTCACGTCTAATTTTAAGTTGTCGCCATTTCAAGGGTTGCGCTAAGTGATACCATTTGTTGTCATCTGTGATGGACGAGCTCACATGACGGTTGATGTCGGGTCATAAATATTTTGTTGTTAGCTACTACAATTTTTATGTATAAAATAAGCGAAAGCTTAAAATGTTTTTTGTATTTTTAGATACAGACGATTTAACTTTCACGATCATATTTTATTTTATATCTTAAAACCTTTTTACTGTAAGTGTACCTCAATATTTTTCGACTAACTATGAATTGAAAGTGAGTTTTGAGTGTTTTGGTTTCGTGGAAGTTATTACGTTTCCACAATTACACTATCCATAACCTAGTGTAAAATATCGGTAATTACTAAATTAAGTTTCTTCTCCACAACTATTCAGCGCATCAAGAAAAAAGCGATAGCGAAATGTCAATTTTTTTTTAAATTTATTTCACTAGCTTTCCGACCGCGGCTCCGCCCACACGTATATTAGTTATCGCGCTAAACCAGTAACCTCTTTTTGTACAGTCGGATAAAAACTATCCTATGTCCTTCCCCGGGAAATTTTAAACTATCTTCTTATTAAATATCATTCAAATCAACAAAGTTAAACATAGCGTCACTCCTGTACTATCCGAAGGTGTAGTAGGCTGTGGTGCATATCACCCACTTGTCGTCGGCTATGTTTTAAGTCCCATACGTAATAGGGGCGAGCCTATTGCCGTTTATTGGGAACGATTCCAAACTTCGAGCTGCTACTAAGATTCTCTAAGTATACAAGAAAAGTGTTTTTGCTCGATCTGGGAATCGAACCCAAGACCTCGCGGTTACTAAGCGAACACCCTGGATCACTGAAGCAGTTACATTTATTTTTTGCTTTTGTAATATAAGTAAGGATTTACATAAAATTGTCACGTGACATTTTGAAGGTGAATGTCAATCCCATACATGTTGTTCTTTTCGATCTATCGTTGTCACTTCGCTTTTTTCAAAAATTTCAGAAATTTTCAATTAGGATCTCTATCCTTAAACAACATGACAGTTGTTTAAGGATAGAGATCCTAATTGAAAATTTCTCAATCATATCAAATCACTTATTTACAAGAACATAATACCTAGCTGTACATATTGTGTTCACATGTTTTAAGTAAAATACCTACATATGATTTGCTTCGACTTGGCACGGGCACAGATAATATAATACTAAACGGGTAACAAATGTGAGTTCTAAAACTTACATACAAAACTTCTCAATTTGTCTGTCCACTTTTTGAATCCCACATGAAAATCAGTTCAGTAATTTTTTTTGACATCACTGCAACATTAATTATACCGACAGACATTGCGGCGACCTTATTTTACAATAGAAATATGTAAGACAAAGATAACGGAATGATCTGAATGCATTTTATATAGAATGGCCGAGGGTAGTGGGTGACGGAAGATGGAAGCATGTCTAAAGCCGCGACAATATCAAGTAAACTAAACATGTATTAATTCTATTGAAATAAAACTACTTTTTAACGGATTTTATCGCGGTTTATTTCAAGACACTGTGAGCTCAGTTTGCTTAAATCGGAACGCAACTTAAAAATTAATGTTTGAAGGTAGTCAGTAATAATTGTGATTAATATTTTTGGACGTCAAATGTCTCAGTCTACCCGTGAACATGAAGTCTGAAAAGACTTTGAAACGTCGGGATCTAAAATCTAAAATAAACCGCGATAAAATCCGTTAAAAAGTAGTTTTATTTCAATGTGTGATATTCGCATAAATCTAAGACAATACTATGTATTAATTCTACCTTCTCCTGGCACACCCCTAGCCCCCACCAAGTAGTAATGAGGAATGTCACCTAGAAAAGTACACACGGCTGTACAAAAAGAGAGGTCAGCTTATATTGGTTTTGTATAACTTGATGTGCAACCGCCGACATTAGCTAAAGATTAATAAAATATCCCCCCCCCCAATTTTCAAAACAGAATCTTCTATACCACGGAATATAATGTCAGGTGACTGGTGTGAAACTAATGAAAGTGCCTCGAGCACATATAGGGTGTTAGTTATCAAAGTTAATTTTCTAGTTTGCAAGTTAGTTTACTCCGTCAATCAAGGCTCGAAACTTGTAGCCAAAGTATCAGACAACGTGTCGTGGTGAACATTTTAACTTGGCGTGCCACTTAGCGTGATACTGTTTATATAAAGTCTTTAAAATCTAAAATAAACTGTGATAAAATCCGTTACAAATTATACCTAAAGATTGTAGCGAGGTTGGATTTCCACAATTCAAAGTCAGTTATGCGCCTATTTTGCGTAGTGGTCTGGCGTATACTGCCAGCCCAGCTCCAGGAGGAATCCTAGCAGACTCTTCACGTTGCCGACGGCTTCCTGGAGCAACAAATTATAAAATAGTTTTATTTCAGATAAAATCTGCTGAGAACACCATGTTACTCAAACTAGCTTATTATATCCTGTGCCTCAGGGAGCACGTCCCTCGGTCCTGCGCGCGATCTCCTAGACGTCGTGTCTATACTTGATACTTTATTTGCGTGCCAAAATGTAGTATATTTGTGTCACCGTACCCATTTCCATTGGATTCTGAAATTGTGAGGGAACAGAGTTTGCCTATTATGTCGTGCA
Source organism: Meganola albula (assembly GCA_936450015.1). Lineage (NCBI taxonomy): Eukaryota > Metazoa > Arthropoda > Insecta > Lepidoptera > Nolidae > Meganola > Meganola albula. The sequence continues at coordinate 7,804,371 of OW388155.1, read as the reverse complement.
CATGCTTATAAAATAGTTTTCTTTTTATCTTGTATTACGCTTGCGCTTGACCACAGCTTTCCTGTTGTAGTCAGTAGACTACATCTATCTACATTAGTACCAACTAGTATTACAGTAGGTACTTACCTATCTTTTTATTATCAGAGAAAAGTAGTAGGTACGAATAAAGAAGTAGGTATTCACCTCCAACAATTTTTAAAGTCAATACAAAATTGAATTATTTTACTTATTTCTTAGGTACTTACCTGCTCAAAGTGACCTATTTTCTTCACCAGGATTTTAACTTAAGTAAATGGATTGAGTTTATTTTGTCTGTTTATTTTGCGTAAGTAATTTACCTTCCTAATTACTTTTAGTTTGTTTTGGTCAAAAGGAAAGTTAGGTTTTGTTACTAAATTTATAAGTCGGTAAGTATATTCCTAATGGTCTTAAAACTACGTAAAATCATACAACTAAGTAGGTAACATTTTATTGTATTAGTAGCTTAAAATTGTATAAAGAGCTGCTTGTATATCTGAACAACTAGAGACTTGGCTATACTCTAACAACTCTTAAAATAGTTGAGAAAAGACTAGACTAAACTATTATGACAATAATACTTGATTGGAGTTGATGGGACCACCGGACAGCGCAGCGGTCCCGGTAATGAAGCGCTGTATCGTCAGCGAAGAGAGCCAAACAGGCTTTCGTGTGATGATCAATCCAACTGTTCTTCGGGAAGGTGTATATAATATGCAAATCGTCGGTAAACGATTGATATGACGTCATATCTCTGAGTGTGGCTTATCGTATGTGACACCACATTACGTTAAACCACACTGCAAAAAAATATTATAAATTAATTTTAAATATTATCAATACAGCTATCGTAACAATAACGATTTTAATCTAGTAACCCAATAACACGTAGGTACGGTTTATATGAAATACGAAAAGATTTAAAAGTTTATAATAAAAGATGGTGAATATATTTATGTGTTATTCAAGAAATGTTATTAAATGACCTCTTTTTTTATTCGGTTAAAAGATAATTCTTACACAATGTAACGTATACCTAAATAACACTAACTAGTGTAGTATTGTCTTAGATTTACGCGAATATCACACATTGAACATATTTTTGGACGTCAAATACCTCAATCCACCCGTGAACATGAAGTCTGAAAAGACTTTGAAACGTCGGGATCTAAAAACTATAATAAACCGCGATAAAATCTGTTAAAAAGTAGTTTTATTTCAACACTAGTGTATGTTTTGTAATGTAATACAAAGCATTTGAGCCCATACTCAATAATATCTTGAACTGAATCGAATTTCAGCAAGCAGTTCTAATTCTGCTTTCAACATTTTATCCGTACAATACATATCTATCTACATAATAATTTCAATTGTGTGTATCCTCCTTAATTACGTACACACACTGCAGTAAGTTGTGTTATTGCTTCGGTTGAGCCCGGAGATGAGGTCGGTAATCTGTTGCCTAATCTTAGCTTTAGATTGTATGAAGATCTAGAACAAGGACACTATAAACACAGCCTATTATTAATAAGTACTTTCTACAGAGTCTTTTGAATGTTCTATCAGTTTAACGTGTGCTGCATCTGTGTTTAAGAGTTTATTTTTTGACTACTAATAGAATTGATTGTAGCTGTATTTCCACCAGGCATTTCTTATTTTACGAGATGTTTAAGCGATCAAACAATTAATAAAACTTTTGTTAGAAGTTTGCTTCTACTTATTTCTGACTATTCCCTAATAAAATTATTTTTATTTTTCATTAATTTAAAATATAGTTTATTACTATTTTATTTTTTATTCTCGTAAACACTAACATAGACAATTAATAAATTGGAAACAACACACACACACAGACGAGCTTAACTTAAATGTAAATGTTTCTACTAGCAAACCAGTAAAGAAAAATTATTTGTATTATTAAATTACTATTAATCAATAAATAAATTGTATGTTTAATTATTAACTGTGCATGTGCAATCTGCATGTCTTTAATTGATGTTAACACTACTGCTCTTCCAAACTGTGTATCTTTATAAATGTTTGTGTGTTGTTGATGTGCCTTATAATAAAAAAATATATAAAAATACCAGTAGATAGGCAGCATCGGCAACAAAGCATCCTCTTTTCAGTAAACCTACACCAACTACCTCAGTAACAATAGTATCAATCTATTGAATAATTAATTTGTGTAATCAATCGAACATAACTTGCGAAATAACTATTCAAATTAATATTATATCTGCCAAACTAATAATAGCTACCTATAGATTTATTATATTTAAGGGTACATTGATCACATTATGATATTGAATGAGGGCTTTACTCCAGCTCATTTGTCCAAAATTATGCGTCTAGAAACTTTTCACTTGTTTGAGTTTGAACAAAAATTTCAAACTTCGTTGTTACATACATAATGCATATACATTATTGTAAGTAGATTTCGAACAAAGTAATATTATTCACTTTCTTGGTACTAAAATAACTACCTAAGTACAACACCTATCTAGTAACTGGCACAAGGTGGGTCCGACTGAATTAATCTATAGCACATATAGTAATTTATAACACCTGACTATGTACAGATAGAGGTAGGTAGACTGTCAGATCTGTCACATTCCATTGGGTATATTTAGGTCCTATCCTATATAGGGCCGGTAGGGTCTGGGGTGTAACTATCTATATTTAAGTATATATTTACAAAAGAAAATTATTATATGTAGTATAATACCAGTTATCTGGTTACCATAGTACATGTTCTGATTAGTTTGGGATCAGATGGCCGTGTGTGTTAATGTCCCACTTTATTATAATTATTATAAAAAAAGAGGAGAATCTATTGCCGTACATCAGGCACAAATCCTGAGATCCTTTAATAAAATTTCTTTGGAAAAATCTAATAACACTCTTTTGACTCGATCTGGAACTTGAATCCGGCTGCGCTTACCATCTACTAACGAAGCAGTTTTTGTTAATACAGACAGAACAGAGGCGAAAAGTCCATACGAGCCGATTCTAATCGGCTTCCCTTTACGAATTGATTAATATCGTTTGCTTCATTTAAATTATGTAATGTCTAAGAGTTTTAAACAGCATCAAAAATGAGTACCTATAATATGAAGGTGGTGATCGCCATAGAAACATAGGTGTCGGTATTGAAGATATATTATTTTCATACCTATGTAAGAACTTTTTTGTTCTGGCTTTCCTTTTTCAGATTTCCACCCTTCACCACTGATACAGAATCATTAAATTTTGCAAGCAGCAAAGTATAAATAAGGAAATCCCAAACAGAGTAGGTACTTTAGCAGCTTCGCAGTTACATTACTTAGGTCCTATTTATAAATATAAACTTGCTCTTACATACGTCTGACTAATATTTATTTAAAGCCTATTTTGTGTCATGATGTACCATCATTCATTTATCGTGTACATATACACATTACCGTTTACATTATAATTATGCTATTAACCTTTTCACCTTCAGCCTTTCTAATGATTTTAAATAATGTTTATGGATAAGTATGATGAAAGGAAATTGCGCAAACAAACACCGTAGTCCGATCCCACTCTATCGAACTGAGTAGAAATTGAATCGTTATTATTAAAATAAATAGTTTAATACCGAGATTATTATATTATTATGTTGCTATTTTTAACAACCTATGAAGATTTCTCTAAATTCAAACTGAACATTTGATTCAGTACAAAACTATCAAATTAACTTAGTTTTTGTCATTACAATAACACTTGTCGGTCATAATTACTTGCTAGTAAAAAAAGAAAGAAATACTTAACTAATAATACTGTACTATTTAAGAAAATACTACGCTTACTACAAAAAAATAATAATAAAAATAATAATTATCTAATTAATTAATAATTATTGATAAGATATTTTATAATACTAATAAATTAATTATGTTATGTTGTAGAAAACGGTCCTGGTACCGTTATTACCATAAGTTTTTAGATAGAATAATGTATTAGATTTAAGCAATTTACGCAATTGTTTGTTATCTCGAAGAAAATAAAATAAATAATTAAAACGATCTTAATGTTATTAAAAGACTTGACGGATGAAATCTGCAGTAGTACACTTATATCGGTTGTATAATCGGTGAAGGAAAATATCGCGAGGAAACCGACATGTCTAAGAACTAATTATTCGAGGACATGTGTGTAAGATAAATATATCTAATGTAGGGCGTCAAAAAACTCCGGTCGTCAATGGCAACGCTTAATCTTTGGCCTTATCAAGCGTTTTGATATGCCGAAGTTGGAAATTGGTTTAGTAATTACGGTATAAAATGGCTAAAAATGTACACCGTGCGATGTTTGAATGAGCAGCTTAAAAAACTATAAACCTGAAAATCAACGAAAATCTGACCAAAGTGATAACTTTTGGTGAAAAGCATCTTTTATAATATTTTTGCTCCCGTCGTAAAAGGGAATATTCGAGATTTTATTGCAGTTTTAATGCTCAGGTTACGGGACTCGCACACTACAAAGTGTCGTTTTATATCGCTCCTTTACGTCCTCTGCAACTTGAGATTAGTCGATGTCACCTGTATAAGCATTTATTTATAGCATAACAAAAAATGTCTCTGGGGCTGAGTTAGGTTTATCTGATAGGGGTTGGTATTAAAGAAACTGAGGATATACCTACTAAATATAATGGTAGGGGTGGCGATAATGCCAAATGTGGATTTCCTTGAGACTTAATCCCATAATCATAAATGTCTCATAAGTTAATAATACCTAAAATAGGTATATAATTCCTTTGTCTTGGTTTGTCATCTTGATATTTATACTAGTAAGAAAGAGACAGCAATGCATTTTAACTAAGAGGCAAGAGTTTTATAATGGTTGTACCAGTAATAGTTATTATTACACTTAATTTATGGTGTGTGTGCCTACTTATCAGTGGGAAGAGGATTTTCAGGCAATTCTTTAGCACTATATTGTTTGTTACTTTAAAATTGTGAAAATTAGCCGTTTATACTTTTCCTAGTAACATATCAGCACATCATACCTACCTATATTCCTTTATTCTATTTTCAAATGCCCCATTTTTTAAAATACGAGTAAATAAGTAAAAATTACATCCAATTAATCTTATTGAATGGTATACAAAGACGAATACATTTCAATTTCATTGCTACAACATTGAACAAACATTTGCATTAAAATTTAAATGCTTGCTGCAGTCTTGAATATTATATAGAGGACTGTGAAATACTGGATAAGGCGTCTGTATCCTCATAAAGTGATGTGTAGTGGAAACTATTGGTGTTTAAATGATATGGGTCGTCACAGGATAAGGATATTCTAGACTACTAAACGAAACTGTTTTAACATTTTAAGTATTATCTTCTAATCAAAGTGGTATTTCTTTTTCAAGGGTCTGATTGGTGACCATAGTTGGTTATGGAATCAAAATTGGGCATTGAAAAATAAAAGATTAGCCTAAATAATTTGCTTATTGAGTGATTGGCGTTTCTTTGAAGAATTCCTATTTGCCATTAGGATGCGGTGTATATAGGTACATCTGGGAGGTGGTAGCAACACACAGTCCGATAATGATAAGTAGAATTTGCAACAGATAACTATAGCGTGGTTTGTGGGGTTGTCACCGCCTTTTTTCTAGCCTCTATTCTTGTAGAGATAAGTGCAATTCTTCGCGTATACGAGTAGTGGTTTTCAGTGTATATCTATTCGAAGACCTATCTAAAGCTGTTTGAAATATTAATTGGGTTTGCCAGAATGAATATTTGTGGTATTTCTGATGGTAGTGGTAGTATCGCGACAGAGCAACCCTTTTTTTTTTTTTTTTTTTACGATGGAGAATGCATGACGCATACCCCGCCTTATTTCAGAGGACGAGGCGGGGTTATGTAGGACTAGTTTAAGGCCGCAGCCACCCCTTAAGCGCAGGCCGAAGGCGACCTGCGCAGGGCCCTACCCACTAAACTCCACCGACTCCAGCATCCACGCTCGGCGGGAACACGGGATCCATAAAGACACAACCGCGAACCCGCCAGTGGGAGCCCACCGAAGCAGGCTCCTACGTGTTGTTACGTCCCAGGAGAGTTTCTGGGACTCTTCGACGGCGGACCGGTGCAATGCAGAGAGCGAATTCCTCAATTCAACTCCCCGCTAGTCACATCGAGGTGGGGTGGATCAGCGGGCGAGGGCCCGCTGCCTCCTGCCTCTCCGTCTCCTGCGGCACGGGGCGGAGAGGACATCGTCCTCCCTCGCCCGCTCCGCCGCCTCCTTCTGTGACATAACTGAGTCGCAGAAAGAGGCCACCGCCTCCCAGGACCCCTCACTCTCGAGCATCTTATGTACGATGCTCGTGAGGGAGAGGTCCGGCCCTACTACGGACACTAGAGTGCGTCGCTCAGAGGACCAGGCCGGGCATACCTCGAGGGTATGCCAGGACGTGTCCTCCGAAGCGCCGCACTCATGGCAGACAGGAGTCGGCTCCCTACCGATCCGCCACAGGTACTTACCGAAGCAACCATGCCCGGTCAGCACCTGCGACAGACGATAAGTCACCGACCCATGTGGCCGGTCCGCCCAGCGATCCAGAACGGGGCGGAATGCTTCCACGGTACGCAAGAGCGTACCGGAGCCCGTCACCCGTTCTAGATCGCCGGCCCACCTAACCAGCAGGTCGTTCCGCGCCGCGCGCGCTTCCCACTGTCGCCCCACCATAGGCAACTGCCTCCCGGCTTCCGGCTCCCTAACCCTGCGGCGGTACCTTTCCGCAAGCACTTCCGCCTCCAACTCCCACGGGGGGGTGCCAGCAATCATACAGGCCGCTGTCCGGGACACAGTCCGGTATCCCCGTATTGCCCTCAACGCTACGGCCCGCTGCGGCTTTCGCAGTGAGGCCTTGGCCCTCACGTCGAGGGCATCCGCCCAGACCGGTGCCCCGTACAGCGCCATGCTGCGCACCACCCCCGCATACAACCGACGGCAGGGCGCGCTGGGCCCGCCGATGTTCGGCATAAGCCGACCCAGCGCGTCCGCCGTCCTAATCAATTTCGGTTCTAATCGGCGGAAGTGCTCGCCGAATTTCCAGCGGGGGTTGAGCAGAAGCCCCAAGTACTTCATATGGGGCTTTAGCTCAACCCGTACTCCCGCTACTCGTACCGCCGCACCTACCGGTACCCTGAACCGCGGCCCATGGAACACCATGGCCTCGGTCTTATGCAGTGCGACCCTCAGACCGAGCGCCTCTATTCGCTCGACGACGAGGGTCGCACATACCGAGGCCCTCCTCACCACTTCTGCGAGGTCTGCCCCCCTGGTGGTCACTAACGTGTCATCTGCATAACACGTCAGGGAACACCGGGGCGGCAGCGTGCCACGAAGAACCCAGTCGTAGCCTATGTTCAACAGGAGTGGTCCTAGAACCGACCCCTGTGGAACACCGCATCCGACAGCGTGTCGCCACGTCCGCCCGCCTTCCCTACCGGGTATTAGAACCTCTCGCCCCCCCAGGTAGTCCCCTAGCAGGCGGGCCAAGTAAGGAGGCACCCCGTGAAATCTGAGTGCCTCAAGTATCGTGGTGTGCGGGATGCTGTTAAAAGCGTTGGCGATGTCAAGGGACACCGCCAACAGGGAGCCTCTTCGCTCACAAGCATCCCGCACTTCTGCCCTCAGCCGGGACAACGCATCCAACGTGGACCGTCCCGGCCTAAAACCATACTGCACCTCGGAGACATCAGGGCCTACGCCACCTAAGTGCTGGACGAGGCGCGATGCGAGAATCTTCTCGAAAACCTTCGCGACCTCGTCCAGCAGGACAATTGGCCTGTATGCGGACGGGGAGGTCTGTACGCAGCCATCCTTCCGCAACAGGCACAATTGTCCATCCTTCCATGGCTTCGGGAACCGTCCGACGCGTAAACACACATTGAACAGTTCCCGAAGCCCTTCTCCGAGGTGCTTGAGGGCAGCCACGAGCGCCTTGCCGGGGACCCCATCTGGTCCCGGGGCGGTCCTTTTCCCCCTGAGTCGGCGGATCGCGGCGACCATCTCGGCGTCGGTAACGTCGGTCACGACTAGGCCCCCCGCGTCAACCTCGCGTTCCCCTCCATGGTGCGCCATGAGCGGCGGCTCGAACGACCCCGAGCCACCGGGAAACAGCTGCTCCACGACGGAGCGCAACAAACCCCCCTCCATCGTCACCGCTAGTGGAGGGCCGCGGTGACGCATCTTATTGCGCGCGGCGCGGAACGGCCTACCCCACGGGAACCTATCTAATAGCTCGAGCAGCTCCGCGTGCGCTCTCTCCTTCGCCTCCGCAATGGCGACCTGCAGGGCGCGTTTCGCCTCCGCATACGCAGCATACAGCCGGGCCTCCTCCACCGGGTCGCCGGCTCGGCGACGCCGTCTGTAGCGGGCGTGCGCACGCCTTTTGGCGTTGCACACCCGCCGCAGCTCGGCGATCGCCGGCGACCACCAGTACACGGCCCGGCGCTGTGGTACGCCACGTATGCGAGGCATCGCTGCACTGCAGACCGCCTGCAGGCACGAGCGCACGCGGAGCGCTGTCGCGTCGACATCCGGCCCGTTGCACGGGCCAAGGACCCATCGCTGGACTATCGCGGCCTCGTCGGCACGGTCGCGTCGGCACGGTCGGACAGAGCAACCCTGCGTTTATAGCGCTATAGCGGATCAAATGCCTTGGAAATAATATCAGTACCGATCGTTTAACTTTTATTACAGTACTAGCGGTTGCATCAGCTTTACTTCGGGTGCATTCATTATATAAACATTACTAGTATCTTAGAACTAGACTCTTTTACACTTAAGTTCTTAATGATAAAAAATATGACAGCAAGAAAGAATAGGAGTTATGGAAACGAACTCTAGGGATTTTCTTCAAGAAATTTATTGGAGACTTGCACTAGAGGTTTCGACTCTTAGAGACTAGGATTTAACTAGGTCTAAAATAAGATTGGCAGTAAGTGCACTTACAGCACAGTATGGGCTATATAAACACTTGTATAAAGTAAGGCTGGCAGAAAATCCCATTTGCTAGGCAAATGGGATACGATATTTTCTAGCCTACGAAGAAGTCTATGAAGTATGTAACATGGATTGTGCTTAGGCACAAAAACGCATGAATTCATTAGAAGTTGTTGTTAGATAGATGAATACTGCCTGATGTGTCCACGACAAGTACCAGCGGTCATGGACAAGCTGTAGGGAGGAAAAATATTTGATGCCTCCTAGAATTAAAGAAAAACAGGTAGTACATATAAAAATTTAGCTTTCCCCAAGTTCAGTACAATGAGAAATATTATAACAACGCCACCATAGAGCCCTGGTGGAAATATAGGTAGTCATAATATAGAAGCACTTGAATACATTCGCCCTAATTTATTTTTAGTCTGTAATCCTATAATTCTAGACTCTGATTAATAATGAGCGGACCAAAGCAATTACAAATGTTGACCTAGATCACTTTGTAATGTTTAATTTAGTAAGCAGCTGGAAAGACTTTAACTGTGTATCCATAGTAGGTAAGTAATAAGTCTTTAAGATGACTTGGTTTAAAGTATACGCAAAGCATAATTCCAAACCAAACAGTAATTAGCTTATTCTTCTTTTACCTTTCTTTATTTTACAAGCTAAAATAACATTGCAAATGTTGGTTTGGTTGGAATCTTTGAAATCAAATTTTAAGTAGATATCTTCCACCAAATAAGCTGAAAGATTTAATACACGTTTATTTTGAATGACAATGCATGTTTAACTGTTTGACGTCATTCTAATTCCATTATGGCGGACTGCGGATGGCATACTAGTTATTTTAAATGCACTCCTACAATATGAGGATCAAATAAAAGGGCTTGCTGAGAATAAGCGACATTTTAGTGCATTTTAATAAAAGCTTGTATTGAAAATGTTTCAAATATAGAAGGTTCGTAGATTAGATTAAACTAATTCAAGTATAAGTATATTATTAAGTATTATCATGGTTTAGTTTACCATCTATTACCTATAAGTTTATATTTTATTACCTAGCTTTTGTGAAGAGACCCTGGCAAGCCGATGTGCCTAAGACTAATTCTGTGTGAAAATTCACAAGCACTTGTAATATTAGTTGCAGCATTTCTCATGACTGTAAAATATCATTCAAGTAAGATCATTGGAAAGAAGACACTTAAAAGATGAACAATAACTAGGTACCTACCTATGTTTATTTTACTAGACAACTACTGAACATTCTTTAAAACAAAAACAACCTAACCTTCATAAATTCTATACATACACAGAGGAAATTTATTATTAATATTAACCCTTTTCAACAGACTTTGAAAAAGAAGGGTTTTCTCAATTAATTTTTTCTCATTTTTTAGATGTATTTTACGCGATAATTCCGCCAATTTATAAATGGATTTTGACGATTCTGTTTTTTTCTTCAAATGATATACTTTCCAAGTCCCATTTAATAATTTACATAATTGGTTGAACGGGTTATGATGAGTTATTGACAAAGATTAAAGTTGGTTCGTATTGTATTTTCTTAAATTTACTCGAATATCACACATTGAAATAAAACTACCACCGCCCGTGATCACGAAGTCTGAAAAGACTTTGAAACGTTGCGATCTAAAATCTAAAATAAACTGCGATAAAATCCCTTAAATAATAATTTTATTTCAATCGGTTCCTATTTTATTTTAACTAATATTGTTTTATTGATAAGAATAGGTCTTCTTTCAACTACTATTAACAGAGTTCCTAGGCCTTAATCCACACTGACATGTAGTCAAATTTTTAGTTTGTAACATCTGTTATTCCTCAATCTTAATGAGGGACTTACTAGAATTCTGATTTTCGTACTTCGGATCTTGCTTCCCAGAATCGAACACGCCTATATTTGAAAGCAAAATCACTAGTTCGCTACGAATTCAAGCTAACTTTATTCGATATTCGCATAGATATACCTAGAAGATCACGTAACATTCAGAGGAGGACACTTGAAAGTGCCATCAAAGTATATTATTAGCCACTACGAGTTCAAGATTGTTGGATTGCTTTCAATTTCCCTCGTAAGTACTCTTACACTGGCCCAATAACACTGCAATAATGCATTCAAAGTAGGCACCATCAAGTGTCCTCGAACGAATACATTTTGTTTTATTTATTTTGTTCACTTTACGAAGTTTTGTATCGTCTGAATAGTGGAATATGAGTTTTTGGAGGAATTCGATTTAGTCTTGGTGTAAAACAACGTTTTCTGTGTGGATATTTTAATCTTTACATACTTACCTCCGTATTCATAAACGTCATATATGCTCATTGTAGCTAAAATAGGTTTATAATTCGTTTGTCTTTGTCTGTCATCTTGACATTTACACTAGTAAGAAAGAGCCATAGTCCATTTTAAGTAAAGAGTCTTACAATATTTTTATGAATAAGATCGTCAGCGTTTACAACTGTAACACGTTTATGCAGAGGTGAATATTACTTAGATTTCCCTGGTTTATATGCTTAGGTCTCATAGGTACTAGGGAGCGTACCTATTGCTGTTTATCCTATAAATTTACATGGCACATCTCAGGGCTCGCTATGATAAGATTGTCTAGAAACCTTGCTGTGGCGGGCCTTTGGATGTGTTATGAGTTTTGTGTTTATAATTCAAATTATGTTGCTATGTAATTTTAGATATTTCATTGTTTAAGCTGTTTTAAATTTTGTGAATGCTGTATTAACCTATAATTGTTTGTTTACTGGTTTATAAACTGTATTGTATGTGTGTTGTAAAAGTGTACTAAATTTGGTAAATCAAATAATATTAATAAAGTAATTGAAATACCACGACTCCCAACTACGAGCTAGTACTAGTTTAATGTAATTTAAGAAATGTTATTTTTAAAGATGGCGGGGCTAATTCAATCTTGAAAAGTTTTAACTAAATATGTTTGTTTGCGTCATTACCTTTTAGGTCCATTTTTAGGCTTACATTATTGATTGAGTCTTGTGTAGTAATACATTCTAATAGCTATAAAGTTCCGGGATAAATCGAACAAATAGAGGTACGGTTATGCGCCACCGATAGTTATAATGGTGAAAATATCACGGGTACGCGCAAAATGCTTTGCTTCCAATTTTATTGTGCGAACTGCCAAGTTGTGGCACTCTGTTTTTCTATAGCTATGATCTGCAATTCTCCAAGTGAAATGAAATGAATGAATCGGTTTTACTGGGTAAGAGGGTTCCATTGTAGACTACATCATTGATTAATAACAGGTAAAATGTGGTCACGCGCAAGCCTATTATAGGGTAAAGTGACCGAGCTTGACCGAACCTTCACCTTGTAGTTTCAGCGCAAAATAGTAAAAGCATTCTGACGATTAAAGTTGTAAATAAGATATTAGAATAGGAAAAACAAAACCACTAAGCTACCAAAATTCATAAACACCATAACCATTAAGCAAAAACGACTGAAATGAAGAATAACGCGCCACCGCGATCCCTTTTAAATTATTTGGGGAAGAAGAAAAGATAAAAAAGATAGATAAGAAAATTATTCAACTGACGCGAAAGGTTTCCGGCGGCTGGCCGCAATTTATTCCTCTCACAAACACGAGCCGTGCTGATTCAATATTGACACTGGCTCAGCATACCTAGCCTATTCCCCAGCGTTGAGATAGTATCTAACTTCGAGATGACTTTGTACTTGCTTTTTAAGTTGCAAGCACAGGAATATCCCTTCGAGTTTTCGAGTCCCTGTTTGTTTATTTTGTGATAGCTTTATGACTAGCTAAAAGATTTTGTTATTACTTAGGTAATTCAGTCTTCATTAATATTACTTTTTATAATATACTAGCTGCCCGTCAGAGATATACACATTATGCACATAGTGTAAGTACCTACTTTATTTTTAAATAATAAAAAAAAATTACCAAAACAAAACTTCAACTTATTTATTTCCTTAAAGCTCCTCTCCAGTTAGAAAACACGAAAACGGCGATTTGTTATAAAGGAAGGTAGTGACTTATTGAGGTCGATTGCAAAAGCAAGTACCTACCACCAATTTAGTTGCAGTCCCTTAAAAACAGTGTCCTCAAAATGTCTGGCTCTCTTAGACACAGTCAAACAATATTATAAAACTTCATTAGACATCCTGGGTCAAACAAAAATGTTTTTAATATACCTACTTAGAAGAATTTAGTAGAAGTTTGATGTTGATAATTGTGCCCAAGAAGCGTCAAAAAGCTCGCTCCCTATTATCTACAAATAGGACCTATCCATAGCCGGGTGGTAAATATGGGTGATATTTACCTGTGCCTTCATGAGCTCACGCCTTATTTTATGTTCTAATAATCCTACTAATAATAGAAATGCGAAAGTAAGTTCTAGGACATTAACACACACGGTCATGTAATCCTAAGCTAAGCAGAGCTTGTGTTATTGGATACCAGATAACTGATTTACTATACATTACATACACTACTTTTCTTTTGTAAATAAATATATAGACACCCAGACTAGAGACAAACAGACACGTTCATGCACACAAATATCTGTCTCGAGTGGGAAAAGAAGCCACGACCTGCGGCGTGAAAAGTAAGCATCTTATTGACCACGTTGTCATATTAAAGATGGTTTTTCACAGTCAAGACGTGTGTCTAGTCACCTTAGTGGGTTTCATCCAAAACCAAAATTTCTTTAACGAACTTCGATTCTCTGTAAATTCAGTAAAAAGCATACTTATTTATTTTATTTTGTAAAAGGTTCATACCCCGCTGTTTGTTCACAAATCGTGAAATAAAATATCCTTTCAACGAAACGTAAATCCATAAATTGCGAAAATTTATACGAACAAGCACGAATAGGAATTGATTAGCACCCATCGCTTCTTATCGCGTTTCACAAATAAATGCGATTACTCAAAGTCGATGTTAATCCCCTCTTAATGAGTTCAAAAGCAGCAATTGTTGAGAGCGGCTTACGTTTTGTAACCGATCTCCAGATCGAGCATCTTTATTCAGATTCAAAGGATTAACATGCAAATGAAGGTATACTATGTATTTTGTTTATATTTTATGTTCACGATGATGAAGAAGGTAGTATTTGTAGGACGTCGTGGGTTAGCCATGAGCTATGCCATGGATAGTGTAATAAGTATGGTTAAAAGGAGTGTAACTAAACGCGCTAAAGATTTGGGGCTACCTGTAATGTTAGCTATGTTGTGAATAAATAAATAAATATCTCACTCTAAACATTATGCACTGCTTTCTAACTATGAAAGTTGTAACGGAATTAGGAAATAGTAAGTAATTTTTCTTACTCTTTTTGTACTTAATACCTAGTGTAGTCTTTATAAATGATGAATTTTCCATTTTGATACTTTCTAAATGTTTGTAGGTATTTGGAACAAAATTCTTTCCTTTCATTCGTTAATCGCTTCTTCATATAAAACAATACACATTTTCGGAGAAACAGATCTTTGTGGTGGTTCTAAATAACAATGTAGGTTCTTATATAAATGTACATATTTATGTAATCCTTATAGTACTTACACACATTTGCGGTATGTTGTCAGCAAAACGTGCCGAGAGTTCGGAGTATACCGGTGTCGGCGACACGCGAAAACTGCATCAATCATAAGGAGGGCAGGACAATGCTGGTTTTTTATCGGAAACTCCGGTTCCCGAGGGATTCATCTTTATTTCGTATTTGAAATTGCACACAGATTAAAAAAAAAGTATTTAAGTAGTAGGTATATCAATTCCTAGTACCCATAACACAAACATTATAATTACTTAATTTGGGACTAGATGGCGCTATATACTTTTAAACTTTCGCGTTGCATTATATATATTTATCGTCTGCTTGCGACCACGACAGGTGCAACCCGTGTCGAAACGTAAATCCAAATTAAAGGTGAGCGTGTTAATTGCCCGTTATGATAAATATATATAGATGGCGCTATTTCTATGTGTGACAAAAAGTGAGTCTTCATCAGCATTACAAATCAGAGTAGGTATGTTAGGTGGCGAGAAGATTTGGTGAGCGTTGTAGAGGAAACTGGAGAATCGGGTGGTAATGACCCTCCAGTGAAAAGATCTTCCAGCCGCGCGAGTTGTAATGCCCGACTACCGCGGTATTCCCTCCGGCTGTTTTTGTCGGAAAGTTGTTTAAATGGTAATCGTCGGTGAAACTTTGCTTTCGTGATTTAGGATTGCTATGACGTCATGTCTCTTAAGTGGCATGAGGTATGTGACGCCACAAGCGTTAATAACGTCGTTCAAGTAAAAAAAAAACACTTTTCTCACGTTGTTCTACTATTTCATGTCTGAGTAAATCACACTAAATCTTATCTTAACCTTATCTGTCTGTCTTTAAGTCACGAGTGAATCGGTTCCTGAGTAAGCGCGTTCCATCGTAGATTACATCATTGCTTCATCAGGCAAGTTGTGGTCAAGTGCAAGCCTGTTATAGGATAAAAAAAGTGATTGTTAACTTTGCTAGCTAGTAAGAGCATACAAATATGACGCCGGATTGACTTGATCTGTACGAAGTCAGTCAGAACAAAGACGAACGTGATGCAGAGAATGGATGGTTAGGAGCCTTTAGTACTTTGACTTCAGAGATTGTAATAAGTACTAAGAACATTTATTTACATCCAATACTAAATATGAATTCGAACTCACTTCAACACTTGGTTCTGTCCCAGAGAAGGCCGGTGCCCACAGCACCGGTCTTCTCTCAACTGTCTTATTAGTTGAGAGAGTTTAGGCTTTAATCCACACACGCTGGCCAAGTGCGGGTTGGTGGATATCACATGTCCTCGAACGATTAGTTCTTAGACATGCCGGTTTCCTCACGATGTTTTCTTTCACCATCGTTGAGCAGCGGAGATGAAACAATTCACCCAAAGATGTGTGGGCACGACAAGGATTCGAACCCGTGCCCTTATTTTTCTAAGGCGAGGCCCGTACCGCTGCGCCACCGCTGCTTAGAACTCGGGACCTCACAAAGTCATACAAATGAAAATGAAATTCGAAAATTTTTATGGATGTGTGTATTTTGTGGGCTGATTCACCCTCATCCGAGAGTGTGCATCTTTTGTCTGAATCCCCACACGTGATCCCCAGGTACTGCAAATGAGGTGACAAACTGGTTTTAGGCTTCAGCCGTGGTTAGAGACTACCCACCAGACAAAGCCGCACCTCCAAGCGGAATTGCCTTGTTCTGTGCGATGTCTGGTGACATCATTTGAGAGTGGGTGGGTTGGAATTAGTGCTGCATTTTGCAACTATATTATTATGGAGCATTATTATAGCAGACAGGCATGCAGAAGTGAATTTAACCACAGATAATATAATATAAATAAATATTCTGGGACATTAACACACACGGATATCTGGTCCCAAGCTAAGCAGAGCTTGTGTTATGGAAACCAGATAACTGGTATATACTATACATATAATACTTTTCTTTTGTATGTATTATCCATATTTATGTATGTATTTATACATACATAAATATAGATAATTACACCTAGACACAAGATAAACAGACATATTTAAAGAAATGTTTGTCTCGGGTGGGAATCGAACCCACGACTTGCGGCGTGAAAAGCAAGTATCTTACCGACCACGCCACCGGCCCCTCTTGACATCACACCTTTTTCTCTTTTCACCGGCTATGTTTAGGTCCTATAAGGGGCAAGCCTATTGCCGTTCATCGCGCACTTTTATAAACTTCGAGGTGCAACTAAGATTCTCTAGATTTTTTTTTGGGCTCGACCCTGTAACACGGGACTTTGCGGTTATTGAGCGAATGGGCTTGTCACTGGACCACCGAGGCAGTACAAAAAACAAAAAAAAAAAATTTAGTCACTAAGCACCTGCTAGAATTTAGCTGCTTAAATTTAGTTGCCTTGTGTACCAACTATACCTACATATTGATACTTACCTACTAAGGTACTCACAGTATCACTAAATTTTAAACGTTGAATTTAAAATCTCCACATGAGAGATCGCTGAAGTACAACAACGAGGGTAGTTGTAATCGACAAGAGCTCTCTTGGTTTATGGAGAAACTTTCACAGCTATGTATTCATGCAATAACACTTGAACTACGTTACCACATGATTGATATATCTACTCTTTTATGTTTTCAGAATTTCTAGTAGAAATGTTTAAAATTATAGAGTCGATGTTTTTGGTCGTTTAATCAACTTTTTTTGCATTTTATATTTCATAAAAAAGGTATTGTTACTTGTATAGACAATAGAGAGTAAGTAAAATAGAGACTTGGCAACGGTTTTTTTGGCGGCATTTAAATAAAGTTCAGATTAAGCAATAAAATAATTTTCGTAAAACTATAACTCGATGCCAGGCCGTATTTCACAGAAGTGTAAAAAATTTTATTAAGCAGTCGATTAGAGCTAAGGCATACTAGCATACTAGGCATACTTTTTGCATCGGCATTCTGTATTTTTACATTTTGCATCGCATTTTAGATGCCTTTACATATTTTAATGTTTTAAATTAGTTTCCAACCTCTTGTAATCTTTCAATACACTATAATTTATTTATTTTGTGGCCGCGTCGATACATTAAATATAATAAATTTGTGTTCGAAAAACTGTTTAATATGTATTATTCAATAACACTGAATAAAATTCATGAATCAGTAATATCTTTCATTGCTTGCAACCAATTGAATTCAGTGAATAATTCTGCAATGTAAAATCTGTGTGGCAATAACCCTGTTTGTCTTCAGTTATGAAGGTTAGAAATAAGAGTTTTCTCTTATCTAAGTTGTCTACAATATTTATCTATGAAACGCCTGTATGCTTCAACGACGTGAGCGTACCCCCAAACCACGATAACGATTTCATATTTGGCAAGAACTTGACAAACATAGCCGGCAGGTGATTCACACATAGCATGCTTTAGAAGATCTAGCAGTTGTAAAGAAACTAGCAGAATAGATACAAACTGTTGAAGAAATGTATTAAACATTATTTATTCAATTAAATAGTTTCACTTAAACGACGCGAATAATAAGGAAGGATTTAAGAAATTTTGTCGCGTTAGATAAACAGATATAATTAATGCTCTTTCAAAAGTTATTGAGCTATTAAAGTCTTACTATTCACACAGTACTAGCTAGTCCCCGATTAGGACTGCGGCTTGCGGTTTACAGAGGCCTCGAGCCCAACTATTTATGACTCCAGATTAGGGTCGCCCCGCAAACTGACACACTTTTGTCCCGTGTGATACTGTTAAAATAATTTGCCTGATTACTGTTTTGAAATAGTGAATTGTCAACGCAATGTTGTATAAAACAAAACAGTAATTAAATTAATTAACCAACAACTTAACTCACTTAGGGGTCCCGACTATTGAGTTGCAACAGCTGGCGAAATTGAGTTGACGCCCAATATCTACTGTGAAGTTATTATAAATCTGTACCTAACCCAGCATGAACGCACACTTCTAAAAATTTAGCAGAAACGTAGCATATAGTAGCACTCACTCCAAAAGGCGTAGGCAGAAATCATAATTAACCTCATATTAAACCCTTAAGCTTAAGCAACGTCGAGCTACTAATCTTTTTGCATAACTTCGGGATTCAAGTGAACACGCATACCACAGAACTTACAAAGCAGTTACCTAAAAGTACTAAGTAATTGTAAAAGTAAATTCTCCTAACACAGAAATGAAATAGTAAGATCCTGCAATAAGCTACGCCTAATTAAGTTCCAAATAGCTGCCTGATTCCAATAGTGTTGTAAGTTTGGCATTAGTAGCGTGTAGTACGCCGATGTTTGTTCTGTTACATTTGCCGAGCAAACTAAGTGGTGTAAGAGTCTATGCCAAGTCGCGTGCATACTCATGCTGTCTACTGCACGTTTCAGCAAAGTAAACTGTGTTGAAACGAAAGCGTTTGATAGTTCAAGGTTTTACTTTAAAAGACAAGATGGTTGACACGTGACTAGAGGGATAAAAGATCAGGAATACCATCAAACGCGGCAGCAGCAGGTCTTTTACGTAGTCTATATGAAGAAAACCTCAGAAGCTCCTACGACTCCTTCATTTTAGGATAATTAAGAATAATAATAAGTTTATTTGCCATAAATCTTACATCTATACGCGTAGCAACATTTATGTACAATGTTTCAAGTACCTAACCAAAAATCTATGCCAAAATAGGTATACACTGTGCTCCCCAAACTATGGGAACCTGTATCTTGGGAAGCAGTGATTGGATCATGGAAATACACAAAATAAAGATTTAAGCGAGTATATAGATGGAATTTGGCGCATATTAGAAGACAATACATAACTAAACTAAATTAATTTTAAATAGCCTGAAATGGATTGAAATTTTGTTGTTTTGATATATCCTATCCTGTTTCTTTTCTACTAATATTATAAACGTGAAACTTTGTATGGATGTGTGTATTATGGGGACTGAGACACTTTCGTCCGTGTTAGTGCACCCCCGCACGTGGTTCTCGGGTGGTGCAAATCAAGTGTAGGTAAGGTGGTAAGTATCGGCCGTTGTTAGTGGCCAGGTAGTCACTCAACAGACAAAGCCGCACCGCCAAGCGGCCTTGCCGTGTTCTGGATGATATCTGGTGATACAATTTTAGAGGGTGGGTAGGAATTATTTTTTTTTTACGGTTTTCAACTATATGGAGCCTTATTCCACTGCCACTCTCACCAAAAATCAATCGTAATCACGCAGGCCTACATAAGAACTAATAAAATGTGCGGATGTTTGTTACTTTTTCACGCAAAAACAGAGATAGAAAATAAGAATCAGGAATATCAAACAGGTTACTTTTATCCCGACAACACGCAGGCAAAGTCGCGGGCGAAAGCTAGTTGTTTAGTTAAAATAATATTAATTGAGTGATCGAAATCTGTCGAAAAATGTCTGACAATAAAGAGATGAAAACAAGGTGGTAGAATTGTAGAGCACCTTTAAGTAACTACCGCTAGAAAACTACTTTTAAAACCTCATTTTCCTATATTGCATTGGTTAGAGACTATGGAGACTCTGACTCTTGTTTACTCCGGAAGTTTCCACCAGAGGAAAAGATGAACAAAGAACTTTAAACCTCTAGTAGGATATTTTCCAATATTTAAACATAGGTGATTATTTCAAACACTCTAAAATGTTTTGTTACAAGTCACACAAACAACTCGATACAAAGATTTCGTGAGACCAAAAGGTTTCGACCATCAAAGGATTTCCCAAGAGCGTGTTTAAGGAGAAAATATGGAGCATTGTAGAAAAGAAAACAATAAAGATCGTTTTAAAATCGTACTCTAATGATACTCATGGCGACAGAGTGGGCACTTCAAGACGTAACAACAAAAAATCCGTGAAACGAAGTTTTACGACAGAATTTTTCACATAAATTACGTCACATACATTCTTATACCCCATTATTTGGTGGAAGTTCCCAGCTGAGTACATTTTTACGGTATTTCAAAGACGCTGTAATTTGTCTTGAGGACCTCGCGATACGATTGTACGGACCGATAACATTTTAAAGTTGATCACACACTTATGTTATAAATCAATTTATATAAATGTACAATGTATGTATACACACATTTGACTGAAACGTCTGATAGTGTGTAATACTTAATTTAGAAATCAAACTAGCTTACCTGTAAGCGACGTTTGATTGTAATTATTCTTCCCGATCGCCTCGCCCGAAAATAATAGAAAAGTACCTATAAATTAATGAATTAATTTATTTCTTACTTGTAGTACAAATTAATTCATTAATTTATAGGTACTTTTCTATTATTGAGGGCGAGGCGATCGGGAAGAATAATCTACTTCTACCTTCTCATCATAAATCATTCATAATCACGTGTAAATCGATATTTACTGGATAATAGCAAATTGTGTTATCCAGCAGGAAAAAGAATGCAAGATGTCGATGCTTGGTCGTCTTTGAAAAACCCATAAATTAACTATTTAGTATTTTTCGAGTAGGTAAGTAAGTATGTATAGTCCCTTACCGTAAAGAGTTTAGATGGGAACTGTTTATTAACTCAATAATCTCCTTCTCTACTATCCTAATAAGGTAATTAAACTGTTAGCACTTTTGAAAGTAATTTAATTTGTTTTAATTTTAAAGTTAATCCCTCTTTTACGTGGCACTAAATTGTAATCTGATATGATCTAGATTAATCTAGATAAAAATATTTTTTTTAGTTAAAATATGACTTTTGAGTTCGAAGTTATGAGTTGTGAGTTTTTGATGTTCAATTTGTTTTCACTTTGACTCGTGTAACAACTACTACTATTGTTAGTAATTCGAAATACAGATCAGTGTAGATTTTGGTAAAGGCTATTAACTTTATTATATACTTACGATTTTATTCATAAAAATCTTTTATGATTCTTCAGTTAAAATGGATTTTGTCCCTTTTTTACTGGTATAAAGGTCTTGATAAAGACAAACGAAATATTTTAGCTATAATGAGCATATATGACGTTTATGAACACAGGGGTTAGTGTACATCTTTTCACGTAATAAAGCAAGAAACTTGATACAGTCACGTGCAATGTGAAAACTACCGTACTCAGGAATTTACTATATCTAACTCTTAACTAAATTGTCTCTACAACGGAATCTCGTGCACCAACACACCTCGGGGGTAAAGTCTTAACGAGGAAATAGTGGCCGTAAATCAGAGGAAATTCGTTCTTATTGAATTTCCTTTGTCGGTGAACGGAAGACCCGCCTAGGTTTTTATTTCTTAATGGACGCCTCGAGACATGTACGATTTTTGACCGATAAGTATAAAAACAAACTTAAGAAAATTCGTAGCTTTTCTAAATTTTATAATGAAATATTTATCTATAATATATATAGGTTGGAGGGACAGCCCTTTATGAACTGAAAAGGAGTATTGGGCTCCTTTATTTTTTTTAAATTATTTTCGATCAGATCTTTTTTCCTGATCTTATTTATTGTTAAATTTGATCTATTTAAATTTATAATTACTCTGCACGCAGCAATCGGTTCGAATGAAAGAAAGATAAAATAAAACCTCCATCAACGCATTATTTTAGGGAACGACGGCAAATGTTATGGCGCGAGTGTGCTTGGTGGTAAGGACTAAGAACTTCCCCATAGTGGAAAGGTTGGTCATTCGCTAATATGATTTCCTTACGGCAACGGTACATTGCATAAAAGTTAGCTAAACAAAGTACGATAATTGGATAACCATAAACTAATTTTATGTACTGATCATCTCAGTTTGATGTACTGATTTCACCCTATCAGATTGTGGAGGGTGGTCCCATCCACCCGGTCTAAAAATAGATGCGTGGAAACATTTTAATAGTATTATCTATTTAACAGGAATTTAATATCTAAACGCCACCTACTCACGATAGAAAGCGATATAAATATGAAAGGAAATTTGTAGCCTTTTGATACTAAAAGTCTTCATTATTGTTAATAATAGGATTAAGTACAAGTTTTAAGCTTTTTAGATAAATGAGTAGGTACACTTTAGTAGGCTTTTAATTCTTCTAATGATTCTACTTATGTAGAAACTGATGTTGATACCGTACGACAACTAATTGAGACAGACAAAAAAATTACCTGTCAGCAAATTCGTACTGTATTATATATAGGAATGAGTCAAGTGCAAAACATGCCGCATGAGCAACTGAAGGCTCGGAAGCTTTGCACTCGATAATTACCGCATGATTTAACGGAAGACCAGAAACGACTGCGTGTAGAGTGATGCCGAAAAAGAACTCTAATGGAGGAGAGTCATTGGCTGTTTAAAATATTGTAACAGGTGACGAAACCTGAGTATATTGTTGCGAAGTGCCAGTCAGCAGAATAAGTCTTTCCTTTTGACGAGTTCCCAACAAAAGTTAAAAATTTCTTTCTTCGAAAAAACTGGAAACTTCACAGTTTTACTTGAAAATCAAAGATGAGTCACTACAGATTGGTATGTAAAGAATTGCTTGTCTTAGAAAAACTTCGTGAAAAACGTCTTTGCAGTTATATCATTCTTCACCACGTTAACACGTCCGCACATTTCGCTATAAGAACCAATGCATATTTGAAGGCTTCAAATGTGGAACTGATGATGCATCCGCCATAGAGTCCAGTAAAAAAAGGAAAACTTAGAGATTTACAATTCTCAAGCCCAGAAGCATGAACATTTATTCCAAGAAGCAGTTGAAGAGTTCTCTACCGAAGATTGGACCCACTGCTTCACACAAACTGGAAACAACCAACCACGAATGAAAAAATGTGTAAATAGTGAGGGAATATACTTTGAAAAACAATAAATTTATCATTAACATCTTATCTAGTCTTATTTACCAGAGTCCAGTAACTTTCAGTATGACCTAAGCATAAAAATAAATAGGTATCTAACTATGTCAACATGTTAAAGAAAAAGTAACTATAACAAATAAATTATAGCTAATAAAACCGCTTTACCCTTTTTAAATAAGTTTTGGTATAGATAAATTATAATTACCTGCTTTGAAAAACTGCCTCGGTGGTCCAGTGGTAAAGGTGTTCAATCAATTACCGTATTGTCCTGGGTTTGGTTCCCGGGTCTAGTTGCATCTAGAAGTTTTGAATAATGCCTGGTGAACGGTAGTAGGATCGCCCCCATTACGTATGGGACCTAAACATAGCCGGCGAAAAGTAGGTTATTATCATCACTGCTTACACTTTCGGATAATACAGGCGTGATGCTATGTATTTAAAAAAATAGATGTACCTTAATTAACGTGTAGTCTGTAAAGCAGACAGAACCGGGAGCATCAGTCAGTTCTCAATAAAGTGCTAACATCCACAAAACCCGTTTTTATCGAGTATCATGCTTAAGAAAAACTTTACAGCATCGAGAAATTAGGTCATTCAGGTCATTCTGTACTGAAGCGAAGATCTTTATTCGAAAAGTTTTCAAGTTTTATCGAATCTACTTTCGTTCGTATCTTTGGTGAACTTAACAATATTACGGCAAGATATTCATATTATTAAAAGTTTTAAACAAAAATCGAATCCAAATTGAAAAAAAAATACTGACTTCGAACAGATAATTATTTTTCAAAAGTCGATTTTTTTACAATTTTTATAGTTTGTGTTACACACAAATTTAAAAGTCCCTTTCAACATCTATTAAGAATTCTCTTGGAATAATGAATTTTTGAAATAAAACTATCTTATAACGGATTTTATCGCGGTTTTTTTTTAATTATAAACCGCAATAATATTCGGTATAAAATAGTTTTATTTTAATGTGTGATATTCGCGTAAAATTAAGAAAATACTATTATGAATTTGAGAGATGAGTGTTTTCCCCATTTTTTCGATCAGGGATTAAGATCTGATTACAAATTCGAACCTTTAGTTAAAGTTGAACAAGCCATAGACTCAGGCGCACACACACAAACTTAAACCCTACAAACTGTAACACGAGTCACTGAATCCAATAAAGTTCCAAAAGTTATCTAGTTATGGAAATCTCAAAGTTATCAGACTATAAGGAAACTAATTATTATTCTAGCAAGTTTTAGCCCCAATTAAAACCTTTTAGAAGTTCGATAAAAGCAACGTTTCTTTATAAATTTTGGCTGATTTTCTTAATTATTGGTAAAATTGTCAAAAAAAAATTTTTAAACACTCGCGTTGCATTATTAAATATCTATATTTATCATAACGGGCAAATGTTAAGTTAGAGAAAATGTTGTTCTACGGCCGCCGTTATCAACGGAGCTCTTTCCCTGGATCAGTCTGCTTGCGACCACGACCGGTGCAAACCGTGTCGTGGTCGTGTGTGCCCGTTATGATAAATAAACATATTTAAAAAATTATACTAAATTGAAATGTTTAATATTTTGAAACACTTGGAGATCTGTGACATAGTGGATTATGTTCAGTCAGTAATTTTAAATGAAATGAAAAATCTACCTTCGACTTGCATCCGCAATTTGGCATAGTTATATATTTTTAAAAGTATTAAATGTTAGGAATTATGCAAAAATATTTTTAAAACGAACCTACAAAGTATATTTTATAGCGTTTCATTTCACAAAACGAAGCACACGTGCAAATCTTAATTGCACCCGCATGAGCCTCTAACCCAACGAAACGTTTTAAAAATATTACTTTTACATTTTAATAACATTCATTTAGAAGGATGCTGACTCGAAGCGAAATAATGAGGGAACGCGTGAATTTGCTGTGGAAATGTTCTCAAATTGCGGAATAGTTGAGTATACGCTTGCCCTAGCTTTTGTGCTTACTCGACCGTGAGGCGTGAGCCTTAAGCCGTGCGTTCTACGGTAGGAGTTGGGCGGAAAATGTTATGACACCGTCACCTTTCCATATTGAGTGCAGCTGCAACCTAACAGCTGACATCGTTCGCTAGAATGAATGAACAAATTTAATAACTCTGCCAGTTTTAAAGCCACTCAAACTTTGCTCCAGCAATCTCAGCATGTCCATTTCGGTTTTAATTCATAAACGCTTCACTGGCATTATTTCCGTGCTCGATACCATTAAACTTTACAACTGTTATTTCAGCATGTTACTGCAGTTTAGTAGCAAGCCGGTATGTTGCAAAACATGTCAGAATTATTCGATTAGAAAATACGGTACAAAGGCATGAAACCAAATATTTGTTGCTAAGTTCTTTACAATTTCCAATATAAATCAACAAAGTTGTGCAGAACTGTTATATGGAAGTCTCAGTTGGAACAGCGTGCATTCGGCGCGTCGCTTCGGGAGGGGAATGTGACAGAATTTCAGTAGTAAATCTCTGAAGCGGGCTTACTAGTACGGTATCTGTTGCGACATATTTGGCAAGCGCGGTGGTCTCTCAGCCAACTGTGACAATGCCTCGTAGTACCGGGAACTTATCTGATCGACCGGCTTTCCAGATTAATACCTACTTACGGATCTGCTATTATTCTTGAAAATGCAAGACATCCGTATTGATTTAAGGAGGTGGCATACTATTCTGTAGTATGTTTGTTTGATTTAATATTTGCATGCCTATAAATTTCGGAATATGACTGTACTATTTCCATTTGTCACCTTTATTTTACCTGTATTCCATGTGAATAAATGATTTTGACTTTTTTTACTGGATTTAAATCTTGTGATATTATGAATACAGATCGGGGTGTTTTTGGAACAAAGTTCCTTATCGCGCGTTGTGAAAGGGGGCTAGACGGAAAAAATTCTTACGAAAAGTTGTCACGACACTTTTTGCTATAGTAAGCTATTGTAAGCTGTGCGGCGTGCGCATGTTTCTCTACCTGTCTCTCTCTCTCTCTCTCTCTCTCTCTCTAGAGATGGAAAAAAAAGTAAAAAAAAATTATTATAACTTAAAAAAAATAAAATGTTATTACAATTCCTTCACTATCGAAAGAAACTTCGTTCCATCGGGGTGTCCCTTGACACTCCTAATTTTTTTTTTCATGAATATCACGGCTCTGAACGGCACGAAATAGGCAAGTTGAGTAAACTTATATATTTAAGTAGTCTTCTAGATTTATAAAAGAAAATTTAAGCAATATTACCAGCTTATTGTTGCAAGGCACACTATGTTATAGTGCTAAAGAAATTGTTCTTTTTGTGCAGTAAATAAGTGATGTGGTTTCGGCTGATTTTACAGAACAAAAGTATCAGGTGCTCACGCGAACAGGCCATCAGATTAGAAATGCAACTAATCGAAATTGTATTAACACGGGAAAATGGATCTTATTCTAAGAACTATTGGAAGTTTACCTATCAAACAACGGTTCTGGGAAGTAATTAGTAAAGGTTTGGTTTTACACACCCTTTCTATGAAGTTACCGGCTTCTGAATATGGAGGGGGTTCTATATTCGGTTGTGTATTTTATGTTCTATGTAAAAGTTATCATCTTTGAATTGAAGTCCGTGCTAAACTGGTAGATTACGGGTTCTTATATATTTTTTTGTTATTTTATTTATTTAATATTCTTTATATTGAAGTTTGTAACTTGTTTAACCTTGTAGTCACTCCCGACGCGACGTGATAAAATTTTACAACCTTCTTCATCAAATATGACTAAAACTATTTTATAAGTTCCCAGACTTGTTATAGACGTCGAATTATTGTATTTAATAATACATTGTTTTGCTCTCGCTATTCTTATAATTTGGATGGTGCTAAAACTTTGCCTATTTCTTTGTTTATTTATAAGGAAAATAATTTTTCTCCATGAAATAAAACTACTACAAAACGGATTTTATCGCGGTTTATATGTCGACGTTTCAACGTCTTTTCAGACTACATGGTTATTGGTTAAGGGTGGATTGAGGTATTTGACGTCCCAACTTATTAATCACAATTATTACTTCATGGTTTGTGGTGGTATTTCTCCATGAGTCTGATTTCTCCATAAGCTGGTCATCTAACTAAAGCTATAAAGAATTGGCTAGTTAAAATAACTCTCACACTTATCCGTTTTTATCTACTTATCTTCTTCCTACCAGTATTAGAAACGCGAAAGTAATTAAGAAGAATGTTTGGATGTCTGAATGGATGTGTCTTTTTCACGCAAAAACTATTGAATGGAATTGGATGAAATTTGGCACAGAGATAAATTATGGTACGTATTAACACATTGGCTACTTTTTATTCCCAGTACACACGGCTACACATACCTAAAGCTAAACAAATGACCTCTCGTTGTACAAAAATACAATGTGAACAGAAATACAGTGAAGCTGTGGGCGGATGTTATTATTTATTATTTTCTATAAAAATAATAATGAGTATTCGATATATATCATTAGCAACTTCCGAACGTTTGCACCAAATTGGTTAATTATTTTTTTGTTTTGTTTTTTATTCTCAAAACAAGGTTTACAAAAGGAAATTCAAAAAATCCGTACCAAATAAAGGCAGCTAGTTTACGATAAAAACAAAAATTGCAGTATAACAAAAAATGTTTAGTTCTATATAAATATATAAAGTAATTCTGCCAACTTACAACAGTCTTATGATCATGAAAATGTTTCCGATGAAATAATAGGTAGGTACTTCTAGTTTGAATAACTTGATGTTTTTGTTTATTTATAGTTTCACATAGTTCCTTCATAACTTGTTTATACTTGTTTTTTTGTACAGCTGTTCTTAACAAATATGTCGCATTACATTTTCGCCTGCGCCAGAAATTAATGGATAAATCAATAAATTTGAATTAACAACAAAAAAAATATTATATTTTTTATTTTATTTTTTTGGATTCGGGAAAATCCAAGCAACATAACTGAAATCTAAAACTGATCGCAAATCTATTTATATAAAAATGAATCGCAAAAAACTACGTGGGTACACTTATAACTTTTGAACAAGTGCACCAAAATGAATAATTATTTTTATGTTGTGTTTATTATGATAACAAGGTTAATGTCAAAGAAAACAAAATAAATTAAATATTAAACAAGAAATGATTTAAAAGTAGATACTTAACCACCCAGGCAAAACTGGAGCAAGCAGATGGTAATAAATAGCCTAACGTTCATCTACACTTCAACTATCACATTCTGCATGTATATGTGTAAGGATAACGCGAATTTATATTGACTATCGTGATAATTCGTAACTGAGTAAAAAAATTGAGAGCGGTTGGTTTGATTAACAAAATAATATTATATTGTTTGGATAAGTAAAACATTTCGTACTTTTGTAAATACATAAATAATTATACTAGAGTTAACAAGTTTATGGCACTAGGCTCTTCACGATCGCAGGGCGTTTTGTGTTTCTGCTCGCACCTTTAGACAAAGGGGATGTAATTAGACATCTCCTACCATGCAGTTATCTACCATTTCTAGAGGTATGGTTCCAACCCGCCGGTTGTTAGAGTAATGCGAAAATGATACCGCGGCCTGGCAAGTGGGTTTGCAGAGGAACACCGTGGGTTTTCGTGAGTAAACCTCTTTGGAGTCTTATACCCACTGTGTCACGCCCTGATGCAGAGGGACCTATAAAAGGTTTCCGCTCGAAGGAAACAGGCTCTTAACGATACTGTTAATTTTTATTGCAATGAAAGCTGTAGCTTATAAAAAGTCGACAGAGAGAAACACTTGAAAGAATATTTTGAACGTTCTGATTCAACATTTTCGTAATAAGTACCAATACGATTACAAATATAAATGACTTTCTCCCTATAGGATCTCTCTCTTTCTTAAAATTTATAAGGAATAGAAGATAATACAAGCTTTTTTGTGTTAAAGCCACTGAATTGTAAACCAAAGGTAATGAGCAATCTATTCTTCGCAAGTCATAAAAGTAGTACCCAATATACGAAAATAATATCACCCGGAGCTTGTTGTTAATGCCATGGATTTCATAAAGTTTTAAGAACGACTTTTAGGTACCCACAGCAACGCACGGGTATTCTCTCGACTAAAACAGAATTTAGGCCTCAATCCCACACACGCTGACCAAGTTCGGGTGATTTTGTCTTTGAATGTTGGAGTTTAGGGACGACAGTGTCCAATGTTTTCCTTCAATAACTAACTTCAATAGCAAAAATGTAAGAACTTACAAAAAGCTGAGAGCATGACCTAGAATCACATTCAAAGCTGAAATTCTGCTTTTAATTTACGCAAAGTTCTTTATGATGAATTTTTTACTATTTTTATTGCGCTTTTTCTTGCGCTTGACTATAATTTGCCTGATAATACGTAATGATGTAGTCTACGGTGGGATGCAACTGCCCTTTATACCGATTCACTCTTGTTATGATCAGTTTAAAATGTTTTTGCAAAATTCTTTATGATAATGAGTCTATGGCCAATGACAGATTAGATTCCAAACTATTATAATTTGGGACTTCACCCATCACCAAAATGTCGCTACTGCAACTTCTGTAAACCAGGATCGACAGCGACGCCTGGTCCCTGTCGCCTGGACCTCAGTCTGGTCTAGAGAAACTCGCTCGTACTTGTATTAACCTAATCGAAAACTGGAGTCAACGTATTTACAAACTATTGCCCTTAAGTTCTTTTGTATCTTGTAACTTATTACCCAAATATTGTTTACTTTATAAAGAATTTAACTTTTTAACATATATTTCGTATCTCTGTTTAACATAATCGTTGGGATCGTTGAGATTGCCATTGTTATTCCAATGATTGAGGTCAGTGACAGTAATATTTTCACAAATGAAACGTGATAGCACTTTTATCTTCGTTACTTTGTGGAAATGATGGCAATAGAGCCAATCCCCTTGACAATTGGTGTAGGGGAATCTGCAGGATTTCAGGGGAGACCGAGCTTAGCTGGACACATAAATAACAAGATATGTCAATTAAATGTTGGCTATTTCAAACTTTGGAAGAAATGTGATTCAACGTATTTGCTTAATAGCTGCGAGGTGCCAGGTTCGAGTCCCGGGTTAAGTATATATAATGAAACATGTTAAATAACGAAAAAAAGCAATACCCAGCGAAAAGAAGGTGACGTTCGCTCTGCCTGCCACCTTTTTTTTTTTTTTTTTTTTATTCTATAATAGGTATGCGCTTGACCACAACTTGCCTGATCTGAAGCAATGTTGCAGTCTACGATGGAACGCGCCTACCTAATAAATACCGATTCACTCGTGACTTGAAGACAGGTAGATTATAGCTATCGGGAAACAGAGATGCCGGCAACGAATTCCACAACTTGGCGGTTCGCACAATAAAAGTGGAAGCAAAGCGCTTTGTGCGTGCCCGTGGAATTTCCACCATATAACGGTGGCGCATAGCCGTACCTCTACTTGTACGATGGAAGAATGGGGATGGGGGAATAAGATTGTGTAATTCCAACGCACACTCTCCGAAGTGTATCCGATAAAAGACCGAAAGACTAGCAACTATGCGGCGATGCTCGAGGCTAATAGACCTTACCTTACCTTACCTTACCTTCGGGTAATAGAGGCGTAAGCGTTGTGTAATTCCATTTTATATTGTCTGGATCGTGGCCTTAACTCTTTCAACTCATAAGACAGTTGAGAGAAGACCCGTGGTCCGCTGTGGAACACTAAAAAGGGTTGAAGTGATTTGGTAGAGCCATTACAAAGGTTGGTTCAAATATTGGCAAAAATTAATAAGCTAGATATATAAAAACAACCGTATCTGCAAATAACCACTTGATTAATTTAATATCCAAATATGTAAATATTGGCTATCAAACAATAAATAAAATTATATTCATTTTGTTTTAGATTTCATTTAGTTGGTAAAACTCAGTGTTATATGCAAAGGTAAGCTAAAAATATAAAAACAATTGTGGATTAAGGAAAATTTTTGCTAAACGAAACGCAACGTGAAGTAATGTTTGTATAAATTTTATTTTAAAATTAATTTGGTAAAAGCCGTTACAAAGGTTGGTTCCAATGTAGGTTGTACGCAAAGGTAAGCTAAAGTATAAAAACAATTGTGTGTACTAATATCTACCTACTCTTCTGTTTACTAGAATGAATTTAAGTTGAAGAGAATACAAATTATTTAATTATTTAAATTAAATCGTTTAGGGACTTAGGCTTAGATTTGAATTAACAAGGTTAAAGAGCTATAATAGGGAGAGAAAGTCAGTTTATTTTAGAACTAGCTTTTCAACAGCGGCTTCGCCCGCGTTACGTTATTATGCCAAGCAGTGTAACTACAGCCTTAAACCAGAACTTAAACGTTGATCAGTTTATATTTTTTGTCAGAAGTTTGTTTTAAAACAAATAAAAGATAAGAGGGTTTATGCTTTAATCCACATACGCTAGCCAATTGCAGGTGCTGAATTTCACAATATGTTCTTGAATATTTTGTTCTAAGACATTTCGGCTTCCTCACTATATATTCCTTTACCGATGTAGCATGATCCAGGACCGAACGCCCGACCTATATTTTAAAGGCGACATCAATACTTTGCTGGAAGGTTTGAATTAAAACACATCCTAAATTAGTCAGTTCTGTAAGTAATAACGAGCATGCATAATGTACCTATGCAATATACATAAACCTTTAACAAGGATATTAAGTATCTAGTAGACACGTTACCCACGACTTAACTAGCGTGTAGCATTCAAATGTAATTCAATTATGGAAATAGATGCGAAGTTTATTTTTATACAGGCTCCTAGTAGGTGCTAACTAATGTAAGACGGGACTACATCGTATAAATGTCTATAGAAAGACCCTTAAAGCGTTTTATACAGTAGGAAATTATTAGATGTCCAATCTATGTTGTAACATATCCATTTATAGCATACAGATTCCTTCATTTCCTTTCAAATGAGTTTCAATTAGTATCTAATAGCTGTTTATTCTAAAGATTTTTAGAACACGTTTATGAATGGCCAAATGGCTGTCTCTGAGAATGGCGTCAATCATATAAGAATAAATATAAAATTCTTAATTTTTGATTTGCTGTTTTGATTGGAAACAAATGCCACATGTATGGCCATGACCCATTAAAATATACAGATTAAAATATATTATTTGATATCTACACGACATAATCATTTCACACTTTAACTCTTTTTGTGTCTAATTTCAGGGCACGGCTCTTATTTCAACTATCTTACGAGTTGACAGAGTTCGTCTTAATCCGCACACGCTGGCCAAGTGCGGGTTGGTGGATATCACATGTCCTCAAATGATTAGTTCTCAAACTTGCTGGTTCTCTGCCGATATTGAGCTGAGGTCCTGAAACAATTCACACAAAAATGTGTAGGCACGACCTAGGATCGAATCTGCGGCCTATATTTCAAAACCACGCCACTGCTGTTAATCTAAGCGTAGATATTTCTCGTTCATTTGTGAGGTATTTAGTTATTCTTTAGATAGGTTACATTACACGAACAAATGAATGCAATTATAATATTCAGACAAATTACATCTTGAAAACAAAGGTTGTCAAGTACCAAATACGTAAAGTTTTGGGTAAAGCTATAACTTGGTACTTAAGAAAGAAGTGCTTCTAATGGAAAGATAGGCTATTTTTGGTCAAACGCAAGCCTATTATAGGATAAAAATAGCCGTACTACGTCCTTATAGCTCACATAACTTTTTTAATATTTAAAAAAATAATAGTAGTTTTTTTAATAGTAGTGACGCAATGCTGGGCAAAATCTTTCAATAGCTACACTGAAAAATTACTGTATTTAAATAACACAATTTTTGATTTGAAAATACGATATCCCAGCTTGATCCATATTCAGGGTTATAATGAGCCGATAACTTTAACACGTTACTGCCCAGTATCATATTTATTCAGGACATTAAATGCAGTTGTCGATATGCATCGATAACATTTGATGTTTCAATAAAATTCAATACTTTATAATTTGTTCATTACTTATGCGGAGTGGTGTGAACTAAATTGCCTCCGGTACTTATTATGGTTTTGTATTCGTATATAATATTCAGATAGCAGATTGGATGGGAAATGAGATATTATTTGTAACTATTAAAACGCAATAAATACACTATGAAGTTTAATAAAGTTATTTTAAAATAAGTGATCTTAAATTGAGCAGCGGCGGTGCAGCGGTACGGGCCTCGCCTTAGAAAAATAAGGTCGCGGGTTCGAATCATGGTCGTGTCTACACATCTTTGTGTGAATTGTTTTATGTCCGTTGCTTAGTATCGGTGAAGGAAAACATCGTGAGGAAACCGGCATTTCTAAGAACTAATCATTCGAGGACATGTGACATCCACCAACCCGCACTTGGTCACATCGGTGGTTAGATACAATACATAACATAGCGTCACGACTGTATTACTTCGCTACTTACTTCGCTGGCTGTGTTTAGGTCCCATGCGTATTAGGGGGCGAGTCTATTGGAGATTTTTAAGTATATTAGAAAAGACTTTTTGCTCAACCCGGAAATCGAACACTGGACTACTGAGGCAGTTACACAGAATATACCGATATCCGGTAAGTAAACTACAGTACTTATCTATAAATAGTGATGTGTATAATGCAGTTAGTAAGTATACATATGAGTATATGTGTATCCACAAACTTTACCAATTCCATGAGTCGCATCCCAGCATGAACTAGGAGTGTGACTAAAGTGTAGTTACTTCTCTTCAACCCTTTTTAGTGTCCCGCTGCTGGGAACGGGCCTTCTCTCATCTATCTTACAAGTTAAAAAAAAGGGGTGTTGTAAGTTTATCTGTGCATAAATTTGCCTAGTAGCACCTAAATGCATGGAAGGAAGCTGTAGTGATCGCTAGGTGTTAAGAAAAAAAATATCTTACATTTATTACTACCAATTATACACCTGGATTTTCTCATTTCTTTAAACCAAACTTAAACAGTGATTGTAATAAATAATTTATTCATATTTCCGTAGTTAATAACATTAAAACATGGGATACCTACAAAGTAAATTTAATTCATCAATCTGAGTAACGTTAAAATTATTAGTAAATGGTTAAGCAATATTATTATGGTGTTTAGTTCAAAAGCTCGTAAATTATCTTTCTAATTAATCGGCTCATATTCCAGTTTGATTGGTTAATTAATTGTAATTCGTTATTTGATACTTTATAATAAGTTTTCTACGTATTAACGCGCATTAAATTTAGTAGTAGGCAACTCCAATTAAAGGTTGTAATATGTGGGTACTTTATGGATTAAAATTTATGGCTATTATGAATATTTTATTAAGTAGATAAATAGATTCCATTGCTTCTTTGGGTGCAAATTAATTTATTGCGCTTGATTAATTATCAATCAAATTCCAGAGCTTTTAGTACACAATAGACTATTTAATCTCGGGGAACGATATTTACAAACAACAAAAATAAATACCTAATAGTTTAGCACAGGGATGCCAATAGCTGTGTTTTCTCAGGACATTTCCTGGTTTTTGTAACGACCTGTGAAGTTTTGAATAGTTTGTGAGTTACGTCCTGGATCTCTAAATAATTTTTTATCAGTTGGAGGTGTGTATCTGTGCCTGTGTACGAGTTAGTGGCAACGCTTTAAAAATGGAACTATTTTGCTGTAATTTTCTTTGTTTAAAAGCTGAAGTGTTAGTAATAAAATCAAATAGGTAAGTCTGGAGTTCCAATATTTTTATAAATTTATTTTTATTGATATAGTGGTCGGCAACCCTATTTTAATAAAGAATATCCGTAGTTTGTACAAAAGTGGGCTTTCAGCTTGGTTATCAAGTGAACACGCGAAGCCACAATCAGGCTTGATTCAGCAATGAATGCATATCGAAACTACGTTTTAGCACCTCAACAATACATTAATAAAACGCCTTCCGTGTTTCAACGTCTTTCAAAAGAAGGAATTCTATTTATTCTTTCCTATTTATAACCAAATTTGGGTCAGCGAACACTTAACTTTTCTTATTGTGTAATTTCGGTTCTTTTAAATTGCTCGGGAGCCCATTTATTCAAATTTTTCTTCGTTAATTGTATTTAGTTCTGAGTTACTGACAAGAAGAAATTACGTGTTTTTTAATAAACTGATTTATGACAATCTAATCATTGATATAAAATTCTTAGATTTTAATTAGATGTATAATTAAAAAAAACATTATAACGATATTATTCACTGCGATTAATATAATTAATACTTATTTATTTCTTTAGTTGGTTATTTTTAAGATTGTTACCAATACATAATCAATAAATGTATGTTGCAAAAATATATAAGAAATAAATTATACACGTTTTTTTACATATTTTTAACAAATCAAAAAAATAAAAGCGGAACACCATCACAGTGACCTCTAATACTTGACCGTTTCGGAATGTCAACTGTTTCTTCACTGTTTTTGCACGTCGAAGGCAGCTTTAGTTCAGATGACATAAAAGACCAAAGAGTAGGCGACGTGGACGATTGACGGTGCACTGGGGAACTGTATGCTAATTCAACTGGCGTATTTCGGCGCACTGTCAATGGAACATGCAGACAAGTATTTTAATAAACTACGATACTGTTAAACATTAATATGATTGTATGTTCAGTGGCGGTAGGCTTTCCCCTAAGGTAGGCACCACCCAATAGACAAGGACACGTCGCCACATAACCCAGTCTGGTCTGGTAGACTTTGTTGGTTTGACGTTTGCACGTGTACTATCTTCATTTTAATTGTCATTTAGGTACTACCAGGTGAAATACACAATACACGTATAAAAACAAATGAATGTAGATGCAGTACTTATTTTTTGTTTTCTACCATTAAGTCGTCATTATTCAGTTTAAAATTATTGTTTTCTTTCTATATTATTTTTTTTCTTTGATACCAATGTTTATTTAAAGTACCATACCATAAGCATCATTCAAAAGTATCACATTTTTCACATTTAGGAAACAGTATTGGTACCTATCTATTTTGTAAAAACATGTACTTAGTTACATTTTAATTTTCATTATCACAAACGACCTTTGGTTGGTGCAATATTTGTATTATTTCACTGTTGACAAATCTAGTCCGATTTAGTGTCAATAATATGATTGAGACATCATACTGGCGGTGTTTACTTACCGTAACTTATCTGTAGCACTTCAACCTGTCTGTAGGTATGCATTGAATGTGGATAAAATGCAAAAACTTGGCACAATCGGTTGTTTGCACACACAAGGTAGAAAAAAACATTGCTATTTTACTTGTGTGAGAACCGTTTAGGAATCTTTGTTGATTAAATTTGTACTGATTTTAAAGAAAAAGCTGTACATTGCATTATTGGAATTAATGATAACATACGAATGAGATGGCATAAAAATACTAAAGAAAAGCCTAATACCGTAGAATAACCATCTTTGCCTATCGAAAATTTTGTATTTTTGGTAGCGCTATATTGGCATAAGTGAGTTAGGCCCTTCTGGCTGCCCTCATCTCTGTAGGCCGTAGATCCTCACACACACATATTTTGGGTGAAATATTTTATACTCTCAAATTATTGTGTTGAAAATGTTGTAAATACTGCAAATTTTAGAACTAATTCGAGGGTATGTGACATTCACTAACCCGCACTTGGCCAGTGTATGTGGATTCAGGCCTAAACCCTCTCAACTCAAAGTTAAAGGTACACTAAAACATTGTTTCTTTAATATTATAGTTGTAATAATGTACGATTTGCATGGTTTTTTATTTTTTATATCATGCCATGCAGTGGAATAAAAAGTAGCCTATAACTTACCTCAAGAAATGGTATATCTGAAAGAATTTTACAAATTAGACAAGTATAGGCCGACCGTTTAACTCGCGTATCGCCTATCGCCAAGATTCTGACTCCTCAAGCTGTACAGACAGTGATGATGATTCAAGCGATATGGATATTAGTGACGAATAGTCTAACATTACTTTTATCTGTCGTTAAATAGTTCTTTAAAATATTTAATTAATGTTTTATGACTTTGTACCTCAGATGGCGATACGCGAGTTAAACGGTCGGCCTATAGTTCCTGAGATTAAATCAGGAACTATAGGCCACCGTTGAGTCTAGTTGAACGCACTGTTCAACTAAACAAACTCTACAAGTTTATAGATGTTAAATAAGAATTTAGTCCCACAAAATACAGATATAAAAATAGACAATGTAAAGATTTTAATTAGGTAATACACATTAAATATATAATATGTTTGTATGTAGGTTAATTGGACTTGATATATTACATTGTCTGGAAAAAACAAAGCGTAATAGCTTTGTTAACTGTAGAAAAATAAATAACTTTTCCATTTGCTCGCTTAATTCACCTTTAATAAACAACTAAAAGGTATGTCTAACAAAGGGAATGCTTAATGGAATCATAAAGCCATGTTTACAAATGAATTTACGTTTCCGAATACAGAAATTAGTAATTTCTATATTCGGAAACACACAAAAATACATATTATACACTTAAATAAAAATAAATTAAAAAATGTATGCTAGGGTGTAACTTAAAAACGACTGCACCAATCGGATATTTGCTTTTATTTAATTTTCATTATTTTCAGTGCTAGAGCAAACTTTTAAAATCGTGTTTGCCCACCACACATCCATGTCAAACTAATGTTGTCACTTGTCATCTATAGAGAAAGTAATATAATTTTGGGTTCAGATTAAACAAAAATTTATTAGGGCTTACCGACATGTAATCAATGAACAACAATTTGCCTAATGGTCAAAGTTCACGTGCAAGTTTCACTTACACGTTAACATTAAGATTAATGATGAATTATAAGTTAGTTCAAATTATGTATGAGAATTAATAACCTTTCTACAAATAGGAAACTACGCACTTGCTAACATGGAAATGTTGTTAAATAGTGCCTTCAATAAACGGCCCAATAACTTATTTAAAGTGCGGGTGCATCGCGTTACATTACATTACAACCCCTACATGTCGGGGTTGGGACGCATGCGCTCGGTTCATCCGCCGCGTACGGCATATGCAGAATATTAAAGGAGGAAAGAGAAAAAAATTAACTTGTGAAGCCATTTTCGTCTATCGGCGACGGCGGCCCCCGCGCCCTCTGTAGGGTTTCTCTCCGTCCGTTGCAGGCAGGCAGAGAGGCTCGCGCGGCCGTCGCGAATGTACGCCGCTCCGCGCTCCGACACAATCGACTGGTCTCGAAATCACACGTTGTGTTGTCGACCATACAGTTCGTACACCGGTTTAGTGTTGTTTAGACATTTCGAGAAGTTGCTGCTTTGTGAACAGTGTTTATTATCTTATGCGAACTTTTAGTGCTGTTTCTGAAACTAACCTTACTGTGAGTGCAAATTTTTGAGGAGTTTATTTTTACTATCTCCAGTGATACCTGATAAAGTGGACTGTCAATCAAGTTTGTACAAATCGTGTTTGTGTAGCGTTTGTTTATCATCAGGTTTGTCATCCCGTAGTAGTAATTTAGTAAAGTTTAAACTTTTACAAGTTACTCTACGTACCTGTGTGATTAGTTCGAGTTCTGTAACATATGATCGCTCACCTACAGGTAACTTTTTTGTTTTATATTTTATAGGTTTTTTTAAAATGTTGGCTACAATAGAAACGCCATTGTCACTAGATGTCATTGTAAATGAGTTCACTTTTGTGCCAGAGAATGTTACATCTGTCAAGTGCTTCAATTTGTTTTGAATAGGCGACATTTTATTGTTTTCTACTTGATATTCATTAGTTTGTAATACAGTTAATTGACGACAAAACATGTTCACCTGTTCCTCAAAATCAGCTGTCTAAAAACCGGCTCTGGATTGTACTTAAAGTACTTTGGATAATTCAATAAAACTTTAGTGTGCCATCAAGAAGAGCCATCAAGGTAAAAGATTCGTAACTTAGAAGAAACTATCAAACAAACTCAAAAAGTTTTAATAGCATTCTGAAGGTATTCAGATGAACCCTTATTTATGATGTGTAATAACAATATGACAGAGAGCACTTCAAATAGATGTGTATAATAAAAAATCCATACTCCTCCCAATAAATTACAGAAAGACGTTCTTTTTATTAGAATAACGAATGGTGAGATGAGTAATGGCGTAAGTTTTTCCAATAAATCTTGCTTTTCGTAACTGTGAGGAGCTTCCGTCGTAGTATTTGGCGAGAACCCTCGCTTGTTAGTTTTAGCTACACTTATCGGGGCTGCAATCGATGGGGTAGAAAAAACAAACGTTATACATTTTCTGTTCAATATCCGGCCTCTGAGAAAATATGAAGACGGAAAATATTTGATGCATGAACTGATTATGATGATTGCTTCCAATTTTAGGCAAATGTTTCAAAGTTGTTTAGAATTGTTTGTTGTTGTGAAGATGATGGATAATAAATTGAATATACGAGTTATAAAATATGCAATCGAAGTATTCTCATACCAATAGACTTTGTATTTCAAGAATTAGGTTTATCCAAGATGAGGCTATACAGTAGACCGCGCACAATGCTTGCTGCTTGTCTTAATCTTATCAATACTCGCAAAACAAAAAAAGACAGAGAAAATAATGAACCTGTGCCTGGATGGTTTTTCGTTACATGAAGAAAACTCATAGTCTGCTGTATAGTAACGAATGCTTTAGGTATGCATTAAGAACTATAAAATTGATGGGTACTATAGGTTGTTCAAAAAACCTCAAAAGCAGATTTAAGAAACGGCTACTCATAAGAATGGAATGCTAAATAGTGACATGTTCAATACATAGTTCCTGTAATATGGGTATTCAACCCAAGCAATTTGATGAACTATTGTCTAGAAATGTATGTTAGAGCGAGCGCAGCGTACTAACGGACAAATTTTGGCTCTCTCTTAGATTTTGTGGTGCATAGCAAACCAGTGTTACATAATTTAAACATTATTATTGAGAGTTACTTTTTTAAATACAAGCGTTTTTTTCCCCAGTTCATTCCCTAAATACTTATGTACCTGTTACCCAACACTGTAAACTCTCTGTCTGTATTTCTCTAAACCATTAAAACAATTTTAAGCATTGCAAATATTAGCCGAATCACCATTGTGTAAATTGCCTGCCAATCCTAAATTTATTTTATTGGAATCAATTTCAGTTTGATAGAAATTAAAGGTTAGAAAAAGAGGGACAATCGACCAGAAATTATGAAATATCGAGAATCAGAGAAGAAATTATACCAGCAATAAAAAGGCATTCCCACGTTGTCGGAAGCAGGCGCTGATCGCCACGCTTCGGTACTTTGCTCTTTAGCTATTGTCCTTTTGTCCCGGCTTAGCACCGTCAGCCCATCAAAAGAGCGCCTATTTCCACCGATCTAGTTTGCTTTATGTGTATTTCATCATTGCTCCTTTTATTCCACATCTTTTCAAGTGCCATTTTCGAAAGTTTCCACCACTTCACTTCAACCCTTTTTGTTTTACAGCTGGGCACGGGTTGTCTCTGAAAAGAGTTGAGAGAGTTTAGGCCTTAATCCACAC
Source organism: Meganola albula (assembly GCA_936450015.1). Taxonomy (NCBI): domain Eukaryota; kingdom Metazoa; phylum Arthropoda; class Insecta; order Lepidoptera; family Nolidae; genus Meganola; species Meganola albula. Next base: position 7,763,436 of record OW388155.1, on the reverse strand, counting down.
ACTCTGGCCAAGTGCGGTTTGGTGGACGTCAAATGTCCTCGAATGATTAGTTCTTAGACATGCCGGTTTCCTCAAGCTGTTTTTCTTCACCGATATTGAGCAACGGTGATGAAACAATTCACACAAAGATCGAACTTGTGACCCTATATTTCTTAGGCGAGGCTCGTACTGCTGCGCCACCGCCAGCCATATTAATAATTGGGGCTTCAAAACTTTTTAGGATTACGTAATTTTGAAATTTAAATCAGATGCTACAAAATTCATTTTCATTGTGATTTTTTTCATGAACAGTTTTTTAAGAAACAAGCTTATTTTATTTCAGATCATAAATTTTATCTTTGTATCTAGTCAATATCTTATATCATGTAATTGGAATTGTTATTTGACATTCTTAATTAATGTTTTCTTGTAGCTACTGGTAAACAAACATTCACAAGAAAATACGATTAAGGTTCAAGAGCACTAGCTAACTAGAAACACTTGTGAAATTTGCATTCCTGCTTTGCCTTTGCCAACATATTGCTCTAAGGACCACCCGCGTCGTAACTTCTACAGTTCAATAACATCTTTATAACATCGAGATAGAATATCAAATCAAAATACTTGTTTTCCATCATATCTATTGCTCGCAATAAGGCGTTCTACAATCTACTGGCGTCCACACCCGCAAATTTCAGTATGCATACTGCAAGAATATTGCAGGCAAACACCATTTTACTTAAAAATAAATCAGATTACTATTAAAACAATACAAAGGGTTTTAATTTGCGGTAAACATCTTTTCTCCTGTAATAACGTAAATAGAAACTCTCGGTAAGATTTTTTTAATCTTCGCTCGACATCTCGAATAATACAGCTGCAGCATTCGAATCTCATTAGCAAGTGAAACAAGAGAAAAAACTCAAAGCAATAAATTTTAGCAAGGCTCAAGTGGAAACGTTTACGGTTCCTTTTAATTTGGTTGCCATTGTCGAGGCGTCCCGCTGCGAGCCGCCCGTTGGATTTCTTGCTGGAATTCCAGCTGTTTCAAACATTACGTACTTACTTCTTATTAGTTGATTACAAAAAGAAATTAAAGTTTTATTTGACTTTATGAGGTGTACATTGGATGTTTATATAATGGTTACTGTAGAAGTTTCCAGTATGTATGAATAACATGATGTTTTTAATATTCAAATTTATACTCAAGTCAAAATTGTTTAGAGACCCATGAATCATTCAAAACCTAATGATATTAATCACGATTCTGTACTGGTACAACAGATGCATCTTTGTTCATAAATCGATGCACATCGATACAAAAACGCCGGCAGATGCGAAAGAGACGGAACGGGACGCGAGGTGTATCATAAATCAAAACATATTTCTGATAGCACGATGGAACCAATAGTTACCACTCGAAGTATATTTCTAAGAAGGCGTGTTTATTTTAAACGATTGAAGTAATTTTAAGGGTCCAAGACCCGCAGTGAGCGTGAGACGAATGACATTGCATTTTCTTTACGCACCGTCTTGTTCAAAGATAATTTATAATTTATTCACTACTAACAAAGATGGCGGCGATAAACTCGTTTAAGTGTGGAACATATTACACTATAACATCAATCATTTGGAAGTAATTGGAAACATGCAGCTGATGCTTTCCGGTAAAACAATTAATAATTGTTTCTCTGCCGCCTGTACAATGTAGACTTTTCATTATAGCCATTCCAAAATAGTGTGTTGTGTTTTTGAAGATAATATTCGGGATTTTATGACTGATGTAACACGTGTTTAGCAAAGATCGTACAACTGTGGCACAGCTGTGAGCGGAACGTGCCGTTCTGGATTCACAATATATTCCCACACATAAAATTTAATTGAAAAAAGGTCTACCCGATGGCCCCTTTCGTCTCACAACAAACCAGCAGGTAAGCGAATCTTTAGTCGCAACAAAATAAAATGCATTAACTGATAAAGAATTTCACATCTTATTACATAGCCGCAAAGGTTCAGTTTATTCCTTTTTTTATTTTATTATACTCTCGCTACATGCTACATTTTGTAATAATAAGGTACCTACTTTTGAAACCGCTCGACAAATAAAAACTTTTGAGCGTAAACTCACAAAAAGTTAAAAGTTTTGATAGGACTCAAAGGTCTGGTACCGTCGGATGGAAACCCCTTTATTGCGGTTGATTGTACCTTATACGGCTTGTTTCCTGAATGCAGCGGCCGTATTTAGTGTTTTGATTTCATAATGGGAACTAATGAAAATGAATGAGTTGTAACGCATCCGTTTCAAAAATTGAAACCGGATAATGCATTATTTGGTTTACAAATCATATAAATCAATGTTAAGATCGGTATTATTTGCTCTAGACTTAACAACTTTTGGGGTCATTGACAGATGTATGTCAAAACAACACCGGAGGGTTCAATGCATTTCAATTCGAGTCTTCTGAGATATTCTCATCAATATCATTGTCGTGACTGAATTTCGGCTAATCATTGTAAGCGCTTAAACCGGCTGTGACAAGGTACTACTAATGCATTCCATTGTCACTCGAGCCGCTTTCGATTAAATAAACTTCGGTAAGGTGGTCGGCGCTACAGAACAGCTAGCTGAGAATTATAAATAATCTTTTAGGAAGTTATCAAGATTTTGTGTCTTGCAAAGTCAAGTCAAGGGATTAGGTTCCAGTTATAACTAATATTGTTACTAATATTTTACGTTACTAATCCGTAGATATGTTGTTAATGTGTTATTACTACGTAATGAGTTATGGCAATGTTTTTAATTCAGTTTGTATTATAAACCACGAAATATCAATTAGGCATGTTACTGTCACCCACAGAGCTCCCAAACCGAGTCGAGTGGAATTTGTCCTATGGTGTCAACTTTTTCTTTACATTCATAAATTAAAAATTGACACCATTATCTTTGTATGTCTTAACATCGCAGCTTAGACGTTAAATAACAAACAAACTTCTATGAATTAGTTTGTTCACCAGCACCGTTTCGAAGAATAGTTAATGAAATATAAACAGAGGCGGAACAAGTTCTTCGCAAGGAGCGTTGCATGAACATATTTTTTGAACGGTTTCATAATTTAGATCTATAACGTTGGCGCTTACGTCACATCAATATTAGTAACGCAATTATCTGGTGCTTACCCAGTATTGAGCTTGTGTTGGACCAGTGTTGGGCCAGCAATCAAAACAATAATGTTATGATAGGAAGCGGCCGCCGCCGCATCAGTGTTTATTTTAAACATTCGCCGCCCGCGCCGCCGGTAAGATTATACTTCTTGTAACGATACACCCAAGGGCTGTGTACTTTTCCTCGGCTCCATTGTTTAACGATCCCTCACTTTGTTTACACAAATTACTTTAAACAATTTGGTAAACACCAGCTTTCATAACAGGTAGTTGTTGCTAATAAACTATTTATCATCCGTAACATTTTATGGTTCCCTTATGTTGGAATTTTAATCAAACTGACATAACATGAAACACGCCGCGTTTATTTTTCTAAATATTTGTATGGACACAATCTGTTTTTTTTACACCACTGCTTAAAAAGTACCCATAACTGGTTTAGTGTTTACAGGGTTTATTATGTTTTTTAATTTGACCATTTGACTGATTTAGAAATCTTATGTTTCGCAAATAAAATAGATACTCTTATGTATTTTTCTTTAAATAAAACGTGATTCGCCTATAAACGTTCTTAGCCTAGTTTTAATTTGAGCAGAACATTAAAAAACAGATATTCATCGAATTGATTGTTATCGTGGCATCAGGATCGTCAGAAGTATCTAACGGTCCAGCTTTTACTTGTAACACAGGTTCCTTCTATAAAGAATGTGATAACTTTACTGAAGATTTTTATGTCAAACATAAAAATCGACGTAAAACGGTTATAGCGACACGTAAATAATTATTTTGTTATTTAACAGCAAACATCGTAAATAGTAATTCTATACGATACTTTATTACTTTCTTGACAAAGATTATGTATTGGATCTTAATCAAGTCGTAAACTGTACGTGTTAATGATACAATCAAAAGTTTCTGAGTATTAATTCGAGAATCTAATCGGTTGAAGAGTTACTCGAATGTAATTAAATTGTTTACTCTGAAAAGTGGTTATGACGGTGGGTGGGTTAGGTGTTATAACTTAGGATTTCGTGCAGTTGACTCCCGATCCCGAACGTGCGAGGGAATCGAAGTTTACTGCCTATAAACTCTTTATTGCCCATTGTCGACGATTATTACTTAACTCTCATGACTTATGAACTAATAAATTCGATCTTTTCATGCCTATCGTTTTTACAATCCTGCTCGTACGATCTTGCGAAGTAAATAAAGAGTAATTTAGTGTTCCTATTCCTATTACCTATCGTTGGAATGAAAATTAAAGAAGTGCCTAAAGTACCTAACGATGATGATAAAAGCGCCTTAACCTCTTTAGAGTCAAGTTGAAATACCGATAGAACTAAATAAGACCGTTAAAGACGAAGAAATGCCAACTGCGTGAATCAATAGATTAGATGGAAATAAGCTTAAAATATCTCGGTATGGTCTGGCTGTAAATAACTTGTTTGTAATTGCGGCGCCGATTGTCTACTGCTATAAGGAGGGCGCGGCACTGCTTGATAGCAATCTTGCAAGTCCCCTTCCTGCCTTTTGCGTACTGTGGTTGCGTGTTACCGTTTTCGGTCATTGCTCAAGCAGTGTGCTGTCACTGCAGATAATATGTCATTGTTAGCCACACGCTACAATCAGACAGAACATTCTAAATCCATTCGATAAAACGTTTTAGCAAGATTATCATAAGACGCAATAGCATTGCATTATTGCACAAAGGATAATAATATGAACAAGAGAATATAACATCTAAGAAGGACCATTGGCTTTATTGAAAGCCATACTTGCTTTATACTGTCCCCCGTTTTTGAGGCATAATGTTATTTTCACAACAAAGCACGCGGAGCCTCTGAGCTCCTTATATTGGACCTCTCTTGAGCCGGTCTATTGTAATCTTAATGCTGTATTATATTAATGCGATAAACATCTCAGAGATCTCTGTGTTCATTTTTTTCGTGAATTACCGTGAGTTTAATATTGGCAGGGCACAGTCTCTTTGAGACGTTTCTCTGGTTACGGGTCTTATCTTAAATCGATTCGAGGGATCCAATTCTATCGTCCGTTGTATATTTATTGCGGTTGATTATTTGATGTTCTATGAAAGTTATTAAATAGCTATTATAGTGCCCCGAGTGGTCTGAATAGAATAAATAATGTGGATCTGAACGTCATCTCATCAATGTCACATGCTATTAAATATGTATAATACCAACCGCATTAAAACACTTATGTTGGATGACAAGGCATGAAAATCCAAATTTACTGAGCATATTACTATAGAGCGAGAGCACGGCGAACCACGCACAATGAAACTTTGTGCCTTCTCTGAATAATTGCCGTATTTAACTGAGGAGATTTAGTGTCCCAGCTTGCATCACAATAGAGTATTTAGTTCGAGAAAGAAACTAAAAAGCTGTTGTTTGTCACGCTCAAGACAAAATATCGCGATATTTAATTTATGCTTAAACCTAAAACTATGATGAAAAATTAGTTTAAAATGTATGATAAAGTCAAGTCTCGCAATCTTTTGATTGTAAAAAGTTGAAAATTTTCATAATGGCAGCCATACCAGTAGTTCCTTGGATTGTTACACGACAGTATAAGAAATACATGATTTAAGTACGTCAAGATGCTTATTGATAAGATATTGTGTTCGAATGCTAAAACTGAGGCAGGTATCAAGTTGTATATGGTGTTCCACAAACAACTTGATACTGCTAATATGGCGCTAATGTTGATAAGAATTTCCTAAATAAATTTAGCTATAGAAGAAAACAATCATTCAATCAAACAGGAAACATCCATTAACCACAAATTAATATCTAAAAAAAATCGAAAAGAAAATTGACCTAACTGAATAATCATCTCAGAATTAAGTTAAGTTAACTAAACTAAGAACCCAATCAAACAAATGCTACGAAAAATTTTTCATCATTGTTATTATCCGAGTTTCTGGTTACGTATAACCAGAACCAGCTGATTCTATACTCGAGATGCCAGCCAAGAAAGACTTAAAGAATTTTGCCAACCAGAGTTTAAACTATTTAATTTCACACTTGCGACATAAATTTATTTTGAGTTTATTTCTGTCATATCGTGACAAAAAATGGTACCGTAAAATTGTAGATTGCTATACGCCTACTTAAAAAGTTGGTTCTCAGCCAAAAGTAAATGTTCTTATATGTATAACAATGGTACAATGAAATCACTGTATGGTGTCACACCAAATTTATTTTAATAGCAGAGCAGAGGTCATTAGTTCGAGTAGGTACTTTTTGTATAGCATTAGGGCTGGCTTTTTTAACATTATGTGACTTATAACACTACTGAAAAAAACTTAATATCAATAAATCTATCATTATTTATGATTTAGAAATCACCAGATTTTTTAAGAATCACTTTAATCATTATTTGAAAATATATTGCATGATTTTTAAATGCTTTTTTTTTTAACTGGCTTATTCGGCCGTGGTTAGTGTCCACCTATCAGACAAAGCTGCATCGCCAAGCGTCCTTGCCGTGTTCCGATGCGATATCTGGTGACACCATTTTAGAGGGTGTGTCGGAATTATTGCTCATTTATGGTTTCTAACCATATGGAGTCTCATTCCACTGCCACTTCACCGAAAATCACTCGTAACCACGAGTTAATCGGTGTATTTGGCAGGCACGCCCCATCGTAGACTACATCACTGCTTAACATCAAGCAGGTTGTAATCAAGCGCAAGCCTATTTCAGAATAAAAAATAAAAATAATATATAAATTTTCAAAGCTGGGGAAATTACACTGCAAATAAAAAAACGCAAGGTTATAGTAACGTGGCTATAGAGGCGATAAATAAGGGCGCTCATAGGTTTTTATCAAAGCGAGTATACTTTAAAAATTAAACCAAATTCTAAGAAAGGCATATAGCAACCCTGGTCGAGTACAATGTCACTTTGTGTCCCGCTGAGTAATCGTCACAACTTAGCTCCTCGAATTTATGTGCCATTTATACTTCAACCATAATGGAATATTTAGGGGTTTGCGAAAACTTTTGCAGTGTTCACTACGTACAACCATATTTTATTTACAGTGACATGTGTCTGTTGTTTTTTTGGGCTGTCCGTCGACTTAAAAGGTTGACCGTATTTGCTAAAAAAAAACAAGAAAATTTCATTTTTATAATACACACTATTTTTTGTATTGGTCATACAGTGTGTGTAATTTACACTAGGTAGCTAATTTTATAGGTTTATACTATGACTACAACTCCATAGTCAATAATCGTTTGTACGAAGCTAATGAAACTAAAAAATAATAATTTTATAACGAAATTTCACACTTTTATAAATACCTACGTGAGCTCGTGTAGTTAATGTCCATTCAGTACTACAAGTTTTTTTTTTAAGTATTCAAATAAAAATATTTTATAATGAATTTTAAATTACGTGACCATGAATTCTGAAAAGACTGAAACATCGGGATCTAAAATCCGATATAAGTATGTGTAATAGTTGAACTGAATGTGTGATATTCCTGTAAATCTAAGAAAATACTTTTAAAAGTATCGAAATCTAAATCAAATCACAGGTATTACTGATATTTTATGTGGTTTTCATTGGTTTTATGGACATGTAGCAATGATTAATTTTTCTCAAACTAGTTGACGTATACTAGGCATAGGTATCAATTTCATGTATCTACTTTAACACAAAACTGTTAACGATGGAAACGATCGTAACTATGTGTAGTTATGTTCCTATGTTATGCAAATATATTAAGAAGTACTACATCTAAGAAGAAGTACATCTTAAAAATGATTCCATTTACATCTAATATAATTATTCTTTAATGTAAGTAGGTCAACAGTCTACTATGTTAATTCTGAATTGTTGAAGATTAAGTTCTGCAGATTAACATCTATAGCTTGACTTATGCGTTTTAATGCGACGATTTTTACGGTTAGTTTTTATGGATGGTGTAAATTTATACATTGGCATTTATTTCCATCGTTTATCAAAAATATTGTTACCGGATTGGTTTCTGTGAGTTTTATAATATGAGGTGTCTATTACTAAAGCCATTAATATCTTAGTTTTATGTTTATATTCCAGAATTCACACCTTAGATATACTTATCTTCTTATTTTCTTTTTATATTTAGTTCAATATAAAAACTAACTTCACACACTAACCAACTACACCCGCGGTTTCGCCCGCGTAGTCCGCGTGTTACATTAAAAATCTTTTTTTAGTGCACCCCTATACCTCATACGGAAACTATGTGCCTAAATTGGAGTTTCTAGACCCAGTGGTTTGGGCTGTGCGTTGATATGTTACTTTTTTCTTTAATATATTTTGTTTCAAGATTTATTGCTATGATGCAAGATTTATTGATCAGCCTTGCTATTTGAAAAAGTTAGGATCTTTCTGATTATGTAGGTATTTAGTATTGGTTGTTGCACCTGACAACAGCGTTGATTTGAATGAAAACATAAGAAACAGCATAAAAATCATAGAGCAAATTTTTTTTAGATGAATTTTGTCTTTTAATTGAAAACATGCTAAAAAGTGGTCCAGTAATAGAAATGTAAATTGGAATAATTACATACCAAGTGAAAAGCCTTGAAATGATTACTATAATATACCTTAAAGGTCACAGTCGTAAAAAATAAACTTTATTTTCGCATCAGAAAATTTCTGCAGACACTTTCTTTTGGTTCTTAGTTTAGCAAGAAATATGTCACAAAGTAGGTTCAGAACTAAATGAACTAGCAAAAAGCGAAATTGCAACATTCTGTGGATTTATGGTTCTCAACAATATTTTATTATAAGAAAAGTTTTTGAAGTAAGTCGCTGAGAGTTATATGAAAAGAATGCCGAAAGGTATATAACGGTAAGTTGCGAAGGTCGTGTTAAATTGTCTTAGCGTTGGCTTTTTCTCAGATATAGATATAGAGTCTTCAATTTTGTATACCTAGATATGAATATAGGTACTAGCTTTCCGCTTTAATATATTGTTGTGAGCACCGCCGCAGCGGTGGCGCAGCGGTACGGGCCTCGCCTTAGAAAAATAAGGCCGCGGGTGCCAATCCTGGTCGTGTCCACACATCTTTGTGTGAATTATTTCTTCTCCGCTGCTCAATATCGGAAAGAAAACATCGTGAGGAAACCGGTATGTCTAAGAACTTATCATTCGAGGACATGTGACATCCACTAACCCGCACTTGGCCAGCGTGTGTTCATTAAGGCTTAAAGTCTCTGAACTCATAAGATAGTTGAGAGAAGACCCGTGCCCAGCTGTGGGACACTAAAAAGCGTTGAAGTGAAGTGGTATTGTTGTTAATATATCAATATTATTATAAATATAATAAAACTAGCTTCCCGGCAGCGGCTATATCGTAGGAAGGATAAAATAAACCTATAACCTCCCTCAATAAATGGGCTATATAAAAGTGCAAGTTTTTTAATCGGAGGAAGAATAGAGGATAATCCTGAGATTAGCGCAATCGATCGAACAAGCAAACTCTTCAGCTTTATATTATTAGTAAGTACATACATAAAGACTTCAATATCTTTGTTGATTTACGGAATAGAGATGTAATGTAATCTATCATTCAGATCTAGATATTCCGGACTATTTCATCACGAGACAGTGTTATATAATAGCCAGTTCATCTACATACGATGGGGTTTATTAAATCATCGTGTGAAGTTCCTCAAGACCGGCACAATATACTGAGGTTTATATCTGAATAAATCATGAGCTTACACCCATCGTCGTATTATTACTATTCAAAGCCTCTAACTTCTAAGGTATCTATTTCGAGTTTCTTTATCAAAAACAATGTTATGTTGAATACTAACAAAGTATTTAATTATGTGTATTCAAGTGTAAAAGTTTTTAAACGTAATTTGGTTAACAAAAAAAAAAAAATTCTTCTTGAGTCCTTAATTATTGTAATAACTATGTCCAATGATGATATTAAAGACGTGTATTTTATCCGAACCCGTTATTGTCCCCTAAAAAGTCTCTAAAGTCGTATCAGCTACCACCATCATCACCACTACAAAAAAATACTAAAGTAAGTAGTAGAATTGTTGACCCTGGTCATCAATAATTACACTACGTACTTTAGTATTTTTTACAAAATCTGGAAGTTATGTGTTTTAGGGGAGCGGGGGGCTAGTTGTAACAAAAATTAGTTTTTTGGCTATGGAAGCTTACTTGTTTGATAATTATGAAATCTAGCTGTACTATTGCAATTAAGAACTATTTAACTATCGATTCTATATATAATTTTGATCAAATCTGTAAAGGTTTTTTGTAAAAACGACTTTGAAAAGAAACTGACGAGTGTTACAACTTACCCCGAGATCGGGGCTAGTTGTAACAGTCGTGGGGCAAATTGTAACATTAGGAATTGAAACCAACTTTTGTTTTTATAAAGTTTTATTTGGCATATTTAATATTATAAACTTCACTAAAAGCTAAAATAGGTTTACACTTATGAATTTAATATAAGTAATCTAACAGGAAATATTAAAAAATAAACAAATAACACGTTCTTTCTTTTCTTAATTATGGTACTTCAGGCTTATAGCCATTTATAATCTTAACTATTTTAAAAATCAGACTTTTGATTCCTTTAACAATATAAACCTTAAGACGGGGGTAAGTTTTTCGCTTCAAGCATAACAGCACACTGGTATGCTAACTTTCTGACTTCCAAAGGAAGCAATCCAAAGTAAATATTAGAGCATGTAAGCAGGTAATCGCATATTTTAGCTTCTTCTTCCTCTTTAAAAACCAATCTGGGTTTGACAGCCGACAGATATAGGTGTGTAATTTTTTTTCTTATTCAAGTATTTACCTAAAAAGCGACACATGGCATAAATTAAATTTATTTGCAGCTTTCGGCACACTGGTTTTCTTTTCTAAAACTTCAGCAGAGGCCAATTCGTTAACATCTTGGCTTTGGGAACCAGGTTCACTTTTTTTTTAAGTGTCTCATTCTGAAATAAATAAAATCAATTAAGTTTAACAAATACGTACTCAAAACATGAAAAGTTGCAATTAAAATACGTCTTGCATAATTTCGTAGAACCTATAAACAACTTATAGGTAACAAGTTACAACTTGCCCCATAAGTGTTACAACATGCCCCGTAAAAATGTTACAACATGCCCCAATGCGAGTTTTTCTGAAATAACCTCCATTAAAAAAAAAGTCACTTACTTAGTGTGAAATTCGATTTAATGTAATCAAAGTAAACAAACACTAAGTGTATTAGTATAAATCAACAACTTCTAATCCATTTGAAAACTACGATAATCAAATTCGAATAAGCAAAAAAAAGTTCGTTACCTGGCTGAATCGGAGCGCCTTCACAACACCGCTTCCTGCGCTGTCCTGCGGGGTACTGATCGCGTTTATTTGATAGAATAGCTATTACGTAGCATGTTAGGTTGAAAATTAAACGAATATTTGTATAAAATGTGGGTAAAACAGGCTTGTTACTACTTACCCCTGTTACTTCTAGCCCCCCGCTCCCCTATGACATAAAGTCTATAAAACTTAACAAATTATTAATTGAATGTCAGTTATGTAATAACGCGATAATTACAGAAGCGTTCTCAGTCAATGCGGTTATTAACAATGTGTCGTCTGCTCACATAAAATGTAATTAACGTTCAATAATAACAGCGATCAGATACGAACGGAATTTTAATTGTTTTCATCAGAACATACTAAAGCTTGACTCGATATTTACTTTATAAAATAGAGGACTATAATAATAATAACACTGGAATTTACTTCAAAATTTCATTGTCACGTTTTAGCCTATTTAATCCCAATCCTAAGGGCTTCTAGAAGAATTAGTATAAATGAAATGAATTTTTCGATAGGTACTGATTTCGACAACGACGATATTTTCTTGTTTTGTTACACATGATACATTTTCACATTGCTGATGTATTGAAATAAAACAATAGGAGTTTGTCGCGGTTCATTTTAGATTTTAAAATCTGACGCTTCAGTCTTTTTAGACTTCATAGGTGGACTTTTATTTCAATATGTGATATTCGCGTAAATTTAAGAAAATACTATTGCTGACGTAGTTAATTTTAGCTCTAAAGTTGCTAAGGGTGTATTATTATGGAGCGGTGTAGGTAGGTTGTGCATGTCTACTGCTGAACAAATTTCAACATTTTTAGCAAGAAAAGTACCCATTTTGTAGGACCATCGCAAATCAATTACTAAGACCACAATGACAATAAATATGGCATCCAACTTACTATATTTTTTCATGTATTACCTAAAATTAATATAAAAACGGTTTAGCTCAAATACCATCATGTTTGTACTAAAAGCCAGCTCGTTCTTTACGATCAGCTTGTCGATAACTCTTTTTAATTGGCCTTTCCAACACGCTTTCAGTGCAATGTGAGATAGCACGCTCAAGTATGTGAGCCTCACCTTATAGGTATCAGTGTGTTAGGCTATTTTTAGAGTTCAGTGCCTCGAAAGATAAAAAGGAAATCCTTAAAGAAAAACTATTTTTTTTTAAGAATTATTCAATATTAGACAAAGATCAATAAATCAATAACTTCGGTTTACATCGTAATGGTCTTAACATTTGCTCATGTCATATTTTTGGTGTTTTCTTTTGGATAATTTTAAATTTGAATTTATCATTATAAAGAGTGGTAAATATGGTAGGTACTTACTGTGTTAAAACATTACTAGGGAAACCGATGACAAAATAATTATATTTTAAATACAGAACACAAAATACGACTTTCGTTAACGAATATAGCTTATTACAAAGGGAAGACGGCAATAAAATAGCTCAGTAGCAATTACTTGTAGCACAATAATTTAGATTGCATTAAAAATCGCTAACATTTTCTTTACAAAATACCAGACAGTGCTAGCTATGTAATTGTATTGCAGACGTGGAAAACTGGATCCAGAATAATTTAAATTTACATTGGTTTGAATAAAACATTTGTTACATTTAACTACAATTCATACTGAACTAACTCGACGTAGAAGCTTGAGTTGTAGTTTGACTTCAATATTCTCGCTAGCTCAACATAGTTGGGGAGAAACGAAACATGTAAGTACTTATATTATGCAGGTGTACCTACGTCCTTCACAAAAATACTGTTTACTCATTACTGTTTAGGTTGTATGGATCCTTGTTATCTAACTGATGTATCATGGTTGCGTGTTTGGAAGTTTCGTTGACTTTGGTGTGGTTTACTTGAGATTTATAAACAAGTTGAGGATATTAGTGCTTGCGAGTGGCATAGGAATTACTATTAGCATAATATAATATAGAATTCTGTGTGTTATTTGAAGGTATAGGCAAAAGTAAACATCATCCAGTCCGCTATGTTTAAACATATCTGCTGAAATGTAAATGACATTACAGCCCTTATTACTAGGATTTAAGTCCTATTCGTAATAGGGGTCGAGGCGAGCTTTTTGAGGTTAATTGGGTACAATACTCTATAAAGTATTCTTACTTGGATATTTGAATGACTTTTGGACCTTAAGACTGTGATATGGTTGAATCAAAATATCTACAGTTTCCTTTTTACATAGAAAATTAGTATCATTTTAATCAGATAATGTAGAAAGAGATATACACCAAAAAAATAAATATATTATAAATAAATAATAATATAAATAAATAATAATATAAATAAATAAAAATAATTATGGTATATATCTTATTATAGCATAATTTGTTTGATGTGATTGCAGTGCAGGAAATAATAATGTTAATAAACTTCCAAATAAACAAATATTTCGACCTAAGCTACAAAAGTAATAAAGACATGAAAAGGATCAGAATAAACATAACAGCCTTATTTCTTCATGGGAAATAAACAAACATCCTAATCAAGTTAGAAACGCGTTACAAGAAACAGAACCCGAAATGTACTGCATGGTTACATGACGTACTGTACAGAGCTTTGTTATTTTTGAACAAGACGTTGAAGATAAACGTGTTTCGGTTGAGTGGCATGTCTGGCTGCATACTGTCGGGATTAACATACTGCAAACACAATATTATGATCACAATGCTAAATAAAAAGGCACAGTAGTAATATTGTAAATATAATACCCAGAGAAACAATAATTAAAATTATAACATGAAGCATGGATGTCTCTTATAATTAAATAATGAGATCTATTTTCGAGGCTTTTTTGATGAATCCTATAACTATTATAAACTAGAAACTTTGTAGGGATGTGTTATGAATGTATGCTTATATAAAGCACAAACAAATATTATTTCATACAAAAAACATTACAAGGATATCGTTGAAACCTTATCTTACACATGGAAACTATTCTGGCGTAGTCGTACTATGCAAGAGGTATTACATTATATTAAAAACATAATTTAAATAATGCGATAGAATTCGCTACAAAGTAGTTTTAATTCAATTTCTGATATTCGCGTTGATACTTGTATATGAAAATACAAATTCTGAAATACCGTTTGACACGATTTTACAGATAGGCAATAAAGAATTAATGTTAAGACATGGTTAAAACTATGGTTCGTGTTTTGCAGAAGTTCAGTTAAGTCTTGCTGGTCGCGTGCTCGGTTGATCCATTAATGTAGTCAGCCGTGCCGCCAACAAACAAATTACGGATGCAAACACATCGCTACACGCGAGCCAGTCTTGAAAGCCTTTCGCTTGCTTTGTCAATTTTGTTCCTCCCCGTATCGCGCGGAGCTCTCGCCCGAGTAATTTGATAAATGTTATTGTTATTGGTAGTGTCAACAGAAGTAATTGTTCCACAATTTGCTTGCGTAACTTACGTGTATTTCGACAATAACTTTCTAGCTCCAACAACTTCAATGTATCTACTTAACTAAGTACACTTTTACATAATATAACTTTAATATAGTCTCTGTACATAATGGTTTCGTGGATTTCTCATCCTAAAGGCATTTGGAGACACAGAATTCGATATTAATAAGATTTTTCTTGAAGATAACCCAAGCAATAATTTGCGCATCAACAACAGGTGTCTATTATGTCCCGATCTTTACATAAAATACTCGTAAAAACAGATTATTATTTTCTTCTTTCTCAGCGCACCTGCTCGAAGTGTTGATTAAATTGACTATATCTACTAGCTACACAATATGATTGTGTCTTTAACAAATTATTATCCGATTGGAATAATATTTATCTACTGCCGCTTGTATATACTGCTAGTTTTATGAATAGGGTAACGCGGAATAGTTTTTATTAACTCATTAGCGTCAAGGATTTGTATCATGCTTGTCTCAATGTTATGTAGGTATAATGAATTGGAGCCGGTAAAGCGACCTTTAATTTATAATAGGTAATAAATAAATCATCCACATTTCAAAACTAGAAGTGAGGTAATGCATACCTACAAAAACTCTTAAAACTCTTAATTAAGTACGCTAAAAGTATCTAATAGGTTACATTTCTTTGTATTTCACTAGTTACGGAATACGTAGAGGGTGGAGGGTAAGGGGAGGGGTATTCAGGGTGTTACAAGGCTCTACTAATTTGTAGTCTCATGGGCTCAAGCGGCCAGGCATTCACCCGCCTGTTGCCACAATCCTGTCTCTCTCAGAGGATTAGTAGTCTGAAATAATCTTTAAATACAAGACTAGGTACGGACATTAAAGTGTATAATGGTGGAGACTACAAAGTTCTTTAATTATGTTATACCTTTTACAAATATAGGCAACTTACACCGATATTATCATAATAAATCAGTATCACGGGCTTCGATCCTAGGTCGAGTGTAAATCGTTTCATAGCAATCGGTAATTATCGATAATTTTGGTTTTTTAATTCTTTTCGGATATCACCAACTCATTAAATCTTCTTCATAACTTTGATAGATAAGATAAATTTAGAAACTGACGTATTGCTTATGCTTAACGTGAATACAATAGATATGGTGACTATGAACAGTATTCATAATTATGAGGCTGATTAATTTTCGTTTTTGCTGATGCTTCATGTTATTTCAATTGTTTTATATTTTAATTAGAGTTCACGACTTAGAATAACCCTACACGATTAATATATTAATTTTTTTTGGAAAACATAACAGTCTAGTCCAGTAGATACGTCATCGATCTCCGGTGCCGTGAAGCGTTTTATTCAAATCAGAATGAATTGTTTCTTCTCTTATTGGTTTATGATGTAGTATCGTAAAGTAGGTATCCAGTGTCATTAGAAATAAAACAAAGAGATTGAGTGACGGTTAAAATATGACGAAATCAGGTAAAAATAATATTGTGTCGATACAACACGACTCTAAATAGAACAAACTATGAATTTATGTAGGTAGTTACATAATGCCTAATTATAAGCTGGTTTGGTACAATTTTGCGAACAAGCTTTTCTTGTTTGTAAGCTTTTATTTCTGGTCGTGGGCAGTCAATTAATGGCATAGACGGAAATTATACCGAACAAAGCCTTCGTTAGAAGTTAAAGTAATTTGGAGAATAATGACTTCTTGATAATATATAATAACAAGATTTTAAACGGCTCTTGTCTATATCATAACGATTTTTCTTCAAGCTGAGAATATGTATGTGATTCTTAATACAAAAATCTTTTTATGTGTGAGTACATTGATTTTAAACTTTGTAAAGATGGTGAATAAATACGAATATGCATGATGCATTAATATCGAACAATTGAAGAGAACAACTGTAAGACGTGAAACACAAAAATAGCCTAACAAAACAACTCAAATCCAATTTACTGCATACATAGTCGTGTATGGCAGATGCCACTCAGCAAAGTTGCACATTAAAGCGTCGATCTATTAGTACCGGTCTAAAATAGTGGCATTGTATTGTGTAGTTGTAGTTGGCTGTCAATTAGCTGGTCGCAGCGTTGGGAACATGGCTGGCCGTCTCCTGTCACCGCGGTGCTATGTGAAATTTAGTTTAGCCGATTGCCAGATATTTTAGGAATTTTGAGTTCATCGCCAGTTATATTTAGGAAAATATTCTCGAGTATCGTCTGTAGATGTTTAAGGTTATGCTCAAACAAAACGTGGAATAAAGAAACAGCAGGATGAGTTCTATTTTGCATTTCACCAATTTATTACTCCATTGGGAGCTGTTAACATTTTTGGTAAACATGTAACTTTTTTGACAAGCCATTTAACTTTTCCTTCACCTTTTTGGTTCTTTCGTTGTTACTTTTTGCTTTAAAATTAGAAATACTGCCACAAAAGCGGTCACTAGAGGCTGTAGAATAAGTCTGCACAAACAATGCGTTTATTGTCCCTGAAGGATGAAATCCAATTACAACAAACGTGCATACTGCCAACCAGAATTCCAATTTGTGAATTTAATTCTGGATTCTGTGAACATAAATGCCAATAAAAATAATTCAACCTATTACATTTTACGGCCGCACGGCAGTGGTTTTATTTGCGGTTTCTAAAAAGGAGAAACCTTTTCACTCTTCGCGAGGTATCTAAAGGATAAAGTGTCACCCAAAACGTAAGCTAATAGCAAGTAAAACGGAACGCGTTAATTAATGCTTAAGGATTAATTAAGTTAAGGAGTTATGTGATATCTACACTAATTTAGTATATACTTTGTTAGTGTAGTGAACTAAGTAGTTTAGAAACAAACTAAATTAGTGACAAAGTGGGTTTTCCTAACACATTTATGTAAGTTTTTAAGATAGTTATCTACTTACTTAGGTACCATAACAGACAATGTATTGAATATAATTTTAAAAAATTATAAATAAAATGTGTTACGCTCAATGACCACATAATGTAATTTTGAACACCTCATGTTCAGGAGGAAGTGCGTAATTTTGAGCCGTCCATTACCATGTTTAAGTGTTGGTACAATACCGCGATAGCCCATGATATAGATAAGTGGTTTCTAGTGACACTCCGGTCTCTCACGCATAGCCATTTGGCGTACTTAACGGTCCCTACATTTTACCGTCTCACAAGTTTTATGATCATGATAAAAGGAAATTACGAAATCTGAGGGCAAGAGCATGTTGTGAACTTTAATGTGGAGTCTCTCTATCTACTCAGTTCTTAGTAAAATATTTGATAAAGAAGATCAAAAATGAGGTATACAGTTAATGGCACAGAATGCCTTAATAACATTCACACGCATTTTTGAAATCTATTCGAATTCGTTTAAGTTGTGAAACGGTTGTATTAAATATTTATTCACGGCACAAACAAGACGCATAAGTGTTAGTGTTAAACGAATTCTGAGAAAACGGCATATCACCAATAAGTTGGAGTTATTGCCAATACTCTATCATACAGTGCAATGGCTTCCAATGGAAGTCGACCACGTGTACAACCTATTTTTCAAAGCACTGTTATAATAACATGTTTTGCCGAAAACAAATAACATTTTTTGACTAAAGAGTCAAATGGAAAGTATTTTCCAATTTGGACTATTAGATACTCGTAGTTCATGATTCTAGTACGTACCTTAAAAGGTTGAGGTTTTGAGAGATTTAAAGACTAGATTTACTGTATTTTACAATGTGTGGTCCACTGGTCCTCTGGTAAACCACGACAAACGTCTTCCAATAGCCCCATAGCACTATCGGATAAAGAAGTCTAGCAATCCACTCACGTAGGAGTACAAACGGACAGACGAACTGATGCGTCACGTGCAACTACGGTGCACTCTTTGCCCGCAACTTCAATTTAGTTAAAAGTACGGGTTGAGTGTAAGCGTGATCTAACTTCTTCCCAGGAATTCGGTCCTGGTTTTTCAGTCTTTACATTTGCTAGTGAAACGTGGTTTCTGAAAATAGCAACTATACGAAGCATTCCGAAATGTTCTTTGGTGATTGTGGTAAAACACGTTACTTTCACTACTGTATACTCAACTTTTATGTATCTTTCTTCAATCGATTACTTTGTGGTTTTGTCTGGACGCTATCTTGCAATTCTTGTTTTTCTGCATCCAAAGCTATGTTTTATTCATATATTTGAAACAGCTATACTGCGGACAGTATAAATATAAATTGCTTTCTAAAATTGTTCTGTCTAAACCTGGGTGACATTTTACATATTGGGGTTTCACAGAAGTAAAATAATTTGTGTACAGTATTTGTTGATCTTATTAAATTGAGTATCCATTTGTGTTTTTGTTTTGAAATTGCACTGCGTGGGTTTCTAACCAAGTTTTATTTGTAAAATCAGTAAATAAGACCGTATTTATAAAAAAAATATTCAGCTCGTTTTTAAATCTGTGCTGTGATTGTCTCTTGTTTTATTTTAGGAGACAACTCTCGACCAACGAGAAAGTTTTTCCACGGTGTATATCAAAATGTATTTTGCTAAAGCCAGCTAAGCAGCAGACTGCTTTCGTTTATAATTAATTTTGGCTACAAACTTTACGCCACGAATATCTTTGTAACTCCAAGTTACTATTTCAAGAATTTAATACGTCCTTGTTTTGCGGAAAGCTCCTAACATTCTGTAATTTAAATATTTTCTAAGAAAATTCGAATGTATTTTGGTATGTACCTGCACTTTTTTGAACTAAGCATATTCTAGTTTGAATCTGATATACAAATAAAAACAGTTTATTTTACGTTAACAGCAGCATGATCAGTGATCAATCAAGAGTTTATTAACGTATTAAATATTCATGGAATCGAATGTAAAATATGTATGTGTCATGTCAAAACGACCTTTGTAGATATTATCTTTAACTATCCATGTAGGTACATATTCGGGTTCCAGTTTTTTTTAACAATAGCCGCACGAGTAACACGTGTTTCGTCAGCCGGAACCGCCCTACAATATTAACATACAGTTACCGACCGTCTAAAAACCTTTTTAAAACTGTGACATGACAATGATGCGTTAACATTCTGACAATGACCTGTTAAAAGTAAATTGGTAAGCGGGCCCGTTCGAGTAGGTTTCGTTTGAACATTTTGTACTAGTACCTTGTTCACAATGCTTCTTTATAGGATGTTCGGGTGCGGTAATGCTTAGTCACAACTCACAACGGAACTTGTTGCCCTAACGAATTTTTTATTAATGATCTTACAGGCCACACTCCGGGGAAGTCTGATGAGCGTGTAATTCGGCTGCGGTCTATTTGGTACACATTTGTTTTCTGTGTAACGAACCACACGCTTAATAATATTCCACTTTGTAGGTGCCATCAATCATAAATCTACGCCGTTAATATTGTTGATAAATATTCATGTCGAAGTTCGATTACGAATCATACATTATGCGATATACCGCTCTCACGGCTTAAGCGCTAGGAATCGCCGATGTCTTAATAAATCGTGTCATTAAATATTTTGTCATGACGCAATTTATGAGGAGAGAATGGTAAGCCATTTCTATATTAAATTAATTCGTTTTTTATGAGCGTCGCTTCCTACGCAATCCGAGCCCGAGTGGGGCTGTTAAAGTGACGTGCAACTTATAATAATTTAATGCCTGGCTGTCCCATTAAAATCTATTGAGTGTCGGCGCGAAGTAAGAGCATTCAATTGGGTAAAGGGCGACAATATAAAATAAAAATCGAGTGTCGTTTTATACGCAGAATATTAACTTACAACTTACCGCGTATTGAATATCACGTTCCACGCTTTGTTAATATATTTCGGAATGTACACCCAGACGCAGGTTGAAAAGAATTTAATTTATTGTGCGTGGTAGGAATAAGCTTTTATGCCGATATGGGCATGCGACGATCTATAAAGGGTAATCATTACTATTGACAGCAACAGGTAATACTTAAAGCTCCCATTAAAGTTCGTTACAAGACTATTACCTAGAGAAATTTATTTAAGACGAAGGTAAGGCGGAATAATGAAAATTTGTTTTAGGTTTACCAACCTTATACCTATTCTATTTACGAATCATGCGTTTAATGATAACACAGGTATTTGTCTTCTCATTCAGTTTTATGTCGGGTTCCGTTACTAAATTACTCTTACTTAAAAGCAATACTTAATTAACACTTTAAAGATTTATCTTGGGTCAATCTTGGCCATTTATTTTATGTGGGTTTAAAAGATTTGAAATGATTAAGTTGGTACTTACTAAGTATCTGAAAATGGCGGTTAGCAAAGTCCTTGTTTTGATTGAAATGTGAAGCCAAGGGGCAGGATTTACTGTTTTACGAGTATTTACGAATACAGTTCTATTTTTATTTAAGTGATTTGACAAATTATATACACGGATTTATTTTTCTTAGATTCTTGTTTTATTTTTATATAAACTAGGTTGTAAAAAATATCTTTCGCCAATCTTGTAGTTTCATTGCTTAGCCATAAAATGTTTATTAATATATAGAACGGGTTATAAAACTTTAATGCACGTAAACTTAAAATAATTACTTGCATACATTTATCTTGCAAATAGTAGGATGATTCATTTATTACTTTAATAGCTACTTGCCCTATAATTACCCGTCTTATGCACTTTAAATTAATTTCATAGAACAGTGAACCGGCTCACAAGCCGCTATTACCTTTTGATATTCCTTGTTGATTAATAAGCACCTAGGTTTTCGTATCACGCCTCCTCTACCCAACAGATACTTCCCGTTATTTATATGAAAATAGCTTACAATGTCGGAGATGGCGAGACGAACTAGATTAATTCTTGCACAGTTGCATAATGGTTGTTCAAAATCGAATTTGATAAAATTTAAATGGGTGGTTCCATTGAAACAAAGGATTTAATAAATTAAAATCGATCTATAATTGACGGTATTATCGCAATGATCGCATATACATACTAAAGAATAAAAAATAGACATACAGTCGAATTAGAACCTTCTTCTTTTTCGAGTCGGTAGATTTAATGATGTAATAACAATATTTGTTTAAAACTGATGCAGCGGTTTATTTTAGAAAAGATAACAAACAGACAAAGTTACTTTGTAGATCAGATATTAAATACTAAAAACGTTAAACATAACGTATCAATTTAAATTTTAATTGAATTATTTAAAGTAAACAAATACCATAAATATTCAAATTAATGCAACCCAAAACCTGTTTAATCGTACCGATTTAAATTTAAGTAAATATTTTAAACGATAAATTGGATTCTACAGTATCCCATTAGAGTCAAACTAAATGAAGGTAATTTTAAAATAAGATGGACCACTAAACTACAGGAGGTATTTTTAACGTTTTGAACGCCAGATATTAAATTGATTGAATTCATAAAATTTTAGGCAATTAGAGAATATAATGAATAATCTTCGATCTAAATAAAATAGCTGGTAAATTGAACTTTTTTTAAAGAAAATAAAAGAAAAAACTTGAATCCAAATTAGGTTTCGGCGTCGTAGACCAGCCTGAAGTTGTCATTGACGTTCAAAATGTTAATACGACTATTTAACTGTTGGAGAATGAGTTTAATTTTCTATAATATAACCATATTATTCTAATACATATTTAATCGAACGGTAATTTACTCTGAAGTATTTGTCAAAAATCTGGAAATCCGGCCCCGATACGATATTTCAACGATTTTATTAGGCGAATAAAAATTCTTGGAACGCTCTTTCGAATATTATTATTTTGTTAACGTAATACAAACAGAATAATGTATTATATAATAAAGTTATTTTGTATGTTATTCGTTATGTTGTTTTTATATTTAATGTTAAAGGTTAACCATACTCATTCATTTAACCACTTAGTAAGTGTGTAAAGATATTTGTCTCTCAACTAAAGCGATGACAGATGAAAAGGAATTCCTTTATATTTACGAGCGACCAGTAAAATGTTATGAATATGACAAAATATGGATGCATGCAGCAAGGATGTAATAAACCTAACGTCCTTCCGCCCTACAGAAACCACTTAAAACTGGTAGGTCTATTCTAAACCCTTTTAATGGTTGAATTTCAATAAATTTTAACATGACCATCAATTTTATGACAAATTTTAGAGAGTTGTAAACAAAAGAAAAGTGGTATAAAAAACTGAATAAATTCAGCCTTCCTTTTTTATACTACTACGTTGACAAACAAGACCTGAGGGTAAGCAGTATCTGTTACGGACGCTTACAACACCAGAGGCGACACTTGTGCCACCTCACGCTTTGCCGACCCTTAAGCTTTTCCACAAGCGATCGGACCGCGGCAATATTATCGTCGTGCGTGTCGTGGTATTTTTATAATTTCTCTAGAGAGGCTGCCTCCCGTATAGAAATATATGGCACGATAAGATAATATCGCTGCGATTTTCTCGCTCAAAGAGACGGCCCGTTGATATCAATAGGTAGAGGCAAACTTACTCACACCCAGGAACACAACCAAAAGTTTATACACTGCGTGTGTTCTGTAAGGTGATGGCCTCTCCAATCAGACTAGGTACATAATGCACATAGAGATTTCGCTGTGTATAGGACATCTTTCTTAAAACAGTTCCCTATAAAAAATGTTTGTATGATTCTTCTTTATGATGTAAAAGTAATTCAGGTCATATTTTTAATAAGGGTTCTTTATAAAACCTCGTCTCGGCATTGAATACGTTAATTATTTTCCGTTCCTTTGCGAATTGTATGAGCGTGGCTTTGTTAGTGGCGTGTAAAGATTAAACCATGAGATTGGCCACGCCCCACACTGATTGTTGATGGTGATTGGTCGACAGAATTCTTTGTTGCACACCGCATTGTTTAATAACTGAAATTAGCGATTACTTAAGACTACGTTTAATAGAAAGTTGGGGCAAGCGTAGGCGATGCAAACATTGCAACCGCTTTGCCATAGTCAATCGTTACTTTATGACCATTGTATGAAATTTGGTATGGAGATAGTTCGAGATCCGGGAAAGGACATAGAATAGTTTATATCCGACTGCTCTAAAATAGGTTGTTGATTTTGCGTGATAACTAACATACGCGCGGGCGGGGCAAATCTAGTATCAGATATAAATGCGAAATTTTGTGGACGGGACGTTGGTTACTCTTTCACGTAAAAACTACAGGAGAAATTGGGATGAAATTTGGCAGAGATAGATTACCTATAGTCCGGTGTTGGGGTAAAACGTAATCTTTGTGCTAGACAAAGACTACGTTTTACGCGTCTACGCGAAGTCGCGTTTGGAATCAATTACTTCATACTTTTGTTGCTTTGTTAATAACAATATATATATATGTGTATATAGCGCTTGTGCCTGTATTATCTGTAGGGGGTAGGCAAATATCACCCCCATTTCACCAGCTATATTCCCCGTATCGTATCCGTGAGTATTCACGGAAGACTGTCCGTACCCATACCTATGAAGCATTTTGCTGTTCATCGGGTATAATCCCAAACTTGAAGGTGCTAGGATGATGATGATGAGGATTTTTTGAATAGGAGAGAGTGTGTATAAAAGAGCCAGGCTTATGTAGGAACGTTGGGATTCAAACCGTATATCTCGCGGTTATTAAGCAAACTCGCTTACCATTAAACCAATATGTGGCAGTCTGTTGGTATGTATTATCATTTAAATTACTAATCGATTCATTAAAGATATCTAGTTACTTTTTATAAATATAATTACATTCAATTAGCTGACCACATATAGCGTGTTAAATAACAAAAAATAACGGGGCGCTGGTTATTGAAAAGTTGAATCAACGGAGACTGCCTTTTTGTTCAGCTTACGTGGTACTTTATTTTTATTACCTACGGCTCGCTCTTTAATAACATTTTAATTTTATAAGCGGCAATATTGTTTTTAAACAATTATGTGTGATTTATACATACCTATAACCATATTTTGTTGATAACAGGTTGTAAAGCTGGTCTTAATCGTTCGCAAATATTTTAAATTTGTATTGATAAAAACGATTTAACTAGTTATTTATGAGGATTTATACGAGTTAATCTTTTAAATAAAAGTAGCGGTACCGTACCCGTTTTGGCCTAGCCGTTGAAATATAGCGTCACGGGTTTGATGCTGGTGTGAATTGTTTCATCGCCACAAGAAAACATTGTAACCAAACCGGGATGTCTGAGATCTAATCATTCGAAGATATATGACATCCACAAAAACACAGTTGGCTAGCGTCTCTCTACTCGTAAGATAGTTGAGAGAAGACAGAGCAGTAGACAGTAGAGCGCTCAACTGGCCAGTTATTAAGCAATGATGCAGTCTACGATGAAACGCGCTTACTCTTTAAATACCGATTCACTCGTGACTTGAAGACAGGCAGATTATAGCTATCGGGAAACAGAGATGCCGGCAGCAGATTCCACAACTTGGCAATTCGCACAATAAAAGTGGAAGGAAAGCCCTTTGCGACTACTGGAACCGCGTGCCTCTGGAATTTCTACCATAAAGGTATCAGTGACAGTCTAAGTACAAAACAGCATCCTTACACCTTTAAACATGATGAAATAACATTTGAATCCGTAACGAATAGAAAGCGACTGCTAATTTTGGGAAACACTGGATTGTGTAAACTTTTTTAAACACTGTAGGTACCTATATTATTAGAAAATTCTAATATTTATGTAATACACTGTAGGTTAAGGTATGGTCCTAAAACCACGCATTTTTAGTTTCTGAGAAATTACTCGGTCATTTAAAGCCAGAATAGGCTCATTTAAGTGGTTTTTAACTCTAAATGATACGTAGCAGACTGTGTGCGTGTTACACGATAGGTCTTCTAATTGATAAGGACAAAGAGAGAGTATAGCACCAGAATGTAACGGTTGTTTTTGTTTTTTAACATTTCAGTAATCTTCTATAATATAAAAATTAATCGCAAAACGCATAACTCGAGAACGGTTGAACTGATTTTGCTAATTCTTTTTTTAGAATATTCCTTGAAGTACAAGGATGGTTTTTACGCAGAGAAAAGTCCTATAGGTCGTATTCTGTTTTCGGACCCGGCAGGTGGCACTGCTTTACCGGGCAGGACGACGTCTGCAAGATCCGCTAGTTTATTCAACAACAAAACATGGGCTTCTTCACACATCGTCAAAATCCTCCCGCGGTTGACTGCTCTGTGAGTTTTTTTGGTTTTAGATTCCTTGTAGTACACATATTATACTAAATTATTTAGAAACAAGCATACTTATTGGTCGCTGGTTAGAAGTGAATCACGACAAATATACAATTTGAAGGTGTTTAGTACCTACTCGTATTTTTATATTTCGGTCTATTGACAATGTCAACAAGAGGATAATAATGGTATACCTGAGGTACTCAAGCCATTTTCGTTACTCAATACAAATGTTAAAGAGAATCAATCGTTTCATAATACGTATTAATATAACTCCGCAATTATTCGGTCTAGTGAACCTCAACCGATTTATTGTACATTTTACAACCTATTCAATACTCATAAGTCCTTATACCAAAACCAGGGATGTCTAAAAAGGATGTGGAAAATTTATGTCTGAAATAGTTACAATAAGCATAGGTATATCATATTCAAACTATTTTCGAAATAAGACCGCTAGTACCTATTAATTTGTTGTTGGGTAGAGTAGTCGGAGGCCCAAAAGGCAGTCATTTGTCGCTCGATAATAAGATCGACCACTCTAGACAATAATAGATAATTTGTTTAGAGTAAAAAAACCTGCAAATGGGCTCGAGGCCTATAATAAAACCGAGATATGGTTCGGGTGGGTCGGATCGAGAAATGAATTTAGATTACAGGTTAACGCCGACTAAGTGTGGGTTGCCGCTTCACCTGTGCTTGAAAAAACACTGGATAAAAACGGCCAACGGATGGCTGCTCTTAAACCTGTCACGACGCTCGGCCAATTTAGGCGGGCGCTTGTCAATCTGTCCGGTTATTATGACTGTTTTCATACCACAAAAAGCATTTTTAAGTAAGTATAAACAGTCATATTTTTTGCTTCGCAAAATACTTATGAGAGTACTTGCAAAGAGTACAAAGAAACGATATTTTTTGTCGACGTTCATTTTATATCGGCTTTTATAATTCAATAAAAAATATTGATTCATACTGCACTTCTAGTTATAAATAACCCTTGGTACGATTCGGAGTACCTAATAAAATTACACGTGTAAACCCAATATTCATAAATGTTATTTTCCAATACGTGTCGTATCTCTACGTTGCAGTGGGGCGCCACCCGTGCCCAGCAGATCGCTTTAACGAACAGTAATAATAAAGGCTTGCAGGTTTCATAAATTTTAATTGTATAAAAGTACAGGTTGCCGCTGTATTTAAGTGGTTACCTGGCTCTGGCTTGTATGGGTTGGGTACATGACAGTATTAAATGCGCACTCAGATATAAATAGACGATGATGGATGCGTACAGATTACGAATGTGCGTTCTAAATCACAGTACCTATTGAGTTCAGAATACAAACCAGCATTTCTCATCTATTAAACATCGTTTAAAATTTAAATGTTATACGACAAGGCGTCATAAAAAGAAACAAAAAGCGAACAAAGAACAACTTTTTCAAGTCAAATAAGCTGGTATTATCTCACGATGGGAACTGTTTATGACGAGTGACTCTTAAATCGAATTTTACACCGTTCAATCGTGTATAAATAAAAGTGGAGTCGGTGATGTCTGACAGTCAATAACACCGACATTGACCCGACAGAAATAAAGGCATGTCCACAATAAGCACTTGTGTAGTAAGTGGATCTTCTAGGTGCATCAGAACCGGTTGTACAACAGGAATAGTTTCGACGTGAGCAAGCTACAGGCAACTATAGGAGGTGCTTAGTCCGTGACTAAATATGCCCACGCTTATAAGTTATTATGATGCCTTAAATAATTTCCTCGAGCACGCTGCTGCCTAAGTCGATAATTTTCTTTCGGAAGCATCGTTTTATAATTAAATTTAACGCACGGTTTACGTAGACGCTATCTAATGCGATTATAATAGACTTATATGATCGAGTTTCAAATAGGTTTGGTGCAGTCCATTTTGTGTGTTTCGACACACTTGAATTTTAATTGAAGGTTTTTATTTAGTAACAACTTTTAATAATCCTAAATTCCACAAAGACGATAATCCTGTGGATGATGCTTAATCAATTCTCTTTACCATTCATTAGTTTGATAAAAATAACTCCTACTCAAATGAAATAAAAGAGTCTGCGAATAAAAGCTCGTTAAAATCACTCGCTTTTCGACCCTGAATAAAAGTTTCAAACGCTTTCCGCCAACGTGGAAAAGAGAATAAATGGAATCGATTGCATTTAATCATTACAAGCGGCACTAATTTAAGTATCTTCTGAATTAATTTAAATTTGAACATATTAACATAATAAAATAAATCAAACATAGCCTCTGGCTCTCTGTAATCTTGATGGGATCTAAGATCGAGGCCGCGAGGTTAATATTTGTTTATACCAATGTGTAGATTCACATGTTTTGATATCATCTATTAACAACGGCGTGCGGTGTATTGCAGACTCCGTTAACGTTTTTGTTGACTGATACACAAAAACTAATGCCGTGGTAACTCAACAAAAGAGGTTGTAATGAAAAGGTGATGTAAGTCTCAAACACGATCTCATTTTGTTCGGTTATCCTAAAAAATATTAAAGTTTTTATGGTTTTAAGTTTGTCTCGGGTGGGAATCGAACCCACGACCTGCGGCGTGAAAAGCAAGTATCTTACCGACCACGCCACCGGCCCGTCAGAGAGTATCTGCATATATACACGAAGTTTGCGATAAAATTTATACTCTCTAATTATCTATGATTGTTTTGCTTAAGTGGTCACTAAATAATACTATTAACCAGTTTAGTTTATTTGAAGTGTTTTTGACCTTCATACATATTTGTAATTATCCTATCACTGTACATTATCAATCATACCATGATTAGCGTCAAAGATAATTCTCCTTAAGTATTAAAATATCTTGTAACATACCTACTATTGCGATTGACTTGCTCTAAACTATGCTCAGGTTAAAATAGGTAAATCATACAAATAACGATTGCAATACTAACAATACAAACAGAAAACCTTTTTCTAAACCCGCAACTTATCATTAAAAATCTTATTAGACTAGAATAGAACCGCTTTAGAGCGATTTCCCAAATCGTTTAAAGCCATGCAGTGCTCAATGTACTGAGTTAAAAGCTGAACTCGGAGAATTGAGTGACCTAAATGCTTTATATCTGCATACTATATACTCTATACAAGCTACGATGCAAGTGGGTTTTGAATGTGAAGCATTATTACTACCTATTATTGGACTATTGGATGCATTTGGAACATAAAAGCCAATCTATTTTTGCGTAGATTGCTGTTGAAATATATTATTATCATTGATTCTTATTTAAGTATTAAAGCCAGATGATAGGCAGTAGGTAGCAACTGCGTTGGTGACTATGACCTAACTATTGTATTGTCCGGATTAGCTAGTTAAGGTGATAAATGGGTAACTGTATTTGCTGCAGTGTCCTTGTCCTATTTAAGTCCAACGATTTTAATAGGTACTATAGATCTTTAATAAAACGAAAGTGGACTGTATATATAGGTGTACTAGTAAATAAAATTAAAAAAACAGTGTCGCGGGTGGCGCTTCTACGCAGAGTGTTTTTGAGACGCAACGTAGAACTTCCCCCTGCGCCCACGCATCTCACATTTCGATGCGTCGACACAGAGGTATATGCTGTTTTTTTAATGTATAGATTTAGTGGATTAAAAATCTAAGCAAGAAGGTTGGTTTGAACTGAATGAGGAAGAGAAGTAAGCCTCCACCTATATCTAGTTGTAGATTAAAATAGGCTGATATTGATTTTACAGTACCTTGCTTAACACTTGAGATTTTCCCTGAAATGGTTAATTATAAAATAAATCATTCGTACACATTAAATGCGTAAAGTATGTATTTAATGTTCTTCCAAAAACGCTTTATTTATCGGGAAGGCGCCTGAGATATTGCAGCTAAGTAAGCACTTGGTGCCCTTCCCTTTATATCAGCAGACAAATGTGCCATTAATAATTTCAACGCCACTACGGAAAACATTGCTCAAACCATAAATATCCTCTTAATGGCAAAGGCTGTAATAATTCTTCCCTCATCTACATTACTTCTGCAAAAATAACAAAATAGTGTTTCGCAGATTGCCACAGCTCGATAAGACTTGGCGAACTGCATAGAATGAGGCACTTGAGGAATACCTTTGTTATTCGACACAAACGGAAAACTATCATATTACAGTGGATTAAGATTGCTTTTACAGTTCTATGTTTTTATCTGGGAGTTCTACAGTGGTACTGATTTGTAGTCAAGATAGGCACGCGACAGATATTCTCAGTGGCCACAACAAGGACAAAACTAAAATAAAACTACATATTACTACAAACAGATAAGAAGGTCCACGACATCCAGTTCGGGTTATTTTTACTTTGCCTCTATTTCTTCTTCCGTTCGATGATGCCGATTTCGACGATGTGCCGAAAACCAACATCAAACATATTATTTTATTTATATGGGACACGGTGGGATATAAATATTCATGGGCGTTATGAAGGACTACTAGCGTTTTCGGTGGCTAATAAATCTGTTAAGATCTCATTAGTGATACGTTGAAATGAGGTGGGTCAGAGCTAATACGAGCTTATGAGTATAAACGCTGATGAATCTGGAACATTTATATGATAATAAGCTTTTAATTGATGACGACCTCCATGGTAGCATCGAAATTAGATAAGTATTTAATGATACTCACAGATATTTTGATAAATCTATGGGGGATTAATGGAGACTTGCTTGACGCTTTGTATTTAAACCGCCATAACATAAGTTTCCCGAAAGTATAAAAAAATGACACGAATTAAATTTAGCTGACGTAAAAATTCTCTTAAGGGTCTAACACATTTCACGGAAAAAGTGTCGCGTATCGTAGATAGAGTAGCTGATGCCAAAACAAATAAGTATGTATTTCATAAAATTATATTCAGTTCTAACTATATTCAGCACATAATCAGTTTAATGTAGGTATGTATTAGATTCGACTGATTATGCGCTCAGACTCATTTTTATCACCGATTCTACCCATCTCCTGTCGAATATAAAAAAATCCTAACACTAGGTACCTACTTTTAACCGATTGCCAATCAACCGTTCTGCAACACATCGGAAGAATAAATATGGAGCGGTTTCTTAGACTATGACAATACGCTACCCTGCTAAAGTTCCTGAACTGTAAATCTCTAGGTAATTCCCCCATTATTGACCTCGCACGCACTTGCCAGCTATCTAGAAGCTATTTCTGTTTTCTATCTATTAAAGAATGACTACTGCTGTCTAAAGATGACTATTAGAATATGTAAGTAATTCCTTATTTATTCAATCTGATGCTTGAATACTATCATACGGGACAGGAAGTTGGTTTTGGTTTTTCGCAGAAACTAAATTGATACCAGATTAGTGTTCACATCACACAATGAATATTCCTACTTGTGTAGCTACATTAGCAGTCACCTCAGTATCACAATGCCATTAAAATTCCTGTGACTCACACAATACGACCGCCTGCACCCATTCAATATTCCTCATGCAATCAGCATTAGGTGTTGGAACGAAATTACTTAAGTAATGTTTATTGTTGCGACTACCTTGTAGTCTTCTATGTAGAGCTATATTTGGATTATCATGAGATATTCTTTAGATATTAGTTATGCTTTTTAGATTTTCTTACTCTTTGGGTTCCAACGTGAATCTATTTATGTCTCCAATGTACTAATTGAAAATGGAAATATTTTGCCACTACTTTTTAATTTTTATTTGACTATCTATGAGTGCAAGTATTTTTTAAATCGGACTAATAGTCCCTGAGATTCAAACAAGCAAATAAACTCTTCAGCTTTCTAAAGTTTGAAGAAGAAGAAGATATCTTCTTCTTCAAACTTTTTCTAGCGTATTGGCCTTTTTCCTAGCTAAAGGTAGTTAATATTAGGGTACAAATATAGACGATTTGAAGAAGAAGAAGATATCTTCTTCTTCAAACTTTTTCTAGCGTATTGGCCTTTTTCCTAGCTAAAGGTAGTTAATATTAGGGTACAATTATAGACAATTTTGTAAGTCGAGACAGAGATTAGTTAGCAAAATAAAAATTCTAGTAAATGTATTTAATTTCTCCAACTGCGTTTGTGACTGTCCAGTGTCAACACCATGTTATCATAATATCTAACATGGCGGAATACCCATGATAGTGAACTAGTTATTTAGAAAGCATTCCTACAATATGTGTATCAAATAGAAGGGGCTTGTTGAGAATAACGCGAGTATTTAGCGTATTTAAAAAAATGTTTGTTTTTAAACAATAATTTTATTTAAATTTTATTAATAGGTCATGTTTCCCATAAAACAATAATGTCCTTTACGAGAAAACTAATAACACTTTGTTTCACCAGTTTTATGGTTTAATAACAATTTTACAACTTTAAAACAATAAGCGGCCTATACAATAAAGTGTTGTGAATGTCTTAACAAAATCCATTTATTTTAGTATCATATTGTCCAGTTACTGCCCATTGTTTGGCACCATAAACGCTACACGTGTGTAGGCTTAAGGGTCACCGAGTATTACTTTATTTGTTTACAAATTATGCACTTTTACAAAAGTAACAACCTATTAGCGTCCCACTGCTTGCTCTGGCCTTCATTTTACTCGGGAATAGGCTTCCGTTTGACCACAACTTGCCTGGGCCCCGATTCTGGCGTTTTAAGATATTTATCTATAATAGACATTTGTGTAACAAAAATTGCGATTTCTTTTGTTTTTCGTCATTTTCGCGCTTTAAACATTTATCTCTAGTAAACAAATGTCAAAAAAATGGCGGATATCATTAAAAAACAAAATAAATCGTTTTTGCTAGACAAATGTCTATTAGAGATAAATGTCTAAGGCGTCAGATCGAGGCCTTGATGTCAAGCAATAATTTGATCTACGATGGAACGCTTACCCAGTTAACCGATTCACTTGTGTTTACAAGTGATTTTCGGTGAGAAGGCGGAAATGGAATGAGGTTCCTTATTATAGTTGGAAACATAAAAGGGCAATTATTCTGACCCAGACTCTCATTATGGTGTCACCAGACACAGGAACACGGCAAGGCCGCTATAGCTAACCACATCTTTAACTTCTTTCTTAAAACTACTACACGCCTCTATTACCTTAAGCTGAGGAATTATCATCATCAGGGAAAGAAAGAGATAAAGAGAGGACGAAGAAAGAAAAACAGATAGTAAAAAGTAAAGATTTTTACTAGCTGTAGGTACGTATATATCTGAATGGAACTCAGTAGTGATGACGCATTTAAAACAACGCAACTCAAACGTTCCTGGTATCTTGATCTGTAAAGTGACTGTGTGAGTGACTCGTATGCAGAGACACAGACACTAATTTCGCTTTCGGCGACGTTAACGTTTTGAACGCGCCGCGAGTTTTAATTTGTGATCAATTATGCGAGGGCACTGTTATTTATCGTTGTTTTATTTCATTTGCCTTCTCGCTGCGACTGTGGGTGGTCCGATCACGATTTTCGGCTTGCGATGTTCACCAATAAGTTCCACTGATTGCGCCATAGAGTTAGCAATGTGTTAACTAGGTCATGGTCATGGTTTTTGTGCGAAAAAACTTAACCCTAAACGAAAAACAGGAATATTTAATTTACATATACATCCAAATATCGTTTTTTTATGAAGGTATTAAGAATGGTTTGAATTTGATAAAGGGTTCTTTATTTGAAAGCTGAATTAGTGATCAAGGATTCTAAATTATGTTAAGGGTTAGAATTAGAATTTATACTTCTTAATAATTTAACTTTTTAAATTAAGTATAACACACATAGTTAAACGTATTAGCATAATTAATTACGCAAGGTGAAGTCTAATTTGACAGTATGAAACCATAACCAAACATTTTCACGAGCACTTAGAAATAACCGCAAACGCTTTTACTGTATGTAATTGTTTGTAAGATAAATCTAAATTGTACTTATCTAATATTTACTATCATAACATGTTTTATATCCGCCAGACACACAACACATTAGCCGAAACATAAGGACTGAATTTTTTGTTTATTAGCAAAATTGAGTTTCTTGAGTGGAATATATAAAGGCTTAGTCACGTGTTGTTCAGCATTAAAAAGAACAAAATATTGTAAATGTTATTAAAGTGAGTGATCATTTTAGTGGGAGTAGTTACCATCTTTTTTGTTGATGAAATCAACCCTATTAACATCACCAATCGTAACAGCACTTTTCTTACGCTAAACTTATGACAAATACTCATAGTATAACAGTAAACTTTGTGTTCATAATGTAAAAAGATAAAGTAAAAAGAAAGAAGTAGATGAGTAGTAAATGAGCTGTACTGTACTGTACTCTCTGGTAGTAGGCTTTAACCGCAGCTTGACATCACCGTCCTGGTTCACACACGTTACCAAATGATCCAGCCGTATTCTAACGAGATGCATGGTGAAGCTATGAAATCCGTCCCCATTTATAATCTGGTGGAGTGTATGCACCTCAATCTACCTCGACCGTTTCACTGCTGACTGCACTTGTTCCATTTTCGTCGTTTCTCTCTTAAACTACCCGGTGGAATCGAAGACATAAAAACGTTATTGGTGCAGTTCTACGAGTTGTGATGTCTATGTTTGAGGTTTGACCGGCCATTTTGTTATTCTAAGCGCATCGGGCGCTCCACGACCGGTTAGCGGTAAATTGTTCGCCGTAATGTGATTCTAATTGACCAGCTAATTCCTACTGAGCATACACTCAGTTAATTTCGAATTTCTCAAAGACTTCTTGTATTTTAATTAACTTGACGGCCAGTTTAGTGGCCGAAGTAATGATTTCCACATTTGTTATAGATGTGTTTTTTCGTTTTTTCGTTCATATCCTTTTTTCCAAAAGACAGTTTTGATTACGTACTACGTATAATTTGTTTCAAAATTGTCTCATTAATGCTAACAATTAATATGTAATAAGTAAGAAGTTATTGATTCGGATGTTTAATTTAATTAGGCATAAATTTTGGCATAACTTTGTCTATCGTCGTTTTCATACAAGTACATAATTAAAAAAATGAAATATTTTTTTTGTTTACAGAGGTTTGTTTCGTAATTTTCCCATACGTAAGATAGTTTTTAACTGACTGCACAAAAAGTGGTTACTTTAGTTTAGCGCGATGACCCATATACGCTTGGGCTGAGTCCCGGTCAGAAAGCTAGTGTTCTATAAAATGATATTTGATACTTTTTAGGCGAATATATTGCTGATTTAATTATCAGTATGTAATTTTATCTAAGATATATCGAGACTGTAAAATGGTTTTGCGTAAAGTTAGGTTGGGTATCTAATAAATTTCCTTTGTACTTTGAAATAAAACTACTTTTTAACGGATTTTATCGCGGTTTATTTTAGATTTTAGATCCCGACGTGGACATGAAGTCTGAAAAGACTTTGAAACGTCGGGATCTAAAATCTAAAATAAACCGCGATAAAATCCGTTAAAAAGTAGTTTTATTTCAATGTGTGATATTCGCGTAAATCTAAGACAATACTTCCTTTGTACTTTATCTAATAAATAGCGACCCTTGTTACTGTTAGGACTTACGGCAATAGAAGTCATAACTACATTTAGAAGTCCTGTCTTTAGTATACGTAACTAGAATAATGACTAGATAATAATGGGTTTGAAATCTGTGCTTTCTATTTATAAAAAGCAGCATTATGTTATGGATAATAATTACCAATATAAAACTGGAGAACTGTGCATTGATTTACTTAAAATGCTACTTAGTGAATTCGAAAAAAATGGTTTTACTTTCGTCGTCCGATTAGAATACTGTTTGAATAATAGCAAGTTGAAACTGTTTGTTCATTAATTTACTTCTTACTATTTAGTTGAACCAGTGGTAAGCAGGTTCGCTTAATTAGCCCATGGTAGAAATTAGTAGCAGCTCTATTGTTGGGAATTGTGTTCGATGCACGGTTGTAGGCTCTCCTAAACGTATCCAAATATCGGACGTGATATTTACCTCCGCTTACATCTTTGGATAATACAGTCAGCAGTATGTTATGTGATGATAAAGACCATAAATAAATAGAAAATAGAAATTTATAGGTACTAACAATATAACTGAAGAGTTTGTTTGGTTAAACGCACTAATCTCAGGGACTTATAGTCTGAGATGAAAAATTCTTGCAGTGTTATATAGACCATTTATTGAGGAAAGGGATAAATTTATCCCACTGCTGGGCATGATATACATCACGCGAACGAAGTCGCAAGCGAAAAGGCATAACTGCTCTTTTATATAACAAAGAATGATGTCAGATTTGTTTGTAAAACATATACGGCGGTAACGAGCACGCGAAGATACTCATAGAAAGCAATTTTCTTTGGTTATACCATTGTGAGTGCAAGTGAGAAGTTTCTGTTGTGAATACAAAACCACAACAAAAGGCTGACGTCCCAACTGAAAAGCACAAACTTTGTATCGATTGTGATATTAATTTTCGTGCTTTAGTAACTTTGTATGTATATATAGGTTTTGTTAAGTGATTGAATTATAAGTTCAGGAATTAGAAGACATCACTTCAACCCTTTTTAGTGTCCCACTCAGGGCACGGGTCTTCTCTCAGCTATCTTACAAGGCGAGAGATCAGGCCTTAATCCACCCACGCTAACTAAGTGCGGGTTGGTGGATGTCACATGTCCTCGAATGATTAGTTCTTAGATATGCATCATATTTACTATTTATTAATTAAGGAAACGCAAAACAGGATTCATAAAGTTTCATGTTATGGTTGATAGAAGACCGTTCCCGACTGTGGATCCAGTTTTTAACCCTCGACTAAAGAGAAGTGTGATGTTTGTTTCTATCTAAGTGCGATGCTTGTTTCTATGCACAAGTTTTGCTGGCTCGTAACTAAACGGAAGTACTGATTTTAATACATTTTTTTTTTACGAAAGCTGAAGCGATTGAGATGTATTTTAGCTAGTTTATAAGAATTTAGGTGTCAAGAAGAGTTAATTGAGAGTTATACTCAGAGAAATAAAATTTACACTTCAGCAATATTCTACAAACTAGCAGTGCATAGACAATATTTAAAGTTTCTATATCTGAGTAAAGCAAAAACTTGGGGACAAAACACGTTTGAACAAAGACAACAATACATATACAAGTTAATTATAAAAGATACTTTAACTCCTACTCAAACGAACTTTGACGTATAAAAACCTAATCTGATTAACTTGACTGTAAAAGATACGTAAGTACACCACATTTAGGGTGACTGGTAAATAGTATAAAATACTTGACCACGTTGTAGTGTTTATGATTGCAAGCAATTTTTGTAAAGAAAATTTTAAGAGGGCCTTTTTTTAATTAAGTTCGCTGTTATATATTGAGTTAATGCAACTAATAGTAACGACGATACAGGGCCCCGATTCTGGCGGTTTAGACATTAATCTTAGACATTTGTGTAACATAAATGGCGATTTCTTTTCAAAGATGTCCGACCAAGTGACGCGTCGTGACGATCGTTGTGTCAACTACGCGGCTCAAAATAAAACTGCTAAATTAATTAATTTAAATTTGCTTAAAAAAATAGTTTTTTCAGGAAAGTCGTTTGTAGTCATGATCACTACCACGTGGTAAAGTATTTTACATTACTTACCAGTCACCCTATATACTTATTAACGTTGTTGTAGTCGAGCAGTGGCGGCGAACCGGTACCGGATTCATCTTTGAAATATAGGTCCCTTTCTTTCATCTAATTCCAATCCAATTTATTTCATCGCTGCTGCTTCATTGGAAGACACGAAGAATGTGAATTACGTTATATACTACAGTTGAGAGAAGACGCGTGTCCAACAATGTGTGTGTGATGCTTGTTTGGAGCAACTTTTTTTTAAATAATTTCGTTATTTTGACTAGTTTAATAGAAACGCCGGCAATAGAGTTAAGAGTAGGGAGTGACGAGGTGAAGTGCCGCGGCACCTTGGTAACAATCGTGGACTGTACTGCGTGGCTTCATAAAAAAACAGCGGATTTAATAAAAAAAACAATTGCTCACAAACAAGTTTTTTTGGAAAAATTGTTATTATGAGCATCACAACGTTGTAAAATATTTTACACGAATTACCAATCACCCTATATAAACTTTATTAGCTTGTACCTCTAATAGCTAATACCCAATAACAGGAAGGAACGAAAACGTGTACCAACATAATTCGCGTAATGAACGAAAATTACTCTTTATTCCCCTCGATGCCGTAACAACCATGTATTTATAGACTACCTAATTCAAGTTCCCGAAGTTCTAATCAGACGTTTCACTATTAAACAAATGATTTTCTTTAACAAAACTAAGTTTAACTTATTCATACTCGATGAGTAGTTGGTATAGTTGGGTCTTAATCTGGGTAAGCTTACAACACGTGATATATTGGTAGGTATTATGTATTTTTGATAGACGAAGCGTTATTGTCAAAAATAACAGATCAAAGTTTGATTGAGTCTGGTATTTGCCACATACAAATAAGAGCAAAACTGTTCCACTCTCCATAGAATAATAATTAACTATAATAAAATCAATGAGTCTCAGCCATCGTTTTTCTTTCTCCTATTTTTGCTGTGCCCAACAAGGTACATAATTGTAACTTACAATAAATTTTTCGTCATCTAAATACTACATTATGGCAAGCATATAAAGTGTTGATTCTTGAGCATTTTGATTCAGTAACCTACTACTGGCGTGCCAAACATATATGATGTAAAGACTTTTTTTTTCAGTTTTCATTAAATATTATTGTATAATTATTATCAAAGAAGGGAAATGGTATTCTTAATATCTAATAAAAGACCCACAAAACTGTACATACAGTTTGACTGTGGGATCAAGCCGATGAAAACGATCAAATTTGTTACAATGATAAAATAAAATCGTTGGTCAGTTCTTATTATTTTGACCTTGGCTTTTAACTCTGTTAAGCATCACCGAATTCGAAAACACTATCAATACCTAAGGACTATTGTATTGTATCTTGTAACACAAGTAGTTAAGGAAAACAGTTCTTAACCAAATCTCAGCTTAACCTAAATGGAGTATTATATTTTATCCTACATATTAAATACCGCTTTAATACCTATTAAGTTTTTTACACGTTTAATCTGTAACGGAAAGCGCTAACGTCTTAAAACTACCTGTACAATATTTATTTAAATATCTGCACTTAAATATCTTTCAGTTCTTAATATAGTTAAAAGAAGAAACTTGCATTGCAGGAGGAGCCAAAGTCAAAGCCATACAAATCTGAGTGATACAGCCTATTAAAAAGATGTTTATAATACCTGAAGTAAAGTGAGGAGTTCAGCTAGTTTAATTATTATATTAAGTAAGTCATACTCTAACACTTTGGAGTAATATTTTATACAATTCGTAGAACCCATAATTATTACAGTGCTTGAAATGTGTGAAATGAACTAGGCATGTATTTGCGTGATGCCCTAGTTAATAAAATATTGTGCACATATTATTTATACATAAAGTTCATAAATCATGAAAACAAATCTAATTAAGTAGTAAATACTACTAGATAAGGCAGGTCAGGCTTATTAGGTCTGTAGGTTAATTGGTATCGTAAAACAACCTAATATTTAGTAATAAATATAAATCTATTGATTTACTTACTATGTATATGCTATCGTAATAAGTAGGTCTATGCTATTAAAGTTCTGAAGAGCTACAAATATAATATGATGACTAAAATGTTGCCTCATTTGAATTATATTTACCTTTATGAATCTACTTAATGCACCGCATTTAAACCGTTTTTCGAACCTTTACTTCCTCCTTGTTGATCTCCAAAAGGTCCTTCATTTTCTTCTATCGTTTGCAAATTCTGGCCAATCTGTATCGAATGCACCCCATCCACCTTTTCCCATCTTCTGTATTGCGGCACCCAGTGGGAGGACGCTGGCCGTGTGTATCGAATGCAGCTAGAAAGATTCGCCTGAAACAAATCTTGTATCATAAATCCAGTCTTTATAGTTATATTGGATTTAAATTAGAACGACGTTGTTATAGATAAGATTCAAAGCAATTTTAAAAGCAACGTTTATTATATAAAATAAAATTGCATGAAAGCTTTAAATTACCAATTTTACTGTTAAAAGATTGGTCCTTTATTTATTAAGATAATCCCAGTGGGTCCTAATTTTAAAAGGTTTGATAAAAACATCGTGGGAATAAGGGACAAGAATAAAAACAACCGGTTTGTGATCAGCATCCGTGTAAAAAACTGTTACAGTCGACCGGTAGCTTCAAAAAGCGACTTAAGCTACTTCCCTCGTTATCCTAAGAACGTATTCATACTAGAAAACTTACTACTACTAAATATAGCTTTTTAACTAGTGCGAGAATTTTCTTTGGTGATTCTGTATCAGTAATATAACACATTTCCGTTGATTAAGTTTCTTTTTAGTTTTTTATTCGACGTAAAATTATAGACAATCTATTCACAACATTATCAATGAAAGCGCGCGGGGTAAAATTAGCGGTCAGTGATCCTAATGAGCGCACGACTAATACGGCAGTGCGCGGGTGACAATGCTCAGTATGAATATTAAACATCTTTCGTTAGCAATGAGGTATTTATTTTTTTGCACTAAAACATATAAAATTTAAAAATATAATATAATTTTCTCAAAGTCCGCGCACTGGTTAAAAATAACTCCGGTCCACATGTAATACAAATATATCAGTCAAAAAGCAGCTTCACGTTTGTCGCAAATCTAGATCTGTTGTAACATTAATATTAACGTGATAAAGAGTCAAATTTCTTTAATTACAACCATCAGCTATTAAACTGTTTTCTTATTGTTTCAGATCATCACTAACTCACTTCGAATACTTAAACTGGTAAGCAATTATCTGACATCTTCAATTAATTAATTATTCATTAAAATGAATTTATGTATATTTGTCTGGCTAAAACTTAGGGATGGTTGAACCGATTTTAAGGTTTTAAAATAAGGTTTTAAAATATTTATAACGATAGGAGGGTTAAGGAGGGTTTAAAAGGTGGGAAATACGCGTTACAATCTTTGCTAAGGCAGCTAGTTGACAATAAAATAAGTACACGTCTTACACGCCAACTTATTAAATAAAACCGGCTGTTGTATCGGTGGTAGATCCTACAACCGTCTTTTAATAATGTACAAAACTAATGGTGTAAAACCTGAAATAATTAATGTAGTAGGCAACGTTGATGTTATAAATATTTAAACCACACCTCACAAAATACTTCTACGTACATTTATATTCTCACAGAAATAGGTGAATTTAATTCTCGCCCCCATAACTCCACGTACCTTCACAAAATTTAAAAGATAATTATCTCGATATAAAATCAAGTTGTGTCGACTTTACACCCATTACGTGACCTTTTAAATAAAACATGGTCATAACCCTTGCATTTTCATATCTACTGGCTAGTTCGTTGTCAGTCTTTATTTTGGGATTATTCTTTTTTATCCTTTAATAGGCTTGCGCTTGACCACAATTTGGCTGATGTAAAGAATGATGTAGTGATGTACTATGGAACGCGCTTATCCATTAAATACCGATTCACTTGTGACTTGAAAACAGGCAGGCTATAGCTATCGGGCAACATAGATGCCGGCAGCGAATTCCACAACTTATTC
Source organism: Meganola albula (assembly GCA_936450015.1). Taxonomy (NCBI): domain Eukaryota; kingdom Metazoa; phylum Arthropoda; class Insecta; order Lepidoptera; family Nolidae; genus Meganola; species Meganola albula. The sequence goes on along the minus strand of OW388155.1, from coordinate 7,721,615 downwards.
CAGGAACAGCTTAATGTAGTGTTTTATTTAGACTAAAACCAGTCATAGGTTACTTTAAAATGAAAAATTAAGGCTTGGAAGTTAAAAGTAGCAAGGATGTAAAGATGTCAATAGTTTCTCTGAAAGATTATAATTTTTTAGCGATTTAGTAAGACGAGTACTTGGTTTATTTAGTTAATTTATATGACTTTAAAATTAGGTTATAAATTTCGTGTCAGTTTGAATTAAGAAGCCATTCAAATAAACTGTCAATTTACGTCAGACTAACTTGAACTTATCAACAAATAGATTTATTACCTACTGTAGACAGTTCGTACGTGCATCAATGTTCGTTTGTCATTCGGTAGACGCCCCCGCCCCTAATTAGTACCGAAATATCGTCAGAAGATTTGTCAACTTCCGAGCTTTACGGCATTCCTTTGAGGTTTATACTCATCGATGAAATAAATACGACACTCTTGAGATGGTAATCTACTACTTCTGCTGAATCAATTATGTAAATAAGTATCACATGTCCTTAATTCTATAGCATAAGAGTAATCCACTTTGCATTTCACTCGAAGATCTATGGAATGTTTTGGATGGTCCTCATTTGCATCGTTCGTCGTCGTCATTATCATAACCATCTACTTTAGAACATTGCTGGACATAGGCCTCTCCTAGGGCATTGGACTGAGCACGATCCGCCATTTACTATCTAGATTTCACCTTTTCGAAATCGTCACTCTATCTAATCTAAGAGCGTCCTACGCTACGTTTGCTAATATGTAGGGATCATTTAAAAAATTCTTGCAGTATCAATTAGCTGTAAAATGTGAACTGAGTGAAAAATGTTATATACAGGTAGTCTGAGGTCATCATAGTAAAAATCTTGTTATAATAAATGACCATCAGGCATTTCATAAGAGATCTGAAACAAAGATAAAATATGAAATTCAGTTGTTTGTACTACTATACGGTAGTAATTGCATTACAAATTATTTTTCATACAATTTCTAAAATTGAATTCATAAACTTTTAACTTCCTTAACTCAAAGCTATCACTCCATCTGATAAAAACTTACAACAAAAATAAGGGTTAAGAAAACAAAACGGATAAAAGTTCCGAGCATCAATATTTTCTTAAGGGAAATTAATCTGAAGCTAAAAAGGGCTGCTTCTGGAGTTATCTATGAGGAAACCGGAGCAGGGCATGACCTCACAATCAAATGTCAAACGAAGTTTTATCAGCGGAAAGTTGACAAATAAATCCCCGTCCAGAAAAAAACTTTTCTCATAGACGCCCGCAAGAGACGTGATGCTGCTATATCGACCGAGTCGGTGATACGATAACATATCCAGTTGAAAGAGAATAATATGTTTATTTACCTACATATCTCAACATCATAATAGCTACGCAAAGGAAAAGCTAAAGTAAACAAAACTAGACCAAGGACCACCTTCTTACAGAATACGGACGTATTGCTTAACGTGAGTTGCGGTCAAGCACAAGCCTATTTTGGAATAATAAAAATATAACATAACCCAATGGAGTCAATATGAGTAAAATTAAAGGGTCGGGAAAATAAAACTAAAGTGTTTTAAAACTATTACTCTCAATGGCTTATGTTATTATTATGTACATATTCAATTAAAAAAATAGGAAACTTCAAATGTACACAGGCGAATTTATTTCAAATGTGAATTTTCTCTACCAGCAAACCCTAAGTGGAGAAAACTTGTGGAATTGGTAGAAGTGCACAACTAACAACTTTAAATACGTACTTAAACCTACAAACTAACATTTCATACTATATACTCAGATTACGAAACAAAACGATTTTGTTGATTTTTTTTTGTTTTTCGATTATTTTTTCCTTTTGTTTCGTAATCTGAGACTATATACTTAAATTTAAAATATACTACCTAAACAAGCGGACCTGAAAGTTCTACCTACCTAGTGTTAGAAATCTAGTCAGCAATGCAAGAAATTCCTTGCTGAAAATGTATCCAATGTAGATTAATTTACTGTCTGTTTTTTCAAAGCCAGTACGCATAGCGTGGCGCACGTGCTACGCGGTTCAATCTGAAATATTCCCGAGTTCCATAAAATCTGTTAGGCGTGAATTCACTCGGGGCGTCATTCCGAATGAAGAACGGCTGGCGTTGACACCAACCTTGTCTCTTGTCACGTGTATATAGCAGACTTTTACACTTATTATTTTGTTACAACTGTTCAAAGGGTTACTTCTACTTCACTATAAGTGTTGTTATCCTATGACTTACATTCTAATCTCACTGTTTGCTATTCAGGGAATGCAATTAAATCTTGAAAACACGAAACACGAGTATTGTAGCGAGAATGTTTGAACATAAAAGGCGCGATATTCTCATTTGTAGGAAAAAGACGTAACATGCAAAGCGAATCTCTAGCGTTCTCGCAATACTCTTTTGAATTCCCCTTAAATAGTCTATGAACACTGAAAAGGTCTATAGAAATAAAATGGAGAAACGATTCAGGAAACAAAACTTGTAAGATTGGAGTTAAATTTTGAAGAGGTTACATTGTATTGTTTAAATGCTTGTTAAGTATGCTTAAACAGCTGTCATTTGTCAAGTGATGGCCAAAAGTGATGGATGGCGACCGTTTCCGTTTAACTTTTAAAACTGGGGACGAACCGACCGACTATTTGGTATTGTTATTTCAGTCGTCGAACGTAACTAACGGATGGGAATGTTAAAGAGACGCGGGCGTATATTTTATAAGCGTCCATTTGTCTAGTTGCATATGTTTGCTCGCACACTGAAATATTAACGACCTATTAGTGGAGGGACTAAAGAAATTCAAGACGGTTGACGTTTTCTGAATCTGTATTATTCACGTCTTTTAGCAGATCACTAATATAAAAAAAAAATCTAGTCTGCATTAGATATATGTTGTTAACAATTATTTATTTGTTAGTTAGTACGTTTGTTTGGATTACCCAACTTGCCCATCTACAGGTAAAACTTCCACTAGGTGCAGTATGTTGAAATAAAAAAGTACTAGATGCAGTGTGTCTAGATTGTGCTGTCAGTATCCAGTCTGAGCTGACAACTGTTACCTTTTAAATTAGCCGACTAGTTTAATAACTAATACAAACTTAAGGTATTTTCTGACAAAAGCATCAACTGATATTTCCGGATTGTTTGATGTTACGTTAAATAATTTCATATCAAAGCCTGTTAATGTGGGTATTAACATATCGTTGAACATAACACGTTTAAAGAGATTAGTGACAATAAACAACGTCGTATGTTAGAATTTGTTTAACTTTTCCGATACAGCGTTGAAATGTTTAATCTGGGTAATAATAAAAGACATAATCGGTATGAAACGTAATAAAAAATATTATCGAATTAATTTAACAATATGAGTTGAGTAAGAATTCTTTTGGCTGACGTATTTAAATATCATAAAGTACTGTAACTCAAGTAAACACATTTTTAATGCAAATCTGTTTAATGACTCAAGTTAATGATGTTGCCACCCTTAGCAAATAAAGGCAAAGCTAATAAATTGCTTAATTTTATTAAGTGGCCACACACCCTGTGCAATTTTTGTTACGATAAAGATATTTGGCTCCCGACCCTCGCTCTACACGCGGGTCATAATGTACAAAATCACTGAACTGCTATATTAGCCGACTGCGACAAAGAAACGGTAATGTACCCTCATATATATGCTAATAAACTTTCCAAATGCGTTTTAAATTAAAATAATCCCGAATTTATATGTAAATTCGTGACCGCACTTTGTCCTTCGCGGGTTCTCGTTCCGAAATCGATTACGTTACACGGATTCGAGCTTAGATCTTGCTTAGATAACTTTAATGAGGGGTTTTACTAAATCGGAGGTCCTTCGCCGCGATCTATTTGTGATTCTACGTCTTTTCAGATCACACATAAAAACCTCAGACTATAATTGTTGAGATAGTTAAAATATTTTGTTTATCAACATGTTTTATGGAGCCCGGCACGAATATTTTATTATAAATGAAGTTTTATTGAATTTTCCATTCTAAATGCGGCGATTATCTTAATTTTTATGTGGGTAACCTTTTAGTGACACATTATCTTTACTTAATAAAATACTAAAGCTGCGTTTACAAGACCACCCGGATGTATTTATCTACTAGTTTAATGTTTAGATTAACATTTCCTGCGACTCTGTCTGCGCGTAATATGTCATTTATTGCGTAAGAACATAAATGTTTAACTATACAATTTTTTACCCCCTGTAATGTAAATAATAACTCGACTTAATTTTAATGATGACTTGTGTATCTGTTTATTTGTGTACAAGTTTACTACCTCGTTGTGAGTAAATAGTTAAGATAAATTTTTATGTAGTCTTTTTATATTCAAAAGTGATTGTGATGATTTTAGCCTTTTTTGAAGAAAAGATAGCATCGGAAGTGACATTGATTTTTTAATTAAAGTTATATCAAATCGACTCAGCGAATCAGTAGCAAAACCCTAACAAACAGACAGACCGAGTGACATTTACTAACATATTTATTTAGTTTAGATATGTCCCTATTTTAGTACCCCTTATAAGTCACTGCAATTAGTCATGATTAACTTAAATTTATACGTCTGTTTAATGGTCCATTAACAAACTCTAGTGTCTGGTGGCTTCGTGAAACTACAATTCCATAAAACACTTTCATCCAATTAAACAAGACGTAGATATTTGATCCAATACGTTGATTGTCACTCTTAGTTAGACATTGTTGTTCAAAGGGTATTAGAAATAACTAAGTCGGTAACACGACGCTCTCATCTCGTAAATCTCAAAGAGTTTATATTTAAACTGGCGATGCTTTATATTTTTCTTAAGGAAAGGATGCTAAACTTAATTTTCTAGACATTTAGTGAACGTGAAAAGAGGTGTTTTGTTTGATATATTGTACATTTGGCTACGCTCCGCTCTGGTTTCGTATATTACTTTAATACATTTTGAAGCGTTTAGGCATAATTTTTTAACTTTACCAAGAAGATTTTTGTAGTTGTGTTTTGTTTTCATTATGTAAGACGGGTACGCACTAGCAGCTGATTGAAATATGGCCAGCCGCATATGCGGTACACCGCAAAGTACACCGCGGAGTCGTGGGTGAAGAGCTAGTCTATCGGTAGGTACCTAGAGACTAGCTTTTCACCCACGACTCCGCCCGCACGTATGTCGGTTCGAGCATAATCATTAACCCCTTTTTGTGCAGTCGAATAAAAACTATTCTATGTTCTTCCCTGGATCCTAAACTATCTTCATACTAAATTTCAGAGCTACATTCTCATTTATAATATTAGTAGAGATGTAAAAGCAGCATACTAAAAAGTGCTTCACAAATCTCTCAACTTTGTAAAGAGTATAGAAATTTTAGAATTTCGTCCAGACGTTCCGTCGCGCTTGGACAGTCATACGTTAAGTCGTCGGTCCTGCGCTCAACCTTTTATCGGTACTGTCTGTCAGCCCGTCGTACTGGGCTCTTTGAGTGAAGGAAATAGAGTATGCATTTGATTTTGTGCGCACAATTGTGCACTATAGCGTTTCATATGTATATATTGGCTAGTTAGCTAATGATTGGTCTCGGTAGGAGTCATAACAGAACTGAAGAATATCATTATCTATACTAATGTTATACCTGCAGCTGAAGAGTTTGTTTGGTTGAACACGCTAATCTCAGGAACTACTAGTCCTATTTGCGAAAACTCCTGCACTGTTAGATAGCCTCTTTATTGAGGAACGCTATACTTAAGTTACTTTTTATGCTACTGCAAGGCATGATGTAAAATGCAGTTAACGACGAGAATGAACTTTAATATTTAACATAATATTAAGTAGGTAGGTACCTGGTGGAAAACTTGGTATGAAGAAAAGTGTCTGTGTTTTGCAATCCCTTTATCATTACCCTTCCTCAAACTGATTTGTTTTCGATATACCGAAATGACTTTGCTGTCTTTTAACAAATTTACGGTGTCTAGACAGGAGGGGGAGTTTTGTAACCTAAATGAAGGTTTATTATGTTGTAAGAAGCATTCTACTTTATTTAGTTTATTAAATCGTGTCTAGCTAAATTGACACTTTGTCCTAATGATATTATAATACACTAGCTGCCCACTCCGCTTCGCATGGGTAGTGTTCTGTAGCTGCTTTAGAAACTTAACCGTTTTATTCTAATTTCCTATTACACAAACCTTGTGCTGTCATTATCGAACAAAATGAAGAAAGAATTATTCAATTTAGTGCAGTTATTTGAAAGTTATGAGCGTAATCATATATTTCGTATTTTACTGAACATTTATAAATATATCAATTTTGTTATAATATCTTTGCTAAGCCCACGCAATCCTATCCTAGCTGTATTCCAGCCAGTCTAGCTCGAAATATTATATTGCACAAGTGTATGCATAAACACAGGGGTACCTACTCTATTACTTTCACTCCCAGAGTGTGGTGGATCGGACCGCAGTGCGGCTAAACAGACAGTGCGTATGCTGAAGCCTAACATGTGCATGACCACGGAGGAGATTCATAAGGTCCTAGCTGTAATTTTATATTAGATAGGACCACAGTCACTTTTCTTTCATTATTTTAGTTCTTAACACATACACAATACTATGCTTAAGCTTTCGTGGGTATAATTGTATTAAAACGAAATTTAACGGAGACATTCAAACAACATCAAAATCAAAATACTTATAGAATCGTGTATATTTGTTGCTAGATGTAAGCAGCTTTGATCCACATCTTTGTGAGCGAGATCTCTGATTTCATCCCAATTATGTTAAACACGAGTTAATAACGTAAAACAGAAAGTAATTTAATGGATAATTGAATGACGATGAAGTGATTTTAATTAATTTTCATTCGTTACACTCGAGTAAGCAAACGAATACCAATCAATTTTAGAAGGAAAATCCACATTATTAAATTTATATATACTTACTATATTTTATTTTTAACACTCCAAAAACTTTCTGTGCATCTTTATATCTGCACATAAATTTGTCCAGTATTTTGAGTTCGATCCGTTTTTAACGACTGCCGAAAAAGTCCAGTGAACCAGACTCAGTATAAACGGATAGAGTACTTTTGAAAAATAAAAAAATAGTTCAGTGTTTCTGCCGTAATTAAAAAACAGAAAAAACTGACAGACATACAGACTTTCCCTTTTCCGAAACCCAAAACTTCATAAATAATGAAGTTGTAATAATTAAACCTTTGGTACTCTATCTCTTTAGTAACATTTAGAGTATTTTGAATTTTGTTATTGGATAAATGCTTTACAAGATTGTAATAAATAGACACTATTACTAGATATTGTATTAACCATAATGTTGACATCAAAAATATTATTCAGCTAGTCCTTATGTATTGCATGACAAATCGTTTTCAATTTATCCTCAGACAGGAGCCGAGGAAAGCTTTCGGTGACAAATGCTTATGTTTTGGATGCACGCGATATGGATGAGCCTTAAGACGTATTTATTTACCTTAAAGAAAAATACTGTCGGCAAGGTCGTTTTTTATTCGCATGAAAGACTTAAATTTATTTATTTAATAATAATAATAATATTTTCACACATATACACTTGTCCCAAATTAAACAATTATATATACTTATGTTATGGGTACTAGGAATGAATACAATACTTAAATATATGTATTTTTTTTAAATAAATTCGTAATTAAGATAAATTACATCCAGACACAGAACAAATTTTAATACTCGTGCTCATCTCACAAAGATTTGTCCCGGGTGGAAATCGACCCCACGACCTTCGGTTTAGCAGTCAGGGTCACTAACCAATACGCCACCAGTCAATTAAAGCAATTAATACCAAATTAATCAATTAAAGTTTTACTGCTTATGCTTATATACATCAAACTGGAAAGGAAATGATTCCCAGCCCACAGCTCACGCTGTTTGGGAATCAAGGCTCGCATTTATGTTTGTCAACAGCTGTTGGTACAATAAAGATTTATTTGTTTATTTATTCATTTATTTCAGGTGATAAGGCCTTTATAATATTAATAAAAGTACTAAATTAATTACATAATATACGTTAAATATTTAAAACATTTAAATGAGTGACAAAATAATAATATTAGATACATTAAATAATTATTGTTCGCTTTTGTTCTTTAGCCGTCAAAGTTGAGAGTTCAAATCGTTTGAATTTTTCTAATTAATTTGTACCAGCCCTTAGTCAGGAAATTAGTGATGTGAAACCTGATAGCCTAAGAAATAACGTTAAGCCATTAAAAACGTAGTGTGGCTTGTGCGTGTGGTAGCCTCATTAGTACTTTACCTTTGGGTCGTGGCGGCTTCGGCAGACCACCTGAGATGAGCCGGTAGGTAATTTTTTTTAAATTCAGAAACAGTCTTGCGCTTAACACTACTTACCTGATGTTGTGGATGATGGAACGCGCCTGCCCTATATACCGATTCATGACTACTACATTGATGACTACGAATGATAAGTAAGAAGGTGGCAGTGGAATGAGGCTCTATGTGATTAGAAATCCACCGATCCACATTTCCGATCCACCGTTTTAAATAGTGTCGCCAGACATCGGTCCGGAACACGGCAAGGCCACTTGATAGTGCGACTTGGTCAGGTGGCTGGTCACTAACCACGGCCGAAGCCTACCACTAGGTAATTGTCACCTGATTTGTATCACCCGCGGACTACGTGGGACGAAGATGACAGACCCCATATTGAGTATAGTATTTTTAGTCACTTATCCGAATTATTATAAGAAATATACGCGGCTCTAATTTTAAACTGTGTTAAAACATTAAGTAGAGCTACTTTCTTATTCATAATTCACAATTTATCCATCGCCTATTTATATACAGGAATGGGAAGTAGACACCTTTAGAAACATTCATTAATCATCCCCCTAGCTAAACGAATATGTTTAACCTTAGGCCGGAAAGCCAACGACTTTTACATTTTCAAATATTCTATAATCCTGATTCATTGTAACAACACGAGACGCAGATAAATTATTCTTATTTCATGTCGTACACAAATCGCCAGGTTTATATTTGAAGGTCATTTGTGACGACGATAAATTATCCTGATATGCGTATATTCAGGAGGTAATATTGCGGGGTATTCTAATCTGGGGATATATTTTATTTTACTTATTACTTTTTCGTAATTTGGTTTGGGGTATATTGTACACGATAATACTTTATTGGGTACATAGTTTATGTTCAAGAAATATTCAGAAATGACTTATAGTTTTTTTAAATAATCTCATTAGTTTGACTAAGTAAGTAGGTATTGTGTGTCAAAAATTTTCAACATACCTGTTTTTCGAAACATACAGAAAATTTACTTTTTATACAACCTGAATCGGAAAGGTTATACTATATGAGAAACCAGGTATTCTTCTAGTCGTTACTAAATATAATACAGAAGAAGAATATATATTATAGAAGAATGTCAAAATACGTCTCCGCCAAACTAAATAAGCACTTTCATACGATGAGCAAGAGTAAGCACTGCTCTAGTGCATCTCAAAGGGTACATTTTTATCTAAATACTATACTGTGGTAGTAGGTTAAGGTGCGGCGAGGTATAAAACTTAAAATCCTACTGCAGTACATCACCCTCTGAGACGTATCGGGGCAGAATTTACGCGTGTTTATAGATAGAAAATTCTAATTTAGTTCGGCTCAGCGCAGACAGAGAGGAATAATCCTCGCGCAGTCTCGGGCATTTTCTTTACGGATCGCGTATGCTCGAGCTTGCGCGCGACCTCGCGAGCCTGCGCGAGTAAACCGTTCTGGGTTACCACTCTACAGTAAACATGCCAGTTTTTCACGAAAGTTCGTCAGCGATGGTGGACTGGGATATGATTATAATTGTGCTTTTGGCGGAAGAAGAAGAAATGGAAGAAAATGGTAATAAAATAAGGCGTCAGAAAGTCAGACGAAGAATATGGGTTATTCTTCGGAAATTCTTTCCCACGCATATCTTTGCTGATTTGTCACTATATGCTCTGCTCGACACACTAAATAAACTTAGTGACAACACTGAAAGTACGCGTACGACGCGAGCGCCGACTCGACGCCGCGCGGGGATTCCCGCGCATTTTCCAGGATGCGTAAGCATTTTTTGTCAGGTTCAAGCATTTATGCACTTTATGGGCAATTATTTTAAAATTTATTTTCAAGTGAGTTAAAAAAATCCTCTACGCTGCGCTCCGTTCTGTCTGCGCTGAGCCTTCGGCGAAGACATACTGAAGTAGTTTTACTATATACCCTGGTGGGAAAGTACACAGAAGGGTTGACGCATCACGACGTTCAAAGACAATGCTGTTTACATAAATATATGTAGGTATAGGTATAATAATAATATTTCATAATTTGTTCATAGTGCGATGACAGTCCTGAATACAGATTCCCGAGTTCCCTAGGCCATCATCCAAACTGAAGGAAGGCTATCATGCAGTGGCGAAGAGCCCATATAAGCCGTTTCCAATCGGCTTCCCCTGAGGAATTGATTAATATCGTTTACTCCATTAAAATAATGTAACGCCTAAGAGTTTAAAATAGCATCAAAAATAAGTACCTACCTATAATAATATAAAGGTGGTGGTTGCCATAGAAACATCGGTGACGATATTGAAGAGATATTTTTTTCTTAAGTATGAAATTTTATGCTCCGGCTTACCTTTTTTAGATTTCCACCCCTCACCACTGCTGCCATGGTATTTGTATTGGCTAATAACCTGATGGAAACGGTTACATCCCTCACAAAGTAGGCAGTAACTTTTACATTATAAACCCCGGTGCCACACTAGTAGTGGAGGCCCATTAAGGGTTTCTATCACGTAATAAACTGTACTGGCAATTAGTTCTCACAAAGTACTGTATAATTTAAGGGTTAAAACTCACAGCTCGTCTGAATAATAACATCATTCATCTAACAAATGTTCGTAACCGTTGACATATCACAGTACCAAAAGATCGCTTACAAATAACAGTAGTATTGTGTTTCAGAATGACTGTAAATCATTGTAATCTGCTTTCAATCTAAATCTACTACACTGTTGATCATAATTAACGTGTGCACTGAGACGTTGTGGTCAGGAAGCGTTTTGTTACTATCAGGACCATCATCAGTTGTAACTACCGTCAAATGTGTTTAAGAACCCTTAATTACTACAAAAATGTTTGGAGGTATATAAATAGTAATGTTCATTAAACTGGTCATCGATCCATCTCACAGTCAGAGTTAAACGTTTTGTTTTACTAGCTTTCCGATCACAGATCCGCCCGCGCGTATTTCTGTTATAGCGATAAACGATTAAACTCTTTACACGCAGTCATATAAAAATTATTCTATGTCCTTTCCTGAGTCTCAAACTATCTCCGTACCAAATTTAAAACCATGACAGACGGACAGATAGAGTTACTTTCGCATTTATAATATTAGTAAGGATACAGAATTTTGTTCTCTATTTGGATGTTGTCTTTAGGTCCAAATAGTACCGATTCTCTTGTTCAATTACCGATCTAAGATGAGAGAATCACAATCAAAAGCTACAGATAGTTGTGAACTAAGTTAGAGATGTTAATATGTCTGGGTCTAACTATTTCCGTACCCATCTAAATCAGTTCAGCAGTGCAAGCGTTAAAAGTCAACAGCGACCAGCGTGCCTATCTTATGCATTAATATTAGTATTAGTGTCAATCACATCTTTATGTTAACATAAAAAGAACAGCCGAAAATAAATACGTCAAGAAAATATCCTACGTTAAAAGTATCAAATTATATTTGCTTTGATCAAAGGAGATTTCAAAAGTGCTGTTGTAGACTTTTTCATAAGCTGATAGTCGGCTCACCTCGAGTTTTCGCTGTGTACAAAATTCCCCTACGCAATTGACCCTTCTTGTCTGATTCGGCCCCGTCTCAACCCTCGCAAAGGGGGTGGCAAATTATAATTCATTCTATAACATCACATCTTTCCTTAAATAAACACGCAAGCAGCTATAATTTAATACAATTACAGACTCAGTTTTCATTTCAAATTATAGCATCACTTTTGTAAGTATTAATAATTTCTCAGGAGACTTGGTAGGATATTATTTCAGGTACCTAATCGAAGAACATAATAAATATAATAATTATTTTTTAAACACTATATTAGAATTATTTACTGGGTACAACAAAATGAAATTCTATTTAATCCATCGTCAGATCCTTTTCAAAAAAATAGGTCGGTCATCCAGATAGGTACTTACTACTTGTTTTTTAATGCAATGGCCTTAAAATTAAGATTCAATCATCTTGTCTATCCCATTATAAGAATTATAGATCAAACATTCTCCTAGCTTGTTTAATCTTCACTTGAATATTATACTCCTTACTAAAACAACATCCTTGAAGCATTTTACACAGCTACTTACGTTTATTAGAAAAATCGTCTCAGAATAGAAAACAAAGGTTGTAAATAAGTAGGTATGCAGCTATGTGTCGAGCATTACAGATCTCGAACATTCCACGAATTGTACAAAACGTGAGGTGAGTGACAATTTTTCCTTTTAAAGACAACACGGAGTTTTCACAATAGAAAACTTTTTGGTAACGTAATATCAACTTGCTGGAAATATATTGTATTGTGAATGAGGCGGTATAAGTGTGTTCAGTGTGTTGTAAATGGTATCTACGTAAGTGTTGCACTGTAACCGAAAATAGATTTTGTGAAGTATCAGCTCTTTAGTGTCCGACTGCTGATCACGGGTTTCCTCCCAAGTCCTTCGAGTCTCGGTTTTGGGAGCTGAGTCACCTTCGTCCGTGGGTGGTGCTAATTAGGAGTCAATAAACTTCGACCGTGGTTAATGATCACCCACCAGAGTAAGCCGCACCGCCAAGCGGGCTTGCCGTTTTCCGGTGCGGTATCTGGTGACACCATGCTGAGAGGGTGGGTCGAAATTGTTGCTTCTTTAAGATTTCCAACCATATGGAGGCTCATTCCACTGCCACCTTCTCATCGAAAATCATTCTTAATCACGAGTGAATAATATAATATGCCAATCCGATATACTCATATATACTCATCGTAGACTACATCACGCTTACCATCATGCAGCCTACTTCAGAATAAAAAAATTAAATAAAAACTATCTTGATAGTTGAGATAAAGCCTTTATTTACACAAACTGGCCAAATGCATGTTACATAGCCTCGAATGTCTAGTTCTCAGATATTTTGTTTTCACTACTAAGTATTAACCGTTTCATTGCCACTATCATTTTCATGAATACACTACCACAGGCCACGATAGGCGAACAAACTGTTCGATGAACTGTTCTGTGTCGGTACAACGCAGGACCGAACCTGCGACCTATATTTTCAAGCCTAGTCAACAACAAAACGCAATTGGTTCTTCATTTTTTTAACCTTATAATAATCCTGTAGAAATCAATCATACTTACTAAATCTTTGTCTGGAAGTGTAGATGACGATTGAGACTATTTCTGTCCAAAAATATCTCGACAGCTTTTCAAATACCAACCTTCGTTTGGATAGAAATATTTTATATTATTCCTGTTTCATTCTATTTTTAAAAATTCTTTATTCTTTTTAAAATTCAAATCAGAAATAATTTCTAATCATGAAATGCGTGCAATAGCGCTTACAAAGGGGTGCATGTATTTTTATGAACTAAACCTCTTTTTACCTGGGGCTTCAGTGTTCGGATGTGAGAAATAATAATTCACTTTCATTTGTTTTTCGCTGCTTCAAAGACTGGAGGACTGTTCGCGGATAAGAGTCTTATACTTTATTATTGGTTGAATACTGACAGGGGAATGTAAAATGAGGTCACGATTTATCGTACACATTCAGCTCTTTCACTTTGTAAATAGGTACATATTTACAGATAAAGGTACTCAGTAGCTCATGAATCATTTAATACGTAGGTTGTTGAATATGGGCTCTTTAGCCATTGAGAATAGAAGAGCTATTGTGAAACTTGTTATGGTGGGGTTATATTGACGCTTAATGACGTTTAACGTAGACATTAGTCGTAACGTTATTTAGTAGATATGCATATTTATCTAATTTATTACATTAGGTCGCTTTAAATTTAGGCCACCTGCAGTAGTGCGATAGGTCACTTATGTTGACTAGTAATATGTGTTTTTACGTGGTAGTGCTCAAGATTTCAAATAATTTACCCAAAGAAAATTTTCGGAGCAACTTTTTTATTTTTTTTTTCTCTATTTAATATTACATCGCACAGTAGAAAATATAATAATATCATTATTATATATGTCGCAGCGCGTAACCTATAAACGTAGCAAGCTGTTGCCAAAACTGAAGGTTAAGTGTCACTTCAGTCACTTGTGATAGCATAAAGCCTGTCAGCTGTCAAAGTTACAAGACGTCAACGTTACTCAGGTTGCTGTCTGTGATTGTCATTGCTACATCATCAGGGGAAAATGTCTATGAGGTCAGTTGGGTGAGAACGTGGTGTGTGTAAACCAAATTTGTGCGCACAAAAAAGCAATCTATTTCCATCCAAACATTTTGTGAATATTTGTGTTAAGGGAGGTGCTGTAATCATTGGCAGAGATATTGATTAGCTTACTGTGGTTTTATTTTGTGTCCCATCGGTATATGGTACAGGCATAGGTAATGAGGTATAGCTGGTGATAATGTGTCATCTTGCTCCTCCCTGCTCTACACTTCATCACCCTTGTCTCTACTGAAGGGCTCTATATAAAATAGAAAATTTAGTTAAAAACTAGTCGCTTCTAAAAAACTAAATTAATTAAAAAAAACATTTTTGTTACAATTTATATATTTTTTTAAATTTTATTTTAGGAAAAGTTGTTTCTGATCATCAGCACTATCGAGTGTTAGGTACTTTACACTAATCACTAGTGACCCTATATTATTATAAACTGTACGGAAGTTATTTTTGGTTGGTTGTGGCTTACTCTTATTTACGCCAACCTCTTATAGTACCTTAAACCTCATCTTATTACTGCCTAACCAAGTTACGTCTACCAATATTTTTACCCACAGTCAATTCGAATAAAAAATCTCAGTACCTACATTTTAGCTTTTAAAGTGGTATTTAACTTTTTTACTACATGCGTGACAAAAGTGTCAACGTGTCACATACCTACATGACACTATCGGGCGTTCCAACACTTCCAAATTTAAAATACGTTACAATATTTTCGTACCAGCCAACTAAATTGCGATATAATAAAATATTGAACATATTGCCAACCTTACAAGAAGTGACTTAATTTTAATAATATTAGACATGCATAATGTTTGTTACCCTTAAACAGGAAACGGCTAAAGGCAAAAAAAATGCGCACCTTCCTTTTATATAGGTACTTTAGTATTTTCTTATATTTACGCGAATATCATACATTGAAATAAAACTACTTTATTACGGATTTTATCCCGGTATATTTTAGATTTAAGATCCCGACGTTTGAAAGTCCAGTTTTTTTTTCAACTGTGTCCATGAAGTCTGAAAATACTGAAACGTCGGGATATAAAATCTAAAATATAAGTAGTTTTATTTCAATACAGGTACTTTACTTTTTATTCCGGTAATAACACTTGATCAGCGTGTGTGAATTAATTACCTCTATCAACTAAGATTATTAGTTGAGAGGAAAGAGAAAACCCGTGCCCATCAGTGGGATACTAAAAGGGTTGAAGTATGAAGCAATTTAGAATAAATAAAATACCAACTGCGGACACTATGGTTCGCCGTGGGCGGGGAAAATGTCAGATTTGCGCCACGCGTAAGAGACAGTAGTAATTGAAATAAAATGTTTGAAATTCCCTTTCGTGTCACGCAATACACCAAGATTACGGGAGGCTATATATTTTGTGGTGAATTACGAGGTTTTCATCACTTTTGTTTACAAGGCGTAACGTTGCTATATTTTATTATCGTTAGCTTAACTAACAGAAAGCATTAGCCACACCGCCACACCTTCATATGACCGTATTTAAGGAATGATTACTCGCTGTAATTTAATTTAAGGGTCGTTTACTTGTTAGGGTTAGAGCCACGCATAAACTTATTCTTTCTACAAAGACCTTATTTGTAATATGTTTCTAAAAAAGTAATTTGTAGTAATAAGCAATATAAATAATGATAGTATTTAAAGCAACAGTAAATAGCAATATTATGATCAATAGCGTTGAAAAAAGCAAGATTCAAGGTTAATCAAATTATAAATATTAAATAAGTACGTAGGGATTATCAAAAAAAATAATTTATAATGGTAAATTATTATTTTGCTAATACCTTGCCTTGGTAATGACAACAAAATATTTTATGATATTAGTATCGGGTCATTAAATATTGAAATTCAATGGTAAAAAATATTTTACGAATAAAATTTATGTGAATCAAGAATTCAAGAATCAATTATAATAATTAATGTTATAAATCTGTCACAATATCTCATGATGAGAAATAATTACTTGGCTATTATTATAAAGAGGTCAATAACATCGGTGTGAATATAACTCACTTTATTACAATTTAGTCAAATAGTCGTGAAATGGTCACAAAAGTTTTCAACTTTATTGCTCTTAGCATTACCGTTAGTAGGTACCTACTGACGGTAATGCTAAGGGTAAAATTCAAAGGCAACTTCAAATTGACAAACTAAATAGTGTGGTCGGTAAGATAACTTTGCTTATATCATGTAAGTCGAGGGTTCGATTCCTACAAGATGAACATGTCCGTCTTGAGTCTGGGTGAAATTTTCTATTTTATGCTATTATAATTATGTATTTACAAAATAAAAGTAGTACATATTTATAATATAATACTATAAGTATTTTTTTACTTAAGTTACTTTTGTAGCTACTATTCTTGTACGTAACTTGTATCTTGAATTAAATTAAATTTTGTTAGGGACTAGGGTAGTATTTGATAAGTATAATTTAGGTATTATACCTATCAAATAAACCCTAACAAAATATATTAGAAGTTCAAAGAGGGTGAAAAAGGTTAGACATATTGTAACATTTAAGCTTTAATTAAGCTTTTCCTCAAACATTTCCTGTTTCTTACAAGAAAATGGTGATAAGAAAATTTTGCAAAAATAATTCTGGCTAATATAAACTATTTCTTGGATTTATTTTTATTAAAAACTTTATGAGAGTGGTATACAAAAATGGCAATACGAATGGTAATTTTTATGTTGGTTTTGGCATAACTTCATAATAATGCCTACCCTATAGACGGATGCCTAATCCTTTAAGGCTGTACTTTTAGTACGAGTTCATCATTACGAAAAAGTTTTCGAATTAGAATTCGAAGACTTTCAAGATAGTTAGTTAATTTATCAAAATGTATTTTCAAATTCTTTTTATTTTCAGTTACTAAACTTATATCGTTCGATAAAATAAAATGAAATGCTAATGAATAAAAGAGTATATAATATATCGGAAATAGAAGAGGTAATTAATAATTTGTAGATATTTTGTGATCAAGATAATCAATTATTATTATCTTAACAGAATAATGATACCTACTCGTAGTATCCCAAATCATTTCTCGTATTGTATATTATTATACTAAAGGTATTGTGAGAGGTTATTTTTTAACTGATCTATTTAAATTTGGAGTTGTGGGTTTTTCTTAATTTTATTTTATATACTGATTTCTGCGTATTTTATTTATCAGGTATGTTATAAGACTGAAATGTTTGTTTATATCTGACATTTGCTTAATGTAGATACGCTTAGGGATGCCGTGGCTACTATTAATTGAAATAAAGCAGGTGACATTACGACCCGCAGTCACGCATCCTTATTTATATATTCACAGTCTAAATACATACTAACTAATTTCAGAGATAATTTAAAAAAGTTAATAAATCGTTATAACACAGCTATTAACTGGTAGAGCTAACGAATATGATTATTTATCCCTGGCAAATAAATTAGCCAGCGGCCTTGACTAAGCAGTATCCCAATCCTTACTAATCCTTACTTAATGTAATAAATGCGAAAGTAACTCTGTCTTTCGAACTTTCACGTTAAAACAATTGAACCGATTTAGATGAAAATTAGTATGTAAATAGTTTTAGATCTGGGGACATAGGATATAGGATAGTTTTTATCTGTTTGCGAAAGAAGAGATTAATGATTTAACGCGATAACCGAAAAACGCACGGGCGGAGCCGCGGGTGGGAAGCTAGTTTTACACAAATGTACGCCAATCTTTTACCGCTATGCTCCGTTTAACGAAGTTAAATGCTGCTTACTGTAGGTAAGTTGAAACAAATTAAAACAACCAACCTTATTTTTAACAGCAGTTATCTTTATCGTACTCACGATAAATATCTTGCACATAAACTTCAAAAAGAATAATTTTATACTCTAAAATTGTCAGCCAATTAGCATTTCACTGGTCCAAGCAATCGAAATAAGTTTTATTCATAAGATATCGAGCTTACCTTATCTTTGTGATATCTTTAAGTGGTGAAACAGGCCCTAAGATATCTCCCACATTATCGTTGTAAGATAACTAGGAACATATCATTAATTAAAGGGAAAAGTCTGTAATCACAGGTACGGTGACACGGGTCTTTAGGATAATTACCTACGTCCCTAATGTGATACATATTTTAAAGTATTAGAAACAAAGGCCAAGCGTGAGTTAAACTTGTGATAGGAGGGTTCTGTTCTGGGTCCCTAAACAAAATCAAGGACATCGTGGAGTATATTAAAGTTTTTTTTTACCAGTTTTACTTTGAGGAAAATTCGTGATTCCATTTGTACGACACAAATGGAATCACGACACAACACGAATTTTAAATCGTTAGTAGTGCGAGTTCTAAGTCACCATCTCCATAACTTCCTCAAGGACGAGTAATCAATATAATTAGTTCAGTAGTTTCGGAGCAAATCGGCTGTGATAGACGGTCAGACAAACAAGAGTCATTCTTTAAAGGTTCCGTTTTTACCTTTCGAGGTACGGAACCCTAGAGTTAGGTTGTCATTATAAATGAGTTTTAAGTAAATTAAGGGTCGTTTACATTATAATTGTAGTTAAGGAGAAGATAAAATGTATCGTTAGTTACACGTTATCTTTTGTTGTGTGGCATGTGGTTTTGTTTTCGTTATTCAATTGTTTGTTTAGAGCATTATACGATAAGTAGACAAGCATTTAGATATTCCCATGAAACGAACTTTCCGCTTGAAACTTCTTTTTGCGCAATTGGATAAAAACTACCCAAATTTTATCCAAATCGATGATGTAATTTTAGCGTGAAAGCACGACAGACAGATAGACAGACAGAGTTACTTTCACATTTACATTAGTTTTAAGGCCACCACTGCGCCACCGCTGCTCACAGGACAGTAAGCCACTAAAAAGCATTCTGACAACTGTCTTGAGGACAATCCAACGCAGTGCATTTATAGTAGCTTACTGTTCTGTCTTACTGTCTTGACCTGGCTAAATGTCCTCGTGTAAATTGCCCATAATTTTTCCAATATCTTTTGCAACAATGTGTGAATTAATTTATTCCTTACTAACTTTTGCTTTGCTCGTCTGGTTAAAAAGTAACCCTTGTATTATTTCGGACTATTATCAAATTTCATTATTTTTATTATTATGTACCTATTTTACTTTGACGAAACCCTTTTTTGCTGCTCTTATAATTCTACTAAATAAGTAGATTTAGCAGATTTATTTATTACTCATCATCATCATCATCATTCCCCTTGCCTTTTCCCATTTCTATTGGGGTAGGCTCCCAGTCTAACCTGATACGGCTAGCTACCAGAATTATACGAGCGACTGCCATCAGACCTCGAAACACGTAGGGAACGAGATGGTTAGACTAGGTCTCAGATTATTATGGGCTTCTGACTACATGTAACGATTATCATAGATGTGTTAAATAACAACCAGGACCGACGGCTTAAGTGCTCTCCGAGACACGGAGGGTAGTCCCTCAACCAACCAAAGACCGAAAAAAATTTTTTTTTGTTACACAAATATTGTCCGGGGCTGGAATAGAACCCGCGACAGTATAGCCCAATCGGACGGCTTACACCGCTCGACTACCGCGGTCGTGTATTCATTTATAACTATGTATATAAAAAAGTTAAGGGTATTCGTAAGTAACGTGTATAGGTACGTGTTATTTACGAATTCCCTTACCTTTTTTCGATTGAATAAAACCTGCTAGCTTTTATCAAAACAGCTTATTGCTGCGATCTTTCCGCATCCACATCCGTACCAGACGTGCAACTTGACAAGGTGAATAATGGACTCAATTCATTACCCGATCTCTTGGAGACTCGATGAAATTTTAGACCTCATTGTTCAACTTCTGTGCTATTGTCGGCGCCCTCCACAAGTTCACATGTAGCCAGCCCTTTTGTGTGCCTCTGCGGTTGACGTAGCCCTTAAGATAAATGGAACTCTTGAAATTATGACAAATTCAAATGTTGTGTACCTTCCTATCTTACGTAGGCTTTAAGATTGTGCTTTGTTGTTGTGACGAGTGGCAACTAAACGCTGTATGATTAGTTTCGATTTTAGTCATTACTTTTTATCAATGCGGTTAACTGCTTTGCGTTTTCGTTTGCGGTTTTTGTAAAACTCAGCGTTATTGTAATTTGAAATAAAGGTATGCACTCTATAGACATACTCACTTCCAAACAATACATTACTTGCAAGGGTTCAATTACAACCTAATCAGACAAAATCGCTAAAAATGTGGCCGTGGGCGAGGGGCCTTACTGCTTTAGTAAAAGTTTCGAAACGTATTTCACAATTATCAACTACTGGTAACTCGTAACATAATTTTCGTTTAATTAGTAAAATGTTAAGAGTAGACAGGTGCCTATTTAAGAATTCAAAATATATGACAGACGCCTCTGAAGATGTCGAATTATTGTAACTAACATTTGAGTTACGCAGCGGAAGTAATAAATCGAATAATAAGCTGAAGAATTAATAAATTAAAATTGAAACTTAACTCATCCAATTAGAGTATCTATTTCCTTGGCAAGTGATTTTTACCTGTTAACTATAAACATGATTCAGATACACTGCTGGTTTATGATTCCTAATTGATGATGAGCTACGACCGGTTTCAGGCTTATCCCGCATCAAAATCAATGTTGATAACTGATAATATAGGTAGGTACATAACTCATGTAATATTCATTTGCATATAATTCAAATGAACGATTAGACGGCGCGTGGGTGCGGATTAACCTTCGTTCAAAGCTCAGCCGGCTCCGCGCTTAACAAAATTAAAAAAGGTTTTATCTTTATACTCAATTGTGCCGCCAGCGTAATTAAAATGCCGTAAGTCAGGTGACGGCGGTTTTTATAACGAATTAGGTCGCTGTATAAACATTTTTATAGACTAGTTGAGGCCCTTGATGCAGTCTAGATGATGTACACTAACATTATGATACAAATTACCACTATCACCACTAACTATCCTATGTCGTTCCCCGAGTCTCAAACTATATCCATACAAAATTCCATTCTAATCGGTTCAGTAATTTTTGCGCGAAAGCGTGACAGACAGTGTTACTTTCGCATAAATATTAGTAAGGATTAAATCGCTGTATAATTATTTTATAAACTCGGCGCACTCTAAATCATCTAAGTACCTACACTAATATTATGAAGAGGAATAATTTGATTGTTTGTTTTTTACTATTTAACTCAAAAAACTACTGGACTGATTTTAGAAACATAGGCTAGTTTTTAAGTACTTTTAAATTAGTCCCGATAATTTATAATGAAGATAATTTACTAAATGGATAGCAAAATAACTGCAGAGAGATAAAGTTAATACCACATTCATTATATGAATATGTGACACCAGTAAAGCCATTGTATACAGTATGCCTAATCACTTACTCAATCGTCACGCACTACTCGCACTTTTTACACACTTATTCATCAAGTCTTTCATAATAATTATTCACCGTATGGAGATATGCTTAAGACCTATTTATCATAACGTTCCATTGTTTTAAATATCAATTGACGTTAGATTAAATTATAATGTGCTTATATATCTGAGACGTTGGAAACAATAGAGGTCGTTCAATGTAAGAGACTGGAGGATCGGGTGGTAGTGACCCGCCAGTGAAAAGGAAAGATCTTCCGACCAGGCGAGATGTGACCCTATTATTCTTGTCGGGGAATTTGTATATGCTAATCGTCAGTGAAACATTGCTTGTGCGATTCAGGATTGCTATGACGTAATGTCTCTTGATTGGCGTTAGGTATGTGGTTCATTAAATTGATAGCCATAACACCATACTAAAGGTATTGTGATAGTCTCATCACTTTCATAGACTTGTAGTAAAAGTAAAGTTGTGTGTACTGGTCGCGGTTCCTCTCCACTATTTTAAGACCTGATAGGGTTGGGGCCTTAATGTACCTACCTACACACGTCCGATGCCACATGCAACAGCGATGAAAGTTCATAAATGATATGTGGATCAGACCTACCTAGACCTGTGTTAAAGTTAAGTGCGATACCTACTGCTGCGCTACCGCTGCAGATACCTACTACAGTATACTATGTAGAGTACCTTCAGTGGAGTGTAAAATTGCATGAACACGGACAGTGCGCTAAGGCCTTTAATTATGTGAATATTTGATTTAAAAATTACGTTATATTAAAGGGCATTGTTTATTTAGGGTTGGTGGAAGGCATCGTTCAACGTACTTTGTCAAATTCAACACCATTCTATCCTATTGCGTATGGTTATCTTTACATATCTGGAAGTGCCTTCATAGCAATAAAGTCTGTCACCACCGCGTCATTATCGAAGGCGCAAGAGTCGTAACGTTACATAAAATATTTGACATTTATTATAAGTCAATAATCCCGCATGTGGGCAGTTCGTCTATTATCAGTCAATTGACGGCCACCTCGTGTTGGTCAAGCTCTCACGACTGGACTCACTAATCATTTGACGTATGCCTTCCTCGACATATTGACATTATCGTTTTATTTGACTTTTATTGTGTAGCACAGAAGTACGTTGTTAATGCTTTGTTTCTTTTTCAGAGCCCTCATTGAATCGACGGCCGCTTAAACATGTCATAAGGTAAATAATTATCTTATTTATTATACCTATTCTTAAGTAAATTATTATTGACTATAGTCTATTTGTCTGGGTTATTATCCCGCGCCCAGAGCAATACGATAGTCGGGACTTTTCTGATTTCTCAGCAGAACGTAGTAGTTGTTGGTGTGCAACCTCATACCAAAGACCACGTTAGATATTTGACTCTGTGCCCGATATATCACCGACCAAAAACGTCAGCCCGTTCCTCAGAACTTTGGAGACAACTAGAGTGTGCATATGGTTTTGCGCATTATCTTGTGCACTGTAATGGCAGTTTAGACTAACCCCTGTAGCCGAAACGTAGCTAAGAAGGGATTTTTACTGTAGTGACTGATTTCAACTCTTAGTCAAATAACTGAGTAGAATAAAATAATACCTACATTCTGAATTAACTGACATTTATAAAGACATGTAGACACAACAATTAATAGGTAGTTCATGCTGCGCTTGTATTTACTACAGCCATATCGCCTCGCCTCGCCTCGGGCGTATGTCAACCGCTTCGCTGCGGATTATGGTCTAATCCCCTTTCTCTGAACTAAGCCGCTTTCATTGCTTTGTGCAGAGTATGTTGCTGATGCCCTTCAAATGCTCTGAATCTGTATAGGCCTGTGATGGATATTGCGAGCACTAACCTGTGTAAATTGGTAAACGGTTTATTGTCAAGGGGCGAGCTTGTTATCTAACTATATGGCTGTAGCTAGGTATGTCATTTGCAATCACCTTTATTCAAAAGGCTCTTGTTACTACAGTAAATGTTACTTGACACTTAATTAGGCACCTTATTTTATACGCAAAGTTACAATAAGTACGTAAGCCTACAGTTAATTTATAAGTCTAGTTCAAGTGAAAACTTTTAGTGAAGTCTTTGATATTACATAATAGGTTATTAAGACTAAGCTGAGTATTTAAAAATGAGCTGATTTATGTTCAGTCACTACATAAATACATAAGCCTTTTACATTAAATAAAACTACTTATAACAATAATATTGTCTTAGATTTACGTCTTCTTTTACGATTTAAAAATAACGCAAAAAAACGCGATTAAATTCGTTTAAAAGTAGCTTTATTTCAATACTTATACCAGTCTCCAAAACATATTGTTTCAAGTCATGGGATCAAGCAGTTAATATTTTTACCGGGATGAAGTCAAATAATGCACCGTAACAAAATGTCAAGTCGTAATCGATGGCGACCTAATGTGGGTTTAATGTGACTTCAAGCCGAGACGCGTGTCCCACAAGCAACCGACGAGATTATAGAGTAATCCCTTTTCTTTGTGTCTAAGTCACTCTGGGCTCCCCGACTAAGCTAAAGACGCCGTTTGGCGAATCAATTGCGATTTATAGCGCCTCAAACTGTCCAGTTGTTATTTTATTACTAGTAATCTATACTGGGTTTTGTTAACAAATTAAAATTTTCTCAATTCGAAGCTTCATGAGAAATTCTAGCATTTTTAGCTCGAGGATCTAACTAATAGGTATCCCTCTCAGCTTTGGACTAAAAAACCGTTAAAGAGCTACGACCCCACTTGTACACAAAACTGTAAAACAAAACTTGGGCTATAATATTTCGATAGTCATATTTTGTCGTAAGCAAAATAAGAAGTAGGTACCCTAATTTTGAATTTCTAACTCACATTGCTAGAAATACCTAGAAGAGCAGCGGTGGCGCAGCGGTACGGGCCTCGTTTTAGAAACCCAGACATCTTTGTGTGAATTGTTTCATCTCCGCTGCTCAATATCAGTAAAGGAAAACATCGTGTGGAAACCAGCATGTCTAAGAACAAAAAATTAATCATTCGAGGTCATGTGACATCTACCAACCTGCACTTGACCAGCGTGTGTGGATTAAGGCCTAAACTCTCTCAACTCATAAGATAGCTGAGAGAAGACCCGTGCCCAGCTGTGGGACACTAAAAAGGGTTAAAGCGATACTTACAATAGCCAGAGTAGAAGGAGATTGATGAAGCATTAATTGCGTTTTAAATATTGCGGTTAGTTTTAAACGTTACTGATATTAATCGTATCAATAATACTTGGTAGAGATCTAAAGACCTTCGGTATTCTGAGAAGGCTTAACCACATTATATCAATTTACATTCCAACCAATTGATCAATAGTGATATTTATGTAGGTAAATGTTATTTCAGGAATGTAATAAACTTCCTATTGGAGTAATTTTGTTTTAGATTTGTATGACTGGGAGAGTTAAAGGAGACGTTCAAAAAATGTATAGAGCCTGGGATTAAAATAATTGTAAATTTGAACAGCAATCTGAGTTACATAGGTTAATAGAGCATAATTAATTAAATTTTTTGGTGTATTTAAAATAATTTTACACCCCCCCGTTTTTTTAAAAATTGAAATTGAAAATGAGAATCCTTAATGCAATATTATGATTATTGCAATTGGCAACCCCATGGTCAAATGACAATTGAGCAACCAAAAAAATCAAAATTATTTCGACGCTGTCAATCAAACTGATCAATGACAATGACATCATGACGTTTCCCGTAATTATATTTTTTTCCACGCGTTTTGTTATTACACTAATAAGATAACAAATATTTTTCATCATAATTACATTAAGCTGCAGCTAGAATAATATTACAAGAGATAGGTACTGTAACAGAATGCAATTATTGACGTGATTGCAATATTTATACTGCTTAGGAAACGGATAATTAAAGGTAATGTGCGTTTTGTTTTTCTATTACATTTTTTTGATTTTTACAAAAATGGTTGCTCCTAAAATTCGTGTTTAGTTAAATTCTAACAGCTTATTAAATAAGCTTTCCAATGAGGTATATCACATTGGTGTTCAAAATTCTAGCCCACTTTTGACCTCTCCTTTTGTAATATGATAAGTGGGTACGATTACGATTTGTCGTAACTGCCTATGTATAGGCCGACCGTATAACTCGCGTATCGCCTATCGCCAAGATTCTGACTCCTCAAGCTGCACAGACAGTGACGATGATTCAAGCGATATGGATATTAGTGACGAATAGTCTTACATTACTTTTATCTGTGATTAAAGAGTTCTCTAAGATATTTAATTAATGTTTTATGACTTTGTACCTAAGATGGCGATACGCGAGTTAAACGGTCGGCCTATATATTTTTTTTAGTCTTGATATATTATTTTTTTATTTCTAAAATTAAGTGCGTTTCAAATAAGAAAAGGACTAGACTCGAAGCTAACTTCATACCAAAAACCTAGCAAAAGTAGCGCCAGCACAAAATATCAAACCACAAACAATAATTATTATTATTTATTTAAAATGTATGGAAGAGTGATTTATGTAGACAAAATTGCTTAGGTATGTACCTACATACAGCTACCTACCAAGGTAAATTTACGCGCTAGAATGCCACAAACAAGTGCACAAATATATAAATGCGGATATAAACACATGTTTTAACTTATTACATCGCATAATATTGTCTTAGATTTACGCGAATATCACACATTGAAATAAAACTACTTTTTAACGGATTTTATTTAATTTCACTGGAAGCGCAAAAAGAATATACGCATTTATAATTGATTTTTTCATCTAGATGTCATTAGTATATCAAACAAATATTTTTGCCGACCGTATTCTGGTCTTAGATGGATTTCCAGTCCTACTCTTATTTGAAAGGCATAGTAGTGGTAGGCGTTTTCGCTTAATAACCGCAGGTTAAGAATCCTAACTCTAGCAAAAAGATGGTTCTATTTTCTTTTAAAAAAATCTTTGTGACTTAGCTCGAAGTTGGGATTTGTTTTGTATACCGGCAATAGGCTCGTCGCCTGTTACGTATGAGACAAAAAACATAGCGGATAAATATGATATTTACCTCTGCTTACGCCTACGGGTAATGCAGGCGTGAGTGACTTACCTACCTGCATAGATTTTTTTCATTGAGTCATAAATAAATATATAACTATTTGACAAATGACTCCTTTTAAAACTTTGTAACACATGTTATCTGTTTTCACACAGTTTATTTTGTGTTTTGTTATTGAACGTTTAAATTCATAGAAATAACAACAGATGTGAGATGTGGGTACTAAGAATTTTGTTTGTTTTAGCCCAAAAGATAACAATGAATGGGACCGGGCATAAAGGTGTTGACAAACCAATGTGCTGTCAGAAATAATAATCAAAAAGTTTTCACACGCTATTAAATATTTACAATAACATTAAACTCACCCGAATGGGAAAATTAATTTTTTATTGTACTCAGGTCAGAAAATCCAATTTTTTTTTTGTATAAAATAAATAAAGTAATACCACAGATAATAATTATAATACTAATACTTACATACATAAATTTTGTTTTGATGTTTACTTAATTACTCTATGCTGTTTCGTTTCAAATTTTAGATAATTTATTCAACCCTGTATAGAATTTTGTTCATAATAATAATATCATTAATACTCGATAAAATGCGATAGAAATAATTTTACATTTATATGTTTTAGGTTTAAAGACCTTAATTGCGTGATATTATGGTATTATAATTCTCGTGGAAAATGAGGGCGAGAATAACGTAGTACAACATGCGATGTAGTGGATAAGAAGCTTTACTTTGAAAATGTGAGAAGTTATTTTTGTTATTATTACGTACGGTAATAATCATATTTTAACAATGAATATTGTAGGTAGGATTTTATTTTCAACTGGCTTTGTGTAATGTACATGGTATTTATTATATTAGTTTCACTATCTGGTGACCAAAAAAGTATAAATAAGTACAAAGAAATGGTTTGCTATGCTTTGGGTTTCAATTTTATTATAGAAATAAAACTGATTGTCTAAAACTGTTGACGCAGTACCTATGTCAGTGTATGACACATTTATGCACCTACTTTTAATAGACACGAGTTATTTGACACGCCTCAAAAGTTAGTCAATTTTAGAAATTCGTTTTACAACCATACAAACTAAACCAATATTCCTATAAATATTACTCTTTATACAATAAAATAATAATTACTGTAACTGTAAAGCGATGAAAGTCAACTTAATGGCGGGTCTTCCGGACTGCGCCCGCGCGCTCCGGGCCACGGAACTTCAATTTCCGTTTGAAAGCTGATTTTTCCTTTATGACAGTAACACTGCTTCTTTTTATTTACTTTTTATTAAGATTCTTATTGACTTAATTGTGTTGAATAGGTATTTAAAGGAACGAATCTTTTCAGTCTGTTAAGTATTCGTTTCATTAAAAATTTAAAATTTTACGGCTAGCCTTCTAGACCGATACGCTCCTTGAAAATAATGATACGGAAATTTTTCTCGTCAGTTAGTATGCTGATAAATAATTTAGTTCATCATTTACCTATGTTATTTTTCAGATAATTTAGTTAGGTTAAATTTGTTGCAAATAAAAGATGAATTTATCCTTTCTCTGACAACAAATAAATAAATTATTAGGAGTATCTAGTCAATTGAAATGATAATAATTTTATTCAGTACCTACGTATATACTCTGATAGATACCATTGATTACTTAAGTGAAAGCGACTAGTCGGAATAAGAAAATCTACTATATAAAAATAAGTCGGGTTTTCCTTCCTGACGCTATAACTCCAGAACGCGCGAACCTATTTCCACGGTTTTGCATTCTTTGGAAAGGTCTCGGGCTCCGTGAGGTTTATAGCAAAGAAAATTGAAACATGAAAAAAAAAAGAAAAAATGAAATGAATGAATCGAAAAATGAGTTGGTAAGCGCATAACTCGAGAACGGCTAAACCGATTTAGCTAATTGTTTTTAGAATACTCATTGAAGTACAAATATGGTTTTTACGCAAAGAAAAAAAAAAACAACTTCCTCAGAAACAGCTTAACCGATTCGGTAGGTCTGAGAATCGGTAGAAATCTATTTTCGGCCCCAGTAGGTGGCACTGCTTTACCGGGCAGGACGACGTCTGCGGGGTCCGCTAGTTTTATCTAAAAATGTTCTAACTGTCAACATTTTATTAATCAGCATCCACCCTTCGACTCCAGCCGCGTTAAGTACCGGTAACATTGCGAGAGACAAGAGACATTAATCACCTGAATTCCATTTTTGACGGAGTTATGCTAGGAGAAAGGTAAAAGTAAAAGTAAATATCCAATTAGAGAGCACCTCCTCCTTTTTTATGGGTTTGAAACAACCATAATCTAACCTCACAAACATTCGCATAGGTATATAATTGCAGTGGGATGTACGATCATAAAATATGAGCTTGTGCATCGCTCCACATGCACTCACATCAAAACAACTCCACGCCACGGTCTTAACTATAGAAATCCCTTTGATATCCTCTCATTATTCCAAGCACAGTATAAATCTGTCGTGAGATCGTGTATTAATCGTCGTATTTGGCGAATAAATTTACTTTGTTTGAGTTTGCTTTTGCTTGAGTTATTTATTCAGTAGGACGACCCGGGGCCAGGGTTGAGATCTGCTGTTTACATAACATTTTGTGCCGGTATTTACCGTCATTTCGAGCGCCTTCAGGAAGCATAGTTTTTGAGGTTATAATTTTAGTTAATTATTTTATTAATGAAGTCTCTAAAATTGTCACGATTAACATTCCGGTTCGCGCATTATCCAAATCACGAGCCTATGTGCACCGCTGTCGATCTTGGCTTACAGCAATAGCTGCTGGAATTGCGACCGTGGGTTACACCACACCCATTAGGAAAAAGTCTAAAATGTGCTTTATAACTGATTGTTCCAAGCCAAATCAGCTGCACGTGTTAATATTCTCACGAATTTCCGCGCGTCCAGTCGTGCGTATTGTCGTGCGTATTTTTATACGACTCCCACAGTCCCACACTGCGCTGAAGTCTGTTTCATCGCCATGACTGAATCTATTGAAAGTTAATGAAAAGTATTTATATACTCGCTACAGATCCTGATATTTTTACATCCAATTCTGACGTTGTTCAACTTTTGCATAAAGCGGGTGAAATGAAGAAGGTTAGTCATATTAAATTTAAATGTCGACCACACTTGGCGGACTGTATCGTATTGCAGAAATAGCTTTATTTATTTTATTGCGACGGCTGACAATGGTGGCGTAGGGTAAATAATACCATTGATGTGTTTACGACTGAGATCTAGAGACTATCCTGATGGTTAGTGAGGCAGCCTATGGCGTGGGTTTGATTTAGTGCTACAATAGTCATCTTAACACTGCGTTATGAGCGAGCTCTTACTTTGCTTTTCCGAACGAACGAAGAAACGGTCTCATAGTTTTTTGATTTCAGCACAATATAATTAAAGAAACAAAATGTAGCTTAACAAATAGGAATGTCCCCAAGTTATTCACACAGTGACTTGTGGATGACAGACACTGTGTGTAGGTATAACTTGGGGAAATTCCTATTCTCGTTAGCCGCCATGATACTTCACTTCACTTCAACCCTTTTTAGAGTCCCACTGTTAGGCATGGGTCTTCTCTCAACTAACATAAGAGTTTAGAGTGTTTAGGCCTTAATCCACACACGCTGACCTTGATGACCTGGCTGACCTGGCTTTCCTTCACTGATATTTAGCAGCGGCGTTCAAACAATTCACACGAAGATGTGTGGGCACGACCGGGGATCAAACCCGCGACCTTATATTTCAAAGACGAGGCTATGCTACTATTAGGTATTTTTACTATATACCATGGGCAGGTGCAAATAACCTATTACCTAGCTCTAAAATTAAGAGGGTGCCATTACCATAAAGCAAACGAAATGTTTCAGGCCCTTGACCGGCGTAACATTACGTTCTGAGATCACGATAACATCTGACTTGAAATATTTCGTTTGATTATTTATAACTGTATGGCTCTTATGAAGCAGGTACTAGCTAACTATCGCTCATTAGAATGATTGCATGCTTGTTATTAGAAAATATTGAATTGCATTTGTCTGGATAAATAGATTCATGAGTAGGCATCGTACGAATTGAAGCAGAGTATATCCTCTGAATTCTAGTGGTGCATTATCGACAGTAACAGAAATTCATTCTCATGTTGAAAATAATACCTTATGCAGTTGGATTAAGAGTGTTCGTACTGAAGGTCTCGATCCAGCTATGATTTTGATTTTCAATATAAAAGTTTGTCATGACTACTGCCCACACAAGCGCATGTCGATAACTAAAGTACTAGAATATCTACATTGCATCGCATTCAGTGTCTTCGTGTGTATTGGGTGGAACGTTAAATTTTATATTGCAAAACTTTGGTATAAGTTTTTAGATTGTTGCTTTAAAACACCAATATAACGGTATCGAAAGTCTTTGTTTGTTTTCACCCTACTTGGTTTGGGAGCTTATTACGACAATAAAGCTTCAATGTTTCCGGTTTCAATTTTACCTATCTGTTCGTAGGTATGTAAAGTCTGGTATTGATGTAGTTTTTCGTATTTTCATTATTATTTTCGTCCGGGACTTTATTGAGTTTTAATATGAAAAGCATTTGAAGGGAGGTAAGTAATAATAATAACCCATCTGTATGAGATTTAAGTCCAGCTGTGATGTCCGCATGAATGAGTGCCTTACATATCTACATTATATTCATCGATCAATAGATAAACACTTTGGCATTTAACTCTAGTTACAAAAATAAATTTTAGATACTTACTATAATTAAAAGTAAAAGACACACGGCTTTATTCATAAAAAGTTATAAGACTCTTTAGGTAAAATGGACTTTGTCTCTTTCTTACTAATACAAATGTCAAGATGACAGACAAAGACAAACGAATTATAAACCATTTTTTTATTAATACGGGGAACAGGCTATAAATAAAGTCACTTGAAAACAACAACCACACTTCCTTCCTTAACGGTGAATGCATTTCCATAATACTGAAATAAATGCACGCAATAAATAATTCGCAATGTTATTTAAGTCACAAATAAATTCAACTTCGAATATAATAAGGGATTGCTACACCTATTTCGCATTCGAAATTAAGATACACTCTCACATAATGAACGAACGGGGACGCCATTAAAATAGCGGATCATAAATAATTCAAGCGCGGGTTTGGCGACGTTTCAAGACATTTCAACATTAAATTTCATGAGTGGTTCATTTTTCCGGCGAACGACGACGCCCGGTCGTGCACACCCCGACGATAATAGACGATCGACAATTTATAGTAGAGAACGGTACAATACTAACCAGAAAAAAGGTTTAAAACCGACTTCTAACAAGAAAAATAAAAATATTTCTCTTTCAAACTAGAAGAAATTTTTTGCAAATCCGTCCGCAATATTAATAATAATATAACGGTGCACATAAAATGTAACCCGAACAAACCAAAAATATTTAAATAAATCGAAATTGGTAAACTTCCTTTTAGAATTCGATTAAATACTAACACGAATTAAGATCACATTTGCTTACTAACAATAATGGCCGCTGACCGAATAAATAACTATAAATTTATTAATTCAGGTATTTTATGAATTAACCTTTTAAAGGAACACTAAGGTGATAAAAAAGGTTTTTTCTTATCATAACTAAACAGAATACGTAAGGTATTTATTCACAACATCAATATACACTTGGACAAGAAAAGTGACCTAACTGAATAACAATTATAACACTAGCCTAAATGAAGAACTAAACTAATTAATGCGTCAAAAAATCTTCCGCATCTTTATCTTCCGGGAATGTATCCAGAAGGCAATACTGGTATTTGTAAATGCGTAAGTAGGTATTTACAAATATAAGTATTACAAAAGGGAAAACTAGAAACGTAATATAAACCTTTCCATGATTTCTACACAAACAAGAACAATGCACAATTCCGTCTTAAGTATTTTCAGTCGTGGAAGACTTTATTTTGTTCGTTTTGTATCGTCGCCTTAACCGCCGGGAGCGCTGACAGAGACCACTCTTTCTTTTTTATTATTTACTTTTACTATTGAAAACCAACATCTATAAGTCATGATTGTAGAATCATTATTATTTAAATTAATAGTTGAAGGTAAATTATTAAAAAACTGTTAACTAACGAGAAAAAAACATTCAAAAAGCGTGTAATGGGCACAAGACTTGCACGCATGTGCCAGTCATGAGCATGTCGGTGACGCGAGCCTTTAGATTTTCCCCTAGCAAAAAGTGCCCAACGCGGCTAAAGAAGTTTTCACTTAAAAATGTTAGTTATCCTTATATCAAAAATGAATCACTAAATGTGTTGCTCAGCGCAAAACTCGAGAACGGCTAAAACGATTTTTGTTAGAATAATCCTTGTACTAAGAGGATGGTTTTTACGCAGAGAAAAATTTAAAAAATTACCTGGAAAAGTCTAAAAACAACACTTTTCTATACTCTTATACAAACGATTCGTAATAATACTTAAAAGTCAATGTGGACTTTAATAGGCTGATAGGCGAAACGAAGTTCGCAGGGTCAGCTAGTACTGTATTAGAATTAGAATTAGATAGAATGATAAATACAGGGAATGGTTGTTAGGGCCCCTAGCCAAAGTCATATAGACTAGCGATAACGAAAGATCGAAATGAACAAAATGCATTAAATTGACATATGATTGACGACAATTCGAAAGAGAAAAACAATCCCATACCCATTTTGTTTTATTGTCTAGGGACTGAACGCTTTTTTAAAACGATTTCTGTCAGTTTAGTCTGCTAAACGTTGTTCCAAAAAGTAATTTATAAAATATTCATTAAATCAAAAACCCGACTGCGTCGACATTTGCCAACTTAATTAAATAGTGAACTGATTTGGCGCGAAAAATCCTAAATACCCAAGGTACCCAAGGTCACTCCTACGACTAAAACTAATCTAATGAAATCTCTGATGATCAGATGCGACTAGTCGTTTAGGCTCTAAAGCGTGGCAAAGAAATATACATACATACACTCGAAAAACATAGTCCTCCTTCTGGCACAATCGGGTAAAAATTAATAAAGTCACGGTCAGTTAAAAGCAGCTTAATCCAACCTTAAAAAAATACATCATTAGCATTATTGTACGTTTATTAACTTTTAAAATTGCGACAAAAGAACTCTTAGCTAAGTAAAACGCACTCTATAAGGCGATGAAGTTGAAGTATTCATTGGCGAGTCAACGAAGCATAATCGTGGAACCTCAAGACAAAGCGACAATGTGGAAACGGTCATCCATCATCCTAATATCAAAATTTGAAGTTGACATAAAGTGGATGAGGAAAATGATTGATGCGACGGCGACTAAAGTCATTCGCACTTAACGCAATAATTGAATAAACCATATAATAATTAGGAATGTGGAACGTAGTAAGCATAAATATGAGCACTTTATTTTCTTTTCATAATTCTAAGGTTTTCTACAAGGATGTGGTACGTAAAACCAACTTCTGTTGTACTTACAAAGAAAAAATATCATTATTGTAGGTGGTTCTGGATCAATAATAGAAATTTTTTAAATATTTTTTTTAATTTATTTACTCGACATAAGTAAAAAAACAAATTATAGACGATCTATTCGTAATTAAAAAAATTAAAGCTCGCGTCGTAGAATTATGGAGCGCACAGCTGATACGGCAGCGCGCAAAGACTGATTTGTCATCATCTTTATAAAACATATTTCGTTAGAAGTTACTTTTTTTTTGTACTAAGACATATAAAAATAATAAATACGTGTTTATTAAAATTAGTTTGTATATTTTCTCAAATTTGCGCACTGGTTAAAACATTACTGCTATCGTGTGTGAAGAAATCCTAAACTCATTCAACATAGTTTAAAATAGTGCAGTAGCAGTAGAATAGTGCACCCTTACCCAGTAGTGAAAAGGGTAGTTAGGCACTTACTTATCATAGGTAACGAGTACCCTACTAACCCGTCAGTGAACTGGGAATAAAAGCAGTTGTGTTGTTTTGTTTCTAAATATTAAGAGTAAAATAATAAAATTACAGAGTATGATATAATATAGGAGTCCCACCAAAATGGAAAGAAAGAAGATGTATGCGAGAAAGACAGTATGCAGCATGAAAGTACGAGAGGCTTAAATGATGAAACTGGTATGAAAGAATGATAAAGCATATGCACCGATTTTGTTGGTTAAAACAAAAAATATGAAGTAGGTAGTACAACGTCGGTTCGGTTTTGTCAGTATATTTTAAGTTTTCATATTTTCTAACTAACATCACAGGATAATAGGTCTTTATTTTAGACTACCTAACTCCACAATTCCACGTTAAGAGTAAAATTTTGAACAGAAAATCCGTAAATAAAGTTTCTCTGTTATTCCCTAATGCTTTGGTGCCGAACGTGCTCGTCTGAACCTACAGTCATTAGATGAAAGTCGGCAGTTCATTTTCCACGAAACCATTACTTTTGTTTCATATGCGAAAGGGAGATTGCAAATTCATGGAACCCTAAAAAGTGGACTTCATTAGTCTAGTGACTTGCATTGTAACGCTGTGCTTAATGGATTTATCGCTTCAGCTTTTCAGGAACTGTAACTTTTTAACTAGGCGTGTAGTAATGCCCTTGTTTGTAGCCTTTAATGTATAATGTAGAATAAACTGACTGACTAACATTCAGCGCATAGTCCAAACCGCTGGGTGTAGAGACTCCAAATTTGACACATAAGTTGTGTAAGAGGTCTAGGGATGCCTAAGAATGAATTTTTCAAAACCCACCACTTAAAAGGATGAAACAGGAAGAACGGAAACTAGTTTTATATAAAAAGAAGAAAGTAACGTTGAAAATAATTTAGGAAAGTAGGTATCTATAAATTTCAGCGGTTGCATAAAATTATTGTCTGATTGTCTCGAGTCTGGTGTAATCACGTTTCAATCAAAATTACGTAATTATAAAAAAAACTATTTAAAACAAATAAAATTAAACGAAATCTTTTCGTAATAAACAAACAAAAAAACCTTTCATTAGCACGCTGCGCTGTAAGGAAATTTGGTCGACACGAATAAAAACAAATTCTGTAGCAGTGGTAAGTAAATTCCAATTTTATAGTGCAATTAAATCTTATAATATTATTAATTAACTCATTCTGAAGTCAATTAACAACTACGTATTTTATTACTAGCAACCATAATGAGTCAATTCGAACACTTTTAACTTTTTATAAGAGTAATAAAGTAACAAAACAAACAGTATAAATAAGGATGAAAGTTCTCAATTCAAATGGTAATTAGTATAATGGAAACGTTACATTTTGGAAGCAATAAAACCTCAGGGGTTTTGGGAGTGGTCGGTACCTGGTGACACTCGTTCTACATTGCAAGTCACCTGGATTAATGAATCCACTCGCCTTTACGTACGAATGAACCTTTGTACATAATTTAATCAATCCGTTTATTTTGACACTTAACAAATTAAGCGGTGACGCTTCAAAGCTTGATTAAATGCCACTTGAATAACTGGCCTTAGAAGATACTAAGCCCACCTTGTAATAAAATGATTAATTTCGATTTTAAGTTGGGGATTTTAAACTAGGTACTTGAATTTCGACATAAATGACCTTATCAACTAACTTTATTTGCGCGGGTTGAGCCCAATATAAAAGTAACAACCCTTTAATGTCTCACTGCTGTCACGGATCTTCTCTTAACTATCTTATGAGTTAAGAGAGTTTATGCCTTAGTCATGACAAACCACCATCTTTCTGTTGCACACCTACCTGTAAACTGTTTTAAGAAATTGAAATCCTTGACGATGAGACGAAAGAAAACACTATCCTCAATATCAACTAAGTACATTTCAGACCACCTTTAGTAACCAGTTGCTTGAAAACTACTAAGCCCTTTATAAAGTATTGGACAATAATAAAATCAATTAAAAGTTTTATTTTATCATGCTGATTTCACAGAATTATTGTACTTGTTTTTATTGTATGCATCATCTTATGCATGACATTTTGTATTAAAATTAGAGAATTCTGGACATTTCTAGTACATTATGTAAGGTACACGTGCCTTTAAAATATTTGAATTCAATTGAAAGGCATCGGCGAAGCCCGGAGTCCTATCTCCAAACGCAACGACGATAACATTGCTATAAACCTCGGCCTCATCACACTATTTCGTAATTGGATCGTAAACTTCTGTAAAATTATTACCTGCCTTTTACTAGCTCGGTTTCATGACCATTTTATTCGCCTACTGACTACATTTCCTATCGTATTCTGATAGTTTGTGTGTATTTATAGCATGTAAATTTGTAGTAACCTGTTTTAAGAGCAATTACTTAGTGCTACAAAATGTTACGTAACACTGGAATAAATACTATAAAACTGCGTTTTTTTAGCTACTTGGAGAGTAGGTATAGGAGGAAAGTCTTATTGTCCTACCATAAACACATAAATGAATCTCCTTGACGTTTTCTGGTTATGCATATAGCTAGTTTCAGTTAATGACACACGAGATAATATAATACTCGTATTATATAGTGAACAGCACAAACACACTGGTGCACTCTCATTCCTTCAAGATTAAGAGTCCAGTAAGATGGGCTCATTGTCCCGACTGGTAAGTGATCGAAGACCGATGGCTTAACGTGATCTTTGAGGCGTGTATATATCACACCAGCAATAAACGCAAAGATCCTTTAAATCTGTGCTCGTATGAATAGCAATAATTCCGATGTGAATATAATTCACAAATTACTTTTTACTGAGATGAAAATGAAATACTTGCATTCTGTAATGATACGAATGAAACATTTGATGCATGGTACATCACTGTCACCCGTCATCACATTGCTATCATATTGCTTTGAGTGATTAATGTCAAAGGTCGTGTTGCACAATGATAAAACACCTAGATAAAGTGCAACTAGCAATATACGTTATTGATGCATACAATTCGTACAAAATATAATTAATTCTTATCTATTTTAAAAAGCGGAGTTTGGAAATAAAAGGTAACTGAAAAGTCCGCTGACGACAGGTGGACGGACGGATGGATAAGACTGAATAATAATACTAGTGAAGAGCAGAAAACGACATAGTAGTTTAGTTACTTTCATTAAATTTAACATAGTTATGATATGCGTCTTGGCTTCGTCTCTTCTAACCGTTTATCCAGCTTCGGCGGCCAATTAAAGCTGGCTAGCCTAGCAGCAAAAATTATTATACCCAAATCGAATCGTTTTCTGTTGGAACCCTTAGCAGTTGCATCTTTTCAATAAAAAAACTGTGCTCCTTCTGAGATTTGAAACCAGGACCTTTTGCTATTACTTAGCTGCCACTTAGCTGCGGGAGCAGTTTCTCAGTTATATTTTAATATGTTAATTTTATTAGGCACAATACACACTGAGACTTGAACTGTAGATAAATGGGACATAAAAATTCGGGTTCACTTCCCATTAAGAGTCACCCCAAAGTTATTATTTAGTTGCATCATGTTATTTGCAAGTTGGTTTCCGAAAATATTTGTCTGTGTAAACATAATTTATACTAGGTAATTTCTAAATTAGATACACAATTCTAGCTAAAGTAAAGCATATATTATGTTCAATTTCGTTATATACAAACATTTTTATTTTCACAAGAAATGTATTATAAAATTCTAAAACATTTTATTTGAACTCGTGATTTGGCAATATTAAAGCCACGTACGGTCCCAACGAATAAAAAATACAAAAATCTCTGCACTGGAATGAGCACCTATGTCACGTAATAAATATTTAATCTAGCGTGGATATTTTTGGTAAACGAATAGTCTAAATGTGCTGTCACTAAGTCACGTCTAGTGTGACGTCTGCTAAAAGTGTGACGTAGGTATCTGAAGACTTAAAAAAATAAGAGTAAGAGGCTTTTAGACTACATCTCAATATGATTAGATAACAGGTATCTACCTATAATACTTAGAAGTACTACGAAAAAAATTCAAGTTCACGAGTATCATTATATTTATTAGTGTAATAAACGGCTTTATTGACAAATCGAATTTCAACGTTATGCTTCAAATTTCATAGTTAGCCTTTAAACAGCAATATGGCGTCTCTTCATTGCGTTTACAACGTTGTACTTACAAACGTACATAATACGCCTTATTTAAAAAAGTAGATATTTTAGTTGTTTCTTCAAAGGTTCTCCCCTCCCCCTTATCTCCTTATCATAATACCTATAAAAATCACGTCTTATTAAATGTAAATATAGCTTACCTGCTAACCGCAGTTTTAATTATAACACCAAATTACCTTAAATATAAGTTAATGTTTATCCTAATTTTCTTTTAGTTTAGGTTAACGTTAACGCAAAGATGGTAAACTTGGGGCTGTGACATCTCAAACACGAATTGACCGCAGTTTTTTACCCGAAGTCACTTAAGTCAAAACACTGCTTAAATATGGCATCTATTCAGTTTAATATTAATGTATTCTGTAGTTAGATACAATATAAACTTTGCTTTGTACCTTTCAGCAAGATGTTTGTTTTGGTATATGAATAAAATATTTACATACTAAGTTGTATGCTTTTTAGAGTCAAATAACAATGTATGGAATTATTCGTTACGCTTGGGTGCTTTGACGGTTGACCCCCTTGCTCATACATAATATAAACCAGCTTTTAATGTTGTGGGGCTAGATCAGCATTTAACTTTAAATATGTAAATTAAATATCTCTTAATTTTGTTTGTATTAGAATAATCGCTAAAATACAACCAACTTTACACTCTACCACTATATTAAAGCTCCAAAGACTTTATTTTTACTAAATCTTGTTATTTTTTTAGCTTGAGACTGGTATATTAACGAAAACTGTGGGAAGCCTTATAAAGTTTTATATACACACTAACAAAAAATACAAGCCTCGACCAAAACACAAAAAAAATAACTTTGAAAGTACATAGATATAGCTTTTGTTTGTTGGTAAAAAACAAGAAGTTTACATTAAAACACTGAAGATGGTGCCTATATCAGATTCTCGAAGACAAGAAATGCGGCCTTAAATTACGTCGCTTTTGACTTGTCTCTTTCTTTTGAGATACCTCCTCCTCGCATCGTTTCCTTATTACTGAGGGTCGTGATCCCCAAATCATGGAGTAATCTTTGTCCTTATAATTTTGCGCCATCTCTTTCGGTCTTTGGCATCATGGAGCGCATCGTGTAGTTAGGTGTCCAGCGTAGGAGTGGATTTGGTCCGACCATCTTATTGGACTACGGCCTCTCGAGCGTTTTCCCTCTACTTTGCCTGTTACCATCAGTTGTTCAAGGTTATGTCCGTCCTTTCTGGCTACATGACTAAAATACTGTAGGACTCTTTTTTAAACATATAATAAATAGCCTGATTTTGATTTTGAGGTAGCATTTTCCTCCAGCACCACCAGGCGTTTAAGCGGTCTGGATCAGCTTTTCTCATAGTCTCATAGTTCTTTAGAGTTACAATGCAGTCTTTTTAGTATATTGACTAAAGGCGCTTAAAATTAATAAATGCAACTCTAAACACAGAGATAAAACACATATGCAACGTCATTAAAGGCCATAGTTTGTCTTCAATAATTTGTTCTAGATGCAAT
This sequence comes from Meganola albula, assembly GCA_936450015.1. Lineage (NCBI taxonomy): Eukaryota > Metazoa > Arthropoda > Insecta > Lepidoptera > Nolidae > Meganola > Meganola albula. Next base: position 7,680,972 of record OW388155.1, on the reverse strand, counting down.
TTTCAATGTTTTAATGCAAGTTTCTTCGTAAAATCTGAGCACATTCCCACCTTTAAAATTAATAAATTAAAACCTTTTTAGGTAGTCACCTATGTGGGTGTCTCTATCCCGCTGTGTACACAATTTACGGGATCAAGCTTGAATAAAACCAACTTAAATCAAACAAAGCACTCCACAAACAAGAACAGGAAGGTTATTATAACAAAATAACACACTCAGAGAAAACAAATAGATACAATCACTTTTTTGTTAGTTCGTGGTTAGTCAAATACCGCCTATTTGGTCCAGTGGTCAGTGTGTGCGCTTAATAACTGCGAGGGTTCGAATCCTAGGTTGAACAAAAACATGTTTGCGGAAGTCAAAGTGTAATGGCGGGAGGTATTAGTAAAGAGTCAATGCTCTTCGAGATCTAAAAGGTCAACAACGCGTGACTGATTCTTGTGGCAATGCACGCATCCATGGGTCGTATGATATGGGCCAAGTTAGTAGTGTAGAAAAATAAAATAAGTTCTAAAAATAAAAATAGCCCTTGGTTTGAAGACAAGGTGTAATGACAGGATGTGAGAGTAGGGTAGCTAAAGCGAGTCGCGGTTTGAAAGATGCCTTTAGTGTTGCAAACGTCCATTGGCCATAATTATAATTTCCCATCTGGCAGTGGGTAGTGTAAATGAAAATAAAGAAAGTAAGTTTTAAACTTCGATTTATTATAGGAGGGTAGAAACTGCGACAAGTTTAAATCGCGAAATCAAGTGGAGACATAATTCTGTTAAAACTTGTCACACGCTCAATAAGACCCGAAGTTTACGGTTTTACATTTGCATTCCAATTATGGCAGCTGTACATACATATTGAGGTACCAATCGCACGCTTTACAAAGAAAGATACGCGAAACTGTACCGCAAGTATTTAATTATCACAAATAATTTTTGCAAAATTTAAGTTGTGTCTTTTAAAAAAAAACAGTTTTGTATGACGTTAGGGTTACGAAACCATCAATCTAAGTAGAGTTTCCATTTGTAACACATCTGACTCTGACTCCTGCTTTAAGTTGAGACAGACAAATGCAATACTTCAAGCAGGTACTGCTGATCCGTCAGCATTCCCGACTATTGATTAAACTGCATTATGGCGACCAGGAACAATTATAATAATTGTCTCAATATGATACGAAAATTGTAAACTAGGTTCCCACCCACGGCTTCGCCCGCGTGTTACTAATTGGGATAAAAAGTAGCATATGTGTTAATCCAGGCCATAATCTATGTCTGTGCTAAATTTTATTTAATTCCGTCCAATAGCTTTTGCGTGAAAGACACCTGAAGCTAAATATACCTATCCTGATCAAAAACGAAGAATAGGTTTAAGCACCTAGTAAGCAAATAATGTTAGATACACTTAAGTTAAGATCGTAATGTACACTTGGCTGTGTAACTTGTAATATTTATATTAATCATATTAAGTCCTTTTAAAAACAAACTCTGAGCTGTTGTGGTATTGAGGGAAGAAAGTTATAGACCGCTATAGGACAATGATTTATTTAATTAATTAAGCGTTAACCCTGGTTATGTTTATCGGTGTACAAGTTTGTAGCACTGTAACCGACTGATTCGGTTTTCTAGAGATTTCTAAACAAAAATATTCTGGAGAAGAATTAAAGCTGGGTAAGGCATTTCATTTAATATTTTATTTTTTAATCAATCATTAGGTTTTCTATATATTTCGTAAATCAAACCACATTACTTTTTGTATTTTTTTTAATAACGCTTTAATTCAGAATAATGTCGTCAAACTTAGAATGGGAGTCCTTGAGATATTTTAGCACGTTTTATTAACTACTTTCTACGCAATAAAACGAAAAGATCCTCGAAGGGCAGTAAAGCCGTCTCCGCTGAGTGTCACATAAAAGGCCGATGAGAGCCGGAATTAACTATTACTTACAGTAGTAACTATTACACCTATAGTCTGTTTAATTACTTTTTCTGAGTAATTTTCCTTTTATTAGTTTAGATAGTTACCAAAAACCAACCAACAACTTATTAAGAGAATGTATGACTATGATCTTCTATTTATATTTTTAAAATGAAACATTATATTTGGAAGTCATTTAATGTATGGTAGTTTATTTAAAAAAAAGAGGGGCCTGTAAAGTAATAAAGTGCTTTCTACGCGGGTTTCTAAACACATAAGTCCTCCAAAAAGTACTTGGCGTATTAACCTATTTAGGAGGAAACACTGACTCGCTTTTAATTGGATAAAAAATAAACTAAGTAACAAATTCATTAAATTAATAGACTTGAAAATTTTAATAATTCTGTCATGACTTAACTTTGTATAAATTTAACTTCTTTTGTATGTTTCGGCTTTTAAACTTTTAAACTTTAGCGTTGCGTTGAAACTCCCTATATACAAAATTTTATGAAAATCGTTGGAGCCGATTCCGAGATTCCAATTATATATATACAAAGAATTGCTCATTTAAAGATATAAGATTTGTTAAACATTTGTACCTACTTATGAATGCAATAAACGCTTTGACTTTGACTTTGGATTTTAATAACTGTAGAAATTATTATTACACCGTTTTCACTATTCCGATCTTATTAAAATCGGATTTATTTTTAAATTAGTTTTACTACCTTTATGAAACTAGCGACAAACAACAACAAATTTTACACCTAAACCTTTTTCATAGATTCGGTTCCGTAGTGTTTGAGTTTATTGCGTAGGTACATACAGGGAAAGCGACTTCGTTTTACGCTATGTAAAAATGAGGTTATTATCTTACTTGCAATATTAATTAATAGAGGTCTAGTATGACATCAAAGCAAGTCGGTAAGCTGGAAATGATTGATTGGACTAGCCAGACGTTATTCTCAATTCTCAGGCACAAACCAGCTCTAACAAATCCTACCTACGTGCTTAGCTGCTCAGCTAATGACTGGCTACAGGCAAAATAATGCTAAAGGAAGATTATTATAATGCCATATAGAGCTCAGACACGATTTCATTTTAAATTTAATTTAAACTTCCATAAAAGAAACAGTATGCTTGTAATTCATTAGAATTACACACATCATTAAGCAAATCTCGGAGCAGTTTTTACTCACATATCGTAAATTAAACATAGGCTGTATTAATAATTCATAGAGTCGTCTAGAACGCAAAACCTAGCATTACTATGCAGACGTAGCTCTGTAGTAATCAATTAAAGTCACTTTCTTCGTAACAAGGGGAATATCAATTGGCTAATGCTATGATTGTGGAGCGCTTGGGAATCGTCAGGTAAAATTTATTAAATAATGTGCAATCTAATTGAAGTCCATAAAAACTATTTCACATTGAAATATGTTGAATATGAAGACTACACATTTACCCCTACTATTAAATGATGTAAGGTGTAAGCTATTCTATGTTTTGTCTCTGTGAAATGATTTAAAAGTGTCATACATTAATTTCATTGTGTTACCTACGTTAGTAACCATATTATAGACATGACAGAGCAAAAGAGGTAAAGGTCGCGTTAAAGTGAGCCTAAAAAATTCTATAATAAATTTATTATAGAATTTTTTATAGAAATAAATTTATTTTATGTTTTTCCATTGTATTAATTTATGGTTATGGAGAGTCCAGATCAAAACTAATCCTTTCCTACACATTAGAAATAATAATATAGTGGGACATTAACACACACGGTCATCTGATCCCAAACTAAGCAGAGCTTGTACTATGGAAACCAGATAACTGGTAATATTTTACATATAATACTTTTCTTTTGCAAATATATACTTAAATATATATAAATTACACCCAGACACAAGACAAACAGACATATTTAAACAATTGTTTGTCTCGGGTGGGAATCGACACCCCGACCTGCAGCTGCGGCGTGAAAAGTAAGTATCTTACCCACCACGCCACCGGCCCGTCAAAATATAAAATGTCTAGGTGTGACTAACAAATTTTTCAGTACTTACTTGTCGAATTGAAATCTGCTGAAAATGTGTTCATTTATTACATTCTAATCAATCAGATTTAGCAGTCCAGCTATCATTTTACAGTTTAATCCTGACCATATTAAAATTTATTTTGATGATAGCGATACAATGCGGTTCCTTTAAAATCTAATATGTACTTACATCAAATGTCACACATTTTTGTAAAACGTGCTTTATCAATAAATACTTAATAATCCGTAAGGCACCTGGCTTTCGGCTTCTCTGTAAATAAACAGTGGTCTTATCTAATCACAGAAAAAAGGCAAGCATTGAAGGAAATTCAATAACTGGCTAGCAACTTGAGTTAGGGTTGTTACGAGAAAGGTTAATCGAAATCGGAGTTTTTAAATGGGATTTATTAAAATGAAATAAGCCGGAATCGGAATTAAGGTGTTAGTGATAGGCAATATCAGAAATGATTAAATTACCGAAGAGGGAAAACCTTGTAAAAATTGACACAACGGCTGTTAGAACTATCAGTATGTTTTGGTTTTAACCTCTAACTAAAAACGCAGCCACTATCAATATGTTTCGACCTCCGACTAAAAACTTCGATTTAAAAAAGTCGCAATAGGAAAGTGTAAATAGTAGAAGTTCTAATAGAATTGTCTGAGATTTACGCGAACATCACACATTGAAATAAAACTACAGAGCTTTATATTTGAATCTGATATTAGAACTTCTGAAATAAAACTACCTACTTTCTAACGGATTTTAACGCGGTTTATTTTAGATTTTAGATCCCGACGTTTCAAAGTCTTTTCAGACTTCATGTTCAAGCAAAATCAACTCAGAATTCAAGACACAGTAAGACACTGTGAGCTCAGCTTGCTTAAATTGGAACGCAACTTAAATAATAATGTTTGGAGGTAGTCAGTCATAATTGTGATTAATATTTTTGGACGTCAAATACCTGAGTCCACCCGTGAACATGAAGTCTGAAAAGACTTCGAAACGTCGGGATCTAAAATCTAAAATAAACCGCGATAACATCCGTTAGAAAGTAGGTAGTTTTATTTCAGAAGTTCTAATATCAGATTCAAATATAAAGCTCGGTAACATCCCTTATAGATGCACGCAACAGTGAAGTGTTGTTCGAAATATGTGTGTGATTTGCATTTATATACCAGTTCCTATCTTTGTTTATGTTCGCTTTGGGTCATGTGCAATTAGTGGAGGGACTGTACTCACTCGAATGTAGTTTATTCTCCTATATTTCACAAATAATGCTTGTTTATTTAACGAGATAGGGTGCGCACTGTGTAGGCTTCTCTATTTTATTATTTTTTTGTGAATGGTTGACATTTTCGTTTAGATTTATGGAAATGACTACAAACCAATGCAATGGTACGAAAAAGTATGTAACATTACGTGTATTAACTACAAAAATATGTTACTTAGTAATTTATTATACCTTTGGGAATTAAACGTAAAAGGAGACGACTACTATTTTTATTGACGTTTTTAGTTAGAGAGTGAATGTAGATCATGAAAAACAATGTGTAATTACTGTCATAATTAAATTTGAACTGTAAAAACGTTCATTTTTAGCTTCATTAAAGCAAAAATAAAAGTGAGTCGACATCACACAAGAGCCCTTAGGTCAATCATAGACTGTAGTTCACTTACGACAAATTAAAACGTGACAACCATTCATTAAGCGGACTCCTACTGAGTCACCAGACACTTAATGCTACAAGTACCTATCTACCTACGTTACTACCTACGTTATGGTGTTTTGATTAGTATTTATAACCGACTTCAAAAAGGACATTATCAATTTGAATGATTGTATATTTTTTAAGTTTCTTTGACCATACCTCCGTTGTATAAAGACTAATTTGCAAAATTATTTGTTGTTTGAAACATTTTAGAACATTCATGTTCTAAAATGGTTTAAATTAAATTTGGAGCTAGTATTTTCTTTCATTTGTTCTAGTTCATTAACTTATTAGTTTGCTACACAAACAGCAATGATTGAACTCTTTTTTAAGCAAATTTTAGTAATTTTACTTAAAACATCACTTCTAAGTACCGAAATAACTTAAAAGATAATTAAAAGCTGCTAGAGTCTTATTTAAAAGCAACTATTTTTAAGGTATATTACCAAATTTTGACATAGGACTATTTTTAAGCTCTTTAAAATTAAAAAATGTTTTCACTTAGGTATTTTTATAAATGTTTAATAATTTTCCCCTAAATTTGAATCCTATTAGTCATGAAACGACAACGACATGATTATCATCAAAATTCGTAGAATTAATCTAAAATAAAAAACACGAGATAACAATTACCATCACCGCGGAACGCATGTGTCCACGCTACAGAAGTACAAAAAACCTATTATTTATAATGACAGACTGTGTAGGGTGCATAGAAAATGAAAACACTTATTATTTTATCGCCCCTTGATGGATATCGATTGGTGTTCTAATGCAGCAAAATTGTAGTTAATATGTAATAGTTTAGTATAGAATTTCTTCTCACTTATGATCTTACATACCACAAGCTGCACGTGTATAACCCGCACACTAATTATTATTATTCCCTCTTATTCGCACGTTATTGCTGTCTTAAGTCACACATTGTTTTTAATTTCTAATTCGCCATCAATTAAATGTCTCTGTATTAGTAACACTTGAGTTAAATGCTGTGCACGATTAAACAGAGCGATGTTGTTTGGGGACTGTAGTCCCCATGGACACGTGAAACAAGTTTTTTTTCGGGGACAGCAGTCACAGCGGACAGCTGAGTGTATGGTGTCATCAAATATCGCACCGGAACATGGCAAGGACGCTCGGAAGTGCGGCTTAGCCTGGGGGGTGGTTACTAACCTACGGTTACGAGCCTACCACCAGTTAATTACCAGTTGATTGATTGTCACCTGATTTGAACCACCCGGAGACCATGTGAGGGATTCAGATAAACGTTGTACTCCCACGGACGAAGGTGACTCAGCCTCCAAAATAAGAATAAAAATAATATTCTATTTTATCTATTCAGTATTAGGCATAAGGTTTTATACGTTTTATGAAAGTACGGAACCCGATGTTTTTGAGTCCTATTAGCACTTGATTGGCTATTTTATATAGGTAAATAATACATTGCTAATTTATTTTAAAACAACTAGGGTCTATATTAAAAATATCATCTATCTGACTACCTTGTTTTGCTGACCGTCCAAATAGTCATTAAGTTCAAGTGTAAGCCGCCATTTTCAATTCGTTTTTATAATGGCGCGGGGTACATCTACAGTTCTTTCAGTTATTTTGCCTTTAACAGCTCTTTTTGGTGTTGTGTTGGCTAACCTAAAAGACATGGCGTCATACTCAGTTTTTAGGTTAGCCAACATTAGTTGGTTATTCCTAGGGCCAAGAAGCAAAGAGACTGGAGGCAAAATCACACACAAATACATTATTTCACATTGTTCGTCAATTGTCTTATTCATAAAAATCTTATGAGACTCTTCAGTTTAAATTGACTTTGTCTCTTTCTTACTAGTATAAATGACAAGATGACAGACATAGACAAACGAATAATAAACTTATTTTAGCTATAATAAGCGTAGAGGATGTTTAAATACGGGAGTTTAAGTGTAGTAAGTGCATACACTAGACTTGAAGATAAAGAACTTAAAGATATATTTGGAAGTAAGTAAAAAATAAATAAATAGGAAAATGCATGCATAAAATTGTAATTAGGTATAGTAGGTATAATTCAATAGTATAAGTACATATTATAAATGTGAATGAGCGCGACGCCTACAAACTGTATGTACAGTTTGGCGACGGATGATGTTTTGTGTGATACTTATATTTTGAATAAATAAATAAATAAAATATATAATAAATCAATCATTTGGAAAATAATAAGTAGAATAAATGTTTAAAGGATTATTTTCAGCGTTCTTCTAATTGCTTAATTTAAAAATGCTGTCTCATCCCCAAATTAATGACTGCAATTAGTGTCAGTATAACATTTTATTATTACAACAATAAATTTCATTGCAATTACAACGCTATTATAAACGTTGCATGATTTTTAACCCCTCGCGCTCGTATTCTTTTAAACCATAGCCAGAGGGGAAGTAAAGGGGACGAAATTATGCTTATATCATGCATTATACCCACGAGAATGCGATAGTGTACGATAGTTATTTATCGTTTTGTTAGTAAATTTATTCCGTTCCGACAGTAAAGTTTGTTTTTTTATGCATGCCTCTATAGTCCATCAATATTTTTTAAAACGTAGGGTAAGGTTACACCTGGTTTTGAATGAAAAAGTTTTTATGCAAAAAGTTGGGATACAAAAATGTCTCTTAAAAACTTGGTATAGGGTGAAAGTTTAACGGGATACCATTTTCGCAATAGAACCGAATCAAATCTCGCTTGAATGGCGAATGTTACAAATTATGGGCAGCGTCCGACGGGCAATGGGCGCTTTACGACCAGTTTCCCAACGCTGATGATGATTTAGGTGCAAGGAATATTGAACGGAAGCTACGCTATAAACGGGGGATCCGTCGTCATGGCAACCGCAGGGCGACGCGTCCCGACGACGCCCTTGCTACTAGTTCACGGACACTTATCGTTATGATAATAAATTGGTCTGGAATTCCTTCAATAACAACAGGGAGACAATAAGCGTCGAGTTTGAGGCATTCTTTTACTATTAGGATCATCAAACAATTGCGTGAACTACGCGTATACTGCCTATTGATTTTTTCGCGCAACCAACTTTCTAATGTAAAAATTATTTCGAATAAAAAATTATATGACTGTTTAAACATATGATTATCTACCACACACACACTTACACACCAATACTCCTATTACATCAACACATTGTCATTATGGCATTGCAAATAAAGTAATACATTCAATCAATCTATTAGCCTTTCACAATGAATTGAATAAGTACACATTACTTCACGAGACGTATCACGAACAAAGCTTCTAAAATCCGCCATATAAAATGTAAACACGGCACAAAGTCCCCGATTTATTACCCGGCGACTGATGATGATATATCGACGTCGGCGGCTGTGTTGATCGTCACTTACCCTACCCTTATCACAGAGCATGTAATTTCGGATTCATTGCCCTCGTCCCCGCCGGCACTGGTGGTCTCTGACATTTATAAAGAAGAAAATATTAACGAAACAAAAATTAAAGTTCCTTAAGCATATATTTTTTCTCTTTTCTAGGTACTTGACGGCTATGAGAGGATGAGCCATGGAATCACGCAGTGCGCCGCCAAGCCCCGACGAACCGGGGGAGGCGGTGTACAACACCCGTTGTGGACGCTACCCACATCCTTCCACTCTACAGAGGACGTTTGCAAGTTGTCGGGAAAGCACTCGACCACGTCCCCATCACCGACATGCGACTTCGGAGCCAGCGCGCCCCGACGACCGTGTTCTTACTACCGCAGAGGTGCATGACTATCCTTCGTCGGAATCAGGCATCGCTGCAGACTGTCCACATCCACATACTAGTAATGCGGATGACAGTCCTTCATACGACCGTTCGGATTACGAGGGAAATTCCAGTTACAGTCTAAGGCACACGCCAGAATACCATCATACGCTAGATTGCAAACATCGGCCTATAGATTATAATCGCAGTCATACTCCAGATTATAATCACGGTCATGGATCAGACTGTGACAGAGCTCATACGCGCTCGCAAACTTCTCGCCGACCTCATAGGAAGCATAGGCGAGAAGAAGACGATGGCGCACAGTCACTTGATGAAAGATGTGCTAGGGATCTGGATGAAATCCTCCCAGCAAGACTCGCTGCCGTCAACTTATCAAGGGAACAACCACCTCAAACGTGGAATCGGAGTAATATAGCGGCAACTATGGAGCGTTTTGAACCAGTGGACTATTCTTACGCCTATTACGATCATCATCTATCGATGCCATCATCATCAAGAAAAGTGAATCGTCAGCGAGGACGGGGAATACCACGAGACAGAACGTCTCGCCACAATTACGTTACGCGGTATGGTACCGAAGAAAATATTTACGAAGAAATCACAGATGGTTCTAGAACATGCCCTAAACATAGATACGCCCCACGTCAGTCACTAGTTTCATTAGATAGAAGTGTCGTTGAAGAGGAAGTTCGCCGAGTAGAATCGAGGCATAAACGAATTTTAGGAGAACTAAATCTTAGCGTAGAAGCAATGTTAATGCCAGAATGCGAATCACCCGATTCGGAAAGGGCAGAGGATAGAGATAACATTGAAGAATTGTTGCGAGTTGGTCCGACTGATGAACTACTCTCACCTGCAAGTTGTAATCCTCCAGACCTAGATAGTGGGTTTAGTGGGAGTAGTAGCGGGGCAAGTTATGTAGGTAGTCTTCGCCGCAAGCCTGTGGGATCGGTGCCGCATCTACCAGCTGTGGCATATGGCACTAGAGGTGCTGGTGTACGAATTCTGGGCGCAGATGAATGCAATCTACGTTGTCCTAAAGATGCTACTTCACCACGAAGTTCCAGCTGTGGAGACGCCAAATCTAGTGGATTTTGGAACAAAAAGTCTTGGAAGAAGATTTCCGGTTTCTCTAGCTCTAACAGCATTAATAAAGCAGGATTAACGGGTAAGTTTAAAAATACTTTATTATATTTATTTCCGCATGTAAACTTTTAACTGTCTACTCATCTTAGATGCATTTATTTAGCTCTCAATTTCTGAATTTAGCTCAAGTAAACTACATATAAAATAAACATGAATCACATTGCTCAAACACTCGTCATATTATATTCGTTAGGATTCCACGTTCGTACACAACAGAACATTTTCAGTACAAAGATATTCAAATTTAAGGTTTAATTCTACCATAAAACGTGAATGAATGTGAACACTCGAGTCACGAAACCCTGAAAGGCTCAGAAATAATTCCTTTTTTATTTTCGCCCACTTTCGTTCGCCCATAGGCGTTTTCAGATGGACGCGCGCGTGTGGCTGCTCATGGTTATTTTGATTTAGTTGTTTTGTTAACGGTGCCGCGTTTTGCATTGCAGGTCTGCTCGTTAGGTACACTTTCCGGCGTAAGTCCGGGTCGCAGGTCTCTCAGGGCAAGCGGCGTGCTGAGCCCGTCAAATGCGACGCTTGCCTCTCACAACGATGTTAGCCGCTCTATGGTAAGGCTCTTCGCCAACATTCACTTTGCTAACAAAACTAAACCCCGACATAACAAATTACAACAGTACCAAATCACGTACTCACCCCTTTCAAAATTGGCAATCGCGCGTCCATTTTAAAATTTATCTCTTGTTGAGGATGTCCAAATTCCCTTTTTTAGTTTTTATCATCCATTTCCTTTACATTCATACACAATACAAGTTTATAAACTTTTACATTATAAATAAACTAGTTAAAATGATAACAGCGAAACGGATACAATCGGTCGGGTCAGAAACGATTAACAAAGTCGATACAAAGTTCCCTCATTAAGGTATCGCAGATATTACTTTTGCTAACTTTGGCCTAAGATAAGTATTGTTCTACAAGAGCCGAGACAATAGCGTTCGCTACCACTTAATTAAACCTCCTCGATACGATATAAACTAAGAACAAGCGGAAAGTTGCCATTTAATCTCCAAGACAAACATTATTAATTACAAAGAAGAATATGCATACCTAGTAGTGAAAATGCTCATAATAAATTTGTCTTGGTTGCAGATGACGCGTGTAGACCAAGCAGAGCTAAATCCAGAACTTCTACTATACCATACAGGTTAATAATACTAACATATTTGTAGTCTATTTACTTCGTACGTAATTATTTTTAACGATTATTGCTGGTAGTTAAAAATGTATTTTTTTTCACTGTTGATTTATTTTTTCGATGTATATCGAACTACGAGTATATCTATTTACCTGGTGTGATTTACCTTAAGTTCACTTGTTACAGCTACTCCAACGGAAAACTGGTGGTGCCGCTGGATTCCTTAGCACAGAGCTGAGGGGCCAATCCCCCTCATGCTCACCAGCTCCAACTCTTCGGAAGGACTCCTCGCACCGGACACCGATAAACAACGAAATCACTTACTCCAACGTTGAAACGAGAAGAATTGTCACCTCAGTGGCCGCGAATAATAACATTCCATTTTAGTCCAACAATGTGTATCATTAAGTTGTAAACACCTCAGTCTTAAAGACGTTTATAGGTGTGTCGTGTAAATATTATAGTGAACAGACTTTTTCTAGGACAGGAGGAGAGTATACGTCGAAGTGATAGCAAAGCCTAAATTAATTATTTGTATTGTTATATGATCGTTTCATAGAAACGTAATGACTTCGTTGTTGTTACTTATCAATTTTTAGTAGTTTAGGCACATGAAAGGCTGACAGTTAAATCAGATTTTGTACAAGATAATAAAACTGCCATGTTAGTTCGACTTCAATGTTGGGCTAAAGATAAAACGTTTTCTAAATAATATTTATATCAAATTATTAGGTAAATGTATGTATTGGTATAAATAAAATTTAATCTGAACCCTAAAGATTTTCGGTGCTTTTTTAAAATCTTTATTTTTTTGCAAATATCGTCTAGGCATTGTAACTGTATAAATAAATTTTCTTTGTATTTTTGGTTACTATAGAGCTAGAGTGAATCGCATCGGGGTAATTCTGTTTATGGAGAAGGAATCAAATTCAATTCAATTTATTTGAGAAAAAAAAAATTTGGTGTGTACAAAAGATGTTATAGTATTTAGCTAGGTGTCACCATTATTCAGCATCATTTAAGAATGCAAATTCACTCTACTAAACCCGCACTTACTAAATTTAAAGTTGTGTAACATTTATTTTCATTTGCATGAAAACTGAAAGTACCAACCAAGGTACCGAGATTTTGTTTTATAAAACCATAGTTTATTCTGATAATTCGGTACATTGTTGTTAACTGTTAGTATGTAGTTGTATATTTGTAAATACATGCAAAAAATGGTGCACTATTTGGTTTGTATTATTTGTAAATAGATAAAAATGTACCTACTTATATCTACTTAAACCGTCGGAGTTGTACTTTTGATTTCAATTTCAATACCTACATAATATTTTTTAGCAAAATATATTTGAGTTTCTTCAGAAACATTCAAGTTTCACCCCTTCTTAAAATATTTTATATATTACGCCATCTTATTTCAAATATCTCTTGTACTATTGAGCATTAAATTTTCATTTTGCTATACAAAGCGAATCACATCAGTACGATTTCGGAACTCTGAGAAGTTGCGAAGGGCATTCTCATGGGATTAAGTCTGGTATAATACCATATAGTATCCTATATGTTTATTGATATTACTAAAATTATTGTGCATACAGATTACCAACAAAATAAAACTAACCGCCTTCTCCCAGCACCACATGTTGCCAATATCAGTAATTGCACGCAATTTTGGCTTACTGATCAATACACCAGATGTTTTGCTTTAAATTTCTTCGTTTATAAATATGTAAGAGCCATCTCTTTGATGTTCGATTGCATATATTTAAGGTTTCATTTGCCTAATCATCTTCTTAAATCTGAGATAAAGTAAATCCCAATAATATTCATTTCGAATTAAGTAAAAACATTTAAAAATATTCCACATTCTTATTACCTGTATCTAAAATCCTGTTAACTGAAGCCCTCCAAATACACACTTAGACAAATGTTCTAAAAATATTAAATATTGCATTGGCAATTTTAACATATTGTATTGCTCCTTCTGTTTTTTATTTATCTACATTTTTATCACCTTACTAAAATCTTATAATAATATTACAAAATTATGTAAATACATACTAGTAATATTGTAAATTTTTATTTCATCAGTCAGTGAAGAAGTCTTCTTGTATTATTATTATTCTAAGCTCGACTGATATGACATAAATTAATCTCAATGTTACATGAAATAATATTTCTTTAACTGTCTGTAATTTAGTGATCGTGTTCAAGTCAAAAGAGATTTTTATTAAATAAATTACAAAAATATTAATTGGTTTTTAATTTATTCCTTTGCCAGTGCTGTCACTCCCTACAAACTTACACTACTTATAACTAGTTATCAGACTGATTCTAAAATAACTATTAAAAAAGTAGACACCGTGAGGAGAGGATGGATCGAAATAGTTAATCCTTTATGGTATCTAACCATAGTCTCATTCAACTGCCACCTTCTTACCGAAAATAATTCGTAATCACGAGTGAATCGGTATAATGGGCTGGCACGTACCATCGTGGACTGCATCATTGCTTAACATTCGGCAAGGGGTAGTCAAGCGTAAGCCTATTTCAGAATAAAATAAATGTAGAAAAAAAGTAGGTAATAAAAATTACTATCAATTTAATTGAAATTATTTGGGAATACATTTCTTTCAAACAGAGAGAAAAATTTGCAAATCTAAATATTTTGCATTTTGTATACCTATGACTGAGTTAGGCATGCGCGAACCACGAACAATCATAAAAATAGATGTATAAATCTGAAATAATGACCTCCTCCTTTTTACCTACTATTTAATAACTTACACATAGGTATAGGTAGTAAGATAGGTAGGTACAAGTATCTAGATCACTATTCGATTACACAAAGGTAGCTAAATTAGATTTGATTCGTATGTTTTTGTTAAAAAATGGAAGTTATCTAATTTTTATTTTCTAACAAAAATATCGGCCCTCGCATAGCGTCACTAATTTCTATTAGGTTTGTACCTAGATCTATGTTTTATGGTAACTACACACAGGTCACAGAATAATTAGGTAAGTATACCTACTCAATGAACCTAATTTAGCATCATCAAACCTTCAGCTGTGAGACTTCCTTATTTTCCCTCCACATTGAGAATGCTTATTCATGAGGCCAAACGCTTTAATCGCATACGGAGAACAAACCCTAAATTCACCACAATACGCCTTCAATGGGTATAAAATTTCGCTCCGCAGGGAACCATGTATTCTTTGTCCCTCGACGGGTTAATTGTTTAATTGCCAATAAAAATAAAAAACAGAGCCCACATTTTCTTTGTTTGCGTTCATACCCTTGATACAGCTGGCTTGTAAAATCATGGCTAACATGGTATATTAATAGCAGCGCGCTTAAAATGTAAAGCCTAGATGTCTTACGTATATGTTTAAAGGTATGGATATGAACAGAGCAGAACTTACACGATTACAAAACCTAGTAAAGCTGGTTTTATAGTCACGCCGCTAGACGCGCTGCTGGGTATAAGCGTTGTTTTGTTTCCAAAACGCTGCGCTGCTCAAGCGCACAACTAGGAAATGCAAGTAATCTGTGCCCATACCAACGCGCGCGCGAGTTTTATTGTAACGTGTTTCGGTGATATATTATATGGGTCTAGTAGTAGCGTCTCAAAGTCACGTGCTTGTGCAGCGCGGCATTATGATAGCAAAACAACGCATGTCAATAGCTCGCTACCCAGCGGCGGTCTAGCGGCGTGACTGTTAAACCAGCCTATACCAGCCAAGGTTAGTTAGTTAAAGGTAGTTTGTAACATGCACTAATTAGAGTAGGTTTAATATTTCTTTGCAAGTAATACAGACCCACATAGGTACTATAATGTAGGTGCAGAGATAGGTCGTTTTAACTCGATCTTTCTTTCTCGCAAATGATTGATTGATACTTTTAACAAATCTTCTTACCATTAAGATTGAAAAATTCCAATATTGCTTTCGACGCAAGCTGATAGAATTTATAAATTGATTGACTTATTTTTTTGGAAATTACGATCATCTCGAAAATATTAGATACATTTTTTCTAACAAAGAGTAAGGAAATACTGGGTAAAACTGTAGGTAAACGGAGGTGCATGTGCTTTTTAGTATTTTCATACGTTTATTTAAGCATGCATGACTTCTTTTCAAATAATAATTTTGTTTGTAGCCTTGGTAACAAATTGGTAGACCAATGAACACAAGCCAAATTACCTGTAGACGTGATAGGAGCCGACATAACATTGAACAACTGATGTACCAACCGATGTTTGTTGACAAAATTGAGGGCAAACGTCCGACTGAACCACTCAGAGAGTCGGGTGAAATCCTCTCTACGCTGACCATCAAGGTTTATGCACTCAACGGAGCCAAAGATACGAAGTGACGTAACATTATCAAGAAAAAGTTTCTTTGAACAAGAGGATTACAATTCTTAGAAGGTACAACCTATCTAATAAGGAAAACTATGGGTTGAGTAGTAAGTTCTTAACTACGCCCTAGGCTTTTCCTAGTTACAAGCAAATATTGTTTCTGCAGAAATGAGAATGTTCTGTTATCATTTAGTTATTTGCTCTAATAAATGTCTATCGTTGATACGAACAGCACTTTACTGTTTACTTGAGTCGCTTCTCTGATTTATATACTCAATAGAGAATATTCGGTCTGTAAATATTTGTATCCATTGATATTAAGGATAGTATTTAATTGATGTAAACATTGACAAGTATTAATAACATTATTCTTATTAAACATTATGTGATTCTGGTAGACAATAAGTAAGTGTTAATAATTTATTAAGGTTGAAAGGTACTTACCCACCTACCTATTGAAGATTGTCTTGCATGTCGGTAATGCCCTCACTTAGTTTGGGTCTAAGTAGTTTTTTTTAATTTGTTATTTAGGTCAATATTATTTGTTAATCGTATAGCTAGTACGATGTAATAGCTATAGTTAGGTAAATTTAATTTGTCAGTTTGTCTTATTAATTTGTGCAAAATTTAAGCAATTGAAAAATTATTACTTAAGTATAATTTTTTACCTACCACTTAATTGCCAATCAAACAAACTGCATGCAACCCACTTAGTAAGCGGTCACACTTAAATATTTCAAATGAAAAGAAACGTATTTTTGATTTAATAAAAACCGAATAATAATAATAATAATAATATAGTGGGACATTAACACACACGGTCATCTGATCCCAAACTAAGCAAAGCTTGTACTATGGAAACCAGATAACTGGTAATATACTAAAAGAAAAGTATTATATAACTACATATAATACTTTTCTTTTGTAAATATATACTTATATATAGATAATTACTCCCAGACACAAGACAAACAGACATATTTAAACAAATGTTTGTCTCGGGTGGGAATCGAACCCACGACCTGCGGCGTGAAAAGCAAGTATCTTACCGACCACGCCGAATAAAGCATCAAATTTCCAAAAATAAAGTAAACAGTAGACGCTTGTAGAAAATAAGATTCTAATAAATCTACAAATAGCAATGTGTCGTTAAAATAACGATCAAATCCCCATCACGAGTATTGCAAAACTATACGGAATAAACAACGTCAGGCGCCGAAGGCTTAGGATTATCTCGTCGTAGGTATTAGAAGATGAGACATTCCTTGTCTGAAATATGCACCAAATTGTTTATAGATAGCGAGTAGAGGTCCGAATTCCAGCTATTTAATTTATTAGAAAGGGACACTTAAGTACTAAGTAAGTAATCGTATCGAATATATTCAAAAGTTTAAATTTAATCAAACATGTTACTGGGCAAACGCCCAGTAATATGTTTGGACTAAATTTAAACTTATCTCCTATTCCTAGCCTTATACTAGGTAAACACCTAGTATAAGACCAGGACCCCTAAACAAGGTGACGTATCAAAGTCGTAACAAAAGTTCAAAAAGAACAAATAGTCCCTTATGGTATTGACGTTCACCTTCCGAAAATCACGTGACAATCTTATGTAAATCCCATACATTTTGTTCATTTCGAACTTTCGTTATTGCTTCGCTATGTAAATCTTTCTTCTTCTTCTTCTAATATTTTAAGTCGTTAATTATGAGCTTATGGGTGACCAAGCTGGTCATTGAAAAAAATTGTGAGAAACAAACTAGTCATACTTAGCCTTTTTTTTATGTGTGTATGTCATCAAAAAAAAAGGAAAGCAGTGTGAAAGAAACAACATTATCATCACAAAGAATCCGAAATTTAAGAAAAGTTCCGAAGCAAAATCACGGATAGATTAAAAAAGTAACAAAACGGATCCCACGAGATAGAATCAGATGTTCTGTACAAACAAAAGAAACCTTATAATAAAAATATTGAATCAAAACTGGATGACTATGACAAGAGACATTAACTACTGGAAAGAAATAGGTAAGGTCTATGTCAAATTTAAAAGACAAAAGTAAAAATCTAATAGAAGTGTAACACCGAAGGACAATAAGTAAAAAAAGGTCACTAATTTTCGTAAAATAGACTTTATTTAAAAAAATATATTTTAGCTTAGGTACTTACCGTGCTACACTTTTAACAAATTTTCCATACTCAACTAGGTTTACTTCCTGAATTAAAAAATTAAAAACATTTTTGGAACTTATTTTTAGGGTTTCGTACCTCAAAAGGAAAAACAGAACTCTAAAACGTCTGAATCTAAGATTTCTAATTAACCGCGATAAAATCCGTTATAAAATAGTTTTATTTCAATGTGTGATATTCGCGTAAATCTAAGAAAATACTATCTTATAAGTTGTTGTCCGTTCATCCGTCTGTCTGTCTATCAAGACTCATTATCTCGGGAATGCATATTCAATACCGTATACAGTATACTTTAAAAAATCAAACATTCAAATTAACGTAAAAAAGATACGACCGTTTATTACCACAAAATACATATTTTCTACAATAGAGATTCTCTGGAGAATCAAAATTAATAGGGTATTATTTTCCGTTAACCCAGAACTATTATTTTGAAAAGTGGTACTGTCTAAATTAATCTGACATATAATGAATCATGATTTGATTGATTTTAAGTAAAGGGAAAAATATGAAAACTGTAGATTTCTAATTAAATCCTCAAAAATTTATTTTTTATTGAAAGTAAGTATCAATCGTACAGGATAAACGATTGTATGCTGTACTGAACCAGTGTGGGCGAGTCCGATTCGCGCTTATCCGGTTTTTTGTATTTAAAAGATCCTTCAGTATTTCGTTACGAATACACAATCTTTTGAATTATAATGGAAACTAAAAAGTTCAAAGAGGGAACGGCAGGGCATATTATTTCACCCTCTTATTACTGCAGGCACGTAATATACGCTAATGAAAATTGTTTGGCGACAACTGAATGGGGACATTTTATTTCGTGTTAGCACATCAAAGGAATCTAATTGGGGCTTCTAAATGTCTATTGGGGACAGCTAGATAAGAAAAGTACCCTATTTAGTTCTTCAGAGATGTCTTCTTAAAAGATACATCTATAGTAATTTATAAACCTGAAGAGTTTGTTCGTTCGTTTGGTTGAACGCGATAATCTTAAAAACTACTGGTCGAATTTGAAGGCTACTTTTTATCCCATTACTGGGAACGATACAAAATGTAGTTCACACGTGCGGAGCCGCGGCGGACAGCTTGAGCTAGTGATAAAAAATCGCACTTCTGAGTTCAATTCTGATTAGGGTTCAAATTCTAAATTATGACACATTACGCAGTGATGACTGGATAAGGCGGTAGGCCTCCCTGCCTTCTGAAGCCCTTCGTGCCTTGGAGAGCACGTTACGAAGTCGTTCTATGTTTTCATTTAAAAACATCTATGACAATGGTTTCAGGTACTCAGAAGCTTATATAATCTTACACCTGGTCTAACTATCTGGGCTACTGGTTCCCTACAGGTTTCGACATCTCGAGTCGCTCGCTTTATTCTGGTAGCTAGGTAACACTGAGAGCCGACCCCAATAGAAACGGAAAAAGTCAAGGGAAATGATGACTTCCCTTCGCAACATGCTAGCTGGTGCCCTACCTACTGCTGTAGATACCTATTTAAGAAATCTGATTTGACTTGTAGATGTGCGATCAAAGTTATAAGTTATAAGTATATCAGTAAACCTTTTATAATAAAAGCTTTTAAGTTAAGATCTATGAATTATTCGGTGTCACAAACACAAGATTAAGTAAAACTCATTGTTGGAAAATATTTACTTACGGAAACTTGAGCTATTTCATCCTTATATTTACAGTCAAATAAGACAATGGTGTCAAGTTGACTCTTGTTTTCTTAGTGTAGAAAGCGAAATACGATTTGAAGTCAACACTATTTTATTATTATTCCGACAGTGACATAAGATCACTAGAGAAAACTGCAAAATCATAAGAAATCACGACGCTATGAAATTTTATCCAAGAATATAAATACTTACATAAACATACGCAGAGCAGCGGTTGCGCAACGGTATGGGCCCCGCCTTAGAAAAATAAAGTCGCGGGTTCGAATCCTGGTCATTCCCCCATATCTTAGTGTGAATTGTTCTCCGCTTCTCAATATCGGTGAAGGAAAACATCGTGAGGAAACCGGCATGTCTCGGAATCGGCCAAGCCTCTCTTGGCCAGCGTGTGTGGATTAAGGCCTAAACTCACTGAACTCATAAAAAAGATGAGAGAAGACCCGTGCCCAGCAGTGGGACACTAAAAAAGGGGTTGAAGTGACATAAGTAAGTTACCTCTCACGCCTGTATTAACGGAAAACGTGGTTAGAGGTGAATGTCACCCAATTTAGCTGTTTAGGTCCATACGTAATAGGGGGCGAGCCTATTGCCATTCATAGGACACAATAAAAACTTCGAGCTGCAACTAAGATTCTCGAAGTACATACCTATATTAGAAAAATCTTTTTGCTCGCCACGGGAATAGAACCCGGGACCATGCGGTTAGTAAACATGCTTACCACTGGACCACCGAGGCAGTTTATAAAGATGAAGAGTTTGTTTAGTTGAATGCGCTAATCTCAGGAAATTTGAAATATTTATGCATAGCTAGATAGCCCATTTATTTATTGAGGATGCTATAGGCTACATGTATCCCACTGTTGGGCAAGATCAAGCGGTATCTCACGCGGGCGGAGCTACGGCGGGAAACTAGTGCTTACGTAAACGTAGCGTTCCCGCTTGTTTTAACTGAAAGTGTAGGTAATAAAATCATTATTTTGTCAGCGGTCTTTGATTCTTAATTAAAATTTTATTTTCAACTTGCGGACTACGCAGACGTTGTCCTGCTCGGTAAAGCAGTACCACCTGCCGGGTCCGAAAACAGAATACAACCTCTACGTTTCATAAAAATTCGGTCAAGCTGTGTCGGAGGAGTTTTTCAAATTTTTCTCTGCGTAAAAACCACCCTCGTCTTCGAGAAATATTCTAAAAAGAGAATTTGCGAAATTGGTTCAGCGGTTCTCGAGTTAAGCGCTTACCAACACATTTTGTGATTCATTTTTATATTAAAGATGAAGTTTTTCTCGATCCCGTCAACACACTTCACCTAGATAGGTAGGTTTTAAAATTGTAACGCTTCTAAAAACGTATCCAGGTCATAAAATTCTGATGGCTAGGATATGTAAGTATTGCTTGCTCACTGGGCATATTGTTGGCGAGACGCCAGATCAAATACCATCTCCAAGCAACGATGGAGCCCTAGTATGGAACGACACTTAAATTTTAGATTTTCCAACGTATTCGTGACGTGCAGCTTGCTCTAAAAAAACATGGAGGTAGATAAGTGTTTTTCAACCAAGTTGTTTGTGAAGGAGAGACTTTGTGTGCACATTATTCATGAGATGTATTTTCAAACGAATAATGTGTTTCTTCTTTTTAGTTCGATTAACGTTTTTGCTGTATTTATTTGGCTTGGATCTGAAATTTATAAGCTTCGTAAGTAAGGGGCGTATAAAAGTAGCCCTCTTTTTCGTTGGGTTAAAAAATAGCACCTGCAATTCGAATTTGATCACTTTAATTGTAAATGGGCATTTAAGCCAATCAATTCATATAATAATTACTAGCTTTCCGCCGCGTCTACGCCCGCGTGAACTACATATCATGCCCAGCAGTGGGATTAAAAAGTAATCTATAGCCTTTCATAATAAATGGACTATCTAACAGTGCAAGAATTTTTAAATCGGATCCGTAGTTTCTGAGACTAGCACGTTCAAACAAAAAACTCTTTAACTTTATAATTTTACTAGTATTGATTATTAATATTTTGGGCCATTAAAAACACGGTCAACTGATCCCACACATGCTTACGATACTGAAAACCACATATTTAGTTACGGTTTTCACAAATATGAAAAAGGTCTGTGAATACATTTGTAATAGGTACTCTTACTTAGCTGATATATGTGTCGCTAGTTAGAAATAAAGTTGTTACTTGTTTCTCAAAGGTCAAAACATGGAAAATAAACAAAATCTGTAACAATATTGTCAAGAATATTCTACAATGTGTAAGTAACATACTTAGCTCCATTTTTGGAGGCAATTGTAACACTCCCTTCATTAGAAGTCCCTTACTAATAGACTTAGTAAATACACACATATTTGTGACTATACGGCAACGCACCAAACGAATTCCTATAAAAGGCTCGATGACAAAACAACGTTAGCATTTCATTAGCATTACAAAAAATACAAAAAATACGTCGTAAAAATGCAAGAGCAGCGGTGGGGCAGCGTTACGGGCCTCGCCTTCGATATATAAGATCGCGGATTCGATTCCCAGTAGTGCCTACACATCTTAGTGTGCATTTTTTCACCACTGCTCTTTTGAGCAAAAAAAGAAAAAATTCGGTGAAGGAAAACATCGTGAGGAAACCGACATGTCTAAAAACTAATCATTTACTTAAATTTTTATATGTAAAGCTTGAACGAACTGTTTCGGTACATCGCACACACTGAGGATTACCGCATGCGGCACACACACCGCATTCCGGTTAACTGCTAGTGCGTATAGGTTCTTACACTATAACTATTTTTTTGTTAATAGTTTAAACAATAAATAAATAATAATACACGTATAGATAAAGTCTGTTCTTAAACTAAGAAGAGGTTATATTATTTTCCAGCAATATACGACCATTGTGTTTGTATCAAACTTTAAAAGTAATTACTAAAATAATACTAGATTCCTAGACACGTTTGATGAAACTAGGTAACAAGTTAAAAATATTAAGCTGTTTCGTAAAACGTGAACTTAAATATTCAATACCTAATTACGTAAGATCTGTCTTTGTTTCTAAGATCCGCGCTCATGGGCCTTTAGATCAGGTCTTAGAAAGTTATACATTATATATTGTGTCAGAATATCGGGGATTTAGCTGTTATTTAAAGCTGTTTGGCGTAAAATCAATGTTCATATCCCAACAGCGAAAATTACCTACTGTTTAAACTATTAAACTTAAAAGATCTTTTTATAAAATATAGATATTAGGTTGCCACAGCGACTTCGTCCAAGCCAGTCAGTGTGATTTATTTGTTTGAGCGAATAAGAAAAAAAACGTTAATATACAGTTACAGGCGTTACTTTGCCGAAATCTATTATTGAAAAGTACACTTAAATTTGATTCGCACTATTCCGCTATTTTGACAATTCTACCTTCGCATTTAGCTGGCCGCCCTCCACACCCACTTAATGACAGACTGCTTTAATGAAATGGACAAAGAAATAGATGTACTACTGTAAAAATAAACATGAAAATACGAAGATTGACTTTTATAATAAGTTTATTTTTAATGGTTTTTAAGATGTGGAGTAGTAAGATGCGGCGGGTAAATGCGAAGGTTGAATTATCAAAATAACCGATTAGTGCGAACCACGTTTAGATGTAGTTTTCGCGAATAAAATAGTCTATATTTTCTACCATGCAGTACCATGGACGGTCGAAGTTATAATATCGATTAAAATGCGCGGCGTAAAATTACCTAGCGGTCAGTGACCCTAACGAGCGCACAGCTGTTTCAGCAGCATGTAGGTTACAGTGCAATTAGTATCAATAGTAAACATCTTTCGTTAGCAATTACTTTATTTTTTGTATGAAGACGTACAAAAAAAAACGTATTTATTAAAATTTGTATAAGGTTGGCAAAGGTTTTTGTCCTTATAAGTACCACACGGGCAAAGCAAAATCCGTGGGCATCTAATATGAAACTATTGATGTGCCGAACAAAATCTATATACCGCTTTGTGATTAACATAAAATATCAAAACCCATCTACATCTACACGAAATTTTTTCATTTAAGTAAATCAGTATGAATAGGATTTCTATTATTCTATAAAACCTGTATTTCCTGTTATAATTCTTATAACACGCTAATGCGAAAGCAAAGGGAAAGGTGCTTCATTAATCTTTTGGATTGCGTGTTTAGGCAAAGGAACATACTTCAAGCGCTTGACACCTAGATTTTGTAGCTTTTTCTGAATGTTACCTAACTAGATTCTGCTCGCGATTTTGTCTTCGTGATATAAGAGAAGCATTTCAAGAAAACTTCAATATTAGGATGAAAAAAAAATAAAAAAGTGACCCGTGATAGTAGTGATTTTCGGTAAAATTAAATAAGATGAATTATAGGTATGAAAATTTGGTTTATTAACTTAAAGTACCTAATTTTAATCCAGTTAATTAAGTTTATAAACAGAAAATTTCATCCAAATTCGATTATCGATTTCCACTAGAAGATTCCTTACATCTTCACAAACTTTCGCATTTATAATATTAACTTCCGCCCACAATTTCTTTTCCGAGAATTAATCTAATTCTAACTTCTTTCTTACTACCTAATACCTATTATAAATGCGAAATTTTGTATGGAGGTGTGTAAGTTTGTTACTCTTTTAACGCAAGAACTATAGGTATAATGGATTTGGATAAATTTTGGTACAGAGATAGATTATAATCTAGAATAGCATCTAGGCTACTTTTTATCCTAGTAACACGCGGGGTAAGCCCTGGGCGGAAACTAGTACTGATCCGTAGTCATATTCCCGTAAAAAAGTAACAAACATGCATTCATCCTCACAAACATTCGGTATTATTAGTAGGATAATTAGGATCTAACCAATTTAGTCCTTATTTCTTGTTGATTTAAGTATAGATTTCTGTAATGATAACATTGTTTATTAAACCTGGCCTTGAAAGAAAATGTAATTAATTAAGTACACCTCAAGGGCAGAGTAAAGAACGATAAATATGAGAAAATGCTGTTTCTTTCCAGAAATAGTTATGACGGCCTACATAAATGATTACAGTTGCTTGAAAATTTATCGAAACTTTGAATAAGCAGTGAATATTTTGATGGTAAAAGAATGTTAATGTTTTATTAATGATCGATTTTTAAACACGCTAACGTCTATACTATTTACAGAGGTATTGTAAAGTAAACTAGTTTTACGCATGTGGTTTTACCCGCGTGATCTTCATTTTATATCATGCCCAGGAGTAGGATAGAACAAACCTATTGCTTTTGTGGTGTATTGATATATAAATATAATAGATTCGCTGTTGGCACGCTCTCCTCACGAGTGGCCACCATTATCTTATTAGACGCCGAGGCAAGCGGACGTACGGAGCATACGAAGTATCAGCCTTTTATTTAATATTATTCCTAGTGCCCCTGGACAACCAACCAGCTTTCTTTTATAGACTATCTAACAGTAAAATATTTTTCTCAAATTGGAGCTATAGTCCCTAAGATCAGCTCATTCAACCAAACAAATCAACTCTTCAGATTTATAAATTTAGTACAGATAACTCTTGAATTTATGAATGCTGAATGAAAAAATTGAATCTTGAAAATTTATTCTTATCTTTTTATTTACTAACGAAACGATTATAATTTTATTTAAACTAGTGATTAACGTAACATAAGATTAAGTCAAAAATTTTGTACAAACAGTTGTCAACAATATGGGATAGACGGCTGTAGCTTTACTATTTCAGTCAAATACCCGTAAAAAAATGACGATATCGACAGTAAGAAGGGGTTATTGTGATAACTAGATTCCAGTTGGATGTCCTAGAGACAAAGACGTTTTACTTTCCCTTCAAGTTCGAATCAGCGAAAACGATTTCTTAGCTGATATTAAATCTACAATACACCACGTAATTAATGTTCCCACTTACGTTACAATTAAGCGCAAAATTGGGTTCTTTCTTATGGTGTAAATCTCGGCCAAGTGCCAAAATATAGGTCAAATGGCTGTATTGCCCGAGTCTTCTTCGACCAAATGTTACACCTCATTTTCCGTCACTTAGCACCACGATGAGAGGTTGATACGACACAACTTAGCTTGCATTACCATTTTACAAAAATAGAATTTATTTTGTATAACATAGAGCTGGTTTTATCATTTGTATTTTTGTGTGGTAAGGCAAATATAATTGGATCTCTGAACGCCCAGTTTTGATGAGAGGCGACAAAGAAGTGTGGTTTTAAGAGCCTTTAATACTTATGTATGTAGCTACAAAGGTTTTAATATTCAGAACGTGGAAGGAGCGTCGCTGTTGGGTTCCGAAGTTGTTAAGGGTCATTATAAGAACCTTTTGTTCTCAAGATACTTTTTCGTACAACTGTCGTGAAGCGTGTGTTATGTGAAATTCCGGTCATCATGTTTACTTAAATATGTGTAGTTTAACTTTCCCGTAACCAGCATGTGTGAATTTTAAGGCCTGAATAACAACATTTTCTCTAACTACCGTCACTTGTAATATAATTTAACTATTGTTAGGGAGCCTACACACTACGCTCACTATGTCCGACTTTTCGATCTTCAAATAGCGAGGTCGAGAAATAAAAATGTTAAAAAAAAATTTTGTTCTTCAAATGTTGTTCTACCGCCGCCGCCGTCATTAGCGGAGCTCTTTCACTGGATCAGTCTGCTTGCGACCACGACAGGTGCAACTCGTGTCGAAACGTAAAGCCAAATTAAAGGTGAGTGCGTTAATTGCCCGTTATGATAAATTTATATATATTGAATAATGAAACGCAAAAATTTAAAAGTGTATACTTAAAACACTTGGTTTATATGTGTTTAGAGGCCCACATAGACTGTCCTTTAAGAATTTTGCGCAATTCCGACAGTATTACTTAAGTGTTCTTCGTAAGTAAGTTACATACAGGTCGAATTGATAACCTTTCTTATTTGAAGTTGGTTAAAAACGAAGTAGAGGCACCAATAAATCCAACTTCCAATTAAAACGGTTTATAATAGCTTATTAAAAAATAAAACAACCAACTACAACCGATTTTCATAAAATTTTAATAGGACGATCTGGAAAGTATGTACACCCTTTGAAACAATCAAATAAATATTAAAATCGATCTATAATAACCGGAATTACCGCGTAACATACATAGAAAAAGTCGGTTAAAAATAACACAATTTACTTTAAAATTGTTATAGTCCAACTAACGGTGAACCGTTTTCCCTATTGTCAGTCAAAAAATAAATTTCCCGACAAGCGTCACTAGGTAACAGACAAGTAGCTTCCTGTATCGATCGCGATTGAATATAGCTGTTGACCCTTTAATAACATTGGCGGCTGTTACAAAACCATTTTACAATCCGCAAACTAAATAAGTTAATAAAATACTTAATCCGCTCATAATAAGAATCACAATCGCTTGATGCACCTCATAGCGAAAATTCTCAGCCAGTAAAACTAATTACAAGCTTTTATTTGACCATGTGATTCTGTATGAGTTCAATTTTGGAAGCTAATATAAAGTTACTTCCTAACGTCCGATTCTACGTATATGTATCACTTCCAATGAGGATCGCATTCATATTATTATTATTATCTTAAAATAGGCTTGCGCTTGACCACAACTTGCCTGATGTGAAGCAATGATGCAGTCTACGATGGAACGCGCTTACCCAGTAAATACCGATTCACTCGTGACTTGAAGACTGGCAGATTATAGCTATCGGGAAACATAGATGATATCAGTTTTTTAGGGTTTCGTAGTAAACTAGGAACTTTTATAGTTGCACTAAGTGCGTCTGTCGGTCCGTCGTTCGCGTATTAAAGACGCAAGAGCACCAATAAAGTTGTAACATAAAATCATGAAAAAAAAATTGTTATACAGTGCACACGTAAAACAGAGATAATTTTGTTTTTCGCAGAGAGGAACGCGTGCCATACCAGTTCCGTTATTTATATACAAATATACCTAATTGATTCATTACATAACTGATATGATTATGTAGCCTAGTTTTAACGGTATTTCAATCCACGTATTCAATCACACCTGTTATGAACACATCCTGCCGGCATCTTGACTGTAGTGAGCATCATTGCATGTTATTTGGATCAGTTATGAGACCGGGGTGATCACTTGTTTCTAAAGTGCCTGTAGTCGGAATCTTCAGCAAATGAGCTACATGTGTTGCGGGTATTATGAACAGTATTAACCTAGGTAAACAAATGGGTTGGTAACAGCTATTCAGAAAATTTTGTTGCTGTTATGTTCAGGTTCGCGTTTCTTAGTAATTACCACTAGTTAGGATCATGATACAACGTTATGTTTATGATATAGATATAGGAAACTTTCAGTCAGTCAATTAGATAACAGTGAACTTGAGCCTATAATATATATTCCCCAAGAAGAGGATGTAGATATGGTGAAGGAAACATATTTAAAGCTGTTGCAAATCTTAACTATTTACTAACACTACAGCTTCTAATGAAATATTTGAGGTTATGTGACATCCAACCCGCACATGGGCAGCGCGTGTCTCTCATCTCTAAAGATAGGTAACCTTAACCGCCCGTGTCGTAGATATGCGACAAATGTGTTGGTTCCTCTAGCGCCCATGCGACAAAAAGATGCTAGGTTTTTTGTTCAATTTTGATCCATTGCTCCTACGTATTCATTGTAGGTACAATGTACATTTTGTAGATTTTTAATATTTTTATGTAAAAATGCAATGCATATGTAAGTAATACACTCAAGTATGTTGAACCAAGAATATACTAAACCTATATTATTATATTTACAAAACAAAAGAAGATACCTACGCTTAAATGAATGCACTAACCCTAGGTAACGGGAATCTAAGACAGTTGGTTCTAGACACTATTAAAGTCGTATCTACCTACTTATCTAACTCTTACACACTTTTCTTTGTCTGTCAAGCATGACATAACTAAGCATTTTACTAAGTAAATCACCAAAACAGCACCACATCAAACCAAAACCAAATAGCCCTACACGCATATTATGAGCAGTCTAAACAGCTAACATAAACCATTTAGTAACCACACAAGAGCTAATAAAATTCGCTTTCAGCTATATAAATGAGTCCTATTAATCAGAATTCTATTTTCTGAGCCCCTCACTGGGTGGTTAACACAGCTAAGAGAGACTTCAGAAGTAGACACCGCATTGTACTGATTCTGTCATTAAGTTCAAAACTTACTTCATAGGCAGTGCAGGCTTGGCGTCAAGGCGTCACCTGAATAGGTCAAAGGGCGTCCACAAACGTTGCCACCCCGATCGGTCTCGAATTTTGCGCTTTACTTCTCTCCAGCTCAGTCCTTCATTATTTGCCTTCTACAGAGATCATCATCCGGTTTTCCTGAGGATTCCACTCTAGAGCTCGCCTCGATAAGTGATCGGGATCCCTTTGAGGTGTGTGAATCATCTGTACATACACATCGTCGCTACAGAATTAAAACACACCAAAATTGTTTTTGGCTGTATTGTAGCACGTTTTATAAAAATATTTTAAGTTAAAAAAAACACTTTTAGTAGGCTACTAAGTTGCCCTTCATAAACAAAGTAAGAACAAAAACCTCACACGTGAAGTTCTTGAGCAGTAACCCACAGTAGAATTATTACTATATAAAAACACCTTTTGATTTGTGCAACATGTGATAAACAGTTTATACCAATATCTGTCATTTCAATTTCTAAAGTAGTCTGTGTTCAGCACTAATTTCCCGCGGTAATAAGCCGTGAAGGAATCAGCGCGCACGCCGCACACGTGGTCACCGGATACTGACTAAACATATATTATAAACTGTCATGTTACTTTAAATTCCTCAACTTTTTGTTTAGAATGTACCTACCAAGTTATACTTTAGTAGGTATCAAATCAAAGAACATCTTTTTAGTTTTAAAATATTGACTCATTTAACATTCGTTATTTGAGAGAATTTTTTACTAATATAAAAATAATTTAAGTATGTAAATACCCAAAGAACTTTGTCTGTCTCTTAAACCTAAACTAGTTTCGTATTATTAAGACCAACTGTGCAATAGTCAAATAACTTTTATTTGAGGATTACATAAAAAGTTTTGACATTATAGTTATTTGAATATTTGTCAAAACGACTTAGTAATAATAAAGTCCCTTAGTATTTTTTATAAACGTAACAAATAAACAGAACATATTACTCGTAAATAATAAATTAATTATAATTATACTACGTATGTACATGTAGAGCCAACTAGCACTTAATTATCAAGTTTCAATGCAATATTTGGAACAAAACACTATTCATTGTGGGTTTTCATTCATTCTGCTTTGTGTGCAACATTTCAATGACCGCAGCTTTTCACGTCATGTACTCATATTAATCTATCTGGTTTAAGTCAGATTAACTATACAGCTATTTAATTTAACTAATAAGCTATATGCTTTTCAGATTAGCTCCCAACGCGATTTCGGGTCTGAACTGAAATGCATGTAAGGGTGCAGCAAATATTCACATCCGCAAATGCGACTAATTCGCATCAATTTAGACATCTGCACGCGCTCAAACCTTTGATGTGGGGGAACAAGTCATACAACGGTTAGAAAACGGGCTGAGCAACGATAAATAAATAAATAAATTAAATAAATTTTAGGGGGTGAGTCACCTTCGTCCTTTAAAGTGCACCTTTTATCTAAATCACCTGGTCCTGGGTGGTGCAAAGCTGACGACAATGAACTGGTAATTATGTCTGTTTGTAATTAACTGGCGGAAGCTTCGGTCGTGGTTAATCACCCACCAGACAAAGCCGCACCACCAAGCGGCCTTACCGTGTTCCGGTGTAATGTCTAGCGACACCATCTAAGAGGGTGGGTCGAAATTGTTGCTCCTTTATGTTTTCCAACCATATGGAGCCACATTCTACTGCCACTTTCTCAAGACAATAATTTGCAATCACTAGTGAATCGGTATATTGGGCACAGAACATCATTGCTTAACATCAGGCAAGTTGTCGTCAAGTGCAAGCCTATTTTAATATAAAAAAATCGATTTCGATTTCTTTTTTCAATTTCCTGAATATTTGTTCCATTAAAAATACCTATCTAAACATAAAAATATCGTGTGTATAATAGCTAGTTGCATATCGTGAAAAGATTATATTTGATTCTGTATATAGATTATACGTACCCGTTTGTCTTGTCCTGTAGACACTCGTAAGTCGTATTTTTGCTAGATTTATACGTCCATGTCTCACAAACGTAATGAAAACATTCCCAGAGCAACGTCTACTGTG
The DNA here is from genome assembly GCA_936450015.1 of Meganola albula. Lineage (NCBI taxonomy): Eukaryota > Metazoa > Arthropoda > Insecta > Lepidoptera > Nolidae > Meganola > Meganola albula. Next base: position 7,649,695 of record OW388155.1, on the reverse strand, counting down.
CAGTTCTAGTTTCTAAGCATTGTTATGAATTAGAGTCAATATAAGTTTATTTCAGACTGTCTGAGGCACTTGGTGGTACTGTTTCATTACAACTGGAATACCCAACATGCCTGAAGTTGTGTTCACCAACATTACAAACGACTGTTTAAATGAGAAGCTACTCTCGTAAATATAAAAAAATGAGTAATATGGGATAGGTGCACTAACTTTATAAATATGTAGGTATTTGTTGGCTAAATAAGAATCTCGGATACTGTTCCAAAAATTTCGACAAAATTTATAATGTACTTATGATGATTTTGAGAATTGATCCAGAGAGGTTTATTTTTTTATTGAACATTGTTTTTTCTGTGGTTTCAGGCTTTCAAACATCGAACGAAACTCTACTACTACATAATGCCAGAACTGTCACTTCAACCCTTACAGTTGGGCACGGGTCTTTTCTTAACTATCTTACGAGTTGAGAGTTTAGGCCTTAAACACACACCCTGGCCAAGTGCGGGTTGGTGGTTGTCACATGCCAATGATTAGTACTTAAATATTCTAGGTTCCTCACGATTTTTCCCTTCACCAACATAGAGCAGCAGTTATGAAATAATTCACACTAAGATGTGTGATTGCGACCGGGGATCAAATTCGCGATTTTATATTTAAAAGGCGCGATTTAAAGGCGAGGCCTATACCGCTGCGACACTGCTGCTGGCCGGCCGGGACTATAAGCTTCCGGAATCTACGAACCCGAAAATCAGAAACAGTTGCTTCCGGGTGAACTTCCGAATCGGACCCTGAATCCTTGTATTTGACGCGGTAAAAATCCAAATGATTGCTCAAGAGTCTGATTGAATACGTGGCTCATCCGAGGAGGTTTTTTCGTGTCCGGTCGATTCCAGATGCTTATGATACGGGCCTAATAAAAATTAAGCCCACCGTTAGCTTCTGATAGTTTTAGAACTTTTGTTATTGTTTACAAAAAACCTGATTATTTCTACAAAATTCCTTGTTTAAGTAACAAACGTCTGATTTTGAAATGGGTACACTTAAGTTCTGGTCTAGGTTGTAGCAAATATTGTCTGAAATAAGTATTCTCTTTGTTCATTTAGATTGTAATTAATTTTAATAAAAGTGCTACTGGGTACATTGCTAACCATATTGATGTTATTTGTTCTGTAGAATTTTATTTCTGTTTAGTTAGAGACAGTAGGGTACGGTCTACCTAATAACTGTTTAACCTTTTTTAAGCCCTTTTTTAATGTCCCACTGCTTAGCACGGGTCTTCTTTCAACTACCTTACGAGATGAGAGAGTTTAGGCCTTAACTAACACACGCTGGCTAAGTGCGGGTTGGTGGATGTCACATGTCCCCGAATGATTAATTTTCAGACACCTTTCCTTACGATGTTTTCTTTCACCGATATTAAGCAGCGGTGATGAAATATTTCACACAAAGATGTGTGTGCGCGACCGGAGATCGAACCTGCGACCTTATATTTCAAAGTCGAGGCTAATACCGCTGCACCACCGCGGCAACAGCTGTTTGTTAAAAGTTTTTAATACAGTTTACAGCACAATGTTACTGTCACAAATACTTGAACTTTTGAATTTGTACAGCCAGATGTTCGCACTAAGGTAATTTAGAATATGTTTTTTAATGCACTGAATTTAAAATAAATCTCTATCCTTTAAAATTTTACCAAGTAACATTAGTAAACAAACGAAACAGTAAGATTAAAATAGAAAAATGTTATTTATATAGTTCATGACCATTAGACAGATACTGCGGGATTTCCAATACACTCCATCTGATTCTTGCCAACCTTGCAGAGATCGTCACCTCTGCTAGTCTGAGGCTCTTCGCTACATTTAACAGTTGTGACCCGCTTTTCCCGCTACATCATTATTTTCATAAGTTAAAGGACAGAATTGGCTTGATATTGAGTTAGTTTCGACCTTCTCAATGTTTTTACAAAGAAAAGCTATTAAAGTAACTAGCCTTTTCAAAACAACACTTTTATTGCTTTTCAAATAAATTTTACAACCATTGTCGATATTTTACAGTTCTCAACTTTGTGGTGTTCAAGTTACTTAGATGACAAACATTGATGCTACGAATAAAGTTTTTACTTCAATAGTCAGCAACCAGTTCTTTAGTTTAGGTTTTATTGGACTACTAGCTTTCTACTATACAGACTATAATATCTGTGCCAAATTTTATCCGAATCCCTCCTGCAGATTTTTCATATTTTTGTTAATTCATACTTTGATGTCCTCACATCCATACAAGTTTCGCATATAATATTAGTAAGAAGTCAAAATTATCATTTATCTATTTTGTAACTTAAAAATATTTACCTGAAAATAGGTTTTCAAATTGGCCCAACTCAACTCTGTTCTGTCTATAGTGCCTACCATTATTTACTTGAAATAGTAGGTGTTTCTATAAGAGTACTATTAATAGATATACTCAGTGAATGCTCAATAGTATTTTTACTTGATTTCTTTGTCAAACGTGGTAAATGGGGTCCCTCGCCTCGAAGGAAACCATTCTCGTTGAGCTGGCCTAAGTCGACGTCATTCAGATGTACAGCCTCTTGCGGTTAGAAAATATGCCAATCCGATATACTCATGAAAATATTGACCTTTGCCTTCATCTTAAACACCTTTTGGTTTTGAGCTATATGTATTTTCATGATCAACCGTAAGAATAAATAAAAGTATTTACTTTTATGCATGTGTCCCTTGTTGTTGACGATGTTGAAACATTTTGTATACTATTAGTCAAAGTGCTTATTCCAAATAGAGACATAATATAGTTCCAACTACGATAAAACCTTTGGTATAGTAATCCCGTAGGTTAGTAATGGAATTACTTCAGCAGTACAGCAAAGTTCATGCAAGCCTCACGGCGATTTTTCCAATTTCAGTTCCATTCCACTGGCGAATTGGACGCGGCCGACGAATCGAAAAGGCTTGTTGAAAATTTACGTATGTTTGAAAATAGATATACGCCGTTCTACAGTTGGATAGATGCAATCAACCTAAAGCAAACATCATCGGACACTGTCCTTTATTTATATTTGACATTCGTACTAATATTAAATACGGAAGTAATTCTGTGAGTCTGTCAATCCGTTTACGTTAAAATGCTTTTTATCGGTACCTATAGTCTTTTGTTTAACACCTTTGTACTCTTACTCATGATTCTACAAAAATAATTTATCTAATCTTATCTTACTTTAGGTGAAATATGGGTTGGTAATCTACTTACGTTAACTTTTAGCACAATTATCGTAAAGGAAATAGTAACTTAGTTTACTCTTGGGCATGACATCTTAACTCAAAAGAAAATATACATAAAAAAGAGGATGTAGGTATAGTTATCCGAGAATATATAGGTAGTAAAAGTAAAAGTAAGCATGTTCGCTTAATTTCCGAGAGGTCCCGAGTTCGGTTCTCGGGTCGAGAAAAAACACTTTTAAAATATACTTACAGAATCATAATTGCAGCTCGTAGTTTGAATATGTGCCTAATGAACGGCAACATATAGGCTCGCCCCCTATTATGTATGAAACTTAAATACCTATAGCCTGTTGAAAAGGGGGGATATTTACTTCTGCCTACAACTTTGGGTAATACACCTTTGCGATTTGGCGCAAAAAAAAAACCCGCCTCTTTGCTCTGCAGATTTTGGGCCAGCCCCAACAGTATATTGCAAATGATGGCCATGAGGTATGACTCGCCTATATTGAACCTTTGTGTGCGTAGATGCATGTCTGCCGCACAATTGGTTTCAATATTATATTGTTTAAATCTTCATTACTTTATTTATTAACATAGTCCTAAACATATTGTTACAAACATTATATGAATCCTTGTGTTCCAAATAAAATCTATTTTATTTTGAATTTTATTTTTTATTTTATTTTAATACAGGCATGGTGCAATGTTATGTTAGGTAGGGTATGATAGTCAAAACGAGCGGAACTGCATGCATTTACCAGTTTTAAATGAACAAACGCCATAATTGCAGTATATGTACAATTTTAAAATTCATACAAGTTACACTGAATTCCATTACCTGCATACGTTTGTTGATATAATTATAAAGCATTTAAAACAAAGCGATCCATTATTACTAAGTTAAATAACACTGATTATAGCATTCTCCCAATGACAGTAACGAGTTGTGGAGTTGTGTAATACGAACCATTTAGCAATTAAGAACAAGAACAGGAGGCCTTACTCTTCTACCTTTCGAAGTTCTACTAATGAGTTTTGTGGATCGAGCAACACTTTTATAATCAACTACATATGTCCCGGTGTGACAGCATACATGTAGAGCACAGTTAAAGTTTTTAAAAATTTAGGTTTCTTTAGTTAAAGCATTACTAACATTATCGTAAAAGGTGTAAATTTTATTCTTTTGATATTTTTACCAACCTTCATATTTCAGATTTTAGATCCCGATGTTTCAAAGTCTTCTCAGACTTCATGGGTGGGTGGTATCCACTCATTTGCACACATTAGTATAGTAAATTGACATTATTAATTGTAATACATAGGTAAAAAAAATTCTGACATTATTAAATTAAATAAAACAGAATTTAAACTGAGATTTAACATATTTTGACTTAAAGGTACTATTGTAATTGTAATTTATATTGACATAATTAATGTACCTAGTAGATTTTTTTAAATTGTATACTATGTGTTGAGGTGTTATCTGCATGCATAATTTAGTAATATTTTCAACACAAATGTATTTTTGTTTATGAAATAAATGGTATGATATGATATGATGCATATTAAAAATATATCCAACAAGGACTTCACTTCAACCCTTTTTAATGTCCCACTGTTGGGCACGAGTCTTCTCTCAACATATTACGAGTTGAGAGCGTTTAGGCCTTAATCCACACACGCTGGCGACTTCGCACTTGCGGGTTGTTGGATGTCACATGTCCTAGAATTAGCTCCACCGCTGCTATGCAATAATATAAAGTGTTTTAAAACTAAAACACCAGTTTTACTATCATTATTATCAAACTAATCAGAGTTTTCTTGATTATTTTGATTAAAAGACCAGTAGTTTTTTTTAACCAACAAACATACATAAGCACATGAAACCAATATAGAACCTCTGTTTTGAATTCAGTTAAAAATAATTTGTATCGTATTAGAGTAGCGCCTTAGTAACGTTGACTCGGGAATAACAAAAAGCCGATTGCTCATAACCATATATTAAGTTAATGGGTTCTGGCACTAAGCACGCCCTTGACTTTAACGATGCGGCAGAAGCACGGAATAAATTTAAATTGGTCTGTCGGACAGCGGTCACTCTTGCTTTACAATGCTCAATGCAGTTAATGCTCTCGTTGAGCACACCTCCAGTTATTACTGCTCTACAAGAATTATGAAGTGGAACTGTGTTTACGCTTGAACTATCACTGGGTATAGACAAGTAGGTACAGACAATAAACATAAACCTCTAAGCTCATTCAGTCGCTACGGTTGACACGCTATTGAAGATTCTCGGATATGTGTAAAGGTATCAAAACCAAAGGGTTTACCTCTAAAGAAAAGTACCCAAGTATATACTTACCTAGTTGAAGAAAATTACGAGTTATTTTGTTTTTGAATTATTATGTTATCAGTGAGAAGGTTCAGTGGAAAGGCTATATGGATAGAAAACTTAAATGAGAAACAATTCCGACCAACCGATTTAGATGGTGTCAACAGACATCGCACCGGACCAAGGCAAGGTCGCTTATCGGTGTGGTTGTGTCTTGTGGGTGGTCACTAACCACGGCCGAAGCCTACCACTTGTCAGCTAATTTGCACTACTCGGTGACCGCGTATATTCAGATAAAAGTTTAAAAAAATAAACAACCCAAGATTGTCTCGTGACTAGAAGCAAATATTAATTAAGCACTTTCAATTAAAAAATCACGAACTTAATAGGGAAACAAACAAATTTATATATACTAAACTAAATATTTGCGTTGTTTCGTGAAAAAACAGATCCTGGTACATGAATTCCTCGCACTTGGCTGGTTTTATTGCACCAACCATTTGTATCGCTTATCCTATCTCGCTAAATTAGCCAAAACTTTCACAAAAATACAAACAAAATACTAATGATTTGAGTTTTCTAACAAACAAAAGTCTTATTTATCGACTTTTAAAGTCTCTATTATGGTACGACGAGACGGCTTATCTAAAGCCGAGTTTTCGCTGATTTTCGTTCTTTATCTACAGAGCTCAGGTACCGTAATTAACCGGCGTGCTGCTCCAATTTACAGCGGGAAAATTATCTCTGTTGACCCACGCGGTTGCCGCAAGGTGCTTAATTTTTTCACTCTTTGTAAGCGTTTTTCATATCCTTTTAAATCCGTATCCGTCCTTTGTTTACTGAGTCGGTTTATTAATTTAGAAAAGGTAGTTAATAAATGTTTTTCGCTCAATAATCTTTGGATTTTGGTTAATCAATGTTACATGATTTTATATTTTACTGATTATACTTTGAAAAGCATTAAGAATCTACCTGGTGGGTATAATTTACCTGAATCAAGTCTCATTTTATAATACCCACGATAATTAAGTATTTTTCACTAGTGAACTGCAACAAACTTTTACAGATCTTCGGTGTGCACGAGACTCCAGAAATGTATGACACGAGATACATCTAGGTACTAGTCCCATTTGAAGGCTTTAAGTACGGTCCACATTAGGGAGTTTGGACAAATTTATCGTGGAAGATTTTCTATTCATATACTTCGACAAATTATAACTACTCGTCAACATCATCATCATCATCAGCCTATTCTAGTCCACTGGACATAGGCTTCTCCTAAAGCACGCCATGCATAACCCGTGACTTTTCTCGTACAGTTTTTGCCGGCTGCCCTGCTAAGATCGTCACTCCACCTTGTCAACTACTCAGTAGGTACCTAAACAATTTTAAACGTGGCCAAAAATTCATCTTCATTAACGAAACGCGAGTACATATATTTCTTGTGTCATGTTTAGCTGTAAGTTTTCCTTCCATAATAAAATAAAATAAAGTAAAGATAATCACCAAACTTAGGATAAAATGGTGACAGAACACTATGTTTATAAATAAAACATGCGTCTATAGCCACTCACTCGTCATAATGTGATATCCAAACGACAAAAATACAAACAATGATAAAATATAGGCCTCATTTCAGCTAGTCACCACCATTAAAGGAGAATGTGCAATCGAACCGATAGTTCTGTCGATGGTAAAATGTAGGTTCAATCTATAGGCCGACCGTTTAACTCGCGTATCGCCATCTGAGGTACAAAGTCATAAAACATTAATGAAATCTCTTAAAGAACTATTTAACCACAGATAAAAGTAATGTAAGACTATTCGTCACTAATATCCATATCGCTTGAATCATCATCACTGTCTGTGCAGCTTGAGGAGTCAGAATCTTGGCGATAGGCGATACGCGAGTTAAACGGTCGGCTTATAATGTGAACCGTCTCTAGCGGTCCCATTTGAGCTGCAGAACACGGACCGCCATTGGAGCTCTAATGCAGCGTGCATTTTTAATTCATGTCAAGAGTCCCAAGGCGGTCGGAGCTAAGTGTGCCCGCACCGGATCGCAGCTGTTTACGGCTACTGAACATGTCAAGAAAGTAGCTACAGTTGCGCTATTTTTGTTCCTCTGAGCAGTTGCATTCTTAAATTGGTAGCTTTTTACTATTTACAGTTTGGTTAGTGTTCAAACAGTCATGTCAACTCATGAGATGATTTGTTAGTCGTATCGTATTTATCGATTCAACGTAACCTTTGTCCACCACTTAAGAAAAAGTTTGTTCTTATTCTTTTTAAAGAATGAATGAAGTTTAATAACTTAACTACTAATCTTTATAGTCAGATATATGTCGAGATGTACTTTAGTACAAGTAGCTAAAGAAAATGTAAATCAAGAATTCTTCGAAAAATTATCGCTAATAAAATTGATATCAGTGACATTTTGAATATTTTAATAAGATAGAATCAATACTGTGATCAAAGCCCGACAGACACATTCCAACCAAGACCTTTTATCAAATAAAATCTAGTTAAATCGACTTTTCGTCCCAGTACCCCCAATTTACATATTTCATGCTAATGTAACAGGCCGTTTTCGATTTTCATATCACCATTTAATAATAGGGCAAAGGTCTAGAATTCAATAAGAGCATCACATAAATTCAGCCGCCCGAAGCCAAGTAGATATAACTACTTTGAATTTCTAATACGCCTTTGATTTGATAAGACTTTTACAGTTATTTAACTTATCTATTCTATCAAATTAAATAACTTTTTAACATATAAAAAATTGAGAATTGATTGCTAAGTTATCTCGAGCTACGGTAGTGGAACTAATACCTTGGCCACACGTACCGAGTGGCGAGACAGTGCTACTCAACAGGTACATGTGATCAAGGTATTAAAGGCAGTCTATCAAAATTCATAAAGCAATAAGTTACGAAACCAGCATTTTTCTCAGAAACAGTTCAGGACACTTCTGTCTTATTTGTGAGTTGACTTTGATGTTGATATAATTTGAAGCTTGAAATTACAACCAAGAGTTTACTGGCAAGTAAAAGTTCATAGAGTGCAAGCTGTAGAACATAGTTATCCAGTGAAATGACCCTCCGTGAATTACATAAAGAGAATGTTTATGTGAGAATATTTCTCTATAACGTCACTTTTGAGAAGTTCACACTTTTATGGTGATGACTAGTATAGTATTATATTATCTGTGGTGATGATAAGTAGGTATAAATAAAAAATAGTGAAACTACTGACCCAGCTAACTACCATGACGATAACTTCAGATTTGAAATAAAAAACCGCATCAAAATCGATTCTTTCGTTTATTTTGATGATTTTAAAACTACAATGCTACAAACTTCTGTAAAGTTATACACATGACAAACTTATGACACTTTTTATTCGAAGTTTAAAAACATTTCAAAACTTGACTTTCTATAACATTCAACATAAATCTATATTACCCCTATAACAGTACTTTCACTATCTAATAATAGTAAGAGCAACAAAGAAGGCCATAAAACCACATCTCACCACAACGCACTACGCAAGTGAGCCAGAATACCGCTTATCTCAAAAAAGCTGTAACCCTTTCGCTCGGTCGGCTTTTACTGCTCAAGTGGAATGATAAGACGATAGATTTTATGTTTTTCTTTTACTGCCGTTCTACAGCTCTTAGCGCTGCACTGCAGACGTTACAGTAAAATCGGATGACACTACAACTATGTATTTCAGTCTACTTGTCTAAACCTAGATGGGAGATGTTTATTTTTATATTGTCGAGGTACATTTTATCTGAATAGTTTATGATTTTCACTTAAAAGGTATAAATAATAACGAGACCGTTGGTGGGGGGGGAGGTTCACCAAATGATACAACCGGTACGCACAAGCTCGTGTAATTTACTGGCGCAACAGTCGATTAACATTAACATAGAAGTATTACTTTTCGATCAAAGAAATAGTGGTTGTCATGCCCTATAGGCACGGGGCTCTACCGCCAGTTCTTGCAGTGCAACAACGAGTAAGCTAATACAGGTTAGGGGCCGTCTCCACAAGCGAAACAATCGCGGCGATATTATAGTCATCGTGGCATGTAGCACATATTTCTATACAATTTCTGAATCGCGATTCCCTCACTCGTGCAGAGGGCTTCAGAGAGTGTATAGATACATGGCACAACGAGGATAATATCGGTCGGACGGTCCCTTAGTCGACGTCAACTATGTGTTCTCAACGTGTTGAGATAAGACCCGTACCCACCTGTAGAATGTTAAAGATTTCTTACTTCGCTTTTTTATGCTGCGTATAACACCGCCAAACAGTAATAAGTTCATCTACTTCTTTAAGATCTTAGTCAAAAAACTTTAAGAGTCCCAGAGGTATTTCAAAGACTTGAAGTTAGGTATCTACAGCAAAAATACGTGACCACCCAAGTTTTTAATTAAAACTTAAAGTTTAATGCTTCAACAGCGCCGTGGTCGCAGTACTAAAATTGTTTCTTTATGTGTTTTACCTTATAAAATAAGTGATGCCTGGAGACAACAACTTCTTCGTTAATGTATACCAGTATACTGTCTTACTCATTAAATGTGGAGTACCTGTTAATTATATCCCATTACTTTGTAAAGGCTATTAAAGATGCAAGAATGAACGACTTTTTATCAGTATAACAACATTGTTTGAACATCATCCTTAATATGGAATTAGCAAATCGATTTCTTTTGTAACTACACAAGAAAAATAATCGTATTTTTATTTGAAACGCAAAAGTAAAATCTATTCCAATTCTAAATCAAATCACGGTATAAAGGATGTATATAAATTAAAAATTTAATGAACTTTAACTTCCCTAAGTGATAAGCTCAAATTTTCAAATGTAAACAATGTATCGTTTTAACTTCACATATTATTATGTTTACTGATACTCGTGCGGGGTCCTAAACAGTCCTGGGTTTCAAAACTCAAATCACTTTACACGTTAATCTTGGTTACTGGAACTGTTTACTGGTGGTGGATTAATGGTTGTGGGTTACGTGGTAGTTTCAGATACCTATCAAATACACAAAATCTTTCGCTACTAATAAAGATTTAAAAAACCAGCTTAAGAAAGAAATGCGTATATCCGCATTGAATATCTTCGGCAGCTGGACTGTACAAAACTTGCATTGTAGCAGCAACGTTTCGGTATCTAAACGTTCGGTTTACGATATACTCATATGCAATGAAGTGCGATACATCCTAGGTGCACACTAGTTGGAATGTCAACACCACGCCTCTCTCACTGCGCAATAATGGTCTGTTTACACTGTCCCGCACACGCCCTTATTCCTAAAAGTGGTTTCAGACTAGCGACTTTCTTTGCGCAATACACGAGCGAGTTATTTTAGCGTAAGCTGAAATAAGTAACGGACTGCATGGGTTATATTAAATGATTATTATTATTGTTATAACCAGTCCTTACCACCATGAAATACAGATTCAACACGTCAAAATGACGCGATGCTACGGAAAGGGTCATGGTAAACGCAATGAACCGATATACCGATATCCGACAGAGAACTAGAGTAATCGACATAACCTGCCGGACTAGTAAACTTGATTGGGAATAGACCGGTCATTTTACAGCAAAATCGACAAACGTTATGTCAAACGTGTTCTTCAGTGGAAACAACGGATAACGTACTATGGTAAACGCAGCGCAGGACGCATCCAGCCTTAAAAACCAGTTTAAACGCATGTATAAAACGCCAATCTGAAACCGCTGTAAACATCCAATACACTTGCCATTACACTAATGGATTAGTCGTTTATTGATAACTTGGTGATCCACTTGACATCTATTTGTTTGATACGAGTGTCGTTATTAATATTTTTTATTTATCTTCATAGCTATAATAGATTGCCAATTATGATCATCGAAATGTGTTTGATCTTGTTGTTTGCTTCTGTGTACAAACTCAATACTAGTTCATATAATATAGTTGTTTGAACTATTATAGATCATAGCTAGCTATATGCTTTTGATCTACTTTGGAGATTAGTTTCTTCAGAAAAACGTTACTTTATTTTCATAAATATTTAAAAGGTATTTTAGCATACTTATTAACACTATGTTATTTGTTACTTCAACCCTTTTTATAGTCCCACTACTCCCACCAGTCTCTGTCAATTACCTTACGAGTCAAAACAGTTCAGGACTTAATCCACACGCTGTCCTAGTGCTGGGTGGTGGATGCCGCAAGTCCTCGATTGATTAGTTCTTAGTTTTCCTTCACCGATATTACGGGGCCGTGATGAAACAATTCACACAAAGATATGTGGGCACGACCTGAGATCAAATTCGCTACCTTATTTCAAAGGCGACGCAGACTCCACTGCGATTCACTGCTCCATCACCTGATTTCTTACTGTTCAAGTCAGATGTTCCACTGAACCAGTAAGAGAGTGGACCCTATATTCACACACTCCTTTGTGCACTATAATATCTCCTGAGAATTTGGAATCCGCCATAACCAGAATACGGATAGGCAATTTATTTAATTGTTGCATTGAATGATAAAAGAAGACTACCCCTGTAGTTGAGCGGCGTAAGCCGTCTGATTGGGCTATAATGTGCCCGGGAGGTCGCGGGTTCGATTCCTGCCCCGGACATCGTTGTGTAACAAAAAGATTTATTTCGGTGTCTGGTTGGGTGAGGGGTTACCCCCTGTGCCTCGGACAGCACGTAAAGGTATCTTTCTCGGTTGTCACTTAAAACATCTATGATAATCGTTAAACGTAGTCAGAATCTGGACACCTGGTCTAACCCTCTCGGTTACTGGTTCCCTAGGGGTTTTGAGGTTTGTTAGCAGTCGCTCGTTTAATTCTGGTAGCTAGCCCCCAATAGAAATGGGAAAATTGAATGAATAAAATGAAATGAAATAGTATTTTCTTACATTTACGCGAATAGCATACATTGAAATAAAACTATTTTAAAATGGATTTTATCGCGGTAAAAAATCCCTTATAAAATAATTTTATTTCGATAAAATGAAATGAATGAATACAAATTCTTTTTTTTATTTTAAGACGCAAGTCTACTTAACGATAGACTGGGAGCCGAAACCAATAGAAATGAGAAGAAGGAAAGGTAAATGATGTTTCCTGACTAAATACCCGCCAAATCCAATTCTAAAATTACAGTACGCTATACTTGTTCCAATACCCCAAAAATAGGCCATACGCGTGACTTATCCGTGCGATCGTCCATCCAGCGTGAGACTCAACACAAACGATGAATTATTGCATGTCATCAATTACCGGACAGACTCCGCTTACACAGATACATAGCTGTAACTGGACACGCCCGTTTTGCAACAACTCATATAATGTATGTAATTTATTCTGCAATAGACTTGCGCTTGACTACAACGTGCCTAATGTTAAGCAATGATGTAGTTTACGATGAGACGCGCCCGCCCGATATACCAAATCACTCGTAATTACGAATGATTTTCGGTGGGAAGTTGTGCAGTGGAATGAGGCTCCTTAAGGTAAAAAGGAGCGAAATTTCCGACCGGAGCACGGCAAGCCCGTTTGGCGGTGCGGCTTTGTCTGGTGGGTGGTCACTAACCGCGGCCGAAGTCTACCACCAGTTAATTACCAGTAAACATAATTATCAATTAATTGATTGTCACCTGATTTGCGTGTGGGGACTCAGATAAAAGGTGCACTCCCACGGACGAAGGTGATCAATTCGATCCCTGGTCGTATATCTTTGTGTGAATTGTTTCATCGCCGCTTCTCGATATCGGTGAAGGAAAACATCGTGAGGAAACCGGCATGTTTAAGAAGTAATCAGTCGAGCGTGCGTGGATTAAAGCTTAAATTCTCTCAACTCGTAAGATAGTTGACAGAAGACCAGTGCCCAGCAGTGGGACACTAAAAAAGGTTGAAGTGAATCGAGGATCAGGTCAGGCTTTAGACTCTTGTTAGGATACGCAAAATGATTTTCTTTTAAACTTTTAATTACTTAGTTGAGCTGTTGGCTATCCTATGAAGGCTTGCAACACCTGGACCTCTAGACAAATTACATGGAGAAACAATAACGAAAGATCGAAAAGAATAAAATGTATACCAATCCCATTCATTTTGTTCCCGTCTTTCGTTATCGCTTCGCTATGTAACTTTGACTGAGGGCCCAAGGGCATTGTCCACCCTCTAGGTGTCAATGGGCACAGTACTTTGCTCACACCCAGGAAAACAACCAAAAGTTATTAATAATAATATTAATAAATCATTTATTTCGTTATACAAATTGGATCATAAAATGGAATAAAATACAATGTCATTAAATAAATAAAACACAACAAAATCAATAAATTAAAATTAGTAATAATCATAATTATTTAAAGAATAATTCAATTATTATTATAATTAACAAATGTTAAAATTTAATTATTAATTTATTATTATTTAATTTAAACAAAATATTATTATTATAAATATTACAGTGACTATATAATTATCGTTATGATTATTTCGTTATTTTTTTTATTGCATTGCGTGTATTCTGATTTGGGGGTTGAGTCAACGTGGGAGTGCGCCTTTTATCTGCATCTCCACTCGTGGTGGCCAGGTGGTACAAATCATGTGACAATAAACTGGTTGTAGGTTCAGGCCTTGGTTAGTGACCACCCAACGGACATTGCCGCATAGCCAAGCGGCGTTGCCGAGTTCCGGTGCGATGTCTGATGACATACTTTAAGAGCGTGGGTCGTGTTGCTCCTTTATGGTTTTTAACCATTAAGAGCCTCATTCCTCTGCCATCCTCTCCAACCACGGGTGAATCGGTCTATTGGGCAGGCGCGTTCCATCGTAGATTCCATCATTGATTAACATCAAGCATATTGTAGTTAAGCGCAAGTCTATTTCGCAATTTTAAAAAATCTGTTAGGTTAGGTCTCATCAGAGTCTCATCGAGGTTTCCACAGAGAGAAAAAATCCTTTTTATTTTATGTTCATTGCAAACATATTTTAATGAGAATCATATCTAGTTCCACTATAATCAGGTTCGTTATTGTAAAGCATTGTTTACATCATCCTGCTTTACAGAACCTGAACGGCTTTGGCATACAAACAACATGATGTTCGTTCTATTGTAAACCCAATACGTTTGTCTTGCGACGCCATTAATAAGACTGGTATTGGCAGAGATAGATAACCATCCCACACAACTATATGTATGTGATGTGTTCGCCTTTGATGACGTATCATATTAAATTTTCTTTAGAATTGGATCGCGATGTTTGATATCAGAGACATTTAGTACGTATGTCGTGTATATTATATTTTTAAAGGAAAACTTTTTAACCAGTGACAAACTATGAAAAGATAAACTTAAACAAATTTTATTAAACATGTATTTTTGGAACGAAGTTCCTTATCGCGCGTTGTGAAAGGGGGCTAGATGGAAAAATTCTTACGAAAAGTTGTCACGACACTTTTTGCTATAGTAAGCTATTGTAAGCTGTACGGCGTGCGCATGTTTCTCTGTCTGTCTGTCTCTCTCTCTCACTCTCTCACTCTTTAGAGATAGAAAAAAATATTATAACTTAAAAAAAAAAAAATTTCATTACAATTCCTTCACTAATTATCGAAAGGAACTTCGTTCCATCCGGGTGTCCCTTGACACCTCTCAAATTTTTTATTTTATATATCTTAGTTACATAATTATTACTGACTACCTACAGACATTAGGTTGCGTTCCAATTTAAGCAAATTGAGCTAAGTTGATGTTGCTCGGATTTTGGTACAAGTAAATTAAGCACTGGATCCCAAGCAGGTGGTATAATCCAACTATTTTCTCTAATAAAATAAGGATTTCTTTTTAAATTTCAATAGCTTCGCGGATCATCCTTGGTAAGGTACTACTAGGTATTCAACCAAGTTAAAAAACATTCTCAATGGATAAAGTTCTTTTTAGTTTTCATTAAAGACAATGACTATTTAGTAAATGTTACTTTTACTTTACACTTTTGATACAGAAAGAATAAGTTATAGTAGTTTGCTTGTCTGTAAAGTTATTTCAAAACTTTGTTTCATAAAGTTCGCAGTTTAGGAATGCTGCACTGAAGTGGTAACTTTTCTGTAGCTCTTTTGTGAGTGACATATTATTATGAAGATTTATAAGATACCTTTTTCAAAAATATCATTTATTTCCTACCTAGTAAAATGTAATACAGTAAAAATAAATATAGTCCTACTAATATTATAAATGCGAAAGTAAGTGTGTGTGTGTGTGTGTGAAGGTTTGTTACCACGTATCTCCATAATCGCTCAACCAATGTTAATGAACTTTGAAACGTAGGTAGTATATACCCTAGAATAGAACATAGGCTAATAATATTTCCAAAAATCATCCCCTAAGAGGGTTAAATAGAGGGGTAAAGTTTGTATGCAACTTTTTATTCCTTTGTCCTATTCATTTAAAATTCGGTACACATAAACCTTAAGACAAATAATGAGATACGGGTTTTTTATTTTTCCGTAATTACCCCCATGGGGTGTGGAAAATGAGTTTTAATGGTAAAAATTAAAGTTTCTCTAGATCTGTTTAGTCTCAAGTCCGATTCACTCCAAATTCGGCATACATAAAACCTAAAAGAAATCATGAAACATGTATTTTTTATTTTTCCAAAATAAAAAATACATGTTTCATTCACCCAAGGAAGAGTGTAAAATGAGTTTTTTTGGAAATACTAAATATTCCAGAACTGTTTAGTCCTTGGTCCGATTCACTTCAAATTGGGTATACATAAAGCTTAAAACAAATAATGAGACACGTGTTTTTTATTTTTCCATTTTTTTTTTATTTTTACCTTAATACTACGCGGGAGAAGCCTGCGAAATTATTCTGAGTGCGATTTTCTTCAAAGTTGATATCAATACTCTTTCGTGCTTTTGATTTAAATTACTCTTTATTTTGACACAATGACATGTTTGATAACTCAATGCGATGATTAGAATTCGAAATTTAAATTTTATTTCTTCTTATAGGTACGGTCTAAGAGCCGTAGTATTTTTTAAGAAACACCTATTGATTTATGGATATACCTATGGGGGCTTGCCGATTTCAAAATGTTGCTTACACTCCTACACTACTGAACTAATTTTGTATGGAGATAGTTAGAGACCCGCTAAAGTATAGTTTTATCAGACTGCGAAAAAAGGGATTAATGGTCTAGCGCGATAACCAACATCCGCGGGCGAAGCCGCGGGCGGAAAACTAGTAATACATAATGTTTAATCTTATAAGGTAGGTACTACCCGTGCGCGATATTGAGCCTCGCCTGAAATGCAACTTTCCCCTACCACCTGTAACTTCCCCTAAAGCTCCCGTGATGTACTGTAGGCAACGCCATTTTTTTAACATCTTAGTCTCGTTCTGGCTGGTTTGAATGATTGCTTCAGAGACGTGACGATTTCCTTGAGCAGCGGCGATGAAACAATTCACACAAAGATGTGTAAGCACGGCCGGGAACTAAACCCGCGACCTTCTAAAACTTTCCGTGTTATATGTTCTAAGGTGGGAATCTTAGAAGATATAACACGCATTTTTTTCTAGGGGTTTAAAAAGTACCCACTACGTGGTGTCAAATAGGTAAATAAATCTTCAATCTTCGAAACCACACGTAACGGTAAAAGTCTTACAAGTTGCTTCTTTCTGTAATGGTAAAAATAAATCTAAATATTATCAACTAACTTACTTCAACCCAATAAAAATTTAATCACACGCACCGCTGACAGAGACTCATGATTACAAGAATATTTCAAAAGTAAATTTAAAATTGCATTCATTTTCAAAATTACATTTTTATCAACCTCGGTGTAGGCGAGGTTCTATTTATAACCAGGAATTCCTGGGTTCTATTCCCAGGATGAGCATAAAGACTTTTCTAATATACTCAGTCTGCTTCTAGAATCTTAGATGTAACTCGAAGTTTGTAATTGTGCCCGATGAACGTCAATAGCCTCGACTCGTATTACGTATGGGACCTAAAAATAGCCGAGGAAATGTGGGTAATATTTACCCCTGCCTACACCTTTGGGTAATACAGGTCTGAGCTTTGTAGCTATTTTGTTTTCAGTCGGGGTTTTGCACAGAATAACCAGGATCACGATTTTACACCGGTGTAGTCATAAATCTCTATATCTTTGTTATCTTGCATCATTGATACCGTGATAACTCAGAATAACATTGATTTGATATCACAGATCATCAACATCCTCCACGGCGCGGTTGACTACTTTGTGATTTGAAATAGATACATTTTTTTTTATCTAAAATAGGCTTGCGCTTGACCACAACTTGCCTGATGTGAAGCAATGATGCAGTCTACGATGGAACGCGCTTAACCAGTAAATACCGATTCACTCTTGACTTGAAGACTACTAGATTATAGCTATCGGGAAACATAGATGCCGGCAGCGAATTCCACAATTTGGCAGTTCGCACAATTAAAGTCGAATTTTAACGTGATGTTCAATACATTGATTAATCTTATTATCTACAAAACTCACTCTTGTATTACCCGAAGGTATAGGCAGAGGTAAATATTACCTACATTTCTCCGGCTATTTTTAGATCCCATACGTAATAAGGAGCGAGCCTATTGCCGTTCATCGGGCACAATTTCAAACCTCGAGGTGCAACTAAGATGCTCTTAGTATATTAGAAAAGTTATGCTTGACGCTAGAATCGACCCCGAGACCTCCTGGTAATTAAGCCGACACGCGATAGACCACCGAGATTCCCTATTATATCTGCATAAGTTTTTAAACTTTAATCAGCAATTTTTCCGTAGTCTTGTATATCCACGGAAGGAAGAAACAATAGGTTACACAAGAATCAAATCAAACCATATTTAAATCTCGGAAATCATGTGCAAAAGTTTATCAAAACTCAATCAATAATTCAATTATAATTTTAATTGTTACGCGTAGACAAAAGAACTTCGCAGTTAGGCAGAATTAATAATATCTTAATGGGCTATTAAACACAGTCAGAAGTCATTAAAAGTGGCGTATATGAAGTGTCTGTAAGTATGTAATTATGAGGAAACATGCCTCTCCTGGATGTCAAATTAGAATTTGTAAATTCCGACTTGTTAATTTAAGAGATACTCGTGTACGTATTCAAATAAGTATTTTATTTAACAAAAGTTTTGTGTGAGTACTGGATTTTATACTTAACTGCAAGTTTGTCTTGGGTGAACCTGGTGGAATGTGATAATCACCGACAAAATACAGACATCACTTTATTCAAATATTGTACAAAATTGTTATCGTCAACAGTTGGCGAGGGATCGAACCAGCAATTTACATTATTTTTTATCCTACAATAGCCATGCGCTTGACCACAACTTGCCTGTTATTGAGCAATGATATTAGTCTACGATGGAAAGCGTTTACCCAGTAATTATATCGATTCACTCGTGACTCCGGCAGCGAATTTCACAACTTGGCAGTTCGCACAATAAAAGTAGGTGCAATTGTGAAGTGGAATTTCCACTATTAATCGGTGGCGCATAGCTTCTATTTTTAAATTTTATCTTTTTTATTAATTTCATATATTTTTATATTACCTTTTAATTTTAATATCCCCGGTGGGGAAGTTTTTAAGTTCATGTGGTTTTCATTGAATGAACCAATCAAAATAAGGTTAGATGGAAGTGGCACGACATTAGTTAGGCGAAGGGGTGGCGGGGGGATCTAAAGGTAAAGATCGGTGGTACACCTGCAGACTGAATACAGCTACGTACATAATCTATTCCGAGCCTGCAATCACTAAATGGGAACGGCAAGTATTGTATAAAATTACAGTTGTCTGGTACTAACTTAGTCATGATAATGGATAAAATTATTTAATTATTGCAGTCGATTTAAAAGTAGAAACAGATAAAGCTATAAAAACTTGTCTAAACTAGCTTCCGCTCACGGTTTCGTCCGCGTGGTACTTATTGGGATAAAAAATAGCCTACGTGTTAATCCAAAATAGCCTAGTGTTAATATCGCTGTGCCAAATTTCATCTAATCCCCTTGAAAAGATTTTGCGTGAAAGAGTAATCAACATACATCCAGACATCCATACAACCATACCTACATTCTTTCAAACTTTCGCGTTTATAATATTAGCAGGATTAAAACTTAACTTCAGCTATCAAATGAATCAAAACTGCATCAAAATTGACCCGTTCGTATAAGCGCTTCAAGGCAAAAAACTAGTACACAGTAAAAAAGCATATCGCTTTCGATAAGACAGGCACAATTTTGAATTCTAACTAATATCTAAGTTATTAATGGGTAATTATTTTAACTATCACAAAAGTAGTTAAGTCATAACAATGTAACTGAACCCATTACTGGACTATACGGTAATTAATCTTAGCATGTTTAATTACGGAAGTGTTAAACGTTTTATCGTTCCTGTGAGAATTTGAATTAAGTCAAAACATAGAGGCACTGAACCAACAAAATATTCTTTGGCAAATAATTATTTTACTATCCAATTAAATTTTATTAGGTGTTACGCGTTATAAATCTACTATCAAAATTTCTGCTTCTAATCTTACTGAAATATATACCAATTACAAAACTAATACAATATCAAACTGATAACATAAATAAATTAAAAAAAACTGTAGCCCCTGACACATGAGTGAGCAAATTTTCTTGAACCAGCTAAGAACTAACTGCTGCGATGCCTCGCATTGGTCGTTTACACTGATACACGTACATTCAGATATTTGTACACACGTCATACGTATCTATCATACCTCTTTTTGTTAAGGATTAAAATTTTCACTAAGAGAGCGTTTCAGACGAAAAATATTATAATGATAATCAACATACTTAAATAGATGAGCTATTACTGCAAGATTTTTGAAACAGCTAAGAACAACTGCTGTGATGTCACACACTGGTAGTGACACTGATACATACATCATATGAACCTTTAACACCTTTTTGACGTGACAACGTCTTATAAATTGGTTTGCCGGGTGACACTTCAAGAAACTGCGTTACGCTCCGCTCACGTTATGCGCTCACAATGAGAGCGAGTGAGAGGCACGCGTCCCTTCCACTCGGGCATGGTTAGCCCGCCTAAGAGCGAGAGAGACAGACATAAAAAGTGAAAGGCACGCGTCCCTTCCACTCGAGCACAGTTAGCCCGCCTAAGAGCGAGATTCTTTGTATAAATTAATGTTTTAAATATAATTCTTTGTATAAATAAATGTTTTAAATTGTTACTATTATTTCATCCTTCTTCCTACTATACGAATGAATATTCACATTAAAATTATTTTACCACTCAAAGTCGTTGTCACGTAAAACTTTCGCCCGTATACCGACTTTACAGGCAACCAATTTTTTTTTGTTAGGGTTAAAACATTCTGTAAGGGAGAATTATTTCAGATAAAAATTCATTAAGTGACGATCAACATACTTAGATAGATGAATGAGATGAGATATCAGTGGGAATGAGTACGTATAACACGATCCCATCGGCTTCCCTTTAGGAATTGGTGAATCGTACTTAAATCATGTAACGCCTAAAAGTATTAAATAGCATAAAAAAATTCAGTTCATACTTTTTAGTAAGTTTGATAGAAGGCGTAGGTACCCAACAAATATTTGTCATTTAATTTGCTCCGTCTTCCCTTTTTCAAATTTTCACCCTTCGCTACTAGTAGATATTATTACTGCAAATAGCAGATTTCCACGTAAATATCACCTATTCAAAGCAAAGAGCGCATAAGTATTGATCCCCATCTTACGGGATTGTGGGATGGTAATAACGAGACATTATTGCCTAAATAAGGAGCCGTATGCCTCATAAAATTCAACTTCCTCGAATCTGTGAAATAATCAAAGTATTATTGAGTCATAAATCTTTATCACCGCTTCTAACGTAGACGTATAGGAGAATATGCGAATATTTGGTAAGCTTCTCGTTCACTTTTACGACCAACTAATAGTAGAAGTTGGGATATGCGAGATACGCGAGATTGAGCGAAGTGTCATCTAAATCAACCTTTGTTGGTTTTCTGAAGGAACGTTGAATCGTAAACATTTTCTTTTAATTAATTATCATATAGTTTTACAAGCAAATTCATTGGTAAGTTATTAAAGGCATCTCAAGATGGCATAAGCCGTTATTGTGTGATTGAGGTACAAACATACAAACGTAATTATATAAATTCTTATAGACCTAAAATACTTACCATCCCGGGTGTTGTATGTAGGTACCGGATTATAAAAAAATCTCATACATTTTTTCACTTAAACCTTGTCCAGACAGTAATAAATAAGACAAAATAATATCCATTTAAGCGCAGTTGTTTTCAAATTATGGCGTGACTAAGCGAAACACGGATTCCATTTTGTTTTTAAAGCAATGTTAGCGCAGCGTAATCGGCCTCGCCTTTTTAATATTCGATTCGACATATTTTCCGTAAATTGTTTCATCGCCGCTGCTCAATATTGGTGAAGCAACACATCGCGAGGAAACCGGCACGTCTAAGAACTAATCATTTGAGATCACGTGACGTCCACCAACCCACACTTGGCAGAATGTTTGTCTTCCAACTCGTATGATAGTTGGGAGGAGTCCCGTGATCAGCAGTGGGACACTAAAAGAGTTGAAGTGAGGAAGAAAAATTAAATAAATTTACCTAAATAATAAAACTTAGTTTATCGGAGTAGCATGTATTCATTTACAACTTAACAAAGATTAAATATAAATACATATAACCTACAACTGTTTTGATATCTCGATATAAATATTTAAAATCCCCAGACACGCCAATAGATACAACAGTCCCATATGACTTCCTCGTATAGATTTTCGTGTAACAATAATATAACAATCAATCAAATATTGGGGTTCGTTACGGCCATACCGTTGTTTGTCCCTCGGGCAATCTAGATAGGGTTTCAGAAGATTGCGAATTATAGCAGATTATCAAGCGATATTTTATTCTGTTTTACTTTTTTATTTGTTTTAATTATGTAGTTGACTACCTTTTTTGTTTAACTATCTCAAACAAGATGACAATAAATGAAGTCTTCAATGTTAATATGATCTTCCATGAAGAATCACTAAGCTTTTTTAAAAAACTAACGTTTTAATAATGATAATAATGCGCATTAGATAAGCGTAAATCATTAAATATGCTATCCGTACAATTCCTTTCTATGAACCAGATAGCGCGCGCGCCATCACATAAATTTTTTAGGGACTACTTTTTCTTATTCGAAATTTGTTTTTTTTTATATAGGTACGGAGTAAGTACTAAAGTTTGTGTTAATTAATCAAAATATTATTATTAGTCCAGCATCTTCCACTGAACCCTTATGCCCGCGATATCCAGTCATCTATTATGAATGCTTAAAAATAATTCTGCCAAATAAATTTTACACAAAATAAAATTAAAAAGGAATCCACAATAAAAGAAAATTCCAATTGACAAACGGATTCCAAGAAACTCGACAAATACGGGAAACGAATAAAAAATTGATAGCAATCTCATCAAAATCTCGTATTAAAAACCCAAAATGTAATTCCACAAATTGTAATAAAATATAGTCTTTTTTTAAATACTTTCAGTAATAACTTTGTCCTTAATGAAATTTATGAGGAGCCCGAAACATCCTGATTTTTGGTTGACGGCCGTCAGATAGGCCCTTGGGCGAGCTTTTCATCTTTCTGATTAATTTTGAATTGAATTAGATTAACTTCCTCCTAATCTGTATCGTTGGCATTCTTTTCAACAATACTCAAAATTCGTTTTCTTGGTTTGTATGTATGGTCATGGCCACATGGTTCTGACCTCATATTATATTAAGGATGACGACGTGTGCTAAGACGTAAATATAGAATAACAAAACACTATCCACGGCTACATTAATTTAAAAATAGAACTAATACTACTTGAAAAAATTACATACAGCCAGTACCTACTTAGATATTATTGCAATTGCAAGTAAAATAAAAACTCTTTTCGTGCTAGACTTAACATTTACTTATTTAGTAGAAAAATAAAGAGCTTAGTACAATATTTTGAAGGTAGACAAAATGACCTTAATCAGCTATTCCCGCCTTGCTTTGTACACAGGGAAAAGGCCTTTTGTAGTGTACCCAACCCAGCATATTGTCCACATTGCGATCGCGACGGATTACAATCCGATGAAAAATTTCGTCTGTATGTTGAAAAATCGCAAATTGAATAGAAACGTAGTTTGAACTGAACGATACTATGTAGCACTTTTATTTGGAACTTTATTTTACACAGCTTTTGTGCCTTTAGATGCAGTTCATTCGTAGTAAATGGATGGAATAAAAGGAAATAGGGATGTGAAATAAAATGTGCTACTTGTTTGACTAATTTTATTTCAGAAAGACTTTGTTTTATTTTTACTCTCTCAGTGGTCTAGCAGTAAGCGTGTTTGCTTAATAACCTGGTTCTGGGTTCGATTCCCGGGTTTCAAAAAGACTTTCCTCGACATCTTAGTTAAAGCTTGAAGTTTGGCATCGTGCTCGATGGACGGCAATAGACTCGCGTCCTATTACGTGCCTTGACAAGCCGACGAAAAGTGAATTCACCTCTGCCTACACCTTCGGGTGATACAGGCGTGACGCTATGGTATGTTTGTTTTATATAAAATCAAGTAGGCTACCTAATCTATTGTCGCGTTAGATGCTAGTTCCCACATATGTAGGTTCTCACACACCTCGTCAACGCGACACTGGCGCCCAACTGGGGCTCGGGTTAGATGGTAGAGTGACGCGTAGGGGAATGTGGGTAAGCACCACGTCATACTATTTTCTTAGTTTTGAACTACGACCTTAAAGAGGTGTGTTAAAAATTTTATGTTTGTATCTCGATGTCTGTATTCTGTTTTCTTGTAACTATGTTGTTTGTGGCATTGTAGGAATGGATCCATTTTAATACCTACTAAAATTATTACGAGTACCTACCAACTTGCCTCTTTACCTTCTACCTTAGGTAGGTACAAGGTAAAGAGCAAGTTTGAGCCCTGTAATACATTTAAGGATTACAACATAAAAACAGGCAGTATGTTTAAGTATTTCATTAAAATCGGTTTCCTTTAAAATCGTCAACATCATCATCATCGTCAGCCTATAAAATAATCACATGTAATCTATGCCTATGTGAACTTAGCACCTGACCTTAAAAAACTGATCGTTTATTGTTTTATTCGAATAATTTGGGCAAGTAATTGTTTGTAGTGACGCGATTTTATTATGTTAGTAATAAAGTAAAAAAAAATCCTCGAAAAAAATATCATACCCGACTGTCAACAAAAATCACCTTGACGATTGCTTCTTATAGTTAAGCATTAGTAGTTGATTGTAGCGCTTTTTTTCGTTTGTAGTAAAACGAAAAATATAATCAAAATATTCTAGTGGTAGCACTCATTCGTAAGCAATCATTTGTTTGCCTTAATTAGGTTTGTAGTCGCTCTATTTTCGTTAATAGTAAATTGCTTTCATTTGTAGTAACAATGAACCAAATATCGTCAAAATAGAGTCATAAAAAATTCCATACATCTTCACAAAGTTTCGTGTGTAGTGTATGATCAATAATGTATGTAGTTGGCAACTCACAATCATCTAACAAGAAAAATAGAACGGCACAATGTTTGTTTTCGAAACATTTACTCTAAGGATCCATTTTTCCCGAAAAAAGTTAAACACACGCCCATGTTAGTTGTGTAATTTAAAAAGCTTTTACCTTAATCCGATATATTACTATAGCTTTGCAGGAAAAAAACATTGTAGGCACGCAACTAGATACTAGGTAGGTAGTTAAGAGTGTATTCAGACTAGCAATTTGTTCCAGTGCGATGCGACTAAATGTTGACGTTGTGAACAGTATTGACGCGTTTATAATTTCTGAATCTTTACAAAACACTAGGTGAAGATAAACAAATTTTAACAAACACATAATTTTTATTTTAATATTTGTCTTAGTACCCACTAAAATAATATGTAATCGCTAACAGAAGATGATATATACCTATTGATAGTGACTGCATGGTCACCCACATGCTGCCGCATCAGCTGTGCGCTCAAATATACGTGGATCACTGATGGTGATGGTGGATTACGCCGTGCGCTTTCATCGATATTATTACGAATTATTTGCTGATTTTATGTCGAAAAAAGAGGAAAAATTAGTATTGAACAATTGATGTAAAGGTAATTAGGTGGTTTTGTATTACTAATACAAAACCACCGAAAAGAAATTCGTACTGGTTAAAAACAAGCGGTCTTATTCGTATAAATCATAAAGACTCTAAAGTTAAAACGGTTTTTGTCTCTTTCTTACTAGTATAAATTTCAAGATGACAGACAAAGACAAACGAATTATAAGCCTATTTTAGCTATAATGAGCTTGAAAGACATTTAAGAATACAGGGGTTGAAAGATTTCCTTTTTCCATATTTGCGCGTTCGCCTTTTAAAGCACAAAATGTAGGTAGTGTGAATGTATGCGTTTTAAATGAAATACCTAAATCTATACGTGCAAAAGTACGCCAGTCTGCAACCTCTTTTAAGGTACAAGCAAACCAACGCGTTCATATTTTGTCTGCTTTTACGGAGGTGTGGTAGTGGCGGTAGCGAGCCACTTGCTTAGATAATATTATAATTATATCTATTATATTTAATAGTTTAGGGTCTAGGCATGCTGTGACCTACTGTACTATATTTATCTGAAATATATATTTTTTTCATAATGGCGATGTTTATTGATTATGAGTACAGTCGCAGAAAGAAGCAGGGATAAATTGAAGACATGATGGAAGAAAAACGACGAACAACTTACCGCATCGTTATATTTTACTTGTGCTCTGCACGACAGGTTGTTTTTAACATTTTCAACCGACTCCAAAAAGAACAAGGTTCACAATTCAACTGATTTCTTTTATGTTTGTTTGTGCTTTGTTATACGTCAACCGATTTTTATTATACTTTTTTTGATTGAAAGCCGGTGCTTCTCGTATGTTCCCATTTAAATTTGATCAAGATCTGACCACTAGTTTTTGAGTTATGTCCAAAGAAGCGTCAATGTTTACGCTAAGCGCTTGCGGCCTGTCAAAATTATAAGAACAATTGTCATAACATTTTAGGTACCGTTTGAAGTCCGTTTTGTGTTTTTGTAGCAAAAATAATTATAATTAGTTCAGTTATAGTCTAAATTCACCTGAGTGAACATGTCTTAGAACTATAAGGGCATTGATGGCCACCATGCAAGCGAGCACGAACTCACCATAAACACGGTTTGGTTGAACAGAACCTTAATTAAACGAACCTTGATAGATTACGTGTACCTAAATCCTTCGAAATTTATGTATCAATGGTTATTCATTGAGGCTTTCCTTTCTAAATGAACAATAAAAGGTCAAAGTTTCGGCAATTCAGGGCTAAACCCTAAATTATTCACGAGATTGGTAGAATATACGAGATTGTTTATAAAATGCTGGGATCCCAAAAACTTATCACAAATCATGGCTTGCAAGAAGTCGTTTGCCCAAGAACTAAAATAATTTTTAATTGGATCTTTCCACAGGTTTCCACTCTACATTTATTAACAGTTTCACGAATGATCTTCTATGAGCTTTATGACAAACTAGCTTTCCTCAGCGGCTTCGCCCGCGTGACGCGTTTAACCAAACTCTTCAGCTTTGTAATATTACTTAGTGTAGATTAAAATTACATCAGATATTATTTAAAATAACGGAGGTGTGAAAATTTCAATTTAGTAAGATGACTTTGTAATAAGAATGATAGGATGGCATGCTATAGTGATTTAATAACGTTATAGACACTACATATAAAAAAAATGTAAAAAAATTCAAACAAAAAAAGGACAGCATTATTAATTACCTAATTTTAACTAATCGTAACTATGACATCCTGCTCCACACGCACTTGTTTTTATTTGTAGGCCAAGGCACTATCTTTTATCTTTATTTTTACCGAAATTTTACCTTGCTATTTTTCTCGGTACGAAAAATGTCACTAACTCTTAAGGAAAAATCTAAGACTTAAGTATAAACCAGATAACAATGTACCTAAGATAAAAGGCTCCTTTTCCTTCCTAGCCTCATATCTTCATCGTCAACTGAGCGGAATAGGAGATAGGTAGGAAGTGCTATCGTCATGACGTGTTGTCACGCAACTTATCAGGCCTAGCGAAGCTTAACCCGACACTGATATCGCACGACATGATGTAACAACCCTTTAGTACACACTTTACATTACGTTCGATTATTCGGATATAACTTCTCGAACGTCTTATGCACCTATTGGGTGCATAAGACGTTCATAACACCTAAACAAGGACACGTGCAACGTTTGGAAGGAAATTTTTAGTCAAAACTAGATTTAGGCAATTGACGCATTATAAGATGAATGTTTATACATAAAAAAAAATTTGATTAAGTTCCTTCCACAGGTTAAAGATACTTATATGAGCAGCGGTGCGGAGGCGCGCTGGTATCGGCCTCGCCTTTGAAATATAAGGTTGCAGGTTCAATTACCGGACGTATATATTTGTGTAGATTGTTTCATCGCTGCTGCTCAATATCGGCGAAGGAAAACATCATGAGGAAACCGGCATGTCTAAAAACCAATCATTCGAGGACATAATATGACATCCACCCACTAATGATTAGTTCTTAGAAATGCCGGTTTCCTCACGATGTTTTCCTTCACTGATATTGAACGGCGGAGATGAAACAACCCAAAATGTCTGGGCACGACCAGGATCCGATCCCACGACCTTATTTTTCTAAGGCGAGGCCCGTAGCGCTGCGCCACCGCTGCTTACAACTTACCTAATTACAAGCTAAATATTTTAAATAACTTAAGCGTTTAGGTTGCAAAAGGTTGAAACTGAACGCACTCAATTAAGCACACAGTAGGGCTTGATGTAACTAATTATGTTAATTTATTCATACGTCGGCGAACTTACTAAATATTATACTTTGTAATTTTAATTGGAGATTACCTTTCAGCTCTTTCAAGACTTAGTAAGTTTACACGAGACTAGGTTTTATATTAACCTAGTTTTATACTTAACCACTTTATATTAAACGCTTTGACTTTAAAAACGTACTAAAATAGAAAAACACGGACAAAATACTCTATGTAAAAAATCGCAGGTTTTATACATATAGTTTTAATAAAATATGTTTGAATGTTTATATAATTTTACTCCCGTAGAAGACCCCTATTCAATGTTCCCCGTACTAGGACTAAGTACGGGAAAAATTCCTTTATATTAATATCTTGCCGCACATAAAACGATTTAGTCATAACCCATGATGATTGTAGCTCAGATGATTTCCACCTTTCTTTACCTTATTTTAAGAAATTCAATCACGATTGTTCAGCTCCTGGGGACCTACCTTGTTCAAGTGGCAAATGATGTTTAGGTGGCATCATTAGCCACTTGAATTGGGTAGTACCTAATAGTAATATGTGATTTTTTTATTTGAAGAATTTTGATTTTTTGATTTAGGTATGGCCAATTTTTTTAGGGTTTCGTACCTCAAAAGGAAAAAACGGAACCCTTATAGGATCACTTTGTTGTCCGTCTGTCTGTCCGTCCGTCTGTCAAGACCCTTTTTCTCAGGAACGCGTGGAGGTATGAAGCTGAAATTTATATCAATTACTCAAGTCGACTGTCCTTTGAAGCTGTGAAAAAATCAAACTTCTAAGCCAACGCAATTAAAAGATACAGCCGTTTATGCCGCAAATTTTCGACACTTGCAAGGGAATCAAAACCTACAGGGTGCTTCCCGTGAACTCAGAATCTTGAAATTTGGTACGAAGCAACGTCTTATAGCATAGATAAAGGAAAAATTACGAAAACCATAAATTTTTAGTTACATCACATAATATATTTTTTTTTAATAATTTTAAACTTACTACCCATTTCCTCATAAACGCGTAGAGGTATTAAATTGAAATTCATACCAAATACCTTTAAGCTGTAACAAAATCAAACTTCTATGTCAACGCAATCAAAAGAAACAGCAATTTAAGCTGCATATTTTGAAACTCGCAAGTACTCGCAAGGGAATCAAAACCTAATGGGTACTTCCAGTCGACCTAGAATCTTGAAATTTGGCATGAAGCAACGTTTTATAGCACACATAAAGGAAAAATTCCGAAAACCTTAAATTTTTAGTTACATTACAAAATATATATTTTTTAATAAATATAAACTTATTACTTTTTTCCTCATGAACGCGTAGAGCTGTCAAGTTGAAATTCATATCAAATACTTAGATCTAATTGCCTTTAACCCTTAAAAAAAATTCTAAGTCAACGCAAAAACGCAAAACGCAAAAGTACAACCATTGATACCGCATATTTTGAAACTCGCAACTACACGCAAGGGAATTAAAACCTAATAGTGACTAAAAACTTAGTAAATAAATAACTTTAATAAATGAACTTTCGCAAGTCTGCTGCAAGGCTAGTATAAGTGTTTCAGTTATATTATAGATAAATGATATGTGTTAATATAAAATAAAGGATTACTTAAACGATAAAGAGATCTTTGTCTTAAATTTATGCTCCTCCATCTTTCCCCATTGTAATGTTATGAATTTCATTTTGCAATAAAAATACCATAGTTATGACTCGATTGTCGTAATGAACGAACTTTGTAAACCTTGCAGGTTTGTACGGAACCCTCGGTGCGCGAGTCCGACTCGCACTTGACCGGTTTTTTTTATTAATTGTTTCGTTCTTTTTATTAGCCTCATTCTCGGCCTCTGTAATTTTTTTCTCTCTTTTTAAATTGGCGCTAAATGCATTATATATTTGTGGAAACTGTTTCTGAATAATGTTTAGTTTATTTTGTTTGTTATTGTGTGTTAATGTATATCTGTTTGTTTCCCAAATAAAATAAAATAAAATTAATATTATGAATGCAAAAGTTTGTTAGAATGTAAGGATATGGATGTATGTCTTTAGGTGCTCTATCACGCAAAAACTACAAGACGGAATTAGATGAAATATTGCACAGAGATAGATTATGGTCTGGATTAACACATAGGTACAAATTTATTCCATTAAGTAACACGCGGGCGAAGCCTCGGGCGGAAGTTAGTCGATAATAATGGAAATTGTAGGTATTATTTAAAAAATATTAAAAATGTGTATATAAAAATGATTTCACTTATATTTTTGTTACAGAACATCACAAAAAAATACGTATTCAAAACAATAACAAAACCTTTAAAATCTTTATTGAAAACAGATATTTTTTTTGTATTATGTAACTAACACAATACAAAACTAAATGCATAAAACTAAACTAAAATTTAGAGTTAACTATTCTTGCGTAAGGGTAACGAATTACTCATCTAAATAAAAAAATACCCTGAAAGTCTAGAAAATACATGCCCTGACTAATATAGCGGACCTGTCACACTACTTCAACCCTTTTATATCACTCTGGGCATAAGTTATCTCTCAACTATCATACAATTAATTCACACAAGTTGGCAAGGAAAGAAAAAGAAGAAGACGGATGGAAGGAAGGTTGGAAGGTTCGTGGATGTCACATGTCCTTGAAAGATTAGTTCCTCACGATGTTTACCTCTTCACCAATATTGAACAGCGGCGATGAAGCAATCACACAAACATTGTATTAGCAAGACAGGGGATCGAACCCGTGACCCTATATTTCAACTGCGAGGTCTTCTCTACTCGTAGGATAGTTGAAAACTGAAACCAAAAACAAACTAAATCTTTGAAAATGATTTTCAAAAAATAAAGTAAACACTCTGTAATTTATACTTACTTTATTTTTTAAGCCAGGTTCTTGACACTGAAGGACAACACGACTACGGGATTACATTGCATCTGATTTGTGGCAAAGGCAGCCGAGGTGCTAACAATCACAAATAGTAAAACATAAACTTCCCCATTCAAGTAGAGTTAAAACAGTTAAATCAAATGCCAGTCGTATACCCGGTACGTGCTCGCCACTTAATTTATACCTGGCTCCTGTACAAAATAACTCTGCACCTGGTACACCTAACATGCTGCAAACAAATGTGTTTACCGCTATGCAAAACGTGGCAACTTTTGATAGAACTCGTTTATCAAGCTGCTACAGAAGAATCTCTATAATTGGGATAAAAGTGACTTGTATTTTATCTTAATACTACCGCTGGTGGCTTCGCCCGCGAAATTGATCTCACTAATCTTGTTTCTCCATATAAACTTTGGAACCCCGTTTCACCCCCTTAAAGGGTGAGTTTTGAAA
Organism: Meganola albula; assembly: GCA_936450015.1. NCBI lineage: Eukaryota > Metazoa > Arthropoda > Insecta > Lepidoptera > Nolidae > Meganola > Meganola albula. Next base: position 7,617,763 of record OW388155.1, on the reverse strand, counting down.
AATCCTTTCTTAGTTCACCCCTAGACCCCATAAGGAACCTATATGCCAAATTTGGAGTCTCCAGACCCAGCGGTTTGGGCTCTGCGTTGATATGTCAGTCAGTCAGTCAGTTTCTTCTTTTATATATTTAGATTTACGTTATAGCCCATCCGCATTTAACTGGACCTTGGTTTGTCAGCAGGTAGTATTTTGAAATTATTACAGAACCCTCCATCTCACCGTATTTTCGCTACGGTAGCCAAACTAAAAATTAGCTAAATATAATAATAATCATACTTTAAATAATCAATTCTTGTATAATCTAAATGTTGAAAACGGCTGCAACTGTTTTTATGAAATTTAGTATGCAGGGTGTTTCGGATGCGATAACCTTGATCTAGGTTTCATTGTTTTAAAACGTTATTTATTCGTGTTTTCAGGCAATCAAAAACTCTTACAATATCATAATGTACAAAATTATAATAGCTAATGGGGGAAATTAGGCGGTCTCGAAACCAGAAGATCCCGGTTCGAATCCAGATGAAAGTTTATTGACCGGTCGGTGGTCTGGTCGGTAAGATACTTGCTAATTGAACGTAATTTGTGTTTGTGTCGAGTCTGGGTGTAAATATCTATTATAAGTATTTATTTACAAAAGAAAAGTATTATATGTATAGTATAAACCAGTTATCTGGTTTCCATAACACAAGCTCTGCTTAGCTTGGGACCAGATGACCGTGTGTGTTAATGTCCCAGAATATTATTATTATTTATCCTCTTTTTTTCAAATTTCTTCTTTTGTGAGAAAAACTATTACTGACAGCCCTTCAATATAATTTCCAAAAAAGTACCGAGCATAGCCCGGTCATCCAGGTACTAATAAAAATATGCACTTTCTAATCCCTTACCCTCAGAGCTCGATCGGACGACTAAGTTCGATAGCCAATACGAACGGTGAGAAATCGTACGCATGATTAACCGCGATACTTGATTTTCAAGGTACTGTGTATCACATTACAAACTTTCTGAATCCGGACCATGTAGTGCTGAACAATTAAAAAATACCTAACACTCCTTCTGGTTTGGTAGAGGATCTGAACTAGGGACCTCGACGACTAAAAATGAACCTTCATTTGTTAAATATATAAGGTCCATTATTAAACGGACACACATTTGAGCGGATGTTTAAATATCATTAATAATTTAGTTCTAACTAGCGACCCGCCCCAGCTTCGCACGGGTGCAATGTGTTATACTTAAAAACCTTCCTCTAGAATCACTCTAAAAAAAACCGCATCAAAATCCGTTGCGTAGTTTTAAAGATCTAAGCTTACAGGACATAGGGACAGAAAAAGCGACTTTGTTTTTTACTATGTAGTGATAATTCAATATTTAATAAACGTTCCTTTCAAATTCGGATATAAATTACAAAAATTATTGGTTTCAATGATAACATAATGTAAATCACCCAGTAATATGGTAGTTATTTCGGTATAAATTGACTGATCTGCAAGTCTAACTTCTCAAAGTTGTTCGTGACCGCACTTGCTCGCTCAAAGTCTTAGTACTTCGGTGATTCATGTTTAACGAGCTAAATTCTGTTTGCACAATTTGTACAAAATATATATACTTTTAATCGTCTACTTACTATGGTCACTAGACACGTTTATTTAGGGTTTTGACCCCTTCAACCACAGTGCTCCTTGAATTTGAGTCCACACACGTGTTGAAAACGCCAGCAACTTTTAAGTCACCCAGATTCAATTTTAATACTTTTTAGAGTCACGGGTTTAGGCCTTAATCCACACACGCCAACCAAGTGCGAGTGCTTAATATCGCATGTTCTTCACTACATAGTATAAAACAAACTCGCTTTCTCGGTCCCTATATCTCTGTGTATGCTTAAACCGATTTTCATGCGGTTTTTTTTATCATATAGAGTGATTCAAGTGGAAGGTTTATGTATATAGTACATGCATAATATAGTAGAAAAACACTGATAATTTTAGGGCTTACTGATGTTATGTTGTAAATAATCACGTTTTTTGCGCTTACATTGCAAATGCTAGCTAAACCCTACGAGATATATCAAAATAATGTACAATTACAGACCTTAAAATTCGCCGACTTCCAAAATTCCGATATTCCAAAATGCGTTAGAGCTCTAAATATAAACAGCTTTATTACATCTTTGGATTCCCCATAGCTATACAGCCGGTCTACTGCTAAATAAATGTGTCGCATATTACATATCAATCGAGAAACAAACACCCTCGGGGCATGTAGTGGAAGAGATAAAGCGTGCCCTAAGAGGACCCTCACCTACTCACAGAGACGTATCTTAAAATTTGACGGTCTTATTCATAAAAATCTTATAAGACTTTATTTAAAATGGACTTTGTCTCTTTCTTACTAGTTTAAATGACAAGATGACAGACAAAGACAATCTAAAAAACCTATTTTAGCTATAATAACCAGACGTTTATAAATACTGGGTTAGTCTACAGAATTTCAAAATGATTACTGACGAAGTTAGCTAAATAATTACCAAGTATGTAAAAAATATTTAGATTTTTACATACTTTGAAAGAAAGAGGTATTCGACTAGTTTTTTATGTTTGTTACCTAATATTTTTGTTATACGTAAACCGATATCTATGATTTATTTTTGTTTTAAAGCTGGTGTTTCACAATTCATTTTTCATTATTTTTCCATTGAAATTTGATCAAGACCTGACTAGTATTTTTTGAGCTATGTCGAAAGAAGCGTTATTTTTTACGCTAAGCGCCTGCGGCCTGCCAATTTTATAAGAGCAATTGTCCTCAATGGATAATTCCAGATAAGTACATATGTTTGAAGTTGATTTTGTGATATGTTGTAAAAATAATTAAATTAATTTTAATGCAGCAAAATTTCAATTTAACAAGGGAAAATTCTTTATGAATTTCAACTGCCTGAGAGGATGCAAGGTAGGGGAAATATGGGACTCTCGAACGGTAGGTACCCACTATACTGTTTCGCCGTGGGCTTCGGGAATTGCTATTTTATTTTTCTTCTTTTACTGATCTGCAAGTACAAGTTCTTTTTTATATAATCTTTCACAGGATTTATTAAAAAAAATGCAATTTCAAAATATAAAACCATTTTACCTACTTAGAGCCGGCCCTGGCTTCAGATAAAACAAAATGTAACACCGTAATGCGAGGGACTTTTTCTTGTTCCGCCCCAAGTTTTTTCAGACAGCGATGCCGCGTTGTTCTAAGACATGTCTAATATTAAAGAATGTATAACACTATAACATGAACAGTTTTATATCATTTTATAATTTGCGTAAAAATGTATGACATTTATTAAATAATTTGTTTACACACAGTTTCTAAAGAACTACCTAATATTATGCGTTTTATGTGGCACACGACAACAACCCCACCAGACACAATACCACGCGACCATACTTTGAACAAAATTCGACTAGGTAAGTATCGATTGTTCGACACCTAGACACGGTACTAACTTAAGTATCAGCAATTTTAGTTTTATTATTAGGAATCGTCAAATCTCGGCACTCTGCTTCCGCTCTATCAATTATTGCCCTCAAAAATTTTGTCTTTTTTGGATTTAACTATTGACGTGATAATTGATGTAGGTGATTTTTATACTTTGAACTTCCAGCCTCATCTAATACAACCTTTAAAGTCCAAGGCCTTAATAGGTCTTAACAGCGGCCGTGTATTTGATTGAATTGAAATAATGTTATATTTATTATACCACCCAGCAGAATAGTTATAATGCTTAATTAGAATAATAAATAAATGTGCTAACTAAATTATGCTTTATTAGAATTAACATCTGAATTTGTATTCAGCTTTGTAGAACGCAATTATTGTGTGCAATATACATAGGGCAATATCCTAGAGAGACGACTGACTGCAGTTTACGGTCTAGACTAACTTACTAACTAACCCGCTTCGGATGTTTAGCTAGTATCTTCGTATTTGTAATTCTATACGGAATATTAGGTTACATCGTGGCATAAATAAGTTTATATTAGTAAATTTCTTAGAGAAGAATATTTTTTTAATTACTGCTGTTGTTCAGTGTACCAAGGACTACTATCCCCGGGACTCAACACGCACTTGGGAGATTTTCATAAATTTGCTTCTGCAAGAGACATGAGAGATTGAAGTATTTTTTGGAGGGAGAATGAACTAATTCGAAACCACCAAATAACTTTTTTTTTTTCAATGTTCATCCGCATACAGGGATGGATGGTAATATAAAGAACCAAGAATAACAAAAAGATGAATGAAAGATTAAAAACTGCAGACACTAAAAAGGACCAACGGAAAATGGCATAAAACAGAGGTGCATTACTTATTAGTAAGTAAGTACTTAGGGGACACTGATCTTCAGAAAGCACTTAACACTTTGTCATAATCAACTTAAAACCAGTCCTAAATGAATAACTTGTAATTACTCAGTCTGAGATATTACATTGGCTCATTAAAATCTATAGGTACTACTCAAAACATTTAAACAAGCAAAATTCTTGGCAAGATATTTCAAATTTAATGTCTCAAGAGAACGAAGCACCAGCTATAAATTATACAAGAATTAAATTATATCTTAATCTTATCACTTTAGCCTTTAATTCAGCTAATGCGGACAAAATGAGAAATAATGTCTGCTAATTTTGGTACTAAAATTATGCGAAATTTCTGTATATACATACATATAGGCATTTTGTATTTACGGTGAAGTAAAATCAAAATAACTCTTAACTCCATTTGCAACTCATATGAACAAAAATTCCAGTCGCAGCAATTAAATGAATTTGGTTAGAAAAAGGTAAAACCTTTACTACGTGAGTTTTGTCTGGTTCCATAATGTTATGTAAAAAACAGAGACTTTTATTATTTCCAATAAGCGAAAATATTAAACTAGTTGTATACGTCCCCATAGCCATAGCCTCCTAAAAAGATAAAATAAAAATCGAATACAGAAAAGTTTTAGCCGACTTGAAAATGAAGGGGTTGGGTACAGGAGTTCACTTGCAAGCCAATAAGACCTTGCCTACTTTGCCCCGCAGAAAGAATAGTCTACTCAAAAGTTTTATTTGTCTATGCTGGTCTCTCGCTTTCCTCGAGGACAACTCCCCTTGTTATCTTTCTGATTAAATTCTAGTGTGATCCTAGACTGTTTAGGTGTCCCGGGACTTAATCAGGTTCAATTTTAGAGTCTCTTCACGGTGCTGCTGTTGGTTCTGGCTGACAGGAGTAGCAGTACGGTGGTGGGTCAATTTTCATAAAAAAGGAGGAATAGATCCGCCCATATTTATTTTCTAATTAACATTATATGGTACGAAGATAGTAGATACTTACCTAATAAATAATGGACCTCTAACTAAACTAACATTACCAAAATAACAAACAGCACTAAACGAATAAATAATTAGGTGCCCACACATTACTAATTTATTAGTACACAGATTCGTTTCCGTTTATAGCGACGATCCTATTCCCGGTGGTCCCTAAACAAATCAATGTTAATTTGCATTGGAACATCAGGTCAAGCGCTTGTTAACTGTTGTTTTGTGCTGAAAGCTTTGCTAATGTATCTAAACTCAGATTTTAAATAATTGTAATATGTAATTGAAGAATTAGCTGTACCATACAACCAGCCTTTACACATTCTTAAGATATCTAGTTAAGAGAAGACAGGTGCCTGGTGTAGGAGACAGAAGAGCCGTTACTCTCCTTTTTAGGTCTACCTCCTAAACTGCACCTTATTGGTTTATTATTGCATTTTTTTCTTTTTAAGCGGCAGCAACACTGGCGGTGGCGGAAAATCATAAATACCTACCCAGTATCCACATATTAGCACACCTCACATGACAGCTTACTTATTCTTCATCATCATCATCCTCTTTTAGTCCACTACTGTGAATAAACCTCTCCCAAAGCACGCCACTGGTTACTCTCAGCTACCCTCATCCAGCTCTTACCAGCCACCTCGCAGAGATCGTCACTACACCTAGCCTGACGGTGCCCTACGCTACATTTCCGCACGCCATTCCATGATCTCCATTCAAGAACTCGTTTACCCCAACGGTTGTCAGTTCTGCGGCAGATTTGACCGGCCCACTGCCATCTGAAAACATCTGAAGCCCTTAAAAAAACCCTAACGTTAATTACGTACAGTCAGCTTTTCTTTAACTGTAATGAAATAAAGTTTGTAAATCTAACTGCGGTAGATAGATATTAGAGGCTGAGCTGAGGTATCGCAGCGGTATTGGTCTCACCTTTAAAATATAAGGTCACAAAAGATGAAACAATTCACACATCTTTGTGTGAATTGTTTCATCGCCACTGCTCAATATCGGTGAAGAAATGCATCGTGATGAAACCGGCCTGTCTAAGTACTAATCATTTGAGGCATGTGAAATCTACTAACAAGATTGGCTAGTGTGTAGATCAGGGCCTAAACTCTCTCAATTCATGAGATAGATGACAGAAGACCCGTACCCAACAGTGGGATACTAAAAAAAGGATTGAAGTGAAGATCGAAGGATCTGCCTGCTGAGTAACGAACCAGTTACTTTTAATTAAGATTGCTAAACAACAATTAATAAACAGTCAACACAGCACATAACTGGTTGGTAAATACCAAACACATATGGACTATACCATGGTCGAGTAAAACTCGTTACAGTCGACTTCTCGCCTCCAATTTGCTTTAATTCACACGGGACAGGTAAATTATGCTTTTACGACCATGCATACCTAACATTTGACTACGGAATTATGGTTATTTATAATTTAACACATGCCATGTCATTGTAAAGTGGGTGGGTTGGGTATTAAATACCTACAAATAATCCCTATTCCCTAATCCCCACACGTGGTCCCTGGGTGGTGCAAATCAGGTGACAAACAACTGGTGGTAGGCTTCGGCCGTGGTTAGTGACCACCCACCAGACAAAGCCGCACCGCCAAGCTGCCTTGCCGTGTTCCGGTGCGATGTCTGGTGACACCATACAGTGAGGGTGGGTCGGAATTGTTGCTCCTTTCAGATTTCTAACCTTAAAGAAGCTCCTTCCACTACCACCTTCTCATCGATAATCATTCGTAATCACGAGTGAATCGGTAAGTTTACTGTGCTGGCGGGTTCCATCATAGACTACATCATTGCTTAACATCAGGCAAGGTGTAGTCAAGCGCCAGCCTTTCGAAGAATAAAAAAAACCTACACAGCAGTGGCAAAGAGTCCATACAAGCCGATTTTAATCAGTTGTCTTTTAGGAATTGATTAACATCGTTTACTTCATTAAAATTATGTAACGCCTAAGGGTTTTATAGCATGTATGAAAAGGTGGTGGTCACCATAGAAGCATCGGTGACGGTACTATAGATATATTATTTTCTTAGGTAAGAACTTTTTTGGTCCGGCTTCCTTTTTTCTACAGTGTAAAAAATTATAATAAGGAGTAAGATACCTGGGCACGAGTCTTCTCTTAAAATTTATTTGAAAGTAAGAGTTTAGGCCTTAATCCAGACACGTTGACGAAATGTAAGTTGATGGATGTAGCTAACATGCCCTCGAATATTGAGATTTTAAGACTGGTCGGTTCCTTTTAAAACTAAATCTGTGTTAATATTTAATTTTATATTTATCATAATGGGACATATTAAATATTAATTAAAAAATAATATTATTAATTAACTTTACCCGTTATGATTAAAATAAATATAAATAATTCAACGCGATAGTTTAAAAATATAAATCTGTGTTGATAGTACATACCTACTGATACATATGTAAACGAAGCAAAGAACCTGTAAGTATGAAGTTGGGGGGACAACTAGGTGGGTACATTGTTGAAAATACTGAGTGCCTACTATTTCGGTACGACTATAAAAGAAAAGCTACTCGGTAAGTAGTGGCCATAAGTATCTAACAACGAATATGTTTACAAACTTAAGTACTACAAAACTAAGTATTGAAACATACACCGAAAATGTTTTACTTATCTGGTTCTCAGTCACAGAAATAGTTTAGTATATTCCTTTACGTATCAACTGAAGCAAGCCAGTTGTTGACAACGTAAACGCCTGTAACATTTTAATAGCAACATTCATATCGTAAACACGAAAACTACATATTTGCAGCGCAGCACGTTCGTTTCAACATGTAAGTTCCATTTAACACCTCAGAACGGGAGTACTAAACGAATATACTACCCGAAATGATGTCATTAGCCGAATAGCACACGTGACCACACGCTTAAGGGTCTACAAGACTCGGTCCACCGATTATTTCATGTGGATGTCGTTAGAGTTGTTGAAGTTATAATGTAGAGTTGTTAAAGTTATAATGATAAAAGATAGGAAGAGCAGTAAGTATAGATTGACGTCATAATGTCTATGAAGGTGCCGTAAATAAATGAGGTGATAATTACAATAATATTAAAATTCTATTTTACCTTTTTAACTTAAAATAACATAGCTTTTTTCGCCGAAATTTAATAAAATATGATCGCACCTAAATAATCGATACATATTATCTTAATCAAATGGCATTTTTATTTTATTTTTCACTGATTTGTACCTAGTTATTATATTGAACAAAAGTATTTGCCCACCGTACTTACCATCTGAAAATGTAAAATTGTTGATCATTCTGGTACAAGACGGCGTATTTTCAGTCCTATTCTTATTTGAAACGCATATTAAATTATATAGGTACTTCTCACAGGTCATTTCTTGTGACATCGACGTTTATGTTACCAAGCAGCTCCATAAAGTCAACTGTGGCACAAGAGCTATGCGAATCATTTCTAAAACAATTGACTCTCCGGTTATAGCATTTACTTGGCCATAGAGCAATCTGTGTTAACGCTGACTAGATAAGACTTGTAGCGACTACATCTAGTAACTTTTAGAGAGTGTTTTCTGAAAATACATTGATTGATATGAAAAATATTTAATTGGTAATAAAACTTTCGAAAAAGCACTATTTCTCACTGTAAAATTAGGAATTTTCTAGAAATATAACATTTTCGATTGCGTCAAATATGTTAAAAGCAAGTTGTTGAGATCATGATGTGCCCAGCCATTTAAGAAATGGAAAATATCTACTCCCGCCCGACATTATGATCTGGCCAGGTTACTGTCGCTGGTTAACGCTACTTTATGTTATGATCAAATCGAAAAGCTAGCTGCAATTCGCCACAATTAATTATTATTTTTATGATACGACATGTTGTGAACTAATTATTAAAAAAAGGCTGATAATGTTGAGGCAATTGAAGATAATACACAGTAAAATATGAATACTACACATACACTTGAATATTATTTTAGTCAGTCAAAAAACGAGCTCAACTAAAATGGAAGCTTACATTAATGATATGGCCTTATAATTTTATTAAACGTTGACTAGATAGTCAACGTTTAATTATATGGTCATCAAAATTATGAAATAACGATATGGTCAATTTATGTTGGCCACAGTACAATCAATATAAAATTGTTGCCACATCATGAAGTGAGCAATTCTACGATCTGGCCACGAGATAATATATACATACCAGCAACTTTTTGCCACACGTTAAGTAGTTGTTTTAATGCTTTTTGTGAAATAACCAGATTACCTATCTATAGTACCATTTTTAAATCATTATAAAAATCCTGTGTGGCATCCTAAATGAAGTATGACTGTGTGGTTGAAATGAATAGGAAAATTTTATTTTTTGAAGAGAGGCTTTACATAAAATCGTACTATTTCTTTCCTACCTTTTATTGAATGACGTGGCAAACTCAGAAGGCTGTTATCTCTTTTCAAATATCTATTACATTTTGTGTTTATGTTTTACATTAGAATGATTTAATACCATGCATTTTTATGAGTGACGTAGACTGAAATTTCAAAATAAGCCTTCTTAAATAATTTAAACTTTTAAACTTTCGCGTCGTATTATTAATATTTATATTAATCATAACGGGCAATTAACGCGCTCACCTCTATTTTGGCTTTACGTTTCGACACGGGTTGCACCGGTCGTGGTCGCGATGACAACGTCGTCAACGGAGCTCTTTCGCTGGATCAGTCTGCTTGCCACTTGCTTGCCCTTATATATTTGTTTTAAATTTGTTAATTTTCATTTCTCTAATATAATTAAGAAGTTTGTTACAGAAACGTTTACATTGTCTCATAAAAGAGAAACTGCTTTTGTGGAGACGTGTGTGCATTATACGTATATGCTACAAGATCATTGTTATATTTCTTTATAGTATTTAAACTAAGATTATTTTATAAATTCCGCAATATGACCGCACATTTAATATCGCGGAATTAATTTACACAATAGATTTCAAATGGACCTATTGAGAAGCGACTCAAAACGGGTAATGTAAAATTAATACACTCTAAAATCCATCATAGCTTGATGGATTTTAGAGTGACTTTAGGATTTTAGACTTTGTATGTAAACTAGACAATGCCGTTTCTAGTATAAGACGCGGGATGCACGGTTTCTATGTTGTATGGTTTAGCCCAAATGGAGATATATTGAACACATTTCGACGGGAGAGATTTAGTTAGACCCGGTCACGTCAATGGAAGTCAAATGTTTGCCGCCGTTAATTTGTTTTGTTCGCCAAATGTACGAAACGGGGACGTTAATTCTATTATGTGTTAGTATTAGTGACTGGTATATAGACTTAATTAACAGATTGTTTATTATAACGTGGGTAACAAAAACTGCGTCGCGTCGTCGTGATGGTCTAGTAGGACTCTCGTTTGCATTATAGCCGCGAAGTCCCAAGTTTTGAATTAGGCGACCAAAAAGTGCTCTTCAACTTGACATGAAATTTTTTATAACACCTAATTTTTTTTTAAAGAATTATAAAAACACGAGTTTTTTATATTTCCAAAAACTACCCCCAGGGTGTGTAGACGAGTTAATATTATGAACGTGAAAGTTTGTACAGATGCGTATAGATGGATGTTTGTTACTCTTAAACGAATTTGGATCAAATTCGGCACAGAAATAGATTTCTGGAACAGGTCATAGGCTATTTTTATCCTAATACTACACTGGCGAAGGCGCGGGCAGAAAGCTAGTGTAATCTAAATGCCTAAGACTACATCTCTGAGTAAGTTTTAAATTGTAAGCTAAGTAAATCATATTGTTTCTGCTACGTACTGCAGTGTTTACTGCTAGTAGCTATTCAATTAAGTGCATACTATTGCATACTTTTCTATCACCATTTCTTCTATCAAAAAATTACCTACGAGAAACCAAAAAGCAATATTTCTTTACCAAATACTTACCCCAAACAGATGCGTAAGAAAAGAACCGCTTCTACCTAAAGCTAACAAAAATACTTTTCTAAACATCAAAGAATCGATATCCAAAAAAAATAACTTCTAAGAAAATTTCCAACGATTCTTGATAAAAACAAACCAACTTTTGCTTTCAAGGAAACCACATCTCCGGTGGTGCCTTAAAATAAAGTTACTAACTTGCGTAAAATCACGTCAATTCTCCATGTACCATTTCATTTCCTTTCGTATAACATCTTAGTAGGTACATACTTTCAAACTCCTCCTATTATCTTTCTGATTAAAATTGTGCGGAATCTAAGACTATATAAGTGGCGGGGACTTGGCTGGATTTCAAAGAGTTGCTGCCCGGCCGCCGTCGCGAACACACGTGTGTGTCTGCGCTCCGCTGTCGTCTGCCGCAACGCATCGCGATCTCCGTCCGCTACGCTGCGCCTGCGCAACGCGTCCTCCGGCGTCTACGGCCGCCATCTTGTGTTAACGGAGCGCGGCGTTCTTTTCAGAATAGCGCGCTCCTATAATTATTTCATCGGATATTCGTCAATTGTCAACTGTGCTTGCCCCTTCTGGGTAAAACCACAGTTTCGTGGTCCTCGGTGGATACCTTACGGTGCCAACGAAGCCGAGTGGGGCGTGGACCCGACACGCTCGCTGCGTCCCTTCAGGACAAGGCAATCCGTCGGTCGAGGGCTTGGACCACTGGCCTTGGGGTCTCCCCTAGTCAACCCTTGCCCGTAGGGTCCCCTTTCCTTTTCCCCGGAGCAGGGACAGCCCTGTTTCCGTTCCCAGTCTGTAAGTTCGGCTCCCACTGAACCCAGACGACCTTAGGGACCTCTCTGCACAAAGTTTGGCGGAGAGGCGTGCTCACGTGCAAGCTTAGGGCTCACCTTAGGTACACACGCCTCCCTGTCTATACCCGACAGGGAGGGTCGAACTACACATCCCCGGGTGTCCCCCCGGGGAGTTAGGCTTTGTAGGTCTCCTAGGTGTAGGTCTTAGCTAGGCCAGATAGTGTGCGATCGCTCAGGCAGTTTCTTCCGACTTCTTCTGCCGAGAACGCACCGCGAGCGAAGTCGAGTAGTTATAAAACTCGTTCTTAATCAGTTTAGGACCAACTACGTGTGCCATACACGTAGTAGGTAATAAAATCATTCGCGCACGTAGAACGCGAGCAGCCCAACATGTCGTTCAACATGAAGGAGCTGCTCGCGTTCCTCAACACGGTTGCGGCCGAATTACCGCAATTCAAGGAAATGTTTGAGGCTTGGCTCAACAGTAACAAAATGTCGAAAGACATTAAAACTGTTGAGCCAAGCGCCAAACTTTCATCCGGTCCGCGCGAAAATAATAACATTCCGCGAAAAAAGGTGCCGAACCCGGCACCCAAAACTGGTCCGGAGGCTACCTGCGCTCCTAAAGCGCAGGTACCTACCCCCGCCGCCCCCTCCGCTACCGACGCCAAGGTTGCGTCACAACCGCGGCCCGCGACCCCCACCTCGCGACCCGTCACGTTTCGCGATTCCCCCGCCTCACCGTCCCCCTCTCCCTCGCCCGTCCCCTTCTATCGGCCCCGCCCCCGCTCCCTTTCACCCTCCCGGCGATGCGTCTCCCCTATGGAGACCATCGACGAAGCGTCGTCGGTTGCCTCCGACTCGATCTCCGGATCTTCCGGGGACGAATCGGAGGAACCCTTCACCCCTGTCCTCGGTAAGAGGAAAAGGGCCTCCGCTTCTGGGTCCGCCCCGTCCAAGGCGCCCAAACCGTCCTCGTCTCCGGTTCCGACCGAAGACACTCAACCCTCTCAGGTCTCGCGCCCTCCTAAAGGGCCTAGATCTATTCGCCCACCGCCAATAGTCCTCCTGGGTCAGGAGGACTGGCTCAAAATCCGTTTGGACATGGAGTCCAAAAACATTGTCCCCATCCGTGCCTCATGGGACGCGAGACAGAAGGGTTTCCGGATCCAACTGTCGAGCTCCGATGAGCACAGGGTCGTCACGCGGATGTTCGAGAAGAACAAAGTCCGCTATTTCACGTACTCCCTTCCGGAGGAACGTATGCTCCGCGCCGTAATAATCGGCTTGCCCCCGAGCATCTTGCCCGAAGCGGTCAAAGCTGACCTCATCGGCAAAAACTTGCCCGTTCGCGATGTACATCGCATGAAAACCAAGACCGGTAAGGTCTTAGACATGGTCCTTGTCATTCTCGACAAGACCAAAGCCGGGCAGGAGATCTTCAATCTCCGGTCTGTCATCTTAGATGGCATTCGGGTGGAAACCCCCCGGAAAAACACCTTCGCTGGACAGTGTCACAACTGCCAGATGTATGGGCACGCATCCCTAAACTGCAAGCTTGACCCAGCCTGCGTTAAGTGCCTCCTCCCACACGCCACGAAGGACTGCCCGAGGCCCAAGGACAGGTCTCTGTGCACCGAACCTCCCGGCTGTGTTCTGTGCGGGAAATTGGGACACACCGCCAATTATGGCGGCTGTCCCAAAGCTCCCAAACAGCGCAAGGCTGGTGGGAAAAGGGGCATTAGGAACCAGCCCCAAACCTCGCGCAGCTCCCTTCCAACCACTGCGCCACCTCCTCTTATGTCTCTAACTCCCCAGAGACCACCTCATTGGGACAAACTCTCGTTCCAATCTTCAGCTCCTGAGTTTTCATACTCAGACAAGTCCTTCCCACCGTTGCGATCTAAGACCGCTCCGGCGACCTCGTCCAAGGCCGCCGCCAGCCCTCTTAAATCAACGGTAAGCGCCGGGGCTACCCCAGTAGCCACTGCCGCTCCCTTACCGTCGCCGCCACCGCCGCCCTCTGCAGCGGTGTCGCGCCCTCCACACTATATGGATCCTGTTGCCGCCTTTTCCCAAAGGTGCAACTTTGATATTTCCACACGCGCTCTGATCTGCTCTCAGAGAGCGTTGGCAAATCCCCACGATTTCGGAGCTCAATGCGCAGCCAGTATAGCTGTCGCTGAGCTTCGCAATTACTGGATTATGCAATCCCAATGGAAGGTCCGACCTTAAACCAGCCGGCTTCCAGAATCAAGCCGAGAGGCCTCAGCGTTGGCTTCTTCAACGCTCGGGGCCTTAGTCGCCAGCGTACTGAGGTTGGAGATTTCCTCCGACGTCACCAGCTGGACCTCCTACTAGTACAGGAGACCTTCTTGAAGGCTTCGCATCGCAGTCCTAACATTTCGAACTACAAGATGGTCCGAAATGATAGGACAACATCGAGGCTTGGCGGTACCGCCATATACTTCCGAAGGGCTCTATACTGTGTAGCTGTCGATCCCCCAGATCTAACGAACCTGGAGGTCTCAATATGCCGTCTAGGCATGACCGGTCACGGACCGATTCATATCGTATCGGCCTACTTGCCGCCCGATAAGGATCTGCTCGAAAGCGACCTAGTAGCTTTGCTCGGTTTAGGAGGCGCCGTCATCGTGGCGGGCGACCTCAATGCAAAGAACGTTAGATGGAGCTGCAACTCGACGAACTCGAGAGGCAGAACACTTGACTTTCTCGCGAACCGCCTTAACTTCGATTTAGTAACACCCTTGGAGCCGACGCACAGCCCTGACACTCTGGACCATAGGCCGGACATTCTCGATGTGGCCCTTCTGAAGAACATAAACTTACGTTTATCTTCTATAGAGGTGCTGCACGAGCTTGACTCTGACCATAGGCCCGTAGTGTTGAGTCTGTCCGCCGTTTCCAACGGTCCACCAGACGCGGGGGCCGCGAAAGGCCCCACCAAGATAATCACAGATTGGAGTAGACTTGAGAGCGCGCTCAATGCTACTTCGTCTGAAATTTTAAGTACCGTGCCCGAAAACCTCGATAGCCTCGAGGATGCAACCAAAGCCATCGACTCGCTAACGGCTCACGTGTGCACCGCTGTACACGAGTGCTCTCGGGAGATTCCGACGACGGATGACCGTCGTTGGAAGATTCCCGACGATGCGCGCGAGCTGTTAACCGAGAAGAACGCAGCCGCACGAGCCTATGACTCTTATCGCACCAACGAGAACAGAGTTCGCTTGCGCTCTTTACAGCGAGCTGTAAAGAGTCGTTTCGCGGAACTCCGGGATCAGCGGTGGGATAAGACGCTCGGTGACATAAGACCGTCACACAGGGCCTACTGGCAACTGATTCGCACCTTCAAGTCTCCTACCGAGGATTCGATCCCTCCGTTGGTCACTTCGACCGGTCAACTCGCGTTCGATGACGACGAGCGTGCTGAATGCCTAGCAGACAGCTTGGAACTTCAGTGTTCTCCTAGCAATCTACCAGTAGCCGCGGCTCACCTTTCTAAGGTGAACGCCGAAGTCGAACGTAGATTAGCTAATCCACCGCCGCCGCCGGCACCCGTATTCGCGTCCGCGCCACCACCGCCACCTACCACCGCCGCCGTTTCGACACCTCTGCCCGCGCCGCGACCCGTTTCCGTTCTCGCGTCCAACAACGCGATCTCGTCTTCTCCTCCGCCGCCGCCGCTGCCGGCGCCGCCACCACCGCTGCCAACACCGCCGCCGCCGCTTCCCGCCGCCTCCCAGCAGGCGAGGGGAACCGACGATGGCGCTTGCGGAGGTACTGGCGGCGCCGACGGCGTCGACGTCGAGGATCCGCTTCCGCCGACCTCCCCAGCCGAGGTCAAAGCGTTGATAAAAGCCCTTCATCCAAGGAAGGCACCCGGTCCCGATGGTATCACCAATCGAGTTTTGAAGCACTTCCCTGCTTCCCTCATTACTCTCCTGGCTCTCATCTTCAATGTGGCCTTGAGACATAATGCCTTTCCACAAGCGTGGAAAAGAGCCACCGTTATCGGTATTCCCAAGCCTGGAAAGCCCAAGTCTAAGCCTACCAGCTATCGCCCCATAAGTCTTCTCAATTCCATTGGGAAACTCTATGAGCGACTCATTTATACCCGGCTGTTGAACTTTGTCAACGCCCACAACCTCCTTCCCGACGAGCAGTTTGGCTTTCGAGCCAAACACTCTTGCGTCCATCAACTGCACCGCCTCACGGAGCACATTGAGATAGGATTCCATCGTAAGATGTTAACCGGGGTTCTCTTCTTCGACGTGGCGAAAGCTTTCGACAAAGTGTGGCACACGGGCTTATTATATAAGCTCTACCAACTGGGTGTGCCTGATCGTCTCGTGCTCATCATTCGAGACTTTCTCACTGGTCGCAGTTTTCGTTACCGAGTGGAAGGCTCCCTGTCTTCGCCGCATCCGATTCACGCCGGAGTCCCTCAGGGCTCCGTGCTCTCGCCTCTCCTGTTCACGCTTTTCACTAGCGACATCCCTCGTCACGCGAAAGCCTGCTTGGCTCTCTTCGCTGACGACACAGCTCTCTACTACCGAGGCCGCTGCCCGGAAGTAATAGCCCGTACACTCCAATCCGCAGCCGACGCCCTAGGCGAATGGTTCCGGAGATGGAGAATCGAGGTGAATCCCGAGAAGAGTGCCGCCGTACTCTTCTCTAGGTCTATCCCTCCACCTATTCGTTCCATCTGCATGTTTGGCAAGCGGATCCCTTGGGAGAAGCAAGCCAAATATCTAGGTGTCATCCTAGATCAGGGACTCACATTCAAACCGCACCTTGCCTCTGTTCGCAAGCGTGCGCGTTTCGTTCTCAGCAGACTGCACTTCCTTGTCAACGCCAAAAGTAAACTTTCGCTTCGTAACAAAGTGAGAGCTTACACGGCGTGCGTACGACCCATTATGACGTACGCTTCACCCGTTTTCGCGCATACTAAGCGCTCCTACTTGCAACCGTTGCAAGTTCTTCAAAATCGATTCATGCGTAGAGCCACGGGAGCTCCGTGGTTCTTACGCAATGAAAACCTACACATCGATTTAAAACTGCCGACCATCAGGCAGTGGATGAAGAACGCATCCAAACGCTTCTTCGACACCGGTGTCAAACACCCGAATAGGTTAGTCGTATCCGCGTGCGACTACAATCCGCTCAGAGGCGCGAAACGGCGACGTCCGCGATGCGTACTCACCGATTCCGACGACGAGATCACTCGTGCGATCGCCCGCGACCGCGAACTCCGATCCGCTGCTAGAGTAGGTAGGGACAACCAAAATAGTAGCACACAACACATGCCGAGATATCGCCCACGCCGTCGTGGGCCGCGCCGCGCCCCTCCAAGATAGGCCCTCAGTCGATTACGGTTCCGGTCAGGACCGGACCGCGCGAACGCGAAATGCCCCCCGATCCCCTAAAAAACTAGAGTGTCCGGCAACGTCCTGAGCCGAGGTCCGTCCCCACATGGGGAGCCCTCATGGCAGTTGCCACAGTACTTGATCGGTTCGACCGTCCTCGGACGGCTCACCGAAAAAGTCCGGTGAACCAATAGAGGCCCTTCAGGCCGATTGGGTTAGGTCATCAGCAAAAAAAAAAAAAAAAAAGGCTGGATTTCAAACACGAGTTTCTTTTTCCGCTGTCAATGCCGGCTTACTGATGTAAAATTGCCTAAAAAAAAGAGATAAGACTATTCTTGTATTTTATTTTGTTGCGGAGTGCGAACGCTAAACTAATCAGTCAAGGACATGTGACATCTATCAACCCGCAGAAGGCCAGCGTGTAAGGATCAAGCCTAAACTCTCTCAATTCATAAGATAGTTGTGAGAAGACCCGTGCCCAGTTGTGGGACATTGAAAAAATTTGAAGTAAAGTGGATATAGGTACACTTCTGACTGTATTTGCTCAATCTAATCGTCATTTTCGACAGTCTTAAGACGTCGCGTCGTTAGAATTAGGTAGGTAGGTACCTACTTGCTATAGTTTTTCTTTTTGTTCTAGTAGAAAGTAACCACAACATAACTCAATACTTGATTTTGACTTTTCCCCATTCTATTTTTTTCTCAAATCCTTTTGTTCTTACCTGACCACCAGTCCTATTAGCCTAACTCCTTGGTCAAGTACTTCTGTTTATGACTAGATGATTCTAACTTTTCCCTTTCGAAAATGGAACAGTGTTTGACGGGACTCGGGCCACGCGAACCTGCGTCTTTTTTCAGAATTTAATCTGCCTGCAAACCAAATTACATCAAAATCGGGCCCACGGTATAAGCATAAAAACTACATTTTATAAATTAGTACATATAGATTACATATCCATATTAATTAAAAAAAAAGTTTTTAAATTTTATTTATTTATGTTCAATTGATTATTTAATTCAAATTTATTAATGTGTTGACGTCTGGCTTGACAGCGACACAGGAAATTACGTCTCTAATCAGATTATTCCGTCTGATTGCGGACAACTGATGCGTCCAATGCGGTTTGCATCTACCGGGTTTGATTCCCGGTTGATTTATTTATATTAGCATACAAATGTATCAAGTGGATGATAGCGGAATAGTAACAACAATTTTGATTAGTAACATAATTCAGCGATGCCATAATCTAGCCTAGTCTAGTTGGAAAATCTTATTTGATTTTTTCTAGTGACACGTATACCATCCTTTAATGTCCGTAAGGATTGAGGAGCCACTTCAGATTTAAGAAGGAAGTTCGCACCCTTATAACTTTAATGCGATTTAACTATCGTAATATTTCCAATTTTTTTTTATAATCTTACAGATGCACTAATTAAAATACGATTTTTTATACCTCCATATCAGCAAACAGCTAATCAATATGACAAGGCAGACAGGCGCTTCTAGACATAACACGACTCCTGGAATAATAATAATAATAACTATATTAGTATCTACCCAAATAATAACATAGCATAATGTAACACTTAACCGTTATCCAAGAGTAATGACCTACATATCTAATGAAATATATTTTCGCGGTATAGTTTTTGCAAATCATTGCAGATAAACAACTATTGCATCATTATTATGTTAATTGAAATCAGCAAGTTTGGAACATACCTACCACCTACCTACTTAAAATAAACGTTGTTGTGATAGCGATAGCCAATCGTTTTTACTACATAGTATAAAAAAGTCGCTTTTTCTGTTCCTATGTCCCTATGTATGCTTAGATCTTTAAAACTACGCAACGGATTTTGATTGTTTTTTAATAGATAGAGTGATTCCAGAGGAAGGTTTACAAGTATAAAATATTGCACCCGTGCGAAGCTGGGCGGGTCGCTAGTACTTTAAATATCGTGGCCTCGAAAATCGGTCACTATTGATTAGGTATACTACCGAATTTATCGATCTGTTATGATACTATCGATACTATGGATTGTATCGATTTTTAAAAATAAGTAATAAATTCTATTGCTTTAGTTCAATAGTAACGATAGTATCAGTACAAACACTATCGATAGTATCGATACTGTCGATAGTTTTGCCCTATCGATAGGCTAACATTATAGTAACGATAGTATCAGTACAAACACTATCGATAGTATCGATACTGTCGATAGTTTTGCCCTATCGATAGGCTAACATTATAGTAACGATAGTATCAGTACAAACACTATCGATAGTATCGATACTGTCGATAGTTTTGCCCTATCGATAGGCTAACATTATAGTAACGATAGTATCAGTACAAACACTATCGATAGTATCGATACTGTCGATAGTTTTGCCCTATCGATAGGCTAACATTATAGTAACGATAGTATCAGTACAAATACTATCGATAGTATCGATACGGTCGATAGTTTTGCCCTATTGATATGCTAACTTTTTCTATACTATTGCTTGCTGTTTTTTTTTTTTTTTTATCTTTATTAAAAGGACTTGGTACAAAGTAAGGAAGCGACCATGTCGTCCTCGTAAGGCTACTTACACTTATACTTAAATAAAATAATACATTACCGCCTTTGGGAGAAATCATGACAAAACAAATAATATTAGTGTGGGTACTTACACCTAAATAACAAATTATAAGCACGTCGCTATTATGTTGGTATGCCGCCGGTCGTAGGACTTGACTGTCTCGTACGAGACAATCAAATCCTACGACCTCAATTTTAAGCCAATTTTAACTAACTTGTATAATATAATAGCATCTTTAGAGTAGGGCTGCGACAGCACAATATTACAACCACCAACAGAATTAAAGATATAGGTATTATTACATTGTCGTCGCACTGGTTCGTTTCGGGCACATTCCACTAAAATGTGGTATACGTCTTCAACAGTATTACATTCACTACAATTTGGGGATGGCACTTTTTTCATTAAAAACGCAAACTTGTTCAGTGGAACGTGACCGGAACGAACCCGAAACGCAGTGACTAAAAGACTTCTGTCTAACTTGGAGTTTAGAAACCAGGGTTGTCGATAAGGTTCAGTTTGTATAGTTCTGTACCATATACCTTTATCTGATGATACCTCCGCCAGATGGTCTGACCATAATTCAAAAGTTAACTTTTTTAAAGATGGTAAAGCGTCAGTGTAAAATGGTAAAATATTTATAGGTATACCATCTGAGACTGCTTCCTTAGCCAAGCAATCTACCTCTTCATTGCCCTGTAAACCTACATGAGAAGGTATCCACTGTAAATTAACGGTTTTATTACATTTTTCTAACTTCCGGATAGTATCTAGTATTGTATAGGCTATCGGAACTCCTCGAAGATTCGAGGTGCACCGAGCTATATGCTGTAGGGCGCTCCTGGCGTCTGTCAAGATGACATATTTAGACCCGTTATTATTACATATGTAAGATAGTGCTTCAGATAAAGCAAACAACTCAGCATACATGATGGAAACATTAGCCTCAATTTTAAATTTAATTCTAGTGTTCGAGTTGGGATCAAATATTGCAGCCCCTATTCCACCCTTCTCTTTTGACGCATCAGTATATATTTTATAGTAATCATTATATTTATCTTCTATCAGCCGGTTGGCTTGACAATATAGATATGCAGCTCCTAGTTGTTTTTTGGACTGATTAGTGCTGTCTATATGGTAGTAAAGTTTATTATCTAAATCTATATTTTGCACCCACGTATCTAAGCTAAACATTTCTAATTTATCAGTGCTGTGAATTGTAACCGAACTAAGTTCTTTATGCACCTCCGACAATAAAGGCTTCTTTTTATGACCCCAGTAAGTGATTCTATTGCACTGACTGTTGAGTTGAGATATCACGTCTAGGCAATCATTTTTCTGAAACGAGTACATCTTCAACCAAAATTTACCAGCGAGATAGTATCTGCGGAGGTGCAGAGGGGGCAAACATAGCTCATTTTGCATAACGTGAATAGGGGTGCTTTTTATAAAGCCACCAATGACCCGCATGCATTGATTTTGTATCTTCTCGAGCTTACCTAAGTGACTTTTAGCGCTAACATCGTAAAGAAAACAACCGTAATCCAATCGACTACGTATAATAGACATGTATAATGATCTTAAATGTTTCGGGTGCATTCCCCAATCTGAACCCGCGAGTACTTTAAGTATATTCATAAAGCGAGTAGTTTTTTGTGTTATTTCATTGATATGTTTACCCCACTTAAGGCTTCTATCTAACCATAAACCCAGATATTTAACAGCATCCACTAATTGTAATTTATTTCCTTTGAGTCTAATGTTTACATCCTGTTTATTTGAACCTCTTCTAAATAAGCATACTTTAGATTTTTGTTTTGATACTTCCATACCTAGAGCCTCTATTAGGTTACAGGCCACATCAAGTGCCATCTGAATACTTAAACAACCTTCTCTTATAGATTTATAGGACCCGTACAACACAAAATCATCCGCATACTGTGAAGTATATACATTAACAATATTATTACAAATGTCCATAGTCACTACATTAAATAGGATTGGAGACAATGGGTGTCCCTGTGCTAAACCGCGCCCAGTTACTCTAGATGATACGATCTTATCCAATAATTTAACTGATAATTTTCTTTCTTTAAGAAACTCCCATAGATAGTTACAGATATTTCTGCCTACCCCAAGACTGTCCATTTTTTTTAGTAAGGCTATAATATTTGCATTATTGTAGGCTCCAGTAATATCTAAGAAGCAACCCAATGTTATTAAATTATCTCCAAAACCAAGTTGGATTTGTGAAACAAGACGAGTAAGGCTATCTAAACATGAGTGAGATTTTCTAAAGCCAACAGTATTTTTGGAAAAGCATTCTTTGGACTCTAAGTACCACTCTAAACGATTTTTTAGGATTGTATGAAAGACTTTACATGGGCAGGATAATAGAGATATAGGTCGCACTTCAGACACAGGGCTCCCACTATTATTAGACTTTGGAATTGGTACTATCAAAATGCTCCGCCATTGATCTGGCACAGAGCCTGTCTCAAGAACCTCGTTAAATATTTTAACTAAATTTACCTTTCCTATATGTGGCAGATATTTTAACATGGAAAAGGAAATACCATCATCTCCTGGAGCTGTATCTTTAGATTTCATAGCCTTATTCAATTCTTGGACTGTGATCTTACTGGACAGGAGATCATTGTGTAATTTAAATAATGGTTTTTCGGGTGTTACAAAATCTGGAGCCAAATCGTGTAACAGCTGAGAAGCTGTATTTTCATCAATTTGTGTTCTAGGCACCCTATACCCTTTGAGCCATCTCATTTGTTGCCACATTTCATTCACTGATGTTGTAACATTAGCTTTGCTGCAAAACTGACGCCAAGCATTTAATTTTGCTTTACGGATTAACCTCTGGGCAGAACCTACTTTCATCTTAAGAATATCCAGATTTTGAGGGGCAGGATTTTCTCTGAATTTTGCTAAAGCAAGCCTCCTCTCAGCTACAGCTCGCGTCATGTCCATATTCCAATAAGGTTTGGGAGTAAATTTCTGAAGACGTAATGGATCTTTGCAAATCTTAATATCTGGGATATGTTTATCAGCAGCAGAGTTAACTGCATCAATGAATTGTGTATAGGCCTCTTGAACATTAGTAGATAATATTTTTTCTGAAAATATTTCCTGGAGAGATGCAGTATAGGCAGCCCAGTCAGCTTTCTTAAAGTTACGTCTTTTTCCAAAGTTTGGAACTGCAGTATAATGCGTGGAGATTTTTATAATGAGGTGGTCGCTTCCGAGATTCTCATTAGTAACTGTCCAAAAGCAATTAAGGGCCACATCACTTGTCGTTATAGCAACATCAGGTGATGAACTTTGAAGCCGTCCATTTACTAATTTAAGTCTTGTAGGAGCACCATCATTCAACGTTACATAGTTTTTATCGAGAAAAACATCGAAGAGTTGTGTACCCCTAGCATCCGTTTTATAAGACCAACTAGAGTGGTGTCCATTAAAGTCGCCAGCAATCAAAGATTTCCTTTGGAAAGAGCCAAAAATAGCGTCCCAATCGTTAGGTGTAGTCTGAACAGTTGAAGGACAGTAGACAGAAATAATATTTTCTATGGTTGCACAATTTAAGATTTTAACATGAACGGTTTGAATTCCGGGATTAATACTGCATATCTGACCAATTTGGTATTTAATGCTTGAATGAATGACTATAGCTACCCCTCCATACCCATCATCACGATCTTGGCGTACTATATTAAATCCCGGTATCCTTAACGTAGCTTCTGGATCAAGCCATGTTTCACTCAAAACAGCTATGTGTATTTTTTCTTGGGAAATGAATTGTTCTAGTTCAGTCAGTTTCGGCCGAATACTTTGGCAATTCCATTGTATAATGTTTACAGTATGTTTATGAGGTTGGAAGTCCATTATGGATTAACGATTTAATAAAGGGCCAGTCTCCAAAATAATTCAGTATTACATTAATCAACCAGTCATAGATCAACCGCCAACACGAATGCAACTTTTCTTCAAAGGTCATTTTCTTCATAAAAATAACTTCTTTAAGTCTCAATAGTAATTGTTGTATGTCCACCTCCTTTAAAGTGTTGCTTTTATTTTGTTTAGTTTTATTGGGTTCCTTATGAACGCCCTCTGATTGTAAATCTTTGTTCCCATTGCGAAGGTTTTTAGATGTATACTTTGTAGGTTTCTTTAGTGTTCCGCTGTTCGGAGTAGGATTAAAGTCAGTAGAACCTTGAGTCTGATGTACATCAGCAACTACTTTTAACACTTCAGCGTAGGAGGGCGAAACTACTGAAGGCAATTGTTCTTCGTCTGCCTCCTTCAAGTCTGACTCAATTTCAGACGTCATCGCCGGGATTGTATCGGATACATTATTCGGAGGAAGAGCTGGAACGTACATAGTAAGTGCTCGTCTATATGAACAATTAAGTTCTGCCATCAATTCCCGTATACGCCGTTCTTTTAAGAAGGTAGGACATTTTTTCCACATTGCCATATGTGTTCCGGAACAATTCACACATTTAAAGCTTGTTGTCGTACAATTGGCGTGACTTTTACTACACTTAGGGCAGATTATTTTGTTGAGTGAACAAACTTTTTGGCTATGACCAAAACGCCAACACTTAGAACATTGTGTGACTGGAAAAATATATGGGTCTACTTTAACTCGGACACCATAAGTGTACACATGAGAGGGTAAGGAAGGGCCTTTGAAACAGAGTCTCACGCACTCACTATCCTCAAAACTACCATTTTCAAAGTTACGACGTTGCAGACGTTTGGCACTTACTATCGGAATTTGACTTTCTAACTCTTTTAGAATATCCCCCTCATCTAAGTCTCGTTCAATATCTTTAATAATACCATAGGATAAACCAACTTCAAATGTTTTTTGGCATATGTACCCTTTGTCTTGTATATATTTGCAATTAATTAGCGTCTCTGCATTTTCTATATTATTAAATTGGATAAGTACCTTATAGTCGTTGACATATTTGATCTTAACGATGTCCAATATATTTTGTGCTTTAAGTATTCGCGCCAACCCTATTTGTTTAGGTAACTTCTCATTTCTAGATATCATACTGATTTCAATGTGTTCCTCTGGCAATCTTATAGTCTCGTGTACTTGGTGACTACGGGCCACTAACTTCACTTTCCTACCCACCTCCTTCCAAATTTCTTCTACGTCTACATCCCTACTTCTTTTTCCTGCTCGATACATCTCGGTCTCGTCCACACATATATTGGTCTGCTCTGTAATCATGTTAGTCTCCTCTAAAACTTCTAATGAGCTGTTTATTTCACTGTCATCCATACCCTACTCGTACACAATACATAACAAATATTATTAAAACTTGTTCGCTGCGCGATAATACAATAGTACAACAAGAACCGGTTGACACGTCCTGCCACTACGAGCGCGCGAAGTGCATTGAAAAGTGCTTGCTGTTAAAACGTAATACAAAGTGAAAAAAATTTAATTTAAGAAACAGAGCGGTCTATGTCTGTGACTCTAATGGACATTACCCGGTACAAAAAAGAGGGTTGTTATAAGTTTGAGGCGTGTACCTGTAGTTTGTGTGTCTGTATACAAGTTTGTTGCCACGTAGCGCGGATGGACAGATTTTAATGCGGTTTTTTTTATTAGACAGCTGAAGTAGTAGATATGATTCTTAACTAAAAAAATTGTGTCAGGGTCTATGAAATTTTTAGTTAATAGAATTATATTCACAACATAAGAGATACACATGTAAAATTTGGCTAACGATACCTGTATGTAATAACAAATGTAACACCACGGCTTTATCCCTCACGGGGCAGGTAGAGCACCAAAGGTGTATGTGGTGATGAGAAATCCAGCTTGGTCTATTACACAAGTACCTTTCTTTTACCGGGGGACATCCTTTACACATCCCCGGCCCGTCTGGGCGCAGGGCAGGGACTCCCAATATGTGGGACACCCAAAGGGTTTAACCTACCCACTAAAACTTCCCAGGTATTCCGTCGCGCATTTGTGCCAGGGGAATCACAGGAACCACATGTGATACAACCGCGACAGTTACTTATTTAAGTACCTAACATTTATCTATATCTGTGGGTTATTGCAGCACCGTAGCTTAAAACGAATCATTTTGATAGTTTGATTTACCAAAGCAGAGTTGATAGAGTTATCTACGCATGGAAAGTCTGGTAACATTGATAATTATAGATATCTAACCGTGCAAAGCCGAAGCGGGCCGCTAGTTAAGTAATAAAATCAACGGTTCGAAGGTAAGAAGTAGATATTTAGATACAGTGAAACTAGCCTACAGTGACAAAAGTAAAAAGGCTTCTGTCTTCAATATTGCGCGTCATGTCAAGGGCCATTCTGTCCTCTAGTGTATCCGGAGCTTAGAGCACAATCATTAATTCAATCAGTCCTCGGGTCAATGAACACAATTTGCTTACGAAATCCCGTCTTTTATCACCCTTTGATTATACTATTAGAAAAGTACCTACCTACTTAGTACAGCGTACATTGGCATGTTTTTAGGAACAGTGTTATTATGTATGCCTGAAAAAGTATCTACTTAAATATAATAATAGGTATTTATTATACAACATATTATTTACCCCATTCGAATACCTTATAGCTTTTTAATCGATTCTTAAGTAGGTGTAATACTTTTTCTCTTCGCAGAACTTCTAGACTTCATTAAATATTTAAATCAGGGGCATATTTTATAATTAAACGTTTAATATGACTGTGATGTTATTGACATTTACTAACTTGCTCTTGGCCAGCGGACTAAAGCTTAATGATTAAACTCTCTCAACACTTAAGATAGTTTAGAGAAAACCTGTATCCAGTAGTGGCTTACTAAAAGTTTATAAGGAAAATAACACAATAACAATTATTACTCGTAGGTATTCATAGCCACAGCATTCCCCACAGTTAAAGAGTGTACTATTTTACCGAAATTCTGTTAGCGACTTACCTACTAGTAATTATATAAAATGCCTCTTTACAAAATCTAGCGAAGATTGTGAAAATCTTAAATACGTATTTTCATATAAATTTTATATGCTCAAAACACTTATTTTTAATTAAGTAGCAATGATTTCAAAGGAAAGCACTCGCTTTGAGGTTCCTGCCGAGCCCCAGTAGGGTCTTAATTAGTGTTAATCTTAAGATAATAAGCCACGTGGTTACACTAATTGGAGATAAATGTTAATTGAAAGAGTAGGAAACTTTTTTCGGAATGTTTGCATATTTTTGCTAAAGCATTAAAAGAGTTAAGCCGCTTATGTGTTAAAATAGTCCCCCGACGCGTCTTTCTGTATGTATTTAAAAAACCTCTGCACAGATTTTCATTTGATTTTCACTATTAAAAACAAAAACAGCTTGTTAGTTACTTTTCTTAAGTTTTCACCAGTACACAGGGGGATTCTTAAAGAATTATATGTATAATTTGCTTCTAGGATAAAGTAAAGGTGGATTGCTAGTTGTCGACGCCGCCAGCACCTACATATTTAAGGAGCAACTTATTGAGTCATTGTATTGAAAGTAACGGAGGCGCAGCGGCAAGGGCCTCGCCTTCGAAATATAACGTCTCAGCTTCAATTCCCGGTCGTGCCCACACTTCTTTGCGTGAATTGTTCATTGCCGCTGCTTAATATCAACGAAGAAAATTTGTTTTGGGAAAGCTGCATGTCTTACCCCTAAATTCCACTGTTGCATGTTGCAACATGTTGCAATCGTTATCGTTTAGAGATGAGCAGAAAGAGATAAGACTATGCTTGTATCATGTTTTGTTGTGCAGTGCAAACGCCATTCGAGGACATGTAACAGTCACCAACCCACACTTGGCCAGTGTGCGTGTATTAAGGCTAACTCTCTCAACTCGTAGGATAGTTGAGAGAAGACCCGTGCCCAGCAGAGAAACACTAAAAAGGCTTGAAGTGACCCATACACTCGACTAATCACATTACTCCACATATATTTCTACACCAGCGGTGCCTCTATCAACCACACCCATCGTTACACTACACACACCTCTACGACGACTAAACCTAACGTAACTAATTTGTAATTTATTAATCCAAAAACCTAGTTTTCCTGTGTGTTCCTCGCGAATACTATTTTGTAATAGTACTATGGCAGATTAAAGCAGCACATACATACATAGTGACGACATAGAGCTGACAGTTATTTTCTGAAATAGTAGCAGTCTTCTGAACGTAATTCACGTTGGGTCATTTTACAGTACCTACAATGTAGCCTATAAAACCATGGATTCAGTACTTCTTATTTAGCTATTATCTTTTAACTAAATAATAATTGATAGTAGCTTATTAGTCTACTTATTAAAAATCATGCCCCTAGTTTATTTAAATAAACCTATACCCTATGTGCACCTGTGTGGTGAAAGGAGGCACCACCCTTAGACGCTTGAATTAATTCTAAAATTGCTTAGGGAACTTAATAAGATTAATTTAATTATTCCTAATGTAACAATACATAAACATTTCCAAAAAACTTACAAATACAGTGTCTTTTACAAAAAAGAAAATCTAATTTTAAATGTTAATTATCTACTTACCTGTGTTGTTTTTAACACAACATAAATTATAATCGGCAAAAAATATTCACTTAATTAGAAAAGAACTTTCTCATGTCCCGCCTTAGGGCTTAATTTTTTGTACACAGCAATTTTAGGGAAAACGTCTTGCTAACAAGGCTAATGGTTGGTATTATGAACTAAATGCTGTGTTGAATAATGGTTATATAGCGCTTCGTTTAATTTTATTACTGATAAATTACTTGAGAGACTGGCTAGTGGCTTGACATTAAAAATATCTGTAAATACTACATATAAATAAGTAACAAATTTTAAAAATAGATATTTAAGAAATTGTAGTTATAAATAACGAACTGAAAGGATGTAGCACCAGAGTTCGTCAATACAAAGAAAATAAGCCCAAACTTAAGTGTATTACCTCTTTTATTGGGACTTAACTCAAGGAATATTCTAAAAAAATAATTAGCAAAATAGGTTCATCCGTTCTCGAGTTTTGCTATTAGCAACACATTTAACTTTTATTATATACCAATACTGCTGAAATCATAACCTTCATTATTTTCCTGTAGTCGGATAAATACTAAAGCAAACGCACAAATGTATTTCTATATGTATTGGGTAGTCAGAAAGGGTTATTTGCCTATCTAATTAAAAGTTAAATTAACAAACAGTCTTACCATAATTTAATTACTGTTTAAGCGAAACAAACCCCTCTCTCCCCATTCTACAAACTCAATACGAAACCATATTAAATAGGAACAATATCTTGTATAGGAATCTGTATCACACCGTTTGGTTCATTAATTCTAACGAGGAATCATAATATCGCTGATTATATTATTTGATAACAAGTAACTTTATTACCGTATTAAAAGAATGTGTTGTTGATTGTTACAGTTCGGTGTAATTGTAGCAGATATTATCTATTTTTAGAAACAAAAAAAATCATTTTGTACAAACTATTTTGTGAGTTTTATAGAAAATTCACTAGGATTTCGTGAATTATGTTTACTGGTAATTAACGGGTGTGGTAGGCTTCGACTGTGATTAGTAACCACCCATCAGACAAAGCCGCACCGCCAAGCGGCCTTGCCGTTTTCTGGTGATACCATTTATAAGGGTGGGTCGGAATATTTGCCCCTTTATGGTTTCTAACCATATAGCGCTTCATAACACTGCCACCTTCCCATCGAAAATCATTCGTAATCATGAGTTAATCGGCATATTGGCGCATCCCATTGTAGACTACATCATTGCTTGACATCAGGCAAGTTGTAGCCAAGCGCGAGCTTACTGCAGAATATAAAAAAAAAAACACTTTTTTTATGCAAAGTCGGTCGAAATTGAATGTGACTTCAAATGATGATGTATGTAGTACCTTAAAGTATTTGGGTACTGTTTTATTATATTGAAAACTTTAGGAACCCCTGTCGTGTAGTACCGGATTTGATGTGGCGGAAACGGATAAAACGAGCGCTTGCTACTATTTGCACGGGAATAATACCGAAATGACACGAGGACGCCCCTCGAGACGGTAACAAAATGCGCAATTTATCGAATCACTTGTCGTGACAATCACAGATATATTGAGACAATAATACATCATCGGTACACACCCCAGTCTTGATATATAAGTCTAATAATAAATTCTGATTACGGTATATAGTAATAGTATTGTCTTAGATTTACGCGAATATCACACATTGAAATAAAAGTACTTTTAACGGATTTTATCGCGGTTTATTTTAGATTTTAGATCCCAAGAAGAAGAAGCCAAGGCGGGCCACTTGTCACTACAGCCTTACTGTGAAAGTTTGTGAATATTATTTAGATGAATAATTTTATGCCATTTCATGGCCGACTATGACACCATAAAGTATTATTATTGCAGTTGTACGAAAGAGAAGTTGCTCTACAACTTGTATAGCGGCATCTCTCTTCCGCAGCTCCAAGAATACTGCTATAAGCTATTATGGTATCTCACCTGACCTGATAAATGTTAGCGAAAATGTTGTTTGTTTAAGATTTTTTTGGATTGAAGTATAGAAAACTTTTTAACCCGGTAACAAATATTCGAATTACTTGCGATGTTTACGGTAGTCTTTCCAAGCCCTTTACGAGTGTCAGTACAAAAAAGTTTTCGTGTATACTATTCTTATTCTTTATAGAGCACAAAACACTTACTTACATAAACAATTAACAAATAGGAAACAGCACATATACACACCATGAATCTGTCAAGATAATAAGTTAATATGTAACAAAATCTAGAAAGTATTTAACTTATTCTATTTCAAATCTATTTTATCTAATTTATTCCATGCCTAGTATTACATTTTCTTTTTGATAAATGTTTTGAGCGAAAACAAATTAATTTGAAAACGGATCTTTACTGGTTCAAGATAGTAATCGGAAACATTTTTCGTATTGACGTACATACTTGTACTAGGTGTAATGGGCCCCTAGATAAAGCTACATAGCGAAGCAATTACAAAAGATCGAGAAGAACAAAATAATTAGGATTGACATAAAATTGTCACGTGACTTTTCGAAGGTTAATTGTTCTTTTCGATCTTTCGATATTGCTTCGTTATGTCACTGTCTAGGGGTACTGAAGCTAGTAATGCCTACTTTTAGTAGGTACCTACACGTGTAGAAACACAAACTTCCAAGACGTTCTACCTCATTGACTCGCATGCCCAATTTGCCAAATCTCTAAAGGGTTGCCCTTTTGTGCAAATGTTCTGGGCCGGACTAAGATAATGACTGCAATGAAATATAACGATGCCTATCGCCCTTGCCTATCTCCCGCAGTATCTGTGAATGAAGGGGGAGATATTAGGCCGGTCATTGAGATTATTGATTAATTAACGTTTTAACTGGATTGATAATGGAAGGAGGCCGCGTTTACGTAATGTTCAGCTGGCGAAAGAAATAGTCTGATCATTAATGTACTCCTGAATTTCTAAAAGAACAAAGATAAAGAAGAAAAGAAAATCGGACTACAAGTATCCAAAGTTAGTAGATATAGGATTTGGAAGATATATTTAGAGCATAATTTCTTATCTTCAAGCTAGTTGTAGTCAACTGCAAGCCAATTTGAGGATAAAAAAATATATCCTACAGTCACATACCATACCAACCTACGTCATGTCTTTTTCCTATAGGTGCTGGTAGCGTCCATAGATACGATTAAAATTTAGTGATTATATTTTTTTTCGATACACAATCACACGTTAGCAAGAATTAAATCACTTTTAAACAATACTTCCAGACTTTAAAAAAATACTTTCAAGTCACTCACATGGGCAAATTCAAAGAGACCAAGATAGACCAAGTAGGTACATTTACAGCAGATGCACAAAATACTTTTTTTATTGGGGTGACGACAAGGTCGGGAAAATCGTATTTTAATTAGTCGGTCAGTAGGATTATAAAGCAAAAAATACGTGTTTAACATTATTAAACATGTATTTTTTGCTTTATCATTGAAATGAAACAATCTAAATATATAAAAGAAGAAACTGACTGGCTGACTGACTGACTGCCCAAACCGCTAGGTCTGGAGACTCCGAATTTGGCACATAGGTTCCTTATGGGGTCTAGGGGAGCACTAAGAAAGAATTTTTCAAAACTCACCCTTTAAGGGGGTGAAACGGGGTTCCAAAGTTTGTATCGAGAAACAAGATTAGTGAGATCAATTTAATGAAGCTAGTATTATTATGAAGAAGCAGTGGGCAGGCCACATCGCACGAAGAGCCGATAACCGCTAGGGGTGTAAAGGTTCTCGAGTAAAGACCACGCAATGGTCGCCGCAGCGTTGGCCGGCCCGCCACAAGGTGGACTGATGACATCGTTAAAATTGCGCGAAGCCGATAGATGGTAACGGCCGGCAACCGATCGCTGTGGCGTTGTAAAAGAGAGGCATATGCAGCAGAGGCAGAGGCAGCGGTGGGCGTCTCCAGGCTGACGATGATGATGATGATAAATATTATTATTATTATTGTAAGGTGGTAACAGTATTCTGTAACGTAGAGGACCTTAGTAACTCCACACCGTAGTAGGGTAGCTGTTGGCAATTTCAAATTGAATTAGTTTAAAAGCGTGTTTAAACAATATGAATAAAATACCAAACAAAATCCTGTCATGTTTGGTATATTTGGTACAAATGAACTATTAAACGAAAAAACCTTATTATCTGATAAACTCTTTTGCTGTCATCACATAGAGTTTTTAACAAAGGCAGTCTTCACAAAGACGAGTAAAGCCTCTGTGACGACAACTCGTTAAAATTTTAATCCCCTCCGATATAAATCTGATTGGAAATGCACTAACGTACTGAAACAACGGAAAAAGAATATTGGGCCATGTAACGAGTGTCCGCATTTTGATTCACAAATTCTCTGTATTTTACATAATAATAACAATAGAGACGACATTGCTTTTTGTTTTGTTCGTCAGATAGTTAAATTAAATACAATACGATACGTCCAAGCGACAACTTTAATGACGTCACGCTTAGGTAAGTTATTTTTTTATTTATTTATTCAAAATATAAGTATTACACAAAAAATCATCCTTCGCCAAACTGTACATACAGTTTGTAGACGTCGCGCTCATTCACAATTTATAATAAGTACTTATACTATTGAATTACACCTACTATACCTAATTACAATTTCATGCATGCATTCTCCTATTTGTTGTTTTATTACTTACTTCCAAATATATCTTTAAGTTTCCATTTTAATTTCAGTTTACATTTAATTTTCTTTTCCTCCCTTAATATCTCATATTGGTTACATAACTTTGGCACTATATACTGTCTGTCTGTCTGGCACTATATACTGTTTTATAGAGAGGTATAACGTAGCGCACTCCTACACGGTAACTATAATGCGTTATTTCTTAATATTGTTAGATTTCAATGATACAGCAAAAAATACGTGTCTAACATTTTTTTATTCGGACTAATAATTTTCATACCCAGTCCTCATCCCAATTCTGTATTCTCTGGTCTCAACTTAATTAAGTCATATACTTTAATTTAACACAGAATAGTACCTATTCTGCCGTCTTACGGAAGAAAGGCATTGTATCTGTCATTTTTCTCGTAACTATAAGGTATTGATATCGTCGGAATCACTATCTTTTACTGATACTTTAACATTTGTTTAAATATATCTGTTTGTCTTGTGTCTGGGTGTAATTATCTATATTTATGTATATATTTACAAAAGAAAAGTATTTTACGTAGTATAGTCATCTGTC
This sequence comes from Meganola albula, assembly GCA_936450015.1. Classification (NCBI taxonomy): domain Eukaryota; kingdom Metazoa; phylum Arthropoda; class Insecta; order Lepidoptera; family Nolidae; genus Meganola; species Meganola albula. Next base: position 7,583,840 of record OW388155.1, on the reverse strand, counting down.
AATTACCAGTTATCTGGTTTCCATAGTACAAGCTCTGCTTAGTTTGGAATCAAATGACCGTGTGTATTCATGTCCCACTATTTAATTACGAAAAAAAATGTTAAATGTAGGTACCCTTTATCCTTAAGACAGCAGTATTATCTGTGTACCTACCTACTGGTAGGTTAATGAGTTACTTGAAGATCCTACAGTATTCAATACCAACATTACAGCCGTATTAAATCCTCGTAAAACGTATTATACCCGAATTCCTTAACAACATTCCATTACATCAAAGTTTTTCTAAGAGCAGCGTGTTTTAGCGTTATTAGCCTAACATTACTCAGCCGTATAATTCGCATTTCGAGAGTAATCTATCTTAGGAAAAACATCGAACCGTACACAAAATTACGAGTCAAGGACGTGGAAATTCGGAAACTTCCATCATCTTTTCTTTTAGATCTTTTCAGACGGCAATGCTTAACCCTTATCCTATATTCTAGCTAAATTGATAAATTTTCTTCTTTAAGTACGGTCGTTTGAAATATTAGGTAAGAATTTGTGAATTTATCTGACTAGTGTTGCTATAGAAAGAGAGATAGAGTCATTTATTGCCGAAAACTGTGTTTATATACGAACGTTTGTTTGTTTCAAGTATTTTTAAACCTCGACGTAACACGAGGAGTGTTGTAAGTATTACCGCTGTGTATGTCTGTGTGTCCTTCGGTACCGTAGCTCTGAAAGGGAAGAACCGATTTAGATGCAGTTTTCAGATTTTCCAGCGATGGTTCTTACATTACCTAAGTTTCAATAAAATCAGTTATACCAAAGTCAAACCAAGACTTTGTTTGGCTACCACTAGTCATTTATACGCAATGAACAAAAACCCTAACTTTACCTAATTTGATAATCCTTTAGGAACAAATAATTCAAATACATGAAAAGAGGTTGTTATCCATTCAAAAATAAGCAAATATCTAAAAGAGTCAACGACATTTGTCATTTGATTTATTTATGATCTATGATAGAATTTCAGATATGTAAAAGTAATAATTATTTGTGTAAAGAAAGATAAATAACTTATAATGTCGTTTCTCTATTAATTTTCAGGTAAAATATTGATTTGCTGTTTGTTTTCTCTTTATGTTATTTCTGTTTGTAATAGATTTGAATAAACTCTATTAATTTATGATTCTTCCATCTTATATACAAATTATTTAAACGCAAAGACGACTACCTCACTTTATGTATATTTAGTAACTAGTTTTCCGCCCGCGGCTTCGCCCGCGGATGTATGTTATCGCGCTAAACCTATCCTTTACCGGGTCTCAATCTATCTCCATACAAAATTAGTTCAGTAGTGTAGGCGTGTAAGCAACATTTTGAAATCGGCAAGCCCCCATAGGCATCTCCATAAATCTATAGGGGTTTCTTAAAAATACTACGGCTCTTAGACCATACATATTGTAAGTTTTTCATTCAAATAACCAATAACAAAAAAAGTTGAAATTTCGAATTCTATTCGTAGCATTGAGTTATCAAACATGTCATTGTGTCAAAATAAAAAAGTTAGATCAAAATGATGAAGGAGTATTGATATCAACTTTGAAGAAAATCCCACTCAGAATAATTTCTCAGGCTTCGCCCGCATAGTATTAGGCTAAAAATAAAAAAAAATGGAAAAATAAAAAACACGTGTTTCATTATTTGTTTTAAGCTTTATTTGTACCGAATTTGAAGTGAATCGGACCACAGACTAAACAGTTCTGGAATATTTAATTTTTCCAAAAAAGTTCATTTTACACTCCCCCTGGGGGTAGTTTTGGAAAAATAAAAAACACGTGTTTTATGATTTCTTTTAAGGTATATGTGTGCCGAATTTGGAGTGAATCGGACTTGAGACTAAGCAGATCCAGAGAAACTTTAATTTTTACCAATAAAACTCATTTTCCACACCCCAGGGGGGTTATTATGGAAAAATAAAAAACCCGTATCTCATTATTTGTCTTAAGGTTTATGTGTACCGAATTTTAAATGAATAGGATCAAGGAATAAAAAGTTGCATACAAACTTCACCCCTCTATTTAACCCTCTTAGGGGATGATTTTTGGAAATATTAATAGCCTATGTCCTATTCTAGGGTATAGACTACCTACCTTTCAAACTTCATTTACATTGGTTGAGCGGTTATGGAGATACGTGGTAACAAACCTTCACACACACACACACACTTACTTTCGCATTTATAATATTAGTAGGATAGGATAGGATAGGATTTGTAAAAGTAACTCTGTCTGTCTGTCACGCTTTCACGCCAAAATTGCTGAACCGATTTAGTTGAAATTTGGCCCGGGGAAGGACATAACATAAATTTTATCCAATTGCGCAAAAAAAAGTTAATGGTTTAGCGCGATACCTGACATATGTACTTGCGGGTGCGGCGGAGCCGCGGGAGTAAAGCAACTTAAGAATAAACTGCTTCCTACGCACACGAAGAACTCTAACAAATTACCTATCAATTTATAATGTGACTTTATTTAATTTATTTTAGAAAAGGAGCACTTAGATTTACATAACTAGGTAAACGTTACTATGACAACATCTAAAGTAATGAAACTAACTACTGGCTTTTGTTACAATAAAACACTTACCCAGATATTTGCAAACCTTGTAAGCAAAATTTAAATTCAAATAGTTGGAAAATTCGCTGAGAACTAAAGTCAACTTTACAAGTCTAGTTTCCTTGCTGATTAGTCAGCACAATTACATTAATCTGCAAAAGACTTCGTCTGAAAAATAATAGATAAATCGAACGTTGTTAAGCGTCAGATCTTTATTTAAGGCTGTGATTGTAATTCTTTGAACAAACTATTACCATTAACACTGACATAATTATTACTTCGGAAAAACATGTGTGCGGAGAGTAAGACCGACTAAACAGAAAGGGATAGCGAATTCGTCTCCCACACTAACGAGTATCTCTTTCTGATTTAAACCCATCTTCAGTCATAGGTACCAGAGGTTAGCTGATACGCGGCTGTGTGTCAGCTAACAGAACTGGTGAGCACCATAATGTAGAGGGAGTGAGTCAAACCTTAGGCTTAAATATATTTTTTTATTCTTAGATATGCTTGCGCTTAACTACAACTTGCCTTGTTAGGCAATAATGTACCCTACGATGGAACGCGCTAGCCCCGTATACCGATTCACCAGTGATACGAATGATTATCGGTGAATAGGTAGCACTTGAATGAGCCTCCATATGGTTAAGAACCTTAAAGAAGCAACAATTCCGATCCATCCTCTCTGCATAGTGTCACCAGACACCGCACCGGAACACGGTAAGGACGCTTGACAGCTTGTCTGGTGGGTGGTCACTAACCACGGCCGAAGCCTACCACCAGTTGATTGTCACCTGATTTGCACCACCCGGGGGGTGTGGGGATCACAATAATTAAATTGGCTTTCATTTTATGTTTTTGATGGGATTCCATCTCACTCGATTTAATGCCAAAAGATAGTTTAATAGTAGGATACGTTTAGTTTGGTATACGAAATATGGATATGGATTGATACTTATGTAGGTATGTACAAATTTAAAGTATCGATAAAAAATATACTTACTCAATACATAGATAAATTTGTAAACAATTCATAAATACGTAAGCACCTCATAATTTCTCACTGCCACATTTTTCCAGTAACGACCGCGACCGGGCCAGGAACCCGTAATAAAAATTTGTCGCACCCTTACCAACTGATCTATTTTATATGAATGCGCATATTTCACCAATAAGTATTAATATTTTCAATAAATATTTAGTAGCTGATAGCAAGTTAAATCGGGGCTTTGCCAACGTAAGCGCACATACGCACTATCAGGGTAACCGGACGGATTGTATACCATGACGTTGCGATCGTTTTTTACTTTCGTAAAATTGAGGTAGTTTTGTGTGATAACAGTATTCTACTTCATTTTTATTAGTCAGTATTAAGTTGCCGTAGTATTACTTAATATTTCTATATGTAAAATTGAAATCATCTTATGATTAAATCATTTATATCTTAATTAATCCTATAAATTTCATGTAGCCACCAGAACAACTAAACCTGAAAATCATCCGCAAGTACAGCCATGTTAAAAAAAACTGTTCTCAGTTGTACACTCTATTCAGAGTGGTAAATGTCTTTAAATGTATGATTTATGATTATAAAGGATCATCAAATCTGTTTAGAAAAGTTGCAAGGTGATAGAGACCCTTTTCGCTACTCCATTAGAGCATGATGTTTGGTTTACTGATATTACTCGTCTCAATTCTATCCAGGCGAGTGGTTACGCTAACTGGATCCTGCCAAAAATATTCACGTTCATGAAAGGTCAACTGCAGTGAGGTTTGAGGAGTTGAATTGAAACTTACGGACAACTGCAGAGTAATCAATTGGACAATGCGTACGTGCACGGACGCCAGTAACGGGGCTCTCTCGGAAATTGCGGCCCTGCATCGCCTCGTCTCGTGATATATTCGGGCTATTGTTGGTACCAACGGTGGGCATTTTGTTATTCCAATGCTACCGTTATTTAATGGCCTAAATAAATATTGTGAACCCTTCTGATACGCAGAGGCAACTAATTTCGAGAGTTTTATGAAAATATACAAGAAAAATGGAAGAGTTTCTATGAACGATTTCAGACTAGCGTTCTATAAGAGCGTTTTATGCGCATACCTATAGGTGCGGTTTCTATGTGTTTACGTATCCATATTTCATTACTACATGCACTTTAATATACTAGCCAGAATATTAATTTGGTTTCAGTTAATGTTTAGTGTACGCGTTTGGCTCCATCTTACCTATTATAAATCCGGAAATTAGTATGAATTTAGGAAATGTCTAGATGTTGGTTGTTTGTTACTCTTCCACGTAAAAACTACTTGATGGATTTGTATGAAATGTGTCACAGAGATAGATTATAGTCGCCGTCGAAAGATAGGACTAAATACGCCGCGTATTTTTCGGCATACAAAAAAAGACAAACGTGAATACTTCAAACTAGCGTATTAAACCTGAAACTACTCTTTTACAGTGATGGGCATAGGGTTGCCACTCGTACTCTATTATATAGTATCGTGCCATATATCGGTCCATATTGTACTATATGTTTTAAAAAAAAAAATAGTACGAATAATACTAAATTTTTATCAGTAATTCTGTTTTTAATAACTTCGTTAATTAACTGTGACACAGCGCAGTGTTGGGGTTTTCAGAATGGAACGGTCATTCGATGCTCACACGTCATTGCATGCAAACTTCAATTTCTTGGCAGCATTGAGCTTAGTTTCCTTATCCTTTCCTGAAAGGGATACCTACATTCAAAGAAAAACAAGAAATGTGAACTTCAAATTTGTAGTTGAAAATATAAATGGTTATTAAAAATTAAAAATCTATATCTATACTTAATATTATAAATGCGAATGTAAGTTTGTTTGTTACGCTTTCACGCAAAAACTACAGAACCGATTTGGATGAAATTGGGTATGGAGGTAGTTTGAGACCCGAGAAAGGACATAGGATAGTTTTTATCCGACTGCGCAAAAATAAGGTAATGTTTTGGCGCGATAACCGACATACAATGAAAGCTAATTAAAAATATATGCAATGTTTTGGAAAAACTACTATTTTAGCTTCCAAATTAGATGGCAACCCTAGATAGGCAGGTGGTTGTTTGTTCGATATTTGCGATATCGATATTATTTTATAGTCAATGTTATTGCTTCTGCTGTCAATGACTGACAACATCAGCACAAAGGTAATTCGATTATTTGTACTAACGAATATTGGTTACTGGAAAGCAATGCTGATTTATAAAGGCAACTTGATTGCTTTACCAATACCGCTTGCTATCTGAATCTGAAATGTTAGTATTCGGATATGCTTAACATTAATAATTGAAGAATTTCATAACAAACGTTATAGAATAGCTATATGTACCTACATTATACTTACATTTGAATGTGTACATTATAATTTCCTTAGACAATTTAACACTTCGTGAAATTTGAAATTTAAGCATCTTTACAAATGCACACGTAAATTAAAGCTACACACAAACACAAAACATGAAAAGTTTATGTATACAAACTGTTCATTACCTTGGCACAGGGGAACGCGTTTTTTTTTGTAGTGTATTGTATACCAATTCCTGTGTTAAATGTTCTAAGATAATTCCATACGAAACTTATTAAAAAAGTAGTTAGCTTAAAAGCATATGAAACTTATTTGTTTAAAAATATTGTTATGTACTTGCGTAATCCCAGAAAAAAAAATTGTTTTCCTAACCCCATCTAAAGTAGGTACGTTACTAGGCACAATCTGCGGCAGCTCTTAACTAGCTCTTGCAAAACAACTTACAACTTACTTATGCTGGCCGGTTACAATGGTATAGTGTCAGAGGGATGAATATCAAGGCAGAATGATTTTTTATTGGTGCTTAGCTTTATTTCAGTTTACAATTACTACTTTACTTTACTGTAGCAAAACTCGATTTGAATGTAAAACAGCTTAAATAAAATATACATCAATGCATTAGATGCGTGAAATGACGCGATGCGATGCGATGGTGGTAAAGACTAACCCCATAGTGGAAAGGTTGATCGTTCGCTATCGGAGTAAGGTAACGATACATTCCGCATAAGTTGACAAAACAAAGCACAGTTATTGGATACCGATTATCTCAGTACCTAATAAGTACGAATTTCACCTTATATGTTTGTGACAAGGGATCGCCCGCCACCCAAAATAGAACTTCATGGTGCTCACTTTTTCTAGTCTTAGTAGTAACCAATGTGAGCGTAAACCTTAGTGTACAACTTACCTAGTATTTAAAAGTATTAAACATTTAGACTAAACCATTTATTTACATCTTAGTCACACAAACAAAATGTAAGAGTAACGTTGTTACCAGTTTGGGAGTCCGTTTCGAAGTGGTTTCCTTTAGCGCAACTTCAATATCCTGTCTTAAGTTAGTTTCTAACTAACAGAGTTTCATTCCGTGTTGGCAATACGACATTTGTTATTTATTAATCAGTTTATTATTGTTCTTGTTTAGGTTTTGGGAACAAGTTAGCGTAGTAATGTATTTGCCTTTTTTTTTTTTGTAATACTAGCTTCCACCTACGGCTTTACCCTCGTAGGGCTATTGGGATAAAAAGCATCAATTCTGTTAAAGAATGTTTATGCAAAATTCGAAGAAGATTGGACCAAGGAATCGCGTAGTTCCATACAAATTTTAACCCCCGTTTTCACCCCTTTAGAGTACGAAGTTTGAAAAATCCCTTCGTATCGGATACCTACATTATACAAAAAACACAACGTCCAAGATTCTAACATCTAGAATCAGCAGTTTGGGCTATGCGATTATCCATGAGTCAGTCAATCTGTTTGTCAACTGTTGCCACGACAGGTAGACAGAAGACAAGTATCTGCTTATTATGAAAATGAAAAAATTATCACATATCACCAAATCTCAGATACTAGTAAACCTACAAAGATGATATTTAGCAGGGTAGATAAAAAATAAAGAGTAAAAGAGAATTCAATATCAAAAGTGAGGAAAAATTTTCAACCAAAAAAGTATAGTACCCTCGGTAGTAGCAGGTATTGTAATTATAGTTATTATCATCAGCCTATTTTAGTCCACTGCTGGACTTAGACCTCTCCCAAAGCACGCCGCTGAGCACGATCCGCGGCTACTTTCATCCAGCCTTTAACAGCCACCTTGCAGAGATCGTCACTCCATCTAGTCTGAGGGCGTTCTACGCTACGTTTGACAATCCATGGTCTCCACTCTCCACTCAAGAAGTCGTTTACGCCAACGGTTGTCGATTCTGCGGCAGATATGACCGGCCCATTGCCACTTCAGCTTACTAATCCGGTAATTATAGTTACATACCTGTATACATTGTTTTGTCGGCCTTAGAATCCTTAATTTTCTTATCTTATCTTGGCCCAGCGGAACGTTTTGTGCTTCCCCTTAATTCTATGACCGCTGCTATTTGTCTCCAACGAAGAAGGCCGTATTCATCAGGAGTACTGTGCCACCATAGAGCATTCATACGTTTTCGCGCTAGTGAGTTACACTCGACAGTATGTGCTCCATGGTTTTTTAGTTCTAGACAAGCCCCTCCAATCCCTAGTTAATATCTTGGCTGTATAAAGGCTATGCAAGTTTTAAATAACAACCATGTCTTATTAATATCTAACTTAATCGAGATGCTATCTAAATTTCAATATAAATTAATACTAATTTGCATTGCCGATTTTGCTACACTGTTTACTTTATGTAATTAGTTTGAAGTACTATGTTTACCAGTTAAAGAATTAGTGTACCTCACCGACCAGACACCTTTAGACACCGCATAGCGGGGGGCCTGCTCGCCTTACTTATTTCTTACCAACCAATCGAAATAAGCTATCATCCCCAATATCCCGGCAACTTTTGATAATTACAATTTCATACAATATTTGAACAAAGTAGCATCTAGTAGGTATCACGTCAGTGGTCTACCTATAATATTCAGAAACACAAAACCATCAACTAATTTAAATAATTATACTAACTAACTAAAACTTTAAACAATCAGTTCGAAACAAACTGCTCAGCTGTTCACAATAAGTAAGTAATATCGTAATTCTAAACCGTTTAACTCAATAAACTTCTAGCATTACTTATGATAGAAATGTAATTAACAAAATGATATTAAGTGGAAATTAATACAAGTTCTCTTTACAGCAACAAAGCTCGTCACAACTCGGGGTCGGCTGAAACTTGGCTTAACATGTTTGGACGACATTAACAATGCACCTAATCTACTAATATTTTGAGTACACAGCAATCTTATTTACATAATTTTAAAGCTCACTTTCGAATGGCACTTGTAGTGTTCAGATGCATTATCTCGTGGTAAATTTGAAGAACTGGAGCTAACTGTCATTGTCATGCCGGGCCTTTATACTAGGAACGGGGCTAACTTAATCCACGCTCATGTCGGGCAATTGACTTAGTCAAGCTAATTTGTATCACTGTGTATATATACAAACAAACTGATAACATTTTTATAAGCGTAGTACTTACTTAGTTCATTAAAAAATCAAACACCTTTTTAATATGATTGCAAGTGTTGGTTTATTTTTATTTCCGCAAAATTTTAAGTTTATTTGCTTTGTATATAATACCTATATTGAGTGATGTAATTGGATTTTGTTTTTTTATGAAAACTTTATAATGTAGGTACATACTTCTAAGTCTAATTAATATCACAGTCTATAGAACTCATCTTCACCTTTACATAGCATAAAATAAAATTACTACTGCTGTTTGTTGGCGATAAACTCAGAAACTACTCTATGGATTTTTATACGGTTTTCACCAATAGACAAATTCATATGAGGATGGTTTATAGGTGCCTAATTCATACCCGTGTGAATCCGCTGCGGGTTGCTTGTAATATTATAAATATATAGCCGTTGATTGAATTCCTGCACAAATGTAAAACCATTTTCAGTACTGTAGGCTCAGATGCGAACCTTTTACAGGCTCCATCAAATTATTTTAGTGCTTTTTATTTGTTAACTAAAAGCGTTGTGCTAGCCTATGCTTTTAAGTGATTCGTCGTATGTCAAGTAAAATAGAAAATTAGGTACAATATATTAAGTTTGTATTATATTGTACACCTCCGTAAAACTATTTTAAAGAATTTCTTGCTATAAATATACAATTTGCCATGAAAATTTGCGAAGATGCGATGCTACAATTGAGGCAATAAGTCAACGAGGAAAGAGCCACGGGCAATCACTTCTTATCTAAAATGAGTTGCCTCTAGACACGTTCTCATGACGACACAGGATCAACATAATGATACCACAGCTATAGAACGCTAAATGAGAAATGCTGTCAGTACTTCCTCTCCAAAAATACTGTAAGACTGTGCCAAAACACTGATTACTCCGTGTCTCAAGCTCACGCTTCGTTTTTCTGTGCCAGCTTTTATTTTTTATGGGTAGGTGTTAAAATATGTCATAATATAATATTTATAGGCCTTTAATTGTATGTACTCAGATCTCGAAATATTTAATCTCAATATCTGATAACATAAAATAGGAAAAATTACTCAACATTAGTTTTTATACCGTCTTCTAGAGTATAAAAGGTTTTTTTAATATTGGTTAGTGGGTACCGTAAACTGGAATTACAGTTCCTATTCTGCTATGAATATTATATCTCAAGGTCTGTTAACATACAATTATTGTATGTTGCCTATTATAGGCAAGATGACTTAACATTAATTTTTTAGTCCACCTTTTAGACTGTATTATGTTAATCAAAATTAATTGTTAGTGGGTACCGTAATTCTAGGAATTACCGTTCCTATTCTACTTTGGATAGTTGAACAAAATGATGACCCAATAGTTTGCTGCAACTATACATATTAATCTTTATCTTTAGATACAAAGTACATATTTATATAGACCGGAATTATCATTAAATATGTACATATCTACATAAGTGTCTGCTCCACTAATGAAGCAGTAAATTATTGTCCCAAGTTTAACTGTATGCCGTTCGAAAACCGCATCAAATAATATTCACGACGGGTCACCATGAATAATGGATAGCTACCCGTGCCCAGCTTAGTGTCAATGAGATCACGCGCACCCGCTGCCATTGGATTATAGCGAATAAATGACAAAAATCGTTTCCGAGCCAGCGATGTCTGAGCCACTGTTCGGAAAATGCTTATTTTTATTCGGACCCGTTGTTGAATCGTAAAAATATTTTGTGATGATCAATTTGTTTATTAAAAGTATCGTATGACTTCCTCGTTGGAGTCGTTGGTGTAAGGCTGTATGGAATAGCGTGCTCGAATGTAGTCTACGTCAGTGCACGGTGTATGAAGAGAAATCGGACGTTTTCAAATGGAATTCCTCTTTAATTCTTAAAGAAAATAAATTATTTTGATTTTATTTGAATCTCGTGAAAATCCAAAATGAGTGTTGAGACTTCTCTGATGTCTCAGTACTAGTCCGTGGTCAAGAAGTTGCTGGTTGAACCCCTGGGAGAGTACATTAAGCCGTGGTCGGGTCGGTCACGCGACCGATCTGGTACCAGTCGTTTCGATTCGAAATTCCACTAAAAACGATCCCCCACATGGTATGGTCAATGGGGAGTGGGAATTCAAAACAGCCGCCTCCTCTTCCTCTTTATTAGTGGTTAGGCATTGACTACACGTATAAACAAACAAACAAACCAATATTATTGCCGCGACAGGTCTACTGTGATTCCATGAGGGTTTCTTTTCTATATTTCCGAAGAACATCATCAGATCAAAATAATATTGAATGGCCTGGTAACGTAGTGGTTAGTGACCCTTACTGCTGAGTCGAAGGTCGTGGGTACGACTCCCACCCAGGACAAACCTTTTTGTGATGAGCATTTGTGTTGTTTGTTCTGTGTCTGGTAATACTTATATAAGACTTTATATTCTAAAATACAGAGAATCTTAGTTACAGCTCGAAATTAGGATTATGCCCAATAATCGGCAGTAGGCTTGGTCCTATACGTCATAGGTATAGCCGGTAAAGAGTGGGTGATTATTGGCCTTGACTACACCTTTGGGTTATGCTAGCGTGATGGTGTATTATGTTATAATCAATAGACGAAAAGTATTATGCAAATCTACGTACGGTAACGTAAAGATACCTGTAGCTTAATAAAAAAAGTTTTCACTTTTAAATACTTATAGAAAAGATTTCGTCTGAATAGCCCGCAGCAACGCAGGTAAACATCGCCCCGTGTTTCCCTTCTTTGTAATTAAATAACGACCCCAGAAGGTTCAGCGGATGCTCGGAAAAATAATTTTATTACCTACGAACCTCGTTCGTTCTTTTTATTCCTCGTTAGCATGCAATAAGAGTTAAAAATACTAAGTATAACAATAAAAAACTTATATGTATGTTGTTTAACAGCAACATACGAGTAATATAACATAACATACCATCACGCCTGTGTAAAGGTAACGAATTGAAAAAAATAAATATTCCAGAACTGTTTAGTCCTTGGTTCAATTCATTTCAAATTCCGTATAAATATACCTTTAAACAGTTATTAAAACATGTGTTTTTTATTTTTCCAATTTGTTTTATTTTTATTCTAATACCACGCCGGCAAAGCCTGAGAAATTATTCTGAGGGTGAATCTGAATTTCTTCGAAGTTGATATCAATACTCCTTCGTGATTGCTCATTTAAATTACTCTTTATTTTGACACAATGACATGTTTGAAAACTTAATACCATACTACTTACTTATTCGAAATTTAAATTTTATTTGTTCTTGGTTGTTTGAATGAAAACTTACATTATGGTCTAAGAGACCATAATAAGAGACTAAATTTATGAACATGCTTTTGGGGGCTTGCCGATTTCAAAATGTTGCTTACAGGCCTACACTACTGAACTAATTTTGTATGGAGATAGTCCGAGATCCGGGAAAGGAGTTTTATCCGACTGCGAAAAAAAGGTTAATGGTTTAGCGCGATAACCGATATCCGCGGGCAGAGCGGCGGGTGAAAAACTAGTAACTCATTTAAATAAGTCATATTTTCTGAGTCCCTATTTTGACTTTCGCCAAAAATCGGGAAGAGAAATTAAAGGCAGAGCGCGAAAAAACAAGAACGCATCGAAGGTCACTCTGTGCTTAGATATTTTAATTATTATTGTAATAATAAAGTGGAAACTAACTTGAACAAAGGAAAGTGGATCACAACAAATATGTATAACTGCCAAAGTAAGTCCTGTTATATATTTTACTTTACTAGAATGTCGCGTGAGAAATAGATATAAGATAACCGGTGGGTTAAACAAATGTATGAAATTCTGTAGTAGTGCCTGATTAAAGGAACGTAAAACCAATAATGTTTTCTTTCCCAATGGATATACTTCCATTTTACCCGTTTAACTCGAGGTATCCGGCGACTAGGACCGCAAAACTCGAACCGCGGCCCAATTGCTGGATGTATTTATTTTAAATATTTTGCTCCCGGCGACTGGGACCATAAATAAATGAATACAAAAATTCATTGTTCAAGCCAAAAATAGCACAGGCAAGCGAAAAATTCAGCAAGTGTCTAAGAACCATCTAATTTTACACTGTCCAATGCAGCGTGAGATGGTTCGTTCTTAAAGTGATAACCTTCTTGATAGTGATTGGTCGAGCGAGTCATCAAGCAATGCTAAAGCCAATTTAACAAAAAAGGGCCCATATAACCTAAGCAGACTAGTAGTACTTCTTCTTCTTCTTCTTCTTTTTCTTCTACTTCTCCTTCTGCTTCTTCTTCTTCTTCTTCTTCAATTAATACTTTGAATTCTTTTTTGTTGTTTGTAGATTTTTATATTCATTTATTTATGCTCCCAGTTGCCGGAAGAAAAATATTAAAATTAGATAGATCCGGCAACTGGGACCGCGGTCCTCTTTAACCCGGAGGTGTAGGCAGAGGGAATATCACCCACTTTTCCTATTGCCGTTCATCGAGCAATATCTTTTGTGTTGTGCCATACATTTTACACAAGAAATTTTACTTAACTCAATACTAATCTCAATATAAATAAATAACTAAACTAACTAACTTTAACCGTCAAAAAATTTACGTACCTACGCAAATATTTTATATTATAATACTTAAAAAAAAATTATAGTGTAATTCATCTGATTTAAAAAATTAAGAATTTCCATTCAGAAAAATCTTAGTAACGGCTCAAAATTGGAATTTGTGCATGATGAACGACAATAGACTAATAGCCAAAGAAGAAAGGTGGGTAGTTTTCACCTCTACCTGCGCTTTGCGTGAGTGTTGTCTATATTATGCAATGGTCTTTAAAAAATATATTATAATTTTTATTACTAGAATCCATACTATAAAACCAAATGATCACTTTTATGACTTTGATGCGAGCTCAATTTTATAACGTGAAAATTTCAGTAGCTTTGTAATAACGAAGCTTATCTAAATTCGTCTAGAATAATTTAAAAAGCTCTGTAATAATTCAGCTTTCACGTAATTTATAACTGCTGGCCCATTAAATATTTACAAGTTAAAAATCACCTAACACAGAGAACATGAAAAACAACGTAAAAGTAATAATTTGTGAATCATAAATTTATGAAGAATTTAAATAAAGAAACATTACTCTCGCCATTAAAACGTCAAAGACCGGTGTCAAAGGAGGCGTAAAAATTTAGCTCCATTTTAGTTAATAGGTATAAACAAAAGACTGTCACTTCATCACAAACGCATCTCAGTGAAACATAAAATATTTTGTACATTGCTTGCAACAATTACTTACACACTTCATGGGGTTCAGGGCGATGTGTACGCTCTAACAAATTGCATTCCTCTCTTTACAGCTAGATGTTTTGCCTTGCCATATAAAGGGAATGTGACAAGCTTTATAAATTGTCTATCCATAGTGCTAGTACCGGCAGCGGACACGAAAGCATTAAAATGACAAATTGTTCATAGCAGTGATTCCATTTTTCATTACGAAGGAGCTACGCCACCGTACGCCCTAGCATTACGCCGTACGAGTACATAGGTAGGTACATTAATTCAGCCAATTTAATTTGTGCTAACGATTGACGCGGTAAATTGACGAAATACGCTTCAATATTTTTCATGAAACTCAGTTTTTTGCTCAGTTTCATTAAAATTCACGAGTCCGACATTCAGGTTTTTAAAGCATTATTTTGTCAAATTTGAAAACTAATTTAAATCTTTTATGTACTAGAGTAAAGTCTACCAAAAAATCACCATAAATTACGAATAGAACCAAAGAGTAACATAATATTAACCAATACTCACCAAAAAAAACCTAAAAGAAATTACAAAAGTAGGTAACTAATACTTTTTAAATTAAAAATACCAAATTAAAATCTACCAGCTGGAGACACTGATTCTTGTTACAAGTCAAATCAACATTAAAATCCTGGGAAAACTTTAGAACGGCAGCGGTACGGTAGGACTAACTCGTTAACGCTGCGCTACCCATTTCTCGGCGCGGATAAAATGCACGAGAGCCTTGTTACAAAATTATTCGGTCGTGTCGCAGTAAGTGACATTTACTTTGATTTTACTTGCGCTGCACCAGGCTATACTTACAAATTATGATTGGGTATCTTTCCATTTAAGTTTCAGTACATTTTGTTTCATTTATAATAAAATTCTATTAGCTTGAATATTTAATTCATCGTATTTTTCATCCCAAGGAAGAAAGGAACAACTTGTTACACAAGTCCACATGTTTAGTCTAAACACTTTTCTTCTAATATTGCATCTATTGATTTAAACTAAGTGTTTTAGTGTAAATCAATATTACAAATATTGAAACTATTAATTTATTTTAATAAAATGAAATGAAAATATGCTTTATTTTGTTTTGAGACGCGATTCTACATAAAAATAGTTCAATTTATTTTCAGTGAATGACTGGCAACTAGTGAGAAACACTGCCAAAAACTCAGTAGGCTTTTCTTTCTTTTTAAAATGAAGTGCTTATATCTATTACATTTTGTTTAATGTGATGAATTAGAGCGACTTATAAAACTTTTGTTGTAGATTGTAGATTGTAGATTGTAGCGGGCTTGGGTTTCCGCAACTCGACGTCATTAGTGCGCCTATTTTGCGTAGTGGTCTGGCGTGACTACTGCCAGCCCAGCTCCAGGAGGAAACCTAGCAGACTCTTCACGTTGCCGACGGCTTCCTGGAGCGACCTCGGCGACCCGAGGTGTTCAGCCCTGTATTTTGCCAGCCCTGGACAATATAGAATCACGTGGACGGCTGTTTCTTCTGCTTCCATGCAGGCCCTGCACAGAGGACTGTCCGTGACACCTATGGTAAAAAGATGTTTGTTAAGTAAGGCATGGCCTGTAATAATACCTGTAATTAGCCGAAGGTGTGGCCTTGTAAGCCGCGTTAGCTTACAAGCAAGGCTGGCACTTATTACAGGCAGGGCTTCTCTGGCCTGTCTGCACGTATTTAATGTGTGCCAGTATTGCTGATGCGATTTCTTAGTTAATTGACGAAGTTTATACCGTATCCAGTTGAACGGCAAGGGCAGGATTGGTTCAGGACCTACAGCTACTTTCGCTGAGCCCTGCCTTGCCAGTTCATCTGCCGCGTCGTTACCTCTTGAGCCACTATGTCCTTTAATCCATTGTAGCACAATGTGATTTTGAGTGCTAATTGCTGTAACAGCTTGGTGGCACTCATGTATTAATCCAGAGGATGTAGTGCAGCTTTGAAGGGACTGCAGTACTGATTTACTATCAGAGAGTATACGTACCTTCTGGTCCTTTACCTCCCTGGCAGAGATTGCCTTGGTTGCCATGATGATCCCCATGCATTCCGCTTGAAACACGGTGCTATGGGGGCCCAGTGGTGCTGAGATGTGAATGTTTAAAACTTTTGTTAAGAACCATACAAACAAAGATAGACTACGATGATAGACCTATGATGTGTCAATTATGTCACATATTAGTCTACACTTAGCTTTACATTGAACACCAACAAACTTATTGACATAAACCAATATATTTTGACATTAGACACATCACGTCATTTAAAATTTGGGTAGATACTTATCTAACCAAAATTCGTAGAGTATCCACAAATATATCTCCGCAAAAATGTTCTCGGGTTTCGATAAATAAAACGTAGATAATATTCCTAATAGCTCTATTTATCCCTCACAAAAAGCCATAACAGTTACAAAGTAGTGCAAGACGAGGGTAGTTTGATCGTAAACTTGGGCTACCAATCAATCTGAGAAAGTACTTAACATGAATCATAAAAGAAATCCCTCAAAGGAGCAAACGTATTCGTGACGATCGAACCTTATCTTGGACATAAACTAGTACTATAAAACGATTATCAGGCGCCGACACTGCTGTGCAAATAATTGCAATTCGCTTTTGGTCCTTCACATCTGTTTAAACAGCATAATAATATAAAGAATAAGTTAAATATGAGATTAAATTATACAAGACAATAACAACAATGAAACCTTTGACATACAGCTGAGTATATTTGCTGTTTCGGAGATTTTTGCTAATGTGTGGTTAACCACATCACCACACACAATCATTAATGATTACTTTAATAATATGGAAAATTCACGACTAACTAATCACATAAATCACGAGTGACAAATTAAAATTCGCACCTTGCCTAGTTTAGAAGAGTAGATCTGTTACGTAACTTACGTGATGTGGAATATCAGAATATCCTCCTTGAAACCATAATATTGGTCAATCTTGCCTGATCTGACTTGACATACGTTTTTATTTTACTACGCCAAAAAGACATACAAACACTTTACGCTTTCGTAAAAGCCGAAAAATATTGGCTAAATATATTTTTCGTAGGTAAGTTAGCTCACTTTTTTATTAATGTAGTTATGGCAAGTGTACCTCTTGATAGAATCTCTCTCTCTCTCTATATGAGTTAGATATAAATTTAGGTATTTTTTACCAGCTTAACTGTGTAGATATTATTATTGTCCCTTGAATACCTAACTAACTAAGGCCATCCTTTTAAAATACCTTAAATTCAAATCATCGTATAGATCCTAGTAGGGTCGCGTAGGATTGAATCGCTTAAGCGACAATGTCGTTTCGGTTCGCCTCAAATTACTCGAATGGGTTTTCGATATACCGCCCATTTGATGGCGAGCCCTTTTAACTTAGGCGAAAGCTTCTTGCACAAATTGTAACCACCTAGCTGTAATGGCAACACGTAGTATCTATTAAGGTGTATCAAATAGGCACTTAGGGGTAAAAAAGAAGGGTATTATCACTAGGGAAAGTCCATGTTAACGTTATAAGTACAAATGATATAGCATTCCCGGTCTCGTAGAATTGTTATATAAAAAAGGGATTTCGTTTAACTAAAGCAAGTTTCAATAAACGTCGATTGTAAATGTAAAGTCGAAGTTTTATTTAACTTTAGGTTTCTTGTTGTCTTCCAGTCCTTTGAAACTCTGCTAGTCTGAAAACTAATATTTTGGCCAAAAGTTTTTATTACATTTGTTATTATATCCGAGTAAACGACGAATTTCCAAAATCCGCCTCGTGATTTTACTAAAAGCACTTTATGAGTGGCGATGGCGGCGGCTTGGCGGGAAATATTTATTTGAGATATAAAATAAGTATCATTCGTGTCACTTTTCTCAGGCTTCAATTTATTTACGGTTTTTATTGCAGAAAAGCGCAAAATTTACATTTTCTCGTCTAGTAAACTTAAATGTTGTTGTTATTATTTGTCTGTATTACCTATAATTATAGAAGATAGATAGCCCTCATCTTTTTAGTGCGTTATATTAATGACATGGGAAGGGAATGTCAAATATTAGACCACTAACCCGTGGAAAATCTATTATTATAAATCATCACAGGGTAGCACAACTTTAGGGCCCACGAATGATTGGCTCAATAAATTGTGCCGCAAACATGCGCAAAACATCAACAATTTCAGATACTGACTTGACAGCGAACAAATTAATGAACACCGGTCAGGGTGGATTTATTAGGGTTCCATAGAGAATGTGCTCTCATCGATTAGAGCTCTGGTGTAATTGCTAGTTCAATATGCTCTTTGAAGTGAACTCAGCGGTTAACTGCTTACATAAACGAATTTCTTTCAAACTAGCTAACCGAGATTTCTCTAGAGAATCCAATCTAGATTATTTCGCCCGTTATTGAACGGACTCTGTCCATTTAGAGTTTGTCATTAAAGTATAAATCCATTTTCTTTTCAAAGACGATACAATTTTCGTTCCACAAATAATTCTATGCAATACTCTACTGAAGTAAGGTCTCCGAACTTCATTAATAATTCAATAATCTATAAATTCTACCCTAACGAGATCAATTTAACAGCAGTTTTATCAAGAAGATGGATAGTTAGAATTCTGATGGCACAACTGGAGTCCCAACAAAATTACCAAACCGTGCGCAACTAAAAGCATCTTATTTAGTATTCAAACTTAGTATAGAACCTTGCCATTCAAATTGAGATATACAAGCTTGTGAAAAGACTGCTTAGTAAGACGGTTCGTAAGCTGAATGAGAACATTTCTATGACGATCTTTGAAAAATGTAAACCGTAATAGCCGAATTTATTGCACCTTTACAAACTGGAGATAGATATTTCAAAAATAACTAGTAAAATGGGCTCCTGCGGCTTTGTTCCGATACAACTTTTAAGCATAGTCCAGATTTGTTACTAGTTAGAAAACTGAAGTATTCCGTACAAGGGTTAAATCCTAAACTAAACACTAATCTTAAACTATTACTTGAAACATATGTCAAAATACGGGTACGGAAATAAATATTAGGCAGTTTGTCAAAGATATTTATTAATATCAACCCTTTTTTAATTTAATAAAATAATTTAAATACTCGGAGGGTTTGTGAGGAACCATCATACCTTATTGTAAAAACTGTACATAGGTATGACGCGCATGATGTGTCGCCTATCTTCACATAGTATAAAATGAAGTCGCTACCGCTGCCGACTCCCGGGTGCCACCACCCGTGGGGCCCCGGAGGATACGGCGCTGCACACGCTGGCCGATTGCCCGGTGTGGTCGTCGCAGCGCCAGAATCTTGTCTCGGCGACTGGTGCAGACCCCTCCTTACTCGAGTCCGTGGTCACTGTAATGACCCGGAGCGAGAAGGCGTGGTCAGCCGTCACCTTATTCTGTGACGATGTGATGGCCGAAAAGGAAGCGGTGGAGCAATAAAGGTAGGCCACTACCAAAGTCAAGAGTTATATGATTAAAGAAATCACTAACAATCCCTACTAATATTATAAATGCGAAAATAACTCTGTCTGTCTATCTGTTACGCTTTCACGCCTAAACTACTGAACCGATTTAGATGAAATTGGGTATGGAGGTAGTTTGAGACCCGAGAAAGGACATAAGATAGTTTTTATCCGACTGCACAAAAAGAATGTAATGTTTTGGCGCGATAACCGACATAAACGCGGGCGAAGCCGCTGTCGGAAAGCTAGTAGTAGATAAATATAGTATATACCAGTTACCTCACAGAAGAAAGACTTATCTGGTTTCCATATTACAAGCCCAGCTTAGCTTGGAATCAGATGACCGTGGGTGTTAATATCCTAGAATATTATTATTATAAAATCGCTGTAAGAGTAATATGGAAATGATCAACCACAAATTTTAATAAATGCCTATTCATACAGTTTTGTATGTCAACAATTTTTTGATCTCACAAGATCGTTTACTTTGATCAAACACCAGGTTTTCGTATTGAATAACTGTAAAAAGCTGGAGATAAATGAGACCAATATTAATACAAAGAGCTATTTGAACGAATTGCGGAATTGTAGCTTTTGTATAATAACGTGTACAGATATATTTTAGAAGTTATAAATAAATAGAGCTGTTGTCAATTTTAGTAATTTCATTCCCGCGGCTTTGTTCGAAAATATATTGTTCCTCGGACAAAAAATGCGTCTTTGGTACACCTGATTGAAACAAAGTTATGAGAATGTTTTTGATTTGATCTACTTATCTAATGTTTTTATTAGAAAACTATTTTGCAAGGAAAAAAGAACCACCTTTTAAAAAGTGAAAAATAATACTTACATCTGTGAATTGATGTCGATTATAATCTTTTTTCCCACAAATCTTTTTATAAAAGGCGGTTAACGTAGCCTAACTCGTTTCCATTTCGTTCCTATAAGTTATGAATTACTATTCTGATAACAAAAGTTGTCTTTCTTTCGATGGCACACTTAAACCTATGAAAATCATATCACCCATAATTCCTTGTGGGTGAAGATTAAAAAAATATATTAAAAAAAATTAAGGCGCGAGGACGCAAGTGACTTTCTCACTGGACTGATAATATAACATCGTATATAAGTTTCTAGAATGTTTGGAACGACGTTTCGGTAGTTCTTTGATTATATTGTCAGTTGTTTTTAAGGTTTAACTTGCATTAAGGAAATTCTACTATTGCGCAGTCAAGAAATAGTATCTCGGCCATCCGCATCCAAATTCAATCGAAACCAGTTCAAGGGTTAGCCGTGAAAGTCTTTCATACAATATTATAAGTATAGTAAGCGTTTCCATTGGTAGGATATCTAGACAGGGTATAGATCTTAGATATCCTGTTATCCCTTTATGCTGTATTTTGAGCTCAAATCACGTCCGCGTGAAGATTTTCCATTCTCATCTTATTGCTGTTTTATAAGGCGGCTTTAGTTCATATAACTAGCTGTTTATTTGATATCTTAAATATTGCTTTACATTTTATGTCAAGCCTTGGATTTTATAGATGAAAGAAAAAAAAACTTGTATACCTAACCTTATAATTATTTAAACGTGGGACTAGCAGAAAAGTGGAGTTAATTTGGCAGAAACCATAATTAAGGTCTTCATAATCTTATTAAATAATAATATATTCATTATTTTTATTAAAAATGGGGTGAAGATACCTATTATGGGAAGAAACTGTCTGACTGACATAATCAACGCTCAACCCCAACCGCTGGATGAAATTTAGCATTTATTTAGAAAGGATTCTATGGGGGTGAAACCAAGACCACGCGGATGATGCTACTCAACTTTGCAAAAAGCAGCTAGTTATTTGGAATACATGCAGAATCGTCCGTAAGTTTATGCAAGCAGATAGCCCCTTATCAGAACTGTGCAACTAATTTACAGGACAAATATAACATTTGCAACACAGTTTAACAATATTAATGAAGTAATTTGCAAAAGGAAGACAATCGTTTTCAAGACATTTAAGGATAAAGTTATAATGAATCTAGTTTCTATTGATGTGAACTAAAAATGTATGTAATTAAAAAAGGATTAAATAATGATCATACCGTTGATAAAATCCAAATAAAAGATAAGATACTCGCTATTCACGCCGCAGGTCGTGGGTTAGATTCCCACCCGAGACAAACATTTGTTTCAATATGTCTGTTTGTCTTGTGTCTGGATGTAATTATCTATGTTTAAATATATATTTACAAAAGAAAAGTATTATAAGTAGTATATTACCAGTTATCTGATTTCCATAGTACAAGCTCTGCTTAGTTTGGGATCAGATGACCGTGTGGATTAATTAATGTCCCAATATATTATTATTATTATAATATTATCTATGACATAAGTGTGTCTCCTCCTCAGTAGGTTCATACGCCAAGTATTTATTTTCAAATCGGTGCCAGACAGGAAAAAAAATACTTCCCTATCTAATTGCATAAACCGCACCACTTCAGTTCACAAAAAATGCGTCTTTGGTACACCCTGATTGAAACAAAGTTATGAGAATATTTTTGATTTGATTTACTTATCTAATGGTTAGTTTTAAAACCATTCCCGATGTATAGGGAATGGTTTTAAAACTGTAGTTATTTGATTTTACATAACATAGTATTTAGCTAATATGAAATGAAAAGTATTAGGCTACTTTAAGTTTAAAAAGACTACCAATTAAATTATATCCGTCAATCAATATCTAATGAAACTCACAGCTCAAGAGCTGGCACCGACCTAAAAAAAATACGTGACGTAAACCAGAAGAGGAGACGCGCCGATGGTTTTATTTGGATTTTATTAATGGTAGGATTATTATTTTACCCCTTTTTAAAGTCGGGTTTATTTTTTTAAATTTATTCACTATTTAATTCTTATTCTTTTTCATTCTAAAAAGTCACCTGTGTTTATTTATGTGGGAGGACGATAAAAGTTACTTCAGCTATGATAAAAAGTAAAAATAAATTTACCTACTCATGCCTTCGTTAACTTCAAAAACAACGAAGATTTTTTTATGTAATCCGTCAGCTTGGATCTCAAAATAAATGTCATTTTTGTAATCTATGCTCTCGGAAATGACACCCATGAGCTCATGACATCATTGAACTGAAAACTTAAATCGTTGCCTAGTTGTATCTCAAAAACGGCTCAATAAATTTTTTGTTACTTTAAATTATCCCTAAGGGGAAAGGTATGGCAATTTACAAAAATAATTTTTAACATAAAATAAAACCAACTTCAAGAAGGAAAATAAAAAAGTAAAACATAAATTATTGACTAAGTAATTCGTATTGTAATTTAGATAATCTTAAGTATATATTTAACAAGTATTTGATATAATTTGAAGTAGGTTAACTATATACGGTCGAATTGAGAAATCTCCTCCTTTTTTGGAAAGTCGGTTAAAAAAGAATTATTTTAATCCGATGGCTAGTTTTTATACACTTAAGAAACTTTGTATGTGTTGAGAAGCCCATATAGACTGTCCTCTGCAAATGTGGCGCAACGATAATTTTACTTATTGATAACCTCTATAATACTGTTAAGCTTTCGCGTTGCATTATTAATATTTATATTTATCATAACGGGCAATTAACGCGCTCACCTTTAATTTGGCTTTACGTTTCGACACGGGTTGCGCAGATCGTGGTCTGCTTGCGACCACAACCAATGCAACCCGTGTCGATATTATGATTATTATGATTAGTATAAATATTGATAACCTCTGTTTCTTCAAGTCGGTGAAAATCAATTAAAAAATAATCATTTTGATTCTATTAGCTTTTGGTTGATATAGAAGGATATATTACAAGCGTTTCAGACTTCTCGGTCCCAAAAAGTACTTAAATTAACAAAGTGGTAAAAATAATAATACATTTAGAAATCTTTCTTCATTTTATTTTAGTCCATGGCTATTTTAAATTAAACTTTTGTAACTCAGTGACGAAATTTACTTAGAGCTAACTTCGTATGGTCATTGAATTTGTTTGGCGTCTACTCAACGAAGTAATGAAACTTTAATAAACTTGTACTTCCCAAGGATTCTACCATCTCGTCAAAGTATTTCAAAATAAGTTAGAAATTTGAAATTTTTGCACAAGTCATTTAGAAATTCATTTTAAAAGTACATAGTTCAAACGAAATTTCCATTTTATTGCAGAGAAACTTAGTATGTTTGAAAATATTAAAAATAAAAGTAATTCTTGTCTCGAGTGATACCATGTCCCAATCATAGTTACATTGCATTGATGTAACTTGTAAAGAAACAACATTAAGATTTTTATAACAAAGAGGAGAAATTATAAATATTAAATAATAAATATACATAAATAATATATATTTAGATACAATAAACATAATACAATACATGAATAATGAAATAAACAATAATGATGATAATATGAAATACATATATAAGAGTCAGACTTATAAGGGGTACTGATGGCTTAATTCCTAAACAGTATTTAATTTAAACAAAAATTTGGGATCTAGGGTCTTCAATGCAGTAACAAAATCTGCCAGTAATTGATCCCCTTGGGATATTACTAATTGCAATATTTTTTGCATTTGCACTTCCACTTGCTGATGAGCCTCCTAATCCATTGATGCTGTTGCTACTGGCGTCTGAAGAGCTGCTGCTTAGAGCGTTACCATTACCAAAACTATAGTAGGCACCTAAACCGAAGGGTCCTCTCCAACCTGTAGCAATACTAGATCCCGATGCCCGACTGTTTGCAGAAGATCCAGCACCACCGCGGCCGTTGTAACTGTTACTGTTGGCCGCAGTTTCAGCAGCGCTGTTTGCTACGTTATATCCGAGCGCACCAATGTTGTAGCTCTGTGCATTTGCAACACCGTTGGCTGATGATGCAGCACCGCCGAAGCCGTTGTAGCTGTTACTGTTGGCCGCAGATTCAGCAGCACTGTTGGCTGCGTTATATCCGAGCGCACCAACGTTGGAGCTCTGTGCATTGGCAACACCGTTGGCAGAGGATGAAGCGCCACCGAAACCGTTGTAACTGTTACTGTTGGCCGCAGTTTCAGCAGCGCTGTTTGCTGCGCTATATCCAAGCGCACCAATGTTGTAGCTCTGTGCATTTGCAACACCGTTGGCTGATGATGCAGCACCGCCGAAGCCGTTGTAGCTGTTACTGTTGGCCGCAGATTCAGCAGCACTGTTGGCTGCGTTATATCCGAGCGCACCAATGTTGGAGCTCTGTGCATTGGCTATACCGTTGGCTGATGATGCAGCACCACCGAAGCCGTTGTAGCTGTTACTGTTGGCCGCAGTTTCAGCAGCGCTGTTTGCCGCATTATATCCGAGCGCACCAACGTTGGAGCTCTGTGCATTGGCAACACCGTTGGCAGAGGATGAAGCGCCACCGAAACCGTTGTAACTGTTACTGTTGGCCGCAGTTTCAGCAGCGCTGTTTGCTGCGCTATATCCAAGCGCACCAATGTTGTAGCTCTGTGCATTTGCAACACCGTTGGCTGATGATGCAGCACCGCCAAAGCCGTTGTAGCTGTTACTGTTGGCCGCAGATTCAGCAGCACTGTTGGCTGCGTTATATCCGAGCGCACCAATGTTGGAGCTCTGTGCATTGGCAACACCGTTGGCAGAGGATGAAGCGCCACCGAAACCGTTGTAACTGTTACTGTTGGACGCAGTTTCAGCAGCGCTGTTTGCTACGTTATATCCAAGCGCACCAATGTTGTAGCTCTGTGCATTGGCTATACCGTTGGCTGATGATGCAGCACCACCGAAGCCGTTGTAGCTGTTACTGTTGGCCGCAGTTTCAGAAGCGCTGTTTGCTGCGCTATATCCGAGCGCACCAATGTTGTAGCTCTGTGCATTTGCAACACCGTTGGCTGATGATGCAGCACCACCCAAGCTGTTGTAACTGTTACTGTTGGCCGCAGTTTCAGCAGCGCTGTTGGCTGCGTTATATCCGAGCGCACCAATGTTGGAGCTCTGTGCATTGGCAACACCGTTGGCAGAGGATGAAGCGCCACCGAAACCGTTGTAACTGTTACTGTTGGCCGCAGTTTCAGCAGCGCTGTTTGCTACGTTATATCCAAGCGCACCAATGTTGTAGCTCTGTGCATTGGCTATACCGTTGGCTGATGATGCAGCACCACCGAAGCCGTTGTAGCTGTTACTGTTGGCCGCAGTTTCAGAAGCGCTGTTTGCTGCGCTATATCCGAGCGCACCAATGTTGTAGCTCTGTGCATTTGCAACACCGTTGGCTGATGATGCAGCACCACCCAAGCTGTTGTAACTGTTACTGTTGGCCGCAGTTTCAGCAGCGCTGTTGGCTGCGTTATATCCGAGCGCACCAATGTTGTAGCTCTGTGCATTTGCAACACCGTTGGCTGATGATGCAGCACCGCCGAAGCCGTTGTAGCTGTTACTGTTGGCCGCAGATTCAGCAGCACTGTTGGCTGCGTTATATCCGAGCGCACCAATGTTGGAGCTCTGTGCATTGGCTATACCGTTGGCTGATGATGCAGCACCACCGAAGCCGTTGTAGCTGTTACTGTTGGCCGCAGTTTCAGCAGCGCTGTTTGCCGCATTATATCCGAGCGCACCAACGTTGGAGCTCTGTGCATTGGCAACACCGTTGGCAGAGGATGAAGCGCCACCGAAACCGTTGTAACTGTTACTGTTGGCCGCAGTTTCAGCAGCGCTGTTTGCTGCGCTATATCCAAGCGCACCAATGTTGTAGCTCTGTGCATTTGCAACACCGTTGGCTGATGATGCAGCACCGCCGAAGCCGTTGTAGCTGTTACTGTTGGCCGCAGATTCAGCAGCACTGTTGGCTGCGTTATATCCGAGCGCACCAATGTTGGAGCTCTGTGCATTGGCAACACCGTTGGCAGAGGATGAAGCGCCACCGAAACCGTTGTAACTGTTACTGTTGGCCGCAGTTTCAGCAGCGCTGTTTGCTACGTTATATCCAAGCGCACCAATGTTGTAGCTCTGTGCATTGGCTATACCGTTGGCTGATGATGCAGCACCACCGAAGCCGTTGTAGCTGTTACTGTTGGCCGCAGTTTCAGAAGCGCTGTTTGCTGCGCTATATCCGAGCGCACCAATGTTGTAGCTCTGTGCATTTGCAACACCGTTGGCTGATGATGCAGCACCACCCAAGCTGTTGTAACTGTTACTGTTGGCCGCAGTTTCAGCAGCGCTGTTGGCTGCGTTATATCCGAGCGCACCAATGTTGGAGCTCTGTGCATTGGCAACACCGTTGGCAGAGGATGAAGCGCCACCGAAACCGTTGTAACTGTTACTGTTGGCCGCAGTTTCAGCAGCGCTGTTTGCTACGTTATATCCAAGCGCACCAATGTTGTAGCTCTGTGCATTGGCTATACCGTTGGCTGATGATGCAGCACCACCGAAGCCGTTGTAGCTGTTACTGTTGGCCGCAGTTTCAGCAGCGCTGTTTGCTACGTTATATCCAAGCGCACCAATGTTGTAGCTCTGTGCATTTGCAACACCGTTGGCTGATGATGCAGCACCACCCAAGCTGTTGTAACTGTTACTGTTGACCGCAGATTCAGCAGCGCTGTTTGCTACGTTATATCCGAGCGCATCAATGTTGGAGCTCTGTGCATTGGCAACGCCGTTGGCTGATGATGCAGCACTACCGAAACCGTTGTAACTGTTACTGTTTGTAGCTGAGTTTGCAGCGTTTCTATAAATCCCACCATAGTTGGAGGTGATTGCGTTGGCAACACCGTTTGCTGAGTATCCAGCTCTTAGACCTGCGGTGCCAAAATTATATGTAGTGTTGACAAAATTCTTATAAGTCTAACACTCTAAGTCTACAAGCCTTACCTTCAGCATTAACGATCCCTGCTCCAGGGTAAATTCGTCTTCCTGTAAAGTTAGATAGATTTTTCTGTACATGGATAACTCATCCTTAATATTTGTCTATTTTGGCTGCAAACAATTCTCCTAACCTTATTACATTATTTTCAAAATGCTACGACGTGGATACTTTCGGTAACTTCTATAATGTCGCGTAGCAAAAATATTGAAAACTGTTAGCCTTTTAACATAACTGTATAGTGGTGGCGAGACTCACCTACTGGCACTATATTAAGAGTGATCATCGGTCGGCCTCCCACATACTGTTCATATGTTTCTAGTTGAAAGTCTTCAGACGTACCTGCCGCAATAATAACTTTTACTTAATAAATGAACACGATTTCAACGCGTATAATATTTTAGATAGTTCAGTGATCAGGCTAAAATATATTTTTGCCACCTGACTATGTAGGGTTACCTTGGACGGGTTTGAAATATTAAATATTGCCATTACCGTAGTCACAATGCAACTACCCTGTTGTCAAAATATTATAATTTGTCAACATGCTTTTATTATTGCACAATATATGACGAAAAAGTTGGATTTTGAAAAGCCTATAATGAAATCTTAATTATAATATAATCATGGCAGCGTGACCTCTTTTTTCTGCAAGTCTAAATCATCGCCAAATGCTACCATGTAAAAAAAAGTAAAATTACTACCAATATAAACATGTAATAAAAAGTAGAAATTAACTAAAAGTGATTTTGAATTGAATTGAATTTAAATTGAACTTTATTTTAAGCAAAATTAGTAGATACATGATACATACCAGGTAACACTCCTAAATCATCTCGCTGATCTGTAAGTGATAACGAAATTGTAATTTCGAAAATTATGAATTAACTGTCATCAAGTTTTAGATCGCCATACGAATATTATGGATTAACAGTCCCCTTCTCCCATGAGAAATAACGGGAACAAATTTAACTTCAATTAAGAATTATAAAATTAGGCATGTACTTACAGATTAAAGGGTTCACATTTCTAGAATACCCGGAAGATGATGAATGTCTGCTAACAGCTTGACTTGCTCCTTGATTTCTGGCATAGCTGCCATCAGCGGACACACGTTCTGTTACACGTGAGTTGTATCTATCGTTCGCAGTGTTAGCGTTTGTCTCACGACCGCTGGTGAGTCCATCTGCACTCACGTAGGAGTTATCGGAATATCGCTCAGCGTTGGAGTATCCTGCTCTACTGGAGTCGCTGAGAGCTCCGAATTCGTTGGCCGTGTACAAGTCGTTGCCTTGGTCCTGTCTCTCGTCGGCACGTCGCCAAGAAGAAGCAGACGTTCCAGATGCATCTGATACCACAGAGTCAGCACTATCGCTGCTCTGATCGTAGTTATTGAAATCTTGATGCCAGTTGTTGTTGAATTGGTTGTAAGGTGAAACCACTTTAAATAAATAAATAAAATAAAATAGGTTTTATTTCGAACACAAGGATTTATATCATGTTAGTAACAATACTCTTAGGATTATGTTACTACATAAATTAATGAAGATTAAAGCAATAGGTATTATTATATCGAAACTAATTGTGCGGCAGACATGCATCTACGAACACAAAGGTTAAATAGAGGCGAGTCATACCTACACTATAACAGTTAACTATAAACCAATTATTAGCAAAAAGGTGTTTATTAAATCCGCTATTGTAAATGTGGACTTTCGTAATAATTAGATAAAATATATGGCCGCCCAAAAATATAACATAGCTGACGTAAAATCTACGCTCTAACAACCACAAATATTAATTAAAACTTACCACTTAAAGCTTCAATGAAACCTAAAGCCTGAAAAAAGTAAAAATGGTGAAACTTGAAGTTTAGAATAATATGTAAGAACCTAAATATAACTTGAATGAACAATTAAGTAGACATATTTTGGAAATGAACATTAAATACTTACGCAGAGCGCAGACGCTACAAGGAAAAGCTTCATCTTCGCCAACTCAGACCAAGACCTGATGTCGAAGACAGAACCCTTGTGATGACCAGATGGACTTCATCGGTATTTATATGCAATATCAAAGCTACACACATCTGTATCCACAAACCTATTTGATAGCTGAATATTTACGAGTATGCTAGAAACATAAATTATTTTCATTCATCAATTCTTTTGTCTTTAATCTTTTGAAGCGTTTCAGCTATTGTTTTTATATTTGATGACCATCTGTCCATTAGTAATATTACCAGTAGGACATACCCGGCCAGATGTTTAGCTGTTTTTATAAAAAACCAACTAAGATTATATTATGCTGTGTTTTGGAATAATTTTTTTTTTTTTAAACTTTTGTTCGATCAAATGCCTAATCTTAAGTTCTTCTTTAGTTATTTGACTATCTGACTTCTGAAAAAAAGCAGAGGCTCTGTATTCAGTTGTACGTATGATTTTTTATGTATATTCCTGTTGCTCCGTCAATTGGTATTAATTATTATATAATTTTTTGGTTGGAAGAATATACCCAAATTGGTCCCAATGATTTTTTTTTTTATCTGTGCATGGACTTTGTAGATGTAAAAGAGAACTCTTCATAGTTTTACAGTAAAACTATCGCAACGAGTACTTTATCGTTACATGTAGTCGATGGCTAACTAAAAACACAGAAGAAGAGGGGTGATTTGGAACTCCTCCCCCCACTTTCCATGACTAAATTATGTATGCTTTTTAGTTAATTTTTTTAAGAATTTACAAAAGTTCGGGGTAAAGTATGGGGAACACAACAAAAAAATAGTGAAAAAAAACACACATCAACCCTTTTTAGTGTCCCACTGATGGGCACGGGTCTCTCTCAGCTATCTTATGAGTAAAGTGAGTTTAGGTCTTAATCCACACACGCTGGCTAAGTGCGGTTGGTTGATGTCACATGTCCTCGAATGATTAGTCTTTAGACATGCCGGTTTCTTCACGATGTTTACCTTCACCGATATTGAGCAGCGAAGATGAAACAATTCACACAAAGATGTGTTTAATCTTAATTGCTCCAGTAGATTCATATCAAATTTCCAGTTTTGACAGACGGACAGACAGACAACGCGACGCAGTAACGAAATAATCTTACAAGGGCTCCGTTTTTATCTTTACAATCCTAAAAAATATATTTTAGTCGTCTTACGTTCAAACATTTAAAAATGTGAACACTAGAAGTTGTTTACTAATCCTAGCTGCCCCAAAACTCCGAACCAGGTATTTCTCACCTTTTAAACCTTCCTTTCAATGTGTAATTACTAATATCGCTATTAAAAAATAGGGTGTAGATGAAAATTTTGGGTTGTATGCATTTCTTAATACAATAACATAAAAAATTAGGTATATCCGAAAAATAATTGGGGTATTGTTGTAACACTTCGGCGTATGAAAAATAGATTACGACCGATTGTCACTTGTCAGACCTATTAAAAACAGATACAAAATTTCACAAAAACTCGTCAAGCCGTCTCGGAGGAGTATGGTTACAGACACCGCAACACGAGAATTTTATTTATTGGAATGAACTTTAATAAATAACGTCACAGGTAGAAATTTAATTTTATTTTAATTTGGCAAACCCTATTTTATACAGGTTAATAAATCCAATTTAAAGCTTTTGTATTTTATTATGTCCTATTAAATAGGTTCATGAACAAGGTAGTTTTTAGTGAGCCGTACCCAAAGGGTGACCAACGGGACCCTATTACTAAGCCCCGCTGTCCATCTGCCTGTCTGTCTGTCACCAGGCTGTATCTCATGAACAGTAATAGGAAGAGAGTTGATATTTTTCCAGAGTTTCTAATTATAGTGCAACTTTAACGACAAATATTAATTTCAAAAATGATTTATCAAATATAAAGATAATAGGACATTTGATATATTAAGAGACATAATTAAGGCTTTTAATTAAGGAAGTAGGCTTCAACTCGTAGGCTCGACAGAACAGAATCACTTTAGACTCGGGCCATCATATGTAATACCACGAAGGCGACCAAGGGGCAACCTGGGATGCTTGGTCGCCTTCGTGGGCTTCCTGGTCCATAGGGCCCTTACACCGACGACTTGCCGGCCGAACAGCAGAAAAATGGAAAAGCCCCGGATGAGGACGGAGTTATGACAGAACAACTAAAAGCAGATGCTATTTAACTCTGTCCTTCACTGCGGGAGAACTCCAAGGGCGTGGAGTAGGAGTTTAGTGATTCTGTTTTATAGGTATTATGCAATTAGATAGAAAAATCTTTGAGAAGGAAGCCAAGAGGAGGAATCAGCTGGACTGTGCAGCATTTGGAAAACTATATCGTCTTTACGTCACCACTACCACAATGCTGGAAGACTAAAGTCTTTAACCAGTTGTTAGCATTGATATATAATCAATTAATAATTAATTGCATTCTACCAGTTATGACCTACGGTGCTGAAACGTGAACACTCACGATGCGGCTGATTCACCAATTTAAAGTCGCTCAGCCTGCTATGGAGCGCGCTATGCTTGGCGTTTCTTTAAAGGATAAAATCCGCAAGGAGGTTATCCGACAAAGAACTAAAATAATCGACATAGCGCAAAGGATTAGCAAGCTAAAGTGGCAGTGGGTTGGCCACATCCTACTACGAGTATTAGGTACATTTGGCTTGACACCGACTTCAAACCTATCAGTAGGTAATACTACAATTAATAGTAATTAACAAAAACAAAACACTCACGATGCAGCGTCGAACAAAAATAATATTTTGTATTGTATTTGTTTACTGTGATATATTTTCTATGGGCCTTGTAGCCTAAAATAAATGGTTATTATTATTATCATTATTAATATAAAAGTTTGCATAACAGGTGTGTTAAAATAAATCTTTATTGAGTTATTTTAAACTCTTTTAAAAGAAAAGTTTTGTAAACTACATTAGGATTTTTCTAGCTATACCAGGTTAACTCATAGAAACTAAAAGTAGATAGTTACTTAATTACCTATACTAAATCTTTGACTAAAATATTTCAATTAAATTTTTGGTTTTGGCCTGTTGTGGAAGCCTACCACAATTTTGCCATTGTGAAGTCGTAGCGTTGCTTGACATTTGACAAAAGAAAATAGCGCCATTTTTACGTTCCGTTTCACAAGCCGGGTAAACTAAATATTTTAAATTCAATAGCTCGCAATTAAAATAATACTGTAAATGAATATACTGTTAACTGTTTACATGTGTGCATGAATAAGTACAAAATATAATTATTAACTATGTTTTTATTTAAATAATCTTAAATGAATCTGAAATATACACTCTATTAAAAATAATGATTTTTAAGTATTTGATAAAAAGAATGAATATTTTACGTTTTAAAACTAATGCAATTATGAGTTATTCAAATTATTCAAAAATTATTAGTACCTACTGTCTTTCGTTGTTTAATAACAAATATCAAGTTGATAGTTTCGATTTCAATAGGTACTATTTTATAGATGAAAGGTACTCAAATTTTGGTCGTAAATAAAATTCAATCATTTTTGTCACAAATACACTTTATTTATTTTTTCATCCTAATAAATTAGGGTCTTTTCTTCATGCCTCATAATAGATACATTATACATATATAGGAAAACAATATGTGCCAATAAGTTTCAATTTTGACAAATACATATATGATAGTAAGCATAATAATAATAATACGAAAATATTTATAAACAGTCATAAACTGTACATACATACATGATTGTGTTTTCTGTTAATGGTGCAAGTCTTCAGGTGTTTATTACAATCCAAATCACATTATACACCAATTTGGGATGGAATATAATAAGACAGATCTCTGGGATCTTCAACACAGTAGCATAGTCTGCCCCTAATAGGTCTTCTGGGAATAATAGGATAGCGGTTGCTGATTGCACCACCTAGACCGCTGAAGCTATTACTATTTGCCGTAGCGTCAGCAGCGCTATTTGCTGCGTTATATCCGAGCGCACCAATGTTGGAGCTCTGTGCATTGGCTGCACCGTTGGCTGAGGATGCAGAACCACCGAGGCCGCTAAAGCTGTTACTGTTTGCCGCAGATTCAGCAGCGCTGTTTGCTGCATTGTATCCGAAAGCACCAATGTTGGAGCTCTGTGCATTGGCTGCACCGTTGGCTGAGGATGCAGCACCACCTAGCCCGCTGAAGCTGTTACTGTTAGCAGCGGTGTTTGCAGCGCTGTTTGCTGCATTGTATCCAAACGCATCAATGTTGGAGCTCTGTGCATTAGCAACACCGTTGGCTGAGGATGAAGCACCTCCGAGGCCGCTAAAGCTGTTACTGTTAGCAACGGTGTTTGCAGCGCTGTTTGCTGCATTGTATCCGAAAGCACCAATGTTGGAGCTCTGTGCATTGGCTGCACCGTTGGCTGAGGATGCAGAACCTCCGAGGCCGCTAAAGCTGTTACTGTTAGCAGCGGTGTTTGCAGCGCTGTTTGCTGCATTGTATCCGAAAGCACCAATGTTGGAGCTCTGTGCATTGGCTGCACTGTTGGCTGAGGATGCAGAACCACCGAGGCCGCTAAAGCTGTCACTGTTTGCCGCAGATTCAGCAGCGCTGTTTGCTGCATTGTATCCGAACGCACCAATGTTGGAGCTCTGTCCATTGGCTGCACCGTTGGCTGAGGATGCAGCACCACCTAGCCCGCTGAAGCTGTTACTGTTAGCAGCGGTGTTTGCAGCGCTGTTTGCTGCATTGTATCCAAACGCATCAATGTTGGAGCTCTGTGCATTAGCAACACCGTTGGCTGAGGATGAAGCACCTCCGAGGCCGCTAAAGCTGTTACTGATGGCCGAAGAGTCAGCAGCGCTGTTTGCTGCATCGTATCCGAACGCACCAATGTTGGAGCTCTGTGCATTGGCTGCACCGTTGGCTGAGGATGCAGAACCTCCGAGGCCGCTAAAGCTGTTACTGTTAGCAGCGGTGTTTGCAGCGCTGTTTGCTGCATTGTATCCGAAAGCACCAATGTTGGAGCTCTGTGCATTGGCTGCACCGTTGGCTGAGGATGCAGCACCACCTAGCCCGCTGAAGCTGTTACTGTTAGCAGCGGTGTTTGCAGCGCTGTTTGCTGCATTGTATCCAAACGCATCAATGTTGGAGCTCTGTGCATTAGCAACACCGTTGGCTGAGGACGAAGCACCTCCGAGGCCGCTAAAGCTGTTACTGTTAGCAACGGTGTTTGTAGCGCTGTTTGCTGCATTGTATCCGAAAGCACCAATGTTGGAGCTCTGTGCATTTGCAACACCGTTGGCCGAGGATGCAGAACCACCGAGGCCGCCAAAGCTGTTACTGATGGCCGAAGAGTCAGCAGCGCTGTTTGCTGCATTGTATCCGAACGCACCAATGTTGGAGCTCTGTGCATTGGCTGCACCATTGGCTGAGGATGCAGAACCTCCGAGGCCGCTAAAGCTGTTACTATTAGCAGCGGTGTTTGCAGCGCTGTTTGCTGCATTGTATCCGAACGCACCAATGTTGGAGCTCTGTGCATTGGCTGCACCATTGGCTGAGGATGCAGAACCTCCGAGGCCGCTAAAGCTGTTACTATTAGCAGCGGTGTTTGCAGCGCTGTTTGCTGCATTGTATCCGAAAGCACCAATGTTGGAGCTCTGTGCATTGGCTGCACCGTTGGCTGAGGATGCAGCACCACCTAGCCCGCTGAAGCTGTTACTGTTAGCAGCGGTGTTTGCAGCGCTGTTTGCTGCATTGTATCCGAAAGCACCAATGTTGGAGCTCAGTGCATTTGCAACACCGTTGGCCGAGGATGCAGAACCACCGAGGCCGCCAAAGCTGTTACTGATGGCCGAAGAGTCAGCAGCGCTGTTTGCTGCATTGTATCCGAACGCACCAATGTTGGAGCTCTGTGCATTGGCTGCACCATTGGCTGAGGATGCAGAACCTCCGAGGCCGCTAAAGCTGTTACTGTTAGCAGCGGTGTTTGCAGCGCTGTTTGCTGCATTGTATCCGAAAGCACCAATGTTGGAGCTCTGTGCATTGGCTGCACCGTTGGCTGAGGATGCAGAACCACCGAGGCCGCTAAAGCTGTTACTGTTTGCCGCAGATTCAGCAGCGCTGTTTGCTGCATTGTATCCAAACGCATCAATGTTGGAGCTCTGTGCATTAGCAATACCGTTGGCTGAGGATGAAGCACCTCCGAGGCCGCTAAAGCTGTTACTGTTAGCAGCGGTGTTTGCAGCGCTATTTGCTGCATTGTATCCGAAAGCACCAATGTTGGAGCTCTGTGCATTGGCTGCACCGTTGGCTGAGGATGCAGCACCACCTAGCCCGCTGAAGCTGTTACTGTTAGCAGCGGTGTTCGCAGCGCTGTTTGCTGCATTGTATCCAAACGCATCAATGTTGGAGCTCTGTGCATTAGCAATACCGTTGGCTGAGGATGAAGCACCTCCGAGGCCGCTAAAGCTGTTACTGTTAGCAGCGGTGTTTGCAGCGCTATTTGCTGCATTGTATCCGAAAGCACCAATGTTGGAGCTTTGTGCATTGGCTGCACCGTTGGCTGAGGATGCAGCACCACCTAGCCCGCTGAAGCTGTTACTGTTAGCAGCGGTGTTTGCAGCGCTGTTTGCTGCATTGTATCCAAACGCATCAATGTTGGAGCTCTGTGCATTAGCAATACCGTTGGCTGAGGATGAAGCACCTCCGAGGCCGCTAAAGCTGTTACTGTTTGCCGCAGATTCAGCAGCGCTGTTTGCTGCATTGTATCCGAAAGCACCAATGTTGGAGCTCTGTGCATTTGCAACACCGTTGGCCGAGGATGCAGAACCACCGAGGCCGCCAAAGCTGTTACTGATGGCCGAAGAGTCAGCAGCGCTGTTTGCTGCATCGTATCCGAACGCACCAATGTTGGAGCTCTGTGCATTGGCTGCACCGTTGGCTGAGGATGCAGAACCTCCGAGGCCGCTAAAGCTGTTACTGTTAGCAGCGGTGTTTGCAGCGCTGTTTGCTGCATTGTATCCGAAAACACCAATGTTGGAGCTCTGTGCATTGGCTGCACCGTTGGCTGAGGATGCAGCACCACCTAGCCCGCTGAAGCTGTTACTGTTAGCAGCGGTGTTCGCAGCGCTGTTTGCTGCATTGTATCCAAACGCATCAATGTTGGAGCTCTGTGCATTAGCAATACCAATGGCTGAGGATGAAGCACCTCCGAGGCCGCTAAAGCTGTTACTGTTAGCAGCGGTGTTTGCAGCGCTGTTTGCTGCATTGTATCCGAAAGCACCAATGTTGGAGCTCTGTGCATTTGCAACACCGTTGGCCGAGGATGCAGAACCACCGAGGCCGCCAAAGCTGTTACTGATGGCCGAAGAGTCAGCAGCGCTGTTTGCTGCATCGTATCCGAACGCACCAATGTTGGAGCTCTGTGCATTGGCTGCACCGTTGGCTGAGGATGCAGAACCACCGAGGCCGCTAAAGCTGTTACTGTTTGCCGCAGATTCAGCAGCGCTGTTTGCTGCATTGTATCCAAACGCATCAATGTTGGAGCTCTGTGCATTAGCAATACCGTTGGCTGAGGATGAAGCACCTCCGAGGCCGCTAAAGCTGTTACTGTTAGCAGCGGTGTTTGCAGCGCTGTTTGCTGCATTGTATCCGAAAGCACCAATGTTGGAGCTCTGTGCATTGGCTGCACCGTTGGCTGAGGATGCAGCACCACCTAGCCCGCTGAAGCTGTCACTGTTTGCCGCAGATTCAGCAGCGCTGTTTGCTGCATTGTATCCAAACGCATCAATGTTGGAGCTCTGTGCATTAGCAACACCGTTGGCTGAGGACGAAGCACCTCCGAGGCCGCTAAAGCTGTTACTGTTAGCAACGGTGTTTGCAGCGCTGTTTGCTGCATTGTATCCGAAAGCACCAATGTTGGAGCTCTGTGCATTTGCAACACCGTTGGCCGAGGATGCAGAACCACCGAGGCCGCCAAAGCTGTTACTGATGGCCGAAGAGTCAGCAGCGCTGTTTGCTGCATCGTATCCGAATGCACCAATGTTGGAGCTCTGTGCATTGGCTGCACCGTTGGCTGAGGATGCAGAACCTCCGAGGCCGCTAAAGCTGTTACTGTTAGCAGCGGTGTTTGCAGCGCTGTTTGCTGCATTGTATCCGAAAGCACCAATGTTGGAGCTCTGTGCATTGGCTGCACCGTTGGCTGAGGATGCAGCACCACCTAGCCCGCTGAAGCTGTTACTGTTAGCAGCGGTGTTCGCAGCGCTGTTTGCTGCATTGTATCCAAACGCATCAATGTTGGAGCTCTGTGCATTAGCAATACCGTTGGCTGAGGATGAAGCACCTCCGAGGCCGCTAAAGCTGTTACTGTTAGCAGCGGTGTTTGCAGCGCTGTTTGCTGCATTGTATCCGAAAGCACCAATGTTGGAGCTCTGTGCATTTGCAACACCGTTGGCCGAGGATGCAGAACCACCGAGGCCGCCAAAGCTGTTACTGATGGCCGAAGAGTCAGCAGCGCTGTTTGCTGCATCGTATCCGAACGCACCAATGTTGGAGCTCTGTGCATTGGCTGCACCGTTGGCTGAGGATGCAGAACCTCCGAGGCCGCTAAAGCTGTTACTGTTAGCAGCGGTGTTTGCAGCGCTGTTTGCTGCATTGTATCCGAAAGCACCAATGTTGGAGCTCTGTGCATTTGCAACACCGTTGGCCGAGGATGCAGAACCACCGAGGCCGCCAAAGCTGTTACTGATGGCCGAAGAGTCAGCAGCGCTGTTTGCTGCATCGTATCCGAACACACCAATGTTGGAGCTCTGTGCATTGGCTGCACCGTTGGCTGAGGATGCAGAACCTCCGAGGCCGCTAAAGCTGTTACTGTTAGCAGCGGTGTTTGCAGCGCTGTTTGCTGCATTGTATCCGAAAGCACCAATGTTGGAGCTCTGTGCATTTGCAACACCGTTGGCCGAGGATGCAGAACCACCGAGGCCGCCAAAGCTGTTACTGATGGCCGAAGAGTCAGCAGCGCTGTTTGCTGCATCGAATCCGAACGCACCAATGTTGGAGCTCTGTGCATTGGCTGCACCGTTGGCTGAGGATGCAGAACCTCCGAGGCCGCTAAAGCTGTTACTGTTAGCAGCGGTGTTTGCAGCGCTGTTTGCTGCATTGTATCCAAACGCATCAATGTTGGAGCTCTGTGCATTAGCAATACCGTTGGCTGAGGATGAAGCACCTCCGAGGCCGCTAAAGCTGTTACTGTTAGCAGCGGTGTTTGCAGCGCTGTTTGCTGCATCGTATCTGAACGCACCAATGTTGGAGCTCTGTGCATTGGCTGCACCGTTGGCTGAGGATGCAGCACCACCTAGCCCGCTAAAGCTGTTACTGTTTGCCGCAGATTCAGCAGCGCTATTTGCTGCATTAAATCCAAACGCATCAATGTTGGAGCTCTGTGCATTAGCAACACCGTTGGCTGAGGATGAAGCACCTCCGAGGCCGCTAAAGCTGTTACTGTTAGCAACGGTGTTTGCAGCGCTGTTTGCTGCATTGTATCCGAAAGCACCAATGTTGGAGCTCTGTGCATTTGCAACACCGTTGGCCGAGGATGCAGAACCACCGAGGCCGCCAAAGCTGTTACTGATGGCCGAAGAGTCAGCAGCGCTGTTTGCTGCATCGTATCCGAACGCACCAATGTTGGAGCTCTGTGCATTGGCTGCACCGTTGGCTGAGGATGCAGAACCTCCGAGGCCGCTAAAGCTGTTACTGTTAGCAGCGGTGTTTGCAGCGCTGTTTGCTGCATTGTATCCAAACGCATCAATGTTGGAGCTCTGTGCATTAGCAATACCGTTGGCTGAGGATGAAGCACCTCCGAGGCCGCTAAAGCTGTTACTGTTAGCAGCGGTGTTTGCAGCGCTATTTGCTGCATTGTATCCGAAAGCACCAATGTTGGAGCTCTGTGCATTGGCTGCACCGTTGGCTGAGGATGCAGCACCACCTAGCCCGCTGAAGCTGTTACTCTTAGCAGCGGTGTTCGCAGCGCTGTTTGCTGCATTGTATCCAAACGCATCAATGTTGGAGCTCTGTGCATTAGCAATACCGTTGGCTGAGGATGAAGCACCTCCGAGGCCGCTAAAGCTGTTACTGTTAGCAGCGGTTTTTGAAGCGCTGTTTGCTGCATTGTATCCGAAGGCACCAATGTTGGAGCTCTGTGCATTTGCAACACCGTTGGCCGAGGATGCAGAACCACCGAGGCCGCCAAAGCTGTTACTGATGGCCGAAGAGTCAGCAGCGCTGTTTGCTGCATCGTATCCGAAAGCACCAATGTTGGAGCTCTGTGCATTGGCTGCACCGTTGGCTGAGGATGCAGAACCTCCGAGGCCGCTAAAGCTGTTACTGTTAGCAGCGGTGTTTGCAGCGCTGTTTGCTGCATTGTATCCAAACGCATCAATGTTGGAGCTCTGTGCATTAGCAATACCGTTGGCTGAGGATGAAGCACCTCCGAGGCCGCTAAAGCTGTTACTGTTAGCAGCGGTTTTTGAAGCGCTGTTTGCTGCATTGTATCCGAAGGCACCAATGTTGGAGCTCTGTGCATTTGCAACACCGTTGGCCGAGGATGCAGAACCACCGAGGCCGCCAAAGCTGTTACTGATGGCCGAAGAGTCAGCAGCGCTGTTTGCTGCATCGTATCCGAAAGCACCAATGTTGGAGCTCTGTGCATTGGCTGCACCGTTGGCTGAGGATGCAGCACCACCTAGCCCGCTGAAGCTGTTACTGTTAGCAGCGGTGTTCGCAGCGCTGTTTGCTGCATTGTATCCAAACGCATCAATGTTGGAGCTCTGTGCATTAGCAATACCGTTGGCTGAGGATGAAGCACCTCCGAGGCCGCTAAAGCTGTTACTGTTAGCAACGGTGTTTGCAGCGCTGTTTGCTGCATTGTATCCGAAAGCACCAATGTTGGAGCTCTGTACATTTGCAACACCGTTGGCCGAGGATGCAGAACCACCGAGGCCGCCAAAGCTGTTACTGATGGCCGAAGAGTCAGCAGCGCTGTTTGCTGCATCGTATCCGAAAGCACCAATGTTGGAGCTCTGTGCATTGGCTGCACCGTTGGCTGAGGATGCAGAACCTCCGAGGCCGCTAAAGCTGTTACTGTTAGCAGCGGTGTTTGCAGCGCTGTTTGCTGCATTGTATCCAAACGCATCAATGTTGGAGCTCTGTGCATTAGCAATACCGTTGGCTGAGGATGAAGCACCTCCGAGGCCGCTAAAGCTGTTACTGTTAGCAGCGGTGTTTGCAGCGCTATTTGCTGTATTGTATCCGAAAGCACCAATGTTGGAGCTCTGTGCATTGGCTGCACCGTTGGCTGAGGATGCAGCACCACCTAGCCCGCTGAAGCTGTTACTGTTAGCAGCGGTGTTCGCAGCGCTGTTTGCTGCATTGTATCCAAACGCATCAATGTTGGAGCTCTGTGCATTAGCAATACCGTTGGCTGAGGATGAAGCACCTCCGAGGCCGCTAAAGCTGTTACTGTTAGCAGCGGTGTTTGAAGCGCTGTTTGCTGCATTGTATCCGAAGGCACCAATGTTGGAGCTCTGTGCATTTGCAACACCGTTGGCCGAGGATGCAGAACCACCGAGGCCGCCAAAGCTGTTACTGATGGCCGAAGAGTCAGCAGCGTTGTTTGCTGCATTGTATCCGAAAGCACCAATGTTGGAGCTCTGCGCATTGGCTGCACCGTTGGCTGAGGATGCAGAACCTCCGAGGCCGCTAAAGCTGTTACTGTTAGCAGCGGTGTTTGCAGCGCTGTTTGCTGCATTGGATCCGAAAGCACCAATGTTGGAGCTCTGTGCATTGGCTGCACCGTTGGCTGAGGATGCAGAACCACCGAGGCCGCTAAAGCTGTTACTGTTTGCCGCAGATTCAGCAGCGCTGTTAGCTGCGTTATATCCGAACGCACCAATGTTGGCGCTTTGTGCATTGGCAACACCGTTGGCTGAGGATGCAGCACCACCTAGCCCGCTGAAGCTGTTACTGTTAGCGGCGGTGTTTGCAGCGCTGTTTGCTGCATTATATCCGAGTGTACCAACGTTGGAGCTCTGTGCATTAGCAACACCGTTGGCCGAAGATGCAGCACCGCCTAGCCCGCTGAAGCTGTTACTGTTAGCAGCGGTGTTTGCAGCACTGTTTGCTGCGTTATATCCGAGTGCACCAGTGTTGGAACTCTGTGCATTGGCTGCACCGTTAGCTGAAGATGCAGAACCACCGAGGCCGCTAAAGCTGTTACTGTTTGCCGCAGAGTCAGCAGCGCTATTTGCTGCATTGTATCCGAACGCACCAATATTGGAGCTTTGTGCATTGGCAACACCGTTGGCCAAGGATGCAGCACCGCCTAGCCCACTGAAGCTATTACTGTTAGCAGCGGTGTTTGCAGCGCTGTTTGCTGCGTTATATCCGAGTGCACCAATGTTGGTGCTCTGTGAATTGGCTACACCATTGGCTGAGGATGAAGCACCGTTAGCAAGGAGTCCTCTATAGTTGGAACCATATGCATTTGTAACGCCGTTGGCTAACAATCCAGCACCACTGAGACTATTATGGCTGTTACTGTTTGTTGCAGCGTTGGCTGCGCTGATTCCATTGATGAAACGTCCACCATAGTTGGATCCAAATGCATTTGCAACACCATTAGCTGATGATCCAGCACCTCTGACCCCACTATAACTATTACTGTTTGTTGCAGCATTGACTGTATTTAGTCCACTATTGTAGCGGCCTTCATAGTTGGAACCGAATGCATTTGCAACACCATTGGCTGATGATCTAGCACCACCGAGACCGCTGTAGCTGTTACTGTTTGTAGCAGCGTTGGCTGCGCTTACTTCATTAACGAAACGTCCTCCATAGTTTGAACTGAATGCATTAGCAACACCATTAGCCGATGACCCAGCACCTCCGAGTCCACTATAGCTGTTACTGTTTGTTGCAGCGTTGGTTGCACTTACTCCATTGCCATAAAGTCCTTCATAGTTTGAGCCAAATGCATTAGCCGATGAATCAGCTACTCCGTAACCTTAATTTAAAGAACATATTGTAAATTA
The DNA here is from genome assembly GCA_936450015.1 of Meganola albula. Classification (NCBI taxonomy): domain Eukaryota; kingdom Metazoa; phylum Arthropoda; class Insecta; order Lepidoptera; family Nolidae; genus Meganola; species Meganola albula. Next base: position 7,541,066 of record OW388155.1, on the reverse strand, counting down.
ATCTAAAGTCAAGAGATTTAGCTACTTAAAATGTTGTCAGCATTTTTCTCGCATGGTTTAGAAAAGTAAATGGTTTTGTGACTTTTGTTTTTTCATTTTTCTATTGCTTAAAATAGTGTTATTTTACATTCACATATTCAAAAGGTTTTTAAAGTTACCACTGAAAAGGGATATTTAGCAATTACGAGACCTCTTACCTTCAACATTGATAAGGCCGGCCCCCGGGTAGATACGTCTATCTGTAAATTCAAAAATGTTTGATAATTTCAATGTTTTGATTTTGGCACTCCCGGGTGTTTCGTCACGCATTTGTGCCAGGGGGTCACGGGAACCAAATGTGACACAAACGCCACCGTTACATAAGTAGGTAGTTACCTAACATTTATCTGTGGGTTATTGCGACATCATAGGTTATAGCGAATGATGTTGACTGTTTGTTTCGCCAAAGCAGATTATATCGAGTGCTCTAAGCATGTCAAGAGCGGGTTAAAATTTATAATTATTAAAATTTATTCTTACACCAATATCTACCCGTGCGAAGCCGAGGCGGGCCACTAGTATCATATATTTTATATTCCATTAAATTGATGTTTTGTTTTTTTTTGCGCTTGAAGCTAGCGCTTTTACTTGGACGATTATCTACTCCCCAAGGTTATTTGCGCCTGCATCCGGTATTCTAACCTGATTAACTTAGTTTTTAGTATAATCGCGATTAAATTTTATTCTTAAAGCTCATGTTGGTAACTTTATAAGTGGCAAGTAGCAAAAATATAAAACCGTCTATTAATTGCTTGATCTTATTTTATAGTTGTGGCGAGACTCACCTACTGGCACCATTTTTACAGTGATCATTGGTCGGCCTTCCACATACTGTTCATATGTCTCAAGTTGAAAGTCTTCAGCCGTACCTGCCGTAATAATAACTTTTACTCAATCATTCAACATGACTTGAACTTAGAAAAGATTTTGTTCGTGAAATATTGATGTAGGTAATATATTTTTGCCACCTGACAATATAGGGTTACCTTCTACTATTTCCAACTATTGCTATCCCATTGATGCGAAACTTATGTGGTGTAATATATATTTAACTGAAAAGGAGACGTTCAAAAAATGTATAGAGCCTGGGATTAAAATAATTGTAAATTTGAACAGCAATCTGAGTTACATAGGTTAATAGAGCATAATTAATTCAATTTTTTGGTGTATTTAAAATAATTTTACACCCCCCCGTTTTTTAAAAAATTGAAATTGAAAATAAGAATCCTTAATGCCATATTATGATTATTGCAATTGGCAACCCCATGGTCAAATGACAATTGAGCAACCAAAAAAATCAAAATTATTTCGACGCTGTCAATCAAACTGATCAATGACAATGACATCATGACGTTTCCCGTAATTATATTTTTTTCCACGCGTTTTGTTATTACACTAATAAGATAACAAATATTTTTCGTCATAATTACATTAAGCTGCAGCTAGAATAATATTACAAGAGAAAAGTACTGTAACAGAATGCAATTATTGACGTGATTGCAATATTTATACTGCTTAGGAAACGGATAATTAAAGGTAATGTGCGTTTTGTTTTTCTATTACATTTTTTGATTTTTACAAAAATGGTTGCTCCTAAAATTCGTGTTTAGTTAAATTCTAACAGCTTATTAAATAAGCTTTCCAATGAGGTATATCACATTGGTGTTCAAAATTCTAGCCCACTTTTGACCTCTCCTTTATGATACTGTCACTAACATTGTAAAAAAGTATGTCTGTTTTCAAAAAATATGCTTAATAACTACTGGACCGCTTTTAAAACTTCTTTCAATAACATTGTACATTTACACTGAGTAACAGGAGAAGGCACGTAAGGATAAAGTGTTCGATGATGCACCCGAAGCGAGGGTAATTGTTGTTAAAATAAAATGAGGCTAAAACTTTAGCTTTAATAAGATTTATAAAAACAACGAACGTGTTCCACAAACACCTAGATATAAACTATTAATTTTAAGTACAATCTCATTGCAACCCATAGAAACATGTAACGACAGGGTCCGTCTTCATAATCTAGGTATTGTGTTTATTGTTCTGGTACTATAAATAGATGTTACCTACTTTGCCATCACCTTCAGCTTATCTTTCAGGTTAGACTTAGTTAAAGCATAATGTTTTAAAAGCCTTGCTAGTGTTGTAAGTTTATTTTAATTAAATTTGATGAAAATTTTACATTAGGAACGTGTCTAGTGTTATATACTGTTAAGTATGTAACTAGATATATTAACTAGATATATGAACCAACAGACAAATATACATACCAGGTATGGGCAAGTCAATCAGCTGGTGGCGATCTGTAAAAAATAATAAACAAATTGCGTTATGAAAATTTTGGAATTTTTTTTGCTCATATTTTAACAAAACGATTGACTTTAACCTTAGCTTCATTCGTTTGTCCTTAGTTAGTTTATCAAATATTTCTACACCTTTAATTACTGATTACAATACTTACAATTAAGCGGGTTAATGTTTGATGAATAACCGGAAGATGATGAACGTCTGCTAACAGCTTGGCTTGCTCCTTGATTTCTGGCATAGCTGCCATCAGCGGACACACGTTCTGTTACACGTGAGTTGTATCTATCGTTCGCAGTGTTAGCGTTTGTCTCACGGCCGCTGGTGAGTCCATCTGCACTCACGTAGGAGTTATCGGAATATCGCTCAGCGTTGGAGTATCCTGCTCTACTGGAGTCGCTGAGAGCTCCGAATTCGTTGGCCGTGTACAAGTCGTTGCCTTGGTCCTGCCTCTCATCAGCACGTCGCCAAGAAGAAGCGGACGTTCCAGATGCATCCGATACAACTGAGTCAGCACCATCGCTGCTCTGATCATAGTTATTGAAATCTTGATGCCAGTTGTTATTAAAGTTGTACGGTGACACAACTAAAAGTAAAATGCTTTTATAGTAAGAAAACAAGTATTGACATATATACCAACCGGTTCTAATGTCATACTGAGTTAGGGACACCTTAAGAATGAAGAATTTATTTATAGTTAAGTTAATGTAATCGTTTGTCTTGTTAATCTTGTAGGTACTCGATTGGTCAAAATTAATCCATATTCCTTATCGATAAAAATAATCAAAAAATAAAAAAAAGCTTTTACTTAAAACATCTTGTATTAATTGTATTTCTCTTTTCAAGCTCTTTCATTTGATACCAATATAGTAGGGGTTGTTATGAAAACCATAAGTCACCATTTTGTACCTTCCGCCATATTGGATTAAAAATTGTATTGTCATCAAAACAACAATACAACGTCAAACAACGTCGTGAAAATGAAAATTTTCATTTTCATTTTCATAAACGTAAGTGCAAAATTTCAACTCTATAGCTTTATTGGATGTGGGTGAAATATTGATTGCAAGACGTGAAGTTAAATAAAAGCCTTTAAAAATGTCATTTCTTACCGCTTAATGCTTCAATAACGCTCAGAGCCTGAAACAGAAAAAAGTAGTGAGAATTTGAACTTCCTCACATATGTTACGACTTTATAGTGAATCTTAAAAATTTCGAAATTTCTAGGCGCTTTATAGATTCTTCACGTGACCAGAGGGCTGGCTTACATCTTGGTCAAAGAATTAGCATTGCCATACAACGTGGCAAAGCTGCCAGCCTTCTGGGCACTTTCCCCCAAGGCCTCGATTCGGTGGAATTTTATGACGCCTCATTTAGTTTTTAAGATAGAATTGCATAATATTTTATGTTTTTACTGTGTTAATGTTATAAAATAAACCTATAATATCATACTAGGTAAAAAAAAATCTTAAAAATAAAAATATCGAAGTAGAGTCCCCTTTTCTAGGAGGCCTACTTAACAGTAGACGTGAAGAAAATACTTAAAAAGCTGATTTTCACAGCATAAATGAAGTAGTAAATTTGATAAAAATATTTAGATACTTACGCAAAGCGCAGATGCAACGAGGAAAAGCTTCATCTTCGCCAACTCAGTCTTAGACCTGAAGTCGAAGACAGGATCGGTGTGATGACCAACATGCACTTCATCGGTATTTATATGCAACTATCTAAACTTTACCCATCTGTGTCCACAAACCAATTTGACGACTGAATAAAGTTTACGAGTACCTTAGAAACATAAATTATGGACATCTATCATTTTTTTCTTTTGTCTTTATTAAAGAAAAGGGTTTCAGCTATTGTTATTGTTATTGTTTTCGTAATATGTAAACGGCCATCTGCCCGCTTAGTATTGTCCGCGTAGCCTTTTGATAGACCAGTCATAGACTATTATTTTTATATCGATTGTTGCAACTGAGGGATTATTTTATAATTTCCGAACAGATTGAATAGCATTATAGATTTATCAAAAGTTTGTAGGCACATAATTTATTTAAAATTAATTGATTAATAAAGATTCGCATAAATATCAGTTAACGTGTCTATTCTGTAAGAAAAAGAATAGATAGAGAGCAAAAATTTAACTTTAGTTTATTGAAAACAGTTTTTTACTACTTACAAAGTAGAAAAATATATCACAAAGAACTAAGTTTTAATTCGCAGCGACGCTGTTGCATCGCGGAGTTGTGAGCCCGTGGCCAGACAATTTACTGAAAAAAATAAAAGTAATTATGTTAATTTATATTAAAAATAAAATAAGTATTCTAACTAATATTACTATAGGCAGGTACTTAATGAGATAGGACACTATCAATATTGTTAGGGTCATAGTTGTTATAGATAATTCTTATACCCTTCTTCTTCCTTATTCTTATACCTATGCTCTACAAAGGTTACTTAATCTATTGAGAGACTTAACAATTTAGCTCATTGTACAAAATAACTTTCACATGTACATGTGAAAGTTATTTTGTCTGTAAGTGTATGCGTGTGCAGTTGCAAGCTAAAAGCAAAATGGAAATGTTTTTTAAGAAACAAGCTGTTATTTATAAAAATAACAAAGTTCCAGAATGTAGCCCTTGAATTTTTGTCAATAGAAAGCAAATTAACCCAAACTCGATGGGTTTATCTTTTTTCAAACTCCGAACTCCACGAATCCGAAATCCACGGCTTTGTGGTGTCAAAATATTATTGCATTTTCTCTGAAGATACGCAGTTATGCAAAATTGTAACAGAATCTAACATCAGGCAGTGGTTATTTTAGCTTCTAATATTTCACATAAACAGACAAACAAGTTTGTAATTAATTTAGTTAGACATAAGGATCTAACAGACAATAAAAGCCAAATTTTCGTAACAAAGTGAACAACAAGAGAATACGCTATTATCAACATTATACTAGGACCTTCTTTCAATTTTCAGTTATTAGGTACTGCTATTAGCCACGGCACATAACCACGACTTGAATGAAATCGTAAAGCTTTTGACAGCCCACCGTAAAAAAATGGCAAAGAGAGATTCACTTTCATATGAAGAATCCACTGTTTATTTAGGAAGGTTTCCAGTCCGCTCGTAAACGTGAAGCCTACTAATAAAATGTGCGCTTTCAGATTGTATTCAACTCATTTTTGCGGGTACTTGCAGTGTTTTTCTGAATAACAAAACGAAATGGGTTAACTCTAGCTTTTTCGTGATATCTTAGCTGTCACCTTTTTGTCATGGTCTATTTATATATGTATGTACTTTACATACATAGTTTGACGTGCGACGACTTTGACGGGCCGGTAGCGTGGTCGGTAAGATACTTGCTTTCCACGCCGCGTCGCAGGTCGTGGGTTCGATTCCCACCCGAAACAAGCATTAGTGATGTGTTTGTGTCGAGTCTGGGTGTAAATATTTATTATAAGTATATATTTACAAAAGAAAAGTATTATATGTATAGTATATACCAGTTATCTGGTTTCCATAACACAAGCTCTGCTTAGCTTGGGACCAGATGACCGTGTGCGTTAATGTCCCAGAATATTTATAGTACCTTTTCTCCACCTGTGGGCAATTTAGTCATAATAGGTGGTTTTTGGCGGTGTCAAGTCCTTAATGGATCCCAGACGCAGGGCAGAGGTATGCGAGACTCGTATATGTATAAAACCTTAAGGAGGGCAATATTTTTCTCTTCCAACAACTTTTCTTGTTGTACAGTTAAAATTATGTTATTAGAGTCCCCGAATTTGGATAAAGCGAGAAATTTACATCTAACATAGGTGCTCGTGAGGATTGATGGATTTAATTTATTTGTTGATGTAGGTATATACTAAGAAGCAAAAATAAGAAGTTTTAGTCGTTTTTAATGGAAAAAATTGTACAAACCACAGTTATTTGATAAACTGAAAGGGTTACTTTATACCAGTAAAACAATCATTAGAAATTGATTTCTGTATATTCCGTTTAAGTACCTACTTATAGCATAATACCTACCTACAAGCTTAATTAAATCTTCAGTTTAGTTAAACAGTACAGTTAACCACAGATCAGCGTTCACAGGAAGATTCACCACCTAAAGTGTAAACACATTGCTAAATTACAAGCCAAAGTGTTGACAGTCCCGCCAATTCAACACAAGTTGTTTAATTGAGATCAAACGCTGGCTCCAGAGACAAACTTACTGATAGACTATTTGATAACTGCAAACAACTATTTATAAAGCTACTACATTCAAATCGAGTGGATAATGTGCACTCTGAATAGTTAGAAAATTGTTATTTATTGTGTATTGAGTAAGTTAACTACTTTTTTAAAATTGGTAAGTATAAATGTTATGTGAAGTGACGTTCTGGTGGCTGGTAAGACACTTGCTTATCACGCCGTAGGTTGTGTGGTCGATGCCTACCCGAGACAGACATTTGTTGACATTTTGACGGGCCGGTGGCGTGGTCGGTATGATAATTGCTTTTCACGCCGCAGGTCGTGGGTTCGATTCCCACCCGAGACAAACATTAGTGATGAACATTTGTGTATGTGTCGAGTCTGGGTGTAAATATCTATTATATTATGTATTTATTTACAAAAGAAAAGTATTAGATGTATAGTATATACCAGTTATCTGGTTTCCATAACACAAGCTCTGCTTAGCTTGGGACCACATAACCGTGTGTGTTAATGTCTCAGAATATTTATTTATTTGTGTGATGAACATGTCTGTTTGCCTTGAGTCTGGGTGTAATTATAAATTTTAAGTATGGAAAAATGTAATATATATGTGGGTATAGTAAAGCAGTTATGGAGTTTTTATAACACAAGGATGACCGTGTGTGCTGATGTCCTAGAATATGATTGTTAAGTGCCATGGAAAGAGCTATGCTCAAAGTTTCTTTGCGCGATAAGATCCGCAATGAGGAAATTTGCAGAAGAACTAAACTCGATGGACATAGCGATCAAAGTGAGCAAGTTAAAGTGACAGTAGGCAGGCCACAAGGCTCGTAGAACCGATAACCGCTGGGTAATAAAGGTCCTCGAGTAGAGACTACGCAATGGACCGCCGCGTCAGCCGGCCCGCCACAAGGTGGACAGATGACATTGTTAAAATTGCGGAAAGCCGATGGATGCTCACGTCTGGCAACGGATAGTTAAAAACAATCTATAATAATCAAACGGATTAAAAATTAAAATTCAGTCATCTTCTAAACGATACTATATTCTAACGATATTCTGATAAACGATACTAGCTTCATACATATACAAAGCATTACTCTATAAAGGATAGATCATTATTATAAAATGTCGTTTCAAAATAATGTCATTTGTATGATATGAGTGACTCATTGGAACACCACAAAGTTCTCATAAGACTTGAAGGATCAATGGTCAGTTTTAAAGGGTAATAGAAAACAAAATAAAAGAAACAAATCACTTCTTTATAACACTCCTTAGTAGAATATTATTCGAACACTAACCGCAAGTCTGGTATCGATCCGCAGTTAGTTTTAAATAAATACATGTCTATGGGGGTTAATTGGTGTATTGGTAGTCTCGGAGCTTGGCAACTTGCCACCCACAGCGAAAAGCTACTGCTGGTTCATAATAGAATTTTAAACAAGTAATTGATTCGGAATGCTAACTGTTAACTCAGCTCATGGAATAATTCTGTACTATAGTCTGGGCGGAAGTTGTCTCCTACAGAGTCACCATAAGTGAGTGGTGAGTTGGAGACAATGATTAATATTAACATGATACAAAAAATTATTTATCTTAGGATAGAACAACTTGTTGCGGCGATCTAATCTAGCCCTAGGCATCCGGAATTGCTCGGACCCGAAAGAAAATGCCCGGATTCAATCAGACTCTCATACAATCCTGAAATTTCAATTTTCCAGGAAATTTTCCTGCGCCGCAGCGTCGACTACACAGGATCAATGGCCTTCCGATCCCGAATTTTACCAGAAAGCAACTTTAGTTCGGGTTCTGTTTTTCGGAGCCTGAACACTTCAATTTTTATATGAAAACCCATGATTTCAACGCACTGTTGCGGTACACCGCACATACTGACGTGTTCCGTATGCGTCTGGCCGCATTTCGATCAGACGACAGAGCGTTCAGGGTCTTATAAATCACACTCTACTTCTCACCGCTTACATTTGGTAAGTAGCGTTTACGCGCAGACTATAACATCATTATAGATCCTAGGATTAAACTAATTTCGTATATTCACTTTGTTTTTTTATCTTATTTAGACGAGAACGGAGTGCCTGTCTTGACTAGCGTGCACTCAGAGGGTTTAATACTTACCTAAAATCAAAATATTATTTCAAGTTACCAAAGACCCTGACTATTGTTTAAAATAACAAGTGGTTACGGTAGACAACACAGTCTCGCCAGTCCATTAAGAAGTTTGTAACAATTCGCAAGTTTGGTTCGTAGATAGGTACTAGGGATTGAAACGTCGTGCCGTAGAATGTGGCTCAGCTATATAGAACTTTGTCTGCTGTGAAGAGTTATTAGTACTTACCTACGTGCAATAATGTACTTCTGTATATCCCAAGTTAATTAAAATAGAGGTACAGAAAACAACAGATGTTTGATTTGAAGAAGTGGGTGTTTGAATGAGTCTATAGCAATGCCAAATGTTTTTTTTATGTCATATATTACCCCACGTGACTTTCATCATGTCCAGCAGTGGGATAAAAAGTAGCCTATGACCTTCCTCAATAAAAAGGCTATCAAACAATACAAGAGTTTTCGATATCGGACTAGTAGTCCCTGAGATTAGCCAGTTTAACCAAACAAACTAACTCTTGAGCTTTATCATTTTAGCATTTTTTTTATTTTTTTTTTTATATTTATATAGTAACGTTATATTTATAAAATTTCTGAAATGTATTTTTCTATATTGGAATCGTTATTCGACTTGGGATTCCAACCCATATTATATTAGTGAACACTTACCACTAGACTAATTGAACCTACGAGGACCATTGGAACACTGGAAAAACCTAAGACAGGGTAAAATGACCCGTATATCCATCCGTGGACGATGACATCCATTCATTGTCATTATTTTTTCAATGGACTCTTGAAATTACGTCTTTATTCTTACATATAAAAAACTGTTATCAATGCCTAAGTATTTGACTTCTGAAAAGTGAAAACAAAATATTAAAACGACCGGTCAAGCGCTGTCTCCGACGACAAACTTTGTAAAAGGGTTTGAAACTCTGTAATTGTGCAAATTCAGCTTTTTCGTAGAAATTTTTGTGCTTTTGCTTACCCCTTTTGCCTAACCCTTAAATAATTAGTTATATGCTCCGTCATGAAATATTAATACTTATACTTAAGTACCTACACTACCTACCTAAAGTGAGAGTACGTACGCTCCTTATACGCAGTTGGGTAAGGTCTATTGCTGTCTGCAGAAATAATTTTATCTACTTAAACGTTCTTCAAAATTGACTTAGAGATATAAAGAGTTACATACACGTTTATAATAGACATCAAGTAAGTATTTTACAGTTTAAAGAACTGCTCCTAGTTTAAGTTTGTAATGTTTAGAAAAAACGGTTTTTATTTATGTATTTATTTTTATGCTACAATCTGAAGTTTATTTCTATGAAATAAAACGTTTAATAATAGGTAAATAATAGGTTTAAGCTGACCTCTCGTTACACGGAAATCCTATACAATGTGAGATCAGCTTATACCTACTAGAAATGTATAGCTTGAACATATAGATCCATTAGGTAATTTAAGTCATTTCTTATTCTAAGGCAAGTTAGAATCAGAAACAGGCGAGCATATTTCTAAGTCGGATACCTGAAGAAGGCAGAAAGTGTTTAGTAATGAAGAGACACAACTAAAAGGGGTTTCTATTTTAAGTTAAATCAATATTAGAAGTAAGTTTGATACCTACGTGATTTTGATTTCATCACTTATCAAATTTACTCCTATCAAACCTGCTTTAAAAATCAGTGTAGGTATCTAAATTTGGTATAAAATCCCAACTTAAACTCTATGCCCCATTGGGCGCCATTGCCGCGTCAAAGGTAGGTTTTGTGATAAGATTGGATAATTACTTTTTTACTCAGTGAATTGCTTATATTAGCAAGCTAATTTAATCTTTAAAAAAGCGCATGTCAAATACTGAATAGGGAAATAAATTAGACGATATTAATTATTGAACTCAATAACAAAAATTAAGTTCCACCAAGTTTTTATAAGATACTAGCTGCCCCAGCGAACTTCGTACCGCGCAAAATTGTGAATCTAAACCATTCCCAGATCCCCTTGAACACACACAAAAATTTCATCAAAATCGGTCCAGTCGTTTAGGAGGAGTTCAGTCACATACACACGCACACAAGAAATATATATATTAAGATACATATGTGAAATTCACTTGAATACACACAATATAGGATCATTCGAAGAGCAAGTCAATGTTGTTTAGTCCAGAAAAGTAAAAAAGTCGTATGTACAGCATCACGTTTTATGTGACCCGTGTTATATTTTTAAGGTTTCGGAGTCCAAATGTAACCCTTATTTGGCACGTTTTATTTAAACCTCCACGTGCATCAAAATATTGAAATAAAGTAACACGTGACGGACGTTTTTAGAAAACATAATAAATTGCGACTGAACGCGCTTTTCAAGACGAGGTTTGTGACTGCGATTACAGTTTGTAAATTAATTAATTTATTGAATTGAAATCCAAGTTATCCGATAACAGTTACTTAATATCAAATACGTCTAGGATTTAAGTATTTTTTTAGTATTTCACAATTTACAGTTTTACCTTTTAACTCTTAATATATCTATAGTTGAGAGAAGACCCGTGTCCAGCAAGGGAAGAAAGGGTTTTGCTTTACTTAAATAGTTTAACAGAGTTAATATAACACAGTTTATAGTAGATAAATCAAATTTAAAACATTAAAGCCGCTCCAAAGCAAAATCGCTACAAAAATTCAGTTGAAGCTCTTATAAAGCTGTTAAATATGTTAAAAAGCCTGCCGTTATAATTGCATGGACCTTTTTACAACCTCGTTTGTAGAGAGCACTCTCATTTTATACGCCCGTGGGGAAGCCACAAAACTGTTTTAATGTAAATACCTATGTACTTTAATAATTAATCTTATTAAGTGTAAGCTATATGTCAATGCCTTTTCAAATTTGTTTTCTATACACCAATTCTTATTTAGAAACGTTTATAGATATAACTTACTTATCAAGTTAAATAATAACATCACATAGCTGGATTACCCAATGGTGTAGGCAGAGTTGAATATCACAAACTACCTACCTACTGCCGTTCATCGGGCACAATTTAAAATTTCAGCTGCAACTAAGATTCTTTAGTTTTAAAATAAAACTATATTATACCGGATTTTATCGCGGTTTATTTAAGATTTTATATCCTGATGTTTCAGCCTTTTTAGACTTCATGTTCACGGGTGGACTGAGGGTATATGACGTCCAAAAGATATCTAAATCCAAAAAATCTAAGATTACGATTCAAGTCGCAGGCGAAGCCAGTAGAAATATAGGATTACGGGTAACCAACATGTTACTTACAATAAGGTTTTTAAGTGACTTACAACGTGGCAGACTTAATTAATGTAGGTATACTAAAATGTTGAATAATTAAGCATTCTTAATTTTCCTGAACGTAGTAATTAACGCCGCTCTAGCAGCCCTTAAACACGTATGCATTCATAATAGGTGCACAATATTTATTTCAACCCTTTTCTAGTGTCCCATTGCTAGGCACAGGACTTCTTTTAACTATTTTACAAGAGAGAGTTTAGGCTGAAATACACTCACGCTGGCCAAGTTCGGATTGGTGGATGTCACATGTTCTCGAATGATTCGTTCTAAGATATGCCGGTTTCCTCACGATGGTTTCCTTTAGCGATTTTGAACAGTGGCGATGAAACAATAAACACAAAGATCTTCACGACTTGGAATCGATCGCTGATGTTAATTCATGTATACTAAAATTTTAAATAATTAATATTCTTAATTTTCCTAGACGTAGTAATTAACGCCGCTGTAGCAGCCCTTAAACACGTATTCATTCATAATAGGTGCATAATATTAGCAGTAGTCAATTAGGGAATGTAATTAGGAGCTGTGCATCGCAGCAGAAATTATTACGATAGGTAGGTATCGAGATATTTCCTGCCTAATGAATTACCTGGGAGCTGCAAATTAATTCCATTGCGTCAGCCTCTGAGGACTTTGTTGACGATATCGTAATGACTTAATGATTTTCATTTAATTCTACCATTTCAGTAATTTGATTGCAATTGGTGATTATGCACAAAAATAATTATTTATATTTTAGATACATACCTACGTGTTTATATACTCTTCAAAAGCATATGTACTTACTAGCCTCCGTGGTACTTATTGGGATAAAAATAGCTTTTCCAGACCTCTGTGCCAAATTTCATCTAATTCTGTTCAGTAATTTTGCTTGTAAGAGTAACAAACATATATCCATACATTCTTACAAAGTGTTTAATGTTAGTAGGCAGTAAGATAACATCATTATTCATCATTTGACAGGCCGGTGGCGTGGACGGTAGGATACTTGCTTTTCTCGCCGCAGGTCTTGGGTTCGATTCCCACCCAGGTCAGACATTTGTGTGATGAACACGTCTGTTTTTCTGGAGTCTGGTTGTAATTATTTATATTTAATTATGTATTTACAAAAGAAAAGTATTATATGTAGTATGTTATCAGTTATCTGGTTGCCATAGTAGAAGCTCTGCTTAGTTTAGGATCAGATGGCCGTGTGTGTACCTCTATATTATTATTATCGCCAACAGACCATTTTATTTACAGCTGTGATCCGCTACTATTCTCATCCAGTTCATGCCAGTTACCTTGCAAAGATCACTACTCCACTTAGCCTGAGAGCGTCCTAGTTTACCTAGTTAACACTTTTATATAATCATTCTGCTACAAGTAAACAATGGATTACCGCAAAGTAATGACTACGAGTTTTATCTGAATAGGCGCTACAAAAACACAAACTTTTGCTAATAAATATAGACTTATCGAGTTTAACGCTTAAATTTCCGCTTACAGAAATCTCCTACACAACATTGATAGCACCACCGTAATAAATGTGGAATGTCTTTCCCTCGTCTCCCTTGCGATTTGTACCCTAAGATCTGCAATGCTGACACACACGATGAGGGGAGATAAAAAATTGCGTCACAAAGCAACCGCAGCTGAGCCAGGGGTGCATGTGCATTCCCGACGTGCAATTTGATAAATTAAGCCAAATTCAAAGTGATGAAATTTCACCATCAGAAGATTACACGTCGTGGCACTTGGAGCTGTAATAAAACTCTAAATATGCGGAAAAGGTATGGTGAGTCAGTGACGCGTGCTATAAATTGAAATGTTGCGAATCCAAAATTGCTTTTAATGTATGTACATCTGTACGAAGTACATGTATATATATATAAATAACAATCAACGTGATTCAATATTTGATGGCAATTTTCTTAATTCAAGTAAACGGAAATAAAAAAATAATATTTACGTCATATTGGGTCAACCAGCTTAAATAATTTAGATTAAGTACAGTATATCCTATTTCCTACTGATTTCTAGTTTCCAATCATTTTTTTAGCTGTCCAATTCCCTAGACCATTAAGTACAGTTCAGATAAAATTTATGTATATTTCGTACGACCAGCAATATTCAAAGGCACCAATTTTCTGTAGATTCCAATGGAGTAAGGTGGGAAGGTTGAAGTATTCGTACAATCGCTTTATGAATCGGGTCGAGCTGCACTCAATTGATTTGCATCACGAGTTGGCGGACAAAGCCAGTCTCACAAGAATCCAGCTCAATTCACTTACCTAACTGAATCTGGGGATTAAAATAGGAACTGTGATCGAACTGCTACAAAACATTTCTTTAATCAAAAGATAGTTTTAAACAATAAAATTTACTTAGTGGATGGATAAAAGTAAAAATTGTTTTTAAATTTTCCATGGTAAATGTAAGTTACAGTTACATAATCTAGGTAAGTATTCATCCAGCTTGTGCAAATATTTACTATACTAGCTGTCCCGGCGAATTACATACCGCGTATTTCTTACCTTTTAGACCTTCCTTAGACTTGTATGAGACCAAAATTAGCCGAATCGGTTTAACCGTTCTCAAGTTTTAACGAGACTAACGAACAGCAATTGATTTTTATACATAAGATTTAAGTGAAAATGATCTTAAGCAATGTGTGAGTATTTTCCCTAAATTCGTCTCCCGATGCTTCGAATCTTCACAAAGTGCGAGTGCGACTTGCGAATTTTTCGCTAATGAAAATTACAGTTCAATCTGAATCGCACTATTCAGCTATTTTGACAATCGATCTTGAAATTTATCATGTAGTTGGCCACCCTCCACACCCACTTAACAGAAAACTGTTGTAATTAAATGGACATCGAAATAGATATACGACAGTAAAAAGTAACATGATAATACTAAGATTTACTTAACATAAATAAAATATGTCGACACATGTTTCGCCCGCTGACATAGGCATTATCAAGACGTCCACACGCTCAGCGCACGACAGTGAGTGAGTAGTGCGCTAAGCGTGGACTGGTCTACCAACTACATGATAAATGCCAGGGTTGAATTGTCAAAATAGCGGAATAGTACGATCCAGACAGGTATAAGTGTAATTTTCAACAATGGATTTCTTAAAGTAACGTCTTTAAGTATTAATTTCACACTAGCGCGTTGATCTGCTAAATCGGTATTAGTAATATCTGTGCTCCCCGTGCGTGATATGTTGAGACTCGTCTGGAATTCAAGCCTCCGCCCGTTACCCCTGTAACTTCCCCTCAAGCTCCCGTGTTGTACTGTAGGCAACGCCATTTTTTTAACATCTTAGTCTCATACTGAGTTACGTCACGCAACGCCGACGATTATACAATCATATTTCTTAATCTTACTGATTCGTTAATAGTTATTAGAGTTACTGCTATATTTTATTGTTATTTTTTGTGGTAAGTTTATAGTTATAATGAAGGGTAAGACTTTACATAGGGGGTAGTGAAATCTCATGTTAAAACATTTGTGTTTACCTGTTAATCAGTAAAAAGAACCTGTATGGAAAAAAAAATTGCAAAAACGAAGTCGAGGGTGGAAACTTGTTGCGATATTTTTTGTGCACACTACAACCATGCGTCGGTGACGTCACCACATGTCTCAACTTATAGCACACGGGTAGTATGTCCTAAGATTAGATATTGTGTTATTAAACTGTATATTATATTACGTATTCGCAACACTCGCTGCTGTGTTCCGTAGCTGTAAGTGTAATACTCACCCTCTATATTGCCCACGAGGACAACAGGAATAAGTAGATAAAACGTAAAAATATCTAATTGAATTTTTTATTTCACTCTAGGATTCTCTAGCGCTTTATTAAACTCCCTGAATGGAAGCTGCGAGGGGCAATCGGAGCTGCCTTGATTTACATTACGAGCCGCACAAAGCATTGCTAGGATCTTAGAAGGAAGAATGCTCAATCAAAGGATTCTCATCCGCTAACTACCTATATGAAGACGACTACATTTTAAAGTGGTTTTTAATTTACAAAATTAATAATCTACTTGGTGGCCCAGTGGTAAAAGTATTCTCTTAATACTCAATACTTTATTTGCATATTCAAAAATAAATAGTAGTATAATATATGATTTTTAATGTTTTTTTTTTAATGTTGTGCATGTCTATAATTGGCATAAGCACAAGCCCTTTTACCTGCCAATGATTTTATTGTAATGTTAGTGCTTTATACTGTTGACATGCCTTATAAATTAAAAAAAATATAAATAACTATTTTAAAGTTTGTTAAAATTTCACGCACTGTTATAACCATTGTTAACCTGAATGTGTGTACCCAAAAACAAACTGTGAAAACAGTTTTGTAGGGCAATGAAATATTGTAATGTTGTGAAATTAGATAAAAAATATACATACAAACATACTAGGTAGTTTAAATAATTTACTTATAACAATTATGGACCATTTAGGGTAAGTACAGCAAGTTAATAATATTAAACACCGCGTGGACCCACGTCGATTCCCGGGTAGAGAAAAAATATTGTTTAATTACTTAGAATATCTTAGTTGCAGTTCGAAGTTTGGGATTGTGTCCGATGATAGCAATAGACTTACGCTTAGTTACTTACCCCTATTACTTGTGGGACCTAAAAATAGCCGCCGAAAAGTGGGTGATATTGACCTCTGTTTACACCTTCGGATCACACACCATTATCAAAATAACAGGTTCTATGTAAATATGCTTAGAGCATACATTATGCGCTCATACATATAGATACTTAATAACGTGTTACCTTCCATAGTAATAAGTGAATCTGAAACATATGTACGTAAAAATAGAAAAGGCTCAGTATTCATCTGTCATAATAAATCAATGTGAGAGATTACATATAAATAACAACACACACTGTGATTAATTTGTTTGTTCAGCTTAACCACAAAACGTCTCGAATGTTCGCGGTATTATTATAGTTTTTCTAACATTTATGCAAACATAGTACACACAAATTTTATAGTGTACATTTTACCTACAATTATACAGGCCTTAGAAATATAAAGCCGCGGGTTCGAATCTCAGTCGTGCCCACACATCTTTGTGTGAATTGTTTCATCGCCGCTGCTCAATATTGGTGAAGGAAAACATCGTGAGGAAACCGGTATATCTAAGAACTAATCATTCGAGGACATGTGACATCCACCAACCCGCACTTGGCCAGCGTGAGTGTATTAAGCCCTAAACTCTCTCAACTCGTCAGATAGTTAAGAGAAGACCCGTGCCCAGCTGTGGGACACTAAAAAGGGGTTGACGTGACGTGACGTGACATACAAATATTATTATTTAGTTATAATAATAATATTTGTATGTATGTCCAAATGTGTATCCAAATATAACAATCACGAAGACAAGTGCTATAACAAAGAAAATGTAATTCAGTAATACCCAAGTACAGGCGAACACAAAACAATTTGCCATTTGAATTGAACAAGCGGCAATAAATCCCCGCATCTGAGTAGGCATATTCAAACATCCACAATGTTATGCAGATTACACTCGTATAATACATACGGATTTTCATAATGACGCGAGCTAACTTCACAGAAAGTACAGACGAGCGCAGGTGTCGGCAACTCGCCTTCACAGGAAATTACGTAACATACGTCATAGGTACGCATTCCCGTTAATTTACGTGAAGCGATTGAAGAGAATCACCCTCAGAAAATAATTATTATGAATAACTAGTTTTCCGCCAGCGGCTCCGCCCTCGGATGTCGGTTAACCATTAATCTCTTTTTTCGCAGTTGGATAAAACTATCCTTTCCTAGACCATAATGTGAGTTTTTCATTGAAACATCCAAGAACAAATGAAATTTAAATTTCGAATTCTCTTCATCGCATTGAGTTATTAAACATGTCATTGTGTCAAAATAAAGAGTAATTTATATGAAAATCACGAATGAGTATTGATAACAACTTTGAAGAAATTCACCCTCAGAATAATTTCTCAGGCTTTGCTCGCGTAGTGTTATAATAAAATTTAAAAAAAAATGTAAAATAGTAAACACGTGTGTCACTATTTGTTTTAAGGTATATTTATACCGAATTTGGAGTGAATCGGACTTGAGACTAAACAGATCCAGAAAAACTTTAATTTTTACCAATAAAACTCATTTTCCACACCCCTTGAGGGTAATTTTAGAAAAATAAAATCCCGTCAATTTTAACTAAATAGTTTCATACGTTTTTTTGATTATGGCTGTAGATATTTATCGGTATCTAAAATTTAATTAAAATCCCGACGTTTAAATGACAGCTTTTAAATAGATAAGAGCCGACACATTCTTACATCAAACTTATAACACGATTCTTTTTATTGAAAATACTTCAGTGATTATCATAACTAACATATATTTTAAAACTAAGTTTTAAAATACGACTTCAAAAACAAAAATGTATAAAATAACCGTTTTTCATTTTCATTTCATTAAGTTGGTGCCAAGCTCTAAACAAAATAAAACTTAATTTATTAATATCTGCAGTCGTAACTTATTCGTGTCTTCTCAAAACAATATCTTAGTAATGACATCAAACAATTCTCTGGTATGACGACAAACACGTAGCACGTAGCACCTTTGCATTCTACAACCCTGTAGCTGTAACACGCCCGTAGCATAATGCTTAGCTTTGCAATTTTGATCACCCATAGAATTTGTGGTGAAACAAAACAGTGGTGCGGTTGAAACAACTCGCTTATTATGTTGAACAGCGCATGTTGTTATAATGTTACGAACGAGAACTTTGTGTGGGTTTCGAGTTTATGTTTTGACTCATAAATTAATATATTTACGTAGGAGTAATGGTTGATTTTCTAGGTTTAATTCAAACGTATTTATTTTATTAGGTACTTTGTTATTACAGGTTGTCTAGTGGTTTCCTCGAAAATAAAGAGCGTAAAGTCGTATCATTAACTTTTTAACGTAGAAATGCAGATTCATACTACCTATATCACTAATTAATAGCTACCTAATATTCGGGAGCAGCGGTTGCGTAGTATTATCGACCGTGGCTTTGAAATATAGGTCACAGGTTCTTCTAATCACGGTCGTACCTACACCGCTTTGTGTAAAGTTTTTATTGTCACTGCTCTATATCGTTAATGAAAAACATACCTATACAGGATACCGGCATATCAAAGAATTAAATATAATTCAAAGACATTGTACCCAATCCAACTGCCCGAACTCGGCCAGCTTAATTAAAGTGTATAGAGTATTTTCTTAGATTTACGGTAATATCACACATTGAAATAAAACTATTTTATAACGGATTTTATCGAGGTTTATCTTAGATTTTAGATCCCAACGTGTCGAAGTCTTTCCTGAATTCATTACCTCCCGTGACCATGAAGTCTGAAAAGACTTTGAAACGTTGACCGAGATAAAATCTGTTACAAAATAGTTTTATTTCAAAGGGTTTACTTTTACATTCAGCTTTTTCATACAAAAAAGGTACATTTCTTTAAAATATTAAGACACAATTGGATAAAAAAGGACCTCACTGAAATACATTTCAACGCCATCCTAAATAAAAAACTCAACTAACTAAAGCCTAGTCTAAACTAAAGCGTCAAGAATTCATCCGCATCGATATCTTCCGCGAACGTACCCGAAAGCTGGCACCATTGGATAGCAATACTGATCTTCCAAAGATACAAACCAGCCTTCTGATTAAGCGTATTAGTTGTTAACTGGGCATTGGTCAATTTGAAAAGTGAACGTGTTATAAAATTTAACATGTCAACCTATAAATTACAAAAAATGACGAAAAGATTATTTCTAGGAACAAAAGGAACTCATAACGACCATAATTTCCGATACCCCGCAGCGTTTAGGAACATCAAACAAAACGTAGTATTGTAACCATCACAATCCACAGCGATCCCAAGAAACATAACCCTCCAAGCATCAGGTCGCGGACAACGGAACCCTCAAATTAACTTAATTGCAAATGTAATTGGCCAGCGCAGGGGACCGCGAAAAGAAAATATTTCCGTCCATTCTGAGATATTTGAGCGGACCTCCACAGAGCTTTATTATAATATAAATTGTTGTAATACTTCGTACTAAAGAATTATAGTACTCAACAAGTGTTGTCGAAGTTTGTTGTTAATTAGTTTCATCCGGACACAACTAACTGTAATGTTACAAAGTTGGTTAATGATCTTTATGGAGTCAAAAATACTTTGTTAGAAAACTTTTGAAAATTTCTGGCTCTTTACCAATATTTAACATGAAAAGTCACTTACGAGTTTATCACGTAATAAGTTGGTACTGAAACTAGTGTCCTCACAGTGCACTGAGTTTTTCATTGCTTAATCTAATCATCATTGATTTCAATAACTCTAAATTATTAAATTAAAAATCGCGAACGCATATTTTGTAACCAAGAACCATATTTATTTATCTTCAGCTTTTGAAGAAAAACGCATCAAATCGGTCTATCCGTTTAGGCAAACGACAACGACTGACAAAAAACTTGTACAAATACAGGCGTACTCCGTTCAATTAAGTTGGCAGATGTTGACGTACTCGAAATTTTGATTTTTTTAAAGATATTACTTGTTTGTTGGGAATTAAAAATTGTCGTCGTAACTGACTATAGCGAATAAAAATCTCATATACGCCCTTTTGATTGAAAATTAGTTTATTTTACTCAAAGAAAATTAGACCTCTACAAGCAACAGATGCGTTTACTTGCTCACCTCTTAAAAGTTCGTAGGATAATGCCATAGTCAAAATTAAAAACAATATCAATAAATTAAATGTCTCTGGTAAGCAAGAGTTGTGTTTTGTTTTAATTTTATTTTAAAAAAGGAACAATTGCCGCCAACTCAATTAGTCTAATCTAATTAAACAGCAATGGCGACGCGGACTGCTTCAAATAAAAGAAAAATATTATGATTCGCTTCGAAGAGCCTCTACAAGATTGTCACTGGGTGTTAATAGGCTATTCTCCGCCATTTCCACAGTTTATTCAAAGGGTTGGACATTTAATTCGGTTCGTTAACTGAACTGGAATGACAGGGCCGTATTTATTTTATTTTTTACTCCATTAAATCTGCTGAAAGCATTTTATTATAACACGCTGTGACTGTGACGCGGCAGGAAAAATACAATCTACAGTAAAATACATTTTTACGTAAAATGTTTCCTAAACATTACTGCGTTTATCATCACTTACATAGGTACCTAAAATTGACAAAAAAGGTGGTATATGTAAGTCAATGGCCCACGGATACTAAGACTTGCTACTAACTTGCTACAGCAAAGAGGCGAGGGTCACAATGTACCCTAGTACAATACCTACTGAATTTCCAGCATCTGCTACACCAAAATAGCAGCACAATATTACTCTGAGTTTAATCCTCATAATTGTTTTCGTCTTCATTACGGACTGCAGTTTGAATTCACAACACAATTAATTATGAAGTTGACGAAATATAATGACTCGTACGTAGTACAATCAGTTATTTATTATATTATTTAAGCTACTTAATATTATGTCCCACGATATTAATCACAAAACAGCGACAGTGTATTGTTTTTTTCCTAAATCAGGTGTTATAAATATTGAAAAAAAATTGACATGACCTGGCTCAGAACGTACACATCATAACTCAGAAAACAAAAAAACACCAAGACTATTCTGAGTCGACTAATTTAATTTGGTATTTTCCATAAATTTTGCATGTAAGCTGACGCTTACAGTAGATTGGTAGTGTAATGATCAAGACGAGACCAATAACGGATTACCATAGTGTGTGTGTGTGTGTGTGTTATGTGAATGTGGGCTCGGTGAAAAAAAAGCGTACATGGTGCATGCACGGTTTTTTTTTGGTACTAATTTTGAACAAGGAATTTTTATTTACTTATCCTAGAACGTCTAGTACTGAAAATATGTAGGTGGGTAACTGAGATGACCACCGTATGCTTTTATTTTGCATAATTCAGTAGCTACTACGAACCACCATCACACCTGCTTGCATATATTATAACCTAAAGAATAGAGCCACTGCATACATTGCTAAAGCTCACCAAGCAGGTTTCTGTATACTTTATAATATCCACACTAATAAGTATACCTGAAAACCTGAACAGCTGTACAGTTTCGAACAGCCAAAACAAATTACTAAACTCGCAGTTGTGTAAGCCTTCCAAAATACTGAAAAAAAATCCTTAGAAAGATCACTCAATTATGTTCACATCAATAATTTCAGATACGCAATCACACAGAAGTATTTCCTCCTAAATCGTACATGTTCCCGATAAAATATGAAGATACGAACCTCGTAATATCCGGGCCTACACGTCTTAATATCCGTTCATACATCTATCAGCCACTTAGCTTCATTTAACCCAATTCAGGTTGTGAGGTATGCCTCATCATTTAGTACGCCTTTTTACGTTCGATTAATTACTTATTAATGGCAAAACTCACGGAATACGCAACAATCGTAACATAGCGAGACGCCTGTATTAATTAACTCTCAGATGTAGGCAGAGATGATTATCACCCACTTTTCGCCGGCTATGCTTAGGTCCCATACGTAATACGGGGCGAACTTTTTGCCGTTCATCGGGTAGAATTCCAAACTTCAAACTGCAACTAAGGTTTTCTAAGTACTTATATTAGAAAAATTTTTTTGCTCGACCCGAGAATCAAATCGGGACCTCGCGGTTTTAAGCGAAGACGCTTACCACTAATATTCTTTGAAGGACATGTGAAGGCTAAAGACTAGGCTGAAGGCGAACACGGCATGCCCTGAACTACTGAGGTTTACATAGTATTGTCTTAGATTTACGCGAATATCAACAAAAAAAAAAAAAAATAAAAAAAAAAGTAAAAAAGTAGTTTAGTAGTATTTTACTGAGGTTTAGTTATAGAAATACCAGCAATAGACATTGTGTATCAATAAACGCTACGGGAATCGTAACCGTTTGTCTCCCACGAGACTATAATAGTGTGGGAACTGGAGGATCGGATGGTAGCGAGTCTCCTGAAAAGGAAAGATCTTCCGGCCGGGTGAAGTGTGATGCCCGGCGATCGCGGTTCCCCGAAATCCGCGAAATCTTGAAGGGAAGTTGTTTATATGCAATCGTCGGTGAAACTTTGCTTGTGCGATTCAGGATTGCTATGACGTCATGTCTCTTGAGTGACGTTAGGACGCCACAACAGTTTATACAGAGTGATCAGCCTATAGTGATGAACTAACTAGCTGATCAGTGACGTCGTTAATCCACTGTACATAAGTCCCACCTTATCTTATTGTGACATGAATGTCAAGTGAGCTATAATATGTTGTAATGTTTTAGCCTCGTTAAAGTAGAGGATAACATGTTCACCTCTGGTTGGGACTACCAAGAGTGTTGGGACCTTTCTTCTTAATTTCTCAACACTAGTCCTTCGTTAGGCCGTCGTCTGTCTCTTATCAGTTGCGTCGGTTAGTCTGTCCCTTCAAACTCTTTCACTGTGTGCACCTGTGTTCACGCACTATATTATCTTCGTAGCTAGAACGCTAGTGTTTTCTTTTTATTTACTCAAAACCTGCTTAAATGTTATTTAACTACTATTCGGCCAGAATTGATTGACCGCCGCCGTAGTCGCAATTAGGCTAGAAAGAGTTACCACGCTTGTAAACCACAACCTTAAGCCATAGTTGCACTTTAGTAATTATTAAAACCTTAAAAGCCTTTTAAGCCTAAAACACAGGGTAACCTAGTTCAGGCGAATGTATTGTACACTACCTATTACGAAAAAACCTGTACTCAAAGATATTAATTGTAACTACTTACTGTATGAATAAACTTTACTTCACTTTACTTTACTTTACTTTACTTTACTTTACATATAGAGCGGCGGTGGCACAACGAGATCGGCCTAACCTTTGTAATATAAGGTTGCGGAATTGATCTCCTCTCGTGCCCACACATCTCTGTGTGAATTGTTTCATCACCGGCATGCCTAAGAACTAATCATAAGAGGATATGTGACATCTACCAACCCGCACTTAACCAGCATGTGTGGATTAAGGCCTGAACTCTCTTGGGTTGGAATTGTTGCTCCTTTATAGCTTTTATGAATATGGATCCTCATTCCACTGCTAAAATCATTCGCAATCACGAGTGAATCGGTATATTGGGTAGGCGCGTTCCATCGTAGACTACATTATTGCTTAACATCAGGCAAGTTTTAGTCAAGCGCAGGTTTATTTCGGAATATCAAAAATCTTCTTCCTTATCCAATGTCTTTAACCTAGGTCTTAAAAAAACTCAGATCTTACTAATAAAACTATTCAGCCCATACAGTAGCTGCAGTTCTATTAAGTAACAAAATACTACGAATTAGAACATACCATGACAAACAATATAGGAATAACCTCTAATACTTCAAGAGGGCACAAAATCCACCGGACCTTCATAACCGAGGCGTCGATATTACATAAGGGGTGTAAATTAGGGTCCCAAATACCTCTTTATAGAGATTGCCAGTCCGTTTTAGGAGCAAGTCACGTATAATACTGCGGTGGACCTAATCGGTGAAATACGTTGTATCGTACGCGATATTTACTCTAAGCTTTCAGTTGGGTCGAGATTTTGAAATAGCACTAATATTTTTATACTATAGCTCTGTTCTATAAATCTATACCATGCTAAAGAATAGTTACTGCAACGCGACAATATGCATATCAAATTTCATCCAAATTGGTCCAGTACCACCTTAAGGAGGCTTATTCCACTGCCACCTTCTCATCGATAATCATTCGTAATCACGAGTGAATCGGTATACCTACTGGGCTGGCGCGTTCCATCGTAGGCTACATCATTGCTTAAAATCAGGCAAGTTGTAGTCAAGCGCCAGCCTATCGCAGAATCAAAAAAAAAGTAATTTTAACCTGTAAGCGCGACAGACAGAGAGTTACTTTCGCATTTATATTATTGAGTAAGGATAGTAAGGATTAAATTTTTATAATATGCCTACTTAAGTACTACAATGAACTCACAAGACCTAAGTAGATTAAATATTATGTATTTTATTTTTTGACAATTGCAACTTTTGTCATCCCCTTTATCAATAAAAAATCATACGCTTTTGTCGCCACTAGGGACGCAAATAGCGCAAAAAATATTAATGATTTCTTCACCCTTCGACAATGTTACATGTTACAATAGGGGGAAACTGTGAAACATACATTCGCGAGTCGCGTGTCAGTTGACGAATAGCTCGCGCGATAGATTAATGGCACACACCAAACGTGGCCAAAACGGATTTCTGTCAAAGCTGTCAACCGCACGTGTGCAAGATGCCGCATCACGCCTCTTCCGTTGTCCTAGTTTATGCATTTCATGTTTTGTTATTAATAATGTATTTTGCAACACTCTTACTTATTTCAAACTTCTTTTCGGTCTTTGTACTAAGCATTTCTGTATTTCCCCTTATAACAGAGCAAATTTCTACAGGTGAACTAATTAACACCATAAATAATACAAGTAAGCTAGATGGTTTTTATCCTGGTAACACGTCCTTGAGACACATCCAGTAGGCACCCACATTAGCCTACCTCAACAGCCTTCACCTCATTTGAAAAGGTATCACCGTATTTAATTTATTTAAAATTTCAGGCAGCTTTACATTTTTTGAAAACCTAATCCTACCTTAACTGGAACACAGAATAAATTGCTCAATTTATCTTTTTTGGCACAGGTCTATGTGTTCAGTCTATTCGTATATTATATCTATACTAAAAAAAGAGTATGAGTGGTCAATATCGGGTCCATTATTTAAAATTGATCGACCACTGCGTTCAGTCTAGCGCATATCAAAGTTGTTAATATTTTTTTTCACAGCACAATGCATTATTTTTAATAAATGGATTTTTATATAGGTAACAGAAATTATTTTGCTTAAAAACAAAGACCTATTCGAATCTATGGTTAAGCATAATCCAGACGACTCTTTAAGCTGTTGGTACCGGTAGATACAACACCACATTAACCATAGCGGAAATTTAAGAGAACATATCTACAGCCGAATATAAAATCTTTTCAATAAATTGCTCCGGCAAAACGTGGCCAGTATTTGTCGTAGCCATATCGTAGAATTGATTTCTTCATGATGTGGTCAACCATTTCATCAAATGGTTCTACTTCATGATGTGGCTACCTAAAATTAGCCATATCGTTACAGCGCAGCGGTAAGGTTTAAAGATATGGCTAACATATTATTAGTTTGCACTTACTAGAGTAACTAGAGTAACTAGAATATAATTCAAGTATTTTTCGTGTCTAAACAACATTTTAATACGTTTTTTTTTAATTGCTGCGATATTATCAGTTTTGTGTCCGCCATGATGAGTGACAAAAATAACTATTTTACGATGATCACTGTTTGCCCATATTATGAAGTGGCTATGCGTTTAGATGTTCATATCGTTAAACGATGTGTATTCATTGATCTGTATAATTTGCCATTTTATGAAATGGTTTCCCACTTCATTTATTCTTACTCTTCACTGATAAATAATAGGTATGAAGTGCCTAGATTCGAGGTATGGACTTCTATTAGGCACCAATTGTTAATTTTTAAAAGGAAACAATGTTTAAATCCGATCTTCCTACTGTCAAAAGAAGAAAGGCTTTTATTAATTAAACAAAATTGTTCTCTCAGTCACTACACAAAGAAACTAGTAAATACCGCTGTAACTATAATTTAATTCCCATTGTGTGGATTTGCTGAAAGATTTTTCTTATTTTCCAGTAGTTTTCCAGCCAGACTATACGTCCCTTGTTGTCAGACGGTCATTTATAACACCCCCTATTCATGCCGATCCGTCCATCTATCAACAAACACATTGTTCCTGTTCGTGTGTGGATTTGAAAACCTCTATTTAGTGAGATATTTAAAGGCATAAAATCTTTTATGATCAATATCCGTAGATACGTACAGAATTTTACAGCAGAAAAATTTGCATCAAAAGCAGCCCGTCTGCATTCGCGTCGTACGATTTTTTTTACTGCTTTAGTGTCGTCTTCAACGGCTTTAGTTACTGCCTTGGCGTCGAAGTTAGCGACAATGTTAGTCTATAAAACCATAATTAAAAGTATTGTCTTAGATTTACGCGAATATCACACATTGAAATAAAACTACTTTTAACGGATTTTATCGCGGTTTATTTTAGATTTTAGATCCCGACGTTTCAAAGTCTTTTCAGACTTCATGTTCACGGGTGGACTGAGGTATTTGACGTCCGAAAATATTAATCACAATTATTACTGACTACAATATTTAAGTTGCGTTCCGATTTAAGCAAACTGAGCACACAGTGTCTTGCCTAAAAAATACTAATACAGTTGGCTACGACGGCATATCTACAAAGGTAATAAAATTTGTTAAAGACATTATTGCACCGCCATTGGCACACATTATTAATAACTGCATTACTGAAGGAATATTCCCAAATGATCTTAAAAAGGTCATTATAAGACCTCTTTATAAAAGAAATGATAAAACTGACTTAAAAAATTACAGACCAATAGCCAAAATTCCAATATTTTCAAAGGTATTAGAGAAAGTAATATATAATGCTATGTATAACTACTTTGAAAAGCATAACCTATTCTGCGCAGAACAAAAAGGGTTTCGAAAGAGTACTACAATTAATATGGCACTTTTTGACCTTTTGTATAATATTAAGTCCTCAGTTGATAAAAGGAAACCGATATGCGCTATATTTACTGACATGACAAAAGCTTTTGATTTTGTTGATCATAATCTATTACTCAGTAAGTTGCACGTCTATGGTATAAGAGGAAATATCCTAAAACTCTTAGAATCATACCTCAGTAATAGATCACAGTGTACAGAAATTTCTAGAATATGCCAAATTAGTAAATTAGAAACTATATATAGATCAAAATCCAGAACCGTCAAATATGGTGTGCCACAAGGTAGTGTGTTGGGACCTTTATTGTTTCTAATATACATTAATGACCTCCCAAAAGCAATTAAACACAAAATGGTGCTCTTTGCCGATGACAGTACAGCAATTATTGAGTGTACTAATCCTAACAACTACCAAGATGACATTAATAGTTCTTTATGTGACATTATAAAATGGTTGAATAATAATAACTTGATTATAAATTTAAGTAAAACTAATATCATGCATTTTTATCAACGTCTTGAAAATTCGACATATCCTGTCATGTATGATAACTGTCTGATAGAAGAGGTAACTAATACTAAATTCCTAGGTATAACTATTGATAATAAGCTCACTTGGAAACTTCACATCGGAGAACTCTGTAAACGTATAAGTAAATCTGCATATGCACTCTTTCAATTATCAAAGAAAGTAAATATTGAAACACTATTGATGGCGTATCATGGATTGGTAGGTTCAATTATTAGATATGGTGTAATCTTCTGGGGACAGTCAACAGATAAAGAGGCTGTATTTAAAATTCAAAAACGCTGCATTAGGGCTATGTGTGGCCTTCAAAGCACAGATAGCTGCAAGCCATACTTTAAGTCATTAAAAATATTAACACTTCCGGCACTATACATACTTGAAACTGCACTTTTTGTAAAAAGAAATCCCCATTTATTTACCAAATTCGCAGAGGTCAAGAAAACTCGAATGCGTGCCCAGTATGCGAATCAATTATGCAATCAAAAATGTAAGACGGCTTTAATGTATAAAAGTTTTTTCGGAATTGCTCCTAGAATATTTAATAAAATACCCGATTGTATAAAAATAATGCCTATGACGAAATTTAAAATAACATTGCAAAAACTTCTTCTTGACAAATGTTACTATACAATTGACGAGTTCTTAAACGATCAACTATTATAATAATCATAATTGTAATAATTTTTAATTGTATTAATTTGAATTGTAGTAATTTTTAATTATAATAATTTGTAATCGTAATAATTTGTAAATGTAATAATTTGACTTTGTGTACTTATAATTGTTACCATATTAATTGTATTGGAAACATTTGATAATGACTTTTTTTTTTCTCTTTTTTGCAAATGTAATATTTCTTTTAGCTGTATAGAATATTTGTATGTCTCAAGACAAAACATGGCGCCCTAATTTTCATGTACCACCTATTGTAATAATACCCATGTTTCGCAAATAAAATTCTGATTCTGATTCTGATTCTTGAATTCTGAGTTGATTTTGCTTGGGTTTTGGTACAAGTAAATTAAGCACTGGGTCCCAAGCTGGTGGTATATTCCAACCATTTTCTCTGTTAAAATTAGGATGTTTTTTAATTTCAATAGCTTTACGGATCATTCTTGGTAGGAACCGGTTTTCTTTGACAAGGACCTGTGTTTTATCAAATCTCAGGTAATGGTTGGGGCCTTTTCGAGTATGTTCAGATCAAAAAAAATAAAAATAATAAAAGTAGTTTTATTTCAATACATAATTAAAAGCATAAAATACTAATAATAATTAAGCAAAGAATCCGTTATTAAACTAAAAATAATTGTAGTACTACTGCCATCTATTAGTCACACTGCGGGTTAAGTAGTCGTTGTCACAAGCTACACAATACATACGAGTACGAGAGTGCAACCGCCTTACTTAATAATGTATGTTTCATTCGCTAGATGGCGGCGCTGTTCACCTTTCTTTCGAGCATATTTTTATCATCATAACATTTCATTTTTCTTTTAACATCTAATTGGCATTACAAATATCTATTATAATGCAATTAATTACCTAGTCATTAGTAGTGACCTGAAGAATATCTGGTTTCAAGTATAGTTCGGAAGTTTAAGTATAGTTAGTTGTAGTTTTTTCAGAATTGTTGCTCCTCTAAGGTTTCTAACCATATGGAGGCTCATTCCACTGCCATCTTCTCACCGATAATCATTCGTAATCACGAGTGAATCGGTATACTAGGCTGGCGCGTTCCATCGTAGACTACGTCATTGCTCAACATCAGGCATGTTGAAGTCAAGTGCCAGCCTATCGCTGAATAAAAAAAAATAGTATAACCTTTCCGGTTCGAAAAATTGTGTGGAGATAGATACTAAGAACTGCAGGTATGACAACAACTTCTAAAACTGTAAGAAATAAACAGTAATAGGCACACCTACTATTAAATAGATTTCTTTCAAGACCATACAATTTATTGCATATTTAATCGGTCGTTATATCATTACACGCACATACGAAAGCGACGTAGCCTGCAGGCATCATTCTGCTGATAAGTCGGCACATTCAGGCATAAAGCAGCATGGATGACATATAGGAGAAACCGTGGAACACTGGCACAGATCTCAGATACAACTGATTTGACCCACCCAAACCATTCTTATAAGGTATTCGACCGTTAGTCACTACGGTTGCCATAACTTCTATTTATTAAACTGAAGCTCAAGTTCGCCATCTCAAAATTGAATGTTTAACTACTAAACACCTGTTTTTCTATATAAAAAACATGATTAAAGTTAAACAGTTTTCATACAAACGTTTGTTAACATTTTTACGTTTCCTGTTGTGATTTCAAACTCATCATGACTAACCATAGCCCTGATTTAGGCTTCTTGAACGGTGAATACATTAAAAGTATAAAAGTACATTGTTTTAGCAAATCTAACTTTACGCTGACTTTTATATTTAATAGGTATTTATCTACTTATATTAATGAATTGAATGAATTGGCCGCTAAATGAAAATGTAAAGTATGTTTGTATGCAAAACGATTACACAGCAAACATAAGTGAGAACCTGAAAACCGAATCTGGGTTATATAGTAGAACTTAACTTAAAATATGACCTCAAAACGGCAAGTTCCAAATTTTTATTGACCTAATAAAATGTTATTGCACGTGTTACTAATGTTTCGTTTTTATTAATCCATTCAATCAACTATTAACAGCAATAACTGGCATTTGGATATCGCTCGTTTGAAAATTGACCTTTATTGAGCTGAGGAGATTGGTGCGACCCCTTTACATAAATCGCGCTGTTTTCTTTGAAGGTATAATTTGCAAGTTTTAGTTTCACCGATGTGCTCAATAAAGCAAAAGTTTTTAAGTACATTGATTTCTGCAAGCCTTAATTCCATAAACAATACCGAAAACATGAAACTAAAGAATATAATGGCTATAAATATAATCGATGTAATTAGCGATAACACGGAGAGGATCGACCCAAAATAGGTAAAAATTACATTACGAGGGGCCCTAAACTAAAATGCGTTACATTATCTAGCATACAAATTAAGCCATGAAAAGTATTTAGAAGTTGTAAGCACTTAGTTACTACTCAGTTTAACACATAGCTCTGTAGATACAATATTGAATACAGACAGAACCTCCTGGAATGCAAAGTATAGTTTACCTTTTTTATGTATTAAACCTACTGTAAAATATCCCCGTATTCATAAACGTCTTATAAGCTCATTTTAGCTAAATTAGGTTTATAAATTCGTTTGTCTTTGTCTGTCATCTTGACATTTAAACTAGTAAGAACGAGACAAAGTCCATTTTAATTAAAGAGGCTTATAATTTTTTTATGAATAAGACCGTAAGTCATTATATAGGTACATCGTGTGTTAGAGAGTAAGTTCAAAGTATACCGTTTTTATTCCGCCTTTGAGATGTCGCAGACAAGAAAGATTATCAAAATGTCTGGCTAACTGTAATCCACCATCTATTCTTTACCCAGAAAGGAACAAATTCTTTACCTAGAAAGGAACAATCGCACGAGCGAATGTCAAGAGCAAATAAGTTTAAGAATAAAGTTCACATTAATTAGCAGTAAAATTAAATCTGAACATATTTATTATCTACAATACTGTGTAAAGTAGAGCAAGCTGAGAACAATGGAAATTTGTGAGAAATAGATAAAATTGACAACGTAGAGACCGAAGTTCATATGAGGTCAACTTCCTAATTAATTATGCAATATATACAAATTCGCTAGGTATGTTATACTATTTCCCTGCAAACTACATTATTGGCCTAAAGTGGTTGCTGTCAATAAGAAAAAGAATATAAAGATGTCAAGACATGATGACACATTTCAAAGATGAATCTGATACGGCTACACCACCGCCGCTAGAAGACCATAAGGATGTGAGTAGGTAAACCTCTGTACCTTATGAGGTACCTCACCTAAGGGTGAGGAACAATTATTTGGTTCCAATCTGGTGTTTGAAGAAACATTTTTTTATTTTTAAGTATGTCGATCTGTAACTGTAAATATCTCGGTAACTTGACACTTTAGGTTACTATGTTACTTGACATTTTTGTTCGTCCATTTGTCCTCTATCCTTACTTAAACCTCTTTTGTGCGTCGCGATTCCGAAAAAAATGGCACCGCGCTGGTGCGATATGCCAGCTTCCATACAAAAAAGTTCGAACCTTTTTCCTACTAGCAGGTATTTAATAGGCGATAGAGAAACTGCAAAATATCGTGATGCGTGAACCGCAATTTGTTAACATCAATATTTGTTCTGGGCCATTGAACGGGTCAGCCGAACAGAGGCCTACCTCTGGAACACTCCGATCATTTATAAGTTTGAACACATCAATCAATATCGCTACTGATTCGAAAGATACTGATAACTGACTATTTGACCCACAATGACCCACTAAAGCACTAATGGGGTATTATGAAATACAAACGTAATAATTTTTTATTATTGATAAAAATTATATCAGAATTGTTTATTATTGCAATCAGTTATCATAATTAAAATCTAGATTCAATATATTTAATACATAACAGATGTAATAATATTTCAGCTTCCTGTGGACTAAAAAGTCAGAAAGTAGTTAGGTTCAGGTATCTAGGTATCTACAGCACATAATTAAAAAATAGAAATCATTATAACCGTATCAAATATCTATAATTATTACCATAAAACCAATTAAGTATGAGTTATTGGTAATATTAACTCTTCTATGATCTTATCTTATCTAGCTTTTCGTCGGCGGCTTCGCCCGTTTACGTTTTACCTGTATCAGGCGCTTTGTCAGAAAACGCAGTCCTTCGTCAATAAATGGGCTATACATAACAGTAAAAGAATTTTTTAAATCAGACCCTATTGGTCTGGTCTCTGAGATTAGCGCAATCATCCAAACAGCTTTATAATATTAGTATAGATGAAGTGTCAGTTTCAAATTATTTGCAAATTTAGGCGATATATTCTTAATACGACATGTGTCGGCTGTACTTGTCGGGAAGTTGTTACGATAAACTTCGTCCGATAACTTCACGCTAAGTAACTGAACTTCATTCATGGTTTAGACTTTATCTAATTCTGAAAACCACAGACAAAATCTTCAATTGAACAAAATCGCTGTTTACATATTTTGTATTACTAAAATAAGTGACGGTATTGCATTGCTCCGTAAGTCATTAAATGATAATAAAACTTAAACTATTAATCTTACATTCACTAGTTACAATAAATGTTACATGTAAGTAACGATCTCAACCGTTCTGTGAATGAGATTAGTCACAGCTCAAATATGTGGTTTATTTGGGTTAGTATTTCTTCCATTCGTGCTTGTTGACCTTTCACTTATCGGACATACAAACCCTTCTTTACATTTATAAATTGTGAGCTATTAATAGCCTTATGAATGAAATTATTATCGAAAGTTATCGGTTAACGCTTAACCGAAATAGCACCTAAGATAATTATAATATCTACCAGTTGTTCTGTAGGTTGATTGTTCTGTACCTGGCCATTAGTACAAGTGTCTTCTGACGCTCCTTGTGTATTAGCAGTTCATAGAACGCCTTTATTTCTAGTGTATAAATGGCTGCGGCAATTACGCAATATATTGCAATCACGCAAGATGTGTCACACACAATCTACCTACGTTGATTTCCGCGGCCACACTCATTCACTCATTATTGATGATAGTAGCGCCGTTAATTGCTGTTACCTTTACTTTCAAATATTTTTCGATATTTTCTGTAAGAATCCTGTGAGTTACCTACACGTAACAATAACATACATACTTAGAAATATCCCAAATCTAAGTATAGTTCCACTGCTATTTGTTTTTTATCTTTTTTAGGTTGGTTTTGAGTGATCGCGCATATCACAATAATTGAGGAAGTAAAATGTCTCTGCTACATTACACCGATTTGTAGGCAGTTGATAAATATACTAAGCCAGCATTTGCTATTTTGCACATAGGGTAATAATTGAGAGAATAGTGTACTAAAGCCATTTTGGGCTGCCGTCTAGGCCCATGGTTCTACTGGTGCTATAAGACAATTGTATCACCTTCTCTGTCTTTCCGCTCTTGTCGAAGTGATGATCATGGCCACGCATCTATGTGCCTGTCGGCCACTTTTTGGCGGAGTCCCATACGCTGTTGTTTAGATTTGCGTTCAAATTTTATCAAAGTTTGTCAAATTCTCTTCATAGATAAAAAGTATAAGGTGTGCTACAGTGAACGGCAGTTGATGACCAAGCCTTCGGCCTTCGTATCAGCTGTCCCACCCACTTGTATTGAGTCATTGTCAGCGCCCACCTCTTCTCCCAGATATTAGCATAATCTTTTATTAATGCCAACGGCTTCCACGACCTTCGGAGCCAAATCGTTAATTATATCTATCAATGTCATTATTTGCAGGCGTCACGTGAATAATTGCGGTTTTTAGCTTGAGTTAAAATAATACCGTGCTTTTAGTAATATCATATTTCTATACTAACGTACCTTCTTAGATATGAAAATTACTAGTAGTAGCAGATTTACAAGACATATAGATAGATGCAATATATTATTATGCCCTTATCATTTAGGCTGCTTGCGTAGTGTCTAGTCTATGCTGTACTCACTTTAGTAATTACTATGTGTGTAGTTATATAAGTAGATTTTTGTTATAGTGTGTTAGTTCCTGTAAGCTACCCTTCTAACTATATTTAGATAACGTTATTCTCATAAGTAAAGTTAGAATAGACGGTGAAAAAGACGAAGAAGTATTGTAGACATCACTTCTTAGAAATCTATTTATGAAATGAGTTCTTATTCTTATAGTTGCTTATGAGTCGTGAAACGGAGGGGATAGTTAAAGTTACATACATGTGTACGGTTAACGTTTCTTTTTTAGGATTCCATAGGTACCCGATGGGTGTCAATGGGGTCATGCTGCTAATCTGTTCTTCTGTTTGTCTTGTGTAAATGAGTACTTACCATTAACGTTTATTTAAGTAAGATAGGTTACATGTATGATTACAATAATTGTTATTTTGTAAAATGAGTTTTTATGATTACTATTGTTAGATATTAAATAAAATATTTATAATTACTTAGCAATTAGTATAATGTTTATGCGATTTGGTGTTTATACTGTAAGGTTTAGTAAATATTGTGAATAAATAAATTACCTACCATATCATTATATATAATAAAACTAAGTTGATAAAATGTGCGTGCCGATAAAACTTAAAAAGGAGTCCCATCACGATAAAGGGACTTATATAGTGTGATAGCCCTTTATCCCCCCTCGAACAAGAAAGTTCCCGTTTTAACCTAAAGGGTGTGTTTTTAAAGATATAAGGGCTTTTCCAACCCTTCAACTTGGAAAGTAAGTGTAGTCGCGCCATCTGTTGTCAAATAGTTGAACTTCATTCATTGTACACAATATGGACTTAAAAGAACGATTATTTGGGGCGCGAAATTTAAAATTCTCATTTCAATAAAGTCTTAAATTACATTTGTTACCATAACCCTTTATCCCCCCTCGAACAAGAAAGTTCCCGTTTTAACCTAAAGGGTGTGTTTTTAAAGATATAAGGGCTTTTCCAACCCTTCAACTTGGAAAGTAAGTGTAGTCGCGCCATCTGTTGTCAAATAGTTGAACTTCATTCATTGTACACAATATGGACTTAAAAGAACGATTATTTGGGGCGCGAAATTTAAAATTCTCATTTCAATAAAGTCTTAAATTACATTTGTTACCATAATAAAGTTATTAAATTTTGTGTATTTATACAGCAGTAGCTAACTTATATGTTGGAGTTAAAGCGATATCATTTTAGTTATTCAAATTACTTCTGAAAACATTTTAAAATTTAAGTTTTTAAATTTCGCGCCTTTACTGCGTATGCTACAGCTGCAAAACCTATTGTTACGGCGAACGATAACGTCGAGAACATTCTATACCTAGAAGGTGTGAGAAAGTAAATATTCCCAAACTTTCTTGAATATCCTAGAGCCATCTTTCTCGAATATCTTAGAGCCAACTATACACTTCATGTGTATAGTCTCCATAAAGCCAACTTTCTGGAATACCCTAGAGCCTAGCTTTCTGAATATATAAGAGCCCGGTGTCGCCCGCCAGAATTAATTCGATTTGAACAGCGGAACAAGCCACTTCGAAACGAAAAAGAAAGAAGTTACCTGTGTGAGCCTTTATTTTGAAGTATCACGTGTGAGTATTTTTAATAGTGTGTTTAATTAATTCATGATCTTGAAGTGAAGAAAAAAAAAGTTATCTGTGAGCCTTTATTGTGAAATATTAAATGTGAGTATTTTTAATAATGTATTTAATTAATTCTAATGGTTTTTTTTTCTTTTCTTTTAATTGTAATTTCCTTAACTTTCAAGTAGTCGCGCGGCGTTGAATCGATATACTTTGGCCGTAAACAAAATATCGCGCGACCGCTTGAAGATTAAATAATTTTGTTTTCTTTGTCTCAACGTGCCCCACGTTTACGTAATAATATATTTGTCTATAAAATGTTCATTTAATTTATATTTTACAGAATATAATGCCTAGACGTAAAAGAGGTGGAGATCTTGCCAGTTCTGCAGCGAAACGGCGGAAACAAAAAGAATATCGAAGAAATGAAACGGAAGAACAGCGCGAAGCACGTTTACAAAATCAACGAACCAGAATGAGCACCCTGAGAAGCGGAAAAAGCGAAGAAAGAAGCGAAAATAAAACTATTGAAGAATCGAGAATTTTAAAAGATAATCTAACAAAGGAAGCATTCCACTACGAATCGACGAAGAAATATTACAATCATAAATATGTTGTGATCGGAAAAATGAATAACATTTGCCAATTTTGCCACGCGAAAAAATTCAGTAAAGAAACACCAGGTCTCTGTTGCATGAATGGAAAAATTCGATTACCACCACTGGAAGCACCTCCGCAGGAATTTCTACATTACATGACCGGGGAAACACCAGAATCAAAACACTTTCTTCAAAATATAAGATCATACAACTCCTGCTTTCAAATGACTTCTTTCGGTGTTACTTCGACTAACACTAATAGAGATGAATTTGAATATGTATTTTCAATTCAAGGGCAAATTTATCACAAAATAGGATCGTTACTACCAATGCCTAACGATGACTATAAATTTCTGCAAGTATATTTCATTGGAAATGAAGAACAAGAAATTGATCAACGAAGTACACATTTTAATGGATTGAAACGCGAAATAATCCAAGATGTACAGAGGATCTTACACAAATACAATCAACTGATTTACATATTCAAAACAACACTAGATCGCATGATTTCTGATGACTATAAAATTGTGATTCGAGCCGATAAAAGACCACGTGGAGAACACGAACGTAGATTTAATGCACCTCAGATAGATGAAGTCGCCATCGTAATTGTGGACAATGAAAATACAAGCCGTGACATAATTTTACAACGAAGAAGAAAAGGACTACAACGCATTGCAGAGACACACCGTTCATATGATTCTCTTCAATATCCTTTAATATTTCTGCACGGAGAGGACGGTTATCATTTCAATATAAAACAAATTCATCCTGAAACAGGCATAGAAACAAACAAAAAAGTCACTTCCAAGGAGTTCTATGCTTACCGCTTAATGATCAGAGACAATGAAATATACAATCACATTCTCAACACTCGCCGTTTATTCCAACAATTTCTGGTAGATATGTACGCAAAAATAGAAGCAGAACGGATGCTTTACATAAGACTGAATCAGAAGAAACTACGCACAGAAGAATACATCCACCTTCGAGATGCGATCATAAATGACGGCAATATTGACGATATTGGAACAATGGTAATCTTACCCTCATCATACATAGGAAGTCCAAGACATATGCACGAATATACTCAAGATGCCATGACCTACGTAAGAAAATATGGACGACCTGATCTCTTCATAACATTTACATGCAACTCATCATGGCCAGAAATCAAAGAACAACTAAAATATGGACAAACCTCCATGGATCGACACGACATAATAGCCCGAGTTTTTCGACAAAAACAAATAAGATTTATTGAAGTCATCACAAAATACCACATCTTTGGAACCGTTAGATGCTGGATGTATACAATCGAGTGGCAAAAACGAGGATTACCTCACTCACACAATCTCATATGGCTACACGATAAAATTTATCTCACGGATATCGACAAAATCATCCAAGCTGAATTTCCCAATCCACAAAAAGATCCGGAACTATACAGCATAGTAGTGAAAAACATGATTCACGGACCATGTGGACCATTAAACTTTAATGCGCCATGCATGCGTGATGGAAAATGTACAAAAAAATATCCAAAACCATACGTAGACGATACAAAAACTGAAGATGACGGCTATCCCAAATATAGAAGACGATCACCGAAAAACGGTGGTTTCACAGCAAAAATACGAATACAAGGCAGAGATGAACTGGAAATAGATAATCAATGGGTAGTACCATATAACCCACTACTTTCTAAAATGTTCCAAGCACACATAAACGTTGAATATTGCAATTCAGTAAAATCTATTAAATATATATGTAAGTACGTAAACAAAGGTAGTGATATGGCAGTATTTCAAATAGTCCAAAATAGCGAACAAAATAACAGAAATGATGAGATACTCATGTACCAAATGGGAAGATACATCAACAGTAACGAAGCAGCGTGGAGGATTTTTAGTTTTCCCATACACGAACGCGAACCAGCTGTGCAACATCTAGCAGTACATTTGGAGAATGGACAGAGAGTTTACTTCACAAAAGACTCGGCTAGAAAAATTGCAAGCGAACCACCTCAGAACACAACATTAACAGCTTTTTTCCAACTTTGCCAAACGGATCCATTCGCAAAGACGTTACTGTATGTCGACGTCCCTATTTATTATACGTGGGACAAAACAAGAAAAATTTTTCAACGACGAAAACAAGGAATGCCAGAAGAGGGTCATCCAGAAATAATGAAAACTAACACAATAGGTCGAGTATACACTGTACATCCAAACAATGCCGAATGTTTCTATCTCCGGATGTTGTTACACGAAATACGAGGACCAACAAGTTTCACAGATCTCAGGACTATTGACGGCTACCTATGCCAGACGTACAGAGAAGCATGTCAACGCTTAGGATTATTGGAAAACGATAACCACTGGGAATTAACACTACAAGAAGCCACACTCACAGCTTCAGCTGAACAAATTCGAGAGTTATTCGCCATAATTCTAACAACATGTAACCCATCAAACCCAAAACAGCTATGGGACTCTTTCAAAAGGAGTATGAGTGATGATATATTGTACCAAATCCGACAAGCTAATCCAGAACTGACTATAGAATTCAGTGACAACATCTTCAATGAAACACTCATTCGCTTAGAAGATAAATGCTTAGCAATAAATAACCGGACCTTAGTAGAACTTGGAATGCCAGCACCACAAAGAAATGCTTTCAGTATGCTAAACTACGAAATTACAAAGGAAAAAAGCTACAACGTCAATGAACTACTTGAATACATTGCTCACAATAAACCACTCCTCAATGACAATCAAAAAACAATTTACAACGTTATAATGAACCGAATAAATAACAACACTGGTGGAATTATTTACTTGGACGCACCAGGAGGCACCGGTAAAACGTTTCTAATAAATCTAATACTGGCGGAAATACGTGCTAAAAAACACATCGCACTGGCACTAGCATCATCCGGCATTGCAGCCACACTTATGGAAGGAGGACGAACTGCTCATTCTGCCTTACAACTACCGTTGAATATAGCCGAACAACAATTCCCGGTATGTAAAGTCTCAGGAGCATCTGGACGGGGTCAACTTCTAAAACAAGCTAAAATTATCTGCTGGGATGAATGCACCATGGCCCATAAAAAATCACTAGAAGCCATGGACAGAACATTACAAGAATTGCGAAAAAACTCTGAAATAATGGGAGGAGCTCTACTCATACTCTCAGGAGATTTTCGACAAACACTTCCAGTTATTCCCAAGTCAACACCAGCAGACGAGATCAATGCATGCTTAAAAAAGTCACATCTCTGGCCAGAAGTACAAATACTGCAATTAACAAAAAACATGAGGGTTGAATTATCAAAAGATGAAACAACAGCACATTTTGCTAAAATGCTTTTACAAATAGGCGAAGGTACATATCCTACTGACCAAACGACCGGTCTCATTGAACTCAATAGTGATTTCTGTAACATAGCCACTACTGAAAACGAACTAATCGACAAAATTTATCCAAATATTATTCAGAACTATACCAACGTAGAGTGGTTATTTCAAAGAGCAATTTTGGCCACTAAAAATAATATTGTTGACGATATCAATTTTAATATTCTAAAGAAAATACCTGGTGAAGAGAAAGTATATAAATCGATCGACACGATGGTAACCATTGAAGAAAGTGTCAACTTCCCTACTGAATTTCTAAACTCTTTACAAGTACCAGGAATGCCATTACACTGCCTTCGTCTGAAAATTGGATCTCCAATCATACTACTTAGAAATCTCAACTCCCCAAAACTATGTAATGGAACGAGGATGATCGTAAAACAGCTATCGAATAATATCATTGAAGCTGAACTTATTTCTGGAAAGAACAAAGGACACACAGTATTTATACCTAGAATACCACTGATCTCTTCTGAATTGCCATTTCAATTTAAAAGATTGCAGTTTCCAATTAAATTAGCCTTTAGTTTTACAATTAACAAAGCGCAAGGGCAAACTTTAAAATATTGTGGCATCAACCTCAAAGAATCCTGCTTCTCTCACGGTCAGCTTTATGTAGCTTGCTCAAGAGTAGGAAATTCGAAAAATTTATATATATATACCCCGGACAATAAAATGAAAAATGTTGTTTATAAACAAGTAGTATAAATAATGAGAAAATGTAAATACATGTAAATATATATGTTTAAATATACATGTAAATATATATGTCCATGATAATGTAAATACATGTAAATATATATGTTTTCAATATATATATATTTTTTACTTTTTACGTCATAGTTTATTTTTTTATTTCAACTACCACGTAACCTCATATCAACTCCCGAGCGAAGCCGGGTATTACAGCTAGTAAAAAATAAAAGGGCTATTCTACCTAACTAGTAGACAGTGTCTCAATAGCCTGATTATAATTATAATAGTCCAATCAAAAACATCAAAGCATTGTAAGACTCACACTGTCGCAGAATCGTACATTTCTATTTTCCTATCGTTAAAGTACTGTGTTTTAAAAATATGGAATTGCGCGTCGCCGCTTGGTCGATTTCGAACGCATTGGCGCGGTACGCGCGTTACTTGTATGTTCACACAAAATGTCTCGGGTGGGAATCGAACTTATGATCTGCGGCGTGAAAAGCAAGTAACTTACCAACCACGCCACCGGCCCGTCAAATTGATAGCGGAACGTCGCGCGTCGCGTCGTCACCGCTCCTCAACGCTCGCCATAGTTAAAAAAATGTACGACAGTCGTTCAAAATTATGTATGTTACTTTTAGTATTATATTATCTGTGCTTTTACTAAAATCTGTCTTTATATAAAGATACTTATTTATTAATAACATTGCTAAAAATTAAAATGTTCACATAGTTTGTCATTCTTTCCATGGCCGTTATATGAAATGGAACCCTTAATATATGACACTGATTCACACTTGGATGTTTAATATAAAAAATAAATTTAGAAATAAAAATAATTATAAATTTAGAAGCTCATGAATGGCAATTTATTCAGCAACGTGTCTTCGCTATAACTTATGATGTCAGTAGACATGATATAATTTTAAAACCGTTGTTAAGACCTTGAGTCTATTTCTATGAGTCTCCTTTGAAACGCTTCGGTTTATATGAACCTTTTACTACAGCTTTAACAGGGGCTATTATTCTTAAATCCCAATGGTTCAAATGCTGAACGATCTCCATTGATAACAAGATGCTGATTGAAATCCTAAAATTATAAATTAAAAAAATATATATTTCAAGTAACAAGAGAGCCGTATTTCAAAATTTAAATTAATAATTAACCAATGAAAATGATAAATAATATCTATGACCACCGATTTATCCAGCACTACTATGACTTGTCTACCACAGCAGTGCCGGATATAATGGCAGTCCACACGATCTGCAATTGTCGCTCTGAATATTGTTAAATCAAAGGAAATTTGTAACCGTGTAAATTCGTTTTGTGTTAGGAATATTATCTGTAGTGTACCAATACATGACTAATGGCTGAAAAAAAGTAGCATGGCTTTTACAAAGGAGGTTCACGTTGTGAATTTTTGGTGGGTATAGACCAAACACATTATACTCTGTTTAAGGTACTTGGTATAGACATGCATCCCTGCTTTGGAATACCTAGTGCAATCGAAATGCATCAACTACGATCTTGTGACTGCTATAATTAAGATTTTCTATTATAAGAAGTCTTAGGCATACCTACTCGTATTTTTACTTTCCGATATTGGTTATCTTTAGTTCATTTTAAATGTTTTAGGATTCGAAAGTTATTAAAATAGCAACTAGAGTACATTATACGTAAGGTACCCATAAAAATACGAGTAGAATATTTAGTTGAATCATACGAAGCATTATAGGTCCTTAGGTACGACCACACACTGTCACACACCGATAAAAGTGACACTGTGACACATCGATGTAAGTTTGATACCTGTTCCTCTACCAGTTCCATATTCAACCAGATCTAGATAACACACACCTGACTAGAAACTCAAGTAGTATGTCATAACCAGGCGAGTTATTCTGAAACTTTAATCCAATTTGTATCAAACAAAAGTTGGTACGCTGTCCAAAATTAGAAACTTTGTTCTAATTACAACTAGATTATCACCTTATTAGTAACCTGCCCCGAGTCTTCGAGGGTACAACAAATTGTAAAACTTTAAAAAAATATAGAAATAATGGTAGTAAAACAAGTGCAGGTAAATAACTTTAAATAAGAGCAGGCACTTTATTGTGAGTTTTTAGGTTCTCTTAGTAGTCTGTGGGTAAAACTTAAGTACCAAAATCCTAGTATCCTAACTGCCTCGAGGATTTAGGAACTCTTTACTATTACTATTCAGGGTTTCTATAAAAAAATAAACTGT
This sequence comes from Meganola albula, assembly GCA_936450015.1. Classification (NCBI taxonomy): domain Eukaryota; kingdom Metazoa; phylum Arthropoda; class Insecta; order Lepidoptera; family Nolidae; genus Meganola; species Meganola albula. The sequence goes on along the minus strand of OW388155.1, from coordinate 7,497,639 downwards.
TAGGCAATGTTATATATTTGTAATATAATAAAATACAAATAATTGTAACATAAATATAATTAATTAATTAATAGTAACAATAAAATATTGTCAATTAATTCATTATAAATTATTGTTATTATTTTATTTTTAAATCTTATTATTTTTATTAATTAATTCATAGTTTTAATGATTTTTTTATGTAATTAATTATTATTATTATTTACCAGATATATACAATCTCATCTCAATATTAACGTATCTAAATAAAAAACTAAACAAACATTGCATAACCTAAACTAATTGCGTTAAATTTTTTTAACGCAATTAGTTTAGGTTAGTCCGTTAGTCCGTAGTTAGTAGCTTCCAGTAACGTATCCAGAAGACTAACAGAGTTGCATTGCCGCGTTGGATAACAATGCTGATCCTTTGCCAGAAATACATGCCTACATTTTATATGTACTTATATAGAATTCTATTGAGTTTTAGAATAACTCAGCAGTTTATCAACTTCGGTTACATGATAGATCCTGTCCAGTTTACGACTACGTCCGGAGTGGTACGTCAAGTCAACGGACGCGACTCGCTCCAAAATTAGCCAGTGCGAATGCTGACCACGTGGTTAGAGCCAGTTTGTACCAACGATGCTCAGTGAGATAATACTTGCGTGCTTCAACGTATTAAGGGGTGTACGACACGAGAGGTTTTAATAGGCGTCCTTTGTTCTGTTTCAAATGGTTAACGTCTTTAGATTTTTTGTCTTCTAACGATTTAGTTAAATGTTAGATTACTATAAGAAGTACATAGCTATCAACATTAACCATGTGTTATAGGGGATTTCTTGCATAAAGTCAAACATGAATGAGGTCAAACGCTGCATGCTTTTTTTGCCGATGACCTAACCCAATCGGCCAGAAGGGCCTTTATTGGTTCGCCGGACTTTTTCGGTGAACCGTGCGAGGACGGTCGAACCGATAACGCCGCATGCGCTACACTTAGTACTTATACGAGGTGTATCGCAACAGTGAGTTCCGGTCAACCGCTAGTGCGTTCACGCTTTAGGTCTAATTCAAACTGCGTGCGGTTGCTGCGAGCAGAAAGGTAGTTTTGGCATAAATAATAGAGTGATAATAGGTAACAAAGTAAAAAAGAATTTAATTCATATACAAGTAAAAAAGAATTTAATTCGTGTAACCACATAATTAATTACCTCAGTTACTAGTAATAGGTAGGTACACCAAAGCTAGTAAAACAATGGGCATCAGCACTCATGACTTCTCATTGGTATCGGTAAAAGAAAATCAGTGTCTTGCCTTGCCTAGTGAAACTTAATAGGGACGGGTCTGGGGTACTGAGCTTATTAGGCCATGACCAACTGCATTTACCATTTTTCTACTGATTGTTCGTAGCTATACCATCTTTGGCTTCGTTTTCACTTAACACTTGCTACAAATTATTTCGTATATTTGTCGACACTCAATGTTCTTCTAGTTTTACTATAATAACATAGATTTAATATATGTAAATGTTTACAATTTAGTCTACTTAACTAAATTCATAATGTACCGCAGTAGTTTATTGTACATTGCCCCTAACAACGGGATGAGGTGGGGGGACCTGCGCGTGAGTCACTGCCGCGGATTCCGTGTCAAACCGTACTGCTTGAACTTGGGATTATACACTTGAGCGCACGCCTTAATTAGCGGACACGGCTTTTTATTATATCTGTATGTAATTGCTGTTAATTATTATTCCAACGTGTAGAGAACAGCTGTGCTAATCTAAAAATGTTAAATTAAATTAGGTGTAAAAATTAAACATCACTATTGAGCAAACGTAGGATCTTCTAACCTGATGTCCTGTGGGCCCCTAGCTCAGGATCTATTGTAATAGCTATACCACACAGTGCCCAAATCATTTACGAGACAGGAGAGTAATCTCAAACACAAACTCCCGTATATGACTGCACGGCGGTAAAGTTTGGAATAAAATCAAAAAACTACATTTCAATCTGAATCTCACTACTCGGCTCTTCTTTGTAAACCATGTACCACTCGACAAATGTCAATTTTAGTGGACATGCTAATGGATAGACCAAACAGACATGAAAGTAAGTTGGCGGGAAATCATTGGTCATCCTACAATCCTTAAAACTAAACAAAGTTTAAATAAAAGCGTGGGCAACAATAAACACTTTTACTTTACTCAAAAAGCCTAGTAACGATTCATGAGTTACCTGCCCACATTTCACAAATCCTGCCTACTTCACATAGATAGATGACACAACTCTAATTCATTTCGAAGGTATCTTACGTCACGATGGCAATCTGAATGCAAAAAACGTACAAGACAATCTGACAGGCGACTCTATCACCTGTCACAGCAATGAGAGAGTTCGCACGAATTGTTTTCTAATATGGCAAGCCTTACAACACTACAATTCAACAATTAGGCGACAATTCGATAATTAACATAAAAAAAGCAGGTTTCTAACGTTTTCTCCGAAGCGAAACTGCTTTAGATTCTTGTTAATTCGATCATTTCCCAAACAGCCGTTGAATAAGCGAAATCAAATCAATCTCAAACACATCGATCATCATTTCCGTGTGAATGTACCTAACTAGTTAGTACATTAAATTTTTATGACTGTGTTACATAAGATGGACAAAAAAATATTGTTTTTGTTTAACTAGGTAATGGTATTCGCCGACCAAAATTGTTTTGAAACGAAAGACTGTATTCGCGAATCTTAATTGACTCATCAATTCGGTTCTTAGTGTATAAACAGTAGTGGATCCGATCAATCATTTTGTCTGATGTTGTTTAACTTTCATAGCACTTTCACGGTTTAATGAGATATAAGATTGTCTGCTCGTCACTTGCCAGTTTTTCTATCTCGCGTGTCTTACTATATTTAAAAAAGTGTAATTAACCTCATCTATTTGAACACTAGATTCGATTTTGTTTTGTTTACATTCTTCATTCGCAATGCAAAATTTTCTGAAAGTATTGTGGTAATTACATATTTTTTTCAAAAGTTAAACGATTAGGTCTTAAGACTATGTCGTTTATCTCACGGCTATTATTCACAATTCGATATTCGATAACATCTGAACAATCGTAGAATCAACTGAACCGACAAATTATTATTTCATCGTAAAAACAAAGAGCGACGCGGCCTTATTACTGAAGTGTAAGAGAACCCGTCCTCCATGATGCAGAACGATGGAGGTGTTAAACAATTCGATTGGATCAGGTTTTTGATATAAAATTTATTGTAAGGCATCGTGCGAAACAAAGAGATACCGCTACATGACACTGAGACTGAGTACGATACGAAGGGATGTCGAGAAGATTCTGTCGATATATCGATACAAAATAAGGTTCCAAGGTTAGTTTTCTGATTAATCAAACAAATCAAATAACATTTTATTTTTCGTAGCCGAGTCCCGATTCAACATCTGGAGACCTTTCTCAATTAAGTGTTTTGGCCGAAGGGTGTCGTATACCTGAGATTTAGCGGTAATCTATGCGGCACCACGCAGTGCAGCACGACGCCACCGTCTCTTCATCACCGTCCATATTACTTGATTCCCACCGGCTTCCCTTTAGAAATTGGTCAATATAACCTACTTAATTAAATGATATGTAACGCCTAAAAGTTTTAAATATCAACAAAAAATACAGTTAGTACATACTTTTAGTAAGTTTGATAGTCGGCGTAGGTAACAAGAAATAATAATAATTAATAAAAATTAAGCCTTTTATTTCCACAGCAATAAATTTACATTTCAAATGTTTGTTAGTATTGTTAGTATAATAAACTTATAAATCTAGTGTTATTGTAATTAGTTAGCTTTGAAGTGTGTGGATCCCGTGTGGGTAAAGGCCTCCTCTTTCATTTTCCAGAATACTCTGTCTCTAGCTAGGGTCATCCAATCTTGTCCTGTTGTTTTTGTTAATTCATCAGCCCACCGAGTTGTTGGTCTACCGACATTTCTTTTTCCTGGTGGCCCTTTCCAACGTGTCGTTTTTACGGTCCATCTATTGTCTGTAAGCCTTGAGATATGACCAGCCCATTGCCATTTTAGTTTTAAAGCATATGTAAGAGCGTCAGTCAGTTTAGTTTTTTGTCTGATAATTTCTGATCTTATTTTATGTATTTTCCTAATATTTAATGTACTTCTCTCCATTGATCTTTGTGTTGTTTTTATTTTTTCTTTAACTTTATGTGTATAAGCCCATGTCTGGCAGCCATACAATAGGCTAGGCAAGAGACATGTATCATATACGGTTTTTTTCATTCGAGATGAGTAGCTTCCTTTCAAAATTTCTTTTAATGACCAAAATTTGCTCCAGGTTTTTTTACATCTTCTTTCTACTTCTTCATCATTGTTCGTTGTACTGAAAGATACTTCTTTACCTAGATATATATACTTGTCCACATATTCTATATATTTGCCATTAGTGCTTATAGGATTTTTTTGGCTATTCGTCATTATTTTGGTTTTAGAGGTATTCATCTCTAGTCCGACTTTAGCACTTTCTTGGTCAAGTGAATTAATCATTATATCTAGTTCTTTAGATGTTTCAGCAAGAATAACAATATCGTCTGCAAATTTCAGATGGTTCAAGCAAGCGCCACTTATATTTAGTCCCTTAGTTTTCCAATCTAGTTTTTTAAATACATTCTCGAGAACAGCAATAAATAGTTTTGGTGACAAAGGGTCGCCTTGTCTTACTCCACGTTCTATTTTTATATCTTCTCCTCTGGATTCTAGTTTCACTCTACTTGTGGCGTTGGTGTAAGTATTTTTAAAAATATTTATATACTTTCTGTTTATGTTCAATGACGATAATGCATCCCATATAGAATTATGACTTATACTATCGAAGGCCTTGCTGTAGTCGATGAAGGCAATATATAGAGGTCTCTTAAACTCGTTGTACTTCTCAATTATTTGTCCCAGCGAATGTAAATGGTCTGTTGTGCTATAACCCGCCCGAAATCCTGCCTGTTCTATTGGCTGCGCTTCGTCAATCATTGTAGATATTCTTTTCAGGATTATCGATGCAAAGAGCTTGTACAAACATGCCAAAAGACTTATGGGTCTATAGTTGCCAACATCTAGAGGATTGCCTTTTTTGTATAAAAGTATAATGTCGGATGAGCACCATTGTTTTGGTACAGATTCTGTTTCAATTATAAGGTTAAAAAGTTGTGTGAAGTGGTTGAGTAAAATAGGTGCAGCATATTTTAACATTTCATTACTAATCCTGTCCGGTCCAGGGCTTTTAGCACTTTTCAAAAGTTTAATATGTTCGTACACTTCGTTTGCTTCTATTGGAGGAATGCTTTCTGTGTTAGAAATATAGTGAACTGTTTGTTCAATGTTATTCTCTTGTTGTCTTCTCTTATATAGTTCCTTGTAGAAATTAGTTGCTTGATTTATAATGTCTTTTCTAGATTTTGTTTCTTTATTATTTGTTTCTAATTTTTGTATCCAGTTTTTATGTAAGTTTAATTCTTTGAATGCTCTTTTCGTACTTCTGAATTTGATTATATTTTGTGTTATAACGTCTTGTCTATGTTTTCTGTAGTCTTTTCTTATCTCTCTATTGGTTTGTTTAAATAGTTGTCCGAGTTCTTTTTTTATCTCATTGGTTTTGTTTTTTGTACCAATAAGTTCTGTGCGTCTTTTTATTAGTGACACTGTATTTTTGTTGAATATATTATGACATTTTTGTTTCTTTGTATATATCAGATTTAAGCTTGAAATACTTGTCATTAAATTTGATCCGTTTTCCTGATTTCAAATTTTCACCCTTTGCCACTACTAAACGTAATCGAAAAGTAGGTGATATTCATCTCTGCCTACACCTTTGGGTGATACATGCGTGACGCTATGTTGTTTTTGTTGTTGCTGTAATCAATAAAATATTCAAAATATACCACTACTTACCTTGTGTTTAAATTTTATAGAGATGATCGATATAATTCCCACTCTACCCATCTCTACGTACAAACTGACCCTTTCGAGTTTCGACCACACTGACTGTAATTGCGCAGCACATCATTGATCTAAAACCGTCAGTCATTCATCTACAAAGCAGGAAGGTACCTGTAGTTCGTGATTACCTTTTCTTTTCTTCTACGCTTTTGTTTTGTTATCCTCATTAGTCGTACGTAACTCCTTACTCCTAAGAAATTAATTGTTTACCTATTTTTAAAACAATATATATCATGAACATGATTCGTGATGTGTACTTAGATTCTTCTTATATCCAAACAGCATTTTCTTAGTTTCTTCACACTACTATCACAGCGTAAGAAAACTCCATAGACTGTGCTATTATGAACGCAATATGCATGGATGTTTGTTACATCTTGATGCAAAAACTATTAAACGGAATTGGATAAAATTTGGTACAGAGATAGACTATAGTCTGGTGTAGAACACGCTCTATATATTATTTTTTTGGAGCTGAGTATGGAGCTAGTTATTAAATAAAACTTAATAGCTATAAAACCTAAAAATAAAGGTTTTTTGACGTCATAGAACACAGATTCTCCAAGCGAAAACAAGATTAAGTGCATGAGTAACAGATTTCAAGGAGTTATATGTATTGAATGAACTGTTTCTAACGTCTGGCTAGCATTTAATCAATGATCTTGAGTTCCTATCGATTTAATTCTATTTGGGAGCACTATTACTGTGTTATTTATTTTACACGTGACGGGTAAAGAATAAACATTATTTTATATTACGTTAAATTCTAAAAACTCTACGTTACCTGCGAAATTATAGTTTGGTTTCCTTACAGTCTGTTTGTCTATTTCCAAGAGACGGCAAAGAGCCAAGAAAATATTTATGACGACTCTTTCCTTGAAAATTGATCTTATATGATGATTTCCACAAACAGCTTAACTCTAATAAATCCAACCAGAAATCCTGGATGATTCCTCAGATTTTAGTTGCTTATCAATCTACAAGTACCTAAACAGTGCAGGACAAACGATACTAGGTAGGTACTATAGGTATTTCATGCTGGTTTAAATTTGCTACTGGACAGATATTTATTTACTTTTTAATTTTTACATGTTGTAAACTTAATAAAAGGGAGTTAGATGACTAAATAGTTTTGTTGTCAAGTCAGTAAAAGATAATTGAAATGTATATTTTTTGCAACAAACCCATAAGTAAAATCACTGACAAAAGCTCGAAGTTTGACCTAAACTTACCGTAAGTAGGTGATATTCATAACTCATAACTTATTTATTGGTAGGTAATTAACATAATAGAAATACATTGACATAAAACTATGCATTCGCATAATAAATCTAAACAATATAAAATAATAACATGTTAAAAGTTAAATCAATAAATTGAAAAAATGTAGGAATAGATATTCATAATATGCAATAATTAAAATCCATCATAAAATATATTCTTAATATTAAATAAGTATTTACGAAATCTATAATGTCATAAAACGTTTGCTCAAGAAGCCGCTTCTTCAACATGCTTTTAAGTCCAGCAGACTGGGAGCTGAGACTACTTAATGAAGCAGTTTATTGTAAATGGACGGTCCCATCATATGCGTCAATTTATCAGACTTTGCCAATTCACCTTTGCCTACACCTACAGATAATACAGGCGTGAGCACTATGTCAAACCCATAAGTCAGCTGTAAGCAAGCTGTAAGCAAGCTGTTGGTTAGAGGTTGAATAGACCATAAATTACTATTATTGTAGTTTAATGAAACGATTTCTACATATTCCCATTGTTGGCTTTTTAACCCAAATAGGTGTACTGTGTACGTCATAAAGTTTAATCGTCTCGTTATGACAGCAGTAACTCCGTCCGGCGGACGTGGGCAAGCCGTGTTCGGCGCCCAATGCACAAGAGCATACGCCGGAAACCGCAGTTTCGCAGAAGCGACGCGTAAATATTATTGCGAACTGAACATTACTGAACATTGCCGTTTAGTACTTGGTACTGTGGTTACCACGACGCATTCCTCAGTATAAAGGCCCTACTCCTTGTTTTCGCATGTTTGTATGGCCGCGGGAATGTCCTCGGACCCGCATTTGTTTTTATAGTAATCGAGAAATTACCTCAAAGACTCGTATACGGACTACGTATGAGAGTAGGGTCTGTGGTTGTGTGGCAAGTACCGCTAAGCGATGAGATATTGTCAGGTTTTTGACCGCCATGCATACTCTTAGCCGCGAGTGAAATGCAAAGAAAGCCAGTTTTACCAAAAATGTGTGAATGCTTGGTTGCACTTACTGACACAATTTTGTCAGAACATTGACTCCTTTTAATATATCGATGAATATGTTTAAAGATTTTTTTTTAATTATTTAATATATTTTTTTTAATAATTGTATCAATTTCGACACATTATGTTCTAGATGGTAGGTATCACCTACTAACTTACATGGAAACGAGATTGCAATAATACCTACTTACTTATTTCGTTAAAGTTACATTAGATACCTACTCTAACGATTAATAACGATCTTTCTCTCGACTTTTCTGGTATATAAAAATTTAAAGTTTGCAATCATGCTTAAAAACGATTAAAAAATACAATTGACAAAATAAAAAAATACGTTTCAACTTAAACTAAGAAAATAAATATTTGAAAAAGAAAGATATTTAACGCTGGGCGTCAAAGAACTCCTACGCCTAAAAATATTAATAAAAAAAAATTGAAAACTTTACAGTACTTTTAAAACAAATTTAGTATATTTGAATATTTAATTTTCAATTTCTCCGGAACAAGAAAGGTATACAGATGAGCACAATGAAGGATGTCGTCTGTATGCGACAGAGGAGGTTGTACCGACAAAGGAGCGAGCCACGAGGCTATTTGTCGGTCACCTACGCAATCACGACAACGCACATACAAATGAGACGAAGAAAGCACAGGAAATGTACAAAAAGTCACAGCTCGGGTTCAAAGTCAATAAAGAACACGATATTTGGAACTCCATTAGACCATCATAATAACAATGATAAAATATTATCGTTTGCTAGGTTGGTATTTGAATGATTTTAAATTTTTTGGGTATGTATAATACAAACTAAGCAATGACATTTTATTGACAAGTACTAATGTAAAAACAACAGATAGGTAAATTAACAAAGTTTAAAAATTGGATAGAGCGTCATAAAATTCTTTAGAATCGAGGCCTATAGATAATGATACTAGGCTGACAGTATTACCACCTTATAATATAAGGTAGTGATACCATTAGCCAGCCCTTTGGTCACGCAAAGAGTCTATCAGGTGCCTAGTATTATTTTTTTAAAGTACTCGAGCGTAGGGCCTCATAGCTCTTAAGCACTTCGACCCTAAACGGCTCTAATATTTATGTTTGTGCTTAAATTACTATCTTTACATCATTTAAGTCCTATTTAGGGCCTATTAACCTCCTATTACAGCAATACTCATACCTATTGATAATAAACCAGTAGAAATAACCGGTGCCAATCGTATAAAATAAAGTTTAAACACTATACGTCGTATAAATAGTTGATTACAATTTGATAACTATGTCAAACCACAAATATGCAAGTTTTCTATTTATGTGTCTTCTCCATTTAAGCTCTTATTGCAACACTACCAAATTCAGTTGAGAAAGTTACATATTTATGATCTATGCATGCAATCGTAAAAATCATCTATGCGTTTATGATTTGTCGGTAAAAATGTATGGTACAGCTAGCTATAAAAATAATTTAAAGGGCTCATAAATTAAACACCTTTCATTGAACTTTCTTTCGATACGCCTTTAAAAACCCTTCGATTGGTTTAATGATCTATAACCGCTCATTACTCTTAAAGAGGTCGTATAATTACGTAAGAAAATACATTTGTGTATAATTTATAGGCTTAAAGTGCTGTTAATTATAGTTGTTATACCTATTCCCAATGTGTACAAATAAGCATGTACTTATAAGCACATCTTAATGTCACTTTTCCCATTGCATTGCGATGTGTGATTAATATAGGGACAAGATAATAGGCCACTTTTGACATTTCATCAAAATTCAACAACGTAACCTTGTAACGGCGGGCATAAAATAAGAACTGCACAATTGCTTAACTTTTTTCAATTACGTTTACATATTTATTGTAATAATGACCGATACGAGTAATTTTACGATTTGCTTTCACTAATAAACCATTCTAAACATAATAAACAATTTCTGATCTAAAGAACTGAACGTCGTTACAATGTTGCGTCAGTCAACCCTATTTCTTTTTAAACACTAGGGATGTTACTCTAAAAATCGAAAGCTGATAGGATTGTAAGTTGAATCGAATGCAATGATTACTTGTGAAGAAAAATCACCATAAATTTATAACCACGTTGTGATTATAATAAAACCTAATTATACATATTTATTATTCTTTTAACTAACTATAAAACTTTTTTTGTTAAATTACGTAGGTACTTGTCTTATTTTGCTCCTTTAATTTATGAAAGAAAAAATAATAATGGGACAGGGATTCGCATGGTCATTTTTAAATTTCACATATGTTTCAAGTCTGTATCGATTCATTCGATTCATTCATTTAATCGATGTTTTTAAGCAGGTCACCTCACTATGAATATAAAACTGACATCTGTCAAAAGTGGCCTATTATCTTGTCCCTAGTATAGTACTGATTAGACAATAGTAAGACATTCTTGAAAATAATGTTTGATTGAGTTCGAACATCAGTATTATACCTACTGACTATTTTGATAAGCAAATCGACGTCTGATTCCATTCTAAAAACGCTTAGCAAACTCATATCAACGTCATTTACTTATTTATGAAAAAACTGTTGTTGTGTTTTGTTACTTTGTTTCTTAAACAAATACAAAGTTATACATTTATGTAGATGCAAACTTCAGAAGTATAACGCAGTACATAAATAACTTTAACCGCCTTCTCCAACCGATCTGCCATAAACGATTGCCGTTGTAGTTTATTTCATACACATGATACGAGTATCACTTTTCCATAACTTAAGTGTTGAGTTCCCACAAAGTGTAAGCATGGTGGACCGGACAGGCACCGCAGTGAGTCACCATCGACTCGAGGTCAAGAGCACGGCGCGCCGACTGACTACCTGATGAGTTTAACGTGTGCCACAAATTCCAAATCTTTACTAAGTTAAAACATTTATTAACAACAAAAGGATAATACAACTGACAAGGAACCTAAATAAGGCACTAAAGGTTAAAGCCTAAAATAATGTGTCCAACAATTCTTCCGCGTCATTAAGCATTATGTACGGCATTACCGTGTTAGATCACGTGTGTTGTCAACTAAGTATAATAAAATTATAAAAAAGTCAAAAAGGAAAACTAGCCGCCAACTCAAATAGTTAAGATTTTCGGATTTAAGCCATACAATTAACTACGCTGTTTGATTTATTTAACACTTTTACTATCTCTATTTTTATTAACTCCTCATAAATGCTAATCTAACTTAATCGTTTTATTAGTAGAAACTAGGTGTGATAAAACATTAAATCAGCTCGTTATAGACAGAAAGCGACGTTTTCTTCGTTTTCATAACGGTTAGTGACGGTTTTCCCTTTTTAAAAGTTTGATGAACGAATCAGCAATTATTATGGGAAAATGATAATTAGATTTTTAAACCTTAATTTATTAATTCAATTAAAAATAAATAGAAAATGATATAGAACCATGTCATTATTATCCAGCACAACAATTTTGTCTTCAAACCTCTATAATAAAATTACCTACCTACCTACTTACTTTTTGTACGTGAACCATTCTTTGATGCTCCATGTAGAACATAAGCCCTTCATTTAGTTATTGCTGTAGATTTATGAAGCCACGTATATGCGGGTTCTATAAACGCACCGCTCGCTCACGCTTCCACCTCCACCTCGGGCTCACGGACACACGTGACCGACGGACAAGAACACCATTCTTTACTTATTACTGTACACTACTCCGAACTAAGATCGAGTACCATCTTTCTTAAGGAACGCTTGAGCTTGACGGAGCCGTGAAGCATCGCTGAAGATTCGCATAGCTGTCATTTCCATCCGTCTTGTGTGTATCTCAATGGTCTACAATTACATTGAATAGTGCATAGAGCTTCGAAACTACAAGCAGAAACTCCATTTTAGTTTGATGGATAATAGCATGACTGGAGATGTATAATGAATGCATCATTAAGTAGTAATTGCGTATTTATCGATGATCTGCTGGTTATGTGTCCATCATGGGAACTTGAGAACCGGGTTCTTGGACAAATTGCTGTTCAATTATGTTTAGTACAGGTTACCTACCTGAAATCTAGAACGCTTGGATATGAAAACTTACATAAAAGTTAGCTAGTCTCATTTCGATCCATTTGTTTGTAGATAGAAGTTTTTTGAGCAATAAAAACTGGCCAAGTGCGTGTCGGCCAAGCGCAGTGTAAGGTTTCGTAGTCAACGTACCTCCCAACTTTGGAAGGTTTTTCCTAGGAATAATATTCTTTCCTTACTCTTGGGCATGTTACAGATACCACATAAAACCGCTTCACCCTCTCTAGTAATAGCACAATTAGCAACTAAATAATTAAAATAAATAAATATTCTGGGACGTCAACACGATTTCATTTCATTTCATTTCATTTTCATTTCAGTTCATTTCACGGTCATCTGGTCCCAAGCTAAGCAGAGCTTGTGTTATGGAAACCAGATAGCTGGTATATACTATACATATAATACTTTTCTTTTGTAAATATTTACACCCAGACTCGACACAAACACAAATGTTCATCACTAATGTTTGTCTCGGGTGGGAATCGAACCCACGACCTGTGGCGTGAAAAACAAGTATCTTACCGACCACGCCACCGGCCCGTCAAACTGTGAGAATTATACTCAAATACAGCTTTAATGTGTATTTGTGTCAGTTTGAAGGTTTTGTTAGGACTCCGAAACCCCAAAAAAACGAGAGAACAGATTACATAACTAAGCACAATATTGCACATCTACCTAAAACATAAAAACATGATGTCGTCATAAAATTTAACTAAGTACTGTTATGACAGTTGAATACTTGTTATCTTAGCGAGAACATCGGTTTATGCTACTTGTAACTAAATAAATGTCGTTGCAGATTATTTATGCTATGTTACAACATTACGTGATTGTATCACTATGTTACCGTGCTACGGAAAGTGAGTGTATGGACAGGAGATGTATAAAAAAATGTGTTAGTGTTGTAGCTAGTAACCTTTTTTAATGGTAGAGCACAGCACGCGCTGACCAAGAACCGGTTTGTGCGGGGGGATGGACCACACACCTCGCGGATCATAAAGCACGATGGTAGTTGTGTTATGCGCGATGTTGTTTGAACCTATAGGTACCCTTCAGTGGTTTATTAACGTAAAAACTAAGCGGTTTTTAGGTAGGATCTTATCAATAACGCTATCCATGCAAAAAAATGCCAAGAGCCAAGGTTTCTCCGAGGTAAACGCATAGAAATAACACATATTTCTTGTATTCATTAAGTTCTATACATGTTTTCTTATTAACAGTCGGAAAACATCAATAAACATGATAAGCATAATTAATTGAATTGACATAAATCTCAACCATCTGGTCAGTTGACTGATCAGTCATTACGAAACATGTTCTGAATGAGAATAAGTTCTCTCCACGCAAAATCTTTAATTACATTAAAATACAAGTGAATTATACTGCACGTGTCAACATCATGCCTCGTTACCTCTTAATTATCCATGCGAAGCGAAGACATAAATAAAATTGTATTCGGGTCTTTGCACATTAAAACCAGCAGAATTTACAAGTAACACGCTATTACAAAAACACCTGAAACAAGCCTGAAAAATACCTGTATGCATAAGCAAATTAGACTTCCTGGATTTTGCATACTATCTTATCTTATCTTATCTTACTAATATTATAAATGCGAAAGTAAGTGTGTGTGTGTGAAGGTTTGTTACCGCGTATCTCCATAACCGCTCAACCGATTTTAATGAACTTTGAAATGTAGGTAATGTATACCCTAGAATAGGACATAGGCTAACAATATTTTCAAAACTCATCCCTTAAGAGGGTTAAATAGAGGGGTGAAGTTTGTATGCAACTTTTTATTCCTTGGTCCTATTCATTTAAAATTCGGTACACATAAACCTTAAGAAAAATAATGAGATACGGGTTTTTTATTTTTCCATAATTACCCCTATGAGGTGTGGATAATGAGTTTTAATGGTAAAAATTAAAGTTTCTCTGTATCTGTATAGTCTGAAGTCCGATTCACTCCAAATTCGGCACACATATACCTTAAAAGAAATCATGAAACACGTGTTTTTTATTTTTCCAAAACTACCCCCGGTGGGGGTGTTAAATGAGTTTTTTTGGAAATACTAAATATTCCATAACTGTTTAGTCCTTGGTCCGATTCACTTCAAATTCGGTATAAATAAAGCTTAAAACAAATTATGAAACACGTGTTTTTTATTTTTCCAATTTTTTTTATTTTTATCCTAATATTACGCGGGAGAAGCCTGCGAAATTATTCTGAGTTTGATTTTCTTCAAAGTGGATATCAATACTCCTTCGTGCTTTTTAGCTAAATTACTTTTTATTTTGACACAATGACGTTTGATAACTCAGACCGATTATTAGAATTCGAAATTTAAATTTTATTTCTTCTTAAATATTGAATGAAAAACTTACAATGATCATGGTCTAAGAGACGTAGTATTTTTTAAGAAACCCCTATAGATTTATGGATATACCTATGGGTGCTTGCCGATTTCAAAATGTTGCTTACACGCCTACACTACTGAACTAATTTTGTATGGAGATAGTTCGAGACCCGGGAAAGGATAGTTTTATCCGACTGCGAAAAAAGAGATTAATGGTTTAGCGCGATAACCGACATCCGCGGGCGAAGCCGCGGGCGGAAAACTAGTAATATTATAAATGCGAATGTAAGTTTGTTTGTTACGCTTTCACGCAAAAACTACTGAACCGATTTGGATGAAATTGGGTATGGAGGTAGTTTGAGACCCGAAAAAGGACATAGGATAGTTTTTATCCGACTATGCAATAAGAAGGTAATGTTTTGGCGCGATAACCGACATACACGCGGGCGAAGCCGCGGGCGGAAAGCTAGTCTAAAATAAACTATGTAGGTATTCAATTTCAATACGAAAAAAATTATGAACGAATGAAACTATATTAATTTTACTATAACTACTTGTATACGTTTCTACAATAAACTTCCAAATAATATTAGGGAATTGACTATTAACAAATTTAAAATAATTATAAAATCTACGTTATGTAAGAAAGCGTATTATAAAATTTCAGACTATCTAATGGATAAAAACGCTTGGAATTAAGTCGCTCTAATTCAACACAATAATCAAACAAAATGTATTAGATATAAGTACTTCATTTAAAAAAGAAAAAAGCCTACTGAATTTTTTGGCAGTGTTTCTCAGTAGTTGCCAGTCATTCACTGCACGGTAGGAAAAGAAATTGGACTATTTTTAGTAGACTCGCGTCTCAAAAAAAATAAAGCATATTTTTATTTCATTTCATTCCATTTTCATTTAATTTCATTTCAACTATCATCAATATTTTGTTACTTTTAATACTTGCGACATCAGATTTAATACCATAGCAGCAGATAAGCTAACGGATTACCACGTTATGGTCCAAATGTAGGGTAAACAAATATTTACTGATAACACCGAGTCACGATAAAGTTTGGCAAAACATTTCAACAGGTACGGCATAAAAATAGCTCATAAAAAGTGCAGGTCGGTCCCACACTATCGACACGAACATCAATAATACCAATCTTATCTCTAAATCAATTTGAAAGTGTATTGATTTTCGGGACGCATGCTAGGAATGTCATTGCAAACCAAAACATACCACCCACGGTCACGGTTCACGTTGCAGAGTATTCTGAAATACCAGAAAATTTGCAAAGCACGCCGAGGTTCACACACTTTCGCTGAGAGTGCTGAGACGGTTTGGAGTCTTGCATATAACCAACTAGTACCAGTATAAGAAGACCTTTCTGTCCATGAACGTAATAGTTAGCGTATAAAGTCTCGCTGCGGACCAGATAATAATGGGCAAGCGTAAGTACACAATAAGTTATAGCCCAGCAGGCCACCCAGGCAGTGTGCTCGATTGTTGCCCATTATCTTATCATTCATTAATGATCGGGAAGGAAAGGATCACAACAACAAACTGTACTCAACTCTACAAAAACTATGTTGTGTTGATACGACACTGCACTCAGAATAAATTAATGTTGTTAAACAAAGGGTTAACATTTCTTTGGAATTCTAGTAAATTGATCGCTATAATGTCAACCGTACCTTAACCTTGACCCGAAAATCAGATATTCAGAATTAATTATTGTGACTTTGATCAAACATTTTAACACCCTTTTGAAAAAGGAACGCCTTTTTCAAAAGGGTGTCAAAAGGGTGTTTTGTTTCGCCTGGACTTCACGGACACATGAATAGGTGTGCCACGGGCACGGCATTGTTATTTTGCTATCTTACTGCGAAAGGTATCCTGGATTATCATAATGCAGGGTACTTTTTATTTTGGGAATTTGTTATCTCAGAATGCTTTCCGTATGTCACGAGGACTAAGTCGCTGACGGAATCGTGATATGAAATATAAAACCTAGAGCTAGTGTATTTCTAAAAGAGTAAAACTCAATTTATTCATTATCATAATTACGGAGTCGAGTACAAATACTATGTAATTTCATAAGTAATCTTTAAAATTATAGTCACTGACCGACGAGCTTAAAGCCACTCGACGAGGCTCTAAAGTATAATTTATGTTTATTTATATCGATATGCAAATATGCTGCTGAGTAAAAATATTTATCTTGTGTTGAAGAACTTTTGAGGTCCTTCACAGAACTTATGCAAGAATAGTAACCGTGACCTTTGAAAGTACAATAATGAAGTCGCAAGTGCTTACATTTCACCATGCGTGAGTGTTATTTTACTGACCTGCAATTTTATATGATGTTTGCTAAATTGCTAAAGTGCAACCTCGCTTTCTTTAATTTATTTATTCTAAAATAGGCTTGCGCTTGGCCATAACTTTCCTGATATGAAGCGATGATGTTATATCCGAACGCGCTTCCCCAGTAAATACCGAATTATAAGGAGTGATTTTTGGTAAGAAGGTGGAAATGGAATGAGATTGCATAATTATAGTAGAGCACGATGGACCATAAAGTATACTAGTATAGTAGTATATGATCTGTGATAACACTAACAAAAGCTTAACATACCTAGGTAGTAATGGTGCAGTCCACAGCATTATCCGTAAATAGGCATGAACATGAATCATTGGTTACCAAAAGACAAGTATTACCAAAATATTTTTTTTAATTACTATAAGGTATAGAGCTAGCTATAACACCCAATCAGATCATAAATAATTAAATAATCAAATCAAACAATTAAATTATTTGGTAAACAAATAATTACAGTAAGTTGAATTATTATAAAAAAAATACATTTAAATTAATTATTCCAGCATGTTAATACATAGGTTGATATAGCATGTAAATACGTAGGAGCCGTACAGGGGACAGAATAACACAGCCCCCTCGTCAAATCAATGGCATCAAAATGATTGTGAACTATGTCAAAAATTACGTAGGCCTCCTGGTTTTCCAGGCTCATGAGCTTGTTATTAATGGGACTTAACCCACCACTGCAATCCCGCCACTGCTACACCTGTAAGCCAGGATCGACAGCGACACCGTGAAGTCTCGGGATTTGAACCCGGCCAAGTCCCGGGACATCTAAAACTATCTTGGATCCCACATGAATTTAATAAGAAAGATAATAGAAGAAACTGGAAAGTAAGATTGTCTACTTCTCTCCGGGCTAAGCGGGAGACAGCACATAGAAAAAGAAGTGGTTTAAATTACGTCATCAAAATGGACTAAATAAAGAACCACGGATAATGTAATCTACTGACGGACCTATTCGAGCTGGTTCCAACATTAATTAGGTACAACAGTCGTTTTACTTCTGCCTACACCTTTAAGTAATAGTGCAACATTATTTATAATAGGTAGGAACTGCATTATCATCCTCTTAATTTCTCTGTATATTATTCACTTAATGTACAAACTTACATGATACCATAACGTTTCATAACATTATAAAATGATGCTTGTAACAAATTTTCTAACAGACTAGTATTTCCGTCATGTAACAAACTAGGAGTTTGCTTGTCTTGTGTCTTATTATTTCGTTTTGTTATGTCACGTTCCCCTTGAGCATATACGCGATTGTTAAACGAGATCTCATCTGACAACATGATTCCGTCATCGACTACAAAGTAAATCAAACACAGGACCCCGATACCCGACCTTTAGACATTTATCTGAAACTCTTTTTTAAATCTGCAATAGGCTCACGCTTCACTATAACTTACATGTTAAGTAATGCTATAGTCTACGATAGAACGCGTCTGCCCAATATGCCCAATAAAAATTTCAAGGTGAGGTGGCAGTGGAATGATGCTCCATATGTTTAAAAACCATAAAAGCAAGAAGCAAGAATTCCGACCCACCCTCTTAAATGGTGTCACCAGATATGGCACTGGAATACGGCAAGGCTGCTTGCTGTTGCGGCTTTATCTGGTAGGTGGTCACCAATCACTGTCGAACCAATTATTAACAGTTTATTGTCACCGGATTTGCACCACCCGGGGACCACGTGTGGGGATTCAGATCAAAGGAGCACTCCCACTGACGAAGGTATCGTGACTCAGCCCCCATGAAATCGATATAAGTCGAAAAAAATAGCGAATATTGACAACCTAACTAACTATGTCGATATCTATAGACTACTCATTGCATGCAGTTGCATATCATGCGTTGAGTGACTAGACTTATGTCTAACATGACACTGAGAATAAGAAAATTAGTTTTCAATCGACATTCGCCATTTTATTTATCTAAAACACGAGAGAAAGAAAATAACACGAAAACACCGATAATTGCATTGAAACAATGATCATTCCCGTTGTAGAGGGTGCGTGTAGGCTGCCTGTTTATGATATACCTATATGGTGATCACGGGTCTTCTTGCTTAAGAGTTGACAGAGTTTAGGCCTTAATTCACACATAGCAAAGTGCGGATTGGTAAATGTCATCGAATGATTAGTTCTTAGACATGCTGGTTTCATCGCGATGTTCTCCTTCGCGCAATGAACAATTCACACAAATATGTGTAGGCAACCGGGGTTCGAATCTTGGATCTTATATTTCAATGCCTAAACCGTTATCTCTACGCCACCGCTGCTCTACGAGTTTATTGATAAAGCATATATATAGGTTCCACCAACCCGCACTTGGTTAGCGTGTGTAGATTAAGACCTAAACTTTCTCAACTAATATAATAGTTGAAAGAAGACCTGTGACCAGCAGTGGGACACTAAGCATCGAAGTGTGTCTGTAACTGTTCGGTTATTTATGTTGATTTACGTACACTGTACAGTATAGTATTATATTATCTGTGACTGTACATACAATGTGTACAGATCGTACATGTTCATTTTAAAATGTAATCTACAGAAACTTTGAGTGCACTTTTATATTTAGAGCACAAGCGACCTCGTAATACAATTGGGGTAGATACCGATCCTCTTAAGATTGGTCTGATAACTTAGGTCCTTGGGATCAAATGGAAATTCAACAACAATCAATTTTCCATGTTTTCAAAGGTTTTGCAAATACATAGCTTTAAACTTTAAAATCCAGGATTCGAAGGTAGGAATACCAGTATATTTCGGTTTAAAGCTTTATTAAGAGCTGTAGGTACCTAATTGTTATACGCACTGAAAACAAGGTCAATAAAACCAGGGCCCAGTGATTGTTTTCAGTATTGGCGCAATTTCGTCTGTTTGTTATGAGTCCGAGTGTAATTATCTACATATGTATTGTATGTATTCACAAAAGAAAAGTATTATATATGTTATCTGGTTTTCATAGTACAAGCTCTGCTTAGTTTAGGATCATATGGCCGTGTGTTAATATGCCAGTATATTATTATTATTATTAATTTTAAAACATAGGTCCTGAACTGAACTCTTTCTAAACTCAGGACAATGCTTAGCAACTATACAGAACAGCCCAGGACACCCTAAAAAATAGGACATGACCTGGAAAAACAGGACTGTTGGCAACTCTATTCTAGTCAGTAGTTTATTTTGTGTCATAGGTATCTATTGCAAGCTGTATCGTAGTATCATTTCATTTCGTTTTTGGCTTTGTCAGTTAGTCAAGTGACCAGGCTGTTCTGTTCTAGGCCGTCATTGACCGTGACCCTGAATACTACTTTTAGTCGGTAAAAATTGCTAACCGCATCCATAGTCATCCGTTACGCTTACCGAACATTAGTTTTAAACTGTGCATAAAATTACTAACGACTAAATATGAGCCGAATCATAATTATTTGAACTGTATAACTACACTTACACATGATTTTTAGAATGTCGTTTTTAGTCCTACGATAAATGCAGCTCAAAGAAAAAAAACACTACCTAGAGGAGATATTCATTAACGAGTCGAGGTACTTAGGCTAAGAAGCTAATACGAAAAATCTTAACTATCATTTATAAATCTAGCATAATTACCTTAGAATTGGATTATTGAAATAAGTCGCCTAACTCGATACTTGCGTAATATTGACAATGATATTTACTAAGCGATTGATCGCTGCAAATGCCACAAGTACAAACGCATATTTTCACATGACCAACATGCTTCCACGAACTCTTCGAGGAAATACAACCATTAAATGTTGGATACTAAAAAGGGCGCCGTGTTAGGCAATTTAAGTCGCTAAATATAGCTTTATGTAAATCGTTTGGGTTATGTATGGTTTATCGTTAAATAGGCCTGTGTAACATTTAGCTAATTTTAAATAAAGATTCTATTTATAGCAGGCATATTACTTTTTGCCGACATCTTTTTTGGTAATTTTTTAAAGAAAGAAACGCATTAAGTCCTCTTAATTACTTACCTACCGATTTTATTATCCACGTGATATCAAGCTTTGTATAAAATAAAACAAAAAAAATATGAACACGCCAATATGAACTGTAAGATCTCTATTTCCGACATTTGCATAGTGGCAAGTGTCGCAAATAAAAAAAGTAAAAAAAATAAATTTTTAATTAATAATAATTTAATATTATACATGCGAATGTAAGTTTGTTTGTTACGCTTTCACGCAAAAACTACAGAACCGATTTGGATGAAATTGGGTATGGAGGTAGTTTAAAACCCGAGAAAGGACATAGGATAGTTTTTATCCGACTGCGCAAAAAGAAGGTAATGGTTTGGCGCGATAACCGACATACACGCGGGCGAAGCCGCGGGCGGAAAGCTATTATTGAATAATTAGTATATTATTATTAAAGTAAATTATAGTTAATTCAAAATAGACAAATGACGTGGGTGTCGCCAATTTCGGCACCTCGTTTAGTCCAATTGTCAACCCTCTATCTTCTTTCTGGATTTAAATTAAATAAAAAACAAGCATAGATCTATTCTTGAGACCTAAAAGGACCAAACATTATACAAAACTATGTTTAATCCCTGTGTTAGTATGTAAGCACTCCTAGCTAGGTTAAACGGTTTCACAAACGTGACAGTTACACGGTTTATGCTCTTATGAGATCACATTCGCTAACCGATAGATGTTGGCCTTGCGTGTACACTGCGCTTAATTGTATTGTAGCAAATATTATGAATCAAAAGTTATTGCTATAATAAATTGGTTATTTCATTAATAATATTTAACTATCATAAAATTAATAACCATATTAATAGGATATAAAATGTTCATTCAAAGCAAAGATTGGTTGAAACTTGAACTATAAACTTTAAAAACATCACTTGCAAGGAGTGCAGGGAGATGCAGTCTAGAGACACGTGGAGAAACTTGACCACTTTTTACACCATCTTCTATTTTTTTCTTACGTCTTGTATGTATAGGTGATTATGCTAAGTAGTTGCTCTTTTATAGTTTCATCAACACTAATGTCCCATGCCACACGACTGTAAAATTGATATTTACTTACTTACCTATATATCATAGAATGAATAATAATAATACTCTTATGTAGATGAATTTGTCATAATTATTGTTAACTGTTACGGTTGTTCACGGATTACCTCATTCGTTAATTATGAAGTTACTAATGCACTTGATAGGTAGATGTACATATTCAATAAAGCATTACCATTTTTGACAATCAGTGCTTTTTGCACATTTTCCTGTTGTACATAATATGCTCTAAATAATTGTAATAATAATAATTCGCATTTATAATAATTCTAAATAATTTTAGTATTTATAAATATTATTATAAAACTCAAAATTACCGTTTTCTTGAGCTAATTAGTGGTAATTGCAACAGTTTATTTAGTCAAATTGAAAGCTAAAAACCGTTAGTAGACAAGTAAGTATTTTTTTAAAACAAAAATGTAGATCGATCTAGATATGAGATCGTCCGAAACTATGCTTTTAGTACGGTAGTTTGTGTAGTAAGTATAATGTTTTATAATAAATATTTACTTTATATTTTTTTAATATTATTATTAATCTTAGTAATGAGTAATTTAATCATCCTTTATTAATATCGGTACGCAAATCACATCAATTATATTAAACAATAATATTGCAAAACAAACTAAATAAGTAGCCTATAAGTAGCCACTACCTGATATATGTATATAATATAATAGAATAAAAATACGTATGCTGTTGATATTTATTTACTACAATACTTAACAAAAAATAACAATTACCTAGTATTAGGAAAACTTTAACATGAATCCTTAAAATAAATAAACACGAAAAGTCTGACATAATCTAATCTGAATCTAGTAACATGTAAATGATGATGATGACTAGATACTATTTCTCATTTCATTATTAACAGTAGATACTCAATTTTCATACAGTAATATAATACATTAAATATTCTAAGCACGTCTGTCAATTGTTATAATCTAGTTAGCTTCATATCTAACACGAAAAAGGTCACTTAATCCACCTTGCTCAAAGTCAACTTCTTGCAAAAACTTTGTGTCACTTCCGTAGCCATTTGTAGCCACTTTGCCTTGACAGTTACTCATTATGATTGGACTAGCACAAAGACCCTCCTACTCGCAAATTAGTTCATAGCGATTTCTTTAATCACCTACACTTTACAACGACCCAAATACAAAAGAAAGTGAAACTTGTGCCATTACCAGAGTTGATTGATGCGATCTTTTAATAAAACCCATGCTACAAGATGTAGTCAATATATTATACCAACTTATGGAAGGATTCAAGTTGAAAATTGTACACGGTAAATTAAAGTTGCCAGCAAAAATAAATGCAAACTAAGTAGTTAATTATTTTATTCTCTGGAAGAGACATTTATTTACAAACAATTGACATTACAAATTCGTTCCTAGAAAATAACGATGCAATAGAATTTAGGTTAAATTTAACATTAAGTTGAGTCAATGGAGCCAGCAAGTGGAATTAAAAAAATGTACCCATGCGATTTAGAAAAACTAGAACCGTATTTGTTAGTGGCGTTATGTAAATTACGAATTTACGCAACCAGTGAGCGACAGTGACAATAATTTACTGTCGACCTCGACCTTGCCGCACTGTCTCACAAATTGCCGAATGCAAACCGCGCAAAATTACAACAAAATACGCCATTTCGAAGCACCCACATGCACCACTTTGTTATTCTACAAACTGGGACGCGCACGATGTTAATTTTGATAGCCTTTAACTTTATAGCAAGATGTTTTAGTTTAAGGCCAACTTGTTTTTGAGATTTTTGGCACTAATCTTTTGATATGCGAATTAATTATACTCAGCCATAAGTAACTAACTAGATACACGCAAGCAATAATCACGAAATCACAGGTGGGAATCGCAGGATCATGTACTCTCGTGTAATACTAATTTACAAGGTATGGGAAAAGTACAGTGGGTGTATGTACCTAGTGTGAGTTTTTAAACTAGTTGAACGAGTCAGCGTAAACGCTTTACATAAAGTATCAGCAGCGTTGCCTGGTAAAATACAAATGAAAACAATTTTCGCCCTAAAAATTAAAGTTTAGGTACGTTCACACGATCATATTGATAAGAAAACTCTGTAGTGTGACGTGCGATATACTACTTGACTCGTCAAATAACACTTGTCTAAAAATGAAATGATCAATTATTCCTAACTATCGTCATTGATCGTGATAGAATCATCTGTCTGGCTTCCTCACGCTCTCGGTCTAATTAATTACTTCAGCAGAACAAATAAATGTTATTGTGTCAAGGCTGACAACAGTTTCATTTCATTCACAATTATTATTAATAATAATTGACCTAATTTACAATGCGGCGACATTTTTAAATAAACTGAATAGAGACTTTTTAGTTTATCATAATTATTCACATCCAAGGCATCTTGCGAAGTAGATTTAAAAATAAATTCTGTAAACCGTTTGTTAATAAAATTAACAAAAAATTAATTAAACTGACTGGACTAAATTACTTTTTTTTAAGTCGATTAATTAGTCTAGAATTTTATTTCGTCTAAAAAATAAGGTTAGATAAACTTTCGTTTTCGGATTTCGTTGGTCCGTTTAGTTTTTTTTTTCAGTGAACTTATTAAGTATTGAAGAGTTTAGAAGTCAGAAAGGAGAGGAGAGTCAGAGATATGATGGCCGAGCCGTTGCCGTTGTACATTTACCACGCGCGCTTTTCATAAGTTTTAAAATTAGTTTTAGGAGTCAACTCACTATGTATTAAGTTGTAAGGAGTATAATCTGGCTGACTCCGTCAGGGATCATTTAGCTCTATCTACAGGTGACTGCCTGCTCGATCAGTGATAGATACTTTTAGGCATTGTTGTGGAAGAATCACAGAGCAGCCAATGATCTGTGGGTTGGAAGAACAGAACGGGTAGATTTTGTAATATTACGAGTACCTATATGCCCGAACCAGTGCTCAAGCTGGGTTTTATTTTCTTTTCCATAACCTATCATGCTCAGTAAAGAAACAACGTAATTATTGACAGATAGTTATTTATAAACAGTAAATGCTACTTGATTACATCACAGATCCATACGTAAAGGTTGAAAGTGGACTTGCCTGGAAGCGCCATAAACAAACCTCGATTCGTCAAAACAACTATTTGGTAGGGATAAAAAGTGGTTCGAAGTTCGAATATTTACTGAAAGTTGTCGCTGGTACCGCATAAATTCGCTTTCATCGATCGAGTACGAAAGTTTGGTATTGTTAAGTAAGTACTTACTTACTATCCGGTTTTCTGACCTTGGTGAAACATCTGACATCGGTATATACTGGGTAAGCGCGTTCCATCGTAGACTGCATCATTGCTTCACATCAGGCAAGTTGTGGTCAAGCGCAAGCCTATTTTAGATTAAAAAAAAAAAAAAAAAAACAAGCCAATAACTTATGGTACAACCGTGACTGAGGTATATAGAGCAACATTGCAAAGAGATCTTTTCAATCATTCGCAAACTTTTTTGTCGAGCTAATCTCGAGCAGATCTAGAGAAAGTTTTGACCGCCCAACACTTGGCTGTACAAATATGAATAACTGCTCATTTGTTACTTCTCCATTCAATTAACGTTGGTAGCGATTTGTAATAAAACATGCCCTTGAGGCAGTTTATAAAAAAACTTTCATTAATTTAAAACTGTTACATAAGCTATTAAACTGTATAGGTAAAAGGTAAATTGAATAGGCAATTTTTTATATTAGGTAGATATTGCTTCTAGCTAGGTTAGAATAATTTGAGGCACGCATCTGCAAATTAACGCAAGCCTCTTCCAGTAAAATGGTATATCTTAATATCTTTACAGTCAATTTGTTGATATTTAAACTTTGTGGACATAACAGTACAAAAAACAAACTACCAATTGACCAATTTATAGCCAAACATCTTTGCATAGACTATGGGTTATACCTTCACGAGTGCAGTTATGATCGCCGCGGCATCGTTTCATACTGACCGTTCAATGATTTCACATGGAAATTATTTTACTGCGATAATTATCGCTTCAATTTATTACCTCAGCCATAAAATTCTATAGTTCATTGACCGAAATTTAGATACATACACATCGATACACGCCATTGAATAGAATAACGCCTAGAGCTTTAAACGCAGGCGGGGTATTACAATTTCTCTATGAGTTTACGTCTTCGCAGTTACGTAACATTCAATCAAGTTACCCAACATCCATAATGAGTATATCTTTGACAAATTATAAAAGACCGTTGCAATGTTGGGACAATACAGACTTTCCTGGAACCTCATCAGATAATAAGACTATCAATCAACAAGATTATTCTATTACAAACATGCTTACATTTAAATTAGCGAAGCGTGACCGCCGTTACAGAACTCCCCTCGAATACTTTCACTGTAGCTTTATCTGAATCTGGAGCCCCGGAGCTGCAGGCTTGCCGGATGGCCACGCGGAACCCACGCCACGTACAGGTAGGTGTACACTACTGACCAACTAGCATTACATAAAACGACATCATTACAGCTTTCCCACATTTCTGTAATACAGTCCTTATGTATACAGTCACGTAGATTAGATACCCTGCAGGTAGGTATGTAGGCAGAGGTACCTTTAGTTTTTTCATCGATGAAACGTCGTGACATGATGGAACATAGTAATGATACAGTATCTGAACTATTGTTTTAGTAAGTAAACAATAACGCAATGCAGACCTCCGTCTTACATGAGCAACATCCTCGATTTTCACCATTCTTCTGTAACAGCTAAAGTTCAGTTTTCCGTAGGTACACTACCCCCACGCCGCGGCGCCGCTGGTATGAACACATTTCGTATGCTGTAAAGGCAACCACTCCGTTAACCCTGTTCTTATCGCTTCGTCGGGCCACTAAGACCACCGTTAGCTGACTCGTCTGCAATCAGACCTTGCGTCACTAATCTAAAAGATCTTAAAACTTTAATGGCGGTTCGCCAAAATTTTTTTAACTGTGGGAAATAAAGATCATGCCTCGAATTCAAATAAAACTGGTTCTTTTGCACAAAGATTAACTTTTACATAAATTTTCATGAAGTTTTTTCAGAGTTCTTTCAAACAGTAGTATTATACTTATTATCTGTGTTTCAAACATAGTTTATTAGAGTAGTATCTACTTAAGAAGGTATTAATTACCTAACTACTTCTATCATTCTCGTCCGGAGAACGAGAATGAGAGAAGTAGTTAGGTAGATTTGTAGTAGAACGTGAACTTTTTAAGTGGAAATAATGCATTAGACACACGTAATTTTGATTAAGTCGTGTCGGTCGAATCCATTAAACTTGTTCCCACAAGAGGAAGTCGGTTATTTTGTTATTCTTCCTAAGGTGACAACCTTGCCATAATTAGTCAGAGGGCCTGGCTAAAGAACCATTGCAGGCGATACGGTTAGCGAAAAAGAAGATTCAAGCTCGGAAACTTGGACGCTACTATTGAGGACATACCTGGTTGTGAATAGAAGGAGTACTTAGTAGATAGCGTAGAGGAGCAATATAATTTAGGACTAATTACTGAAAACCAGTAAGTACTTACTTACCTGTTAATAATGTCCGACAATATTTTTTTGGGATTATAAGTGCTAAACCAGGATCGACAGCGGTATAAATCATATCAGCGACATGAGTCATAAAAAATAGTAAAGAAGTTAGCGACTTTAGTTCTCTTAGTTCTTTTACATACTCTGCAATACGTATGTGCGGCACTTTCATAATAACTAATAATGAAGTGAAGTGTAGAAAATATAGAAATAATAGAAAACTATGATTCAGAAAGCCATGTGACAATTAATAAAAAACGTATTTAATTTTTAAATAGCAAATACCAGTGATCAACACGTAAATTAAATACCATCAGCCTTAAACTTGAAATGTATTTTGAAGGGTATTATGTAAATACATAACAGGAAAGAAAGTTATCTAAAGTGACAGTGCAATAACTAAAGCGCACATTACAAGAACATTAAAGCTATTAGCTGTACGAAATTAATTTTCAA
Organism: Meganola albula; assembly: GCA_936450015.1. Classification (NCBI taxonomy): domain Eukaryota; kingdom Metazoa; phylum Arthropoda; class Insecta; order Lepidoptera; family Nolidae; genus Meganola; species Meganola albula. Next base: position 7,469,486 of record OW388155.1, on the reverse strand, counting down.
TGATGGATCCATTAATCCTTTTGTTTTTAAACTATCTTCGTTTCCCCATAGTAGAGCTTTGCTCCGGAGACTGTAAAACCGGTGAATACCCGGAGATTATGTGTAACCGGAAAAAAATATCCGGAGACTCAAATCGTGTCCAGTCCAAAGCCCTACCCAATAGCAGAACTACATAACCGAACGTCGAACTACATCTCCTCTTCAGTCGATCACTCGGGCTCGATACAGTGGTCGTGTTTGTTGACAATGTCCTGTCTCTGTCTTAGGCTAATGGCTGAAGTCTCACTAATAACTACTTATAAACATACAAACAATTTATTAATACAACTAAATTACTAAATGACATTGAACTTGAAGCTTCATCATCATAAAATAAACTAGACTTAGGTATAGGACCGGTGTCGACTTATGCAAGTGGCGTCTAGTTAGTTTTTGACCTATAGGGTTTTAAGTTTATATCAAATCAATTGCCCTGGGAATTTTTGTAATACCAAATTCATTACTCACTTGTAATGTAAATTTCCACTTGATCCTGCCAAAGCAAACGATTACAGTCACCTTCCTTGTGATCAACTCTTCTCTAATATTATAATTTAAAGGAATTTTACAAATTTATCCATTCTATACTTTAATATTTAGGCATACTTTTTTTCATTTTTTAAATAATTTCCGTAGTGAATTTAAAAGTTTTTCTTCCGTAGATTACACTAAAATAATATGTGTGCAAATATGAAGTTACCGACGTTGAACAAAGTTAACAAACACAATGAGTGGCCGTCATCAGCTGCATCTCACGCTCCAACGACGACATTTTATATATGAGTGCGTATTCAATTCCACTGACCTGGATTTCATACGAAGAATACCAATAGCTCGTCCAATAGGTGGAATTAATAGACTGAATCACGTCTCGTAATAGTTAGGTCTCCATGTCGTTTATTTGTAGCTTACATACATCAATTATGTAACTTGCATCTTGTAAATAAACCGAATAGAAGAAGTTCTACAACTTCAATGAAATAGTTCTTATTTGTGTGTGTATTTACAATAATTTCCTCAGATATGTTGAACCAACTGTTGTTCAGTTGACTGGAATAGGGAATGCGCCTTCTTTCTTCTACAAAAATTTAATACTATTTTTGAGCTATATTACGCTCTATCTAGGATTTGTTCCCAACACCTAGTGGAGTATGCTGATCACCCTACCACAAAGTCAGGATTGATGCAGGAAATTTATGATTTGGCAATGTTACGTTACAACTAGTGTCTAGATAGACTTATAATACTCAGGTAGGTACTTATTTCATCAAAGCAGTATCTGTGCGTGATAAAATCTGCCGAGACCATTTAGATTTGCCTTTTCTCCAATTGGACAACTGTGCAAACGTGTAGCAATGTTATTTGTTATCGCTGCTCATTATCTAGACATTGCATTTAATAAAATAAATCACATTTTTATAGGCACTCGTTCATACATTCACTATTCGGCCAATCACTGTAAACATTTCCAAGAAACCTTGGAGTCGGCACAATCTCTCGTCGCTAAGATCCTAATTACAACATACTACATCCCGATCTTAAGAAATCTTAATTAATTACAAGTTTACAACCGAACAAGTGATAAGAGCGGTCCAAGTTGACAATTTGACATGTAATGAGCAGCGCGAGTGCAGGAAGATACCGCCACGATATCACAGTCGAGAAAGCCATATTAGTTACGTCCAGCGATTACAGCATTACTTGACAACGCCTCCGTCTGTTTATCGCGTAAGAAAGCATTAAGACCATCATAATTTAAATAACAGTCATAATCGAGCCATTGAACTTGCTATAGACGAACAAGTGATTAATCCAGAATACTTTCACTTCGATACGGCCAGTTATCGCGTGGTTGATTTGACTAACAAAATTATAATTATTAAGAGAATTGTATGTACAGTGATTCAGCTCGCGATGATCGATAAGACGACCGGTGTCATCGGATGCGACTATTGTGTTGCACGATGAACTTTCGATACTCGATTCTTTGTAGCTACAGAAAGAAAGCGAATATTTTCTTATACATAATGAAGCGGATTATAATTCGCACGACTACGACTCTCATGGGAGCGTACCTACACTAAACGGATTTCTATTCAAAGCCAATTTGGTCTAGTACGGTCTATAAAGACAATAACTAATGTTTCGAAACAGAATACAAACTAAGCATGACGGTATTAACTTTGTAATGGTGTTACGGAATATTTGACAGTTTCCAATAAACAATACCTACTTATGTATTGAAGTCTGGTTAGTGCAACTAATGTTAGGATAAGGTATTGCCTATTAAAGGTAGTAAATAACCGTCCGTGAACTGTTAGATTTCTCGGTTCTGTCACGCAGGAGATGACAATGTAAGGATTTTCCAACCTCTAGGCTCTAGCTAGTAGGTACCTAACTCTAGTGTCATAATACCGTTCAAGTCATTCAGTTTAATTATCTTGGTTAATAGTTACTACTTGCCTTTGTACTAAAACAATGTTGTTATTTATTTTAGAAAAGAAAATTACAAACTAAATCATAGTGAAAAGCCATTACTCATATTTTATGAGTATGCCACACCTCTTAAGATTAGAGTGCATTATTAAAGTACTTACCTACTTACAAATTATAAGATCGGCCAGTAAATTACACGTAAAGAAATTATGTTTAGTTACGCAAGTGTATGACAAGAAAAACACAACGATATTTAAAACGTCAACAAGTAGGCCTTAGGCTTAGGCTTAGTATTTTCAGTAAAGGATTACGCAATTTGGATACTAAACGAATGGCTGTTATATCAAAATTATAGGTAGGATAGGTAAATTATAGAGCCTCAGATAATTTCTACCCAATCCGTGACCGAAACCAACCCAATTAACCAAACTAATAGTTTTTATAGAACTGTTAAATTATACCATGAAATCTACACGTATTTCCATCAATTATACCTTCGTTACAGTTTAAAATATGCACGCCTACACATTCCTAAAACGAACGTAAATAAGTCATAAACGAAATGGAACTAAGTTTTAGAAATTTTGATGTGTCCAAGATTGACAATAAAACTCACGTAACGGATCTTGGTATTTATCAAGATTAAGTTAATAGCACTAATCTCCTAATAAGGGCAGTATGATAAAATAAACGTTATAAAATTTATCAGTTGATTACATAAATGTTGGATAACAAAAGGTACTAACAACGGTGCAATGACCTCCGCCCCTAGCGCCAAGCGTTACCAATTGATAAGGTAGATTAAATGGGCCGTGTTAAGTGGAGCCATAACAATGCTCCTGTATTGATACAGGCATTCAATTCGCTAATGCCCATAATTGATTCACTGATTTATCTGGGTTTAGTTGAATTTGAATAATGCTAAATAGCTATGTCATAGGTAATTGACAATTCAGGTTTGAAAACCCAAGCCCAATTTACCTACTTAACTTAAATCTTGTAAAAAAACCTAAATACCTACCTATTCGAAGTTTTGCTTTTCTATCATCGCTTTTGATTAATGGTGTAGCATAATTAAATAATTGAATAAACGTTGTACACACAAACCTACCTCAGGAATCTTATTGTCCATTGGTGAAACCTGTATGAAAATCCGTAATAAGTAGTTTAAGTATTTACTGAAACCATCGCGATATGAATTGCGAACAATTATCAGACTGATACGATTAGGACCGTTCACACGGGTGCCATAACATAAATGAAAATGAAAATCCGTTCTGTAGGTAGTTTTTAAAATCACGAAACGAAGACGCTGAAAGCTCTTGTTTTACAATACGTTACCTACGTAATGATAGCGATAGTAATAAGTAAGAATTAATTAATAAGTACTGCCAAAGCTAACTTAAAGAAAATACAAAAAGAGTCACACAAAAAAAAAAGTGAGATACTTTTAGCCCCGAGACATACGTAGAAGTAAAGAATAAAACAAAACAACATCGCTCCTCGGTCCGCCCCAAGATAAGGCCATCGTCTACCAAAACATAGGACAATACGACATAAAAAGTTGACAAAAAAATTATTGTGTTTTCAATGCCATCTAGATTTGTGATGAACTTTACTTATTTTATAGGACGGAGTTGGAAGACATTTTTGAATATACAACGAAGTTATTTAAAACCTTGCTCGACTTGCGAATCGTCAACTATTGATACTACTTATTTATATAGTGGTAGTTATGTTTTTATTATTTTTATACAAATAATAATCAGAGCTGATATTAAACTCGTGAGACAAAATCTCTCTACATTGACTCTACATTTTGTACCTACACGGCAAACAATAACAATGTTGGTAATGCGGAAATACCTGCATCTAACTTGATGTACATTAGGAATTAAAATTATCGTAAAAAGGCTCTACTTCCTCCTACATCTAAAAAAACCTACAATTTTAGCTCATATTTTACGGTATAACTAGGCACCTACACAACACACAGATGAAGTGTAAGATAGATAAAACGATTAGTTAATCCACAGAATTTATATAATACGTAACCTTTTGTTGTTATTTTTATTAAGTCGACATTAGCACAGCAAAGAATGTAATCAAGAAAAGCCACCTTCACGGACTTTAACTGCATACAATAACTGGCAAAACCGCAAATCATTGACTTGAAGAATTTGTAATACTGGTAATAAATTGCATATTATTAGCTTATGTAGGCATGTCATTGTATTCTTACAAATAGTAGTAAAGAGTAAAGGTAAGTAGGTATTGACAATAACAGATTATGCAAAAAAAGCAAAAAGCAATTTCAGATTTTAAGTACTAGATAAATTTTTAGGCAGCTGATTGGAAGTGGGTGGTACAAGATCGCGGTACCTGAAAAGTTAGCGGAGATTGAAAAGAGGGCATGCGTAACCCCATTTCGCTACGTAAAAAAGGGGGGCCAGCTGTGGGATGGTCCAGGCTAATAATGAGATTTTATTATTTGCCTGATTTCTATCGAAGTCAAGTTAATTTGAGATGTAGATTCTGTTATGTGGATCGCTCTATACTTCCATCCATGGAAAATATCGTACGGAATGTGTCATGGCAATGGCACCGCTCTCCATGCGTGGTGACTTGACGTTGAATCGGCGGAAGTCGCCGGCACGACGCGATATTTTGAGCAAGGCGCGTCGGGTATTTGACTTGTAGAGGTACCTATAAATAAATTGTACTGGACTGTTGACACTTAGTTTAAGCAATTGAGAGTTAAAACAACATTAGATGCTTGCTTGAAAGGTATACTATGGTACTTAATAAAGACAGATCATCTGCCTATTCTTATATAATCTGCACAGTGCGATTTGAGCTAATAAACAGAAACAAAAATTACAATTAAATCTGATAAGAGTATAAGACCAAATGCTATCTAGAACGACTTAATTAGTAGGTAGGTAAGTACCCAAGTAGGTTATTATGCTCATTTTTATTCTTTAAGGAAAGTAAATCCTTGTTGCTTTGCATCAAACCCATTCAATAGAGTTTTGCTTGAATACAAAATTATTTACACAAATGGAATGCTTAATGTAGATAGTCATTTCACAATTTAGATTGGTTGCTAGAACAAACATCTATTATGAATCTAGTCAAGAATGCTTGTACAATCAAGGTATGTTGACAAAGGTGAAATATTATCCAGGTAAGTAGGTATGATTAGCATTTATCCTTGAAACAAAATAGAAGGGATATCCGCTTGTGTCGTTTGCATTTATTAGAGACATTCCATTTCATGAAAAATTATTAGTTCCTTTGAGTTTTCTTTGTAACCTAAGTTGATATTAAGACTTACGTAAAGTCTTAAATAAAGGTGGACGTCCTCTTGGACGTGTCGTATAACGAAAAATAAAATAGTGGATATGTACTTACTTAATTATTTATTAGTCAGTACTATGTTAAAGTTGTCCCACGAAAAAAAAAAATAGAATAGAAATTTCCGGTTTCAATCATGTGTTTAACTCAAGGACACACCCAAACCGCGCCCTATTTCCGTTCCATGAATTGGGAATCCGGGCTTGGGGTAAAGTTTATTATTACGAAGTGAGCAAAAACATAAGCAGATGGCCCGTGACGAAACTCGTAACAGGTAACTCACGTATTTTCGTAGTAATGTAGATTCTATATTTGTTTAAGAAGGTCACTCTGAGTTCAGAACTCCTTCCTTATTTGCCAGTAGAAAGGTAACAAGACCCTATGATCAAGTTGTCGCATTAACACTTCACTTTCCCCATAGCCCAGAATTTAAAGCATTTACCTACTCATCTGCCGGCAAACCACCAGTAATTACAGGGCTACAGGGGTTGTTATCCGGGCACTGTAATGATAAGGTGAAACATGCCTGGCTCCTTGATAGATAGCCAACGATATCGCTTTCACGAAATTAGTGGAAAGTAGGTCGTGGGATACAATATTTCGAAATCATGCAAGAAAGAAAAGCCTAAAAAGATTTTAATGAATGGTTTATTTAAGTACTTACAATCCATGAATTCCCAATTGATTAAGGTATCAACTAACTACTAGTAACTACAATTTTATGCAATACATTCTATTATACCTAAAGGCGCAGATGTCATATTATTCCTTAGAACCCATTTATGCCGCTTCATTTGACTCTATCTAATAAGACGCCGGCGGCAACTTCCAGATTTCAGGCAATTAGGCAGTAGCCAGGATAAGGGACTCAGACGATTGTGTAAAATGTTATAATTATCAGCAGTACCTACTTAATGTTCAATGGCAGCGCCAAAGATTCAGAATCAGGATTTTATCCTGGGATATGGAACGTAAATAGTTAAGTACCTAATTAATTTTGAGGTTGCGCCTATAGTCCACAGGCTCACACATCACAGCACTGCTATATGATGGAAGAGCGATGAATTTGAATGCCACCATGATGATGCGAAGTTGGTTAGGATTTTAGGATCCACCCAACCCACTCAAAACTCAAAGAAAAAAAAGTGAACGAAGCGAATGAAATGACTTGCGAGACGAGACGAGACGGGACGGAAAGGATAGGGGGCGCGGTAGTGCGGTCGCTCGCCCCTCCACTCCACCCACCTCACACCCGCAAACCCCCCAGTCAAGCGAGAGGCGAACGCTCGCCAGCTGCGCGTCTTGTGTTTTTCGGATTTTGCGGTGCGATTGACGTTTCTTTTTGTTGATAATTAAATAATTACGATTATAAAACACAAGTGATGCGTGTTTACATTACGCATGTAACATTTTTTTTATTTCTATACAAGCTGCAAACTCTTTCAGTGCTATTAGACTAGAAAAGTGCTCAATAATTGGATACCAGTGCCTTTTGTTTGTAAAACTGTGGATTCTGAGAGAAGTGGTGGTATTTACTTGTTCAGTACATTATTGTACATATCTTGTGCTCGTGGACCTTATGTGTGACCAGTGATTGTTGTCGTGGCGGGTTTCCAATGAGGAAACTTTCCAAACGTGCATAAAACAGTGGGTAATGCTTTCCTAGCGAATGCGGGCCCTGCCTGCACGCATTCCGTTGGGAAGCAAGTGCTGGCAATAAGCATTTTACGGTGAGTAAAGCGCGTTCAAGTTCATCGTACTTTGACCTATAAATTATGACCACAGAACGACGGTCAACCCGTCTCTTGGTCAGTGTCATATTGTCACTCAAGTGTTGAACTTCATCCTCTTGAAATTATCAATAGCCCATTCTACAATAGCCTGACAAAACGCATTTACAAACTGGAAAATTAATAGGAACCCGTTTACTAATTGCAAGCAAGTGTTTCTTGTATATTGAATAACAATAGCATTTGGGGTCAGTGGTGAAACAGTTAGTTTGTCATTGTTTACAATAATTTTGCACATCACTTGATTTGTAGAACACTGAACTAACTACCAGCTGGCTTACTCTCAATTCCATCCTATTTGAAATTTAGGATTAAGTTCAAACTTTTTAATTGGCACTCTGGAAAAAAACTGTTACAATGTAATAAAGTATTGTAATTCCTTAGACCTGACAAGATATTACAATACAATAGATAATTATTTGTGATTGGAGAAATGTTCATTTACTAAAGATAAAATTTCAAGTGTCACTGATCGAAAACAATTACAATTTAAGACACAATTTAAGTATAAGCCACTTTAAAAAAAAGGAATTTTGGGTATAAACAAACATTAAAAAAATAAAACGTCAAATAGAGAAAATCCTGGAAGCCCTTTGAAAGAATAAGAGGTAGGTACTTACTTTGAATAGAATAATGAATTCCGTTAACCAAACTATCTAGTTAGTGAATAAAAAAGAGTTATGCTAGACTAATTTTACACACTTAAACTCTTAAGTGTGTATTTAATGTTTTAGTCTGTCTGAAACAGTTAGAAAAATATAAAATGTTAACAGTTTTACTGCTACTTTTCAAATAAATAAAACATTTTAAAATCTGAAAGTGGTTTCATTCTGCAAAAATTATAAAAATATATGCAAAAGAAACTTGATATACCAACAGAATCAGTTCCATGTATTTACTATTTAATTAAATACTGTTACAATGTTTTTATTCATTTTAATTAAAATTCTAAATAGAAGTACATAGGTACACCTAATTTATGTTGTCAAATTTTTATTTTAGATTTATAAATTTTTATCACTAGACTCACACCAACTTCAGTCATGTTACATAAGTAAAACCTTTTTCTGTCTTTTGGTGAAAACCTGCAATATATATTTAGACAGGGGTGTAAGTGACTTTGATATAATAAGTGATAATATAGATTGAAAAGATTTCCTAATTCAAAAGCTGGGTGTCGCTGGAAAAAGTCTACATGTTAACTATATCTATATTAGTGGCAAAAAAAAATAGCTCTTCAAAATAGCTAAGAGTACATACTATTTTTGGCATGTATTAGTTGTATGTGACAACTGATGACCAAAACTGGTTTTTAACTGACTCTGAAAAACAAGGAGGAAGATATATATTCAATTGTGTGTATTTTCTATGTACATCCACCGATTACTCCATGGATTGTGAACTGAATTTGATTTTTAATTTTTGAATGAGTATACTCTGAAGTAGGTACTTAGGAGTCTTAGGACCCATTAAAAATAGAACAGAACTAATAAAAATAGTAGAACCATCATCACAACAAGTAGTATTGCTTTGTTTTTACCTGTAGGCAATGGCTAACCACTAACAAAGAGGTGTTTTGATTTCTTTTATTTTTTTATATTCCCTAAGGAACAGTTCTATGACTGGGCAATTTCTCCTCCAATGTTGTGCCTGCAACTTCTGGCCAATCTGTACCACTTACTTCCTTCCACCCCCTTTTATCTCTTAAACATAAATTTTCCTGACTTTATACAATACCTACTTAAAATAAAATAACTTATACAAATCACAATAAAATTGCAATAATAATAATAATTAGCTGTTGTATAATGTATGTATGCAATGCATGTTATTAGTTAGGTAGGCATTTACTTAATCTACAATCACAATGTTTAATTCCTTTGTTCTGCTGGGAGTACCTCCCTCATGATGACTAACTGTGTAAGTTAAAACGTTAAGTACCTACCTACCTACCAACTACAGAAATGTAAATTACATAAATTGTACATTTTTATAAATTGTTATGTTTTGCCCTTACTCCGACACTCATCTAAGCAGTCTCTGACAAGCACATTTTGTTTTGATCAAAACATTACAAAAAATCCGGTCGAGTACTAATTGAACTCACATACAAAAGGTTCTTTACGATTTAATATTTTCATTGCTGCAGTAACATTAGTGAAACATACATAATCTGTTAAAATCTCGTCTTACCACCTATTATGGTTTATGAGATGAAACCCTCTGACATACAGACGGACGTGCTTAGTCCTCTCTTTCTTAGGTCCGGATCCCTAAAAGTTAACACTAAATTATGCTGATCGACATATTTGGCGCATAATGTCAAGTGCACACAAGGCCATTGTGTCTGTATTTACGTATCTTTTAAAACTAGGCTCTGTAATCCGGCTAAGTTAAAATGCCATTCAATGCCTACCCCAACAGAGATTAGCGTCTACTATCAGTAACTATCAACACTTTTCACACCTTAGTTAATCGTTTTTGTCTATCTAGAATCTGTTATGTTGCTGTCAAACCATAAAATGCTCTTCATGCGCGTTAACATTGTTGCTCTTGTGTAACAGAAGGCCTTGTTACGTAACAGTTACTCATAGAGTGATAAGCAGTAATTATGTTTAATAACGGTGTTTGTTGCAGAGAGGCGAGCGCGGCGGGTGGCGGGGCGGGCAGCGGTGGGCTGCTGGCCATGAACGCCACCCAGGTGCAGTGCGAGCCCCACGACTCGGTCGTACTCATTAAATGTAAGTAATACTATACTCACTTATGCTCCTGACCATTCTTAACATTGCACTAAACTGACACCTACATAAGGCCCCATTCACTGTTCTGGGCGCTAAACGACCTTTTCGCCCACTGCATTATGCAGGTTTGAAAATTAACCTGGTGGCAATTCCCTACTTAATTGGCGTATTATATTACCTTCCTGCATCCTGATGCACAGAAAATTACGGTACTGAATTTAGTGCTACTTCTAAAGACTTGCAATCAAATCCTAAGTACCTACCTACCTACCAGTGGCAAAGAGTAGAAGTCTGAAAAGGGGAAGCCGGAGCAAAAGTTCTTAACTAGCAAAATTATATTTCTTCACCACCGTCATCGATCGTTCTTACACTTGATATGCTATACTTATTTTTGTTGCTATTTAAAACTTTAAGGCGTTACTTAATATATTATTAAGTACGTGCGATACTGACCATTTCCTAACTCTTCGCCACTGCTACCTACCTATTTAAAAAGTTGAAATTTGCATATGTAAGGCAAGATACAAACTTGACTAGGCATTATTTCCCTCGTCATATTTGTGAGCTCAGTGCCTTAAATTTTTATGACACATAAATATATTGACCATGTTAACCCAGAATATTTAATTAATGTTCCTAGGAGAGCAATAAACAAGGCTACATTTCGAATTTCGTGAGTATATTTGTGTTAAATGTAGAAGTAGAGAGGATATGCGTTTTTTTTTTACAAGACACATTTCTTTTTGTGCCATCAATATAGCCATGCAACCATACAATGTAATTGCGCATGTTATAAATATTTTATTCTGTGGAACTGTGTCTATTTATTCGTGCAGTTATTTAAAAGCTGTATTCGAGCGTGCATATGACTCACGTTTAGATGCTCTGACGACGAGCAGTTCTCATTTTAGACTAGTTTGACCATCAAACACTTCACTCCACTCAAGTCTTCTTGCAGTGCTGCACTAAATATTTGGCAAGATATGGAATGACTTTAACTAAACTAAACAAGCCCAAATTGTCGCAATGTGAGATGCAGCATTTTGAACCTGATTAAAATTTTGTTTAGTTTAAGTCATTAAATATTTCGCCAAATTCAATAACTCGCCAAATTTTAGTGCAGCAATGTTGTTTGAATTATAATCAGTAGACCGAATAGGTATATCAATTAATTAGTCTAGCATAAAATTCACTAAAGCTTTATTGGCCTCATTTGCAGTACTGTATATTTTCGGATTGGTATCTACGCCGACGTAGTCTGATTGCTGGCACGAGGATGACTACTTGATTGCATGTATGGTACATTTTGATAAAATAGGTGTGCATTTTTCCACAATGTCTGTGATGTTAGTTCAATTTAGTCTTGTAGCTGTGTCAAAATGCATTTCTACAGTAAATATGTGTGGCTGAGTCGTTCTGTTTCCGAGTTTGTAAATAGAACTGATTTGTTAAACTAATAATAATAGTATTGTCTTAGATTTACGCGAATATCATATTTATATTTTAGAATAGGCTCTGGGGAATTTTAGCGTTAATCTAGGTCATCATTTAGAAACGCTGGGTAATCCTTGAAGGATTAACGAACAAGTTACTTATTTGATATTATCAAATAAGTAACTCGTTCGTCAAATGTAAAAATAAGTAGCAAAAGATTTAGCTACATGTGGCTCCGTACTCTAAATTAGCCTTCTTTCACAAATAAAACGACAATTTCGTATGTGAACAAGTGTATCCACTCAGCTGATCGCCTACTTAGAGAAGTCAAATGTAAATTCTGGCCCTGGGAACTGGTTCAACGCACTGGTATCGTTGAATGACACAAAATCTTCAACGACATTCCGCTGTAGAGGAGTTGTAATTGAAAAAATACAATATGTTGACAGAAGATACTTGTACACAAGTAGGTGTAGGGTAATAATCTCATTAGCCAAGTGTGTTACTAAACTTTCTCTCTAGTAGTTGTAGTCTAGTTTATACTTTACGGTATATCGGAAAATTCTTCATTGTGTGTGTTATTTGTTTTGTTTATTTTCTAGTCTATCAATGTCGTTGCAATGCCAAATAATTTTATCCTTTGATCGCGACTTATTGCTAATTTATAACATTACTTCCTACCTATCACATGTGTAAATACATAAAATGCTCAATCTAATAAGGTTTTTGTTAGATACTTCTGTGTATTTTGACCGTCATATAATTTACTAGTTAATAAATTGATCAAACTATGGGCTTGCGTAATTTGTCCTAGACACACGCGTCATGAACGCAAATCGAAAATGCTTGTCTAGTCAGTCGCTGACTGTAAGTTTAGGACTCTAAACGCTGTAAATGTTTATTGAGTATATTTTGTAATCGCGGTAGCATGATATGCATATTATTTGATTCAATTTGCAATTCACGACATTGAAAAGTGGCTAATACGTTTTATTTACACTTGAACTTAAAATTCGATTGTACACTAGTAAAATGGACGTATATTCGTAGTCGCGAATCGATTGAATGTTCTCGGGTTGTACTGTTTCTACAAATAGTAATAATTGTGCGTATTTCCGTCGCTGAAAGTTCCCCCGTTGCGTTGATGCGCTCAATTGATGCGGGAGGCGCACATATTTACAATTAGCTTTGTTTGTGTGCTTCGTAATTGCTGGATATAAGCCAATGTTGGTATTAATTTTTCAACATGGATGCTGAGTGTTAGGCGGGTAGTCACTTGCCACAATTATGTTAATCCGGGTTAGTTTTGAAGGGACAGTGCAGTGCGTTGCACGTTGAATGATGCATTTATTAATTTGTAGTAGATATGTGAGAAAGTTAAGTTGTTATTGTGTTGGTGCTGGTGTAGTGTTACAATGCAGTTTACGTTGGTAATCGTCGTAAACAGAGTGAAGCTATGTCCAGTTATAGAAGAGCCCGCCAAACAAATTGGTAAATTGTATTGTCACTTATCACTAAGTTTTAAATCTGGTTTTGATCGACTAAGGCCTCTCAGAGATCAACTTCAGCATAAATCAAATAACCTACCTAAGCTGAAAGAACCAGAAGTAAAATAACTACTAATTTAGGTAATAAACTATGTGTGAATCATTACTTCATAATATGTAACTTAATCTAATTCGTTCAACGAGTGTGAATGCCGTTAGTAGGTGGGTGTTCGGCCAGATGGGCCTCATGTGTGGCAACGCGTAACCAAACAATATTATAAGTGACATTCTTAACCATCTGAACAAATGTAATTGGACAATTTCTATCAACCTATTGCCCTTATCTGCTACTTATAGTTGAACAAATTCGAGACACAATTGGCTTCAGCCATTAATGCTTTTAAACTCTATATGACATCCAGGGCACATTCATTCAAGGCATTTGAATACACTATTCCCATTTAAATCCTGTTGCACAATTTCCTCTTGAGGAGACAATGTTATTGAAATTTATTTTACACCTACACTTTGAATTAGTTTGAAATTACTGGAATTACTCATCCAAATCGATACAATTCTCTGTAATTTGCTGAGTAAAGTACCTGTGACTGTTTAATTGACGTCAAATAAACAAATATAGTGCGAAATAATTCAAACAAGTGATGAAAATACAATGAACCCCTATAGTTCGTTCCCGCACAACATGCGTCAGTATTTATGTCAAGCACATATTTTAGGCAGATTGGTCGGCTGGAACGCTCCATTTGTTGCAGTTTAATCTGGGACTTGTAATAGTGGTGTAGTATGAATCATAATAAGTATCTAGGCGAGCTAACAATGTGCCCGTGACTGAAGGGGCGCGCCGCGGCTTCTCTGATCTCGACCTACTGCAACCAGACTCGAACATAAATTGATTCTTGTTATGGACCTGCTATTTGCATTTACTTGCATCAGATTATACCATCTAATGAGGTTATCGTGTCCCACCCAGTTACTATTGTTCTAATTTCTGTTTCGGTGCGGTTTAATAGGCCCCAAAATGTCATGTCTCAAATGGTATGTCAGTACTTCACTTAGTTCTAACTGCTTATTACTATTATACGAAAAGTTGATCCTCTTTTTTATGATGGGACGTGCCTGCCCAACCAATATAGCAATTCACTCCTGATTACGAATGATTTTCGGTGAGAAGGTTAGGTTAGGTTTCCTCTATAATTTAAGGTTCCGCTATCGGTGCAGCTGATGAAGCTCTTTCCACCTGGCTCGATCTAGAGCTTTCATCTCCAAACCTACGACATGACAACAACCTTTTTTCTTGTAGCATAATTAATTGTTGAATGTACTTTCAATGTTTCTAACGGGAGAACTCGCGGGCGTTAGCCAGAATAGAACACTAAATGGTACTTAGCCGCGTATGTTCGCAATTTACTGAAAGGAAGAGTAAACATTTCCAATAGCGACCTAGTTCTATTGGTACGCCTGCTCAGATTCTCAGTATTGTTTTGTTTCAGTCTATTCAAACACATTTACCTACATACTTATTACTAGACAGTAGAGTTTATTAAAAACACAATCTATACTATCTATTCTAGACTTCTTGCAAATTTGATTTTGCTCATTTGGTAATAAATCTCCCATCTATTATCGTAATCACTTCAGTTTTGTGTTGGCCATTTTCTACCTCCTATAAAAAAGAGGGATCTGTGTATATGTGTACAAGTGTATTGCCACGTAACGCCTAAACGGTGCATCCGTTTAGATGAAGTTTACTAAACTGATAGTGATGGTTCTAAGCTAGGTCTAAAGTAAATATGCGTCGTAATTTATGTTCGAGAATGAATACATTAGCTATTCGATTACATTTTTTTTGTTTGACATAATATCGATTTCCAGAAATATAGGTTATCAACTTATCATATTATGTCTTGCTGATTATGTATTATTATGATTTGCGCCTATCAATATTCCGATGTATTCACTTCGACCTGTGTTATCGACTGTAGGTTCACTTAACGAAGGTATTGTCTGATTGGAATGACGGTTATTGTTAATCCATAATGTGTAGTATGCATGATAAAATCGTAGGTATGTAAACATTTCTTGTGTTGTAGATAATATTATAAACAAAGACTTAATAGGTTAGCTGTGCCGGTGATATGAGCACTCCTTAGGTCTGCTCTGGCGGAAGTGCAGTATTACCGGGGTATTGCTTAATAAAACATAGTCATAGGATTGAAAGGATTGTAATAAATTGGTAAGGTTATGTTATATTAAGCACTAGCTTTCCGACAGCGGTTTCGCCCGCGTGTATGTCGGTTATCGCGCCAAAACATTACCTTCTTTTTGCGCAGTCGAATAAAAACTATCCTATGTCGTTTCTCGGGTCTCAAACTACCTCCATACCCAATTTCATCTAAATCGGGTTAGTAGTTTAGGCGTGAAAGCGTAACAGACAAACAGACAGAGTTACTTTCGCATTTATAATATTAGTAGTGATTCGACACAGATTTAAAAATTACGTTCAGACGTACGCAAACAAAGTGAATTTTACGTCGTATTTCAAATAAATAACTGCCAACACACTCACGCCTGTAAAAAGATTAAGGCATAGGCGAGTATCATCCACATTTCGCAAGAATATTGTCGTTTATCGGCCACAATTCCCACCACTTTTGAATTTGAGTCAAAATTTCATTGTAGTTCTGAACCTACACTATTTTAGGGTCAAAAGCTACCAGTAACAGTTACAACATTCCTAGAATTGTTAGGTAGCCTAATTTGTTTATCATTTCCTTGTAAATACATAAATGTATTTGTTTCATATCACTAGTATTGTTTAAGTATGAAGATAACTTTAGATAGCCCTTACATTGAGGAAGCTGGCAGTACGATACGGTTCGTAGGGTCACACCGACGTGATAGTGATTATTACACCCTTCTCTCACAAAGTTATTACATTACATAGTGAATTCATCATTTAAGGAAAACTGATTTTTTTATTCGTAAATCCAGTAGCTTGGAAGAAAATATTGTGCCTAATCATTGAGCAAATTGGTAAGCTAATACCTAAAAATAGAGAAATATGAACAAATAAACAAGATTTTATGTAAATACACCATTAATGATACGCTCCGGTCTATGGGTCGTCTACCCTGGTTCTACAACTTCCGACACGTGACTTCAATCAATTCATTCAGACCTTGCTTTAGTGTGTGATCAAACATAGCAATGACAACACGCTGCTCTGTGTGAGTGGTATATAATTAAAATTACCAATTAAAATAAGGCGGTTAATAAAAGTGTGTTAATATGTGTATAAGTTAGTTTACGTGTTAAAATGTGTCGTATTGTAAGTGGAATCTTGGGTTTGGACTGTGTGATAGTGTGATGGAATTACGACGGCATCATGACACGAAGAATGCCAGGAGTAGTGATAAAATAACTAAGGCTAAATACAAGTTGATAAAGAAACATTTAAAATTAACTAGTTAGTATTTTCTTCCTATTCGTGTTTTTAACCGACTACTTGATCACGTCGAAAGGTCAATTTATCGTTTTTATTTAATAATCTATGTTATATAACTCAGTGTCCAGGTCCACTATATAGCTTACAAAATTTAAATTGTCGGACGGTGACTTTGAAGGATATTGTATTAGAGCTATTCTGTAGCCTCAGACTCTAACTGCTGCCATATAAAACCGATATAGGTATATAGCTATATTAATGATTCTTAAAACTATATTACCAATAGAACGATTAGGAGACAGTGTTCAAGACCGCACACAGAAAGAAACCTCAGAAAGAGCGAGCAGTATTTGTGTTCCCGATAAATCTTAATAAATGTGTCAGTTTCAGGTTATATCGGATCACACTTGTGATACAATCACGTGTATCTACGAATTGGTTATTTCTAAACGTGGTCGCCACCTACACTCGCCTTCAAGGCCCCAAATCCAATTAATCACAGTTTCTTATGGAGCCGATATTACGACTTCAAGTGGTGGTTTAAAACGAACACATTTCTACCGATCTCACAGTTTACCACATTGTTTTTTCACGCAGAATCATTCTATGCATAATTGTTGATACACGGTTATTTGAAGTTATAAAATGTTATGAGAAAATTTATCGAAATGTTTTATAAACTTACTTTTAGCTATCTAATGTTCTCATTTACCTACTTTAACTCAGGTTTAGAGCCTCTACTACAAGTTTCCTAAGAAACACCTTGGAGTAGGTACAACCCGAGCATTACTTCGAACTTGCTTATTTGTTACAAAAAAGTGACATTGTATTGTTTTAACCACAAAAAGGTTAGGTTGTTCCTATACTATTACTACCGTGGTTATCGCCCACAACTAATTACTTTATACTTTTCTTTTACTTACAAACAATCAATTTAAACGATTAGGTACTTCGTGTTAACTAATTACTAACCCCTAATGAGGTAGTTAAGAAACACGTTGTAATTTTACAGTCGGTTTTAAAACAATCGTATTTTGACTGCTGATTATACAGAACAGAGTTCTGGATTAAAAGAGTTCTTCTTTTTTAGATAAGGAACCACATAAGTACCTACACGATTATTTTCATTGGGACGACCTCTTAAATATGTATATTTTTCCATATTAGATTGCTTGGAAAGTGATTCTAATTAGTGCTTCTTGGTACTACAGATGAGCACCGGTCAGCTGGAGGCAGTTGGGAAGAGCCAGTGAGCGCCGTGCGGAACACACCGCTCAGGCGCTCTCAACGGCTCAACTCGACCCTGGACAGCAGGTAAGAGCAAAACTGCTACTTAAAACTTATGATACCATAGTTACTTAAGCGATCTTTTTTTCCCCTTCCACCCCCTCTCTTCCTCTCTTTTTCTGTCTTATTGTAAGTGACCTAATGTGAGTTTCTCGAAATGTAGGAAAAGGGACTGATTAATTCACGTTTCGTCGGATATATTAAGTCCCAAACAGAGGCAAACCTTTATATAACCTTTCATATATCACGCACACGCCAAGTGCACTTGCATATAGTACCTACTAAAATGTATTGCCAAAGTACGATAGTTTTTCAACATGATCCTTTTCAACTTCCTATCATACCAGTCTAAGTGTAATAACTTCAGTTAAATGTACAAAACCGTTTAGTTGATGTCAGAACCACTCAGTACTAAGTGAGACAGATTGACTCCGGAATTAGAAGTCATTCTCACATTAAAGAGGGTGGCTTTTACTAAAATTAAACTACATATTCATATTTCTATATTTGAAGAACGTGATTAGGATATGTGTCAAAAATAAAGGTTTTGTTATTATTAGATACCAGTAACATTCTCATAATTCGTTAGTTTGTTCGTTCTATACCTATTACACAGGCCACGCCTGGTTTATTTTAATATATCCCTGTCAATAAATCTTCTTTTTTGAAAGAAATGGTGTCAAAATTAAACTTCTTAACAGTTGCATTATTAAGACACAATTTTATAATAACCCTCTTTCAAAACATATATTATCCGTATTGTTGACATTTGCCACATGCAACTTCCTCTCATTGTGCGGTGTGGTCCACTCAGTCGCTCAACAATTAGCGGGCCGCCGGCAATTAACACGAATTTCCTGTGTTCAAACTCCAGAGGCCAGCAAAGGGCACTGCCTCCCCGTCCCGACTAAATTATTGTTCACGCTTCACTAATACCGTATTGTTTGGAGATAGTTTAGACAATGTGGCACTTGAATGAAATATTAAGGAAACGAAAATCAATATTCAATTACATTCATACATAATTTATGATGAATTTGAAAGTAACCCTATCCATGCATCTATCCTACCTTATCACGGTTGAACTCTGCAGACATACAAAGAACGCTTATATTACCCAACTGCGTAAAACGTGGGTAATTTTTTTGCGCAATAAACGACATAAATAAGCACGGGCGATAGATACTAGTAGGTACTTCATTTGTAATTTGTTTTTTTAACCGCATTATTTTCATGATGTCCCATAAAGATCAACCCATAATAATGTTATTATCATAAAGACATGCTGGTCCATCTATTACGGTACCTACATAAAAATATTCCCACGAGGAACCAACACAACTTATCTTCGTATACTTTAGTAGGTAAACGAAATTCGATAATAGTGCCTCTCTATGTTCAGATAACATTCTGTTGGAACATAATGATACAATTTAACGCTGAGAAGAGCAAGATAAAAATACTATTATACCCTTTGTCAGGTAAAAACAATAGGAGATTAATAAAAAAAACGAGACAGGTTGAGTTTAAAGTATAGCCAAAACAGGATTTGACACTACCCATATCAAAATTTTCGATGGGAATTCTTTCGAACTATTTTTTGAATAATCTTTGAAACTATTTAAGCATGTTCCAAAGTTTTATGAAACAAATTGTATAGTTTACCATTGTTTACAATAATTTTTAGTAATGTTCCATTATGTCATTTATGTCTTGTGGTTTAATACATATAGTATGGAAGTGGAACTAATCTGTAACGTAGGTAATTCATTAGAATTGATTGTTTTGTCATTGACTATCGTTTTTGTTTTCTCTAATTGAGGTCAAATGCCTGTTAGCTTTACAACTCGTGATGGATGAAGGATATAAGTTTTTACTATTTCAGTTTTATGGACTAGTTAAGCTATTGAGACAAATTGTTAATTAAAACTTTGTCTTTTCCCTTGGCCTTGCATGGTCACTATTTAAACGTCGAAGCAAAAAGATTTGGACTTTACCATTACATACTGCCATTTTTGTTTGTTCATAAGAACTGTAGGCATGACGTTCATAACTTGTGTAAAAACATAAAACTAATTAGCACTCAACTGCATTGCTTGCCCTTCGTGCCCTCAATTGAATTGTGAAACATGTTTTGATGTAGGTTATGGTTGCAATACTCTTTGCTAGTAAATAGATGTCTCTAATCTATTTCCTTGCTTTGATGCTAAACTCTCACAGTACCTAATAATTACATATCCGTTATTTTATTGTGGACTGTTGCTTGTACTCCGTCCGGAGAGTATGAAATGGAGACGTATGCATTTTTATACAATTAACATACCTATGTACATAATTTGTGTATGGCATATATATTATTTATAGTATTTAAGGATTACTACCCCTATGTCCTTTGTCTAATTTTCTAGTATTTAAATCACAAATTGTACCTTAAAGAATCTTGCTTGTTTTATATCTTCGTTTTCCGGATGGAGTATAGTTGATTGATTTCTCTTTGTTCTTCTGCTTGTACCCTTTCATCTGACCTTTGGTCATACGGGTTTCTAAAGTTGCTTGTTATATTGTATATTATTTATGTATTTTATTGCTCTTTGTTTACTACTGACTGTTATCGAGAAGCGAATCCATACCAATTGTTATTTGATTGTGCGGTTGAACGCTAATCTCAGAGACTACTGGTCAGATTTTAATTGAAATGCACTGTTAGATAGCCCATTTCTCGAGGAAGGCTATAGGCTACTTTTTATCCCATTGCTGGTCTAAAATATAATTCACGCGGGCGGAAAGCTAATTGCACATTATATATGGTTTAAATAACTCTATCCTTTACAATTTGCTTGTTTGTAATATATCAATAGGACTTGGGATCATACATTCCAGGTTGTCTATTAGGTACTTCTTAGTAAGATACCATTCATAGCAGTCAAGTACAGTTAAAATGAATAGTTGTACTGATTCTTGTGATACAAAAATGTGAACAATGTTATAACTGCAACAGATACTGCAATGATGTCAACAGTAAGTAGTTACAAGTAATTACATGTAATCAACCTTAAGCTGGGTATACATTATGCGTGGCAAACCTTCGAACATTGGCCGGCACAATGACGGCCGCAGTATACGAGACGGAATCGCTGTGAGCTGCAGCTCGAACATTGTCGACACCATATTGCGAAGCTGCCACGAGTGTGAATTGATAACAACACTACTTCAATGTGGTGTAAAAAACGACTATGATAGTATGCCATCAGCCATCATCATCAATTTTATTTTTTCACACTAACCACTGCAGTTTAATAAACACATTTTATTGTGAACGTATTAATGAATAATGATAAATAATCAATATCAAAGCAGCAGTGGCGCAGCGGTACGGGCCTCTACTTAGAAATATAAGGTGACTGGTTCGATTCCCAGTCGTGCCCACACATCTTTTGTGAATTGTTTCATCACCGCTGCTGGTGAAGGAAAACATGGTGAGGAAACCGGCATGTTTAAGAACTAATCATTCATGAACATGTGACATCGACCAACTCACACTTGGCCAGCGTGTGTGGATTAGGGCCTGAACTCTCAACTCTTAATATAGTTGAGAGAAGATCTGTGCCCAGCAGTGGGACACTAAAAGGGTTGAAGTAAAATCAATTTCGAAAATGCATAATTGATGTAGGTGTCGCGGTGGTGTGGTTACCAAAACATAAATGGGGTATATTTTCGTTTTTGGTGCTCGAAATAGACTTAAATTTTTCAACATTACCGTCCACCCTTACCATAAACAAGGGTTTGCCGCATATAATGTATATCCTCCTTTAAGTGAACCTAATTTGAACTTATTATGAAGATTTTTTCCTGCTGTAGCGCGATGCGATTAAATAATATCATTCATGTCACGCAGCTGGGCAGTCATATCAATCAAATCGTTATGGAATTACCCAGACTGAATGCACGCAGCATTGTTTCTTTAATGTTTTTCTTTCATTTATAAACACACTTTATTTGTTGTGACTTGTGACATTCTATGCAGTAAAAGTGATATAAGTGCAGGCAAAAGTGATTATCATCATTTTTATGTCCCATACGTAATATACGCAAGACTGACTATTCAAATACCGTTTAACGGGTACGCTGCCCTGATATGCCAAAAGGCGGCTACGTGCAGCAAGTTGATTTCGAGAAAAATGGAAAAAGGTGGGTGGATCACCCTAAAAAATGTGCATTTAGCCGCTAAATAGCTACGATACGATATAATAGATACGATATCTCGGGAACGAATAAACTTAGAAATATAATTCCAAGATGGGTAGTTGCGCAATCGTTTACTTAGTATGCTGGTTATAATAACACATTTTCGTAAAAATGACGTTTAGCCGCCTTCTTCCATATCACGGCACTACAGTAGCCGCTAAATTTCTTAGCCCAAACGCCTTGACTATGCAGTATGCCAATTACATAAGTACAAAAATATTGCACCTCGTTTGGCCACGTAAATCGCCAGTTACTGTACGAATCTATCCTCTTATAAGCTCGACCTTTACCTAAACTAATAATACATCTTCGTCATGTCACTTGATCAAACGCAAGATAACCCAGGGTTACTGTTAACATATACATAATTATACAATGTACATTACCGGTCAACAATGACCAATTCTATTACCTTTACAAAATCTAACAATGACTCGTGAATTGTGAACATTATTGTCGGAGTGCTAGATTTTACAACCACATAATTATAAGCAGCGATTAGGAGATTGGATTTACTCAACAACGCATCATGTTTACTTATTAACTGCTTTGTACGGACGCACTGTGCTGGTAACCGCACTGCGGTGCATTAATACCGTGCTACGGAGCCGCATGTCTGATGATAGTGTGAAGGTGGCCTGTAAATGAAAATGAAAAGGCCTCAGGAACTCTTAAACTAAACAAGATAAATGCACCGAATTTGAGCTCATTTGCTTTGTTACGTCTAATACCCGAACACCTAGTTTTTGGCGGCTGCAACTAGTTTACACCATAACGAATCTTAAAAAAGACTTCAATTCTAGCACTCGCCTGCCGTTGCTGCGGAGGCTCGTGCGCAGAACATCACAGCTCTATTAACATAACATAACCTAAAAAAAAATTTAAGTGTCGATCCGACTCTGTCGACTATAATAGGATAAATCCAAGTGTAACCGCATATGGTTAGCTGCACCTAGTTGTAACCAGCTAAAACTAGATATATCCGCACTTCGGCTATTACCTAATATGTCATTATACAAACACTGTGGTACTACATCCCTTTAGTTTATTTAAAAAATAATTTAAAAATGTCAATTACAATCATACTTACCCGTTGTGCGTGTACTCTGGTTTCTCAAGACCACGCACAATATTTGCTTGGTAAATACTAAGTAAGTCGTGTTAACTTGTAACTAATGAAGAATAAACATCACGTGAAGGCTTAATGATCCCTGGTATCTAGCAAGCAAGTTGTTACACAATATTGGTAATTTCGCTACATTTGTAAACATAATATGTACATAGTTTGTTACGGTAGAACAATAAACAACCTTGCGAATTGCAACTAGAACTTTTTGCTCTTTCTTACAATTTAATACAAGCATTAAAAGAAACAATCTTAGATGTTAGAAAAATCTAGACTAAGTACATAAATAAATACGCTTCTTCAAATAAAACCGTAGGTACCCCTATTATGGTATATCTATACTGGCGAAAGATTATCGTTAAATGAATTGATGTTTATTTATCGCGCTAAAACTCAAGAGCGGCTGTACCAATTGGGCTCTTTTTGGTCATACAGAACTCATAGAAGTCTACGGAAGGTTTAAAAGTTGAGAGAAACACGAGGTATAAAGTTCGCTAGGGCAGCTAATTGTTGACTATTGCCTTGTGTGATACTTTCTTACACATTTTGGGGCTGAGTCACCTTCCTCCGTGAGTGTACACAGGTGTACACCTAACATTAAGACCTCACACGTGGTCCCCGGGTGGTGCAAATCAAGTGACAATAAACTGTTGGTAGGCTTCGGCCGTGGTTAGTGACCAGCAAAGCCGCACCGCCAAGCCACCTACAATAATTTGCAATAAATTTACTTAATCGAAAAATAAATCTTTGAACTTATTGAAAGATCTAAATGATTTGATCCAAGAGTACCGGACAATTATTGTGGTTTCGTTCGACTCCGAAACCCAACAAACTGCTAACTTGTACATAATTCAGTGCAGCGCCGATAGCGGCAACTACATATAAATAAATAGCGAGTATATAAAACTCATTATAGGGGTAGTGATGTCAGCAAAAATTGCATTACACACAAATTACATGGTGTGGTAACTTCTAAGACAATATTGCCTTTCATCACATTACCAAATACGATCTAATATATACGCAGCTTAAACTCATACATAAAACATTCAATAAACAATAATATTATAATAAAACGTTGCCTCATTGTCTGTTAGTTTAACCTTCAGATTTTCTTTGTTTAGTTATATGGAGTAACTAATTAATATTGAGTAGGTACATAATGAAGTTGAGGCTATTATCAATTTTTTCAGGCAATCTATAAATAACTCTTACAAAGTGTTAGTGAAATAAGCTAAAATATTTAAAAAATATAAAAAACCCGACTGTGGCAACATCTGCTGATTTGGCGCGAATTCAAAACATTTTTTTATAATTCTAATGTAGGTACCCAGTGTCACTCTCACGACTAAGGCGAATCTAATAAAACCGCTTAAGCTCAGACGTGACAAGCCGTTAAGGCTCTTTAGAGCGTGCCAAAAAAATATATGTACAGACATACATACACTCGAAAAAAACATAACCCTCCTGGCGCAGTCGGGTAAAAAGCTTCTAACGACGTCTGTCTGTACGTTACTAATTCTTAATTGTTGTGTTCAGTAGCCTCGGTGGTCCAGGGTAGAGCAAAAAAAAATATATTTAGAGAATCTTATTTGCAGCTCGAAGTTTGGAATTGTGCCATCTGAACGGCAATAGGCTCTCTAGCTATGAGACCAAAATATAGTCGGTGAGTATGGTGATATTCACTTCTGCCTAAACCTTTAGGTAATACAGGCGTGATACTTCTATCTAGATATTTCAAACGCTTCTTTCATCATGGTTCTAAATGTATTTTCAGGAGGTTTAAATGTTATATGACATCTTATTACCCGAGGCAAGTCCCTGTACCTGTTGTATATGTTGTAGCGTCTTTCCACGTTTACATTGTCCTGTTCGGAATCCATTTCAACCTTTCACCCATAAAACTGTGAAATATCTCAAACCCGTTACATCTAGCGGTCTGTCTGTCATTAACTCTTCAATTACGTGATCTAATAACTATTAACAATTAATTTAAAGTAATATGCATTATGTATTATATAACTAATACATCTATTTCTGTAGTTCGGAAAGTTATCAGAAAGCCACCTGGCGAAGTCCAGTTTCTTTGACAAGTTTCACCAGTAATTATTGTTTTCTATCATTAAACGATTTCTTCCGTGTTACTTAATTGTTTACATCCTTTGAATTATATCACCAGCTTAGTGTTTGTTGCATTTCTTCTTTGATCTTGCGCTAGTATGTTAAAAACCTATTTACGCAAGAATCTATTACACACCTACTAAGGCATTACCTTAGCTCTGCACAAATATTTCACCGACGCGCGACGCACCTTGATCCCTACTATTCTTGCAAAGCATTTGTCACAATTTGCTTTCATACATGTACTACTTTCGTAACGATTTCCGTTATTTAGAGAAAGGATATTGAGTTATTAGTCCCTGTTGTCTATCCCCCTCCATTATCCTTTACCGTATCATGAGTAGATCTGTGACCCACATTGCTCTCCCGGAATTCAAATGTAATTTATCATAGCATAAACAAGTTGTAATTTATATTGAACCAAGCTTGTCCATTCATAAAATTACGTATTTCCTCCAGGAGCACCGGTCAGTTGCGCAATACGCTAAGCCGTGCGCGGGAGCTGTGCGAGCGATGGCGAAGCGGAGGGACCACGCCGGCAGCGCCGCCCGCGCCCCCGCCCGACGACGAGGGCGGGGGGCGGCTAGCGAGGTGGTTCAGTGTTCGCAGAGGATCCTCACACCAATACGACATGCACGGTCACGAGACAGACAAGATGCCCAAATTACCAGAGGTAAACTAATAACATCTAGCTTTACTAGGCAATTACACATGTCATGTGCGGTGCAGTGCATCACAGAGGGTGGCCACACATGCGGGTGCGGGAGTGCAGCTCATCCGTGATGCGATACAATTTATTAATCGCCTTAGAAACCCGACAGGTTCCTCTTGCCATGCTCGCCCAAACCAAACATGTATGAACATTTTTAAGTAGGTAAATGTTATGGAACATCTGTGGAAAGCACTCGATTTACATCGATGAAGACCCGTATGGACCTTGTATGGACGAGAAATCAGTCTAATAGAAATAATTTTAGAACTCATCATAATATGTACCTCTAGGAACATAGAGCTTGTAAATTGCATTAGCTTTCAAACTTCCATTCCATTTTCCGAGTCAATGGTCAGGATCCACTTTGAGTGCTCCCACGCTCATTAGGTAGTGCACGACAAGTTGGTCTATCTGTGATATGGCGTATTTGGTTTTACACGGACCGATTGCCGTCTGACCTCCCTAACCTTTTGGGAAACTAGGTATTAGCAAGATTTTATCTCAAAACCGAATGGTCACCACTATTCATCCATCCAGTTCTTGAAGAAAGTCTAATATAACGGCAATCTGCTTATTTAATATATTTAGCCTATTTAATAATTATGAGTGACCTTTAGGTTGGCTTAACTCCATAGTTAGTTACCTAACCTACTATTTTAATTCAACACAATGATTTGTCTCTAAACACAAACTATTAAAGGTCTTGGTTTACCTTGTTTACAATGTCCGTATTTTATAGACCAATTTGTCCCATTGACTAATTACTTTACGTACTAGACTAGGTTTACCTGCTACTAGGAGACGTCAATGAATATGGAATTTATGAAAGGAGCATTATTGATAAAGTGTTCTCTACTTTATTTAGTACCTGCAGTACAAGCAGGTTCACGTGTCTGCAAAAACAGGCCATACGTTATTATGTTTTCTATACTTTACTGTAATATTATTGCTTGCAAGGCTCTATAGATCTATGTATTGAACATAACAAACATAAATTATACGATTTATATTAATATGTATATTTGTGATGATTCATGATGATCGGGTCATTGAGTAGTTAGTCAACGCAAAACCGCAGTAACTCGTCGTTCTCAAAGTGCGCGACACGCGACGCGACGTCTGCCCACCTCGAAGGAGGTCTTAAGTCGTTAAACAAACAATCTATTTTAACATGTGATATAATGATGTCAGATTGGTACCCGGTCAGCTACCATACTGGATACATGTACACGATAGTAATTTGCTTATTTCAGTTTATTTTTAGTGGCACAACGTGAATAACGTGTGATTCGTAAATGTCAAAAGTAAATTGAATGCCAGATTGTGTCTAGACTAAACGACATCGTAACAATGTTTTGTCCGTTCTGTATGAAGCTTCTTCACGATAAGGCACATTATACGTTGACAAGTTTTAACGTAAGTGACGTGGTGATGGTTACTTTTGACGTTTACGTTGTGTTAGACAGCGGTACCGATCGCGATGACGTGATCACTGACGTGATTAACTGCGCGGTTCGACTAAAATCTGAGTTTACGACGATGGTGTCCTCGAAACGCGATCTGCCGCACGGATTGAATAATCGTACAAGTTATTTCTGTACATTTAGTTGTAGAGGCGATTGTAGGATTGTGGGGATTAACAGTTGAAAGATGCAGGGTGTTCAATGGTGTGTGACGTTTTCAGTTGGAGGAGGATTTGTTCTCATGCGGAGGGGAGGTGCGCGGTGGTCGCGTCCCGCCGCCGTCGCTGGGGGTGCCGCCGGACACTCTGTCCCCGGTTCAACTGCGGCGGCGGCACGTGGTCGCTGCCATCATACACAGCGAGAACTCTTACGTCGCCACTTTACAGCGACTCATCAATGTAAGTCCCTTACTAGTATTACTTGGTACATGATGGCTATTAATACCGAACTACAATCTCCTTTATAATATGAATAGGGTGGGTAAATGATTACCCAAGTAATGTGAACTCATCCAGAATTCCATCCCAAAATTACTGTTGTTTACCAAACAAAACTTAAAGATATCTTCTTGCATTCGTCTCTCGTTGTATGAAGCTGAGAATACGAATGTAAACGAATATTTTAAAACAAAACTACTGTTATTTTATCTAAACTAATAATAATTGATCGTAGAACGAACATTCGTCTACATATTAATAAATGTTTCCCATAAATTACATAATAAATAATTAAATTACTTAATTTAGAAATCTAATTTGCCTGACCGGTCTTTCATTCATACCATATATCTATAGCAAACTAACGTAAACAAACAATTAATAGTAATAGTATCATAATAACTTATCTTGAGCAAATATAATTTGTAATGGTCCGAATAAAGCGGGCTGGCTGGTCAAATATTAAGTTTAAGCAAATTATGGTCAACCAAAATCTACTTACATAGTCAACACAACGAATCTGCCGTTAAGTAGTTACTTAGGCATTGTACACACAGCAAGAGTTCCATATTAGTCAGCTAGAAGAGTAAAGATAAAATTTTTAGGATGAAATATTTTGTAATACATAATATTTTTTCTGAAATTAATGATATACCTAAATATTGTATCTGTTGTCATTTTCTATGATAAACTTAATGACAATCGATACTGCATTGTGGATAAAGACTGCCGCCTTCGTAGCTTGACATGGACACTATACAATGTACATACCAGATTGTTATCAGAGTTCTATATCCAGTATTCTACGAACGAAGCTAATGGGCTAATATATATTTATGTATTCTCTTTAAAAATATTTTCATATGGCTGGAGCTCTTGGGAATTAATGCATGGAAATTGTTTATTCCAAATAGCTTGTAGCACTTTAAAAATATTTTAAAATTTGTCCTTGCAAATAAAATCTTGAAATTTATGGAATAATCTCATAGACATTGGGTATGGAATATGAAACGTTAAACTCAGCACGTGACCAAGAAACTCCTGTGTTTGCCAGTTGTAACCGGTTTGAGACAAGTTTCGCGTCGTGTTATTTCTTATGGGATGTTTGAATACCACACGCTGACATTTCCCATGACTAGGGAAATTCGTGATCTAAAGGGAGCTTAGGCTAATGACATAATAGCTAACAATTACACTATTATTTTACCAACAGTTTTATTACATCATAACCACGATGACTTTAGATATTTGGTTTAGTTTCATAAATTAAACTTATAGATAATATAATTATTTTTATTAATTAAAGTACTCTGAGGGGGAACATTTTTAAATCTTATGCAGAGTAGTAGTACAAGACGGGCGCCTGAAGCTAATCGAAAAGCATAATATTTGTGTAAGTACTAATATAAAATATGATCGAGGTTGAGCAAGGATAATTTAAATTCTAATTTAATATGCTTGTTGACAAGACTTAAGAAAGCGATTTATCTCGAACGTAGTAAAATAAGGAATTTGCAGACCATGTCCCTCCCACTGTCTGTTGAAATTGTGTAAGAAGGTAGTCTTGTTCAACTAGAGGTTGTCAAGTTGAGGCACTTCTAAATTGCAAAACTGCATTGAACACTTGTGGCGTCCTATTTGTACTAAACTCTCTAGATATCGTCAAAATAGCAACCTATTGGTACAAAACATAAGGTTTAATATGCAGCAGACAGGTGGACGTGTAATAAAGTGCAGGAGTTATTAGTTTGGGCTGTACTTGAAAAATTAGCACCTTGATTTGTAGACATTCAAGTGACAGACGATTGGCCAATTTCAATACGCAACTGTGGTATGGCAATTTATTAAATACATTTTATATAGGAAAGTCGCGATGTCGAAACGTTTACCTCATTAATTCTCATGATATTTAACAAGATTACTTACCTACTACTTATGTTCTAACTACTTGATTAATCATTGTTGTTAATTTCTTGGTTACAAACAAAGCAGTGAAAACTTTCTCTAAACATTCGTATTTAGTGTTTGTCATATCCGCAACTTTCTTTTTTTGAAAAAAAATATGTTTGTTTTATATTTTGTCTAAATATACAATAAGTAGCGAGTTAAGTAAATAGATAAATAACAATAGACATTTAGTTATTGTTGTAGATCTTTACTTGAACATATGTAAATATTAACCTGTCTAGTCCACTTTGGTATTGTTTCGCCCACAATTCACATGCCATAGATTAGCATATTAGGAAGTGGGGCAATTTGAATGGGCACTATTTGCAAACTGTACGAGGTCGTTCCTCTGCAAATGAAAATGGCGCTGATGATTGCTGGTCCGTGTTTATTGTGGTAAATTGGAGCTTTTGTTCTAAACAGCTGGCTTACTCATGACTCTCGATCCCAATCTCACAATAACACGAATTCAATCTGTAGTAGGTACTTATTTTGTATTTATATAATTGAAATATGTATCCGATCACAAATTATTATCTATTATATTTTTATTTCTATAAATGTATATAAAGAAAGTATAGATATTACTGCTTTTTTCGTACGCCAGTGTAGCATTTAAAAGTAAATTAAACTCTACACTACAACACTTCGGTTGCAAATTGGAAGAAGTTCTCGAAACCAATTCTAAGCTTTAAATAGGTTCGAGAGTCAAGAATAAGCTGACTGCGCATGTTTCTAGTTTTTGAATTCATGAATGGAAACATATTTATATTTGTTAGTAATGAATGAATCACGTAGGCGACATACCTTTTGAAAGTTAGCCTAGTTTGTTAATCCTAAAACATTGTAGGTAGTCTAAATTCGAAGACTTGGTTCAGAAAACGGGAAATCCACATAAGAAAAGTAACTAGTGAGTCATTTGTGTTATTGCCCTATGACGTCACAACGTGGTAAATTAAGTTCACGAGTTAAACAACAATGAAAATAACAGTAGAAGTGTCATAGACCGCAGCATCATAAGGAATGGATTTTATCAAGCACTTTATTATTATAACGTACCTACTAAAATTATGTTTATCTGTGTGATGGAAAATTATTAAACCTGTTTTTACTTAATGAGTCCCAGAATAAATATATAAATAATCTTATGAACAATATAAATATATCGTTAATGGTCAGTACACACCCCTACAAAAAAGTAGATTGACAGGTCAATCCAGGGAATGATCGTTGCACTTTACTTTTAAGAAATACCACGTTGATGCACGTTACATAATACAAAAAATCGCCTCCGCGTTTGCTTCGTTCCTTCGCTGTGTGTGGCGCAATTAAGAGGTAATTAGTTACATATTTTTGATATGGATATTATGTCCGTATTATATTGCAATTCATGAAAGTTGAGCGAGGAATTTAATTGACCTAAGGATACATTAACTTATCCCATCTTCCATTATGTGTTATTTGACTGGCATGTTGGCGTAGTGATTAGTGAGCCTCACTGCTAAGCCGTAGGTTGTGGGTTCGATTCCCACCCAACGCAAATAAGTCTTTGAGTGATTAGCCTGATTGTTACTTCTGTGTCTGAGTATAATTTAGCTATAATAGTATGTATTTCCAAAAAAAACTTTCATTTGCTTAATTTGGGACTAGATGGCACTGTGTGTATGTGTGAAAATATTATTATTTCTCCGTTCATTTTATTTCCTGCAATATGATTTTATTTGTAAGTAGGTAGGTAACTCTTGGAGTTAACCACAGTTAAAAGTTATTGTTTTTACGCTAGGGATTTTGATATAATTTACCTTTTCCATTTAATTTAATGACGTAAATTATTATGAATAGTCACGAGAAATGGAAATACATACAGACATTAATAATGGCTATATTTGAATTTATTTGTGTATTACTAATGTTAGTGAGAATTCTAAAATCAATTATTTTTATGGTCGCCTAGCTTCTATCCACAAGATACACGGTGGCCAACGGGAATATTATTACCAGAACTATTAATATGTTGATCCAGTTATAATAACACACATTGCGTACAAAATATCATTGCTGGCTCAGCAGTTTGGTCGAAAACGAGTAATAAACTTTTATTTAAAAATCCTCACAAACTTTCGCGGTAGAATCGGTAAAAACGGTGCAGCGCATCGCGGTGAAGGAGATGTTCTTTGTGTAAAACTTTCATCATTATCAACCTGATAATGTTAACCTACTAATATTTTTATACTGTGGTTACGGAAACCATTTAAAGTGGACATTTGTCTTGTAACAAACTCGTAAGTTATTTCTAGTGACTAAACAGTAGAACTGGCAAGGTTCCTATAAAAGCTTGTCCAATTTACATTGAATACACTAACTACCTACTCGCTTAAGTAGTGACGTAATGATTACATTACAAGTGTTTTTATTCTGCTGCTTACATTACATACAGGTGATTTAATAATAACATGTAAGTTGGACTTTGAATCATTGCAAAAAGAAACTGATTTTAAATTGTTTTCGGTCTGACAACTATTCAGTATTCTAAGTTATAGTTAAAATGAAAAAGCCTAATAATAATACTCAACCGATTTTGATGAAATTTAAATGGTAATTGGGACCATCTGGAAAGTATACCCTTTAAAAAAAACTATAGAAAACTGGCGGAATTATTAAATTATCACGCAACGTACATACAAAAAAAAGCACTCGAGTTGAGAATCTCCTATTTGAAGTCGGTTGAAAAATAAGTATACATTTTACTATCTATTATAAAATTCTAAAAGTTTGGGATGATGGTTGGATGTTGTTTCACTGCAAAATTAACTAACACAGAAAAAATTTTTGAAATTTACACGTAGATGTGTCGTTTGTTATCTGGGGTTAAAAAAGAAACACCTTTTCTGCCGCTGAATGTTAGAATTTAAATAGAAAAATACCATATAAGTGGGCAAAACCTAGTGATGAATAATAGAAAATGTCTGGTTTTTACATTATCACTATCAGTAGATATTATTATTCAAATATTTTGTTAATAGGTACTTACTCAGAATTTTATATAATTTCCCCTTAGTTGTATGTTACGTACTTGTCCTTATTCCAAACTCACAGGCAAAAAAAGGACTAAATTAATTATTAATGCTTTTTATAAGCATACGCATTAGCTCGCCTAGAGATGGTAATTCACATAAATTTCATAAGCATGCGAATTCATGAGTCTGAGCACGTTAAATGCTTTTGCTTTGCTAATTGTTAGTATGACGATAATTGATAATAATGAAGTAATTATTTTTGTTAGTATGCGAAATTGTTAATATTTTCACTCGCGAAATATTTGAATGAAGCCCGCGAACGATTTCAATCAAGTACACGTGAAACGGAGAAAGGTAGTATTCCTGAATTTCCGACAGAGTGCGCACGCTGCCTGTCCTGTAGGTCCAATGTGTATGAAGTGGGTATGAAGCGAGTGGTGAATTCGCTTCATACTGCACAGAATTTCGCAACTACAATTAATTTGTGAAATACAAGTGAATCATTCGCATGCTTACAATTAATGTGAATGCTAATTAATCCATTACCACTAGTGGCTGACCGGCATGCAGCAGTGCGTTAAGATGCATACATTTTCGGTCAAACGCTATAGTGCGTTGAGGCTCAAAAGTTAATGTAAGAATGTCCGCCCCATTACAATAAGATTAATATTGTTTTAGGACTACAAAAAGCCGTTGGAAGATAGTAGTCCAGCGATACTAAACGCGGGCAAGATTCAGACGTTGTTTCATCGGCTGCCTGACATTCTCCAGTGCCATTTACACTTCCGCACCGCTTTAGCTGACTGTGCGCGGACGTGGGACCGCGATGAAAAAATAGGTAAGTTCCTACTAATCATTATAGCCATAATATATCATTCCATATTCCTTGTATTGAGTACTTACAGGAACTATAACCAATTTCGAGGTCAGCGCTCATAAACCGTGATGCGATATACACGTGCCTTCTGTTAACCCATTTGTAACGGTTAAACACGACTCCAATTACGTATGGAACCTAAGCGCCGCAATTGTGCAAGAATGTTTTGAATTGTGCCCGATGAACGGCAATAGGCTCACCCCCCTATACCCCTATACTAGTACTATTGTTATTATGGAACCTAAACATAGCCGGCGACAAGTGGGTGATATTCACCTCTGCCTACACCTACGGGTAATAAAGGTTATAAGCTGTTATTTTATTTTATATATTTTATATGTTTTCTAGGCGAGGTCTTCTTGAACGCGTTCTCAAAAGCAGTGGTGTTAGATGTATACTCAGACTTTATCAATAACTTCTCCGTGGCCATGGAACTTGCGAAGATGGAGTCGAAGCGCAAGTCCGCCCTCGCTGACTTCTTCAAAGTGAAACAGATCAGTGCGCACGACCGACTGTCATTCTTCGGGCTGATGGTGAAACCGGTGCAAAGGTTTCCACAGTTCATTATGTTCCTACAGGTTTGTAATTGTACTACCTACTATTATGATGCGAAATGTGAGGATAGTTAGTAGATGTGAACACAAAGTTCTAGCGGAACGTAAATAGCTAAAAGCTGAGGTTAAACATAACTGTATCCTACACTTATGTTTAACCACCAGTTATAGTGGCTAAAATTAATTCTAGCTGGTTAAATCTAGGTTTAATAGCACTTCAGCTTTCAACCGTACCTATATAATTATTATTAGACATAATATTTTTTGATATTTTACCGAAACATCTATGAGATTGGTGCTCTTCTTTATTTTTTACTCTGCGATAGGCTGGCGCTTGACTACAACTTGCCTGATGTAAAGCAATGATGTAGTCTACGATGGCACGCGCCAGCCTAACCGACCGGCGAACGACCCACCCTCTCTATGGTGTCGCCAGACATCTGACTACTAATTCTATTACCTATCCCTATACGGGAATTCAGAAAGCAGTGATTAAGAGCGTCGGTAGCGCAGCGGTGTCGGCCGTGCCTTTGAAGTATAAGGTCGTAGGTTAGATGCCCGGTCGTGCCTATACATCCTTAAGTGGATTGTTTCATCGCCGCTGGTCAATATCGAAGAAGGAAAAAGTCATGAGAAAACCGGCATCTCTAAGAACTAATCATTCGAAAACATGTGACATCCACCAACAACTCTCTGCTCGGAAGATAGTTGAGAGAAAACCCGTGCCCAGCAATAGGACAATAAAAAGAGTTTAAGTGTACACGGAAGTAATCGCGTGAATTCTTGTATTTGCTAATTAATTTATCGACGTTACGGCTCATTTATTATTACCTAGGTATGTCATGAGAAAAAATGTTATTAGATACGGATTAACATTTGTATTTATACCATGGCTTTGTCTGTTAAATAATGCGTAGTATATGGTCTGGGAATGTGAAGTAACATTTATTACGTGGAGTAATATTTCCATTTATATTTGGTTTGATTAGATAAACAAGTTACTCGATAGAACTAATAGATCTAAAAAAGAAATCGACTGCTGAGATCCTTTTAATTAGGCTTTTATTTAAAGGATATACTGATATGCGTTAACGATAGAAATTCGTCTGTACTTAATGTCGAATTGAGCAACCAAATTTTGGAAATAACTAGCTGCCCGGCCCAGCTTCGCCCGGGTAGTGTAAGTACCTGTGGTGTTAGCGGCATGAAAAATAGTTAATAAATAGACCTACTGTATATACAAACGAAATCTCATAAGAATCGGTCAACGAACAATGTGACACAAGTATTTTATAAATTAGATTTAAAAGTAAACGTAAATGGATCTAAACTCTGCATAGGTTCTCAATTGTGTGTATCACATTTCGATTTTTCTAGGAATGAACAGTTTTCAGGTTGCACATTCCCTGCCTGTGTGCTCTGCAGATACGCAGATTATTGCCAGGAGTCCATACTATCATCACCATTGTTTGTAGTTACTAGTGCACATTGAATGTAGACTTGGAGTGGGTGAAAGTGCAGTGTTGTATTGAAACTGTGAACGTGTAAAAGTTTATGATATTTGACAAACGATAGGGACTTGTTAAGTGCATTTGCTCAGAACGTATTTTACGAATAACTTATTTTTCAGGATTTGCTAAAACACACGCCGCCGGGCCATGCGGACCGCGTATCATTACAACGTGCTTTGACGAGGCTAGAAGCTCTAGCCGACGCATTGAACGAGAGGAAACGGGAAGCTGAACGGACACAGGTACGGCAAATGTGAAAGAATGGATAAAAAGATTCCCAATAATATCGTATAACCCGACAGCTATCGGATTGTGCTTTGAGATATAGATCTAAATATTTGTTCTTGAACCGTTAAGTGAATTGTTTCATCGCTGTTGCTTAAGAAAAATATTACAAGGAAACCACCATATCCGTGTGATATTCACCAACCCGCACTAGTCCAGCGTGTGTGGACTATGGCATAAATAAACCTTTCCTTAGGGTGCGTTTTTAATTAAGTGGAGCTGAGAGGAGCAGAGCGGAGCATCAGTGGAAACAGATTTCGAGCACTAAGATCGGTCAATTCAGAGTTCGCTCCGCCCAGCTCCGCGTCAATAGAAACGCACTTTTCAAATAGTTAAGAGAAATTCCGTGATCAGTATTTGGAAACGTTGTAGCATGTAGTGAAAGAAATCGGCCATTTGTAAAGCGGACGGTATGATACGTAGGCATTCCGTGCGGCGTTACGTCGGCTGACCCGCGGCGGCGTGGCGGGCGCGGGCGGCACGGGAGGCGCCGCGCGCTTCGGCGCCGCGCGCCTGCTCGCCTCGCGCGCTGACAAGCGACATCTGCTGCGGCAAGATGACTTGCTGCAACTGGTATGTACTGACTACTGTCGAGGCGTATACAGGAACCGAGCAGGTAGCCTGCGCAGACATCAACTAGTAGGTACTCATTTGGGAAGCGTATACCTACTGGATAGAAAGAACCAACCTGCTTTCTTTCTGTAGATGCCTTGACGTTGATTTTCCATTAGTATGTATTATTGAATGAAAATTTGACTGTGATGATCTTTCCAACGTATGATTTATATGTATGAATGTAAGTACGTACTTAATTAAAGCGGTCAACGTAGCGACCTAATGGCCATATTATTATTATTACGAGATGGCACACGGAAGATCTTGCATCCATTTAAGGATGTAAAAACTTTGTGTAAGCACTTGGGTGGTAACAGAACTGGCGTCATTAGCACTGGGTCACATTAGAACCCATAATACCGACCAGTGCCTATTATAATCATCCCACTATACTATTATACCAAATTCCACTTAATATTACAAAAAATAATGTGTTAAACTGTATGAAATTTGTATATAATGTGAATGTTTGTTCACAGGAGTTCAACCAATCCGGCGGGCTTTCAAAATGCAAGCCTCGCCGGCTGTTGTTGCTGAACGACCTGGTGGTGTGCGTGTCGGTGGGCAGCGGCACCGAGGACGCCGAGCGGCTCGCGCTCAAGTGGGCTCACCCCGTGCACGACGTCGATGTGCTCGACACCGGCACTTCGCCTACGCTCAGCAGGGTGCTCGCACAAGGTACACACTACATTTTTAGATACCAGGTACTAAGTTCGCAAACAAGCATACCGCCAGCACACAAGATCCTTTAGATATCGACGGGCACTGGCAATTTCAATCACACGCTGAAACAACCTAAATTCTTTAATTGTAAGTTTGAGGTATCCCAATTAAGCTGCCCATAAAACGAAGCACCGTGCCCTACCTCTCTAATCTGTGAATTTTTTACGAGCTGTACCCATTTTTCAATGTTAGATATACTGCTTACGTATTATAATGAATCTTTTTGGGGAACCTTTCTTTGCCAACTCACTGACTGAGTGTTAGTTTTAATATTATTTTTAGTACTAGTTTCGTACTTAAGTGAACGTCTATAACCACAGGTATGAACCGAAGTGGCAGCTTACGGTCCAACTCGAGCAGTCAATCGAGTACGTCAACGGGCGACTCGCTGTGTAGCGAGATGTCGGCGTTAATGCACGACTATGAGACTGTCTCCCGCATGGCCGACCTGGCTGCTTCGCTCAGGATGCCTTACCCGGAACTCACGCCTGATACTTTTAAAACTTTACTACAAAATATACAACAGAGTATACAGGTAATATATTGCTAGAAAGTGTTCTATATATAAATATATGTGTACAAAATAAAACGGTCTATCAACGCCTTGTTGTTAAGTTATTATCAAAGTTGTCGAAATTGTCGACAGTCAGACCCCTCGTGTTTCATATCTAAGCCAGTTGAAGGTAGTCAGTAATAATTGTGATTAATATTTTTGGACGTCAAATACCTCAGTCCACCCGTGAACATGAAGTCTGAAAAGACTTTGAAACGTCGGGATCTAAAATCTAAAATAAACCGCGATAAAATCCGTTAAAAAGTAGTTTTATTTCAACAATTTCACAGAAAAAAGATGACGAAATGGCGTGGGTAGACTCGTGCTGCCTACAACTGACGATACGCGGGCGCGAGGAGCCGCTGACGTTCCGCGCGCAGGAGCCGGGCGCGCGGCTCGCGTGGGCCACCGAGCTGCGGCTCGCGCAGCTGGCTCACTCGCCCGCCAACTCGCCCGCCTGGCGCCTGCCCGCGCCGCACCACGTGCCCGCGCACAAGATGCCGCTCTTCGTCGCCACCACCCCGGTCTACACCTCCAAGCAGTTAACGGAGGTACTTTACGCCCCGTATATTGTACTCTCTTGTCCTTTAACAATTCTTTAATCGACCGTTGTTGTGTGTTAGGTGCGGTGTGCATGTTTCTACACGTCGTGCGGCGGTCGTGGCGGTGGGCTGCGTCGTGCTCGCTCGCTGCTCTGGCTCAGTGTGAGCGGTGCCACGCACTCGCACCTCGCCGTCCTCACTCACCGTGCTGCTAACCTCAAGACGCTCGTCACGCTCGACCTGCCCGACACTAAGGTCCGTTACGCGTTGTGATCACAGTCCTCTATGTAATTACTAGTGAAACGACAGGAGGAGATTAATGTTCTTTTTATCGTTAGATAACTGCAATGGAGTACGCGCGCGGCGTCCGACAGATGTCGACTCTGTGCGGGGACACGGTGTGGATCGGCACCGAAGACAAGAAAATCATTATATTTTCGGGCGTAGAGCCGGAGAAGCAGGAGAAGCTGTGCGAAGTGGAGACGGTGGCGGGCGTCACGCAGCTGAAGTACCACTGCGACGCGATGTTCGCGGGACTGTCCAACGGGCGCGTGTCCGTGTACCGGCGCCGGCGCGACGACGCGTGGGCGCTGGGCGAGCCGCGAGCCGTCGAGCTGGGCGAGCGGCCCGTGCACTGCGTCGTGCCGCACGAGGGGCTGGTGTACGCCACGTGCGCGCGCCGCGTGTTCGCGCTGCACGCGCTCTCCGGCGACGTCGTGCGCGTGCTCGAGCTGCGCGACGACGCCGACCGCGACCTGCGCTACCTCGCGCACTCCGGCGTCGGTCTGTGGACGGCCTTCGCGGACTCGACGCGCGTCAGTCTGCACCACGCCGAGACCTTCGAGCACCTGCAGGACGTGGACATCGCGGCCGACGTGGCGCGCACCATCGGCGCCCGCGCCGGCAGTCGCGCCGCGCACGTGTCCGCGCTGCTGGCCGGCCAGGGCCTGCTGTGGGTGGGCACGTCGGCCGGCGTCACGCTCACCGTGCCGCTGCCGCGCCTCGAGGGGCTGCCGCTGCTGGCGCACACCGCGGCCGCGCACCACGCGCACGCCGGGCCCGTGTCGCTGCTGCTGTCGCTGCACGCGCCGCCGCCCGACCCCGACGCGCGCGCGCGGCCAGCGGCGCCCGCGCACCTCGCGCAGCCGTCCGCTACGCCCGACGCCGACGACGACAAACTCGAGCGACGCTCCTGCGACGAGGTCACCTATCGCCCGCAGCGCGTGCACTCTGCCGTCGTGCGACGGAAGAAGCCCGGCGACGGCCGGCTCAGCAAGACGCTCCCCAAATGCGCCAACCTGAACGCGTGCGACGTGTACGGCCTGTACGGTGACCTCATGTTCGTGAAGGACTGCGTCGGCGAGACGGACGCGGGCGGGTCCGGGGGCGAGGCGCTGCGCCGCTCGGACCCCGAGCTCGCCGCGATCCCGTTCCGCGTGAGCACGCTCGACCGGCGGCTGCGCATGCGCGCCGGGCGGCCGCGCTCGCTCGACCTGTCCAGCTGGTCGGTGGACTCGCGCGCCTCCTCGCTGTGCACCTCGTCCGGCTCCGAGGAGTCGATGGCGCTGCGCGGCGTGTCGCGCGCCGGCTCGGGCGCGTCGGGCGCCGCCTCGCTCGCGCCCAAGGCTGCGTCCACGCCCGAGCGCGCCGCCGCCCCCGGCCCCGCCCCCGCCGTCCCCAACGGCGTGAGCGAGGCGCCGGCGCGTGCCGCGGCCCGCAGCCTGCGCGGCGCCGACTACGTGGTGGGCGAGAGCTGCGCGCGACGCTCCGTGGTGGTGGTGTCGGGAGGGCGCGGGTACGTGGACTGGCGCCAGACTGCGGAGGCCGCGGAGCGCCCGCCGCCTGCCGCCGAGCCCAACCCGCGCGACGCGCACCTCGTGCTGTGGGAGGTGCGACTCTGACCGCGCCCCTCTACTCTTGTAAATTATTCCAAGCTTTAACTTATTTATGGTAGGAGGACCCCGGCCGAGAAGCTCCCGGTGGCTACAGAAAAATTAATAATGAGTGTTTACCGGTTCCGGTCCTCGACGTAGGGTCGAGCGCGTTAATTTAGCGTTAATATTAGCTTCACTGAATGTGCCTAATTGTTGAAATATTTTTAGAAATAGTATTTGTCGACTGTTACGCGCTATGCGTGCCTTAATTTGCGTCCCAAAAATAATTTTATGTAAATAATTTGCAAAAGCAATTGGCGATTTGAAATAATTTAGCCAAAGTAATACTGTTGTGATGTGGTAGAATTGTAGTTATAAAAACATATAGGAACAAAACGTATTATCTACGTGAGTATTGTTCTTTTTTTATATACAAGCTAAATTCCGAATTTTGGACCAAACAAAAAATATTAACAATACATATGTGAATGAATACTTAAACAAACTTCCAATGTACCTACCAACTTAGCTTCTAAAATATGTACTTTGATTTTAAATGAAAGTAAAATTTCAGTAACATACAAGTTATGTTGTCTTTAACCTACTAATGATATTTTTAAAGTCGATTACATGATTTGCGTAACAATTTAACAATGGTGGCCTTATATTTTAAATATCCAGTGTATTATTTTGTATAGCATTTGTTAAGCTTTATAGACATTATATTGATGTCGCTTTAAGAATTAGACTGATTTAGCTAAGCGTTTTAATGTACTGTTAATGGAAGTTTTAGTAAATAAGATAAAAACGACTTCGAATATTCGTAACTATATGTGCGCTTATGTGTACTGCTACCGCTATCATGCAGCATGTAGTTTGCACATTAAAATCGGATATAATGCTACTCTTTCGATTCGAACGATTTATAACTGTTGGAATCTTGATTACAATGTTATACCATTATTTTTCTTTGCTGTTGAACATCGATTACCTTTCTATTCCGTCTATCAATAAGGTAGTTCACTTCTGTTTGTTAAACTAAGAATATTCTTAGTTGTGACTTGTAAACATTTTTACTAAATACGCTGTTGTCGATAGTTAATGTTTTACGTTTACATAGTATTTGTAAGAAGTTTGATTGTTACAATATATTTTTCCCGGTCAGTAATCCCAAATTACATTGACACCCAAAGAAATAAGGCATAAGACATTACAAATTTTAAATGAACTTACAGTAAATTTCAATGTGCCAATTGTAAAATATCTAATGACTATGTTTTTTTATTTATATAAATAGTGTACAAGTGTACATAGCTCAGAGAAAAATGTGTTTTATATCTCATGTTAGAAGCCCAATGTCTTGAAATATGGGATAAAAAATATATTATGTACCTCACTTTATAATTTAATATTTATGTAAATACAGGAATGTGTAATTATGTCGAATAAACATGTCGCAACAGTTAATTTCTGTCTAAAAATCATCAGATAATACTGCAAAACGTCACAAGTGTACTTTTGTGTAAATAAATTAAGTTTATACATATACACACTGTATACATTGTTTTATTAAATTATATCCTTCAAAATTACGAAAACTACAGATGTTATCCAGAATGGATGGTGAGCAACGTTGGCGCAGCGGTATTGGCCTCGCCTTTAAAATATAAGGTTTCGGGTTACACCCCTGTTCGTACCTGTTCAATATCGGTGAAGGAAAACATCTTGAGGAAACCGGCATGTCTAAGAACTAATTATTCGAGGACGTGACATCCACGAACTCGCACTTGGCTAGCGTGTGTGAATTAAGCCCTAAATTCTCAACTCTTGGTCAGGGGGACCATCTCTAGTCAGGTTTACTGGGGACTGGAGGTAGGTATTCTCACCTA
This sequence comes from Meganola albula, assembly GCA_936450015.1. Lineage (NCBI taxonomy): Eukaryota > Metazoa > Arthropoda > Insecta > Lepidoptera > Nolidae > Meganola > Meganola albula. The sequence goes on along the minus strand of OW388155.1, from coordinate 7,426,958 downwards.
TTCTAAAAAAAATAGTGATTTAATCTAATGACGAGACCACGTGGTACATCCACTGAGCAAGTAGTTCCTATGTTTTGGTACCTATAAGTAATTCAATGCAAGGATTCTCTATGGGGGTAGATGTGCTACATTTATTATGCAAAGAATGTAAAAACTTGTTATATTTTTATCCTTTTATTCTAGCAGTTATGATCTGTGTTGTGGTATTGACTGGTATCAGTTTATGGTAAACCTGAAACAATAGAATGAAGACTAACATTAATCATAAACAGGCAAATGGTGTAAAAAAAATTACCTAAAACCGTACAAGTATTTTGCTAGGTAGAGCAGCTGATGTGCGGAGATTTGATAAAATGAAAAAGAGGACGTATCCTTCAATGTTCTCGTCTGAAGTTAAATACTTCAGCCGTGTACCATGGTTCGGGGTCATGATAGCTTCTGAAACAATTGCTAGCGTTCCTCAATAAAAAGACACTTATAGGTCACTCAGAAGCTGCGTGTGGTTCTATAGTTAATATTGACAGAACTTCTCAAAGACGAGACCAGACACCTGGCCATAGATGATAGGAAATCTCCTAAAAAGAAGAAATACCTACCTACCTAAAGATTTTTAATAAACTAAACTTACGGTTGCGTCGTTTGCACTCTTGCAGAGCTTCGTTGAATTGCTGGCATGCGTTCAGATCAGATTGTGTTGATGCGCATTGCATGAACTGCGATATTTCGTAGGCGCAGGGCCCCGCCGGTTCAGAGCCTATATGATAATCGCGAGGCAAAGCTTGTTCTACTTCACGCCTTCTACCTCCCGTGAATAAACCGGTTATAGCTTCTCCGGCTAAGTGACCCTGTTATTAAAGAAAACGTGTGAATTACTTAGATTTAAGGTGAAGAGCAGCGGATGGCCTCGCTTTTGAAATATAAGATCACGGGTTCGATCCCCGATCTAAGTGTCTAATCTAACAGTGAATTGTTTCATGACCGCTGATCAATACGGTGTAGGAAAACATCGTGACAACCGGCATATGTAAGAACTATAGATACATTCGAGGATAAGACTGTCATCCACCAAACCGCACTTGACTAGTGTGTGTGGACTAAGGCATAACTCTCCTAACTCTTATGATAGTTGAAAGGAGACCCCATGCCCAGCTGTGGGCCATTAAACAGGGCTGAAGTCAAAGGTGAAAAGAGGGTTTTGGGATTTGTCACAACTTTTCACCCTCCATCGAAGCTTAGCTTCATTATACAGGGTCGTATGTTTAAGGCAACCGAAATAAAGTAAAACTCGTCACTAAGTTCATTGCATGCACTAAAGTTTACATGAAAGTAGTAGGTTCTTTTAGGATACTAGGTAACTGTTAATTTTCAAAATTTGAGACTAGCAAACCTTAAAGAAAAACCTACTCCCGCAGATGAAAAGGTAGGTACATAATAATATACCTAATATCCAAATACTACCCTTTAATACCTATACAAATTGTTAGATGGATATCTAACCCACCAATGATTACCTCCTAAATATAATGCTAGACGAAATTATAGGTACGTCGTATGATTTTGTCATGAATTATTATTACTATTACTGATAACATTAACACTACTCGTAGGTTATGAGTAGTGTTAATGTTATCAGTAATAATAAGTATTCATCCTACCCAGTAACGTTTAAAGTTAAACAATAACAAACCACAGTTGTGCCGACAGTGACACCTCCTGCAATGGACGCAGCATCTCGGAACATGGAGCGGCGTTGTGGAGCGATTATAACAGGTGGGGGAGAATATGCTGGTGCATGAGAGTTTCGCGGTGTGTATCTGGATCTTGAGCCACCGCCACCACCGCCACTGTCACCAAATACTAATTCATTAAATGGTGTAATCTATCTTCTATCTAAATATATAAAAGAAGAAACTGACTGACTGACATATTAACGTAGAGCCCAAACCGCTGGGTCTGGAGACTCTATATTTGGCACTTAGGTTCCTTATGGGGTCTTGGGGTGCACTAAGAATTTTCAAAACTCGCCCTTTAAGGGGGTGAAACGAGGTTCCAAAGTTTGTGCAGAGAAACAAGATTAGTGAGATCAATTTCGCGGGCAAAGCCGCGGGCGGAAGCTACTATGTACATATCTATCGTACCCTCCAAAGTGGTTGTTACACTTGTAACAATAGCCCTATACAATCGGCTTACTTTAGGTACATCATAGAATTAATTTTTCAAACAGAATGATTAAACAACATACTATCTCGAAAATGTTTTAACTTGTCCAGTAGACTGGTTATAAAAAAGGGGATAAGAAGGGGAATTTCTTTACCTCCGCAAGAATCAATATTTAATCTACTTTGATACAACTGCCTACAATTATCCTCAACTTTGTGGCCAATACATCTAAATTTGCCTGCCAATATTGTAAAATCATTGTTAGGCTAAATTTTTTTGTTTGTTACAATTAATAAAACAAAAACCCAAATATAAAAAAAAACAAAAAGTGAATTTAAAAACAATATTGTACCCCTTAGATTTAGCGCCTCCTCCACATCTAGTACACATTATTATGCTGATTTAGTGCTTGTGCAGTCAATAACATTTTCAGAACTAGTAACCAATATATTAGTGGTGGAAGTGAATCTAATGTATCCTGCAAGGTGAAATGATTTAGATAAAAGATTAACCAAAAAATCGCTACAACGCTACCAGTGTTTATACAATAAAATACCACTCAATGGTGTTGTTTGTATACTTTATTTGCTCTAAAACATAAAAGATTTTCTTTTCAAAGATGATTTAAAGAAATCTAGATCACAATAAAATGTCTTATAAATAAAAACAAAAAGAAAGAGCACTAAAATTTCACTAACTATTAGCCTAAGGAAATTACATCTCCATAGAACTATGTCAATAATAGAAACTACTGGGAAGATGCCATACCTTCTGATTTATGTAAAATGTTTTTATATTAAAATTTAATAAAGGTTTTGAGTAGTGGTACCTTTCAAATAAACTACACAGATAATTTATAAAGTTGTTATAAAGCATGTTGATTTAATGGCACCTTCAATAAAATTAAAATTTAGATGTGGTTGTTTATTTTGCACTGGCGTAGTGCCTCGTTAAATCCTTCACAGAGAGATAGATCATGTTGCTGTTGGGCACATTCAATAAATTGCTTAATTTCCCAGGCGCAAGGTCCTTGAGGCTGCTGGTTTTGGTATTGGTTGTAGGTCTGAGCAGCTGGTTGGGGAGGAGCTTGTTGTGCCGGCTCACTGCTGCTTCCACCACTGAACATTCCAGTTAGAGCACTGCCAGCTACATGACCCTGGAATAAAAAGAAATACATAAAAATAAAGATTGTGGGTCAAAATTGTTACTCCTCTATGGTTTCTAATCATATGAAGCCTCATTCCACTGCCACCTTTCTTTAATCTTGGCATATTGGATGGGCGCAACTCATACTACATCATTTTTCAACATCAGGAAAGTTGTACGGAATAAATAAATAGTTTATCAGGACAAGTTCCATATTACATGATACTTGGTAAATGGGAGCAAGGCATAGCAAAGTCTAACAGTAACAAAGGATTAATTTAGAATCTACTAAGAAATACATCTAGCTAGTACAAAAAAGATAAAGATATTAATTAGGATTACTTTTATCACTATTACTAAAATTAAAAAGGTTTATGAAGAAATTGACAGTATTACAGCCAAAGAAACTTAATTCCAACTGGGTGTCCTTTCATTTAACATTTTTATAATAGGCTCAAAAAAAAGAGAGGTTATTAGATCAAAGATTCTATTTGTGCCTACATATTACTAAAAAAATTAAGAAAATTAAGATAACTAGCCTAAACATATTCTTTCAATTACGACAATTAAAATTTCATGCAATAACAATACAATATTATGTAAATTAAAAATATACATTAAAAACAACAATGACTAATACAATGAAACGTCATAAACATGTGATCCATGTTATTTGGCATTTAGCCACCTATTACAAAGCAAAAAAGGTTCAATGTGGAGCTTGTCATCTTAATTTTTAAAATCTCGCGAATATTCAAAGGTCAAATAAGTTTACGTTACGTAACACAAAACTACGCACCACTGCTGATCCGACGGCGACTCCTCCAGCGGTAGCTGCCATCTGGCCGAAGAGAGATGGTTGTTGGGGTTGTGCCATAGCTGGTGCTGGGGTAGACGGCGGAGCAGCGGCAGGGACATTGCTGCGCTGTGGCGCAGGAGGTGGAGATGCAGCCCTATAAAATCCCACTTGTTAGGTTATACAATGCATGATGAAACTTCATTGTAAATTATCATGGAATCAGGATAATAACTTACCTTCGCGGAGCTGGCGGTGGGCTCGCTGATCTTCCTCTTCGAGGCATTTCTAATCGTTTTATAAGACTTTTTTTACACAATCGCAAATATGAATGCTTGAACACTCCAGAATCTGATATTGACTGACAGAAACATAGACAAGCTACTGTCAAAATTGACAATTGTTATTTTCTAGAACGTTTAAATTTAGAACATAACATACAGTCATCTTTTCCTCAGAATTGCATTCTTTGTTTTTTTAATATTCTGAGTACGTTTCTAAAATAATTAAGTTTATTTTGTAAAAGAATAAATACAATACAATCATACTGTTTCAGAGTCAAATTTAATGTTATTTAAAGTTTTGAAGTTTTTAAACTTTCGTAGGAACTGGGAACCCATAAGGAACCCCTGTGTTAACGCTGCCCACATAAGGCCGATTTTTTAAAGATTTTGTGACCAACTCAACGCGTGGCCATGAGTTTAGTATTGAATTGCACAAAATCGGTCATGTAGAATCAGTAGAAAAATCGACCGTATCGGGAAGCCTAAACAGGGTATTTGCATGTTCATCTATCTGCACACTTAGAATAAGAATTTTACTAATAACAAAGCTTACCCTTTACTTCGACCCCATCCCATGTTTTCTTAATTTTTAATGTTTATCCGGTAAATATCACAACACAGAACCAACAACAACTATCATATTTTTTTGTTATTAAATTAGCACTAATGACTTGGCATTGTTTTTGGCCAGTTGGTTTACAGGTATATAACTTTGTAATTTTACCAAAAAGGTTTTTTAGAATACCTACTAGCTTTCCGATCGTGGCGGTCTATGATTGTTGCTCCGACCACGGCTCCACCCGCGCGTATGTCTGCTATCGATCCCGCGTCATTTTGCTCAGTTGGTTAGAAAGTATCCTATGTCCTTCCCCGGGTCTCTATACCAAATCTTATCTAAATCGGTTCGGCAGTTCGGAATTCTCGCACTTTTACCACCACAGACATTTATCTCGAACTCGACTTATATCAAAAAAATGGTGTATGTCGATTAAAAACTAATAAAATTGACGTTGCAACTGTTGCAAGTCGTGCGTTGAGTGGCAGAGTTATCTCTATCACGACATTGTAAGAATACGAAAATTAGTTTTCAACCGATATTCGCCATTTTTAATAAGTCTGTGATCGGCTTCAAGAAAATGTCTACAGTGCTGCAGTGCAACAATCAGGGTCCATGAAAGCGCGACAGACAGACTGTGTTACTTTCAAATATACCTAAATTAGTGATAAAATATTAGTAACGTCACAGTTAATGTAATACAAGCAAGGGCATTGACCATAGGACTCCTTTGACTCCTTTGAAAGGACTGACTGACCGACTGGATAATTTTACTAAAGGTTTGAAACTAATAAAATAATGCTTCAAATTGTCTTTGTTTTTGCCATGAGAAAATCAGAATTTAAAATGAGATAGGTATTTCGATTTTCGACAGACTTAATTCCAAGTGTTATGGATTTGACGATAGAAAATGGGGTCTTAGAACGTCGCAGTTTTTTAGTTTTATTACTACTAATCATAAATAAGCTTGTATACTTATTTAATCATAGTTTTAATGTAATGCTCCACTGTGATTATCCTTTTTACTATCGTTTATAAGAATAAAAATCGTTAGCGTCTGTGCGGTACACAAAGAGTGATTTGAATGGATTAGTTTTTCAATAATCTAATACCTACTTTAATTACTAGGATACGGTATTACATAGACACATAGCGTCACGACTGTTTAGGCTAAGGCAATATCACCTACATTTTATGCTATGGTTAGGTCCCAAACTTAAAAAGGGGAAAAGGCCCAGGAGAAAAGGAAAGGGAAAGGGGAAATGGCCTATTGCCGTTTTTTGGGCACAATTCCAAACTTCGCGCGGCATCTAAGATTCTCTATGTATAATTATTAGAAGTTTTTTTGCTGGACCCGGGAAGCGAACCAGGACGTCGGCTATGGTGGTGGTGGACAAATGGCTTTAGGGCCGAACGTCGAAGTTATTAAATAGTAATCTTTTAAAATCTTATATTATGTTTTAAACTTGACACTGGCAACTTAGTGGTGTTATTTCTACAGAGGCTTTTATTAAAATATAATAATAATGTAGGAAAAATTACGATTTATCTAGCACGAAGGGCTAAACTTTAAAAACACCACCTGTGTATTGTCTATGGCTTACGAGACCGCGCGCAACTCTATTTATTTTGTTCAATAAATTCGTTCATCATTCCGTCACATTTTAGTTCGTTCGTTTTTGCATTACATTCTTGTGAATAATCTGTGGTGGTAAATCTAGTTAATGTGACTTTGTGACCGCGTGATTGTAGCTGTCGTGCGCGAGTTTCGTATTACCTATTGTAATTTAAGGAATTACTGAAGATTTTCTGTGAAAATGGGCGATAAACAAGCCGGTCAAAGTATAAATACATTCCTAGTAGCAGGAATTTCCGTTTTAATGTGTGTAGTAATACATTTTCTCTACAAAATATTAACCAAATCCAAGAAAACGGAAGCATTACAACAACACGAAACTGAGAGCGATCATGGTAAGTTAGTTAGAATTTATATTAATTAATTGAATTACTTTGAATTTTCTAGTAGTAAAAATGGTATAAAGCAATATATTTACTGCTTGAAAATATGCAGTTTGATTTTAAGTACCCTTCGTATTCGAAAATGTAACTGTATTCATAGAATGCATGCGGCTGACACACTTCGGCTAATTAGTAAGTTTCATTTGTTTTCCTCTGTTAAAACTTGCTCTTGGAAATTAAAATCTCACTCACTGATTCTATAAAAAACAGTTTATTTACACCTTAATAGAAGGGGTTTAAATTAATGAATTATTATTGTACACACAAAAAAAAAATACTTAAGATCGCCTATGTAAATTAATACTTTAGATATATTTTTTTTTTAATCTTTATATATGGGGATTTGTCAACATTGACTACTTTATTAATCATGTTTACTGGAATCTGCTCTATTGTAACCTATCGTAGTTATATTTAAAAAATTGCTAGGTTTCAGTTTAAAAAAATGTATCTATTTAAGGGTAGAAGCCCAGAAAGGCCTTAGAAAGCTTAGCACCATAGTTGTCTAGTGAAATAGATTTGTGAACCTTTGCCAACAGGAAATTCCATTGAGCACATGGCATGGTTTGTTAAGGAAGGAAATAATCAGTATTTAAGTGTTAAAATTTAAGTTATGGGTTAATTTACTATATGTTTTGTTTGTGAAAATATTCTATTGTTCTAGTAGTTTATTTATGAACAACATACTAAAAAATGTATCTATAATAAATTTTTGTTCCGTGTCTTATTTTCTGATTTATCTTTGAAATTAATTATTCTGGGTTTATAATAATAATTTTTGTAATGTGATCTACTTCCATGACAACTAATATGAGGCTATGTAGAACCAAAAAAATTGCAATAATTCGTTCCCCAATATTATTGTTGTAAGTGAGTATATATTTTAAATAAGTGTGACATTTACCATGCTAATGTGAAGGTTTGTTATAGTTGTAGCCATTTGTACAAATATTTTTATTCACAAAAGACCTGGTGTTGAAGTAAATAGAGACTAAATCTATTTAATAAATGATTCATTTTGAGGTCACATTTAACTTATAGCATTGTGTAACCAGACATGTGGTTTTACATATTTATTATTAGTAAATAATATTCTTTTATAAACTGCTGGTTATCAAAGAGACACCTAAATCAATGCCTAATTATTACAGCACATAAATAGCACCAAAAAGTATTCACTAAACATATTCATTGCATTTAAAACATTAACACTACCTTAACGATTTTGGATATAATAATTTCTTAAATTAAATTCTGTATAACTTATATTTTTAATATAATATTTTAATCAATGAAAACCTAGTCTTCTTACAGACAGCATCATTTTAGTTTCACCAATCACCCACTTTCTCTTTTACATGCAATGTATTATATAAGAATTGTTATCTGCTTACAAGCTGTGAACTAAATGCACCCAAACAGTTATTACTCAGTGCAAATATTGAATACCTTTTTCTTAAACCATAGTTGTACATTCTTTATTATATTTTTTTTTTCAGTGATTGTACAAAAAAAGTTCCAAATTATTTAATTACACGAACTCTTATGCTGAGCAAACACATGTCACATGTCATGTATAGATACAAAGTAACATCTGCCTCATACAATGAATTATAAGGCAGCAGATGTGCACAGCACAGGCTATTCAATTCATAACATTCATACAAATGATGTTGCTATACAGTGTGACCCGTGTGACCACTTTTATAGCTCACTGTCAACATGCGAATTACAAACCAATTGAAATTCTCTGTTAAATAATAGGTAATGTTTTTATAATATGTCAAAGTCATTATCTATCCCCCCCACGTTCATAAGTTTCTTACAGGTGTTTACTATTATTACACCAAAATTAGAAATTGATATTAAATTTAAACCGTCCGTTTTTATGCTTCCACCCTATTACCAAAAAACACAGCCATCCTATTACCAAAACAATCATCTCGTTAACTTTCTGCTCCAAATCCTACCTGCATATTGAATTATTTAAGTCCATTTTAATGTTGTAGTTTGAGAACTTCGTCATTTTGAAACTAAAGCAATTATTATCTAATTAACATTACACGTGTACAAGAGAGATACCTCCTCTACCTGACTAACGCGACCTGGCTTTTAAACGGCATTGCATGGCGCGAGACCTCTTAGTTTTATTTCAGGTTTATTTAAAAGTACTGTAATACTGTCAAAGTTCAAATGTGAGAGATTAGAGTAATTACGTACTTATTGTACAACTAGTTTTACATGTTTTCCAGTATTAAAGTATGTTATAAACGGGCATAAACTCCGTAAAACGATATGCAAATTTATTTTTTATAGTATTTTCTTAAATTTACGCGAATAACAAACACTGAAATAAAACTATTTATTTATTTTAGATTTTATATCCCGACGTTTCAAAGCCTTTTCACACTTCATGGTCACGGGTGGGATGAAGGGCCATGAAGTCTGAAAAGGTTTATTTCGATTGGTTCCATTTAAAAAAAAATAATCTTATTGTAGCTACTTAAATAAGTACTTAACATATTTTGCAGATGAGTAGTTGCAATATAAGATATCCTTTCACATACCCACTGTAACGAGGTAGAATATAAAGTGTAAAAAAAATCCGTTAGTCATCAGATGACTACATTTATAACTGTTAATTCTAAGTATCACACAGCCCACTTCCAGCTCGAAAGAATTATGTGGCCTGTCTATGACGTGTTATTATACCTAAATGGTTTTATCTTGTAAAATCCATTCTAAGATTTATATTCATCTTGTATAGATCACAGTGACGATTTTTTCGATATCTACCTACAGATGAATGACCAATAAGTTATGTGTAGTGGACGGAATATCCTCCCAGACTACCTTTGCGCGATAATTTAAATCATTATACCATTTAGTTTTTTTTTATCACACAGACCGTAAAGAGTGCAACAATCTTAAGTTCATTACCCTTTCGAAGGAGCGTTGGGTTGTAAATATTTGATCTAACTTCTATCGTTTTAGGTGCTCCTGTTGAAGATACGAGTTCGGAAACAACTGCCGCTGAAACTCGTGTTATTGGTAAATCAAAGAAACGCGCCCCATGGAAAGGAAAGTCGGAGTTCAGTCATCCGTGGCTTCTGAAGAATCTCAAAGGCCACCCGGGCACAGTTCTACTAGTGGACTTCTCTGCAAATGGCAAGTTCATGGCCGCTACCTGTGATGGTAAGTGTCTTTAATTTTTTGACTAGTTTTGTGTGTGTATTAATACCAAAATATTCTAATGTACGAGTATGAAATGGTCACTTGTTCTAAAACCGCATACGTAATTATTTCGCTACATATTTACGAGCAAAAAATTTATAGTTAAGATATAGCCATTTTGTAAAAGAATGCGGTTTCTAAGACTTAGGGGCCATTTCAATAACGCTGCCCGTACACGGCTGATTTTTTCACCGATTTTTACGACAGATTTTGTTTAATTCAATACCTAATACTAAACTCGAGGCCTAGCGCTGAGTCGGTCATAAAATTGGTCATAAAATCGATCGTGGGAGGGCAGCCTAAGACAGAAAGTAACTATATGTTTAGGCATCATGCAGTGAAAGTAAATGCATTTACCTACCTCAAATGTTGATTTTATGTAGGTGTTTAGTAATTTATTTGTGTCTATACAGTTACTTTCTATTTTACTATGATTACAGCCAAATAAGTCTATTGAACACAAGTATAACATAACAAACACATTACTTTTAAATCCTTTATCCTTTTACCTATGATCTAAAATTAGAATATATGGCAACCTATGTATATGTGTTGAATAGATTTATTGCTTGGTTACATAAACCAATAATATGATCTAATCTGAATTTCACCAGTCAATTCAGTAAGGTACACTTTTAATTTATTCTTAAAAATCGTGTTATGTTAAACTTGTAAATAAAACTCGGTGAAATTTTGATTGTTGATCTTTTAACAACATTGTAAATAATACACATAGGAGGACCATAACAGTCTCAACAAGAGATCAAATATGTTCCTCTTTCTAATTGCTTTATCTTGCAGTTATTAGATTACATAGCTTGTTGTGTAGTTTATTTTAATTAGTGGTAGAAGCACCCTTCTAATAGCTGCAGGAAGAAGCTTCGCGCCATGGTAATCTGCAGACCTTGCGCGTTTTTGTCCCTCCCCGCTACGCCACTGTTATGTGTAATTTGGAGGTCCGCCGGTCGAAGTTACTCCCCAAGGCTGTGTACATGTAAATTTACAGTTTCCACTAGAACTATCTATAACATGGTCGAAGATGTAACGTTGTAATATTTGTCATAATATTGCTTTGTATTTCCCATTAGCTAACATCGAATTACTCGATTCGATCGCTTTATTGGATAATAGTTAAATAGAATTTGGAGCGCGAAATTAAATTTTATTCGCTTTTAAATGATAAAAGAAGTGTAAAACGACTTCCTATGTACTCGTTGTAGTGAGTGATAATAGCGATTATAAATTCTTTACAAACTTACAAATGTTAATGTGTGGTCTACTAGAATCTTATCAGCTTTATGGCGCGATTACTTTTTTTTAGGTCGGTTTAGCGGTAATCGGTTACAGACTCGATTATTCGACCACTGAATAATGTCAATAGTAATAATTCGGTTCCGTGTTCGATTTTTGGCCGATTGCGATGACCGGCTTAGCCGGCCGTCTGTTGACAGTCTTCATCGTACTTAAAAGAATAGCAAATACTTACCCTTAAAGACTGTAGGAAAGGTAAATCTGAATGCTGCTCGGTTGTCGCAAATCGCAATTAGTGCTAGTCTAATGTAAACTCGCCCTTAATTATTGATCAATACTCCATAACAGCGATTGGCATCTGATAAGCAAAATGATACCATGAACGTTAATGATAATGCTAACATTGCATACTATCTAAAACTATAATATGTAATTGATTTTTTTGTATAGAATCCATTTTTTTTGTCATGAGGAATATATTAGGTTACTGCAGGTTTAGGATATTTATCTACTTAAGACTGTACTTATATACTAATTATCACTCAATTCCCATCACCGAAAATACACCATTGTTTGTATCAAATAGGTAACACATAACAAGATGGTTAAGGTGATAAAATATTTAACTTTAATTAGAATATTTCAAGTTCAGCTCGTCCTTTAATAGATTTTCATAGGTTTATTTACCTACCTACCTTATTGTTTAACTATACCAAACATAATGGTAAGTTTAGTTAATAAGCAGTATACCTACGTATGTACCTATTAATAATTTTAATTCATCAACCACAAATAATGCAGCGTTTATTTTTTCACATCTAGTTAAAAATCCCTGTAAAACCCGTTTTTGGCAGTCATAAAATTTAATTAGACTTCAATGAACTTTGCCTTTCAATGAAAATTATCTTTGAATGAATTGTGTAGTAACTTTTATGAATGGTTGTGTATATTGAGTTAACTTCGCGTACATAGGTGTTGTGAAATATTACTAGTCTTTTGTAATGATTTAATTTAATGTATTTTTTATTGTAAAATAGGTTTTACTTGACCATTGCTTGCTCTTGTTAAGCAATGGTGTAGTCTTCTATGAAATGCGTTTATCGAGTAAATACAAATACGCTCGTGATAAGATTTTAGCTATAGGGAAACAAAAGCCAAACTTTCAAAAACTTGTCAGTTCGCAGAAAAATAATAATATTCTAGGACACGGTCACCTGGTCCCAAGTTAAGCCGAGCTTGTGGGAAACCAGATAGCTGGTAGGTATACTATACATTAGTATACATATACTTACTACTTTTATTTTGTAAAGATGTATATACTTATAATAGATAATTTCACCCAGACACGAGACAATCCGACATGTTCATCACACAATGTCTGTCTCGGATAGGAATGGAACCTACGACCTGCAGCGTGAAATTTAAGTATCTTAAGACCACGCAACAGACCAGTCAAAAAATAAAAGCAAAGCGAATTGTGTGCACCTGTGAAACGTGTGTCCCTCACTCACTCTTTCAAGTGTAGGAATGCTCCCGATGAGTCACCTAATATTATTATGTATCGGTCGTGCAGCCGTGCCTATACAATCGAAAGCACAGAGATGTAGATGTTGTTATCTTATTAGGTAAAATAACTGACGGTAACAATGTTTATATAATTTAACAAAATTATATTCAATTCTAAATCTTATTTCATGAAGATGATAAAAGAAATCAATTTAGCATTGTACAAGGTACCGAATGGAGTATTACTTCACGGATCCATATTAATTACAAGCTGCAACTAATCTCGTTACAATACGATAGCGTATAAATCGGTGTAAAAATCAGTTTTCCGCTCTAGTCGTTGCCGCACGGCACGGATTGTCGGTGTAGCCGGGCCGGTTGTCGCCAGTGATAAGCCTCCTGATCGCGAGATAGCGGGGTCACTCACCTCGCCAAACGTCTGTGACCCTGTTTACTAGGCTTTTGTTTACGCAAAATAACTAGGTCGAAGTCAGGCTACCCAATACATACGCATTTACGGTATTAAAATGCTGTGACATGTGTTTGTGCGTTGAAACAGTCGCAGGCCTTTTGTGCTACTAGTACATATTTACTAATACATACATACTTAATTTAGAGCAGCCGTGACACGGATTTAAGACTTGCCTTTGAAAAAAGGGCGCGGGTGCGATCGCAGGCCGCATCTCAGTGTGAATATTTTTTTATCTCCACTGTATAAAATCGGCGAAGAAAAACATCGCTAGGCTAACATTTGAAGTCATGTGACATCCACCAACCTTCATGTCAGTGGCGAAGAGTCCATATAACGCAAAACCCATCGGCTTCTCTTTAAGGTTTTGGTTATGGAAAATCAGTCATGGTGATGAAGAGATATTCTTATAGTTAAAAACTTTTTGTTCCGTCTTCCTTCCTAAGCTTTCCTTTTTCAGATTTTCACATTTTGTCACTGCTGCATGTGCAACCTGTGTGTGTGTGTTGATACACACGCTGGCCAATGGGGGTTTTCAGGCAAATTTCTGAACTCCGATTCACACGCTGTAGACATTTATCTCAAACTCGACATATAATGTCGAAAACAAAGGATTGAAAACTAATTATCGTATTCTCAGAATATCACGTTCGAGATAAGTCTACCACTCAACGCACGACTTGCAACGAGTACCTAGTCTATAGCAATCGACGTCATATTATGTCGATTTCATTAGTTTTTAATCTTTTTCGAGATAAATGTCTAAAGTGCAAGACTCGGGGTCCAGAACTTTCTCAACTCAAGTTGATATGAGACTCGTGCCCAGCAGTTAGATATTATCTAAAGGGTGACTTAGATACTTAAATTACACATGCATGTAATAAAATACTATCAATGAGGTGGTTTCATAAGTTCATCATCAGTGAAACTGATCTGTGATTGAGCACTTATACCTACCTTCAAGTGTATTTATCTTATCGTCTTACGTTTCGTGAGAAAAGTGATGTAACATTATTTTATACGCAACATCCTCATACAACATGATTGTTATAGGCACTGATATATTATAAATACTTATAACTCTAATTTACTCAAGTTGTGAATAAGATAACTGGTTAGTTTGGGGGCTGAATCACCTTCGTCCGTGGGTGTGTAACCTTTAATTGAATCCCCACACGTAGTCCCCGGGTGCTACAAATCAGGTGACAATCAAGTGGTGATAAGCTAGGGCCGTGGTTAGTGACCACCCACCAGACAAAGCTGCACTGCCATGCGGCCTTGCCGTGTTCCGGAGCGATGTCTGGTGACACTATGCAGAGATCGTGGGTCGGAATAGTTGCTCTTTTAAGGTTTCTAACCGTATGAAGGCTCATTCCACTGTCACTTTCTCACCGATAATCATTCGTAATCACGAGTGGGCTGGCGCGTTCCATCGTAAACTAAATGTTTGCCTAACATCAGGCAAGTTGTAGTCAAGCTCCAGCCTATCGAAGCATTAAAAAAAATAGCTAACAAAAAATGTTGTAAAAGAATAGAAAATTAACGCGAGATTTTATTTCGAACCACCGTACTTAATATATCGCCATAGTGACTGTCAATACAAAGCAACCGATTTTAGGACCCTGATCGATAGGTTAGGTAGTCTTGTGTAGTATAGGAGTTCTAGAGGCCACGTTTTGACTCCGTACTGATAGTATTACATTGTCAAATTTGTCACCATACACGAGTTGCGCAAAGTTGAGCAGAATGGACCGCCAAGAAGCGATGGCTGCTTTAGCATCCAAGATTTGTCCTAAGATCTTATTAATCTGTATTTAAGTATGCTTTTATTGTGAAGTTACAACTGACATAGATTACACAGTATTATCTTACATTTACGCGAATATCACATATTGAGATAAAATAATTTTTTAACGGATAAAATAAAATAGTTATAAAATAGTTTTATTTCAATGTGATATAGATTACTTATAAAAAAATTAACACCTTGCTAATCATCTCTAAAACCTACATATAATCGTTGTAGGCTTCAAATTTATGTTTCCTGATGTTATGTAAGTAATGATAAGAAGTTGTATAATGTGACAGACTATTTAAATCACCTCGAGATGCGACGCAACGAAACGGTGCAGCCTCAGGGCGGAAGCTTGCGGAAGGTTACATCTATTCTAGTTTTTTTAAATAATTTGGTAAATTATGGCATGGTTACTGGTTAGAGCAGATTTATCGTTACGAATTTGGTGTATTGTTAACATACAAACAAAAGTGGTAGATCTAGTATGTTGAGCTTTTTGCCATTTTCGGTGAATCTTCAAACATAAATACTGAATTTAAAGTTCATAATATCATCATTTCTCTAGCCTTTAGCCCATTTCTATTGGTGTCGGCTTCTAACCTGATGCGGCAAGCTTCCAGAATCGAGCGACTGCTATCAGACCTCGAAAGCTACGGTTTTCGAGAATCAGTAACCGAGATGGTTAAGACAGTAGCAATTGTCATACTTAAATGTTATGTTATGTTATGTTTTTTTTTTATTTTACTTTATTTTACTTTACTTTACTTTACTTAATGTTACTGTCGACAAGCTCACAACATGATCGTGTTTAATTCGTAATTTAATTATGTATCAGTACAAAGGCAACAAAAACGAAACACTTTGTTAATGTTAATTGTAGAAAGACACTTGTGCTAATTAATGTAACGGTCTATTTGCTGCACATCATGACACAATTTGATTACAAAATTAACTAACTTATTAATAAAAAGAAGTTGTTGAAGTCTACACAGTATTGTATTGTTGAAGTCTACTAAAAGTGTAGGTAATATGTTATTTACTGCACTTGGAAGTGATAACATTACCGTGGCTTAGATTGTTATCTTTATTGTTTCAATTACATAATTGCCAAAATCTACCGCGAAATAATAGAAACTACCTACTCACACAATATGAACCTAGATGTGGAGAGTTCTTGTTGCTTGTGATAGGATATCACGTTTCAATCAATGTTGCAGTGTTTAGTTTACGTAAAACATTTATGATTGTTCAAGTGCAAGGCAATTTAATTTGATCTTGATTTTTTCAATTTAGCTGTTTGTAAATTAAACTGTATTGATGATCTATTTATGTTGCGGAACAATAGCGGTGTTTTGCGGCTGGTAATTGTGGATTATAAATGTCGTTATGGTCCGTGAGTGTAGCGACGAGGACGCTCGCCCTAGGTCGCTCCACGGCCATGCTTCACGCGTCGCCGAATGTTATATAAGTTATACCCGATCCGTGACTACCCGTGACTGTTGTAAGCAAATCCATAACCAGTAACCAATCAGTAACCAGACACCATCGAATAAACTTGCAATAGTCATTTGAATTCCCACTTATTAGGTTACGTAATTCAACGAAATGTAGATCATTTACCTATTCTTTACCTGTAAACTATTTGGTGACAGTGGTGGTGTGGTGTGGTACCCGTTATTATTCCTGAAAGTGATCAATTGGTTTTGAAAATAATAAATTCCTGTCAATATTTCCTATTACTACTAATAATTATATTATCATCTGATATCTGATAATATAATAATCAACTGGCAACAAGTTTTGTTTGAACGCATCTCACGTTTAATCTCAGGTCGTCTTCCTTAGGTACCATTATTGTAAGGTCAGATTTTGGACTGAACAGGAAGTTATGTAGACTCTGTATTAACGCTATAGTCCCTTCAAAAAAATTTCATTTCGACTGTAGTTTGTACGGATGGAAATTATTTACTTGTAGTACCTACTAAATAAATTTTGCATAATTTTATTACGTTATTCCTACAGCTCATTTCAAGCAGAAGGTATTTAGTAAGAACCATCAAAGTTGCAGTTGAACTTTAACATTTAGAATACTTTCACGAGCTGTCATTTGAGAGAGTACTGAGTATACGCAACTGTACTCATTACTTTTGCTCATGACATCGCATACAATTATTTTGGTCTTGTGACATATAAATGTCATCATTATAATATTGTTTTTTTACATAAGGTTTCTCAAACTTTTTGTTTTGATATATGCCATTTTATGCTTTCTTTTCCCATCGTTTCATTGTTGTGGTAGTTCTTGCATTTCATATTTTTGTCAGTAGGTAATCTACAAAATTATGTAAGTGTATAATATCTATACGAAAAGTTGAAACAACTGTGTGTAAAGTTGTTCTGTGTAGAATATAATATGATTTAGAATTTGAAATTACTTGCTTAAATTGAGAATTTAAAAAGTAGTACAAATGTGTAACATAAAAAATGACCATCAAATAAATATGTTAAAAATTAAATAAAAAATTCGCTAAAAATTACTGTGTTACGGATATACGTAAACGGTAATGTTTTATGATAAGAATTATCTCGTGGCGGCGTCGTCCTTGGTTTATTTTACAACACTTCCTAGTTGCTTTGCGATGAGGTGTTCGTCTTTTTAGCACACTTTTGAACTATTTAATTAAATAATATTCGCATCGCATGACGCTATCTGACCAGAGTTCCGTGACGTTCGCGTTCGGTCAAACTTATGTAGTAAAAAGCCGGTGTAGGTTATATCAATTTAAATAAAAAAATAATCGAATTGTAATTCTTATAATAGTCTTTTACAGTCAAATCTATCAGATAGGATTTTGTCCTGCATCGCTATTCATACGGTTTATGGTTATTGGGACGAATATAATTAATTCTCTTCATATAAACGCGACATTAATATTCATAGAAGTTTATAAAATATATCCTAGATGTTTGTTTGGCATTACATAATTATGTAAGTACTTAAGCGATGCAAGTTATAGTTTCATTCGTTATTTTTCTACGCGTTCGCCCCGTAACCGTGTTACGCATTTGTGTTATTTAAGTTTTGTAATAAACGTTACTGCTTAGCTAGCTCTATTTCCAATACACATGATAAGTTTTACACTTTTACATTTATCTTACAACTTACTGCCTCACAAATTAACTAATTAATTGAGTAGGCTCAGACTAGTTAATCCTTTTTCGTCTTTTTTTCTCCTCTATGACACAAAAATTATTTGATACTGGCAAAAAATAAATAAGCTATGCTCTAACTTTAATTGTAAAATCAGAGGAAGCGAGTGAAAGATGATGTCGTAGGAAATTAGAAATCTAAAACTACGATGATCTCGCAATTCTCTCATTTTACTTACCTTGTTACCAAGTCTAATGGTTAAATAACACAATGGGCTATTAAATTACACGTCAGCCAGCCTGACCGAGTTGTTAGACACGCCATGCGACGCACAGTGGTCTGAAAATCGAGCTCCCCTTTCATAGAAAGTCAATGTGGGATATTCATAAAACTAAAATATGGAACGTCTCAGGTATACATTCCTTTAATGCATATTTTAGTATGAATGATTTTAGTTACTCCGCGCCTGAGAAAAAAAATATTTAGTATTTTTTTGTATGGGAGAAATTACCTAAAGTACATTTTCTTGCGACTGAATGAAACTGAAAGGCTGGTACTCATACGAGCTATTGCCGCTCTTAAGGCGATTACGTTGACATACCACTCGTGTACCTTTAGGTGCCGCTTCACACGTAGGATTTTTTTGAAATTTCGAATTTTCGGCATTGAATATTTTAAGTATGTGACGCATTTAAATTAGGTTGGTAAGGAATTTGGAATTAAATATTTATAATAAATACGCACCTAATATTATAATAATTGTTATAATAGATTCAATTACTTTAACTCAAAATATAAGTTAACTTTAGAAATTCGTTTTTTGCGAATACTAATTAGGGCACTGCAACTAATATCTGCCTTATTTTAACAAATAACTTTTTACAATAGTAACCTCATTAGCTAAGAGGGTGTTAATGATTTTTACTATACCTAATGATAACAGAGGTTCGTTATCATTATCAATTACGGGAATCACTTATTACTTTACTAATAGTTCAGTTTTATTACGTGTTAATTTGTACCGACCCTTAATGAGGGTCGGTGAGAGAGTTATACATAAATAGAATGTTTGGCATGGACTCTGTCAGTAACGTTTAGCACTTGTGCGCGTAAACTTTAATTTTTCTGTTCTTTCAATTTTTCTATTGCAATGGAAGGTTTTGGTACCAATCTTGATATTTTCATGTTTGTGGCCAACAACACTTCTTTCTCAGATCCCAATGTGTTGTTTGATGTGTTTGTGAATAGTATTGATTTGTCAGAAAATGAAAAGAGAGACTTGAAACAATTCTGCCAAACTTATGTGTGTGCATTGAAAAGGAAATGGATCTCATGTAATCGTACACGACATACTTTCATTAAAAAGTACGAAGCATGGCTCCAAGAAGACATCAAATGGCCTGAAGTCATCAAGGAAAAGATGACTTCCTCAGTAACGATAGATCAGTCACAGTGTTCCAGTTCAGAATTTCCCGTAAACGAAGGTGCATCAACATCCGCACAACCACAGACTTGTAGTGTTGGAACCTCAACATCTCTTGGAAACCAAAGAAAGGAGTTTTCGGTGTTAAGCCCGTTACAGAAGAAAAGGAGAGTAGAAGAGCTTTTAAATCATCCATCGGAAAGTCTTGCTTATGCAACTGGCTTGAAGGCGCAAAATAAAGATGTAGCAGACATAATAAAATTAGTCACAGAGAATCCCGAAGAGGCTACAAAGATAAAAGATATACTTAAAACTAAAAAAAATGTGCCCATATATTCTGCTGATAAAGCTTTAGGTATTTTGACTTCGTTGAAGCTGTCGAAGTGGCAGTATACTACTTTGAGAGCTTGTGCAAAGGAAGAAGGAATCCCACTATATCCTTCATACACAACTGTCCTAGAAGCGAAAAAGGACTGTTACCCACCTAAGGATAGCATAGACATTTCTGAAAATGGGGCACGAGTTAAACTTCAAGCAATTTTGGATAAAACTGTGTCAAGACTTGGAAAATATCTACGTTTGCCCTCTACTTTAGATGGCAAGGAGTTAACACTTCTGTGTAAGTGGGGCTTTGATGGTTCTTCAGGGCAGAGTTTGTATAAGCAAAGCATGGTGGAGGAAGATGATTCCAGCGTCTTCATGTGTTCTTTTGTACCTATAAGATTAGATTGTGATGAAGAAAATGTATGGGAGAATCCAAAACCGTCTTCGACAATGTTTTGCAGGCCTCTTTTTTTCAAGTTTGCAAGTGAAAACAAATTAGACATCAAGAGAGAACAAGCCACGATTGAAGCTGAAATTGCTACACTGGTGCCTTCTATAATGGGAAATCATGCAGTCAAAGTTAAAATGCTCATGACTATGATAGATGGTAAAATAGTTTTTAAATTATCAGAAACATCAACCCAAACTTGTGACATATGTAAAGCAACCCCATCTGAAATGAATAAATTACATGTGATCTCAGAGTAAGTTTTGAATACTTTTATAATTTTCTTGGCTGATAATCATGAATACCTATTTTTAAATATATTATTTATTTGTTTTCCAGAAAACCAGTGTCAACGGAAATATACCAATATGGTTTGTCTACTCTCCATGCTTGGATTAGGTGTATGGAATGTTTGCTTCACATTTCCTACAGACTTGATTTCAAAACATGGCAAGCTAGGGATGCAGACAGCAAAGAGTTATTGAAGGCAAGAAAGCAAATCATCCAGCAGAAGTTTCGTGATGAAATGGGCCTCTTAGTAGATATCGTCAAACAAGGTGACTCTTGAAGTGCAACGAGTTGATTTGAATGATTTTGAGAACGTTACTTACCAAATACGTTGTTTCTGCTCAAAATGGTGAAGTTTTTGGTTTTTGTTTCAGGTGCAGGCACTACAAATGATGGCAATACAGCCCGAAAATTTTTTAGTGATCCTGTAAAAACGGCAGCCATCACTGGATTAGATTCCACTATAATCCATAGATTTGCCACAATTCTTGGTGTGATAGCATGTGGGGAGCCCGTTAATGTTGAAGCGTTTGCAAATTTTGCGCGCCTTACTGCAGAAAGATATGTGGAACACTATGGTTGGTATTATATGCCGTCAAGTGTTCACAAACTTTTACTGCATGGTGCTGAAATTATCAGGCATTTCAACATTACCCCCATTGGCAAATTATCAGAAGAGGCATCGGAAGCCAGGAATACAGACTTCAAAAAAATCCGAGAACATCATTCGCGGAAGTTTTGTCGTAGAGCAACAAATGAAGATATTTTTAATGGACTCCTTGTATCGTCAGATCCGTACCTATCCAGCATAAGACCTGTACACAGAAAGTCAATCAGAACAGCTGTCTCTGATGACATGAAAACACTTCTCATTAATGAAGACAATACAAGTGTGGACAAAGAAAATATTGAGTTTGTTGATGTTAGTGTCGCAATGCTGGATTCAGAATTAGAAGATTTTGATGATAATTGTTAATGCGTATTTTATACATATCGACGTTATTATTATTTTTATTTATTTTAATGACTAGATAAATAAGAATTTTTGGTATTAAACAAGCAAAGAGAATATAGACGTATTTTGAAGAATGTAAGTAAATACTAACCAAATGAAGCTTTTTGTATTCTTTGATTCAGTTTTTTTCTAGTTATAGATGTTATTATTATTTTATGTTCTAATACTAGAGAAATAACGATTTTCAGTACTAAACAAACAAAGGCTAGGGTTTAGACGTAAGTATTTTGAGGAATGTACATACTAGCCAAATGAAGTTTTCTAAATTATTCGATTAAATTTAAAAATAAATAAATTAGTTTTAGCTGTTTAACTGTTATAATATTTAAACACTTGTTTTACAATTGATTGTACAGTTTTTAATCGTATTAAATTTTCAAATATGAAAAAAATGTTAAATAAGTGTTTTATTCCTTCTTTAAATAGCGTGACTTTATGGTCGTTGCTTTCCTGTTATGAGGTGATTCTACTCATAAAAACAAACAACTTTTTTTATGGAAACCACCTTGAAATGACGGAAAAGAAAACAACTGTTTCATACATTACGGCCAAGTAGGTATCGAACTTTAGTTTGAAACAGCAGACATTTTTACGCGATTTAGAGATTGTTTCCATAAAAAAAATTGTTGTTTTCATAAGGAATTCGCAGGAAAACAACAACCCCAAAGGCATAACATAAAATATTCAATACCGAAAATTCGAAATTTCAAAAAAATCCTACGTGTGAAGCGGCACCTAAAGGTACACGAGTGGTATGTCAACGTAATCGCCTTAAGAGCGGCAATAGCTCGTATGAGTACCAGCCTTTCAGTTTCATTCAGTCGCAAGAAAATGTACTTTATGTAATTTCTCCCATACAAAAAAATACTAAATATTTTTTTTCTCAGGCGCGGAGTAACTAAAATCATTCATACTAAAATATGCATTAAAGGAATGTATACCTGAGACGTTCCATATTTTAGTTTTATGAATATCCCACATTGACTTTCTACGAAAGGGGAGCTCGATTTTCAGACCACTGTGCGACGTCGCGTCGCGACCTCTGAAACGATGCCGTTTAAAGCTATCGTGATTTAGGACCTCCTTGCATAGGCTTCTGGGTGGCATTGGTTGATTTTATTTGTGAACACAGTTTTTCTCCACAATGCATGTTTTGTAATTGCTCCTGGCACTTAAAATTCCTTATTGAAGAGACTCTTAAGATGCATAGTGCAAGTGTGTGTGACGTAAATAGAATTAAAGTTAATGATTTTAGGAATATGAAACTGATTCGACTGAAGTCTCAGCCAAGTTGTAGTATTCACTTTTCAGCCAAGTTGTTAGTGAAGAACAGTACTCTCTGTTACGATTGTTAACTCAGCGTCAAATCGATCCATTTAATTTGTGTCTCTACTAATTTCTTATATGTAATTACTGAGTTGTAATTAATTCTATAGAATGAAGACGAGTTGACCTCGCCTCACGTATTTGCAGGGCTCGTAAACAATTTTAAAGTTGTAACTCGTAGACAGTATATAAACATACAAACGGATTTTATTGCTTACACCCACGGCTTCGACCGCTTGGTTTTCGTTTCACCCCGAGGAGTGGTTTAAAATATTCTTTTAGTGAACCACGAAACCTCAATCGGACCCTATGTGCCAAATGTGTAGTCTCTAGCTTTTCATATATATTTAAAGAAAAATATTGTAATATTGTATTGAGCTGCGGGCGATACTATAGTAATAATATAACAATTACATACATTATATATTTTTTACTCTCAAACAAAACAAATTATGCTGAAATTAGTATAGCGTGTCCTATCACAGAATATAATTATATTCTTTAAAACTTTATGTAGATCATTATGGTACCTAACTTTATCAATAGGTACCTCTTTAGATTCGATGTCTATAATATTTGTTTTTCATAAATAAATACGTAGTTATCATTAGTGTGTTCGTTTCTATAATTTTAACCTTGAGTGCCAGGTATTACATAAGTAATATATTTTAAATCGTTTATTAATATTAATAAAGTAACTCCACGACTAAGACATATAAAACTATGTATCTACGTAAAACCCATCATTTAATGACTCTCGTTACTCTTTACTGTAGATATACAGGTTTAGAAGGCTCTTTATACATACATTGGCATTTATATGTTTATCGAACATGACATGTCACGACCATTTTATTATCAATTTGCTGCAAATTATTAGGTAGAGCAAAACCGGACTGGAATACTAAATTGTACGCGCAATCATTAAAACAGCTTAGGGAATTTGAAGAAACGGTACATGTTGTGGTATACGTATAACGGTAAATATATTCATCACGTACCTATTTTTTTATATATATTCATCATATAATATTAATGCAAGATGTTTTATAGTTTAATTTCTGGAAAATATAATAACAACAAATTCTAACCCCCGTACTCATAAACGTCTTAAAAGCTCGTTATAGCTAAAATAGGTTTATAATTCGTTTGTCTTTGTCTGTCATCTTGACATTTATACCAGTAAGAAAGAGACGAAGTCCATTTTAACTAAAGAGTTTCATAAGATTTTAATGAACAAGGCCCTAAGGAATCTTTAAAATAATTGTTTAAACTACCTATTTAAATTGTTTGCTTACCACTAAGCTGTGCAAATATATTATAAAAAGAAAATGTTTTAAAATAATAGTACAAAAAATGTAATTTATTAGTACCTATCCTACATGTGACTATTCGTGTAAGTAAATACAAGAAAATACTACTTACGTAGTTATAATATTTGCATTGTTATGTCATTTGTTAGTACAATAAAAGAATAATAATGCGATGAATCGTTATCTATGGAATACGAATATTATGATGCATCATAACATGTTAATTACATAAGATTACACACTACAATACCTGCTATTATTTACAAAAAACAAAAGTTGTTAAATATGTTTATTTAAATATATCTTCACAATTTAACACACTTACAAGTAGGTAAATTTGCATAAATAAGTGCTGGTATTTTATAGAAAATAGTGCAAAAATACCGCCTTCTAAAAACTACAAAAAGTCTGTAGTAATATCCCGACAAATCTAACCGATTTAGCAACGACTAATCAATACATTATTATTTTTCACATTTTAGAAGGCGATCTTTTTTCACTTATTATATATTTTTATACTTTTTTCGCATATTTTTCTGGCGCAGTTAAAATAATCCTTGATTTTATAATTAATTCCGAACAAAGCGATTTTCTTAATTTTTCTTTCCATCAGAACCATTTTATTTTATTTATTTATTTTATTAATAAAATAAATATACAATAGAAGTTTTACATTAGCAGTGTCGCATAAACCATCACTGGTTTTTCTGGCATTCTACCTTCATTTCATAGATAAGCGCTTCCTTACTTTTAAATGCTCTTCGTGTGATAACGGCACTTAATTATTGCGTAATTAATTAAGTAATTATATAGAACCTGCCTATTACATTGCATTAGATGGAAGTAGATAGAGAAGCGATAAAACAACTAAATGTTTTATAAGTACTCATATAAAACATTACTCTTATACCGTCATAAATTAAAATGTTGTCTGGCGCTATAACAGAAAATTCGATTTGTATGTAGGAAAAGTAAGGAATTCTGTTTATATAGTAAAATATTCTGAAGGGAATTGCTGCAGGAATTAATTAAAATGTTATAGATTGTTGAGATGGTTGTTTATTAATATTGATGATAGTCTACGGAAAATCTTCCAAACCATTTATTTAAGTATTAATTCCCTCTTTTTTATCATATTTAAAATAAATGAGTTTTGATAAAGAGGAACTCGTTTGTATGTATATTGATATCCTTCACACAGAGTCTAAAAATATAGTAGTTTTGATAAGTTTTATCACCACATTTGCGCCTTGAGGTTTGTCTTAACTGTTTTCATCAATCATTTCCTTGTTACATGATTCTTATTACTTCATCGACGTTACGCAAGGATCTAGTTCCACCGTTTGCGGTAAAAGTCACTGTATTTACAATATACTTATAAAAATAGACAAAGTTCTCATAGTGTAACAGAATTGGCAGTTTTGACACACCCACGTCTAAAAACCTCGGTGCATGACATTGAATTTATTATGCTTTCCACAAAGTTATAATCTGGCCGACAGAAGATTTAATACGATATGATGGTGACGAACCGCACAGATAGTGAGCTGTAAGAAATGATTAAAATCTAAGTTGATAAGACGGGATTCTTGCGACAGTGATATAACCACGCTGGTTTCATGTATCGTTGACGGTTTGTTGGACTTTTGATCGGCTAGCGGCGACGTTGATTGTCATTGTTCATCTGATAAAAGGCTCAGACTGCTAGACATTGACCTGGTTGAGACTTAGCTAAACTCTAATTTAATACTTGTGTTGTTGTGAAGCATTAGTACTACAAGGTAGGTAACAGATACGTAAATGATTTAGCAGTTTTCTAATAAACTAAAAAAGATATTGAACTAATTACGAATTACTATGAATAAATTTTCAAATATTCATAAAATTGCCTCAAAACTCTAATTTGTTATTAGTTTGTTGTTGTCAGCCATTAGTAGGTACTACAAGGTAATTTTATTCTCAAATAAACAAGAGATACGCAAATTACGTCACCTATTTTCTAATGAACTGAACCGATCGTGAATTGTTGTGAAAACTATGCTAATATTCATCAAATTGCCTAAAAGTGTTTTGCGCGTGAAATCGACTTACAAAATCGTTTAACTGAAACATGAAGAGGTTTATATAACCTCAGTAAGGTTAAAACGTCTGTCCTTTAAGAGGTATATTCACTATCGAATATTATTGTCCTTTTTAAAAGTAAAACGTGTTCCTGTGTGTCATTGAATCTTTGACTTTGTTATTATGTTAAGTAATTGTAGCAATTGTTAAAAGTGACCGTGTTGACTTTCTGTGCGGTTTATTAGCCATCAGTGTATCACAAGTTTGTTTTGCTGCTAAATAATTTTACTATTTTCACGAATAATTAAAAATTTCACAGAGATGTTGGCTATACAGAAATGTTGTGTGTATATAAAGCTGTTTGTTGTTTTTCCTCTATGTATTTGCGACCAACGACTTGTTATTCAAGACAAAACAAATATTGCCAATTTTCCCACTCTAAAAGAGCAGAGACGCAGAGCAGCCAAGAGGGTGGATGAGTTTGATTATCTGTGACTAATCAGGGACTAATTTAAAATTTTAAATAATATAATAATAATATTTTTATAGTTTAATTATTACTTAATTTTTTTTAATTTTAAAATAGTTTAGAAAATTAATATTTTCATGGTGTTAATATTGTTTAGAAAAATTCTTCAAATCCTAAAAATATATTGGAATGATTAACGGATTATCTTTAATTCTCTAATGTTTAAGCCCCGGCGGAAAAGAGGTGTATTTTAAGTTTGACGTGTACTTGTGTACCTACAAAATATAACAAATATAATGGATTTATTTTAAAAGCTTTAGTGATTGACATGATTGTATTGGCTCTTAGCTAGGTCGAGGGTTTTTTTATGGTACCTATGTTTCGAGCGTATCGCTCAGTATACCAGCCCTTTTATTACAGAATATGTTGAAATAAACTTGTTTAAATAGGTCTAGGTAGATTTACAACTGAACTTAACCTTGTAAGTATATCTAAATCTTTAACAAAAGCCTTGTCACAAGTAAGTATATTTGGTTAATATTATGTTTATATCATGAATGACAATCACTGAGTAAATATTGAATTGTTTTATATTATCTTTTGTACCATAACTAGAATTGTAATAAGTTTGATGATGATGTTAGAACAAATTTAAAATTACATAGAATGGGTGTAGGTAGGCATTGTCTTATGAGATCAGCGATGACGATCACTCTAAGGTCATAACTACGTCATCGAGGCTCAAGTGTTTGTTCATTGTATAAATTAGATCTTGCGAGGCTTAAAGTAACTACAATTGCCATTGACGACCCCCTACAAAAATATATGTCTGTCTCATTTCGATTTTATTGATCGACAAGACATTTAAACACAATGTAAAATATTAAGTGCTATTCGGAGTGGTTTTGCGAATAGTTCCTCGATTTCTTTTGTTCTGACAAATCTATAAATCAAACTGTTTCAAAACACGTTCTTCGAAAAATAAATAATTTTTAAAAGACAATTTTATATACAGAGAACGTACAATAATGGTTTAGTATTTGCTCATAAGATGATAATTAACTGCCGCGTTATTCAATGCAATAGTAAAACTGAAATATATGACGTCTGCAATAGACGAAAAGAAAAAGATAAGAAATAATTTTAACCATGAAAATTATTCAACTATTTTCTTAAAATTATAAATAAAATTAATTTATTAAAGAAATAAATAATATTTAAGAAGGCAGTTAGAAATAGTGAACTACTAATATGAAAATGTTTTTTAAATTACAGATAAGACTGAAATATTTAAAATATTGATATTAGGTAGCTAATCGAAATCTTGAGCACATTTGTAATCATTGTAAATACCTTCTTTATAAATATAGGTAGGTTACCTATTAACTGCGGTAACCTCTATTGTTATGACAATTCACATTTTTCCCAAGAAAATTAACGAAATAATTATAATTTGGCTATATCAATTTGTTAGAATTTGATGAAAAAATATGAAACTTAAATCTACTATTGTTTATTAGTATACTTAGATATCAGCAATATAATATTTGTGCTAATCGATAATGGCATTTATTTCACCCAGTCAACTAAATTAGGGTATAATATTACGGACTGTTGTCTAAATATTTTTCATTGTTATTGTACTTTTTGCGCTTTACTTGAACTTGCCTGTTCCTAAGCAATGATGCAGTCTACGATGAAACGCGCTTACCCACTAAATACCGATTCACTCGTGGCTTGAAGACTGGCAGATTATAGCTATCGGGAAACAGAGATGCCGGCAGCGCGCAGCAAATTCCACAACTTGACATTTCGCACAATAAAAGTGATGCCTCAATAAAGAAATTTACTTCAATAATTATCGAGGTGCAATAGTAATGAAGAATATTGTACAAAATTATTATCTACGCCATAATGCGTATGTACCTATAGCAAATTAATTAGTCTGTGAATAAAAACATCGTGAGGCAACGGGCATGTCTAGAACTACGCATTCAAAGACATGAGATATACAGCTACTTGGACAGCATGTCTGGATTATAGCATAAACTCTCACCTCTTAATAGTTTATAGAAGACTTGCTCAGTGCGAGCGCTTGGACATTGAAGTATTGTTATTAAAATAAATAGATAAAACATAACTATTTCTCATGCTACCTTCTTTTAATTGGAAGATTATTGCTTTTAAACAGATTTTTTAAATATCTATTCTGTGATTTAGATTAAAGCAATAGGTACTTAGAGGTACTTAGTCCGATATGGCTACTTACAACAAAGCTTCATCACCGGTTTGTGGCCTTCCATTGTCGGTTACTGTAAATAGGAGGTGTTTAGTGCGCGGACATGTTAATTTGGCGTGCACGATCATTGTTTCCGTGAGTGCTGCGCCAGCGCATCGAAAGCGAAAACTGACATTCGAAACAGTTGTGTTTACTGATGTGAACTGTAAAAAGTTCCGCTTAACAACAGCAAACTGTATTTTAAGAAAGAATATCGGTTATGAAACCTGATTATAACCATAATAGTATTCAGAAACGAATTTTAATGTGTGACATTTATCCATTTGTTTATTTGTAAACATTGTGATATAATCCTTAGTCGGATAAAGTGATATAATGTATGCACACAGCGCTCCGAACTACTTTCTCTT
Source organism: Meganola albula (assembly GCA_936450015.1). Taxonomy (NCBI): domain Eukaryota; kingdom Metazoa; phylum Arthropoda; class Insecta; order Lepidoptera; family Nolidae; genus Meganola; species Meganola albula. The sequence goes on along the minus strand of OW388155.1, from coordinate 7,397,275 downwards.
GAATTCGGTCGCGAAAGTTGTCTTACACACAGCGCACTTTCTATGGTTCAGTTCGAGTATAGTGCCTCACTGTTACTATATTGATTTTGATGCTTACGTGTATAGTTATTTATTAATATAAACACCAATAATTAGTAGTTGTTAACGTTACTAATAATATTATATCAAAATAAAATAAAATATATTGTTGAAAAGAAATTGTAATGTTGATGTGCCTTGTAATAAATAAATAAACATACATATTTTTGAAAATCTAATTAATATTGTCCAAACATGGCTAAATGTTCCAACCTAGAACCGGTAACAAGTCTTCGAAATCTTCATAACGTAAACATAACCTAACATAACTTAAACATAACTTAACGTTAACATAACCTAAACCTAATCTATTTGTATTAATTGTAATTTATTGATTGTAATCCAATGACTTTAAAATATAGTCACGTGTCTGCCGCTATCTGTTAGCGTAAGAAGTAATTGTGCAAAATTTTGCATTGATATAAGTTTTAGTGTTGGAAAGCTTGGTGAAATGTCTAACCTCACTGCAAAGCAAGTTGAGACAAGTCGGTCTACTTTCACCTTCGCTGCATTTAAACCAAAGCTGAAAACCTTACTGCATTAAGTACCTACTGTTTGAATACCAAAACTCCTAAGTTCCAAGCATATTACATGCAACTGGAAGAATTTTTTGTCTGTAAAAATAAGTTATTTTTTATTATTAATGACAATGACAAAAACCGGGTTATACTAAATATTCATATTTTAGTAGTCACAAAAATTATCAAATTTAAGTATGTTATTATTAGTTGTTATTTTAACCGCACCACGTGTTTTTACAATTCAATACATTTTGACGTTGCTAGATAAATAACCCACGATACGTTTGTTTATGTTTACTCATAAGTGCCTATTGAATTACTACTACAACTTACGCATTGAATTATTTGTCAATAATACCGTTTAGACAATGAACTTATCTCACCAACAACAATCTGCTATTGCGCGCGGTTACATAAAAATTTTGCGCATATTTAACCTCATCTGATCTAAGCAAAAGGTATTTAAAATCATGCAAATAAGCTTAATATGAATTACCATTATTACTGCGCTCGTGAACTTATAAAAATTAAAATAATAATTGTAATAAGTATTTACGTTCAAAATATAACGTTGAAACTGTGTAAGTAGCGAATGCTGCCATCTAACAGCATAGTAGCAATACTCCGGCTTGTAGATGTTGTATAAGTTTCTAAGCAGTGTTAACAGATGGCGCTACTGCAGTTAATTTTCGTAGCAGGAAAATCCGCTACGCCGTAGATGTCGTAGCACGCGGAGATCGTCGCAGATTTCGTGTTTGTTAACTCGTATACCTAATTTGTTTTGATATTTGTATTCTGATGTTGTATGTAAATACTTTGTGGATAATAATATTAGGTACCTAACCAAACAAAAAATGTTTTGTATCTTTTACCTAAATTAGTTATATATAACTGATAGATATATTTAAGCTAAAAATTACGGTTTCTGATTTTTAATGATATCTTATTTCAAAAATAAGTTTTAAAATAAGTATCTTTCGAGGTATAAATTATATTCATAGGCGAGTTACTACCTGTAACTATCTTTTAATTAAACGCCTAAGCAATTGTCTAATTCAAGGGCGATTACAATTTACAAAAACTAGGAAAAGAGTAAACTTCATCGAGGTCTTTTGTCGCTAAATACCGGCGTCACCCCGAGTGCGGAAGGTCCTCGGTTGTCACCTTGATTTTACGCATTTACTCACTCCATTTAGGTTTTATTTTAATTGGTGCTAAGCTGGATATTTAGGATGTGATGTTTGAGTTTTGTTAATATCTAAGTAAGTTATATTTACAACTTTCAGTCGTCAATATAGTTTTCTACATTATTTATTTACGTAACACTTAGATTTGTTTTTGCGTTGTCGTTACGTAAAACTAGTTAATTAAATCAACAGTATATTATTTGCACAAAAGCTGATGATGCCAATCATGCAGTAAATAAATAGCTGTGTGACATCAATCAGCATGGATATGTGATGTCAGTGTCGTACGATTAATAAATGATATCTACTATTTTAGTATCGGTCAAGTGTCATGCGCGAATATCCCTATCCTAATAATATATTTAATTCTTGATCCTTTTTTTTAATAATTTGACTCTTTGAACCCACGATCCCATTTGTGAGGAATATTAAGTAGGACCAATAGGGCTGTGACGACCCAACGAAATTATGAAAAGGCGGTATTGGGTATCTTAAAGTAAATAAATAAATTACACATCGGAATGTAATATGGCAAAATTGATATTTGGCAAATACATAAAACTTAAGAATTATGAGGGTATTTACTTTATTGACTAGATCGACAAGGAAAATACGTTGTATCTACAAATGAATACATATAAATATTATCTTTAAAAACATTATAATCGCAATGGTAAGTTTAATGTATCTCTTGAACTCTAGAACAAGTTATTTGTCGCTTTTTAATTTACCTTAAACATGTTGATGTTATGCATGTTTATTTGTGTATTATTATACCGTAAACCAATTAAAACTATTATTACTAATAGCTACGTAGGTACTTATATATTTTTTTTTACTTTATAGAAACGACCGTATGGACCATCGAAAATGCACATGACAGAATTTGTGACACGATTAAAACGCTAAGCTTATCTATTAACACTGGTGGTGGTATAATTATTTTTAAGTTTATTTTAAATATTTGTTTTTAAACATTAATCGTGTTTGTGTACGCAAAGAGTCGAGCCGGATATTTATTTATAAAGTTCGATACGTGAAACCGATTCGGTGGGTAAAGAGGTAGCACGTGCCTAGGTGATATCGCCGAAAATCGCGAACGCCGTCTTATCTGTACTTAAAACGTTAAATGTTTTATAACAATTTGATTTCAATGTCATTGAAATGGTCTGAAAAAATAGGGTTTTTGCAATGAGCCTGGCCTTCGTTTACGTTCACTGGATATTTTTATAGATTTTTATATTCGCGTCAATACAGTTAAAAAAAACAATTAAATCCGTATTTAGTTTGTTTACTTTTTCCGGATACAGTACCTGTGTACCTATTTATTTACAAATTAATTAAAATCTATGCCAATTTTTACAATATTACGTGACTTAAACGTGGCTTAAAAGTATTAAAATTTGCTAAACTTTTAATGTAGGTTGTCCTAAATAAATCTTTTTTGTGTAGTTAGTAAAATTAAAAGAAATTAAACTGTCTGTACTGATTTTTGAAAGCATATTTACAAAACCAGAAGACAATTGAATTTGTTAATTAAAATCTTAAAATTCTCATGCTACGTTCACCTTCTGAGAGAAGAATAAAACTGTGGTTAAGTTATGTAATGCGTCTTTCTAAAGTATTGAGAAATGGACTCGGCAACTACATACTAAATTCAAAGATTTTGTTAAAATATAAATTACCTGACTTACACTGACACACTTAGTCATTAGATCAAACATAAAAAACGCGTAGTCCTTGGGCATTCAACTCTACACCGTTACGAATCACCGTTCTAAGCTTGTGTTATGTCGATCTCTTCATTTTTTGCAGATTGTATCGTTCCCTTTATCAACATACCTACCTAGTTACATTACATACATGAAATCCCTTAGTATTTACTACAGTTCAAATGAAAATTAAGTTTTTCCTCTTGTGCGCGTCTGTTCTATACAAAAAATATTTATAGTTTTAAAATGAATTCAAGATGATTTATATGCTACTAAGTAATAAGCAATATTTTAAACATTTTTGGAATAAATGACTGTAAGTAATGAGTGTTCAGCAAATTAAAGAACATTGTAGGAAGTAGGAAATCGATTCAATGTCGAACGCATCCTTAAGAGTTTAACAATGTACAGGCGTATTTATGTATCCTCGTTGACCTTGTTCAGTTATTGTGTGGTCTATACCAGGTACTTTTCGTCAAAATATATGTAAAACTCGTTAGTCTCGATACAGTAATTGATAATGCCGTATATCCTTTTCTGGAATCCTGTAGAAATCAGACAATCTCAACTTAGTAAACTTTATTTTTGTTGCTCGTTACAGATTATCTGTATAGTTTAAATTTTGATTGATATCTATTTTAAAGTTATCTAGAAATTTCATTCTGCGGTCTCTCGAAATGTTCCGAGTTTTCATAAGGCCATGGTCGCGCAAATCACGCCAATTAAGTACTCTCCATTTCAACACGTAGAAATTAATGTTTAGCAACCTGCGTTATTGGCCAAATTGTCTGACCCTAAGTTATGTCGAGGTAAAATTAATCTTTCGTGATTGTAATTTTTCTGAATCACTCTGTTTAAAATTTGATATATTAAATGTGGAAGTAATTCTTTGCATTATTCATATGTATCCTAATGCCAATTAGAACATAATAGTATTTTATTAAATAAATACTTTCATTGTTAAGCATTGCTAATTGAAATAGTTGAAACAGCCTCAAAGTATTTTTTATGTCCGCATTTCCATATTATATGCGAATATTTAAAAAACTAGGGCACGCCGTTATTTAGAGGTCTGTCCAATAACAATAACATTTTACGTGATGATAACCCGCAACGTGATTCTATTATGATGAACTTTAACACATCGTCATTCATGACACACTAATTTAAAAACTAAGAACAAAAGATTTTCATTCCGTTACTTCCGTTTACGTCATCCTGTATTTATGCTTACAGATGATTTATAAACGGAGAAATTTGTATTACGCACTCTTTACCTTACCACTGTAACTAATTTCATTGCCAGTTGGCAAGGGTATAGATAGCATCAAATGCCGACGCATGTTTACTTATTATTGCACTATCGGATGTGTACAAATATAAAATCATTATTAAGTCATCGACCATATAAATCGTTTTTCTTAATCTTTTATAACACAATAAAACATGTTTAAAATAATTAGGTAGATTCTATGCAAAATACAAAAAACATAGCAAAAAAATCAATTATTAGAATATTTGTGAATTTTTCATATCTAATTGTCTTCTAAATTGGGTTCGTTGAATTTCGAGATCTCCAGCATTATGGCATGGGTGCATTTTGAATCATATTCCTTCAAAGGAGTTATAGTGCGATGTTTCCGTTCGGATACAGCTGTACAAATAATTACCAAGTATATTATTTATGTCTGCGGTCGTGTTCATATTTTACCCCTTCAAGGGTAGTGATACATTTACAACAAAAGTTATTAATATGATTTTATGACTAATATACCTTGTATCTATGAAGGTGTTTTGCAATTAGTAACCCTTATTAAAACGGTGAAAACGGCTGAACATAACAAAATTTGCAGACATGTAGTTTTTTGCTGGGACTAGTTGCGAATGAAGTCAAAATTAGTTTTTTATTCTAAACACAAATTGTTATGTCTTAATGCTAATGTGTGACTAATATTTTTATAATATGTAAACGTTATCGCCTTTTCCTCCTAAGGTCAGGTAATTCCGTATGTTACGTTATAGCTTATTTTCCGTTGAGAATCCCCACGTGATGTTCTTAGATGGCTTTTACGTCATACGTTCCGGCAAAGATTCTTGCTTTTTTTATCGATGCAGATTACACTTGGTAAATCCTTGATTCATAAGATACTTTATGTTTTAGATTCATAACGATAAACCTATGAAAAAATAAATTGAAGAACTATTTTATTTAACCAATAAAAGTATTTTTAAAATGTATAATTAAAAGTAAGGAATCAAAGAGAGTGTTGATTAATTTCTTCATCGAATAGGATGTGCTAAAGTAAAGGAAAATCCTTCTGCTACAGGGCGCGGAAATTTATAAGAGTTTATAGAATTTTGGCCTAATTCTGCATACCCATGCGCTACTGCCAAATAAAATAAATGTCCCATGCCATTTCTAAAACAGTTACAATCTTTTTCTTCACCGATATTGATTAGTAGAGGTAGAACAATTCACACAAAGAATATCATTAATAAGTAGGTACATATGGATTTCTTATTGTTTATAATCTGATTATTTAATCCACGTTCTTATCTTCTTACGTACAAAGGCAAAAGTAGCAAGTAAACCTGCCAGTCGCGTCGTCTTGATTTATGACGTAATTCAATATACAAGAACAATTAAGTTAAATGGATGGGATTTTATTTAGTTTTACCATACATAATGATAAACTAGATGGCACTGTCCTCTTTTTAACAGTGTTTAAATTAGCGCAAACCAATTTACGTCAAATGACAACATCGTTCACAGATCAACAAGGCCGATGACCGTCATGCTAAACGTCTACGTTAGCCTACCATAAAATTACTGACCGCAGATTCTCATTTGCTTGAATAACCTGTTGTTAATTAATAATTGTATAGATAATGTGATATTACTTAACTTGTAGTGCAGCGGTAACGGACGCGATTTAGTAATATAAGTCGTAGGTTCGTTCGTAGGTCGCACTCACTAGTCACTTCTATGTTGAATTTAAACATCGCCATTGCTCAGTGTCAGTAAAAGAAGGCATCGTGTGGAAATCGGTATATCTAGGAACTAAACATTTAAGGAACTTTTAATTACATGCACATTTAGTTAGATGTGATTTCTTCACATATTTTTAAATGTTTACGTGTATTTTACACTATATAACGTAGATACGTAGAATGACTGCTATGAGCAAAAGTTTAAAGTTATATTACAAAGTAATTTCGTAGGGTTTAGAATGAAATCCGTTACAGTCTGAAATCACGATATGATAGTCCAAAATCTATAGAAACTTACTTAGTAGTCTATGGTGGTTGTTTCACGTAACATACAATATACCTATTATCTTGTTACGAAATATTAACACATTGTAATTGTTAGCAGGAAATTAGGCAATGGATTGTATTCAATCAATCAACAGTATAAAGTTCATTAAATGATCGAAGGTTATACAGTATTAAAAAGAAAAAAATATATACAGAAAAAAAGCTATTCGCTACATTAAATTACTTGCCTTCTGTTGGTGCGTACAAGCGTGACGAAGGTCTTGAGAATGATAGAATACAACATTTCTCAAATGTCCTGATAACTTACTTTTCCTGATACACTATATAGGGCGACTGGTAATTAGTGTAAAATACTTTTTCACGTAGCAGTGCTCATGGTTACAATTTTCCCAAATTAATTTAATTAAATTAGCTATTCTATTTTGAGCCGTGCAGTAGAGACGACGATAATGGAGTGTAGATTACACTTTTATTTAATTAATTTTACCAGTAACCCTATAAGTTAACTACAAGTTCAAAGTTTTACCAAAACGTCATTATCGTCAAAAACTAATAGATTTTTGACCTTTATTTATATAAAAACCCTTTGAGACATTTATGCAGATTTTGAGTAAATAACTAATTAATTTACATATATGAGAAGATATAAGATATATTATATAGTGCTTCAAGTTAGTCAGTTTAAGGAGATTTTTAAATGTATAAAGTATCTACGTATCTACCATAAATTAACACCTACATCGTCTAGGTTGTTCAAGGTGGTTAATGACATATGAACATTTAATATTTAACCCTACCTCTCTAAAGTATAGTAGATATGCGCATCCTTTGTCGTGAGATAGTTCATTAATGTAAATATACCTACCTAATTGCCACGTACTGCGTGACGCAGTTAGAAGAACACCGCAGTACATTGGCACCACGCCGAGGCCTGTGCCCCGACCGGGTCAACACGATGGCGCGTGTCACTGTCTCGTCTGTCCTCTACCTTGAAATTTTATTGATCACAGCTAAAAATATGCTGAGCTTTAAACGTATGTTTTCATAATAATATTCTTTTCTTAGAACCTCCTCAATGATAATGCTTTGAAGCTTTGCAAATTCTTAGGATTGTGGAAAATGGATTCGTCTGATTGCTATTTGCAGATAACCTTTGAAGGATTGAAATTTATTAGTTCATTGCATTCTAATAACATTAGCTAGTGTGTAAAAACAAAAACTAATTAACGAATAGGTACCTATCTTACAAAAATTCGCAGAACGTTGGTACCTATTTTACTCTTAAGTGCCCTACAAACAGACATAGGTTTTTGTCAGAGCCGCTTCAATTATACCAACTTAATTAATTTTGTAGATTATTAGGGAAGGTTGACTACTTAACTTAAGTGCTAAAATAAACAACGATATGCAATCGGCTCTTCCTATTGTATACTTACTGCGCAGTATGTTACAGATAAGCGGTCAATGTAGGAAATGATTGTTCCTGCATTTGTATAGGTAATTGAAGATGCGTGTGTGTGGGATATTAAGGGCCTGTGTGTACTATAAATTAGGTCTTACCTCTAAAATCAAACTTTAGTTGACTACCATCTAAATTAGATGTTCATTTTAATTTAATTTTTTTATTTATGTTTCTTGTATCTGGTTAATATACCTACATGATGGACTAAAGCGAATTCAATAAGTATTTTATTTATTTTTTTTAAATTGAAGTTATAAATTAATTCGTAAATGTTTAAGTTATTTTATAACTACAAAACTTTCCAAAAATACAGAGCGCTTTCTCTATTTTGGCAAATTTTGCTTAACATATTAAAAACAAAACTGATAATATGTAAAGCATATTCATAGACATGTCTGCAGCATTTAATCAATTGTTGAACCTAAGTAATATTAATTTAAATGAGTATTTTATGTTAATATAATAATTAATTATTATAAATTAAAAAATAAGATACCACTGACGCAAAAACTCATGGTAAAAACGAAAAAATACGAAATAAATAACCTACTTATAGATTATGATGATAACCATAACTATACTACTTGTAGGTATTAGTATGTGCTCGCGAAAAAGGATTTTAAAATATAATTATATTTATACACAGACTTCATAATATGAGTTGAGTATGTAAAATTGGTTATTTACTCAACGTACATAATTTAGGAGTTCTTTTAGCAGATTGGGTTGTCTATTTCTTCATCAACACCAGCTTTAAAGAAAAACCTCATGAAAATGGTCCATCGTTTAAGCGTTGCAATGCCAAAAACGCGTACACAGATCTTCGGGTCCAACTTTAATACGCCTGGTTTTCGTCAAGGGCCTCAAGTCTTAAAAAAGAGATGAGTGGGAGTGTAATTTCATGTAGGCATTAGAACTTTACAATGGAGGTTGTCCTTAAAAGCTTCAAATAATTAAACTGTAAAGAAGCTTTTGTGTGTAATGTTTAACGTTAATTATAATAAAGACGAGCCTACACGACATCAAATATTATACGTGGGCCGGCGTTAAGGTTTCCTTTAGCGAAGTTTATTTAGCGAACATTAGATATATTAGTAGGATATTTTATGGCTCAACTTGTCTATTTTTAGCCTTAAAAACGAATTACATAACATTTATCCAGTAGATTTTATCAATAACAACCAGTGAGTAATATGTATAACAATTAAGTAAACGATTAGGTAAGTTGTGAATTAACTACGAATTCCTTTTTAAATAATTTACCCAAATTAATTTTATAGTACTAATATTATTAAAGTGAAAGATTGTAACATTGTATGGGTTTATGTTTGTTACTCCCTCACGCAAAAACTACTGGACGGAATTTGATGAAATTTGGCCCTGAGATAGATTATGGTCTGGATTAACACATAGGCTACTTTTTATCCTAATAAGTACCACGCGGGCGTAGCCGTAGGCGGAAACTAGTATTTAATAATATGCGTGTCTCGTTTGAGGTAGTATGTGTTTGTCGACGTGAGCTTGGACGTGGTGACGTGACCCGAAAACGTTATTTTTCCGGTTTCTTGAATACTAGTCTTGTCTTGTTCTTAACCGTTATGTGTAGGTACGCTTATAAACTTTAGCCGCAAATCGCAATACTTTTAATAATAATAGCTGAACTGAATTAGAATTATGCTTTAAATGATGAAAATCCGTATAATTAGGTCTTTAATAACCATCGGTCAGCCTATGTTGTCTAAGATAATACAGATTTTAAACTTTCGCTTACAGCTTCGTCCGCGTGGTGCTTGTTGGAAAAAAAGTAGCCTATGTGATAATACAGACCATAATCTATCTCTGTGCCAAATTTCATCCAACTCCGTCCAGTAGTTTTTACGTGAAATAGTAACAAACATACATCCATACATTCTTACAGACTTTCGCGTTTATTATGTTAGTATCATAGGATAAGCTACTAGTGGCGAAGAGTCCATACAAGCCGATTCTAATCGTCTTCCCTTTAGGAATTGGTTAATATAGTTTGCTTCATTAAAATTATATAACGCCTAAAAGTGTTAAATAGCATTAAAAATAAGTACCTATGAAAGTGGTGGTCGCCATAGTTACATCGGTGACGGTATTGAAGAGATATTATTTTCTTATTCAAGAACTTTTTTGCTCGGCTTCCCTTTTTCAGATTTCCACCCTTGGCCATTGCTAGCTACCCAGAGAACTTTGTTCCTCGTATTTCTCACCTTTTAAACTTTCCTGGGACCTGTACGAACATTTCAAAACGAACGGCTGAACCTATTTTGGTTTTAAAATGTTCATACAGGTCCAAAGAAGGTTGCTCTCTCTTAAATAGCTGCTAGTTCTATCCTTCTAATAAAGTCTCTTTCCGCGTCTACAACTTTTCATGCACCCTTAAATATTTTAAATTGCGCAACGAATTTTAATAGTGTTTTTATCAGAGTAGAGTGATTGAAGAGAAAAAATAAGGTATTATTTAATATCGTTTTATTAGCTGAATTTTTCGTGGGTAATTATATTCAAGAGTACTGACTGAGCTATTTCATCAATATTTAGTCTTGCTCTCTAATAAAGATAGCGATAGCCTAGTAATATTGGACCCGCAAAAGCAAATGCGAAAAAAACTGTCGCTCATTCACGCCTGAAAGCAAACCGATGCAAAACTACTGAACCGATTTGGATGAAATTTGGTATAGAGTTAGTATCAGACCCTGGAAAGGACTTAGGCTAGTTATTATCCGACTCCGCATAAAGAGGTTAATGTTTTAGCGCGATAACCGGCAAATGCGCGGGCGGGCGGAGCCGTGTTCGGAACGCTAGTTCATATAAATTAATCTCAAAACATTATAATAACGAAATTCGAATTACTGGCGTTTTCCCTCCGCGTGCGTTTAGTTGGATAATGTTGTTTATTACCTATTCCTCGAAAACATAATGATTTCATTCAAGTTATAGGTAATGAATTGATTCGCTTATTCGTAAAATTATCAACCATGAGCCATTCATGAGCCGAACCTGCCGATGCAAGCTCCTTGACCCACTTGCAGTTGCGTGACAGTGGTCAACCGATGATGTACAACTTTCACCTAAACGTACTACTATTATATCAGCTGTGTACGCGCACTTTGTTATCAGTCATTTCCCTTGCCTTTTTCCCATTTGTATTGGGGTCAGCTCAAAATGAAACGAGCGACTGCCGTCAGACCTCGAAACCCGTAGGAAACTAGTAGTTGAGATGATTAAACCAAGTGTCACCTTTTTAACGAATATCATAGATGTTTTAAAAGACAACATAGACCAACGGTTTAACATGCTCTCCGAGGCAGGAAGGCCCTCAACCAACAAAACACCGAAACAAAACTTTGTACACAAAGATTGTCTGCGGACAGTATAGCCATAAAACCGTAAAAACATTTTTTTTTAAGTTTTTTTATGAAACTTATAGATGGTTGGTTAGGCGTGGACACTGTATTTGAGACACTAGATGCAGGTGCGCAGTGTCTTCAATAAGTAATTTTATTCTACTTTAACATATGACTGTAACATGTTTACATCATGTATGAAAGCTGAAATAAAACTATAATTATAATATTATAGCCCAATCGAGCGGCTTACACCTCTCGACTGCAGTACTCTTAGTACGAGTTATCAATACGGAAAAATATTTTAGAATACTATCATGAACCTGTCAAGATAATAAGTTAAAATGCACACAAATCTACCAATTATTTTACCTATTCTGTTTCCAATCCATTCTATTATATTTCCTTCGTTACTTTTTATTTTTAATAAATGTTTTGAACGAAAGAATGAATTTTTGACAAGTTTAAGATACACTGGCCTGCAAAACTAAGTATGACACTTTTAAAATTGCAATGATTTAAAATGGTATTTCTATTGTTTTACCTTTTTTTTTAAGCTGAAAAGGTTACTCTATAGTTAACAATAGTTTGAAAGAAAGCTGATAAAATTTAACTTTATTTCAACGGCCTTTAGTTAAAATAGACTTTGTTTCTTTTTATTAGTATAAATGTCAAAATGACAGACAAAGACAAACGAATTTTAAGCTTATTTTAGCTATTATAATGGGCTTATAAGTCGTTTATGGATACGGGGGTAAATCTCTAACTCCTATAGTTTAGGAAAAAAAATCAAAAGTGTGATACTTAGTTTTGCAGCCAGTGTAGTATTCGAAAACTTTTTTCGTTTTGATGATCTCTTAATTTTTTTTTCATTTATTCATAAATAATTTACATTGTGTCAGAATGCAATTTTTAATAGAAATAAATATAATTAACAGCGGATAGTTAATTGTATTGAGGATACTAAAGGTATTGAGGTCGACTTGTTATCAGTAATCCAAACAAAACAGTACCTACTTGTTAATAGTAAACTGTAAACAATATGAGTAGGTACCGGCTTACAGTTTTTAGCAGTAGAGTAAGTAGTTATCGCGATTTAGTTGTTTCGGTTGTTTATTACGTTTAATCATCACTGAAAGTAGTGAATGAACTGGACTTAATTAACAATTACGATGAGTAAATGATTATGTAAGTATTTCTAGTGTTTCATTATTTAATTATAAAATAATGATACATTCTTTCTTATGTTTAAATTGACTTTAGCTAGACTAGGTATATCTGATTTTAACTGACTCGTACTTAGTCCAATACTAGGTAAATTTGACCTTATATAAAGTGTAAAATATTTTGCGATAGATACCTCTCTTCAAAACTTTTTAGTGTCCCACTGCTGGGCACTGGTCTTCACTCAACTATCTTACGAGTTGAGTGGGTTGGGTGGATGTCACATGTCGTCGATTGATTAGTTCTAAGACATGCCGTTTTTCTCCACCGATGTTGAGCAGCGGCGATGAAAAAAATCACTTAAAGATGTGTGGACACGACCTGCGATCGAAACCGCGACTTTATATTTCAAGGGCGAGGCCCATACCGCTGCGCCACCTCTGCTCTGCTATAGGTATAGGTACCTACTTACAACGCATTGATTTATGCAAGTATGAAATAATATAAATTATTTTCAATAGTTTTCAATTCCACACGTGAGTAATTTGTTTATCGGTCGAATAAAATTATAACCTTTAGGACGGGAATTTGAGCCCTGACCACAAATCTGCATTTATTGCAAAATACTACCTCTATATGGGCACACTGGGACAACTACATTTCGTTAAATACATGAGTCAACAATGATTCGTCAGCAACATAATTATTAAATACTAGCTTTCTGCCCGTGGCTCCGCCCGCGCCTAAGTCAGTTTTCGTGCTAATCCATAGACCTCCTTCTGCGCAGTCAGATAAAAATTCTATGTCCTGCTCAAACTATCTCTATACAAAATTTCATTCAATCTGTGCTGTAGTTTTGTAGTGAAATCGTAACAGACAGACAGACAGTTTTTCGCATTTATAATATTAAGAAGGATGTATAATATCTGAAGGTTTTCGTATCGGTGACTGAAATTTGAGTTCCGATAGTATACAGCTCATCGTTCGCCGTGGGCCGTGGCCTACTGACCGCGTTTGCGAGTAAAACAAAAGTAGACGTTAACGTTTAAACTTCGAGATGGACAGCCACTCAGAACATTTAATTACGTTATATAAACTAACGAATATTTAAATTAGCGATACTGCTGTTCTAGTTCCTGCATGTTTATGTTTATGTATTAATGCTTCCCATCTTGAAGTTATCGTTACATGATACGAGGCTATTATTATATCATTTTAAACGCGCACTTACTTGCTACTTGACTGATAATATCATAACACGGTCAGCTGTGTGTCAGTTTGTTTAGTTATTGTTCAGTTGTATATGATCTTCCAGAGGTCTACCTATCTTATCTTTAGGTGCCTGTAGCTTTCTGAACTGTTGAAAGCTTTTAGCTTAATTGCGTCGTTAACTGTTTTACTAAATTAAATGTATTTTACGGCGAATACCTTTATTAGTTAACTAGTTTTGAATCTCTAGAATGACTGTTTCCTAAAATAATATTAAGCCGTTGTGGAATCCAATACAATGTTGGTAAAGATCACTTTCACTATATTATTCACATTTGTAATTAGAAAATAACGATCGTTAACAAATGTTCCTAATTTGTAAATGAGTCTAATTATAGTGCTAGTGATAAGAATATTGCCTAGTTAAAACTTTTGTAAACAATTTATAAAGTTCCTTTTCTGCAAGAACTCAACTCTCTGCTTACAAGGAATCTGTAAATCTGTCGCTTAGTCGTGTCGTCGAATTGGATTAAGACAGTTACGTAACCTATATATTACATCGTTCTAAGAAAATTACTGTCTCTCGTCTCTACATGTATGGTCCTACAATCGGACCGGACGCCAGGCCTGGCGTCCGGTTCGAGTTCTCGGAGCATTCGTGAATTGCTGTATCTTGTGCAAATCGTGGTTAAGCAAAAAGAGACCTCAAGGGAAAGTAATTGATTTCGAGTAAATCGCTTTTAAAAATTTGAGTCCCAATGAGTTTCGTTTCGCCTCGAGCGCGATTCACTAAAAAAACATAGAAACTACGCCACTTAAAATATTTTGATAACGACTAAAACAAAACTAAAGACCACAGAATCGAAACAAAAAACCTTTTCCAGTCCGTTCAGGTCCCTTTTTCGTACATAGGTACGCAAAAAGGGACCTGAACGAATAGATAGCTATCTACTAATATTTTTATACAAAAGTAGAGTCGTAGATACACACAACAATTCAGTAAAACATTAATATTCGCGAAATGAGATCTCCTAAGTCGGTTAGAATAATGAGAGTATAGTGTCACCATTCGCCCGGAGCAGCGGGTTGAACATAAGTCTACGGTACTGGATTGGTGAGCCCGCGCCGACGCTTGTTTGACATCGAAGGTTATCGCCGGTGTCAGCGACCAGTCGACGCGCGCCCACATGCGCTTCTGTATACAAACAACGCTACACATACTCACATACACACATGTGACCGCACACCACATATACAGGGCGTGTTAACATCACATGTCTACCAATAACTGACTTTCATTAATGTTCCGTCGTCAGTGTACCAAATAGTAGACTATTCATTTGCTACCACAGATAAAATCCAGATGGAGTACCTATTAGTATATTTCCTTGCTAGATTTTTTATAAAAGTAGCTTCACTAGATCCTTTAAGATAAAGGGCGTGCTCTCTGGTTTTGCCAGTTTTAGCATAAAATACTTTAATACCATGTGATAATCTTTAGTACCCAATTCATAGTAGAATAGAGGTAGTCAGTTACACCATGTATACATTATATTTAAAGTAGGTTACAGTGTTGCTACAACCTGTAGTTGAGTGAGACACACACCGTGTACTCTATCCTTCATGCGCACATGCGCTTGATAGTGAAGTTCATTACAGATTATTGATCCGATTAAAAATAACTTATTAGCACGACTGTTTTATCAACAAAACAAATAGCGGCCCTGTACACAATAATTAAACAAATACATTTATCTACGTATAGGATATGTAGATTGGTTTCGATTTCTCCACAAACAGTGATAGTGAATGTATGTAACTCGAAACTAAAATGCTCTAATTTGAACGAACATCAACAATATACAAAACTTAATATGTATCTGCCTGTATTGAATCACGTAAACACTACCAATTAACGATCCATTTTTAAACTGATTCATTATGCTACAAGAATTAAATTTATTTTCATAGAAAACAGTAAT
The DNA here is from genome assembly GCA_936450015.1 of Meganola albula. Classification (NCBI taxonomy): domain Eukaryota; kingdom Metazoa; phylum Arthropoda; class Insecta; order Lepidoptera; family Nolidae; genus Meganola; species Meganola albula. The sequence continues at coordinate 7,381,307 of OW388155.1, read as the reverse complement.
ATCATATTATATTAATCGATAATTATTAGCTTGGCGTAAATAGCTTACAGTGAAAGTTTATTTATACAACTCGTGAAATACGTTTTATACTGACTGATGTACTACCAGGGTAAGGGCAATGGCCGTCCTTCCTTCCGCTGCCGCCTTCCCTCTTACAATTAACTTCTCTATCTACATTGAAGTTAAAAGTATAAGGTCTTACTCATTGTTTGAAATACCAAATATTTTTAACAAGTGATTGATTTTCTTGAATATACCTAAGTAAAACACAAGGATAAACTATAAAATATAAAATACAAGGATAAACTAGCTGCCCCAGCGAACTCCGCGAAATTCTCATCTTTTAAACCTTTCTTAAAATTGTTAAATAACTAATATCGGGTGGTAAACTCGTGAAAATTAAGGGTCGTATGTATTTTTTAATACCACCTGGACGACCTTGAATCACATAAGCGTATGAAAAATAGATTACGACCGATTCTCAGACCTACCGAATATAGATATAACATTTTATAAAAATCGGTCAAGCCGTTTCGGAAGAGTTTGGTTACAAAGACCGCGACACGACAATTTTATATTAGAAATATATATTTTATTCTTTAGAAGAATTCGTAACACGTAGCTTGTAGCATCGTAGCACATTTATCTAGTGCTTATTTATTGCCATACCCACTATTTTCTACTATTTTGTATAATAAGTTTACTCTCCTGCCTCGCATCGGTAAAAATACCACATGGGAGGACATAAACACCACGCGGTTACATCAGCTGATTAAGTAAACAAAGCGAGCGGGACTTTCTAGACAGCTTGCTTTAAGCTAAGCTACCGTCTTCTTAACTTACATTGTTTTGAAGTTGTAAAGTTATTTAATAAGAGTCTCTCGTCACGTATATCTTTACTTTAATATATAAAAGCTTTATATTGTTTAGAAAAACGAGAATAGGCCGGTCGATTGCCGTGTCCCGTTAACGAACGCGCTCTACCTACGTAACGTATAAAGCGTAGGCTGCCCCACCAGCGCGCCATTAGTACAGCGCCCGCGCGCGCGATAGCACGTATCTCTGCCTCCGATTCCGCGCTCGCTATCTCGACTCTATGTGTACACAAGCCGATCAACAAACATGCATTTTTGTATTCAATACGAATGGTTTTATGAAGAGACCCTCGTGTCGGTGGACCCTGCCAGCGCTGCAGCACGCCGGCGCAAGCCGCGCGATCGACGCCGCCCCCCGGCCGCGCCGCCGACGCCGTCGACGCCGCAGAGAATGTCAACTGAAGAACTAGTGGAAGCTCTCCGCCCGCATCTTCTCTCGACCAAGCGCATGTGGACTTTGGGATACCCTCTAGAAATTGAGCCCACAAAGGCGGTCGTGTATATCAATCCGCCGCCTCGACCTAGACCCCTACCGGCAACGACGTGGGACGTCAACGCTCCGGAATTCGTGCCCGGCTCCCAAGGCGACAGCGGTCGCGGGTCGTTGGGTTCGACTCCGCGCTCGGACAGTGACGAAGAAGCGGATACAGTGGAACATTTGTGTGTGCGTTGTGATAAAATGTTTCGAATGACTCGTGAAGGTGAATATCTGCAAGACGAATCCTGTCTCTACCATTGGGGACGTGTGAGCGGGGATTGTCGTTACACTTGCTGTAAGTCACCGTTGGGCGCCAGAGGATGCAGTACAGCGCGATTCCATGTTTGGAGCGGCACTCGTCCGGGTATGAACGGGCCTCTCGAAGGTTATGTGCGGGCTCGCTCGCCTCGCGGTGGTGTCTATGCCATCGATACGGAGATGTGTTACACAACTGCGGGCCTGGAATTAGCTAGTATCGCGGTCATAGGCGCCGATGGCCGATTGGTATACAAATCGTTAGTAAAACCGAGTTCACCCGTAGTCGATCACAATACTCGCTTCTCAGGCATCAGGCCGCGCGACTTGGCGCGCGCGACTAAGACGCTACGAGATGTACAAAATGATATCCTTGGATTTGTGGGGACAGACACGATCCTCATCGGACACGCTCTGGACAACGACCTGCGAGCCTTGAAGTTATTGCACAGTGCAGTGGTTGACACTTGCGCTATGTATCCACACGCGCGAGGTTTCCCTATGCGACGGTCGTTGCGAGCTCTATCTGAGGAGTTGCTCGGGCGACTCGTGCAGCGTGGCAGCTGTGGCCACTCGCCTCTGGAAGATGCCCGAGCAGCAATGGACCTGGTACTCCTTAAAGTAAACGAAGAACGTGCAAGCCGTCCGAGACTTTCAAACCAGCTGTCCATGTTCCAACCATACGATCCGTTAATTAGTGCCGCCTAAATATTGATAAAGTTTAAAAACGACTTTTCTGTGGATATGAAAATAATGATTGAGGACTGACAATTTTTAAGTGACAAATTCGTCACGTTGACGGAGCGCGCGTACTGTAATAGTATGTGCCTTCGAATTGCGATTACGGCAATAAACGTGATATTTTTTCTTAAAACGTTTACTTTATTTTAACCCTATGCTCTACAATGTAACAATGAACGTAAGTATTGGTTTTGTAGACTAGAGATGCTATGATTTGTGAAAATGTAGATTGTGACACAAATTTAACGGATATACAAGTAACCTCAATAATCCGTTATATTAAGTGGTGTCTCTGTTTTCTGTGTCACTATAGGTAGCGCCATAAAACTTTCACTATGTTAGGTTTCACCTCTACGTAACTTGCTAGCTTAGTGTAACTCTTTCATTTTTAACTAGCAGTTCCTTCGTTGTAGTTAAACATTTAACCTATGTAGTATCCTATCCTACATAATAATGAAGTAAGTAGATTAGAAAGTAGATAATGTGTACTAATATCATATTTACTGAACCTTGCATCAGATAAGTGGGCTTGGCTGAGAAAAAAAATTAATGACGGGAATCACTGATTATTTTTGAGCTCTATGATTCATTGTGAAATAAACGGATGTTAGTTAACGAAGGAAATATTACCCAGAAGTACAAAATTAATATTTACCCTAAGCATCTTGTTACGTCTATATTGTTTATTAATATGATAGTAATATTACGCGGTGTCTTCTCAGATGACTAAGCTTTTGCGTGTGCATATTTATTTGTAACAAGAACTGAGTCAGCGAATCATCGTTTGGGCTTCCCGGTAAAAAGAGCCGATCGCCTGACGTGTAAAAATAGTGATCAGATGATGTTTACCTCAATAACAAACAATTGGGCGTGACATGTGTAACCATAGTAAAATCATTATTTTTCTGTTGAAATTAATTCGTGGAGACACTCATCCGATCCAAAGTAATAGAACGGCCGTGCACTAGAAGTCAGTTTACATAATAAGTTACATAAACAAATAATAAAACTAATATATGAGCCGCGCAGATTTAATGACACTTCGCGAACAAATCTTTATAAATACTTAATTAGAATCTTAATCTTATGTAAGTGACTACAAAAAATATTTAAATAATGTTTATGTATAAGTAATAGCATAAACTGAACTTTTCGAGATTCCTTTATAAATAAAAACAACGTAAAACATAAGATTGCTCCGTATATATCAGCTAAGAAAGAGCAACGGCCTCATGCCCGGTCGTTTGTAAGCATTTTGTTTACGTTTAGGTAAGTCGCCGAAATAGCGTAGATAGATACACAAATTGATTCACACCAATACAAATATTGACAATAACGTGTTAGTATACAAAATTACTAGATCAGAACATTTGTTTATCAAATAGGTCATTTTTAAGTATCAATAATTAAGGTCAGTTATTATTTATACTCTGATTTCCTTACTAGATAAGGTACCTATTCTTCGAGGAGTCTTATCTAATCAGTGGCAGACTTAATTTGGAACTAGTAATTACTCAAGTAGGCAATAGTATTTAACATACTGCAATCAAGATTACAACACGATCATCGATTGTTGAAAATAAACAATAGCAATCGTATTGTTATGAATGATGATCACATAGTTTATGATGATACGATTCTTGATAACAACAACAACATATGATGTCTTATCGGTGACAGAAGCGAAATTCGACGAAGGAGACAGACGGGCGGCCACGTCACCGGATCTAGAGATAAACCTCCAAATAGAACATTGCAAGTAAGTATTGATTAAATTCTTTGGGAATCTCTATCTATGATAATATGCTGTTATCGTTCAGGAGAAATATATGTTTTGCCGTTGTGACTGAGAAAGAAAAGCAGACCTAGGCGGCTATGTATTTATAAAAGATCATACAAATTCTTGATAATTTAGCGAATATACTCACTCGTAGATAATTAAAGTCATACATAATCGGGGCACTGATAACTTGATAATGATAACGTGCGATCAGCAAGTGGAAGTATGTACATGTTGCAGTGTTTCGATATGCGTAACCTCAGTATAGCGTTATTGTATTGTCTGGTTGTTACAGTCGCTATGTCGTAATTTTTGTACAAAACACGTTAAATGCGTGTTACTATTGGCAATCGAAGAAACTATTGAATTTTAGTCTTACCTATGTGTATTATATTGCTTCTTTTGTATAATTTGTCTTTAATTGTGCTATTAACAACAGTGCAGTATTTAGCAAACCAGGTTCTATAATAGGTATTGTAAAGACAATTTAATAATGTCTTGGCTGAATTGTTTATTTTTAGAATTTATCAGACATTACCTATGTCTAAGGACGTAAAGTTGACTTGGGTATTTATAGCTAGATACGTCTTAACGAACACTGCACTGGGCTCTATGGCGGCGCCACCGCCTCCGCGTCAATAGTGCCTCTTTCACAATAATACTTGCACAAAATGAGGCGTTGTTTCGTCATCACACTCCGACACGCCTACGTGGACCTCAACACCATGCAATACTTTATTTGTAGGTATTAAGTACTACCTCCCCGAGGGACACTCCTACAAATTGATCAATAGTCTTTTGTTACTTTTATTACAACTTATAAAAGTGCAATGTTATTGAACTTAGCCGTCATTAAAATAGTGAATCATTGTATAGCTGTTAGGTATTATTCTGTATACCAAATGTTACTTACTTAGTTTTGAGTCAGTAAAACATTGATTCATCAAGCTTAGCTTCATCGACGTTTTCATATAGTTTGCGTACATGGTGACCTACTGCCTACATAAAGAAACACGATGGTTGGCTGGCCTCACTCAGACTGACAATGCCATTGGACCTTGAATTTGGTACGAGTATTACTGACACAGACGAGTTTTTGTCTCGGATAAGAATCACGGAGCTCATTATTATATGTATAAACCAAATTTATGATGACTTAGGTAAGTATACAGACAGAAATATGTTTTGGGTGTAAGTCATTTGATCTGTGTAGGCAGTAATCATCATTCTAAAGACGACCAGTTTTGACAAAATTAAAACATCAAAACAGTTTTGGAAAGTCCGTTGACTCCGAATTCCGAATCTAGTTTAAGAACCTACACGTTTACTTGTTGCTTTTGTTTTCTGCAAATACACACTATACATAGTGTATAAAACCGTATAATTACCAGGATATTGTTAGAGGGAACATCGTGCCATGAATTATTTACAATTGCCGAGTACAAGGATCACAGTGTTATCGCCATAGTTATGTTGCAGAATACACTATTAATGTACAGCGTATTATTTCACTAACTTCCATACGCGACTTTGACCTCTTGATACCTATACCGTTATCACTCTTATAGAGAGGTCAATGAGATGCGCATCCCTTTGCCCCAGTGGACGCAGGACAAGGGGTGTATGTAGTCCGACACGGAAAGCATCGTAAGGGAATTTATTACCAAGATTAAAAGTACACATGAAGCTCTACATTTCCAGTATAAAGCCGACGCGACGTCTCGTTTTACGAAAACTATAAAATGCGACATCAGCTTATATTGGAAATGTATAGCCGTGGTGTGTACCATATAAGCGAGGACTTTGCTGACACTTGAATGTTGAAAACATTTGACAATGACCGCACATAGATTAGCTTCTCCTAGGTTTATTCATAAGAGGTTTAATAGTAATTCAGACAATATTCTACATCTGTGCAGGATTTTATCTTAATCTATTAATTTTTCATGAGAGTAACAAACATTCGTAAACTTTAGCATTTCCAATAACAGTAGGATGGTACACTACCCTATCGTATAGGCATGTTGTATTTAAACCAAAGGATCGGTTTCTAAGTAATACAATATAGACAGTATCGTACTATTTTGGAATAATTTCCTGAAACGTCATGGACATAAGTAGTAGTTTTTGAGGTTGTTTTACACTTTTTTGTAATTTAAGCAAGTACTTACCTGTCTATCATTTGAAATATTATAGTTCTATGTTGTGATTGAATATTGTAACCTATCGAACCATGTACCATGAAATTTGTCGCTAAGTTAGTGTTGCCTGAAATGATGTGGCCTTGATACAGTGACTCAGTTTCGATATCAAAAGTGGTCCGTTGACCTTTTACCAGTTCATTTATCGTTGCATACATAATTCACTTTACCTACAAAATGTACTTTATCACTAATATTTGTTGTTACTTCCCAAAGATTCACACATCTTATGCGTTAATAGTGGTGATGTAACTTTGCAGATAAACTTTGTCGTAGGTAATCCCTAAGTTCCAAGTTTTGGGTCACAAATATTAGCTACCTACCAACCTATGGAAAAAGATCATTTATCTAAAAGCGCCTTTGTTGCTTGAGAAATACCTAAAACCTACCTGGAAATTTTAAATAATGGTGGAAATTTCAAAGAATAGCAGTGATAAACTCGTTTTATTTGTGGGTTGATATTAATCCAACTGAGTGACTTGACCTTTGGTTTTTATAGTTACCACTCGTACGTAATTAATTTTTAAGTAGATACTTTATTTAAATGGTATTAAAGCAATTATTCAAGTTTGATTTACAGTTCGTTACAGTGATTTCAGTATTCATTCTGCTTACCTACTGTTATAAAATCACTTCCATCAAGTGTAATATTTTTTTTCACGCTAAGTAGTTTATTGCTCTGATAAAGTTCACGTTACACAGAATTTTGGGGGTGACTCCGGCTCATTTTCAAAGGTCTGCGACTCCTAAAGGGCGAGATAGCGGTCTTTAACCTTAATATTCTGCGTGCAGACGATCAATTTTAATACTCCACCGACTCTATCTTATTGTCTAGATGGATCCGTAATTCTTTGGGACGTTCGGGATTTAAATCAGAAAGAGCACAAAACGTTGCGTGTCAATATTGACTTCGACCATGCGTCACATGTGGCCTGGAGCCCCGACTCAAAGGCATTCATCGTGCATACCGTTCGTGAGAACCGCATCGTAGTCTACAAAATTGAAAAGAAAAAGGACGGCACCATAGCGTCGGCGACACCAGTCATCACGTTCGATAAGGTTAGTGAGCTTATTATACTCATCTACCTGCCACCAGATCCCAAAATTCTTGTTCACTTTTGTATTATTGAAATATGTATTATACCGTTATTTTGGTGCAATACCTACAAATGATTATTTACTTTTAAATTGTGTCCTTTTAATGAGCACTTTATTATACTATCAACACAAAACAATCATAATATTAATTTGGTGATCGGTATAACGATTATGAAGTTTATGCAATTATTTTCTTGGCACACTTTTACAATCCGTTTCACTAAATGTAATTGTCATTATTGTCCAGTGTCGTTGAATGAAGCACGCATCCTTTACTCATTCGTTATTTGTCGACTGCTATTTATGCGATGTTTGTAACGCTTAGCTTGAAAAAAACGCACATGGCTATGCTTAGAGAAGTATTATCGGCTCCGGTTTACACTCTATTTATAGAAATAGGTCAATAGGTTATGTCCCTGTGCGAGTTTGTCATAATGTAGTACCTAGGTAATAAAATTACAACCGAAACGCGAACGTTATAAAACTGTTGCTGCATTGTTTTGATATAGATGTGTAAGGATAAAAACGTTGATTGTGTCCATTCGTTTGTCGTACTGTTTTGATTGCGACCTTAAATACTCCTAACACAATGAATTAATAGGTAGGTACTAATGTTATCTAAACAAACAAAGTTAACATAAGGTCTTTTTTACTTGATCCTTTTATATTGACCCATCATATTCTGGTATCATTGCCCTGTATCACGCGTCCTCTAGACTACTAGAGTTTATAGCCACGTTAATTTACGCAACTTCTCCATTCAATGTCACATTTATTTACTAGTATTTGACCGAATAGAAGATCAACAGTCAAGCTTGTTTTGAAGCAACGTCGTGAACTAGACATTAGGCGTGGCGTCGCTGAAAATAGGTGGGCGTCATCGTGTAAACGCATTCACAGAGCAACGACCGGGACTGTGGAAAATTCAAATTAGAGTTCAATATACAATATATATTTATGCCAGCCAAAGAATGTTCGATCGCAATGAATAAAATTATTACAAGATTTACTGATGGTTTCTACATGCACTGCCTTCAAACTAGGTATAAAGAGTCATTACTGCAAGAGACATAAGACTTCATTTCTTAAATTTTAATTATAGGCATCCTAACATTGTCTTTATTTGGTTGCAAAAATTTATAAGTATATTTATTATGTATCTGTTTGTACTGTTGTACATTCAAGTAAGTCCTCATGTTTTAGAGGCTGTGAATTTTGACTTCAACAATAGCTTTTGTAGCTATTATCAGTATTGTCTTGAAAAATTACTCATAGAACACTGATAGCAGTCTTGATAGTGTGGCGAGTCTGCGCATGGATAAAAAAAAAACTTCAGCAAGATTAATGACTCATTATATTGTTACTACGAAAACGATGTCATGTGTTCGCTTGTGTGACGTGTCTTGACATTGATTTGTTCTGATTAGGTCAGTTAGCACCAATGACTTTGTTGATTGTAATAGCGGTGGCTGATAATTTACTCAAATTATTATGTACAACAGCACGATTTTCCCGGAAAATTCGTTGAAGAAATTCGAGAGTTGTTACTATGGAAACACAATCTTTTACAATCTTATAGATACATATAAATAGTCACGAAGAAGGTGCCCTCTTTGGCTTATCAGGAAAAACGTTGTTGTTTCTTGAAATGAGTTAAACCTTTTAAAGCGTCGCGTCGTTGCTTAATATGTCTTCTGTAACGAGATAATCACTAACTTAAGCGCCTTTGAACGTCCATACCTAGTATTGCCACGTAGGCGTTACGGATCTTTACTTTATCGCTCAGCCAATTTTTTTTTCAATATAATAATTTAATTGTTACCACAAATGCTTCATGTTGCTTTTACTGCGATTTTTATAACAAGTAATCTTTGAAATACTAAATTGTCCTTATACATATACCTACTTATTGTTTAAACCCCCAACAAAAAAAAGGAGTGTTATAAGTTTGACGCGTTTGTACCTGTGTAGGTTTCAAGAAAATCTGCTCAGCCATTTCAAGTTTATCATTTCACATTTAGCTTCTTTGCCTCCATACTTTTCATTTTTAAGGCTTTAGGGGTCGCGTTGCAGGTTTCATTAATTTTTTAAATACTATTGTGTGTAATTTTAAGTTTTTACCGCATCCCTCTATGAACATATTATTATCCACTAGTATTTAGGGAAATTATATACACAATAAATATAAAGTAAATGGCAAGTTTCTGATGTCAAAAACAAATGAAGGCCACTAATCATATATTATTACTTATAGTTCATATGTTTGTGGTAGCTAGATGTTCTTAATCTTATTTTAATAATTAGTAAAACGGCGCCAAAGTAATCTAAAATCTTCGTCCAAATAATCTGTCAAAAAATAAAAAATACTACATTTATTTATCATGAACTTCGCAGCTGTTTAAGGCTAAAAAAAATAACATTGTTTAATTTTGATTTTTGACTATTTTATAATTAACTAAATTGTATGAGCATCTTCTCAGTTATGTGAGGTTTGTGTTAAAAGAACACCAAATAAATGACCATTAATTGAATTGCGTCGCATGATATTTCTAAACCGCGAGGGCTTGTTAGAGCTAATATTTATCCTTAATTGTGCGTTCAAATTATAAAAATAACGGGGTCATTAGGGCGAGCTAACCACAGCAGTACTTTAAAGCCTAATTAACGTTATCGCGTCAACTAAACTGGGTCTAATATAGTGCGCCTAACTGTCATTATTTCCGGTATCCTTGGCTTTCATCTATGTTGATGCCCGCAAAGCTTATTTTGGCACATAAATTAGTATTGCTTACTGCTTCTGAATCTGGGCAGTAATTTTTGGATAGGTAATGATTTCCAAATGTCTTTACTTTCTAAAAGCTATATAGAACTTTCCAGATTCGTTCGTTCAAGTCTTAAAATATACAACATATAAATTTTCTGGAGTGTTTTAAATAACTTTATTTATAATATTCTAGAAAATATCTATGTAAATCTAAACATCGTTTTATCAAGGCGTGACTCCAAAGTCCAATGTTTATTCGGTTCATTACTTATTAATGTAATATAAAACTGAATTTTTCATGTGTTTGCGAGGACAACGACGACGTCAACGCTGCGATACATATAGGTAACTCATACATATGTACCTTCTGAACTGTTCGTTCGAATAACGGTACGGTTAACCTGGTGTCAGCATCCGTCCCTGAAACTGTAGCTGTGTTAATGAGTGGCTCATTGTTTTATTGTTCACATGTTTCATTTTATGGCGATAATGACTGATTTTCTTTCAATATAGGTTTTCATTATCATACTTCGTTTTGTACTAGCTAACTGTACCTTACCAACCTACCTACTACACTAATGTGTTTAAACTAAAATGTCTTTAGGTATATGTATGTATAACTAGAGTAAGTAAAGTATGTAGGTTAACCACCTGCGCAGGTCACCGGGCATCTCGTAAATCAACGTATTTATTTCGTAGGAAACATCATAAATTGTGAAAACTTCTGATAAAACGTTTTTCCTCAATACACAATTTAGGTACTCGTCTTGGGTAAGCATTATTGATTTGTGTATTTTTAGAATCAAGATGAAGTTCGTAATTTCACTTGTTGAACGCGGCAGGCGTGTAGGCGTTACTGTTCACAGAAAATCATAGCTGATATTGATTTATGGACGAGCTATTACTGTAATGTTCTATGTATTTGGGCGAGGTACTTACACTTTAAACAACATCAGGTTAAAATGATGAAAGCCTTAAGCCTTAACACAATGCCATTACCTGCGACAACGACTTTATGAAGGACAAATAAAACAAAGAAGATGGTTTAGTCGTTTACAAAATGCACAGCTTGAGACAAAAGGCGAACAGCCTTGTCTTTAGTTCCTTGTTATGGTTTAGGTACAGCTAAGCTCCTAAGCATCTATTTAGCGCAGTGACTCACTCGCCTAGTGATTAGCAGTGCAACAATGATTAATCCGTATTGTTGCTATAATGGAAGTGGCCTACATTGTCGTTTAATCAACCACGCCTACTATTTAGTAGTGTTTGCCAAAATTGGTCGCATATTTTGCGATTAATTTTCCAACCTGTACCTATACAATGTTTCATAGTACTTATGCAACTAATGTTAAATATTTGCTGCTCCTACTTCGGTGTTATCAAATATATGTGTATATCAAGGATGCGCTAGGCTAGAGACAGACGCTATTTCAAGTGATTAATACGTTAGAACTGTTTTTATTCAGCAATACTTACGGAGCATAGTAACTGTTAATTTATTTAAAAAGTGTCATTGTTCTACAAGTGTGTGTCGACCTACATTAGCTTCCTACCGAAAATAGCTATGCTTGGAAAGGTCATCGATTGAAATTGACCATTTAATCATATGCATTTCATTATAACTTAAAATATGTCATAGTCAATTAAACGGTGCGTTTATTTATTAACTTACAAGGTTTATTTGTAAATAGTGAAGTATCAACGTCTCAATATCACGTATAGGTACCTAAGTAGTTTAAAATTGGATAAATGTTTGTGTTCTCTTTTACGATCGGCAAAAGGTCATTTGTAGATAGGTACATTTTGCACACATGTAGTTTATTACCTAGGTACTTCCTATCCCGATAATTTATTCCCTTGAGGTGCTTTCGGTATATAACACAAACGTAATTGCAGGTGAAGCTAGTTATATCGTTGCTTATTTTCATGGCTTTGTAAACCTTCCGATGCGTGTTATACTGAATGACTAGTATGCAGCAAAAACCGAACCGAATTGTATAAAAAGTGAGACAAAAAATGGATTGCAAGGTATCTAATGATCGCATGAACCCAAGCTAGTTAGAACAATACAAAATGGAATCTACATATTATTAGATACATTTTTTTATTTTGTGTAGTTATTACAATATGCTGCGTTTATTAAAAATTTGCTAAGTCACACTAGGTCATTTTCAGGAACTTAAGGACACCATAAAACTTCATAGGAAGGAGCTGTCGAATCACTTACCTACATATCAACTCCTTTTTGTAACATAGACCCTTATTTTAACATAGCGACATTGAGCATATGATCATAGAATTATAGAACAGCATATGAAACATTAGTGTAGGTAATGTTGAAGATTCTTTACTGCATTTGCTTTAACGTAAAAGTAGTTTTGGTATTATTCACAAACGATAAAGATGTGCGTAAAATATTATCGTAACTACACTTGATATTTTGTTGGGCATAGTTCCAAAATTCGTCTCCACAAAAGATCTTTACGGTTGCAATAAACCTCTGCTCTTTTCTTTATATAGAAATTCACAAGTTGGGTTTCTCGTCCTTTATTTTATATGTATAAGCTCTCATTATTTTTGAAATAACATTGTAAAGAAATTGTTTGCCAAACGAGCCTTTCGGAGTTTAACTCCTATTCAATTATGGCTTCAAAGTTGCCGCAATTCTATAAAACTGAAATAACCCTATTCATACAATTTTAGCATTGAAAACAAAAGTTTGTAATTTCGAAAGTAGAGTTCTAGGTAGCGCATGATAAGACGTAAAATGGGTTTATTTTGAACTCAACTGCCATGACGAAATTATTCATTTTTGAAATGCAATGCTCACGGTTTAGCAATGCGATGTTATGAAATATTATATCATATAGGTACATATCTGTTGTGATTTTAAAGGAGATAAGTACCTATATATATTACATAACATTTAGTGCAACTTCATGTTTCAATTGCGGATAATATCACGTAGGTATCTACAGCGCATTTATCTCACGCCAATTAACCAATGTATTTCGGCGAAATACTGTATTAGGTTGGTTGTTGAAGTCAGTACTGCTTCTGCAGGTGCTTATTTGCTGTCGTTGATAATTTCTGTTGCTGGAGACAGAATATGCAGTCGATTAGTGATTGAATTAATAATTTATAATAATCTCAGTAAGCACCCTTGAGATCTTTACAATAAGCCTCTGTAAAAATGTAGATGTTAAATATAAAATCCCTATTGTTTTGAACGTAAGTACGTGAATCCAATCGTTTGAAAATCAAATCGTTATACACAATTCATGTTTTTTTACGTTTGCTATTGTTGGCGCGATACGATCACAAGATTTCGCTAATTATGGTTTATTAAACGCAACTCTCGAATGATCGGCTGTGATATTTCCCATCGATAACAAAACAACTGCATAAATCTGATTTCTTAAAGAATATCTCCTTGGTATCTGTTTACTCGTATGTTGAATAAATGTTTCTTAATACGGTAGGTAGGTTAGGTATCGCAGACTATAAATATTTAAATAGGTCACACGTTCCTACTCTTAACAGGCGTTGGGTGCATATGTAACTAGGTTTGTCCAGGCCAAGCTTCAATTTAAGATGGCCGATATTTTCAACATGTTGATAGAAACTAATGATATCTCCACACTGTCTGTCGTTGTCATTGTACTAGTTGTAGGTACTACTGACGCAAATTATATCAATTAGTTTATTGACGTCGCTAATGTATAGCTACATACTATTTATTTATTGTGTCTCACATAATACAAGTACTTACGTAGAATATCATATCTAGCCGTTCGTTGAAATGAAATGTAGTACTCGTTCATCTCAATGTTTACTTACACGATAAGCAGCGTAGAAAATACGTCAATATGAATGAAAAAGTACCTAATTCATTTGTAGAGAAAAAAAATACGGTACGCCTAAAAACAATACATAACATCCCCTTTGCGATTTGAATACCTTCCTACTAGATGAGTCTAAAATTAAAATTTAATAAGCATCAGTTTGTTGATATTGGTCTTAAATAAATGTTAATTCTACATTATATACATATTTGATTGCCTATTCGTGTAACTTAAATTTACTTTAGAATGACGATTAACGCCTCGCAAATTGTGTTCAAAATTTAACAAGTGGCGACATAATATAATAAAAACTACGGTATTAATTAAATAGGTACATAAGCACATTGTTAATTTTGAGCTCAATTCTGCAAACACCTAGTCTGCCATTTCTAGATAAGTACCCACTGAGATCCAGGTCGGCTTATTGTCGCACCAGTTATGATGTTGTCACACACAGCTACACAGTTTATGCAAGTGCTGTCCTAAAAACATTTTTATGTTTCCTGAACATTGTCTAGGTAAAAATTACATATAAGGCAAAGTAGTCTTTGTTTCATTTTATTTTATATGGTTTCTTTGGAAATATGTGCTCATACTTTTAGTACATAAAGTAAATTAGACTAAGTATTGGAACAATATTCAAGAGCAACTTGGCTTTACATATTTGTAACAAAATATGGGGAACAGTGTAATGTTGGAAAGAAGTTGGAAAGTTTGGGCCGTCAGCCAATTTTTAAGTATCTGTCTTAGATACCTGATGCTACAGGTGGGTAAGTAAAAATATGTACCTTCAAATTTGTTTGTAAGCAACCAGACCAACCGTACTGAGTACAATACGTACTTGCTTAAATATTGCGTTCTAACATCACTGTATTCTACACATTTTGTACTGTACATCAGAAAATAAGTAAAGTCTTGTATCTTAAACTACTTACACGTTTTTATAGCATTCTCAATGTCATTCAGACTAACCTATCTGAGGGCAAGCAACGTTTTATTTGAGTGGGCTCGGATTAAGTGTTATTGTACGAGTACCTGTGTCTAATGTTACCTGAACAAATCAATACAATTCTCATTGGGTTTTGTTTGCAAGTACATAGGTTTCTAACCCACACTTGGCCTTGGAATGAAATCCAAACTTACAACTCTACTCGTATATAATTGAGGGAAGACCCTTGCCTAGACCTCAAAATGGTTAATGTAGGTACATTAACTAAATACGAGTACCTACCCAAGAACCTACCTACCTAATTATTAAAAAGTTGGTAGGTACATGTCTTCTATTTTAAACCTTTGAAACTAGTTTAAACTAAGTAATTGTGGCGTAATTTATAAATTTATGATTAATTTCACAATAATTATATTTATTAGTCATGCGGAATATTTAGGGAACACATTAAGAAAGATGATCGAAATATAACTTGTAATTGCATCAGACAGATCACGACACTGGGAGATACTTTGGTACGCGATACTTAAATATTTTTTTTTATAATTGTTTATTTAAGGTCGGCCTGGAAACGACTGATAAATAAGAATTTTTATATTTCTTTGATTAAGAAGTTGGTATAGAAAGAATTACATGGTACATATACCTATATTACCTACTATTGTGTCTACTGAATTTTGGTAGAACAGTTGGTGACTTAACTTGTGGCATTTTAATCCTATTATGACGTCCTGAATAGAATAGAATACGGCGACTTACCAGTAACCCTGTATACCCATGGGCATTGGCAAACTTTAGTAACAATTGTATCAGGTATGTACTATGTGTAAGGGTACATAGGGCATATGAGATATGCCCTATGTGAGAGCGAGTGTCATTTACACTCTTGCGTGCTGCCCATCTTTTCTAATGCTTATTATATAATCAACCACATAGATACATAGTATAATCTACCTTTTGTTTCGATGTCATTATAACGACGATATCATGAGCATGTATTGTGCTATTGTGTAAAATTCTGTAGGTATTTAGTCATACTCTACCCTAGGTCTAGGTATAACGATGGGAACGTACGATTAAAAAAGCCTCCCCACGAGAACAATAGCGTTTTGGTGCCAACAACAGCGATCAATGCATTAACGCTATCGGTGAAATTTTTGCTACCACACTGAAGTGAAAATATTATGATACTGCATTATAATCACATAGTTACTAGCTTATATATCGGGTTTATTGTGTGGTTCATTGTGTTGCTAAAGTATATTTATGTTGGGATCGTCGCACGCGCAGCCTCGAATATTATTTTTAGCCTGAGGAAGGTTCTCTGTACGTTTTCCGCACGCATTGTATTTGCTTACTTAAATAAAACATGATGTGCAGCACTGCTCAACGACGACACGGAATGTATCATCCTATCCATTATAATCCTGTAAATGGTATAGTCATTCCATACGTGAAGATATACCATAACCTCGCTGTTGATCTTATCTACAGTAATCTACTATAACCGCTGGTTAAATGTTATTTGTGTGCTAAACTCTTTATCAGTTCTTATTTACAAAGAGTACCTACCTAACCTCTTTGTTTTAGCCACAATGTTCTTGCCTTTATTTTTTTGTTTAATTCTACAGGTCCATGAAGACGACGTTTGTGGCTTTGATATATCCAGTAACGGTAAATTTATGATGTCCTGCTCGTCAAAGAACGATATGGTAATATGGGATCTAAAAGGACAAGAACTTGACCGTCTCGATACCTATCTAATGAGTACACACACGGCCAAAATATCTCCGTGTGGACGCTTTGTAGTGGCTACCGGGTTTGCTCCCGATGTCAAAGTGATGGAGGTGTGTTTTACAAAGAACGGCGAGTTCAAACAAGTGACAAAGGCTTACGAACTAACCGGGCACAACTCAGGTGTATACGACGTAGCCTTCGATGTGGACACGTCACACATCGCCACCATATCGAAGGACGGCACGTGGAAACTATATCATACAAAGAGTGAGTACCTATTTGTAAAGTTAAGGCGCAAAATACTTCCTTATTATCACTTGCATATTACGTACCTACATATTGAACAGACAGACGTGACTGGGGGGGAATTCTATACGGGCACGCAAACATGACCAATGACGTCAACGACGAACGTGTCCTGGCTGGTTTTGTGCAGTTTGATAGTTAAATATTTAGAACGTTGTTTATTGATTCATATTATTAGGTCATCCCTACAATTTGTAGTTATCAAACAAACCATCAAAAATATAGTAAGTTAACTTATGTCCTCTTAAATCGCCGAGCATTCCTGTATTTATTTAGAACTAGTTTTCCGCCCGCGGCTTCGCCCGCGGATGTCGGTTATCGCGCTAAACCATTAATCTCTTTTTTCGCAGTCGGATAAAACTATCCTTTCCCGGGTCTCGAACTATCTCCATACAAAATTAGTTCAGTAGTGTAGGCGTGTAAGCAACATTTTGAAATCGGCAAGCACCCATAGGTATATCCATAAATCTATAGGGGTTTCTTAAAATATACTACGTCTCTTAGACCATGATCATTGTAAGTTTTTCATTCAATATTTAAGAAGATATAAAATTTAAATTTCGAATTCTAATAATCGGTCTGAGTTATCAAACGTCATTGTGTCAAAATAAAAAGTAATTTAGCTAAAAAGCACGAAGGAGTATTGATATCAACTTTGAAGAAAATCAAACTCAGAATAATTTCGCAGGCTTCTCCCACGTAATATTAGGATAAAAATAAAAAAAAATGGAAAAATAAAAAACACGTGTTTCATTATTTGTTTTAAGCTTTATTTATACCGAATTTGAAGTGAATCGGACCAAGGACTAAACAGTTATGGAATATTTAGTATTTCCAAAAAAACTCATTTAACACCCCCACCGGGGGTAGTTTTGGAAAAATAAAAAACACGTGTTTCATGATTTCTTTTAAGGTATATGTGTGCCGAATTTGGAGTGAATCGGACTTCAGACTATACAGATACAGAGAAACTTTAATTTTTACCATTAAAACTCATTATCCACACCTCATAGGGGTAATTATGGAAAAATAAAAAACCCGTATCTCATTATTTTTCTTAAGGTTTATGTGTACCGAATTTTAAATGAATAGGACCAAGGAATAAAAAGTTGCATACAAACTTCACCCCTCTATTTAACCCTCTTAAGGGATGATTTTTGGAAATATTGTTAGCCTATGTCCTATTCTAGGGTATACATTACCTACATTTCAAAGTTCATTAAAATCGGTTGAGCGGTTATGGAGATACGCGGTAACAAACCTTCACACACACACACTTACTTTCGCATTTATAATACTAGCTGACCCCGCAGACGTCGTCCTGCCCGGTAAAGCAGTGACGCCTACCGGGTTCGAAAATAGATTATTATGACTAATTCTCAGACTCACCGAATATATATTTTACTATTTTTCCGCCCGCGGCTTCGCCCGCGGATGTCGGTTGTCGCGCTAGACCATTAATCCCTTTTTTCGTAGTCGGATAAAACTATCCTTTCCCAGGTCTCGAACTATCTCCATACAAAATTAGTTCAGTAGTGTAGGAGTGTAAGCAACATTTTGAAATCGTCAAGCCCCCATAGGTATATCCATAAATCAATAGGTGTTTCTTAAAAAACACTACGGCTCTTAGACCATACTTATAAGAAGAAATAAAATTTAAATTTAGAATTATTTTCATCAAACATGTCATTGTGTCAAAATAAAGAGTAATTTAAATCAAAAGCACGAAAGAGTATTGATATCAACTTCGAAGAAAATCGCACTCAGAATAATTTCTCAGGCTTCGCCCGCATGGTATTAGGTTAAAAATACAAAAAATGGAAAAATAAAAAACACGTGTTTCATTATTTAATTTAAGCTTTATTTGTACCGAATTTGAAGTGAATCGGACCAAGGGTTAAACAGTTATGTAATATTTACTTTTTCCAAATAAACTCATTTTACACCCCCGCTGAAGGTAGTTTTGGAAAAATAAAAAACACGTGTTTCATGATTTCTTATAAGGTATATGTGTGCCAAATTTGGAGTGAATCGGACTTGAGACTATACAGATCCAGAGAAACTTAAATTTTTACCAATAAAACTCATTTTCCACATCTCGTGGGGGTAATTATGCAAAAATAAAAAACCCGTATCTCATTATTTGTTTTAAGGTTTATGTGTACCGAATTTTAAATGAATAGGACCAAGGAATAAAAAGTTGCATACAAACTTCACCCCTCTATTTAACCCTCTTAGGGGATGATTTTTGAAAATATTATTAGCCTATGTCCGATTCTAGGGTATACACTACCTACATTCCAAATTTCAATAAGATCGGTTCAGCGGTTATGGAGATACGCGGTAACAAACCTTCACACACACACACTTACTTTCGCATTTATAATATTAGTAGGATTAGTAGGTTAGTAGGATTGTGTCCTTCATCAGTCTGTCAATAAAATATTTATCAACGACACAAGTAGAGCCAACGCATCGGTGCCACGTGGCTCAATATTTTCCGATGTAGCTGAGGCAAATATTATCTTTTGCACAAAAAATATTGCGTATTTAAAGACGGAGGTCAAACTACGTAACCAACGCAACGTTTGCTATAGCGTCAATACTTACGTTTTATTCATATTCGTTTAATTTATTCTTCTAAATTACTACGAGCATTGCTCCGCGACTTCGACCGCAACTATAAAGACTACTGTACTATACTATAGACTATAACTAAATAAATAAATAACTATAGATATAGTATTTATAAGAGAACGCTGTGTTGTGAAAGAAAATGCAGTACCAAAAGCAGAAAACGTATGCTAAGGTGGTTTGATTACATGTGGAAAGGATGAGTGGTAGATGATTTACGAATGAAAGATGAATGAAAGTGGTGGTGACTGAAAATGCCCTGGGAGAATATTCTCTAATCTCATCGGTGATATCCTTCAAAAGGAACAGGGTGTAACGCTCACAAGCACTCACATCCGCCGTGCGTGCATTTTGACCAGATTTATTAGGCCTGCTACCTGTCACGGGTAGTGATCTAGAAAAAGGCGTTTTTAGGTAAAAATATCTGTGTTATGCCAATATCTGCTCTATCACAGACGGCATTAGTCCGAAACAAGGTTTATAAGCATAATAATTGTTGATTATTGCTGTATTGTTTCCACTCTGTATTACCTACGCCTAAACCACGTTTTAGCTTATGGCCATCTGTGTGCTACATCCCAATCGATCCTCACATACATTCGCGTTTATGATATTTGTGTTATAAAATAAATACAGTTCCGTGGCCAACGAAAATAAGAAGCGTCGTTAAGTATTGATTTATTGCCTGTGTGGACCTATAAATAGAAATAGGCGATATTGTAATAAACGTTTAGTTCGATGAGCATCTACATATTTACACTTCCTTATGAGGATAAACACTATTCAATACCTTGTAGTGCTTAATTATTGTGATCATAACATAAGGCAACGCAACAGCAACAATCTAACAGCAATCGTGATTTACGAAGTAAACATGACAATATAACTACAAAAATATTTCTGCGCAGTTTTTTAGTGTTCCGTAGTAAACTAGGAAACCTCATAGTTTCGCCATGTTTGTCCATCCGCGGGTTAACTAAAGATATAGAGCTGTTATTTGGCATGGTAGTAAATGTCAACAGCGCTGCAGCGCCGCCAAAGTTGAAAAAAAATAACTTGTTTTTTTTATTTCATCTAATGTTAAGAACGCATTCCTATTTAGGGTTTCATTTACGAAATATTAAGCTTGAAAAGTTGTAACTTAGTAAGAGTCAAGTGTCCCCCCTGTACCAGCTAAATCGTTGTTTATAGCATCGTAAAAAAAAAATCACGTTAGTATATATGCAGTAGTATAAAATAATATGATGAATTTAATAGGAAACTGATCACGACTACGTTTGCTTTACATGTTAACGAGCAATAGTCGGCCCAGTTATAAAATGTAAAAATGCCAATGGTACGGAACCCTTGATGTGCGTGTCCGACTCGCATTTGATGTTTTTTTATGAATAAAATCGATAACCAATCGACAGAATATTATACTTATTACTCTGACCTTTAGATACCCCGAAGCTACTTACTCTGTATCCTCCTACTGACCATTTCAGCCTTGTTGACACGAGTAAAGTAAGCGGTACCACGATAGAGTAGGTACTATGTATTTTTATGACAGCAATGTAGAATTGAGTAGGTACTGTCTAAAATATGGAAGAGTATACTATTGAGTATCGCAGACAAACTACTCTAGCACTTGTATTCGTACACTCAATTTTTTTTTGTTTTTAGATACATAGATTTAAAATATTTGACACGTATTTTTTAATAGTTTTGGACGTCAAATACCTCAGTCCACCCGGGCACATGAAGTCTGAAAAGACTGAAACGATGGGATCTGAAATCTAAAATAAACCGCGATAAAATCCGTTATAAAGTAGTTTTATTTCAATGTGTGATATTCGCGTGAATCTAAGACAATACTATGTATTTTTCTTTCATTTTGTGTGATCTTTAGGTTTACTGCGATAATCCAAGCAAAATCTCGAACGTCACACCTACGTAAGTTTTATACAAAGGTATGGTGTAGCGTACTCCCACTCCATATCGTGTCATATCATAATATTGTTTCATTTCAATGACAAAGTAAAAAATACACGTCTAACATTTTTTTTAATAGGATATTTCTTACCTTGTCATCGCTATTCTACCGCACATGCATAGTAGTAAAACTTTCGATGAGTAACGTCCATAACATTTATTGTAACGTATCAGTGCAGTTAATCCTTTCTAAAAAAAACACCGATATAACTCATTTTCGTAAAAATGACATTTAGCCGCCTTCTTCCGTATTACGGCAGTAACGGACTCTACCATTTACTCTATCAATGTTAATAAGGCTTTACAGCTGATTCTAAAAGGCTCTTCATAAAATAAAGAATTTGGGTCGAGACTCCACCTAAGATGAGCGGAGCGGAGCAAAGATAATAAAGAGTATAAAACAACCAATAGAATATTAGAGCAGAGACGAGGTTTGTAATTAACATAATTCCATTGGTTGTTTAAAACTCGTCTCCGATCCTGACCGCTTTGGTGGAGTCTCGGCCTTACGTTTGTGTTTGCTTTGTATTAGAACATTGTATTAAAACGTTGTAGGTACTAATATAATTTGTTGCGTATTTCCCTCTATTAAATGATAACCAGTTCGGATGGATGTCCGCGCTACGTAAACAAGCTTGAGGTAATTATTCTAGTTTATAGGGAATTTTGTGGGAAACTCGTCTCAGTAGGTATGTTTTGATACGAAGCAGGAAAATAGTGACACAAGTCATATGGGTCAGGGCATGTTGTCCTTGTTTTGTCTTGCCACAGATGGCCCTTAAGTTATTTAAATTTTATTGCCCATTATGAATATAATCTTATGTTATAGACTACAATGTTAGTTATGTTGTTAACTACATACGAAACACAAAAATAACAAATAAGCAAAGAATTGAATTGGTAAATAATAGGTAGGTACCTTTAAACATAGATACCTAGGATTGTGCATGTAGGATAATTGCTGATATAATTTTGGCAGGTCGCAGGCGCTTAGAATCAAATCAATGACGCTTCATTCGACATAGCTCAAAAACTACTAATCAGATCTTGATCAAATTTAAATGGGACCACACGAAAAGCATTAGCTTAGAAACAAAAAAAAATCACAGCAAACTGTTCACAACTATAGGTAGCAAACATAAAAAAAATCTTAGTTGAATTCAAAACCTCCTTTTTGAAGTCGGTTGAAAATCAATATTATTACCTTCTGGAAATTCGTAGTTATATTCTCACCCACGATTTTGTCTATACTATCGCGTCATGGGAATTGAATTATTTTCGTATATTAATTAACATTTCCAATTAGATTAACTTGTTATTTAAAACGAATTTCTAACTATCAAAATTGGTACCATTCGCCAGTCGGTTTCTTAAAATCTTTTTGAATAGTATGTTTACTACGATAGTCAGGATCTTAGTCCTATTCAGCATTAGGCACCTGCGAAGCAAAGAAATTATATTTCACTCCCATTCTAAGTGGGGTCAATAGAGATGGCGACAAAGTATTAAAAATCGTGTTTTAATAAGTCTGTCAGAAAATATCTGTGAAGGGAAGCATCGTGAGGACTAACCATCTGAGAACATGTGACAACCCAACAACCTTGCCTTGACGTTGCTCGATTCGGGAATTGAACCCGCGTCCCAATACGTCCCGGACGTCGCGGTTATTAAGCTAACACGCTTATATCACTGGACCACCGACTGTATTATTTTTAAATTTATTCCGTAATAGGCTTGCGCTTGACTACGACTTGCCTGAAAAAAGAAAATACTTATGCTCCTTTTGAATGCTTTCAGTATATTATGCGGAAAAAGTCACGGTTGGTAGATATTAAGACATGATATAATTTATAGTGCTAATATTAGATTAAAAGTAACGGAAGATATGATAATTTTTTGTTAATATTTTAAATTACAGGTTATAAACGTCTTATTTGTATGCAGACACATTTGTTTAAACAAGTATTAGTGAGATATATACATATTTATTATGACTAGCCAATTTATTGATTGCGAAAGACGTAAATTAATTTATATCTTTGTGTAGTTGAATATTAAATCACTGCCTGTTATTTTGCTTAGTTAATAAAATTCACTTATCAAGTGTCTAAGGCGCAAACAAGTACATTTTAAAGCAACTTAATTTTTGTTGCAATCTAGAGTATCTAGTACCTAATTAAATAATTTTTTAACCCCCTACGAAAAAGTGTTATACTGCATAACAAAACAAATAATAACAATAACATCTGATCCCAAACTAAGCAAAGCCTCTACATATGAAAACCAGATAACTGACAATGTACTACATACATTTGCTTTTTTTTGTAATAGTATTAATAATTACACCCAGACTCAAAGCAAACAGACATGTTAATCACACAAATGTATGTCTTGGGTGGCAAGCAAGGGCCCATATTCGGTAGTTTCGGTACATCTATCGTGAGGAACCCTCATATCTTATAAGAACTAATCACTCGAGGACACTGACGGATACTTGGCCAGTGTGTGTGGATTAAGGCCTAAATTCTATTTACTCGTCAGATAGTTGAGAGAAGCCCGTGCCCAGCAGTGAGACACTGAAAAGTGTTGGTAATTTAGCGATGGTTGAAGGTGTACATCTTATTTTTATTAATTAGAAGTAGCTTTTTCATTGAACAGTCTCACAATTAAAAATGGTTCACCTAAATGATATTGATTGTCTCAATTACATTTTCAGTTGATTACGTGCGAGGAGAGTCCCCTCACGTTCTAGAGACTGGCAAGTACACACAAACGTCGAATGCTCCACACATTGCTCTGTCACCGAACGCAGAAGTGTTGGTCGTGTCGGTCGATTCCTCTGTCGAGTTCTACGACACTTATACGGGACAACTTTATGACACAGTTGAACATATTTATTCTGGTAAGTGCTATTAACCGACCAGATACCTATAGACACTCCATCCATAGCTTATGTCTTACCACTACATAACTGCTGTCCGAATACAAAATAGTTTGGATTGGTTCGTTTAAGGACAAGAATTCGAACCTATATAAATTAGCTCTCCTAAATTAATGTACCCCGTTAATTTTTAACGATTACAATTTCATAAAATATGGAGAAAGCGAGGTTTAGCAGGTAAAGTGAGGTCTAGTTGGTGATGTTATTTTACTTTAGTTGATCCTTATAAACTGTTTTAAGTTAATATTTTGTGTTCTTTTATTCCTAGAACACCTAGGTCCTCAATTATGCCCAATGAATTTAGTTTTAGTTTTATTACAATGAACTTAGACTCGTCCCTTATTAGTTCAAGCAGACACAAAAGACCAGATCAGACTGTCTAAGGCTAACTATTGCTTTATATCAGAAACTATGAAGATGCCTACACTGCAAAACTGGCTCGAGAAAAGATTAACTTTGACAGGAGACCACTGAAGACACGACTGACTCTATACGGACGGAGATTATAGTCCGTATTGATCTGATCATTGTCGCCAAAATGTGGGTGATATTCACCACCTTTTTTATAGTAGATTAAGCCTTAAATAGGTCATTAATGTAGACGTAACGTACTCCAATTCCTTCCATACCATATCAGAGATGGCTTGCCTTATCAATCGCTATCGAAATATTTCGTAAAAGGGCCATTCACACAAGTTTATCGACTTCGCGCCCAAACGTCACGAATAATCGTTTTTACTACCTAATCGTGTCCCGGTGGACTAACAGATACCTCGTGATAATAAACTTTTACAATTACATTGTCGTTTCTTCATAAATTGCCATTGTATTGGCCTCTGACTAGACCAGAGACCCTCGTACCTTTTTGTGAAGAAATAGGCCCAACACCTCCAAAAAATAATTATGTAGTCGCCAACCTATAAAGTTATATAAACTGTCACGATCCAATTTGTCCCTAACAAATGTACCAACAAACGTACGCCTTTATCCACGTTTTTAAATTTTAATTGCGTAGAACTTTGTGCACCTATTTTTAACTTCGCTCCGAGGCGAGGCTACAGCTACAGGAGGCCGTGAATTATTGAATAGGTGACTCAAGGTATCGTTATTGATTACCTAATGGTCCTACTAAAATGGTACTGATAAAAGACTCATAACACGCTCACGTTTACTGCAGGTGTAGGCAAATAATATTGTGAGAGAACAAGCTTAGCAGAGCTTGTGTATGGAAACCAGATTTATGGATTCCTTCGCCCCATGTGTGCTCCGGGCAAGGGGTATGTGAAACTCCCAAAGGGTACCCACTAAAATCTCCCGGGTGTTCCGTGGCGCATTTGTGCCAGGGGGTTACGGGAACCACATGTGATACAACCGGTACCGTTACTTAAGTAGATACCTAACATTTATCTGGGTGTCTATCTGTGGGTTATTGCGGCACTATTAAACTAATGATTTTGATTACATATTTGTTTTGCCTTAGTAGACTTGATCGAGTGTTATAAGCTTGGAAAGTAAGCAAAGAGTGTGATAAAATGTATGATGATAATTTTTTTGTCTAAATAGCGATATACCCGTGCGAACACGGGGCGGGCCACTATTATTAATATCACCCTTAAATTAATACCATACATGTCGTCCTCATGGGACCTAACCCATAATAAAGGTGTGTAGATTCAGTGGCAAAAGTGTTGCTTTAAAACCGCGAAGTCTCGCGTTCTGATCCACGTAAATGTTTTAAGCAGCCCGAAGTTGGGATTTGGGCCCTAGTAAATATCTTCAGAACCTCAGTCTTCAATGTGATACTAAAGTTCCGAGTTTCAAAAGTCGAATAGCAGTGATTGCTTCACCCGGGACATTATTATCATTTAATGGGTTGTGTTGTTTACCTATACATTATACAAATCTTTTTTCCCACTGCAGTTGGGCAGGTTATTTGCCACTTACTGTATTTACCTGGATTTTTACCCATTTTATGTAGGTCTGTCTAACCGCAAAAATTTCATTATAACACTGATAAACATTTCCATTACTACACAGGATTGATAAACTACATGAAGTTTGACGCAAGTGGGAAATATCTGTTCGTATGCGGTGAAAAGGCTGTCCGAGTGCTGCACAACGTATGTGGCTACTACACTACGATAGAAAGCTGCAAACGTCTCCTGGGATCTAAACAAACATCAGCTACAGTAGAACGGCTTAACAAAACCATTCAACAATGCAAAGAAACCCTTGCTAAGTTCGGAAAGTAATTCTATAGGTAAATACCTAATATAATTTATACTATGTACGTCTAAAACATAACGAAATCTCGTCAAATGCATTTATTGTATATTTTTTATAAGTGTATACCTACTATTACTGTGTTCGTTAATGTTTCTAAATTTGGTACCGATTTACTGCTACATAGTATAAATAGATACTTACTTTTAGTCCAGTTAGAGGATACAGGCGGAGAGACGAAATGTCTTTATTTATATGATCTGATTTTAGAATCAATAGTATTTATAGTGACATAAGAATATGAAGTTACTATTTATTTATGACTAATATCAAAAACAATTTTTTGTGAAAGTAGTTATAAACTTTCACAAAAATTTGTTATTACTTATAAATAAATAAAAGTATAATTACCCGGTGCAATTACACGTACTAAGTAAATGTTACGGGTATAGAATTAAAAAAAATCGGCCAAGAGCATGTCAGGTCACGCGCAATTTAGGGTTCAGTAGTTCTCCGTTCTAATATATGTACTTCTAAGTAGGCAAGGGAATTTTCGATAGTATTAACTACTAAGGTGGGCCCACTGTATAGGGCGATAGTAACTGAAGTTTTTCTTAAATCTATAATATTGTATATTTGAGTACCAACTATTACTCAAAGTTAAAGTCGTTAACCTGTAAAACCAACTTAGCCGTGATAGTTTTCCATTTAAATTCATCGTAATAATATATACTACTAACATGATTTTTTTCCAAATCTAAACAACTGATTAGCAACGGAGCACACTTGACAAGCTAAAAATATACCTATAAAGCTTGTTTTTAGTAAATGGAACCCTAAATCGGAAAGCTTTCTCAACATACCTCTACTATTTTTAATAAGCTATAAAAGTTCCTAGTTTACTACGGAACTCTTAAAAATACAGAAATTGTGACATTGACTGTCTCTTCTCCTGTAGCTTTTGACTGACAATGATTCGAATCTACATTTGATTATAAATCTATCGGTTAATACCGTTGCCTATATGCTCGTCTCATTTATCGGACTTTTAATTAGGTACAACTAACATTTTACCAAATTTTATACATTTTTGTGAATAGAATTATAAGATTCATTGGAATGTTTGTTGATCTCGACAGCCATGTATTGGTAATTATTAAGATGTAAAGTTAGAAATCAATAAAAAGTAATTAATAGTGAGCATTGTGACTAATGGAATTTTAAGAAATCTTTAACATACAAGACAAACCGCATAAATGTTTTCTAAGTCAATTCTAGCACGAACAGTGATAAGCAAAGATTACTGTAAATTAAAAAAAAACTAGTAAAATACTTAAGGTAGTTTGACCAAATTCTCTAGAGCATGACAAAATTTACAATGATTTGTTATAACTCTTCCGTACCAAATAGTTCCTATTATTTATTGGTTTGAAACGTTGTCCTTTTTTATAAGAAATTTGTTAAATTTGTTATTTTCTAAAATCTAAAATAAACCGCGATAAAATCCGTTAAAAAGTAGTTTTATTTCAAATTTGTTGATTTTTATCCACGTTAATATTGATTGAATTAATGATCCTATTACCTAATCTGCTTCATAATAACCTCTTAATTCTTAATTTTGATTAAGATGACTGAAGTTTCTAATTTAAAATGCCAATTATTAGTCAAAATTCAGTTTTAATTTGACAAAATTAATGAATTTCAATCTTAACTTTTGCTCAGTTTTCGAGAAATTTGATTGCGTAATGGTTTAAGTGGGTAGGTAGTTGTGCAACGTTCAGAACTAAAAATTTACACAAGGTTGACATGTGTAAATGTTTTGTATAATAATTTGAACTGTTTTACTGATAGTGGAAAACTCTGGTATCTATATTAAAATTTATGAAAAACATTTTACAGGGTCACTTTTGTAAGTGTTTATAGAGTTGTAAATACGTGTGAGTGAAGTGTTGTGTAAGTACACTAAGTTTCACACGTTCCATGTCACTGTATTGTCTGTGTAAATATATTATACTTACAAATTTTATGTATCTAGAGATCATCCATCTTTCCATGGCCCCTGTATGCAAAATGGTCCATTGGAATACAGAAAACACGTTTAAATTTAGATACATTATGCTGAAGGGGATCTGAAACACGTGTAAGAAGTTTGAAAATACGTATTTCTTCCATTATTCCCAACAAATATTTGTCTGTACCCTTCGGCTGGAAGTATTTTTCCTGCAATGATGTGTTGTGGGTAAAGATCGTGTGTAACTATAAGATCGTTTGAAAATTACTATTTCGTTTTGATGTTGTGTAGGGTTTACCTACAGTGACAACTTTAATAGTATGTTTATAATAACTTTATAGTACCTATGTATGTTATTGATGTAATTTGTTCCAGTGTGTTATTATAGTATGTTATATTATAAGAGTGAATTATTTTATTTTCATTAAAAATGTGTTTAATACTTCATTTGGTGTTCTCATTTACCCCTAATCATTAATCTGAAATAAGAGGTGGTTAAAATATATAGAACTTAATAAAATTATAGATTCATGCACCTTGCATGAAATTCATCATTAACTTTTCAATTGTGTTCATCGATACTTGTACTGACAATAGATACAGGTAACAGAACGGTCAAATGTAATAATTGTATAGTATATTATTATGCATCAAACAAGGCACTGCTGTGTAATGTTTGTTGTTATAGCTTCTATTATTAATAGAATAATAATGAGGCGAGGGTAACCTTAATAAAGTTTAACGAACTACCTGTGTTCGGGGGTTACATTGTACTTAATATTGTCTCAACTTTGTCTTACAAAGCGAGAATAAAAATAATACGAAATTTTAATGTATTCATGTCGGAAGGCAATTATACTGTGTCACGCCGTGTTAAACTATTCAAAGCATATAATAATTAATATTATTTATAAAAACATTTGGTTAAATAAAACAGTCACAGTATTTTATATTAATTTATTGTTTTTGCACAAAAGTGACGTTATTGACGATACACTGAGATACTCTGTGATTATTTAAGTACAGTTTCACAGCTTTGAATTATAAATAAACTTTAGCTTTAAGGAAGCAATGTACAACTTATGTAAATCAATATTGCGTCCTCTATCAATTCCATCAATTTTGTCAGAAAATATTGAATTTGTTGCCAAAATAGAACTTTTAAAATCTACTTGTTATTCTCACTATGATTTTGAATAGGTACTTAATCTTTGCAAAATATTTATATAATATGAGTCTGATATGATCAAACCATTTGGCTCGAACATGGAGTTGTTGCAAACTGATGAACTGACAAGCCAAAAGATTCAATCATGTCAGAGATTTCTAATATTACAGTACATTTTGTACCAATTTGCTGTTGAACTGTCTTATTCAATAGTTTCTTATTTTAACTGTACTACGCGAAGTGTTGGCGTTGGAAGGTAAGTGATAAATGCTTAGGTGCAAACATAGGCAGTTTAAATTGTGACATAGCCCAGTCATATTAGGTAAAAAAAGGGGTCAACCTCGGAATGAAAGATAATAAGCTGCAAATTGGTATGAACCTTTGTTTTGTCATTCTAAATGTTGTCTCAAAAGTCACAATCGTTATCGTGTCCGCGTCTCAAGATATTCAAGGTCAAAGGTCACAAAAATCGGTTTTTCGCGAATATCTGGCTTCGTATCGGTTAAATGAGATTTGCATTTATTATAAAAGTTGTAGGCTATAAAATTCCCTACAACTTTTGTTTAAACTTTTTTTTCATACGACCAACCGTTTTGAAGGTAGAGCGCGAAGAGTGCACATCGTACAGTCATATACGGCCTAATGCAAGGTCAAGCGTGAGTTATGGTTATCAGTACGTTATAAAGTCAATTATTTACTTGGAAATTATAATTATTAAACAATGCCCATTATTTATGTACTAACTATTAATTATTTATATTTAATTAAAGTAAGTAACTTGATTATTTATATATAATTATTCATATTTAACTATTTAAGTATAAAATATTATTAATTCTGGATTATATATTTTAGTTTTATTTTAAGTTAACACGACATTATATATCTTTTCTTTAAAACGCGTAAATTTCTCAATACTTATATACCTGGAAATACTTGTCCCTACCCTATGCCCTTTTCTATTCATTGCCGGGACAGATGTTCTATAGTATTCAAGGCCACTCTCTCCACTTTGTATGAGTCAAGATTATTCGTTAGTTTGAAATTGTACCGTTGCAACTACGGACGTACGGTTTTAAGAGCTATGGCTGATTTGTGTTTTATATGTGATAAGAAACTTTCAGAAGGTGTTTCTGTGAATGTCGTACGTGGTTTACAAACTTTAAAAACTGCAAGTATTGAAAGAAATGATGGACATATAGACTATTTAAATACTATACTTTATATTAAAAAAACTGTTACTATAGCATTGGAAAAAATTCCTGATTTAGATAAACTGGTGGAAGTATTTCAACAAGAAAACTGCCCAAAACAAACATTATTAGAAAATGGAGTGCGCATCTTGTTGGCATTATATAATGCTCCAAAATCTGAGGACAACATTGATCATTTCCGCTACACGCAATTCATCAAATTTACAAAACTAAATAAACCTGTACAACTGTCAACACTTCCACCAACTAGTGTAGCAGCTCATCAACACATAAAACGTGTCTACTACCAGATTCAAACGTGGTTAGGGAAGGACTTAGAACCTCAAGAATGGGCTGGATGCTTGAAAATGAAATCCTGGAGCCCATACGAACGTTATTACCTCCAGCACCAGCCGAACTACTAAACGTAATATTTCGCAATTGCAAAAATGGTTGTGGTTCCCGCTGTGGATGCAGAAAATCAGGGCTACAATTTTCTTTAGCTTGCGGCCAGTGCAACGGACAAGCTTGCCTCAACGCTTCACTGTATCCAAGTAATCCCGATGAAGAAAATACATATGATCCCGATATTCTGGAAGGTTTGGAGATGAACATGACAGATAATGAGGATGATGACAATGAATCGAACATTTTTGAGCGACAAGAAGAAGAAGACGACGAAGAAGAAGAAGATAATTAGCTTCCATTTCCAATTTCATTACAATTAAAATCAACAAAGATACTTTTGATATTTGAACTCACATTTTGATAAATGTATATTATGCCGTATTTAATAATAAATAAAAATATGTGTAAAATATATACTCGTACTATCATTTTAACTTAAAATAAAACTAAAATATATAATCCAGAATTAATAATATTTTATACTTAAATAGTTAAATATGAATAATTATATATAAATAATCTTTTTTTTTTTCCTTTATTATCACTTAAAAAATTCTTATAAAACATTGTATGTATGTAACTTAACATAAGAAAGCCACTAAGGTTTATAATTATGCTAAGTATTAAGTCTACGTCGATCACAATAATAAACAAAAGTTGAGATTAATACAGTACAGATGATGGACAGTACAGAATCAAGTTACTTACTTTAATTAAATATAAATAATTAATAGTTAGTACATAAATAATGGGCATTGTTTAATAATTATAATTTCCAAGTAAATAATTGACTTTATAACGTACTGATAACCATAACTCACGCTTGACCTTGCATTAGGCCGTATATGACTGTACGATGTGCACTCTTCGCGCTCTACCTTCAAAACGGTTGGTCGTATGAAAAAAAAGTTTAAACAAAAGTTGTAGGGAATTTTATAGCCTACAACTTTTATAATAAATGCAAATCTCATTTAACCGATACGAAGCCAGATATTCGCGAAAAACCGATTTTTGTGACCTTTGACCTTGAATATCTTGAGACGCGGACACGATAACGATTGTGACTTTTGAGACAACATTTAGAATGACAAAACAAAGGTTCATACCAATTTGCAGCTTATTATCTTTCATTCCGAGGTGAAAGCCCTAATATGACTGGGCTAACAGTATTTATGGAACTATACAAATAAATCTTATTCAATTAAATTTTAAGTTTTGTTTGAACATAAAGAAAGGACGACTTAGTCCATTTTAAGCTATTTAAGTTGAATAACAATGAAAGTTAAACAAAAAGTCTTGGATTAAATTCCAAAAATACCTTGTCTGCAAAAACTACATTGTTAAGTTCTTGGAATATTACTAAGGCCGTCTGCTGCGTTAAGCGGGCGCACGGGGCGGGTACGTGCTTAACGTAGCGCTGCTCCTAGGATCTAACAGAAAACAGCATGTCGCGACGGTGTCCGCAATGAACACCCACACTAATAGAGAAAATTCAAGTAAAGAGAAATAAGATATAAAAATATGCATTAAATTATATTATTTTAATTAAATGATCCATGAAGACTGTTTAAAATCTGGACGAATTTATTCAAGATGTTAACCTCTACAGCAACTGGAACAGTAAGTAGAGGCTATTTATTGCTAAAAAATAATTCCGTTCTCGACAACTTTAGTGACAGCGTAAATATAAAGAACGAAAACATCAGTTATGTTTACACCTAAATGTACATTAGGATACCTAATAACATTATCACTTCAAATCTTAAAAAGGTTGGTGTATGTACCAGAATCTCATGAAAACGTGAAAAGTAAAAAAAATAAGATTTGTCACAATATTAGGTTTTATTTGTCAACGAACCATTAAGTGTACTATAGTTGTTACTGTTCGTTTTTGTACATGGAATGAATTCCTAACATTAGTGAACTTGTTACAAATTCTTGTCAACATGCAAAGAAACTCGATAACAGTTTCTTAGTGATAGACAAAGTAATTGAAATACTAGAAGGGCGATTTATAATTAATTATATACCCTTTATCTTCATCAACTTCAGAAAAACTAGAAATTAAAGTTTTAAGAATCCTTTTCTAATGCTTAACATAATACTTCGTTATTTGCATTATTAAAATAATTTGATAATTTCAATCCCAATAAGTTGATAAATAGTGCGTTATAATAAAGCCCTTTCTTTATCACGAATTATTCTACGAAATCCAATATGTCACCATTACTAACGCTACAACATTCTTTAGAATTTTGATAATCAACAAAAATAAAAAGTATCAAGAATATTGCACTCTACAAATTTTTATTTCCCCATTTGCCATGAGATTCTGGTA
Source organism: Meganola albula (assembly GCA_936450015.1). Lineage (NCBI taxonomy): Eukaryota > Metazoa > Arthropoda > Insecta > Lepidoptera > Nolidae > Meganola > Meganola albula. The sequence goes on along the minus strand of OW388155.1, from coordinate 7,347,388 downwards.
AACCAACATTCGTCTGGACTAACAACTGTAGGTACTATTTAAAGTAACCACCGTATTCATAAACGTCTTATAAGCTCATTACAGCTAAAATAGATTTAATATTCGTTTGTCTTTGTCTGTCATCTTGATATTTATACTAGTAAGAAAGAGACAAAGTCCATTTTGACTAAACAGTCTTATAGGATTTTTATGAATAAAGGCCGTAGATATATAAAAGAACTAATAACCAATACTATTTATGACAAAGATGTAAATGCCTAAACAACATAAAATAATTATTATGTTTTATCATAGACAATTATATCATTAATGTTGTTAACCAATTCTAATCGCATGTGAATGTAAATAGTCGTATTTACATAACAAAATATACAAAGGAACTTCGATAAATACGTTATTCTTATAAATATTACAGATCATAACTTATATTTTTAGCAGATGATACAAGTTCACAGAGGATAAAAAATTACCTTATTTAGGTATCATGTTGTGAATACAACTGTATGATTAGACGGAATATTAAACAAAAAAAATAACAACTTAATAGATAATATTCCACTCTACCATCCAATTTAAACAATCGTGTCGTTCTATAGATTCTCTACGACACAGTCTTTTAGTCCTTTCTAAAACTTTATTTTTCAATACGTTATTTATTACAGCACGATATTACCAATTTATCGACATTGCTTCTGTCCCTTTATTATTGTGTAACAAATTACGGCTGTATCATTTTTCTCCTACCCGTTGGCCTAGGTGAGCGAATATTGTTGTGATGCCACACGACTAATACTAAACGTAATGCGACTTTATATTAACCGTGATGCGACCAACATTCGTATCAGCTTCGTTTATGCGTCGTGTTGTATTGCATTGGTCGCGTCACGTTATTCGCTAACCTAGGACAAACAAAATCTGTCAGACTTAAAAATGCACTCAATAATACAGAGACAAATAGCATGACTACAGGTTTCGTTATAAATTAACAAACAATCAGACTAGATCTAACCACGATATTTTTAAAATAACCAATATCTTCGAAACAACTTAATCTAAATATAATGAAGCAGATGTTATATCTCAACTTGTGACTGTACAACGGTTCTTTGGACAATTTGCGTGTGAACAAAAGCATTGTGCCTAAAGAGTGTAGGTACGTAAGTCAAACATTTGTGAAATGGTTGTGAGGTTATCATTGTTCATCTCTTACTAAAATAACGCCAATAACTGCAATGTTCATTGCCAAAGTTTTATATATTCATTTTTTGTTTTCTTAAATCTATGCAAATTGAGTCTCAATTACTTATAAACGTTTTGTTCAACAGACTTATTTTGTCGACAACAAGGTTAATACCGCTAACAGTAAATCGTCGGAAAATATTATTTATATTGTTATTCAAATGTGAGGCCTTGATTAGTTACCAACAGACTCAAATTAATTTTAATGAGATTCGCAATTTAAATCATTACGTCGTCATCCTAGCTGTTTTTGCAATTATTATTTTATTATTCAAGATGCTGCGTATTGTCTATTATATTTCTATTCCTTATTACATTAAATTATTTTTTATGTGCCATCAACATTTAAGATAATCAAATGAACGCTAATATATGGATAAAACTGCGTGGACACGATCAGAGTGCGCTAACCTAGTCTAAATAATCTCTGTTCGTGTTAACTCAGCTTAAACAAATTACATGTCACTTGTTGAATAATTATTATTTTATGAAAAGAAATATGAATATGTATTCAAAAATATAATACTTTACGTCAAGGTAAACACAGGCATTGAGAAACTTCCACAATATTAAAAAGTACCCGGTAAAGGGTGAATGATGAGCAAACGTGGTCGTACTCCTGCGGCTTAAATTCAGCTAAAATTGCTTCCAGCCCTCTATTTCTCTTGACGTACAGTAAAATCTTATAATTTAGTTAATACATTACATACCGTCAAATTAATAGACAATTTCAAATACAGTAAACAGGAACTAAAAGCTTCTAAATAATTTTACTACGCGATATTTTTTGTATTCCGTTTTTATTAGAAAATCTAACTTGAACAGCATGATATGATTATATTTTTATTGAGCAATCAATGGTGATATTTTAATATTATTTATTTGTTTGTATTAAACATGAATATGTCAATTTTGTAAATATACTTTTAACTAAGCCGAGTAAAAATACGCAACTTAGAAAAAAACAATATTAGTCAATCACTTGATGAAAAAATGATATCACAATATTTAAGTCACGCGTTGGCTACAACTGAGTAATAAAATGAATGAGTAATAAGTCATATTGATGGTTAACGATTACCCACTAGTTGGTAATTTATAGATCAGTTAAATCATATTTAAAAAATAAATAATTGAGGGAATGCTAAACTGTGCAAAAAGGTATAACCCGCGCCAATAAATGGATCTGAAATGGCGTAATTTCTCCCTCTTACTTGCGCTTTATTGCTGTATTTAGTTACATATGTCGGTACAGCATACAAAAAAAAATAATCGATTTAAACTATATTTTGTATTAGGCATAAGGTTTTATACGTTCTGGAAAAATACGGCATCCGCTGTTTTGTGTCCATTTAGCACTTGGTTGGCTTTTTAAATAGGTATATAATTTGCTCATTTATTTAAAACCACCAAGGTTATATTAAAAATATCATCTATCTGATTACCTTGTTTTGCTGACGGTCCAAACTGTCATTACAAGTACACGCCGCTAGTTTAGATTCTTTTCTTTATTGGTGCGTGTTATAACTATAGATCAGATGTATCATATTTATCGGGTTTTAAAATATTAAAAAATAAATAAATAAGGGAATGCCAAACTGTGCCAACAGGTATGTTTACTAAAGGATCATTACAGGCTTCCTGCCAGCCTGGAAAATGTATATGATTTGAGATAATGTTGAAATAAATGCGAGTGTCTTACGACTAGTTAAAGCGAATAGTAGAACCTCCACAATTTAGTAACTTTTTAAAACCTACATTAGTACAATATTGACGAGATTTAGAGACTTATTAAATATCAATGAGTGTACGGTGGAGTCTATTTATTTGAATAACTGTGGCGTTATCGATATTGCCTTTTTCTCCAACAAATGCGCCAGTTAAATGTTTTATTTTTGTTTTTGACAAATACCAATTTATTTAGAAATAAGGCAAATTATTGCTCTTCTTGTACACAGCTAGTAAACGTAATTTCGCCACAAAGAAACATAAAAAATTATATACACAAAAATCAGTCGTAATATTGTTAAATTCCGTATAAAAGTCGAACAAAACCGACAAAAACTTAATAATAACTTATCAACTTAATACGAAATAAATACTGTAAGTACTATAATAGTATGCGACAGTGGGGCGCGCGCCCAAACACTTTGGTGCAAGTACTCCCTCCGCAGTCCCAAATATGGCCTTTCGTTCCGCTCTCCGTTATAATATTGGACTAGCATGAAATTCGTTGCGTGATACACGCTTCACAACGCCTTTGACTTCTTTTACATATCACCTGCAAATATTAACTTTTTATTATAAACTTCTTTTACACAGACCTAGCGTAGGACGCCCTGAGGCTAGGTGGAATGACGATTTCTGCAAGGTGGTAATAGCTGGATGAGGGTACCCGCGGCTCGTGCTGTGGCGTGCTTTGGGAGAGCCCTATGTCCAGCAGTGGACTATAAAATAAGTTGATGATGATGACACAGACCTAACTTAAGTCCCTATGTCCACTAAGCGAATAATCGACTTCGACTGCAGACTAATACATAACTGGTCACCCGCGACTCTAGTCTACCAAAGCTCATTTCCAAAATGGATGTCAAAGACGCGCACAGCTGTCGCACAGTGGGTATTGCGGAATGTTTTTGCGTAGATCTCAAGCCGCGTGTTGTTTTGCAGTCGCGGCCGCGTCTATGGAAATTGGTAAATCAATCTGAGTAAATTGGAATAGCTGCTTAGTGGAAATAAGGTCTAACTGTTTAAGCACACTACAGAAAAGAAAGTCATTACCTAACTATCAACATGAGCTGCAACTAAGATTTTCTAAATATATTAGTAAACGCTCGATCCGGGTATCGAATTCGGGCGAACATGCTTGCCACTGGACCACCAAGGCAATACTATAAAACAATACAATAGCCTACAAACACTGTTCTAAGATTGAATGATATTGCTTTGGTGTGTGCTACAATCCGAATATTCAAGATGAAGCAGTAAATGTATTTCTTACCTGTAGCATCAATATACTGTTCACCAGTAAGTGTGCAGACGCAAGCAATCTGCTGCTAGATCGGCTAACAAAGCTCGTCGGTGAGGCAGCAGCGCTAGCCCAGCCACACGTCGCGGCCGTCGGTCAGCTAGTTCCGCAGCAGCCGCTACTCGCCCACCCTTAGCCTCCACTACTAGTAATGCAGGACGACCTTTTACAGATCGAGTGCAGACCACCCACCGGCCTCCTTCAGAGGACTCTAATGCTACTCCGCCGTAGCCACCGCGACCTAGGAATTATATACATCAAAAAAAATTTTTTACCTTGCAAAAGTTAGTCAGAACCCTTCGAGATCAAATGGGTCAATAATAAGGATGACGATAATTTTTTTGTTTGTCCATCAGATAGATAAATCAGAAATATTGAACACGTATTTTTCTATTTTTTGTGTGACCTAAAGATAACCGCGATAGGCACACTTAAGTAAGTTTTATATAGAGGTACTAGCTGCCCCAGCGAACTTCGTACCGCGTATTACTAATGTAATACGTATGTATTTTTTAATGCCACATTATACAAAAATAAAAACGAAAAATTTCGTCCAAAAATTAAAAAATAATTTTAAGTGTGAACGACCCTTATCACTTAGGGGTATGAAAAATAGATAGAAGCCGATTCTCAGACCTGCTGAATATGCATAAAAAAATCATAAGAATCGGTCAAGCCGTTTCGGAGGAGTACGGTAACTAACATTGTGTCATGGAAATTTTATATAATAGATGACGTCGTCATCCCTATTTGCCAGTGATACCTCTGGAGTTGCACGCTTCCATATATTAGTGTATACGCTTAGCATCAGGTGCTCGTATGGTTATTTGCTAACTTAGTAATAAGTTGAAATAAAACTACTTTTTATCGGATTTTATCGCGGTTTATTTTAGATTTTAGATCCCGATGTTTTAAAGTCTTTTCAGACTTCATGTTCACGGGTGGACTGAGGTATTTGACGTTCAAAAACACTAATCACAATTATTACTGACTACCTCCAAACATTAATATTTAAGTTGCGTTCCGATTTAAGCTAACTGAGTTCACAGTGTCTTGTTCATAATATCACTACATAATATCTATGTTTATACATATTTAGGATTTGGAAGGGTAGATGACAAAAATAAATAGTAAAGTGTCTATACCTTGTTTTTCCTTAGGATGCATATTATAACAACAAATATGGCCGCCTCGTAACCAGAGACTATATTTTTAGGGTAGGGCCACCATGATTGAATACATTGAATGATTTGTTAAAAGAGTGACTGAATAGATTTCTAATCATTCATTATTCGGAACCAAGAAGCTTTACATTTAATAAAACACTGGAATACAATAATGCAGTCGTATCTCAAATAAATTGTTGAAAACAGGAAATATTATAAATGTTTAAAAAATATGAAAATATTAAAAAAAAACGTTTCAACGACTTCTTTGATATTTTTCTCTTTTTCTGGCCAGTCACCAAAATTAAGATGAGGGGTCAAACAAGCTATTTTGTTAATTTTTTATTAATCAATAATCTGATAGTGAATCTGAGTAGGTTAATGCGGATGCGGGATGAACTCTGTGTTAGTTAGGGAGGGAGGAGTCATGCGGTTATAAAAAATGAAAACGCAAGCGCATCGAAGTTATGTGTTGCCGCAGAAGTATCGTCTGCGGGCCGCACTTTGACGACCGCTGCTCTAGATGAATACCGATAAATTGACTACAACCTTACCATGTATTAATCTGTTAAGGACAAGATCTTTTAAAATAGGCAGAGCTGTTTTTTTTAAACTTCCGAGTAACTTTTAAATCTAGGCACATAGATACATAAATTATCCATTTTGGTGTAAACGTTCTCAAGTAATGACGTGACCAAGGGAAGCACAGATTGATTTTATTTAAATGATCGTTTAGAACATTTGAATGAGTGACGATACGATACAACTAATTATATTTATTATGCACTCAATTTCACACAGCATCAGTTACATGGTTAAAAAACAAAATTTTCATATTTAAAGAAGACAGTAATAAAATAATCAGTGATGTATAAGATACCCAATACAAAGTATCTGAAATACAAGATGCAAGATACTTAAAAAAAAAGCATTTCAGATACCAGATACAAATAATTTTCTAAAAAGGTATCTAAAATACTAGATACAAAATACCTATCTTTCAAATACTTTTTAGAGATAAAATACTTTTGTAAGAAAACAACATTTAATTGAACTTATCTAAGTTTATTCGTTCGAGAAAACAATTTTCGAATAGATCGCGTTGATAACAAGGATCAGGCAAATGTAACAAGACAAAATATGAAGGTATTAAAATAGAGACTTTTAATTTTAATGCTTTACTTGAGATTTGAGTAAAAGTAATTCCTCAAACATATTGTCAGTCATCTTCCTTCGATGAGGCCTCATGATCATGCCCCCAAAGGAAATGAGTCGCTCCTCAGGGGCAGAGCTGGGCAAACAGGTGTATTTAATTTAAAACACCATACAACATGTGCACACGAAAAAATTACGGAATGAGTGACAGGAGTGACAGACATCTTAGCTGATGACATAATAGAAAGATAGTGTCGCCATCTGTTATTTTGATTCCCAAATTCCGACAATATTGACCTTTTTAAACGACGACGCGCTACGTTCAGTTGCGTTCGGTTAGAAAAACTGCGAAGTTTACTTCAGTAAAAGAAAAGTATCTTGGAGAACAAAGTATCTTCAAAATACTAAGATATCAGTAAAATGTATCTAAATATCAGATACAAAATAAAAAATAAAAAAAGTATTTCAAATACAAGATGTAAATACGTATTTTGTATCTTGTATCTGTACTTCAGATACTTTTATCTGAGATATGTCACATCTCTGAAAATAATTTAGGACAATACTTTACATTAAAGTACGATCTAAACATCACATTTTCATTTGACTGGATATCATTCACTCAGTTCTTCCTAAATTTATGGTTATCGAATCCATAAAAATCTATGTCCACACTCTAATTTAAAAAGTATAAAAATGTCAAACAGCCCGTGTCCTTGCATAACCTGTGGCCATGAATTTTGGAATGTGTTTAGAATTTTATCAATAATTCGTATTTAACTGGTTGATTTAAAAAATTTTTCAGTTAATTTCATAGTTAAAGTGTTTACTCAATGGATTAAGACATTTATAAGTCGATACATAGTGTGGTTCATTGATAAAATCGTGATATTCTAAAGTGACACGAAAACTGAAGCTTTGTTTACCTTTTTGGCACGGTAAGGAAAAACAAAGAATAAGTAAAGTACTAATCACTATCTCAATGATATAAAGCTAGTTAGTATAAAGCTTTTCGTGAATGTTTTTTTTTTTTTTTTTTTTTATTCTATAATAGGTTTGCGCTTGACCACAACTTGCCTGATCTGAAGCAATGTTGCAGTCTACGATGGAACGCGCCTACCTAATAAATACCGATTCACTCGTGACTTGAAGACAGGTAGATTATAGCTATCGGGAAACAGAGATGCCGGCAACGAATTCCACAACTTGGCGGTTCGCACAATAAAAGTGGAAGCAAAGCGCTTTGTGCGTGCCCGTGGAATTTCCACCATATAACGGTGGCGCATAGCCGTACCTCTACTTGTACGATGGAAGAATGGGGATGGGGGAATAAGATTGTGTAATTCCAACGCACACTCTCCGAAGTGTATCCGATAAAAGACCGAAAGACTAGCAACTATGCGGCGATGCTCGAGGCTCTGCAACTTAGCCTTGATGAGGGACTCGTTGCCAATAAGCCTCTTAGCTCGCCTTTCAATAGACTCCAACGCCTCGAGTTGGTATTTAGCTGACCCATCCCAAAGATGCGAGCAGTACTCCATGCAGGAACGATCTTGTGCTTGATATAGTTCGAGCATTTGTTTCGGTGTGAAGTACTGACGCACCTTCGCGAGGACACCTAGCTTTTTGGCAGCTAGTTGAGCCTTGGACTCAATATACGGGCCAAAATTGAGGGTCGAAGTCATATTGACGCCAAGAAGCTCCAGGTGGTCTGTAATTGGCACGGACACACCTCGAAAAGTGGGAGCCAATATAAATGGCCTTTTTTTGGCGGAAAATAGGCACGCCTGGGTTTTAGCAGCGTTGAACTTGACTAGATTGGCGTCGCCCCAGTCGGAGACAGCCTTGAGAGACAAGTTCAAGCGCTCAACCATGGCTACTCTATGGGACTGAATCTCAGCCGCACTGGCACGGGGACTGGACATATAACTCTCTACAACTGTGCTGTCGTCTGCATACCCAAAGGTACCGGGTTTAAGCAGATCGTTAATATGCAGCAGAAAAAGAGTCGCAGAGAGCACTGAACCCTGAGGAACACCGGCATTAATATCCATTTGATCGGACGAGCAGCCATCAATGACCACTCGGATTGATCTATTCCTCAAGAAGTCCGATATCCAATCGCAGAAACCAGTGGGCAAGCCGTAAGAAGGAAGCTTACTAATAAGACCATCATGCCAAACCCTGTCAAAGGCCTTGGAGATATCAAGAGAAACAGCAAGTGCTTCTCCGTACCTCTCCAAGGCCTCATTCCATATGTATGTGGCGTACGCTAAAAGATCCCCAGTCGACCGATTCTGGCGGAATCCATACTGTCGGTCGCTGAGGAGATCATTGGCTTCTAGGTACGCCAGGAGCCTGCGATTAACAACACGCTCCATGCTCTTACAGAGTATGGAGGTGACCGAAATAGGCCTATAGTTGGCAGGATCGGCACGACTGCCTTTTTTGGGCACGGGCTGCACGTTAGCTAGCTTCCAAGATGTCGGCACTTGACCAGTCCTTAGAGATAGCCTAAAGAGGCGTGTCAATACAGGAGACAACTCAGGCGCACAAGTCCTCAACACTAAGGCTGGAATACCATCAGGTCCACTGGCTTTGTTCACGTCAAGATTGCGTAGCGTATTGCGAACCTCCGTTTGGCGTATGCGAATTTCCGACATATGAGTCGTACTGCCAAGTGTAGCAGGAGGTACCGCGCTACCAGCATCTAGACGTGAAGCCTCTGCAAATAAAGAAGCAAACAAATTTGCTTTGTCCTCAGCAGTGTGAGCCAGTGTTCCATCAGGTTTCTGTAGTGGAGGCAGTGAGGGGCGGCAGAAGTTCGCCTCGACCGATTTAGCTAGGGACCAAAACGCTTTACTACCCGCTGGATACGAAGCAAGTTTGTCCCCTATACGGCTAATATGGTCAAAGCGAGCCCTCTGCATCACTTTTTTGCAGGACTTGGCAGTCCTGTTGAAGGCTCTCTTCTTTTGGCGTATGTCCCTGGCATTGTGGTGTCGAGCATCAACCCAAGCTAGATAGGCCACATGTTTTTGCATCTCTGCGCGTCTACATTGTGGCCCAAACCATGGGCGAGCTTGGCTTGACTGCGGTACGTCCGAGTATGGAATGAAATACTCCATAGCCTGACGCAGCACATCAGTCACGGCTTCTGCACAGGTAGAGGGATCACCAGAAGAGAAGCATACGGGCTGCCACGGATAAGATGCAAAAAAGGACCGCATCTCATCCCAGTCTGCTGACTTGTACCGCCACATTCGCCGATTTCCCCTAGGGCTGGGGTCTGGCGGGGAGTAGACGGATACTGATTTGACCAGACAGTGGTCTGATTTACCCAGAGGTGAAGAGATTGATACTGAGTAACTGTCTGGATCAGTCGTCAGCAGAAGGTCCAAGCAATAGGGTGTGTGCGAGTCAACATCTGGTACCCGTGTGGCACCACGGACTAGCTGGGTGAGATTCAATGCCAAAGCCAGCTTCCGCGTTTCTCTACCTGCATGGTCAGTGTCTAGGTAGGGGAAGAGCCACTCTTGATGGTGAGCATTGAAATCACCCAGCAGAAACAATTGTGCAGAGGGGTACATTTGTTGAGCCGCTTCAGCCGCCTCACTGAGATATTCGGTGAGCCTGGTTGTCTCCTGATCTCCGCTGTGCGAGCGATAGACACAGGCATAAAGAATTTTCTCTATGCCTGTATCCACCATCACCCAAAGAGCAGAGAATCTGCGGTCTTCGAGGTTCCGGAGACGCCGGCAGCATATGTCGTCCCGGGCGTACAAACACACTCCCGCGTGAGGTTTAAAATTGTGTTCCAGTGTGTACCCCGGGTACGACAAGTACGCCACGTCTGACGGGCTACCTATTTGCGTCTCCGTTAGGAACAAGAGTGACGGCTTATCGGTCTCTAGATGGTAGTGGACGGGCACGAGATTAGAGTGCAAACCCCGAATATTTGCGAGGTGCACTTTTAAAGAAAGGGAGTGCAGCCGCTGTTTAGGCACATTTCTCTTGTTCTTTGTCATATAATGTTGATGCGAGTGAAATACGGTAGAGGGTGGAAGTGGAATGAGGCTACATATGGCTAACCAGCAGACACACACTCCACAGCAACACCAATGGGTAACTGGCATGGAGACCGCGGGGACGCCCGAGCCCCCCCGGGGATGTCCATCGGGCCCTTTCATCCGGTCGCCAACCGGCACGATGGCGCATCCCGGGATTTTTCGCAAGTTGGCGGGACAGCCTTTCATGAGTGGCTAACTCACTACTTGGGTCCCCTACTAACTGCGGTCGGCCAGCGGTGCACCGTGCCTCGGATCCCGCTACCCTCCAAGACCAGTTACCCGATGCTACTATAAACGTGCGAGTCCAGAGCAGTGAGACCATAGGGTAGCAACTGTTCCGACCCACCCTCTCATTATGGTGTCACCAAACATCGCACCGGAACACGGCCAGGCCGCTTGGCGGCGCGGCTTTGTCTGGTGGGTGGTCACTAACCACGGCCAAAACCTACCACCAGTTAGTTGTCACCTGATTTGCACCACCCGGGGACCACGTGTGGGGATTTAGATTAAAGGTACTCTCCCACGGACGAGGGTGACTCAGCCCCCAAAAATAATAGAATGTTTCTATGGCCAGACACATTATGTACAAGTTTTCAACAATATAGTATGGGTATGTTATGTGAAGACGATATTAATTACAACATAATGGAAGACATACCTTTTGGAACAGGTGCATAAACGCTTTTGAGATTGCCTTCGAGGTCATACACTCTGATGGCCACGTCAGCTATGATAAGCATGTCATCTGAAAGTGCGAGACCGCCGACTAAACCTAATTCTCCATTGCCTATCTGTAAAACAAAAATCGCATATTAGCACCCTAGGCTTACATTGATAAGTGTCTTATGCGATGACAAAATATGTAATTAACAATTATTTAATGTAACATTTGTTTAAATGTGTCCGTTTGTTTTGTGTCTGGGTGTAATTATCTATATTTAAGTATATATTTACACGCTTTGCCACACGACTGACAGATAACATTTCATAGGGATGTGACGTCACTTACCAAACGTCACTAAAGAGAATGACGTAACAATCCTGAATTGCACAGGCAAAGTTTCACCGACGATTAACATAAATACAAATTTCCGTCAAGAACAGATGGAAGGGACCACGGTCGCCGGGTATCACACCTCGCCCGCCCAGAAGAATCACTGGAGAATCACTACCACCAGAGCCTCCAGTCTCCACAGGTTATTCTTTTCGATATTCGTTTTGCTATTACAATATGACTTCTATGGGCCCAGATTCGCCAATAGATTAAAATCTGATTGACCGTCCTTAAAAGAATATTAGCATCCACACTTCTTAATTCAATTGGACACAATGTTGTCGAGCGGTTCCGAAGAACCAAGTACTCGTAATCATTTAAATGTTCAACATCACAATTTGATCGCCAAGCTGACTAGCTTGCAATTTGACTAAATTGGTGGTAAAATAGTATATTGTGATGGGGTCTAAGATGCAATCACCTCTCTCTCGATAGCCCCGTGCTCGTCGAAGAGGAAGACGCACCGCGCGCCGTTATCAGCGACGGCGAGTCGCCGTGACGTCACGTCGGCGGCCACACACACCGGCTCCACGAGCCGCTCCGACTGCACCGTGCGGAGCGTCGCGCCTTCCACGCTCACCTGACACACACACGCACACTACATTTTACTTTTTCCACCAAGTTATACAAAACTATATTATACTATCCTCACCAAAACTCAATACTCAATACCTTTGTTGCTTTCCTACGAGGGTGACGGAACACACGGAAGACGAGTTACCTTGTTGAAACGAATGTGATGTGCGGTAGGCGAGTATACTTATATCATAAATATCAGCGAATGTGTGCTTCGCCTACCGCAAATTATTATTTATCAATACAATAAATAAATACGGCATAATATACTGGCGCAATTCCACCAACGTAGAAATAGCTTTCAGAGCACAATAGAGATGTGTTAGAGTATTATGCGGCATTCGTAACATTGACAGTTGCGTACCCCACTTCAAAAGTCTTCGGATTTTAACACTTCCTTCCCTTTATATTTACGAAGTCGTCATATTTACAAGAGATAATTTACATTTATTTGAAAACTTATACACGACATAACCATAAAATTAGACACAAACCACATAAAAAATCTATTTATAGTAAAAACTTTTTAGATATGGCGCCATCTATATACAATTAACTACCTAAATCCACGCTAAACATCACAAACAAGAAGTTGTTTAAAAAAAGATTATTTGAATTGTTAATAGATAAAACATATTATAAGGTAATATGATTATTTAATTGATAAACTGTAATCCCTGGTATTATTATTGGATAAACTTATAATAATTGAATTTAATTATACTGACCATACTGAATAATTGACATATCATATTTATAATTGGACATATTTTTAAAATTTATAATATATTTTTTTTTCCTCGTATATATGATGACTTTTTTAATTTGCATGCCATGGACCGCAAAGTATGGAGAACCACAAATCTTGAATTATTATGACAACTTTATAAATGTACCAACCCATATTTGCAAAGTAATAAATTATTATGATTATTATGATTAAATATATCGCTTTCCGAATAGAATGCAAACAAATAAAGTTATATTTTTGGTAGCAGCATCTATAAAAACATAATTTTAAACAATCAATCATAGTTTGTCGAAGTAGGATTCGACTTCAGGGCGCCCCTTTGGAAAAGGAGTTGTCTCGTCCACCGTGTCTGAGAACAAATTCTTTTAGGCGAAATAACAAGGTAATAATAAGGTTAAATACTCAGAAACGCTTAATATTAAAGAAAACTGTTTTTCAAACTGGCGTGACAAATAATCTTCTTGCTGTATTATCTGTCACGTTGGTCGGTACAGCAAAATACTTAGGAGATATTATAGTGCCAGGTTTATTATCTCTACACACCTCTGTAAGAGTTCGCGTCCGCCAATTGACTGCAACAATACCATCTGCTGTTACTGCTATCCCTGTACAACTTCTACCAGCTAAACCTGGAAAAAGATATCAATTTAATAATCATAGCCCTTTCATATAATAAAAGCTGGCTTACTCTTGACTCTGAATCCCAAACTCATCCAAAAAAAGGAAATATTAACAAAAATAATTAAAAAAATAATAATTCATAAAATATTTATCTCGAGTTAAACTTTGACTTAATTACCAGTTCTCGATCCCAAAATTCCTAAATTTTCTAAATTTAAAATAGAATCAAGAGTCAAGAGTAGGCTAGCAGATCTAAGAATTTGGTACTACCTTCATTAACGATATGATTTTTAAAAGCAAACGTCTCGTCATCCAGCACCTTGACTCTCGAGTTTCCAGCGTCGAGCACGTAAATTTCTCGTCGCTTGGGACACCTTCAAACATTAAAAACATAGAGGTTTGTTACTACTAAGGATTTTTTATTTATTTATTGAAGGGGGAGGTTCACGATGGCCAAGTTATTTGCTAGCCACAAAGGAGCTGGATAATTTTGATCCCATTAAAATAATAAAAATAATAAAATAAAAATCTTTATTGACACGAGTTCACAGAGTAATAATATTGTACTATCTCTTTAACTCCCAAACTAAGCAAAGCATTTACGATGGAAGCCAGGGAATGCTAAGAGTGTGCCAGGAGTGAGCACTTTAAATGTTTGTAAAAAAAACAAAAAGCAAAAAAGAAAATAGTATATTTAAACAAAAAGAAAATAAATAACAAAAATATAATGCTTAATCTCAATTTCGAGTAGAGTCGTTCTGACTTTCGTTCGTTCATTCATTTTTAAAGAATTCATTTGTCATTTTAGATTCGTTTCTTTGTTGGCGTGGGCTATAATTTAGATTCTCGAATACTGGCCAAATACCTAATTTGAAATAACAACGGTCATGCTTGCCGAAAATAAAAGTGAAATTTTTATTCATGTTTAAATATGGAGTTACCGAAGAAACAAGATAGAGTAGCTATAGCGTATAGCGTCGGTCCGCTGTCGTTTTCAGCAACAATTGAAAAAACTCAACGGCTATAAGGAGCGGCCGATCTCGCACTGTTAGGACATCGGTGGTCATCAAAGCAGTGAATGCGCGAATTCAACGAAATCCCGTCGTAAACAAAAAGTCGTAGATCTTCAGATGAAGCAGAAACTTACTCAAAAGAGTGTTAGTTAAATGAAGCCTGGGACTAGGAGCTTATCGTAAAAAGAACGGTTATTTTTTGAACGAGCGTTCGAAAAGAATAAGTTTGCAAAGATCCGCGCTTTGTTACGTGGTACCTACGCCGGAAAAAATGCCGCGAAATTTTGTAAATTACAAGTTTTTTACAGCATTGACGATTTAACTAACGGTCGAAATATTTTCGACCCTATCTTATAAAGTGGCATAAACGGGCGACGGATACGGGCTTCTAGTATGTGGGTGTAGGCAGCAAGAGTCAAAAACCTTATATAAGATAAGTATGTGTGTGTAGTATGTAGGTACCTGGCGAGCGCGACGGGCTGGCTGAGCTGCTCCTTGCCGGCGCCCCGCGCACCTAGTATGTGTGTGTAGTATGTAGGTACCTGGCGAGCGCGACGGGCTGGCTGAGCTGCTCCTTGCCGGCGCCCCGCGCACCTAGTATGTGTGTGTAGTATGTAGGTACCTGGCGAGCGCGACGGGCTGGCTGAGCTGCTCCTTGCCGGCGCCCCGCGCACCTAGTATGTGTGTGTAGTATGTAGGTACCTGGCGAGCGCGACGGGCTGGCTGAGCTGCTCCTTGCCGGCGCCCCGCGCACCTAGTATGTGTGTGTAGTATGTAGGTACCTGGCGAGCGCGACGGGCTGGCTGAGCTGCTCCTTGCCGGCGCCCCGCGCACCTAGTATGTGTGTGTAGTATGTAGGTACCTGGCGAGCGCGACGGGCTGGCTGAGCTGCTCCTTGCCGGCGCCCCGCGCACCTAGTATGTGTGTGTAGTATGTAGGTACCTGGCGAGCGCGACGGGCTGGCTGAGCTGCTCCTTGCCGGCGCCCCGCGCACCTAGTATGTGTGTGTAGTATGTAGGTACCTGGCGAGCGCGACGGGCTGGCTGAGCTGCTCCTTGCCGGCGCCCCGCGCACCTAGTATGTGTGTGTAGTATGTAGGTACCTGGCGAGCGCGACGGGCTGGCTGAGCTGCTCCTTGCCGGCGCCCCGCGCACCTAGTATGTGTGTGTAGTATGTAGGTACCTGGCGAGCGCGACGGGCTGGCTGAGCTGCTCCTTGCCGGCGCCCCGCGCACCTAGTATGTGTGTGTAGTATGTAGGTACCTGGCGAGCGCGACGGGCTGGCTGAGCTGCTCCTTGCCGGCGCCCCGCGCACCTAGTATGTGTGTGTAGTATGTAGGTACCTGGCGAGCGCGACGGGCTGGCTGAGCTGCTCCTTGCCGGCGCCCCGCGCACCTAGTATGTGTGTGTAGTATGTAGGTACCTGGCGAGCGCGACGGGCTGGCTGAGCTGCTCCTTGCCGGCGCCCCGCGCACCTAGTATGTGTGTGTAGTATGTAGGTACCTGGCGAGCGCGACGGGCTGGCTGAGCTGCTCCTTGCCGGCGCCCCGCGCACCTAGTATGTGTGTGTAGTATGTAGGTACCTGGCGAGCGCGACGGGCTGGCTGAGCTGCTCCTTGCCGGCGCCCCGCGCACCTAGTATGTGTGTGTAGTATGTAGGTACCTGGCGAGCGCGACGGGCTGGCTGAGCTGCTCCTTGCCGGCGCCCCGCGCACCTAGTATGTGTGTGTAGTATGTAGGTACCTGGCGAGCGCGACGGGCTGGCTGAGCTGCTCCTTGCCGGCGCCCCGCGCACCTAGTATGTGTGTGTAGTATGTAGGTACCTGGCGAGCGCGACGGGCTGGCTGAGCTGCTCCTTGCCGGCGCCCCGCGCACCTAGTATGTGTGTGTAGTATGTAGGTACCTGGCGAGCGCGACGGGCTGGCTGAGCTGCTCCTTGCCGGCGCCCCGCGCACCTAGTATGTGTGTGTAGTATGTAGGTACCTGGCGAGCGCGACGGGCTGGCTGAGCTGCTCCTTGCCGGCGCCCCGCGCACCTAGTATGTGTGTGTAGTATGTAGGTACCTGGCGAGCGCGACGGGCTGGCTGAGCTGCTCCTTGCCGGCGCCCCGCGCACCTAGTATGTGTGTGTAGTATGTAGGTACCTGGCGAGCGCGACGGGCTGGCTGAGCTGCTCCTTGCCGGCGCCCCGCGCACCTAGTATGTGTGTGTAGTATGTAGGTACCTGGCGAGCGCGACGGGCTGGCTGAGCTGCTCCTTGCCGGCGCCTCGCGCACCTAGTATGTGTGTGTAGTATGTAGGTACCTGGCGAGCGCGACGGGCTGGCTGAGCTGCTCCTTGCCGGCGCCTCGCGCACCTAGTATGTGTGTGTAGTATGTAGGTACCTGGCGAGCGCGACGGGCTGGCTGAGCTGCTCCTTGCCGGCGCCCCGCGCACCTAGTATGTGTGTGTAGTATGTAGGTACCTGGCGAGCGCGACGGGCTGGCTGAGCTGCTCCTTGCCGGCGCCCCGCGCACCTAGTATGTGTGTGTAGTATGTAGGTACCTGGCGAGCGCGACGGGCTGGCTGAGCTGCTCCTTGCCGGCGCCCCGCGCACCTAGTATGTGTGTGTAGTATGTAGGTACCTGGCGAGCGCGACGGGCTGGCTGAGCTGCTCCTTGCCGGCGCCCCGCGCACCTAGTATGTGTGTGTAGTATGTAGGTACCTGGCGAGCGCGACGGGCTGGCTGAGCTGCTCCTTGCCGGCGCCCCGCGCACCTAGTATGTGTGTGTAGTATGTAGGTACCTGGCGAGCGCGACGGGCTGGCTGAGCTGCTCCTTGCCGGCGCCCCGCGCACCTAGTATGTGTGTGTAGTATGTAGGTACCTGGCGAGCGCGACGGGCTGGCTGAGCTGCTCCTTGCCGGCGCCCCGCGCACCTAGTATGTGTGTGTAGTATGTAGGTACCTGGCGAGCGCGACGGGCTGGCTGAGCTGCTCCTTGCCG
The DNA here is from genome assembly GCA_936450015.1 of Meganola albula. Lineage (NCBI taxonomy): Eukaryota > Metazoa > Arthropoda > Insecta > Lepidoptera > Nolidae > Meganola > Meganola albula. The sequence goes on along the minus strand of OW388155.1, from coordinate 7,329,734 downwards.
GCGCCCCGCGCACCTAGTATGTGTGTGTAGTATGTAGGTACCTGGCGAGCGCGACGGGCTGGCTGAGCTGCTCCTTGCCGGCGCCCCGCGCACCTAGTATGTGTGTGTAGTATGTAGGTACCTGGCGAGCGCGACGGGCTGGCTGAGCTGCTCCTTGCCGGCGCCCCGCGCACCTAGTATGTGTGTGTAGTATGTAGGTACCTGGCGAGCGCGACGGGCTGGCTGAGCTGCTCCTTGCCGGCGCCCCGCGCACCTAGTATGTGTGTGTAGTATGTAGGTACCTGGCGAGCGCGACGGGCTGGCTGAGCTGCTCCTTGCCGGCGCCTCGCGCACCTAGTATGTGTGTGTAGTATGTAGGTACCTGGCGAGCGCGACGGGCTGGCTGAGCTGCTCCTTGCCGGCGCCCCGCGCACCTAGTATGTGTGTGTAGTATGTAGGTACCTGGCGAGCGCGACGGGCTGGCTGAGCTGCTCCTTGCCGGCGCCCCGCGCACCTAGTATGTGTGTGTAGTATGTAGGTACCTGGCGAGCGCGACGGGCTGGCTGAGCTGCTCCTTGCCGGCGCCCCGCGCACCTAGTATGTGTGTGTAGTATGTAGGTACCTGGCGAGCGCGACGGGCTGGCTGAGCTGCTCCTTGCCGGCGCCCCGCGCACCTAGTATGTGTGTGTAGTATGTAGGTACCTGGCGAGCGCGACGGGCTGGCTGAGCTGCTCCTTGCCGGCGCCCCGCGCACCTAGTATGTGTGTGTAGTATGTAGGTACCTGGCGAGCGCGACGGGCTGGCTGAGCTGCTCCTTGCCGGCGCCCCGCGCACCTAGTATGTGTGTGTAGTATGTAGGTACCTGGCGAGCGCGACGGGCTGGCTGAGCTGCTCCTTGCCGGCGCCCCGCGCACCTAGTATGTGTGTGTAGTATGTAGGTACCTGGCGAGCGCGACGGGCTGGCTGAGCTGCTCCTTGCCGGCGCCCCGCGCACCTAGTATGTGTGTGTAGTATGTAGGTACCTGGCGAGCGCGACGGGCTGGCTGAGCTGCTCCTTGCCGGCGCCCCGCGCACCTAGTATGTGTGTGTAGTATGTAGGTACCTGGCGAGCGCGACGGGCTGGCTGAGCTGCTCCTTGCCGGCGCCCCGCGCACCTAGTATGTGTGTGTAGTATGTAGGTACCTGGCGAGCGCGACGGGCTGGCTGAGCTGCTCCTTGCCGGCGCCCCGCGCACCTAGTATGTGTGTGTAGTATGTAGGTACCTGGCGAGCGCGACGGGCTGGCTGAGCTGCTCCTTGCCGGCGCCCCGCGCACCTAGTATGTGTGTGTAGTATGTAGGTACCTGGCGAGCGCGACGGGCTGGCTGAGCTGCTCCTTGCCGGCGCCCCGCGCACCTAGTATGTGTGTGTAGTATGTAGGTACCTGGCGAGCGCGACGGGCTGGCTGAGCTGCTCCTTGCCGGCGCCCCGCGCACCTAGTATGTGTGTGTAGTATGTAGGTACCTGGCGAGCGCGACGGGCTGGCTGAGCTGCTCCTTGCCGGCGCCCCGCGCACCTAGTATGTGTGTGTAGTATGTAGGTACCTGGCGAGCGCGACGGGCTGGCTGAGCTGCTCCTTGCCGGCGCCCCGCGCACCTAGTATGTGTGTGTAGTATGTAGGTACCTGGCGAGCGCGACGGGCTGGCTGAGCTGCTCCTTGCCGGCGCCCCGCGCACCTAGTATGTGTGTGTAGTATGTAGGTACCTGGCGAGCGCGACGGGCTGGCTGAGCTGCTCCTTGCCGGCGCCTCGCGCACCTAGTATGTGTGTGTAGTATGTAGGTACCTGGCGAGCGCGACGGGCTGGCTGAGCTGCTCCTTGCCGGCGCCCCGCGCACCTAGTATGTGTGTGTAGTATGTAGGTACCTGGCGAGCGCGACGGGCTGGCTGAGCTGCTCCTTGCCGGCGCCCCGCGCACCTAGTATGTGTGTGTAGTATGTAGGTACCTGGCGAGCGCGACGGGCTGGCTGAGCTGCTCCTTGCCGGCGCCCCGCGCCCCCCACACGAGCAGCGGCGCGGCGGAGGCGGACACGCGCGCTCGCAGCGGAGAGTCGCGCACACCTCGAGAGAACACTTGCACGCGCACGCACAGCGCGCCCGCTGACCACGGACGCATTGAGATCCTGCAACGCACAAACCGCATTGACAATTTAAACTTTTCACAATAAACAGGTTTAGGAAATTGGCTAGTGATTCTAAACCTAGTTTATGAAATTACGTTTAGAAAAGGTACTTTAAATTCATAAAAAAAACTAATATTGCTACTAAAATGTTATAAAATAATTAATGAGTAATATTAGTTGTAATGTGGTTCTTGAAGTTGTCATAGATCTTATACTGCCAATATGAAACCACTTCATAATATCTCTACTAATCAAGCAAGCCTCACCTATAGAGTCCAGTATCTAGGTCAGTTACAGTGCAAGGCAAAGGTGCATCGTCTACGGTGGCGGCGGCGCTGACTGGATCACCGCCTGTGCTCCGAGCCTCACCGTGGTAGTCCACCGTTCGTAGTACGACCACTACTTCCAGACCACACACGCAACCTGACTCTGAAAACAAAACCAACAAATAAATATCACATAGAAACTACGAACATAAATTCCATAACAGTTTTCGAGGTTGTAAACTTTTGTGAAATTAAATGAAGTATTTTCTTAAATATCCGCGAATAGTACACATTGAAATAAAACTACTTTTTATCAAATTATATCGGGATTAATTTTTTATTGTTTTTTAATAAATGAAATGAAAATACTCTGTATTTTTTTGCAGACGGTCTCTAGATATAATCGTCCAATTTATTTTCCTACCGTGCAGGCGTGACAACTACTGAGAACTTCTGTGTTTTGGATAGGAATAAGGCAACAAAATTTAGTCATTTCGGAATTTTAAACACTGATCCTACAAAACTATATAACTTACCAAGTTGTAAAGTACACAACCCAGGGAATGTAGTACTAGTACGGACTCTGCCAAGATCGACTAGAGCTTCAACGAATCTCTGTTGGGCGTCATTATGCGCGAAATCTACAGCCAAAAAGGCATTCTCACGAGGTTCTGCCAATGCCGCCGCGTCACCGAGTCGTGCGCCGAGAGCTGCTGCTCTACTACTTACTTCCCGGACCTCTACTTGCTGTTGAAGACCTGAACATTCAGCTTCGACCTGAAATGGAATGTATACTTTCTAGAATTGACTAAACTCTAAACGCTGGGAACAAAATTTTATCTACCAAAGCACATACAATGTAATTCCTTCAGTAATTACAGCATAAACAAAACAAATCAACAAACCTTTGCTTTTTCTGCATCAATTAGTTTCAGCTGTTCTTCTAGCAATTTTCGTTTATGTGTCGCGGCGGCTGCAGCAGCAGACTTCAGTTCACTATGGCGCTTATCAATAGCCGCTTTTAGTTCCGCAAAATGTCTGTCAATAGCTTCTTCGGCCGCGGTCGCCGCCGCCTCCAGCCGTCTCAATTCACTGGCGACTGCTTCTCTCGCCGACCCGAGTTTACTTAAGCACTCATTGGCTCTATACAACAGTATCTCTGACATTCTTTTTAAGGCTATTGAGAATGGAACAACAGTGTGATCACAGGGAGTATCACTATGGGGTCCATCAGCACAATGTCTGCAAAACACACAGTCACAAGTCTCGCAAAACAACAACTCTCTGCCTGGATGTGAACTGCACTGTGGAATCACTTCTCTACGTTGACGGGCCATTAAATCTAACAGTTGGTTGACAAGAAACGATGGTGGAAGTGCAGGTACCCCTCCTCGAGGGATTGTTATGAGCTCTCTACATATTGGACATCTAAAGCTACCTGCGTCTCTGGTTTGTGAAGCGGCAATTCTTGTAAGGCAGTGTAAGCAAACAGTATGTGAACATGGAAGAAGCTTAGGAGTGTGTTCACCCCCGTCATAAGTGCCTGAAACAATTTTAGGACATTATATAAACGTGGTACAGGTAGGTAGGTAGGCAGCTAGGTTTTTTAGGTAGTCATGCTATTATTGCAGTATATAGGTGTTTCATCTAACAGATTTTTTATTCCAACAAAAAACGTGATTAAGTCTGATATTGAATAAAGTCTAAACACTAAGCGAAAACTAGTCAAATAGATAATGAGGTGAGAATGAATAATGAATTCCTTTACATAGTACCTTGGAGCTGGTACAAAGGATGCTCAATGAATTACCATAATTACAGCTAAGAGAAACTAATGATAGCTTATAAACTGCTTGCAAAAATCTTTGTTTTCAAATCATCTACCAGTAATTCCATTTAACAAAGCTTAGATGCCTGTTATTTAACGGATTGTTCACTTAAACAAAAAATCCAGAACCTGGTAGATAAAGTTAATTTAAAAAGCAATTTCTAAGGGTGTGATAGACAAAATCAAAAGACAGTAGGCTGACTGACATCAGACTGAAACAAAGGCATGAGGAGATTATAAGTAACCTAAATGAAGCAAGAGCTATATTAGTACTAACATAAACAAGTGCCGCATGTGAGGAAGCTCTCATTGAAGTCTTCGTAGTTAATGGAGACGGTCTCGACGAGCGTGGAGCTCATGCTCGCCATACCGACGCCCAAACGTGATCTGTAAATAAAAAATAAACATTAGTTAGGGTTTTAAATACTTTTTCTCTTTCTATTAAATAGGTATGACTACTTAAATTTGAAAGGACTCAAATATTGAGTGAACTAAGCACGCTTACCTACCAGTTAATAATAAATTATGTACTGCCCTTAACTGTTTTGATTATGTGATTAATAAGGAAAATTTTGTTAATATAACACATGTACAGTGTTAAAGGTACTAAAATATGTTGACCTTTGCCTTATAAAAGCCATTAATTATAATATCTTCCCCATTGTTTAAATTCACAGAATACTTCAAATAATGTTTTCTTTGTTACATTAAATAGGTATCATCAAGTGAATTGAAATTTTTGTTTAAATGTTACATTGGCAATCGTTTGTACCTATGTAAATAAAAAATGTGGCTAAAAGTTATGTTCTAGTAAACTGACAAATATGGGAGCCAAGGTTTATGTGATAAGAACTAATTAGATATCAAAATAAAACTACTTTTTAACGGATTTTATCGTGGTTTATTTTAGATTTAGATCCCGACGGTTCAGTCTTTTCAGACTTCATGCTCACGGATGGACAGAGGTAATTGATGTCCAAAAATATTCATCACAATTATTACTGACTACCTCCAAACATTAATATTTAAGTTGCGTTCAGATTTAAGCAAACCAAGCTCACAGTGTCAAAAGTAGTTTTATTTCAATGTGTGATATTCGCGTAAATCTAAGACAATATTAACTAATTAGATTAAACACACATTACAAGGAATAAATTTGTCAATCCATATTTTTTGTCTTTTTCACCTTAATGATTTGAAATCATTTGACAATAACAAGACAGACATTATCAACTTTAGTCAATTAAAGGGCCTTGGGCTTAATATTTATGGGACTACAGCTTAATTTAAGGTGATTAAAGTTTATTGTTTTAATCAGTAGTGATAATAATGAGCGAAAATCATACACATTAGCTTACATGATTCACCAATCATTGTAAGTGGTTGATTCATTATTATTACAGCCAATTGAGCCAACTGTTTTGACATTCACCTATTATAACAATTTGCATTGAGGCTAATTTTATAATTAGGAATCTCTGCTTATGATGGCAATTAGTTAATAAAATGCTTTATGAGTTTATTTTCAGTTTGTTTCTTTTATATGTAGGTATTTAGTTGCTCGATGGCATAGTAGGTCAGGTACCTACTACCCACTTGATGATGATGATGGATTATCCAGCACTTTGCTATATACTTTAATGTTATAAAACATATGTAGGTACGTAATAAAAGAGATAATTAGTTTTATGCTTCCTGTTTAGAATAATTTGCAAAGCAATCTTTATTTATCTTATGATTTATTTACGTAACGTGTATTTGTGAGAAATACAATAAAATTTTGCAATAAAAATTACTAGATATTTTTGTTAGTTACAACATCAGGATAGTACTTAAGTTAACTTCAACTTCAACCCTTTTTACTGTCCCACTGCTGGGCATGGGTCTTCTCTCAGCTATGTTACGAGTTGAGAGAGTTGAGGCTTTCGAGTTTAGTTACTAAATATTGCATTTTATAAAAAGTAGCAAATAAAATATTTAATATTTTTTAAATCATCATTATCTACTTTGTAAGGTTGTAAACAACATGTACTTATATACTGAATTTATTTCTTCATTTTGTTTAATTTTGTAATTGTTGTAAATGTTTATTCAGTTAGCGTATAAGAATTTTTAGCAACATTATATGCCACAATAGTTAAACATTCTTCACTATCTAATTACTATGTTAGCTTTCCACTCATGGCTCTGACTGTGTGATGTATATTTTATATCATAGCAGAATAAAATGGAACTTATATAGCCTTCCCCAATAAACAGGCTACCTAATGGTGCAAGAATTTTTCAAAGCGGACCAGTTGTCCCTGAGATTTGTGCATTCAAACAAACAAACTCTTCAGTTTAATAATATAAGTATAGATTGTACTTCATTACCAAATGTACATAGTGTGAGGAGTGTGTTAACACTCCATATTTGTCATGTGCTAATAGGCTTGCAACATAGGTTCAAATGAAAGTCAAGCTCAAAAATTGTCATAGGAAAATTTAATTTTGTGTTGTTTATATTTGGTATTTTAAAGTTACCTTTTCAATTAAGTTTTTAGAGGTACACATAAGTTAAAAATTGTTATCTAAACTAGGAACTATAAGATACTCTTGTATTGTTTAAGGATGTTGCATTTTATCAGTGTTAGATTAAGATAAGACTACTGAGTGTCAGATAAAAACTAACATAAGAGTTCATTGACTTTGTAACCTGTTTTTGGATGATTTAATAATAGTTTGTTAACTTAATACTTCATTTGTTTGGTATGGAAATTTAAGAGAAATACTCATAAATGTCTTATATGCTCATTATAGCTAAAATAGGTTAATCATTCATTTGGCTTTGTCTGTCATCATGACATTTATACTATTAAGAAAGAGACGATTGATTACGATTATGGCGTCTTAGAACGTCGCAGTTTTTTAGTTTTTTACTACTAATCTTTAAAAACTTATATACTTATTTAAACTTGACACTGGCAAAATTGCGGAATAACTTCTGCAGAGGCCATAATTAAAAGAAGAAGAAGAAAGAGACAAATTCCATTTTAACTAGTCTTATATGATTTTTATGAATAAGACCGACATTATACAAAAAATGCTTGTGCAAAATCAATAAAGGTTGATATAGTTTGCAATATAAATGTGCAACAATATAAACCCTATAGCCTAGCTGCTAATGTATTTTAAAATAAGTGTAATAACTTGAAATGTAATTGTGTAACTCAAAACCTATTTTATTCCCTGTCGCATTAAGTTTGTCTGACCACATAAGTTTAAATTAAATCTGGACTTTAGTGTAAGTTTTTATGGCACAAACTAAAGTTACAGAATCAGCACATGCCATTTATAGAAAATGATTTACTTTCGTTTGAGTAGTAGTAATCCCTTACATTACATATAAATTATTATCAAGAAGAAGTCACAATGTAGCTGATTATAAATAAAATACTTACAGGAAGGAACAACAATACATGGACGTGTTATCAGGAACTGACTACGATACAGCTAACTATTACCTAGATCACATAACATTAGAAACTAGCACTGTAACATTTGAGGGAATTTGAGCGCTTAAATACAACTAAAAGCAGACGTAAACACAAAGTTAACACGTTAACATTTTGTACTATGCGTTTACTTGCGACTGAGTATGACGATTTGATCAAATCTAAACATTAAAACAAAACAAATTGCTGATTACGTAGTTTATTTAATAACGATGTAAACCTAAAAGCTCTTTCGTAATCGATCGATGGTTTGTATGTACCGAATCTATTCTCATGACAAAGAAACTTCTTCACATCTTTAAATGACCGCTTGGTAAACTAGAAAAGTAAAGTACATAAAATTGAAAACGTGAATTAATTATTTAATAGTGGGTATCATATTGGAGGCAAACATTTGTGTACAAATAGATATTATAATTAAACTATTTTTATCGACCACATTAACCTCTCACTCACAACATTTTGATTTTGACTGAATGAAATGAATGAAATTGTGACAGAAAAGCAAAGACTGAACTAATCTAAGTTAGTCAAAGTCAAACAGTCAAACTCAACTGTCACCGACGTCAAAGTATTTTTTTTATAGAGATGCCCCTCGGTACATGTTTTATTTTCTCTACCTATAAATTGATGTCTCCATGTCATGGTCTTTAATGACTTCAAGTTTTACTTTTTTTTTTTTTTTTTTTTTTTTAATGGCTCGGTTGTAGACCATTTGCCAATAACAAAGTTAGGGAAACTTATAAAACATTAAAACAATTTAATTTAGAGCGGATGGAAAAACCAGGATAGGATTTAGGAAGGATTAAATTTTTAAGTTGGTGTTTAAGTTTATAAAATCAGCTAGAATAGAATATATACGAGGGTTATTATAAGATAGAAGTAACTGGATAGATGTAGGTAAAGGGACAGGAATAGATATCAAATTATTAAAAAATGAATGGGAATCATAGAGGGGGCAGGAAAAAAATATGTGATTTATATCAGCTACACCGATGCCACATTCGCATTCATCAGATTGTAAAATTTTGAGACGGGCAAGATGCGCCGGTGTGCTGTTGTGGCCCAAACGCATGCGTATAAGTGAGGAAGTTGTACGTTTGTTATAAATTTGTTTGAAAAACCACGGTTTGCTCGGGATAGAAGGCTGGACAATTTTGTAATATTTGCCCTTTACCGTAGAACTCTCCGCCCAGAGGCTATTCCAAGAATCTTGAAGATAGTCTGTAGGTAAAGAGCCAAGGTCATGGCAAAAGTTTTTATATGGAAACATATCACCATCGACGACAGCCTCATTGGCCAGTTTATCTGCTCTACAGTTACCAGAGATGTTACAGTGACCAGGTATCCACGCAAAACAAACAGAGTAACCCGAGATGTTGCACATGTTTAAAAGCTGACGTAACTTAATGATAATGGGGAAAACGGTTTTCAACTTAAAAGGAAACTTCGATAACGTTTGTAGCGCACTCATAGAATCGGAAAAAATTATGGTTTTCTTTAACTGTAATAAAAGGACTAATTCTACGGCCTTGAGGAGGCCATAGCATTCACCGGTAAAAACAGAGGTCTGCGGAGGGAATTTCACCTTTTGAACTATTTTAGATTGATGGTGGAATATCCCAACACCTACGTTACCTGAAGAAGAGTTTTTAGAGGCATCCGTATACATGTATTGGTAATCTTTCCAATCATTATTTAAGATGATGTTAAATCTTTCATTAGCCATGGAGGTGTCTTTATCTATGCCGAAGTTATATGTTATGTCAATAGATCTTACTAGAGATTCTAGGTCGCTGGAAAAGAGAGGGTGTGTAGGAGATCGATGCGTGGGGGCTTGTAAGGACATAAACTTACGAAAACTGACAACAGTGCATGGAAGTGGTTTATGAGACCAGGAATTACATGTTTCAATAAGAGTAGACAGAGCCTTAAGTTTATCATATAAGGGATGGTTAGAAAATTGAAAAGCTCTAAACAAGAATTTATCACATAGATACTGACGGCGAAGGAACATAGGAGGATCGACACATTCTATTTGTAGAGCATTGATAGGACTTGACTTCATAGCCCCAGATACTATTCTGAGAGCCTTAGCCTGAATGCGGTCAATTTTAGAAAAAGCAGCCAAATTGCCAGGGGCCAATAAAAATGTACCGTAGTCTAAGACACTACGTATGAGCGCCTTATAAATAAGTTTTAAAGTATAAGGGTGTGCACCCCACCATACCCCTGCTAGGCATCTAATAATGTTTAGAAGGCGTTCGCATTTCGAATTTAAATAGTCACAGTGTGGAACACCTAAAAGTTTGGAATCTAATATTACTCCTAAGAATTTAACATGGCTCTTTAATGGGATTGGTTGGCTATTATAATATACGAGAACAGGAGGGCGAAGACGTTTTTTGGAAAACAGCATAACGGAGCTCTTGGATGAAGAAAGTTCAAGACCGTTATAATCTAACCAAGTTTTCAAACTATTGAGTGCCGAGGACAGAGAAGTACAAGCGGACTCGATTGATTGGTGAGAACAGTATATAAGTAAATCATCAGCGTATTGTAAAACACTAACAGGGCCATTTAAAGAGGATTCTAGATCATAAGCGTAAATGTTGTATAATATTGGACTTAACACTGAGCCTTGTGGTAAACCTTTCCACACAATGCGTGTTAAATTACGCCTTGTGTGGAAAGAGTCTTCTGAAGAGTCGGCGTTCGGAGTTTGCAGATGTATGTATCTACTGGACAAAATATTAATAATAAAGTTAGACAGGATTACAGGGATATTAAGAGCATTTAATTTTTGATATAGAATACTTAATACTACATTATCATACGCAGAAGTTATATCTACGAAAGCAGCCACGACTGATTTTTTAGATAAGAATGCTAACCTAATATCAGTTGTTAATATGCTGACACTGTCCAAAGTGCTTTTACCCCGGCGAAAGCCATATTGAGAAGGACTTAACAGCTGGTTACTCTCAATATACCACTCCAACCGGTTTTTAATTAGGTGTTCAACGATTTTGGTGACAACGGGAGATAAAACAATTGGCCTATAGGAAGAAACATCTGATGGGTCTTTACCAGGTTTTAAAATCGGTATGACTTCTTGTACTCTCCAAGAAGAAGGTACATTACCAGTAATCATGATGTTATTGATGACATCTAGGAGGTAAGAAAGGAAACTGTCACTAAGATGAGAAAAAAAAGAATAGGGAATTCCGTCTTCTCCAGGAGTGGATTCTTTACTAAAGTTATTAACTATGGCTTTGAGTTCTGAAAGGGTAAATAAACTACTAATGAAACCTAGTGTATCTTCAGTATTTACCGGTGGTCCTATTAATAAAGGGATTTGCTCAGCCACTGAGGGAGGAGAAAGTTTATCCAAAAATGAATCAGCTAGAGGTAATGGAAGCGTTGCAGAGCATGTTTCTTTAAACGCAGATCTAAATCTCCTGATGTTCTGCCAAACAGCAGACGGCCTAGTTTGGGGGGATAAGGATAAACAGAAAGCTCTCCAACTTTCTTGTTTCTTTTTCCTAAATAGCTTTCTAGTTTCTCGGATGGAGTTACAAAGAATCTCAAAGTTTTCGTTTGAAGCAAACTCCCTATACCTTAGTTCGGCCAGCTTGCGGTCCCTGATAGTTTGAGTGCAATCATTATCCCACCAGGGAGGGGATGGAATATAATTATGATGGCTAGACTTTTTCGGGAATGTTGCATCCGCGACCTCTATAATGACATTTGCCATGGCAATGGCAGATTCATGTTCGGAGCCCTGAGTGACATTGGGAAGTTGTGACAGCTTGTCATCTAAACGTTGTTTGAACAAATGCCAATTAGCGTTATCTAGTTTGTATTTAAAACGGGATTTACGTTTGGGTTGAGTTTCAACCGCAAAAGCAAAATCTAAAAGTAAAGGATAGTGGTCGCTTCCATATGTATAAGGGAGGGATCTCCAAGTAATCAAAGATGCAAGATCCGAAGTGCAGATTGATAGGTCTGGTGCACTGAGCCCCTCCGTTGGGGCTGAACGCCTTGTTGGGGAGCCCGAGTTTAAAATACATAAATTATGGGAGTCAACTATGTCTAAAATTAAATTGCCATAACTATTTGAAACAGAGCTTCCCCAAGTTTGATGATGACAGTTGAAGTCTCCTATTAATATAAATGGTCTTGGAAGAGCCGTTATGATTGTGTCTATTTCAGATAAAATGTCATTAGTTGGACGGGGAATATAAATAGAAACAAAGCATATGTTCTTAACAGTAACTGCAATAATAGAGTAATCATTGTTGTGAGGTGGGATACTAAAGTGAGAAAATAATACTGGGTGGCGGATTAGCAATGCTACCCCACCATAACCATCAGAGCGGTCTTCTCTGACACATGCATAACCTGGAATCCTGAATATGGACTCAGGTTTTAACCATGTTTCTTGGACTGCTATGATAAATGGTTTGTATTTATTGATTATATGGATTAAATCAGATTTTTTTGATATAAGACTACGACAATTCCACTGAATTATTGCGGACTGATCCATTATTGTTTTTAATAAAAGAAGAAAATGCTTCAAGTAGTGGGGCAGCGTTTGACGGTAAAACTTGAAATTGGGAAAGCAAAGTAATTAAGGAGGAAAGGAAATCATTGATGCTAATTTCTGTATCATTTTCTTTACTTTTATTTGTAATGGCACACCCATTAGATGGCTCGGGCATCGAATATTCGCTGATTATTTTTCTATGAGCGTCCTTGTCATATCCCTTTCTAGGGCTAGGAGGAGGACGAGGTTTACTAAAAGTGGTTTTTTTATAGCTAAATGAAGTGTTTTTTACAGGTGATGGCAAATTAACAGGTATGGCTGTGGGTTGCGAATATGCAGGGGAAGATGAAAATGAAGTAGCAAGAACAGCATCTGCATATGAGACCCTAGAAATGGGAGGGTGTAATTTTGAAGCCTCTAGATAGGAAATACATGATTTTGCCATAACTTCTTTTATATTTCTTTGACGAACATACTCAGGGCATTTCTTGTCTATAGCAAGATGTGCACCGTTGCAGAGGCAACATTGCACATCATCCTCATCAGCTGAACAGCCATGGCCAGAATGGCCTTGTCCACATCGAAAACATCTTGGAACTGAACGACATTGAGCCTTAACGTGTCCGTAACGGCAACAATTATAACATTGAACTGTTGGATAAATGTATAATTCTACAGGCAATGAGTTATAACATACAAAAATTCTTTTTGGCAAAACCTGACCATCAAAGGATAAAACTACAGTTTCTGTTGCTTTAAAAGATGTAACACCATCAACTACTACCTTTTTATTTAATCGTCTCACTTTGATAATGGGGCCGCAGCCTGTAGGAATGTTAGTGTTTTCTTTTATTTCTTCTTCAGACCAATCCGAAGGGATACCTCTAACTATACCTATTCTCGTAATGATAAAAGAAGGGATAAATGCTTTTAGGTTGCTGGTTATTAAATCAGTGTTACTGAGGAAAGTGTTGGCGTCATTTAACTGATTGAAGGAAATAGATAGGCGATTTCTGCCAATGCGTTTTAAACTACCATTGATAACATTTTTTATGTTGTGTTTTTTTAAAAATCGACCAAATGTAACCGGGTGTAATGTGGTACCATCATTTTGAGACTGTGTTTCTTTTACAATATGTACAACATATGGGGCAGAATCACTGTTGGTAAACAAAGACCTTACTGGTGGCTGTTGGGGAAGAACTACTGGGGGCTGAACAGGCTTTTCCACGTCGGAACCACAACCGCAATATCCGTCGATCTTTTTACCATCTTTATTGCGTTTTGTATGTTTTTTGTTGCACGTCCTGCAAATACGTTTCGCCGCAATTCGTTTTCTTTTGTCGCCTCTTAATGACACGGATGAAGCATCTGTGTCCATGCTAGTTTCAGCATTATAATCTATAGTAACATTGTGGGCAATGTCGGGTATTGTATCGGGATGTCGGGATGTATGTTATGTCGGGATCCCCGGGGGGATCCATGGTAAAAAAAAAACTATATACTAAAACTTACCAAGCTCTTCTGGCACTAATTTATAAATATACTTATATTTACATAAAAATGTACAAAATTATATTACATACATACAATTACATATAAAGAGTTTAATTTTAAACCTTATCCTGGGTAAAAAGTTACTTAAAATAATTTTTTAACTGAAAGACTAAAAAACCGCGTCAGCCAATTTTTAGGTTTCCCGCGCTTCTCCAAGTTTTACTTTTTTTTTTTTTTAATGGCTCGGTTGTAGACCATTTGCCAATATCAAAGTTAAGGAAACTTATAAAACATTAAAACAATTTAATTTAGAGCGGATGGAAAAACCAGGATAGGATTTGGGAAGGATTAAATTTTTAAGTTGGTGTTTAAGTTTATAAAATCAACTAGAATAGAATATATACGAGGGTTATTATGATATAGAAGTAACTGGATAGAAGTAGGTAAAGGGACAGGAATAGATATCAAACTATTATAAAATGAATAGGAATCATAGAGGGGGCAGGAAAAAAATATGTGATTTATATCAGCTACACCGATGCCACATTCGCATTCGTCAGATTGTAAGATTTTGAGACGGGCAAGATGCGCCGGTGTGCTGTTGTGGCCCAAACGCATGCGTATAAGTGAGGAAGTTGAACGTTTATTATAAATTAGTTTGAAAAACCACGGTTTGCTCGGGATAGAAGGCTGGACTGTTTTGTAATATTTGCCCTTTACCGTAGAACTCTCCGCCCAGAGGCTATTCCAAGAATCTTGAAGATAGTCTGTGGGTAAAGAGCCAAGGTCATGGCAAAAGTTTTTATAAGGAAACATATCACCATCGACGACAGCCTCATTGGCCAGTTTATCTGCTCTACAGTTACCAGAGATGTTACTGTGACCAGGTATCCACGCAAAACAAACAGAGTAACCCGAGATGTTGCACATGTTTAAAAGCTGACGTAACTTAATGATAATAGGGAAAACGGTTTTTAACTTAAAAGGAAACTTCGATAACGATTGTAGCGCACTCATAGAATCGGTAAAAATTATGGTTTTCTTTAACTGTAATAAAAGGACTAATTCTACGGCCTTGAGGAGGCCATAACATTCACCGGTAAAAACAGAGGTCTGTGGAGGGAATTTCACCTTTTGAACTATTTTAGATTGATGGTGGAATATCCCAACACCTACGTTACCTGAAGAAGAGTTTTTAGAGGCATCCGTATAAATGTATTGGTAGTCTTTCCAATCATTATTTAAGATGATGTTAAATCTTTCATTAGCCATGGAGGTGTCTTTATCTATGCCGAAGTTATATGTTATGTCAATAGATCTTACTAGAGATTCTAGGTCGCTGGAAAAGAGAGGGTGTGTAGGAGATCGATGCGTGGGGGCTTGTAAGGACATAAACTTACGAAAACTGACAACAGTGCATGGAAGTGGTTTATGAGACCAGGAATTACATGTTTCAATAAGAGTAGACAGAGCCTTAAGTTTATCATATAAGGGATGGTTAGAAAATTGAAAAGCTCTAAACAAGAATTTATCACATAGATACTGACGGCGAAGGAACATAGGAGGATCGACACATTCTATTTGTAGAGCATTGATAGGACTTGACTTCATAGCCCCAGATACTATTCTGAGAGCCTTAGCCTGAATGCGGTCAATTTTAGCAAATGCAGCCAAATTGCCAGGGGCCAATAAAAATGTACCGTAGTCTAGGACACTACGTATGAGCGCGTTATAAATAAGTTTTAAAGTATAAGGGTGAGCACCCCACCATACCCCTGCTAGGCATCTAATAATGTTTAGAAGGCGTTCGCATTTCGAATTTATATAGTCACAGTGTGGAACACCTAAAAGTTTGGAATCTAACATTACTCCTAAGAATTTAACATGGCTCTTTAATGGGACTGGTTGGCTATCATAATATACGAGAACAGGAGAACGAAGACGTTTTCTGGAAAACAGCATAACGGAGCTCTTGGATGAAGAAAGTTCAAGACCGTTATAATCTAACCAAGTTTTCAAACTATTGAGTGCCGAGGACAGAGAAGTACAAGCGGACTCGATTGATTGGTGAGAACAGTATATAAGTAAATCATCAGCGTACTGTAAAACACTAACAGGGCCATTTAAAGAGGATTCTAGATCATAAGCGTAAATGTTGTATAATATTGGACTTAACACTGAGCCTTGCGGTAAACCTTTCCACACAATGCGTGTTAAATTACGCCTTGTGTGGAAAGAGTCTTCTGAAGAGTCGGCGTTCGGAGTTTGCAGATGTATGTATCTACTGGACAAAATATTAATAATAAAGTTAGACAGGATTACAGGGATATTAAGAGCATTTAATTTTTGATATAGAATACTTAATACTACATTATCATACGCAGAAGTAATATCTAAGAAAGCAGCCACGACTGATTTTTTAGATAAGAATGCTAACCTAATATCAGTTGTTAATATGCTGACACTGTCCAAAGTGCTTTTACCACGGCGAAAGCCATATTGAGAAGGACTTAACAGCTGGTTACTCTCAATGTACCACTCCAACCGGTTTTTAATTAGGTGTTCAACGATTTTGGTGACAACGGGAGATAAAACAATTGGCCTATAAGAAGAAACATCTGATGAGTCTTTACCAGGTTTTAAAATCGGTATGACTTCTTGTACTCTCCAAGAAGAAGGTACATTACCAGTAATCATGATGTTATTGATGACATCTAGTAGGTAAGAAAGGAAACTGTCACTAAGATGAGAAAAAAAAGAATAGGGAATTCCGTCTTCTCCAGGAGTGGATTCTTTACTAAAGTTATTAACTATGGCTTTGAGTTCTGAAAGGGTAAATAAACTACTAATGAAACCTAGTGTATCTTCAGTATTTACCGGTGGTCCTATTAATAAAGGGATTTGCTCAGCCACTGAGGGAGGAGAAAGTTTATCCAAAAATGAATCAGCTAGAGGTAATGGAAGCGTTGCAGAGCATGTTTCTTTAAACGCAGATCTAAATCTCCTGATGTTCTGCCAAACTGCAGACGGCCTAGTTTGGGGGGATAAGGATAAACAGAAAACTCTCCAACTTTCATGTTTCTTTTTCCTAAATAGCTTTCTAGTTTCTCGGATGGAGTTACAAAGAATCTCAAAGTTTTCGTTTGAAGCAAACTCCCTATACCTTATTTCGGCCACCTTGCGATCCCTGATAGCTTGAGTGCAATCATTATCCCACCAGGGAGGGGATGGAATATAATTATGATGGCTAGACTTTTTCGGGAATGTTGCATCCGCGACCTCTATAATGACATTTGCCATGGCAATGGCAGATTCATGTTCGGAGCCCTGGGTGACATTGGGAAGTTGTGACAGCTTGTCATCTAAACGTTGTTTGAACAAATGCCAATTAGCGTTATCTAGTTTGTATTTAAAACGGGATTTACGTTTAGGTTGAGTTTCAACCGCAAAAGCAAAATCTAAAAGTAAAGGATAGTGGTCGCTTCCGTATGTATAAGGGAGGGATCTCCAAGTAATCAAAGATGCAAGATCCGAAGTGCAGATTGATAGGTCTGGTGCACTGAGCCCCTCCGTTGGGGCTGAACGCCTTGTTGGGGAGCCCGAGTTTAAAATACATAAATTATGGGAGTCAACTATGTCTAAAATTAAATTGCCATAACTATTTGAAACAGAGCTTCCCCAAGTTTGATGATGACAGTTGAAGTCTCCGATTAATATAAATGGTCTTGGAAGAGCCGTTATGATTGTGTCTATTTCAGATAATATGTCATTAGTTGGACGGGGAATATAAATAGAAACAAAGCATATGTTCTTAACAGTAACTGCAATAATAGAGTAATCATTGTTGTGAGGTGGAATACTAAAGTGAGAAAATAATACTGGGTGGCGGATAAGCAATGCTACCCCACCATAACCATCAGAGCGGTCTTCTCTGACACATGCATAACCTGGAATCCTGAATATGGACTCAGGTTTTAACCATGTTTCTTGGACTGCTATGATAAATGGTTTGTATTTATTGATTATATGGATTAAATCAGATTTTTTTGATATAAGACTACGACAATTCCACTGAATTATTGCGGACTGATCCATTATTGTTTTTAATAAAAGAAGAAAATGCTTCAAGTAGTGGGGCAGCGTTTGACGGTAAAACTTGAAATTGGGAAAGCAAAGTAATTAAGGAGGAAAGGAAATCATTGATGTTAATTTCTGTATCATTTTCTTTACTTTTATTTGTAATGGCACACCCATTAGATGGCTCAGGCATCGAATATTCGCTGATTATTTTTCTATGAGCGTCCTTGTCATATCCCTTTCTAGGGCTAGGAGGAGGACGAGGTTTACTAAAAGTGGTTTTTTTATAGCTAAATGAAGTGTTTTTTACAGGTGATGGCAAATTAACAGGTAGGGCTGTGGGTTGCGAATATGCAGGGGAAGATGAAAATGAAGTAGCAAGAACAGCATCTGCATATGAGACCCTAGAAATGGGAGGGTGTAATTTTGAAGCCTCTAGATAAGAAATACATGATTTTGCCATAACTTCTTTTATATTTCTTTGCCGAACATACTCAGGGCATTTCTTGTCAATAGCAAGATGTGCACCGTTGCAGAGGCAACATTGCACATCATCATCATCAGCTGAACAGCCATGGCCAGAATGGCCTTGTCCACATCGAAAACATCTGGGAACTGAACGACATTGAGCCTTAACATGTCCGTAACGGCAACAATTATAACACTGAACTGTTGGATAAATGTATAATTCTACAGGCAATGAGTTATAACATACAAAAATTCTTTTTGGCAAAACCTGACCATCAAAGGATAAAACTACAGTTTCTGTTGCTTTAAAAGATGTAACACCATCAACTATTACCTTTTTTTTTAATCGTCTCACTTTGATAATGGGGCCGCAGCCTGTAGGAATATTAGTGTTTTCTTTTATTTCTTCTTCAGACCAATCCGAAGGGATCCCTCTAACTATACCTATTCTCGTAATGATAAAAGAAGGGATAAATGCTTTTAGGTTGCTGGTTAGTAAATCAGTGTTGCTGAGGAAAATGTTGGCGTCATTTAACTGATTGAAGGAAATAGATAGGCGATTTCTGCCAATGCGTTTTAAACTACCATTAATAACATTTTTTATGTTGTGTTTTTTTAAAAATCGACCAAATGTAACAGGGTGTAATGTGGTACCATCATTTTGAGACTGTGTTTCTTTTACAATATGTACAACATATGGGGCAGAATCACTGTTGGTAAACAAAGACCTTACTGGTGGCTGTTGGGGAAGAACTACTGGGGGCTGAACAGGCTTTTCCACGTCGGAACCACAACCGCAATATCCGTCGATCTTTTTACCATCTTTATTGCGTTTTGTATGTTTTTTGTTGCACGTCCTGCAAATACGTTTCGCCGCAATTCGTTTTCTTTTGTCGCCTCTTAATGACACGGATGAAGCATCTGTGTCCATGCTAGTTTCAGCATTATAATCTATAGTAACATTGTGGGCAATGTCGGGTATTGTACCCCCGGGATCCCCGGGGGGATCCATGGTAATAAAAAACTATATGCTAAAACTTACCAAGCTCTTCTGGCACTAATTTATAAATATACTTATATTTACATAAAAATGTACAAAATTATATTACATACATACAATTACATATAAAGAGTTTAATTTTAAACCTTATCCTGGGTAAAAAGTTACTTAAAATAATTTTTTAACTGAAACACTAAAAAACCGCGTCAGCCAATTTTTAGGTTTCCCGCGCTTCCTCCCGAGACGTCTTTAGACTGTCCAAGTTTTACTTTCAATTTGTTTTAGTGGCAGTTTTTTTTTTTTTTTTTTTTTTTTTTTTAAATGGCTCGGTTGTAGACCATTTGCCAATAACAAAGTTAGGGAAACTTATAAAACATTAAAACAATTTAATTTAGAGCGGATGGAAAAACCAGGATAGGATTTGGGAAGGATTAAATTTTTAAGTTGGTGTTTAAGTTTATAAAATCAGCTAGAATAGAATATATACGAGGGTTATTATAAGATAGAAGTAACTGGATAGATGTAGGTAAAGGGACAGGAATAGATATCAAATTATTAAAAAATGAATGGGAATCATAGAGGGGGCAGGAAAAAAATATGTGATTTATATCAGCTACACCGATGCCACATTCGCATTCATCAGATTGTAAAATTTTGAGACGGGCAAGATGCGCCGGTGTGCTGTTGTGGCCCAAACGCATGCGTATAAGTGAGGAAGTTGTACGTTTGTTATAAATTTGTTTGAAAAACCACGGTTTGCTCGGGATAGAAGGCTGGACAATTTTGTAATATTTGCCCTTTACCGTAGAACTCTCCGCCCAGAGGCTATTCCAAGAATCTTGAAGATAGTCTGTAGGTAAAGAGCCAAGGTCATGGCAAAAGTTTTTATATGGAAACATATCACCATCGACGACAGCCTCATTGGCCAGTTTATCTGCTCTACAGTTACCAGAGATGTTACAGTGACCAGGTATCCACGCAAAACAAACAGAGTAACCCGAGATGTTGCACATGTTTAAAAGCTGACGTAACTTAATGATAATGGGGAAAACGGTTTTCAACTTAAAAGGAAACTTCGATAACGTTTGTAGCGCACTCATAGAATCGGAAAAAATTATGGTTTTCTTTAACTGTAATAAAAGGACTAATTCTACGGCCTTGAGGAGGCCATAGCATTCACCGGTAAAAACAGAGGTCTGCGGAGGGAATTTCACCTTTTGAACTATTTTAGATTGATGGTGGAATATCCCAACACCTACGTTACCTGAAGAAGAGTTTTTAGAGGCATCCGTATACATGTATTGGTAATCTTTCCAATCATTATTTAAGATGATGTTAAATCTTTCATTAGCCATGGAGGTGTCTTTATCTATGCCGAAGTTATATGTTATGTCAATAGATCTTACTAGAGATTCTAGGTCGCTGGAAAAGAGAGGGTGTGTAGGAGATCGATGCGTGGGGGCTTGTAAGGACATAAACTTACGAAAACTGACAACAGTGCATGGAAGTGGTTTATGAGACCAGGAATTACATGTTTCAATAAGAGTAGACAGAGCCTTAAGTTTATCATATAAGGGATGGTTAGAAAATTGAAAAGCTCTAAACAAGAATTTATCACATAGATACTGACGGCGAAGGAACATAGGAGGATCGACACATTCTATTTGTAGAGCATTGATAGGACTTGACTTCATAGCCCCAGATACTATTCTGAGAGCCTTAGCCTGAATGCGGTCAATTTTAGAAAAAGCAGCCAAATTGCCAGGGGCCAATAAAAATGTACCGTAGTCTAAGACACTACGTATGAGCGCGTTATAAATAAGTTTTAAAGTATAAGGGTGTGCACCCCACCATACCCCTGCTAGGCATCTAATAATGTTTAGAAGGCGTTCGCATTTCGAATTTAAATAGTCACAGTGTGGAACACCTAAAAGTTTGGAATCTAACATTACTCCTAAGAATTTAACATGGCTCTTTAATGGGATTGGTTGGCTATCATAATATACGAGAACAGGAGGGCGAAGACGTTTTCTGGAAAACAGCATAACGGAGCTCTTAGATGAAGAAAGTTCAAGACCGTTATAATCTAACCAAGTTTTCAAACTATTGAGTGCCGAGGACAGAGAAGTACAAGCGGACTCGATTGATTGGTGAGAACAGTATATAAGTAAATCATCAGCGTATTGTAAAACACTAACAGGGCCATTTAAAGAGGATTCTAGATCATAAGCGTAAATGTTGTATAATATTGGACTTAACACTGAGCCTTGTGGTAAACCTTTCCACACAATGCGTGTTAAATTACGCCTTGTGTGGAAAGAGTCTTCTGAAGAGTCGGCGTTCGGAGTTTGCAGATGTATGTATCTACTGGACAAAATATTAATAATAAAGTTAGACAGGATTACAGGGATATTAAGAGCATTTAATTTTTGATATAGAATACTTAATACTACATTATCATACGCAGAAGTTATATCTAAGAAAGCAGCCACGACTGATTTTTTAGATAAGAATGCTGACCTAATATCAGTTGTTAATATGCTGACACTGTCCAAAGTGCTTTTACCCCGGCGAAAGCCATATTGAGAAGGACTTAACAGCTGGTTACTCTCAATATACCACTCCAACCGGTTTTTAATTAGGTGTTCAACGATTTTGGTGACAACGGGAGATAAAACAATTGGCCTATAGGAAGAAACATCTGATGAGTCTTTACCAGGTTTTAAAATCGGTATGACTTCTTGTACTCTCCAAGAAGAAGGTACATTACCAGTAATCATGATGTTATTGATGACATCTAGTAGGTAAGAAAGGAAACTGTCACTAAGATGAGAAAAAAAAGAATAGGGAATTCCGTCTTCTCCAGGAGTGGATTCTTTACTAAAGTTATTAACTATGGCTTTGAGTTCTGAAAGGGTAAATAAACTACTAATGAAACCTAGTGTATCTTCAGTATTTACCGGTGGTCCTATTAATAAAGGGATTTGCTCAGCCACTGAGGGAGGAGAAAGTTTATCCAAAAATGAATCAGCTAGAGGTAATGGAAGCGTTGCAGAGCATGTTTCTTTAAACGCAGATCTAAATCTCCTGATGTTCTGCCAAACAGCAGACGGCCTAGTTTGGGGGGATAAGGATAAACAGAAAGCTCTCCAACTTTCTTGTTTCTTTTTCCTAAATAGCTTTCTAGTTTCTCGGATGGAGTTACAAAGAATCTCAAAGTTTTCGTTTGAAGCAAACTCCCTATACCTTAGTTCGGCCAGCTTGCGGTCCCTGATAGCTTGAGTGCAATCATTATCCCACCAGGGAGGGGATGGAATATAATTATGATGGCTAGACTTTTTCGGGAATGTTGCATCCGCGACCTCTATAATGACATTTGCCATGGCAATGGCAGATTCATGTTCGGAACCCTGAGTGACATTGGGAAGTTGTGACAGCTTGTCATCTAAACGTTGTTTGAACAAATGCCAATTAGCGTTATCTAGTTTGTATTTAAAACGGGATTTACGTTTGGGTTGAGTTTCAACCGCAAAAGCAAAATCTAAAAGTAAAGGATAGTGGTCGCTTCCATATGTATAAGGGAGGGATCTCCAAGTAATCAAAGATGCAAGATCCGGAGTGCAGATTGATAGGTCTGGTGCACTGAGCCCCTCTGTTGGGGCTGAACGCCTTGTTGGGGAGCCCGAGTTTAAAATACATAAATTATGGGAGTCAACTATGTCTAAAATTAAATTGCCATAACTATTTGAAACAGAGCTTCCCCAAGTTTGATGATGACAGTTCAAGTCTCCTATTAATATAAATGGTCTTGGAAGAGCCGTTATGATTGTGTCTATTTCAGATAATATGTCATTAGTTGGACGGGGAATATAAATAGAAACAAAGCATATGTTCTTAACAGTAACTGCAATAATAGAGTAATCATTGTTGTGAGGTGGGATACTAAAGTGAGAAAATAATACTGGGTGGCGGATAAGCAATGCTACCCCACCATAACCATCAGAGCGGTCTTCTCTGACACATGCATAACCTGGAATCCTGAATATGGACTCAGGTTTTAACCATGTTTCTTGGACTGCTATGATAAATGGTTTGTATTTATTGATTATATGGATTAAATCAGATTTTTTTGATATAAGACTACGACAATTCCACTGAATTATTGCGGACTGATCCATTATTGTTTTTAATAAAAGAAGAAAATGCTTCAAGTAGTGGGGCAGCGTTTGACGGTAAAACTTGAAATTGGGAAAGCAAAGTAATTAAGGAGGAAAGGAAATCATTGATGTTAATTTCTGTATCATTTTCTTTACTTTTATTTGTAATGGCACACCCATTAGATGGCTCAGGCATCGAATATTCGCTGATTATTTTTCTATGAGCGTCCTTGTCATATCCCTTTCTAGGGCTAGAAGGAGGACGAGGTTTACTAAAGGTGTTTTTTTTATAGCTAAATGAAGTGTTTTTTGCAGGTGATATCAAATTAACAGGTGGGGCTGTGGGTTGCGAATATGCAGGGGAAGATGAAAATGAAGTAGCAAGAACAGCATCTGCATATGAGACCCTAGAAATGGGTGGGTGTAATTTTGAAGCCTCTAGATAAGAAATACATGATTTTGCCATAACTTCTTTTATATTTCTTTGCCGAACATACTCAGGGCATTTCTTGTCTATAGCAAGATGTGCACCGTTGCAGAGGCAACATTGCACATCATCCTCATCAGCTGAACAGCCATGGCCAGAATGGCCTTGTCCACATCGAAAACATCTTGGAACTGAACGACATTGAGCCTTAACGTGTCCGTAACGGCAACAATTATAACACTGAACTGTTGGATAAATGTATAATTCTACAGGCAATGAGTTATAACATACAAAAATTCTTTTTGGCAAAACCTGACCGTCAAAGGATAAAACTACAGTTTCTGTTGCTTTAAAAGATGTAACACCATCAACTACTACCTTTTTATTTAATCGTCTCACTTTGATAATGGGGCCGCAGCCTGTAGGAATATTAGTGTTTTCTTTTATTTCTTCTTCAGACCAATCCGAAGGGATCCCTCTAACTATACCTATTCTCGTAATGATAAAAGAAGGGATAAATGCTTTTAGGTTGCTGGTTAGTAAATCAGTGTTACTGAGGAAAATGTTGGCGTCATTTAACTGATTGAAGGAAATAGATAGGCGATTTCTGCCAATGCGTTTTAGACTACCATTAATAACATTTTTTATGTTGTGTTTTTTTAAAAATCGACCAAATGTAACAGGGTGTAATGTGGTACCATCATTTTGAGACTGTGTTTCTTTTACAATATGTACAACATATGGGGCAGAATCACTGTTGGTAAACAAAGACCTTACTGGTGGCTGTTGGGGAAGAACTACTGGGGGCTGAACAGGCTTTTCCACGTCGGAACCACAACCGCAATATCCGTCAATCTTTTTACCATCTTTATTGCGTTTTGTATGTTTTTTGTTGCACGTCCTGCAAATACGTTTCGCCGCAATTCGTTTTCTTTTGTCGCCTCTTAATGACACGGATGAAGCATCTGTGTCCATGCTAGTTTCAGCATTATAATCTATAGTAACATTGTGGGCAATGTCGGGTATTGTACCCCCGGGATCCCCGGGGGGATCCATGGTAATAAAAAACTATATACTAAAACTTACCAAGCTCTTCTGGCACTAATTTATAAATATACTTATATTTACATAAAAATGTACAAAACTATATTACATACATACAATTACATATAAAGAGTTTAATTTTAAACCTTATCCTGGGTAAAAAGTTACTTAAAATATTTTTTTAACTGAAACACTAAAAAACCGCGTCAGCCAATTTTTAGGTTTCCCGCGCTTCCTTTAGTGGCAGTTATTAAGGCGCATTGTGCTAGATAGAGCAGATCCATTATTCTAATGAACTCAGCTAGTGCAATAAATTGAATAACATACAAATATTAAAAGCGCCTACAAAAATAGATATTGCAAGATTTTATTTTACAATTTACTCAGATATCCGTCACTAACCAGGCGTAAAATGATAACTACTATCTTTTAGTAGGTAATACGTTTCAAGTTGTATTATATCTGAATACAAGGTCATATCAGTTGTCAGAGGCACAGCGTATGTGCCGTGCGCGTTTGGTAATCTATTTTTGTAGTTTCTTTAAAACTAAAAATACAAATCAAGCCATGATGCTACGTAAAACATTAAGTAAATATTATTTCATTGTTGCTACCCATACGCAGAGACGTATTTGGTAAGTGTTGGCAAAACACAGAAAACTAAACATTTTTTATTTTCAAGTAGGTACTAGCTGCCCCATCGAACTTCGTCTCGCATATTTCTTACCTTTTTAACCTTCCTTAGACTTCTTTGAGAACTTTAAGACCAAAATCAGTCAAATCGGTTCAACCGCTGTCGAGTTTTAGCAACACAAATATCCGTCAATTAATTTTTTTAGGTCGAGAATAACAAAGAGCATATACGCTTTGGAGAAAAATAGATTTGATTGGTACTACTGGAGCCTAATAAGTCCATGTCGCTGGCTTCGTTCGAGTGCTTTATGATTATATACAAAGTATTATTTATTTATTAGTCAGTATAATTAAGTATTATACTGACAATGTTAAAAACTGGTAAAAAGAGTGAAATCCATATGTTTATGATTATATGTTTTGTTTAGTTTTTACACCGCTAGATGGCAGTGTAGGTAACGATGGTAGGTAATCTCACGCTTACCATGTAGACAAGGCAGGCAGAGAGAACAGTAATTTCTCCTGGGTGCCTAAAAACGCTACAACGTTCCCTTGAGGTTTTAACTCGCGTATCGCCATCTGAGGTACAGTCATAAAACATTAATTAAATCTCTTATAGAACTATTTAACCACAAATAAAAGTAATGTAAGACTATTCGTCACTAATATCCATATCGCTTGAATCATCATCACTGTCTGTGCAGCTTGAGGAGTCAGAATCTTGGCGATAGGCGATGATACGCGAGTTAAACGGTCGGTCTATAATTTAGTTGTGTAGTTGTCATAGGATTTAGTCCATAGGTACTTCCTACCAAGTAGGTATTACGCTTAAAAACCCTAAGCTTTAGCATTCGCAGCAAACAATACTACACCGCCTACTCATAAAAAACATTTATTTTTTAGCAATAACAACCTAAGAGGTTATGCAACAACCCCGCAGGATGCAAAACCTTTCAAATCAATACCGGGGCTTTCATCTCTGCCTTACTTTGGTCCGTTACACCATTTTTTACCAGTGATAGGTATGTATATAAACCTATATATTGTATTACATATTTAAAGAATGTAAAACAATAAAGTTATTTAACGTCGATGGGTAACATCCTTTGCCTCCCCCTGCTGCATCATCATCCCAACTTTGTGGAGCCATAATAAGTATTGCTATTGCATTGACAAAGTATGCCGATTTTTGACAGAACGTGTCAGGAAATGGTTCTATTTCAGCTCTAACCTTTCTAACCTAACCGCCCGTGTCGCATACGTGCGACAAAATGTGTTTGCTCCCCAGAGCTCGAGTCGCATTTGGGCGCCAAAAAACTTCATACATTTTTCCATTTTAAATATGAAAATTTTATCGATTTGTAAAATTTTCGTAAAATTGATTTTTGAAGGAATTAAAAGGTTAAAGATTAACGGTCTTATTTATAAAAATCTTAAAAGCCTCTTCCAATGAAATGGAATTTGTCTCTTACTTACTAGTATAAATGTTAAGATGACCAACAAAGACAAACTAATTAAAAACCTATTTTAGCTATTAAGTATAAGCTTAGAAGACCTTATGAATAAGTGGGGGGTTAACCTATAACAAACATAACTGAAACATCTACTTTTCTAAAATAGTCGCGACGCTGTTTCAGGTCAATTTGGGCATAAAACTAACTTGTTTGATATAATTGGGACCATGCAAGAAAAATTTGGTCCTGTAGTCAGAATGGATGGGATTTTCGCGAGGGCAGATATGGTTATTTTATTTGAACCAGACCACATTGATCAGGTAATCTCCTCGAATAGCATTCAGAACTGAATTATAGTGCGTATAAATACTTGTAAATTAAACAACTGGTGACTGCCAATTAGTGCAAAATAATTTTACACGTGATAATACTAATGATAAATTGATAACAAACAACTTTCCCATAGAAATAATGTATTTAGGTTAGTTAATTTACTATTTATTGTGAAACTGCAAAGCCGACAGCTGACTGGCTGGAGTGACGGTTTCCGGAAGATTGAAAAAAAAATAGCAAATGTTTTTATGGGAAAGCTGCCTGTTACAATTTTAGTCTAACCACGTTATTGAGTAGGTATATAGGTTATCGAAATTTCAGGTTTACAGATCTCAAGAATCAAATCCGTTACGGCCAGGCTTTGAAACAATGGAATATTATAGAGAAGTATTAAAAAAATCCACCTTCAACGGTACATATGGACTAACGACTGCGTAATCAATTTTTAAATTAAGTACCTATATTAATTTAATTACATATAACTTTTAATATGGTGAAGATAACTTAATTTCAGACAGGGGCCAAAATGGCGAGATTTCAGAACAAAAGTAAATCCTGCGCTGCTAAAAATTAAGCTGGTAAAAGTATACGCACCAGCACTTGAAGAAATTGGTCAAGATTTTGTGGAAAGGTAGCTTGCTCACTTTACGACAGTCCTAATCAGAACTTCTGCAAAAAATAATGCGCTTTAGTGTATCCATAGTGACAGTTTAGTCATAAAAATATAAAGAAATTTCTTTACATTTCTTTACACCACGAGCGATTGTGAAGCAATTTTTATTCATACAAATAAGCTAACGCACTCGCAATTAGAACGTAGTAGACTGTATTATCATAGTAAGTACAATACGTAAGGGTCTAAGTACTTCATAAAGGTCAAAACAGAAAAGAATTTCAATTCACATTCAGAGACAGGCATTGCACTGATAACCATATTTTTCAGGTTAAATAAATTGAAGGACGATAAAACTTATCTTGAGTCAAATTTTCGTCACGAGATTGACAAATGGTCTTTAGAGTCAGTGGCTCTAGTTGGTTTGGGAGCGCGGCTAGGATGTCTTACGGATGAGCTGACTGAGGATCACCCCGCGAGACTACTAATGAAATGCGCTAAGGATATAATTGACTCGTCATTTGAATTAGAGTTTATGCCAAATCCATGGAAATACATTTCAACACCCACTTTCAAAAAGCTTATGAAAACTTATGATGTGCAATGGGAGTAAGTATTCTATTTCAAACAAATTCAATTAATGGAATAATAATAATCATTTACCCAGTATTCATAAACGTCAAACTCGTTATAGCTAAACTTTGTTTATAATTCGTTTGTTTTTGTCTGTGATCTTGACATATAAACTAGTAAGAAAGAAACAAAGCCCATTTTAACTAATCTTACAGGCCAAAAATAATAATTGAATTGAACTAAGTCTTTTATGATTTTTATGAATTAGAACGTTAAAAATATAATACCCCCACCTCTAGTCTATACCCAAAGGTAAATACCGTTCCTATCTCAACCGTTAGGTTTATGAATTCTAAGGGGCGAGGGGGCGAGTAATCAATTATTGTCATTTATTTTTGGTTCTTAGTATAGTAAAATATTCAACTTATGCTTTTAGTATAAGCACAATGTATATAGAAAAAGCGAGAAAGCGAATCGCAGAAAGGGGATACATACCCGCTGAAGAGGATAAAAGTATAATTGAAAAATTACTAGCAATCGACGAGACCGTTGCTATTATGATGGCTAACGAAATGTTATTCGCGGGAATCGACACTGTAAGTCAAACTTTACTACGAAAATATTTCAAAAGGAAATTACTTTTATGATGAGTAGGTATAATAAACTTTATCGACTTGTATTGGCAAGAAGGACATTAATATACTCTATACTACTATCCTTCTTGCAGATACAATTTTATTTATCGCTAGAGGCGCTGCATTTACTTTACTCCAAAGAGCATAGAAACGCTTACGCCTTACTCCAAAGATTACTATAATAGTAGAGACCCTAAATTATACGCATGTATAGAAAACTCAATTAGTATTTATAGATCGTATATTGAACTTGTATTAAGCCCTAGCCGCCCTACAAGATTTTAGGTTTAGAACTTACTTTAAAACATTTGGTAATTTTAGGTCTCCTTTGCTACTATAAGTGTGCTTTACAATTTAGCCATTTACCCAGACAAACAGGAAATATTGCGTCAAGAAATACGCTCAGAGAATCCACATAAACGATACCTGAGAGCTTGCTTAAAAGAAGCATTAAGAATATGGCACGTGGTGCCTGCAAATTTGAGGCGAACCGATAAAGAACATGTTGTGGGAGGCTATCACATACCAATAGGGGTAAGTTGCTTTTTGTTCTCTTAGTCACTACTACTGGTCAATGTCACCTAATGTTTGGTTAAACGTTAGGCGACGATTTGCACAATAGAAAGTTTTTTACTTTGTGATAATGTCAGAAATGAACGTAAATTTAATACTATGCGTTTCAAATAAGAATAGGACGGCAAAGAGTACCTTTAAAATCACTGTAGGACTGGAAATCCGCCATCTTGGAACGGAACAACTTCACATTTTTTAGTATGGTAGGTAAAAAAGTTTTTTGGATGTAATTATAACATTAAGATGAAATATTATTAAAATATTAACAAAAAAAACCGACTTCATGGATGCCATTCTCAGAACTAAACCAAACTGAAATGGGACCACACGGGAAGCATCAGCTTTCAATTAAAAAAAAAATATCAAAATCGGTTCACCCATTCGAAAGTTCTGAGGTAACAAACATAAAAAAACAAACAGTCGAATTGATAACCTCCTCCTTTTAGAAGTCGGTTAAAAATAGTTAAAAATTCGTATGTCTTATTGCCGTTAAAGTATTTAAACATTTGGATTTGAATATTTAGTAAGAACATATTATTATGTATATGTATTTGTGTAAAAGTTTTGAGCATCCTAGCGCTTAAATTTACTTAGGTAGGTACATAATTCACTTTTCCATAAATTAAAATAATATTATTGTCTGTAGTTTGATTTTTTGTATTTTTATATTTTGTGATGGTACTTTGGCTTTGTTTTTGGTTGTGAAGTAAGCCGCGAGTCCGATCCTATTCTTATTTGAAACGCTAAATAGAAGCTAAATGTAGCATTATTTAAAAGCTGATGATAGACACTTTGAATTGCAATATTTGCCTAGCGAAATTAACAAATCCAACATTAAACCTCATGGTGCTCATGATAATCTTTTACAGGTTGATGTTATCGCACCAAATCAATATTTGTCCCAATTAGACAAATATTATCCACAAGCCAATAAATTTATTCCCGAGAGATGGTTGGTCGATAAATCTGACCCACTTTATTATGGTAATGCACATCCGATGGTGACATTACCATTCGGCTTTGGAATTCGAAGTTGTATCGGCAGGAGAATTGCTGAACTAGAAATTGAGATATTATTGAAGAAACTTATTGATGAATTTAAAGTCACTTGGGAAGGACCGCCAATTAAACTTGTGAATAAAGTGACGAACACATTTGCTCCACCGTTCAACTTTAGATTTGAATCTGCTAAGTAACCTATTCTTAAGTTTAATTAATTTAAAGTTAATAAACATTTATATATTTGTATACTAAAAATATCTGTACCTATTTTTTGTACTATGATGGATCATGGATCTCTCCATTGCATTGTATTTGTAAATCTAAACCCTTATACAAAAGATCTGTGCCCCGTGCAGACAGCAGCGTTTTTTAAATATGCCGAAGATATGCGTTTGTGTCGATAGCGATACACATTTGAGTCACTAACAACTTGTAGACGCTGTTAATGCTCAAGAGGAAACAGCAAATTTTAATACAGTTTCAAGAAATAGCAAGTTTATATTACTATACCAGAAGTATGGTATACATGTGGGCGACATGTATAAATAATCAAACAAACTGTTATAAAGGCTTCCTATATTTTCCTTGTATCCAAACTCTATACATTTTTAACATCTTTCCTCTGTTAACTTGAAGTCTTCTGTCAATCAAATTCTGCTCTTCTGTAAAACCAGCATCTTTGAACAAACTGGCAACCTCTTCTTGTGTGAAGAAATATACTCTGGTATTATCTCCTCGGGCGTAGAAGTTGTCTGATATACATCTTCCTTTCTTGAATCTCAATTGTGCTAAATCATAGCGACCATAGTCCCGAAATACGAGTAAACCACCAGGCTTTAGGTACTTGTAGATGTTGTTGATGACTGAAGACATTCTGGAGTTGAAAAAAAAGTATGTATAGTTATTGTCTTAAACTTACTCTTATTAAAATCGCACACTGTTGCTGCTCTAGTTACATTCTTTATTTATTTATTACAAGGCAACAACATAAACACAGACATTTATAAAGATACACAGCTTAGAAAGGTACTAATACTGAAGGGATTATTGCTGGACACTTGAAATCATACTGACAGTATACCAATAAGTTGGTAGATCTATGGCAGAAATTCCACGAGTTCCAATTATATTATGCGAACTGCCAAGTTGTGGAATTCACTACTAGCATCTGTTTCCTGATAGCTATAATCGCCTGTCTTCAATTTACGAGTGAATCGCTATTTACTGGGTAAGTGCGACTGCATTATTGTTTGACAACAGGCTAGTTACGGTCAAGCACAAGCCTATTATAGAATAAAACAATAATAATCTTTTACATCAGTGAGGTCTGGGAATAGTAGACAGTATTGAATAACACTGCTAATTCAGGAAGAAAGGAAGCACAAGTGACAGTCAAGCTTTTTGTTTGTTTGCAAATTCACAATTCATAAAACTAAGAAATAAATATTATACTTACTTTGCAGGATCGATAGCTGACAATACAAATATCAACACAATGATATCAATAGAACTCTCCTCAAAGGGTACATTCCATTCATCTGCAGTTGCATCTAATACAAAAACATTGCATCTTGTAGTGTCATATAGTTCACTTTGCCTCATAATATCTATTGCTTTAGACGAAAAGTCACATCCATATGTAAATAAATTTGGATCTTGACTGTATTGTAGAATAGGAAATATGGTATTCCCAACTCCACAACCTATTTCAAAAATATATCTTTTAGTATTGCTGTTCTCTTTGATAATACTATTCTGTGTATTTACTTTGGAGTCATCAGGGTAAACTCTTACAGGTGCAGATATGTTATCAGGTGCCAATTCAGGGAACTCAGTGAATAGCCAATGACGATCTTTGAAGAACCTGTTATAGTAAAAATGATACTTTTAGTAAGGAGTTTGAATCTGAGTAGCATAGGATAGTTTTTATCTTGGCAATTACAACTTTATGTGATAAAAAGGTGTGTAAATTTGTTTGAAGGTAATTCAAAAAATAATAATAATTGTAAGTACCAGGTGCCCCAATATCATTTTCAAATATTATAAAGGCATCAAAAGTAATTCAATAACTGACCTATTTTGATGAATATCATAGAAGGCATCCCAATGCTTATCTGCATCAACTTCCAATGACTTCAAATGATCCTCAGAAAATGTAATCTGTGAATTCTGTTTTACTTTATCTTTTGCTACCTTTTCTTGTTCTTCATCCCAGTCAACATTGTCCCTGAAAGATCAATGATAAAATTAATAAGATTTTAGAATAGAATAATAGAATCTGAAGACCATCCAAACAATGACAATATTAAATTCAGTGCTAAATGATTAGAGATAGTACCTATAACCACTAGAAAGATGTTTCTATTGTACATCATCATCAGACTAATCATGTATATTAGGTACTGTCTTAATTCTCAGCACATCAGCACTTTTTACATGATATTTTAAAATTACAGTATAGGTACCAGGCATTAAAAAGAAATGTGAGTTTTGGGTCAGTCAGGTACCGATGACCACCAGGAGGTTTTAGTCTGTGCCTTGTGTTTTCCAATTCCAATAAAATCTTATTTTCACTTATTTTATTACTACAAAATCTACAGAAATTAGTAATAAAGGTACCACGCGTTGTGCTTAAAAACCTCTTCAGCATTTTCCAAGTATCTGTTACCAAATTGCGGCCGTTTTTCAGTGGGATTTTCTTCCATGAGTATGGTTCTGTGTTATATTTAGCTTTGAATGAGTTATTATTTATTAAATTAAATTATTACAACTTATAAACAACAATGAACCATACATACAAAATGTGGTTGGCTGACAAGACATAATTAGTTAGACACTGACAGACAGCTGACAGTGATGGATGAGCGACACATGGATCTTGACAGAAGCGAGCAGTTCAAAATTAAGTAATCCGTCAAGGACATTATACCAGGGAACTTTTATTTACTAACTAGAAGGTGCACTGATGAAAAATCCGGTCCCGTTGGTAGTGTCTATTTCTAATAAGGTGACCATGACAAACAGAAAACGGGACATATTGCTTAAAAATCTATTAAATATTCTAATTGAGGCTACTTTACTACGCTACCTACACCTACTTAATTTATTTTATGTAAAAAATTAAACAATAACATCATGTGTAAAATTTTGATGTTACAGCAGAACGTTTAGTTTTTTGTATGCAACGACTGGAGACAAAAGACGTTTTACAATTGCAAGCTTTTAATAAAGTCCCGCAGTGGCAAGACTATTTATACAAATTAATTTATGTTAAATTAATTTGTAAAAATAGTCCCACCACTGCCAAATTTAGAAATTAATTGAGTTATTGTTGGTATTAGGACTAAAAATGTACTGAAAAATAAAAATTGTTTTAATTTTTAAAAACAACGCTAAAAAGTCAAATGTATGAAAAATATTAGTTATGGTGTAAGAACATAGTAAAAAATAAATAAGTATTTTATTCATTTCCTGATTTTTCAGATCAACCTCCTGATATTTTTTCTATTATTTCCTGGTTTTGAAATTCTGGTTTGGCAACACTGATTAAGAGTTAGTTTCCAACAAGCTTCAAAAATGTGTTACTGAACACGCTATTGAATTTGCCCTCAATGTAAACATAGCCTTTATGCTCACGACATCGTTGCGTAGGGGGAGGATGAACTTTTTTTACTCTCGTCTTTCGATATCGTCGTAATGTCAAAGCGTATTTTTGTATGAAAAAAAAACGCCATGTTTATTTTCCATATAAAAATACCCGTAAACATTACGACGATATCGAAAGAAGACGAAAGTAGAAAGAGGACGAAAGTAGAAAAAATCCGTGCTCCCCCTTCATTGCACGCAGAGTTGGTTTTCAACGAATAGACTCTACTTTAAACTTAAGATCTCTTCTCAAATCAACCACATTTTGACGTGACAACGTCTTATAAATTGGTTCACTTCAAGAAACTGCGTTACGCTCCGCTCACGTTATGCGCTCACAATGAGAGCGAGTGAGAGGCACGCGTCCCTTCCACTCGGGCATGGTTAGCCCGCCTAAGAGCGAGAGAGACAGACATAAAAAGTGAAAGGCACGCGTCCCTTCCACTCGAGCACAGTTAGCCCGCCTAAGAGCGAGATTCTTTGTATAAATTAATGTTTTAAATATAATTCTTTGTATAAATAAATGTTTAAAATTGTTACTATTATTTCATCCTTCTTCCTACTATACGAATGAATATTCACATTAAAATTATTTTACCACTCAAAGTCGTTGTCACGTAAAACTTTCGCCCGTATACCGACTTTACAGGCAACCAATTTTTTTATACTACATAATTTTAATATCAAGAAAAGCAAACTTCTGTTGTCTAGACCGTGAAACATCAAACAAGTTTTGGTTCAACAAGTTTTGCGATACAGGAATAAGGCTTGATAAATTGACAGAAAACAGAATTTCTGACATGTTTATGTACTTTTATACATATAAGCTAGCCAGTGCTAACTTACGGTACCTTGATCAGTCATTCATGAATGATATTAGGTATTTAATTTAAATAATAGCTACAAATCTAGATAAACTTAATGCGACAGTAGGTACGTTCCCTAAATGTAATGTTATTTAACTTTTTGCGTCGATTTAAAAGTTATAGCGCTATAAAAGTCGCCGTAATACCATGCTATGATCAAAGTAAACACCATAAAAACGATTCTACGGGTCATTAAAGACTTTCCACCACGGACGAAATACATCGTACCTACGGACCCGTACAGTTTCGTCTAGATTTAGATTTATCAAACATAGTATATTTTATTACACATAGCTACACTATTTTAAAATATCTAGTAGGTACCTACCTACATCTTTACATAGAGTTTGTGGTAGGTTTCTGTAATTATAATGAAAAACCGAAATCGCATGTACCTACTTACATAAATATGGCAGGTATAGACACCAAAAGCATTTACCCACTACCACTTAACTAAATTATTTATTTGGAAAATGACGTCGTGGGTATTAATTTAAGTATTATTAGTATTCTGAGCTATGGCTAAAGAAGTTATAGGTAGGTATTTAAACATTATCATCAACTACCCAATGAAATAATTTGACTTGCGTTCTCAACAATATTATTAATAATTTGTTTGATTTCTAAGATGGCATTTCAGTCTGTTATCGGGAAGTCTATATCGAAGTCACCCAAGGCTCCATTAGAAGCAGTAGTATCGAGAGGCGGGGCGTGTGGGGTGGTTCTACAAACAATCCTCACGGATATTGAACGGCGATGCGTTCGGAAATGCAGCCGCCGCCGACTGCGTGCATCGGAACGGCACGTCTCATTGCGCGGGAACCAACGTGTGAAGATATTATGAACGCCCTCATTTTCATCTCGTTTGTATTCATATTACAATTCAATTTTGAAAAGGGGTGATTTTATTCGTTAGGGTTAACTTTAGGGCAAGTCAATATGATGGTGATTGTACATTACCTGCCTTTACGCTCTTTTTAAAAACTAAATTAATTTGAAGTTAAGAGAATACATGCTTAACTATTAGGTAATTATAATGTTTGTAGTAAATATAAATAAATACATATTAAATAATAGGTACTATAGGTACGACTATACCTTCTAGGTAGGTTTAGGCATCGAGATAAAGAAAATCATTGGGTTTAGGTAGGGCACCTTACCTACCATCGCAGCAGAGATAGGTAAAACTTTTTTGTGGTTATAGTAATATTAGATAATAAAAATATATTTGTTGTTAGAAAAAGGTACAGTTTTTACACTAAATGGATAGTTTTAAGTTTCTAATTGTACCTACAACAAACGTGACCCTGCCTCTCAAACTAGGGTTAGGTACCTATCTTGAGAGACTGTGTTCAGCCTTAAAATGTAATAGAATAAGAAACAGTAGACAGTTTTCATGAATTAGACATCAACAACTGTTTTATCGAAAACTGCTCAAATAAATATAAGTAGATTTAAAAAGAAAATAATAATAATATCAAGTAGGTGCTAACACTTTGATCTATAGAAGTCTACACGAAAAAGTGTGTAAACTACCCTTTAGATGGTATTAGGTATGTGTAGCGGGCCCATCTGTTGCGGTCAAGTGTGCTCCTTCCAAAGTGGGATGAGCCTCCATCCTTCACGGACCAAATAAAACGATCTTCGCTCACTAGCTGTCTAATGTATTGTGTGTGTCGTGTGGGAGGCTAAGTGCTCTATGTTTTATACGGAAACGGAGCATTGTTGAGGGTTTATGTCGAATTGCCGCTGAGCGCTAAAATATTTTCTTTATAATCGTACTTAAGTACCTACCTACCTTCATATAAATAGTTGGCCCATCTACTTTTATTTTCTATAGATCTGTTAAAGTGCTTGGATTTATTTATATAATACCTGCTTACTGAGTTTACACTCAAATTGACGGGCATAATGGGCCATTTACATGAGTACAATAGCCGGGTCAGGACAGTAAGACGGCAGCAAGCCACTAGTAAAACATCGTGTAAATGAAAAAAAAAAAAAATGGGAATGAAAAAAATGTTTAATGTACAAATAATTATACAATATCTGGATGACCGATGAGCTTTGCTCGGTATTTTTTTTAATGACATTTTCTAAAAATGATTCCTAGCTAGATTGATTTATCGCCCCCGAAACCCCCATATACTAAATTTTATGAAAATCGTTGGAGCCGATTCCGAGATTCCAAGATGACCGAGCTTCGCTGGGTATTTTTTTTTAAATGACATTTTCTAAAAATGATTCCTAGCTAGATCGATTTATCGCCCCCGAAACCCGCTATATATTAAATTTTATGAAAATCGTTGGGGCCGATTCCGAGATTCCAAGATGACCGAGCTTTGCTCGGTATTTTTTTTTAAATGACATTTTCTAAAAATGATTCCTAGCTAGATCGATTTATCGCCCCCGAAACCCCCTATATACTAAATTTTATGAAAATCGTTGGATTCCGAGATTCCAATTATATATATACATATATACAAGAATTGCTCATTTGAAGATATAAGATTAATATTATTATTATGGAGCCTCCCTTTTTATATTGCCTGTGTTGGAGACTCCGCTCTTTCGTGAGATGTACAATTTATTTATAATTTAAGTGTGTCGGCATGCAAATGAGTAAGAGTGTAATGAGGACGACTGACTTGCTTGAGGACAATCCAATGCAGTGTATTTTCTAGTGACTTGTTATCCTGTCTTACTGTCTTGCCCCGGCTATTGTCTTCATGTAAATGGCCAATTACGTAGGTATGTTAATGTAGCCAAACATTTTTATAATGATTTTACTTAGACTAAGTTCAACGTTAGTCAGTACCTATACATAAAATTATAAAAGAACTAGGTATACGCCCGCGCGTATCGTCAGTAATCGCGCTAAACCATTAATCTAATGCAGTCGGAAGAAACTATCATATGTCCTTCCGCGGGTGTCAAACTATTTCCATACCAAATTTCATCCAAATCGGTTCAGTAGTTTTGGCGTGAAACCGCGACAAACAGACAGATAGGCGGACAGACAGTTACTATCGTATTCATAATATAACTAAATAAGGATTAGTCAGTCAGTACAGTGCTAGTAAGAAACTCGTATCTACATAAAATAAAAAAATGAATCGCAAAATGTGTTGGTAAGCGCATAACTCCAGAACGGCTGAACCGATTTCGCTGATTCTTTTTTTAGATATTCTAAAAAAAGAATCAGCGAAATCGGTTGAAGTACGAGGATGGTTATTAAGCAAAGAAAAATTTTAAAAACTCCTCCGTAACAGATTGACCGATTTTTATGAAATCTTGTATGTCGTATTTTGTTTTCGGACCCGGCTGGTGGCACTGCTTTACTGGGTAGGACGACGTCTGCGGGGTCCGCTAGTTTAATAATAAAAGAAGTTTGACTGTGGTTTTCTATTTGTGTTTCAAGCGAGATTAAAATTTTCTAAAGCTTATTTCTAGTAAATACCTATATCAAACTGCCATGTCTACTTCTCGTTTCGTAATTAGCTTAAAATATTAATTCAATGTTGCAGTTATTATAATGAATGTCGCTTTTGCTACAAAATGGTTAATTAAGCTGTTTACATTTTATCAAAAGAAAAACTTATAATTAATGTCATTGAGTGTCTTTTGTGTAAAGAAAATGTCGAAGTTGTTTATTGTGTGATCTTTATGAAAATTCTCTCAGACATATAAATTGCGAAATTATGAAAATGCCGTAAGTCAGACTTAGGTACTAGTTATTAACAGTTTGAAGGAACGTGGTGTACCTATATCGCCTATGTTTATACCAGCGTCGTGGCCATATCGTAGAATTAATCACTTAATGATGTGGCCAAACCTTTAATGAATTGGTTTTTCTTTAGATGTGGCCAGCGTCAACTTTTCACGACATGGCCATTCATATTTTTCAATATCATTGATGGTGTAAGTTTACGGGGTCGGTAGTCAAGGGGTGTAAGCCGTCCGTTTGGGCTATACTGTGCCCGGGAGATCGTGGGTTCGATTCCCGCCCCGGACAATATTTGTGTAACAACAAAGATTTGTTTCAGTGTCTGGTTGGTTGAGGGACTAGGTACCCTCCGTGCCTCGAAGAGCACGTCAAGTCCCGATTGTTAACACATCTATGACAATCGTTACATGTAGTCAGAAGCCAATATAATCTGCCACCTGGTCTAACCATCTCGGCTACTGGTTCCCTACGGGTTTCAAGGTCTGATGGCAGTCGCTCGTATAGTTCTGGTGGTCGTATGATTGCTGGTGTAAGGTTATTTTATGTTCCGCTAGTTCATCGAGTAACTTTAGTCATAAATAATTATAATTATATTTATTCTATGCTTTAGTATATCTAATGTAGGTAAGTATTTTTCATACAATGTAAGCAGCTTTTCCTAGGAATAAATTGTCTGC
This sequence comes from Meganola albula, assembly GCA_936450015.1. Lineage (NCBI taxonomy): Eukaryota > Metazoa > Arthropoda > Insecta > Lepidoptera > Nolidae > Meganola > Meganola albula. The sequence goes on along the minus strand of OW388155.1, from coordinate 7,290,055 downwards.
CACCATGATGAATGATCAAAATGAAATAGCAATCAGCGCCTATAATGGTGGAAAGTGTAATTATTTTACGATTTGATCACTGATGATTGACTAATATATCATGAACATCTATAGTATCGCAGAATAATTCATTTCATTATGATTTCAGCAACTATTTACGAAATCATAAATGGTTGGATTCTTCATGAAATGATTAATTCTACGATCTGGCCACCACAGCTAAAAGCTTAGGTATGGGTGTTTAGTTATTTTTTAGTTAGTTTAGAGTCAATATGAATTTTTAGATACCGACCTACTACTTACTTTAGTTTGCATGTAGGTATGTACGAGCTGAACTGTAGTAGAAATAAAGGCTATTTTTTATGTACGAGCGAGTATGTAGGATAATCGAATTTGTTGTAAGTGTTGTAACCACATACTTACGTATTTAATACCTGCACATACATTAAGGTAACATATAACGTTTCAGGGGTATTTGACCAAAACTTATACATAAAAGCAAGTGTAGGTAATCCAGTGCAAATGTAACTGCAGACATTGTGTTCTGGCGTCATTCCAACATTACAGCATTGGTTACAGGCTGGTGTTACACCTTGAAACTTACCTACATATAACTTATTATAATGAGTAAACTGGCTGGCTTATACTGAAGTGTTGAAAGTAAACAGCTGTCCTATAGATTCTATAAGCATTTGCCAGACGGCCGGGACGCTGTAGAGAGGGAGTAAAAAGTAATAATGCCTGTCCTGTTGCGTCAACGAGCTTCGTCCGATCATTCAGCTTGTTTGCCATGTATGTACCTCATAATCCTCGTACCTACAATGTGTTACGAAATCGCGTCGTGTCGTCCGCGCCATGCTGATGCGAAAGGCATAGTGTCAGCATTTGCCAAAGGATATTTTGGCTAAAATTGAATATATCAGCTATGTGAGGACACACTAACCTAACAGAAGAAGGTTGCCATTGCTGAAACCGGCATGGTAAGATTCATTCAAACATCCATGTCGATAAAAGGTTTTTTGTGACTGGCTGAAGCCGATTCCATGACTATAAATTTGGGGACTCCCCAATATCTCCTCCATACTTGTCGACCCAGTGAGACTTGTAACCCAGTCTACAGTGTATGCATGTAGTCACATTATAAGAGACAGCTCTCTAGGTTTTTATGGCATATTTCGTTAACTAGGTATAATATTATATTATCTGTCGTTTTATGTAAGTTAAAAGAAGAATTAATTATAGAAAAGTTACTAGCAATTAGCGTTTGTCGTACGAGCAAAAGGTAGGTAACTATTCCGCATAAGAGTTGCTGGCTGAACTTCAGTGCGCTCTTTAACAAGAGAAAATCCACTCGTCCACTAGTAACTATTATAAAACGATAAAGAATCACACATATATACGTACCTATAACTTGACCGTGATCGAACAGGTGAATATCATCTGCGTTTCATCTGCTTAGCTCATAGTTGGGATAAGGCCCATTGTGGTTCGGCCTTAACTGCCACACGACTGTATTGTCCGGGAGACTTCTTGCCAATCTTGTAGAGCTCGATACTTACCTAAACCTATACTAGGGCTGTCGCAATTGGCAAGTCCGGTTAGTTTATATGGCAAATAGAGTAACCGCTCCTGCTGCCAAGCGTCAGGGGTCGCAGAAATATGGCGATATTATGATTTCTCTCTATCCTAAATCTCTTTTTTATCTCGAAGAACCGAGAAGGGTGTTTAAAAATATACATACGTGCTTAATAGATAGAAAAGACTTTCATGGTTCAATATTCTCATTCATAAGTCTTTGACAATTTAGTGTTTTACTTGGCTAGTTATTTCCTAATTTAAGTATTTATTTAAACCGCCGCTTTACAATAATACAATACGTAGTATTATTCTAAAGCAGCGGTTTAAATTAATACATTTCATGTAGATATAGCATACATTATAAAATAGTGCGCTTTGGCGTAACTCCAGCGTCTCGTTTTGTGTAAAATACATACAATTAACCGCACTTCAATTATGTAGTTTCAGTTTTAACTTAGTTACTTAGCCAAACACGAAGCCCACAATACATTGTCTATTGGATTCCTTGCGGTATGGTGGTTTAATCTGAGTAATCTAAAAATACTAAGTAGGTATGTGTGGTATAGGTAGGATTATTTTTACAGAGTGAGTGAAAAATCAATTGTGTCAATTTTGTATTATACATTGTAATGTACATAGGTACAGTGAGATAGTATTAGTACATAGGTACTTAAAAACTGGATTTATCAATTGTGGTCATAAGTATCAAAATTGGCTATTCCTTTACTACGTTCAAAGTATCATCCCGTTTTATTATTATTTATTAAACCTCCATGTAATGTTGGGGGTGAGTTTTTTCAGCCGCTTTTTAGACAAGTAATCATAAAATTACGACAAAGTGTACCAGTTTAATTGTATTGATTTAATAAATGTCTAATGGTATACCGGCTGGCTTCAGTGCCTCAGTGGTGAAGTGGGCAAGCAGTGCATGCTGCACAGAGGTCGAGTGCCTCTGGCGGGTATCCAAACTATTCCAGCGTTCAGTGTACGTAGTGTAGGTACCAAGTATTTGTCGCTTTGTATCGATTTGACTCACTGAAACTGTAATTTCTAGTAACGCCTCGAACTCTTGCAAACTTGGCGCTCTGTAAAATCTCAGAGTTTACAACACTACCTGAATTACGTCCGGAAATTTACTCGTAAGTTAAAACACTACAAGTTTTTTTCCAGCTTCAGTAACTAAGTGGCAGTGGTGAAGAGTGGAAATCTAAAAAAGGAAAGCCTTAGCAAAAAAGTTCTTACTAAAGAATATGATAATATCTCTTCAATACCGTCTCAAATGTTTCTATGGCGACCACCACCTTCATATTATAGGTACTCATTTTTGATGCTATTTAAAACTCTTAAGCGTTACATAATATTTCATGAAGTACGTGATATTGACCAATTCCTAAAGGGAAGTCTATTGGGATCGGCTTGTATGTACTCTTCGCTACTGGTAAGTAGTTTAAGTATCTGTAATTTTCTTGAATGGCTGATTTGAGGCAGCAAACCGACAAAGTTGCTTTTCCATTAGTGATTATTAGGTAGTAATAAACACTCCGTGACTCTGTATACATAGATTGTTCCGTTCTAAACCGACTGCATGAACTTTCAATAGGTAACTTTTGAGTGTCTAATGTTTACATTGTTGTTGCGTGGGCGTTGACTAGGTGCGGTAATTTATGATGTTATTAATATGCAGGTCTCTAGGTACTAGATTGGTCTATAACGGATAACCCTACTAAGTTCATATCAGACTTCAAGTTTACCCAACTGTGCTTAGGTTGGTAAACACCGATTAATTATCACTCGGTCGGTATTTGAATGTTATCGATAAAAGGGAAACTCTCCCTTTATGCGTTTATCCTTTGACCTGAGAAAATAATATACTTAGGTACCTATTTCATCACTTCAACTCTTGTTAGTGCTCTCTACTATTAAGGTAGATGAGAGTAGATTTTAATGCTGATGTCAGAATTCCTTTAACGATTAGTTCTTAGACATACCGGTTTCCTCACGATGTTTTCCTTCACTGATATTGAGCAGCGGCGATGAGACAATTTATACAAAGATGTGTGGGCGAGACTGGGAATCGAACCCGCGAGCTTATATTTTGAAGGTGAGGCTGATACCACTGCGCCACCGCTGCTCTAGGTACTTTAGTATAATTTCATTACCACCTATTCCTAGTTACTTGTAACTGTAGTAGGTACCGAAACACGTGCCACTCGTACTTACTCTATTTTTTTACAGACAACAATTAATTTTTATAAGACCGATACTTAATTAGTTATAATACCAGTTATTAAGAAAACAAATAGTCAACTAGAACAAAGTATTAACTAAAAGCAATTAAAGTAAGGAGATTTTATGTAGCGTGAAAAGACCTTACCGCGCATATAGCCACGGGCAGTGTTCACTCCTCGTCGAGCTTCAAACTTGAGTGGCCAACTTTGTCGACCACGCGGTGAAACTTCGTTTTTCATTTAATTTGCCAAAACAAGTACCTACAGCTTACAATATTTTCACCGCTTGCAACTTTCGGCTTAGTCCTTCGTTATAAATTTGTAGTTAACTAGTTCTGAGCGGGCGCGAACCGTACCTTTATCATCAGTATAAAACCGCCGCTGCTGTAATGAATTTAGTGCCTGAAATGTCAAGCAAGGTAGTGTGGGCGACAGTTTCAAACTAAGTTTTGCACGGCACAAACTGCTATTCGTATACTTCTTCTATTTGTTTTCTAGTTACCTATAACTATAAGTTCATATTTTCTTTGCAATTGCTATTAAATATTTAGGTCTAAGCTTAGCATTAACGTTTGTACTTTACGTTCTTTAAATAAACCAAACTTAACTACAATAACCGATATAAATTGCTGTATAAGGCCGTCAACAATATAGTGGACTCTACATTAGTTTTATGTCGCTATAAATCGCGTCGCTACGTAGTATTTCTAGAAACCAAGATATAACAGTGAACGGTTTTCAATAAACAAACTCAGTGCTGTGAAGCGTGAACGCTTGCCTCAATACTTACGTCCGCCTGCAATCGGCGTGCGTGTGTTGCGCTGTTCAGATCATATGTAGAATATGTTGCAAAGCCTCTTTAGTGCCGAGCTGTACGGAGGCAGTTCCAGCGGACGATAAGGACTGATCTGCGGAAGACAGCGGTGCAGCATGCAGCAGACGGATCGATACTGCAGCGGGGCTGTGGGCGGCCCCCACGCCTCCTCTCGGCCCGCCGGCTGAAACTTTTGCGATAAGTACAGAACTAGCGCGTGGCGTACGCAATGCAATATTGTTAGCCGGTTACGAGTCTGAAACAGCGGATATTAAGGCTACAGAGGCTCTGCCGTCCCGTTTTTACAATGTGCCTGAGTTTGAAATGAATACAGAGTTACGGTGCATTGTATTAATTTTTATTATCTGCTTAGTACGTGCTTACTGCTTTAGTGTGTAGAGAAGCGTGTGACTGTTATTGTAGTTATATTTTCACATAAGGCTAACGCTAAGATAACGATGAGGAAGAATTTTTTGACGCATTAGTTTAGGTTTTGCATTAGTTAGTTTAGTTCTTAGGTTAGGTACTTTTTTTCCAATTGTACTTATAGCTTCATTATTAAATGGTATCATTTCTTTACCTTCCCTTAAAATATCTACGTTTCATTCTTAAATCATTTTGTTACAAATTTTCAACCACTGATAAAAGCATTTCTGCAAATAATCGTAAACCATAAATTAACAAAGTTATGCTACAAACTATGCCTATTACCACGTGCACTTTCGTGCTGCGCCTGAAATATTGCATAATTATTACCCCAATAAAGCATTTTAATGACAGAGATGAGGTATTACGGTGCACCACAAGTTCGCAAGAAAGTTGTCGAGTGGACGACTAAGTTCGCCAACGGTAGCCCACGTCTCGTATATTATACTCGTATACACCAGTATACACCAGTTTGCAGCCCTCACATTGGTATACTACTAATTTCTTACCAAACTTGTTTGCCGTAGGTATTTATTAAAAAAAACTGTTTGAAAAGAATTTTACAGATGAAGGCTTACGCTATGAAAGTTTGAAGACAACCTCCATTAATGAAAAGCATTAGGCAGAATGGAATTACGCAGCAGTTGGTAACCACGAAAGAATAGGAGAGCAAAAATATTTTTCTCCGAGATTTCAGATAACATTTTTAAGAAAATAATACAATTATCATTTCCCTCAATAATAATTAAAAGTTGGCAGACTAGGAAAAACTATGTAATAACAAGTCACGTTACGTAAGAGGGCTACCAGAAATGAGAGGCGTGATTTCTTTGACGAGATGTTAATAAATGGGGCGCTTACACCTTATAATTGGGAAAAACTGTCGCGTCGTCTTCTCAGTTACAGATGGGAATAAATCTTTATGTAGACGGGATCGCTGGTTCCTTTAGCCCGTTGGTAACTTATTCTGAGCACGTGCTCACTCTGTCCTCTGAATATAAGGAATATAAGGCGTTCCAGCCCATTTATTGCACGTCGACTCGCTAAAGATGTTCAGACTTTACTAAATAATTAATGATGGACGTCATCTAACACAAATTTTAATTATGTTTAGTCACGAAACGGTAGATGACTATAGATTTTCGAATTGTTAATTTGATTTATAGCTGTGCATGTAGCTAAGTTTGTGTAATGGGGATTTATAGACTGAACATGTAGACTAAGTAACTGAGTGCACTGACTTTATTAAATTATCTCAAAACTTCTGCCCGCGTCTTTACTCACGTGGTCTACGGAAAGTATCCCAAATATTAGCAGTATATGAAGTGTTAAACATCATTTGTATGCAAAATGTTTTGCGTGACATACATCATACCAGGATAACATACATACATCCATCTACTGGATTATATTACTGGACTGGAATGCTACTACTACTAATAGATGTAGGCAATCTTAATATTTGCATTCCTGCAGACTAGGTATCTACTCATATAGGTAAATATCTACCTATTAAAATGAACGTGTAAGGGCGCCGCGTGGGCCATTTATATTATAGTTAAACTTTAACGTTCACGAATGAGCAATTATACTGCCTTCTCAACTTATAAATCACTTCGTTGCGTTGCGTATCTATTTTATTTAAAGCTATGCATGCATTGCTTATCAACCGACTTGAAAAGTAGGAGGTTCTCAATTCGACTGTTTTGTTGTACATACAAAAAACAGCCTAATTGACAACCTCCAATGTTTAACATGTTAAACACTAAATTAAATTACGGTTTGTCCTTATTTTTTTTATATAGTACTAGTGGTCCGCCCCGGCTTTGCACGGGTAGATATCGGTATTAGACAAAATTTCCAATCGTCATATATTTTATCACACTCTTAGCTTACTTTTCATAGTACCTTTCATAGAACAATCAATCAAAACGTTTGTATGGGAAAAAGAAATGGGCTGTTTTTAGGGTTTTCCCGGCAAAACATTCGAATTTACAATTATTACTGACTACCTCAGGAGCCCAGTGTCTTGTATTCTGAGTGGATTTTGCTTGGGTTTTGATACAAGTAAATTAAGCACTGGGTCCTAAGTTGGTGGTATATTCCAACCATTTTCTCTGATAAATTAGGATGTTTTTTATATCAATAGCTTCGCGGATCATTCATGGTAGGTTTCGGCTTTCTGTGACCAACACCAGTTTTATCAAATCTCAGGTAATGGTTAGAGCCTTTTTGAGTATGTTCACACACTGTAGATTTCGTACAGCGTTGATGTTTTGCATCAGCTATGTTTTCTTTTACGCGGGTCTACATATACATTTATTTAATTTTATTTCTTACTTATATCTACCATTACAGGTGTAACCTAATGCATAATTATGTTACATTAAAAACAATAACAAAATTAAAATACAAAAAATAACAAAATTTAAGACACACACATTAAAAATCAAAATAATATAAAACAAAATCAGCAAAAAAAACATCATGCACACCATTGGTCATAGCAGTCTATTATACTTCGTAACGTAAAATAAATAATAATATCCTAGCGAGCTCATACAACTTAGAGTAAAATATATCCATTTTGACATGTACAAACCTATTTATTATACGAACTGATTGGACGAAATTCTTGTTTCTTTTTTTAAGCATGTTAAAAAATTTGAAATGTTGTTAAATAGGAGTAATTAATGTTAACAATATAGTATAATTCTACCACTCATAGGTAACGCTAATTGATTGTTATCACCATTGTTTAGATAAGTATGAAATTCCAAGACCTAATTGTTATGTACTCGTAAGAAATGATAGTGGACATCTTCATGCAGGAACAGTTCTAAATAATTTGTTTTTAATCTCGGGGCTAACCAAGTAAATTGCACCTACCTACTCATCTACTGCAAATAGTGGTATTAAATGCGAAATCGGTAGAGCTGGCTACTAAAACCGGTGTAATATTTGTATACTTATACACTTTTGACAAAAGTATATAAACAGTATGATGAACATTTGTTTGTATCGAGTCTAGGTGTAAATATCTATTATCTTATCTAATCTTATCTTATCTTATCTTATCTTATCTTATCTTATCTTACTAATATTATAAATGCGCAAGTAAGTGTGTGTGTGTGTGTGAAGGTTTGTTACCGCGTATCTCCATAACCGCTCAACCGATTTTAATGAACTTTGAAATGTAGGTAATGTATACCCTAGAATAGGACATAGGCTAACAATATTTCCAAAAATCATCCCTTAAGAGGGTTAAATAGAGGGGTGAAGTTTGTATGCAACTTTTTATTCCTTGGTCCTATTCATTTAAAATTCGGTACACATAAACCTTAAGAAAAATAATGAGATACGGGTTTTTTATTTTTCCATAATTACCCCTATGAGGTGTGGATAATGAGTTTTAATGGTAAAAATTAAAGTTTCTCTGTATCTGTATAGTCTGAAGTCCAATCCACTCCAAATTCGGCACACATATACCTTAAAAGAAATCATGAAACACGTGTTTTTTATTTTTCTAAAACTACCCCCGGTGGGGGTGTTAAATGAGTTTTTTTGGAAATACTAAATATTCCATAACTGTTTAGTCCTTGGTCCGATTCACTTCAAATTCGGTATAAATAAAGCATAAAACAAATAATGAAACACGTGTTTTTTATTTTTCCAATTTTTTTTATTTTTATCCTAATATTACGCGGGAGAAGCCTGCGAAATTATTCTGAGTTTGATTTTCTTCAAAGTTGATATCAATACTCCTTCGTGCTTTTTAGCTAAATTACTTTTTATTTTGACACAATGACGTTTGATAACTCAGACCGATTATTAGAATTCGAAATTTAAATTTTATTTCTTCTTAAATATTTAATGAAAAACTTACAATGATCATGGTCTAAGAGACGTAGTATTTTTTAAGAAACCCCTATAGATTTATGGATATACCTATGGGTGCTTGCCGATTTCAAAATGTTGCTTACACGCCTACACTACTGAACTAATTTTGTATGGAGATAGTTCGAGACCCGGGAAAGGATAGTTTTATCCGACTGCGAAAAAAGAGATTAATGGTTTAGCGCGATAACCGACATCCGCGGGCGAAGCCGCGGGCGGAAAACTAGTAAGTATATATTTACAAAAGAAAATATATGTATAGTATATACCAGTTATCTGGTTTCCATAACACAAGCTCTGCTTAGCTTGCGACCAGATGACTGTATGTGTTAATGTCTCAGAATATTTATATTTAATTTATTTATATTTATACAATATTCAATCAAATTCGTTCGTTTATAGGAAAATAATGACATCTTCGGTTCTGATTTTATAATCTTTCATGATACTGAGAGTGTTTATTCTATCTATCTAATTATTTATTTTATTATCCTACTAGGTTTCCGACAGCGGCTTCACCCGCGTGTATGTCGGTTATCGCGCCAAAAAATTACCTTCTTTTTGCGCAGTCGGATAAAACTATCCTATGTCCTTTCTCGGGTCTCAAACTACCTCTATACCCAATTTCATCCAAATCGGTTCAGTAGTTTGAGCGGGAAAGCGTAACAGACAGACAGACAGAGTTACTTTCGCATTTATTATATTAGTAGGGTTTACAATTAGGATTTAGTAACCAGCCTGAAAATTATTTTTCCTATTCTTTTCTACGTTATTGTAATCTTACGTTATAGGTACTCGGTTCCTCATTAGATCAGACGGTATTTTAAATTTATAATCATTGCGACTCTACGGTACTTACCTACATACTTACTTAGTTTAGGAACATTTAACAATAACTACCTAATTACTCATCCATATTTACTATTGAATGATTCCCTATAAAGCAAACCATCTAAGGCTGTGTAAAATGTGTAGAAAAATTTGGTATAATATTTTCCTTGTTATTCTCTGATCTTTGAAAAGTCAGTAGGATCAAAACAACTGACTAAAAGTAACTTTAAACACACATCATCGTCTTGAAAGTACATGAAGCTTAAAGGGCTCTAGAATAGGTCGTCATGCATGAAACAAGAATATTACTAAGTTTTATTTTTATAGCAAAGAGGAAGCTTTATTTTAGTTCCTGCTTACTTATGCATAGTTTCAGATAAGTTTGCATGAAAATGTTGTGTATTCCAGCGTATGTTCTTCTCTGCTAGTTCCATATTTATGACACGCAGAATAAAATGTTGCTGCCTGTCGTCGATGGTTGATAAAAATGCAAACCGTAGCCGCGGGCTGCTGGCTTCGACGCCCACGGAATATGGGTATCACAAGGGTGGAGACAAGATTACATTTTAAGGGTGTTTACTTTGAGAGACTGTAAACAATTTGCTTAACTTTAACAATATCTGCTCTGAAATGTGGTACTAAAATTGGGCCGGTTTATTTAGGGAGTCGGTCGACGGTAATACGTGTAACGGAGGGAGAGGAGAGGAGTCGAGTATCGTCGGGTCTCACCTGACCGCCAGGCGGTCGCAGGTAAACATTGTAACGTGACACGACCACGTGGAAAACATGTGACCTCTGCACGGCCGCGGCGGCGCCCACGCCCGCCCTCCGCGGCTATGTAAACAAATCTATGACATAGTATCCCTAACACCAGCTCAAATTTTAATGATTTTTACCCAGTTTCATTTCGTCATATTTCTAGCGAAGAAGCGCAGTTACCGAGTTGAACCAGTGGGCGTGCTACAGACAGTATTGATTTTATTATCTCTTTTCAGCAAGCAGGCGCCAGAGAGACGCGAGTGAGCGGGACCGCGCTGTGGTCGGAGGCCGGCGTCTAGTGTAGTTTCCGTGTAAACCCGACGTCATCGGCTCCAAAACGACTTAACTGCGGGATGAATGAAAGCGTGTTGCGATCCTGAAACGACGGTTGCTGTCGACGCGTCCGCTTCCTGTAAATCCGCTCTACAACTTCATGCACTTAGTTTTGCTTAAAAGGGTTCCTATTTTAAAAAATAGTCTATAGAGTTTCAGAGAGCATAAATGTGAGGAACTTGGTATTGATAAAAATTCCTATTCCAAATCTTTGCATGTCAAAGCAATCATAAATCATGTAATGTAGAGACAGCAATACGAGTAGATGCTGACATATCATCAATTTTATTTATATTCAACGAATACTCTTTGTAGTTTAACTTCAATGCCTACCGTTAGATTACTGCGCTAAAGTTCAGTCTGGCTGGGAACATTTCTAACAAAGTTCAAAATATGTTTAATACTTCTTAGTCTCATCCATACATACAGGGTGCCCATGCAGAAAATGATAGATTAAACGAAAAGGGGGTGATTTGACTCTCTTCATTGGGCATTTTTCCGAACTACATTTATTTTGGGGAGCTTCTCTTGAAAATCAAGTTTAGTTTTTTGAAAAACCAAATTGCTCACATAATCGTTCATTACTAGTCACACAGGCTACCTTTTTTTAAAAAAGGTACTATTGGGAAGGTCCGTTCATCAGAAGCATGATAAAAAATAATTAAATTGCTTGTAGAATTATTTTTATAAGTTTTTTTGGGGCGGCACTTAGAGATTAAAAAAAAACAATTTGTAACTTTGAAACCGTCAATTTCCGGACCCCAATGAAGAGAGTCAAATCGATCAGAAATACCGTCTCCTATCCCCCCCTTCCGTTTAATCTATCATTTTCGGGCCAACCTGTATAATACTTACCTACAATAACATTGAAAATATATTTTCTTAACCTATGCCGTGATTATTCTTATTAAACAAGAATTTATATATATCTGAGTAATTTGAAATGTACTTTAAGTAGGTTATTTAGATATAGTTATTTATAGAATACCTTCATTTTTTCATATACATTTCATCTAAGTAATTTTAACCATTATTGTTATTGTAGTCTGAAATGAACGTCAAGTAAGTAGTTATATTAAACTTTGAAATAAGTTCGTATTTTCTTAAAATATGTTATGGACCTAAATTCTGTTTTATTAAGACAGATAACTTATTGTCTTTTTGACTTATACGACCATAGTTTGCCAACGAATGCTATAAACTGACCGTTATATTGTTAATAGCTGATTGGTTTATTTTTAGAAGAATTTTAAACATTAGTTTCCATATTTAGTAGACAACTACTAGAAAGACATTTAAATTTCTTTCTTTATTGTCAAAAATAGACGTACCTATCTACCTTTTACCCTTTTTAGTGTCCCACGTTTTGAGCAGCGGTGGTGGCGCATGAACAGCGAATCCTAGTAGCACATCTTTGTGTGAATTGTTCATCACTGCTACTCAATATCGGTGAAGGAAAACATCGTGAGGAAACCGGCATGTCTTTGAATTAATCATTCGAGGACATGTGACATCCACCGACCCGCATTTGGCCAGCGTGTGTGGATTAAGGCTTAAACTCTCTTAACTGGTAAGATTGTCGGAGAAGACCCGTGCCCAGCAGTGGGACACTAAAAAGGGTTGAAGTAATTAGTGTCCCACAGCTGGGTACGGGTCTTCTCTCAACTACCTACCTGGTTAGTTGAGAGAGTACGCTTGTACGTATCCCATCCAACACGGGATTGCTGCTATTCTTCTGGGAACATACGTACCCAGAAGATAACATTGTGAAAGAATTTTTGTAGCATTTGTTTAGGTAAGGCATTAGTTATTTTAGTTTTTTAATTAGGTTAGTGTTGAGATTGTTATTCAGTAGGTAATTTCTCTTGTCATTGTATATGTTGCATGTTTTAAAAATTCATTCTATCGATATGAGTTACAAGCAAGTTAGTAGGAAAGTTATAAGTAAAAAAATACTTAACATTTAAACCATTTATATTATATAATTCAAACTAAATACCGATTTAACCTATATCAAATTTAATAGAACTTCAGCCTCAAAAGTTTCGAAGGTATTTTTATGAATATCGTTTTGAAAAGTTCCGACATCGGAGCTTCGGAGATCGGAAGCTTTCGCATCCAATACCGTGTTCAGTTTTCCACCTCGTAAAAATATTCATTTTGTGGTTTTCCTTTGCGTAACAAGAGGTCGTGACATCTCTTTATGAATAGATACTTACAAGGTCAAAGATACCTATCGGAGAAATAATACGAATATACGATACTTAGGTTGGAGATTTTATGCATCGATTTTGTGCTAAATAATGCACTTGGTGCCTACTTACATAAAATGTAGATTTTTTACTTAGAAACAAAGATATTTCATTAGAAGTAAAAAAAAAACACTTAAAAAAGCAGTTAGCATAGCAGATAAAATGAATAATAATAGAATCTACGGTAATAGCTCATTTCCAGGTAACAAAGAGTTCATTCATGCGAATGGGAATCGGTAAATTGCTCTTACGTACCTACTTAATGTGGAGAGGTAATTATTGGTATAATTGATTAATTGTGTCAAAGATGTACCGCGGATGAGATATATTATGTAGGTAGGTTAATTAAGATTACAGGCTACCCACGAAAAACTCATCCTTCTACCACAGATAATATAATACTATGCTTCTACGAAGAAATCGTAATTGTATTGTATGATAAAGTACATTACCTACCCTTATTCATGCTTAATGTGAGGATGTCACATGTCCAGCTTCAAACGTTTAAAATACATAGGTAATTAAATCATGAAAGAAGTAGCCAAAAATAATCCAACTAATTAACAGACATTGACTTTAGAAGCTCTACCTACCGCATTTGTATTTAATCACTTTACCCTATAAAGTACTGTCTAAAATCACTGTTAAAATAAAGTTATTCTCAAAAGGATATAAGACGGAACTCAAAGTTGAGCGAAAAGGAGAAACTTTACGTAATTTGCGGTAACAGTCTCCCGAAGGGGAAAAATTTCGCAACAAATAAATATACGAATATCTACGAATATAAAAACAATCATCTGTGAAGATTTGCTCGATGTACAAACCTACACATTTTTATTCTAGTGTGTCTTTTGTTTGGAAACTTTCATCGGAATTATTTTAGCGTGGCATTTGCTACTCTATAACGAGTGGGGATGGCTATGTGTACTTCGCGCTTCGTAGGTAAACAATCGACATCGTCTTTACTAAGGGTAGATATGAATTCTAACTTCGGCTTACGTTGTGTAATATATGGAAGAATTAAAATAGAGTTTAACTAGTTGGAAATCGTCTATACTTTGGAGTAAGTATGAATTGTGTTACTTGATTGCTAGAAGCCTTCGTCCAGAAGTAGACTGAAACAGGCTGATGATAAACCTTTCTTCATAGAACAATTTATTTTTATTTTCACCCGTAAGGCGTTTTTCTGTCTCTTCCTACGAAATAGATTGTCTAGAAACATAAATCTGCATGGTAACTAAAACGTAAAATATGGTTAAGTCATGTTACGTTAAAAGGGTAGTTGTTAAGTAGTTGTTACTTCATTAAATTGTAAACTGATATTTGTTCAAAATTCTCGTAGATAATGAGATAAAGCGGAACATTTACGTCTAATTAATACAGGGACAATGGAGATGGTCGCAATTAGTGAAATGGCCACTGAGAACAAACGCGTTTCCAACAAAAGAGAGGCTTCGGCAGATGAGGGCCCTCTTTCATTTCTTCCAAATGAGCAAACTACTGTCGTGGGGAAGATTTGTTGTTCAAGAATGAAGGGCCCAAGTGTGGCTATTGTTTCTTTCAACCAGTTTGGTAAGCACTTGTGTTGTGAGCTGTTGTTCTAATCAAGATTACAGCCAGAATTTTGTTTCACTTGTTATTTGTTTCAATGTTAACGTTATCACAAGTGTTGGAGTTTGCACTTAAGAATTTGTTGTTCATTTTCGTCAATTGTTTTATCTGATTGAATTGTTTCCGTGTATAATTGTATTTATGTACCTATTTTCATTTATAGGTATGTCGGAGAAGTCATTAGTACGGTAGCATACTTGACAGCGAGGCGGCAGCGCGTCGGGTCGACACGCTCGATAGAGTCTAGCCTGAGGTCCGCACGGGCGACGAGTGGGGATTGTCGCTACACGAACTGTGTGCCCCAGTTCTCTACAGACGTCCGTGCGACCAACATCGGTCTAGGAACTGTCTTACCACTCGTTGTATTAGTTTTACATTTCGTAACAAATTAATAGTGTGATTAAGTTAACTTTGCTGCTCGTAACCACACCCACTCAATAAGTTTTCTGGCGATGACTATCCCTCTGATCGGCCCCCTGCACCGAAATCAGAAGCGGGATAAAGGAGCAGACAAACCATCACCTAATTGAAACTACGCAACGCCGTGAAAAATAAAATGACGGGAGTGGTGACAGCTGGCGACGTGAACAAAAGGACACATCTGTACCCGGTGCCCTAATGGAGTGGAGGTGTCGAGGTTTCACGCTGCAAGCGACACGTGAGGGTCGACGTGTGCGTGGTTGATCCACCGGGACGAACTTTTAAAAATCAAGGTCAGTCGTTCTTTTTCTATTAAGATTCCGGTGCCGAGTGTTCACTCGTTAAAAAGAGTAAACATAGTGGTAAAAGAGTACAAATGTTGTAACCTTAAAGGGTCAGTCAAGCATACTTGGCATTGTTTAAATTATTTGTTTTGTTGAAATCGATAATTTAATCGAGATTTTATTGTACGTTATGCCTGATGTAGTGATTTTATTTACGAAGTGATATGATATTAGGCCGCGAAGTATTGTTGCAAGGTTTTATGGTTAGTATGACCGCGACTCATTTTAAAATTTGAAAAGTTCACGATATAACGATTTTAATTTACAATTATCAGTGAGTACCACCGAACTGTTTAATAATAATGATTTACCCTCCATAAATTGTTTTACCGTTGTTGACAATCACGTTGCGCGAGAACATAAATTGACTATTGTCTATGTGTTGTTTCGTTATTTAGATTATTTAATAACTGGTATGTCGCTAACATGGCTAACTACAGGTGAGCTTGTTTTTTTCGCTTAGTTGAACCTTTTTGGTTGCTCAAAAATGACCGTATCATTTTAGTGCGGAAGAAAGAAAAATGATCTTGAGCGTGTAGATGAGTTATTGCGTGCAAATATTATTTTACTGGGTAATTCAACTTTCTACTATAGCTAAGCTAAGACAGTTTATAGGCTTAGTCGCATACTTCAGACAGCTAGACTGCTGAGATCCAGTCTCTTAGGGAGGCCATGGTTGGGCGCTTCAACTTGTCTCTCGGGGCTGTTTCCGACTGGGGTGGCGCCAATCTGGTAAAGTGTGGTGCTGCTGAAGCCCAGGCGTGTCTGTTCTCTGCTAAAAAATAATGCGATTTCAATTGGCTCTTACTTTTCAAGGTGTATCCGTGCCTATTACAGTCCACCTTGAGCATCTTGGCGTTAATATGACTTCAACCTTTAATTGGCCCGTACATTGAGCCCATGGCTCAACTTGCTGCCGAAAAGCTAGGTGTCCTCGCGAATACGTCAGTACTTCACGCCAAAACAGATGCTCAAGCTATATCAAGCACAAGTTCGCTCATGCATAGAGTACTGCTCGCATCTTTAGGATGGGTCAGCTAAATACCAACTCAAGGCATTGGAGTCTATAGAAAGGCGAGCCAAGAGGCTTATTAGCAACGAATCCCTCGTCAAGGCTAAATTGCAAAGCCTCGAGCATCGCCGCATAGTTGCTGGTCTTTCGGTCTTTTACCGGACACACTTCGGAAAGTGTGCGTTGGGATTGAACAATCTTATTCCCCCATCCCCGTTCTTCCACTGGACAATTGGAGGTGCGGCTGTGCGCCGCCGTTATATGGTGGAGATTCCAGGGGTACGCACAAGGCGCTTTGTTTCCATTTTCACTGTGCGAACTGCCGGGTTGTGGGGTTCGCTGCCGGCATCTGTGTTTCTCGATAGCTGTAATCTGCCGGTCTTCAAGTCACGAGCGAATCGGTATTTGCTGGGTAAGCGGGTTCCATCGTGGACTGCTTCACTGCTTCGCATCGGGCAAGTTGTGGTCAAGCGCAAAACTATTTAAGATAATAAAAAAAAAAAAAAGTAAATTCGACAAGATAAAGGCAAAGGTCAATAATTTTTCGGTGGGAGAGTTTGTTTTGATTATGAACGAGGAGTGTAATCATACAAAGTTGGATCCCAAATTTAAAGGACCGTCCGAGGTCATAGAAGTTCTTGACAGTGACCGTTATAATTTAAAAGCACTACATTGTAACCGTACCTACCAATACGCACATGAAAGCTTGCAAAAAAAAAAGAAATCCGGTGAATCAAAGTATAACTGACGAAATTGAGGTAGAGTAAAGTAGTCGTGATGATGACGACAAGATTGTTTAAGCTTGCATAATGATTGGACCGTACCGGAGGTTGTCGTGTAGCCGTAGCTCAGTAGAAATCGGCATCTACTACATTGTAGTAGTCCGTGAGTACGCGGTAGTGCAGTCAACTCCGGCAGAGGTCGGGTTTCTTGGAAAACCGTGAGTCCAGGGGAGACTCGGCGTTCCCGTGGGGGTTCGCATAAAGTTGAGTAACTGGAGGTTACTGGGCTATGTGTAGCCAATGGTCATATGTAGAGCTTAAATTAGTTTACTTGTTGTAAGTGATTGTCTCTTGTGTGAGAGTGTAAGTTTTAGTAGTCAGTTGTGCTTTGAGTTTTCTGATTTTGATATTGAAGTGATTTAACTGAATAAGTGCTATTGGTTGTTCATTGATTTTTGGTAATCAGGTTTCCTAAATCTAATAAAAATAAACTTTAGAGTTCTGTTAAATTTGGGGATTTCTGAAACTTGATAAAGTCTAAAGCCAGGAACTTGTTCCTTCTAGTTTAGTAGGCCAGGCGTGACTGAACTATGTGATACTGTGTGTTGAATATTGTTTCAGAATAACACACAGAGACGTGTGTCTCGCAGGATGGCCGTGTCGGAGAAGTCATTAGTACGGTAGCATACTTGACAGCGAGGCGGCAGCGCGTCGGGTCGACACGCTCGATAGAGTCTAGCCTGAGGTCCGCACGGGCGACGAGTGGGGATTGTCGCTACACGAACTGTGTGCCCCAGTTCTCTACAGACGTCCGTGCGACCAACATCGGTCTAGGAACTGTCTTACCACTCGTTGTATTAGTTTTACATTTCGTAACAAATTAATAGTGTGATTAAGTTAACTTTGCTGCTCGTAACCACACCCACTCAATAAGTTTTCTGGCGATGACTATCCCTCTGATCGGCCCCCTGCACCGAAAGGTATATTATTATTGTCCTATATAAATCATTATTTTTTGGGACATTAGAGTTAAAGGAATTGGTACAAAGGTATAACTTTTTCTAACAGTAACTTGGTAGACTCATTATAAGTCTCCAACTTAGTCAAGAATAAGCAATTGGACCGCTTATAAATCGAGCAAGTTGAACGTGCATAACATTTAACAAGTCTGTAAGTTAACAACACAATATTATTCCCGCCGGTTCTGACTGCCAACTGAGCGGTGGTTTAACTTGGATCCCGTTGGTACACTATGCCCAGTTGATGTAGTATTTTCCTAGATTAGCCTGAATGTTCTGGATAAGGCTTAGTTAGTTTTTTAGTTGGTCTCCCAAGTAAAATATAGGTATCTCCTTTCTATTAAACTTTCTTCAAAATTTTTATCTACTATATTAGTTTGATTTCGTGAATCATTTCCTCTTTTTAATTGTTTGAGATAATTGTGTAGCGGAATAAAATTTTACAAATTAAAACCACAATCATCTTCACAGTCATATTGTCTCTTAGTATCAAGATTAAGAAAGTTATAATGGCAATATTATTCCTAATAATTTAAACAGGCTTAAAATCTTTTAGGAATAGGTAGGTATTCTAGTCAAAAGCGAAAATGATCCACATATCATTTTTACTCCGCATAATGGAGTTCAAAATAATATGGAAAATGGGGGAGTAAGTACAGTAAGTACCTATATCGCCCCTTTCATCGTTTATGGATCAAACACTTGAAATTACTCACTCACCCTAATAAAGAACCATATAGGTCAGTGTTTCCAAAACTTTAAGATAGTGAAACAACCCCTTATAACCTGCTTTTTATTTGGACCCCTACCAAATGATTACTTTCAAATTATTTTGAAGTGTTGTGTGCTGTTATGTATCCTTCACTTGTAAGTATGCATTGCGTTGCGCCTATTTGGGGTAGTATCCAATCTTGACCTCTATAGGTTTGGTAAAGGAGGCCGTAGAAGATCGACCTTCACCGGTATGACAACCAAGTGAGACATAGTTTTTAATGCATCTCCTTCCTATTTATAAATATGTCTAGGAAGCTTGCCGATTTTAAAATGTTCATGGTGTTTTATAATTGAATTAATTATAATGATTTATTTTCATTCACTTCAATTTTATGATACCTAACCGAATTTAGTATACATCGATAGTTTTAAAATGGAGAATAGGTATGCCTTGATGGGTCCACCGACTTGATTTTGTTTATAAAAAGTGGTTATACAAAGTAGAACAACCAATAAAAAGTAATATTAAGAAAGATAATTCACAAAAATAATGACGTATTGTGATGAATGAAAATCATACTTACTGTAACTCTTGGACTTTTCTACGAATCCCCCTGGTGCATCGGTACCCAATTTAGGAACAACTGATATAGGTTGGTACCAAAGATTAGGTACAAGGAAAATAAAATGGAGTAACTACCGTAAATTTGAAGTGTCGAAGTGAAAAAGTGGGGTACGAAAAATGTGACAGCCATTTTTTGCGCTGGTAAGACCAAAAAAAAGTATTGATAATCGATCTATGGTAAATAATTAGGCTCTTGAAGAATGCTTTTACATAGCATAACCTCACGCCATTTTTTCATGGGTGTAATAGAGACCATAGAGCGCCTTGGTTCGATAGAAATACATTTTCTTAATTTCATTAATTTTCATAGATATGGTCATACATGTACGGTAGTTGCGAGTACCACACATATGACCTTTTTTAAGAACATGGTCAAGATTCACTCAGATAATGTGCCACCACTCGCCATCACCTATGGATGTTATAATAACATACGAGTATAAATAATACACACAAATTAGGTGCCAAAGAAAACCTTTACCCAGTGCTTCGATATAAATTGCCAATTTCACTTGCGACTGTACTCATCATGCGGAATCCCAATTTACACGGCGACATTATCTAAATGTCCAAACGAATGGTCTTTAAATGTATATTTCTAAATATTACTACGAGTTTGTAAGTTTTTACAAGTTATGCGTACATAGAGTCACGCCTGTACCACCCGAAGGTGTAGGCAGAGGTGAATATCACTAACTTCTCGCCGGCTGTGTTTAGGTCCCACACGTAATAGGGGGCGAGCCTATTGCCATTAATCGGGCAAAATCCCAAGCTAGAAGCTTCAACTAAGATTCTTTAAGTACAGTATTTTTATAGTTTTTCATTTACATTTTTGTGTTTTCTTATTTATATAGTTTTTTCTCTAAGTATATTAAAGAAGTCTTATTGCACGACCCGGGAATCGAACCCAAAACCACGCGGTTACTAAGCGAACCTTTACCACTGGACTACTGATGCAGTTTACTTATTATCTTATGCTTAACTAGCTTCCGCCCATGGCTTTTCCCGCGTGGTACTTATTGGGATAAAAAGTAACCTATGTGTTAATCCAGACCATAATCTATCTTTGTGCTAAATTTCATTCGATTCCGTGCAGTAGTTTTTGCGTGAAAGAGTAACAAACATCCATATATTCTTGCAAACTCGCGCAAAGAGCATATAAACGCTTTTTTGCATTTATAATATCAAATAGTAGGATTATTAATTTGGTTTCGCATGCAATACCTACTTACATAGAATACTGTTAGTAGTTGAGTTACGCCTACGAAGTTAAGTTTCCGTTAGCATTGACAGGCACACACCGGTGTATCAAACATATGCATGTACTACATAGTAACTACTGTAGTTATACACATTAAACTTGTCGTATCGTCACTAACTGAATATTAGGGAATGACCACAGTAATTGAAACAGCGATACATACTTAAATTGACTATATGAAATATAAGTACATGTAAGTACTTTGAAGGTATTTAAAGTGGGTTATAGAGGTTATTATTCATTCTCTAGTCTCTAGACATAAAGAAATAAGGTTTGTTGAAAATTTTTTGTTCAAAACCAAAACCATAGAGTTCGAAATTTGTGATCGAAACATCTTCTCAACACAGTCCAGACGAAAAACTACTTTTTAACGGATTTTATCGCGGTTTATTTTAGATTTTAGATCCCGACGTGTCAAAGTCTTTTCAGACTTCATGTTCACGGGTGGACTGAGATATTTGATGATATTTTTTTTATTTCAATGTGTGATATTCGCGTAAATCTAAGACAATACTACAGTCCAGACGAGACAAAGTTTAAACCTCATTTTGTAATAACAATGAATGGACAATTAATTTAACGAAATACGCGACGCTTAAGAACAGATTTTCTTAAAATCTTGCTTTCTAATCGCATGAAAACCGGTCCATTCGGTTATAAATGCATAATGATGCAACAATCTTGTAGACAAATACACACATACAAATCTTTCGAGTATTCGCATGACAAATAATGTCTAAAAGTATTATTCCTTATTGAAAAATCAACGATATCTAAAATTTTCCACAATTTCTACCTCAATCTCGGTACAAGCGATCTTGTTACCGCTCCCGATGACACCGACTATGCTCTGATTGAATTGTTTACGTATACCGTGTTTGTATAACAAATGTGAGCCGTGTTCATTAATGTTTCACCAGTTTAAAGTTCGTTCGTTTGATATCACGGATTTATTTCGATACGGGGCTCATGTACGGGAAATAAAGTGCTGGTTTAATATTAGATTGATACTTGTACGGGAAAATACAGGTGTTATTTTCAACTTAATTATTTGAAAGTGGTTTAGATAGTAAATCATTTGTAAGTATCTATTTCATTGACGTAATGAATTGTTTTATGTACATGCCTAGTGAATATTTTAGGAAAAGGTTTTTAAATATAGTTTTTTGGAAAGAAGCCACTTCAATAGGCGCAATGTAATTTGTATGTATACTTGTACTATATATACTTACTAGTTTTATTTACGAATTATAATACAAACAAACTAATTAACGACGTACACATACTGTATCTACTGATAACTACACACTTAGATCAATATGCCCTTTGCTATATATTAATGACCTAATAATTACAATACCCTTATTACTTAGTTTCATTTCACGGGCCGGTGCCGTGGTCGGTAAGGTACTTGCTTTTCACGCCACAGGTTGTGGGTTCGATTCCCACCCGAGACAAACATTAGTGATGAACATTTGTGTTTGTGTCGAGTCTAGGTGTAAATATCTATTATAAGTATATATTTACAAAAGAAAAGTATTATATGTATAGTATATACCAGTTATCTGGTTTCCATAACACAAGCTCTGCTTAGCTTGGGACCAGATGACCAGATGTCTTAGAATATTTATTATTATTTTATTATTATTATTTACATAAGAAAGAGATTTCAATAGGTACTAAGCATTGAGCTCTATGTTTTTCATCTACATTTTAATAATGCACAGTACAGTTAATCCTTTGCTGTTCTGTGGTAGTTGAACAGACCGATAGGAAATTAAATGCTGAATGCCAATCACGATAAAGAAAATCTGTTTCCCCAATGGTCTTTACCCTAAAAGTTACTCCAGCCGACACACGCCAGTAATGGTACAGTAATTCGTTTTTGATGTCTGTCCCGTAATGTATGGCGTGCTAATCAAAATATATTGTCCAGACTTTTATTCCTTCCATTGCCGAGACTTTACCGATGTGATTGTGGCAGTTGCCACTTGTGACGCTAACACATGCCGAGTCAGAGTTTATTATCTTTTTTCTTATTGGAGCTCTTTGTAAAGCGTTATACGTATTACGAGCTCCTTAACTTAGGTATTATCTGGGAAAAATCTGCCACAGTATAAAAAATCAGGAGGAAGCAGGTACCTACTCTCTAACTGTTCGTAACTGCAATAATGTTTGGTTAAACTAATAATAAAATAAGAACCTGCCTATATACTTTGGCAACAACCACCAAAGAACACAAAACTGCCGAATTTGTTCAAATGAATTTAAACGCCCAAGTTATAGTACGTATCGAAAGTGGAACTTTTAACTCAATTACAAGTTGTACTATAAATCAGTCGGTGGTGGAAAATCTCGTAACCTGTGGCGGTGTTCGCCCTAGCAGCCCTACGTGCGCCCGCCCCCTCCCGTCGCGGCTCGTCGGCTATTTTGCGCAGACGTAACGATTGGCGTCGGTAGCGCCACGCGGCGAAAACCCGAACGTTTTGACAAGCGGCTAAAATGGCCGCGTGAACACGCGATCTGCCACGCTGAAGTACTGTACTACGTCACCCGCGAAGTTGTTACTTAACGCCGGTTCACCGAACTATGTTATAGTGCTTCATCGGACTTTCTTTTGGCGATCGTTCGTGTAAGATATACAAATGGCTCTCCACCTCGAAACAGCTTTGCAGCGGAAGTTGAACTTCAAGATGACCACGGTAAGTGCATATCAGCCGCTTGGTATCGATCGGTAGCCACGAGGGTCGGAACATATGGCCGCTACGAACTCTCGTAGCAGATATAACCTACGAACTACGTCACGCGAAGCCTTACAACGTATACTCGCGCTGTTTTATGTACACACGTTAATGATAATATTATTATTATTAAACTGAGTATTTCTTCTCGTTTGTTGGATTGCATATTATCATTTGCTGGATTCTGTTTACCTTAGTAGGTAGACAAGCACATGTACCTAACCAGTATCACGCTACGATAGCATTATATATAGAAGCTTAATAAATGGATTACGATGTGTTTAATTGAATAGTAAACTTTTAAGTCAACGTTAAAACTTTTTAATCAAAGGAAGATAACATTTTTTCAAACTGATTTGTATTATCGGTAAATGGCATACCTACGTATATGTTCCTGAATCATCTATGTACGTACTAATAGCAATTCATTGACGTAGGTGTATAACAACTACAAAAGATTTACAGTATGAATGCGTAACAAAACGACGACGTCGCTTGTTGTGTTATAGATGTTATTGTCTGTTCATTTATAAGTGCAGCATGCGCGAACCGTGCAGTCACATTTCAGACACAACGCAATGACAAAAGATATAGCAACTAACGCCTTCTACTATTAAAGGTCGCGTTATTTATTTCCATGCTGATGATACTGGCAATTAATTGTCAACATTAAATATAACAGGATAATAAACTTTATAAGTTTGAAAAATAAGTACATTGAGGTTCCTACTTCAAGAAGTGTGAAGGTTTCTGAAAAGATTTACAATACATCTAGAAATCCAGAAAATAGTTTGCTATCAACCATAACTAAAAAAATGTTTCAGAACTTGTATTTATCATAATGACATACAAAAGATAACAAAAGACGAATTAAAGTCCTCTTCCAAACATGTTTGGTTGCTAAAATACTTTACAACATTTTCATAAGGAAGTTTATATTTACGTTTGAACTAGAATTAAAACAAACTCAACTCGTTAGTAGCACGTGAAAACGTTACGAAATTGTTACCTAAGTACTTCGCCTGTTACAGAATGATTAGCATATTGCCGTTTATATTAAGATTACTGGAAAATTATTAAGATAGGGGAAGATTTCTATAATTAACTAAGAATTTCAGGTTTGAAAATTAAATTATTAGCATGCGTTCTTGTTTATGGTATGCTAAATGCTATGGTTTTTACTGCGCATTAGCAGATGACTATAGGTTGCACATGTTATAGTAGCGTTGTAGCTCTAGTATCACTTTCAAATTGCGAATTAGCAAATAACCGTTGAAGTTTAAACTGCAATAGATATAATGTTGATGTTAAATAAAAGGGTTATCACGGTATAACACTTTAATTTTATTTCACTTAGCCACAGATAATATAATACTTACACAACTATCTAACATACATAGCTACACATGAATAGGCAAATAACCTCTATGAAGAGACAGGCTATACTTAGGTCATTAAGGTAGTTTTTGTGATAGGTATATAACCATTATTGAATAGCTACATACCTAACACAAGTATAAGACATTAAACTGTACCTAAATACTTACGAATTTCCGAGAATGTGAAGGTAAAGGTGTGGTAATAAGTGAATGGGGAACATCGCGTCGCGTCGGTTGTACTGATAAAATCACTGCGGTTTTCCAAAGGGTTGCAGAGGTCAGGTAATCGCCACCAGGAACTCATTTATTATAGCCAAATGAATTGGCTCACGGGGTTTCCAATAAACAAAATTCCAATTGCTATTTAATTTTAATCTCATTTGTTAGATATCTCTTTTTCAGTTGTCCTAGTAGTAGCTGGATGTTGCAGGCATTTTGTAAACGTTTAGATACAAACGTTCGTTGTTATGTACTAAGCTCCCGCTTGGCTTTGGATGCATTTTAATTCTTGACTCGTCGCGTCGTCATGCCGTCAATTTAAAGTGGTCTATAGTACTTGAAATGAAAATGAATGAAAATGAAAAAGCCTTTATTTCTTGCGTAATCACGATACAAATAAATTCTTGTTACAAATATGTTATTATTTCGGTTGGTTCATTTAGTATTTTTTTTTTTTTTTTTTTTTATAATTTATTATTCATACCATCCATTTAATTTATTTATATAGTACTTAAACTATAGTACTTAAAAGAATGATATTAATCGTGCTTAAATAAATTGCTAGCTTTTTGCACAAAAGCATCATTTCACTTCACTTCAACCCTTTTCAGTGTCCCACTGCTGGGCACAGTCTTCTCTCAACTATCTTACGAGTTGAGAGTTTAGGCCTTAATCCACACACGCTGGCGAAGTGCGGGTCGGTGTATGTCACATGTCCTCGAAGACATGCCGATTTCCTCACGATGTTTTCCTTCACCGATATTGAGCAGCGGTGATGAAACAATTCACACAAAGATGTGTGGGCGCGATTGGAATTCGAACCCGCGACCTTATATTTCAAGGCGAGGCTCGACCGCTACGCCACCGCTGCTCAAAAGCATATTATAATCAAAATTATAGCGATTTCTCTATACCCATTTTCACCACATTGTAAACTTTTATTGCGCCTGATTCCGTAGCTTAGTAAAAAACTGACAAGGACTTTACATACGTGTATATTATAATGTTTGTTTTAGATGTAAGTATTTCAAATAAAACTTAAAGTATTTTATTAAAACATTTTCCTTTTTAACAACGTACTAACTCATCAAAATGTTTCCCCTCGTTTTATAATAATTTTGTTTATGTCCGTGGGTTATTTTTTATTTGCACGAGTAAAGTAAAACAGTTTTAAATTAAGCTCCTGAAACGTTGCCTGGATTTATGCGGTACTGCGGCAAATAGGTAAAACAAAATGTTTTGTGTATTATTTTAAAAGATTAATTCAGGTTTCATCTGCGAAAATTATGCGAAAATAGGTGTCTACCAGATTAAAGTAAGTGTCATTTGAAACACCTGTGTTAATTTACACCGATTATAATAAAACAGTACAGTATTATAAATTAATTTTGGCTAGAATTTCAAATAATTTACTATTATCCATCAACAAGTAAGTACTAACATACGAGTAATAACCCGCGCGTACGTAATTACAGCGCGATATGGGGTGGGTGACAAAAGACGATCTATGATCTCATTTCAACGCACCGTGATACTATAATATACTCTTACGTTTAAGTTAACCAACGTTTAATCGAATGTTTAACAATTTAAAACCCGATTTTCCAGAACAATATTCAATGCTATATTAACATAGTGTAAAACAGGAATGGGTTAACTTATGCGTATGTTACGCGAGAGTGTTAAATAAAACATTAATCTCATCTAATAGGATATTGCTACGGCTTTGCGTTCAGTACGTTTAAACGCATTACGTTTTATTGCTTATCTGTAAATCCTTGCACAGCTTCGACGCACACGTAAAGGCGGGCAGTCATGTGGAACCAAATGGAAGGGTCTCTACAGTCCTTACCTCTACACTAAATGACGCTCGCTTTAGTCTCTTTTCTTTACTACTTAGCAAAGGGACAATATGAAAATATGTGAGAAATATTCAAAATCTCCTTTGAGAAAATCTTCTATGCACAAGGCATAGATAGCTTGTGCTTTGTGTGGAATGGCATAAAGACCTAGGTATTTAAAAAAAACTGTATGAAATAACTTTTATACATACGAGGCAGCGCAACGGGGTGGAAATTGGCTCAACAAGTAATTAATTCATTGATAATTCGATAAAAATTACTTTAGCAAAACCTTATTGCGTGTGTGTCTCTATATCGCTACAACGCCTACAAACTGTATGTACATTTTGGCGACGGATGATTTTTTGTGTAACACTTATGTGTTAAATAAATAAATTATGAATAAAAAACATATTTTGAACTGAATTATGTTTTAAAAGACTGAACAACACGCCTTAGTACCATTATGACTATGATTACCATTAAGAGTCTATTACAAACATACAAGCGAAGCTAATGGTTGACCCTGATGATAGGTACTGCTCAGGATAATGGGACAAACTTTTTACTATCATTAGTCCTTGACAAGTGGCATTTCAAATGAATCTAACGTTTTGAAGTAGATAAAAATCGCATTCAAAGATTCCGTAACAAACATACAAGTAAAGCCAATACAAGCATGTTAATCAAATAAATTTTATTACATTAATCAAACTAAAGGTTGCATGCAAAACATTTACAAATCTAGACTAAGTTAAAAACTACGCTATTATAGAAATTTTTAACTCTTTTACTGACACAAAGGTATTTATGAACAATTTATTATTATTTCCAAATAACAATAAACCCTCCAGTACCTTAGAAACACTATTAGATTGTTTGACTAGTTAATATATTAGTTGAAAAATTCGAAACATTCGTTGCAAAATTGAATAAAAGATAAAAGCTAACGATATAGTTATTCGTAACAGCGTGACAGATATTCAGGTAGAGATTCAATGAAGATTAAGGGATTTGCCGGAGTTTGGGATCGGTTGGTGTCGCAGGTGTGTGCTGACATGCGACAGGTTTGGTTCTACTTATAAATAGTAGGTACAAAGTTGACAAATTACGTACATATTTCTGCATTAGAAAATGATCACGTAGAAATATACTATGTTATAAATTTTTTTAAAGATTGGAATGTAGATACCTAACAACTAGAACTTACCACGCAACGCCATCAAAACATTGTTCCAAATCAAATTTAGCTGTGCACGTAAATTTTGTACAAATTCTATGTTATATTCTCTTTGCCTAAAGATTCACCTAAATACATAAATAAGACACATAGGTATTTATATATTACCTAAAACTTAAAGCAAATCCAGACACGAAACTTTTGCTGCACTCGTGCAAATTAAGGTCGCAACGACGGATTGTTGCTCCACACAGCTGACACTTAGCAAGAAGGTTGCCTTCTATAACCTGCTATGCTTCTAAGAATTAAATTACATTTAGTTTTCATTATAATATACCCACGTAAATTCCTTTGAAGGTTATAATAATTATACTAGATCTAATAAAAATTATAGTAAGTTGATATACTTCTACCTAAATTAACCAAGTGGTAACTTTTGCTAAAGTTGAAAGCAACACAAATTCAGTAAGTATCGACATTACGAAAAAAATAACGCGATTAAGCTTAAGTGCCTAAATATTTAAGAAATACGTGAGCAAATGTATATACATGAATTGTAAAGCATTATTCCAATCGTATTGGTTCAACAAAAGAAAGCTACACACATAAATCATGGTACCTTTTCCCTGTTTAGCGTTACTTTGGGATTGAAAAGATTTTCTTTCATAACAGTTGTTCGTTCATCCACAGAACTTTTTACAACTTTTGAATGCCACCGATGAAAATGGCTACTTTTTGTTTAGCAGTCTAATGATTACAGTTATTTTTAATACCGCAAAGAGTTTTACTGCTTTTGTTTGTATACTTGGATTAAACTTCGAATTGACACTAATTAGGGTTCCACAAACTTTGTTTTTTGTAATGCTTTTAAAAAATAAAACCGTATAAAACGGAGCCGTGACCCATATTTAGCAGATATTCCTACAAATCAACCAAGATTCACTGAAATAATTTCCACGGAACGTAATTTATTTCTCTTTTAGATAGAACACGACCTGAAAATCTTCAAAAGCTGCATAAATAAGGTATCTTGTGCAAAGATAGCAAATGAAAACGTAATGTCAAACGCGTGGAAAGTAAATGAAACATTTAGCAATGAAGATCGGAGCTTGGAGTCGGAAGCCGATTACTTCGTTCGCGACTCTTGGCTGCAGTACTTACTTAGCCACTTGTTTGTTGTTCTTAATGAGCACTGCCATCCAACTTTGGGCTGTTTTCGCCTCAATTAAGACTAAAAACATGACCGAGTATTGTCGGTTCGCACTCTTGACGTCTCGTCGCTAAGTTTCAGCTTCAACTGTTAACTACATTATAATGTACATTTGTTTTCTTAATTGACGTAAGTACTTGTTATATTACTCATACGTCAGTTTAAGAAGTTAAATAAAAAACTGGTCTGTTATGTACGTCTGTGTCATTGACATCGATATGTTTGATTATAATAGTTTGTTGCTCCTAAAAAAAGTTGAGTTAATATGATCCATCAAACAAATTGTTTAGATTCTATTAGAAATTATTAAAAATATCATTTTATTATATAATAAATGCGATATTGGTCATTTCACCAGATTTTTTAACTAACAAATTTTAAACTGTCTTTTTAAAACTTGTTACTTCAATATACTTCCACAGTTTCCCATTATTATATTTTAGCTGTCTCACAGTTTAGTATTCATCTGATGTTCTAGGTATGACGAAACTAGAGCGTATTCATAACGCAAATTGTATCAATAACCCTCACACGTAATTCTCGGAATATTCAGCCAGTTCGTTGGTCTTGATATAAAATAATCCATGCCCTGAATACTACGGCTGGGGAGCGTCTGGCCAGCATATTATTATAGTCGTCCAAACGAGAATAGGTACTTAGGTCAAGTTCAAGTTATTACCTCGATAGTTGAGTGGTACTAATACGACTTCTTATCAAAATCTTTAGTTCATTTTCCAGGTTGCGCTAAATATACAATTTACTTCATCCATTACAGTGGTAACCTGAGCTGCAATTTGTAGATCTGATGGTACAGGGTCGAATAGAAACTAAAATAGAATACAATTAAATAGAAGGGCCATGGCTCAAACTTCTTTTTGTGCCTCAATGTAACACCAAGCATCGCGCTATGTAGAGAAAAATGCAACTCAGGCAGTCCTAACCAGAAATGACAGTCTTAGTTGTACACTCTTGTCAAGGTGCACAACTGAGAAGAGAAGAAGATTGTTTACACCTTGGGATAATAAATGTGGTTGTGAGTTATGTATGTATCAGATTACTATTTAACATCTTCAGTAGGAAGGTTTCGAGTGAGCGTAATATCAGCTTAGTACGTCGGGGTCTTTGCCCCGTTACACGTGCGAATAGTTGCCACACCCGTTAACGGTTACCGTTCATAATTCCACATTGGATTTGATTGGCTAGCAAAAGTAGAAATGAAAACATAAATTAGGATTTTTAGAAGTACTTACATACATAGAGGTAGACGTCACAGGCTTATCCATTAAACTTCTTAATACAATAAACGAAATAAAATTTATTACATTTATCTATCAAAAAATTAAAATAGATACCCATAGAATACCACCGCTTTCTCAACATAACAATGTTAAAACATATTATAGATGTAACTAATTTGAGATGATCATGATCATCTGATATTCCTTCGTACAAATTTAGTTGCAGTACATAATATGTCGATGGCAGCTCAAAATATTACTTCTCGAAGTTAAATTTCCAAGTAAGTTTCCAAGTGTGTTTTTCTAAACATTAACTTCGGGCCTGTCTATTTTATAATATTCACTGCGAAGAAAATGCTCAAGTAGTTACATTGGCGTATTGAATATCGACTGCATGTCTATATCATCAAGAAAATTATAATGAATTCTGTCACAACCATGTCTTCGCGTTACGAGGCTCGACATATATTGAAGTGACTTTATAATTGTAAAGCTAAAGAGTAAACATGATTTTCGTTTCCCATTTAAAGAGCAAACACGCTTGTTTGCAGAAGAGTTCCCTCTATGAACATAAAACAGGGTTTGTTGTAGAGTGAACGCGCCTAGTTTCTTCGTTGTTGTAACTAAGTAGATAAACAGGTACCTAAATGTTTTATACTTATTGATTTTATTTAAGGTTTATATTTGAAATCTGTCACTTTATCAGATCTATGGGTTGGTGGAGAGAAGTACTATATTTTTATAACCTAAACCAAGATTTCTCAAGCTTATGTACGCGCAACTTTGGGTTTCTGTTAATCGTAGGGGGTTATGCGATAAAAACGTGACTTTTAGATAGCTAGCAAATTGTCCTAGTACAATTTTCTAAACGGCTGTATTTGAATTTTTCCTATTCAGGAGAGAGAAGCCAGGGTTCGTAGTATATTAAAATCTTTAACAGGGGTGGTAACGTGGGGCTAGGCTTTTGAGAAATCCCGTCCTAAATCTAACAACACCGACAAAACTTTCAAAAACAACCAAGTTTAGGTATATCAGGTACCTACCTCTCGCACAATTTAGTTTTACTTACCGCACCTCCCAAAAAGTATAAAAAAGTACAAATAAAGTACAGATGGGATGCGTTAAAAGCAAATGTATTAAAATTCGCCTATAAATAGGTTTATTAAAATCCGATCGCACCGGGTGTTGAACTGTGGGGCGCCGCAGGGAGACGAGCCAAGCGATAATTGACTATTATTGTACTTCTGACGCTTGTTATCAGCACATCCAATAATTTTTACTATCACTGGCCTCAGTGAAATGGATTCTTTAAAGGAACTTCCATACATAACTTCAGCTAAGAACTTGCGTTTCTCACTAGAAATTATCTAAGCCGGCACGGTTAGGTTAGGTCGGACGGTTCATTGGTTTATCGGTTATTGTATTCGCCGCTAGCCATCTAGAGGCTTCAACTACAGCACTTAACAAAAAGGGTACGGATTTTAATAATTTCTGAAGCACCAACTTCTTAGCTACGGACTAACTGTACCGGCCTCGTGCCTTATAGAAAAGGTTAAGTATTCGGTTAGGTTAGGTACGACCGATTTCATTAAAAGGATTACAAAGTTTTTCGAAATGCCTTAAGAAAATTGAACAGTTTATTCCACAAAAAAATATCGTATTCTGTCGGTGTTGTTTTGAAAAAAGGTAACTTAATACGTTACATCAAAGCACATATTTGAATAATAATAATAATAAAGTGGGACATTAACACACACGGCTTAAAATAAGCAGAGCTTGTACTATGGAAACCAGATAACTAGTAATATACTACATGTAATACTTTTCTTTTGTAAATATATACATATATATAGATAATTACACTCAGACACTAGATACCTAAACAAACATGTTCATCACACAAATTGAATTGACAATTGTTTGGGTCGGAATCGAACCAATCTTTTCACGACCTGCGGCGTGAAAAGCAAGCATCTTACCGACTACGCCATCGGCCCGTCAATGAAACCAAGAATTGATTAGTTTGTAGTTACGACATAGATATTGATATTCAAAAACTCGAAACACTAGGGAAAATACTTTGAAGAACAACACAGTCATTTGTTTTTCAAAGTATTTCTCTACATACATATAATAGTAGGTACAGATAGGTTATCTAAGTTTTTCCATAGTCAGGTTCCTAGCTACGCACTTGAAGAGTTTTGTAATACCACTCAAACTCTGATCAGACATGGAGCCAAACAATATTATTTGATATCTTTGTGAAGAAAACTAGAAGTAACAAACATCAGGAAAATTTTACATTCTATATTTATAGGAGCGAATATCAACAATTGGTACTTAGTAGGTACGAACTGTTAGATATTGTTGATAAGCTAACTATTAAATACAATTTTTTTTTATTGGGTAGGTGTTAAGATACCATAATGTTCATACCTACCTAATTCTTATAGTTGCACATTTTTAACTCCCGACGCAAAAACGACGGGGTGTTTTATGTTGAACGTGTCTGTGTATGGTGTGGGTGTGTCTGTCTGTGTCATTGTAGTTCCTGAACGGATGAACAGATTTTAATTTACTTTTTTTTGTTTGAAAGGTGAATTAGTCGGGAGTGTTCTCTTATTCTTTATTGTACTCAACACTTACATATACAATTTATACATTTAAAAAAGTTAAAGGTCGAGGGTTATGGAATTTTTAATTTTGAGTTATTGTCAAACACGTATCTTCCTATTTTCGATTTTATACTATGGATTCGCACAAACAAGTCATAATTACTTATCCTAAGTAGGTAATAAAAGTATCGTTAATTAATTTGACACACAATCTACATAGTAAATACTTAAATACACCTACACATTTCTTAATGGTCAATGAACAGAAGGCGGATGATTAAATATGTAAACACAACTGTTATTAAACTTAACATAATAAACAAAGTACGTTCTAACTTTAGACTTCGACACGTGTTTACATCGTGCGTGCAGCCATAGTTACATTTTCTCAGGTTTATAGCAATAGGATAAAAATCGTTAGTGTGTTACGTACGACCCACCCCAAATTCGCAGTCGAAAAAAAAACATATATTTGACACAAACAGGAACACAATCAAATAGTAAATAAAAACGCTTGTAAAAAATAAAATACCTAAACTACTAAAAAGAAAAAAAGTGCACATTGTTCTGTAAACGCTGTGACCTACCGGAGGCGACCCGCATCACTAATTTTCAGCATCGTCAAGATGTAGCAGAGGTTAAATGTACTTTATATACCTACCTAAATATTCCTTATCAGTCTCTGCAATTATTTCTTTTAAACCCCTATAGAACTAAAAAGCTTCTCAATCACCTTAGTACCCTCAGTACGAGTTGTTAATAATAAAAAAGTTTTCAATACTATCATGAAGCTGTCAAGATAGTAAGTTAAAATGCGAAATCTTTAAACTATTTTACCTATTATGTTGCCAATCCATTTTTTCTATTTCTAGCAATTATTTTCTTTTGTAACTAATGTTTTGAAAAAAGAAATGAATTTGAAAATGCATTTTGACAAGTTCGAAAAAAAATTCGTAATGTTGAACTCATCTAGGGTACAGTAATCGGTACAGTAATTTCGGAGCAAATCGGCCGTACCGTAACATATGGACAGTCAATCAACGGAGTTTTCATTTTACGTTAAGGGTAAGGGATTTTTTTAAATACAGAACACTAAAGAAATAATAAAGCTCACGAATCTACGATCCAAAATTTAAAAAATATGTATAATGTATATCTAGGTAAAAATAATTGTAAAAATTGTAATTAAGTAGAATATCTAAATCCAAGGGACACGCGACATTTTGTTGCGTGACGGAACCGCTAAGTAAGGCCCTTAGAAAAAGGACTAACAAGTTTTTCCTTTCTTCCATGGTAAAGCCAAACAGAAACAGCTACATACAGAGAGTACCTCTTAATGCTAGAAAGCATGGCAATTTTTTGCCATATAATTAACCAATGAAGGACGACGGACGTTCTCAATTCGACTGTACATATGTATTTTTTATGTAGGTATGTTATGCGATAATTTCGCCAATTATTGATCGATTTTGATCACTCTTTATTATTTGTTTTCAGGTGGCCCCATTTAATTTTTTTTTAATATTATTAATGCAACACGATAGTTTAAGTATTTTCCTTGCTTTAGTATTTTCATTGCTTTAGTATTTTCATGGATTTACCTGAATAACACACATTGAAATAAAACTATTTCATAATAGATTTCATCGCGGTATAATTTAGATTTTAGATCCCGACGTTTCAAAGTCTTTTCAGACTTCATGGTCGCGGGTGGACTGAGGTATTTGACGTCCAAAATTATTAATCACAATTATTTATTACTGACTACCTACAAACATTATTATTTAAGTTGCGTAAGGTAACCTGTATTAACCTTCGACAAATCTGCCTCTGAATGTAAAGATCATTACTAGTATCGGCTTATAAACATTTTAATATTTAAATATTATTAACCGTTAGCATATCCACAAAATGATACACAATTAATGGTAAGGTGCTTTGCTCCCATTTTTATTGTGCGATATGGTGCGATGTGTCAAGTGCGAGCCTACTAAATAATAAAAAAGATAATCTTTTCCAATGAATTGACAAAAAATGATTATTCTATGTGACAATAAAATCTGTAGACAACAAGGACGAAAAATACTTTCGAAACAATTGGCTAATTTGCATCTAGTCCAAAAACATGTTCTCACTCATTTCTAGGTAATACATTGGCGTTCTGTCAAATCTATTTCGGGCCAACATATTTATTTTGTAAATACTAATAATATTGCTGCTGTAATTTTGAAAACGCACAAATGGCAACGATATTTACTAGTGTAACATATGACAGAATAAAGAATAACTTATGTTAAGCCTCATGTAGTGAATTTACATTTGAAGTTAAATTTTGATATGTAGATAAATTGTGTTAATATTTTTTTTAGAATTTCATACATCAATCAATCCGTTGTCTGTCTGTCCGTCTGTCAAAGTCGATTAGTTAAAATACTACACAAAATTTGGTAGAGTAAACTGCCCAGACGTGGTATGCAAATGTCTGACTATATCATTTGTGACGACATATTTACTTTCATCCCGACATGATAAAGTCCCAACATTGACTGGGTAATGTTAAATGTGGCATCATTTTTCATTAAAAAATGTGTGATTGTGATTACCCAAAAGGTTTTTCTAATCTAGTAATCTCTATCTAAGTAAAACTGGGTCAAAATAAGTTTACTTGGTCTTTTAGATAGCTATAGTGAGATCAAATTAATGGTTATTTCATAATTAAAGTAAGTAAAGTATTACGTATAAGGAATATCATATTAAATTCACTGTAGATCTACCTAATACTGAGGATATACGAAAACTAACTTCGTAATAAATAAACTTCTGCGTCGAGAACTTTTATATGAGTGTGTAGGTACTTATGTGAGTTGACGTCATAGTTCCCGTTAAAATATATGGTAGATATATAGAAAGAGATTTGCAATTGAATGAGAAGAATACAGTCGCGTCCACAATGGTTTACCCTTAACCTTTGCCGTACGTGGGCGAGGGGTTGCTCACGGCGCAGTTTAGCTAACGAGGCCTTTTTAATTCCCTTTCTATTGTTTATGCTCAGCCCATTTTCCGTCATAAGCACTCAATGCAATCATTTAAAGGTATTTTATGTGGGTTTACATTTTAAAGCCAGTGCCTACTTTGCAAGGCAAAGAGTATAATAGATAGGTAGCCTTTTTTCCTATAATTCTGACCAGCCATACATGAACGGGTCTGGTGGGCTCTACCATGCGTTAATCAAATGCCGTTTCCACTTACTGACAGCATGGTATTATTTGTCTTAATTATTAATTATAACTAGCAAGTTTCGCATGGTTGTAACTTTTATTCTAAAGGAGACGTTCAAAAAATGTATAGAGCCTGGGATTAATATAATTGTAAATTTGAACAGCAATCTGAGTTACATAGGTTAATAGAACATAATTAATTAAATTTTTTGGTGTATTTAAAATAATTTTACACCCTCCCGTTTATTTAAAAATCGAAATTGAAAATAAGAATCCTTAATGCAATATTATGATTATTGCAATTGGCAACCCCATGGCCAAATGACAATTGAGCAACCAAAAAAATAAAAATTATTTAGAACGCTGTCAATCAAACTGATCAGTGACAATGACATCATGACGTTTCCCGTAATTATATTTTATTCGACGCGTTTTGTTATTACACTAATAAGATAACAAATATTTTTCGTCATAATTACATTAAACTGCAGCTAGAATAATATTAAAAGAAAAAAGTACTGTAATAGAATGCGATTATTGACGTGATTGCAATATTTATACTGCTTAGGAAACGGATAATTAAAGGTAATGTGCGTTTTGTTTTTCTATTACATTTTTTAGATTTTTACAAAAATGGGTGTTCCTAAAATTCGTGTTTAGTTAAATTCTATCAGCTTATTAAATAAGCTTTCCAATGAGGTATATCACATTGGTGTTCAAAATTCTATCCCACTTTTGACCTCTCCTCTTTAAATAGAAGGCTAATCTAAAAGTTTAATCTTGTTCTCTATTTAAAATCACGTATTTGGGTAACGAATACCTGTTCAGTATTTACGCAGTTACGTGATTACATTCGTTAATTATTCGGTTAGCGATGGCACTCACAGATCCGTTCCGTGGACATCTCGTAACCATATCAACCGCAATTATTATTGCATCGAAAACACAAATCTGGTATTAACGTTAATATTACAAGCGACGGTTAATCATTGAATCGTGACCGAGGTTTCGTGTTTTGAGATTAATTTCGAAGTCTAATTGGTTTGTAATTTATGCTGAACTTTGCTAGGTATTGTCTGTTACTTACACATAATTTAATGAAGTTTCTCCTAAAAGCTAGACATCTTATAAAGGCAGACGACAATAAATCGTAAAATTTTCCAGTTATATCTACAAATTAAGGAAATCTAGATAAAAGTTTTGACTTATGAAATAGGAACTTTAGATATTATTTATTGGAAAGTAGTCATTAGATTCAGACATAAAATGTTTCGCTGTTATTAAACAATGTTATTTGAGAGAATAATGTCATGCATTTTCATTCTGTAGGTATCGTAATAATAAAATCTACTAAGGTATCTAAATTACCTGAAAATATTCCTGATTTCGAAAGACCGGCGATAGTGAATGAATCTTTTAGGTCTCCAATCGAATCGAAAATGTTGTGAATTTGACTCCATCCTTATACTATTCCTATTCCTCAATGAGTTGATTTCCATAAGTGCAGCGGTGTAGTACTAAGAAGCGGGATTTACATATCCAATATTCACTCTTAGAACCCTATTTGCTGCTTTTCGTGAAATAACATTTTGTATTTCCTATCAGACATGGCACATCACGGACTAGGTTATAAGATCAAATTTTGTCAGATATCGGTACTTGTCTGAAGCCTACTGCCAATTGCAACGAGGATAGACTTCCACTAAATAAAACCTTTGAAAAATTGCGTCTAATAGACAAAATTATACAATAAAATAAATAAACGTTAACTGGGACATTAACACACACGGTCATCTGGTAAGCTAAGCAGAGCTTGTGTTATGGAAACCATATAACTGGTATATACTATACATATAATACTTTTCTTTTGTAAATATATACTTAAAATAGATGTTTACACCCAGACTCGACACAAACACAAATGTTCATCACTAATGTTTGTCTCGGGTGGGAATCGAACCCACGACCAGCGGCGTGAAAAGCTGGTATCTTACCAACCACGCCACCGGCCCGTCTAATAAGACACAAAACTTGACTGGTTGACGCAAGTACCTACTAGATAGTATTAGGTATCTGTGGTCGCAAGCAAGGTAAGCCTTATTTCTGCTGAGACTGGAAAATGAATATTAATTCTTTGAATACGTGGGTTTTTCGCAGAAAACAACAGATTAAATTCGTTATGTATCTGAAATTTAAAGCAGAAGTAATTAATTTGGGTTCTTAAACACCAACGCACATTGCCTACGTATTGTTTACCACTTTGTTAAATTAATTTCACAGAAACCATTTAGCTAAGGCTTAACAGTACCCAAAAAAGGCATATTTTTCTAATTTAACAATTTGTCAGAGCTTTTTATTTTTGGTCACGTTTCTTAACAAACTTAGTTGGGACTTAAAGTTTATTCCGTAACCAGAGCTACCCATGTCAACCAACTTATACTAAAAAGGTTTCAGTAATTTTCTTATGGGAAAAACATTAATTAGTAAAGTTTGAACCAGTGTTTGTTATGCGACTACTTTTTGTTTTTATAAGTCCCTCTTATTCTGACACTCTTAAGACTACTGTGGTATGCTTTACCTACCTCGCTTCTGATAATATTTAAGTATGAATGATATTATGTACCTAATACTTATTCCCAGTCTTAAGGACTAGGAATATGTATTAGATTGTTTACATCAATCGTGTTGTGAGAGGTAAAGGTTTTAGCGCAATTTTCTATTCCAATTATTTACCTCGAGCTACGTCAGAAGGATAGATAATTTGATATTTGTTGTTACAATCTTGGCTACGGCCTTGAATGGCGTCTTTGAGGTCGTACACGTATTTGCTCCTTGAACTTTGGTGAACTGCGACAAAATACATCAGGGGCAGCTATATTTTACGATATTGGCCGGTTCAACAGCCCCTCAACGTAAATACTAACAACCTCTGTCACAACAAAGCGTATAACTTCCAACCATATTAAATTTGTGTTATGAAAATTTCGCATTTCACTTCGAAATTATAAGTTACATTTACCAACAAAGAGATTTTAATATCTACGCAATTGAAATCTTCGTTTTAATAGTGAAGCTGAAATAAGAAGGCGCTTAGGCATCGATCTTTCTTCTGTAGAGCATTGATTGCACCCCACCACAGCTTTGTAGTTGAATAAAAAGTCCCTTGGTAAAATGCCAGCGCGATGAAAAGAATACTCGGTTTGCTATTATAATAGGAAAATATCATGGAGGTTTAAGGTTGGAGTACACCGTTATGTATTTAATGTTAATCTCTAGAATTAAGTTATTTCATTATCTAATACCTATACATTTGATTACGTTGACCGAAAATAAGTAGGCACCTAAATAAGTAAGTCAAAAATGTCAGCCATAATATGTCTGTTTGCATTTTACATAAATATATGCACGCAGACGTGCCAAATTAAACTGCATTACACATATTCGACAGTAAGTTTTATAAAATAAAATGCTTAATTGCAAAATGTATCGGGTTACTGCATGCTCTAATATTTTCTGGCGCGCCGACTGACTGGGAGGCGAGGGTGTCTAGTCAGACCTACGCGCTCCGTAAGGGTCAAGGATCTGACACGGCTGGTAGGCGCCATTTACTTAATGTAACTATGCCGCTCGATTTATTTAGGTATTTTTCGAACCTTTAGTAGGAATTCGTTAGTCTACTTTATTTTTAATATAATAATTCGAATTAAGTTCTTTACGTTCAGTCATAACGACCGTATAAACCCGCCAATAATGTAACATAATGATTTATGTTTGTCCGCAAAAGTTCAGAAAATGCTTTGACTGATTAGGTATGTTGCTTTTATCTCATTGCAGGTAGGTATCAGTCAAAGTATTCCCTACAAATACCAGTCCAGTCCAGTCCAGTACCATAACTAAACTTTAAAAATATGTATCAATTGTGGCCTTTAGTAAAAATCATATTTTACCTTCATAGTTGCAGGTACTTAGTTCTTGGAAGAGATGTCATACATTCTAGACTATGTACTTAATATTACAATATTATACCCTGTCATCTAGAAGACGTTGCGTTGTCGCGTCATTTCAAATTACGTAAACATTTTAAATGGCAGTCAGATTAGTCTATAAATAAAGAAAAACAATCGATAGTGCGTCAGAAACCTATAAAAGGGCGGTTATTAAATGGTTTGCGTAGCATAGGGTTGTCAACTTTATCGACATAAATTTTTAGATATGCAAATTATATTTAAGTGAGTATCTATAGTTAAAGTGTTCCATTCATAATAGTTACCTAAGTATTTCTATTAACTAAACACATAAATAGAAATAGGCATAACTTCAATATATTCTACCTATTTTAGTTTTATAATTAACCATACTATGTTAAGGTTTAATTTAGGTATGTAACGAAATTATACATATAGACAAGTTCACATATTCTGAATATATGGCATCCTGGATAAACAGTGTGCTATTCTGGAAAACTCGGCTACACACTGCGTGAATTGCTTGATACTTTCAATTCATTATTTTCAGTCACTAAAAGATAATTAGCTTCAATTGATTGTCAATATAGATTTTTTTTTAATTTTTGGAGTCATACCAACAATAAAAAATATCCCTTCAACATTTATTAAGACTTTAAAAGGTATATCATGTTATCATGGAGGTGATGAAAGGATACTTCCTAAGATTTTGAAAGATTCAGAGTTTCCGCGTTTACATGTCGCATTGCCAATCCTAAAACTTGAACATTGTTAGCCCTTAGGATTACTTAACTTGGGATTAGCGCGGCAATTTTCATTTAAAATCTGTTTACTTAAAACATTGCGTAAAATTTACATATTTTTACCATTAAGTAAATTGAAAGTATTTGAAACACTCTTTTAGTTTCATTAATTATAAATGACAATAGTAGTAGCTTTACATTGTTCTTCGGAAAAGTCTGACTAGACGGATATTATTATAATCTTTTTGAGAAAAGTGACAATAATTGAGAAGTGTTTTACAAATTATCCAAACCCTCCAGTAACCTCAGCTATAAATTTAAAAACAAAAATACAGTAACGCAAAGCATTATAATTAATTATTTTATGAAGCTAATCTAAACGTAGTCCTCAAAGTAAATTAATCACTAAACGCCCTTACAAAGTGTAAACTCTATAATGAATCATGAATTTTGCTGGAAATGCGAAAATAATTCTGTAATCTATTTTTCACTACATAAAAACATTGGTTTAATACCCCTCAATTTATGTTAAGTAAAATTTTACTTCTCGTGTTTTATTTATACTAGCCAGCTGAATATTGAAATGTCGGTATTAAATTTCTTTTAATACAGGGTGTAGGCAAGTCGCCCTGCCGCTTGCGCCCACGGTTTGTCGGCTTTACTCCCACGCCCTGTGCCATTTATTATTACTTCGTTATGTAAACACTACTTGAAAACATATTTAGCCTAGAATTCTCCAAGAAGATAAATTACTGAAAATGCACAAAGTAAGACAATGAATGAACTTGCATATAACGAGTAGGTACTATACATATACTATTAAAGTTCTTTTTTCTTCTTCTACGTATCCTTAAATCAAAATTTCTGATTATTATAGAAAAAAGAGTTTAATCAATTTCGCCTAACAATTATTCGGCAATTACCGTATCTATCTATGTAAAATAGAGAGATGTACATGGCGGCTAGAGGGCGCTATCAAATTAACATTTATTTTTCCAAGTGGGAGGGCGCTGGGGGGTTATCGTTCCAATCGAGACCGCTGATGGATTCCTACTGTCACCAAAGAGATACGACTATTTAATTCGAGTTCGCACACACTTTTTGCGAGATTTTCTCTATCCTGCTTTAGTTTGTAGAAGTCTAAGTATGTATGGATTTTAGAACTTAAATAAAATAGCAGTCTATAGTAAAATAACTACTATCTACCTACTACTTGTAAGGTGGCTGACGAGATGAATTGTCAGACTTGCTCTTTGGAAACACGGGTTTGAAAATTAAATACTGACCTACAATTATTAATTACATTGTATATTTTACCTACACAGTGAACAGTTTGCTATTTAAGTTACACTATTCAGAAATAGTGATAGGTACCATCGAAGAATGTTTTGTACTTTTTTAGTTTGTTTTTCCCTTGTCGGTCGTAAGTAATTCTATTATCCTCGAAGAAAAGTTACAGAACGATCCCTGTTTTGCACAGGACTGTAGATTTTTCTTTATTTTTCGGAACGTATACCTAATTTTTACTTTGCCAAATAGAACTCGCTTTTAGTTTGCGCCCTTTTATTGAATTCCCCACTCAGTGGTTGAAGGATCTTTGTAGTGTCTACATACACTAATAACATTCTTGGGGTGCCGTGCCTCCTTACATAATGTAATTACCGGAATTCAACAGTTATTTTTTTGGTTTCATATGTCTAAATAGCTTTAACTATTAAATTATATTTGTTATTTGAAATATTTTTAGTAATGTATAACTTAAAAAGATACAGATTCAGTTGAAGTAGTGGTGTGGTTTTAAACCTACCTGCTAAATGATTAAATCAGTTTTGATCCACCTATGGCATTTACTTATAGATAGCGTATAGATACTTACAAACTTGAAATTTCATGACGATAACATTAAAAACAAACAGAATGGGTAACTTTACCGAGTTGCAAATGACATTTTCTTTGTGTTATATCTGTGTCAAACGTAGAAAGAAAGTCCTTGCGGGTGGCATTGCAACCTAGGTGCATTGTTCTCCCCACACGACTAGCAACCACACGACATTCGGTACAAACTGAAAGACACAGCGAGTCTCATAAAACGTGCAACTTACTTGCCAAAGAAGTAAGAATGATACGAATGAATAATGTACGTTGTACTTATTCTGTCATTTCTATTAATAAATCTGTCAAACAAGTTATGTGGGTCATAAACTGCGTAAGTTCATCATCATTAAGTACAATAACCATAAAGTTAAAATGTTTATGTACAGTTATTCTCATAAACATGTCGTATATTTCTACAGCTTTGTTTGTAATTATATATCCACTATGAATAACAAATGGTCTTAGCCCATACTAAGGTATAAGGTTATTGGCATCTGCTCACCGTCACAACAATCTCGGTTGGCCCCGCAATGACATGACACTAGTACAAAAAACTACCGAGACGGACTATCCGAGACAATACCCTCTAGTTCCTTATAGAAAATAAGAGAGCATAGGGCACGTGTAATAGATAGTGTTTTGTTTCATAAGCCATCTAAATTAAAGTTAGTGATCGGTAATTGTATTTTGACCTGTGAGGTGTACGGTGTAACACGTAGATTAAATTATTAATAGTTTGCAAAGCGCTAAAGCTCACGTTTTGCGTTCCTCAGATTTCTGATTATGCTATAGGTACCTATCTTAGACAAAGACACTTGGACATCTTTAGCGTTGATGCTGAGTATTTTTGTACCTATCTGTGGTACCGACATTTGATTCCAAGAAAACATTTTTATAGAAACCGCATGACAGTGGACTCTATCTAAAGCTGCTATATCCATGACATCATTTAGGATGAAATTCCTAAATATTTTTACCTGTATCAATTTTAATGACGGTCGGTAGTGATTGTTCCGAGAAATAATGCTCAGTTAATTTGATATAAATTAGAGATAATATCATACTGCGATATAATAACCGGCCATTGAAGCATCTGTGCTCGAGCACTTAAATCCTATGTTCTCAAATGTAACAGATCTCGCAATGTATCAAGATTTTAAACTGGAAACGTAGAATACGTAGTAAAAGCACCACAGCGATAAAATCTTTAATG
This sequence comes from Meganola albula, assembly GCA_936450015.1. Lineage (NCBI taxonomy): Eukaryota > Metazoa > Arthropoda > Insecta > Lepidoptera > Nolidae > Meganola > Meganola albula. The sequence continues at coordinate 7,245,772 of OW388155.1, read as the reverse complement.
TCCTCTTAGACTAGCATTAATATAAAAGAAAATGGAAGCCATTTCCAGAGATCGGGCTGGTAGAGAACATTTAAATCGTAAGTCATTCAGGATCGCGAATGTAAACATTGTGCCGCGGGATCTAAAAGCGATTTGTCATCCATCACGAGCCGAGGACGCCAAGTGCACTCCCATGTCGACTGTGACTCATTAGACAATCGACCCTAAGAAAACCACTAATATTACTATACTCATTTTTAGGTAGAATAAGAGAGAGTTTCAGAGGTTGTATTTCTCTGTAGTTATATTAGGAATTATGAGTGAGTACCTAGTAGTAGACAATAATTCATGTCAATACAGCGGCAAAGGTAGAAACCAATTGGGGTCAAGTGACTAAGATATGATGAATGAATGCAGGCACAGTATTAAGTTACACACACTTGTTTTACAAGTCATTCCTTTAGCTAGTAAGTTCTGGGAAAAAGTGAAATTTACTTAAAGTTCGTTTGTGAAGTAAGTGTGAAGTACTTGAGGAACGTTGTTTTCAAACTATTGACGCGTTTTCGACGTCGATGAAAGTTTCAAAGCCGTGCTAATCCCCAGTGTAGCGTGTGATTCAGCGTTTATTACTAAATTGGGACAATGTCGTGGTAAAGTTGATTCATCCGTGGTCCATTTTTAGCACAATTGGACAGAATTGGCTGGCAGGTTGAGTGACCTTGCTCAAGTTGGTAGATAACAGGTCACCAGTTGAAAAGTTATCAATGGTAGCATTCAAGTGGCGTCTTGTTTAAGATGCTCAGTTCTTATTCCCACATGTAAAATGATCTGGTATAGTGATACTTGTTAGGTCATTCACATTAAGTTAAAAAGCATGGTTTATTTTTTGCATATTGTTATTTGCAAATGAATTCACTTTGATCTGCCAGGATATGGACATCTGTAGCAGAGCATTGTGTTTATCTATATAAATATGTGCATAAGATTTGTAATTATGGAAAAAATATAATACTTCGAAGTTAGGTATACTTAGTAACAAAGTAGATATGTTAATTAGGCAGTCGTTACACACTTTTAGATAAGATAGTGAAGCTAATCCAGTTAACGTGATGATTAATGTAACAAATAGTTTGGTATTACAATATCTGAATAAGTAGCACCAACATCTACTGATAAAATCAGAAACTTAAGATTATATACAAATGCTGCACATATTATTCGCGTGTGCGGTGTGTATCACTTTCAGTGGGTAGATGTTCTTAGGCTTAGTACTAAATTATTGTACATAATGTAGTTAATTTATATCACCTACAAATACAATAATTGAATGTCATGAAATAGTTATTTTTTGATATTTACAAGAAAACCAGATTGATTTCTCTACGTATTTTCAATATTTTAATTGCTCAACTTTTTCCGCCCATTAAAATCGATTTATCAATGATGTTGTAACTATACTTAAATATCAAATAGGTACGGTTACGGACATACTATACACACAGAAGGCCCTTTAAATTATAACAAAGCAGTTTGTACTTAGGTTTGCATGAAAAAATGCAGACGAAATATATTCATTCAAGTTTTTAGCTCCACCTCGAAGTAGTGGGTATTCTTGAGACCTCAGTGTCATGCGGGGCTTTGTTCCCTAACAATAGTCCTGCGTGTGTAGAATTGCAGACTGGCCAACTCATTGCATCTGGATATTTGTAGAGTCAGACTTGGCTCGCTCTGAATACACAACTTTTTCATTCTCTCTCACTGACTTTTCAACTTATACCTCATTCTAGATGTAATCATATTTCATAGAGTTGTAGGTACTGTCTAAAATGTGATAGACTATTGCACATCATATATTTTGGTGATTAGTTTTTTGATCAATAGACAGAAAGGATTAAAAAATGCCTTCAATTTAATTCTACTTTAAAATAAATAAAATCCTTTTAAGTATACTAAATGCTAGATAAATACGTTATTAAATGTTTGTAGAAAAGCCGCCCCGTACTAAATAAGCAATACAAGCATGCAACCTGCTAAATATGTGAACGATAAGTCTGTGAATAGAACACAACAGACCGCGTATCTGTAAAATTATATCGTCTCGCTTAGCAAAATGTGTTTAAGAGTTTAGAGAAAGCTGCATTCATAGCACTTCAGCGGTATTTCTCCAGTTAGCGTGTGTATTAACGCTTTTTACCTTGGTATGAAGTGGTATCCAAAATGAATGAATGCACCTGTTGAATAGCCGACACCTTTGTAGTTACCAATGTGAGAAAAACAAATGAACTGCGGCTATGGTTACTAAATTTCGGTCGAAATAGGAATATGAAATCGTTTTTAGGTCAAAAATACCAAAAGGATTGGTAAAGATATGGTTACCATGGACTATATACATATTACATACTTTATTTTACTAAAGTACCTTAGGTACACAAAATAATAACTTTAAAAAAAATAAGAACTGACTTCCATGTTCGAACTATAACTCAACACCTACTCAACCGAAATATTTTTTAAAATTAAATCAAACCTAGAACGTATACCTATACGTTCCCTATACATACCTATAGGGTATCCCTAAAACCAAAAAAGGAACATCAAAAATTTATCTATAATTGGCGGAATAATCGCGAAACATTCATACCAAAAAACATATTTTTTACATTCGGATTGAGAACTTCCTTCTTTTTGAAGTCGTTTGAAAATAAAATGAAAATAGAGTTTCAATAGAAATAGAATTAGAGCATGTTTTTGTCAACAATAATATGTCCGGCCGGCTGTAAGTGCTGTCGGCAGCTAATTTCTAAAAACCATTGGAATTACACCTACCTACTCTACATTACCGCATAATTCAAAACAGCTTGAAAATCGAATTTAATATTTCTAATGTTGTGATATTTTGATAAAAACATGTGTTCAAGCTACACATGCGAGTTAATTACCAATGAAATAAGACCATCACGCTACTGGTGTTGCCGTAAGTAAGCATGATTCACGCTATGTATGCGATTTAACGATATCTTCAAACGCACGACTCATCACTATTTCTCGATAAATAGTCATTTGATTGTTCTCGTAACTTTGCAATATAGTTTTATTTATTTTGACGGGCCGGCCGGTGGTGTTGTCGATAAGATACTTACTTTTCACGCCGCAGTTCGTGGGATCGATACCCATCCGAGACCAATATTTGTGTCGAGTCTGGGTGTAAATATCTGTAATCCTATCCTATCCTATCCTATCCTATCCTACTAATATTATAAATGCGAAAGTAAGTGTGTGTGTGTGTGTGAAGGTTTGTTACCGCGTATCTCCATAACCGCTCAACCGATTTTATTGAAATTTGAAATGTAGGTAGTGTATACCCTAGAATCGGACATAGGCTAACAATATTTTCAAAAATCATCCCCTAAGAGGGTTAAATAGAGGGGTGAAGTTCGTATGCAACTTTTTATTCCTTGGTCCTATAAATTTAAAATTCGGTACACATAAACCTTAAGACAAATAATGAGATACGGGTTTTTTATTTTTCCATAATTACCCCTATGAGGTGTGGATAATGAGTTTTATTGGTAAAAATTAAAGTTTGTCTGGATCTGTATAGTCTCAAGTCCGATTCACTACAAATTTGGCACACATATACCTTAAAAGAAATCATGAAACACGTGTTTTTTATTTTTCCAAAACTACCCCCGGTGGGGGTGTTATATGAGTTTATTTGGAAAAATTAAATATTCCATAACTGTTTAGTCCTTGGTCCGATTTCCTTCAAATTTGGTATAAATAAAGCTCAAAACAAATAATGAAACACATGTTTTTTATTTTTTCAATTTTTTTTATTTTCATCCTAATACTAAGCGGGCAAAGCCTAAGAAATTATTCTGAGGGTGATTTTCTTCAAAGTTGATATCATAACTCCTTCGTAATTTTGATCTAAATTACTTTTTATTTTGACACAATGACATGTTTGATAACTCAATGCTACGAATAGAATTCGAAATTTAAATTTCATTTCTTATAAGTATGGTCTAAGAGCCGTAGTATTTTTAAGAAACGCCTATTGATTTATGGATATACCTATGGGTGCTTCACGATTTCAAAATGTTGCTTACACTCCTACACTACTGAACTAATTTGGCATGGAGATTGTTAGAGACCCGGGAAAGGATAGTTTTATTCGACTGCGAAAAAAGGGATTAATTGTCTAGCGCGATAACCAACATCCGCGGGCGAAGCCGCGGGCGGAAAACTAGTAAGTATATATTTACAAAAGAAAAGTATTATATGTACAGTATATACCAGTTATCTGGTTTCCATAACACAAGCTCTGCTTAGCTTGGGACCAGATGACCGTGTGTTGATGTCCCAGAATATTTTTTTATTTTATTTACTTAAAAACTTAACTCGAAGTATTCAAAACTATGGAAGTTACGCACAACGAGACGCGCAACGGAAGACTCGACGTGGCGCATTCTACAAGTAGGTACCTACTAACAGCAAATGATATTTACACCTAAGTAGGTGCAAATATCATTACTTCGTAGCCAAGTGGCTACGAGGTATGTTTCAACTTCAATAACATTATGTATGTGTAGGTTCATGTTATATGTATGTATGTCTATGAGTAATTCAGACGTTCAACGAACGATCATAATCTACATTTCCCGTTGAATGTGATTCATATCATCCGAGAGAAGGTACGGTATGTTACATTGACATAACGATATGTAGGTATGCTGATGTAGCAATGTAAGTAGGTAGCCTGCACTGAAGGCCCATCGAATGGCCCTTGAGACGAGCGCCCTGCAGCCGAGACTCTCCAACATAGGTAGATACTACCGCTTTGTAATCACCATCCCGTCTCCCTCCGAACACAGCCTATTGTTAATAATTTATCTCATCGTAATAAAATCGTTTGATATTCTAATTCTTTATCCTTATTCCCTTTTACTAAAGAATATTTATTAGTCTTACGCCGAACAAAGCGAGTGGATTCAGCATTAATATTTGAAAATACGTGTCGCTTTATTGATATCATTTTTGTTTTATTTTTAAGCATTATAAGATATTCCCAAGGTTTTGGCTGGTTTAAATCTCTAACCTTATTAGACAAACATTATTAGACAAAAGAAGAACTAAATTGACATATAAAGACCTAAGAAAAAGATTACATTGCCTCAAGAATTAAGGTTTAAGAAGGGTAGGAATTGAATTCATACTCGGTAAGGGATTTATATACATAGTATGTATGATAATGTACCATAAAGTGATATCGTGATAGGTAGTTATCTCTACGTGATCAATTGCCATTTAATTTTATTGCAATAGATTCCCGCTGAGAGCGTTCTTATTGTTTTTGATTAGGCTTCCCAACATTCTGTTAGGTGTTTAGTTTGAAGACGACCAACTAAATTATAGTCTCCTAACTTTATTTTATTCTTTGTAAATAGACTGTTTCAGAAAAAAACTGTTTCTATAAGTCGATAGTGATGATGTAAAAGGCACTGTTTCTTTATCTGACTGCACGGAAGACTTCATCAAAAACTTAATAAAATATATCCAAATGGTTCTAGAACATAAAAGAAATCCGAATCTAAACCAGCACTTTAATACATGACTAAACTTTTGCAGTTTCACAAAATTATTTTGATAATTTAAATAGGTAGGTACAGAAAGGTAATTTCTTAGAACAGTTAGTCACGTCTGGGTAAGTCTCCTTAATTATGAACACTGAAAAACATCAGGTTAACTACATGCAAATGCTGCTTCTTCCACTCCCAGCGTTCTAAACACAGAACCAATTACCCTGAGAGTTTTGCGAACACTCAAGATAGAGCAAGTTAGAATGGACAAACCGCAAACTACTTACATTACGAGATTCAGTTACCAAAGGGAACGTAACTTGTTTGTACTCTAACTTTAAACTGCATTTTAAATTTTGCTTGTTAATATTAAACTTAGGTTCTCATTTAGAGAGGCATTACCGCTCCACTTCATCTACGTGAAATATTGAAGACATCTCAAGGGAGAATATTAATGGGATATTTAAGTTATCTTATATTTATACGAGAGCACCAAATAAATTATGGGGACTAGAAGATCGGATAATAGTGATCCTACTGAAAAGGTAATATTTTTGGGCTAACATTTTCGGCAAAACCTCTAAAATTGCCTCTGATGGGAAACCCAACATAGAAGAAAAACAAATTTATCTGAATTTATACTTACTACAGTCATAAAAATGTATCCACTGCACATTACGCAACTGTATAAGTGTTTACGACTGCGGGAACTCGCACCTTAGAAAATCATCGGAATGTTGCACCGATCATGCAAAAAGCTAGTTTTAACGGAACATCTTTCTACTATTCGCGTCTAGGCTAGCCATTGCAGTTCTAGTATGTGATCTAATTGTGGAGTGTGTGGCCGCTGACGTAACGGGCTTAGAGGCGGTTGAGTGACCGCATCGCATGCTATCAAACGGCATCCCGAACGAACCAAATCGTCTCCATTTATTACTAGCCATAGATCGTCAAGGTAATCCTCTTAATTTTGCAACATTACACGGGACAAATTGAGCATTGCATGCAGAAAGATTCACGTGATGCAGTGCTACCGATTTCAAAGTGTATAACGACCTTGAGGTAGTAACAAAAAATGCGTGTAATATCTACGACTCATGAATGAGCATTTTGTATTCAAACGTTTTTGTAACGGTACGACAGAGAGTTCTTGCGACTAATTTTAGACTCATTTAATTTACAATTAGTTGAATTAGAATTACCCACTTAAAGTAACGGCCCCGACTCTATTTAAAACTTTTTGTATATTAGGTACTTACGAAAAAGATTATGTAAGTAAGTAACTATCTACCGTATTTTAAAATGAAATACAAGTAAGAAAAAATGTCTGGGCCTTATCAACAGCCCAGACATTTTTTCATTATATTTACCATTTTGTAGCTATAAATTAAGATTCAGCGGTTCAATTCCAAATAAAATGTTTCAAATAGGATTTATTATAGTCGGGGAGCCAACGCTAAGGGTCGTTCTGTCGTGGTATCATTTTCTCATTAGCCGTCGTTGCTCCATTCGATCGGTAAACGTGGAGTGGTAGTGTGAGTGAGGCTTTACTTGGATCAACACATTCTATGTGCATTTCCTATTCTTTAAGTTTCTTTACATTTTGCAGCTAGACTCTACCTAGATTCCTAGGTATTTAGAATTTGAACGATTCTACTTTGATGTTCTATCGTCTCCGAAGAATTTGCTAAGATTTTGAAACATCAAAGGGTGCTTTCTACAGTAGATGCACTAAGCTGTGTTAGGTACTATAGATGTGTATAGTATCAACCATGGTAGAAAGAGGGTATCAACCAAAAAGAGTTGGTTATTTTCAAATATTAGTTTAGCATTGCCGGTAAGGGGTTTCTTTACTTGTGAAGGGCTTGCTAGATATAGGTAGGTAGGTACTATTATCTATACGAAAGTAACTCTGTCTGTCGTGCTTACGCGCCAATACTACCAAACCGATTTTGATGAAGTTTAGTATGAAAATAGTTTAAAATCATTTTTATCCGACTTTAGCGCGTTAACCCACATAAGAGCGCGGTTGAAAAGCTAGTATTTAGTAATTGCATCCTATCAAAATAAGCACGATCGCTTTCGCGTACCTAATCATCTTGAAGTTTGACTTATCAGTTGGTTGTTTAGTTTAAACTTTATATTATCTGTAATTTAAACCCTCTTTAAGCAAGCAGGCATAGTATCTAACTACTACCTATCATCTTCAAACTACATATTACTCGCACCGTAACACCACTGCTTAGCATTGTTGAAATTGTTGGTAATGGTCACATAGTTTCATAGTTTAGTTAGCTTTGACATCACTCACTGCATAGTTGCAACACCAATCTAGTTGAAAACAGTCTACTAAACATTTTATGAAGCATATGATAAGCGGTAACTAATTATGCGAGGAGATGTAATATCCACCAAGCCGCAACCACCCGCGTTTGTGAAAATTTCTCTGAAGATAGTTGAGAGGATACCTCTGCCCAGCAGTGGGACACTAGAAAGAATTGAAGTGATACGATGAGCTATGTTTAAAAGTAAATTAGATACACAAATCTTAATTACTTTTAAAGTATTATATTATAAATTGAGTTGGTTCTCTTCTGAGTCAAAACTAGTTTCACAAGCTAGTAGGTACATAAATGCAATATAGAGTGTAATAAAGTAATGATATCAAAGGTCTGTATCAGCGCAGAGCACTTGCAACTTGTAACTAAGTTAAGATAAGCTCACGGATGCTTGGCTCTGGCTGGATGATGCTAATTATATTACGCCCGCAAAGAAAACAGATCAAGTAAGATATACAGTGATTGCTAAAATAAAAATAAAAAAATAAAATAAATAAAATAAACTATTTAGTTATAATTTAATTTTAGAATGGAGGTTCATTTTTTGTTTAGTACATTTTTGGCTCAGACCAGGGAAAGTTCCAGTAATTTTATTGTAAAGGTATGGTAAAATTTTAATATGGAATTACTTGGTGTTGAATGGCTTTATGGAATCATGTTTTTTTGACTAAAGCAAGTGAATTTACGATAATCATTAAAGGAGACGTTCAAAAAATGTATAGAGCCTGGGATTAAAATAATTGTAAATTTGAACAGCAATCTGAGTAACATAGGTTAATAGAGCATAATTAATTAAATTTTTTGGTGTATTTAAAATAATTTTACACCCCCCCGTTTTTTTAAAAATTGAAATTGAAAATAAGAATCCTTAATGCAATATTATGATTATTGCAATTGGCAACCCCATGGTCAAATGTCAATTGAGCAACCAAAAAAAAATTAAAATTATTTCGACGCTGTCAATCAAACTGATCAATGACAATGACATCATGACGTTTCCCGTAATTATATTTTTTTCCACGCGTTTTGTTATTACACTAATAAGATAACAAATATTTTTCGTCATAATTACATTAAGCTGCAGCTAGAATAATATTACAAGAGAAAAGTACTGTAACAGAATGCAATTGTTGACGTGATTGCAATATTTATACTGCTTAGGAAACGGATAATTAAAGGTAATGTGCGTTTTGTTTTTCTATTACATTTTTTTGATTTTTACAAAAATGGTTGCTCCTAAAATTCGTGTTTAGTTAAATTCTAACAGCTTGTTAAATAAGCTTTCCAATGAGGTCACACATCACATTGGTGTTCAAAATTCTAGCCCACTTTTGACCTCTCCTTTATAAGCTTTACATATTTAGAGAGTTATTGCTATCCAGCTCACTCAGTTTTTTTGCCAATAAACATATCTGCTAGAGAATATGAATTTCATACTAGCTTTCCGCCCGCACGTATTTCTCATACAATTCGGTACAGTAGTTTTGCGTGAAACACAGACGTGACAGACAGAGTTACTTTTGCATCTATAATATTAGTAAGGATTAGTTAATCACTAACGTTCTAAAATTATAGAAATACTAGCTTTCCGCCCGCGGCTTCGACCGCGGATGTCGGTTATCGCGCCAAAACATTACCTTCTTTTTGCGCAGTCGGATAAAAACTATCCTATGTCCTTTCTCAGGTCTTAAACTACCTCCATACCTAATATCATCCAAATCGGTTCAGTAGTTTTTGCGTGAAAGCGTAACAAACAAACTTACATTCGCATTTATAATATTAAAGTATAGATTCTTTATGTTAGTTTAGTATGACTGATGAAAGTGTATCGCTAACACGAGAGATTTGTCGAATTGACAGATAAAAAATCATTCTTATCGTAGACGTTTAATTTACTTTTCTTAAACAGAGTTTATTTTTTAACTCATAGGTAATGGCGGGAACAATCTTACTCACTATAGAGTTGTACAAATGACGTGTATTGCATAAAATTTATATGTGCATTCCTTATATATAGGTACCGCTTAGTTGACATTTCTAAGAAAACCAGGGCTCCGATTCTCGCGTTTTAGAATTTATCTCTAATAGGCATATGTCGAAAATAAAATGGATTTCATTATTTATTAGAGTAAAGGCCAAAGGCTTTCTCGCGCTTTAGACATTTATCTTTAATAGACATAATAATATGTTGAAAAAAAAATTCGAATGTCGATTGAAACCGACATATGATGTAGGTGTAGATAGAATTATCTCTAATGTGATATTTTGACAGTACGAAAATTTATTTCCACTCGACATTCGCCATTTTTTCCAACATTTGTCTACTAAAGATAAATGTCTAAAATGCAAGAATCAGGGTCCATGTCCCCGATTCTCGCGCTTTAGACATTTAACTCTAATAGATATATGTCGAAAAAATGTCAGAAAACTAATGAAATCCTTATTTTATCTCCGACATATGTCTATTAGAGATAAATTTCTAAAGCGCGAGAATCGGGGCCCTAGACGTTCACTTAGTCTTCCGTTCCACCGGTTATATGAACATAAAATGCGAAATTACTGCAGTTATAATGTTTTTACTGGGCCCCTGCCTGTAGCACGCTAATGTTCTAAAATTGTTTCTACCATACATTAATGTGGTGCTTACTTTGATCATGGTATTGCAAAATTGTAGAGAATAACAAGTAATTTTATGATGTTTGACTTTAACTAAGTAACAAATACATATGACTTTTTGTTAATTAATATAGATATAGTAATAATAGTAGTAGGACATTAACACGCGGTCATCTGATCCCAAACTAAGCAGAGCTTGTACTATGGTAATCAGATAACTGGTAATATACTACATCATTTTTTTTTGTAAATACATGCATAAATATAGATAATTACACCCAGACTCAAGACAAACAGACATATTTAAACAAATGTTTGTCTCGGGTGGGAATCGAACCCACAACCTGCGGCGTGAAAAGCATGTATCTTACCGACCACGCCACCGGCCTGTATAAAATATATGTTTAAAATATTTAGCAATTAACAACCATGTTATCATGTTTCAGTTTAAGGATTTTTTTAAATGTAAGTAAAAAAGACATTGTAAGTTGACGGGCCGGTGGCGTGGTCGGTAAGGTACTTGCTTTTCACGCCGCAGGTCGTGGGTTTGATTCCCACACGAGACAAACATTAGTGATGAACATTGGTGTTTGTGTCGAGTCTGGGTGTAAATATCTATTATAAGTATATATTTATAAAAGAAAAGTATCATATGTGTAGTATATACCAGTTATCTGGTTTCCATAACACAAGCTCTGCTTAGCTTGGGACCAGATGACCGTGTGTGTTAATGACCCAGAACATTTATTATATTTATTATTATTTATTGTAAGTTTAAGTTACCTAAATGATGTACCTACCTATGTAAGTACAGAACTTTTTAATCGTGATTAGGCATCGTAAAACATGGAAGAGTAGGACCTATTGGCAGAAAATTCTGTGTTAAATAAAAATAAAAGTAGCATGTTGCTATCTGATTAAAATTTACCTAGGACCTACACAGGTTGAATCTAATATCTAATCTCACTATGTTGAAGTTGGCAACTTTGAAGTCTGTAAACTATGGAATGGACGGAATGTTGTCACAGGGACTGTACACACTAACTTTATGATTAAAATCAGGAATAAGGTAGTCAGGAAGCAAGGTGAAGGTTCGTAACTCTTGATGTTTGACTAAGGTAATTATGTACTCTATAAGTAATTTTACACATACCTACAGTGCGACATAAAGGAGTAGAAAATCAATAAGCAGGCAACACGGAATGAATAATTTTAGTTCTCGAGTTCCATTCTTATGTCTACACCTTTAGCGTCTAAACGTTTGCTAAAGTATGATTTCTAAAGACAATTTTACTTTATCAAGCATTTAGGTAATGTGTTATAAGGTTTTTATGAATAAGGGGATCAGAATTTATGAACGCAATAGTCTAGGAAGCGTTTGGAATCCTGGCTGCTGGATACTGCCTCTGCCAAAGCATGCCACTGAGTACGGTCCGCGGCTTTTCTCATCCAGTTCTTGCCAGCCGCCCTTTTCTTTTCGAGCTTGTCTAACTTTGCAACTAATCTACACGAACTGCCGTCTATGACAAAGACCGCGTACATCATAATACTTTACAGTACGCAAGAAGCTTCGCATTATCGGGATGAAATTATTATCATGAATCCAGTTTATGAATTGTATAAATATTATCTGAAAGAATTACCAACCAACGTTCAACAATCCATTATCTATTGCTAACATTTATAATGGTTGTACGATTTCGTTGCGGAACTTTTTATTAGCTTTCTGCCTACAGCTCATTCCGCGGGTATGTTGGTTATCGCGCTAAATCATAAACCTTTTTTGCGCAGTCGGATAAAGACTATCCTATGTCCTTTCTCGGGTCTCAAACTATCTTCATATCAAAAATCATCCAATTCGGTTCAGTAGTATTGGACGTAAAAGCGAGACATACTAACAAGTAGAATTACTTTCGCATTTGTGTTTAGTACTTGACTTACTTAGGTTACATTGATAAGGCGACAAACCACCTTAAGTGCCATGTAAAGATTTAAACTGATGAGATGTTATCATTATGTAAAAGTTATTTGATGTCAATAATATCTCTAGCTTTAACTGTGAAGTGTGACTATGTTTCCTTGTAGCGTTCACATAATAAAACAATTTACCTTATCAGTAACCGTTGCGATAATATAGATGGTCGTAGATTTTTATCGGTGAACGAAAACGTGGCGAAGAAGTACTTTGTTACTTATGTAATTAACTAACATAGCGATTACATTTAGAAACGTTTCAGATAACCACATAATTATATTTGCTGATTAGGCAAACGACATTAGAATTAAATAACTACATTTTAATGTTATATTGTGGGTTAATAAAATATTTGTTTCGAAGAGAACAATTTACAACGATAGGAAGTTTGAACCTAACCATTACTCACCGACTAGACGCCACTTGGTTCAAATTTTCTTTTAATGTAATCTTCAAAAGTGACGGGTGTCGGGGAAGATAGCTAATTTTAATTAGTCGTTCAAATTCTTACCCTTGAATGTAGGTACCAATCAAAATAAGCTTTTGGTCTGACCACATGTAGTGGTGAGACATACGTTAGACGAGCGGGGGGCTTAGCTATGCGAAGTTTAAGGACATACCTAGTTCTGTATAATATAATAGTGGTACACAGTTACACATCAAGCTGAAAGAAACCAACATAAGTGGACCTCTAGTTGCACGAAAATTCTATACATTGCGAGATCAGCTTATACTGGAAAAGTATAACTAACATTAAAAAAGTTGGTATGAGTAAGTCCTTAGAAACAACATAACTAAGTAGGTACTTAATTATGTTTTCTAATTGTGTATGTAATGTACCTACATAGTTAGAAGACATAATACAACTACTACTTGTGATTACCTCGTTCCCGGAACCCCGTGTCGGGAAAACCATGATTAGAACTTAGGTAGAGTCTAAGGCACTGCTCATTAACAAGAAAATTTACTGCGGAAATCGAAATGGCTTAGAACTATAGCAACAACCTATTCCTGAGCCTCTAGACAAATCACATAGCGAAGCGATAGTGAAATATCGAAAAGAACAAAAATTCGCGATGTCATGTGACAATCGTACGTAATATTCGCTTCGCTTTATTTCATTTAAGATACCTGGTTGATAAAAAACTCGTGCCCAGTAATAGAGATGTCAAGAATTTATACATATTAGGTATAGGTACGTATTATGAAACGAGCCTCGTGTATTCTTAAGTTATAGCCACCTCAATAGGAAAGCAATTTAAATAAAAAATATAATACCAGAATATATTTAAATGTGGAATTTTATGTGGAATTCGTTGCCGGCATCTCTGTTTCCCGATAGCTATAACCTACCTGTCTTCAAGTCACGAGTGAATCGGTATTTATTAGGTAGGCGCGTTCCATCGTAGACTGCAACATTGCTTCAGATCAGGCAAGTTGTGGTCAAGCGCAAACCTATTATAGAATAAAAAAAAAAAAAAAAAGACATATTATTACAATCATACAGTAAACAATAACCAGCAATTTTATTAACCTTACCCAAAGACGTCTCACTCCAAAGTGAAGCACGACCGACCACAGGACACCGCTTGTCATTCCATCGCTAACATTTTGACAGCAACGGTGCTGCCCGAATAATTATTGAAATATCGATCGATATGCCATACTATTCATTCGCCTGCATAACATAGACAAAATATAGTGTCGCCCGAGTAATATAATAACGATAGACGTGTTACACATATTGGGAAACATGAATGTCTTATAATAGGTTACCAGATATTAGTTGGTATTAGGAAGAGATTAAGTATATTGTTGTTATGATAAAACGCGCGTATTAGCAGATGATACTGGAGCACGGTTTTTCATCTTACTCGCTCGCGTCAGGTAGCTACTCACAGTCAAGGCGACGACGCTAGTGAAAGATATACAATTTTTATTTCGTAATGATAAAGCGCTATGTATTAGCTAAGTCATATCAGTAGACACAACAATAACATTGGCGAATATTGAATTCTCACATAATTAAAATAAATAAAATACAATAAAAATAAGTTTATTGAACTGGCATATACATGAGCTAGTTTCAATAGTAAGCCAAAATATAATTACTTATTGCTATATTTTATCTTAAAAATTTATCTAAAATCTACGAGTATATGACTATGTACTATGTAAATTAGACCATTAACTACTAACTTCTACAGAAGAGGTGTCGGCTAGCCTGAACTAGATTATTATTGGAACGAAGTTCCTTATCGCGCGTTGTGAAAGGGGGCTAGACGGAAAAAATTCTTACGAAAAGTTGTCACGACACTTTTTGCTATACTCAGCTATTGTAAGCTTTGCGGCGTGCGCATGTTTCTCTGTCTGTCTGTCTGTCCGTCTCTCTCTCTCTCTCTCTCTCTCTCTATAGAGATAGAAAAAAAAATTATAAAAAAAATATTATTATAACTTAAAAAAAATATTTTTTTATTACAATTCCTTCACTAATTAATCGAAAGGAACTTCGTTCCATCCGGGTGTCCGTTGACACCTCTCAAGTTTTTTTATATAACCTGTGTTTCAGACCAGAATTATTACTATTTCACTAATACTCAGTATATGGAAATCTCACCTTAATATAATATCACTACCCAGTAGCGAGGGTAATGGACTGTTACTAATAGGTTATCTCGAAATTATTGTAACTAGATTGAATTTCACTAAGTGTGTTCATTGTCGTAATTTAGCTGGCGATAATTGGACTATACAAATGCTTCAATCATAATGAGTGAGACAAGGTTTCTCTGTAACCGGCAGACAGCAACTCTCAGTATATGGCTGAATATCTTAATTTTATACAAGATTTCACTCTATCTAAACACATAGTTTCTTGGAACAGTCCATTTATCTATGGCGGTTAAAGTAATTATGTTAGGTGATATTTTATTAACTCAGCAGTTTATAATTAACTAGTTTTCGGCCCGCGACTTCGCCCGCGTAGTAGGATAAAAATAGCCTGTGAGCTGTTCCAGACTACAATCTATCTCTGTGCCAAATTTCATCCAAATTCTTCCAACAAATTTTGCGTGAAAGAGTAACAAACATTCAGCTACACACATTCGTACAAACTATTGCATTCATAATATTAGCTCGTGTTACACACCCCCTGGGGTAGTTATTGGAAAAATAAAATACGCGTATTTCATAATTTCTTTAAAGATTTCTGTAGCTTAAAGCAGGAACAGTGTATCTGCAACACTTTGAATTTAATAAAGTTATTAATTGTCTTTATACGCCCTTCGGAAACCTTTAGCTTGTGTGTAAGTATAATCCAATCAGCTAGCTTGTGACGTAATTTGAGCTCGAAAACATATTATAGATTTAGTCGGCTAAAATACAATTCCAATTTACGAAACATTGTGTGCTATCCTAGCTCATTACTAATTAGCTTTTGTTGGGAAGCTGTTGTTTAGCAGATTGTATTTCAAATTAAGGTTAAATTAAAGGATGAAAGTCTCCATGTCATGCATCGATATAATGGCACTTTCAAGTGTTTTTTCTAAATAAATAACATACTGAAAGTTACTTTTTCTTTTAAAATCATAAGATAAAAAAGGTACCCATCCAATATAAGCCTGTATTGGTAAATGCAAAATTCTGGAGTTGATCTGATGCTGGATCCGAAACAGTCGAGGGAAGTCTTTAACAATTTACAACAAATAGCTGATATTTGGACTTGATTAATCTGTATTGATAAGAACTATACACATATATGTGCTGTCACTGTCAATGAAGAAACAGGACAGTCAAGGAAACTCCTCAACGGTTTACAGAAGATACGTTGTATTTGGATTTAATTCATTTCTATCGATGAGAAGTTTGCCACTACATCTTCTTTCAGACCACAGCGTTCTCTAATTAATTACTAGTGTTCCTAATCATTTTTAGCGAAATTGATCAAGTAACTATAGTTATAGCTAGAAGCGGACTTGTTTTACGCGACTCGACGCCTTGTATTATAACCTACTATATGAGAAAACGAGAAAACCTTATCGCTAGACCAACAATAAAGTATTGTTAAACCCTCTTTAAAAGTTTTGGTGGTATGTTTGTCGTTGACAAGTTTCTAGCCTAAGGCTTATCGATGCTTAAATCTTCGCAGAAATTGGGATAAGTAGTTTAAAAGTTACGGGTACTGTGTAGTGCATACTTCAATCAAACTTTACGTCTTCTCAAAACATGTGAAATATTAGTCAAATAGGGTAGGTACCTGTGATAAGCACAGGAAATGTATTTCTCACAATCACTCAAGTTTTTTATGTGGTAACTGGGGGTAACTGGATTTTTTACTTGCAGGATTTTATTGTCGATTTTTTTAAACTAACTGCAGTCTGCTTTTGATCACGGTCAGTGAAATCCAATACAAACGTAACGTCAAACATTATGTCAGCTAATTTTCCTTAAATAATGATTTATGATCGGTACTATCAATGCGAAAGTAACTCTGTCTATCTGTCTCGCTTTCACGCTAAAACTACTGAACCGATTTGCACGATATTTGATAAGCAGATAGTTAGAGGCCCGGGGAAGGGCATAGAGTTGTTTTTATCTGCTTGGGCAAAAAAGGTGAAAGGTTTAGCGCGATAAGCGACACACGCGGGGAACAGCCGCGGTCACAAAGCTAGTATTCACATATGCAAGTTTAAATAATTTTGAATAATGCAACCAGAAATTTAAAAAGTTAATTTAATTATTGTTAAACAAATATTTGTTCTTTAAAAAAATACCTCGAGTAGGTAATCTCACTCAAAAAAGTATGAAAAGTTTACAATCTAGACTATATTGATAAACTGTATAGTCATTACATTACAGCTGTTATCTTATTTACCATCTTAATGACGGAGGCCGTAGATCGTTTCTGAGAAATGCCGCCTGTCGCGTCACTTTATGACGTCATACAAAGCTTTGATTAAATTTTTTGTATTATGTAGAGGCTTGTTGTAGCTATGTTTGTATTAAATAAAGAATATTAATTCCATGTAATAGTAAGGGGCTGTCTCCACGAGCGAGAGAATCGAAGCGATACTATCGTCACGTCGTCATACAATCAATCGTGATTCTCTCCGCGGCCCTTCAGAGAGAGTATGGTAAAACGTGGCACGACGATAATATCGTCGCGATTCTCTCGCTCGTGAAGTTAGCCCCTAAGTGCCGCTGAAGTTATTTTCAGTAGAGTCACTCTACATAACATTGTGAAGTTAAACATGATTCGTATATTCTAAAATGCTGCTACGAGTATTTTGCAAGTATTTTCTTTTTAACCCCTGACGCAAAAGGCTGTTGTAAGTCTGACGTGTATTGGCGTATTTAAAAGTTTGTAGGTTAAACGAATCTTTCTATCTAATAACTTTAAACGAGCCATTCTTGTATATATAGTATAAATTATATAATCTGAATCTCGAAAACGGCTCCAACAATTTTCATGAAATTTACTATGCAACGGGTTTCGGGGGCGATTAATCGATCTAGCTAGGTTTCATTTTTAGAAAACGTCGTTTTATTTGTACTTTCAAGCAATGAAAATCTGCTACAATATCAAATACGAAGGCAAATTTCGGCTCAACATGCAATACTATTCTCAGGTGGAAACTTGGGTGATCTCGAATGACCAAATGATCCCGGTTTCAGTCCAGATGATATATATTTTTCTATTTTTAATTCCTTCTTTTGTGAGAAAAACTTTTAGGTGCTGAGAGCCTTATAATATAATTTCCAAAAAAAGACAAGCGAAGCGCGAAAAGCTGATTTTGAAAAGTAGCAAATACTTAAACATTAAAGGAAGTCTGGGGACGCCCTCAATATTTAAGAAAGGTTTAGGTATATTATTGTAAAAGAGCAACTAAGTAAGTAGGTATGTTCTGCATAAAATATAATGTTGTTAAACTGTTATGTATCGCCAAACCTACACTTTGATGTCATTTCTTTAATGCCGCTTTACGTAGAAATGTTTTTAGTCAAACAAAGCGACCACGCGTTTACAAAGTGAATGCTGCCAAGAACTCGAGGTGTAGCGAGACTACATATATTTATGTATAGCGTACAGTACACGTACGTGAATTTTTTCACAGCAAATAAAATGTCGTTAATGGGAATACAATGTAAAATGGTTATAAATTTGGCGTTATAATGCCTGCACACATTTTTATGGAACACGTCCATAGTTAAATTAATAAAGAATCATTGCAAGGTGTATAACCAGTTTTTAGTGTGAAGATGAGAATCCCAGAGAATTAGAGCAGGTATTGATATAGACTAAAATAGGTAGGCTGGGCAGAAGAGAGGTAGAATTTATCTAATCAAATAAAAGTAAATCGAGTAATTTTATAAATCCTACTAATCCTACTTAATATTATAAATGCGAAAGTAAGTGTGTGTGTGTGAAGGTTTGTTACCGCGTATCTCCATAACTGCTCAACCAATGTTAATGAAATTTGAAACGTAGGTAGTGTATACCCTAGAATAGGACATAGGCTAATAATATTTTCTAAAATCATCCCCTAAGAGGGTTAAATAGAGGGGTGAAGTTTGTATGCAACTTTTTATTCCTTGGTCCTATTCATTTAAAATTCGGTACACATAAACCTTATGACAAATAATGAGATACGGGTTTTTTGTTTTTTCATAATTACCCCCATGGGGTGTGAAAAATGAGTTTTATTGGTAAATATTAAAGTTTCTCTGGATCTGTTTAGTCTTATGTCTGATTCACTCCAAATTCGGCACACATATACCTTAAAAGAAACAATAAAACACGTGTTTTTTATTTTTCCAAAAATACCCCCAGGGGTAGTGTAAAATAAACTTTTTTGGAAAAATTAAATATTCCAGAACTGTTTAGTCCTTGGTCCGATTCACTTCAAATTCGGTATAAATATAGCTTAAAACAAATAATGATACACGTGTTTTTTGTTTTTCCAATTTTTTTTATTTTTATCCTAATCCTACGCTGGTGAAGCCTGAGAAATTATTCTGAGGGAGATTTTCTTTGAAGTTGATATCAATACTCCTTCGTGCTTTTTACCTAAATTACTTTTTATTTTGTCACAATGACGTTTGATAACTCAGTCCAATTATTAGAATTCGAAATTTAAATTTTTATTTGTTCTTGGATATTAAATGATGGTCTAAGAGCCGTAGTATTTTTTAAGAAATCCTATAGATTTATGGATATGCCTATGGAGGCTTGCCGATTTCAAAATGTTGCTTACACGCCTACACTATTAAACTAATATTGTATGGAGATAGTTCGAGACCCGGGAAAGTATAGTTTTATCCGACTGCGAAGAAGAGATTAATGGTTTAGCGCGATAACCAACATCCGCGGGCGAAGCCGCGGGCGGAAAACTAGTAATAAATAATTATTATCATTACGCCTTATAACATTTAAATAAATAAATGAATGAGATCTATATCAACAAACGAATGAAAAAACTCTTTGTTTTATTTTAAGCCGTGAGTCTTCGTCTACATAGAAATTAGTCCAATTTATATTCCAACCGTATTTGTAACATGAAAGTTACCTACACTAATATTATAACCAATTATGTGCCTATGCATGTGCATAGATACAGAACTATTGCTGACCATGATGGAAAATGGACGCAAATATCGAAACAATGCAATCGCAGTGATTCAGTCGTTTACCAATACGAATATAGGTACATCCAATGTGAAAAATACTAGATTGTATTTTCATTGCATCCATTCAACATCCGATAGTTCAAAATGGCATTATACACTGTGAAACCTAGTTTAAAATAATATTTTACACTAAGTAGGTACCTAATATTCTGGAGGGCTGTAGTCTCCTTATGCGAAGTAATTTCCTCGCATAAGGAGACTACTGCTGCAGAAAGAGACTGTCGAGCGTGATAGGGAGCGTACCGATCCTGCACGGGGGAGAGTGAGGCGCTGAAGACCAGCGGCGGCTAATTCGGCACCGCCCTCAGGATCTGTGGCGGTGGGAGTGAGACCTCCCACCGTTCATGATACGTGATCCTGGAGACGAGGCAGCCTGTTGTAGCCGCAGGTTGTCTATAGGGAATTAGCCGTAGATAACGGCATTTCTATAGAAATGATGAGCCCACGACTAGACAATAGTGCGATGGCGCATGGCGGTCCTGGATGCAGATCTAAGAGTTCCCAAGGCCGTCATTTAAACACTTGAAGAAGGCTGCCGTGGTGGGCAACCCGAGACTACCTCTCATTAGGCTGGCAGGGACTCCTACATACCCTGCTGTCTCTCCTACAATAGCAAGTGAAAGGTTTCAACCAAAAACCTAGAAATGTAGAGAAGATTCTACCACCAAGTAGGTATGTACTACAGAATACTACCAAGTCTATCTCTCTATCAGTCACTTGTGGCCATTTAGGAGACTTTACCTACTTGCAGCGTCTGAATAAAGATCTGAACTATGTAATAATCTAAATTCTAAACTAATCCGACGAAAATTTTTTCAGCATCGTTATCTTCTACGTACCCAGAAGGCAATACCGCGTTGAATGGCAATAATTAACCTTTATCTTATTAATGTGAATTAAAATATTACTTAGAAATATCTAAATCTTAATTTAGCTTAGTTACCCATAGACACAACTTACGTTTTATACTAAGTTATTGTGTTAAATCTAGAACAAATTTAATTGTGAGCTCTATTTTATATAACTGAGAAGAAATTTTATGTAAGTATTTTAATCGCATCTAACTTTGAAAATTGCAAAGTTAACTGAGCGATCTTTTTCAGTCTCGCTCTAATTTGGAGGAGGAAAAGAATTGTGTGAAATGTTGGTAAATATGTAAGAAAAGAGTAGACGGTAATGTAAAAAGCCGGGTCTCGCCGCGCCGCCGGTCGCAGCGCCTGGCCTGTCACTACCAGCTCTAGATTATATCGCGAAATCCAATTTCGTGGTTTTGTTATCGTTCTTGCAGGAAATTCAACAGATTATTTTCTTCTAATGAAATTTAATCTAAGTATCCTGAATGTAGCACTAAAATAGTAATTATAGTGTAGTTAAGACGGCTTTTAGATGCAACATTCTCTATAGTATCTATTCAGTTTGGTTTCATCGTCCGTGGTACCTATTATTGCGGATAGTTTATTGAACATTCTTACATATTATACTTAGGGAATAACAGAATGACGACGCTATCCGCTTTGTAAAATTAGTCATACAAAGTTGGCTTGACTAATAAAAACAACGTGCAAGGCTTTAGGTTTCACAAAACAGATTTATTATTGGTAAAGTTGCGAGTTAGTAATAATATTTGAGAAATGAACGTGATGTCAACAGCGGTATGCTACCACGGTTTACGGTAAGATAAATGAGCAAAAGTAATGCAAGATGTAACTACTTATCTGCTTTACCTAACAGAAAATTTTATTTGACTGTTATGTTAGGCAGTTGTATAGTTCTGAAAACATGAAGTAACATATTCAGATATTAATAACTAGTTCTCCACCGCGGCACCGCCCGCGCGAACTATATTTTTAATAAATCGGCTGAGCGAGTATTTTTCAAATCATATAATAATTTTCAGTTTTTCCTAAGATTAGCGCGTTCAAAAAAACCCTTCAGCTCTATGATGTTGTTATAGATAAACTTCTAGCAGTAAGTATTTCGATTGCGGCGCGGTGGCGGCGGCTCAGAGTCCGGTGAGACGGGTAAAAGAGGTACAGGCGCAAAAACAACAATTTAACATGCTCTTTGAAGCACGGGGGTGTGACGCCACTAACTTCTTGACTATATGTAGACTAAATTAGATGAATTCCTTTTTCTGGTCAGTACCCTTTAATGGATCAAGATCTACGTTATTCTAAGTAGGTACCTTGTTAACAACTACGAAATGATAACCATTTAATGATAAATAACTTAATTGAAAGTTATATGTAGATCAGTAAGTAGGTATGTGCAACGGTATCTTGTATGATCCGATACACTTTTAAACAATTTTTATTTAACGTAATAAAATCTTTTCTTTAACGCGGGCTTACCGAATGATGAAACCGATTTCGGTCCGGTGGATTCTGAGATTAAATTATTAAGTACACTGATAGTTTCCCACGGAAAAGGATTTTCAAGGTAGTGCTTAGCTACGTTTTGAAATAACTTCGACCGTATTCACTTCAATATTTTGATGAAATTATTATGATGATTTCGTTCAAAATTACTTACTGTATTGATACATTTTTTTGGAAACTATAGATACCTACGTGCATACTTCCAAATGATTAACATTTATTAATTCCGCCAGCAGTTAAAATTAATGACTAGCATACATCCTACTCGGTTAAATGTGTAAATATCATTTAAAGCTTACCATTAAAACTGTACCTATGATTTTATGGAAGCAATCTTCGGAGTGGCTCTGACGATATTACAGCCATCGTAAGATTATAAGAATGACCAACATTGTTAAACATGAACCTTACACGCGTTCTTATATACATTTGCATATTACGAGTATGGCTCAGAGACTCGTTTACACTGTTACCGACTTTTGGAAATCACTCCTTTATTATGATAACATGACTACAGGAAACGGCGATGGGCCGCGCGGCCGTAATAATGTCATTTTGTTACAGATTATGTTAGAAATCGACAATAAATCGCCGCAAGAAGCTATCACGATAATTATAGTTAATGTACCTCGTTACTTAGTAAATAAATATTTGCTAAGTAAATCAATTTGTTTGCACTCCCAACTGCCTATATAATACCTACTCATTTGGTGCATACTTAATATTAGAGAAACCAGTAAACGTTAATTAACTGAGTGCTTAAGCTGCAAATAATAATAATCCTTAGTTCACTAGATCGATATTATTAAAAGATTCCGAACGATCTACATAATGACATAGATATAACCTACATAAAATGCACTCGACGTTAGATAAATGCAGGGGCGCATAACACAGGCATAGTTTTAAAAGGTGGTTTAACTTTTATGCGATGGATTCTTCAGTTCACTATTAATGCGATGGAGAGGTGCAGTATCTCGATGAATTGCAAAAAAATAAAAAGGGAAATAAAGTAACTTGTATGGCGGGTCTGTTGCAAGATGCAGAAATCTGTGCGAGTCGTGGGCGTGTGAGACCGGTCTAGACGAGATGAACTTTAAGGATCTGACGAAACAAAAATAAAACTTGCCGTATCGCGACACCGTCTTGAGGACGCTGACGCTACTTTTAATGTTTAATTTTAGGCCCAAGATTTACTTACCATGAACTACCAAGTACCAACCAAAAATCACGCCATACCAATACCACAGCAACTAATACTGCAGCAAGAATTATAGGTTTAGTTAGGTGCAAATTGAGCTGAATTCATTAGAGTTCTGTATATTAATTTACAGATAATGTAAAGAAAAACGATGTTAAATAATCTGATTTTCTCGAGTACCTCCTTAAACATTCAAGATTTTGTTTATTCATGGTTTCTATTTTTATAGTTATTTTAATATGGATAGGTATGATAGGAATTATAATTAGGTACCTATACTTACACAGTACAAGATGTTGCAAAGACGATTCTTCGACGCTCTTTCAAAAATCCAAAGTCGCATACCTACAATTGAGTGATTTGCAATGCAATTCAAGTTAATGATTTTTTAAACCATTATAGACTGCCACAGTTGGTTGTAGTCTCCAGAGAGAATCCTTTAATTTACCGAGTGGACACAATTGGAAGAAAACACAAGAGAGGGCGTCGTGCCGTATTAGATTAGCGCAGATAAGATTAGTGGCGCGTCGCGGTGCACCCACCGTCTGCCATGTGAACCTGCTAATTGCTAACTCCTCCCTTAATATCTATGCGACTGAACGATTCCGCTTAGATGATTATGGCTGTAACCGGAATATTAACTAACTATTACTATTCGAGAATCCTTCTAGGGACTCAATCTTGTCTATTGGAAAATATGTGTATGTCCTACTCTACTAGACGTATTCGATGTATCTGTGAAAGAGTTTGCGGTTTTTGGATTATTTTTCGGGAGCTTTGGGGACTGGACTCGGGTGGGGCTGCACCCATGCAATGATTCATATTGTTCAGCTTGAAGCGAGTTGAACGTCTTCCATTATTGTCATTCATCGAGGAAGTGGGCGGCGAGGGCTGCGCGGGTGCCGGCGGTAGCCCCCCGCTCAGTACTCAGTCGCTCGCCGACACTCTCGCCGCTAGTACGCGAGAGCCGCGATGCACATTGCCTACGCTTGACGCAGTCGACGCACTTAGTCGCGGATCGCGTGTGTTTGCTCTGACCCTTACCCCGTGCTACGAGTTGGAACTGTTTGTTCGAGTTGTTGGAAGTGTAGCAGCAGCCTGTAGAGCCTGTGGCGGTGGTACCGTGCGGTCCAGGCGCTCGTGCAGTGACAGCACGCGACACCCGACGGCTCAGCTGACCGGCACGCCTTCTGCCTGTGAGCGCACGGTGAGTGCGATCGATCACTGCATGCACGCGCTCCACATCACTCGTATCTATTTCGAGTAGCTCCGCAAAACAGTTCCCGATGGATTGCAAATATGCTTTTCGCACTTCACCACTGGCAACGTCAGTTGCCAAAGGTTGACGGCTCCCCTCAGGAATTGCGACTTTATGACCAGTGCTGTTGCGTGAGTGCAGCCAGTGTTGATAAACAGTGTCAATTTACAGAGAGAATGGGTTTTGAGGCAAGTGGATACCACCACGAATGGTGATTCAAATCGTGATAATGCAAATAGAGTTAACTTGAATCAATGTAAAGTTATAAATAATGGTGCATTGTGAGTTAATTTATGGTCCCCGCGATCCGTTTCGACCGCCTCGGTCCACCCTCCGCGTCGCCAGCTGACTTCCTGTCAAATTGCACTGTCGCGCAAAACGCTCATCTTGCGGCTCCCGTGCGTCGTCGGTTCGGTCAACGGTAGTTTTTGCATTCTCGCGTTTCGTAGTAGCCCTACGCACTGCCCGAATAGTTAGGTAATGAAAATAGCTTATGTTAGCGTTCGTTAGCATATAGAATATATATGTTTACGAGGTGTATGCCTATTTCAGATTATTTTACTAATCGCAATATCAGAACAGAACAAATGTCGGTACCTATCTGCCTAGTGTTAAGACACTATATACCAATATAAGTAACGAAGCTCTACAAATTTTAATTAAAACAGAGCCATTCGTTCCACAGAATGGTTACATAAAACAATTCGCTGTTAGAAAAGGAATGAATTTCATTTTAAAAAGAAATATGATCTGACCAGTATCAATTATTGTGACCTAAAATGCTTAAAAATGAGGAGGTTATATACATATTTAAGTACTGAGCAGACAGTTTGTACAGCAACATTAGTTATCTCTTATCAAATCTGCTCTTGCCAAGGTCCAACTGATACGGATTTTGGTTACATATTTACGTGAGCGTAGATTGTTAAATATTCAGTATCTAGAGAGACAATAAGTAGTAAACTGCAGGTGAAAGTAGTAACTCTACATGAAATAGAAACAAACAGGCCTAATGTATGTGTGTTTATGTAAGCAGTAAAATAATTCAGCAAAAATAACTGGTTATTATTTCGTAACATAACTACTACAGCTAACTAAACAGCTGTTACATGTAAACAGGCTGTTTTAGTCATTACTGTGTCAATATTGTAATCAATTCCAGCAGGAATGTTTTTGCCATTCTTTTTCAACATTAACGATCTAGACAACTGTTAAGTTAAAGACTGTTGACAGAGATATTGTTGCAAAAGTAACTTCTGATCTCAGGTTAATTGTTAAGATCATTGCCAACCATTCGCTTCCGCTTAGTTATTTATCAAACATTCGTATTAAAATAATAAGGCTAACAATTATTGCTATGTAACTAATTGCCGACAAATAATATTTATAAATGTGATTTTAGACGTTTGAAGTTTTTGAACAACTCATGGCTACTATGACACATAGGAATGATATGACACTCGAAGCGAAGCGATAGTCACGGAGATAAGCGGGCGCCTGTTACAGGCTTTACACCATAACTACACAGATATCTATTACATTATCTGTTTTACTGGAAACCTCGTGGTTTTTATGAATTGTTAGGTAACGAACGAGCCGCTGTGTATTTGCGTATGTATGGACTGTAATGTATAGGAAAGATTATCAATACCTATGATTATCTTTAATGAAGATTTTCGGGCTAACAACCTCCTTTTCAAGATTCTGATGTCTAAAGTTCTGAACGATTGGTATTAAATCAACGTCATCAAAGCTGTAGCACATTTTATTTACGGACTTTACAACATGGACATTATAACATTGACAATATCAGAATAAGCACCCATTTAACTTAACACATTTTCTGTATCAACAGATTGCGTTGCGATCCAATCTGCTAAACGTAATTGAACAATTTGCATGCTGATTCAAAATATTTCTTAAAACATCGTAACTACCGTTATCTTTATACGTGTACAATATTAAAATAACAAATGATTATAATATCAGGAACTAGAAGGTCACAGAAATATAAAATGCTCTTGCAAATGTCAAATGTCGAGTCCAACTAATTTTATAAATGTTCTTCTTACATAATTGTGTTATCTTCATAAATTATACTTAATTACAAAATGTAGTTACTGCTTTGTAAATGTAGTGAACAAATCGTAGAATCCATCATTGCATGATGAGGACAACAACCATTTCATGAAATGAGTACAATATTACATACAATACAATGTATTACTCTCAATAGTCTCATTATAACTTTTTCTACTTGTTATTATTTTAATATTCGATAACTTTATAAATAAAATTAATATGATTCTATTAATATTATAGAATCACATTGAATTTAATAATAATATATTCTCTTCCAAAAGCAAATTAATAAAGTGAATCATCAACCATTGGTTGAGGATAGGTTATTCCTAAACATTGAAATAACTCAATACTTACATGAGCATTTACTTTATTGGTCAAATAAAAATATTAGTCACTAACTTATCAAGTCAAAAACATACCAAAGAAAGATGTCTGGAATTTAGATAAATGAGCATGTGACTGCAGTCATTTACTTAGAAACAGATAAGTATTGGAAAACGAAATCGCCGACTAATGGGTCAGTCCATTGTCAACAGGTTATTCAGCGTTGAAGAATGCGTCGAGCGCATTAAGGGCATTTAAGGGTAAATAGACTCCCGTATCAGTACAAAAGAGTATTGACACAAGGAGATAAGCATATCTGTGCGTTAATGTAGGTATTGCGAGTCGATTTACACTCATTGTTCCGTTATCTTGTAGGTACTGTTAGCGCATTATGCCCGATAAGCAAATAAACGCTCTTGTCTCGGACATGGCACGTTACATCGTCTTTGCCGCTCATGTCTGCACGTCTCTTAACTATATTTAATTATTCCGCGAAAAATCATCATAACAATATTCATTTACCCATAAAATCATTTTGGAATGCTATCGACGCCTTATGATGTACAGCTATGTCATTTTAAATCAGATAAAAATATGTCTATGATAATACCACTGAGCCGTTGCTTTAAATTCTGCTTAAATATACGACGGATAATAACAATATGTAGGTAGATACACAGACAATTATCACAAATTCATTCTTTACATAATGTATAGATAGACTACGCACACGCTCGTTAGCACGTAAGTGGATATGCTTTATGAAAGTATGACCACAAATTAATACTGTTTGAACCAATTAAAGTTAATTAAAAACAAAAGATTGACAATGGTACAAGACAAGTATTTATATGTGGAGACACGCTTTTCGGTATCCTGGGAAATTTTCTACAGGACCAACGAATGTGCCTCGATAGCCGCCCTCGCTTATATTGGCGAATTCTTGTGTATTCATCAACAGCAATTGTAGGAAACCAATTAAGTTCCTTTAAGGCTTCTAATAGTAATGAATGTTATTCCATCGCAATTTTTATAATTCAGTAAGAAGCGTGGAGTGTCGGCGACGACGTTGCGGCGCGTTGCGTTCGTTCACTCGCTTAATGCTATATTTAGTGTAAGTAAAGTCGCGGGCTCGCCGCATGGACGGAATGCAGTCCGCCGAGCCACGACCTGCCGCAACAGTGCACTGGTGTCACAGTTTTCACGCGCAACCTCTCTCGCATCAGGATGTCCGAGGGCCAGCATGCGAGTGCGGGCCGACACGTATCCGCAACAACCGTTGTTCAAACTCGAATTCATCGGCCGTATTCAATGAAAATTCCACGGAAATGAGTAGGTGCAGCAACAAGTCGAGAAATCTCGTTGTAGTTAGTTTCTGGTTTGGAGATTATTTATGATGTAGGTAAGTAAAATTCGTTGTTCAAAACAAATAGCTATTACAAATTATGGTATTTTGGATATTTTGTATTTACTATAGCTCGGCTCTACATTTCGTTACTGAATACCTAATATGTAAAAACTGTCCCTACATTTATTAGGTCAGAATTATATGAATATTTCATTCCAGATTATTACGCCGTCATCATCGCCCACTGTTTTGTAAAATGAATCTAAAATTACTAGGGTTTTCATGACTACCATAATAATTTGTGTCTTGTCATGTAGATAAAATATCGGGTATGGTGGAGCTGTATAACGCTGAGTCCACTCCTACGTAGTGAGGAGGGTGCGTCGGCCGCGCGGCGCCGGCTAGCCCAGAGCTCAGACTATTAGTACATCCTCCAGATTGATCGCAGCTCCGTCACGTTTCAGTTATGGAGTCTTTCTTTATTCACGGCCAACTATTGTCCGCAACTTTGCCAAGGGTACCTACTAATTTCAAGAGCAGGACTAACATTCAGTTAGTTTATATCTTGATTATAGATAAAGTTATCTAAATGTAGTTTATTCTTAGGATTTTAACTCAGAGACTATTATTCACTTTTATAAATACCTACCCAATCATTTTTCAAAACTGCTGTCAATGCACTTCCAATGACAGAAAAATTACTTAACTGTTTTCGTAGAAAGTTTTTACGTTTGTAAATACTGGCAAACCAGATTTTTTCAAAACCAATCTAAGCTATCTCAATTTATTAAAATTGTTGAAGCCGTTTCGAGGATTTATATTTATGTACTAGATTTTTACAACAAGTGCTTGTTTAAGGCAGGTAATAAGATTGGAACTACACATAGATTTAGGTCACTTTCTTCTAAGATCGTCAAATCTTAATGTCCTTCCTTCTGAGTTATATTTTACTAGCAAACTCGATTTATGTGTTTTGTCGTTCTGACGAAATTTCTCATACATACCAACCAAGTTTTCATATGTTTTTGTAGACATTTTGTTTTTTATTCGTTAAACCATAACTCGGTGTTTTCTTGTACACTGGACTATGATAACGTTTTAACTGGTTTTAATGCACAGTTACAAAAATGGAAATATACACATATGTATTCCTCTGGTAGTATCAAATAGCGAGGTTGTATTACAGCCCTGGCCTGCATCATGTGTAGAGCAAGGTTACTGCGATAATACCGATACTACCTGCTGCTAATCGAATCATATCAGGTATCGGTACAATAATCTTCATAATCGATCACATGAAAAACAATGAATAATTTAATTTGCCCAAAATTAATAATTTAAAATTTAAAACGAAAAATAAGTTAGGTACACATAATTTGTAGGTATATGTATTGTCTCATTTTTAGTATAAACTTGAATTCAAATACAGAAATTTTAATGTTTGCAATTTTAATGCCGATTAGATAAAACAAGCCCAACTAAACATCTAGAGCAAGTTTCCAACGATTGTAGGTACATAACTTTGAATTTACTTTTTGTGATAAAACAGGGGACTTCAAGTCGAATACCCTAAATGGTTTCGGTACAATTACTAAATAAGCATATGATACGTTATCGGATTCATATGACGTCATAAAAAGAATCGCTAATCTTATCGCTTGCGTTATCATAGATTCTTATTGCATTCACGACGATAAGGAAGGCTGTGTTAGAGACGTTATACATACATTTACTTATAGGTAAGTTACAAAGTCCGTTCATGTGTGTCGGGTTTTAGCAAAAACGTTGGAAGTAGTAATGCAATATCATCTCCGGTCTGCCAAGTTCTATGCTTAGTTAGACACTAGGTAATAGACAGGTTGAAATGTTATTTTGAACAATATGGGGAAATTCGGATTGTTTCATTTCCTTCCTTTCGGAATGCCATATTTCCGTAAATGTATATAGGATTTAGGTTTTGTTTAATTTACCTTATTTATACAATAAAATTGTAGTCAATACCCAATACTTACATAGTTTTTTGTTGCTTTAAATGCCACGGAATATACAACCATACGGTATACATAATAATACATATAGTTTATGAAGCTCGAACCTTTTTAAACAGTCGGCAAAATTACTTCTCAAATAATATTCATGCATTCAGTATGCAGCCAGCGGAAAATTTGACCAAACCATATTTGGTGGTCCCCCAGGATGGCAAGACATCGAAATACCGGTTCTGATTTGAGTTACATTTATTATTATCATAGCATATTAAAAATTGAGCTATAGCAAACATTGAGTATCTTTAATGGGTCCTTTAAATAATTAATGTAGGGTTCAACTGATCCCAATTAATGAATAAATAACACCCTAACTTCAACATTTTGTTACGTTCTCACAAGTGGAGAAGTCATTGAAGCTTTCATACCCAAATGTTGCTGACTGGGCCCTCTTACTAATCCTATGCTGTTTATCCATCTGTGCCTTTTTCTGTCAGCAAGCAAGTTATTAATATAATACATACATGATGTAGGTAGAGAATTGAATTTTTTTAAACTAAGGAATGACATTTTATTCAAAAATCTCCTCCGTTTAAAAATTTAAATGGAGTGAACAAAATAATTTTCCCTATCAACTTAAAATTTCAATCGGTGGTAGGGAACTGATAAGTAATTCAATATACCATAATGTCAGTCACGTCATGATTATTGTTAGGTACTTTTACTTTGAATCAATGCTTCTTTGTTTGGTGAACACGACGCGCTTGTCATGTTTTGTATATTCCGTTTCACGGCAGTGGCATGACGCACATTTGTATGTAATCGCACCATGTGCAGTGTTTGTTACATCGATTCATCGGTTCGTACCTATGATGTAGATGATTACATTTACGGCCCGCATTTATTATTAATCCTACTAGGAACTTAACTAACAAAAATATTACCCTATAACTATACCTATCTTTACTGCATATATGTATAAGGACTATTCGTGTTGGTTCAATTCGTATTCGATTTAATTGATGCCTTACATAAATTTATGTCCGCTCAACTAGTTACTGCCATCTTATCTGCGTGTATTGCGATAACAATATTGTTTAATAGCATTCATTGTGTTCGGTTGGAGATAAAATAGCTAGGTCTCTAGTTGCTCAGGAATAGAACTGCTCTTCCACCACTGGTCTGGTCGCCATTTACCTAATGTCACAGTAATTGTTACCTACCTAAATAGTCTTTCATTGTATCTATTACCAATCAGCCTTCTTGTTTTAAATAATCATTATTGTACTACATACAATTGTCACAGACGACTTGGAATGCATGGCCTTATGCTAATACAAAAAGGCTTGATGCATTCAACATTTATATGCAGATACAAGTTAAATAGTTTTATTCTTTAATAAAGGACCTACTTGTCAATTGATCAATGTTAGTATAAGTACATTCATACTATTTAACCTGTTGCAAGACCACGCTTTTAGTCCATAAGCATCCGTAAGCTACAGAAATAGCGTGGTTAGTGAGAATCTCGTAGCAGTTTTGGTCGTAGTACCACGTAGTACATACCTACGTCGTAGTCGCACACTCTACATTAGACGCTTAAGGGAAACTGTTACAAAATAGTTCGTAGCTGAAATGTTTCACCGCTTAAAGTAATATTATTTTAGATAAGTGTTGCTACGAAGAAATATCTAGGTTCCCTTGTAAGGTAGGTCACGTTCTTACTGAATTGAAATAGCTATCCTAAATGCTCTGGGTATTTAAGATATCCAAAATGAAAGAAAGTTAACTTATGTACTAAAAATAAAACCAATTTACTAGTTAACTGTGAAAAAGTATAACCAAAAAGGTTTGTAGAAAAAGTACCTACAGTTTGTCTTTAAATAGTCGGCTTTAATTGTAGGGACCTTCATGCGTGTTTAAGTTATTTTAGAAATAATAGAAATGGCTTTCGTTATCTGTTATAGTGAACCCATGTCACGCTGATCGCGTATGTCACGCTGGTTGATAGTGGCCGCGCGGTCCGAAACACGTCATATGTGACAATGCTTATGTTACCTAACTCAATGTTGATAACGTAACATTACTAACAATGTAAAACAACATAAAATATGATTTTGAGATATAGCTAGCTTCCGTTCGCGCCTTGGTCCGAAGTATCTCAGTAGCATATTACCGTGATAAAAGGAAGGCTGTATGTTAATCCCGGAAATAAAATGTCTTTAAAATTTCATGTAATGCCGTAAAACCGTTTTAGTGTGACTAAGTACCTAACATACATTATGTATTCAAAGAAAATTTTACATTGGGATAGCAAAGGATAAAATGTATAAATACTTAGTTAGGTGTGTATTCATAGGAAGTAAAAATTTGTCACAGTAAATACTAGGAACCCGGTCCCGAACCGAGGTCCCGGGTTCTATTCCTGGATCGAGCAAAAAGTCTTCTCTAATATACTTAGAGAAAATTGCAGCTTCAAGCTTGGGATTGTGCTCGTTGAATGATAATAATCCCGCCCCCTATTATGTTATTTTGTAATAAATTAAGCAGACTTTTGTTTGATGTATCGTTCGCCAACCTGCATTATTTGGTTTCTTTATCATAGGCCGTGGCTTCGTCAAATGGCCTTTCTAGCGGCCAACTATTTTTAGTCATTAGTTTTATTTGTAACAAGTTCAGGAAAACAGATATAATTTTATGAGTTGGCATTTGATTACTAAATGTATTAACTGCCGTTGAAAAAAATTCTTACTAATTGTGAAAACTGAAAACCACATGAAAATTCATTCTTAAAAAGTAGCTCTTAAAATCATTGCGAACATAAATACAGACAATGAAAAGTAAAATGTTGCAAAGAAGAAAATACCCTTCAATTTCCTCTAAACCCTACTGAATTGAAATATGAACTTGAATAAGGTAATGTTATTACCGAAATAATATTGTGTAATTGACCAACTTTGGATAAGGAAAATCAGCGTCTTTCTAAAAAGAAATTGTGCCAAGTTCAATGTGAAATGGAGTAATCAACTTATTTATACTTTATTCGTACTTAGAGATTTAATTCCCCGTCATTGTTCTTTTTGGGAAAAAGTTCATCGTTCGCATCACAAAAACGTGTAACCTGTAATTCTACTAAATAATTACATTTGATAGCTCAAATCAAAGATACGTTTGGACCATTACCAACAATATGTCTATTTTAGTCCATTATGGCTTAACAGAAAATGATAAAGGTTATTCTCCTTTTGTTTTTTAACCTGTGGTATGTCTAAAATTTAATCTAGTGTCAATCGTTTTTTATTTTTTTTACGCATAGATACGAAAAGTTCATATAAATATAGATCAATTTCTAAATTTTTTTTTTTCTTACAATTTCCTTTCACTCGTACACGTGTCCGTGCTGTTATATTAAAATAGTGTTAAGAATGTCATATGCAACGCATAGGTGCTTATGACGTTCGAGAGATTTTTTTTAATACACAACTGTAAAATACCTACTTATTTTTAAAATATTCTTGACTGGCTGTAAAAAAACTCAAACTCAGAATAAAATCTAAAACAATTCGACATACGTTGTTATTGTTTATTGCCAATGGAGCGATGAATTCCATACGAGTCATACATCAAAATAACATCAAGTTTGTATTTTATTGTACTACATAAATCAATTTAATAGGTATTGCATCTGAAACTTGTTTTTGACCTTTTATTACCTTTATTCAACTGAGGAGTGTTTTTGTTAGTCAAAGTAGGTACCACTAGACCATTTATAGCGACTAGACCAATTTTGTATTACTATGTAACAAAAGAAAAATATTCAAAATTTCGACTAAAATAAAGTATGATCCGACTAAAACATTTCAACCCTTTCTAGCATCTACCTGCTGGGCACGGGTTTTTTCACAACTATCTTACGAATTGAGAGAGTTTAGGCCTTAATACACACACGCTGATCAAGTGCGGGGTGGCGGATTTCACGTCCTCGAATGATTAGTTCTTAACCATGCCGGTTTCCTCACGATTTTTTCCTTCACCGATATTGAACAGCGGCGATAAAACAATTCACACAAAGATGAAGATGAGGGTACGAACGGAATCGTACCCACGACTATATTTCTAAGGCGAGGCCCGTACTACTGCGCCGCCACCGCTATTAATAGATACTTAATTAGTTTTCAATGTCGGTACCAGAAGCCTTACTAAATCGTTATAACTATCTAGCCTACAATAATTATCTGTGTGTCTTGGAATCTTTTCATCAAGAGACGGGTCTTTGCCCCGAGGGTAATGGCGTGGCGGGCGGCAAAGACGTTGGTAATTGGACCCATTAGGAGCGGCGACGCTGCAGGTGCCTCGCTAAGACCGCCGCCTACTTATTTAGGACTTAGAAGGGCCGATTACAGCAGCCTTTATTTTATTACCTACTTAAGTATAACAGCTATTTGCTGTGTTTTAATAAAATAAAATTGCACTTAGGTAGTAGGTAAGTAAGTAGTACCTACTAGCTTATAAGGCTATGTTAGGTTAAAACCAAAACACACTAAACTACAAAATTGACTATTTTACATCTACCTACTTATGATCCTATTTTTACCTTTCTTTCTATTTTTTACTTTCTTTTTCCTTTCCGTTTAGGTTAAGGTAATAATCAGTTCAAAATTTATATAGCCTTATTTGAGCCTAGCAATTTGTGCCTACATGTGTCAATGGACTTAAAATTAATGTGCAATATTTTCCTTTTTCAGGTAAGTAACTACGTCACTGCTCGATTTCCTCGTAATAAGTAATGACTGTAACGGTAAGTACATAATTAAAAAGTAATTAATCTATTTTTTGGTCTCTATGTCTAAAGGAATACTTACTCTAACTTGTTCCACATTGAGGTATAGCTTGTCTGAATGTATCATCTTTTGTTCGAAATTCTAGAAGTACTCGTATGCATATCTACATAACACGTTGAATACCAAGGATTATTTTGACCCAAAATCAGTTCCCACCATAATTGGGTTTATCTACGAGGTACATCGTAATTAGCATCCTGGGTATAGGTATAATACCAGTTGCCACTCTAGGAGATAGCTCGCTATGATAAGTCGTAATTTGGAAATCTCGCGAATGCTAAATAATTTCGTTTTCTATAAAACCCTTCTTAAAATACTAAGTACGATATCTCGTAGTTGGTATCTCTGTTATAATTTCCCTACGAGTTAACGAGTATTGGCACTGAAAGTGTTAAATAAAAATAAATAAATGAATAAATTGTTAAATGAAAATATTATTGTTCTATATGGTATGGATGTTATGACGTATTCTATCCACATTCCTGGTAAAATGAGGACAATAAATAGTAGGTAATTGTCTAATAAGGACAATAGTTCCTATGATGTGTAGATGTCAGGACGGTGAGGCCGAACATTGGAACTTCAATTAAATCGAGGGTTCATAACCTCTGGAGGCGCCCGCATTATCGTGACAAGAGAGCCAATCACGGCGGGCTTACTGCGGCCTGTACGACATCCACAAACTCGCTCATTGATCATTCACACGAGATTGAGTTGTCCTACATGGCCCTTAATTCCTATTAGATGTTTTATCATTTTGTAAATTGATGTATGTCACTTAAGTATGTATGTATGTATGTATGTATGTACAACAAAATTGAAAAAGGAAACATAGAAAACCGCAAACCGCATTTTCGAAATGTAGGCTACTAATGTCTGACGGGCCGGTGGTGGCGTGGTCGGTTTGCTTTTCACGCCGCAGGTCGTGGGTTTGATTCCCGCCCATGTCAGACATTTGTGTGATGAACATGTCTGTTTGACATGAGTCTGGTTGAAATTATTTATATTTAAGTATGTTTCTACAAAAGAAAAGTACTTTAAGTAGTAGGTATTTATCTGGTTGCCATAGTATAAGCTCTGCCTAGTTTGAATCAGATGGCTGTGTGTTAAATAAAACAAAATGTCTTAATTTGATATTACATCCGTCATTCATAACCCAAATTCTTCACTAATGTTTTAAATGCAATAGAACTCTGTCTCTCTGTGGCGTCTTCACGCCAAAACTACGGAAACGATTTGAATTAAATAGGTATAAGGATAGTTTGAGACCCGGGGAAAGATATAGAATAGTTATTATCCGACTGCGCAAAAAGAGTTTAATGGTTTACCGCGATTACAGACAAACGCACGGGCGGATCCGTTGGCGGAAAGTTAGAAATATTAAAAAGTGTAAATCAATAAATTCAAAGTAATCCTAAATGGTTAAAACTATAGGGAAGGTTTTAACAATACATTTTGTTATTTACTCCGTAAATGTCAAGTTCGTAGAAACTTTGGACACAAGTTTAGTCATACAAGACACGAATGAATCATCTTTGTTTTATGAGTAAGTAATAGGTTTGTAATATTATATTGCAGTGGAATAACTCTGGTAGATACTTAGTGATGTAGATGGCTGGTTCACACGAAGTGATATCGTGTTTGTGTTGACCACAACGTCCACAACGAAGTCCACTCGATCCCCGATCACAAATATTTGTTGAGTAACCGATCGCCGACCTTATTGCTTGCAATGTGATAGCATTGCAAAATAATAGGTACACTACACACCACTCCGGTGAAACTAAGTCTACCTATTAACTAAGGTTCTTATAGTTTACTAGACAAAAAGGAATTTCTAATCATCGTAAAAAAAAAATTTTATAGTTAAGTTACTCATAAATACAAAGTGGCTCAAGATTCAAATCGCATTTATGTCTTAAAGTAATAGTTAATAGAAACTCGTATTTAATGGAAACATAAACAACCAGACTACTAACTGTGATTATCCAAAATGATAAAAGAAAAAAATATTTTCAGGCCATCAAATAATACTAGAGCATGGTTAATGAAAAAAAAACCATAAAGCTGTCGCGTCCCTCAGCACTCACGACCACTAATTAAAAAGTTCACCATCCGATGTAAATTAAAACGTCAGAAGATGTACCCACCTACTTTTTATTTTCACCGTAATATTGCAGTCTCATTTGTAATGATAATGTAATTAAACAACATTATTGTTCCTACAAAACTAGATAGTTAGTAGCCAGCTAGTAGCTTCATGTGAGATGCTTATTAAACATCTTAACACACGGAATGTTACGTTTTAGTTTTTTTTATTGGAGTTTAAATTATGCCAATAGTAATGTTTTTATACAATTTAATAATTATTTTTTACAAGAATTTAGATTTAAGATTTTATTACCAATTACGGCATGATGGTATTGGAGAATAATAATGATAAATTTGTATTGAACCAAAAAGCTGTTTGCAAAGTTGTGTGCAAGCCCTGATTCCCAAACTAGTGTGAGCTGTGAGCTGGGAATCAGTTTCTTCCCAGTTAGGTGTATCTAATTAGAATAGTACTTATTAGTAATAAAAGGTATTGTGTTAGTAATCTTAATTATGTGTGTGACATTAGAAATGTATTTTAGACGGTAGTATAATATAACATTAAAATTAACTGTCTTAATTTTTAAGACTTATCATCATTTACATTTATCTATAGACTATGCTTATACGCTACGTAACACATTCCATTTCCCAGTTGCGGCGTGTCTTGTGACTCGTAAGCCTTTTCCAACTGTCTATGCATTTCTAAACTTTCTTGTGAATTGTAATCTATCTAACATCACCAGTCACCTATACTGTTTGGTTTGAATTATGTTACTTGAATGTTTGAAATCTCTAGATTAATTTAAAGTCTTATTATACTTTATAAACCTTGTCTGGCAAAATACACGTACAACACACGTATTGGTATGTAAGTATATGCACGTTTATCTATATTTTTTTAGAACAGATCTAACGAGTAATAAATAGAACAGTAAACAAATTACTGGGTATTAAAGTATTCCTATTCACATAACAACGTACATATGTTACATGAGTCAGGTTTCTTACTGGTTACGCCTACAGCATCGTAATAGACAATAATCTAATTTAAAATTTATTATTAACCCAGCATTTTAATCAAAATTACCGAAGGGTTTGGTTAAGATACCCAAGTTTTAATTAGCGCACTGTATACCCTAGTTATAATAGTACACCATGTTGAATGAATGTTTATTTATCGTTCAGTATGATTCAACGCGAGAAACGTTTTAACGCATGCGAGACATCCATCGTAACATTTGAATATTAAAATAGTTCTTAATGTAGAGAAGATAAAGTTTCTTGTTACGGGAGGTGTTACTATTTCTATTGCTGCACGTACGCGAAAGCGTACGACGCACGTTGCTGCATGCCTCTTGGAAACAACGGAATGCTTCAATTGAAACGTAATCAGGTCCAGATTGTAAAAAATATCATTACACAAGCTTTAAAAGTCTAATGTAGATGAATATTTTAACTAAACTCTCTCGAAAACTGTTATAATTTTTAACTGGTAGATTTTTTATTCTTTTTATTTAAGTAGAGGTCGAGATTGCACGTGAATAATCGCTTGTCGATGAAGCGATGCTCGTTTTTAAAACCTAGAACCTTATATTGGTGTGCATTTTCCGAGCGACAGGATGCAGATGAGTCGATAATGTATCAATTTAGCATAGTCTTTGTAAATTTATAGCGCTATGGCATTTCCTATTACCTATGCACCGAGGATGGAATGCGAGGAGGCCGGGCCAGTGAATCATCGACATCGGACTACGGCTCACGTGGTTCTGTGATGTCGTCATTGTTGCAACGTTGTCCTACTATCGACGATTACATATTTGAGATAATTTACCCTTGTCCGGTTTGAGATTTTCTCTTTTTAGAAACACGCGACCTTTCAATTTTTAAGATCTTGTTGCAAGTAACTAATTTTAATATACATGAAATAGATAAGGACGATGTTATTTATCACAGCATCCTTATAAATTGATCGACATTTTTCCCCATTTCCAAGATTGCGTGGTGCCTGCTAAGCCGCGGTCAATCTAATTCAGCGCAGATATTATAAACGAATGTAGGTCACTCTCTAATAATAGGGAGTTCATAAAGTCAGTAATCATACAAGAATTCATTCATTAGGTACTAGCCATCGTCTCAATTTAAATGGTAAACCCGTATTTAATGATTCCGCCATCACTCAATCGTTTCTGTGTAAGCGTTCGGAATGCTTGGTATGTGCCGCCGGAGAGAACACGCTGGTCAATTGAAAATCTATCTATCATTAAATGCGATAACCGATGAATATAATAACGGAATTTCCTCTTTATGACGTTTAGCTTAAAGGTAGGGATTGCATGACTAACAGGTCTACGTTGAGGTCGATATTTATATCGAGGGCGTTTATTGGCGTGAATTGGGCGCATCCCGGTTGTTCGACGAAATCGCTATCCTTCCTACGCGTTATTAACTGATGGGGCTTAGTTCGGACAAGCCAGGTTCGATGTGACGTTAATGTAATAACGGATAAAACTTTTCCCGCACTAACTTCTGAATCTACTTTGAAGTTTTCTGTTACAAAGTGTTCCTCGCAGTTTACTTTTATGTTAAATCAGGATGCTCATTGCTATTGTTCACTTAATGTCATAGAAACCCAAGGGTGCTTTGACTATGGTAGTTTAAACCCATTATTATTTTGTGTATCATATACACTTTTAAACATGCTGCTTAATCTTGCGTTACTCTATCAGGTGATAACATCCTTAGTGGCTTATCACAAACATGCTTAATTACCCTTGAAACGATTCATATTCTAAGTGTAAGTTACAGGAAAGTTAACGTATAAAGCATACGGCGGATGGGCAACTCTAAGGCTCGTTAACGACTCATTCATTGGCCATCTGGTCATGTACATCGCTCGGCTGCCCCTTTTATCTCCTGCCCTATTTTATATCACACGTATAGAATCGTAAGCGGGCGGAATAAAGCTAATAGATTCGAATTATTGAATTCTGTGTAGGCTACATTTTCTCCATTCCTATTCATACAAATATGTAACTACTCGCCTCATAACTGGATAGTAATGTGTCGAGTGATACCAAAATATGACGTATTTAATTGTAGTCCATATTGTGGACTATCGCTCAGCTTGCGATTGGTCGGATCTGCTCAATTGGTTCTTTGTACTGCCGCGAGCCTCATCGCTTCATCACTTCCCTACAAATGACAACGATGTCGGTCCTATAAATAGCAATCATCGCTACATCAAATGATCGATTCATACTAAATTGGTTATTAATTCTAATGAATATTCTCACAGAACTTTAATGTAGAGGGGAAATAAGTGTGTGTGTGCTAGTTGAGATTTATTTATGTTTTATTATTATGTCTTCAGGAGTAGATCGCCGCCCGCAGCACAATTACTTAGTTCATTGTGTTTTAATAGAGACTAATTTTGTTCATAATATCTATTCTTATCAAATCTGTTTAATGACACCACACACAATGTTTGAGGTAAGTAAAAATCACAGCAAATACTTATATCGTTAGCTACCATATGTAGGTAGGTACTATTACATCTTATCATATATCGTACAGTCGGACATATTTATCACTCGCACTGACCGTCGATTTCCAAGATTAATTCAATCGGATGCGCCCATCGGATACATTCACCCCAATCGACCCTTTAGGTAACACACACAGTCGTTTTGAAACATCGGGAAAATCAGATATGCCCCTAGTTATTAACTATGTTGTTACTTTACGTACTTTTAAGTACAGTAAAAGCTTTTGATCTTAAGCAAAAAAACCAAGCATAATATCACCGATATTTTAAAGAATTTCAGAAGACTCTATCGAACGTTATGATTGGGGGAACAATTTCCCGACGGACCATAGAGCATCATTTCCTGAGCTCACAGGCTGGTACGATGTGCCTTCAAAATA
This sequence comes from Meganola albula, assembly GCA_936450015.1. NCBI lineage: Eukaryota > Metazoa > Arthropoda > Insecta > Lepidoptera > Nolidae > Meganola > Meganola albula. Next base: position 7,204,160 of record OW388155.1, on the reverse strand, counting down.
TTATTTTAAGTTTTCTCCAAACAGTGCCTATGAAATTTATCTCCATTCAAATTTTGTTTCTAAATTCTGTTTCTAAATTCTGTCTATGTAAAATTAATCTTTTGAAGCTGGATGGATCTTTTAAAAAATAGCCAGCATTCTAAAGGGAATAGTAAAAATTTGCGATTTGACTAAAGTAAAATATTCTTAGAGGTAATGCAATAGAACCCTTTCGAAAAAAACCTTTGAAAGCAGTTTTCCAAAATACGGGTATAAATTATATAAAATCACAATCCCTACAACATTGTAGAACAGTATTGACCACTAAAAGTAATTTAACTTCTTTATGCATCGCTCGAACGCGCCCAACTTCATACATGAACGTAGATTTAGTCACTACAATGTTTTATTATTTTATGTCCCCGTTACTTTGAAATGCGAGTCTCGTAAGTCTCGTTCGTACGATACGTAGTACTCTAGACAGCGGTTTTTATCAAAGACACATTTGGGATGCAAATAAAAATTCTTACAGAACGTTCGGATCTCGTGAATTTAAAAAGCGTGACTGAAATTATTTAGGTAGAGCGCTTCACTCGCTTCCTGGTATACAAAGCTGTAGTAAATGTTAAAGGAATACCTTTGTAGTGAATACTTCCGTAGACTATATTTATGTAGGTTTGCCCGCAACCCGGAAGCAGTTCAATTACGTCTGGTATTTAAGGTTACCATCTACCGGCTCTGATTGCGTCTCACCTCCCTCCTCTAGGGAATTTCTACCTTGCTTTTATTTTCCGAATACAATAAATACTCTTAATGCAATGTCTCTACAGGTAGGTACTAGGTATACCTATAGGTACAAACTTCGTTTAATTTTATTGTACTATTTTAAAAGTTATACTTACACATTATATTCGATAATTGTTAACTCTCAAATCAAACATAATTCTTAAAACAACATGAAACTGTCGATAAACACATTTGTAAACTACCAAAACACATTTACCAAATGGCCAGCGATCGGTTAGGTTCATTAGGTTTATTCACAATTCTGTGTTCGCTCAGCATCCATTTTTTTTATGTTACTCTACGGTTTACCTACTCGTTGTAATGAGATTGGGAACGTAGCAGATTTTTAACCGTAAATGCCAATGCAGACATTAATTAGTTGGGTAATATGCAAATTTTGCTTTGAAATAAGCGTCATAGAAGTTGATTAAACGTGCTGATGTTTGCTTTGACTGGATGCAAATTATGTACTAAAATGAAGTTGACATCATAGGCTGTCGGTAACGGATGCTTCAAAGTTTGCATGAAATGCGATGGCAATAAGCAGCGCGCCTCATCTCCGGTATTATTTCACTAAGCGACTCATTCCCCAACGGACACACTTGGATGGAAGGATCCGCCTAGCGCCTCCGGAAACGTACCACTGAAAACTGTCATGAACGAACGACCTTTACATAATTGTTAAATAGGCAATCATCTCTCTAAGCTGTTTGTGAAGTACTCGATAGATTGCATCACCTAGATTTTGTACAGATTTGCTTGTCACTTCATTTGACAAATCGTAGTGTCTTGTGTTACTTAATATAGATGGCGATTAACATCATATTTATTTTGTTGTAAAATTTGTTATTATATTCTGAATAACATTTTATATTCCACGTGGAGATCGTATAGAATATCAAACATAACAACCATGTTAAATTTTTAATCAATACAAGAAGCCATACAGTTAATTCTCTCTATTAACGGCTACAAGTGAGATTAAAGCCGCCGCAAAGTGTGTTAAACAATAAATTTATGAAGCATGCAGTTCCGGCACTCGTTCACCTACATTTTTAATAATTTACTTGATTAATCGTTAATCCATGGGTAATAACTAGTTTTAATGCTAAAAAAACCCTTGGGACCTTTGTTTTCTTTTATTTCGGTAAAAAAGTGAGAGTAAAGCACTTTAATACAAACCTTAAGAGTACCTCTGTGTGTTAGTGGAGGATAGAGCTGTGTTTAGCGATTCCCTAATGTTTCTTAGTGTCGAGATAGTTTATTTGGGCTGTTAGCAGATAACGTTCCAGTGTTCTGTGTTCAAATTTATTGCGTTGTAAATCCCTGGCGTGGCGTCGCGCCGACGGCGGCGGCAGCCGCGCGATGACTTGCACTTCGCAGGCCCTCCAGGATCAGCGCTTTTAAAACATTTCCCGTACCCTACTAAAGGGGACATTAATTAATCTCGCCGCAATGTGTTCAATTCCATTGTGACTAGTTTAATCCATTTTGTTGCCGACTTTACACGTACTTCATTTAGTGTAAGCTTTTTTGCTAACTATCTATTTATTTTAGAGAATGGAATCATATTTTTTACAGCTCTCCGCTACTTAGTAGGTACATCAATAGAGACACGTATTATACTACAATTGAGAATCATGGGGGCGTCATCCGCGCGTGTTAGTTTAACAATATCCTGTCTGTTGTAGTCATCTTATTACATAGGATAGCTACTACGTAGGCACAGAAGTAACCGCAGATTACTCATTAGAACTATGCATATGTTCATATTATCAGCGTATAGAATGAACGCTATAAATAAAGCTGCCCACATGAAGCTAATGAACTGTCTGCATAATGTTCTTCACTAAAACCCCCACTATTGTTATTCGCATTAGTGGTAACCACGCTTAGTCTCCAAATTCATACACCCGTCCTCGGCTCCCCACGCTTTTATACCGAAATCCGAGCGGTCTCTGATTGCCAGTGACTTGCAGTTTACTGTAGTTACCCAGTTAATTGTGTCTGCTACCGTGTACCTACCTAACCTACACATCTGTATGTAGGAAAGTACAATAGTTTGATACGCTTACTCTACATAGGTAACTTACTTGACTACGTTTTGCTTACGTAGTACGTAGCACGAGCACAACGACAACCACACGGTTACAACTGCTACGAAAAACGCTACTAAGTATATCTTATTTTGCTACGTGACACGCGGGCAGTTAGCTACGATATTATTCTGTGAGTTTCTAAACACACCGTTACGAATAAGAAGCAGTTTTAATGAACATCAGATATTTCTTAATCGCATATCAGCGTATAATTAATTTTCTTACAAATACGGGCTCTACCTATACGACATAACAGCAATAACTGCAATCGCACGGTTACCAAGTTGTTAACGATACTCGGAAAAACGATAAGAAAAAGTGGCAGGCATGTTTTATTAATTCTCCGTACACACGGCTCGGCCGCGGAATGGAGTCGACCGCCATTTTTCTGCGGACGAGATTTAAATATGGAATTCCGGTGTGCGAGCGGGAGAGGCGCGTGCCATTGACCTTGCGGCATCAGGGCCGCGCACGCGCCCGTGCGCCTGCGCCTCTGCACCGTCTGCCCACTACACTATATTGCACTTTTACGTTTACATTTTATTGCATTTTTGCATTTGGTCGTTGTACCTATCTACCGTCGCGTAGTCGTTAACTCGCGCACATCGCGTTGGTAATTGTTGCTAGATCAAAATTTATGTATGAACTCGAATAGGATTAATGCAGAACTTCTTAGGTAGGCACCATATTTAAAAAGTATGTATGAGTTTCGAGGTACCTTTTAAAATATATGCAGCCTTCAGTCATGCCAAAGCATAATATACTTAGGTGAAGCTGGTTAAGTTAGGAATGAAGTCTCCGTTGACGAGTTTACGCGTACTGCATAACAAACAGCATTTACCTAGATAACTAGCGCCATCGACACGCACAGCACCCACCTACTTAATTAGTGAAATTGCTCTCTGTTTACATAGCCGAGTTGGAAACTTGCCTAAATCACTGCAAATCACTACAATATGACAAAATCAACCGACGCGAAATGAAAATACAAAACGCGTAAAGGCGTGAGCCAGGTTTCGTTAAAAAAACAAATACGGAACTTAAGCGCATATCTGACATCTAATTTAATCAATCAATACCGTGTACGTGATACTGTCATCCGAATAAATCAATCAAATGGCTGTCAAGGATCTTTTTGTAGTCATTCTAATGCAATTTTATTACATTTATTCCAATTTGTGATTATGTTATCATAACTTTGCATCGTTATCTATAAAGTCAAACAACCCGTTCAACACCATTCTGTGACAAATGTTAATAAATAAATATTAGATAACAATGCGTGTCGTATTCTCAAAAACGTTTTTTGACGTGACAACGTCTTAAATTAGGTTGCGGCTGGGAGGCACTTATGAAAAAGTGTAACGCTCGGTAACGTTACGATGAGTCACCGAACGAGAGAGAGGCCCGCCGAATGCCTTGCGTCTCTCTCCCACTCAACTATGTTTCATCCTTCTTCCTACTATACGAATGAATATTCACATTAAAATTATTTTACCACTCAAAGTCGTTGTCACGTAAAACTTTCGCCCGTATACCGAATTTACAGGCAACCATTTTTTTTTTTTACTAAAAGCTCTATATATCTACAATCTGCTAGGTTTATGAAGGATTTTTTGTTTTATAAAAGCATTTTCTTATTTCGGAAAACTAGGTCATTACATTAGAGCAGCGACACTATTGGGCCTCGCCTTTGAAATATAGTTTAATCCTCCACACATCTTTGTGTCAATTGTTTCATCTCCACTGCTCTATATCGGTGAAAGAAAACATCGTGAGGATACCGACATGTCTAAGACAAATCATTTTTGGACATGTGACATCCACCAACCCGCACTTGGCCAGGGTATGAGAGTTAAGGCCTAAACTCTGTCAAACTTTTAAGATAATTAAGAGAAGACCCGTGCCCAGCTATGGAATACTAAAAAAGGGTTGAAATGAAGTGAGATCATTACCTAGATTTTTAACGATGGCTAGTCACCCATTCTATATTGGATTATGTTAATTGTAAGCTTTATAATTTTACTAAGCAAACATAAAATACTGATTTCAGTTCGTACAACTAAAATCACATACTTACGTAACATGTCACTTCTGTTATTCGAGATGGCTCCATTTTCAGCCCACTCTTCTTACGACATCAAAAAAAAGTTGATAGACGCAAAGAAAATGCTTAGATCGCACTTTGTTTTGGAATACTGGAGGTAGCGGTTGAGACAAAAACATCTAAATTAGATTTCAAAGATTTTGTGGAGCCAACAACACGTCTTACTGTCTACAACAATCTATTTTATCGTAATAAAGACCAATATCCGAAGAAACTCATACGAGTTTGAGTACATTATTATATTGAAACGGATAAAGTTTCAAACGGATCGGAACTCGGAAAGTCTGTGGATGGATTGTAATGGTATGTCGACCACAGGTCCACTGCTCGTTGCAACTTTGTATGTAATGCTAAGAGACTCCAAGGTCCACCTAAAAGATTTCCAAGAATTACCTAATCGTCAAACATTTACCCCCGTATTCTTAAACGTCCTAGCGAATTATAACTACATAATAGGTTTAGTATAATTAGTTTGTCTTTATCTGTCATCTTTATACGAATAAGAAAGAGACAAAGAGTCTTTTTTTATGAATAAGACCGTTATTATATATTTAGATTGAGCTTAAGCTTCAGCACAGATCCAAGTTTTTAAAAGATCGTTGTATAAGTGAAAACGTTCTAGGCTAATATGTAAAAGTAATGAGGCTGATATTTCTGAATGGAAGCCATTTCAAAGATGACGAATCGATATCCGAATATATATAGACACGAGTAAACTTTGATCCTGATTTGTACCTGCCTACTAAACCTACTTCAACATTTTCCTTAATCTTCCAATAATAGCTGACATGATGCTAAATTTTCCGCAAACGCGTTTAATATTAATGAAATCAATCAATTTAGGACACGACCATCATTACTTTGCGCTGGATGAAAAGGAAGGAACTTTGCGGTTCCAGATATTTGAATAAGTAATAACATTTCCATAACAACCTCAAGATAATTAGGTATCCTCCTTTCTATTAGAAAATATTTAGCTATTGAAAATGTAACTTAAATAATACCATGCATTTAACGGAATTTCTATAGTACCTATTCTTGTGTTTAATAAAGACAAACGATAATTCGTTTACATTACAATAAAAATATAATAATGAGGTACGAACTAGTGGAAAGTTTGAAAACACACCAAACACCATTCTATCCTCTACTTTATTGTGCAAAATATTAATAAGATCGACAATAGAGAAAAGAAGGAATTGCTTCTACTTCGCACCTTTTTTATAACTTTAAATATTAGAAGAACAAACGACATTCCAATATTTTCAAACATCAACAGAAACTATTCCGGAAATCTGTTATTATCTATCAGCCGTTTGGGTACCAAAGTCCATTACCTTTCACGTGTATCGTATTTCTAATAGTAGGTACTGGTTTGGTGTAAACGAAGTTTCCAATTTCGTGTCTTTCATTATTGCCTTTTTAATTTGTGATTCTGTTAACGGAAGCTTAGTGATTATCGCTGGATGGTAAGCTTCAGACTAATTACTGTGCAAGTCGACTCATTTAACATACTTTACTGTTAGTATTCCTTGAAAACTGTGTAATTACTCTTCCACAATGTTTATTAGTTTAACAGCTGGCTATTTTCATTATTAGGCAATACATTTTTCTTCAAGAACATATAATTATCAGCAGTTATACTCAGCTCATGCGCGATAAAAACCCCTCGTTATGTGTATTAATTGATTTCTTTGTAGATTTTTCATATTTCATCGCCGTTTAAATGCATGTATGCAACATATTGGCTAGTCGCACGCGCCGGCGCTGTTATCTTTCACGTACATTATTTATAACTTCCCAGCCCCTTTATCCCTCTATCTCTTCCCCTCTCGTCGTCCGGCACAATGCGCAAGCGCATACGGGCACTCTGACAACACACGAACTCTAATTTATATTATAACGCTGATTGACTTTATCTATTACTTCCATTGTCGCCGTATCTTTATTTCATCAAGTTTTTATGGCTCGATTAATTTTAGTGTTTATTACCATTATAACATGTTTTGTTATTACGTGTTGACCTGTATAGTGATTATTGAATAGTTAAAGGAAAGATCATTTAAAAGATGACCAGCCCTGATTCCCGAATCAGTTGAATCCGAAAAATTAACAGTTTCAACCACTCAAATTATTCTTTATCTTGATACAACGATCATAATTTCCGGTTTTGACTTAATGCTAGCTGTTAACAAAATGCAAGCAAGCAAACTGGTTGTATTGGGTGCATTGTGTAAGAAAGTAAGTGAATCGGGTGCTCTGAATGCGCGTCAGGTGCCGTGACACGACAGACGGTTCGAGGACGTGGTCGCGCCCGTGCCGTATAAGCGACAGTTCCGGTGTACCGCATCCGGGCCCACAACCCGTTCCGAGAGACTGATGACCGCAACGTAACGGAACGCGATACCACTAGAGAGGCCCGCAGCCCGCCCTGCATGTATAACTACCCGCGCCTTGGGAACCGTGCCACTCGTCTTAGCAATCACACGGTTACGTAAACTTTGGGCCGGTAAGTACGAGTATGTTTTGTTGATAAGTGGCATTTAACCAAAAATTAACCGTATAAAATTTACAACGCATGGTAACCGATTACTTCATGCTAGTTTGTTTTAAAAATTTAATGCCAAGTGACTCTAAATAATTTTTCAATATTTATGTAATTTACTTTTCGTATCTAAGAGGCTATAAAGGCTTTGTATGCTAAATCCACAAAACTGTAGACAGCGGACAGAAAAAAGATTTAAACAAACAACGGCTACGAGTTGGGTCGAAGGCTGTGTAAAAAAAGGGCATCGTATTCGAATCTCAACTGTGTTCACGACAAGACACCTGCACGCCAGACGAGCAAAAAATTCGCGCAAAGCAATCATACGACGACGGCGGTAGCGTAGCTCATGTGCCACGAATCGAACAGGAAACTTGGAAAAGAATTGCACACTTTCGTTAAAATCTTCGTTCTCAAATACTTTAGTGCAACCGCAGTGCTATTTCTCATTCATACTTTTAGCGTTTCCGAGATAATCGCGACGTTTACTTTTATTACAACTTTTATACTATGAAATGTTTTATGTTCTACGCTGCATTTTAAATTAAATTCATCTTTATTACTGTTAACCATATGTCATTGAGACAAGGTAGACTACATTTAGGTATCTTAAAAAAATCGATTAAATTTGCTATAATCCGACGATAGAAGATAGGTGACAAGTGTTATTGTTGGGTGTCTAGTCTGAAGTTAACTTTGTGTTACATCTTACTTCGTTGACTTACGTTATCTTTTTGGAAAAAGGTTAAGCACTTAGGCAGCTCAAGTTTCAAGACGATCGATTGGTAAAAATGTACCTAACAACAGTTATCAACTTTTCGGAGGGGAACTAGGCGAGACACTTTTGTGAGAGGCGTGGCGTTATTTTCTTAAAGGAAGGTTTGGTTCGATTACAAAAAGGTTTAGATCCATAATTTTGTGAAGTTAAGAAATTGAATTTTGCTGAATGTGAACCATAAAATACAAAAATAAATAAGCGCAATCTTTGTCAATAAATAATAACTAATTAACATAATCAACAGGCTGCAAATAAAGCAATTAAAGTGAATATTAAATGAATGTAAATAAATAAAACTTAATCATTAGCACAAAAGGTTGTCGAACTTTGTGATAAACATAATATAAAACATTCCACGTGTCTTCCATTAGACAGCCTTAAATATCTACTAGTATTTGCAATTATCGTGTTGCAATTCTGTATCAGTTTATATCTAACTTTAGTCGAAACTGCAGGTCAACGTTATTTAAAGGCTTGTAAGAAGCAAAATGCTGTACATACAAGTGATCGAGCGAGACGGCAATTTTTCGCAGCCGGATGCCGTGTTACTTTCAACTATAAGGAATGCGGCCAGCTTCTCTTGCCTGCCGCGCCTGTCTGTCTATTCAAACTTAGTATAGTCCTTCTAAACCAAATTGTTCAAGGACAAATTCTACTCCCAAACGGTGTTCTAGAAACAAAATACGTAGGTACTGTAAAAATACACAAATTTTAACTATCATTTAACTCTCTCTAAGTAGATAGATATATAAGCTGCGTTTCTTATATTTTTGCATAAGTCGATAGAAAAAGAATAAACATTATTCTTCTTTAAAACATAGGAGAGGTATTTTTATTTGTAACTAGTTTGTCGTCCATATTTTTTACTGTTATCGCATGTTGAAGTAAACTGGTTTCTAAGACGCTATGGTATCCTACGTAAACATTATCAGCACTTCGATAAAACATGTCATTGTTCTGTGAAGGACGTATGACAGACATTGTATTGTCGTCATATTCTCATATCACTGCAAATAATATCAGCAATGTACATACCTATCCGCAAGCGGCTACTTTCAGCACTTAACAAAATCTACACACGCGGCAGCGTATGAAGCCAAGTTCAAGTAACCGTATTCTCAGTAGTAAAGTAATGACTGTCTGCTACTTGATATTAATAAGATTATAAAAATTTTACTATATATGATAACAGGTTTCCTTATGACCCCAAGCACTTAGTAAAAAAAATAAGGTTTTAAAATCCATTACTCTCGAAAACCATTTACACGCATTGTAGGTAGCTATCTTAAATCGTAACTAAGTGCCGTTTGTTATTGAAACAGAGAAAGCATAAGTACTATTTCTGCTTAGTACAACATAAATATGTATTTAACGCGGAGGATTTATGAAAAATATACATAAGAATGTATACACGAATCATAAGCCTGTATGAAAGTTTACACAGTCTGGCCTCGATTGGTGCAGCTGTGACGTCACCCTTGTGATAGATTAGGTCAACAATCAAAGTCTTCATCTCCGCGATGATAGCACACAACACAGATTACTTTCAATGTTATTTCGGCCGTCGTCCCTCGGACGTAAACAAAGATTTACGTAGCGTCGTAGTACCAAGTCCGAAGACGACGCGACGCGACGCGACGGATGGGACGATGACGGCAGTAGGAATGTAATCTCGTCACTCGCCTGCTATGTTGCTTGCTTAGCAAACATAATAACATGAAGAAGATAATGTAGCCGGGGTATAATGTAGGCAGAAAAATTCGCATGTAGAAATGTGTGACAAGAGACAACTAGCTAATGTTTTATGCAGTGCTTCTACAAGTAACAGTAATGTAATAAAATTCTCTGAATACCTCGATAAATAGTTGTGGGATCTTAGAGGCCACACCTTACAAACCATGTAAATTCCGTCCTACAGACGAAGCAGATTTGCATACCGACCGTTTGTATTTGCGAATGGCGTCTAGCGAGAGCTTGTCGAAATTGGCAATGCTAATAATACAATGGCCAGACGCACCTCGTGTAGCATCGCATCTGTCGAATTCAAACGATAACATGAATAAACGGCCTTATTGACGAACACAACAAGAACCTATTTACCTTGTCAGGGACCTAGAATTCAGTAACAAAGATCTAAGTCCTCCTTTGGCTGGGTGAGGGACAGCAAGGTAAATTCACTTTATTTGAAAATAACCATAAAAGCTAGAATCGCTTGATGAATCTCGTAGGAAGCATTTGTAGGCTACGCCGCCGTATCACGGATAACTTTCGACAGTCATTGAATGGAGGGTTCGATGACCCAGCACCGAAGCGTTGTTCGAATTTGCATGTGTCAATGACACGATCTGCAGCGATGCCGACGCGTATACTTTTCCTTTCAGTCGGCGAGCTACACAGTTTTCGGAATGACCTCGTGACACAACTGCGCCTGCACCTCTGCGGCCACCGCACCGGCCTGTCTTGTGGCTCATTTTTTATGCCAGCCGGTTTACGATTGACTCACAAAAGCTATTTTATATCAATTTATTTAAGTATACAGGTAAATTATCAATATTCAATTTATCTTTATAAAATTTACAGGTCTTTTTATTGCACATTATGTAATTTATTTATATTATTACACTCCTACTAAGTATTTATTATTATATTAATTACATGGTTCATTTTCGACAGACCATTCAAAGTTAGAGCAGCCACGGTAAAAGTTTTTTTAAGTCAACTGTACTTAAATTCGCCAATAAATCTCAAGATCATTCAGAAGGATATTAATATCCGACAAAGAGTTTAACAAGAATCTTACGGTCATCAAACACGTCGAGTCGGAACGTGCGAAATCCAATAAAGAACTCGCGGCACCTGCGCCTTATTACATTCTTTTGGTGATGCGCACCGGTCGGTGCTCGACTGAAATTCACGCAAACTTTCCATGCCGGGAGATTGCTTGTACAACTTTTACTTTGAAAATTTGTTCCATTAGTATCAGCGGTGGAACGAAAGTTTTATCAACGAAATGTTTTCATAATTCAGTATTAAATTCCTCCTCCGTTCGCAATCGAATGACGAGTTGACGTCGATAAGTTCCAAAGCTTTCGGCAATCTTAAGTTTGAGTTCGACGGTTGCGTCTAGATTGCGTCGAGTTGTCGTATTGATCCTGTTTTTTTTTTAATTTGCGATACAGAGAATTATAATCAGACGTATTTCACATGTATGAAACAATGAAGTCCCCTTGTGGGCGCTGCAATCTTAATTGCAAATGTGTAATTAGCATAATGCGCTTTGTGAGTTCTTGAATGGTGCGGGCCCAAGGCGAGTGATGCGAATGCGATGTCCTTATGTGCAATAGATGGATGTCACCACGACTACAACCTGGTTACTAAATGAATAGTTCAATCTTATCTACGCCAGTATCAAAGTGCATTGTTTTAAACTACCTATAGTATATAATATTAGCTTTTTGACCGACTTAAAAAAAGTTATTAAATTATGATAGGATCTAGCTGCGATTTATAATGGAGTTTCACGAACTCAAATTAGTATTTAATTCTGCCTACCTAAAAACTAACTATCTATTCAGGTTTTTCTTTTCACTAGGATGAACATTAAAAAAGTTCTATACAGAACAGATTAACGTGCCAAATAAACTTAATTAACTGTACGTGGTATCAATTCGCTACGTGCAAATAATCGGGTAAGTGCAAAAAGTTTAATTTCGGCACTTAAATTAACTGGTTACATTATCAGTTACATCGTAAATGTCGAAACATTCGCCTTATAGGTACCTATAGCTCACAGTAGTCAGTCTTATAATATATCTACAGTCGTGGTATAGTTTCGTCTAATTTAAGCAGTAGGTAACTGTGCTCCGCGCAGTACATTTAGCTAGCTAATTAATAAATAGAACACTCTAAACATAGTTTTCCGAATGGCAGCGCGAGGAAATTATAATTAGTACCTAACTGTGTGTGAAACATAATTGGTTTGCACCCATTACATACAGTAAGTATGTGTGCATTTATAAGTGTTAAAAACTCACTAATGGATGTAACTGGGCAATACAAGTGTCATTTTAAATATTGTTTATTTTTAACTAGCTTTTTCACAATGCCTGAATTTATAAAATTATAAATCAAAACAATATTAAATGTTACCTAGTTATACTCAGGTGCACTGTGCATATTTATAGAACTAGAGAATATCACCATAGAAGGTTTGTCGTTACCTAGAAACACCTAATCGGTACATTTTTATGCCCACTATCACTGTAGGTGTTCCAAGCGAAGAGTCATTAACATAACATTATCAGAAAGACGGTCGTATACATTTTTATCGCCTGTACACGAGAATTTCACTAAGCAATTAACGTGCGAGTTTAATTATTTATTACATTTAATTAGTGCTCAATTAAGGTAAGTACAGTACGACTAACCAAATAATTTTCATTGAGCGTCAATAAAAAACACTCGCACTTGTCGCAAACGTATAAGCCTCGAGTGTGACTAAAGTGTGCCTGTGCCCATTGCTTTGTTAGTTTCACTGTACTGCGTTATTTATTTAATTAGTATAATAAAAAATTTCAACAGCTCGTAAAAAAACAGTAACGGATGTTCCGACTAGTGATGCCCAAAAGCAAAAAGTCAATACTCTACGATATCAGCAAGAAATTTAACCTTGTTTTAAAGGTGAATGAGAAACAAAACAGGTGAATCCACACTTTGATGTCGAGTAAATTATGGAATGACGTTTGATCAAGACAAACCCAAGCAAAATCCACTCAGAATTCAAAATAACTAATAGGTATGATCTCAGTTTGCTTCAATCGGGAAAAGGAAAGTCTAAAATAAATGTAATTAAAACGTTGGGACGTCAAATACCTCACTCCCCCGTGACCATAAATTCTGAAAAGACTGAAACGTCTAAACGACGTAAAATGTAATCCGTTATAAAGAAGTTTTATTTCCATCAGTAGTTTAAGCGCCAACATAGAATAAATATATATTTATTCATAAAAATCTTATTCATAAAAATCATTTAGGACATTTTAGTTAAAATGGACTTCCTCTTTCTTGCTAGCATAGATGTCAAAATGACAGACAATGACCAGCGAATTTTAAACCTATTATAGCTATAAGAAGCTTGAATGACTTTTATGAATATGGAGGTAAATCTATGTCACCAATCAAAGATAATTAAGCACCCAGGTAGCTACATAGTAATGTTATTTGACTTCAGGGTACCTGGATATTAGTGGCGAAGAGCCCATGGAAGCCGATCCCAATCGACTTCCCTTTAGGAATTGATTAATATCGTTTACTTCATTAAAATTATATAACGCCTAAGAGTTTTAAATAGCATCAAAAATAAGTACAGTATAATATGAAGGCGCTGGTCGCCATAGAAACATTGGTGATGGTATTGAAGAGATATTATTTTCATAGGTAAGAACTTTATTGAACCGGCTTGCTGCTCGAATTTCCACCCCTCACCACTTGCACCTAGGTATTATTATCTCTGTTTATGAGTAACTGTATACTTACATTTGTGGATACGCTTCATAGGTATTCACTGCATGAAATGACTACGGACACGGGCACATAAATAATTCAATTACCACTTCTTTGCTGACAGGTATAAAATTTATGTGTAGAATTTTAATATCACTTCCTTCTTCCGTAGTTCATAGACCCTTCACTAAAATTATGCCTGGATGTAATCTATAAATAAAATCAATTGGTATTCGTCAGTCTCGCTAAAATTCGGGAATGGATTGGTTGGATTGATTTGGCTAATTTTGGTTTTGAATTATTTATTGAAGCATAAACACTTTGATAACTTTGTTAGTTTGACATAAAAGTCACGTCACCAAGTGTGGCACTTTTTGTATGCTTTTTTTTCTTTTTAGCATCTTGTTCATATCTCTATTTAGTTGTGATCTTGTTGCAGCTTCGCCCGTGTGGTGTAAGCACCCGATTCTAAGTACTGAAAAGTGCATTTTTTATTTTTCCTTAGGTTTACCCCGCTACGCATAAATCTTGTTCTGACAATAACAAACAAAAAAATATCTATTACGGTACAGTCATTCGGAAGTTATTTATATAAAGATAAAGTATGGACCTGTATGGAATATGTTAACTTATTATTAGCGTATTCATCTTACATCGCAATACGACAATTGATTCTAATTATTATTAAAATGGAACTTAGGTACTTTATATTAGATTTTATCGCGGTTCAAATGTAAACTGCAATAAAATATCAATTTCACTTCAGTCCCCCGTGACCATGAAAACTGAATAGATTTTAAAACGTCGGGATATAAAATCTAAAATAACCGCGATAACATCCTTTTTGAAGTAGTTTTATTTCAATAAATTTTAAAGTATAAAATCCGGTAGAAAGTAGTTTCATATTAATGTATGTAAATTCTCTTTAGTATTAAAAAAAATCTTAGATTTACATGAGTGGAATATGTATTACGCAGTTATACCAATTTGCTTGTAAAGCATCGGATGCGTTTTAGCTTTAACGCTATGGCCATGGGACTTGGCGTCGGGCGGCGCGTTTTGCGATTTCATCTTCATTGCGTATTTGTTTTAGAAGTGTCTAAAGACAAGTGAACGCGACTGGGCAATGAACTACAAAATCGCCAGTCGCACCGCCCGACGCAGTGTCCCGTGGCCACGGCGTAACACTAATATGTAAACTGTGTTTTAATTAAGTAATACTATTATTTATTTGTATTAATAAATATACTTTTATATTGTTCACAGGTACGTTTACACGGAGTTTGTGAGGACAGAGCACATCTCATCAAAACTATATCGGTAATATTACTTTAATTATTTATTAACATAAATATTTGACTGGCCGGTGGCGTGATCGTAAGATTCTTGCTTTTCACGCCGCACGCGCAGGTTGGTTCGAATCCCACCCGAGACAGATATTTGTGTGATAAACATGTCTGTTTGTCTCGAGTCTGGGTGTAATATCTATTATAAGTTTAAGTATATATTTACAAAAGTATTGTAGTATATTATGTTTAATATATACCTACCAGTTATCTGGTTTTCATAACACAAGCTGAGATAAGCTCTGCCAGTGGCCCCAAATGTCAAAATACGAAATCGGTAGAGCTTCCCATTAAAATCGGTATATTGGTACTATTTTGGGCCATAAATCGGTACATGGCAACAACTACAATATTGATCAAATTTGGTGATCCAAAATATAAACACAACAGTGTAAAATCGCGGAAAAATCGGGAGAAACACCGAAAAATCGGTAGATTCAAGATCACTGGCTTTGCTTAGCTTGGGACCAGGGCCCCGATACTCGCGCTTTAGACATTTGTCAGAAAAAATGACAGAAATCGCATGAAATCCTTATTTTATTTTCGACTGTCTATTAGAGATATGTCTTTGAGATAAATGTCTGAACCGCGAGAATCGGGACCCAGATGACCACGTGCGTTGATGTCCTAGAATATTATTACTATCGCTAATCTATCCAGTTAAGTTAGGTAGATTCTTATTTTACGTTAACCTAGAAGTGCAACCACTAGAACACCTCTCAGTTACTCATAAGTAATTAGTAAAATCTTATTCTTTTTTAGCAAATAAAATCGACCTTATTTATAAGTGACTATTTCGGAATAACCCAGTTTCTAACAAAAAAAAAAGTAATTTTACAAATCTGATGAAACAAATAAAATATTATCTCCTCGTTTTGCAAAGTTGGGTATAAAGTGAAGCGAGTGCGTGTAACGATATGTCAGTCAGTATTGGGTGTTTGGTGTTCGTGTCCCTCGGTCACGATGTCTTTACGACGCCATATATCGCATAGAGGTAATTGAAGGCAACAGCGCGTGTCCTATGTTTCTTACAGATTGCGTCTAGTGTGCGGTGCGGTTTATGTTGTAAATTTTCAACCGGTTTCAAAAAGAAGGACGTTCTCAATTCTACTTTTGCCAATTGTAGATCGATTTTGATTATTCTTTAGCAGTGAAAACTTCTTTAGCCGGGTTGGCATTTTTTGGTAGAGGAAAATCTTATAGGTTCGCGTCACTGCCGTCTCATGACTTGCGCTTGCGCAGCGGCGCGGTGGCGGTGCTATGCGCGTTAGCCTACGTGCTTTTTGGACCGGTGAAATCTCGTGAGTTCGCAACTACTTAACTGCCAATACTTTTTTGTTTCAATGAGTAAACTTTCTAGGTGGTCCCATTAATTTTATTAAAATTGGTCGAACAATTTTTGAGTTATAGTCGGTTCGTGTTTTTTAAGAAGCCATTATTGGATTATAAACCTTGACTTAAAAGAGAGACGCCGGTGTATCTGTGTGTATCAAATGGCATAGTAGCGTTTAAACTTGTGTAACATATAACTTCTTTCTTCCATGGTTTAAACTAATGGTAGGTTTATTTGTTTAAGCGCTTTTGATGCGGTTTTATTTAAAAACTGATGTAATCGAAATGGTTTTAAGTGGGGGTTTTAGTTATTGTATTCAGAATATTTACGATACTTCAGTTTAAATATAGATAGTGAAAGGAAATATAAATTAGAAATAGTTAATTAGTTATACAAATAGTCTGATTTATACAACCTACTTATATATTCAAAGTAGCTACTTTTAGGTTATTTTCGTACTGTTCGAGACTTTAAATTTAAATCGATAATCGCAGGTTTCTTAGCCCTCCAATGCGTTAGTAACACACCTTCGGTACCTAATTTTCACAAAGGGACGTTGTTTATAAAAAGTTTTTGATGACAGTAGAAAATATAAATATTCGTTACCAGCACAGTATAAGCTGATCGCGCATTGTAGGTTAAAGATTTCCGTACTAGGAGAAGTCAGCTTATACTGGAAATGTATAGCTTGATATGTAGCCGTGTGTACGAGAAGTTTTTTTTATATTGGAACAGGAAAAATATCGGAAATAAGAATTTTAGCAAATTATATGAGCGTTATGCCCGAAAAATCCTTTTTAAAGTCGCTTAAAAAGATAACTTATTCAACAAAGTTTAAAGATCAGCTAAAGCTACACGAGCGAAAGTACGAACCAACTCTGGTGTGACGTCATTTATCGTGCCGTGTTATCAGCTTATCAGAACCTGTTCACTGATTCAATTGCATTATTGTGTACCTTATCAATTGGAAAACCGACTATTCTGATAAACTATTTCGAAGTAAAATATGATTGAAACACTTGCCTTGTTTTTCCAAGAAACGATTAACAATGTAAAAAAAATTATACGACTTACACTAAAGTAACTAACATATTTTAGTGTTTTACACCCGGACACGGGATTTTACGGGTTTAACTTTAGGCCTTAATCCACATAGGTATCTATGTAGGTACGCAACTCAGTTGCTGCTTGAAGGATGTCATGTGTTATGTCTCCTAATGTTTATAATAGTAGTTCTAAGACATCACGGTTTCCTCGCGATGTTTCCCGTCACCGATATTCATCTACGGGTAAAATAATTCAAAGATATTTGTGCAAATTCGTAGATCAAAGCCGTAACTTATCTAAGTATTTGCATATGAAAGCCAAGTCCGAACAGCCCTAATTCCTCTTTCCATAATTTTGAATCGCCCATATTTTTAAAGATAAAAAATTTAGAACTTAAAAAGATAAACAGGGGATTTGTGCGATATTGCAACATTTTACGGCGACAAACACATATAAAATTTATAGACGCTAACGTCTCTAGGCTGGCAATAAACAGTTCGCTGAACAAGCAGAGCAGTGGGATGTTTAATATTTTCTTACGTGGCTTCAGCCACAGCACAAGACCACGGTTGACGCATCACTACCTACCTACGTCACTATTAAGAGACTTAATGGCGTAAAACTAGCGCCGGTCGAAACAAAAAACTGGGGCAGACACCATTAATCAATATATTTTCTCAAGTTGCAATTTATAATCATAAGTTTATCACGCAAGGGAATATCACGATAGTAACAAAATACATATGTTTACGTTTATTACGAACTTTTTTCATTTACTTATTATGATAGAAGATCTATTTTTGTTTGTAAGAAGATATTACTTGCATTTTTCTAACAATTTTCAGCACGTCTGCACTAGTTTTAAGCGCCTAAGTGCCAGATAAAACGTCCTCGACGGGAGCAGCGCTTCATCGAATATTAAAACCGGCCTGTGCCCGAACAAATCCTACAGCGCATTTAATATTTTACTTAAAACGGTCTGCGGTTTCCGGCAGCGAAATTTTCTTGTAGTTTCGCACGATTTAAGTTTTGTTTTAGTACCGCGAGGGCTGCTCTATGGGTATTTGAACTAAATACTTGATGGCTTGTTGTTAAAGATTTCCGAGTCGGCAATCCTATACACCACTAAGTATTTTGAACTCCGTGTCCACACCTAAACAATTTATACGAGAAACGCGTTGGTATTCACGTATACGGGGTATAATTTACCTGCACAGTTTAAATTAATTTAAGTTGGTTCACGAAACAGCCATCTAACTTAAAGCTACTATAAAGCGATATACAGCAGTCGCATAAGTGTCCCTTGAAAACAAATTGTCGAATCGTGCCTCGGAGCCCCCCGGTAGAATAACGGATGTAAGGAACGCGAGAAAATATTACCATTAAGGTCACAGCACACAGCAACCGACCGGAACCACCTCGTCTACACTTAGTTTGCATGCTTATTGGTTAAACAGAATCACATCCTACAGTAGATAGGTACCGTAAATCCGAGCTGGGAGACTAAGCGATGCCGATCCATTAAGTGTGCTCCAACCTTTAATCGGATGCGGTATTAACTCTCCAAGTCTGAAGCTGATGAATATTCAGAGGAACTGACACCGCCAGTTGTCTTAAATTAGCAAGAAATAATCTTGCCGTCCAATACCCATAAATCTTTCAGAACCTTCCGATCTTGACACTGCGTCTTAAAACAGACACTGTTTTATTCACAAATGGTGAAATGGTATTAAAACAGAATTGAAGATACTTACTTGAAGATAATTTAGTGACAAACATATTTATCAATGATTCTTGTTTCGTAAGGCACTTTTCTGTTAGATATTATCAAGAGACATCCATTATTACTTAACTCGGTTTAGCTTCCTTTGACCTAAATGCGGAGTGTATAAAGAAAATACTTTTCCTGTCGTTTTTCATACAACGAGACACACAAACGTCGTGTTTTCTGAACTTAATACTTAGTACTTGTATATTTCAGCGATAAAGTTTAGGGTAATAAATATTAACAATAGGTCAAACAAGAAGTCGCAAAACACTTTTATTCAGTTTACTGGTATGAACATATTCTACTATTCTATACCGATTTTATGAAAGGTACCGACATTTCCTCTAGTTTGCCCAACTAAGAAAACGAGAATATTCTGTTTATATAATCATATTAATTTTCTAAACATAGATAAATTTAAAAATTTATGTGACTAAATGTTACCTGGCTGATATTTCGACCTTCTGAGATTCATGGTAAAAGTATGAGCTAATCGTAAAAAAACTATTCATTAAGATAATCATTGATCATAAAAGACATAATTTAGAAGATATACCTACTTGTTCATTGACCTCAAAAAAGAAAAACTTCCGCTAGGTGGAACTGACGTAAGACGCTAACGAAGATGCGAGCAGAGCTAGTTAAAAATAAAAGAGCCTCCATCCCCAATGAACAAGGTACATTGTAATATTTAATACGCAGATTATTCTTCTCTGTGAATAATGCATGCAGTACGCTCCACAGACATAAAGCGCTTTATAAACTCGGATAGAATACACTCTGTATTATTTGTGCCTTTGTAATTTGTCAAAAATCATTGTGTCGTCGTGAGTACTTACGCTACCTGTGTTACGAAACTCGGTCGAGGAAAATATTATCATAAATACGTAATTTAACCGACAAAAGTGTGCCTTTCATACTGCTTTATACCCGGTTGTGGGTAGCCGATAATGTCGCCGGAGCAAAGAGTCTTGTTTTCATTTTCATCGGTGGTGTTTGGAATTCTTGTGTCAATTAAATGGTTGTTTGTAAACACGGTAGACAGCGGGAACAGTGAACGCAATCATTTACTACGAATAGCCTTTTCCTCGACCCCCGTGGTACCAACTGTCCTTTGAAATCGCACGACTCCTTTGAACGCGCAGGTACGGCCCGTCATAATACCGCCAACCTTCACACGTTAATTGAACCTTACAAAGACTTACTAAGGTAATTGGATGCACATTTTTCGGTGAAAACATTTTCTCATCAGGACAAAGCATTAAATTTTTCTTTGTTCTAATTTCTAAAACGCTCTTTGCCGTTAAATTATAGTTAATAGACAATTTAAAATGAAAATTGTTTAACCTGAATACTTTCACCCTGATATTAATATTAATATGTTTATTTTATCCTTAGCTTTTTATTGAAATGGGATCAATGAAAAACTTTTGTCCTTTCTTACTGAAGTCAAAAAAGACAGCCATATAATAATTATTTAGGTGGTTTTTGGATTGGTAGGTGCGTAGTGTACCGAAGCAATAAAGATGCGATATACGTCACTGCGACTGCCAACAAAAGACACCGCGTTTATCGTTTTGTTTCAATTAAATTCAGCAGAAACAGTATTGTTGTGGTGTCTGACAAAGGGCGGCGGAAGTTCAGAGTCGGCTATCGGCGATTGGAGCGGGGAAAGTCTCTTCCGCCTGCCGCCGACGGATACCCACTGCGCTGATTACCCAGAGATGCTTAAGTAATTCGTGTCCGTCCCTCGTTAATTGCGGGAAATGAGTTAATTAATTGTTTTCCTTTTCTCTCAGATTTACGCCGGTTAGAAAACGGCGTTTATTTAATTGGTAAAGCCGATTCTTTAAGAGTTAGAAGCGTTTAAGCGATCCCACTTTTTGTTACCAGTTTAAGGAAAATCTTTCATAGACTTACGACAACTTGTAACAATATAATAATAATGATATTATTTTATTATAGAATGTATTAAGGACCTAGTGAGAAGAGAGGCCAATGCGATTGATAAATTATATTTGAATTTTAATATAACATTCGAAGTCATCTTTGCTCAAACTCCTATTAATTTATGTACTATAACAATACAATAATACCAGATCTTAGCTTCGCTTAGTTGAAAAGGATTCTTGCAAAAGTCACATCATTAAAATTAAAATTGTTTCGCAGAGTGCATCTGCTTTTGTGTTTTGTCGATGTATTTATAGGGCGAGGGCGGCGCGTCGGCCGCCGCGGCCGTCGACCCCTGCCCGCCCAAACTCAGCCTTACTGCTACGGATTGAGCACTAGTTATTTACGTGTTTTGCAACTCCAGACGAAGAGAAACTACCTACCTATAGTCAACCTTATTGCAATTTTTCTAATTCTAAAATAATATCTAATTAATCAAGCGAGACTTCTTAAGTGAATAGAAATAATTTTAAGTATTATTTTTTGTTAGAACTGTTTAAACATATTTTCTATGTAGATTTCTACATTAAAAGTACCTACATCGTCTGTCTTTAATTACTCTTAAAACCTTTATCGGATTATTCGTTCCGTTATCAGCCCTCGCTTAAACTTTTGAGTTTAATTAACCTTAATATTAATAATATTCGTAATCTCGGCTACAAATTTTAGGGAATGACTACGATAATGGTTTTTGTTACATCAAGATCGCGACCTACAATGTATTTCATCTTTTGAAGATGACTCAAAATTACCTAAAGATCTTAGTATATCGTAAAGTTTTTATGCTCTATCTTATAAATTATCATTCAGCCTTGTAGATATCTATACTATGTACTACATTGTACAATTTAGATGTGATTAAACTTTATAATTACACCGAGGGTTAAATCCTATTTCATTTAGTCTATTCCATCTAAAGGGATAAAGTACAGTTTAAAATAGTGCTAGAATTCAGATTACTTATTGAAAAGCTTAAATCTATAATATATCTAATACCCTTAAATGAGCAATTCTTGTATGTATATGGTAAATATATTTAAAATCTGAATCTCGGAAATGACTGCAACGATTAATCGATCTAGCTAGGTTTCATGTTTAGAAAACGTAGTTGGTTGTATTTTCAGGCAATGAAAAACTGCTACAATATCATTAGAATACGAAGGCAAATTACGCCACAACAGACAATAAGTTAGTAGTAGATAGCTCAAGTGGGAAATTGGGTGGTCTAGAAGCCAGGTGATTCCGTTTTGAAACTAGATGATAACATTTTTTCTAATTCCTACTTTTGTGAGAAACACTATTACTGGGAGCCTTTTAATACAATTCTCGAAAAAAATCTCTTCGGTCATCCAGTTACTACAGCAATAATATAATCTAATGTATTTGATTCCAAAAGATCTTGATATGTGCGTATGACCACACATAATATAATACTATACTGTATGACATACATAATTACTCGCTTGGTTATCGTTTAGCAGATCATCATTATTGCAAACTATCTGTCATCAAAACGACGACGTAACTTGTCTAGCCGTTTAATATATTCTACTACACAACGACATTATTCGCTGGACTCACATCATTAGTCACCGTCCGCCTCCTAAGAACCGAATCGATATGGCGACTGGCGACGTGGCGACAGATCTTGTTGACCAAGAGTCTGCAGCCGCTAGAACTACGTGATATTGTCACTGCAGCTGGGATTTGTAATTACGATAAAGTTTACTTTGAAAGGTACCAATATGTTCTGTACTAACGGCGTCACTTTTAAAAAAAAAAGAGATGGTTCTACGTTCAGTTGTATGTTTATTTATAAGTATATTCGCCGATTATAATTATTGATTTAGAAGTATTAGTACTAGTAGTACTATAGTACTTCCAAGTTGATCCCACCGAATTTTTGTTTTTGATTTTATGTTGGACTTCGAGGATATAGAACAGGACTTTCAAGTATTATGTATACATAATAAATATCTTTTTAACTTTTCAGAAGGCGGTTCTTTAATTATACTAGTTTTATTTTTGTTAATATTGAATAGTTTTTGCCCATTACCCAATCCCTACTTAATATTATGAATGTGAATGTACCTAACTCAGTCTGTTACGCTTTCACTTCTAAACTATTGAATCAATTTAAATAAAATTTTGTTTGGAGATAGTTTGAGACTTGGGAAATTACGTAGGTTAGTTTTACCCGACGCAACGCCAGTATATTATGTCACTTAGTTTGTAATTTCTTGATATAGGTACCTACTTAATAATAAAAATGAGATTTGCTAATATCTAAGTAGCCTAGAGACTGGCTACTACAGTAATTGGCAATGTTAGTCTTGCGACTATAACAAAAAAATCTTTTTGTTGATTGAAGAGTTGATAATAAGAGTGATATGAGAAATAGTAGTATGACGTCAGTCAGGTCGGATGATAGGGGCTGACCTCTACCTTGTGCATACAATCAGCCGCGCTATTCAAGCGTAATGCCTACCTACCCTTTGGATGTCACGTTTGTTGACGTGTTTTTTTTAATCGACGATGTAAATAAGTATAAATTGAAATGAATTTAATAAAAGATAATTTTGAAACGTTTGCATATGAAACCTCCCATAAATATCTTTATACCTCCGCCGCATTCAGTGACTTACAAACTCCCCAGAGGTTTCTTGGTGCATAAATCTTAGAATGTAACGCTAAACTAAATTAGCTACCCCTTGTTCCTTCAGGGAGGTCAGGTAACATCTGCTCGGATTTATATGGGCTAGTGTTTAATATATTTCTACACGGTTTAATTTAGAGAAAGTAAAACTTATAAAATGTTGAAGAGGTCTAAAAAAATTTGTGGTTTACTTACCTGCAAATAAAACTCTCCCAACCGTAAGATAGTTGTCATTGCAGTGCTGCAGTGGGGCGTTAAATGGATTATAGTGAATAAATTACCGTCACCTTTTGAAGTCTCGTGAAAAAGGAACATAGCAATGTTTCAATCTTCTCTTAATATAAACTAAGTAATTGCAACAACAGTTGGCTTCACAAAACGAGACATTCAATACTGAGGTTTAATTTGGGAAATGTCAAACTGTCGATGTAGGAATGATGTTGTGTTGCGGAGCATCCGTCTGATTGGAGCCCGCCTTCGGATAGTCGTCATTTGCAATTCACATCTAAAACAACATTCTAGTTATTATATCGTACCTACTACCTACTACAGAAACTGTTTACAGAAAGGTAAGACAAAATCACACTCCGTTTACAGTTGAAGATTAGGCGGTAGTGCACTTTCCGGTAAGACTCGAGAGTGTCCTCTTTTAGACGGTAAATTTTAAAGATTTTTGAAGTAAAAATGTGAAGCAAAAGCTCTTTCTTAGTAAGTATTACAAGTTACGACATTAGTTGGTATCAGATTGAAAACTTTATTACTTTCTTTTTGATACGGACCTACCATAGCGTTTTCGCATTCGAATTTAAATCAATACAGCAGTAGTAGGTAACTTGAACGTTTGATATTTGTAATTGACTCTTAAACGTTGAACGGCTATCTGGAAGTACCTTTATGTGGTTTCAGCCCGGGGCTACTTTGGTTGCGTTTTCTCAATTTGCTCGGCAGTTCAGTAAACGAACTCCGAAATTCTGAATCAGTCTTGATTGAATCGCAGTCGTGCCCGCGGGAATGGAGTTATTTTCCGAGCTATTTCGTGCCTCGTCTTTCTACGATCACACAAGTCCACAGCCATGCGCTCTCACGTCTGTACCCTCTCGAGAAATTTCTTTCAGTTCATTTATTTGCTTGCTGCTTGTATTTGCTACATTCACATTTGACGTGTATTACATTAATATTGTTTGTACCCATCATGGAAAAAAGAAATAACTTGAACAAGTATGGAAAGATCGTGCAAGTCTCCACATCTATAAATTTACTTATTATTTAAGTAAATAAATGTATTATTATTAATATTCTACGTACCTACGAAGGCTGAAACAGCAACATATGAAAAATAAATGTTAGAAATGTAAACACGCTCTCCTGTGTAGCATGAGGGATAATCGGCAGCAATAAAAGAGCTCATTTGTGCTACTCGTACAGTTGTTTCGATTCACGTTGCTCGGACAATGGCAAACGTACGCACAATGTGGGCCCGTCGTCATCAATCAACTCCCGCTGGTCAGCGAGCCCCCGCCCACGCTCCCTTCGTGCCCACTGCCCTATCCAGACTGAATTACCCCTTACATTACAAGCAAAGAATGTCTACCTAAATAAAACTTACCTAGGTACTGTAGTAACTGAAATATCAAGAGTTGAAAAATAAATACGTAAGGTAATAAGTGTAAAATAAAAATAAGTGTAGCGGTAGGTCAAGATACTGTCATTCTTCTAATCACAGCATAGCTAATACAAGCCATAAATTATATTTGATCAAATCGCAAATATTTCAGGCTGTTATCTATTACTTCGCATCAGTTACTTTGTAATGTTATCGTCCTTTAGTTATCAAAACATAACAACATTCAGGTACAAAATATGCTACATACATCCTTGTTTGTATTTCTTATCTGTTTTGAAGTTCAAAGAGTTTATCCAACTTTAAATATGGTATGGTCGTTCAGTGCATCCAATCATGAACAACACAATGTCGTAAGAAGACAATCAGCAATCATGCGTCATCCCCGTGAGATTACTTGCAACTTCCAACCGCTTGCATAGGGCAAACAACAATGCACCTACAATCACTATAATAATATTCGCATTCACAAGAGATACCTGATCAAGCTAGGTACCTAGGTAGGTAAGAATTTAAACGACAGACAGGTTGATTATTATATAGGCATATATAGGGATCATTACTATGGAAGTCCTACGTCTAAACCGAGCCCGCGGCGGAGTCCGGACGTTGCGTGACTCGCCGTGACATTCCCCACACTCATTACCACTTTAAATAACACTATTCAACTACAGCTTAAAGAGTTTTACAATATATTAGACAGTTTTACAATATCTACAATCTTGAATCTACATTTACCACTATTGCTTAAGTAGATTTAATTTGTTTAAAAGTTATTAAACTCGAGTAATAACGATTAATAATTTATTTAGTCTGCAATACCAAGAATTTGCTATCTAACATTCCTTGAAGGGATTGTCTCGACATTGTATTATAATACGCGGTTATTATACTTTGTCATGGTTCGACTTTATTTGAATGCCGAACATAACAAAAGGTCACAATCATATCGGCGTTTGGAGCGAGCGCAAAAATATTGAATAGGCTAAGTGACACCGCACCATGTGACACCACATCGCCGGCCGACCGCTGCGGGGGCGTATGATTAGAAATCGATAACTATACATACGTTACATTATGGCTCACACATATTACAAATATTGTCAAAACAAAATCCCAACCTTATCTATTCCAACAATTTCAGCACGAAGCTAACACCAATCAGTTGGAATTTCTATTTCCCCTTTGGTTTAACGTGTAAACCCTTATTCTGACAATTTTTTTGCTCCGCCAAAATGGGCTGTGTGGGTTTAGACGGTTTTAATAAATAAACATCTGTCGTCACGAGATTTGTTGACCAAAATGGAACTGTCAGAGGCAACAATACCCGCATAAATAGTGGTTTGGTCATGTAAGTAGTACATAGTTATTTTTATGGAAATAGATATGTGTGTAGGTACCGACATGCCTGCTACAGTTAGGTCATTACTTACCTAATGAATAAGGTATAGTTTTTGTTGGGGTAGCTTAGTTTATGGAGTTTATTAAGAGACAATGATGTTTGACCCAGCTCAAGAAATAACAAATCTGCCTAATGAGGTAATGACTAATGAATGACCCATTAATCATGAAAAAACAGGAGTGTTTTATTAACAAAAACACTTATGAGTGCAAAAGTGTGTACTTCAAAACTTAAAAAAATTTAAGTGGCTTCAAACCGATACGAAGCGAATAAGATAGGTACCTAGTTTAAATAAATTGGTATTTGTAAATCTTAATAGAGACAGAAACTCGAATTCTTATCGTCCTAATGACTATAATCAACTAGAAATTATCGAAACACAGCAAGTGACAAATGACGCTCAATAAAAACAAAAGTCGATCGTGAAACTGAACGCACACACGTTCCTCCAATTTGTGTCTGTTGGTATGTCAATGAAAGTAATGTAATGAGCAATTGAGAATAATTTAATGTAACACGCTACATGACGCTTGGAAACCTCCAATGAGGATGATAATACGAGTACTGTTGCAAATTTTTTTTCACCCTACTCTGTGGTGCACTCTATACTTTTCCCGATTTTTATAAATCCTTATAAAATTTCCCCACACGGCTTATTTAACCATGGGAAGTGGGGCGCGAGAGTTCAAAACACCCCGCTTCCTCTTTATTAGTGGTTAGACATCGACTACAGGTAAAATCAAAGCAATACTAGGTACTCGTCGCGCGTTTCTACTGTAATTCAATGAGGATTTCTGTTCCGAAGTAAATCATCAGATCGAATTTTTTTAATGGTGGTTTTATTGAAAAAAATTGGGAGTATACTCATTCAATCGTTTTTTTTTATCTATCCACAATCGATGGAGTAATCGGCGAACATACTTAACAAAACATACAGACAAACGAATATAGAATCTCTATAATTTCAGAAGTCGGTTAAAAATGCTACCTAAATACTAAACAATTTACCATTTTTATAAAACGCGGAAAAGGCGTCGTTGAAAGGCCGTTTAAACGAAACAAATTCGCTTCACCTACTTAGATCATTTTTTATTTTGACATTTTGATTACGAGTTATGAGCCTCCCAGTCGTTTGTCCTACCCTTGTAACTTGCCTATTAAAGAATTTTGTTGGAATAAAAACAAAACAAATGTGTTGGCGTTGTTCGTTCTTGTTTTATTAGATAATTCATCTTTGACCGTACTTACAAGAAACTTATCGGCACGCTCTTGGCTACTTACCATATTTTTACATGTATGTAATACGAACTTGGAATCCAGACAAAGAATTTTATAGCCTAGAGCTCGTTACAGTCATATTCGAGCGATCGTGGCTCATTCTTTGCGTAGCTTGGCGACACTATAACTGCATTCTGCAGGCGAGTGCGCGATAAATCTCTTCAAAATTGCGCAATGTATTCTGCATAGCACTACGGTTTCAAGACTGGCAATTAGAATCCTTGGTACAAGATTGCTAAGTTGCCACGCTCTACACAATGACTGCTTGCCACCCATTCAATGTAACACAGACTATTTTGTGCAGTTTAGGTACAGTGCAAGTGAAACATGATGAATGATGAATGTATCAAAAGAAGCATTCAGCTTCTTTTGATACAATCGTAGCTTGTACAGAAAATGTTATATAAGATACTTACTTCTTGCTTACGTATATAGAGTTGCCTGTTTAATAACTAATTTTCAGGGAAGTACACATTTAAAACGTAAAACGCTCTAAATAACAACTTGACGGAAGCTAAAAGTTAATAACACAAAGAGAAAAGGCTATAGACAAGCGATTCTTAGAACCCATTAAACACCAGTACAAAGCCCACATAACTTAAGTATAGTGATAACTTGGAAGCAAAGCAATAAAATGTCTGCCTGGATTGGATATGAACTGGCGCGCCTTGCAAATGAACCAGCGCGCGGCGTACGACGAAGGACGCGGCCGCATTCCGCTCCGCGCACACACCGAGATGACACACATACCGACACGTACCCTCGTGTGTGTGCACTACGTTAATGCCAAAGTACATAGGCACTTTTCTACTACCATTAATGTACCGCAAGTGCTGGAATGCCTTATTTCGATGCAACACGTTGCATTTACAAAATTTTTAAGAACTG
Source organism: Meganola albula (assembly GCA_936450015.1). Classification (NCBI taxonomy): domain Eukaryota; kingdom Metazoa; phylum Arthropoda; class Insecta; order Lepidoptera; family Nolidae; genus Meganola; species Meganola albula. The sequence goes on along the minus strand of OW388155.1, from coordinate 7,175,075 downwards.
TTATGTTGTTAGCCTCAGTTTACGCACCGCAATAGATCTACTTTCATATGGCCCTAATAGGAGGTTTTGTTGGCAACACATAGAGCTGATGTTGGTGCTTACATTTCAATGTACATACCTCTAGTAATTTGAGCCGCTTTTATTCATTGACTGACCGCTGGCTAAACCGCTAGCTAGATCCCCAGATGCTTTAAAGAGCTAAAACTGTCTTTGGTTCATATTTATTATGACGCAGGTACGGCAATACTTGTTTATTCTTTTCAACCGACTTAAAAAAAGATGATCTCAATTCCATTTTATGTTTTTTTTACTTAAGTATATTACGCGATATTTCCGTCTAATAATCGTATTCGATCGATATTCCGTCGAATTTGATTTTTTTTGTTATTAAGGGTTATACTTAGTTTCCAAATGCTCCCATTTCAATTAAAAGTTTAATCGGTTCGTATTTTTCTTAAAAGCTATTACCTATATCAATTATAATTATCGGGTTTTTCTTTTTCATAATTACATAGATACATATATCAACTTCGAAAATCACTATTTGCTTTTTTAAAAAGCCTTTCTTATAAGCCAGACGGACTTTTATTAATTCACTAGGGTTAAAAACACTCCCCAAGCTAAATACCAACTTATCTACCTATAGCTATTGTAAAACTTTAATCTAGCTGACTCGGAGACAACACGAGACTGCAAAGCGGAAACAGTTTAATCACGCAGTGTATACTCTAGTGCGCGGTAGCTTTGCTAATCGCGCGGCGCTGCCCGAGCCTGAGCCGAGACGCATACAAATGTAGTGAGTAACTACGAGCAAAAACTGCTGAATAACACCCCCACATTTGTACGTCCTCGTCCGAGCTTTATAGCACATATAATGATGCAGTGACAATACTCTGTATGCATTTTACAACCCCATTACTTTCCAAGCTTTTATAATATACGTAGTTTAACAGAAGCAGAATCAAACCCGATCGTTATAAACAAGTTGAGGCTACCGTTATTTGTGCGGAGTCAATAGGTACGTTTCTATTAATATGTATTTTAATATTATTTAATATTTAAGTATTTTATACATTTTCCATCGGTGACAACAAAGATTGCGAGAAATAAAATATTCGAGGGCTTGTGATGTTATTAACCTGCACTTGACCAGTGTATGTGAATTACTGATTATTTAAGTCAATCATCTTCTGTAGTTGTGAGGACAACCTTATAGCAGTGGGTCACTAAATCATTGTTACTTAATTGATAATTTTTCATTAGATTCTACAAAACTACATAGGTACCTAATAGGCATCGAAATTTTAGTAGACAAAATTAGTTATGAAAGTTTTCAACCTTAACCTGCGAAAGCCGAATAGATGAAATAAATAAAAAGGGGTAAATCTTGTCAATTAAATGCTACCTATTTAAATTAAGAACTGTAGTAGATAGAAAATCATTGATATGTGTATATTATGCTTACTTTCACTCACTCATAAGTTATGCCTAGGCGTAATTCATATGAGTACCTACCAGATGATCCCAAAATGTCAGTGGAAATAACTCTTAACCCCGGGGAACACGTTTGTGCTATTCTGACCGTAGTTTTGACAAGTAGAGAATTTAACCTGAAACTATACAGATATAAATGGTAGAACACCGACCGAATGATCTTGGTCCTTGTAAGCTCACTTTTATATAAGCCATTAATCTAGATGTGTACCTGAAGTGATTTTTTAACAATTTTACTAGATATATAATGAATAATCATCATCTCTACCAACTATCTAATTGCTAAATCTTGATTGTTGAATGATCAAATCCCTACTAATACTATTAATGCGAAAGTAACTGTCTGTTACGCTATCACGCCTAATTTGAGATCCGGGCCGTCCCCGGATATAGGATTGTTTTTATCTGACTGCGGAAAAAGAGGTTAATAGTTTTGCGTGATATCGGACATACGTGCCGGGCGAAGCAGCGGGTCGACCGCTACAATATACCCATATACTAATGTCGCCGTGTTTGAATCGAACGAATGGATTAGATAGTGTAAGAAAGTTAGCAATACATAAATTAGTTTACCTACGTTACCTAAACTTTTATTCGTGACCTTTTAAGACTCGAAAAAAAGAAATAACTAAATATATTTTCAGCTTCTGATGTCTGACAATTGAGTTTGGCAAGAAGATAAAGGTTTCAAAGAGGAAGAGGAACTAAACTTTATTTTACGTACTTTCAAATAAATTCATAAGAAAGTACGAGAGCGGCAGTGAACAGTAATGTAAAAAGTTAATCGATTGCAAGTACCGATGCATAATTCTTAGATAACTTTTGCTACATTTAACAATAAGATTAACTACTACCAACGTTACTGACCTACGCAAAGTCGACACTTTTCAATAAATAAACGGACTGAGTAATTCAATGTTTTGTACTTGTTTGTTGTACTTATTTATTTCTGTTCTTGGAAATGGTTGGGTTAAAATTCGTGACTCAGACACCTGTTAGACGTTTTACTAAGTATTTCACTGTGTAAGTCATTTTACTGTTGAGGAGTGTCAGCTAATTTTATGTTAATGAACGTAAAATACATATTTATGAAAGAAGAGACCACACTTTTTCAATAGAAGCAAAAGAATAACAAATAAATGAATTTAATACTCTTTGTAACGAAAATAGTGCCGATTTCGGCAACAATCCGACACAATCCAAACAATAGAATGATAGTAAGTACAAATTATTGACATTGGTGACGGGCTAACAATTTGGGAGCGGCATCCGGAATTTGTGGAAGACAACTGAACTTATCATCGTGGCTTTGTTTGTGAGTTACTCTTAGTTATTGGTAATCTGACAAGCTAGAAATTAGATAAATAAGGACGAGATTAGCTAGTGGCCGTTATTTGGCAATAAAATAAACCTACCTAAATATAATTTTCCAAAAAATGTAATTGAAGAATTCCCGTAGGATAGGTACCTAGTCCGAGTAATAACCACTTCGAAGCATTTGTTTCTTAAAATTTCTAGGGCCTCTACATAGTGTCCAGATCGTAACAACATCTAATGTCTTGCGACTACTCAATCACTACTCGCAGGTTTGACCTCGTCTGCCAATGATCGTCCACTTATTAAGCGTTTCACTCGCCTCACAGACGCAGACTTCGTCTTAATTATAATTATTGGTTTCCGACCAATTATTGTTTGCCACTGTAATTGGATGTTCGTCACCGATTGTTAGTGTGAAATAAAGCCTCCTAAATCTAATTAAGGGACTAGACGGCGACACCAGACATAAGATATTGAACGTGCCTATCTAACTATAGGTACAAATTCTATCTGTAAAAGTCGATCAAAAAACCTATTTCAATTACTTAGGTCTTTCTAAGCTCTATTGGCAACTAAAATGAAACTTAGTTGGTAGCTAGGTACTGATAGACATAATATAGGTTATACGCAAATGCATTCCACATTTGCGTAATTTGAGGAAATGAGCACTAAAATCACAATAAAAGCACTTTCGCTTTAAATAAAGACGAAACACAATAAAGTCATGAAATGAAATAAGACACTACCCCGTTCCGAATCGAATTTGATTTTGATTCTCCGTCGTATCGCATTTATGTCTGTCCAAGTTTGAATGGACATTAACTTTGTTACTTCGAAGCGAGTTACGCTGAACAATTTTGCATTGAAATCGTCACTAACATAAGTTACTTATTTTCAACTTAGATAATAATATGAGTTAATTTTTATGCCATTTTATTAACCTCATCTTTGTGTTGGGAGTCTATATACTTAAATAAGTTTATTAGGTGCTTATAGGTACTACGAATTGTGAGCACCTTATTTACATAATAGTTTCTATGTGGTTAATATGTGTATGTACCTAAGTACAGAAACATATCCAACAATATCACTGCCAGATTTGTAGACATACAAATCGCCCCAAGGCTTTGCCAGACACAGCAAAATTGTGATTTGTATTCTCAACAAAGTTCATAACTTCCCTTTCACACAAGCGGAGGCCTATTGTTAAACCGCTGTGTAAACAGTAAACACATACTTTAACAATTTAAGCATAGGCTTTAAGCATAGGGAGTTATCATATTATACTTGCCAAGTAAGTTAGGTATTAGTGTCGCTTAATATCCAAAACACATTTATTGTACAGATTTCTACTTACTCGACAACAGATTCAAAGCAAGGTTTTAATATAAATCATATTCTGACAGCAGTAATAATTTGATTACTTAGTCTATTTTGTTTTGGGGACGTTCAAATAAAGAATACGAAACCTAGAGTTGAGACGGGTAGACGGTAGTTAAGTGGGCTTAAACCCTAATGCGTATCTTTACTGTAGTTGGGGGGATGATGGGGGAACAGCAACAAGCTTGGCCGGCGAGACAGGGGCTGGCGCCCCGACGACGCCGAAAATCCTACTCAACATAAAACTAAATCTCTCTGGCTCGGTACAAGCAAACGCAATGGCTCTCCAAAAGAAGTGAATACTGCCTCAAGTACCAATTCCGCTTGTAATAACAGTTTATGTCCCATCCTGTAGCAACAGCTTGCACACTTGCATGCTTGCGATTTGTATACTTTTACTTGCTATTACTCATGTAATAGCAAGTAAAAGTATACAAATCGAAATAAATTATAGCCACCGCTGAATCAATGACATTGTGTAATTACTAGTAGGTAAGTACTATAATTTATTTCCCAAGATACAGGATCTCCTAGTTTGAGGAGCACAGTGTATTCCTATTTTGGCATAGATTTTTGGTTGGGTACTTAAAACATTGTAATGCATGTTGCTACGCATATCTGTGTAAGATTTTTGACAAATAAACTTTTTATTATTATTATTACATTGAAATTAAGCGTAATAGTATTTTTTTCTATTCATAAAATACATACCAATATAATATTATCGCGACTTCCCAATAAGCAAAAAGGTCTGACCATAAAAAATATATTCCTCGCTAATTCCTTGACGTTGCCCCTCGCACCTAAGAGGATTGCTAGCTTATCGCCTTACGGACATATACTCACCTATTTATTTTAATAGAAAAAATAACCTTAACTGTATAAGAATGCTTCAAAAAAAAGAGAACAATGCCTTGATCCTCAAAGGATTTCCTGGTTTAAGTCCCAGGGTGGAATTCGTTGGATAAAATTATACCTTGTTATTGTCACTATAAATCTCATTTTAGGGTCCGCACTCGCTTGGAATAACAAATAAAGTCACAAAACAACTCATAATAATGCTATAGAGCACCTTTAAATACGGTTTATTGCATCCATTAGGTGCTATGTGGTTTAGTGTGGATTGGTATCGAACATCTATAATAACTTAATAAGTGACCTGATTATGTAGAGATACATAGTCTAACATAACTAAGACCTACATAACTTAAGGAATATCTCTGAATATGTGGTCTGTGTCGCTGCATGACTAGGTTAAAGTATATTAAAACTTATTCAAACGTACAAACTTTGATTTTTCGTGAATCGTACATACGTATATCTATGTGTAAGTATGCAAGATTCTAGCTAGACTACACGTTTGCGAAAGTCTTCGAGCACATAATATCGTCACGGCTCTCAGCTCACACTAGATGCCAATCTGTAATAGTCATATGTCTACGTCAGTGATGATGCAACCGACACCATCAGATCTGCGTACGACCAAACACGTTAGGTTACTAAAGGACTTTGATTTGAGTATGCATTAGGGCTTTTGAATTAATATTATCAGTATTTACAAGCATCTACATTGAACCTTTGTAGCGAATACTACTCTACTAGAATACGAAATATTAAAAGTAAAATTAAGCAATTTTTTTCTTTTACTTTCAGAGCAGCGGCGGCGGTTGTCGTTCAGCAAGTAGCGCGGGTGTGGGCGCGGTGACGGTCGCGAGCGCGGGCGCAGGCGCGGGCGCGGGCGCGTGCGCGGCGCGTATGGCGAGCGCAGGCGCACAGTTCCGCGGTGGCACGCAGCAGTGGGCCGCGGCTTATGCGCCGCAGCCGTGCCGCTACCCGCCGCCGCAGCCGCAGCCCTACACGGCGGCGCCTAGCCCATACACGCCGCACCAGGTATACTACTAATTTTATCACTGTTTAGAACCTTAGTAGGTATAAAACCACTACCTAAGCTTCTCAATCTGTTATCAGCTGCTTCTCAAGTAAAGCAGTCTCTCACCTCACTCTAGAAACTTTAGCACTAAGCTAAAGTTTTGCCTGTACTCCCATACTTACTGAATTATAATGTTAACTGTAACACATTATTATATGTAGAGGTAAAGCTTACTACCTTAAAAAAAGTAACGTTTGCGACAGATCTGAGTAAGTCTTTCGCACTATACAAACATTTTTAGTAAGGTTTATTAATGCCAATTATGTTCCTAGCTTTACGGTGCATTACTTTTCATCTTTGTTTGTATATTTTAAGTTTCTTTGTTGCAAATGCGATGCGTCAACATACATGATACACTCTTGGCATTCAAGATGTTTAAGACTTGCGAGGGAAACTTTACGAGACTTTTATAGTTACTACTCATAAACGATTTTCTCATTTCCTTATCTAATAGACAACCAGAAGTCTGTCATTCTTACTGGCGTTTAATAACTTATTACAAACCAAATAATACATTTTATACGGCATTATTTCGTCACAATGTTACCGTTGAAAATAACTCTTGGTTTAGTTGTATTAAGGTAATAAGTTGCAGTAGTAATTGTAAAACATTTTGTATGGGGCTCTAATGATTTGTATGTTTACGATTAACTTTACGACTAGCGGCGGCGCGCGGCGATGGTGTTCCACTGTCTGTTGGACCACAAACACTTCCTAGACCGCTATGAAGCTTCCGCGTTATGAAACCGCTTTCATCTTATTTAGTAAACATTAAGTTGCTTATGTGCATAAAATTGACGAATTTTTTTTTATTGTGTTTTTACTTGATTAAAATAGAGATTGGTATTTACAAAGTTCTGGTGACTCAGTTCAGCTATTCACTATTTCGTAAAGCTATTTCGCCGTAGTCGCAGTAGTAGTTCAAAATATAATTACTAACCCCAAAGATTCAGGATCGAGATAACAAGTGGTAGAATACGGTCGGCTGAAATAGCTACAATGCAACAATATAATATAGCGCCGCCATTGGTTCACCAAAGCTGTAATTAACCGCGAAGTCAGCCAGTTGACACGGCTCCATCAATTTCTCTCCGTCCTCGATATAAGTACATTACACACAAACAATATAATATGATTAATGTCTTCCCGGAGCACTTAACAACAAAACTAAATCGTGATTTGCATAAAACTAGTTAATTAACAAGTTTACTATATTTTGTGACAAGGGCCTTAAATTTCCCTGTTCAAGGCTTTTACCGTAATATGACAATGAGAAAGTTTGATTTCATGGTACTGGAGCATGGAGGGCCAACCGACTTGTTGCTAGTTCCTGGAATATGGTATCTAACTTGGAACACGCATGACATACATCATCTACCTCTAATAAAGTTTGTACTGCAACTCTTTTCAGGTTTGGTAATCATAAATCCTTATAATGGTAAAAGTATTCACTTTTACCATTATATGGAACGCTTCTCTGAGAAACAAACACCTTAGTTGTCAAGCAATAGCTGTTGTGTGTAAATGTCGTGGCACAATAATGTAAGCTCTGTTTACGAGTCAGACATAAACCAGATGTACCAGTTTCAAAGAGGTGCAACCCCCTCCCCCTCTACAGGAATCTCGTAAAAGGAATTTCTTCCACCCTTATCGCTTTTCGAAATAAAATGTAGCTACCCGCGCACTACGTGTTTTATTACATCGCGTCTCCTTCAGGATTTATCTCATGGTCGCCGTCCGATTCTCAACTCGTTTTTTTTGCATTGACTTTTTTGCATATGCGATTTGCTTGGGATCTGTCTTGTTTTTACCAGCTAAAACCCTTGTCAAGTAAATGTGTTTTTTCATTAATTTTTTTTGGACATACTGAAATCTTTTATGTCCTTTATAACTATGAGAATGGAGCAGTTATAATATTAAAATATCAAATACCACTTTGGTACTTTTAGGAAAGTAGAGTAGGTACGTTGTAGTTAAGTTGCCCAGAGAGTTGAATCCATCGTCAAGTTTATTTAACTTACAGCCTGTCTTTATCTTTACGTACACTGCCATTAACATAATGCTTTGTTGATTAATTGATCAACGCTTTGTATCTACTAAAGAACACATATGAACCACTTAAATACGTAGTAGGTACCTATGCGTGTTTGTGCAGATTTCGGAATTCACATAGATAGTAATAAAACAAATTCTAATAGGGCAAACGTAGTTATATTTTGTACGTTTTATATTTCAGTAAAACAAGTGTTTAATCGGACCTCGCTTCCCTAGCTTGCAGTCGTAACATATATCTATGACCGCTTGATTAATGACCGAAATATGTCAGCTGTCAGGGCTGCGACAACTCCGAAGCTTGTTAGATTCATCGCGCCCCTACCCAAATATGGCTGCCCTTAATAGAGGTTACATTTTTGGTAAAGGACCCAACGTTTTTATCGCAAGAAGTGACAAAAGTGTCTGCCTCTAATACTCTAATGCGTTTTACTTGGAAGCCTCCGTAATCCGCGTCGCTAGCACTGTTAGCGGTATTTACTTTTTTATATTATGTACCTACCTACTTAAATCAAAGATACATATTTGAATTGATGTCTATATGGCAAGGGTTTAACATTGGTACCTAATCACATTTGTTTTTAAGCGTGAGGATTATTCGCTTGATATCGTTACAAGCGAAAACGTTCCATTTTCACACACAATCCCAAAGATTATGGTGATGTATTTAAATATATTCCCCGTGAGATTTTTTTGTAAATGAAATTACCACATTTATTTTAAAAAGGTTCGCCGTCGTATAAATTATATCTAGAAGACGCTTTTTCAATGTCTAATATGGTGAAACGAATAACTGTGTCTAGTTTATAAATGAGTGTGAGTCATAAATTTAATTAGATACAAACATAATATCAGCATTCGGCTGAAGATGGCTAGAAGCAATAATTTTTCACCTTATCACATGTGTTGAGTAGTGTGTTCCTATAGTTTATTTCTGTACAATGGGGAAGAGCTCATCCCATGTGTACGACCCTAGGATTAAGGGTGAAAGTATAAATAAACAAGGCTTGCTGATATCTGTCATCTGAGAATTAGATTTATTTCGGTTGTAACGGAAGGTGAAGGAACCTAGCCCCCCAATACTCGGTGAACATGAACATATTACCGCACACATTTATGAAGTTGGTGCGTTTGCGTTCAATACTTTCTTTACAAATAATATTATGAACTGATGATGTAGGTACTCGTAATGTATCGACAAAACAAGTAACAAAACAGAGTACGAGTAAGTAGGTATTTGCTTGAAGTTGAAGTAAGTACTTCTCTACTTATAAACAGTACACACAATAGCTCTAGCTATCTTATTGTGTTAAAACCAATATTAAGGCAATATTTCTAAATAAGTCAATAATAAACCTTTTTCCGTGTATGAACCTGACCCTATCCGATACAGAGCCGACGACCCTTCAAAATTGCTGTTAAGAGTAGGGTTGATTTTAAGATATCATCGGTTTCACCCGAAAATAACCAATCGTGTCTGCTTCCAAAAGTAACGAGCCATTTTCCTCCAGATTTACTTTCATGACTTTTTCAATACCAAACGAATGTTCCCGGTAACCCTTTTCTTCCAAACATTTACAGAATATATTATCTACCTACCTACATATATCCGTAATGTAATATTACATTGTTTTCGTATAAAATACTGTGGAGCACATTTTTGTCGTACAACTTCGATAACCAATATACTACTTAGTGAACTATCGGTCGGGTCAGGCACAAAAAAAAGAATTATTTTTCTATAAGTAATATAAAAAGGGTGGGTGTTTTTTGTTGAATTATGTTAATATTGGTGTGACGGAGGGTAGAGCACGCTGGCGATATTTAAATTCTTTTGTAGCGGTATGTAGAATCATTTGTCAGGAAAAGTGTATTTCATAATGTCCTAATGGATTTTTCTGGTTTACATTTATGATTGACGAAATAAATACCAAAGCTTGGTAAACAAAGAGTATAATTTATCTGATGGATCGTCAGTAGGTAATATTAAGTAGTCATTGAGAGTGTAGCTGAATGTGATAGGTAATTAATTTTATCGTCCGTCACGAACGAAGCCTATCAATTCACTCACAATCATTATCATTATCAATATGGTCATATTTATCACAGTTTTAGTAAAAAAAATACTGAAACCGAGATATATATGACCGTCCATAGGTTCTCAAAGTGGGCGACAACGCTATCACGGGCCCGTTTTAGGATGGTAGTGGAAGACGCAGATAATTTTATGTGACGATAATGGGTTACATAGGGGCTTGTCTTTCTTTTGGTTAAAAGAAAAAAATAATTTAGGAAAATCTCTTTCCTAGGTGACTTTGGAGTATCTTTATTCTAGGGCACTTTATGAATATCTCTTTCGTAGAGCACCACACCTGCTCCTTATCTATGTCTTTAAACTTTTATTAATATTTTCTTTTGACTTAGATCAGTTTCAGTTAGCATTGTGGCGTGTAGCCAGTAATGATTTTTACTAGCTAGGTAAGTTTGCTTTTATTCTAAAATAGACTTGCGATTCATCACAACTTGCCTGATGTTAAGCAATGATGTAGATTATGATGAAACGCTCCTACGCAATATACCATATGGTACCCTCGTTATTGGGAATGATTTTTGCTAAGACCCAGGCTCCATATCAATTCATCAATCAAGGCATAAATTTCTACCCACCCTGAAATGATACCTATCACCATATATCGTACCGGAACACAGCAAGGCTGCGTGGCAGTGCAGCTTTGTCTGGTCGGTGGTCACTAACCACGACCGAAGACTACCACCATTTTATTGTCCCTGATTTCCACCACCCGGAGACCACGTGACTACGGGATTTAGACTGAAAGTGTACGTCCGTCCCAACTTTGCATGGAAGATACCTATGGCTACCTAGATTTTAAAACTTATCCGTGCTATTTTTTATTTTCTTTTGTACCTTCAAATTTTGACAACAATAAACGCAACAAAAAAGATCAAGTATCCATCTCAAGGACGTATGGCTAAATAAATAACCTAACCATTTACAATTCTTTGATAATTAATGATCGCAGTCAGAAGGCACTCATCAAGTGGACTGTCTCGCTCCTAGTAAAACATGGCGAACGAATTTATCGATTTCCTGATTGAATCGACGATAAAACAAATGAAGTACCTACTCAATTTAAATAGATTGAATGGGATTTATGTTTCATTTCGTGAGCTCCAGCGTGATCAGTTGGAATCCGCTCTGTAAATTTTACCCTGATGATACGCGGTCCCCCAGGAGCTTTAAATTTGTAACCGGAATTTGATCATTTAAAAGTAACCACTTCATACCAATTTTATTTCCTGATTAAAGATGGAATTTCATTTCCATGGAGGGATACACTGAAGCTTAAGAACATAAAATGCAGTTGATGTATGATACAAAAATAAGAGATTCGTCAGCCATGTGACAACGAGCGCGGCACGCACGCGCTGCGCTATCGAGCCGGGACCAACTGTTGAGTGCTGTGCTATCTCCCACCCTACGTTATGCCTTTGAGATAGGGCTCCTCTCCCCTTGGCCTCCTACGTGCCACAGTGACGTTATCACCCACAGTCATATGGTTCCGATGTGTGCGTTGTGTAACATCAATTAAATTTAAACGTAAACAAAATTAAAAAATGTTATGGGTTTGGTTATGTAGCCTGTTTATGGCCGCTTATGATTGGGACTCGACTTCGACATCATTTATGGCCGTAGGTCCGTCATTCGTTACATATGCAGGTATTGTAAATCACACAAATCTTTTAACCTTTTTCCTACGGGACCAACATACACAAAACCTTTCCTCTACACCGGCTTACCAAAAAGCGTGTGGCGATAACCCGTATTAAATTAGCAAAAATACTTTAATACACGGAAGGCGAGATTACTCTTTGAAGAATGTGTTCTCCTGAACTCCTGATGTGCGGGAGGCGAGTTTGATTATATATCAGTAGGTTGTGTACGTAATTTTCCTATCGCTAATCATTTATCTACTAAGACGATGATAACACTCTTTCTACAATGCAAACAAATAAAGTTACCTCATCATCATCATCAGCCTATTTTAGACCACTGTTGGACATAGGTCTCCCAAAGCACTCCATTGAGCACGATCCGCGACTACTCTTACCAGCCACCTTGCAGAGATCGTCACCCTACCTAGTCCAAGGGTGCCCTATGCTACGTTTGCCAATACGTGGTTTCCTCTCAAGAACTCGTTTACTCCAACGGATGTCGCTTCTGCGGCAGATATGACTGACTCACTGCCACTTTAGCTTACTAATCCGGTGAGCTATGTTAATTACTTTGGTTCTCGGACGGATCACTTCATTGCGTACCTATTCAATCCTTCAGAGAAGCTCCAAACATACTTTCTATAGCTCGCTGAGAGAATTTAAAATTATAGACCAGTCCTGTCATGAGTGTAGGCTCCGTATGTCATAAAGGGTAGGACGCACTGATTGAAAACTTTAGTCTTAAGACTTTGTGGAATTGACGACGTGAAGAGTCGACGTAATTTTCCATAATAATGCATATTGCATATTTAAGTTAAAAACTATGTTAAGCTAAAGCTACCTATTTTTAGTTATTTTGTCCATAGTGTCTGAGAACTTATTCTGCAGAGTTCAACTAGAGTAATTCGCCAAACGCATTGATTTTAAGTGACGGATAAAAATAACTAGATCTTAGAACATAGCAGAACCATTGCTCAATCTAACAAGGCAACAAAACCTAGGTCCATATGGATAGATATGGGGTCAGACTAAATTAATTACCAACAAAGCAATAATAAATTTAAGAGCCACAATACTTTTTTACGGAATGATTTATACAAAAATTTTTCATTTACAATGACAAAGTTGTCTACGTACCTATCTACCTAATAAAAAGTTACGCGAAAGTTTGCGGCGCGGCAAAAGTAATGATTACTTGTCACAAACTGTCTCCTCAGTCTCGTCATCTTCCTAACTCCCATACTCTAGTCAAGTGCCAAGTGTTAACACACAGTAAAAAATAAGCACAACGACCAATATTTTGGCGCAGCTATTCTAATTATCTCTTCTGAATATCATTCGTACCTACATAGCGTCATAGCTTCACGTGTGTATTACTTGAAGGTATAAGGCACTGTAGGCCCTCTGCCTACACCTATTTATTTCATACTTCCATAATAGTACATATCATAAATACGAAAACTAATCGTTTACGTATGTACATGTTACTAAGTCGCTGAACTGATTTAAACGAAATTTGGTAAATAGATACCTAATGAGAAGTCTGAGGGAAGAAGTATGATGTCTTTTCGTTGTTGGCTAAAATATTTAAATGAAATTTAAAAAAAGTAATTTACGGGGATGAATTTGAGGGTGCAAGATTGTATGTGATTCAATAAAAAATTAAAAGACGCTATAGTTATAGGGTTATACCAAATTAAACATTTTTTGACGACGCGAAGAAAATGATAACGAACGGAAGCCGCGAACAGAAAGATTTGTTATTCTGATACCGGTATTCTATGCGAGGATAAAATATATAGACAAAATTTACTTAAGTACTAGTCTAACTAAAAAGATGTAGTACTGGTCAAGCAAAACAAGCACTAGAGTGATATCAACTCTTCAAAATAGGCCAGTAAACGTAACTATAGAAACATTACATATCAAAACAGTATTTACACTGGGACAGTAGGTATACTTTTGTAATTGGTCCAATTTGCACTAACTGCCGGAACGACCACCGAGCCATCGAAACATACGCAATACACCGACGCGACTACGTAAAAACGAATTAGCAAAACCTATTACATACGAATGGGTGTTTGCTGATTGTAGAAAGAAAATAATAAAATAAATAACAATAAATACCTAATCATTTCTTTTCAGACTTATAACCATAGTGTTTGTAACAACTTATTATAGGAAACTAATGATAGTGTTTAGGTATCTAATAGTAATAAAACAATCACAAAAACTTAAATTAGTTTAGGTACCTATACTCTGTGTGAGCCTCACCCAATGCCACACAAGGGGGAGTCTCACCGATCCTAGAATACATTAGTTCGTTGGTTGGACTGTTGTATCTAAACTAAATGAATCTCTTACACAGGGAAATATAGTATAGATCCCGCCCGATATACGTATCAAAAGCAACCAAGGTTAGTTATATGAGGTGGATTAGAAGTATTACATGTATCCAACATGGTAATCAAAGTAGTAACAGAAAAAAAACTATCTAACGATTGCAGTAATCAAGATAACTTTTAGTAAACAATTATTAAAACGTAGAAATGTCCGATTACCGCTATTAAAACTGTTGAGCGAGTTTACATTATGTCGGCCACCTGTGCAATTTACTCTATTTAACTTTATTACCTACTCGGAATTTGGACGAGTAATTAAGTGAGTCAGCGTCCTCGCGGGGCGGGACTCTATTTCGTTACACTTTGGTTCATCCCAGTTTGTTGAGGTAAATATCTTTGAAGTGAAAATTAAAACACTATCTATCGACATAAATATTAAAGAAAGCTCGATCAATTTCCAAAATAATAAAGATTCGTGTTCATCTTTTACAATACGTAAAAGATACGTAAAGGTAGGTACGTCAGTGCTAATATTTGGGTTCTCATTCTTCTGAATGGGAACATTAGCGAATTCGCGATGATTTCAAGACCCTGTTATTTTAGAACTACCGTTTCTGATCGTCCAAGTCGGCCATTGGTTCAGATCAGCCATTTTAACAAATTGTAGCGTTACGAACACGTGAACTCCTTACTCGGCTTTCTTAACATCGCATGCGAGCCGATTAAGGGTGCGTGCTCGGAATCGGCATGCGCTCATTACTCCACCCAATTCATTAGGTACTCGGTTAAATAACGAATAGACCGTGTCGCCTCTTTACCAGTCTGTAGGAGACTGTCTGTGTGGTCCGAATTCCTTTTTCCTTTGTTGTTGTAGTGGACTGCATTTAGGTATATTGGAGCATAAGTAAACACGAAATAGATGCACTACACATTGATTTATTTGCACGGACGGAACACGAGAGAAAAAAAATTGCTACAGCACAGTGTTGCCAATACAATATTTTTTATATTAAAAAATATTTTTTTATGTTGGTAACACAGTCACTAAGCTAGGTTTATATTTTGGGAACATGTGGTATGTCCCTAACTACTATCGGCTTAAAATATTGGCTCACAGGTTGCGTTACCTGAGTATTTAGTTATGTGTCGCCAGCATTAGGTATATAGTACACGTATAAATAGAGACTTATTTAAATAAAGTTGCCTATCGTTTCGTGGTTCAACAAATATATAGATATTATCATGTTCGTAAGGGCGCATTGATCCAGTGAAAATAATCGTTCTGACACCGAGTTACACCTACATTAGGTACTGTTCATGGATATTAAGATTCGTCATTTTGTTAATTAGACGCGGAACATTATGTAGTTTTTAATTTGAAAGGGTTTATTGTGGTTTTCAAGCAATTAAAATTTTAATTATTACCTAATCGGTAATTGTTTTATTTAAGTACTTATTTTAGTAGGTATTCATTCATTGTTACATGTGCCAATATTATAAAATTGTAGTCCAATTAGGTATCTTTAAATAGATTTTTGTGTTAAAAATAATGTCAGCAATACTTATTTCAATTACAAATTTTAATGTATTGTGGTCATATATTCAATAATAATCATTTAAAAAGCCTCGATGCCGCAACAAAAGACGTAAAGCATGAATTTTTATTTACAGTATAGCGGTGCGACAATGGGCGGCGGGTGTGGAGCGGGCGGCGGGCGCGTCCCTACGGCCGCCTCGCCTGCCAACACGGCGTCCTCGTCATCCTCCAACACGGGCTCGGCCAACGGCACGCGCTCCACCAGCTTGAGCACCGCTCCCCCGCCCCCCGCCTCATCCGCCTCTACCATCGGCATTGGGGGGGAACAACTCTCGCGCACCAACCTCTACATACGTGGCCTCAGCCAGACCACCACCGATAAGGACCTGGTCCAAATGTGCCAGATGTACGTATTATCTCGGATATTGTTATACCACCGAACATGATATTCTACATTGATACCTACGCTCATTGCAGACTTTTCGTAGTTGCCGGATACTTTTCACCCTATGTAATGAGACAAATACCATTACGCGGTAGTTTAATGTAAGAAATATCGTTTGCTTGTTTGGTTTCAGGTATGGCAACATTATCTCAACAAAAGCAATATTGGATAAAAATACGAATAAATGTAAAGGTAAACAAAATTTCTATCGCACATCTTTATAAT
Organism: Meganola albula; assembly: GCA_936450015.1. Classification (NCBI taxonomy): domain Eukaryota; kingdom Metazoa; phylum Arthropoda; class Insecta; order Lepidoptera; family Nolidae; genus Meganola; species Meganola albula. The sequence goes on along the minus strand of OW388155.1, from coordinate 7,158,615 downwards.
ACACTGTCCTAGCGACTAACAGTATTATATTATGTACTTACCTACATATAAACCAAGTACTTAGTTATAAAACTGTGCATAGTTATCTCACGTATGTATTTAACATATTGATTTACGATTACTTAAATAGAATTGCATTGTTACGATTGTCTGTAATTGAATTATTTAAAACAGTATTAATATTTTCTAGAATACCATATACCTACCTTCATTAAACTAAACCATCTATGGTGAGATTTTTTCCCGATATATGCACGAACACTAGATACATTCGATTTGAATCATATCTACTACATTCTCATTTTATATAAGTACCTACCTTTTATTTATTAGAACCTAGTTATATACTTAATCATTTTCACTAAGTACATATTATTATATTGCACCTAAGCACAGAATAATTTATCAGTTACCTATATATCTACATATAACCAATATGAGATGGCACAGTATTTAAATGTTCATCACGATGTTAACCCTGTCGATGTCACATCACATCACGCTACTTGGCGTAGGCATTACTCGCGCTCATTAGTTACATTCAGTGATTGTATCATAGCTGCTCTTTATTTGGAATCTTAGATGTTACTAACTATTAAAGCAAGCATGACTCGTCCAAATTATAACAATAATTCTATTATAACCGATCGGCCACTGTCGACTGAGGTAACCCATTGTTATAAAACTGTTTCACTTTGTTTCCCCAGGTTACGGTTTTGTAGATTTTGAAACAATCGCGTCTGCGGAGGCAGCTGTTAAAGGATTACAAGCCAAAGGTGTTCAGGCCCAGATGGCTAAAGTGGGTATCTGGTTCCTGCGTAGACTGAACCGTGTACGTTGTGCATGCAAGTAATACTATTATGACTAACCGCCTGCTCCTGTCCGCTCTCTCGTCCCATCCAACTATATTTCTACTCCTTTACCTTTACTTTCAACGCCTACAAGTTAACTATTAACATTTAACACCCTGTCTGGAAGACTCAGAATTCAAAATATTTAATGACTGTCTAAAAGCTATTATCTCAAAGAAACGACAACTGTGTACCTAGTCGGCCCGGACAATTCTTACTTTTGATAGCGTATAAAATTGAATTTTACATTGGCAAAGTGCCGAGAGTCAAACTCGCGAAATGCTTTTGAGCCTTTCATAATTTAATTGATATTAGTCGTTAGTACAGCAATAGGCTGACTTCGACCATTAAGGCAGTCTTCCTAATTGATCCGACCTGATATTCCGCCTTCCCTTACTTATAGCTTTAGTATATCTACTTAACCCTGTTAATACTTATGAGTGCTGTACTTAAGATAACTGAGCATTATACCTACTTAACGTCAGTGTTTTCTGTATTGTAACAGCTAGATTTGACATTTCTGCATACCTACCTAGTGTAGTACCTATTCTATATATTTCAAGAGGAACATTGAACGTCCTTCTATTAAGATACATTCACATAATGCCTTCATTTGTTTGATTCAATAGATTTCTGTCTAGCTAAAGTAGGTCCTGTATTTGTATCATCGACAAATTGGGCGATAGTTTCAATGAAAGTACCGGTAACACACAGCTATCGACTTACACGATTATCAATTCGAATAGTACGGTCTACCTACCTACGTTGTGAACATCACGTGTGGTAGTTAGTGTCGACGTAACCACACACAGACCCGTGTAACACTAACGTGTTGTAAGTATGTTCTCCCTTCAATGGTACCTTCGCCAATCGACGCAAAATAACGCTTACTTAATTCTATACTTCAGCAGACATTGTTTCATCCTATTAATTCTATACTATAGTGTCGTATGCTTCAGCGTTATAACAATGTATAATTATATCATGCTACTGGGCTGGGGTATTCCTATGCTTTCGATATTAAATTAGTGTGTATGCGACTTTTAACTAGCTTCATAATGTCTATGCTACTGTATATGCCCATGTCGTTGATAACGCCTCCGTTATCTTAGTACTTTAGAACAATATTCTGTTGATTTACGTCAGAGCTAGCTTCAGTGTCTAGATAATCTATGCGGGCTTCAAGCTAATTTTTACATTATGTAAACGATCCCACGACACGTTGACTCAATGCTTACCTAAAGACATAAAAATCTATACCTAGATTTAATTATAATTATATCAATACATGTTGTTATGTAGTCAGTGATATGAGGTCACCACACCACTCATATGACACACATAGACTTGACACACCGTAAACCTAATTCATATTGACTGCAGAAACAGACTAGCAATGTTGTATAAACGCTGACGCACTTTGGTGGCAGACAAAGCGACCACGCAATATTCTATTCACCCTCAGTGATTACTACGATAGCCTTAGCCCACTTTGCCTCATTGTGCTCTTTTATAATGTCTTGCAAAAAGTGACAATTGATAAGCTTTAGAGCCGTCACTTCAATTTTTGCCTTGAACATTTACAGCAACAAGAGCAAGACCCCACCAACTTGTACATGGCAAATCTGCCACCGCACTTTAAGGAGAACGATGTTGACCAGCTGCTTGCCAAGTTCGGGCAGGTGGTTTCCACGAGGATCCTGCGTGACACACATGGACAGAGCAAAGGAGTCGGCTTCGCGAGAATGGAATCCAGAGAAAAGTGCGAGCAGATTATCCAAGTAAGCATCCACTATTTCATAAACTTATCACTTTTCGTGATTTAAACTATTTCTTTTTTATTGAATAAAAACATACGACTTCGATTTACAAGCGAGCCGTAATATGAACTCCAATAACTGCGGTAGGTTCGTAATACAACACGCTAATGACTCTTAACAAGACTAATTGTAACCGGATTAGGTACAGACTGTCCAAACAAAACAGCAAATTATAAATACCTACATTACCTACGATGCTGTGAATAAGCAAATATTTTTATGTTGGAACAAAAACTGAAAGCAATTTACTTCTTTTCACAGTATATCATTTTTCTAAGATTAAATTCTACAGAGACGTTTTTAATTTAGATGTTCAACGGAAATCCGATCCCGGGAGCCAAGGAGCCTCTGCTAGTGAAGTTCGCCGACGGCGGTAACAAGAAAAAGGCGTTATACAACAAACAAAACGACAACAACGGGAGAGTATGGCGGGACAACAATGAATCTATCACACAGGTAATTATACTACATTTCTCGTTTAGACTCCTACGGTGGTTTAGCGGGAAAAAGAATATCGATCAAAGCTAAACAACATATTCTAGGCTTATTATTTTTGCCAGTACCTAAACTACCAGTACGCAAGAATTTTACCAGAAACCCTTAATATGGGAGAAGCTGGGTTACAAAGTGCTGATTTTTAAATAACACAGAAATATGGTCAAAGAAGTTCTACTGTCTAAATTTACCTCCAGATAAAAAACCTGACTCAAATTGATTCTACTGAACAAAATGTAAGAATGAGATAAAATTTACAGGCGGCAATGGCGGTGAGCGGCGTGTACGCGGCCGGCATGGGTTCTGGTGCGGGCGGCGAGTGCGCGAGCGTGTACCGCAGCGGCGTGTACGGCGTGGCAGCGTTCCACCACCACCCGCAACTGCACCACCACCACCACGCCGCGCCCGCCGCCGCCTGGCTCGCGCCCTACGCCGCGCTGCTGCCGCCCGCGCACACCGCGCACCCGCCCCACCCGGCGCACCCACACATACCCATCGACGCTGTGCCTAGTCAATACGTTAGTACACATACCACACACACACTTACAAATACATCTATTACGCTGGTTGGGCGTCTGACTAAACGAAAGTAGGTGCGGCTGGAAAAGACCACCAAACGGACAATAATCTCAATTACGTTCACATACGTGAAATGGTGGCACGATGAAAAAATTCTATATCATTACGTACCTACATTTAGTGACCATTATCACTGAAGGACGGACACGAAGAGCGGTGGTTAGATAGCTTCAAACAAACTCATGGAATCGAGTACACGAGTAAATTCAGTCAAAGAGTTTAGACTGACCAGCTATCTCTGTTTTCCAGGTAAACTGGGACAGCTTAAGGCCGGAAAATGAGTTATATGTGAGTGCCTCAGTGAAATTGTAATCGAACGCTCTAACTTTCCGTGTCCCATTGCTTGCGAGCCACCGTTCATAGCGCTCTTCCGCTTCCTCCGCCACACATTATGCTACCACTTTGCTAAACCACTCATAAGCCCTTGTTGTTACCTCGCGTATGTTATAAAAGGGAACCAATTAGAGAGCTTCTCAAATATGTTCAATGTATGTAGCCTAACTGTTTGATGAAAACGCCTGTTATGCAGTCGTACATCGTTGTGAGTGTGGTGAATGTGTTGTGTTGCAGTACTTCGCGTCGCACCCGTACCAGTACTTCACGGGCCCGACGCCGCCCATCATCCAGATGCCGATGGAGAGCGAGCACGCGTCGACAGCGGCGTCGCCCGACGAGGCGTACCAGCCGTACCCGGCCAAGTAGACAGTAAGCCACGCTACAACACTACCGTGCTGTACACGAGCCAAAAATCAAAGCAACTGTGACTTTTTAAGATGTTAATTTGTTTTAGTTTTAATTTGCGGCCGTTATAGACTTCATCGAAAGCTCTGTCCGGCGACCCCCGGGCGCCGGCGCCTTCTAACTAGTTGTTAAGCCTATTATACTTAATCGCCTCGACTATTTATTTTCCGTACGGGCTTTGTATCGGCTGGTCCTCTTGGCTTTATGCTGGAAGTTCGATTTGCTGTGATGTTTTGATGAGGTCTTTTGACGGTTCGAGGAGAGGATTTGATGTATAGATATAGTTGCAATTTTAAAAGTGTTTTGCATTATAATTTTATTATTGTTTTATGAAAATTCATTAAGATTTTAGGCGCAGATTTCGTACATGTTGACAAGATTATTTAAGATAGTTAGGTATTTATTTTAGCATATAATGTTTCATGCATGATGTGACAAATTAAACTTGTCCTAGATGCTAAAAAAATCGGTAAAATTTAATATATTATTTGATTGCTAGTGTCATATTGAAACTTTACCTGTAACCTCTGTTAGGTACGTTTATTTAGACGATGCATTAATAGTAAAACATCACTAAACTCAAGCAAATGGTGCAATCTTATATACAAATTTATATATAAATATATATGTGTATATATATTGTCAGTTTCTTAAACCATATGATTTATGTGTATAGATAATTTGATTTACTTTATTCATAAAAGGATCGAATTAAGAGAGCAATATCTGAGGATCGCATAGAAAAGTAAGTGGAAACGGTCATATCATGGAATCAAAAATATTAACAAAAGTGTAATGAAAATGATTGTGTGTAAGGGTTAGTAATGGTGGATATACCGATAGATCTTTGTACGATAAAAATATAGCGGAGATTTAGAATCTTCCGTATATGTTTAGTATTTTTAAAATACATTCTCGTTACGACATGTCATTGTCAGACTACATACCTAACTCGGGCAGCTCAGCGCAAAATAATTATATTTCTAGAGACACAGAGGCACGGCACGCGGCACGCCTCGCACTGCCGCGCTGTTGGGTACATGAGCCAGCCTGCGATATCTAGAATTTTATTACGTTTAGCATGGTGCTGTAACACGTTATGTTCCCATTATTTGTATGAATATATATAAAGATAAAACAGTATTATTTATCGTGAACAAAATTCATGCCGACGACGCAGTCTTCCAAAGATCGCGCTAATTATTTTGTACAGCTTTATATTTATGAACAAGCAAGTGCGCCAACCCGAGGCAACTTGCCAATCAGTAATAATGACGAGTAGAATTTCAAACACCGCTAAATCAATCTACCTTTATGTCGTAAAGGTACTTTATCATCACAAATAGCATTATCGATTTAATTTATTCCAAAGGCGATATATAGACTTGTTAGAAAAATAACGTCGATGCCAAACCCGAATACAGACTGAATTTATGTATACCGAGTATCAGTTCACATGTATGTATTAGACCCGCGTATAGTTGAGTGCACTGCGCACTGCGCATGACGCACTAGGCACGGAGGAGTGCGCGGGCGCGAGGAGATGGCTTCAACGTCTGCGTCTGCGCTACAAAACTCCCGTGCCAAAGACATGGCAACATTTAGCAATAAGCAGTTGTATGTAAAGACTATTTATACATTTTACGAGTCTATACAAATTTTTGTACGTTGAAGACACATGTTTGAATACGTGAATAATGAATGATCCTTTTTTGAGAATCATGTACTGAATCAACTGTAGTTGTTATTTTGTAGGCGGTCGGCACATTCCACTATAGAACTTCAAACAAAAATTCCACGATTGATTTCCACATTATAAAATGTAAAAGGATTTGAAATCCACAAACGCCGTTTTGGTGTGATTGATCACTTTTTGTACCATCACGTAGGTTTTGGGTACACTTTATGACTTTATATGAAATTTGATATTTTTATATTGAATATATATAAATTATACATGGATATGTATACATGTATATACATTGTTGATGGGTACGAGTAAAAGCCTACTATATCGCAACTGTTTAATTCTATTTTGGCACGTCAAGAGTTTCATCAGAACCAAAGTATACAAATCATAAAATCGACTAAGAAGTAGGAAAATATTTATACAACTCAGGGACTGAAGACTAGTTAAATGTTTCATATATTAACTGTATTTAAACTGAACATTAAGCGGTAACCTTTTGTTCAAAACCTGTGAACCGACTTAAAACAATACAGGAACTGAGACTAGCTGCTGACGACAGGTTTTGAATGAACTACGTAGATTTTGAACAAATAAGTAGTATCTACTGTACTGGGTTTATTATTAACATTGATTTTATTTGATTAGATAAAAGGCTGAAATTTACTGTTGTTTCTTAATGAATTACTTTTTAGTGTACATACATTAGCTCAAACATTCTCGCTAGTTACGTACTTGTTTCTAACACCCCGTAGAGGCTCGTCATTCAGTAAGGAATGAACTATCACAGTACAGCACGTAACCCCACTAACAGTAGTACATTAGCTGACTGCCTCACAGTACCACTTCCGCGACTGATTTGAATCAAACTCACTCACGTCACAAAAACTAATCAAAAGTGAGATTTGTATAAATATAACGATGTGACCCATAATACTCCGTAGATCGGCGCCGTACACGTGTGGCCTGATCAAGCCAAATTAATTGAACTGAATGAGAACCGCCTTTACTTGTGAAACTTATAACCATAAAGTGCAATGCAGTACCGAGCGACGCGACGACGCGACGCGACGAATTGCGTGGTACTTAGTTAAGTGTTGGTCGTTTAGTGTTCCATATACACTGTGGCTTCCTGTAAATGCAGTCTTCCGATAGATGTTTTCGCTAATCTTTGCATTTTTAATTGATGTCGACGTATTCAACAACCTTTACATGTAATATAATATTCACCCAAGTCTTGGTTAACATACCGCTTGAGTTCTATTTCACTACATTTTTGGTCAAATCGTTGTTTCCGTTAGCTGTTTTAAGTATGTATAAAGCATAGATGTATGTATATGTAGACACGTACCAAGAACGCACACGTGACACATGTTAAGTGTTTATCGTAGCACCGTGACACGATCCTGTGTAGAGACACAATCGAAAGCATTAACGAGCACGAAAATTATTTTTCTAATGCTTTCTACTTCCAAATAATAAGCAATAACATTATGTTGATGGTAGTGCCTTCAGCTTTGTTTAAAGTGATGATCAGATATACAGTATAGCAGTTGCATATGCTTCACACAATATTTTTACAGGTAATAGAGAACTTACCGTATTCGTAACGTAGAGATAATGTAAAGAAACGATGTTTAATATTTTGTATTAACAACTAAACGAGATAATGTGGCTGTCTAATCGTTGCATTTTTCAGACGATATGTTGTAAAAATTGATTCGACGAAACGTAGATGTTCCTAATAAGACTCACTTTGACATTCTTGATATGCGTGATAGGATACTTAGACGTTACGGACGATGATTTGTTATACACGCCGTAGGTGTGTAGTGTGAACCGAGCAACACCAGCGCCGAGGTGCGCACTGGGGAACCAAGTCTTACAAACCAAAACTATGTTTCAACAGACAATCATGTCGATGAGTAGAAATGTTAAGTAGATGTTTTAAAAATAAGTCATTTAGTATAAGCGAACGCGAGGATACTTGGATACAGTGAATAGTGAAGCTACAGGCACGATAACGAAGACGGCTAGGTTAAGAATTTAGGGTTAATTATAGATAGGATAGAATAGCAAACAATGATTCGATGCTAAGATAATAGAATAGGGCATTAGATTTAATAGGTGCGACGTCGCGGCGCGGGGCGAGCGGTGGGTGCTGGCTCTAGGGTAGTTTCCTTTGTTAGTTTATTAAATAATTTAATTTGAATGGACTGAAGTGGGCGCGCCCGACCGCGCCGCGCCGCGCCTCCTACTTTCACAGAATAGTGAACACATTCTTGATAAGTTTCAGTTGAACAAGTTTGCTTTCACCTCTTTCGTTATGTAGTTCAATAAGTGTAAAGAAAGAAAATTAATTGAAAAAAAAACGGAAGTGTCGATACGAATGTATTTGTCCAATGTGTATTAATATAGTGTGGTGTTCTACCCAGCAGACTAGTCTAGACAGTAGAATAGAATACATATGTAGGTAAATATTTAGTTAGGTAGTATTATAGAATTATGAATGCAAAAATAAAAACTTCATAAAATGTAAAAAAAAATGAAATGAAATTGTTGTTGGTAAGACAGATTATTTTTAAGGGACATGTTGCTTCGTTGTGTTATGACGTGAGGTTTGGCATAACTATGATAATAGTGTAAAAGCATTTCTCGCAGAGAAACGACAGAGAAAAGTTATGTATCTATTTTGTTACAAAGTGTTTGCAAGTTTCTATATTGTGCTATGAGCATCTTATGTGACCCGCATTATTTATAGTTATGCTGAATGGAAACTAAAATATAATATAAATAAATGAAAATGGTACTAAGAAGCATGTTTTATTGTGACGAGTCATGTTCCTTTGCATTGAACATATTTTGTAAGAGCAAATGATTGAATAAAACAAGCGAAACCAAATCTAGTTCATTATTTTCTTTATTTTAACCTTCAACGATTAACCCTGTCGTAACATCGAACATCATTGCAATTCAAGATTCTTCAGAAAAACATTTGTGACAAAAGGGATAGAACCACTGTGGCATATGCATCCGCCGCGACATTCCAATAAACAGTAATAATAATTATCAACCAAGGAACGATTATTTGGTTACAATCTGATGCCTAAAGAAACGTAATGGGTATCTAAATTTTTAATTATTGTCGTTCTACTCGAATTGTCGATCATTTTTTTTATTCTGCGATAGGCTGGCGCTTGACTACAACTTGCCTGATGTTGAGCAATGATGTATTCTACGATGGAAAGCGCCAACCTAGTACAACGATTCACGAATGATTATCGGTGAGAAGGCAGCAGTGGAATAAGCCTACATATGGCTAGAAACCTTAAAGGAGCAACAATTCCGACCCACCCTCTCTGCATGGTATCACCAGACATCGCACCGGAGATATATTTGGAGTTATCATATCGATAACTCCAAATATATCGGCAACGTACTACTTTAGGCTACCATGTACTTGATATTTTTTATTCGTCCATGTATCCTCTACCCTTATATACACCATATTCATTGTGCGCCGCGATTTCGAAAAAAAAATCAAAATGTCGGCGGATGGGTATGCCAGCTTCCATACAAAAAGGATTGAACCCTTTTGCCAAAATGTTATTAATTGTTAAGTAATACAAAATAAAATAAAACATACTTAATATTCCTTTTCTAACTGGTTGTAATCATTCATGTAAAGGAATTTATTTACTCAAAAACATAAAAAAATATAAACATTGATATTGATTTGTTAAATTTCCTTTGCTAACTGGAAAGACAAAGTACCTTTTTTAACATCAACAAATTGTCCAGAACATCTAGTTTAACAGTGATTTAGAAAACTCACGCACTCCCGTAATGTTTAGCTTTGAATATCCTCAGCGTGTTGTCACATGACCCGCTCACTAGGAGCGTAGGATTCGACCAATCACAGCACAGCACCTTGTCTTCGTGGCCGCTCAAGTCGTATAGTGGGGTGCGCGGACTGAAAGTGAAGAAACCTTATTCTTGACCACGAAACAAAACCAAATTAGTCTGTGAAATGATCTAGCGTGAAATGCTTTTAAAAGGCTGCTATTATGCCAGAAAATAACCCTCAGTAAATCACCCTCATATCTCATTTGAACGGTCAAAGGTGAAATTGATTTTTTAAGTGAAAGTGTGGTAAGTATATAGTATCCTACTGCTGGGCAAATTAACTATCTTAACAGTTGGGTGAGTTTAGACCTTAATTACACACAATGTGTAGTATGATGTAGAATTACAAGCAATACTTACCTAAATTCTGTACGACATTCTTTTAGTTTGTTAGATCAATGAAATAATTACAAAATATAAATCAAACGAAATCTCGCTTTGTAATCGCCGATACAAACCCTTTTCTATACCATTAACGTCACGACGTAATTTTTATTTCAGCAGGGTGAAAAACCGTAGGTCACTACTTTATTCCTACAAACGTGACAGCTGAGACTAATTCACACTGCGCCATTCATTTCACAAGTAAATGCCGTACAATATTTTAGGTGCGACATCGATCGCAAATTTTGATTGTTAATCCGGTTCAGCATACATTCTGCTGTACGTTGCGAGCCCAATCGGTCTCTTTCTACTCATTTCTGAGCGATAGAGTTGGATCGTTTGATTTGGAGTGTTTGAACACCATTATTGTTTCCTTGTGCATGTTTCGCCGCTGAGAACCAGGTGGAGAGTTTTGAGTTCAATTGTAGTAGCACAGGTTAGACATCGTGGTATGTTCATGTTTCTCGCAGTCCAAATTATTTGACGGCACCTCTATAGCCTCATTGTTATTCTTTAGAAATGACACGTCAATACAAAAAGGTTCGCCATCCCTGTTCTAGGGCGTGTAGCCTAATGGGTTAAATGGGGGGGGGGGGATTTTGTTGTACGCATTGCGTACTCGCCTTAGCAGTTTTTAGAAGAAACGAACACGAGTGCATTTTAACAAAAACCAAGTTAAATTAAATCAGTTCTCAACTATTATAGTTACTATAGATAGGCGAGATAATCACCTTCTAGTCTCCCATAGCTTGACCTGTCCGTCATATCCAGCAGATAGGAACAGCGTGTCGCGCGTCTTGGACCAGCGCACCGACTGCACCCACCCAGTGTGCGATGTAAAAGTTGTTCTTACTATGCTGTCTGTGAACAAAGTGACAGTAGTTATACATAATATTGCTGACTGACCAAACTTGTAAACTCATACCAAAACGAGTAAGCCCTAGTGTCACTTTGACACTAAGTATCTACGTACATTGGCCAAAGTGACACTAACTGCCGTAATCCGAGACATCAATTAACTTTAATCCAGCATTAAAAACACATGAAATGTCGATAATAATTGCGAATGTCATTGAAAACTTATGAAATCGACATTTTTTTCGACATAAGTCTATTAGAGACAAATGTCTAAAGTGCGAAAATCAGGGCCCTGATGGGTTGTACTGTCGTCTCTTGAATAACCGCCGTTCGCATGTAATTGCCCAAATAAATAAAGTAAATAGACACTTGCTGACTGCACCGTGCACATGTACGATCTTCATCTTGACCTGGTGAAATCGAAGACAAGAGTACTTGCTACTACCATAGTATGTAGTACTATGTACGATGACATATTTTAATTTTTGAACCACTTTGTAGCTTACCTACCTTGGTAGAGTAATACAAAACATGAAATTTAACTGACAACCTGCACAATAACGTATAATCTTACTAAATGGAATATGACGCTAAATGGCTCAAGAATCAAAATATGTCGTGATACTTATACAATAAATAATACCTATTTACCTGTAGATCTGGGGTCGTACAAGCGTACGTGTCTGTCAGCCGAAGCTGTAATCAAGCTGTTATTTAATGGAGACCAGTCCACGTCGAAAAACGCCTTGTTACCTGAAATAATAAATAGTATAAAGTAAATTGGTTACCACAAATTTATATTAACAATATTTTAAATGAGGATAAAAAGGTTTACCGCTTATTTCTTGTTTGATGCCGCCAAGCTCACAGTCCCAAATCTTGAGCAAATGGTCCCAGCCACTGGAGAGAACTGTGTTAAAGTCCATCCACTGCACACCAGACACTGCTTCGCGATGTCCTTTTAATGTTGTCAATGGTTCCTGAATAAATAGAATAGTAGTTGTGCAATACTTTGTTGTGCATATTTCTCACTTTTCAAACCTTCCTTAGACTTCTATGAATACTTTAAGACCAAAATCAGTCAAATTGTTTTAGGCGTTCTTAAATTTTAGCAATACATACATAATCAATACATTTTTATTATTAAGACCATTCTCTTTGAAAACACAATAAGTTCCATCCACATATAGCCAGAGGCTTTTAGTATATTATTCAGATGAACACACACACAACTAATATAGCTTGACATATTAAGGATAATTAGGTTAGCTTAGTTACATAAACTAATATTGGTCTGTTGTTGTTAGTTGGAGTCTGCAAACTTGCAAGAAAAAGGAATCTGCAGGATTTAGTGAAGTGATTTGGTAGGTCTGCAGATTTATGTGAAAACGACCTTAGCTGCCGTAGAACTGACAACCGCTGGGGTAAACAAGTTCTTAAGTGAAGATGATAAATTGGCAAACATAGCGTACGATGCCCTTAGACTAGGTGGAGTAACGATCTCAGCAGGGTGGCCGACAAGAACTGGATGGACCGCTCAGTGGCGTACTTAAGGAGAGGCCTATGTCCAGCAGTGGACTAAATAGGTTGATGATGATGATGATGATGGTGATGATGACCACAGCTCATTTTTTGGTCTAAGATATAAAAATTCTTACCCTTGTATTACTGTGCTTTGGTTTAATCTTTTTCTTTGCTGGTACATTATCCTCATCTGATAAACCTGAGAAAAATATTCAACTCATTTAGCTACACTATTAAAAATTGGACAATTTCAAATAAACCGAAATTTGAATGAAATAAAAAAAAAATCTGTCCTTTAAAAACAACTCTCTTACTTGCACTCCATAGGCAGATGTTATTGTCCCAACTTCCCGTAGCAAACCTATTGCCATCTGCTGAGACTGCAAGACACTCAACTCCCTTTTCATGACCACGACATGTCACCACACAATCCACTGAGTTGCCAGACACATTCCACACCCATAACATTGCTGACTGATCGTGAGAACCACTGGAAATATACCATTATTCAGATTTACTATAATTCAAACCACAGAAGATATAAAAGGATTGCCTATTTCCAGAATATTAAATTAAAACTCCATAAAATATTATTATCAGTATAACTATTAGTAGGTTTCTGTTTCCTGCATATGAATGATAATTAGGAGTGGAGTTTATTTATCAAACTATATTGAAGTCTCAAATCAATAAATAATTTTGTTACTCTTAAATTGTTACATTCAAAAGTAAAGGGGTTTTTAGTAAACAATATAAATCTATTGAACTATTATTGAATCACACTTATGCCTATCTCACTACCCTATCTCTACCAATATTATAAACCTGAAGAGTTTGTTTGTTTGGTTGAACACACTAATCTCAAAAAACTACTACTGGTCCGATTTGAAAAAAGTCTTGCACTGTTGGAAAGCCAATTTATTAAAGAAGGCTACTTTTATAGTATATTACAGTTAGTAACAATATAAAATGCAGTTCACACAGGTTAAGTCATGGGGGAAAGTCAGTAATACATGTAAGTAATTCTTATATTATGTCAAAAAAGTAAATAAAGATAAAATAGACCAATCCAGAACTACATTTATAATTCTTCATAAAATATCAACTCACCTAGCAAATATAGCCTGATCCCCATTGAAGGAAACCCATGAGACTGCTTTCACTGGAGATGTGTGTCCTGGTATAGCCAACTTGTGTTGCCCTTTAGTGCTCCAAATATGAATACTGTTGTCATAGCTCCCAGATAGAATCCTTCAAAATTTCAAGTAGGTATTTATTTTTAAATAACTTATTTTAAAAATATAGGATATTAGAATAAATTTCTGAACCTATTTATAAAACTACAAACCAGTTTTGATGAGCATGAACTGTTGACACCCAGTCATCATGCATCAAGCAGTCCTGGGGCTTGGGGGCAGGGAACCTCTCCAAATATTCTACTTCTAAAGTATCTTCTGTAGAGACACCCTTCTCCTGCAGATGTTCAGTTAGTGACGTACAGAGTAGTTCGCCACACACCAAAAAGTCAAACTCCACAGCCTTCTCAATAGATCCATTAGTTTCTTTGAGCAATGCATTGATTAAAGTATTCAAATCAGTGGCATGAACGTTGCTCTGGATTGCATAAGGAGTATCTGCAACTGCGTACCTGTAATAGCATGATCAGTTAAGGAACTGCAACGTCGACTTCCCTTATATTATGCATAACATATGAATTCACTTACTGCTCTTGTTTGGTTATGAAACGGACTTGAAGTTGAACTTCAGAAATTTCGCCTGACATCGTATTTAAATAACTGCTTTATCGGTTAGTAATTGCTATTTCTGTTATGAAACAGAATATACCACTGTAAATAACAAGTATTATTGATAAAAAATATTGCCGCTTTGGATATAATATCAGAAAATAACAACACGAGCCATGCATGCATTACACACTGACTGACGTGACTGACATTTTGACTTTGTCAATTGACAATTTGACAAATACCGGTCCAAAATTTGCAAATAGCTCGTTTTTGAGCTGGCAACATTTTAATATTGTGTTCCAGGTTCAAATTAAAAAGCACAACATTTTATGCCTACCACACTTTTTGCGTTCTCTTTCTATCTATACTATGTAATATTATAAATCAGCGTAAGCGTATACATATGCTCTTTGAATATAAAGCTAAAGAGTTTGTTTGTTTGAACGCGCTAATCACAGAAACTACTGGTCCGATCTGAAAAATTCTTGCATTGTTTGATAGCCCATTTGTTGAGGAAGCTATTTTTTATATGTCCACAGCCGGCCATAATATGTAGTTCAAACGGGCGTAGCCGCAGCGAAAAGCTAGTCTGTCATAATAATGATTCTCTTCCGCTCTTTCAAGTCAATGTATTACCTCTCATGCTTCCTTTGTTCACTGATACTACCTGTACATACTTCGTCATGTTTTGACAATTTTGACATGTGATTTTTAGGTTATTATTACATGTTGTGTTGTTTTCCTTGCGATTCTCAGGTAGTAAAATGAATTTTAAATAGATGAATCTAAGAGATTTGTAGAAAATGGGTGTTAAAATGAATAATAATACTGTGGAAAAAGATAGTTTTAAGTTTTATAGAAAAGCAGGTAGGAGTATTATAGAACATCGTCCTGTTTTTTCGCCGGATGGAGAGTAAGTATTTCTTCTGTACAATACATGACTTATTATTCTAGAATAGTAAATAATTTACATTTCATAACATAGCTATTATCGTTCTGTTCAGGTCATTGGCAGTAATAGTAGAAAATATAGTGAGAGTGTACAATATTCAAACTGGTGATTATGTACGAACCCTTGAAACTGAAAAGGCGGTTAATGAGATGATTTCTATTCAATTTCCTGAAAATGAAAACTACAATTTGTACGGATGCTCGAGTACAGGCGACGTGACGATATGGACCTGGGAACAAGGAGCTGTACTTAGAGAAGTTGTAAGTTAAACTCTTTCTTCGCCACTATGTGTGAACTTGTAAAACTCAGTAAGCATTCATTAATTTCATTACTCAAAAACTACGGAACAATGAAATAAACTTTTATACAATGAAATTATATACTTTTTTAAATTATATCCCAGATGAGCATACAATACTGTAAAAAATGTGATTCCTTTAAAATAAAAAATCTGTATAGTCTTGAGCTTAACTAGGCCCAGCACTTTGAACTAATGCATTAATTTATTGAATACCAGGCTTGAATTCAATTCATTCATAAAATTTCAGACATTATAATGATCAATTTTCAATCCAATGAAATTAGCTGGTAAATTAAACCTGTTTCATGAAAAGGAAAAAATGTGTTTCTTTGACTCTAAAATTTGTTTTATACGTACCTAGACTTTATCACTCCAAAAGTTGTCCTTGGATTTCAAAAAGTTGAAGTTATTTAAATTCTATAAAATCCATTTTATGATCATTATTTAGGTGTCAATTTTTTTTTATAGAAATTGTATTATTAATTTGTTGTAGGTAAATGTTTAATCCAAGGCAATCTAAGTTAGGTGTAATAAATATTCCTAAATAGACTGACAAAATCGGTTTTAAAATTTTAAGTGCCTAATTAATTAATTTCAGAAACTAAATCTACCTAACAACACAAATGTTCTCACATTTGACCTGATAGACAGCAATGAATGCTGCATCACCAGCGTACAGCATTCACAAAAGAACCTGACAGTCAGCACATATTCAACTAAAACTGGGGAACTTCTCTACCACTACAAAGACACAGCTCCTATGTACAAAGGCATGGTGAAAGTAGCACTAGGTGTTTGCAATGGAGACAAATATGCAGCAATTATTAACAGCACAAAGTTTTTGTACATACAGAACCTTCACCAACCACATATAAAGACACAGTAAGTTACAAGCTTGCATATTTCATTATTAGTAAATAAAATATTTGTGCAGATGTACAACTTTGTCTGGGCTAATCAAATGAATAAATAACAGATAAATTTTTTATACATGTATGTAGTTTATATCTAAAATAACCTTTTAACAGCCTGTGTCACAAACACATTTGTTGTGACAAATGTGTTTGTCCCCTAGAGCCCGTGTCGCAACTATGCGACAAAAAACATGCATGTCTTTTGTTCCTTTTTCATCCATTTCACCTAACTATTCATTGTGTGCTTATTTTATTGATTTGTAAAATTAAGGGACAAATACCACAGACATGCAATTGATAATTGATCAGGCGTTTAAAAGGTTAACATATAGGCTACTTTTAAAATATCTAGATGCTAGTATATTTTCTATAAATAAAACTATAATATCTAATACCACAGAAGCTTATATTCCCTAGTGTTTTACTTACAAAGATAATTATTGTTCCTCAGGATTATTAATACAAATGCATACAGAATAATGTCAGTAGCAGCTCATCAATACGCCAACTGTGTTGCTATAACAGACACACTCGGCCGATGCATGGTTATCAGAGGAAATCTGTTTGATTACAAGCAGATAGCAAAAGAAGTACTGCATTGGCACTTCTTGCCACCTTTAGCTACATGTTTTTCATTGCAAGGTAAACAAAACATCAAAAAATTATACTGGTTTCTCTATGGCTGGTATCACTGCACAGATAACATCTTTTGAGTTCCCTGCAAAAACCTGTGTTCTGCACCAGTCTTAGTTTGAATAGAGGACTATCAATCAAACTATAACTTGACTAAGTCAAAGTCAAAGCGTTTATTGCATTCATGGTGTAGGTACAGATCAAGAAAAATCATGATAAAAAAAACATGATCAAGAGAAATTATAGTGAGATTTACTACAAGAAAATCAAAATGCATATGGACTGTATGGCTTAAAAAAAGGAAAACAATTCAGTTATGTATAAAAAAAAATATTGAAATAATCATTACAGACGTCAATGTTAAAAATATCATGTTGGCATGATATACTGTTCTGTTTCAAATCATTTCCTACACACATACAGTATCAGAATAACAAGGTCTTATAATATTCCAGGTAACTACTTGTATACTGGTGGTATAGAGAAAGTTTTAGTAAAATGGACTCTAGGAAACTTGGCACACCGGGCTAATGAAAAGGCTTTTATCCCTCGACTTCCTGGAATAGTGAGATATATTGCTACAAACAATACTCATGTTGCTGTAACTTTAAGTAACAATTGTAAGTGTTTTGGGACTATTTAATTTATACAATAAAACTATACTCTGTAGCCATTTATGTATCTATCCTCCACTTAAACCCTTTTTTTGTGTTCCACTGCAGGGCATGGGTCTTCCCTCAACTACCTTGCAAGTTAAAAGAGTTTTGATCTTAATGCCTTACCATGCCGATTTCTTCACAATCCTATAATAGGTTTGCGCTTGACCAAAACTTGCCTGATGTGAAGCACCGATGCGCTACCGCTGCTCTTGCTCTTACCTATCCTTATGTTTAGTCTAATTTCTTTATAAATTTCTGTCATTATCTAAAACTGCTGCTGGAATTAAATAACTTGGAATTTGATCATGTTTTATTTAGCGGTGGTGATAGCAGATGCGCTTCTTCGTGTAGTGTCTACAATACTCGAATGTGGCGGAGTGTCGCCAGTGACGCGAGCGGTCGGTGGAGCTCTGTTGTACCACAACACTATGCACGCGTTAGTTACCGCGGGCCGGACTGGACATTTGCAACTCTTCTCTACCACTACTGACAAAGTTTTGTACAATGTAAGCATACATTATATTGATTGCCAAAATATTGTCGTAACAATAATTTGTGAATAATTTGTGGCTACATTGAGCTTGTTTTTTTTTACAGCTGGACATTACAGAAATGAACAATCTGCCTTCAGAAAGATGGGATCTCTTACCTCTTGACACAGAAGTTACATGTGCTGCTGTGAGTGGCAATGGTGATTGGCTCGTTACTTCAGAATATAGGAATGATGGTGTATTTTATCCTGAAGAAAAATTAAAATTCTGGTTGGCGAAACGAAAAAGCGCTGTACCATTTCAATTAAATACTTGTGTTAATCTATCGCACGGTGGTTGCAATGTAGTCTCTATTGCACTTAATTATATTGGCGACATGTGCGTATCAGCCGGTACTGATCAAAAGTTCAGAGTATGGAAAAAAGAGCATACATCAGTAACATCACATAAGATGGTATCGTGGATGTGTTTAACCGCGTGTTACTATTCCTCTGGTATTGGACAGTTTATTTCGAATAATGTCCTGAATGATGTAAAAGATGGAATGAAGTTTAGAGCTGGTCGTGATGAAGATTTGCCTTATCTCAAGGTGATTAATGAAAAGTATGATATTATCAAGAAGTTGTATAACATTCACAAAGAGCAATCGTTAGTAGATGAAGCTTGTATGAAAGTGAATTCAGTAAAGAATGATGAGAGTATGGGAGGTGTAGCGATATCGCAGGACGGGTCTTTAATCGCTGCATGGTTCGGCTGCAAGTTGACATTGTGGGACACACACTTGTGTAACTTGAGGACGACTCTCTCGCACCCAGTGTTGCGCCCTAAGGGTGTGCACGTACAGTTCGGCAATAGAGATGCTGCTCATTACGTAAGTATTATATTTAGCTACATAATCTGTACTCAATTTCTTGTCAATGATAATGTACTAAAAGCCTCTAATATTTACAGTTGGTGTGCACCACAGAACAGTGTTTAGCAGTCTGGAATTTACTGTCATTAACTTTGAAATGGATCGTTCAAATTAACCCAACGTGTCTTGCTGCGCATCGTTTTTCCGGCAAACTCGCTGTAGCCACTACCAATAATGATGGTAATATTTTTGTGATTGAATAACTACATAATTAGAATAACTTTTAACATTATTTGATAGGACTATAATAAATTCTAAGTTATTTTCAGTTTATGTGTTTAAGCCACATTCTTCTACTCCCATCTTGACGAAAAAGCGGCTCCTGGACCCAGCTACGGGGGTCTTCAAACAATGCACGTTTGGCACCTGTTTCGACGATGACATAACGCTTTACCTTATGAGGAATAATTCTGTAAGTTATTATAATACTTAAAAAAAGCGAAGACAATTACAAGACAATTAGTTGTTTTAAAAATGAATTGTTTTGTCCTATTCGCCCACCTTTATGGCGACGGACATTTTTATGATTGTTGTTTGTAGGGATATATCGATTTATTTCAAATATCGATATATCGTTCCTAAACTTCGATAGTTTCATCGATGTTTCACTTTTGAAAATATCGATATTTTGATGAGCTCCGTTTCATGCCTATTAAATAACGCTTTTCATTACAGTCCCTTTATTAAATGTATGTTTGAATTCGACTCTAAAATCCAGTTACATTAAGTTCACTAGAAAAATATTCTTCAGGAGATCTACTGTCTGGAACGTGAGAAAACTGAAGAGAATCGACTCGAGGCGATCCTACACCGGTCTCTGCCGACGTCCAACTTCAGCGCATTGCTGGCAGAACAACAGTTGTCAGAAGTGCATACTGCGTCTGCGCCAGATATTGTGAATATTAATAACCTCGCTTCGTCTACTATAGCACAGGTAAATGTTATATTTACTTAAGATTTATAATTTGACGTTCGCTTGTCTTTCATTGTTCATGTTTGTGTGTGCACTGTGTAGGCATTTATTATTATACGTGAAGGCGTATGTATGACCTACCTATGTTTGTTTTTTGATAATTTTACGATACAGAAGTCACTAAAACTGTGTATAGTAATGATACTAAGCGAGAGTTTATTTGTAAAACCAACCATTAAAAATATTATGGTCATTCTTAAGTGACAAAATCAATATAAGTTTGTGGTACCATACAATGACAATTACTTCATAGATACTGTTCCAATACAAAATTCACATTTATTGTTCCAGTTTTCGCTAGCAGCGCCCCACATGGTGCCACCTGTCAGCTTGCTAAGCACCACGTTCCTCCAGCGACTCTCTGGTGTGGAACCGCTACAAGAAGATGAGCCTGAAGATGACAAGCCTATGGAAGTAGACGAAGAGTCGAGCGATGACGAAGACGAAAGTGAATCCAAACTAAATGGACACACACCTAGGATCACAGACTTCTGGACTTCCAATTATGAAGCTGTCAAAGAAAAGAAATTAAACAAAATTTTAACCGAACCATTCTTAGACTTACACTCAACCAGTTCATTGTTTGATATTTAGTATTTAAAATACACATACAATAAATGTTACATTAACATGAAAATTTCGTTAAATTTGTTTTTTTTATCGCTTTGTCTCGAGTTTGATTTATATTTGAACTAGCGGCCCGCCCCAGCTTCGCACGAGTAGATATCGGTATAACCAAAAAAAAATTATAAATATTAATACTAACACACTCTTGGCAGACGGCATAAATGATGATGCCGTAACAACTCACAGATAGACACACATGTTAGGTACTTAACTAATGATGGGTTATGTTTCATGTGGTTCCCGTGACTTCCTGGTATAAATGCCCGACGGAACACCCGGGGGGTTTTAGTAGGTACCCTTTGAATGTCATAATGCTTAAAATCACTTTGTAAATAAGTCATTATTTATCGTAAAAAGTAAAAGATAAAAATGGGTATTGTGGGTTATCCCTACGAGATAGACATATACCATCCAGAACTTTTTTGTAGGCTTATTTAAGGTGTAAATACTTTAGTATATTATTTTGAACAAACTCGTAAGGTTCAGCCAGCGTTTGCAATATAAGCGCAGAAAATGTGTTTATTTACGACGTCACATTAGAAACCTCTATAATTATATTATCAGTGTTCCTCTACCATATAAACTTTACTCTCGTATCACTGTCTATTAAAAAAACCGCATCACAAGCCTTTGCGTAGTTTTAAGGATATTTAAGGACGGGAAGCGATTTTGTTATACAATAAGTAGTGATTTTTGGTTTTCTTTGCTAATTTTATAGTGTCTGTAGGTACTTTGAATATTTTATCTTGATGAGACAAATAACTTATTGTTATTATTAATTGAAGTAGCGCTTTATGTGCCTACTGTATTACATTGATGTTTTGAATGTTACGTAAGCACAAGCTTTTCGACCGCGGCTCCGCCCGCACATATGTCGGTTATTACATTAACTTTTTTTGCACAGTCAGATAAAAACTATCCTAGGTCCTTCGCTGGGCCTCAAACTATCTCCATAACAAATTTCATCCAAATCGGTGTCGGTCTCGACAGACAGACAGAGTTACTTTCTCACTTACAATACCTACTTATTAGTAAGGATAGTAAGTATTACTTGCTTTCACAAGATAGGCGAAGATAACAAGTAAGAAAATCGTTAGTTACCTATGTATCTTTTGTACAAATGAGTACTCCATCAACAATGGAACTATTGTCTGAACAAGAAATATTAGTAATAGCAAAACAGTGCGGGTACGCATGTATTATAGGATGGAAATTAGAAGAATTTGAGGATAAAGTCATCGGCTACTTAGGCGACCATTTGAGGCTATTTATTGAAGCCGAATCCAACGGTGTGAGAACCAAAATACAATTATTTGTGAAATGCTTGCCGCGCTTCGATCAATGGAAAAGGGAGTTCCTGAAGGAAGCCAATTTCTTCAAAAAGGAGTTTATAATGCTCGAGTCACTATTCAAACATTTTGAAAACAAAGAAGGTAAGAAACAATTATGTAATATTTCAATCTATTGTTTAGTAGTTAACTCATATCCCGAACGAATAAATTAATGTAAAATTAAAAATAATATTGATATTTTTATAGGTTTACAAAAATGGCGCCCAAAATTGCTATTTATCAGAGAAAACTTGTTTGTATTTGAAGATGTTTCTTGTCAAGGATATAAAATGCCTCATCACCAAGACTGTATGACTTATGAAGAGTTAAAAGCGTCTATAAAAACAATGGCTAGATTTCATGCTCAATCGTATATTTTTGAGGAAAGAAAAACTAAGGAACTCGGAAGGCCATACAGGATATGGGAAGACTACAGCCAATACCTTCAAGAGCCGTCGCATGGACAAAGTTGGCGTGACACAGGCATGAGAGCAGTCATCGATTTTCTCAAAATATACTCAAAGTATAAGTCAAAGCCGAATTTCTTGAGATGCGTAATGTTTGTCATACCGTCCTTGTATCGCCACGCTCTAGAACTCATGAAACCTAGTTCAGAATATAGAAACGCTGTCGTTCATCGAGATCTTTGGACTAATAACATATTCCTCAAAAAAGAAAATAATACAGAGAAATACCACTCTTTGTTTGTAGATTATCAAACAGTGATATACTGTTCTCCGATGCTCGATTTGTCTTCACTAATATATTTTAATACTACGAAGAAGATGAGAATTGAATGGACTGACAACTTTATCGACTGTTACTACAAGACACTTCGTAAAGAACTTCTTACTGAAGGTTTACATATCAATGATATATTAAGTGAAGCTGATTTGAAACAATCGTATAATAAAAGCTTAGTATTTGCGTTAACACAAGCGGCACTAATAACACCAATAGTAGCTATGAGTAAGCAAAAGAGGGAGGAGATATTTTACGATGCAGAATCTTCAAAAGAAGCAAATATAGTATCCCGCAGTAAAGAGTTCATAGACATAGCAAGTGAAGACGACAAATATCGCATTCGAGTGACCGAGCTATTTGATGAAATGTTAGAAAAATTTGCCTTCCCTGAAGATAACGTAACTTTTCCCTAACGTAGTTAGAAAACATTTTTCATACATATCTACTTAATCGTAGTAAGTTAATTAATTAATTAATATTTTCACACATATCTACACACTGCGCCATCTAGTCCAAAATTAAGCAACTATAATTGCTTGTGTTATGGGTATTAGCATAAATACTTAAGAATAGATATATTATTTTTCTATGGTATTAGGAACGGATAATAATACCTACTTAAATACATTTTTTTTGTAAATACATATTTTAAATAAATTACACCCCGACACAGAACAAAAGATTGGTCCTGGGTGGGCATTGAATCTACGACCTTCGGCTTAGCAGTCAGGGCTACTAACCACGACGCCACCAGGCCAGTGTTCTCAGTGTTGCTTGGTATATTGTTCTACATTCTAAAATAGTTGCGTATTAACTAGGAACCGATATCGTCAGTTAACAGGGTCAACATTATCGGTCAGCAGGGCTTAACATAGTCAATTAAGTTTTGTAGTGACGAAATATTACGTTGCTTCATAGTACATTATACTAGGTACATATCGTATTATAATTACTAACTTTTATGGTACCTAAGTATAAGTGTATATTATAGATACCTACTGAATATTGATTACAATATACGTAGCCTTTTTTATTATATAACGTCGGAGGTCGGATCTATGCCTCAGGCAAATTTAGATGTCGAAGTAAGTAGTTTTATGATTTCATTTTGATATTAATGTAAGAGAAGTATGTAAAGGAAAATAGATGAATTGTGTCGGTGTTTACTTTAGTTGATAATTAAAGGTATTAATTAATATCTTGTCAAACATTTACTCAGTGATGCCAACATTTGTTAATGATACCTGTTACGTCCGATAAAACATATGAAGACTCACTGTAGTTATTTGCTGTGGGTAACTGGAATTTCCACGTTGTTAAAATGTCGACACCCATGGTTAGACAACCAAGTGTATTAACTAATCATTTCACAGAAGAAGATGTAAAATCAATTTTATCAAATTATAACAACATACATGAAGATACAATAGAAAATTATGAAGTGCACAATGCTAGTGATAAAATGTTAGGATTTTTAGCAGAGTACTGGAAACTGAAAGTTCAACTGTCTAATGGAAAAGTGGTGTGTTTCTTTGTCAAAGCAATTCCACGGACGAATGAAGCAAAAGCGACTATGGTTAAAGAACTGGGTTTATTTCAGAAGGAATTGCATTTTTACTCTAAAATTAGACAAGAACTGGCTCTAGCAACGCCTGGTAAGTTTTACAAGTAGGTAGGCCACCATAACATATATCTGTTAGGTAGAACCAGCGCGATTAACTAATGCTTGCACATGTTACAGGGTTAAAGCCGTGGAGTCCTAGATTGATATCATCTCTTAAAGACACGATGGTATTTGAAGATTTGAACTTTATGCAGTATATATTACGAAACAAATTCCAGCGATTCGACAAGTCTCATACATTAGAAGCTCTAAAGACACTTGCTAGATTTCATGCGTCTTCCATAGTTTATGAAGAAAATAGAAGTAAAGAGTTGAATCGTGTTTACAAAATAACTGATGAACATGTTCTTGCAAAATGTGGTTACAATATGGCATCAAAATGGCTAAACCAATGTATGTTGGGAGCTCTTGAAGTTATGGAAACTTATTCGAGGTTTAGTGAGCAAGAAATGGAGGTAATCAAAAGTCGTTGGCGCGACGTTTGGTCATCCGCAATGGATTTGAATGATGCTTCATCTGATCAGAGAAACGTAATCTGTCATCGCGACTTGTGGAACAATAATTTAATGTTTCACTATAATAACGATGAGACACCTGATGACTGCCTACTTGTAGATTTCCAGGCTGTAAGGTACCAGCCGCCGGCCGGGGATGTTATGTTGCTTTTGTATTGCAATTTAGATCCCAAATTCCGAGAAGATAATTTGGAGTTTTTCCTCAATTTTTATTACCATGAATTGCAGAAAACTCTATTTAACTACAACGTTGAAATAAATGAAGTTCTTTCTAAGCAAGAGTTTATCCTGTCTGCTGAAAAACAGCGAATGTGGGGGAACGTTGCTTGTGCTTGTCTGTTGCCACAATTTTGGCTTGAGGACGATATCTCTACCCAAATCTTTTGTGACAATGCACAATTTGATGATGTGCTGTCGAAGAATAAAGGCGCCTTTATAAAAAATATGATGGAACGCAATTCAGATTACAAACAAAAAGTCATAGAAATTCTTGAAGAACTAGCAAACAGATATTGTCTCCAAACTGAAGATTTTTAATGTTTCTAGAGCTTACTAAAGAGAATTTTAAATATTTGTCATCATAAATTAATTTACCTTAGAAACAGTAACACCTACATACTTTTTTATATTCATGCCTTACATATTTTGCTTTCGTAAGAAGGTCTAGGTTCCTACCTATCCTGAAATCATAGGTACATAAAACATAGTATGTAATCACACAATTGTAATAAGGGTGAGATCTTTATTTTTTTTAGTTAATAGGTGTTATAGTGCAGTAGGAACTTTTTTAACACAATCTATTCGAAACACACAGCAGGATTATTAACACGTAATATATGTTTCAGACGTTTACCTACATACGAGTATTATTACCACTACTCGGTGTAGTCCTTCATATTATTAAGTATTTTTTTGTTTAATCCCCAGCTAGGAACAAACTTATTGTCTTGAAGCCTTCGCAGACCAAACTTCGTGTGCCAAGGGTCGTCGTCACGTTGGCTGTATATGTTGCAAAATGGTCGGATCAGTAGTATGTACAGTAGTTCGACAAAACTCAAAATGCTTGCTCCTAGAAATAGACCCCCAGTGCCTCCTGTTGATACTGAAAATTATGCAAATGTCACAGGTGCTACCTAAGCCTTATCTATCTTCTATCTTCTTCTAAATATATAAAAGAAGAAACTGACTGACTGACTGATATATCAGCGCAGAGCCCAAACCACTGGGTCTGGAGACTCCAAATTTGGCACATAGGGGTGTCTAGGGGTGCACTAAGAAAGGATTTTGAAAAACTCACCCTTTAAGGGGGTGAAACGGGGTTCCAAAGTTTGTATGGAGAAACAAGATTAGTGAGATCAATTTCGCGGGCGAAGCCGCGGGCGGAAGCTAGTTTACCAATAAAACGGTTTACCCAACAACAACCCATGTTAAATTTAGGTACATGCCAAGGTTGTAAGTTGTAACCATTGTTACTTAAAGCCACCTTACCAACTAGATCCAAAACTCCGCGCACGACGTTTCTCCTGTATCTCTCACTGGGCAGCACTGCCAGTTCTATTTCTACACTTGCGTATTTG
Organism: Meganola albula; assembly: GCA_936450015.1. Taxonomy (NCBI): domain Eukaryota; kingdom Metazoa; phylum Arthropoda; class Insecta; order Lepidoptera; family Nolidae; genus Meganola; species Meganola albula. The sequence continues at coordinate 7,131,768 of OW388155.1, read as the reverse complement.
TTCATCGTGACGAATTTAAAATCTTTCATAATAGAAATCTCCGCCTCCGTGCAGGACGGGAGACAGTCACAGGATAAACCATGGCGTGATGACCATCTCGCTTTAAGAACCTATAATTTTTTATTCATGATTCAGCTACTCTCTTAATAATATCAACTAACGTATACCTTATTATTCTGTCATGTATATTTAAGTTGATAGATAAGTAGTTAGGTACTTACAGAAAGTTCTTGAACGAAGCTATTTAGACAAATAATGCCAGTCACATTGCACTTAAGGTGTTCAGGAACATTCGGCATGAAAAAATTTGTGCAGTTACAGAGGCGTATCTGCGCTTCTTTCCTGCACTGTACTGTGCAAGCAGTGTAGGAATAGTGGCGATAAACTTGAAGCATATTCTCATCTGTATAGCGACATTTCCTCTTCACAGGCGATATCAAACGGGCACCTGCGTCGTTTTCGATGTTTCTAATTGTAATATAACGCCTAAAATGAATAGGATAAATTGTGGAGAACCTATGCAAAACATTCGTATGATTTCTTCCATTACCTACTTACCATAGATACGTTAACTTACTTGTGAAACGTATCTTCTCCAAGAGTCAAAACGTCGGACCCCATAGTGGTGAGCGTCGGAACCTCCTCCTCGTTCAGTATGTACACGTTTGCAGGTACCATCACATCGAACCTTATTGCTCCCGGCCCTGTAGTTCTGTTACTCACCATATCTATCTTGGCGGGGTTTTCCTCTCTAATCAAATGCAATCTTTTATCTTTATTTCACCTTTTTTGAGTCAATCAATGCGGAATACCAATTTACTTTTCAAATTTATAAACCAAATAACAACATATTAGAACATATTAGTGGTAAGTAGGGGAGAGAGTTGAAACAATTTTTACATTTTATTTCATTAACTTATCGATTGGTCATTTTTACACTTGCAAATGACTACATAAGAAATGGTAAATGGTATTGTGGGAAAAAATCGACTTTACCGTAATAAGGCACCTTATTTCAACACCCTCCATGCCGAGGTAAGTTAAAAACAGTAGTCGAGGAGAGTTGACATTGATTTTTGAAAAATATTAAACGCTATAAAATAAAAATAATGATTAGTGTAAAGATATTTATAAAAAAAAAATTTAAAACAAAAATAAAACCGATAGTAGGTATTGTCTTAGATTTACGCGAATATCACACATTAAAATATCGATTGGTCATTTTTACACTTGCAAATGACTACATAAGAAATGGTAAATGGTATTGTGGGAAAAAATCGACTTTACCGTAATAAGGCACCTTATTTCAACTCCCTCCATGCCGAGGTAAGTTAAAAACAGTAGTCGAGGAGAGTTGACATTGATTTTTGAAAAATATTAAACGCTATAAAATAAAAATAATGATTAGTGTAAAGATATTTATAAAAAAAAATTTTAAAACAATAATAAAACCGATAGTAGGTATTGTCTTAGATTTACGCGAATATCACACATTAAAATAAAACTACTTTTTAACGGATTTTATCGCGGTTTATTTTAGATTTTAGATCCCGACGTTTCAAAGTCTTTTCAGACTTTATGTTCACGGGTGGACTGAGGTATTTATAAAAAAAAAGTAGTTTTATTTCAAAAATAAAACCGACTTCAAAAAGGAAACTAAAAAAAAATAAAAAAGAATACTTGCCTACTTAGCATATCTGAAGTAATTCGTATTGTGATTTAGTTAACTAATATGAAATATATAAGAAATATTTGATATCAATTGATGCAGGAAGATTTTGTATTTCATGTCATTTGCACAGAGGCCCAGAGCTGGGGCATGTTGCGATGCGATATGTCCCGATATGACTTATCAGGACATATCGCGCGTATAAAGTTTTAAAATAAATTGAAAACGAAATATTTTTGTCGTACCTACGTAGGTACCTAACGGTGATGAAACTTTTATCTTTTTTCGCCAAATACGACGACGCCTTTCTCGCGGTGTTAAAACCGCAAGATTTCCTATTTACCTTCCTTGTAGAGTGTTGATTGCATAACACGTGCCGATTTCGGTATCCATAGGTCTGAAGTAGGTACAACAGTCAAACTCGTTACCATTCCATGAGCAGTTGGCTAACGATTCCTCACAAGTACTTCTTACCTACGAACGAAGGAAGAATCCTTAAGATTATGGTCTATGGAATATTCTTGGCCTATGATACGATTAGCAACTTTTAATAATTACCAAATTGGCATAATAAGTCAGATTCGACTTCATGCACTCTGGTAGTGGATTTTCCAAGTTACAGTATTCGGAGATGTAATAGGTGACACCTTTAAAGAATGCCAATTCTTTCAATACTTCCTCTATGCTGAAGTTATGGTCTTCATTCCATAATCTAAACAATATAAGTACAATCAATTTTGTAAACTGTAGTTTTCGTACCTTTTCAATAATTATCTAATACCTAGTCTTTTTCAATCATCGATAAAATAGATCCCTAAACGAAAGTAAGTAGAAAAAAAAGTACGCGCTGCACATACTTGTATTCAGTTGACATTGTTATTAATTCGTTATGGGAGGCCCTTCTCCTACCTTCTTACACACTGCTGTTCAATTCTTCTCTTCTTTTAAGAGATGACACAGCCTAAGTTTAGTGTACCTTCCTAAGCTTAATTTTACTAGTTCTTAGCGTTTCTTCGCGATGTTTAAAAACATTTCTCTATGTCAACTCCACTTCACTTCAACTCTTTTTAGTGTCCCACTTCTGGGCACTGGTCTTCTCTCAACTATCTTACGTATTAAGAGAGCGGGTTAGTGGATGTCACATGACCTCGAATGATTAATTCTTAGACATGCCGGTTTCCTCATGATGTTTTTCTTTACCGATATTGAACAGCGGCGATGAAACAATTCACACAAAGTAAACTAAAACCACAGATAATAGATAGATAGCTATTGTTATATCTATGGTGGTACTAGCTAAAACTATTTATTATTTAAAGCCCACGATTTACATGTTTGAAATTTGTTCCAAACGGTCTGTATTGTCACTCTCACAAACTATCACCGAAGGAAAATTAGTATCCCAATCCTTGTAAGTAGTTTCTACTACGAAGGAAATGGGGTTGTTTTGAAAAGCATCGTATTGAGCTGCGATCAGCAGAGAGGAGCCGTACCAAGACAGGGCTACGACTATCAACCAGAAAATCCTGAAATAATAAGAGAAATACAATTATTCTATGATACCCACTTACATAGGTAGTAAGTATACATAATATGTATTTCGTACCTGAATCAGTAACTTTTTACATAATAAACTCACATAAGAAAACATAGTCGCTTAGTCTTTCCGAAAACGCCCTTAGAGAAAAATTTTCACATTTCATAGGTCCCTACTAGGTACCCACCTACTGGAATTACTAGATACTTGTTTAAACATGAAATCTTACCTTTCAATCCAATGCCTTTCTGAATCGACTATGAATCGAAATCCATGAATGGAGGTAGTTTCCGGCAAACTTTTGATTCCTACCCACCAAATCTGGCAATACCTTTTCCAAGATTCTTTTGAATCCATTTCAATGAAGTGGTCTCTCTCTTAGAAATTTGAATAAAACAATAATGATGTTGTGTAACATTTCTATAATTCTACGTGTGAAAGTATAACAAACGAAAAACATTGACATATAATTACTTATAGATAATTCCTAACTTCTATAGGGTACTCATATTAGCCTCTATTAGAGATACTTATCATTGTGAGAATCACACACGTGTTTGGAGACAAAACCAATTTTGTGGTGATAACAATCATACTACCTCATAGAAAAGTATTATTCGTATTGTATTTTATGACCAAAACGAACGGACCCAGTCAACTCGCTCCAGTAGATTGGCCGATATTTGCCAACTGCCCCAATATGAGCTGGTAGTGTAGGCTCAATCACAATTTTACTTTGGTTCTTAACTCGACTCTTCCTCGAACGTACTTCTCGAAACAGTTTGATCGTAAAGAAGTAGAAAAATTCCAAAACTGACACGAAGCTGAACCCGGTGATGAATCCACAAGTAGATCCAATGTTACCTGGCAAACAAAATACATAATAATTATCTACACGACTGTTTGTCTTGCGTATACTTAAATATAGATATATTTAAGTATACATATATTTACAAAAGAAAAGTATTGTAGTATATTACCAGTTATCTCTTTTCACTAGTACAAGCTCTGCTTAGTTTGGGATCAGATGGCCGTGTGTGTTAATGTCCCATTATATTATTATTATTATTATTATTATTATTATTACTTAAGCGTGAGAGTATCATGTAGTTAGGTAGGTACCCACGTAATAATTGCTAAATAGGATTAAGTTAGATAGCTAATTAAGGAGGTTGCTTAGTATATAGCATTCCTACTTTAGCTAATGTTTACTTTACGTTGGTAGTTCTCTATCTGACGCATTTTAAGCAGTGTTATAAAACACTGATTTTAGGTCCCAATGAGTACCTATTAGACCTATGGTACCACATATAATAGTTACTAATCAAGTCAAGTAGTAACTTACTAATCAAGTCGAACCATTTCATAATAACATTTCGCCCGTAACAGTCAGCCACGTCACGACCGTACTTCACGTGAACTATCGAAGTTCCGGTAAAATTGGCACCTTGCCTGAAACAATAAGTACATTGCTCATGTTTGTAACTTGGTAGGCATCTATTTCCTGTCGAAGTTTCTCGTTTACTTCGTAGCGTTGCGTTGTTACGATAGCGATAGTTTATCGATAGTATCGTGAACTATCGTGGCCTTGAAAATCACTCACTCTATCGATAGTCTTATCGATAGTATGTATACTATCGATAGTATTTCAACATTTCAATAGTTTCGATATTTTTCAAGGTTGACTATTGATAGCTAAACTATAGCTATTGCATCAACGCTACTTCGTACCTCTTTTTACACCCACGAAAAAAAATAGGAGTGTTATAAGTTTCTCGCAAGTATCTGTGTATCGTTGTATTGTATATACGTATACCTACAAATTTTTTGTCAAATTATTGATGTATTTATTTAAGCGAAAGTGATAGATTGGTTCTTAGCTAAAAAAATAATTTAATAATAATCTAATTTGGAGCAATTTAATTAAAAAAAATGAAGTGGTGTCGTGGGACACCAGGTAGGAACGAGGTTCCTTCGGCTAATGTAGAATCGACACAAATTGCAAAAAAAAATCGTGCTCAATTATATGTAGGTTTTCTTGATTTTTCTCTTAAATTTTGCTGATTAGTTTTTATTTCAGTACAAGAAAGTAATTAGGAAATTCAGTATTTTAGGAAATAATAAATTACTTAAAATAAAAAAAACATCGTAATTCAAATTATCAACTAAAATAACAAAAAGAGGGAAAAAGAAAAAGCGAGTAGTGTATAATAATACACTACTCGCTTGTGTATGCGACTGTCGCGCCTGCGCACGTCTCATTTAACAGTTTTATTCCACGCACTTTTTTCCACGGATTTTTTCTTACGGTTTTACTATCACATTTTTTACAGTTCGGTCGCGCAGCAAAATCCAAGCCTGCCGTAAGGAACTTCGTTCCAAAAATTGATTTATGCTTTACCATTGGTACCTTTTTGTTTGCTCCATGACAACCTCACCTTGGTACAGGCTGGCTAGTTTAATGCCTTATTTGTTTGTTTCCCGAACAACGAAAATAAACAAACAAATGTCAAAATGTTGTAATTCTTGAGAAATGTTTGATTAGTACCTATTTTAATAAATTAACAAAAGTCTGTGGACTATATTCTACCATGACTGTGCCGAATAGGAAGGCTGGTTTATCGACAACTGATTTTGAAGTTTTTGGCAAGGTTCAAGGCGTTTATTTTAGAAAACATACTCAAAAAAAGGCTACGGAGCTGGGCCTGAAAGGGTGGGTGATGAATACCGCTCAAGGAACTGTTATAGGCCAACTGCAGGGCCCTTTGGGGGCTATCGAGGATATGAAGATCTGGCTGCAAAAGGTTGGAAGTCCCAAGTCGAGGATTGAGAAGGCGGCTTTCCGCAACGAGAGCTCCATAAACAGCTGCGCATTTCGAACGTTTGAAATACGCCGATAAATCTTTCTTAAATGAACATTGATTTGTGCTTTTGCATGTCCTACGTATTTAATTAAATCATTTATAAGCGCCTAATTGATTTTGAACCTGTTCTTAACTTGTCTAAGGTACATCTTATATCAATTCAACAAGAGAAATATTCTTAGAGTAGGTACTTACAGCCAATCATCACGCTCTATGTCATTAATTTCATTGAGATATTCAGGATATATGGCGACATTATTGAAGTCATAACCGTAAGCAGTTTTAGAGCAAGTGGGACAACACATGGGACAATAAATACCACCGTTTGCAGCTTCTAGTTCTAGCTCTACCGGTACTTTTTCAATGTCTGGTCGAACTGTTATTGATTGAGCTGAAACAAATTTACATGACTCATTTGACAGTGCAAAGCAAACTAAAATCAGATAGTTACCTATGAAAAGGTTTAATTGTCAAACCCGCCACGAGGGATTTGTATCCTGCAAGGGTTTCAACGTAATGAGAACTCTACTTAATAATGTTCAATGAAATGAAAATTCAACATAACTCAAATATCAATCTAATGGTCCGAAAGGCTTAGTTTATTTATAAGCTAGTGACAAAGGAAACAGAAAGGCTTAAAGCTAGACAGGTTTATTATTTGCATAATATCCCTAAGGTCACCTACCGGCCCTACGCCTTGGTTACCAGTCATCAACGTCCACAAAGTCAACTTATAGCTCAACCAATGAGCAATAGCACAGATTAATAGATACTTAATATTTCGTACTAGGTATTGTAGGTACCTGTTAGTGTAGTCTTAGGATATATAAAAGTAACTACTTACAATAATACATTCTAAGACAATGAACGTCTGCCATATTACATGTCCTGCCGTCTCCCAATTTGGGCATATAAAACGGAGTACAGTTGCAGTTCGCTAACAAAAATAGCATTCTGCACTTTAACATGCAGTCACTGTAGGTGTAGAAAGGGAGATATGTCGATTCATCGTAGAACCGACATCCTCTTAATTTTATTGGCACGTGTTGGATGTCTCTGGAAGCTTCGGTGAATGTCGCTGCTACTTTCACCGTCATCTGTAATGATTACCAATAAAAGCAGATTATTATTTAAATAGATATCTACTCGAAACGAACGAAATTACAGTTTACTTGGGAGAACTCCATTGTATCGGAAAATTCATGATTTCCGCTCAATGATCCAGTAACCCTCCCTGAACTTCAATCTGATATATTTACTATAGCTGACTTAATTTTTTGGTGAAGTGAAGTCACTTGGATATTCATAACTAGCCATCCGCCGCGGCTACGCCCGCGTGTACTACATATCATGCCCAGCAGTGGGATAAAAAGTAGCCTATAGCCTTCCTCAACAAATGGGCTATCTAACAGTGCAAGAATTTTTCAAATCGGACGAGTAGTTTTTGAGATTAGCGCGTTCAAACAAACAAACAAACAAACTCTTCAGCTTTATAATATTAGTATAGATTGTAGTGGCAATCATTCTTAGAAACAAACTTATACATCACTTCAACCCTTTTTTAGTGTCCCACTGCTGGGCACGGGTCTTCTCTCAACTATCTTATGAGTTGAGAGAGTTTAGGCCTTAATCCACACACGCTGGCCAAGTGCGGGTTGGTGGATGTCACATGTCCTTGAATGATTAGATCTTAGACATGCCGGTTTCCTCACGATGTTTTCCTTCACCAATATTGAGCAGCGAAGATGAAACAATTCACACAAATATATATGGGCACGAACAGGATTCGAACCCGCGACCTTATTTTTCTAAGGCGAGGCCCGTACCGTTGCGCCACCGCTGCTCCGCTTATATATAAACTTATACATATTTCTAGATAATTATAGTTAATATGTGTAGCTCCATCGTTTGTGGGTTCTCTCTTTGTGGGTTCTGGTATCTTGTTTAGGTTAGGAGTACTGAAACAACCTTGCAATTCCATTATTAGACCGTCTCCGTAGTGCTATATTATCTGTCACCAATTATACACCACATACCGAATTTGAGTCGAATCAAAAGGTCAGGATGTGGTTTTATTGCAGCTTCCTAGAAAAACAAGGCAAGGCAAGTTCCACGGCAAGTTCGCATGTAAAAAAAGGGAGAGTCACTTACGCTTACACTGGGGCTAACTATTTGCATAGCGAAACTCCCACTCGGGGAATCTGGAAAATCGTAGGCATCTGAAAATTGTAACTGAAACAATTGGCTTTTATTAGTACCACAGAAACAAAATACGCTACGAGAGTAACTTAGTTGCTTGTTTAAGACCTTATTAATACCTAGATACCATGTTGCCATGCTTATATATATTGGCAAACTTATTAAGACCTACCTATGTCGCATCGAAATAAGAATCCGTAAGAATCTTAAAACATTCGTCTCAATCAACATAAAACAACTGACCACACAGCTGCACATTCACTTATCAGCTGTTACATAGGTACCTCCGAATAATATTAAATCAGCCACCATACCTACTAACTAAACGATTTTAGGGTTTCCCTGTGGATTATGTACGCCACAAACCCAGGACCGGGTCCAATAATTTAATAAAAGAATTTCACTTCTATTGTATGAGTATTGACACGTAACAAGTTGACTCTTTATTATTATTACCATTGAACAGACAAGCAGTTGTAGAAAACTGATATTCGCCTGTTCTGTGTACTATGTTAGACTGTTAATTTGCTTATCTTCTTTGTGACTGACACAGTATAATGGGTATGACTCCTAACTGTTATGGTAACGTCCTGAATCTCATAATAATATCTAATATATCATTACAGTATATTCTTCACTCACACACACACACACCACACACACACCACACACACACCATATCTGCATGCCTCCCTCAATGTTTGTGGTTCTAGTTTTTTTACTGTTTAGGTACTGTGATATGGGAGTAACTAGTATTAGATTTTGTTTCCATCTAAAACTGTCTCTTTATGCTGTGAATTTGCCAATAAATAAATAAATATGATATGAACATTGATTTTACCAACCTGAGCACCTTGTAACGGTATGTTGTAGAAAAAATCATCGCTCTCATCAAGCTTCAGCAGAAACTTTAGTCCTTGGTCGAAATCGAAAGAGGATTTGTTGCCATACTTATACATGTCGATAGTCCTGACGCCGTTCTCTGTTCTAATAATATACATATAAAGAAAATTGAGACAATATTAAGAAAATTCCGAAGCCGATAATAATAAAGCTATTTTATTTATAAAAGATTTACGCCATGAATGTGTTGTCAGATCTCCGCAAATAGTTGAAGGTGCAACAGTAGCCATTCATAGTGAGACGGAAGTCGAACAGATCTAGACATTCCCTCGGCTCTGTGTTCCACGCGCAGCGGATAAGAATGTCGTCACAGCGAGGCGTTAGCTGCAACCACAATAGGTAACAGATATGATACATTTAATTAATTTTTATAAATTAAACCAAATTAAGCTTTAAACATTATTTCATAATTTTGCCATTTCTAGTGACCTCTGCAATTCGATACCTAGTTTACAATTTCACTTGAACAGATAGTGAATATGTGCCAAACGTTCATTTATATTTCTGTTGGCCAAATCTGCCACAGCGCTAGCTTTAGCCTTCTCAGACAGATCTTAGTTGTCTTATGCAAAAAGAATAACTATCATTACTGCCTTGATTAAGTGCAAGTGGTGAAGGGATAACAAACAAGACAGGCAGTGGTAGAACTAGCATTGGAATTAGTCCAATAAATATACCTGGGTAGTAGATACTGAAGCAGAAATTTCTCTTTCAGCTCAATATTAATATTAACTAATAGTTTACGTACGTATCTCATCATTTGGTTGACATCATAGTCGCCTAGAACGTGGTGCACTTGGTACGGAGATATACTATCAAAGTTAACCGCATTCAATCCGTACAGCTGACCCAGTCCAAACAATACTGACAGCATGTCTTGTTCAGAGTAGTGTTTGTTACGCTCTTCTTTCATTCTGAAGAAGAAATACAAAGTTTTTTAACACGCCTTTACTGTATATTTGTAACGGAATATTTGTACACGATCATTAACCACTTCTAAACATAAAATTCATTCATAATTATGCACATCAGGATCAACAATTAGCTTTACTTGTATGTTTGTAACGGATTAATGGTATCTATCTAATTCAGATTCAAAACTACATTGGTACCTATAATTTATTTCTGATAACCCAATCAAATGAATCTGAACGGCTATCATTGGTTGACAGGACTTTTCCAGCAAGATGTATATAGTAATCAACAACTGCAATGTGGGCTCTCCATGTAGATACACCTCCGCTCAGGATGTTGCTGAACAATAGTGAACTCTCTCTACCTCTAACTTTGGAGCAGCGGTGTCGCAGTGGTATCGGCCTCGCCTTTGAAATTTAAGGTCACTGGTTTGATTCCCGGCCGTGCTCACACATCTTTGTGTGAATTGTTCCATCGCCGCTGCTCAATATCGGTGAAGGAAAACATCGTGAAGAAACCGGTATGTGTAAAAACTAGGTAATCATTAGTGGTCATGTGACATTCTCCGACCAGTACTTTGCCAGCGTGTGTCTCTCTCACTCAACTCATAAGATAGTTGAGAAAAGACCAGTGCCCAGCAGTGGGAAACTAAAAAGGGTTGACGTATACCTACTATCATTGTATTGTTTATAGAGATGAAAAAAACGGAGAAAAAAATCCCAGACAGGAATTTATGGCGTTTATTGGAAAATTTCATATAAATAATGCCGAGCCCATATCTAATTGTTTAGGTACTTACAAGGTCCTAGCGAGGTTCGTGACAGCCTTCCTGCTAATTCTATTATTAGTGCAGACGCCCACCGCTGGGAATATGATGTTATCGACAGGCACACCCTCGGGCATCTGTGTGGTCACTAGTGGTGCGTTGTAATACTTGGTGAACGTCATACACACCAATGCAATGGAACAGATCAGACCGACCACTAGTATACATATCCAGAGTAGTCTAAAAGGCAAATAAATAAATATAGTGGGACATTAACACACACGGTCATCTGATGCCAAACTAAGCAGAGCTTGTACTATGGAAACCAGATATCTGTTAATATACTACGTTTAATACTTTTCTTTTATAATACATGCTTAATTATAGATAATTAGATACTACACCCAGACTCAAGACAAACAGATATGTTAGAACTAAAAACAAATAAATAAATAACTATTGGTAAATTTATTTTTTATTCAAAGAACCTTACCAAATGTACTACGGAACGCGCTTTTTGGCCGTAAAAGTTCAAAAAGACAGGAGCAAAAATTCCTGACCTACCTATTCAAATGGTGTCACTATACATCGTGCGGCCGCCTGGTGGGTGGTTATTAACCACTACCAAGCCTACTACCAGTTAACATTCAATTTAATTCAGGCAAAAAAAGAAAGTAAATTCCATAGTGACGCCTTTATATTACGCTGTCTTGACAAGTTTAGTTTATTAAGTGATGCCACGTGTTCGTGTGTGGGGACTGAAGAATTGGGTGGTAGTGTCCCTCTAGAGAGGAGGAAAGATCTTCCGGCCGGGCGAGGTGTGATGCCCGTTGACTGCGGTTGCCCAAACTGTTCTTGTCGGGAAGTTATGCTAATCAACAACAAGTGAATTTGGTAATTTACCTACATCAAAGCGCCTTTTTTATACCTATTACTACAATTACCACAGATGTGTGCGGGTGTACCGACCCTCTATAAGTAAATCGACTTTATCTACCTGATCTTAACGATGCCCAATGTTTCACAATTTTTCTTTTTATTGTATTTTAACAAACTCTAGGTCGTCTCTCGATTGTTTTAGGCGTTGAGAAAGTTTAGGTGATGAATAAATGATGTATCGCAAACATTATTAGGTACATTATCATTGTATTTCAATAAAATAATTAGGTGTAGGTTCGTATTCCAACATATACAACAAGGCACGTAACGTTGGTAATCCACATTTTGTGACATAACTTGCATGAATAGTTTACTTATGTAACTCTCCATTAATATTTATGTAGAGCTTTGTCTATAAAGAAACATAATCATAACCAGTTCAGCGATATCGTTACAAAATAATTTTTAACAAAATAATAAAACCGACTTTAAAAAGAAAACTAAAAAATTTAAAAAATAAATTAACTTAGCATAAAGTAATTCGTATTGTAATTTAGTTAATCAGAAATATTTAATAAGTATTTGATATCGTTTGATGTCGGTGCCAAACTACGAATAATAATTATTATTCGTAGGTGCCAAGTAAAACAATAACTAGGTAATAGGTAAAGGTATTATCAATCCTTCTATTAAGTAAGGTTCTTAGTTAAGGTTCGGCTTCTAGGTGTGGACATCTAGGTGAATAGTTCTTAATGTTCTTATTAATACACAATAATCGAGCCCAAACATCAGGTATTTGCTGTAAATCATTGAGGAGTTCCCTCGACTGTTTTGTATCCATCATCAGATCACAGATTGTCTCCAAACCGTCATTAAAAGTAGTGTTTTCAAATATTTAATTAAAACATTAACGAAAGCACTAGTCGCCTCTACAATTTTCGATGGTCACGAAATTATCCGCAAACACACGTAAATTTCAGGATTACCCACGATTTTTCTGGCATACCATCATCAGGTCCTGACATAGTGCCAATAGAATCGGCCCACGAATAGGGAAAATTAATACTTCTGTAAAAGGATATACCTTCTTTTTTTGGAAGTCTGCTAAAAAAGTTTGTATTTTCCGTTCCACTTTTCCTAGCTGGTAAGTAACTAATAGTTAGGCAAAGTAAAGCACTTTTTTCGTGTTTTTTGTTACCTTAGGTACCTACAGCTACAGCTTTTATTTACCTACCTACAAATAATTTACTGATACAAATTTGTTTCAAATAGTGTTTCAAGCCAGTAATTGTCGAGAGGATGCTAAATACGCAGAATGTGGCGAAAACTCTTGTCGGTCTAAAATGGTCAAGCAAGACACATTTTGGGTAGTTGAACCAATTATTTACAGAATATTTATCATCAAAGGGTTACGAAGTTACAGGGTTATAATAAAATACGAGTACTTCGTTACATTTGAGATTTAGCTATAGGTACTTATTATGGTACCTACTGATTCATATATATCATATATTATATTTATGTGAAGCGAGCTTTACAAATAACTTGCGTCAATAAATTCTTACCGATCTCTAACAAGTTCATGACCAGTTTAGTCGAGATCTCAGTGACCATATAACGTAATACTACCTACGTTATAACACTTACTGGAAAAACCACTGGTTATAAAGATTTACCTTTCTACGAACGGAGTATTTTTATCAACAAGATGCTTAAGCCCACAAATAGAAGACTCCTTGCAATACTCTTTGCTGACAGTCCTTAAACTTGCTCTCAAAATGTTTGCTCTATTAGGATCTGCAGCTTTCTTACGCAAATGGCGATGATACGCTAATTCAGTTCTATGCCGCGATTTATCCATTAGCACCGAAGAAATTGACACTCCTACTAGACTCACTAGAACAAGAGTTAAAAGCTTTTTACTTTCAAATGTGTTTTAATATAGAGTAAAAAGTCAAAAAGTGCTTGTTAAATATTCAATTTGAAGATAACATCAAACATTGATGTGAAGTTAATTGTTGTGATTGATCGATTCTTCTGCCGACAGTTTTACGATTTGATAGATAACTATAATTTGTAACTTTATTTTGAGTATACAGTAGTTACAAACAAACAAGAGATTTAGAACCGAAGCTTATCTAAATGAATTTAATGGTTGCTTGACAAAGTTGAATTCGATTTTCACCTAAAATTTGAGTACCTACTTGGCTTGCGTTCATGTAACTTAAACTTTTACTTGTAAGATAACAAAACATAACACATTAAGTAATGTAGGTAGCTGTGTAGGCATGTGATGTAAGCAGAGATTGTAAAAAATAACAATTTTTTTAACACTGAACTAAGTATTTGACGGTCGCCCTACGTCTGCATACTTTTAGGTCGTTTTAGTTAAAGTATCATATAAATTTTCTTTAGACCAATACAAATAAATAAACTAACTATCTATTCTTTAACTAAAATTCCGAATTTTTACTTAAGTACAATCTGCAATATAGTCCATCACCTAAGTCATGTTGAAAATGACTAAAATGAAACTACATGTAGGTAGTACGTATTAAAATCCTTATCCTGGAAACCACTATAAACATTTTAGCACCCTACTGCTGGGCACATGTCTTCTCTCTCTTTCAACTTGATGCTAGCTAAGAGATTAGCTATAAGATAGCTTTTCGACCGCAGCTCCGCCCGCACCTAAGCCGGTTACCGCACTAAACCATTAAACTCTTTTAGAAAAATTCATATTCGTATAAATTCAAAAAGACAGAAGTTACAATTCCGACCCACCCTCTTAGTAAATGGTGTCACCAGACATCGCATCAAAACACGACTAAAGCCGACCACCCACATACCTAAGTATTAAGAGTCAGTTTAAATTAGTAACAGTATTGTAGAAAATCTAATTTATATTTCGCTCATACACTGAGGTAACTTATGACGGGCCTGATGAAAAAAAAAGTAGCCTATGTCTGAACCATAATTTTAAACTATATCCCTACAAAATTTCATCAAAATCGGTCCCGCAGTTTCGCTGTGAAAGTGTAAAGTAATAAAAACCTTCAACCCCTATGACAGACATTTAGGGGTTGATTTTTGAAAAAAAAAGTAGCCTATGTTTGAACCATGGTTTTTAACTATATCCCTACAAAATTTCATTGATATCGATGCAGCAGTTTGGCTGTGAAAGTGTAAAGTAACAAAAACCTTCAACCCCTATGACAGACATTCAGGGGTCGATTTTTGAAAAAAAAAGTAGCCTATGTTGGAACCATGGTTTTAAACTATATCTCTAAAAAAATCATCCATATCGGCCCAGCAGTTTGGCTGTGAAAGTGTAAAGTAATAAAAACATTTAACCCCTATGACAGACATTTAGGGGTTGATTTTTGAAAAAAAAAGTAGCCTATGTTTGAACCGTGGTTTTAAACTATATCCCTACAAAATTTCATTGATATCGATGCAGCAGTTTTGCTGTGAAAGTGTAAAGTAATAAAAACCTTCAACCCCTATGACAGCCATTTAGGGGTTGATTTTTGAAAAAAAAGTAGCCTATGTTTGACGGGCCGGTGGCGTGGTCGGTAAGATACTTGCTTTTCACGCCGCGCCGCAGGTCGTGGGTTTGATTCCCACCCGAGACAAACATTAGTGATGAACATTTTTGTTTGTGTCGAGTCTGGGTGTAAATATCTATTTTAAGTAAATATTTCCAAAAGAAAAGTATTTTAAGTATAGTATATACCAGTTATCTGGTTTCCATAACACAAGCTCTGCTTAGCATGGGGCCTGTTGTTAATGTCCCAGAATATTTATTTATGATAGAATCCAAATAATCCCACACACTGGTCATCATAACGAGCACAGTCCTTTCTCTGGGTCTCGAGCAATGCGGTTAGGAGCGCGGCATGCGGCACGCGGTTCCTCTCACGTGCTCTTGCGCAAACTGTATTGGACAATAATAACGTTAATATGTAACGGTTTAATATTTATATTTACCATACCGGGAAATTAACGCGCTCACCTGTAATTTGGCTTTACGTCTACACGTATAATAGGGACAAGATAATAGGTCACTTTTGACATTTCATCAAAATTCAACAACGTAACCTTGTAACGGCGGGCATAAAATAAGAACTGCACAATTGCTTAACTTTTTTCAATTACGTTTACATATTTATTGTAATAATGACCGATACGAGTAATTTTACGATTTGCTTTCACTAATAAACCATTCTAAACATAATAAACAATTTCTGATCTAAAGAACTGAACGTCGTTACAATGTTGCGTCAGTCAACCCTATTTCTTTTTAAACACTAGGGATGTTACTCTAAAAATCGAAAGCTGGATAGGATTGTAAGTTGAATCGAATGCAATGATTACTTGTGAAGAAAAATCACCATAAATTTATAACCACGTTGTGATTATAATAAAACCTAATTATACATATTTATTATTCTTTTAACTAACTATAAAAATACAAAAAAATAACTAAATAGAAAGGTCATTGATGTTGGGTGCAATTTAGGTGGATGTTGCTGGCAACACCAGTGCCTGTCGATGACGCATGTCATGTCGCCATTACATGATGATGACGCAGTCTTTTGTTGTTGTGCGAAGTGACTGTGCATTTTTGGTGTGCTCTCTGTTATTTTCTTCTGATCCGGCTTTTTCATTTAACCTGATCTTACTGACTACGTTTACCTGGCTATAAATTGGACTCCGATTGCTTAACGATTATTAAACAAGAAAAACATTACAGTCTTACTATGTCGAAACGGGGGAAAACTCTAAACAGTCAATCTCGCGAACTAGTGCTGAAATTGTACAATTATTTTGGACGTGAATCAGTTAACGATGGGCCTCTTTTACCATTGAAACCACCGAGAGAACGCGTTGCCGAAGCATTGGGAATAGGGAAGAAGACAGTAACTCAAATTCTGAAAGAGAAATACGGACCATCAGGCTCAGAAGATAATACTTTACGTACACCGAAAAAACGAAAGAGGGACAAGAAAATTGTTGACGTTGATAATTTTGATGCTGCTGCAATTCGCAACCACATTTATGGATATTACTCGAGAAAAGAATATCCTACACGGGAAAAGCTATTGAGTTCGTTAAAAGGCGCAGGCTTATTTTTTGGAGGCAAATCGTCTCTATCAAAGGTTTTGAAATCGATTGGCTTAAGATTTAAAAAATCCGACAAGCGGAAAATCCTGCTAGAACGCTACGATATTATTTTGAAGAGAATATCATTCTTACGTCAGGTAAATAAAATTACGGATTGGGACAATGTCGTGTTTATTGACGAAACATGGTTGAATGCGAACCATACGGTTGCGCGGACATGGACCGATGATACAGCGGCCTCCACCTCAAAAGTTCCATCGGGAAAAGGAGCCCGACTTATTATATGTCACGCGGGATCAGCTTCTCAAGGTTTTATTCCAGACTGCCTCCTCGCATTCGCCTCTAAAACTACAACAGATTACCATGAGGAAATGAACTTTGATGTTTTTAAAGAGTGGTTTGAGAAGCTGCTAGTCAGCTTAGAAAACCCTTCGAAAATTATAATGGACAATGCTCCGTATCATTCTGTACAAGTTGATAAACCACCAACTCAAGCAAATAAAAAGCAAGAAATTGTCTCGTGGCTGGTAAGAAATGGTGTGGAGGCAAGTCCAACTTTATTAAAAGTTGAGTTGTTAAATCTGGTAAAAGCAACTAAGCCGTCCAAGCTCCGCTATGTAATCGATGAACTAGCCCTAGAACATGGACACGAAGTTATTCGATTGCCTCCCTACCATTGCCAGTATAACGCCATCGAGCTTATTTGGGCACAAATAAAGGGTCATGCAGCGCGGAACAATACTGAACCACCCTTCAGTACTGCTAAAATGATGACTCTGCTACAAACTGCATGTGCAGAAGTCACTACAGAAGACTGGCGAAAAGTCGTGGAGAAGACAAAGAAAATAATTTTACAAGATTTTGAACGAGATGTGAGAATAGACAATATTATTGAAAATGAATTAATAATATCTCTGAGTGCTGACAGCAGTGATGAAGATAGCAGTTCCGATAGTTCAAGTGAATAAAAGCAATTTTTTTGTTAAATTACGTAGGTACTTGTCTTATTTTGCTCCTTTAATTTATGAAAGAAAAAATAATAATGGGACAGGGATTCGCATGGTCATTTTTAAATTTCACATATGTTTCAAGTCTGTATCGATTCATTCGATTCATTCATTTAATCGATGTTTTTAAGCAGGTCACCTCACTATGAATATAAAACTGACATCTGTCAAAAGTGACCTATTATCTTGTCCCTAGTTTAGTATATGTATAAGTAAGGGTTTACGGAAATTATAGAAATTTGATAATCTTTATTATTTTTCACAAGCTTTAGTATCTAAACAATATATTGACATACCCGTTGAACTTGAAGAGAAGGAAAAATAAGTCATTTTTATCAACATTGCAGCAGTGCAGCGGTGGCGCAGGAGCAGCGGAGTCGCAGCGGTATCAGCCTCGCCTTTGAAATATAAGGTTGCGGGATTGTTCTCTGGTCGTGCCCGCACATCTTTGTTATTACACAATTCATTGTTTCATGGCCGCTGCTCAATATCGGTGAAAGAAAACATCGTGAGGAAACCAGCATGTGTAAGAACTAATTAGTTAAGGACATAATTATGACATCTATCAACCCATTTGGCCAGCATATTGTGTGGATCTTACAGAGATTCGAGTTATGAGAGTTTAGGATAAGGGCCTAAACTCTCAAAATTTGTATATGTTTATTGAGATGAGAGTTTAGACTCGTGCCCAACAGTGGGGCGAAACGACAAATTTGGATGTGTGGCACAGAGCCTTAGCAAATTACGGTGTGGAATAGCACATAGATTAATTTATATTTCAATACCACGATGCTGTGGGCGTTAGCTAGTTTTCATTAATTAGGTACGCAAACAGCTGAAACTCCATGTGATAAAGTTATGATTATTACTATAGTTATTCTATATTTACAAGGTCGTCATCATCATTAGTTAATGAAGTTCTAAAGTAGGATGAAGTACATACCTAATTTAAAAAAAGCCTAGTCAATCACTTAAGATCGCCTCTATCTACGTAGGTACCTAATCAAAGCCATGAAATATAAAAGAGGCGTCTCTAATCACGTGAGAATCAGAGTATTAAGCTCAATGCTGTGATTATTGTTACATAATTATTTATCAGATATAATTGGTGTTTTGTGTTCGATATCGCAACAGACAAGTAGTGGTGGACGATGGTCCGCTCACTAACCTTCCTTCTAAGTAAACGTGAGCCAGCTTTTATTAAACACGCCTGTATCTAGTGATAGTTCCAATGACTTGAGCAGTTTGTAAATCACCATTGTGTTTAAAGTGCTATTGTGTAGAGAACTTAGTGTTTAGTGCCTTCAAAGTTTTCTTTATAGGCATTATAAGGATTTTTGAGAATAAACAGGTACGTCATGCAGTTATATTGTTAACTCAAGTATACCTACCTGCTATGTGTTTTAATTTTTAAAAACACTTTTTGTATATTGTTAAAAAATGCGCCAGCAATATGTATATTCCGTTTATGAGCTACTTAGGTAGATTTCCTATGTACTATTTTACGGAATAGTCTGTATTATTTTAAATGGGAATTGAACATTACCTAGCAATAGATAAGTAGTAGATACGAATAAGATAATGCAGGATTTTAAGAAACGAATGCCTAACAGATACTTACCATCAAGTGCAAACAGCAGTCAAAACTTACTATGTATTAGGTACGTAAGTTCACAAGTAAATAATATTTTAGAGTTAAAGCTATATATTTAGGTACTGAGGTTGTTCTTTCAAAATTATCTATATCTACTAAAAATGACACTTCCATAAATATGATGGCATTGTGAGAGTATTCTCGAATACCCAACACGGCGCCAAGCAACAGTGCGGTGATTGTCCGATGCTTTTGAAAGTATGTTATGTTTTGATGGGCCGACCTTCGAGCCCATTGTCTGAGCGGCTAGAGCCCACGAGTTCTTATGATTGCAACACTTCGTAGTTATAGATTAACAGAAAACTACATTGTACTAAGCAGCACGCGTCGCTCCATCAACACGATCTGATCTTTAGCCTTACTTTAATTACAAAAATAAATATAGAAAAATAACCACTTTCTAAGTGAAACATAATATTATGTAGATGCATTGGTAGATACTTACATTTGTTAATGAAAATCTGTGCTAATATTCCAGAAGTCTTTGTTTTCGTCCTAAGTAGGTTCTGTCTAATCCACCAATGTATCAACGACTTCTATTACCAAATGTACCTAATTAACAAAATACCTAATATTATTTTAAACTTTTAGGTAGGTGGTTCTTTTTTCTATATATTTTTTTAGTGGTGCACCCCATACTTTCCCCGAACTTGTTTAAATCCTTAAATAATTCCGTTAAATACGATGGAAAGAAATAAGAAAAAATATACCGTGTGGGGTATAAATAAGTATTCTTGGAAATTGGAGAAGGGGCACTTAACAACTCAAAACACGACTTTTACTTTTTTTAGTTTCCTGCTTGTAGTTGTTTTTTTTTTATTAAAATTTATGATAGATGTACTAGTGTCCTTTTGACGACAAGAGAAATGATGAAGAGATCTAAAGTCAAAGTACTCGTCAAGACGAATTATACGAGCCAAAACTCGGTGTGGTTATATCATTTTATTACGGAGCTCCTATGGCCTTTCAATTTCATCATCAGTCAGTCCCTGGATACCATCTAGAGATAACGTACTTGACGAGTCGAGATGAATCATACGAGCCCAACTCGATGGGGTGTGTTGTTTTATTACGGACATTCTATCGCCAACTTCCAGCTCTATCATCAGACCCTAAAACCATTTAGAGGCAAAGTACTCGTCAAAACGAGTAATACGAATAAAAAATCGATGGGATTGTGTTGTTTTATTACGGAGTTCCTATGGCCACCTTCCACCTCCATAATCAGATCAGCTCCATATCATTAAAACATCTTCATTGTCATGCGATTCACATACGCGTGCAAAATTGTCACAATGTCAGAAAAAGCTCTTAGACACTTTTTTCGGTCTAGCCTTCATCCACGCAGAGCGTGTAACACACGATAGTGAACTAAATTACATTATAAGTTTTCTAACAAAATATACGACTTCAAATTTAAATAGAGATTAACCTCTTTCAATTTGATTTTGTATTTCCATAGACAACAAACATTATAGGATAGCTAGTTAACTGCCGTACTCAAAGACGTTACCTAACTTTAATCTAGCATTAAATTCTCATTTTTGTATGGATTTTGACAGTACCTAATTATCCATAACGTTAATTGCCGCCCCTGAGTGCGGCCGTAAGTTACATAACTAAAAGCTGGTGTTAAGTTTATCCTTCAGCGTTTCACTTATCATTTACCTATATTTTATTTATCTCTATATCTCTTTATCTCTAATCCCAGAATCAATAAACATTAAGACGATGAGGAGCTGTATAGCAGTGTTGCTAACTATTGGCGCGAGTTGGGTGAACTGCTTCCCTCCGCCACACCCCGACGTGCTCGCAGTAAGGCGACAGGAAGCACTCTTGCCTCATTCACTAAGGAGTCCCGCGTTAAGGAACCCACATCTCTTGAAGATACTTCCCTTGACCAGTCTGTTGCATGAGGGAGAAAATCTGGTAAGAATTATGGGCCATTTACATGACTTGCTGTCCTGTCTTAGGTACTATCCTGTCCCGGCTATTGTCCTAGTGTAAATGACCCATTAGCTATGCAACTCCATAGTAGATACTTAATTGGTTTCGAAACATGATTGATAGCTTTTAAATGAGTGAAATTGCGGAAGTTGAATTTTAGTAAGAACAAGTTTTGTACGTATTCTCGTCATTTAACAGTAGGCTTGAGTAACTTCGGTACCATTCGGTCCGAAGAACTGCTTACCGACATGCAACGAAAGGACCGCAACTGCGCCGTTCCACAGTCCAAGTTCTTACTCACTGAACTTCACTTGCGCCAGTTATGTTGTGAGTCGAAACTTGGAACTGCGGAACTAAAATACCGGGACGTAGAACTACAGTCGGAGTCGGAGCATTTGAGTTCCGCCCGCAGTTCCATGTTCCAACTCACTGAACTTAACTGATGCAAAAAAAAATTAAGGAAGGTTGGAACTTGAAACTGCGGAACAAGTTCACGGAACAAATTTTGACGAGTCAGTTTTATAAAATAAACGACAATGCCTAAGCTTATTTAACAGCGTAACATTTGATTTAAGGTCACAGAGAGAGAAGCAAATAAGATAAAGCGGTTTGAAGTTTACAAAGTCCTAACGCATGCCGGACTCTTGTCAAGAAAAGGTTTCTCGGCAATTCCAGCTCATCCGAATTACAGAAACAACGAGGTGCTTGTAGGAATTTTTGGAAATCATCACAGACAAGACTTTTTTGACGCCCCATACTTTTCTAGTCAAGATATTTTGCAATATCTGTAAATAACAAACATACTTCTATTATACTTGAAACTTCATCCAAAAATTTTTAGTTAAGTTGGCATTTGTAAAGTTACCTCTACTTTGGTAGGGACCATTAGTTCTTAAACTATGTAAATACATAATGTACCTATAGATACTATTAGTATTAGATAAGGAAAACTAGGTCTCAATAGTTTGTTGGATTCCTTCATCCTCATCCCAACAATGTGTGAGTGAAGCCATAAATTATTAGGCAAGATATAGGTATATACTTACATGTTTATCTTCAAGTGCATTGTGTAATATATTTTTTTGAAATCCGTAACTCGTCATAACAATTACATGCAAGGCTATCTCACTCCAAGCAAATCAAAGAACCTTGGCAGCCAGGCTTCATTATTACGATATGTAATCATGACATTTCACAATTAATTGATTAATAATTCATAACATTTCAACAAATTAAATGTTGTTACATGCTCAATGAGCATAATATTATTATCCAAGTACAAATCTGTTGTTTTATTGCTTGTAACCTATCAACCTAAGTTATCAGTAAAGCGCTGCGCATCCGTACCACATACCACCGCATTAGTTGCTCTTAGTTAATCAAAGTTGATTTGTCCTGCAGTGGCAATTGGTTACTATTGACCGTTGCCTGCTACGAGTATTAACTCTGCGCACCACATGGTATCCTAATTGCTGTAACTTTTAATTACCCGCTACCAACACTGAATACTTAAATTGACAATCTGTAGGTAAGTAGGTGCCTATAACAAGTGGAAGTAACAGTTTAGCAACGGGACACAAAAAGTGTTAACGTTTGCACAGCGAATGATTGATTTCATACTAATTAATTAGGTACTTATATGAAAATAAAATATTCATTAGCAGCTAGTATCCTCCACAAAACACACGTTTCCACATAGATACCTCAGTATTTTGCAATCCTTAAATGTCTAAGACTAGAAAAATATGTATAGCACTTATAAAAGATTACTGCGTCAGTTGCACTTTTGCTGGTATTCACTATATTGCTGACGAAACTAAACACTGGTCCGAACGGTAAGCATTTCATATGTACATTAAGTATTGAAATAAAACTACTTTATATAACGGATTTCATCGCGGTTTATTTTTGATAAAAAATATCTACAATGAACCGCGATAAAATCAGAAAAAAAGTTTTATTTCAATGAGGGATATTCAGGTAAATTTAAGAAAATACTACTTCAAGAAATTTAATATCATCAAGAAGTATCATCATCGTTAACTTAACATTTCAAATTGGTATAGTAAGTATTTACGTTACAGTAAATTATAATGGTATGATATTTACATACATATGGTACTATTTAAATAATAACCCTTGCTAATGACACGGATAATATAATACAGTATTATATTATCTGTGATAATACTGTTAATATTATAAATGCGAAAACAACTTTGTCTGTCTGTCGCGCTTTCACGCTAAAACTACGGAGCTAATTTGGATGAAATTGGGTATGGAGATAGTTTGAGACCCGGGAAAGGACGTAAGATAGTTTATCCGACTGCACAAAAAGAGATTAACGGTTTCGCGCGATACCCGAGATAAGCGCGGGCGGAGCCGCGGTCGGAAAGCCTGTAAGTAGGTACTAACATAATCATGTCTAATTAACTAAGTACTTAGTTAATTAGACATCAAGAACATGTCTGCTTTACCTTTACCTTTTTTCTACCTTGTTTGCATTACCACTTTCGTTTATAGATTACTATGGCTTATATTCGTGATTCTGTCGTGGTACGGATCAGCGCTGCTCATCATCTCAGCCTGGGACTCGTTCGTCCACAATCCTATCAGTTTCGGTGTAGAAACTACTTACACAGATTGGGACACTAAAATGCCAGCTGTAGCTGTTTGTGAACTGGCTAATGATGATCAAATATACAACGTTTCTGATACGTAAGTTATTAACCTACTACATACATATTTTGTTTACCGCAAAATATGACCTAGATAAGTTAAGTAGGTAATGTGCTCAACTTCTAAAATAAATGTTTACTGTAGTAAACATAAATTCAAGAGAGCAAGCAAATTTGAAGGGCCGGTCGCGTAGTCGGTAAGATACTTTCTTTTTACGCCGCAGATAGTAGGTTCGATTCTGGGTGGGTGGTTGGGGGCTGAGTCACCTTCGTCTGTGGGTGTACAACTTTAATTGAAACCCTACACGTGGTCCCCGGGTGGTGCAAATCAGGTGACAATCAACTGGTTGGTAGGCTTCGGCCGTGGTTAGTGACCACCCACCAGACAAAGCCGCACCGCCAAGCGGCCTTGCCGTGTTCCGATGCGCTGCCTGGTGACACCATGCAGAGAGAATGGGTAGCAATTGTTGGAATATTATTATTTTTTTAAATATCATAGATATTAGTTATTGGTTGAGCAACTGAAAATCAAATACTGTTTAGCTACAGTATTCCAATGTCAATAAACTCCTACGTATCTTTTACCTTAGTTTAAGTCAATTTAATGCTTAAGTATATGATAATAACGTCTAACTCCTTTGTTACATAGAATCTGGCCTCGCGGTCACCTCTTGGATTTAGAAGACGCTTTGAAAGAAATAGCCTATTTCCGAGGTACCAGCTTCGTCCTCATTGATACCTGCTACACGAACTCGAATCCTGATCCTTTATGTCCTAAATCCAACTATAGCTATTACGCGCATCTAGTCCGCAGTGGATGCGATATCATTATCAAGAATTGTTCTTACAATAACAATGAATTTGAATGCTGCGAATACTTCCGACCATTAGACACTGATATAGGCCCATGTTACGCACTAAACTCCATACAAACACTGTAAGTATGTATTAGACCATCAATTGTTATTGGTAATTTAGTAATTACTTACTACAAAAGACCAATGTATATAGGGTGCTACTTTGCAACATAATACATTGCCCGATATTATATGATTATGATTACAAACAACCTTCTCAAAATAACTTTTTATTAATTAATTTTTGATCGACAACGATCGTTACCAAGGCAGCGCGAGACGCACCGTACGCCCTGCCGCACCGCGGCATATCATCCATCCACCACGTCCCTTCCTATTTCTACTCTACACGCCATTATCGCTAGGTATCTCTACTGCGCGGCTATATTAAATAGCGAATTTAATTAAAAATTGTTGCCTTATAAAAGTTTCTTTGGAAAAGTTGTTTGTAATCTTAAGAACTACCACGTGTGTTTTGTCCTAATTACCAGTCACCCTATGTAGATGAAACTAAAAATTACTTATTTTCAGTGACCCAAATCCTTACCCGATGGTTAGTAATATTAAAAATAAACAAGGAATCCTTAAATTCGAGGTGTCATTAACATCCACGGTAAGTTTACTGAATATAGGTATACCTACTGTTTACGTGAAGGGACTCGCCTGAAAGGGCGAGCCAGGATTCAGGGTGTCACGGTTGTCCCCTGCGCGCATACAGGGCGGGGGGATACATAACTAAAGGATTTCCTCCCGCTAAACAAAAAAAAGGTATACCTACTGTTGCATTTAAGTACTACACACAATATGTTACTTTACCTATTTATAACTAGCTAAATACCACAAAGAACGAAAACGAGAGTCTATGTCGTAAGTACCTACTTAATAAATTTTCTGTCTCAACGCAGATGTACACTATAGCAGATGATGAAGTGCCGACTATAACGACGATCCTATCATCCACACTAAAGTTACAGCTCGGCTACAGTTACAGGTAGACATTGACATTGCATGTTTTTCGTGTGACTAACTGACAAGTTTTCCGAATTATAGTCAGCTAACGTTCACCATCGTCCCGCCGCCATATTAACTCAAAATAAAATCTTATAAATTAGATAACTGAAATTCATCTTTTTTCAACGTGTTTGGTAGTCTTCACAACAAATCACAGTTTGACGTTCACGAGCCTTCATGACCACCTTCCAGCACTTTACAAATTTTGACAGGGAGATGCTAACGAACATCTATTGCTTACTGGTCCATTACAAGTCTTTTGTACCAAATGAATAAAATTAAAAACAAGAAACAAATTAAAAACTAGTTAAAAATATTTGTAGACGCTTGCTATCAGTGCGGAACATTGAGAACGATCCTCTGATAGTAGAGACGAGACCTGAGCAGCGAGCATGTCGGTTTCACAACGAGAACGAAGGTGGCCTCTACCCGCATTACTCCAGAAGTGCCTGCACCGTTCTCTGTCGCAAACAAGCACAGCTCGACAACTGCCAGTGCAATGACCATTTCATGATTCACGCTAGTAAGTTCTTAATTCTTAGTTAGTACTTCTAAGTTAGTTAATAACTCTTACTGTGTATCATAAAATCAATGCGAGTCCTATCCTATTTTCAATACTATAAAAGCGAAATTTTGTAAGAATGTATGAATGTGACACAAAAGCTATTGAACAAAATTTAACGAAATTTGAACGAATTTTGTACAGTGATAGATTATGGTCTGGATTTAAGACAGGCTACTTTTTATCCCAATACGTATCAAGAGGGCGAAGCCTTGGGTGGAAGCTTATAGTATCATATAGCATCAGAGATTAGCAGACAAGTCGACATCAAGCTTATTACATAATAAAAAAGTTGGCTGCAGTAAGTAAACAATGCTTTTTTGTGAACGGTATGGAAAGTATAAAAGTTATTTCCATTCTCCCGTCTAGTGACAGGTCTAAGTCGGTTGCACTTGTTATATAACTTCTAAAGGTAAACATGCATTTGTTACGTAACATGAGATCATATAATATTGACCGGTTCTGCTAGATAAAAATTGTTCAAGTTGGTATCCTTTAATGTTAGCACATAATGCACATTTAATATTGTCACTACTGCCTCTACACCATCCAGACGGACTTGTCTGAAAAAACGTTGGCAGAAATTTCAGCTGGAGCAACGGTGACGTATATTGGATTCTACTTTTGGTGGTAGGTTCGTGGGTCACGCCCTCACATCCATGTGTGAACTGTTGTATCACCAATGCTCAATATAGGTGACGGAAAACATCGTGAGAAAACATTAGAGGA
Organism: Meganola albula; assembly: GCA_936450015.1. NCBI lineage: Eukaryota > Metazoa > Arthropoda > Insecta > Lepidoptera > Nolidae > Meganola > Meganola albula. The sequence goes on along the minus strand of OW388155.1, from coordinate 7,104,464 downwards.
CATGTTACATCCACTAACATTATTGCAGCTGAAGCTGAACAGTGTAATTTATCAGGAATGGCTTGCCTGTCATCGTTGTTTCGTAACTTAACGACATTGAAGCCACCATGGGCTGCACGCCCTGGGCTGGTGTGCAGCTGTCTACCCTCGTGTGATGAGACCGAAATTTCAGTTATCAAGGATGTTGTAACATCGTAAGTGTTGCTTGAAACTTGTTATGTATTAACAATTATGTAAAATTCGTTTAAAATAAAAGCCTACAACACCAAAAAAGTAGAAACAAGATAGTTAAAATATAAAAGAAAATCATCTAACAGTTTGTTTACGCTTAGATGGTATAACACTTTTATCGGTATTTTTTCAGTCTTAAAGGTAAAGCAAACAAGAAGAAAGCTCAGGTTGAAATTAACCTTTCTTCTTTACCAACTGAGAGATTTAAGCGAAACGTAGTAAGGAGTCAACTGGATTTAGTAGGTAGGTCTTCATACATACTTCCTAATAAAAATGCACTTACTACTTATGTTTTTAAACGAGGCACGTGTAACTTCTTCGACTCCATTTATTGCCTCTTACCGCGAAACAAAATCAATTACTAACATGCCATTAGATCTTTTATAGTATGTACTTTCAGTGTCCATAGGAGGTACTACAAGTCTATTCGTAGGAGCAAGTCTACTGAGCTTCGTCGAACTTATTTTTTTCTTCACTGTCCGCTTCATCACCAACCTTCTGATGGCCAGAAAGAAGAAACATACACCTAATGCCAATGTCGTACAGACAGACTTCGGCAAAATAAAGTACCCTAAAGAATTAGGAATTGGTAAAATAGATAAACAAATCAGACTGGGACCTTACCCTAATAGTGGGGTTAATGATAAAATAAACGGTTACTATGAGAAGTTGTATCAAACAATGCAAAAATATTAAGATGTGGCTTTACCAAACACGTCTTGTTCCTGCTCCTTGAAATCGTGCCCATAATAAAAGCGTATGTGAAGACGCCACACGTAAAATACGCCTAGCTCATACTTGCAGAGTCAACATTTTTAACAATGAATAAAAACCAATATTTCGTTTTAATCCCCGACGCAAAAACGACGGGGTGTTATAAGTTTGATGTGTCTTTCGGTGGCATCGTAGTTGTTGTTGTTTGAAAGGCGAATTAGTCGGGAGTATTTTAACTAAAAAAAAGGTCGAGAGTTAACTTTTAATTTAGTTTTTTCGAATTAAATTAGTAAACCACGAATAAAAAGTGTTTTAAGTATTTTTATTTATTATGTAGTAAACATCAAATAATTATTCAGCGTAGGTAACCTAATGTATGTAATAATGACAACGCAACGTAGGTACCTATGTAACTAACACGATAGACCATTTACTTCCTAAGGTAGGTACTTACTACTAGTCAAGAATCAGCCCGGTCGTCACCATACAAATAAGCAGCTGCACTTTCTGGAAGCGGCCCAGTTACCAGACTTAGCAGGAAGTCATCGGTTAGTCTCATCGTATGATGCCCTATTTCGTCCAAGACAACATAAATCTATTTTTTATTTTGATGCTTACCATTGCCAACGACATAAGTAACTTTTGTAGCCATTTCAAGTTTTCTAAGTACTTACATATGCCAACTTTTTTATTTTTCATTGATTTTCCTTGTCTATATTCAGTATGCAGAAAGAAAACTACAAAATGCATTTAGCTGCCTAACGTTTTAATACATATGTAAGTAATTAAACTTATTTTTAGACCAACAACAAATTTTCTTGTAGAGTTATTTAATTAATACTTGCACATCCTTTAATATAACATTGTATTGTAATAAAACTATAACTATATAGGTACAATCTAAAATAAGGTAATAAGTACTACTAAAGTTATTACATGTAAAAAAATTATAAAGATGTAATTTTCTCGTCCTGTCTCGTGATCCTATTCATATTTTTATTGCATTATTGAAAAGAAGATTTACAACAAATTATTAAATACAGAATTGTACATATTGTTCATTTTGTTGACAACTGAATTATACCACGTAGAAAAAACTCAAAAAGGTACAATTTTGAATAGATAAGTAGGTAGGTAGGTACTTGGATGTCTTTGGTAAAACCTGATAACTGCTGTCTAGCCATTAGAGGTCGTTACCTCAACCGTGTGCCTCGGCCATCGTGCAGGGTATCAGGTGCGCCGCATGAGGAGCCAGCGGCTGCAGTGTCCGTGCAGGTGGTACCTCCTGTACCTCATGCAGTGCCACTGCGGTATCTGTTGCATGCGACGTATTACCTCCATCTGTGATTAAAATTACCCCTTCAATACTTTTTTGAAACTTAACTTCAACAAATATTTTCGAATTCTACTTGTAGAGAGATTCTAGAACTTGAACTGTAAATATTTATGAAAGTTAATGAGGATGGATGTTTGTTACCCATTAACGGCAAAAAGACTAAAAGGATTCTGACGGAATTAGGGTGCTTTTTATCCCAGTAATATGTTCCCTTATTAAATGTTGCTTGTATTAAATCCGCGAGCGCTAGCTAGTAGAAAAAAAGGAACTTCGACGAAAGGAACTTTTTAATAATAAGTAGGAAGTGTCGAAGCATGTAAGTACGAATTGTTCTCATATTTAGAACACGAGAAGATCTATATAATTACCTAAATTGTTTGTTGGCCCTTAACCCAAAAACGTCTAAATGGATGAAAAATTATAAAATAGGAATTATAACATAACATAAAAAAATTATATGTGTCCTTGGAATGCTAACAATATTCCAAATAATAGAAGTCGCAAGTGAAATCCATAACTACCTAGTAATAAATAAAATAACTTACATTGTCCAAAACATTGGCTCGAAAAGGAAATCCACCGCAGTCGCCTATTATAATTGAGCACAACAATAAACCTACAACCAAACAATTGTGCAACTTCATTATCACAATGCAAAATTAACTTGTTAAACCTCTAGAACCAACTTTTAACACAACTTCTAGAGCAGTGCATCCAATATGCACGGTATTGTTAATGAGAAATGTCTGGAAGAGCCGAGTCCCGGCTAATATAAAGGTACGGTACGCCTACACGCTTTCATCCTAACCTAAGGTCTGTTGCGCTAGCAAGGGATTGTCGCAAGTCCCTATGTAGAGCGGACTCTACATAAACAAAACAATTAACTAATTGTAATTACCAGAAAAAAGAAAATAAATATCTTGATGTAGATCTTAATATTTGATCTTTATCTTAATTTATTGCCTATAGATAGGCAGATATGTACCTACCTACTTCGGTAAGTAAAGGCATAGGTAGTAAGACATAGATTTGCTAGTACCTAGGTAAGAAAACCTAACGTTTAATTCCAGCTTTTTTGTTTGTATATTAAAATACTGAACAAAAATAGCGCTCTCACTTTTATTACCCGAAAATGTAGGCAGAGGTGAATAACAGCCTTGTTTTGCCAGGTGTTTGGGTCACATACGTAACAAATGAGCCTTCGTCGTTCATCTGACACAATTTCTAATTTCGAGATGCAAGTAAGATTTTCCATAGATCTAGCATATTATTATAAATCGATTGGATAAACGCCTGTTTACATCCTAAATCTATGGATTTTTCTTATTAAATTAGAAACCCTAGACCTCGCGATTATTATTAAGCTGTTTATATTAAATCCACGTATTTTTAACCGAATTCAAGAGGAAGTTATCAATTCGATTGGTATTTTTTTAATAGATAACTCCCTATAGACATAACCTTTGACGAATCATGCTTTAGTTTTAGATATTTTCATATTCGTTCAGCTTTCAGCATGAAGGGGCGTAGGTACCTATTCTATTCTGTTTTCTTTGTTCAACTGACTGTTGACAGAAGAACAAAGGTAGGTAGATACTGATATCTTAAAAAGATAAGTTCTTTTGTTCTCCACTTCATTTTCAGTTAAGTATATTTCAGTAAAGATATCCATTGTCAAATCAGTTTTACAAAACGGGTGGATCACACTAAGCGTATGACAAGACAGGCAAATGAACTTTGTTTAAGGCCCCCGCGAACAAGTTATGGTAAAAAAAGTATTTTATACGAAAGTGCTCAACATTACAATAAATTACCTAGTAACATAAAAGAAGCTAGATCCTTGCTCACTTTTAAAAAACTTTTAAAAATCCATATTTTGAAGGATTTTTCAATATAAATATTAATTAAATTAAATATCATAATCATTATATATAATAAAACTAAGTTGATAAAATGTGCGTGCCGATAAAACTTAAAAAGGAGTCCCATCACGATAAAGGGACTTATATAGTGTGATAGCCCTTTATCCCCCCTCGAACAAGAAAGTTCCCGTTTTAACCTAAAGGGTGTGTTTTTAAAGATATAAGGGCTTTTCCAACCCTTCAACTTGGAAAGTAAGTGTAGTCGCGCCATCTGTTGTCAAATAGTTGAACTTCATTCATTGTACACAATATGGACTTAAAAGAACGATTATTTGGGGCGCGAAATTTAAAATTCTCATTTCAATAAAGTCTTAAATTACATTTGTTACCATAACCCTTTATCCCCCCTCGAACAAGAAAGTTCCCGTTTTAACCTAAAGGGTGTGTTTTTAAAGATATAAGGGCTTTTCCAACCCTTCAACTTGGAAAGTAAGTGTAGTCGCGCCATCTGTTGTCAAATAGTTGAACTTCATTCATTGTACACAATATGGACTTAAAAGAACGATTATTTGGGGCGCGAAATTTAAAATTCTCATTTCAATAAAGTCTTAAATTACATTTGTTACCATAATAAAGTTATTAAATTTTGTGTATTTATACAGCAGTAGCTAACTTATATGTTGGAGTTAAAGCGATATCATTTTAGTTATTCAAATTACTTCTGAAAACATTTTAAAATTTAAGTTTTTAAATTTCGCGCCTTTACTGCGTATGCTACAGCTGCAAAACCTATTGTTACGGCGAACGATAACGTCGAGAACATTCTATACCTAGAAGGTGTGAGAAAGTAAATATTCCCAAACTTTCTTGAATATCCTAGAGCCATCTTTCTCGAATATCTTAGAGCCAACTATACACTTCATGTGTATAGTCTCCATAAAGCCAACTTTCTGGAATACCCTAGAGCCTAGCTTTCTGAATATATAAGAGCCCGGTGTCGCCCGCCAGAATTAATTCGATTTGAACAGCGGAACAAGCCACTTCGAAACGAAAAAGAAAGAAGTTACCTGTGTGAGCCTTTATTTTGAAGTATCACGTGTGAGTATTTTTAATAGTGTGTTTAATTAATTCATGATCTTGAAGTGAAGAAAAAAAAAAGTTATCTGTGAGCCTTTATTGTGAAATATTAAATGTGAGTATTTTTAATAATGTATTTAATTAATTCTAATGGTTTTTTTTTCTTTTATTTTAATTGTAATTTCCTTAACTTTCAAGTAGTCGCGCGGCGTTGAATCGATATACTTTGGCCGTAAACAAAATATCGCGCGACCGCTTGAAGATTAAATAATTTTGTTTTCTTTGTCTCAACGTGCCCCACGTTTACGTAATAATATATTTGTCTATAAAATGTTCATTTAATTTATATTTTACAGAATATAATGCCTAGACGTAAAAGAGGTGGAGATCTTGCCAGTTCTGCAGCGAAACGGCGGAAACAAAAAGAATATCGAAGAAATGAAACGGAAGAACAGCGCGAAGCACGTTTACAAAATCAACGAACCAGAATGAGCACCCTGAGAAGCGGAAAAAGCGAAGAAAGAAGCGAAAATAAAACTATTGAAGAATCGAGAATTTTAAAAGATAATCTAACAAAGGAAGCATTCCACTACGAATCGACGAAGAAATATTACAATCATAAATATGTTGTGATCGGAAAAATGAATAACATTTGCCAATTTTGCCACGCGAAAAAATTCAGTAAAGAAACACCAGGTCTCTGTTGCATGAATGGAAAAATTCGATTACCACCACTGGAAGCACCTCCGCAGGAATTTCTACATTACATGACCGGGGAAACACCAGAATCAAAACACTTTCTTCAAAATATAAGATCATACAACTCCTGCTTTCAAATGACTTCTTTCGGTGTTACTTCGACTAACACTAATAGAGATGAATTTGAATATGTATTTTCAATTCAAGGGCAAATTTATCACAAAATAGGATCGTTACTACCAATGCCTAACGATGACTATAAATTTCTGCAAGTATATTTCATTGGAAATGAAGAACAAGAAATTGATCAACGAAGTACACATTTTAATGGATTGAAACGCGAAATAATCCAAGATGTACAGAGGATCTTACACAAATACAATCAACTGATTTACATATTCAAAACAACACTAGATCGCATGATTTCTTATGACTATAAAATTGTGATTCGAGCCGATAAAAGACCACGTGGAGAACACGAACGTAGATTTAATGCACCTCAGATAGATGAAGTCGCCATCGTAATTGTGGACAATGAAAATACAAGCCGTGACATAATTTTACAACGAAGAAGAAAAGGACTACAACGCATTGCAGAGACACACCGTTCATATGATTCTCTTCAATATCCTTTAATATTTCTGCACGGAGAGGACGGTTATCATTTCAATATAAAACAAATTCATCCTGAAACAGGCATAGAAACAAACAAAAAAGTCACTTCCAAGGAGTTCTATGCTTACCGCTTAATGATCAGAGACAATGAAATATACAATCACATTCTCAACACTCGCCGTTTATTCCAACAATTTCTGGTAGATATGTACGCAAAAATAGAAGCAGAACGGATGCTTTACATAAGACTGAATCAGAAGAAACTACGCACAGAAGAATACATCCACCTTCGAGATGCGATCATAAATGACGGCAATATTGACGATATTGGAACAATGGTAATCTTACCCTCATCATACATAGGAAGTCCAAGACATATGCACGAATATACTCAAGATGCCATGACCTACGTAAGAAAATATGGACGACCTGATCTCTTCATAACATTTACATGCAACTCATCATGGCCAGAAATCAAAGAACAACTAAAATATGGACAAACCTCCATGGATCGACACGACATAATAGCCCGAGTTTTTCGACAAAAACAAATAAGATTTATTGAAGTCATCACAAAATACCACATCTTTGGAACCGTTAGATGCTGGATGTATACAATCGAGTGGCAAAAACGAGGATTACCTCACTCACACAATCTCATATGGCTACACGATAAAATTTATCTCACGGATATCGACAAAATCATCCAAGCTGAATTTCCCAATCCACAAAAAGATCCGGAACTATACAGCATAGTAGTGAAAAACATGATTCACGGACCATGTGGACCATTAAACTTTAATGCGCCATGCATGCGTGATGGAAAATGTACAAAAAAATATCCAAAACCATACGTAGACGATACAAAAACTGAAGATGACGGCTATCCCAAATATAGAAGACGATCACCGAAAAACGGTGGTTTCACAGCAAAAATACGAATACAAGGCAGAGATGAACTGGAAATAGATAATCAATGGGTAGTACCATATAACCCACTACTTTCTAAAATGTTCCAAGCACACATAAACGTTGAATATTGCAATTCAGTAAAATCTATTAAATATATATGTAAGTACGTAAACAAAGGTAGTGATATGGCAGTATTTCAAATAGTCCAAAATAGCGAACAAAATAACAGAAATGATGAGATACTCATGTACCAAATGGGAAGATACATCAACAGTAACGAAGCAGCGTGGAGGATTTTTAGTTTTCCCATACACGAACGCGAACCAGCTGTGCAACATCTAGCAGTACATTTGGAGAATGGACAGAGAGTTTACTTCACAAAAGACTCGGCTAGAAAAATTGCAAGCGAACCACCTCAGAACACAACATTAACAGCTTTTTTCCAACTTTGCCAAACGGATCCATTCGCAAAGACGTTACTGTATGTCGACGTCCCTATTTATTATACGTGGGACAAAACAAGAAAAATTTTTCAACGACGAAAACAAGGAATGCCAGAAGAGGGTCATCCAGAAATAATGAAAACTAACACAATAGGTCGAGTATACACTGTACATCCAAACAATGCCGAATGTTTCTATCTCCGGATGTTGTTACACGAAATACGAGGACCAACAAGTTTCACAGATCTCAGGACTATTGACGGCTACCTATGCCAGACGTACAGAGAAGCATGTCAACGCTTAGGATTATTGGAAAACGATAACCACTGGGAATTAACACTACAAGAAGCCACACTCACAGCTTCAGCTGAACAAATTCGAGAGTTATTCGCCATAATTCTAACAACATGTAACCCATCAAACCCAAAACAGCTATGGGACTCTTTCAAAAGGAGTATGAGTGATGATATATTGTACCAAATCCGACAAGCTAATCCAGAACTGACTATAGAATTCAGTGACAACATCTTCAATGAAACACTCATTCGCTTAGAAGATAAATGCTTAGCAATAAATAACCGGACCTTAGTAGAACTTGGAATGCCAGCACCACAAAGAAATGCTTTCAGTATGCTAAACTACGAAATTACAAAGGAAAAAAGCTACAACGTCAATGAACTACTTGAATACATTGCTCACAATAAACCACTCCTCAATGACAATCAAAAAACAATTTACAACGTTATAATGAACCGAATAAATAACAACACTGGTGGAATTATTTACTTGGACGCACCAGGAGGCACCGGTAAAACGTTTCTAATAAATCTAATACTGGCGGAAATACGTGCTAAAAAACACATCGCACTGGCACTAGCATCATCCGGCATTGCAGCCACACTTATGGAAGGAGGACGAACTGCTCATTCTGCCTTACAACTACCGTTGAATATAGCCGAACAACAATTCCCGGTATGTAAAGTCTCAGGAGCATCTGGACGGGGTCAACTTCTAAAACAAGCTAAAATTATCTGCTGGGATGAATGCACCATGGCCCATAAAAAATCACTAGAAGCCATGGACAGAACATTACAAGAATTGCGAAAAAACTCTGAAATAATGGGAGGAGCTCTACTCATACTCTCAGGAGATTTTCGACAAACACTTCCAGTTATTCCCAAGTCAACACCAGCAGACGAGATCAATGCATGCTTAAAAAAGTCACATCTCTGGCCAGAAGTACAAATACTGCAATTAACAAAAAACATGAGGGTTGAATTATCAAAAGATGAAACAACAGCACATTTTGCTAAAATGCTTTTACAAATAGGCGAAGGTACATATCCTACTGACCAAACGACCGGTCTCATTGAACTCAATAGTGATTTCTGTAACATAGCCACTACTGAAAACGAACTAATCGACAAAATTTATCCAAATATTATTCAGAACTATACCAACGTAGAGTGGTTATTTCAAAGAGCAATTTTGGCCACTAAAAATAATATTGTTGACGATATCAATTTTAATATTCTAAAGAAAATACCTGGTGAAGAGAAAGTATATAAATCGATCGACACGATGGTAACCATTGAAGAAAGTGTCAACTTCCCTACTGAATTTCTAAACTCTTTACAAGTACCAGGAATGCCATTACACTGCCTTCGTCTGAAAATTGGATCTCCAATCATACTACTTAGAAATCTCAACTCCCCAAAACTATGTAATGGAACGAGGATGATCGTAAAACAGCTATCGAATAATATCATTGAAGCTGAACTTATTTCTGGAAAGAACAAAGGACACACAGTATTTATACCTAGAATACCACTGATCTCTTCTGAATTGCCATTTCAATTTAAAAGATTGCAGTTTCCAATTAAATTAGCCTTTAGTTTTACAATTAACAAAGCGCAAGGGCAAACTTTAAAATATTGTGGCATCAACCTCAAAGAATCCTGCTTCTCTCACGGTCAGCTTTATGTAGCTTGCTCAAGAGTAGGAAATTCGAAAAATTTATATATATATACCCCGGACAATAAAATGAAAAATGTTGTTTATAAACAAGTAGTATAAATAATGAGAAAATGTAAATACATGTAAATATATATGTTTAAATATACATGTAAATATATATGTCCATGATAATGTAAATACATGTAAATATATATGTTTTCAATATATATATATTTTTTACTTTTTACGTCATAGTTTATTTTTTTATTTCAACTACCACGTAACCTCATATCAACTCCCGAGCGAAGCCGGGTATTACAGCTAGTTACACAATATAGGTTGTGTACTTATAATCTACTGTAAATGCCTGTCGCGATTTATCTAGCATGTTGTAACATGAAATTCGTGTTTTTGCTACTCATCTGCATTTTTGTCACTGTGTTATAGGCCTTAATAAACAACTATTGTATTCCGCGCAAACTGTTACTAAGCTGTGTGACTTGTTATGCTGCAGGTAAACAAATCAGTGTACAATATTGATAATTTTTACATCTACCCTATTTGTGTTGTTTTATTTTTGTTTAAAAAATGTATAATACATTTTATGTTATTTCTTAACTAGGCCTAACCGGCATCAATGTATAGTATATAAGTATTGTATTTTCTCAGTAAGTGATTTTTGTTAAATCTTTTGAGAAAATAAATGTCTTAAACCATTATATAAAGGACTTTTGTAAACAGCCACCTGTTAAGTAAATCATGGGATTTTAAGATAAACTTTCATAAAGCTACAAATTTGTTCTTCGCAACATTTTATAGATTACCTAGTACCTTGGAGTATAAAAGTTGCCGATATGAATCTATACATTTCCAGTAGGTACATTCAATGCCTTCTTAGGTCTATTTAAGTACAAGCATAATATTACCTATGTCCATTGTCGAATAAGTACCTATTAAGATATCTTAGCACTCCTTCCTCCTTTAATTAAGTTTGTCTGAAACCTGATACGATGACTGATAAGTCCAGACCGGCTCACTGACAGTAGCTCTTCCGCGAACTGCCCTAAAGAGCATTGAGTCAGACATAATTGGATTGACCTCACACTCGGGAATTGTATTGACTGGAATTTCTGACTCTGCTAGTTTCTAGATATTTGTGGTCATTATAAGTTATTTGATGATGACACGAGAATTACTCACCGACCACCCACTAGTCCGACATCTAGACCGTGTCTTGATCTGTACAGGAAAGTATGCTACATAGTTTTGATAAGATTTGCATCAGATACTTCGAGTTCATTAAGGAGCTTACCATTACCTACCATCTGTGGTCTTAATTAGATATTTGATGATGACGCCAGAATTACTCACCGATTACCCATTAGTCCGACGTCTAGACCATGTATTATTGGTCTGTACAGGAAAGTATGGTACATATTTTTGTTAAGATTTGCATTAGATACTTCGAGTTTTAGGAAAATACCTGTAGGTTAATTCACGTAATTAAATAAGTTCAGTTGCAGTGCAATAGCAGTTAAGTTTCGATCCAAACGGCCCTTTTCGTATTCTCGTAATTTTGACTACCGCTGTCAGATACGGTTGCGTAAAGTTAGCGTCACGCGAGCGTTTTCGCGTTTACATTATTTATACGACAATTACAAGAATACCATTTTGCTCTAAGACGTTAACTTAACTGCAACGTGTTTGCAACTGCACCGCAACTTAATTTGCGCGTCAAGAAATTACGTGAATTAGCATAACCTACCGCAATAGTAGATATGTTAGTAACAAGTTCATAACCCTTTAGTGTCCCACAACGGGGCACGGTTCTTCTCTGAAATTTCTTAACAGTTGAAAGAGTTTAGACATTAATCGACAGCGACAGTCACACACACGGGCCAAGTACAGATTGGGCAAGCCACATGTAATCGAATGTTTAGTTGTAAACCGTACTAGTTAACTCACGATGTTTTCCTTCACCAATATTAAGCAACAGCGATGAATACAAAAGATGTTTGGGCAATGTGGGCATGACTCAGGATTGAATGAATCCATGACTTATATTTAAAAGCGAAGTCAAATACCGCTGCGCCATCACATCTCTTCATTATGTAACAGTAAACAAAGGATGCAACAATGTAATAAACAATGTAGAGGTGAACTAAGAAACCTTACAAATAGAGCAAGTGTGAAATATACGGCCATGGAATATAATATGTAAGTACAGGCATCGCAATCATTTTTTTTTGTAAATACCAAACAAACATCTGACTACGAATGGGCAGCTCTTTTGGAATTGTAGAGTTGTCATTCGTAAATCCTAAATTCTAGGGTTCAAATAAATAATGACTCTACTTTTTGCATTTTTACTTTATTTTTTGATCGAGGCTTGGTCAACCAGATATGCAGAGTAACTAGAGAGAGCTAGTTAATCTAGCTAGCTTATCGCACTAAACTATTAACCTCTTTTTGCGCAGTTGGAGAAAAGCTATTCCCTTTAGGCACCAAATTTCATCCAAATTGGTTTGGCTTGAAAGCGCGACAGACAGACCTAGTTACTTTCGCATTTATAATATTACGACTAATAATGATTTGAGATGTAGGTATAGGTACATTAATTAATCGAAAGCTAGTGCTCAGGTACCGATTAGCCGAGCAAATATTAATTCCTTTCGAATAAATACCAACCCAGATTTAGCTTTACCTACTAATACGTATTCCTAAAGTTCTACTATTTTGTTATTTCTTTATAAAAGTATATATAGGTTGCGATAGAGATGGTCACCCCAACCGATACGTATCGATCGCGAAAGAGACAAGAACACGCTAACTATAGCTCTCTCCTACTCTTTTGTCGCATAAACATGAAAACACTGCCTTGTTTACCGACCGACAAGAGGCAAAGCACGAAAACTACTGAAATTGTAGATTTAAAGATAAAAATGTGTGTGGAAGTGTTTCTGATTCAAAGATGTAGCGGTAATATGTGCTGTTTTCAACAAGGGCTCTAAATTGGATATCTGGCAGTCATCAGTTACTATTTCAGTAAGTCTACATAAGAGAGAAAAGGCAAAATGAGAAAAAAGGTAAGTAAAGAGTAATATGCCTAAGTAAATTACTCTTTACTCCCCTTGTCTTTCTCATAAACATGTATAATTAAAATAGCGGAATAGTGCAGCCCCAGATCGAGGTGTACCTAATTATTGTAAACTCATACATTGACCTATTTCTGCTTCCCTTCCCTTGAAGGTCTAGGTTAGCGGTATAGTGTTGAGATTAGGTAGTACTTCGATGTACCTAAACAACGACGCGACGACCAAAGCATTTGGATAAACAGGATAATGTCAGGGTAGAGGGAGAAAGATTACAGTATTTTTCATGACGTAAGTACCTTTATGGGATAATCACAAGCAAGCGACTGCTAAGTGTTAATCCTATTTCGCAAAGTACTAAAACTTATTTAATTCTATTTATCGGATAGTGAACTACCTACACAATCAGCGGAGTAACGATTTATTCTTTAGAAAAATTAGAAATTCTGTTTAAAATTTTAGAACACCAAATATGTCGAATGAACGGGGTGATCGAGGTAAGATGAGCGGCGCAGTAAGAGTGTTGGGTGGTGGCGAGGCTTGCGGGGCTCGTTGGACCCTCGGGGCCTTGCTGTTGGCGCCGCTGGCGACAGCTAACTCCAGCTACTGCGCCGTGCCTGCGGTGCTGCTGCTCGCTGTATTTATCAGTATAGCGAGTAAGTGAACAAGAGAATTTAATAATGCGAAGCTATAAAGTCATTCTTTCGTCATTTAATGATTTCGAAATACTCTTAACTACGTAAAATCCGAACATGACAAACTGAAGTATAACAAATATCTTACCTAGTAAAAAAAAAATTGTAAACACTTCGGATAATCCTCTTTCAAACAAAAAAAGAAATCCGTTCGTCCATAAATATCCGAGTTTAGGTATGCACAAAGAAACATTCGAATTGATAACATTTTCGGCTCTTCCTATTCGAAGTCGGGTAAAACAAGTTCAAATGGTATAGCGTTGGTACCTATCCGAAATTACTTATACTTAATTACTTAGATGTATTTTAATATGTATTATTTCAGCATACACATGCAAGGACTTAAAAAAGTTAGCTGATATCCTTCCTCCGCCGAAAACAGCTCGAGGCCGTCGCGAAAGGAACTTGCGATCCTTTGCAGACTTCATGGCGATGTGGGTGACATTTCTATCGCATCTGGTAGCTGTCGCCATCTGCGCCCGCATTCTGAGTGCTACAGCCGACCACGTGACCGGTGGACGAACGCGAAGATGGTTGTTTGGCTACGAAACTAGAGCCCTCGGTGAACCCTGGCCTGATGTCCTGGGGGTCACAGTCGTAATGGTGGTCTGTGCAATGTTTATGTGTGGACTCGAGGTGAGGAGTAGAAAGCATATGAAGCAGATGAAAATATTTGTCTTCTTACTGAAGTACCTAATACTATGTACCTAATTGTTTTGGTTGCAGGAAAGTATGATGTTCACGTTTATGCTCTTAATTCTACTGTACATTTTTAGTCAGTTCTTTGCCATATTTGGGTTAATCAACTTTGACATCGCCAACATTAACATGCCAATACCCATTACAGTTTATGAGGTAGGTTTACCAGCCATTATTTACTATTTACGAAATTTATCAAATCTTAATATTAGTTACCTATCTAATCTAATGTTTTTTTCAGATATTTGCTGCGGGAGCTCCAATATCTTACGCATTTAACGTGGTAATACCTAAAACTGGATTAGCACGGAAAAATCTATTCCTCATGATTGGATTACCCACTATAGTTCTAGCTGGACTATGTTTCCTGTACGCTAACATGCTGAAAGGGTAAATAGGCTATTTATACAATTTACAACTAATCTATTAACTGATTGCCAAGTTCCTTTAGTGGTAATTTGAACTCTATTATCAATGGCGTTAATAGATAATCATGCATATCTGTTTACATCCTTTATTCAGATTCAGTTGCCTTGTTACAGGAATAGCATTGACGCAGCACTACCTGTCACCACCTTGCTTGAAGCAAGGGCAGCTGGGTGGGTATGCCCTGTTCTTGCGGCAGTGACAGTAGCCGGCATATGCCTAGCTCTGACTGAGTTGTGCCCGCTGCTGTTCACAGTGTTAGTAGCACTTGCCGCACCAGAGTGGAAGGTTCTCACCAGGTCTATGACGTATGAGAGCACTACCACTGGTAGTCCGGTGCTGGCTGTTTTTACTGCAGGTATGAATCTTTTTACAGATCCACTTAAGTAATATTACACTTTAAGTATGGATAACATAAAAGTCCTATACTTCGATGACATGTAAATTAGAATATGAATTATTTTTTATAATGTATCTCTTTAACAGGCAGTTTAGCGGCTATCCTCGCATTTGCATGTCCATTATCGCACATGATAACTCTAATGAACGCGAGTCACTTACTGGGAATATCGATACAGGCGTTACATTTTACTATCATGCGGTGCGTGCCTACGTTGGAACAGAAAGAAGCTGGTGGTAAGCGTTAGGTTTTAGTTCATTGTACATTTGTACATTTCTTTTTATACGTCATTGTATACAAGTATTTTAAATCTATGATTGTACCAAAATTAAAATGGAGAAGGAAATTCCTAATTCTTTTCATCAGTTCAAATAGGTTAATTCCTAAATATATTTATTTACTATTTCAGATATTGAATACAAGCGTTTAGGACGAGAAGGTACGTCACGTGGTACCAAGACCAGTGCAAGCAAGCCTAAACGCGGCCTGTGGTTCATTCCATCAGCTATCCGGCACACCAAGACTTTGGAGAGCATAAAATCCAAAGTAATTAAAGGTAGCAATAGAATTTACAAGAAAACCATTAAATCAGGACTGTAGAAAGAGAATACTTAAGAGTACATTTTATCATATTTATATTTCAGAGACTGAAGAGCGGGAATGTCTTCTTCTCGACGAATATGCAGGCTGTGCAACTGATGAGGTAGACGCTACAAGCAGTGGCATACAAACGATAGCCACTCCCGAAGTAGACGACGTCGCATCAGATGCACCTAGCGAACCTGACCTATCGTCTGGGGATGACTCTACTGACATTGACGCTGTCGTAAAGGAATATAGGGACAGGATTCAGGTAACTATCAATAGATTACCTTATAAAAAAAGCTTTTATAGTAACTATCTATCAAATTGGATTTAACTCTATCGGTTATAGATCGGTACTATCCGACTAGCTTTGGCAACAGTTTTTAGATTACAACATCTAGTCATCACATACCTAGGTTGCTGCCGAAACTCATTGCCAAAAATAAGCGCAAACTTATTTTATAAAGGTAGTGACATCGGTCCCGGAGCCCTCTGCTCCATCGCCTCCTAGCGTGCGCGGCGCTCGCTGGGCAGCAGCGGGGGCGGCCGTGCAACTGCTAGCCGACGGCTTCATTGCCGCCGCCTTTTGCAACGAAACTATACGACTACCTATGTTCGCTACAGGAATACCATGTAAATTTTTAAACAGTATCTTTTTGCTTATTTTTTTATCTATCACTTTTGTAATCATTTTAAAAGAAGACATCTACAGTCTTGAGAGTATTTAATCGTGTACATTTCAGTGTGGTTATCCGGTACTTTTATCTGCGTGTGGCAGCCAGCACACAGTCTCGGTCGGAGAAAGGCGCAGAGCATGCAGGGTCCTATCACTATGCTCACTGCTGTACTGTTTCTCACACCTCTACTACTTGACTCGTGGCCTGCTATAACATTGTTCGCAGGAGCTGGTAAGTGTTCCTTTTACAATAACCATCTGGGATGTGTTTAAGAGTACCAAGAGACCACAGCGATTCTGGGGATGACCATCTTCAAATTTTACTTCAGTTTATTTTTAAGCCTACAGGATTATTTCCGATATCTTGGTTGCACTGCCTTATTTCGTGTTTGAATGGGGGTCCGGTCTGGAGATGCCTTTCAGAAAAAATGAGTCTAGATAATTTCAGGGGTAGTGATCTACGCTCGCTGCGAACGTTGGTGCGGCGACTTGGCGGTGCAACAAGCGCGCAGTGCGCTAGAGAAACGCAAGATGCGACCTGATTCCTCGACTGCACCCCTGACAGGCGCACGTCTCACTCACATTGATACCATGTATATAACCAGGTATCCACATATTATGCAATTATTTCTATAGGTACTATCCCTTATAAAACCCTACTTTATGTATGACCACAAAGAATACAATACTTGACTCAAAAAAAATGCTAATGATATTATTAAAAAAAGGTTTTGTAAAAGATGCTGTTCAAGATTCTTATTGCAGATTACATTTTTCAGATGACAAGACGATGACTCGGAGACGAGTCTGGACAATTTATTAGACGCGTACGAAGAGGGTGACCCGGATGATGAATGACAACGAACTGACGCGATCATTATCATCACTCCATATCATTCGTCTAATCAGTAAAAATTAAAGAGGAAATTGGCTGGTAGTAAAATATTTGTAGATACCTATAGTAGGACTTTAAAATCAGCATCAAGAAACTTATTTTGCAGCCTTCTATACAAAAACTTGCAGTCGTCATTCAATTCTAGTTATTTAAAATTTTCAGGGTAGATTTTACTGTTTTATTTTAATAAGAAATATTAAAATAGCTGTTCTATGTTAGAATTTCTGAATTCGCGGGGAAAATACAAGAAATATTTTGGAAATAAAACTGAAGGCCAGTGGCACCAGCTGCTGATAAGCGATTTACGAACTTAACAAGCAAATAAAGGCACATATCAGTGGCGAAGGGTGGAAGTCTGAAAAAGGGAAGCCGGAGCAAAAAAGTTTTTATATAGGAAAATAATATCTCTTCAATATTGTCACCAATTGTTCGTACACTTGATGCTATACTTATTTTTGATGCTATTTAAAACTTTTAGGCGTTACATAATATATTATTAAGTACATGTGATATTGACCATTTCCTAAAGGAAAGCCGATGGGAATCGGCTTGAATGGACTTTTCGCCACTGGTACATATGCATAGCTATATTCTGCCAGAAAACTATCTAAAAATTTAATGAATTTTTACTAATAAGTGCTTGTGTAAAATCTAGATAGTAATTTTTCTTATCTAATTCATCCGTCCATTTCACTGCATTTAGCTTCATAAAGCTCTCGGGTTTTAAAGAGGATTATGATGTAATGTGATATTGCAGAGTTGAGAATTGTAATACTGAAACATAGTAGCTAGATGAGGTTTATTATTGTTTTTGCTACGCACTGATCACAATTCCATAATGAATATTCAAATTCAATACATTATCTGTAAATTCAAATAAGAACTTCCCTATAAATTTAGTTTTAATTTTTTTTTTGTATGTGTGTAGGCCTATTCAATGTGGTAGTAGGTATAAATAGTGTGTTTGGTACTTATAACCATAACAATAAAATTCAAAATTGCTTATGTAAGTACCTTTTTTATTTCGTGCAACACATCGCCAATTCAATACAGCTCTATTTTCATTTTTCCAAGAGATGCATTTTGTACACCCTTTCAGTTTCTTTGTCTTCAAAACAAGGTGAGAAGGGGACGTCGATAACTTCTTTAAAACCTTCTGAAACCGATGGTTCGACATACTTGCTCCTAGTGAGTAAAAGTATATACATTTTTATTTATGAATTCAAGAAATATTTGTGGTTCTCAGTGTGGATTTTATACTTAGTCGAAGAAGTTATAGCAGCACTACTTGATGGCATAATAAAGACAATATTTTATGCCATATAAATTAATGTAAATGTTAGTGATCTTGTAACTTAAAAATCTCTGACTAGTTTTAGACTTCCCTTAGATATTATATAAACATAGGTGTCATTAAAAGAAAAAACAATAAGTTAGTGCTGTTCCAACTCCTACTTACTAGCACTTGTCATAGTATCGCGAAAATAAATTTAGGTCATGTAAGTATTTTATTGCGATACATACTTGTAAGTGTTGAAAACAATATCATTGACAGGAATGTGTTTGATTTTCATGAGTTCTCTGAACTTGTTGTTGTGTTTCGCATGAGCGATGGTCGTAGTTATCTTAACGCAGCGACAGTTCACCTTCATCTCTTTAGCCAGCGACACCCAGCGACTGCGTGACTCTTTGTCAGGATTTGTACTGTCCACTATCACATTTTTACAACGCTGTAATATTAAATATATACAAAATTAACATGTGCTCAGTGTAACAAGGAAATATTACAATAAAAAATCTTAATTGATTTCTTGTAAGTATTACCTCTAGTAATTTAGTTGCTTCAGAAGCACATTTCTGCCACGTACCAAGAACATCTCTGCACACTGTAGAATACTTGTAATCTGATTTCTTTTCTATTTCTTTGGCCAAAAATGATTTGCCGCTTCCAGGATATCCCACCAGAACAAGTATCTACAATTTCAATAAATTTAGTTGGATTATTCTGTATTAGTAATACAAGTGCGCCCTGGCAGTGTGAGGCAAACTCTAAGACACACTTAAACTCGTGTAAAATTAATTAATGTTTAAAATAATAAAACCTTACCTCTTTTTCTTTACTTATTAATTGATCATTGAATGGAACAGGATTTAATTCTTTTGGGTCAAAGCTTGGTTGAGACATTGGAATATTATTTATTGAGTGGCCCAAGAAGAATTGTTCAGGAGTGTAAAATCGTAGACCAATATTTTCAGCCAGCAGTTTATCAGCCAAAGAATGATCTTTCTTCTTCCCTGGCGCCCAGTTGGCTAGTCGGCCTGCAGCATCGCCAACATAGAAGCTATTATTCATATCTATTTCTAGGCCATCATTTTTCTGTAAAGAATGTAGTTGAATAAAATGGTATCAAATATTAATAACCTAATAATATCAGCCTTTAGGAAGTATTCAGTCTTACAGTCAAAAATTTGTGAAAATCATAAACAATAACTTTCACTGTGTGATATCATACACCTAGTATTCCCTCTACTTTTCTCTCTCTAATGTGATTGGTATAAAAAACATGATCGCAGTATCAGAATTAACTTCTCATCAGCACACAACATTGTATTTTTATCTGTGGTTTTACAATATGGAATATCTTACCTTTTCAACTAAAAATGTCCACATACCAGGAGCAGGTTTTCGGTAGAATCCTTTACCTGTGGCTAGATATACTTGGAATGGTACTCCCAACTTTTGTACTAGCTTTTCAATTTTTTTCTTAAAATCCTTAATCTTAACTCTACCATTACCTATTGGAGCTTGATTACTTAGTATCACAAGTTTGTAAGCTCCTTCAAAGAGCTTTCTAATTTTCTCTTGAACAGGAGGAAATGTTATTTGCCAATCATTAATATCTACAGGATGTACCTTCCCAGATTTGGTCTTTATAAGTGTGCCATCCATATCAAAAGCGGCTATTTTACTGCTAGATTTGACTCCTTTAGAAGTGTAAATATAAAGGTCACCTCTATCAATTTCTTCCCATACATCCTCACTGGCCACGTCTAAATCTGGCATTTTAGGTTCATCATCATCATGTTCCATTTTCAATGATTTTCTAGAAGTTTCTTCATCATCTTCAAATTTTCTTTTGTTACATATTGATTGGCAAGCACTGTCAGGGGGTGGGTTAAATTCTATGACATGAATGTAATTGTTTAGCAAAAGATCTATCCTTGAGCCATGCTCTACTTTGTAGACAGCATCCTTTTTGAGAGCAAATCCATCTAATCCAGAGGCATTTGGGCCAAGTTGTTTCACTTCTACTATACATTTTTCACAGTCTGCTTTGAGAACCACTGCAAGAACATTAATATTAGCTACTTTATTACCATAATATTGTGTCTATTTACATAAACAAATTTCTCAAAGTGCCCCTAAGCGTATACTCCAACTAAGAACTGCTGCAGGCAGATCTACACCATAGTCAGTTGATCAAGGAGGCTGATGTTGTTGCCATGAGTAAGAATATTGAGCACGAGTATACCAAAGTGGGCGATAATGATGGCAGAAAAGAAGAATTTCTTTCTCGTTTGAAAAATATAACCTACAAATAGAATTCCATATAAACAATGGTTTACTTACGTTGCTGTCGGGAGCACGACTGGTCTTTGATTTTAGTGATTTTCGATCTTCCTATTGCAGTCTCTACATTGTGATTTAATTTAATAGGAGCGTGCGAATCCAGTAAACATCGCAAGAAACAACAGCGAGTGACGGAGCCCATTACATGGTATATAATACACGGCGTATGTACTTATTCAATGAACAGCTAACTGCTCTCCGTCCGGAGCACGCTATCATTTTAGTCAAAGAGTATATAATGATTTTACTTTAAAATGCAACGTCTTATCAGAGAAATATTTATTTTGAAATTTATTGAGTGAGATACTTGGTTCACTAAATTACCGACTTATATACGTACGGTAAACGATTACGATAACGGTAACGATTGACAAATGACAATGACATTGACGGCCCACCGGTTCGAAATTTTAGTGCCTACCTACTGACCCGATCCTGAAGTACCCAAAGACCTAAGGGTCTTTGGGTGCTCTAAGGAGCATTTATAGCTGGAGCAAGCATTACGCAGCTTCTAGAACTAAATTTTTCCGTCAGTTTTTGGGGGAGGTGATATAGCACACTTTTACCCTGCCTCCACGACATTGCGGGGAGGCCCTTCGTCTTACTTCGTCCAACCTCGACTCGAGTGACTTCAATTTGGCGGTTTTTATGCCCGAGTCAAGGGGCTCGAAGTTGGACGAAGTGCCTACACGAATTGCCTCTCTACACTACTCACCCAAAGGGTTATTCCTAGCCTATTTATTATTATTTTATTTTATAAACGCGAATATTTGTTAATATGGACGTGAGCAGCGGTGGCCATGGCGCAGCGGTACGGGCCTCACCTTAGAAATGTAAGGTCGCGGGTTCGATTCTTGGTTGTACCCAAACATATTTGTGTGAATTATTTCATCTCTACTACTCAATTTTTGTGAAAGAAAACATCGTGAGGAAAGGTTTCCTCACGATGTTTTCCTTCACAAAAATCTTAGTCTGATCTTAGTCATGCAGGTGTATGACTAAGATCTAATCATTCGAGGACATGTGACATCAACCAACCTGCACTTCGCCAGCCGTGGGACACTAAAATGGGTCGAAGTGATGGATGTTAGGATGTATGGTTGTTACTATTTCACGCAAAAACAATGAAATAGGATAAAATTTGGCACAGAGACAGATTATGTATGGTTTGGATTAACTTAGAGGCTACTTTTATCCCAAAAATAGAACGCAGACATAGCTTAGCGATGCTGGTAATATAATCTATATATATAAAAATGAAACCCGTTTTCCGTTGTCACGACATCACGCGTGAACGGCTGGACCGATTTCGCTAATTCTTTTTTTTAAATATTCCTTTAAGTACGAGGATGGTTCTTACGCAGAGAAAAATTAAAAAATAAGAAAATTTAGAAAGTGAAGAAGTGCCGAAACCCAGGTTAGATACCTATTATTTATTATTGGTTATATTCGGTAGGTCTGAGACCCGGTAGATGGCACTGCTTTACCGGGCAGAACGACGTCTGCCGGGTCCGCTAGTAATTTATAAAACCCGAGCGTACACCGGCAGCTGCTACTTGAGCGTCCATGACGGGTGAGTCGTGACGGTACTACCCAACGAGTAAGTTGCTCGCGAAATTGAATAAGTGTAGCGAAGTAAGTTCCTGGAAGAAGGTATGACTTTGTGGCGACACCTGCAAAATTTTATTGCTGAGCGCATTCCAAAATCCAGTTTAACAGATTGCGGTCCGCAGAGAAACGTTCGATTGTCATCATATAAAAACGTCAATCGATTGTCAATTTTCCTGTCAAATCGTGGTCGTGTTTTGGTTTTAATTCCACGTACATTATACCTGTACAAGTAAATTAATTAAGAAAATTATTTACTACTTGTAAGTATGAATATACCATCAATGACCGAGAAAAGTACTTAATATAAATTGCGACGGAATTATTTTATCGTACGATTTATATTAGCAAAAATTAAGGTTTGTAACAGGTGCTAGGTAGTTTATTCCATGAAACTGCCTTATTTAAATGACGTGTATTTACCACATTGGTAATAATGAATTTAATGTCATGCAATATTAGATAATTCTGTAAATTTCAGGCGATACTAACTTCAGTCATGCCGCTTACGAAGAGAAAACAGTCTCCTGAAAAACAAGACTTACTTGAAAATGGTGACCAAGTAATTGAAGGTCGAAGTAATATCAAGGGAGATGAGATAAACATAGCTGTTTTATTATTCCTATACACTCTTCAGGGTATACCCTTAGGGCTTGCTGGTGCTGTACCAATGTTACTCCAAAACCGAGGTATTACATACACACAACAAGTAAGTTTGAGTAGTTTAATGAATAATATAATTTAGTCATTTGACCTTACACTTACTTAACCCTTTAAAGTGATCATCTGTTAATAATGTGTGTATGCCTTTGCAGGCTGAATTCAGTTTTGTTAATTGGCCATTTAGTGTGAAACTACTATGGGCACCAATTGTGGATGCATTGTTTTGGCCAGAATTCGGCCGGCGCAAGACCTGGCTGGTTCCAGTTCAGTATTTAATTGGGATTGTCATGATCATCATGTCAAATAGTGTCACAGACTGGCTGGGGTCTGATGATGTGCCACCTTCTATGACAATCTTGACAATCTCCTTCTTATTCTTGAATTTCTTAGCTGCTACTCAAGATATAGCAGTGGATGGATGGGCTCTTACTATGTTGAAGAGGTAAATATTTGTTTGTTTCTAATATAAATTTGTCAGACAACACACAATATGTTAGGTCATCTAATATATTATGCAAAAGCCAGTGCAGAATGCTGTTTTTAATTAAATCAGGCAGCCCTGTGTGAACCACACCACCTAACACTCAAAGTATTTGAGCAATGGAGCATAGGATTAATATAAAAGAGAAAAAGAAAGAATAATCATTGAAAGGTTAAAAGGTTTTTAACAATTTTAAATGTTTCAGATGTAATGTTGGACATGCATCAACTTGCAACACAGTGGGTCAAACAGCCGGGTTCTTCCTCGGCTATGTGCTGTTCTTAGCATTAGAGTCTCCTTACTTCTGCAACAAATACCTAAGAACTGACCCAGAAGAAACCGGCCTAGTTACTCTTGCAAGTTTCCTCCTTTTGTGGGGATGGGTGTTTATAATTACTACCACATTAATAGCTATTTTTAAGCATGAGGCAAATGAATCTGTGAATGCAAAAGACAATAATGTAAAAGGGTTCAAAGATGTGGTGAATGCATACAAACAGTTGTATACTATAATGAAGCTACCTTCAGTGCGCACATTGGCATTCGTTTTATTTACTGCTAAGGTAAGTACAATAATTTTATTTCTTTCATTCTGCACCTATTCTTAACAACTTGAAACCTTTATTAGATCTTAATCTTATTATTGTGTCCAAATATAATCTAATCTACATGAGCAGTGGCAATGAATATCTTCCTTTTTTATAATCTTTAAAATGTACGAATACTTATGTTTTAGCTTGGTTTCTGTGCCAGTGATGCAGTATCAGGTTTAAAGCTGGTGGAAGCAGGAGTGCCGAGAGAAGACTTAGCTTTACTAGCAGTGCCCTTAATACCAGTACAGATTATAATGCCTGTGGTATGTTTAATATTTATAACACTATTTTAAATTAAATTTGTAAAAACAGATTAAAGAATATTGATATGTCTTTTCTTTGGACAGATTCTAGCAAAGCACACAACTGGTCCTATGCCGTTATCACTGTGGTTGCGGGCATTTCCACTACGGCTTCTTGTAGGTCCAATAGCAGCTGCATTTGTGGCCTTGACACCTAGTATTCTTGGAAATGCTGGACCTTCATATTTTTATTTATTCATGCTGATGTGTATCTATGTTTTTCATCAGGTTTGTAAGAAAATAATAGGTTTGTAACTTTTACTTTTAAAAAAAATATGGAAATATGGTTTAGCACATTGTTTATTAAACACTAGAATAAGCCACTTGGCTGCATACACCAAATGATTTAATTTTCAAATAACAATTATATGTGTATAATATACCATCTAATCTCTTTCAGACATGTCTATATTGCATGTTCGTGGCAGTGATGGCATTCTTTGCTAAAGTATCGGACCCTGCTGTTGGTGGGACATACATGACCTTCCTAAACACTATGTCCAACTTAGGGACCAATTGGCCGAATACATTGGCGCTCTGGGCCATTGACCACTTAACATGGAAAACATGTTCACTGTCAGAACTTAGTGATAATACATGTTCCAGTCAATTAGAAGCAGATGTAAGTTCAGTTTTATTTGTTTTTCAGCACCTTTATGATAATGCAAATCAGCGTGGCAAATAATAAATAACGAAACAGAAACTCCTTTAACTTATGACTATATCAAAGAAATAAAAAATGACAATACTACTCTGAATGGCCCGACACAAATTGCAAATGAATTTAATAATTTCTTAGTAAATATTACTAATAAAACTACTGGATTCAACTGCAAAACTTGCAAAACACAAATAAGTAATAGTTTATTCCTGGAACCAATGTTGGAAACGCAAGTAAAAAATATTATACTATCTTTATAGAACACTAACTCAGTTGGATATATAAAATTTAAAGACATAAAAAACTAAAATTTTAAAGCAAGCTATATCAATAGTTCCCGTTTTGACTTATCTTATAAACTTATCATTCGAAAAAGGAGTGTATCCTAGTAAATTGAAAATATCAGTAGTTAAACCCATCCATAAAAAAGGCTATAAAACTGATATTAATAACTTTAGACCCATTACGTTGATACCTATTCTATCTAAAGTTTTTGAAAAAGCTATACACAAGCGAATACTCCATTTTCTAAACAATTTTAAGATAATTCAAACAGAACAAAATGGCTTTCAATCGGGTAAATCAACAACATTAGCTATTTTTACTTTAATGCATCATGTAAATAGTAACATTGACAAAAAGCTACTAACAACGGCAATATTCTTTGATATGACAAAAGCTTTCGATTTCGTATCTCTTAAGTTACTCATAGAAAAATTACACAATTATGGAATAAGAGGACCAGTACTAGAACTAATTAAATCATATCTGAGTGATCGAAAACAGTGTGTAGAAATAAATACATAGACGAAAATTCAATAATAAATGGTAATAGATCTGATTATGCAGTAAACAGCACCAGCAAGGAAGTGTCCTTGGGCCTCTTTTATTTTTATTGTATATCAATGACCTTCCTGACATAACTAATCACAAATGCATACTATTCGCGGATGACATATCCATCGTAATAACAGACACTCACAATGACTTTGCTAATTATGAAGCAGAAATAAATAAAGTAATTAAACAAGTGACAGAATGGTTATCTTACTAATCTTACAGCAAACCTAAATAAAACAAATTATATTCAATTTCGGACTAAAGGAAGTAAAATGAAGAACTTAAATGTTACGTGCAATGGTCATCAAATAGAAGAAAAAACGCCCTAGATTTTTGGGATTAACTGTAGACAGCTACTGTAAATGGATAGAACTTAAAGACCAAATATGCAAACGAATTAATAAATATGTATATTATTGATGTGGGGAAACTCTACCGACATACATAAAGTATTTCTTTGCCAAAAAAAATGCGTAAGAGCTATTGTTGGTATACATGCAAACCTGTTTTTAAAAGTCTTAACATTCTTACATTACCATGCATGTACATTTACGAAATATGTGTGTTCCTTAAAACACTTGTTTGTTACGGCTAAAAATATTTTTCCAAGAAACACCAAACATAGTGTTAGACTGGTAGAAAACGAATTGATAGAAAACTGAGAACTCTTCCGAAAAAATTCATACTATATGTGTATATTTTTTTTTTAACGCAATACCTGAATTCATTAAAGCTTGCCCTCTAACTATATTTAAAAAGCACCTAAAGACATGGCTCCTGGAAAAAAAATTATAAAATTGACGATTTCTTTAACAAATATTAACAACTATTCATTGACATTTTATTATTACATTAAACAAAATAGGCTGACCAATTAGCACTTAAGACCTTTTTGTAATTTGTACCCTATTTTATGTGAAATAAATTTGAATTTGAATTTGGTAGCTAAATCCATTGAAGGGCTTAAATTACACGTTTTATGAATAAGCTTGTAAAAAAGATCATGTTATGCATAATACGTTTTTTATTAACCAAGGTTGTAATAATTGCACTGTTGTCACTTTTATTTTACACTTTCATTTATTTTCCACAAAAAGTCTGCAGGTATAATATTGTGTATAAATATGAAGGAAAATCCCCATTACAAGACATTTCTATTCTCTGGTAAGTTTTAATAAATATTTTTCCCTTTTAGCTGTGCAAATCAAAAGGCGGCACGTGCAACATAAGAATCGACGGTTTCTACGTAGAAACAATGGTCTGCCTTGTCATCGGGTTCCTCTGGCTGCAGTGGGGGAGGCCCACCATCAACAAACTACAGCGCCTACCCACCACCGCCTGGCAGATTAACCGCTACAACAGATAAGACTGAATCTCTTTATTCCAATTATTTTGTATATTATGAAAGTATTGAAAATACGTCTTCTGTTATTAAAGAGAGTGCTCACTGATAAAGCAAAATGTTATAACCCACTAGGTAATTGTCCTCACATGAGCACCGTTTTATTTGTAAATATTGTGTTTGCGTGATTATTACACAAGTTCGTACTGGGGAACACACACAAAAAACAAATGTTGCTTACACTGTCTATATCTCTGCTCTCAGGGATGAGTAGAAAGAGAGAAAGAGTGCTTATAGCAGTCTTGTTGTGCGGTGCAAGTGCACTGTTGAACCAGGGTTTTGTGTCTGCACATATGTTTGTGATAGTCAATCTAAATTTTATTGTTGATACTTGCTTTTTTATGCACAATATTCAAGTGGAAATTAATGTATTCTACAACACACAACGGGTCGACGTATTTTATTAGCGTTAAGTAAGTAAATTGATTGTATCTATTTAATTAATTAGTTTATTGTTATTTATGTATGTGTAGGTATAAAAAATTGTTATGTTGTATTTTATGTGATTATTTGAATGAATTAGGTACCTACCTACCTACACGTACGAAGTATTTGACGTCCATTTCCTTATGTCTTGTTATGTTGATTAGAGCGTTAAGTTTTAGCTATAGACACTTCAACGTGTGTCTGAGTTACCTACTTGTGTTGTTCTTTTTATTAAATAGTACAAATACAAATATTTTACATTTACTTAAACCATAGCTAACATTCAGTCAAATGATAGTATGTACTAGTAAGTGAGATTTAAGATACATACCTAGGTATATTTGTTTATAAATAGGCCTAAGTAAGCAGGATATAAGTACTCGATCGTTTCATAAAATAATTAGGAGTCATACAGGGAATAAAGCGAAAGAATATCTACAATAATATGTAATATATTGACTATAATTTCTTAATGTATGTACATACACATCAACACTTAAAATCCTTATATAATTAACAATAGCGTTATATAATCTTTTTGACCAGTTTTGCACAATTCTGTACATGTCTACGGTGTTTCCCAATTAGTGGTACCCTCGGGGGTATACGAAGTTGTATCAAGGGTTACGCGGAGCTATAACTAGATTCACGTAATTCGACACGCATTTGCCAGGTTTTGATTTACTATTCCTGAAATACGAGTACAGTCAGTTACAAAAGTTTATTAACAGATTTAATATTACAAAATATTTACATATTAACACAAAAAAAATCATAAATAAGTGTCGTTTGACTGTTCATTGTAAACTACTAATGACTTGTTTCTTTTCTCCTCTATTCACGACATTTATGATTTTTTTAGTGTTAAGATGTTTTGTAACAATTAATCTGTAATCTGTTAAGCATCTTTTGTAATTAACTGTACGTAGGGTAGACGAGACTAATAGGGAACCACTGATCTTAAGTGGAGACGGACACATTTACATGAGTAGTTGTGTAATAGATACTATTGGCTGCAACTCTACTAGATATACTTATAGTAATATAACACATTGACTGTTTCATATCTCTTAAAATCTAAAATAACAATGACAAATAAATATACAATGGCTAATAGTCAAGTGTTTATCAGGGAAAACATCTAAAACTAAATCTATACCTAATGCAAAAATGTTAGGAAAAATTAAAACAAATGGTCGAAAACTGTAACTGTTTCTTAATATTGTTGGTATTATATTTAATTTAATTTGTGCATAAGTATTATAGATTTTATATACTGTCTTCTTCAACATTTGTGCTAATACAAGTAATAATAACAATACCTACAAAATCATTTTTGTGTTTAGTTCTTTATCTTAAACTACTAAATCTTAAAATAAACGGAATAAAAATAATATCAAATTTGGCTTAGTTTGACTACAAGGTACGTTTAGACCAAAAAATTACGACATTGTAGAGGCGCGTAACGACACCATCCTGAAAAACCTTAACAGCTCGTTTTCTGAACAAACACTCCATAAAAAGGATGTACTAGAATGTTAAAGATCGCTGTATGGGGCGTGTCGTAACTTACTTTGTGCATTTTTGTATGACTAATTGATATGTATAATTGACCCTATTTGGCAGTCAACCCAACAGGGCTAATTATACATATACGCATACGATATACATAACTATACATATACTACTTCATAAGCAGTTAATAAAATAAATGGATATGATGAGTGTCAATAAAGATAAAGAAAAAATCTGTTTTACCAATTTGACGAAGCGATACATCATATTTTTAGAATAAGAAAGCGTAGCAAGTGATTACGTTTGATTGTATTTTAAATGTTAATTCATACTTCGTATTCATACGTACTTTAATGAGATTAAAATATAGAGATCACGGTTCGTGCTTGGATTAGTCGTCGTCAGATATGATAGGCTTACGGTCGTCACTCTTGCTCCCCCTTGCGAAGCGGCCTACTCGGCGTGCTATCGAGCTGGTTTTGTCTACTGCGCCCCATCCGCCAGTAGATCCGCCTCCACTGCCCGAGCGAGATAGAAGACCGGTTACACCTTCGCCCAGTTTACTGCGATGGATGCCGTACAGGAAGTATAGCAGCAGGCCTGGAAGTTTTCGTAAAAATCAGTAGTGTTAGTACGACAGTACACAGCGATTTGTTTTTGTACCTAATAACTTGAGTAAATTAGTCAATAAGTTGGGTAACTAGACTTAATTTTGAATATAGCAGTTCTTTCTTTAATGGTAAGAGCCGGAAGATAAGACAGGATCTCGTAGCACACATAGTTGCTACGAAGTCCCGTCATAGTTTCATAGCTATTGCTACGACATGGGCGTCCTTATGCCGCGTCGTTGCATTATAGTATAAATTCTCTAGAATGATTCTGTTCTTTAACATTCAATTTCCATAGTTTAATAAAACTATAAAAATGTTATAGAGGTAGGTATTCTGATAAACAAGTAAGTAAAGTGTATTGGATTTCTTCAGTTGTACAAAGGTCACTTACCGAAAGTCATCCAAATAGCGAAACGTGCCCAGGTGTAACCGTTGAGGTTTATCATCAGTTCTACATTCAACATGACACTCGTAGCAGGAAGCAGTGGCACCCACGGCACGCGAAACGGCAGAGGGGCAGGACTTTGTTGATGGGCCGAAATTATTACTAGACCTAGAAAATTTAATAATAAACTGAATTATGTGAATTACAGGCTATATTAAACTAATAGTTTTCAAGTATATCGGCCTCGCCTTTGAAATAAAATTTAAGTTCGTGGGTTCGATATCGGATCATGCCTTTGTGTATATTGTTTCATCCTCTCTGCTCAATATCGGCGTAGGAAAACATTGTGGGGAAACCTGCATTTCTAAGAACTTATCATCCAAGGACACATGACCTCCACCAACCCGCACTTGACCAGCGCGTGTGGATTTAGACTAACTCTCTCAACTCGTAAGAGAAAAGACACTAAAAAGGGTTAAAGTGTAATGCGGGAGCACAACTAAACATGCTGCAGAACGAGTTAAATCGCATCGTAAGGGTTAAAATAACAGTACCTAAATATCTACACTTACATGCTATTATGATGCAGCTAAGGATGACGTCTGGAAGTAGAGCCCACCGCCCAGCAGGCTCAGCAAGGAAGTGGTTATGGGCACAAAGTGCGGCTGTAGCTACGATAAAGGTGTAGACACAACTTGAAACAGCAGCTCCCGGCGCTCGACCCCCGACCACAGGCTCCAGGATAGCGTACTGAGGGCGTAATCGACCTACTGCCAGCGCTTCGAACATCTGCAATTCAGTTACTTGGGTAAGTGTTACTATCTATACTTACCTATTTAGTTAA
Organism: Meganola albula; assembly: GCA_936450015.1. Taxonomy (NCBI): domain Eukaryota; kingdom Metazoa; phylum Arthropoda; class Insecta; order Lepidoptera; family Nolidae; genus Meganola; species Meganola albula. The sequence continues at coordinate 7,073,189 of OW388155.1, read as the reverse complement.
GTATCTGCTTATAATCACAACACTATAAGTCGCGATCTATTTACCTCAGAAGGAGAGCCGCCATCAGTAGCTGGAGTGCCGGTAGCAGAGCTATCCTCTCGGTCTCCGGGTGATTCCAGTTGAGGCACTCCATAACTCTTGTCCTCCGGCGGTATAGGACGATATCTCAGGATTATAACCGCAGCACTAACGATTGTATAAGCCAACAATGTTCCGATTGACATGAATTCCACTAGTTTGTTCAGATCAAACAGAAGCGCTATTAGAGCCGAAGATAGACCGGATATTATCAAATTTGCAATAGGAATTTGAGACTTGTTATTGATGTCGCTGAGAAAACTGAATAGGAGACCGTCGGCTGACATTGCGTACAAACAACGTGGCAGTGAAAATAATGACCCTAATAGTGTGGTTGTCATCCCGCATACAGCGCCAACAGCGACTGCATATTTAGCCCAATCCGCATGAACTGCTCCAAGGGCAGCAGGCAAAGCAGCCTCAGAGTTAATAGTTTTATAGGGCACCATCAGAGTTAAGGCTAAAGCTACCAAGATGTATCCAAATGCAACTAACGCCATCGACAACAAGGTAGCAATGGGAATGGATCGAGATGGATCTTTAGCTTCTTCGCTAGATGCCGATATACTATCAAAACCGACGAATGCATAGAAACAAGTAGCTGCACCAGCCAGCACCCCGTGTACACCGTATGGCATAAAACCACCGTTATTTGACCAATTGTCTAAATCTGCGTAATAGAAGCCCAAGAAGATGACGAGGGATATTACCAGAAGATTTAAAACTGTCAAACCGTTGTTGATATAGGCAGAAGTTTTAACGCCCACTGCTAAAATCAATGACGCTACGATGCATATAAGAAAAGCCAAAACGTCTGGATATTTGCTCAAAAGAGTGTCATCTATTTCCCCTGTTATAGAAATCGTGGCATTTTTTATTGCCCCTCCCAACATTGCATCTAAGTACCCAGACCATGCCCGAGCGACAGAAGCTGCTCCTGAAATCAAAGATAATTACATTAGCTCTTTATTAATTACTTAAGTACCTACAAATCACTTAAGTAGGTACCTTCATAGTGTTGCTTTAAGCACTCACCTATCATATATTCTAAGACAATGTTCCAACCAATTATGAACGCCCAAAACTCTCCAATGCTAACGTATGTATAAGCGTAAGCACTGCCGGCCCGCGGTATCCTTGTACCAAATTCGGCGTAACACAAAGCGGCTAGTGTTGACGTGATACCAGCCAAAAGAAAGCTAAGAGCAGTGGCTGGACCTGCTTTTTCCCTTGCCACCGTTCCTGTCAATACATATATGCCGGCCCCTACCATATGACCCACACCTGAAAAATATTTTAGCGGGTTGTAGATACCTAGTTAACTTACAAACAGATACATACTTCAATCGACTAATTAACTTAGGTATTAATCTAGATCTTCAAGTGCATCTTACCAAGAAGAGTGATGTCTAACGTCGTGAGACACCGATTTAACGGAGTATCCACGTCGCCGTACAAAGGCTTACGACGATTCATCTTGTGACAAAACCCGGAGAGCACATGACCCAATATTTTATGCCGAGCTCCCGGCATGATGGCTAAAAGTAAACGAATGTAGTCATTAATACTTTTTATAGGATATAATTATGTACCTACTTGCTTTGAAAATCCTGAAATCGAACTTTTAATTTAGCAATTGAACTAGATGCAAATTTCTACGCAGACACATAAATGTAGCTCTACTTTTAATATTTTTTAAAGTCATTGTGACTTTAATAGCAGTATTAGTTTAAATAATGAATGCAAGATGAAGTAAATGCTTGCCTACCTGATTATTTCAATCAGCCAGCTGACTATACAGGTCCCGTGACCCTGTTTCAGAATATCTGAACGGGCGGCGCGCGCAACTAATCGATTTCTTGATAAGCACAGCCCTATTTACATAAAATTTAGGGTTTACAGCAAAAAAATTAGACGTATTTGTTTATAGCATTACGGATATTGGTGGCATTATCACGGATACTGTCCTTGTTTACAATTTGTTGAGTAATGTAGGTATGTATCTTCAGTACGTGCCTAACAACAGCCTTTAGCTTGGCATCAGCTTGTGTTATTATTATCTGTGGTATCAGTACCTATATCCTGCCACTGGAGAGGGAGTGGGGCTTTTTAGAAATAAAGAAATGTTCCTTTTAATAAAACTTTAGCTGAGCTTGTGAACTTCGGACCGCTTAACAGTCTATTAAAATTCAAATTGACTTTTAATGATTGTTACGAATCGTATGTGAAATGAAATGAAATGAAAATACGCCTTACTAGTGTTCCGCCGGGGCGGCTCCGCCCGCGCGTATGTCGTTTATCGTGCTAAACCATTAACCTCTTTTTTCGCATTCGGATAAAACTAGGTATCCTTTCCCAGGTCTCGAACTATCTCCATACAAAATTAGTTTAGTAGTGTACGCGTGCAAGCAACATTTTAAAATCGGCAAGCCCCCATAGACATGTCCTTAAATCTAAAGGGGTTTCATAAAAAATATGTCTCTTGGTTGTCACACCGGTGAAGTCGGTTCGCAGACTACTAAGAGAACCTAGCGGTTCAGACGGTCATGTTACGTTCATAGATATTATACCGTTGCTTAGAAATATACCTACAAGTAGTTAATTTTAAGATTCCTTGATTAATAAAATTAGGCTAGGCTCTCTTAGTAGTCTGTCAACCGACTTCACCGGTGTGACAACCAAGTTAGAAATATTTTTTATGAAACCCCTTTAGATTTAAGGACATGCCTATGGGGGCTTGCCGATTTCAAAATGTTGCTTACCTACACGCGTACACTACTGAACTAATTTTGTGTGGAGATAGTTCGTCGCTCGCATCTCCATTTGTGTCCTGTTTTCAATTTTCTTTATTGACACCAATAAATTTCGATTTCGCTTCGTTCGCGTTGTTGTTTATACCCTTTGTTCTGCATTTTCGTTATTGCCAACAAAAATTTCACGTTAGCTTTGCTTGCGTTTACATTTCCATACCTTTTTTTCGAGCATCATGTTTTCAATTTTCATTATTACCACTGAAAAATTCACGCTCGCTTCTCTTTTGTTCTTTATTTTCAATATTTGTAGCAAAATTGTTATTAAACAACAAATTGCAACAAAGTTTTCAGGGATTTCGTTTACGTTTGCATTTCTGACCTTTGTTATCAAGTTTCAGTTTTACTAATGAAAATTTTGTTTGGCCTCCATCTCGACAGCCTGCGGTTACAACCCACAACAGGCATCATACCCAGAAAGATATTTTATATTTAGAGCGTTACCTGGCCTCCTTATAATTCAAAATCAAAACTTTAGTTGTAAATCCAACTTCTTCAGATAGAACTAGGCAATGTACAAGTCTATTGGTATTTAGCCTTTTACAATAATTAGGTAGGTACTAACGGAAGAATTTCAGATAAAAAAAGAATGTTTACAGGTATTTATAAAAATATTTAATTCGGAAAAGTAAAAAGTAAACAGTCGAATACCGTAGTAGTATCCTGTAAATTATGTAGCAAGCCGTCATGATGGTTGATTGAATTGGTTAACTTAAAAGTAAGGTACAAGTGACATGTTTAATTATATAAAACAAACTTAGATTGTGTACCTAGAAGTATTTTCAGTAATAAATAACCAGCACATTTAAGCAAATCGACTTTAATAATTATTATTATTGATTTATCATCATCAGACAATAATAACAATTTATCAAATTTGGTACATAATTGTAGGTGTTCTATACTTAAACAATAATAGGTATTATTATACATCGTGAGCAAACAAATTTGACAACATTTGCCTATAATCCAAGCGCAAGTGCTAGTCACCTCCTATGCGCGAATTGAAGACAACAAACAAAAATATGAATAAAAAGACCCAAATGAGATATTTTAGGCCATACAACACTGTAGTTTTTTTGCGATTATGTGTGCCCTGTAACACCATCCCCTCATTTGCTACTTGTTTATCGCACCATGTTTTTATATGGACTAGGTACGCACAGGCTATAGAAAGTCTTGTAGCATTCAAATTTAGTATCACAATAAAAAAAATCTACAGTAGGTATAAGTGACTAAATTTATTTAGTCCATTTCAACCGTGCGACCTACTCATGAAATTTGATGAAATTTTGTCAGGAGTTAGTTGATCTTTGTTACAGCACATATCTCCTTTCCTGAATTTGTTGCAAAAAAACTAAGACGCTATGACCAAAAATAGTTGGCCGCTAGCACCGTCACTCACCGACCTCACACATAAACTAAATAATGGAGATAGGCGAAAAGAAAAAGAAAAGGTCTTGCTTTGCTGAATTTGTTACAGAAATAAAAAACGTCAAAACATTATTAAGTAAAAAGTTATTCAATGTTCAGTTTCTAATTGAGGCGTAGCGTAGGTAGGTATACTTATTATAATATCTGCTATTTGCTCTATTGGGATGGGGATACTGACTTGAACATACATTATCTAGCCTAATAAATAACTTTATTAACAAATTAGTACTAAGTAGGTGCCTATTTATTTATCAGCTAAAGAGAGCTAGTGTTTAATAATGTTTTTTTTTAAATAATATCTACAACAGATATTTACAACTCAGTACACTTAGCTACTTTAAGCTATTAACTAAATTAAATAACCCGAGGTATATATAAAAATAATAGCTACCAAAAAGCGAGGGATAACTTAGCAATCTTACTTTGTGAATTGCAAAGGAATGGCAAAAGCTTATCTAACTATATACGTAGGGACATTATTTATTATATTATGAAAATTGCTGTAGTTCTTTTTTAGAGAAAATATTTTGTCAGTAAGTATTATTAAAATACATAGCACCAAAAACACATAGGGATACTTATACATATTTAAAGACAACTTATTAGTAAATCAGTGTAGCAGTGTCTCAAAATAGTTATTGATAAGTTAGGTAGCTGTGTATAAAAATGCTCATAAAAATAAATCAATATTCCAAGATGGAATGCTTATGGGTTTCCATTATAATTATTAATTACCCAAGTCGGAGAAAAAAATCTTTCCCAAACTAGTCGCTGTTTACAGTAAAGTTTATATTATTATTTTGTTGGGTATTACAAGTTGAATCTAACATTTATAGGTATGTATACATAACCTCTAGTATCCACTGCACAAGAAAACATGTTGCAAGCACTACCTATCTCTATCGTTTAGAGATGAGTAGAAACAGATAAGACTATGCTTGTATCATTTTTTGTTTTGGAGTGCAAACTTAGACTCGCAAACCTCTTAGCTCGGTGCTGCTGAATCTTCGCAATCCGAAAACATGAACACTAAAAAAGCGCATCTCGCGTCAATTGAAGTAGGTGGAGCAGAAGCGAGGAGCACAAGAGGTTCGCGAACATATTGGATACCATCTTAAATCCTAACATTGGACAGGGCGCGCTGGTTGAGAAAAAAATATATTAGATACTTTATATTTCCAAAGAAATAAGTAGGTATAATAATTTTCTTGGGCCGCATTAAATGACTCCTTTCTCCTTACCATGGACGGCAAGTATTTACAAGTGTTTACATAAGTACCTACCCTTAAGTTAAAGATTTAAGTACCTACTGACCTACCTAAGTGTGATTTTTGTGCAATCGACAAAACAAAGTTATATAACCAATCAAATTACCTCAATGTATAAAGTATACCTAAGTCACACTTTAGTTTGACACTACACTTAAATAAATAAAATCCTTATTAGCTGCAAGTATCACAAGAGTGCATTAGAAGGTACCACATAATTTACAAAAATATATTTATAAATATAAACTTCCACATCAAATAGATTATTAATTTTCTGGTAAAAAAATCACATTCTATAAACCTCATAAGGATGTACCATAAAAAATTAGACTAACAAGAATGTTGTAGGTATAACGTTAAGTGTTAGTAGGCCCTGTTGTTTGTCTGGCCACATTAAGTTATTAAAATAAAATAGTTAAAATTACATATACTTAACATTACATTTGGCTCTATCATTTTTGTACATCATAAAATATAAAGCATATTATTATTAGCACGAATAATACAGGCATACAATTATGACAATTTAACAGCACTAGACATCTCGGATTGAACCAAATTAATGTCTTGAAAATTTTAGTACACAGATATTTCAGTATATCTTAATTTATGTAATTAACAGTAACTACTATACCTATATTACTTATTTTGGAACAACATAGTTGTTACGGTTTGTACTTAAGTACCTACCACATTAAAAATGCATCACTCTAGTATTATAATAAACAATAATAAATAATTAATATTTATTTATGGATAAAATAACAAGTATTCTCAATTTATGACAACTTTAATTTGATTGAAAAATAGTTAATTTATAGAATTTTCTTACTAATATTTATTTGAATGATATTATCTTCAATAATATTGATCAATGCCTTATTTTAGCACCTTATGGCTATTAAATTCTATTCTATAAAAATATTATTTTACACAGTTATATCACATTTAAATTGCACATGCAAACAGTAAATCAATATTACAAAAGATTTGTAAGTTTAATATAGATTAGTAGTAACAACACTAACAAGTTCACTGAGGTGCATGTCGAGGACACCAATGTTTATGTGTATATCACAGCTATCCTCCTGTCCCATTAAAATACTGTGCGTGTTTTGTGAACGGAGCTGCGATATGATAAGGTGGAGGTTGGCCTCTGCCATACACTGGCTCTGACATACTAGGGCTGTGCCGATGGTTAACCACAGATGGTATATTAGACACAGTTGGTATGGAGTCATATAAATCATACATATTTTGGCTGGTAGGAGAATGTACATGACTGTAACTGCCATCGTCAGATACTAAAGGTGTTGTTGCCATTCTGTAAGGGTTTGTAGTATTGGTGTGACCTGTAGGTGAATATAACTCGGGAGATTGTGTAGACACATAAGTAGGACTTGAAGCGGTCATGCCATAAATATTTGAATTTGGGGACTGAGTCTTATGAATTTTAGATGAATAATCATGTCCATCAGCCATAGACACAGGATAGGTATTATTATAACTGCTAAGATTTGGCATTGTTGTAGAGCTAACTACTTGACTAACAGTATGAACTCTAGAACTTGCCAAGTCCCTGTTCCCATGTGAATGATAATTATAAGCATCATAATTTCGCTGCTCATACATATTATCTTTAGCATGTGTACAGTTCTCTGTATTGTATATACCTTCCTGATAATTGTTTTCTGATACTGAATGGCATATGTGGTCTTTTCTGCCATACAAAGCATCATAAGGTGAGATATTCTCTCTCACTGTTCTGTTATATGGATTTTCATTGAAGTGGGTTAAGATACTTTCATTAGCTGGATGTTTGTCTTGAGAACAAAGACTTAACCTTTGTAACCTATGTGCATCTTCTAAGTTAGATGTGTAATTTATATCATTAGGTGCTTGATAATTCTTATGATCTAGATGGCTTCCATAAATATTTTGTGATGATACATTTGTTCTATTCATATCAGGTCTAATGGTACATTTGTCATTGTGCTTATTACTATGTAGTCTTTGTGTAGCAACATATCCACTTTGATTATCACCAGTATCTTTGTAATCTGTGTTTAGTGTACTATTGCTCTCATGGTACAGAGCATGATCTACACTTTTATAACTCTTGTCTTGTTCATATGTTAGGTCCAAAGGTTTATCATACGTATTTTCAACTGGCAGATTATCATACACAGATGTTTTCATGGGATCTTGGCTGTTTGTGTCTAAATTAACTTTATCAGGCATATCTATTTCAAGTTTATTATCTGACGCAAATCTTTGCTGCAATGTAGGTGTTATTTTGGCAGCCTTAATGTGTACTGCATTTTGCATTGTTGGTGATACATCTTGTGTACCATCTTTTTGAATGTTTCTGGCATGTTTAGCTAATGCCCTCAGCTCCTTTGGATATGGTGTTGGTGCCCTTCTTAATTGGCCAGGTTTTTCTGTAACCTTTGAAGCAGCAATCATTTCAACAAAACTAATATGACGGGCAGTAGGATTAGGTACTGCATTTTCAGACTTATCTGGTTCTGACTTCATTTCAATAGGGGTTAAAGGCACTTGGGGGAAGAGGAAACAAGTTAGGACTTGCTCATATGTGTGAGGATCCACTTCAGAATGCATAGGCACTAAAGGTTTGCTTTGGTTTTCAGATAGCCAGAGAGCTACTAAATTATCACAATTCAACAAGGACTGGGGAAGACAACTAAGTGAATTCCTTACTAAGTTTAGAACCCTTAAGGATGTTAAGTGACCAATCTCTGGAGGGACTTTAGTCAATTTGTTAGATCTCAGTGATAAAACAGACAATTTGGTACAGCTTCCTATTTCTGGAGGTATAGATGTCAGCATGTTATCATCAATGTTAAGATATTTCAACTTCCGTAAGAGACCAATAGATGATGGCATTTTTTCAAGATAATTGCACATGAGCATCAGTTCTTCAAGGTTAGATAGGTGACCTATACTTTCAGGTAGAGAGTACAATCTGTTGTTATCCAACTTCAATGTAGACAAATTACACAGTTGACCAATACTGTCAGGCAATTGTGTCAAGTTGTTTAAGGACAATGTAATGTCTACCAACTGTCTGCAATACCCTATTTCATGAGCAAGTTCTTCAATCATATTGTTACTTGCTTCCAAGTGTATCAGATGCTCTAAGGGCTTTACCACAGAAGTTATGCTTGTTAGACTGTTGTTGTCTATCCATAACTCTTTCAATTTTGTAAACCTTCCAATAACATCAGGAAACTGCTGGAAATCATTTTGTCCAATATCCAATCTTTGAAGTTCAGTTGAGCGGGAGAGTGATTTAGGCAAAATCATCAAATAATTATCTCTCAATTCAAGTATCCGTAAGTTTGCAAGGCGCCCAAAGTTTCCAGGCAAATATTCTAGGTAAGTATCATTTAAATAAAGTTCTTGCAAGGCTGTCAGGTTTGTTATAGCATCTGGTAATTTTTCCAGAGGGTTTACACTCAGATCAAGGAATGCTAAATATTTTAGTGCCTTCATAGTTTCCGGTATAGAGGTTAGTGTGTTTCTACTTATATTAAAATAATGGAGATTTGTTAGTGAAGATATGGCTGCAGGTAGAGATGAAACTTCATTATCACTTATATCCAAGTACTTTAAGCCATGGCACATAAATAACTGGCGAGGAAGCTCCGTGATGCGGTTACACTGGCATAGAAGAGTTTCGAGCGTCCTCTCGTACACAAACACTTCGGTAGGAAAATCCACCAGAGATTGGTGCGAGTAGTCCAGTTCCACCACATCTTCCACACTAGGTCTCACACAACATAAAAAATCAAATGGCATTGTGTACAAAATCACTTCCAATAAACAAGAAAAATCATAAATGCGATTAGTGCCCAAAATCACGTCATAGTTCATACGTACATTATACACATGAAAACAGCAATTTTTCACTGATTATTGCATTGCTTTTAACTTGTAAACTTAATCACACTATACATTCATTAGGGCGGAAAACGAAGATTGATGAATCACTCAAACATTAAGCTGCCATTTAACTGACTAATCCATCACATTTTGTCAATAATTTTGGAATCCATTAGAATTCGAATGAAGCAAAGCAGGCAATAGCAATTTTTCGATCGGTCTTTCAAATGTCAAGCAGGGAAATGCCAAATCGTCTAATGTCAATGCCAATAATATAACTGTCAAGTGGGCCCGACTACTTCAAGGAAAATACGGGCCAAAATGTTGTTTGCGCACTTACGTCGGCTCAGCGGCGAAAAAATTATCTATGAACAAACATTTTGAAAATATGAAATGGAATTTCGTATCTCTGTAACCACATGAATGCAAATCAAGGTAAAAAATCAAGTTTTTTGTACTATGCGTTTCAAACAAGAATATGATTGGAAATCCGCCATCTTGGACCGGAATGCGCAACAACTTCACGTTTTTTAGTACAGCGGGCAAAAATGTTTGTTCGATATAATAATCACATCTAGATGAAAAAAAAAAGTAATATAATCTTAATGTGGTTCGAGGAAGATTGGACATTTGGAGTCAAATATTTATGTAGAAACATATTTTATTAACATTCGACGAAAAAAGCGGTGTTATAAGTTTAATAGTATGTTTATGTCCGTGTACATGTATTTGTAGACAAGTTTGTGGCATCCTAGCGCGTAAATTTACTTAGGTAGCTGTATATAACTACATACATAATAAGGTTTTCTACATAAATAACTTTTCCATACATTTTGAAATACCTAATACTATTGTCTGTGGTTTGATATTTTGTGCTGACGCTACATCTGTATAGTTTTTAGTATGAAGTTAGCCGCGACTCTTTCTGTCGCGCTTTTAAGCCAAAAATTACTCGACCGATTTGTTATATATGTTGAGACCCGGAGAAGGACATAATATAGTTTTCATCCGACTGCGGAAAGAGGTGCATGGTTTAGCGCGATAACCGACACGCGCGGGTGGAGTCACCGGAAATCTGGTTTAAGTAAACTAACGTATGTTTTTGTTGGTGTGTATGAAGTTAGTTGAAGGTAAACTGAAATGCTAGTCAAAATCAGGCAGAACCTTGGATCGCTACATTATCAGAACCTCAGAACAGAACACACTAGATTAAACACTTAAAAATAAAAAATATTTATTGCACTGATGATTCCACAACAAATCAAGGAAAGTAAGCTGTAACAGGAGTGGCTCGATATGTGGACCCACGCGCGGATTTCTTTTCTTTATAGTTCACTTTAGGTAAATTAATGTTCATATTTTCTTTTCCTTTAGATTTTATTGCATCTGAAAGCAGAAATAATGATTTAATCATTTCAATCAGGTATCCTTTCACACCTAGTACCCTCGTAAATTTTATTGAGGTCTTCATAATAGCTTCTTAGCTTACTAATATTATAGTCCAGGATCCCTGGTACATTTTTGCATTTGATTATTATCAAGCAAATTTTTCGTGAGTAGCTTCATTTTGATGAGACGCATATCAATTTCCTGTAAGAAACTCACGACTGTGGTAGCTAACATACCACTGTTAGCTACCACAGTCGAGAGTTACAAATAGGAAAATGAAAAAATGACTATTTTTGTCCAGGTATCCAGGTATCCTGAACCATTATAATGAGAAGAGATTTGTATTTTTATTTTAAGATAAATCATCAAACAAATCATAAAAATTCTTGAGTTATAAATTGTGAATCTTAGACTTAGTTTTACTTACACACCAATTTAAATACTCTGAAGGTCAACAGGTAATTAATTAACTAAAGATTATTTACCTTGTTTGGGATTTTCTGCAGGCTTTAAATACTTGGGATCCAGTCCTACTATTGATATTTTTTCTCGTACTTCAGCTGGTGATTCTTCTAAATTAGACCTATTTTAGACAAATGTTTAGTTGAACATCATTGTTTTAGTTATTTTATGTAGGTAGCTAATGAGAAATCTAAGTGACTTACGACTTTGTCGTAGCATAAAAATCTATCGATTCATCTGATACACCATGCGACGTGTCCGTGAGATTATTATTTCTCGCCAGAAAATATGGAGTGGAACTGGACGCAGAATGTATACCTAACCTGTGTTTATTTACCACAGATTCGATAGGTTCCGCATTTTCCATTTTTTTGTGCAACCATTGGATAACTGCAAAATATATTATGTACATTTATTAAAATCATACATACAATCGTTGTATGAACTTCCTCCTTTTTTTCAGAAGTTAGTTAAAAACATACAACCCATGCAAATCACTTCATAACTATCACTAAATATGTATAAAACAAAGATCTCAAAAACTACTGAACAGATTTTCATGAAGTTTTCACCAATGTGAAGAGATATTCGTGAGAAAGATTTGTGTATAATTTTTTTTTTGGGTATTTTTTTTCCATTAAGTTGGGCGAGTTTGAGTTAGTAAATGCAATAGAAAACTAACCTGTATTATTATTTTTGATAACCTCATCCCTCTCTTGCAATAACTTTTCATTAGCATCATATTTATTCTTTAAGTCATCGAATTCTTTCTGTAGTTTTTCCATACTTTGAGTGCCCAAAAGAACTTCATTTTTAAGGTCTTCAATTTCTTTAGTATTCCGCTCTATTACTTTCTCTTGTTCTAATGCTATAGCAGTTCTGCATAATAACTGAAAATAATTTAATCATTACATAAATAGAAACTCGTAGATATTTGAAAGAGACCTGTATTCACGTAATTATAAAGTTCAGTTTCGATCAAAACCGCCCTTTATGTAACAGCTGTCAGATTCGCTCACGTCAACATCGCATCACGTGAGCTCTTCAGAGTTGAAGATAAAGAGATGACAATTATTATGAGAATAACATTTTGCACAAAGACGTAAACATAATTGCAACTGCACCGCAGCTTGATCGGCAATGTAATCTATGGTCTATAAAGATTTAGTACCTACTATTATTTATTTTGTCCTATACTGTTCCACTACTCACTGGAAAAGGCTGCTTCGAACTGTCTCTTGACACAACTGTTTCTGGCCAATCTGTATTCTGTATTGACTGCATCATAATCACTTCTCCCCCAAGAGTACAAAAAGTTAAATTACACATACCTTTTCCTTCATTTCAATGAGATCTGTATTTTGTTTAGATATAATCTGGTTTGCTTTTAGCAACTGTTCTGATGTGGTGTGCACAGCATCATTATTCTTATTCACTAAAGACTCACTCAAAGCCAGCCGTTCTCCCAAGCTTTGCTATAAGAATTAAAAAAAACATTACCTAAGTTAACAAATGCGTTACACCTCTTTGTAACTAATAAAAGATGAAAAATCCAACAAAGAAATTATTACCTTTTCTTTTTTGACACACTGAAGAGAGCTATTTAGATCTTTTATTATATCTGCATTTTCTTTTACTGTCTGAAACATTATAAAGATCAATATTAAGGTGCATCATGTTTTGCACAAATTCGTGTAATGTGAACTGACATGCGATCCTCGACGAAGAGGGTGTTAACCGTTTGGCTGGTCGTGGACTGTGGTCCGCAATTGATGTGGAAGTCTGCTGTATGTAAGTCTACACCTAACGCCGCCAACAACAACGAGCAAAGCGGCTCTGCTGCATAACTCGTAAGCATACATGCATATTTAAAGACACTAAATTATAACTACAACATTAGATACTTCATACCTTCTCTAGATACCCACACCTAGAGTTTATTTGGCTATACAATTTTTCTTTTTCTACATTCTCTCTTTCTAAAGATGCGTGTTTTGCTTTCAGTGTGGCAACTTCTATGTGCGACTTTTGTACTTCTTTTTCCAGCATATTATAACACTGATTTTTATCACTGAAAATAAAAAAACTATCATATTAAGTGTATGCTGATTTTAGACTGTTATCTTCAATACTTATAGCCAATAAACTATTTAGGAACCCTTTTAGGGTATACACTACCTACATTTCAAAATTCAATAAAATCCGTTGAGTGGTTATGGAGATATGTGGTAACAAACATACACAAAAATTTATTTATTAAGGATTTACACAAAAAAAGTATTTGAGTAGTTTATACGTTCCAAGTACCCATAACACAAGCAAATATAATTGCTTCATTTGGGACTAGATGGCGCTGTGTGTATGTGTGAAAATATTATTATCAACAATAATAATAATGATCTGATGATCATGCCCTGAAAGCCCTAGTAGTTATTCAAATGTAGAATGATTTTTAACCCCATTTCAAAACTATACCTTAGTTGATGTTCCAGCTGTGTTATATTTTCTCGAAGGTGTTTGCAGGTTACATTTAATTCATCAATCTGTTTATCTTTTTTATTCATACTGTCTTGATATGCATTTAGTTGGGTTTTCATATTGAGCTCTGCATTTTGCTGCCACAAGATTTTTTCCTGAATAACATGGTTAAAATATAGTCATAGCTGATGTGAAGGCCGGAAAAAATAACTGCCTACTACAAATATCTAAATACAATCAGGAAGAGCAGGCAATATTTGAATATCACGAAAAAAGATTTGAAGCATAGATTTTAAATGTCTTGCTGATTTTATACAAAGCTACGACAAGTCATTAGTAGGTTATTTAAAATCCTAACAGGTACGCTAGTACATTTATACTCTTACCTGAATTAATTTCTCTCTTTCTTGTTTCAGGCATTCTTTTGTTTCAATTTCATGTTTTAATTTGTCTTCCTCACTCCTAGACAAGGCATGCGTTAATTCGTGAATTTGTTTCTCCATGTGAAGACACTTATCATTCAGCATTGCTTCTTTGCTTGATGCAGTGTTATTATGTGATGCAAGCGTTTTCTGTAATTGTTTTTTTTATAATATTCCACTAATTTAAACAGCCTTGGAGTATTGTGGTAAGCATATTCGCTTAATAAATGTAAGTGGGTTGAGTAAAATTACACTTAGAAAATTCTCATTCGCTATTTGCCCTATTATCTGAGGGGTCTAAACAGATGGCAATAAAATATATTATAGGTGATATTCACCTCTTCCTACACCTCCAGATAATACAGGCTATACTAATTTCAACTATAAACAATCTCTTGCACAAAAGTACTGCTCAAAGTACTTAAAGTACTGTTTCAAAGATCATAATACAATTAGTTACAGGTACAATATTTTGTTGAGTTCAGAATAATAGTTATAAATAGTAGTACCTTTAAGTTGTAAATGGTGTCAGCCATATGCTGCTTTATTTGTGTGTCAGTAGCTGGCCCAGTTCTCAGAGATAGATGTATTAGTCTTTTAAATTCATTGTGCTCAATAACTTCAAGATAAAAGTCCATTTGACTTTTCTGCTGCATAATTAAAAACCTGTAATAAAGTTTCACATGTTATTTGATTATTTTCTTCACCTTACATAATATCTATGCAACTTATTTACACAAACCTGGTGTATTGGCATGTTAATGTGTGTGTGTGGGTTATGTCCCACCCCAGCTTAGTGGAATAATTCAGTAGTTTTACTTGTCTCCGTACTTAACAACCTGCATCTTTTAACATTTATTTTTACTAACTAAATCTATATCAAAATCTGTAGTTGTTTAGGAAAAGTAAGTAATGTAATGGACAGACAAAAACAGCAATGAATATATTCAAAGAAGCTTAAGTGTTTTTGTCAAAAACATTACCCATATATTTGAATACTTCAATCTAACCAACTTTTCATCCCAATATTTAGTTGCCCATCCAAAGTTACAACTATACCCATCTAAATTTGAACAAAGTTTAGTTCAGTTCAGTAATTTAACCATAAAAACTCAACTAACAGACAGATATACTTTCACATTTATAATATAAGCAGTTGAAGGGAATTTAATATGAATTATTCAAATTAAATTTCCCCTTTATACTCACATATTATTACTGGCACACTGTTGCAACAGCCGAACAAGTTGCGATGGAAAGTTATCAAAGTCCACCAGCAAACCTTGCTGCTTCTTAAGCTCTTCATAATCCAGACGACTTATAGTTATAACAAACAAAAACAAAGGATCCTCATCATCTGACAATGATATTTTCTGGAACATAAAAGTACAATCAAGTTGTTGTTAATTTCAATACTCAATTATTTATTGCATTTCATAATGTGTAATGTGTGGATTGCATCATTATGGACCCTGACAGGCACAGCAAAATAAGTGACCAATATATAGAGAGATATTATTACTATAACACTTACACAATAATTGATGTACAATGCAATATTAACATTGTTTTTTAAAACAATATTAAGACTAGGTACAGTAATTGTATAATAAATATAATTTATAAAATCTGTTTATAATAATAGTTTATTATTTTTAGTAACCAACATTGGGTGCATAAAGCATTGACTTTTTCACTTAAACCCTTTTTTTAGTGTCCCACTGCTGGGCACGTGTCTTCTCTCAACTGTCTTATGAGTTGAGAGAGTTTAGGCCTTAATCCACACACGCTGGCCAAGTACGGGTTGGTGGATGTCACATATCCTAGAATGATTATTACTTAGACATGCCGGTTCGCTCACGATGTTTTCCTTCACCAATATTGACGAGTGGAGATGAAACAATTCACACAAAGATGTGTGGGACCAGGATTCAATCCCGTGAGCTTATATATCTAAGGCGAGGCCCGTACCGCTGCGCCACCGCTGCATAAAGCATAATGAATAATAATGTATGTAGTAAACAAACCCTAACATACTGTCATAACTGCTAAGTAAGTAGTTTAGAGTTTAGCCCACTGATCATATAATCACTATGTTTTCCCCTAGTTTCCTCTGGCATTTTTTCATAAGAAATCATGTTGCAAGTTCTGTCTATCTCTATTGCTTAGGAATGAGTAGAAAAATATAATACTATGCATGTATCATGTTTTGTTGTGCAGTGTAAACACCCAGTTAGTTCAACCCACAGATAATATAATAATATACTAGGTTCAACCCATAATATTCAAATGCTGGCCAAATGCGGGTTAAGGAGATTGATTATTAAGAGATTTAATACTGATATCCAAACAACTTACAAGCGTATCAGTTTCAAATAGTTTTTCAATGGTTATTGACACATCTTTCTTGCAATCTTCAAAACCTCGTTTCAGAGATATATAATATTTTCCTTTATGAAATATTTTACTAGTCATTGTACCAAATAGCAAATTCACAATAAATAAGTTAACTAATATCCTTTACACGGAAATAAAGCACATAAATAATCCATTTACACTAATATTCAAACGGCAGGTGCAGCCAATTCAAAATATTTCAAAATAAACAAACAGCACAGACTACTAAGAGAACACAGACTACTAAGAGAACCTAGCGGTTGACAAGCAGTAAGCAAGCATACCACAGACTTACTAGACATACCAAAGTGTAATGCATGACATACTATGCGTTTCAACTTTCAAATAAGAATAGGATTGGAAATCCGCCATATTGGAATGGAATGCGCAACAACTTCACATTTTTTAGTACAGTGAGCAAAAATGTTTGTTTGATATTATAATCACATTTAGATGAAAAAAAATAAATGTGCGTATTTCTTATTGTCTTTTGAATCAGCGTTCGGAACCGTACGATAATTATCGTACACAAACGATAGTTTTGTGCCTACGTACGATGTACGATAGCATATTATTATCGTACGCAGATTGTACGATAATTTCTATCATGATGCAAAATTTGAGAATTTATATTATTTCACTCATACGCTGATAGTCTTAATCGCAGTAGCATGATTTTATTTTGTCCAATAAAATCATGGGAAAATACCGGGAAACACAAGTTCTCTATTCCTATTGGTTCTTACGATCCGCTCTGCTAAGTTTCACCACTGCCGATACTGTAACTTTATCCAGCGCCTGCTGTACACGCTTTCTTATTGGTTAGTATAGCATCTACCAATGTGAACAAGAGAACATAAGTTCGATATTTCGATTATGTTCACACTTCATATGTATCGTATTTTGTGTAGAAAAGTTGGCAGTCATTTCGTTATATTATTAAGATTATATATATGTATTCGCTCTGACAAAAGGAATTATTCAAATTAAGTGAAGAAAGAAGTAATTTTCTAGAGCAGCAAAATTTTGATTACACACTCGGAGTGATTGTTATCATTGGCAAGAAGGTATATTTATCAAATACATTTTTTCAGTGGCTGTATATTTTCTATAACTTACTAACCTATTAATTATTTTTTATCTGTGCAATGAAGAATGAGTCCTACATGCAAAGTAGATAGTACGAGCAGTCAACTCTGTACCACGTGTAAAACATTTTGGTTTCAGTGTTCTGTCGATTTGACAGCGGTGGTTTAAAAAAGATAAAAAATAGAGTACTTGCATGCATATCAATATTACAATTTATATGATTTATTTATCTATAATAGACATTATCCTAAAAAATACGATAATTTCGATTCCATGTACGATAATTTTACGCCCCTGGTACGATAGTCAGTCCACTTCAAGTTGCTAACGCTGTTTTGAATAAAATTGGATATTTGGAGTCGAATATTAGATACGAACATATTTTATTAACTTCTGACTACAAAAATCGGAGTTTTAAGTTAAACGTGTGTTTTTATCTGTGTATATAAATTTGTGTGCAAGTTTGTAGTATCCTAGCGCGCAAATTTTCTTATGTAGGTAGCAGCATTGTAACTACATACTTGTGTAAAGTTTTCACATAAAACACTTTTCCATACATTTCAAAATAATATTATTGTCTGTGGTTTGACATTTTGTGCTGGCGCTACTAATGCTTGTTTTTTTTTGGTATGAAGTTAGCCGCGAGTCCACAGACATATTCTTATTTGAAACGCATAGTACTTCGGGCTTATGTCAACTTTCCCGAGTTCTTCGTAGAGCTCAAAATGAAATAATAATAGTAGAGGACTAGAGGGACTTCGCAAGTAAGCAAGCAAGGAGGCATTATGAATAAAATATTTCTCAAATAATCGGCAAACTTCACTTCAAATGTTTCATTCGATTTTCAAACTCGAAATAGAAAGGATTCAACTCGAGTTGTTTTGAGTAAAGGCCAACTTGAGTTACTCGAGTCGACTGCATCACTAGTTCAATCAATCAATCAATAAATTTCGCGCGTTGGTCGTAGTCGTGATAAAAGGTTTTCATTTCTCGTTTTTCGCTAGGGCACTTACTGGAGTAATTATTTCAAGCTATCTTGTTAACAAGATAGCTTGCATCCAAATATTGTGCTCCATATTGGCTTGAGAATTGTAAACCAGTATGTGGAACGGTAATTTAAATTTTAAAATTTTTAGTGAGACACCTAGCCCCAATACCTCTAGTTTTGTTTACCTACTTTCAAATTTGTTTGCAGATCAGTCTGCTGTCGGTGGAGGGTTTTTCAACTCACCCAGTCAGTTCGGAAATGTTGCAACACCCAACCAAGCTCAAAAAGTAAGTTACTATTTTTGTTTACGTTTACATTAAATGACGCCTCCACTGACCGTTGTAGTCCTTAACCGTTTATGAATTCGACGTAGACTGATACCAAATTATACTGTATTCTTCTTAGGGTCGAAGAGCATCACGTACTGCTCCAATAGTAATAAAACAAGCACTCCACTGTGGAGATGATGGTATTAAAATATGGGGCACAGAAATACAAATCGTGTCAATGGTAGCACGAGTAAGGAACATTCGTACCCAGAGCACCAAGATTACTTATGTTATACAAGATATAACTGGAAGAATGCGAGCGGTGTTATGGCTGGATCAAGAGACTGCTGATGAAGATGTAAGTGTTCTAACCTTTACATTACTGATTAAGCGAACATTAGGTGTAGTACTTGTATATGCAGCGGTCGGTATAGACCTTACATTTGAAATGTATGATTGCTGGTGCGATCCCCAGTCTATGCATGTTGGCATGCAGCAGGTATCTCTAAGAACTAATTTGAGTACATGTGACATCCATGAACCCTCACTTGGCCAGCACATGTGAATTAACTCACCAACTCTCTCAACTCATAATATATTGGATCATGCCCAGCAGTGGGATACTAAAAAGGTTGAAGCGATGTGTAGGCCAGCTGCCTTAGTACACAGCAGCTGCCATGTTTTACTGAAATAAAAATTACTATGGGACCCTGTTATGCAGAAATATCTCGTGCCACAAGAACAATATTATAGGTAATTGGAGTCTATAATCAATCAATTTGCTTGACATTTTCGGATTTGTACCTACTATTAAGCTGGCCTATTTATAATAAGAATACTATGTAATAATATGTTGTGGGAATCTTTTTGTCATCATAATAGTTTATAATTTTGGGACAGGCATCAATTTGATATTTTGTCCAGTTTTCTGCTCAACACAGTCCAACTTTTATTTTAGTAAACAGGTTTTATTGGTAAAATTTCCAATTTTATCTTTTGGTATTAATAGCTATATGAAATAAAAAAGGAATTTTTTTTTTGAATATAGAATAGAATATAATAATATCAACACTACGCTATGTAATATAACAATGCTATATCAACACTAACAACATATTGGAGCTAGCTTAACCCTGCTCAGTTTGGGATTAGATGGCCCATGTCCCACTATATTATTATTTATTGCAGGATAAATCAGCACCAAAAGTAAATGTTAATGATTACATACAAATCTATGGCAACGTTAAAACAAATAAGGGCAGAAAGGTGATAATGGCATTTAAAATAATGCCCATAACTGACGTCAATGCTATCACATTCCATTACTTACATTGCATACATAATAAAGCTAAAATGGAGGCTGACTCCAGGAAGGTAACTTACTTGCAATATATTTTATTTACTAGTTTTCTAAATAACACAATGCAGAACTAATACAGGGTGGAGAAGACCTAATCATAATAAATCATTCTATGCATTCTATATACCCTATTCTAAAAACATAGCAATATTTTGTTGAAATATCTTTTTTCTTCATTTTAAATCTATGTATTATAGCAACTAGTGGATGCTACTGTATGAGCTATTGTGATCAGGTCATCACCACACTGTATTACCCCAAGGCAGAGGTGAATATCACCTGCATTTCACTAGCTATGTTTATGTCCCATACATAATTATTGTTACTCTTCTAGCACTAATACTAACAATAAAAGTATGCAATAGAAACATGTTATTGCTTGCACTGGGATTAAAACCTACAACCGTACAGCAAGAATGCTGTCTTGACCAACAAGGCATTTATCATTGATTTTGTTTTTTAAATATCATTTTTACTTTCAGGAAAAGTTTTTGAATATTATTCCAGCGTCAAATACTCTTCCAGCAAATTCAATGGTCGGAATGGAAGACAGTATTGGGTCATTAAATGGACTTAATCCTCGTCAGATGATGATATACAATTTGATCAGAGTTTCAACATTGGAGCAAGGCATAAGCAAACAAGATATGTATGCCTCTTTGAGGGACCGCATGTCTCAAGTAGAATTTGAGTAAGTATTATTACTTACATACAATCACGCCTTTTCCCATGGGGTTAGGCAGTGGCTTTAGATTGCCATTTGCTACAATCTAAACATGCTTCCAAGGCCTTTCTAATGTTCATACATCTAGTCATACATGCACGGTAGCTGTGAGTGCTACACAACTGTTCCTATTGAACAACATCACTAATTAGATCAGCAAATGTCCTCCTGGGGAATCTTTGGTATAGAAAACTATAGGAGTATTCTTAGATCTAGCAAAGGCATTTGACACAGTCTCTGTCCCCATTCTGGTGAAAAAACTTGAAAGCCTTGGTATCAGGGATCTTCAGTTGAAACTTTTACAAGATTATCTTACAGATAGAACACAGTGTGTTAAAATCGATAATGTAACCAGCGAAGAAGTTTCGGTGACTTTTGGGGTTCCACAGGGCAGTATACTAGGTCCAACACTGTTCCTAGTATATATAAATGATCTGTGTCAGACTGAGATACCACATGCTAAAATATTTACGTTTGCAGATGATACGGCCTTACTATTCAGTGGCAACTGCTGGAACGAAGTATTCCAACATGCACAAGGGGGTATGAATACTGTGACTAGATGGTTAAATAGGAATATCCTGACATTAAATGTTGAAAAAACGAACTATATGACGTTTTCAATAAAAACAAATGAGAAACCGGATTCCTCATTAAGACTAGTTTCACATTCGTGCCTAAATGTAAATGACACTAGCTGCATGTGTCCTAATATTAAAAATACCGCATCAACCAAGTACCTAGGTATCGTCATAGACAGCAATCTTAAATTCCATGAGCATATTAAACTTCTTGCAGGGAGAGTGCGTAAACTAATAGTAATTTTCAAAGGCTTAAGACATGTTGCCCCAAAAGCTGTCATAAAATCAGTGTATTATGCCCTCTGTCAATCACAACTTGAGTACTGTGTTACGTCCTGGGGCGGTGCTTGTAAAACAAACCTGTTAAAGGTTGAGAGAGCTCAGAGAGCACTTCTCAAAGTAAGCTCATTCTTACCTTTCTATCACCCTACCTTTGACGTATACAACACATGGAAAATATTAACTGTGCGACAGCTTTTCATCTTAAATACAGTAATAAAACAACATTCTTCTCTTAAGTTTGAGCCAGAAAAGTTCGGACAGAAACGTCGTAAAGACAGAGTTTGTACTGCAATATTGTTTAAAACCCGTTTTGTTCATCGGTTTTTCTGTTACCAGGGTCCAAATTTATACGACAAGTTGAATCGTGCATTAAGATTATATCCATTAATAAAAACAAAATGTAAATCTATAATTATTGACTGGCTGCTAAAGCTAAATTATGATGCTACAGAAAAGTTACTTGACCCGAATTAGATAAAATTAATATAATTTACTAAAACTATTGAGGGTACTTACAGAAACAACATAATAAATTAACCTACATTTTGACATAGTTCTTTCAACTTACAAACAGCACACACACACACACACACACACACATTCACACCTACACACATACCACTCACACACTCACGCACGCACAAACACTAACAAACATACTTGTACCATGGCGCCTTATTAAATTTCTTTTTTGTCATTTTTTTTTTTTTTTTTCTGCACAATTTTTATGTATAAACTCAAATCCTGTACAATACTATAACTAAACCTATTTTTTATGTATTTGATTACGTATGTATGCATCTCCTTTAACAATGCATTTCTGTTAATATTTTTAGGTTTAAATAAAAAAGTCCCTGTTTCCATGGGGTGGGGACCTGGTGATTTGAAACACAGGCATTTTGACAATACCTAATTCGAACACCAGCTCCTCACATATGTAAAACCATATTTATAAATAAACCATGTAAATTTACTACTTATGAGGAGAAATAAAACATATATTATTATTATTATTATTATAGTTGTGTCTCTAAAGTTGACCCCTCATAGTTCTACCTGTTCCTCATTAAGTAATTAACCTAAAATGTCAGAATAACTGTTGGATGATAAATGTGACTTAAAAATATTGTATCAAAAAGTTTATTACTACTGCTTGACCACAGTTAATATGGCAGGAATGGAAGTAGGATATAGGAAGGAGGTCAATATTTGTAATAATAATAATAATGCTAACATCAACTATTTTGTTTTCAGGAATCTTTTGGAGTGGATGTGTGGTGAAGGCCATATTTATTCGACCATTGATGAGGAACATTTCAGAGCCACTGATGCATTTTAAAATATTCTGCTATAAGCTGATATACTAACAAATATAATCATATGTCTAAGTATCACAAATC
Organism: Meganola albula; assembly: GCA_936450015.1. Taxonomy (NCBI): domain Eukaryota; kingdom Metazoa; phylum Arthropoda; class Insecta; order Lepidoptera; family Nolidae; genus Meganola; species Meganola albula. The sequence goes on along the minus strand of OW388155.1, from coordinate 7,049,852 downwards.
TTTTTTCATCATCATCATCATCATGTCTATGTTAGTCTACTGCAAGATGAGATGAAATTGTCACTCTAGCTAGTCTGAATGGCGTTGTTCTATCATCTGTGGTGTTCACGGTCTCCACTCAAGAACTTGTTTTTGTTTATATAAGTCTTATTTTATTATTGTAAAATAAAATATAACTACAAAATTCCCAAAACTATTTTTATTTCTTCACTTCAGAAATTATTAAATGCATCTTCGCCGTTATATTTGAAAATAAAAAACAACAGATCTTTTGACCTTGTAAATATTTACATTACATTAACCTTACAGATAACCTAAGTCTATAAATGTGTTTGTAAATTAAGTCTCAAAATACACTAACAACATTTTCATTTTATAATTCATCCTTCAGGGCTTTATTTTTAACATCAGGCTTCTTTCCTTGGTATGTTTGACTTTCTAACTGAACCTCTTTCATTTCTTCCTGTTCTATTAAGAACTCCTTGGCAGTCCAAGCTTGAGAACCATCTTTGAACATGAAAATAGCCCGATCATCATCCACAAGATACCTGTAAACAAAAAGTCAAATGTTTGTATTACAAACATTGTCAACCCAAGTCACACAAACAACTGTTGGCCAAGAGCCCATGCTGCCTACTGTAGTCAATACTATCTACTCGTACTGAATGCAAAAATTGAGAATTGTGGGATTGTCAGACCTCTTTGCAAATTGAATAGCAAACATCATGTCTTTAATGACGGTAATTAATATGAATTTATTATATTAATGAAGTATGTGATTTTTGTCAATATGCATAGAGAGTTAATAATTTGTCACTTGCACACAAATCATGTCATCACGGTCAAGCGAAACAGAGATTACAGTACAGTCAGCAACATATAGATAGTGACTGTCAATATATTCAAGAAACATCTGAAATTGTCAATAACATTGGCTCAACCAATGTGATCAAATAGTTCAGGCCATCTCCCTTTTACTAATATAACGGAGTACTCACAACTCCTTAAAATTGGTAACATTCAAGCCGCGGCCATCAGTACCGTGACACTGTCAACGACACTGGTATATTAGCATCCAAAGTAGCTAAAAATATGGAACACACTAGGAAATTGAACCTTATATCCAGTGGTGAATTCACTTCATATGTCACAGAATTCCACAACTACATTTCTTTTGTGAAATGCTATTGAAGCATTCACATGCTGACAATTGATGTGAATGCTTATTATTAAACATGCTACGTAAGAAATCGAAAATACTATGATCATAGAAAATACCTTTCAGCCTGTATATGATTGTTCCACAAACTGGTTTGCCAAATCTTAGTTATTTCTTCTGTCCTTGCTCTTGAAGGTTTATTAGCAACTGAAACAAACATCATAAGTGTTTGACCCTTCTTTGTAGCAGTCAGTATATTTTCAGGGTTAGACATGTCTAATTTAGTCAAGTCTATAGCAGGAGGTTTTCTTAAATGTTCTGGCAATTCATCATCAGGTAAAGGCTCTTCATCCTCTTCCCATTGATCGAACAATCTGAAATATGTAGTGTAAATATTGTAGATGTAAGAAATATAGTAGATTAAATAATTTTTTAACAAAAAAACAAAACAGACTTCAAAAAGTAAACTAAAAAGTAAAAAATTAATTTGCTCAGCATAAAGTAATTAATATTTTGATTTTGTTAATCAGAAATGATTTAAGTATTTTATATCATTTCATTTCAGTGCTAAGTAAAACAACTAGGTACCTATAGGTATTATCAATCTTTCTCACAAAGTAAGGTTATTGTAGTATTTACTTGGCACTGACTTCCTATAACTTTATAGTTTACTTGACTGTAAAATGTACTTCATTTAAAAAAAAACCCTACTGAGTTTTTTGGCAGTTTCTCAGTAGTTGCCAGTCATTCACTGGTAGGAGAAGAAATTGAACTATTTTTATGTAGACTCGCATCTCAAAAAAAATAAAGCATGTATACCTTAGACAACAATAAAAAAATATAGTGCAAATCGGTCCAGGCGTCTTACAGTAATCAGTGAACATATATAAAAAAGTATTTCGACGAAATGAGAACCTCCTCATTTTGAAGCCGGTTAAAAAGGCAATTGTCTGATTAGTCAATAAACAAGTATAATTACGGTGAAATTACCTTTCCATGTCGGCATCTGAGAAATCCCGAATGTCTTTCTTAGCCCAAGCCGGTTTTTCATCAATGCTTGGCTTTTTAGCAATAACTATAGCTAGGCATATAGTAGCAATGTATAAAAATTTCATCTTATGTACAGCTAATTGATATCCAAAATTCCAAATAGATTTCAGAAGAAAATTAAGAAAACACACGACAGTTCACTATTTTTTTTAGTACCACAGTCACCACAGATTACTAAAAGTATGTAACTAACTAAGAGCACGACACGACACGTCTTGCTTTGTCGCTTTTGACAGTGACAAACAATGCCAAATTGACTGCAACGCCTTCATCAAACAGAGCTGTCAATGTCAGAACCTCAAAATAAGACTAACAGCGACCTTTACATTGAAATGGAATTAATGGAAATGGTATCATTAGTGATACGCCAAATTATGGCGGATTAATTAGACAAGTCTATACTAATATAACAAAGAGGAAAGATTTCATTGTTTGTTTGTTTGTTTGTTACGAATAGGCTCAAAAACTACTGGACCAATTTCAAAAATTCTTGCAGTGTTAGGTATCCCATTTATTGAAAAAGGCTACTTTTTATCCCACAGCTGGGCATGATATGTAGTGCACGCGGGCGTAGCCGCGGCGGTAAGCTTGTAATCTAGATAAATGTTAGGTATCTCCTCAAGTAACGGTCCCGGTTGTGACACATGTGGGTCTCCCGTAACCCGGTCTTGTCTTAACAAACTCTTCAGCTTTATAATATTACTAATATAGATTCCGGCATCATAGCTATTATACTAATGATTTTGATTATTGGTATTGCCAAAGCAGATTTGATCGAGTGTTCTAAGCATGGAAAGTTTGCCAAGAGTGTGATAAAATTCATGATGGTTAAAATTTTTGTCTAATACCGATATCCGTGCGAAGCCGGGGCGGGCCATAAAAAATAAATCTAACTATTACTAGTCATGGAAATTTATTTATTTCAAAAGTGCATAATATGTAATTTTATTAGGGTTACCATTGGCGTTCATCCCGAGGGCGAAGGCGAAGGCGAAGGGTATGTGGGAATTCCTAAGGGTACCCACTAAAGCCATTCAAGTGTACAATCTCACACCTGCACCAGGGGTCGCGGGAACACGAGGGGACGAGACCTCCTTCGCCTCCTCTCTCTCTCCTTTTCGCAGCCTGAGATGACTGTTTTGCAGAAGGATACCACCGTATCCCAGGAATCCTCGCTGCTGACCATTGAACATATTTAATGGCTGGCAACGACAGGTTCCTGAAAATATTAAAATTACCTTGGTCCATATCAAGACGACTCGCGACGCGTTAAAAAAAATGTTGATGAAACGCAAGGCTTAATCTAGTTTGAAAATCTAACTTTGTTTTTTGCCATTCACTTTGTCTTCGTATCATCAAGACGACTTAAGGTTGACTTCATTGATACTGTAACATTCTACGGTTATTGGTTATCAAAATTATGGAATCACTTTATTACACTAAATATGGAAGTTGTTGTTAGGTAAGCTTGTAATCAATATTTAATACTAAGCGAAACACGTGTCGCTTTATTTGGATCTCTCCCAAAGCACGCCACTGAGTTCCACGGCTTTTCTCTCTTTTCTTATTCTTTACCGTAAACTGAACCGTGGTCCTCCTGACTTGCCATAGGAGGCTATGCCCATAATCGCCACGCGCTGGTGAGGTTAACTGGGAGCACTTAGTTGTTATTGTAGTCCCTAGCATCCCCGTGTTTCTTGCTGGGTAATAATGTGAACAGTTTTTTACAGTATGAAGTGTTAAAAATATTTCATTTCCAATTTCTCCTACAGTCTGAGATGTTCCGAGGGCAAGAAAAAAGGTACAACTATACCAAATTTAACACTTAGGATACGTAGCTAGCCTAACCAGTGATCATATCATTTTAATTTAAATAAGTAAGTATGTTGATAACAGTACAACACTTGTTTAATTATTTCTACCCACAATCTACAGTGTGACATAAACGAGTAGAACCTGAGAACTGATTTTTTTCATTGTATGTGGTTCCCTCGTTAATTTTCTATACTTTCGTTTTTTTTATTCTGAGATAGGCTGACGCTTGACCACAACTTGCCTGATGTAGTCTACGATGGAACGCTCTAGCCCAGTATACCGATTCACTCGTGATTACGAATGATTTTCGGTGAGAAGGTGGTAGTAGAATGCGCGTCCATGGCAAGGCCGCTTGACGGTGCGGCTTTGTCTGGTGGGTGGTCACTAACCACGGCCGAAGCCTACCACCAGTTTTTGTCCCTGATTTGCTCCAACTGGGGACCACGTGTGGGGATTCAATTAAAGGTTTACACCCACGGGCGAAGGTGACTCAGTCCCCAAGTGTAATATATAGCATATTTAAATATAGGTTAACTTTCGTTTGTTTAATATGATAATCATATCTAGATAAATAAAAATTTAAATATGTATACTTTATTGCCGTTCCAGTGAAATTGGAAATTCGGAGTCGAATATTTAGGTGCGAACATATTTTATTAACTTCTGACGAAAACGAGCAGTGTTATAAGTTAAAACGTGTTTTGTCGCATCATAGCGCGTAAATTGACTTTGGTAGGTAGGTAGCTGTTTGTAGCTACATACATATTATTAGGTAAGTTTTTCTTCCATACATTTAAAAAAAATATTATTGTTTGTGGTTTGATAGTTTGTGCTGACGCGATGACGCTACTATTGCATGGTTTTTGGTATGAAGTTAGCCGCGAGTCCAGTCTTATTCTTATTTGAAACGCATAGTATAGTAGCACTTCCATGATTCTTAGTCTGTGTACTAAAAAAAGAAACGTCAAAAAACATTCACGTCATGACCGTTGAAGTAGCTGTACGTCTGTGACGTGTACCGAATTAAAGATTATGTAAAAATAATGCAAGTTTAGTTATGACATTTTAATGAAACTTTGATTTATTTTAATTTTTTAATAAAATTTATTTATAAGCTACCAAACAGGCGCGCACCTTAAGTTTGTTTTGAAGAAAATTCAATTTTTAAAGTTGTTGAAAGTGACAGCCGCAAAAACCTCGTCGATTTACGTGTAGGTCGAGTGCTCCGAGGTAGGCATCATGGACCAGAGTGGTATAACTCCGAACACTTCAAATCAGCAGTTAGTTGTAAACGGTGATAATGAATCTGCGACGGCGCTGCTGCAGGAGAAGCAGCCGAGGAGAAGGGACCATTTAGCCGATGTTAGTTTTCGCGAATACATGACTGTCGGGATCTTGTGTTTCGTCAATCTCATCAACTACATGGACAGGTTCACCGTAGCCGGTAAGTAAAAATTACACATTGAAGCTTATTACTTACTATCAGCCGCCCACGACGTCGCCCACTTGTTACATATCGGGATAAAAAGGACTTACTTGTGAACCATAATCTATCTTTGTGTCAAATTTCATCCAATTTTATCCTGTGGTTTTTGCGTAAAACAGTAACAAACATACACCCATACATACTTTCAAACTTTTGCATTTGTATTAGTAGGATATTGACTGACCTGACCAACTGGCTAAGGTGACTGTTTTGGACTATGAAGTTTTACTTTCATTATATTACTGGTTGTACCATGTTGTTACTATGTCATAAATAATTAGTTTATTTATCATTGTTACATTAAAGATATTTTAAATTATCATAATTGGAATTTTTCAAACAAAAAAATACTGTTTCAATTATATCTTTAGTACCATTTTAAAATATCTCCATCATGCCACAACAAACAAGAAATATACAGCCAAGCCAATGGCCGCCTTTTTAAAGTTGGTAAAAAAGTGAGCAATATTTGAAGATATTATTGCATAAGATCTTACACTACAACACTGTTTTAATTTCATAACTGATAAGTCAATACTGTTACCTGATGTTATATGACTGTTACTTTATTAAAACCTTATTCTTATTCAAATCCGATTCAATTAAATGTTAATTATGTTTCACTCTTATACCAAGTTAAATTAATGATCAGACTTTCAAGTGATTTCATTACTTTAATCTATTATAAAATTGTAATTCACATATCAATTTATTATTCTGTGTCATTAACACATGGTCATCTGATCCCAAACTGAGCAGAGGTTGTGTTATGGAAACCAGATAACATAAATACTATACAATATACTACTTCTATAAACTAGATAGACTAGACTACACTCAAGACAAACAGACACATATTCATGCTCACAAATGTTTGTCTTAGGTGGGTATCAAACCCACGACCTGCGGTGTGAAAAGCAAGTATCTATCAATTAATTAAAAAGACAACTAACCTATGATAAAATTTAGTTTTCGAGTTCAGCTCTTTTATGTTGCATATTTATGTGGTTTGATGGTGGAAATAATTAAACTATTAGGGTTAATAATGTAATTATCTAAATTCTAGGTTACGTTCTAGCCAGTGCTAGGCTAGCTAGATATGCTAAGTTTAAAAAAAAATTAATTCAGTATGGCTGAACTATTTTTGCTCTTGAAATACCTTATATTAATAAGCTTATGAGACATTATATGAATAAGGAGGAAAGAATAAAACAAATTAAAAACAAGAAACTAAAACCTGTTTATTAGTGGCATGCTGAAATCAACCTGCATTTCATTTTCATGCTACCTGCTGTGAGGGGTGGTGGCTGTTCTCTAAGTATGTGTAGACATGTTACTTAAGAGCACACAAATGCTACAATTTTGTTTTGATTTTATTTGAGTGTATTATGCTCTTTTAAGCAATTGTATTACAGATAATGAGCATGCTTATCAGCACGCTATTAAATAAGTATCCCTTATCTGTACCTTTCATTATAGTTTTTTGTCACAAAATAGCTAATTAATGTGACATTTAAAAAATAATATTTTAAAATAATATAGATCACAAAGAACAGAGAGACCAATAGAAAATATAAATGAATCAAATTACTTTATATAACTTTCATACACAGACTCTCTAAACATTTATGCGTATATTTTCGCTACACATAATGTTTGAACTACTATTGCATAACATCTATCTAAGACAACAAGATACCTAAACTTACGTACGGAAGCCAGCTGTGAATAGACAAAATTATGTTGTCACTAGGAAACAATTATCCAGTGAAATATCGCGACTCTTCATTGTATTTACTTCAGACAAATTAGCCCGTCAGTTATCTTCCTATTCTCATGTCGTTTCCTCCATCATGTAACTAACAACCCGCCCCTTTGTACAGGCAGCACAAAGCCTCCTTACGACTCACGTATCCCTTTATCCTTGGTGAAAATCGCAAGAAAATCTGTTCCATAGTTTTTGAGATTATCGCTAACTTAATACCGGCAGACGCGGCAGCGGCACGAGACGTTTTATAATTTGTAGTAATTATGTAAGTACTATTATTTATTCTATGGTATGTAATAATGATACAATGTAATAATGAGGTACGTACACAGATTCTCACAAACTGAATGAAGTCTTTATCGTTCATCTAATTTCGTGTACCTACATCTCGCTTATGCTCATATAAAATCAACATTGTTTCATTAAAATTTTGTCTGATTCATACATAAAGGACGAACGGCTGCGTCAATATATTTCAAAGGAGTAGTTTGCCACTACTTAATATTACTATGCCTTATCTCACATTCCTTTTTATATCACTTTTTTGTAGTTAAAAGGTTTTTTCACAATCTTCCAAAATAATTTAACCATGACGTGGACTCCACAAGATTACATAAAAATGTAATCTGTTTACGAAACGAATAATATACAGGCGATGTAAATATAGTTAAAGTCATGCAAACGAAACTTTTACGAATCGCCTTCAGTCTTATTTCGCGGCGGTAAGTCTAACGAAAATACCTAAAGCTAGATTAGTTAGGTATTTATTAATCCTTTTTATCTTCGACCCTTTGCCACGCATCCCATAGAGGTATTAGGTACTTAAAATTCCAAAAGGAAGCCTGTTACGTAATATATTTGGTATCCTACATTATGTTTACATTTCGAGTTAAGCTAGGAACGATGTCATTGACTTATTAATGCCGAGACTCTCAGGACAGGACCTCCCACAAAAAAAGGACGTTTGACTGTGTGTAAGTAGATTTAAAGCTTGAGATCATTGTTAAAGATGCATTTCACAGTAATTGATGATAATGTGAGTGTGAGAATGAAAGCATTCGAACCGTGTGAGACGGTCATTCAGTGTAAAAGCTCAATAGTTTTATGGCCGTCAATGAGGCCGGTTGATATTTATTATCAAAATAGGCGCAACACTAAATGCATGGTAATATCAAGACGAACGTGATACAAGAATACCCCGAACGTAATAAATTACACCTTAATGACATAGAACCCGAAGAAAGGTCCGACGTCACGTAATCGCTGAAATAATCTTCAATGTCTGCTCACGTGCATAAGCTAATAATGTATTATTTAGTTACTTACCAAATGAAACTTATGTCATGTCACACTATAAATATTTAAGAGGTAGATAGACGCATCAATTATCTTTAAAACTTAAGTCTTTTGTTGCATAAATAGGTATTTGGATGTCTTACCAGTATTGTGATTAACGTGGCTGGTCTGTGTGGATTGTGTTTGTCGAAGCAAAGAGGGTTGATTTCCCCTGAGCGCAGTCACTTCCCATTGCAATCAACGCTACATAATCGGATATCTTGATTGGAATCTAAAAGTAATCAAACTCATTTCTTTGTGACGACAAATCTTGTATCGATTTGTCGGAATTAACTTTGAATGTGAAACAAAATCTGTTTGCGGACATTACCTACCTACCTACTTGTGCCAAAAATACAACGTTTATTTTCCAACTGTTTACAATAGGTATCAATCAACAAATTGTACTATAAAATACTATCATAAACAAGTAGTATGTGAAACACATAATATAAACTATCGAAATATGAGTCGCCTAACGTTTATTCATTGTTTTGATCGTGTTTACTTTATGACACGCAAGACACGAGACGTGTCTGTGCCTGGCAAATGACCCCTGCCTGTCATATCAATAAAAGTGTGATTAGAATGTTTATGTTAATTGACCTCAACCATTCCAGTTTCCTTTTTTTATCTCGTGGATGTTTTATACATTTATTTAATTTGCTAGTTTTCTCCCTAAAAAGTCTAACAGTAAAAGTGCCAAACTGCATCTTAGTTGGACATAAAAAAATGTTCCATAAAAATATCTTGCCTTGCGTGATGTCTGTTGCTGTGTAAGTGTAAATATATGGGGTGTCTATTGTATGTGCACATCACTTTAATAAAAAGTAGAGCTTATGTTATTGGTTTTGCCGTGCCCTATGAGGGGTAAGGGGTAACACAAATGTGAGACTGAGCGTTACACAACAACTTTTTGTGGAGAGAATTGGAAACAATTTCGTTTTATTATTATTTATTATTGTGCCTGAGCCTGGCCCCTGTTAATATTTTTGGGACCGCCCGCGAGTTCTGTATGGTTATCGTATTTTTATTGATATAGTGCCAGCTATGCCATAGAAAACATTTTGTGACATTTCAAAATAGTTTTCTTACACTGTTACTTTGTAAATTGTGCAGTTGATTTTTATTACTCAGTTTGTAGGTAGGTGTTCGACCCGTGCATTTTTAACAAGCCATACATAATTCCACAATTTCGGTACCTAAATGATATTATTTAAAAGGTAACAGATGATCCACTCCTAAATAACAACAACACTGATTAACCTAAACAATAGCAACTAATATCTATTCTTTTTTATAATCCTCCCAAATTGCCTTAATATGAATTGACAAGACAACCACAGTGTCAACCACAATCGCGGTTTAATAAAACAACAAAGTTCAGGTTTTTACATTAAAGTTTAAACGTAACCACATTCCTTTTACCTTAAACAACATCTACACTAAAAAGACTCTCCTACAATCGTAAAAGTCGAAAGAGCAAAGTAATTTCTTTAAAGTCACAGATGCAGCGATCTTCACAAGAAATCGTAAAGCTCTGCTTAGTATCTGTGTTTTATGGCGATTGTCCTTTATAAAGCAGTGTTATGTTAAATGATTACAAAATGTCGTATCATTGAACGCATATGTTGCTAGGTCCACAGCTTAATAGAAATCCCTTTTAATGTCCGTATAATCTTATTCATTTATCATGTGGTTGCATGGAAGAGATCAAAGGATTATCTTCCCTGAATATGGGGCTTATGTTGGGAAACTCATTTGGGTTCACTGTTACCCGGAAGTTTTCATTGAGTTTCTACTAAGTGGTTGAATAAAAAGTATTCTAGTATGAGATCTTATCAGTATTTTAGATACAGTATTTGCGATTAGTTAATACCAAATTTGGGACGCAACGACGTCCTTAACAAGACATACTTAGGAATAAAACATACTTAGGACTAAATCAATGTAATCATTAATTCCGCCTGAGATAGTCAATTGAATGTTATCTGCAAGATCAAATCAAAACCTACCAACTTGAATGTTTAATCTGAAATGAATCAGTATTTGTTATCGAATTGGAAGTCCAGTGCAGCATCAACAGAGGTTGCTTTCAGTTGATGCGTTGCAGCTGCACTCATTAACTCACAGATAGTAATATTATGATGGTTCCAACTTTATGCAACGCCGCTTGAGAGCCCATTGAGACCGCACTTGGAACCAATTAGTTCCGACTATAGATTTATTAACGTGAAGACGTTGATTTAAAATAATTTTGTTAGACAAACTGTGATTATCCTTTGAAATTGTCGACTGTATTGGTTGTGGATACCGCCTGATTATTATTTTTAATGGTCACCTCTTAGCGGCATTTCTTTCTGAGAATCACATGTTTCATGGAGTACATTGTGCATTATCGTGACAACTCTGAACCAAAGGAGGCAATCCTACTGTCGAGCGGAGCGGAAAAATGTACTTTTATCGCAACATTCACAACTAACATGTGAAGGTTATTTTGATAGACATTAAGATAGTAATTAGTAGATAATAATTAATTAACAGATAAAATTACGTAAATTGTATATAATTTTTATTTTGAACAATCAACTTTAATCGATATCTTTTATAAAAAAATACATGCGTGTATATTAGAACCTATACCTACCTACTTTTATACATTCAATAAAAATACTTCACACCTTGAGTGCACACGTAGCTACATTTTGTATACAACATAGCGTAGCGTAGTAGAGAAAGTACAAATGACCTCTCTCTCAGTTGAAGGGATCTCTAAATAAAAGTATTACTCGCAATACATATTTTTTTGGAAGTCTGTACAATATTTTTTAAGTATTACATACCTACTTTATATTTGTACCCCACCGTTGATAACGACTAACAATTTTTTAAACCTCAAAAATAGGAAACTCGCAGTAGGAAACTCTTGATTGTAAATATTGTAATCAATGATTTTCTATAAATAGTCTACTATCTTGATGATTGTAATGAACAATCTTAATTTCTTGAATTACTTTTTAGTTTCTGGAGTTTGGTTTATTAGGTGCCTACTCGGCACGCCATGAAAGTGGATATGTCCCGACCAGGTTACGTTACATTGTATTCCTAGTATTGACAGTTCAATCAGCGTCACATTGCACAATAACAACGTTAGTAATTATGTACTCGCTATAAACTACAAAATGAATTTGAAAACATGACCGGAACTAGGGAATGCATCGTATCTATCACCACCTAATTTACCACAGGTACCAATAAGCAACTGCAACGTTAGAAAACAATGGATTATTGTAAGACTGCCTTAACCTAATTAGTTAACTTTATTTCACAACTGAATTCATTCGGTTTACTTTAAGTAGGTACCTAGGTATTCATATTTTGAAATTGGAATATGAATGCGGCCACGAGTAATAAGTGTAAGTTGTATGTAAATGATTTATGTGTACAAAATCAGTTATAAAGGGTACCCACACTAACCCAATTTATATTCATTATTTTAATACTACTGACTCTGAGTAGGCTACTACTATGTGTAGTTAGTTAATCTAAGGTATCGTAGCGTATCGTAAACTAGGCGGAAAGAAAAGGTATTTTCTTAAATTCACGCGTGGTGTATTTTAGATTTTTAATTCCGATGTTTCAGTCTTCATGGTCACCGGTAAACCCACCTGAAAAGACTGAAACGTTGGAAGTCTTTACAGACTTCATGGTCACGAGTGGACCCACAAGAAACTTTCGCCTTTATGACAGAACATCCCGTAAAATCCAACCACACCACTACCTAAAATTCACATTACTTAATAAAAATACAAAATTACTATTAATTTCCGAACTCCCTTCATAAACGTCTTATAATGCACATACCTAATAACTAAAATAGGTCCATACTTTGATAGTCTTTTTTGTCCGTAATTTTTATTCTAGCAAGAAAGGGACAAAATCCATTTTAACTAGTCTAATAAGATTTTCCGATCAGACCGTAAATTTAAACAGACTCAATAATTTTCCGAATTTTGATGTGTGGGATACAGCAGCGATCAAAACTGTTGTACAGTCAGTTAAAACCTGACATTTTCTTACTGCAAAATCTGATTCTGCGTATTCCGCCCATTATGAGAGGGCCCAGAGGGCTGTAATGTGAACTGTCATTTTCAGCGAATGAAACTCAATATCAATATGAGCCGGAAATGAAACTGAATGCAATTTTCTTTCTTCGATACGATTAATTATGGTTTGATTGAGTAGGTACTGTGTGTGCATGTAGGAGGAAGGTTGACTATTTACCGCATAATTTATTGTAAGTATTCCAATTCAAACTAGGATTAGGTCGTAATGGTAACGGGTTTTTACTAGGTAGGTAAGCTAAGATTATAATTATAAACTTTTAAAAATAAATCAAGTTTCGTCATTCAGCGTAGATAGTAATGACCGAGAAAACAAGGCGTGTTGCTATCGTCACGAGTGGCTGTGCAATATTTCGCGCCACGAGTGCTCGTTGCCGATTGGTCGTCGCAGTGGCGTGATGTTCGATGCGAGGTGATACGGGGGCCGCCGCCGCCGCCGCCGCCGCACTGTGGGCTGGATTTCAACTTTCATAGACACCCGATCAGTAATCTCGAAAGTGGCGATTTTTATGCCTGCATATGTTTTGGTATATCATATACATACCTAAAAATTGTATCATTATAGTACAGACTTATAAACGGCTCGCTGAGAATTTTTTAATGAAAAATTTGTATGGAGCTATCAGAAAAAAATGATATTTCTCCGGTCGTATACATTTGGCCCTAATTCTTTTTTAGGGGGTCAATCTATGAATTATTTGAAATTTTTTGATATATTATACAACACGACCAGAGGTGCGAAACCTAGTTTTTTTTTTAATTATTCTACTCAAAACTTTAATAGTATTCAATTTTGCTGTCTACAAATAGCATTATACAATTATTATAAACACGTAATTATATCAGGCTATAATAAAAAAAAATATATTGGTGACAATTATTTATCTTTATTCTTAATATTTATAATAATATTATGGCTTCAAAAAACATTTTCAACATTAAATATCAATGATTTTTATGTGTTCTAACAAATTTCCTAATAATTAAGTAATATATGTATAACTTTTATCAATAATGACAGTGCCTCATAAAAATAATTATCAAATACAAACAAATTAAATAAAAACCTTTAAAAACTAATTTAAAAACTTAATCTGAAATTATTCAGAGTCCGAATCAGAATCCATTTCAGAGTCAGATGTTAACTGAGAAACGTCAATGAATTCAAACTCGGGTTCTTGAAGCTTGAGTAGACCAAGAGTGTCACTGAAGAAAGTTTTTTTCTTCTTTGCATCAAAAATGGGTCTCAGTGAAGAAATGAGTGGATCAGAAGAAAGAAGAAGAAAATTTAAAATATCTTCATTGGAACTCACTCTACTCTTCTTGCGGGAGTTATGCTCTCTAAATTTTCGGAAGTCTTTGTTGCGGGCTTCAGAGGCTTCTTCAGAAAGGTTCCCAATTGGTACTATCGCATTACAAGCAATGATATCAGCTCCATGAAGTAACAGTTTGTGCACAGTTGCAGACATGTAGTACCAATTGTATAAAGAAACGTACCTCTCAGCAGTTTTGTGGGCATATTCTTTGAATTTCAAGATATCCACATGCTCACCGGAAGTTACCGCTTGTAGAATAACAGCAAACCTGTGAATCAGCTCCGCATCGAGTCCTGTTATATCAGCAGTTTTCACTGGATCTTCAAAAAACCTTCTTCCTGTGTTACCGTCATTGGTGGTACCATGGCCTTGCTTCACTATATCGATAAGTAAGCCGAGTTCATTTTTAAAACGATCTTGAATCATCTTCTTTCTTGCATCTCTTATAGTTTGATCTTCTGTTCCTTTTACAGACCATTTTTTGATGTCAAGTCTGTATGAAATATGCAATAAACATTCCATTACATTTATGCGTGCATGCAGTGAAGATAATCCGAACTTCAACATCTCAGGTGAAGTTACTTTTTCTACGACTGCTTCCAAGTTGTTCATCTCGGTCGGTTTCGCTAATCAAATATAGCATGCTGCATTAGACTTCGCTTCTGAAAGATAAGAGCAAATCTTGGCATCAACCATTGTCATCACAAGCTCGTGGTTTATGTTATTGCTTTTGCATTTGGTTGGTCGAAGAGCTGATATTTCTTCATTTATTTTAGTTATTTCGGCCTTCACCACTGCCTCACTTTCTTTTACAAATTGAAAACTCACAGGACGACAAAATACTGGTGAACAAGGTTTTGGATTTTCCCAAACAGTCTCTTCCTCACACATAATTTTCATGGGCACTAAAGACGTCATAAAAATGGTAGAATCATCGTTTGCAGAACTTTTGTTTGTATCTGTTTTGGCTCGATGCACCATCACAACCCCATTTCGAAAACAGAATCATATTTTTTCCTTGTAAATCTTCTGATAGAGATTTTAATACTCTTTTGGAAGTAACGTCAAGTAAACTTTGAAGACTAATTCTGGCCGAAGACTCAGTAACTGTCATAGAGTTCTGCGGTGGATAACACTCTTTCTTCTCTTTCTGTAGTTGGTAGTATGATGGGTATAAATCATGAATACCTTCACGTATCGCTGCCTCTCTCAATGTTATGTATTGCCATTTTGACAACTTCCTAAGATAGCAATAAACCAAGAGCCTTCAAAGGTGTAATTTTTTTTTTGGTGACTGCTTGTTTCATCATTACGTCTTTTTGGAATTTGCTAATTGACTCTGGATTTTTCAACATGTAGGCAATAACAGCTGCCATATTTTCCTTTCCGTTTGCCTTCAATTTTGATACTGCTGCGAACACTAATTCACTGCATTCCCCGTCTAATTCACCACTTCTTCTTTTTTTCTGCTTTGTTCCTAAATCCTCGAAAGGCTTCCGAAGTTGCTTCCTTTTGGTCATAGTGCCAACTGAAGATGTTGATGCAGATGGTTCGGCTTCATAAACTGAAGCTTCTGAAGGTCCTTGCACTTGGCTTAGCATGCAGCTAGGCCAGTCAACATTCGTTTGCAGCCAACTTTCATACTTCTTACGAAATATGTCCACATTCCGACCTGCTGAACACCAGCGTTTGTTGACTGCTCTAACAAATTTTCGGCAAAATTCCCGAAAAGTCACACTATCTTCATCGGATAAACTACAGTCCAGTCGTGATAAAACTGACTCAAACAAAAACTGATAGTAATTTTGTTCGCACCTTTTAATAGCACAAATAAATCTAAGTTTGTAACAATACTCTCCATTTTACATTGATAAATGTATTCCCTTGTAATTGTCTAAGCAGATTATTGGAGTTACTATGAGACACGGTTATTATTGTTAAAAATATTTGTAATTAGTAAATAGTCTGTAAATTTCTCAGAATAGATTTAAACCGTTAATTAATATAGTTACACTGTTATTATTGATAAAAATGATATGTAATTAGTAAATTATCTGCAAATTCCTCAGAATAGATTTAAGCCGTTAATTATTATAGTTACTATGAGACACGATTATTATTGATACAAATTAATCATTAGTTAGTTAATTAGTTGCAAATTTGTTAGAATACATAAAAACCATTAATATTTAATGTTGAAAATGTTTTTTGAAGCCATAATATTATTTTAAATAATGAGAATAAAGATAAAAATTGTCACCAAAATATGTTTTTTTTATTATAGCCTGATATAATTACGTGTTTATAATAATTGTATAATGCTATTTGTAGACAGCAAAATTGAATACTATGAAAGTTTTGAGTAGAATAAATAAAAATCAAAATTAAAAAAAAACTAGGTTTGGCACCTCTGGTCGTGTTGTATAATATATCAAAAAATTTCAAATAATTCATAGATTGACCCCCTAAAAAAGAATTAGGGCCAAATGTATACGACCGGAGAAATATCATTTTTTTCTGATAGCTCCATACAAATTTTTCATTAAAAAATTCTCAGCGAGCCGTTTATAAGTCTGTACTATAATGATACCATTTTTAGGTATGTATATGATATACCAAAACATATGCAGGCATAAAAATCGCCACTTTCGAGATTACTGATCGGGTGTCTATGAAAGTCGAAATCCAGCCCACAGTGCGCAGCCGCCATGCGCCAGCGACAGCGGACGCACCCGGGCGTCCTTATGGCTGCGTTGATGAACTCGTCCGATAGTGCTGCTGCCACGTGGTTGTGACGTATGGTATCGTATGAGCTCACGTCGTCGTCGCGCGACGTGACGTGTGATGTGGCGAATTGTGAAGGTCACAAACCTACATGATGATAATGATTAGAGAACTGTTACGAAAGCTAAATAATATTTAGCTTTATTAGCATATTATGTAGGTATCTGATTACTTACCTAGTGGATATACATATTTTGTTTTATTTGTCTAGTCTGACACATGGTATGTGACGACAGCACAGTTTTAGGAGTTGAGTCGTTTTGGTTGCTCGCGAGTGTATTTCGCGATAGTCTCAAAAATTACTAAACGAAAATTATAAGGAAAGTTTGTGTGTATAATTCCCCTGTGCGAAGTAGGGTCGCTAATAGTCTATATTATGTTTTAATACCTATTTAAGTTGACATCAAAATAGCTAGTTACTAGAATAACATTAATAATTCGGTATCTTTTTAAGTAAATGAACTAAGTATGTATAAAGAATATTAGAAAATCCGTGTAGTGCGGTCGTATCTATCACATCTGTATTTTGAAAGTACCTAGCATGCAACTGCGTGTAGGTGTATAATAGAATTAAATTTAACAGAAGACCCTTTGCCTACATGCATGCTAGAGCCCCTATAGCTTTGAAATAAAAAGGTAACCAAACAAAGGGTTACTTTTGTAATAAAAGGGAAATGATTTATAGTCCCAGATATACCATACAACATTAAAATATTTTTTTTGCTTACCAATTTTACCAACCAAAGCATTAAATAATTCAGCAGTTTTTAGTTGTGAATAATGTAAAGCATCAATATTTTCGTTCATATCTCATCTTAAACAAGATCAAGGGTCTTGTTTTGCTATCCAAAAAGATAATCTGAGAAGTTAATTTTATTATTATTAACAATAATCTATGCTTATATTATGAAGCATGAGTTTGCTTAACCAAACATCCCGCAATCGCGCTAATCTTAGGTCAGTTTTAAAAATTTCTTGCACTGTAAGATAGCCCATATTGAGTAAGGCTTGCCGGTATTTTTTATTATACATATTGTTAAAGCATATGAATATACGGCTTACCTGTACATATTAATAGTTTTCCAAATTAATTTTGAAACATTATCCTCACTTTTCATTAACAATAATATTTAATAGATTTATATCAACGTGGCCACCTAATGGTAGAACCAAGTCCTCATTTCGCTTATCTATCATATCCACTTGAATCGTACACTTGTACAGATTACTGATGTTAGTTTATTTACTTGTGTTATCATTTATCAGGCATTGCTAAGTTTGCGAACCTCTACGAACCACACCCTTCCAAGTTTTGTATGTACTTATAGGTTTTAGCACAGTCTATAGAACTCTCGGTTCTAGTTGTCATCTACTATTACTTTGCAAAGAAATTAAATATGATCATCTATAAAGCAAAAATTCATCGTTTTTGTATTTGAAACGAAGAATTTATTATGAATACCGTGCTTCTTGAAATTTTAAAAAATAATAATAGCAGCAATGGGACTATTTACCACATGATTAATGGGCCACTGACTAAAAATATATTTTATGTTATTCCTGATAATAACAAGAAAATTATTTATAATGCACAAAAAATATACTGCATGGTCGTAGATTGATTTATGGTCAATTATATTGGTAATCCAAATAAAACAAAATATTCAAAAAAGAAAATTCGTCCACACCCACATTAAAATTGTAAAGAAATCAGTAGGTTCTACTCGTATGTGTATGCGCAGGGAGTCTGGAAAAATAGACTAAATGGAAAAACATAATATAAGCGTTTGACTGATAAGTGCGTTTCGACTGGGGCGTCTGTTATTTCTGACTCTTCAGTAAGCTATTTTGGTGCAGGTATAATTATACTTAAAGTATGTATCATTGGTGATGGATATTTAGAATGGATGGAATGGATGGATTTTAGTATATTATTTGTCAACCTAATAGTATCAAGATATATGAATATGGTGTAATATTGATTTTAGATTATCCCATTCGCCGAAGCACGAATGTTCAAATATAAAGACACACAAGTTAACTAGCAATGAGAACCCTTTACTCCAGCAGCACATCTTACTCTTACTGGGTGTAATTTCCCAAATTCACTTCAGTGTGTACGAACATCTCTTTGTTTATCTTTTAACAAGCTCGGTGAAATAGAAAGAAAATTTACAGTCAATGCATACTTTACCTATCTACTTACTGCGTGAAAAAAATATTTCAGTAATATATGCAGTCTGCATCCGCATTATGAAGTAAACATTAAAATTTCATCAGTTGTTATTTTCTCTCCCTCAAGGACATTTATTTTCTCTTAACTGCTCTTTGCTATATTTGTGAAAGTACAAAATGATTATAGTAAGGTAGGCCAGATGATAAATTTCAATCAGGGTTAGGCTAATCTGATTAGGTGTGTAACTTGAAACACTTTTTACGTCATAATCTAACCCATGAAAACGGTCAGACAGACGTTGTAATAAGCTTATAACTAAATAATAAAAATCAATCTTAACACGAAGCAGAGAATAACGTTGAAAATCTTCGACGAATTTAATGTAATTTCAAATGAACAAAAAATATAGACAGAACCTAATGTTTTGCGTCTGTTTTTTAGGAGTGCTGGGTGACGTCAAGACAGCATTTAGTATCGAGGATGACAAGGCCGGGTTGCTACAAACAGTATTCGTGGTGTCGTACATGGTGTTTGCGCCGATATTCGGATATCTCGGCGATCGTTACTCCAGGCGTATCATCATGTCCTTCGGTGTCGCGCTATGGAGCATCACCACTCTCATGGGCTCGTTTATGGGTGTAAGTAACAACTTTACTTTTTATTAGTAAAATAGCGGCCCTCCCCGGCATCGCACGGGTAGATATCGGTTTTTGACATAAAATTTAATCAACATAAATTTTAACATACTTTTTTGGCAGACTTTCCATGCTTGGAAAGAACACAATCAATCAAGTCTATTTTGGTATAATAAACAATCAAAATAATCCGTTTGAAAGCTATGATACCGAACAACTCACGTATAGACACCCAGATAAATGTCACGGTTGTGTCACTAAAGTTCCCTTGACCCCCTGTTAAATGCGCTAGGAAACACCCGGGGGTTTTATTTACCCTTTAAGAGTCTAACATACCCCTGCCATACCCCTTATTTTTTCACACGTTGGGTTACACTGTCGAAGTTTTCATACAGATCCCGAATTTATTTTAGCATATAACATAACCTATGTTATTCGGTAAAGATGCAGCTTTCTAATTGTGCAACAATTTTTAGTTTTTGAGCCTATTTATTTTGTAACAAACAAACCATAAAATCTTTCCCCTATTTATAATGTAGAATAATGTAGATGACACAAGGTGGCAATGCTTTATTATTCTTTTTAAGTATGAAGTGTCATGCACTCCCAGAGAAAAGTTTGTATATCCTAAGGAATTTAGTATACCTTTTTAACAAATGAACGGCTTGACATGCTGTGACTGCATGTCCCACGGAAACGCAACGGGATATAAAGTATCCTATGTCCTTCTCCTGGTTCTAAGTTACCTCCTCACCAATTTTCAGCAAAATCCGTTCTGCCGTTCTTGAGTTATAAATAATGTAACTAACACGACTTTCTTTTATAAATGTTAGTAAATTAATAAATATACTAAGATATAAGTACTAATCAATTTACATTCTCTCGAAGGATCTAACGGATTAATCCGTTAGATCCACATAATGTACCTACTATATAACATATGGACATGACATAGCAAAATATCGTATGATTAGAATACCTTTGAACTCTTCGTGATGACGTTTTGTTCTTTGCGTGACTGTTTCAAATAAATGTAAGTAGGTAAATCTTTGTCTCAGTTTTTTATAATATTACTAGCTGCCCCAGCGAACTTCGTACCGCGCAAAATTGTGAATCTAAACCATTCCCAGATCCCCTTGAACACACACAAAAAATTTCATCAAAATCGGTCCAGTCGTTTAGGAGGAGTTCAGTCACATACACACGCACACAAGAAATAATATTAAGATAGTTATAGGTAGGTACTTTTGTAAAGATATTTTTTTAAATTTACTCCATACCTACATCACTAATATTATTTATTTATTCCAAATTTAATTTTTTTTTAATAATATAGATTTACAAATTAATAATTATGAAAACTGACAGTAAAGTGAGAATTATTAAATGAAGAAAAAAAAAAAATGATTTCAAATGTTAGTACATAATTAAATTCAAACGTGTGTGTTGGGGATACGCAATAAGAGCTAAATTAATAAGAAATATCAAGTGGTTTAGACTTTCTTGCAGGATTTTATGCGTGCTTCTGCTACAGTGCAATTATACAAATTAATTATATGCTTGATTATTTTTATATAAAAACTAGCGGACCCCGCAGACGTCGCCCTACCGTCCGTAAAGCAGTGCCAGCTACCGGGTCCGAAAATAGCTATAAGATTTCATAAAAATAGTTCGAGCCGTTTCGAAGGAGTGTGGTTTTTTTAATTTTTCTCTGTGTAAGAACCATCCTCGTACTTAAGAAATACTCTAAAAACGAATTAGCGAAATCGTTTCAGTCGATTTCGAGTATTGCGCTTAGCAACACATTCAGTGCTTAATTTTTAAAGATGTTTTTACCTACATAATACAAATATTATTATTTCCTATTATAATAACTTAAATGATGTTAATACTAAAATGACTGTGATCAGTGTGATCACTATTATTAGATAATCACGGGTTCAATCATGCCCACACATCTTTGAGTGAATTGTTTTTTCACCGCTGCTTACTCAATATTGGTGAAGGAAACTATCGTGACGAAACCGGCATATCTAAGAACTAATCATTCAAGGACATGGTGACTTCCACCTATTCACACTTGACCAGAGATTATGGACTAATGTCTTAATTATGTCAACTTGTAAGTTAGATGAGAAAAGACCCGGCTGTGGGACACTTTTAAAGGGTTAAAGTGATATGATTTGGCTATAGTTAGTAATTTCTATTGTTCGTCTAATCTACATAAATATCTCTTAAGCTTACTCCGGAGAGTATTGTTGTGGTTATATTATACCCCAGGTGTCCTCCCTCATACAAGTCAATGACCGCACCGCAATTTGACAGGGACACATTGTGAGTTAGTGTTCGTAGGCATAGATAAACATAAATATTAATAATTCATACGGGGAAACTCGCTAAGTGATCATAGTTTGAAGATACAACACTACATTGGGTTAAAGAATAAACATACGTAGTGCATACTTCTTACTTTCATTTGTAGTGTTTTTAACTTGTAACTAAGACAGTAGGAAAGTGGTATGAACAAACCAGCCAGCTTTCTATTACCTACTATGTGTATCCTATAATTTTATATTACTTAAAATAATATAAAATTAAAAGTATTAATAAAACATGTATATTAGGCATAACGATGTAGTGATTTTAAGCATTCTAGGTAGTTCGGTAATCATTAAAATAAAGTTATTTGCTGTTGGTTTATTTTGCTGCGCTTGAGAACGGATCGATCGATTTGAATAATATATTTTATAGTCTGCCTTAATGCAGGAATGGTATAAAAGCAAAGGATCTACATCTACTATTATTCCAATAAGGCAGAGACTTGATAGTGGCACCCGGCCCCCTTTCATTCCAGCTTTAGATAAATTACATAAAACACTTACAAACATTGATATGGTTAAAATCAAATAAATAATTGATATGCATGCTAGGCGTTTTGTGGAGCAAGATTTTTTATTATCAACCGTATTATAATTATTTATGATTATGGCGCTCCCTGAAATTCCCGCCCGGGATTTAGGAGGGGACGAATTTGGCATCTGCCCCGGGGCAAAATTCAACCGGTTAACTTATCTAGTGACAGTGTCAACTAGTTAATAAAAAAATGTTTGTTCGTGTAGAATTTTGTTTGGTTTGCGGTATTCCGTGGGCTGGTGGGCATCGGCGAGGCTTCGTACTCTACCATCGCCCCGACTATTATCAGCGATCTCTTCGTTGGCAACGTGCGGTCCAAGATGTTGGCGTTCTTCTACTTTGCTATACCCGTTGGCAGGTAAATATTAAAATTAAGTTTATACTTTTTTTATTGATTGGAACATTTCTAATTAGAAGCATTAGTTATAATAGCACTCCGAGTCCACTCGACAAAAATTAGATGTGACGCCGGGTTTAAAAGGGTGATTTATCTTGTTATATCTAACAACAAGATAATTCACCCTTTTAGACTCGGCGTCCTCTATTGAGGTCATATAAATTTTGTAATACATTAAGCACTAATTCGTCAAACTAATTGAATGCAATGAAATAATTCAGGTCTAAAAACGTTACTAACAAAAGTGTCAACCAACACTCTACAATTCATTAGATAAGCTATAATATAGTTGTCGGTTCTGCAAGTAGTACGTTTTATTTATTGTAGTGTAAAGCGGAAGAGATTTTGCATAGCTATCTAATTAGGTAGGTACATCATTATATATAATAAAACTAAGTTGATAAAATGTGCGTGCCGATAAAACTTAAAAAGGAGTCCCATCACGATAAAGGGACTTATATAGTGTGATAGCCCTTTATCCCCCCTCGAACAAGAAAGTTCCCGTTTTAACCTAAAGGGTGTGTTTTTAAAGATATAAGGGCTTTTCCAACCCTTCAACTTGGAAAGTAAGTGTAGTCGCGCCATCTGTTGTCAAATAGTTGAACTTCATTCATTGTACACAATATGGACTTAAAAGAACGATTATTTGGGGCGCGAAATTTAAAATTCTCATTTCAATAAAGTCTTAAATTACATTTGTTACCATAATAAAGTTATTAAATTTTGTGTATTTATACAGCAGTAGCTAACTTATATGTTGGAGTTAAAGCGATATCATTTTAGTTATTCAAATTACTTCTGAAAACATTTTAAAATTTAAGTTTTTAAATTTCGCGCCTTTACTGCGTATGCTACAGCTGCAGAACCTATTGTTACGGCGAACGATAACGTCGAGAACATTCTATACCTAGAACCCTTCAACTTGGAAAGTAAGTGTAGTCGCGCCATCTGTTGTCAAATAGTTGAACTTCATTCATTGTACACAATATGGACTTAAAAGAACGATTATTTGGGGCGCGAAATTTAAAATTCTCATTTCAATAAAGTCTTAAATTACATTTGTTACCATAATAAAGTTATTAAATTTTGTGTATTTATACAGCAGTAGCTAACTTATATGTTGGAGTTAAAGCGATATCATTTTAGTTATTCAAATTACTTCTGAAAACATTTTAAAATTTAAGTTTTTAAATTTCGCGCCTTTACTGCGTATGCTACAGCTGCAGAACCTATTGTTACGGCGAACGATAACGTCGAGAACATTCTATACCTAGAAGGTGTGAGAAAGTAAATATTCCCAAACTTTCTTGAATATCCTAGAGCCATCTTTCTCGAATATCTTAGAGCCAACTATACACTTCATGTGTATAGTCTCCATAAAGCCAACTTTCTGGAATACCCTAGAGCCTAGCTTTCTGAATATATAAGAGCCCGGTGTCGCCCGCCAGAATTAATTCGATTTGAACAGCGGAACAAGCCACTTCGAAACGAAAAAGAAAGAAGTTACCTGTGTGAGCCTTTATTTTGAAGTATCACGTGTGAGTATTTTTAATAGTGTGTTTAATTAATTCATGATCTTGAAGTGAAGAAAAAAAAAAGTTATCTGTGAGCCTTTATTGTGAAATATTAAATGTGAGTATTTTTAATAATGTATTTAATTAATTCTAATGGTTTTTTTTTCTTTTCTTTTAATTGTAATTTCCTTAACTTTCAAGTAGTCGCGCGGCGTTGAATCGATATACTTTGGCCGTAAACAAAATATCGCGCGACCGCTTGAAGATTAAATAATTTTGTTTTCTTTGTCTCAACGTGCCCCACGTTTACGTAATAATATATCATTATATATAATAAAACTAAGTTGATAAAATGTGCGTGCCGATAAAACTTAAAAAGGAGTCCCATCACGATAAAGGGACTTATATAGTGTGATAGCCCTTTATCCCCCCTCGAACAAGAAAGTTCCCGTTTTAACCTAAAGGGTGTGTTTTTAAAGATATAAGGGCTTTTCCAACCCTTCAACTTGGAAAGTAAGTGTAGTCGCGCCATCTGTTGTCAAATAGTTGAACTTCATTCATTGTACACAATATGGACTTAAAAGAACGATTATTTGGGGCGCGAAATTTAAAATTCTCATTTCAATAAAGTCTTAAATTACATTTGTTACCATAACCCTTTATCCCCCCTCGAACAAGAAAGTTCCCGTTTTAACCTAAAGGGTGTGTTTTTAAAGATATAAGGGCTTTTCCAACCCTTCAACTTGGAAAGTAAGTGTAGTCGCGCCATCTGTTGTCAAATAGTTGAACTTCATTCATTGTACACAATATGGACTTAAAAGAACGATTATTTGGGGCGCGAAATTTAAAATTCTCATTTCAATAAAGTCTTAAATTACATTTGTTACCATAATAAAGTTATTAAATTTTGTGTATTTATACAGCAGTAGCTAACTTATATGTTGGAGTTAAAGCGATATCATTTTAGTTATTCAAATTACTTCTGAAAACATTTTAAAATTTAAGTTTTTAAATTTCGCGCCTTTACTGCGTATGCTACAGCTGCAAAACCTATTGTTACGGCGAACGATAACGTCGAGAACATTCTATACCTAGAAGGTGTGAGAAAGTAAATATTCCCAAACTTTCTTGAATATCCTAGAGCCATCTTTCTCGAATATCTTAGAGCCAACTATACACTTCATGTGTATAGTCTCCATAAAGCCAACTTTCTGGAATACCCTAGAGCCTAGCTTTCTGAATATATAAGAGCCCGGTGTCGCCCGCCAGAATTAATTCGATTTGAACAGCGGAACAAGCCACTTCGAAACGAAAAAGAAAGAAGTTACCTGTGTGAGCCTTTATTTTGAAGTATCACGTGTGAGTATTTTTAATAGTGTGTTTAATTAATTCATGATCTTGAAGTGAAGAAAAAAAAAAGTTATCTGTGAGCCTTTATTGTGAAATATTAAATGTGAGTATTTTTAATAATGTATTTAATTAATTCTAATGGTTTTTTTTTCTTTTCTTTTAATTGTAATTTCCTTAACTTTCAAGTAGTCGCGCGGCGTTGAATCGATATACTTTGGCCGTAAACAAAATATCGCGCGACCGCTTGAAGATTAAATAATTTTGTTTTCTTTGTCTCAACGTGCCCCACGTTTACGTAATAATATATTTGTCTATAAAATGTTCATTTAATTTATATTTTACAGAATATAATGCCTAGACGTAAAAGAGGTGGAGATCTTGCCAGTTCTGCAGCGAAACGGCGGAAACAAAAAGAATATCGAAGAAATGAAACGGAAGAACAGCGCGAAGCACGTTTACAAAATCAACGAACCAGAATGAGCACCCTGAGAAGCGGAAAAAGCGAAGAAAGAAGCGAAAATAAAACTATTGAAGAATCGAGAATTTTAAAAGATAATCTAACAAAGGAAGCATTCCACTACGAATCGACGAAGAAATATTACAATCATAAATATGTTGTGATCGGAAAAATGAATAACATTTGCCAATTTTGCCACGCGAAAAAATTCAGTAAAGAAACACCAGGTCTCTGTTGCATGAATGGAAAAATTCGATTACCACCACTGGAAGCACCTCCGCAGGAATTTCTACATTACATGACCGGGGAAACACCAGAATCAAAACACTTTCTTCAAAATATAAGATCATACAACTCCTGCTTTCAAATGACTTCTTTCGGTGTTACTTCGACTAACACTAATAGAGATGAATTTGAATATGTATTTTCAATTCAAGGGCAAATTTATCACAAAATAGGATCGTTACTACCAATGCCTAACGATGACTATAAATTTCTGCAAGTATATTTCATTGGAAATGAAGAACAAGAAATTGATCAACGAAGTACACATTTTAATGGATTGAAACGCGAAATAATCCAAGATGTACAGAGGATCTTACACAAATACAATCAACTGATTTACATATTCAAAACAACACTAGATCGCATGATTTCTGATGACTATAAAATTGTGATTCGAGCCGATAAAAGACCACGTGGAGAACACGAACGTAGATTTAATGCACCTCAGATAGATGAAGTCGCCATCGTAATTGTGGACAATGAAAATACAAGCCGTGACATAATTTTACAACGAAGAAGAAAAGGACTACAACGCATTGCAGAGACACACCGTTCATATGATTCTCTTCAATATCCTTTAATATTTCTGCACGGAGAGGACGGTTATCATTTCAATATAAAACAAATTCATCCTGAAACAGGCATAGAAACAAACAAAAAAGTCACTTCCAAGGAGTTCTATGCTTACCGCTTAATGATCAGAGACAATGAAATATACAATCACATTCTCAACACTCGCCGTTTATTCCAACAATTTCTGGTAGATATGTACGCAAAAATAGAAGCAGAACGGATGCTTTACATAAGACTGAATCAGAAGAAACTACGCACAGAAGAATACATCCACCTTCGAGATGCGATCATAAATGACGGCAATATTGACGATATTGGAACAATGGTAATCTTACCCTCATCATACATAGGAAGTCCAAGACATATGCACGAATATACTCAAGATGCCATGACCTACGTAAGAAAATATGGACGACCTGATCTCTTCA
Source organism: Meganola albula (assembly GCA_936450015.1). NCBI lineage: Eukaryota > Metazoa > Arthropoda > Insecta > Lepidoptera > Nolidae > Meganola > Meganola albula. The sequence continues at coordinate 7,022,287 of OW388155.1, read as the reverse complement.
TAACATTTACATGCAACTCATCATGGCCAGAAATCAAAGAACAACTAAAATATGGACAAACCTCCATGGATCGACACGACATAATAGCCCGAGTTTTTCGACAAAAACAAATAAGATTTATTGAAGTCATCACAAAATACCACATCTTTGGAACCGTTAGATGCTGGATGTATACAATCGAGTGGCAAAAACGAGGATTACCTCACTCACACAATCTCATATGGCTACACGATAAAATTTATCTCACGGATATCGACAAAATCATCCAAGCTGAATTTCCCAATCCACAAAAAGATCCGGAACTATACAGCATAGTAGTGAAAAACATGATTCACGGACCATGTGGACCATTAAACTTTAATGCGCCATGCATGCGTGATGGAAAATGTACAAAAAAATATCCAAAACCATACGTAGACGATACAAAAACTGAAGATGACGGCTATCCCAAATATAGAAGACGATCACCGAAAAACGGTGGTTTCACAGCAAAAATACGAATACAAGGCAGAGATGAACTGGAAATAGATAATCAATGGGTAGTACCATATAACCCACTACTTTCTAAAATGTTCCAAGCACACATAAACGTTGAATATTGCAATTCAGTAAAATCTATTAAATATATATGTAAGTACGTAAACAAAGGTAGTGATATGGCAGTATTTCAAATAGTCCAAAATAGCGAACAAAATAACAGAAATGATGAGATACTCATGTACCAAATGGGAAGATACATCAACAGTAACGAAGCAGCGTGGAGGATTTTTAGTTTTCCCATACACGAACGCGAACCAGCTGTGCAACATCTAGCAGTACATTTGGAGAATGGACAGAGAGTTTACTTCACAAAAGACTCGGCTAGAAAAATTGCAAGCGAACCACCTCAGAACACAACATTAACAGCTTTTTTCCAACTTTGCCAAACGGATCCATTCGCAAAGACGTTACTGTATGTCGACGTCCCTATTTATTATACGTGGGACAAAACAAGAAAAATTTTTCAACGACGAAAACAAGGAATGCCAGAAGAGGGTCATCCAGAAATAATGAAAACTAACACAATAGGTCGAGTATACACTGTACATCCAAACAATGCCGAATGTTTCTATCTCCGGATGTTGTTACACGAAATACGAGGACCAACAAGTTTCACAGATCTCAGGACTATTGACGGCTACCTATGCCAGACGTACAGAGAAGCATGTCAACGCTTAGGATTATTGGAAAACGATAACCACTGGGAATTAACACTACAAGAAGCCACACTCACAGCTTCAGCTGAACAAATTCGAGAGTTATTCGCCATAATTCTAACAACATGTAACCCATCAAACCCAAAACAGCTATGGGACTCTTTCAAAAGGAGTATGAGTGATGATATATTGTACCAAATCCGACAAGCTAATCCAGAACTGACTATAGAATTCAGTGACAACATCTTCAATGAAACACTCATTCGCTTAGAAGATAAATGCTTAGCAATAAATAACCGGACCTTAGTAGAACTTGGAATGCCAGCACCACAAAGAAATGCTTTCAGTATGCTAAACTACGAAATTACAAAGGAAAAAAGCTACAACGTCAATGAACTACTTGAATACATTGCTCACAATAAACCACTCCTCAATGACAATCAAAAAACAATTTACAACGTTATAATGAACCGAATAAATAACAACACTGGTGGAATTATTTACTTGGACGCACCAGGAGGCACCGGTAAAACGTTTCTAATAAATCTAATACTGGCGGAAATACGTGCTAAAAAACACATCGCACTGGCACTAGCATCATCCGGCATTGCAGCCACACTTATGGAAGGAGGACGAACTGCTCATTCTGCCTTACAACTACCGTTGAATATAGCCGAACAACAATTCCCGGTATGTAAAGTCTCAGGAGCATCTGGACGGGGTCAACTTCTAAAACAAGCTAAAATTATCTGCTGGGATGAATGCACCATGGCCCATAAAAAATCACTAGAAGCCATGGACAGAACATTACAAGAATTGCGAAAAAACTCTGAAATAATGGGAGGAGCTCTACTCATACTCTCAGGAGATTTTCGACAAACACTTCCAGTTATTCCCAAGTCAACACCAGCAGACGAGATCAATGCATGCTTAAAAAAGTCACATCTCTGGCCAGAAGTACAAATACTGCAATTAACAAAAAACATGAGGGTTGAATTATCAAAAGATGAAACAACAGCACATTTTGCTAAAATGCTTTTACAAATAGGCGAAGGTACATATCCTACTGACCAAACGACCGGTCTCATTGAACTCAATAGTGATTTCTGTAACATAGCCACTACTGAAAACGAACTAATCGACAAAATTTATCCAAATATTATTCAGAACTATACCAACGTAGAGTGGTTATTTCAAAGAGCAATTTTGGCCACTAAAAATAATATTGTTGACGATATCAATTTTAATATTCTAAAGAAAATACCTGGTGAAGAGAAAGTATATAAATCGATCGACACGATGGTAACCATTGAAGAAAGTGTCAACTTCCCTACTGAATTTCTAAACTCTTTACAAGTACCAGGAATGCCATTACACTGCCTTCGTCTGAAAATTGGATCTCCAATCATACTACTTAGAAATCTCAACTCCCCAAAACTATGTAATGGAACGAGGATGATCGTAAAACAGCTATCGAATAATATCATTGAAGCTGAACTTATTTCTGGAAAGAACAAAGGACACACAGTATTTATACCTAGAATACCACTGATCTCTTCTGAATTGCCATTTCAATTTAAAAGATTGCAGTTTCCAATTAAATTAGCCTTTAGTTTTACAATTAACAAAGCGCAAGGGCAAACTTTAAAATATTGTGGCATCAACCTCAAAGAATCCTGCTTCTCTCACGGTCAGCTTTATGTAGCTTGCTCAAGAGTAGGAAATTCGAAAAATTTATATATATATACCCCGGACAATAAAATGAAAAATGTTGTTTATAAACAAGTAGTATAAATAATGAGAAAATGTAAATACATGTAAATATATATGTTTAAATATACATGTAAATATATATGTCCATGATAATGTAAATACATGTAAATATATATGTTTTCAATATATATATATTTTTTACTTTTTACGTCATAGTTTATTTTTTTATTTCAACTACCACGTAACCTCATATCAACTCCCGAGCGAAGCCGGGTATTACAGCTAGTATTGAATAAAATACGTAATTTGTTAAATTTTAAGTTGTATTTCTACGTAATAAATTATGCAGGTTGTAATACGAGTATGAAGTCAAGGCCGCCGAACCGGTCAAGCGTAAACAAATTCCCTATCTAGTATCTACGAACTGTCTATAATCACAATTTCTTAATTGAATTAAATTTTTTAAGGACTAAGATGAACGTTTAATTTATTTAAATATTGTCATTATCATCACACTATTTTAGGTACCAACTGGAGATAGGCCTCTCATAAAGCACTCCGCTGTACACGAGTTTTGGCTACTCTAATCCATCTCATACCAGCCACCTCGTCATTCCATCTGATTTGAGGACATCCTCCGTTAAATTTGCCATTCCGCTGATATCCGGCGGTATCCACTCGAGAACTAGTTTACTTCAATGGCTGTCGGTTCTGCGGCGTTATAGCTCGCCTATTGCCACTTGCTTACTAATCCGGTGGGCGAAGCTGATTACGCTAGTTCTCTGTCGGATCACTTCATTGCTAAATTAATACTACGTGAGTCACATGTTTTTTCATTCGGTTCGTGCTTAAAGGTATAGTAATTGAGTAATGCTGGATTTCAGTGGTCTCGGGTACATAGTCGGGTCAACAGCTGGCGCCGCGGCTGGAGACTGGCGATGGGGTCTGCGTATAACGCCGTTCCTTGGCGCGGTGGCGGTGGCGCTCATATTCTGGGTGATGCAGGACCCTCAGCGAGGACAAGCCGAGGAGAGCAACATGAAACCTACATCATACGCCGACGACGTACGATCTCTTATCAGAAAGTAAGTACTTATTAAAAGCATTGGGTTGATTTCGTTACATGCTGTTTTGTTCAGGTTCTATGTTGTTAAATTGTTATTTAATCATCTTCGTGATGTTCAAGGTAATCGTAACCTCTTATGAACTATTATGCCAACATTAGGTACGTACAATACAATAGTTTTATATAAATATACGTAGTATTTTCTTTGTAATTTTACTCCCATCATTTCTTAATCCGTCTGTACGATAGGTACGAAAGTAATATATCTTCTGTTGAAATAAATAAACAGCTTACAAGACATCGTCTCGAACTAATGATCCGTTAAAATCAAGTCGAGTCGAAATCACTTCTCGTAGTATTTCTTGTAGGTATTTATTTTTCCATTATGTAGCTAAATCCGCCAGACTTTTTGTACAGATAAATACATCCTGTACCTATTTATTGTTTTTGCTTTGCAAGATTAGTTAGTCTTGGCTGTAAAAACAATTCAAATAATAACCTAATTGGTTTTCGAGATTAATTAATAATTTGTTTTTTTAGAGCAAGTTATCAATGTTACATTCTATTACTACATTTTCAGTCCGTCGTTTATGCTGTCGACGCTCGCGTTCACGTGCGTAGCGTTCGTGACAGGCGCGCTGGCGTGGTGGGGACCGGAATTCATCTACTGCGGCCTCAGCATGCAGCCGGGCGTCAACGTCACTAGAGAGAGGTATACGATCAAAGATTTGACACCATTGAATTCGACACTTGTACAGCCGATAGATTAGGTAAAATTAGTTACATCAACAACTTTTCAAAGCCATTGGCCACCAAATTTTCCGTTACCACTTACTGCATGGACTGTACTACCTCTTTTGTAACCCCTGGAAATTTTAGAATTGTTTTCGCGTTTAGTAAAAGTAATTTATCAGTATAATCGGTCCTCGGCAGTAATTTACGTAGCCGAACGAATAGACCGTAATAGATAGCCGGACCCTTTCATGTCCTCGATGTAAATAGAAGTAAGAAGCGAGCGGTGTACTTGTATGGTGTGTGTGTGTGCGTGGGTAGCGTGTCGTACAAGTTCGGGCTGGTGGGCATGGCCGCGGGCGCGCTGGGCGTGCCGCTGGGCTCGCTGGGCGCCCAGCGGCTGCGCGCGCGCGTGCCGGACGGCGACCCGCTGCTGTGCGGGTTCGCGCTGCTGACGTCGGCGCCGCTCGTCTACGGCGCGCTCGTCGGCGTCTCCTCGCAAGCGCCGCTCACCTACTTCCTCATGTTCCTCGGCATGACCGTGCTCAACCTCACTTGGTCGATCGTCGCCGACATTATCTTGGTGAGCGTTTTCTGATTCGCGGACGCGGAACCTATCGACTTTCTTTACTAGTCACCGCGAATCGTACGATTTAATTAACTTATTATTTAAATAGGTACGTAGGCTGACATGATGGGGTAATAGAATGCTAAGTATCCAAAACGTGTTAATTTTGCTACTAATAGTCGTTAATTAGTGTTATTAGTAAGATCGAGTTTGTGTTCACCAATACCATTATCTTTAATTACATTTCATTTTCGTTCTAGAACAGTTAAATTTATTATATCTTGCCTAAGTTCTTTGTGAGACGTTTGGTCGATATGTTCCGAAGTCTGCTGCTCATAAACTACTACAAATGTAGTGAGCGATATAGATCAGAATTCGGTCGCCAGCTCGAATAATTTACTATAAAATTCTATAAATAAATATTCCAATGAGGATTCGGATTGCGCCATCTAAGTATAACATTGTGGGAACTATTTGTGGTTCAATAATGCTAACTTACCTACATATTATCAGAGAATGCTGCTGTTTTGCGCACCATTTAAAGCTTATCATTTGCATTTAATAACAGACATGCATTTTGTCCTAAACCTTAATAATAGTTCATATTTATCGTAAGCATGATCCCATTAAAAGTGGCTAAAGTAAAAAGTATTTGATAATAATTTTCACCATACTATTATTAGCATGCGAGCGTAATGATTAATTATATACCTATCTATTAATTGTACTTATCGATAAATTACACAGTACATATTCATAAACAACATACAACTTAAATGTCTATTTTTTTATTCTCATGAAAATATGATGCACTTATTAGTCGCCGCTTACACTGTACATTTATTTAATTGAATACTGCATGGGACACCCGCCACGTGTGGTAGGAAGGGGCAACGCCCATCCTAGAATGTCGAGTTAGCTAGTTTGGGCGTCGCGTTGGCTTCACCGGCCAGAGCTTTCCCGGGAAATGGCCGTAGAGAGGGCGATGTGGGTGAGCCGTGCGAGTATCGGGAGCGCAGTGTTGATACGCGCGGTGTTGTGTTGCACGAAGGGTGTCGCTCGTGTTCGGCGGCGTGACGATGGCGGCGGGGCTGGCGGGCGTGCCGCTGGGCGCGTGGGCGGGCGCGGCGCTGTCCGCCAAGAGTGCGCGCGCGCACCCCGTCGTGTGCGCCGCGGGGCTGCTGCTGTCCGCGCCCGCCATGGCGCTCGCTATCTTCCTCGCCTCCGACTCCTACTACGTGCCCTTCGTCTTTATGTTCCTCGCCGAAGTAGCTTTGAATCTCAACTGGGCAATCGTGGCCGACATGTCGCTGGTAAGACCCGCTTCCGCCCGGGGTGCCTTCTGTTGTGTCGTCGGTTGTAGTTCATTTTGGGACGCCGACCCGCCGATTTCGTTCAGAGGCTACCCGTCGGGACGGCGTTTTATTTATATGTGATGTCCGTAGTTTGATATTAATTCGTGGTAAATATGTTGGTTTATTTTGGTGTGGATTATAAATTTTGATGCATGCGTACTATTAACGAAGAATGTTTCGTCGCTAATATTATGATATTTAGTCATCTGCTTTGTATGATGCTTAGACACTCATTAGCACATATTGACGGTTCACCATTGCCTAGTTGTGATATTTACGTTATTTAAATATTTGGATCCCGTTGGAATATTAAACTAACAATTTTTTTTTCAATTACATTTATTCAAGCTGGGTGGACCGAATTCAATTTGTGTAATAGCGCCATCTGTTGATTTTAGTCATAAATACTTAGCTCTTTTGTTTCCTAAACTAACACTGTATGAAATAATATTACTTAATTGACATAGATGGCGCTTAAATAAGTTGCGTTTTAGTCAATTATTTAAATATTTCGTGGTATAATTATACTTACTGCTTGTTTTTATATCTTTTGTAGATCATCTAATAGGGAATATACATGTCATTAAGATTTATTTGATATTTTCTCTGCATACTTTGACATTGTCTAAGGTCTAAACAATTATTGTTGTTGGTAAAACAACACCTAACGTCATCCATAAAATTCCCGCGAAATATAGTAGCGTTCAAACTGGCGAGATTTTATAGATTTTTTAAACATTAGTTAAATTGATTTGGAAATTGCCAATTGAAATTGCCTTATTATTTTCTATTATGTTACAATCAATGGTACACCACAAATTAATTTTAATATGCTTGCATGTTCCTTATTCTGCTTGTTGTGATATTGGGCGTGGGTTACCAGCACCCCGTATTATTTGTTTTGGCTTTTTAGACATAAATATTATATGTATTTGGAGAAATACGTATTAAAAATCTTGATAACCTTTATTGACCAGTGTTTTGTAGATTTAGTTAGTATTAACTAATTGTAATCATGTTATTACTACATTTGCAGTATGTTGTCATACCTCCGCGACGATCTACAGCAGAGGCTTTCCAAATATTAATATCTCACATGTTTGGTGATGCTGGAAGTCCTTACTTAGTAGGAGTGGTGAGTATAAGCATTAAATTGTTAGGAAACTAGCATAAGTACCACATTAAATTTAAATAATGAATAATAAAATAAATAGTTATTATTATTAATATTTTCTTGAATGATCGACGATGATTATCAATTAGTTTTTATATCATTATGATACATATTATTATGGTTTCGTAGTAAGATTTTAAATTCATGACGTATTTTCTCTGTACAGATATCAGAAGTTTTAAAGAAAAAGTTGTCGCCATCGGACTCTGAGCCGGTGAGCGCGGCAGTGCAATTCGTGGCGTTGCAAGACGCGCTATTTATAATGTGCTTCGTCGAAGTACTCGGCGGCATCTTCTTCCTCCTCACCGCTATATACATTGTCAGGGATAAGTTAAAAGTTGACAGAGCTATCGCTGGTAAGTAGCAAATATAAACGTAATCGTTAGTATAATTTTGTTCTGTACACCTTTTAAATTGTAAATAATAGCAGAGTTTACGTTGCTATGCGCTGTTTTCACTTTTGATTTAGTAGGTAGGTATAGTTTATAAGTTCTCATTCATTTGTTCCTAAATATACATTACCATTTACCTTTATGTATAAAACGATTGATTTCACATTAGTTCCCCATTGCTTAGTAGATTTAATGTAACGCCTAACATCTATTACTGAAACTGTTCACATTGTTTCAGTTAGTACTTCAAAAGTTGTGTAGATAGTAGACTTAGGTGAGTTGCTTATAATAGAGCTTCATAGACTTAGCTTCCTACAACCGTCTTAACCATCAAACTATTCAAAACATTAACTAAAAATAAAATTATTTTTACAGAAGCGGAAGCACAAAACTCAGAGCCCTCGCACAGCACAGCACACGAAGAGGTGGCTGGAGGAGAATAGTGGTCGAGGGACAATTAGTGTTGGTTAAAATTACCTCGGTGATAAGGAAGTGAGATAGGTGTATACACATCCACTAAGAGTATAATGTTGCAGTTAAATAACTATAATTAGCAGGATCCCTTAAACCCGTTACCATTGTATAAATATCGGCTTTGCCTAAAATAGAATTATTTTAAGTCTCGAGTAGTTGCAACCGCATCAGATACATATTGGGGAGTTATAATTATAGTGATTTTATTGAAACACATTGTTTCGAAGACTGAGTCGTACGGCTGCTACAAAGGCGGATGGGTATTTATATATTGTGTGGTTGTACTTATAGAATCTAGGCATCACAGTAACTAATGTTACCTACATTGTTAAGGAGTCATGTGCCTGTTGATAGAATGTAGAATTTAATTATGATTTCATAATTCAGCATTGGCCAATAAAAGTACAGAACACTAACAGAATCAAATTATGTTAGTTCCATATGTTGTACGAAATGCAATTTTTGTTTAAATAAATTATTGTTATTGATCAACTATTATTTATAATACAATAAACCAAATGCTTTTATATCAGTTAATTTTGATTGATAATGCAGTGTTCTAGTATGTGGATATATTCATGCAGTTTCAACTATCCCAAGCTTATTAAGTTCCTAATAAATCGTTTGTTTCAAGATTAAATTCATAATCATGTATGAATTTGTAAGATAAACTACCAATTTTATCAAGCATTAATAAAACAAAGGCAGGAATTTTGAACTGTTTTGAATATCGTAGAAGACTGAATAAGGTTAATTTTTGTCTAAATAGTATTTTAGTCTAATTTAATTTTCATAATATAATTTGTGTGTTTGTACATGTGGTGTACAGAGCATATCGTGGAATTGAAATAAATGATATAATTTATTTTTTCTTAACATTAGTTTTATTTACCATAAAACAAATCAATCATTACAAAAATCAACAAGACTTAGTTTTAATCTGACATGATCTCAAACTAAATCGGTGGTAATTAAGGCGGAATCTGTTAAAATAACAGCTAATAACTTACTTTAAATGATGAAATAATATCAGGAAAATATCGCTTATAATGTCATTTAGGACAAATATGTTGAATTAACAAAATAAAACAAAATATTAACCCGTTTTCAAATCACATTATGTAACAAAATAATATCAAAATCTTCAATATTCTTTTCATCTGTTTAGGTTTTAAAATGTTTACGAAATTTGAGTTAAAATGTCTTACTTTCATTCTTTGAAATTGGTTTACTAAAACATTTTGAAAGTGAAAAAAGAGTGAATTAAAATAAAATCAAATGGGACATTGGTATAAAATATTGTCCATACTGACATAATGAAATAAAAAATTAACAAGCATCATTTTGCACATATCTCTCTGCGTAATCTTATAAAGAAATACAAATTTGAAACAAAAAAATATATATTCACTTGCACATAAATGTTACCCTAATTACCTACATGTATTTATATAATACCGTGCGACATATAGAGTAGGAAATGAGGGGACGCACGGAATATAAAATTATAGATCCCGAAGCTCCCGAGTTCTACTCTATGTTGCAATGTACGTACATACATCCTCAAAAAAAATAAAGGGTTTTAGGAAACAAGTCAAATCAAAATTATCGACACATTTAACAATATCACAAGTCAATAATACAAATTAAATTTTAAGACTAAATTGTTAAAGCTCAGTCATCATTTATAACCTACTTACATTACATACTTTAAGTAAAAAGGAATGTCTTAAAACAAGTATAAATGATCATTTAACATTAAAACCAGTAATGTTTAAATATTTAAATGTGATCGTCAGAGCTACAACTGTTAGTAGAGGTAGTGTCATCCAGCTTGCCTGCAGAACCAATCCTAAATTTCTTTGGTATTGGTTCACAAGAGCTGTAACTGTCACTTAGAGCGCGTTTACCTGTCGCCACTAGCCTTATAACAGTGACAGTGTCAGAATTACCATTTTCATCATCTGTGTATGTCGAGGCTACGGATACTTGAGTCATATCTTTTATCATAAGTTTTTGGGAGAGTAGTTTTTCTACCCTTATTATAACGTCGTTATCCTGTAACATATGAATAGTTACAAATCTTACACAAACTATTGTAAGGTATCCTAAAAGGGTTTAATAGTTTACCTGCATCCAGACATGATTGAGAATTTGATTGAGTGTGATGCGTCTTTCAACCGAGACAGTCAGCATCCTCTTCATGAGCAGTTTGGCCTGCAAACTGATGCCCTTCCAGTGGGAGTGAGAGAACCTATATCTTCCACATAAGATCTGATCTTTAAGAGACATGTCTTTGTAGTCACACGAAAATGGTAAGTATCCAACTAAACTGTAAAAAAAATTTATTTGATATATTTTTTCCTATTTGTAGATGAAATTAAGAAATCGATGTCGTTATTTATATTTTATTTACCATACAAAGAAGATGACTCCTAGACTCCATACATCTACTTCCGGGCCATAGCATCTTTGCCCATTAGCTTTAAGTACTTCAGGTGCCAGGTACAGTGGTGTTCCACACATTGTCTTCATGAAGCTATCTTCACCAACAAACTTGCTCAGACCAAAGTCAGTTATTTTAACAAGAGTTTCATCTTCCTTGCTCTCAAGCAGAACATTCTCAGGCTGAAAAAAATTAATGTTCAACTTAAAAAAAAAAAATATTTCATTAAGTAAAGCAGATTAGATTTAGGAATATGCTGTTACCTTAAGGTCTCTGTGTGTAATCCCTTGAGAGTGGAGATACTGAACAGCTAGCACCATTTGTCTGAACAAGAATTTAGTGAACTGTTCTGACAAGCGACCCTGTTTAGTGATCCTATCAAACAGTTCCCCACCCTGCATCAGTTCTAATACAATGTAAACGGCTTCACGAGAATCAAACACTTCTTCCGTTGATATGATACATGGCTGAAAACATTGAATCATAGATAAGTATATTTTTGAAAAGTGGATAAGAATACAGTAGAGTTACCCAGGTAATGGTGTTAATACTACTGTCGCAAACGTAAACACTTACATGTCTAACTGCCTTCATGATAGTTATTTCATTCATAATTTTCTCTGGGTCATTCAAGTGGTGTATTTGTCCATTAGTGAGCCTACTCTTCTTAATTATTTTCATAGCATACTTTGTGCATTTTATCTGGAATAAAAACAATTATACAAAAGAAATCCATTGTATTATGTATGGTTCTGTAAACAAATAGATCTATTAAGCTTGTGCCCAAGTGCTAGTCACTTTGTCTTTCTGGGTAAATATAATAATTATCAAGATGTGTTCAAGTGGTCTTAGGTAGACTGTTATCTTGACAGCTGCACATAATCACAAGAGATGACCAGTAATTAATTGCATGCAGTCTTTAATTAAAATCAAAATGGCTAACATGATATTACTTTGTCATAAACTAATTTGACTAGGCCACAGGCTCCTTGTCCCAGTGTCCTTGAAATATAATACTTCTTAGATATTTCTTTAGGTACTTGGTCCTGCTCATTTTTTAACAAGTCCTTAAAAATGAAAACTGAAAAAAAAAAAGAAAAAAAATACAGAAACAAAATATAAAAAAGGAAAGAATTACATAGAAACAAATATAATTGTGTACAAACTTTTAACAATGGGATGAGTGATAGATATTTCATCACTGTCATCTAACACCCGGCAGTTTCCTTTACCTATCTTCTCACCATTTACAAATGTTCCATTGTAAGAACAGTCAGTAATTATGGCTGGGCACAGAGGTTCCCTAAAACATAAAGCATGTAGTGGTGGTGTCAACTACTAAGAAACACTGTCAAAAAACTTGGTAATAAGGCTTTTTTTAAACGGTCGTAACGTAGCCTCCAAATTCTTATTACTACAGTAGATACGTGACAAATTTTATTATATAAAGGTAATAAGTAGGTACTTACGACATGTCTCGTTTGATCGTAAAGTGCAGTTTGCTTACATTTTTAATTATGTTTTCTTTGATCACATCTTTTCTTACTACATAAGTGCAGTCTAATGCCCTTCCTAGTGTAAATTCAGAATGAATCAGATCTGTCGGAAGGAATAAACATAACCAGTTTGGCTTGACGGGAGGTAGTTAAATAACTGAAGTGTTATGATGAGACATTATTAGGCATTAGAATTTAGTGTTAAGTACATATAATATAGAATTCTTACCATAATATTCGGCGACCTGTTTATCTTTCCAACAATGTTTGCCTGATACAGAGACTTTTGTAGAGTATAATCTTCCCCATATTGTCGGTATGCAAGATGGAGTATTCTGCTGACTCCAGTCAATTTGAGAATTTTGGGTTTGTGTTTGCGTAGGTTCAACCTCCAGTTGCATTTCATCTCCCATTTTTAAGTCATTAAATTTGTCACAAGAGTACGCAAATTTTAGCAAGTAAAACAAAACTATTTTTAAACAAACAAATCCCACAACCGACACTTGCTAGTAGCGTTGCTGCGATAGCGATGATTGAATGATTGATTGATATGATACCCAGTCTATCGATATATCGTAATACTATCGTGATCTTAAAAAATCAAATACTCTATCGATAGTCCTATCGAAACTATCGACTCATGACGATACTATGTATAGTATCGACCGTTAAAAAAAGTAATACTATTTCTTAAATTCGATAGTATGGATACTATAACGATAGTATCGATAGTTACTATATCAAAACTATCTATACTATTGAAACGTGTCGATAGGTCACCGAGAATATCGATAGTATCGACTATCAATAGTATCAATATTATCGATAGTACCAAATCACGATAGTATCGACTGCGTTCAATAGTATTGACTAATTTTCATTATCGATACTATCGTTAGTACTGAAACATTTCGGTAGGACTATTCGCGCTATCAACTATTTTTCAAGGTCAACTGTCAATAGCTAAACTATCGACTACGCAACAACGATACCTGCTAGTTCACCGGGTTCACCGAATGAATGAATGGATTGATCCACAAATTATTGGATAGAGATGCTAATGCTTGATTGAATAATGTTCCGTAGACTAATAGTATCCTAGGTTTGCCGCAAATTCACGGAATTAATAATGGACATTAATTCCCATTTAAAACTGTAATAGGCCACTTTAAAAAAAGTAATTCGTCAGAATGCAGGAATATAATTTCATTGCAAGCCAAAAAGTATTACTTCTACAAAAAATAGTTAATAAGATAAGATAAGATTTTATTTAATTGTCAGAATACAGTTACAAAGTTGGTGAAAAATATAATAGTCCAATATATTCTGCCGTTGCCGGTGTACAAATGTTACCATAATAATCGCTAATTACAATTTTGTTTGATGATATAAAATATAGATAATATTAAGTCAATTGATGCGAAGTTAAGCACATATTATATTATTAAGTTAGGCGTCATAAAATGTTATACTTTAAAAAATGTTAATTTTTAATAAAAGTTTATAAGAATTTATTATGAATGTCAATATTTAATTTAACGTTTTAAGTCGAAATGTTCATTCATAAAATCTTTGATCGAATAATAGCAATTATTTAAAATAAATTGGAATAAGTTACGTTTAAACATCCTAAAGTTAAATGTCTTGAAAGCATTTGGTAGGTAACTTAGGTCAAATTCATTCATATGTCTTCGTACAAACATGCATATTTCAAAAATATATAAAGATGGTAGAGGTAATAGGTATCTTGAGTTTTTTAAATAAAGGTAAACAGCTATCAAGTGAGTCCGCTCCACATACAAATACATTTCTTTTGAGCCCTAAAAACTCTAATAGAATCGACGGAATTACCCCTTATTATAATGCCGTATCGCAAAATTGACTAAACATAGCCGTGATATCCACACAATACTGCATCGACGCTAGCCACTCGCGTTAATATAAGTCCCTTATAGTTAAAACGGACCACCAGACCGCCACCGACTTGACCAACCCACGCTGCCGCGCGCTGCGGTGCAGTGGTGGCTCGTGTTGCTCTAGGTATAGACTAACGGGTTTATTTAAAAAAAATATATAAACCTCCTTAGTTACAAGTCCTCTCTTTGGAGGCTGAGTCCGTGGGTATACACCCCTAATTGAAACCCCACACGTGGTCCCCGGGTGGTGCAAATCAGGTGACAATCAAATGTTGGTAGGCTTCGGTCGTGGTTAGTGACCACCCACTAGACAAAGCCGCACCGCCAAGTGGCCTTGCCGTGTTCCGGTGCGATGTCTGGTGACACCATGCAGAGAGGGTGGGTCGGAATGTTGCTCCTTTATGGTTTCTAACCTTATGAAGGGTCATTTTAATGCCACCTTCTCACCAATAATCATTCGTAATCACGATTGAATCGGTATACTGGGCTGGCGCGTTCCATCGTAGACTATATCATTGCTTAACTTCAGGCAAGTTGTAGTCAAGCGCCAGTCTGTCAAAGAATTAAAAAAACCAATGGATTTTGTCTCTTTCTTACTAGTTTAAATGTCAAGATGATAAACAAAAACAAACGAATTATAAGCCTATTTTAGCTGTAATTGTAAAATGACGTTTATGAATATGTACAAATGTGAGGGTAAGTAGTTTCATTCGTAGCATTTTTTATTCTGATAAAGGTAGGTTCATAATGTTGCCTTATCTTTTAACTCTGTATCTATAAATGTAGTAGGTACATAACGATTTCCTTTTTCACAAAATATTCTTAATCATAAAATCGTTATCTCCATAGTGACTCAACATTTTAATTAAGAAGTTAATCACTTCAGAAATTGTTACAAGACAACGTACCTAGTTCGTACGAGCTCTACCGCTTATTTTAGGAAGTTTTCATTACAATCAAGTTTCGTCTAAGTACTTTTAAACTGCTTATTTTTAGCCACAAATGATTAATGAAGAAAATTTAAAGATAAAGCTTAGGTATATTTTATAGTCTTAAAGTACTTACTAAAATACTCATAAGTGCAGTGGCCGAAGAATAAATTGACCATCAGCCTTGACTACACTCCGACTATGCCCTGTTTGACCAAGTTTAATATCTTAAATGCCTGCTGAAGCTGGCGGAAACCTCCCGACGCGACGTTAACGAAAAAGTCTATCTAATCTACCAGTTGGGAAGGAAGGAAGTCTGAAAAAGGGAAGCATAAGCAAAAAAATTCTTACTTAGCAAAATAATATCTCTTTACTACCGTCACCGATAGTTCTTACACTTGATGCTATAGATACTTATTATTGTTGTTATTTAAAACTTTTTGGCGTTCCTTGATATATTATATATGTACACGTGATTTAGACCACTTCCTAAAGGAAAACCGATGGGAATCGGCTTGAATGGACTCTTCGCCACTGCAGTATCTGCAATTAAACAAGTACATTCAGTCGGTACATACCTACTAGGTAGTAGGTACGAACGAACTAGGTACAATGTGATTTGAAAGGCTATTTTTAAAAGCGTCCTTTTTTACGGATTAAGGAACTAAGCTGTAAACTTTTAATGAAACAATCTGTCAGGAACGTTGATCACGTGGAAAAGTATTTTAAAAAAATATATGTAAATGCCTATGTACTGAGAGATATCTACAGATTACGTGTTGTTAAATGGGTAGGTAAATTGATGGAGGATGGAGGCCTTTAATATCAATTTTGTTCTACATTGTATCAACCACTAAGCACCCAATCACAATCGTTTAGAGCAGTATTACAATTTATTTAATTTACTACTTAAAAATAAAAACTAAGAAGAAGTCCCAACGAATAACCGTATTGAAGAATTTTATTACCAAGTACATAACTAGATTCATACTTCATTCATCCTCACCATTTTTACGGTGATTTTTGCCCTTTGCTTTTCGTATCCACGTGTAGAATTATTATTTGCCCTCAATAAAGGCAAATAAATAAAAAATACCGACCCCCGAGGAAGATAAGTATTTTTAATTTATTCGACTTGAATAGATCATTTGGTAGGTAACGAAGCAATAAATAACATTTGATTGCCGTATGAATTGCTATGACGTGGGTAAAGGTTTGCCTCCCGCGGTTAAAATGGCAGCTATTCACTAATTTTCCGATTCATGGCAAATCAATTGCTTCTATTAACGTTTCTTTAGGAAGCAAACGTAAACATCGAAAGCTTGCACGTGTACGCCACTACAGTCCACTCTCAAAAAGCAACTTAAGAGTGTTTTTGGTCTTGGGCTATGCTATGCTATGCTGCTATTAGTATCCACTAACCTACCAACCTAGACGGTACAGGCATAGAAGAATAATATACCTATTTATCTATGGAATCTACGGGTGAATTGGAGTTCAATTAAACTACGAATCATACCTATATTCAAAGGATTCAGGCTATGGAGGTTTGCTATAGATGAGAGCTAAGGATGCGTGCTACTCATTCCTATTGTCGATGCATAGCACAGCTGTAGGATGAGCACAAACTTTTTTTACTATCTTCTTTTGATATCATCGTAATGGCAAAGCGTATATTTGTATAGAAAAGAACAACGTCATCTGTTCATCTGTTTGATATTGAAAGACGTACATCTTCATACCCTTTATAGGCGCCATTTCCAAGCGAGAGAATCGCGGCGATATTATTTTTTCGTGCATGCCCTTCATTTCTATACACTCTCTGAGTGACGGCCTTAACAAGTGAAAGAATAGACATTCAGAGACTGTATACAAATATGTAGCACGATTACAATGATGTTTTTATAAGAACAATTATAATATCGCCGCAATTCTCCCGCTTGTGGAGATGGCTCCTAATATATAGGGTATGAAGATGCGCTGATACAGGGGGAGCACTCTCGTCTTTCAATATCAAACAGATGAACAGATGGCGTTGATCTTTTCCATACAAAAATACGCTTTGCCATTACGATGATATCGAAAGAAGATAGTAAAAAAAGTTAGCATCAGTGGAAAAAGTGGAATATTTTTTGCGTAGCTAATTATAGTTGCATCGCACATCTCTGGTGAAAATACACCCTAACAAGTACTTAGTCACAGAGAAGGTTGGTTTCCAATTGCTTATTTCAGGTGCGCTGTACATCAGTTAAGCAAACTTGTGACTGTTGCCTTTTCGTTCATTCAAGTAAAAAGGTGTTATTTCATTTCACCCACGAACTGGAATGTAATATGTTATAGAACAATGTCTAATAGAGATAAAGCAAGTATAGGTTACAATAGTGCATCTCATAGGTTCTCATACTATTTAAAAGTGCGTCTTCCGGGTGATGAGTCTATGTTCTCCACTGCCAGCTAGTCAGCCTAGGATGAATTCTATTGTCACTAGCTTCTTATACTTTGAGTTAGTCGTGTTTTAATGTTTTTATGATTACTACCTACCTATTTATCTATTCTTTATTAAGGAAAATCACTAAAACCAATTTTATAACATGTACGTAACAAGAGCAGCTTTCGCGCAGACGTGGCGTGTGATATAAACCAATTTCTCTCAATAGCCTTCAGTGTAACACGATTAATGTTCTCTACCATCAAGGCCCTTAACTCGGTATCAATGACATTATCTACTTCTATCCAGAACTTGAAGACTTAACTTGGATAACTAAGCTGTTAATAATAACACATGACACTTACTAAAGTCAATTATTTTGGTTTAGCCACATATCTAACAAATAAAGTACTTAGGTATGTCTATGATAATATAAAGTGGTAATTATGTTTGTGCCAAACACATATCACAGGTTTAGCTTTGTATACCACCAGTGTGGTTAGAGTCACCTGTCTGTCAGCGACAAATACTATGCAAACTCATGCCTCACACCTTTTGATTAAATTATTTGAAATAAAACGTTTCAATGTCTTTTCAGACTTTATGGTCACGGGTGGACTAACCATGAAGTCTGAAAAGACTTTGAAATGTCAGGATATAAAAATCTAAAATAAACCGCAATAAAATTATTTGAGTTAAGATGTAACCAAGCCTCACACACGTTCGCAGTTAGTAGCACTCAGAAAATAAGTATACCTTCATAGGTAGGATTTTTAATTGCCATATGTCCTAACATTGCCAATTAAAAAACCTTTTGTTACATTTTAAGTGGTCGTCAAGCGGAACTCGAAAAAGTTACAAAAGCCAAATCCACGTTGAACCTATGGTCTAATTGTACTTTTAATTTCATGAGATCAGCCGTTCCCGGTTATAAAAGGTTTCAATGAGCAGGTACGTAGTTATCACTTGCTTAATAATCTCTCTTTCCGCCGTAGGCTCAGCCCGCGTGACTTTTTTATATCAAAAAAACAAATAAACAAAGAAAGAAACAAACTTAACTTGAATTGTAACATGATAAGTAAGTAGTATATTCTATAAGAGACTAATTGGTTCAGCCGTTTAAGGGTTCGTAAGTAAACAAGGAACCCTTATAGCATAGTATTATATTATCTGTGCTTATAGTTAGCATAAAGACGCTTGGTACATTAACTATTCTGTGGTACTATATATTCGTCATTGGGTACTACAGAGCTTTAATTTGGCATAGTTGTAAATATCCTTATTGAAGTATTTATTTACAAAAGAAAAGTATTATAGGTATTACATAGTATATTACCGGTTATCTGGTCTGGCTTAGTTTGGGATCAAGGTCGTGTGTGTTAATGTCCCACAAAAAAAAATCAACAGCGCCGTCAAAGTTGAAAAAAAACCTTGAAAAAAATATTTTATTTATGAACGCCTCGTCAAAGTAGAAAAAAAAACCTTGATAAAAATATTTTATTTTTGAACGCCTCGAACGGTGATGAATTTTTTTTTGTCGCCAGTCCCAGCGTGTGACATAGCGTTATTTGCCATAGATTTCGTTAGCTTATTCAAAGGAGTGTGTTAAAAACGCTTTCTTGACTTAGGGTTCTATTTAAATTCGTTGTGTTAATTCCTCGTGCTTCAAGGAATATTCTAAAAAAGAATTAGCGAAATCTGTTCAGCCGTTCTCGAGTTTTACACTTACCAACACATTTAGTGGCTCATTTTTATTTTAAATAAGCTGTAATTTTAGTTAAATTCGTGTCCTCTACCAGCTACGCCATGATGGACTACGATGGACGTCTAACTATCACGGCTAGGTTGACTTTACAATTTAACGTGTAGTCCTGACTTATATTATTATAAATGCCAAAGTATTATAAAAGCAAAACTAATAAACCGATTTCAATGAAATTAGGCGTGGAGATAGTTTGAGACCCGGAAAAGGACAAAGGATAGTTTTTATCCGACTGCGCTTAGAGAGGTTAATGATTTGGGCTAAGCCTCGGGTGAAAAGCTTGATAATAATAATTTTTTCAACTTCCCTTGTTAAGTTGGATTTTCTCCTCTCCTTCTTCAGCGCCCTATGTAGGCTCGCTTTTACTAATTCATAGTATCGAAAATTCTTCTGCCTATTTATAAGTAGGTACGAATAAAGGACGAAAAACTACGGAACCCCACACTGCGCGTGGTCTGACAAGATCCCACTAATATTATAAACGGGAGTTTGTAAGAATGTATGCAAATTTGTTACATTTTCACGCAAAAACTACTGGACGGCATTGGTTGAAATTTGGCACAGAGGTAAATTATGGTCTGGATTACCACATACTCTTTATTCCAATAATTACCACGCGGGCGAAGCCGAGCGTGGAAGCTAGTCTTGAATAAATCTAATAACCCTATGTTGAACTTACGTTAGATAGGTAATTAAAGGGAAATAAATACAAGTTAATCAATAAACAATATGTTTATTTCTCTGATTGATTATCTTTATTATAGGTATTAGTAACACTTAAGTATTATAAATTTTACATTTACACGGGATAGGTAATAATATAAGCTTATAATATAAGTAGGTAAGTGTGTAACTTAAACAACAACAAATACTTATTACCGTGACGAAAGTTACACAAGTACTACATAAATATTATTTTTTTCTACTTTTTTCACAACGACAGACATTTAAGTACCTACCTACTTATTGACATTTTGTTATAAATGTTGGAATTCTTGAAGTTTTATGCAAATCTTTGGAAATTATGTTAACTAAGTAGGTACTTTTTACTAATTGTTGTATTAGCTAAGAAAACAATGTTTGCGTAAATATAGAAAAATACTATGTTGTATGAATGTTAACATTCTCATTAATCGGAAAATTCTAGGTAGATATTTAACCTAAGCATGTGTATAAAATAATAAAGAGTGTTCAGATTTTCATCAGGAAATTTTTTATTTTTTAAATTATTTACATCAGATTTGTTTAGAAACTATACAAATTTGACTATTTGGTTTGACGCCTACGTTAGTAGTAAGTACAACAATTTTACTTATTATAACATACACAAACATTTGAATATCCTCAGTATTTTCTAAAGAAAACATCAAGTTACACATCACATCAGCCGTGATTACAAATAGGTCAGGGGGACGATGCGTCGTCGAGTGGTTTACTTGCGAAAGCATGAGATAGGATTGAAGTAGCATTGACGGAATCGAACCTGTCTCTTGTCAGCGCGCCACTGCCGCGCGAGCCGCCCGTCCAGCGCCCGCAAGCCCCATCCACGAGGCTCCGACTGGCCCCATGAGCGCGTCACACGGCCCATTCTGTAACTGTCAGTATGGTCAGCCTATTTGCAGGTAGGTACACCTTTCCACAGTAAATAACACAGTGTGAGTTAAGTTTGGTTTAGAGGAGAACAGAGGTTATTTTATCTAGGCAAAGGTTTTCCCCAACAATCATAAGTTTAGACTCATATACGCTGGCCAAGTACGGGTAGGTGAATGTGACACGTCTTCGAAAGATTTTGTATTTCCAGGTTAACTCGGGATGTTTTATTCACCAATACTTTACAGCGGCGGCAAATAATTCAGGCAAATGTCTGTTAATGGGGTTTAAAACAGCGATCGACATACAATAAATAATAGTTAATACAAAGAAAAGTTTGCCTAGCCGACTTAATCTACCCACATAACTCAGGACTTCCTCCGGAGCACTAAAACTACATAAATATGGGCAAATTCGGATGCAATTGTACCAACTTCTATTATGAACCAACTAAGAAAGTGAACAGCAAAAAGCAGTGAGGTTCTAATCAAGGCGTGGTTCGCAAATAGAGTGCCTACGGTATACTATTGTACTTCTGTTCTCTTACTTTGGAAAGTAGAATCGAGAAAACTTTTGCAGCCAATTTATAGATACGTAATATCTTTATGAACACGTAACTAATCAGAAAAGTGCATAATATATTAATAAACAAAGATGTAGATATATAATAATATAATTACCTATCGTAATTGGAAAATGAAGCTTTCTGAATAACTGTAGCAAAGGAACTACTAATTAAATACACGTGCAACGTATTTAATTAAATTTAATTGCACTTGTGTAGTTTGTACCCACGTTACATGCACACATTGCTTTGTCGCTTTTTCTGTCCCTATGTCCCTATGTATGCTTAGATCTTTAAAACTACGCAACGGATTTTGATGCGATTTTTTTTTATAGATAGAGAGAATTCAGAGGAAGATTTATAAGTATAACACATTGCACCCGTGCGAAGCTGGGGCGGAACGCTAGTATTGTATAAATCATTACATGATGCTTAATAATTGATATCTATACTAAGCTTGTAAGAAATAAACTATTTTTATTTACATAGGTATCGTTTCATAAACTCGAGTTATAAAAAATAGGGTCTTTGGCGCTAAGTGGTTTATGTAGTAGGGTTTTTCATTTATTTATTTAGTGAATATAAATAGGTACAGGCATATTTTGTCAGTTTAAATGGCAGACTAAAGTTCATAGTTTCTTATGTAGGTAAGTACTGAACCGAATTGAATCCAAAACCAATTCAGATTCTTGCATAATAATGCCTAATCAGATATCATCCAGAGGTTCTGATATGTCAAATGTAACGTAAAAATATGATATGAAAATCAATATATAAAACCAATGATATAATAGAACAAAAAGTAGATCTGATATTTTATTTATGAAGTAATATTTGTCTAAAATACATTTCGCAGCTTACGAAAGTTTTTCTAGTTTATCTACATATTTTTTCGACAAATACGTGTTCTTATGTTTTGATTTAATAAATTGTAATTTATTTATGAGTCCCTTGATGTGCGCATCACATTACGCACATTAGTTATGCTCTTAGAATTATTTGAAGTGGTACGGACGGGTCACTGTTTCTAGGTAATAGGATTTTGTAGAAGGTTTTTTATAAGATTAGGTTAGTTGAGTTGGGACATTTCATTTTTTATTAAAATTTTATAAATGGAAATGCTGGGGATGCCCTACATGGACTTCTCTGATCTCATTAGTATTGTCCTTCAAAAGGGACAGGTGCTTAGCATTAACAACCGCTGTGCATGTTGTGACCAGATGCATGACGGTAAGTGACCGTCTCCACGAGCGAGAGAATCGCGGCAATACTATCGTCGCGCCATATATTTCTTAATGGCGATTCTCTCGCTTGTGGAAAAGGCACGGCCCCTCAGAGAATGTATATACGTGGCACAACGATATTAATATCGCCACGATTCTTTCGCTCGTGGAGACGGCCCCTAAATAAAACAAATAAAGTGTGTTCATTTCGTAACAGGTGGCGCTTCGGCTCTATAGTAAATTTCTGTGACCTACCCCTCACGGGTTTCATTTGTTGGTTCGGAGCTGATTTGTTTTTGTTTGATTGATTTCGGAGTAAGTATGTCAGCACTGGTGTTCTAAAAAATAAGTAATTTTACAAATGCCTACCTATCATCAGCATCAAGTTGCAGGAGTAGTTTCCGCAGGGCAGCAGGGTTGATAGCATCCCAGGGCCCAGTCAGGTCCATGTCACTGTCAGGATGCGCCACCAGGGCATTTTCCGACTGTTCGTCTTCATTGTCCTGTATTTTAAGAGTTATCTTTAAATAACTAGGTCGTAGGTTATCATCACGTAAAATCAATAGGAGAAAGGCCTCTCCTTTTTGAGTTAGCTGTGAAAATATAACTAAACAGAAATACCTACTTTCTTATCTTACTTATTTAAGAGATAAAAACTTAAAATCTAAACTTAAAATTATTAGTCTCTTTACATATAATAGCTAATTAAGTAATAGATAATACTAGTATGTCTGCGGGCGCTGCTGCTGCAAATGCAGCGACCGCGCAAATATAGTGATTTGAGTACAAATTACATTCATCGGAGGAATTCTATGACGTCCTATCTAGTTTTTAAGTTAAAATTTAATTTTATCTAATTGTATTTTGCTAATTCTTGTTTTGTCACGGTCGTATGATATGATCCCAAACTGTCATGCAGAAGAAAAGAACTGTGGTTATTAGCTTAATCACTTTATAAACTGAAAAGCGAGAAGACTAAAAGACAGGCTATATATTAATCTAGCTTAGGCTAGTCGACACCTCTTCTTTTAGAAGTAAGTAGTTATTGGTCTAATGCCATAGAACATAGTCATATACTCGTAGACTATAGATATTATATATATATATATATATATATTCTGAAGATTATAAATAGCAATAAGTAATTATATTTAGCTTAATATTGTAACTAGCTGTATAGGACATTGTGTTCAATAAACTATTCATAATTTTTCTATAAGGGTGTATATAACTACTAATGGAGTAGGCGATATATCTTACCACTGGTGCAGTGCTTACTGTGACGAACATGACACCCAGTGAGGCGACAAGGAGAGCCAAGTAAACGTTGTTTGCAGACGCTTTCATTGTGAACTGGTTAACTGAAATCAAACATGTTGATTTTACTGTTAAGTTAGCTGATACTTCCTTTGTTACAGTAGGTACAGCCCTTTTACAGTTCTACTTACTAGGTATTGTCTTAGATTAACGCGAATATCACACATTGAAATAACACTACTTTTTAACGGATTTTATCGCGGTTTATTTTAGATTTGAGATGCCGACTACTACTAGATTTTACTTACTAGGTAAATATTATTAAACCTATTTTCTGTTACGATTGATAGTAACGTCGGACCAGTGGCAGCATAAAAATAAAATTTGTTTTATTGTGCTGCAAGTTGTCCCAAATGGGTATAGGACGAGCATTGATTGATGCATTACCCCGAATTACGAAAATCACGTTAAAAGTATTGTCTTTCTCCGGAAGAAAAAGAGGGTTATTATAAGTTTGTGATATCACATCGTAGCGTTTAATCGAATGGTCCGATTTGATGATGTGGCTTCATTATGTAAGAAATAAGTAATTTTTTTGAAGTGAAAACTTCTTTAGCGGCGTTGAGCACTTTTTCTGTAATGGGTATAAAATCTTAAACTCGCGTCAGGACACGTGACCTGATCGAAAAAGCGTAAGACGGATGACGTAATATAAATTGTCATGTTTGTGTACGATAGCGCAATAAATGAATATTGTATTCTACCACGTAAATGATAGTACTTTTATACTGATAAAGCAATTGGTGCAAAATTATTCCCTAACCATTCCAAAATATCAAACATGCTCAACGTTAATAATCAAGTTTTCACTTCTGCCGGCACTCCCGGAGTGCAACCCGTCTTTTTTTTATTATTCGATAGGCTGGCGCTTGACTAAAATAAAATCCACATCGATTACTTAATTCAACTGCCACCTTCTCACCGATAATCATTCGTAATCACGAGTGAATCGGTATATTAGGCTGGCGCGTTCCATCGTAGACTACATAATTGCTTAACATCAGGCAAGTTGTAGTCAAGCGCCTGCCTACCGCAGAACAAAAAAAAAGAAAACATACCTAAAGTACAACTCAACAAATTCATATTTCGAATAGCGCATATTCGAATTGTAGAGTAATGAGAATACATTTTCACATTTTCTCCCAGGAGGAAATGAAAGTTCCCTTAGGTGAGCGTACTGTGTAGCGTACATGAAATACAAAATAATAACAAAATGATTTTCAATATTTCTTTATAGCGCGTTTCTCTGGTGCAACATTCAATTAATTTTATTTAAATAAGTACCTAAACTACCTCGGTGGTAAGCGCGTTCGCGTTTACACGTGCCCGGGACGAGAAAAAAGATTTTTTTAATATAAATTATTGAATTTTATCAGCAGATTGAAGTTAGAAATTGTGTCCGATGATCGGCATTAGGCTCGCCTCCTGTTAAACTTAGTTGGCGAAAAGTGGGGTGGTATACACTTCTGCCTACACTTTCGAGTACAAGCGTGATGCTATGTTAAGTTAAGTACCTAAAATATTTGGAGATAATATGGAGAATTAATTTCTTTCCATTTCGAATCCTATCCAAATCACCCAAGATATTAAATATTGAACAAAAATTTAAAATGACACTACCATAGATAACATAATACTAGATTGATAACACTAGTTTTTAACCGACTTCAAGAAGGAGGGGCTTACTATTTCAGATGTGAGAGATTATATTTTTGAAAAACGTTTTATTTCGAAATAGTCTTAATAGAAGTGGTCTTGTTTCATACCTATATATTTTATCTAGTAAAACAGTAACAAAGTAAATAGCGTAATGAAAAAGATTAATAACATCGCTTTCTTTTTGATTCTGTTAATAAAAAAAAAACAATTTGATACGTTTAGGCACCTATATAGGTAGAACAAAACATACTGTTAGTATGTATTTGTATACATAATGAGGGTAGGTATATGTAGTTTTATGTAAAGGGTCCGAGACTGAGCAGTAATGCGAAACCCCTGTTAAACGTAGTTCACCTATCCTCGTAAATTCTTTAAGTGACATGATGTTTTATATCCGAGCCCCTCAACATTCCTATACGATTATCTTTTTAAAGATAATGGGTGTACCCATATAAGACATATTCTTAATGTGTGGAGCTGAACTTAATTATAATATTATTTCTAAACCCCGACCTGAGATAGACCGAAAAGAGATAAATTGACGCGTGCATCTGTGTTCAGGTCTTCTTGCCTCGTTTGCATAAACGAATAGACCGATTTTCATGCAGTTTTATTTGAAAGCTGAAGTGATCGAGATGGTTTTTAGCTGGGTTTCAAGAAAAATAGTAGTAAGAACAAAAAGGACTAACAATTAATTATGAAGAGAATTTTTCAAAAACTACCTAAATAGATATTTAAAAAAATATATATTAGTACCCTAAGTTTCATGTATAAATTTACTTTCAGGTGGATTATCAGATTTTTTGCAACGTATATCTGAATTATTCTAGGTTGAAATTTAGTATATATTTTCACAATAAACTTTATCTTTTACCTTGAAATATATAAACGTATGTCAGCTATAGGTATAATTTAGAAGAAACAAAACACATTTTGATTCCTTAAAAATAACCTAGGTACTAGACCAGTTGCGCTGTATTTGTAAATAAACCTTAAATTTTGGTGCAGTTGTTCTTGTACGTTGTTCCTGATCAAAGGAAACAGATAATAATATTATTTATGCCGCCTCTGCTTACACCCTCGGGTAATACAGGCGTAAGCGTTATGATGCATCATGATTAACCTATCTATTATGATAGGTATTTCATTATCGATACACCTAATATAGTTTTATATCGTATTTCTGGTTCAGAGGCATTCGTTTCTAATACCTTTATGATACATTATTCATTTATTGAGTATAAAGAGCGATGTATCACTGTGATTATTGCGTAGGGTAGACTCCTGAACCGGACAGAAAGGTCGTTCAGTTTGTTTTATTTTCCTTTATATGGTTGGGGTTCCTTCGCTTCGTCGATATAATATGTGTCAAACACACGACGAATTGACTATAAATTAATTCTGAACATTTTAAAACAATGAATGTGAAACAAAGGTGACGGTGGAATAAAGCATGCTTAGGTGGTTTTTTTATGTAGAGTGGATGGATGATAGAGAATTGACGAAAGGTATTGACGGCGGAGGTGAGTGAAAACGCTGGGAGACCACGCTCTAAGAGGACATTCGCTGATCAAGTGCAGCACTCACAACCACCGTGCATGTATGACTAAATGGAACTATGTATAGATCGTAGCAAATGGCGCTATAGTATAGTATAGTAATTATAGCCTCTGCCTACTCCCATAAGAAATAAGCTTGATTGTATGTATGTCAATGTGAAACGTGAAAGTTTGGTTGAAGCCCGTGACCAAGGTTTTTAATAACGGAACTAATAGTTTGTGCAGGGTGTCATGATTGTATATTTTCAATAATATTAGTTGACACCTGTGGTAAACAGTGGTCCGAATTAGAGTTTCTACAACCTGAATCGGTTGTAGAAACTACTTAAAACCAGAAATTCTTCAGGTCATTACTAATGACTATGTGAAGTCAGAAATTAGTTTTCTATTTTGATACAATTTTTGATGTGGTAGCACAATGCAAAGTTTTTGTAAAAAGTTTGCGTCGCGCAACCCTAAAAACTGTTTTTATGAATTCTCTTTAACTTATAAAATACGTGACAAACTAATGACAATCGCAGGTCTCTTCAAAAGTTAGGGATGACTATAAATTGAAACATAATATTTTTATTTTGTAGTGGTTATTTCTTGTTCTAATTAAATTGGTAATAATGTATGGGATCTAAACATAACCAGAGAAATGCAGGTGGTATACATCTGTACCTATACCTTCAGGTAATATAAGCGTGATCACTATATATTACAATTTTCAGAATGAATCTTTTTACATAAGCAATCAGAAATTCAAAGGTAAAAAATTCTTTTTGAAATGATAAAGGATCGTCTTTACAAACGAAACATCCCTCGGGGTTCATATCAGTGAGCGCTTAAATGACGGTCTCCCTACGGGATTCGAATCGCCTTGACAAATAATTGGATATATTAAGAGACTCTATTTATCCATACATCACACTTTTTGGGATCAGTTGTCAAGGCACCTTTTCACTGTTTTTATTTCTGGAATCTTAGGAGAGAGAAATAAAACTGGCGCCAATCTGTACTGCTAGGTAGATAAGGTAGAATTTGGCTTAACAGTCAAAAGGTAAGTTAGTAAATGCTATTATAAAATTCATCCTAAGGCCAGCCTCGTAGAGTCATGAATGTTTATGATTGTTGAAATAATTGCAGATTATTTTCAGAATTTAAATTAAGGTTGAAGAAGAGTAGATTGGTTGATTGGTTGATTGGTCTTATTTTATAGACAATCCAAAGCTTCTTTCAGTTTCACATTAACAGATTGATAACAAAACGTTAATCAAATAAGTACTTTGATAATTACACAACATCTAACATATCCTTCTGTCCCTTATAAATTAATTATTATGTTTACTTTAGCCTTAAGGCAACTTAAATAAAACACAAAAAGACAAAAGCCATTCTCTTTGTGTTCTTCTTCTTGTTAAGGAATTTGGAGACTTGTTTTATAAGTTTAAAACTTGTGCTGCGAATCACAGCAGGTGAAGCGAACCGTAAATAAAACGTACCAGGGTCAATTTCAACAACTCTCGATAGTCACTAATTTTGGTGGAACATTCAATCTATTATTTTCGAAATTTTGACATAAATGTGGACCTGCAGGAAAATATACCCTTCACTAAAATTGGAAATTCATTAAAATTAGGAAATAACTGCACCAATATCCAAAAATGGCACCAAAAATTAGGAATTAATAATATTCATCAGTTTCTTAATCAAACAGTATTATAGAAGAAGTATTAAACAAGTTTTCAGTGTGCTGCACTTTATGACGCTAGAGTTTATCGGCGCATGAAACGGAGCCGTTTCATAAAGAAGAAATCATGAGTGCCTGCTCAATTCATACGATATGAATCTTATTTTACTACGTGAGTTAGACCCGTTGGTGCGACTAATGCTGTTATTTTAATTTTACTTATGAATACTTCATTAGGTAATTAGACGAGAAATATCTTTAGAACACTATAAACCAATACAATATCAAATGACATCAAATCTAAATACAATCTAAAATATCTTATTTTCCACGCTGCATCATGAATGTGTTACGCGGTGTCAGGTCACCTGGTAAGCGCTGAAACGGGACACCTTTCTTCTTTAGCGAAGGTCAACAGATGTTCAGTGAGTATTCTAACCTCATAGGAATTGAAATTTATATTGTGGTGAGACTCCAAGTGCTGGATCCTCAGCGATAATTTGATGTTCACACGGCACTACTCAAGAATATCTTCGAACGTGGTCGAGTGATATAGGCGGGACACGTAAAGCAACGTTACCCACATCACTTTTGCATTCATAGTAGGATTCTACATAATTAAAAAATCTTTTTTCAACCACCAAGTTTAATGGGTAAATCCGGAATAAATTGGTAGTTACCACATGTCATCCTGTTAAATTTATCTAGGTATTGTCTAACTCATTCATAAGTGTACGACCTTGCCCTGAAATGTTTGTTCAAATACGAAGTCATTAGCCACTCCTGTTTTTAGAAAGTTAGTATTTCCTGCTGGTCATATGTGGGTTACACAAGAGGATTTAGCAAATGCAACACTCACAATAGCTAAGCGGATTAAAATCGAAAGATATCTTGAAATAAAACTATTTTATAACGGATTTTATTGAGGTTTGTTTTAGGTTTTAAACTCCGACGTTTCAAAGTTTTTCATACTTCACGGTCACAGTTGGTTTTATATCAATGTGTAATATTCGCGTAAATATAGGAAAATGCTATATCTTATTAATATGCAAAAGCACTCAGGTTAAAGTAAAGTACTATGAGTTTCAAATAAGAATAGGACTGGACTTGCGGCTAACTTCATACCAAAAACCAAGCAAAAGTAACGCCAACACAAAATGTCGAACCACGGACAATAATATTATTTTGAAATGTATGGAAAAGTGATTGATGTATAAACTTTACACAAGTATGTAGTTACAATGCCGCTGTCTATCTAAGTAAATTTACGCGCTAGGATACCACAAACTTGCACACAAATTCATATACACGGATAAAATCACACGTTTTAACTTATAACTCCGATTTTTGCTATCGGAAGTTAATAAAATATGTCGTGTATCTAAACATTCGACTCCAAATCTTACTCAAAAGGCAATAAGATATACGCATTTTTATTTTTTTTCGACTAGATGTTCACTGTACTAAAAAATGTGAAGTTGTTGCGCATTCCAGTCCAAGATAGCTGATTTCCAATCTTATTTTTATTTGAAACGCATAGTAATAGAAAAAGGGTAACAAGTAGCTTAATTTCTTCTATGAGTAAAACTGTCTCGTGTGGTCTTGGGAACTGATTTTCAATACAGATTTACATACCAATATCAAAAAGATTTCATTGTTTTTAAGTAGGTTTGGTGTTAAGTATACCTGCAGACTGATTTATTTTAAAATTAAGTTGTGTGGGTACATACCAACCTATTTGTTTTGTTTTAATATTTATTTATTTTTAAAGCTTTTATTACAATATAATATGCCAGCCTACCTACTTCTTGTGATAGGTATAGATAGGCTCACTACGTTAGTTGATCGCCTATCCTATATCCATCACAAACTACCTTTTCTTTTTTAGATAGGGTTCTACTTAATCCCCAAATCAAAACAAAAGAGTTTCAAAAGCTGTCCAAAATAAATACTTTCCTACACTAACTCCCAAAAAGGTTCTACTTAAGAAAACTACTTTTTAAAGTCTGTAAAGCATCGGCAGTTTCTATAGGGTCTTCAAAGTACTTTAGTATCTTTAAGACGTAATTTGTTTCACATTACCAAGGTATCCATGTTGTTCTTAAGGACAATTTAATAAAACAAATTCTCTGGGTCCATATCAATAACCCTTTTACCGGAAAAAGGATTTTCCCGTAGTTTCTTATTCTACCGCATGTAATATTTACCTACATATTTCATGAATATTAAACAGCTTTCAAATATTTCATTATTGTATTCATCTGCATATATTGTTTTATGATCCCTTGATTTGCATAATGTTTACCTTATAGAGCACGCAAAAATAATAATGATGTCCATATAAAATAGCCTTTCAAAACAATTGTTATAATATAACAAAATAATAAACAAGTAATTTTCCGGACTGGTATATGCTGTGATAATGCATTCATGCATACTTAAAGAGTGTGGTTAATTATTGGCTGACCAGTGGTTGTCAGAAATAATGATTAAGTGAGGCCAAATATGTATGAACTAATTAGTTATAATAAAAATAATTTATGGAAACATTAACACACACATAACATTAAGTCACAGACGGCACAATTGGTAAATACTATACATACATAATCAAAATAGATAATTACACCCCGACTAAAGAGCAATAGATATTCTTATGTTCATTTACATCCGATATTTCTCTAGTCAGATAGGTATAGTTATTATAATAATGTTCGATTACATTGTGCTACTGATCCTTACATGCAATTTAAATTGAAAAGAGACTGCTGCAGTAATAGTTAAGATAACGATTTGAAATAGATATCATTATTCGGTTCGTTATAGTTGCTTTCTTTTTCAGGTATCTAATTTTGCATTAACTTGCTTTTAGCCCAGCTAACTATATTCCTTCAAATTCCTATGGGCAAGCGGATGAGGTCGTGGTCGGAAACTAGTATTTTACAAACCCTCGACAAAAACAGTGTTATTAGGTCTGATGTGTGTATCTGTGTACAAGAATTTTGTTCCGTTAAACAAAAGTTAACAACGAGATTTCATTTTTTAATTAAAAATATATTTATACATTGATACTGCGGTACTTAAGTTAATAAAATAGCCTAATCTTATTACTTAAGCCAATAAATTAACCCCCATTTTATCGATTTCGACCTATTGTCTAAAGTAACGAAGCTATTAATTCTACACATTTTTGTCTAAGGAATTAGAATTATTTATTACAGGGATACAATTTTTTATGAACAGTTAAGTGTTATTTATTATGGTTTACTTATTTGAAAATCAGTTAACCCATAAGACTCGTCTGTAACGGGGTAACTACATATATACAGTCTACAAGGTATCTTAATTTTTCGATTTTTAATGCCTTATCTTGCCTGTAGATTATTTTTTAACGATATCTCCAAATCAACTAGGTAGTTGAGTTTAAACCTTTTCTAGCTTAAGTACGGCAAAATACCAATAAATATGATTATTCTATTGTACTTCAAAACGAAGTTATTATAAGTATTAATATTACAATTAAAAGTAATGAAAAAGAAAAGTAATTATCTGATATTTATACATTTTTAGTGACAAGGAAATTAAACAAGCTTTAACAGATTTCTTGTTTCATTAAACAACAAGAAAGAGTTTTATATTTAAAATGTAACGAATGTTAATTAAAATCCTGATTGCGCTGCTTTAGTACTTCATAGATTTTGTGATAGATATAGACTAATTTTTTATTCTTAGTAAAATTGAAAGAACAAAATTGACATATTTTATTCCGTGCTAGAAGTATTGTTGTTTATTCTGTGCTAGAAGTATTGTTGTTTATTCCGTTCTAGAAGTATTGTTGTTTATTCCGTGTTAGAAGTATTGTTGTTTAAAATCAAAAGCAAAGTAGAGATGTTTACAGGTTTTTTACTTAGGAGTTGAGAGAGTTAAGGCCTTAATCTACACACGCTGGCCAAGTACGGGTTAGGTGGATGTTATATGATTTGTTCTTAGATATACCGGTACCTCACAATTTTTTCCTTTACCTATACTGAACAGCGGCGATATAATAATTTACACAAGGATGATGGGCGCGACCGGTAATCGAACCCGCGAAATTATATTTCAAAGGTGAGGCCTGTACCGCTATGCCACCGCAGCTTTGCAAACACAACTGCACTCTATTCCCTTCACTTTTAGAGTCCAGTGGGACGGACTCAACAGTCTTTTTCGGTCTGGTGTGGGGTTCGAACCTGCAACCCGTGTGCTAGAAGCTAACGCGCTATCCCATAATATAATAAAATAATTAAAAAAATAATAATAAAAACATACATGTGCTGTTTCCCATTTATTAATTGTAAGTGTTTTGTGTACAATAAAGAATAAGAATAAAAAAATATCAGTATGCAATTTTAATTTTAAAAATACACAATATGAACTGCAAGTAATTAATAGGCAATATTAATTTGGCAATATTTTACTGAATATTAGTTTCAAATGATTCGGTATATTATACCGGATAGTTAATCTATACTAATATTATAAAGCTGAAGAGGTTGTTAGTTTATTTCGTACTCAGGAACCATTAAACAAATTTGAAAAATTATTTTACTGTTAGATAGCCCATTTATTTAATTCCAAAGCTGGGCACGATATAGTCAAAGTCAATATGTCTCATTTCTTTTGAGAATTTTAATTCTAGATACATGAAAAAAGAAAATAAAATAAAGTTAACTATTTGTTAGTCTTGGTCTCAAACAGTTTTATCCGCTAAATAGTCCGATATTTTAAAATAACTTTTGCTACATAGTGTGGAGTTTACAATTGTTTCTGTTTGCGGAAAGCTAGTACTTCAATACGAATGAGTTGAAAATGCACTTATATAAAAGTAGATGGTTATTAAGTAATAAACTCGACTTACAACCTATATTATTAACCCTGTGAGTTTGAAAAGTAGATATCTCTATTTTATGGTGGCTGGTGATTATTAAGTGTTGTAAAGTTGTTGAAAGTTACTTACTCAATATTAATAAAGTTTCCCTTTTGTTTATAACAGGTACGCGGGAAATGTACTCTACTTAATTTATTGTTTAGATTAGATTAATATCACGCAACAAACTTTGATATTGTTATGACTTTTAGTATCATTTACAAGGAAAAAAGCAAGTACCTTTGCTTTTAATTACCTTCTAATCTATTTAATTATCTTTAATAAGTTTTTTTGAACCAGTATTTTTCAAAATGAAATTCTAAATTTTTTTTTTTCTATGGGTTATTTTTTCAACTAATTAAAAAAGCAAATAATTTGTAATTGTAAGAATCGCGGGAGTATTTTTTTAAAAATCAATTGTACTTACCTTTATTGCAATCAGATAAATCAGCAAAGAACTTGTGAATGATTTTATCACAACTTCCAGCAGTTGGTTGTATGAGGTTCTTCCGCGGTCTCTCCCGATAGACTTTGAAATGAACGTTGCGAAGTGACGACCCGGTTTATATAGCCATGCGTTGTTCACTACGCTACGGTACGTAAGTCGCTTTGCGTAGGCTACGCCGTAGAACTACGATTATTGCTACGATGCTACGACGCTACGGACTACGAACTACGAAATATTTGCTATCTCGTGTTTGATACTATGCACTTACTGATTTTTGCATTCATGTGAATTTATAGAATCAAATTAATGCTATCCCAGCCCCTTGTACGTTAATATTGTTTTCTTATTTTAATAGAAGTCAGCTGAAACTATGTTTTTAAAATCAATACCGTTCGAGTATATTAATTATTTAGTATTACAGTTGTTATTAAGATACGTAATAGTATTGTCATCATTTATATATACAGCCAAGTTCAAAATGAAGGAGATTCTCAATTCAAATGTATGTTTTTTGTACGAATGTTACGCGACAATTCCGCCAATCATAGATCTATTTTGATAATTCTTGTTTGATTTCAAATAGTATGCTTTTCAGGTGGTTCAATCTCAATTTTATTAAAATCAGTTAATCAAGTTTTAAGTTAATGTAAAAAAATTGAAGTTGGTTCGTATTTTTTTAATAAACTATTATAAAATGCAACTATACTTAATTCCAATTATTATTTACTTCGTTTTAGGAGCGACGGAAGCAATACATCATAGCGATAAAATTATAGTTCAATATTACATGATAGGCTTAAAAAGACAATTTTAGTAGTCAATGATTAGCACCGATTATGCTTTAGTAAACAGTAGGCGAGATAAAACATGATATATCACTCACATGTATAATATTATTGGAAGTTATATTAGCCTATCATTTCATTTGAAACGTGGATAACATCACCTCATACGTCATCGGGTATATTGTGTTTTGCATTGAAATATTTGGGGATAGGTAGTAAGTTTGTAAATGGCAGCCAGTGGGTTGGCAAATGACGTCACAACCGAAATCCAACATTCAATTGTTATTAACTATAACACTTAGGTATATAGTATTCTTGTAACGAAGCTTAATGACCGATGCCATGGTTAAATTGTAACAATCTACGAGTATGGAAGTACGATGACTATGACGAGTATGGCCTGGTAGCGTAGTGGACCCTGACTGCTAAGCCGAAGGTCGTGGGTTCGATTACAGGAGAATTCTTTGTGTGATGAGCACGTGAGTTTGTTCTGTGTCTGGGTGTAATTTAACCATAATATGTATGTATTTACAATAAAAAATGTATTTAGATATTATATCCGTTCATAGTATGTACCCACAACACAAGCAAATATAATTGCTTAATTTCGAACTAAATAGCGCTGTGTGTATGTTTAAAAATATTATTATTATTATTATTAATAAGTTTTTTCTTAAATTGTAGAAGTTTATGTTTGTGATATTTCTTTATGTTTTGTTTGTTTATTAGTTTATTGTTGTGATATTTTATCTTACGTTAAAGGTCTAAGATAATCAAATACGAAATTGTAAAGAAAATTGTAATACCTACAACATAAGTAGGATATGTAACTCAGAAGGGAAACAATGGAAATGTGAACAGTATTCTCGTCATTTTCGCCTTAACTTCTTTGAACAGTATTCTCGTAATTTTCGCCTTAACTTCATTAGGTATTTACTGCCTCGCTCGTCGATTGGTAGTGTAACCACTAATTCTCGGATTCAATTTCCGAATCCAAAAAACGATAGTTATCTATTTGGAAAATTATTAGCAGCTTGAAGTTGGAAATTGTGAGTTCGCTCCTTAATTTAATGTATGGCACTCTGAAAGGCTGTAGGGTTACCTTTTTTAACCGCCGGCGGTAAATCTATAACTACCTACTCTATCCGCAGTCTTGATTTAATTAAATATCGTAATAACTTAAGTGTAAATGTTAGTTTATTTCAACGTTCTAACATCTCAGTTAATAATATTTTTGGGTGTTTAGAAATACTTATTCTTATTCTTTATTGTACACAAAACACTTACATAAACAATTTATAAATAGGAAACTGCACATGTACACGGACGAGGTTAATTCAAATGTGAATTTTCTACCAGCAAACCCTAGGTAAGGAAACATTGTGGAATGGGTAGAAGTGAGATATTTTGAAATTGCTTTTAATTTTCTTGTCAGTTAACCTAATCGTGTACCAAACTTTCTTGACCAGCTTCTATTGAAAGTCACAAAGGCACAAACGCCTATAAAGTCTAACACTCACGAAAAAAATCATAGAAGACAGTTCAGAAAACTTGTGAGTGTGTGAGTGAAGAGGAAAACTCTGTCGAAGTTTATCATGAAAACCAAAGGATAAGCCTACACTGTTACCAGAAAAAAAGGTTTGATTTGACGGTTATTAACAAAACAACTAACCTTGTTACATTTTAACTATAGATTTGATAAAGCTATACAATGTGTATCTACCGTAGAGGACCGCTACAAAAATCTTTAACCTATTGAAACCAGAGATTCGGAAAGAGGGTAATTACTTGTACCATTGGTACATGATTACATTACCTTTACCATAATTAACTTGGTATAATCATCTCTTCCAATTGGATTTATCAGAAATCCATTAAGGAGACGAAATGTTACGTGGTGATTTAGCCTCATTCAATGAAAATGAAATGAATTTATTTGAATATTTTATTTTATTACTAATCGCCCGGCGAACTTCATAACGCGTATTTGTCACTATTTAAACGGTACTTAGACTTGTTTAAATACTTTAAGAACAAAATTAGTCAAATCAGCCCACCGGTTCTCGAGTTATAGAGAGACTAACGAACAGCAATTGATTTTTACATATAAGATTTTTCTTACCTTTTAAACCTTCACTGCTTAGGCTGGCTACATTGTCGGATTGATAACATAATTCGCATGATTTTGATTATTTCGTGGCTCTTGTAGTTAAAATCTATTTTGCTTCTTAAAATTTTAATGGACGTAGTTGAATAGGAATTACCTAACCTAACCTAATAAATGTAATAATATAATAGCATACTCTTGCATAAAATACGTTGAAAGGGAAATAACTTGAAGGTGATGATTTTGATTACGTTGTGCTTCGTACAGGTACCATTATATTGTGAAATAGTTGAAATTATCGTCGCTTAGGATTTCAAAATGCAGAACTTGCCTAGCGCATTGTTATTGCTTAAATTTTTGTCCCAAAAAAACAAGCTACAGAACTAAATCAACTGTTTTTAAAGTTTAATCGTTTTACTGTTTCAAAAAGGCACATAATAATATTCTGAGCTACTAATATAAATGTTTCTTATAACCTGTAACAATTTTCTGGAAATAGTTGTTCTACTGTGTAGGTAGTTAACCAATTTAATTAAATGGGAAAATTAATGATTTCTGTATTTGTATATGAAATCGTTAAGTCATTGTCATGATAAGCAGTTTTCAACTCGCCTGCCAGTCGCTATTAAGATATTGCTTTCTTTTATTATGATTAAGTAAAAGATACATGAATATATATTATTTATGCATACTCGCAAGTCTCTGTATGAGCACAGAGTTTTAGCAGTGTTTCTCAGAAGTTGCCACGTCATTCGCTGCACGGTAGGAAAAGAAATTGGACTATTATAAGAAGAGTTTTTCATTTCGTTTAATTTTAAGTGCCTTTAAAAATAAATCTTTTTGAAAAAGGAATAAAGAACGTGTGACAAGTGAAGATTAAATTCTCATTCAATATTTTCCTTTATTATAGGTATAATCAGCTCGGAAGAACCGAGGTAAAATGGGTAGATAATTGAAGGTACATTTTACAGAAATATAAAAAGTCAGATTTTCTTAGTGCGTCCTAGATTTCTTCAAGCTCGCTACCGTATCAAACTTAAGATTTTTGTGATAACAAGTTATTATTATTTTCTTTTTTCCCACAATGTGATTAAGGTAGGTACCTACATTATATTACGACCGCAATAAAGATGATAGGTAGTACTTTATAAATGTAACATAATGCCGAATCCTAATCGACTGTTGGACGTCAAACAGCGTTGAGAGTTGCATACATCGGCCTATCGAAATCATTACCGTGTAGTCTATTAAAATAATGGGAAATCGTTCTTAGAAACGTTTTCCGGATGATGGACTCTTAACGTTTTGCTTTTCGGTGGTACTATAATAGGAAGTAAACCGTTGAAATAATGTTCGAGTAGGTAAGTATTTACCATCTACTTAAGTACCAAAATTTATATTCTCAAACTTACGTCGTGTATCCTTTTATACTAACTCCAAATAACTAATATTTTTAGATAATATGTACTTTTTAAGAGGGTTTAAAAAACTGATTTGTAAAAACTCGAGCCGTTACACGAACACCACTTTTGTTCCTTGCTAAAGGAGTAGGAGTTTGTTGAAATCATAGTGTCTTGTTGAAAAAATGACAATGCCGCTGTTTTCCGTTTCACGATGATGTATTAGCATTACTATTTTATCTTTTAAGATACAAATATTTTATTATTGTAAGTAATAGTAATAAAAGTTGGGTTTAACACTAATAGCTACCGCAATAATTTATAATGGCCACTGAGTGCTTTGAAAGGGTGTAAGTAGGCATATAGTACTTATATGCAACGTATAGTACTTAAACTAGCACTTGCCATCGCATCGCTTTGTGTGCTCGTCAAAAAATATTGTAGTGGTTGGATAACATGTCTAGAATTTTCGTTAAAAATCTAGTTATCAAAAGCAAAAAAAAATTGTAATAGAGCTTTTCAACAAACAACCTCATCAATGTTAGTTGGTCCCTATATAATATTACAATAACTATCAACTATTATTAAAGCAGCGGTAGCTGAGCGGGTTCGATCATCAGTTGTGCGTCGTCGTCACATCGCTGTGTGATTAGATTCATCGCCGCTGCTCTATAGGAGAAGGAAAACATCGTGAGGAACCGGCTTGTATAAGACCTAATCATTCAGGACATGTTAGATCCACCAACCCAAACTTGGTCAGCGTGTGTGGATTAAGGCCTCAACTGTCTCTAAGCGTGAGATAGTTGAGAGAAAACCTGTTACACTAAAAAAGGTTGAAGTGATTATGAAAACATGTTAAATCACACTGTAACCATGTCCAGTAAATATTTTTTTTCTTTATAAAGAAGCAAAATGCACGTTGGTTATTCAAAGTGCAGAAACCGGAACGTAATTAAGTAGGTACCTAGTCGCGGTAATCGCCGTCTCTACCAGAAGATTAAAGGGAACAAAGAGGTTGTATGACTTAATACTAACCTTTAAGCTTAAACATTGGCTTATAAATATATATAGGCAAGTATTATGGTAAGTGTGCTTTAAATTATATTATGTATTATGAGCTAAATAAAAAAGTAGGTAATGGGCGTAATAAGATAATTTTGACACAGGATAAATATATTATAAGAACGAGCTAAATTTAATTGTAGGTATTTTAGTATACATAACAAAAAGATACAATTGGACAAAAAAGGCCTTAACTGAATAACAATCTCAACACTATCTTAAATAAAGAACAAAACTAACTAATCTCCAACCTAAACTAATGCGTTAAAAAATTTAATAAATATTATTACTTCTTACTAATATTATAAATGCCAAAGTTGGTATGGATGTGTTGTTAGGTACTCTGTCACTCTAAAACTATACGGAAGATTTGTATAAAATTTGGCACAAAGATAGATAATAGGAAAAGGCACTGGCCACATTTCATCCTAATGCCACGCGGGCGGACGCTGGGTAGAAAATAAATTTGTAATAACGAAATAGGCTCTCAGTCACGTGACAGTAAACGGGGTTTACTAAGTGATACGTCACATTTTTTGCAATGTAATGCAGTGTATTTAGTTTCAAGAGTGCTTTATTTTGCAAAGCGTGACGTCATTCGAGACGCCATGATGGTTCGCGATTTGCAACATAAAACGCAGAATAGACAACGTACGTAAATGGACAATTTTAAATCAAAATAAAACACTGCTAGTTTTACCTATCGTGTTTTGTTTCCCGATCGTCTTTTTGTTTCATTTCAAGGCGACGGATTGCTTGATTCTAAACTAAAGTTCTTATGTGTTTTTGTTTCGGTACTGAAACAAAATACATTTCGTGGTATCAATAAGTACCTAGTTATGTGCTCTTTTCGAAATAAGGTTTCCTCTTATTCATTATTATAAAGTATGAAATAAAGCCGATTCCGCTGTCTGTTAACAATAAACTCAATAACTACTGAACGGATTTTCATGCGGTTTTTACCAATAAATAGAGTAGGTACCTAATCTATGAGAAGTCTGTAATTTGTATCTGTGCATAGCCAGGGCGGGTCGCTAGTGTCGAATTGATTGATTCACATACTAAAAGTTTTAGTTACACAAATCAAAAAGATTAGATTGCAGCATCTGTTATGCTCCAATTTAAAGTTTCTCCAGCCAAGGGCAAAGTATTACGACTCAATCCTATTTTATTCTTTTATTAAATAATAATACTTTGTAAGTAAATATTAAGTAAAAGAACGGCTATAAAAATGCTGGTAGGTCAGTTTTTTGCCCCGAGGTCTAGTCCGGCATAGTAGACATATTAGACGCTTTAGGTAGTCTACTTGCTTGAAGGTTAAATTTATGAATATCGACAGTATTTCATCACTACTACTACGGATAATCAAACAACGGGGGTAACTCCTTTGTTCCTTAACAAACAAAAAGCGGACGTTACGTAATATTTCTGTTTAAGTTTATGTACATGTTGTATAAATTATTAGATAGGTAGGTACTTAATAACCCTTTAGTGTCAGGCATGGTTGACCACAACTATCGTAAGAGTTGAGAGAGTTTAGGCCTAAATCCACACACCAACCCAACGCCATGTGGGGTGTAGTGGATGTCACGTGTTCTAGAATCAGTTTCCTTCACTTATATTAAGCAGCAACGATGCTAAACCAACTAAACGAACTATTTACACAAAGATTTGAGAAAGAGAAA
Source organism: Meganola albula (assembly GCA_936450015.1). Taxonomy (NCBI): domain Eukaryota; kingdom Metazoa; phylum Arthropoda; class Insecta; order Lepidoptera; family Nolidae; genus Meganola; species Meganola albula. Next base: position 6,980,662 of record OW388155.1, on the reverse strand, counting down.
AAAACTTGAGAGGTGTCAAGGGCACCCGGATGGAACGAAGTTCCTTTCGATTAATTAGTGAAGGAATTGTAATAAAATGTTATTTTTTTTAAGTTATAATATTTTTTTTTTATTATTAACAAATATAATGAAATATAGACTTAATCAGTAGGCTTAATTTTCGTAATAAACAGACAGAGAAACATGCGCACGCCGCACAGCTTACAATAGCTTACTATAGCAAAAAGTGTCGTGACAACTTTTCGTAAGAATTTTTTCCATCTAGCCCCCTTTCACAACGCGCGATATGGAACTTCGTTCCAAAAATTAATATTTTCTTTTGAAATTCATCAGTACTTGATTTGTTTAAGGATTCTAGAACTGTACTCGAATTTACGTTTCACCAGAGTTACATAAGCTAATAACGTGAGTTTAAGAAGGGCACAGGCAAATAACAGGGAATGTTCTAATTAATGAATTTTGAAAGAAAACAATTTGAAAGTTTAACAGTATACTATTTTTATTAAGATCAATTTCGCAATAACTTTTGCTTATGAACTAACTAATTGTTTAATAATTATTAATAATAAGTAAGAATAAGTATTAATGCTCAGTTTATTTAGTTTTTTGCCGTTATGTCATGGACATAGTCTGTCTTTTTGTTTTGGCCGTAAATAAAACTGCATTATTGCGCCACCTGTTAACTTTTTAAATTCTAATGATTGGAATTGAAAATACCATAGAAAAAGATTCTATAAAAACATAAAAAATATTAAAATTTGTCACATTCTCTGATATTTGCCTGTGCCCTTCATATTCAAGTCACGGGAGTTACGCAGAATGAAGCAAGCTAATAAAAGACTCCTTTGCAAGAGCCGACACATGAAAGAAGGACTTAGAGAGGATCTCAGGTGTACGTTTTGATACTTCTAAAGCTAGGACGATTCATATATTATAAAGCAACCTTAAAAAAATCATAAAAATAGTCTGGCGGAAAGTTATTCATATTAACACACAGGTCTTGTGTTCGATTTCCACCCAAGTCAGACATTTGTGTGATGAACACGTCTGTTTGTCTTGAGTCTGGGTGTAATTATTTATATTTAAGTATTTATTTACAAAAAATAAAGTATTTTAAGTAGTATATTACCAGTTATCTAGTATCCATAGTACAAGCTTTGCTTAGTTTGGGATCAGATTATTATTATTAAGGCGCTGAATGCACCCTCTTAATTTGTCAGTCTTTTCCACCCTGTATATCTACTTAGGTACATCATCATCATGAGATGTACGTTCGCCAAGTTACGTAGGTACGTAGTTACCTAACACATGTCTGTTGAGTTCTAGTTTAAAGTTTAATTGGTCATCCAAGACCCTTGTGTGGGTACTTACAAGGTAAGATTGTGTAGAAACGTCGTGTAAACCTTGTGTTGGGCATTTGTTAAACGTAATACGAGTAGGTGGATGTACCTCTATGCTCCAGCAAGCTAACCTTAGTTTGTGAACTCTTTCAATTAGCTCTATGTAAAGTTTAATGAGATAATAAAAGAGGTGTTAAATATTCTTCTTAAACCAAAACTTATTTCTATTGGAAGTCAGAAAACATTCCTTACAATATTATAAATGCAAAAGTAACTCTGTGCGTCTGTCTGTCACACTTTCACGCCTAAACTACTAAACCCATTTAGATGAAATTTTGTATGGAGATAGTTGGAGACCAGGGAAAGGACATATAGTTTTTATCCGACACAGTGCAAAAAGAAAGCAGAAAGTTAGTACTTATAGTTATTTATTAGTTATAGTTATTATTAGCTAGTTATTATTATATCGCTCACATTAAAATGTTAGAACAATGTGCAACGAAATACCAATAAGTTAAATTAAGTTAACAAAGCTTTAGTTTCTAAAATTAATATTAACTTAACCTACATCACATTCCACGGAAGTATATTTCTAATACGAAAACATACGGTCACGGAAACCATAACGTTTAGGAAGTTTCCTTTGTGAGAATTTGGTGGATGTGTAGGTAATATATGTATGAGAGGTCGTTCCCGGCTTCACGTGTTCTGATTGAGTCCATTACAATCCACTTACTATTTACGACTTGTAAAAACAATCCTCACATCACTCCATAACTTTCTGCGGGACGCCATGGGTTTATTTCACTTTGAACCATTCATATATTTTGTAGTTTAAAATGACTTATAGACCGCATAGCTGGGCTCTCACGCTTGCTTAACTTATGTCGTACCGCTACATATCATCCGGCCACCAGATAATTTTGACACACAAGGACAAAATTTGAACGAACCAATCAAAATTACCTTTCTTACCCGATAACCCGCCATCTTCTGAAAATTACAACTTCATACAATATTCGAAGGAAGTGGCGTTTATCAGGTATCTAGTCGGTTTTTTTGCCATAGATGTATAACTAAGAGACAAGTAATAAAGAACAACATAAACCAATTTAAGTGTCTTTGCACCTAATGAGTAAGTATAATATCCTTTGTAATGGATTCAGTACAGAATAAATTCAGTTAGTATTTATTATGACAGTATCTGATGAAGTTAATCGCAAGATATAAAGAGAACAAAGCTATACGGTGGCTTATCGATGGTGTTTACGATCCATAAAAACATCGCACACGACGCTATATAAATATAAAATATTCCTAAAATTCATTTTATGTGTGAGGCTGTGAGTTTATATCTAAAACTGTTTAACGACTGTGTTGTTGATTTTCATTGTAAACTTGGGAAAGAGGAACAGGCGTCTGCGCGACGACGGCGTAATGTTTTCTATCATCATTGTGCGACGGGAGACCCGCTTCACGCAGCGTTACTCTAACGATGATAATAGAAATTTAAACAGCAAGCCCGCGCCCGCTCCGTAATCCCGCCTTGCCGCGGGCGGCACACACAATAATGACGTTAGTTAAGCTTATCGCAAGCTTGATCCCAGTTTGCGTAGACATATTTTTGAAAATGATTTTGATATTGGTAAAAGAAAACATAGTGTGATAACCTGAATGACATAGAACTAACATTTTGAAGTCATGTTACTTCTACCAATCCGAGCTTGGCCAGCGTATGTAGACAAGGTCTAAAATCCGTGCTCGGTAGTAAGAAAAAGATTTTATCATTACACTAGATCTGATGACATCGTGGAGTACATCGAGCTTTACTTTGAGGGTTGAACGCTTGGAATCTCGTCAGAAACCTGAATTTCAAATCATTCGTAGTGCGAGTTCTGAGTCAACATCTGGAGACCTTTCTCTAAGAAGAATTTGGCTGAAGGGTGTCCTCTACTGGAGATATCGCAGTAATCTACGCGGCACCATGCAAATTAAAATTTTTGTACATTTTCTATGGGTCTAGTTGCCGGAAACTAAGAAAAAAATTATTTCGTACCTACTCAAGAGTAGAAGAAGCGAGCTGTTTCTTTCTTCCATAGTTATACCGTATGTTTTTTTACAAAAACTTAATTTGACTAAATGCTACTTAAAAAGGTGGTATTGAAAAAATTGTTTAAAGTGGTTTCGTCTTATTCAACACTATGTAAATAGTTTTGCGTTTATTTTCAATTGTTAGGCCGAGACGCCACCTAAGATGGAGACGTGAGGAGCGGAGCAGAGATGAGTATAAAACAACCAATATCTCAGTAGAGACGAGGTGTTACTAACGCAATTCTATTGGTTATTTAATACTCGTCTTCGCTCCTGTCCGCTTTTGTGGAGTCTCGGCCGACGGTAAGTCTGTACCTAGATGAGTATGCTGCATGAGGGCTTGAGGCTTAAAATTATATAAACAGGTATTACCGCGGCTCAGTCGTCAAGGGATACAAAGCAATCAAGAAATGAAGGCCAACATTTGAATACTGTTATTTAACAGCCTAATAGCAATATAAGTTTTGCTAATTCTATTCCCAAATGTAACTAAATACCCATAACTGTTTAGTAGCTCGTAAACTATTTTAATTGCTTGTTACATGATTATTTAAACTAGTGACTATTATTTACTAACCAAACATCTAGTATAATATAAGCAAATATTTTTCCGCTCCTAGTCAAGTACCCAGAAGACATAATAGTTTATATGTAGGTAGTACAAACAAAGGTGCATTATTCTTCCCGATCGCCTCGCCCTCAATAATAGAAAAGTACCTATAAATTAATGAATTAATTTATTTCTTACTTGTAGTAGGCCTCCTAGTCACTCAGGCGTCACATAAGTTTAAATCAGTAAAAATAAAAAAGAAATCGTATTCTGAGCTTACACTTACTGTTTACCGCTCCTTGTCTATGTCTGTCATTTCGTTTCTTATGTCATGACAGGCGTCATGCCGCCCTTAAAACTAATTTTCTTAAAAAACTATATTTTAGTGGTTTTAAGTTGTTAAAAACCAAAACAGAGTTCAATAGAAGTGTAATAAACACATATTATGTGTATGTTTTATGTTGCAACAACGCAACGCCGTATGTTTTTCTTATGTTTTAGCTTTTAGGTTAAGTATCAAAATCAAAATCAAAATATGCTTTATTTTTTTTGAGACGCGAGTCTACATAAAAATAGTCCAATTTCTTTTCCTACCGTGCAGTGAATGACTGGCAACTACTGAGAAACACTGCCAAAAAACTCAGTAGGCTTTTTATATTTTTTAAATGAAGTACTTATATCTATTACATTTTGTTTGTTCAGTGTGTTGAATTAGAGCGACTTAATTCCAAGCGTTTTTATCCGTTACATAGTCTGAAATTTTATAATACGCTTTCTTACATAACGTAGATTTTATAGTTATTTTAAATTTGTTAATAGTCATTTCCCTAATATTATTTGGAAGTTTATTGTAGAGACGTATACACTGCCCCATAAAAGAGTTACTGATTTTGTGGAGACGAGTATGATGTGCTACAAGATCGTTCTTATTTCTAGTATTCAAATTATGTGTATCGCTTATTTTTTTAAATTTCGTAATATTTTTATGCACATACAATAAATTTTCATAAATATATTGAGAAGCGACAAGTACTACCTATCATCAATGTTTTCCAATAAAGAGAGATGACCATGGATCCCTGCAAGACCTACAGAGCTTCAAGCGACGAGCGTCGAAGAGCGTAACAGAACGTGGAGAAGCCCGTGGACGTGTGCACTTTTGCACTACCTATATGTGTGATAGGCTGTTCCGCGCCAGGGGCAACGGGTTTTTTACCCGTTGGGTCCTAGTGGTTACATCCCCGACACAGAAAAAAGGTACCACTGTGAACTAACATAGTTCGTGGTAACACTCTTTGTAAGAGTCGTTACAAAGGGCTCGTGGTCCGCCTATGTGTGCTGGTCTTTTCGCGTCATGGGCACCGGTAGAACCGGTGGTTCATGATGGTTAGATTCCCGACACATAAAATAGGTACCACTGTGAACTAGCATAGTTCGTGGTAACACTCTTTGCAAGAGTTGTTACAAAGGGCTCGTGGTCTGCCTATGTGTGCTGGTTTTTTCGCGTCATGGGCACCGGTAGAACCGTTGGGTCATGATGGTTAGATTCCCGACACATAAAAAAGGCACCACTGAGAAATCATAGTTCGTGATAACACATTTTTGAAGAGTCATTACAAGAGGATCGTGTCTGTGTTCTGAACACCACTGGGTTCATCCTAATTACCTATCTTCGGGTTACCAAAGTATATTTATGTATCTTCTAAGGACACATTTGTAAAGGCAGCTGACAGACAACACAAACCAGTCACCTACTGACTTCTATTCATGGTAAATGCAATATTAAATGTCCCCGTAATACATGCACACACACAAAGAGTGTCACTGACTCAGAATAATGTTAAGGTAACTTACATGAAAGTTCTGTGTTAGAGTGGAATTAAGACATTACACTAATGTCTAATATTAAAAGTGTTGATATATATCATGGTATCTATGGAACTACAAGTGTTTTCAGTATGTTATTTAACTAACAATATTGCCCACTGTGCCATATTTAGATCATGTATACCTACATATTGCAACAGTATCAGTGCTGCCTGAAAATCTTTTGCTGATACATACCTACTTACACCATGCATGAAGTGGACATTTAATTTCTCACATGAGTACCATACCAAGCATTCTAGTTTCCTGAAACACCAATTTACCTAAAGGTAATTACTGTACTATTTAAAGTTAGCCATATCTGTGTGGAGAAACTAATCAGACAACTCTTCATAAAACTCATTACTTATTGGAAGATATTTCTGCAACATGGTTAATTATTTGTTATTTATAATGTATAGTTCTATACTAAACTTATTTTATACTTAGCAGAGATATAATGTTTGTGCAGCATGTAATGTGTTTTCTGTGAGACACTAGACATAAGCCCAACTAAAGTTGAGGTTTTTATTGCTAGCCACATAATTAATCTATTCGGTCGAAGCAAGTACCGAGTTACAAATTTTAATTATGGATACCTTTGAACTTGGTGGGTAAGTACTATGATATGACATTGGATGGAGTAAAGCTAACAGGACAACTGACTTCCAACCCTATATAACTGATGATTTCCAGTTATTGCACCTCGCAAATTGTAATCAAAATAAGTACTCAACAGGAAACTGACCTGTTTGCTAGTCAGGTTTTCAATTTGCTTATGAAAGAACCTCACGTTTCTCTTGTGTTGTTATAGTTCTATGGTTATGTAGCACATAGATGTTACCTACAAGCCTTGTTGCTAAAGGTCTAAAGGACATCATTCAAGTCTCGAACATTTTGTACCCAAAAATGAAAGTGCCGGCCAGAAAAAAAAAATACTAGATTCTTAGGCGAAATAATGTACTGAAGATTTTTTACTATTACAAGAATCGTCTACAATTAACCCCCAGGCTGCTATTTGACTTTGAAAATACAAAAAATAATTCTTTTCCTACAATGTTTGGAGCATCACATCACGCTTAAAAGTTGACAAACAACCTAGCTGAGTAGCTACCCGCTATTGTGTTATCTCGCACGGCCGCACCCCGGCCCCTTCACCACGTACCCCCTCCTCCCCGTGTCCGTACGGCGAACGCAAGCAAGGACAATGCATAAGTTACAAGTTAGTTATCCATGCGCATGCGCATCCATGGTAGGTAGTAAAAAATAACAACAAAAAGATTGGGGGAATCTTTTATAATTATTTAATATACATGTTTTTACATTTCAGTAGACCTTATTATAACACTTTCTAACCCTATTGCGGGTGGACTTAAATGAGGTTCGTGTCTTGCGAAGCTCATATACCATACCAAACACATTGTGTGAGAGCAGCAACCGACGGTTCGCTTGCCTACATTGCAAGTACAATAATAATGTCCTATGGCTTCCCGACCACTTAATCTTGTATTCCAGCCAATGTATACATAATATGTTCTGGCTCTCACATGGCGAGACTGAATTCTTCCCCTTATTATTATTACATTTTCACCCAACTCTGGCATGATCAGTGAGAAGTCCGCTTCCGATTTCAATAATAAACTCTCCATTTGGGTTTAAATGTTCGCCGTAGTAGCTCCTCGCTTGTTTTATCTGGTATATGCCAAGACTAAATAGCACCAAGTCTTCTTCCGTTAGCCTCGGGAAGTCATTTAATTCTGGCACATCTGCTGATAGTGAACGAAATTGTACTCGCCTTCTATTATAATTATGTCTTATGACTATATCTGCCAATATGTTTGTAAGAGTCAATCTTTCGTTAATTATATTTAAAAATGTCTGTGCATGAATATTATCATCTATTAACCTGTGATAAGCATTTATTAAAGCGGCAGCTATTTTGAAGAACTCAAACATATAGTATAACGTTCGGTTTATATATGTGTTTCTCAGAAGCCGAAAGTCTCGTTTAAAACGTCCGTTCACCACCTCAACAACCCATCGGCAAATAGTGATTAAACGGGATTTGTTTGCCTGGTCTGTAGTGAGTTGTGTTTCATTTGGATGTTTGCTTTCTGGCATATGTACTGAGTAACCATGTTGTTGCATGGGTACAACCGAGTCTCTGAAACCGCGGTCCAAAATAAAAACATCACCATTTCTGTAGAACCAATGAAAAACGCCATCGCCACTGTCTTCTTCATTGTCTATAACACTATTCATTACTTGAGCATCTGATGTAGTGGCAGCATGAGGTCCAGACACTTCTATTATATGTCCGTCACAACACACAAATAAGAATGGTTTTAAGAGGTTTCTGTATTTGTGATTACTGTATGATTTTCTTTGGAAGAAGTAATTGGAACTCTTCTGAATGTATATGTATGTGCCATCACAAATCGTTATCGCCTTTCTTTCATTAGATGGACTATCTGGATTGCCAAAGAGATTATCTGGCACTGTGAGGTTTCTGCGAGCTACGTCTTCCCTGCTTAAGTGATCAAAGCCCAAGTGCAGCGGGACAAAATCTTGCATCAGTGCAATGCGACCAGTTTTAAGCATGCGGGCAAAAGAAGATTCACTCGTTCTAAAAATTGTAGCTAATCTCGCATTTGAATCTCCTGTCCGCAGTTTCACAAGTACAGCTGCCAATATTACGTTTTTATTACGTCTATCGTTGAGACTAGGAGTGTTTGACAATAAATCTGTATATTGATCGTGAGTAAGGCCAGTCCAGGTATGAAACTCGTTTGGACTTATTGTCTGGTATTGGGCGAAGTTCAAAACATCAGTAGTTACATGCCTGGTTAATATCGACAAGGCTCGTGCTATATGGGCAGCTGTAAATTCCGAAATGTTGTTTTGTTGTACGGCCAGCACATGCCATAAGTCTTCCTGCAGATGTTCATTACAAACACGACTGTTTTCGGATATAAGAAGATTATAACGGCCTAGCATCCTAAGTACAATATTATTCGGTATTTGGTACCTTGTACTGTTTTCGCAATGTTGGAAAACACACGTGCGCCTAGTGTCCGGAGTCCGCACATAACCAGGCAAAGTCATCTGAACTGGTTCTCCGCTTGCAACTGGCTCCGCAGAATGAACATCAGCGGCGTCGTCTTCTTGACGTGCTTCTCGTATGTTTCGATGGTACGTTCTTTCTGCCCTTTGCCAACAAGGTCGACAAATGTATTCCGTAGGCTGAGCCTGAAAGGTAAAATAAACGTGTGAGACGAATTACATTCAGAATTCGTTCTAAAAACTTGAACAGAGACGAATATGGACTACTTCTACACAATAAACTGAGACTACTGTACATAATTATTATAAGAGAGCGACATACTCTTGTGAAACAGAAACAATAACCCTACAACAAAACGTATGGTACATCATAAATAGGTACATACCTGCTGCTCCAATATTTCTTGAATAACAATCTGCGCTATTTCAATGTGCTGCTCCTCTCGGGAAGCCCAAGTGTATCTCCTTCTATTCACAACAGATTCATGACACCATGTACACAGTAATTCCGCCATAATAATAACAGCAAAATAAAAGCACAAGTAAACTGAATAGTAGCCGTCCGATGTAACATAAGTCGCATGGATAACTAACTTGTCCTTACTTGCGTTCGCCGTGCGGACACGGGGAGGAGGGGATACGCGGTGAAGGGGCCGGGGTGCGGCCGTGCGAGATAACACAATAGCAGGTAGCTATTTAGCTAGGTTGTTTGTCAACTTTTAAGCGAAATGTGATGCTCCAAACATTGTAAGAAAAGAATTATTTTTTGTATTTTCAAAGTGAAATAGCAGCCTGGGGGTTAATTGTAGACGATTCTTGTAATAATAAAAAATCTTCAGGACATTATTTCGCCTAAGAATCTAGTATTTTTTTTTTCTGGCCGGCACTTTCATTTTTGGGTACGAAATGAATGATGTCCTTTAACAGTAATTTACCATAAGCTACTTACCTGAGGTATAAATACATATAACTAAACCTAATAAGATTGGCCCTTCAACCTATTATTGTCGTCTATATGCGCACAGATAGGAAGGTGTTAATTATTAAATATTTAACAAAAGGAAACTGGAAAAGTTAAGTAACAATGGGATGGTTTTTTCTTTATTTATTGAGATTCACAATTCTTTTATTCTTACAACATTCAGCTTTGAGTTTGTGTGAAATAACGAGCACATAGAAACACGGTGGATATTGATAACCAACGCAGCTCTTGATATGCATATTTGCAAATGGCAAATCGCCATTGTCCATGGACAAGAGGATTGCAGTTAACTTGCAGTGAGTTGTCATAATTGCACTCTATTTCGTTTATTATCATAATGCATTCATAGGTTTTTAACCTAAGAAGATTTGTTTACAAGATTAGCTAATTTTCTGATAAACAATACATATTGATTTGCTATGACTATGACGTATTCATGACACTTTGACAGCAACCAATAGTACGGTCCAAAATCGACGAATTATTGACAAGCAGGTTAAAGTCTTTTTAGACAACGTACGTAAAACGAAATTTTTATTTTACACCGGTTGGTGAACGAAGACGAAAACATTCATATGTATTACTATTATAGCTTCTGCAGACATAATTCCGCAAGTCTGAAGTATTAGTTTGTGCAAAATTATACAACATTTGAACAGCAAAAACAGATGGATGTAATATAATATACGTACCCATAGATTTAGGATGTAAACTGGCGTTTACAGTTTGGCGTTGTTATGCTCGATCTATGTACCATAGATTTATGAGTAGCCTTTAATATTATTTAATTTTCTAATGTGAAAATTAACTGCGGTGAAGTCAATTTGACGGAATGTTTTGAGTGTCATGAAGGTGATGATCAGTGTTGATAGTTCATAAAATTATGTATAAAATTCTTTGGATAATCTTCTTGGTTTTTAAATCCGGAGGAATAAAGTTTAATAATATCTTTATCCCAGGATTTTACAATATAATGTAGGTACATAACTTTTTAAATGTAGGTACATAATATCAATAATATACTACCTACTTCTCATTTTATACCTAATGATTAAGAGTACCACCAATGTAGGTGGGAAGGTAGGTACCTACCCTATGCATCAACAAACCTAAAGTCAAAAATAGATTGATTGTATTAAAGGTACAAAGAATACAATCTTATATTAAATACCACTTATGGTTACAAATAATACTAAACATAGGTAGTTAAGTAAGTATAATAATAATGTAATTCTGTTAATCATGCAAGTACCAACTTACCTACAAAATAAACCTAGGTATACCTTGGCTACGTGCATACCTACTTGAAACCATAATTAAGTAATAACACTAATAACTTAATTTTAATACATTATCAAAATTGGACGCTTAATTCTTAATATTTACAAATTAATGTTGAAAAATATGAATGTTTAGGATTATTGAGATTACCTACTCGCCAACAGAAGCCATAATCTACTAAAAGCTTTGGTTTGAGTTCTGATTCTAATAGCCATTCATTTTCTTTTATTTTATAATTTTTTTTTTTGAATCGTTACCTTGATAATGTATGTAGATACCTACGTTTCTAATTTCGACTGGGTAACTGCAAGGATAAATAAGTAGTAACAATTGTTATTAAAAAAAAAAAAAACATAGCAACCATCCTTCAAATCATCTAACGATGTTATTAAAGACAGACAGATTTTATCAGACTTCATTGAAGATTGTAGACGTACTTAGAGGAGACATAATATTATTATCATAACAATACCAACTTCAACTTTAGGGGGGTCTAAAGTTTATTTCATTTTTCTATTTACATTCCATTTTATGCAATTTGATTTTACTAGATTGCCTCGGATGGCAGTGTATTTACACTGAATTAATTTTACCATATTAATTAAGTATATTAAATTTACTGTCTGTTGTGACTACTAGACCAGACAGTACAGTTCAGAGAGAAAAATCATCAATTTTTAAATAGTGACTGGTGTTGTTTCACAGTTACTCCATAGTATTACATTATTTGTAATAAGTAATACATATGTCTTATTTTATAAATAATAAAGGTGGTACCTTCATGTATTGTGATGAAATTCCCTCGTTGGGAATGGTTACAAGCTGACCCTATACAACGAACAACAATAATAATAGTAACAATATTATTATATTATTTTAGAAGTTTATAACACCATTAGGTACTTAAGTAAGTTTCTAGAAATCTTAAAATTTTCCAAATAATTCAGGTACTTAAATTCAATAACAGATAAATATTATTGTGGCATCTATCATAATAATATCATATCATCATATCTTTTATATGCAGGTAGTCCTTGTATAGGTTTAAAAATAGATAGAGAAGAAATATTACCTATCCACAATATTTTATTTTTTCTATTTCTCCCATGTGTCTAAGTGATACCGATAGTCTCGAGAGAATGTAAGCAGGTACACTTACTCACTCCAGGTTAACACCTACTTATAGATTAATAGATCTGGTTTGATAAATCAAACAGCCTGCTATGCGAAATAACATTAGCATGATATCTAATCAATGATATCATTGATTTAGATACTTTTGAGTAAGTATGAAGGTAATTTTAATTACTTATGAACCGAGGGGTCAAGAACTCACAACTTCATCAAGATCGTTCCCCTTAGGACGTTATTTTTTACCAATTGATAATTTTGTGAATTAGAATAATGAAAAATAACAACATATTCCAATTCAGATCTGATTGTACAACTCCTGACTTTAAACATCTACAAGTAAGAAATAAATTAATTCATTAATTTATAGGTACTTTTCTATTATTGAGGGCGAGGCGATCGGGAAGAATAATTTAGAAATCAAACTAGCTTACCTGTAAGCGACGTTCGATTGTAATTATTCTTCCCGATCGCCTCGCCCGAAAATAATAGAAACCCACCCTCCCAACCCAAGAATAGTTTTTTTTTTTTTTTTTTTTTTTATGGCTCGGTTGTAGACCATTTGCCAATATCAAAGTTAGGGAAACTTATAAAACATTAAAACAATTTAATTTAGAGCGGATGGAAAAACCAGGATAGGATTTGGGAAGGATTAAATTTTTAAGTTGGTGTTTAAGTTTATAAAATCAACTAGAATAGAATATATACGAGGGTTATTATGATATAGAAGTAACTGGATAGAAGTAGGTAAAGGGACAGGAATAGATATCAAACTATTATAAAATGAATGGGAATCATAGAGGGGGCAGGAAAAAAATATGTGATTTATATCAGCTACACCGATGCCACATTCGCATTCGTCAGATTGTAAGATTTTGAGACGGGCAAGATGCGCCGGTGTGCTGTTGTGGCCCAAACGCATGCGTATAAGTGAGGAAGTTGAACGTTTATTATAAATTAGTTTGAAAAACCACGGTTTGCTCGGGATAGAAGGCTGGACTGTTTTGTAATATTTGCCCTTTACCGTAGAACTCTCCGCCCAGAGGCTATTCCAAGAATCTTGAAGATAGTCTGTGGGTAAAGAGCCAAGGTCATGGCAAAAGTTTTTATAAGGAAACATATCACCATCGACGACAGCCTCATTGGCCAGTTTATCTGCTCTACAGTTACCAGAGATGTTACAGTGACCAGGTATCCACGCAAAACAAACAGAGTAACCCGAGATGTTGCACATGTTTAAAAGCTGACGTAACTTAATAATAATAGGGAAAACGGTTTTTAACTTAAAAGGAAACTTCGATAACGATTGTAGCGCACTCATAGAATCGGAAAAATTATGGTTTTCTTTAACTGTAATAAAAGGACTAATTCTACGGCCTTGAGGAGGCCATAACATTCACCGGTAAAAACAGAGGTCTGTGGAGGGAATTTCACCTTTTGAACTATTTTAGATTGATGGTGGAATATCCCAACACCTACGTTACCTGAAGAAGAGTTTTTAGAGGCATCCGTATAAATGTATTGGTAGTCTTTCCAATCATTATTTAAGATGATGTTAAATCTTTCATTAGCCATGGAGGTGTCTTTATCTATGCCGAAGTTATATGTTATGTCAATAGATCTTACTAGAGATTCTAGGTCGCTGGAAAAGAGAGGGTGTGTAGGAGATCGATGCGTGGGGGCTTGTAAGGACATAAACTTACGAAAACTGACAACAGTGCATGGAAGTGGTTTATGAGACCAGGAATTACATGTTTCAATAAGAGTAGACAGAGCCTTAAGTTTATCATATAAGGGATGGTTAGAAAATTGAAAAGCTCTAAACAAGAATTTATCACATAGATACTGACGGCGAAGGAACATAGGAGGATCGACACATTCTAATTGTAGAGCATTGATTGGACTTGACTTCATAGCCCCAGATACTATTCTGAGAGCCTTAGCCTGAATGCGGTCAATTTTAGCAAATGCAGCCAAATTGCCAGGGGCCAATAAAAATGTACCGTAGTCTAGGACACTACGTATGAGCGCGTTATAAATAAGTTTTAAAGTATAAGGGTGAGCACCCCACCATACCCCTGCTAGGCATCTAATAATGTTTAGAAGGCGTTCGCATTTCGAATTTATATAGTCACAGTGTGGAACACCTAAAAGTTTGGAATCTAACATTACTCCTAAGAATTTAACATGGCTCTTTAATGGGATTGGTTGGCTATCATAATATACGAGAACAGGAGAACGAAGACGTTTTCTGGAAAACAGCATAACGGAACTCTTGGATGAAGAAAGTTCAAGACCGTTATAATCTAACCAAGTTTTCAAACTATTGAGTGCCGAGGACAGAGAAGTACAAGCGGGCTCGATTGATTGGTGAGAACAGTATATAAGTAAATCATCAGCGTATTGTAAAACACTAACAGGGCCATTTAAAGAGGATTCTAGATCATAAGCGTAAATGTTGTATAATATTGGACTTAACACTGAGCCTTGCGGTAAACCTTTCCACACAATGCGTGTTAAATTACGCCTTGTGTGGAAAGAGTCTTCTGAAAAGTCGGCGTTCGGAGTTTGCAGATGTATGTATCTACTGGACAAAATATTAATAATAAAGTTAGACAGGATTACAGGGATATTAAGAGCATTTAATTTTTGATATAGAATACTTAATACTACATTATCATACGCAGAAGTTATATCTAAGAAAGCAGCCACGACTGATTTTTTAGATAAGAATGCTAACCTTATATCAGTTGTTAATATGCTGACACTGTCCAAAGTGCTTTTACCACGGCGAAAGCCATATTGAGAAGGACTTAACAGCTGGTTACTCTCAATATACCACTCCAACCGGTTTTTAATTAGGTGTTCAACGATTTTGGTGACAACGGGAGATAAAACAATTGGCCTATAAGAAGAAACATCTGATGAGTCTTTACCAGGTTTTAAAATCGGTATGACTTCTTGTACTCTCCAAGAAGAAGGTACATTACCAGTAATCATGATGTTATTGATGACATCTAGTAGGTAAGAAAGGAAACTGTCACTAAGATGAGAAAAAAAAGAATAAGGAATTCCGTCTTCTCCAGGAGTGGATTCTTTACTAAAGTTATTAACTATGGCTTTGAGTTCTGAAAGGGTAAATAAACTACTAATGAAACCTAGTGTACCTTCAGTATTTACCGGTGGTATTAATAAAGGAATTTGCTCAGCCACTGAGGGAGGAGAAAGTTTATCCAAAAATGAATCAGCTAGAGGTAATGGAAGCGTTGCAGAGGATGTTTCTTTAAACGCAGATCTAAATCTCCTGATGTTCTGCCAAACAGCAGACGGCCTAGTTTGGGGGGATAAGGATAAACAGAAAGCTCTCCAACTTTCTTGTTTCTTTTTCCTAAATAGGTAGCTTTCTAGTTTCTCGGATGGAGTTACAGAGAATCTCAAAGTTTTCGTTTGAAGCAAACTCCCTATACCTTAGTTCGGCCAGCTTGCGATCCCTGATAGCTTGAGTGCAATCATTATCCCACCAGGGAGGGGATGGAATATAATTATGATGGCTAGACTTTTTTGGGAATGTTACATCCGCGACCTCTATAATGACTTTTGCCATGGCAATGGCAGATTCATGTTCGGAGCCCTGAGTGACATTGGGAAGTTGTGACAGCTTGTCATCTAAAAGTTGTTTGAACAAATGCCAATTAGCGTTATCTAGTTTGTATTTAAAACGGGATTTACGTTTGGGTTGAGTTTCAACCGCAAAAGCAAAATCTAAAAGTAAAGGATAGTGGTCGCTTCCATATGTATAAGGGAGGGATCTCCAAGTAATCAAAGATGCAAGATCCGAAGTGCAGATTGATAGGTCTGGTGCACTGAGCCCCTCCGTTGGGGCTGAACGCCTTGTTGGGGAGCCCGAGTTTAAAATACATAAATTATGGGAGTCAACTATGTCTAAAATTAAATTGCCATAACTATTTGAAACAGAGCTTCCCCAAGTTTGATGATGACAGTTGAAGTCTCCTATTAATATAAATGGTCTTGGAAGAGCCATTATGATTGTGTCTATTTCAGATAATATGTCATTAGTTGGACGGGGAATATAAATAGAAACAAAGCATATGTTCTTAACAGTAACTGCAATAATAGAGTAATCATTGTTGTGAGGTGGGATACTAAAGTGAGAAAATAATACTGGGTGGCGGATAAGCAATGCTACCCCACCATAACCATCAGAGCGGTCTTCTCTGACACATGCATAACCTGGAATCCTGAATATGGACTCAGGTTTTAACCATGTTTCTTGGACTGCTATGATAAATGGTTTGTATTTATTGATTATATGGATTAAATCAGATTTTTTTGATATAAGACTACGACAATTCCACTGAATTATTGCGGACTGATCCATTATTGTTTTTAATAAAAGAAGAAAATGCTTCAAGTAGTGGGGCAGCGTTTGACGGTAAAACTTGAAATTGGGAAAGCAAAGTAATTAAGGAGGAAAGGAAATCATTGATGTTAATTTCTGTATCATTTTCTTTACTTTTATTTGTAATGGCACACCCATTAGATGGCTCAGGCATCGAATATTCGCTGATTATTTTTCTATGAGCGTCCTTGTCATATCCCTTTCTTGGGCTAGGAGGAGGACGAGGTTTACTAAAAGTGGTTTTTTTATAGCTAAATGAAGTGTTTTTTACAGGTGATGGCAAATAAACAGGTAGGTCTGTGGGTTGCGGATATGCAGGGGAAGATGAAAATGAAGTAGCAAGAACAGCATCTGCATAAGAGACCCTAGAAATGGGAGGGTGTAATTTTGAAGCCTCCAGATAAGAAATACATGATTTTGCCATAACTTCTTTTATATTTCTTTGCTGAACATACTCAGGGCATTTCTTGTCAATAGCAAGATGTGCACCGTTGCAGAGGCAACATTGCACATCATCCTCATCAGCTGAACAGCCATGGCCAGAATGGCCTTGTCCACATCGAAAACATCTTGGAACTGAACGACATTGAGCCTTAACGTGTCCGTAACGACAACAATTATAACACTGAACTGTTGGATAAATGTATAATTCTACAGGCAATGAGTTATAACATACAAAAATTCTTTTTGGCAAAACCTGACCATCAAAGGATAAAACTACAGTTTCTGTTGCTTTAAAAGATGTAACACCATCAACTACTACCTTTTTATTTAATCGTCTCACTTTGATAATGGGGCCGCAGCCTGTAGGAATATTAGTGTTTTCTTTTATTTCTTCTTCAGACCAATCCGAAGGGATACCTCTAACTATACCTATTCTCGTAATGATAAAAGAAGGGATAAATGCTTTTAGGTTGCTGGTTATTAAATCAGTGTTACTGAGGAAAGTGTTGGCGTCATTTAACTGATTGAAGGAAATAGATAGGCGATTTCTGCCAATGCGTTTTAAACTACCATTGATAACATTTTTTATGTTGTGTTTTTTTAAAAATCGACCAAATGTAACCGGGTGTAATGTGGTACCATCATTTTGAGACTGTGTTTCTTTTACAATATGTACAACATATGGGGCAGAGTCACTGTTGGTAAACAAAGACCTTACTGGTGGCTGTTGAGGAGGAACTACTGGGGGCTGAACGGGCTTTTCGACGTCGGAACCACAACCGCAATATCCGTCGATCTTTTTACCATCTTTAGTGCGTTTTGTATGTTTTTTGTTGCACGTCCTGCAAATACGTTTCGCCGCAATTCGTTTTCTTTTGTCGCCTCTTAATGACACGGATGAAGCATCTGTGTCCATGCTAGTTTCAGCATTATAATCTATAGTAACATTGTGGGCAATGTCGGGTATTGTACCCCCGGGATCCCCGGGGGGATCCATGGTAGTGAAAAACTATGTACTAAAACTTACCAAGCTCTTCTGGCACTAATTTATAAATATACTTATATTTACATAAAAATGTACAAAATTATATTACATACATACAATTACATAAAAAGAGTTTAATTTTAAACCTTATCCTGGGTAAAGAGTTACGTAAAATAATTTTTTATCTGAAACACTAAAAAACCGCGTCAGCCAATTTTTAGGTTTCCCCCCAAGAATAGTTTTTTTTTTTTTTTTTTTTTTTTAATGGCTCGGTTGTAGACCATTTGCCAATATCAAAGTTAAGGAAACTTATAAAACATTAAAACAATTTAATTTAGAGCGGATGGAAAAACCAGGATAGGATTTGGGAAGGATTAAATTTTTAAGTTGGTGTTTAAGTTTATAAAATCAACTAGAATAGAATATATACGAGGGTTATTATGATATAGAAGTAACTGGATAGAAGTAGGTAAAGGGACAGGAATAGATATCAAACTATTATAAAATGAATAGGAATCATAGAGGGGGCAGGAAAAAAATATGTGATTTATATCAGCTACACCGATGCCACATTCGCATTCGTCAGATTGTAAGATTTTGAGACGGGCAAGATGCGCCGGTGTGCTGTTGTGGCCCAAACGCATGCGTATAAGTGAGGAAGTTGAACGTTTATTATAAATTAGTTTGAAAAACCACGGTTTGCTCGGGATAGAAGGCTGGACTGTTTTGTAATATTTGCCCTTTACCGTAGAACTCTCCGCCCAGAGGCTATTCCAAGAATCTTGAAGATAGTCTGTGGGTAAAGAGCCAAGGTCATGGCAAAAGTTTTTATAAGGAAACATATCACCATCGACGACAGCCTCATTGGCCAGTTTATCTGCTCTACAGTTACCAGAGATGTTACTGTGACCAGGTATCCACGCAAAACAAACAGAGTAACCCGAGATGTTGCACATGTTTAAAAGCTGACGTAACTTAATGATAATAGGGAAAACGGTTTTTAACTTAAAAGGAAACTTCGATAACGATTGTAGCGCACTCATGGAATCGGTAAAAATTATGGTTTTCTTTAACTGTAATAAAAGGACTAATTCTACGGCCTTGAGGAGGCCATAACATTCACCGGTAAAAACAGAGGTCTGTGGAGGGAATTTCACCTTTTGAACTATTTTAGATTGATGGTGGAATATCCCAACACCTACGTTACCTGAAGAAGAGTTTTTAGAGGCATCCGTATAAATGTATTGGTAGTCTTTCCAATCATTATTTAAGATGATGTTAAATCTTTCATTAGCCATGGAGGTGTCTTTATCTATGCCGAAGTTATATGTTATGTCAATAGATCTTACTAGAGATTCTAGGTCGCTGGAAAAGAGAGGGTGTGTAGGAGATCGATGCGTGGGGGCTTGTAAGGACATAAACTTACGAAAACTGACAACAGTGCATGGAAGTGGTTTATGAGACCAGGAATTACATGTTTCAATAAGAGTGGACAGAGCCTTCAGTTTATCATATAAGGGATGGTTAGAAAATTGAAAAGCTCTAAACAAGAATTTATCACATAGATACTGACGGCGAAGGAACATTGGAGGATCGACACATTCTATTTGTAGAGCATTGATAGGACTTGACTTCATAGCCCCAGATACTATTCTGAGAGCCTTAGCCTGAATGCGGTCAATTTTAGCAAATGCAGCCAAATTGCCAGGGGCCAATAAAAATGTACCGTAGTCTAGGACACTACGTATGAGCGCGTTATAAATAAGTTTTAAAGTATAAGGGTGAGCACCCCACCATACCCCTGCTAGGCATCTAATAATGTTTAGAAGGCGTTCGCATTTCGAATTTATATAGTCACAGTGTGGAACACCTAAAAGTTTGGAATCTAACATTACTCCTAAGAATTTAACATGGCTCTTTAATGGGATTGGTTGGCTATCATAATATACGAGAACAGGAGGGCGAAGACGTTTTCTGGAAAACAGCATAACGGAGCTCTTGGATGAAGAAAGTTCAAGACCGTTATAATCTAACCAAGTTTTCAAACTATTGAGTGCCGAGGACAGAGAAGTACAAGCGGACTCGATTGATTGGTGAGAACAGTATATAAGTAAATCATCAGCGTACTGTAAAACACTAACAGGGCCATTTAAAGAGGATTCTAGATCATAAGCGTAAATGTTGTATAATATTGGACTTAACACTGAGCCTTGCGGTAAACCTTTCCACACAATGCGTGTTAAATTACGCCTTGTGTGGAAAGAGTCTTCTGAAGAGTCGGCGTTCGGAGTTTGCAGATGTATGTATCTACTGGACAAAATATTAATAATAAAGTTAGACAGGATTACAGGGATATTAAGAGCATTTAATTTTTGATATAGAATACTTAATACTACATTATCATACGCAGAAGTAATATCTAAGAAAGCAGCCACGACTGATTTTTTAGATAAGAATGCTAACCTAATATCAGTTGTTAATATGCTGACACTGTCCAAAGTGCTTTTACCACGGCGAAAGCCATATTGAGAAGGACTTAACAGCTGGTTACTCTCAATGTACCACTCCAACCGGTTTTTAATTAGGTGTTCAACGATTTTGGTGACAACGGGAGATAAAACAATTGGCCTATAAGAAGAAACATCTGATGAGTCTTTACCAGGTTTTAAAATCGGTATGACTTCTTGTACTCTCCAAGAAGAAGGTACATTACCAGTAATCATGATGTTATTGATGACATCTAGTAGGTAAGAAAGGAAACTGTCACTAAGATGAGAAAAAAAAGAATAAGTAATTCCGTCTTCTCCAGGAGTGGATTCTTTACTAAAGTTATTAACTATGGCTTTGAGTTCTGAAAGGGTAAATAAACTACTAATGAAACCTAGTGTACCTTCAGTATTTACCGGTGGTCCTATTAATAAAGGGATTTGCTCGGCCACTGAGGGAGGAGATAGTTTATCTAAAAATGAATCAGCTAGAGGTAATGGAAGCGTTGCAGAGCATGTTTCTTTAAACGCAGATCTAAATCTCCTGATGTTCTGCCAAACTGCAGACGGCCTAGTTTGGGGGGATAAGGATAAACAGAAAACTCTCCAACTTTCATGTTTCTTTTTCCTAAATAGCTTTCTAGTTTCTCGGATGGAGTTACAAAGAATCTCAAAGTTTTCGTTTGAAGCAAACTCCCTATACCTTAGTTCGGCCACCTTGCGATCCCTGATAGCTTGAGTGCAATCATTATCCCACCAGGGAGGGGATGGAATATAATTATGATGGCTAGACTTTTTCGGGAATGTTGCATCCGCGACCTCTATAATGACATTTGCCATGGCAATGGCAGATTCATGTTCGGAGCCCTGAGTGACATTGGGAAGTTGTGACAGCTTGTCATCTAAACGTTGTTTGAACAAATGCCAATTAGCGTTATCTAGTTTGTATTTAAAACGGGATTTACGTTTAGGTTGAGTTTCAACCGCAAAAGCAAAATCTAAAAGTAAAGGATAGTGGTCGCTTCCGTATGTATAAGGGAGGGATCTCCAAGTAATCAAAGATGCAAGATCCGAAGTGCAGATTGATAGGTCTGGTGCACTGAGCCCCTCCGTTGGGGCTGAACGCCTTGTTGGGGAGCCCGAGTTTAAAATACATAAATTATGGGAGTCAACTATGTCTAAAATTAAATTGCCATAACTATTTGAAACAGAGCTTCCCCAAGTTTGATGATGACAGTTGAAGTCTCCGATTAATATAAATGGTCTTGGAAGAGCCGTTATGATTGTGTCTATTTCAGATAATATGTCAATAGTTGGACGGGGAATATAAATAGAAACAAAGCATATGTTCTTAACAGTAACTGCAATAATAGAGTAATCATTGTTGTGAGGTGGAATACTAAAGTGAGAAAATAATACTGGGTGGCGGATAAGCAATGCTACCCCACCATAACCATCAGAGCGGTCTTCTCTGACACATGCATAACCTGGAATCCTGAATATGGACTCAGGTTTTAACCATGTTTCTTGGACTGCTATGATAAATGGTTTGTATTTATTGATTATATGGATTAAATCAGATTTTTTTGATATAAGACTACGACAATTCCACTGAATTATTGCGGACTGATCCATTATTGTTTTTAATAAAAGAAGAAAATGCTTCAAGTAGTGGGGCAGCGTTTGACGGTAAAACTTGAAATTGGGAAAGCAAAGTAATTAAGGAGGAAAGGAAATCATTGATGTTAATTTCTGTATCATTTTCTTTACTTTTATTTGTAATGGCACACCCATTAGATGGCTCAGGCATCGAATATTCGCTGATAATTTTTCTATGAGCGTCCTTGTCATATCCCTTTCTAGGGCTAGGAGGAGGACGAGGTTTACTAAAAGTGGTTTTTTTATAGCTAAATGAAGTGTTTTTTACAGGTGGTGGCAAATTAACCGGTAGGGCTGTGGGTTGCGAATATGCAGGGGAAGATGAAAATGAAGTAGCAAGAACAGCATCTGCATATGAGACCCTAGATACGGGAGGGTGTAATTTTGAAGCCTCTAGATAAGAAATACATGATTTTGCCATAACTTCTTTTATATTTCTTTGCCGAACATACTCAGGGCATTTCTTGTCAATAGCAAGATGTGCACCGTTGCAGAGGCAACATTGCACATCATCATCATCAGCTGAACAGCCATGGCCAGAATGGCCTTGTCCACATCGAAAACATCTTGGAACTGAACGACATTGAGCCTTAACGTGTCCGTAACGGCAACAATTATAACACTGAACTGTTGGATAAATGTATAATTCTACAGGCAATGAGTTATAACATACAAAAATTCTTTTTGGCAAAACCTGACCATCAAAGGATAAAACTACAGTTTCTGTTGCTTTAAAAGATGTAACACCATCAACTACTACCTTTTTATTTAATCGTCTCACTTTGATAATGGGGCCGCAGCCTGTAGGAATATTAGTGTTTTCTTTTATTTCTTCTTCAGACCAATCCGAAGGGATCCCTCTAACTATACCTATTCTCGTAATGATAAAAGAAGGGATAAATGCTTTTAGGTTGCTGGTTAGTAAATCAGTGTTGCTGAGGAAAATGTTGGCGTCATTTAACTGATTGAAGGAAATAGATAGGCGATTTCTGCCAATGCGTTTTAAACTACCATTGATAACATTTTTTATGTTGTGTTTTTTTAAAAATCGACCAAATGTAACAGGGTGTAATGTGGTACCATCATTTTGAGACTGTGTTTCTTTTACAATATGTACAACATATGGGGCAGAATCACTGTTGGTAAACAAAGACCTTACTGGTGGCTGTTGGGGAAGAACTACTGGGTGCTGAACAGGCTTTTCCACGTCGGAACCACAACCGCAATATCCGTCGATCTTTTTACCATCTTTATTGCGTTTTGTATGTTTTTTGTTGCACGTCCTGCAAATACGTTTCGCCGCAATTCGTTTTCTTTTGTCGCCTCTTAATGACACGGATGAAGCATCTGTGTCCATGCTAGTTTCAGCATTATAATCTATAGTAACATTGTGGGCAATGTCGGGTATTGTACCCCCGGGATCCCCGGGGGGATCCATGGTAATAAAAAACTATATGCTAAAACTTACCAAGCTCTTCTGGCACTAATTTATAAATATACTTATATTTACATAAAAATGTACAAAATTATATTACATACATACAATTACATATAAAGAGTTTAATTTTAAACCTTATCCTGGGTAAAAAGTTACTTAAAATAATTTTTTAACTGAAACACTAAAAAACCGCGTCAGCCAATTTTTAGGTTTCCCGCGCTTCCCCCAAGAATAGTTGTAAGTTGTAACAATCAGACTCAATGAACAGCGCAGCGAACTTTTAACTAAATGACAGACATAGACAAGGAGCGGTAAACAGTAAGTGTAAGCTCAGAATACGATTTCTTTTTTATTTTTACTGAGTTAAACTTATGTGACGCCTGAGTGACTAGGAGGCCTACTACAAGTAAGAAATAAATTAATTCATTAATTTATAGGTACTTTTCTATTATTTTTCGGGCGAGGCGATCGGGAAGAATAATTACAATCGAACGTCGCTTACAGGTAAGCTAGTTTGATTTCTAAATTATCTATTACTTTCTTTATAGCCCTGATTCTTCGTCTTCGGTTCAAAATTTTGATTCTTCAGTTCTTTGCCCCGAAGACTACTTGTAGCTCCCTTGACGCCACTAGAGTAAAGTACCCCTAGGTGATCGTAAAAAAAAAAAAAAAAAAAAAAAAAAAAAAAAATGATCTCTTGAATTACCGAGGTCCCTCCATGAGTAATTTATATTTTTAAATATATTAAATTGTTTAAACTTTTTTGTTGTTTTTATTAAATAGTTATTCTGACAGAAGTCCTCTCGGCAGGGAGTTTAAGTAACAGTATTCTCCGAGGTGCAGGGGTACCGCCAATTTCCTGACTCCAAATAGCGGCAATTCAAAGATTAAAATACATTTTTTTATATATTTATTGTTGTGCATGATCTCTTCTAAAGTCATACTAACATTTCAACTATCACCTTTAGTAAATAACACTTCTAAATATAGGAAAATCTTATAATTCAATCTTGATTCAATTATTTATATGTTGTCAGGTAGCTTATGTAAGTTAACGAGCTGCCCGTTTACTGTGGTGTCCACAATTCATGGTACGCGAAAATAATATATGTAATGTATTAGAATGTACCAAAAGTGTGGTATTTTCCGTAGTAGACGCGTAGTAAACGCTACGAGTTTGCTACGAAATTCTTGCAACCAAACATTACTCGTAGCAATCTCGTAGTACGTGCTACGAGCCTGTGCCTGCTACGTCGTTTATTATAACTACAGATTCTCGTAGCAGTCATCTCCAGTAATGTGGTTCATAGCAAAAATCAATAGTCCCATACTGCCAAAGTTCTAAATGATGCGGTAAAGTTTTAGATGTTTTAAGGTCCCTTTTTATGCTAAGATAATACACAATTTTAATGCTTATATTAATCACGTAAATTAAAAAAATGAAAATTTCTAATTTATTTTTTATATAAATAAAAATTAAATTATTTTACAAAATTAGAGCACATTTAATTCCGCTGCATTTATTACAGTGATAAAATACAAGTTTAGTTTTATAGGAATAAAGTCCCAAGATTTTCAGATTGCATGTGCATTAAAAACATCCATCCCACGGACTCACGTTGCTTGGTAGCGATGCAGCGAGTATCGGATCGCTCAATCAACTAGCTGCGATCGAATGCCGTCTTTTTATATCGACGATAATTGATACCAATCTCAATTCATAAATAGACATTTCTGTGCTTCACACCACACATGATATTTTTAGCATATAAGTAAACTACTTAATCAATTGTTTCCTTATAAGGTTTCACAGATAGGAAGTTAGAGGATGAAGTTAATGTATTCTTAATAAATCCTGTATTCGACTTTAATTTATATTTAACTTAAGTTTTGTATGTATTCATAGGGACTTATTTTTAAGTGTAAGATTTATTTACATTACAGTTATTTACACAATAGTGTAGGCTGAGGCAGCTGTCACCTTCATTACGCGATTCAATGGAATTTGTTATATTTTTTATTAATTTTTAAATCAGAAAGAAGAATCGCCAATCTTTAAAACTCGTGGTTGGCGAAACTTGTCCTCTAGTAGCGATGCTATGTCCTATGATCCTTTATGTCGTGTCTTCTTACGACAGCAAAAAGGATTTCTTAGGATTTCATTTTACAACGTACTGTTAAAGCTCATTACTCAATTTCGAGATCATGATTATATACAGAAAGTTAATAAATAAGCGTTAACTTTGTTAACTGGAGCTTGTTGTAGTTACTGAGGTCAAATTTTAGGGCAGTCTTACACTGAACGTAAGGTTTAAATAAAGCAAGTTAGGTAACTATTTATTTTTTATTAAAATACTTATAAGTAGGTACCCAAGTATTAGCATGCATTTAAGAAATTGTATGCAAGTATTGCATTAGCATGTAAAAAGGACTGTCCGCGTGTACTATGTCTGTGGAAGGCGCTAGTGTCTGTAACAAAGCATTTCTCGCTGTCACACAAAAACTGTAGCATTATTTAAATTGTAATCTATCGTGTTGTGTAGCCATGTATGAAATAAATTATTTATTAATTATTATTATATACTACATATTCGCATAGGAAGCCGGTTCGCACTAACAAAATGCGAATTGCGAATTGCACGCCAGTCTCAGGCGCATCGCTATGTAGATTATGAGTATTGTCACTATTGCTATACCATCGTAATTAAGAACTATTTCTATTTGAGCTACTGTTTTTGCTAACAGTCTCTCTGTATGTATGCCATATACTTGTGGATTATAATTATGCGGATCGTTACCAATTATGATTATAATTATTGCAGCATCAGTTAAAATAATAGTTATAAAAAAATCTGATTGCATTGCATCTCTATGGACATATATATGTAATAAGTTTATGTCCAAATTCATTACAGATCAGTAGTATCGTAATAATGCCTAGAAGGTGGAGGAGGTGGGCAATAGCAATTCCTAATATTGCTGGCACATTGTAAAGTTTTATTATTCTAAAGTATTTCAATATTCAATTGTCATGTATCTCATCAAAATCGAAATATTTTACATAACATTCAGGCATATTCATATTCATTTCACATGTTATCAAATTGGAATAGTTGTAACTACTGAAATAAGCACAATAAGCTATCCGTTCCCTTTTCTTACTTTTTATGGGAATTCTATTAGAATATATTCATGTCAATAGGGTCGTTTTTACGGGAATTCTGATTGAATAAAATTCATGTATTGGGATAATAGTTTCATTGTTTCGTTGCGCCCCAGCTACTCATGGGTGGTTTAGGTCTTGTCTTTTAAAATTTTCCATTTATAATTTTTTAATAATTGTTCCTTTGCAAAACTTTCTCTTTTCTAAATTACGAAACAACTCCTACATTTTGTAAAAAGAAATTTCACATACGTCAGGTATCGCGGCAGGGGCATCGCTGTACGGTACAGCTAGTTAAGTATTAAAAATTGGAAGACGAAGGAATTAAAAGTCAGCAAAGTAAGCAGTTTTACAAATTTTTATCCTAATTTTTTAAAACGTGTTTTTAACTTTAAGTAAGCTTGAAAATTGGTGATCATGTTTATATACGTTTTACTAACAAATATCAATACTACATTTGGTATTAAACCCAATATGTGCGAAGTCTGACACGCACTTGGCAGGATTTTATTTTACGTAGACCGTTAGTAAAATCGCAATATGCTATTTTTATTTCTCAGCTCATTACCTCTGAATAACAGTGTGTCCGTCGGTTTACTACGGTGACATTAGATCACGCACAGGGACCTCTTTCATACGGCCAACAGTTAACTAGCAACTATTATCCTAAATTAGTAAAAGCGAAAACACCTAAAAGACATAATCGTGACTAGAGAAAGTTCTTAGGCTTTATTAGTGCCCGACTACGTGAAATATCAAATGAAAGTCACGGACTATATAGCCGGAGGAGTTTGTCTGAGAAATTATATTTATTTTGTATACATTTGACAAAATGTATCATCTATATTTAAGGAAACAACATTATAGTTGACGATCTTTTGGAATACAAATTTTTTACGTTTTAATGTGGATCAAGGGTTAGGTTATTAAAGTCAGGTAAATATTTAATCATGGAATATTTGCTGCAAAAATCAGGGAGTCCCCTATTGTTAACAAAGTTACCTATTCATCTCAGTTTAACTAAGTGTAATTTAATGAACGGATTTCTATTGATTACTCAATAAGGATGACGATAAGGTATGAAAAAAAATTATTAGTCTGTCGGTTAGATTATAAAAAAAATATTAGACACGCATTTTTTGCATTATCATTGAAATGACACGATATTAAGACATAAATAACTCATTAAAGATATGGTGTGGGAGTGCGCTGAGTCATGCAGAGGTACAAAAGCTACCTAAGCGTGACGTCATTCGAGATTTCGCTTGAAAATATCGCTGTAAAAATATAGAAAAATACGTGTCGTCACCCCTATTAGATGACAAACGAACTTTTTATTCATCTCTCTCTCTCCTCTAACCGATGTTCTCTCTGCTCGCTCTACTCTACCTTCCCTTCCTACTCGCTCCTCTCTTGCTTTCCCGACTTTTCCCTCTCTCCCCCCGGGACGCTGACTTTCGTTACGACCATTACTACCAGTTCGCTCTACCATAAACCGCGTAAAAAGTTTTCTTTTTCAAATCATTTAAGTTTGATTTCATCTTTCGTTATTGTGTTTTGAATGTTTTGATGTATGCAGCGACATTATTCTTTCGATCGGTGTTAACTCAGGCACTTTTGTTCGTCACTAAAGAATGGAAGAAAAGAACGGCCGTCAGCTATAGGAAACATTGCCTTCGACACTTCGACGCGCATAGATTCACTGTTCAAGGGTGAAAGCCATTGTTCCGCTGGACAGACTTGATGACTGTTTCATTGAATTTAAAAGTTCTCTATAATCGATGTCCTTTTTGGTAACTAGTAGAAGATTATTATGCCGGTGTGGCGTGGTCGGTGTGTTACTTTCTTTTCACGCTGCAGGTCGTGGGTTCGATTCCCACCCGAGGCAGACATCTCTCATCGATCATCTCGAGTCTGGGTGTAATTATCTATTAGAAGTATATATTTACTATAGGAAAGTAATATATTATGTATATACCAGTTATCTGGTTTTCATAACACAAGCTTTACTTAGCTTGGGACCAGATGACCGTGTGTGTTAATGTTCTAGAATATTATTAAATTATTATTATTATTGCCACAAGCCTACGCAATGTATGGTCTATCGCTAAAAGCTACCAAATAACCATAATTCTGTACTTATTTACCCAGTATATAAATTATTTTAAATACGATATTTTTAAATCAGTTTCATTATCAAAGGCAATTAATTAATTAAAATTATAAACCACTTTGTTTATTTGTGACTGGAAGCGCCATCTAGCAGTATCTGTGATAAACGAACCTTATGATAAGGGTTGTAAAGTTGTGCCCTCGAAACAAAACGAGTACAACCATAGATTATGTAACAGTGGTAGGTACAGATCCTAGCAATGCTCTCTGTTAACACCAGATGTCTTTTCCTCCTGTCAGTTCAGAAGCCTGTCACAATTCACTTCAACCCTATTTAGTGTACTACTGCTGGGTACAAGTCTTCTCTCAAATATAGTACGAGTTGAGAGATTTTAGGCCTTAATCCACACACGCTGACTAAATGCAGGTTGGTGGATGTCAGGTGTTCTCGAATGATTACTTCTTAGGCATGCCGGTTTCCCCACGACGTTTTCCTTCACCGATATAGCGCAGCGGCGATGAAACAATTCACACAAAGATGTGTGGACACGACTGGGGATCGAACCCGCGACCTTAAATTTTGAGAGGCGAGGCTGACACCGCTGCGCTACCGCTGCTCAAACTACTACACAAACGTTGCTGCTGAAGCCTACTAACTACTTACATATAATATCAAAAAAATTGTAGAAGTATATATTTTACATTAATACATTTTCAAGAGGCTCAAAATCATGATGTCCAGGGCTTATAATAATAACAATAAATTTTACCAGCCATAAAGTATTTCTAGATGAAAGAATTGTCTACCTATTTCTTAGTAAATTTCCACTTTGATTGGAGTTATAAACCCTTGATTTATTAGAGGACACGTTTATATGCTCTTTATTAGAGGACGATTGTTCAATCTTAATATATATATTTCTTGTGTGCGTGTGTATGTGACTGAACTCCTCCTAAACGACTGGACCGATTTTGATGAAATTTTTTGTGTGTGTTCTAGGGGATCTGGGAATGGTTTAGATTCACAATTTTGCGCGGTACGAAGTTCGCTGGGGCAGCTAGTAGCCATATAAGTTTTAACCAAGGTTTATTCTTTTATGTAAATACCTCGATCGCCCAACGCGAGGTCCAGGGTTCGATTCTCGGGTCGAGAAAAAATACTTTTCTAATATACTTACGAGAATCTTAGTAAAAGCTCGGAGTTTGGAATGGTGCCCTGTTAAAGGCAGTAGGTTCGCCCCCTATTACGAAAAGTGGGTGATATTTACCTCTGCCGACATCCTTGGGCTTCCTTGGGCATCCTTGGCTTGACGCTTCTTTTAACCGCGATGACGCAGCGGTATCAGCCTCGCTTTCAAAGTATAAGGTTCGATTCCCGGTCGTAGTACGACACTAAAAAGATTTGATGTAGTGAAGGTATTTAAATATATATATATATGACGTTTTGACAGAATTTCCAAACATTAGATAGGCTTAAGTCATCGGGCTATTATAAAAAAGTAACCAAACCTTTTATAGATAAACTAGCTAACCGTACCGGCTTCACATGGGTAAAAATCATAACTCAAATCTTCGTCATGAATCACTGTCTATAGGTAAAAACCACAAGAATATTTGTTTAGTAGTGTTTGTGTTTATCGGTAACAGACAGCGGAACGGACTTCATTTTTTACCCGACTGCGCAACGCAAAGCTGTTGTAATGTGTTTATTAGCCTATGTAAGTTCCTTTGAAGCACTATACAGACCAAAATTCTCTGCCGATTTTTAGTGGTCTAGAATTCTATAATGTATTCGAAAAATACTATTGAAAAAAAAATATATATTCAAATTAGGAACATAACTGAACAATCGAGATCCATTATTCGACAGCTATAATCAAATTTTTCAATGGATCCTTACAAAAAAATGTATTTATGTAGTATGTTAAGTTTTTGGTGAACCAACTAAATAAACAGATAAATTATTGAAATAAAACTACTTTTTAACGGATTTTATCGCGGTTTATTTTAGATTTTAGATCCCGACGTTTAAATAAATAAATAAAAAAAAAAAAAAATAATAATAATAAAAAAAAAAATTATATCCGTTCTTAGTGGTATTTGGGACTAGATGGCGCTATTATTGTGTACGTAGTGCAGTTGGGGTTTTTGATGATTTAAATTTTTATTAAATTTTTTACTATTTAAAAATTTTAATTCAATTCAATTCAAAGTTAAACGCAACGTAAATTTGTTTTTAAACCCTTTAT
Source organism: Meganola albula (assembly GCA_936450015.1). NCBI lineage: Eukaryota > Metazoa > Arthropoda > Insecta > Lepidoptera > Nolidae > Meganola > Meganola albula. The sequence continues at coordinate 6,949,402 of OW388155.1, read as the reverse complement.
AAATGTACACATGACTACCCATCAAGCTATACATTTCCAGTATAAGCTGACCTCTTATTGTACGAAAATCCTATATAATGCGAGATCAACTTTTATTGAAATGTTTCGTTACTGTGCAGCCTTGTGTACCAGCAACTAAACTGAAAATATCAAAACGAATGAAAATCATAATTTTATTGTGTCAAATGTTTATTAAATAATCTGTTTTATTCATGCGTAGTGGAAACTGTAAGTAATGGATCGTCTTCACTCATCCTCCTTATTTTAGGAGTTATATTCATAACATAAGATGATCCTCCAGGATCCGCTGAAGTTATCTTTTTACTCGTATCCGATATACCCGGTCCAAAGAGTTCTGCTTGAGTATACAATGCATTTGGTGCAACATTCTGTTTAACATATGAATATTTCCGTATTATATTTAATATTTCAATTTTTGCTGATAATTTATTCTGGTCATCAATATTTTTTACTGACTGGACTAGAGAGAGACAGAATGCCCTGTCCTCATCGTACTCTGCAGTATCGTACTTTATTTGTTCAGGCATATATCTAACTTCATGAGGAACACTTATTTGAATTGATGATCTGGACTTTTCTTCATCATCTTCTTCTTGATATTCATGTGAGATGGAACCACGACTGCCTGGCTCAGGCTTACATATACTTCTTTGTTTTTCTTTAACAAACGGTAATAGGAATGATAGATCGTCATAATACCTATATTTCCTTCGTTTAGGATCAACTGCCTTTGTTTTATCAGTTTGTACGTGGTATTCTCGTCGAAAATTGTCTCTTATATGTTTCCACTTCGCTTGCACATGTCGACCTGGAATAAAATAAAATGTTGTTCATATAAAAATCATAATCCTTCTGTTGCCATCGGCTGAACCGGCTTGATATTAGGATAAAAAGTAGTTTATGTGCCTCTATCTCTTAGCCAAATTTCATCCAAATCTATCCAGTAGTTATTGCGTTTTAGTGTAAACAAACATCCACACCTTCACACATCCATGCATTCATACAAACTTCGCATTTATAATATTGGATACTTATGAGTTAATAAGGAGACCTGCTGGTTACCTCACGATGTTTTCCTCACCGATAGGAATTGAGCAGCGGCGATTACTTCAATCAACTTCAATGCACAGAATTACATGTGAACACAACCGGGGTTCGAACCTACGACCTATATTTCAAAGCTAGATATGGTATTGACAAGTTTGTACATAATATGTATCTATCTCTACTAATATTTTAAAATTTATTTGTTTGAGTATTGATCCAATTTAAAAATTCTTTCACTGTTATATAGCCCATTTATTGAGAAAGGCTATAAAGCTTGAAAAGTGAAATATAAAATAGGCTACTTTTACTATAAAATATAAATATATTTAAAATGATATGATATCAAAAGTATGTAGAGCGGGCAAAGCCGCGGCGGAAATTTAGTGTGTGTAGGTATATATTGATAAATACTAGTGATAATACTTACATCGTATCAATTTTTGACCCTTTGACAGATTATTCCAGTCATCCGATAGCTGTTGACCAACCTCCTTCCACGCTTTCCGCTTCAATGTCTTGTTTGTGAATTCAGACAGAGTAGTATTATAGAGTGTGGGTTGAGCTTGGATCGCAGCTATCAGTTCTTCCGGTGAAACGTCCCATTTCTTTGTCGACATTATATTAATTAGGTACCTCTTCAATATAGTCTAATTGTACAACTCTGCTTACTATGTTTAATAAATTGTGCTTAGGAGAGCGCAACGTCGCGGCGGCGCGCGGCGGTGCGACGTCTATAAGCAACGCCCTTGCGTGGCACACTGGCGCTAACGTTTTTTTAGCGCACGTCGTGCGTGCGTCGATTCTCTCTCTCACTCCGAACCACTAATAGTATCGGGAACTCTCTTTCACTCGGTCGCTGATAAGTAAAACAAATGCAACGTTGCCGGACCGTCTGCTTCATCATAACGCTAACTAGAATTGCGTTAATCGTATATTGCAGACATTGCATTTATATTCAATTGCAGCAAATCTAAATCTAAATGCCCTTGACATTTTTTATATGTATATGTATGTAGGTATTATCTAACATTACGGTAATTAGGTCATCGAATACTAACTAATCGGTATATTTAAATAATTAGGTAATATTAAAGTTAGCAAAGTGGTTAAATTTAACATTAATAACAACGGCCTTGATGTTACTTTCTTTTTCTTCTAGAGGCAGTACATGTTAATTTGTATTAAATGTACTAAATATATGTATGTACCATTGTACCTAGTGGCGAAGAGTCTATACAAGCCGATTTCTATCGGCTTCCCTTTAGGAATTGATTAATATTGTCTACTTTTTTTAAATTATGTAACGTTTAAAAGTTTTTAATAGCATAAAAAATAAGTACCTATAATGTGAAGGTTGTGGCCGCCATAGAAACATCGGTGATTATACTATATATTTTATATTTCATCAAATATCTAAAAATCTATGAAGAATTTTCTGATATAGTAAATGGAAGAATGATAGGTCATTTTAAGGTCTTTACCTAATAAAAAATAAAAAACATTTCGTTATTTTTTTGAAAATAGAAAATTAGTATGATAAAAACAAACATTTCTTCTTAAAAAAATTATTTAATTAAAATTGATTTTTTTTTATAAATTCTAATCATTAATAATCAGTGTTGCCATTGATTACACATCGACAGCGATTGTTAATACTTAAAATTGAAGTGTTCTTTGCAAGTGTTCGTAAAGTTGTTGTTCCGTCGTCAAATTTGGCGGGAAATCTCTCAAAGCTTTTCGTTGTTACATGTCCCAGGCGTGTTCGATAGGATTTAAGTCGGGCGACTGTGCAGGCCAATCCAAAACTTGAATATCGTGATCTGGAAGAGCGGCCGACACCAGCCGCGCCGTATGGGAAGTAGCATTATCGTGCATGAGTAGAAATTCCTGGCCTATTTGGATTTTTTCAGATTTCCAATTTTCACCACTGGTACCTCACTTCAACCCTTTTTAGTGTCCCACTGCTGGGCACGGGTCTTCTCTCAACTATGTTACTAGTTGAAAGAGTTTAGGCCTTAAGCCACACACGCTGGCCAAGTGCGGGTTGGTGGATGTCAGATGTCCGCGAATGATTAGTTCTTAGACAAGCCGGTTTCCTCACGATGTTTTCCTTCACCGATATTGAGCAGCGGCGATGAAACAATTCACACAAAGATGTGTGGGCACGACTGGGATTCGAACCCGCGACCTTATATTTCTAAGGCGAGGCCGGTACCACTGCGCTACCGCTGCTAACCAATAGAATCAGATGGTGTCCTCACATGCAATATTTATCTAAGGACTTTCACGGCTAAAATTGGGTACCAACATATATCAGTCAAATGAAGACACCTGCAGAGTGCAGAAGAAGTCCGAAATCAGCATGGAAAGATTCATCCAGTACTAGTTTTCAGACAATGGCTCTGCCCGCGCGTAGGTCGGTTATCGCGCTAAACCATTAGACCTCTTTTTGCCCAGTTAGCAAAAAGTCCTTCCTCGGGTCTCATACTATATCCATCAACTACCTATATCCATACCAACTATATCCATACCAAATTTCATACAAATCGGTTCAGTAGATTTTTACTTAAGTAAAGGTGGATATACACTAGAGCATTTCCTCAAGCATTTCTATGTAATGTAACGTTCTTTTGAATTGTAGCAACAAGTAAAAGCTCAGTTTTCTTTGTATTGCATTTTGGTTTCCATTGCATTTTGGATCGTGAACGGGTGACACACTACATACAACACATCATAGAGCGGCTCGTTGTTCTGTTACAAGTAAATGCTCTAGTCTATAGTGCATCTACTCTATTCCCGTATGAACTAATAAACAGAAGAAACCTTTATACCTCAAGGTATTTTACTACCTATTGTTGAAATCACAATTGTTTATTGCAACGAAAATTTATTGAATAAGTATTTACAAGGAATATATTATGTTTAGTAAACAAATCCATCTTTTCTAACAAAATAGATACATATTTGTACCTTTACTCATACAATTAAACGGTAATCAAATATTAATTAATAGATTTAGTCTATGGTAATCATTTAACAAAACAATGGCCTTACTATGATGACTACCATAGATTTCTATAAGTAAGGTAAGTACTGTTGTCATAATAAATTCTTTTTGATAATGATAATATCTAGAAGTAGGTTAAATAAGTACTTCGATGCGTATACATTACATTATTATTAAATTGAAAACTGGTAAATGAGCAGAAGGTAACATTTACGTATTAGGCCATTTATCTAAAGCTATGCTGTAAGTTAATATTAATCTAAAGACAAATTTCATTGAAAAACTTTACACGTCAGTGATCATATCAAACGACCACGGCTGGGACAGTCGTTTGATATTTGTTCTAATACAAACGAAGTATAATAAATATGAAAATAAAAATATTTCAACGACAAGTTTTAGATTGAAACAAAACTACATTTTAACGGATTTTATCGCGGTTTATTTTAGATTTTAGATCCCGACGTTTCAAAGTCTTGCAAACTTTATGTTTACGGGTGTTCAAGCTTCATGTGGAGTTTTAGTTTAAGAAAAGCAAACTTAGAGGATGTTGTCCAGAGTTTGGTTTGCCAATAAAAAACCAATGAACTCAAACTCGATGAGTACCTATATTATGTCTTTTTTAGGAATTCCTGCGACCTTCTTCTGAAACCATCACCATCATTCATCAACTAAAGTCAATCAGTGCCTAACGCAAATATTCCGAAGTTGAATAGAATCTATCGTTAGGTTAGGTTAGCTAAATTATCCATGTTTCTAGTTTCGATAAGTAAATATATCATTCATTTAAGTATAATATTAGTTCGTTTGACAAAATGCAAGTCCACAGACTAGAAACTCAAGACAAAAGACTGAACAGTAGAACATTAGATTAGACTCAAGTGGAATCCTGGTTTCTTATTTAAAATGAATTACCTACAAACAGAAAATATTTCCTACTTCCGCCTTGGTATAAAAACGTAAGTATATCTGTATCACAACACCCGACGGACAAAGGTTTGATTGAAATTGTCTTTATGTTAATACAGGTAGGTGTGGAACTAGAAGCAGGTAACAGCGTTAAAGTAGCAACGAAGCACTCGCCCTCGACCATTGCCAGCCTGGCCTCGCCGCTGCAGCATGCTCTGCGAACAACACAACACGGGACTTTGATTAGACAAAGTACCTGTCTTAAATTTATAAATAACTTCCTGCCTATTGAAATGCATAATGAACACTAATTTAAATATATATACGATCATATGACAGTGGAACTCTTGGCCGCTTCGGTGCTATGTCAGTGTGAATTGAACCTCAATTTTTTTATTTTAATATTATATTTTATATGGGCCTTGTAGCCTGAATTAAACGGGTTTTATTATTATTATTATACCCGATACACATGTAGTACCTAGTAGGTGTAGTCGTAGACGATACGACGCGACGCGACGTAGAGCTACGAGACAGCGCTACGAGTCGTAGCACTCGTAGCCATGCGTAGCCTTCAGTCGTTATACTCATTTAATAAAGCGTAACAAAAGAAGCGATGACTATATTATAGTCATCGCTTCTTTTAACAAAAGAAGCGATGACTATAATATAGTCATCGTATAGCTGCTACGTGCTACAACGTAGTTACCATCCTTATCTTTGCGTAAACTAAGGAAGTTGCCCGCTTCGGCTTCGCATGGGTGGTGCAGGAAACTGAATGTAAAGATTTTTTAAGTTTCTGCAATCTTGTCAAAATAAAAATATAACTCTCTATTTTGATTCGAATCAATGCGGATTGATGGTATGCGCAATACACAAACCTCTCGTTATTTTTACATACTTTTTGCAGATTCATCTTGATTTAAATAGAAGATCTATTAAAAGAGAAAGAAAATTAGAGGATGGAGTCTTATTATTGATTGAATAAATAACATAGTTGTCGTGAATTCATTCTTCAATAATTTTACTAACTGAAATTCGTAGCAACTTCCGTACAATAAGACTCGTGAATAATTAAAATATATTTTTGTACCCATGATAATTAATTATCGCATAACGTGTTACCATATTGTCATTTATTTCATCATTAGCAAGCCTCAATGGTGCAGTTCGAGGTCCATCTTTGTCGTGGTCAAGTCTCTCGTACCGCTGGCCAGCCTCTTCGTGCAAAGCCTTCTGCAGCGCCACTAACAGTCGGTCCAGTACTAGAGCAGCGCGCTTCTGGGGTATTACCTCCTGGAAACGTTAAAATTAAGCTATGTTTAAATTACAATAATAAGCTCCTAACCATCTTCCTATTTCAGCAGGCAGTCTCAGCTTTCTAGCTTAGTACCTACGAAGGAGGTAAGAGCGTAGAATGTGTACAAACACAGCCGCATTCTTTATTCCTACTCTAGGAGCTGGTGGAAGACGAGGGAACCGACATGACCTAATCGACGGCTTAACACACTTTCCGAGCTACGAGCAGGCTACACCTGTTAAGGTTTTAAACTAACTAGTCTACTCTTCCTATTGAATCATGCAGTGGATATATTTTTGGGTTTTCCATGATACGGGAATGAAATCGGCTTTAAATAAATGGTTCTTGGAGGCAAGTAACACAACGGTAAGCTTTCAGTACTTCTCTAAAAAAGTTAATAGAGATTTCATGGATTCGGTATTATTTGGTGTATATTGAGGTAAAGTCTTACTTAAGCATCTGTCTGGCCTTGGAAATTTTATTTCTTTTGTACCTAATAAACAGAGGTCGGAATTAGGTAGAATTATTTATGTACTTACGCTGATTTTATATAGCGAAAGAGTAAAGAGGATATGCAATAAATCCCGAGGTTAATTTTAATTGTACCCTGTGATTTATAAAATGTTAAATTTTGTGTAAAATTTAATATTATATATTTCAACGACATCGGATATCCCAAGATGCAAATTAAAATGCACACGCACCAATGTACACACGGCTACACATCAAGCTATATTCTAGCTAACCTCTTGTTTTACGGAAATCCTATACAATGCGAGATCAGCTTATACTGGTAATGTATAGCTTGATAGACATGTGTACATTTGTAGTTCACACAATATAGCTTGCGAGAACATAAAGAACAATAAGGGAAATGCAGGACACTTCCCGGTAATGTCTATTAAAATCCCGGGAAGATCCATATTAATATTAAAATTTCGATGCAAGTACATAAATAATTCTACCTAATTCCAAGCTATGTTAATAAACAAGACTAGATTTCTTTCCTCCTAAATAAATTAGGTACCTTTTTAATAATCTATTTGTTACTTCGTTAATATTTTCACAATTAGATTCCTCCAAGTCAAATCAGTTATTGGATAATAAACTTTATGTTCAAAATATCTAACCATTTAAGTAATATAAATATATTAGTTCATTGATTTGATTAACACAATATAACTAAACTACGCTCATAATGAGTGGGCAGCCAATTTACCAAATGAATAAAGTTACCCTAAGCGTGTCGATTTGGTATAATATCTAAAAAGGTTTTCATAATAACATTACGATGTTTATCCTATGCTAATATTGTTAGTTATCATAAGTATATAGTTAGTTTATTGTTAGTTGTTATTGTTGTTGTTATTATCTGATTTTGGGTCTGGATTTCAAACTAACCGTAAAAACATGGACCGTATAATTAGTTGGGTAACTTAATTTTAATAACGCAAAACTAATAAAAATAATAATAATAGTTATCTTAATCTTTTCTAGACTATTTCACATTAAAGTATGTGCAATGCAATTCGTACATTACGAAGCGTCAGCATTTTTCTCATTATGCACCATTTTAAATTATAATTTCATCAGTGTGCTCACTATCATTAAAATCATTAAAATCATTATCATTATTTAGCAAATTCACTAAATCAGTTATTTAAATACTGTAGTATCATATTATCAAGATTAATAGCAATCAAATCAAACAAAAGATTGTTGCGGTTATTAGAGGACTGCATATTTTTAATGGTCCTTCATGCAAACACCTCGCGAGTTCCCTATATCAAGCCAGTGTTCAAGTGAGGTGAACTATCAAAACCTTTGGACAATACACCGTGAACGAGTATCAAGGACGGTTAATCAAGGACTGCACTAAGTATGACCGCTTGGGTTATATTGCCGCCGAAACGAAGACGGCTTCGCGGATCAGCTTAACTTCGTTCAAAGTACATAACTGCCGGAAAATTCTTCACTACATAATTACATCACTACTTAAATGACAAATTGGATTTCGAGTTATCGTAATGTAAGTGCAGCCGTGGTATTATTGCTTTTTTTTGCGAATGTTAGAACCCAATTAGCGGGATGGGCTTTAATTGGTTCACCGGACTTTTTCGGTGAGCCGTCCGAGAACAGCCGAAAAATTTGTCAACACTTAAGACGAAATTAGTCACCTAAACTCCCTCAACTCGTGAGATTATTGAGAGAAGATCCTTGCCCAGTGGGACACTAAAAGGGTTGATAAAACAAAGACTTGTAATACAGCACCGACTTTTCATTTATTTATCACTTTTGAGTTCGATTTCAGAAGTCGGTTCTTTGTTCAGAAAGAACAAAAATATGTAGTGAATGTACAGAGAGCATGGGACAGCCCTCCACAAACAGAAAGGGCGAATTTAGCGCTTTAATTAGAATCGTTTTAAAACAGATCTTTTTCCGAATCTTTATTCTCGAAAAACAAAATTGTTTTCTTAATTTTGTTTCATTTAAATTACTACTTGCACTCAGAAGTCAATTTGGATAAAGACACCTAAAACATAACATCCATCAATGCAATAGTTTCAGGTAATTTGAAATGACTCGAGTGCGCTTGATGGTAAGAACTAATTCTAGTGTGTAAATATTTAGTGAAAAGGTTGGCCTTTGTGTGAATTGTTTCATCTCCGCTGCTCAATATCAGTGAAGGAAAACATCGTTATGAAACCGGCATGCCTAAGAACTAATCATTCGAGGACATGTGACATCCACCAACCCGCACTTGGCCAGCATTCCTAAACTCTCTCAACTAATAAGATAGTTGAGAGAAGACCCGTGCCCGATAGTGGGACACTAAAAAGGGTTAAAATGAAGATGAAGAAATGAAGATTTCGTTTAATGTCAGTGTTTAAAAAAAAAAAACTAACTAAAAAATCTCATTTTGTTAATTTTTTATCTTTTTTCTTGATTGGCACGTAGTGTCTAGTGCTTATGTGTATGCTCACTGTAGAGATAAGTATCTACCTATTTTGTAAGTATGCAACTAAGGTTTATATTGCCATTAAATATGTTGCCTTCGTACGAGCTGGTTTACTTTATATCCTATAACATACCACCCTACATCATACACATACATTACATGCCGTATAAGTTAGCAAAACAAAGTGCGATTATTGGATACCTATAAAGTTCCTAAACTAATTTCATGTACAGATCATTTCAATATGATGTACTGATTTCGCCCTACTAGTTTGTGGGGGGCGGTCCCTTTTAACGTACTGTGTAGTCGTCATCACGAATGGCAGGTGCTGCGAGCGCGCCGGTGAGCGCGAGCAGCAACAACGGCACAGGACTGCACATCATCGCCGGTTGCACATCACCTACACCTGTAATTATGATGTAATAATTGATAATCTATCTGAAACTGCCTGGATCCAGTAAAAAAAAACTTTTTTAATATTAATATTATTTAATTTAGAATCTTAGTTGCAGCTCGAATTTTGATGAACGGCTATAGGCCTGCCCCCTATTACGAATGAGACCTAAACATAGCCATCCAAAAGTGGGTGATATACACCTACAAGTAATATAGGAGTGACGCAATTTTATATCTATTTATAAGAAAATTGCGGTTGCCATCTTTATAAAATTCACTGTTTATGATGATCAGATACCTATGCAGATACTTCGTAAAACAAACTTTAATCATAGTAATTACCTATTTTAAAAAAATGCACCAGATAAATTTCATTTTTACATGCTTTTATTTAATTGTAAGGTATGGAAGCATTGCTATTTCGTCACAGACGAATATAATCGAGCCTGCGATTTGCTTAACACAGCCCAATCAGTAACTGTCAATCTAATAAAATCATAAACTTACATTTGAATGACTGTAAGAAAATGAGCTTATGGTAGATCATTTTAAGAAAATTACATTAGCCGATAGTACTTACATACATAAAACGATATTTAAAAAAAACCCTATCAAGTGTAAAAGTAAAGTAAAATTTATTCATGTAGTAAGTAGTTACAATTAATATCTTAGAATACAGGTTTATTTCATAATAGGTAGTGTATAATACATTTGGCTGAACCAGGTTGCCCTGTTTCAGGCTTAAAAGGCAGACAATGTTTTAATAACCACTAAAGTGCAAAGTAAAAAATAACACATTTCATAACACTAATACTAATACAAACTAAGTAGTAAATAATTATATTATAATAAAAGTAACTGACATGACTAGATAATTCCGTCTATTTTGCCGGGATCAATCGGGTGTTTATCGTGACATTTCTTGTCGGTGTTTAACTGTCGATCCGTAACCAAATCATAAAAACATTGAGTTATGCCACAATTTCCCAGGAGGTGTCGCCGGCTAAATATTAGATATTAGGACTTTATTGAGTTGTATTTGTAATTTAATCAGTCTGAGGCAACGGTCTGTCGAGACTTTCACTACATGACAGCCTAATACAATAATCACTTTGACACGCCTAAGGTACTTTGCCCACTGCGACTTTTTGTAGCGAGACGTTGTCGCGCGTTCGCATCTATACGACGGCGTTGCGGTCACTAGCTGTTTGCCTTCGTCCACCGCACCACGATACAGATGCGATGCACACGCAATACTGTCGCGCTTCTGTCGCGATCTGTTGCTCTGATGTTCGGTTCTCCACTCACGCGCCATCCTACGTCACTGACACGGTCGCGCATTTGCATCAATGCAGTCGCGAGTTGCAAATGCTACCAACGCGTGTTTGTAGCGATGCTGCCGCGCGTTTCGTAATCGCTACAAAAAAATCGCCGTGAGCGAAGGGTCTGAAACGCAAACTACATTTTATATCGTGCCCAGCCGTGGGATAAAAAGTAGCCTATGGCCTTCCTCAATAATCGGGCTATCTAACTGTGCAAGTATTTTTGTCTGTATGGACGCAGGGCGGGGGGATCCACAAAGGATTTCCCCCCGGTAAACAAAAAAAGACAAGGTAATGCAGGCGTGAGTGCTATATCCTACCATACTTACATGTAACAAAATCTCTGTTCATTTTCCATCCTTGATTCTTACGTAATGAAAAAATTGAAATTTCAGACAATCTTTGATCCATGGAGGACGTTTGTTTGTCTCGCAAAAACTTGAGAATGGCTGAACAGATTTGGATGATTTTCCACCGACTTTAAAAATAAGTAGGATCTTAATTCGACTGTTTTTTTTTTGTATGTATGTTACGCGATAACTCCACCAATTATGAATCGAATTTCATAATTATTTTTTGTTTCAAAAGTAAACTTTCTGAGGGCAAGTTTTTAGTTAAAATTAAAACATTGTAAATGGTCCATTTCTTTTTAAACTAATACGTGTTTTTTGGTACAATGACATAGCAACAGCTACAAGATTGAATGTAAAAGTAACAGGTATAATTTCAATTAATAGGTAAACAACCGACTGCGCCAGAAGCAGGATTATGTTTTTCCAGTATACAGGGTAAAAGTTTCAATAGGCGCTGGAGGAGAACTACTTTAAATCATTTAGATAGATTATTTTACATAAAGAAAACATTTTCCCGTTTTTAAAAAGATACAAAACTGCATTTAGTTATTACCCGGGAATCGAAGCGATCATTTGCATTAAATAAACATCCAGTATTTTTATCGATATCAATCAAATGTACGGTAGACTAACTATTTGGTTTAATGTAAAAAGCATTGTGTTTTTACTTAATAACTGAATGTGCAATAAAAATTATTATTAAGCAAAACTAACTTTTGTTGGCCTTTTTTACCATGCAGTAAAAGGAGATAATTCTCTCTCAAGTAAAGTAAGAAGTAAGTATATCTTAAAGGAACATGTTGAAATTAAAAAAAATCTTTGCAAAATGTTCTTCAACTCTTTTTAGTGTCCCAATGCCGGGCACGACTCTTTTCTCAACTATCTTACGAGTTGAGAGCGTTTAGGCCTTAATCCACACACGCTGGCCAAGTGCGGGTTGGTAGATGTCACAGGTCCTCGAATGATTAGTTCTTAGACATGCCAAATTCCTCACGATGTTTTCCTTCACCGATATTGAGCAGGGGCGATGAAACGATTCACACGAAGATGTGAGGGTACGACCGTGAATCGAACCCGCAACCTCAAGTTTCTGGGGCGAGGCCCGTACCGCTGCGCCACCGCTGCTCTATGCCATGCCATCGCTGCTCTACATTGATGTGCTTTATTTGCATTAGGTACGTTTTTACAATTAATTTATCATATTTCATAGTGTTTCTTATTTATTTAGGGATTGTATTGGTGTTCATTGTATATTCTTTCAATTTTGGCATCACACAAATAGAGGAAGTCAATTTTTCAAATTTTGTCGATTGGATTCCCAGGTTGGGCCAGAATATTATATCGGAAATCTGTTAATGCCGATTAGTTACTTTTTAAAAATTGGAATGTTCCCTTTAGGTATAATAAGTATCTCATAGATTTAACTTGGTTTCCTTCAAGGCCCCGTCGAAACTTTCCACCCTGTATAATTATGTATATGTCACTACCTTATCACGATCTGTAAACCTAAACCACTTGATGAATTTTAACTTGATAGGTGTCATTAGATTGTGTTTAGAGTGAAAGTACATTGGGTATTTTCTTAAATTTACGCGAATATCACACATTAAAATAAAACTATTTTATAACGGATTTATCGCGGTTTAATTTAGATTTTAAATCCCGACGTTTCCAAGTCTTTTCAGACTTCATGGTCACAGGTAGACTGAGATATTTGACGTCCAAAATTATGACTACGAAGTGTGAAAAGACTTTGAATAGTCGGGATTTAAAATCTAAAATAAACCGCGATAAATCCGTTACAAAATAGTTTTATTTCAATACATTGGGTATATAAATTTAAAACTACTCAAACAATTATGATTTTATGATTTCTGATACATGCATATTTGATTTTCTATTTAAAATAATGTTCTTTATTTTAATAGCCGTTGTTTACGATTTAAATTCTCCAGTTCTCAAGAACTCTTTAACTTTGAAGTACGCTGATTTTTTAACACCGGAAGCATTAACTTCAGAATTTCAAAATATACTCACACAAAATCCAATAGTTTCTACCTAGACGTAGGCAACTAAAATTTATATGTAAAACTTCAATTTAACACTTAGGACTTTGTTTCAAACTTTATCATGTAGTTTAGCTAAAATCTAGTCGACAAAGGCGTTCGACGCGCGAAAGCTTTTCAACACACAGAGGGATAAGCGCGCCGCCCAACACTATATATAAGCCCGCCCATTGCGCGCTGTACACGTGGTAACATATTACATATACATCATTTGATTGAATACTCCGTAATTAAATTAAAACGTAAAATTTCAAAAAGGAAACTAAAAAAAAAATATAAATTTACTCGCCTTAAAGTAATTTGTATTTGGTTTTCGTTAATCAGAAATGAAAGGTTATGAAGTCTGAAAATACTTTGAAACGTTGGGATTTAAAATCTAAAATAAACCGCGATAAAATCCGTTATAACATAGTTTTATTAAATACACACATACATTTAACATTACATATTTTTACACCGCAGCGATATAGGCCTCGTCATCGCTGACGTAAAACATCATCATTCTACGAAATCTGCAGTGTACCGGCGCATCACGGGGTGCAATTATAGTAAAATAACAACCCTTTAGCGTCCCACTGTTGGGCACGGGTCTTTTCTCAACTATTTTGTGAGATGAGAGAGTTTAGGCCTTAATTTTTTTTTGTTCTGCAATAGGCTTGCCCTTGACTACAACTTGCCTGATGTTTAACAATGATGTAGTCTTCCATGGGAAGCGCCAGCCCGATATCGCGATTCACTCGTGATCACCAATGATTTTCGATCAAAAGGTGGAAGGAGGCTCAATATACTTAGATAAGTATTATAAAAGAGCAACAATTCTGACCCACCCTCTTAAATGGTGTCACCAAACATCGCACCGGAATACGGGAAGGCGACTTGGCGGTGCGGTTTTATCTGGAGGCTGGTCACTAACCATGGCTGAAGTCTACCACCAGTTATTACCAGTTTATTTTCACCTGATTTGTACCACCCGGGGACCACGTGTGGGGATTCAGATCAAAGGTGCACTACCACGAACGTAGATGACTCAGCCCTAAAGTTCACGTATAAATGACATGCTGGCCAAGTGCGGGTTGGTGGATGCCACATGTCCTCAAATGATTAGTTCAAACATGAGAGTTTCCTCACGACGCGACGTTTTCCTTCACCTATATTGAGCAGCGGCGATAAAACAATTCACACAAAGATGAGTGGACACGGCCGGGGAGGGATCGAACCCGCGACCTAATATTTCAAAGACGAGGCTAATATCACATCACCATCGCTGCTTAGAAGGCATTGTAAGAGATTTTTTTGACTCTGCCAATGTTATCAGGTGAATATTAATATTAAATAGTTACATATATCTTCTGTAGATTGGAATTTTATTTAAATCTTTCACATAATGAATCTGCGGTGCATCGAGCAGGTATAATTGTTTCTACAATATTTTCTTTTCATTATTTCTTTTCATACACGAACCAAATGTCTGACACAAAACTGATTTAAAAAATACATAGGCAATTTAAGTATTTAAACATGAACATCATACAAGAAGATTAAATCTAAAATAACCTACAATTTTTCTAAAATACCTCACGTCTCTAAAACTGCATTTAACAGACCTTTCAAATGTTAGTAGCCATTATAAAACCATTTATTACCCATACAATAGGTATTCTGTAACAGTGTATGAATCTGCTGGACAACTGGAGCACGTAGGATTGTGGGGCACTGCCCGCTCGCTTATTTTGCGGATTGAGCATCATTTTTACAAATAACTCAGTCAAGCGTGATTCGTACTCACACACGAAGGATACCGTACGATTTTATTATATTTTGCTACAGATATACACAAAAGTGTGTTAGGAAAAACTCGTAGAATTTACCAGTATAAAGTGTATTTAATACCACAATACATAATACTGTTATCTCAAAATGTATCTGAAGACAACCTCTAACGTCGGTAGCCGCGCTATGAAGAAAAGAATGCACACCAAAGAGCATATAAACGCTTTGATGCGCGCCATGTAATACTTTTTTTGAAAATGCGCGCCAAAGTTCTAATTTTTTTTAAAAGCAAGTGCCATGGCGAACAAGTTAAGATCAGTTTTGATCAATTAATGTTGCCAAAGCTTACAATAAATGTTTTGTTAGTTGATTTATAATAATCTAACAACAGGATCAACTTACAATTACAGTTTACAAAATATTTGTGACTATAAGCATGTATTGCCTACTGAAACATATTCTGTAATAGTTTTAATCCTCTTATCTTTAAGTTAGGTACGATTAACGCGAGAGGTACAGCCTACTGATAGACAAACGGGCGGAAGATGTGTCAGTGGAGTTACATAGTCCTATTGACATCGTTGACACCATTCGTCTTGACCTCCTTTGTTGTTCCGCTCTTGTCCAAGGGTCGTGGTAATATTGTCCAACACATCTGTTGTAGAGGCGGACCACATCTTTCTCTATGATAATCTATGCTTGTTACCAGACTGTCTAGCGAAGTAAAAAAATGCTGTTCTGGTAGCGTATTATTTGGTCGTCTAGTCCTCTGCACTAACAACCGTTTAAAAGAGTCATTATTTCACTTAAAGACAACTCCTCAATGCTACAGTAGATATTCGCAACTGACTGTAGTACAGCCGATGGATTTTTTGGAAATAGAACCATAAATAGCGGCGACAGTTTACTTATATGTAAGTAAATCGTTTATTTGATAAAAGATACCTTGTATAGAAGGTGTCTTTTTTTGAAAGATATATATCTTAAAATTAGCCTTCGCCCTACTCTATCTGCAAAGCTATTTGTAGGTAAATCCGTATCATAGGTGTTGTGCTACAGTTTACTTACACTACTTACGTAATACTAATGTCGAACTTCTTTCATCGTAGCCTCTGCCATGTTGTATTGAACCTACCTAACTAAAAAGTTTTGACAACAATTCGGAGCGCTACCCCTTTTAAACTCTGTGGACGGGCCCACTTTTTGTTATTTCTTTTTCTACTTTTTTTTCTCATTCTACTGCCACCTTCTCACCGATAATCATTCGTAATCACGAGTGAATCGGTATACCGGGCTGGCGCGTTCCATCGTAGGCTACATCATTGCTTAACATCAGGCAAGTTGTAGTCAAGCGCCAGCCAATCGAAGAATACAAAAAAATATCACAGTGTAATAAATGTACTAGAATATAATAGGTACTTATACTGCATAGGTTTTTGTTCCAAGTGTGGGCCTCCATTTTTCCCAGTATACTTAGGTACCTCGTGGTTGTACCTACACATAGACTTTTACCGACCTGCCTAAGGAATATACTACTCCCTATCGAGATGACCTGCCCGCTGTGCGCTGATTACAAAAATATGATACATCTTTCTCTGGGTGGATACCTATATATAGAGACTGGGTAAATGTACCATTAGATATCGTTATTGTGCAAAAATAGTAGTTTGATTGAAGACCTCCCTCAGTAATCGCTCTTTAGATGCTAGTAGCAGTTAAGTGACCGAAATGATTAGCTATAGCCCCTGCTGCGCGACACGGCCCGCACATTAACGCAATGGGAACCTTGTGTTGCATTTATGACGTCACTCCACGCTCTCTGACCTCTTCAGCCCTTCCTACATCGTGAAGAACTCAACACAACACCCGACTTTTATTGTTAAGTTATTAATACTGTTACTTAATTATAGGTTAGGTATTATTTTTATCTTTATCCATAGTACCTACAACTCTAGTAGGTACAGCTACGGTAATTTATAACTATCACCTATCTTTCGAGCTGCCCGCGATTTTCAAGCGTCTTTGACCTCGTACCAAAACAAAATTTAGTAGCAGCAGTAGCCGCTCGAAGTTTGAAATTGTGAGCAATAGCTTCGCCCTATTTAACTATGGGATTTTCATCAAACTTTACATATAATAATTACCTTCCAGACTAACTAGGTACAACAAAAAACAACATACTATTTTTTTCTCACTAAAGGGGTAATACTTTTTATTATACTGTCGGTCGGCACTTTATGGGATTTAGACTTTATAGACAGGAGTTTATTAAAACCACATTATTACAAAGATAATAAAATAATAAAAGTCATGTTACTAATCCTAGGACTTGATAACAGTGACAGATTACTAGCATTCTGCTCAACGATTTTTTCATAAATAATGTTTTTTTATAATAATAATATTATAGGACGACCGTGTGTGTTACACGGTCATCTGATCCCAAGCAAAGCCTGTGCTTGTGCTATGGGAACCAGATAACTGTATGAACTATACCTACTTAAACTAATTAGTGGCCCGCCCCGGCTTCGCACATATTAGACAAAAATTGTAATAATTATAAATTTTATCACACTCTTGGCAGACTTTCCATACTTAGAACACTCGATCAAGTCTGCTTTGATGCCGCAATAACCCACAGATAGACAACACAGAGAAATGTTATATACCTACATAAGTAACTGTGGCGGTTGTGTCACATTTGGTTCCCGACCCTCTGACACAAATACGGGACACCCGGAAGATTTTAGTGCCCCCACACAGGGCGGGGGGATCCATAAAGGATTAATAGACCAAGCTAGATTTTTCAACATCACATACACTCTTGGGGCTCCTGTGAGGAATATAGTCGTGGTGTTACATTTATTTACACACTAGCTTCCGCCTGCGGCTTCGCCCGCGAAATTGATCTCACTAATCTTGTTTCTCCATACAAAGTTTGGAACCCCGTTTCACCCCCTTAAAGGGTGAGTTTTGAAAAATCCTTTCTTAGTACACCCCTAGACTTCTTAAGGAACCTATGTGCCAAATTTGGAGTCTCCAGACCCAGTGGTTTGGGCTCTGTGTTGATATGTCAGTCAGTCAGTTTCTTCTTTTATATATTTAGATATAGGAACCCTTAGCCAAATTGGCAAATTTACGTGTATATCTCTGTTGTTGTAGATATAATTCTATAAATTAAAAAAATTATTAACCGCGAAACATTCTTTTGTTTAGAATTATTTCTATTACCTACTCCAGCTTTCTAATAAAAAAACCGCATTCAACTCGACCCATCTGCGCTACATGGCACACAGACACACAAAACACTGACGCACGCCTCAACCTTATAACACCCCTCTTTTTTGTCGGGGTTAAAATCCATTAGAGTCTCAGACATAGATCGCTCTGTTTCATAAACTACAATTTTAATAAATAATTTTGATACCCATGATAACTTTTGAATAGTTTGTTTGATTTGAATAATTCAAAAAGTTATTTACAGATACACCTACCTTTAAATATAAAGTAATTTATTTAGTTAAGGATCAATACCAAGGTACAAATAATGTAGTCTAATTTGTACAGGCATTACAATCGCATATTTTAAGATGAAAAAGTAGTTATTGTGACGCGACTATCATAGTTCGGTACATAGTACCGACATTTTTTGATATTAATGACTTTAAAACTGTAGTACATTACTTTGCTCTTATATCAATAGTTTCTGCAGCGTACGTGATATAATGATTCTTTTCGTTATTTTTTTCACACCTTAGGTTACATTATCGAAGTTTTCATACGGATCCTTAATTTATTTTAGCATATAATTAAGCCTATGTTACTCAGTAAAGATGTAGCTTTCTGATGGTGAAAGAATTTTTAAAATCGATTCAGTAGTTTTTAAGCCTATTTGTAACAAACAAACAATCAAATCTTTCCTCCATGTGATATTAGAATAGAAGTATAGATAATTACACCCAGATTCGAGACAAGCAGCCATGTTCATCACACAAATATCTGTCTCGGGTGGGATTCGAACCCACGATATGTGCGTGCGGCGTGAAAAGCAAGTATCTTATCGACCACGTCACCGGCTTGTCATTAAGTACCTATATTATACAAATACATGAAATACACTCTTTTATACAAATACATGAAAATTTTATCCCTATATTGTGTGACAATAAATCCCTAAATTGTGTGCTATATGTGACACCAAAATTGCGAATAGTGCGTGTGCGTCACGCACGATAAACGTATTTAAAGAAATTAAACTATTTTATAACGGATTTTATAGCGGTTTATTTTACATTTTAAACAACGGTTCCTAGGTTCCTACGAAGAATGATCCGCGAGGTTATTGAAACTAAAAAAACTCCTAATTTCAGGAGTCACCCAGTGCTTAATTTACTTGTACTAAAACCCAAGCAAAATCCACTCAGAATTCAATACAATATGAGCTCAATTTCCTTAAATCGGAACGCAATTTAATAAGTATTTAATAATATAATTTTTATAGGTATCTAATAATTGTGTTTAATAAGTTTGGACGTCAAATACCTCAGTTTACCCGTGACCATGAAGTCTGAAAAGACGTGGAAACGTCGGGATTTAAAATCTAAAATAAACCGCGATAAAATAGTTTTATTTCAGTGTGTGATATTCGCGTAAATTTAAGAAAGTAGGTACTATACAACGTACCTATTTATTTTTATCAACTTAATTTTGATATTCTATTGAATACAAATGAATCACTAAATGTTTTGGTAAATATAAAACTCGAGAACGGCTGAACCGATTGCGCTAATTCTATTTTTAAAATAAGTATTCCTTGAAGTAGATACGAGTGGTTTTTACGCAGAGAAAACACAAAACAAAACTCGCCCCTGACGGGCGAGTTTTATTGATTTTTTATTGTATTTTAGACATACTTAATATACATTGTACAATGTTATAAATGCTAATCTAAGCTATTTTATTATAAAAATGAATCCCAATTTTCCTGGGTCACGATATCATGCGTGAACGGCTAGAACAATTCCACAATTTCTTTTTTATTTGTTGTGCAATAAAGGTCAACCTTCAAGACGTTTACCTTAAACATGAAAAAAAAAAAGAAAAGGCGAGGAATATTTTTAAACATTTATTGAAAACTTCAATTCAATTCACTTCAGGACCAGTGTTTTTGTCAATATTAACTCATCATAGCTGTCATCATAGTCATTGGACAGTAAAAAGTAAAAAGTCTGTAAGATTTAGGATAAACCTACCCATAGTACCCTATTTCTATGTACCTACCCGTCTGTCGGGATATGGCAATTAAAAAAAACTGCAACCTAAAGAGCTCGGGAACTTGGAGAACTACCTACTACTACGTACAACTATTATTCAGTTATTATTCCATTTTTTATCCCATGTGGCGCCCACATCTATTCTAATATCTATTCCTTTATGTCGCACAGTGCCCTGTGCGTATTAATTATCATGCCGGCCGCGGCTCCATTATTTTTACTTTTTGTGATTGATTGGTTCACTTCTACACTTGCATATCTCATCCCTAATAATAGACAATCAATCACTCACTTCATGAGCCAATGACACCATTGTATAATGTCTACACTTTTCCTTGTCTATGGATAGTTATTGTCAGACGCCTCTAAATTGACTAATTTCCAAAAATCGGAAACATTTGCTTCAATTTACGAATTGAGTAACAGTTTATTATCATGTACGTGTTAAACCATGTGATAAATATCATCTATATTTATTAAAACGCACTAATTCAACTTATGTTTGGATTTCAGGGCGCGAACCAAATCACCAACGGCGGCATCTGATAAAGAGAAAAAGAAACCAAAGGAGCATAAAAAGAAAAAAGGCGACTCGGGATCGAGTAGTAGTGAAAGTAGCGGCAGGTTTGTGTTATCCAGTTCAAGCAAGAGTCTTTATAAAACAGTGGTCTGAAAGTTAGGTTAAGTCCAACCTCAAGTTAGTACCTACATTGTTGATTGTGTTGTAAACGAACCTATTATCCGACTCCAGAAGGTGGTTCAGGTATTAATATTTTTTTTGGTAGATAAATCTCTGACATTTTATAGATACATGTGCAATTTTTAGAGAGATAAGTTAATTGTGAAAAGGTGTTATAGTAATTGAACCTCAGGTTTTTATTGTTTAATATATTTTTATTACTGTAAAGATTTACTGAATTAAAACAATACAATTCGTGAACTTTATAACAGCTCTTCTGAAAGCAGTTCATCCCGCTCTTCATCCCGATCATCATCAAGCAGTTCGGGCAGTTCTTCAAGGTCATCTTCATCGTCAAGCTCCTCTAGTAGCAGCAGCAGTAACAATGACCGATCCAGACCTAAGAAAAAGTATGTATTGATAACAAGCAGTATCTGGCTGTAGTTTGTAATAGGTTTGATTTCCCCAACTTAACATGATTAGTGGCCAGTTCAGTGGTGTGGCTCTTAATAGGTGATGAACATGTCTGTTTGTCTGGGTGTAATTATCTTATTATGTATTTACAAAAGATAAGTAGTATATTATCGATTATCTAGTTTCAATAGTATAATCTTTGCTTAGTTTAGGATCAGATCCATGTGTGTTACTGTTCCAGGATATTATTTTTATAAGTGCACCTACGTTGTCATTAATTTGGCATTACATAGACCACCAAATATTCAAATAGGTATTTGATAGTTAAATTTACTACCTATTTAGTGTAATCTTGTAATTTGTTAGTTTTTATGTAGATCTAGATATTTAATAAAAAAATTTCATTATCAGAACTTCCCCAAATAAGAGTCCAGTGAAGGATCGCCGTGAGCCAGAGAGAGAGAAGGTTCGGGACAGATCTCCTCTTGGTGAGAAGAAAAAGATTTCTGCTCCAGTATCCAATGACAAACCCAAAAGCAAGGATAAACATGAAAGGTGATAATACATTTCTGAAGTACCTCTACTGAAATAAAGTTATACAAGTTCTAATACACACAATTTTACTTGTACTAAAAAAATAATTATCGCTAATGAAAGATGTTTACTATTAATACTAAGTGTGTACCCGCACGCCACTGTATCAGCCGCGCTTGGATCACTGTCTGTGAATTTTATGCTGCTGCATGCTTTCATTGATATTATTACGAATAGATTGTCCTTAAATTATCTGATTTTATGTGGAATAAAAAAATTCATGTAATGTATGAACAATTAAAGAAAATGTGTTAAAAATTTTTTGGTTGTTCATTATGAGTAATAACCAAAAAATTTTGCACACCTGTTAAAAAGTTTTCTTGCAATGTTCACAAATTCTTTAAGAATTGTGTGTGTGTAGGTCACCAGCCCGCAAGAAGCGTGAGCGCTCACCTCCCCCTCGCCCTACAAGAATTCACATTGGACGTTTAACATTGAATGTGACAAAAGACCACATTCATGAAATATTCTCGACGTATGGCACTGTGAAGTCAGTGGAGTTCCTTATGGATAGACTACACCCTCATAATGGTCGTGGATATGCTTATGTGGACTTCACTAATGCTGATGAAGCAGAAAACGCTATGAAGCACATGGATGGAGGTAATTAATAATATAATTGTAATGAGGTAGTTACTAAAGAGTTACAATAACATTAGTTTAATCATCTTCTTTAAGCATCTTGTATGTTTGAAAATTTCTTTACGGTCTCGTATCTTCCAATCGGCTGGATGGATTGTGTGATTGTGACAGATTAAGCATTGTTAGATTTGTCATAAAGTCAAGTGTTCTTAGACTTATGTCAAAAAAATTGCGCATTTCTGATGCTAATTGCAGTCGAGGTTTTAGATCTATTATTTTAAATGTACAGGGCAGATTGACGGGCAGGAGATAACGGCGGCGCCAGTGCTGATCCCGTCACGTCCGCGGCGCCCCTCGCCGCGTCCGCTGCCGCCACGACACGCTCCACCGCGTCGACACTCACCGCCGCGGTTAGTTAAAATAACTCTTAAGTTTTCTTATTGCATGTACGTCCCATTCGTATGTACGTACATACGAATGGAATTATATGTTGTGACTTAATATTTTGATGTATGTGTATTAAGGAAGGTTCGTAATTCTCAGCAGTCTTTAGTTCCCTGTGAACATGTTGGTGTATTCAATCTCAGACTGGTTGTGTTTCCCATCACTGGGCTCTAAGAGTGTAGGGATTATTGAGTGCATCTGTGCTCTCACACACTCTTATACACTGATATCTCGGGATAGACTGGCTGAAGGTGCCGGTTAAGGGCCATATTATAAAAGTACTTAGGTAAAAAGGCGTGCCGAAATTTAGGTTTTGTGCTGAGCAGGGTAAGTAATTTTACAAATATTACGACTCATCGCGCTGTACAATGCCCTAGTTAGGAACATCCTAGTGGGATACTATGAACTTAGGGTTAAGAAGGGATCTAGCACTTTTTATGTTTAAGATACACATAAAATATATAGCCATACTATAGATATACAGGTAAGGTGTGACAGAGATGTTGTGTTTAAGTGTACCCGAACGATATGTCTGGCGCAGACTTCGGCCGCCACTACTGGTGGTACCGAGTTCAAGAACAAAACTGCTCAAAGAGGAGCCACTAACGCGCACACGTCGCTCTCTCAACTCGATCCATAATAATAATATCTTTATTTCAAGTAATAATAAGTCGGACCTATGTGCTTTGAGTGAATTTAACAAAGCAGTGGCGTAGGGTGAAGTTTAAAAAAGGGATACCAGAGCAAAAAAGTTCTTACTTAAGAAAATAATATCTCATAACTACTGTCACTGATATATTTTACACTTGATGCTATACTTATTTTTGTTGCTATTTAAAACTTTTCGTCGTTTCATAATATATTATAATAAGTAATATAGTCAATTTTCTAATGGGACACCGAAGAGAATCGGTTTGTATGGGCTCTTCGCCACTGCAAAGTAGCACTATTAGTGTTTTGCTATGGTTTCAAAAGTTGTTGTAGTTTAAGTGCTAAGTTTCAATGGATAGGTGTTTAATTAATTTGTTATTGCTAGTTACACTATCGCATTAGGATTATCCTGTTAGATAGCTGTAAATATGATAAATAAATGAATATAAAATATCTAACGGTCTAAATGTTGCAGGTACCGGCGGCGCAGCCCGGCGCCGCGCCGCCGCTCGCCGCCACGGCGCCGTCGCTCGCGCTCACGGTCGCCGCGAGCCGCGCCGCGCCGCCGCCGCTCCAGGTCCTCTTCCTCCTCCTCCCGATAACTTGTCCCTTACTTAACATTGTCTGCTTACACCACACAAACACGCAAGACTATGATATACATACATAATCAGTATTCACTATCTAAATTTATTCAAAATCTTAAAACAATGTGTCGTATTTATGCAAACGAGTTCGCGTCACAAAGTGAAAATGACGCTACATTTACAATCAAAACTACACTAACCAATTTGCATTACCTATTGTCCTGTTTTGCTTTGCGCAATTAGTTTTGCAAAATTTATTTATCTACTCATTTGTTAGACACATTGTATAATTCTCTTACAATATTTTACTTAACCAAACACTACCCACATTTTATTATAACTTACATCAATAAAAACCGTTTCTTTAAGTTTTAAGTCATTGGTGTAAGGTATAATAGCTAAACTAACATTTGAGGTAAGTATAAGTCCATTACATTCGCCTCCTACACATGCATGAACGTAGATATTAAAGTGGTAATTTTTTTGACAAGCTTAGTTACCACTCCAATATGTACCCAACCTGTTTACGATTGATTTGATTGGTGAACTGCTCCACAGGTAAGTATAGTGTTCTATGTTCTTGGTATTACGACATATTTTTAACTAAATGTTTATGTTACAAAAGCTTGCAAAATGGAGACTGAGTGAGTGACCAATGCAGACGAACTGTGACTTAGTGTGAAACTGTCATTATAATTAATGTATTTCCCAAGAAATTGACAATTGGTAATAAACTGTATAAATAATTATTTTTCTTATTTTGATCCCCAGATCCAAAGAACCCGTTACGATTGCCAAGTAAATCACTAACAATGGTTCAAAAAGTACTTTATGCATAAGTAATTATTACATTTATATTAAGTAATTGCATTACATTAAAATTGCTTATTTTATTTAGCACTTAGTTACTTTTGTAATTTTTACTAGGACCAGAATTTGTAAATGACAACAAAGAGAAAATAAAACAGGTGATAATTTCAGTGTACTTTACTTCCAATTATTTTGCAATACGTTTGGTAATCAGCTACTAAGATTTTGCCTTTGTACAGGTGATTTTCTTCTAAAAGAGATAGTTCTTGGGTTGATCTGTAAAATAAAAGAAAATGTGTTCAAACACAAAAAAAATTACATATAGTAGGCCATAGATAATTAGAATCTTGTAATCTTCAGTATAATATTATATTCCAATGTTGTTGTAATAGCATAGTCCATAATTCGTTTTACAACACAGTTTAAATACTTACGGGTATTGTACTTTCATGTTTTTTGGGCCTCTGACTGGATTCCATGCTGAAACAGGGGCTTTATTTGATAACATAAGCCCAGCTACTGCTGTGTACAAGCCATATTCTTGGCACATTTTCTCCTAAAATAACAAAGTAAGTATTGACACAATGAGATATTGTTGACAAAATTAAGCTATAATAACTAACTTACCCTCCATTCTGCTAGTAAAAAGTCGGCGTCACTGAGAGCTGACGCAGCTTTATCCACATGATCAATAGAAGAATAGTGTGGTAGATAATTTTCTTCTAAAAAGCTAACAAATGATATAGGCTGGCTTACAAATTGCTCAATTACTTGTTCTGGGGAATGAGACAGTTTTTGGCTTCCATTGTCTGTCGTTATTACTAAAAGGTATAATATTAATATAACTTATTAGTAAACGATTTTTTAAATACTGCTAAACACACTTTATTATTAGCATCGTTTTATTTTTTAGGATATTTATAAAATTTACCTTTAGGATTTAACACTCTGCCAACACCATGTAAAATGCTTACTGTCTGGTCTTTTCCTAATGACATAAACTTACTAGAAGTCTGCTTCTTCTTTTTAGTTTTACTTTTTGATTCTTTTTCTACAACAATACTAGTGTCCATAGTCTGTTTCGACCCTAAAATATGAAAAATAGCCTTAACAACTCATACAAATCCAATTAGCTATAGTTAACATGTTACAGTAAAATTGTAAGCTAAAGCAGTAGTTCAACTTAAAAACAAAAAATCAAACATTGAGTAACGTAAATAAATAAGCAAACCTTTCTTTGACTACTATACTACTTTCTCACTGACTACTGCAACATAAAAAGAATTTAAAATTCTATTCAAACCCGACAGCAACAACCCTAACACTATTCAACAATAGGCATCAAGAACGCATCCGTAGAACTACTGCATTAACTTAATATGTACGTACTGTGATGTTATGGTAAAATAGAAATTGTTACCTCCTTTGAGACATGCAAAATGCAAGTTTAAAACTGCAGATCTAAGATCTCCTGCTGATGTATTAACAACACATTCTATCATGTCTGTTGTAGGAGTATTATACAATTCTGTGTGCTTTTTAGATATCACATTTGATATTCGTTTGAGAGCTGATCTTAAATTTGTTGGAGCCACACTGTTAAATCTGTGAAATAGAATGTTATTCAGTTTTATACAAGTACAAGTTTTTAAGGGAATTCAATAAATGCCAAAATATTTATATTTATCACAAACAATTAGCAGTCGCAAGCAGACTACTAGACTAGTCTGCTTGCGACCTCATGGTTATCCGGTGCAACCCATGTCGAAACCTAAAGCCAAATTAAAGGTGAGCAAGTTAATTGCACGTTATGATAAATATTAATAATGCAACACGAAAGTTTAAAAGTATATAATGCCAAAATACTTACGAAATGTGGTGTATACTGAATTGTTCTTTTAAGCTTGGTGTAAAAATATTGGCAGCTGTATTTTTGCTGTCTGTATGGGTTTCTGAGCAAATGAAAACTATGGGTGATTTGGCTCGCTGTTTGTACTGACTGAAAAAAATATCAATAAATAGAGGCAGCACAAGAAACTGAGGACTATAGGTATGAAGTCAACCAGTTTCCAAATTGGTATAAGTACTGTGTGGATTTTAAAGACATGTCAACTAAAAACTTGGTGAAGCAGAAGTCCTAATTATATAGAATTTGATTTTTATCTATATTTCAACTAAAAGCTTGGTGAAGCAGAAGGCCTAATTATGTTGAATTTGATTTTTATCTATTTTTCGATGTAGCAGTATTTTTCTCATTCTCTGCCTGTTAATAAAAATATAGTGATTCTCTAATTTTAGTCAAGTTATTGAACAAGAGAATTAAATATTAAATATTTGTTGGAACTTACTGTATAACTTCTGTGAATTCTGTTGGAGATCTAAGAAAAGTATTAGGAAAATCTTCAACTAACACCAATTTTTTGTTATTATTATCTAACAAAGATGTGTAATTAGCTGCATGTAATATGAAATCTAAAAACCTTGTTGATTGCTTCTGTTTAAATTCATATTCCCCTGCAAGTAAAAAAAGTAGTAAAAAGTTACCTGACACATTTTCATTTAACTAAAAAGTATAACTATTTGGGGTCTCTTTGCTGGTCATCTCTCAACTATCTGAACAGTTGAGGGTTTAGGCTGTTAATATGCATTGGTATTGAGCAGTATTTACGAATTAATTAATGTGTGGGTACTATCCAGAGCCAGAATAGGACCCACAACCTTATGTATTACAAAGCAAAGTTACATAATTTCATTTGACTAATAAATTATTATCTACTATTGTTTTACCATTTTCTGAGGGCATATCAATGTCTACAGGAGTTATCCACTCTGTAATTCTTATTTGGTATTTAGATGCCAGGACAGTAATGGTAGTGGTTTTCCCACATCCAACAGGGCCGGTCAGTAAAAGTATATCATTGTTGTTTTGGTTGCTAATACATTTCATCCATTCTTCTACTTCTTGAATCTTTTTGTGATGTACTGCAAGATCTTCAACTGTTACAGGCTCAAAGGTTTTGATCCAACTTTTGTGGTCTGTTATTTGGTTATATTTGTTATCTGTATGTTTTGGTGGCACCTAAAAACGTAACAACTCAAATGAAAATAATAGTTAGTTATGAAAAATAAACTTCTAGCTGTATTTTAACAGTAGTAGCTAATTATTAGCTAAAAAACCAAGTTCACAGGAAATATTATAGAATAGTATGATACAAACATGGGTGCACTCTCCATTTTTCATACTCTAACTGGGCGTTTGTACTGCACAACAAAACATGATACAAGCATAGTCTTATCTCTTTCTACTCATCTCTTAACGATGGAGATAGATAGTGCTTGCAACATGTTTTCTTGTGCAGTGGAAACTAGGGGGTAAGTGTGAGATGTGATAGGTTTGTCAACATGGCTAGTTAGAGATAGGGCATGGACTGCTGTCTGAGGCACAGTGGCCATACCACCAACCCATTTTAGGTCTGGCGTGGGATTCAAACCCCGACCTCGGTGACTAGGGGAAAACACTACCAATTACACCAACCAGTAAGAAAGGTAGGTACTATTAAAAACATTTTCATACATTTATTCTGGTATTTGGTTCATTTTCTTTGTCCGTCATGGTAACTTTAATTCTCTTAGCTGGTCTATCGTCATCAAAATCAAACATTGGACTGAACCACTTCTTGTCCTGAAAGAATTAGAAACATTTTATATTTTGTTTGCAAAAAAATATACTTTTTTTTACCAAGACGAGCAAGCACCTTTTTGCTATTCATCATATAATATCTTGATATTATTAGTCAACAATGTCAATACAGGCACGTAGCGTGTAATTGTTTTGTATTATATTTTAACGTAAATTAACCCCTGATATTAGTTATTCTTCAAATAGGTTATTTAAAATAATGTTCATTGATGACGTATCACTGTAATCGTTGAGTTTAAAAATTTCATTTTCCTATCACTTATCACTTCGTTTAAAATGATTTTTTTTAATAATGGCTCGGCTTTAAACGTTTATTTTAATGTTTATCGCAATGTTTATGTTTGATCATTTGAGTTATTTTTTTTGAGCCAGAACCACAGACATATTTTGAAATGTTATGCCATAGATAATGTTATACTTTGAGCCAGCGTTAGCAACTTGTAGTGGACTGACTATCGTACCAGGGGCGTAAAATTATCGTACATGGATCGAAAATAATCGAAATTATCGTATTTTGACGTGACAACGTCTTAAATTAGGTTGCGGCTGGGAGGCACTTATGAAAAAGTGTAACGCTCGGTAACGTTACGATGAGTCACCGAACGAGAGAGAGGCCCGCCGAATGCCTTGCGTCTCTCTCCCACTCAACTATGTTTCATCCTTCTTCCTACTATACGAATGAATATTCACATTAAAATTATTTTACCACTCAAAGTCGTTGTCACGTAATACTTTCGCCCGTATACCGAATTTACAGGCAACCAATTTTTTTTAGGATAATGTCTATTATAGATAAATAAATCATATAAATTGTAATATTGATATGCATGCAAGTACTTTATTTTTTATCTTTTTTAAACCACCGCTGTCAAATCAACAGAACACTGAAACCCAAATGTTTTACACGTGGTACAGAGTTGACTGCTCGTACTATCTACTTTGCATGTAGGACTTACTCATTCTTCATTGCACAGATAAAAAATAATTAATAGGTTAGTAAGTTATAGAAAATATACAGCCACTGAAAAAATGTATTTGATAAATATACCTACTTGCCAATGATAACAATCACTCCGAGTGTGTAATCAAAATTTTGCTGCTCTAGAAAATTACTTTACAGTAACGGCAGTGGTGAAACTTAGCAGAGCGGATCGTAAGAACCAATAGGAATAGATAACTTATATTTCCCGGTATTTTCCCAAGATTTTATTGGACAAAATAAAATCATGCTACTGCGATTTAGACTATAAGCGCATGAGTGAAATAATATAAATTCTCAAATTTTGCATCATGATAGAAATTATCGTACAATCGGCGTACGATAATAATATGCTATCGTACATCGTACGTAGGCACAAAATTATCGTATGTGTACGATAATTATCGTACGGTTCCGAACGCTGCTTTGAGCTCTCCTCTTTTTTTATTTAGTTGGTTATCCTGAAATAAGCCTGGCCTGAGCCAGGGATGAGAAAAAATAATCGATTTTAACATTAATCGATTTATATATAAACAATTTTTAATATCATGATTATCTAAATCTTCAAAATCAATGCTAATTTAAATGGATTATTAATTTTTAAATGCATAAAAATGCGCTGTCACTAAACTTTAAAAAAGGAATGTCAAATCCTAAGTCCTAAAGACGTTTTCTGCTTCGCCAGGCTCTTTTGCTATTGTTTTTTCTTTTTGCATTCACTACCTAGCTACATATGGGTGGTATAGGCCTATTTAATTTATTCACATAATGGCTGTCACGAGAGTGCATTCATTCAGCACCTAGTTCCATGCAATTTTTTAGCAAATTTTTGACGTGACAACGTCTTAAATTAGGTTGCGGCTGGGAGGCACTTATGAAAAAGTGTAACGCTCGGTAACGTTACGATGAGTCACCGAACGAGAGAGAGGCCCGCCGAATGCCTTGCGTCTCTCTCCCACTCAACTATGTTTCATCCTTCTTCCTACTATACGAATGAATATTCACATTAAAATTATTTTACCACTCAAAGTCGTTGTCACGTAAAACTTTCACCCGTATACCGAATTTACAGGCAACCAATTTTTTACTTTACTTACCTTTTCCCACCTGGTAATATGTGGTCAGATTTTAACACTTAAAATCGCGTGGATTAGTTTTAGTAATAAGTATATATTGTCACAATGTTACCTAGAAATACCTGCGGGTACTATTAGAGCCAAAACACATACTCGCGTTGCGCCGCCGCGCCGCCGCGCGCTGCACCGCAACGAGAGTACGTGTTTTGGCTTTTAATAATACCCGCGGGTATTTCTAGGTAACATTGTAACAATATTTCTGACAGTCATATCATATTATCTGTGCTACGGGTATAATTTAAATTAATAGTGGTTGTCTTGTCAACAGGTGGGCAATGGTTTGCTTTGCCAAGGTTACATTACATCTCACTACAGTCTCTGCTAGCCTACAGCCCGCTAGATTCTCTTAGTAGCATGGACTCTTAGTAGTCTGTGCCTACAGCTAGCAGCACACCTCTGTTGATATTTTACCAATTGTTTAATTAAATCTCAAAAAATTATCGATTAAAGTTTCGATTATCTGTGTCTACTATGTATGAATTCTTATTCTATCAGAGACCAATTAATAGGAAACCAGCATGATGCTAGCATTGCTAGCACATCATCACCTGCATTCTGCATTACATCATCTAAATTTCATTTGGTCATGATATAAATTTCATTTTGTCACTGATTTTTGATGAACTTTGTATTTGTTTTGCTTTCTTTTGTTAATGAATCACAAAATGTTGGTCAATCGAACAGTCATCATTAATGTCATTGTCATTCAGACATCAGATAAAGTGGCTGTCTGAATGACTGAAATAAGTGACAGGCTTATGAATTACGTAAAAGTGACATCTTAGAGTATGGTAGAATTTTTTCTATCTTTTAGGTCGTAAGATAAAACTACGCTGTAATCATAAATAAACCCTTACAATAGTGCATCTTAACGCAATAATACCGTAAGTGATATTTATAAATAGCGTATAGTAATATAACATACTTTAACGAATTTAAATTACTTTTATTGTATAGTCGATATTTTGTGTTTATGTATTTTACAGATATGATGCAGGCGATTAAAGCTTTGGGAGCTGGTGCTCCTACTTCGATCTTGTCTGTAGTGAAGAAAGGGGCTTTTGCTCCTATAGTAGATCAAATACGGCAGACTCATCTGCCCGCACCTAAACCTAATGAAGTACGTCCATACTCACCTTTTCAAGATGCTACAAACATGGCAGAGATGGCAGTTGCTAGACTGGACGATCTTCTTAATTGGGGTAGGAAGGGTTCAATATGGCCTATGACCTTTGGACTAGCTTGTTGTGCTGTGGAGATGATGCACATTGCAGCTCCTCGCTATGACATGGACAGGTAAGTTCCTAGCTGTTATATTATTTAAGACAAGAATCTATTAGGTATATTAAGCATCAGTTTCACCTGTTGCTGATAAGTTTCAGATAGTTAATCCTCTAGATTTTCATTGAAGGACAGAAAGTAAAAGAGAGAAAACTTTTGAATAAGCTATATGACACCTATCAGCAACTGCTGAAACTGCGCCTTACTGTCATGATAGTAAATACGTCATCATGGGCAGTTTGCCAGTCAATATGTATTTTGTTATTTACAACAATTTAATTTGTATTGTAACTAACAAGAAAATGGATCTAACCGAATCATGCTTTAACTTAACAGCATACAACTTAACCTAAACAAGAAACTGAAGTCATTTTTTTACATATATACTGGAAGTAGTTCACCGATAAACATTTTCCATCTGAATTATTTTATGTTTCAGGTATGGTGTAGTATTCCGTGCTTCTCCTCGGCAGTCTGATGTGATGATTGTTGCTGGAACACTGACAAACAAAATGGCTCCTGCTCTAAGGAAAGTTTATGATCAAATGCCAGATCCCAGATGGGTCATTTCTATGGGCAGCTGTGCAAATGGGGGTGGTTACTACCATTACTCATACTCGGTTGTTAGGTATGAAATCTACTTTATCTTTACTCTAAAGATCTATTTCATTAATACTGGTCTGTTGTAAGCTGTGCTAGTGGTAAGCTGGAGCTCCTGGGTTCGATTCCCACCCAGGGTAAAACTTTGTGTGATGAGCATGATTGCTTGTTCTGTCTCTGAGTGTAATGTCTATGATATGTATTCACTAAAAAAGGATTTTTACAAATATTTTATCAGTTTGGCCCTTACCACAAGTACCCTTGGCACAAATAAATAGTATTGTTTAGTTTGGGTCTAGATGGTGCTGTGTGTATTAATGGCTTATTATCTTTCACTGGCATAATTTTCAATTTTGAGTTTAAGATTTTTCTTAGAAACACCTGTGAATTATTATCCTTTTAACCATTTGGTTAAGCATCAATTGATGTACCCCTGCTACATCTACAGAATTTAATTTTACAAATGTATAAAATATACCTAAAATAAATAGGTAGGTGTAATGGATAAAAATTAAACAAAAAAACGTACTTATTTTTGGCTGCTAAAAGGTTAATTTAAATAACATTACTTACTTTTATAATAACTAGTGGTTTTAAAATGATCGTATTTTGATTTTGACAGAGGATGTGATCGTATAGTGCCTGTTGACATCTACGTACCTGGATGCCCCCCAACAGCTGAAGCTTTACTTTATGGAATCCTTCAACTACAGAAGAAAGTAAAGCGTATGAAATCTGTGCAAATATGGTACAGGAAGTAATATGTAGGATGAATCAATGTTAATATTATGTAGATATTTTATATTACTTACTATAATTTATGGAGACTCAAATCACTTTGCTGCAGTAAATAAGTAAAGCACCTATTTGTGTTTCACTATTTATTTATATTTGTTACTGGGGCTTGTGAGGATAGAATTATTAAGAATTGTGAATAATTTTGACATCATCAAAGTAACTGAACTGTTGCTTCTGTTGACTGTTCCTACTAGGTATGAGATAGTGATACAAGAATCAGTCATCTATGTATAGGTACCTATACTAGTTTATTACTACTCAGTTTTGGAGTCAAACAAGACTAAGTCGAAATCCTGTAACTTAACTTATATGGCTAAAAGGCTTATTAGACTAAAATGCTCGCGCCCTTCTCGGGAGTCTAGTCTGGTGAAGTTTTCCTAGTTATTATATACTCTTTGGTTTGCCTCACAAACAAACATGATGAAACTACTTCATTGTTTTACTATAGGCACTAATACACATATTTTTGTTATTTATTACAATCAACGCAATTTTTCGAGTCGTATTAAGTCCTGTTCTATTACGACAGTCTTATTACTAGACTGATCTAGTCTTTTTTCCAGACTTTCAAGTTTCAAGTTTCATTCATGAAATCGAGTCTCCTTTTAGATCGACAGTCTATTGCATCACTAGTATAGGACGTTGTGGGGGAGCGCTGCAAAGTTATTTATTTTCGGTATATCTTACCTTGTTGGATCCGATAGTGTAGAGGTTTAGATTGATGTAGCCTGATTCACATTATCCAGAAATCGTCTGTTCTTGTGCGAAGTCCAAGAGAAAAGGGGTGTTATAAGGAGAGATCGGACAAATGGCGGTCACTAAAAGGACACGACTCCAAAAAAAATTTTATTTGTTATTTACCTATTGATAAGATTTTAATGGGATAATGATGTTTTCTTGTTATAACATGAGATCTTTCTTAAGAAAACTTACCACGGAAACAGGAAAACATCTTTCGTATTTACTTTAATAATAATCAGAAATATCAGTATATTTCATCATTAGTCTTGTAAAATAAATGAATTAAATATTAATCCTACTTAGCTAAGTTATTATCACTGCCATATTTTAAGTAACGATTAAATACTCGTAGAGTAGAAGATAATAGGTCCGAGCACGAATATGTAATCACAGAGACGAATATGTAAACGCACGCACGAATATATAAACGCACCGACTAATATATAAACGCACGTACGAATATGTACACGCACGTACGAATATGTACACGCACGTACGAATATGTACACGCACGTACGAATAAGTACACGTACACACGAATGTGAAAAGTCGCGCAAGGATATGTAAACGCATGCAAGAATATATGAACGCATGCAAGAATATGTAAACGCATGCAAGAATATGTAAACGCATGCAAGAATATGTAAACGTAGGCGTATACGTCTTTACGAATAACCGCGAGTAAATTTACATATTCGTAATAGGGCCTGATCGCCTCTACTCAGTAAGAATCGTTGCATAGGTAATAATTTATTGCTGTTTACGGTAAAGGGGTAGATGCCAAATGCTCCTAATAATCCTCGAGCGTCCCGTCGTCGGTAACTAAGTGGTAGTTAGAGAAAAAGTTTATATTATGTGCACCATTTCATCGTTAAAACATTGAGAGTTTGTGACGCTCCTTTTGCGTTGTTTAAATAATATGATTATTGATAATCACACGTATCAGCATGTAATGTAGGTTTTCATTATATTTTATTCGGACGAATTCAAGTATTTTTACAAATGAAATATTTTATTGGTTAAGATTTTGTGTAGGTATTGAACAAAGTGCTCATATATTAATCTGCCGCGCTGGTGTAAATCCCAAAATTCCCTTTTCGCCTCCACTAATAGTATGGAATAGGTACAAAAAAAGTCTTATTGGTATAAAAATCAAAAGTTTAATGGTATTTTCTGAATCGCACCAAGCTTTCATTTACTTTTTAGTATACAGAATGATTTTCATAAACTATAATATACTTTTCCGAGTCATTTTAGAGATTTAGAACACAACTGTCACATATGCATCAGCAACGACAGTTTCTATAACAATTTTGTCTGACTCAATGCGCTTTTATACATTTTCAATGGCACGCAATGTTAACATGATTAAAATACATTGATGGCCAGTTTCAAAAAGTGTGGATAAGGTCTTGCCAAAAAATAAAAATTTGATCATTTTGAATACTCAAAGTGGCAAATCACTCAACCACAACTAA
Source organism: Meganola albula (assembly GCA_936450015.1). Lineage (NCBI taxonomy): Eukaryota > Metazoa > Arthropoda > Insecta > Lepidoptera > Nolidae > Meganola > Meganola albula. Next base: position 6,913,505 of record OW388155.1, on the reverse strand, counting down.
CCCAAAACATATAATTGAATCTGGTATAAAGTCAACTTTACAAGTTGTGTGTTAGAGATATATTACAAATTGAGACAAACTAGTTGAATAGTGTATCTGCAGCTGGTGAAACTAGCCATAAGTTTTCCAAACAAATCAAATCGATTCACACTTACTAATATAATGTAATAAGAAATAATGTTTTATCACTTATTATAAACATAATTTTAACATTATTGCATTATACACTGTAACATCTACTGCATTTAAGACACTACTATGGAGTCAGACAAAATGATTTATCTCAAAATACAATAATATCACATTAATTTAAATGCATTAAAAGGAAGTAACTGCTATAAATGATATTGTGTTCACTAATACAGTAATAATAAATAAATATAATTTCACTGGTACAATCGAAAAACCATTGAGATTTTTAACGGAAGTGTAAATTAAACTCCCGATACAATAATAATTTATGGGATTTTCTTTCGTATGACGTTAAATAAACCAATTCTATATTTTAATACTAATTTACAGGCTAATATTTACAGTTATTTATAAGTATATATAAATATGTATAATTATATCGACAATCCTATCCTCCACAATATTCAGGGATCTCATGTATAATTAACTAATAATGGTCACAATAACAACTCGATAGATATTTCCACGTAAATAAACAAGCGGTAGTGTAGAGGCGGCGACGAGCCGGCGAGCGGCTAACGTTCAGTCGTTGATATTGCACGTACCGGGCGGCGGCGGGCGGCATCATCGCGGCTCCTCCTTCTTGAGCAGGTCGAGCGGTGCCAGCGGGGCCAGCGGCGCCAGCGGGGCCAGCGGCGCCAGCGGCAGCGGCGCCAGCCCGCGGTGCAGCAGCGGCCCGCCCTTCAGCTGCGGGTGGTGCGCGTACGCACTCAGCATCTTGGCGCGGTCCTCTTCGGCGCGGATGGCGGCCTCCACCAGCGGCGCGAACCGCATGTGGTGCAGCGGGTCGAAGGGCCGGTACGGGTCCCAGGGCGGCGGCGCGTACTGCGGCGCGCCCAGCCGCGGCGCCTCCTTGCGCTCTTCCTTGGGCTCCACCGCGCCGTTGCGCAGCGGCGAGCGCGTGCGCGCGCGCTCCAGCTCGCGGTCGCGCAGCTCGCGGGCCTTGCGTCGCTCCCGCTCGTCCCGCTCGCGTCGCTCGCGCTCGTCGCGTTCGCGGCGCGCGCGCTCCCGCTCCTCGAGGTCGCGGCGATCGGGCGGGCGCGCGCGCCACGCGTCGTGCAGCAGCGGCGCGTGGTGCACGTGCAGCGGCGGCAGGTCGCGGTACAGATGGAAGGGCGCGGGCGGGTACGCGCCGGGGTAGCGCGCGAAGGGCGACACGCCTGAAACGCGCAGGGCTCGGTGAGTGGCGTCGGAGAAGGGCGCGTGCAGGGGCGGGGGCGGGAGCGGGGGCGCCGTACCTAGGTGCGGGTGCAGGTAGGGCGCGGCGGGCAGCTCGTAGGGCGAGCGGTAGGCGGGCGGGGGCGGCGGCGCGGGCGCGGGGAAGGCGCGCGCCTTGTCCTTGTCGGCTCCGGCCGGCACGCCGCCGCCGCCGCCGCCACCGCCGCCCGCCTTTTCCTTCTGTTGGTGGTTGTAGATCTCCCACGCGATCCTTACGTGCATCGCGTTCCATTTGCCCGTTTTCTGCCAAAGAAAAAAGTTACAAGTTAGGAGGATTGTCGTTCGGCCGCTCTGAGTTTGAGCGCGGCGAGAATGCATAAGAAAGAAAGCATGCATGAAGTAATGAAGTGCCTGGAGACCTACCGCGACGGCGGGGCGTGGTGGTTGTTTAGAGGCGGAGTCACTTGCGGCCGACACTACGGGCTGTTAACATTATGCGATGCAGGGTTAATGATTGTAGCAACTTAACACGAGGTAAGCCAAAGCTTTTACAAGAAGAAAATTAGAAAATAGTAATATTATGATCAAAATGATATAACTATATTAAATATTTTTTTTAATTCATATCATATTTTGAACTAAGTACTATTTATGGAAGTTAAAGAAGTTACTTAGCATGCATTAAATTTAATCAACAATCAATTATATTATGTAGGGCCACCATTATATCGTAATCAAACAACAGTCAGGATACCTTAGGAGCATAAGCGGTGAGCGGCGCGGGAGGCACGTAAGGGGAAGGCGGATGAAGTAAACTCGAAGAGTACGGGTAGCCGATGCCGAGACCGGAGCGGTATAACGATGACATCTTGCCAACATCCTTGAACTGAAAAGAAATTGAAACGTGAAGGTGCAATTCTAGAAGAGTCACCGAAAGGTTACTAATTGTCCGGAGGTAACCTCCACGGTGGCGGAGACTCGTCGAGGCCAGCACGTTTGTATCAAGCCGTTGAGATCTCATTTGTATTCCGCACCGGATCAGGTTTTTTAATTTCTCAGTACAAGTTAGGAAGTCGGTAGTGTGACACCTCGTGCCTCGACGAGCACGGAAAGCATTAAGTCTGAGAGTGGACCTGCGTTTACACAACTACGAGACACGATACGTACGAGTGGCGCGTGCTGGGCGTGCGGGGCGTGCTGCGCGTGCGGCGCGTGGTGCGGGTGCGGGTGGTGCGGCACGAGCAGGTGGTGCGGGTGGTGCGGCGGGTGCTGGTGCACGTGCGTGTGCTGGTGCTGGTGCTGGTGGTGGTGCATCTCCGTGCGCACGCCGCCCGCCGCCGCCAGGAACCGCGAGTCCAGCTCGCGCCGCAGCAGGTCCGCGCCGGGGCCTGCAACAGTACACACTCGCTACATCCTATACCCTGCTCCCGTATCGTCTGACAGATTCCCCTATCTGACTATCGTATGGAACCGAATAAACAGGGACTGTTCCGAATCCTCGTAAAAAAAGAGTTTTGCAATTCCAGATTTGGGTCTTTTGAAAAAATCTAGTTTAAATTTTCAGATATACAAAACATATCTGGCTCTTTTGCCCTCACTTTTCTCTGACAATTACGTTAATTTCAGAAGCAGTGATCATTGCGTGGATGACAAAAATATTCAATCAAATAGCGTGATATGATCGTTTTGATCTTTGCCGATATAAATATGTATAGCATACAAAATACTCACTGGTTTGGAACAAGGATTCCGCGGAGAACGGGTTGGGGTTAGGCGGCGCGAGTGACGCACCGAACAGCGGAGGTGCAGGCGCGAAGCCCGAGGGCCGCTCTGGAACCGTCGGCCTGCTGAGAACGACAACATCACTCATTACTAATCCGTAAATTTTAACACAAGTAGATCAATATTTGAAGGCCCTAGCAAGAAATGAAATGTCATACCTAATGTTAGCGCGTAAAGTTGTTTTGCGAGTATCACATCACAAGTTTTATAATTAGACGTTAGGACGCCTAATTTTAAAATTGCCTACTAATGTGAGTTGTCACATTTTCATTTGATTCTAAAATAGTAATATTTTAATTTCTCATTGTCTAGCAATTAATAGATTTGTGTTAGATGAATTAAATACTTTTATTTAGATTTCATTACGAAAAATAAGTGGCGACCGTGACAGGACAACTACATACACTATATAGTAAATAAGTACCTTGGTCTTCATAAAACAAATAGATTTTTGTAAATTTTCTGATGTTTCAACATTTATTCTGCTACTCAGAGGAGTGAAATCTAATAAAGATAATGAAAATTAGTTCACTCATTCTTGAGTTGGATATTGGTGTATAAGACGTGCGAGGATGATACAAAGCGAATTACTCACGTGACACCCCAGTGCGCCGGCGGCTTGGCGCCCGAGCTGATGCTGGGCACAGTGGGCACGGGCGCCAGCGAGTGCGACAGGTGCGGCGCGCCTGGAGCCGCGGGAGTGGGCGTGGGCGCGGCCAGCGGCGCCAGCCCGCCCGTCAGTGGCCCGCCCAGCGCGCTACCCAGCGGAGCACTCAACGCACTACCCAACGGGGCACCCAGCGCGCCCAACCCGCTACCCAGCGGTGCACTCAACCCGCTCGACAGCGTCCCGCCCAACGATGGAGGAATTGGACCCTGAGCACCAAATATTGTTATAAATAAATAAGTAGCTTTATGTACATTGGAGATTTTTTATTATTATTTGTTATTCAGTTGTTGAACTGAATTAGAAAATAACAATATAGCTGATGTTATCATGTATATACTTACGGTTTTTTTAATAAAAATCTTAGACAGTTAAAATGGATTTTGATTTTTTCTTACTAGTATATAAATGTCAAAAATGACAGACAAAGACGAACGAATTATAAACTTATTTTAGCTATTGTAAGAAGGTTATTTTAAAGTCGTTTAATCTGTTTTCTTATTTTTGGAGTAAAATAATGCCTTACCGGCAACGGGGCAGCTAATGGTGCTGCTAACGGTGCGGCGAGTGGCGCCACCAGTGACGAAGTTATCGATGCAGTCGAAGACGCCGGCGTACCTCGCGACAAACTACTGATATTGCTGCTGAAATCAATTACAATTACAATCTATCACAATTTCGTGTTTATTTTTATATTTTCATTTTCATTCCATATTTTTTAATCTAAAGATTTCCTTTGTACATTTATAACACAATATTTGATTCGGACCTGAAACTTTCCCGTTCTCTGGCAGGACTAGGAGCGCGAGGTGAGTACGCAACGGCAGCGCCCGCCGCGCCCGTCGAACCTGGAGTGTGCGGCCGCACGCCCTTCGGCGTCTTAGGAGCTACCAACGGCGATGCAGACAGACTAGTCCTCTGAAAATAACAAAGAACAATGTTTTAATACTTATTTTCGACTTACGACCATAAAAGAGTTAAAGTAAAATCGACTTACCGTATCGGCAGTATTCCTCGGAGACGCCGCAGCGGGCGGGAGGTAGGGACTGTGTTGTAGGGTCGTGGCATAAGGAGCGTACAGCGGAGGATAGGTACCTCCCGGGTAGACTGCGGGAGGAGGGTAGCCGTTGGAAGCGAGCGTGGTGGTGACGGAAGTGGTGTCGGTACGAGGCGGCAGGTCGCTCGCCGACGTCGGCGCCTGCCGCGAGTCTGTGGCCGCCACCGGCGCCGACCCGCTCGTCACCACCGCCGCTGTGTCCGCGGGGGTGCTAGCCGCGTGCGACGACACCGCCGGCATAGTAGTCATGAGACCGGGATGCGGTTTAAGGCTTGGGGTGAACGAAGACATCGTGGTGCTAGTGATCGACGCTAACGTCGACGGTGTACCTATGTGACTCGGCGCGGACGTCGTCGTGCCGGGAATGACGACGGGCAGATGACTCGAAAGACTCGCGATGGAATGACTTACGGGGTGGCTCAAGTGGGTGATGGAGGGTTGACTCATTGGAGAGGGAAGAATGTGACTCGAAGATATATGATTAGATATGCTGAACGGCGTGAGATGAGACGGTCTACTCGCATATACGGAAGGAACGGAATGTTTCGGTAAACTTGACGAACTCTGGTAAGGTGTAGAATGACCGTGAATACTGGAACTCATACTGGAGTTTACATGACTAGACCCGATCGACGGGACGGGATAGGGACGAGACGTCGGCGCGGCCGGCGACAGAGACCGGCCAGTAAGAGTTTGACTCGGAAGACAGCTCGGAATCGAAGAAGGCGTCGAGATCGGTGCCACGCTTTGCGTCACGCCATTGACGCGACTCGAAAACGAGGTAGGAACGGAAGGGTGCGTCTGCGGCGTTAGAGGCTGACTCCTGGCGTCGTGTGCGGGCAGCGGCGCCAGCGGGGCGCGCGCGGGGGGAGGGGCGCGCGGCGCCTGCGCGTGCTGCGAGTGCAGGTCCAGCGGCGCCGCCTCCGCCTCCGTCCGCGTCTCGTGGTTCGTGTGTCTGAAGTCGGGCAGCGCCGCGCCCGCGTGCGATTGCGACTGCGACTGGTAGGCGGCGTGCGCGAACAGCGGCGAGGGGGCCGGTGGAGCGGGCGGCGCCGGCGTCGGGCTCTCGGCGGCGGCACGCGCGCCGGGCGGTATCTTGCCATTGCTGGCGGGACACTCGGGTGTATCGGGCCCTGCGACGCCGTGGGGCCTCGCCGGTATCTGTGTGGCGGCGAGTCCTTCGAGTGGGGGAATGTGCGCGGCGGCGGGTCGATGTGGCGCGTCGGCCCGGAAGGGCGGCGGCGGCAGGGCGGGCGGCGGCAGCGCGGCGGGCGCGGGCGACGGGGCGGGTTGCGGCAGCGGCGCGGGCGCGGGGCTGGCGCTGCCGCCGACCGGCGCGCGAGACAGTGCTAGTGCACCTCCGCTGCCGCCCCGCGCCACCATTTCATTTTTGCCGCCAGCTCCCGCGCCCACTGCACCCGTCACCCGGAATAGACCAGGATCGGATGCCTGAAAAAGATGTTCTAATTAGAAAATTAGCCTTGAAAACAAAAATACGGTGTCCGCGCCAGAGGTTGATTGTCCTCGCTAATCGGACACAGATTAAATTCAGTAAAAAAATGTTAAAATTGCTACTCACATCTTCCATCGACACGTCGTGGTATCTTGGAGAAGCATTTCTGCTATTTTCGGGACTCGCCTGCAACAAAACATAAAGGAGTTGTAAATAAAATATACATACATAGTAAATGTATCTCGAAGGTGTAGACAAAGGTGAATGTTACCCACTATTCGGCGGCTATGCTTAAGTTTAATACGTAATAGGGGACGAACCTATTGCCATTCTTCTGGCACAATTCGAAACTTCAGGCTGCTACTAAGTGTTTCTGAAAATGTTATTTTTGTTTGATCCGGATTCGAACTCGAGACCTCGCGCTTACCATTGGACAACCGAGACAGTTAAAATAAATACTTACGACGGTTAAATTAAACTTTTACATAAAGACTAACGTACGGTTTCACAAAGAGAATCTTTGGATAAAGTATTTATAAATAAAATGGTTAAAATATAATGAAGGTGACACTGTTAAGATTTGAAAAAAAAAAAACAGTATTAATACATTACAAAAAATACTTAAAGAGAGAAAGAGAGAGTATAACATGATATATTTTTATAAGTAGTTAAGTATGTAGTAATATAGTCCGTATTAGTTTTCAAATACCTACTTAAAAAGCACAGTTGGTTTTACCGTTTTGGCAACGCAACAAAGCGGCCCCGTTTGGTTTCTTTGTATACGACCATTAGATACTTATTAGTATTCACAACATGTAAACCTATTCAGACCTGACTGACACTATACTGCCTTCGGTTCGTTAAGGAGATGTAATCACGATAGAATAAGTATACAATTATAATATTTAATGGTCGAACAAGCAAAAATACATTTTTATTTAGCACTATAATTAATTTGAAACAAGGAAAAGCAAGTTAATGTTTATTCTGATATCGTTGTTTCAAATTAATTACTAAAGTAATTAAAATGTTTACCTGCATACATTATAACCATTTATATAATCTACTGTTTTAAATAAATGCATTTAATGCATAATCAAAAACACTGAATTAAAATGTAGGTTGAAGTATTAGTATTAATAGAATGGGAAATAATTACCATGTGATATTTACGAGCTATCATCTAAAACGTTCGAGTCAATAAAATTTGTGGTTTAGCTGCGCCTTTAACGATCGAAGACACATTGGTATTGTCTTGCCGTTCTCGTTAATCATATTTAGTAGATACGTATTTTATTTGTTTTTTGTATAATGGTACTATATTACCATTGGAGCAGCTGTGTCGCAGCGGTACGGGCCTCGCCATAAATATAAGGTCACGGGTTTGATCCCCGGTCGTGCTAACACATCTCTGTGTGTATTGTTACATCGCCGCTGCTCAATTTTGTCGAAGAAAAACAGCGTAAGGTAACCGGCGAGTCTAAGAACTATTCATGTGAGGACATGTGATATCCACCAACCCGCACTTAGCCAGCGTGTGTAGATTAAGGCCTAAACTCTCTCAACTATCTTACGAAACCAGTGCCCAGCAGCGGAATACTAAAAAGGATTGAAGTTTACCATAATATTATACAATCAACACGAGATGCTTTCAGCTTAAAAAGACCTAGGACAATTTAAGCCGGAAGAATTGTCAAATCGATAGTATGAGAACAAATCGTTTCGGGTACGTTCCGGCAATTGAATGTTTAGCCTTATCCGGTGAGGGGTGGGTCGTCGCTCCGCAACAATGGAGTGATAAATCAAGTATGGGGCGCGCGTGCCAGGCAGGCGGCGAATGTTGTCCCGCGCCAGCCGGCATAGTAGCGAGGCGGATTTGCGTCCGGTCTTCTTTACAATGAGGACATTATAAGAAGCCGCTATTTTATTAAAGATCTTGAATATTTTTCTCACGCATTGTACTTGAACCAACTGAATACTAAATTTGGAAGTCTGGTGATTGATAAATGATTAATAGCACTAAGTAAAAAACGGACAGGTGCGTATCGGGCCAGGATTAGGTAAAGCTGTCTTTCTTCGGTTTGTCACACGATACTTACAACATGCCGACATAGAATTCAATTTTACTTATAGATAGTAATAATAATTATAAGAGGTACATTCAAAGTATTTCAGACAGACGTAACTATACGAATAGCGAAACTATAGGCTCTGTTAGGACTCCCTTATGCTAAAAAAATTAAAAAGCATCTAGTAGTTAAAAATAAAAAAAGTGTAAAAATGTAAAACATAATATTTTAAAACATTTTAAAATAAATACATATTTTTTAACATTTTTGTCGCCTTCATTATTATTAAAGTTTATGTTGATAAATAAGGGCTGTCTGTCAACAACGCGAACGGCAACGGTTGGCTAGTTGTCAAAACGATGTTACATAAAAGATGAGAATAATTCAGCACGATTAGCGCGATGAATGATGTCGTGTCGGCAAGCAATAATAATCTCGTACAGCCCACAACACAAGAGAAATACACGCGACTCAAAATAAATCAACTATAAAAATAAACGGTCGCATTAGTCAACTTTGTCAAAATAAAACTTATTTCTACGAACTAAATCGTATATAGTTTTTGTTAAAACATAGTTACAGTTAATTGTCTGAATACATTTTATTTTTCCTATCAAATACCATTCAGAAAATTATAAACCAATTAACTTGAAGGCAATAAAACGAGCCCAGCAACGTTAAGAACGTTATAAACTCACACAATCATTATAAAAGTTAATAACTTTAATATGAACAATTTTACGATTCTGAATTAATTAATTCGTATTTGGAATTCAAAACGGCGAAGTATAATCTTTCGCGATCCCTGCCTCAGGGGCGTTGATACCCTACCTCCCCACCCAGTAAGGGGAGATTTGAGAAAAAAAATATGGCATGATAGCTTTCTACCCCTCATTCGAAATTCTAATACTTTTGAAAACTTTTAATGGGATACGACTAAAATTGAAGAATTTGAACTTGTGCATCTAAGGAGAGTCATTATTGATTATTACAACTCGAATAGTAAATAGAACTGACATCCTGCATTAGACAAATAAAATAGACAATTCGATGTGGTACATATTTTGTAAGTATGCTAAACCATTATTATTTTTTTCGTTTAACAGTAGAGCCAAATGGTTTAGCATGCTAGCTTGCTACCAGTGTAATATAATAATATTAAGTATTAGTTGTGTCTCAATTAAAAGTATTTTTTCTTTTTTTTTGGTTACTTTTTTAATACAAGAAAACACAAGCTTTTTGTTATTAATGGTAAACCATAACAGCAGCCACTAATAGAGCTTACTCTTAAGCTGTAATCAGTGGTTGCTGAAGGGTATATACATCGTCTTGTTTAGCATGGGTCTCTACGCGGCACGAATGTCGTTCGTGTGTAAACGCAGTTACTCAATTTTTTAATGCGAATACCAACTAAAACAATGAATTAAATCCACAACATTTCCGTCAAATCGTAAACAATCGTTTCCGTTGTTGACGTTAATCTCTCTTTGTAGATCCAATTTAATGTTACTCTACACGAAGGTGTTTCTAAGAATTTCAATAATGTTAACCAAATCTAGTCTGTGTTGATCAATTTACATTTATACACCCTTTTTTTTGCTTCCTTGATATTAAGAATATTTTTCAATAAAGCTACCTGTTTTTGAGATTCATCTTTTGTATGTAATGGCTTTTGAACGTCGTTATCGGTTTTCACATTGCCAAGTACCGCCTTTTCCTTCTTATTAGATGTCACCGATCTGATACTTTCAGTCTTCTGTTTATTTTTTTTCTTGCTTTCCTTTTTGTTGTTACCTTCTGCATTATTTTTAGAAGAATCTTTGATCCTCACTATGGTAACTTTTGTTTACCTTTTTAAATGTTTAATTTAAATGTCAATATTCTAACGGAAAGCACCCACTGAATATGTTCATATCTATTTTAAAATAACTAAAGATGAAAAGTTAAAGCACTATTTATTTGTGACAGGTTTTCTCTTCACTTATAGTTCCACTTGACAAAACAATAACAACGACTTATTGACATATCCACTTAGAATACACTGCAATCCGTTAACACTGTAATCCATACACAAGAGTAGATATAAATGTAGCACCAACAATTGTTCCGAACCAAAATAACAATGATCAGGTACGTATTCGAGACAAAGGAGAAAAAATAGATGACTAGACTTCGCGTGCAACACGCCCAGTGTGCGGGGCAAGAGTGTGGTGCGGTTTAGTCGCAGTCGGTCGTCGCCCGTTATCCCGCGTCCCGCGCCTCGCGCACGCGCCGCCCGCCCAACATTTTATTTTGTCTCGTTGAATATTTCGCGCCCACTACACATTTTTCGACAAATCGTAAATAATCTTATTATTTTAAACGAGTTTATACTTAAACATAATAATATATTCAAAAACTCGGAAACGGCTCCAACAATTTGGATAAAATTAATCAGATAGAGAGTGTAATATTTATTGGAGTAAATCTTATTTTTACTATGTTTACATTTAAATAAATGATTACCGGATCACAAAAATAGAACGGTAATTTCGCTGCATTTTGAAGCGATTGACCGAATTATGGAAAATTGTTGAGCCATTAAACTTTTCCGTTTGCAATGTGGGTAACGCTGGATAGATATCAATATACATAATCCTACAATACTGGCAGAAGCAAAATCTAAACACAAATAAAAGGTTGCTTACTATTGAAATTTAATATGTTGTGGCAGTACGATAGTCAGTAATATACTTCTATGGAAAACCTTTAGGCAGCCTTTGCAGGGCGCGGGTCTTCTCTCAAATATCTTAGGAGTTGAAAGAGCTTAGGTTTTAATTAATCCATGTACGATGACGCGGGTTAGTAATACATAAACATACTAGTGGACCCCGTAGATGTTGTCCTGCCCGGTAAAGCAGTACCACCTTCCAGGTCCGAAAATACATTCCGACCGATTCTCAGTCCTACCGAATACATAAGATCAAGCCGTTTAGGAGGTTTTTTTTAAATTATTGTCTGCGAAAAACCATCCTCGTATTTCAAGGAATATTCTAATAAAAGTAGTAGCGATATCGGTTCAGCCGTTCTCGAGTTTTGCTCTTAGATGAAAAAAAAAACCTTTTTTATGTACCTAGTAATATAAAATTAAAATACGTTAATGAATGCTATTAGATAATTTTATTCAATTTGAAGTGAAAAATACAAAGAATTAATTATCACTTGTACCTTACTTATATACATATAATGTTAGCCTTACTGGAATATAACTCAAGTAGGTATGTACTAGTGATAAATATTTACTTCATAATATAAGTGTTAATAATATGTCTGAAATATTTTTAGACGTAATTACCACAAAATACGTAAATACGTTTAAGTCAGAAAGGAAGTCATTAAACTTATTATGAGAGACTAAGGCAGGTACTAACTACATGTAGATGTAATTATATACTTTGAAAAAAAAATCATTTCAGTAATAAGAAGAATTAAATGAAAGAAATTGTTGATGATGTTGCTTGGGTACCTAGGTGCTAATGTATAAGTTAACCTTTCCACTTTTACTAGATGAAATGTATAAGTAAGATGATGTAAACAGAAAAATTAGAATTATTATGATAAATAATATTAATTTATACTACATAAATAATTTCACAAACAATTTGGAGTGCAACAATAGTCACTAGCGAAGGCTAAGTTTATTTATAACTGGGTAGTATAATAATAAGATTCAGATTTAAAGCATTCATTATGACTGGTAACCGGAGCTGGTATCGCTGTCACCGGCTCAATCTATGCCATAAAAACGCGGTCAATATGGCATTATATGGCACCTAAAGCGAACCAAGATCGTCACTCTAGCTGGTGTTGTGTTGTTGTGTTTAAGTGTAATGTTTAAGTTTAAAAAACTTAAACATTCCGAAAGGCGATCCGGAAATTCGCTCGCAAGCATTTTTTTACCGTAGTTTTCCCATCCTACATAACGAGAAATACATAAATTATTATATGTACATGCGAAAGATATAAAACAAATTACTAATAAGGGAAATGAGGTACTTCTTACTAACCAATTGACATAGAAATATAGATTCATTCAGCACTGCTAAGTATACTAATCTAATCAAAAATAATTAGACTTCGTTTATTGCAATACCAGCGTAGATAACGCAGATTGAAATCACTTCGTCCCTCGCGTAGCTTGTTAATGGTGCAATAAAAACGACGCTTATCGATTTAGCCGCCCGTTAAGAACGCTTCAAGGCATTATAATTTATTATCCAAACAATGTTGCGTCAGTCGATGCAAATTACAGTTCTCAACGGTAGTATTACATAATGACGAGATTTGTTAACCACTCACTTGCGGAGTGACAAAAGTAATTAACACTTACGATACACTGGAGTGGTTGGTTTACGACGCTCGAACCTCGGGGACCTTAATTCGGCCCCTGACTTTAACAAGGGAGAAAAGGAGAGAGCGAATAAAAGGGGCTCTGATGTGGCATCGATAAAACGATCTTGTGCTCTTTTACATTTTTCGCTACTTTATCTAACATCGATTATTTTCTTATATTTTAACATAACCAAAGAATAAATAAATATTAAGTTTAATAAAAGATTTTCAACATCTTAGACTTATAAAAACAACAAAGGAAAACAAAGACGAGAGTAGAAACGAGAGGTATTGAAAATCAGACAACGACCGCAGGATTTATTTCGAGCCTCATTCAATTTGTGGCAAACGTATTGTTGGATTGCGTTTTTGTAGAGCTAACCGTAGCCACACCGTATAAACTTTGTTTGCGAAAAACGAAATTGTTTTACAACAGAATAAAAATATTAATGTTTAGAGTTTATTTGATTTAAGTCGTGAGAATGTATTGTAAAAGAGAAAGCGTCGGCAAAAATTTGAAAGTGTTTTTTGAACAAGCGAGGACACAACAAAGCGAGTGCATAGTACGTAACGTGTAAGACATACATACGTACGTGGTTAGTGTCAGTACCGTCGCCATAACGATTAGAATGGACCAATTTGCGACCATTTTAACAGGTTTATTATTATTTGGCAATGTAAAGTTTAATATGCATTTGATAACAATCAAATCTTAAGTAAAATACATATGAATATAAAAGGGCATAGCTATGTTGGCATAGTGCTTACAAACAGCCGGGCTGAAGTGGATGTAGAATTACAGTTTGCGAGGTTGTTGGGGTAGGTATGCAATGGATGCAGCGCGAGGCGACATAAAATTTTCAACGAGCGAGTTGAGTATTTGACGGCATTATCTCGCCATTTGCAAGTGCTCAACGACTTTTGAATATAACTTTGTTTTTTTTTTTACTTTTCTTTGTGATTCTTTTTAATAAAAGTTTGTTTTTAGTTTCTAATACATATCATCCATATTATAAGACTTAAAATATTTTTTCATAGCTATATGATTCTAAAATTGTATAAACAGCTCAATATTAAATTAAGACACTAACAGAAAGACATATCAGATTAAGAAGACACTAATACAATTTAAGCAAGTGAGCGAGAAGCTGAGACTATAGAGAGAGCACTGACAATCTCGTTATAGACGTGAATAAATAATGAGTAAGCATTAAGCTCGCGTTTTCCGCGCGGGGGCAACTCGACTGCCGAGTTGCCTTTGTTGTCGGCGTTGTTTACTGCGGCGGGGATTGCGCCGCAAGCCCAATTTATTCCGCTAATCGAGCCTCACCTCTCTCGGCTTAAATTAATTAACAACGACTTAACTGTGCTTTATTTTATTCATCAATTTAAGAACAAATGTATAAATACCGTGGAAAAGATTCGTTACGGACTAATAATGTTTATAAGCTAGGTGCTAAAAATAAGATGGTTAAAAACATAGTGATTCGTCATCCGTCGTTAAAATTCCGTTACAAGCAAATCATAGTTAGTGTGCAGTTTGCAAAGAGTAACCGAACATGACTACAAACAATTGTACAAGAAACAATTAGCAGAATTGCTACGTTATCTAGGTTGATTGCATATTGTATGTTTGTTTTCTTTATCAAAAGTCCGACACGAAGCATCTGTGCGTTCTTGACTTCAAAGGGAGAGGCGGTGAAACGTACACGCCCACAAGCCAGGTGGACGTGTCCAACATTCCGCACACCGCACTGTTAGCACATTGCCAACAAAGCTCGGGTTGCTACTAATTTAAATCAACTTTTCAATCTAAATATTTAATGTTTCAGGTGGCGTATCATAAGAGTTTAGAGCGATTATGATTCCGTTGTAAAAAAGGGACACGGATGTACGCATTGTATAACCTCATCACTTTCTTTCAACATAATCATAATAGCTTTAATCATTCATAATACGCCAGCAGTTTGATAAAATCATATTACTAACAGGATAAATATCAACAAATAACGAAACATGATAACCTGGTGGAGTTGTTACGCCAGCAAAGCGTTATAGTATAAGAGGATTCGGTCAAAGAGAAAGAGAATTTCTACGCGGGCTTTGTGCGCCAAATTGAATTGAATGTCATACATAACGCATTCCGCTAGCTCAAAGGGAGTGTAATTGCAATCTGACGGCTCCATTTAAAACGTGTATCTGTACAAATCTGAACCAAGTACCGTATGGCAATAGTAGATTACAGCTTTCAGAAATCAAAAGCCAATGTATTTGTAGGCACTCGTAGCAACATAAGCAGAGTTCGCATTGCAAGTCGTGCACTCATCCGCTCATGTCGTTTTACGACTTGGTCGTTTGCCAGCCGTTTTGTTTTATCGCTCTGTGAACTATTTGGCATCTAAACAATGTTTCTATTTAATGATACAGAAAAATCACATCAAATACCTCAATAACGAGTAAAACATCACATGTATGATTAGGTATTTCTGTTGATTTATTATAAAGTGTGTAGTCTGTAATTTCATAAAGTTGTTGGTTGTAGTCCATCACTCATGTTATTATTCATTCACAATACTAACATTACTAATAAAAGTAATGTTTGTATTTACAATAAAACCACCAAACTATGACAGGAATTCTGCTGCCTAAAGGCAATCGGGGTTTAAATCATTTTAATAAGAACAACAGTAGTTAATCACGAGAACGAGACACTGTTGTTTGTTTTATTCACTAATAAAATAATAACGTCGTAAAAACGAGCAACAAACCAAAAGAGATAAAGAGGGAACATAATAAAAACAGTGCAATTTTAGGGGTATTTTGTCGAGGTTATATCCATAAAGCGAGTGGAGCAAGGGTGGTCGCCCCACCTCCCGCTCGTGCCGTGGGTTGTAATGAATAAACTCAACCGGGAGGTTCTATCATTTTATTTAATTCCGCAATGGGAGCGATCATACCTTAAACACTTAACAAACTGATTTGTCAGTGTTATTGTAATATCTCTGCGGTACTACAAAGAGATTGGTTTTTAACGTTAATATTGCTGCATTGGGAATTTATTCTTTACCGTCAGACATGGCATGTCAAGTCTATTTATTATTCGATAAAGAAATTTAATTAAAATTTAAAAACTTAAGTTAAACTTTTGTTATTTTGGAATAAATGCACGAATTTTTAAAAAGTTACGTAAAGAATATTAAAGCAGACAAAATGTAGAGGACTAGAGAATATTCACACAAAGTAAAACCTGCGCTCGGCATCAGCAAATATTTCTGCGAAACATGAGAGCTGTAAAGCCCTGTAGAACAAAGGTATTAAAGCGAATTTTCAAGCTCGCTCGCCGAGAATACACGGAAAAGCGACTCTACGGCATCACTAACTCATTTTGTTTGTTTTCTGTATAAAAATGTAGTTTGTTTCTGAACGTTTGTAAACGGTGCACGCCGACAAATGGGAGAGGCTTGTGTCAAGAAGTTTTTATAAATACATGGCATTACATGAACACAAATTTCAGAGGGATCTAGCATGTAACATGATGTCAGTTTTGAGACGACTTATCAACCATTAACAGGTTTTAAGGTAGTTACAGATACCTACTGATTACAAATAGCTACTTAGGTGATATTTATACCTTAGGTATAATAGAGATAATAACAAGGCAATTGAGTTAATTACCAAGCCAAGTGTTAACATGGCTGGATAGCTAATTAAATTATCACAAATTTAGGAATGATAAGAAATACTTAAGAAAAAACACTCAAGGCACGAGTGCCTATTTAAGTATCGACTAGTTAATAAATATTCTACCAAATCGGTGTAAACAAGGATGCCAAGTCGTCTAGTTTTAAAATGAATTTACATTGTAATAATATAACGTGGGTCGAAAATAGAGGGGAAACTAAGCGAAACGGCGAAGAGCAATGAGGCGAGGCATAAAGTCGCTTTGAGACTAAGTATAAAACTACAATACGGTCGACGCATCTCGTTTGACGAGAAAAATAATCCGACACGAATTGACACGATAAACACCAAATAGTATCGTACTCGTAGGAAAGGACGTTGTTTTATTACGAGATTATGACACATAATTCACTTCAACCCTTTTTAGTGTCCCAGTGCTGGGGACGCGTCTTCTCTCAACAATCTTACAAGTTGAGAATGCGGGTTGGTGAAGGGCACATACTCTCGGATGATTAGTGTTTTGACACGCCGGTTTCTTCACGATGTTTTCCTTCACCGATATTGAGCAGCTACGATGATCACACATCTTTGTGGACACGACCGAGGATCGAACACGTGACCTTATATTTCAGAGGCGAGTCCAATGCCACTGCGCCACCGCTGCTCACATAATTGTATAATTATATTATTATTATCTTTGAATCTATTTACATAATAATAATAACAACTTAGGTCGAGTACACTATATGACCAGTTTTTGATAAATATTTATATTAATGTGGTAAAGCTATCATCGAAAACCATTTACAGAGCAAAGCATTAATGACCATTTAGTTTGTTAGAAAATGGCGTTCATAGATGAAATAACGTGCTGGATTAATGTCTGCGTCGACAAATTACTATAAACGGTGGTCGTGATCGCAGGCGTGGGAGTCGACTGAGATGGGGAGATAGCGGTTTGCCGGTATCGTAACGTAATGCAGTTATTTACAACGTGTTAAATCTTTAGTGTAAATAAAAACATTATTAATAAAATAAACAAGTAATGTGCTAACCAAGTTTAATTTGTTTATGCAAAAAATAATATAAACATTAACAGCAGAGTAGTATTTTAACAGTATCGAGCGTGCTCTACGTTGACTCTATAAACAATTAATACTCAGTTATTAATTGATCATAGATTCAAAGTGTGTCTTAGACTTACAGATAGACGACAGTTAGCAGTTAGTAGATCGTTAATATCGAAAATAGCAGTCATAATGTAGCACATTACAGAGACAAGTCGGCTATCTGCACGTCGCGCGTCGTTTCTCTGACCCGCCCCCTGCCGCGTCGTAACGTACCTAATTAGCCACCGCAAACTTCGTCGGAATGTTACACGAGCACTAAGCTGATCCAGATGCAGCAGCGTTTGATTAAATACAAAAGATTTCCTACTAAACTTAAATGTATTCACGCTGTTAAATAGAAATGACTGTAAATACAGTCAAGAGTCTAAAGTGCAAGCTGCAGTCTTTTATTTAGCTGTGCTGGTTAGTAACACCTAAAAACCAGCTCTTTATTTAGAGCATTCATAAATCAGACGATCGCCCTCGGTTAACTTCAGCCGCTTTTGGTGTATTACAATCCCGTCGCGCCGTCTAGTTTAATTCTTAGGATAGATGGGTTATACAAATAATGTTTAGAATGCCTATGTTATATGTCCAGGTAGTTTTAGAGATTAGAGTTTAAAAACAACAAGCAAACAAATGATTACGTATCTGATATCAGTATAATATAAATTCCTATGTAATAAAACAAGTGACACAATAAATTGCGCCAAAATCAGTTCGCAATCACTTTAAAAAGGTTGATCTAATAAACTAAAAAAACAAACATTAAGTTGATACCCATCGGAAATGCGATAAAGCTGTGGAATTCACAGCCAACTCCCCGCCGCCAGTCTTTCAACGTTATACTATCATTAATAATTCGCTAACTTTGCGACAACAGCCAATTTATACATTCCGTGTGGAGTGAAATTTCAGAGAATTATTATAAAGTAATCTAAGTTAGGCGATCCACGGGGGAGGATGGCAGGTGTTTAAATTTACCACAAAGCTTCATGTTGCTTTGGAGATTGTATTATGTCCAAGATGTGGCTCATTGGAGCGTGCTGTCATCTAGCCAGGCTGAACGTTCAACGTTAATTACATGCTATTATTTGCTATGGGACCATATCTACTGTATATTATCAACATGATAAGTTAACTCTGCCTCAATATATGAATATGTAGAACAATTAATTGATTGAAATGTTCTTTATATTTTAAATAACTAATATTTACTTTGAATAATAACATGGGTAGCTAGTTACAGGTGTAGTTAGATGCAGTGCGCCTTTTGTTAGACAGGTTTATCAGAGCGAGGCGAGAGTTGAGAGCGAACTACCGCACTCGGGTGCAGTGACAAACGGAATCGCAAAGTGCATCCCGAGTGAGCTGCTGATCCGTCGAGAGATATCTCGACCTCGCAACCCACTGCTAACACTCGCCTGCCTACAGATGATTACGGCCCTTTGAGGACGCGACGGCTCTTTGTCCTTCTCGTAGAGAATGTATATTTGCAGTTATATTATTTTGATTTATATGCGTACTTTCTGAATAAATATTTTAGTAAATACGTTTGAAAAGACATATTCGTGTAAAATATTACTATGTAATTTGTATTTGCATAAGTTCACAGCTAAAGTAAATTTAGAAGTTTATTTAATGTAATACCTATCTACATACAACTGATAGTTATTAGAACAGTTAACACACAGAAAATGAAGTTAGGAGTTGTAGATATTTTAGTAGTGTAGTTAGCATGTTGTAAGTAACAAGTTATCTAGCGCAAGCCGGTTAGCTAGAACGGTGAAGTAATAGGAATCTCAGAAGTTTGCGGGCGACTGCCTGCAAGGGGTGGCGTGCCGGGAGCTCTTGTTATTACACCCTCTCACCTACGCAAGGAGTTTTGTTGTGAACCATACTGTAGCACAAGATTAAGATGCTTCTCTCTTAGCTTTTAACTTACTGGCTTCTACTAACCTAAACCAAAATACTGTATGTAAAGAAAGAAGTAATTACGAGCACTTGTTCACTATACTGCTGTGCTATTATGTGTTCGCACAATTCGGCAAAATATCCAATATTAAACCACAAAAGCAGCAATCGTAAACAAGTATCTAAATAAGCCCTCAATAGCTTTAAGTAAGTCTATAAACGAAACATAAGCTTAAACGAAATAAACATAACATAAATCTTTTAAAATAAAACAAAGCATCAAAAAGCTAACTGAAACCAAAACCGTTCTCTTCACGTTATAACATTTCACCACTTCGGTTATAAATAAAAGTGCCGAAGAAAAGCCAGATAAGACGGCGGAGAAATAAGTTTAACCGAACGGGAGAAAGCATTATCATTGGCTTCGAGCGTGGAACAAAAGAAAATGCTGGAGAGCGAGCGTACAAGAGTACTTTATAGGCGCGTAAATATGTTTTATATCCCTCTACTGTCTGTTATACACTGGCGCGCCGACTACCCCATACCCCAGCCTCCGCCCCACGCCCCGAGGGTTGCCGCGCTCTCGGAAATGCCGAGCTTTAATAAAACATATATTTTTCCGAGCGAGGAAAATACTGGGGAAACTCGCAATTTGTTCTTTCACTTTATGCTCGTTTACAAGACAAAAGTAGAACATTCTAGAGACATTATGTTAATCACGTAGTTATGTAGTTTATTACATTGAGGTACAGATGTGTTAATTCTGAGCATAAAATGTAAATTATTATATATTTGGATGTTCAGGGGAAGTGTTACATACAATTCGTGTAAGTGAACTATGGCTAACTATGGCATTTCACTTTATAACATCATATTGACCCCTGGTGGCTTAGCACCTTCTTGGTAGCAGCGTCTCGCCTTTGTTTTTAATTTGGATCTTCCTTGATACAAGTGTATTGACAATTAATTCGAAGTCTTATTATTACTAACCTATTCCAACAATAAACATTGATCAATGAGTGACTAAATTAAGAAAACAAACTTAAGTAAACGCAAGCATAATCTAATCGGCTAGAATAACAAAAGAGCTTCAAGTAGATTTTTGTATCTATTTCTTAAGATTCCAAATCATAGCTTATATTAAAATCTTTTCTGATAATGAAATGGTTATGTAAACAACATTATACACCGTTCATAAAGACCAAAAGCGTTTAGAACGATGTTGAAATTAAATTTATGCTACGATTTGGTTGAGGAGACTAAATTATTTTCTTATTGCTTTTGAAACGAGTTTTAAAAGGAGTCGTAACGAAGCGGCCGCCCATGGAGTGCTTTATAGAAAACTGATGTGTTGCAGCGAAATCCGTCAACACCGCTGCGAACCACAACGCAAGCTATAAAAAAAATAAAAGGTGTTTCCATAAAGCGCATCAACTTAACAAAGTGACAACTAATGCTGCTTGCAATTAAAACAGCTATTCTATTGCACGATTTCAATAACTTTGAACGTTATTAATTTGACGCTTATAACTTTATTAAAGGAATAATTTAATTAGAAGCCTTCTAAATAATGCTTGATTAAATTACTCGCTGTATCTCAGCAAATTTGAGCCATAGCTGCAGTAAGTTGACGTTTGAAATGATGTTACGGAAGCGTCTACATAATTAGCCAAACGCGACCGGATTTGCATATCAAAGTGGAAGCATAATTGAACTCGGAGTGCAAATAGCCCAAGTGGAATCAGATCGAGTTAGTGGTGCTCTCTAGCTAAGTGTAGCGAGCAATTGCAACCTCCCACTCACCTAACACAGCTTTGAATACACGCCTAGGAGTTGCTTTACGCTGTCAACTTTATGGCATAATTAATTCCATTGACAACTTCTCCTGTAGAGGTTTCTTAAGTTATTAAATACATGGAGACTAGCAAGTTAAGAGCATTTACTAGCTACATAAAAGTTAGTGCTTGTTTCTTAACATCATAATGAAAAGGTCGTTGCGAAATTTGTTAAGGATCGTAAAGAATATAAGCCAGCTATGCATGACCGAAATCATAAAAAATATTTACGATAAACTATTTTCACGTCACATAATAGGCAGCTACAATATTTATGGAACGAGTTATTGAGATTCCATTTATTATTTTAGAGCTGTTGTATAATGAAGATCAATTGAGAGTAAGGTGTTTCAGACAGCGAAGCAGTCAAATATAATTAGATTATCGGGAATGTGATCAGGTCGCGGTTGTCAATATTTATAAATCTAATGAGAATTTATATTATCCACTCATTGATTCTATATAAATTACTAAGCTATAGGATAGAAAGATAAAATCTTGGGATCAAGACCAGAATATCTATATATTTTATGTACTTTTACTCTGTACTCTAAGAATATTATACAAGTCAAGTATACGCTAATAGGCGCGTGTAGGTAGGTACCTAAAGGTACTGCAAAGCGGTGTAATGTATTTAATTATGGGCACTTCCAGACTGCACCAATCTAGCAATTACGGAACAGTGCAACGGCGTGTAATCAGCGCCCTTTGCCACGTCGACACGCGCCAGAGAGCGCTCAACTCAAACTCTGCCGCTTTTGACTAGCATTTCACAACCTGTTGACGAGTTAAGCCTCTAGCTAGAGTGTACCAGCTATACTACTAAGCTTTATATATCAGTTTATATATCAGTCTGAATATGCTTGACTATCTAACTATAATATAATTAATTACTAGTAACTCCTAGTATATTGTATAGATCGATTTACTAACTTAGATTTAGCTGTTATGATCTTGTAAGTAATTCTTAATTTGAATGTATTTCATACTACGTATTTGTTATGAATGCTGGATCACATTGGCGACTATTTATGTCTGAGACCTATACCAATACTAATGAATTGTTAGCCGTCCATATTAAATATTTAAAAACCCCTACGTTGAGGCTGTTATTTGGCTATTCGTCAAAATTTTAAGTAAGATGTAATGTAAGTTTAATAAATCTGTAGAAAACTTGGATGTTAGAGAGAAAACAGGACCAAAGCGAAACTGTTGCAAGGAAAGCTATTAAAAAATTAAATTTTAGAGCCGTCTAAAAGAATTTCGCCAACAATTACTTAGAGATTCCAGTCAAGAATTAATAGCTCACCTTTCAGCAAGTCCGGCCGGGTAATAGGGCAGGAGGAGTAACTTTACCCCTTACATTACACGGATTTCAAACGATCTGTTAAAACTTTTCTTACTCTCAGCGAGTTCAAGGGGTTTAATTTATTTATGCGATTCGTGTAATTGTCAAAAATTCCTAACTGTAAAGTTATGAATAAAAGAATAAACTAATGTACTTGCCTTGTCATCGTCGCCTTCGCTATCACACTGTAAAGAAGAAAAATGTACATAAATATAAGGTTCTCTTTGAGTAAGTACCTAAATTAATACATGCATGATGTTTTTGATACAATATGACCAATATTGCACCTGGTATCATGTATCTCGTATCGGATAGTGCACAAAAGTTGTTAATGATAAAAACCCATCACCGTTAAGGCATGCAGTTATTTAGACAGTTAAAATAGTGGGGTGATAGAATATAACATTTGTTCAATAGCAATAATCTCCACTTATTACGAATTCCAATCTGAAGCCGTGAAGCAATCTCAGAAAAGACCAATTCGTTTGGGAAAAACCGTCTATAACAGTAACATAAATAGGCGACTACGATACGTTTTATTTATGAGGTAAGTTCACAGTGCTGCACAGGGGAAACAACAAGGGATTAGGTTGAGATATTACAATTTCAAATAAATACAGAACATGAAGTATTCAGGACTGAGCGCAGGTAATGTTATGTGTAGAGCGGCACCGCCTCGACAAATCTCGTGATTTAGCTGCGATACGCGCCGAATATCGAATAGCGTCTATGTGTGTTGCGTGACCTGGGTAAATTTGCAAACAGTAATAGAGAATTATAGCCTTTACATGTCTGTAGAGGCATTGGAAAGAGTTTATAAATTGTTTAATTTCATTTATAAAATTGACCCACAAATTGACATTCAAAACGCGTCGAACAGTTTAAATACTCGAATAACTCTCGAATACTGTAAAATGTAGAATTTATTGAAGTATAGATAATGAATTTAAGGCTTGGAACATACCTATTAGGATAATAAAGTTAGTAAGCTGTTGTTTTAACTAAACTAAGCATTTAACTTTAGGAGCAAAACATCAGCCCATGTAACGTACCACAACCACATATTGAGAACTGCAAAGGGACAATATTAAAAATACTCACGATATAGCCTTTTCCGGAACTACAGCGGCTACTGGCCTGTAGGCAGGAGAGAAAAAGCAAACGTATGAATGGATTGGAGTGTCTAGGGTTGGTGAAGTGTCTCGTCTCCACTAATTTATACCAGTTCTTAAATGCAATTCCAAAAGTGTTTATGAAAAATGTGTATATTATTTCGTAAATTAGGAGAGACCAGAAAGTATGCAACAAAATATAATTACTTACAACAATATAATTGTTTGACAATACATACTTAAATTTTGCTATCTAACATTCATACAATCACAACACTAGGTGAATTTTCTCATGCACTTTTTGTAAAACATTTTAATACAAGCACGACACAAATTGTAAAAATATTCGATCGAAAAATATCCATTTGGCCGGTTTTGTTTTCAGGTATAGAATATTTTATGCATATTACATAAATGTTGACTAGGTGGATCTATAGAAAAATAAAAATTTGATTGCAGGTAGCTACTACGCGCTAAAGACAAGACTATCTCGGGGTCTTCATCGTTTGGTGATTAACCGCCATACTCACATCACTAAGACGATCTCGGGAAGAATCGGGATCGCGAGGTGCAACCGAACTGCCCGTTAGTCTTTCTGATGCCCTTCCACTGTCATCCGACGTACCAGCGTCTTGAAGCAGCGTAATACCCTGCATCAAATAAAGTGAGGGTAAATTTAACGAAAATACCCAGAGTTGACAAGGCAAGAAAATCATAAGCTTTCTTACGCACTTAAGTGATAACAACCCGTGTACAAATACTTGAGGAGCAATTCTTTTGCAAAGAGGGGAGCACAAGAAAAGCTTTTTATATAACGCTTACAAAATTGAGCGGTAACTAGGATATAAGAAAACTTGATAAGACGGAGTGAGGGTGGAGGGATGAGTGGAACCGACCCATAACGTAACGTGCCCCGGGCCCAGCAATAAAAGAGTTTTCCATTTATCACATTTTGCGTCTATTTTACGGTAGGGTTCGAAAGGAGCTCGTTCAGACGGGAAAGCTACTCTGATACTCAGCGACGATCGTTGTATAGAATTACTAAAAGAAAATAAAACGAGGATAACTCTCGGTTAATGGATAACTCCGTCGACCCCTTCGCTATGAACTTGGAGATAATTGTTGTAAGTCATTCATAACTCGTAACACCAATATATTTTACGATAGCAAACATTTTTGCAGTTTTTATGTGGCCACATTATAGGCATCTTTGTCTGAGAATTATTAAGTTAGTGGCCTAATAATGAACTGTTAAAATATACTAATTATGTCAATTTATCGAAACACGGACGCGCCTTACTTTATTAGGTGTCAACTTAAAAATAATGTAGCGATATATATTATAAAAAGTAAACGATCGAATGCGCTTTAACTATATCTCATTGTTATTTGTAGTTTTCATGAATATGGACTTACAAACAAACATATTTTCTAGTTAAAATCACAACCCTCCTCTTGATTTCCATATTCCTATACACAGGGATTGCATTCCGACCCTTTACCAACGTAGGTACAACAAGTTAAACAGTCACACATATCAATTTAACCCGAAAGCGTGTGAGATCCCTATAATCCCTGAATAGGATGAGATGTTCTCGGGGGATTTTGCCACATAATTACATCCAATAATTATTAGCTAACATACGGGGTGCTATAACGTCAAGTCTGATACCAATGTCTAGGATCGTAGAAGTTTATAGATCTTTTTATATTAATTACTTAGAATTGATCGGATTATTAAAATTTATTACACTGAGTGACATCCGAGTGTTTTATTAGGAGATTTTATTAAATTATCGATATTAACTAAAACTGTTTTAATTTTTTTTATTAGGTTCGAGTTGTCGAGTCGCGTCGTCGTAAGGATTTCAATATGCAAGTGCGTTGCGGCGGCGGGTGGCTGGCGGGAAGCAATCGTGCCGGACTGTCGACACAACCGCTAATTGAAACAACGACCGCAGTCGAACATTACTTATTCATGAGAAGTCCATATGCCGGCGAAACGTGACCAACGAGATAAATCATTCAATTACATTTTTCTGGACTGCCAGCCACTGTATGCACTTTGGAATTCAGCAGAATTAAATTGGATGTCTAAATATAGGATTAATGTGATATTGTGGCGTGCATTTTCATAAATCGTACAGGAATCACATTTAAAAATGCATAATTGTAAAGATCGATATATTATGTACAGATGTAAATAGTTACAAATGTGTGGAATTACATTTAGGCTAGGCACTATGATTAGTAGTCTGAAGTGATCGTGTATAAAAATGTTGAAAAACACTGGTGTTGTCTAGACTTAAAAGTTAGGTATAATAGATTGGACACTATCACTAATATGGAAATAATATTGTTTTACAAGATACATGGCACGGCTGTGGCTTTTGGCCATGTGTTGAATTAACGAGGAAGGTAATGCGTAGATATTTATGCCACAACATGTTGTCACCTCTTCAATGGGAGGTCTCTGTTCGGCTTAATTTAGTGTAATAATTGCGTCGTATACATTATTTAAGTATTTAATCAAATTTGTAGTCATGATTTTAGAAACTTTTTAATAACAAATTACTAATTTAATAACAATAACTAAAGTGTTTCAGAAAACTAACTTTCTACCTACGGTTTATATAAAGTTAATACGTATAAAGCGACGTAAGCAAACGGCAATATCGGCAAGAAAGGGGGAATAAAAAACATTTGGCATTGTGTCTCGTCTGTGGCGACACGCCAGCTTCGACAACACAATAAGGACGCTCTTCTGTCGAAAGCAATCCATGTTCGGAGCAAACAATTTTATATTGAGAGTAAAGATACAGGTAGTGGAAGTGTAATAGATTTTTTCGTTTATTTTAGTAAAAGAGAGACTGCCTAAGCATTTTTATGCTTAGAGCAGGACTGAAAAAAAGACAATAAAATCCAGCGACTGGGAACGATTTCGTTAATATCGTAAAGGGAAACGAAGGCATAAGCAAGAGTTATCTACTTTCCACGTTATTGAGGTAGAAATTATTTTTAAATCATGATGACAAGTCGATTGGCTATATAATGCGTTTTACGAGTTTAGCGAGAAAGCCGATCCAGACAGGGACACCCCAGTGCAATAATTTACAGATTTAGATTTGCTGCATTTAAACGTATGAGATCATCCGACACGTTTAAATTAGCTGCTGATTTTAAGTATTCGTTTTTTTATTCGGCACCGTCTATTAAATAGTGATAGCTTTTTTTTTAGACTATTTTCTACATTAAACCGCGCTTCATTAAGTTCAGTGCATCTTTCACCTCATCACCGTTTCATCTAGAATTGTGATTGTCATGTTACATTTAGCATGCATAACGTACTTGTACACAACAAAACAAGACAATCTAGTACACTGATACTTACATGAGAGTTGACGTTGTTGGGCGGGTGAATTCGTCCCGAGTCGGCCGCCAACGTCGCCAAAGGCAGACGTGGCTTGGTCGACAAGGCATTTGTGCGAGGTGAAGAAGCGCATTTTACAGCAGCCTGTTAACAAAATAAATAAATATGAAGATCTTTATTCAAATGTGTCAAAATAAAGGCAAAATATATTAGAAAATACCTATGTATTAAAAGCGTCGATATTATAAAACACAACGAGTATAATAAGAGCACCCATAAATTATACATAAATATAAACTAATCGGAGATATTATTAAGATACATTAATGACACCAATTGACCGTCATGGGGTGGTTCAGTATAACAACAAGGTGCTGTTAAGTAATTAGCATCGGTCAATAACTCAGCGTAAGCCTCGAGTCTAATAGTCCGTCTTTACTCGTAAGTGGTCACACCTCGTCGAACGACTCTCGACAACCGTCATTTACAGTAATTGCTTCACCGTCAACATAATATTAATCACTAATGTGACAGACCTAATATCATCATTATAGAGGAATATAACATCATAATGGCTGGTAAATGTAATTTGTTACGTCCAACTCATGAATAAATTATTGCATTAATTAAGTTGCTCATGCCAAACAATAAACATAAAACAAAAACTAGATATATCCGAATTTTAACGCATAGTAATAATTAATAAGACACGTTGTTACTGTTAATTTAACAACGATAAACTAGTTACCTAATACCACCTTATATTAACACGTTTAACATATTATTAGCTTTGCTATGTAAAGGAATCTTGGAAGTTATGTTTGTTGACCCACTTGGCTTATTGATTGAGGTGATTTTTATAGGACTTAGGTTTTCAGTGCAAATAAAAGTAAAGTAAATAATAGTAGAAGTGTAACTAAATTTTCAATATTTATAACGGAAATCAAACCCTTCTATTTCGCAGTTATATCTATTTCCATGTCATATTATGTCATCTTTTAGATTAATTATTCTCTAAGTGGTCCAGGTGGACCCCTAGAGGTACATGAGAGGTTGGCGTGACAAAAAATGAGTATTTACAATTCGCAAGGTGGGTTCACCATATTGTATCTGGTTTCGATAGTGAAGAACTAAATGTTGGCAGTAGCTGGATGCGACAGCCGAGGACAGTGTGCAATGGCGCTTATTGGGAGAGGCCTATGTCCAGCGGTGGACTTCTATAGGCCGATGATAATAATGAAATGTTGGCTTGATTTCACATATCAATGTACTGACTGATAATACTATATGTGAATGATTAATTCTTGTGCTGTAAGTCGATGTGAAAGTAAAGTTGGTCAATCCAAAAAGTGTACTTTCTGGATTGTCTAACTTTTCTTTTTCGACATCCACTCACAGCACAATTAATTAATTCAACAATCAATACTCACTTTTGTTTTCTCGAAAACGGCAAATTCGTGGTTGGAAAAAAGCCGCAACTCTTTCATAGTTGGATTTAATCGTTATAATTTTTGTCGAGTTTTCAGATTAGGGTACAAAGTCTCTTTTTAAAATGTTGATGACGATATAATAAAAGATGAATTAGACATGGAAAGGGAGCACAGAGCTTTGGCTGTGAGGGCAATATAGTTGCTAAAGGGTATGTTTCTATTTGATTATTAATAAAGTGAAATTGTACAGGTACTAACATAGTGGATAAGAAATTGTAAGTAATATACTGAGCCAAAGAAGCGTGAAAATCAAAAATATTATGATTTCATTATTATTTTATATGTTTACTTCGTACAGCGTTATACTTTTTTATACATAATTATCATGTTTTAACACTTATTCTGCTTTAACATAAAAATCAGTCCACCTCTTCTTGAATTATAAATGCTAATACATTATCTTGTGTTTTTTTTCTAAATAACATGCATATTCTCTAGAACAGACACAAAACAATATTGGTCTGTGAATTAGACTGTCCTGGACTTGCCGGGACGTTTATAAAGGGACGGGAATACGTAAAACAAAATTTTGTTGACCCATAATAGCCAATCTGAACAAAGTAATGCGGTCTCAAATTGATTTTGTTTTTAATTTTATAGTAGCCGCAAGCCGAGGAGTTCGCTTCAATTTGCCTGAGCTGTTTAATTAACACGACACGGCAGGTCATTAATTAAGTCATCAGACAAGCCGGCGGAGGTAGCACGGCGCGAATTAGATGCTAAGCTGCGTGATCAGTTTGTGCCCCCCTCCTATTAAGTTTAACATGATGTAATGATGGAGATAACATAGTAAAATAAAAATTATCTTGATCACAAGCTAGTTTTTCAAGTGGCTAATTAATTACTAGCTTCCGGCCGCGACTTTATCCGCGTGAAATACTCAAGGGAGTACAACCATATTACAGCTATAAAAAGTATCGTGTGTGTAGAGTTGCGTGAGAGTAAAAATACATACCATTTCACAAACTTTTGCCTTCATAATAGCAGTAGGTAAGACAGATTAGTTAGAGTGGTAGCTATTTGTTTAAGTGTGACTAATATTAGCATTGTTTACATAATTTGATTCGCCAAGTTATGCACATTTGAGCACATTTATGATTTGGAATTATACGGATTACTATTATTATCATAACTATCTGATAATTTAACGAAGTATGCACATACACAGCTGTTAAAGTTAGTGATTTTAAACAACGCTTATGTGTACAGTCGCAAGCGGCAAATAAACATAAAAACTATTTGATAAGAGAACCAGCAGACAGAACTAATTGAATGGGGTGAAAACTGGCACGTGGAAACAATCGTATGAAGGGATGTAGGTAAATGTTGTTTGTGTCGCGTGCAACAGGACGATTACCTGACTTGTCAACTAACAATTTCACGCGCCCCACATTCCAATGAAACAAAATCTTAGTTTTTAGAGTAAATAAGTACAAATAATTTACTATTATAATGTAGGTCCTCATAATTAGGTACCCAAATAAAAATCTGGAACAAGTTTAATTTAAAAGATTTAACTCATTTATGAATAATTAAATATTATTTAGGTGTTCGGAGGTATGAAACCATGATTTTTATGGAATTAATATTGAAAAGATAATATTGAGAATATTTATATTCCCTAGTTTAGAACGGACATTGTACCTACTCGATTTGTAAAACCGTACATTAATAATTGAATTATCCATTTTATGTCGTCCTTCTAAAGATTTGGCGTGATCAAGGAAAACGTGGTTTCATTTATACTAATATTATAAAGCTGAAGAGTTTGAACGTTTGTTTGGTTATACACGCTAATCTCAGGTACTTATGGTTTGAATTGAAAAAATATTTTTGTATTGGCTAGTTCATTTATCGAAGAAGGTAAGGCTTCATCACGCTGCGACCAATAGGGGTAAAGCTTCGATGAGAGATGTTGCAAGAACGGAGAAAATTATTCCTTTTTAAAAGATTTCGCTGCGTAAACAGTAAAAACTACGCAATAATCAGGTATGATGAAAATGTTTTTATTTAAAAGTTCTAAAAACGTCCGCCAATTACGATTTTAATGCGTTTTTATGTTTTTATTTTATTTAATCTTCAATATCATGACAGTTTTACACCCAATGCGATAATGCGATTATTATCTATCTTATTAAATCAAGTCACCCTAACGAATTTTAATTTTCTTAGAAAGCTGAAGTAAAAGAAATGGTTTTTACGTTCTTAGCTAAACAAATGTGACGGGGGTCATTCTATTATTTATATAAAGAAATTATATCTACAACAGAGATTATACTCGTAAAATTTGACTAATGGTTCCTGTAGTCATACGTAAATGACTACAGGAACCATTACCACGACTACATTATTATCCCTCACAGAGTAAGCAAAGTATCAAAGGTGTAGGTACCTATGTGATGAAGAGAAATGTAGCTTTGTCTCACCAACATTTATCTGTGTGTCTATGGGTTAATGCGGCATCATAGTTTTTAAACAATGATTTTGAATGTGTGTTTTGCCATAACAGACTTGATCGAGTAGGTATTTTAAACATGGAAAGTCTACCATTGTAATTTTAAAAATTTTGTCAAATACCTGTAATCTACTAGTGCGAAGCAGGGGCAGGCCGCTAGTGATATTTATACATATAGATAAGACAGTAGGCGATTGTTAGGGGGTTTACCTTAAGCTACATATTGTAAATTGAAATATTATTGTCAGTCATTAACTTATCTGTGTACCACGATAATTTACTGTAGGATTTTAAAAGCACTATTAGCGAGGATGGTGCAATGAATCGCCACTATACGACGGGACGAGCTCTAACTACAGCCTGAAGAATTAAACTTATAATTTTTTTAAATGAAGGTTATATGGTGTAATTGTAATTTCTGCCTTCATTACTATGTGAGTTATGCTTGTATAGTTCATTTCAAATTGTCTGCCATTTCACTAACTTATGGTCTTGATCAATAGATTTTTTTCCAAGTAACACAAGTTGAATTAAGCTACCTATAACAAACTCAAAATTAGTAAGTACCTACCTATTCTCAATGAGTGCACAATACTACTAACCTTACAGTAGGTTACTTAGCGCTAACAATCAAATAATAAAATGTTTAGAGTGGCAATAAAAAGATTGTGAGAAAACCACTGAATTCTTTAGCCGCTAGTTTATTACAGCTCATTAAAACTTAATAAATTGTTAAGTACGAACAAGTAAGTTGTTCTTAAATAAATTGAGGTCGTGAATTACTAAGGCGATAACTCAGAAAGTTTCTTTATTTGATATTTTAATTTACTGCTGGACATTCTAATACAGCTGGATATGTTCTAACCACCTTACAGAGATCGTAGACAGTCACCTTACAGAGATCGCCTGTCTATCTGCCGGCGTATTATGAGTGTTTAAAGCCATTATGATTTCGGCGAAAGAAAGGGATGCGGTTATACAGTGCGTATATTATGTATTTGCATCCCTTTCTTCCAATGTAATCACAATTGCTTTAAACATTCATAATTCGGCACCTGGTCTGAGTGCGTCCTACGCTGCATTGCCGATTCGTGGTCTCAACTCAGGCACTCAATTAACGTCAAGCATCGGTTTCGGCAAAAAGACCGGCCCATTGCCACTTCGACATATTATTATTACAATCAGTTATTTTAATTATTTAAACTTGTTGCTAGCTTCGATACAATTATCGATTTACTGGAAATTAAACTGCCACCCCATATCGTAAATTAGTGGTTTTACACCTTGCGAAACTAAATCCTGTCTACGCATATGTCATGGCATAGCAGATATCATATGAAGATAACGTCATTTTTATACTGATGTAGTTACATGGTGAGACAAAATTTTACCTTGGTTAAATAAATAAATGTGCGTTTAATAAATGTAAATGCGCTTAAATTAATGTAAATAAATGTACCTATACTAACATTAGTTTGCATCATTCAGTTTTTTTGTTAGTAGCTTATTTGGAAGTTGTGAAAATAATATTTAAACATTGTTGTATGTCAGTTCGATCACTTAATTTCTAAGCATTTGTTGTTAAACTGAACTTGTAAAATAGCCATTCAATTCGAAAACCTATCAACATCATTGTCAACAATGATTGTAAATCTACACTACATAAATGTGAAAGTTTTAAAGGACAGATTAATGTTTTTAAACTCTTTTGTACATAAAATTTTGCACTGTGACTATATTTTATAGGATACTTTTAATTTTAACTTCTATGAGTATGTTCCGTTAGGTTGCTTTTAGTATAGGTATTATGCCAACGTAGTCACAGGCGGCAGTAAGTCTAATATAAATTTCAACTGGATTAAAAAAAATAACTAAATGCTTCGTGGGAATATAGTTGTTAGGTAAGTATCTGTGGACATGGATATTTAATAGTCATTCATTGCTCAACAGGCGTCAGACGAAGTGGTCACGCTCCATTGTACTTTGTTATATAACTGTACTTTTTATGCACCTACGATTAAAAACTTAAAAGGAGTCATTTTAAAGTATTTTTTTGCAAAACTAAGTATGCCAGTTTTACATGTCTGGCATAGGTTTTAGTTTAGTGATTTTACAGTCTTCCTGCCAGCAAAAATATAAACGAGTAATACAATTTGTATGATTCTATGAGCCAGTCCATATAAGATTTAAGACCAAGTTAGAAAGTCCTCCATAATGTTATATACCTAATGATATTTTTATTTTACCATACATCAACTATTGGAATAAAACTACTTTATATCGGATTTTATCGCAGTATATTTGAAATCCCGACAATTTTTATGGATATTCAGTAGGTCTGAAAATCGGCTAGTATCTATTTTTCATACCCATATGTGATAAGGGTTGTTCACCCTTAATTTTTTTAATTTATGGACGAAATTTTTCGTTTCGTTTTTTTTTTAATTATTAACGTATTAAAAATACATACGTATCACATTAGTAATACGCGGTACGAAGTTCGCTGGGGCAGCTAGTAATATTATATATTCTACATAGCTGTTACTGCCTGCATATTTTTTTAAGGCAATAGAAATGTGAACCTACCTAATAATTTTGTACATAAAAGCATAAGCATGATGAATCTCAAGATTTTAAACTGTTTTTAATATTATTTTTTCCTAAAATAGGCTCATGTTTGATGATAACTTGCCCAATGCCCAATTTTTTACACAATCAATAAATGAGGGTGACACATTGAGCCACAATATTGCTTGATGTTATGCCTATGTAGTTTGTACATAGTGATGAGCTCACAAATTCCCACTTCTATACTATACTACAATTTGAGTAGTTTTTATGAATTTAAAAAACAAAAAGGAATTCAGTTTAATATTTTTTGTACTCTGATAAGACTATATAGAATTTTTTCATACCCAGTAATCATGATTGCACTAATGTAACTTAAAAAGAAGTTTTAATAATTATCTAAACAAAAATCTCAGATCAACTGATCTGTGTAGTACAATGTTTTACATGAATTTTATTATTAAACACTTTTTCAGCACCACTCTTAAATATTCGACAGTTATTTAACAATGTCCGAACAACATAAATGCTACTTTCCAGTATGGCTTAATAAAGTTTTATGCTTAATGGTACCCACTTATAACTTCCAACTTTATTGATTTAGAAAAACTATGATATCGATTATTTTGAAATTTGAAACTTTGCGAGGTCATAGATATAGGTATTTTAAGATCTTAGGTACAATAAAACAAAAATCGCCAGAAGTAGTTCTAAGGCATCTCATTTGGTATAAAATATAAGATCATGTTACGCAGTGCTCCAAGGTTTATCCGACCCCTAGGAGCTGTGAGTTCAACGACAAGACATCAAATCATGTGTATCCCACAAAAGCAGGTTTGGAAGGCATAAAAATATTGGCTAGCAGAGTTCGGGACATAAAGGAGCCGAATAACATTAACTCAATACTAACTTTGGTAAAAATGACACTACCGGGGGTAAATATTATGTTAACAAAACAAAGTAAATGCACCATAATGAAGTTCAAACAGTCCAACATCTAGTACCTACTCTGTAGTAGTAGTAGAGAGTACTGGTATATAAATGTTGAGTACAAGTCTAGTAGTTTTGGAATAAGACCTACAAGTAACTGGCAGGTTTCATTTAATATGTTGGCTATTCGACAATCTCCAATCAAGAAAGCGTTTATCGGGGACTGATTTGGCTTTGTTTAATAAAATAATGTAGTGATAATGTATTTGATGTGAGCTTCCACTGATTTATTCATGTTTTAAGGAATTTTTAATACTAACATTACCTATTTATTGGTCATATATAGGTAATGTACAACCAACCAGCCCCTTCATACCTATTATGGGTATATATTATGTGAGTATTTTACTAAGCTCAATGTTCCTGCAATAAACATAAATTGCATAAGCTTCGAGTACACATAAATTATTTAAATAAGTGCAAAGAAACCTGTTCTGGCTCTCTAAAGCACTGACTATAACATATGTGCTAACCCCTCCAAAGAACTACAAACTGCAAGGCTATCACCATCATTTAAAACTATAGTGGGTATGTGAGTAGTATCATTGTGTGCATTGTGCATACGTGACTTCAACATACACAACATATTGCCAGTCGAGGGCGGCGCAATAAATGAGCACAAACGAGCGAAAGCCACTTAAACCAAATTTACACTATGTGGGAGACCGCAACTCGAATGCCGTCTTGCCGAGAACGGCGATCGACGGCCCGCCAGGCGCGCCTGTCCAGTCAGCTGCTCACTACATAATACTGTATACATAACTAAGTACCTACTCCATTATAGGTACAACAGATAATGCTACCTATTCAGTGAATTATGATTCCAAATAAAACTAAGTTTATTAAGTAGGTACTTATCTATTTTCAACTAAATTTTAGTAGGTAAGTAGGTATCTCATGTTCTAGTAGGTTTAGTAGGTACACAGGGTTCATTGGTTAGGTCAATGCACTTCCGAGGCGACATTCAAAGCGATCTAAGCGCCGTTTTTTGTAAGGCCTATTTGTAATAAAAGACTCATCACTATTCCAGAGGGCTATAATTTGTCGCGAAAAAAAATACGAAATGGTGAATTCAAATATCAAATAAACATTCAACAGTCCATTTAGGTAGGTAAATAGTAATAAGATTACCTAGCTTAAAACCATTATTGCAGTGATAGTGATAATATCAACGTTACCTATCCAAATGTAAACAACCTTTAGCGACTTTATTATTATTATGATACACTTTAAATTAGTCTTAGAATAATAAAGTTTATTACAGTAGTTCTTTACTTTGTAATTAATTCTTTGTGAGCCAAACTTAGATGCTAAATAGTATTGCAAACAATTATGTGCCTACCTCGAGATCTTCGTAAGTGCGAAATGCCATTATGGCGAAACCATCGATGATATCCTCTTCTCCGAGCGGCTCCCGCGACTTCTTCCTCCTAACAGGAGGACGAGGCGGTTTCTCTCTGGTCGGAGACTCATCCTCGCCGCTGTCTCCATCCTTAACTTTGCTCTCTCGCTGTGCTTGCATGCGCTGTGCTCGCTCCCTTCGCCTATTTCTCTGATTGCGCTGCTTCACTTCGTTTTCCATCGTTCACACATTATTCGAAACACCCGACCACCGTGCTTCACTACACTAAAGTCCGCACTACACTTTTATTACACATGGTTATCCGATATTTCTACTCCACAATATACAACAAAATACAAATTTTACACTTAGAATAAGACACTAGCCGTTTCCAATGGCGGACCATACACCGTTGCCGCATTGCAAGTAAAATGGCCGCGTAGCACTCCACGGGCTGCTTTCTTTCACATTCACGTAAACGGAGGCATCATTACACTAACACTAAAACAAAACAATATATATTTTAACAAGAACCTAGACAATAATATGATAAATTAACTTTATACATTATTCTCTGTGTTCGGAATCAGTCAATAGTCAATACAATGAAAGGTGAAACACGACGCTAACGCTACACGCGGCCGCGATGGTGAACTAAAACAGTGATGCCAACGTACTAAAACAGAGACATTCCGTGATATTGGGCGTCATTGGCAATGTGGCTCTCGGATATACTCTTCTAGCTGGTAAGACTCTCTCTTTTTAATATTTCTTTATTAGAGTGAAATCTCGAAGTATTTTCTGTTTCGAGGCATGAAAAAAATATGAAAATAATTGGTTAAGTTTATTAAGTGTAGTAATTATTACTCAGGTTCTTATTTTTTGTTTTAGTTATAAATTAAACCATTTCTCAGGATATGGCCATTTTTGTACCATAACGTTGGTAATGCAGTTGATTTGACGTTTCGTTTTTCGTAAACACTGTGTTCTATCAATTTCTTGTTGATTTTGACGTTTCGTTTATCGGAAAAGTTACTGATAAAATAATGTTGAAAATAATACCATACTACCTTGGAACTTATGCTAAAACGTCTACAACTATACTTTTCTAAGAGTTTGATTTGTTAGTGACGAAACAATACAATATTTAACTTTAAAAAAATCTTAAATTTGTCATACCTTATGAACTGTGAGTACACGTCTGTATGTGCAATAAATAAATAATTAAATATGTTTTTCTCCAAAGAAAAATGTTCTGGTGCTTAAACAAATTGCTTGATGGTAATAAATAATCTAAGATGATAAAATAATTTTATGGATGTGGTATTTTATTGGTCAAGGATCCCGCAGAAGCAGATAATTATTGCAGAGGTCAGCAATAGAAACACGAAGTTCAGGAAAATTAGTAAGGTGTACATGTGTATCTGTGTAGAAGTTTGTTATTTTGTAGCGCCTAAATGGATGGACCGATTTTAATGCGATTTTTTATTCGAAAGTTAGAGTAACCTAATGGCCGACCATTTAACTCGCGTATCGCCTATCGCCATGATTCTGACTCCTCAAGCTGCACAGACAGTGATGATGATTCAAGCGATATGGATATTAGTGACGAATAGTCTTACATTACTTTTATCTGTGGTTAAATAGTTCTCTATAAGAATTAATTAATGTCTTATGACTTTGTACTTCAGATAGCGATACGCGAGTTAAACGGTCGGCCTATAGATAGTTCCTATAGCTAGGGGTTTCATAAAAAACTAATGGTTTAGTTTAGTCATAGACTTCCTCCTCGCATTGTCCCGCTCACGTTAGGCGGTAGGTGTGTTGTTCTGGTGCAGAAGCCACTGATGTTATTTACGTAGGTACCTCCCAAGCAAAAACTTTCTACCGAAATATTAATGTGGAGACTCGAGGATCGGGTTAGAAGTCTAGATCTTTTGGCCCCCTAGGGGAAGTGTGATGCCCAGCGACTGCGGTCCTCCAACTGTTCATGTCGAAAACCATGTTAATAGTCAGTGAAACTTTGCTTGTGCGATGCAGAATTTCTCGAACGTAATGTCGTTTGTGTGGCGTTCACCAGCATGGTATGATGATTAAAAGTAAAATGTTATACCAGACTGCAGTCCTTCCAGTAGTTCTTGTGTAAAAAAATATCAAATATCTTTACACACACACATTTGAAAGCTTTCGCATTTATAATATTAGAGTAAAAAGATTCGTAAAACAATATTAGGTATGCTACCTACAACGGGAGTGGAAGTGCGCTACGTCATACCTCTTCTGTATAAAACTTACATAGGCGTGACGTCTATCGAGATTTCGCTTAAATGTATCGCCTTAATCTTTAATCATACAAAAAAAATTGTGTCCAATATTTTTAATTTATCTATCTGATCATATCTAACGGAGAAAACAGAAAAATTGTCATCCCTATTTAGCATTATAGATAACAAACTCCTGTTAAGTTATTCGCTTGTTACCAATTACCGAATTAGGTTGGTACACGTAATCTCTAAGATTATTCTGACGTCATAACTATATGTAAGCTAGTAGACACATACTCGTCAATAGACACAATGTATATGTATTTACTGATGAAAAGGGCGTCATAAATTAAAATTCAGTTTCGCTAGTGACGTTGGGGGCAAACCTCGTGTCTTGTCACTGCCTGAATAACACATTTATTTCTTGCCAGATAATAGACCATAATCAATAATATTTAGCTGGTTTATTTTTACGTAATCTTGTGTGACGTGATTATCAGCTGGCTTACGAGCATCATTGACCTTCGTAACTACCTACTCACGCTTGGTATGTTTTTACTGTTTTTAATGACAGGTATATTTTTTGTTTAGTTGGCTTTTTTATTTCTATCGTACGGACATACACTTAAATCGGTAATAGGTATAGCATTATACAGTTTTATGTTACCCCTAGTTTCCACTGCACAAGAGAACATGTTGAAAGCACTACCTAACTCTATCGTCTAAAGAAAAGTAGAAAGAGATAAGACTATGCTTGTATCATGTTTTGTTGTGCAGTGAAAATGCTCAGTTGTTAGTTATTATCTACGACCTCTTATATTTCTTAACTGAGGTTATTATGAAATAGTAACGTCTGGAATCAGCGCGAGTAGAGCTCATAGAATAGAGAACATTACCGTGCTTACCTTACCGTGATGCTTGGTCTATTTCGAAGAGGCACTATTACCTCTCTGTACCTAATTTAGTGTCTAACTTAAGTGGCTACCGATTCACTTGGAGAAAAGTGAATAATCTAATTTTTTAACTCTTATTATCTTACTTATTAAATGTAAGGTCCAAAACAATATCGGTGTGCTGGGACTTGGTTGAGTTTCGAAACTCGAGCTTACGCTGACGGTCTTCTTCATAAAAATCTTATAAGACTCTTTAGTTAAAATGGACTTTGTCTCTTTCTACTAGTGTAAATGTCAAGATGACAGACAAAGACAAAAGAATTATAAACCTATTTTAGCTATATTGTGCTTATAAGACGTTTATGAATACGGGGGTTAGTTTAAAAGAGTAGCAATGACGAGTAAAATCGCATACAAAAGTGTAAAATAATTAATAGTGGATGGATGATTCTATAACACACACAGTTACACACCAAGCTATACACAACCAATATAAGCTGACCTTTCATTGTACAGAAATCCTATACAATGCGAGATCTGCTTATACTGGAAATGCATGGCTTTATGTGAAGCTACTGCTTCTCTAGAAAGAGATGTTGCTTTATTGTAATATTGCAGGCAGATTCGGTCTTAGGCGTTATTTATTCTTATTACCAAAATTTTGGCTGCATATCAGTCAACAGGCGCGGCGGCGGCTGCTCGTGCTATCGGCAGCTGCTTTTCTGCAACCCGCTTCGGTGTACCACATTTCCGAGAAAAATAGAGTAGGCAGTACCTACTCACAGTCGATTACTATGAACAGTACTCGGTACCCCACCCCCGGTTAAAAAATGTATAT
Source organism: Meganola albula (assembly GCA_936450015.1). Classification (NCBI taxonomy): domain Eukaryota; kingdom Metazoa; phylum Arthropoda; class Insecta; order Lepidoptera; family Nolidae; genus Meganola; species Meganola albula. The sequence goes on along the minus strand of OW388155.1, from coordinate 6,873,547 downwards.
CAATACCTAAACAAAATTTATTTTGTCTTCATGGGTCGGTAAAATGATTGGTGATAATGTCTTGCTAATAATCCCCGCGGTAATCGGTAGTCGTTAACCGCTTGAATAAGCCTAGTCTCAAAAATATTTTGTAAGCAGTTGTTTAACTGCAAACTAAACTGTTAAGTGCTGTTAAGGTATGCGTTAGTGATTTAAGTTAAACCTAGGGGCGCAGAATGTTTGCTTTCTTTTTAAATTTCCATAACGTTCGGTTATAACGCCGTACGGACACGAAGGGGTGGAATACGAGAAACGACACGCTTTTATTTCTCATTTTGTACCGCTTTGTAAAACATGGTTCCCCTATAAAATAAAATGATTTACAACTTTGAATTGATTTCGTCAAAACATGGAAGTAAATGGCTTCTAAAGTTGTTTTAACATTACCGATGTTATCGTAAAACAACGTTAATTAACAACAAATGATTATGATTCAATTAGTGTTCCTGGTGTTACGCGACACATGCTTATTTGAATAATTAAAAAATAGTTACGCCTACATAATAGTTGCTGAATAAAGAATAAGTTGTAAAAAACTGCTACTTATTTTGTTACTAGATAACAGCGTGTGAAGGTCGCATCAAGAAGAGGTTTCAAATACACGTGGAATTGAAAAACAACTATCAAAGTGTTGTACAACAATGTATTTTGTTTTTCATTTCAATGTAATAAATAAATATTAAAATATCTCGATGACCGAGCTTTGCTCGGTATTTTTTTTTTAAATGACATTTTCTAAAAATGATTCCTAGCTAGATCGATTTATCGCCCCCGAAACCCCCTATATACTAAATTTTATGAAAATCGTTGGAGCCGTTTCCGAGATTCCAATTATATATAAATATATATACCAGAATTGCTCATTTAAAGATATAAGATAAGATAAATATCTGTTGAACCGTCTGTCCCGTAAAAAAGGCTCTAGGTAGAGGTGGTAGTAGGTAAGGTGATAGTAAATAAAAAAAAATCTAGGACATTAAATAAAACACACGGTAATCTGGTCCCAAGCTAAGCACAGCTTGTGTTAATAATCTACTTAAATATAATGAACTAAATAACTATAATTACTGAAGTTCAATTGTTACTTAACACTAACAAATATGGATGTAAAAAAAAGTTCGGAATAAAGATATTATTATTATTCTATCACGAAATGAACTTTAAAAAGACAGTTATAGAGCACTTTAGTCACTAGGTAGCTAAGTTCTTTAATAAGATCTATCAGTAGGTTCTGAGTAGTGAGGTAATTTTATCAAATCGTAAGATAGTTGAGAGAAGACCCGTGCCCAGCAGTAAGACACTAAAAAAGGTTGAAGTAAGTAGATTCCTACGCTACGTAAACGTTTATAGAAATCTAAAATTATCATAAATATATTTTGAAACTGACCTTTAGAGAACCTATGCACTAAATTTGGAGTCTCTAGATCTGGCAGTATGGGCTGTGCGTTGATATGTCAGTCAGTCAGTGTCTTCATATCATAGTTACTAGCTGCCTACCCCAGCTTTGCCCGGGTGCGGTGGCGTAAGTGCGACCTCACCTGTTAGCGGTATAAAATATACTTTACGACCTATGCTCAGACCTAATGAATATTTACATAAAATTGCATAAGAATCGGTCAAGCTGTTTCGTAAGAGTTAAGATACAAACTCTGCAACACAATTATATTATAAACTAGCGGACCCCGCAGACGTCGTCCTGCCCGGTAAAGCAGTGCCACCTACTGGGGCCGAAAATAGATTCTCAGACCTACCGAATCGGTTAAGCTGTTTCTGAGGAAGTTGTTTTTTTTTTTGGGTAAGAATCATCCTTGTACTTCAAGGAGTATTCAAAAAAAACATTTAGCTAAACCGGTTTAGCCGTTCTCGAGTTATGCGCTTACAAACTTATTTTTCAATTAATTTTTTTTCATTTTTCAATTTTCTTTGCTATAAACCTCACGGAGCCCGAAACCTTTCCAACGAATGCAAAACCATGGAAATCGGTTCGTGCGTTCGAGAGTTATAGCGTCAGGAAGGAAAACCCGACTTATTTTTGTATAGTAGATATGCTATTAGAATAGAAAGATGAATTATTGACGTATGTTTGTTTGTATTGCTAAAACTTGGGACGGTTGAACCGATTTGGTTAATTTTGCTTTGAAATGGTCCTAGAGGTCCAAGAAAGTTTTAAACAATGTGAGAAATACGCGGTACCAAGTTCACTGGGGCAGCTCATTCATATTAAAAATAGGTAATTGAATGTGATACTATATGGTAATATATTTTTTCTATTTACAGTCAAAATGAAGCCTAAAACCCTCGACCGGCTTATCGCAGTGGCCAGTATTCTTGGCATTCTGATTTCTACGTATGCGTTGTACGTGGAGATGGCGTTAGAGACTCATCCAGGTTACAAGGCACTCTGTGACATATCAGAGCATGCCAGTTGTTCCCGGGTTCTTTCTTCAAAGTAAGTTGCTACAGTTATTCATTACTTACATAATATATTTTTACACTTGTCATAAATGTAAAATTAGAATACTGGGCACGTTAATTCTGAGTTTTGGAATATTAGATCACACCAAAAACTGCTACAAATCGACTGGTCAGAATTTGGTTACCAGTACGCCTTAATCTGTTTTTATGATATAACATGTGAAGAAAAATAGAATGGGTGTAAGTTATAATCCTGTGATACTGGTCAGTAATTTCTGAGATAGGGCTAAAAATTCGAAGATGTGGACTTCACCAGCTCGCACTTGGTCAGCGAGAGCGTACCTATATTAAGGACTAAACTCTCTCAACTCTTGAGATAATTGGGAGGAATCCATAGCGGTAGGACACTAAAGGGTTGTTACTTTTTACATGAGAGTTACTAAAATTAATATTTACATGCGTTACATTGCGGAAATCCATTGTTGAAAATTACACTTTAATCTGGATCGCACTATTCCGGTATTCTCGCATTTTTAATGTAGTTGGCGGCCCTCCACAACTACTAAATAGCAACTGCTGTAATTAAAGAAATGAATGTAGCACTTTCTTTACCAGGTAGTCAGACTGTAAAGAAGTCTTGATAATGCCTGTGTCAGTGGGCGAAAATACGTCTCGACGTACCTATTTTATTTTCGAGATAAATCAATCTTCGTATTTCCATGTTTATTTTTACAGAAGTACCTATCTCCATTTCTGTGTCCATTTAATTACAGCAGTTTGCTATTTAGTAGGTGTGGAGGGCGGCCTACTAGTTACATGATAAATGCGAAGGTTGAATTGTCAAAATAGCGGAAAAACGATCCAGATTCCATGGTTGAGTGGCCTCATCTAGCTTTGATACGAAGGTAGATAGGTATACTGGTCTTTTCGTTTAAGTATTTGTCTGTGATAGTAATTTTGGTCTTTTGGCAACCTTGGCGTCTGGCGTGACACTGTAGGGATGTGGACATTACTGAAAATCGGTGCTGTGGGTCGCGCCAGGAGGTACTAACACAGCGTTTACTCACAAGCAATGCTCACTTGCTCACGTTTGACACTGATGAGTCACACTGATACTCTATTGATTTTTGCATTTTTATTATTGCATGTTTTATATTTGATCAGAGATAATATAACACTATACTAGATTTGATTGTGTGTGGCCTGTTTGTGTCAAATAAATGTTTTTCTTTCCTTCTTTCTAATTACAGAAATAAAAGAGAAGAAGACAGTTAGTTCGGCTTCGGGTATTTGTGTAGCGTCAATTTTAAAACGTTAAAGAAATTAACAGCTTAATTTTATAGAATTTTGGACCATTAGTGTAGCAAAAGAGAGATCGTAAAGGATGAAAATGAAAATAAAAAAAATGAATAAATCTTTATTTAGAATAAATATTAATATAGGATGACGATTAATTTATTTAAAAAAAATACCTTTTTTATTTGGGCTATGTAGACGTTCATTTTTATTTCTGTTTCAGATTTTCCCAAGGATTTGGACTAGTACCAGCGGAGTCGTCCCTTAAAATTCCGAACTGCATTTATGGAATAGTCTTTTATTGTCTCATTATATTTTTATGTAAGTATTTACATAGACTCATATTCCTCCGTAAAAACGAACAAAGAGCGCGAAAGAGAAGACCATTTCAAGATATTTTCTTGTCGTAAATATACGTATAATACGCAGATATATTTATTTACTAAACAGAAAGTGATAGCAAACATGAGTGGTGTTATGAGTTTGACGTGTCTGTGTGTCTGCCTGTGGCATCGTAGTTCCCGTACGGATGAACTGATATTCATTTACTTTTTTTTTTGCTTGAAAGGTTCACCTTTCAAGCAAAAAAATTTTTTTTAGCTAAGAACACTCCCGACTAATTCATTAGTCGGGAGTGTTCTTAGCTAAAAAAAATTAAAGGTTACATGTTTTAATTTATTGTTATTGAATGAGCCTAGACGTCACTTTTTTGGGGATGGACCTATTCTATCAGCATTATGTTTTTAATAGTTCACCTACTCCTTTGACGAGCTGTTAAAAATGATCGAAACCTTAAAGTTCTCGACAATTGACCCAGGGGAAGAACTTTAGGAAGTTTCTAGACAGCAAAAGATTTTAGGGCTCATGCTTGATGATTTGGTATGGGGCCCTATTATAAGTGGGAACGTTCTCAAAGCCAAATCAAAATCATTATTGCTGGGTTCTCTTTTCGAAGTAATATTAAGTCTATAATATTAAATGTATTTTCACGGGATCATAGAGTCGTTTAACCCGTTTCTGTTTCGCAGAATGTGTTAATAAAAATGCACTAAATTTAATGACGTTAACCCACTCTCTCACATCTGCGTGGAATATTTGAAGCACGTTAATGTGTCTGTTTCTTAACAACTCACCGATACCAATAAAAAATAATCGTTATTCACTTTGAGATGAAAACCGCTATAAAACTGTCAATTGTAAAAAGGTGAATAAATCAATTAAGTACTTATAGAATTAATAGAGACATTAACTAAACACAGCTGGTACCGGTGCCAATATAACAACTATGAGTTTGAATGACTAATATAGTTCAACAGATACTTGATCGGTCTTATAATGGGCTCTTTGTCGTTGTATGTAACCTATACAAACTTACTTGTTAAGTATAACAAAATTGAAAGTACATAGCTGTGTTTGTAGTCTGTCTACATCTAGGATCTAGGATACATTAGATTAGGTAATTCCGAACTGTGTGATAGGTAATAAAATAGAACGAACGCGTTTATTTATGCAAGTTAATTTCTGAAACAGTTAAAGTTAATACAGTTTCTGCATGCGGTATTTGACAAATTTCCTACAATTTTTATTGTTTTTTTTTTTGTTCCAATCTGTTTGCAAACAAAAAAGCGAATAAAATTCGGAATACTAACTTATCAAGTTAAGTCAGTCCGACGAAATTAATTTTGTAATATCTACTAGAACGAGCTTTTATCCTTTACACTTAACATTTTATTAAGTAACTATGTATCAATTTAGATATTAACTGATGTTACAACAAGTATAGGTATAATCCACCTGTATGTGGCATTCATACAGATAAATTGTCAGCAAAAACTGTAGCTCAAACAGTTTTTAATTACGACGGTATAGCAATAGCGACAATGCTAATAATCCACATAACGATCCGCCAAGATTGGCGTGCAATTCGCAATTCGCACTTTGTCAGTGCGAACCGGCTTCGTGACTAGGGAAAAATATTGCGAAACTCCGGTAACTGTTGACTGCAAGCTTATTTGGTAGAACACGAGCCTTGAATAACTGTTATAGGCTTACAGGTAGTTTGAGAGCGGAAGGTTTCGTTTCGTTCCAATCGATTTTCACATCGTTTTCAATGCAAATTGAAATAACAAACGACTAACGACGAATATTTTTATGGAGGACGTATAAAGCTTTTACAAGTTGTTGTATATTAAATAATAAATAAATAAATATACTGGGACATTAACACACACGGTCATCTGGTCCCAAGATAAGCAGAGCTTGTGTTATGGAAATCAGATACCTGGTATATACTATACTTAAAATACTTTTCTTTTGTAAATATATATCTACTTAAAATAGATATTTACACCCAAACGCGACACAAACACTAATGTTCATCACAAATGTTTGTCTCGGGTGGGAATCGAACCCACGACCTGCGGCGTGATAAGCAAGCATCTTACCGACCACGCCACCGGCCCGTCAAAGAGCTTTGTAGGAATATGACTCGATATTATGTACATACATAGATAACAGATTGTTATTCTATAGTGTACACAATATACTTACAAAAACAATTTATAAATACGAAACAACCCACGTACTCAGGCCAGCTTAATTCAAATGTGTATTTTCTACCAACAAACCCTAAGTAGGAACAAATTGTGGGATGTGTAGAAGTTCACAAAAAGTTATGTGTCTCTATTCATTAAAGTTTTTCCAGTTAAAAAATATATATATTTTATTGTTGATAAACCTGTACACTCAAGTCTGATGAATGGGTTTGCTCTTGTGCTGATCGAGTAAATTATTGCGACTAGTGAATAAGCAATCAGCTCGTTCGTGGCGCTACATCGAATTATCCTAGGTACCTTTGTTTTATATAAGGGATGTGGGGTATGTCATACCCCTCAAATGGGTATGACTTTTATCTGGCAACATTCCGATCTGCTATGATTTTACTAAGTACAAATAAATGTACTATCGGAAATAATAATTGGAAACTCAAATTACCATATCTAAAGTTAATAATTCATCGTTCGATCCTCGATATAGGCAGAGAGAAGTCGAATCTGAATTATTTAATTGAAGCTCCATACGTATTACAGTCTATAACAATAAAATGTATCTCTATTTGAATATTTAGAGGGTTTGCGTGAGCCTTTATTGCTGTGCTAAAATGTTAATTCCGTGAAACACGCTCGTAAATGGTTGGAATAGTGGGCTTTGTGTTATTTTAGTTTGATATTGAAATAACCACATCGCTTTGTTTGATCTCTTTTGCTGTTGAGTAGTAATAATCTGTCATAATTGCTGTGCTCGGAGTTGCTTTATGAACCATTAAATTATGTTAAACTTTTATTGCAATTCTTGTATGTTCTTGTGCCAACAAACCTACTATTTGTAAAGGTTAATAGTAATAATAATAATCGTCTATCAGAATACCGGCGGTGTTGCATACAATAATTATTAGTAGGTAGGTATACACGTGCTGATGCCCTAGGCCCCAACCTAGTAATATCATAAAGCTGCAGAGTTCGTTTGGTTTAACGCGTTAATCTCAGGGACTGCTGGTCCGGTTTGAAAAATTCTTGCACTGTTAGATAGCCCATTTATTGAAAAAGGCTATAGGCTATTCTTCAGCCCACTGCTGCCACGTGGGCGGAAAGCCAGTACATAATACATAAAGTAGCATTTACACCTAGGTACCTATATCCACTCGTCGGCTATGTTTTGGTCCCATACATGATTGGCGGCAAGCCGTTCATCGTTCACAATTCTTAACTTCAAGTTGCTATCAATATTTTTTCAAGGAAATACATTTAAAATAGACATATCAAAAACGTATTAGTGGTCGTCCCCTGATTCTCGCTTAGTCTCATTGGTCCAGTAGTAAGTGTAATTGCTAATTATATTAATTATTAATAATTCGCGTTTGGATGTTTGTTACTCTTTCACGCAAAAACTACTGGACGGAATTGGATTAAATTTAGCACAGAGATAGATTATGGTCTGTACACATAGGCAACTTTTTACGTAAGTACCACGAGGGCGAAGCCGTGGGCGGAAGCTAGTAATCTAATCTCAGGAAAAAGGGATGTAATAAAATAATTATTCTTTGTCTTTTTCAGCGACATTTGACCAATTGTTGGTGGTGCGTCTGCTATTTGCGATGACGCTTTCCTCAATTGCGATGAGTGTATATCTGGCCTATCTTTTGATCTTTGTTCTGTACAACTTGTGCATCGTCTGCGTGTCTACCTACATTGTAAATGGCCTTCTCGTTGCTCTAGTTTATAAGAAGTTGAATGCGTTAAACACAAAGAAGAAATAAGCATTGGAAATAGTGTGTACCTACTGCACATATGGTTAATTGTTTATGTGAATGCACCTATGATGTATTTAATATAGACATATTTCATCAATATCTATAAATTGTGTTTTATTATACCATTTTTTTTTATATTGCCGTAATTTTTCTTTTTGATTTTTCTTTACAACAATCTTGTCTTAACAGTAACGATATAAACAAAAATTGCCATTTTTGTGCAGTTGTAGAAAACGATATTTCCTTGGCAGTGTATTACCAGGCAGCGCCATCTATTGCAGAATAGGCTGATGTGCTGTAGCGCCATCTATTGTTGAAAAGAAATACTATTAGTAATGTACAGATGGCGCTGATAAATCTACATTTTGCTTTAAATTTAAAGTGAATATATCATTTAAACTGGTCAAATTAGCCCGAAAAATGGGGAAAATCCTACACAGATTCATATCTAGCTAAAATTTACAGACACGTTGCTGATACCACAATGCAACCCTGAAATTTCGTCATGGATCCTGTGATTGAAAAAATTAAAGGTCGCAAAAATAAGATTTTTAATGCTTATGTAGTAGTTTACAGTATTTTCGAATGTTTTTTTTTGCACATTGTCGCGAATCATTGTGAAAGAAAATCTTATGGAATCACTACACAGAAAAATTTATAGCTCTAGCTAAAAAAATGTCAGGCTTCAACAATAGATTTTTGTATTCATTTATTTATGGTCCCAGTTGCCGGAAGCAAAATATTAAAAATAAATAGATCCATCCGGCAACGGGGACCGCGGTCCGAGTTAATTGCGGTCCTAGTCGCCGGATACCTCAAAATTTTAAAAGACTGAAAATAAAACAGAAACTATATCGAAAACTACAAAAAGTCACTAAACATACATGGGGGTCCAATCGATACGTATTGGTGTCCCTAGACCACAGACCTTCGCTGATACAGGTATCCTGGTACAACCTGTATATCTGTTAGAAAAAAAATTGGTTGCCTGTAAATTCGGTATACGGGCGAAAGTTTTACGTGACAACGACTTTGAGTGGTAAAATAATTTTAATGTGAATATTCATTCGTATAGTAGGAAGAAGGATGAAACATAGTTGAGTGGGAGAGAGACGCAAGGCATTCGGCGGGCCTCTCTCTCGTTCGGTGACTCATCGTAACGTTACCGAGCGTTACACTTTTTCATAAGTGCCTCCCAGCCGCAACCTAATTTAAGACGTTGTCACGTCAAAAAACATTTTGTGACGACCTTAAACACTTTTGAATGGAGAAATTGGCGAACCCATGAAAAGTGCATACCTAGGTCGCACAGCCAAAGGTAATCACCCTTTTTAACCGACTTAAAGTAATCTGAAAATCGCAGATAATAAAATACTACTTATCTAAAAATAGAGATAAAGAGTTTAAACCTCAGTAATTAAAATAAGATTACCTTATGACTAGGTGTGAAGTGAGAATTAATTTAGTTATTATGGTTTTTTTTTTTTTGGGTTCTCTGCATGGACGAATGTAGGTACTACATTCTATTCAGCCATAAACAATATAATTTCCGCGAAGTACTACTATAAAATATTAGTTACCTTGACCATATTTGATTACGGAATCTTTAAATGTCACAAATTAAGTACAATAACAGAACTCGAACTACCGGTTGTATGAGCAACGCCAATAAAATTTTTCTATGCGTAGTCGTTTCCAATTTGCACACAAACGCTGCCCACGCAATGACTACTTTGTACTTATGACTGTTATTTCTTTTGTACGGGATTTTTTTTGTTTTGATTCGGTATTAGAATTAAGATACCTACATAAATACACGTAATTACTATAGTAAACAGACTTGCAGTGCCGGATAAGGACTACATATTAAGTACCTTAAGCAATAATAATAATGAGCATAAACTAGTTTAATATATTTTTTTATTCTGAAATAGGCTTGCGCTTCACTACAACTTGCCTAATGATTTAAGAAATGATGTAGTCCATACGGCGGTACCATATGGTTAGAAACCATAAAGGAGCAACAATTCCGACCCAGACATTGCACTGGAACACGGTAAGGCAACTTTGCGGTGCAGCTTTGTCTGGTGGGTGGTCACTAACCAGGGCCGGAGCCTTACCAGTTTATTGTCTGCTGATTTGCACCTTGACGGACGAAGGTGACTCAGTCCCCAAATATTATGAGTAAGTTAATTATTACGAGATCATTACAAACCTACATACCTACTATCCAATAAATTATCCAAAAGAGTAGGTAATAAATAGGTAGGTACAATACAACCAAGGATACACATTCAAAAGGTTTTATTATTTAAATGCGACTTTCCGTACATAAGTCTGCAGAAAATAGTTTTATACGGTCTTACCTTCGTGTGCTACCAAAATTTGGCGCTGTTTATTGTGCCTTCCAAGACGAATGTTTTTATGGGTTAATCCAACACACATCCATCAAACCTCACTTGGCCAGCGTGTGTGGATTAAGGCCTAAACTCTCTCAACTTTTAAGATAGTTAAGAAGACCGGTGCCCAGCAGTGGGACACTAAAAAGGGTTGAAGTGAATCCAACACTAAGATTAGTAAGAGAAACGATGATTTTGTCTCTTTGATAAAAAAACTTACGATGAAGTTGACCGTATTTTGTTTTTAAATGTAGTCCTTTTAGTACAGATTCTCTTTGGCCAAGGTTGGCCTTTAAAAACCACAAATTCTGCTTTACATCTCAACATTGGAAGTCCTTATTTGGTGAACGTTGACCTTAACTACCGGAATAGTGCAGATTCCATATTAGGAACAAACGAAGTGCGAACTGCGACGTTTTGGTGTGATATATAAACAAGGTCTATTAGATTTAAGAATAGCATAACATTATTTCACAACTATTTATAATAATCTGTAACTACTTTAACCTTAGCTTTAGCTACTTTCAATATATTTTAAGGCTATAATAAGGGAAGGGTAGTTGTTAATTAACTTTTCAGTTCCTCTTATTAACTTTCTCATTAAATTCACAATTTAGGTGTTTCAGAACTTGTCCGTGAAAAGCGCGAGCCCCTTCACGAGCGCTGCTGATGCCTCGGGTTTACAGATACTGTAGCAGGAATATGGTGATAAGTTCAGTCACAAAAAAAACGAAAAAAAAACAGTAAGTGCACACCAAAGACGCCTAGTACTTACTATTCATTATTATGTGTTTCAGGGGAGAAGTACATACGTACAAACAACCATTAATTCATTGTTACAGTTAGAGACCAGATTTCTCACCTTTTGAGCTTCAACGAATATTACAATACCAAATCGGTTTAGCCGTTCTCGAGTTTTAGCGTTAGCAACAAACGACAAATTATTTTTATGTATACAAATTATCCGCCGCGGCGAACTATATACCGCGTATTTCTCACTTTTTGAACTTTCTTTGAGCTTCTACAAATATTTCAAGACCAAAACTAGTCAGATCAGCTCAGCCGTTCTCTTGTTTTATAGTGTTAGAAACATACGTCAATTCATTTTATTAAAGTGATACTTTAGATCAATGGCAAGGTCTATATAATTTTCGACTATTTGTAACACCAATATAACAACTTTTTTTCATGTGGGCTGTAATGATGATATCACTGTCGAAGACTCACGGTATGGTAACTTTGGTAACTCAAACTTCTGAGGTCAGGAATTAATTATACCTACACTCCGTAGATCTAATAGTTTTAAGTTTTTGTTGTGATTATGATCTGTCATAATCATAATACCAAATGTTTTGCGTGTTTTATAATGACTAATAATTTATGTTTTTTGGAGGTAACTAAAGAAACCTACATTACTTATAATAAACCAAAGGTCTGAATTGTCAGGAAAAAAAGAAATAGATTTATTTCAATGAATTGATGTATGTTTGTATAGCGCGAACTCGAGAAAGGCTAAACCGATTTGTCTGATTTTGTGTTTTTGGTTTTGAGATGTTCGTCGAGGTTTAAGGAATTTTTGAAAGGTGACAAATACGCTGTATGAAGTTTGCTGGAGTCTGTTGTCGTTATTTATGAAGGTTGTACTTGGTACTTAATGTCGTTGTTGGTACTTAATGTTGTCGTTGGTACTTGATGTCGTTGAGTCCATCCAAGCCGTTTCCCGTCAACTTCCCTTAAGAAAATGGTCAATATCACACGTCCTTAATTGAATATTATGTAACGCCTAAAAGTTGTAAATAGCAACAAAAATAAGTATAGCATCAAGTGTAAAAACGATCGGTGACGGTAGTGAAGAAATATTATTTTCCTATTTATGAACTTTTTCAGACATCCACCTTTCGCCACTGGACTTAGGTAGGTTTTATCTAAGATTACAGAACTAATAGTCATGTGATTAAGGATGTACTTAATCTGAGTTAGTTAATATTATAGCCTCAGTGTCTAACTTAATAACTTCTCTACATTTAAATGGCTGTTATTATAAAGCGGCCATTTAAATGGTAAATATTACAACATTTACCACCGCTCATAACTGTAATATTCTATGTTCGTTATTTATGTGACATTATCAATAGCTCCGTTTCCATACTAACTACACCAAATTAATGGTTATGAACCAGTCAGCTATTATAAACAGGTTGCAAACATAAGGCTAAGCATGAATTGCAGATTATGCAACAATTAGCATATTGTACTTCAAATAGTTATTAAAAGTTAGCCGATGATTGCAGTAGGTTGATTGATATTAATAAATATATCTACCTAAATATCATTCATTCATTAAAATGTAAAGAAAGCTAAGTGCGTGTTGGATTTCACACATCAGGTTCTGTCTGTACTAAATGTTTTTAAATGAATAGATTTCAGAAAAAAGTATATTTTTTCTGTCATAAATGTTATAATGTATGGGTATTTACTTGTGAATAAACGTAATAATAAATAAGAGTACCTAATAAAATTGTGGCTTTATTGATTTTTCAGTTCTGTTTTTTTTTTAACAATAAATACTTATAGTGTTTAGCTCCTTATCGAATTTAAAATAACTATCTTTTGTTTTAAAATTTGCTCTTATTTTTCGGTATTTACCTACGACAAATTTTTCGCACCTGCCTTTATCTATACGGGCTCACATAAATATTTTTGGTTTTTTTTTTGGGATACGGAACCCAAAAACGTGATAGTCTAACACTACCTTTTGGTATTTATTTACTTACCTATGTATAAAGTAAGTGCCAATTTAATGTGTCTAATCACACGATAGAACATAATAATCTCCTTTTAAGGCATCAGTAGTCATTTCGTATAAAATATATATTCGCCAGCTTTAACAATGTGTGTAGGAGGTTTACAAGGACTGAAAGCTAGACCAAAGTAGGCCGAAATGACATTTTCTATAACACTTCTCACACCAGCCAGACGCCCGCTCCTAATATGGACCCAACAGTTTTCAAATGTATGTTAGTTACTAATTTAGTAGTTAGCAAAATATAGCTACGGAATACGAAATCTCGTTTTTACTAATTTGCAACTCCTTTAACGTAGTTTTGTGTGTAGTTTTAAAATCCAATGTTGTTTAATAGTTTCTCAGTAGCTTCCATTCAATGCACGGTAGGAAAATAAATTGGGTGATTAGTGATTATTACTCTCTAGTTTTATTATTTAGAAGTTGCGATAGTCAGAAGAAGAAAGAAAATCAAATAGTCAGAAGAAGAAAGAAATAAAGAAAATCAATATTTAAGTACCTACGGTTTGTTTGAGAGTGTAATTCTTTTTTATTCTGCGTTAGGCTGGCGCTTGACTACAACTTGCCTGATGTTAAGCAACGATTTAGTCTACGATGGAACGCGCCAGTCCAGTATACCGATTCACTCGTGATTACGAATGATTATCGGTGAGAAGTTCGCAGTGGAATGAGCCTCCATATGGGTAGAAACTTTAAAGGTGCAACAATTACAACCCACCCTCTCTGTATGGTGTCACCAGACATCGCACCGGGACACGGCAAGGCCGCTTGGCGGTGCGGCTTTGTCACTAACCACGGCCGAAGCCTACCACCATTTGATTGTTACCTGATTTGCACCACCTGGGGACCACGTGTGGGGATTCAAATAAAGATGTACACCCACGGACGAAGGTGACTAAACTGAACTATGACTCCCCCTAAAAATAGATTAATAATAATATTATAATTGGTCTCTACAATATTTATTATTCCAAGGTTTGATATAGTTTTACATTACAGAAAAATCATATAATTATGTGCCTACTGAGGTGATATACATAAGTGTGCGGCCTACTTCCGTGACAGCCCACATGAAGCGCATAAAACACCCAATATGAAGGTAACAGTAGGGAAAACACAAAATTATAAACAGCACCTGCATTAAGTAGATATAACCTTTTAATATTGTGCCACTACGGTTTTGTCAACTACATTGTACTTGTATCTTTTATCACTTGATCAAACATTCGTACTTTGAACGAAAAAAACATAAGTCAGTAAATGTGAAGATCAACCATCCGTTAACATAAGTTTTCAAATATTATAACAAAATAAAACTTAAATTCTTACTTAAATACTAGATAGGCCGTCATGGAATTCCGCTGAATCGACGCCATAAGAAGGAATAATAATATATATGAGGGAATGTGCCTAGAAGGCTGACAGGATTGACACGTTGTATAGCATCATTAATTATTTGGCTTACACTCTGGTAAGGGGAACCGCAGTACAATGGATACCTACGACTCCACAAGTTTGGATTAAACCAATGAACTTAATTTTATAATTATATTTATTGGTTTAATCAAAACTTCTTCCACTTATTGATAAAAACTTAAATGCATCTATAGTAAGATTGTCTTTGTCAAATCATACTTTAGCGAGCCTTTGGATGTGTTAAAAGTTTAAGGTCGTAGGTTTTTATAGCTGATTTTTTGTTGAAGTGTTTATTGGCAGGTTGCACTTCAAACACTTAGCGAAATGTGTGATTGCAACGTAAAATGCTGACTACTGCTGTATGGTGTATGCTTTACAATTTTATAATTTTCTTCTGTTCTTTATTCTTGTTTTATGTCCTCCAATCCGTTTCATCCCGAAGAGCCTCATTGCATAATAACATGCATATGGTATCTAGGTACTTCTTTAATGCACAACTTATTAGTAGGTAATAATCGTAAAAGGACAAATAATTACCTACCTAGGTATTAGATTCAGTATAAACTTTCTTGTTAGATACTTAAAGATAACATAAAGTTTTATGTAAAGTTTACAACAAGTTTGTAAATCTAAAGTTGCGTTTTATTGTCAATTACCTCAATTTTATAGTCACTGTACTTATTTATAAAGAGGCTGTATAAACTATCTATAAGATTATGTTGTGCTTAAATATAGTTACAAGAAAATTGCTTTTTAACTGAAAAAGGTGAAATTGTATTTTAGAAAATTCGAGATGATTTATTCATAAAAAAATTTCAACATACACAAGGAAATTAGTCATACGTTACTTTTACGTCTGGACATGTTGGGCCTAACTTTAACTACCTTAACCTACTATAAAATTACTTAAATTTATATCGCACCTTCGAAAGAACCAGGGTACAATGTCTATTGAATAAGGGAACATATTAGTGCCTTGCCGGGGCAAATCCTTTTTTCCAATTAGGTACGCATCGGGATGCGTACCTAATTGGAAAAAAGGATTTAACAAATGGCAGTCTATGACGCACTCTCTACTTTATATAGAGATATCTCCCTAGATATTAGTTATTAAGATTATTATTATTTGTTTAAATATGCCTGTTTGTCTTGTGTCTGGGTGTAATTATATATATTTAAGTATGTATTTACAAAGCAGTATATTACCAGTTATTTGGTTTCCTTAGTACAAGCTGTGCTTAGTTTGGGATCAGATGACCGTGTGTGTTAATGTCCCACTATATTATTACTATTATTGATATATTATTACTTTTTTTGAAGCATTAAACAGCAAAAGACTTATTTGATGTTTTGAAAGTAATCGCGGGAGGTCGGAAGCCATTTAAAAAAGACAATTGCAGAACGTTAGTCATCCGCATACGTGGGCAGATTGCCGTCATAATCTGCGAGGAAAACACACGTGTTCCTCTTGGAATTGCAAATGAAATGTTCTCAAGCTTATCGCTTAGTTACGGTCCATCAAGATACTCCCGCAGTCCATTTGTACGATTCGTAAAAGGACAAATGCAAAATAAAATTATGGAGACGCAATGCAATTTGTTTAACTAGCAAGTCCATCCTGCTTTGATTGCACGTAGCGGTATTTATAAATTACCATTTAAATGTCTTCTCTCGGAGTCTGAATAAATGAAACACAAAGTAAGTGCTAGTAAATACAATTTGTTTTGCTGTTTTACGCTGATTTTATGAAGCATATTATTACTTTATTAGAGGAACATGTAGGAAATTCTAAATGGATTCTCGGACAAGGGTTGGTATTAGTTATAATAATAATACCTACGTAGAAGACAAGTACCTAATAGATAGATCCATATAATTTCTTACTGCAACATATACATAAGCCCACGCCTGTACTATCCCAGGGTATAGACAGACTTGAATATGAGCTACATTTCACTGATCATGTTTAGGTCCGATACTACAAAGATTTTACAAACGTCATTTTTCCTACCCGGTATTCGAATCCAGGATATCGTGGTTTTTAAGCAAACACGATTACCACTGTATCAAGGAGGTAAAACAGCAAATTTTTTATTAAATAACTTTTAATTATCACTACTTTAATATATAATGTAGCAACTGACTACTATTACGATATAGCGATTTATGAGTATTTTATACCAAAAAGTGAATTCTACGACGAGTTGGCGAACAGGATTATGACATGGTTGTTTCAAGACTATGCAGACTGCTGCCCACGCCTCATTGGCATGCATCTGGGCTTTATAAACAAGAGCAGTGGGCTGTCGTCCCTCCCACTGCATTGGTCTCTTTACACTAAATATAATTAGAGCAACATCTAGTTCAGTTACAAATATTCAGTTAGGTTACAAGTAGGTGATTTTTTGTCGAAGATGTTTATTTTACCTCTTCGTTCTGTGCTGTCGCCGGCTTTATTTGAAGATTGGACATTTAACTTACCAACATCTCCTGTTATCTTTTTTTAATTAAATTCTTTCAGAATAAGAGACAGTTAAAATATCCCGAGCTTAGGAAAAAGGACCAGTAGCTTCTTTCTTCCGTGGTCTTAGACTTAACCCGATTTCAACTCGAGGATTTTCACGCGCGCTGTTGTCGATTGTAGATGGACCTGAAACTCTACTTTGTTAGCATTTATTATACAAGTGTATTTAAACTGAATATTTATATATTTGAGTTAATTTGAAAACTCCGATATTTGTAGTGATGAACACAGTATGAGATAATCATTCTTAGCTACCTACTTATTTACACAAATCAATACGTTTACATTATTTGATCATCAAACGAACACAAAAAAAAATCTTAAAAGACGATTTATAAAACCCGTTTAGTGACTTAAAATAGCCAGTTATCCGAAGCGTTAACCGTCGTTAATTTGAATAAAATATTATGCCCATTGGCTTAATATCAATAATATCTAACACCAATTCTCTTTATAGAAATATATTAGCGTATGCTGTTGCTCTGCTTTGGGTGCTATACTAATCCGACTTATACCTTATAACGCCTTATAACCTTGCATAATCATGGCACAGGCTTTGCAGCTATATTGAGGAAAAGATGCGCTAGACATTCACGTTCGAAATGTCACGTGATAATCTTAAGTAAATTCCATACATTTTGTTCTTTTCGATCTTTTGCTATCGCTTCGCTGTGTAATTTGTCTAGGGCCGGAGCGTTTTAGACTCCTATGATGCGACGATGGATTCAGCTACATGCCACGTCATAAAATATCTAAATACGAGTAGATCGTACAATTCAAATGTGCTCTACTTACAATAACTCATAAGAAAATTGAAACTTAGTTAGTTATGGATTTTTGAAATAAATAACTAAGTGTGTAACATTTAATTATAAAAACACTTTTAAAATTGTTTAAGTAGTTTTTGATTTAATTCATAAGATACAAAATCTTTTCTCTTTATTTATAAATTTTAATAAAGAATGTAATATTAATGTAATGTAATAATAATACATGAATAAGTAGGTATCTATACTTTTCATAAGATTTAAATCTCAAAACCTAAGTGACAATAAGAGAAGTAATAAAATATGCTTTAATGGAATGATTTAATTTTGATGGGATGAGATTTATTTAGCTACTTATGTATTCAGAGTAGAACTACTTAATTCTGTTATTTACGTAGGAGCTTGACAAAAAACGTGCGATGTTTGTCTTCTTGTGATCCAAGGTTTTTAAGTTGACGGATAAGGTTCTGCGTCCACGCATTTTCCATGTTGGTCCTCGCGGCCCCCACTCTCGCGCGGCTCACGGCGCCGTACCGACATAGTCGTGTCTCTGTCTTCCGCGGGTACGATCGATCACACATCGATTTTCTACGATACGTTTACACATTTTTCTGAATGAAAAGTCCTCGTGAAATGTAATAACTCGTACGCGTTGGAATGTTAGTGCTATTAACATAGTTTTGTGTCTATTTTAATCATTACATTGTGAATAATTTTCATTGTTTTCAGTGTTGTGACTGAAAATCTGTTATTTCAGTGTTATTGTTATCAGTGGGACCGTTGTGTTTTTTTATCGAGGTTTGTAAACTGTTTAAATTTAATTATGCATGCAGCAATATGTTAACTCGGTCGTAAACTTCTTTTTGTACGCTATTATGTTATCAATCTTTTACCCAAACATTATTAAATATCACCTTCATTATACAAAATTACCCAATTATTATATTGTAGTTGATATGACCTATACACGTGATTTTTTAATTAAATAGGGATTATTTCAGTTGGTAAAAGCAAATAAATTATAGACTCGATTACCCAGAGGGACTTGGACTTTGGGTAGGAAATTTTCTTTAGTTTACTTTACAAATAGTAATATCTGCACAAGTCCTGTATGATCCCAAGTTGTAAGAAGGATCTACAAGTGTTATTGATGTAGAATTAGTCCCCCATAATATGTAAACTATTATATTGGTATCCTAAACACTTCATGTTCAAGACCACATGGGGATGGATTAAATGAAAAAAATAGATGCGTTAGATGTATTATTATTACAAATATTAGACATACAAAAATCTCAAAACAAATTCGATTTTCTTCATGATAATCGAACACATGTGGTGACAAAAAATTGTGCGCATAGAACATAATATTTTCTGCCAACTGTGAAAAGTAACGTTAAATACAGTTTCAATGTCAGAAAAAATATTATATCATTAGTGAATCATTCTACAAGGAGTCTAGTACAATGCAACAGGAGACAAGACCCAGGTGTGTTGATGATAACAATACGCGTCAATTTTTATTGACATGACGCACGGAATATGATTGGGCTGTTACTAGTACTAAATATGGCAACGGTGTGACCTGTGCCATGCATTTAACAATACCATACCCCTGGCTCTATAAAGGTTATGATGTAAAGAACAGTAATTTAATGAGTCATGATTTACATTGCTGGCTTTGTTTACCCAATAAGTAGTTCTTTAGTAGATGTATTTGCAATATGTATGCGAGTTGGTATTTGTCACCCGACTATTCAATTATTAGGAAAATCTAAGTTTGTATTTAGACACGTATTTTTTCTCGACGCAGGGATTCAAATCTAACCTAGATAAAGAAGGCAGTATTTTTTAACAAGATTTAACTACTACTGCCATGACGCCATTGCTACACCTGTAAGCCAGGATCAACAGCGGTGGTGTGGTGAGTCCCGGGACACCTAAGCTGTCTGGGATCCCTCATGATTGTGAGGAGTTGGAATTTTACATTGTCCACTTCCCTCCAGGCAACGTGAGGATAGGGAAAATAGAGGTTTAAATTGCCAAAATGGACTAAGCACCACGGGTAATGTAATCTAAAGGGACCTTCTACTATTAGAGCTGGTTCTATAGATAGACCGTTTAACTCGCGTATCGCCTATCGCCAAGATTCTGACTCCTCAAGTTGCACAGACAGTGATTATGATTCAAGCGATATGGATATTAGTGACGAATAGTCTTACATTACTTTTATCTGTGGTTAAATAGTTATTTAAGAGAATTAATTAATGTTTTATGACTTTGTAGCTCAGATGGCGATACGCGAGTTAAACGGTCGGCCTACAGTTCTAATAATTATGGCAACATAATAATATTATACGAGTATTATGCATGCGACTGTGGTAATGTTGGTAAACTATCGTAGTTTTAAGAGCCTCAAACAGATTATAAATAACCTTCCCATATTTTGCATTTTACGCTTAGGTACGTATCGTTTTGTTATGCTATTGATATTAATCAGCTTTCTATGGTATAATGCAAATGGTATATAAATAAATATTATTTATAAATCATATAGATAAAGTTCCTCATAAATAAATATTGTTTTACAGCTACTATCAATAATATAGAATTAATAGTTATTACTGGCTATTAAAATATATTGAATAGGTAAAGCCTTGCTTGGATTACCTACTGAGTAAACAAGAACATCAACTTAATATCTTTAACTATAGATTAACAGATCTCAGTTTATTTTAATAACCTACTTACTACCTTTAATTTAGGCAGGAAAATTTGTGGGGCTTCAGAAATTATACTATCTCTCTTACTTGGTAATGTAGAAATCCGAAGGCATCCCTAAAGAATATATAATGGAATTAAGGCTACCTTATATATTATTCAGTAATCTAGGTAATAAACATCAATCAAGAAATCTTAACAAATATCTTCACAAATTTCGTATCTTCGTACAATCGTGCATAAAAGGCTGAAGTTTGTTAGGGTTGAACGGGCTGATCTCAGAGACTACTGGTCAGATTTGAAAAATTCTTGCACAGTTTGATAGCCCATTTGTTGAGGAAGGCTGTTGGAAGAATTTGTTTGTAGGTCACGCGGGCGATAATAGACAATAATTCTTACACTTCACGATGTTTTCCTTCACCGATATTGAGAAGCGGCAATGAAACAATTCATACAAAAGATGTGTGGGCACGACCGGGAATCGAACCCGCGACCCAAGATTTCTAAGGCGAGGCCCGTACCGCCGCTCCACCGCACACACATACATAATGTAATGATAATAATGTAATGTCAGCAGGCCGGCGTAAATGTACCTACTTCCTATTGGAATAAACATATCCTCAGTTCGGGCCCAATCTCCATGGTGGAAAAACTTTTACCAACCAATCGTAGTTTGGAATAAAAAACCGTTTTAAAAAAAGAGTTTCGATTTCATACACTAACGGCACGACATTAAAAAATATTTGCTTTACTTTTTCTAGCTAAATCTGGTACTCGTACCCTTAGTACAAATAAACGAGTTGTAAATACGATAATGTTTTTGGATTCTATGATAAACCCGTCAAGATTATAGGTCCAAATGCAGAAAATCTACAAACTATTTTACCTATCCTATTTTAATTAATTTTGTCCTCCTAGCATTTTAATTTGTCTTTGTCGAACGTCATCAATGATCTGAAAACGCATTTGGGCTAGTTCAAGATACTTACGGCCTCATTCATAAAACTTTTAAAGAATCTGAAGGCTCGCTTGAATACCATTAGATGTAGGTAATCGTACTAAAGTGACGTGTTATAAATAAGGGGGTTATTAATCATAAATATTTTTTCGTATTGGTGACTTTGTACTACTACTACGTACTGTAGAAGTTATTTGAAGTTAAGTAAATGTTTGATTTGATGGCATTAAAGGTTTATACCGGGATAACTAGTCAGATGGAACGGCTGACCTACATTGTAAAATACCGGCTTTTGTGTGTAAGCTGGACTGATAAACGTTAGATAATACTTACTGGTGACAGCATTGTGTGTCTGATTATTGCTTTTGTTTTAAAACTATTGTTTCTAATAATCAGTTATCAGAATTAAAGAGTTGTCACGCGTTACGTTGCAATATGTAACGATAAGTTAGTAGGTTGACTAAGTAACAACAAAAGCGATTCTCTTCTTTACGTATAAATGTACTTACGAATTATTTTGTCCTGTGAGTTTAAATCGAAGTTTAGGGTGAATTTTTAGAAACTTCTTGGTAAAGTTTAGTATCAAGCGTCACTCTAAATGTATTGTGCACCAAGTGAGTAAATAAATGCACTCTCTCTTTCTCACTTAGTCTAATGGGTCGGCATAACAGATGAGAGATAAGGCGCACTGCCATTGCAATGATGACGTTATAAGGTCTCAGAGGTATGCAACTCCTGTAATCTAGGATGAACGGCAGCACGCATGAGTTGCTCGATTGTTTGAAACCAGGGCTAAATGGATCCCATTCTCTTCCATCAGCATGGGGAGAAGTAGTTTTTAATTTTCCAACTCCTAATAACTTTCTGATAAAAATCGTGCGGGAACCGGGATGGTTTAGGTGTCCCGGGGCTTTGCCGGTTTCAAATCTCGAATCTAGCGGTGTCGCTGTTGATCCTGGCAGCTGGCCTGGAGTAGGCAGCAGTCGCGGAATTGCAGTGGTTATGTCCCTTAAAAAACAATAATGAAGAACCATACTCATCTTGACTCCGAATAAGTACAACAAAACGCCGTATTCGAAGATTTCTTGGTAGAATAATTCCTGAGTATGTGGTATGTTGTTCACTAACTACGTACTCAAGATTTATCTGCTGGAAACTTATTAATCATACTTCGAGTTTGATATTATTACAGGACAAAGTTCATATCAGAAGTCATAATTTATTATATTGTAATGTCAACAACGACGTTTACAGCTTAAATTAGCTGTATATCGTGCTACCTGCAGCGTGTTTAGTCATAAATGAGCCATTACACTAACATTATAATCGCGACTGTACACGCAATTATTACATTGGAAATATTATTCCACCTGCTTCATAAGAAGACATTATTATTTGCAGAAGTAGTACTTAGTGATGAATGTTTGAAGGGCAAATATTTCTAGTTACATCATAGTTGGAATAAAGAGTAGGTTTCTATAAAAGAATACAAGAATTTAGTTAATTTACGTGGCTTTGTAGGTATCTTACCGAAAAAGTGTTTAGAAACAACAATTATTTCAAATATTTTCTTTACTGTTACTGCGAACGTGTTGTATAAGATTAATTAAACTATTTTGATTCTTAAAGCCTGTGATTTGACAAAAACTACACCCTTGTAAGTTCTACCAAAAAATGTTGAACTTCAGAATTTCCCCGAGGCTATCTACAAGCGTGGGATTCAAACAATCAATGGTATATGTTTATTTATGTAAAGTAACCAAAACATCATAAGAGGTATGATTTATGTGAATTATAACGGCATCAATATAATATAATGAAAAACAATACGTTTCAACAATTAATAATAATTAAGTGTCCCAGAGAGCACGGTAAGCTATTAGCCCTGTGACTTATCTCTCACCGGTTGTGTTTTCTGTCCGTCCCTAAACTTGATATACACAATAATATTGACGTATCTCAGAGTAAGGGAATAGAAAATGCTCTTAAGTATGTAAGCTTGTGCTCTATAATAATTTAGTATTATTTAGTATCATTTAGTTTATGTCCTGGAGGCTTGAAATACAGGGTTTCCCTAGTTTAGGCTCCAGTCCACCCATATACCTCCTATGTAACGTTCCTTCTTTCGTAAACTTTTATCTATGTAGTAGTGGAAAATAAACGTTATTATTATTATTATTTAGTGTCTCACTGCTGTCCACGAGTCTTCATTCAACTATCTTAAGAGTTGGTGTATAGTAACATAACATAGCATTCCGCCTGTAATACCAGAAGGTGTAGACAGAGATGAACATTACCCAGTTTTCGCCGGCTATGTGTAGATCTCATACGTATTAAGGGGCGACCTTATTACCGTTTATCAGGCACAATTCCAAACTTCGAGCTGCTACCAAGATTCTCTATATTACAAAACTATTTTTACTCGACCCGGGAATCGCTTACCACGTGTTTATCAATAGAACACGGTTACCACTGGACCACCGAGACAGTTGGTGTATAGTATTAAAGTAATTATTTATCGATGATATAATTTAATTTGGCATTAGTTAGTCATACTTACATTTTGCAAGCAAAAAACAGTAGAGGCGTATAGGTAAATGGCAGTGGTTGATTGTCAGTGCGCCCACGCATACGAATTGTCGATGTAGATCTGAAAGATATTGTTTTGTTGTCAGATTATAAAATTATACTAATTTTCGATCAAAGACCTTTGACATTCAGTAGTTCAAGAGCGTGAAGATTACCATTTGGTTATTAATGACTGTTTTTGTTAGATAGGTATCGCTATTAGAAAACAAAGATTCCTGCCGTGTAAGACTTTATGTATGTCTTTGATCTCAAAAAATAGTAAACGAATTTTAAGAGGGTTTTTACTTTAAAAGTTACCTAAGCTTCTAACAAACTTCTAGGTATTTACATAATAAATTATCCTTATCCTTGAGATAAAACTACTTTTTAACGGATTTTATCGCGGTATATTTTAGATTTGGATCCCGACGTTTCAAAGTCTTTTCAGACTTCATGGTCACGGGTGGTCATGAAGTCTGAAAAGACTTAGAAACGTCATGATCTAAAATCTAAAATATACCGCGATATAATCCGTTATTAGTAGTTTTATTTCAATATGTGATACTAGCGTAAATCTAAGACATTACTATCCTTATCCATACTAATATTAGAATGCGAAAGGAACTGTTTGTCGGTCTGTGTGTACGACAGTCTGACAGATTGCCCCATGGAGCAGCGGTGGCGCAGCGGTACGGGCCTCGCCTTAAAATTATAGAGTCGCGGGTTGGATTCCCAGTCGTGCCCAAACTTCCTCCCATCTTTGTGTGAATTGTAACATCGCCGTTGCTCAATATCGGTGAAGGATAAAATCGTGAGGAAACCGGAATGTCTAGGAACTAGTCATTCCAGGACATGTGACATCCATCAACCCGCACTTAGCCAGCGTGAGTGGAAGCCTGAACTCTCTCAACTCGTAAGATAGTTCATAGAAAACCCGTGCCCAGCAGCGGGACACTAAAAGGGTTGAAGTGGGTGAGTGAGTTTATTGTACCAATGCAATAGGTAGGTTTATGATTAGTGTAGAAATATTTACATTTTGTTGTTATTGTTCTATTGCTTAGGTAGATGTACTTTAATTTAATGTTGAAAAACTAGATTTGGAATTTCATTACTCTTATAACCTACTTGGGTAGTGATGGATTTCATGTTGCATTTCGTTAAATAAAATACCTGTACTGTTTTTTTATGCTTATAACTAGACTCCGCCGGGTTTTTGTTCGCATAATATAAGAAAGTATCCCGACGGAACATATTTCCGTGGAGAATTACCTTAGTGAAATAGTATTAATTAAACTACTGTGTGTACGGCGCGGCGCAATGGTATCGGGCTCACCTTTGAAATATAAAGTCGCGAGCTCGATCCCCAGTTGTTCCCAAATTATATGTATTTGTGTGAATTGTTTCATCGACGCTGTTCAATAACGGTGAAGGAAAAGATCTTGAGGAAACCGGTAGGTATATCTAAGAACTAATTATTCCAGTTCATGTGACATCCAGCAATTCGCATTTGACCAGCGTGCTCAACTCATAAGATAGTTGAGAGAAGACACGGGCACAGCAGCGGGACACTAAAAATAAATAATAAATATTCTGGGACATCAACACACACAGTCATCTGGTCCCAAGCTGAGCAGAGCTTGTGTTATGGAAACCAGATAACTGGTATAGATATACTATACATGTAATACTTTTTTTTGTACCTATATATATACTTCTAATAGATATTTACACCCAGACTCGACACAAACACAAATGTTCATCACTAATGTTTGTCTCGGGTGGGAATCGAACCCACGACCTGCGCCGTGAAAAGCAAGTATCTTACCGACCAAAATGGTTGAAGTGAAAATACTATGTGCAAAATTTTATTATTATTATCCTTATTAGTTCTGTCGGTTTTCCATAAAACATGTAACAAAGATACTGACAAACATTTAGTAGTAGAATAGTAGTATAAATTATATTTTTAATTTTAGGAATTTTAATAACGAATTAGGTATTTAATTTACTTTCATATAAATTCTTAAATAAAAATCTTGGAATTGCATTAGTCACATTCCTAATTATGAACAAAATCTTCAAATTAAAACAAGTTAATATGACTTTAAAATAACTTCTTTGTTCTGATCGCTTATTTTTGTTTTAATGATATTATGTTTCTTCAGATTACAGCAATCCCAATAGCCCATAGGATTAGTAACCTGCAACAGTGGCAATGGGCTGGCCATAAGTCACCCTCACACTAGGTTGATCTGATGATCTGCACATGGCTGGATTAGTGTAATCACGGAGCACGAAGCACGCTTTGTGGTTTGGTCTATGTCCAACAGTAGACTTAGATATGCTGATGATCACGGTATGTTTCTCATACCGGGTTCAAGGAGCTAATCTCCACAAACTAATAGTAATAGTGAAATGACCGGTACATGAGATTAGTGCAAGATTTTTTGGGTGTCCAAAAATCGTGCTGTGTTACCTTAAGGAAACTCTAATAGCGGACAATTATTTTTTTCACTTTAAGGTAAGATCACTCGCACCATGTCATTTCACGCATTTATGGATGTTTAATTTTAACTGTCTTCCATACAAATCGAGTTCTACGTACAGATAAGTAATTGTAAATTGAATTAAAGCAAAACTAACAAGAAAAACTTTTTAAAATAAAAAAAAAAACTGAAAATAGTTCCGGTGGAAAATTATTCTAATTAAAGAGCTAAGTGCACTTTCTTAGTTTATGGGGGGCTGTCCCTTCTACCATGTAGATAACTTAGTTGATATACTCTTTCTAGATATACAAGTAGTATGTATTAAGTTCCGAAATTCTAAAGCAATTGTTAAGCAGTAGGAGTATAATATTTACTTACGTGATAATCAATTTTAATAAGCACTTAAGCTACCTACACTTTACCACCCACTATACAACTCACAGTTCCGTATGCTGGGTTGTAGATACAGATACAAATGAACGTTGCTGGAGGCATTTGAGCGCATTCCTGCGGAGGTCGATGCAAGGCGATTATTTACAGCACCCTACAATTGCTTAACAACTGCTTATAATAGTGTAGATACCTACCACTGTAAGATACTTAATAAATGGCGCGTACTACGGCATAACCGTAACTTGAGTTTGTACTAATGTTTAGTAAACAGCCTATAACATGTGCTTTTATTTATATTTAGGTTAGGTTAGTAGTAAAGTTTTTTTAAACAGTAACAAAAATTCATAAATCAAGGATTTTTGTTATTGTTTAAAAAAACGTTCAGTAGCTTGTACCAGTCCTAAGCTAAGCAGAGCTAGTGTTATGGAAACCAGATAACTGGTAAATTCTATACATAATACTAGCTGCCCCAGCGAACTTCCTACCGCGTATTTAAAAAAAAAAAATTCACTTAGGGGTATGAAAAATAGATGTTGGCCGATTCTCAGATCTACTAAATATGCATAAAAAATTTCATAAGAATCGGTCAAGCCGTTTCGGAGGAGTATGGCAACGAAAACTGTGACACGAGAATTTTATATATTAGATTACTTTTCTTTTGCAAATGTACACTTATAATATATTACACCCAGATTCGAGACAAATAGACATGTTCATCACACAAATGTCTGTTTTGGGTTGAATTCAAGCCCACGACCTACGGCGTGAAAAGCAAGTATCTTACCGATCACGCCACCGACCTATTGAATAAGTCTCTAATGTCGCTACGTCCATCTAATAGCATTTATTGGATCTTTTCTAACGTTTGCAACGATTGCAAGAGGCGGGGTGTAGCGTTATGCATGTAAAGAATAGAAGGCGCTGTGGCTGCCTACCGAATATCTAGGTCAGAAATCCACAAGCCATTTGAATATTGACTTTTAAGTTGTCAACAAACAAATTTGGAAAAGAATATTACTTACGTAATGTATATATAAACATAAACTTGTTCTATTTTGAGAAACACGTATCCCCATGTGACTACCAAGACATTGAAGTCCGTCAGACCTTCGAGATGGTCGCAGTGACCGCGTAACCTTGTCACATTGTTTTTGCCACACGACTACTCAAGCGGCGCAACAGGATTGTCGACAGTATGATTAAATAAAAAGTATTGTATGTCATTTATTTACGTCGCGATGACCTGATAAAATTAAACCACGTTTAATTATCTGTCTATCCTATATGTAAATGTAAAAGGTAAATTCCAAGTAAGACGATTGAATGTTGTTTGTAATTTGTATTTTTCATAAATAAATAAAAAAACAAATAAAATAATATTAAAAAGCTCAAAATTATAATAATAATAATAATATTATAATTATTATTATTAGCTCATTCTCATGAATAGCTTCTAAGCTAAGGTAAGCGTTTCCTACATTTCTTCGGCTTTGTTTAGATCCGTAATACGGGGCTGTTGCACTGCTGCTAATATCATAGGTACAGACATGGTTTAGCTCAGGTAGCGCTTAGCCATTGAGCTTAGATTCGAACTCAGGACTTAGCGGTTATTAAGACCAACAAGGCATACTAAAAGATGACAAACTAATGATGACAACCTAATCTAATCTAAAAGAAGTGGAATGTTATTAATCAATGAGGCTATAGTTTCCGACGGAAATGTTGTCATGTAGTAACAACAACTTCTTAGTAATGACCAAATGAGTTGGTAACTAGGGAAAACCTTCCGTACATTTTATCTTAGATTTGTTTCACAAGGTGTTGAGTCATTGCTAGTTTGACATTTAGGCTTAAGTAGTAAAAAAAATATTAGGATAAGTTCCTGTTAGCCCTCAGTCTAAGTGGAGTGACGAACCCAGCAGGGTGGGTGACAAATGCTGGATAAGAATATTGCTCAGCTGCCGTGTTATGAGTGGTTAAAACGATTATAATTCCGTTGAAAGAAAGGGATGTGGTAATACAATGCTTATATCGGCATCCCTTTCTTTTAATGGAATCAAAATTGCTTTAAACACTCATAAAACATCACCAGTAGCTTGCTTTAGAGAGGCATATTTTATGTCTTTCGGACACGGATTTGCAAAATAGTTGTAATGATATTTATCCCCAAAAGGTCCTTTATAAAGTTGGTTTTATTTATATAATTCTCTTGTTCTTTAAGCCTTGAATGGGCGTATAATGAATGAAAAGTTGGCTGACAATAAGCCCACACAGTGGCATTGAACTGTGGTTAATTCGCATTATTTCTATATTCGCGGCACGCTTGTCGCCAGTTCTTGACATCGTCCAATGTCACGGTTGACAAGTGACTATGGGAAATACACTAATAAGGCTGCATTTCCACCAGAAATCTCTAGGCCAGGAAAAATAAACCTATGGCAAATTAAAGCAATACTAACTTCACACAACGTTGGTATGGGTCGTTTTCGAAATCCAGACGTGTTTTCTACCAAAAAAATTGTCGGCTTTTGCTATAGTAATTTGATTCATACCGGCGGAAAATTCTAAATCCTCGTTTTGCATCGGTCGTCGTTGTATGATAATGTAGGAAATAAAAAAATATATAATGGGGAATGAAATAAAAAAAATAGTCCGGTAGGTTTGAAGTCCTTTATTATAATAGTATAAATCGACAAAGAACTCAAAAACAATTACTAAGGTACCTAGTACTAGGTAATTAGGTACCTAGTACTTTTAATTTAGAAATTAATTAAGTAGGAATCTTATTAGTTGGTAATGTAGTTTATCCTTGGCGGAAACGTATTCTGAGTCGCGAATAGTGAAGGTTTCATGTCAACTGGTGATGGCCAGAATACCGAGTTAAGTTAGTAAGTATGTTTTCCTGTTATGGTGTGGTGTAATGTTGGTGTTAAAGGTGATGTGACACGAATGAGTAATTTACGAAAGAGCTTCTGTTACGTAAACTATGTTGTTAAGTGATTTTATGTCATATTGCTTAACCTATTCAGTTGATTGTACTTAGGAATGTAAATTTTAGTAGTTCAATCAAAGATATATTTGCAAATATACCGCGTGAATATGTCTAGGTTACTACGCATTTGCCGACCAAACGGAAGGCAAGTCAGACGGTTCAACCGACGGCAACAGCGGTGTCATCAACTGCAATATTATTAATAATGCATAAGTAGGTACCAAAAAACTCACCGCAGTGAAGTTACCGCGTAGTGCGGCTGACTGTCCCGCTAATTTCATTCAAATTTTACCACAAATGTGCGAACCTAGTGCGTGTCACCAGACAATCCATAGGTATACTTGGACTCTTTATTCTAATACTAATTAGGTAGTAAGAAAGATTAAGCCCAAAATCACCCAAACGGTTTAGCTGTTCTGGAGTTTTACCGTTGCAAACATCCATGAATACATTTTTTTATATAGAGGTTTGAGAATATAAAAGACTTATGTATTCCTTGTTCATAAAAAACAAGCTTCCACTGGACGAATTTGTGCCTTCACGATGAAGGAACAATTTGCCAAGTATTTAAACCAAGGGAAAATATACCCTATTAATCAGTGTCTAAGGGTGGAAGTCTGAAGTTCTTACTTAGGCAAATAACGTCTATTTACTACCGTCACCGATCGTTCTAACACTAGATGCTTTACCTACTAAGCTATATTATCTCTGTCAAGCTTTCGATTGAAAAAATCTTCATCAAAATCGTACCAACCGTTTAGGCGCTATGTGGGAAGAAACTTGTATATACACGTGTTAAACCCGGTTTGAGCGCATGTATATGGTGTAGCTCACGCAAATGGTTTTTAAAGATTAATATCTTTCAAACCCATCTTAACATGACTTCTACACGTGAAGATCTTGTAGTTGACAGAGCTCATGCGGATTGGTTACATCTTAATAGAGGTCATTCGATTAGGCTTGTCAAAGTTTTACATAAGTTGTGATGTAATTATAATTTATGACTGAGTATGTTTGCCATACTTTATCACAGAACGATTTGAAACACGATCGAAATCGCAGTTACAGCTAGTATTGTAGTAATCCATTCTTCGACTATCAGACACCATAATCATGAGACAGGATTAAATTTGCCAAACATGTATTTTATTTTTTACTTCCACCTACTTTAGTCTAGACGCCACGCCTTAAAATATTTGAATAGTTTGTAAATCGTTTATTAGTTTAAGTTTAGATATAATAAAATGATTTATTCGTTTTTTCTTGAATTTACGCGAAACACACATTGAAATAAAATCTTAAATAAACCGCAATAAAATAGTTTTATTTCAAGATGATTTAAGTTTATGTAAGCTAAATTAAGATTTGTAACTCGTGAAACATTGAGAGGTACTAAATATTTACTTATTTGGCCATAGACACTAACCTTCATGCTTAATTAGACTGTTAGATTGAACAATTAACTTCATTTAAATTAAGAATACGTACTAATTCTTATTGTATGTACTTATTTACATAGTGAAAATGTGTTACACAAACACAACCTTTTTTATAATGTACTGCTGAGCCTCTAGAAAATTACATAGCGAAGCAATAACGAAGGTTCGAAAGAACAAAATGTATGGGATTGACGTAAGATTGTCACGTGACATTTCGAAGGTATGTTTCTATCGTTTCGCTGTGTAATTTGTCTATTAAATTATAAGTACTACTATTGCACTAAATTGACGGGCCGAGTAACGTGGTCGCAGGTCGTCGGTTAGACTTCCACCTATGACAGACATTTGTATTTTTTTTTATTCTGCGATAGGCTGGCGCTTGACTCCAACTTGCCTGATGTTAAGCAATGATGTAGTCTACGATGGAACGCGCCAGACTAGTATACCAATTCACTCGTGATTACGAATGATTATCGGTGAGAAGGTAGTAGTGGAATGAGCCTCCAACGAAACCCTAAAGGAGCAACAATTCACCCTCTCTGCATGGTGTCACCAGACATCGCACCGGAACACGGCAAGGCCGCTTGGCGGTGCGGCTTTGTTTGGTGGGTGGTCACTAACCACGGCCGAACCGACCTACCACCAGTTGCTTGTCAACTGATTTGTGTGATAAACATGTCTGTTTGTCTCTAGTCTGGGTGTAATTAGCTAGTGTAAGTATATATTTACAACAGAAAAGTAATATATGTATAGTATATCAGCTATCAGGTTTCCATGACACAAGCTCTGCTTAGTACGTGATCAATGACCGCGCGTGTTAATGTACCAGAAAATAAAATTAAATGTCCATCATTTGCACAGTTGGAATCAGTAGGCCCTGATTACCGATAAAATCTCCGTGTATAGAAATCGCCTTTTTGATATTTTCTTAGGTAGATACTCAAATACAAACATAATCAGAACCCGAGATTGAATATTGAATAGCCTCCTTAAATTCTTGACACGTTTACCCTTTATAACGAAACTCAGAAGTGATTTTAGATTATGTGGAGACTACGAGTAATGTTCCTCACATTTTGTCTACCGACTAATCTATATTCACAAGATTTTCGTAAGAAGGTACTTGCCGATTAAAAATATATTTTATAGCAGTTAAACCAGTCTAAAACAAGTCGTGGGTATAGGATTTTAATGGATATTCCATAAACGAATTTAACGAATATTAGATTAAAAAACTGGCCCCCTGACAGCGAAGCGATACCGAAGATTAAAATAATACAATGTATGGGATTAGCATTTACCTTCGAAATACCTACCTTGTAAATAGGGTTGCCACCCGTACGGTATTTTAATGTATCTTGTTTTATTTCAGTCCATTGTACTACATGTTGTGGAAATATTAATATAGTACGGATAATAGAGTTAGAGAGCAGCGCGCGGTGGCGCAGCGGTAGGTACGGGCCTCGCCTTAGAAAAATAAGGTCATGGGTTCGAATCCTGATCGTGCCACACATCTTTGTGTGATTTGTTTCATCTCCGCTGCTCTATATCAGTAAAACTGGAACCGGCATGTTTATGAAATAATCATTCGAGGACATGTGACATCCACCAACCCGCACTTGGCCAGTGTGTATGGATAAAGGCCTTAACTCTCTCAACTCGTACGATAGTTGAGAGGAGACCTGTGCCCAGCAATGGGACACTAAAAATGGTTGAAGAAGAATTCTATATTTTTTGTAGATGATTAAGTTTTCGCGCTTTTTTAATTAACTGTGACTGGAACGCACCCGCAACGCACCATTGGTAATTTCAGAACCAAACGCATTCACGTTGATCGTTGCTCACACGTCACGGCAAGTACACGTCAAGTTTTGGACAGTATTGGGCTTAGTTTCCTTAGCCTTTCTTGAAAGGGATAAATTCAAATGACTACAATAATAAATCTTTGTAGATGAAAATAAATTATTACCAAAAATAAATGTGTACTATTTTTTTCTTGTATGTCACAATACATCGTGCTATATTTTTTATCAATGTTTAGCAAAAAAAAAATTACTATTTTATCTGAGAGAAAAGGTAACCTCATGTCAATCCAATGTCATTTGCTGTTTTCGATCTTTGGTTATCGCTTCGCTATATGACTTTATTTAAAGGCCCCCATATTCTCAGTAGCTATATAGCTGTAGTTTGGAAAAGAGTGATGTTATATGTTTGATATGTGTATCTGTGTATAAGTTTCTTGCTTCATAGCGCGTAAACGAATGCTCGAATGGGAATAATTTTGATGCGGTATTCTTTATTTAAAAGCTGGAGTAATAGAGATGGTTCTTATCTAGGGTTGATTGTGCAGGGAAAGGTGTAGGGAACTAGATCACGCAGCGGGTCAGCTTGGCACTGGACTGACCGACTGATAAAATCCGCTACAAAAACAGCTTATATGATTATGCCAGACATCGGTTCGACTGTCCTCGGAACCGAAAAAGTCCGGAGAACCAATAAAAGCCCTTCCGGATAACTGGGTTTGATCATACGCAAAAAAAAATTTTGCCAGACAGTCTACCAATAGGCATAGATAGCGGGAGATCATGCGGAGAGTTGTGTCCGGCTCTATAACTGATCTGGATGACTCGATGTGACCACCACCACTCTGACAAGAGCGGAATGACAAACAAGGGTTGATTGAAATAAAAAAAACAAGCGTCAAAGTACATGAAGATATGAAAATATAGGAACTGTACGGAATGAAAACTTCCTAACAAAATCAAAAATTCAAATAGGGTTGTCACTCGATTGTTAAAAATAACCCCAAGTGCCCAAATCCTACACATAATTGATACTGTTCCAAATAAACTGTATAATGACGGGCCGGTGGCGTGGTCGGTAAAATACTTGCTTTTCACGCCGCAGGTCGTGGGTTCGATTCCCACCCGAGACAAACATTAGTGATGAACATTTGTGTTTGTATCGAGTCTGGGTGTAAAAATCTATTATATGTATATATTTACAAAAGAAAAGTATTATATGTATAGTATATACCAGTTATCTGGTTTCCATAACACAAGCTCTGCTTAGCTTGTGACCAGATGACCGTGTGTGTTGATGTCCCAGAATATTTAAATATTAAAATTTAAATAATGTACCGATTTAGTACCAATTTCAATTAACAGATGTAAGTATAATTTTACACTATTTAGAAGGCAATTATTCTTTTCTTTAAAATAATTTATACATAAATAACTAACACCTCTTCTCTTGTTTACCCCACAACAACTAAAACCTATAAGGGGTTATTAAATTTTTAATTTATTTTATGAATAAAATTTCAATCATGTGCGGCTCATTGAGTAAGTAAAGCATTATGGAATGCGTTGTAAATGGACAAATGTTTGTAAGTACGTTGTGAGCAAACACATTTTGAACGCAACAGCTGAGTACAGTCAGCATGTTATTGCGAAACGATGTTATAACCACTTGTGCTAGTAATTGTACAGGTTTGATTGAATTGGTAGAGTTCGTGAGTTCACTTTGTGTTATTAGATACATTACAGTAGAGAATCATGTTTTTGTTTACTGGTAAGTCGTGTTTTGTTATCTAATGTGTTAGTTAAATTAATTGTTCTGTTCAATCGATAGTGAAGTATGTGGAAAGACTTGTTAATTAAAATGTAAGACTTGTCTATCTTGTGTTTTTTTTGTGTGTGTTTAAAAACAGCTGATTATGAAATGCTTTAATATATTGATCAGTACTTACTTGGGTAGTATGGATGTTATAAATTTTTCAAATTAATCGGGAATGCTATCTTTATTAATAGTATTTAATAAAAATAAAATTCCCATGTCTCACTTCGGGAACAATGTTAAATTATAAATTCGGAGCCAGTTTAAAATGAAAGAAAATCACAAGAAGTTCTACCTAATCATATTTCATATTTACATCTAACTACATTTAAACACAATATAACTTTTCAACTCCTCCAATTATCTTTCTGATTGAATTCGTGCGGGATCCAAGACAGTTTAGGTATCCTGGGACTTAGCTGGGTTCGAATCCCGAGTCTCTTCACGGCGCCGATGTTAATCCTGGCTCACAGGGTGGGTTAAGTCCCAATCATATTTACATCTGTATAAATTGAAGATATTACATACAACACTTACTGTTCTAATTTCAAAATTAGCAGACGAATACAAACCACATACTTATATACGAGTACTAGCTTTCCGCCCGCGGCTTCGCCCGCGTGTATGTCGGTTATCGCGCCGAAACATTACCTTCTTTTTGCGCAGTCGGATAAAAACTATCCTATGTCCTTTCTCGGGTCTCAAACTACCTCCATACCCAATTTCATCCA
The DNA here is from genome assembly GCA_936450015.1 of Meganola albula. Lineage (NCBI taxonomy): Eukaryota > Metazoa > Arthropoda > Insecta > Lepidoptera > Nolidae > Meganola > Meganola albula. The sequence goes on along the minus strand of OW388155.1, from coordinate 6,837,673 downwards.
AATCGGTTCAGTAGTTTTTGCATGAAAGCGTAACAAACAAACTTACATTCGCATTTATAATATTAAGTATAGATACTACAAATGCACACATAACATAATAAATAATAAATAAATAAATATTATTTTATCCAACATATTGATTTACAAACGAGTTGTTTGAAAAGCCCAAAAATGTAATGTTTTTAGGCGTTTTTAAATTCATTGTATTCAAAAGAAAGTAAGCTATGCTCAGTTACCTTTCTTGAGCATCAGGGTCACAATGAGTCCTACTCCTTGTTTGGGTTAAAGGCTATGCAGTTTTTCGATCGATTGTTGCGTTATTTATGCGTCTGGCTTTAATATGTAAGGTGCTACTTTTTATGAAACAACGCCAACTTGTAGAGGTGAGACGTATTTACCGTCACGGTTAAATGTAACTGTTATTTTAAAGTCACAGTCAGTCACAGATACAGTTGGCGATTTCATATGTTACTTCAGTAATATAGGAGAAGTCTTGTTGTTATTTTTTGTATGAATGGAAAGAAAGGAACAATTCCTATATTAAAAATACTCTCTCGTTTTCTCAAATCAAGTTATTAATTTTATTTGTAAAACATAAGAAGTGTATATATTTACACTACTTATGTTTTAGTAAAGAGTAGTAGTAGAAAACGAGATGTCGGGTATTTTGTCACAGTAACGACAAGATAACAGTGACGGTGGTGTTTAATATAAATAAATAGTGACAGTGGCCGACTATAGTTCCGAAGTGACAGTCTGCTTGGCGTTATGTCACTGTTATTTCGAACCTGTTACTTTTAAGTTACAGTCCCTGTGCTATTACTCTTAACAGTTTTGAATCCATCTCTACAACATTGTGTTATGAATTTGGAAATGAGGCGTTATTTATTAAAAACTGATTTATAAGGACCATCGCCAAAGAGGTTACTGACCTGAATGAGGTGCCCGACCTTATTTATTAGCCTTCATTGTTAAGTAAATACTTACTCTGCGTAATTTGTTTTGGATTATATGAAACTAGCTTTCCACCCGCAGCTCCGTCCGCGAGTATGTCAATTATCGCGCTAAATCATAAACCTCTTTTTACGCAGCCGGATAAACCGGGTCTCAGACTACCTACATGCCAATTTAGTAAAATCGCAACAGACACACAGACAGAGTTGCTTACGCATTTATAATATTACTAGTTTTCCGCCCGCTGCTTCGCCCGCGGATGTCGATTATCGCGCTAGACCATTAATCCCTTTTTTCGCAGTCGGATAAAACTATACCTTAGCGGGTCTCTAACTATCTCCATACAAAAGTTAGTACCATAGTTCAGTAGTGTAGGAGTGTAAGCAACATTTTGAAATCGGCAAGCCCCCATAGGTATATCCATAAATCAATAGGTGTTTCTTAAAAAATACTACGGCTCTTAGAACATACCTATAAGAAGAAATAAAATTTAAATTTCGAATTCTAATCATCGCATTGAGTTATCAAACATGTCATTGTGTCAAAATAAAGAGTAATTTAAATTAAAAGCACGAAAGAGTACTGATATCAACTTCGAAAAAAATCGCACTCAGAATAATTTCGCAGGCTTCTCCCGCGTAGTATTAGGGTAAAAATAAAAAAAATTGAAAAATAAAAAACACCTGTCTCATTATTTGTTTTAAGCTTTATGTATACTCAATTTGAAGTGAATCGGACCAAGGACTAAACAGTTCTGCAATATTTAGTTTTTCCAAAAAACTCACTTTACACTCTTCTTGGGGGTAGTTTTGGAAAAATAAAAAACACGTGTTTCATTATTTCTTTTAGGGTTTATGTGTGCCGAATTTGGAGTGAATCGGACTGAGACTAAACAGATCCAGAGAAACTTTATTTTTACCATTAAAACTCATTTTCCACACCCCATGGGGGTAATTAGGGAAAAATAAAAAACCCATATCTGATTATTTGTCTTAAGGTTTATGTGTACCGAATTTTAAATGAATAGGACCAAGGAATAAAAAGTTGCACACAAACTTCACCCCTCTATTTAACCCTTTTAGGGGATGATTTTTGGAAATATTATTAGCCTATGTCCTATTCTAAGGTATATACTACTTACGTTTCAAAGTTCATTAACATTGGTTGAGCGGTTAAGGAGATAAGTGGTAACAAACCTTCACACACACACACACGCACTTACTTTCGCATTTATAATATTAGTAGGATAGGATAGGATAGGATAGGATGTAAGGATAAATTATTTAAGCAAACTAAATTATCATTTAAAACTCTGGCAGTTAGTTAGATAATCTTATGGCGGTCAAGTACGAATATCCTGGACTGTCATGCAAGCGCCTGAGTAGCTGAAACTCTACGGTAGCATGCTATCGTGGAGTTTCTTTCCTACTCGAGCCTGCCTGATGAAAACATTTGTTGTCAGCCGAGTTGGGACTTCCACAGACTTTGCTGCTTCCCTAATAGCAGAATAATTGATAAAGGGGTTTCACCAGTTAAATAAGGACATTATTATTACCGTATGAACCCATTGGCCTTACCTATAAATTATAAGGAAACTTTTTACCGACATTGAATTAGAATGGCAAATAAATTGGTAGATATGGGTAGATAATTCGTGTATATTCCAATCATTTACCAAATGGTTAAGGTAACCTTAAAAAATAATTATAATAATATGATTTTAGTTTAATGATGTCCTAATAAATACTTGTAACTTGATTATTGGTATTTCGTGACTTAAAAATGTTAGGCAAGTAATTCTTTGAAACCGGTATAGCCTTGTATAATCAATAATAACGATTATGCTAATAGTAGAAGCCTTCAATGAAGCAGAATTTATATTTTGGAATATTTTACTTGATTTTAAAAATCATAAATAATTGAAATTATCTGTTATCGCATTATTGTAGTTAATACCTGAATTCGAATAAAAATCTCATGAATGTTCAAAAAATTAAGAGAGATTAGCTACGTCTACGAAATCTCCTTACAATTGACATGCCCGGGTGATCGCAGGTTCGGTTCCCGCTTCGTTTAGCAACAAGGATTTGTTTTGGTGTCTGGTTGGTTGAAGGACTATCCTCCGTGCCTCTAAGAGCACGTTAAGCCGTTGGTCTCGGTTGTTAAAAACAGCTCTAACAAGCGATACTAAAGCCTAATATATTCGACACATGGTCTATATGGTTAGATCATGTGTCGAATATATTAGGCTTGTCGGTTACTGGTTCCATACGAATTTCGAGGTCTGATGGCAGTTGCTCGTTTAATTCTGTATAGTATTTATATATTATGTTTCCTCATTTAGTCAGTTGACAATCCTTTTGCAACTATGTGAGTCCCACTTGACGATAACAACCAATAAAAAAGAAAATCCTGCATTATTTGCCAGACACGCTACTATTCGCACCACGCGAAAATTCGATACGGCGCATTTCCCGTGGCCAGGCTGTTACTCCTTGACCAATAGCCTAATAAAGTGTTTAAGGGGATATAAAAAAGAAGGAAAAAGAAAAAGTAAAGAGAAGGAACAAAGAGATGCTGGATCTGACAAAAGAAAGATCGGGTAACTTAGCATTTATTGGGATTGCAATTCACCAGTTAAATACAAAAGCAGTAGGCTAAGTGCATATTTAACAAATTACACCATTAAATCGTAACCTCAAGGGATTATTTAATTCTAAATTATGCATTCAAAGTCATTACGATGTCGCAGTTAGTCGTGAATGAGACTCTAATGAGGAAACTATGGCATGGAATGTTGATGCCAAGAGTTAAGGCTTACTTGATAGTAGGTATGCCAAAGGTGAGCAACATACATTATTGGCTTAGAGGACGGTATATGATAATAGATAAATAAGGAACTTTCAGTTCCTTCCACCTACATCATCATGATAATCTAATCTTATTAAACGGGGCTTGTAAACTTAGAGTATTTAGACCTAGTAGAATCTTTGGTTCACTTCAACCCTTTTTAGTGTCCTACTGCTGGGCACGGGTCTTCTCTCAACTTTTGTGCTTCCCCTACATCTTGGTGAACTCTAGTAAGTATTCTTCCTGTAACTAGCTTTACTTACTTATCGGAGACATTTGAGGCCGTAGTTTTCAGGGGTCGGGGTGATTAATTGTTTTCTCTCGTGCATTCATGCGTGTTCGCGACCGCGACGACGAATCATGCCCTCGCACAGTGTGTGCTTGATAAACTTCTTCTTGTCTCCAGATGCTATATAGATAGATATTTGGGATTTCTTACAAAATTTATGAAACTTGAGAATTTGACATTTAAGAGGGTGGGTCGGAATCGTTATCACGAGTGAATCAGTATACAGGGCAAACGCGTTCCATCATTGCAGTTGTAGTAGAGCCTCTGAGGGAGGTCAAGAGCCAACTATTGAACAATCTCATCGAACCTATAACTTCCGATACCCTCTCTCCTCTACACAAGAAATACTTAACATTATTACAACATAAAGGAAATCCCTAACATATGCTTATGTGATACATTATAAATACCCACGAGAACATAACGCATCCCTTGTGGCTATTTTCGATAAATAATTGTTTATGACACCTAACTTTCATCCCTATATAGGGGATACTAATAGCAAATGTTTCCTTGATGTATTGTTGCCTATTGACTTCCGACATCCATTAATTATACATAACACACACTGAATAAATTAGCTTACTGCTTACTGTTATTTGTGAACTTTAATTAGTTACAAACCTTACATTTTAATTGGTAGCTTCCTCTTATCCTAAATCTTTTGAAGACCACAAACTTGTTATAGGTATACCTTTTTTTGGCACTGGTGTAAAAGGACATATATTTTTTTCTACACCTATAAATGCATGCCATTGTTAGTCCTGAGTTACAGGAGAATCAGTTGCGGTGATGTGGACGTTTTCCAGTCTTATAGACTCATAAAGCTAGTAAATTCTTTTCGGAACAGAATGACTGTCGCTGATTGTAGTAGGAGGGACTAGTAGACTAGTAGAAATCGTAACGCTTTACCGAATTTTACTGGATTACTAGCTGCCCAGCGAACTTCGTACCGCATATTTCTTACCTTTTAAACCTTCCTCAAAATTGTTAAATTACTAATATCGCTTTCAAAAAATAGGGGTGTGTGGCAAAGAGGTAAAAATTTAGTGTTGTATGTATTTTTAATACCACATCATACATCATTCTTTATTGGGGTTGACCACCCTTATCACTTAGGCATGTAAAATAAGTAGATTACGATCGATTGTCAGACCTACTGGATATACCTAGATATAAAATTTCATAAAAATCGGTCAAGCCCTTTAGGAGGATTTATGTATTAGATGTTTGTCAAATTTTGTAAACTACAAGCTTAAAGTAGATTTTATAGAAATTTCGTTCCAAACGGAGGTAACCCAACAACTAATAACACTAAAGTTTTATTTTATATCTCTTGACGTGATTTATAAGAGGTTCTAGATGATTATAATTGGGTAGATAAATCTAATAAGCATTACAGATGTACTTAATCCGACTACGGTAATAAAAACCCACCCCTGCGTCCATACCAACGCATGTTAGCATTAGTTATGAACGATATTTCATCAGCTGATCTTGTCAAATTATCCGATTACAATCGTCCAAAAGGATCGATGACGGTGAAGCAATGACCTCTCTATTCGTCTTGAATTTCGTTATAATAATATATTTCGTCATTTATATTTCAAGTCAATTTATTAAAGCCGTTTGTCTTTCAAGTGACACATTAATATTTTATTGATAGTTATGATATTCGTAAGAAAACATAACGAATTCTAATGATATTTTTTTATAGCATGTTGCGATTTTGAACGACTTTATAAAATCTTAGTAAAACCTAACCACGGTTCATTGATTTACTTAACAAATTAAGCTTAACGTCTCTTAAACCAACTTTAAATAGGCCAAATTGTTTTAAGTGATTATTCTATTATTTATGAAAACTAATGTGATTTTATAAGTTGTGCATAATTTTAGTACTGGTCAAGAAAAGTTATAATCCGGTAAAGGTGATAATCCCATAAAAAATATTAATTAGGTACAGTTTCTGAATGTATTTTTAACGCAATCGTAGGTACTGCAGCACCGGTGGCACAGCAGTATTGAGCTTGCCTTTAAAATATGAGGTTACGAGTTCGATTCCCGGTCGTGCCCATCATCTTTGTATGAATTGTTTCTCAGCCGCTGCACATTATCAGTGAAGAAAAACATCGCGAGGAAACCGACATATCTAAGAACTAATCATTCGAAAACATGTGACATCTACCTACCTGCATTTGGCCAGCGTGTGTGGATCAAGACCAAAACTCTCAACTTGTATGATAATTGAGAGAAGACCCGTGCCCAGCAGCTGAGGGTTGAAGTGTAGGTACTCCAAAAAACAAAAACTTTAATCGTGAGTATTTCTCTAAATGGATATACAGTACTGAGTACTAGTGTTTACTATTCCAAGTCTCTGGCAATGTGTCGCTTCGTTTAGTCACGGTGTCTTCGAGTATGGTAATGAATGTTTATACAGTCGTCACATCGACGCCATACTACAAGGTCAAGACCCATTGTAACCAACACGCCAACATTTGATCAAGCAGATATGCCAAATTTGTTCAACATTATTGTATATGTATTGTTTGGTGTTGGCGGACCAATGTTTGCCTATCAATAGGTAGTAATAATTATTTAATAGTGTGTTAGGATGTCGGTTTCATTATTATATTGGCTGTATTGGCCTTACGGTAATCACTTGGTATGTTTGTTAACTATAATGGTAGGTACTCGAACGAAATTAGCGCGTGAAATCCGGCTTTGATTTCAATTTGTTCAATTATGCGTAAAACCTCAGCTGTAAAGTGCTTAATCATGTCGGCTTTTCAACTATGACTACTTATGTATAATTTTGAACATCAAAATAATATTTATATAAGCTCTTACAAATAGAATGTGTGCTTCTATTTAAACATATTTCAATATTGTTTAGATATGAAATTGCTTTGCGTAATTTATGTAACATGTACCTACAGATTTGGGATTACCGACTTTAAAAAACATACCATTAATATTAATTAATAATAATAATACAGTGGGATATTAACACACACGGCCATTGATCCCAAACTAAACAGAGCTTGTACTGTGGAAACCAGATAACTGGTAATATAATACTTTTTTTTTGTAAATACATACTTAAATATAGATAATTACACCCAGACTCAAGACAAACAGACGTGTTCATCACACAAATGTCTGACTTGGGTGGGTATCGAACCCACGACCTGCAGCGTGAAAAGCAAGTATCTTACCGACGACACCACCGGCGCATTAAGTGTTCTTATGTTGTTGTTTTGTTTTTGCAGTGATCCAGTAATGCTCTGACATGCCAATAACAGCGTTGTCCCGAGAGACGCCGCCTGCGTCGCCTCCCCTTCAGCCTACATCCTACGAAGATGCTTTAGCTACCGTATGTATTTTTACAGTTCAATGATATAATATTAAATAATAATCCCGTAAGTGGCTAGTGTGGGCACGTGAGGCTGGACCTTTAGGGAGCCAATGATCGGGTAGAATGCCGTGGTATACCACTCTACTCCTCTCGCCCCTCAGAATATGTTGCCCCTTGTCGCTTATTTTAGTGGTCATACGGGGGCCCATTTATTGAATGAGCGAGTCACCCCCTGCCATCCGTCTGTATCCGTGTTAATTTGCATTGGTCAGGTAGGGGCCATAGTCCATCCATAGTCCTAGTTACCTAATCTATTGGCACCCACCACCATAACCTGGATTTTAGTTCCTATATTCCGCAATAGTCCTGCTCTAGCCGGGGATTGTCTTTTGTTGTACCTATATGCGAACAGGGATAACCGTCGGTAGGTGCCACATTACATTTAGAGCAAAATTGTCTACGTGTTGCTTCGGCCCCACGCACCTTCCAAAAGTCCGGAGCTACATAGCTCCAAGATAAAAAAAATACAAACACAATAATAATAATAATATAATGAAGTAACATAAAAAAAAAAAATCTGTTAGGTATTGTTTTCTGTTGGCCGCGTAGTGATTTATTTTTATCAATAAATGCTAACACTTTCCGTATCATTTCTCTAATCGATTACCTAACTTACACTACTAACATGAGATCTGGATTAATTTAAAAGAAAACTTTAAATTCATACTGCTAGTTGTATAGTTGTTCTGTTAGTTTAGGAAAATGACAACAGATGGCGTTGAGCGTGGCGAATTTATACGCTTTAATATTGCGCACTCGCATCAGTAGTTCAATGCGATTGTTATTTATTACTGACCTAAGATTAGCGCATTTAACAAAACAAACAAACTCTTCAGTTTTATATTATTAGTATAGAGTGTATCTATAGGCACTTTAGATTTCCTCTAACATTACAAAGTTACAATGGTAACTTACCTTGGTATTTGCTACGTATGTAGGTAATTATCAAGATTTAGTATGCATATAGTTTTGCTTTCACTAATGTGAAGTCGGCCTTATATGAGGTTCGCGAGGTTTTTTTTTTTTTTTTTTTTTTTATTCTACTACCTTGGACATAGTCGAAGTCTATGCTCTTCTCTGTCATTCCAGTTCTATCACCTATTCTTCTCGCACTTTCATTCCGCATACTGTTTCTTTCTGTCATACATCTCTTTCTTACTGGGTAGGGTGGGGTTCCCTCCTATTCTCTTCTAACTATCTACTCTATTCTATCTCTGTTTTTATTTAGCTTATATTTAATCTCCGTATTTTCCATCGGGATAATAAAAGGGTGACACATTATTTTATTTTCTTTTTAAAAGACACATTCTTATACATTTACATATACTTATTTCCTATGTTTTACATTTTCTTATGACTAATAGATTTCTTATTCTAATTTACATTTTCCTTATTATCTTATGTTATACATAATATTACAGTTATATTATTTTAACATAAATTACTTAGCTATGTTTATTTGCATTTACATGGGCTCTTAATCTATTAACATTCTTACTTAGTTACTATATTTACTTATTCTATCTTATTTACTGTCTTGTTCGCGAGGTTCCATCGTATTTGTTTATAGCGCATCTTCAGGTCATGAACAAAACGTGACGTTCAGTGTTCCATATCTATTGACAACTTTGTCCGCTAACGATTTCCTTTATGAGCTGTTTTCTCACACATCTATTGGATATTTCCTGCTCAGCTTGTGATATTTAATTTCTTATAATTTCTTTGAGAATCCTTGATAAGTAACCTATCCCATATTTTAAAATAAAAGCTTTAAAAAATACCAACCGACTTCCATGTTTTGATAACCCAAAACCCGTTCAACCGATTTCGATAAAATTTAAATAAGACCACCAGGAAAGTATACCCTTTGAAAAAAAAAAGTAATTATACAAAACGAATTGAAATAAAATACAAAAAAATACTATGAAATACTATATAAAACGATGTATAATTGAATTAATTATCGCGTAACATACATACAAAAATTAAAAAAAACATGGTCGAATCGAGAACCTCCTTCTTTTTGAAGTTGGGTGAAAATAATAAATAAAATTACCATGTGACTTTTCGAAGGTCAGTGTCATGTTAACTCCATACATTTTGTTCTTTTCGATCTTTCGTTAACGCTTCACTATGCTTCATTGTCTATTGGCCCCGTTCTAAATGTCTGCGTTTTAAAGGAAAACAAAAATCGACGATGGTTAAGCTACTTAATTTTCATTAATTATATGAATTTAGGAATTTACTTAATAATAATAAATAAATAATAATAACTTTTATTTAAAAAAAAGAGTCACACATACGGCTTAGATACACATTAATATTGTGTTAGTATTATGTAAAACTGAAGACGTAACAAGTTTAAATGGTATTAGCTAGAATTAATAAACGGCATCCCAACCTAGGTTGGCTTTAACTGTGTTTCAGGCCAACTGTCTGCCAACGCTAGAGACTATATTCCGACCGTTTAACTCGCGTATCGCCATCTGAGGTACAAAGTTATAAAACATTAATTAAATCTCTTAAAGAAATATTTAATCACAGATAAAAGTAATGTAAGACTATTCGTCACTAATATCCATATCGCTTGAATCATCATCAGCTGTGCAGCTTGAGGAGTCAGAATCTTTGCGATAGGTGATACGCGAGTTAAACGGTCGGCCTATAAGTACTAGACTAAAATAGTTATTAATAAATACATTCTTAAAAGTACTTAATTACTATACAATACTTATTATAGTATACTGTATTAGTGCAAATGTTTATAATACTTGAGAATGTGCATTGACGCGAGGAAATCCGAGTTGAGTATAACCGACTAACCCAAAAAAATGTGCTACTTAAAGCTAACGCTAAATAAATTCATACACGAAAATAATTTGATAGATATATTGATGAAACACCGTACTGTTTGCTCTAACACGGCGTTTAAACATCAATTCGCCATGCTAATTGTCTATTACCTTGACATGCGATTTGCACACACGTTGCCGAAACCGTTTGTGCCGATACGCCGATGCACGTATTTATAAGCTACTGAACTAAGTAACGTACGGGTTAGTAAAATACTAATACAAAACTACTGTGTATTTAAAAAAGATGTTAAAGTTAAGGATGTGTAGCTCTTAACCCTTAATTTTTTGGAGTCAATTAAAAATAGTAATACCTCACACAAAAATTTAAAAAAAAAATCAAATTCTTTTTATCTTTTAACCTTATAGAAGCAGGATCTCAATTGGACCGTGCTTTCTTAGATTTACGCGAATATCACGCATTGAAATAAAACTAAACGTCGAGAGAAACGAAACGTCGGGATCTAAATCTAAAATAAACCGCGATAAAATCCGTTAAAAAGTAGATTTATTTCAATGGACAGTGTTTTTTTTTGTTTTAATTTTCCTTTTTTTGTTTTAAAGTGTTTACTTTTAAATTTATCAAAATCGGCGGAGCGCGTGTTAAGTTATTATTAAACATTGAAGTCAGTTCGAATTATTTTTTTAAAGCTATTAAATTTTTTTATTTAATATTGGCCGCCCGTATAACTTAAAGCATTTCAAGGTAGGGAACAATACCAGAATAAATTGATAAATTGTCAATTTGTTCCTAATCCGTTTAGATTTGCCATGGAAGAGAAAAATAACATCTATCCTCACAGGCTTCGCATTTACAATAGTACCTACCTAATAGTAGTAACAGCATTTGAAGTATGACAGAATTAATCAACTTATAAGCTAAGCAAGAATAAATTCGTACCTAAAATGATTATGACATTTTTGTTGGCTCGGATATCTTAATATATATATTTCTTGTGTGCGTGTGTATGTGACTGAACTCCTCCTAAACGACTGGACCGATTTTGATGAAATTTTTTGTGTGTGTTCAAGGGGATCTGGGAATGGTTTAGATTCACAATTTTGCGCGGTACGAAGTTCGCTGGCGCAGCTAGTATTATTGTATAAATGGGAGAGGATCGCAGCGTAAACGGAGCATACCTTAGTGGACTTACTTAGTGGCAATGACGTAGTGGAGCCAGAACTAAAAGAGCTTCAAGCCAGCAATTGGCTAGAAGATGCCAAGGACCGCATAAAGTAGCGAAATCTCTTAAAGGAGGCCAAGACACATTTTAGGTCGTTGAGCCAACGTAACGGAATTAGTACTACCTAGTTGTACCTAATATGACAAACAAATAATGTCTGTCGAAACACCTAACACACATGAAGCGCTTTACTTAAGATTTTACGGGTATCGCTGTAGATTGCCCCACTGTGAATGGAAAATGGACATAATAAGGCAAACGGACGTAGTACAATCCAACTGCATACAATGCTTTGGTAGTTTAGTTCGTTTCACAGCTTCCGACGCGCGGCCTTCTCGCCGCGATCCCGCGAGTAATCACCAGTAATAAATATAGAATCAGTCACGGGTCTTGTATAAATCACGTATATGACATAAGTGTTAATTTTGTTCAACTATCTGTGACAGCATATGTGAAGTGATGTAAAACTGCAATATTAGGGTTAAATATTTAAATTTATTTATTATTGAGCTATTTATTTGAAGCAATTATTAAAATATAATAATTATTCTAAATTAACAGTTACTTAAACGGTTTGCGTGTAACGGTTTAGTTTTGAATTAAGACCTTGGTTTTGTATTGAGTGTGATCTAATTTTAAAGTTTTAGTCGTTTCATGTTCATGCGGGATTTTCTCACGAATACAGTGTTCGAATTCGGTCACGATTTACTACACGGACCTATTTTTTACCCGACTTCTCAATTCGGAAGTTTATTTTTTTATGTAGCTCGGGCATAACTCCGCCATGTATTGACCAATTATGCAAAATATATATTTTGTCTTTGCAAGAGATTATTTTAAAATGGTCCCATTTAAAGTCATTTTTGAAATTTTTATTACGAGCCGGTAGAGTTCACGTCTAACGTAACGTTATAAGAATTGATAGAACTTTTAAGATGCAAGTTATTCAATAGAAATGACAACCTTGAATTGATAACAATGAACGTAGAATATTCATGATAAAATCGACTGAAGGAAAATCATTAAGGCTTAGGTACTTATGTAAATTATACTTCTTTGACTCTTGGATTTACAATTCAAATTTATAGGTGAATTATTGATATCTATTAACAGAAAAGTAACGTTTAATAAATGCGTTAAACTCATTTTATTACTGTTTAATTATTTGTAACGTAACGCACGGGAAGTAATGCATGAGAATTTAATTTAATTCAATCGTTATCTTATTCATCAAGGAATTAGGTATTAGAAAATGGATTATAACACTTATTATATTAACACTGTTACGCTGAATGTTATTTTTTTATAACGGTTCCTAAAAGGTTAATCTTTATTACAGATCAAACTTACGATCTCACTCATAAAAAGTTAATAATACAATAGGATTGTTAAGTTGCGTGTTCACGTGCATAATACCTATAATTTAACCCCCAATTATCTTCGGAGTGGTTATAAATCTGCTTCAGTTAAAAGGTTACACGTTAAGATCATAGGTATTTAAAACACTGCTGTGTCCATTAAAGTGACATATGGCAGATGGTAGTAATCGTAGTAACTACAGTGTGTAGATAGCATTATGCAACACCATTCACGCATGGGGCTAGCGACAATTTAAGAATAGCCAGTTCACCTTGTCGGTCGCTTCGTGGGAGCGCCATTTTATGTAGATTCCAACGAGTAACTGCCGCATTTCTAAACCGAATTGGGTACTTAAGTAAAATTGTTGGAGATGAAAGGTCGTTAGGTGGCTTGAGGTTCATTCAGATGTGAGATCTCTTCCAACTTTATAGCCCCACTAACGAGGTTTGGAACAAATTAATTAGAGAGGTTTAAGTCACGTAACGCTGAATCTTGTACTTTTAGTTAACACATATATAACACTTAAACGTTATACTTAACCAATCAAGGGATTTGTAAATCATAAGTGGTAATTACGTACATATTCAACCCTTTTAGGGTCTCACAGCTGGGCACGGGTCTTTATCTTACGTGTTGCGAGAGTTTAGGCCTTAACACACTCTCAAACTCTCAACTAATAACATATTTGAGAAAACACCAAGTTAGATCAATTATACTACCTTTATTCGCTGTAAAAATTATATTCTGAATGCATTTTGCTGTCACGTGTAGTCATTGATTACAGGAAAAACATATCACGTGGAGCATTAAATACGTTTGCATCATACACTACCTCTACAATAATAACAATCTGCATCATACGTAAATCATCATTCATAAATAAGGCTTTTATTAAATCCGATTCAATATTTAAGTGCATTTGTCAGTTATATGGAAGGTACTTATCTATATTTGATGATCATTTCAATTACTAAAATATTTTTTGTGTTTTGATTTAAGCGTAAAGGCCTTAATTAATAAGTAGATAGCTACAAATCAGTAAATTAGTTGAAACAAACCACCGCTATATTTGAACCAAATAAACGCGCTCAAAACTTACAAAATACCTCAAAAACAACTTCCACAGGTGTAATTAGATGTTGCGCATATTTAAAATAAGCGATCTATAGGACTTTACCTACCACCGCAATCCCGCCACCGCTACTCCGACCTGGATCGACAGCAACGCAGTTAAGAGACTTAGAAGTTAACCCGACCTCGTCCCAGGACACCTAATCTGTCTTAGATCCCGCACAAATTTAATCAGAAAGATATAAGAGATGTTGAAAAGTTAGATTATGAACTTATCTCCAGGTAAAATAGGAGACAGCAAGAGAAAGAGAGAGATTTAAATTGCCTCATCAAAATAAGTGATCTAGTCATAACCCGATACCAAATCCCTAGTTTCCACTTCCCAACGAGGAACAGTGTTGATGTTCTAGAGCACTTTAAAGGATTACCTCCCACTTTAAGATAAGCAAGGCATACGAGTACATAACAGAGTTTTCTTCAACTTGCAGAAAGTTTTCCTTGCTTATATTACTTACTTGAAACTTTAAAGAGATTGAAGCATAATAGTGTTGAGAACTTTGTAGGTGATTTGTCTTGTTTGCAGCGGTTCCTTGGCTTGGAAAGTCTTATTAATAATGAATAAGAAAAGTTAGATCAAAATTCTGGAACACAATTTTGTATTCAAAATACCTATTTATTAATAACACACGTGTGTTTTATGGAAAATTTGGATAACAAGCGTAGGGCTGGAGACGTATTGGGGCTTAATTATATTCTGAAATATTTTGTACATAGCTACTAAACTGCGATGTATAGTTTAGGTTTAATATTGAAAGTATATTAGGTATACTAGCGGCCCGCCCCAGCTTCGCCCGGGTAGCTTCAGCCCACTCAACAATTTACAAAAAATATGATAAATAAAGAACCGCTCTACCGATTTTGTGCAAACTTTACATAATCCATCAAGTAAATACTCTAAACAATGCCTAAACATTTGGTTTAAATAGGTAAGCCCGTTTTGGAGTTATAAAATTACAACGAAAAGTGGCATTCATTTTTATTTAAATAGATTGTATGTCCAATTTTGAATAGATTAATCTACAGAAACTACTTATATGATAATCAATCGAATAATTAGATTTATACTCAGTTATTATAATACAATAAGAAGTATTCTTATACAAAATAGTTCATGTCAAAACGCGTACCCTGTAATGACCTACTTATTAAAAAATGAATTGTTTATTGTACCTAGCCCAGCGACCAAGATAGCGGTTTATGTTAAAAATAAAACTTTAGTATACACTACTTAACGTTAATTAACCAACTTTTACTTTTTTCTTCGCTAATTAGTACAAGTATAAATCTCATAGTTTCTATAGCGTTTCTGTAGGCGCTTCCAGATATTAAATTTGAAATCGGTGGTTCAATAACTACCATTCTTAAATTCGACATTTATTTATTACTAGCTGCCCCAGTGAACTTCTTACCGCGTATTTATTAAAAAAAAAATGTTCACTTAGGGGGATGAAAAATAGATGTTGGCCGATTCTCAGACTTACTGAATATGCATAAAAAATTTCATAAGAATCGGTCAAGCCGTTTCGGAGGAGTATGGCAACGAAAATTGTGACACGAGAATTTTATATATTAGATTTTAAATAATCTAACCTAACTTTTTATTATAATTTTCTCTCTTAACCCAATTATACATATTATAATCTATCTTTTTACTGATACTAACGAGTATGGTTGAGTGAGCTTTTTTGTGTGAATATTAATTTAAGTTACATAAACTAGCCGCCGCCGTTGTTTTGGATTAAAAGAAAAAAAAAAGATTTTCCTTTCGTGGTAGCTTACATAGAAAAATTAATAGGGGCTAAATAATTAGGGCCTTAATAGGGGTACCTACTGAGAAGCTTCCTTGAACGGTGATACACTTTAATTGATTGGGTATTGAAACTGTGACCGATGGCTTGACCCGATTCACAGGATTGACACGAACCTTCTTTGATCATCTATTGTTTTGTTAAAATAATAGAACCTAATAAAGAACAATGCTTAGACATTGATGTACCTACTAGTGTTTGGGATTACACATTAATCTAAATGCATATAGCAAAGCGGAAGTGTTTATTTAAACATGCTAATATAACCATACAGATACATATAACCAATCAGAATTGAGACAAAAAATGTGCGGTCACCGCCGGTCGGTCGGTGGTTAGTGACTAAATAGATATATTATAACTGTAATATATTGTGTAGGTATAGGAGGGACAGAGAAAAAGTGATATGAGAAAGACATGAAAATTGGCCTGGAAATGTACTTACCCCAGGACATATTAGAAAAGTTCGTTGAAAATCTTTTTGAGTTTATGGGCCAATTTTATGATGATATCTTTTATGCATATAAAGTTCATTATACGTACTAAAAAAATAATAAGCAAAAAATATCTATTCTATTCTACTTACGGCAGGGTTTCTTAATTTTTTCGTCGTTATGGGTCACTTGTAAAATTTAAACAGCATGGCGGACTCCGAATTGAGCCGGAAAATTAAATAAAAAAAAAAATAAAGGGCATAAAAGCGCGGGTGTCGTTGGCAATAAAGTAATTTGAAAATGAAGTTTAATATATAGGTAATGAAAATGCGAGCGAAATTAACGCGAAAGTTTTAAGATTTTAAGTCGGCAAATAATAATGAATTAGTTACTTTATTTACCGGCTTAAAATCTTTCAGACGATTACTACACGGCTGAAAATGGACCCCAGCTTCAGAAACTCAGATTACGGCCTTATTCATAAAACTTATTTATAACGCACCTAAAGGCCCGTTATAGAAAGATTTTCATAGTCAAATCATATTTTAGAGAGTTTTTAAATGTGTTATAAGTTTCATGAATAAGGTGGTTTGTTTTCAGACTAAACTTAAGCTAAATCTTAAATTTCTCACTCGATAAGGTTATTTATTTAATTATTAAAATAAGTTTAATTCATGTTTCATCGTAGTCTGTATCTATGCTTAACAACAGGCAAGTTGTGATCAAGCTTGCGCTTGTGCCTATAACAGGATAAAAAAAGTTATTTCAGAATAAGCCTATTGTTTTATTATGTAGTCATTATTAGGCAGTGCAGTCACCTTGCAGTTAGGATCGCCTTGCGGTGACTCAGTAGTGCTCGAAACCCGATATCTAAGTATGGTCACTCAAGCGCCGCTTGTGGACATTACCAACTTAGTAGTAAGTATGTAGAATACTTAGCGACTTGCCCGACTTTGAACAGGTATTAAAGGTGATTTATGATATACCTACACAAACCATTATAATGGTACTCTTTCTGCTTACTACATTAGTGCATCAAAAATCCGTTTTGTAGGTAGTTTTTTTTGAACATAAAGACAGGCTCCATTGATTGATTATTCAGAGCAGTACCTACCTCTAACAATGGCTATAGGTATTTGACTAAAAGTATTTCACTTCACTTCAACCCTTTTTTTGTGTCTCCTCTCAACTAACTTGTAAGTTGAATAAGTTTAGGCCTTAATCAACACACGCTGGCCAAGTGCGGGTTGGTGGACCTCCACCAACCACATGCCCTCGAATGATTATTTCTTAGACATGCCGGTTTCCTCACAATGTTTTAAAAGTATTTACACAAAAATAATAGTAGTCTCGAAACTGATTGAACGAAACAATTCGACATTTGCACGCTTTAGACATTTATCTCTAGTAAACAAATGTCGAATAAATAGCGGATATCATTATAAAACAAAAGAAATCGTCATTTTTGTGAGACAAATGTCTATTAGAGACAATTGTCTAAAGCGCCAGAATCGGGGCCCTGAATAGGGTAAGGCCACTTGGGGGTGCGGCCTTGCTTGGTACCTACCAGACAAAGCCGCTCTAACCACTAACACTAACCACGGCCATTTACATGTCGCCGGATTTGTTTTGGGCACATACCTACTAGGGGGCGAGTCTATTGCCAAGCCCAGAATTCCCAGTTCCGAGCTGTTATTACATTTTTCCTATTTTAGAAAAGTCTTATTTCACATTGCTCGAACACGCTTATCATAGATAATAGTAATTAGACTAATTTAAAAATCAAACTAGCTTACCTGTAAGCGACTTCCGATTGTAATTATTCTTCCCGATCGCCTCGCCCGAAAATAATAGAAAAGTACCTATAAATTAATGAATTAATTTATTCGAGTAAGTAAGAAATAAATTAATTCATTAATTTATAAGTACTTTTCTATTATTGAGGGCGAGGCAATCGGGAAGAATAGTATTAAGACTAACGAACCAATAAGGGCTAGTCTAGTAAGTGCCTTTGCCTTGCATGTAAACGTTTATTCTTTGTCTAAAAATCTAGGTGCCCTTGTAGTTGAGATTAGTGACGTACGTAATTTAGGTCAGTTAGTTATTCGTAATTAACTAGATTACTTCGGCAGTCTAGTGCTAGCATGTGCGAGCAAATGCAATATAGGTAATTGGTAAGAACCGAACATAACAAAAATCTTAGAAAATTTACCACGAAATATTTGGCCGCACCGCCAAGCGGCTTTGCCGTGCTCCGGCGTGATATCTGGTGACACCATTTAAGGTGTGTAGGGATTGTTACTCATTTATGGTTTCTAACCATATGGAGCCTCATTCCATTGCCACCTTCTAACCGAAAATCATTCAGATAGTATTGTCTTGGATTTACGCGAATATCCCATTGAAATAAAACTACTTTTTAACGTATTTTATAGCGGTCTTTGTTCACTTGTACCAAAATGCAAGCAAAATTAACTCAGAATTCAAAACACTGTGAGCTCATTTTGCTTAAATCTGAACGCAACTAAAATAATAATGTTTGTAAGTAAGTTACCAGTCATTTATTTCGGAACAAAAATACATTTGTGTAGAAAATTAATTGTAAAATACAAAAATACTTACAATGATTACATAATATAGTCTATAAATGTCTAATTATTATTTACAAAATTCAATTGATAGTAAAATATTTCATAATAATTAATAACATTCAAATAAAATCAATCAATTTAACAAATAATAAATACTACTAGCTTCAAAGTGTATACCTATCTTTCAAAAACTCATTTACACTGTAATAGCACTTTTCTAACTACATGTCCTTCAATTTCTTTTTAAAAAAGATTAAAGTTTGTAATAGTTTTCAATTTACTAGGCAACTTATTTAATAGAGTGATTGATTGTACTCGAGTAGAATGTTGTACAAGATTTAGTTTTGGCTGTATCATATTTGGTAGATCTTTTCTACGAGTACCTTCCCTAACTTCTCTTTCGACATTACTTTCATATTTGTTTAAATTTTTTACCAAGTCGCTAAGTAATATTTGTGATTAAAATTTTTGGACGTCAAATACCTCAGTCCACCCGTGAACATGAAGTCTGAAAACACTTTGAAACGTCGGGTTTTAAAATCTAAAATAAACCGCGATAAAATCCGTTAAAAAGTAGTTTCATTTCAATGTTCGAAAATCATTCAGTATCGCGAGTGATTTGTTTTTTTTTATTTGAACACCTCCCGTGTTAAATGCTCCAAGACAAAAAATAAAAATTTTAAAGTTCAAGACCAAAGTAGGGCGAATACTTCTACTGGGTTTTATCTATACAAAATCCCTGCTACTCTTAGGAGATTGGCATAAGAATTGGTGTAATGTAGTCGCCTTTAAAGTTGCTACTTATGTATGTTTCGTTGGTTCAGTCCCGGGTCGAGTAAAATATGTTTGTTTTATAGGCACTTAGAAAAATGTTAGTAGCACCTCGAATTTGAAAAATGTGCCCGTTGAATGAAAATAGTCTTGCAAAACATATAACTTATTGGCACTTAACATAGCCTAGGCAGAATGTGGGTCATGTTCATCTCAGTCTATACCTTCGAATAATACAGACGGGAGCGCTTAACTAATATATAAAATTTTCGTGTTGAGGTGTTTGTAACCAAACTCCTCTGAAACGACTTGACCAATTTTTATGAATTTACCTATATTCGGCAGGTCTGAGAATAGGTCGTTATCTATTTTTCACACGACGAAGTAATAAGGGTGGTCCACCTCAATTTATATTTTATTTTTTTATATTTTTTTAAGTTTTAAAATATCGTATTTAAAAATATATATAACCGTAAATTTTCACCTCTTTACCACCCACCCCTATTTTATAATAGCGATATTAGTAATTTAACAATTTTATGGATGGTTTAAAAGGTGAGAAATACGCTGTATGAAGTTCGCTGGGGCAGCTAGACATATTATTATGCAGTAAGAATAAAATATTCTTATATTTTAACACTTAGTAGTTTTCGACCGAAACTTTGGTTAATTTAATTTTTATAACGCCTACTTATCTTTGTATTTATGATGACCAGTACCTACCTAATACAGTTAGTTAGATCTACGTTTTACTTACACTACAAATAACTTGGGCCTGTGTACATACCGTGAAAACTTTTAATTGGTCTCAATCTACTAGTTGCTACACCTAATATTTAATTACTACATTTTATAAAACTACATATAAGTACTTTCTGTTCATAAATATTGTAAAAAGTTTTTAATGCATTAGACCTAAATATTAAGAAAAATATAGGTAACTCATCTACTTTCACGAATTTGTTAATTAATTTAGACTGTATTTACACTTATTGCATATCTCTAAAATATAAGTTTTTTTAAAAAGATAGCTTAGCTTCAACCCTTTTTAGTGTCCCACTGCTGGGCACGGGTCTTCTCTCAACTATCTGAGCTGAGAGAATTTAGTTCTTAATACACACACGCTGGCCAAATGCGGGTTGGTGAATGTCACATGTCCTCGAATGATTAGTTCTTAGACATACCGGTTTCCTCACGATGTTTTCCTTCACCGATATTGAGCAGCGGAGATGGAATAATTCACACAAAGATGTGTGGGCACGGCTAGGATTCGAACCCGCGACATTATTTTTCTAAGGCGAGGTCCGTACCGCTGCGTCACCGCTGCTCAAAAAGATACTTGACGATTATTCATAAAATTAAATATTGAAGACCATAAGGGTACCTATAATATACTAAGTAGGTAACTTTATAACACAGATATTAAAATACTATACTAGTACTTTGTATGAAGCAGACAGCGCGCGCTATCACATAATGTTAGGTACTCATCGCGGAAGAATTTTTTCATAGATTAGTTTTTATTTAGTCGTAAAATAAAATCGCTCAAAGGTTCTTATTATATTGTATTAAGTTTATTTTTGATACCAAATACACTAGCAAAATTTGACTAGTTAATTAATTATTACCATATTATTTAGGAACTGTTTATCGCAGTCGCATAGCTCCTTATTTAAACCCCGGCTCGAAAAAAAACTGCTACTGGACTTTTCTAATAGAATAATCAGTAGTAGTAATAATAACCCTTTAGTATCCCACTGCTGGGCTCAGACAAATGTTGGTTAAGCCTGCGAAACATGGGTATCACTCTTCTTTCCCTATATTTTCGGGTTCCCTCTATTAGGAGGACCATGTTTGATGTCATAGTATTCTCATTCTAAGAAATGAAAGTCCGCACGAGCAAGCACTTGTTTGATATTTATCAAAGGTAAATATTACAATAGGAGTGCTTAAAGTAGTTAAACCAAAGTGTAAGTGAACGACCTTGCTTAGTCACTTTATCGAAGGGTCAGGTGGTCGGTCAATGGGCCAGTTTGCTCACAATACTCTCGGTTTCAACCTGCTATGTTACTACCATACAACAGTGTTTCTTAAACTGTGCTGTAGTGACCCTCAT
Source organism: Meganola albula (assembly GCA_936450015.1). Classification (NCBI taxonomy): domain Eukaryota; kingdom Metazoa; phylum Arthropoda; class Insecta; order Lepidoptera; family Nolidae; genus Meganola; species Meganola albula. Next base: position 6,815,916 of record OW388155.1, on the reverse strand, counting down.
ATTGGTCTCATTTCCTTCTTACTATTAATTAAAATATTTTTGATCATAATTTCTAGAATAAACGGCTGAAACACCTGTAGCAATTTAATTACAACTGGCTTTCTATCGCAGAATCGTCCCCGTGACCTACATTTTAAATCATGACCAGCCGTGGGATAAAAAAGTAGCATGTAGCCTTTCTCAATAAACCGGCTATGTAATAGTGCAGTCCCTGAGATTAGCCCAATTAACGAAAACTGTTCAGCTTTATAAACTTGGTATATACTATTTAAAAAAATAAAAAAATCGACTCTTGCAAACAAATATCGAAAATATTGATAACGTGTTTTCGCCTTTAGCAATAAAAAACTCGGTCAAAAGGCATTAATTAATTAAAAACTGTATAAAGGAGGCATTAATCTACAAGACGGAATAAAATCTCATACAAATATAAATACGCACGCCTCGGAGTTAAACATTTACAATGACTAGACTGCCTAAAAGATTGAGAGCCGCTGCCTCGCACCATAAGATAACCATAGTTGTGCAACTTAATTGATTCAAGCTAAAACATTACACGGGATTATGTTCCTATTCAATTAGTTCTGAATGCTTAATGTAATAAATTTAGCAATTCTATAAATGTCAATGTTAGTGTGTTTATGCGTTAATCATATTTTGTTAAGCAAAGCCTACCTATTAGTTTATATAATTCGTGTTAATTGTAAGATAATTACGTATACAAAGTTGATTTCTTATTGCTGAATAGAATCGTGTTCTGTTACGTACTACTACTTCATTGTACTTCTTCGTTATTCTGTGTGGTCTCCCGCTTTGCTTGGAGGGAAACGGTCACTAAATGTTCCACCCCTCCTATTATCTTCCTCATAAAACTTGTTCGGTATTTTAGATGTCCTTTGGCTTGGCGGGGTTTCAAAACCCGAGACTCTTCATGCGCTATAAATAATTTGTATGTGTCTAAAAGAGTATTCTGAATATCACATAGGTTTCCATTTAGATACTAAAATATTCCTGTAAAGTCTCGACCATAAAATATTGCATGTCGTTAAAAATTTAAAACAAATTGAGTTCGTTTATTCATTTCTGAATTATTGATGATCCACTGTTAACGCAGTTTATTATATCGGAAGTAATCGGTAAATTGATGTCATCGGTGTATGTTTTATTCGATTTAAGGTGCTTTTCCACCAGATATACGTTCCATATCTAGCAGAAAAGCACCCTAGTGCAGTGTGCATTTTTTTGGTTGATCTGTGTCAGTAATAGAGAATATTACCATTAATTGTTCAATACGTTTATTTTTAATTTTTATACTATATAAAATCAGCAAATCATCCACGATCTATTCGTTATAATATCAATGAAAGCGCGAGGCGTAAAATTAGCGGTCAATGAACGTAGTGACCGCACAGCTGATACAGTATTATCAGTATCAGTAGAAGTCTTTTGTTAGCGATTACTTTATTTTTTGTACTAAGGCTTCTGCCTCGAATCTTGCGGGCAGCGGGGCGGCGGCGGCGCGGGAGCGGCAGGATCAAATGCGTAAAATCAAGTGGACCGACCCTCGAAAACAGCGGCGCAGCTGCGGCGCGGGAGCGGGCAACTAGCGGTGCACTCCAGTCAAGCAGTGACCGCCCGCGCGTCTGAATTGCAGTGTTGAGTGTGCAATTTATTTTTGTGACGTGTCGATATGTCCTCGGACATGCTAGAGGAAATTAGTTCAGACATTTAGTTCGCGAATAAAAACAAATATCTCGACGACACAAACACGAACACAACATTACGCCGCTATAATGCCGTACGACCTGCCCGCTGCTTTCGAAAACGGGTCTGCGTTGCCCGCCCCGCTCCCGCGCCGCCACCGCTGCCGCCCCGCTGCCCGCAAGATTCGAGGCAGAGGCCTAAGACATATCAAAATACTAATTACGTGTTTACTAAAATTGGTTTAAGTTTATTTTCTTAAAGTTTTCACACTGGTTAAAAAGTTTTCCTGCGTCTATAACATAATATCAATGAAAACGATCAAAGTTTCGTAGCCTTTGCATCGTCGTAACATAATGCATAGCATATATGTATAGCACATATAGTGTAGCATATTTCTGGTGGAAAAGTACCCTTATACCCGTCGGCTGACGTGCAATAAAATTTAATTTATTAATTGAGCGAGTTCCGGTCACGTCAGGCCTGTAGTTGACTTGATTTGTGTCAAATTATGTGCAATTGAAAATATTATAACAAATCATACTGATGCAATCTTAATAAGCAGTTAAATGAATAAGTGTGGTGTTGATTTACTATTAGTACACGTGCGGTTATGTGTTAATGTCCAGGAATAATAATATTCCGGGACATTAACACACTCGGACATCTGGTCCCAAGCTAAGCTGAACTTGTTTTATGGAAACCAGATAACTGGTATATACTACTGGTGTATACTGGTGTTACTACTACTGGTTTAATTTTTGTTTCTGTAAATATATAGAGTACCTACATATAATAGATAATCCATATAATATTTTTAATCCCCGACAAAAAAGTGGGGAGTATAAAGTATGTTTGACTTGTGTATCAGTTTGATATCTCATGGTGCCTAAATTAATGTACCTATTTTAATGCAGTTGTTTTATTCGAAAGCTGAGTTGTTCAACGGCCTCTTCATGCTTGCCGAACAGCTACAAACAGCGGTCACCAAATAACGAACACAAGCATGTGGATGGCTGTTTCCCGCTGGCTGGCTGTTCGGCGTCGGTGTTGGTTTTTGTGCCAAGATCAAAGGGTGTTTGCGATGCATCCAAAAGCCTCCATCAATCATTAGTGCTTGTGTACTACACTCTTGTGGTAATAGCTTGATGTGTAACCGTATGTACTATGGAAACCAGATAACTGGTAATATCCTTCATATAATACTTTTATTTTTTTTATGTTGAAATAGTTTGTTTGTTTATAACATTAGATACAGTAAATAAAAATCTATGAATGGTTTTGAATTAACTATGCACGACCTTTTTGTACACAATGTGAGGAAATACTGAGATTCGTGTAATGAGTTGTAATTAATTGTTAGGCCTTAGTTGATTAACTTTTACGAATCTCACTAACATTACCACGCCAAAACTACTGGACGTAATTGGATAAAATTCGACAGGGATAGATTAGGTCTAGTCTGGAATAACACATAGGCTATTTTTTATTTTAAACGACTTTTTATTTTATGCCTTTTGTTCTAAGCCACGACCAAGTCGCCACAATATTGTGGAAATTCCACGGGTACGCACAAAGCTGTTTGCTTCCATTTTTATTGTACGAACTGCTAAATTGTTGAATTTAAATACTGATTCACAGGTGACATGAAGACAGTTAGAGTCTTCACGTCACGTGTGAATCAGTATTTACTGGGTAAGCACGTTCCATCCTAGACAACATCATCGCACAAGGCAAGTAAAAGTCTAGCGCAAGCTTACTATAGGATAAAAATGGTTAGTCTATGCGTAATTTAAAAAAATACAGTCGGATCACAAGGATTATTCAAAAGAATTCACTAAAGTTGTAAGCGGGTGTAGATCGTCACGAATTTATGTATTAAAACAATTATTCTTTATGAACTTGACTCTTAACCGGGCACATTTTGCTAAACCACACAGCACGTAGTTACAGATCAATATCTGTTTTGACACAGCAACAGGTACCGGCGTTTTGTTAAAACCGCAACGATAACATCTGCGCTCAAAACATACGCAACACGAAGATTGCGGCTAATCGCTACTAAGTTAGTACTTACATGCATAATTAGGAAATTCTTTTGTTCCAATCAATTTAGATTGCTTAATATATTATTATGTACTATCTACTTTTTTTCGCTCTACGTAAATGTAAGACTTTGTTGCACGAACTTCAAGATAATGAGGAAATTGAATTTTTATTAGTAAACCATAAACATGTCATTGTTTTTTTTTATAAATATTTCTTTTTTCTTTAAATATTGAACGTTTTTAGTAAATATCTTTTCAAATTTAGAACGTTTTTAATAAATACTTTTTTGATAAAATACAACTTTTAAAATCTTGTTAATTTAGTTCTTTATTTAGGTCAATATTGAGATTGTTATTCAGTTAGGTTAATTAATGTTGTAAGTAATTACTTGCTTAAGAGTATTGTGTTAAAAAAAAAGAAACATAGAAATAAGAATCAAGAGTAGTGAAGTCTATCTAAATTGTTGAAAAGACTACATATCTGTACTATAGAATAACGAACACATCGATTGTAAATGTTGAAGTAAAAGAATTTCTGAAACTATTCTGAAACTATGTGAAGTCAAGGAGTTAATATCTGTTACCTACTTATTATACAATGTTATTGATTCATGTACACATAGCTATCGAAGACCTTGTCTGAATACGTCAATGTTTGAGATGTATACCGCCCCCGTTCCGTAACGTAGGGAACGAAAGATTGAACGGATAGCTCCCATTGTGTTGCTTGCCTCACGTAGGGCTGCCTCCAAAGCCTTTGAGTAAAGATTGTTGAGTAAAATACATTAATGGGTTTCGGAATATTGAAATATTAACTTGATATTTGTACAGAAATGTGAGTAAAACGTATCAATTCATGGCAATGTAAGTAAAATCATATTTTATACCAATTGAATAAATGATATGAATAACTTCAAAGGCTACATATGTAGGTACTTAATATTTAAAGGAGGAAAAAGTATTTTGTTCAGTTATTAGATGTTTTGTAGAATCGAATCGTAATCGGATTGTACGCTAAGCTTTAAGGGCTTTTACACTAACACGTTACTATGTCGCAACGTGTTACGATACGGTAAAAGCACTGTTCTACTAGTGATACTGTGCTGCGTTGTAGCATGACGCGACGTGTAACGTATTATGTGTAAGAAAGAGCCCTTATATATTTTAAGCATAGTCCGGATTTAATATTTTAGCCGATAAACGCAACTGGCCTACCTACATTATTTTTCTTGTTGTTTTGAGCTGATAGCGGAACCTACCTACCTACTTATTGGTTCTTTTCGTTTTGTAAAGTTCAAACTTCAAACTCAATCTCTCTCAATACATAATGTCACGCTCGTATTACCCGACGATGTAGGCAGAGGTGAATTGCACCCATTTTCCGGTGACTATGTTTTGGTTCCATACGTAAAAGAAAGCGGATCTATTGCCGTTAATCGGGCACAATTTCAATTTCGACCTGCAACTATGATTCTCTAAGTATACCTACTAGAAAAATCTTTTTGCTCGAACCGGGAATCAGAGCCGGTACCTTGCGGTAATTAACCGGGCCCGGGTCCGGTCGAACCGAACACGCTTACCACCCGTCTCAATTATTCGTCATAATACAATCACCAAAGATGTGAACCTACTTTGTGTACTCATTAAACATTCCTGACAACCATAACAACAAGGCAATACTCGCCATTAGCGGCACTCTAAATATTGTATTGTAGTACGTGCGGTCCTAAACACCTCATTGTTTCGAGGTAGGGCGCGATGGCTCAGTCCGATAGTGCTTAGCCCCCGGCAGGTCGCTAGCCAACTGCAATGTACCCTTACCCGAAAGCCGGGCCTTAATCTGGGACGGGAACGCCTATCGAGGCATTGCAATCTGCCCTATTGCCTTAGGTAATATAGGTACCTAACACTAAATAAAAATATATATATAATAATATTCTGGGACATTATCACAGACGGTCATCTGATCCCATATTAAGCAGAGCTTGTGTTATGGAAACCAGATGGTTAACGTCCCACAATATTATTTTAATTATAATACATATCTAAGTAGGTATGGTGGTAGTGACGTAGTGATAGTGATCATGTAATTATCCGCCCTAATAATAATAAAGAAATAACTTTTACATTAAAAAATAACAATAACATTAAATTATTTGCATAAGCTCACTGTAATAACGCATGATTTGTTCTGAATATGCAGGACTACAAATTGTATTAGAATTTAAACATATAACATATCACAGATAATAATTATAACAAGTTATTAAACGATGTAAAGCAGGTACAGGCCCAAACTAAGGACGGGGTCACAGGAGCAATGATGCGTTTGCCCACCCAGGGTAGAGGGCCTTGAGTTACATTTTTTTGACATTATTGAAACTGTTATAGAAATATTACTAATTATTGTTAACAACAATAACAACAACAATATTCTTCGTAAATGTGGCAAAAAAAGTCCTGTTTACAAGATTTTTTACTAACCCGTCCGCTTATAATTAGCAGTTGTAGATAAAATCAGTAGGCTCTTAAGTAAGTGAACCGACCTGTCTTCAAATCACGAGTGAATTAGTATTTATTGGGTAAGCGTGTTCCTTGGTAGATTATATGCTTAGCCAAAAAAAAGTTAAGTTTAAGCAAGCCATAGAAAAAAGGAATACATAGATTAAAAAATTAAACTAAGTTTGTGCCTTTCTAAATCAACCCTGGATCTGCGCCTGACCTGTACAATCCGATTAAAACGGGGGAACGTTGAATTTTCTGCATCAGTTAACAGATTGTTAAAGTTGTTTAACTTAAACTCATAAATATTGATGTTACTCAGTCGCGCTTTAACCTGTTTCTGTTGTGAAACATATTATGATCTTGTTTGATGATTTAAATGGTTTACCACTGTGTAGGTTGATTTTTTAATGTATTTATTTATTCCATACTTAATAGCAGACTTAATAGCGTTCACTCCCTACTTCTTTCACTCGCTGCGTCCATTAGGCCCAGGCGGGTTTACTGACAAGGATCGACGGTTTAACGTGGTTTCTGAGGCAAATGAGTCAGAAAATTCCTAGTAAAGTGTTTGGTTCGGCTCTAGAGTCAAATTCGCGCTTTCGAAGACTAGAAACTTTTGGGGGCTCAGTCACCCTGATCCGTGGGAGTGCACCTTGTATCTGAATCCCCATACGTGGTTCCGGGGTGGTGCAAATCAGGTGACAATCAACTGGTAATTAACAAGTGGTGGACTTCAGCCGTGGTTAGTGACCATCCACTGGAAAAACCGCACCGCCAAGCGGCCTTGCCGTGTACCATTTAAGAGGGTGGGTCGGAATCGTTGCTCCTTTATGGTTTCTAACCATATGGAGTCACAGTCCACTGCCACCTTCTCACCGAAAATCATTCGTTGTCACCAATGGCTCGGTGTAGTGGGCAGGTGCATCCCATCGTATATTACAACATTGTTTAACATCAGGCAAGTTGTAGTTATGCGCTGGGCTATTTCAGAATAAAAAAATAGAGACTCGTTATTCCCTAAGTTTAGTTAAGTTATTGTACCTACTTGTAATATCGCAATTTCATACAAGCCCTTACAGTGTAGGCTTGTGCAAAACCATGACTGAACAGTGACTGAAATAAATGAATACTTAACTGGACAATAGAGTTGGTGGCCGAAACGGGTGCGTTGCATATTCGCATTGTGTGCTGCACCGGCCTTGTTTCCGCTGCTGTGGATACACAAGGGCGCGGCCTCAAACAGTGACACCTAGCGGCGAGTAGCATTAATCTCTCAAACGTGGGTACTATGGGGTGCATAATACATTTTTAACATCATTTAATATTATGATGAGCGAAAGGAAATTGTAAGTAAAAATTAAGTTAAGGCAACTGACCCATAATAAGGCAAACTTTTCGTGATAGAAGCAGAAACAAACAGTGGATTTAGATTTAATTGCAGACATTCCACAGGTTAACTAGTGACATATATTAAGATCACTTCACTTCAACTCTTTTTAGTGTCCCACTGCTGGGCACTTGTCTTCTCTCAATTACTATCCTAGGCGTTGAAGGAATTTACGCCTTAATCCACACACGCAGGCACAGTAAGATTTGGAGGATGTCAAATGTCCTCAAGTGATTAGTTTTTAGACATATCAGTTTCTTTACGATTTTTTCCTTCACCTATATTGAGCAGCGGCGATGAAACAACACAAAGATGTATGTATGGCATCGAACCCGCAACCTTTTATTTCGAAGCCAATATCGCTGTGCCACCGCTGCTGTGTGGTTACGATCACAGATAATATAATACTGGTTACGATACAGATAATTAATTGTTATGTTGTGGGGCGCTAAGTATATCTTTGTGCTTATTATGTTAGATAAGTCGATAATAAATTATAATTACTTATGTGTTTACGAGGTTGTTACGAGGGTGTTATTATTAATAAGTAAGTGTGATAAACGTGCTTGTCTACTGTGGGGTTGTGTTTTTTGTATCCCGTAACAATTAACTCGAATTAGTCCAAAAGTCCTATCTAAAGAGTACTATTTTTATTATGAAATAGGCTTGCGCTTGACTCTAACTTGCTTGATGTTGACTAATGATGTAGTCAATAATAGGACGCGCCTGCCTTATATACCGATTATGAATGATTTTCAGTGAGAAGGAGGCAGAAGAGTGTAGCTCCCTAAGATTAGAATCCATACAGGAGCAATCCGACCAACCCTCTTAAATGGTGTCACGAGACATCGCACCGGAACACGGCAAGGCCGCTTGGCGGTGTCTTTGTCTGGTGGATGGTCACTATGGCTAAAGTCTACCACCAGTTAATTACCAGTAAACTTAATTACTGGTTGAATGTCACCTGATTTGCACCACCCGGGGACCATGAGGATTCAGATATAAGGCGCATTCCTACGAACGAAGGTGACGAAGCTAGTTAGCATTAGGATTAGCCGGTTGGATTCAATCTTTTAATTCAAAAATAGGCTTGCCTTAGCAATGATGGCACAGCGGTGTCATCCCGTTATCCCCAGTCGTGCCCACACATATTTTTGTGTGAATAGTTTCGAGAAACACGCGTCACATCATATCAACATCGTAGCCAACAACAATGCTTATTAACAGGCAAGTTTTAGGAAGCCTATTATAGGATACTAGCTTTCCGACAGCGGCTTCGCCCGCCTGTATGTCGGTCATCGCGCCAAAACATTACCTTCTTTTTGCGCAGTCGGATAAAAACTATTCTATGTCCTTTCTCGGGTCTCAAACTCCATACCCAATTTCATCCAAATCGGTTCAGTAGTTTAAGCGGGAAAGCGTAACAGACAGACAGACAGACAGAGTTACTTTCGCATTTATAATATTAGTAGGGATAACAGAGACGGCAGCGAGTTCCAAAACTTAGCAGTTCTTATTTCAAATGGAAGTAAAGAGCGCTTTGTAAGCAATGGTAGATTTACCACCATGTAGGTATAGTTGGCGTACTGCCGTATTATTCATTCGTCAATATATCTGATAAGGTTGAGGTTTTGTATTTTAAAGCTACAAAGTACACCTTTCAAACATTGATGTTCTCAGACCAATGGTATCAGATTGACAATCCATCGTACCAGTGGTCGATCAGTGACATATCATGAATCACATGCACGAGACAAATCATGAGACGCTGCCAATCATTCCCATGACATTGAGCAGTCTTTATACTCCATTAATAATGGTGAGTCACCTGTCAATTATACAGAACATCATAGTAGCAATCTTTATTTATACAGACGCTTGTAATAGGTAAGCTGTATTGTGAATAATGATGGATGTACCAGAACCTAGGTGAATATAGATATTAGCCGTCTTATTCACAACAATCTTATAAGATTCTTTAGTAAAAATGGACCTTGTCCCTTTCTCACTATTATAAATGTCAAGATGACAGAGAGAGACAATCGAATTATAAACCTATTTTAGCTGTAATGAGCATATAAGATGTTTATCAATGCGGGGGTAAGTGATTAATAATGTCCTCTATCCTGTAAGTTTTATGTAACAAAGGCTTAAGTGCTAAGTATCACCGCAAGCAAGATATCTATCTATAAGTAGGAAGGTTTGTTTTCCTATATTAGGCTTGTGCTTGACCAAGCAATGTTGCAGTATTTTTTTAAATGGGACTTAACCCACCACTACTAATACTTCTGTAAGCCAGGATCGACAGCGGCACATCAGAATCGGGATTAGAACCTGGCCTTTGAGCGCATGCATCATGTTTTCTAGTGCATGATTCATTTGTGTAAACTACAGGTAACTTAGTAAAGCCTATTCCTAAACAGTACCTATTACTTAGAAACTGAGGAACTTATCCGAATAGTATTTTAGATTAAAGTCCGAATGCAATAAGAATTCTCAAAATTAGGTCCGCATGCGATAGTAACTTTTTTTTGTTGGCAAAATTATGGTAGCCTTCCACAACAGGCCAAAAATAAAAAAAAACTTGAGAGATGTCAAGGGACACCCGGATGGAACGAAGTTCCTTTCGATTAATTAGTGAAGGAATTGTAATTTTTTTTTTTCTATCTTTAGAGAGAGAGAGAGAGAGAGAGAGAGAGAGAGAGAGAGAGAAAGAGAGAGAGAGAGAGGGAGAGCCACGCCGCACAGCTTACAATAGCTTACTATAGCAAAAAGTGTCGTGATAACTTTTCGTAAGAATTTTTTCCGTCTAGCCCCCTTTCACAACGCGCGATAAGGAACTAGCTTCGTTCCAAAAAAATTTAATGGAACTTTTTTTGGCATTACTTCACTTACCATAACTTGTCACGTTTATTTGTTAGGCTGTCAATGCGTTGTACCTTACAATAATTATAGCATATGGTAAAAGCTAAGTAGGTATCTAATAATGCTGCGGTTAATCAATCTGGTTGTCGTGACGTTGAAACGTAGATCGGATAACGTCAACGTGTTTGGTCCTTATAAATCATTGTAACAATCAATTTGTCATACATTCAGAGGTCACTAAACGGAGCGGAACACTTCGTGATATTAGCAGGGATTTTGTTAAGTTTTTTATAGGACGCTACCGAGTAAATATAGGTGGATTTTTTGTATGAAATCAAGTAGGTACAATCTAAAATTAAAAAGTTCTTACAAAAAGAGTCGTTTTCTATGGTTGACAACGAGTTTATATTAGAAAACAACGTAATAACATAGGATAGCGTCATGCCTGTATTCCCTGAAGGTGTAGGTACAGGTTAATATTACCCTCTTTTCGCCGGCTAATTTGGGTAGGTTTGGACTTATAAAACTAGGGCGATTAGAGCTACAATCTGTTAACCTTAGTATGAGTTAAAAAATTTACAGATCGTGTAACAATTCTCTAATATTATAGAAACAAATAATAAAATCGTATAGACCCCGGTTTGCGGCTGTGATTATATACGATTTTGAGATTACTGACATTACAAATTGCTCACAAGTCTCAACAGACTTGCGAGCACTCCCAACAGACGCTAAAACATGGAACCCAAAATGGTTTCTCCCGGCAAAAAAATGGACCCGTGAAACCGATACAAATAAAAGCTGCTTTAGCGAATATTACCGTCTCTTGTGGCCACAGAATTGCGATTATTATCTACTGTTTGCATTTCAAAAATTCTTTAAGAACTTGATAATAGTTTAGTTCTCGGGAAAAGTTTCCTATTATTCTGATATTTATATAATTATGTCTAAGGGGGTACGGTGCATACGAAGCGAAGAGAGGACCGCTAGTTATTTATAAAGTGAAGGGTTATTAAATAAACCATTCCCAGCGGAAGCATGAACGTATGAACGGAATACTCATTGCGTTATACAGTATTGTCTCCCAAAAGAAAATGTTAATCCAATAATTAAGCCTCGAGTTTTCTTCAGTCGATTATTAACAAAGAGTTAGAATACACGGACGCATTACTTAGGTGTAATAATTTTATAGTCTTACTGATTTTTAAGTACCTAGTAAACTATAGACTTATATTTAGCAACTAAGAATATATTATAGCTACCTATTTATCTGTTTATTTCATACTTTAATTATGTGGTTAATTAAACTGTATGAACTCAAAGTGAACCAATTATTGTGACTAATGTGAAGTGGAGTGAAATTAAGTGTAATAGTGCAATGTTTTATGACTTTTGAATGGTCAGCGTTTTTACATTAAGCGACCATGGCGCCATCAAGCGACGGCCGCGAGTATTAATGCAGCTCATGAATGAACCACTTAACCGTACTAACTACGATTTGATTAAGTTAAGCTACTCGGTAAGAGATGGCGCTGTAAGCAAATTATGAGCAAGAATATATTTTTTTGTTTGAAACTATTTCTAACTTGGAATTTTTTGTTGCAGGCCGAACCGGGGGATACTATAGCTACAACCAAAGAGGGTTGGTATTTTATTTTTCGATTAATTGTTTTATTATTTCAATTCGATTAGAAAAATAAATTCTTAATGTCGTTTACAGAAGAATGGGTGACGCGAAAAAAGAGCGAGGTAACTACAACTCGGCAAATCGCGACAAGAGTAAAACGGGAAGTTATATTAGAAGATGGGCGAATACTGAGCGATTCTGGACCTAAAATATCTACCTCCGTCAATGAAGACACACATACCACCAATTATCAACAGACAGAGGTTGGTTGGGTAACTTTCTAGGTCTGTTTTTAGATCTTTATAATTAACAGGTACTTTAATAAATTACAAAACACACTTTTTGATGTCCCACACTGGACACAAGTCTTCTTTCAACTATCTTACGAGCCAAGAGACTTTAAGGCGTAATACGCTGGCTATGTTCGGGTTGGTGGATGTCACATGTCCTCGAATGATTAGTTCTTAGACATACCGGTTTCCTCACGATGTTTTTAATCACTGATATTGAGAAGCGGCGATGAAACCATCCAGACAAAAATTTGTGGGCACGACCGGGAATCAAACCAGCGATCTTATATTTTAAAGGCGAGACCTATAACGCTGTGCCACCGCAAAATGAATGAATTCGTTTTTTTGGTGACGTAACAGAGAATAATATCACCCACATTACACCGCCCGGCTATGTTATGGGCTTATACATAGTAGACAAGACCCGATTATTGTATACACTTCCCAACTTAGAGCCACTGGGTATTAGAATAATTGTTTTCCTTGACACGGGGTTGTGTTCGAACCCCTTGTCAAGCAAAACCTAGCCTAGGACCTAGTGGTTATTAAGTAAACACGCTTACCACTAGACCAATGATGCAGTGTTATCTTCTTTCCTCAGCATCGAGTACCTGATGATCAGCTTGGGGCTGAAGAGGAGCATGAAGTTAGCGGCGCTATTAATGCACCACCTGACGGTATTTGTTTTAAACTACCTGATTTCATTTTAAGAATCGCTTATAGCTGTTTATATCGTCCCATACCAAATACTATGGAACACACTGCCTAATTACTATCATACTCGTAATTGTGAAGATGGACGGATGAACGGACATTGAGGTATTGAGGACTATCATATCAGGCTGATTTTTATCTTAGTAGTAATCCTTTGGGATGTTTTCGGAAAGTCACGCGGCCGAAGACGCAGGCGGATCCTAGTAAAAAATGTATAAGTACATAATATTATTATATCACTAGCTACCCCAAATAATTTTATAACCGTCTATAAACCTTTCTTGGGCTTCTACAAATAGGTATTTCAAAACCAAAACCAGCTATATCCGTTTAGCCATTCTCGAGATTTAGCGAGACAAATAAACTTCAATTCATTTTTAAACATGCAAGAGAAGAAAGAAGACAAAGGTTAAATTTCGTGGGGCCTTGAAATGACTGAATGCTTAATTTCGAAACAACATTAAAATTCACTCTGGATTATAGAAAGAAAGCAAGAAGAAGAAAGGTCAATTTCAGGAGACTAAGTAGGTGACTAAATACCCCTAGTGTCCCCTAAAGAAAAAAAATGTATAATTTCAGAAGTGGACGGTCCCATTGGCGGGGTGGTCGCTCCAGCAGACGCCAAAGTGTCAGTAACGTCGTGTGTGGTCGCCAACCTTGACGGCAAGGTGAGGGAGAGTCACGACAAGCGAGTCCTCACAAGTAACATCACGGAGAGGGTGCAGGAGACAGAAGAGAGGATACACAGAGGAGATACTACTCATGATGTGAGTTATATTACAATACTATGCCTTAATATTTCTACTTCTATTTCTATTATTTTCAATTGACGTGCATATAATAATATGGATCTTTATGTGAAGGGTAATATTGTAAGAACGTTTAAAACGGATTCACACCTGTTTATTTCAAGAGGAATATCTCTCTCTTTTGTGCACCAGGTACAAAAATTTTCGATGTTTTAAACTCGAATAAGATTGTAAAATTTCAAGTGTCAATAGAAAATATCGAAAACTAGAATCATTTACTACCACTATTTACTTCCGAAATAATTAAGTACATACTTGTCACACATTTTTGTGCATCGTTCCCCACAAAGTTGGTATACCCAAACAAATTCAATAACCGCGTCAAAACATTGATTACAGTAATTTACAAGAGCTTTTAGCTCTTAGATGACGGGACTTATCTCTTATGGAACCTATGTGGACATGTCAAAGTGTCAGGGGTTCGATTCCCGTGCTCGATACGGTTGATGCATGCTAATGGAGCTATGGGAAGCAAATACTTTTCTTAATAGATTCTCCAGCTATTTCTAGACTGCTGATAGATATTTTTAGAAATTCTAGTTTAAAGCAAATCTTTGGTACCTACTTACATTTTATGATTTCGTATTTACTTAGTAGAACCACGAGATACGAGTATACCTTAGACGCCCAACGATTTTTTTTTTTGTCTGATCAATGCCCTTAATTGATGAGGAGATTGGTGTAAAGACCTAGGTCATAATAATAATTATAATAATAATTCGGCATTAATTTTTAGCGTTTCGGACATTGTTCTTTATTTTCAATAATTCCGTTTCGTTTCGTTTCAATTTTTTTAGCTGCTTTTTTATTAGTGTTTTAGTTTTATTTTTAAATCCTTTCTTTTCACAATCTCGCGTTTTAAGAATTATAAGAATTATTTGCTTACCAATGAGTTCTTACGTTATCATTTTATACTCGTTAATACAACCGTGGATTTGTTATCTACTTGTAGAATGGGCTTTATACAACTTTAAAGCAGGTCTTTTCATACGTTTAGATATTGGTGACGTTAATATATCCCACAAATAAGTACAATCCCCACGCGTAATAATCTGCTAACATAATTCCATGCTATTTTAGTACACCTTGAGGACATTGTTAATCCGCGATAGAGCTTGTCAGGGAGAATTTTACTTTTTTTTTATAACAAACAATAGTGAGATACGAAGTGTAAAATAGAGCATCGCTTTATACAGATGATACAGTGTACCTACATAAATCGATGGGGATTTTGAAATTATAATTTGTTCACGGAGATACTCGTAGGTCGCCGCGGGCGCACCACCTACGCACGCCGCATCGGAAAGCGCTTTACCGGTCAGTTTTGTTAGACGATTTTGTGTTGTTGTCATTTTTTAAAGAGTTATTGGGTGAAGAAATATGTTGAGTGTTACAGCGAAAAATATTGCTGAGCGTAGCTTTAGATCTTTATGAGTAACGCTAGCTTCTATCTCCTCCAGCCTCTTATTTTTTTTTTGCTTAACGTTGTAAGTTCTTACGTCCAAGCCTCTCAGAAAGAATAATTAGAATTTAGAATTCTATTATACAGACTTAGGTTAATATGGACTTAATCTAGGACAAATTGATTATGATCAATATCAGCATCAGTCTGCTTTGGTTCACAGCCTCTCCTAAAGCTTGACACTAAAGACAATCAGAATCTAAGGGTCTCAATAGTAGCTTTTAAAGAAAATATGCGCACTGACTTCAATGTTTTAATAATAACTCAGAACTCGAAAGTAAGAGTTAAAAATAAAAATTATCAAAATCGATCTATAATTAATCGTGCATACAAAAAACAGTTGAATTGAAAACCTCCTTCTTTTTGAAGTCGGTTGGAAACATTCATCGTCGATATATCTATATCTATAGTTCTTTATTATGATTTATATTTATGTTTTTAGAAGGTAAAACAACGACGTGGGTTAATTCATAGATACCCAAGGCACAAGGCTTGCGGTTCAGTGGGTCTTGTATCTTGACCTGTAATGTTGAAATCGTTGGCGAATCCACTTGCGCCTATAAAATGATCAAATTATTTGTTTGTAGCTCTGTATTATTGCGAAATCTTGCCACAGTCTAACAATACCTTTGACATTATGCAGATTTAATAAGATTCTGTATTTATATAAGAAGGTTCTTGTGAGTTTTCCATACCTGCATATTTTTAAAACAAATAAACCTTAGTTATTACTTTTGGAAGTAGGTAATAACTTGTGTTGAGAAAATAATTGATAATATTGCCGACATTACTAAATTGATTTTTTTTTATTGTTTAAAGTTTGTTTTTTACTTCAAGGTGGCCTTATTTCTAACTGAAATATTTTTCTTGTGAATATTGTATTTTGTTTAACATCACACTACGTAGGAACATAGGTTAGGTATCTACTTACCTGTGTTATACCTACACTAAAATACTCCCTTTTGTTGTAATTACGATTACATAATTGAGACTCAATTAAAATCGCATCAAATTTAAACGAAATCAGTATAGGTTAGTAGGCGGCAATGCATTGTATAATATCGGAATGGAAAAAAATATTACCGAAAATTCGAAACGATTATTACAACAATAATACCTTAAATACCTCATTGAGATTATGGTTGGATCGAAATTTGGTAGTTTAATTTAAATACTTGTAAGAATTAAACGTGCTTCTATAAAAATATCTGTAGTTGGGTAGTTAGCTGCTGGCCTCATATTTGCACGGGTGGTACTGGATAAACACTTTCCAAAATATTATTTTTAAATTTGCCTTTACAAAAACATTGTTCTGATAATATCTTAAAACACAAACCGGAGATATGCTTAAATGTATAAGGTTTTGAATTGAGATTATTTTAAAGTCCATAAAAGCAAGCGCTTTATGGACATTTACAGGTTTATTACAGTGGTGAATACCTAATCATAACATACTCGTAAGTACTTAATTCTTTAAATTTATACAAAATTGGTTCCTAAATAAAACCTTTTACATAGTTAAAGCTTTAACGAAAGTGATGTTCTGATGAAAGTGATTGCCTATTTATACGCGCTGCGGTGTTTACCTGTCGCCGCCAGCAAATACGCTTACAAATCCATACATTTTACGACTCATTTCTACCACTTATTTCCATAGACGCTTTAAAATATATCTTTCAAATCCTACACAAATATGCATTAGTAGTTATACTATTGTGTTGCGCTATATTATACTGTCAAATATTGCAAAATGATAATTGATTTTGCCGTATAAACGGCAAAAATATTTTTAACTATGACGGGACTATTGACTAATAAGCTGTTCACTTTTGTGTATAAAATTAAATGTATGTGTTCTAATAAAACTTATAATTACAGTTATCAATTCGGTGTAATTCCTTTTTTTATGAGACTTGCAAAACGATTTTCTCGAACTCTAACAAAACTAAAGAATTTAAAATGGTTATGCATCCATCTACCATAAAAGATATTGTAGAGCTCATTAGTGTTCCCTCCATCGAAGCCGTAGGCCTCGGGGTATTCTCGCAATCTCAATAAACCTATTTTTTTATTCGACGCCGATGCAATTTGAACTTTGAAGTGGCTATCTAACCACTTGGCTTTACAACGTTAGCTAGTAATTTGACCTTACGCCGAGCATTAGTAGGAGTGCCCGGCATGCTTTCAACGTGAACAGCAATAAAACAGCGAAATAAGTGCTTTATGTTTACTAAATTTGTAAATAGGTATGGATGTGGCCTTTTTTAGCTGACAATGTCTACACATAAAAGAGGGCTATGATTTTGGCTGATAGAGGTCATGTCTGATGACTTCTGTCAGATTGATGAGACAAATACAAATGGATTGGTTTTGAACTCAGACGTAACCTTTTGCGTCATATGTAGCTTCCTCTTCACCATTTGTAGCTTCCTCCATCGAAATATTCCTTGATTCGATAGAGCACATACTTCTATTGTCATCTTTCCTTGATTCTTACTTTTTTCGTAGTCGCGTCTTGGAATTTTCAGTACATCCGTTTCCTTAATTATTTTTCTAAGAACTTGCAGATACCATAAACGTAATTAAAATACCTTCATACAAGTTTCTCGCTAGTTTTTATCAATAAATCCAATAGTCGAGATAAATTGAATAGATTTTAGTGTAAGACATTTTATATTTATGAACTGAATCGAGTGCCTCATCCAAAGTTACGTCGGGAATTTTCTAGTCAACCTGCGATTATAACGCTAGATGAGAGTCGAAGTAGCTGCTCTTAGGACAATAATTTAAGATGTTTAGATAACATCTACAAGCCCCGTGCGGTGTGCCCAAGAATTCATGTGCTCACCTCCTAGATCCAATCTTAGATATAGCCTTTACGAGGTGATGTTACGAAAAATTATCTCTGACCACAGTCCTGTTCATTGTCAAAGATTATGAATCCTTGCCTGCGTTGCGTGTAGTGCCACATTAATATTTATGAGGACAATTTGTAGTGAATTTTGAGTGAGTATGTGACACGGTTACTTTGTGTTTGATAGGCGCGTCATGCTTCTTGAACATGAATGAATGCAGTGTGATTGCAGCTACCTACGTTATACTGCGGAAGTTGATCGAGGTGAGTTAGGAACTTTTATTAGGTAGTTACTTCTACTTGAGTTTATCTAGGAGCATTTTGTTCAGTCATGGTATTAATTCCTGATATACTTTTTTACTGCCTAAGCTTATACTTTACTTTGGTATATTCTAAATAATTCATTACTATAAATTCTCGATTGAAAATATTACTATTTAAGACTTATTAGACCATTCTATTGTTTCATATCAAACATTTTTCATAAGCACCGGCGGTATTGCTCGTTTGCGTAGCTTTGTTCGTCGATTGTTTTGTTTTGCATATTCACTGAACATTATTGTCGAGGTATTATCATTGTCCTTGACCTTTAGAACAAAAGAGAGTTATTAAAGGCTGGCCATTTTATAGATAAATCAAAAATGTGGCGATAGTTCCTTACAATGTATCGTTAAGGTTAATTATGTCCGCGCTGTTGGGGTGCCTTTGTGTTCGAAATATTGTTTACGCCTTAGTTTTTTCTAAGGATTATCTATTTCCTAGTTATACTTGTAGATTCTGTTAAATATAGTTGATAATCGAAAACTATTTAGATTTTGTTTAATTCTTACAAATAACTACTTAATACCTGTCATAACTTTATAAGTGTAACTTTGTCAGTGACTGGAGCACGGGGATTTAACTTTCTTTTGTTAAATCGTCCAATAGTAATTGTGTTGGAAATGTCAAACACTATCGTATTTTACCCGATAGTGACAGTCTTACTCATATTATACAATGTTCGGATCGGGGCGATACGACGGGACGATAACACTGTTTTAGTGAGATTGGCATACCTAGTATTGATATGTGACAAGTAATATTTACACCTATTAATTGATGTCAGTTCTAGATTAGTGGGATATTAGTACCAACCTCTATTAACAAATGTAAATACTATTTTTAACATTTCAGTTTTTTCGGCGGTTTAACGTTCAGATAATAACGACGAAGATAACGACTAAAAACTTATTCCTTCGGCCACTGGTTATATGTAGGAGTTCCAACATTTACTTATCGAAAGGCGTTGGGTTTTGAAATTGGAACGAACGCCACGCCAGCCAATAGCACGAGTCTTTGATAAATAATACCATCAACAAAGTGCTGTGTACCAACATAACCAACTGTATTGAATGTTGCAGTAACTGTAATGCCGTTGGAATATTTATGGTATCTAATAGTCAATGGTATTAAGTTTCTGTTCCTTGACATTTACTCTGGAGCATTAACAGTTTCAGCCTTGTTAGTTTGTAATGATAATGTTTGTTTGTTATGTACAGTTTGCAATTATTTGCAAGTAATTCCGTAAATACACTTAAGTTTTGTTGATTGTTTCAATGGTATAGTAGTGCGTCTAATACAAGGCTAAAGTGCTTGTTAAAGTTTGAAACCCGGGTCGGGTAAAAGTTTTTATAAAATTAAGGTGGGTTTTTAAAGAATTGTATTTGATAAAAACCTTTATCGTTTTTCAAGTGTCTTAGAATCAATGACATTATAAGGTACTGCTGCTTAGCCCTGCATTAATTCAAGACTTTTTCTAGTTTAGTTGTTTCTACAGAAAATATTTGTTATTTTTGTAATGTCTTCAAATAATAAGGTTATGTATACGAATATTAACATCAATGCAAAGGGCAAAATCAGTCGAATTGTATAACCATGTAAGCAATTAGACTTAAGCACCGGGTTCAGTCCAATGGAGCATGGGGCGGGAGGTCTTACTGCAATAGAAGACCGGCCGGACTTCGTTATTATCCATTCACAACCGACAGATGAGCAAGATATGGTCTATATAATAATATAGGCATAGACTTAGAATAACAGTACCGTATTGAGATGCAATATTTTGCGTTTGTATTAGAAAACAACCTACATGTGTGATTTTGAGGTCTAATAGGACATCTTCTAAGATAAAATGTAATTTATGATTTTTTATTACCAAGTTATTGATAATGCTTCGATTTAAAATCTTTAAAGAGTGACAATAATATTTCAAGTATGGTTTTTCGTATATATACCACTATTATTGTTAGCTTTTATTGATTGGTATACTTGGTAGTATAGTTATCTAAATTAAATTACCTTTTAATACCTGGTTGCCAGGTAGCCATAAACAAAATAAAGCCGGCAAACCTACCAATGCATCCCCATATTAAAAGTTTTCGATTGAAACTGAATTCGTTAGAAGTCACAAAAGTGAACTTGATGAAAAAATCATTAAAATTATTTATAATAATTATAGCCATGGACATTTTAAAATCGGCAAGCATAAAGAGGCATGTTCATAAATCTATGGGGACGAATAAAAAATAGGTATGTCTCACTTGGTTGTTACACCGGTGAAGGTCGATCTTCAACGGTCTCTTTAAATATGTATCATCGGTAATGTCTTTCGAGATAAACAGGTGCGTAGCATTTACAACCGCTGCAAGCACCTATGACCAGATGTATCAGCATGAATAAAGTTTATCAAGTGTGTGACCAGAGGTCGTTCATGTATGACCAGATATATGTATATAAACCCCCGGTCGTACCCACAATCTTTATGTAAATTGTTTCATCACCACTTCTCGATGTCGGTGAAGTAAAATATCGTGAGGAAATTGGCATTTTAAAAAACTACTCATTCGAGGACATGTGACATCCACCAAGTCATAATTGACCAGCGAGTATGGATTAGGGCCTAAACGCTCTAAGACCCGTGCCCAGTTTTGGGACACAAAAACTGGTTGAAGTTAGAGGGGGCGCTTTATAGTCTCTGCCTACCCCTAAGGCGTGAATGTGTATGATTCTAAATATTAAATATTTCTCAATGATTTATTCAAGTTAGACCAGCTGTGCTGCAACTATACCGGATTTGGCTTTGAAATAAAGGTAGCAGATGCATTTCCTAGTTGTGCCTATTATTATTATTTTATCGGTGATAAACAACATCAGTGAAGAAAAACATTGCTAGGAAACTGTAGCATCCACCAACACTTAACCAGCGCGTATTACATAACAATTCTTTACCCTGCAAGTGGTTGCGCGTCTCAATGTGACGCGAGTAGTCGTGAAGACAACATTTGTAGTCCATTATTTACTTCAAATCATATTTAAAAAATCAATTAACCTAAATCACAACCTCTGTATTATAACAAAAAAAAATCTTACCTAAACTGACTCAAAACATAGGTTTTCATTCTAATTAAGATCTCAATGAACTTATCAGTAAAAAAAATATCATTTTTACAATATCTTGGCATGATGGTTACAAATATGCTTATGACATAGCCGTACACAATTTGTTGGTGATTTTATCGCGCGCTCTACCACAAATGTGGTATCGGTGGACTACGTTTGAAGTCGCTGTTGAGGTCCTTCAGATATTCATTTAAAAGTACCTAGAGGCGCATCTAACCAAAGCTAAGAGCCATTTCACTACATTATGTAGTCCGTGTGATCACAGATGCCAAAGCGTGGTTACTTACTCATAGTTTTTACTATGCTAGGAAAGTGAAGGTTTTACAGGATTTCACATTAAATACCTGGTGGTCACTCTTTGGAACGACTAAACAACAAAATTAAAAAAAGTAATAATAAGATAAGTACTTCTGACGCTCGTTGATGTCTTTGCTAAAGAGATTTTTTCGGTCACCTAAATTAAAAATTTAAGTTACCTAATTTTTGTTCAATAAATATGTATAATATGTATGTAATATGTACTTTCTTATAATATACTCATTGAAATAATAGCAAGGATGTAAAATACCGGAGTCCCTCATGACCTCAAGGGTTTAAAAGAAAATCGCGATAGTATTATTCACTAAAATATTTAAAGCTACATATATTCTATTCATGAAAAATAAAAAAAATACGGGGAAAGTTATGTACTAACTTTGAAGTGTCGGTCAGGTTCCACTTACTGATGCTTGTGATAATTTATTTAAACTTTTCGTTATGCACTTCAGTCGGTACCTAATGCAACGCGAAAGTAAAACTATGACATTAAAATGTTTTTTAGAAAATATTTAGATTTGGTTATGATGAATTGATACTATTTATGATAAAAGATATAAATCATAAATAGTATCAGGGCATAAGCTATCAAATACCCACCTGTGCCTGTGCTAGCTGACTACCACGCCTCCGTAAGCGTGCCTCAGCAATATATTCCGTGAGGATGTACAATACTTAGTGCGTTAAATCTTGCTCCTTTGTGAGGTCTGCGTGTGCGCATTTCCGACATCACACTAGGGTTACCCGCATAATATTTTATCTTTTTCTTTATAGTTTTATCATAGAAAACAAAAGAAAAATCATTGATAATATTTCTTTAATATACATTTTGTTGCTTTACGGAAAGACAAAACAAGTTATTCTTTTTGTTATTTTTTTCATTGTATTTCAAACATGATAAGTCTTTATTAGTATATATGTATTATTTAAAAGAATATTTTTATCCCTACTTAATATTATAAATGCCAAAGTAATTCTATCTGTTTCTCTGCTGCACTTTTACGCCTAAACAACTGAACTAAATAAAATTTGGTACAGACATGACTATGTCTGTACCAAATTTTAGACTTACTTTTTATCCTAATACCACGCGGGCAATGCTGCGGGTGGTTGTTAATATTGTATAAAGCCTAATTTCTTTAATTCAAAATTGTAGGTCCTATTGAGATCTTTTGATGAACTTTGCTATCCAACTTTTAACCTATTGATCACTAAATAGATTGAACATTGTTCAGCCCTGTATCATACAATATACCGGCGAACAACAGATAGCAACATGTTACAAACAGTTTTCCAGTAACCGCCCTTCTGTTCGCGTGTTATCTAATGCGTGTTGTCGGGTTAGATCTAACGCTAGGCTGAATCTAGTATAAAATGATATTACTGAGATAGAATTTATGGCATTTGAAATACTTATAATGTATTGGTACGGTTTGAGTTTGTGTTCTAGTTTTTCGTGCTATAATAATAACAATATTCTGGGACATTATTCCATACGGATATCTGATCCCGAGCTAAGCCGAGCTTGTGTTTTGGAAACCAGATCACTTATATACTACTTTTCTTTTGGAATATTTGTAATAGACTCTTTTGTAATATTTGTAATAGACTAGCTTTCCGCCGCGGCTACGCCCGCGTTGACTACATATCGCAATTCGCGATAGACGCTATGTAACAGTGCAAAAAATTTTCAAACCCGATCAGGAGTTTCTGAGATTAGCGCGTTCAAACAAACAAACTCTTTGGCTTTATAATATTAGTATAGATAATTACACCCATACTCAGGTATTCTCTGAAACTATTAATCAGGTTTAAAAACCTTTTTGTAGATGATAACCACATTCATGAGGCTTAGCTACAGATCCTGGATGGTATTGTTCCCTTAAGTCTCTCTTGAAGTATGCTCAGAGGCATGATCCGCAAGCATTCTCATCGAGCTCTTACCAGCTGCCTTGCAGAGATCGTGACTCCTCCTGTAAACATTTTAGAAATGAATTTTAAGGGAACTAATTTTGTTAAAGACACAAAGAGGTGTTCCGAAGTAAGCTAGATTTATGGTCCCTAGATAAATTTCATAGCTAAGTGATAACAGAATATTGAAAAGAATTGACACCTTCAACAAAATTATCTCAATCCCATATATATTCTTCTATTCGGACTTTCGTTATCATTTGTCTAAGGGCCCAGATTAGCCAGCCCTGCTCATAAATAAAGTTTAAGTTATATTTTAGTGAAACTACTTTTTAACAGATTTTATCGCGGTTTATTTTAGATTTTAGATCCCGACGTTTCAAAGTCTTTTCAGACTTCATGTTCACGGGTAGACTAAGGTATTTGACGTCCAAAAATATTTATCACAATTATTACTTACTACCTCCAAACATTAATATTTGAGTTGCGTTCCGATTTAAGCTAACTGAGCTCACAGCGTTTTGAATTCTGTGTTGATTTTGCTTGGGTTTTGGTACAAGTAAATTAAGCACTGGGTCCCAAGCTGGTGGTATATTCCAACCATTTTCTCCGTTAAAATTAGAAATATTTTTTAATTTCAATATCTAATACAATATTATTATATTTTAGTTTCAATGTAAATTTAAATATTCAAGAATAATTGACATTTGTTAATTTTTAGTTTCAAATGTCCAATCTCTTATATTACAAACTGACTTGCTGCTTGAGAGCTCATTCCTTCACACAATTAAGCTTTATTTCAAACAATGCGATGCTCACATTGCTCACAATCCCGACCTCATGTCGTGGAAACCATCACGTTGCTTTCTATTGATATCGCCTCACTTGACTTTTTATTTTCTTTCTGAACACCTATTGTGGACTTATCAAAAATATGATAACTCATGCTTACAAGTATTATTAGTTCTGATTTAATATTGAATGAATAGTGTAAAATAATTTCTAAGTCCTTTATCGGATTCATTAATTATAATTATTATTAAACTAGCTATCCACCTGTGACTCCATTGGCGCGTATGTCGGTTGTCGCGGTAAACTAAAACTAAACCTCTTTTTGCGCAGTTGCAGTCAGTTTAAAAACTATCATACGCCCTTCCCCAGGTCACAAAATACCACGTCAACCCTTTTTAGTGTCCCACTGCTGGGCACGCGTCTTCTATCAACTATCATACTACCAAATTTGATCCAAGTCGGTTCAGCAGTTTAGCGTGGTAGCGTTATAGACTGACAGCCAGAGCTACTTTCCCATTTATAATATTAGTAAGGATAAAATTATCTATGGCTTAACGATTTTATATCCTCTCAACTGGCGCACTTCCAACGACAATAGTACTTACGAGTATCTAAGCTATGCTTATCTAATGAGTAGGTAGTCTTCATATGCGCATAAACTGTAGGCTATGATTATAAGAGTAATGTTTCCACTTTTCCTGTCATAGTGTTTGATCTTCTTCAGAGAGGTATAATTCCCTCTCCGTTATTCGGAATTGATAGAAAAAATAGGATTAAAATAGGATTTTACACTCAGATTACGAGTGTCTCAGTATTTTAGCAGTGGTTTATTGAGTCTCAGCGATTGAGGCCGTGCATTCAGTCATTTATATTTGACTAGCTTTCGGCCAGCGGCTCTGCTCGAGATAATGTCGGTTAACGCGCCATACCATTAACCTCTTTAAGCGCATTCAGATAAAAGCTATCCTATATCCTTCCCCGGGTCTCAATACCTAATTCAACTAACTCGTTTCAGTAGTATTGGCGTGAATGCGCGACAGACAGGCTGACAGAGTTAATTTTGCATTTATTTATTGTAATATTAGTAAGGATAATAGACGCGTTATACTTTTATTTCTTCCTCGGTGACTTAAGTATAGCGTGTCGTCTCTAGGCTTTGGGGTCGCGGGCTCGAATCCTACACTGGATCAAATAGAGTGTTGATACTTTTCAAACTTCTCAGCATTAGTCCAGAGTCAGGAAGTTAGTGGTGAGATATCCCCGTGCCACGGAGAGCACGTCAAGCCGTCGGTCCTGCGCCCGCACTTTCATCGGTCGTGTTGGTTAATCGTCTATGATAGTGACGGGAATAGAGGGCACATGTGTTAGCGCACACACTTGTGCATGATAATAAGTACGTAAACGAGTCAAAGGGTATTATAATTTCTTTTAATAAAGTAGGGATAGCGACATTTATTTTTGTTTCATCCGTCAGATAGATAAATAAAAATAATTCGACACATAGTTTTTTTTTGTGACCTAAAGATTACGACACGTATTACGGTCCAAACGAAGTCTCGAATAACGTCACACCTAGATAAGTTCACGAATAACTTTATATTGATATTGTGTCAATTCAATATATCGCAAAAATACATGTCTAACATTTTTTTACGGACTAATTAAAATACGATTTTTCGTAGGTACCTTGTCTAGGTGTCTTGTCTTCTAATAATTATTTATTTACTAGCTTCCGCCCGAGGCTTCGCCCGCGAATTAATCTCACTAATCTTGTTTCTCCATACAAACTTTGGAACCCCGTTTCACCCCCTTAAAGGGCGAGTTTTGAAAAATCCTTTCTTAGTGCACCCCTAGACCCCATAAGAAACCTATGTGCCAAATTTGGAGTCTCCAGACCCAGCGGTTTGGGCCCTGCGTTGATATGTCAGTCAGTCAGTTTCTTCTTTTATATATTTAGATTTATTTAAAACCAAAATACAGCTAGCAGTACAGGTTTCCCCAATTCGATACTGTAACAAATGACTATAACACATGCATTAAATATCAATATTAAGTCTACATAAAAAAATAGATACTTAATATTGATTATTATAAATAACAACTATATCATTCTCAAGTAAAAGGTTGATGACACTAAGTAGTAGTTATTCAAGATTAGATAAGAATATAAATAAGTTAAGATTTAAGCACACGCTGTGCCTAGCCTCTAGTGTGGTACAATTTACAAGCTTAATGCTGTATCATGATTATGAGGTCAACTTTTGAGTTAACAAAGCAAATCCATAATCTAAAACCGGAGTGAGGAAAGTAAGAAACAAGACAATGTATTCACAGTAGATGGCAAACAACTTAGCGGAGAGTGTAGTGGAGGACCATGCAGTATAAAAATCAAGGCAAGTAATTTGTCCACTTAAATGTAAAAAAAAATTAACTGACTGGCAGTTCAAACTGCTAAATCTAGAGTCTTTATATTTTGGTATTTTGGTTTCGTATGAAGTCTAGGGGTACACTAAGAAAGGATTTTCCAAATCTCACCCCTTAAGGGGATGAAAAGGGAAAGCCGTGGGTGGAAGCTATGTAAGTTATATGCCGGTCTGCCAACTATCAATGTCTATGCTTTAAAGAAACTAATAATAGCAAAGCTTTATAAGCAAGCAATTATATTTTATAAGAAACTAGGAATAGGAATTTTTATTTTAATCATTGTAATAAACTTGATCCCACAGTCAAATTATGTACCATTTTTAAAAATAATAAAAAAGGTCTCATCAGCTTCCACTTTCTCCTCTACTAGAATCCTTGACTAAATCTTGAGTTGACTTGGAATTCCATAAAAGGAATAAGAGGATATTCTGTATTGGCGATGCTTGTTTTAAAACTTCAATTTCTTGTGCCTTGTACCATCGGCACTGCCAACATCATTTCCTCTTTCACTAGGTAGCAAGCACCTTCTCAATAACGGTAGTGGGCCGTGGGACCCTACGCGCATTACTACGCTTTTTAATTATTGCCTTCGCCACAAAACTATTATTTTCTACACTCCACTTTTGTTTTATTGTCATGTGTTGGCTTTTTTATTGCCTTTGTAGGCAATCGTCACAATTGTGCCAGTATATTGCACTTTTCTTCGAATATGTCTCTGTTTTGAATTAGCGTCTATTTACGTTTCTATGAAATAACATGCAGCCTTGATCTTAGCAAGTATGTTTATTAATATTACACTTTTTCCATTTATACTTTAAATGGAAAAACTTTTGAGTGCACCTCTAGATCTCACACGGAATCTTTGTGACAAATTTGGAGCCTTAAGATCCATCAGTTTGGGCTGAGCGTTAATGGGTATATCAGTCAGTAAATTTTTTTTCGCTATATTACTTCAACCCTTTTTTAGTGTCCCACGGCTGGATACGGGTCTTTTTTCAACTATCTTGTGAGTTGAAAGAGTTTAGGCCTTAATCCACACACGCTGGCCAAGTGCGGGTTGGTGGGTGTCACATGTCCTTGAATGATTGGTTCTTAGACATGCCGGTTTCCTCACGATGTTTACCTTCACCGATTTGGAGCAGTGGAGATGAAACTATTCACACAAAGATGTGTGGTTTCTCTATATATTTAGATTTAAAAGCGGGTGAAACGTTAAATTACCAAGCAACGTTTCTATGGAAATCATTTCACCTTTATGTGTAACAAGTATGACTGTGTAATAGATATAACTCTATAAATCGTACCTATATACATGTTTAAATTCTAATGTATTCAGATTGAGTTGATGATAAACCATGTGTTGATCAATTCATTATATCCCCGTGTTTTATTTCTTATATTTTTTTAAATATCGTCGTTCTTATCTTAAGAGTTGACGAACAACAATATCTTAATAGCTTGTACTACACATAATATTAATTAACAACTCCTCCATATAAAACAACTTGTAGACATAGTTAATAAATTTAATTAATTACAATTTTGTACAAGCCGCCTGGATAAGATATAGATATCATCGCAAGTTTCTCAGTAAAACTAAGACCGCGATAAACACTAGCTTTAATTATAAAATTGTCGCTTTAAAAAATACAAAATGCAATAAAAAATAGTGATGTTGGCAAAAAGGGAGATGCGTAGGCTAGCACCTGCCAATGGCGCGTTGAGATACAGCTTTTATATTTAGAAACCATTTTATTTAACTCACCGCCGAGCTTAAGGCTCCGGATAAAAAGGTTAAGTTAGTGCACTTGCGGTGCACCGTTTATTAACAACCATTTATTTTTCGCTATGATTGTATCAATCGATGTGCGTCGCCGACCACATAAACCATTAAAAACCTGAATCTGACAATAATAATTGTTTCTTTAAATATATAAAAGAAGAAATTGACTGACTGACATATAAACGCACACAAATCGTTGGGTCAAGAGACTCCAAATTTGGAACAGGTTTCGTATGAGGTGTACTAAGAAAGGATTTTTCAAAACTCGGCCCCCTAAGGGGGTGAAACATTAACTACGGGTGTGGAGCCATGGACAGAAGCTAGTAGGTACTGCAAGTTTTAAACAAAATTTAAAAGAAAATGACAATTAAATTTTCTTCAAATTGTATTTTTAAAATATTTTTTTTTAATTGTATAATAATTTAATGTTTTTGTAATATGAGTTCAGCACATCCACATTATGTATTTCATGCAAAGTCTACACTAATAGTTTAAAATAGTATAGATGCGTCCATGAAAGCTAATTTGGAAATAGAATTGGAAATAGAATTACTAAAAACAGAAAAAAACATTGGTATTCTGAATTAAAGGAGCTAACTATAAAGATGATCCTTTGGCATGCGTTATCAAACTTGAAGTAGTATGCAGAGATAGTGTGCGGCCTCGACTGGGGGTTCAGTAGACTGCGAGCGTGCTCAGAGAGAGCTCGCACCATTCGTACTCGCTCGGCATTTGTTTTACCTGCTTCTAAATACGAATAACTATTGTTCATAAGTGAAATAACAATTTTGTGTAGTGCTGTGTTTTTTCTGAACCTTTCGTTTACTGTGACATTTTTGAAAAAAGTTTCAAAAGCTGCGGCAATTTTAAGTTACTAAGGTGAGTGACATTGCGACTTTTTTAAACGAGTTTTTCTTTTAAATTTAAGTTGGATTTTAGTTTCTTAAATAATTTTGAATTAGACATTTATTACAAAAATTGAGAGAACTCCAGAACCTTGATGCTATTCCTGTAAATTAATGTTTAATAAATAAATATTTAAAATAAATAAGACCAGTGGTGGCGCAGCGGTATGTAATGGGCCTCACCTTAGAAATATAAGTTCGTGGGTTGGATTCCCAGTATGTATGCATCTTTGTGTGAATTGTTTCATCGCCACTGCTTAATATCGGTGAAGGAAATTAAAGGACATATAATATCCACCAACCCGCACTTGGCCAGCGTGTGTGGTGGGCCTAAACTCTCCCAACTCGTAAGATAGTTGAGAAGACCCGTTTAGCAGTGGACACTAAAAGAGTTGGGGTGAGTTATAATAATATTATTAATCTTAATATTATTTCAGTTAATATTATTTTATTATTATGTATAATAATAAAATAATATTTTAGGACATTAACACACACGGTCATCTGGTCCAAAGCTAAGCAGAGCTTGTGTTATGGAAACCAGGTATATGCTTTACATAAACTACTTTTCTAAACCCGTGCCTAAAAGTGGGACGCTAAAAAGGGTTGAAGTGAAGTAAAGCATTGTTAATATTTGTATAAGTATTGCGTGTTCTGAGCTTGTTATAAGAATAATTTGCAGGATACAAGCAGGTAGAGACCGGATAGCTTGACTTAACCTGTTAGCAAATTAGCCATCAAGTTTCTAGGAAATGGCGAAGGATGCTTCAGTTTGTTATTATCAAATAATATACTATAATACCTACCGAAATTTGCAATCGTCAGAACCACGCATCATTTTTTGTTTATAATGATCATGGATGTCTGAAATGAATCATCATTATATAATTATTCATATTTAGGCTTGATTATCATAATAACAGCAATTAAAATGACTTCCCGTTTTATTAGGTATCTGTAACATGACAGGAAACATAAAACAATCCGCTGTTTTTGCTATTTTTTGCATTAATTTAGATTAAATTTAGTCTTTTTCAGACTAAATACATTAATATGACTGTTGTTAACTATTTTCAAAGTATAAATTAGGCCTGCGCTTGACTATAACTTGTCTGATGTTAAGCAATGATAGTATTATTATAGCTTACGATGAGACGCCTACTCACTATACCGATTCACTCGTGATTACGATTAATTTTCGGTGAGGTAGCAGTGGAATAAAGGTCCTGCCGTATTAACTTCAACTCATTTTAGTGTCCTAATGATGTCACGGGTCTTCTCTCAACTATATTATGAGAGTTTTGGCCCTGATCTATACACGCTGGTCAAGTGCAGGTTGGTGGTATATGTCCTCGAATAATTAGTTCTTAAATATTGAGCAGCGGTGATAAAACAATTTATTCATTGATGTCTGGGAAAAACCGGAGATCGAACTCACTACCTCATATTCCAAAAGTGAGGCCAGTACCGCTGCTAAAATTAGTGAAACAACCATTCATTCAACCACACTGCTGCGCACAGATCTTCTTTTTACTATCTTTGGTTTAGATCTTATTCCACACATGTTGGCCAAGTGCGGGTTATTGGATGCCATGTCTTTAAATATTTAGTTCTTAGACATCCAGGTTTTCTTTTACTGAATTAAGTCATTAATACTATTTTATTACGATATTATAAGGTGCTACATTCCTATGAGAACACTTTTAAAGTTTAGTACTCAATATTACCAAGAAATTAACATTTACAAAATCTCGAACGCAAGCTTTCAATTGACCTTCATCTTAAACAACTTATTATTTATCAAATAGGAAATAACGGAGTCGAGGGCACGGTTGCATTCCAAATCTATATTAAATAAAGCTAAAGAGGTTTTTGTTTGCAAGATTGTTTAAACGTACTTAGTTACTTTACTTACTCCATTGGCTCAACGACACAATTGGTGGCTTAAGTTTTCAATTTCGGCGTTTTTTCTAACTTGCCATGTTCCGTCCGGTCTATGCACAGAACCCCGGATTTTGTTTTGTTTTAAATCTTTAAAATTTCATAATTTTTACTTAAAAAGATAATACAATTTTATCTTAAAACTAAAATTATTGTAATTAATTTTAATATATTTCTGTTGCATAGGCAACTAATAAACGTAAAGTTTCACATAATTTTAATTACCTACTTACACTGCAATGTTAAGTTAGTAATTTTTTTATGAGTATATTTGTAATTATATGTCCACAAATTACGCGAATTTAAATTAGAGAAAGAAATTTTAATGAGTGGTAACAGGCAAGTTATTTCGAAAGCGAACCACTTGCGGGGACCGGCATTCTTGCATCTTTGAGCTTGTCTGACCGGGTGCAGGGACGTTGGACGCGTCCTTTAAGGGCTATTTACACGACAACCAGAGTGTAATATAGAATACTTGTTTCCACTCGTAACTTCTTCCACGTGATGTATCAGAAGCATCCCAAGTAAATATACTACAATAATTTATACTTGTTTTAGTAAAAGAAATCTTTTCGTAATTATATTGTTTCTACTCTATCAACATCAGCAGGTTGCTTTGTCTGCGTGACATATTGAAAATGAAGCGTTTAAAAAAAATAGAATCAATGTTTTAAAAATAATTCAAAAAAAGAACGCCTAACAGATTGTGATAGATAAAATTGATCTAATATTGGCGGGAATTATTGCGTATAAAAAACATGTAGAAGAATTGAAAACCTTGTTTTTGAAGTCAATTGAAAAGGTACATACTTACCAAAAAGTACACTTTTAAAAACCACATACACATAGGTACATCTATGTGTAAAATTTTAACTGAATCTGTTCACCAGTTTTGCCGTAAAATAATCAAATCTATCTTCATATTTTTTTTGTATCTGAGAGGTAAAGAGTATCTAATTGTTCTCAGCTAAAGAGTAAGGATTTATTACTCTTTACTTCTCAGCTGCAGATTTATTCTCGCATCAATTTATGATATAGTTATAATAAATAATAATAGATTTAAAATGGAGGGTTTTCTACTACTAAGGTAGTAGTCAGTTAGATAAGATTTTATCAACCGGGAGGGATTGATAAAATCTTACATTTTGTAGGAGTTGTCAATAGGTACGATAATAGTTTTAAATACCATGTATCCGTCAAGATAATAAATAATAAATAAATAATAAATAAATTGAAATCATATGTTGAACAAATTCAATAGAGAATTCAATTGTTTTTTTCGTATTGATGTCTCGTACTAAGGGTGGGTACTAATTTGACGTGAAACACTATTGATTTTAAAACGTAAGGGACGTTATCTACTCTTATACTAATATTAAAAAGAGGAAAGATTTGTATTTTCATATGTAACGAATATATTTAAAAACTGCAGAACCGATTTGAATAAAATTTGGTATGGAGATAGTTTGAAACCCGGGAAAGGATATAGGATAGTTTGTATGTGACTCCGCTAAAAGAAGAATAGTTCAGCGCGATATCCGTCATACGCATGGGTAGAGCTGCGGTCGTTAAGCTAGTTAGAATAATAAATTTATAATTGGTATGAATTGATTTCCTATTTAAATAATTTCCGATTACTAAAATTATGTGCTTGGAAGTTACACAATTTGTAACTAGGATAGAAGGTATAGTCGGAAAGATTTGTAATTTCCGTCACCACTTATTTCAAAAATGAAACCTATTCATTTCAATGGTGACTTTATAACGCAGGCAACATTTTGTTGTAGGTAACTATTAAATACATACAAGTGCTTATGATTTTGATTATAAATAGTTAATTAACATCGTCTAATTTTAATAGCAATCTATTAACTTATTGATTGCTAACTTTCACTAACAAGTACGTAGTCATTCGATATGAATCTATTTTGAAAGCAATGTACTGGGAAACAGCTGTATTCGTTGTTACATAAGACTAGGTCGTAAAATTTTATTAGATTGATTCTCTAAGTGAACAACATCTATTGGGTAAGGTGAAAACAGGTGGATTTTTACTACGAACACAAGTGGTTTTAAATAAAACAATAGATTTACGTTCCATTCTTAATATAAATACAAACAATTTACAAAAGACAATTAATTAGTTTCTCAATTGTTTTATATGCTGCGTGAGGTGACTTTGGGACACTAGATTGGAATAAAGTATTTTTATTAGATTTATATCCCGATGTTTCAGTCTTTTTAGACTTCATTGTCACTTCATGGTCATGAAGAGCGCCTTCGATATGTGGTGCTGTAGGAAAATGTTTCAGAGACCCTGTATTGCATTCTGCACCAAATCGAGTCCATTCTACTCAACATCAAAACCAGGCTCTCTACTGTATATTTACGCAGAGTCCTGGAGTTTTTAGTCATATAGCCAGGAAGAACGGACATAACCATAAACAGCTGATGGTAACAGGCAAAGTAGAGGGCGAACATTTGAGAGGTCGCAGTCCAATAAGGTGGTCAGACCAAATTCGCTCTACGCTGAACATCAAACTACACGATACGCTCCATGATGCCAAAGACCAAATAGATGGCGCAATATTTTAATAACAAAGATGGTCGGGGATTCAAATCCTCAGCAATAAGGAAACGACTACGACGAGGAGGATAGGAAACTCCCAGATGCACGAATATGTTCCACGGATTTGTATGAGCTATAGACTAAATTGTTTGAAAAATTGCGGCTGAGTCTATGGTGTTGAAATCCAATATTCGTTAACCTACATAATCTGTTATTAAGTATTTCAGTTTAGCTTTATGAAGTAACTGTGTCTTAGAATGCTGTTTTAGTATAGGGCTATAAAACTATATAGCTTTACAAACTGTTTGTGTCTAGTTTAGTTATGTATATAATAGCTAATAGCTAACCGTGATTGTAAGTTTAAGGAATTTATTGGAGTTCCGCACTTGAAGGGTAATTTGCGTAATATTGCCGGCATTAACTGGATGCGACAATGCAAATACAATGAAATAACTTTTATTGGAAGATGCCTATGTCCAGCAGAGGCGGATGACGATAACAATGAAGCGAACCAATCGACTGGACTCTATTACTCGCCCCCACCGTCTGGTAGGTTTCACGAGTGGTATTGATTGTCCCCAGTCAGTACACTCAGGACAACGCGATATAAGCGTTGACCCTACTTAACCTGATACCTAAAATAATAAGTAGTCCAGTGACGTCCTGAGCCAAGGTTCGTCCTCACACGGAATGGCTTTGTAACAGTTTTCAAGCACTTAATCGATTGAGAGCCATTCTAATGGATCGCTGAATAATTCCGGATAACCAATAAAAGGCTCAATTCAAATTTGGGTCTCGATAATATCTCAGACTAATTGTATAAGCCCTTAAAAAGTAGTTGATGGCCATTGTAGGTACCTACGGAACAATTCTGGTATGAAGTCAACTCTTTTGCATTGTTTATTTTATAGTCTTGCTGAGTGTACAAACTGGCAATTTGAAGCGGGCTCCAAAGCTCAACTGCAGTTTCACTACTTTCTGTATAGTTAAAGTGAAAAGTCGTAAAATGACTGACCGTTTGAACTAACGTTATGTTTGTAAATATTACAGAAACGTGTAACGGTTGCTGATCGGACTAATATCATAAATGCGACAGTTTATATGTATGGGTATTTGAAAAACTCTTTTACTGGAGAACGACTCTACCCATTTGAGTAAAGTTATATACAAATACATAGCACTTACGCCTCTATTTTGCTTGACCCGGGAATCGTAATATAGTGGGACATTAACACACACGGCAATCTGATCCCAAACTAAGCAGAGCTAGTAGGTACTATGGAAACCAGACAACTGGTGATGTACCTAACAAAACAAAATCTAATCACAATTCGCTACAAATTGTTTTAACTATTTATAATATTTTTATTCTCATAAAATATGCTCTTTTATGAAAACATA
Organism: Meganola albula; assembly: GCA_936450015.1. Taxonomy (NCBI): domain Eukaryota; kingdom Metazoa; phylum Arthropoda; class Insecta; order Lepidoptera; family Nolidae; genus Meganola; species Meganola albula. The sequence continues at coordinate 6,780,175 of OW388155.1, read as the reverse complement.
ACCCGAACTACAAGTGAAGCCCCGCCGGTTGCTCCCCGGATGCCCTCTAAACAAGGACAAATCCTGGAAAACCTGGACGGATGGCAACCCTACGTAGGTACATCAGTACATCAACTGAATAAAATCATGGAAGGAAGCTTTTTTCTTATAAATGTGCAAATAATACCTACCTATTAAATTAATTGCTTTAATTTTAATATGCACATAATTAGTTTGACGCGTTTTGGTCTGATCACGCGCAGTTTACGACTAACTACTGTCAATATTTAACTTATTTACTAATCACTATAAATTTTACTCACATCTCTACTACCTGGAGTTGTAGACTAAAGTAAATGTCCCATACGTACTAAAGGGCCTTTGAGGCAGTACACTTGAGAGGGTAGGTCGAAATAGTTGCTATTTTAAAAGTTTCCAGTCATATACATAGAGTTATATTTCACTTCCACAAATCACGGGTGAATCAGTACTTTATGTAAGCGCGTTCCTTCGTAGGCCACATCATTGCTTAATATTAGGCAAGTTGTGGTTAAGCTCAAACCTATATTCAACCCACTTCAAAAAGAAGAAGGTTTTCGATTAGACTATGGTTTTTTAAGTGTGTTACGCGATAATTCCGCCATTAATAAATCATTTTTGATAATCCTTTTTTATTTCAAGGTGTATAAGTTCCTGGTGGTCCTATTCAAATTTTATCAAAATCTGTTGAGCGGGTTTTGAGTTATTGTTAAAACATTGGACTGAGTTCGTATTTTTTTAAAGCTAATAAAGACTAAAAAATATCATTCGACCGATTTATGAACACAACTAGTGTAGTGTTTCTGTCATCGTCCGCGTCGATGTGATAATGATCGTTGACTCGGCATGACGTTGTCTGACGTCGCCGTCGTCGAGTGAGTCGAGTTACATAAGTTCCAGCAAAAACGCAATACGTCTAGTTTGTTTGAGAGGAAGAAAGTTATAACGTACTCCATCTAGTTTTATTTGATGCTAACCCAATATTGCGGTTTCGTAGAAAGTGAACTTATTGATGAATCTGATGTCAATATTTCATATAAATAGCTGTCGGAGAGAAATAATATTATCACTGTCGCAACGAATATTGTTTTCAACATAGTTACTTAAAAATAAGGAGATTCTTAATTTGGATTTTATATAAGGTGTAACCTGTCAAACTTTGCTAGGGTACTTGGTATCAAAAAATAAATTTAGTACAAGAAAAAAAATTGTTTTTAAATGATTTTGATTTTTATCATTTCACTGCCATCTTCTCACCGAAAGTCATTCTCAGGAGTGAATCGGTACATTGGGCGTCCCATCGTAGACTACATCATTGCTTAACATCAGGTAAGTTGTAATCAAGCGCCAGCCTATTCAAGAATAAAAACAAAAAAAGTGTTTTAGTCAGAAAAAAGTAGTCATTCAAAAATTTTTCGGCATACAGTACTTAACGATGCGCGCGCTGTCTGGTTTATATGTGCGGATAGCATATTTAATATTTTACTTTGTATTCAAATTATTGCGATAGTTTATTAAAAAAAATCATGGTGATATTTATGGAATATTATATAAATGTAGAGACCGCTTAGCGGCGCAAATATAGTCAACTATGTACAAATTATATATTTGAGCCGTTTGCGGTTGAAACGCTTGGACCGTGGGGCCCGAGCACCCGTGCACTTTTTAAAGAAATTTCCAGGCGCTTAATAGACTCTTCACGTGACCATAAGGTTGGCCTACATCTTGGTCAAAGAATTACCATTGCCATACAACGTGGAAATGCTGCCAGCCTTCTGGGCACATTCCTCAAGGCCTTCGGAGGAATTTTATGACGCCTTATCTAATTTTTAAGATAGAATTTTACAATTAATTAATTTATTTTATTATATTTTATGTAAACAACCATTAAATTTTTAAAGACTTTATAAACACCTTGTTTATTTTTATATGAAACTGACTAAAGTCTTTATATCATAAAGGCTTAGTAGGTATTTTACAGTAAAGTGACGAGCGAAAGTGAAGTAGGCACATTAAGCTACTCTGTTACTCATGCTCAATGCTCATGTAGGTACATAAATGTAGAATACTGTTATATTGGAACCATTGTTGAACTTCCGTGTGATGCTTTCACATAAATCTGGTGCTTTGTGTTCAATAGGTCGCCCTCTTCGCTTCAGGTGCAATATAGTCTTGTAGTACCTACGGCGATATAGAGTTAGCCACGGTGCAAACCAATGGTGCGTACGGACTGCTGTAAAACATGAAATGTATCTTGCAACAATTTGCCGTCCACACTAATGTATTATGCAATATAACAATATAACAGAATTATTGTGGACGCCTTGGTGCTTCATAATACTTGGTGCTAAATAATGTTCAATTCAAATTAAGTAGTTACTCGTAAACAATACTTTTGTCTACTTCGTTTGAATAATAATGAAATTTTCCGAATTTTTGATCAACATCTTTAAGTCGTGTTCTGCATACTATTTAGTGTACCTGCTAACAAAATGCATATTTATGTCTACCAAAAATACAAATATCCTGCATAATCATAAAACTTTTCCCAAGTTTAGGTTAGGTTAGGTTAGGTTTTAGGTAACAGTTACAGAGTAAATTACCCTTTGGAATAAGATAAGCACAACATTATTATATAGGTATTATCCTGCTTTGTTTTTTAATCCCTACAGCTGTCTGTATCACGTTTATAAATATCTCCAAAACAACTAAGTAGATTTTTCCGCGGTTTTTACCTATAGACAGAAATATTTGTGATTAAGGTTTGCGTGTATTTTGCCTCCACTACCCGTGCTCAGTTATACATATAATAGCTTTAAAAAAAAAAGCCGACTCCAACGTGCTAACAGTAACTCAAAAACTGCATAACAAATTTCGATTTTTTTTTAAACATAAAATATATTTCCTTAGAATTTTGTCATTTAAAACGTTAATGACAATCGTTATAGGTAGTCAGAAGCTTAAATAAACTACACCTGGTCTAACCATCTCGGCTGCTAGTTCACAACGGTCTAATGACGGTTCTCTAGGTCTGATGGCTATCGCTCGTTTAATTCTGGCAGCTAGCCGCAACGTGCTTTTCCGAGTAATCGGTGAACATACATAAAAATATTCCGACGAATTATTTGAAGTCGGTTAACACTTACCCCGTATTCATAAACGTATTTTGAGCTCATTAAAGCTAAAATAGGTTTATAAATCGTTTGTCTTGGTCTGTCTTTTTGACATGCATACTAGTAAGAAAGAGACGAAGTTCATTTTAATTAGAGTCTTATAACTTTTCTATGAATAAAGCCGTAAAAGTAAACTTTAGATATTAGGTATTTTAATGTCGTTTCTAATAAATTCATCATATTGTTAATTACACGGTAAATAAATAATTTCTTGCAAATTATGCACATTGTACGCATTAATTCAAATAAAATTTCCGATAAAGATTTCGTCACACATAATGAGCATTAATGAAACGTACTAAACATTTAAAACAGATTAAATTGGCCGTCAACTGGCCTTGAGTGGACTCCGGTCAATGTACGGAGAAAGGCCGCACATTCAGAGCTTGTTATGTAAACTTCAACTATCATCTAGATGCCGCAGTCCTTATATTTTGAATAATGGTACCTATCATTGCAAATTACCTTTTTTAACTGCCTTGTTTTTTATCTTGACAGAATCACTTGCATAGACTTTAAAAAAATTAGGCCTTAATTTAACAAAAAGAAAATTTGATAGGTATTTGATAAATCTTAACATCTAAGTTGCAATCAAAATGGCGTTATTTTTTGCGAAAATGAGTGTTAAATAATAATCATTTGTAAAGTTAATAACATAGTGGGTACTCATATAAAATTAAGGTTCCTAGGTAATAATGTCCTCTACAGATTTAAATTAAATTATTTTTTTTCATTATGTAATCTTTAGGTGCACCACTAGGAACTGTGTACGTGTATGTAAACTGCAATATAAAATAGTAGAAAATCAATGAGGGCGTTACACTGAATGAAAAAAAAAGAGTAGAACTTCGGAAACTATGTCGTCATCATGATAAAAATGGCGGATCATTTTTTTTCGTAAACATTGTCGAAATACGAAACCAGATTTTTTTAAATTGATTCCTATAATACCGTCAACTGAGCAAAAAAATAAATAAAATGCGCCGTTTTTCCATAAGACAACAGAATATATCTAATACGTACGTAAGTTGGAAAGTAACAATGTCACATCTAAGGATTTATTTAAGAAATAATAAGGTGATCTATACAGATATCGCAGATATAAATTGTTTCATGCAAAAAACAAACTACGCACCTACTTAATTAGCGACGTGCTGGTGTTATAAATCTCTTTACTACCCGAAGGCGGCAAAATAAAGGCGCGATGTCCTGATATACTTTTTTAACACTCATTAAACCCAAGCGAAGCCTATAGCCGGCAGGGTCAGAGATATTTTTTCAAGATATCGTTATTTTTTTAAACTTTATTATTTTTTATCGAATCCATTCACGAGCATCATAAACAGCTTTGCAATTTCTATATTGGTATTTTAGTACTTATTTCAATAAAAAGTTTCTTCTATCGAGTTGGAGCCATTACGCTGGTCATTCCGACCGTACGTGTCTAATAAAGAAATACAATTTGTAACACAATGAGTAGCGTAGATAGGCCATGCCTATTGATATGGCGAACAAAAGAAGAGCTAAAATATTTCAGCCTACAGATAAATCAAATCAGCAAATAAAATCCAAGGAATTTAGCTAGTAATCCGTGCGTTTAATTTTTTTATTTTGTATCCATTTGTTTTCATTAAAACATAATGAATAAATTAATATTTTTAATGTTGAACATACCTACATTGTGTTTGTATATATTTTCTTATCTTTTAATTTCAGCCAGCAACTTCTTCCGCGTAATATACAGAAAAAATGACTAGGTAGGTACTGTGTATCAGGTATTATGTCGGGAGTAATATGCCCACATATTACTCCCGAACATATTACCTGGATGTAAAACATAGTGTCCCTACATGTAAAACCAGATAATATATCATTCGTTTGCAAAATAGAGTAACAAACATATATCTACATGTCTCACAAACTTTCGCATTTAAAAGAGTAGTAAGTTCAGTTTTACTAAGTAGGTTCGAACAGTTAAACAAATATGTCAACTTCACCTCTTTTTATTGGAACGAGAAAATTGCTCTCTTAATTAGCTCGTCTCTATACATCAAGCTACAATGTTGCCGCGGACGCACGTAACGCTTTGCGAGTGCGACTGTTGTGAGTGTATACAGGGCGCATCATTTATGTCATACAGAATTAATGTTTTTAGTTCAGCTATTGATGCTGATGCTCAGATGCGTTAAGTTGTTCAAATTACACTTATTTAATTAAATAACTTTCCTCCGGCGGTTTTGTCCGCGTTAACTATATATTATATTGTGTCCAGCTATGGAATAAAAAGTAGCCGGCGTTCCTCAATAAATAGGTTATCTAACATTCCCAGAATTTTTCAAATCGGACCTAGTAGTCTTTGAGATTAGTAAGTTCAACCCAACAAACTCTTCATGTTTTTAAGTATTCATATTTGACAAACTCAATGTATCATGACAACTAACATTTACATTACCCAATTTACAAACATTTTTTTTTACTCTATCAACTAAATTGTAGGGTAAACTAGAATACATAAAATTTTATTAAAATCTTAAATAATTGTACAACATTTAGTTGTGTGATGGTTAAGAAACACTAATTATAGACACCCTGTATTATTATCACATAATTGCAGTTAAGTTGCGATCGACATAGGGTTAGATTGTATCGTCTTGATGTATGGGGATGCTCTGCCCCCGAGCAGACACTTATTGATGATACAAGCCTCTGTATTGCTAAGATTACAAATTAAGGCTCGTTATTTAAGCTTCAAATAGACATCAAGAATGCGAATAAACTGGATAAGGTCGAATCGGACTTACACGCCAAGAGTTCAGTATGATTTTATTATTTGTGCTGTAGTGGTAGTAGAAAAATAGGGGAGATTTGATACCAAATAAAAAATCAATTATTATAATAATTATTTATTTCAGCCATAACAGATCTATATAGTCATCGAAAATAAATTTTACAATGTCGGTACAGTACCTAGATTTTACTGACGTGTTTTATTCATTTAATGCTTTTGAAAAAAGTAGTAAAATGTAGTTCGGTAGACTTTCAAAAAATTTCCGAAGATTTAAGTGCATGTTCATCATTAAAATAAAATATATTATTAATTGTTATTAATCTTTTGGTTAATTGACACAACAGGAGAATAAATCTTTCTCGTGAGATTATTGTAATTATACTTACGATGGGGATTGTTCACGATTATTATAGTTAGTAGGAAGCTTTAAACATTGATTTATAAGCACTCAAGATTGATTGTAACGCTAGCTCTCATTACTCTGTTATAAATGGAAAACATTCATCTGTATTGTCAATTAAATACGTATGTGAGATTTAGTGTGAGCATTTATCAATACCGATTGACTTTTTTATTAGATTGAATGAACCTTATTGTACGGTAATCTGATGCTAGGTGTATCGCGAGTTAGACGGCAAAAAGTAACTGCATCAGAAATTCTATCCCATTTTTAGGGTTTCGTAGGTCAACAAGTAAAACGAAACCCTTTATGATGACTTCGGTTAGTACGATTCCGTATATCACAGCCAGTGAGCCCTGAAATAAAATTCAATACTTCTGTAAATTGGTGCCCCATAAATTGAGGTTGTATGTAAATAAGATAATTTTAAATAAGTGACCACTTTTAAGTTTAAATTAGAAAATAATAGGTATTTTTTGTTACACTGATATTTTTTGGTGTTTTCATTTTTTTAACATTTGTCATTAAATGCTTCCCACACTTTTTAATGGTTGTAAGAGAGGCTGTAAGTAATAGTAGATAATTAAAAAAATGTAAAATAAAGAACGTTTCACGTAAACATAATATTAAATGCGCGCGTGAAAGTTATTCATTGTATCTATGATCTCAGTAGATGTCACAGGCCAGTAAGTGCTATAAAAGAACAGGCTTACTCTTGACACTCGATCCCAATCTCACCATAACAGGAATCAATGTGTTATACTTGATATTCACTCAATGAAAATTAAAATATAGTTAGAAGGTTAAGGGGAAGGCTTTCGTCAGTAGTGATTATGATAATAGCCTTTATTCAGATCAACTTATTCTATGATGACGGGCCGGTGCGGTGGCGAGGTCGGTAAGACACTTGCTTTTCTCGACGCAGGTCGTGGGTTCGATTCCCACCTAAGTCAGACATTTGTGTGATGAACATGTCTATTTGTCTTGAGTCTGGGTGTAATTAACTATATTTAAGTTTGTATTTACAAAATAAAAGTTTATTGTATGTATTATATTAACAGTTATCTGGTTTCCATAGTACAAGCTTTGCTTAGTTTGGGATCAGATGGCCGTGTGTCTTAATGTCTCACGATAACTAAAAAAAATCATAAATACTTAAAAAGAAACTTATTCTAGTATTTAGGGTTCCTTATTAACTTTCTGCAGATATATTTGCAGTGGAACAATAAAATAAGTTGTCTCTAATCACAAATCAATACAGAATACAAATTACCCTATAACTGTGTTTTTGTGCGTTAGTGTAGCGTTCAAGAGTACGAATGAACAATTCTCGAATCCAATCCTGAATTTGAAATACAATCGAGATCCAAAAGTAAGCCAGCAGATCCCATCTACAATCATCGATCATATTACGTAACACAGCGATAACGTTTAATTTTAACTATTATTAATTCACTTTACATAACATAGTTTTTTAGATGAAGAAATAAACGTTAATAAAAGTAGATCTGTGTATAACTTTTCGACAACCGTACGATTAACGAATGGTGTAATTATTGTCACGGATTGTAACGGTAGGGTAATTGACTACTTTCGAGTTCGTTTTGTGGGTAACGACTTATTCTCTTTTAGCGAGTTAGATCATTGACAAATGTATTTGACAATCTACTTTTAAAACAACAATGTTTATTATATACCGGACGGATGAATGTTCCTCATAACCTTAGTATTATATTATCTGTGCTCATAACACAGGATCTTCCTAGCATGGGGAACATTAATTCATGTAGCTTGAAATTTGTTTTTTAATAGTTCTGTTTATGTCATCTTCTGTAACTTTATGTAATGGTAAATAAACATTATTATTATTATTTTCATTTTTTTTATTCTTGCGGTATGTAGAAAATTTTCTTTATTATTACCCGACTGCGCCTAAAGGAGGGTTATGATTTTCGAGTGTATGTATGTATGTATATTTATTTCGCACGCTCTAGAGCCTAAACGGGTTGTCGAATTTAAGCTTGAGAGGTATCATTAGATTAATTTTAGTCGTGAGAGTGATACTGTAAAGGATAAAAAATATCATAAAAAAATTAGGATTTAGATATAAACGATAAAAATTTTTCTAAATACATTGAGTGTGGTGACAAAATAAAGGATAATTATAGGTGATTTCGTAAATTAAATATTATTTGAATAACGTGCATGATTTAATGCAGTTTCGAATAGGAAATGGTAAAACCAGTGAAATACAAAGATATTTTCTTCTTTAAAATGTCTTTTCAGTTCTGCTTTCAATTAAATTTGTGTAGTTTTTGTTTTTTTGAATAGTTTACTGTTGTTTTTTAATCAATCTTATACAGCGATATGTGCAATGACAACCTTCTCTTTGGTTACTGGTTTGTTCTCACATGATGATGTAGCCAATACTACATAATTTAATGTGAGAACAAAACTGCGTGACCTGAGATGTGAGAAATTTCATTTCTAAAATCGTTTACCAATAAAACTTAGCTAAATGTACGTCATAATGAATTCAACCAAAGCGGTTTCATAAATAGATGGTTTCTTTTATTACCTTGTTTTATTCTTTTGTCAGTTTGTGGGTGCAATCATGTATTACAAGTATGTATTTACAGAAGAAAAGTAGTTTATACCAGTTATGTGGTTTCCACAACACAAGCTCTGCTTAGTTTGGGATCAGAAAATAATTATAATATTTTCAGACACACACAGCGCTATCTAGTCCCAAATTAAGCAATTATATTTGCTTGTGTTTAGGTACTTGGAATAAATATAATAGTTAAATACATTTTTTTTGTAAATACATACTTAAAATAGATAAATTACACCCAGACACAGAACAAATAATCGTGCTCATCACATAAAGATTAGTCCTGGGTGGGAATCGAACCCACGACGTTTGGCGTAGCAGTCAGGGTCACTAACCACTACGCCATCAGGCCAGTCAAGATAACGTCACTACATAGTATAAAACAAAGTCGCTTTTTCTGTCCCTATGTCCCTATGTATGCTTAGATCTTTAAAACTACGCAACGGATTTTGATGCGGTTTTTTTTAATAGATAGAGTAATTCCAGAAAAGATTTATAAGTATAACACATTGCACCCGTGTGGAGCTGGGGCGGGTCGCCAGTATAATATAATTTAGATCGTACACTCTAATGCATAATCATATGTCATTCAGCGCATTTAGTCTCTTACGCTTTCCAAGTGGAGGGCTCAATCTCACACTGTTATTTTTAGTCTTCATTTAGTGAAGAAATGGGAAGGCTGTGCGGAGTCCATGTACCGCGAGTTTGTTACATTAGAAGCTGACCAGTCGTCGGCTTGGAAACAAAGAGGTGTTCGCTACGGATGATTAGCCCCTGGAGCGATAGCGAAACGGTGTTCGAGAGGCCGCACCGCAGCATTAACTATTGTTCTTACATTGGCGTTGCTTGTAAGAAAATTTACTTATTTCCATGATATGAAATAGTAGAAAGACTTATATTGGGTACCTAAATATGAAATTACCTGTGCGCAATAAGATTTCAAAAGGTTTTGTAAATGTCAATGGGATTATTTGGGATACACTTTTTGACGTGACAACGTCTTAAATTAGGTTGCGGCTGGGAGGCACTTATGAAAAAGTGTAACGCTCGGTAACGTTACGATGAGTCACCGAACGAGAGAGAGGCCCGCCGAATGCCTTGCGTCTCTCTCCCACTCAACTATGTTTCATCCTTCTTCCTACTATACGAATGAATATTCACATTAAAATTATTTTACCACTCAAAGTCGTTGTCACGTAAAACTTTCGCCCGTATACCGAATTTACAGGCAACCAATTTTTTCAAACAAAAAGTAAACGAAAAGTTCGTCGATTTATAGGTAGCCATATGGGACTTATAGGACTTGCTTTTTGAAAGCCATTTGTAGAAAAAAATATTGACTAACAAAATTAAATGAAAAGTACTGACTCAAGGAAATGTTAGGTAATAGCATAGGTATTATGTATGTGGAAATAGGTCAGTAAATGACAGTTCTGCCTGACTGTTATTTTGATAAAAAATCTAGGCAACAGATATTTTGAGTACGTGTTTGAAGCCCTGATAACTAGCTTAATGCTTTTCCTATGGTATTCATACAACTTTATGTTAGTCTGACTGCAAAGTAACTAAACTTACTTGTACGGCTTAAAGGATATTACTAATTTCAATAACGAAAATATAGCGTTATTGTTGGTTGGATACCTACTCCGTTTAATTATCAAATAATAAGTAGTTAAGTTACTTAATAATATTAATATTCTAGGACATTATAACACGCAGTCATCGGGTCCGAAGCTAAGCAGAGCTTGTGTTATGGAAACCAGATAACATACACATAAACTACTTTTATTTTGTAAATATATACCTACCTATAGTATATAATTACACACGACTCGAGACAAACAGACATATTCATCACAAGAATGTGTGTTTTGTGTGGCAATCGAACCCACGACCTGCGGCATAAAAAGCAAGTATCTTACCGACCACGCCACTAGTCCATCAAATTTTAATGTACTAATAGGTATTAATTACAAGCAAGCGGATGCGCTATTTTATGGTTCTACATTCCCATTAAAAATAGATTAAATACTATCTAGCCACACCAAACGAGTTTGACTACTTAAAAAAATAATTATATCTTTGTAACAATTACAAGTTCAATCAGCTTAGAAAATACACGGTCGAGGTGTTTGCCACGGTTGATTAGGTACGTTTGGCTGGATAGCGAAGCGACGAACGCGCCGGGAGGCTTGCATTGTTTTATTGCTATAGTTCTGACTTCCCGGTATTGCTTTCAACACTTCAAAAATAGTTAGCTATTTAGGCTGTTGAACTTTCTTACAGAAGTAGATACTTTTTTGTGAACATTGTATTATGTTGTGTAACGATCGCGAGCCGCCCCGACTTCGCAGTGGCTCGACGCGCGACGCGACGGCGCAAAATATCTATAAAATTAATTTTCAAATTAATTTATGTAGCAACTACAAAATTTTTTAGTACCTACTAAAACATATCAAAATAAAAAATACGTGTTTCTTAAAAAAGAATATTTAACTTTATTCTCTTATAGTTTACGCACTGGTTAAATTTATAATAAATAAATAAATATAAATATTCTGGGACATTAACACACACGGTCATCCGGTCCCAAGCTAAGCAGAGCTTGTGTTATGGAAACTGGATAACTGTTATATACTATACATATAATACTATTCTTTTGTAAATATATACTTATAATAGATATTTACACCCAGACTCGACACAAACACAAATGTTCATCACTAATGTTTGTCTCGGGTGGGAATCGAACCCACGACCTGCGGCGTGAAAAGCAAGTATCTTACCGACCACGCCACCGGCCCGTCAATAATAATATAGTTGGCTATAATATATCTACTGATAGTGAAAACCGCTTGAATAATCACTTCAGTAGTTTTGAGATTAGGGAACTTATAGGTATAGGATTTTTTTAACTACTATTGGCGACTACTAAATTTTTTAGTACAAAAGTAGTAAATAAATTAGTAGTCGCCGACAAAAGATGTTCATTTTTATAGTGATTGTACGGTCACCCGTTTGCCGCCATATCAGCTGTGCGCTTGCTAAGACATCATCTACTGATGTTAAAAAAAAATCAAAAGGTATTGTACAATTAATGGAAATATATTCTATGATTAATATAGAACCATAAAAAAATTGCCACTGGTTACAAAGATTTCCTGTTTACAGACAGACGTGGCGACGGCCTTCGTAATAACATAATAAGCTAGCGAGTTTCGAGGGTAGGAAGATAAGAGACCGACATTCTTTGCTTGATAAAGTTTTCAAACGTCGTGACATTTCAAAACTTTATCAAGCCATGAATTATAAATATTTATAAGTATATAACAAATGAAATAATTGTAGGTAAACATTTACAATATTTTCAGTTACTCGTAAATGTTGTATTCAAAAAGCCCTTTATTAAAGTTAAACAACTTGCCTTCCAAGTTATGGGATTAACTGTGGGACATTTCCTATCATAAACGCATCAAATTAAATTAAAAAACATTCAAAACATTGTTCTACTTTGGGTACGAACAATGGGTGCTAATTAATAGGTAGAGAATTGACGAGGAACATTTTCATACAAGTGACGCAACGGCGGAAATCGGAGCGGTTATGAAACCGTGTTCCTCGAATGGTTTGTTTTACCTTATCATAAAATAGAGTAGATAAAGTAACATAACGAATAGGTCATTTTCAAATCCGTCTATAAACACCCATCAGCTGCCGTATTGTGAGTGTTTAAAACGATTGTGATTCCGTCAAAAGAAATGGATCCGGTTATACAATGTGTATCTCTGCATCCCTTTCTTTCCACGGACATAGGATTAATTTTTTATACCATAATTGGGGCTCCAATACTTACCTACTATTAAATGTTGTACTTAAAAACCAAAACTGGCCCACTTATTCATAAAATCTTACTACGCATCTAAAGATTCGCTGTAGTAAGATTTTCTTTGTCCAATCATATTTTAGCGAACCTTTAGATCCGACAACCTTTGTAGTCGAACGGTGTAAGTCGTCCGATAGTGCCCTGGAGGTCGCGGGTCCGATGCCGCCCCTGACAATGTTTGTGAAACAATAAAGATTAGCTTCAGTGTCCATGCCTCTAACACGTTAATGTGTAGGGTCCGGGTTGTCATACAAAACATGTATTACAATCGTTACAGGTAGTGAGAAATCTAATATAATCTAACATTCGGTCTAACCATTTCGGCTACTGGTGACGAGATCTGATGGCAGTCGCTTGGCAATTCTGGTAGCTAGCCGCATCAGGTTATCCTGGAAGCCAATCCGAATAGAAATGGGAAAAAAGCAAGGCAAATGATGAATGTTCAAAGTTGGTAAATAGACTACTATGACTACATAGCCGGATGAGATATATGGCACTTTTCAAAAGTTTATACTCGCTTTGTTTTCTGTTGTAGAATCTCAGAGTTGAAATTTCTCATATTCGTAAAGAGCAATGTAGGGCGAAATGTGAGAAAGTACGCATTAAAAGTAAAATTTTGTACAGCAGCATTGAACATTTCTTAAATTAGATGTCTCAGAACAATATAACATTTTCTCTCGTAAAATTATTACTGCAATTCTGAGCACGAGGCACGCGCTCTACTAAAAGTAGAGTATGAACATTTAATTCATTTTAACACGTAGGCTCATACTATGCACAATTTCAGAGTAACTTAATTCTAAAAATATTTTGGTAACCATTTCCAATACACACTTACGCTTCAACCCTTTTTAGTGTCCCACTGCTAAGGACTGATCTTCTCTCAACTACCTTACGGGTTAAGAGTGTAAGGCCTTAATCCACACACGCTTACCAAGTCTGGGTTGGTGAATGCCATATGTCCTCGAATGACTGGTTCTTAGACATCGGTTTCCTCATGATGTTTTCCATGACCGACTGAGCAGCGGTGATGAAACTAATGAAAACACGATCTTAATATCATCCAAACGGTTGGAGCTGTTTCCGATTTTATTATATATATGTGTAGCCCACCTCGGGTTTGCTCGGTGTAAGTACCTGATTTTTTTTAAACAAACTATCTCCTGATGATAACCACGAAAATTAAAATATTATTATCCGATTTGATGTAGTCGATTAGAAGTTATGCGCATACATACATTTGGGAAATAAGAACGTTATTCTTCTTCAAAATAGCTTGGGGTTTTTCCAAGTGTTTCCACTCTCTGCTATTTTCTTGACCATCTGAAAGAACAAAATATTTAGAAACATAAGAAAGTAATAAAATAATTTCTAATAATTTAAATTATGAACAGGTTCATATAGTTTTAGTAAATGAACTTACCTGTAGTTCATTGCCTAGTTGATTTGTTCTTAAAGCTTACGTAATAGTCGGACGTCTGTATTGAAAACAGAATATTTAGTGCTAACAATGTTACAATTTGGATGGTAATTGAAATGAGCGAACAAGAATAGCAACTGACCAGTGAAAGTTACAGTTACATAATGTATGCCAAACATTGACTAAATAATTACTTAAAATATTATTGACATGCTAATTATAATACCGTTTATTATTACAACAGATATTGAAGCACTATTCAGTTGTACATTACTAATGAAATATAGATTTTAATTTCCTGTGAACAACTTGAGGATATAGTGTTTAATAATATGAAGTTCCATATAATTAAAACATATTGCTCCTTATTACTTAAAAAGTATAACAAGATATGAACTAAGCGTGTTATGTCGCGCTGAAAGTGTTTTTACTTTGACATGGTTGACTCATAAGTTTTAATAGTACTTATTTGAATTAAATTATAAAATAATTTTTCTTTATTAAAAATATTTTTCCTTTTTATTAAAAAAAGTAAGTATAACGAGACATGAATTAGGCATGTTATGTCACGCTAAAAGTGTAATTACTTTGACATGTTAATTATTAAATCGTAGTTGTATTTGAATAAAATTTTTAAAATATTTTTTCCTAATTATTAAAACGTGTCGTTCCTTAATATTTAAAAAAGTAAACAAGGCATAAATTAAACGTGTTATATCACGCTGAATTTGGTATTTTCTTTGACATGGGTTAGTTTTAATAGTACCTAATTGAATCAGTTTTTAAAATATTTTTTCCTTATCATTAAAACATGTTCCATAATATTTAAAAAGTATTACAAGATATGAATTAAGCGTGTAACGTCACAAAGAAAGTGTTTTAACTTTGACATGGTTGACTGATAAGTTTTAATACTATTTGAATCAATTTTTCTGTGCAAGAATTCGTTGAAATCCGTTCAGCCTTTTATAATAGATGTAGGATTTAAACGACAAGATGCAAAAAATAACAATTACTAGTTTCTACTCAACAATTGCTCAGTATTTAAAAATCTCTTGCTCGATCCGGGGACCTAGAGGTTATTAAGCGACCACGTATACCACTGGATCAACGAAGCAGTTTATAAAAACTAAAGCCAATTACGTTTTTTTAGGCTGTTGCTGCAATGCTGCTGCTGATAGGCTTTTGGGTACGTTCCCGGAAGATAACGATGCGGAAGAATTTTTTTACGCGATAGTGTAAGTTAGGCTTTAGTTAGTTTAGTTCTTTATTTAGGTTGTAATTTTTCTTGTTTCGATGGTGTTGAAAATAAAATGTATTTAATACGTCCTAAGGTCAGTAACATGAGTTAAAAAGTTGTCGACAATCTTTCGCATATTATATTACAACACAAAGATCTGTAGATAAAATAATTACTTCACATCCTGCGGCACTTTTTAACAACTTGATTTGATCAGCAGTTACCACTCACTAGAAAGATTAGGCAATAAATATTGTTCGGATATCCATTATTTAAAGACATCCTTTCAACGATTTTTATAATGTTGTTTGTCGGGATTGAGTTTGTATGTTAAGTAATGTGCAGAATATTTTTCAAATGAATTTATTATACTAATTCGATGATTGGCGCAGAGAAGCTAGACTGAATAAAAAGTGTATCCGCAATACTCAATACTAGTCTCATTTCGAGCCCAAACTCGATATTCTAGGTCATTAACACACACGGTCATCTGGTCCCAAACTAAGCAGTACTTGTGTTATGGAAACCTATAAATAATAATATGCAACTTCTCTTTTGTAAATAAATACTTTTTTAAGATAATTATTTAAAAAAAGTTTTTATTACTTTTTTTACACTCAGACTTGACACAAGCAGACATTTTCATCACACAGCTGTCTGTCTCAGGCAAGAATCGAACCGACTGAAAAAAAATGGCGTCTTAGAACGTCGCAGTTTTTTAGTTTTTTACTACTAATCTTAAAAAACTTATATACTTATTTAAACTTGACACTGGCAAAATTGCGGAATAATTTCTGCAGAGGCCATAATTAAAAGAAGAAGAAGAAGAATCGAACCCATATATTAGCCCCAGCGTAAAAAGAAAGATTTTACCGACTACGTCACTCACTCGTCACATATTGTTTATTTAAAGTGTCCCTGTAAACTTTCTGGCTCCATCATCTATATTATTGCATTATCACCAATGATATTGCAAGTATGTGGTAATTTTACAAGAATTTAACGTCAGGAAGTGATTATATTTTAGCTTTTGAGATTTGGCTCATACAGAGAGACACAAAAAGTCCAAGGTACCTACATTCAGATAAAAGTAAATAATGGTTTTAAATAAATAATACCTAAGTACCGTTATCGACGGAGTATTTTACAATCTATTGTAGAGTTAACTGTTTTTTATTACTTAATTTGCACAATCTTAAATTATTTCTCGATATTTTTCCCAACATTTATTAAGTTATTCTGTGATCTAACGGTTAACGTTTGTTCCTTAGAACTAATAGAATAATATTTTTAATTGACATGTGCTCTATAATTGGCAAAATAAACAAGTTTGCGATTGTTTCTCCAATTGTTTATCTTGTCTTTGAAGAGTGTTACTAATACCTTAATTGAACGAAGCGTGTGAAACTGTTACATGTAACTCGATCTTAAAGGTGTTGATATATGTTCGACCGTTGAAATATTCTGTCGAAATGCAATATGTAGCTGGATATTTACTGAATTTTGGATCCGATGATTAAAATTTTCGGCTCATGTTGCTAGTTATCTGGTTCAACCACTATAATTTGTGTCATATACACTTGCAGGAAAGTACGTTGACCCCACGTAGTTCCATCCGGCCCTCGTAGCGTGCTTTAAGATAGGTCTTTATCCAACAATGTACTAAAATAGGCTGATGATGATGGTTGTAAATGACCGTTATAAGATGAAAGAACTTAAATGATCATTATGTCTGTTAAAGCATTTCGTTGAATAATAGATAACTGAACTTTATACACCAATGAGCATTTAATTTCAACGGTTCCGCTCTGAGAAATGAGTTTGATTGTAGCGCAAGCAATAACCGCCGGCGAACAATGAGGAAGCGCTGACTTGTCGCCCTCAAGCTGAGACCGAGAAAACTCGAACCTGCCTCTACTACAAGGCTAATTAATAACAAACCTACGCAGATTCGATTTAATCGATTCAAATAAATAAAGCATCTCTATTATTCGAATCCTTTTGAATGAATAAGGGATGTTACTACTTAGATAAATACAAAAGCAAAGAGACACACTGCTATAAACACGGGTCTTTTCCTAGCTGTGTTAAGAGTTGAGAGAGTTTAGATCTTGATCTCTTCACATATTGGTCAAGATCGGTTTGATGGATTTCACGTGTCTACTACGTAGGTTTAATTTTACAATCACTCATTATGAGACGAATAAATATGAAAACTGATGTTGAAATAAAATTACTTTATAACGGATTTTATCTCGGTTTGCTTTAGATTTTAGATCCCGACGTTTCAAAGTCTTTTCAGACTTAATGTTCACGGGTGAAGTCGGAAAAGACTTTGAAACGTCGGGATCTGAAATCTAAAATAAACCGCGATAAAATCCGTTAAAAAGTAGTTTTATTTCAATGTGTGATATTCGCATAAAACTAAGACAATACTATATTGAAAACTGAAGTCTGTTTGTGGACTAAATAAGTTATGTTCTTGTCAGCAATGTCCAAAGAAATGTAATGTGCCTTAGAGTACGATGACACTCGACTACTTCTATTCCTTAGTAATCATCAAATGCTTCTCAAATAGAAGTTATGAACAGATGAACAGTAACATCATATGTATTAACAAACCTCCTATTTACTTCATCATAGTTGGGTAAAAAGTCAGTGTTAAATGCTTTGCGAATCGTAAATTGAAACCGGCTGATGTTACGTCTGTGACTATTGAAAGCAAATTAGTGTTGTTATTGTTGTATTTCTTTGAATGCCTTTGGGTGAGAACTGAGATCTGTCAGTAAATGTATAAAGTATTCATTAAACATCTGTTGAGTTCCCATTATAGCTACATACATAGATAGGTAGTTAACAGCTATTTTTATTAGCAAAGGAACAAAAATTATTGTGTTATGTGCTAAAAATATATATTTTCTGTCAAAAGGACTATTAACAACTTGTCTTTCGACAAAGGACTCTATAGCTTTCCATATGTGTCTGTGTTTTGATGTTAGCAAAAAATGCTGAACCAGCTCCTTTTCTCCTTTCCAAAATAATGATTAAATGGTACCCAAGGGAATGCCCTTGGGTACCATTTAATTATTATTTTGGCTTTGTTTATTTTTCATCAAGTGCAATTTTTATTTTCTGCATACTACTTGTACTTTTTAAATTCAAACTATCTTTATTCATTTCAGCTGGATACTCCCCGTTTTGATTTGGCTTATTTTGATTTTATTTGGTCGTTAGTCGGTTAGATTGCTTGTGACAAATGCTAAACGGAATTTGATTTGTCTTTGAAGCACAGAAACCGAACCAAACACTCTTTGAAGATACTTTTGCTCGAAAGCTAAGATACAAATATTTAAAATGGTTCCTCAGTTACATACATTAATACTTTTCAGAATTACAAAACTTCTTAGTCGTAAGGGATCTCAACCTTAGGCACTTTACATTCATACATTTCCATACAATGCAAACTAGAGGTTAGCCAAAGCCGTAAAAATAATTTAGTTAAACCGAACGTTGACCGCTAATGTTACACAGTAAGCATAAAACATGATTTAGAGAAATGCGAGAAAACAGCTACCCATTCTACTTTTAAGTTAAAGGCGTACACACACACATACACACAATTTTTTGAACTGTAATAGTGATGGAGAATTTTTTTATGTTAATTGTCTCAATTTAGAAAGCACCTTTAGACGATTTGAAGACGATATTTGTTTCGTATTTATGCAGTATTCCGGATTAGACGTATTCCAGATTCTCGCAACTTTTTCTGAGTCCTCGTCAATTGTAGGTTTAAATCCTTGCTTTTAAAATTTTGTTTTCATTTTTCATGTCTTTATTCAATAAGCTTAATCTGTTTTAGTACTAAAACATTATCTGTGCTTACATTACATATAGGCAAGTAGGTAATACTATTATAATCGTACAAGGATCGTTTTGCAAACAGAAATTCACCATTAATATACATACTTATCTGACTTAACCTTTTACTAAAGATTACATCAAAGATTATTGTAAGTAGCAGTAAGTACCTACATATGTCGTAAATGTGATCGTATTAAGATAGCTCCCGTACACCGACTATTGGTTTAAAGATTTTGAAATGGAATAGTGCTATTTACAGTACAGTAAAAGACCATCTTGCCCCACAATACAGTCACATCAATGTTATTGACAAATTAACTTCAACTAGATTAGATGGAAAACATAAAAGAGAATTATGGGCGAATAACTTTTTGCTGAGTGCCGTAAGACAGTAAACGTTGTTGTGAGATGCAGAGAAAGAGACGGCGAGAAAATTTCGAATGTTGAACAAACTACATCTCTTTTTTCATCAATAAATGTCAATTTCGATGCATTCAATAAACATATCAGAATTAGATAGAAGACGCTCAAAAGAGACTTTTACCCAGCGCTAAGCTAAGAAAGACCTTAGAGGTTAGATGAAGAATAAAAAAGCACATAAACTATGGTTAGGTGAGAATATCTGTGTTGTAAGGAGAGACGCTGGCCTGTTGCTGAGGGGGTTTGATGACGTCTTGTTTGTCATGTTGAAAATGTTTTATAACCTTTTTTGCTGCTATTTGTACGCAAAAGGTACGTGAGTGATCCCGCGGTGCCAAATTTTACGGTTTAGTCACGCACTGATATGGTAAATTATGTTATAATCGATTGACACCCTATTTTGCTTTGAAACCGGATTCAAATACTTATCTTATTCGAAAAATTATGAATTGAATCGAATAATCATTACGATAATATTTTTTTATAATTTTTTTATGAAGATTCCCAGGATTAAGTCATCGATAGGCAGTCATTATCAGTACAAAAGCGTGCTATGTAAATTGCCTCTATAGTGTTTATCTCTGTAAATCCTAAAATTCAAGTTGTCTATATTTGAAGGCTCACTTCCCATAATGGGAGCCCTAAGAGCTTCGTCACAGTCACAGTCATTACCGCCTCCGAGCCGCAAACTACCGTAGCGTACAGTAAACTTGCATTGCAAAAGTTCACAAACGTCAAACAGTGACTTTTACAACTTTTAATGTAATTGCGTAAATATTATGAGGAGACAATGGGGGGGGGACTATTAATCGAAGGTTAAATTATTATTATTATTTGTTAAATTGAGGTAAGGCATTGATTTACATATTATGAAAGTAGTTGGTATTATTTTAATTATTTTTGTAAGACTTAAAAAAACTAACATTAAAAATTAAATAAACCAAAATTCTATTTCTAATCTAAATGAACGATAAGCTACTAAATAAATCGCAAGATGCGATAGGGCAGCGTGTCACGGTCGAGGTGATGAGAGCAAATGTTCAGAGTCCGGAAAATCGTTTACCACTATCGTTATACCCGATGAACAGATTACAGAATTACACACATTAGTAACGCTACTTTACACCTGTTTGAAACCAGCAATTTATTTGGTTTTAATGATTAAATTTGCGTAACAGAAGCATAAAATACTAGATTCGGATACCACGTCCGAACGCAGATAGTCAAAACGCGATGCAGAATCGATCAATCAATCAGCAGATTGAGTCAATCGTCACTCACCGATGCCAAAAGTTGCTTGCTGTGGCTTCGAACAATAATATTACGTACCGAAGTAAAAATTATTGCCAAACAATTTTTTTATGTCGAATGATAACAAAACTTGTTTAGTTACTGCTAGTAGTGTTTCAATCCTCACCAGACCGTTGTGTTGCTTTCTATTGAAATCGCTAAATTATAAGCAATTAAGTAATAGAAGGAATAGATTTTGATAATAACAATAATATGTCATAGATACCCCATCAAACTTCACATGTGACATTGGCTCAAAGCTTGGATCCAAGTTTGGCCAATATCTGTTCAAGACTGATACTCATACGCCTGCATTATTTTCAAAATCACATCCTGGTGCTAATACTTAGATACCATGATAAGAAACCAAAGAAAAATTCTATGCCCATCAATAGAAGCATTAGTGTAGTAGGACATAAAAATGTCAGTAAGACGACAAATTAATATTACGTTGATCTTGTTCTTAAATTATTTAACGCTAATTAAGTACCTAGATCGGTAAAAGGCATAACACGCCCTGTTTCATACATTCCAATACAAGTTGTTTGGAATGGTGGTTACATATTACAATAGTTCTAAAATCAAGTTTTTATTAAGAAATATAAAATTGCTGGTTGCAAATTCATTGCGTATGTCTAAGTTGATTTATTAAATTAACTTTTTCGACATTTAAAGAAATGTTAACAATGCAACATTAATAATTAAACGCGGGAATGAAACTGTTCTTTTTGATAGACAGAATTATAATAGGTGATTAGTACAAAAAGCTATGTGAGTAACTCAATAGCTCAATTAAAGTTACTACTGAAACTTAGGTCCAACAATTAGTTGTCATCTTCTGATGCAGGCGTGCAATAAAGACACAGTATAAATATAACAGCTAATTAGACTAACACAGCACTTTTGTTATATTTCCCTTTTATCACAATTTATTAAAACGAAGTTGTTGCAGTTATTGAGCGAGCGAATTGGCAGAAATCATCGTCAAAAATACTCCTATACGCCCTTTTACTTTTTTTCTCTATCGTCCTGTCTCTTTCTATAACATAAAGTTAATTATATTATGTGTGTAAGCATTCAAAAACCAAGAATTCTGCTATAAACTCAGTTGTATACCCATACTAGGATTTAGGTATGACATGTCAATGTTGTATCTTAATAACTTCGTTTTTAATTAAATTGCATAATTATCTAAAAGTATACTATATTAAAATGCGTAAGACCAAAAAGTTGAAAATAATTGTATGCATTACTGAGCGCGTCTCTTTTCAGTTTATTACCAACGATTATCCTACTGATTTGTTTACACTGTCATAGATATAGTTGGACACAATAGTTTCAAGTGTAATTACGTGGTACCGACGTCACAATTAGATAGTTCTGAGCACAATCGAGGTGAGCAACCTCTGCGCATCCCATTGTCAGGCTGACATGTGGGAATGTAAAGTGAAGCGCATACCTGTTGAGAGTTATTGCACTTTTCAATAGTTTTATATCGTGGAAACTTAATTAGACTGTCAACAGGACCATAAATGCCTCTGGCTAATCGCCACAGAATTATACATGATCTCATTTGCAGCGATTTCAACAAAAATCTGCTTGTTTTAACATTCAATAATATAGAAAATGGCTGGAGTTTTTGACATACATATAGTGGAAATAAAAAGTTTTGTGGGTATACATTACTTATCATTTGTTTAGAGATCAAGAAAAATACAATAGTTTAAGTAGACTTTTTCTTTTAATTTAAGGTTGAGACCCTTGTCGGTGCAGCTGATGCAGCTTCTTTCAAACATCATTTATTCATTGCAAACATAGGTAATTGGTACATAGATGGTGTAAAATTTGAAGTTTTACATATTTTGCCGTCATATACGCATGCAAAAGAGCATAATATGAAGAAAAAAAAAATAGTTTTAGTATAGTAGTAGTATAACTTTACCTTTCAAAAGATTTGTAATTAATTAAATCTTTAATATACCTATTAGACAAATTAAATTATACCTACAAACATGTCGACATGTCAAATAAATTAATGTCAAGTAATAAGGCTCATAACATAAAGAAAAACATAAAAACAAAACAACAACAAAAAATAAATAAAATCAATACTCAAAAAATAATATCATTCAAGCTTTTTCTATGAGAATTTTTAATAGAGTTTTTTGAAATATGACACCAACCTTTTTCTTTATTTGGTTACTGTAGCTTATCATTAGCTTTCCTCTTCCACGCTTGCCTTCTTTCTTCCTCTCTAAATAGACTAAGTAGAGAGTTGAGTTCATTCATGCCTTTTTTGTTTAAAACCTCCCCTGTATTTCGTACGAGTACATACCCCAAACCGAATAAAAATAGTTAAGTAGTTTAAATCGGCCAAGCCGTTCTAAGGTTATAGGTATCGAGACTAACAAAAAATTATCAATTTTTCAACTATTATTTTAACATGCTATTTGTATGGGTCAATTTTTGATCATTGCGTGATAGTGCAAAAAATGCAAGGAAACCTACATGGCTAAGAACCAATAATTTAAGGACATATGACATCCACAAACCCACACTCGGCCAGTATGGCAGTCTAAGGCCTAAACTAACAATTTACGATTACGTAACGATGTTTTCCTTCACCGATATTAAGCAGTGACGATAAATCAATTCACACAAAAATGTGTGGGCATCACCTGGGATTGAACATACGACCATATATTCCAAAGGCGAAGCCGATACTGGTGCTACCGCTGTATGCAATGAAGGGTTGTTATTACACTTAAGTGATTGGTATTTAACCAGATTTTTGTACAGTGAGTTGGCTTTCACAAGTATTAATGAATGCAGTTCGCCTTACCTGTCACTCACAGTACACTTGACTACAATGTCTATTGAGTATCAATTACGTATTCAATGGCCTTTACGATACGATCTCGGTAATTGAACTTAACTCTTAGTTCTAACGTGTGGGGCCAACGTATACAAACACTTAAACTCATCATTAATAGCTATACATAATTATAATATGAAGATATTATTTCTATTAACAAGTTTTTACTTCAACCCTATTTAGTAGGTATCCCACATTTGAAAAAGAAAAAAGTCTACCGAGTTTTTTTGGCAGTAGTTGCCAGTCATTCATTCACTGCACGGTAGGAAAAGAAATTGAAAAAAATAAATAAAACGTATTTTCATTTCATTTTCCTGCTGGGTTTTCTCTCAACTACCTATCTTACGAGTTACTAAAATGTTTTGTTTTTTGATTAAACAATTCACACTAAGATATTTCGGCCCTACCTAGGATCGAATTGCCGATCTACACCAATATTTCTGCTCCTTCCTTGCTTATAAATAATTCCTGAAATGACTATCTCTACCTAGTATAATACAAAGTTTTGGACAAATAGCCTAGCCTCTGTGTTAATTCAGACCATAATATTAATTCGAACCAGTAGTTTTTGCTTGAAAGAGTAGGTAACAAATTTACAGCCATACTGTTCGATACAATACGATCAAACAGCGATTTGCTGATCTAGCGACTTAGCGACTTTATTAAGCCGCGCAAGATACCGTGCGCGAGAGTGCATAACCCGACAGCAAACCGGGCGCATTCATATAAGCTTCATTTTAACCATTCCCATCTCTTTAGCGTACAGTCACTTTTGGCAATAAAGGAGAGGTCAAAAGTGGGATAGAATTTTGAACACCAATGTGATATACCTCATTGGAAAGCTTATTTAATAAGCTGTTAGAATTTAACTAAACACGAATTTTAGGAGCACCCATTTTTGTAAAAATCTAAAAAATGTAATAGAAAAACAAAACGCACATTACCTTTAATTATCCGTTTCCTAAGCAGTATAAATATTGCAATCACGTCAATAATCGCATTTTATTAGAGTACTTTTTTCTTGTAATATTATTCTAACATTATGACAAAAATATTTGTTATCTTATTAGTGTAATAACAAAACGCGTCGAAAAAAATATAATTACGGGAAACGTCATGATGTCATTGTCATTGATCAGTTTGATTGACAGCGTTCTAAATAATTTTATTCTTCTTCTTCTTGTTTTAATTATGGCCTCTGCAGAAATTATTCCGCAATTTTGCCAGTGTCAAGTTTAAATAAGTATATAAGTTTTTAAAGATTAGTAGTAAAAAACTAAAAAACTGCGACGTTCTAAGACGCCATATTCGGCCATATCCAAATATCAATAATTTTATTATTTTTAGTTGCTCAATTGTCATTTGGCCATGGGGTTGCCAATTGCAATAATCATAATATTGCACTATGGATTCTTATTTTCAATTTCGATTTTTAAAAAAAAACGGGAGGGTGTAAAATTATTTTAAATACACCAAAAAATTTAGTTAATTATGCTCTATTATATGTAAGTCAGATTGCTGTTCAAATTTACAATTATTTTAATCCCAGGCTCTATACATTTTTTGAACGTCTCCTTTACAGTTCTACATATCAAAGTCTTTTTACTAGTCTCCATTAGCCGTACTCTGTAGGTCACGTCTCCTTCACATACATCCAGATATCCATACATTCTTTTAATTATAATATTAGTAGGATAGGATTGCAGTACAAAGTTTGTTACAGGAAATAAAAATAAAACTGTAAAACATAGTATTTTCTTAGATTTTAAGCAAATATCACACATTGAAATAAAACTACTTTGTAACGGATGTTACCGCGGTATATTTCAGATTTTAGATCCCGACGTTTTAAAGTCTTTTCAGACTTCATGGTCACGGGTCCAAAATCTAAAATATACCGCGATAAAATCTGTTATAAAGTAGTTTTATTTCAAAACTGTGAAAGTTTAAAACTAACTAAAGTAAGTACACATCACCCGTACTAACCGGTTTACAGATAATAAATACTCTAACGTAATAATTCATTGTCAGTCGATTGTTTTGCATAATTTCATCTTGTTATGAGAATCATTACTGTAGTTTTTGCGATACATTCAGTCATTAAACATAACAAATTCCTTTATGAGTTTCTTTAAGAAACCCGCGTCTTCCTTGAGAAAATCTATCTGATTTAATAATAACATTGATTTACACACTCTTGTGTTGTATTTATAACTGTTATGCGTTTAATTTAGTTTAAAACAATAGATCAATTTAACAAGCCTTGTTTAAACAAAACATTATTAACTATAAGTTTTACAATATGTTTCTACACTGCTAAATGAATCTCAAACACTATTAGACTCAGAAAATGATGAAATTTAATTCAATCATACTATTTATTATCCAAATATCGATTGCAAACTGATTTAAATCTCCTTGATAATTGTTGATCTTTAGTGAATTATTTGAACAAACATGCATCCCATTTTAACCCTATTGAATGCGATGAAAATATAAATGTACCTGTGCCTCCAACAACGGTCGTCTTCGTTTACCTACTTAATCTAGCTTACAAATTGAATAACAATTATATTTCTAAGGCAAGACCCGTACCGCTGCGCCACCGCTGCTCCCAAACTTATATTACCGCTCTTAAATTCCTCTTAGCTTGACGTCATACGTCAGTTGAAATAATAAAAATGCTGGTGAAGGTGAACATAGGCTAGTTAGCAGTACCGCTGTACCTAATGTTAAGTACTTCCTTTAGGACAGTTATGATGAGTACTCATAAAGAAATTACCACTTCGCATTGTTTATTAATGAGTGCTAGGTATCCCATGTGAAGTACATTCATAAATACTACTGTACGTAACATACCGTACTGTAGGATGTGCAGTTAGTAGTGGAACTGAAGTAGCGGGCTTTCTGCTATTTCTTAAAATAGTAGGTACGCATATTTTGTGTTATAGTACCTACAGAGGTTTACAATGAATGCATTTTCCCTATTGCCTGTTTACATTATAATTTGTTTTGATATTTTATCTACTGACTTTTATTTTTAACTACGCGTTATGTCTATGTTCAGAGCTGACTGCAAAAAAAGGCTTTGCTAACAAAATATGCGTACCTATTATTTTATAGTAGGTACGCATATAGTACAGAGGTTTACAATTAATGCGTTTTCCCTATTGCCTGTTTACATTACAATTTGTTTCGATATTTTATCTTCTGAGTTTTATTTTTAACTACGCGCTACGTCCCTGTTCAGAGCTGAGTGCAAGAAAAACGGCTCTGCTAAATAAAATTATGTAATTAATCAACCGTAGATATAAGGAACACACAGAAAGAAATGAGAGCTTTATTATTAAAAGTCTTATGGTATAACACCGAAACCACTAAATATCCGCTAGATCATATAAAATCATCAAGACTCATATCTATAATGACATCACTGTTACAGTGTCTCAAGTACAATATTTTAAATTGATTGACTATGATAGATTTATGCCCACTGTAGTAGATTTACACACAGATCTACACTATACCTATTCGTAATATTCCATTCAGACGTATTCTGTGGGTAGTTATTTCTTTTATGTTGCAGTCTGGGTATGTATCACGTATTTCAAGGGAAACGTTTAATCTAATTACCTATGGTGGCGCCAACAGATCTGTAAAAACAGAAGGACGTAGGACGTGCAACTATTCGAAAATGTCTACTTTGTAAGCTAAACGTTTGAACCATTGGCATATAAGCGGACACAATAAAATTTTTATTTTAATGGACTGCAATCAGTGGTTTTAATTTGAACTTAAGCGATAAACACGTATAAAAACGGTTTTGTGGTATTCTGTTCTAGGATCAATAAAGTTTTATGCCTATGGGAATAATCATAATATCACGTCATCGCAAAGCTCAACATACAACCAGCATCTGTCTACTGGAAGGCCATACAAGATAGTTATTTTAATTCTGTCAATTTGTAAACAATGAATTTTAACATAATTTGAGATAACATAACATAATTTGAGATAATTTTACTGTGAGAAAATTAGGTAGGTTAGGCAAATTTTTTAAAGAATATAGCTCATCGGAGTTTATTTCCAACAAGTTTTATGGCAGGTAAATATGGGTGCCAAACTGCATTTACAAATTCTAGGAATGGCAGAACCTACGTGATATTAATGTACCCACGGTGAATGAATACTGAGTATCGATATGAATTGAATATTAGGTAGCAACATTATCTCCATATTGAGTCGTTTATTCTTTGATCATCGTTGTAAGGAATTTTTATTCAACGCGAACTTTTGCTTTGCATATCAAAAAGGAACACTTTACATTAAGATTACGTTGGAAATAAAAGTCTAGATATTTTATTTACGTATTTAACTAACTAAGAATGCTTTTTTACATTGAATTTTGTGCTGAGTAGATAAGCTAAATGTCAACCACCTACAATTTTAAATTTATGCTTAAAATGATAGTATGCATTAGCAAACGCTATTAAAGTGGCAGACTTCGTTATTATACAGTATTATATTATCTGTGTTATTAGTAAACAGGTCCATCATAATCGGTTACATCCGATTAACAAATGCTTACGACTTACCTAACTAGGCTTGTTTAGACGTGCCAGTGAACTGGTGCAAGTACTGGTGCGTAACTTTCACAGTCCATACTCGACTCGCGACTCGCTCACCTTGTCGCACCAAACGAGTAATTTCTCCAGCAACTTATTGGACAAGGTCCCGCATTTTCTTTTCCTCGCAAATTATGTAGGCTACCAGTAATGAAAGGTTTCTCTCTATACAAGTTCAATGAAATTGCACGGTGTGAGAGCTGTGATATATAGCTTGTCTAAGATGCCGGCTCAACCTGTCAAGGCAGTTTCCAATTCTGTAAACCCCGATTGTTTTCAATACCTACAAATAAATCTTACGATATTGCTCTTAAGCAATTCTCTGTCTGTATTTTGAGCAGCATAAATGATTAGTATGTACCACTTATTTCTCCTGTTAGTTGAATTTGTGGGTAGTATTTAGCACTTGCACTAATCAATACATCCAGTATCCGTGTATCAATGTACGAGTACGTGTATGTACGAGCCAATTCACCGTCTTATGCTTATTTCCTGAATTCAACCAGCGCAACTGCAACCTAACCTTTTTGAAATCGTCCCTACATCTTTTGAATAAAAGCCGGGACATAGCAAGCGTAGCTTATGACACATAGGACAGTGGAGTAGTGAAATTGTCAACCTTATGTAAATGTCCTCCAGTGTAAACGCCGTTTTATACACGACCAAATACTAACTAGTATGTAAACAGCGATTGTTTGTAAAGATCTCTCAAACAACCTAATACTTCCTCTCCCCTCGTTTCTAATGTTAGGTGCTTTCGTACATTTCATCGCTTCAATTTCATCTCGTAAATCATTCGTCTGCCAATACAACGTCTAATAAATAACGTTGGTTTGTTGATAAAAGCGGTGCCAGCGGTACAAAGTTTAAAGTTGATAGCGGATCTTGAGAGGCTGGAACAAGACTGAGACAGGGAAGCACAACGTACCCCGAGTTACAGCAAAACGTAACCTATAGAAAATGATATAATAAATTGTAACTGTACACGCCAGGAACGCCAATTAATTGTCTATGTAGAATATAAGGGATATGGAGAACTTACATATTTTGGTTTACGACTTGTAATCGTTCGCGGAAACGTTGTTTACATTTCAATTGCTCAAGTGTCATACATTTAAGTATGTCGCTATATGTTACATTTTCACCAAACGTGTCTGTATATTTAAAAAATTAACATTTTAGTACCTGTTATTAAAAGTCAACACTTTAATGACTTCGCGGTGAAGTTTTTTATTTATTTTAAGTGATGAATTCTATTCTGTTTTGGTAACATTATTGAGTCGGTCGGTTTATCGACATAAGTTTTAAGTTAATAATAAAAAACTGGGCTTGTTGGAGCAAAATAAGGTTAATAATCGCTCCACAATAGACAAATAAATTAGGTATTTAAAATAGGTATACGCAAAACAAACACTAACCTCGCGCCCTCCAATCAACTAACCCAGTAGAGTACGGCTTTAGAGATGTTGTTTAGTTTTGTAGGTAGCAGTGATTTTGATACACTATTTACTACAGTAGTTGCCACTTGCCACTAAACCAAGCCAAGAAATAATTCGTTACTTATTTGGCTCCGACAACTAGGATGTACGGCACAAATGCTGAGGATTTATCTCGTTTGATGGCAATAAATAACGAAGCTGGGCGTAGAGGAGCGAAAAGGTCAACGCGGGCGAGCGGCAGCCACCGGCTTCTCAAGGCCGATTCGTAAGTTAGATAGCACTAGTCGTGGCGAGAGCGACCCCACCTGCAAACCTGTCGATTTATAATGAAAATGTACATTTTTATATCAACTGCAATATATTAAACTGATTTTAGCCTGGAGCCTGTACCGTGCACCACTTTTTACATTTTGCGGACTTAAAAATAAAATTAAAGCCTATTAATTTTGTGCGACCACCATGTACACAAGTTCCAACGGTGTTATACATTATACATGTTGTATTTAGTTGATACTTTGATATCCATTGAGGATATAAATAATTCTTAAAATGCTCTGGCACTATGCGAGGAGAAAAAAGGAACTCCGAAGGTCGGCCCAACGACCGGCATTGACAGTTTACTGCCTAGTAGACTTTTATTTTGACAAATAATATAAACTTGTTTATGAGACGTTATACTTATTCATCATCATTATCAGCGTATTTTAGCCCATATGCATCTCTAAAACCGACTTTGCCTGTCAACTTGCTGAGAGTGCTTATCCTTCACTACGTTTTCCAATCCATGGCTTCCATTAAGGAACTATTTTACGGTAATTGTCCTTTCTGCGGCATGGCTTATTGCCACTTTTGCTTTGTAAATGTCAATTACTGGGTGAGCTATGTCAATTACTCTAGTTCTATACCGGATTTCTTCATTGTGTATTCGATCCTTCAGAGAGACTCCAATCATCCGATTCTACATCCGAGCAGCGACAATGAATTCAGCAACTTGAATAATAATATTCCAACAGCGACAACTACAACACTAATCTAAACTACTAAGTAACTGGACTATTAAGATGTTATCTATTTTATAGTTAGGACAAGCAGATGTTAGGTGATGATTGTGAAATTATTTTTATGCACTTTTCTTTCCTTATCGCGTGTTCAATCAAACACGATACAAATGTCTCAAAACGAGGAGCCATAACCCTTTCAGAATTTCACTAAACTTTTAACAAACTTAATGATGGAGAATAATACTTAATGAATGAGTCACACATGGTTTTCTACAAAATATGGAAAAAATCTGCTTTTACATTGTTATGCGTCTTTGTACCTCTGTGGTATCTAATAAGTGAACTAACTATTGGCAGAAGTACCTTTAAAACAAAAGTTATCTGCTATTTTAAGGTGGTCACGCACTCAAATTCTTAGCCTGCGTACTATGATGGTTTGGGAGGTATGACTCTAAATTTAATTAATAGCATACGTAGGTAATTTATTAGTAAACTAGATATTGTATCGTTTGTTAATATCCATTTGCTCATTTAAATACTTATGAATATTTAATAACTTGACCCAAAAGTAGCAAATTGCGACGACAATCAGAACGCAAAAATGTATATGTTTACACATGCGTATTTCTATAACATAAGTAATCAATTTGTTATATAAGCTACGTAAATATGCAATGTTTGTTACGTAGTTGTTTAGTAATATGGTCACTAAACACAATTTTTGTGACTAGGAACAACATAACGGAAGACCCATCATAAAATGCAAGTAATGTTTTTTAGGTAGACACTTATCTCATTTGTAGCTTCCTAATGTGAAATGAGATCAGACATTTAAGAGGAACAAAATTATTCTGTCAAGTTAAAAGAGCGTCATTAAATTGCATAAAATTATAATAATGATGTAATGACCCATAATTTACAATCTAGAATAATTTATGACAGCAATAAATAAAGTATAACTAAAATATCCAAGAAACTAACTCAGGAATGGAAATAATAAATATCTAGTATTTGTAATATGATTTTTACCGATCTTTAAAACATACCAATTGATTATCTACGAGTACGTATCGTATGAATGAGTGGCAATGAATGAAACGCTGCTTCTAAATATGCGTGGGTATTAAGATAAAACGCTGAAAGTATCATTAGATACATCTTATCTCCTGATATTTTATTGCTATAGCTTTCATTCAGGACAAAAAACGATAAAATAGTTACGATTTATGTATTTAAAATCTTTCTGAGGTTGACTTATAATATTATACCTACCTACAGAACGATGTTGTAAATTTAAACCACTATAAAATTAGCAAACTTTACATACACGTTACTAGTTCACGAATTAAAAACACTCTGTTTCGTAGTGTCACAAACGACTCGGTCTTTCATCACGTCACCGTAGTCTAATGACAGAAAGCAAAAGTTCTGTTTCAAATCCAACTAATCATTCAATATTAACAGGTGATAAACAAACAAATAATTTAACAATAATGTCTTCAATATGAACCAAAACACCCATGTTATTTTAGTTTTCTACAGTTTTTTTTAACATATGCTGTCATTTTGAGATTAAAATCTTTGCTCTTGTTCTCATTAAAAGAATTAAGTCGCCAAAACACAGCAAATTACAGCAAAGTCGTGATTCCAAAATAAGTACTTTTGTCTTCCAAGAAGTGGAAACAAAAAGTTATCTTACTTTGCCAATCTTTTGGCAGCAGACACCATAAATGTTTTGAATGCTGCCAAAATAGAGGAAAGGTATAATGTTTATACATGGCTATGTAGTTTAAGATAATGGTTTCTAAACACAATAACGCTTATACAATGCGCTCATTGGTGGGTAAGCTGGAGAAATTACTTAAATTGAAGAGCTACAAGTAGATATACATAAATGTAGTGACCTAGTGACATTACTGCTGAATTACCCAGTGCCTATTTTGTAGCGTTTAACAAAATAAAGTGCCTGAAAATTTTAACAAATTCGGAAGTAACTAGCCGTAGGTTAAAAAGGTAGTACCTACTAAGTAAATTTTATCGTTTAATTGCTGATGGCTGCCATCGCGTGACTATGTCCAACACTTCTCTCTCTCTCAAATAAAAGTATCATTTAAATCTTGGAGGAATAATCTTTTCTTTACTTTCCAGCTTAGATAGCTTGTTAGTGAGAGTTGGGCATAGTCACAATTTAATATTTCCTGTATTTTTGTGCTTTGCAAAGTAAATATTGCGTTGCAATGCTATTTTATTCACTTAATAAAAAAGCCTATTAGCTTATATAAATAGAACGTTACATACAAGATAGTAGAAATTGACACAAATAACGTAAAGAAACAATCGAACAATCTCGCTGACATGACTGTTAAATTCACACTTTTCTGCTCAAATTAAATCACACTTAATTATCCATTGATCTTTTTACTACACAGTTGAGTGTACGTAGTGAAGGAGATAAGATGCAACACTTCGCACGATTTAATTTTTATACTGATAGAATAAGGTTACACGAACCGGCGGAAGCAATTTGTAAACCGAACAATTCCGGTCGAATCATTGTTTGTTTTGGTCATATATTTCTTCTCAGTTATCCATTTGAGAATGAAAATTAAAGTAGAGAGTTTGATTCGTACCTATCCCGGCCATAGGTGCTCAGAGTAAGGACTTAGGTACTGTAGTACTAAAATTGGTTAATAATGACGGTTATTGTAAAGTTAGCTATTTGTCTTTTTATCAGACATTTGATTACAATAATCGTAGCTTACATATCATCTATCCGTTCCTACTTCTAAATGTCAAATAATTCAGGATGTCACAAGTGGCCAGCAACTAAGTGGTTTGCCGTGTCCTCTCCCACTGGGCACTTTATTGCATCAACTTTAACTTAACGTTGCTCTTATTTTGTAATGAGAAGAGGCACAATATTCAATTAAATCAATGTCATGGAATGATCACCTGCTAGATAAATCTTGTATATCAGCGGTGAATATAAATTACTACTGGATAGGACCGTAGTAGGTATTGCCTTTATGTGCATAAACAAAACACTTATTTTATGCAGTCAGGTAAAAAAGTCTACATCCTGAGTTCATTAATTACCTGCATACCAAATTTCATCAAAGCAGTTGATAAATTTATCCCTGAAAAGGTAACTGGTAGGCAGACATAGTACTTACTTTCACATGTAAAATACTGGTATCCGATATAGATCATAAAAGCGACACAAGAGAGAAGTCCTGTCTGTGAAATGTTTAGCAGTCAATACAATCTGAGGTGAATTAGAGTTTAATCTATAACTATAAGAAAGCTGTTGTTATGTTGAAAGTCGTGTGTAACAGCATTAAAATCGGGTTAAATTTTCTAGGTAAAGTATTTATGCTGGATTTACATTTTTCCGATATTTACAAAAAATAAAATTTCAAATTTTGTGCTCCTACAGGCAAAAGTCGCAAACGAAACCTATTGAAGAAATGAAACGCACGTACTTTAAAACGGAATAACAAAACATCTATGACCGTGAAATGTGATACAATTAAAAATTTCATCGAAAAATAATTTATTATCTTTTGTATTTCAGAAACAATATTGCTGAGCAATTATATAAGCTTAACGGTTATGCTTTCCATTAAGCTTGGCATGATTGAAGGTTCGGTTACATTGACATTTATTGTGGTCAAT
Organism: Meganola albula; assembly: GCA_936450015.1. NCBI lineage: Eukaryota > Metazoa > Arthropoda > Insecta > Lepidoptera > Nolidae > Meganola > Meganola albula. The sequence goes on along the minus strand of OW388155.1, from coordinate 6,745,453 downwards.
GACCGCACCACAAGAATTATACTATTCTTAAAGTGACTTCTGCTCTCAAATAGAACTACTTTTGAATTAGCAAACCCCGTATCAATTACTTCGTAATAGCATTTTTTACTTAAATTAATACATTTACAGCTAGCAATGACTAGCAAAATACCAATCTTAATGGAAGCTTCTCAGATAGCGTTATATTTTAACTGAACTACGTGAATAGAAATTGTAAATACAATATTCTTTAACTTGGTGTAGGAACATTTTACGCATTTACGGGTCACGTTCGGTCAACAACGGAATATCGCCAGACTACCATTCTCAAGTCGCAATAAATGTCTGTGTAGGAACTTGCCTTTTTTGGAGATTAAGGCTGCTCAATACCATTTGTTCGAAGGTAAATGTTAAATGGTAATTTAATTTAAGGAAGTAGGTGCAACAAACTTGTTGTTAAAAGTATCTCGAGTCTCGACAGATGTAGATTACACCGTTTTGGAATGTAACTGTAATGTCAAATTGCTGGGTAAGGTACAATGTAAAGCGTAGATTGATGCAGCCGGAGCCCTAATAATAGAGCGCGGTGCGATATTCATCGCTAACTGTTCTTTGATTGAACATCATCGGTCAACGGCTAATTATCAGAGATACGCCATTATTGCACGGATCTCAGTTCCATCGGAACTCCAAGTTTAAAGGCAGGTAGATACCGTAATAATGGACAAGTAAGGCCATATTTGTTACTGTAAACATAGGTTTCATTTAAAATATGTTTAACTAGAATGCGAAGTAAAATTATTACTACGTGAACTAAGGAATCGATAGTTGTAAGAGTGGTGTCGATATCGATACAAGGCATCGAGATAACAGATCAAATTCCGAAGTCCTTGCGGCTTCTGACGCAAACATTTCGTAATATAACACCAAAACGGTGAATGCACTTGCGAGTTGCGAAGCCGGCGCGCCCGGGATCCTCCTTTATAAACGACACTATCACGAATTCGGGCCACGATTCACTACTTTAACAAAGATTAACTCAATTGTATTGGGACTTGAATAAATAAGCTAGGCTCGAAATGAACCTGTTGGCATTGGTTGTGAAACTAGGTACTTGCCTGACAAAGAAATAATTTACCAATCCTTGTAAAGTTAGCTATTTATTGGCACTAAAGCATATAAAAATACAGGGTATATGTCATTAGGGAAACCTCTTTGAATATCAGTTTTAGTAATCTTAAGTTTGGCTTCATCAAAAATCTTTTCCATAAGAGCGCATGGACGTGTAACAGAGGAATCTTCTTCATCGTACTCTACTTCGCCAGACTGTGTTATATTCTCTTTAACAACTATTACACCATATTCGTTCAATGAATCTCGGCATCTCTCGAAAAAACTTATTAAATCATAGTCATTTAAATGACCGAGCACCCATTGACACCAAATTACATCATACTTTTTTTCTGGCTTGAAATGCTGAAGACCGATTCGGTACAGTGACTCAATCTTAGTATTATTGTTTTGTCCAATAAATTGTTTCGCCGCATTAATGAACTTTTCATCTTGTTCCACTAGGTCTACTTTTTCGAATTGTGGAATCAGTAGATGCTTGCTCACTCTACCAATTCCAGCCCCGCAATCTAAAGCCAATTTTTTTCCTGGAGGGCTTTCAGTACTAAATATACCTTTTAAGAAATTTAAGGAGCCATCGATGTCAATGTCTGAAATGTGTCCAAATCCACCAAGAACTCCATCCACGGTCGCAGGCACATTTGCCCAGTACTCTGCAGCTTTTTTATAAAATCCACTTTCCGTAGATGATTCGGTCATTGCGTGCTGTGTGACTTGACGGTGCTTTGACGTTTACTTTTTTGTTTGATAGAAAAACTATTGTCGCAAAAAGTTTCTATGTGAATTGGGATACTTTCCTTGACGAGTTTATGTCTTTGTTGCAGGCATTGATCGCTGCGGTAAACGAGACCCCGGAAGAAGATATTCGGGATGCACTGAAAACCCAGACGGAGAACCAGTTGGCGCTTGTGCCGCGGGGTCCTAAGCTCGTCAAAGACACCGTAGCTTATAACACCACCATCACCACTGATGACACGGTCAGTAAAGATATAACCTATATTAGTATCTTTGGATCCTACCAAAGCAAAGCACACAAAACCTACTGGGTCGAAATGATTTAGACCAACCAGCCTTGGTTGATGACTCAATTTGTATCAAAGTTGACTTATAAACTAAAACGGCATATCTACTACAATATTTTTACTTGTTTTGTAAAAGTTGGACACTTTAGGAACTACAGCAAAGTTAATAAATTAAGTACTTACTTGAATTTTATAAAAGAAAATGACTACCATTGCTATCCAGTTTATTTATTTATATCAAAAGAACGTGAGTTGAGTATGAAGGCACCGATTGAGTGCAGTCTATGTTTATTTAACGCTTGACGCATACTAACTGATGCCCAAGTTTTGGTTTTTAGGACTGAAATAAAAACCAAAACTTGGGCATCAGTTAGTATGCGTCAAGCGTTAAATAAACATAGACTGCACTCAATCGGACTAGGACTGTTCTAAATATTAAAACAAATAGAACTATATTATTGTTGATATAGAACTGTGTCGCTAATTATGTTTTAGTTCAGTGTGATATTTTCTACAAATATTGACCATTGCTTGTCCTTTTTTTTCGGATACGTGCACTATTTAAACATAACTCGCCATGTTTCTAAATCCATAAGTAATCAGAGTTTAAACTGTTTTGTATCCATGTTATTTCTTTTCTATTTTTATCTATTTAAAAATAAGTATATAATTATTTTTATTTACGACTGCACCGAATCCAATTCGTTGCTGCAGTTATTCTTCTTTGTTTTGTTTGCTAATCAGGGCCTAGACAAAGTCTTGATATTATAAATCCCATAAATATTGATCTTTTCGAATTTTTGCTATCACTTTGTCTAGGGCCTTAGGGCAAGGTCTGCAAGAAGCGTAAAATCCGCACTACTATCATAAATGCAAAAGTACTACCCGTGCGCGATAAGTTAAGTTCGCATGCAATACAACCCTACACCCGCTACGTAGTTTAAGTTTAAGGCGGCGTTGTTCGGAGTACAACACTCGCTACATTAAGAAAAAAATAGCAGAGACGAAGTCGCGGGTGAAAACTGGTTGTGATATTTTTTGTGGACAGTACAACCATGCGTCTGTGGCGTCACCGCCCCCAGGTCTTAACTTATTGCGTACGGGTAGTAATCTGTCTGATTGTTACGCTTCCTTGCCTAAATTACCGAACCAATTTGGTAAAATTTGGGTCAGAAGTTTTGCGCGCTAACCGAAATATGCACGGTCCGAAAGCTAGTAATATTATAAAATGTACCTATGTCTTTGAAATCGGTCATTACTCGTAAACCGTGCTCTAGGCTCTAAATATAGAATTTAAATACTGCCCTTTTTACCTTCCGATTGTAGCGGATATGTTTTATCCATAAAACATTTCAATTAGCCATGTTACCAACAAATACTGTTACATAATTTCAATGCACCGTACAACCAACATTTATTTCTGAAAGGAATCGTGATAATACATAAATATGAAGTGTAAACCTTCCTGTTATAGCCTGTGCATACATTATTAATGACTCTTGGTCACTCATAAAATGCTTATGGTGTTCATAGATAAGCGATTCTAGAACTAACTCCTAGTACCCACGTTAAACATTAACATTACTGATGTACAAAAAACTTAGTTTCTAGGTACTTGTTAACAAGTATAGTACGCTGCTAGAGTACCTACTTACTACTACGGACTTATTTTTATTCTAAACACTTTTATGTACAATTTAAATAGGAATCGACTCACGTAAATTTTCTACCAGCAAACACTAAGTAGTGAAAAATTGTGGAATGGGTAGAAGTGCACAAAAAATACTATTTTATTTTGCTGTGTAAATACCAATAATGGAGTTTAGTTTAGTTAAGAAATTGAGGTAGGTATAGATACTAAATTAACATCATATAATTCGATTCCTATACTTGTTCTAATTTGGCATATTAGATCACACCAAAAACTGCTTCAAATTTACTGTACTAAAACAATAATTGTCAAAAAAAAAAACCATTACAATTATGCCACGCCATTAAAATACGACCAGTACGCCATAATTACTTTATATGATTGGACATCATCATAACTGCAGCCCAGCTAGCATACAGCTTTTTCAATTTGGTACTTCGTTCCTTATTTAGTTTAATGTTATGATTAATATATAAATAAAACACTTCTGAATTTTATTTAGTTCTTAAAAATATCATTACATTGTTCACATAATGATTCGTCCAGAATACAATGATAATTTTAAACTCGCCCCTGAACAGTACCGGCCTAAGAGTGCCCAACACTCGCCGTATTTCCACGCTGGATTGCGATGCCTTTCAATTAGGAACGATCCGATCCGAAATCTTACATTTTTATCACCACACACGACAAAAATGTAACTTAAGTAAATCCGTTTATGAAAAGCAACCAAGTACCTAATATTTCAGAGTAAACCAGTCTCACAGAAATATTGCACGGTTAGAACTACCTATTTTAATAAAACTGATGCACCAGGTGATAATAACCATTAAGCCTAGAACACACTGTACTGATTAAGCCACCCAGGAACTTCCCTCGTTACAGTACTATCGCGACTTGTTAATTTTGAAGCCAGGTACTGTACAATAATATCTTACAAAAATCTCTGTGTTTAGGAGGAGCTCCGAGCACTGCGACCAGATGGCACGATAGTTACTGAGACACGGCACACCAAGGAGCAGGAACGGGTTTGCGACGAGGAATTATCTAAGGAAGAGGTAAATAACATTTAAAAGCTACCAGATATGATTTAATGGTGCGACGTGTAATATGTTATGTTCTATGTCGTCCACAGCAACATTGATACATGCAACCAGTGTTTCACGTAGTGATTTATAGAATTAAAAATAAATGTGCGAAGCGTTAGCGCAACTGTGTTGTCCTCGTCTTCGAAATATAAGGTCGCAGGTTCGATCCCTGGTCGAGCCCATACATCTTTGTGTGAATTTTTTCATCGCCGCTGCTCAATATCGGTGAAGCAAAACATCGTGAGGAAATTAAGAACTAATTATTCGAGGACATGTGACATCCATCAACCCGCACTTGGTCAGCGTGTTATGGCTTAAACTCTATCAATTCGTGAGATAGCTGAGAGAAGACTCGTGCCCAGCCATGGAATACTAAAAAGGGTTTAAGTAAAGAAGTGAAATGTGAACAAAGAACTTAGGTATAACTCATGTTTTGATTCAATTTGGAGTAGGTGAACACAAGTAATCTATCATTTATAGATTATTAAATAGTTCATTATTTAAGAACACTTAAGAGTGGTTATGAGTCATAAAATTGTTTCAAGAGAATACTGAAATCGTCTATGTAATATTTGTCGTAACGGACAAATATCGCGCTTTCCTTATTTTGACTTTACATTTCGACACGGGTTTCACTGGTCGTGAAAAAAATAATTAAAGACGAGCGCGTTAATTGCCTGTTATGATATATATTAATAATGCAACGCGAAAGTTTATTTCGTCTATTTAGTTTCAAACTCCTCAGTCAGAAAATTTAACTCGGTTTTGGTATTGTTTTTTGTGTGTAACTTTTAATTACGTTGTGCATTTGTAAAGACGCTTCAACTGTTACGTGTGTGCTGTACGTATTTACCTCACCTCTCCCGAAAACTGTCAGAAACAATTTAGTACTAGAAGTTACATATAACACCTCCCGTGTTGAAGAAGTCCGCACTGAATGATTTGACAATGACTTGGTAGTTACGTAGTATTGGTCAAGTTTTGCCTTACGGTCTGTAGTTTTTATCTTGTACTTTTGTTGGCAGGCAAAGTCACTAGCTAGTGATAAGAGTGTGGTGGAAGAAACAGGAGGCACTGAGAGGCGGAAGCGAGTCGACCTTGAGCAGAGCACAGATCTAATGGCGGGCGGCTTGCGTGTCGCTACACATCTTAAATCACGTTCCCGCACTGAAGAAGGTTTGAACTTTTTTTTACTTTCGAAACAATGGCATTGAAGAGAATATCTCCCTGTGCATGTGCATTTTACATTGTATTTGTTGAATGGATCCTACGTGTTATTCAAATAAATTTGATGATGATTGATGATTTTTGTTGCAGTTGAAAAAGAAGGCCAACCGAATATGGATGATGACTGGGATAGTTTATCAGTGAGAATGCGACGCCAGCGCCGCCTTCGTCACAACGGTAAGAATTTGCACTATTACTTTAGATAAAATTCATAGATAGCAGTATTATAATTAGTACTTCTACTCGTCAAGAGATGGCGCTTTTTGTAGTTTTTTGTCTTGGTTCTAATTAAAACTCATAGATGGTGTTGACTTATATGTTTTTAATATTTAGACCTACTTACAAATTCGTCAGTGTTTAGTGGACTTAAATTTAAGTTAATAGTAAATTGATAAAAGTTTTATAATTATTACTACATAACCTTTTTTTTGACACAGATAATAATAATACAATTTGTTGGTAAAAAATATGCTAAATAGAAAAAAATATATTATTTATTATTGCTTTATAATTTGTTTTAATAACATTCTTATTACTAACAAGACAATAATAATATGTAGGTACTTAAGATAACTACGCTTAATTATTTTAATTTTTAATAACTAGTTGCCTTAAAAGTCTGCTCCATCAATTATAGATTTCTTAGCGTGGGTTGAGTTACTAATCAAGTAACACACAATACAATAAATACACTACTATATTACATTGAAAGAAGCCTTTTCTACGTAACTTATCTTCTCTTCTAATACATAAAATTAAATTCTCGTGTCACAGTGTTAGTTACCATATTTATTTACTCCTTCGAAACGGCTTCACCGATTTTTATAAAATTTTATCTGCATATTCAGTAGGTCTGAGAATCGGCTACTATTTATTTTTCATACCCCGAAGTGACAAGGTTTATCCACCCTAACATTTTATTTTTATTTTTTTGGACAAAATTTTATTTTAATTATTATTTATAATGTGGCATTAAAAATACATACCACCCTAAATTTTCAGCCTTCTATCACCAACCCCTATTTTTTAAAAGCGATATCAAAGTAATTGAACGATTTTAAGAAAGCTTTAAAAGATGAGAAATACGCGGTACGAAGTTCGCTAGTGCAGCTAGTAACAATATAATAAAAAGGGGGGGGGGGGATACGTGTATCTATCTGTGTACAAGTTTGTTGTTGTTGTGGGAAACCAATAGACAAAATTTATATGCGCTTTTTTATCGATATCGTAATAGAGATGTAGGTAAGCACCTAATAGAGACGGTCATTTTTTTACTTAATCGTAATTTATTCTGAAATAGGCTTGCGCTTGACTACAATTTGCCTTACGTTAAGCAATGATGTAGTCTACGATAGGGCGCACCAGCCCAATATACCGATGCACTCGCGATTACGAATGATTTTCGGTGAGAAGGTGGCCCTTAATCTCATATAACATAATTACCAGTTTATTGATTGTCACCTGATTGGCAGCACCCGGGGACAACGTGGGGGGATTCAGATAAAAGGTGCACTCCCACGGACAAAGATGAATAAATAGGTAAATAAATTAGGTAATTTTCAATGTTTCAATGTAAAAACCTGTTTATTTGACATTATTCTAGTTTTAATTTGTGTTCATTTATGTCTTTTACCGATTTATAGGTATTATTCTGAATAAAAAAATAAAAAACGCATGTTTTAGGTAACAACCATTTCTATCTATTGTTTTAGAATAAAAATCACATAATCGGTAAGTACTTGTACACAGACACAAGCACACTAGTTAAACATATGACGCAACTCATTTTGTCAGCAGGGTTTAAAAAGAAAGTTCTATGCGACCCGTATGTTTATTTTTGTGTGTTATCTCAAATTAAATCCCGCTGGTTTGTGTAAGTTTAAAGCGAGCATTGGCGACTTCAAATAGGACCTTCAATCTAGATCTCTATATATTTTTGTTTTTCGAATTCCGAAACTTAACTTACACGTGTATACTACATTTTATATCATGCTCAGTATACATATAGCCCCATAGCCTTTTCTAATAGTAGTCTATTAGCGCGCTCAACCGTCCAAACAAATATAGGTACTCTTCAGCTTTCTAATATTAGTAAGTACCTATAGACGCATTTAAAATTCAAGTGGATTTTTTTTTTTACAATTGTATTTAATAATTAATTATTTAGTTTTAAGTTCGTATTTTTAAGGCGTTTTTGTTTTATTTGTTTTTTTTCCGCGATACTATCCGTTCCGTTATAAAATAGTTTCATTTCAATGTGTAATATTCGCGTAAATTTAAGGAAATACTAGGTTCTATAATTTAAAAGTAGATGTGTACGTAATCAATGAGTTACTTTTCAACCGACTTAAAAAAGAAGGCGGTTCTCAAATCGACTGTAAAATTATTTGCACATTATATTTTATCAAAATCGGTTGAGCAGGTTTTAGGTTATTGTTAAAGCATTGAAGTTGGTTCGTATTTTTTTAAAAGCGATTATTGTATAAGTACCTATATTATGTATTTTATTTAACTTGCGACCTTGTCCCACAAGCAGTTAACTATACCCGCTATTATTGTCCAAGTTGATCGATCACTGGTCTCCATTCAACTGTGATATATTGGACGCAAACTTCCTTCTCGTAAAGGACGAATTGAACAAGAATCTTGCTTGTAATGATGATAGATTGAAGAAAAAATGTGTACTAAAAATCTTATTCGATGTTAACGCCTGACATAACATGGAATTTATTTTATAGGTCAATTTAACGAAGAAGTTACATTTGTCAGAATTTTTTGTTACATACCTACTAACGTTTGGAATTACATCCATCGAATCAAATTAATCCCAACTTTTTATTTTTTTATTCTTCGATAATCTGGCGCTTGACTACTACTTGCCTGTTGTTAAGCAATGATGTAGTCTGCGTTGGAACGCGCCAGCCCAGTATACCGATTCACTCGTGATTACGAATGATTATCGATGCGAAGGTGGCAGTGGAATGAGCCTCCTTAAGGTTAGACACCTTAAAGAAGCAACAATTCCGACCCATCCTCTCTGCATGGTGTCACCGGCTCGGCAAGGCCGCATGACGGTGCGGCTTTGTCTGGTGGGTGGTCACTAACCACGACCGAAGCCTACCACCAGTTGATTGCCACCTGATTTGCACCAACCGGGAATAATAAAGCCCTTAAATTCCGAAACTGCATACAATTCTACACTTAGTTTTATGGATTTTATCTCTCACAATAGGTATATCTCGCAATTCGGTGTGCCTCTTGGCATAGGCCTCCTCTAGCTCTCTCCATTGAGCTCGATCTTCAGCAACTCTGGTCCAGTATGGTTCTAGAGTTATCCGGATATCGTCACTCCATCTTGTTTTTGGACGCCCCTGTCTTCGGGTGTCCCCTCTTGGATACCATACTGTAAATTTTTTTTGCTCCATTTATTTAATAGTCAGTATCTAATATTAGAGGATTTATTTACGAAGGTACTACTTAATTATAAATTTCGTCCAACTAAATATTTAATAGTGTGTGGGCATCTTATTAATACGCACAAGTTTTTGTGAGCTATAGCTTGGAGGTATTGAAAACATAATATCAAGAGGTTTTAATGGGACAAAAAACAAACATTATTTTGAAACCTATGTAGTTAATCAAAGTGTACCATGTACCTAATCTAAAGAATAAGAAAAAAGATACCAGTCATTTTCCGAGTCAGAATCATATCAAAGGTTCCGTATGTATTTTAGATACTATCATCCGAAATTTTATTTATTATTCTCTATGCTGAAATGAGTGAATGTATTCTGATGAAATCAATAGGTACTAGTCCGATTTGAAAAATTCTTGTACTGTTAGATTAACTTTTTACTGAGGAAGGCTGGGTACCTTTTATCTCACTGCTCAGCACGATATAAAACGTAGGTCACCCGGGCAAAGCCGCGGTGGAATGATAGTTTAGGATAAAACTACATACCTACACACTTACTGAAATGTAATTTTATACCAAATTTCAGTGTTGTTTTAAGTTTATTACATGAATTACCATTTATAGGACTGTTTATATTAATAATATTTATGCTCGCTTGGGACAGTAACAATATTTTACGTAGAAGTAGCAATAGGTTTAATATTATGTATTTTACTATTTTTTTAATTAGAAATAAAATACACGTTCGTGAAAATTCTATGAGATGCAACCTGCTGACACACAGACTGACTAAGGGACGGCCGATGCTACGGTTCAGGCCATAGACTAGCCTATCTCCCCAAAGGGTTTCGTTTTTTTGCGGTCCACGCAGACTTTTTTAAGTATATGAATTAAGACACTTATGGCTATGTGCCTATGTAATCTACTGTGTTTCCTACTGGTTTAGTAGAGTAGATATTCTCTTGAGTTGATATAAAATAAGTTTATGCAGATTCTGAAGTCATTTTACTTTCTCTTACAAATCTGGTAGTTAAATCGTTTTGCTAACAATTAAGGAGTTTGTAGAATACACGTGCTACACCTAAACGAGTGTTTAAGTAGCCAATTTAGTGCTCAGTGTCCATCAACATGCCTCATAAGGAGTGATGTGGCGCCCACGTTCGTTGTTGTAACTTGTAAAGCTTTACCGTTTCCATCGCAAGTATAGACTGTTTATAATGTTCTAATTTTAAATTACCGAAGGAAATACTAATGTGATTTGTTAGACAGTAGAAACGGCATCGTAGTTTTTATGCAGTTATATTAATAATAATAATAATAAACAAGACACAAGAATCAAAAAGAGAACTAAACATAAGCATATCATACAAATTGTAACAATCTAGTGTATGTGAGGAGCTGGTGTCTATTATAGGTGCAACCTGTATTATAGTAAACCAGGTCCTCACCCCACTGAATTTGATAAAAGACAAAACTTAGTAATGTTAATACTATTGCGAAACGTATAAATTAGTGCATTATGACCGTATAGCCACCTTGCAGTTGGAGTGCGGTTGACCGGACTGCACGATAGCTGCAAGCGGACTGCATAGTCGGTTTACAGTTTTGATGCAGTTACACGAACTGCATTACAACTACCCAGGAACTGCCACAGCAGCTGGGTTGCAGTTGAAATGCTAGCACTAAAGGCCCGAGAACGAATATGTAAACCCCTTACTTGCGCCTATTTGTTACGAATAGTCACCCTCCTATTAGTGCACGAATAATTGGGCGAGTTGTTCGGCAAATAGTTCGGTAATAGCGCTGCAAGATACTTAATATCATATTATCATTTTATTCTTATAAAATTCGGAAAGGCCACACTTGTACAGTAAAGTTGACAATTAACTTAATATCCTGACTTTCAATGCCACAATTTTTTAATAATAACTCAGAGTTATTATTAAAATAAAATGAAATTCTATTTTTTTATATGATAGATGGTACACGGGTGTTAGCGATTATTATGTAGACTAAAAACTACAAGTGGGAGGCTATGAATAGATAAATAGATATCTTAATATATGATTCTACGCAGTTGCCTAACATTAAAACTAATTAAAATACGTACTAATAACTTATTGAATTCTAAAGTCATTTATGTTAAATCTACACTAGGTGTCAAAGATAAATGGGTCATCAAAGTCTTAATTATATGCCTCTGCAGGTTGATGTATTTTTAGGAGGCATTCAGTAAAAGATAATAAATTACAACCACAGATCATATTACAACGCAGATATTTTTAAGGATTTTTGATATACATAAAGAAATTTTAAATTAATTGTAATTAGGATTCATATAATTTTACTTCAGTAGGTACCTAGGGTTGAACCAGTGGCTTCCAGTCCCAAGTAGAACAAAAAAGTTTTTAATACTTATATTTACTTGTAAATATTTATTAAATAGGGAATAGGCTCGCCCCCTGTTAGGAATGGGACCTATAACATAGCCGGCACAATGCAGGTGATATTCGCTCTGCTTACACCTTCGGGCAACTCAGGCGTATAATATTAAAAAACCTAGGTATAGACCGACCGTATAACTCTCGTATCGCCTATCGCCAAGATTCTGACTCCTCAAGCTGCACAGACAGTGATGATGATTCAAGCCATATGGATATTAGTGACGAATAGTTTTACATTACTTTTATTTGTGGTTAAATAGTTCTTTATGAGATTTAATTTATGTTTTATGACTTTGTACCTCAGATGGCGATACGCGAGTTAAACGGTCGGCCTATAAGCTATTTTTACGAATTGTACAAGTTTTAAACATACCAGTATCTCTTGTACGGAAATCCTTTACAATGTGAGATCACTTAAGCTTATACTGGAAATGTATAACTTTATGTGTAGCCTTGTGTACATGACATATTAATACCTACAGCATACGTATTTTGTGACATATAGAAACATGAAAACTGGGCCTTTAGACAAAGTGACATACTGAAGCGATAGGTAAACGAAGATCGAAAATAACAAACCGTGACAATCCTACCTAAGTCAATCTCATACATGAGATTGACTTAGGTAGGGTTGTCACGTGACTTTTCGAAGGTAAATGTCGACATACTGTAACGATAATGTATGGGACATTATCGCTCCAGTATGTATCTGTTTAGTGGCCCTGTGTGTAAATATCCTAAAATATTGTTAATATACCTTGTCGTAATATAATCGAACAAAGAGATATCTAAGCATTGAATGGTGTGATAAAACATTACTGTTCAGAATACGTTACTAGGTTTACATAATGTGATTCATACAGGCTCTATACAACTGTAGGTTTGTTATATGTATTGATATTTACACACGTGTACATTATAATAATGTTTTTGTGTAAAAACATAGAATACCATATTAAATAGTAGATACCTACTATATGTATATAATAGAATATGCAAGATTTCTAATCCATCTTGTAAATTGTTTTGAAATGAAAAATAAGTATATTAAGCCTGTGTCGCGTAGGTACTTCACGTTCACAGATCTACTTAGTTTGTAATAACGCAAAGGACATTCACTCCTCAATTTTATTAAAAAAATACTCAGATTTATGAGTAATAATTCTTAAAAGCAAACTATACATTATAATATAAAATACATTATCATTTTTATGATTGTGTAAGGGCTAATGCCTAAAATTAATAATATATTGTTAATGATCTATAGATCCAATGAAAGATCAATATAACGAATGAAATGGAAATTAGAGATTTGTTCCTTGGAATATTACCTATTAAAAACTGAAACTGCTAGATGAGAGGTGTAATATTTTTTTATATTTTATTGCTAGTTTACGACCACGAATTCTAGCGAATTAGGCTAGCGCCTGATACAAGTTGTTGTTTTTTCATAGCCGCTGATCAATATCGGTAAAGAAAACCGGCATGTCAAAGAACTAATCATTCGAGAACATGTGACATACACCAACCCGCACTTGGCCAGCGTGTGTGGATTAAGGCCTAAACTCTCTCAATTCGTTAGACAGTTGAGAGAAGACCCGTGCTCAGTAACAGTTCGACAAAGGGTTTGAAGTGAGTGAGATGTATGCATATGTACCTACCTTATGTCAATCCATGCAGGTACTTAATAAACTATATGACTGCAATATATTATTCGAATTTGTCCAATCATATTACTGTGAATGAATAACAAACATTCATCCTTATATTTTGGAAATTTTCGCGTAAATAGTAGGTAGGTACTTTACTAAGTACCTTCCTACTATTCAGAATAGGTGTAGAGATTGAATGCATGTAGTACCTATGTATTCTACTAGATATTTAAATGTGTAGGTACATAGGCATTCAAACTCTATGTAATCCCTAGTAATTCTATATTTTTGAAATAATCCAATATTACACAGGAATGCGTTAAAGTAGGTTATTTACGTACCTAGGTACTCTTCATAAATGTAGGTCTGTACTTAAATTTTAATACCTAGTTGATCACAGTTTTCGCAATGAGAGATTTTAGGGCATGTAAACTTGTTGCGAAGATCAGTTGATGTGATGTCGTTGACTTGTCAAGTATTATGCAATTTTAGCAAAGTGTTTTACCAATTTATTTGACAAGCATCGGTTTTAGTTACAATAAAAAGAACATAAAAAATCCTTGTAAATTCTAAATTAATTAATTTATATTTTAAATACCTTTAGTTACAATACGAGTACCTATAACTATCTTAAAAATTGGCAATGTCTATTGGTTGTTTTTAACGTTGGTATACCTGTAATATACGGCCGATAACCAAATTTAGATCATTTGTACATAATAATAATAAAATTAACATTATTATTGTTATATAACTCAAAGATTTATTGCTCATTAATCAGCAGTAGGTCGAACTAATAAAATGCTGCTTTAGGTGCCTAAACTGTATTTATTTAATTGTTTATAGACTAAAGCATTACTATGACGAATAAACAATCCATATTTGATAAGTTTTGACATAGGTAAATGTAGTTTATAAGTACTTAGTAGTTAGGTATTAGGTAGTCATCGGATTGAAATTAATTTGTCGACTAAATACTAATTTCGTAACACCATAAACATAGCCGTAATACTGACCTAAAATTACCATTCAGTCACAAATGTGTACGGTAATGTCTCATAAGGTGAAGTAAAGCTGTCTCTAGTATATCACATTGACCTTCGATAGTTTGGCAAACTTATTGACTGAGCGGTTACGCCATGCGCTATGTCGCGCGCTGTGGAAGATGCGACAGACGCGGCCACTCAGTAGAGAACCGCAGCGCGCGCGCACGCGCCGACACACGCACATTTTACACAAAGTAACTTCGCACCGCTAACATTCTGCTTCATTTGCAGATCACGACAAGGACTACAAGCGGCCGCTTGACTACGACATTGAAGAAGAAACGCGTAAAAAAGAAACCTCAAAGTGGCTTGAAAATCATTTCGGCAGCGACTCACCCTCTTCACATGACTCCATCGCTGAAGAAATAGGACGTCGACCAGAACCGGCTTTCTACAACAAGAAACCCGAAGACGAGGGCTACTACGGAAAAACTTCATCTGTGCCACCACCACCAGTTTATGGAGACCGAGTTTTACGAAAAACAAAATCGTCGACACCATCGGACGAAAGAACCGCCGCACCTGTGAATAGGACTGGCGGTTATTTCAAGGGTGTGGCTGACTGGTCCCAACGGCGAGCGAGTAAACCCAGGATGCCTGAGCCGCGTAGTTCATCCCCTTCGCCACCGACAGTGCGCTCACCTTATGCCAGTGACGACAGGTTGAATGGTTCGTCTCCTAGACATGTGTACGGGAAGCGCGACTCGCCTCAGGGAAGGTCATCATCACCGGTCGGCCGCCGCAATCCGCCTTCGCGCGACGACTCCGCCTACGTCTCCTCGTCGACAATGCACAGTCCGCCGCGCGGCTCGCCATTTCGGCCGCTAGAAACCGACCGTTCGTTCCGTGAACCCTCAGTAGAGGACGACTATCGGCCGATCGCACCGGAACGCAAACGACAAACAAAATTACGGCTTTCTGAGGAACATCGCTACGACAGTGGTTACAGAAGCTCTTCTAGAAACGAAAATTCAGGGCGTTCTCGAGACAGTCGCGAGGAGGTGGCCGTCGAACCTCCCCCGGATTACTCACCTCCGAGGGAGAGACGTGAAAGTTCGGACAGAGATCGTACTCCTCCCAGGCGCCGGGAACGAGACGAGCGTAAGCAAAACCAGAAGACTCGATTCGCCGACAACGGGCGACGGCCATCACCGGCGCGTAAGTCTGTCGGTTCTGCGATTGGAAATTCTATACGGAAGTTAGTCGGGAAGATCAGGTCAGCGTCGGCTGAACGCAGGGCGCGGTGGCGTAATTCGCGGACTCCGTCGCCATCGCCGGAGCACTCGTCGCGCACATACAAGCAGTACGGCGGCGAGCTGGCGCCCCCCGTCGCGCCGCAGCGTTACTATCTGGGGGAGGACCCATTCGCGCCCAGCATCTACGGCCGCGAGCACAAGTACGAGGGCAGTTCGAGGCGCGCACCCGCCGCCGACGCCCGCGACCATCGTGACAGGTGAGCCATCATCTTATTCTCATTTATAATAATAAATCAGTCCACATAATCGAACTAATAAATTAAAAACATATTTGGACGTATGTAGTAACCTGTTAATTTTTCCATCCGACATACTTATTTAGTAAAGTTGTTAGATAATTTATTAAGTATTAACACATAAAAGAACAATAATAAACGAGTATTAAACAACGGGCTGTCCTTGTTGAGCCGTGCGTCCACCTACATCAACGAGAACCTTTAATTGATACTTTGTTTATCAAATTACCATAAAGTTACGGAGATATAAGAAACAGTAGTAATAAAGTAGACAGATTCCGCAAACGATTATCACGTGGGTTGGACCAGTACCTAAGTACTTACTCGTGTTTCATAACACTGGTTAACTTTGTCTTCAGAAAAGAGTATAACTTGAGTTTCAACATAGGTTTGTTACATTGTTTACGTGGCTGGGAGTATGGCATTACTATCCTTTACCTTGCAGCCTTTGACAATCTCAACAAAGCATAGTTGGTCTAATTAGCGTTATTTTCATACAGTTTCTGTGAGAAAACAATTAGTACTCTGGTTTTTAAACGAAAGTCGTAATGTAAATTCTTACGCGTTGTAAATAACAGCCTTTTCTACAATTATAATTATACACCAGCAGCGTGCCCATTCGGTACGATTTCTAAAACTAATTACTTTATTAACTAAAATGTATCTAAATTTTCACAATAACAATCTGTAGGTACCTGCCGTATTAATATTTATATTATTTAAAAAATCAAAAATCCGACTGCGTTAACATCAGCTAACCCAATTGAATGGAGAACTGATTTGGCGTGAAAAATCTTAAATATATTTTTTTCATAATTCTCTTATACCTACCCAGTGTCACTCTCACGACTAAGACGAATCTAATGATACCTCTCAGGCTCAGATGCAACAAGCCCTTTGCAACAAGGCTCTAGACTCTATTACATGCATACATACACTAGCTGTCCCAGCGAACTTCGTACCGCGAATGTTTCATCTTTTAAACCCTTCCTTAAAATTGTTAAAGTACTTATATCGCTATTAAAATATAGGGGTTGGTGATAGAAGGGTGAACATTTAGGGTTGTATGTATTTTTTAACGCCACATTATAAAAAAATGTCTAAAAAATACAAAAAAAAAAAATATGGGTGGATAACCCTTGTCACTTAGGGGTATGAAAAATAGATAGTAGCCGATTCTCAGATCTACTGAATATGCATATAAAATTTCATAAACATTTCGGCCGTTTCGGAGGAGTATGGTAACTAACACTGTGACACGAGAATTTCATCTACTATATAAGAATAAGTCGGGTTTTTCTTCCTGACGCTATAACTCCAGAACGCACGAACCGATTTCAACGGTTTTGCATTCGTTGGAAAGGTCTCGGGCTCCGTGAGGTTTGTAGCAAAGAAAATTCAGGAAAAATTTCAACAGAAAAGCGGGAAAATGTTACATAAAACGAAGCCATCTGGTGGCGAAACGGAGTTCGCCGGGTTTGCTAGTACTTATTAGATGTACTTTCTCGTTCTGGTGGAGTCGGGTAACAAGTAATCTTTTAGTAAATAACCAGAGGTACCAATAGAACCTAATGTTTCTCAACAGCTGTGCCTGTTAAAAGTGTTCATGTTTCTTTACATTATTAGTAAAATAACAATTAACGAGTAACTTTCAAAGCTATTTATCTGGAACTAATTTATTCAGAAATATGCACCTAAGTCGTTTTAGAAATCGCGGATACCTATTCAATGCAAACTGTGACGAATTTTGACAAATGTAGGGTATACTTATTGGGAAATGTGCATGAATAGATCTTTGATACGCGAAAGTTAAAGAGACACGCCATTTCTAAGTTGAGGCAGAACGGTATCTTTCCTGATCTACACAAGTTAAATCAATCAAAAGAATTAGATGTATTTGATAGTTTGTCTGTTCAAAGGCGCTTTCTCTAAAGCAATATTTTTGAAAGATTTTTTTATGTTATCTCTTTTGAATGATAGAAAAAATAGTATGGACTATTAACGCTTCACTTCAAACCTCAACTATCTTAGGCTTTAATCCACAAACGCTGCCAAGCGCTGGTTGGATGTTGCACGTCCTCGAATTATCAGTTCTTAGACATGCCGGGTTCCTCACGATGTTTTCCTTCACCGATATTGAGTAGTGGCGATGACAAAATTCACACAAAGATGTGTGGGCACGACTGGGGATCGAACCCGCGACCCTAAACTGCAAAAACAATGCTTCTCTACTTGCGCCGCGGCGGGATTATATTGATCCGGGGGTCTAAATAATTGTTTTCATCTTAAATAATAATCTCTAAATAATTTTAATGTTTTCAAGTTTCTAAATTCGTCAGTTTCTAAATTTATTTTCGAATTTCACAATGGTCAAAGTTTCAAAGAAATTTGTAGTGTTCCATTTCAAATGTATATCAGGCTACAACAGTAACAGTAGATATTAGTGTATTATAACCTTCCTCCTAATCTAATGCATCTCCGTGATTACTAACAAGACAAAGAAAACGTTCAGCCAATCTATATTAATACCTACGACAATGGTTTCCAATTAATCAAAAACAATTAATGCTGTTTCAATTAAAACTGCGTTCCGGCATAACTTGCCTTCTTTAAGCCGGCGTCCATGTATTCCCTTAAAAGGGTAAATAAGCCTTAAGTGCGAATAAACCCTTATTTAGACTATGAGTCACGGTGTTTGTTATATGAGACACGTTTTATCAAGAATTAAAGCTATGTTTGTAATGACTAACTTGTCCTATTCTAAGTACGGTTTAAGTTCGATTATAGGTTGAAAGATCTATTGATACAAACTGACGCCAATAGGTCGACCGCAGCTATCAACAATGTCGGTACTACAAAAAGGCTACTTTTCAATACGGCCTAATACAATTTTAAGTTTAACTAGTGACCCGTATACCCGCACGGGTAGATGCTAAAGGGAATTTTGAAAAAGTGAACGTAGATTTTTGTGAAAAAACAAACTAATCGAAAAAACTAAAAAATCTAAATACGTAATACTTTTAAAATTAAATACGTGTGCAGTTTTATTTAGCACCAAAAGACCAGGGCTGCACATTTCTTTTTAGAACATAAATTTTAAAGTAATTTGGAAATCCAGTAATCTCGACAGTTTAGGTGTTCTGGGACTTGGTAGTGTTCCAACACATTGAGCCACTTTACGCGTGCCGTTGTTGAACCAGGCTTTCAGGAGTAGTAATGGCTAGATTAGTTAATAAAACATACAAACTGAAGCCGTAATAAATAAAATTACTTTCGGATCTACTTGTCTATTTAAAAATACACTTGATTTATGAAATAACTATTTGCTTTTCGAATGCGGCTCTGCCCGCGCGTATGTCGGTTGTCGCGCTCAACCATTAACCTGTCTTCTTTAAACGCTACTCAATATCCTTCCCCGGGTCTCAAACTATCTTCATACCAACTTTCGTCCAAATCGGTTCTGTAGTTTTGGCGTTACAGTGCGACAAAAAGACAGGGTTATTGTTGCATTTATAATATTAGTAAGAGCTATAGCTTTCCGCAGGCGGCTTCACCAGCGACGGGACTTACAATTTATAACATGCCCAGCTGTGGCGTTAAAAGTAGCTTAAAGTCTTCCGTCAGTTCGTCAATAAATAGGCTATCTAACACTACAACAATTTTCGTGCATTCTACCAAACAATCAAATACATTAGCTTTGTAATATTAAGTATAGATTAGAGTGATATACAGTGATGTGATGCTAGAAATATGTGTCATTTCTTGGTACTAAATAAGGTGTTGGACGAAATTCGATGTTCATATTGCTGTTTGGTCTAATATGACAAATGACATGACTCATTGCTGAGACACCTGTCTCAGCTAAGCGGAGGTGGTGTATGCTAATTTGTGTTATAATTATTTCGCAAATGACATACGTACAACAGCGACGCATTTGCTTCCGCAATGTTTGTACACATTTCAATTTGACGCTCAAACTTATGTACTCACTTGTCAAAGACACGTATCTATCCGATGTCTAAATAAAAGCTGTAGGTCTAAGCAGTTTATAACAGGTTTTTACAAAATAAAACAATGTATCTACAAGTTTAAAAGTTCTTAATGATGTTGTGAACAAGGCAGATAAAGCGTATAAGAACGCACGTAAACAAAACATGGTCGTTAACTATGTGGGTGGAGATCCCCCATTGAATCCAATTATCAGACACCAACAAGATTACATTTTTGTTACTACTACACATAATTGTACGTGGGCACGGTTCATTACATAGTCACGATTCATCAATAAATATAAAACACTATATCACATTCAAATGTTTCCTTTGTCATTCCAGGGGTCAATTTTCGAGCACGTTGGGTCGATTCAGTCACTCCACAAGTCGATTGAATCCGAACACCGAGCCCGAAGAGGAGTACATGCGCAGCGCCCAAACGCTGCCCAGGAAACTCCACGACCGCAAAGAAAAATCTACTGAAAAACCCAGCTCAAATAAGTATTGGCATCGTCTCACTCCTAACAAACGTTCAAGTAGTGCGGTCAATATATCCAACAACGGAACTTCTACTCCTGAAGGAAAAATCAACGGCTATCCACCAGGACCAGCTAAACCTGCAAGGACCTACAAGGCCCTAAACAGAAGCAAAAGTTTTGCTATGGGCGCTCCTGAACAGGAGACCCACCCACGTTACGTATCTAATATGCACCGCAATTACTCTACTATGTATAAGTCAAACCCTCACCTGAGTCGTCTAGACGAGACACCAGAACAGCTCAAGAGTCCTGGAATTGTATCTATCATCAACCGCAGTCAGCGCGACCTTGCCGACGCAGTTTCTCGAGAGACTGAGCGCAGACGTGACGGATTGTTTGGAGCTAGATATGGAAAAACTACTCCTTTGTCTAATGGTCACACCAATGGCTACCACAAATCTTACGAAGAACCGGATAAGAAAAAGATATTCCTCAAAGGCCTCCGTGAACGTGCTCCAGATTTGTACCAAACGTTGCACGCTGACGACGAGTCTGACGGCAGCAGAATTTCACCTCGGTACACACCATCGCCGTATAAGGACCGTATATCAGAAGAAAGGAAAATACCTTTGTATAAGACAGATTCTGTCAATAGAGAAACAAGTCCTTTTGTGTCACGGTTAGATTCCAGGTTAAAGTCGCCAGCGATCCGGCGAGGCAGCAACAGTAGTGATAACTTCTCAGAGACATATCGCTACACTACACGGTCCGGGGATCCCGAACGTCCGAGTGTCACAGATACAGTAGAAACCGTCAGCAAAAAAGTTGTGCCATCGAGAGACGGTCGCTCGAAGGAGATCATTGAATCGAGAGAAATAAATTCCGTGACAAAAAGCAGGGGATACAAAGGAGAACCGATCTCAAATATAAAGTATATAGAGAATGGGATCCGGTCCCCGCACTCATTTGATGCTAAAAATGGACCGTTGTACTCAGAGCGTAGGAGTAATAACTATAAAGTGATTGAGAAAATGAGAGATTATTAGTAACAATTAACATTAGACACATCTATTCTGCCATATTTTTCGAATGTACTCGTAATAAACGAATCAGAGTCATGCACAGACTGAATCTATAAAATTAGTTAGTAAGATGTCTAACTTTATAACAATTGTTTATTTTCATTTAGCGGTTTTTGTGTTATACATGTAAAAAAAAGTCATAGAGCTTTACTAATTTAACTTTAATATTGATCTAATTCCGTCCATCGCAATTTTATAATATTTTTGAGTACTTTACAATCGAAAGTGTTAACTTTGTGAATAGCTTTATGTTTAACATTATTCATAAGTACTTTATAAGATAATTATTAAACGAGTAATAATTAGTTGAATTTCAATTATAATGAAAAATGTATCAATTAAATATAATTTGTTAATACGCACTAAATATTGTTTCTTTTTCAGTCAACCCATTTACTAAAAGGTAAAATAAGCTATAAAAAAGAAAAGGTTCCCGACAAAACTCAATTAACTTTTATCTGACGTGTATAGAATCACGAATGCGAATGTAGTACTTACCTAAGTACTACATTCGTGACTATACACGGCAGCAGTTTTCTGAAATCCGTATTGTATGGGCTTAGAGCATTTAACACGGGAGGTGTTATACGCAACTTGTAGTACTAAATTGTTCGTGCCAGTTTTTTATTTATTCTATAATAGCCTTGCGCTTGACCACAACTTTCCTGATGTGAAGCAATGTTGCAATCTACGATGGAACACGCTTACCTAATAAATACCGATTCACTCGTGACTTGAAGACAGGTAGATTATAGCTATCGGGAAACAGAGATGCCGGCAAAGAATTCCACAACTTTGCAGTTCGCACAATAAAAGTGGAAGCAAAGCGCTTTGTGCGTGCCCGTGGAATTTCCACCATATAACGTTGGCGTATAGCCGTACCTCTACTTGTCCGATGGAAGAACGGGGATGGGGGAATAAGATCCTAACGCACCAAATCCAAAAGACCGAAAGGCTAGCAATATGCGGCGATGCTCGAGGCTTTGCAACTTAGCCTTGACGAGGGATTCGTTGCAAATGAGCCTCTTGGCTCGCCTTTCAATAGACTTCAACGTCTTGAGTTGGTATTTAGCTGACCCCTCCCAAAGATGCGAGCGGTACTCCATGCAGGTTTTTTGGGTACCCACGTACAGCAAACATGTAAAAGTTGAAGCGTCTTTAAAAAATTCACACGTTATTAAAAGGTACACACAACCACTAACCATGAACAGTTTATTCACACAAACTGTTCATGTACTTCGGCAGAGGGGAACGCGTGCTATTGCACGTCGAAATCGGGTTCGACTTCTTCCAATAATTACTTATTTTTATTCCTCATGTCCAAGCTCTGATGTACGGAAAAAAGGAACTAATCGAATTCAAAAGTTGTTTTTGAGTCATGCATGATTGTTCATGAGCGAGTTCGTACTCTGACTCGCACTTGGCCGATTTTCGGGTAGCTGTTACCACAACATTTTTTTATGTCTGGATCCGGCCTGCATTACGCAATACCTATATCATGTGGTGCCATCTATTAGGATTTGAGGTGGAAACATTTCAGCGGTGCCATTTGGCAACTTAGAACACTTTTTGGTTACTTACTCTAGTTCAAAATGAATAGTATAGATGGCGTTGTAACAGTTTTCATTTTAAATAATACTAGGTAAGTATTTATTTAAATACTGATTCAGTTTTTTCAGAAAGGTACCTACATACGATTATTCAGAGCCCAAAACAAAATATCCTATGAAAACAATGTATCTACCCTAATATCATTAACATGTTTTGGCAACAAATTACAACCATTAGGTTATACTGGTAGCATTGTTAGAAATGTTTGGATATAATAGGCCTTCGAAAGAGGATAACAATTATTAAAGGGTTAATATTTGCGGTCATAAACTATTGAACAACGCGACCTTTGTCTACAAATAGTGCTATGTCATGAGAGTCCGTTTTCTACAAATTGAGATAAATCGAGGTACACAGACCTTCATCGTATGTACTTATAACCTCCAATGCTGTTTAATTTAAAGGCAATATTATAAATGCAAATTATCGATTAATTGGCAATTTTTTTAATACCAAGTCGGTATACAAACTCACAAGCCAAGACGCTTGCAACGCCAGAGGCTAATCCATTGGCTCGACGTCGCCTTCGGACCCCTGAAATTCCAATTCCAAGGAACCAAATAAATGCCCTTCAGGCAAAAACAAAGGTAAATCAAAAGGTCCGTCACCGTATCGTTTGTCCATCAAAAGTTCTGTCGCTCTATCGTTTGTCGAGAAAACAATCAGACGCACAATGTACGTCGAGCTAATGTGATTGTCGATACTGATCGTACTGTCGCCCTAATATCACTTTGTGAGGTAAGATAAGATTATATTAACATGTGTACAATTATGTTTCAGAGGTTCAACATGTCTGTGTCTATTGGAGACGTACAAATTAATGTTATGTTACTAAAAATAATATCTAATAAAAGTAATTCAAAATTTAATTGGTTTACACCCCTTCTTAAAGAACATGTCTATTTGTCTTGAGTCTGGGTGTCATTATCTATATTTAAGTACGTATTTACAAAAGTAAAGTTATCTGGTTTCCATAGTACAAGCTTAGCTTTGTTTAGGATCAAATGGCCGTGTGTGTTAATCACAACATCTATATGTATATATAAAAGAAAGTCGTGTTCGTTACACCATTTATAACTCAAGAACGGCTACCCCGATTCGGCTGAAAATTTGTGGGGAGGTATCTTAGAACCGGGAAAAGGACATAGGATACTTTTTATCCCGTTGCGATCCCGTGGGACGTGCAATCACAGCATATCTAGCCGTTCATTTGTTAAAAAGGTAAAGGTATACAAATTCCTTTCTGAGAGTGCAAGACACTTTATGCTTAAAAAGAATAATAAATATTCTCACCTTTTGTCATCTACATCTACAGGCGCAGGGCAGGGGGCATGTGGTACTTCCAAAGGGTATCCACTAAAACATTTCGGCTGTTCCATGGCGCATTTATGCCAGGGGGTCACGGAAACCACATGTGACACAACCGCAAACGTAAATTAACATTTATCGGTGTGTCTATCTGAGGTTTATTGCGGTATTATAGCTTAAAAATAAAGATTTTAAATCTTGGTTTTGCCAAAGTAGACTTGATTGAGTGTTCTAAGCCTAAAAAATCCGCCAAGGGTGCCGTGCGAAGCCGGGGCGGGCCACTAGTTATTGTATAAATTATTACTAGTACAGTGGCTGGTATAAATAACACTAGAATATTAAAAGCAAGCGAGCGCAATAGGGATGTGAAAAAATACTTTAAATAAAAAGTGAGTTTAAGGATCAATTTTTATTTTACAAAAAATCGATTGGATACTTATTAGTAAATTAAAATTATATTTTCAAACATACACACAGCGCCATCTAGTTAAAATTAAGCAATTATATTTGCTTATGGGTACTAGGAACTGATATACTACTTTTAAACTTTGTTTTTTTAAATACATACTAATAATGTTATTGATAAATAACACGCAGACACAGAACAAATAATCATGCTCATCACACAAATCGGGTGGGAACCGAACACAAGACCTCCAGCTTAGCAGTCAATAACCACTACGCCAACAGGCTAGTCAAAGTCAAGTTAGTCGATTTATTTTCTGAAAATGATTTTTTTTAGAAAGTATACGAATTTTCACGACCATAACTTAGCAACACTGAACGACCTATGATAAAATTGCATTATCTTTATAAGTTTCACACATGTATGCAAAAATAACTAATAATATTAATAAAATTATGTTTTGACTTACAATTAAGTTTTGGTATGACAGCGAAAACGTTGTGCCAGACTTAATCAGTCAGTTGTGTTCCGATCTCCGAAGTGTGCGGAGCTGCAGCGTTGTTATGTAATACAGTGTTCAAGTCTTAATTTAATCTTTAATTTTCCTCTATTTTTTTTTTTGTAAATTGTAGAATCGTTTATTTCTTCACGGTCTCACTTTATAAATCTATTTGTAAAAATTATCTGGACCATCAAGATACAGGACATGTTCCTAGTGTGAGGTCCGTTGTTTAAGCTTTTGTTTGTAATCTTTTGGCAATAACTAAACGGTTTTTATTTATTTATTTAATAGTGTCGTGCTTAGTGTGAAGTGTATTTCCAATAATGGAATAAACTCTGTAAGTACTTAATATATCCTACTAATTTATGAACCGAAGTATAGATAACCGTAACATTTTCTTCACATAATATGATGACCAAAAAGATTAAAAAAAAAGCTATTTTTGCCACATCGATTTTCCTTTAATTTATTGTGTAGGAGGTAACATCCCTACTTTACGATTATTGTTACTCTCAATATGTCAACAACAAACCGGTAAAATAAACTAGCGGTTACATTGATATGCAGGAGCGGACCAAACCATGCGCTAGTGGAAGGCGTAGAAGTGACGGTCAGCTGATACTTCTATTCGTGTAATTTTGTATACTATGTTTGTAAATATCGCAACTTTAAAGCGAAACCGACGCTAAACTAAAATTTTTTGGGAAAGGAGTTATAAAAGGCATTTTTTTTAAATTATGCGAACTAGTCATACAATGAATTTGACACACAAAAAAAAATCAAATTTGGGAGGTAGATGTGACGAAACTAAATGAGATTGGCGTGCTAAATGTAACATCGTGTTTATATTAAGACTTGTTTGATAAAGAATGATTTTTCATGAAATAAGCTTATTTGAAAAGAAAAAATTCTGTATAATAAAATAAATTTTATATTTTCTTTAGTAAAAGTTGTTCATTAAAGGTGCCTTAAGTAGGTACTTACTAATATTCGAATCAATATTTATGTTGGTATAATAAATGTATGTATATTTATACTCCTTACTAATATTATAAATGCGGAAGTAACACTACCCGTCTCTGTTGCGCTTTCACGCCATAACTACAGGACAGATTTGTGTGTAGTTTAGTATAGAAATAGTCGGAGATCTGGGGCAGGGCAAAGGATAGTTTTTATCCGACTGCACAAAAAGAAGTTAGCGCGATGTTTAATATACGCGAGGGCGCAGTCTCGGTCGGAGAACTAGTATATATTGTAAATAAAAACTTATAAGTTTTTCATTATTTTAGCAATGTTCTTACACCCAGATTCAAGACCATTCCAAATTTGAACCCTCGACCTGCGGCGTGAAAATGTGTCTTACCGACCATGCTACCGGCCTGTCAACAGTGAATCAAGGGTCGAAAGTTCAGTTTCGGTAGATATCGGCTGAAAAACTGGTTTCGGTCGGATACTAGTTATTATAAGGTATAAAACAACCTTTATTCCTACCCAACGAGATCGATAATTAATAATGGTTATCTATACTAGATATGTAGATCATCTGGAACCTTAACTGGAGACCTGAGTGGAATGCGCACTCCTCTCCCAAATAAATTTATAACTAAAAAGATACTACATTTTTATTATATTTTACTTTAGACCAAAATTGGTTAACCATAAAAAACAAATTTTGATAATTCATGCTTTTTTGCAGTCAGTACCTCGCGCTTACGCCATCCGAGCGAAGTTTCAAGTTCTTGCATGTGTCTTGGGTGCATGTGTTTTCAACGCAACTTACTATTTCGCAGTCTTAAGACTCAATCTGGTAGTTAATCACGTTTCTATGAATATAGTATTTGATTTGTAAAAAAAATACGGAAATTGAAAATAAAATGGTTAGTTTATTAATTTGCTTGGATATACAAAATAAAGTTTGTCTTGTTTAATGCTGATAGTGCTTAAAATATTTTTTATTTGCAGATTGCAAAAATATTTCTATTGATATTTGTGACCTTAGCAAAATGTTGTACTTCCGCAAATATTTTGTATGTGGTGCCTTTTACTTCGAAATCTCATTTTATAATGTTAAAACCTATTGGATTGGAGCTTGCTAAGAGGGGGCACAATGTGACTGTGATCACGGGTTACAAAGTTGATACCACATTGCCAAATTATCGCCAAGTTAAGATTGATGATAGGGAGATTTGGGATGTTGTTGGTAAGTATTTATATATTTATTTGTCTACCTACCTACATTTGATTAGCTTAGTTTTTCCTGTAGATTTAATAAAACAGATTAAAACCTTAAAGAAGACCGGGCTAAATAATATATTGTTATATTGTTATAATGACTATGTCTAGTCAGAAATTAATTTGTATTAAATTTTGATATGATTTTTGATATGCTGTTTTGCTAAAATTACGCGAAGCGCGACCCTAATCAGCTAATTTTCTGAATTCTCTTTGACCTAATAAAAGATGTGACAAATGAATGACACAAGGGCGGTCTTTTCACAATTTTATTATTAACTTCTATCAAACTTATTGGTTGTTTAAGAAAACAAATTGAAAAAAATTAAATGTTACAATACTTATTGCATATGGCGCAAATAACGTAGAATATGAAATGCCCTTTCCAGTTCACCTTGTAAATATTTAAAACCTGCTAATCTCCTTGTTTGAGATTTTATTCAAAAATACCTATTTCCTCGTTCTTCCTATAGATTTGGCACGCAAGTTAGACAGGCTCTATTAACGTTTTTACAATTATACAACTCACAAAAAATATGCAGCCGACATACCTATTTGATATCATGGAAACTTTTTGCTACTAGCTTTTATAAGTAATTATAAATTATTATCCCCATTTAAACTCATCTTTTAGATTTCACATAGAAGATACTTTAATAATAATTATTATACCTTGCTATTAGGAGGTGGCAGGCCGAACGTATTCAAAATGGTTGAAATATCCGCCGAAGAATTCCATCACCAAATTCTTTGGAGAGGCGGCTTAGGAATAACTGAAGTCACTCTGAATTCCACTGAAGTTCAAAATTTTTTGAAGGAAGACAATAAGTTTGACTTAGTTATTAGTGAACAGTTCTTCCAGGAGGCACTCTATGTTTTGGCACATAAGTATAATGCTCCTTTAGCGTTAGTCACAACTTTTGGTAACTGCATGAGACATAACATTGCAACAAGGAACCCTGTGCAGGTTGCTACAGTAATTTCAGAATTTTTGGACATTAGAGAGCCAAATTCATTTTGGGGAAGACTAAGGAACTTATACTTCAGTATTTATGAGTATATTTACTGGAAATACTGGTATCTAGAAGCTCAAGAAGACCTCGTGAAGAAATATTTAATGGACTTGCCGAAGCCAGTACCGAGTTTGTATGACTTGCAGAAGAATGTTTCGCTAGTGTTAATGAATAGCCACTTTAGCTTTGATCCACCCACTGCTTATCTACCTAATATGGTTGAAATTGGAGGAATACATTTAACTGAAAGCGATACACCATTACCAAAGGTAAGAGTGTTTAGTCTTTCATAGAAAAGTTATTATTTGTTTTTAACCAATTTGTATTGTTCATTGTTTCTTTAACTAGGGTTTGCTGGTAGATAATTCTCATTTGAATTAAGCTCGCCTATTTATTTATTGTTTATGTAAGTGTTTTGTGTACTCCGTTATTACTCCGTTAATTGTGAAGCGATTTTGGTTTTTTTTATTAAAAGAGTATACTTCCAAATTGGTCCCATTAAAAAATTGTTTTGATCTGATGATGGATTTTGGAAACATAGGATAGAACTTTTCGTAGAATCACAATTTTTTTTAGGTTAAGATTTCTTGTTAGGAAACACCGAGAACGTTTGACATCCTCCTAGTTTGACAAAATTGAAGTTAGTACAATTTTACGAGCAAGTTTATGTTTTAAGTTTACTACCTCAGTAACTCCTAAGTTACTTAAATTTGGCCTAGCGGTTGAATGCATGCCAATAATAAGGTTAAGCACAGATAATGGGTTTCAGGAGGCCCTGAAAGGGGCACCTAATAGGCGTATATTATGTTTTAAAATAATTAAATTAGCCATTTAATTATTTTAAAACATAAATTGTGTATTATAGTTATAGTATATTTTTAAAAAGATTTTCGTATTTCTACGTAGTTAGGACCACCTCGTAGATTTTAAATTATAATCTAGTGTTCTCTTTTTTTATTTTAGATAACGTTTTGAGTTAAAAATAATTGAAAAATAATTTTGACAAGTTCGAGAACTTTTTTCGTATTGACTAACTCGTACTAATACTCTGTACGGTTTGCATATTCGTATTAAATATTTTGATATCTTTCTCAATAACTTATTAGCTTCGCTTCAAGTGTAATATGTAAATTATGGCAATATTTCGTTGACTCTTTTACTTATACTATCCAAAAAGAGATGACAACTGACACGAAGCTGGGAAGATGTATAGTTGTTTATAAAATTTAAGTTGAACCTATGTTTATTATTGTAGTGATTTACTCTAACAGATAATGTAGGTAGGTACTTACTTATTTATAGATATCAGGTACGTGCGTTTAACTAGTTGTACGTAGGGCGCGTTCCCACTATGTCGTGACAATTAATTTATCATCGTACGACTATCAGCTGTTCCCATTGTAACAAGTGCTTGTCGCAATTTTTTTTATCATTTAACGACTGTCGTTTAGCTGTTCCCATTGGAACACGACGACATTTCATCGTTTCACGGCAGTCGTTTTGTCGTTTGCACATCAGTACCAAGCTGCAACCCTACAGTTGCCTCTCCACTCTCTTGGAGATCAGAAGCGCGTTTATACACACATGATTAGCCATCACCATTTAGTCGTGACGATTTTTTATCGTTTCACGACTTTTGTGCTAGCCGTTCCCACTTGTCGTCACCGCAAAAAGTAGTAAACTACAGTTAATCGTATTGAAATAAAACTAAAAAAAACTAAACTAAATTGACTGTGAGTGTGGACTCTCATATATAGGACAAACAAAAAGAAGCACACCGTGAGATACTATGTCGAAAGGAATACTCCCGTTTACGCTTGTTTCCTTGATTTATCTAAAGCGTTTGACATGGTGTCCTACGATGTGCTTTGGAAGAAGCTTCGAAGTACCAGTTTACCAACGGAAACATGTGCTGTTTTCGAATATTGGTACAACAATCAGTTAAATAGTGTAAAATGGGCTGGGGAGCTTTCTGACGCGTATAGGCTGGAGTGCGGGGTGAGGCAGGGTGGGGTTTGCTCGCCAAAGTTCTTCAACTTGTACGTAAATCAGCTGATAGAGGGCCTCAGTAGTATGCAGACGGGCTGCTCAATTGACGGAGTTTGCGTCAATAACATTAGTTATGCGGACGATATGGTACTGCTGGCGCCCTCTGTCAGCTCTATCAGGAAGCTCTTAGAGTTCTGTGAAGAGTACGCCTTAAACCATGGTTTACGTTATAATGTAAAGAAAAGCGAGTTTATGGTGTTTTCGAAGCGTAGTAAGGGACCTGGTTATGTACCTCCATTGCTGCTAAATGGTACCCCTCTCAGCAGAGTTAAACAGTTTAAGTACTTGGGACATATTGTCTGCGAGGACTTGTGTGATGACGCAGATATGGACAGGGAACGTAGGGCGTTGACGGTAAGGGCGAATATGCTGTCCAGAAGATTCGCATCTTGCTCTTGTAAAGCAAAAATTACACTTTTTAAAGCCTACTGCCAAACATTTTACTGCAGTAGCTTATGGACATCATATACGCAAAAGTCCCTCAACGCTCTGCGTGTTCAGTACAATAACGCTTTCAGGGTGCTGTTGCGTCTCCCACGATTCTGCAGTGCATCCACCATGTTTGCGGAAGCGCGCACTGATGGCTTTGCAGCCATCATGCGGAAAAAGGTTGCTTCATTATTAAGTAGGACTCGTGGGAGTAGCAACAGCATTCTGAAGGCTATCACGGATAAATTTAACTGTCCAATTCTGCGTCATCATATTAAGGTACTTGCTACTCAGGTGGTGTAATTGTTATTATTATTTATTATTATTATTATTACTATTTTTATTTTATTTTTTATTTAAAATTAATTATTAATTCTTAATTTAATGTACTTTTATGTTTTCATTAATATTGTAAAATAATATGGATCAAGTGTCCGAAATAAATGATATTATTATTATTATTTATTATTAAAAAGAAGTATAGGGACCCGCGTAAAAGAACACATAGCTGATGTTAAACATCAACGCTCGACGAAATCTGCAGTGTGTGAACATACTCAAAAAGGCCCCAACCATTACTTGAGATTTGATAAAACACAGGTCCTTGTCAAAGAAAACCGGTTCCTACCAAGAATGATCCGCGAAGCTATTGAAATTAAAAAACATCCTAATTTTAACAGAGAAAATGGTTGGAATATACCACCAGCTTGGGACCCAGTGCTTAATTTACTTGTACCAAAACCCAAGCAAAATCAACTCAGAATTCAAGACACTGTGAGCTCAGTTTGCTTAAATCGGAACGCAACTTAAATATTAATGTTTGAAGGTAGTTGATGACGACGAGACCAGGTCATAACTTGACCGCACAAAGATATTGTGCATCGCGATTCCGTAATTACGTGCAAAATGTAAGGTTGAACTTAGTTAATTTAATTGTTGTTAATTGTAAATTTCTAATTAGATTCTTATTGGAATTGTTGAATGTGTATTCTAATTAGATTGAAGTTATCGGATTTCCATTCTAAAGTGATTTTTAAGATAGTTTTTTGCAAAGTAAAATGTTAGTACTAAAATTACGTAGCTTGAAAATGACCTTTTTTGTTTATGGAGATTTTTTAATAAGAATGATTTAATTTTAAATACGTGGATGTAAAATGAATGGGACAGTTTGAATTTTGGAAATCCGATAAGAAATAAGGAAGTTATAGACGATTTTCTAGAATGAACAATATTGTTTATGTGAATTTTTGCATGTTTTTTGTTCTAGAAAATTTTCATTGTGATGATTTACATTTATAAGCTTTTTATAATATTATAGAGATTGTAAAAACGCGTAGAATAAGGTATAATATGTACAGTTTTCTTAAATAAATAAAGAGAAATTCAAGAAAAAGGGGTCTCGAGATAGTAAGAATGATCTCGAATTTTCGAGAACATTCGCGCGGATTCTTTACGGTAACAACGGCCGGTATAAAAGACGGTCGTATTGCCGGAACGAGTCAGTCGCAAATGAAAAGTCGCAAATGAAAAGTCGCAAATGAACAGTCGCAAATGAAGAGTCGCAAATGAAGAGCCGAAGAGTAAACAACAAAAGGAAAAATCTCGACATCTCAAGACCGAGAAGTAATTTTTGGAAGAAATTGTTGTTTGCAATTCAAGAACGGGGTTTCTCTAGTTGGCCAGAAGTGCCGTACCTATTTCACTGGATATACGCATTTAGGGGTGCGTGGGGTAGGTGCCACCAGCGGCGAATATAGGAAGGTCTAGGTACCTACCAACAACAATCATCATATACTCTAGGGAGACATACTCTAGAGTAGGTATAAGGAACCCACTCGACCTAGCAAGTAGGAGGTACAGGGTGGGGTCCATTACAGTAGTCAGTAATAATTGTGATTAATATTTTTGGACGTCAAATATCTCAGTCCACCCGTGAACATGAAGTCTGAAAAGACTGAAACGTCGGGATCTAAAATCTAAAATAAACCGCGATAAAATCCGTTAAAAAGTAGTTTTATTTCAATGTGTGATATTCGCGTAAATCTAAGACAATACTATGAAATAAAACTACTTTTTAACGGATTTTATAGCAATTTATTTTATATTATTTTTTAGATTTTTTTTAGCCCGTTAAAATGTAATTTTATTCCAATGTGTGATATTCGCGTAAATCTAAGACAATACTTTGACAGTTAATCGTGTCGGTTTTTATGTGAACACCTCCATTTAAATATATAAGCCATGACACATAATACGATACGACAGTCTGCCGTCACGACATAGTGGGAACGCGCCCGTATGGTACAATATATACCTGAAGGTTGTAAGAAATTGTTAGCCATAGCCATACCTAGTGACTCAGCACTCAACAAAATTGCTACCTGTAGATAACAAGTAGGTAGGTTAGGTACTTAAGTAGTTATTGTAATAATTACAACTTTGTTTTTCGAGATTTTTAAGTCACATCTTTCACCATCCATGACCTTTTTAGTGTCCCACTGCTGGGCACGGGTCTTCTCTCAACTCCAAGAGAGGGTTGGACATATTACATCCACCAGGATGAAATATGTCCTCGAATGATTAGTTCTTAGACATGCCGGTTTGATCACGATGTTTTTCTTCACCGATTACTTAAGCAGCGGCGAATTAACAATTAACACAAAGATGTGTTGGCACGACTGGAAATCGAACCCGCAACCTTATATTACTAAGGCAAGGTCCTTACCGCTGCTTCCTAGACTTATGTAAATAGTTACATTCGATTAGTTATATTCACCTTTGTATTGCAACGCCTAGGCACGTGCTTCTTCTTGTATCATGATGTCGCTGTATAAACAAACCGTACACCCGCTAGTAAATTCGGCAATTTACTTCGAAGCGCTATGCTAGCAAAAAGATGTCTTGGCTGCTTGCGGGTCTACCGGAACTATTTAAACAAATCTTTAGCTTATAAAATATATTTTTAAAATATCCTTAAGTGTTGTTATGATAGACTGATGACTGATGAGGATAAGTTCATGCAACTTTCCATAACACGGGAAACCTTCCTCAAATATTACTAACGTGCTATTTTGATCTAACGAGTTTTATCGCTAATGTGTATGTTTACGTAAACAATATTAATTGCTATCTTAATTGATAAGGAAATGTACCTAATTATTAAATGTTACTTAGTATCGGTGAAGGAAATATCATATCATAACGAAACCAGTATGTCTAGGAACTAACTAAACATCTGAGAACATGCATCCGCCAATATTGACTGTCTTTGAAAATTGTTTTTTCAAATTGACTACACTCGATACTAAATCGAAAAATAGTGAAAATCGTGCTAGGTATGACAAGTCAAATGTCATAGCCAATTTTAGTCAAGGGAAGACACAGAAAAAGAGCCAAGGGATTTATTAGTATTCTAAGACCATAGAAAATGGGCTTTCGGGTGCTCTACAAATGTCATAAGATCGACGGATGGACAACTTCATTTAAAACCTCAAAATAAAATCATGGTTGTGTTTTTTCAGGATCTCCAAACAATCTTAGATGACGCTAAACATGGGGTGGTGTACATGAACTTTGGCTCAAACGTGCGAAGCTCAGAGCTGCCGGCAGATATAAGGAACGCAGTCCTAAACGTGTTTAGGAAACTGAATCAGACAGTCCTGTGGAAATGGGAAGACGACAATTTGGACAACAAACCGAAAAATCTTATTGTCAGAAAATGGTTTCCACAAAAAGAAATTTTGTGTAAGTAATAAATCATAGAGGTTGTCTTATAGGTTAACAAAATCCAATAGATAATTATAAATCAAACTAAATTAGTTGATAGCGGTTACTGTATTGTATATCATGTCATACGTGATGCATGTATGTATATTACATACCTTGTTGTTCTATTACAAACCTTTAGGCATAGTTTACTAAAACCATCAGAGTTGGTGTCTGTGTCTTAAATTTAGTCGGTAATTTTCAAGTTTTCCTCCTTGTTTCAGATATAAGTACCTATTCATTAAATTAGTAAATCATTGTTTTTCTTACAGCTCATCCCAACGTTAAGGTATTTATATCTCACGGGGGGCTGATTGGCACGCAAGAAGCTGTCTTCAACGGAGTTCCTTTAATCGGAATTCCTATTTACGCAGACCAATACAATAATCTTCTGCAAACAGCACGATTCGGTTTTGGGAAAATATTAGAATTTAAAAATATTAACGAAGAAAAGTTAAGTGAAGTTTTACACGAAGTTCTAACAAATGATTCGTATAAAGAAAATGCAAAATTGATATCAACTCGTTTCAAAGATAGACCAATAAGTGCAATGGATACAGCTATGTTTTGGATTGAGTATGTGATAAGGAATAAGGGAGCTCCACATCTTAAAAACCCGGCTTTAGAGATGAATTGGATAGAATATACAATGTTAGATGTATTAGTTTTTATAATGTTGATTATATTAGCTGTAATTTTTGTTGTTGCGAAAGTAATACAAACTGTATTACAACATGTTAAATTACAAAATAAGACTAATGTTAAAAATAAACAGAAGACAACATAAGTTAGTAAAGTACCGAAAGCGAAAGTACATATTTTGTTAACAAAGTACATATGTTGTTTAACGCATAGTGATAATAATCTCAATAATAAAATGATTTTTATATATTATGGATATTCATTTAGTTAAAGGTACAATCAGTCAAAATTACTAAACAACTTTAAACTAAATTGAATATAGACAGCAATCTCAAAATCTGTAAATATTGTCAAACCTAATTTAAAATACGTTACATTATGATCATGGCCTTGATCTGTCTACATTCCTTATAATACTTTAGTCTCACAACCACTTCAAACTTGGCATTTTTAATAACGATTTTATGATCTTGTTTGAGTTCGTATCCTGGCTGGCTCTAGAAATCCCTTCTGTTTATAATTAGTCAAATATTTGAACGGCGCTTAACGTTTGTACAAGACACAGGTAGGGTGAGGGCTTTGTCCAGCCATAAGCTTCAATGGAAGACTCTACCGACTTATGAATTTCGTATGCGTTTTCCAGTGTGGCTGCGTTCCACTCTCTCTTACACGTGCTCAGACATTCATTAACATGACTTTGATTTTTGTTCCTCTGTGGTTTTCATACGTCTTACCTGTGTTTTTATAACGAATGGGTATTTGTTATGATTTTGATATGGTACCTTCTCCTGCAATAAGTAAGCAATAATATTAATGTGTGTAATGGTATTGCTTGTGAGTAGCGGTAGTGTATTTTCAATTTATAAAGTTGATTGCCTTAGGTCTATGTTGTTAATACTACTATTTCTCATTTACGAATGCTTGGCACAAGCAAAGCTCACAAACACTATTACACTGTCAGTAATGATGGTGCAGTGTGCGTACCTATTACTATCATCCTCAACTGGAGTTTACTCTAAAACGTTTCGGGTAACTATGCCTGATACACTTCCCTACATATTGTTACAGGATTTCTGTGAAATGTTCAATTGCAAACTGCATAAATCCTATATCAGGCGTAGCGGGAAGCTTCATTTGTACTTAAAGTGAGTACAAATTCATCACTAGTGAAGCTTTCCTTAGGTTATACATAAAAATATCTCATTCCTATTTTGAAATCGACTGAAATCAAATAAAACCTCTCAATATGGTATTACAAAATAATATAGAACAAGTTACAAATAACTACTTAACTTTAGAAATAACAACATGATTTTAATTAATTTTCTTTCAATGAGCGAATGTCACAGAAGCAATATTGTTCGACTTTGGATGAGGTCGTGCTATCTCATTAAGAGATTGCAATTAAAACTTCACAATCTGGCCACTAGGGAGAACTCACAGCAGTGAGAATATGATTTCAACTGCGACCGTCCTAGATCTTATTGTTTGAATTAAAAGGCGAGTTAGACAAACAACATAAAAATGAAGTATTTTTCGAAAACAATATTTATGATTAAAAATACATATGATTTACGAATGAATGAAGTATATTCGGTAGATATTTTTTTGGCCTGCGGAATAAAAGAATAATGAAAGAAGAGTGGATATCAGATGTCTTCGAATTTTTAAACTCGAAGACATTGTGATGCCCACCATTCTTCACATTAATTTAGGATAATTAAAAGAAGGCAGAGAAGAGAATGATATGTTTTTGTTTATTATCTTATAAACTTCTTTTCACATGTCATAGTAAGTACTGAACACCCATTTCTTTATTCTAACTTGCTGTCACTTTAGGTGTCTCTAAAGGAATTATGAGTAGGTTACATAAATATTAATTGTCTCCAAACTAGAGGGAAGAGATCTAGACTGATCGACATGGTTATATGATATCTGCAAAGTGTTGTGTCAAGAGCTGGATTACAGTAGCCACCATGGAAGAAAGAAGCAACTTAATTTTTTTTAAGGTAGCTAGTAGCGTGCTTTTAAAGCGGTTTACTATGTTCACTTTGTTCATAAGTTTATGTACGAAAAAAGTCTGATAATGGTGACAATGATAAATAAAAACACATAGTTACTAACCACGGAGCCTTTATTAACAATTTGTTTTATAATAATATGTGGACAGCCGAGCGTTCACAGAAGCTTTTTATAGTGTGTCGCGTGTAACTTTTTGCTTGGTGAGTCCGGACAAAAACCATATTTATTATTCTGCACGATAGGTACGTGGTGTTCTGAATGGATTGCAGATGTTTTGTTTACTTTTGTAAAACCTCTATCGTTGGAGGTACTGTAATATTTTTATCCTATAATAAGGCTTGCACTTGACCACAAATTGTCTGTTATTAAGTAGTGATGCAGTCTACGATGGGATGCACTAATTCCGCAGATACCGTTTCGCTCGTGTCTTGAAGACAGACACAGCTGTCGGGAAGCAGAGATGCCGGCAGAATGAAATTAATATCAGGTAGACAAGAATAAGTACCTACTCGGTAGTCGAGCGGTGTAAGCCGTCCAATTGGGTTATACTGTGCCCGGGAGGTCGCGGGTTCGATTCCCGCCCCGGACAATATTTGTGTAACAGCAAAAAATTGTTTCGGTGTCTGGTTGTTGAGGGACTACCCTCCGTGCCTCGGAGAGCACGTTAAGCCGTCGGTCCCGGTTGTCATTTAACACATCTATGACAATCGTTACATACATGTAGTCAGAAGCCAATATAATCTGACACCTGGTCAAACCATCTCGGCTACTGGTTCCCTACGGGTTTCGAGGTCTGATGGCAGTCGCTCGTATAATTCTGGTAGCTAGCCGCATCAGGTTAGACTGGGAGCCGACCCCAATAGAAATAGGAAAAAGGCAAAGGGAATGATGATGATGAGACAAGAATAAGTACTAAAATACGTGAAAATTAACGCGTTACTTTATTAGATAGGTAATGTTATATTTTTGAACTAAAAGTAAAAAAAAATACCGACTTATTTTTTTAACCCATAACAGACATCTTAAACTAAAAAACTATACAAAAAGATTGGAAGTAGATACTTATTTATCTTTTATATATTATTTTACAAGAATGTGACCTTTATTATTGATTATCTTATTAATCAGAAAGAATCTTACATTAGCCCATTATTATTTAATATATTCATAATCAAATTTGTTTCTAATGTCTTATAGACTTTTAACCTAATCTTAAAATCCACTTCAAAAATTACTGAAAATGTTTCCAACTTTGATAAGCTTTAATAATTAAATTTGAAGAACTTTGGTTAGGAATAGTAAAATAACATTTAATAAGTTAATATTTACTAAATTAGTTAAATCCTATCTACTTTTATCGCTAAAATATTTATACTAAAAGATTCGAGTAGTTCATGTTTTTATATTACCTACTACTTTTAAGAATATTAATATCTAGTATACACCTTAGAGTAAACTCGTCGGGTAATTACAAACGAGATGCCAGCTACGAGATTTATTGTAGTAGGTACTTTAAGGTAAAGTAAATCTCGCGGATGCCTAATCATTTAGCCAGAAGCCTCATAGGAAACTAAATGATTTAGCATCCGCGAGATTTCCAAATTACGATTTATTTCGTAGCGAGCTATCTGATAATATACCTAACCGGTATTATACTTAAACCCACGATGCCAAAGACGATGTATCTCGTAGGCTTGCCTAATTAAGGTGGTAGTAAGTAACATTTATTTATAACTCTCAATATTAACCTAAATAAAGAACATAACTAACTAAAAAAATCCTCCGTATCGTTACATTCTGCATACGGGCTGCTAGCCTTGTGGGTACACAAGGCTAGCAGCATACAAACTAACTTCCCTGATCACACGTCTTGTCAACTAGTCGTTTTGACAACTTGAAAAGGTAAACGTGCTCCTGGGCCCCACGGACCGGAGTCCCAACTCCAAAACGCACTAACACTTAATTACATGGAAGATTTGTGTATTTGAGCTACTTGGCGCTTTCAGCCGATGGGGCAGCAGCAGCTTGATCCGCGGTGCTTGAAAGATAGGTGCGCAAAAGTGGTGATGCATGTCGCATCCCACACCAACGACCTTCCTATCTTCTAAAGTAGCAATGACATACCATCAGGGTCTCTTGCCGTTGACTCGCGCAAGACAAGAGCCCGGCGAAAAATATCGTTTATCCTGCTGTGAAGGTGTCCGTATATACTCAGGCAACCAGTTGGGAGATCTGGTCAATATCTCCTGTACGATAATTCTTACACCTTACACCAAAGAAGGTTGGTATTTTGTACCCTAACTTCAGCTGTGCGAAAGTCCGGTAATGTTTATGTGTTTATCCTGCTAAGAAAATGCATGAAAGTGTGCGGTGTCCAGGCCGGTTCACATTTTTGGTTATTAACAAGTCGGTTTATGAAACCGATCTTTATATGTCCCGATAATCATCATAATCGGGTTAGTCCTAAACCGAACCTTTACTTTTTGCATTCCTTTCAGTTTTCGTTTGTTTATTTTTTAACAAAAATGGTTGACTAGTGAAGATAGGTCATCAATTTATTTTACAGTAACCTACCTACATTGAATAATTACAAGAATCTTAGTAGGTACCCAGTATTTTATTAAATTTACGCGAATATCACACATTGAAACAAAACTATTTTATAACGGATTATATCACGGTTCATTTTAAATTTTAAATCCCGACGTTGAAAGTCTTTTCAGAGTTTATGTCCACCCGTGACCACGAAGTCGGGAATTAAAATCTAAAAATAAACCGCGATAAAATCCGTTATAAAATAGTTTTATTTGAACCTTAGTAGGTACCTATTAATATAAGATAATTATGTTTAATTCTTAAACAACAGTCGACTTATTGTAAAACTTTGTTAGCTGTAACAAATTTGAATATTAAATTAGAAACTTTCAAAGTTCAAAGTAATGGATTCAATTGAAAATTTATTTAACGTTGACGTTGTTTCGTATTTTCGGGAGTTCAAATTTACCTTGTTATGAAACATCTAAACACGTCTTGAAGGGAATAATGAATGTTACTAGCTTTCCGTATGCGGCTTCTTCTGCACTTTTTTATGTACACACGCAGTCCAGGCAATTCTCCCAATCTACTCTTTCAAAGGGCATATTTTTCTTAGTTGTCATCCACCCCTGGTTAAAAGGCATGTTCCCAGGTATCTCAACAGCCTACGATATTTCATGATAAGAGATTAAATTCGCATTAAAAAAAAGTAAAAGATAAAAAAAAATGACTAAATGTTTTTATTGTGTTGATTATTTATGTTTATTACTTAATATCTTTGTTACATGTTAAACGATTACTATGATTTTTATGTTGGTGCTTCTCGTGTGGTCCCATATAAATTTGATCAAGAATTGACCAGTAGTTTGCGAGCTATGTCGAAAAAATCGCCATTCCGCCTGCGACCTGCCAAAATTATACGAGAAATTGTCTTAAATACAAATTTCTACGTATGAAGTCGGTTTTGTCTTTAAATTGCAATAAAATATGAAAATAGATTTAAATAGGTAGGTTCATAAATTTATTTTATTGTACGCACATTTGCTTCTTTCAATGAGTCCGTTGTCTATTCATCAATCAATAATAATAATGATATTCTGGTCATCTGATCCAATACTAAATATAACTTGTGTAATGGAAACCAGATAACTACAGTCCATCAAATCTAAGAATTACCGTTTGACGTTTCACTGTTTTCTATTAAATTAGCTTTATAGAGGCGTAATTCACACTATTTTTATTAGCTTTCCTATAAAATAATTGAATTATGAAGCTATTTTTATTATAACATAACTTATACAATTTTCATACAAAAAATAAAATTCTAAATTGTACTACGTTTAGAACTGTTAAACGGTACTTCTTAGATTTGATGGACTATACTACTTTTTTGTAAATATATACTTCTAATAGATAATTTCACCCAGACTCGAGACGAACAGACATATTCATCTCACAAAAGTCTGTGTCTGATGGGAATCGAACCCATGTCCTGAGGCGTGAAAAGCAAGTGTTTTACCGACCACGCTACCGGCCCGTGTCAAGTAAAAATTATTGTTGCCTAGAAACTATTTTGTTGAATTCTTAATTTGTTTTTACCATTCCATCACCACAGCTGAACCTAAATTTACAACATACCATATACAGTTCACCTTCCTAGATTGTTTCGTCTATTCTTGACTTCCAAAGTACACGACTATTGCATTTAAGTTTGATAGATTATTCTGGAAGGGTTTAATTTAAGAATGTCGTCGGAGTTGGAACTTTTATGCAGTTACCAATCGAAGACTAAAGGAAGCCTTAGATATAGCTTACATATAATAGGGCAACAGTTATATTTTAATAAAAGTATAAGGAACAGGAAAATATTTTAATCCATTGCGCAAACTTTGAGAAAATAAACTTATGTACATTTTAATAAACACTTATTTTCATTTTATTTTAATATTTATGTACAACAAATTGAGTAGGTAATCTCTAACAAAAGATGTTTAGTATTGATATCAGCTGTGCGCTCGCTAGGGTCAGTGACCGCAAATTTTGCGCCACGCGCTTTCATCCATATTATTACGCAACATCGTCCATAATTTGCAGATTTTATGTCGAACAAAAAAAACTTAAAAACTTATTGAACAATAAAATTAATGAAAATGAGTTCTATTTCTGATAGAGAATCGCAAAAAAAATTAACCTTGGATAAGTTTAAAAAAAAAAACAAGGACACCGACAAATTAAAACACAAAAAACTAATTACTAGGTTATTTTAGTTACTAATACGTCTAATATAAACGTCTCTCAAAAACAGAAAAAAAGCAATATTAGCATCTTAAAATTTGTTATTGTGCCCGACTAACGTTAACAATAGGCTTGTCTCCTTTTACGCTTAAGACCTAAACAAAGCTAGCGAAATATTGGTGATATTTACTCCTGCTCATACCTGCAGGTGTGAGTGCTATGATATATTACAAACTAAAACAGTAAATGTAAGTTAAACGTAACATTTTGTATTTAATGCAAACGTTCGCGAACAGATTAATTGTGTGTTTAAAACATCATAGAACTGATCTCAGTGGAATAATAATTAATGTATTTAAGTAAATAAAAAACCATCGAGACAAAAATTTGCGTTTCTAATATCATCAACATTTTTCAGTAAAACAGAAGCTCTGTAAAATATATGCTAATCTGAAATTTGCATATGACTGGGGAAAAAAACCAGTTGGCTATTCAAGTGTCATCTCCTAGAAGTGAGAAAGGATGAAGTGGTTTAAATACAGTTAACAAGGCCGAAGAGGTGCCATTAAAGGTCTTAGACCTTCCTTGCTCTCATCGTTTGTCATGCAAATAGAGTGTGAATAATTTATAGAAGATTCATCCCCTGTTACAAGGATCCGCATTGTTGAAAGTGCGATGTAAGTTGGTTGTTCTACATATTACATACTTATTACGTTATATTGAAAATAAAATCCTAAAACTAGTTTTAGAACTCGTATTAAATGTAAAAACCTTTCATGTACCAATGCTGGTGACGGGTTTTCTCTCAGCCATTGTGACAATAGAGACTTCTTAGACTTTAATCCATAAACGTTTGGCCAAGTGCATCTTGTGGATGTGACTGAGCAGCACAGCGGTGGCACAGTGACATCATAATTATTGTTCTTAATCTTTGTGTAATTAAATTGTTTTATTAACTTTAATCCATAGATGCTGGCCAAGTGCGGCTTGTGGAAGTGACTGAGCAGAGGGGGCGTAGCGACATCGGAGTTGTTTTAATCTTGGTGTACTTAAATTGTTGTATAGGAATTATTTCATAGACTTTAATCCATAGACGTTGGCCAAGTGCGGCTTGTAGATGTGACTGAGCCGGTGGCGCAGTGACATCAGAATTGTTCTTAAACTATGTGTACGTAAATTTTTTCATTGCCGTTGTGCAATATCGGTGAAGAAAATGTAGTGATGTTAACAGCATTATGTACGTATGTGATGTTATCGACACATACCACGTGAACCCACTTCTGGCATAAATTTTAGATAAGTTACACTACATAGTTAGTTTAAAGTATTTATGTGACACAGTTTCGCTACCTACTTTAAATTAAATATTTCGCTCCACAAAGAAAAACGTAAAACATTGTAGTTTGCGAGCAGCAACGTTGTTCGCATTCATAACGCTGCGGTTTTTGCTGTAGGCGGCTGAATAAATGGACACATTGTCTGCGTGTGGTCGTGTTGTTACTTATTTTGTACTTATTAGTGTTTTTAAT
Organism: Meganola albula; assembly: GCA_936450015.1. Taxonomy (NCBI): domain Eukaryota; kingdom Metazoa; phylum Arthropoda; class Insecta; order Lepidoptera; family Nolidae; genus Meganola; species Meganola albula. The sequence goes on along the minus strand of OW388155.1, from coordinate 6,701,475 downwards.
GATAAGTTTTGTATTTATTTTAGCAAGATTGACTGTTACTGTTACAATAACAATGCAATGCACCAAGCCTTACTAACCTTAGATTTTAGATATGCTATGATTTTATTTAGTAACTAATAAGACACATTTGATTGAAAATTGGTGGGGAGGTAGCTTAGAAGCAGGAGAAGGACATAGAATACTTTTTATCCCGTTGCGTTCCCGTGGGACGTGACATAAAACGTGGTATAATTAAACGCACCTGACATGGAATAACAAAACGCAACTGACCTCTAAACGTAATGGCAATTAGAAATTTTGAAGTAGACCGATTGATGTGTTTGGTTGGAGTTTCTATTAGCTTATTATGCCGATATTATCATTAGGTAATTGTTCATGTATATATAAATAAATGTAACACCACGACTACAGTAAAGATACATAGGTAGGTACGTTGGTTTCGGTTGTAACCGGATTCGCGATAGGTTTTTTTTCCCCCCCTGAACTAGTATACTGAACAGTCTATCATAAATCCTATTTGAAATTAGTGGATAATTCGAAATAATGTTGTATACGGCATACAGTAACGGCACTGTATCCGAAACTGAATTAATATTATTCATAAATCCTTACCCAAATTGATACGAAATTTCATACGATAACATTTCTTTTAATTACTAAATGACTTTTGAAAATAAGGTAGAGGTTCTATGTTCGGTTGTAAGGGATAAAAGATCCCACTGGGGCGAATTGCTGGATTACCAGCCCCATTGATAAGATGTTCGGTTGTTATAGAAGAGGTTATTAAAGCGCCTATCGAAAAAAATATATCAATATGTAGATACTATAAAAACAAAACAGTTTGCTATGTAAGTACTTGCTCATATTATAATTTACCGAGTCAATAGCTAATTGTACTGTAAATAAGATATTGATTGTTCATTATATCAGTCATGTCTTCATTTAGATACATACACAGATTAATCTACCGAGAAATCCAATAACTCTAGTTATGAATGGTTGAATGATATTTGCATAAGATATTATTATAACTGTTTAATATTAATTGACCTGAACATTATCTATTATATAAAATTTCAATGTCACAATGTTTGTTACCGTACTCCTCCGAAACGGCTTGACCAATTGTTATGAATTTTTTTATGCATATTCAGTAGGTCTGAGAATCGGCTACTATCTATTTTTCATACCCCTAAGTGATAAGGGTTATACACCCTTAAATTTTTTTTATTAATAAATACGCAGTACGAAATTTTGCTGGGGCAGCTAGTCAATCTATATTAAAATAACAACAAATATTTACAAATCCAAACTCGAAGCAAAAATAAGTCAAATTCTTAGAATACGGCGTAACAATTATATTATTATGCTTTGGTTGCAGATGTTTTTCCTTTAGTTATTTTTTCCATATGAATCTAAGGTGCAAACAGTAAGTAGGCATTTAGTTGATTCAGATATAAATGGAAAATTAAAATAAACATTTGCCTACTTGACTATATACAAATATTTTAACAAATCGACTCTAATAAATCCCCTTTTCATTGCTCAGAAAATATCTTAACATTTACAAGTTGATAAAGTTTGATAAGAATACAAATAACATACGAAAGTGACACAACAATCAGTTCATTTGTTTTTTCTGCTAAAACAAATCTTACCTTACAAGACATAGGGCTTAAAATAAAAGCACACATATTAATAGCGCCGCTTGGATATTAGATAACTGACGCACACATGCGCGTGAGCAATATGAATGACGTAAGGTTGAATGACATGAACATAGCTACAGATGCTATTATAAGTAATTTGTTTGTCCACGAAGGTCACTATAGAGGTTAGGATTGTTGAAATGTTAAAAAATACGGGAGATTATCAACAAAACAGAACCTAAAACATTACAAACTACAATATAAGGAAGATAACTACTAAAGTACTCTGAAATTACATTGTGTGGCAGTGGAATTTATGCATTGGTGTTAAATAAGAACGGTAAACAACTGATAGTGAATATCACCGAGCTAAATTGGATCAAATAGTGAAATAGTTTCTACATAATGGCCGTGCCTGTGTCTTCCAAATTGATTTCTTTGTGTAAAAATACTTTAAATTTTCGTGCGTTGTCTACCACATGTTCCAAAAACGCTAAAGTTACGTTTAATTGGGAGGATCCCCTGAACTTAGATGGACAATTACGCGATGATGAAAAAGCGATCCGAGACTCGTTCAGAACTTATTGTAACGAAAAACTTATGCCGAGAATAATTGAAGCGAACAGAAATGAAGTTTTTGACCGAGAAATTTATAAAGAGTTGGGAGAAATGGGTGTGCTTGGTTGTACTATCAAAGGCTACGGATGTGCTGGCGTATCCTATGTGACCTATGGATTGATGACCAGAGAGCTTGATGGTGTTGACTCAGCCTTTAGATCAGCAATGAGTGTTCAGAGCAGTTTAGCTATGGGAGCCATCTACATGTTCGGAAGTGAAGAACAGAAGCAAAAATTCCTACCGCGAATGGCAAAAGGAGAATTAGTGGGATGTTTTGGCTTAACAGAACCTAATTTTGGGAGTGATGCCGGTGGTCTTGTAACAAGGGCGAAACATGACGCCAAGAACAAGACTTATGTATTATCAGGCTCTAAAACTTGGATAACAAACTCACCAATAGCTGACGTATTAGTTGTTTGGGCTAAAGATGACGAAAATAAAGTTCGAGGCTTTATTGTCGAACGCTCTCAGGTAAAAAAAGGGCTCGATACGCCTAAAATCAATGGAAAATTTTCTTTGAGAGCATCGACAACGGGCATGATATTGCTCGACGAAGTGACTATACCGGAGAGCAATTTATTGCCTAACGTAGCAGGACTGAAGGGGCCATTCGGATGTCTCAATAACGCGAGATACGGTATTGCTTGGGGCGCTCTCGGAGCTGCGGAGACATGTTTGCGGATCGCCCGCCAATACACATTAGATAGAAAACAATTCGGAAGGCCGCTCGCTGCCAACCAGCTTGTACAGAAGAAGTTGGCTGATATGTTGACAGAAATAAACATAGGTTATCAGGCTTGTTTGAGAGTGGGACGTTTGAAGGATGAAGATAAAGCCGCACCTGAAATGATTTCGATGATCAAAAGGAATAATTGCGGGAAGGCGCTTGAAATCGCAAGAGTGGCGAGGGATATGCTGGGTGGAAATGGAGTGTCCGATGAATACCACGTTATAAGACATGTGATGAATCTGGAAGCTGTTAACACTTATGAAGGAACTCACGATATTCATAGTTTAATATTAGGAAGGGCGATTACAGGAATACCTGCATTTTAAAGCATTTATCCTTGCTATGTATAAAAAAAATACCATATTATGCTGTAAATAAAGAACAATTTATATTTCCATGTTAATAAATAATTTTTTGAAGTTTATATAATGTTTATTTTTAATCCAGATCTATAAAGAACACTCAGTCAACTGAAAAATTTTAGGAACCTGTTAAAATTGAATTTAGTCTGTAAAAATAATGGCAATACATAAAATTAAATGTAGTAATAAAAAATAAAAATTTGGAGGCGCCGGGTATCGATCCCGGTACCTCTCGCATGCTAAGCGAGCGCTCTACCATCTGAGCTACGCCCCCATTGTCTGAGTTGATGAAATTGTTACGCATTATTTGGAAGATATATGGCGATTAGCTATTAATATTATAAATGCGAAACTAACTCTGTCTGTCTGATATTTACGCTTTTACGCCTAAAGCACTCCTCAGATTTGGGTGAATTTTAGTATGGAGATAATTTGAGATTCAAGGAGGACATAGAATATTTTTTACTATAGTAAAGTGCAAGAAAGGGTTAGTAAAATTGCGCGTAAACAAAAATATGCGCGGCCGGAGCCGCGGGCGGAAAACTAGTGAAAGTATAAAGTAACAAATCGTATCTATGTAGCAAGTGTAGTGAATACTATGTGGAACATTTCTACTAGCTAAAACCTGCTGAAAACTGAATACCCCCAGCGGGTATCTAATCTATAATATAAAAATGAATCGCAAAATGTGTTAGTAAGCGCATAACTCGAGATCGGCTGAATCGATGTCGCTAATTCTTTTTTTAGAATACTCCTTGAAGTACGAGGATGGTTCTTACGTAGAGAAAAATAAAAAAAACGTCTCCGGAATGGCTTGACCGATTTTTATGAATTCTTATAACTATGTTCGGAAGGTCTGAGTTTCGGTCGTAATCTATTTTCGGACCCGGTAGAAGGCACTGTTTTACCGGGCAGGACGACGTCTGCGGGGTTCGCTAGTTATCTAATAAAAGTCAAACTTTTTTTCTGTAAGTGGAAAATGGATACACCTTAAATATCTTCAACTCAGTGGTTAAATCTGTAAAGGTAGACTGACATTAATATAAAAGTATATTTTGGAAAATCTGTGTATTCGGTACGCAATTTAATTATATCGAAATTGGGACGTCTACTACCTCGGCCTCCCCGAGACCATGAAAAGACTGAAAAGACTTACCTAGTAACAATATCAAATCTAAAATAAACTGCGATAAGATTAATTATATAGTAATTTTACTCCAAAGTGTGATATTCGCGTTAGAAAATACAATCATGTAATAATTTATGCTTAAGAATAATAATGATAAAGATTATAATAAATAAGTAGTTGTATATTTTGAGGAATAATAGAGAGGTAGCTATTTTTGTGCCGGATATTGCGTCCCACATCAGACGAGTTAATTGGAATGTGATGGTTGGATTGTTGTATAAGGAAACGCCCGCAGTATCCGAATTGTATTTTATATGAGAAAAAATAACCTAGTATTTTCCTTTGCAAAATACCTATTATGACCTATCCTAGGCAGGTAAATACTTCTTTTATTCGTTTAAAACCCGCGAGGTCCTGGGCCATCTACACGAAATAAATAGCGAAAGTTCAAATAGAACTAAATGTATGTGATTGACATAAGATTGTTACGAGACATTTCGGAAGTGGATGTCAATCCACAGATCATAATAATCCTCCACACTTTAGGCTGTACTATGGTGCATACTTACGTTTTGTTCTTTTCTATTTCTTGTTAACGCTTCTCTGTGTTATTTGTTTTTCTCAGGTCAACCAAAAATAGATTTCTAAATACATAGAAATATCTTACTAGCAGCTTGGACTTGGGTACTGTGTCCTATAAACGGCAATGTGCTCACCCAGCAGTGCGTATAGGATCATCAGCAGTACTATGATACCGTTTAATATTGCAGTTGTTCGAAAGAGAAGTTGCTCTACAAATTGTATAGCGGCATCCCTCTTCTGCAGCTCCAACGGCTTTAAGCTGTTGGTACGACACCTGATTAGGTAGATAACTTAAGGCAAAATATAAATGATATTTGCTCAAGTAAAGTACAGACAAGAGACAAAAGTTGCATGGTAACTATTATCTTTCATTGACTTTGTCGAAGTCGGGTAAAAATAGAGTGTTTTATTGAGAGCTATGTAAGTAAGTAGAAAATTTGTCTGTGGGAGTTTCAATGTATGTTTTACTTTAGCATTTTATTTACTACGCCATTATGAATAATTTAAATTTTCCCCAAGGTTATTTGCAAGTGATATAGCTCCTTAGCAACGTTTTATCTTATTTATCTTTTACTACTGCAAGCCTATGATTTGCCTCTGGTACATTTAAGAAAATACAAGCAAGTAAGTCTCGAAGCAATTGTACAAATCTATCGCACCAAAATAAGTCGTACTTACAAACTTTTAGTATGGAGACGCGCAGTAATGCAAGCGAATATGGTCCTTGCCGTGCTACTGGAATAATGGACGCAGATTGTACATACATAACGCTGTTTTTGTAATTCTTTTCAGATTCATGAGGCCCATAGTTTAGCTTCTCGAATAGGTCGCATTATTAGTAAATTTTTTTTTTCAACAAACTCTTCGTAGATTGTTTCGCCGATGTCGACCCTGGGTTACTGGAGTACCTAACATTGGCAGAATTGCAGTGGTGGGTAAGTCTAAAAAAAAAACGGTAAGTCTAACAAAAAGAAATTTATGTGTTGTTAGACTGTTTACCTACTGGACTTCGGCGTTAGATACACAATTTTATTTCAAAGATTTATTTTTTCGTGTTTTATTTTATCGGCATTGATCAAGATTACACCTTTCTGCTACCAAAAGGCTACGGGCCGTCAGACATATCGTCCGTCAGACATACCGCCATGGTGAAACTATAATTTCCTTAGTATGACTCCAAAACCCTAAACACAAACCACATCAACTAGAATGAACAAACAAATAATCTTTTCTGATATATTATTAATAAAGATAAGAAAATACCTCTGTTATAAAAAGATAAAGGCACTCTTCGTGGGTGTATCGTTATGAAGTACTGATGTTTGCACCCACTCGAGCGATAATAGGCTTATACAGGAATTTGTTTTACATAGATACCTATATAATATTACATAACATAGTGCTCATGACTTTTATTGGGACGAGGGCTCCTTCCGTTCATCGGGCAACTTCGAATTGGCACGAACATTTCACTAATATTCTTCATGGTCCCACTTGAAAAATCTATTTGTAAAAATTGTTAATTGAGCAGCGGTGGCGCATCGGTACGGGCCTTGCCTTAGAAAAATAAGGTCGCGGGTTCGATCCTGATCGTCGCACACATCTTTGTGCGAATTGTTTAATTGCTCATTAAAGGTGAAAGATGATCGTTAGGAAATTGATATTTCTAAGAACTAATTATTTGAGGACATGTCGTGACATCTAACCAACCCGCATTTGATCAGCGTGTGTGGATTGAGGCGTAAACTCTCTCAACTCATAAGATGGTTGAGAGAAGACCCGTCCCAGCCGTGGAACACTAGAGAGGATTGAAGTGTGTGAAAATGTGAAAAATTGTTCTGACCATCAAGACACAGGTCATATTTCTAGTTCGGGGTCCGTTGTTTATGGTATTTGTTTGTAATTTTTGGGCAATAAACGGATTTTATCTATTCATTTACATTGAAATAAAACAATTTTTTTAACGAATTTTATTGCAGTTTATTTTAGATTTAGATCCCGACGTTCCAAAGTCTTTTCAGACTTCATGGTCACGAGTGGACTTATACCGTCTAAGTGGAATTTATCTATAATATCTATGCATTTCCGAAAATACTGTATTTAAGTAGTAGGTATTAGTTCCTAGTACACTTAACACAAGCAAATATTAATAATTATTTTAATTTGGGACTAGATGGCGCTATGAGATTGTGTGCAAATATTATTATTTTTATTATTGTAAAATTTTCAGGGCGTCGCCCCGTAGTTCGACCGAGATATTGCTGGAATGATGTAGGCAGACCTAAGGGAGGTTAAAGCCAGCATTTGGCAAGAAGACGCCATCGCGGAAAGTGGTGAAATCTCATTTCGGACAAAAGACACATTTTGGATCACTAAGCCAACGGAGTAAGTAAGATTTCCGTTGTCTAATTGTATTTTAGCGAACCTTTGGATGGATAAGTCTTATAAATATGGCTTATAATATGCAAACAGACAACAAAAAAGGTAAAAAATAATATAAATCACCCTTATGAAACAAAAAGTACCCCAAACTTATAATATCCCACAAAGAGCGTTGTCAGCGATCTCGCAGCTCGTTATTTTAAAATATTTATTTTAATAATGCGATAAAACGTTTGGGAGGGGTAAGAGTGGTTTTCTCGAAACATTGTGGCAGCTTTGTGGTCTCAGAGGTACTTATTTAAATATCCTGATAACAAAAAATACTGTTTCGGTGTTTTACATTTTGCCATTACTTAAACTACAGGCGTTTCTAGACAGTCTGTGACATAGCATAGAGTACGAGTGCGAATTTTTTATGAAATATCCTAAGAGTTGAGAGAGTTTATGTCTTAATCCACACACCCTGCCAAATTGCATATTGGTGGATGTTTGCTTGCTAGTTCATTACGGTATGTTTTCCTTTATAATGAAAATATAATTTTATTGCTTATAATAACTTAAATTATATATTTGACGTGAACAATAACAACCAAATTATTATCTACAAAATAACCAACCATGCCTCCATTTTACATTTGACTGATGATCATCAATAAAATATTGGCAGCCATATTGAATTATCTACGGTCTCATTAGGGGTTGTGTGTGTGTCAGATCCGCTTTCTGTGGTAAATTCTCATACCTATACAATATCGTTCTACAGTAAACCTTAATAATTAAAATTATGATATAGCTGTAGTCAAAAGTATTATTTTAAAGAAATAAAAAAAAATAAGTTATGATTGTACATCGTAAGAATTGTATCTCCTACCTACCTTAAGTTTATACGTTTCGCAGTAGTATTAACATTACTAAGTTTTGTCATATATCCGTGGGGTGAGGACCTGGTGATCTGTAATACAGGTTGCACCTATAATAGACACCAGCTCCTCACATACACTAGACTGTTATAATTTATATGTTATGCTTGATTGCAACTTATTATCTTTAGTTCACTTTAGTTCTTGTGTCTTGTTTTTGTGAGGAGATAATAAAGATTATTATTATTATTATTATTATTATTACATTAAAAATAGCTTAGGTTCTTAGCGATGATCATTTTTATACCTACATGACAATATTTTACTGAAGGGCTGGTGGCGTAGCGACAAGATACCTACTTGCTTTTCACGTCGCAGGTCGTGGGTTCGATTCCCACCCAAGAAGGACATTTGTGTGATGAATATGTATCTTTGTCTTGATTCTGGGTTTAATTAATTATTAATTTATTAATGTATTTATTTACAAAAGACATTTACATTGAGATATATACTACGTTAAGAGTGAAATATTGTGTCACTGTGTACTTATTTATGTATATAGACGGATAGGTTTGTTTATTTAAAAAACACAGATTGTTTGTCTCACCATAGTTAAAAATAACCTGTTAATAATAAAAACTGTTTTGCGATCGTACCAAATAGTTGGCAGTGAACAGGTCAATAATGTTCATTGTTTTTTGTTTCCTAATTATGTGCGAAACTTGATTGAGTAAAAAGTGTTGCAAAAAGGATGTACCGTCCAACAACATTGGCGGGAACGAAACAAAAATAACACAATTTTGTAAACTGTGATAGACTTTCTATTCGAATGTCGTTGTTTTTTACCAAAGTTTTCACATTTCCGTTAGAAAACTGGAGCAGTTGCGAACTTAGCGTAATTTGCATCTCACTCCCACAGATCTGAATTACAATGAGCCACGAAAAGCAATTAATACTTGAAGTGCCCGATTCCGGTTTAAAACTAAGTGCTCTTTTGAATTTTCATCCTAATTTACATCTATAGGAGGACCAGATTCGATAAATGCGGTAAAGGTGGGTTAAACGGGCCCGACAATACCCTAGCTCAATTAGAAACTTGGAATCTTCTTTCTTAGTTTGACATTTTGAATTAAGTTATATTAATAAACTTTTACTGTTTTTCTCCATAGAGCAAAGAAAATGTTAAACCGATTATTAAAATGAATGCATTTATGTTTAATGTTATTGAATTACGATGTCCACTTAGAGGATTAAAAAAAAACTATCAATATTGAACTATTCTGTAGAAAGTATGCGTGGTCTTTAAATCGTCGCCTGTTTTCCACCATTAAGGTGTATTTTTAATTTTTTTTAATAAAAAAAATATTTTAGTTTCGGGCTGTACTATTTACAAAGTTTGCGTGGTTTAACATAAATAAAATGTATATTATTATAGATATGCATCGACTTGAGTACTTCATCTGTTTTTCAATGATTAAAAAAAGGTGTCACATAGAATACCTACCCAAGTATACTCAGATATATTTATTTCAAGTTAGTTTAAATCCATTGGTAGACTTTGGCAAATTTAACCATGAATCTTTGATAATTAAAACAACTGTAATGTATAAATGTACCCATATTTGCAAAGTAATAAATGATTATGATTATTAAGATTAAACATGTCTTAACTAAAACTATCTGCCCATCTCTTCAAAAAGTAACTATTTACCAGTATCTTACAAAACTATATAAAATTTATAAATAATGCTGTACTAGCTTCCGCCCCCGTGGTATTAGGATAAAAAGCCTATAAGATATTTCAGACTAAAACTATCTCTGTGCCCAATTTTATCCAAATCCTGTAGCTTTTGCGTAAAAGAGTCAAACATCCATCCTATGTGCCACACATCCATACAAACTTTCTCATTTATAATATTAAAAGAAAGGAAGTAGGATGTCCTGTTACAGTCTTTTTTGTGTTGACAGCTTGGATTTCAGGTAAACCTATCCCTTCGTCATATTTGATGTCAAGGAATATGAAGAATACAAGATATAATATATATATACAAGAATTGCTCATTTAAAGATATAAGATTTTAATGTGTAGTAATATTCACATATTTAGTAACAAACAAGGTTATCAATAATACTAAACTTCTAAAATTTCCAATAATGTTAGACGGGTTAAATACTGTTATTCGAACTTCTTATTACTTAAAAATTCATTTACTATAGGCCGAACGTTTAACTCGCGTATCGCCATCTGAGGTACAAAGTCATAAAATATTAATAAATCTCTTAAAGAACTATTTAACCACAGATAACAGTAATGTAAGACTATTCGTCACTAATATCCATATCGCTTCAATCATTACCAGTGTCTGTGCATCTTGAGAAGTCAGAGTCTTGGCGATAGGCGATACGCGAGTTAAACGGTCGGCGTATAAAAGCAAAATGTCGTAAAAACATTTGAAAGAAAACATAATGAATAACTTCTAAAAGCAAAAGATATTTAAAAAAATAATGTTCGGCATTAAATCTGATTGATCAAATCCGATCAAACCCATCAAAAGATAATATATAGATGAAATAAAAAACGGTAAGTTCTTTAGCAGATAGATAGGAGCAATATTTTTGAAGGAGTTCATTAACCGATTCCATTAACATTTACATTGCAAATTACTATAAATCGAGATTCTAATCATTGTTTAAACTTGGTACATTTAGAGGCAATTGCCCATTTTCACGGAAAGTCATCCAGTCAGGGCCCCGTTCAGTACACAATGGAATTGCTTGTTTCATTTTAACAATTACCATATTTTTAAACTTAACATCTGTTGGTTTACCCTATATAATGAGTTTAATTACAGCGTTAGAAAAAAATGAAGGAATTTTGCACGGACGACCGTAGAATCACACTTTAAAAGAGAGAAACGTTAGAAGAATCCTGTGAGATTTAATAATAATAATAATAATTCTCCAAAAGGTTACAATAGTCACAATAGTGCTCTCTACTACAGGAGTAATACCCAAACAACTGCACCAATCACATAACACCATAAACCTCCCACCTAATATTTACTTTTTGTACTACCACACATTTAACATCACATACTTTTCAATTAATCACGTCCACCACTAACCAACCAGTCCCACCAGACTTAGTACACCAACAGCCTGATGTGCACTTGACTTAGGCCCGTGTACCTCAGCAAACCGGTGCAAACCGAGAAAAAAACAAAGATAATAATAATGTCTTTATTGCAAAAAAGATTTGTTTTTAGAGTTTTGCACGTGAAACAAGAGATCTAGATACCTAGAGTTACAAAATTGTATAGGCAACCGTCACTCTGACTGCCTGTCATCTGCGGGTAGACTGATCCGTGACCATGAAGTCTGAAAAGACTTTGAATCAATATCAATATTTGCGCTTACAGTAAAACTAGATATAATGGGCACCGAAATATTTCGGTAACGTAGGTACATACTACATTTTGGAAGCCACATATTTTATTGATGAACAAATGTAGTCGCCAGTCGCACTCGTACTTGACAAACGTATTAAGTATGATTCTAATTAATATTTTGAGGAAACTGTTATGTTTAGAACTAAACACACGTAACATCCACGAATCCGAACACACATACATTTGGTAGTAACTATATTGATAATAAATATGAGGAGGCAGCTAAATATTTTTAGAAACTAGGATAATAAATTATATATACAAAAAAACTATGAGTTTTTAGATACTCCTTGATTTTTACCCCTAGGGTAAATTTTAAATATTTTTTGTACGTAATAACCGTGGCAAAGTTACTGAAGTTGGCCGATACCATAATTTACTTAGTTGTACTGCAAATACAAAACAAAAGTTGAGCTTTTTATTTAATACACCTGTCGCAAGGTACAAAACGAATGTTGTGAAAAATTAATCGTCGAAATAGCAGCAATGTCGTCGTGTCAAGAGCTGTACATCGTTAGTAGAAGAGTTTTCTTTTGTCTCAAGGGTGGCTTCACTTGTTATTCTCGCTTTTGTTGGTGACCCCTACCGCGGCCTTGTTTTATCTATTCATTTTGTGTATTTACATAAAATCTAGGTATACTACTTACCTGCCTTGAGACCCTTCAAATCCCTTCTTATTTATTTATATAGGATACTAGCGGACCCGGCAGACGTCGTTCTGCCCGGTAAAGCAGTGCCATCTACTGGGTCTCAGACCTACCGAATATAACCAATAATAAATAATAGGTATCTTACCCGGTTTTCGGCACTTCTTCGTTTTCTAATTTTTTTTTTATTTTTCTCTGCGTAACAACCATCCTCGTACTTAAAAGAATATTTACAAAAAAGAATTAGCGAAGTCAGTCCAGCCGTTCACGCGTGATGTCGTGACAACGGAAAACGGGTTTCATTTTTGTATATAGATAAATGAAATTAACAAACTTATGTTACGATTTTAATCTTTCATTCTATCGTGTCACTATCTCATTATAAAATACACAGTAGGTACCAAACAAACAACGTTATTGTAATAATATCTGTCTAGATATAACATTATTTTTTTATTACATTCAATTCAATTATTGTTTGGATAGGTATAAAGTAAAATCACTACAACTTAGGATTCAATTCAGTGCTTTTAGTTACAAATTGTACTTATTTGCTATAATAAAATTCGAGTATTTGCTTCAATCAGAAAGATTGATGTAGGTATTCTTTTACTTTGAAAATATAGTTCTTTTTTACAGAATATATATTTAGTTTATTTGATAAGCATTACCTAAACACATATTTCGATATTTTTTCCTCAATATATGAATTGCTTTGTTTCTGTACTGTCTCTTCAATGTGATAGCTACAGAATTCAATTTATACATTTTTTTCATGTGATATCATATATATGTATATCAATATCATTTTTATGTCCTGACAACTTTAGTGTGTGTGTGTGCATTTTGAGAAAAAAACTGTCTTTGAACTGTAATTTGTATAAACATCAATAACGACAAATATTTGTAACTGATAAAGATACTACTGACGAATATTCCTCCAGAACAAAGGTAATGAAACCTGAGTTGATGTTGAGGCATTCCGCTAATTTACCGCTAAAAGTAGACGCGACTTACACTGTTTTTCGTTTTGAGTCTGTCATACAATTTGGAGGCTTTTTCGGTTTCGGGTGTCCTTTACAGGTTTTGTATAGTGGCAGATTGTCCTAAGACTGTGGCAAATCGACCATTTTGTTGCAAGTGGAAGGTATGCCTAAGTAGGTACACTGCAAACAGTGAAGTAAAAAAAAATGCTCTAAAATTATGTGGCTACCAGTCTTGTAATCACGGGTTCTTGGACCAATAAGAATGTACGTACAATACCCTCACATTATTTAGGTATAATTTTTGGTATATTATACTCTTTAAAAAAAAAACGCAAGTAACTAAAATAAAACTAATTCATCAGGCTTGAGTTTAATTTCACGGTACGGTACGTGGCGTGGGCCATCTAATTCATTAATATTTCAGGGGATTACATTGGATCTATTTTAGTGTGCCTTTAGTGTGTGTTAATTGAAAGGACGACTTATACGAGACACAAAGCTACTATGAAGATGCTTCTAAAGAGGTTATTCATCTTTGCAAGTATCTTAAAACATTTAAAATGCACAGTCGTACCACATGTACCTAATATAATATGCAAAAGTATCTAACTTGCTTACAAAATCTTAAGCATTAAAAATATTCAGTTAACACCTAAGTAAAATTTTAACTCGACCCCGATGACATTCTCCGTAAAACCTAGGAGGGTACAATGTAACCTACAATACCTAAGCAGCTAAAAATACAACATAGACATTGGTTATCAGCGTTAAATTTTCATAAAGCACCTGCGGGCCCGACCTATCTCAATTTAAAAACCTGCTTGCTTTACGACCCACAAAAAGAGACCGCTATAGCGTCTTTGCTTAAAAATTCAATATGGCTAAACGTACTTGGTCTGCGGGATATATCATGTGGAAGCAATTTGAACACCTCTACGGCGAGCACTAAATGTTATTTATGGTAAGCTCAAGCACTCAGTGGATAGCCCACATTCAGTTTAAAAGGATTTTCGGCTAGCGGCTTTTATATCAGCATTGTCACACATTCTGGGCCTAATATGTCGGTGGGTTCGGTAAAATTTGTTTGTTAACGGCGTGCTGGTGGCTTTCATGCTAAATAGTTTACTTTCCTGGTTAGTTAGAAGGTATTAGAAGTGGCTGATTAAAATTTTCATTTAAAATTGAATATTTAGCTGTATTATACTTCAGTGTGGATCTGGATTACGTGCGTAACATGTCTTCATTCCTAAGAATGTTTTGAACACATATTGAACACATTTTTTCCTTTTTAAATAAAAACTGTGACACATTAAGCCATTATGTCACGTGATGTTATGCCTACGTAAGTAAAAAATGATGTGGTGTCGTGGGACACCAGGTAGGAACGAAGTTCCTTCGGCTAATAAAGAAAGAGGGAGAAAGAGAAAGTTATTATACACTACTCGCTTGTGTATGCGACTGTCGCGCCTGCGCACGTCTCATTTAACAGTTTTATTCCACGCACTTTTTTCCACGGACTTTTTCTTACGGTTTTACTATCACATTTTTTTCAGTTCGGTCGCGCAGCAAAATCCCTAGCAAAATTTCTATCATATGTTCTCTACATTGCGTAGACTCTGAAATGTGTAAAACATTGTGATACAGTAATATCCAAAACAACTTTAAAGTAACCTGTGCTGTGGTTAGAAAACCAAAGGATTGCAATTTAAAAAGCTATTGATACAAGCAATTTTTCTAATGCACCTACATGCACGTCGACATTATCGTGATTAAAACTCTTCTATACTGAGATCGTATGTACTTGCCAAGCGTTTCAAAGATTTATATTTCCCACATTTCATTTAGAAGAATGTTAAAGTTAGAATTTTGGCTGCGTACAAAATTGAGTGTGTCTACTAGATCTTGCGATTGTGTTGTTTATTTGGTCAAGAAAAAAGATATTAGTTAGTTAGTAAAACTCATTTTGATCGATTCTACTTTTTTTTCTTCTTGTGTCTTAAATTTATTTATTTGAATCGAAAATACTCAATCAAATTTAAAGAACTCTATGATTATTTTATAACTATTTACAAAGTGCACCGCCAATAAGGATGACGACAAGGTATGAAAAACATGTATTTTTTGCTTTATCATTGCAATGAAATAATATTAAGATATAACATATAAAAAAAATGGAGTTTGCTACGTTATACCTCTGTATAAAACTTACCTAGGTGTGATGTCATTTTGGGATTTTGCTTGGACGTATCCCCGTAATCTTTAGGTCACAATAAAAAATATAAAAATACAATATTTTGAATTTACCTATCTATCTGACCGACAAAAATAAATAGTCGTCATCCCTATTACAAGAAATTACAGCATTCTTAAAAAAGTACCTACTAGGTAACAATTCAATTTAACAATCTTAAAGTTATGAAAGGGAATAAATCAAGAGAAAAGACGAGAGGGATACAAAAATCAAAAGCTTCCCAGACTTTGATGCCTACAGGGAAAAGGTATTGAAACATGCCCAAATACATTATAATTATATCAAAACATAAATCGTATTTAATGATAATGTACTTTTAAAGTGTAATATAACTAAACATAGGTAAATAGTTGTTGAAACAGGGTGATATTATAAGGCCATTACGGCTAACTCGAGGTGTAAACATATTCCCATGAGTGTCATTTGGTACAATAAAATCTAAAGCCTCTAGGTAAGAACATTTATTAATTTTAGAAATGATAAAGCTGAACAAAACGCCAGTTCAAATAACAAACTTAGAACAATCAAAACGTTCTTGTAATTGACTGATTAATTAATTATCATGTACATAATATCATAGAAAAATCACGTAGGTATCTGTTAAAATTATTCCCTGATTTTGATGGTTGTTACAATGTCAGAAGGCTCATCAGACCACTCGATAAATTGCACGCTCGTCGAATAACAAGCAACTCCGCCAGCTCCACATAAATTAAATTTATAATCAACCTCCCCAAATTAAATTTAATTATACCTGCCACTGGTTCGGCGAAACATTTACATTTACTCTTTGAAACGTGCAATATATTGGTTCAGTTACTAACTTTTTTCAAGTAGTAAGCAGTAGAAATAATAGTGGTTTTGTTGACGGTATCCCAACAATTCCCAAAAAAAAGATTATTTTGAAGACCCTACTTTATATGTAGACGTATTTGAATCGTTTGGTGTTGATCTGCTGGAGCTATAGCGCGTAGTTGAAGACAGGCGTAACTAGAAAGCTGGAATGTATCTCGTGTTGAGTTTGGCATTGCCATCCACCGGTGGCGCAACGGATTCGATTCCCGGTCGTGCCCACCGTCTTTGTGTCAATTGTTTTATCGCCGTTGCTCAATATCGGTGAAGGAAAACAACGCCAAGAAATCGTCAAGACTAAGAACTAATTATTCGAGGACATGTGACATCCACACTTGGCCAGCGTGTATGGATTAAGGCCGAAATTCTCTTAACTTGTAAGATAGTTGAGGGAAGACCAGTGCCCAGCTGTGGAACACTAAAAAGGGTTGAAGTGATCCAACGCGGTAATAATAATAATAATATAGTGGAACATTAACACACACGGCCATCTGATCCCAAACTAAGCAGAGCTTGTACTATGCAAAACAGATAACTACTTATACGTATACTACATAAATATTACCTATTTTTCTTTTGTAAGTAGATACTTAAATATAGATAATTACACTCAGACTCAAGACAATCAGACATGTTCATCACACAATGTCTGACTTGTGTGGGAATCGAACCCACAATCCGTGAGAAGCACAATCCATATCTTACCGACCACGCCACCGGCCCATCAAACAGGTAACCTTTTAGCCACAGCGTAAAGAGTTCTGTAGACAGTGACATTACAATAGGACAGTTCTCTTATTTAGGTTGGTTTGAGATTGTTTTTCAATTTTATTATCAATTATCTTGCTAATTAATTAATCTATTACGATATTACGTCGTCAATCTCTACTAGCTAAGGCTCGACGTTAAATACATGAGCGTTCTGAACAAAGGTCACAAATTATCGGTAAACCTGGCGGAAAAGCGAGGCCAGAACATTGGGGTATTGAAACGACGCGTGCCCATTAAACATAATTAACCCTACCGTCACTGTTTATATATAAACAAAGTTTGTTTTACGAGTTTAAAGTGTCGTAAAATATCATTTTATGGCGAACACCATTATCAACAGTTCAAAGCATTATAATTTATTCCTAGAATTATTTAGCCGTAAAAAATTTATGTGTGTTTGTAGAATTCGGGTTATGAAATAAAAAAATTGTGAAAAATAATAGATTATAAAAAAAATCATTCTGCTGAACACTACGATTATTGGTCATTGAAAATGAATCAAGCATACACATATTTAAAAATAAACGAAGTTAAACGCTTTCATTTTTAAAACCCAGCGTGTTAAATATGTGTAACAATAAGAGTTCCTGCGTTAAAAAAAATGTTAAAAATATGAAGTTAATGAGGTGGTACTTAGCTATTTAATTTATTGTTATTGAAACAGTAATGCATTTTAAAATAACTTATTTCAATCCGTAACTTGAATTGTTCACCAACAAGTAGCGGAGGAACTTGAAATACTGATAAAGGTGACGTTCCAACCGCTTGACTAAATACTCGAATAGTTTTGGTACAATAATAAATCAAAGAGTTGTTTGAGAGTTGCTCGTTCTACGCTGAAATGTCTTTGCATTTTCGTAGTTTACATAACTGCAAGTTTATGAATTCTAGAATTATTGAAACGGTTAGATAACGGCTAAAATGACAAAGGCTGTTTATTAATTTTAGGATCTCTAGCTGAAGTAAGAATTGATTCAGAAACATTGTTCATATTATAATGTTGAAACGTGAAAAAATAATGCATACTACGTTTAATAAAGAAAAAAAAACTAAATACGAAACAACATTGAGTAGAAGTTACTTAAAGTAAATAAAACCAAAAAAATTCTTATGTTAGCAGACATTCGATATATCACATCATCTTTAATTATACTTACGCAGCAAAGTAGGTACTTACATCTCACAAGGTTCAATATCAAATGAATTCAATTCATTCTAAGAACGTTGTAATTTAAAAAAGAAGTACACAAAGCGCCACGCCGGGAGTCCATTATAACTCCAACATTAAGATCGAAAGAATTCCTAAAGAAAAATATTCGTTGCCGGAGCTACAACATAGCCAGGGATACCGAACCATCATACTTTTTAAATATCAAGAGTTAAAATTTTAATTAAAAGACTCTTTGCGTGCTCGAAACGACTCCAATTAAAACTATGTCTTCGCCTGTTGAGTAGAACATAAAAGAGTCGAGAGGTCGGGAAAAAGGCTGGGGATAATTGCTCTCCTAGTACTGTTTAATTATTGTGGGCTGTCTATTTAAATTAATAATTGTAGAAATTCGGCTGTAGTACAAAATGTCATAGAAATATATGCTAGGACGTTTTTAAATCTAAAATAGACGTAAACACTTAACCACACTTGCATAACATGGTCTACGATGGAACGTTCTTATCCGATATCGATTCGCTTGATTCGATTGATTGATTGACAAGATTTATATCAGAAAATGAAGAAGCCATCAGTGAGTCCCACAACTTAGAAGTGTTTATAGTATAAGTGACATCAAAGCGTTTCGTGCGCACCCATGTTTTATCCACCAAGAATCGCAGGCGCGTTAGGTACCTATGATAACGCAAAAAGGCACATGATATCTCGGCGCAGCTAGAATAACAGCAAAATAAACTTAATCTAGGCTCGTTAATAAATAATACCCATTAAATATGTATTCGTAAAGTAACCTTGGCTACAACAATACAATTTTTTTATCCAACCCATTTTAGTCTAAACAAAGGATTCGACATCTGTTTTCGAACCAGCTTTTCATTAAGCGTTGGGAGTTTCACTCAGTTCAAAGCGTGCTTGTGTCTGGCAACTATTACAACGTTCTGTGAACTGCATTCAATCAATATGGTCTCGACACCTTTTGTTTTGTGTAGTATAACTACGATTTATAGATGGAGCTAATTTGAAACGTTTTTATCTTAGAATTTTTAATAGTCATGACTATACTCAATAAAAAAGAAGTTAATGATGTAAAAAGTAAAGAAAGCGTAGTAATTGTAACTAGCGGGCCCAGAAAAAGTATAATAATAGAAAAAACAAATTCGCAATTTTATGCAAATGCACACAAACCAAAGCAGAGAACGTCACAAAAGAACTTAAAACTAAGCGATGGAGGTGACGTTATCTCACGAAAATTTTGTTCCGCGTGCCATGAAAATGTTACGTGCCTGCAAAGAAGATTTCAGTTTTCTAACTACCTGTTCGAGGAATTTATAGCTTACGTTACGATTGCTAAATGAGTTGTAAAAACCGGGGTGGAGGGAACAGTTTATTTTAGGTACCTGCCGAACGAATAATCACTACGTCTTAGTACTTGCTTGCAAGATTATAGAAAGAACAATGATCATTTCAGTATAGACATTATCATTGTCTTTTGACATAGGCTTTAACCTGTCAACCTACTATTTTCGTTTTCACCCCCTGTGTACTGAAATTGAATAATATACTTGGGTAATATTATCAATATCATCATGGCAAAGTAAGTAGATAGTAATTGATTGAGTAATTGAAGGAAAACATCGTGAGGAAACCGGCATGTCTAAGAACTAATCATTCGAGGACATGTGACATCCACCAACCCGCACTTGGCCAGCGTGTGTGGATTAAGGCCTAAACTCTTTCAACTCATAAGATAGTTGAAAGAAGATCCGTGCCCAGCAGTGGGACACTATAAAGGGTTGAAGTGAAGTAATTGATACGCCTCTCGTTTATCTATTTTACTTTAAATACATAAACAAGCAGTGTATTGTTAGGCACAGTTCGTCTGTCATAAATACAGCTTAAAATTACTAAAAAACATAATCTGGAGTTGATGTGACGGGTCATAAATGTAGTGTTCTGTAAATAATATCTCAGATTATTGTAACTGTAGAGTAATCGAATAATACTTACTTCTACAAATACTTGTTAAGCCATGTCGTCAAGTTATCGTCGCTGTAACGTTAGTTTTAAGCCATCCCTACGTGACGTCCGGAAAGTATGAAATTTTGTTATTACATTCAGTGAACGTCTACGCTACGAAGGGGTGACAAATTTTAAAATGGACATCTTGTTATTTGATTTTTAGTGCCTATACAGATTCTGTTAGTTAATCTTACTTTAGTAAACGTTTTTAAAAAAGACAAATTTCGTAAAACAGAGAGCTTTTAGTAAGTTAATTTGGAATAACACGATTAAACTTTTCTTCATTTAATAATTTAATCTTGGGATTCAAACGCTTCGTTTCTCCTTAGTTAGTTCTGAAAGTTCTGTATCGATTTTTTATTATTATTAAGATGTACATAATATATATTCTACGCCTTAACAATTTTACCTAAAATACGTCGGACTTTCAATAGACAGGGATTAGGTACCTACTTATTTTTCTTGTTATATATTTTAATTTACTTGTTGACCGACTATTTTATTGCAAATTTATGTAGCATTAACCTTACTTTATCTATTGTTATGATGTTCATTTACCAAAGAAAAAAGAAAAAAATATCATTATGTTTGATGTAAGGACAAAGAAGCGTATGTTTTACGGTAACCCTTATCTTTCAAGCCTTTCTTTGTTGGTCATACGGGGTTTACGAATGGCGGTTCTTATCTAAATATTAGCGGTTGTTTATCTGTCTGTCCTTTTACATGCAACGTACGTGATACGTACATATCTTTAAACTGTCCGGTCTTTGGGTTGTATCGCTCATGCATACATAATCTGTTTGGATTGTTCTTTACTATATGAGTATAATAAAACTTTAAATCATGTTTCTTTTGAAATTGTTTAGTTTGAGTATAACGGTTTTTATTGTGATTACATTGAGAGGCCATCTTCTTTTTATAATAACAATTGAGAATCTATGAGTAACATTGTAATTCTAGAACGTTTGTGGGGAAGTACAATTAGAATAGGACTAGAAAATAATGATAACCTCCTTCTGGCCGTATTCTGGATATATTCTCAGTTCCTACGCAAGGGATGAGCGCTAAGGGTACGTTTGACACGGACCGGACTGACACAGTCCTGGACGGAGTGGAGTGGAATGGAGAAGAGCAGTAAAAAGTGGCAAGTATTTCTATTGAAGCGGGGCGGAGTAGAGCTGCATCAAGCTATTCCTAATAGTCAAATTCAATCTCTTGGAGTGCTGCGCCGCATCGTCCTGTTACCCTCCACTTCGTGCCTTTCACTCATTACCACCGTTCATCATATTTTATTTGAAAACCGCAAAGCTCCGTTTCGCTCCGCTTACACTGCTTCCATTGATACGTGGAGATATTGAGCACTGTGATTGGCTGATTTTCAGTCCGGTCCTCTCCACTCCGCTCTGCTTCACAACAGTGGAAACGCACCCTGACACAGGTGTACACTCTTTTCCCTCACTTCGAGTATGATGGTGGCAGGTAGACCGACAAGATTGATGAAAAGATTAGGTACAGGTGAGGGCTGTCACATCACTAATTTTCTGACTACGGACAACCGCTGAAAAATTAAAAAAGTCCCCACACTTATTTTAATCTGGTGAGAGATAGAATACGTGTTTTTGATGGTTAACGGAGAATTTGCAATACTCCTTAACAACGAAGCAGTCACTTCAATATTACAAATTTGTTGAGAATTTGTAATATTGAAGTCTTTATACACTTTAAGTTAAGCAGGGGAGAGTTAGTTATTAGATTCGTTCGTATATTTCACCGATTGCCAGGGACGGATGCAATGCAAATGGAATATCCGTGTATTTGGCGATTATATGCGGCCCAGATCTGAC
The DNA here is from genome assembly GCA_936450015.1 of Meganola albula. Lineage (NCBI taxonomy): Eukaryota > Metazoa > Arthropoda > Insecta > Lepidoptera > Nolidae > Meganola > Meganola albula. The sequence continues at coordinate 6,679,176 of OW388155.1, read as the reverse complement.
CGGATCTTGTAACCCGGATAAGCTGAGTCGTACTTTACTTTGATCGGTTGATTTATGAGCATTTTGTTATCACTTAAGTTAGATGTATGGATAAGTTTTACCTCTAGAATCTACTAATTTACTGGTCAACGTCTTATTTAGAAATAAAACCAGCGAATTTTAATATTATTTTTATTAAAATCTATATTCCATCCCAAAACAAAATTGAAGTAAGTGTTTCGAAGAAAAAATAATAGGGAGGCACTTTTAACTTAATGAAGACGGCAAAATTAAGTGAAAGTGAAGAAAAAACAGTAATTTAACTTAATTCCTACCATGTACCTACTGAAATGCTACTGAGAAACAATGCCAAAAACTCAGTAATATTTTTTCCTAAGTTGTATTTAATTCTATTCCTTACAGCCTCTGTGGTAAGCGTCTTCGCTTAACAATTGCAAGGTCTAGCAAGGTGTGATTCCCGGGTCGAGCAAAAATACTTTTCTAATACACTTAGAAAATTTTAGTTGCAGATCAAAGTTTGGATTTATGCCCGACGAACAGCGATGGTGCACACACAATATCTTTGTATAAATTGTTACATTACCGCTGCTCAATATCTGCGAAAGAAAACATCGTGAGGAAACTGGCATGTCTAGGAACTAATCATTCGAGGACATGTGACATTCACCAACCCGCACTTGGCCATCGTGTGTGGATTAATGCCATAAACTCTCTCAACTCGAGAGAAGACCTGTGCCCAGCAGTGGGATAAAGAGGGTTGAAGTGTAAACGGCGATAGGCTCTCCCCTTATTACTTAAGGGACTTAAACATAGCCGGTGAAAAGTAGGTGATAGGTCATCATCATCATCAGCCTATTTTAGTCCACTGCTGGACATAGGCCTCTCCTAAGGTACGCCACTGAGCACGATCCGCGGTTTTTCCCATCCAGTTTTTGCCGGCCGCCCTGCTGAGATCGTCACTCCACCTAGTCTGAGGGCGTCCTACGCTACGTTTGCCAATTCGTGGTCTCCACTCAAGAACTCGTTTACCCCAATGGTTGTCAGTTCTACGGCAGATATGACCGGCCCACTGCCACTTCAGCTTACTAATCCGGTGAGCTATGTCGATTACCTTAGTTCTCTGTCGGATCACTTCATTTCGTATCCGATCCTTCAGAGATACTCCGAGCATAGCATTCACATATTATTATGCCTACCTACATCTTTGAGTACCTAGTACAGGTGTAGCACCTGTAGGCTGTGATGTTATGTTAAATCTATTACATTTGATGTTTAGTGTTCTATTAATAATAATAATATTCCGGGACATTAACACAAAAGGTCATCTGGTCCCAATCGAAGTAGAGCTTGTGTTATGGAAACCAGATAACTGGTATATACTATACTTAAACTACTTTTCTTTTGTAAATATATACATAAATAGATAATTACACCTAGACTCGAGACAAACAGATATGTTCATCACACAAAATTAAACGTCTGTTTCAGTTGGAAATCGAATCGACCTGTGGCTTGAAAAGCAAGTATTTTACCTACCACGCCACCGGTGGCCGTATTAGAACGACGTAATCAAGAACGTTTTTATTATTGCTCATTAAGTCTGAAATTGTATAATAAGCACTGCCATTTAAAGTTTATTTACGGGTTCTTATTACAATAATTAGTTAGGGACCAAAACTTTTCCCTAGTAAAACACTTTGCTTTGCCCAAAAGGTATTCCACTGAAGATTCTCAAACTCAAACGAAATCTAATTTATTTTTAAGTGTTCATAAAATATTGAAGGCGAGACTTTTTGAGAGATGGAGAACTTTAGGTGATACCTAGCTCTCGTGGATATTAAAATTTTCATATTCTCGTATATTTACTGCCTGCAACTGTTCAACAAAATTGTCCCTATTAAAAAGTCTGAGGCGTTGTACGACAAAAGGGCCCTTGTCTTTAGTTCAAGGTTTTTGTGTTGAGCTAAGAATGTACAGTTTGCAAAAATTTTATGAATACAAATTTTTACTATATTTTATCATGCCTATATGACCACATTATATTAAACTTGTAAGCTAAGCTATGCAATCCCTTTTCCTAAGTAATCTCACTGCTGGGCACGGGTTTTCGTACGACTATCTTACGATTTAAGAGATTTTAGGCCTTAATCCACGCACGCTGGCTAAGTGCGGGTTGGTGGATGTCACGTGTCCTCAAATGATTAGTTCTTAGGCACGTCGGTTTCGCCACGATGTTTTCCTTCACCGATATTAAAAATTGAATACCTAGTTACAATATTTTTTATTATATTTTATCATACTTGTTAGCTTGTAATAACACAATAGTTAAAATTCTAAGATAAACATTAGCGACATTATTATTTACAAAGGACCTTTTCTAAAGTTCAATACCAATGGAATACAATCGCAATCAAAAGCTTGTCAAGGTTTTCACAGTCTTTTGCTGATAAGGTGCATCCATGCAATGTTTTCCTTTACCAATATGTACAGTATCATAGTAATATAGTTCTTTACATATCGGTAAAGAAGCAGCGGCGATAAAACAATGGAAATATGTGTCGCAATCTGTGATCGAACCCGCGAACCCAATCGGATACTGCTGCGCCATCGATGCTTCATTTGCTCCTTACTTATTTAGTTTGCTTCAAACATTAGTATATGTAAAGAACCATTTAGCGGTACCGCTAACCAACTACAAAAATAATTTGACTGACACCGCCCTTTCTGAAATTGTAGCAGATATTTTGAATTTTTGTCATCAAAATTCCAACAAATATTACAATATTCATGAAAATAAACGCAGGGAATGAACAAACGAATGCACGAGGGGTAGAAACCCCTTGTTGCAGATATTAAATGAATCAGATTCTACAATGAAAAATCACTGAAACGTTTGAAAGGAGAGGTCAAAAATGGGTTAGAATTTTGAACACCAATGTGATATACCTCATTGGAAAGCTTATTTAATAAGCTGTTAGAATTTAACTAAACACGAATTTTAGGAGCAACCATTTTTGTAAAAATCAAAAAAATGTAATAGAAAAACAAAACGCACATTACCTTTAATTATCCGTTTCCTAAGCAGTATAAATATTGCAATCACGTCAACAATTGCATTCTGTTACAGTACTTTTCTCTTGTAATATTATTCTAGCTGCAGCTTAATGTAATTATGACGAAAAATATTTGTTATCTTATTAGTGTAATAACAAAACGCGTGGAAAAAAATATAATTACGGGAAACGTCATGATGTCATTGTCATTGATCAGTTTGATTGACAGCGTCGAAATAATTTTGATTTTTTTGGTTGCTCAATTGACATTTGACCATGGGGTTGCCAATTGCAATAATCATAATATTGCATTATGGATTCTTATTTTCAATTTCAATTTTAAAAATAACGGGGGGGGTGTAAAATTATTTTAAATATACCAAAAAATTTAATTAATTATGCTCTATTAACCTATGTTACTCAGATTGCTGTTCAAATTTACAATTATTTTAATCCCAGGCTCTATACATTTTTTGAACGTCTCCTTTCTAAAATTTGTTTCCGTTTTTGTTTACAAACATAACATAAACATTACTAGAAAGTGTAGGGAAAAAACTATCACCGGCAATTTATAGGTCTCATACGTAATAAAGGTCGAGTCTATTGCCTTTCATGGTGCACGTTTCCCTACTTCAAGCTTCTACTAACTTTCTAAATATAATAGAAAAACTCTACCTCGCGGTCATCAATCGCTTACACTTATTCTGAAAATGCTTTCACTACATCTATCTATCATTATATCATTCTATCACTTCGTCTTTTAAACAATAAAAACACGTATAAAAATATATTTATCAAGTTTTGTATTCTGCATATAAAGTACCTATGCAATATTACTCTGTCTCACATGATCTCCGTTTCCTGTCAGCATCAAACAAAATCCGAATTGTCTTTGGAATAGAGCTGAATAATACATTTCACTTGAGTTTTAACGTGACACCTTTTCTTTGTTTTAGGTTGCTTTTCCACCTATGATGTGATTTGCTACGTTCCTATATGTTTGATGTACTATATTGCATTACACTGGTAGAACCGGATTCAACAATGCAACGATTTTTTTATAAGATGCATGGCTGCGTGCTGAACCCGTCTGTCGATGCATTGCATAGGCCTGCACCTCAAGCGATTTTCTTTGCAAAGCTTCCTCGAGGAAGGGCATCTTCACATTACCTATATTTTACGCGTACAAAATGGTCACATAGTTTTTTCATGAATTCGCCTCATCTCCCAGCAAAGCTTCGCTTAAAATAACTTTAGTTTTAAAAAAGAAATTGTAGGTCCCAAGTGTTCTTTGGCGCACCGAGTTCATATCACAAAAAATGAGTTAAATTTTCAACACCCAAAAACTGTGTCTCGCAACTCCACCATTGCACTTGGTTAGTATAACACATTTCTGGTGGAAAAGCACCCTTATACTGAAGCATTGTGAGAGTGGAATGAAGTGTGATATGATCATATATATCAACATAGTTATATAGTGTTTCATGAAATAATACGTATGTGTTGTAAAATAAACAATGTGGTAAGACATTTACTCTAGGCTTTCCAAAATTACGCCGTTGTTTTAGGTTGGGATCTTAAGAAAGGAATCTGGTACTCTATTTACTTTTATTTACTCAAGCACAATTTTTAATTTACCTTGCGTTGACAATTTTTGGTGTTTTTGTGTAAGTTTACTTTCTTTAAATCAATCCATTTACATGTTCCTACATATTGTAATTATGAACTTTTGTGTCCTGCTACTTCACACCAAAAATGTATGGACACAACCCAGGATCAAGCCCATAATTAATAGAAGATTATCATATCACCCCAGAGAACGATACCGCTGTGCCACCGCTGCACCACTACTGCTCATCACGTAAGAGTAACAAACCAACATATTACTAGTTAAATGATTTCATTTTCCCATAACATTTTCCAACAAATACTAATACAAAGAACAATATAGCAAAAGAAAAAAGCGGAACTAACAGTATACACGATAAATCTCCAGTGTTATATAACAGTGCTAATAAACGAGGTAGTAGGACGCGACCTAGCCCTTTCATCTGGCGCTGGCCGTAAATCCAGAGACGAGAAAGTGCCCCAGTGATGTATTCCCGACATTAATGGAATTATGTGGTCGGGCGATGTGTAGCACTTGTTGTAGGGTTTAAGGATAACAATTTGTATCAAGTGGTTCCAGTGGCGAGGTTAATTTCACTGCACTTTATGTTTGCTTCTAGTTGCTTGATTAGATCGGTTTCGTAACATACTCTAGACGTTAATTTAGAAAATTGTTAGGAGTAACAATATAATTTTCCAAAGATTCTTACATTAATGTTTTACAGAACTAGAGTACTGCAAGTTTTTTCGCTGTGTATCTGAGTCTGACTGGTGATATCCATCTGACAGAATTTAGTACCGATAGTAACTATTGGTTGTGATCCTGCGTGAGGTGGGGTAGCCAGGGCCGTCGTAAAGGTCGGCAAAGTGCGAGTGATAGTACCTCCGATGTTGCAAACGTCAGGGTAGTAAAGTGACCGCTTATTATTTATTTATTTATTTTCATAGTGGTTTATGTACTTATACTACTAAGCCAAAGGTCAATTTCGATTCCCACCCAAGACAAATCTTTCTGTGATGAGCACGTGTGTTTCTTCTGTGACTGAGTGTAATTTATCTAATATGTATGTATTTACAAAAAAAAATATGAGTACCTAAGTATTATATCTGTTCTAACCAACATATCCATAACACAAGCAAATATAATGCTTAATTTGGGTCTAGATGGCGCCGTGTGAATGTATGAAAATATTATTAAAATTTGATATAACCTAATTATTTCCCACAAAATCGGTTTAGCGGTTAAGCTGTGAGTAAGTCGCAATATTCTAACAAAAGAAGATCAGACGGACCGTGGGCTAGTTTAACAAATTTCCAGGTAAAATGACATGAGACATAATGAGTCAAATATGCATATTTTCTGCCATTCACTCAATACTATCAACTCATGTACTTTTACATTGTAATCTCTAGAGTTCGAAAGACTTTTTCAATTTCTTTAAATAATTTAGACATCGCTTTTATATAAGTTAGCATCATAATGTGTTATTGTCATCGTTTCAAAAGCTAAAGGCAATTTAAAATATATTTAGCTTCAAATAGACGTTGCAAAACACGTTTCACGAATAATGAGGAAGGGCTTTCACCCTCTTACAAACAACCCCTCACATAAAAATTGGAATTATATTCGACAGGTACTAAACCTCTTTTCTAAATCGATGACGAAACTGAAACACAAATCTTTAAATCTCTCAAAAATATAAACATTTTGTCGATGGCTTCGTTTCATAAATTTTCCACAAATTGCTACGCCATTTATTTATAGGTAGGAGTGTTTACTCAGTTTGGGAGTCAAACAGTAAAATATGTATAGGCACAATTTTTTTATCCTGTAATGGAATTGCGCTTGACCACAACTTGCTTGTTGTTACGCAATGATAGAGTCTACGATGAAACGCGCTTACCCAGTAAATATCGATTCACTCGTGACTTGAAGACAGGCAGATTATATAGAATCTATCGGGAAACAGAGATGCTGGTAGCGAATTCCACAATTTGGCAGTTCTCACTATAAAAGTGGATGCAAAGTCTACAAGTTATTTCTTTGTTGTTTGTTTGTCTTTGTTACGCTGATGTCCAACAATTATAACATAATAACGTAACAGCGTTATTATGTTATAATTATCATGTTGTCAGTGTCACGAAACTACCACCGTATCGTCGACGCCATCGCCACGTCAATGGACACTCGAAACGTGAACCTACTCTACTCTCTTCCGTCGCCGTTGTCACCATCGCCCCGTCGCGTCACGTCGCTGGACGCTTGGGACATCGGACCATACATCCTTTTTTTACAATGAAGAATGCATAACGCATTCCCCGTCTTTTTGCAGAGGACTAGGCGGGAATATGTGGGTCTCGATTAAGGCCAAGCCACCCACTAAACTCCATCGACTCCAGCAACCACGCACAGCGGGGACACGGAATCTACAAAGATACAACCGCGACCCCGCTAATGGGAGGTCACTCGTGTTGTGTTGTCCCGGACGGTTTTCGAGACTCTTCGACGGAGGACCTGTGCAATGCAGGGGGCAGACATCAATTCGTCACAGAAAGAAGCCACCGCATCCCAGGGCCTACAGAACCTAGCCTAGAGGATCAGAACCTACATCCTGCCATCGCGTCTTCGTCGCCCCCCGGAGTTAGACATTTATCAAGGACGGTATAGTGGAACGAATAATTTATTGTTCCGGATTAACTTAACTTTGTACCTACACTCTAGGATCTAATTAATAAAATTAGTTCATTACTTTTCTGTTAATTGTATTAAAAGCTTTAGTTTCTGTTTACTATTTATTTCTGTATTTAGAATTTACGTAACATTTCACGTTATACAGGTGCTGCCACCTGTATAACGTGAACTACTACGTGGTATACTATTATCACCTGTACGAAACGTGATCAAAACTACAATTGTAATAGTTCCTGCATCTGTTAACTTAAAAAATTGTGCACTTATTAATTTACAAATAAAAAATTAAAAAGACAGTTATTCTAGGTAGATCTCCTCAGAGTACATTTAGCTTATTCATAATAAGTTTTAATACGACTGAATAAATAATGGAAAACCGTAACGATGTCATGTTCAATATATTTTCATATGTTTCACTGCTCATGTGTGTGTTGGCACTTTAATCTTCTTATCGACCTTTTCTTTGTTTTGAAGTGTTTTAGGGTTCGTTCGATAAAGGCTTTGTACGAATAAGGACCGAGGGTTGATAATCTATATCAGTTTGTGTGCGACCAAATGGATTGTTATCATGTAGTATTGACACATCTATAAGCAAAAGCTTTCGAATAACATTAGGATAATATCGAGGTTGCAAGAATATTTTCGATTCACATACAAATATAATATTGTTTACTGTTGATGCTGTTATGTACATAAAACAATAGATAGATACTATTGTCAAAAATATCATGTAGCTATTGGTGAGGAGGTAAACGATTCGGATGATTATATATTTTTTGTATGTTCAGTTATTATTTCGTATATTTGCTGAATTATTAATTTATTTGAAAGTGCTTTATGCCGGATATCCCTATATCCATAGGTCGCATCCCTATACAACCTCGAATTAATCAATTATTAATTAATCGTTTTTTTTTGGAAACTAAAAGTTCGGTAGGTTTCCAAAAATTAATTTATCTTATATTATATTATCCTTATGGAAAATCAATGTAAACGATTTCTCGAAAAATAAATCGATTAAATAATAATCGTTTTTTTTTACAAAGTAACAATCACTCAGTAGGTATAATCGATTATTTTCGAAAAATGATTTTAACGATTTTTATGGATTGATTATTTTTTAATATCCATAAGTCGAAATGATCCTAGTTACATCGACATAGACAGAAATGTCATTTACCTATATTGCAATTATATTTCAGTAACCAGAATAACTAATTTTTTTATCAAATGGTGACCGACCCCACATTGAAAATCTCACGTGACAATCTTATGTCAATTCCATAGATTTTATTCTTCTTTTTCTCTCGTTATCGCTTTGCTATGTAATTTGTCTAGAGACCCGGCCAATTAAGTTTCTACTTGTGATTAATTTCACAAGCAAACTGTGCTAGGAAAATTAAAGTACTGTTTGATCAATTTTATTTCCACTCTATGATCAATTTTATCGTATATTTTTACACATCCAAACAAAAACGCTTTTAAAATACTTTTCAAAAGCAGACGCCCGAGGGGGAAAATAGATTTTTAAATACAATTTTCCGCAGTGGCCTGTCAAACGAATGATGCTGCAATGATAGGTACTCCATTTCCTGATTTCCCTCTAGAGAAGGCATCAAGTTTCAAGTAAATCTGCGATATCCTGTAATGTGTCCCTTGGAGTTTAACTGAACTCACTGACCGTAAAATTGTAAAAAGTACCATAAATCTTTGCCTTTTCGTTCGTTTTTTTTATAAATTCAAGTTTAAGGGCTGCATAACATTAATGTACCTATGAAACTTTGCAAGACGTTACGCCAATACCCATTGAGCTCTACTATGGGCTTTGAATTTGGCGCTTTTCATTTTTATTTATTTACTTAAATATTTTTTATCATTAATGTAATTTTTTATTCAGAAATAGTCTTGCGTTTGACTACAAATTGAATGGAATGGAACGCCCTATATACCGATTCACTAGTGATTACAAATGATTTTCGGTGAGAAGGTGGCAGTGGAATGAGCAAGTATTTAACTGTAATTGATCTCTTTGGTTCAGTAGTAATGCGTTTCATTTAAATTTCATTTTATACGCTTTTTTATTAGATTTACCAAAAAAAAGAAGCGAGAAAAGTTCGGATTAAAATAATCGAATATTGAAGAAGTGAATGCAATTGGAATCCATGCGAATACAGTGTCATTTGTAGTTTGAATTTTGACTTAAAATAATTATAATAAATTTGACTAACTAACATGACAACCCCAAATTCACTCACACTTAAATAATTGTAGCGATTGCTGTGCTTTACTTAAGTCATAACGTGACCATCCGAATATTTAATACATCCATAGTAGCAGAGAATACAAAATAGGAACCACCCGTTTGAAACGGAACACAGACGCGGACGTCAATCAAACTTAAACATCTCTTTTTATTTCACCTTTTACTTTAGTTACGTTGCTATATGTAATTCTACCTATGCCTTCTGGTATAACCGTGTAACTGTCATTAAACATGTTTATAACAGCTTTGGTTATACCATAGCTGCTTACAGAAATGTAAATCAATTTTTCCACAACCTTCAAATAATAACATGAAAACACCTACTTGATAAAATCACCGCGTGCGAAATGAGGTCGAAAGATAATGAAATACGCGAGGCTTGATTAACTACGATGATTGCTATTTTCCTGTCTCTCATGATATAAATAATGTACCTACCTCTACAATATTGTACCAATACATCTGCTACTTTTATTACACTTTACAAGTTTTCCACCAATAAGGTTTTTGGTATTTATAAACCCTAGCTTTAGTCTATAGTTTGGTTATAGTTTAACCAATCTATAGACAAGGAATTTTACTCACAGCTGTTTTTAAACTAGTGGTTACGTCCTACCCATATAATGGTTGGCAGAGGTCCTTTTAAGCAATAAATTTGGGATGTTTTCCTTAAACTTGCTAAAGTAATTGAAAAATAAACAAACGTAATACAAGAAAAAATATTGTTTTGTGAGCGATTTTAATTTTAGACTAAGAAAAAGTACTTAGTCTATCAAAAATTATTCCGAGCACAGTACCTAACGTACGCTGAAATGGTGCACGTTCTGTTTGGTTCATAGAGAGGTATCGTAGAAATAACATATTATTGAATAATTTACTACTTGTTTCTTTTAAAAAAAATACTCGGCAATTAATTATAAAACCTGTTAAATTTTGAAGCCTTACCCCTAAACTTATTTCAGCTCAATAAAGCTAAAATAGGTTTATAATTCGTTTGTCTTTTTCCGTCATCTTGACATTTAAACTAGTAAGAAAGAGACAAAGTCCATTTTAACTAAAGAGTCTTATAACGTTTTAATGAATATGGCCGTTAATTTATTAACGCCTTCTATTTTTTACCTTGCAAACGAGTTTGGCGATAGATGGCGCTGACGTAGCATGTGTTTTTTGCCGGAACATAATTTCTGAAATGTCTATCTCAACATGCTTACCAGTAACCGCAAAAGCCGGTTTTAGGTTCATCTAAATAACAAAGGGTTTCCACTTCTACTACATTACACTATAGCATGGAAGGTTGCAATCACTTTAAATATTAGTGAGCGCAACTTTTTAATGAAACCAGGGTCGAACCGAAAAATTCTCAAACCTCAAACACGCAACGTAAAGCTGTGGAACTACGAGACTGGAATAATGTCTGGGACAGAAAAACTTTACGCTTTGAACTCTAGCGAGGGTAAGTGTTTTGCATTTCGGCCTACGCAGCCTGCATATCAATGCGTAAAAGGATTGATGTTTGTACAACTACTGAAAAAATATCCAATCTTTAAGTACCTTGGTAGTAACTGACTCGCTCGAGTATTTGCAGAAGTAATAATTTTAATGTACCACTTAAAACTGTTTGGCTCAGCCAAATATGCAAGGTATGCAATTCATTTTAATAATTTTAGTAATATGTTTTAATAATTTTAATACAAACATGTTTTAATAATATTAATAATAATTTGCACGCTTGCTCGCATGCAGGATACAATGACTTTTATGGACATAAGATCTGACTGTGTAAAAAAATTTAATGTATTCTTAGCAAATAAATAATTGATTTGATTTGATTTGATTGTGTTCGATCCTTTTGGGGTTTTTTGCTTTCGAATTGCAGTCAGTCAGTGGAATAAATAACATAGTACCTACATTTGGAGTCTTATAGTTTTGGACATTAACAGGACTTCCATGGTCGACCGCATGAGCCGAGCCCTTGGTAACTGTTACTAGACAAGTTTACTATCAACTTTTAGATTTACAATAAAATGTATGAAAAATCGCTGTTGACAGTACGGAGCTTCACTGCTTCTTATAGTTTTGGACATTAACAGGACTTCCATGGTCGACCGCATGAGCCGAGCCCTTTATATCTATGTATATTCAAATATAATATTATATATGTATTTTGTAGTTATTATTACTGCCACAGTGGTCCAGTGGTGATCGTGTTCGCTTAAAAACCGAGAGGCAGGTTCGTTACCCGAGTCGAGCAAAATACTTATCATACTTACAGGATTAGTTGCAGCTTTGTGTTTGGAATTGTGCCCGATGAACGGCAATACGTTACGAACCTCTATTACGTATGGAACCAAAACATAACCGGCGTAAAATGGGTACTATTGCCCACACTTTAGGGTCATATTGGCGTGACGCTTATATAACTGTACAGTCCATGAGTACCAAGTTTACGCCGGTCTTCTTTGTTTCTCGAAGGGACTTTGTAAGTAAAAACTCCTTGGTAACTGTTACTAGACAAGTTTACTATCAACTTTATATTTACAATAAAATGTATGAAAAATCGCTTCACTGCGTAATGGCTGACGTACAGCACCTCTTCGCCGGTGGAGGAAAACATCGTGAGGAAACCCGCACTTGGCCAGAGTGTGTGAATTGAGGCCTAAACTTTCTCAACTCAAAAGTTAGTTGAGAGAAGGCCCGTGCCCAGCAGTGGGACACTAAAAAGGGTTGAAGTGAAACAGCAAAATTTTATTACAATTTTAAATACTATCACCACCATATACATATACGGAAAACGATCAGATGATGGTATATTTGCCAAATCGTGAAACATGCCATAATTAGACGATACAAAGAAAATGATATGCCTACAATATAATAACAAAGAATACAATAAAATTTTACGATTACGCCATCTGAATTTTTAATTACAGAATCAAAATGAAATCAGCGTTCCAAAATGTAACAGACCGTTCTTATTATTCAATTATGTTGATACAAATCTATAAAATAGAATACGCTTTGATTTTATATTCACATTTAATTTTCTACTGAGCTTCAAAAGACGTTTTCATTCCTACAGATTCTTTAATACGATACGTAAAAAGTGGCTATTATAAAGCTGGGGAAGCAAAACTTGGGGGTAACTTTTATAAGGATAAGTATAGGGATTTAGATATCTTTGAAAAAACTTTGTGCTGCGTCCGATAAAATGTTTCGTATGCGTGTAATTCCTTAAATTCTGCGTGATTTGTCACCACCACGATAACGGGGGTGAAAGTACTAAAGAAGCAGATGCACTGAACGACGTCGTTTTTCACGAAATCTGATAAACAAAATCCGTTCTTACTCATAAAGGCGACGCTTTGAGGAAAATATATTTGCGCAGTAATCAAGAGTTGGGATTTTAGCAGGGTATAAAACAATACCGAGAAATTGTCCCTTGCAGGTCCGTGCGCTTGGAAATTCATTTTCAAAGTCTTTTCAATTATCTCATAAAACATTAGAAGGTCTTTGGGTTGAAGTAAATTTTGAGCAATTATTAAGGAAGTGTAATGACTCTTTTTCATAAGCAGAATAAAATTTAAAGTCCGCAAGCAAAAAATCCCGAGTAAATCCTTTGACAAATCAGGCGTTCTCGGATTATTTTAAGTCTCTCCTGTTTACGTGTCTTCTCAAATCAATGTTTAGAGCTGTTGGTACGAAAACGGGTTAATTAAAAAAAAACTTTTACACACCTTTTCCTACGTGAGTACCTAGACTTTGACTATAGAGCAACACATTTTACAATGTAAACATACCCACAGGTAGGTGGGTGTAAATGCGAAAGCAACTCTGTCTGTCGCCCTTTTATGCCAAAACTACTGAGCCGATTTGGATGAGATTTAGTGTAGAGATAGTTTGAAACCCGGGAAAGGACAAAATATAAATAATCCGACTGCGCAAAATAGAGGTAAATGGTTTAGCGCGATAACCGAAATACGCGCGAACTTAGCCTCGGTCGGAAAGTTATTTTACGATAAGTAAATAAGGGCTCCAATTTTCACGTTTTAGACATTTATCTTTAATAGATATTTGTCGAATAAAAATGGCGATTTCTTTTGTATTTCAATACCCGGCATTTTTTCGTCATTTGTCTATTAGAGATAAATGTCTAAAGCGCGCAAATGTCGAAAATAATGGCAGATGTCATTTAAAAAACAAAAGAAATCGCCAGTTTTGTTTTACAAATGTCTATTAAAGATAAATGTAGGTCATACATACATGGCAATTGTGTAAAATTAAGTCTTCACATGCCACGTGTATTAGGTAACACTTCAAAACAATAGTAGAAATGCTGACATAATCATACTTAAGCTCAACCTATTACTAAACTACCCGATTTAAAAGCAACGTAGGGTTTGAGTTCCCCTCTAAGTTTAGCTGATTGATTCGGTTTCAAGCGTACTTACACACAGGATGCTCCATTGTTGTGATAATGTTGCAGTGTCATGTCGTCTTGTCCAAAGATGCTTGTGTCGCCATGTCGTAACTACGAGAGCCTTGTCCGTGAAGTTGACAAATGTCTGTGCTACGGTAGGTGTTTGTTGACGACTCTTGATGCAACTAATGTGAAACTAAGTCTTATGCTATGTATCTACCTTCGCAGCTAGGTAATGTGCCAATTTGATTATATAGCAAGTTATTTTGTAAATGTCTTGCATATTGGACTAGTTACCTTATAGCAAGCCACCATAGCCTGAATAGGCCTACGAGATATTATGTCTTTCCATTACATTCTATTGATAAGGATAGAAAGAAAAAATATTTAATTGACACTAAGAGGACATACACACTATCAAATAACAAAATAACACTGTAATAAAAAAGTAAACAGTGTAAAGAGGTTTTATGATATTATTTAAAACTATTCTAAAGATGAGCAGCGGTGGCGCAGCGGTACGGGCCTCGCCTTAGAAAAATAAAGTCGCGGGTTCGAATCCTGGTAGTGCCCACCCATCTTTGTGTGAATTGTTTCATCTCCGTTGGTCAATATCTGTGAAGGAAAACATCGTGAGGAAACCGGCATGTCTAAGAACTTATCATTCGAGGACATAGGACATCCACCAATCGGCACTTGGCCAGCGTGTGCGGATTAAGGCCTTAACTTTCTCAACTCATAAGATAGTTGAGAGAAGACCCGTGCCCAGCAGTGGGACACTAAAAAGGATTGAAGTGAAGTGATTTTAAAGATGTAAATAGGTTTTAATTACTTATTTATGAAGTAAAAAATGTTTTGAAATTGTGTATGGACTCTACCATAAAAAAGATAGATCACATAATAACACTTCTATACAACGATGTTTCCTTTCATCAGGCAGGTGTAAAGCTTGTAGTCCCTGCGGTACAATTTTTGTAAAACCTCAAAGTGCTGCGGATTCAATCCGGGGATACAACGACCGGTGCTTTGAACTGCATCCGTGTATCAAATATTGTATCCTTTTGCAACGGTGCGGTATATAAAACGTTTGAAGGAAATCTTAATGAACCACATGATTTTTATGTGGACTTTACTTATAGAAGAGACATTTCTTTTTACATGGTTTACAAGAACTTGGCTACTAACATACATAGAGATAGCGCAACAGCGACTTGGCTTTGACATATAGGCCGCAGGTTCAATTCCTGATCATGCCAACCACATGAACCACATCATTATGTTTAATTGTTTCAAAGCCGCTGGTAGCGCAAGGCGCTTTTCACGCAACTTACGCAAAAGGTGCCCATCTTTGGCACACAGAGTGAGAAGTAGCTCCAATGCCATTCTGAAAATCGGTGGCAAATTGGACCGTCTTTTTCTTCGTCATTGCTGTGGCCGACATGTCGCTATGGCAATGTTGAAAAGACTATACTAAAATTATTTCATGGAATGTGGTTTGTTTAATTTAAAATCATAAACCGCGATAAAATCCGATGTAAAATAAATTTATTTGAATGTGTGAAAATCTAAGGCAATACTATGTATTTTATTTCAAATTTTATTAATATAATATATCAATCGCAGTTTTTAATAGTTATAATTTTTGATAATTTTATTATTGTTTATTATTTGTTAATTATTTGTACCTACTATTAAATTTAAAAATGTTTTAAGATGCTCATCTTTCTAAAGTATCTGAAATAATAAAATTAAAAATGATAATTATAAATTAATTTTTAATTAGATATTTAAAATAAACATAATATCTTAAATTTATGCAATATTTCAAACTGTTCACCCTTTACATTTACGCAAGTAAAATTCAGATATTGAAGCTTTTTTTGGCCTACGCAGTTATTAAGAAGAATTAGGCTCGATGTTATCCTCATCCCAAGGTCGGCAATCGCTCGTGTAATTCTGATAACTAACTAAACAAGATTAGGGAGCTGACCCCAATTAGTAATAGGATAAAGTTAGCAAGGAGATATCAAGTGAACACGACCCCGTAATTATTTAAAAATGCAAACAGTTAAAAATCTATATATTAAAGCTAAGATAAATAGAGCAGCGGTGGCGCAGTGGTACGGGCCTCGCCTTAGAAAAATAAGTTCGCGGTTTCAAATCCTGGCCATGCCATCTTTGTGTGAATTGTTTTATCTCCGCTGCTCAATATCGGTGAAGGAAAACATCGTAAGGAAACCGGCATGTCTAAGAACTAATCATTCGAGGACATGTGACATCCACCATACCGCACTTGTCCAGCGTGTGTAGATTAAGGCCTAAACTCTCTCAACTCATAAGATAGTTGAGAGAAGACCCGTGTCCAGCAGTGGCACACTAAAAGGAGTTGCAGAGAAGATAAAAGTAAATATAAATTTATTACCAAACAAACCAACAATACGTTTTAGTGCACTAGCCTCTACATTACGATTCCCTGCGTTGTGGAGGCTACTGTTGTTTTCCACACACGATGGCCAAGTACGGTTTGGTGGATGTCAGTTTCCGATTAGTTCTTGGACATGCCGGTTTTCTTACGATGTTTTTCTTCGCCGATATTGAGCAGCGGCGGTGAATTAATTCACAAAAAGATGTGCGGACACGACCGGGAATCAAACCCGCGACCAAAGGTGAAAGGCGAGGCTGAAACGACTGTGCCACCGCTGCACTACACTGCTGAACAAAATGACTATAACATTGACTTATGAATGTTACGTGACATTCAAAAAGTGAATGTCAATCCCAAACATTTAGCTAATCATTCGTAATCACGAGTAAATCGGTATACTAGGCTGACGCATTTCATCGTAGATTACATCATCGCTTAACATCAGGCAAGTTGTAATCATGCGCCAGCCTATCGCAGAATAAAAAAAAGTCCCTATTTTGCTATCGCTTAAACCGACACAATTTTTCCTGCGTCACAACTTTAATAAAATGTCCCAAAAATATTAATGAATTCTTGTCACTGCGCCAACACGTCACTGACTCGTCCGAATTGAAACGAAGTTCTCACGTCAGTATGCGTACTGTCGACGGTATTTAATTTGGATAATTGCAATAGTTTTATAGTGGCTTCATAGTTGCTATCAGACGCTTTTTATGTTTGTACAAGTTAAGAGTTTTCATTTTTTTTTATAGATTAGTACTAGCCTGCTGTCCATCCCCAGCTTTACTCGGGTCGTATAAGTTTAAAGATAGCATGTATAAATTGTAACTATGGAGGTATTTTAAATTTTCTACTCTTTCCGTCGTGTTATTTCCTATAGAACTTCCCATATTATGAAGACAACCTCTTATTGAATTTACTGGTTTTTCTTTTTCCTAATTCAATTCTATCTGCGTAACAAATTTTCACCAAAAATTTTTTTGAATGATAGATCATTGCTTTCTACTTTGTGCATGCTGTATTCTCCTATAATTGAGGGAGCACAAGATCTTGTTTCTTATATTTCTGTATTTCTTTTAATGTAATGTAATGTGTATTCCTTGTTAGAGAACCAAAATAAATAACTAAGACATAAAATCAGAACTAGGTAATTTAACATTAATGCCATTATTATAGTAGGTAGGAATTTAATTTGAATTGGTGAACTATTATACCTAGATGACACTCTTACCTTGTGACAATTTAACATCATTAAAAATCTGATCACGTTGCCAACTTGCTTCAATATAAAGTTCGAAAGTGTTATTCAAACTGGAATAAAGTGGCAGAACAAATAATGATACTTTGTTGGTAAAAATTTCAAACAAGTCCCAACTTTGGCATTAGCCAGTGAATTATCGCGGTCTCTTTGGTGTCATTTGTGAAGTTGTGCTCGAACTTAGTGCCCTGGGAGCGGGTTCTTTCCGATCTTAGTTTGCTCTGGGCAGTAGCCAACGTCGTCTTCCAACATGCAATTTGTTCAGCATGTTTGTATAGTATTTGCTCAATATATGTGGTTGGAATTTATTTAATTATTTTAGGTATACTCTTATATACTCCTATATCTTATATACCTACTTATATACTCTTATATACTCTTACAGTTGTTCAAGCGTCTCTTTAAATCCACACGTTTTATTGTATAGTGTTTTAGAGGTTTTGTCAGGTTCTTTTAGTAGTCTGTGAAATTAATTTACTTACCTACATTTGTTAGAGAGTGCATGTGCTGCACCAAAATTCAGTTATTTTACGATCTTCATACTTTGTTTCCCCTGGAGCATTCTTCCGCTCTTCAATACGTATTTAACTTTAATAAAATAAATCTAGTATTATCAATCTATTAAATAATGTGGCACCTACTAAGGTTTGCAACATTTAAAGTCAAGGTATCGACTTAGTTCTTGTCACATTTAAGCAATGGAGCAAAATCTGTCACCATAAATCTTTATTTCTAGGGTTTCGAAACATCGGCTAGTCTGGAAATAGGGTTGAAAAGCGCACCTCAATTTATTTTATGTAATAAATAACTCTAACGGCTAAAATCTCGCGACAACATTTCTGTGTAATCACAATCTTGATATCTGAAACGGTACTTATAGCCAATATAGACTTTGAAGTCCTATGAATAATGCTAGATTAGGAATGTGGTGAATTGCGTTCACTTTTGTATGATGATACTCATTAATTCTTAGTATGTCGGTGTTTGTAAGTAAATAATAGGAATTTGCTACTGTTGTAATACTATTAATATACTCTATCACGCTAAAACAGCTCAATAGATTGGAATTACATTTAGCATGTAGGTAGTTTCCTATCACTATTAGGAAGTTTAATTTTCTTTGGAATGCCGCCGAATTCAACAACTACTAAATAATAAATATATACAAATAACAAATGTGTAGAGGAAAACTTTTCAACCAGTACGCAAACTTTGAGAAAATAAACACGTATTTTTTTAATTTTGATATCTCTTGTAATAAAAATGAAGTAATGAAAAACGAAAGATGTTAACTATTGATACTACTAATGTTTACTACTGCCGCCGTATCAGCTGTGCGCTCGCTAGAGTCACTGACCGCAAATTTTACTCCGCGCGCTTTCATCGATATTATTACGCTTAGATCGTAATAATATCGTAGTATCGTAGTTTGCTGAATTTATGTCGAATAAAGAAATTAAAAAAATGTGTTTAGGAAATATTGGAAATGTGATCTCTTACTAATACAGAAGCACCAGTAAAAATAGTGCGCACTGTTTTCCTGTATACATTAGAAACTATTTAAGCCCTGTTTAGAAATAAAAAGCAGATTACATTGTTAACTATTTTCCAGAGTTCGCTCTAAACGAAAGGAAACAAAGATACAACAAAAGTTCCTCCTACGTAGTAGGTATATTGACATTGTTCAATCACAGCAATGAGACAAAAGAAATAGTTTCCTTGCACGTACGTATTAGCTAAGTTTTAATCGAGTTTTTTGCTACCCTTCCGTGGTTGCGTTCCGCTTTGGTTACTTTTATTACTTTTTATTGAGCGTGTTTTGTCTCATGGTATGTTGAGATTTATGTTCTAACAACCTCACTGAAAAAACAAAATGTGTGGGATTTAAGTCACCTTTGTAATATCACGTGAAAATCGTATGTCAATTTTGATCTTTCTTTCGCTATGTAATTGTCTAGAGGTCCTTTAATATGAATAACTCTCAGTTCAGCATGCAAGCAAAGAAATTCTAGAATAGAATATGAAACCGCAAGTAAGTACAAAAATAATATGAAGTTTTAGGTAAAATTCGCCTCACACTTGGAACCAAAAAATACAGTACAGTACGTACCTAAGTATTCTAATCTACCTATATCTATCTCACTTCGTGGTCATGACTTCTCTTTAGTTTTGTTAGAAAGAAAGAGCCTGCCCACAGTGAGCATTAAGGACTAGACCGAAAATTTCTTAACAATAACCAGGCTTCAGTGACTAGAATATTCAAGAAGTTTGTAATAACTTCTCATTTAGATTTTGCTTTGAAACGACTTTAGTAATCGTACTTAAAGAGAAGGTTACCAAACCTCATTAAGTCTTTAATTCTACACTTAAGTAATAATGATGTAAATTAATCCTAACTTTTAAATTGAGTACTTTAGAAATTGTAATGCAAAAAATTTAATTAAAATCTTAAGCAAAGCGGAAGGAGTTCAATTAAAACTATGTCGTCGTTGAGAAACTGTTAAAAGGTAAAGTGGATAGACAAGGAAGCACTGGAAAGCACTTTAGGCCCTTTTAAAATAACGAAATGCTTCAACATTTTCTACTACGAAAAACTTTGGGAGAATTGATGAATTTATTTTATATTTTTAATCCTATAACGCAAAAACTGGTGATGAGATTTTTGATGGACACAAAGATAGTTTTTTATTATTTAGATTATTATAAAATTAAGACCTAGATTTTAAAACAACTAGTGGTAAGCAACAATGCATATGAGTAATAAGGCTCCATATGGTCGAAAACCAGGAGCAACAATTCTGACTTACCTTCTCAAATGGAGTCACCAGAAATAGTACCAGAACACGGCGAGGCCGCTTGGCGGTGCGCTTTGTCTTGTGGGTAGTCACTAAGAGCGGTCGAAGCCTACTACCAGTTTATTGAAGGGACTACATGTGGTTTAGATTAAAGGTGCACCCGCACGGATAAAGGTGACTCAACAAGTAAGCAAATAGGTTAGTGGTATTAATCCAAATAATGTTTTTCTTTGGGATGCTATCACTTTTTATGCAAACGAAGTCGCTGAGCCTTCCTTGAGATAATGAGAAACTCTTCTGAAATAATTTAACAAATTACGAACATTTCCGATTTTTAGATTAATTCGACAGTCGCCTGACTTAGCTTTTTGTTGGAGCAATGAAGGGAAATCTTTTCAAATTTAAATTACATTAACAAATCATACAAAAGGATTCGTAAATGAATTGGTTTTTCTAAATCAGAAATGTTCAAAGCAAGGACAGAATTTTGAAAAAATGTTGTAACAAATTTAAGACAGTTATAGATGACATTTTAATAACAATATTAATTGGGAACATATTATTATGTTTACACAAAAAAAGCAAGGTAATACTTACCTTACTTTTTTTTACCTTACCTTTTTATATTATAAATGACCATGATCTTTTGTGACAGTTTTTATTTTAGTGGCTACTTACTTTTAACGTAAAGCCAATTAAAGCAATTATTATTAATTATACCAGATAATTGTAATTATCTATATTTAAGTATATATTTACTAAAGAAAAGTATTATATGTAGTATATTAGAACTGTTTTCCATAGTACAAGCTCTGCTTAGTTTGGGATCAGATGACCGTGTGTGTTAATGTCCCACTATACCAGATCATTAATTTTAGGTTCTTAAATCCCTCTTATTTTTAACAATGTATCAAAGTTTAAAAGAAAAATAATGGCAGATAAGTACCAAACGTTCGTCTGTAGAAAACTGAAAGACGTATTAAACTAAATATAATGTTCTGAAGCAGAAAGCAAAGTTTGCTGCCCAACTTTTGATCTCGAATGTACCTCGGATACAAATTCTCTTGGTTTTGCACTCGACTTAATTCAAAAGTACAGTTCCGAAGTCAAGTGCAAATAAATCTTCTTTAGTGGCGTCATGGCATGGAGTTCCTTGGCTATAAACACGACAGCGGTCAGCAAACAATGTGCTTCGTTCAAGAAGTGTCATTTATCGTCTCCGCAAAAAGTGGTCGAGACCACGATAGCTACGGGCTTATTTAGCTACAAAAACGTGTCAAGAGGTGGCCGGTGTTGTTTACTAGGTAAAACCATTTGTAGTTAGAAAAGATTTAAATGTTCCAGTCTTGGAATTTATCGTTTTATTGTTTCTGAATAACTTACATGAGAACAATTTTCCAGTAGGGTAGCTGAAGCACTGAAAAATATAATATGACCTCACCAAGGTCAAACTCTATCTGAAATTCATAGCACTTGTTACATTAACCAAAATCTTTCATCACGTTGAAATAAAGAACCCTATTCCAGGATAATAAAGACTATTTTAGAAAGCACGTTACAGTCTTATCATTGGTTGTACTCATAAAAGTACGCAGCCGATAAAATCTGGCGTAAAACTTCGTGAAAAGAAGTGGGGATAATTGAAAAGTCTGATCTCTCATTAAAATCTCTCGCCTGCGTCCGTTTTAAAATTAAACACGGGCATATCGCAGTCACGTCGGATTCAACCCACTTTTTATGAGTGCAATCCAAGTTGGGAGATTATTTCAAGTACTTATTTTATTTTTCAAAGTTCACAGCACATTGTTGTGCAGAAAGAATTATCTCTGTAAATCTTAACCCAGCTTACATATGGACGATGAAGCTGCTATACCACATAAGTGTTTAAATCACGGAAGAAAAAACAACATAAGGTTCTAATGGTAATTTGAGAAAATGAGCTTAATTTATTGTGCCATAAAACTTATTTTACTAGTTCACTAATTCACAACTTACGAGGTCTTGCAGCTTCAACCTCGATGTAGAAATCGTATCCGTAATCGTTTCTAGATCACGTGGCTGACATACAGCCGTCAAGTTCTATTTTCAAAAATTTATTCGGCTATCGGCAAATGCTTTTTGTAGCTAGCATTGGAGAATACATCCTCATTTATTTATGAAAACTCTCCCCTACAAGTCACACGGTAAAGGCTGGTTTTTAACCGACTTCTAAAAGGAGGAGGTTATCAATTCGTCTGTATGTTTTTTTATGTTTGTTACCTCAGAACTTTTGAATGGGTGAACCGATTTTGATAATTTTTTTTAATTGAAAGCTGATGCCTCCCGTGTGGTCCCATTTCAGTTTGGTTGTGGAGAATGGCATCCATGAAGTCGGTTTTTTTGTTAATATTTTAACTTAATATTATTGGCTTGGCGACAACATAGGTTAATAGGTTAAGTCATTTTACATAGTCTTAAGCCGGTGATAGCTAATACCGTAAAGTTTGTATCTCAACACAAAATGTCTTTTCAGATTGCTTATCTATGTTTTAGATATAATAATTAATTCTTCTACCTTATCGCAAGGTGGAGAACAGATCGTTAAATAGTTAAAAATAAATAATATCATTGCATAATAATATGGCAATGAAGGCGCAAAATTCTGTAGTAAAATTCTGTAGCATCACTTTTGTTTTTAATTACAGAATATTATGCAAATTTTTAAAGTGAATAAACATGAGCACTGTCGTATGTTTTTAAAACGAACCACTGCTAGGTAGGTATATGAATAACAACAACCTTAAACGTTTATTTTTCGGATACCGTTTTCGATTAACGTCATAAATAAGTACAAATAGGAATAGTTTTTTAATAAATAGTCAATTTACTATATAGTTATCATTAAAGAGCATTATTGTATTGACATCATTAGAAAATCAAATCTAATACCGATTGTATGCGGCCAGGATAACTATATTTAAATATGTTTCTGATTTGTTTAAATCTTTAACTTAGCCACATTTTAAAACAACAATGGATTGTTTTTGATTATTTATGGGATGGTTTGATATTTAGCAGCGGTGGCGCTGCGGTACGGGCTCGCCTTAGAAAAATTAGGTCGCGGCTTCCAATCCTGGTCTTGCTCACACATCTTTGTGTGAATTGTTTCATCTCCGCTGCTCAATATCGGTGAAGGATAACATCTTGAGGAAACCGGCATGTATAATAACTAATCATTCCAGGACATGTGATGTCACACTTGCACTTGGCCAGCGTGTGTGGATTAAGGCCTAAACTCTCTCAAATCGTAAGATAGTTGAGAGAGGACTCGTGCCCAGCTGTGGGACACTAATAAGGGTTGAATTGAAGTGATTGATAAGTATTTGTTTATGCCTTCTTCAAAAGAGAAAAATCATTTCAAGAGTCCCAATCAGTGAACAAAAAGGATTGGTAAAAGAAGCTCATGTAACAAGTAGTGAAGGCACGTAAGCATTCACTTACTAAGCCATAGGTCAGTAATTAAAATAAAGAATCTACATAATATAAATATTACGACCAATTCTAGTTTGAATTCTCGGAATTCTTCTTTATTTTATAAAAAGAAATAGGAACTGAAGATTCTTAATAAATCACAAGGCTTTGCACGAAATCACTAATTCTTAAAATGGCGTTACATCAAAACTTGTGGCGTGCACGCGACTACCGTCACGCTACACCACTGCACTGAAACTGTAACTACAGTGGCGTTTAATTAAGTTTTTAAAGATTGCCACACCGATAAAATAATCAAAGGTGGTATGATTTGTATACCGCCGTCTACTACAGTTCATATTAATTTTAACATGTCCAGTTAACGGGAAAAATTACACTGCATTTAGAAATTTTACAAAGAAAATATTTTTAATTGTTGGTAACCCTGTCCGCTTTTCGATTAATGGATATCACACGACTGCTGTGACGTTGTTCCGTTAGCTTTGCTTCACCTTGCCTTGGTATGCTGCTGCGTATCTAGATTAATCTTATTTCACATTTGCTTTTGAAACTGTAGAAGCTAAAAAATAATGGGCATAAATATTGTTTTTTCATGTATTAATAATATTATTAGGTAAAGCATTAGTTAGTTCTTTATTTAGGTTAGTGTTGAGATTGTTAATTCAGTTAGCAAATTTTCTTGTCTATTTTATGTTGTAAACTAATGTATCTTTTCGATGAAATTTAACATGTGTATCGCCAAATTAAGCAACAATAATAATATAAATATAAAAATTATATATTTAACTTAACTTTAAATTGATTCATTACTGGATTAGCTTTAGTTTCAATATATTGTGTACCTACATGCAAATTAACAAAATCTCCTGTGTCACTAATCGGCTTTGCTTAAATTATGGTTTTACTAATACCACACTCTATGTTTTGTTAAATCAATAATTCGTATTGAATATACTATTTGGTAACTCAAATTTTACGATGGAAAATAAGGTTTATTTAATTTAATATTATTTTTGAGTAAACACTAGACAGATATTAGATATCAGAATCGTCTCAACTGCACTTATCACAATATTAAGGTCAACTCTCTCAAAGAAAGTCAATCGACTCTAAGTCAAGAGGTATACACACAAAGTTATTATTCTGGTACCTAATAAATAGTAGAAATTTCTGTATAAATGTTATAAATGTTGCTCACACCGCGCAGTAAAATTGCTGAATAAATCAAATTATATATTTTTCTGTAAACTTTCTTGATATTTAAATAAGAAGGCATATATATTATGAGATATACTTCATAAAAGATAATGCAACTGCACTCTCTACTACTTTAAAACGTGCCACTCAAAGTTAAGATTAGTATCTGTAAGTAGGATTCTGTAAGCAGTAAGTAATTATAAGTTAGGAAAAAAAAAAACAATTAAAATATAAAAATTATTTCTAACTATTAATATACCATCTATTAACTGAGTCAAAGGACGTCTTACGGCAAAAAAATTCTGATAACACGTTTGCCGATCCATAGTCTTCACTCAATAACTCAGATATGATCGCAGTTAGATGGCTGATTGGAAGTAGCTTCGGATCATGCTTAGTGACATACTTTAAATAAAACCAGGTGCCGTATTATGGGTGTTTAAAGCGATTGTGATTCGGTTGAAAAAAAAAGTTGCGGATATAGGCACTGTAAAACCACATCCCATTCTTTCAACGAAATCATATTACCTACACTTTAAACACATATAGAACGGCACCCGCTGACTAAAATACTGTTGAACTTTTGATGGTAATGATGTCAAAGTAAGAAAATGTCAAGACCTCGTACTTAATAAATAAGGGTTTCAATTAGAATCTATATACAGGAAACTATAACGCTTATTTACTGCCTTCGTTTAAACCCCTTCATTTGCTAAATCACTTCAAATAATTTCGCAAAGTTGGAAAGAACAGAAGAATTTTACAGCACGTCTCTCCAATTCGACTTTTAATAAACTTTAGCAACGCCAAATTTTTCCCAAAGGCTTATTCAGACTTTGCCGAGTGGAAATATTGAGTTACTTATTTGAATAATAAAGAGGAACTTGAGAATTTTTACACAATCTAACATTGTAGAATATTACAGAAAAGATAGGTTTTAAACTGTGGTTATTAATTTTATAGACAAAGATAAACAAAGATACAACTTGTATGCTTTCGGAAACAAAATTTTAAATACATTCCCTATTATTAAACATCAATCATGTCATCGTATCCACATTGAATGAAACACGGTACCTGCGGCGAAAATTAAAAAATATCTAAACTCCATGAAGAGGGATAGTGAACGTCACTGTCACCCTAATGCCTATTGCGGGACCAACAAAGACATGAAAAATGGTCGCATGTGGTAGCATGAATGGGATAAAGGTATCTCTTATCGTAAGATCCAACATCGAAGCGTTTATTCTTCACGGTTTTGTATATCTTATGCAAAGGGTGGGTGTTGAAAAACTATTTAGAATGGAAAAAAAACTCCGAAATGTCGTTTGTGCTCCATACTTCCCGTATTTATTGAAAAACGGAGGGTTGTGTTGCATTCGAGGTTTCAAAGAAGTTGAGTGTATTCATTTGTCTTCGCAAACGACAAGTTAGTTAAATGCATTCTCTAGAAATATTAACTCCACAAGACATCCCTATTCCTTACTTTTTCAATTTAGTGTAGCGGTAAAGTTATACTAACTTGTAATACTTTGGAATTCCAGTTTTTAACTTTATTCATAGTGGCAGACACGGAACTTGTAATATGATTAACCCAATTGAAGTCAGTGGGTAAGTGCACTGAACTTTAACTTGTCCTTATTCGTGGTCGCGTGTTAGTCGTAGCGTGATCGTCATATTAACAGTCATTACAAAATTTTCCAATAATAATCCCTCTGAAACATTAGCCGTCGGCCTCACGAAAACAGAATTAATAATGGCCCAAGTTTGCGGTTAATTCACTTCGCCATCTGTGCGAAATGTTTGGAAGATTTTTTAACATCAAAACGCTCCCGTGTTATCCGTAAATATGACGTCATTAAGCCCCCAGTTTTGATGCAAACTGCTTTTATTAAAATTGTAAAAGATTTCTTCGTAATATTCTAGTTGCATTAAGCCTCAGATTCGTCAATGTTTCTGTTAATGTGGATATAGTACTCAGTTGCGTCTAGGGACCCATCGTTTCATTTATACAAATGGAATAATCTATGAGGTAGACTCGCCTTGCATAGGTTCTTCTTCCTTTTCAGTAGGAACTTCTATTTAGTAATGTTATTAACATATTGCATGTTATATGAGATAACCTATGTAGAAGTTATTCTTGGCATAGTCATGTTTGTATTAAGCAAGCAAGCTCCGGAATTGAAAAACAATTTGTACTGTTTCTATAAGCTTATTTAAATCTAGTGATGTCTTAATACCTTTAAATTAAAAATTCAATGTCGGCAATAGCTAACCTGTTATGTTTTTAACGTTTGTAAAGATTTGATATTGCACCTGTTATTACATCAATAAACTTTTAACTAAATAACGAGTTCAGTGAAAATTCTATTTTGAGTAGAATCCAGTTTGCTACCAGCTATCTGGGGCACATTCCCCTAAGTCCTCTAATTGATGGAAATCTATGACGCCCTTTCTAGTTTGTAAGATAGTTTATATTAAGTATCCATTTAATTAAGTTTCCATTCGGTTACATTTACCTATGTATTTATATTTATTTTAATGCTCACTTGAGTAGATAATATTGGACTGAAATATTCAGTATCCTGTTCAATGCTTTAAAATATATTTTACCAACGGTGAACATTGATGATACCTAATCTCATTTTAATCGAACGGCCAAATTAAATTTCCTCCGAGTACCTAAATAAGTAAGAAATGGGGTTATGACTGGCCTTTGATATCACTTATTTTCTCGCTTTGCCACCACAATAAATTACTGGAGAGGAAATGAGTTTGGAACTCCGGAAGGAGGAAAAATGCTAATAAAACGTAGTTACCTTGCGCGTTAATCTCAGACCGCACCGAACAAAGGCAGTTTTGTTCTGATCACAGCTTGCGTGTAATTCGAGACGTATTTACACATACATTTATTATCATAGTTACTTAACTTTATTACTTGATTTGTTTGTTGTATTAGTCCAGTGGGTATCCGTTTAGCGGTTCAAGATTCGAATCCTGACTTGATCAGAAATGGGGTTGTAATATATTTAGATCGATTTAGGGAATTGTTCCCGATAAACGGCAAAAGGCTCGAGTTTCGCTCATTTTCTATATTAAATTATTTTAATTTATAGAGATTTTAAACTGTGATAATTCGGGATTAAACCTAATGCAATTATAGTAGACAACCTAATGCCGATATAACATAACTAATCTTAGGAAAGTTCCTACTATTACATTTCATTTATTTTCTCTTTTATCGGGATTGCCATTAAAAACGAACAAATAGTTTTTAATTAAACAGAATTTAAAGGGAAATTCACTGAAATAGGCTCGCAATTGCCGGCGAACAAAATGCAGGAAATATTAAGAGCAACAGTACCATAGATTTTATCTCATTTGCAAAGAAAACTTACTTTTTTAAGTGAGCTTAGCTACTGGGAACCGGTTTGTTTTCAGCCATGACTTCTATAGACTCGTTTAATTAAATGGAAACAAGAAAATGGTGGGAATCCTCATCATTACGGTTGAAATGTTACCTTTTCTGACTGTAGTAATGTTAACACTAATACAACTTACGGGGGTAAGTCGTTTATAGTAGTGTTTACATTACTTATTCTTCGCAAAATTATGATAAAATGTACTGTAATGTACTATGTTAAAAAAAATCTAAACAGTAAGGTCTAAACAGTATCAACATTTTCATTTTAAACATTTTCATGTTTTAGGAATATATCACATATCACGTCAACCCTTTTAACGTTGGGCACGGGTCTTATCTCAACTATCTTACGAGTTGAGAGAGTTTACGCTGGCCGAGCGCGGGTTGATGGATGTCTCATGTCCTCGAATGATTACATACAGATTTCCTCACGATATTCTCCTACACCGACATTGAACATGGCGATGAAACAATTCCCACAAAGATGTGGGGGCACGACCGAAACTCTAACGCGCGACCTTATATTTTAAGTTCCGCTACGCCACCGCTGCTCTTGATTAATTTTATAATAACAGTAATACAAAAAAAGAAAAAGTTGGTACTTACATAACATTAGTTTTCTGCAAAATAAGATAAATGTAATTTAAAATTGCAAATAATAATTTGTTTAATGAATCCCTCGACTTTTCATCACACCAAACAAAAATTGTTTATTCAAATTGGTGCAATCCTTTGTTTTTACATAATAATATTTTGGAAATTCATTTATTGATTCTTTTTTTGGTATACTCGTAAGTTTAAGTAAGTAGTATAAATTTTCACGATGCTAAAAGTATTTTTAACTTTAAAAAATGGTAACGAAATATTCATGCCCAGTGTTAAGTTTTTATTAAATACCCTTGTCGAATAGTCTGATATTTTAAATGGCCATTCGTTCGGGGAGATTTATGGTTGACTTCGTTTCCGCTTTTTCCGAAATCTATTACGGGATACACGGGAATTATTCACAGGTACAAGTGAAAAATTTTGCTCTCTCCAGCTCAACTGCACAGTATATTTTCGGTTTAATAATAAAACACGGTGTCGATGTAGTTACCGGTGGAAAAATTTGCGATTTTCAGTAGTAAAGTCTAGCAATTTTAGTACTGTAAGTGCTTTAGTGGTATAAAAGTGGATATTTTCAGTTGACTGTTGATTACGCCAAGATGTCCACTGTGAA
Source organism: Meganola albula (assembly GCA_936450015.1). Lineage (NCBI taxonomy): Eukaryota > Metazoa > Arthropoda > Insecta > Lepidoptera > Nolidae > Meganola > Meganola albula. Next base: position 6,649,354 of record OW388155.1, on the reverse strand, counting down.
ATGGGTCATTTGTGGTATTAGAAGAAGTATTTCAACAATCATTTATCACTTTTATTTCTGTAGTAAGGGCCATTATGTGGGTTATCAATAACTTTAAGTATGTAACGTTTTAACCTGAAGTAAATTAAATAAATATTATTTAGGGCTGTCACACCGTTGTTAATGAGTCAAGATAATAAAGTCTAAGCAAGTAGCAGTATTATGGTATAGTGACCTCCCAAAAAATAATACATGCGTTGTACGGATGTTTGTATAATTTTCCTGTTAGTAGAAATTAAAATATCAAAAAACGCAAAAAAATTAAACAAACTAGATAAAAAAAAATAAAAGAAAAAAACAAGCACTAAGACGTCCAGTGGTCTAAGCGGATTTTTAATTTTTTGAATTTTAAGTACTTTTCGTTTTCGATATATATTTTTTTTTTTTTTATTAAATACCTATTCATCAACAATACCACACGTGACGTGACATAGTTTGTTGTCTTTAATTTTTTTTTTACGATATGGCGTCCAGTAGTCGCGATATTGAATATGCACTAACGTCATGTTTTTAGTGACACTCACCGGACTAAGAGGAATCGATTGACGTGCTAATCGTAAAAATCGGCGTTAGGTTTGTTTGCTTCAAAGGAACATAAATACATAGGTACATAATCATCTCATAATTCTGTTCTTATTTTAAAGTTTGTTCTTATATTTTTATGTATTTTTAAACAATTAATACCACTCCTTTGCGTCGCACAGTCGGGCAAAGAGGTATTATGTAGTGACACGTACCTAGATTTAAATATTTTACACTTGACAACCTTCGTTAATAGGTGAACTTAGTTCAAAGGTTTGCATAAAGCCACCAAAAAAAGCCTACAATGTAACGAAAGTATTTTTACCTGCAACACGAACAACAGAGTCAGACTACATTTGAAAGGGGAAATTCAGCGGTAAATCCGTTCTCGGGATTTGGTTGTCGACCCGTCCCACTGTCAATTAGCTAACAGGTAGTGGTACGAAGCCAGGTGTCAAGTGATGGTAATTAACTAGGAGATACTCGTGTGTCCGTTGTGCTTACTTGTATGCGTCAACACGAGATACGTACTCCTATATGTATTGCTGTTAGGTAGGCACAGCCGGGACCATTACATTTCAGAGATAAATCCTATGTAGTTTTTATGTACCTCATTACTTTGTTTTAACTATTGCCAAAGAAATAAACAGGTTCCACAACAGATTTTGAGCGCGTTTTTTTTTAGCAAAGGAATTTTTACCGTGATAAAAATACCGTAATGATAAGTTAATAAGTAATCACCGCGAGTAAACACCGATGCAGCAATTCTCAAAAAAAAATCTTATACAGTAGTAGATGAAAGAATGAATGAATGAAGAATTCAGAAAGAACGAAATATGCTAGTTTAATTAGCTTTCTTAATTGAATGAAATGCCTTTTTAAAGGACTTAACCCACTACTGCAATCCCGCCATTGATACTCCTGTGAGGATCGACAACGGCGCCATGAAGAGACTCGGAATTTTTAACACGGCCAAGTCCCGGGATACCTAAACTGTCCTGGATCCCGTATGAATTTAATCAGAAAGCTAATAGGAGGAGTTTAGAAAGTTACATCGTTCACGTCCCTCTAGGCAAAACGGGAGCTTAAGCTCGCCTGTGTACATGTATGTGCTGTTTCTTATTTATAAATTGTTTAAGTAGGTGTTTTGTGTACAATAAAGAACAAGAATAGATGGCCCATGATTTCGTTAGTGTCAAACGTACGAACGGCGGTGAAATCATCTCAAGGATTTTTAATGCTTTTTGTTGGGTAATAGACCACGTATGTGCTAGTGTGCTACTCACGTATATTCACAAACTTTTACATTTAAGTATTACAATAACGTACAGGTAAGCAATAATGAAAACGTACATTATCTAAGAGTACCTACCTGAAGAAATATAACTCACTAAATGAATTTACGTGTACATGGTTATAAAAGGATTCCATCCACGCAAACAATAACTGACGTTTGTCCGTATACCCACCATATTCTTAATTCCGTGTACGGATTTCTCTCGGCAATATTGTCGTTCCGATATAAAGGAGAGGTCAAAAGTGGGCTAGAATTTTGAACACCAATGTGATGTACCTCATTGGAAAGCTTATTTAATAAGCTATTAGAATTTAACTAAACACGAATTTTAGGAGCAACCATTTTTGTAAAAATCAAAAAAATGTAATAGAAAAACAAAACGCACATTACCTTTAATTATCCGTTTCCTAAGCAGTATAAATATTGCAATCACGTCAATAATTGCATTCTGTTACAGTATTTTTCTCTTGTAATATTATTCTAGCTGCAGCTTAATGTAATTATGACGAAAAATATTTGTTATCTTATTAGTGTAATAACAAAACGCGTGGAAAAAAATATAATTACGGGAAACGTCATGATGTCATTGTCATTGATCAGTTTGATTGACAGCGTCGAAATAATTTTGATTTTTTTGGTTGCTCAATTGTCATTTGACCATGGGGTTGCCAATTGCAATAGTCATAATATTGCATTAAGGATTCTTATTTTCAATTTCAATTTTTTAAAAAACGGGGGGGTGTAAAATTATTTTAAATACACCAAAAAATTTAATTAATTATGCTCTATTAACCTATGTAACTCAGATTGCTGTTCAAATTTACAATTATTTTAATCCCAGGCTCTATACATTTTTTGAACGTCTCCTTTATTTTTGGAATATTTTAGGTAGTAATATCTTTCCGCCCGGCGCGGCTCCGCCTGCACGTATATCGGTTGTCGCGCTAAACCTCTTTTTGCGCAGACGAATAAAAAACAGCCAATATCGTTCCCCGGGTGTTATACTATATCCATGTCTTTTATCTAAATCGCTTCAGTGGTTTTGGCATGAAAGCGCAACAGACAGACAGAGTTACTATCGAATTTATAATTTAACATCACTTCAACCCTTTTTAGTGTCCTCCTGCTGGGCACGGATATTTTATCAAGAATCTTTACGAGTTGAGAGAGTTTAGACCTTAATCCTCACACGTTGGCCTATTTCAGGTTGATAGATATCACATTTCCTCTAAAAACTAGTTCTTAGATATGCCAGTTTCCTCTCAGTTTCATAAATGATATCGAGCAGCGGCGCGGCATTTAGTCTAAATAAATATTCTGGGACAATAACACACACGGTCATCTGGTCCCAAGCTAAGCAGAGCTTGTGTTATGGAAACCAGATAACTGGTATATACTATAGGTACATCTATTACATTTCTTTTGTAAATATATACTTATAATAGATATTTACACCCAGACTCGACACAAACACAAATGTTAATCACTAATGTTTGTCTCGGGTGAGAATCGAACCCACGACCTGCAGCGTGAAAAGCAAGTATCTTACCGACCACGCCACCGGCCCGTCAAAGTCACTACAGAACTTAATAAGACTAGCTACCCGCCAGCAGCTTCGCCCAAGTGACCTACGTGTTATATCATGCATAGTAGTGGGATAAATAGTAGCCTATAGCCTTCCTCAATAAATGATCTATCTAATAGAGCAAGAATTTTTCAAATCGCACCAGTAGTCCTGAGATTCAACAAAACTCTTCAGATTTATTATTAAGACTTTTCTGAAAAAACCTCACCCACGGTAGGTATATCTTCAAATTTAAATACGGTAAATAATATCAATCATAATTAACTTAGGTTAACATAATAAATTAAGGACATATTTAAATAATATATCAAGACTGAAAAAACATCTTTGATCCCTAGCAAAAAACCTTGGTCTACCATTTTATCCTATTTAATTAACTTGGCAATAACGTCTTTGATGTTTTTCCAAGAAATCTGGTACATATACGATATTTTATGAGGTTCTGAGGTTTAATTATATCGCGGCTACAAGTAATTTTCTGAAATCTATTTTATTTGAAAATTGTTATTTAATATCCTCAAAATGTAGCGTGTTAATATTTTTGTAATACTGTGGTCTATAGTCTACGTACGGCAATATATTTTTCCGTTTCGCCTTGTTCATACTGTTGTTACATTTTTAGAATAGAATAGAATTTTTTCATTTGTCAAACATAGGTGGATTTATATTTTACATTTCAAGCTCTTAAGATTAAAACTGAACTCTATGTTTTGCCGCACTGGCATACAAATATTTGTTTTTAGTAGGTGCATACATTTCCTACTTACTAATCTATGATTCATAATACAATTAAATTAAAATTGGAAAAAATAATAACAATAATAATAGAACAAAAATCATGCAAAATAGGCGCATTTATGAGACATCGAGTTGCGGAAAATTGGCCGCTCCAAACTATAATAATACAAAATAAAAGATACAACAATTTTTCTTTTTTACAATAGCTACTAACGTAATAGCAATGTCAATATACTGCAATTACATGTACGTATATTTGATCATGGTCTTAAAAAAGTTGAACTAAAAAGACAGAAAATAAAAATTGCATATAAAATTTTATTTTACGCTGCAAAGAAAAGCCACAGAAATTGCGAAAACATTGAAAAGAGAAATTTGCGTTTTTCATTTGTCTATCTTTACAGAGATTCTTGATTAGATTTTTAAAATGGCAACAAAGCATGGCTAGTGGGGTTCGACGAGACTTCATTATACATTTATCTTTCTGTTTGCCACCCCATTCTCTCCGTTCATTGCGTTCCTATGGCATGTCTGCGGAATTAAAGATAAAAGTCGAAGTAACGAAGGGGGAATAAGCAAAGATTGCATTGAAATATCAGTAAAAAATACTTTTTAAACACTGAAAGTTTGTTCGAAATATTATAGATAACAGGCTGAGAATGATTTACATATAAATTAAAATAGGATTAGAAGCATTAGGGAACTTTGGGGTCGTTAAATGCCTTTAAAATATTTTGATAAAAATTGCCGCTACGGGGGACAAAAACGGCGTGCATTTTTCAAAATTCTTTTAGGCAAAATTTCGTTTTTTACACCATCACATGAAACACACCAATCTTCCTCGTAAAACTCTCTGTCCATTGGTGAAAACTGTAAAGAAATCAGTTCAGCAAGATTAGAGATCTTGAATGTGGTTTATATTACATTTATTTACTTTGGCTACTTGCTCGATGAGTATTAAAAACATCCGTATTTATGTCAGCAAGTAGGTCCAATAAAACTTGTCACCTAACTTATAGGGACGGAAGTGCTGGCACCAAATGTGACTTCATAAGCACATCAGTGCAACGAAGTGCCAAGTGTAGCGTAAAATAAAATTTGGTGTTTTATTTTTATTGAGTGTTATTGCTCTACGCAGACTAATTTGTTTAAAGTTTTTCACTTATTCGAGAGCGAGGAAATCATTCGAAGTTTTTCTCTCAAGTGTTATTATTAAACTTGATTAATATCTATTAGCAGCGGTGGCGCAGCGGTACCTACGGGCCTCGCCTTAGAAATATAAGGTCTCGAGTTCGATTCCAAGTCGTGCCTACACAATCTTTGTGTGAATTATTTCACAGCCTCTGCTCGGTATCGGAGAAGGAAAACATTGTGAGGAAACCGGCATATCTAAGAACTAATAATTCGAGAACTCGCACTTGGCTAGTGTGAGTGGATTAAGGCCTAAACTCTCTCAACGCGTAAGATAGTTGAGAGAAGACCCGTGCCAAGCAGTGGGACACTAGAAAGGGTTGAAGTGAGTGAAGTGATAGCTATTGTCTTAGATGTCATCTGGTGGTAATTGATAGTGAAGACAAAAATGGTACACATGCAGTGAATGGAAACGCCACTACTGAGTTTTTTGACAGTGTTTCTCAGTAGTTGCCACTTGCCAGTCATGCACTGCACGGTAGGAAAAGAAATTGGACTATTTTTATGTACACTCGCGTCTCAAAAAAGTAACGCATATTTTCATTTCATTTCATTTTCATTCCATTTCAAAACATATGGGCGTGACGTGTCAATGCTCAAAATATAAGGGTTAGGCAGAGTACTTTTGTCACTTGTCTGGCGGCACAGTTCTACTTTAGGGCGCTTGTCACCTACGTCTGTGAGAGAGCACATTCAATCAAAATCTCTACTCGTAGTTCCCGGATAGTTCAAATCATGTGATAACAAAATAAACTGGTGGCAGTCATCGACCGTAATTAGTGACCACCCACCAGACAAAGTCACAAACTAGCCAAATAATGCCTACATACAAATATTATGTACGGTACATTTTTAATTAAAAAGTTAACTCTGAGTATGGATTTACATTTTCGAACTGCAGTCGCTTTGCACAAATTAGCTGGTCGGTCGGTTCTGTGATAATTGTAATGAGTTTTTAAGTCCCTGTATAAGTCGTTTTGGTTCGAAACTTCACATTTGCAATATAGGTGGGTAATGCAATTACCATTTTTTTTCCACTAATAACTTACTTCAATCAGGTGTAATGACGTAAATCTAAAGTAATATAAGTCCTTACCTATAGTAAAAGGTGCTATTCTGAATCTAATGCAGAAAAGACGGACGATTTTTTTTAACTGACATGCAACCGTCTAATTCTATTTCAATTATTTTTTCAGCCAACTGCACTTGATGCTGGCAACTGATTTTTGCAGCTCGATTCGAAATAACACCTACCAAAAAGCACACCAATCATTCAATAAGGTATTTAACACACGATTACGGTTTATAATTGTTATAAGTATTAAAAATATGTAAAGCATTTTGTTACTCTAAATAATTAGGTACATTTTGATGACGTAACAAATTATATTTAATTAATGAAACACGTAAGTCTGATGAGAACAGTGAATAGAGTCTAAAGTACAGAAATCAAAGTAAAACTAGTGTGGAACGCGGTCGCAAAGCAATCAACTTGTAGCAAGTTTATGTCGGGTCGTAGGCCACAGGGTGCAAACTTTGTACGTCTGCACCAAAGTAACTTGTCGTAAACTATTTGATTTTAAACACGTCATTAAATTGATAATGAACTTTAAACAGAAACTAAAATAATATCCTAAAATATTTATTGCAAATTCGTCCAAATCTTCCTACAAATTTCGTGTACCTAATTGATTTCAAAATTAGAATAGTTAACATTTGTTCACATTTTGTAACACAAAAATAGACTTTGAAGTCATACTAACTTCAAATCTAACTAACAACCTTGTGATGTCTTAACTAAATAACAAAGTAAGTATCTAGACGAATTAAGTTGTAAACATTTGAAATATTACAAGCCTGTCATGTCGGACATTGTAAATGCTGGTTTCAACAGTTTCAGACAATATTTGGACCTCAGACAAGAAAAAGGAAAGACGAAGTCCGGCTTGTAAGATTTGTCGGTTCTAAATGATAATTGTAATCCGTAAATAAACAGCTTCCGTTTGTAGCATAAATAAGTTTAAATCATCCATATTAATATTAGAAGCAAAATTAATTGTCTGTTTATTGGTTTTTAGGTATTTAAAATAAATGATTTAGATGAAGTATGGTATAGAGATAGTTTGAATCTAAGGACTAAAATATGAATAGATTTTTCGGGTTTTAGTTCTTAACGATAAATAAATTCAATATTAACAAAGACGAAACTACATTTTGGCGAGTTTTAATTCATCTCGTAAAATGTCATATTTCAAAATAATCGCTAACGTAGTTTTTCTAAATTAATAGTCGGAAGTTCTAAGAGCGTCCTATTGAACATAACATTTGATTAGATCGTACCTACTGGAAAGTAATATTTTTAATAGCTGTGGTCAATTAGTGTAGTGTATTGCAATTTCTGCTTTTGTAATTTCTTAATCTGCATAACTTCGAAAAAAATCATACAAGTGATATAACTGCTCTTGCGTTACAATCCTCTAGCAAATCTAGCAAATCAAAATAGGTTTAGGGATGGGTCATGGTACGATACCCGTTGTTATAGTGATAGTGAAGTATTAATAACAGTTCCAAATAACAGCTAGAAAATACTAACACTACTAATCTGAAAACCTACGGTGCTCAGACTTGACCGAGACACAGAATTCCCAACTCAAGATTTGCCAAAGAGCGATGGAGCGCAGTATCCTTGGCATCAAACGTCAAGACAGAGTCCCCGATGTCGAAATTCGTCAAAAAACTGGCGTAATAGATGTAAGCCACAAGACGGCCAAGTTCAAGCTGGAGTGGCCGGGCCATTCGTGTCGAATGGAGCCAGAGAGATGGGCCCGAATAACCACACACTGGGTGCCGCAAGACGGTAGCCGTCCGAGAAAAAGATGGCGGGATAATCTGGATGCATTCGATATTGAATGGCCAGAGGTCGCGGGAGATCGGACAAGATGGAGGAATTTGGGGGAGGTCTTCGCTCAGCAGAGGGATAATTTAGGCTAAAGAAAAAAAACTCTTCTGAATCAAACACCACCAAATCGTTACAGTTATACTTGTTGTTATTGACGATATACTCGATATTTCGTTTTCTCTCTCTAAATTTAGATGTACCATGACATACTATTTTCTTAAATTCGTGACATATTTTAATTGTTGAGCCACTCAGCGTCATATTGATTTTGGTAAGATTGTACCAACTTAATTGAGCGGGATGTTAGGTAACATTCATGCAATTTGTATTACTCCACCAATTTTGGGGCTACAGAGTGGCTCATCAATTAAAATATGTAATCGTACCTACTTTCGTTACTAAAGCAACAATCAATACTTTTGATAACAATAATTAAGTAACAGTTACTTTAACAGTGACAATGAATATGCTTCATCTCTAATTCGGTTAAATTTACCGATTATTGTCACAAGCCGGATAATATCAACCACAAAATTACGTGTTCTATGAATGATAATCACCTGCACGGATGATTGGTCACATTGATTGCACAACCGAGCGCTGATCAATCAATCCATGTTTGTTTGAGATTTCATTTAGATGTCATAATTTATGTGGATTTACAGATTCGCTCTAATTTGTGGTGTGTCCCAAATGTGGATGATTTTGACAATCGGCTGAATGAGGAAATGATTTTGCTTTGATTATCTGCTTCCTGCATTTTTAAACTGTATGAAATTGCATGAACTGTACCATGAGTTTTCTACGTTCTCTATTTGGATTTAGATTTTTTCTTATTCCGATATAAGGAAACACCAATGGAAAAATAGTTTCACATCACTACGCAAACGTTGCACCATGTTGTCCCGCTCATTTTGCGTCTTAGTAGGTACGAACTTCTGTGTCCAACGCTGTTTGTTTACGTCATACATTACTTCCTTACTTTAATCGGTTCGGTTTCCAAATTAGTTAAGTAGTTTTGGCATCAAAGCGTGACAGCCAGACAATTATGTATGTCTACTTTCACATTTATAATATTAGTAAAGGTTATCGTCACGGAATATATTTAAACCAGCTGTGAAATAACTGAATTTTTACAGTTATAGTAAGATAGAGATAAGATGGCCAAAAATACAACGTTAGTAAAAATAGTATTTATTAATTTTATCCTATTTTAGTGAAAGATAAACCTCATAATTATATTTCAATTGAGTGTCTCAAACACAGTTGTACTGACACTCAAACTTTTATTTTTCATGTATGCGTAAAACAACTTGAAGAGGTATAGTTTACAATAGAGCTTAGCAGACTAAACTACATCTGTTTTCTTAGGTCCTTATACAAACATGTAAGAGATATTCTAAGTAAGGATCAACACACACTGCTGGAGAGTCAAAGCGTCGCGACAACACGCCTCCATTTTACAAACTATGACGCACAACAACGTGCGATGGCGCTTGCATTGTCGCATCCAGATCACAGTACTTTGCTCCTTAGGCAAATAACATAGCTGTCGCGAAATGCGATATAAAATAATCGGTAAGCAACTCTATACAAAAGTTAATTTTATTTTCTGTGCTGGCAACGTTGTGGATCTATAGTGAGAGGATTGGGCGGTATTAGTTGTACAAAAATCGCGGCAGAATCGGTTGAATGCCAAAGTGTGGAGAGAAGGTAATCATGGAAAAGCGTAAGATTGGTTCTGGCGATGATGGGTAAGTGATATTTAATACTTATTTTGTCTTGAGTGTTATTAAAAGGTAAATAGAGAGGAAGAGAAAGAGTTTTGCTTGGAAGACAGGGCGGGTCATATGGGGAAGGCAGGTTGACCCACGAGGGGAGCTTCGGCTCCCAATCTAGCAGTTAGAGAAGTAATTTCGCATGTGATAATGGTTTCACCCATCTGTGGGAGGATCCACCCACATAATGTGGCTCCAGCGTGATTTCATAGTATCAATGACGGTTCTCACTTATAGTGATATAAGAATATGATTTAAACCCTCTATTACTTTCAATAATGCTCGATTAATTACTTTGTGGTGTGTTATATTTTGTGTAAATGTTTAATGACAACTTTGGTGTGAACTTTGTCACAATAGCGAAGCAATAAGAAAAGATCGAAAAGAACAAAATGTATGGGATTTAAATTAATGGATTGTCACGTGACATTTTCAAGGTGAATGCACTCGAGTAACGAGCGTGGACGCGCGTCGATGCGCGATTCTGCGCGACATCAACCAAGCCTTTCCCTATTTTTATAGTACAAAATTGTACCTTAAGAATAGTAAAATAGAAATTATTATGATTTAAATAGACGAAAAATAAAACGCGTCGCGACGCTTCGATAGTGTATGTTGAGCCTAAGTGTTTAGTTGCGTTGTTGCTCTAAATCAAGGAATCAAACAAAGGCTTTTTAATAGAGATATATGGTACAATTATTCGTCAAGGAAACGGTAAAGATAACAAGTCCAGCTCATTGAACTGAAAGTAATTTATTATATAAATTAACGAGAAAGGATAATATCTCAGCGTCTTCTATCGTAATTTTCAACGACAGGAACAAATTTTGTAAATATTTCCTAATCATATAATCCTATCGTTTTCGGATTCCAATGTTTAGGATGAAATCATTTTCTACGTTTCTCTATGTACGAGTATTATACACATCCACATACACACGTATCTCCTAGACAATGACAGCTACTTAAAGTCATTGTAAAAATATACAAATTGCACTAAAGTGTGTTTTAGAGCATTCTCCTAGGTATAATACTAAAGTTATGAATTTATAATACGAGTATTTTGTTCGTATGTAGTAAGTAAATAATGAATTTCGACAAGTGAGACATGAGATATTCTTTTAAGAGCTTAGCTTTTGTAATTGCAATGATCCAAGTCACCCTTATTTTCTCTCCACTACGATCACTTTTACCTCCATAAACGAAATGACGGCAGCCTTCTCTTTTATTTGACTTTTTTAACTAAATCTTGGTCTTCCCTTTCTCGTTTGTCTTCTTGTCTTTTCTTTATGTAGTCATGGTGTCAATAATTTTCCCTTGCCTATTTTGTTTGGTCTTCAGTAAACTGCATTTCTTGTTTACTTGTGATATTTGTGCGATTATAAGAAAGCAAATAGAACATGGTTACCTTCTGTTGAACTTACCTCTTTACTCACCTTAACCCTATTAGAATCACACGCATGCGTTAGGATTACAGGCTAAACATTGTCGTACATTTACTGTGAGTAATAGGTAGCTTAGCTCAGTCTGTGGTCTCTGACGTCATGGCGCGCCACAACGTCGTGTGGCGTCCACCGCGAGCTAAGCTATGTTACATGTTTAGCTATAATGATAATATGTTAGGCGGTAAGATAAACTTTAAATAGATACACAAATAATATAGCCTAAAGTAGTTGTTTCTCTGTCTTGGTCTTATTGTGTCTGACAGGGTCCACAATTGTGACTTCGATCTAAATAGATACTTTAATATTGTATGCCAATAAAATATGTAACAAATGCGCACCACGACTTTCCATGAATTTTGAATTTGCGTACATTTAGGTAAATATATGTAAATACACAATCAATACGATACCACTGAATACTAAATAAGAAACTCAAGGGAAAGGTACCCGAGCTAAGTTATTTAGTGGCTTGGAAGTCCCGGAATCTATTTTCTTCACACGTAAAGTGAAAAATTGTGTAATAATACGTTTTAAGGCAATGTTAATACTTAATAATTAATTAAGGCCGCTCTACACTAGCGCTGGCGTTTTCCCACTGGCGATGCAGACAGTCACTGTTAGTTGTCGTTGCTTGGTCTCGGAACATGCTGGGGCGGCAACGGCAAGGCGCGCTACGGCCGCGGCGTGGCGCCAGAATGGAGTAATACGGATGAGTGTAGAGTTGGCTTTATGTGAAACTCTGAAAAGGGCGAGAAATAAATTGTTTTTCGTGATATTTAGCGTTGCGCTTGATGTTCTTAAGGCAATTTTGTGCTAAGATAAAAAAATAATTTGATTAGAATCATTAGGTGTGCGTCGCTTTTCATCGGGTTTCAGTTGTCGCCACCGACGAGTAAGCTACAAGCCTTAAGATTAGGCCTAACATTACAACCAGACAACTTGTGTAGTACAGGTAACTTATATTATTAATTAAAATTATAAATAAGTAATGTAAGTTATAATGAAGATAAAGTAACTTACCAGTTTAGTATGTGTGTATAATTTATGCAAATGTCGTCTCTAATTCAATTAACGTCTTTACGCTAACTTGTAGCAAACCCTTTAAGAGGTTAAGTTATTTGGACTATACCCGTAAAACTTAATTAGGTTTGCGCATAAATATTACTTAAGCAATTTGTACTTGTGTGTTGAGGTACTTAACCGCCTTAATATCGTTATCTTGAACTTTGTATGTGTGTAAGTTCTAAAAGTTTAAACACAGGAAATTTGAGAGGGCGCGGGAGTGAAATACTAATGTGATGAAAATGAGGTAAGTAAGGATAATGTGTGTCACCTTAAACTTTATGTAACAAATATTCTAATGTTTAGAATAAATTAAATACTAATATATAATTATATAACATTTTAATACTAATTTTATCTGCAACATTTTTCCTACATAAACTTACATAAGTACAAGTAATTATGCTAACGAAGACTTTGAAGGGCATGCCTAGTTATCAAGGCCGGGTACTGGAAGATCTACTAAATTATGATAGGTATATAGAAGCTATTACCAATCTTTATTGGCTTTGTACGAGTAGCAGAAATTAATGTAACTACAAGCAGAACGTCCTCTTAAATCACTGTTTAATAATGAAAACCGTATATAATTCGTCAAGCAGTAGGTGTTCGAGTTCGTAGCGTTTAGTTCAGACGTGGCGACAAGACATATAGCATGTGGGTACCAAGCCATATAGGTACTCAAAAATCTAAATAATATATTGCATGGCTCATGATAAACAAAATTAGCTACAATAATTGACTAACCTGACTGTGATGTAATTTAATGTACCTACCTATTCTATTATAATAATTATTTATTTAAGTTAAATAATTTCAAAATTCATTGCGTGGTTTAGAAGGAGAGTATATCGAGACGGACGAGAAAAGCGATTTGTATTATGTTTAAGTAAGTTCCGCTTACGCCTGTATTCTTGGACGCCTGTTCTCTTTCAACACTTGGTAGTAATTTGGCCTGCTTTAGATGCGGGCCCAGCTCGACCCATTTCTTGTTTGAACTAACTTTAATGTCACCAAGTTTGACCAAATAGACACAAACTATTGGAAGTCGATACGTAAGTGCCTAACAGTTGTTTACATTCTGAAGTAACTTAAACAGTATTGATTTATGAAATTGTATGTAATTTTAGTCCAAGTATCCTTGTTCAAAGTGCTTAATAATTTATGGTTTATTAAAATTAGGAAGGTACATAGGTATAGCAAATCTAATAAGGAAGCTTTCTGCTAGCAGATACGCTCGTAGTTGTAAAAATTAGTCTGATTATGACTGTAAGTATTAAGAGTCTAAATTTCTTCATAGGGAATAACTTATCAAATTTAATTAAAATCAAATTGTTAGTAGTTTAGGTACTAAGCCAACAGACAGACGTTATTACTTTGGCATTTATAAAATTAGAGTGTGCAAAAATTAATAACGAGTGAAAATGGATGTAACTTTATCAGAATATGAAGCTATCCTCATCTTCCTCTCCGTATACAAAAGGAGGCGAGAAATATAGGTATGCTTAACTGCAATAACACCATTGAAGGATACAATTTAACGTTACAATCCAGTGTTCCAACTTTTAACATCAAATTTATTTCCCACGTATACAAACGTACGTCGATATTTAAAATAGGGGCATCCGTTGGAATATTAAAATTTATTACCACTTTACGACAGTATAAAAAAATAAATTAGCTTTCGTATTTAATCTTTATAGTTTTATTCTTTTTGGTAAATAAATCACTGGATAAACGCTGATAGATTCCGGTTTACCAGCAGTAAATCAACTTACAAAAAACTTCTGATCAATTGTTGTTTTTTCAGTTTTTGCTTGATGTTAGTTTTGGTGTGTCCACACTGCTGTTGAAATATTTACATTTATTAGCGAACATTTTGTTAACAAACATTTAATCACTGAGTTGACTTACGTTAACTTTAAATATAAAAAAATTATTAATCCTATCCTTGCTAAGAACCATCCCGATCCCATTCTGTTTCATATAAAAAAACGATATCTTTAATAAGCCGTATGAGATCACAAACTTGTAAACAGATAAAAAAATGCACACTTCAAACTTAATGACCCTTTTTTGGCCAGGGATTAAAATATTTTGATGTATTTATGTTGGGTAATGGTAGTTAATATTTCTAAATTACTTTATTACTAAACAAATTGTAACAAATAAAGCATTTGTTAACATATAATAAAATTTGTTTATAAACATCTAGGCGAGAGAAGGGTGTGTGGGGAGGGGCCTGTTTTAGCTTAATATGCCGCAATGTTTTCAAACGTTGAATTTTTTTATAATTTCCTTTCTTAAGTGATGTTGCACTTGAAACATCTAATAATTCCAACCAAATCGTAACTTTATTAGAAAATTTAAATTGTTAGAAAACGTTACTAAACATTTTTTAACAGCAGTGTGGGAGCAACATTTCTGCAACAACGGGATATTTATCTCAATGATCGTGCAATGTAAGCTATATATTAAAGTATATCTGTAGATACAACCAGCGATTGTTCTCCGGACATTGCAGACATGATGTTAAAATAAATAAAGGCGTGAGCACTCGATTTCCTACGTTCTGTCGGTTCCGTTCTACTTACTAGAAAATAATATATTATTTTCTTTCACTAGCTTATCTGAACGTGGAGATTATTATTTACGATG
Source organism: Meganola albula (assembly GCA_936450015.1). Classification (NCBI taxonomy): domain Eukaryota; kingdom Metazoa; phylum Arthropoda; class Insecta; order Lepidoptera; family Nolidae; genus Meganola; species Meganola albula. The sequence continues at coordinate 6,634,140 of OW388155.1, read as the reverse complement.
TTTTTTTCCCATGTCGATTATTATTTGTAATAAATGCGTAATATACTTATTATAATCAATATATTCTGAACCTTTTTTGTATTAGGTATCATAATTAAGTTATACACCGTCGCGGCCGTAAAACAAATACAATATAATCATCTTAGTAACAGCTCATACTTTGGAATAGTGCCCAATGTACGGTTATAGGCTCGCCCCTATTACGTATGGGGTCTATACATAGCCAGCTAAATGTGGATGATATTCAGCTCTGTTTATACCTACAGCTAATAAAGGCATGATCGCTATAGTTACAACATAAAAGGGTTTTTGTAGAAAATATTTATGGCCTTATTCATAAAAACCATAAAAGACTCTTTAGATAAAATAGACTTTGTTTCTTTCTTTCTAGTATAAATGTCAAGATAACAAAGAAAGAGAAACGAATTATAAACCTATTTAAGCTATAATGAGCTTAAAAGACGTTTAAGAATAAGGGTGTAGGTTTAAAAATACCAATAATAGGTTTAATAATACAGCTTTGTGAACTAGCAATAAAACTAATTTCGATGTAGATACGATGGAATCTTAGCTAAGTGACATCCATCGGAGTGTCAATTAGACCGTCCTAGCTCCGGCTTGTAAGCAGCCCTATATGAACAGTAATTAGTGTAGTCTGCGGTAATCTGCAACGTATGCAATACCAGTGTTATACATATACTATAGGACTATTCAGACCTATTTGGTAAGTAGAATATTATTACTATGTCAATACATAAATGTAAGAGTATATTATAATTATTATGTTAAAATATAGTTCTATATGATAGTTTTTTTTAATAAATCAATATAATTATGTAATTTATTTTTCTTAGATCTAATTTATCTGGCAAAGTGCAGTTGCAAGTGAGTACCTACATACAGCACTAAAACTTGTATTCTGCAAGGATAAAACAAATGAATAAGTAAACTTATTTTATGAGTATGATCTAAGTGAGATAGTGCTCGTCATGAGTATGCTCGTTATTTACATCTTGTATACTGAGTAGTGCTGTAATATCTACCATGTATGCTGTTTAAGATATGTGTTTACATACTTTGAAGCGCTTAGTTACCCTAAATTAGCGAATCGATAATGCAGCTGTCAAATCATTCTAATGATGTCTACTTTTATAATATTATACAGGGTTATTCTACTAACTCGCAGGAGTAGATAGCTGACACTATAAGCAACAACTTTTGCTCTACGAGTTTTGACATAACTCAATACATGACAAGTTACGCGACTTTAACGCTAACTTGCGCTCCATACAAAAATTTCACTATATATACTTCTAAACTTTCGCGTTGCATTATTAATAATTATATTTATTATAACGGGCAATTAACGCTCTCACTTTTAATTTGGCTTTACGTTTCGACACGCGTTGCACCGGCCGTGGTCGCAAGCAGACAGAGGGTCTCGTAAAGCCAAATTTTAGGTGAGCGCGTTAATTGCCCGTTATGATAAATATAAACATCTGGTTCATATTAAGTGGTCGCGAAGCTTGTAGACAGTATGTATTCACAGCCCTTTCACAATTTATATGTATAAAGATTCAAGCGGGAAAACAAACTAATAATAGATGTGTATGAAAAAAAAAATTGGTTGTTTGTAAAGTAGGTTTACGATCGAGATGTTTACGTGATAACGTCTTATTGGTGATATAAGTTTTTGGGAAGTAAGGAATTAATATTGTTGCCGCTAGAGTGAGAGAGACGGAAGATCGGTCCACTCACTCGAACGCTATGCCAGCCTCCGCTCGTGAGGATTCCGCGTGACAAGTTTCACGGAATGACTGGCAGCGCTCGAGATGAGACGGGAGATCGGTCCGTCTCTCTCTCGTTATACCTGCGATCGCGCTCGTGAGGTTTTGGTGTGACACAAGTTTCTGAACATGTCACCCGACTAAAACGATTTTAAAGACGTTATCACGTCAAAAACACTACCAAATTATCAAAAGTCGTAGAACAAAAGTTGTTGCATATGGTTGCTGGTGATTTAAAATACTTACTCGTAAATATAGCTTTTCTCAATAATGTGGCTATCTAACAGTACGAGAATACTTTAAATTGGTCTAGTAGTCCCTGAGACTGTTTATGGCAGGATGTTTGTTGTGTGTCTGTGTGACACCTGTGTTTCTCAATTTATTTTGGCCCGATCTCTTTACTAGTCGTGTCAGTCAGCCTGTTTCATCAGACTCTGATAGTAAAAGAACAGAAAGTGCTCCTGTGTCTGCGCAGATACTTGTGCACTTTTCTGCGATTATTTTGATTGGTATTGCCAAAATATGGCTAGTAGTTACATTACATATTAGCATAATAATTACTTTTAACCAATAAATAGTTTTTTCCAACTGGCTCTAATCTCTGTCAGCTTCTTGACCGTCTAATACAACTCAACATTGCCTTCTCCTGGTTAAAATAACATATCGTCTACCTTTTCCTCTCTTGCCTTCAATCTTTCCTTCTGTGGTGGTCTTCATTTGTATGTCATATCAAATGGCCAATTATATTTCCTTTTCCGTTGTTTAAAGCGGCGAACAGGCTTCTTTTTTCCCCTACTCTTTCCAACAATTATTGGTTTATGATTCTTTCTGTCCAGCTTATTCTTTCTACTTCTCCAGCACCAAATGCCTCCAGTCTTTCTCTCATCTTTGCGTCATAGTCCACGCTTCAGCGCCCTATGCTGTAGATGTATGTTTTATTTTTTTAGGAAGTATGTTATTTATATCATACTAGCTGCCCCAGCGAACTTCGTACCGCGCAAAATTGTGAATCTAAACCATTCCCAGATCCCCTTGAACACACACAAAAAATTTCATCAAAATCGGTCCAGTCGTTTAGGAGGAGTTCAGTCACATACACACGCACACAAGAAATTTATATATTAAGATTAAGATAATACTTTTTGACCTTAAATTGTCCATAGCTAGTTTCATCTGGCGCCTTTAGCGAAAAAAACCAACAGTAAAACAATAAAGTCACAAAGCTTCTTTAGCATTTGTAATATTAGTAAAGAAATTTGTATGATATTTCTAAATTTATTTACCTCAAAAATTATTAATGTTGTTCGTTTCAGATAGCAGACGTCGCTAGACATGAAATTCATTTTACTACAAATGTATCTTGAAAGGAGACTTAGTCGACCTGCTCCATATTTCTGACACTTATCTAGGTCTGTAGTGAGAGCCCAAAATAAGTAGTACCTACTTAGTGTTCAAGACTGCTTGAGAGATGCGCTTTTTAAATTTTAAGGAACTTTTAAGCAAGACTAAGTTACCAAAATGTTTACTTAGTTTAGTTTTGAATATAACTACTCAAAACTTAACTTAGTTTGGTAGTAACGCCAACATTGCAGGAGTGGAACAGTGGATCGCACTCAGCTAACATAGGACGCGAATTCAAATTTAACTGTTCATTACCTTTGTACACCGACCAGACATCTAGACACTCCATACCGGGCCCAGTGCTCGCTGTTAATGTCGTACCACTAGGTACATAATACTACCCGACCAAAAATTAATTTCTTTCCGGTACCCAACCAACTTTTGACGATTACAATGTCATACAATATTTGAATAAAGTTACGTCTAGTAAGTATCTAGTCGGTGCCACTGTAAACATTGGTGATGAAAAATATAGCAAAGTAACAGGCCTCTTTTCAAAACATTACATTCAATGATATTATTTGTTATGCATTCAATGATATGCACTTTTCCAGCATGTGTGGAATAAGTCCTCAACCCACTCAAATATTAGGAGAACATCCGTGCCAAGCAATGAGTCACTAAAGGGTTGCTATTTTTAGGGCTCCGTAGTAAACTAGGGACCCTTTTTGTTTAACTATGCCCGTCCGTAGATCCGCGGGTTAGCTTAGAGACGCTTGGTACCTACAGAGGTGTAACTTGGCATGGTAGTACAAATCATAAGCGCCAACAAAGTTGTGAAATAAAATCTAGATTTATTTTTGTTTTGTGAAATACTTTTTGCCCTTGAAGCCCTGTCTTGTGACATAGTTTATTTCCAGTTAAGGGTCCTTCTCCCTCTACCAGCTAAACCGCTATTTGCAGATTTGTAAAAAAAATTACTCTAGTAAAATTAAAAATAAACTAAATAAAAAAAAATAAGAAACAAAAATTAAAAACAAAATAAAATCATTAAATTAAAAATGAAATTTGAATTTGATTTTAAAGGAATAAGTTTCCTTTCACGGCTAAGTTGGCTTTAGAGGTTAACGAGTAGATTATTACTCGGACAAATTATATAATGTTAAAACGCGTCTAAAAATGAAACGGAATCCTTACGGGTCCGACCCGCACTTGACCGGATTTCTCTTTACGTTCTAAGCAACTTCTGTTACGCATTGGCTAAAACTTAACGGTTAGAAGTTGGGACAGCGTAAAATTTCAAGAATTATACCTTCAGTCCGCAATAATTTCTTTTCTAATGCTAAAGTTCCAGAGCTCTTCAAAAAGTTGGCGAACTTTTAGTGAATTCTTTTTTATTTCTTATAAATCTAGAATGAAATAGAATTAATGGCATTTACCTCGGACAGTTTAACCTTACTTTTACAGAAGAAAGTAAATATTAAGTTCATTATGACCCTTTTGTTAAAAAAAGTATTTTCGAAATCGTATTTTACTAAGTCTAACTAGACCAGTGATTTGTATTCTTTCATTTAGAATTCCTGCTAAAAATTAAGGACTTTAATATTTATAATTTTAAATCCTTTCAAGTCCACAATGGATATTAATTATAAATAGGAAAATCAAATCTGTTGCCTTTTATGGCCTAATTTTTTAACCGGTTTGACGGGACGGTGGCGTGGTCGGTAAGATACTTGCTTTTCACGCCGCAAGTCGTGGATTCGATTCCCACACAAATCAGACATTTGTGCGATGAACATGTTTGTTTGTCTTGAGTCTGGGTGTAATTATTATCTATATTCAAGTATGTATTTACAAAAGAAAAGTATTATATTCATTACGTTACCAGTTATGTGGTTTCCATAGTACAAACTCTCCTTAGTGTGGGATCCGATGGCCGTGTGTGTTAATGTCCCACTATGCCCCACTTTATATTTTGATGAAATTTGAGAGGCATAAGTATCAAGTACATAAGAGTTATAAAAGACGTATAATATGTTATAAATAATGATGTAATAAACCTATTCAATAATACTTGAATGCCTTGGAAAGACAAAGAGCGCAACTGAATGTCACTATCTTCCAAGTAATGTCTCTTCAGTTCCAATTGAAATCGAGAGACAGTAATTGGTTTCTACATAATTTAAAACTAGACTCACTTATTCTTGGCTTGCTAATAGTAACTTAATAATAGTGATATAATATCTACCTATTAAGTTATTTTAAATGTACAGTGAAAGTAATTTATTTTGTGGGTCTGTATTATTATTTTTTACCTACCGAATATAACCAATAATTAATAATAGGTATCTAACCCGGTTTTCGGCACTTCTTCGCTTTTTAATTTTTCTCTGCGTAAGAACCATCCTCGTACTTAAAGGAATATTTAAAAAAAAGAATTAGTGAAATCGGTCCAGCCGTTCACGCGTGATGTCATGACAACGGAAAACGGGTTTCATTTTTATTTAAATAGATTATTCTGTAATAGGCTTGACTACAAACTTGCCTGATGTTAAGAAATTATGTAGTCTAGGACGCACCCGCCCAATATGCCGTATACTTTTGATCCAAATCCGTGTTAAGCTAAATTTAAACAATTTAGGGTCCATAAGACACATTATTATTATTACTACTCGGGGACATTTATGGATGGATGGATGGATTCAAATCAATATCGGATCGGTAGTAATGTTGCACTCCTTTATGTTTCGATGAGAGAGCGAGTTCATAATTCTGACGCGTACAAAGACGTAAGTTTGGTTTCAACTACTATTCTTGACCATAACCGTAAATATTGAAGTTGTTTTAGTTCAAGTGACTAAAATTTTAATACACTATACTACACTAGTGTAAAAGTTAAATGTGTACATAAAAGTCGTCGACAAAGTAACGTAAACACGGAATAGGGTTCTTTGCAGTTGTTTACAACACACCGGGGAAATTAATTAGAAAAATGTATATGTAGTTGTGTTCCGACTACCCGCAGTATGTTTTGTCGAGTTGGCTGCACATTTTCTTGACTATACCGGGTGGTAGGAACCGCCCTCCACAAACTGATAGGGTGAAATCCATACATAGTGAGTTTAAACACATGAAACAAGGCACATGGAATTAGTATAAAAACGTTATGGGTATCCAATAATCTTGCTTTGTTTTGCTAACGTATACGTGATGTATCATTACCTTAAGACAACTCTAATAGCGAACGGCTCACCTTTCCAATATGGGTTAGTCCTTACCACCTAGTGCGCTTGCGCCACGTCATTTCTCGCATCGTTCCATATAATAATGCCTTGAAGAACGTTTTATTTTGGCTTCCTTTCATTCAAATCGAGTTTTTAGTCACTTCAACCATTTTTAGGGTCCACGTGCACGGGTCTTCCATCAACTATCTTACGAGTTGAGTGGTTGGTGGATGTCACATTTCATCGAATAATTAGTTTTGGACATGACAGTTTTCTCACGATGGTTTCTTTTACCGATATTGAGCAGCGATGATGCGTGGGCATGACTGGTAATCGAACCCGCAAACTTATATTTCTGAGGCGAGGGCCGCGTACCGCTGCGCCACCACGCTGCTTAAGTTATAAGACAAAAAGGGTCGTAGTGAGGAGTTAGTTTGTTTAGTTATTAATTTAGGTTAGTGTTGAGATTGTCATTCAGTTTAGTCTATTAGTCTCCCCGTAAGTGTGTGAACCACCGGGGGTTTCTGATGCAGGTTGAAGGTCCTCCCACGGACGAAGGTGATTATTTATTTTCATAAATCACTTAGGTACAAATATATTAGAAACTTCTTTGTCGACACAACTGTATCCGATTTCAAAGATCCAAATCTTATTAGAGCAGTTTCTTGACAATTTGACGGTCTCTCAAAGTGGCTAAGCTTGTCATGAAAACTTGAACGTTATCAAACAAGGAAAGAGATGCTCATAAATTTGAAGAGGCCTTTTTGCTGTAATGCCTTTCATATTTCTCCCGAAGCACACTGCGGGTGCCGTTCAAATAAATTACGGCCATCAATAAAAATCTCAGCGTGGAGATCCTACGACTTATTTAATTTATATTCCATCAGAGCCGTATTTATCAAATATCGACGCTTTTTGTGTGATGTTCCAATTTTAAATGGCAAAACCGTTTTATTTCATTTTTATTGCGAAATGTGCGTTAGATTTATTTAGATCTTTGCAATTTGGAATAAAATTCTGAAATAATAAAGATAAAAGGCGTAATGGCTTTCGTTATTGTATAATTCTTACCTAAACGTTTCCCATTATAGCATTGCTAATACATAATTAGGTATTTACTTAGAGGTAAGCCCTTCAAGCGCGGGTATGTGCGCTCTTTCTATTTATACACACGATCCTAAAGATTAGCTTACATCTAGTATGGGTAAGTATAGATATAGGCATCAGACCACTGAACGACTATACGATATACTCACTTTGGTGGAAGAGGGTTACCACTATACAATGTGTCTCTACAACTTCTCTTTCGCACAACTGCAAAGATAATAATAGACGGTGTCACAGACGGCTCTTGCCTTTCTACCATTTCTAGTGACTGCCATTAGACCTCGAAACCCGCAGGGAATCAGTAGCCGAGAAAGTTAGACCAGGCGTCAGATTATATTAGACTTCTGACTACATGTAACAATTATTATAGATGTGTTAAATGACATCCTAGACTGACAGTTTAACATGTTCTCCGAGGCACGGAGAGCACTACAATAAGACAAGAACTTAAATGAGAGAAGAAAAAATAGTAAGTTTATGTACATATTAATTACCTACTTACTAGAAGGGGATCCTATTTCTGGTTGGTATACATTATAAGCCGTGTGTAGAAGAATTATGGAGATGGAAGCAACGCTATCTGCTAATTGCTCACACCACCTCTGTCCGGACCACAGTGCGGTTTCCACACAAAAGCCCCATTGACATGAAATGGTGAGGCAATATGAGAAATGAGAGCCCAATGCTGGGTGGTCGATTACAAATTGATTATTATTGCTGATATGTATGCTTAGACAGTATTAGCTTTGAGAATACATCTAGTTAGCAAAATTTAAACTAAACTGGGCTAAATTCCTTTAGAGGTGATCTAGATTTACCTAGAACCACGTGAAGCTTAAGCTGACTCCTTACCACGTAAACTACATTTTAATCGTACGCAGCAGTGGGATATAAAGTAGTCTGTAGCCTTCCTCAATTAATGGGCTATAGTGCAACATTTTTTTAAAGCAGGTAGTCCCTTAGGTTAGTGCGTTCAAACAAACAAACTTTACAGTTTTATAGAATTAAGTATAACTAGATATAGATTATTTAGGTATTTGCAAGTTTTCCAACCGCACGTACTTATGTAGGTACCTATGTATTTTATCGTGCAAATACATCACGTTATAAAAGTAACCTATACAGCGGTTCATAGAGTTCAAGTTATGTTTTAGTCCCAAACAAAAAGCCACATTACTTGTCTGAAGTCGGTTAAAAACCGACTCGATACAAGTTTCGTACCTGCCTATAGACGTACATAATCGGTTTCTTTGTATACCTGGATATCGAATGCTTCACTTTATTTCATGTTGCCGAAAGGGAAGGCTAGCACCGGTTTAATTAATTTTGAACTCTGAAATTCGACGAATTGAATCCGTTCAATTTTCGTAGATACATAATATCCTCACACCATGATATTTTATAATTATTATCGTTCATTTGTGTACAGTTATTAGATTTGTGAAGTAAATATTGTTATTAAAGGAAATAATTGATTTGTGTGTCCCAATTAATCATTGAATAGGCTTGGTAGATTGATTTGAAATAAGTTAATTTGTAGAAAGACGGACTCTTTGTTAGATGTTTGAGAATATGACTAGAGCTTACTATGATAACAATTATTATGATAAAGGTACCTTAACATACATATGTACATACAACACCTTTTTGGGGATAGGCCACCTGCAGCAATCTAAACACATTTCCTTAGCCTGATTAATGTTAAAACACGGTTGGACATACGTGCACGGCGGTTTTGAGTGCTACGCACCTGTTCTTCTAAAGGAAGATTATGAGATCAGAGAATGTAGGTACACCAAGTACGTCCTCTCACCTCCGCCGTCTTGACCTTTCGTCAATCTTCTATCATCTAAACAACAATGTTTGAACAATGTTTTTGTCTTTTCTATTTTTTAACTTCTGTCGAGTAAAAGAGTGTCAAAGAAGTTGGGAAGTTTGGCATCTATAGGTGTATCTGTGTGACATCGGAACACAAGTACAATTGAATACAAGTCTATAAAATGATTTCTTAGCTTGATCGGGTCATATTTTTTGACTATATTTATGTAGTTAATTGGTAATCAATCCTTACTTATTTTACAAAATTCACCTATAAAACAAAAACTCTATTTATTGTTAATTTAATGACTTAAGTATCCCAATAAAAAACCTTAGTGGCAAGTAAAATCCTTTAATAAACGTTGCGGTAGATGAATAGGAAGTGTTGTCTGAAAATAGTCGGCACAGGTGTTGCTTTTCCAATTTACCATCGCTTGTGAAAAGGATGTGTGCCGCCGATTTTCATTTCCCAAACAAACCACAACAGGTGACACGTTGCGATTACGCTGCCTACGAATACCTAGATGAATGATCTGCTTTTAAAAATAAACCCGAACAAGCAGTATAATTTAAAAATCAAAAGCACGATTGTAATACAACTGAAAATTGCTATTTATAGGTATCATTTAAACACATAACATAAATATATATGTAATCTCCTTTTAAAACTCTCCATTTTGCTACCCAATTTTAACTACTTACAATGTATTGTAAACAATGGTTTATTTTAAACAAAACCTATTGTATTATGGAGACAAGTCTAATGATAATTGTCGCAATCCATTTAACTATTTGGGAGATCGTTGTAAGTTTGCCCATATACATACATATAAAATACGCGCGAAAACCAACATTTCCTTGAGAGTTGTGTAAAAACAAAACTTACAAGCTTTGTAATAATATTTATATTGGCATTTATACGCAAACCTGCATGTAGTACTGTAGGATGCGTGAAGTTTGGTGATGAAAACAATCACTTTGAAGCACAATCAATCACTATATTTAGTATTTTACAAAAAATTGGTTGTTTGTAAAGTAGGTTTACGATCGAGATGTTTACGTGATAACGTCTTAAAATCTCCATTCGTTTGTATGCCGCTAGAGTGAGAGAGACGGAAGATCGGTCCACTCACTCGAACGCTATGCCAGCCTCCGCTCGTGAGGATTCCGCGTGACAAGTTTCACGGAATGACTGGCAGCGCTCGAGATGAGACGGGAGATCGGTCCGTCTCTCTCTCGTTATACCTGCGATCGCGCTCGTGAGGTTTTGGTGTGACACAAGTTTCTGAACATGTCACCCGACTAAAACGATTTTAAAGACGTTATCACGTCAAAAAGTAGTGTATCTCGGATGGTTGTTTGTAGGCGAGAGAGCGTTGATGTTGCCAACACAAGAAAAATATAATTTAACATAAATTGGTGGCAGTGTTGCCAACAGTACAGTAACGTACCTGCTGAAATAATTGTAGAAGTAGTCGAAAGTATACAAGATGTATGTATGTAACTCTTTGAAATGTTCTCGTTAAATAATTACTTTCGCGGAAGAAACTTCAGACATTCAAAATTCAGTATATTGATCGTACATTACATTATTATAACAATATAGCTAACTGTAACACAAACAGCCGAAGCTACTCAATATTCTATTCAGAATACATTTTTGACGCGTATTGTGCGTCCCGCGAGGGTTGAAGCTGACAGCCTCTACCAAGTAGGTAATCCATTAAAGCTGGGGTAAGTCGGCCTACAATAACATAATGCGGCCCAACATAGGCCTTTAGCGGTACTCTACGACTCAGTTTACCTACCATTTGAGTGGTGTATTTTCATCGAGTGTTACTATATTGTCGGTTTTCTTTAAATCGCATGTTATCATATCAATATGCTTAGAAATTTACGTAATAAAGCGGCAGTTTCTTTGTGTGTTTTGTACCTACTTTTAGCACTCACAGACGATGGCGTGGTCGGTAAGGCACTTGCTTTTCACACCGCAGGTGGGTAGGTTTGATTCCCACCCAAGGAGGGGCACGTCAGCGCGACGTGCGGGGCCGCAGAGCCGCGATGTGGCCTGTGTGCCGGACTTGGCCGGCCGGCCGGCCACGTCATGGGAGGAGGGAAATGCAACCCTCCTCCCACTAAGGCCAGACAGGCCGCACGAGTTGCTGCTCCCGGGAGGGCGCCGCGCCTGGAGGAGGCTGTGCCGATGATGTCCTAATGGACCCACATCCGTACAGCTTCCTCCAGGGAAATCTGAACCACTGCGCCAGGGCGCAGGACTTACTCCTGCAGTCCATGGCGGAGTGGAACGTAGGCATTGCGGTGGTCGCGGAACCATACGTGGTTCCCGACCAGCCCTCTTGGGCAGGCGACTCGGGGGGCAGCGTGGCCGTTACCACGCTGCCATCGGCAGCGCCGCTCTCGCTTGTCGAGAGCGGCGCCGGTTACGTTTCGGTGTCGTGGAGGGGTCTCTGCGTGGTGGGAGTTTATTTCTCACCTAACAGACCCCTCCACGAATTTGAGCGGTTTTTGACCGGCTTGTCCGGGGTCGTTCGCCGGGCTGTCTCGCGTCGGGGCACAGTAGTGGCTGGCGATTTTAATGCCAAGTCCCTGACGTGGGGCGGCGCGGCGACCAACGCGCGTGGCCGCATGCTGGAGAGCTGGGCGGCGTCCGCCGGCCTCTCCCTCCTTAATACGGGGGGAGTACACACCTGCGTGCGACGGTGGGGGGGATCCGTGGTGGATCTCACCTTTACCACCCCCGCCCTCGCGCGCGATGTGGTGGGCTGGCGGGTCCTGGAGGAGGCGGAGACATTATCCGACCACCGGTATATAAGGTTTGATGTCTCCGCCCCTCAGGGACGGACGGCGCCCGGCGCGCCAGCGGAGGATTTCCCTCGCTGGGCTCTTGCGGCCTTTGACAGCGACCGTGCTGACGAGGCCGCAATAGTCCAGCGATGGGTCCTTGGCCCGTGCAACGGGCCGGATGTCGACGCGACAGCGCTCCGCGTGCGCTCGTGCCTGCAGGCGGTCTGCAGTGCAGCGATGCCTCGCATACGTGGCGTACCACAGCGCCGGGCCGTGTACTGGTGGTCGCCGGCGATCGCCGAGCTGCGGCGGGTGTGCAACGCCAAAAGGCGTGCGCACGCCCGCTACAGACGGCGTCGCCGAGCCGGCGACCCGGTGGAGGAGGCCCGGCTGTATGCTGCGTATGCGGAGGCGAAACGCGCCCTGCAGGTCGCCATTGCGGAGGCGAAGGAGAGAGCGCACGCGGAGCTGCTCGAGCTATTAGATAGGTTCCCGTGGGGTAGGCCGTTCCGCGCCGCGCGCAATAAGATGCGTCACCGCGGCCCTCCACTAGCGGTGACGATGGAGGGGGGTTTGTTGCGCTCCGTCGTGGAGCAGCTGTTTCCCGGTGGCTCGGGGTCGTTCGAGCCGCCGCTCATGGCGCACCATGGAGGGGAAAGTGAGGTTGACGCGGGGGGCCTAGTCGTGACCGACGTTACCGACGCCGAGATGGTCGCCGCGATCCGCCGACTCAGGGGGAAAAGGACCGCCCCGGGACCAGATGGGGTCCCCGGCAAGGCGCTCGTGACTGCCCTCAAGCACCTCGGAGAAGGGCTTCGGGAACTGTTCAATGTGTGTTTACGCGTCGGACGGTTCCCGAAGCCATGGAAGGATGGACAATTGTGCCTGTTGCGGAAAGATGGCTGCGTACAGACCTCCCCGTCCGCATACAGGCCAATTGTCCTGCTGGACGAGGTCGCGAAGGTTTTCGAGAAGATTCTCGCATCGCGCCTCGTCCAGCACTTAGGTGGCGTAGGCCCTGATGTCTCCGAGGTGCAGTATGGTTTTAGGCCGGGACGGTCCACGTTGGATGCGTTGTCCCGGCTGAGGGCAGAAGTGCGGGATGCTTGTGAGCGAAGAGGCTCCCTGTTGGCGGTGTCCCTTGACATCGCCAACGCTTTTAACAGCATCCCGCACACCACGATACTTGAGGCACTCAGATTTCACGGGGTGCCTCCTTACTTGGCCCGCCTGCTAGGGGACTACCTGGGGGGGCGAGAGGTTCTAATACCCGGTAGGGAAGGCGGGCGGACGTGGCGACACGCTGTCGGATGCGGTGTTCCACAGGGGTCGGTTCTAGGACCACTCCTGTGGAACATAGGCTACGACTGGGTTCTTCGTGGCACGCTGCCGCCCCGGTGTTCCCTGACGTGTTATGCAGATGACACGTTAGTGACCACCAGGGGGGCAGACCTCGCAGAAGTGGTGAGGAGGGCCTCGGTATGTGCGACCCTCGTCGTCGAGCGAATAGAGGCGCTCGGGCTGAGGGTCGCACTGCATAAGACCGAGGCCATGGTGTTCCATGGGCCGCGGTTCAGGGTACCGGTAGGTGCGGCGGTACGAGTAGCGGGAGTACGGGTTGAGCTAAAGCCCCATATGAAGTACTTGGGGCTTCTGCTCAACCCCCGCTGGAAATTCGGCGAGCACTTCCGCCGATTAGAACCGAAATTGATTAGGACGGCGGACGCGCTGGGTCGGCTTATGCCGAACATCGGCGGGCCCAGCGCGCCCTGCCGTCGGTTGTATGCGGGGGTGGTGCGCAGCATGGCGCTGTACGGGGCACCGGTCTGGGCGGATGCCCTCGACGTGAGGGCCAAGGTCTCACTGCGAAAGCCGCAGCGGGCCGTAGCGTTGAGGGCAATACGGGGATACCGGACTGTGTCCCGGACAGCGGCCTGTATGATTGCTGGCACCCCCCCGTGGGAGTTGGAGGCGGAAGTGCTTGCGGAAAGGTACCGCCACAGGGTTAGGGAGCCGGAAGCCGGGAGGCAGTTGCCTATGGTGGGGCGACAGTGGGAAGCGCGCGCGGCGCGGAACGACCTGCTGGTTAGGTGGGCCGGCGATCTAGAACGGGTGACGGGCTCCGGTACGCTCTTGCGTACCGTGGAAGCATTCCGCCCCGTTCTGGATCGCTGGGCGGACCGGCGACATGGGTCGGTGACTTATCGTCTGTCGCAGGTGCTGACCGGGCATGGTTGCTTCGGTAAGTACCTGTGGCGGATCGGTAGGGAGCCGACTCCTGTCTGCCATGAGTGCGGCGCTTCGGAGGACACGTCCTGGCATACCCTCGAGGTATGCCCGGCCTGGTCCTCTGAGCGACGCACTCTAGTGTCCGTAGTAGGGCCGGACCTCTCCCTCACGAGCATCGTACATAAGATGCTCGAGAGTGAGGGGTCCTGGGAGGCGGTGGCCTCTTTCTGCGACTCAGTTATGTCACAGAAGGAGGCGGCGGAGCGGGCGAGGGAGGACGATGTCCTCTCCGCCCCGTGCCGCAGGAGACGGAGAGGCAGGAGGCAGCGGGCCCTCGCCCGCTGATCCACCCCACCTCGATGTGACCAGCGGGGAGTTGAATTGAGGAATTCGCTCTCTGCATTGCACCGGTCCGCCGTCGAAGAGTCCCAGAAACTCTCCTGGGACGTAACAACACGTAGGAGCCTGCTTCGGTGGGCTCCCACTGGCGGGTTCGCGGTTGTGTCTTTATGGATCCCGTGTTCCCGCCGAGCGTGGATGCTGGAGTCGGTGGAGTTTAGTGGGTAGGGCCCTGCGCAGGTCGCCTTCGGCCTGCGCTTAAGGGGTGGCTGCGGCCTTAAACTAGTCCTACATAACCCCGCCTCGTCCTCTGAAATAAGGCGGGGTATGCGTCATGCATTCTCCATCGTAAAAAAAAAAAAAAAAAAAAAAAAAAAAAAGGTTTGATTCCCACCCAAGACAGACATTTATGTGATGAACATGCCTGTTTGCCTTGATTCTGGGTGTAATGATATTATTATAAGCAGGTATGTATTTACAAAAAAAGTAGTACCTATTGTATAGTACCTATATCAATTGACTGGTTTCCATGACGCAAGCTCTGCTAGTATGGAATCAGATGAGCGTGTGTGTCCCAGAATATTATTATTATTGTATTATTACTCACTCCTGTATTGCCTAAATGTACAGGCAGAGGTGAATATCGCCCACATTTTGTCGGGTATGTTTTAGGTCCCAAACGTAAGAGGGGGCAATCGCGTTAAGAAAGTGTTCCAACATATAAAGTCTCATTTTACTTCTTGTTTGTCACCGAAAATTATCATGTGTACATCCGTATTAACAAGATAAGCGCGTTCCATCTTCGATGATCATCAGGAAAGTAGTGGGCAAGCGCAAGCCTCTTTCAGAAGTTAAAAAAGAAATAATCTGTTTGTAAAGAAGAAATAATTCTACAATTTTGAATTACACATTGGTAAAGCCGATTATCTAACTGAAGTTGTGGAAGTACTGCGAAATAATATATATTTTTTTCTTTTATAAAGTAGGCTCATTTCAATGTGTGATGTTCTTGTTAATTTAAGTAAATGGTTTTTAAAAATGTGTTTAACTTAAAACGAAGCAAATGCAAAAACAAGCAAAATATTTTAAAAATAAAAAAATTTCGACTGCGTCAAAATCTTCTAACTTAATTAAATGAATTTAGCGCGAAAAATCTTACCCAGTGTCATTCGATTTATGAGATGAATCTAATGATGCCTCTCAAGCATAGATGCGACAATCCTTTTAGCTCTAGAGCGTGTCAAAAAAAATACATACTTAAATAAACTCGGAAAACATAACTCTCCTTCTGGCGCAGTCGGGTAAAAATAGGATTTAACTGCATAACAATCTTATAATGAGATTTATTAACCAATGCTTAATCAAAACCAATGCGTCAAAAAATATTTCGCATCGTTATCTTCTGGGAACGTACCCAGAAGGCTAGCAGCTACTAATAACTATCTAACTTTAAAAGTAAATAAATAAACTTCAGCCGAAGTTTTTAAAATTGATTCTGTTGCACGTGACTTATAGACAGAAGGAAGACAGTCACAATCTAGCACAGTAGCACCGGCACGTGCAATAATGTTATCAAAGACAGATAGATTTATTATCTGCGCTTCTTCTTTAGTAAGTATTATATTTTCCTTTTTCTTAATAGTATTACCTACCTATACTCTCCGGGGAGTTGCACCTTGAGGAATAATTGCTTATGAAATGAAATCGCTCCTGCTGTCTGTTAGCGATAAAAATCAAAAACTACTAAACGGATTTTCATCCGGTTTTCACCATTAGACAGAGATCTATGGGAAAGGATAGTGTAGGCATAAGATGTATCTATGCAAAGCTGGGGCGGATTGCTATTGATTTCTAATTCTATTCGAAATTAGACTTCTATTGGCGTTAAATTTATTTAGTACAATTTTATTTGTAGCAATCACATATCAAAGAATTGTTGCAATAGAAACTACCTAACTTAGATATGTAATTTAATTATGCAGTAGTGCAACAAATATTCCGGAATCTTGAGTTCTCATAAATAAGCAGTGCAGCAAAAGGAGTGGTTTTGTGACAAGATAACACACATCGCCCTCATACTTCCGCTATGCGGCACGCAACGTACATAACTGAAATGCTTTATTTTTCATATACTACTGGGTGTGTGCAGATGAAGGGGGCGAAACGTCGTATTTTTATCGAAATTTCTTTAATATTACTTTTTATAAATAGACATTCATTTACAACTTAAAGAAGCAACTGGACAAGAAAATTAGGTAGGTACTCGTACCTAACTGAATAAAAATTTCAACACTAACCAAAAGAACTAAACTAACTACTTAATGCTTAACGGTTAGAATTCTATGACGCATTAGTTTAGGTTAGGCCCCCAGCTATGCCTGTAAGAAACACCAGGAGCTATGGAAACAAACCCCAGGGCTCCTTCATTCCAAGAAATTTATAGGCGACTGGCCCCCAAGGTACTCTCAGAGACTGAGGGGCATGACCAGGACTAAAATCAGACTGGTAATAGGTGCACTAACTGGGCACTTTGGGCTGCAGAAACACCTGTATAGAATAGGGCTGGCAGAAAGTTCCACTTGCCTAGCATGTGGAGAAGCTGAGGAAACCATGGAACACATACTGTGTGAATGTGACTCTCTAGCGAGAAAACGGATGAATGCATTAGGGGTGGACCACCCTACTCCTAGTGAATATGGCCTCATGTGTCCCCGACAAATAGCAGCGGTCATGGACAGGCTATGTGGAGGAAGAATACTTGAGGCTTTATAGAATCAAGGGGAAGCACAAAAGATCCCATTGGGTCGAAGTGCTCTGGGTTACCAGCCCCATTATTAAGATAAGATAAGATAGGCCCCCAGCTACATTAATGCGTCCAAATATTCTTTCGCATCTTTATCTTCTCAGAAGGCTAGCAAGCAACATTGCCGCGTTGGATGGCAATACTGATCCTTTGCAGACACAAACCAGTAAACCAGTCATCTGGTCACGTGTGTTATTTCATAAATTACTTTAAAGTAAAAAAAATAGTGGGGCAATAATTATTATTATTAAATATGTATACGTAGGTAGGCATATATAGTTGTCACCTTGTAGCAATTCTTTGGTTTAATCAAAAAATTTGGAAAATTGGTACTGCTGGAGAACTGCTTAGTGAATATTTCATCTATTCATAGAGTTTTTTTTTATTGTAGTATGATTATAGGGCGATAACAGATAGGCTACAGCTTGGGTTTGCCGGGTTTCGGAATTTCAATGACGGTAGCTTTCTTTCTAGTTCATGGAAAGGTATGATGAGTGCGAGTAGTGAAAAAATGATAGATATATCGTATACCACATTGCCTAACAATAGGCAAGTTGTGGTAATGTGCAAGACAAGTATTTAAAAACATTCTGTTTATATACGCGTATGATTCTTGTTATTGCGGAGTCTGTAAATAAATCATTGTCTCCTGAACAACAAGATAGTGCGTGTTGCTTTGGCAAATTCATTTTTATATTTCACAGACATTGAATGCAAAGTGCGGTATCTTGGCGAATATTTTAGCATTGAAAATGAGGTACGATGTAATTTGACTGTCGTTTGCATGATAGAACCACAAATTAGAGTAAGTAACTATAAAATGAACTCGCTTCTTATAAAGCATGGTGTTTCTTTTAATTATTTATTAAGGTATTATTCTAGGTATTATTTATTAAGTTACAGAACAAATATGTTGTAAACGGTTTACTCTCTAACGGTACTACAGATAAATAGTAGTAAGTACTGTATATTTGTTTAAAATTATTTAATTAGAAAATCCCAGGTCAAGAAGTCTTCAATTGAATCTTCATAACATAAAAGATAACGGCATGACGTTGGGTAAAAATGGCGCCATTAATATCTTAACTGACTTTAACAAATAAACGTATGTAAAATTCACTTTTGCCTACACCTTCGTAAAAAGTCTATTCTCGTGAGAGTTTTACATTGGCATATTATGGCCCTCAAATGTTTAGTACCAACTTCTCAAAATACTTTATTTTACAGTTATTGAGCATTAAACAATTCACACAATCTACCGTTACTCAAACTATCAAATAAGTAGGTACCCAAAATTAAAATATAATGTGATGATGTTCTATCATTATTTTTAGTAGCAGAACATTGAATAAAGCAGTCACATGAATAGAATTCAAATTAAAGTTACATTCCTGCACTGAAATACTGCTATTTACACCGAACTAAACTAATCAAACTGAGAGAGACTACGTGGGTACTCATTTGTGGCTCTATTATAACCGTAATATCTACTTTTAAGCGTTTATTTTTGTACATTACGAACATTGTGCACCAGTGCAATGGGAAAACACAGATTACAAATGCATTCTTTATTTCCTCTTCTACAAGGGACCGAAGACAAATCATAACATGTAATCATTATACAAATATTATTAAATACAAATATTAATATCTTATATTATTAATTATTATTGTATTTTTGCTTCGAGATACATACCTCAATATATACGAGTATGTAGACGTATATACTACCAATATGTAAATACTCAGCCGAGTAAACAAAAATCTCGTTATAGCGATGAGCCGATATGATAATATATTGCTTGTTAATTCAGCAGTTTTATACGCGAATAATGACTGTACATTACAAAGTAAATTGCATAATTAAAATCGGAACATGTTTCGTTTAATTGCCTACAAGCAAATTATTAATGATTTTATACATAATTCGACTGGAAATGCTGGCATATTTTGGGGTTTTCGTTTATTTATTAATAGTTTCTAGTTTAGCACAATTGCTCTACCCGTTGAAGTCACGCGTTTGAAACTGGTAGTGTAAAGTAAAGTATTGCGACTTTTCTAATTTTGTAGCTTTAGTCTGTAGCCAGGAAGTTAGTAGTGCCTCGTTTATATGTCTCGGGGAGTACTTTAAATCGTCGGCCCTACGCTCGATCTCTCATCATCCATTTCACGAGTCCCACTGTCAATAGGGCTACAGGATTACGCTGCAGCGCTGCCTTCAGACAATACACGTAAACAACGGGCGAGTTTAAGTCGTTTCAAATTATTTTTTTATATTTTTAGGCATATCTATAGAATGATCTAAAATTTCATTTATCGAAGTCCAACTGCGCACGCATTGCAAGTGCGACGTGTTAGACTTTTTGGACTTGTTAGACAACGATAAATGCAAGTTGAGATCTATTGATGTGCCATAAGACTAAAATTATATAGGTAAGCGCGAGAGTTGGGCGAGGCGTGTACTATGCGTTTCAAATAAGAATAGGATTGGAAATCCACCATCTTGGACTGGAATGCGCAACAACTTCACATTTTTTAGTACAGTGAGCAAAAATGTTTGTTTGATATTATAATCACATCTAGATGAAAAATAAAATAAAATACGTATATCTTATTGCCTTTTGAGTAAGATTGGACATTTGGAGTCGAATATTTTGATACGAACATATTTTATTAACTTCCGACGGCAAAAATCGGAGTTATATGTTAAAACGTGTGTTTTTATCCGGGTATATGAATTCGTGTCCAAGTTCGTGGTATCCTAGCGCATAAATTTACTTAGGAAGGTAGCTGCATTGTAACTACATACTTGTGTAAAGTATTTTAAATAAATCACTTTTCCATACATTTCAAAATAATATTATTGCCTGTGGTTTGACATTTTGTGCTATCGCTATTTTTGCTTGGTTTTTGGTATGAAATCAGCCGCGAGTCCAGTCCTATTCTTATTTGAAACGCATAGTATTACACGCGGTGTGCACGATGCGTGCGCGATGCATGCGCGGATCGACTTTAAGAGGCCTTAGCATTGACGGAATATTGGTAGTGGATTTAATCCCATACAAAAAGAAATGACAGAGTGTGTACATATTTTTTTTAACAAATATAAGTACCTACCTTTATCAGTACCTAGGTGCCTATGGAATCCCGCTTCGCAGATTTTTCTTAGCAGTTAAAAATAAATAAAAGCAAGAGGAGTATCACTAACACTTTTATCTGCTTTTCATAACGTTCCAGAAAATAAATAAAAATATAGGAAACGTGAGATAACTTGGCTAAGAGCGTAGCCATGTTTTAATCTTACCTGCTTTAGTTAAGGAAAAATGTGGTTCTCGTTTATGTTATTGTACTCACCAGGGAAATACTGATGTAAGCGCTATAGTACCTTCGTAAAAATGAATATTGGGATGATTTATGTCAATATCCGTTTAGCGAACCCCAGTCTTCCTTTTTTAGAATTTTGTCTCTTTAGACATTATTTTGTGTGAAGTATAATTATTAGTACCTACGTAAACAGTTTTAGTTACCCATTGTTAGGCAGGGGTCTTCTCTCAACTATCTTACGAGTTGAGAGAGTATTTTGGCCTTAATCCACAAACGCTGGCCAAGTGTGGATTGGTGGATGTCACATGTCCTCGAAGGATTGGTTCTTAGATATGTCGGTTTCCTCACGGAGCAGCGGCGATGAAACAATTCACACAAACGACGACACGAGCTCGACGACGACCACAGGGACACGACGGGCACGACCGGGAATCGAACCCGCGATCTTATATTTCAAAAGCAAGACCGCTGCGCCACCGCTGCTCTTAGTACCACAACTATAGATAATAAGAAATTTAAATACAGGTACCTAACAGAAATTAGATAAAAGAAAAAAACCTACACATACTTTAAATGAATCTAATTCATGCTACTTCTTCAGTTTTTGGCTTAAGCGAGTCTGGCTGCGAGGTCCGGATGCTGTAGGTTTGATGAGCGAGCTGTGCAGACGCCAAAATATATACTATTCTGCCCTCCTTAATGTTTAGTACCAAATCTCCAAAAACCATTTTTCAGTACTTGCAAAATGGTTTTTGGAGATAAACGCGGTTAACAATTTTTTGTGAAAGTACTGCGTTTCCCTTTAAACAAAAACATGTTAATAGTACAAAAAAACTTGAAAATATATTTTTTTATACAGATTAGCGCCTTGATATGTCATTTATGCAAAATAGTGAATTCTCAAAAATGTTGATTACTGCAAGTACAATTAGCAAGGCAGTATAGGAGACCCATGAGCTGGGTCGTACCTCAGACCTCTGCCAACGTATAGGTTCATAAGTACAGCTGTTTAAAGAAGTAACGTCACTCGTTTTCTTGTTAGGCACCCTATCCGAACTGTAGGCAGCAATAAATGTTTTTTTTTTTCCAATATGGTGGCCTGGTAGCTGCGAATGAGAGTTTTCATACACTTCTAAGGACCTAATAGGAGTCCTAAGGTATCTCTACTCACAAACCTACCTTTCTTTAATTTTTTCATAAACCATGTTTTATTAAGGATAGGTCTAAACATTTTTTTTTTATCGTCTAAGTTTTTTAGACACTGCTTTTATTTAAGTAGGTAGATACTTATAATTCCAACAACTTTTCTTACTTATAGGTAGAGCTGCCTAATAAATCGTTTCGACAAAAACCAACCCACCATGAATGACCCCATCGTTGTAACAGACAGTTGCTTAAAAAAGTTCCGTGAAATTCCCTATAGGTAACATAAATCAAACTCCCGCTGCAAAAAGTTTTTCGCAAAATGCTGACCAACATTTAGTAAAGTTGTACAAGTAGAATATTGAATATATCCATCACATTAATAACAAATGCTATTCTTAATGGACAGGCTCACAATAGTGGATCTTATTTTTTCATAGTAATATCTCCAAGAAATGGGCCATTATCTCTTATTTATTACGAAAACGGGAGAGAGTGTGAATCTTAACTCGTTTTACTAAATAAATCCTTTTGACCAAAATAAAAGCAGACATTATACTTACGTTTGTAGTGGGTACTGACCTTACATCGGAGTTTAGGGCTCTATGCTATAAAGTCCACGTTTTGATGTATTCGAACCTTGAAGTTTCAAAAATCCGACAGTTCATTACCTACACAGGTTATTGTTATTTCCATTTTGACTGTTAAATTCCAAAGTGGCCCTCTAAAAAATTAACATGTGATTTCCACCAATCTGTATCAATTAAGTCCTGATCTTTGAGAGAAGAATCATACCCAGAAGTGGTACAATAAAAGGGTAAACACTACCCCATGAGTCAGTGAACTTACACTAAAAGGTAAACTACATTTCACGAAGTATTGGTAATAGCTTTTAGTAATAAACCGAAATTAACACTATCTATTAATAAATAATATTTTATTAAACACAAATGCCTTTAGGATTATGTTTCAGTAAAATGTTTTTGCATCACAGTTTTAATGGATTAAAATGGTCAACACAAAACCCCTATAGGATATAAATTAATTGCTAGATCCAAATTATATTCATAAATATTAAACAAAATCTCCATTTACAACCACTTTTGTTCAAAAAAGATTGTTTTTAAAAAATGTCGCATCAGAAAAACTCAAAAAGCATTTTCAGCATAAAGTTTGAGGTTTTAAGCTTGAAACTGAGAAAGTTAGGCAAATGACACCGCGAGGACAGAAATGTTTTGCAGACTCAAAAACTGAAATGGGATGCTTTCTTCAAGTTTTTCCTAAAGAAAGTTGGGCTGAAACGAATGACGTCATTCCATAGCTTAAACAAGACAATACATACCAGAATAGTTGAAATGCTAACTTTTGTTGTTGTCATTGTTCGTAGTAGACAGGAGATTCAAACCCTTCTCAGATTTTTACTTTGTTTACTTTTACTTTATTTACTGATATTGAAATTGAGGAGGTATATTATACATATTTTATTGTTGATATTACCATTTAAAAGGCTTTTAGTACGTACCTAAATGTTTACCTAAAGTAATGTGTATAAATTTCAACACCTAAATTAAAAATACCTAAATAAAATAATAATTTGCCAAAATTTTTTACTTAAGCTTTTCTCCAATATTGAACGGCGAGCATTAAACTAATAAAATACTAAATCCAATTTCATAATGAAACTTAAATTCTGTATCAAAATCACGTTTCAGAATAACTCGTTTACACTCAAGGTGACATTGATCAGTCTCATACATTTACAGACTTATAATTTGACTCCGTTTTGACTCCACCTAGTTAAAGATTAAAGAAGTAAGTGGTGCTAATCAAGTGACAATAAATTAGTGGTAGGTTTCGGTCATGGTTAGTGACCGGTCACACACACCGCTGTCAAGCAGCACTGCCGTGTTCTCGTGCGATGTCTGTCTGTCAGATGACACTATTTTAGAGAGTGGACCGTGACTATCCTCCTATCAACAGTTTGTGTTAAGTTAAAAATATTACATGCCCATTAGAACATTGCCTACAAAAATCTCGAATGTTAAGAAATTTTGTGTTTTACCGATATTATAAAATAAAACTCGATTCAGTTTTATCAAAACAACCTTGTGAAATAGAGACCATTACGTGTTCCATAAAATATGCACAAAATAGGTATAATTTAACTAATAAACCAGGCAATAACTCTATTGTCATTTACAGTTGCGCGTCGACTCATTTCGGTTAAATATTTCGTAATAGTTAATTAGCACATTAGCAATCCAATTCTATATTTCACTAGCTTTCCGCCCGCGGCTTCACCCGCGTGACTTATATTTAATATCATGCCTGTCAGTGGGAACTAAAGTAGCCTACAGCCTTCCTAAATAAATGGGCTCTATAGTAGTCTAAAACAATTTCAAATCGGACCTGTAGTTCCTGAGATTATCGCGTTTAACTACATAAACTCTCCAGCTTTTCAATATAAGTGTTGGTAAACTAGTTTTATGAAAACTGATGAACATTTGGGACATCAAATGCTACTATATATTCATTAACCAAATCAGTACTTCTTTATTGGTACACCGGCTTGGGGACGAAACTGCTAATGCAAGGTCCATATTTTGGGCAAATTAAAATCAGTTTCTTCAACCTTAACATAAAATCTTTTGAAATGAACATCAATAGCATCATAAAATCTGTATTTTTAGAGCTTCACTTGGAATACTTTTGAAACCCCAAGTTTTAGAAAGGCGCTCTCAACTTTATTGCCTTTAATAGGTAGGTACTTACCGTATTCTTTTAACGCTTTTATTTTTTTATTATTTACAACTTAGTTGTTTCAGTACAAACTTTGTATTTTATTTTGTTTGTAGAATAAAAAAAAATGCTGATTATAAATCTAAATATATCTGGGTATAATAACACGACCCATCGCTGCATAGGTGTGGGAAGAAGTGGATGTGTTGGATATGTAGGTCTTTTCAATGTCGTCATAAACTTGACATTTGGAGATATGTGAGTTTGTGAAATTCGTATATTTGTGACCTGCGTCATATAAAAGTTGAAGAGTAGCAAGCATACTGAGTGAAAGAAATAGTGAAGTAGACTGAACTACGTTTTTGAGTTTTCCCTAGTAGGTACCACAGAGTAGCCAACCGCAAGGATTTTGGTGATCTGTGACTAGTACCTACAGAATTTAAATACAGTTGCTCCGCTGCTTAGAACTTAGCGTATTATTTTCAACTCTGATTTGCAAGAATGAGTTGGTGAATAAACCTTGACTCTGCTCAACTTAGCTTTAGCTGGTAAACCTGCAACCAATTAAATGTTAAATAAAGGAAGTAGAAGCGTGACCAGCAGTGATCGCAAAGAAATCGATAGCAATAACAAACTCTTATTTATTATAACAATGAGACGTGCTTTATTGCAAAGTATAAAGTAGAAAATAGATAAAAATGAAGGTTATCAACCTAAACTATAATTCAATAAACATTAAAGATAAAACTCATAAAATATTCTATCTTAAGACAATAGCCATTCTAAGCTAAATGTTTAATGGGCACTTTTTAATATATAATAAAATATAGCTAACTTTGAAAGCAGTTCGTAAACCTTTGAAACTTCGTAAAGCCTCACTTATCAATGAAAAAGAAAAGGATTAAAGTTAGCAAAGAAACGTAAATAAAAGTAAAGTACCTTCTTAAGATGGATGTAAAACTTTTTATCGAAGGTAAACATTAACAAATACCATTTTCTCGCTTTTCTCTTTTGAAAGAAAAGTTTGTAGACGTAAATATTGCTACTAGATGTTAAAAAAAATCTCATGGGCAATTATAGATGGGCAATTATATATTAGGGCTTTCAAATAATACCTAGATAGTCGACATTAGATGATTTCAACACTTTTTAATGTCCCACTGCTGCAGCTGCACACGGGTCTTCTCTCAACTACCTAACGAGTTGAGAGAGTTTAGACCTTAAACCACACACTCCGACCAAGTACTGGTCGATGGATATCACATTTCCTCGAATGATTAAATCTAAAACATGCCGGTTTTCAGTATGTGTTTATTTAATATTGAGCAGAGGAGATCAAATTCACGCTATCGAACCTGCGACCTTATATTTCAAAAACTAGGCAGATAGCGCCAACTTTGCTCTCTCTTTTAAATCTAGGACTTTAATAACCATATTCATAAACATCTTAAAAGCTCATTATAGCTCAAATAGGTTTATAATTTGTTTGTCTTTGTCATCTTGACATCTAGTAAGAAAATAATAAAATCTATTTTAACTAAAGTCTTACAAGTAAATAAATAAATAAAATAAATATTCCGGGACATTAACACACATGGTCATCTGGTCCCAAGCTAAGCAGAGCTTGTGTTATGGAAACCAGATAACTGGTATATACTATACATATTATACATTTCTTTTGTAAATATATACTTATAATAGATATTTATACCCAGACAATATTATAGGATTTTTTTACAAGATTTTTTCTTTTTTACAAGATTTTTATGAATAAGACCGTAAGTGTTTATGAATTGGTAGAAAACATCTAGACTGGTAATTAACACAATAAACACCAAAGCATACTTTATTGTCTTATTAGCTCCATTGTTAGTTAATGAGACACATATTATTACATACATTAACTGCCTCGGTGGTCCAGTGGTAAGCGTGTTCGCTTAGTAACCTAGGTCTCGGGTTCGATTCTCAGGTCAAGCAAAAGGATTTTTCTTAAATACATAGAGAATTTGACGGGCCGGTGGCGTGGTCGGTAAGATACTTGCTTTTCACGCCAAAGGTCGTGGGTTCGATTCCCACCCGGGACAAACATTTCTTTAAACATGTCTGTTTGTCTTGTGTCTGGGTGTAATTATCTATATTTAAGTATATATTTACAAAAGAAAAGTATTATATGTAGTATATTACCAGTTATCTGGTTTCCATAGTACAAGCTCTGCTTAGTTTGGGATCAGATGACCGTGTGTGTTAATAAAAAAAAAATAAAAAATAAAAAATCTCAGTTGCAGTTTCAAGTTTTAAATTGAACTGCAATAGGCTCGCCCCCTATTGCGTATGGGACCTAAACATAGGCGGCAAGACGTGACCTGATATTTACCTCTGCCTACACATTCGGGTAATACAACCGTGATCTTATGTATGTAAGTATTATTACATAAACGTTTAATAATCAAATCAATTAAGTGCTTCCACCTAAATATAGTACAAATATTGATTTCAATTAATTTGGTCCAGTTTCTTCTGTAGGTACCAGGTTAAAGCGAATTGCGAAATTTCTGACAAAGTTAATTAATTGAATGTAAACTTGTAAGTGGGCGGTCTTCTTAGGGGATTAATATTTATTATTAATTAAATGGCGGTCTGAAGTAATAAGCTTCATTTCTTCAATGTCTTTATTTTGCCTACATAATTATTATCTACCTACATAATTAACTATTCTGTTTGCTGAATTTCTAAACTAATGAAGCTACGTTATGTCTAATTAAATGAGCATTCTTTAAGTTCTTTAAACTAACAACTAGACACACTTTTTAATAGTTAACGACGCCATTTAATGCAATTCATTCATATCTTAACATTATTATAATCTTACCTACTACATACATAGAATCACGCCTTTTTCCCATGGGGGTAGGCAGAGACTATAGAACGCCACTTGCTACGATCTATACATACTTCCTCACTGGACGTTTGCACTGCACAACAAAACATGATACAACTATAGTCTTAGCTCTTTCTACTCATCTTTAAACGATAGAGATAGATAGTGTTTGCAACATGTTTTCTTGTGAATGTTTCGCTAGTGGAAACTAGGGGTTAGCCTCACTAATGTTCATACATCTAGTCATACATGCTCTACGGTTGTGAGTGCTACGCACCTGTCCCTTTGTCATCACCGATAACATCAGCGTATGTCCCCCTAGGCATTCATCTTACCTATTGTTGTGGGTTATAAATATGTATGTTCAATTCACTTCTATCACTTCAACTCTTTTAAGTGTCTCACAGCTGGGTACTGTAGTCACACCACCATTTCCTGACCACGAACTTGTGCTGAAAATTTAGTATAGAACAAATATAGCAACGTAAACTAGAACTAAAGATTTTCACCCTTACTAATTAACGAAAAGTACGGTGGGAATAACTTATCTATGTTTTTCTTTTTTATCTTTTAATACACTTTTAAATCATTTGACAGAGACAAATCAAAGATAGTGAGCCACTGAAAAAGATCCGCGGTTACTCTCATCCAGCTCCTACCAGCTAGGTTGCAGAGATCGTTACTACACCTAGTCTGAGTACGTACAACACTACGTTTGCCAATCCGTGGTCTTCATTCAAAAACTCTTATATCCCAACGGTTGCCGGTTCTGCGGCAGATACATATGACCAGCTCACTGCCACTTCAGCTTACTAATCTGTTGACCTATGTCGATTACTCTGGTTTTCTGTCGGATCACTTCATTGCGTATTCGATCCTACAGAGAAACTCCGAGAATAGATCTTTTCATAGATTGCTAAGCGACTTTAAATTTATAGACCAGATATATTGTGTCTACTTTTAGGCTCCGTGGTTCAAACTTTATTCCCCGTTTATATGATTATTTGAGATTTTATTTGCGTACGACACAAAGCTAGAATCTGTGGTTTAACTACTCAAACTAGTGGTTTAATCATAGGTTTGAGAAGTTCTATTTGTGAAGGGAAATATCATCTTTGGCAGCACCGATTGTTAGCCTTTATAATCTTGTGAATAATTTATATTGTTTAGGCCTATGTGTTTACTTAGGATGATATTTTGATGAAAGACCCAATAGTAACGTACATAGTACAATCTTAACTGATTAATGTAGGAACTTGTACCTGCCCTTATAAATTATTCAGTTGTTTAACGTAACATCTATGTAAGGAACGCTGCAAATTAACGTAAATAGTATTAATTTTATTCTATGTGGATGCTAACCAAATCTGCATTCAATACGAAAGGGCAATTGTGAATAATAATATTAATCATATTAACTATATGTTGTGTTTCTACAGGAACATAGCTAAATATTTTGAGCCGAAATACCAAGAATGGTAATAAAACAGTGGTAGCATTAGTTAAGTGGTAATGTGCCAGCCATATTAGCAGCAGAAACGGCTACCGTTGCGATAAATGAAATAGCGGAGATTTCAAACTGTCACACGTAGGTCAAGACTCCATCCGGCTAGGTGGAGTCGCCATCTCCATGAGAAAGCTAATAAGGTAGCTCCATGAGAAGAGTAGTAACAGTTTCAGGAGTGGCAATGTCTAGATGAATAATAATTGGTTCAGGATCATCATGAACATAAAGTGTTAACGTGTGTCGTGATTTGATCCTCCAGCCAGCATAAAAGTTTGTGTTATTTGTTTTTTTTACCAGAGAATAATATTGAAGAATATCGAAAAGAGAACGAGGACTCTATAATTTGTCTTGCTACGAAGATTTCTGCAGTAACTTAAACCATCTACGAGAGGGTTACTAAAATGACAATATGTAAGTACTTATTTCATTTATTAATATTCGTACAAGTTTGGTATCTAGAATACCAAAATATCCACGAAGGTTATTTAGACTGTTCAGGTGGTTTAAAATTAGCTTACACAATTAGGTACAGTAAGAATTTTTGCACTGTAGAAGGTATTTAAATAAAGCACGTTTGGTTTACCAGACGCTGGGGAAATCAATGAACCGGATTCACTCGCTTCAGCGCTGACCTAATAAAAAAAAATTGCCGTCGGACAAAAATTAATAAGGCAAATACTAAGTCGAATAGTTGTTATCAGAATGGTAACTTGACATATTTTTGCTACATTGTTATCATCTATCTTCCCTGTATTTATTTTAGAAACAAAGTTAGAACAACGCTAACAGTTGAGCGAACGACGAAAATTATTAGGTACCTAACTAAAAATCTTCCAGGCGACCTGTCTTCCTCCTTTTCTTTTATCTAGTCTTTCATTATACTTACATTAAATTACAATTCTACATACGAGTAGCAGGATTGTGTAATGTACCTTTATTGTGTGTGTATTTTTGGAAAAAATAAGATTTTAGCAGCAAGACATTTGCGCAATGATCCAATTCTAATATTTTTTTATTATTCTGGCATAGGCTTGCCGTTGATTACAACAGGCTTGATGTTAAGCAATCATGTAGTCTACGATAAAATGCCTTCCCAATATGCTAATTCACTCGTGATTACGAGTGAAAAACTTTTTCGGTAAAAAAGTGGCAGTAGAATGAGGTTCTATATCGTTCGAAACCACAAAGGAGCAACAATTTCGACCACCCTCATATATGGTGTCACCAGACATCACACCGGAACACGGCAAGGCCGCTTGACTGATGAGTGTAAGTAAATAATGATTTAAACATATTTTATAACTAGGAATTTCAGCATAATATTAGTTTGTCAACTATTTCAAGACAGCATGCAGCAATTGAAAGACAGATTGTTTGAAATGATGAACCTACAAAAAATCCCTGATGATAAAACTCAAAGTAGAGGCTCTGCTTATTATGTAGGAAGGTTCTAAAAACACAAACAATATCAGATAAATATACATGAAAACAAATAGGAGATAGAAGGAGGAAATAATTTCAGTTTCCGATGTTTCATTTACTAAAACCAGCTGCAATATTTTTGAGTCAACACCTGAACGCTGAGCAAACTCGAACTAAAGGCAAAATAACGACAATAGCGACTGTTTGCTTTTTATTTTGAACGGAAGAAAAACATGATAAAAGGGACAAAGAGAGGATTTTAAAATGTTTTGGAGTGTGCGTCAGCATTTTACTTTTTGTGGTGCGACTACCCCTAAAAAGTAGGACTGCACAAACAATCCAACACAAATTTTCTAATGTAATTAAACTATATTCAGAGGATTTCGAGAGTTTAGCAACTGTGGTATTTATAATGACACGCAACGCAAGTTAGGGATAGCATCGTTCAGAGTACCACAGTGTCTTAACGAAAAGTTTTGCCAACATTCACTAAAGTATCACGTTTTTTTTTCTTTATTGGTACAGTGTCGAAGCAAAGGTAAGCCACTAACGTTATTAACATCGACCAACAATTATGGCTAGTTGTTATTTACGTTAGCTCCAGTCTCTGGCCACCGATGTGTCACGATGGGGCGCCCAAGGGCAGCGTAAAATACTTTCGCTAAGACCCAAACCCACCTGTGTTCCTTCCGTATAAATAAGTGCTACGTACACCGCATTTCCCAGAGGGACAATTTATTCTATTTATTTATGAAGTGAGATCGTGAAAATACCATTCTTCTTTTTATATTATGCTTTTTCTTACATACATATGTCACCAGATGATAAATTGAGCGCTACAATATCTATATCGTATGTACCTATATGCTCATGTGTTATGATATAGTATTTTCTTAAATTTCGAATATTTCATAAGTGAAACATTCAAATAAAACTATTATAATTATAACAGAGTTTTTCGCGGTTTGTGTTAGATTTCGAATCCCGAGGTTTCAAAGTCTTATCAAATTTCATAGTCACGGGGAGACTAATTTATCCGTTAATCCGTTATAAAGTGCCTAGTTTTATTTCAATGAAATTTGTTTTTGTAGATAATAATAATATAAATACCATTTTGCATAAAAAGTTTATCTTATGAAATGTCTTAGAATATTTTTCAAATTACTTTGGCACGATTTGAATGCGTCTGTTTGTTGAGAATACCAGCTTTGTATTAGAAACGAGATGAAATCCAAACCCTGTATACCTATTACTTGAAAATAATGCTGGCACACGCAAGCCTCTCAAAAGATACATCAGCGAAAATTGTTTTCCGCGCGTCGGTAGAATGTTTGCGAAGATTACTTTTGCTGATAGTCTGCGGTGGACGATTTTCTCAGTTTATGAGGCAAACAAGCTAGGTAAGGAAGCGAAAATGTATAGTTTTAGACGTGTATTTAAGTAATGGTCTGTTGAAAATTCTTTAGTTAAGGTGTAATGTATTTTATGTAATAAGCAGAAATTTTTCTTTAAAAGAAGCGATTACACTCAAAGCAAAATTAAAACCTTTTGAGCCACATGTCGGTTTTGCACTGGTAAAAGAGGTAAATTAAACATACTAATTTTCCTTAAGGATACCTGTTTTGTGAAAATCCGTTAAATAGTTTTTAAGATCATTGCGTTGATATTGTTTCTGGGTAAATATCTATGTCTAGACTTATAACTACTCAGTTAGCATCTTTTCTAACGCTTTTGTTAATAATTTCGGTAGGTACACAATTTATTTTCTTCAATATTCCAAGAACAAACAATAACCTTGTATTCTATTCCCGGACCTGCAAAGTCTCAGACAAAATAGTTTCCAATTACTGGAAAATATTCAGCCAGCTGTTCAAAACCCTAACCCTTTTTGTGGTTGGATCAAAATAAAACTCTTTTCCGCCAGATTCGAGGTATAGTGACCGATCCACTGCGTCGCGTCGTCGCGCACAAAATAGGAAAACCGGAAAAGGACCCGGAGGACCGAGTAAGGCATTTTATGTAAATTCACAAAGTACAAAAGGTGAATGGAGTAATGTGAAAGGGAGATTGGCATTCTCTACGCTTCGACGTCATAACAATGAACTCCTTCGACAGAATTTAAAAATGCCGTCTGATTAATAACA
Organism: Meganola albula; assembly: GCA_936450015.1. Classification (NCBI taxonomy): domain Eukaryota; kingdom Metazoa; phylum Arthropoda; class Insecta; order Lepidoptera; family Nolidae; genus Meganola; species Meganola albula. The sequence goes on along the minus strand of OW388155.1, from coordinate 6,601,530 downwards.
AATAAGAAAATTCGAATGTTGTATTTTTATCAAGCGAAAATTCAATTTCCTTGGAATAACAGACACAATAAGAGAATATACATATTTTGTATGTTATACGTTGTTATGTGAACCATTAATCAGATGTGATAAATATAGACGCACCAACCATTAGGAATCTAAAGGTACTGACAAGGTAAGGCGTATTTTATAGATAAGCCACCACGCCATGATAGCCAGATTCATAAAAAATGTTTTTAGTAGCAAATTGCTCGTTTCATTGAGTTGATTGTCACCATGTATTATAATTTAAAGGTCTCTATCTCGAACAAGAGATAACCATAGCACGACAGTGTTGTGGAGGAATTTTTCGACTGTAAATTTTTCACGTTTTGTTGCTTTCTGTTAAAACATAATAAGGCTTTTTAGATATCTATAGTTACCTATTTCGGTTTAAGTTTTAGTTTTACAAATCAATGCATTAATATTTATATTCCTTATATACGTAATTTAAAAATAATTATAAATTTGGTCACTAATTTATTGAAATAAAACTACTTTTTAACGGATTTTGTTTAAGTCTGAAAAGACTATAAAATAAACCGCGATAAAATCCGATAAAAAGTAGTTTTATTTCAATGTGTGATATTCGCGTAAATTTAAGACAATACAATAGTTTGTTTATAACTTACTTTTTAAAGTAGGTATTGTCTTAAGAAACGTCTTCAATAAATCAAACTACAAACGAAAGAACATAAGGAAAGTGAAAAAAGAAAGTATTACAAAAGCAATAGGTAATAGTGGTATCATGTTCATGATTATAATAGATTGGATGTTATCAAGGGACTATAAGTTATGGAATGGACTTGTAACTGCGTATAGTGGCTTTGAAATACTCTCAAAGGACTACCTCAGATATTGCTATTCGGGGTCGCACTATTGGCAATATTACAATTGTCAAAGTTTTAGTTATGTAGTTAAGTGATAGTATATTAATATAGTACGTAACTATGTTGTACCCATGTCGACTTTTCTAATATACCTACATATAGAATCTTAGTTGCAGTTCGAAGTTAGAAATACAGTCCGATGTACGGCATTAGGCTCGCCCCCGATTACGTAACCTAAGTATAGTCGCGAAAAGTGGCTAATATTCAACTCTGCCTACACTTTCGGGTAATACAGGCGTGATGCTATGTGTGTATGTATTGTAGGAGACTTATTAACTATATGTAACTGTGACTACAATTTACTGCTGAATTTTGTTAAGATTTAAGAAAATAACTCTGGGCTCACACTCTATGCGTGTTTAGTAAATAAACATTTAATTAGTTTGGTACAAATGAACTTTACACGGTATATAAATGTATATTCAGCTATTAATTTAATACATGTATTCGGTAGACATCTACAAAGTGAAATTTTGACGATATATTACATCGTACGCTTAATAATATCGCGGGAGTGACATTGCTGACGCAGATATCCACGACAGCTGACGGGAGCCTTCAGCGACATCTGTCAGAGAGTCATGATACCCTGGTATTTACCATACGTTACGAAATTACAAGAGTAGGTATATATTAAGACTTAATTGCAATTATATACATACCATCACGCCTTTTTCAGAGTTGGCAGAGACTATAGATGTCCATTTGCTATAATCTTAACACACTTCTTTCATGTGAACGATGCACCACTATTGCGAGCGCTACGCACCTGTTAATTTTGAAATACATCTCTAGATTGGACAATGTCCTTCTTGGGCGTCCTCTATTAAAGTTTCTACGTATAAGTACCTCCGCCTTGTTTGTGATCATCTATCGCCTCCACAGGACTAAACCCCTAATCAAGCATTCTTTTCTCTATCTATAACATTACATCATCTTTCAGACTACTGTGCTCTCTTATTATTTCTAGTCTCTAGGCTACTACCAGAGCAAAACTGATAGGTAATTTCAAAGGATATTTTTTGCCATGATAATGGCAAAAGTTGTCCTGATGATCCTATGATGTCTATGCATAGCGCACGCACAACCCGTATCGATATAAAATATAAGTTAATTCTTACAATATTTTGTCGTACTTGATTAAGGTAGTGTTACTAAAATCCCTTGACACCAACTTCTAAAATACTGACATCAACTAATAATAAATATCAATGGTAATAGTAATATTTTAGCAAGACAAACAGAAATTAATAGATACAAATATATTAAGTAATCAAATTTCATCCAAATCGGTTCAGCAGTTTTAGCGTGAAAGCGCAACAGACAGACGGACAGATTTCGCAGATTTAGCATTTATAATATCAGTGAGGAAGTAAGGATTAGTACGGATGCGTGTATGCTGTAACGTGGCGGTTGCGGTGGCGGCAACCTCCTTGGTTGTGTTATTCATAGAGCGATGAAAATTTCCGTGATATGAAGTTTTTATACATAAATCATTGGAGACTGCGTCTAAAACAAAATAAATTGAAAACAAGAAATTTTATCTTGAACTAGACTAACAGCTATACCATAGATTTAGTATGGGTAGGTTTATGCTAAATCTATGAACAATGCATTTGAACGGTAGACGATAACGAGAGGGATAGAAATACATCTAGATGCATCCAACGTTGAAAACCAACATTGTTATAAATACGTCACATGATAAACGTTGTGAAAAAGTGATACGAAAGTAAAATTGACAGTATAGGTAGGTAGAAATAGCGAGCCCGCATTTTGATGCGGTTTATGTTTATTTTCGATTTCACTTCACTTAGTACACGCGCAGGAGGGTTATAAGATTAAATTTGATGAAAACAGATGAAACATAAACATTTTAATAAGTAAATTGGATGTTTTGCGGGTAAATTCCGTTAGGCGCGATGGGGCTCCTGAATTAATTTATACCAAAACGTAATGAAAAGCACAGCTAAATGTGCAAACCCAGAAAGATTTACTATCATAAAGATTCGTTCGTAATTTGTTTAAACGTTTCTAAAGAAATTCTAGTTAAAATACGGAACATGTTCATATGTATTTTAATGTTAAAATATGCCTTCAGTACCTATTCACAGTATATACGAGTAATCATGAAAAAACTGTAAAAATAAATGAACCCTAAAATACTTCGTCTTTTTTAGCATTGTCTGTACAATGTTTCATTTGCATAAGGGCATGAATTTTTCATAACAGAGAGTTTTACTTCACGTCACTTGTTTATCAGATAACACAAAATGCGGTTGAGTGTTCTGGTTTTTACCTTACTAGTATTCTATGGACTAGCATCAGGTAAGTTTGACTTTCAATACAATTCAACTCACCCAGCTGTATAGAGAAGCTAACATTTTTCAATTTTAAGGTGATAATAATAAAATGAAACGATCTAAAAATAAACTGAAGATAATTGGATATACGAAAGAGTTACTTCTTAACCGAGTGAAAAATGTTCAGGTACTTGGATATTTGTTGACTCCTATTGTGATATCTCCTGAAGTGAAAATCTCAATCCCAAACTTTGACAATATCAAAGAAACTAATGAATTAAAGATGAATGCCTCTGAGTTGAACTCCGATATCGTTGTAAATACAACATTAAATAAAGACAACAACGATATTGAAATTAATTTTAGACAAGCCTTAAATAGAGGAAGTGCAGCAAGAAAAGAATTGAGAGAAACTAAAGTCAATGAAACGCAAGATTTAGTAGTAGATGCTACTACATCTGGAACTACAGCTACAGATATAATATCAGAAAAACAAAATAATACAAGTGAAAATAGTGTAGTGACTACTACAGAATTTATCAAAATATATCCCGCTGCGACGTACAATAATACGGAAATAGAATCTTTAGTAATTACTAACAAAGAACCCGATACTACTTTGCTTCCACCTAAAACAAGTGAAAGTTGGAAAAACTTTACCTCAACCACCAGCAATGAGGCTCTTGAAGATAGCAAAGAATTTCTTTCAAATATCACCGCAGTTACCGAGTACCCATCAGTAAATGAGATTGACAGTACAATTAAAGGTGTCTATCCAGCTGCCGTGTACCACAATGCTGAGATTGATCAGTTATCAATTACGACAAATTCCCACACAAATGAATTACCCCTGCCTTCACACGATGATAGATGGAGCTTTTCTTCATTAAGAAAGATACCGCCAAACCAATTTAAACCATTAGCAGGTTTATATTATGACGGATTTTTACACAAACCTCTACCAAAAATACCAGGGTTTGTTCCATACAACCGTTACAATTATTCGTGAGTAGGTTATTATTTGAATTTTATATTTATAAGTTAACATGGAAACTTTGAATTAAATACTTTTGGTGTGTGTATTTGTGGTAAATTTATTTTTTTACTAGAATAAAGTACTCTACTATTGACTATAATAATTAAGTTAGCATAATTCCTTATTTTTTTATAATAAAATTATGTGTGTAACATTAACATTAACAAATTTCTTATTTCCGTTTCTCATACCTATAGATATAACTTGAGGTGTATGAAGAGGTAAATCTTATTCTTCCTATCCTACTGATTAATTATTATTGTAGATGCGATTTTTTTTACTGAGGTGTGTTTGTATGGTTATTTATTACTCTTTGAGACAAAAACTACTCGATGGATTTGAATGAAGATTAGATATTAAGATCGATTATAGTCTTCAATAGAACATAAAGTACTTTTTTTTCCTAAACATCACTTAAATTTTGTAGTTATGTTAATATTGCGTTTATGCAAGCTAATCTCAGAAATAAATTTCAGAATTACATATTCGAATGCAAGTTCACTGTGATGTACTGTGGCTAGCATATTTCAACATATACAGGATGTAAAATTTTGAACAATCAGTATGAGAAATTCTGAAGCTATAAGACATACGAAGATGTTCTTATGAACCATGTCATCGATTTTAGTAAAAACAAAACCTGTTCAAGGTTTTTTTAAATGTAAGACTGCAGTTTTTTTGTTACTAAAATTGATGACATGTTTCCTAATAACAGATCTTCGTATGTCTTATAGTTTCAAACTTTCCTATACTGACCGTTCTAAATGTTACACCCTGTTTTGTTTCATTCTAATCATCTCATAATCTCATTAAAAAGATAGGTAAGTTGAAAGTTGCTTTAATTTCTGGATATGATAAATCTTTTAAGTAAATAACTAGTAGCGAACTTATTAAAACTGAAACAGTTATTATGATTAATTTAGTTTGTAACATACACGTAAAACTTGCGGAAAAATATGTTTTATGAGTAATATACCATTGAAACGAGTGCAGGATCATAAAATTTGAACAATACCGGGTAACTACTGCAACTCGACAAGGCTTTAAAATTGGTAGTGTCAGAGCATGATCGTAAAGCATAATCGGCTTTTGTGTTTCGCGTGTGAAACATTGTTAACTGAAGTGAAGAACACCAAATAACTAGAGTTTTATTGCTACTACTGTTTATGGCTTGAACTACGATCATTATTGCTAATCCACGGATTCAGCTGTATTTTTATATACACCAATGTTGCCAACATTGGTGTTATCATAAATTTATATGTCAACGTCACGCTGCATGAAATGCTTAGGTACCGTTAGCATTTCATTACATTTTTAACCAACTTCCGGATATTATTTTTTTGTTTGTTTGAGCATCGTCCATCATAAATTAATTTGCATTTTAAATAAAATTTTCAAGTTACTGACATACGCACGTTTAAAATTAGGTTTCTTCAGAATATTGGTCTGTTGGTATATTGGCTAGTGACATTGACTGGTAAGCTGGAGGTAGTGAGATCCATTGCCACCAAGGACAAATCTTTGTGTGGAAAACATGATTGTTTATTCTGAGTCTGAGTGTAATTTGTCTTCAAAAACCAAATATCATAGTTTAATTTGGGGCTAGATGGCGCTGTGTGTAAGTTAAAATATTATTATAACTCTTGAATTCTTAAGCTAAATAAACCATGAGAGTTTATTATATTTACCGAGAAAATCTAATGAATCAACGATAACCTTTAGAATACTTGGATTTAAAAATAAATAATTGCTTTTTCATAATCATTACCAATAGCAACGTTATTGAAAAATAATAATTACTTATTACTAAAATGCAATACTTACCTACTTATCTTTTTTGACAGTATTTAAACATTATAAACCAACAATGTGGTAAATTCCGCGGTTTCTTGCAAAAGCAACTTGTAGAAGCTGGAGCACAAAAGTGACTTTCTGCTCCCCACACATTTATAATTCACCTGACAAAGTCACCCCGCATCTAACTTCGTAAAACGTAGTAGAGGAAGAAAGTACATAAATTTTCCTTTTAAGCGTTATTATTGCAACGAGTAAAACTTATTTAAAATGGTTTTTATCAATTTTGATGATTTATTAATTCCTTGATTAAATTGTGTGATGCTTAAATTGCAATTTATATAATTTTTTGCATAATTTTTACCCTTACTGCTAAGGAATTATGATTTTCGATTATGTATGGATGTTTGTTATACTTTCATATTTTTCTTTCTTTTTTTTACTGGACAGAATTGGATGAAATTTAGCACTTTTTTTTGGTCTGGATAATACATAGGCTACTTTTTAACCCAATAAATACCTTGCGGAAAGCCGTGGCGTAGTAAAGAATATCTAATCTTAGTAACAGCTCATTGATTTTGAAAATTTCTGTAATAGCTTTTACTGTTACGTTGGTAAGCCGTGGTCTCAGGTTAAAACAGATTAAAAAATATTTTTGGTAGAATAGTAACAGTAACAGCTCATATTTCGGAATCATTTCCGTAAACGTGAACCGCATGCCCCTTATTACAGATCTTTCGCTTTATGCCTTTTTAGTGTCAAACTACAGGACCCGGATCTCAACTGTGTTACTAGTTCCTAGATAGATTAGTTTTTAGATATTTACTCACAATGCTTGACTAATATTGAGCAGTGGTTATGAAACAATTTACACAAAGATGTGAGGCACGACCGGTGATCGAATTCGCGGCTCTATATTTAAAAGTCGAGGGCAATACCGCTGCGCTACCGCTCTATGGGACTAATACAGATCTATGAGACTTAGATAAACTGTCAAAGTGTGGTCAATATTCACCTAGGAGCAGCGGCGGCGCAGCGGTACGGGCCTCTCCTTAGAAATAAAAGGTCACACATTTTTGTGTGAATTATTTCATCGCTGCTGCTTAATATCGGTGAAGGAAAACATCATGAGGAAACTAACATGTCTAAGAACTAATCATTCGAGGACATGTGACATCCACCAATCCGCACTTGGCCAGCGTGTGTGGATTAACGCCTGAATTCTCTCATCTTGTAAAATGGTTGAGAGTAGACCTGTGCGCAGTAGAGGGACACTTATAGAGAGGGTTGCAGTGAGGTGTGAAGTGATTCATCTAAAGGGGCTTCATCTAATCTTTGGGTAATACAGGCGAATTCGCTATGTTATGTCGATTTCCATAATGTTTACTCATCTCATCTCAAAAATCATTCAACTGTGAACTGTGACCTACCTACTGTAAGTAGCACCTCACAGTCTACTACACTCATAGTGTCAATGACGGTACATGAATAAATTATTTAGTTTGATATAAATTCTATGGTTTAAATTAGTAATTTAAACCAAACCAGACAAGTGAAATAGTTAGCTACCTAAACGGAAATGTTTGTTGTAGACTGCACTAAGGATACCAGTGTTGTTCAAAATTAGAACATTGTTCTCTCTACAATTTTGTTAACAAATTTGGCATGTAGACTAAGTACCTAATACAAATTTGAATTTATTATAATTTCACTTCAACCCGTTTTAGTATCCCACTGATGGGCTACTAAAACAGGTCTTCTCTCAACTATTTTCCACACACTCTAGCCAAATGCAGGTTGGTGGATGTCACATGTCCCAGAATGATTAGTTCTTAGACAAGATGTTTTTCTTCACCGATATTAAGCAGTAACGATGAAACAATTCACACAAAGATGTGTGAGCAGAACCGGGAATCGAATCTGCGACCTTTTATTTCTAAGGAGGGGCCCGTACTGCTGGGCCACCGCTGCTCATTATAATTTAACTTATTAGAATTACAAATTATCTAATATCGTAAACCTCTCACCTATATCACTCGAAGTGGTAGGCAGTGGTAAATACTCGTATTACCCATATTTCGCAGTTTTAAGCTTTCAACCGTTTATCGGACTCTTTTCTAATATGAGTAAGTATTTTAACTACAACGGTTTCAGTTTTAACCTTAATAACCGTAAGGCTTTGATTTCCGGGTCGACCAAAAATACTTTCCTAACATATTTATGGATTATACAAAATCCCTAGTGATATCACGAAATCACTTAAGATGTCGAATATTCTAAACGTTTAAATTTAACGTTTATTTAAGCATAATACAAAATACCCAATAACAATTTTTTAACGATAATATTACATCATGTGTAGAGACATTACAATCGGTTCCATATATAATATACGCTGTAATGCAACACACTAAGTAAAATGTAATAGATACAAGTACTAGTTACATTCAAAAAGAAATAAAAGCCTACTGAGTTTTTAGCAGTGTTTCTCAGTAGCTGCCATCATTACTGCACAAAAGGAAATAAATTGATCTGTGCTATGCAATCTCTCTACAAAAAATAAATAATATTTTTCAATTATTTTATACTTTCATTTCATTTAAGGCAATGAATTTTCCCGCCAAGTACCTAACGACCGTATTGATCTAACCATTAATTGATCGTAAACCGTTATCAAATAGCTGTCAGCAAACTTTAATTGTCTCAGTCATCAATATTCATTGTAAGTATTTGTCTATCCAAACGGGCCCCCACAAATCGTCGTCCAGAATAAGATATTAGGGGACACAAAACTTCACGCATTGACCCCTTTTTAAAGGTTAATGTCTTACGTATCTCTCTTGCCACCTGAATACTAATGTTGTGTCCAGAATTTTTACGAGTCTCCAACTTCTTTCAGTTTATTGGTCTTAATTTATTGGAAAGCTACATAAAAATCATTCAGTGTGTCCTCTGAAAACAAATTAGTCACTTGAATAAAACTAATTCGACTTCATAAATATTGCAGTGAAGAAAACTGTGAAATAATTACTTCAAAGTTAATAAATCCGAGCAGCGGTGGCGCAGTGGTACGGGCCTCGCCTTAAAAATATAATGTCGCGGGTTCGAATCCCAGTCATGCCTACACATCTTTTTGTAAATTGTTTCATCGCCGCTGTTCAATATCGGTGAATGAAAACATCGTGAGGAAACCGGCATGTCTAAGAACTAATCATTCGAGGACATGTAACATCCACCAACCCGCACTTGACCAGCGAGTGTAGATTAAGGCCTAAACTCTCTCAACTAGTAAGATAGTTGAGAAAAGACCCGTGCCCAGCAGTGGGACACTAAAAATATTTAATTTTTCCAAAAAAGCTCTTTCTACACTCCCCCTGGGGGTAGTTTTGAAAAAATTAAAAACACGTGTTTTATGATTTTTTTCAAGGTATATGTGTGCCGAATTTGAAGTAAATAGTACCAAGGAAAAAAAAGTTGCATACAAACTTCATCCCTCTATATAACTCTCTTAGGGAATGATTTTTGAAAATATTATTAGCCTATGTCCTATTCTAGGGTATACAATACTTGCATTTCAAATTTCAATAAAATCGGTTGAGTGGTTATGAAGATACGCGGTAACAAACTTTCACACACACACACACACACACACACACTTACTTTCGCATTTATAATATTAGTAGGATAGGATAGGATGACCTTTAGGCAATTTAAATACCCCTTACGAACAGCTGTTGTACTCGTAAAAGTAACAAATCGTTTTCATTGAAGGTACAAATTTCAAATTGGTACCTACTTAATATAAAATATTACGCTATACAAAGTGATCAATATCGAAAAATCTATGGTTCGTGACATTTATTCATTTAATTTTGAAAGGTGCTCTTTCGCCGGGACTATTAAATTCCTTACAAGCAAATTTTGCTTGTAAGGAAACAAGGCTTTGCGTGGTCGGTAAGATACTTGCTTTTCACGCTGCAGGTCGTGGGTTCGATTCCCACCCGAGACAAACACTTGTTTAAATATGTCTGTTTGTCTTGTGTCTGGGTGTAATTATCTAAATTTAAGTATATATTTACAAAAAAAAGTATTATATGTAGTGTATTACCAGTTATTTGGTTTCCATAGTACAAGCTCTGCTTAGTTTAGGATGTAGGCTAATTCACGTAGCAGATGACCGTGTGTGTTAATGTCCCACTATATTATTATTATATCAAATTTTTATTTATGTTTGTTTACCTACTAATATTACGAAGTTGCAAAAGTTTGTAAGAATGTATAAATATCTGGATGTATGGATGAAATTTGGCACAAAGATAGTTAACATATAGGCTGCTTTTTATCCTAATAAGTACTACGCAGGCGACAGCATAGGCGGAAGCTAGTTTTAGACAATCGTCTAAAACAATTTGTAATTACAAAGAATACGCATTGATAAGGATAGAGATATAGCTGCAGTGGTGCAACAGTATCGGCCTCGCCTTTAAAATATATGCAAAATTCACACAAATGATCGCCGTCGCCGCTGCGCAACATCGGCGGAAGAAAACATTGTGAGGAAACCGGCATGTCTAAGAACTAATTATTCGAGGACATGTGACTCAACTAACCCGAACTTGGCCTAAACTCTCTCAACTCGTAAGATAGTTGAGAAAAAACTCGTACCCAGCAGTCTAACACCGTAAAGGGTTGAAGTAACGCATTGATGTTTAATATGTTCGTCAAAATTGTACAGAAATTGCGTTAATGTAATGCTCGAATTAAAGGTATTACAGGTAGCGCACTATAATGTTAGGTTCGCCTCACTCAGTCATTGATAAATGCTCGACTCAGCAACGTTACATTACAAGCTAGCTAATGTTTTTAGTGAAAGAGCTAAGACCCAAATTGCTAACTAATCTAATGGTTTTATTCTTTTTTTTATTCTGCGATTGGCTGGCGCTTGACTACAACTTTCCTGATGTTAAGCAATGATGTAGTCCACGATGGAACGCGCCAGCCTAGTATACCGATTCACTCGTGATTACGAATGATTATCGGTGAGAAGGTGGTAGTGGAATGAGCCTCCATATGGTTAGAAACCTTAAAGTCTACAATGCCGACCCACCCTCTTATTATGGTGTCACCAGACATCGCACCTAAACACGGCTAGGCCGCTTGGCGGAGCGGCTTTGTCTGGTGGGTGGTCACTAACCACGGCCGAAACCTACCACAAGTTGATTGTCACCTGATTTGCACCACCCGGGGACCACGTGTGGGGATTCAATTAAAGGTCACACCCACGGACGAAGGTGACTCAGCCCCCAACATATTAATTATCAAAAACGCGATATTCTTTAATAAAATTTCATATTAGAACAATAAATCTCAGATTCTGAAGTTGGTAAACTTAGTGTAAGCACCATCGTTCCTTCAATGTGGTATTATAATGATTTATTTGAGGGTGGAAACAACATGCTTCTAAGATAACTCTCTGAGTGCCTTCAGGTGCGGAGCTTGTTTAAATCTGAATGTTTGAAGAATGTGTGAAGATTTATTGTTATAAGGGAAGTGTAAAGTTTTGGCGGAAGTCTTATAAATCAATTCTTATAAACGTAGGTAGTTTTAATGTAAGTAAAGTCAACGTCAAAAGACTATTGCATTTAATTTTTATGTAAAGTTAGCTTAATTATCCATATCATGGGCCGGCCGAGGCTGATGTCAAGCTTAATCATCCATAATATAGGCCGGCCCAGGCTGATATCGGACTTAATTTTGAATTTTCTTTCATACTGTTGCTCAATATTGGTGTAAGAAAATAATAATAAAATAATATAGTGGGACATTAACACACGGCCATCTGATCCCAAACTAAGCAGAGCTTGTACTATGGAAACTAGATAACTGGTGATATACTACATATAACACTTTTCTTTTGTACTTACACCTCTCAGGAAAACAGACATGTTCATCACAAAAATGTCTGTCTTGGGTGGGAATGGAACCCATAACCTGCGGCGCGAAAAACCGACCACGCCATCGTCACCGTTACCGTTCGTCTTAGAATTAACCATTTGAGGACATGTGACATCTGCCTACTCTTAGTTGGCCACCATAATTATGTTAATTAATTACTAATATATTTGAGACGTGAACCCTGCCTATCTGTGGAACACTACGTCTAAAGAGTAACGGTGTAACAATGTAGTTCTTTTTATATTCAGAAATAAATACTCATTTTTGATTTAAACTTAAACGGATACTTTTAATGTTGACTGTACAGGTTACTATGCAAAGGAGATACATAATTATTTAAGAGCAACTCAAACTAATTAAAGTTATAAATAAACATTTCCCCAATGTTGAGATTACTTCAAAATACATAATATTATACCCTAGACAGTTTGAAAGAGCGAAATGAGGTTGAGTGAATGAATTTTATAATTACTAGAACGGCACACAGCCCCTGAGGCAGTTCCAGACCAATGTAAAATTAATTTTGGTTTACACAACGTGGAAATATTAGGTACATATAACCAAATTAGTTTAAAATTTATATTGAAATAGAGGTAATTAATAGTGGGTTATGGGTACGTTTCCAAACTATACAATAATAATAATGTTTATTTCTCTCCCACAAAAGTTTACCCAATATCATACAATTTTGTTTTGAATAGATAAGCAAGTTCTTAGGTAAATTATTGTAAGTGTTATTCCGATAAGAGACACTCGTTGGTTATAATACCAAGTACCTAGTAATATACGTGTGAATGACATGTGCTTCTGAAATTGATTAATAGAACTGAAATCCGCAAATCATATTATTTGTAGAGTAACAATCTGCCTACATGTTACATAACATTATTAAAAGATGCCAATCAAAAGTATCAGCGAGTTTTAATTAGAAAACTTAATTAATTTGTATGTTACGTGCTATGTATTTGTGAACTAAATATCAATAGCTAAAATTAGATGTTTTTAAGTTAATTAATAAAAATAAAATAAAAATTGACTACTCAGGTGACTAGAAGGCCGGTTTGTATATCGGTCAATGTTGCTTCCGGGTACGTTCCTGGAAGATAACAATGCGGAAGATTTTTTAGATGTATTAGTTAGTTTTTTTTCTATATTTAGGTTAGTGTTGAGATTGTTCTTCTATTCAGGGTCCTTTTTCTTGTCCAAAAAGAAATGAAAGTATTAAATTATGATAAACATTAATTTAACAGCAGCAGTGGTGGTGCAGCAGTACGGGCCTCGCCTTAGAAAAAAAAAAGGTCGCGGGTTCGAATCCTGGTCGTGCCGACACATCTTTATGTGAATTTTTTCATCTCCGCTGCTCAATATCGGTGAAGGAAAACATCGTGAGGAAACCGGCATGTCTAAGAACTAATCATTCGAAGACATGTAACATCCACCAACCCGCACTTGGCCAGCGTATCTGGATTAGAGCCTAAACTCTTTCAACTCATAAGATAGTTGAGAGAAGACACGCGCCCAGCAGTGGGACACTATAAAGAGTTGAAGTGATTAATTTAACATAGACACATAAGTAAGGTGGGTTTATGGTTTTATATAGGTATTCCTGAGGGGCTGAGATAGAAAAATCATTAGTGAAATGATTTCACTAGCTATACAACTAGCGCCAGGATCACCAATTGCTGATAAGTGGCAGGTAGCTGACTCACAAGTTTTATCTTTGTCACTTCACACAAAGTAAGAAAAAGACAAACTATTAATAAAACTAATTCATAACGGATTTGATCGCGGTATATTTTAGATTTTAGATCCCGATGTTTCAAAGTCTTTTCAGACTTCATGGTCACGGATGGACCACCCGCGATAAAATGCGTTATAAAGTAAGTACATAGTTTTATTTCAATGATATAATTATATATGATATTCGTGAAAACTATATAAATAATCTATTCAGCAATTTGTAATAATAAGATACAAAATAACGGGCAAGCAATGTTTATTAAAATATAGTATATCCAAAGTACAAAATTATGGTAACCGCTACTTACAGTGTATTGTACTCGTACTTACCACGAGATTGTTCAGTAAACAAGTATAATTTGGGCGTTGCAGAAAAGCGAGGATGGTTGCGGTACACCTACCTGAGGTATGACGCTTTGAGTCTACATTTTGAATGCAATTACATGCAAGACAATGTTTTTCTGCATCGCGCTTTAATTAAATTTTATAACTCTTTTAAATGTGGGTAAAATAGCGTCTAGCGTTCATTATTTTTTTAATATGGATACAGTTGGGTGTTTACTTATAGTACCTACGGTAAATTTAAGTTCTTGTTTATTTTGATTATTCTGGGAAAAGCGTGAGACTGTAGTGGGTAGTACCTTAGACCCGCAGATAGAGAGTAGGGAGAATGGCAATAGAAATAAACAGTAATCACTGTAGAATTATCAATACTTTTGTCAAAAAAATTTTAGAAAAAATAGTAGTAAATTAAGGACACGAGATCCAGTGGCCCGTTAGGATTCAAGTTCAAACCCAGACTGCTGGAAAAGATTGATATATCTTAATAGAAATAGTTTTTAATTTGGAAAGATTTAAATTAAAAAAGAAACGTAAGAGAGGCCAGAAACGAAAAAAGGTGGAAGTATGAAGGTTGGATTTGTTACAAACGACTTCTCAAGTGGAGACCATGTCTTGGCAAATGTAGTGCTGGATTCCAGATAAGTGGAGTGACGATCGGCGAAAGATAGCCGGCAGTAGCAAGATCCGACAAGCCGTAAACAGGGTGGCCTACGTCCAGCAGTAGACTGCAATAGACCGATGATAAAATGATGAATGTATATGAGGCAGTGGATTCTAAACGATGATCAAAGATCTTCGAACAAGATCTAGAAAGCGAAGGCGCAGCAGTTAACGTTTGTTTTTTTCTTTTTAAATAAGCTAGACTAGACTACAGCTTGCCTAATGTCAAGCTTTTATGTACAAAATGGTATGCGCTTGCTGACTACAAATGATTTTCGGTGCAAAGGCGACAGTGTATTGAGGCTCTATACGGTTAGAAACCATTAAGGAGCAGTAATTCCGACTTACCCTCTTAAATAGTGTCACCAAAAATCGCAATGGATCATGGCAGAGCCGCTTGGCGGTGTGGCTTTTACTATTTTATTGACACTTGATTTTCACCACCCAGGGACTACATGTGAGGATTTAGATTAAAGGTGCACACCCACAGTCGAAGGTGATTCCGGCCCCATTTGATAATGAATCTAAACATAATCTTTGCGTGCAACACAAAAAAGTCACTTTATATCTTTTGTGGTAAGTCAGGTTAATAATTTATTGATTCCCTTGAACGTATTGTAGTCACCTACTTTTCCTAATTGGTTCCGTTGAAAGGTTCTTTTAGTCGGTGCGGCATTTCGAGCCGACAGAATTGTTCGGAAATAATTAAACATAAGTGCCTCGAAAGTAATTGTTTTTCCTCGAATCCATCTAAAATTCAATGCTTCAGGTACGCTTAGAGACTTATAGAGCGGTTTTAAATTAATTGTTCTAATTAAAAGGTTGTAAGTAGGTACTTAGGTTTAAACAATAAAACAAAATTATAATTATTTAAATTAAAAAATAACGTTTTTACCGTTGTAAGCGTATTTGCCTGATAACCGCGAGGTCCCGAATTAGAATCCTCGGTTGAATTAAAACCAGGAAAAAAAATAGTTCCTAATTTAAAAAAAATCTCATCAACAATTTGAAGTTAGGAGTTGACCTCAAAGAATAGCTACAGGCTCGCCCGTTACTACATGTGCACAGCACAGGTACCTATTTATCAAAAAGAGCATAAACGCACCACCGGTTGATGCGGCCAGCCGCATAATGTGTCCTAAAGTTGAATTATCGAAGTCGGCTCTTAGAACTAAACTTTGGAGAACAATATTAACATCATCCACCAACCCGTACTTGGCTAGCATACTTTCTTAAAAGTCCCGACCCACTTTAAGCAGAGGTGAATATGGCTCACTTATAGCCGGCTATATTTGGGTCCGAAACGTAATAAAGATTGAGCCTATTGCCGTTCATAGGGCGCAAATCCAATCTTCGAGACGACTACGATTAGGCAGTAGGTATATTAGTCTATTTGATTGACCTGGGAATCGAATCGACATGCTTACCATTGGACTACTGAAGTAGTTTATGTTACTTTCAAGTTGTTTATAAAAAGCTAAATTCCATCAGGCGTCCATCATCTAACATTATAAATGCGAAAGTAATTTATGTGTCTTTCTGTCGCGCTTTTACGCCAAATGTACTGAGCCAGTTTGGATGAAATTTGGTATGGAGGTAGCCTGTGACCCGAAAAAGGATAAATTTTAGGTTTTATTCGACTGCGCAAAAAGAGGTTAATGGTTACCGCTATCAGACATTCGCGCGGGCGGATCCGCGGTCGGAATGCTATTTAAAGATAATAAAGAGAGACATGAGATGAACACATTGAAATACCTATCTAATGAGATCCCTCAGGTATATCCAAAGAAATAATAAATATGAAATTTGAAGGCAAAAAAATAACAAAAGAAAGATTAATTTCCAAAACTTAATAAAGTCGAAATATACCGAAAAAGCGTTTTCGTAACTGACAGTTGTCTGTTTGCGTTGAGCCTGAGAAATGATTGAAAAGAAACAAAGGGGAAGGTTCGTCGTATCACTTTTGTAGCAATTTGTGAGAGAGGAGGCACGTGTAAAATATTTGAGAGGTTCCCCAGTCGTCTGTTACGTAATATTATGATTTTGAATTTATTACTTTCTTAGTATAGTCTTGATCTACTATTTCTTCATATGTCTCTCAGCAAAACCAATGAAATAAAATACAATTATATAATATGGACAAAGAGACATTGGACTTTGAAATAAAACTACTTTAAAATGAATTCCAAAAATCATAAAAAGAAATTAAATTGGTAGTTCATTACAATCAAGAACCTAATATTATTAGAGGCAAGTAAAATTTGTTGATGCGGCCTGTAAAGTTAAAATTGACAGCAAGTAGTCAAAAAGGAATTATTTTAATTAACTGGACGCCAATCTCAGTCTCTCAGTCTTCTCAGCCTCCATAGTTTAAAGCCCCCTCTAAACTATGGAGGCTGTCATCTGAAACGTCAAGATATATAAACTAAATTAAACCGCAATAAAGTTGTCATTTGTTTACTTTTTAAAATTATTATTTATTTGCGGAAATAATAGGAAATAAATAAATCAACAATAATAAGTACAACACTAAACAGTTTTAATAATAAAACATGTGAAATAGATGTTAGGTAGGTACCTACTAAAAAATTCTCGTTAACTTTGATATAACGAAACAAGGATACTCAAACGAATTCGTCGAAGGGTTCAAAAAGATCCACCGTTTACATTTGAAGAATTACAGAAAAAGACTACAGCTACCTTTATTATTAAATTAATTTTGCACCAATGAATACATAACATACAAAAGTCTGTTTTTCAAGTACCTACACAATGTAGTTTTTATTTTCAACCAAATTATAAAGCCACTAAATGTCATATTCGTTTAAACTGTCTTGTAAATACTGTCTTGTTTGGTTTGGGTATCTTGCCTTTCGTAATGATTTGGTCAATGTAAACCCTCGACGAAATAAAAGGGAAGAAGATTGACGTCAATGTGTATTTGTAAGCCTGTATATGTGTATCTGTGTAAAAGTTTTCCCCGTTTTCCCAGTTTTACCGCGTGTGGACTCTAATTTATTGGTAAAAAAAAGAAGTTTAAGGACCCGCGTAAAATAACACATAGCTGACGTAAAACATCAACGCTCTACAAAATCTGCAGTGAGTGACATACTCAAAAAGGCTCCAACCATTACCTGAGATTTGATAAAAAACAGGTACTTGTCAAAGAAAACCGGTTCCTACCAAAAATGATCCGCGGAGCTATTGAAATTAAAAAACATCCTAATTTTAACAGATAAAGTGGTTGGAATATACCACCTGCTTGGGACCCAGTGCTTAATTTACTTATACTAAAGCCCAAACAAAAAAAACTCAAAATTCAAGACACTTTGAGCTCAGTTTGCTTAAATCGAAACACAACTTAAATAATAATGTTTGTGCCGTTTGTGGGTAGTCAGTAATAATTGTGATTAATAATTTTTAACGTCAAATACCTCAGTCCACACGTGACCATCTGAAAAGACTTTGAAACATCGTGATCTAAAATCTAAAATAAACAGCGATAAAATCCGTTATAAATTTGAAATAATAATATGTGATATTTGCGTAAATCTAAGAAAATACGACCTTGCTAGGGTTCAAGTTTATGTGTAGAAGGTTTTATGAAATTTAATTTAATTTATTTAATTAACAAAGTGACATATCTAAGTAAATAATCCTGTTTCGCAAAATGTTGCATTGCAGTAGGACCTACAGTAATTTTCCGAGAATTGTTGATTGCCTCGTTAGTCGATGCATGGCTGCAAGGGTGTTTCCATCTGAATAAATTAAAAATGGCTGATGAGTTTTCAATAGGTTGTAATAAACTACATTCGATGTGTAATTCCAGGGATTAAAATGCACAATGAAAGTTAAATAATTCTTAGTAATAATTAAAAATATAATAAGTCTGCCTTGCTGCTCTGCAGACTGCGAGCCAGCTCCAACTCCATCCTGAACACCATAGCATGGAGATTCGACTCTCCATTTTTACTAGGAGTTGTTCCTATATGTATCTCGAACAATAACTGTAACAAAATAAATGTTTTATAAATATTTTAATTTAATTTATCTTATTAACATGGTCTTTAATGACTATCAAAGCCAAGTTAGATCTAAAAAACCCACTGACCATCGATTTTTATGATGATTTTGTGCAACTCAATAGGTAGGTACTTTAAATAAACTCAAGGCCACGTGTTGAGTCGGTCACAAAATCGGTCATAAAAATTGGCTGTGTGCGGGCAGCGTTATCATTGTGTACTTATAGCAGGGTTATATCTTTACGGGTTATTTTTACGTTTATGACAAAAGGGTGTCCAGATATCCAAGGAAATAGATTTGCTGCAAAGCGTTCTGTTTAATTTTATTAATGTAGTACATAATCTAATGTCTTCCTAGAATACCTTAAGTGACTAAAACATTGTACGTTTTTTTGGTGATTTCACTATTTCATTAAAATATGGCATTGCCACCCTGATGCGGAAGAACTTTTCGACTAGTTAGTTCTTTGTTGTAGATTGTCAAAATTTCTGAAGATGGAAAGGCAACTCCAGTTTAGAAGCAACAATCGTTCCCGTTATCCAATCTAATATTCTTTTGTCCAAAAATGTAAGTATACAAATTACCAAGATTGAATAGCAACCAAAAAACGTTCGCCGTTACCGTGATTTGTTGAAAAAAAAAGGTAAAATCGAAGATTTTCGTACACAATCCCGGAAATTTCCATATCTAAATGGAAAACCGACCCCGAACAATCAATTTATCCTCCAATATCCTCTAGCGGTTTATACCACCTGTACAATAAATATTTATACTTCTTTCCCTTGGTTTGTATCGCGAAATCTTTAAATGGAGTGATTTTTTCAAAAACAATTAAGATTTTACGTTTAACAACTTGTTATTTTTAATAATCTCGCCGTATTTTGGCCATTGCAGCCTCTGTTGCCTTTTCAGGTACGCAGGAAATTTACAAAAAATAAAGTGTGCACGTCTATAGATCGTGTGCACTATCAATTCCCTTTACATTTAGAGTCTGGTAGAATAGGCTAAGTCAGGCTGACCAACACAATCTATGAAATAGAAGGCGCATACTTCAGCAGCGCAGCGGTATTACCCTCGCCTTTGAAATATAAGGTAGCGGGTCTGCTCCCCAGTCGTGCCTACACATCTTTGTGTGAATTATTTCATTGCCGCTGCTCAATATCGGTGAAGGAAAACATTATGAAGAAACCGGCATATCTAAGAACTTATCATCCGAGGACATGTGACATCCACTAAGCCGCACTTGGCCCGCGTGTGTGGATTAAGGCCTAAACTTTCTCAACTCGTAAGATATTTGTGAGAAGACCCAGGTCTACAGTGGGACACTAAAAAGGGTTGAAGTAATGTGATGCTTCATAGTATAACAATATTGGTCGGTAACCGACATATGCGCAGACCATGCATAGCTTAGCTCATCATTACGCCCGTATATGGCGGCCCGGGTATGTTTAAGTCCCATACGTTATAGAAGCGAGCCTATTGCCTTTATTCCAAACTTCGAGCTGCCAACTATGATTCTCTAAGTATATTTGAACAGTCTTTTTGCTCGACCCGAAAATCAAACCCGGGATCTCGTGGTTATTCTTCTTCGGAGTTCTTCGTTCTTAGACACTCGTACAGAAAGCAGATTTGACTAACAAAAATTTAATAATAAATCTGCAGCAAAATGGGGTATAGGAGTCGAATGTTACCCTATCGTAAATTAATTTGCAAATAATATGGCGCGTCATCTAGTCCCAAATTAAGCAATTATATTTGCTTGTGTTATGGGTACATACTATGAACGGCTAAAATACTTAAATACATTTTTTTTGTAGATACATGCATATTATAGATAAATTACACCCAGACACACACCAAATAACCGTGCTCATCACACAAAGATTTCTCCTGGGTGGGTATCGAACCCACGACCTTCGGCATAGCAGTCAGGGTCACTAACTACTACACCACCAGGCTAGTCAAATACTTATAATTGTACGTACAAAAAACATAACATGCAAAATAAACACGAAAAATACACAAACTCTGTTCAAAGTCAGTTTATATCACGAGAAAGCCATTCAAATTCACTATTGTGTTTTCTAATAAAAGATTACATAGAATGACATCCTTTTGTGATGCTTTACTTCCTTGTTCAGTCTTTTTATTTATAGCGACCTAATCAATATTCTAATAGGATACCTCGCGTTTGATCTTTGATTTAAAGGTGGAACTTCCTACAAAAGGTTAATCAAGCTTACAAAAGGAAAAGAAAATTCTATGGAAAATTTCGTTACATTTTTACGGTTAAGTAGGTACTTATTATTACTCTTATAGCGGTGTTATAAGTAATTTGTTTATAGCTAGTATATTTAGGATAACACTTCCTTAGAAATGTGGTGACGAAAGGTGAAAATAATTTTGGAGAGAAATCACTTAAATAAGGAACCTATTAGTGTTGATATGTTTGTAATACTGAATCTGTAACAAATCCACAAATCATTGTGTAAATTGTTTCATCTCCAATGATCAAAATTGGTAAAAAAAAAATCGTGAGGTCACCGGTATGTCAAAAAACTAATCATTAATAATAATATAATAATAATAATAATACTTTATTGACACAAAGTTGACAGTGTACACAGTAATATCACATGTTAAGGTAAATTTTCTTATATAATATAGGTGACTCTGCCTCCCAAACTAGGGGAGTACCTGCCTACCTGTATCTTGAGAGGCAGTGATTCAGCTTAAATTTAATACAATATGAATTTATTTACGTAGTGGACTGTGTCGGTGTAGTATTGTTTAACTAACAATCGAGTATAGTATGTACTGTTACTTTCAACAATGTGTGTTTGCGTTTATGAATGCGCACGCGCCGCGCGCGCGCGCGAGTGTGTGTGTGTGTGTGTGTGTGTGTGTGTGTGTGTGTGTGTGTGTGTGTGTGTGTGTGTGTGTGTGTGTGTGTGTGTGTGAGTGTGTGTGTGTGTGTGTGCGCGTTAGTGCGTGTGTGCGTGCGTGCGTGTGTGTGTTGTATGTGGGGTTTCTTTATGTGAAGACACTTTGGACATAGTTAAAAGAGGAACTTCAGCAAGGATTCTGTTTGCTGATAGTCCTGTTTTAGTAGCCATTCAGTTAATCGTGATTTTAAATTATATCTATTAAGGTCGATAATGTTTAATTTTTTGTGGATTTCTGTGTAGATGTGTGAACTTAAAGTGTAGTATTGGTGTCGAGCGAAGGCGGTTTTGTGAGGGGTACTTAAAACCAGTTTCTTTCTTTTATTAGGGTCAGTTGGAGGAACGCTTGCATGCTTTCTAACAGTGGAATGAAGTACAAAAAGCTGACGCACAGTTAGTACTTTGGAATCAGCGTACAGTTGCGAAGTGGGATAGCGATAAGGCTTGCGCAACATCACTTTCAATACGGCTCTCTGAGCTCTTTCTGCCCTCAAGAGACTGGTTTTGTTAGCGCCACCCCAAACTGTGATACAGTATCCGATGACAGATTGACATAAAGCGTGATACACCATCTTTAGGGTGTCAGGCTCAGCTGAATCCCTAAGGGATTTAAAAGTATGCACTAGTTTCATGGCTCTAGTGGTAATGGCGTCAACCTGCTTATCCCATCGTAGTCCTCCGTCTATTTGGACACCCAGATATTTCACACTGTCGGTTCTTGTGAGTGCTGGACACACGCATTTCGGGAGTTGTTTGGAGCATGTGTGCACTGTTATGCAGAAAGATTCATTGGGCAAATTGTTGCGACGGATAGCAAACGGTATGTAAGATGTTTTATCGCAATTCAGAGTGAGTAAATTTTGGTTGAGCCATTCCATAATGCTTGTCATAGCCGCTTCAGCGCAGCGCTTAACGCCATCCCAAGTCTGACCGTAGACTATAACTGCAGTATCGTCTGCATAAGCAAAAATCTTGGAGATTGGGATGGTCATTTTGCACAATTCATTGACGTATATCTGGAAGAGGGTAGGGCCTAAAATACTACCTTGAGGTACACCGTAGTTGGATGATGCTTCGTCACTTATGTGCTCTCCAATTTTTACTCTTTGGGTCCGATTAGTAAGTTTATTAGAGGTAGTCCTTAAAAATATCAAGTGTGCATCCTCTTACCCCTAGAAGTTCCAGTTTAGCGATAAGTTTGGGAACAGATACTGTGTCAAATGCTTTAGAAAGGTCTAAGAAGATCCCTAGACATTTGTTTCTACTGTCGAGATTCCTAGCAACCAAAGTCGTCAGCTCAAGAATTGCATCTTCAGTTGATATTCCTGTGCGGAAGCCATATTGGTTATCAGCTATGAGCTATGTTTATTGAGGATTTTTTTTAAACTATTATTTAAAATCCTTTCTAGAATCTTAGACAGTGCTGGTAGGACCGATATGGGTCTGTAATTGTTGACACAGTTTCTGTTCCCGCTCTTATATATAGGGTGTATGAGAGCTTTTTTAAGCGCGTCTGGAAAGATGCCTTTTTGAAGGCAGTTGTTAAATATATACGTCAATGGTGGCGTCAAGGACTTGCGACAAGTCTTTAGCACTAGAGGTGAGATGCCATCCCATCCCACTGCGCAGTCGTTACGCAGTTGCTGAATAAGGGACTCCACTTCTGACTCTTCAACTTCCAGTATCACAAGAGAGTTCGATGGAGTGGAAGACTCAACTTGACACATTGTCTTTGGTAGGATTGTGGGTAGGTGAGATCGGGATAGTATATTTTCCGCCAAGTTGGGGCCAATGTCAGTGAAGAATCTACACACTTCGTTCACTGATGATATAGTATTATCACAGATATCCAGTAGTTCAATCGGGCTACATTTCGGTTTCGTAGTGTTTGTGATTTGTTTTATTGTTTTCCAAAGATCTTTTGGTTTTTTACGTGACTTTTCTAGTTCGAATTTCTCATGGGCTATTTTTAGTTTTCGTAGAAGATTGTTGCAAAAATTCCGGTACCGAGTATAGGTAGTTTTCAGAATAAGGTTATTAGGGTCCTTTCGTAATCTGTTGTGCATCCGGTCACGATTTTGTATACACTTTAATAAGCCAGTGGTTATCCAAGGTTTTATTATCCTTTTTTTTCTTGGAATGTTGATATATTTAGTGTGTTTTTTTATAACTGTGGAAACAATAGTTATAAACATATTTATCGAGCTGTTAGGGTCTATGATATTGTATATTGGAGTGAAGTCATAGTTATTTAAAACTATCTTTATTGCATCGAAATCTATGCGGGTAGCTGTGTGGGGTGGCTTATTATCTGGGTTTGTGTTAGTAATAGAAAGAAGCACTGGTTTGTGGTCGGTGATGTGCGATTCTAGTATAAGAGTAATGACAGGAAGGGAACTTTTTGCGAACGCATGATCTAGGCAGCTATCCACCCGAGTTTTGTGTCTGTGGGTTGGAAGAAGACCATGTGAGGCATTTAAGGAGAGATAGTTGAAACAGCGGTCGTCTGTGGTATTGAGGTCAATATTTATATCACCTATGAGGATAATATTTTTGCAGGCGGAGAGACTTGTATAAACATTATTTAAACTGCACAGAAAATTTTCGATACTTTCCTTGGAACTGTACGGTGGCGACCTATATACTGCTACGATGGCCATATTTTGGTTGATTATGTTACATACCAAGCAATTTCCATCCACGAATTGGGGTTCCCACTCCGAGATTCGAAGATCTTGCCTGATGAATATAACAATACCATCATTTTGGTTACTGTTTGTTCTGGTGTAGTAGGATTTATAACCATTCAACAAGGGCATATTACTAACTTTACTAAGCCAACATTCTGTGAGGATTATCACGTCTAAATCCAAATTTATTATGTGCATTAGAACCTGAAGCTGGTCATAGTTCTTGTTTAAACTACGAATGTTAAGATGTAGTATTTTAGTGTTGTTATTCGTGGTGTTGATATATTCGAGGACATGTGACATCCACTAAGCCGCACTTGGCCAGCGTGCGGTATAACGCCTAAACTCTTTAAACTTGTAAGATAGTTGATGGAAGATTCGCACCCCGTGGGACACTCGGGTTGAAAACAAAAAGACAAAAAAAGTACAAAAAAAAAGTAAAAAGTACAAAATATTTTATTTGATTTTTATGTGCACATTTTAATTACTAAAGCATATCCTAGAATGCTAATATCAATAACGTCGCTCTCGTCCAAGTAATTAAAACCTTTTGACTTCGGTGCAGAAGTAAAGCTGTTTTATTTTCCTTACATTAGCTTCTAGTTTTCGCACTTAGGGGTTCTCAGCAAGATTTATTAATGGTGTACCAGCTACAGGTACACCAAAAGAAATAAAAATAAAACACACCTTTAGTGCGGTAAAGATGTAATAAATAACTGATGTTAAATTGACTGCGAAGAGCTTATGGCCCTGAAACTTGAAACAATGGGGAAATTGGTTGGTTTAGCTACTGGCTTTCAATGCGAATATAGAAAGATTAGATTTCAAAATACCTACTAGGTAGTAGGTAACCTATCAGAAAAGAGGTTTTATGATTCGAACTAAAATCATAAACTTACGGGACGGAAAATGGAGAGAAAATTTATTAGTATTTTTTTCTTTAGAACAATTAGTTATACCTAACACCTAACCTAAGTAAGATAGTTAAAAGGAGGCTTGTGCCCAGTAGTGGTACACTAAAACGGGTTGGAGTGTGCTTCCTCAATTCGTAAGATAGCTATGAGATCTTCTAAGTAAAGACACTTCGCGTGGATCGAGTTCTCTGATTTTTATTTTGTAAAACTCAACATATGCCAGGTGACAGCATCATGAACAATAGGGATGACGATATTTTTTTTGTTTTATCCGTTAAATTGTATTGGAGACATATTTTTGTTTTGTTTTTGGGTGATTTAAGATTACGGCGAAATCTCGAATGACGTCACGCTTAAGTAAGTTTTATACTTCTGTACGAGACAAAAACGAAAATATAACACATTAAATCAATTAATTCAATAGCAAAAAATACGCGTCTAAGATATTTTTTTTATAATCTTACTGACAAAATAATTAGAATACTATTTATCATACTCAATTGTCATCTCTAATTGCAGTCAGCAATGAATCAAATACTTGAAGATACATGACACCCTATATTTCATATTAAGCCGAAACTCTTTACACTTTGAAGATAGTTAAAAGATGGACCATGAGAATTATATACCAATGAGATTTAGCTTTACCGTGATACCGTGAGGCTCTCAATAGTACCCATGGTGTAATAATAGCGCTAAAAGTTAATATTGTTCAATATCTGCAGAGTTGATCGGGCAGGGACCTGTGGCCTCAAGAAATATGGGTAAACTGGGTCAGCATTAACTTTATTGTCTCAAGGGATTAATAACATCATATCTCCCCTAGAATTTCTCTACCTGATACCATTTACGGGTAAACAGAGGTTAAGATGGTCATAAATAAAGTTATCAAGTAGTTACCTATGACTGCTGTTATGATAAGGTAACTACGTGATGTTGAACTTTTAATTGCAATGTAAATGACTGGAAGGGAAATGGTACAAAACATAAAATAAAAATTAGTAGTTAGTTTAACAATTAATTATTTAATATAATAATGAAAATTGTTATTAGTTATTAATAATCAGGATTTAAAATCTAAAAACAACGGCGATAAAGTCCGTTATAAAATAGTTTTGTTACAATGGTACCAACTTTTAGGAAAGTTTAGCTATTAATTTATGCAAGAGGAGGATGGTGAACCCTACCCAGTCCTCCACCAGAAGTAGGTACGGTGAATGGAGAAATATGTAGTAAAGTGTCAGGATGGTCTTTATTATTAACTTACCCACTTATTTATGCCAAATCAGTGAGTAGTTACACTGCCAAGCATCCACCTAATATCTATCGTTTAGAGAGTAACCCCCAGAGTACCCTACCTACCCAATATTA
Organism: Meganola albula; assembly: GCA_936450015.1. NCBI lineage: Eukaryota > Metazoa > Arthropoda > Insecta > Lepidoptera > Nolidae > Meganola > Meganola albula. The sequence goes on along the minus strand of OW388155.1, from coordinate 6,574,825 downwards.
AACTATTATGGGTTCCTAGGGAATTCAGTAAGTAAAACTATAATAAAAGGTGGATTAGCCGCGCACACGACCGCTCTACTTGGCTATAGTAATTTGGTCTACTGATTCGCCAGCGGACGTCTAACTCGCACACGTTAATACAGACAAAGAACATACATATTCATAAAACTATACATTAAAACATTCATTCAGTCGAACAGTTCTGCGATGTCACCTGTCATGCTTGACAGATGACGTTGATCCGGTCCAAACTCACTATGACCGACAACATTTACTTGTAATTATAATATGAAATGAAAATATTCTTTGTTTAGCAGTAGGGCTCTACACAAAATCATCCAGTTTCTTTTCCTACCGTGCAGTGAATGACGTAGCAACTACTGATAAACACAGTTAAAAACTCAGTAGGTTTTTATCTCTTTAAACCAGTTCATATTACTCCTGTAGCATTCCAGGCTTGTGGTCGAATCCAGCCTGGAATGCCACAAATACCAAAGCCAGTGAGCAATTCAGTAAAATTACTTAATTCAAAGACTTGAGTTATGCATAAGCATTAAAAAGGTTAAAAACAAAACTAAACGTCAAAAGTTTCTTCCGCAGGAGAAATTCTTCCGAGAACGTTCCCAGAAGTCTTGCAGAATTGCAATGCTTATACCATTATTTGAGATAGAAGCCAGTCCTGGTCAGTAAAGGAGTCAAAAAGTCGCTTCGATAACTTTCTGAATAAGAACCTCGATCCTGGACACCACAACCTCAACGTCTCGACCTCAAACGGTTTAAATTTAAGATTTAATTTCGCAAGATTCGTATATTTTGGGCATTATGTTCGTCTCCGCAGTTGCAGTAGCAGCGCCCGCCTGTCCCAAAGTAGATGTGAAGGCGAAAGAGTATCGACTTTAAAACGTGCTAATGATACAATCCAGTCTTGCGCCGAACTAGATTTATGCGCTGGATAAAAAAAAATATTTCTTTATCCTACATCACGGTATAGGCAGAGGTCGCAGCGAGCTACTTTTCACCAATGCTTACATTGACGGCCTATTCCCATAGATTTTAGTTAGCGGTTAATGGCAAACCAGATGCTAACAACATCTGGTTAAAAAACTAAACTTTTGAAACATAAACAACTCTAAAGTTGTTTAAGTTTCAGCTTCTGATAATAATGATGATGATTGTTATCTATTGACACCAGTAGCAACCGTCAGCTTAGTGACACATTTTATGTTCCATTCATATAAAATTTAACATAGCCACTCCGCAACATTTGTTATAATTTAATTGGAATATTTTTCTTCAATTAATCAATTAAGTTGATCATTTATTCGAGGTAGTATTATTTTACTAAATTCTATCAGTAACGTGTTGTAAAATGTAAAAAGGTACATAAACATGCATTTTATGTCGATATAGTGATGAGAAAGTTTCCGGCGCCCGTATTGGTGACAAAAAACTAATTTTATTGATATTTCCGCAGTTTAACAATTTTATATAACAGAACCATTGCTATAAGTCGTAAAACTTCTAGTTCTTGACCAAACTTTTGTGGGGCCTTTTACTGAGACTAACTATAATTTACATTTTATTGACTTCAAGTTAAATTAACAAAGTCTGAAATGGTTATGAACTTAAGTTGTTTTTAAAAACTCCTTACTCTTCATTAAGTATTTAATTGACGTCGCTAAACTGCTAAAGAAACTGCAATTTTGTTTGGATATCATATATGTCCAAGGGATATTCTGGTCAGACACTAGATAGTCCTCGTACTAGATTTGGCAACTTACTCGCTATTTTTTTTCTGCGATGGACTGGCGCTTGACTATAACTTGCCTGATGTTAAGCAATGATGTAGTCTACGATGGAACGCGCCAGTCTACTATACCGATTCATTCCTGATTACGAATGATTATCGGTGAGAAGGTAGCAGTAGAATGAGCTTCCATATGGTTAGAATCCTTAAAGGAGCAACAATTCCGACCCACCCTCTCTGCACGATGTCACCAGTCATCGTACCGGAACACGGCAAGGCCGCTTAGCGGTCACTAACCACGGCCGAAGCCTACCATCAGTTTTTTTTTTTTTTTTTTAATCTTTATTTATTTAGAGGATTTTATTACAAAGTAATATGGCAGCCCCATCGTAACTTAATCTATTACAAACAATACTATAATACTAAGTAATAGAGGTATGAGATTTTTGATGAACAAATATGTTAAATAAGTCTAAAGCCATATGTGACGTAGGGCTAGATAAGATATTAATAAATACTCCAACATTATATAAATTGAGTCTGTATTTGTTCATCAAAGATCTTCTCCCTTCATTATATTTAATACAATCCATCAGTAGGTGGTAGACATCATCAAGAGTTCCACATGAGTCGCACTCTGGCGAACTCACTTTTTTCATTAGATATCCGAATTTTCTAGAAGGGTAGTGACCTGAACGTAGTCTATTCGCTATAACAATAACATTTCTTTTAACATAGCTATTGTAAAACCATGGCACATGAGCAGGCTGATGTTGTATAATTTTGAACCATATTCCTTTTTCTTTACTTCTTAAATCAAAATATTCTTTAAATTTCTCAAAACAGTAATTTTTGAAATGTCCGAGATAATCCGTATAATTTAACTTGAGATTTAGTTCTATATCATCTTTAGATGCTAGTTTAGCTAATTTATCAGCCTGCTCATTACCCTGAAGCCCTATATGTGAGGGGACCCACTGCAATCTCAGAAATTTGCCGCTTTTGTTTATGTGATAGATTTTCCTTAAAATCGCATAAGCTATCGGTACACCTCTGAAGCCAGAGGCGCATCGAGCTAAATGTTGTAAGGCACTCCTACTATCAGATAAAATAACAGATCTGTCAATATTTAGTCTAGTAATTTCTTTAATGGCCTCTGAGATTGCAATGAGTTCCATCGTCATGATTGAATTCCTACAATTAATTTTAAACATCGATGATGACCTGTGATTAGCATAAAAAAACGCAGCTCCACCACTACTATCGTTTTTTGAACCATCAGTGAAAAATAAGTGCCAATCATGATATTTTTCCTGTAGTTCTTTTACAACTTCAAATTTGAGTGTAGATGGTTCAATGCGTCTTTTAGCTTTTGTAACAGATTCTAGATTAAGAATAATAGTATTTTCTAAATTTATGTAATTAATCCATACATCTAAGGAGTACATTTCTAAAGGATTTGTAGCAACAATATCTAGTGTTTTACATTTTTCATAAACAGTAATCAATAGAGGAATTTTTTTATGAAGCCAATAGGAATTATTTATCAGTTTAGACAAATTCTCCATCTGCTGTATTGAGATGTTATTAGACCACGATAAGCTTTTTAAGCAATATTTATAAGCGAGGTAGGATCTTCTAAGTTGCAATGGTAGTATACAAAGTTCTGCCTCCATTACATGAATCGGGGTACTTTTAATAAATCCACCAATTATTCTAAGTGCTTGGTTTTGAAACCTATCTAACTTGGACAAATGAGTTTTAGCAGCATTATCATATAAAAAACTTCCATAATCAATTCTGCTTCTTAGAAGAGATAGATATAGAGAACGCAAGTGTCTAGGATGAACTCCCCAAGATGACCCCGATAATGCTATTTTCAGAAGTGGAATCGTACCACAACAGTGGCGTACAATTTTAATAATTCCAATTCCGAAGGCAAACAATCCATCTAATGGTGACGTTAAGTTGAGACCCATATCCCTTATTTCGTGTCTTTGTAAAATTTTTCACAATTTACTATGCAAAAGGATAGAATGGTTTGTTGAAAAGAACAAAATAATGTCTCCACATACAACAGGTTTTCGTAAAGGACAATCTACTTTAGATAATTTGACTAGAATTATTACTTATACGGAAATTGGGTTTTCTAAGAAGTTGCATACAGTAGCTTGCTTCCTTGACATCCAAAACGCTTATAATAATATTTTAGCCGACAAAATGATACAAGTTTTAGATGAACTAGGGTTAGGCTCCCTAATATGTAATTACCTTTGGTTATTTTTAAATTCTAGATGCCTTATTATTAAAAATCGCAGTAATAACCAGATTATCGATGCAAAATGGAGTGGTATGGGCTTAGCTCAGGGGGATCCTATATCACCTCTACTGTTCAACCTGGCTACGTATAAACTATGCCGTATTTTTGAGGATGAGGGTTTTATGGTCTCTCAATACGATGACGACTTTGTGATATTTAAAAGTCACATAAACTTAAACATTTAGGCAATATACTCTGTGCATTCCATTGCAAAATGTTAATCGTATGCTTAGTACTCAAACTATCCATTGTATAAGGTAAATAAAGATTTTAAGAGATCATTCCCACAAAGTAGACTCAAAAAAAACCTCTTGCATTCTTCGAGAACTAAATTTAACACCTCCACTATTTTTTCTGCAAAAGATTTTTCTTTTTTTAAGACCAATTCCTTTATTTTATCTAAGAACGCTTGAATCTTACTCTGTCTGTCTCTTCTACTAGTTGTGTTCTCCTCACTTGAGTCTGTATTTGAAAGTTCTCTGGACTCCTGCACGTCACCTTCTATTTCCATTGGAAAAGTAACCTTGTTTTTCTTAGGTTTCTTATTTTTCTTCACAGCTTCGCTATATTTTTGGGAGGCTGGCTGTATTTTACTAAAGCTACTATTAGACTCCACTTGATTAGGGGACGAAGTTACGCAGCTAGGGGTGACCTCAGAGATAGGCAGGGGAGATAACTCCAAAGCGTGATCGCTTCTACTTTCTTGATTACTACTTACGTTAATTGTTCTTTCTTTTTGCATGGATAAAACACGGTCTAAAGCGACTTTATACGTAATATGGTCTTTACTCATTATTTCACGAATTTTTCTTTCTTGTAAGTATTTTGGACACGACTTGCTTAGGGCTATATGTTGTCCTTTGCAATTAGGGCAAGTTAATGTTTCAGTACTACAATTTTCGTGGTGATCTCCACATTTTGGGCATACCACATTTTTTAGAGGACAAAATTTCCTTATGTGTCCAAACTTCCAGCAGTTAGAATATTGGCTAACTGGGAAGGTATAGCGTTCTACCGAAAATCTGCACCCAAAAGCGTATACATGTGAAGGGCATGTCGTACCTTTAAAACCAATTCTTACTGTTTCGCTGTTTATCCATTTATCATTATCGATATCAAAGCGTTTTAATCTTTTAACCGATTCGATGGTGTTACTACATTGCAAGCAGCTGAGAAATTCTTCTTCTGACATATCAAGGTCAACCCCTTTAATGATTCCAAAGGATAACCTAAGTTCATTAGTGAATTGTATGCGTATATCTAACTCCTTGAGTTTTGGACATTCAAAAACTTTTTCAGCCTGTTTTCTATCCTTGAACTCGATAAAAATTTTAAATGGTGATTTATATTTAATCTTTGTAATACCTGATATATTTTCGTTATAAAGTAATTTGGCAAAAGCCATCTGCTTGGGTAAAGTTTTTAAAGATGTAAGGCATATTTCATTTTTTTCACAACTACCCTCCTTTTCTATAATATACTCTTCTGATATAGCCGGTTGGTTTTGTTCTGTAGAATCACTTCTGATCAACCGTTTTGGTTTTCTTTTATTCCGAATCACGGTTACATAGCCTTCCTCACTGCTTTCATCACTTCCATCTCTTAATCTTTTTTCACGACTACCCACTTTGCCAGAACTACTAACATTTTCTCCCGGAACCATGTTTTGCATCATAAGTTCACACTCCCGCAACACTTCTGAGTCACTTTTGTCCGCCTCGTCAATATCGTCCATTATGTATAAGTGATATAAAAACCCGGTAATAAAGCGATACGAAGAACAATTTATGCGTGCGCACCTCACCGCGTATCGCTTGTCACTGCTCCTACCATCAGTTAGAAGTGATGATTCCAACTTAGGTAACAAAATTGAGAAAAAATATCTATTTGGCGACATTAAATATTATAGACTAAGACTACAATAGATAATCGCGCAGTGGTATCAGACGGCTTGTTCATAGGTCGCGGATTCAATTCTGAGTCTAACGCATCTTTTAAAAGATGGATATGGATATCCGAAGGGCGCCCGACGGGATCCTAATCCAAAGGCTCCGGTGTCCGTCTGTATGTCCGTCCGTCAGTCCATCCATCTGAGTGTTATCAGACAGTATTTCATGATCCTTAATAGATAGACAGTTAAAATTTTTGCAGACTTTCTATTTCTAGTGCCACCTTGTTTCAAAATCGTAGACTACTAGTTTATTGTCATATATTAACTGAACACGTGTTACCTACATCTGTGTTACAATGGCTTAGGTCTTAGTCCTTCATATTAACCTTTGAACATCGTTTAAAAATCACCGGTTTCATTAAGGGGCATCTTTTGTTGCCTCCTTTCTTTCGAAAAAATGTATATACTTTTTTTGCGTTTTTAGGGAAGGGTCTATTTTTGTCTTTCTTTGTTAGCCTTTGTGATTCAAGATAGCTTTGTTTCAAGATGTGTCTTGAATCACTTAAGATTAAAATATACCTACAACCTGTGAATATTTTTACACTGGATTAATGTTATAATTATGTTATGAAAACTTGCTCTATCTTTTTGCGGGTAGTATTTTTCCTTAACTAAGAAACATCTACGTCAATTCAGCTTTTAAATAAAGAGAACGTCATCAAAAGCGGTTAATCTTTTATAGCGTTACGTCGCTGCCACGCATCAAATAAATAACACTCCTTTTTTATACCGGCGTTTAAAATACATTTCTTAAATTCAGTTCCTTTATATATTTTGTAAAGATACTGTTATTACATATTTTAAAGCCGTTACAGTATGGTATTGATGATAATAATAATACCTCTCCTAGCCATTTTCCGGCCAAGATAGCTAGTCTATGCTGACTAGGCCGGTACGCAGGTACATCATAGTGCACAGGTCTGTGCGCAAACACAACAACACTCTATTTACTTCACTTTCAATAGTAGTGAGACGAACTGACCAAAACAACCGGTGAAAGATCGGGCACAGGACCTATCCAAGGCACGGGGGTGTGGCCATCCACTAAAAAGTTGGTTAAAAGAAGCCAAGAGGCTCCAGACTAGTGTTGAGAAATTGGAAAAGTCTCTCTTTTTTAGTTTATCACGGGTGTGGCGTCGCGATGTGGATTCACATAAAACTAAACTTAAGAGACGTCACAGCAATCCTGAATCACACAAGCAAAGTTTCACTAATAATTAGCATACACATACATATACAACTCCCCGGCAAGAACAGTCAGATTTGACTGCGGCCGGCGAGTATCACACCTCGCCTCAAGCAAGTTCGGCCGCAAGATCTTCCCAAACCCACGATGATGTACATATGTATCTACAAGTAGGTGCCTACTTAATTATCAAATAGCGCACTCTATACTACAATATACTCTAAGTGATCGTCATTAAACTGAAAGCAGAGCTTGTTTTGCTCCGATAAACAACTATGCGTTTAATTAAACGCACAACCCAAGGCAATTACACAGCAAACACAACGTAGTTATTACATATCATGCAGATTAATGTCGTTTACTAATGAAAATGATCAGTATTTGTGATGGAAATTTTAACGAATTTCGTATCTGATGAAGTTTTTGTTTGAGCCCAAAAATTGGTGTTGATATTACATGGAATTTACCGATCATCAGTGTCTATGCACAGTATATAGAACTCTTCCTTACAGTCAGCCAACGGGTTGGTGTGTGCCCGAGTAGCCATACAATGTACTCGGGACACGCCATTGAGAGTTTACACATAGTCGTCGTGTCAAACTTTTAACATCCCTCTTTTTTGTTAGGGGTAAAACAGTAAGTGTGTCACCTGAGGTATGACTCTCTAATAATATTAATATTCTAGGATATTAACACACACGGTCGTCTGCTAAGCAGACCTTGTTTTATGGAAACTAGATAACTGATACACTATACATACTTATTATACTATTTTTCTTAAGGACATACATACTTATAGTAGATGACACCGTAACTTGAGACAAATGGAAGCGGCATTCAATGGGACTATAGAATGCGATGGACTACTGTAAGTTTCTTACACTGTGATCTGTGTTTGTATAACTGTATTTTTAATACTGTCGTTTTAACTGTAATTACTAACTACGACTACTTGTGTATGTAATATTCTTAATTACTATATATTAAAAATTTAATAACCATAGACCTTCTATTTTGTTGAGATACTACTACTCCTGACTATTTTACCTTTTAAACAAAAACAAGTGAGTAGTCGTAAGCAATCTTCGTACGTAGAAGTTCATCTTCAATCTAAACAAAACAGGAAACAAAAACTGATGGCAGATTTCGGCCGTGGTCGCACCGCCAAGCGTCCTAGCCGTGTTCCGGTGCAATGTCTGGTGACACCATTTGATGGCCGACTTCGGCCTTGGTCGCACCGCCAAGTACCCTAGCCGTGTTCCGGTGCAATGTCTAGTGACTGATGGCAGACTTCGGACGTGGTCGCACCGCCAAGCGCCTCAGCCGTGTTCCGGAGCAATGTCTGGTGACACCATTTAAGAGATGGGAGGTCCTATATGATATCTGGCCATATGGAGCTTCATTCCACTGCTACCTTCCCACCAAAAATAATTTTGAGGAGGCACGTTTCATTGTAAACCACAAATAATTGCCTAACATCAAGTTACTTGCAGTCAAACGCAAGCTCATTTTAGAATAAAAAATATTGGCATTCCACATAGTTCCACAAGACTTCCAATCTTGAGATTGAGAATTCTCTAGGTTTCATCTCAAAGCAGATAAAAGATATTGAATCTAAAATTGCCACTTTAGAAAAGGATTGCATTACTACTAAAAACAAAATAATGGAGATAGAAGATAAGCATGAACTCCTAGACAGATTCGTAAGGAAAACTAGTGCAGAAATAAGAGGTGTCCCGAAAAAGAAGAAAGAAAATAAGCTTGATATTCTGAATTCAGTCAACCACCTTATAAAAACTATAAACATTGCTTCCACCCAGTACGATATAAAAGACGTTTATCGTCTCCCTTCTAAAGAGACTTCTACCACATCAACTGTCGTAGTGGAATTCGCAAATGTTTTCTTAAAGGACGTATTTTTGAAATCTACTAAAGGTTATAATAACGATAATAAAACTTCGCGATTGAATTCCATGCACCTAGGCTTCGATGGGACTCCGTCACCTATTTACTTCTCTGAACATCTGACCAGTAATACCAAAAGACTGCATTTTCTCGCCAGAGACTTCGCTCAATCTGAAAACTACAAGTACTGTTGGATTTCTAACGGTCGAGTTTTTCTCCGTAAAGAAGAAGGTGCAAAATATATTATCGTTAGAAATGAAGATACATTCCAGCAACTTCGAAAAAACAAATGAAATCTCTTGGAAGATTAAACATAATAGATATACCAATACGCATGCATCTTTGTCATACTTATTTAAAATATATACACACATACCACAGTTACAGTACACAATAGGTTCACTAGGCATATTAAACCCAGAAGGCACTAATGACTCAAACACTCAATTTAACACTACTTCCACACACAAACACGCACCTGTTTTACTAAGTTCTACTCTAGTGCACTATACCTCATACAGAACCCTATATCCATCTCTCTTTAGCAATGGCTAATCAAGTAGAATTACTTGACGACATTGACGGCACGGTGTTTGTCAGTTCTCACAAAATTGACTCTGCTGATAAATGTAAAGATTACCTGGGTGACACAAATAAACAATACACAGTCTTAATACAGAATATTCGGAGCATAAACAAAAACCTAAATGATTTTACTGTCTTCTTGAGTCGTCTACTATTTCTTCCAGATATCATCATACTGACAGAATGTTGGTTAGATCAATTGTCACCCACCTACAATATCGATCACTATACATTTCACTGTTCCAAAACATACTTTAATCAGAATGATGGTATAGTCATTTTTACGAAATCTAACTTACAAGTACATATCACAGAACCACCATTTAGAGATGCAAACTGTCTTATAATCAACATCTATAACGAACTTTCAATAATTGCCCTCTATCGATCCCCTTCTTACAATAATATAACAAATTTCTGTGACTCACTCAGCAATATCATGTCCTTGTGTAAAGAGCAAACCTGTGTGATTGTTGGTGATATAAACCTGGACATCAAAAATGGATACAGTGACCCACGCTCTACTGAATATTTAGAATTGACTAGCCATCACGGATTCTACCCAGGACATAATTTTCCAACTAGAGGAAACAACTGCTTAGACCATGTTCTGGTAAAAACCCGATGTGACGCATCCGTATTAGTGTGCAACTCTGGTATCACAGACCATGAAACAATTATATTTGGCTGTCTTAAAGCACCCTCTAAGTCTCCTCCCACTCCAAGAATAACCACTAAGTTAGACTATAAGGCGATCATGGCAGATCTCGCAGCTGTAGATTGGAGTCCACTCTATGTTTATTCTGATATAAATATAGCAGTCGGCGATTTTACTAGCACATTACAAAACGTAATTAAAAAACATACAATAGTTGCTACTATTCCCAGTTCAGCGGTTCTCAAAAAGCCATGGATTACGCAAAGTTTACTTAAATGTATTAGACGTAGAGATGCTATGCATATTGAAGCCAAAAAAAGGGAAAATCATGTTAATCAGGAAATTCAAATTGCATACAAAAAGTACAGGAATATTTGCAATAATATCCTCCAAAATGTAAAACTAGAACATGAACGTAAGCGAATAAAAGACTCTGTCGGTAATTCCAAAAAAATGTGGACTGAAATCAAAAACATTTGTAATTTCAATAATCCTAAAGCAGGGACGTCACATCTTCTATCTAATTCAACTAATATCACAAAAGACTTAAACTCTATTAACGGATACTTTACAACTGTTGGCAAAAAACTTGCTGCTAAAAATCTCGTAAATTTGAACATGAGCGAAACAGATCTAGCAAATACAATTAAAGAATCTTGCGACACTCATCTCAACAGCCCACAATCTTTCTTTTTTACCCCCACGGATGAGTATGAAATTACCAAAATAGTAAATAATCTTAAAACTACATCTTCCACCGGTATAGACGGTATAAATAACATCATTTTAAAGAAAACCATAACTTTTTTAGCAAAACCCATATCTTTCCTATGTAACCTCAGTCTATCCACAAACTGTGTCCCTGACAGCATGAAATTAGCCAATGTTTGCCCGATATATAAATGTGGCGATGAATCTGATCCCGCTAACTACAGACCAATATCATTGTTGACGTCACTCTCGAAAATTCTAGAGAAAGTGGTCAATAAGCGACTCCTAGGTTTCCTCGAAAAACACCACTTGTTATCGGACAGTCAATTTGGGTTTAGAGCGGCGAGATCCACTGAAGATGCTGTATCCAGTGCTGTAGATTATATAACTCAGCAACTCGACAGCAGTAATGCGTGTATTGGTGTGTTCTTGGACCTCGCCAAAGCGTTCGATACTGTTTCGAGAAAAATCCTTCTAAAAAAACTGGCTCTAATCAGTGTTCGTGGGGCTCCCCTCCATTGGTTTAAGTCATATCTAACTGACAGAAAGCAACGAATTGTTGTAGGGGATCATCAAAGTGACACTGCTGATGTGCACTTTGGTGTACCACAGGGCAGTGTTCTTGGGCCGACACTTTTCATTATATATATCAACTCTCTATGCGAGCTACCTCTGCCAGCAGCTAAGATCTTTACCTATGCTGATGACACTGCCATCATCTTCAGCGACAAATCTTGGTACGATGCTTGTAGGAAAGCTGAAACGGGACTGGAAGTGATTGCTAGTTGGCTTAAATCTAATCTTTTAACACTCAATGTTCAGAAAACTAAAACAATCTGCTTCAGCGTCTCTGAGAAATCGCGTCCTAAGCAGCCTATTAATATAAAAATACACTCTTGCTTGAACCTTCCCAACTGCGATTGCCCTATAATTGAAACAACAAAACAGATTAAATATCTAGGTGTATACTTGGACTGCCACCTGACCTGGTCTATTCACATAGACAAACTTCGTACCAGAGTCAGGAAATTACAGTACGTTTTTAAACAGCTAGCTCGTGTGGCCCCAAAGGCAGTGACCAAAATGGTATACTACGCGATATGCCAATCGATTTTGGGTTATTGTATCGTGTCATGGGGAGCTGCAGCCAAATCTCACCTGCTCAAAATAGAGAGGGCTCAACGCGGATTGCTGAAATGTGCCCATGGATTACCTTACAAGTACCCGACTGATAAATTATACAAGGAAACTCAAGTACTCACCGTGAGACAACTATTTATCCAGGCCACTGTCCTAAGATTCCACAGGAACAGTCTCTGTTGCACTGCTACGTCACGTTCCAAAAGATTCTTAAAATGGAATACACCTAAATGCCATAAAGGGAAAGGCCATAAATCTTCGCTGTATATGGGCCCTTTTATTTATGGAAAACTAAATGCTACTCTGAATGTCTCTGGACTCCTAAAAACTAAATGTAAAGCGGTAGTCTCAAGATGGCTATTGTCATTAAACTACGAGGAGACGGAAGCCTTCTTCACTATACCTAATTAGAATACACGCACTTGAACACAGACACACACACACTCTCGCACACACGCATGCGCACACACACGCGCACACACACACACACACACACACACACACACACACACACACACACACACGCACACATGCACATATAGTTTTATATTTATTTATTTAATTTTTTCAATTTTTTTTTTAATTTTTAATTTTCCATTAGCATCTGTTACCTGTCTAATTTCCTAAAACTTGCTTGTAAAATTCAACACTGGACGGAAAGAGACTAGACCCTACGACACAGGGTATCCTAGTGTAGGGTCTAGGGATGCTGTGACTGTACTACATTTATTTATGCTAAAAAAATAAAGATTTTCAGTTCGACTGGGTTCGACACAGGATTTGATTTGTACTTCGACGTCAAAGGCTAAGATGCGAACACACTAATCTACAACAAAGAGACAAACGGTTTATTAAATACTAGCTTTCCGACCGCGGCCGCGGCGGGCGTAGCATTATTTTTGCGGAGTCGGATAAAAGCTATCCTATGTCCTTTCCTGGATCTCAAACTCTCTCTATTCAAACAAAATACAAAATAATCTTTCCTCTTTATAATATTAGGTATACAAGTACCTACAGGAAGAACTCGTAGGTAATTGGTTCACTCCAATAATTGGTACGTAGGTATGATACCTAACTATAGCCGGCTACGATATTGACCTCTGCCTACACCTTTAGGTAATATTTGAGCGCTATCTTATGTCTGTGTAGACATAGTAGTCTATTGCTTCAAGTTTTCAATTTACACTATGCTCAGAGAATTCGTTCAACCCACAGTGTACCTACCTACTTGGTGGCGTCGAAAATTTACTGTTGTGTGTTCACAAGACGGCGACAAATCCGATCCGGATCCGATAACGAATTGGATACAGTTGCATTACCGTTCCGGGAATACTGATCCCGTCAAATGTACCTACTCGTAACAGTTTTATCGATATTTAGATTTACGGTAACTGTTTGTATGTAATCCTAAGATTGAAATGAATGGACTCGAAAAGGGACCTTTAAGTTGATTATTGTTTGGTTTTGTTTTGTTTTGGTGATACAGTAAACGAGATTTCACTAGACAATTAAACAGCAAATAGTTACGAGTAACTAGTATTCGTAATGTAAACGTACGATCTTATCCGAATTTTTTCTCATGTTATATAAACAAAATTGCAGAATTGTGTAAGAATGGATGGATGTTTGATACATCTTCACGCAAAAACTACTAGACAGAATTGGATGAAATTTGTCGTAGAGATAGACTACGATCTGGATTAACATATACGCTAATTTTTATCCCTATAAAAACCACGAAGTACCTAGCGTAGCCGCGGGAAAATGCTACAACATTATAATTAATAGTTGCAAATAGGTTGTTTTAATATACATACAACTAATCCCTAATTGATAGCCTATAGTCATTAATTCGTAGCCTAGAGAAATATAGAATGTAAACTTCGGCTCACAGTAGAACGGCATAGAAATTGAGCGGAGCGTATGTTTAATAACAACTACGCAGAAAACGGAAGGAACTTCAAAGCGCCTCCCTTATGTCATTGTTGGCAACTACAAGTTACGAATAACTTCGTAACTGACGACCAACTACGGAAAATGGGGTTGAAGTGAGTTTACAGTGCTAATGTTGATAGTTTTATTTGATATCGCCTTATGTATATTTGTGAGTAGCTGCAATTTGTGTAATTGTTGCCAATGTTTAAGTAATGGTAAAAGGAGCATTAAGATATTATACTTTTAAGCATCTCAATAATGTAAACTAATACATTTATTTACAACATTAATATAGAATTTGATAAGAAATAGGACTTTTATCCTAACAACATACTCAACACTAACCTAAATTAATAATTTAGCTAATGAGTGAATTATGCGTCAAAAAATTATTCCGCGTCGTTACTTTCCGGGAATGTACCCTGAAGTCTAGCAGCATTGCAGTGTTGGATGGCACTGGATGGCAATATTGATCCTTTGCCCGAAATACAAACTATGACAATCAATTTGTAATTATGTGGTGGTAGGCTTCGGCCGTGGTTAGTGACCACCCACCAGACAAAGCCGCACCGCCATGCGGCTTTGCCGTGTTCCGGTGCGATTTCTGGTGACACTATTTTAAGAGGGTGGGTCGGAATTGTTGCTCCTTTATGGTTTCTAACCATATGGAGCCTCATTCATATGAAAATCATTCATAATCACAAATGAATTAGTATAGTGGGCAGGCGCGTCCCATCGCAGACTGTATCATTGCATAACATCAATACAAAACTTACAGCTAATACACATTTTAACAAGACATATAAATAGAGAATGGCCATTTACAAGTTTTCACTTAAAAGAGTTAACTGGGCAAATAAATAGTAGACAACTCACACATTTACAATATACTAACACTACGTCATTTTAAAGGTAGTGAATATTACTACGATTACAGAAGACGAAGGAACGGGAAATGAAAATTAAATACACATTACACAAATAGCTAAGTTAAAAAGTATTTTCATAAACTAAGCTATTACAAAACCTTAAAAAAAGCTAGCACACATAACATTCTTGCTGTACCTGTGCTCTGTCTTCATGCGTTGATCCTACTTTTATGTTCTTTTATTATTACTTATCACTTAAAGAAGCTTTTCATTGAATGTAGAATACACTGCATAGGTAAATGCTTACATATTTAATTTACACTGTTATACATCTATCTACGTTAGCGCCTCATTCCACCGCAGCGCCGGCACCTACATTACCACGCGTACACAGAAGTAAAGTGCTAAGTACTTCACAAAGTTTCACCCCAGGGAGTCTGTCCTAGTTGATAATCATAACGAATGTCTTAAAGGAATTACTCAATTAGCAAACGCTCACTTTGTGTGTAGTCGTGCTCTTGTTGCTTGGTAACAAGCATATTTTGTTAGGAAAATTATAATATTCTGTATTGTAACATTCCTTGAGGTTTGCGTACGCAAGTTGTTAGGAGTTGTGGTGTTTTCTTTTTTGTTTGTCGAGGTTAACGTGGCGTGAGTTCGTCGCATGTTGCCAACAACCAAATTGGACACCTCTATTATTTATACAGAGGTCAGTGTAATAAGTGCTTGTGAATATTCGCAAACAATGTGACATGACGATGACATACATCGACAAAGTGGTGATCTTTGGTAGGCTGAGAATAGCAGTGAACATAAGCCTATGCCTAGATTAAAATGTGATAATGACAGTTATAATTATAATATCATCATGAACAAAAACCGCAAATTATTTCAACCCTTCATACTGTTACGGACGAATCGATCGTGCAACGTAGTTTAAAGTAGTGCGCGCCAGTTAAGTTGATTTGCGGCTCTAACTGGGAACAAGTTGGTAAACTTTGCCTTCCACATACCCACTTTATTTCTGATTTGTTGGCGTATTAACTGTAATTTACTGATCGCTGTAGTTGCTACATTTTCGTGTTTATTACACAATGTTTTATTACATTATCAAGGTAATATCTACTGGAATAAATTACCATCAGATGCGCTCCCAACAACGGCACCAAGGACTCAGCTGAATATATGACACAAAACAAATGACTATAGGCTTCCAATAACATCTTGAATGACTGAAAAAAATATTGGCTACCCTTGGCTACCAAAATATCAGGAAGTTAACTAGCATCGTAAGTCGTTTAATTTAAATAACGACAACAAGATGAAAATAGAAAAAAGTAAATAAAAAAGCACGGACAAAATGTCTATGGTGCGTGAAACATTTTAATAAAAACTTCTAGTCTTTGACCACTGCCAAGAATACGTGAAGATTAAAAAGTTAGATAAGTTTCTGTTATGGCACCAATTTTCCAAAAGATACTATGTAGCTACTCTACGACCCATGAAAAGACAGAAGGGTAATAGAATTTAGGAAATCGAGAACTAAAAGGACTAATTAAGTATTTGAGACGGTTTGCAATTAAGATACTCCAACTTGAAAGGTGTTTTGGCTCGAACTGGGTACCCGACCTCGAAACGAACACGCTTACCACTGGACTGCTGAAGCAGTTTCAACTAAGCAATAGGTATAAATTAGTAGAAAGGTAATAAAAAGGGTAACTAAGGAAAAAGATTTACAAGCAAAACACTTTGCGTCAAAATACAAATGTTTGAGGTTCTAATGAAAATATTGCCATATTAAAATAAAATATAAATATTTCTTACATAACGTTACGCCTGCAGTACCGTAGTAGGTGTAGACAGAGGTGAATATCCACTTTTCGGTGGCTATCTTTAGGTCCCATACGTATTTAATATCGCCGTTCATCGGGCACAATTCCAAACTTCGAGTCTCAAATAAGATTCTCTAAAAATGTCAGTCTTTTGCTCGACCCGGGACTCGAACTCGGGACTTCGTGATTATTAAACTAACAAGCGTACCTTTTGTCTACCGGGGCAGTTACAATAAAGCAGTAGGTACAATTTAGAAGGAAAGTAATAGAAGGGGTATTTACTCGTAACCATAGATAAAGATTTACAAGCCTGTTACGATACGACTCATTAGATTGCCAAAAAAAAGCCCATTACATTACATCTAAATATATAAAAGAAGAAACTGACTGACTGACTGACATATCAACGCAAAGCCCAAACCGCTGGGTCTGGAGACTCCAAATTTGGCACATAGGTTCCTTATGGGGTCTAGGGGTGCACTAAGAAAGGATTTTTCAAAACTCACCCTTTAAGGGGGTGAAACGGGGTTCCAAAGTTTGTATGGAGAAATAAGACTAGTGAGATCAATTTCGCGGGCGGAAGCTAGTTAAAATATAAATATTTCCAATGCCAAACTTTTTTCATATCAAAACACGTTTTCAATATTACGAATAAACCTTAGCTTTTTTTCTTTATAATTTCTGTATCCTCATTCCTCATAAATCATGTCTAATCCTTTATAGTACTGGATTTCACCAGATTGAAATAAGAACCTTTTGAGAATTATCGTTGGCATTACAAACAACATAAAATAAGTGAATTTGTAATTTATTTCTCAGATAGGTCCGTCATACGAAATAATAACTTTCGGTTGTTCTGTATTTTATCTAATATATAAAATTCTCGTGACACAGTTTTCGTTGCCATACTCCTCCGAAACGGCTCGACCGATTCTTATGAAATTTTTTGTGCATATTCAGTAGGTCTGAGAATAGGCTACTATCTATTTTTCATACCCCTAAGTGAGTTTTTTTTTTAAATAAATACGCGGTACGAAGTTCGCTGGGGCAGCTAGTCAAAATATAAATATTTGTAATATCTTTATTTATAACTGTCCCAAACTTTTTTCATATCAAAACACGTTTTCAATATTACGAATAAACCTTAGCTTTTTTCCCTAAGCTCATTTTGTCTTTATAATTTCTGTATCCTCATTCCTCATAAATCATGTCTAATCCTTTATAGTACTGGATTTCACCAGATTGAAATAAGAACCTTTTGAGAATTATCGTTGGCATTACAAACAACATAAAATAAGTGAATTAGTAATTTATTTCTCGGATAGGTCCGTCTTACGAAATAATAACATTCGGTTGTTCTGTATTTTAAATAAATCTATTTTGCGGTTGGAATAACAATGATGTCTTTATTAATTTTACTATTGCCTTTGCGGTAAGGGTTAGGGAAAACCATGATTGAATTGTTAATCGAATTGTTTAATACAATTTAGTAAGGTATAGTCACAATGGTTCAGATTCCCATAATAAACCAGACCAAAATTATAGAACTGTCTCATGGACTCGGATTCGATTCCCGGGTTGAGCAAATATACTATTCTAATATAGGCACTTATAGGCCGAGCGTTTAACTCGCGTATCGCTAAGATTCTGACTCCTCAAGCTGCACAGACAGTGATGATGATTTAAGCGATATGGACATTAGTGACGAATAGTCTTACATTACTTTTATCTGTGGTTAAATAGTAGACTTTGTACCTCAGATGGCGATATGCGAGTTAAACGGTCGGCCTATAGTTCCAGTTCAAAGGGGGGAATTGTGCCCTATGAACGACAATAGGCTCGTATGGGATCTAAACACAGCCGGTGGAAAGTGGATATTTACCTAATCTGTAAAAAACATCAGATGCCAATCAATTAACTAGTGATTATGTTTAATGATAATTAAATAGTGGTAAGCTTCGGTCGTGTTTAGTGACCACCCACCAGACAAAGTCGCCCTGACAAACGGCCTTGCCGTGTACCGGTACGATGTCTGGAGGGTAAGTCGGAATATTTACTTTTTTATGGTTTCTAACCATATCCACTGCCACCTTTCCTCCGAAAATCATTCGTAATCACGAGTGAATCGGTATATTGGGCGTGCACGTCCCATCGTAGACTACATCATTGCTTAACATAAGGCAAGTTGTAGTCAAGTGCAAACCTATTGCAGAATAAAAAAAATGAAAAATTGTTGCCATCAGATTGGCACAAAATGAAGTTTTAAAGCATTGGTCAAGAAAGTGTGTTTTGGTTTAAAGGGATGCCAGATTGGCATTAAAATAATTTCTTTCCTACAACTATTATACTATAAAACGTTTGTAAAGATGGATTTCTTATACTTTCACAGGTAAATGAATGGATTTGGATGACATTTTGCATATAAATTAACCACTTGAATTTACTGTTTATTAATAATATCTATTAATATAATATGCCAAGTTGAGATGCTTTCAAAGCTAGTGTTAGATTATAAACTAACGGCTTTATTCATAAAAAAATAAGACTCTTTAGTTAAAATGATCTTTGTCTCTTTCTTACTAGTATAATTGTTAAGATGACAGACAAAGACAAACGAATTGTAAACCTATTTTAGCTATATTAAGCTTAAAATACGTTTATGAATACGAGGGCAAGTTTTTAATATTTTTCAACCTAACCGTACCTAACCTACTGTAAGAAAGAAAAACTTTGTGACTTTTGGAGAATATATGTTGCGCGCAAAGCAAAGCGAGTGTGTCTAATACAAAATTTGAAAAATAATTATTGAAATTAACGTTTTTTTTTGTACAAAAAAACTAATTGGCTTTTGTTGAAATCCTTTGGTTTCAAAATCGAATGTACACCTGCGATTGCCAAACGAACGGTGAATTATGACTAGAAAACTTTCCACATCCATCTTGTTCTAATTAAAACGATCTGTATTAGTTAAGAACAAGTTTAATTAGAGTTTCCAAAGGAACGTTGGTGAGCCGTGATTTCATTCATTTATTTTGGTCTATGTCACCAAGATTGTATTATAGAGTGATTACATTGTTACCGTTAATTACATTGTCCGCTGCTCAATGTCGGTGGAAGAAAAAATCGCGAGGAAACCGGAATGTCTAAGAACTAACCATTCAAAGACATGCGAAATCTACCAACCCACACTTGGCCAGCGTGCGTGGATTAAGGCCTAAACTCTCTCAACTTATATAATAGTTGAGAAAAGACCCGTGACCAGCAGTGGAACACTAAAAAGGGTTGAAGTGTACATTAATATTGTAAGGAGCGGTGGCGTAGCGGTAATAGTCTAGACTTTGAAATAGGTCGCGGGTTCAAACTCGTTACCACACGCGTCTTTGCATAAACTGTTTCAAATCATTGCGAGAAAACTGACATGTCTATGAACTAACTTGTACTTGTGACATCTACCAACCCACACTTGACTAGCCTATGTGAGTTAATGTATTAACTCTCTCAACTCTTAAGACAGTTCAGAAAAGACCCTTGCCCAGCAGAGGGACGCAAAATTGTTGCTACTACATTGTTACTTGGGGATTGGGAATTGCTGGATAGTGGTGTCCTATAAAAACGCCACAAGATCGGTTAATAAACCTTTTAGATAAGTACAACCTTGATAAACGGTCTGAAGTACAACCTTGTTTTATAACTAACCTTTTGACAAGTTCATTAATCACTCCAACTATTTCAGTCTTTTAATAGATTAGTATAATAATTTTATTTAACATCAAAGAGAAGGATAATACTGGAATAGTTTATTGATATTTTGTTTACATCGGTTCAAACAAAACTTCGTCATTATAGACGGATTAGCACAATTCTATTATGTTCAAAAGTGGTTTATTTCAAAATTTAAAGTCGGTTTTTATTTACCAAAAAATGATTTTAAAAATCATTCGCCTACATTTATATCAAACAGTTGACAATCAATAAAACAAACGAAAGCAGGAAAAGTGATAAACCCCTTCATCATACATTCAGTAAATCTTTCCATTCGTAATACAGGTTAAAAATTCACAGCATGTATGAAAATCGTATTCATATGAATACATTATTCATAACAAAGATTTAGGTACATCAAAAACTGGAAGCTCAAAGCATATTTTAGAAAGGACTTTCTGTAAACACTACGGACTAGGACGGGGGTAAATGTTCCATGAAATTACCTCAGCCTTTTGCCAGCAATGAATTTCGTTTTCCACAAGCCAATTTCTACGTAATCCTAAGCAAATTTCTTCAATACTTTAACTGAATAATATGCATCTGAATATGCTTCCTATTCCTTATGACGTCAGAATACATGACGTGACTTTCCAGTAAAAACTAAACTAGTTTAAGAATAAATTATAAACGAAATCTTCAAAATTACTTGTCATTTATAAAAAAAAAGTATTCACTCTGAACTATTAGTAAACATTTATGAAGTATCAAACTATCGATGCTATATCAAGCAGTAATAAGACAGTTCATCGATTAGGAAAACGAAAAATTTGAGGCGCTCATTGGACTTAATGAGCGTCGGCTTCAAAACCAAAGCTTTACTTAAGCAACAAAATACAATTGACAATTGAAATGTACCATTCTTTAAGGATGTGAAAAGTGAACGTAAGAAGAAAAATTATGACAATGAATGAGAAAGACTGATTGAGATTGTCAAATGGTAATTGATTAAAAACAATTAAAATGACTTATCAAGTGAAGTTGTATAATTACTCTCAGATGCAGAAAAAACAACATCTGACTGTTTTTTTGATATCGCTGACTTCGCAAACAAGCATAGTGGCTACTACCTAATGGTGTATCATCACCGTAGCCTTTAAACCATTTAACAAGGAACTGCTATGCACACGCGCTCCCCACCGCCGAGGTACATAAACAGTTTGTAATCCACTGTTCACAAAGAACCAGACCAGTCGTGCAGCACACTAAACACTTCAACTCTTTTTAGTGTCTTACTCCTGGGCCCGAGTGTTCCTTTAACTATCTTACAAGTTGAAAGAGTTTAAACCTTAATCCAGAGTTCACAAAGTACCACCCCAGTCGTGCAGCGCACTCACTTCGCTCCTTTTTAGTGTCTTAGTGTTGGGCACGAGTCTTCTCTCAACTCTCTTTTTGAAAGAGTTTAGGCCTTAAATGCCACATAACCTCAAATGATTAGTATTTAGACATGTCCGTTTCCTCATGGTGTTTTCCGTCAGCGGAGATCGATAATGTGTCCTTATATTTCAAAGGCTAGGCCGATATTATTGTGCCTTTGCTAGGCAGCACCTTAGAGCTAAAAATTATGACACACTGACGGACCCCGCAGACGTCGTCCTGCCTGGTAAACCATTGCCACTTACTGGGTCCGAAAATATATTAAAATCGATTCTCAGACCTACTAAATATAGATATAAGATTTTATAAAAAAATCGACAAGCCGTATTGGATAGTTTTTTTTTTAATTTTGAAGTGAAAACTTCTTAAGCGGCGTTGAGCACTTTTTCTGTAATGGGTATAAAATCTTAAACTCGCGTCAGGACACGTGACCTGATCGAAAAAGCGTAAGACGGATGGAGACGCAGGGCGGTTGCGCGAATGTTCGTGTATGTTACAGCGTGCCACGCGCATCCATGGATGGTGACAGAAAACAGTTAAATTTTTAATGTAATATAAATTGTCATGTTTGTTTACGATAGCGCAATAAATGAATATTGTATTCTACCACATAAATGATAGTACTTTTATACTGATAAAGCAATTGGTGCAAAATTATTCCCTAACCATTCCAAAATATCAAACATGGTCAACGTTAATAATCAAGTTTTCACTTCTGCAGGCACTCCCGGAGTGCAACCCGTCGTTTTTTTTTCTCTGTGTAAGAACCATTCTCGTACTTCAATGAATATTCTAAAAAAAGATTTAGCGAAATCGGTTTGGCTGTTCTCGATTTTTGCACTTAGCAACACATTTAGTGATTCATTAATATTATATAGATGGAGTCCCACCTCATTGTAAGTGTAAGTACCGTATACTTAGTTGTAATCAGCAGCCAATTTCTCTGACCCATGAAACGTGTAGTCACCTGCACCTGTACAGCCCACATATAATTTCACACGTCAACAAAAACGATGAATTCAACGCAACGACATGCGACACAGCCCTTACTCAAAGTGCCACTATGATGTGCCTCTTGACACGTCATCTCTGCTTCATTAGCTCCGCCTGGTTTTACATCGCGCTACTGTTCTCAGTGTTGAGAATTTTATAAACCGCACTAGACAACTAAAGGCATACAAAAGTATTAGAAAGAGACATAGAACTGACACATGTTTTAGAAGGTGCAGGCAGAGGTAAATATCAATCAGATTTTGCCTTTATGTTTAAAAGGCCGACCGTTTAACTCGCGTATCACCATCTGAGGTACAAAGCCATAAAACATTAATTAAATCTCTCAAAGAACTATTTAACTACAGATAAAAGTAATGTAAGACTATTCGTCACTAATATTCATATCGCTTGAATCATCATCACTGTCTATGCACCTTGAGGAGTCAGAATCTTGGCGATAGGCGATACGCGAGTTAAACGGTAGGTCACATTCGCAACTGGAGGAGAGTCAATTGCCGTTCATCGGTTAAAATTTCAAACTTGTTGAATCCCCACACGTGGTCCCCGGGTGGTGCAAATCAGGTGACAATCAACTGGTAGTTATGTTTACTGGTAATTAACTGGTGTCAGGCGTTGGCCGTGGTTAGTGACCACCCAACAGACAAAACCGCACTCCCAAGCGCCCTTGCCGTGTTCCGTTGCGATGTCTGGTCACACCAAGCAGAGAGGGTGGGTCAGAAATGTTGCTCCTTTATGGTTTCTAACTGTATGGAGCCTCATTCCATTACCACCTTCTCACCGAAAAACATTCGTAAACACGAGTGTAGGTATCGGTATTTTATTAATAACTTAACTTGTTTAGACTAGTTAAGTTAGCTTATATGCTTAGGCATTCACGCCAACCCTTTTAGTGGCTCACAGCTGGGCACGGATCTTCTCTTAACTATCTGACGAGTTGAGAGAGTTTAGGCCTTAATCCCCACACGCTGGTCAAATGCGGGTTGGTGCATGTCACATGTCCTTGAATGATTAGTTCTTAGACAAGCCGGTTTCCCTACGACTAGTTTTCTTCATCGATATTGAGCAGCGGAGATGAAACAGTTTACACAAAACCACCCGCCCGAATGTATATTAGTGGTAATGTAGTATCGCGCTAAACCTCTTTTCGCGCTGTCGAATAAAAACTATTCCATGTCCTTCCCGGGGTTTCATCCAAATCTGTTCAGTAGTTTCGGCGTTAAAGCGCGACAGACAGAGTTACTTTCGCATTTATATTATATCTTTATATATATATAACGGAGAATGGTTATCCGAGGGGTCAGCCATAGCGGTTGCTTCAAAATAAAACGTGTTTTGCAATCTTCAGGCGCGTATTTCTTGAAACCAATCACTAAAGTCTACAAAACTCTAACAATAATCAGGATGTAAACGGATTACTATTGGTAGCGCGGTGAATTCGATACGGGGCTGACAATCCGACCGGTCTGCTCCACGATTCCGTAAAAAGTGTCAGTCATTCGCCTCCAAACTGCCTGCCCCACTCCACAATGGCGGCCTCTGTCAGGTTTGACATCTGTCAGACTGAATGACCGACTCGAATGTCAGTCTTTCAACTTGAGGTTGACAGAAACACGAAAGGTTGCCAAATACGTTTTAAAAAGCGAAGTGAATGACTTAAGCAAAGGCCGAGTTCATTCAGAACAGTAATGCCATCTGTCAGCCACGCATCGACTACACCCAAGTTTTACAACTTGACGCAACCAATTCAAGAATCATAATCTATGGTAACATTATGAACGTAAACAAAGTATCAACATTAATTCCTTCAACCGTTCAAGCTTGGCGCTCCTGTCTCACGCTTCGACACGGCCATCTTGACGTGTCACACGTCCTCGTGTGTCGTATCTGCAAGGAAAATAATAATATGCGGCTGTATCGCAACGCTTGTTCGGTCAACCTGACTACAACCAGGGACAGCATAAAAAGGTGCTTAGTACTTAACTGCAGTCTCAGATAAAGCTAGGTAGGTTCGTTATAATTACAGTAAGCATTAATTAGAGCACATGACTGTTCAATGAATTTTTTACAAAGCGATTACAAAGAGCGCTCTCTATGGACCAAACCATCACAGATACACAAAATGTCGACTGGCTGTAGAACACTAATCTTCCTGGCAACGTATCAAGTGAAACAAATAAACGGGTAAACAGATGACCAATTAAATAATGTAGACACACGTAAGCGTCTGATAGTACGCTTCAAGACAACCTCAACTGGTGTCTGATGGCATACGTCAAGACAGCTTTGCTTCGTAACACATATCACACTTCAAGACAGCCCCACCGGCGTCTGATGGTGTGATCGACTTTTCAAGACAACCTCTAGACCCGGCGTCTGATAGCGACCGTTCGAGACAACCACCAAATGGCGTCTGATTTCAGTCCTTCAAGACAACCGCGGTTAGGTGTCTGACCAAGTCTTTACGTAGTGAATCAAAGGTCAAAACTTAAAAATTTGGTCAATAAAATCGCG
Organism: Meganola albula; assembly: GCA_936450015.1. Taxonomy (NCBI): domain Eukaryota; kingdom Metazoa; phylum Arthropoda; class Insecta; order Lepidoptera; family Nolidae; genus Meganola; species Meganola albula. The sequence goes on along the minus strand of OW388155.1, from coordinate 6,549,322 downwards.
GAAGGAAGATTGTTATTCCACAGCCAACTGGTAATATCTCGACTGGTGAGAGTTGTGGTAATCACAGTAGGTACCGTCAATATAGCAAGACAGATTTCGTAAAAGCGTTTATTAGAACGAACACGTGCTCTTCTTTTTGTCGTTTTTACACTGAGCTTACCTCTTACCTCAATATGGATAAGGTGCCAGAGTATGCCTATTTTTTGGGATAAGATGCATGGTTGATACTTTACCTGAACAGTGCAATTGTTATCGAATGACCTCACATACGTCAACATGTAAAGGTCGAACACCTACTCCAATGTCTTCTCCCAGCCTGTATGTAGGAAGCTCTCGTGCACACTGTTAAGAATTGACCACCTGGGATATCGGGGTATAATAGGCAAGCAACGAGTCTTACTGTTACGATGCACCCCGCAAAACAAGATTCCCGAACGCAACTCACACAACTCCGCGACGTCACCGGCGAGTTTTCCCTCTTTAAGGTTCAGAACCGCCTTACAAATCTTGGCGTCCTTCGTTGCTCAGCCAAAAGTCAGTTATCGGCTGGCTCGGTGATGTCGATTGGTTCAGACTTCATCCTATTTTCTGTCCTTTGACATACCTCACGTGACGATACAGGATCTTTGACAAGAAATCAGTGTCAGACATGAGCCCTCTTCCCCTCGGCGCACGATAAACAAGTCAAAACCGGTCGGTTGGAAAGAGCTGAAGTGAGTAACAACTACAAACTTTCACCCGTGAACGAAATGCCTAAAGTACCTTACTGCGTTGATGACTGATAACGTCTCCAGCTCATAGGAGTTGTACCGCGATTCAGCAACCGTTGTACGCTCGTAATAGTAACCAACCGCTTGCTACTTAGGCGTGTTGTTAAGTTATCGTCCAATACATCTAGAAGACGAAGTCTCACGAATGAGCATTCTGCGCCGGAATCATAATGACATAAAAGAACTCACCAGTATGGCGCAGTCGATGCACCTACGACGCACAGGTCTACTCGCCTTTCTTTAGGGGGGCCCGCTCTGCTGCTCCCTTCCTGGCTGCTTCGCTTCGGACAGATCGATGCGTAATGCCCACTCTCGTGGCAGTGGTAGCAGGTGTTCGCTGGCTTGGAGTGGTTTGGCTTACTGCTGTCACCCTGTAGAGGCCTAGGGAGGTCACTGTTCCTCTTCATATTGTCCCGTCTCTGTGCTTGACACATTGATGCCTTGTGACCCACATCGCCGCAGTAATAGCACTTCGTCGTAGTTTGTACGAGAGCGCTGCGAATCTTCTTACTATCAGGAACATCGTCGTAATCATTTGAAGAAGCCTTGCGCTTGAAAAACGAGACTGCTTTCATCTCTTGCTGAAGCTGGTTGCGAGTTTTGACTTCGGTTGTAAACGATAGTCGTTGCACACGTCGATCAAAGCGAGAAAGATGTGCCAGGACAGTAGCAACAGCAATTTCTTCAGTCGACAAATCTTTCCATCGGGCCATGATTGACGTCATTAGAGAAGCGGCGTAAGCAGCGAGGCACTCATTGTCCTTGGGTTTGTTTTCGTTTAGGTTGATTAGGGACGAAGCAATAGTTTCGGGACAGTCGTATCTAGCTTTAAAAAGCTCCTTGAATTCATCCCAATTCATTCCAGGGTACGAAATTGTTGAAAGCCACGTGGAAGCTTGCCCCTTTAATGAACGACTTAAAGCAACCATAAGCTGCGTACCTTGTTGGTGTTGCTCGTCGATGCAGAGATCTGCCGTTGATATCCATGCGCGTGCGTCGACATCTCGCTTTTCAGGATTAAAGTCAGGCAGCCGTAACTCACTTGATAAAGCTGGTGTCTTCATGGCTTGCACGAGGGCCAGAAAATTGCGATGCTGTTGGTCCAAAAGCAGCTGCCATTTCATGTCGTCCCGACTGTTATTCACAGCACGTGGCGCACTAGTGTTCATAGCACGTGGTGCATTGGTGTCCATAGCACGAAGCACGTTGATGTCCGTAGCATGTGGCACGTGGTTTTCACATCCCACGCCTGATAACGGAGAATGGTTATCCGAGGGGTCAGCCATAGCGGTTGCTTCAAAATAAAACGTGTTTTGCAATCTTCAGGCGCGTATTTCTTGAAACCAATCACTAAAGTCTACAAAACTCTAACAATAATCAGGATGTAAACGGATTACTATTGGTAGCGCGGTGAATTCGATACGGGGCTGACAATCCGACCGGTCTGCTCCACGATTCCGTAAAAAGTGTCAGTCATTCGCCTCCAAACCGCCTGCCCCACTCCACAATGGCGGCCTCTGTCAGGTTTGACATCTGTCAGACTGAATGACCGACTCGAATGTCAGTCTTTCAACTTGAGGTTGACAGAAACACGAAAGGTTGCCAAATACGTTTTAAAAAGCGAAGTGAATGACTTAAGCAAAGGCCGAGTTCATTCAGAACAGTAATGCCATCTGTCAGCCACGCATCGACTACACCCAAGTTTTACAACTTGACGCAACCAATTCAAGAATCATAATCTATGGTAACATTATGAACGTAAACAAAGTATCAACATTAATTCCTTCAACCGTTCAAGCTTGGCGCTCCTGTCTCACGCTTCGACATATAATTCTTCTGTGAGTGTGTATGTCACTGAACTTCTCTCAAACGACTGGACCGATTTTGATGAAATTTTTTGTGTGTTCAAGGGGATCTGGGAATGGTTTAGATTCACAATTTTGCGCGGTACGAAGTTCACTGGGGCAGCTAGTATTATATAAAATTTCCATGTCACAATGTTAGTAACCGTACTCCTCCGAAACGGCTTGACCGATTTTTAACAAATTTTATATGCGTATTCAGTAGGTCTGAGAATCGGCTACTATTTATCTTTCATACCCCTAAGTGACGGTTGTTCACCATAATTTTTTTTTAATTTTTGGACCATTTTTTTTTATTAGTAATACGCGGTACGAAGTTCGCTGGGGCAGCTAGTTAAAAATAAAGAAATCTTCGTAGTACACGAGAAGATGGGGGTTTATTAAATACTAATATTTATAAAATACACGCATTATTGCACGCATTATAATATTATATGCATTAGCGTTGGTAGACATTTGCAAATAATATGAAAAATTTGGTCCAAATAAGTGCTAAGTCATGTACTTTATAGAGTGCTGTTTATTTGAAGCTTAAAAGAATTTATCTGGTATCTGAAATCGATTTCCTATTTCCAATAACGTTTCAGTTGTGCCTTTCCTACGGGAGCAGGATTACGAAACTTTTTCCGTGGATTAAGCAACCAGTATACTGTATTTGTTTCTCATTTGATCAACTAGGAGTTTACTTTAGATCAATTTGTACTTGATAGGATAAGCTATTCTAGGAGATTATATATAGTTAAAAAAAATTGTGTAATGCGCTAATGTGTAATGTCTATGCGATTTCTTTATTAGCTTTATCGCATGAAATCTCTGAGTTACCAACTGCGACTATAAAGCTGAAGAGTTGTTTTTTGTATTCTTCGATAGGCTGGCGCTTGACTATAACTTGCTGATGTTGAGCAATGACGTAGTCTACGATGGAACGCGCCAGCCCAGTATACCGAGACCTTAAAGGTGCAACAATTCCGACCCACCCTCTCTGCATGGTGTTACCAAACATCGCGCCGGAACGCGGTAAGGCCGCTTGGCGGTGCAGTTGGTCTCGTGGGTGGTCACTAACCACGGCCGAAGCCTACCACCATCTGATTGTCACCGCTCGGGGACAACGTGTGGAGATTCAACTAAAGGTTTACACCCAGGGACGAAAGTGACTCAGCGCCTCGGTTTGTTTGGTTAAACGTGCTAATGTTAGAGACTACTCGACCGATTTGAAAAATTCTTGCACAGTAACCTTCCTTAATAAAAGAGAAATTACTCCCTTTTACTAAAGAACAGGCTACTTTTTGTCCAACGGCTGGGGATGATATCAAAGTTTATGTCATACGAGCAACGCCTTACATAGCTATGTATTAAGTAATCAATTTAAAAATTAACCCGAAGGTGTAGGCTGAGCTGAAAATCATCCACATTTTTCTTTCTGTATAGGTCTTCTTAGGGTACCTACAATTCCACGCTACATTTTATGATATAAATAAAAATGGCTTTACATTATATAGTTAAGACGTAACTAAAATATTGATAGATTAATATGCACATAAATAATTAATACCTACGACCATTTACACTAATTATTTTTTTATTTTATACCGTACAAATGGGGTAGGCAGTTAACTTAATTTAATTAACAGGTTAATTGCGTAACCATTTTCCTTGACTACAAATGCCTTCCACATCAACTTGAGCACCTTCTTAAACTTGCACAAGTATTCGAGGTTATAAATAAACAAATATCTCAAAAAGAAACCAGCGCTGCTGTGTATATTGATGAATGAGTGAAGACGGTGGGAAATAGGGTGACCAAGGTTCACCTGTGCTATTTTTATGATTTAAATTACCGTCTAAATGTTTATTATTGATAACTAATTAATTCATTCATAATTCATTTCCTTATAAATAAATAAATGAGACTCACGCTTGTATTAACAAAAGGTGTAGGGGAGAGGTAAATATCATTCACATTTCGCGGCCTATGTTTAAGCCTCAAGCGTTATAGCGAGCGCAGCCTATTAAAGAAAGAGAGAAAAAGAGAAAGATCAGACATAACTTATTTTCACACGAATGAAACCTTATGTTTTCAGTAGCGTCTCGTGTGCCTTGAATACCTACGCGCTTGTGAAAACTTGCCGAGTGACACCTGGGCAGGTTACCACGTGAGAAAGGTAACTGAAAATAAGAGTTATTTAACTTCAATTCACATGGTTGATTTATATCATGTAGAATATTACCTTGTTGTCGATATTAAGTACCGGTGATAAAATATTATCACCGCTACTCAATATCGACCAATTCGCACTAGGCCAACGTATGTGGATTAAGGCCTAAAGTGTCTTAACTCATAAGATAGTTGAGAAAAGACCTGTGTCTAGCAGTGGGACACTAAAAAAAGTGTTAAAGAGAAGTAAACCTAAGTATGACGGATAGCATGGTCACCCTACACAGTCTTTCATTTATTAAAGTAGGAGGTACCGGTTATTTATTACGATTACGGATGAAGAGTGTAAATCATGCCGTGTTGGTTACTTAAAATATTAAAGAACTTTTCAAAGAAAAAAATATATGACATTTAAAACACGTTGCTTACGCTAGCCTACTCTGAGTTGGTGTATGTCACATTTACTCGGATGATTACTTCTTATACATGCCAGTTTCCTCGCATGTTTTCCCTACTGATATTGAGCAGCGGTGATGAAACAATTCACTCAAAGATGTGCAGGCATGACCGGTAATCGAACCTGCGTCCATATATAAATGCGAAAACAGCTGTGTCTTTTTCAATTGTTTTTCGCGCTAAAACCAATGACAACAACCAGTTAATTCAGATAACTTATAAACCTATATCAACGCTTTTTTCTCCGTGATTTAAAATAATTGTGAACCATTTAATTCAACTTCAACCCATATCCCAGAGATAAAGCAAATACCTTCAATATAAATGATGAATAGCAATTTATACATCATTTGAATCCCTGCTCGGGTTAGTGGTTATTCAAGGGAATATTTTAATTGAATATAAAACATTCGCAGTCAGCCAGAGTTTAGCACAAGTGGCAATGGAGCTTTTTACGTTAATTAGTCTGTTTTAGCTTATTAAGAATTTCTCCTATACAATTTATAGAGAATATTCAATGGAAATGGTATTTTTTAAATTAATAATTTAATAATTAATTTCACAATCGACGGGCCGGTGGTGTGGTCGGTATGATACTTGCTTTTTGCGATGCAGGTCGTGGGTTCGATTCCCCCCGAGACAAACATATTTTGTTTATTTAAGTCTGTTTGTCTTGTGTCTGGGTGCAATTATCTATATTTAAGTATATATTTACAAAAGTAAAGTATTATATGTAGTATATTACCAGTTATCTGGTTTCCATAGTACAAGCTCTGCTTAGTTTGGGATCAGATGACCGTGTGGGTAAATGTCCCACTATATTATTATTATTTTTAATCGAACTTGGTAAAGCTATAGTGAGTATTATTTCGCGCAACTGTGGAGACTGAACAATCGGTGGTAGTAACGAAGATCTTCCTGCCGGGCGAGGTGTCATGCCCACCGGCCGTGGTCCCCATCTGCGCCCCGATTCTGGCGCTTTAGACATTTATCTCTACTAGATAAATGTCAAAAAAAGTACGGATATCATTGAAAAACAAAAGAAATCGCCATTTTATAGATAAATATCTGAAGTGCGAGAATTGGGGCCCTGTTCTAGTCGTGTGCTAATCGCCGATGAAACTTTGCTTGTGCGATTGCGTTGATGTAATGACTCGGCCACTGATGTGGTGCCACGGAATCTTTAATAAACAAAACTTCAGAAATCTTATAAACGATAGTGAAACAATCTGTTGCACCAAAATTTATGGAAATATGGAGCGAAAAATCTGTGTCTTTGCTCTATTAAATAACAACTACTTAAAATATTCAGGTGTGTAACATAATATTTAATAAAATGATTCTTGGGTCTGAATGTTGAAATTACATTTATTCAGTCTTGTAGATTATTAAAAAAGGTTGGACGCATATTTTTTGCTTTTACGAACTTATCAAAAAAATGACAGATAAATCTCATTAAAGTTGTGGAAGTTATTTTCGTCATAATAATAATCAAAACTACTTTGTGAACGTTATGCTACGCGATGTTTTGGCTCAATGTATTCTCTTTATTTTTCGATTAGTAAAAATAAGAAAAAAGATATATGTCCAATATTTTCAAATAATCAACAAGACGAGAAGATAAACTTTAATCATCTTGCCTATTAGCAAATAATAGTGGCTAGGCATCCGCCACTTAGTAGCCAAAACAATTATCACCATTTCGGCGAAAGTTCGTAAAGTATCAATTCTCTTAACTATCCCCTTTACCAGTATGTGTAGAGAAAAGAAATATGACGCAATTTCGGTAATGCTTAGTTGTCGAGCCACAAGGGAATGAAAAATTCAAGGGGCTGGCGTACATTACTGTACCACATTGCTAAGAGCATTTGCTCCCTTCCCATATTTGAAAAGCAGAATATTTTTGGAGAAGCATAGTGTAAATAATGACGTTCGCTTGTCCGCTTTGTTCAGTTGTCGTCACAATAAGGGCTCAGGTGTTTAGTTTGCATTTACAACAAAGGAAAGTTTGTACAAACGTCAAGGAAATATGTCTTTCTTGTTATTAAGTTTTTCATACAAACTGTTGGCGAAAAAATGCGTTATTATGTTGTGTGTTGTGTTGTTATTACCTTTCTTGTTTAGGATGAAATTGGTTTACTTGAATTTATTTTTCTTTTGTTCGTGAAAAGCTTACAGTGAAAGTAGATAGGTATTGTGCAAAATGAAATGCTTTTCGTATACTCAAGAATACCTTTGTGTTATATTTTAAGTTACAGAGCACTTTAGTCAAATAAAAATATTAGTTATATATACATAGGTAGGAGTACTTCTAAAGTTTCTAGAAGTTTAACTAAACTGTGATAATACTATGGTTATGTATTAGTATGCTTTTAACTACCCGTGTTGCATTTATGCGTCGAAAAGAATTATTTTTTTTTTGTTCCATTTTCCTCTGTTACATCTACACACATCATTCATTGTGTAACTGTTAAATTTTGGAGTCAAACACCACAGGCACGAATTTAGATGCAATTGATTTGGTAGCAATTGATTTTGGACGGGGAGGTTAAAAGGTTAAGGTAACCAGTGTTATATACCGACGTCTTAGAATGAAAACCTCGTACATAAGTATAAAAAAAACATTTCACTAAGAAGATTAAGTGCCTACGGCGTTTTTTATGTCTTTTACATATTAAAAATAAAAATGTAACCCCTTTCATAGCCAGAACTGTTCAATACTATTAAATTGTTCATTGTTTCTTCCTAGAAAATCAATACAATAAATTTAAGCAAAAATTCTTTGGCAAGGTTTAACCTAAGATATTTTAAAGGTTGACAACGCCCGAGTGATGCCTCTGGGGTGTTGCAATTACCCACAGTGAACCCACAAGCGAACCGTATCTATACTTGTTTACCGACTAGATTGTAAAAAAAAACTAAAATATATGTTTCTACCGAAACGTGGGTGACATTCACACACCTTAATGTATTACAAGCGAGAACGCTTTGATAGACGGGCCGGTAGCGTGGTAGGTTAGATACTTCCTTTTCACGATGCAGGTCATGGGTTCGATTCCCATCCGAGCCAATCATTTATGTGATAAACATGTCTGTTTGTCTATTATATGTATATATTTACAAAAATGTAGTATATGTATACATGTATAGTATATGCCAGTTACCTGTTTTCTATAACACAAGCTCAGCTTAGTATGGGATCAGATGACCGTGTGTGTTAATGTCCCTGAATATTATTATTATATTACTAAACTTAATATAGTTAGTAGTAAACTATAAACATCTTGTTTCTCCACCACACAATTTTCCAGCCACTTGGCGTTCATTTGTGTTTTTCTTTGCGTGCAGCAGTACCCAAACATCTGGACTTTCCCCTTGTAATGTCCTAATGCCGAAGTGTTATTTATGAGATTCATGGCGTAGAAGTAATACATTTAGTACTAGAAGGGGCGGCAAGGATCGTAACAAGCGTCGTATTCAACTGCATAAAGGGAGTAGGAAAATCTGTCGAAACATGCATTATTAAATTGACGTTTCGATCTTTTAGAGATTTATGTCGAGGGTTGGATACATTGGAAACAAAATAGGCGTGAACCGCGGAGGGTATTTTATAGATCATAATGTCGTTAGTAACAAAAGATTGAAAATAATACAACAGACAATCACGCGTCGTTTGGCATTAACACTTCACTTCAGTTCAACCCTTTTTAGTGTCCCACTGCTGGGCACAGGTCTCTCAACTATCTTACTAGTTGAGAGAGTTTAGGCCTTAATCCACACACGCTGGCCAAGTGCGGGTTGGTGGATGTCACATGTCCTCGAATGATTAGTTCTTAGATATTCCGGTTTCCTCACGATGTTTTCCTTCACCGATATTGAACAGCGGCGATGAAACAATTTACACAAAGATGTGTTGGCACGACTGGGATTCGGATCCGCAACCTTATATTTCTAAGGCGAGGCCCGTACCACTGCGCCACTGCTGCTCGTAGCATCATACCGTTGCGCTATTTTGAAGAAATAAGTACCTATGTATAGGTGGCGAAGAGTCCATACAAACCAATTCCCATCGGCTTCCCTTTAGGAAATGGTCAATATCACACGTACTTAATATATTTATGTAACGTCTAAAAGTTTTAAATAGCAACAAAAATAAGTATAACATCAAGTGTAAGAATGATCGGTGACGGTGGTGAAGTGATATTAGTTTCTTAAGTATGAATTTTTTGACTCCGGCTTCCCTTTTTCAGACTTCCACCCTTCGCTACTGCTATGTACAATCATACATACATATCGGTCCGCGGTCCGGTAAGCGGGCGAAACACAGCAACATATTTCATATTTTATTTAATTTGGTTCAATTCCCGGAAAAAGACTTGGGCAAAGACTTTCTTAATATCATTACTTAAAAAATCTTAGTTATAACTCGACGTTTGAAATTTTGTCCGATGAAAGGCAAAAGATTTTTCCCCTGTGTATAGGACATATACATAGTCGGCGAAAAATGGAAAAAAAAATTACCTCTGCCTGCACCTTTGGGTCATACAGACGTGACATGACGCTATATTATGTTATGTTCACGATGTAGCGAAAAAAAAAATATTTTGTATTGTATTTTTAGTATTTAGATTAGATGAAATTTAATATTGTATTTGTTTATATTGTTGTATTTTATATGGGCCTTGTAGCCTGAAATAAATGGTTATTATTACTATTATTATTATAAATCTATTTGCTCATTGCTAAATCTAATTACAAAGATTGTTTTATAAAATAGCGGAATAGTGAAATTCTGGGAAATTTATTTTAACTTTATTTGTATAATGGTTGTAACAACTCTTCTACCTTCGTAACTTCCTTCTAAAAAAGACGTAAGCCCTATTACTATTCGTATTTTCTGCGAAACGCCATATTTATCTAAGCCTTGTAAAGAACGCAAAGCAATCTCTATAAATCGAAGTTATCTTCATAAATATCCGTTGACCCGCCGCAGGAGTTCTTAAATTGATTCTACGTGATACGGAATACGAAAACCGTCTATATTGACTCCACTCCAAGCAAACGAGTTTGACGCGTGAAATGTTTTAATAACAAAACCTTTGGATATTTTATTTGCTCACTACGTTTCGTTTTTGGTTACTAGTTGGATGTTTTTTAATTTTAGTATCTAAAACATACCTATTAGGGTCAAGTTCAAAACCTCATTATAACAGAAATATATTATTATTTACTATTGTAAATGTGCCAAGTAAACGTAGCAAGCTGTTGCCTAAACAGGTGTTTAGATGTCACTTCAGTCACTTGTCAGTGCTTAAACTCGCATGACGTCAAAGTCAGTCAGGTTGCTTCAGAAATTTTGTGAATATTTGTAATTAGGGCGGTGTAATAATTTTTTTTAAATTATTGATTAGCTTTCTGTAGTGTTATTTTGTGCTCCATCGAAGCGTGAAGAAGGGGTGTATGTGTATCTGATGATCTTGCCTTACCAAAATAACTAGTTGTTTCTTTCTTTCGTAATCGCAACCCTAAGGGTTCACAGACACAAGGTATAATAATAATTTCTTAATCGTTATTTGATACGATAGAGTCTAGTATTAATTTATTTGAGTAGCTAAGTCGCTTCAAAGCTAACAGAATTAGTCACTACTAAAAATGTCTATTTAACTAGTCATTTGATTTTCTACTCCTAACTATTTTTCTTTTTTTAATTCAATATTAAGCAGTGAAACAAATCTGTGGATATAAATTATGTAGGTGGCTACATAAGACGTGAGTGCTACGTGATCTCGTAGCACTTGACACGTAGCTATTACTGCTACGAGTGCTTTGCTACGGGTGCTACGAAATTGTATCAGATGACCAAATCTCCAACAAAGCATTGTTATGTCACAATATGAACGTGAACCTAAGAGGGCTTGAAGTGGCTTCTAATATTCTATCTCTTCAAGCGTCCTATACTATACTTACTTGTAACTTAACTTACCTACATAACTTACCTTGCAGTCAATGTTGAAAAAACAGTTTAAGTAATTGATATGAAGTTACATTGTTATTAGTAGGTGATCAACAAGGGTACAGCGGTCATTGACTTCCTGTTATTATAATCGATTTTCCGTTCCATCATCAATCACGTTACCCTATAACAGCCAACCTGTATAAAATCACCTGCAATTAATAACTCATACCTTGTGGGCGAAGTAAGTAAAGAAAGTTCCAAGCTGTCAATTTTTTTTGGCTGGCGCCGTTGAAAAATTAGTAGTCATCAAAGGTTCGGGGAAGGGATCATAAATTTTGGGGTGGTACTTTCGTGATTTCATTCGCATTCCCCTTAGAACACGGGGCAAATGCGATAAATTATGCCCATCAATAATACCAAGCCAGCGTTGTGTCAACAACATTCTATACTGATACTATTTGTAGCTATTTATTTAGGTGCTTAACAGCTGTGGTGTGACGTCATCGACCTCTCCCCACTCCTCTCATCTCACTGATTGTTTTATGTTTAATAAATGAGCAAAAACCCGAATATCAATGTGGTGTTCAAAAATTAATCACCGATAAGCCCTTTTGGTGAGTTTTAGCCTGAATGAATAAAAAAATATTTGAATTCGATTTCATTTCATACACATTTTCACGCAATATTAATTAACGTTCCAAGTATAGGGAATGACCTAGGATCAAACCCGCTACGTAAATTTAAACGCCGATTTCTACACAGCTGGTCCCTATTAATGACAAGCTTACTAAACCAATTAACTACACGAAACTAACTAAACTGTTTCGTGGATCAAGTGGTTTGATTCTCGGGTCGAACGAATAAGACTTTTTTAATTAACATAAAAAATCTTAACTGCAGCTCGAATTTCGGAATCGTGCCCGATGAACGGCAATAGGCTCGCACTCTATTACCCAAGGACTAAATATAGCCGGCTAATAGAGGCTGATATTCACCTCCGGGCAATATAGGTGTGACGCCAAGCTATGTGTTAAAATTAAACGCGGCCTTGAGAAGTTATACCCAGGTTGGTATAGATAGATAGACTGTTTAACTCGCGTATCGCTTGTCGCCAAGATTCTGACTCCTCAAGCTGCACAGACAGTGATGATGATTCAAGCGATATGGATATTAGTGACGAATAGTCTTACATTACTTTTATCTGTGGTTAAATAGTTCTGTATGAGATTTAATTAATGTTTTATGACTTTATACCTCAGATGGCGATACGCGAGTTAAACGGTCATCTATAGTATGACCACATCATAAACCTTTTCAGTAACCGAGTCAGTTACTGCATTAAAATAAACAATATTAACTACCTAGTTCATTATTTTGGACCCAAACAACAACAAACTTACAATGGCCAATGTTTACTACGCCAACCGGAATTAGTTTTCAATGTTATTATAGGTTACCGTAAATAAACCTGCCAAACTTAACTAAAACCCACTCGTCCTTTTATTCGAAAAAGAAAGGTACCTGAGGGAATCTACGTTCATGTTGAACGAGAAAACTGGTCACCGGTTTGAAATTTCAAGTGTGTACCCCTTTCAGGGTTCAATCGCAATAACCGCAAAACATTTCAACCCTATTTCCGATTCTCGTCACACGGTCTCTATCACGTAAAACCTAGTGAATAAGTATGGAAGTAGTTCCACTTACAACGCGTGTGTAAAAAGGACTTAATATGACTATTAAATTACATTGACACATTTTCTGTGGAAAAATTTCCGTAATTTAGGTCGGCCAAGCCTTGGATGACAAACACTTTTTCTTTAAATAATGATCAAATCTTAAGTAATACATTACTTGATAAAAGCAATACAACCGTCATACATTACGGACTAAATGGATCCCCCTTCTACAATTAACTTGTTTAATAAGGAATTCCTTTAGTTTCTGCTTGCAATTGCTAATAAATGTAGGCTATTAATCAAAGTGCGTTTTGTTAGGTTTGGTTCATATCGTGTCCACCTTATGATCAATGACATGTAGTACCTTCTATCCTCTTTCTTTCTCACCATCCCGGTGTTGTGCCTTAAATCTTTGAATGATTTTTTAAGTACACAATTGTATTACTTAATACGAATAAAGTTTGACGAAATTTTTATGTAATAATTCTTACAGTTTTCCTTCTTTCTTCTACGGAATCCTCTTTAGAGATGAAACGATTAGTATAATCAGATTGATCCAGTTTTATTCCGTTCCGTATCTTGGCTGTCAAATGCCAATCGCTCCTGCAACGAATGGACAACTGGGATGTAGAAACCAATTTTCCCACTGACTAGGTAAGTAGGTAAATACGTAATTTCATGGCGCATTAATTCCCAAGTAGATCATATAGCGGTCCGCGTCCGAATTTGCATTCGTTGTTGTCGTGTTTGAAAGCAATTTCCTTGAGTTTATTTTTTTTAGGAATCTTTGGTTAAGGGACTGTTTGAAAGGGAGCACTGTTAATTTGCATAGATAACAGAGATTTATTTGTTAGTTATTTATATGTATTGCAAGATAGCAGTCACTTTGGTGTTTCGGTTATATATAATAATTAAAAAACTCTTAAATAGAAAGTTCAGTATGTTTACAGTACTGTACGTATTTTGAACTATAGTGTTGATAGTTTGTAGTATTGGTTTTTGGTACTTTTTATTACATATTATCTTTAAGTACCTAACTCGTCGAGTGCTCAACTACTCACTTCCTAGTTATAACTATTTCTGCAAGCAACATTGATATCTTAAATCGAATATAATATCATTTTGTAGGCATTGGTGTAAGTGGCACATCAAATTGTTTAATATCTTATTAAATCTAATTTGTCTGTAATGTGTAACTGTTAAATGTCCTAATAAAAAAATAATTAAGAACCAACTTCTGTGGCATCGGTGTCTTTCAAAACTCAGCCTCAGCCTCAGCTCATAGTTGTCTTTGAGACACCTCTTTGGAATACATTCACCCATGTGCAGTATGGTACACCATGATCAGCTGGCTTACTTACACCGTATAGTTTTTCGCCCGCGGCTCCGCCCGCGCGTATGTAGGATTTAGCGCTCAACCATTGTATAATCTCAAAATATTGCCACACAAAATTAGTTCAACATTTAAGCAACATTTTGAAATCGGCAATGCATGTCCATAAATCTAAAGGGGTTTCATAAAAAATATGTCTAACTTGGTTGTCACACCGGTGAAGGTCGATTTTCTACGGGTCTAAGACCTTATTGCAAGTTTTTCATTCAAATAACCAAATACAGATAAAATTTAAATTTTGAATTCTATTTATCGCATTGAGCTATCAAACATGACGTCATTATGTCATTGTATCAAATGTTTAGACAACATTTTAAAGTGCAGTCTCCACTCGGTCCATCTAATTGTAAAGTGCCTGTATCTGGGTGTAACGTGGTGGGGGAGGAGCCTTTGGTAAGGTTTACAGCTGGTCAAGTGAAAGCAGTAATTAAACAAATGACTAGGGGCAAATCTCCCGGACACGATGGACTCAGTATCGAGCATTTAAAGTATGCGGGTGTGCACCTTCCGAGGGTCTTGTCCATGTTCTTTTCTATGTGCATTAGTCACTCTTATTTACCACCTGACATGTTAAAAACTATTGTGGTGCCCATAGTCAAGAACAGGACAGGAGACATATCGGATAAGGGCAACTATCGCCCGATATCTCTCGCTACTACGATAGCCAAAGTTTTGGACAGTTTGCTTGATACTCACTTGCAAAAATATGTAAAACTGCATGACGCACAGTTTGGTTTTCAGCCCGGATTGTCAACGGAGACTGCAATATTGAGTGTCAAGCATACTATCCAATACTACACGGAACGCAGGACCCCGGTGTACGCCTGTTTTCTAGATCTCTCCAAGGCATTTGATCTCGTGGTTTATGATGTGCTATGGAGAAAGATGGAGGACAGGCGTATACCTGCAGAGATCACCGGTATCTTCAGATACTGGTATATAAACCAGACCAACCATGTCAGATGGTCCAACAGTCTCTCTGAGGCATACGGGTTGGAATGCGGGGTGAGGCAGGGGGGGTTATCCTCTCCTCGACTGTTCAGCCTGTATGTGGACGATCTCATAGTGGGACTCAGCAGCAGGCGTATTGGATGCAGTGTAGGAGGTGTTAATGTTAATAACATTAGCTACGCAGATGATATGGTCCTGCTGGCTCCGACTGTGAGAGCCATCAGAGAGTTGTTGGATGTATGTGAGGCCTATGCTGTTACACATGGTCTCATTTATAATGTGAAGAAGAGCGAGTACATGGTCTTTAAGGCCGCCGGTAAATGTCCTGATTCAGTCCTACCGATTACCTTAAATGGAGTGAGTCTCAATCGGGTATATCGATTTAAATACCTTGGACACTTTCTTACCGATGACCTTAAAGACGATGTTGACATAGAAAGGGAGCGTAGGGCGCTGGCAGTGCGTGGTAATATGCTGGCCCGCAGGTTCGCCCGTTGTTCAGACCAGGTCAAAATTACGCTCTTTAAGGCGTATTGTCAGGGTCTGTACACGGGTGGACTGTGGTTTAAGTGCACTAAGACCTCGCTCAGTGCACTACGCGTCCAATATAACAACGTATTCAGGATGATGTTGAATCTTCCCCGTTTCTGTAGCGCCTCCAGTATGTTCGCACAGAACCGAACTGACTGTTTTCATGCAGTCATTCGGAAAAAAGTTGCATCACTGTCGAGAAGAGCGCGGGGGAGCAACAACATCATCTTGAGTACGTTAGCAGATGATCCACATGGACCCCTGCGTAGACACGTCGTGCGGACGATGGTAGGAGTAAATAATGATAGTTATTTCTCCGGCTCTCGTCCGCGTGGGGTGCTTCGCAAGTACATGGTTTATTAAATGTTAATTTTATTTTATTTTATATTATTTTATTTACTAACCTTAGTCTATAAGTAAGTACAATATTACTAACAAATGGATTGTGTTATCCGATAATAAATAAATTTGAATTTGAAATTTGAATTTGAATTATATCAAAATAAAGAGTAAACCGGTGTGAGTACTGGTGCGAGTACTGGTGTGGGTACTAGTGCGAGTACTGTTAACCTTCTTAGGGGATGATTTTTGAAAATATTATTATGCCTATGTCCTATTCTAGGGTATACACTACCTACATTTCAAATTTCAATAAAATCGGTTGAGCGGTTATGGAGATACCTGGTAACAAACATTCACACACGCACACGCGCACACACATTTACTTTCGCATTTATAATATTAGTAGGATAGGATACGATTATTGCAGTTGTGTGAAAGAGAAGTAGCCCTACACATGTATAGCGACATTCCTCTTCCGAAGCTCCAACAATACTGCTTTAAGTTATCGTGGTATGATATTAGTGCCTTTTAGTGTCCCGGGCCCGTCTCAACACTATCTTACGAGTTTAGGCCTTAATCCACACACGCTGGCCATGTGCAGGTTGGTGGATGTCACATGTCCTTGAATATAATTATCTAGTTATTAGTGTGGTTATTAGACATGCCGGTTTGATTGACCGATATTGAGCAGCGACGATGTAACAATTCACGCAAAGATGTGTGGGCGCGACTGGGAATCGAATCCGAGACCTTATATTTCAAAGGCGAGGCCAATATCACTGCGCTACTGCTGCTTTAGTAAATATAGATAGCTTGTTATTTTCATTTGTATAACATAGTTACGTCGTTTTGAAGGCCAAGTATTGCATTTTTATGTAATGATGAAGAATAAAACAATTTGACGGGCCAATGGCGTGGTCGGTAAGATACTTGCTTTTCGCAGGTCGTGGGTTTGATTCCCGCCCGAGACAAACATTAGTGATGAACATTTGTGTCTGTGTCGAGTCTGGGTGTAAATTTCTAATACAAGTATATATTTACAAAACAAAAGTATTATATGTATAGTATATACCAGTTATCTGGTTTCCATTACACAAGCTCTGCTTAGCTTGGGACTAGATGATCGGGTGTGTTAATGTCCCAGAATATTTATTTATATTTATTTGCACAAGCAGTAGAACCATTGATTGCAAGAAAGCGGTAAGTTATGACGGGCTGACAGATAGATAAATGTAGCTGCGTTGCCAAAGTCTTGGGTGTGCCAGACGTGGAATTATTAGTAGTGAAACAACGGTTCCGACAATTTTGTTTGCCCAATTTGGATTATCCCGTCTGAATGTTGATTGGGAGTTGGGAATTTTGGATTAAGGAGTTTAGTATTCTGAATGTAATTAAGTAAATATAGTTATATAGAGTTTGTACTGATAAAACTACGGCATAGATAGAATTATTACGCTGCTTGATATCTAAAACCAAGTAATTAATTGAACCCCAGTTTCCCTTTTGAATATTTTAACTAATTATTCAGTAACAGATGATTAAGTATCCACAGTGATCCGGTATTAATAACCGCGAGGTCGCGGGTTCGCCTGCCAGGACGAACAAACATTACTTTTCTGATATATTTTGATAAGCTTAATTGCAGCTCGAGGTTTGTAATTTTGCTCAATGTACTGTAATAGTCTCACCCCTAACGTATGAGACTTAAATGTATCGGGCGAATAGTGAGTGAATAGTTGCCTGATGTTGCCTACTTTCAGTTGATTGTCACCTGATTTGCACCACCCGGGTACTACGTGTCGGGTTTCAATTAAAGGTGTACACCCACGGACGAAGGTGACTCAGCCCCCAAAAATTTATTTGGTGCAGAGGTACAAATTGCAACCTTACGAATATGTCAGTTAAGAGAATCAGAATGTCTGTTGAATACGTCACATCACAATAACGAATTGATGAAAATGGGATAACACAAATTCGACATTTTACTTCACACAAAGGAGTTGTGGGGAAACTTGAGGCGAGAACTAACGTTCGGTGGCTGTCGCGTGTCGCTACGAGTATCTACGAGGTACTACGAGAAGAGAATACTAAATTACTACGACGCCGCGACGATTCGTAACAACCTGTGCTACGGCAGTTTATTCTATTCGATTATTGCACTCATAACAGTTCAATAATATTAAAACGAATTTAAATATGAATTTAAATGTCTTCTAATAGTTTATTAAGATCGAATAATAATGTCAAAATTACTACTTATTTATATGAGTGATTAGTTATGTATTATCAATTGACTCCTCGAAGTTTTGCTTGCATCGTCAGCGAAAGTGCAAGAAATTCTGATTAGAAGGAAACGATAGACGATGGTTACGAAGGAGACGAAGGTATTGGGAGAGCAGCGGTGGCACAGCAATATCGTGAGGAAACTGGCATGTCTAAGAACTAATCAGCGTGTGTTTAGTAATTCCTACACTCTCTAAACTCGCAAGAAAAAAAAACAAGAAAAAAACCAGAGCTCAGCAGTGGGATCCTAAAAAAGGTTGAAGTAATAGGAAGAGAAGAGAATTTGTTTGTAATATTAGGACGATAAAAGTATGAAATATGTAAAATAATTTTGATTGTGATACTAATGTGGAATGAAAAGATATTAAAGTTATATAAATTTATTTTCTACACCAAATTACGAGTAAACATAGACTAAAGCTTCAATCAAGGGAATTTAGGTATTTTACTTAAGTCTTTTTAGAAAAGAGCAAAATTATTTTTATTTAAATAATTCTAGTTGCAATAGCTCTGCTGTGTGCATAAAACTTACATAAAATAATGGAATCACTTATCCCAGAGATCCAGTGCACTCTATAGCAAACCATCCGGCGACATTCCAAGATATTCATTATTCAGTGAAGCACATACCGTTTCTTTGTCTCGCTGTCTGCCGCATAATGTTTACGGAGTAGGCTTCAAGAATATGATTATGGTATGCCACATAAGTCTTTATATTCTGTATAGTTTCCATGAAGTCCTTTGGGAAAATTACCTTTATATTGACCTGCTCGTAGCCGCTTAAGATTCAGAGGTACAACGAATAGCAATAGGAATTTAAAGGGGGTTTTAATACCGATCCTCTTAAAGCATTTCTCTAAATAGATGGCAGTTCGTTTACAGCTTAGTAGAAAAGCTAAAAAAATACAAATCCATCATAACCAAACTAAACTGTGATATTTCAACTTGGTAGTAAAGGAAGTGGTTCTAATTTAGCTTAAATAGACCTAAAAAATACTCGTAAATAAACGTTACGAAAATAAAAAGCTGGTTTATAAAAGTAACTGTTACGTTACTTGAAAAGTATTTTCCTCAACAAACACGTTGAGCAATTACAAATAAAAATGTTTCATACCCGCAATAACTCAAGTTTTCATGATGAAACTGAAAAAATATTCCTTTTTTTACCGGAAATAATTCTACTACTGAGAGCAAACGGCAATTAATGAAAACTCGCACGTACATACATTTCTAGAACATAATAAAACTTTGCTCTGAAATAAACAGAAGTAAAATCTCTTTAACCCGTCTTTATGAAGAATTAGTTCTCGGTTAGATGAAAAACATTTCATTATTTTATTACTACATGCAAATAACTACGGGAAATAATAAAATTTGTAGTAGTTTGCATATTCAAAAGTTTTGAAATAGGTGTTAAACCAAGATGATCTTAAAATATAGCTTCTATTTGAGATTTTAGTTCAAAACCGCAAAGTCTTTATCAATTTCCAAAGTAATAGTGGTGAAAGAGCTTGCCCCCGTAGGATTTACTCATAAAACTGTAGGGTCTTTGACTGGTGCTAAATTAAGTTTAATCACTGGAATCGTCAGTGAAAGACACGTAGCAAAATTCCCAGTTGTGTTCCAACTCCAACAACATGCCAGTCGAAGTCATTAAGAACGAGTCTAGTAGATTATACTATCTGTGTCGTATGAACAATCTGAACAAAATTTAAACAATAAAAACATATAAATATGTAGCTGCACTTAACAGTTCCAATACTCCCACCAAGAACACGCAAATCAGTCGATTTATTTATCACGAACTTAAGGAACCTTCTGATCTTCACCATCTTCTATGGCGTCTCAAGAAGTTAGCAAATTTAATACCTAAACTCTGCTTGGTCCATCCATTTTTAGAGATGGATGGACCAAGCAGAGTTTAGGTATTAAATTCAACCCAGTTCAATTTGTAGTACTAGTATTTATAAGTATCTTAGTACCTACTTATAGGATTACATATAGTTACTGTTGAGGAGCGAGTGGACTGTATTGATTAGAAGATGATGGAAACAATGAATATAATTATTATTTATTTAACAACAATTACTGAGCAAACTATGTAAAAAGCAAAAGCATAGAGGAAAATAACAATTACAAGAAAAAAATGGCTTCTGTTCCAAAAGTGTCGATGTCATATACAAAAATATTGTTTTAAAAAAAGGTGGCATTACAGCCAGTTGCCAACAGTTACTTTTAATAAAAATAATGTAAATATGTATCTTCTTTTAGATATAAATTACATGCCACGTTGTTTGTCCGCGATGGACTCCTAAAATAATTTCGAACCGAACCGATTTCATATTTGATTTGCATACCGTGTGCAATTTGATCCAACTAGAAAGATAGGATAGCTTACATCTCAATTCATAGTCGCAATATTTATTTTATTGCATATTATTTGTCTATTATTTGACAGTCACAATTGTCTATTGAGTTGTTTGTGAGTTCAAATTTATAGTTATTACAATTTTCGTCTAATACCCGTTAGAAGCCGGGACAGGCCTGTTGGGCGAGTAAATGAGGCACCAGTCTCGTATAAACTTTATATATTAGAAATTAAATAAAATATGTACAAGTTGATCGAATGACGCGACATTTGCTTCTTCGTCCGTCGTTAAGTTAGCTATGCATCGGTGCACCGCGCCGCCCTCGCCCCGCGGCACGCGCCGGATACACCGTCGCTTGTGGGCGATGTTCACGCGTGAACATATTCCCCCTTTTGAAAGAGTTAGCTTTCAAGCAGCTCTTCATCATTTGGCAATCTAACAATATTATGGACAGCTCTTCGAATAGTGCCTCTTGAGGTATAGATGTCAACTACTCTACAAATGTTGTCACTTCCTGGATGTAGGCCAGTCACACGTCCAAGACGCCAACGCTGAGGCGGTAAGTTTTCTTCTTTTATTATGACCAAGTCACCCATCCTTGGACTTGTCGTGTTTACTCGCCACTTCGTGCGATGCTGCAACTCAGCGAGAAACTCCTTGTGCCACCGATTCCAGAACTGTTGGCGTATTTTCTCCATCAGGTGATACTTCGGCTTGCTGTCGTCCGCTGGAAGAGAAGGCAGCGACATCAGTGGCCGACCGATGAGGAAATGCCCGGGAGTTAGGGGATTTAAATCAAACGGATCAGATGACATGGGAGATAAGGGACGTGAATTGAGGATTGCTTCTATTTGTACAAATAATGTACTTAATTCTTCAAAAGTAAACGAATGATTTCCTACAATTCTTTTTAAATGATATTTGGCAGCCTTTACACCTGCCTCCCAAATTCCTCCAAAATGAGGAGAATATGCTGGGCTGAATTTAAATTGTATGCCCTCATTATTAGCGAACTCGATAACGGAGTCGCGACTGGAGCGTAGAATTCTACCTAGTTCATTATTAGCACCGACAAAGTTGGTGCCATTGTCGCAGTAAATCGTGTGGGGCTTACCTCGACGCGACACAAATCTACGCAAACATAAAACAAAAGCTTGAGTACTTAGATCGCTCACTACTTCTAAGTGCAACGCTCTAGTATTAAGACACACAAATAAACACAAGTAACATTTCGTAATGCGATTACCTCTACCTTTCTTACTTGAAATCATAAAGGGTCCGGCAAAGTCAGTACCGCTCGCATAAAAAGGAAAGGTCGCATTGGTTCTAACTGAGGGTAAATTACCCATCAAGGGTGGCACGCACTTGCCACGATAACGTGTACATATCACGCAGGATTTCAAAACCTTGCGCGAGAGTTGTCTACCACCAACAGGCCAATAATCTTCGCGTATTGAAGATAAAAGCAGTTGCGGACCGGCGTGAAATAAGCGACGGTGTTCATATTGCATCAATAAACTAGTAAATTTATGTTTCGCATCCAGAATAATGGGATGTTTTTTATTAAAAGTGAACGGAGAGTTTCCGATACGACCACCGACTCTTAATATGCCGTTGCCATCAATAAACGGATTAAGGGGTAGTAATTTCGATTTATTATTTAAGTGATCTCCTTTATTTAACCCTTTTAATTCATTTGCATAAGTATCACTTTGACATATTTTAATTAAAGCTTCTAAAGACTTATTAATTTCATCTATTTGCAAACATCCCGTTAATTTCGAATTTTTATTTCTTATATTATGTATAAACCTAAGGGCGTATGCAAATGATCGTTTTAAGTGACTGAAGTTAGAAAACCTACTAAAATCAACAATAATAGACAATTTACTATTATCATCAGCGTGCTCGATTTGCACGAGAGATTTAAGTTCGGGTAGATCCACCGATATATTATTATAAGGCTGGTTTGGCCAAGCTGATAAGCCTTCCTTCAAGAAGGAAGGTCCTTCCCACCACAAGGGTTCGTTGAGAAGCCTCTGAGGATCAACGCCCCTGGACGCTAGATCAGCTGGGTTCATATCAGTCGGAACGTGTCTCCATAGGAAATCTTGAGTAAGTTCGTGAATTTCTGCAACTCGATTGGCGACAAAGCTTTTTAAAGATCTTGGTGGAGCTTTGAGCCAACCCAACACAACCGTGGAGTCACACCATAAAACTTTTTTATGTATGGGAAAACGAATAGACTCTAATACCTTTGTCGACAACCGAGCACCCAGCAAAGCACCACACAACTCTAGACGAGGGGTAGTCATTGCCTTTAGGGGGGCTACTCTAGATTTTGCGCATAATAACCTAACGACGACATCATTTTCGTCATTAATAGAGCGTAGGTAAACGCAACAACTATAGGCATTTAATGACGCATCTACAAAACAATGTAATTCTACCTCAGATACCGCATCACATAAAACATATCTTGGAATGTTTATATTTGACAAAATAGGTAAGCCTTTTGCTATGTCCGTCCAGACTTTAACTATATGAGCTGGAACTGGATCGTCCCAATCTAATTTTTGAAACCATAGACTTTGTAAAATTATTTTTGCCTTAATAATACAAGCACATAAGAGCCCTAACGGATCAAATATTTTGCAAGTCATGGATATTATAGATCTTTTTGTGATATTTTCACTGAATGAAATATTCGCACTAAAATGTAAAGTGTCTGCAATGGGTGACCAGTTAAGTCCCAAAACAGAAAATTGCTTATTTAATTCTAAAGACTTAGAAGTGATTTCATCGCCAATAATATCTGGACAATTACTACGAATCTTGTGTAAAGGAAAACCTGCTGAAGTTAAAACTGCCTTTACCCCATCATAGAGCTTTTTTAGCTCGGCTTTACACTGAGCCCCCGTATTTATGTCATCCATGTATATATCATGTTCTATGGTATTAGAAATAACGGGTTCTAAACACTCACGTGCCAATTGAAGCAGACAACGTGTGCTCAAGTATGGTGCCGAAGCTATCCCATAAGTAACAGTATTAAGTTGAAAAATCTTAATGGGCGCTCTAGACTTAGACGTATCTATAGATGAATGAAGCTGGGACACAGCTCCATCGCCCCTCCACAATATGAGCTGCAGGTGACGTTGACAAGGATCTATTACAACCTGTCGATACATTTTTTGAATGTCTCCAGTGAAGACATATTTATGACACCTAAAACGCAACAATATAGACAACAAGTCATCTTGCACAACTGGTCCTATAAGCTGTATATCGTTGAGAGATTTCCCAGAAGTAGTTTTTGAAGACGCGTCAAAAACTACTCTGAGCTTTGTGGTCTCACTTTTTTCTCTCAATACTGCGTGGTGGGGTAAGTAATAACCAAACTTAGGTTTTTCAATTTCAGTTAAATGTCCTAAGCTACGGTATTCTTCAATAAATTCAGTATACCTTTTTTTAATATCAGGCTGTTTTTGAAATTTTTTCTCCAAGTTAAGAAAACGCCTTTTGGCCTGGTAATACGAATCCCCCAATGACTCTTCAGGAATCTCTTTCAGTGGCATTTTGACACAAAATCGCCCATTTGGAAGGCGGCTTACATTCTCAAGAAAGTGTGATTCACACAACTTCTCTTCAGGGCTGAGTAAAGTACCATTTTTTGGACCAAGTTCCTCAAGCTCCCAAAATCGTTTTAAGCTTTCATTAATTTCACTAGTAAAATTACAAATAACGTGGTTAGAATTAGGGACACTATTACAACTTAAAGGCCCACTAATCAACCAACCTAATCGAGAATCCTGAAGAATCGGTTTACCTACACCCAGAGATATACGCTTCAAACCTACTAATTCCCAAAAAACGTCCGCACCCAACAACAAATCAATTTCGGCGGGGCGGTGGAACTGTGGGTCAGCTAATTCTACATTGTGAGGTATATTTAAACTTATTATATCAACAGGAGTACTCGGCAATGTACTTGTTATTTTTGGTACAACGTGACAATGAATTTGTTTTGTATAAGACTTGTTGCACGATTGTATATTAATAACGCATCGTTCTGTTATATTAAATGACAAATTATTGATGCCCGATATACGGAGCGGTTTAGTATTAAAAGTACATAATTTTAATTTATTTTTCAGGTTTTCAGTTAAAAACGAAGACTGGCTGCCGGTGTCCAACAACGCCCGCACAAGGTGAGCTTCATCTGAAGACTCGTTAAAAACTTTTATTACAGCAGTACACAGCAACACTTGGTTCGTGCAGACAGCAGACAGTGCGACTGGTGGCAGAGGATCTGGTGAAGGTGAGTTAACAGTTAAGCTTACTCGTTCATTTGTATTATTTTGTGATTTATTTATATGTAATAAGCTGTTATGATTGTATTTACAGGTTCGACACATGCCCCGGAGTCGACAACGTTTTGTGACGTGCCCTTCTCGTAGGCAATTAGTACAAATATTTAACCTCTTAACTTCTTCAATCCTGTTTGAGACATCTAATTGTTTAAATTTAGTACAATCATAAATACGATGACCTTGCTGATTACAATATAAACATAACAGATCACATACACTCTCAACAGAAGTTACAAAGGAATTCGACCCTTTTGTTTCTTTATAATTATTATTACAAGGTAAATTGTTGTGACTTTTATTATTAAAATTAGTTTTAGACTGATTAAAATAAACTCCTTTGTCGCCAACCGCAACCGTCGCTGTCGCTTCTAAGACATCCGCGCGATTACGTATAAATGTATAAAATTCTTCTAGGCTTGGAATATCAGACAAATTATTTCGGAACTCCTCCCATTTCATATACGTAACGCTATCTAACTTTGACGAGATCATGTAAATAATTAAAACATCCCAATGATCTGTCTTTTGACCAAGTGTGTTGAGGGCTCTTAAATTTTTTGATACATAATCAACTAAATATCTTAGTGATTTGTGTGATTCTTTAACTAAAGGCGTAAAATTAAATAATGCCTTAAGATGATTAGTTATTAAAATCTTTTTGTTATCATATCTACTACGTAACAGATCCCAAGCAACAGAATAATTATCTGAGGTAAACTCCAACGACTTTAGTACTTCAAGGGCACCGCCCTCTAGTGAGGACCTCAGGTAATGGTATTTATTGATGTCTGGAATTGATTTATTTGAATGAATTAACGACTGGAAAGTGTCACGATATTCAAGCCATTTTAAATAAGACCCATCAAATGTTGGGAGTTGAATAGTAGGTAATTTTATAGAATTTAAATTTTCAGAATGTGAACAACATGTTTCAGACTCATTTTTGGCCGTATTACAGTACTTGTTAATAGTATCCTTTAAACCAGCAATAACGGTTATAAATTTATCTTCAGATTCTATCCTCAAATTAATTTGATCGTTCATAAATTCTTCATCACCACTAAGAGATTCAATTTGAGTCTGAACCCTGTCAAACTCCCTGAATAAATCTTGACACTTATCCAAACGCAATTGAAATTCTATTTTCTGTGCACTTGTTATAGTCTTAAGATTGGATAGACTGGTTACAAATTGTGCAGTATTAGTTAAACGACCCTTCAAATAAGCACGGGATCGTACTAATCTACATAATTCCTCATTAATATCAAACTTTTCTTTAGACATCATTAAACACTACTACCCACCTACTTAATAATAATTTTTTATACTAACTATGTTTTACCTAATTACGAAAATTACGGCTATTAATGAACTAGGCAAAAAAATTGTGCATCAAACCCAATGATGTTCCACGCTCCAATCGCCTCGCTTAATATGGCCACGTCTCGATCAGCTGATCGGCAGCGGCAGCTGCACCGCTTACGGGCCGGGGCTTCACGGGATTACTCGCGGAACTTGCGAGTCCACGATTACCGCTGGTATTATATCCTGAAAACGTTCGGTAGAAATGTTTGAAGCAAAGCATAGGCTTAGACAGGCGTAGGCGAAGTTTTTGTAGGTATATAGGTCAGAAATTTAGCAAAAATTACGCTAGTATTTTAAACTATACTGCTATTATATTGCTAGTGATCTTGTGAATGAAATCGAAAGTATTATGCACAAAAGCGAGTTACGTATTTACTGCGTACGCATTAAAATAGTAGGTAGGCAGGTGCTAAGGACAACGCAAATAAGTTAAGTATCTACTGGTAAATAGATGGGAAAGTAATTGCACATTATTTAACTTTGTTATTTGCACTGATATACATACATATTTACCACTGACACGAAGACAAATTGCACAATTAACACATTATGAAACTGTTACGAAAAAAAATTAAATTTTGTTTTAATTTAGGTACCTATTGGACCATATTTATACAAATAGAAAGGAATTTGGAACAAAGGAAATATTAGGAACGAGCTACTCCCCTCGGATCGAACCTCCTGCTGTGGAGCCAACGTCCAGAATAGGTACAGAGAGATCCACCGTACATGGTTTAACTGCAGCCATTCACTTCAATCCATTTTTGTCCAAATCCAAATGGTAAACATTCGTCAGCTTGATTTTTTGCAGTTATTGCTCCAACGGAACCAAAAAACTTTGGCGACCGTAAACAAAGTTTGCTGCAGATTTGGATACGAGGATTACACAGATACCATTCTATAGAAAAATTCCACATCGTCATTGTGACATTGCTCGTGGCGGCGCGGCGCGTAGCGGACTTTGGACCGTTCGAGATGGTTCCGTTGGAGCAATAACTGTCACGGTCGCCAAAAAACTTGTTGGGCGAGTAAATGAGGCACCAGTCTCGTATAAACTTTATATATTAGAAATTAAATAAAATATGTACAAGTTGATCGAATGACGCGACATTTGCTTCTTCGTCCGTCGTTAAGTTAGCTATGCATCGGTGCACCGCGCCGCCCTCGCCCCGCGGCACGCGCCGGATACACCGTCGCTTGTGGGCGATGTTCACGCGTGAACAGGCCACTAGATATTTATAGAATTTAACAGTTAGGAGCCGGGATATTGTATGGAGAACGTGTTTAAGCTATGCGTCAACACGTAACTAATCTCATTTGATGAGCGGTTAGCAAGCCCTTATTAGCGACGTAACGACACGGTATCAAATGTACCTAATGTACGCGATTTGGTATAATATAGAAAATAATCTAGCACCTACTTATAGTGTTCTGTGTACAAATGTAGTTTTTGGAAATCCATTGTTGAATCTACTCTTATATTAGATCGCACTATTCCGCTATTTTCACAATTCAACCTTCGAATTCATCATGTAGTTGGCCACCCTCCACACTACTACTGTAATTAAATTGACAAAAGAGTACGGCTGTAAAAATAAACAGGAAAATACGATGATTGATTTATTAAGATTAACGGATTTTAATTCAGTTTTTTATTCGAAAGCTAAAGTAATAGTTATATACTTACAATAGTTGTAAAACAATAATAAGCCTTATTCTTAACAACGTATAAACATGTTTTTTTCTAAAGCTGCAATTAATAGAACCCATTCTTGGTATAAGCCTCTTACAGCTTCGCTATTTACAGTAGGTATAAGTACAGAGATAATACAGAAAACTTTGAAAGCAAAACTAAGTACCTACCTAGTATATTTACGACGACACTAAAGCTATGTTCAGATGGCAAATTTTTGACGCGCGTTGGCAAAACGTGCATTTAGACGTCTATACAGGTATTTATCTAAAAACTGGACACACGCGCGTGCGTTATTACGCGTTAGCGAGGGTGAACGCAGGGCTTAGAAAATAAAAATCAAGACGCAGACAATCGGGCGTTAACGCTTAAACAGTTTTCATCGTGTCCGATAATAATACCTCTCTTTAAATGTACTCAGTTTAAATGTTGAAATGTGTGATTAAAATGGATCTAGGCCAGCAATTTGTAATGCTGGTTTGCTATATACCTACGCTTACAATCGCTCTTCATCTGAGTTCTCTCTAAATCTGATCGTGCGTTGACGCGCGTTAACGCGCGTTATATCTGCAGCTTATCCCAAGAGTGCGATTGTCAACGACATGCTTCGACTAACTCGTACCTACATAAACTTAGAGCGATTGTTACTGAAGTATGTCGATGCCATTTTTATAACTGGCTGTATTATACTTCATCTTTAAAATTTTATTTCGTGAAATACGCTGGTTGACTACAAAAGCGTAACAAGATTTCGTCAACAGCTGTGACATAGTCCATTACGCAAAAAGTAAACAGAATAAAGAATTTTCTTTTTCTTTTTATAATGTTGAAAGGCAATCCTTTGAAATGGTCAAGTAGGTTGAAAAGACTTTTGTTGCAGTCGATACAAAAGCTTTATTGAAAACCTTCAAAAGTAACTTATACCTACTTTATATTATTATAAGTGAATAAACCTTAAATAACTCTATACCCTAAGTCATTATAGCTAAAATAGGTTTATAATTAGTTTGTCTTTGTCTGTCATCTTGACATTTCTCCTAGTAAGAAAGAGACAAAGTCCATTTTCACTAAAAAGTCTTATTTCTTTTTCCTATGAATAAGGCCGTCAATAGATACCGACAAAAAGAACACGTGGGTGCTGGTTATATACGGCTAGGTATATTCCTGTATAAAATCCCTACTAATACATAATTATGAATGCGAAAGTAACTCCGTCTGTATGTTACGCTTCCACGCCTAACCTAACCTAACCTAACCGATATGGATAACATTTAGTATGAAGATGGTTTGAGTCCTAGCGAAGATGATAAGATAGTTATATGCGCAGGCGGAGCCGCGGCCGGATAGTTTAGAATATTTTTGGGTGCTGTAAAAAAGATAAATACAATAATAATCAACAAAATATAGTTTTGGCTTCGGAAAACAAGAAGAAGCTTAGACCTTCATATAATGTCCATATAACTGCAGAAGAACTTGTTAGGTACCCATAGTTACCTACCTAGGTCTTACTGTTGCTGTATTCTTTTACCAAATAACTACCTACTGCAAACTTTTTTTAAACAACCAAGTCAGCTACGAACGCCCCACAACCGATGCCGAGCCTACGGATGCTGAACACCAGAGGCATCACACTTCACATACACACACTTGGGCGTTGGCTAACTTCACCTAATAATACACAATAATAATAATAATAATATAATATTCTTGGACATTAAAAGACACGATCATCTGATCCCATACTAAACAAAGCTGGTGTCATGAAAACCAAATATCTGATATACTAAAGATACTACTAATTATTCAATCAAAAGTTATTACACTGTATGTATTATGTGACGTGTCGATAACTTCTAGAATGATCTAACAAAATTGAGTGAACGAGAGTTAGTAATAAAGTATCTGAGTACTGCTCAGCAAAATAAATAAGATTAAAATATTATTTAAATCACAAGACAATATTATACACAAAACGGGTCATTACGCTAAATTGATGTTTACTTAAAATATCGGAGAGAATATTTTTTTAGATCAAAAGGGAAAATACTTTTCCCATTTTTTACGGTGGCAAAAATAATTTGATTTCATGAGAGGGATGTCGACGGTTGATTTTAAATTTAACTTCTCTGAACTTGGAAAGTGGAATGGATTTTTTATGTACCTACTTCAAAACATTAAGTGTTTATTTACGACGAAATTTTTCCTTCGGTTTTAAGTGGGAAACCTTAGTAGGTAGATGTACTTTGGTACCTAAATTGAAAATTGTAAAGATTAGGTACTTTTTACAATAAATAAATTATAGATAGGTAATAAATATTATTTGTTTGCAAATAAATACACTATTGCTAAAGTTAAATACTTTTAAGAAACTTAGCAATTAACATACAAAATTACAATAATAATCGTAGTTCTTTATACAGGTATAGTATTTAGTATAGTACCTAGTATATTTTATACAGGTGACAGTGGTGTTTGCATCTTGGCATATTTTACTGTTGGCACACTGGCTCCCAAACTGAGATATATATCTGATATTATGGAATTCACTTTTTATTCACAGCTTAATCACATTTTATTCATTGGAATAAAACTACTTTGATCAAATTTTATGGCGGTTTATTTTAGATTTTAGCTCCCGACGTTTCAAAGTCTTTTCAGACCTCATGTTCATGAAGTCTACAAAAAACTTCTGGAACAGTCAATGCTATTATGTTCTATCGCGGTACAGAATAAGTACCAAAAAATAATATGCACACTGTTCTAAAATAACTGCAAATTATATAGATTACAAGCACACGAAGATCATTTGCACTGTGAAATCCAAATTAGGCGATAATTAATAGCCATCTGTATATTAGTTTTGAATGAGTTAATGCATTCAAATTCTGAGTGAATGAATCGAGGACGCATTATGTCATTCGCAATCCCTGCTCGGTCACGTGGAATATCACCATCCCGAATTTGTTGATAGGAACAATGCTGAACCGAATTATCGACGTAAGCTTAAATGGTTAGGAGATTATCTTGAAAAGTAATCTGATTAATACTTACTAGTCCATAGGTATATGTATGCATAAAACTACTAGTTACCACTACATATTATTATACTATACATATATTATACATATATTATTATTATTATAATTTTGCACTTTCATTATTTCACTTATATTATTAAACTATACTACTATACATATATTGTACTTTTTCCAGTCTTAATTAAAACAAAAAGCCTTTTCTCATCACTTTGATTCAAACCTCATTAGTGTCCCACTGCTGAGCACGGGTCTGATACGAGTTGAGAGAGTTTAGGCCTTAATCCACACACGCTGGCCAAATGCGGTAGATGTCACATGACCTCTAATAAATAGTTCATAGACATGCCGGTTTCCTGACGATGTTCTTCTTCGCCGATATGGAAAAGCGGCGATAAAAATAAAACAATTTACACAAATATGTAAGCACGATCGGAAATTAAACACGCGACCTGATTTTTAAAGGCGAGGCTGATACCGCTGCAAATAATCTTAATCTCTAATTGTTTTAGTTAATTTATCCCTACTAATATTATAAATGCGAAAGTAACTCTGTCTGTCTGTATGTTACGCTTTCCCGCTTAAACTACTGAACCGATTTGGATGAAATTGGGTATGGAGGTAGTTTAAGACCCGAGAAAGGACATAGGATAGTTTTTATCCGACTGCGCAAAAAGAAGGTAATGTTTTGACGCGATAACCGACATACACGCGGGCGAAGCCGCTGTCGGAAAGCTAGTATTATTATAAATAATCTTCAGATTGCTAGTAACAAAAATGTTAGAAAATAAAATGCCCAATAGATAAATAAAACTATATTGAATCAGTAAATAATTCAATTGTATCCCCACTGTTAAACGCGCACGTACCTAATTGACATTAATGGGTTCCGAAAGACCCATTGACAAGGGAATTCTTGATCAGCATATTGTACGCTCGGGGCATCTCATTATGTCCAGTCATCATTCACCCCAGAACAACTGACACAAGTGCTAATGATTAGAACATTTTCACGCTTCACAAATAATATGTATACCCGAATTATGTTACCTTTTCGTAGTAAGTTCATACAAAGGTATAAGAACTAACACAGACTGCATGAAAGTAAACTGATATTGAGCATTAGACATTTATCTCGCACTCGATACATAATATAATATGTCGATTAAAAACTAGTGATATATTGCTATAGACTACTCGTTGCAAGTCGTGCGTTGAGTGGTAGACTTATCTCTAACGTGACATTCTGAGAAACCGATTTTTTTTTTCAATCGAGGTGCGCCATTTTTCGACTTATCTAAAACTAAAGCGCGAGCATCAAGGACCATTACTTAAAAGTTCTGCAGACAGGCTCAGGTTAATTATTGCTCGACTGCATTACATTATGAGCAACAAATTGAATTGAATTGTAATGAATAAAAATATTAAGAAATAATAATTATTTTATTTAATTGGCTAATTTTTTTACAAAGAAAATAAGTAGTTGGTAACAACCCTTTAGTGTCTCACTGATATTTCAATGTTCCTATTTCCGTCTCCATGGCGGTGTTAGGCGTTTCCAGCGTGTATTTAGTTTTGTTAATTTTATTTTAATATTTAATTGATAAGTTATCTGTTAAAATCATTTAGTTTACTAATACGTCAACTTCAGTTAGAGCTTTTACCACTATATCATAAATTGTACAGAAACTGTTACAATCACATTAATAAATTATATTTGAAATGTGAAGACTTTTTTCATTTACTAAATATTTTCATTTAAATATTTTCAACCGTCACTTCTAAAAAATAAACCAAGGCAACCGTAACACAACAACTTTTTTTTACATTAACCTTTTACCGTTCCCAAGGATCGATGGATTTTAAGATGGAACAGTTCTTTAGTCATTGTGTATAGAGTGACAATAACTTTTATTAACAGCATTTTGACGTGACAACGTCTTAAATTAGGTTGCGGCTGGGAGGCACTTATGAAAAAGTGTAACGCTCAGTAACGTTACGATGAGTCACCGAACGAGAGAGAGGCCCGCCGAATGCCTTGCGTCTCTCTCCCACTCAACTATGTTTCATCCTTCTTCCTACTATACGAATGAATATTCACATTAAAATTATTTTACCACTCAAAGTCGTTGTCACGTAAAACTTTCGCCCGTATACCGAATTTACAGGCAACCAATTTTTTTTTATTATTGTAAAGATTAGTCCTTAATTAGAAAGAAAAACATTTATTTGACAAAGATAGGACACACAAAATCAAATGATTAAAAAAAACACATAAAAAGTAAAAAAATAAATAAAACACAAATGGAAACTGTAAAAAATAAAAATTAAACAAAAAACAAATTATGTAATTATGTAATAATTATGCACTATAAAAAAATAACTTTAGTTATAAAATAATTTTCTAACAAAATTGTTTTATTAGTTTAGCGGTCAACAAAAGGTGCAACAAAAACGGTGATAGGAAACCATCCGATGGGACGGTGATAGGTGTTTTAGCATTTATTTCATTTACAAAATACATAAATTTTGTTTTTATTTTTAGTCATATATTTTAGTGATATCTTATTATATGCAGTTACGTTACCCAAAATTCTGATCAGATATCTGATTATCCTGATATTTGCATGTACGTGGAACTTTCAGCATTTTCTTTTTCGCAAATAATTTATTAATTCGCAATTTATATTTTGAACACAGCCACAAAGAGACTAATTATGTCTTACAATAAATTATGAAAGTGCGTAATTAAGTTATTACAATGTACCTTCTTCTTTGATAGAATTATGAAACCAATAAAAGTACTTAATTTAAATTAGGTAACTTTGCCTACATTGTTAGTATCAAAGCAAAAAAAATCTTGTGAAACTGTTTAAGTGACAACTTTGAAAGAGGAAACACTTTATTCTTTAAGAAACTGCTCGCTTTTCAACCGACTGCAAAAAGAAGGTTTTTAACTCAACTGTAAGTATGTTTTTTTTAATGTATGTTACGCGATAATTCTACCAATTTAAAAATGTATTTTGATATATTTTAATTTTAATTAAAATTAAACAACAATTTTATAAAAATGGTTGAATCACCCGTTTCGTTAAGATCCCATGCGTAACAGGGGGCTAGTCTGTTGCTGTTTATCGGGCAAAATTCCAAACTTGAGCAGCTACTAAGATTTTCAAAGTACATTGGAAAAGTATTTTTGTTCGACTCGGGAACCGAACCCGAATCGCAGTTAATAAGTTTACACGCTTAACACAGGACTACCGGGGCAAGATTTATTTGTATATCTACCTAATGTAGGTATATAATGTTTAAAGCTTTTGTCGTTGTCGGACGATGAACAAAAACTCCGATGAGTGTTTCAGGCCATTTCGCCGAATCGTTGTTTATTTTTGTCCACAATACAATTGTTTGTCATGTTTCCTGAGGGTGCTTGCGGTGCAACGATGACTGAAACGTTCCGAACGATTCGCTCATCGATTTCAACTCTTATCGATTAAATTGGGTGGTTATTTATTAGTTTTAGGTTGCCCGCCCACGACCAATTTTTATGACGGATTTTAACCTTGTGGCCTTAAGTTTTGTATTAAGTAGCACGAAATCGGTTTCAAAATCGATCGTGTGCGGGCAGCGTAAGGAATCAGTTGTTCGAATCTCCATATTGTTGAAGAAAACAAGCGCGTTTAAATACACATACAAGAACGTAGGTACATTCAACGGGATTAGAGTAAAACTATAAGAGTAACCTTGAGGGCTGAGTCACCTTCGTCTGTGAGTGTACCTTAAATTGAAAACGTGGTCCCCGGATGGTGCAAATCAGGTGACGGTATAATGCGGTCTGCTTCAGCCGTGGTTAGTGACCACCCGTCAGATCAAGCCGCACCGCCAAGTAGCCTTGCTGTATTCTGGTGACACCATGCAGAGAGGGTGGGTTGAAATTGTTGCTCCTTTAATGTTTCTAAACATATGGAAGCTCATTTCACTTTTCTTTTCTCACCGAAAATCATTTGTTATCACAAGTAGACTTCATTATTGCTTATCATCAAAGAAGTAAGCCATAAAGCTGAAAGTCTCGAACCAAAATTCGTTATATTTATTTAAACTAATATTATAAAGCTGAAGAGTTTGTTTATTTAAGGCGCTAATCTCAGAGACTAATTAAATGGCTCGTCTGATTAAAAATAATATTCAGTTAGATAGCTCATTTATTGAGCAAGGATTTAAGATACTTTTTATCTTACTGCTGGACACATGAAGCTGCTATGTTAACTTTGTATTTTAATTATGTATTACGTCTTTCTAGAATCTAAAACATCACCACACGGTTAAAGATCAAAGTATCTCAGCGCAATTTAAGTTTTATACCTAACATAACTAAGTACATTGTTGCTTGCAAGTATTTCCACGTAGTTCTAAACTAAACCACAGAAAGTACTACTAATACTATGAAACTGTGCGGACTGGTGGACTTACAGAAAATCCTTGCTTCCTATCTATTCGCGCAATAAATTGTAGAGTGGCGAAAATTCGTACTAGCAAAACCAGCTTCGTAGTTTTGATAGTGATCTGAGCTTCGGATTGTAGTAGGCTTTGCTTTTTGTTACTTGATACACGAACAGTATATGAAGCACTACCTTTAATTTTTACACACTTTTACTGTATAACTAACAGTAGGTAGTTTACACCATCCACCATACTACCTACCATTTTACACTTCTTTCTCAATGTTGCTTTTGAGTCAACTCTTTCTAGAACAGACTGACTGTATACAGTTAACTTTTTATGTTTGACTGGCCTTTTTATGTTTACTGGGGGGAAGTCCTATCCCTTCGCTTTGTATGGGCGCAGAGCGGGGGGTATGTGTGACTTCATACTGGTTACCTGAACTAAAACCCTGCGTATTCCTTCGCGCATCTCATTCATGGGAACCACAAGTTACACAACCGTGACACCCTGAATGTTGACTCGCCCTTCTAGGCGAGCTACGTCACGTAGTTTGGGAGGTTGAGATCTAAACGCGGGGTACGTTTAGATCTCCCACTGTCCACTGAACTAGAATTTTACGAGTCCCTGCAAACTGACTCTATCTACTTGCGTAAATCAACCCGGCAAATATTTCTTTATATATTATCGTTTGCGTGAATACGATACTAAGTCAAAATCATTCCCCTTGCCTTTTACCATTTCTATTGGGGTCGGCTCCCAGTCTAACATGATGCGGCTAGCTACCAGAATTATACGAGTGACTGCCATCAGACCTCGAAACCCATAGAGAACCAGTAGCCGAGATGGTTAGACCAGGTGTCAGATTATATTGGCTTCTGACTACATGTAACGATTGTAATATATGTGTTTAACGACAACCGGGACCAACGGCTTAACGTGCTTTCCGAGGCACGGAGGGTATTGTCTCAACCAACCAGACCCTGTAAAAAAAATTTGATGTTGCACAAATATTGTCCGGGGCGGGAATCGAACCCGCGACCTCCCGGGCACAGTATAACCCAATCGGACGGCTTACACCGCTCGACTAACGAGGTCGTCTAACGATACTAAGTTAAAATTAAAAAATGTATAAAATTAACAAATCAAATATTTGTAGGAAAAACTCTTCCAGTAAGAAAAGTAATTTCCAAACAAATCTACGAAATCCTAAAAAACCAAGAAGTACAAACACGCTTTCCAATCTAGTTCGTAATGATATACTGAACTCATTTCGGTCTCCACCATTCCAATGGGTTTCCTAATCTCAAATGTTCATAACTCACTCATCCTCCACGTTCTGTGTTTTATCGAATTTACACGTTTCCAAAATCCAATCGTGTAGTGTTGAGCGAAAAATGTCACAGCAAAATAGGACTTTATAATACATGTGAACCTGGCGGGTGCAATATGCTGACGTTAGAAGAACACTTTGCACTCGATTTTCGCTGTATGAGAGACTGGCGGAGTATAACTAACGAGATATTACTCTGTACCACGTATTGAACGGGAATACTACCACGACGACGACTACTACTTCTTAGTGTCCCACTGTTGGGCACCGGTCTTCTCTAAACTATCTTATGAGTGGAGAGAATTTAGTCCTTAATCGACATACGCTGGACAAGTGCGGGTTGGTGGATGTCACATGTCCTCGAATGATTAGTTCTTAGACATGCCGGTTTCCTCACGATGTTTTTTTTCACCGATATTGAGCAACATAGATGAAACAATTCACACAAACATGTGTGATCACGACCAGGATTCGAACCCGCGACCTTATTTTTCTAAGGCGAGGCCCGTACCGCTGTGCCACCGCTGCTCCAATGTTTACAATATTATATCACAAAGCTAGATCATCTGTCACAAGGTATGACAGTCAGCACGATATTGCAGCGAGATATAAAATTGCCTGTTCTCTTGGGCAAAGACCAAGCGTCATCAGCGGTAACATCGAGTCCGTGGTCGACACACGTAGTGTCTTGAAAAGCACAAAGTTACGTCGAGACGCCTTGCTATTAAAAAATGTGTTCTGTTAGCTATTGTAATAGAGTTGGAATCATAACAATATGAGTTGTGTGCCACTGTGGTGACATTGGTTGGTTATTGTTTTAAAAAAATCCGTCATTATCAAAAATTACCTACATAACTTATTACTACCGGGTATGGGGGTATTTTTACATTTTGTTTTTTTTTATTTTTTCCACTATTGGTGCATGGCAGTCAGCTGTCTTGAACAGTTTGTCAACAGACTGTTAACCTGCGCGCGTGCATATAGGCAATATTCAAAAAAAATGTTTTTAACATAGTTCGATCTAATCTTGGATGGGTTCGAAAGCAGTATTCGTTTAAAGTGCGTTAAGGTAAGTTAATTTTTTTTTGTAGCAATGATTTATAAATTTGTTAAATACTTGTTGTGACATTACTTTAGGTTATATTTTCTACGTCTATGGTGCGCTCGGGGTAAAACCGTACGGGGTAATACCGGCAATATCTAACAATGGTACAAAACCGGGTACCACACCCGATTTTGTACCATTGTTAGATATTTCATTACATGTTATTGTGTATGTTTTATTGCTTCATCGCCGTTTAAATTAGAACTCGAAGAAAATAATTCCAAAAAAATAATTAAGAAAAGTGTTCCTAAAAAAATTTTTTTCACATGATATTTGCATTTATTGCACTAAAGTCGAAACACGATATCCACTGTCGATGCCTGCAACAATGCCTATAATGCAAAAAATGGGCTTTTAAAGGTTGTAGGTACTGGTTGCGAACCAGTGGAGAATTTGTCAAGACAAATTACAGTGTCTCAAATCTTATGTAGGGGCAATGTCAGGTATAAAATAAAAGGGAAACCCGGTTTTAGAACAGGCTTGAGGCGAAATCGTAAAATGGAAGGGTTTTGAAATATATATATTTATAATATTTATTATTGTGAAATAAGTGATCTCGTTATTAAATCCAAAAGAGAACTAGTTTTACTAAACAAATTTTAATAAAACTGATTTGAAATAATTAAAATGTATTTTTTATTGATTTTTTCCTTAGCGTCCCGATTTTAGCCTACTTTCCCCTAGCATTATTTATGTATCAGAAATAAGGCCACTACGCTTACTAAACAATTGTGATACAAATTAAGCGTACCTGATACAATCTACTAACTATAATTTTTTTTTGTTTGTACAATAAAATTTTCACTTTAAATCATAGATCGAGACGTCTCTACATCATTTGTACTCTCAGTTTCTCAACAATGCAACAGTCGCAGGTAATATATTTTGAAATTTTCCACAGCTGTGAAGATGTTTCATGATGTCAAATAAAGTGTATCTAAATGGCTAACAGAAACACAAAAAACACTTTGTACAGTCAGTTACTAAAGTTTATTAACAGATTCAAATTTACAAAACATCTTAATACTAAAAGAGAACATAAATGAGTGTCGGAAAATAAAAATAAGCCGGTCTTCTTTTTACTTTACAATTGTTCCACATGATAATGAAACCTATTTCTGTTTAGATGTCTTAGTGAATTTGTTATTCAACTTTAGTAGCTAACTTTAGTTGTCAAAACACTTAGTTGACACGTGACCTGAAGGCTGCTTTATATCTTAGGCAAAAGAACAGCATTGCCCTTCTACGCGGCGATGCTGCTAGCCTTTTGTG
Organism: Meganola albula; assembly: GCA_936450015.1. Taxonomy (NCBI): domain Eukaryota; kingdom Metazoa; phylum Arthropoda; class Insecta; order Lepidoptera; family Nolidae; genus Meganola; species Meganola albula. The sequence continues at coordinate 6,509,962 of OW388155.1, read as the reverse complement.
TAAGTTTCCAGAAAATAACGATGCGGAAGAATTTTGAGACGTATTAGTTTAGGTTAGGCATTAGTAAGTTTAGTTCTTCAACAATTGTATATTTGTGTTGTAAATATATCTATATTGCACTTTAGTAACTGACTGTACATTTAACTTAGGGTATGTGCCTTAAATTACACTTAACATACAAAGGAAAATTGTGATGACAGGTATATCACTTAAACTAAGCCTTCTAAGTACCTACTTTATGTAAAGGATATATCCTTCTTGATGTATGTTCTGGATATGTATATTGTGTGTTCTTCAGTCACGATGTATTTTGAAAACATTACTCTTTTTAGATTAATTATTGGCGCCAAAACTCCTTAATATATTTATTTTTTATATTTAATGTACTCAGTGTCACTTTTACAAATAAGACGAATCCATTGACACCACTTACTAAATAACAAATGAGCATCGTTAGCGCAGCGGTACGGGTTTCGAAGGTCGCGTGTTCGATTCCTGTTCGTGATCTTTGTATCATCAGCAGCTGGTAATTGTTACATCACCGCAGCTCAATACCGGTGAAAAGCGGAACAGCTAAGAACTAATCATAACTTGTAAGATAGTTAGAGAAGACCCGTGCTCAGCAGTGGGACACGAAAACAAAAGGGTTGAACAGGTACATAAAAAATCCCCACAAACGTCTACGATCGATTTTTCGGTGGTGGATCGGATCAGCCTGGAGTTTTGCATTGAATTGCACAAAATCGGGAATAAAAATCGGTGAATAAAACGGCCGTGTGCGTGTAGCGTAAGGCTCTAGGGTGTGCCAAAGAAATATGATTCATTTTAATGTTTTTATTCCTTTAAAACGTTGATATCAGTTCGTAAACAATATTGAAAAATAGTTGGTTGAATGGTTGGAATATACCACTAGCTTGGAATCCAGTGCTTAATTTATTAGTAGGTACCAAACCCAAGCAAAATCAACTCAGAATTCAAGACACTGTGAGCTTAGTTTGCTTAAATCGGCACGCAACTTAAATAATAATGTTTGTAGGTAGTCAGTAATAGTTAATTGTGATTAATATTTTTGGACGTCAAATACCTCAGTCTACCCGTGACCATGAAGTCTGAAAAGACTAGACTGTATCTAAAATATACCGCAATAAATCCGTTATAAAGTAGTGTTATTTAAATGTGTGATATTACACTTACTCTTGTTTTTAATTTTTCTTTTTTTTTACATTTTCTATTTGAGTTGTTTTTTTTCTCTTTCTTTGTGTTTTTTTTATTATCATTTGATTTTGTGTGTCCTGTCTTTGTCAAATAAATGTTTTTCTTTCTTTCTTTTATTTCTATTCGCGTAAATCTAAGAAAATACAATTGAAAAGTTTTTTTTTCAAAAAGAACTAAGTTGAAATTATATTTTCGTGCACAAAGAAATGTCAAAGCCAAGAAATTCTCCGTGTAAGTGGACAGTCCAACCCTCCAACTATTATATTTGCATAGCAAACGATTCCCGGGAACCTTTTGATGTCAATACACAAAACTGCTTCGCCGCGACGCCTGTTAAACAGTCCCTCAAAGACATTTTGAAATTGGGTCTAATATAGTTCCAAGGATAATGTTGTCTTCTGTAGTGTACCAATTTATTATGTATAGAGTGACTGGTAATTAGTGTTACTGTACCACGTGGTAGTACCTACTCATGATTTCAAACAACTTTCTTTCCTGAACAAACTTTTTTTTATTAATTTCTCAATTTTATATTGAGCTGTGCAGTAGAAACAAAGTTGATGGAGTGTATGAAGGAACGAGATGACACGTGGCGGTGTAACGTGACTCAGTATTAAATACCTAGCGATATTCATAAAAATAAAGATGCTCCAATTAAATTTTATTTTGGAAATTTGTTTGTACAACCTACATCGTATACCTAATGATGGAATGTGTCCAATTTGAGGTAAGTAGATACATTAATAAAGGACTTGAACAAAGTTGATATAGGCATCAGTGGCGAAGAGTCCATACAAGCTGATTCCTATCGGGTTTCCTTTAAGAAATGGTCAATATCACACGTACCTACTTAATAATATATTACGTAACGGTTATATGTAAAAGTTTAAATAGCAACAAAAATAAGTAGGTATAGCATCAAGGGTAAGAACAATTGGTAACGGTAGTAAAGAGATATTATTTTCCCAAGTAAGTAATCCTTTTTTGCTCCGGCTTCCCTTTTTCAGACTTCCATCCTTCGCCACTGATACGCATGTATCATAAAATTTTGTCGGAACCAACTAGTTATGATACAAAGATTTTGTTCAAATACCTAGCCTATATTTGTTAATAGATAATTGTTTAGGATACGATGGGACTGGCATACGCTGCGCGTAAATATCCTTTTTCAAAATAAAGATAAAAAAAGTGTTTGTAATCATGTTTGTTGCCTCGTGACTAAATATTTTACAATAATTACCAGCCACCCTGTATAGGTAAAATTGTGGTGTTGTCTAAGGGACTAGTGAGGCTGATTTTGATTATTATTTAAAAGCTGCTAATGTTTAACAAATATGTAAATTCAAACATGTCCTTATTATATAACCACTTTCTTCTTGACCGAATTTTATTTGATAATCAAACAAAATTAAAACAATGAGTAGTTAAACAAAACACAGTGGAACAACCATGCGCGGCATTTGAAACATGGTTTAAAATTTGCTTCTATTTTAATTTGGTCATATGCAATATTATGTTGTAAGGCATTCGCTTAAAGGTTAACCGAATTAACCTTATAACAACACAATAGGTCTACAAATTTACTTTCATAAATTTTCGATAAAACTAAGCTCGATTCGGAGTCACATTCAAAGTCACGGCTATTGTCTGTGCGAACTAAATGATTACTTAGAAAATCACTTTAGTAGGTCTTAAATCTATTTTGCATTACACAAAGGGAGCTAGATTGAATAAGTCATGTTGGATTAGAAAAATTACATAATTACTTTGTTTTAACTGTTAATGTTGTACGTAAAATTTACATTTCTACAATGAAAACCACTTAATCTATTAAAGAAAATTAGAATGTCTTATTTTTGCCTTTGTCTATAAGTCAGGTTTCTCGACGATTCTCAAATTAGGTATAAAGTTACATTTTAAACTTACTTAAAGTATTAAAGAACACTTGGTCATTCATAGCCTATTGTTTTTGCTTCTTTTTAATTAAAACAACATCAAACACGCATAAATTAATCTTTGTTTCTTTGTAAAGAGTATTATTCTTGAATTTAATTAAATGTATGATTTATAGTGACCCCAATTAACGATTGTCCAAAGTGGACAGAGTAGATTAATTTGTTTTTATCTTATTCTTAATTCGGTGTCCTTCTTCTGTGTTCTTCTTATTCAATAATCAAATCTAATAATCAAAATCATTAGATACCTGAAATTCCTTGTTTATTTTGTCACCATATTAAGAACTACAGGTCAGGTCCATAAAATATGCCAAGCGCCATAGCCACATAAACGACTATGTATACATGTTTACTTCCTTTTTTATTGTTAATATTTTTCTATATGTTATAACTAAAAATACCTTTGTAATTGTTATTGCTTGCTGTATTTCCCGCCAAATATTGTACACATGGTCACATGAATTAATATTAAACTCTCGTTCTTATAATGACTATAAAATGTTCATGTCTGTTTTATTTAAAACTAGCAACCTGCCCCAGCTTTGCACAGGTACAGATTATACACCTAAACCTTTCTCATGGATCTCTCTGTTTTTGTCTCAAAATTTGTTCAAAAGCTTTCAAGTTTATCGCGAAAAGAAAGCGGAAGCTACTTCATTTTATACTATATAAACATTTAATATATTAAAAGGCTTATAAGGCACTTTATGAGGCTATCTAAACTAAGCTAGGCTAAACTAAACGGTTTGAATTTGAGTAAGGAAAATTGATTTAATTTATATTATAATAAAAATCAAGTACCTAATTACATATTTTATTATTCTCGTGTAAGCTTCAATTAAAATTATTCAAATCTGGACAAACAAGACAAAGAAAGTTACAAAATTTATCGACTGCTTCATTATCCGTATTCTTGAGTCCTCAACTCAAACGGACACTTGGAATTCGGATAACAGATTTATTATTTACGTTTCATTATAAACTGGGGATTTGAGTTTGTTTTCGGATTAGATAACAATGGAAGAATGAATAAGTTTGGTGTGAAAGTTGATGAAATGACTGAATTTTAGTTAGTCGGAATGAATTCGTGATATTTGGATATCAAAGAGAAAATTCTTATTAAATTTGTAAAGAAATACAATATAAAACCACTTTATTATTTTGCACTGAAAGTTACTTCCACCCTTTTTAATGTCTCATAGCTGGGCATAAGTCTTCTCGCAACTAATTTTATGAAAAGAGTTAAGGCCTTAATCCCCACACGCTGGCCAATCGCCGATATTGATAACACTGAAACTAAGCTGAACTGCGCTGAAAGTATGGTGAAATATGTAACTACCTATATACCAGTTTAACTCATCATCAGCCTGCAGTATTCTGTATTAGTCCACTTTTTCATGTTCGCCACTTAGTACGATTAGCGGCTGCTCTGACCCAGTTCTGAATCGCCAGCCACGCAGTGATCATCGCTCCATCTAGTCTGAGGTTGTACTATACTACGTTTCCAGTTCTCCACTCAAGAATTCGACATTACTTAGGTAATTAAGTATTATTTTAGTGGAGATCAAGAGATCCATTAATGTGATTAGAAATATATTTAAATACATCATTACTATTTCTAAGCTCCCACTAAAACGAGTGATGTTTTAAATTGAAGATGTAGGTACATTTGTATATCTTTATACCTGAATATCGACGCCTTATTGGAAAAACATTGGAAATACATTTTTGCTCAAATTTATTTCAATGCGTTTCTAGGAAGAAATAATGGACTATTATAAAGTGTCGAACAATTCTAGCTACAAAAGTGGGTTAAATTTATAAAAAACGTAAGACGTCGTACAAAAACTTTACAGCACGCAGTCTTTTCTTCCTTCTGAAAAGTTAGTTATTTACACTTACGAGGTTTTTATTTTACTCTGTGGCGTCGATATCTGTATTCCAGTTTTTGGTTCGTAGCGCTTTGGTTTTCATTACTTCATTAGCTGAGTAACCAAGACGGCTACTAAGCTATTTACGGAGTTTAAATATTTTTTTAAATATAAAATAATTTATTGAAGGGTTTCTTGCAACAATATTGATTGAGTTTAGATTCACTTGTAATAAATTTCAAATAGAATATAGAGAAGCTAAAGCAAAACAGTCACAGAACATCTATTGTAACTGAAATTTAGGGCCGTAAATCTAACTCAGTTCCGATACCACCGATGTTTGCAAATGCAGTGGACACAAATCTTCTGAATCCAACAGCAAAAAGTTGAGCTAACAAAAAATCTTAAACATCTGCTCGTCTGGTCAAAGGTTTATTAAAAAATAAATTATAAACTACATCATAAGTTATGCAACGGATTGAGAATTATATTAAATTCTTGGTAGAGTTCTGTTGGTTTATTATACAACATTTTCTGATACATTTTTATTCTGTGTATTTCTGTACTATATTTAGTTGTACCTTCTTGAAGAGGTTATAAAATTTTAGACACTAAGGCAATTTTAAAAACATTATATTACTTCACTTATATTGGTCAAGCAGACAAGAACAAAGTGCTTAGGTAGATATTACGACACATACTAATATTTTCGGGTTATTTAAGAAATTATGTAGAATCATAACACGATACATCTCCATTTAGTTTTGGGCCTGTAAATCAACCAGAAGCTGATAGGTAGCCTATAAGTTACTCTTATTTGTTACATTATTAATAAAAATAATAATAATCTAGTGGGACATTAAAACACGCGGTCATCTGATCCCAAACTAAGCAGAGCTTGTACTATGGAAGCCAGATAATTGGTAATATACTACATATAATACTTTACTTTTGTAAATACACACTTAAATATAATAATACACACAGACTCTAGACAAACAAACATGTTCATCACACAAATGTCTGACTTATGTGGGAATCGAACTCACGACCTGCGGCGTGAAAAGCACGTATCTTACCGACCAAGCCTCGGACCCGTCTTTGGTACATTCTTGCAGTTTTAATTCTAATTTTAACTGTTTTAATTTTAACTCTACCTATATACAAAGAAATTTCGAGAGTTTAAAGTAATTTTTACTATGGTCAGTATGAAACAACATTTAAAACTGAAAAGCGTAGCACACTTTTCTTCTCAACTCGTATTGTGGTAAAATTGTTACTTTGAAGCGTAATTTTCCGGTGAAAAAAGGTTGTAAGTTCTAGCGCATGTGTGCGAATAGCTGGTTATGCTATCTACATGCTCTCACTCTAATGAGGCCGTACATCCATTAAGCTATTTACTAATTAGGTGCGAGTGCGATTGCGCGGCACAATTCTGAGTGGACCACAATACTGAAACAACTTGTTTATTCACTTTGCTTAAGCCTTTTCAAATGTATACCTTATACGTTTTAGTAGAAAACCAATATTTGTTTAATGACTTTGTATAGTATGAAAATATTTTTAGTTACTTTTATACCGAAGTCTACGTTATTATATTCTGTCAACTGTATCAAAAATTCATTGATATAGTTGACAGAATATAATAACGTAACTAACTTATTGTAGTACGTCAATGGATGGGGCAGATGAAACCTTATAATTACCAATTGAGAAAGGATTCTCAAAGTTTAAAAATTCCACTTTGTTCGCTACCCACCCAATTGTTTTTATAAATCTTGTAAAGTCCTAACAGTTCGGCAGCTTTTCATTCTGAGCATAGTAATAAAACAACTCTTCTTTACAGCACGGAGCTCACCTATATACTACCAATTTTGTATTACATTGTGCTTTTATTTGTTAAACTTTAACTATTTATTAATTAAATAAACATTACTTACTCGCTTCATTAATTTCTAATTTTTGTTTTATTTACAAAGTCTATTTTAAGAAAAATAAGGTTTTGACTAGAAATTACAAATTTATACATTAACCCTTTATTCTTTTACTGCAATTTATTGCCTTGTTCATCATACTGATAAGGAAAACTAGTGGTAATTGACAGTTATATTCTGGCAAAGACAATCTTTATTTTCCAAGACATCATTACACTTTTACTGAATATAATATTTTCTACTAACCACGCCTCTTCCCGCCAACCGCGTCAATTCTGTCTTACAAGAGTAGATATGGCTTGGATTGTAGAAATGGGTTTAGTCTCTTCATAAGCACTCCTACTTTTACTTTAGTGTTTATATTAAAAATGAAAATTTAAATTTTAGGTGTGTTGGTCTTTGGCCACATCTTAAGGCGATGTATTCTTATGCAAGTGCGTGGACAATAACTTCCTATTTATTGCTGAGGATCGTAATCCCCCAAGCATAGAGTAATTATTATCCTAATTTAATTTTAATTTCCTAATATAATTTTTCGCCATCTTTTTCAGTATTTGGCGTCATGGAGCGCATCGCGTAGTTTGGTATTCAGAATAGAGCGAATTTGGTCCGATTATCTTAATGGATTAACCATAATTATTCGAGGTTCTATACGTCTTTCCTGGCTATATGAACAGAAAACTCCAGGATTATCCGTGAACAGATTGAAGGGAGCCTAGTTTTGATTTAAAGTTCCCGTAGAATTGACTCGTTAGTGATGAAAGCAGTCTACGGTATCTGAAGCATTTTCCTCCAGCACTACATCTCGAATATGTCTATGCGATCTCAATCAGCCTTTGTCAGAGCTATTCAAAATAGCAAGAATCATAAAACTATCTTTAAAAAAAAATAAAAGGCACAAAACTATCCCAAACAAAAAAAAGAAAAACAATAAAATGTGCATGAACCGGAATGCCCGTTACAATGGAAATCAAAGTTCCATCATGCCCGCGTTTGATCTAAATTCGATACGCGTACTGCGTGGTTTCATTCAGTTCAATACCCAACCGATATTTTATGCGCATAAGACGCATATGTCTGTCAACACTTTGTTGTTATTACTGGGATTTTATTTATGATTCTTTGTAGCTAAAGTATTGGTCTATATAACCGCCGCTGACACGATTATTATTGCTGATATAATTAAGTGAAGTGCTTTTCTTATCTATCATTTGACTGTATGTACAAGATGGCCCATCGAAGTGTCAACATTTATTTGTGAATTACAAACAAGTTTTGACACTTTCATCAAGAGTCTCCCTATACGTAGGTACCCAATAATTAATTAATTTAATACAGTTGGATATAAGTACATAGAGATATCTAGAAAAGAATTTTTAAATCCGTCGACGGACTTATACGGACAAACTAATGCTGTAATATAATGACTGTGAGAGTAATGAGCACCTGTGCCGAAGCGGTATCAGCCTCGCCTATATAATATCGCAGTTTCGATTCCAGGTCGTGCCCATACTTCTTTGTGTGAATTTATTCATCACCACTGCTCAATAACGGTGAGGGAAAACTTTGTGTGGAAACTGACATGTCTTAGATCTAATCATTCGAGGACTTGTGAGATCCACAAATCCGCACTTGGTCAGCTTATGTGGATTAAAGCCGAAACTCTCTCAATTCATATGATAGTTGAGAGAAGACCCGTGCCCAGCAGTAGGACACTAAAAAATGTTGAAGAGAATGCTGAATTTACAGCTAGTTTTCTAAATGTTTTTGTTATTTAATTTTTAAATTATGGCTAGGTATATTTTTAATTCTAAATTAGAAAAGTCTTTTTGCTCGACCCGGGAATCGAACCCGGGTCTATGCGGTTATTGAGCAAATACGTTTACCACTAGTCCACTGAGGCTGCCCAGGCACAACAATTTAGGAAAAACGGAAACGATACTACTGCGTCTTGATGACCTCGGTAGTCGAGCGGTGCCGCGGTGTAAGCCGTCCGATTGGGTTATACAGTGCCCGGGAGTTCGCGGGTTCGATTCCCGCCCCGGACAATATTTGTGTAACAACAAAGATTGGTTTCGGTGTCTGGTTGGTTGACGGACTACCCTCCGTGCCTCGGAGAGCACGTTAAGCCGTCGGTCCCGGTTGTCATTTAACACATACATGACAGTCAGAAGCCAATATAATCTGACACCTGGTCTAACCATCTCGGCTACTGGTTCCCTATGGGTTTCGAGGTCAGATGGCAGTCGCTCGTATAATTCTGGTAGCTAGCCTCATCAGGTTAGACTGGGAGCCGACCCCAATAGAAATGAGAAAAAGGCAAGGCGAATGGAAACGATACTACTGCAACGTCTGCCACGTTCTAATTTTTATAATTACGTGAGAAGCATTTACACAACACATTAACAACGTATATTTTCTAATTGTGTTATCTTCAAAAGAACTAATCCAAAAAGAAAACTTTGTTTCAATAACTTAATTGCTCCGTAAGATGGATATCACGACAAAGGCTATTATTTTGTTTGAATGTAGCTTAGTTAGTGCCTTCGCTAAGTCTCACTGAATTGTTTTGCAAATACAACAGAAGTGGTCTCGTTGAACTCAATAGAAGTTGGGAGCACAGACATTATTGCTTTCTAAGAGTACTTCATTCATTATCTTTAACCGAGTCGTGGTTTTAGTGAATGTTTGTTTGCCGTATACGATTGTTGCTTTTTCCTCTTTTTTCTTAAATAGTTAAACAAATCAATAAAAAATACGACGTAAGTAAGTATCGGTTTTGCAACAATATAACTTAGTACCTACTCGCACAATTGTTAGATTGTATGTTACGGCTTGATTGTCAGACAATTTTGATGAACTTTAGTACGCAGATATTTTGAGCTCCGTCGATATAAAAATACTACTTTTTATCTGACTTCGCCAAGCGGGAGCAATGTTTTTTGCATCAAACGATTTAACCATGACAAAAGTTGGTACCATACCTACATATTTAATAGTTAGTTATATAGGTGCAATTCTGGAATCATCTATAATCAATAATCTGACACTACGCAACACACTCACGATGCAGCGTGGAAAAAATAAAATATTTTATATTGTATTTGTTCATAGTGTTATATTTTATATGGGCCTTAAAGCCTGAAATAAATGGTTATTATTATTATTATAATTCTTTGTAGAACAGGTAGTTGCTAAGCAAAATAAATGAAGGAACCTAAATGGAAATGGAAAGTGAACAATTCGACGAAAAGAAATGTAGAACATCATTTCTAGCTGTAAAAGGTTTTGCCAGAACTTCTGAAGTTGAAGTTTCTACAGAAAAATGAACAAAATACAATAACGCCGGACCTTCAAAGAAAAAGGGATGAAAAAATTCGAGTGTCACTTTATAAGTATCGCTACCAGCTTCTGACAACATATATTTGATAGAATTCATTGAATTTCAATGGGTCTCTGTTGTTATCAAAGAATTAACTAGTGGTTGGTCAGATTCAATCATTATATTTAATGTGTTTCTGTACTTACGATTGCATTTCATTTTCAATAAGCCTTGCATCTGCAATCAAAATTATACTTTGACAACAGTCATTGAGTGAATGCATTAAACTTTAATAAGGTGTATTATAGATTTTTTATTTAATTGTGATTCTTGATTCCCGTGTCGAGCAAAAGGACTTTCCTGATATAGGTACTTAGAAAATCTTATTTGTAGCCCGAAACATAGCCGGCGAAAAATGGGTAATATTCGTCTCTGTCTACACTTTCGGGTTATACAGACGTGAGGGGTATGTGTTATGTTATGAACATCAATTAGAAATCCTAATATCAAAACAATTAAATCCATTCATATCACAGGTTGAGAGTTACAGCACTGTTATTAAATACTAGTCATGTATTCTTGTACCTCCGCGAGCTTAATAGAAAATATTATCACCAAGTTAAGACTCAATACCTGATAATCTATCCGTGCCCAGCATTGCGATACTAAAAGGGTTAACCTTTTAGTATTCCACTGCGGGGCACGGGTCTCCTGTCAAATTTCTTTAGAGTTGGGACAACTGAGACCTTAATCCCCACAAGCTGGCCAAGTGCAGGTTTGTAGATATCACATGTCCAGAAATGATTCATTCTTAGACAAGCCGGTTTCATCAAGATGTTTTCCTTTACCGATATTGAGCAGCGGCGTTGAAACAATTTACACAAAGATGAGTGGGCACGACCGAAGATTGAACCTGCGCCCTTATATTTTAAAGACCAGGCCGATATCGCTACGCTGCTCAATAACAACCTACTAAAGTATATTACTTAATTCTAGCACCTTATTTATAACTTAAATGTACCTAATATTAAGCTTAAACTAGCCCCATCTTCGCGTACTTAAGAACGTGAGTTTCGAGATTGCTTGCATAATACGATAGTAGCACTTGCCTACATTATTAAATAAAACAGTATCTATAAAAACTCTCCATAAAGAAGAGCTCATTCATTATACCTAGAAGCACCGAGTGGCCCAGAAAAGAAGTCCCTACAAAGATGAACGCATCACACGCTATCTTTTGCTATACACCCATCTCTAAAGTGATATTACATGAATTAACTTGAGTGGAATAGTTTTTAATACTAGCAACATTGTCAAAAGCTACCAAATTTGAGATAATAATAATAATATTTAATCTCTCTAAACCATTTCTTTGACTACAGCAGCTAGTCGCAGTCTAAGGTGACTAGCCTGGTATGCAGAAGTTATTTTTATGCGCAAACGCACGTGCACTCTCCATTCTCTTCTCCTTCAGAGTCCGGTGGGACGGATTGATCACACGACCGGTAAAACATCGAGCACAAAACCGACGGCTTAACATGCTCTTCTTTCGGTGTATCACTCACACCGCCAACTTTTACCCCGCTATCCCGGGGCTAGAGTAGAGTACGCTTCGGTAGTTTAGAGGATTTGAGATAAGTAGTAGTAGTGGAAGCAAACTCTGTAGTTTCTCATAATGATCACTAAAATGAATCTGCTTGACAATTTTTATTTATTTATTGATTGATAAGAAAAAACTATACAATGTTTACCAATCAAGGATAAATCTTGGATAAAATTGATAATAGAGATGACAATAATACACCTATCAAGTTTCACCTATCAATATTCACCCTATTTATTTGGGTTACAGCATGGGAACGAGAGTAGTGATACTGCTTGCCAGACCTAATAAAAAATTGAAATTGCATTTTGACAGGTTCAAGTCAGTATTCAAACATTTTTCGATGTCTTCACCAGACATCCCGTAAGAACACGACTGGGTCATCTGGTGACGTGCCATTGTCTGGTGGGTGGTGACTAGCTGAGTCCAAAGCTAACTACTGATTACAGCTAGTTTAGTAGAATCACGTACTGTATACTCATAGTTTGACGGTAGCTATTTTTGAAGTTTGATTGATATAAAACACAATAAATAAAATCAAGAAGGCTTAGCAGGTAGATATTTATGTATTTGACAAATCTAAATATAATCACTGTTTTTATAAAAACGACGAAATTCAAAGTGTCAAATTAAATACAAAATAGATCATCATTAACCAAACCCCACACTGATTATAACTTGTAGTTACTAGTTCCAAATTACACGTTGGCAATCAAAATAGCGTTCAGGATATTATATGAAGCGGGAGCTTTGTGGTTCATTATAGCTAAGCCTATATTAATAATTATGTACGAAGCAAGTTCCACGCGAGCGTTCGTAAATGAGAAACTAAATACACTGAAGCTAAGATTAGGGAGTCGCCACTAAATGAGTTTATGGCGTGTTAGTATACCTCTATTGTGTTATTAGGGATACAACACTGGCTTTGGTGTTAAAACCTTTGTGGGTAGCATTAAAAATAGTGCTACAAAAGTTTGAAACATTTAGAAAACACGCATAAGCACATAACTACGTTTAGCAATTTTCACAGTTAAATTACCCCAAGTAAACTGATTATTATATTTTTAAGTCGGAAAATATTTAAAAAATTATTACCGAAAAGAGTTTGGAAGTGTTATAACTTTTGAGGGAAATTGTTTAAGGGAAAAGGGAAATTAATCTTTCTCTTAATTAGTAAAGTTGGTCGGACGCTAGACGGGGAATTCAGGGCCGATAAATCAAGGTATACTCCAGTTTCAAACAAGTGAAACAAGTATAGTAAAAACCATTCTTAGCTTTAATGTTTTCAATATTTCAGAGCCCCTCATCGATATTTCCCTAGACGGTTTTGGGAAACAGACAAATTTGTATTGTAGGTGTCATTAAAATAAGGTTTATAACATAACGATTAAGGAATTTAACAGTAGAAAGTTTAGTTTAAGTTCGTGGTCTACGAAGTCTGAAATGTTTACTATACTTGCATGTCACTATTAAATAAGACAAACCATAACTAAGTTTGTATATCCAATATTTTACTTTAATCATTTACATGTTTTACTTAGTAGAATACAGAAAAAAGGCATTTATATTATAAATTTGTGTTTTCTGATATATTTAGGTCTCATATATGAGCACGTAATCTTCATATATTACGTTGGCAATGCGAATTTTAGTCAGTAATCCAGCACGTAGACGGTAAAACATGTCTTTCAAATTACCTGCTTAACACTGTATTATCTTTCAAAGTAAGCCTATCTTAAATCTTCGCTGCTTGTCTTTAGATGGCACTCATGATTACAGGAGAATTTTCAGCGGCATTCAAATCGACGTTAATTAAGTACTACACCTTTTTGAAATTATCCCTCTGAAATCTGGTATAATTCACTATACCTACTTTTATTTATTTTGAATATTTTTTTGTAGAACATTAGGACTTGCTTGACTAAAAGTATTAGGTGTATTAGTGATATTGATCCGTTTCTCACGGCTATTAGATGCGTCATTGTAGCTTTGCAATATTGTGTGTTCTTTACAATTTTGGTAATAGGTTTACTTCTTCCTCCTTCAATAAATAGATAGTTTTTACTGCCATACAAAAGCATCAATTGTCGATAGAACGAATCGGCTCGAGTAGACAATTATGTAATTGGAAAGTGACCCTTCGGTTCCGATGGATTATCAGTTAGGGTTGGAATCGACCCTCTTAGAGTACTCCAAGAGGCTGTATAGGTATTTGACATTCGTAGGGGAACGTAGAATGAATTTAAACTCTACAAAAAACTGCAAGAGCGTTTGTGAGGACCTTAGGCGTTCCAAATTTCATAGCTACTGATGTATATTTTTTTGTTATAATGTGAAAATATTATTAAATAATAATAGCAATAAGAAGTTAAGTACTGGAAAAACTGAAAAATAGAAAAAAATATTTTATACTAGCTGCACGCACAATTTTGCCTGAGTGGTTAAAACTGATTTTCAATCTCTCTCCATCTTTTTTCTTTGATGCAAACCTTGTTCTGATAAAAATAAATAAAACAAAATAAGAATAATCCGTTTCGGTGTAGTCGTTTGGAAGTTATGAGATATTATAAAAGTTATATAAATAGATATCTACGGGATAAGCTGTCATTGAGGTAACAACCGCAAGATGAGAGATCAACGAACTTTAGCTATATTAACTCATTTGTATAAATAATTTATACCCTTTTGAACAACAAATGCAAATATCTAGTCAGCGAAAAAGGGAAGATTAAGACCGATAGGTTAGTAAAGTGATTGGGGGACGCATACATAATTATAATTCCCATTGGGGTCCGTTCCCCTTCCTTTAAAGAGGAGCTAATGTCAATACATAATTGAAACTGTGATAGCAGGTGGATTTGTGAGATAATCACCTTACATTTTAAATATTTAACACTTTTGTAACATCTTTATGCTTTAACCAATCAAGTGCGAGTAGATTCATTTACGAGGTTCGAATGAACTCACTCGGACTTGGTTATAGGTTTCAAACCTTTTTTCCAAACTTCCGACCATGAAGGTTTGATATAAAAGAAATTAGATTATCTGTGGGATAGCAGACGTCCGGAGCAGTTGTGTTTGGTTCCGAGTAGGTATCTACATATAATATGCGCGTCATACAATATTGATTGCTTAGCCATTGAAAGTAGTTATATACTTACATAAACACGTGTCATTTATTTAAGTGTTTCTAACGAACAAAGAATTTCTCTAACACCGTTTGCAATCATTAGCTCTAAGGCTATCTTGAATGTTCTAATATTTATAGGATTCATTAAAATTTCTTCCGCCGTGCGTGCTATAACGTAGATAACCCGAAAACTTCAACTTATCTCTCGCACGTAGTTGGTCGTTACACCGAAATTATGGCTGTGGTTAAACACATGCTACATTTACTCGAAAGTTCATGTTCCGCTTGAATAACTTCTCGTTTAACTGAAGGGTCGCATTTGATACAAAAACACTTCAGGCACTAGTGTAATGTCGAGAACAGCACTAGAGTTATGTTTGATCTCGTGAGATAAAGGAACTAAAATTAATTCAATGGCTTTTTACAGGTAGTTTTTCGGTCATATTTTTGGGTGTTTATTATTAAATGTAAATTTAATTATTGCCTCATAACTTTCTAATGACAAAAATTAAAGTAAATTCATGTCACAAATCTAAAAGATCTATTTAGAGATATCAATCATTGCTAAGTATCATTAAGTACTGTCAAAATCCATTCAAAAATATGTTTTGAATTTCGACTGCGGTAATGTTGCTGTACTTAACAAAGATGTTTATAGGATGTGTCTGAAAGGCAAGGAGAGGAAGTGCCTAGTACTATTTTATTCATTTTTCTGTAGTAAGACACTATAGGGCCATCTCTTTGAGCAAGGGAATTAAGATTTAGAAATGTATGGCGCGATGATAGAATTGCCGCATTTCTCTCGCTCATGAAGACGGCCCATATCATCATCATCATCATTATCGTCGTCGTCGTCAACCTCTTCAGCCTATTCAAGTCCACAGCTGGGCATAGGCCTCTTTTAAAGCCCGAACCGCGGCTTTTCTCATCCAATTTTTCCTAGCCGTCCTGCATTTTTGTTGCTTAAAGCGGACATGAAGCATTTGCGTATCTTTCTCTGGTATTTTCGACTACAATATTCATTTAGTGCCTATGTTAGTTATGTGGTAATACACAGCCAAAGGCTAACTTATTCAGCCAATTACCTACTAGAATTTGAGATGCTAGGATCTAAGAAGGAAGTAAGATTGCGCTTCCTAGAAAACACATGGTATTACACTACTAGCAGAATTAATTTGCCGTTTCGCTGCAAACGGCAAGTGCGAGAGAAAATATATAATGCACGGAACATTCCCACCCTCCATTCGTTTCAAAGGCAATTATGAACCCAATTTAAATTATGAATGGGCTTAGAAATTAGGGCATATTTTCTTCCAGTTTTAAAAGTAAGCCCTGTGGCAATAAAATTATTTCTATTCTGATATACTTTTTTACTCATTTGGAAAAGTATTTGTTTGATGAGTAAAAGGGATTTGATATTTAGCAAAAATATACATTGAAATTAAACTACTTTATAACGGATAGTCTCCCGGTTTAATTTAGAATTTTATATCCCGACGTTTCAAAGTCTTTTCAGACTTGGTCAAGAGAGGACTGAAGTATTTGACGTCCAAATTTATTAATCACGATTATTACTGACTATCTGCACACATCAGATTATTTAAGTTGTGTTCTATTTAAGCAAACTGAGCTCACGCCTCACAGTGTCTTGAATTCTGAGTCCATTTTGCTTGGGTTTTGGTACATGCAAATAAAGCACTGGGTCCCAAGCAGGTGGTATATTCCAACCATTTTCTCTATTGAAATTAGGATGTTTTTTAATTTCAATAGTCTCGCAGATCATTCTTGGTAGAAATCGGTGTTCTTTAACGAGTACCTGCGTTTTATCAATGGTTGGAGCCTTTTTGGTTATAAAGTAGTTTTAATTCAATGTGTAATATTCGCGTAAATCTAAAAAAATACAAAAATTTAAATACAGTTTAGAATTTGGGCAAACAGTCCGGTTGCAGTGTTCCTTTGATTATGATAACTGCCATTCCCTCAGGTACACAAGGTAAAATCACAAATAATTCAGTCTTATAGGTTCATTCAGTCTTATTTTCTTCTGAAATAGATTTGCGCTTGACCACAACTTGCCTGAAGTGAACAATAATGTGGTCTACGATGCCCAAAATCATTCGTAATCACTAGTGTATTATACAAATACATTCGTGATTACGAATGATTTTCGATGAGAAGGTGGCGTTGGAATGAGACTCCATATGGTTTGAAACTATAAAAAATCTAAAATTATAACCCACTTTCTCAAAAAGTGTCACTAGGCAAGGCCGCTTAGCGGTGCGGCTTTGTCTAGTAGATGGTCCCTTACCACGGCTCTCATCGGACGAAGCCTACCGCCAGTTTTATGTCGTCTGATTTGCACTACCCGGGTATCATTTGTGGGTATTTTGGTTTTAATGGCCAAATCCGGGGACGAAAGTGACTCAGCCTCCAAGAAATTTATAATTACTCATTACGAAGTTATAAATGGTTAAATGACGCAATGAGGTATTGAGGAACACTTTTGGAATAACATAAAATTCTGCTAAATTATATAATGTACCTACAACGATTTATAGATGAACGGAAATTAACAGACCGCATTGCATTGCATCCCATAATGCTAGTAATTAACGAAATAATACGAGCCGCGATGAAATATTCATTTAACAGTAACATCAAAGAGCGATTTGTGCATTCGATTGAATTAATGCATCTAGCCATGACAAAAATCATTCGTTGGATTACATACCTATAACATGTAGGGACTTTTGAATTATGAACTTCAATAAATTTAGAAATGTACCACCAATTTGTCTAACTGTTCTGATTTACTTTGTGGCGGCACATACTTAACGCCACTCAAAAATGACATTTTCCTGAATCGCACAAGCAAAGTTTTACCGACGATAAGCATAAACACAAGCTCCCGATAAAAAAACTGGGGACTGCGGTCACCGGGTATCACACTACGCCCGGCAGAAAGATATTCCCTTTTCACTGGAGGGTCTACCACCCGATCTTCCAGTCTCTACAACTTTTTCTCACTTTGAGAAAGTTTTTTTTTAATGTAGACGCTATTCAGGCCAACAAGGCAATATAAAATACCGAAAATCTAGAATATGGCAAATCATTGGTATGTAGAGGAGTGATGAAACGATGAACAAATAGGTCATAATTTTTTTGTAATAGGTTAGTCTAGTTACCTACAAGTGTCATACACACCGCCAATACCCATTTCCATATCTAAATGGAAAATGGCCCTCTACAATCAATTTCGGTCTCGCGTTCCAATCGAAAAGTGCACCTGTGTTGAGAACGTGTATCGTTATTTTGATTTGAACTGAAATTGAGATTTGAAATGTGAGACTGCAAAATATTGATTCACACATTGTTAAATAGGCACTAATGACATCGATGCGATAATGAATGAAAAAAAAATTTTTCAAGCACAAAAGATCCTTAATTAAGGAAAAAGAACTATTTTCTTATAACACCAAATTAGGTGAACCACGGGATCAACCATCTACTTAAATTTGGAGAAACCGATCATAACACAGTTTTAGAATAGCTATTCGTTGCATTTTGACAATTATGCTACTGAATAAATTTGAATGAAATTCAGTGTAAGTAGAAATTTGTTACTATATGTGCGCTGCGTTTAATTCAACTTTGCAAAAATAGTGTCATGTTTACTAGCGATAAAGCGTAAATAGAGCCTCATGTGGAAAGCTAGTATTATCTACCTAGTTTTCTCCTACCAAGCACAGATGTTTTAGGTACATAATGTAAGTTATAATATAAAGCAACTTACGTTAAAGCAGGTGCATAATGCGGCTTATAGGCTACCTAATTCAGTTTTAAAATGAGCACATTGTTGCTGATTGTAAATGTTACTTATTACAGGTATTATACTAATAGGGCCATGCATAATCAAGTTGTTATGTTGATTCGATAATTGTCTATGTACTAATAAGCATTAAACAATTAAGGCTTTATATAGAGATCAACTATGTTGACTAATAAACGTAGCTTAGATACTGTTCAAGTTTCCAGTTCAATTTTCACATCTATAATATAAAAATGAATCGCAAAATGTGTTGGTAAGCGCTTAACTCGAGATAGGCTGAACCGATTTCGCTAATTCTTTTTTTAGAAATTTCCTTGAAGTGCGAGGATAGTTTTTACGCAGAGAAAAAAAAAGTCCTCCGAAACTGCTTTATCGGTAGGTCTGAGTATCGGTCGTAATCCATTTTCGGACCCAGTGGATGGCACTGTTTTACCGGGCAGGACGACGTCAGCGGGGTCCGCTAGTACTTAAATGAAAGTAACTGTCTAATTATTGCTCAATATCTAGATTACTTTATTCTGAGAAAAAAAAGTTTTCACTCATAATAAACCTTGTGCTGGCAACAGCAAACAAAACAAAAATTTAATCTATTTTCGTACAGTTCTTCGGAAATTACTTTCATTAGAACTTTATTTATGCCTAATAAATTCTATGTAGGTACAATGTTGAATTTAAGCTAGTCAGCTGTAACTGACTGTACCTAAATCTTAAGTTTCATTAAAATACTGTTGCAGTACACCCTTCCTGTGGTTCCCCTTTGGTCTTGAATTTCCTTAAAGCCATGTTAAGCAAGTGCCTGAATTTGAAACATTCCTTAAATTTCAAATTCCAAGGATATCTGTGGAGCTTGTGGATAACTGGACGGGTGAACAACATTGTGAAACTTACATCAAGTATTTTCAATTATCTTATACTTAGTATGGAGTAAGTTAGATTACCTACCTACTGCGAATACTTGAACATAATGTAGGTAAATCAATGCAGGTATATGCAACTACTAAAATACCTAACAATAAAAGACCATTCTAGGATTTACATAAGTACATTTTAGATTATTTACATCAAGATTTCCATAAAAAATAACCTAACTGCAGCAATGATTGATTGTTTGATTGATTGTTTATACCAAAATGACGCAAAGCCGTTTGAACGCGCTAATAACTGGACCTACCGGACGAATACATAAAAGTTACCATTTTGTAGGCAATATCATATAAAATATTTAGTGACTGCGATGACGTGTCTTCAATATCTACATCTATGGAAGTGAATGGAATAAAATTCAATTGTTTTTGTACATACTACAATTATATTACTTTTGGTATGTCCAACTTTACTATAAAATTTAATTCAAATTCTTTACTTCACAAACAAAGTAGTGTCAATCAATCAACGTCAAATCTAAGAAGTTACAAAATAAATCCACCAGTAATTAAGTTTGAGCATTATCGTGGACGATTATAGCAAGATATTGCCAACTGCGTATCTCTATATACCTAACTGCTGCCATATAACCTACTAACTTGAACTGGTCAAAATGAGTTTACAATTGAGTTTGAAACAAGTGTTTTTTATTTTTCCAAAACTATCCCCAGGTAGGGTGTAAAATACGTTTTTTTGGAAATACCAAATATTCCATAACTGATTATTCCTTGGTCCGATTTAACTCAAATTCGGTATAAATAAAGCTTAAAACAAATAATGAAACACGTGTTTTTTATTTTTTCAATATTTTTTATTTTTATCATAATACTAAGCGGGCGAAGCCTGCGAAATTATTCTGAGTGTGATTTTCTTCAAAGTTGATATCAATACTCCTTCGTGATTTTGGTCTAAATTACTTTTTATTTTGACAAAATGACTAGAATTCGAATTCGAAATTTAAATTTTAGTTACTCTTGGTATTTGAATGAAAAACTTACGTTATGGTCTAAGAGCCGTAGTATTTTTTTAAATTCCCTATAGATTTATAGACATGCCTATGGGGGCTGGCCGATTTCAAAATGTTGCATAAACGCCTACACTACTAAACTAATTTTGTATGGAGATAGTTTGAGACTCGGGAAAGGATAGTTTTATCCGACTGCGAAAAATGAGATTAATGGTTTAACACGATAATCGACATCCGCGGGCGAAGCCGCGGGCGGAAAACTAGTGATTAATAAAATCGCCTCTTCCGCCGTGCCGTTCAATACTGTTTCCTGGCTAGTACGTACAGTACTGTTTCCTCTGAAGCTTTAATTAGTTCATCAGATAATTTAGTTTGCGCGTCGCTCGTTACGAAGTGTACCGGCTAATGCAGCTTGAGCCTATAATCTAATTATTCGACGGGACAAATACAAATTAGTGACGTTGCGCACCTGCTGAGATGAATTGTTATAACTCTTTTTTATTACGCCATTATGCAGGGCCTAGGTTTATACGGCTACACAAGAAGCTATACAAATCCAGTATAAGCTGACCTCTCGTTATAAGGAAATCCTATACAATGCGAGATCAGCACAAACTGGAAATGTATATGATAGGTCACACTTACTCTTGTTTTTTCTCTCTTCTTATTTTACATTTATATTTTTTTTCTCTTTCTATGTGTTTCTTTTTTATCATTTAATTTTGTGTGTCCTGTCTTTGTCAAATTTATTTGTATTTCTTTCTTTCTTTTTTTATAGCTTGATATGTAGCCGTGTGTACATTGAGTAAAGTAATGCAACCAAATTAGAAAATTATTTTTAAATTAACTTGCTTACTTATTGCTTGGCTTGTCGTTTCGATCACCACTGACTCAAGCAAATTGCTTCACCAAGAGATCGATTTCATTGATAGAAAGTTAAATGAACGTCACTATTTTACAACAAAAAATTCCGGACGTTCGTTATTTTTTCTCTTCTTCTTATTTAGTTATAGGTATTATTTACCTATATATAATACACGCATCTGATTGAATTTACGTAATAATAAGTAGGTATATTATATTAAAATTATTTAAACAAAGAATCAATCTATCTAAAAATCAATCAATTATTTAATCAATTCTTTGTTTAAGAAAATCGAATACTTGCTAATATTTAATCGAATATTTGCGTGGTTCTACTTGCAACAATCTGGTATTAATTTTAAAACATGGTTTTCCATAAAAAAATGAAAATTATTTCATTGAAATACCGATCAATAACTTGATATGATAACTACGCTCGGGCCGCTGATCAAAGGAATTTTTGACGTAACATATCATGACGCCACGCAGCGCCCTCACAGAAGTTTAAAAGGCTAAAATTTAAAGGAAAAATTACAACAAAGGAAAAATATAGTCCTACCTTATGTTGCGACCCCAATGAAGCGAAATGTGTCCCATTTTTTGTCTACTAAATAAAAATATTTCACTGTCGTAAAAATGCCTTTGTGTACTTACCGTGTTTCTTTTGTTGTGGAACAGGCGTCCTATTTATTATCTTGTCACAATTTCAAGCCACCATGACATTTAAAGCTATTTAAATTCGCAGATTTTTTTAGTGCAATGTGCGTGTACTTCTCTACTGTTATTTACATCGTAAGAGTGAGACCTAAACATAACCAGCAAAGAGAATGTAAAACACTGATAGCCATCGAACAGTGAGTAATATTCACCTCTGCCTGTTTGAGTAATATAGACTTGAGCACTGATATGATTTTGTTCAGTTATAATGATGATAATATAAGTAATAAAAAAAGTTTTCAAGCCCTATCGTTGACTATTCTAATAATATTATATCTGTACCTAAAATACTAAATACTAACAGAAAAACATGAATTTTAATTTTTGGAAATGACTTTAATCATTGTTTTACCTGGAAATAATTACAGACTTTAAAAATCTTAAACTATAATTTATTTACAATCAATAAGTGCCTAGATAGTTACAACCTTACGTACCTACGTATTTATTTTATACACAGAAGTTACTAATTTAAATTATAATTATACATTCTGTGAACACTTATTTCTATGTATATTTTTACAATCTATATCACAATTTCTTTATATTTCTAGTATAAATATAGGTAATTACAACCTGCCCGCATATGTTAGTCATCTCAAATGATCAGTGAAATAGATAGGGTATGATTAACAGAAACAAATGCGAAGCTTTAGGCCCTCGACTGCTGCGATATGTTATTCCAAGATTAATCACACGTAGCCGATTTCCAGCTGCCTAACCAGATACGCAGGAAATATTATAATGCATAAATGCGTGCAGCCTCTATACCCTTTACTCTCAAGTCCAGTGGTATAGACTGACCGTGCGACCGGTGAAAGATTATGCACAGCACCAACGGCTTTACGTGCTATCCAAAGCACTGGGGTGTCACACCAACAATTACCAAACTTTGGACTAGTGCTGAGATTTTAAAAGAGTCTTAACACACTTTTTGGTGCGGCGTGGAATTAGGACCCACAGGCAAACACGCTATAGTCTCTAAGCTAACGAGGCAGTCATCCTTAGATTATATCTGCCGTAAAACATCTAATTTGCTGCTTGTTAATAACACTCTGTCCATTTTACCGCTCATAAGAAGCGACTAGCACTTGAGCGCAAGCTATAATGGAAACCATATTATGTAAAAATTAACGTACTTAATTAAAACTAAACATATTTTCTAATCATTTAATTTTCACTGATATTTTACTGTTGAGTATTCAAAGGTCAATCGCACAAAAAACAATAGCCTTTGGGTCACTGCTAGGCACGGATTTTCTCTCAACTATCTTAAAAGTTGATGTAGTTTAGGCCATAATCTACATACGTTGTAAGAGGTCACATTTCGTCGAATATTAGTGTTTCGTGCCGTTCCTCGCCAGGTTTTCCTTTATTTAATAACATAAATAATGTCAATATAATGGGATTTTATAACTGATGTGCTCATACCTCATATTATTACAAAAAAGAAAACATTTAAATACACTATTATTTTCACTGTTAACAAGAATAATAGAAGTAATTAAATGTTAAACAATAATTTTACTTAAATACCGAGTGTCCACTACGAACATTTTAAAATGTCTTTATTTTGCATATTGAGTCGTATTGTCAAGCGTTTATTTACATTTAGATATGTTATTTGATGAGAAAAGTATTGTGAGAAATACAAAGAATAATCAGTACCAATAATATTTGACAACTGCTATTAAAACTTATTGACTATTTACTTAGTTAATTTATTTATTTACACAATATTCTACGAGTGAAATTGAAGTCTTTGTCTCGGTATAAAACAAATTACCTACTAAACAATAGAAAACAATTTGTTTAGCATTATTAGCAGTACAATTTTTAATTAGAAATTCTATTGATCAAACTGTTCAAGGAGGCACTTTCGCCAAATTCAGTCTTCAATCTAATGATTAGTCGAAAAAGATCTGATAGATTTTGACTAGACTGTTGTTTCTATGAGATCTGGGGAGGGTCAACAAAAACCATCTTTTAAATCTGGATAACCAACGTCAGGCATAGCTCTTCGGGAGCCGTTACCTCTCGAGTTGTCAACACGCATGCCTCGCCCGGCACGTCCTAAACTAGCATACCTTGTGTCAGCGAGTTTGTCTCTTTGGGCTACTTCATCATAGTAGCGAGCGTCATTCAATCCAGCACTATATTTCTGACTTAAACTATATTTATCTATAGTTGCATATTTCTGCACTGTGGCATATTGTTTAGTAGTTTCTGGGCCGCCGTTTACTTTAGCGCGATCAAACGGCCTTTCTTCTGGAGGCAAAGCTCCATCTAACCTTGCTTTAAATTCTTTGTCCTTATTTCGACACCTGCGACATGCGCAAAGTGCGACAAAGATAGCGCATATGAGTAGTCCTACTCCTGCTACAGCTGCTAGGTAAGGCGGTGGCAAAAATATGCGAAATGAGCAATTGGAATCATCTTCGTCGTAGCCAGATGGACAATGAGGGCTGCCATCACACCAAAGAGCGATGGGGATACAAGCGTTCAGTTCAGGACAGCTACAAAAAAATAGAGTATTAAAATTATAATTTATCTTTTGACATAAATATGGAGTAAAATATGTCTACTTACCCGTACCGACATTCTAAAGAGATTGGTGGTGATATAATACTTGATTCAGAATCATGTTCTAATGTTGTCTTCTTCATAAGTTCAATCCATTTTATAGAATAGTCTGCCTGTTCGTGTTGAAGAAAATCTATAACGTAACTTCTAGCGTGAGGTTTTAAAGATGTCTCCAATGTAGTTTGAGGTGATTTCCATCCTGGTGAATATAGTTCAAGGACGTCATTACTGTCGGGACATATTTCTCTTGTTTTCGAAGTATCATGAGCATCGTATATAAAGAGTCTATTTGGGGTTGTACAAAATGGCGAAGAAGGTGTCATTTCGTAACCAGGTACTTTCACATATAAATATCTTCCTTGGACTGGAGTGACATCATCACCACCAGGTTCTATCAACCATGGTCTATGAACGCAAGCAACTTCTGCTCTAACGCTTTCAGATATGACATGTCTATCTCCAACTATTTCTGGAGCTATTTGTGTTTGCCTTTTATCAAACAGTCTTATCTCACCACTACTACCCCTGAGTCTCCGCTTGCCCCAACCAGTAGAACATACAGATTCATCTCCCGGACCAGTTGGCACAAATTTATATTCGCCTTCAAATGCAAAATCTTCGTAGTCTTCAGTAATATTCATCATTGTTACAGTAAAATTAACTTCTACAACTGGGGCAGTCAATGTATGTATATTTACTGGTTCTGACCTATTTGTACAAATGCAGTCTCTCTGTATCGGCACTCCCTCCCAAGGATACTCGGTAATTATAATTTGTGCTAATCCTTCGCCCCCAAAAGTTCTTTTTATTGGCCGATCGCATTTCCATCGGCTTGACCGAGAGTCTTTATGTGTATTACAGTATTTATTTCCAAAATATGTGTTGGTGAAGGTTAGTTGTACTCTTTCTCCTTGTTTTGCTTCAAATCTAAAAATTACACAATATTTATATAATACATGAATAGTAATTTACGCGAATATCGTTAAAAAGTAGTTTTATTTCAATACGTATTGAAGTTTAAACAAGCAACAACAAAAAGAAAATCGTACCTTAAAATACATGTAAGATTTTGTGCACCACCTCGGCCATAGTAGAAGATTGCTCTAGGAGCTTGGAACCTTCCAGAATATGTCTGAGCCGATTTAAAGACTCTGTCGCAGGCGGATTGTGAGTCAACCAAAGGTTGGCCTTGTTCACTAACATCAACAAATTCATAACGAAGAACGAATGAGACGGGATACAGCGCTGATCCCTGACGTAGTTCCTGCAAATAAAGACTATGCTGAAAACTAATTGATACGTAAATTAGGTAGTTGTTTTAATACTTCACGTTCAGTAAATTCGATGTCCTTGTTGTAGGTGTAGTAATAAGGTTAGTACATTAAAAAGAGGAATCTCTTTTGAAAAGCAGTGTGATAAACGCGACACAAAATAGGCGTGTTAAACCGAACACAACATCAAATATTTAGTTAGAAACTTGCTTCAGCTCTGTTAAATTTAATATTTAATAATAAAAGAGTTTGTGACGAACGACTTTAAATAAGTTGCTTAAAACCAGGTTTTCTATATTAAAGACAACGCGGTGAAACGCTGCGTAGAATACTGTTTTCTTATAAGACATTTTCATTGTGCGTACGTACGTTATTTTCAATTTTTACATTTTCAAAACATTTTGGTATTGAATTTCGTCAAGAACGATATCGGTAAAACGACAACTTGCATAGCAATCGGTGAAGAACGAACAATCTACGATAGGTAAACACTTTTGTACGTGTCTCATCGTACTCCTAGCATTCAAAATAACAAGACTACACTAAAGCATTCCATCATTCTGAGAGCAGGGAAGTAGCACGTACCCATATCCCTTGCATTATTCACTATGGCAAATGCAACGGGAAGCGCGCGTGACTTATCTATTCCAGCTAGTATGAATGTTTCACGCGCCAAAAAAGTTACATCGAGCTATGGGAATACAGTTGTAAGGGCAGTGGCGAGGGAGAAAGGAAACAATAGGTATTCACTACATAATCCCAAGTGAATTTTACCTTTGAATGTCATTCGATCGATACTATACCAAAGTTTGGCGGAGTTTGGTATTTACAAATATTAATGTAGTCAAATATCAATGCTGTAATGACGAAATATCTTTAAAAGTCAAGTTTATGCAAAATTGTCATTTTACACATTAAAGAATCGATATCTTGGCCTTTTCATTTGATGCAGTTATTTACTCTAAGCCTGCTACCAAATTCATGACCATTTTGCTGTAACTTTCTGATGCAAAACCTGGTACATTTCGGCTAAAAATTTCACTGCGCCTGTCACGCCGTTCATTGCATACGTGAGTAGACACCACGTCCGAAATGGGAGGATAAATATTTGGAACAGTAATTATGTGGGCTTTGGCAGTTAGTTGTTTGAACTTGTTTGTAGCGTGTTGTTAATTAAACTAAATAAAATTACTTTATCTTTTCTCGATGTTCTTGATCTAAGATCTTTGTAAGCAAATAAAATCTACGCAGTTGATATAAAATATTTTAGAACCAATCTAAGATCATTGCATCGGTAAGATCTTATGCTCTTTAGTAATAAAAAATAACTTACTTGTAGAATCGTAAGTGCTTTTCCTGTAGTGATATAACTCTCAGACGGGGCGCAGGGGCGAGTGGCCCTTGTCGCATTGGACAAAAGTGCGTGGTCACATAATCTTGGAGACTCTTCACGGCAAAACATTCCAAGACGAGCTTTTTTGTCCATCATATCCAACTAAATAAACATAAACAATTTTCTGACTTAATTAATTGTATGTGACCAGACAGCTTCAGCAAGACCCGATGTTGGAATTTTGAATCAAGCAAAAATGGGCATAGATTTTTGTAGTAGTTGTAAATAAAAAATAGGTATTTAGATGACATAAACATAGATTTCGAAATGAATTACAAGTTTGAAGTGAGTATGTTTTACTAGATTGATAAATTTGAAATTATCTTATCTTAATTATCTGTATATCTATTAAAAAGAATTGTAGAATTGTATTTTTAATTAATGCCGTAAATTCGAAATAAGATTTTTCAATAAACGCTTGAGTCTTTAATCAATTAATTTACTTTATAAACACAATTTAAATAGTGAACAACGGAAAAACTTTTCTGATTAAAGTGCCAACAAAAAATAAGTTGAACGAGAACCGCTTATCCATTCTTAATGCAAACTAAGGAATCTTGAATGAATGAACGAAACACCGCACTGCAGTCAGAAGTCGAAAGAACTTGGTAAAAGTGCTCAGACACATTAAAGAAAATTAATGTTTGGCTGCCAACGTCAAGTGGAGAGGTTGAGGTAGTTGGCAAAGTGAAATGGTACGAATAAAGGCAGTGCGAATGCCACCCAATTCCATAAGGCTTCGTATTAAAGTATCATCGCGTAAGGGCCTGTTCAGATACGCTATATTTTGGTGGGTGCCTTTTTTATTGGGACCAAATAGAGTACACCAAACTGAAGTAGCAGGGGCAGGATAGTGGTAGTGACCAAAACCTTGGTACTGTTATTGCTATAAGCGGAACAACTGCCACACGTTCGTACATAATCAGCGTTTATAAACCCTAGTTTAAGCCCACTGTATATCATAATTTTTAGATAGTAAGTTTCCCTATTACGTAAATACTGTTATTATCTACCGTATACTTAGATTACGTAGATGCATCGTTTGGCTACCAGCTTCGAACCTATGTTGATGTTCAATGAACTGGCAATTGTTTATCAACCATAAATTAGTCTGCAATAATCTTGCTCTCCGAACATGTTGGTTCAATTTTAAGAAAACCTCCAAATTACACTATAAATAAGGGATTTGTCAATTGCGCTTCTAAGTATAAGTTTTACAACATTGCTTCCATGCAGTGTAGGTCTGTACTGGTGAGCGCAGAGGAAAAAAGCAGGTAACATAACGCTAACTACCAGCGCTTGTAGTCGCGTAGGTTATTTGTATTTTTTATATTCATTTAGGTATTTATCAAAAGTACAGATCAGTTACAGATCAATAAGTACTTAAAAATGCGTATACACCCATTAGGTATGAACTTCCCTTTAGCCTTAACTTGTGTTAAAGTTTTTTCACCAAAGTTGATCCACATTTCATTACAGTAGGTATACATTCCCGACTTCCGACATTTAACCATTTTGAATACATGTTCTATAAAATTTTATACAAACGACCCGGTATTGTGATTCGGTAGCGATAACAATTTAAATATTTTATTTTAACTGCGCGGATGCCAAGAATTGTTTCCGATAAGTAAGGAAGTTAGACAATAACAATTTTTGGAAGATTGACGAGGCCGTTTGTTACATAATCTTAACACGCGTGGGTTGGTTGTTTTTGAGTAAGGTTGTTTCCATATTCATGTGATTAGTTCAATTCAGTTTGATATTTTACACAACAGAAATGACTTTATAATACTGTGATTCTTGTATCACTATCAATTATTACCGCAAAATTTTGTGACGATGAAGGGATAATTGTATTTTTGTAACTAATTCCCATAAAAACGATTGACCAGATATGGAATAAATTTGGCACTTCATTTAGAACATGAATTCACACATAATGATATGGAGGTACAATAGATTTTCTTTTTAAAATAAATATTAGATGAATTTAAAATCTATGTTAGCATATGAAAAATTAAGCTGTATGTACAGTGTACTAAAGACAACAGAGCCGTGTACAGAACCTAGTATGTAAATATTTGGTACAGCAGCTTTATCTACATATCTAAACCATTATTCCTTGCTGTCAGTTTAGGCACAAAACGGTCTTTCCATCTTTCCTTGCCCCACATTAAAGCATTTTTCATAAATTAAATAAGTACCTACTTATCTATTGAAATAACTATCCATCAGAATATTTGAAACATAATCTTTTTGATACTTAAACAAAGATATTTTGATTGTGTTCTATTAATTTAAACAAAATACTAGCAGATACGACAAAACAAATGACAGTCGTATCTTGCCGCAGCGATTACCAGATCGAACCTAAAATTATCATTCAAAAAATTTTGTGCTCGGCTCTATTACAAATCCTATTATTGGACATAATACTGGGTTGTTCATTTAAAAGATAAATGTTTTATTGAAACATAACTATTTTCTAACGGATTTTATCGCGGTTTATTTTAGATTTTAAATCCACCATTTGTTGGCCATGAAGTCTGAAAAGACTTTGAAACGTCGGGATTTAAAATAAACCGCGACAAAATTCGTCTCAAATAGTTTTATTTCAATTTGATATTGATATTGATTTGATATTCGCGTTTATCATAGTATTTTCGTAAATTTAAGAAAATACTTTAATAAATGTTCTAGTCACTGTAAAACGACTATTAAAATAAATTAGAGATAATTTACACTGCTATCCTCTATTCTGTTCTATCTCTTATTTATCGAATTAACTATAATCAACTGGTTAAATTACCAAAAGACAGGAGATTTACCCTTTATCAAGGCACTAGGTGTTGGCTAACAAATTTGGACAAATCCTCAATTTGGAAGTCTTCGAAGTCTAAATTTTCCAAAGCACATTCTAACCTGGTTGCAGCACCTGTGTTCCTATTTTTAATTCAAACTATACCACTCCGTTGCTTACTAGTATTTTCTTTATCCTTATGAATAACCGAACGAGAATCAGCTAGTGAAAATACTGCTTCATATAAAATTCGAGTGCACACGATTTTGCTTTTGTTCTACGAAATTAAATATTCTAGAAATTTCCTTCACTTTGCAGTAGGTAGTTACGTACGTATAAGATTAATCTTTGCTGTGGTAGGTGGTTAACTATAGTTTTCAATCATGTTTTATCCTTTGTGATGTAAAGGAATTCTTTAGTTCTTTGATGTATTTTCTTTAATATTGCAAAGAATATTAAACAAATGAAGGAAAATAAAACTAACAATTTTACTGTGGAGTTATGGTCTTAAGTCGTTTATTTGTGCCTACAATTTTAGTTGTAGTGCCAAAATAATACCTATTTAGTTGTCGTCAGTTTCTAAAACATCTTTTGATACGACCGAAAAAATATCAGTGTCAGATCATACGCAGACCAGTTTATTACAATTCTAGCACGAGTTGTAATTTATGATTCCCAACGGTCGAAATAATCACGGCAAGACCTAAGTTTCCTTTTGTTTCGCAAACTCAAATTTGTTTATTGTATCACTTGTATCACATACCCGTTGCAGAGTTGCAGCAATTACTTCTAAAGGTCATTGAAGAAATAATCACTATTGTTATTAGAATTTATAAATGATACGTACCTTTCTGTCTAAATCAGCATCAGGGGCAGCTCCATCCCAAATAGTAAGTTGAGAAGAACAATCCTTCTGCTGATCAAATCCAGCAGGTTCTGTGCCAGCGGAATGGTATTTTACAAATGAAACCCAAACTATTTCATTCGCTCGGCCCTGTAAAATTATAAAAACTTCAGAGCTTGAAATTAGTTAACTGATTATTAATCATCAATGTACTTATAATGGATTTAGAAATCTTAATTTACAAAAGATGTCAATACTGACCGTTTTGATACCAGTAATACACTAGAAGACTCGGAGTCCGATAATATAAATAATGCCCTCGAATTGAAAAAGAGTCTGATTTTTAAGAAATTGATCATCCTAATTCAAAATACGTGTTGGACTGTATGATTTATAATTCATATTTTTACATAAAAAATTAATAGATCAATTAGTTAGACTAATTACCTACTGTTTCTATGGGACTCGAATAAGTTTACGTTGCACCTATCTTGTAAAATACCTATATCAAATAATTTGTTTTAATAAATAAATAAAACTTGACCTTTGACTTCTATAAGAGTAGGTAACCAACTTAAGTAAAGTGTAAATCTTGAAACAGTATTTGTCTATTCTCACCGGTTAGGAAACTACAAAGGAGAGGTCAAAAGTGGGCTAGAATTTTGAACACCAATGTGATATACCTCATTGGAAAGCTTATTTAATAAGCTGTTAGAATATAACTAAACACGAATTTTAGGAGCAACCATTTTTGTAAAAATCAAAAAAATGTAATAGAAAAACAAAACGCACATTACCTTTAATTATCCGTTTCCTAAGCAGTATAAATATTGCAATCACGTCAATAATTGCATTCTGTTAATTTCTGTTACAGTACTTTTCTCTTGTAATATTATTCTAGCTGCAGCTTAATGTAATTATGACGAAAAATATTTGTTATCTTATTAGTGTAATAACAAAACGCGTGGAAAAAAATATAATTACGGGAAACGTCATGATGTCATTGTCATTGATCAGTTTGATTGACAGCGTCGAAATAATTTTGATTTTTTTGTTTGCTCAATTGTCATTTGACCATGGGGTTGCCAATTGCAATAATCATAATATTGCATTAAGGATTCTTATTTTCAATTTCAATTTTTTAAAAAACGGGGGGGTGTAAAATTATTTTAAATACACCAAAAAATTTAATTAATTATGCTCTATTAACCTATGTAACTCAGATTGCTGTTCAAATTTACAATTATTTTAATCCCAGGCTCTATACATTTTTTGAACGTCTCCTTTCTAAACAAAGACAATGCGACGTCGACAAATTTACCTGAAAATAGTAGACACACGAGGTATTTGGGGGCAGAGAGTGCCTTGGATTCCTCAATACCCCGCTAGTCTTGTCCGACGATCGTAATATAAAACGACATCGCCCGTCTGAGCGCACGTACGAATGTGAATCTTTGTCCACGTATAACACCTGCACAAGAAACGGCTTCGCTTTAGGTTTCAACAACTTTGCTTTGTATAGAATGCAATGCAATCAGCTTAAAGTACCTACAAGAGAACTAGCGCCGTTCGATAGAAATTCAAATGAAATGGGTTTACAAGAATACTTTAATATAGTCTTGGTATTTTTGTAAAACCTATCGCGGTTGCTCGCTTTAAAATAATAGGGTATAGCAAAATAATCACCGTAATTAGCTAATCCGCTAATAACTAATCATGTTTTTTATTACTAACAGCACATTATTATATCATACGCTTATCTTTCGGCCGCGGCTACACCGCCGCGTGAACTACATATCATGCCCAGCAGTGGGATAAAAAGTAGTCTAAAATTGGGCTATCTAACAGTGCAAGAATTTTTCCAATCGAACCAGTAGTTTCTGAGATTATCGCGTTCAAACATACAAACTCTCCAGCTTTATAATATCAGTATAGATTGTTATAATTTTTGGATGCAATAAAAATATAAGTAACAGGAGATATAACAGAAACAGTCGTCATTACGTCTGCTCTGGATCTCTCAGACACCTTGAACAACCCTCAAGGGAAATTATAGAGTTCAAACTTGTTCTCACTTGTAATAAAAATACTTGATCTAGTTGGTATTCAAAGTCACATTCACACTTACAATATTTATCTACGTAAAAAAAAACAATACCAATATTATTAAAGTATTACAGAAATAATCCCGTGGTTGTGTACCAAAAATCCAAAAATAGATTGAGAAAAGTATCTAATGTACAAATAAGTAAATAGTGGTAATATCAATTCAATTTCAACCCAAATGTATCCGGAATAAGTGAGTACTATGATGTTCTCAATCCAATAATCTCACCTGTACTTCAAGCTCAAATCCAGGGAGATAGCTCAACGGAACGGGGTGAAAAGGATTATCGTATGGCGACGTATGAAACTCCAATAGCATATTGGGACCTCTGCTCACAATATCGGGAACGGCATCGCCTCCACAAAGACGAACCAATACAGGGGAGTCACGGGTGGGGCCGTCCCAAACAGTGAGATAATCTTGCACAACATTGCATTGATCCCAAATCCTGTGAAATTTGGATGGATTAGTTTCAATTACCGACATTATATTAAGGAGGAAGTCTTTGCGTGTTGTTTGTATCACTGTTCTGATGTCTTCAAAAAATTATTGACGAATAAATTATGTTACCTACAAACTTACTTACATAATTCTCAAAAAATATGTCTTTGGTCATAGGTTTGCCGCATTAGAGTATTTCGATATTATTCCGTTATTGAAAGTGTTACAGTCTGGTGATCATGTCTCAAATTATTAGATAAGCTTCATTAGATCGGATAAGAAAAAAAAAGATTCTTAATTTGTAAAGAAAACTTAAGTAAAGATAAGGTCTGGAAATCCTAATGTGCTCACTAAAGAGAACAATTGTATTAAATTTGGTCCACTCGCTCGTCTTTTGTTCTCGAAATGTTCCTTTGATGATTTTCATTTGTTCCGACGCAATCAAATATACCTAGCAACAACAGTTTTGTGAATTCTCAATTGACGTAACAATTAGAAACGTAACAAAAAATATTACATAGGATCTATTTGCTGATTTACTTTTAAAACTCATTTAAAGTATTAGATAATTTAGGGTTACAAACCGTCCTGTTTTCAAAGGATATGTCCTGCTTTTTAGGGCGTTCTAGGCTGTCCTGGATAGTTTCTAAGCAATGTCCTGAGTTTTTATAGAGTTCTGTTAAGGACCCATTTTTTAAAATTGGCTCGCCATTACTAAAAACGATCTCATATCGTTTCACTGGGCCAAGGTCAATGAGACCTTGTTTTCAGTGCATTTAACAATTAGTTATTACTCTTAGTAAAGTAAAGGCTTTAAACCAAAATGTCCTGGTATTTCTACCTTTAAATCCTGGATTTCAAAGTTTGGAGATGACAACCTTTAGATAATTTGTATTTAGTAAGCAAACAGAAAAAAAAAACATTATTAAGTTCTTTAGTAGTATAGTTCTCTTTGTTATATTTTTAGCATTATTATCGTGGTAATGTGTTTTTGTGGTATACCATCATTTGATGTATTCGATTCCATCTATTAGGTTTTTCTTGTGTTATGGTGTTAGCAGTTGTAAATAATATATTTAATTTACAGTCAGGAGACTTTCATTATAATGAAGAAACACAATACGAAATTTAAACCATTAAAAAGTTTCTACTCACTTTAAAACCCGTTGACTCCTATCGTACTTCACTATTTGGTCTTTGATATGTATTTTATGACTGTTGGTTTGTCTTACTGCTAGTAAAACATGTTTATCCGACGGTATCTGAAAGAGAAAACATGTTAAACCATATTTTGCCTTATTGCTTCAGAGTTTCAGTTTACTTTGCTCTGACATTATTTGTATCTTTACGCATCCTCAAGTCCCCACATTTATTATGGACATTTAGGTGAATTTGTTTCACAGTGTGTGGTGTGAATTTCAAATTAAATATTAACCATAATGACCACATACAAAAATGGATTAATATTTCAGAAACCTAAACCTTCTCTAAAGTTTATGAGAAATGTTTGAAGAGTTTTCTATTATGTACTTTAATATTAAAAATATAAGATGTGCATTATAGGGTGTTACTTCAACCCTTTTTAGTGTTCCATTGTTGGGCACAAGGGCAATTAAGAGAAGTCTTAACTATCTTACGAGATGAGAGAGTTTAGGCCTTAATCCACACACGCTAACCAAACGGGGATTGGTCAATGTCATAATAATATGATCTCGAACGATTAGTTCTGAGACATGTCGGTTTCCTCACGATGTTTTCCTTCACCGATATTGAGCAGCGGCGATGTAACAATCCACACAAAACATGTTTGATCACGACTGGGAATCGAACCCGCGACCTTATATTTCTAAGGCGAGGCCTGTACCGCTTCGCCACCGCTGCTCATCATCATGCTATCATGATAGGGTAAGGTGTAAAAATTATATAAACAAAAGATGACAAAGAAGCAAATAAAAATGAATTAATTAAAAAATAATAACATAATTATAATAACATAACATAACATAATTATTTTTTGTTTATATAACTGATGAAAAACTAGAATGACTTTCTTTTGCATTACACGGCAAAATAAGTAACGTAGATCTATTTTCAAAAATAGATTTAAGATTTTCAAGTACCTTAGTATGCTCAATACGGTATGTACAAGTCGCATTTCTTGGATATACGCCGGGGAAATTCGGTGACTGTATACGACAGGCTCTGAGGTCGCAATCACTCAAAATTCTGTCGCAGTACGTCCCAGGAACCCGTTCACCTCTCCACGCACCAACTGTCGTGTTGCCGTATCTCAAACGCGCTTCACTACGCCTCAGAAACTTATAAGCCAGTTTAAAATCGAAATTGTAGCCAACACCCTGTAACCAAATGTCATGTTACAGTTATGTTGAAACATAAATATATTTTCAGGACGTAAGTATACAAATTTTCAGGAGATAATATCAACTGCGGCGCTTTTTTGTGTTGTAAAAAGGAAAGGATAATAAGATAATGATAACCTATAATTATATCTAATTCGTTAAATGAAATTAATCTCAGAATCTTTATTTATCGTAATTCGAAATGTTCATCTTTAATCTCAATAAAAAGAGCCATTAATCAATTAGTAGGACATCCAAAAATTCTTCTTAAAATGAAAATATAAGTGAAAAGCGTAAAGCGCTAGCAAAATTTAGGGAGCATTTGGATCGTATTAAATGCTTCCGAAACGAAATTCCCATTATTAAATTAAGGAATTAAGGCGGTACCCAATAACATTATTGTAATAGCGAGGTAGCTTTATCCTGTGGTCCCGGGAGGGCTGGTAATCGTCGCCTAATTAATTGATTGAAAGTTCAACCCTTGGTGCACATAATATGGCTGCTAACACAAGATAAAGGAAAGGCGGCGAACCGTTAAAAGCGGGGCGATGTGAAATATTAGGCAAGTCACAGGCGAAAACATGTAGTTAGTTACGTAACGTCAGTAAAACACAAAGGGATGCTTAGTAAGTGACTCTTAATGAAGATAAATACTGTTGTTCATTTATATGGATTAACTTTGCTGTGAGCAAAAACTCTAATTAAACATGTCAGTTCTGTGTTAACAAATTGTTCGTTAAACCTTACACCAACATGTTATTTCTTTAAATATGAGATTTTGCGTTCATACTTTCAAAAAGGGTTTTCTTTGAAACGGTTAAGCCATTATATTGATGGGTTTTATATTACCTTTCCTTATCTTGGCTACCAATTTATATATTATTTTTACGAGTTATTTATGAGCAAATCTTATAATATTTTTAAACGTCATACCTCAATATTTATCAAATAAACTTGTAGGATGATGTAGGATATTTTAGCTAATAACATCACAATTAGTAAATGATTAGTTACTCTTATTATTATAGTAGTTAGTCAATTCTTACCTGTTGACTGAGCCTGTCTAATCTCAACGTCATATTAATAGAATCTGACTCTGAAAAGTAGACGGTGTATCCCCATGCTGATCCACACCACTGGCCTGTGGGAGGTGAAGGACTCCTCTCCACAATCGTCATGTGCCCATCAGGACACCCGTCCGATGTGAATGAGACGAATTTACCAACAGTGAACGTGTCAAATGTCAACTGAAACAAGAATGTTTATTGAAATTGACTGAAATAAATTCGGTAAAAAGATAATGCGACTCTCTTATACAATCTTAACCAAAATTTTTGAGACAAAGTTGAAAGTAATGGTGAAATAGGAGTAAATAGTGCCAACTAGTAATACTAAGACTACAAATAAAAAAGACTTTTGAGAAAAAAAGTTACCATAGAACAATTAGTTTTTGCCTAATAAAGGAAAAATACTAGGAAATTTCATTACTTCCAAATTATGATATCAAATTGAGTTTTCCGGGCAAAAATCTGTCTATACCTACAGACGTAAAACTTTATTTTTTGTGTAAATGAGATTTACTCTGAGATGGTCCTATTTAAATTGGAACTTTGTTTTATTTTATTTTTAAAAATCGTAGATAAACACTATGAATTATTAAACTTGTTCTTAACGAAAACTCTACGAAGGAGAAAAATTAATCTATGTAGGTATTTATTTCGGCAGAAAAAATATCGATGAAACAAATATTACGATCTCTTTAAGGTACACTGAAGACAGAAAATTTATTGAAGCGAAAGCCTTTAATGAGATCTTTCGTAAATACATTTTATAAGGAAAACCTTTCTCAGTTATAAATATAACTGAAATATAGATCCCAATTATTTTATAGGCATAATTCCACTTGGTTGTTTGCTCGAATTCGGACGCACCCGAATCGGTACCCCAAGGAGCAATTACACTTGGTCACAGCAGCTAGACTAGATTCTTCATAGTCGCGTACTCGACTCCATACATTTATACTTAGTTGTTTGTCCGAATGTCATAGATAATCGAATACGAGCTAACGACCAAGTGTAGTTGGGCAATAAGAAGATGCGAGTGTTGCTTGTCACATCAGAAGATGTCACAAAGTAGCGTAGTTTATATATCGTAGATTTTCTATAAGTACCGAAATTTGAAATAAACAATATCTGTGGGACTAGACAAAGTCGAAAGGTATAGGACTGACATGCGATTAACATGTGACATTTAGTAAGTAAATATCTGGATGACCGAGCTTTGCTCGGTATTTTTTTTTTAAATGACATTTTCTAAAAATGATTCCTAGCTAGATCGATTTATCGCCCCCGAAACCCCCTATATACTAAATTTTATGAAAATCGTTGGAACCGATTCTGAGATTCCAATTATATATATACAAGAATTGCTCATTTAAAGATATAAGATATGTAAATTTCATACATTTTATTATTTTCGATCTTCGTCATCACTATTACAATATATGTGACTATTTTCTAGGGCATCTGATGCATAGAAATAATTTGGTGACAAAATTAGTTTCGTCAATTTTACGATGTAACGAACCTACATATTTATCCTCTCTTCACTTTCTACATATTTTATGAGCTCTAGTCATATCGTCAAAAAACAACACTTAATTGTTTATAGCTTCATAAAATGTGGGTTTAACCAGTGAACCAATTACTTCAGCCTGATTGGATAAAACCTCGCGAAAAAATAAACATATAATACATCTCGCTTCGCTTCAACCCTTTTTTAGTATCCAACGGCTGGGTACGGGTCTTCTCTCAACTATGTTACGAGTTGAGAGAGTTTAGGGTTTTATCCACACACACTGAGCAAGTGCGTGTTGGTGGATGTCACATGTCCTCAAATGTTCCTCACGATGTTTTCCTTCACCGATATTGAGCAGCGATATATTTCTAAGGCGAGGCCCGTACCGCTGCGCCACCGCTGCTTTCTGCAGTTATTTTTTTCGCCGTGACTTTTTAGTGTCCCACGGCTAGGCACGAGTCTTGAGCTAAGAGTATATACCTAGGGCTTAGTCCACACACACTGTCAAAGTGGGTATTGGTAGACGTAATACGATCTTGAATGATTTCTTAGATATGCTGCTTTCCTTACTATATTTAAAAACAAAAACATTAAACATAAACATCCAAATTGAAAACCTCCTCCGTATTAAAGTCATTCAATAAAATTCGTTATGTGAAAACTGAACTGTGATAACCTCTTTTAGGGTAAGCAGTAAGTTTGCAATAATTTTACTTTTTCTCCTCCTTGCAATTGGTCCACTATCTATATTACCTGTATTATGTCTCCATAATTTCCTCCCATAGCTGTGAAGTTGAGGTGACAAACGAAAGGCAGATGCTCCTCCCGAGGTCTTCGTACTTCTAACTCATATGTACGACCAACATCGCCCATGTAGGTTCTGTTGCATGCTGTAATAAAAAAAATATGTCAGCTTTCTATGAAATGTTTTATACTTATAAATCTTACAAGTATAAGGGGATGCATCCCCTGCGTTACAACGACCACGCAACAATTTATATTTACTATGCATCGTCGCAACGTACTGTTCTTGCTTCGCCCTATCTAATGAGTTAAGGACCGTATTTATAGACAAATCTCAATTTTAAGTACGCGCTTGAGATAACAGTTGATTTTATTTGAAATTAAAACATATGACAATAATAATAAGTTAATAAAATCAACTATCATCTCAAAAGCGTACTCTAGACTAGAATCTGTCTCTAGAAGAGCTAGTGCTAGTTTAAATGCTAGGGTATTTGCAGGTTTTCCGATGTCACACGTCGATAAATGTTTATTTCGTTTATTTCTATGGTTTACAGGTTCCTTCACAATAGCTCCCTACATCGCATCTAATATGAGAGGCAAAGTTATATTTGAACATAAAATCTGTACGCACGACACAATAAGTTTTTTATTCGACTTCTAAAACAGATGTTAAGTTTCAAAAACTAGAAGTATGCTAGTTACCTCTGTGTTAAAAACCAGTATACCTATCAGTGGCGAAGGGTCCATACAAGCCGATTCCCACCGGCTTCCCTTTAAGAATTGGTCAACATTACACGTACTTAATAATATTATCATGTTACGCCTAAAAGTTTTAAATAGCAACAAAAACAAGTATAGCATCAAGTGTAAGAACGATGGGTGACGGTATTGAACGGATATTGTTTTCTTAAGTAAGAACTTTTTTGTTCTGGCTTCCCTTTTTTAAACTCCACCCTTCGCCACTAATACTTATTATATACCAAGTTGTTCATATACAACCCATTTCAACAAAGATAAGTTCCATTAATTCAGTAGGTACAACCGAAAAAAGCTCGCATTTAAGTAAGATTTACAAAGGATATCTTTATCCAACAGAGTGGAAAAACGTAATTGTGGGACTTCGCTGGCGCGTAGGGCTGGGATAACAACATGTCACTTGCATTCTTCCTGTTCGAATGCTTAGCTCGTAAGATATATCCAAATAGTGCGTGTTTCTTTCTATACTATATACAGTGTATGGCCTAGGCCTAGAATCGGAGGTAATATTAAAAACGGAGGTTCTATAGGTCCCTAGTAAGTGAATCATTATGATCACAATTAATTAAAATCAAAACTTTATCCATAGATTTATTCTAGCCATTTTAATAGTAAATTCAATGTAATGCAAACAATTTTAATATGCCTAATAATACTAATATTTTCACATATACCCACACAACGCCATCTAGTCCCAAATTAAGCAATTATATTTGACTGTGTTATGGGTACTAGGAACGGATAATAATATACTACTTACGTAGATTAAAATCAAACAATTTTATAGCGGATTTTATCGAGGTTTATTTTACATTTTAGATCCCGATGTTTCAAAGTCTTTTCAGACTTCATGGTCAAGGAGGACTGAGGTATTTGACGTCCAAAATTATTACTGACTACTTATAAACATTATTATTTAAGTTGCGTTCCGATTTAAGCAAACTGAGCTCACAGTGTCTTGAATACTGAGTTTTATTTCAATGTATGATATTCGCGTAAATCTAACAAAATACTACAAATGTACATTTTTTTTGAAAATACTTACATATTGAAGATAACATCTAGACATAGAACAAACACTAGTGCTCATCACAAAAAGTTTGTCCTGGGTGGGAATCGAACCCACGACCTCCGACTTAGCAGTCAGGGTCACTAACCACGACGACGGCCATTCGTGCAATGCAATAGTTCCGCGCAACTCGATAGAGTTCTTTCGTTTATTATCCCTAGTACTACCACCACGACTTTGACAAAGCTAGTAATAAAACCGTTTTGGAATAATACATTGAGTATATTAATGAATCATAACTTTAAATTCTTATTATGTGGAATACATGGGTTTTGGTTAACTGGAATCTTTTTAGAAAAGATACTAATACCCTAAAGTCTCTATTTTAAATATGATCTTCGGTTTCTGGGCCACAGTATAACCCAGTGTATCGTGTGTGTCACTTAGACGAAAATGTTGAATGTGAAAACTAGTAAAATAATAAAAA
This sequence comes from Meganola albula, assembly GCA_936450015.1. Classification (NCBI taxonomy): domain Eukaryota; kingdom Metazoa; phylum Arthropoda; class Insecta; order Lepidoptera; family Nolidae; genus Meganola; species Meganola albula. The sequence goes on along the minus strand of OW388155.1, from coordinate 6,468,253 downwards.
AAAAATTTGCTTTACAAATTGACGTTTAGGTACGTTAACGATATTGTGGCTTATAAACTTACACTAAGCACACAGTTATGACTGTTTCAATACATGCTATCGACTATAATTAAAGCGTTCTTAACCCTCGACTCCTGTGTTTTAAATTTGCCGTAGTATGCAGGTACCTACTTATTCTCTATGTAATCTGTGTATACTATTTTGTAGCATATTTTTTTGCTTTTTTTTTACTCTGCGACAGGCTAGCGTTTTACTACAACTTGTCTGATGTTATGCAATGATGTAGTCTACGATGGAACGCCCCAGCCCAGTATACCGATTCACTCGTGATGACGAATATTTATCGGTGAGAAAGTAACAGTGGAATGAGCCTCCATATGGTTAGAAACCATAAAGGTGCAACAATTCCGACTCTCTGCATGGTGTCACCAGACATCGCACCGGAACGCGGCAAGGCCGCTTTGCAGTGCGGTTTTTTCTGGAGGTCACTAACCACGGCCGAAGCCTACCACCAGTTGATTGTCACCTGATTTGCATCACCCGGGGACCACGAGTTGGGATTAAATTAACGGTGTAAGTTTACCCACAGACAAATTTGACTCTTGTACCTAACAATGAAACGAATAGACCAAATTTATTACCTTTTTTTTAAAAGCTAATCTATATTAGTGGTTTCTAAGGATATTTACAAAAACAATTCAAGACATGTGTTGGTCTTGTGTATAGCGTCTTATTGACTTTAATAAAAACCATTAAACATAAAAATGCTACCAATAAAAAACCTTTCACATATGTAAATAATTTAATAACATAAGGAAGTCATAATACGTATGTACCTAAATATTTTTTGTGGATATGTTAACACGAAGTAAAACCCAAAACAAAATTATGCACGATTATGTACCTGCTGTGTGACTTAAATTAATGCAAGTCATTAAAAAATTGAATAAAACAACAAATCTACCTGTACCATTGTTAATCCTTTCTGTACAAAAATAGGGAAATGAGAAGGAAAAAGATCATGAATAATACGACAGCGCTAACAATGGACTGCGGCCATATTTTTACGTTCTTTTTTAAAATACTGCCTTTTGTTTGTGCTGACAGCGCATTACATAGCATAAGACAAGTGTTCACTTCGTTTGGGAACATCATTGTTGAAATGCGCCCCCTTTGTTTGGTTTTGGCAAACGCAGAATATCAAAACAAGAACCACTTAATTATGTAAAGTGATATCAACTTATTAATTCAGTTTATTTTGTTGAAATTCAAGAAATTTGTGTATAACTTTTGATTGTTACAAAAGTTTTAAGTGAAATACGAGTCGAAACCGTTAGGTTGTTTTAATTAATATAGGTAGTTACTAATTAATTTAAAGGTTTAAATCAAACTTTTGTATGTACAGTTTCATAAATTTCTTATTATTTTCAAGCTAATGACGTCTACTAAACTTATATAAATCTCATTATTCATATTCTGTTTACAAACTAAAATAACTCTTTCCTTACAGCCAGGTAAAATAAGTGTAGGTATAGTTCATAAAAAAAAATATTATTATTATAATTGTCACTTTTGATTTTATTTTTCATTTCAATATTAATTTATGTACAATAATATGGACAAAGTGTCTGAAATAAATTATTTATTATTATTTTAACTTAATTATCAATGGGCAAAAGGGCAGTCTGCACAAGTGCGGCGATATTATTGTCGTGCCACGTACTATAAACTCTTAGAGGGACCGTCTCCATGAGCTAGAGAGTCGTGAATCAGATACAACAATAATATAGCCGCGATCCTCTTACTCCTGGAGACGGCCCTTACAGCTAAAACAACGATTGAAAATGTTCTGATTTCATTTAAAAAATGGCAAAAATCATTAAAAACTGTGTGGTCAGTTCACAACAAACAGTCTCTTGTAAATTAAAATAATAACAAAAATAAGTTCAGATAATTTTAAGTACTACTTGAGAACTATAAGGTATCTAGTCTATTATTCTGAGGTTATAAAGCTGACAATTCCAACAATTAAAGAAAGGCACAGGGAGAAAGAGAATTCCCTCTGTAAGCCATGTATCACTTCCAACTTAGTTTTCAAGTGCGGGTTGGTGGATCTTCCAAGCCATGTACTTACGCTGTCCCCTAAAGAACTGCCAAAAGTTAGGTGTTTACCTATCTTTTATAGCGTTGCGGAAAATTATTAAAAATCACGTAGAACTGCTTATAATATGATCAACTTGATAGAGTCTATGACATTTTAAAATACATTCGGCTAGACATAGCATCTCATTCCTTTTTATGTCGGTTAAAAAAAAATTAGCCTCTTTATCGCTAACCTAGGTTCGAAATATAAAGTTTTTATGCCTATAGGTGAGCTTTTGCTGCACAGATTTGCAGCTGGCCTAGTTAGTTGAATAATTCTATTAAGGCCCGTTCCATTTCAGTTAATCTTTACAAATTGTGCTTATAAATAAATTGCACTTTCCTTTGGAACGAAAGTAATGAAATAAAGCACTGTGTTAAATTTGGGTCGAGATTATGCTTGCTTTTAAGGAATTATATAAATCTTAGGCTTTTATAAAACTTAACTATATTAGCATGATTAAAAGAAATTGTAAGTTACTTGCTAAGTGTAGGTAATTTATGACGAATTATTATTTTTTAGGTAGAAGAATATCGTAACAACAAGTACCTATATAGTATAGAAGTTATCTACAAATGGGCTATCTAACAGTACAAGAATTTTTCAAATCAAACTAGTAGTTCCTGAGATTGGCGCCTTCAACCAAACAAACTCTTTAGTTTTATCGTTTAGTATACATTAATTCCTCTTATTAGATCATTCTTAGGTATTGTAAAATAAAAATGTAAAGATATTGCCACACACACAGCTGGAAAACGACTACACTGATTTGGTTAACTTCCTTCTCTTGTGGCTTTTGTAGCCAGTAACTAAATGTTGCCAAGTGTCAATCAGTGCGAAATTACAAATTGTTAGCGAAGATGTTTTGATGTGGTTGATGAAACGTGAATAATGGTTTATAATTTATCTTGTTGATGTCAGTATATCTAAATCATGACAAGATTTACATGTCACTAAACACGATTCGCGATGTGACACACGGTGGGTACTCTTACGCTACCTTTGCCAATCCGTGGTATGCAAGCTTGGTAAGTAACCGTACTGGAGACCTCGCTTAGGTACCTCAACAGCTTCAACAGTGGTCACTTCTGTAAGAGGAGGTGTATAAACCCGACCAACCCTCAATCAGAAGTAGGTACGGTGAACGGAGAAATTTATAAAGTGTCAGGATGGTCTTTTATATTAACTTACCCACTTATTTATCCCAAATCGGTGAGTAATAATACTATAAGCACCTACCTAATATCTATCGTTTAAATAATAACTCCCAGATTATCCTACCTATCCCAGTATCAAACTATTAGGGGTTAAGGGATTCAGTAAGTAAAACTATGATAAAAGGTGGATTAGCCGCGCACACGACCGCTCTACTTGGCGTCTCGTAATTTGGTCTACTGATTCGCCAGCGGACGTCTAACTCGCATGGGGTCCAGCGATATATTGATTTAAAATGGTTACAGTTAATACAGACAAAGAACATACATAATCATAAAGCTATACATTAAATTACTTCACTCAGTCGAACAGCTCTGAAGTGTCATCTGTCATATTTGACAGCTGACTTTGATCCGGTCCAAACTCACTATGACTCAAAGACGAACTGTTCATTGCCACTTAAGCTTATTAAACTTAGAATGAACTATATCGACTACTTAGTTCTCTGTCGGATCACTTTATTCTGTTCCGATCCACCAGAGACTTTGAGACCTTTCTTAAGAAAACGAGCTACGTCTGTTGCTCAGCGGAGCGACGTTGCATTTATGGGACTGTCCATCATTGAGTGTAAGTTTACATAAAGACATTGAATTGGGTTATTAGTGCTAAACATTTTGTTTATAGATTGGGCGACCTGTTGTACCTATATTTTGTCGTAATGACCACTTACGTGGAATGGTGGTGAAATGAAATAAAAGGAAAAACTCGTTTTAGCGTCCTGTATAATTAAAGAAGGTTTATTGCTTGCCTCAGTCTTTGAGTGGCGGTTATTTAACATTTTCGCTCTTTATGTGAATATTCCCGGGAGTTATTTGCAACATTTTTCCGTCCCTTTTTAAGAGGAAGCCTCTTTAATATTCTAAAAATTATTATAATCAATCATGACTTTTTGGACCGTGTATGATGTCAATTGCCTGTCAAATAAAAATATATTTTTTCAAATTATAAATTTTTGTATTGTAGATATCTTTCTCTCAATCAAACAGCAGTCAGTAGACTCAACAAATGTAATAAACAGTAATATAACAATATAAATTCCAAAGATAGATAAATGATTTATATGTATAGAAATTGATATTCTTTTGCGTTCCGATCATGTCTATAAAAACTAGAGTCATACCTATTATTTAAAGAAGTATCTATAGGTAAAATTTACAAGATTGAGAGCTCACGAATGGTCTTTGTAAACTTTATACGTTTTAGAGTCGCAATATGTATATGGGTCAATATCAACAACGTGCTTTTTTTTTCAATTTTGGTGGCAAAACTTTTTCTTCAATTTTCGTGAAATGTAAGGATCTGGTATAAAAATAGAAATTCAAAGCTAAAATAATCTTCAAGAGGTCTAAGAATATCTCGATAACTTTTTGAGATATTTTAGTTTAAAGTGTAGTGTGGCCACCAAAATTGAAAATCGCCCACCAAAATGGAAAGTGCCCACCGAAATTGAAAATCAATGGCACCAAAATTGAATTTTTCTGTCAACTTCAATCTCACTAACAAAACTTTATGTAATGGATCTCACAAGTTTTCGGGAATTATCAACTTTCATCTATAACTACTAATCTGTACTAACATTATAGACAGAAAAGATTTGTATTTTTGTATGTAACGACTAGTGGCAATACGGTCTTTACCATAAGGGCACACGAGGCTCGTGCCCAGGGCCCCCATTCTTAAGGGGCCCCGAAGGACTGACAATTTCTCTCACACATTTATTCTGAAAACTTTTTCGTCAGGCACATTACACTTCTTTTCACAAATCAGTAATAGCTCAAAAAGAAATAAGGGAAAAAATTACAGTTAGAGAAACAAATAAGCCGAGGGATTATTCAGTCTCATCCCCGCAAGACAAAAGTACCTCTGAATATCACCAGGAAAAAGAGGTTACGTGTGATGAAAACGACAAACACACATTAGATGCGGAACCATCGACTTCAAGCTACTTAATACTAATAATAATAAAGCCTGTTCCGAACAGTTGTGACTGATAAAACTAAAAAACATAAAAATTAAAAACTACACTAAATATACAAAATGTCTATGATTTCGGTGTGCCTTATGGCTAAGGCCTCCTCCAACCGTTGCCACTGCTTTCTGTCTGTCGTCACTCTTATCCAAAGAGGTCCTACGGTAAATTCAAGGTCATCTTCCCATCTTCTTGTTTTGCTAACTGTCACCTCTTTGCTCCTTTCTTCCTTATAGCAGCGGAGCATATGTCTCGTCCACCTCCATTTGAGTTTGCTAATATGTGACAGTATGTCTGTTAATTTGGTTTTGCGCCTGATACTTATAATTTTGTCCATTAGTTTCAAACCCAGCATGCTCCTTTCCATGGTTCTCTGGCATCTTGCTAGTTTGTTCCTAACGTGTTTTGTCAAAGCCCAGGTTTCACATCCGTGATACAGGGTATTATGCAGGTATCAAAGATCTTCTTCTTGATTTTTATGCCCAGTACCTTGTTTTTCATGACTTCTTTTAAGGCGCAATACTTTTATCATTCCGTCACAATTCTTTTATCTATTTCATAGGGCATTTGGTCAAGCTACTTACTTTGAATTAATAACTGCAAGCTTAGAGAATGTATGTGTCTCCTGACTCTGGTACTTACTGTGGTGACATTTTACCGGAAGAAGTCCGTGATATTTGAATTCGATAAGGGCCAGAGTTTTACTAAAACAGAAATAGTGACTCCTTCGAAACTTCTACTAGTTTTCTAGATTCAAATGGTAAAACGAAAACTTATACTTGAGTAAAATATTTTATTTGTTAATTGACGAATAAGGAGTCTTTAGAAAGAAAATGGCTCCTTTATTCACCACTAAATAAATCTGTATACTGTTATTGCTGCCTTCTATTTAATACCATTACTGGTTCTGGACATAATTTAAGTTCTCCTAATGGATATAAAGATTGGAAGCATATAAGTAGGTAACTTATTGATAGAGCATAAGAGCAAATTACAGCTCAGGGAATTTATGATAAATTAAGTTGCAACAATAAAAACTACTAGACGAACAGAAAATAACTACCCGTTGGAAGAATGTGCTTAAGAGGATTGTTGAAGTACCTAGTGAAATTGTTAGCTTCAAGAGGTCTTGCTATTCGTGGTGGTAATGAGAGATTAGGATCTAATAAATAATAAATGGTCCTACTTAGTAAAAAATGTTCTTATAATTTGTTTTTTCACTGTCCAAAAGGGAAAAACGCCACCAAAGCCACCAAAATTGAGCCACCAAAATTGGAACCAGACATAAAAAAAATCTTTAAAAATAAGGGATTTAAGTAACAATTAAATTATTATCACTGATTAAATGCATAACCCAAATCACTACGTATAACGTGTAGCTTACTGTTAAAATACTTTTAAATTAACAGCAAATCGATCCACCAAAATTGAACATTTCTTGTCCCCCGTGCCACCCAAGATGATATTTTCGTTTTTGGCGGGAAATCACGGCACTAATCACACACCTTTTACGCGCAAGTGCCGGCGCACGACTGAGAGATGTTAAATCATAAAACGCGATTGATCGCATTCGTACGTAACTTCACGTTAAAGTAAGTTGAACAAGTGCCACGAAATTTTTGATATTTGCTTGGACAAAATTTGATTGAGTATCCAGTGCCTATAAATTTAATTTTCTAATATGGTTTCATTGTTTTCAGATAATGTGTCTTATGCATATACTAACGAAATCGTTTATTTTGTATTGTATCTTAGATTGTGACTTAGGTGAGTGCAATTGTATCAAAAAATGGAACTGGGACAAGCCACCAAACTTGAATTTTCAGGCGATTCTTTTTTTCCTGATTACTTATACACACTTATAAAAAAAAACATTTGTGGCCCTAACTGCACCAAGTTACATAGTTCACTACAAAAAAAAATCAAAAACATCCTATAATTTAACACCTCGATTCTCAACGTGGACACGTAAAATTTGCCGCGGGGATATTCACCCATATCTATATATCGGCAAGCTCATATGGCCCGCGATCACCAGATATACCTCATTACCTTTGCATCTAAATGGGACCCAAAATAACACCACAGAAGGCTAATCAATATCTCTGCCAATGATTGCAGATATAATGATTTTCACGAATATTTACAAAACGTTTGGATGGAAATAAATTTCTTTTTTGTGCGGACAAAGGAGAGGTCAAAAGTGGGCTAGAATTTTGAACACCAATGTGATATACCTCATTGGAAAGCTTATTTAATAAGCTGTTAGAATTTAACTAAACACGAATTTTAGGAGCAACCATTTTTGTAAAAATCAAAAAAATGTGATAGAAAAACAAAACGCACATTACCTTTAATTATCCGTTTCCTAAGCAGTATAAATATTGCAATCACGTCAATAATTGCATTCTGTTACAGTACTTTTCTCTTGTAATATTATTCTAGCTGCAGCTTAATGTAATTATGACGAAAAATATTTGTTATCTTATTAGTGTAATAACAAAACGCGTGGAAAAAAATATAATTACGGGAAACGTCATGATGTCATTGTCATTGATCAGTTTGATTGACAGCGTCGAAATAATTTTGATTTTTTTGGTTGCTCAATTGTCATTTGACCATGGGGTTGCCAATTGCAATAATCATAATATTGCATTAAGGATTCTTATTTTTAATTTCAATTTTTTAAAAAACGGGTGGGTGTAAAATTATTTTAAATACACCAAAAAATTTAATTAATTATGCTCTATTAACCTATGTAACTCAGATTGCTGTTCAAATTTACAATTATTTTAATCCCAGGCTCTATACATTTTTTGAACGTCTCCTTTGGTTTGCACACACCACGTGCTCACCCAACCGACTTCATAGACATTGTGCCCTGATGTAACAATGGCAATCACAGACAAGTAACCTCAGTGACGTTGACGTCTAGTAAACTTATCTAATGACAGGCCTTATGCTATCAAAAGCGACTGAAGTGACACCTAACCATCTGTTTAGGCAACAGCTTGCTACGTTTATAGGTTACGCGCTGCAACATATATAAATATATCTACCGAATGGCTACAGTAACATTGTTAATGAAATTGGAAACTTTTATTCTGTTTCAAGGATATACCGTGACCTATACCGGCCTTAGGGAGATAGGGACCTACACTAATGTAGTTTAAGTAGTTTTCAATTCCCTTGGTGAATTTTCTTAATAATGAAACAAGTAACTTCAGGACTCAATGTTTGTAGTAGTAACGTTTCACCACCAGTTTCCAGATTACAACTTCTTATCTTGGGTCAACCAAAAAATCTATAATTTTTCCACTTTTCCATTAATATGTTCCTTCCTCTAAAAATGGCTTAGGGTGATATTAAAATTCTATTTATGAGTGTGTTTGTGTTGTTGTATTAACTATTGCATTTTTTTTTCATTCACAATTTCACTATCCCGAGTTAACTTCAGATCCAGAAACGAAATAGATATCATTATGACCATTCGTTTGAGACACCTGCTTAACATAAGACTTTATTTCAGCCATCGACTGCATCCATCTTCTTGGAAGGCGTCGTGTGTGCTTATTTGTACCCCAGATAATGTCAGAATATAACCGGCAAATGAATGTTTAACAAACTGTGTACCCAAATTCAGATAAACAATCTATTATTCTATTCTGAGTCTTTACCTAGTCAAAAAAGTTTGCGTGAAAAGAAATTCTCGTGGATTAGTAAACTAAACATTTTTTGGAATAATTACAAAATATAGTTTACATTAACGCGATTGTGTATATCTACTCTATTTTTCTTTTTTTGGACTATCATAAAAACAAATAATGGCGTACTCGTATTGGTAATCAAATTCTGATATTTTATTGATTTGTCTGTTGTTGTAGTCTGAGTGTAATGTATATTAAGTATTTAGAAAAGAAAAGCAGTATATTCAAGCTATGCATAGTTTGGAATCAAATAGCCGTGTGTGTTAATGTCTTAGAACATTAAGCGCTTGTTCAGACACGGCGGAAATCGCGCAGGTCTTATTTGTATGAGTTATTAAGTAATCGTTCAGACATACCCGCGCGGTTAATCAAGCCGCGCCGTTCCTGCAACCCAACCGCCAGAAAATAGATTCGCGCTATTCTCGCGCGTTTCTATTACTATGGAGTCTTTACTTCGCGTTCACATTGCATTGCGGGTACCGCGCGGTTAGCATGTCCACAGCTCGTGAGTTTGCCATGGATCGTTTCGACACTGAACTATTTATTGAGGAGGAGAAGAGACCTGCAATATGGGATATTCAGTGTGATGATTATTCAAATAAAATAATCAAGAACCGAGCTTGGCAAGAGTTGGTGAAGGTATTTGGAGATTGTGAAGACACGTTGGAAATAAAGAATATTTTAAGTAAGTAGGTTTATTCACCAAAAATGAACTGACAGAATTATTAGCTATTACAATTTATTATTAAAGTCTCCGTATACTTAATAATTAATCGACCTCCATTTTGAAACTGTCGCTATACCCGCACGAAAATCGCAAACTAACCGTGGTGTCTGAATAGCATCACAATTTTGGGGTTTCAAACCGCGCGATTCCCGCCAATCTGAACAAGCGCTAAATATGAAGTAGATTTTAGTGTGATGTAACCAGAACTCATGATTTTCTTCCCCAATATTCTTTTTTTACAATAATAGTATAAGTATGGAAAATTTAAGTAACTATAGGTCAAAAAACTCACTAGGTTTTGAGCACTAGACTTGCCGAAGTAGGTACGTTAACATAAAAGTTATAGCTCCCTGTACAATATTTATTTACCTAACTTCTATCTAAGTAGTGCTTAAATAAATAAGTACTCTAAAGAATGTGTATAGCGTTCTAGTTTGGTTCTACTTTTAAAAGCTCATTTGCTCGTTGCGTTGTAGAGAATTTGCGCTGTAAATGTTTAGCCACTCGGTAAGCGAAGTTTTATGGATATAGCCCTGCTGGATAATATAAAAATCTCCGCCATATTCTCCGCAAATTTACAGGAGTTTTTATTTAAAATTGAGTTTTAAGTGCATATTGGGGATAATATTAGTATAAGTCTGGAAACCGCTGGTAAAAATAAATGTAAGGTAAAGTTTGAGAATTGTGTGCTTAAAAACTTTACTTGATACGGCTCGAACTAAGAAAAATAGTAAGTATTTTTAAGTATTAAATTTTATCGACTGTCTTTATAATTTAAATAAATAAAACGCACTTTTATACCAAACCAAAAACCAGATTAACATAATTAAAATACATACAAATTCAATAATCTAACATATTATTATCTATAGCTACTATTAACACTTTAAATGTTTTCTCAACATTCTCAAAATAAAAAATTGGCAAGTGTGTTGAACATACAAGGATGTAAAATAAGTTCTGTATAGTTTGATTAGTCTTAGAAAAATCTAGTTATTACGGTTCATGAAGGCAGATAGTTGGACGACATGAAACCAACCGAGGCTTAGTAATAGGATCCCGGTGCACCCCTTGGGTTTGGCACCCTAAAACCAACACTCAATGTTTAACTGCCTTAGTGGTTTAGTGTTAAACCTGTTCGCTTAGTTTCCGCGAGGTCCCTGATTTAATTCCCAGGCCGATCAACAATAATTTTCTATCTTATTTAGAGAATCTTAGTTGCAACTAAATTTTTTTAATTGCGCCCACTGAGCGGCAATAGGATCACCCTATTGTGTATGGGATCTATAATAGCCGGCGATAAGTGGGTGATATTAACCCCGGCTTACACCTTCGGGTAATAAAGTCGTTATGTTGTCAATATTTAAAAATACTTTATTAAAACCAGGTTAAATTAAACTTCTAAAAGCATCCAATTTGTTGAAAAGCTCACTGAAAACTGTGTGAATGGATTTGTAGGCCAACCTACAGTGTAATTTGGTTCGCATGTAAAAAATCTTAATTGAAATTCAGATGAGGAATCGGAATAGAGTGCGTTTTTCCATTTTGGACGAGACTATATGGGAATGTCTACAACAGACTGAATAAATTGGATTGTAAAGAAATATGACCGTTTATCAATGTTATCATAACATAGCACCTATTACCAGAAGGTGAGAAGTAAAAATCACCCACGTATATGTAGTCGTAGGCGGGCCTGTGGCGTGGAGGTAATGTCTTGATTTTCACGTGGGTTCGATGACAGACGGTGTGGTATGGTGAACATGTCTGTTTTTCTTGAGCCTGAATGTAATTATATATTTGCATTTATCCAAGAAAAGTAGTTTATGGAGCAATGGCGAAGAGTGAAAATTTGAAAAAGGGAAGACGGAGCAAATTAGATCACAAGTATTTCTTTGTTATCTACATCATCCATCAAACGTACTTAAAATTATGTACTGCATTTTTGATGTTATTGAAAACTTTAAAGCGGTACATAATATTTAAATAAATACGTTTTAAAGGCCGATTCCTAAAGGGAAGCCGGTGGGAATTGTGTTATACGGACTCTTCGCCTCTGATTCGTAGTAGGTATATTATATTATCAGTTTCTTAGTACAAGCTCTACTTAGTCCGGGATCAAATGACCCGTGTGTGTTATTGTCCCAGGATATAATTATTATTTATTTTTTGCCGGCTATGTTTGCGTCTCATACGTATTAAGCACAAATAATATAATACTATACTAGGTATTAAGTAACGAGTTTATTGCTGTTCAGCAATTCAGAATTTTAATCTATCCTAAGAAAACATTAAAGTAACTACATCAATATTGAAATTTAGCAGGAAAGGTTTTAGAAGTACGTTCAATAACCAACTCCTAACTGAAAATATGTACGTTAAAATGCACTTTATTATATACACCGTAAAGTTGAGTCTGCACTGCAAAAATGCCTTAGCCTCTTCATTCCAGTGACCGATTACGTAAATCCATAAACATCTCGAATAATATGTTTTGGCGGTCTTCTCGCATAACTCTTGTGGATGAATATTACATAAAAGTAGGGAGCCAAGTCCATCGCTGACACAGCTACTCGACTGCCATGCGACGTAGCATTGGGCTACGAAAATAGCGATATAATTATTTTCGAAGTAAACAGAATCCACGTTGAGATATATAAAATGTTAACGTTTGACGAATTTTAGTAATAACATCTTCAACTTAATAATGTGTTAGTAGGTATAGATAAGAACAAGATTTAACTATAATGTTACATTTATTAACGCCAAAAGAAAGCGGGGACGACCGATCCGAAGGTGGGAAGATGATATAAAAGCTTTAGCGGGGATAACTTGGACCAGGGCAGCACTGAATAGAGAGCAGTGGAAAAAAACGGAGGAGGCCTTTGTCAAAGTTGGGCAAACTGACGAGGGCACTATCGGTGTCGACTCAATAGTCAAATTTTTAACATTATTGATATTAATTTTTATTTGAGCAGTTTTTGATGTTCAATTGATCGACGCTGTCTATAGTTTCTTTTTTTTTTTTCATCTATTGTATTATATTTTAAGGCTGAACATTGTCTCTCAAGATACACGTCACCCTAGGTTGACGGACAGGGTCACTAACTTTATTGTACAAATTAGAAATATTTAACTATTCATTTCGTGTCAAAACTGTACATTTTTCGCACAATAAATATTATATCATATTTAAATCATAATGTAAAAATTCATAACTGTTCATGTCTGAATAAAGGCTTATATTATTATTATTATTATAACAGGAGAATCAAGTCTAGCACATAACTTAGAAAATTTTACACGGAACTAGTATTGTGTCATGGTAGATGAACAGTGGGTATACGTTAACTGTTCATGTTTTTGTTTGTATGTAGCTTTCAATCAATTTAGTACTAGAAGTTACGTATAACACCTGCCGTGTTAAATGCTCGAAGCACATAAGTGACGTTCGTTGATCGACGTTGATCGTTAAAAAAATGTACTAACTAATAAAGACGTTAACCATACAATTAGATTCTACGATTTTTTTTTAAATACTAAGTTAATAAGTAAAAGAAGGTGAAACAAGTTAAGGTTATATCTCTACTTAATAAACAAAGTCTTTTCAAAACCTCTTTTTCTTAAAAAAATAAAACAGCTGGATTTCCTTTCATTTTAAAGATAAAATCAAAAAGAACCCTTTTCTTGGCTTATCGTTAATTCTGTGGCCCACAATCGCAGCCTTTCATAGTACCTACCTTTCCTTTTGTGACAGATGTCAGCAAACCGAGAAGGGGAGACATATTAAAAATTCGTTGAATGATCCAAAATTACTTTCTAAAGATTTCATACGTGTGCCGTTTGTTACAAAGACTTATCGCCTTTATTCCATTTATATTACTTTGTAAGAGCACATTTCGTGATTTTTATTCAACTTTACAGCGTACGTAAACTAAACTTTTTCTTAGCTAAAATCGTTTTCAGAAATCTGATTTAGACATTAACTTAATTTATCAGATTGTTCCATTATTTTTCTTTGTTAAACCATTACTTTCACAATAAATTATATGGGCGATAAGACAAATATGATATTTGAATTGGTGCCTATTTGTACCTTCAATATTTTTATGTTTTTGAAGTATTCGTAAAAATTAAAATGGATATTTTCCGTATTTAAAGTGTTCCTCACTTACTATGTGAGATCTCCGTAAGACCGCTGCCGATTAACTGCTGCGCAGTTTGGCAGACTTAAATTTTAAGACAAAAATGTGTGTATCTAAGTTCATCGTATTCCAGGTTTGAGGTGCGGACAATCCATTAAACAGGAAAACCTTTTAAACAGCGTGCAAATATGCGCACAGCGAACAGTCAAAACGGAGTTTAGTAACTTGGTTAGTACTGATAAATTTTAGTGAAAGTATAACAAGTACTCACGTGTACATGACTTCGGCTCGTCACTTTTATCGCCGCAGTCGTCTTCTCCATTACAATACTTGTCTAATGAAATACACTGTCCCGTATCACAAAGGAGCTCACTCATTCGACATGGCGATGCCACGTTTCGCGGAAACTTCAACTTTTTCACTGGCAACACTATTTCTGACGTCTCTGTACTGTCCTCGGTAATGAAGTCCTCGTTTAAGTCCTGAGGACTGCACAGTTTTAGTGACAGTAACACTATCATAAAAAGAAAAGTTCTATTACTAGTCACGTCTTGAAATTTTGAGCGACACATATTTGTAGGTACCCTGATTGGGTGCGCTGTTTGTCACAACATTTCAGCTGGAGTTATTGTTGATTATCAGCACCTGAAACAAAATGAAAATTAATAGGTATCTATATGACAAAGTAGAAATTGCAAATGAATAAATTAGTATACTCTTTAAATTTTTTATAAATCAGTTGTAGTTTATCTAATTATATTGATATATTTTTTTTAGTTCCTTGTTAAAGTTAGTGATGAGATTGTAATTCAGTTAGGTAATTATCCTTGCAAATTATATAACTTTATTGTAGATATTGTACCTATTTCATTTTTACAAACAAATCTGATTACAAATAAAATAAATATAAATCTTTTAAATAATCTGGTTAAAAATCTGAGGTGTGACAAAGAACACATCGAATCCAAAAGCACTCGTAAAAACATGTTATACAGTGTTGGATGTTGTGGATATCAAACAATAGTAAATACTAGATTTGCAGTATGCAATCTGTTTCCTTACCCTTAATAGTAAATAAACTAAAATAAACCCAGAACTTTTTGATTAAACAAGCAACATCGGGTTAGGATGCTTTCAGTTATATTTTACCCTATTAACGGACATAAAGATTATAATCTGTTAAAGAAATTACTAGGTCAGTTGTTATTACGATAAATATAAGTCTACCATTAGTTAAATAATAGGCAGGCCGTTAATTATAGTTACAACTTACAAACGTTTACCGCAAACCTTGAATAAAAGGTTTTTAATCAATACTACACAACTGTATCAAGCCATTGTTAATAGTGAAAAACATTTATAATACTTAAACATACCGCAGGTCCCCCTACTCATCAACCCTTTTAAGTGTCCCACTGCTTGGCACGGGTCTTCTCTCAACTATCTTACAAGTTGTGACAGTTTAGGCCTCAATCCACCTCCAAGCCAGCCTCATGCTAGCCAAGTGCGGTTTAGTGGATATTACACGTCCTCGAATGGTTAGTTTTTTAACCATTCCCGCTGCTCAATATTGATGTTTTCCTACAAAGATATTGTATAGCGGCGATTAAACAATTCACACAAATATGTGTGGACATGACCCGGGATCCAAACAACCATATTATTATCTTACAAAGGCGTTACCGTTGCGCCACCGCTGCTCATGGCCCCCTTAGGCTAGGTGAAATAACGTAAAGAGCTGAATGAAATTTGCCGCGAAATGTGCTCAGTGACGTGATTTAGAAGAGATTTATGTCCAGCTGTGGACTAGAATGGATGATGATGTTGAAAATCATTTCAGTGTTGCTTATTGTAAATATTACTAAATTAGATTACCTATTACTTTTAACATTTTGAATCATATTAAAACTCATTAATTTACTAGATATTTTATTAAAACTTATCAATACTTAATGAATTCGTTGACTATTTTATTAGGTATTGTGATTTCCGAAGGTGTAGTGTTCGTACTTAATGAATTGTTATAAATGACTACATTTTAAAAGGCATGATAAAATGCTTTCGAAATAACAACATTTAAACTTATTAAGAGCTATTAAAATTCACATACCTATCGACAAGCAATTATGGTTAGTAAATATTCATTTTTAATTAATTCAAACAAATTCGTTAAAATGAACTATATCACTACGAGTATGATTCTATACTAATTTAAAAAAAATACTTAAAGTGCGTTCAGGCTATTTCACATAATTAAAATAATAATTCCGCCATAGGTACCTATGCCAAAATATGTGTAAATAGCCTTTATTTTTTTTTGTGTTCTCTTAATATTTTATTACATCGTATAAGTTGCAGCTCGTTGAGCCATATTAAAATTCTACTTAAGGTCGGTCTTTGATGTCAACGACATGTTAAAGACATATGCACAGGCTTAGCCTAGGTAAACATTTTAGTGTAATATTGCATTTTATGAGCTAAGTTTGTTTAGAAACTGAGTTAACTAGTGTTATTAAGTTTAGATGAATACTCACTTTTAAAGATAATCAATACTTGAAGCATTTCAACTCGGTATTGTAATATAAACACCCAGAGAAAAGTGACTTTAAATGAATTTAAAACGAAACCAGCAAAACGTATCTACAGGGAATTGAAGCGTATTTCAATTTCAGTAAACCTGTAATTTTTTGTAATTAGATATATACAGACTGAAAACATAACACGTCGAAGGATGCTTACTTTAATAAGCAATGAAAACCGCATTGGGATCGGCGAAAGCGTTTCTGAGAATAGCATGTCCGAACTCGCTCGCGTTTATGATTTAGATCTTTAAATACCTAAGCCCCCTCTCCCACGCCCATTGCTACAGAAGCGATCTAAGTAGCAATGCTGTCGCGCGGTCGATCGATACAGTCGCGATGCGATCGATAGCTGTTTGCCCTAGCCCACCACACCCGAATCAGACGCGATGTAATGGCAATAATGTCGAATAATTTGTTTCGATGTCAGTGTTGCACTGAAGCGAGCATCAGTGCAACACTGACATCGCAATAAAAAACTCGCTAATCACACGCCCCGCCTCCCTTTGTTCTCTCCCCGATGTCTTCCGACACGGTCGCGAGTTTGCATCGATTCAGTCGCGATTTTTTTAGTAGTCTATGGCGATGCTGTAGCGCGTAAGTAGCGCGTTGGCATCGCTTCTTTACCGCGATGCAAATGCAACATACGCGTGTCAGTAACGATGTTGTCGCGCGTTTTGTAATCGCGCGACTGCATCGCTATAAAGTCATAAAAGCAAATATTACTCTGTGTTTTTTTTTCGGAATGTAGTTCCAAAGAATTAAATAATACCTATGTAAATAACTATGGAAATAGATGCAAAATGGCTGCGACTATTTTCACAGTCAACAAAGAATATAAGTAAATAGAAAGAGTCAATTTGTTTAGCTTAGCAGAGGTGGCATTTAGAGGAGGCAATTATTTTTAAAACGTTGCCTCCATCTGAACAGTACGTTTGCAAACAAGGCTCTTTAGCCACAGTTTTTGCTTCAAATCATTATCACGCTTATTTACGTGTTAATTTATCACTGTCCGCCAAATTATCTTGTCGGAGGGGATCAATGGACCAATTTGTAAGTTTTTTTAAAATACTGAAAGTATTTTTTTGTTGTTTTATTAGCGTATATTTATATTAAATTCTGTTATTGAAGATATTTTTACAATAAGCGATGATTATAATGTCATGATTGATAAATAAGTCTTCACATTAAAATTAAATCGAATTCACAACAGTATTAATACGGTCTAGTGTTTAATTTTTTACATTTATTTAAAACATTATATGCTGAGAACGTCGCTTCAAGCAATTACAATTGTTGGAAGAATATAGGTACCTAGTTTCTGAAAGGTCTGAGTCTGAATTTATCAACCTCGCCAAGATGCCGTATGTTTTGATGGACCACTAACATTGGGCGTACGCAAGTTGCGATTGCGTCGTATATACTCCCAAGGAACACGTGCGTCCGATGTGAGCGAGCACTTAGAAGTGACAATTTCGTTACTGTGGGCAAATAGCTCAAGCAACAACAGCAGTGCCAACGCTTTATCTTTTAGATTGCTGAAACAAAAAACATAATACAATATGAATCAGTAGGTATTCACCGCTCAAATCAATGGCATAGAGTAAAAATTAGCATACAAACAGAAAACAAAACCCACCGTTATATTTAATCATGAGTCTGATTGATTACGGTAAATACTGCATCGGTATCGAGCGCATTTCAAACGTTATCTACCTATTCACATACTCAACGTACGAACGATTCAATCGGTTTTACATTTCGACGTATTATCTGCATCGCTCTTATAATAGAATTGCAAATTTAAACCCTTTATAAGCGCTCTGCATTCGTGAACACAAATTCCCTTTTACGTGAATTTGCATTGCAGTGTCACAGGTTGTGGTGACTTCCGAAACTCGTGCACATTGCAGCGGTTATTATTTCCGCGGCTATAGTTCTTGTCATAGTTAAGAGGGTTGTATTTGGAAATATTTCTTATAAATTGTTTTATTTTATTTCAATATGCCTGTTTTGGAACCAATTTTTTTACGTACATTTCCCTACAGTAGAGTGATCTGGTAGAAGTCGTTATTTAGCGAAACAGCGTCCATGCAATGTAATTTCTTTTTTCCTCTCTCTTTTTATAATAATCTTTTTGATATGGTATGTGCAAGCATTGTACGTGGTCAATTGTAGGTAACCTCAATAATAAACTTATTGTTTATCATTTCATAAACAAGGCTATATACTAAATAAAAGATTTCATTCCCTATGGACACCCTAATAGCATAACTTTTAAGGTGCCGCCTGACTTTTTCAACAGTGATTTTATGCAACTCC
Organism: Meganola albula; assembly: GCA_936450015.1. Classification (NCBI taxonomy): domain Eukaryota; kingdom Metazoa; phylum Arthropoda; class Insecta; order Lepidoptera; family Nolidae; genus Meganola; species Meganola albula. The sequence continues at coordinate 6,449,446 of OW388155.1, read as the reverse complement.
ATAAGGCTCAACTCACACTGCTGCAGTGATAAAGCGTCACATTGATTTTTTTCAAGTAAGACGCAAGTCAACGCGCGACAATGCTCGGTGCCGCACAATTCCATGTAAGTATAAAACAAATTAGTAGCATAATGATGGAAAAATAGAAATTAATAGGTATGCCACCGACGAGAAAAATGACACGTGTCGTCGTCACACTTTGACTCTGCAACAGTGTGTGTTGAGCCTTAAGGAGTCGCATAAAATCACTGTTGGAAAAGTCAGGCGGCACACTTAAAGTTATGCTATTAGGACCAGTGAAAAATACTATCTGTTGGTAAAATAACCTTTTTTGATGTTTTCACTTTTGAACGTTAATTACTTACTTTACATATTTAATGCTTCAATATTAGCTAAAGAATTCAAAGTTTTACGCAATTTAAAAGTTATAAAAATGGTTTTATTGATATAATTTTATCGTTTGTGCAGAGTTATTTTCTAGATATATAAAACCAAAACAAAATTTTACAATAGAGCAACTTTGCTTCAAAGATTGAAATTGCGCACTTTCTTGATTTCGTCAAAGGATTGAAATGAACGAATTTAGGAAAATTTACATCTGAGCGAGTTGGGGTGCGTCGGATTACAAGCGCTTATGAAAATTTGTACCTATTCAAGTTATGGCCTGACTGAGCATAAAACTGGTAACGCGACGTCCTATTTCGGGATAAATTCTATTACTGAGGTGGGTTTAAGAAATATTTATCCCGCTAAAGTAATAACTCTTTAGGGTCCCACTCCTGAGAACGGGTTTCCTTTCAACTATTGATGATGAGTTGAGAGAGTTATCCACACACGCTGACCAAGAGCGTGTTGGTGGCCGTCATATATGTTCAAATGATTTTGTCAGACACGCCGGTTTCCTTTTCAATCGATGTTTTTTACTTCATCATACCAAAACGGATGAATGAATTTGGATGAAAGACACAATGTTTTGTGTGTATTACTGGATTAACCTTATAACCGCCCCGTCATAATTTAACTACCGTGACTGTGATGCCAACAAGTTGCTTCTTTCCATACACACCGAAAATTTTTCGAATACCCGCAATTAATGAAAATTGAAAAGAACAAATATGCATATTTTTTGTCGAATAAATGCAACACGGGTGCTGCGGGAACAAACACATTTATCGTATACATGTGGCACGGGCAGTTAAAAGGTTTTCAAGACATGTTTTCTATTAAATCCCAATTAATAGATTTATGAACATGCATATGGGAGCTTGCCAATTTTAAAAGGCTTATTGCTATTTTTAGTTTAATTAATTTCAATGAAAAACAAATCGCCAAGCTCCCACAATCATGTAAATATGTAAAATTAAATATGTAAATGTTATACATACAAATATACAAAAAAAAGTCGTGTTAGTTACACTATTTATAACTTAAGAAGAACCGAACCAGTTTGGCTGAAAATTGGTGAGAAGGTAGCTTAAAACCAGGAGAAGGACAAAGAATACTTTTTATCCCGTTGCGTCCCCGTGGGACGTGCAGTCACAGCATGTCTAGCCGTTCATTTGTTAAATAGGTATACAAACTCCTTATATACTCCTCACTCCTTTCTGAGAGTGAAAGACACTTCATATTTAAAAAGAATAATAAAGCATTTTGTCATCCATATCTACACTATTATAGAGAGGACAAATTTGATCGTTTGTTTGTCGGTTACAAATAGGCTCCATAACTACTGGACCGATTTTAAAAACTCTTTCACCATTATAAAGCTACATCTTTTCTGAGTAACATAGGCTATATATTATGCTAAAATACATTAGGGATCTGTATCAAAACTTTAATAATGTAACCCAACAAGTGAAAATTATATTTAAAATATGCTCAAATTGGTAAATATGTTAATGATAATCATTTTGATTGTTTGTTTTGCCAAAGCAGACTTGATTGAGTGTTCTAACTATGGAAAGTCTGCCAGAGGGTGTGTCAAAAGTTATAGTTATTAAAATTTTTGTCTTACACCGATGTCTACCCGTGCGAAGCCGAGGCGGACCACTAGTTTTAACACAATATTAAAAGTATTGTTAGAAAGTAACGCCGACTTAGGACTTTTTGATTAATAGTTTTTACTCGTGCATTGTTATAAAAGGCTACATCTTTAAATTCGTTGAATTTACCTGAGTTAATAACAACTAATCGTCTTTTCGGCCAATGATTTATTGTTACCACACACGCGATAACTAATTGGTAATTGTTTTAAAATAGTAACAGTCTAATAAACCTGCATCGGATTCGCACCAATGCAATTCGCTCCATCTCTTCAACCCCTACATCAAGTTTGCTCCATTTGATTTTTTTTTCTAGTAACTTAAGTCCTAAAGTTTCTGAAATTTTGGGACATATTTTGTTGTTTTAGGTAATAGACTTCATATTTACAACCTGTGCACAGAAACATAGACATATTGAATATGCATATCTACCTACAGGAGTAGGAAACCAAGTTAGATCGAATAATCGCCCCTGATACCCCCTGCATATTAAATTTCATCAAAATCGTTGGAGCCGTCTCCGAGATTCAGATTATATATTTATACTAACAGTAAAGCAGTGCCACCTAACGGGTCCGAAAATAGATTACGACGACCGACTCTCAGACTTATCGAATATTCGTAATCGTATCGTTTAGGAGGAAATAGTTTTTTTTTCTCTAAGTAGGAACCAGCCGCTCACGCGTGATGGCGTGACCAAGGGAAATAATGATTTATTTTTATATATCACTAGCTGCCCCAGCTAACTTCGTACCGCGTATTTATTAAAAAAAAATGTTCACTTAGGGGGATGAAAAATAGATGTTGGCCGATTCTCAGACCTACTGAATATGCATAAAAAATTTCATAATAATCGGTCAAGCCGTTTCGGAGGAGTATGGCAACGAAAACTGTGACACGAGAATTTTATATATTAGATGTATAAAGATGTAGGTAGTAGGTACAATAAACAAGAATTCATCGAGTTTCTCTCTTTTTCATCGGGTTTTATAAATAATTATGTTTTATAAAGTTATTAACCCTTTGCCCGCTGTGTTATTGCGTGTTTATTATCACAAACTCAATGAGGTCATTCAATTGAAAATATTAAACCGAACATTGTAACATAACGTGCAAAGCCACTTAAATTTATATACTAGTAGTTACGTTATATAGTACAATTCAGTGAAACCGTTACAAATTAAACACGGCACTCGTTATAATATTAGCTCGTTAAGCTTGTTAAAGGAAACCCTTATTTATATGAAGGTATTACGGATTAATTGATTTTCAGTAATGACGAGCAATCACGAGTTAAAATAAATTATGGACCTACTTTGTAACAGTTCATGTAATGTTTAAACAAGGAGCTCATTAAGCTTGTTAATAATAGATTAATTGATTTTCAGTAATTACGAGCAGTCACGACCTAGAACTAAAATAAAGAGATAAAAATAAAAAATGGACCTACTTTGTAACAACGGGTTAGTCCACTGCCGTAGTTTATAAATAAGACACTCATTCTAGTTACCTGGTTTTATTCAAGACATACTAGTTATCTGGTTTCCATAACACAAGCTCTGCTTAGCTTGGGACCAGATGACTGTGTGGGTTTTTTTTTACTAATGACCTAACTCAATTAGCCGGAAGGGCCTCTATTGGTTCACCGGACTTTTTCGGTGAGCCGTCCGAGGACGGTCGAACCGATCAAGTACTGTGGCAACTGCCATGAGGGCTCCCCATGTGGGGACGAACCTTGGCTCAGGACGTTGCCGGACATTGTAGTTTTTTAGGGGATCGGGGGCGCTGTGTGTGTTAATGTCCCAGAATATTTACTTATTTATATTGTTCGACCACAAGCTAATTTTGATTGGTTCGTTCAAGGCAAGATGATCCCGCGATGTCTTTCCCCAGTTTTGACGATTACAATTTCATACAATATTTGAAGAAAGTGGTGTCAAGTTGGTATCTAGTCGTTGTAAGTAGATAAAGTGTGTTTAATAAGCATGTATTTGTTACAAAACCCTCTGAAACCGACTCCAACTCACATTTGTTTTATTACTTAGTTTTGTAATTGGATACTGCAGATATCTGCTAACTATTCATTAATTACCATAACTGCAGCACCAAAACTAGCATATTTGTGAGTTATGAATCACTCTGCTCGGCGGCCATTCGCGGTCGTCGCAACAGTCAAACTTTTTTGGCACCAACTCAAGTCCTTTGGTAAGTATTATTATTATAAAATTCGGTGTATTTCCTAATACTATTTTTTTACCCCCAACAGTAAAAGAGGTGTTACTTGGATGTGTTTTTATTTGAAAGCAGGTTGTCTAGCAATGGTTTCAGATATGTTTCATCAAATTGGTTCTACCGTTTCAAAGTTATCAGAGATCAGAAAAAAACAGTCAGCAGAAATCTTAAATGGTAGACACCGCACAGACTGAGTCACCTTCGTCCGTAGGTGTACCTTTAATTGAATCCCCACACGTGGTCCTCGGGTGATGCAAATCAGGTGACAATCAACAGGTGGAAGGCTTCGACCATAGTTAGTGACCACCCACCAGACAAAGTCGCACCGCCAAGCGGGCTTGCCGTATTCCGGTGCGATGTCTGGTGACACCATGCAGAGAGGGTGGGTCGGAATTGTTGCTCCTTTAAGGTTTCTAACCTTAAGGAGGCTCATTCCACTGCCACCTTCCACCCTTAATCATTCGTAATCACGAGTAAATCGGTACACTGGGCTGGCGTCTTCCTTCGTAGACTACAACTAGACTTCGTAGACTGTTTAACATCAGGCAAGTTGTAGTCAAGCGCCAGCCTATAGAAGAATAAAGAAAAACTGCGCTTGCGATTGCCAGATGTGAATGTAGGTATGTATAATTAATAATGTAGTTCACTTCAACTCTTTTTAGTGTTCCCCTGCTGGGTAGTTACGGTCTTCTGTCAACTATCTTAAGAATTGAAAGAGACAGGATACACACACACGCTGTGCAAGTGTGGGTTCGTAGAGGTCACATGTCCTCGAATAAATAGACATGACGGTTTTATCACCACTTTTTCCGTCACCGATATTGAGCAGCGGCGATGAGACAATTCACACAGAGAGGTGCACGACTGAGAATCGAACCAGCGACCTGCTAAATTTCAACCGCTGCTTAATAGGTGATCAAACGAATATTATTTTGTATGACACCCTACATGTTGCTAGATGTTAATGAAATTTTAAACGCATTATTAGAGTTTTTATTATCTTAATATATATATTTCTTGTGTGCGTGTGTATGTGACTGAACTCCTCCTAAACGACTGGACCGATTTTGATGAAATTTTTTGTGTGTGTTCAAGGGGATCTGGGAATGGTTTAGATTCACAATTTTGTCCGCTGGCGGTACGAAGTTCGCTGGGGCAGCTAGTCTTTACATATTTTAGTATTAAGATAACTCAATTATACGAAAACGCAAACTAAGTTACATAATTGCCTCGTTAGTCTTGTAGTGAGCTTAGTAACCGTGATTCGGCCCCGAGGCTAGTCCAAATAAAAAAAAGTAAAAGTTTATGTAGTTAGTTACTTAGAACATCTGAGTAGCATCTCAAACTTGGAAATAGTGCCCAACGAACGGCGTTAAGCTCACCCGCTATTACATAAAAGAGCAAAATGTGGGTGATATGCTATTCATGCTTACACTATCGAGTAATACGGACGTAAGAGCTATGTTATGCTATGTTCTCTACGTAAGTTGTGTCACCAGTAATTAGTATACCCTAACGCCTAACGTTGTTTGATTGATAAAAGAGTCCGTTTTAAAACGTCAAGCCAAGCAAAAAGAGGTCGAGTAGGAAGAAATGTAAAATGTACCGGGTAGATAGGTTTAATTTTGTTGAATGATGACAAAAAAAACTCGCATTTATTTACAAATTTAACAACAGTACATATAGATACTTAAGGACCTCTAGATAAAAAGTAAAACACATGCAATTTTTGCCTATATTTACAACAGCTTTTGGTCTCTAGTCAAATTACATAGCGAAGCGAACAAAATGTGACAAGATTGTCGAATCAATCACAAACATTTTCTTCTTTTCTTTCGTTAACGATTCGCTATAATATAATTTGACTAGTGGCGATATTATGAGTGAATCATATTTTATCTACCTACCTACCCCTTCTTAACTATCCCACTTCTGATTGTTTGCGTTTACAGCACTTAAAATATTTACCTAATAGCGCATTTTCACAGCCAAATTAATTCACTTCGTATTCAAAGTTGGATGTTTTCAATTTTCATATATGTACATGGTCGGGAAATTAGGATAGTAAATTACACATCATAAATATCTATCCATTTGCCTAAATGTATGTACATTATACTTATATCAACACAATTAATCATACAACATTGTAATTACATAGTTAACAACGGTATACATTAATGAACATGTGGGACAAGCCTAAACATGACACGTAGTAGGAATCATTTATACAGGGTGTCGTACTAATCCTAAATGATAGGTTCACTTGAGAGAATATAGTGCAAACACAATTTCAAAATACATTTGTTAATTATAGTTAAAATAAAAAACTAAAAATTTTAAAAACTGAAACTGTGTGATTGCAGAATATTATTTAAAATTTTGTGACTATCAGTGACTCAAGCATGGGCTGGAGAGGATTTTATATATTTTATTTTCTTACACATGCGTGGAACATATCTAACCCCATCGCGGAGTCGCAAATTAATGCTAGATACCTTATAGCCTGTATTAAACTCGCTTAATAGTGCTGACCATCGAATATACAGGCTGTAACCCGTTAGGCAGAGGTGAATATCATTTTGCTGACTGTGTTTACTTAATAGGAGGTCAGTCTTAAATCATTATTTTTCTTTAATATATTTAATTTATAGATTTACGTAACATCTTGTATAACTGGAAACCCAAATTTACCTAAGTACATAAACTCTATAGAGGCAGGATGATTTGGGTGCACCTTCCGGGCGTCACAATCCTACTCAATCCTAAGTGATAGTTTCTGTCGCAACGCGCCGCTACTTATCATATACTGCAATTAATTATATCCTTGATACCGTCTTACTTCAACTTTGTAGAGCCACGCTGTATATTAATGCGGAGTATTACTCAGGCAGCCGCAGAAGCGGAGCGGAGGAGGTATATTCTTGAAATATATTCATTTTGCCTCGTTAAAAGTAAGTTGAGTTGGAAACTTGACTTTATGATAGTTGTCGTTTGTTACGAATTGTTCCATTTTGTTTTAATTGCTAGTATTTAAGTTTAGACGCGGCGGTTTCTTTTGTTTTACGAAGACGGATTAAAATAATGAGCGCCATATTGTTTTGTCAGCATCATTAGAATGTCGGAATTTATTCTAAAGGTTAATTGAGTACCTCAGGTGTTTTATGGAATTTATTTTTATTCTGCTTGCCTTATGTTAAGCAATGACATAGTCTACGATCGCGTCTGCTTAATAGGTATACCGGCTCACTCGTGATTACGAATGACAACAGTTCTGACCCAACTTCTCTTGCAAGCAAGGCCGCTTGGCGGTGCGGCTTTGTCCGTTGGGTGGTCACTCACCATAGCCGAAGCCTACCTACTTGTCACCTGCTTCACACCACCATGGGGCCACGTGTGGGAATTCAGACAAGGTGCATTTCCATGGAAGAAGGTGTCTTATTAATACAAAGTAGGTCACTTAATAAGTTTAATAATATCTTGTTTATATACAGTATGTTCCAAATTTAGATATTCTAGAGTCAGCCGTTTGAGCTATGTCAATCAGTCAGTTTCTTTCATAATGTATTAAGAAGAAGATAAGATCTCAATGCACAATTGAGTAGGCGCGGATCCTTAAAAAAAATAGGTCTAGGCATCTAATTATCTTTATTCTATACATTTTCACTAGACTAGATAACCTTAACTTTCTATTAGTAGGTCAGATTACAATCTCATACATAAACTAATTTGGATTTTAATACAAAGTTGACGATCAAAACTTGTAATCTAAACCATGATCTAATCGATAAACAGCAATATAATCAGCGTCGCAGCTTAAGCTTCAAAGAACTTCTATATACATAATTATCTCGAGTTACAATCACAGTTTCCTTGGTCCCAAAAGTTTCTTCGTTAAATCCGCTTCCGATGCCATTGGCATGTAAATTTTCTAATACCTTCCATATTCCAACAGTATAACGAAGTCCGTGTTTTGTTTGTTCCACTAAACCTGAGTATAAAAACATAAGGGTTGCCTCTAACGAGCCATCGACCGATAGCAGCTGGTAGCTGGCAACAGCACAGATAGTTGCTACACTGACTTTTATACTGATTCACCGCACTCTCAAGACATGTACAAATGATAGCAAGTATCTACACGACTGATTGCATCGTTTCTTTACGATCAGCTAAGAGACGTCACGATTTCGATTAACGCCAATCAATCCTCGAACATGGTCAGTCTTTTTTAAACTACCTCAGAAAGGGGTTTTTAGATGTAATGTTTATTTTTTATTTTTGTTTTGGTTGGCATAATTGTATTTTACGTTTGTTAAGTTGTAGTTTCACACCGCTGAGATTGCTTAAAAGGCACAATACATGCGTGTTCGCAAGTTAGTGGCGAGTGGTCGATGGCTCGTCTGCAGAAGTCCTAAATGTATAAAAGCTCATTTTACGTTCCACTTTAAGGAGATTGATACCGTAAATTTAGGTAAAAATTACGTTCGAAATAACACTGTTTATTACGGGTTGGGGATGAAACCTAGTGGACCCAATTTATATACATATATAGTAAGCAAAGTTTTAATAATCATATATAAACAATACAAGAATGATTATTAAAACTGCTTGTGTCACACAGCGCACGCGCTAGTTGTTGTTTTGTGAAAAAATGACTAGGACTTCTAAACATAGACATATCGAAGTGATTACGAAAGAACGAAACAAACAAAATACATAGCATTAACATTAGATTGTCACGTGACATTTTGAAGGTAAATGTCAATGCCATTCATTTTATTCTTTTCGATCTTTCGTTATCGCTTCGCTGTCACTTTGTCGAGGGGCCCCGGTGACCAAAATACAATAACCTCAATGGAAATGTATGAAGTGATGTGATCTATGAATCTCTGATTTTCTTTCCCGTAACCGTTTTATCTAAAGTAAGTTTTCTCCTTAATTTGGTTTCAGTACCTGAAATTCGTCAATTACCATACGCTCAAAACGAATGGTCTTATTTATAAAACTTAAGATACATCTCAAGGCTCGCTAGAAATATATTGGCTTTGACAATCTTACTATAGCGAACCTTTAGATGTAAGTTTTTATGACTAAAGAGACATAATGTTGTCAATGAGCAGCAGTGGCGCAATACCTTACTTACCTTTGATCCCCGGTTATGCCCACACATCTTTGTGTAAGTTGTTTCATTACAGCTACTCAATATCAGTGAAGGAAAATAACGTCAGGAAACCGAAACAAAACGGCCCGATACAGATCCGTTAGAACGATTTACGTAGGTCAACACACACCTATAGTACCCACGAACCAATTCTACGAAACCGCCGATCAAGGAGCAGTGCTCGGGGGGACCACGAGCTCTGGTCGGCGAGGTGTGCCCCGGCGCTGAAGCAAAGCGGGGCACATACACTTTTTGGTGGACAGTGACATTACATGTCCTCGGATAAGTTGTTCTTCGTAGTATGGATTAGTGGATGTCCCAACCTGCACTTGGCCAGCGTGTGTGGGTAACCCAAACACTCTCAACTCGTAAGATAGTTGAGAGAAGACTCGTGCCCAGCAGTGGGACATTAAAAAGGGTTGAAGTGAAGTAAAGTTTAGTCAAATAGGCAATAGGTGTTACAGATATACCAATGGAAATAAGAAATTAAGTTCCAAATATCGAGAGAACGAAATAATCTAGTCGATAATAGAAATGAATTAATGCTCATTTATTATGTACATACGTAATGAATGGGTCTACATGTTTACGAAGCATTTCCAAAATACATGGAAACTTAATTTGCTATGCTTGGATGAGATAATTTAGTGAAGATTGGGAACCGCCTGTGTGGTTTTGTGTTTACGTTTTACTTATCAGATCCAGAACTTCCAGTTCTGGTTCCCTCGTGATTACCCCTATGTGTTCAGAGACAAACGGTAGGTTCATCTTTAAATTTTGCAAAGCAATCCATTTTTAGGAGACTTTAAAGAGAAGTATAATGTTTGATTGTTTGGCAGGACAGTGGTGATGTTTCTTATTCCAATCACCATCTAATATGAAAACAAAATATATAATTATGTACATATCTAATAGCTTTTTAAATAATACTAACTGACTTCAATGTTTTAACAGCAACTTAATACCCGCTCAACCAAATTTGATAAATTTTAAATCGAACTATCTGGAAAGTATGCCTTTATAAATAAAACCCGAATAATCAAAAACTTAATCGGTGGATCTATCGCGTAACATACACAACAAAAAAAACAATAGGTACAGTCGAATTGAGAACCTCATTCTTTGAAGTCGGTTAAAAATGAAACGGTTAAAGAAAGCCTAAAACGCTTTACTATTGGTATATGGCTATTGGTTGCTCCAATATAAAACAGAAATGATTCGAACGAATTTAATTTAAAATCCTGTCACTGGGATGGTTTCTCGCATTTCATGCGTAACAAAATACCGTTTTAAAGTTGTTATTCCCAATTCGCTACGGTATGTTAGCCAAAGTAGGAAAGCATCTCTTGAAATAATTTTTCCGTCCCAAATTTAATCGACCTTAATTCTAAATCCACTTTTTCAGGTGACCCAAGAGAAAAGAGCTCATCAGAGCCTTTAAGGTTTACTATCTACCTTGATTTTTTTAATAAAGACGCGTCATAAATCAGGACTGAATAATTTTTTATTTAACTTTTTTAGGTCAAACGCCATAAATATTCGGCTTCTCTTTTCAAGTAATTTTGCATGTTGTAAAATTTTATCTTTTGTTATATAAAGTCGTTTATGTATGATCTTACTTTACACCTTTTTTTAAATACCTACTTAAAACAATCTATAATAGGTACCTAATGACAAAAAGAATAATGAAGTATATAGATCAGGGGTCGTCAAACTCACGTTGTAGGTACATAATAGCGAAAACTATAAGTGAAAAACAAAATGTACACTAACAAAATGTCACATGTCAATCGTATGTCAATCCCATACGTTTTGTTTTTTCCTATGTTTGTTTAGCCGCTCTGAGTGAGAAAAATATCGAAATGTACTTATTTAAGTGCTTACAGAACTCTTTTACTATATAATACACCGTTTAAACAAATCCTATTAATAATTTTTCAACAACATCTTCCAAACTCAAAAACACTTGGAAGCTACAAAATATCCAAAATATTTTCCATCAAACTCCTTATAATATTGTATAAAATTAATGACCCTTCAGACTGTTCTAACTTTATTATAATCTCTTCGGTGCGCAATCGCGCAGCCAACCACATGATCCAAATTACACGGACGACAGAGAAAAATAGATCGACATTTTTCATCAGCAAACTTTCGTTAGCAACTTCCCAAGACATGTCTTCTTTATTAGGCCAGAGAGATGAATTGCATATGTAATACACACATACAAATGAAGCGGCAAACGTGTACACAAAAATATTTTACGAGTGTTTTTGCTCCATAAAAACCAACTGTGTCGAGTTCTGAATAACTCTTACTAAGACTGTCATAAGTATAAGTCATAACTTACGCGTTTTAGCTAGAGACGTAGTTAGAGATGAATGTTACCTAGATGCTGAGACAACATAACATAGTGTCACGCCTGTATCACAGAATAGATGTGTAACTGTGCCTGTATTACGCAAACATGTAGGAATATCACCCACTTAAAAAAAAGAAACAAATCATTTCATTACCCAGAAATTGTCCGCAGTGAAAACAGTTTCTAGCAGAACTGCAGTTGTGACTAGGTACGAAGCCAATCACGGTGGTAGACTAAACATGAATTTTGTGCCATTCTCGTAAAATTATTCTAATGTAAGACTCTTTACAGTATTTACCTACCTACGGCACGTTACCCGTTAAATTGCGATAAGGATAATAGGCGTAGGTATTGCCTATAAAGATAAGGTTCTCGCTCCGTTACGTTTGATCCGCTGACCGAGACGCACAGTTTTGATATGACTGGTACTTGGGCACATAAAAATATATTGCGTGTGATAGTGTCTCATAAAATTATTTTCGTCTCGTATTCACAAATATTCTACAAATAATAATTTAGTAATACAAGTATTTAGTTGTCATGATACGGACATAGGCTAGTTTAGTAGACAATATTCCGCACACAAAAACAACTTATAAAGAAAAACAAAATAACAATTGAATTAGAATACCAATTCTTTCTTTTGTTTCATAAAAACGACACAAGATTCCAATCCATCTCTTTTATGTCGTACGCATGGTGTAAACGTTTCTACCAATAAATAAAATAGAAGGGAATGTCACACTTTCCGGTCATTTAAAACATCTCAAATAAAGTCACTAGAACAGCGATTACGATTATTGAACGAATACAAAGGAAGATGGAGCGCAGAAAAACATAAAACACACAATTTTCACAACAAACAGAATATGTTGGACACGCTTCACTTATTCTGAGCAGTATTGTATTTTGTCGACGACCATCATTGTGTTTTCGAGCATTTGTTTCCTTACGAAACGGCAGTTAGGAATATTTATTGGATGAACTTGCGGTGTGTAGTCGTTTTTTAGCCAATTGTAGCCATTTTTGTATCTAGATACCCGTTGAAGTTAGATATATAGATGGTAATAAAAGTTTCAATGGCAATTTCGATGCTAGTACAGTCAATTTTGTAGTTTTATGTGTTGTTACCATGCACATAATGCTTTTGTTTGAAACACCAACGAATTAAAATAATTTTAAAATCGTTGGAGTTAACGATAACGTCAGACCTAGTGTAAAGCACCATCGGACAAGATACATCGATAGCAAGAATCTAATTAGGGTAGTCGCGATTTAAGCTGAATAGCATACCTTAGAAAATACCCCTTCGGCAGATAACAACCACAGTCTGATGATGACAAATTTAGTTTAGACAAACAGTCTATAAAAACATAAAATATATCATAACTGCTGCAATTAGGTCTGTCTGCTGCAACTGTTCTCTTAAAGGTACCTGATTGCGGTAATAATCATTTTTTTTATCCTAAATTAGGCTTGCGCTTGACCACAACTCGCCTGATGTGAAGCAATGATGCAGTCTATGATTGAACGCACTTACCCAAATGAACTTGATATCTAAATACTTTTTATGTGTGTATGTATATCATAGGAGTGTTACAGAAAACTTATTTTAAAAGCATGAATTCACAAATATCTTGATAGGTAAATCCAACGAAATGCAATTAAAGCAAAACGAGTAATTGCATTACCTTTATTTACAACTTTGCATAAAACAGAACTTAAGTTTCATTTCACAAATTAAGACCCAATAAAGTTCCTGACTTTAAAAGAAATAAAAGCTTTATTTCTTACGATAGTTTCTCATGCCATCGTTTTAACTTGACAAAAGCACGACAAACAAACATTAGATATTTTTTATATTAGCAACAATAAATAAGTGTTCAAGTTGGAAAATCGCTTTAAATCATAAAGTCATAAAGATAATACTAAAGCTAACATGCTCTGCCAATCATTATAATGCGGTAAATCCTATGAAATCTGAAAGAGCTCCCGTTGAAAAGACTCATTAAAGTTTTATAGTCCTTCTTATGATGGACAGGACTTATGCAAATGAGTGAAGGGTATTCGAACGGGCGGGTGTCCTGGATTAAAGGGGACGGGATGCCTCGGTCTGTTTTTACAGCACCACATGGTGTCGAGGGCTTTTACACAAAACAAGCAACATGAGGCCGAGGTAAGTAGCCAGACGACCGCATTTACATTTTTGACTTTACTTTAGCACAGACTACTGAGTGGAAGATCATTTTTTAACTAACCAAAATGCAATCTACTGAACTTTGAAAACTAATGACTTTAACCATGGTGATAGGGACATATAGATTGTTTATCCCATAGTAAACAAATATTCTTTTATCACTCAGGTTAATTGTACGTAGCCAATAGGCTACGTACAATTAACCATATAAATAATAATATATCTACCATATAAATATTAATATTGTGTTTACAAGAGGTTCAAAAACGTTCTTGTTCTAAAAACACGAATGAAATATATGTATGTAGTTTCCTTGCCCTCCGTCTGACCCAGACTGTTATCTCTAAGATATTTTCCAACCACCACGTCTTTAGTAAAAGTACACTTCTAATCTTCCCTTGCTTTCACGGCTTTGTTTTAGAAAACCTCCCTTGGGCGGCCGTTCCCTTCTCACTGGCTGAAAGTACATTATCTATGTCAATACTGTGAAATGGGCGAGCCATTTTACGTAAACATTTAGTATATCGCGTGTATCCTTCAAATAAAGACCCGTGTGGGAAACATTACGCAGAGATTTCTGTCCCACAAAACAGCCTTTAATATGGAAACATCGTTATGTAATCTACTCACGATGTAAATTTTCGGAAACTCTATTAAATAACACCGTTTCAAAGGCGTTTGGATATTTTATATTTATAATTGACGTAGAAACTAACTACTAACTACATTCCTTATCTGTTTTCTAATATTACATGATATTCTCTGTCGTCAAACTCGTTTAGTAGACTAAACAAAGAGACCACATTAATCTGAAACAAAATTTTCCCGAAACAATAGAGCCGTCTTTACATTAGTCTACTATACCGCAAAATGATTGTTTCGTCTAATACTGTTATTTCCAACTGAACACCAGTAGAGACGGCCACTTACAGTTAACGTAATCCGATTAAACCTTGTACAAAGTAAGTACTTCTAATGCGGACACTATTTCACGTAGATAATTGTTTGGCGAGCGCTTGGGACGCCAAAATTCTCAGCTAACTATAGCGAATACAATATTTTTTACATTTTTGCTGTTATTTGGTTTTACATTTTGAAGTGACATATCATTCAAAAAAATATATATTTAACGAATACCAGAAATAACAAGCTATTATAGCTTGATTATTCAGTTATTCGTTAACAATCATATCAGTATTATATCTGCTATTAATATCATAACTATTATCTTCATATACATCCAAAATGTCTTCAATACGGGACCCTCTTGTTTTATTGTACTCACAATAGGCGTTGCCTCCTAAAACGATTATTACACGCAATATTATATTATGATCTTGTTCGGCATGTTTAATTGAGGACCTTAATCTACAAATTTAAGAAGGTCCCAGAAGAATTTTACTAGTTTATTGGTTAAATAAAAAACTTTAGGTACTTTTTTCAGTGATTATTTAATCCGAAAAATTCCAAAAAAAATCATACATTTTTCGGAATAACGGATAATCAAAAAACTATTTATATTATTTTATAACAGTTGGCGTAATAAAACTTTATCCCAATTAAAATTTAAAAGAGGGCTAGTACCACGTACCAAATTCTCTAAATCCCCTCGTTATTAATCCCTTGTTAAGTTTTAAAATCAATACACAAGACAGCACTCGGTTAGGGCGAAATTTGAATAAAGTTTTGGTCTCCTATTCATTCCTGTTTGATTACTCTTTTGATTACAAAGGGCTTCCTATTTGGTCTATGAGGGGTTCGTACGGTCAGTTGATCGATAAGCATCGCCCGAGGGTTTCTTTTCACAGTTTTTTGTGTATTTATGATCAAAGTTCGTTTCAGTTGTATGAAAAATTTATTGTGCCCATACTTGAGTGTTGTCCTTAAAACGCACACACTTTGTGTTTTGTGAGATTTATCTTTTCCTAGTTTTCGTATCGTTACTTTATTGTAGGTTGTCTTATATTTGCGAATATTCATCTTTATTATTATTATACTTATAATACCAGGATTAGAGGTTAGGTTCAGTTAAAGAGAGAAAGTAGCGGTGGCGCAGTGGTACAAGCCTTCCCTTTTAAATATAAGGTCGCGGGTTCGATTCCTAGTCGTGCCTACACATCTTTGTATTGATTGTTTTATCGCCGCTGCTCAATATCAGTGAATGAAAACATCGTGACGAAACCGGCATGGCTAAGAACTAATCATTCGAGGACATGTGATATTCTCCAACTCTCAACTTGTAAGGTAATTGAGAGAATACCTGTGCTCAGCAGTGGCACACTAAAAAAGGTGAAAGTGATGAAAGGTTTGGTTAGGTTAGCAAATTACTGGTACAGATTAGAAATCTTTTGTTGGTTAGGTACTTAAAAATATCTAGTAACTAGCGGACCCGGCAGACGTCGTTCTGCCCAGCAAAGCAGTGCCATCTACCGGGTCTCAGACCTACCGAATATAACCAATAATAAATAATAGGTATCTAACCCGGTTTTCGGCACTTCTTCGCTTTCTAAATTTTCTTTTTTTTAATTTTTTTCTGCGTAAGAACCATCCTCGTACTTAAAGGAATATTTAAAAAAAAGAATTAGCGAAATCGGTCCAGCCGTTCACGCGTGATGTCGTGACAACCGAAAATGGGTTTCATTTTTATATATATAGATTTTATGTCAGGTTACGCGCACAATACTAGATAGTTATTTTAATCAAAAGTGTAGAGGAAGTAAAGCTAATTTCATATTCTAATATCTACACTTTTATAATGGCTTTCTTATTTCCTAAGATAGTTGAAAAAAGACCCGTGCATTGCTGTGGGCATTATAGGATTTTTTTGTTTAGTTAGCTTATAATAATATTATTTTAGGACGGTAACACACACGTCATCTGGTCCTAAGCTAAGTAAAGCTTGTGTTATGGAAACCACCTGGTATATACTATACATACAACTACTTTTGTTAATATATTCTTAGAATAAATATTTACATCCAAAAAAACAGATATTTTCATCACACAAATGGCTGTCTCGGCTGACAATCGAACCCACGACCTGAAAAGCAAGCATCTTACCGGCCACGCCACGGGTCCGTACTAACTTTCTTTTCATAGAAATAGAATTTACTTTAAATTAAAACAACACTAAAATTTAATTAACCTCTAAACGCTATGAGTCCCTGAACGATTTGAATCTGTAAATTATTTTACTGTACGTGTTTGTCATGGAACTCCTCTTGAACGGCTGGACCGATGTGAATGATTTTTTTCTATGCGTTTGGGTGGCGCCCGGGATGGTTTAGATTCACAAATCAGCACGGAAGATGGCAAAAAAATATCATGCAGGACAACGTCTATGTGGTACGCTATTAATTTATATAAAGTAGATACATGGGACCTTAATAAAAAAAGTTTATTAAAAGCAGTATTTTTCATATTTAGGTAGCATTTCGTTTTAAAACCGTAATATTCAGGCAGTTCTGTCATAAAATCCACCCAGCGTTTTTAATTACTAAGTTAATAGCGGCTGATGCTTTTATTTCTGGATAATTGCCGCCTTATACGGCTCGTAAAATATTCACAAGTATCGGACGTAATCCTCTCTATATAATGAATTTATACAATCTAGTATTAGTACGTATTATTTCATAACCTCGCTTATTAATCGAAATCAGAATTCTAGAAAGACAAAGGGCAACTGAATTAAGGTAGTACACAACAGACAAAGCATGAAGTCAGTAGAAGAACTTAAAACTAGGTATTGGAACGATATTTGTTGATACAACATAGATCAGTATATAAAATAACTTTATAAATAAAATTCTTGTAAAGCGGTAAATGATAATGCTTTACAAACATCATTTCCTAGAATCTACGTACCTACATGTTGTGTTCCATGTTACTATAATATAGGTACTGCGTTTATTTGCAGTAGTTTTACCGAGAATCGTAGAAAGGAAATTATAGCCTTCGTAACAACAAAAGTACATCCATTGTCAAAGTACCTTAATACTCATTTTTAACCTTGTCATTTTTTAATTGATTAAAATCGTGAAAGAACTGATGTTGAAAATTGCTGTAACAACTCATGTCCAGTAATACTCTAAGGTTTAGCCAGGCTAAGGCTTCATCCATGCATAATTAGGTGTACCTATTTTTGAGTTCGCTTTTGCAGATCTAGAAACCCAACAACATACTCCGTAGTTGCTAGGTGCTCAAGGTTTTCAAATATGGTACCACTCGCAGCCACGAGGCAGGGTTTTTTATTACCTACTTCATCACACCAAGTACGGAAGACACTAAATGAATTACTGTATCTTCTTCATGGTTAAAATCAACAATAGTGTGAATGAGGGAACTAAAATTAATGAATGGTAGAGATTCAAACAATAAAATGGAAACATTTTATAAGCATGAAAACTAAGACAGCTAAAGACATCGATCTCAAGGCAGTTAGTAGGTCAACAGTGCAGACAGCACTACAAACCTAATAAACGGATCGGATTTCAGTAATATCACGAACGGAATCCAATGAGACAATTTAGACATTGGTGGAATTTAGGAACAATTAGTCTAAATGGTCTATGTGAAATGGACTGATGGTGTTTGGCAATAGATCGTTTACTAAGACGACGATAAACAAACTACATCAAATTTTATATCATAAGTACGTACTTCTACGGCTATTTAACAAAACTGACTTCTTAATAGGACTATCTTATCCTACTCATTCCTACTAAGATTAGAAATATTAAAGTTTGTATTCATGTGGGGATGTGTGGATGTATCTTTTTAACTCCTTAAAGAAAAACCCACTGATCAGATTTATATGAAAGACACAGAGGTAAATTACAGCCTAGGCTACTTACTATCGTAATAATAATAGTTCCGAAATAAACCGTTTTCAAACAAAAAAATAAGTTTGCATTTAATGAAATATGCCCTATTTAAATTGGCCCAAAATGATAAATAAAGGGATTTATCCTCAAACTGTGACATTAAATGGAATGGAATTACATTGTTTCAAACTTCCCGCGTATATTTTGTAAATCTAACAAATCCCGACGGGATGTCGCTACCGCGAGGTAGACTATAAAGGAAACGCAAAATTGCAAAGGTAAGCAACGGTGCGCTATTTGTTTTAAATCTTTAAATTCTGCCAGCATTTCGTGAAACGCGACAAGAATAGTAGTTAAATATACTTGTAAATGCCGGTACAGATAACCGTTGGAAGAAGTATTTAAGGCACAAGCTCACAGACTTATAATAATATTTCTTAAATATAACCCTGGAGCCGTGAGTCCGAATTTGAATTACTTTAAGATTTTTAGAATCGCTTGTAATTTTTCAAAGTACCTATGCATGCATTCGACTACAACTTGCCTGATTTTGAGCAATGATGTAGTTTACAATTGTACGCGCCTGCCCCATATACCGATCACTGGTGATTACGAATGATTTTCAGCGACTTTATTTTTACTCCACCCGGAATGTGAACAAGTCACCTCGCGGTTATTATGCAAACATACCACTGTGACAAATAGGCTCAATAATATTGAAATGTTATTACATTATAATGATACAGTACAGTAGGTAATACAACTAGTATCGTCTGCGGTTCGTATTCTATGCAAATACGCTAAAGTACGCCATACCTAAGAAAAAATAGAGTTGTTAATAATTTTACCATAATTCAAGAGACCACGCAAATATTTTTCTTCATTTCTTATTAAAATGCTCTTTATTCCTTTACCCATTGCACTTTAAATGCATGAAATAAGCCGCATTTTTATACGGTTCAGTTATGTAAGTTCGTGAGCTCTTATTTTGCATGTAATTGAATGCTTGGTAAAACTGCCGTTTACCCTACATTGAATTCTGTGTACTCTTAAAAATCTTTCTTGAAAATGCAAGAAATATGAGTAATTTAATTTAGTACCTACATAGAAATCATTGTAGAAACGTAAACTCCATGTTATTAATTTAATTAAGTTTCTATAATAGGGTAAAATATTAAAGAGATGATATCAGAGGTGGAATTACCTACTTCCATATCCACGCGTTGAATATTGAACTGAATTCAGTGCAATTTAGTACCCGGACTTAGAGCATTTAACAGGAAGATGGTATAAGAAACTTCTAGTATATTATTGTTTCTGCCAGTTTTTAGAGGAGGTGAGGTAATTACTACAGCACACATGTAAAAGTTGAAGCGTCTTTACGAATGCACACGTAAATAAAAAATACAAACAAACACAAAACATGAACAGTTTATGCATACAAACTGTTCATGTACCTATCTCGGCAGAGGGGAATGCGCGCAATTACCAGTTCCAAGTAAATTTTTTTAAGAACCCGGTATGGACATAGAACTGCGACATAGACTACTAGCTTTTATACAATTGCGAAAAAGACGGTAAAGGTTTTGTACTTTTTCTTGATAACCGATACTTGTGGGTCATCATGTAGGTGTTTTTCATATGTAGTTCCTCAGTATTGTGTGAAACACCTTATTATACGGACGGATCACTCGACCCATGTTTTATTAGCAATACTCACTACCACACATTAACCAATAGCGTACAGTTAGTTCAATATAAAAATTGAATAATTTAAGAAAAAAATGCTAATAGCACTGTTAATTTAAAAGAAATTTTAAATAATTGGCAATGTTCATCGCTATATCTAAAATTGATTATAGTGGGATAAAATTTCAACCGCTTGTTTGATCCGCCATTTTTGTTTTTTCTTTAGCATTATTTTAACATGAACCCATTTGGCTATAATCATATATCTGTATGCAAATCTCAATGGACACGGAACCATTCCGCGTGGTTTAATTGCTTAACGGACGACCGTTCACACCCATATACAGAGGGGGAAATTATATCTTTATTAATAACTGGCCCCGTTTTCCTTTCCCGGTAATTTTATTAGAGATTGTTTGTTTCATATTGTTTTCATGTACATTTTAAGCTACGTAACATTTTCTATAGATTGTTTTGAATTAGATTTTTAAACAACTCAAACGTAAGTTTTATTATATCTCAAATAAAGGTTTCATTTTTAGAAACACGGATAAGAATACCATTAGCCTAATAGACTATTTTTTTTAAAAAAAAGCTAGTACTTAATTATTTTATACATACAATATTTCGTATTTAGATAAATGACATATAGTTCATTATTAAGAAATATAACTTACTAATCTTTACAGAAAGTACATAAATACGATTGAAACAATATCGATTACAAAAAACATTCCCGAAAGACGTTGGAATTTTAGAATTTATTCATAAAATGCATTTCCAATCGCAGTAAAAGGACTTACTGACTCAATTCAATTTTCTCGATTCTCGAAGTATTGCTTGAGAATAGCGTGAACTGACATCGGGCGACTACAATAATCACATTCCTTGAAGCGTAACACGTTAAAGGCACCTGACCACGACATTGGCTTGTTCGTATCTACAAATTGCTATGAAATCTTATAGTGTGAATTCTGATAGAGGTGTTCATTAGATCGAATTTACTGAAGCAAGTGTATTCAATGAACTCGGATGAATGGCGATAATTTACTTCGCTGCAATGTGTCGAATTAGGTTAGGGAATTAAATCTAAATCATGGATAATGAAAATAGTGATTCAGTGGTTTGATTCTTTAGTCATCAAGTAAAAACATTATCCGCCTTTTGTGCATTAAGGTTGAAAATGGCCTATGTCTGTCTCGTAAACTGGGTACCTATCAGAATTAAGAGCTTACACGATGTTAACAAAATTATATCAGCGGTTTTGTTGCGAAAAGGAAACATATACACTAACACATAAATAGAGTTACATTGACAAAAGATTATTGTCGGAAAACCGCCCACAAACTGGAGAACGACCAGACTTGCCAGACATTGCAACACGATCACTGTGCCAAAAGTGATCATGAGGATGAAGGAAAACGCATTCATTTTCATTAGAAGCCTCTAAAACTCAACGACAATATGTACAACCTAATAAAAGACTTATTTGCAATCCGTAAGTGCAGTCGATTTGAAAAATTCATCTAAGCTTCATTTTCTGGCAACCTATTTCCAAAACCAATTACCACTAACCTATAAGCGTATTCAACGAACAAAAATAAAAATTGACAACTATTTTATAACTGTGTCGGAGATTAAATTTGTTCGTAGTAAGCCACAGTGTTTGCGAAGTGGTCCATTTTATATTACGGTGTGCACTGGACGCTTCACAGTCTTTGAGTCAATAGAAGCTTTCAACAAGATTTTTAGTGAAAATATATTTAAACAATATTTTAAAGAGTGAACGAAAACATTAACTTCATAAATCATTTTTTTACTACAAGGTGACAAAAATCTTTTCACTCATCTCTTCTACAAGCCACAACCGATTCAAAATCGGTATCATACTTTCGAAAAAGTCTTTACATTTATAAACTCACAAAGTCAATAAATTCATAATCACAAAGTCTTTAAGATTAACCTTTGGTCATTAAGCTAAAAAATCATTTGATAGGTCATTAGTTAGTTTTGTATTTGGATAGAAAGGTTGAAAATAAAATGGTTTTCATCAGGTAAAACTCTATCTCTCTATTAGATCCTCTATTAGTTCTCTATAACGGTCTCTATCTCTTTAGATCATTCTAGGTGTAGGTAGGTGTACCCCAAGCCACGCACTTTTATTTACCAAAAAGTTAAAACCTGTACAAAAAGTTAAGTCACGCAAATGGAATTATTATTATCATCACAAAACCTAACCTATTAAACCTATTAAAATATCAAAATTCCAGTTATTAAAGCAAAAACCATTACAAATACCGTTTTTCCACATTTTTCCTTTATTTTCTTCCTATTGGTTTCCTACTGTTCTAACATTTTTTTATTTAACTTTGCACAGGTCTAATAGTTACTCAAATAGTTTTTTTAGTATTTTAGTATTAATCTACTTTAGGAGGAGAAACGTATAAACCAATTGAATAGAGAATATTCGATTGGTTTATACGAAAGAATTGCTGGTCGAATTGTGGTGAAATTATGCAAACTTGTAGTTTATTACCTGGATAGAAAGTCAATATGTTTCCTTTGGTTACTATTTCGGGAAGAAGACTATCTCCAGTAAGCCTTCTTACTTTTATAAATGTCGCTATTAGTGCGTAAGTTAAACAGTACGTAACGTACCACACAGCTTTATAGGAATGCCAGTCTAGCAAAAGGACACGGTAGCCAAGCGATATGACGTTTTCTCTCCACAATAGATTTACGCTCACTGCGTCACACAATGAGCCCAGTCAATCGCGGTATCGATGCTGCAAACAGCCGGGTGTAACAACAGGGAATTGTTGCAAGTGTATACCAGCCTTAAAGGTGGGTTTTCGTTGCACATATTTTGTACTGCAGGGAGTTTGCTATCGATTCTGTCGATCTTTAACATCCGCTGCGAGGATGGTTGCTTATGCTCTGATGCTCTTGAATATGCACAATGTAGCTTCATATCTTCTAACTTTTTAACTGACATCAAGAAACAGGACTTCCAATTAGTATGTGTATATTTACATATTATAGAGGAAAACGTTATATCCAGTGCGAAATTTTTTTTGGTATTTCTGTATCAGTTAGTAACAGTTAAATATGTTAAAAAGTAACTATTTTATAACGGATTTATTCCCTATTTATTTTAAAATTTAGATCCCGACGTTTCAAAGTCTTTTCAAACTTCATGATCACGGGTGGACTGAGCTATTTGACGTCCAAAATTATTAATCACAATTATTACTTACTGACTACTTAAGAACATTATTATTTAAGTTCTTTGACGAGTTTTCTTTGACAAGTACCCGTGTTTTAGTAAGCGAAGTAGCTGCTTGCATTGTTGATTGAGGTCTAGCGGTGCAGAAAGGATTGTCAATGGTCACCCTCTAAGGGGGTGAAACGAGGAAAAGTTAAAAATAACGCTAATAAAATAGTTTGAAAATAAATATAAGTTAATCTACTCGGACTTCATGAATGAAATCCAAGTGAAGGCTTGCATTGTTGATCGAGGTCTAACGGTACAGAAAGGATTTTTATTGGTCACCCTCTAAGGGGGAGAAACGAGGATCCAAAGTTTAAAATAACGTTAATAAAATATTTTGAAAATAATTATAAGTTAGTGAATTAGGTGCTTGCATTGTTGATTGACGTTTGTTTTTTAAACTTCTTTTATACCTTCCTTGGGACTTCTAGACCAAGGTGTTCTTTTTAGTTTACCACTGCTGGGCACGGGTCTTCTTTGAACTATATTACGAGTTGAGAGAGTTTAAGCCTAAATTCACAAACGCTGACCTATTGTAAATTGGTGGATGTCACATGTCCTTGAATGATTAATTCTTAGATATGCCAGTTTCCCCACGATGTTTTTCCCTGCTCCGATATTGAGCAGCGGCGATGAAACACCTCACACAAAGATGCGTGGGCACGACCGGGGATCGAAACCGCGACTTTATGTTTCAAAAGCGAGGCCGATACCGCTGGGTCAACGCTAAACGAGTCCGTCAGTCAGTTTATTACACATAGTTTTATTGTCAGTATTCTTCGTAAATATTAAGACCTAGTCGCCCAGAGCCCCTGCCTCGGATGAATTTTTTTTTTTTTACACACACGGTCATCTGATCCCAAACTAAGCAGAGCTTGTACTATGGAAACCAGATAACTGGTAATATACTACATATAATCTTTAATACTTTTTGTAAATAACACAATTTAAAAAAAACTATTTTTTTAAGCTTTAGAATAGAGTAATTTTTAAATACCTTGTCTTAACATTAACGAACGAACCAAAAAATATTAGTTAGTCAATTAGATGCAATCGTTTGAATATTATACACCGCAGTGGTACGGGCCTCGCCTTAGAAACATAAGGTTCGATTCCCAGTCGTGCCCACATATATTTGTGTAAATTGTTACATCACTGCTGCTCAATATCGGTTAAGGGAAAAACATCGTGAGGAAACCGGCATGCCTAAGAACTAATTTATTCATTCGAGGACATGTGACAACCACCAACAAGCACTTGGCCACCGTGTGTGGATTAAAGACTAAACTCTATCCACTCGTAAGATAGTTGAGAGAACACCTACAGTGGGACACTAAAAAGGAATGAAGTTACTGACACCTACTTGTACAGCCAGTTTATTGTCACCTGATTTGCACCACCAGGGGACCAAGGGGTTTAGATATAAAGTGCACTACCATGGATGATGGTGACTTAGTCCCCAAACTGAAGGTAGCCAAGAAGAAAAACTATAATAACTAACTAAATATTATGAACATTATAGTTATTAATTATCCTTATAGTTAATAAGTTAATTAGTTATTAGTTTACTCGGTGTACTCTAGGTGTCAAAGTTACCCTTTTCGGGGCTTATTTTCAAAGCTTCTACACATACGCTCTGTGGGCTAACTTCACGCTTAGGACTTACAACGCCTTGAGAGTCCAGTACAACAATGTATTTAGGGCCCTGTTACAGCTCCCAGCGGGTAGTGGTGTAGATGACTTCTACGCCATCATGCGTAAAAAGATGACCTCGATGGTGCATTGTCTGTGGGGGTGCACTAACAGGATCCTGAGGATGATAGCGGACAGAATGGATGCGGCCATTTTCAGGCGATACTCGGAGTTGCATGTCCGTGTATAAATTTGTGGGCTGCGTCCAGTTTGCCCATACTTATCTATATATTTTATTGTTGTAGATACTGGTAGATATTATGTATATTAAACTATGTTTGTGTATGTTCTCTTGTACTAACATAGTTTTTTAAGTTCTTGTGTCTTATATTACTAACAATTTATATGGACTGTGTTATCTTATAAAGTAAAAAAAGTAATAAAGTTTTTTTTTATTAATTATTATTATAGTTATAAATTATCATCGTTATAAATATTATAACTTAATATTATAAATGCGAAAGTAACTCTGTCTGTCTGTCTGTCTGCCGCATTTTCACGCCAAAACTGCTGCAACGATTTAAATAAAATTTGACATGGAGATAGTTTGAGACTCGGAAAAGGAGGTGGGGTAGTTTTTATCCGATTGCGCAAAACGAAGTTAATGGTTTAGCATAATAGCCATCAAACGCAGGCAGATCCGCGAGCGGAAAGCTATTAAATTCCTGGATATGTGCAATTAGAATAAGATTAATTGTAAGCAAATTTGTACCTATATTTTTCAATATAGACAATTTAAAATCAATCAATCAATTTTTATCCCGATACAATGCGGGTGAGGCCACTGGCGGAAGCTCGAGTTTATTCAATAGTACCTTGTGAAATCACGTTTCTATGCTAAAAGCTTTTTCCATCCAGAATTTACGATAATAAGTAAACAAAAAAAGTTTCCCATGTAAAAAAAAATCATACACTCATAAACATCGTTTGTACGTAGATACCTAAAATAATTGTTCGTTCTAATATTTAAAATACTTCTACAACATCTAAATATAATACAGTGTCACTATTTATTGTACCCTGAATAACTTTATATCTATAGTTTAGTTGTCAAAGTCTATTACAAAAAAACTTTTATAAACATTACCTCATATTTTTGTAGGTAGTTACTCCATTTCGTTACTATGCAATGTCAAATTACACACTAACACTTCAACGTCACTTGTGTTACATTGCACTATTCCTTAGTGCTTACTTATTTAAACATCCAGCTGGTACAGCTGCGGTTACTTTAAATCGCTTTTAATTTACCGCAACACTATTAAACTGTCCTAGAACCAGTCATTTCAGCAATTAATATTTACAATTACATCGTTCCGTGTATATAAAAGTATATTTAAAGAACAAAGGCTGTCTTTAACATGCCGTCTCCACTTTTTACGAGTGAATAACAAAGGTTCGCTTTTATTCACATCTAACAAAAAATATAACAAAACGTCACAATTCGTCGCCGGTTCTATTGTCCGATGAGGGTTCAGGTTTAGAACAACTGCTACGGCGTAGTCGCGTCGTAGTAGCGCTACGGCCGGCTCGACACTGGCGGGGGCTACGAAACCCCAGATCGTGCACCTACACATCTACACTGAGCTACGAGCCTATCGTGATACGCCGGCTCACACTTACATTTACACCGATTACAAGAGCTCACGAGAGGAAGCGGGAAAGTATCATTTTTGGGCTTGTAATGATGTACACACTAATGTTGATTCACTCACACATTAAGCTGACGCACAACTTCTCTTGGTAACACATAGAACCGATTTAAACTTGTAATCCCTAACGATAATTTAAATCCACTGTATTTGGTAAGAAATATAAATACTCAACAAAATGTTTGATTACTATTAATAAATAATTTACATACTCGTACCCAGGTACTAGTTACTATGTACCTAATTAAATAAAGTGTTACGGAGCTGAAATTTACAATTACTATTTTTAATCGATGAAGCCGCAGCAGTATAATTAATGTAGCGCGATAGCATATCGAGAACATGGCATTTAATCGATAAAGCCGACTTCTGTTGGCAAAGACTGACAGTTAATTGGAAGCAATGCTCGATTGTTCTAGTTGTAAGGTTGATGGACATCATTTCAACCTTTTTAGTGTTCCACTGCTGGATACACCTCTTCTTCCAACTATCTTAAGAGTTGAGAGAGGTCTTCTCTTTTGACCAGTGTGCCATAAATAGTTAGGTTTCTACCTTTCTTTAGATCCAGTAGTACTTACATTTTAGATCTTTAAAATAAATAGGTACAAAATTGCTCACTAAAATATTATTTCGCTTGTTGTACTTTCATGAACTATACTTATTACAAAATTTTCGGGGGGAATCAAAAATATAATTAAATGTTTTTTTTATAGTTAGTTTCGGGGGAAACGAAAACGAGGGTAACCGCCAGTAACCCGTATATATTTTTTTAATTTTTTATTACTTGATACCACAGATTTATAATACGTAAAAATGCATAGGAATTGACTGATCTTGGATCAGACGGATTATCTAAGGGTTTAACCACTCTTTTCATTAGGTAGGCGTAGTGCACATTGTTTATACCTATTTAATTCAGAGAATAATCGCTTTCGAGTGACTGGTCACAAAATCATTTAAACGGCTATTTTCTAACTTGAGGAGCCTTATAAGTGTCTCACTTTGTTGATTTGACGTAATTAAACTTGCGCAAAACGTGATTGAAACTTTCTTAATAATGTTTAGCAATTCAGTAGGTTTCAACGGGTGATTGAAGAGAAAATTTGTTTAAGATTTACTCAAGTCAGCTACTCAGTCACCCTCAGAGTTTCACGGTGGATACACCCTGTATTGTGAAAGTTTTGCGCAAGGAAAATTTGGTGGGTATCAAAGTTGAGTCACAACTTTTCAATGAAGATGTCGCAATTAATTTTCGATAAAATTTAACTCGTTAACGTCGGAAAATTACAGTCTTTGAAGGGATTCTAATTGAAATATAGCGAAGTTTTTTCATTACTGTAGGCTAATTACCAAACTCTCTCAACTCGTAAGATAGTTGAGAGAAGACCCGTGCCCAGCAGTGGGACACTAGAAAGGGTTAAGGTGAATGCTAATTCACTTAATTTCTGGACGTGCTGATCAAGTTGCAATGCAGTTGCAATTAAGTTTACGTCTAAGTGCATAATGATATTTTTGTAGTTGTCATACATAAAACATATGATTGTTTAATTTGGGACTAGATAGAGCTGGTAGAAAAAAAAAATACTGTGTGCATAAAACTGTTTGACTCCCTCATTAGCGTAGTCCCAACGTCCTGAGTAGAGGTTCGTCCCCACATGGACAGCCCTCATGGCAGTTGCCACAGTACCTACTTGATGAACCGATCGTCCTCGGACGGGTCACCGAAAAAGTCCGGTGAACCCATCAAGGCTATCAAGGTTAGGAAGTCCGCAAAAAAAGTCATGGGCGTAGCGGCAGCAGGTTAGCCTTTACGTGTCGTGATTCGAACCCTCAACGATATTGTTGAGCCACTTAGTAAGTTATCAGTTTAAGGTATCGAATTTTTGTTACTGTGCGGGTTTACGATTTAAAATTATCGAAATAAAATTACGTTCACATCTTTGTGTGAATTGTATCATAACCGCTGCTCTATATTGGTGAAGGAAAACATCGTGAGGAAACCGGCATGATTAAGAATTAATCAACTTAGTGAGCGTGTGTGGATTAAGGCCTATACTCTCACAACTCGTAAGATAGTTGAGAGAAGACCAGCCGTGGGACACCAAAAAAGGGTTTAAGTGAAAATGACCGAAAATTACGCTAAATTTAATTTGCACTTGTGTTCTGTTTAAATGTAAGTCTGTGTATTAATTTTTAACTTCGCACTTACGATCATTTTCACACGTCTAAACTTCAACGCATTTATTTCCCTCAATTGTACGTCAAAATAAAAGAATTTATCATAAAAGTGAAGCCAATTTTGGGTAAACCATCGATAGTTTCAATGGAGATACTCCGTTGGTCAATTCTCTTGAAAGAATGTAATAAAACTCGACGGTAGTTAGAGCTATTCACTGCTTCAGATGGGCGTTAGTGGTCATTCTTCCGGCGTCACAGTTTTATTTCATCTATAAAATTGAAACTGCTTGAATGATGACAGTACTTCCTACAGAGGTAATATAATAGTGTTTAAAAAGATTTTTGTAGTAATTGGCGAACATACATTAAAAAATACTTCGTACTAATAATTAAACCGCCTTTTTTTCCAAATATCGATTAAATAAAGCTTAAAGATCGTAGCACACATATACATGCGGGCGTGCGTGTGTGCGTGTGTGCGTGCGTGCGTGCGTGCGTGCGTGTGTGCGTGTGTGCGTGTGTGCGTGTGTGTCTCGAAATTAAGCACGAGACTTCTTTCAACTATCTTGACAGTTAACAGAGTTCCCGCCTTTATCCACCCCAGTTGGTGAAAAACGTGGCAAACGTGTATAGTTTTTCAAAGTACTCAAATAAACTTCTATAGTACCTAAACATTGGGAACTGTTGTATTCATACGACACTACAATCTTAATGTGAATTAATAAGTAACTTAGCACTCTTACAACTAAGTAATACTAATAACTTGTTTTGCAGACGACTTCGTGTTTAACTTCCGTTTATTTTCACTTTAATTAGAAGCACACTAAGCTGTGACTATAACAATTCCGAGAACAAAGTAGTTTCATACTTTATTACCGTTAAAACTTTTTAAGAGTGTTATTATTATAATTACATAGCGCTTATGCCTGTATTACCCAAAGTTGTAGGTAGAGGTGAATATCATCCACATTTTCCTCATTTACGCAATATGGGGCGAGCCTATTGCTGTTCATCGGGTACAAGCTATAACTTAGATTTTTTTAAGTACAAAAATACAAAAAAGAATAATAAAATAATGTACAAAAGAAACATATAGTTTATTTATATTTCTTTTGTATATTTTATCTTATAATTACATAGTATTGTCTTAGATTTACGCGAATATCACACATTGAAATAAAACTACTTTTTAACGGATTTTATCGCGGTTTATTTTAGATTTTAGATCCCGACGTTTATTACATGCCAAAATTTATGACTTTATTTCCTAGTATTTTTTGCTAACCATAATAGAAGTTGTTATCGCTTCTACTAACACATTCGTATGACGCATCAAAACCAGCTGATGGATTTACGCGACGAGTGGACCGACGCTCTGCTTTGCTACTAGTACCTATTATAATCTGTGGCTTTAACGGCCATCAAAGGATACGAATTGCACTCTCAAATATTAATGTTATATTTCTTTCTATAAACTTAACTCTAAATTAAATATTTAACAAACCCCGACCATTTTTAGATAAGAACACTCCCGACTAATTCACCTTTCAAACAAAAAAAAACTTATAAGTTATAACACCCCGTCGTTTTTGCGTCGGGGATTAAAATAAATGGCTTTAAAGTCGTAATAACAATTCAATCATTGAAGAGCACCTGCAAGATGTCCCTGAATGACTCGAATAGGTGCATTGGAAACCAAAACACAAGTATAGAAAAATGAATTAAAGTAAGTGACTCTTGTTAAGGCTTAGTTCTTGTTTGTACTTGTAGTGATGTGTAAGTAAACTTCTAACGCTAATGTTAGTTACGTTAGCTATTCAGAGCCGCAGTCAACTAGTGTCCAGCAAAAGTTTCTTGTTCTGAATCGTAGCTATGTACTTATTATTCTGTTATATAGCAGCGTTACTTAATTAGAACTTAATTAAATTAGTCAAGTACGTTCAAGAAATCCGAGAACGGCGGCACACGGAACCAATACATGAACCTTTGTTGAAAAATTGTCCAACTGATGGTAAAAATATCATTAAGATCATGCCAAATATAATATCTACTATTGCTTATAATCTGATAATGTTCCTAGCCTCGAATTATATACAGACAAACGCGGAGGTAAGTTTTTATAGTATGAAAGAAGTATGATTGTATTGAAAGTATTGTCTACTTATAAATGCTTTGTTAGCAATCCTTTGTTGGGCACGGGTCTATTTTCTATTTGTTTATTTATAGAATTGGAAATTTAGCATCGAGTTCAGGATCAATCGAGTTTAATTCGGTTCAACGCCAACCGTACTCCAGAAATCGAAACCAGCGCACTATAGAGCTGTCATTCGAATAGAAACTAACTTAGATCAAGGAATTTGTAACTTGGAAAAATATTCTACAAGTAAAATGTTTATGAAAAAGAAACTTGTACTTGACGTTGGTGCAATTAACCGAACACAAAATAATAACGACGGTGACAGCATTCAAACGTAACGATGGTATCGATTTATAATTCGATTGATACACACTAGATACGCATTTTGATTGTGTTCCACTAGAAAACAAAATAAAAAAAAGAAATAAATCCCAAATCGATTTGTATTCGGTATCCTCCAAAAATGATTCGATTTTGGATAACTTATAACATAAGTTGGTGACATAGACTTCGTCATCGACTCTAGCTATGTAGCCTAACCTAAAGATTCCATTTTTGAATAACAATCATAAAATTAACATAAATAAAGAACTTAACTAACTAATGCCTAACTTAACCTAAAGCGTCACAAATCCTCCACATCGTTATCCGGTACCCACGTTCCCGGTGAGATAACCGTTCCAGAAGGTAAGCAGCATTTCCGCGTTGGATACCAATGCTGATCCTCTGACTGAGAACCTAACTAACCTTCTGATCAAATTAAACTGCAAACATTTTGTCAGCTTTGAAATCTGATAATGCACTGATCGGATTCTTTAAATTATTTTATTATATGAAGCTTACTGAACTTTGAATGGTCTCTAAATTTTGTTTAACTAGATTCATGAACTAAAACCAAGTCAATACTCCATTATAAACGTGTACAATAAAGTACTTTACAGCTTTGAGATACTCGTTCCAGTCTTAAGCCACTCTCGAAGCAATTGAACTACGAAAGGATACAATAGACGCAATAATAGAATGGATCTTTCCGAAGAGTTCCTTTAAACGATAATTGCTTAGCCCTTTAACAGTCTTGAGTCTGAAGTAATACTTAGAATACTTAGTTTAGCTATACTTAGCAATCTACTTACAGAGCACAGCAGCGGTGGCGCAACGTTATCAGCCTCGCCTTTAAGGTCGCGAGTTCGATTCCCAGTCGTGCGCACACATCTTTGTGTGAATTGTTTCATCACCGCTGCTCAATATTGTTGAAGGAAAACATCGTGAGGAAACCGGCATGTCTAATAACTAATCATTCGAGGACATCCACCAACCTGCACTTGGAAAAATAAAAATGTCAGTCGTCGTTGCCCTAAAACAGTTTAGCATGGACATAGGCAATTCCAAATACGTGACATTTTACCTTGTCTTCTGGGAGTCAATTTCAACCCTTTTTACTAATTTTTTGATTATCTCGCGAGTTCAGAGAACTTACTCTACACACTCTGTTCAAGTGCGGGTTGCTGGAGGTCACATGTCCTCCAGTGATTAGTAATTCACACAAAGATGTGTGGACATGACTGGGGTTCGACCCTCGCTACCGCTGCGCTACCGGTGCTTCTTCGGCTTGTCGCATGAAGACAGTTAAATATGTAGTACCTACTTGTGGTTTTTTTATACAGATCATATAAAACCTACTTATTTCTACGACTGTTTATAGAACCAAGATTGAAATCTATTAACTATTTGATAGTACATAGAAGTTGTTTAGTTGTGTCAATACTGAAATGCATTTAGAGAAACGACAATTTAGATGAAACGATTGTGCTCGCAGAGAAGACCAATTCTACAATGTATTATAGAATTAAGCTTAGGTTTAATTTGTGTTTACTAAGTCGTTTCAAACTGAGGTATATACAAAGAAACATACTTGAAATTGACTTAAAATTGGTTCGAAGCATGTTAGGTAATAGTAATAAACATTTAACCCCTTATAAATGAAGCTAAGGATAGTTAATCGATGTGTTGTTTTTGACAAATGATTCTAAACAGTCAAAGCGGGAAAAGAGAAAACGTGGATGAATTTGTGCAAGCAAGCGTTTATTTATTAGGATAAAAGTCTTCTATTATCCATCTTAAAAGTTGAATGAGTTCAAACTCAAATGATGCTCCATCCTGAGTCCTCAAGTATTTAGTTCGTTGATTCTATACACCGGTTTCATCCCAATGTATTTCAAGAATTTAAACCATTGATACACCAGTGTCCTTCAAGCATATTGAGCAGGTGAAATGACACGCACAGTTCACGCAATTAGAACAACGACACAGTAAAGAATTTTACTTTAGCTTTAATTGGTTAACAAAACACATTTATGTGCACGCATTTTACAATAAAGCAAACCGCCATTGCAACCGCCCCCTGTAGTCCAGCTAACCGCAGCCACAGTATGGATCAGCTAGCTGCTGGACACAGTTATCGCTGCTCAAGCCTACAGTTGATCGTGGCCTTTCATCTGGATAGCCGCAATCCTAACCGTGTCTTACCCGCTGGACAGCCATAAAAAATTAAAACATTTATGGAATAAAAGAATCTGTACGTATTAAATTTGGCAGAATCACAAACCCCTCTACTATAACAGCTCCAAAACCAAACCACGATTCCAATAATCTTTCTAATTTTGTACTTACGGGAAATTCAGTTCTTCGTATGCCGAGCATAAAAGAGATCGTTTAGCAAAGAAGAAAATACGATTAAATTAAATTTCCGCAGTAGGAAGTCTGAAATGGTCTTCGATAGCTGCAATATCTTAAAGTTCCTCAAAGGTCCGGCGATCGTGGCCTTTCTCTATCCATATATAGCCTTTGGCTTAGTTTGCACGAAAATAATGTTATTTTTGTTACATGGGAATATAATTTTGTGTACACACACGCGATGCTGTCATGAAATGAACGAAAGGTTTGAGATAAGCTACATACTGTTTAATTTTTTATGTTTATAATATTCATTTTATAAAAAGCCTACTTATTTGATAAGATATTATAGACACGTAATAGTATAGCAATATAGCAGGTAATTATTATTTATTATATAATTTCTGAATCGGTAAAATCTTCATTTTGTATTAGGTAGGTTGTTGAAGAACTTTTCTGTAAAACAACTCGAGGGAAGTTCCTAAGTAAAGTCTATAAAATTGAAATAAAAAAACTTTTTCTAGAGCTGATATTTCTATAGTTTCATCTCCATTATTAATGGTATTATAATGTTTTGAGAGGCTGATGCTATTGATGCTGGGCTACAATAGCGTACCCTAGAACGGTTTAGTAGCAGGCCTTCAGTCAGTATCTATTATATTCCTTTACGCTTGAAAACACCTGAACGAATTTGATAGAAATTTCATGTTCAGAATAGTTTAGGTATGTATTCTATCACAGCGTATAATGAATTTGATTTCAACCTTAGATTTCGACAGTTAAGAAGATGGATACCTTAATCTACTGAAATGGTAGCCCCAATGAAATGAATATAAATCTGAGAATCAATAAAGATAAATGAAAAAGCCACTTTAGGATATTTTTGAAAGTGTCGAAACATCTTACGCTGTTTTACAAGAAAATTATTTGGATTTAATTTTTCTGCTTTTTATACATTATATTTTATTTATTTATTTGTGCTCTTCTAGTCTTTAATAGCCTTAAACGCTATACGAACGCACTTTATTGTCTAGAAGAGGTAGTATAAAATTAGATTTATTATGTAGTTATGGATAATGACCCTGACCAGGATAATTCATAACCATTGTTTGTATCATCGGACATACTCACAAAATTATTGCATTGTCATTGACCCTTCAAAAGCAAGCAATGTTCCAATTTAATCCGATGTTTAACAAAGGGAAACGACGATCGATTTTAGAAACACCTCTAGAATCCTTAGAATATCAGATCACTTCTAACAAACCTCAACACAACATAGCATACTTGTAAGCAAACAGAATACTTGTAAATGATTTATTGAAGGCTTCTTCCATTGTACCGGATCTTCCGCACGAGCTAAACATCAATGACAGTAAGAAAGATTTATTATATGCCACAAGAAACACTGTACGCCAAGTTGCTGCAGTTGGCTAACCGATAAGTTTCGAAGATGCTTCATTGGCGTATGGGAAAGCGTGTACGTGTTCACGGATTTAAATCCAGCGTTGAAACAAAAATTGTTTTCCAAAATTTTCTAATGTTTGGCGGACCAAGAAAGAGTCTAACAGAAAATTTTAAACTGCGCCCATACTTTTATCGTTCTTTTCGTCTCACTGGGCTCTTAGAATAATGGAATGAAGATTACATCTGTGTTTGCGCATATAAACTTGTGCACTATAATATCTCCTGTGTACCTGACCAGTCTAACTGAGACTGGCTACGGTTGAGAGGGTATTTTATTTTATATTTGAGAATCTTTAATCTTTATAGCGAGTGAATAAAATGTATGCAAAATATTTTGTTTAAGAATACATTGTTTCACAAAGTTGCAGAAGTCTGGAAAGTTCGACAGTTAGCTGTTAGTGATTGCGCTATTATTTTTAGAAAACATCTGAGGTTTCAAATTGATTTTATAGCTTAAGTTAAGCACAGTTTGTATAATTGTTTGCAATATCAATTGGTAAAGAAATATTATTAGTAAGAGTTTGAAATAAAAAGCTATTATTTTTTGTTGAATAATAGAAGAAAATCGTACATTTTTGTTACAAAATTTAATAATATATATTTTTTTATATTCAGTGTCCAAATTGATGTTAGGAAGAAATAATATTTTATTCCGCATTGGTAGGAACATAGGTTTCACTCAACTAGCGTAGAACGTAAAAGTTTAGAGATTTGGTTCAAAAGTCGATGAAGGTTTAACATCTCGAGGTATTATTTAGGTATTAACTAAACCAGTTGATGAAGATTAATATTTTCACAAACGCAATCAAAGCGACCAAAAGCCTGCAATAATATTATAAAACAAATACCAGCTAGTTATTTGTGAATATTCGCTTTTACTTTATTGCGTGATCTAAATTGTAACAAAGCAGAGATCATTCTGAGCTCCTAAGTAAGTGGCATTATTCATTTCAAACATCAACTGCTTGAGATTAACAATCACGTAACCGCTTGTATATTAAATACTAGAGATTTAATATAACTTTGAGCAAGGTGATCTTTGAAACAAATAACTACGAGTATCAATTCATTTAAAATTATTTAAAACCCGAATAGTTATTTAGTCTGGGTATAAATATTAATTATTACTTTAATTTCATAGTTTATAGAGTGACGTTTACAACGTTTTTGATAAACATAACATCAATAATTGTAATGAAGCATTTTAAAGACAGAAAATCTAAGAATAAGCTTGACAATAGATATAATAATTATACTAACTTAGGAAGAGGAAAGCAGCGGTGGCGCAGCAGTACGGGCCTCGCCTTAGAAAAATAAGGTTTCGGGTTTGAATGAATGAATCCTGGTCGTGCCCGCACATCTTTGTGTGAATTGTTTCAGCTCCGCTGCTCTATATCAGTAAAGGAAAACATCGTGAGGGAACCGTCATATCTAAGAAATCATACGAGAAACTGTGACAACTATTCACCTGTACCTACTAGGTCAGCATGTGGGAGGTAAACTCAATCAAATTTATGCCAGTATTTTTATCTGTTTCTCAACTCATTTCTTCCAAACCTTGTTATGGCATTTATATTTTTTTTTTCTAATAAAAAGAACAATCACAAGTAATTCAGAACAGTAGTCGCTGTTCAAAGCCTCTAATTTAGTAATTAAAAAAAACACAAAATTGAAACGCTACTACAAAAAAAGGGAAAACGAAATCTACATCAGGAGTTTTCGTAGCATAATATTTGGCGCAGTCATTTGTAGAAAATGAAAAGGACACCCCGTTACGATTTCCATTAACAGAGAAAAGGAATGCGCCGAAGGCCCCGGGTTCCAATAAATCAATCTATAGGGAGACAGACCGCTCCCAAATCGCTCTCAGAATACAGTATTAAATTTTGCAAGCTACATGAATGTGCTGCTAAGCTTGAAATGTGTGGTGTTCGTTAACACGGTAACCAGAGAATAGACAGGTTTGAGAAAGTTCGAATCCGTAACATTGGGGTGTTTTGTGGGCTATGAAATAACAATGTTAATTGTGAATTGAAATATAATTCAAAATCAATTCCAAAGAGAAATTCTCTTAACTTCTCACATTGCGCAGTCAAAAACTAAACGCAAGACTAGGCTTCAGAATTTATTATTCATGTCCAATAAAATAAGAATTATAAACTGTATTTTTAAAATGAACTCTATTTGTTTTAAGGTAAATCAACAAATAGCGTACTGCCTACTCATATTATTACCTATTCAAATCAATGTACTGGTATTTTCTTTATAAGTTTTTTTGTATTATGACAACCCTATATGCCGTGTATAAACTGTGTAGTAGGTAAATAAATTTATTATTATTATACTTAGTACATATGTGACAACAAAGAAATAATTTAAGTTTATACATAAAAATTACTAGACTATTTTGTAATGTAAATGATATTGACAAAATATGTCAATTAAATTCTCCCTGAAGAATGAAATGGTCATTGTTCTTTCGACAAAATAAGTTCAGCGGTTTAGCCGTATAATTGTTACCAAAACTATTTCATTTGTAAGTTTTCCCTAATGTGGCTGTTCACGTAAACTTACTTTAATAACACCGTATTTAACATTTGTTCATTATTCTCGCTTAAAATATACATTAACTTGTGAATCAAGCAAATTGTTAAACTAAAACCTTCATTTCACGCCAGCAGCTGCGATTTATATCCAACACAGAGTAAACGAAGTTTATGATAATATAACGTTTTTTTAACTAATGAACTTTTGTGGAAATTAATATAAACTGGAGGTCGACTTCTATGTACTTAATATTACTTTACTCAAAAAGTTGATACCTGATAGTTACTCAGGTTTAAACTCACTATTAATATTTTCATTATCAGCCGACGAGTATTTTCATATATTATTAGACGTAGGTTACGCTAACAGCACAACACTGAGTGCGATCTACGGCTACTCTCATCTAAGTAACTCTTGCCAGTTAGCCAGCTACCTTGCAGAAACCGTCATTACGTAGAGAACTAGACTGAGGTGAGACTCAGACTTAGAGCGTCCTACACTACGTTTGCTCACGATGGACATCGTGAGCTAACGTCAAGTGTCAAGTGTCACGATGTCGAGTCTGCAACAAAATCGTCAATAACCCTTAGTTTTCCATTTTATCCAGTTGAAGATGTCAATTTAAAAATCTTTAATGTTGTGACTGAAGGTAGTTAATTCAACATTATACGAAGTTAGTAAAAGTTTTGTTTTTTCTTTTTAAATTGACAAAGACTTAAGGCAAGTCATAAACCCTCAACAAATTGGTTCACAACAGCAATAAGAACCGAAGATCTCTTCAAAATTTTAAACAAGGTCGATTCCTATTCACATTGGAGCGAGCTATAAAAGGACTCTCCCAGTAATTCTACAACATAGATTCTCAACATGTCTAAAAACACTCCTCTGCGGGGGGCCAAAAGACCCAATAATATTATCTTGTGTAAAGTTTGGGTAAAAAATTGGGGACTTTTAAGAAAAATCCCACTACAATTGTTTAACAAAGACACCATAATTTTAATGTCAGATTTTAAAAAATCCCACAACTTCTCATAAATTAAAAGCATTGTGAGAATGGAAGGACAGTTGGATATTTGTTACTTATTTACAGCAAACACTTTTACGGATTCAAGAGAGATTTTGCGCTTAATAATATTTAGTTAACTAACACAACAGAGACTTACATTTAGCATGTACATTCTTTTTGTTTGGGTAATACGATGATTTTAGCAGATCACGTGGACAAAGACCCTGGTGCAATCTGGTATACATATTTTAAAAGTGGGCAAGA
The DNA here is from genome assembly GCA_936450015.1 of Meganola albula. Lineage (NCBI taxonomy): Eukaryota > Metazoa > Arthropoda > Insecta > Lepidoptera > Nolidae > Meganola > Meganola albula. The sequence continues at coordinate 6,410,053 of OW388155.1, read as the reverse complement.
TAAGGTTGAGAACCTATGTTCAACACTGTATCAATCACGTTGCAGTAGTAAAATACGACGTAAAGTTTACTTTAAACAGAAGTATCTACCTGTACTCCTGTTTCTTGGGTATTTGGTTTCACATCACGTAGGTAGACACTTGCAGCCCTGTTCGACCAATCACTGGTATGGTTCGAACGTGAATACGCTATCTTAGAGCATCCTCGATATTAAACCTAAAGTTGTTTTGTTTAATATTCTTTTGTTTTTTTGTGATGTAAAAATCGAAATAACTTCATCACTATAAAATATTGACGGCACGAAAAGGCTATCCCTATTTGGTCAATTTAATAAGGATATTTTTAAAAAAATAATCTCTTGTAACCTATAATGGTGTGTCCAAATTATTTTGGATTAAGTAAAATTGATATTAAAGGTTTTTACTTGTAACCAGGACCCGTAGAGAAATATGTGCGATGAGATAGTGAAAGAACAAAAAGAAAAAATGTATGAGATTCACATCATTTATTTGTTTATTTTATTTATTTATTAAGGTTCACCAACAATTGTTTACATTTAGTTTTTAGTAAGTTTAACAACATGTATATGAGCTAGTAACAATGCAACAATTACATGTAAACAAAAGATTATCACGTGATTGTTTCGAAGGTGAATGTCAATCCCATTTTGATATATCGATCGTTCGCTATCGCTTCTCTTCGTCGTTTTGTCAAGAGCTCAGAACTCTTTACACATCGAATAGCTAACGATAATTCAGTGATTGCTCTTTGACTCCACCTTCGTAGAATGCATGTTTGAGTTATAAAGAAAATAAGTAACTACTTGCCAAACTCTTATAACAAAATAGTTTTATTGCGTTGACAGCTTCTAGGGGTATAAGGAACAAACTTAGCACGTTAACTTCGGTAGTAATTCCGTAACAGCGCGCAAGTGCATCAGTAACTTTGTCTTATTCGAAGCCTCATGACAACAAACTTGCACGTTAGAACCTGCGGGAATGAGTTGAATAATTCAATTCTAGCTTATGTTACCTTCTCATTGTAGTTTCCAAAGAGATCATGAATATATTGACATTAATTAGATCTTTGTCGCTGTTGCAGTTAGCATTACGTTGAAGATATTATTCCTCGTAATTTGTAAATTAGTGGATTGCTAAAATAAGTTTTATGACCCACAAAATTGAGCTCATTTTCTCCGATTACCATTTGAACACTTACGAGGTATTGCAGCTTCACCTTCGATTACCAATGAAGACCAGGAATAAAAAATATGCTACGGGCTTTTGTCATCTTTAAAGCGTGTGATTAGAACAATTACTGTGATAGCTAAACAGTCCAATTCTCCAATCTACAAGTCCGTGCAACAGGATGAGATGATTTTTCTGGCAACCTTGTCCAACCAGGTCATGTCGTTTACTAGGGATACCTTTCCAAGCCAGTTATTTTCACTGTTTCATCTTCAGAGAGGTTTTCCTATTTACCCTTCCCGATATTAAGTGCAGTCATTGACTTTACTTAGCAATCAATGTACTGACTGATCCTACTGAATAGCTAAGTCGACAGCAGATGACTTTTTGCCAATTGGTTGGTCGCTCCCCTGTTAAGCTTACCAACCTTCAGGATAATGGGAGTTAACCCACAACCCCAATTCAACTGTATGAAATATTCCTGTAAGCCAAGATTAACTGCGGCGGCGAGAAAAGAACTGGGATTTGTACTTGGTCAAGTCCCAGGACACCTAAATTGTCTTAGATTCCGCACGCATTTATTAGAAAGACAATAAAAGGAGTTCAAAGTACTCTTCGAGATAGTCAAGTTTATCTGTCTAGTAAGTATGTCTTATTTATGGTGTCCCACGTAGTAACTCAAAATCTGCCTTATTAAGCAGTGATAAAATTTCAACGCGTTTCTACAATAGCACTAAGCCAAAATAGTGTCATAAAAATTGCATTTATTTGTTTCTTTTGCAAACTATATAACAATTATTTGGCAACTCCCTCTTCATTTAATTTACTAAGTATTACACAAGACCATCGAACTCACGAGACGTAATCAGAGCACATGAACATCATGACAATGACATTGTAGCGGGGCGACATGTCTCATTTCCTTGTTTATTTCCTCTTCAGCCACCAAATAAGTTTTATTGAAAATGTCTTTGAATCATATTACGAGTATAAATTATTACGTTCCTCCATATTATAAAATAATATGAATATGTCTTAAGTATGTAGTTATATACACGCCATATTATTGTCAAAGTTTGTTTTTGCTTTTTATCGTTATTTTTTCTAGTTAATAAAAATTATTATTTTTTCAACCAAACTTTTTGAGTAGTCCAATCTTCTTGAGGTTTAGCGTAATTAAAAACGGCAATTCGTGTTCATAGAAAGACTTTAATAGATACTTAGGTACCTGGGATATCAGTAGGCAAGTACTATTTAATTCTATAAAGTTAAAAGGAAGCTAACACGGATAATCTTTTTTCCAAAACATACAAATTTAAGTAATTAGGCTACTAAGAGACTAAAGAAGCAATAACATACGAATACATAATACTGCTAATAATTTATCTTTTGTTAAACGAACTTTTGTTTAACATATTTCACTTAATGAGTACGTTTCAAGCTTAGACGTGCAAGTAGGACGTCCATCACTTTCATATAACAATAACCCTACGAGCGGGTGTCAGTCATTTTGCCAGGCACCCGATACCGTTCACGTTGCACCCATTCCTCTATTAATTTATGCTTCACATGTCAGCTCTTATACAGCACTTATTAAGCATAACACACGTTTTCCGGATTCAGTGTTATATAATGTTTAACTAACTTACTCGTTGGTCCAATGGCAAACGTGTCCCGACTAAAATGTCTGTCCGTTTCTAAAATTTTAGTAGCATCTCCAAGTTATCTAAACATAGATACCTGGCGAAGTGTGAGTGACATTTACCTTTGTATATACCTTAATGTAGTACAGGCTTGATATTGTCACGGAAGTTTGTGTTGCTTTTGCATCGACAGAAATCGCTAAAGCTGACAGGAGACCACACCTGATCTAACATTGCTTAAAATTAGTCATTTTGTCTTGCTCTCCAATTCCATCTCACTTCAATTCACTTGACTTCATTCCTTTGTAGTGTCCCAGTGTTGGACGCGGGTTTTCTCTCAATTATTCACACATTTCATCTAACGTATTTGAATCCCGCAAATACGGACCAACCAGGTCCGTTTCTGCGCGATTCAAGTACATAGAAGTTGACCTAGTTCACATTTTATATTAATTAAATCAGTTAATTAACAAATTAACAATCAAATATTAATTGTGATATTTTAATGTTTCAAAAACAAAATCATTTATAACAAAGTTTTAAATCAATGAGAAAATGTGAGCCGTACTAATTTGTAACTTAATTTCAATGCTTCCGCGTCGTATACTGATTCGTTTAAACTTGTAACTTCGCTGAAGAATGTTATCAGGATTTTATGAATATTCAACAGGTAATCATGTCAGGCAAATACAATTTACTTGAATCTGCTTTGTTACTCAAATTTGGGTAATGATAATAAAGTAAATAGGCAGAGCTTGGAGTGATTTATCTTTTGTTAGATCTGAAAGTATCGGATATCTCTATGCTACGAAAGCATGTTCATTTTTGTAGCTTAGATATTCCTGTATAGGAATAAACATCTTTGTATAATCTTCATAGCAAAGTGATGATGGGCTGGTGGCGTGATCAGTAAGATAGTTGCTTTTCACGCCGCAGGTCGTGAATTCATTCCCACCCAAAACAGACATTCGTGTGATGAACATGTCTGTTTGTCTCGAGTCGGGGTGTAATTATTTTTTAAATAATTATAATTTGCAAAAGAAAATTAGTAAATTTATAGTATATCAGGTATCTGGTTTCTATAACACAAGCTGGAATTTGGTATGGAGATAGTTTGAGACCCGAGGAAGGACATATGATATATTTTATCCGACTGCGCAAAAAGAGTTTAATGATTAAGCGCGATAACTAACTCACATGCGGGTGGAGCCGCAGGCTGAGAGCTAGGTCATCATATATACTACTAGCGTGATTTTTTTAACAAATCTATAAATAACAGTTAGGCTGGTAAAAGGACACTTGACTGTAACTAAAATTACAGTAATAAAACTTACCTATTTAAGGAACCCTAAGTCAGAAAGCGTTTATATCATACCCCTACTATTTCTCAATCAGCTATGTAGGTATGTAACAATATACCACACGACAATACTGGTGTTAAAAAAAACAATCCTCCGTTACACGTAAAATTGGGGATATTTGTGCGGTACTATGTCTACACGAAAAAAAATTCGCGGCTGTTGATACTACCATGCCAAATTACAGCTCTGAAGTCAAACTTCCCTAAGCTATCGCGCGAACAGACAAAAGTAGCTTGCAGACAGACGGCCATGCTAAACTATATGGGCTCCTAATTTACTACGAACCCCTAAAAAGTGATGTAATTAATGAACTATTCAAGAAAGCCGTAAATACTACTCTACTTTGAGACGTAGCTGTATTGCATTGTGTACAAAGGCATAATAGCACGTACACAATTTCCAGCATAATATGTGCAGAGGTTCATTTCTCAACATACTAATTATGCTTCTCTCTAACAAAAGGAGGCAAACATAACGTTTGTTACACACTATTGTGCATTTTATATCCAAAAAGCTAACAGCATCCTGCATAAACTGCTCTGCTCGGTGACCCGTCTAAAGCTTCCCATAATCCAAATTAAGCCTTGTTTTCAAGAACAAAAGGTATAGTCTCATTTGGTCGGTCGCTCACGTCAACTCTTATTAACTTCGCCTGTAAGCTTCTTATCAGGCAGTGTATGGTACAGATAAAGAGAACGCCAATGTCCTGTGTCTGGAATGCATTTGGTATAATCGTGTACAACGGTGATTTCACTTTATTTGTCCTAGCAGTTGTTCTTTCGGTGCAGTGGGAAATATTTATGTCTTACAACAAAATTTAACAAACTTGTTTTTAAATAGACATACAAAAGTGTGATTACTTTAAAGGATTTTTAATAATTATATTTTCAGTCCGATGCAGTTTCGTCTTTAAGATAATTCAAAACGTTGTAATTATTAATAAGGTACCAATAAAAAAAGTCAAAATACGTTAACCTCAACAAGATCAAACAAGTTTACGTATTACAGAAATTAGTTTTGTTGTAGATTTTGGTAGTCAAGGAACTACTAAACGAACTGCTAAGAAACCTATGAACTACTAAAATTATTAAAAAAGGAAGTGATCTATTGTTGGACGTACTCATCTAATACAGTAAGAGAAGACCGCTCTGGGAGCTTTAGTGCATGAAATTTGACAGCATAACCTCCCTCCATTTCTCGCCCCAATATTATTAAGCTGGCTTTTATCGCACCCACCTCACTGCAAATTAATAGAGGTAGGTAATTACGGCGTACGTTTTAAATGAGTAAAACTGCTGGAACATTCAATTATTCGACTCGGCTATTAGGCGTGGGTGCTAATAAAAAAGCTTTGTTTTAGGGTAAGGACATATTGTAGTGATAAGCCCCGAAACAATTTGTTTTAATCAGGGTTTTGCTAACTCATCCCGTGATATGACGGAGTGGCTGTGGAAATGTTTGCTTGATATTTTAGTGGTCTTTGTTTTGAATAAAAATGGTATTAGATAAGTATGTAAAATATAATAGTCAGACAAGCCGGGTATTTACAAGATGGCTAGCCAGCTCTGCATGTAGGTCTGCTATAAAAGGGGCAAATATTTTTTACAGCGGTTTCGCGTTTACGGTACATACACGTACAGTAAAATGGCAAATAGATAGCGTACCGATTTTTTCAATCGTAATAAAATATGATGTGCACTGTAAAGGTGAAGGGAAATACTCAAAGAAAATTACCGTAAAATTTACTTCTACCAACCCATTCTACGCCAACGTAGGGCAACGTATGTTTTTATTCCCTTAACCTTGAAATAAATGAAAGGAACACCTTGGTCAGTCAGTAGGTAGTCTGTTCTATGGGGTATCATAATCACCATTTTAGGGCCAATTGTTCAATCAAAAATTTGGAAAACTAACTAAGGTTTGAAACATGATTTTGATCACATCATTTCAATAAAAAAGCCTCGAGTTCGGCTATACTTTTGCATTTCGATGCCGTAAATTATACACAGATATATTATGTATGTCGAACTTAACATCCTTCTTTTGCATCGGCTTTGAACCGAATTTTAAAGATTAATTAGCATTGCAACATCCTCCATAATTATTCAGTAGCATTGAAAAACCAACTAGCATACACAAAGTCCAATTAATTAATACGATCCTCCTCTCAATTAATAATGAGAAAATCTCGCCTCGCAAATGAGGCAGATTCAACAATGTTCTGACGCCTAATTTTACAGGAACATACATGGGAACAATTTATGGGTGGGCACGTGTGAACGGCCGCGGTTTAATATCAGCTGTAAATTAGAGTGAGTGAACGGATACTGCACTAACTGGCTTTGTTAGGTACACCTATGCTCTTATTACAGTTTACGGTTTTAGAAACGTGTGAACCCACTGTTTGCGGTTTGTTTGTACAATATATACCATGTTTTCAGATTTAGGAAAACATTTACGTCAGAATAACTGATTTGAAGTCCTAAAAGAAAGTCTGTCACCCGTATTCACAAACGAATTTTAAGCTCATTATAGCTAAAATAGGTTTATAATTTGTTTGTCTTTGTCTGTCATCTTGACATTTATACAAGTAAGAAAGAGACAAAGACCATTTTAAAGAAAGAGTTTTATAACTTTTTTACTAAAAGGACCGTACATCTGTAGCCATAGTATCTGTATGTGGTAACGCACTTGAACTTACGAATCAATTTTCATGCGTTTCCGTGTTTTTTCGGTAGAAGGGTAATATGTAATTAAAACGATTGTAATTGTTGTATACGAGGTGTTTAAAGTATGGCAAATGATATTTTATATGAGCTAAATTAATGAATACTAACTTTCACAGATCCATTATTTGATTATAGATAATATTGCTATTCAAATTGCGAATTCAGTGAAATATCGGTAATATATATCTTCTTTTACACTGCTTAAATCGTCTGTAATAGACGTCAAGGCCTAGTATGTATGTATGTATATCTTCTTTTACTGCAATATCGTAACCAGCGCTGTTATCTTATTCTTAGCTAATATTGCTACTGTAATCTCATTGGTGTCCGTCAACTAATTTATTTTCTAAGTCAATTTGACCGACTTCTTTTCATTTCTCGTCATATATCTCGTCATAAACAGTTTTAGTAGTAGTATTATTGTAAATATATGTAGTTATAATGTCGTAAACACACGGTCTTAAGATGGGACCAATATCCATTTAAAACCTCGCTAGAACTGCAATAAAATTAAATCATAAACTTTTGGCAGTTATACAGGTATACAACCTTTTATTCAATCTAACTTTGTAAACAAATAGGGCTCTGTAATGCGGCGTTATTTCCTCATTAATGTGACTAGAAGTTCGGGGTTTGGATTAAAAACTCCTTTGGGATTTCACGCCCTCGCAATTACCTTTTAGTAGGTTAAGCATAACTAGTTCTGTTAACGGTGTGATACTTAGCGTTATTACAGAGTTTAATTTGACACTGAATTAAAATTTCCATAAAATTTAGAATTAAAACATATTTTATAGTGGCCATGCAAATAGCTACTGTTATCAGGAGAAAAAACGATACCATTGTAGAATTTCATTGAAAGCCAATAGAACGTTTCACTGACCTGATTTGATCTTTAACTGGCCATGACCTGACAAACACAACAACTTTTTCAATTAAACGTAAAAAAATACATTTACGTGGACACCTTCTTAATTCAGGTATTTGTTTATTTATTTTCATAATCTGAAATAGGCTTGCGCTTGACTACAACTGGCCTGATGTTATGATGCAATACGATGAAATGATACAGCCTACGATGGAGCACACCAGCGAAGTATACCGATTCACTTGTGATTACGAATTATTTTGGGTGAGAATGTGGCAGTGGAATAACCCTCCATATGGTTAGAAACGAGGAGCAACAAATCCGACCCACCCTTTCCACTAAACATCGCACCGGAACACAGCAAGGCCACTTGGCGGTGCGGCTTTGTGTGGTGGGTGATCACTAACCACGGCCAAAACCTACCACAAGTTTTTTGTCACGTGATTTGCACTGGGAACCACGTGAGAGATAAAAGTGACTCTGCCCCCAAGGTTTTACATATGTAATTAATGCCCCGCTGAGCGACTTTGGGTTTCTTCAAAATGCCAACCATAAAAAAGTTAATAGTGCATATCACTAAATAAAAAATTGCAACAATCTCAATTGGGAAAGCTCAATCAAGCATTGTTAAAAAATATAACAAATAGCTTTTTGTGTACACGATATACATATGTAATACCATTAGGAGTTATTTATGGTTATACGGCCTTTCAGTATTTGAAATATCATACATTGAAATGATACTTTAGTGTAAAAAGAAATCGTGCATAAAAGGCATCGTACACTCGTTATATTACTAGCAATAACAACAATAAAAATACACATCTTTGGAAATTTTAATCTTAGAGAACTAACTGATACTACGGACCTTAGAGCATTTGACACGGGAGGAGGTATACGCTAGTTATTCTAGTACTAAATTGTTTTTGCCAGTTTTTGGGGAAGGCGAGGTGACCACAGCATACACGTAAAAGTTCAAGCATCTTTACAACACGTAAATAAAATCTACACACAAACACGATATGAACAGTTTATACATACGAACTGTTCACAGAGAGGAACTTCGCTAAAGAGTTTCGTGTTAAATTTTCTAAGTTGCTGCCAGATAGGCGAGCAGGCCAATAGCAGATGCTTAATAATGTCTTTAATAATAACCCCTTGCAACATCATAAAATGATTGAATGATTATTTTTTGTATATATAGACAAATTCACAAACGTTTTAATAGTTTAACACGCTCTTGTGCCGCACAAAAGTCATATTCTAATATGGTAACAGCCTTCCAAACATAAATCAGGCCATTTCACATGACTTTGTTATACACATCGTAAACTTTTATTTATCATTAGCGGACCCGGCAGGCGTCGTTCTGCCCGGTAAAGCAGTGCCATCTACCGGGTCTCAGACCTCCCGAATATAACAAATAATAAATAATAGGTATTTAACCCGGTTTTCGGCACTTCTTCGCTTTCTACATTTTTTTTTATTTTTCTCTGCGTAAGAACCATCCTTGTACTTAAAGCAATATTTTAAAAAAAGAATTATCGAAATCGGTCCAGCCGTTCACGCGTGATGTCGTGACAACGGAAAACGGGTTTCATTTTTATATATATATATATAGATAATGTTTAACTAAAATAATAAGTGTCGCTTATTACATTGCTCATCAGTAGTTATTATGGTAACAAACAGACCTACAAATATTCTTACCCATTTATGTATCCTGCATTTGATTCATAGCCCGTAGCTTTATCTCCCCTTTCCAAACTTAGTATCGACATCTAAACATCGATTCAGAGGTGCGACTAATCGCTGTACGCGGTTGATAAGAAGGGGAGGAAAACTACGAGAAGGTACAACTATTGTTCCGAACAAAATATGTTTATTGTGATCCTTTATTTCTTCTATTTATGTTCTATTACAGTCTTTCTTGTATGTTATTTCAATATAACTGGTTACACTAGATACCTACAAAGTTTTTTTTCGCCTTGAATACTAATCTATACTTACTTATATTATAAAGCTGAAAAATTTTTTGTTTGAACGTTCTAATCTCAGAAACTACTGGTCCGATTTGAAAAATTATTGCACTGTTAGATAGCCCATTTGTTTGGAAGGCTATAGGCTACTTTTTATCCCACTGCTGGGCATGATATGTAGTTCATGGAATGGGCATGGAATGCTAGTTATTTATCATTATTTACTACTACTCTCAATCAGCTGATGATTGTCATTACGCCTAACAGTCTTGATCTAAAGCTGAGTGTCTCAGTACCAAGTCGGCCATTAGCCTCGGCCTCGCGTGTCACCAACCTTTTAGATGTAAACGAGCCTGGTTACCTTACACCCAGGACACAACCAATAAGTGCTAAGATCTACCAATAGTCAATGCTAGTAGTTGGCGCATGTTATCTGTTTTCTTTCTGTATAGGCTCTTATGTACATATTTACCATAAACAAAATATATTGTTTCAAACAAAATTTGTTCAAAAGCTGATCCAAAATCCAGCAGGTGTCGAGACTCACGTACACGCAGCAAATCTCACAGTAAGCACGAGAGGCAAAGTTTTCCCATCAACACTGTTTCACTAGAGCGGAGCGTGTTTCAGTTTGTTTAATGATTGTTCTGTGATACAATAGATTAGTAACGAACATTATTTTTACTCAATAACTTACCAACAGTAATAAAAGTACAGTTTTTGTGCATAATTTAGGCTTTGGTAGGATTGCAATATTATTGAAAGGTCAAAAAAATAAATAACTTGCTTGAAAAAGCATGAGAATGGTAGTACAGAAAATATTTACATCATGAAAATAAGTATATTTATTTATGCCGTCGAAATTATGGGCAAAGATAGATTTTTAGTAGCGACAGAATTGCTTATCTTCTACTAATTTGTAATTGAAGTCTTTATTGATGATAGCAGGGGAGAGTGTGTACGAAAGAGTCAGGTTTTGAAATAGCCAATGGCCGATATGAGTTTTACTCACAAAAATATGACAGTTCTACGAAAACAATTTTTATTACAAAAAAATAAATTAAGCCATGGTATTATATAGGTAAGTTAGAAAAATCATATCGGCTCTTTCATACACACTCTCCCCTAATAAAAAGGATTCATCAAGCGTAACATTAAGTTTAGTATGTGTTTAAAACAAAGTTTTTCTTTTGGCACGTTAGCCACAAAAGCGAGTAACTCCCGTTCGGGAAATAAAATCGACTTACAAAACAAAACTCTTGAGACGAAACAAATTTTCAATTGGAAAAATCGTCGTATCATCGGAATTGTCAAACCGAAGCAATGACAAGGCAAATTGTATCAAGTCACTGTGTTGTTCAAGTCACATCTTAACGCATCATTAAGGCCAGATTGCGTGAGCAGAATGCCGGTTATTGGGTTAATGTACTCGACAAAAACCTATTTGTAACGTTAATATACAACCATAATGGTTCGTTTACATTAGATGCTAAATTACTGAAGTACAATACTTGTCAAATGTTCGATAAACTATTTCTTATTACAGAATAGTCTTTATTTTTAGTAAATCAACCTAATACTTATGCTGCGCATCACCCTGGCTGCAAGCCAGATGTATTCTGTAGTATTACAATTAAAGTGTGTTGCCGTGTTTTGTAAGCTCTTTTTGATTTCAATATCATCCCAAAGACCCGGGGCCGAAAACTCTTTGACAATACAATTTTTAAATTCATGCCCTAAGGGACTGTCTCCACGAGCGAGAGAATCGCGGCGATATAATCGTCGCGCCACGAATTTCTATACAATCTCTGAGGGATCGTCTCCATAAGCGAGAGAATCGCTGTTCATAAAATGTATGGTGCGACGATCGTATTGCCGCGACTCTCTCGTTCTTGGAGACGGCTGTGTATTCTGACACCAAATAATAGTCATGTCAAAAATCTTAAATAATAACTAGGCACCTAACATTTAAGTTATCCTTCGAACTACTTAAATTTAATGTACTTCGAATGGTAACATAAATATATTAATTTTTATATTAAATCTAGTATTCTTTTAAAAGAATACTAGATCCTATATGAAATTTCTATGAAAAATAAATTGGAAATTTGGATGCCGGAAAATGTTTCATCAGGCAAGAAGCATCTATAAACGATTAATGTTCCAGCGGAGGACACAACCTGACCTAACATATGCACCTCAGTGAGTATTCAGAAGCTTAAGGACCTCGGCTTATCTTCCAACAGAATAGTGTTATAAACGGAATTCCCGTTTGATACAGAAGCCGTTTGACCCGAGCTCGTGTCATTCATGCTCGTAAATTTTACGACCAGCTCTCGAAGCAGCATTGAAGAATAAGTGCGCCAGGAAGCGAATACCCCTGATAAAATAATATTGGAACAAGAAAATATTGGGGCATCTAATGCTTTTTTACGTAATCGTAAACATGAATGAGGCCCTAAAATTTTTGTTGGTAATTTTAGCTTATTAAGAAATTGGGACAGTCATCAATTATGACAGTATTTTTTCATTGGTCAAATAAAAACAAAAATGCGAAGTGCTGTAGTAACTAAAGATGTATATAATTAGACAGAGCAGCAGCTGAACATGATCCACGTTAATTACAATTTAGGTTCTATAATTTTATATTAAGTATTGTAATGAATTCCAGTTAGGAACCGACGGAGGACTGGTGGCTCCAGGACCTCCTTATCGACGGTACTGGTCGTGCCCGGATTAAAACACCGATGGTTCACTGTTCACTCGTTCATTTATTTACCATAGTACGATCTGGTTGCCGACTGCGATGCAACGCAGTACTTTATACGGCTTAAGATGTCACTGACTCTGGCAGAGCCACCATCAGGGATTTTCATTTTGAAAACACAAAAAAATTGTCGCTAATTAGTCAAAATTTGTCGCCAAATATCAGAATTTGTCGGTCACTGGTTCAAAAGATATAAGGGTTTATAGGTGGCCGATCTGGAGAGAGTCTCCCCAGCAGGGCCACATTTATATCTCAAAAACTAGGGCACCTAGCAAATATCTCTTTTCTCCCATAATTTGTCGCCAATTAGTCGGAATCAGTCGCCAAATATCAGAGTTTGTCGGTCACTGGTTCAAAAGATACAAGGGTTTATAGGTGGCCGATCTGGAGAGAGTCTCCCCAGCAGGGCCACATTTATATCTCAAAAACTAGGACACCTAGCGAAGATGTGTTTTCTCCCATATTTTGTCGCCAATTAGTCGCAATTTGTCGCCAAGTCACAGATTTAATCGGATCTTAGTTTAGGAGATATAATGAGTTCAATTAGTAAGGTATAGTCCAAGAGCTAGGTCGAAGAGTTCACGAAAAATACCAAGAAAAAAATATTTCTATTAATATGTGTAATATACTTCTAGTTTTATCGGTCTAAAGTCTTTAGAAATGTCCGAGAGAGATAAATTCTCAATTTAATTCATGTTTTTATGTTTTAAATTACTAGGTTAGAGTGGCTTAAACTTCTTTGAAAACATTAAACATTGCTCTTGGTCTATTTGGTGAAAGATGTACAGTCGCATGCAACTGTTTTACCACTTTACAATGTTAAGCTCTAATTAACTTTAGAATAATAAATAAATGTCGTACCTTTAGTAAAATGTTTAAAATACTTAAACGTTGAAAAAGTATTGTCAATTGTAATCAAATTTTATTATATAAAAATGAATTTCCATAAAGTTCGTTTGATGTGTGTTGTGTTGGTGTGTATTTTGAGGTGATTACGAGTGTTGTGTTGTGGGTATGGACGGGTTGAGTTTTTATTTTATCTTAATTGAGGTTAGAATAATAAAACTTCTGTTGTCGAAATATAAAATGATTTATTACCTTAAAATTATTGTACTTTCAGAAAATGTTACAAATAGGTATTTGTAACATTTATAAGTAGGTACTTATTCAATATTATTAACAGATACAGTTTGTGACTTTGGATGTTAGGGGTAATCTCCGGTAAAACTGATCCGATTTTGAAATTTTTTTCACTTTTAGTCTAGGCTAATAACATTATGACCGATAATATTATGACGTTATGACCAATAGGAGCGGAGCCTCAATGAAAAATGTTGCAAAAACGGGGAAAATTATTTCTTTGGCTCTATATCTCTGTGACGCAGACGAAGTTGCGCGGGTCAGCTAGTTAGGTACCTATATATGGATTATATCTCTCAATAAAAATTTCAATGGGTGTTAAAACTTACTTACTTACTTCAACTTACGTGACGGGCAACTCGTTCGAAGCAGCTCATCTGTACACGCGCATCTATCTCTTTCTTACTTACCGTAAATGAAACGGAGCGCAGCGATCTATCTGCCAGCGACTAAGTGGTAAGCGCACATTGTGTTAGATAAATAATTACATAATTATATGTATTGTAGATTTGTTTATAGGTAATGAATACAGCTTTCCTATGGTGGGTTGAAATTATATAATAAGTTTACATTTATTTAATTCGAAACAAACATTCCTCCATAAGACGTCATAGATACTGTCTAGAAACTACATAAAGTATTTTGTACTCGCTTGTACCACTGTATGGGGAAATTGAATTCTTTAATATCTTTTTAATTACACACCGACTAAATCTGTAACTTTGCGACAAATTGCGACTAATTGGCGACAAAATATGGGAGAAAACACATCTTCGCTAGGTGCCCTAGTTTTTGAGATATAAATGTGGCCCTGCTGGGGAGACTCTCTCCAGATCGGCCACCTATAAACTCTTGTATCTTTTGAACCAGTGACCGACAAACTCTGATATTTGGCGACTGATTCCGACTAATTGGCGACAAATTATGGGAGAAAAGAGATATTTGCTAGGTGCCCTAGTTTTTGAGATATAAATGTGGCCCTGCTGGGGAGACTCTCTCCAGATCGGCCACCTATAAACCCTTATATCTTTTGAACCAGTGACCGACAAATTCTGATATTTGGCGACAAATTTCGACTAATTAGCGACAATTTTTTTGTGTTTTCAAAATGAAAATCCCTGATGGTGGCTCTGCCAGAGTTTTTTTTTTTTTTTTTTTTTTTTTGCTGATGACCTAACCCAATTGGCCTGAAGGGCCTCTATTGGTTCACCGGACTTTTTCGGTGAGCCGTCCGAGGACGGTCGAACCGATCAAGTACTGTGGCAACTGCCATGAGGGCTCCCCATGTGGGGACGGACCTCGGCTCAGGACGTTGCCGGACACTCTAGTTTTTTTAGGGGATCGGGGGGCATTTTGCGTTCGCGCGGTCCGGTCCTGACCGGAACCGTAATCGACTGAGGGCCTATCTTGGAGGGGCGCGGCGCGGCCCACGACGGCGTGGGCGATATCTCGGCATGTGTTGTGTGCTACTATTTTGGTTGTCCCTACCTACTCTAGCAGCGGATCGGAGTTCGCGGTCGCGGGCGATCGCACGAGTGATCTCATCGTCGGAATCGGTGAGTACGCATCGCGGACGTCGCCGTTTCGCGCCTCTGAGCGGATTGTAGTCGCACGCGGATACGACTAACCTATTCGGGTGTTTGACACCGGTGTCGAAGAAGCGTTTGGATGCGTTCTTCATCCACTGCCTGATGGTCGGCAGTTTTAAATCGATGTGTAGGTTTTCATTGCGTAAGAACCACGGAGCTCCCGTGGCTCTACGCATGAATCGATTTTGAAGAACTTGCAACGGTTGCAAGTAGGAGCGCTTAGTGTGCGCGAAAACGGGTGAAGCGTACGTCATAATGGGTCGTACGCACGCCGTGTAAGCTCTCACTTTGTTACGAAGCGAAAGTTTACTTTTGGCGTTGATAAGGAAGTGCAGTCTGCTGAGAACGAAACGCGCACGCTTGCGAACAGAGGCAAGGTGCGGTTTGAAAGTGAGTCCCTGATCTAGGATGACACCTAGATATTTGGCTTGCTTCTCCCAAGGGATCCGCTTGCCAAACATGCAGATGGAACGAATAGGTGGAGGGATAGACCTAGAGAAGAGTACGGCGGCACTCTTCTCGGGATTCACCTCGATTCTCCATCTCCGGAACCATTCGCCTAGGGCGTCGGCTGCGGATTGGAGTGTACGGGCTATTACTTCCGGGCAGCGGCCTCGGTAGTAGAGAGCTGTGTCGTCGGCGAAGAGAGCCAAGCAGGCTTTCGCGTGACGAGGGATGTCGCTAGTGAAAAGCGTGAACAGGAGAGGCGAGAGCACGGAGCCCTGAGGGACTCCGGCGTGAATCGGATGCGGCGAAGACAGGGAGCCTTCCACTCGGTAACGAAAACTGCGACCAGTGAGAAAGTCTCGAATGATGAGCACGAGACGATCAGGCACACCCAGTTGGTAGAGCTTATATAATAAGCCCGTGTGCCACACTTTGTCGAAAGCTTTCGCCACGTCGAAGAAGAGAACCCCGGTTAACATCTTACGATGGAATCCTATCTCAATGTGCTCCGTGAGGCGGTGCAGTTGATGGACGCAAGAGTGTTTGGCTCGAAAGCCAAACTGCTCGTCGGGAAGGAGGTTGTGGGCGTTGACAAAGTTCAACAGCCGGGTATAAATGAGTCGCTCATAGAGTTTCCCAATGGAATTGAGAAGACTTATGGGGCGATAGCTGGTAGGCTTAGACTTGGGCTTTCCAGGCTTGGGAATACCGATAACGGTGGCTCTTTTCCACGCTTGTGGAAAGGCATTATGTCTCAAGGCCACATTGAAGATGAGAGCCAGGAGAGTAATGAGGGAAGCAGGGAAGTGCTTCAAAACCCGATTGGTGATACCATCGGGACCGGGTGCCTTCCTTGGATGAAGGGCTTTTATCAACGCTTGGACCTCGGCTGGGGAGGTCGGCGGAAGCGGATCCTCGACGTCGACGCCGTCGGCGCCGCCAGTACCTCCGCCAGCGCCATCGTCGGTTCCCCTCGCCTGCTGGGAGGCGGCGGGAAGCGGCGGCGGCGGTGTTGGCAGCGGTGGTGGCGGCGCCGGCGGCGGCGGCGTCGGAGGAGAAGACGAGATCGCGTTGTTGGACGCGAGAACGGAAACGGGTCGCGGCGCGGGCAGAGGTGTCGAAACGGCGGCGGTGGTAGGTGGCGGTGGTGGCGCGGACGCGAATACGGGTGCCGGCGGCGGCGGTGGATTAGCTAATCTACGTTCGACTTCGGCGTTCACCTTAGAAAGGTGAGCCGCGGCTACTGGTAGATTGCTAGGAGAACACTGAAGTTCCAAGCTGTCTGCTAGGCATTCAGCACGCTCGTCGTCATCGAACGCGAGTTGACCGGACGAAGTGACCAACGGAGGGATCGAGTCCTCGGTAGGAGACTTGAAGGTGCGAATCAGTTGCCAGTAGGCCCTGTGTGACGGTCTTATGTCACCGAGCGTCTTATCCCACCGCTGATCCCGGAGTTCCGCGAAACGACTCTTTACAGCTCGCTGTAAAGAGCGCAAGCGAACTCTGTTCTCGTTGGTGCGATAAGAGTCATAGGCTCGTGCGGCTGCGTTCTTCTCGGTTAACAGCTCGCGCGCATCGTCGGGAATCTTCCAACGACGGTCATCCGTCGTCGGAATCTCCCGAGAGCACTCGTGTACAGCGGTGCACACGTGAGCCGTTAGCGAGTCGATGGCTTTGGTTGCATCCTCGAGGCTATCGAGGTTTTCGGGCACGGTACTTAAAATTTCAGACGAAGTAGCATTGAGCGCGCTCTCAAGTCTACTCCAATCTGTGATTATCTTGGTGGGGCCTTTCGCGGCCCCCGCGTCTGGTGGACCGTTGGAAACGGCGGACAGACTCAACACTACGGGCCTATGGTCAGAGTCAAGCTCGTGCAGCACCTCTATAGAAGATAAACGTAAGTTTATGTTCTTCAGAAGGGCCACATCGAGAATGTCCGGCCTATGGTCCAGAGTGTCAGGGCTGTGCGTCGGCTCCAAAGGTGTTACTAAATCGAAGTTAAGGCGGTTCGCGAGAAAGTCAAGTGTTCTGCCTCTCGAGTTCGTCGAGTTGCAGCTCCATCTGACGTTCTTTGCATTGAGGTCACCCGCCACGATGACGGCGCCTCCTAAACCGAGCAAAGCTACTAGGTCGCTTTCGAGCAGATCCTTATCGGGCGGCAAGTAGGCCGATACGATATGAATCGGCCCGTGACCGGTCATGCCTAGACGGCATATTGAGACCTCCAGGTTCGTTAGATCTGGGGGATCGACAGCTACACAGTATAGAGCCCTTCGGAAGTATATGGCGGTACCGCCAAGCCTCGATGTTGTCCTATCATTTCGGACCATCTTGTAGTTCGAAATGTTAGGACTGCGATGCGAAGCCTTCAAGAAGGTCTCCTGTACTAGTAGGAGGTCCAGCTGGTGACGTCGGAGGAAATCTCCAACCTCAGTACGCTGGCGACTAAGGCCCCGAGCGTTGAAGAAGCCAACGCTGAGGCCTCTCGGCTTGATTCTGGAAGCCGGCTGGTTTAAGGTCGGACCTTCCATTGGGATTGCATAATCCAGTAATTGCGAAGCTCAGCGACAGCTATACTGGCTGCGCATTGAGCTCCGAAATCGTGGGGATTTGCCAACGCTCTCTGAGAGCAGATCAGAGCGCGTGTGGAAATATCAAAGTTGCACCTTTGGGAAAAGGCGGCAACAGGATCCATATAGTGTGGAGGGCGCGACACCGCTGCAGAGGGCGGCGGTGGCGGCGACGGTAAGGGAGCGGCAGTGGCTACTGGGGTAGCCCCGGCGTTTGCCGTTGATTTAAGAGGGCTAGCGGCGGCCTTGGACGGGGTCGCCTTAGCGGTCTTAGATCGCAACGGTGGGAAAGACTTGTCTGAGTATGAAAACTCAGGAGCTGAAGATTGGAACGAGAGTTTGTCCCAATGAGGTGGTCTCTGGGGAGTTAGAGACATGAGAGGAGGTGGCGCAGTGGTTGGAAGGGAGCTGCGCGAGGTTTGGGGCTGGTTCCTAATGCCCCTTTTCCCACCAGCCTTGCGCTGTTTGGGAGCTTTGGGACAGCCGCCATAATTGGCGGTGTGTCCCAATTTCCCGCACAGAACACAGCCGGGAGGTTCGGTGCACAGAGACCTGTCCTTGGGCCTCGGGCAGTCCTTCGTGGCGTGTGGGAGGAGGCACTTAACGCAGGCTGGGTCTAGCTTGCAGTTCAGGGATGCGTGCCCATACATCTGGCAGTTGTGACACTGTCCAGCGAAAGTATTTTTCCGGGGAGTTTCCACCCGAATGCCATCTAGGATGACAGACCGGAGATTGAAGATCTCCTGCCCGGCTTTAGTCTTGTCGAGAATGACAAGGACCATGTCTAAGACCTTGCCGGTCTTGGTTTTCATGCGATGTACATCGCGAACGGGTAGATTCTTGCCGATAAGGTCAGCTTTGACCGCTTCGGGCAAGATGCTAGGGGGCAAGCCGATTATTACGGCGCGGAGCATACGTTCCTCCGGAAGGGAGTACGTAAAATAGCGGACTTTGTTCTTCTCGAACATCCGCGTGACAACCCTGTGCTCATCGGAGTTCGACAGTTGGATCCGGAAACCCTTCTGTCTCGCGTCCCATGAGGCACGGATGGGGACAATGTTTTTGGACTCCATGTCCAAACGGATTTTGAGCCAGTCCTCTTGACCCAGGAGGACTATTGGCGGTGGGCGAATAGATCTCGGCCCTTTAGGAGGGCGCGAGACCTGAGAGGGCTGAGTGTCTTCGGTCGGAACCGGAGACGAGGACGGTTTGGGCGCCTTGGACGGGGCGGACCCAGCAGCGGAGGCCCTTTTCCTCTTACCGAGGACAGGGGTGAAGGGTTCCTCAGATTCGTCCCCGGAAGATCCGGGGATTGAGTCGGAGGTAACCGACGACGCTTCGTCGATGGTCTCCATAGGGGAGACGCATCGCCGGGAGGGTGAAAGGGAGCGGGGGCGGGGCCGATAGAAGGGAACGGGCGAGGGAGAGGGGGACGGTGAGGCGGGGGGATCGCGGAACGTGACGGGTCGCGAGGTGGGGGTCGCGGGCCGCGGTTGTGACGCAACCTTGGCGTCGGTAGCGGAGGGGGCGGCGGGGGTAGGTACCTGCGCTTTAGGAGCGCAGGTAGCCTCCGGACCAGTTTTGGGTGCCGGGTTCGACACCTTTTTGCGCGGAATGTTATTATTTTCGCGCGGACCGGATGAAAGTTTGGCGCTTGGCTCAACAGTTTTAATGTCTTTCGACATTTTGTTACTGTTGAGCCAAGCCTCAAACATTTCCTTAAACTGCGGTAATTCGGCCGCAACCGTGTTGAGGAACGCGAGCAGCTCCTTCATGTTGAACGACATGTTGGGCTGCTCGCGCTCTACGTGCGCGAATGATTTTATAACCTACTACGTGTATGGCACACGTAGTTGGTCCTAAACTGATTAAGAACGAGTTTTATAACTACTCGACTTCGCTCGCGGTGCGTTCTCGGCAGAAGAAGTCGGAAGAAACTGCCTGAGCGATCGCACACTATCTGGCCTAGCTAAGACCTACACCTAGGAGACCTACAAAGCCTAACTCCCCGGGGGGACACCCGGGGATGTGTAGTTCGACCCTCCCTGTCGGGTATAGACAGGGAGGCGTGTGTACCTAAGGTGAGCCCTAAGCTTGCACGTGAGCACGCCTCTCCGCCAAACTTTGTGCAGAGAGGTCCCTAAGGTCGTCTGGGTTCAGTGGGAGCCGAACTTACAGACTGGGAACGGAAACAGGGCTGTCCCTGCTCCGGGGAAAAGGAAAGGGGACCCTACGGGCAAGGGTTGACTAGGGGAGACCCCAAGGCCAGTGGTCCAAGCCCTCGACCGACGGATTGCCTTGTCCTGAAGGGACGCAGCGAGCGTGTCGGGTCCACGCCCCACTCGGCTTCGTTGGCACCGTAAGGTATCCACCGAGGACCACGAAACTGTGGTTTTACCCAGAAGGGGCAAGCACAGTTGACAATTGACGAATATCCGATGAAATAATTATAGGAGCGCGCTATTCTGAAAAGAACGCCGCGCTCCGTTAACACAAGATGGCGGCCGTAGACGCCGGAGGACGCGTTGCGCAGGCGCAGCGTAGCGGACGGAGATCGCGATGCGTTGCGGCAGACGACAGCGGAGCGCGGACACACACGTGTGTTCGCGACGGCGGCCGGGCAGCAACTCGTTAACTCTGCCAGAGTCAGTGACACCGGCTTAAGTACAAAATATTGATGTCACAACGACAGGCTCGGATGACGAGCCCGCGTGGAGGACTGACCAATCTCGTCCGTTTTGGGGCGGAGCTAAATTTCTCCTAATTTTAATCTACAATGTGATTGGTCAGCCCCCCTTACAAGAATAGGTTTTTATAACTCATTACCTTATATGGTCACGTTTTTCGCCGTTTCCAAGAAACGGCTTATCGCTTTCTAGGAAACGGCTTCTCGCCTCGTAGCGCCTAAGTTTAATAAAATCTACCTACTTCTTGTTTCTTTTCCCAGACCTACTGCTTATTTATCCTATTATGTTTCCCCACATTAAAACACTATAGTTTCCTCATTTATTTCCAAAAAACCCTACTAATTACCCTTATCACAAGATTACTTGTTATCATAATACATCATTTAAGAGACTATTTCTTCCTAGTCATATACACAGTAACTTACTAACAATAATAATATACAAACAAATATGTTATCTCTTATCAGCTAACTATAAAACATATCAACAAATCTAAGTTATGTTATTAACCTAATTAGTCATTGTCAGCGATGTCGCCAACAATCTCCCCTCCAGTGCACGACGCCTCGGGCACTTCCTCTCCCGGTCGCGACGTCGCTGCAACCTGGATCAACCGGGACACTGGTCGTCGCATGATGCCTCCCTTCGTTCGCACGTTCGCTATTCTTATCCTCCCGTCGGGGCCTGGGAATACTTGGACTATTACTCCCTTCGGCCATATGTTGCGCGGTAGCGACGCGTCCGCGACGATCACCACATCACCCGGCCGGAACTCCAGTGCTGCTTTCTTCTTCATACTTCTGGGCATGAGAGTGGGTAGATACTCTCTTAGCCATCTGCCCCAGAAGTGGTCGGCCATCCTCTGTGCCGTTTTCCAATTAGGCTTCCCGATCAGATCGCTGTCCGCGTACTCTCCTAAGGTCGTTAACCCGCACGACCTCCCGATCAAGAAATGGTTCGGGGTCAACGCCTCTTCGTCCGCTGGGTCGGCGCTCAGGTACGTAAGCGGACGCGAATTCACAGTGTGCTCCACCTCAGTGAGGAGCGTGTACAAAACCTCTTCTGGCGGACTTCGCTCTCCCAGCACGGCGACGAGGGCGGTCTTTACCGATTGCACAAGTCGCTCCCACGCTCCTCCCATGTTCGGCGCTCCAGGAGGTATGTACTTCCACGTGAAGCCTTCTTTTTCTGCAGCTCGTCTCAGGTCGTCCTGTCTGATCTTCTCTACTTCTTTTTTCAATTCGTTGTCTGCTCCCACGAAATTGGTTCCATTGTCGCTAAACATCACTCGCGGCGTCCCCCGCCGCGCAGCCATCCGTCTCAGCGCCATAATCATAGAACTCGTGGATAATGATGCAGCGAGCTCTATGTGTACTGCCCTCGTTGTTAGGCACGTGAAGAGCGCTCCCCAGCGCTTTTCCCGACGTCGCCCGATGGTGACGTGCATCGGTCCGAAATAGTCGACCCCGGTGCACGTGAAGGGTGGCTGGTTGTATGCCAGACGTTCACGTGGCAGATCCCCTTGCGGCGGCGTCCCCGGGTTGCGTCTCTTCAGTTTGCACCACTGGCAGTTGCGAACTTCCTTTCGCACGGCGTTGCGCAGAGCCAAAATCCAATACTTCTGACGGAGCTCGTTGATCACGGTGGCGTGGTTGCCGTGATGAAGCCGCTGGTGGTAGTACCTGATTAGAAGGCGCGGTACCACGTCTCTCCCTTCTAACACGGGCGGCGCGTGCTCCCCTCCGTGCGCGAATTTCTTTGTCCGACCGCTGAGACGTAGCAGACCCTCTTCGTCGGTGGCTACGTCTATCCTTCGCAGACGGTTGGACTCGCCAAAGGATCTTCTCTGGCTCTGACGAATTAGCGACTTCTCAGCTTTCTCTAAGTATTTCACGTCTATAGGAGCGACGATCGACTTGTTCTTTACCGGTCCACCGACTGTCCGCCTTTTCTGTCCGCACCTCTCCGCGAACTCGAACAGCCGGGCCGTAGTTCTAAGCAGCCTTGTCCAGCTACTAAATCTGTCCGGGTCGGGAGTCCTGGTATCTGCGCCGTCGCCTTGTTTGACGGCGCAGACTACTCTTCGTTCTTCAGAGCTCCCTTCCGTTTCCGACGTTATTTCCTTTTTCGGCCATTCTGAACTCGGCCGGTACAAGAATTCTGGCCCGTTGAACCACCTAGCTTGGTTGTCGAACTTCCTCGGCAGGCTCCTTGTGGCGTCGTCGGCTGGATTCTCTATTCCAGCCCTCCACAAGTCCTGGATCAGTTTCTTGCCCTCGATCAGGGCCGGGGCGGCGAGACCCATTGGGTCAAAGGTCGACATGACCGCGCTGGTCACTTCTCTCTTGGTTGGGGCTCTTGTTCTCTCGTAAACTTCGGGCGGCGTATTCCTGAGGCCGGCGTTGAAGGCCAGCGCGTCTTCCTGTATACGCCATCTCATACCCAATGTTTTCTCCTCGTTCCCGAGCCTCCTCTCGCTCGGGTTTTCTCCTTTGCCTAAGCTCGCCAGGGCTTTCTCCTCGTTGCTGGCCCACTGGCGAAGCTCAAACCCGGCCGATGCGTGTATCGTATTTACCGCGTTGGCTACACGGTTGGCTTCCTCTGACGTCCTGAAGCTCTGCAGATAGTCGTCCATGTAGTGGTGACGAACTATCGCCCTCGCTGCTCCCGGCTGCTCCGCTTCGTGTTTCTCGGCGTGGAGATTTTTGACGTATATTGCGGTCGCCGGTGAACACGCTGCGCCGAAGATCACCGACGTCATCCGGTACTCTTTCGGTCTATCTTTTCGCTCTTCTCCCCGCCACAGGAAGCGTAGGCAGTCTCGGTCTTCTTCTTTCATTTTAATTCGCAAAAACATCTCCTTTATGTCTGCGACTACAGCTACGGGTCCCTCCCTGAAGCGAAGGAGTACTCCGAATAACGACTGGAGCAGATCGGGGCCAGGAAGCAGCGCGTCGTTCAAACTTTTCCCTTCAAAGCGGGCCGCGGCGTCGAACACGATACGCATTTTCTTTTTCTGCGGGTGCACTACCGCGAAGTGCGGTAGGTAAAAGGTGCGCCCGGGCTGCGAGGGCGCGGGAGCCTCCTCTGCGTACCCCTTCTCCAGTAGATTATCTATCTGCGTCTTATATTCTTTCTTGAGGGTTTCGTTTCTATCTATCTTTCTCTCTACACCCAGGAGCCTATTATACGCCTGGGCGTAGTTGTCAGGCAGCACCTCGTCTTCCTTTTTCCACAGCAAACCAGTCTCGTACCTCCCGTCTGGAAGTTGCCTCGTAGTGGCGTTCAATATTGACAGTGCTCGTTGATCTGCGTCGTTACTCGGGCGTCGAAGTTTTATGCCGATGGAGTCCAACTCAAAGTGTTGCTTTATTAACTTCTCAATGCTTTCTTCACTGTCGGCGGCTCGACAGTGGTTGACGAAACCGACCGACGTGGCGGTTATCCCAGTGCAACACCCGTGCAGGACCCAACCGAGCCCGGTGAGTGACGCGGCAGGTTCATTTCTCTTCCCTTTGAGTACCTTTCTTGACACTATCAAATCCCAGTTATCTTGGCCAATCAGGAGCGCTGGTTTCTCCTCTCCATACGAGAGCTCATCTAGTTTCCCCTTCAAATGGACGCAGTTCTCAATATCCCTCTTGTTAACGTGCTGCGGCGACAAACTCAGCTTTTCTACGGTGCGCACGCCCCTTAGAATCTTCTTGTCTTTCTTGTGCGCACCTTTAATTTTCAGGTTCATCTTCAGCGAGTCCTTCTTCTCAATTATTCTGCCACCGACGGTCTCCAGGACGAGAGGTACTTTCTCGCCGGTGGCTCCGATGCTCGCAGCGACGGCAGAGTCCAACAGCGACACCGTGGACCCTTCATCCAGTAACGCCAGGATCCTCTCTGATCCTTTAGGGCCGTAGACGTCCACAGGGATCATCTTCAAATATATCTTCGTTCCATCGGCCGTAGCGTATACTGGTTTCACGATTTCTTCTTCATTGCCCTTCCCTGGCTTCTCCCGCTGCGAAGATGGTGCCGTTGCCGTTGAGTTGGCAGGCTCCGAGTGCAGCATACTGTGGTGCGATCGCTTGCACCTCTTGCAGGGCGGCGCCCTGCAATCGTTCCTCAAATGTCTCCTGCGCAGGCAACGGAAGCATAGCTTGTTCCTCCTCGCTACCTCCCACCTTGCGTCTATGGAAGAGTTCCTGAACCTGACGCATTCAGTGATCCAGTGTTCTCCCCCACATTGGAGACAGTGCTTCTTAAAAGCTTCTCTGTTCGTCGCGATCGTTTCATATTCTTCATATTCCCCGTATTCCTCTTTCGCCGTATGCACAGGATATCTGCGTTCGGTTACCCGCTTCCTGTCGGGTGCTGTGCCCTCCGGCGGCGCGTACGTGCTGCACAACTCTGCTTCGTAGTCCAGGAACTTTTTCAACTTTACCAACTCTGGTTCTTCCTCGTAAGCGCGAGCGCGGCTGAAATCTAGCCAACGGTATCGCATGATCGGCGATAGTTTTTCGACGATACATTTGCTCATTTCGGGTGAGTGAAGATAGTGTGGCTTGTTCAGTGCACTTATCGTGGTCACGGCGTTGCTGATCTTGCCTGCGAAGATGCATACTTCTTTGGGCGTGTCCCCCGCTCTAGGTAGCTCCCTTAACCGTTGGAGCTCGGTCAGCGCCAGCTGATCTGGTCTGCCGAACCTTCTTTCCAGAGCGGTGACAACCTCGTCCGGATCCGAAGCGACGAACAGCAAGCTTCTCACTGCTTCCTTCGCCGGACCCTTGATGGACTTCCTCAGTCGCGCCATGTTGTATACGTCGGTGCACGATGCTTTGCTGTCTTCGTACGCCCTCTTGAACGGCAGCCAGTCTTCGTGGGAACCGAGAAACTCGGGAAGATCCCATAGCTTCGGCGAGTTCTGGTTTACCTGGCTGCTCCTCGTTGCGCTGACGATGGCCTCTGCAAGCTCCTTCAAATCACTTCTTTTTTCAGGTTGTACGTACGCGTGTTCGTTGTGTTCTTTCTCCTCGATGTAGGCGGCTGTGTGATCCACCCAGTTCTCGACGTGGGCAGACCTCTCAATTTCGAATTCTTCATCCAGCCCCTCTTCTGATTCACACTGCACCAGCTCTAGTTCCGTCTCCGCGACGGCTACTGCATTCTGTGCGACTTCCAATTGTTTTCTCTGTAGTTCCAGCCGGGCCTCGAGTTCCATTCTTCTCGTCGACTTCGTCGATCTCGCGATCAATTTTCTTTGCGGTACCACGGTCTCTGCAGACGCGTACAGTGGGACTGCCGTGGCCTTCCCTCCATTGTTCTGCGACCTTGTGATCCGCGACGAAGTCGCATTCCCATTCGGCGGCACGTTCTGTGCCTTTGTACTTACTGGATCGGGGCGCGCTGAGCGTGTGCGCACTGTAGAGCTGGTGGGCGGCGCGGTGAATACCGCGGCTTGCTCGGCATCTCGCGGAGCGGTGGGTGGCGCAGCCACGTCCCGGGCGCCTTGCGGCGCGGAGACGTGCGGAGCGCCGTGCGGCGCCGTGACGGTGACCGTGGCGCGCGGCGCAGCCACGTCTCGGGCAATCAGAGGTGCGGAGACGTGCGGAGCACCGTGCGGCGCCGTGACGGTCGCCGTGGCAGTCGGCGTGGCAGTCTGCGCGGCTGTTCGCGGCGCTGCTGTGAGAGGGCGTCTGGCGGAGGTGGCGGCGGCGGCCGCGGCGGCGAGGAGCGGCGTGGCCTGGTGTGCGGCGATCAGCGGCGGCGGCGGCGGCGCTGCGGCGGCAGCGGCGGCGGCGGCGGCGGCACGGGTTCTGATTCCCGTCGATGTATCGCCGGATGCGGCGGTCGAACTAGTCTCCGTAGCTGGCGTATTCATGGACCAGTCCGACACCTCCGCAGACTCCTCCCTCTCGGATCGTGATCGCGTCGGCGGTGATCCAGATCGTACGATCGGCATTTTTCCAGGTCTTCTGTTCGGCTCCTATCCGGCTCGCAAGGACCAACAATTGTAATGAATTCCAGTTAGGAACCGACGGAGGACTGGTGGCTCCAGGACCTCCTTATCGACGGTGCTGGTCGTGCCCGGATTAAAACACCGATGGTTCACTGTTCACTCGTTCATTTATTTACCATAGTACGATCTGGTTGCCGACTGCGATGCAACGCAGTACTTTATACGGCTTAAGTACAAAATATTGATGTCACAACGACAGGCTCGGATGACGAGCCCGCGTGGAGGACTGACCAATCTCGTCCGTTTTGGGGCGGAGCTAAATTTCCCCTAATTTTAATCTACAATGTGATTGGTCAGCCCCCCTTACAAGAATAGGTTTTTATAACTCATTACCTTATATGGTCACGTTTTTCGCCGTTTCCAAGAAACGGCTTATCGCTTTCTAGGAAACGGCTTCTCGCCTCGTAGCGCCTAAGTTTAATAAAATCTACCTACTTCTTGTTTCTTTTCCCAGACCTACTGCTTATTTATCCTATTATGTTTCCCCACATTAAAACACTATAGTTTCCTCATTTATTTCCAAAAAACCCTACTAATTACCCTTATCACAAGATTACTTGTTATCATAATACATCATTTAAGAGACTATTTCTTCCTAGTCATATACACAGTAACTTACTAACAATAATAATATACAAACAAATATGTTATCTCTTATCGGCTAACTATAAAACATATCAACAAATCTAAGTTATGTTATTAACCTAATTAGTCATTGTCAGCGATGTCGCCAACAAGTATGTAATTGGAAGTGATATGTAATTTGTTCATATTATAGCTAATTTCTGAGATCAAGCTGATACTACGGATTTTCTTTGACATGATAATACAAAACACAATGACGAAAATAAATTTAATGTCGTTTTTCTGAATATAGTCTATTCTTGTACTAATTTTGTTTCACAATTTATAATACAACTGAATGAGTAAATCCTATACTTACTTGAAGATCCTTGTAGGAGTGCTTTACTTAATTGGAAGCGATCGCTCCTCAACGCTCGTGAAGAGGGTGTGCAAACTACTGAAATACCGACCCACCTCTCTTATTGAGAAAGATTTAAAAATATCCGTAATTTAAGGTTAGCATAAAGATTAAATAATGTCCTAGTGCTAAGTTTATTTCAATTTATGTTGAAAATGATGATGTAATACTATATCATAATATACAAATCCAATCACCTACATAATTACATCGTTTTACATATTTAAAAATCATATACATCATGAAATAAATATATTCTGCATATATTTTATTTCTGATTATGCTGTAAAGCGCTTTCCAACAAAACGCCCCCTAATCTCGATATTTTATTTAAAGAATACACAAAGACATTTTATTGCGTCCCGATATCTAATAGTAACCTGCAGCATAGGCTGATGAATTTATTTCTACTTTGGGCTTACTACCCACCTCTTTCCTTGTTTGCCAAACTTCCATGTATGTTCCATCATCCATAATTATCACAACTGCAAGTGTGTCTAGCGTTGAGTGAAATTCTATGTATAAGTGTATTTGGTTCTCTCGACACGAAATGCATCTTTAAAATTTCACGTAGTAGTACCCCAGGCACGTACGTTCCCAACAAATTTTGTTAGGTAAACTTACAACGATTTTATATAATGGCCGGCATACTTCTAATACAATTTCCATTTTCTTGAAAATAGGACCGAGCACACAATCTATAAGTATAAATCTTTTTGACAAGAATACAATGCCGTGGCTGAAAATTCAATTAGGCATTTGTCAACGCTTCGTTGGCTGTACCGGGTCGTGCGTGATGCTTGCCTGACGATCACGTAACGACAAAAGGGACCCCTTATTTTCACATTATGTACATATCGAGGGTACCTTTTCTGCGTATTTTCTTGTGGCAGGGTATTAACAAGTTGTCTGATTGATTGCCCAAATTGTAGTTATTTAGTACAATTTCTGTTATGTAAGGTAGCGTAATTTTTTTTTTTAGCAGCTCCTTAACATTAGAATTTGTAATGAGGCAGCTTGTTTGTAATTCACTTTAAGAACACACAGATATGAAATGAATTAATATTTCAATGTAGACCTTTGAACTCTCATTGTTATAAAAAATAGGGACCTACTCTTAAGTCCTCCTTGACTGAATTCATACGTTAAAAATTTATTTCTAGAACATCTGAAACACATGTATGTATCTATGCATCTATAATGTTTAATTTTACAACGTAAAAATATTTCATTGCCCCACATACCGTTTTCACAGTGTCTGTGGGTACACACACTCATGTTAACAATGGTTATTCAAATTCAAATTATTTATTCTCAACCAGTATTGGTCATCACAATAATTTCTATTTTATATTAAAAAGTAAACATAAAATATTAGAAACGATCTTAATAATTATAAAATTAACAATTAATAATACACTATAATAACAAAAAACATGCAATACATTTAATTTTGATTGATACAAACTTGCCATTCGTATGCCATTATAACAGTGGGTGACATTTTAACAATTTGTAGATGTACATCTAAACACCTGCAGTAGATCTGTAAGATGGACCCCTTAAACAACCCCAAATGATTTGAGAATTCAAAAATTATTTGACCAGCAATGGAACGCTAATGTGACGTGTTATACCCATCTATGTATTTTAGAACAAAACAAAAATAGAATGTGTAATAGGTTGTACAACTCGTTCTGTTCGAGTGAGAAATCAATTTGTCCCACCGTTTTCATTTATGCGCTTCTAGCGTTCCCATTTATTCGAACGCAAATTGGAAAGGGACTGACTGAGTTGTCAGCTGCGGCTTATGCAGTCTCGACTTACCAATCGACTATGATGTGAGATGAAACAGTCGCCTGAGTACAAGTGCCACTGATTCTAAGCGCAATTTACCGTCTAGTAGTTTTATTTTGCCGTCGTTCATAACAGAAATAGCTATGATTTGATAGATTGGATCACAAAAGAAATTATAAGTAAGCAATACTGTAGTACCTACTCTAGTGTGGTAGGTAAAAGTTCATAGATACATTTTAAAGTTCATAAGTCCCATTTTTAAGAATATTAAGTACTTATGTCGATAAATAAGTACAAGCAGCATATGATTAAAATCATCTTGATGTAGTTATTGTCAAGGTTTAGATTCATTAAGCAGCACAGTACAGAGAAATATCGTAAAGAAATCAATTTTTTTTTTAACTTTACATTCGAGACAACTCCTTCACTTGGCCAGCGTGTGTGGATTAAACCTAAACTCTCTCAACTACCGAGCCGAGCCTTGTGTTTTTGAGTCTTTTGATGAAGCCGGACAGTGAGTACATTTATGCACTAACAACATAAATATTCTTTCCCCTTCTTTAACTCCCTCTTTTCTTCAATCGGTTGACTTGAAAAATGTTCAACTAACATAAATTATTCTAGATAAAATCAAAAGTAAACATACTTACACGCTTTGTTTAGTTACATAAGTACCGACTTGTTCTAAAAGTTTGGAACACAATATTTCTTTCCAAAATTCTGTTACTTTGCACAATAAGTAATATCTTCTATCTGTTCTACTGAACCTACATTGCTATATCACAGAGTTGAAGCTATATTATTCTTGTTTTCATTCAAACAGAAAACATATGAAGTGTCTATTGAAATTCCGAAGACAAACGTGGCATTATTTCTGAAGTAAAATATCTAAAGTTTTTTCTATGAAGGATGAAAGTTACTTGTCAAAGAATTCTTTTTAGTTTATACGGCAAGCACATACTGCGACTGGTTTTATATTTACTAGTTGTAGATTAGAATTTTTCTTTTGTTATCTTGGTGAAAGTTTTAAGGGGCTGTTACGAAGTAGCTGTTACGATTGCACAAACAGCCGACTGCATATATTCCAGACGCCTAGCCTGCTAAAGCACATGCAGAAGTGCTGCCAAAGTCACTGCTGTCGGCAGCTGCTTTCTGTAGAAGCTGTTTCTTTAGAAGACACAAGAAAACGTTAAAATGAAGTATAGTATTTTGGTATAGCCCTTGCTAAAAGTAAATACATGCACAGTATTAATAGGAATCATATCACAGTTAAACTGCTGAATTAATTTTGTTTAAATTTAGTGTGTACAATCCAGTTTTAGTTAGACATACGGGGCCGAAACGTGGACATTCACGGTAGAACTGATCCATAAATTCAAAGTCGCTAAGCGGGCTATAGAAAGGGCTATGCTCGCTCGGAGTCTCCTTGAAAGACCTATTAGGCAATGAAATGATCCGACAGATTCCTCCGACGAGGTGGTGTGACGATCTTACCAGGGCGGCTGGCAAGATTGTATGAGAAAAGCCGCGGGTCGTGCTCAGTGGCATACTTTGGAAGAAGCCATTTCCAGCAGTGGGCTAAGATGTACTGATAATAAATATATCGACGGGCCGGCCGGTGGCGTGGTCGGTAATATACTTGCTTTTCACGCCGCAGGTCGTGGGTCCGATTCCCACACAAGTCAGACATTTGTGTGATGAACACGTCTGTTTGTCTTGAGTCTGGGTGTAATTATCTATATTTAAGTATGTATTTACAAAAGAAAAGTATTATACGTCGTATATTAACTACCAGTTATGTGGTTTCCATAGTAAAAGCTCTGATTAGTTTGGGATCAGATGACCGTGTGTGTTAATGTCCCTGTATATTATTATTATTATTACAGCTTTTTTTTAGATGAAGAAATACTGATTTTTACTCTACTACACAAAAGAAAAGTAGTGAATATAGTTATGTGCCTAACCCAATGTGTATGCATCTTTCATTTTTGGTAAATGCCTACCAAAAATGAAAAATACGCTGCTAAATAGACGAATAATCTGTATTAATTGTACTATAATTACCTAAAAACATCTACTCTACATTCAAATAAAAATTAATAAAAATCTACAAAGCGAAAACGTAGACACAAAAAGCGGATATGTTTTTTAAAACCAAACTAACGGTAGCTAATCGAAAACTGTAATGAATCAAAGGACTGTTGCGTAGTTCAGACAGTTTTTCCTGGTTCGCTTTTTTGTTTTTATTCATGTCTGCCTCGTTAGTAAAACTAAATTGAAATTACTGAGAATCATGGTGAGTCTTAGGACCAGTTCACATTATTCCAGTCCAGTAATCCATCTAATCAATCCGGCAAGCACTAGAGTATATTGTATTGTACTTTTTCGTTATAAAATAGGCTTGCACTTGACCAATGTTATGCAAAGATAAGGTCTACGATAAAACACATTTAATGGTAAGAAGGTGTAAGTGGAATGAGGGTTTTATGCTTGATGAAAGGTGAACAGCAAGCAACTATTCCAGCCCATCATCTCATATCCAGTCTTTCAAAGGATGTTGAGTCCAGTGATTGGACTAGAATGCTCACTGGAATAGGTGCAATACAATTACAATAGTTTATTTACATTATTCCAGTGGTATTACAACGTTAAATTCTGTCGCTGGACTGGCATATTACCGGAATAATGTGACTCGGACATTAGAGTTGAAAATACGCAAGTCTCAAGGTAATTTTAAGTTTATTCGCTTAATTTGTTATAAAATTGCCTAGATACTCAACGTTGTGATTAATCTTTTGTAAAACTTGATTACGTTACACAGCTAATTAGAAAACTTTAATTATCTACTCAGCAGCTTTGAGGATTTTGAGATATCAAACCTATAGATATAAATAATTGTTGAGCTGCGGGCTGCTACCACAGCACACAAGTTAACATTCAAATCAAATACTTTTCAACTGCATACACATTATTCGGACAAGTAGAGGTACGCGCCATCTTTATATACGGCGCACGGCTACGCTTCGACTTTTACTGTACGAACTGCCAAGTTGTGGAATTCGCTGCCCGCATCTATGTTTCCCGATAGCTATAAGCTACCTGTCTTCACGTATCGAGTGAATTGATATTGACTAGGTAGCGCATTCCATCGTAGACTACCTCATTGCTTCACATCAGGCTAGTTGTGGTCAAGCGCAAGCCAAAAGTATAAAAAAATAGATATAGATTTAATTCTAAAAATCGTGACATATTTTAATTAAATTAAAACGTCATATTAAAACAGGTTACGTGTCGTCGGGTTTAAAATCCCCAGCCTCTTCACGCGTGCAGCTATCAATCCAGGGAGATTTCAGAAGTAGTGGCAAAATTGTCTTAGTGATTATGTCGCTTGCGTATCATAAGCTAACCTACTGCATTTTATCGGGTACATACAAATTTTACATCTTTGTTCCGTTTGAACCGGTTTCAATTCCGGACCTCCTGCCAATTAAGTCCCGTTTACATTCCTCGGAAACTTGTAGTTTTGATACTCGTGGGTTGAGAGGAAAACTTATTTGATGTGACAACTAAACATATTCTCTGAAACGAATATTTTGTAAGTTAAACGGTTTGTTAATGTTGGTACTAAAAGTATATGCATTTAATCCGACCTTTTGTATTAGCGCTCATCTTGAATTTATCTTAAATTCTCCACGCCGCCATATTTATTTGATACCTTTGAGAGGTTTGCAGTAAAAGCGATACGCAATTGTATGGCGACGGCCATGTTGTATTTTAATGACATAATTTTGAAATGAAATAATGATGAATGTAATTTTAGATCAATCGTTCAATTGAAAGACGGTAAAATTTCACTAGACTAGACCCATCAACAAACAAGGCAAGCTAAATAAAACCGTTTAAAACGTCGTAAAAGAGATAAGTATAATAATATGTAGTTATATTCGAGAAACTATCGAGATCAATAGAAAGATTTCGTATTAATCTACCAACCGGATCTAATTTAATGCGTTTCCCATTTATCTACATACAAATCGAAGAGATTCTGTCAGTTGCGGCAATGTGAACCCGTCGCGACGTTACAAAAGGCGACACGTCTTTTTGTCGTGCCTTTGAATAAGGACGGCAGATTGTAAATTAACGTCTTACTGAATTGAGACGTTTTCATTTATTTCCGTTCTCATTTAAAACATCTCCGCACTTTAATGAAGATTTTCAAGAAATCTAAGAACAAGTGTTAAAAGTTCTATTGAAGTAATTTAACTCTCTACTAAATAATTTAACTAATAAAATAAAAATATTTTCACACATACAAACAGCGCCATCTAGTCCCTATTTGCTTGTGTTATAGGTATTAGAAACTGATCTAGGTACTATTATATCTTCTTTTTTTTGTAAATACATAGGTACTCATCTAATATATAAAATTCTCGTGTCGAGGTGTTTGTAACCAAACTGCTCCTAAACGGCTTCATAGATTTTTAAAAAAATTTATATCTATATTCAGTAGGTCTGAGAATCGGCCAAAATCTATTTTTCATACGCCAAAGTGATAAGGGTGGTCCACCCCAACATTTTTATTTCGGATATATTTTTTTTTATGATATGGTATCAAATAATACATACAACAATAAATTTTCACCTCTTTACCACCCACCCCTATTTTTAGATACTAATTAGTAATTAGAACAGCACTGTTTCGCCTAGTTGGTAGTGACTAGCCGCAGTCGGCTATGTACCTACATACAGGTACCATACCTACTTATACATTTTTAGCACATCTATATTTGGGTTTGGATACCTCTGCCTTTGGGTAAAACAGCGGTGAGCGCTATTCAATGCCACAGTCTATAGAACTCTTTCTTACAGTCGTCCAACGGGTTGGTTACGGTACCGAGTAGCCATACATTGTTCTCGGTACCCACCATTGAGAGTTGACTAATTTTTGTTAAGTAACCCCTCTTTTTCGTCAGCGATTAAAAAAGTAAGTGACAACCCTGTGTCGTAATGTCTAGGTAGCGGCATATTTATATTATGCTATATTTCAATTGTTATCCTTACTATCCTTACTAATATAATAAATACGAAAGCAGCTCTGTCTATCAGGCTGTCACGAATCGATTTAGATGAAATTTAGTATGGAGATAGTTTAAAAAGTAGTAGTAGTTTTTTTTTTTATAGAAAAATAAAATAATAACTTAATAATTTTTAATACGTATAACACGTTCTAAAAAAAAAAAATAATTTGTACTCACTAACATAGTTTGTAAGTATCAATTGTTACTAACCATTATGGATCATGTTATCTGATTAAATAAAATAATTTAATTTAATTTAATTTTTAATTTAAGACCCGAGAATGGCATAGGATAGTTTTTTTCCGACTACGCTAAAAGACGTTAATGGTTTAGCGCGATAACTGACATACGGCGGAAAGGAAAAAAAATATGGTATAAAATATCAACTAAGTATCTATAACTACAAAGTAGGTACCTAGAATAGGCGCACTTATAAGACGTCGAGTTGCGGAA
Source organism: Meganola albula (assembly GCA_936450015.1). Lineage (NCBI taxonomy): Eukaryota > Metazoa > Arthropoda > Insecta > Lepidoptera > Nolidae > Meganola > Meganola albula. The sequence continues at coordinate 6,374,767 of OW388155.1, read as the reverse complement.
AATTGGCCCGCTCCAAACTATAACTATAACTACCTAGAATATGAACATATTATGAAGTTTAGTATGATATGAAATATGTACCTACTACAAACACTATAAAATGTTATTGATATTGATTTAGCAATCAAGATCGTACGAATAGGCACGCATTTTCCATTCCGTATTTCCTTTCCGCATTTAAACTTGAGAATTACTCGATTAATCCCTTGTGCGTAGATCCATTTTCCTTGAGTTAAAAACTGGCGCAGTTGACGCTTTATTCAGAGGTTTCCCTCCTTTCACATTTTTTGTGCGAGTTCGCGTGACACTTCATTTATAATTCCGCTTAATCCGAGTGAGTGAGTTCTTACCGAATGAATTTGTAATGTAAAGATTGATGATAATATGCTACGCACTCCTTGAAACCATTCTCTACCAGCTATTTCTTATCGCATTTATTACAATATACAATTCCATTGTAACACCAAATATAATCGAGATTTTATATTATTTAGGATATCAGTGACCTGAAAATGCTTTTTGTAATCCAAACATGGGGTTTTAACCGATCCGGGTCCCTTATTGAAATGTTATGTTCAGACTTTTGAGCAAATTTAATTGTCGAAGTTCAGATTGAAAAAGTTACAGGCGGTCGCATAATTCCGCAAAACGAGCTCCGGTGCCCGCGGCATAATTATTAGATATGTTTGTTTTGTACAATTTGGTTAATGTAGCAGTTGCCTGTACCAGGCGAGTTTTATGACTAAAATTTTCGGGAACCTCTTTAAACGGAGCGTAGGTGGAAATTATTTCTTCAACTTTTATTACTTCCCCTTTAGCTAAACTTTTTAGCTGCGCTCTCATTAAATTATACTGAAATGCTAATGTACCTAGACTTATTTGGATTTCTAAAACTCACTACTAGTACCTATACACGACGACACTGACACTCGACACTAGTGTCATTTACGTCTACACGATAAGCAATTTTTTGTGTTTGGACACACCGCCATTACATCTGCAACTGAAAGTGTTGCGGTAGTGGACACACATAGATAGTCGATGTATAATATGTATACACTCGAGTGTAGTGTCAGGTGTCATCGTGTATTCTTCTTGAGTTTTAAGTATAAATAAGTTTTGATATGATGGATAGGATCTTAGGTTATAAAACAATAGTTTTAATACAAGAAAAAGTCCTGAACACAGAAATGAATTATGAATTATCTACATAATTATGTACAAGTACGTTATACACGGCAAAATTTGGTGGACAAAGAAATAAAGCGCGTTATAAATATAATTTATGTATTACCTACTTACATCTGCCTGAAAGGCACTGTTTGCCGTTAGTAAATAGGGGCCTACATTCTCTAAATCTAGGCCAAGCCGTAACAACCTTCAAAGGGTTCACGCAGAAAGAACTTTTTGTAGCATGATTTATAGTTACGACTTTCAATAATACGGGTCCAGTGCAGGCCAATGTGAGATTTAGGTTGAATCGGAAATAATGTTATGGAGCTGCTGAAATTTCTTTGAAATCATTCGTGGGTTGCTCAACCGCTGATCTTACAAATTGGCCTATTGTTAGGACAAATTTATACAAAGACCAGAAAAATCCAGTTGGGGACAAATAAAGCGACAAAGTGCTTCTATGCACTCATAAATACGAGTGTATACATATGGGTCAGCGCATATTAGTGGAATGCAGTGAGGTAGGCGAAACAACTGAAGCGTTATTAATTGTAAATCGATTCCAGTTACATGCAATTCAAATTCATACGAAATAACTATACTTAAAAAAACAATAGATGACCGCCACACCGCATATTATTAAGTAGGTACTTTAATACTTAGAACTTGCTGACTTCACCGATAATACGTTTTAGATAAAATTATGTTTGTTACTGAGTGAGACCACCATTATTCATTTTTACACTAAATAAAAACTGCTCCATTTATAATCTAAAAATGCAGCTCACATCTATTGCGCGCAATAAATTTTGCCAAAAATTGCTAAAACACGGTACAACAATAACAAGTTTGCAGTACGTAGAGGGTGTCCATTACGCGGACAATCCAGCTGCGGCCGAATTTAATCCGTTTAACTGCATAACGCTAGCAAAGTTATCTCTCCCTGTATGTGTGTAAAATCAGCTCGGTTTAATGAGTCCAAAATAACATAACACCGTATGTGGTCTACTTTATTTGCTCGCAGTGTTTTTCTCAATTTGTTAATGCCATAATTATTTATATGTTGATGGGCTTACTTATCTTGTTTTTGGATGATATAGAGGCTATTTGTTTGATTTATTGATCATATAAAGAATTTAAATTTGGAATTTAAAAGGTTAACATAATGTTTAAGTACCTACGACGAATAAAATACATCTGAAAGATACAACAGGTAACAAGAGCCACCTTGCAAACATCTAAATAAATGGCACATGATAGATCAGAAGAAGTGGGCGATGGATCAGACTACGCACCATAATCACATTGAGATCCCTTAGAAAGAACGAGAGAAAGCCTATGAAAAGAAAGAAATATATAGGGAATTCTCCTTGTTTAAAAACTACAACTTCTGTCTTAACATCGGATTCCATCGGAATGATATAGGTAAAGCTTATCAATTGAAAAATGAAAACTATTTGATCAACTTTAATCCTAGTATGTCGTGAATGTACCGAGCAAATGAAACTGGAAACGTCTAACGAGATTTTATTTTCAAAAGCAACACGAAAATGCTATTTACTGCAGCTCTTTATTTGATATTCTTTGGCAAGGTTTTAAAGTGTGCAAATGGATTAAATCGAAGAAAAATATCTATTAAACCTTGGTACATCCTTGTTTGTAGTTCTAATAGAACAAACCAGACGTAGTTTCTTGCAGTAAGATTATGTGTTGGATTCGTAAGTCTGGTTATTTTTGTATCTGTTTTTGTTCTGCCTAAACTATTTCTCTATAGTTAGTCAAATAAACAAGCATTGTAAATGTTAATTGCATTACCTACTTTATTACTTTGATGCTAATTTTGTAACTTCGTTGACATTGAGGATAGCATCTTCACTTTTAGCCGTGGTGTTCGCTGGTTCAAATCTTACGCAGAACCAAAAAGAGTGTTAATTTTTTTCTAATTTCTCTACACTATAAGGAAGATAGTGTTAAAGACTCAACCACTTTTTGGAAGTGAAACTTTTTTGAAGCCTTTTATAAAGAAAAAGAACTTAAAGACAAATGTTTCTCAATATTTTTCTTCCTTTATTTTACTCTTTTGCCAACTAAAAAGAAACGCATTACTTACGTAATCATCTCTCGTGAGGCTATACATAATCTAAGTCCGTGATACAGTCAGCTACAAAACAAAATATTAACAAATTCAATATTACAATACATCTTATACACTAAAAGATTTTTTATATAAATGTTGTGACAAGAGGAGAAAATAAGCTTGTCATTAGTAGTTTACAATGAACAGACACAAGACAATATAGAATCTTTTTGTGTTAAGATGTTTGATAATATCACTATTACTGAATATCTGCAAAAGTACAGCCAGCTGCAAAATTTGTTGAACACATTGACTTCTGTTAATCAACTTTTGCAGCTAGCTGTGCCTCTAAAATTGCGTACGGTCAAACAGGCTGTACTTTCTGGGATATTCTGGGACATCAACACACACCGTCATCTGGTCCCAAGCTAAGCAGAGCTTGTGTTATGGAAACCAGATAACCAGATAACTATACATATAATACTTTTTTTTGTAAATATATACTTTTAATAGATATTTACACCCAGACCCGACACAAACACAAATGTTCATCAATAATGTTTGTCTCGGGTGGGAATCGAACCCACGACATGTGAAAAGCAAGTATCTTACTGACCACGCCACCGGCCCGTCAAAATTAAACTTAAATTGATTCTACATATTACATAATACATTTATATCTAGTGTAAATAGGTAGTTATGAATCTGGTGCCATTCATAATAGAGCGTCCATGTTCAAAATTCAATTTCCTATTCCTTCATTTTGATTGAATATCAGTACTAAACTTTCAGCTAGACACCTACTGATTCAGATAAAGAGCTAAGGAGAACTAGTTGGGTTTCATGTAATTTATAATGTATGTTACTATATTTTGTATTTTTTGTATAAGTTTTGGAGATAAGGGCAGGAGGGTTAACTTTCGTCCATTTTCTCAAATGACTTCCAAACTAAGTAGACACTTAAGAATTAATTTTGTATAGTAAAGGTTATTGAGGTATCTATATAGGAATTAAAAAAAAATAGTTTCTCACTACAAGTTAGTTCATATTATGAGAGACTTCGCCCGTATAAGAACAAAAAATATATAATATATCTCCTAAATTATTTCAAATTGTAAATTACCTCTGTACCAAATATCATTTAATTTCATCTTGTGAGTTTTACGCTAAAAACTATCAAAGATCCACGTATCCATACAAACTTTCGCGTTTATAATATTAGTGAGATGGAATCGGTCCAGTAGTACTTAACAGAGGACAAATAGCTGTTAAAGACAAACAAACAGATAACAAAATGATCCTGTAAGTTCCGTTTTTACCTCTTGATATACGGAACCCTAAATACTAACAGGCACTTGTACGGTCAAGGATAAAAGTAGATAATCAAAATCGGATATTCAATTTTGGGTTTATGAATTATCATCAGTAGTCAGAATTTATAGGTAGAATTATTTAAGTACTTGCACTGATTTCATATAGCAAAAGAATATAATGGATAAATCATCTCAAATCCCGAGATAAATTTTAAAGAGCAAAAAAACCCGTGATTTAAATAAAAAAGTTATTTAATTTACGCGCTATGTTGTCAAACTTATATCAACGACTTGATGACGGACAGTTTCAAAATTCCAATGCGAAATAAATTATTGTCTATTAAAAATCCCGGAACAATCCATATTAATATCAACATTTCGATGTAAGTATATAAATAATTCTATCTAATTCCAACCTCTGTTGATCATGGACATTGGGTACACTTAACAATCATATACCTACTTTTGAAACATAGCTCTGTCACATTATTTTGTCGTAAATTACAATCTTAAGTGTTGAATATCCGATTTTGTTCATTTGGCGTTTTATAACTTTTGGCGTTGACTGTACTATTTGAAGTGATAAAACTCCGTGTAACATAAAAAAGCATTACAGTGGCGACCTATTTTTACTGCTTCAGTAATGTGAGGTAACCAAGTGACTGCATTGCATTATGCGACAGTAGCGCCCTCTACACAAGTGCCCCGAAGCAAGAGTTGTGCATGCCTTGTACTAAATAAAGTAGAACACTAGCAAATTCTGTTGAATATGAAATCGCTATTAAATACGGCTTATGTTAATACTTCTAACATGCTTTAAACTTTGCAACTAGTTATTATGAAAATAATTGTTTAACAGCTTCTCATTAAATAGGTACCTAAGTTGTTTTGTTTTTTTTTGTTTTGGTTCCAGTGACATTAAACAAAATGACAAAGCGAAGCGATAGCAAAAAATCGAATCTTATGTCAATCCAATAAATTTTGTTCTTTTCCATCTTTCGTTATCGCCTCCCAATCAAATCCTTACTAATAATTAAAATGCGAAAGTAACTGTCTATCTGTCTCGCTTTCACGCCAAAACGACTGCATTGATATCGATGAAATTTAGTATGCAGATAGTTTGAGACCTGGGAAATTACCTAAGATAGTTTTTATTTGACTATGCATAAAAATATTAATGGTTTAGCGCGATAACCGACACGCGCTAGCGCATGGCGGAGCTTCGGTCGGAAAACTAGAATAAAACTGGGAAATTACTTAGAAAAAAGATTATATGTATGTAATACGATGATGATTATATGTATAAAGGTTTCATTAATCACTCTTGTTTTGTAATATTTTTAATCTGAAATGAATCTTCTGATTTCGACAACCGTGACCATCTCGTTTGTTACAGGTGCAACCATCATCGGTCAATTCTTGAACTGAAATTCCAGCTATTGCTGCATGTATCTTACTACTGAAACATGGAAGAAAGAAGCTACTTCCTTTTTTTAAGAATTTAGAAGTAGATTTGGATGCGTGTGCGCCGCGTGTCCGTCGCGCCGCCCGCGCCCTGCCGTAGCCGCCGTGCCGCTGTAGATTCAGCGGTAGTAGGCTTATGATGCAAAGTGAGAGTCGAGGTTCGATTCTCGACAGACCCAGTAACCAGATAATAAACAAAACACAAAATTAAATAAGTTTGCATATAATCTTTAACACAAACCATTACCAGAAGTCAACCTCTATAGAACGCTAAAGTACACCTATTCATATCATTTAGTCACGCAAGATGAAAGCATATATCAAACGGTATCAAAGGATCTGAGAGCCCTAATCAGGTATATCGCTCACTAATGATCCGATCTCAGCGTTAATCCGGTTTCAGCCAGTTGGGCGGGCCACTTTTTCTCTTAAGCCCTTCATTAACGCTTCTGCTTTCAGTTTTCCAAACAAACTCCACGTTATTCCAGTAGTGTTGTTTAGATATTTATAAAATCAATAGGAATTAGTTCTTTGTTTGTATCTTTTCTATGTTACGATGCTTGTCTAACAAATGTTTTGTTTTTATTTTAAAGTCTGCTCTATCCAGAGTTTTTGATTGAAAAACATCGACTGCTAACAAAAGTGTTGGTAGAATTGAACACTATTCAATTTCCACAAGCTATATTATAGAGTTTATTATTATCCTTATTATTTTTTGCTGTTTATATCAAAAAAACTGAAGAGTAATATTAGCTCGTTACGATTTGAAAGCTAGTCCTCGTAGTTTGTAACTTTTATGCGACATTGAGAAGCCGTGGCGCAGCGGTACGGGCCTCGCCTTAGAAATATAAGGTCGCAGGTTCGATTCCAAGTCGTGCCCATACATCTTTGTGTTAATTGTCACAGCGCCGCTGCTCATACCGGTGAAGGAAAATATCGTGAGGAAACCAACCTGTCTCAGAACTAATCGTTTGAGAACATGTGGCATCCACCAACCCGCACTTGGCCAGCGTGTGTGGATTAAGGCCTAAACTCTCGTCACTCGTAATATAGTTGCGAAAAGACCCGTTCCCAGCAGTGGACACTAAACAGGGTTTATGTGGTGTGCTGGGTACCACAGCAGTGCGTTGACATCACGTAGAAACCAATGGACAGGCAGTCGCATCTGATAAACCGTATTCCAGTTAGTATTCCAGTTAACCGGTAATGCATTCACACTCTTAAATAATAATATTTACTACGACCAGAATGTTTTCTATATATTTCTGTTACTAGAATAAAATATATAAACTCCTTTCCATGCTACAAGTCGTAAAACCAAAGGAAAAAGGTCTAACTTTACTGCCACTGACAAACTGGTTTCCTACATTCTGCGGTTTTATAAACTTTTGTCCCACTAATCCTGATATGTACTCCGGTTTAGATAACTGAGTTTTGGTTTTAATTGTTAATCTCTGGATTACATAGGGTTGTAGGGTCCATACGTATGAAGCTGAGATTTTATCCGTTACACTTTAAAATTAATCCGGTTAAGACTTATACTCTAAGTTAATTAAATGCTTAACACTTTTATGGGGAGGATAGCATAATCACTATAAGCAAATGAATTCGCGGGTTCAAAAAGAGTGTTGAGTCTTTTATAATTCATCAGCAATTGGCGATCGAGAAATTGTTGGTATGACTGAGCCTTGATTTTTTTCAAGAAATTGAGTATCAAATTGAAAATTATTTTTTAACCCAACGAATACTTAGGTAAGTGACGCTAACACAGACGAAGAATGTTCGCGATCACATAAATCACGTGTACCCAATTAGGTATGGTGAATGTATATTCACCCTACTTATTTGGGTTTGCTTTACTGTCTCAGTAGCTTAGGGACACCGTGTTCACTAGTCCTGGGGTAGCGGGTTCGGATCTTAAGCCAGAACAAAAAGAGATGAGACTGTTCTTATTTCTCAACACTAGTTTAAATCATACTAATAATAACTATAAATGCTAAAGGTTGTAAGAATGTATGGATGTTTGTTACTCTCTCACGAAAAAACTACTGAATGGAATTGGATGAAATTTAACACAGAGATAGATAATGGTCTGGATTAACAACCAGGACAGGCTACTTTTTATCTCAATAAATACCACGTGGGCGAAGCCGTGGGCGGAAGCTAGTAATTAATGTTAATGCTAATAAATCCATTACTTCTGGCCGCTGTTAATATAATAGGCTAAAATTTAAAAGCTATTATCATTCCTATTACTTGTATAAACTAGCGAATTTACTAAAATACGATATGAATCTCCAAACCATATTTGATTTAGAAACCAATATTACTGTTCTATTCATTCTGAAACTTATCTATTACAAAAGGCTTAGTAAACCATCGTTTAAAGTTAATTCCGACAATCAAATGTATGAATGAAAGCCACATTCCGATTCGGTCCGGCTCCGTCCAGCTCGGACGAGTAGGTTGTAATATTTTATAGATATTGGACCGAGTTTTCTGTCATTATCGTAAAAGGAACGTCAGCAAGAAAACTATTCTCTCCCCTATTACTTTCATAATACTTAAGTGGATCCGATACCTACGTAAAGAAAATTGAATCATTTATTGTAACGGTATAATACTGCTTTATAAGATAGGTTTTGGATGAACATACCTATGATTGTTTACTACAGAATTTACGAGCCAACCCTTGTGGTATGAGAATTTTGTAAGACCTAATCATAGAGGAACGGCGGAGCCCTACCCATATATTTATGATAAAACGTACAATCTTTTTCCAATAAATATTATTCAACCGAAAAAGATACAAGAGAGATGTTCGTTTTTCGGCAAATACCTGCAGATAAATTTACTGTAATATTTGGTAATCTATGTTATCATAAGTTAAACTATGTTTCATTAGTATACAATAGAAGTTAATGTTATGAAAAATGTATAGTTTTCTAATAGCCAACAAACAACAGCGGTGACGTAGCGGTATTGGTCTTTGTAATATGAGAGCGCGGGTTCAATCCCTAGTCGTGCCCACACATATTTGTGTGAATTGTTTCATCGCCAGAGCTCTATATTAGTGACGGAAAATCATCGTAAGGCAACCAACATGTTTAGGAAGTAATCATTTGAGGACATGTGGCATTTACAAACCCGTACTTGACCAGCGTGTTAAGGCCTGAACTCTTTGTAATCGTAAGATCACTGACAGAAGACCTGTGCCAAGAAGTGAGACACTAAAAATGGTTTAAGTGAAAGGATGAACAAACAAATTCTGTAAATAAATTATTAAGAACCCTGTTATAGTTCGTATAGTCACCTAAGAAGCTGAGTTGAATTTAGTTTTTGTTTTTAATTTTAGTTAGGTATCTATTTACCTCACATTATCCTGGTGAAATATATGCACAATTGCACACTGTCGTTTTTACGATTAAGAAAATTAAATATTATTGAGTAAAACGACAATTTTTTCAGACGAGTTCGGTTACCCCTGCTCCACCACTGTTTTTAAACTACATCATTGCTTTACAACAGAAAAATTGTGGTCAAGCGCCAGCTTATTATATATAAAAAATGTGACATCCACCAAACTGCACTTGGCTACCTATGGATTAAGGCCTAGTATAATATTTATTAACTCCTTATATAGGTAAAGTAAGACCCGTGCTTAGAAGTGCGATAAGTGTAAGTGTTGATAGTATAATTTACTACAAATATTCTCACGGGATATATTTAATACCGAAATGAAACACGTGTTCGTTAGCACCCAGCTACGTAATAGGCAGGTTGACCGAGTTCACGCTACGGTACCCGTGAAATATAAAATCAGAACTACAAAGTGGCTAGAACGTGCATGATGCGGTATGCGTCACACATTAATCTATGTACAGGGCGCGCCACTTGCAACTGTCCAACAAAATCCGCATGCGGCCCCGACAGAGTAAAGCCCACCAAAAGCTGCTTTGAGTTTGTCCCTGAACGGATTAAAAGCACAAAGTTTGTTGAATGCAATTTTAAAATGAAACTTTCGTAAGCAAGTGCATTCTATTATGTAACAGTTCGTTTATTTAGTAAGCAGAAAAGCAATATTGGATAAGTTTGTATTGCAACGAACGTAACCATTGATGAAATATGGTCATAGCCACAAGATACTGAACTTAGTTCAAGAAATTTTGTAACTGGGTAAGTTTGCACAAACGTTCAAATACAACATCGAACAGACAAAAAACAACAATCGATAAAAAGAACATCTCAAGTCATCTCATATAAAACGTTTGACTGATCGATAATATCTCATTTGACTTTAAACTCCAACAAAACATGCATGTCACAAACATCATTCTCACTCAAAAGGCTTTTAATTTTCTTTTCACGCGTTCGACAAAGTTTTTCCATTTGCTTCAATTCTTGTATCGACAATGTTTCTGCGGCCAACTTTTTCATTTTCCGTCGTGTTATTCGAATGTTCAAAAAGCCTCCTATTGTATGACAAAAATATCGACAACAACTTTTCATGAAGAGCCAATATGTAGGAATTTTCAAAACAGATTATTTCGTTGTTTGCATCAACACCTCTTTGTGCAGGAGATACTGTCATTGTTGAATATAAATTAAATAAGGTTAAATAATTTTAAATGCAGTAACGCTATCTGTGCGGTCATCGTCATTTAATTGCAGAAGTGAAAACAGGTTTTTTGTTTTAATTGTTCCGGTAAACTCATTAACACTTTGTTTTTCCATTGAAAATGGTATGTTCGTATGTAAGTACCTAAATCTTAATAATGTGCATTTATATCTAATTCTTTTAAGGAAAAACTAAAACACTTCACTTAGAATTTTATCGCTTTTGTAAAATTTAGTTATGAAATTGCGGTAGTAACAAGTTCCGTAATATCTCCCTCACCTCGAGAGAGTTACGTTACTATGTCTCCAGTTGGGCATACTTTGACGGAACTCATCACATATTACGACCCAACTATCCGGTAGAAAAATGATGTAAAGTAGCGTTAGTAAAGTGAACAAAACACATCATAAAATAGTTTTAGGGTATCGTATAATGTTTACAATATGATTCAATATCATGGCGTTTGCGAATAATTCATTAGAAACTTATTATTATTATACCTATCTAAGTATGTGAATAGCGGTACAAAGCGCGGTACCAGTCTCTGCAAGATGAGAGTATTTTCGGATCGCATTTAGTGCGTGCTTTAGAAGAGACGTATGGTCCGGAACTTGGCCGGGTTTCAAAGTTCGATTCTCTTCATTCGATATTGTCGATCTTGGTTTAAGGCAGTAGCAGTTGTAGGATTATGGTCGTGATTAATCCCAAAAAAAAGTTATCTACGACTAAGAATGCCATCAGCCTGACGATAATGAAAAGTGCATATAGGTTTTGATGGTTTTGTATCAGTAATAGAACACATTTTTAATATTTGTTCAATGATTTTTAAATTAATTATTCGACATAAAACTCAGAAAATTATGGACGAAATACGTAATAATATCGTTGAAAGTACGGTGTGAAATAAGCGGTCAGCGACCATTGTGAGCGCACGGCTGATAAGGCGCGAGGGTATAGAACAAGCAGTATCAATAGTGAACATCATTCGTTACCGATTACTTCATTTTTTGTACAAAGACTTATCATAATAAAAATACGTGGTTATTAAAATTTGTTAAAGTTTATTTTCTTAAAGTTTTCGCACTAGCTAAAATGTTTTCCTGTATTACTGTTTACAGAAGTCTCACCTTCAGTAATAGTTATAAAAGGTAGTTGGTTTGCTTCTGACGGTACAAAGCAAATTCCGTCGGTACCGACGAAAGTTGTAATTTACGAGTAATGCACTGAAAGTTACTGCAAAACTGGACGCCAGTGTTAACTATGAATGAAAGGTTTTGAAGCAGCTCGGTAAATACGCAAAATGTATTTTAAATGTTTTTGACGTTGTATAAAGGTAACTAGAATAAACTAGGATAAATATGAGTTAAGTTTTCCTTAAAATAATTTAAGGAAAAAAACACATTTACCATTGTGCTGTAATAAAACAGTATTTTTAAATGTTTGTACTAAGTAATTAATTTGTAATTAAGTATTCTTAATTGAAAATACTTTATCCTTTTTTATAATTAAATTATCTCAAATTATATATGCCAGAAATATGTTTTTAACGAAATGATCACCACCCTGTAACTCCTTGCATGAAGTGTAAGAAAAAAGAACATATATGATATATTACACACTTCGTTGTGCACTGTCGGCGACCGTTTTGTGATAATTTTATAAAACTTCGTAGTAAAATATACTCTTGAAATGACCATCGAACAATCTGTAGATATTTTGTTTTTTTTTTTCATGTCTTCTATTGCCCTGAACTAATCAAAGCTATCTACGAAAGAGCTGAGAATCCACTATTTCACTTTGGGAACTTATCATTTCGAGCACACTCTAACTTACCTTGCCGTAGGTATAGCTTCAAAGTTAGATCGTAGCGTTTTACACTAATGTGTACCTTAATAACATAGAAATAAAGTCTAACTGGAAGAATAAGGTATATGATTTACAAACTTTCATTTAATATATTGTTAGAAGTTTGCCATGTCTCTATTCCAAGTTATTTTCAAATATTTAATGAGACTCTTCACCTACATCAAAATTGTTTATGTCAAATACATAAACAAGTTTTGTAAAACAACTAAATAATTATTTGAATGATGGTAAATTAGAAGCCCAAACAAATACATACTACAACAACCTAGCAGAACAATTGAAATTTAATTACATTTTGACGAAAAGTAACTAACTTCTTTAACTTCACTAGAAGTTACTAAATCTACTTACAAGCGTAATAGCTTTATATTTAGTATTTTCCTCAAGATTATATTAATTTCGGCAAAACAATTTTACAATAACAATAAAGTTAAATACTAAAAGTTTGAGTTTACCAATTTAAATTAGTACGCATTAGTTGGAATAGTTGCTACGAATTGCTACGGGCGCTACGAAATGCTACGGTGCTACGAATTCGTAGCAAATTAACAATCTGCTCTCCATTGACTCTGTTCTAATAAAGACTCCACGCCTTGTCGAAACAAAAGAAAATTGTTGTCAAAAACGTTTCTAATCTAATTTATTTATTTTGATTTTTAAAACGATTTTTCATACATTGTTTCATCCCTATAGTACACATCCCATCTAGTAGCAATATATCTTAGTATATCTTAGTAGATGGCGCTGCTCGCCTTGTAAACTTTGCTCTCCCGTATTTGATAATGTTAAAAATATATCACTGAGTTATAGAGACCATTTTATGTGTCAAAGTGTTTTAAAATACTTCAAATTCTTCATAAACATTACAGTACAGACATTTTCCACTACCTAAATCCGTAGTCTAATATTCGCTTAGAACTTGTGCATTGGTATTTTAAAGTGCAGTGAAAACAACGAAATTATTTGTGGTAACAATAATTCACGCAGTGCCTTAGGCTGCAACACAGGATTAAAACTGATTCTAAATAATACAAATAACAACCCACAAAAGCAGTCCCTAGAAGCTTTTGTCTACATAATATAAAATAAAATAACCAGTACAAGAAACATTTTCAAAAATTGTGTTGTGACATTTTTACTACCAGTGTTACCTAGAAGCTGACAGTGTGACCACAGTAATAATCTATCATATCTTTCCTACAACGACATCTAAATTTAACACAGAAATTAAATAGTGACATCTGTTATCACTTATAAACAACTTTAGTCTTGACTGTGTTGCCACATTCTAATCAGTGTGGCTACATTAATAGTTCATAATAAGTTTAATATAGTGACATCTATTTGAACACTTAGGAACTACACAGTGACATCTGTAGACTGCTTTATGCAACTCAAGAAATCGATAATTTCAAGTTATGACGTAGTGACATTTAACTTAGCGGCTTTAACACAAAACATCCTCAAGGGTCCAAGATCGATCCTGACTAAATTAAACGAACATTGCATATTGAACTTAGTAATCATATTTTTTATTTTTTTTATTCATTTCTCAAATATTTTTAACTTTAAGAAATAAGCTATTTTGAGGCAAAATGAATTTAGATGAGAACGTAACCTATCGCCACAGGCCTTGTAAAACATCGTCACTAAACGATCTGACCGATACGTCGAACAATGAAAGATCTTTATTTGATACGACAATGAGAAGCATACCAGATAGCCTACATGACAGTATACTACTTACAAAAGACTTAACGGAACAAATTAAGCAACTGACGATGCAACTACTAAGTGCTCACAAAGAAATAGATAATTTGAATATGGAAAATACACAGCTTAAAATTGAACTACAAACTACAAAAAAAACTGCAGATACTTATAAAAAAATATGTGGGACTCCTGAGAAGAAAGTTAAAACACCAGCATCATCACACAAGCGAAAGATTCAGCATGATAAAAACCGATCCACGTATAATTTTAATAAACAGAATGAAGAGTATAATAGTCACCCTTCAAAAAGCCCCAATAATGTAATGCACGACAAGGAAACCCAAACCACTATACCAACCAAAATACCTGCAACACCACCACTACATCTGTTGTCAGAAAAGCCAACTTCATGTGAAAATAAACCTTTTATAAACCAAAAGAAGAAATTATGCATATTAAGCAACATAAATACAAGAGGAACCTTAACATCCATCGAGAAAGTATTTTCTGACTACTTAGATTACTGCCACTATTTTATGCCTAACAGTAACACAAAAACATTGTTAAACGGTTTAAAAGATAAGCTCAAAGATTTTACATTAAGTGACTACTGCATAATCTTTATTGGGGAAAACGATTTGAAGAATGGTCATGACTACTTCGACATGATAAAAACGCTTAGAAACTCTCTTGAAACTATCACTAACACCAATAAAATTATATGCGCCCCTACCTATGTCACAGGCGCCATGATTTATAATAGTAAGGTAGATTTGTTTAATAATCTTTTATATCTAGATCTACTTAAATATAATGACTATGCTTACTTTTATGATAGTAATCAGAATTTGACAAATGAGATGTTTTCATACATGACAGGTAAAATTACAAAAAAAGGTATTACTAGTATATATCACGACATAATGGACAAAATAATGATTGACTTTAAAAACTTTGAACAAATTGAACTCCGCAAAAATATTGACCAAAACTTTAATTCCAATACATGTAACAACTATCAAAGATCAACATCAAATCCTGATCTTTTTCGTCTATAACCACTTGTATATTTTACATCAGAACATAGCTGGCCTTCTCAGTAAAAGTAATATGCTTAGTATTCACTTAAACGAGTTACAAAGTGATAATAAACCAGTCGACGCAATATGTATCACAGAACATTTTTTAGAACTGAGTAAAGAAGATCTTCTGTACATTCCAGGTTATATTATGGCCACTAGCTTTAGTAGAAACAGCAAACGAGGTGGGGCTTGTATTATGATCAAAACAGGTCATCACTATAAAAGTATTCCCATAAACTATAGTGTTTCAAATGTAATAGAATGTTGTGCTGTTGAATTGACGGATCACAATCTTATTATTGTATGTGTATATAGAATCCCAAACTCAGACTTAAATATATTTTATGAAAATTTGCACAAGATTCTTAAGTTAATATGTATTAAAAAGAATAAAAAAATCATAGTTTGCGGAGATTTCAACATTAATACACTTATAAGAAATAAACATGCCCTAGACTTTGAATACACCATGTTAAGTTACAACCTAAAACTTCAATTTCATGAACCCACGAGATATGTCAGCGGTACCTGCATAGACAATTTTGCGCATAACATAAGCGGTTGCAAGGGTGAAGTAATTGATTTCGGTATATCAGACCACACTGCACAGCTAATTAAATGCCCAGTTAAAAAAACATGTGCTATTAAATCATGGAATATAAAACGACGAGACTATTCTAAAGAGAACATTGAAAAATTTAAGAATTGTATTAGGAGTCTCTCTTTTTCGGAATTGTACCATATACAGAACCCAGATGATGCCTATGAATACTTTATAAATTTGTTTAAATTATTTTACTGTCTGTGTTTCCCTAATACAATAATAAAAACAAGGTTAATTAAGAAAATAACATGGATCTCAAATGGAATAAAAAAATGTAGCAGGAATAAGAGAGCCTTATTGTGGAAATATCGAACCCGACCAAATGCAGAAAACAAAGTAAAATTTCAATCATACTCGAAACAACTAAAAAAAATTGTAAATTTGACACAAAAATCACAGAACAATTATTTCATCAATAATTCACACAACAAAACAAAAGCAGCATGGACAGTAATCAACAGAAATAAAATTAGTTTTCCTAGAGAACCCATAACTGAATTAAAAATTGATTCAAATAAGGTTACAAATCCCCTAGATATAGCCAACCATCTTAATGATTATTTTGTAGATCATGTACAACAACAAAATCACATTACTAATGAACCGAATTTCTGTAGCACACCTGGGTCGATTTTTGTTGGTCCTACTATACCTCGAGATATTGACAAGCATATTAAATCGCTTAAGAACACAAACAGTGTCGGCAATGATGGCATATGTACAAAAGTGATAAAACATGTTTCCAGCCTCATATCACCGCATTTAAGTTATATCATTAATTTAAGTATATCAAATGGCATATTCCCAAAAAACCTCAAAACTTCAATCATTAAACCGCTATATAAAAAAGGTGATAAAAACCAACTGAACAACTATAGACCCATAGCCTTAATACCTATATTTTCAAAAATTTTTGAAAAAGTTATTTCAGAATCGATCGCTAATTATTTTGAAAAAAGCAACTTATTTGCAAAAGAACAGTATGGATTTCGTAAAAATAAAAATATTAACATGGCTGTATATGATTTATTACTTCCTATTGTAAAATATGTTGATAGTAGAAAGCCCATATGTGCCATTTACATGGACCTCACTAAGGCATTTGATTATGTAGATCACTCATTATTGTTGCGCAAATTAGATAAATACGGCATAAGAGGTAACATCCTAAATCTATTAAAATCTTATCTAGCTGATCGTAACCAAATTCTAGAAATAACACAGATATGCCCAAAATCGACGACGGAAAAAACATATAGATCAAAAAGCAGGACAGTAAAATATGGGGTACCACAGGGCAGTGTGTTGGGACCACTTTTATTTTTGATATATATAAATGAGCTACCCCAACAAATACCCCATCCAATGGTTCTTTTTGCTGACGATAGCACAGTTGTTATAAAATGTGATGACCCTAGTAAATATGAAGATGAAATAAATATGACATTAAATAAATTAATTTATTGGTTTAATAATAATAATCTTAATATAAATTTAGAAAAGACTAAATTAATGCATTTTCATCAAAGGCTGCCTATTCAACATCTTGATATTAACTACTTAGGAACAAACATAGAGGTTACAGATAAAACTAAATTTTTAGGCATCACTATTGATAATAATCTAAGATGGGAACCCCACACTGACGAAATTTGTAAGAAAATGAATAAATTTGCATATGCTCTCTATAAACTAAATAAAATTGTTAATTTGAAAATAGTACAAAAAGCTTATCATGGCTTTGTTGCATCAACCCTTAGATTCGGCATAATATATTGGGGTAATTCAGTAGGCAGAGAACAAGTTTTCATAGCCCAAAAAAGATGTATTAGAGCCATGTGTAACTTAAAATGCACAGATAGTTGCCAACCAGTCTTCAAAAGTTTAAAAATACTTACTGTTCCATGCCTATATATCTTTGAGGCTAATGTATTTATAAAAACTCATTTAGATTTGTATAAGATAGCTTCTAAGAGTCACTATAGGCAACTACGAGATAAAAATAAACTGGAGCTCGAAGTACCTCATGCGAAGACAGCACTTATGAGAAATAGCTTTTTCTGTATGGCTCAAAAAATCTACAATAAATTGCCGGATGCTATAAAATGTCTAGATTTTAAAAGGTTCAGAAAACGTATTTTTGCCATGCTTGTCGAAAAGTGTTATTATACTTTAAACGAATATTTTGACGATAAATCACTCTTTTCGGCATTATAAACGTTTTATATTTTCTACTGTTTATCTATATTATTTTAACTTAATTTAATTTAGTAAACTTACCTGACATGTTAATACCCATAATGAAATGTAATGATGAATGATTGATTGTAATGTGACTTAATATGGACCTTAGTATTATATAAATTTTCTTTTGTACGCCAATAATATGGCAAAACAGCGAACTTACTGTATTTAAGATCTCATGTACCTTTACTATCTCATGTACCTGTTTACAAAATAAAGACTTATCTTATCTTATCTTATCTTATCTTATTCTGATTCAAATCGCAAAGTTGGAAGCATGTTGTAATTCCGATGCACTTCAAGATAACTTTCTGGATCGTGCGGAGCCAAACGACCTGACAAAGTTCCACCACCTCGTCCAGATACTAACATTGTATTTAACTGTACAAATATTCCAGCAATCTTCGTAATGAAAGGTATTCTAGCCTTTGCTTTACAAGAGAATTTGAAAGAGCAGTCTGATAAAAGCCAGAGATGCCAAAAGTTTATTCTGAATTTAATCCGCATAGCTATGAAAACGAGTTATTTCTCTGTACCATATTTCTCGTATTTCCTTTCAAGATTATCGATTCCACACTCTAATTTAACCTTTTTTGGTGTCTCACAGCTGGGCGCGGGTCTTCTCTCAACTATCTTACGAGTTGTGAGAGTTTAGGCCTTAATCCACACGAATCCGAACATGAATCCGTTCATTCCGAACTTGACCAACACGCTGGTCAAGTTCGGAATAGTGGATGACATATTTCTTTCACTGATATTGAGCAGCATCGATGAAACAATTCAAAGATGTGTGAGCACGATTGGTTATTGAACCCGTGACCTTATATTTCAAAAGCGAAGCTGTCGGCCACTACGTCGTTGCTGCTCGAATCAACAAAACTTAGAGTACCTAGATGTAGTTATGTATAATGCAAGTTTTATTTTAAGTTTACGTACATAACAATAAAATTCCTGCATTACCAAAATTTTAAACCAACAGTGGATAAAACTCACACAACCACCAGTGACGATAAAAAGCAAGCTTGTTATAATTTCCTTTTTAGATGGTGAACCAGGTGAAATCACGGGACTAATTTGGACCCATGGGTGAAACGGGTGGACTAATTGGTGATCTCTAAATAAAATCCAGGCAATTAGGAGAAACTTTTGGCCTACGTAATTTTTACGTATATT
The DNA here is from genome assembly GCA_936450015.1 of Meganola albula. Lineage (NCBI taxonomy): Eukaryota > Metazoa > Arthropoda > Insecta > Lepidoptera > Nolidae > Meganola > Meganola albula. Next base: position 6,355,440 of record OW388155.1, on the reverse strand, counting down.
GTTCACGCGCCGTCAATGATCATGAATTAGAGATGATAATGATATTCTAGGAAATTAATACACACGTTCGTCTGGTTCCAAGTTAAGCAGAGCTTGTGTTATGGAATCCAGATAACTGTTACTATACATTTACTTATGTCCTTTTAATTACATAATTACATACACCTAAATTCGTGACAGAAAGACATGTTAATCACACAAATGTCTGTCTCGGGTGGTAACTAGCGGCGTAAAAAGCAAGTATCTTACCGACGTCACCGGCCCATCAAATTCACGGGTGACCGAAACAAATCGTGCGTAAAGTACCATACATATACTTCCACTATTCGAAAACGCATTTTCACGCATCAACTTTGTATCGCTTCTGACATAATGAAGGTTATCTGCTGAAAAAAAACACAGAAGGCCAGCTTAACGTGTGCTGAAGACAAATACGCTGAGAAAGACTTTAAGCATTAGGCATTAAGCGTTAGTTTTCCTCGCCTGGTTAAGAAAATGAACTATGAGATATAGATTTAATATTACAAAGATTAAAAAACCAAAACATCATTCTCACTCACCATTTATCAATGATTGAAAACAGTTATTACTTTACGTCATTTCTTCATTCAACTAAGCCAACCGTGACTGGTCGGACGCAGAGATTAAGATTAACGAGACGATACAAGACAAGACCGATATGTTCCTCCTTTGTATAGACTGATTGAATGACTTTCCATAAACAATGATACGACGGTTCTATACGAAATAGGTAGGTACATATTGATCGATACTATACGGATAATAGAAGGATATACCGTTTCAGGTAAACGGTTGTGAAATTGGATCGTAATAGATTTTTGTAACCGTCCCTTTTATAAAATAAACTATTGTTCATTGCTTGATGTTTGAATAGGCAATGTAAAGGAACAGCAGCAGCGTAGTCGTTGAAAAATGCAATTTCCAAAGTGCCTTGTTTTGATTTGTAGCGCCTACTTTGGTATATTGAATTTGATCCTTTCTTCTTGAGTAGGTCGGTAATCTATTATCATTCTTCTTATAACACCTACTGACGAAAAAGTGCTTTACAAAAACCTCTTTTCACAAGAAATCTAACATAAACTTTGATGTAAGAAGAAAGACGCTAAAGTGAAATCCGTAAGAACCTCATTATTCCAAAGCACGCGAGTCCTTTGTATGACGAAATAAGGATTTTTAACAAACCGCACCTATACTTACGTACAACAGCCAGTCTTTATACGTGGGACATCGTCGACCGATGTTTTTGACAATGCGTACCTATTTACATTGGTACCTATCTACCTTTACCTACTTAAACAATGCTTTTATAAATTAATTCTTCCAATTTTAATTGTTGTTTAATTCCATGAACAATCGCCATGTATTTAATTTAAATAAGAGATTACTATAATTTGCATTCAGCGTAAATGATTACGTACGGTCCTTTCTATAAACCATACAGTACGCGCGCGTTACCGCGTCGTACGTAGGTACTGTACGCGGAAGAATTTTTGATAGATTACTTTTTCTCAGTTGAAAATAAAAATCCTTAAAAAATTGTGTTCTTGTTTTATCTTTATTTTTCGATACCAATACCCAAGCAAAGATTGATAGATTAATTCATTAAAACCTTATAAAGACTTTTGTACAACTTAGAACTAACACTGCGTTACGGTACGGTCAGAAGAACACATTCGATTCTTTACTTCAACAGTTTTTTGTGAAAAAAAATATATTGACAACAGCTTATTTATCCATTTTAAAAATGAAGTAAAGATAAGAATTTCTTCATGAAATAAAATTGTATTCAGTTCTACGCCATAGTTTTTTCAAACAGATCGTTTTTGTGTGGGATGTCGTGATATCATTACTAAATCAAAACTGCACATAGACAAAACGTAAAGCACATTTTAGCTCAATGTATAAGTATATCGCCCTTAAAACACATAACTATTTGATATTTTTTAATTATCTACAAGACGGATTAATTAATATTAAAATTTACACATACAACTTAACAGCCTCACACCTATATTATCTGAAGGCAGACGTGAATATTACGTGGGTAATAGGGGGCGAGCCTATGGCCGTTCATCAGGCACAATGGCAAAGTACAATCGAACCCGACACACACACGAAAAAATAATTCACGGATTTGACTGCAGTTTATCATTTCAGATTTTATATCCTGACGTTTGCTGACTATTAAAATACATATTTGACACTAAAAATTGTATTTTGATGTAACTCAGTTAAAGGTTATTCTAACTATTTACCTTCTCTATAGCCAAGTTATTTATCATACAAAATGAACCCTTTATATCCACATCCAAATAAAATATAAAACAAAATAACGTCAGTACATAAGTTGACTGATGATTAATGACTTGGTAAAATTGATGACAGTAAACTTATCTGACGCAATTTGATTTATTGAGGCAAAGTTGGGATTCAATCAGGTTTTTCATAGCAACTAGAAACTCGTTTGTGATTAAACGCAACGATAGCTAGCGAAAAACAAAATAAAATGCGTTTTAATTTCTTATTTTGTGAAATAAAAAAGAGAATTGCAATTTAAATTCACCGCACAATGTAATTTACTTTTTCATTAAAAAGGATTTGGTTTGACATTATGACGTAAATACATTATTTATAATTTTTCGCTTTTCACGACCTAATAAATAAAATTACGTCAACTTTATTTTAATTCAATTTGTATAAATGTCACACCTAATGAATTAGCTAATACAAACACATTCAGTCTTATTAATATAAACATAGACTAAGACAAGAGTATCTTTACTCCAAGTATTAAGTCAGTAGCAACCAATTTCGATATTAATAAACACGGCGTAACGAATGAGTAAGCTAAACCATATCTACTCTCGGAGTAAAAGTTATACCTACTTAGTTTAACAACCGACTTAGGATGGAGTAGTGCAGTAGTAGATCTAATCACCTCAACCCTTTCTCTCAACTATCTTACGAGTTGAGAGAGTTTAGGCCTTAATCCACACACGCTGGCCAAGTGCGGGTTGGTGGATGTCACATGTCCTCGAATGATTAGTTCTTAGAAATGCCGGTTTCCTCACGATGTTTTCCTTTACCGGTATTGAGCAGCGGTGATGAAACAATTCACACAAAGATGTGTGGTCACGACTGGGATTCGAACCCGCGACCTTATATTTACGACCAAGGCGAGGCTCGTACCACTGCGCCACCGCTGCTGTATAGATCTAATATGGCGAAACTTTTGCGAGTTCCGTCGCATAAGCGCTAATCGCCTGCCATGCTGCCTCCGATAAAAGCATAGCTTCTATCAAAAACTCTAGCTAAATTTTCTTCGTAAGGGCCTCTGCCCAGGAACTGCGTAACAGGTCGAAACGAAGACACGTAAAGAACACGTACTCTGCATCTTCACTAACTCCTGGGCATGACGGGCACATTGGAGATACTTACCTCTTGTTTATATTTATAGAGGTATGCCCGATAGCGGCGATGTCCTGAGATCATTTGTGTCTGGTAGTAATTGACTTTACCGTGATTAGGGGTAAATAGACATCAACTTTTGGAATAAGACGGTAGTTCCATCTGCCTTTTGTACTTCCCGCTTCAATTGCCATCGTCGGATCGTATGCTTTTCAGCCGTTCCTCCTTGCCAAGTTCTCCAGGGCTCAGTGTGGTCGTTACTTTACGGTATTAAAGGGCTTTCAATTCTTCGTCTAGTACTTCAATTGGCAGCATCCTGGCAATAACGTTTACAGCGTCATCAGACACTGGCAATTCTTAAAGCACTTAGCCGATATATTGGTGCAATTTTCCTTCGTGCTTCCTGTATTTTAATTGCATCGGCCCAAATGAGGATTCCGTACGTGAGTACCTACGAATGTCACTATCTGTAGATATTACTGCAGGCATCAGCCCTGGTAAAGTCGCTCAGATCACCGACACTTTGGCACCCACGTGCTGTGCCCAAAGAGGCACATCGCGTGGCCCAAATACCGAAGAGACGGCTGGGATATGATTTCATGTCCTCCGACTGGCAGTGTGATGGTTTTCAACCGCTTCCTGCTAGTAACGAGTACTGCCTCATCTTGTGCTCTGCCAACTGCAGTCCAATTGTGTTCATCCAGTAGCTAATATTTTCAATGGTAGCGTCAAATGCGAAGGTGATTTCTTCGAGATGCTTTGCAACGACCACTACCACAAAATTAATATATGCCATTACTTTAACTTCTTTTGGAAGTTCCAGTTTTAATAATTAGTCATACATGATATTACACAAAAGTGGGCCTAGAACTGAGCCCTGGCGTTTTTTTACGACAACGCTAATTGCATCCAAGGTGAATGAGGTTGAGGTGAGGTTTCCGGAAGCCGTATTGGTTGCTGGCAAGAAGCGGTTCCACTGCTGCTTCGATCCTCCTGTGTACTATGCGTTCGAGTATTTTATCAGCTTTATCCGACATGCAGAGTGGAAGTTAGGGTGTTGGTTGTTCCGGAGGTTTCTTTCCTTGGAGGAGGAGGACTAAGCTCTGCTGTTTTCACATCGATGGGAACGTATCTCTGTGAGGCAATTGTTATAACCGTCAAGGTATATTGCAGGTACTGGTTTAATGGCAACTTCTAGTACAATATTTGCAATTCCATCTAGCTTTCTTCTTTTCATCTTAGCTTCCTGTAGCTTTCTTATTCCCTAGTCTAGAACATGCTTCGAACAGCTGTTCTTCTGTAATGGGTGGAATTTGTTATGTTTCGTATTGCTCTATCTGATTATGTAGTTGTATTTGGTAAGGAAACAATGTGGCAACGATCTTGTCTAAAAGTTTGAGACAAATGGGTGATGGCTTTGACTGGCGTTTCAGATGAGTCATGACTACCTTATACGGTCTGAACCATGAGTCAAAAATGAATTAATGAATGAATTTATTGATCTTGTTGTGTTTTATTAATTTAGTGACATTATATTATTGCATTTTATGATCCAATTAGTTGATCGAAATAAATGATTTATTATTATTATTATTATTTGCTGTCTTTGATGGCTTTGTTTACTTTTGGTCTTATTCTACAGCGGTTTGCTGCTCTTCTCGCCTTAAGAAACTTTTTACGGAGTCTGAATCGGTCCACAAATGGGGAAGATATCGCTGTACATCAATAAAAAAATACATAGTCGAACATAAACCTCCTCGTTTTTTTGGAAGTCGGTTAAAAAGGAAACAATAATTACTAAGTATCTGACGGGAAGCTATCTACTCCAGACAAGAGCTACTAAATCATTTCACTACACGAAATCACTAAGCCCCAGTCTTACCGTCCTTTCACATAGACCACAGAACTTAACATGTCTTTAGGAACTTAGAAGGAAGCATAATGTTATTATTTCCTTCTATCATTCACTTGGTACTTTTAAAATTGGTCTCGATGAATATTTTTAAAAATCCTTCTACTATTAGGTATTATTTTATGAATGTGGTCGTATAAATAACTTCGTGTTTTTTAGTTTTAGTGTAATTCCTCATCGGTGGTTTAGGAGTAAGTGTTTTTGCTTAATAACCACGAGGTCCCGAGATCGATTCCTAGGTTGAGCAAAAAGACTTTCTAATATACTTAGAGAATCTTAGCTGCAGCTCGAAGTTTGATATTGTGCCCGTTGAATGGCACTTATTGCCGCTCATCGGGCTCGCTCGCCTCATATTACGTATGGGATCTAAACTTAGCCGGCGAAAAGGGGATGATTTTCACCTCTGCCTACATCTTGGGGTAACACAGGCGTGATGCTATATTATGTGATAATTTGGGTGGGAATCGAACCCACAACCTTCGGCGTAAAAAGTACACACCACCGGCCCGTATCTGGTCGATGGTTACACATCATATGTAAGTGAAGAACACTTTCTTAGTGACCACTGATAGGCAGACAAATCATTAGTATATATTTATTTTGTATATATTGTATAATATATCTAAGTACATAGCATGTAATGTTAGTATGTAGGTATATGTATGTATTTAAAGTTTTTTTTTCCACAAGTTTTCTCTTCTAGAGGTTTGCTGGTAGAAAATTCATAAATGAATTAAGCTCGCCTGTGTTCATTGTTGTTTCCTATTTATAATTGTATATGTAAGTGTTTTGTGTACAATAAAGAATAAGAATAAGTGCCAAAATATTACAAACTTGTTTTTATGTTGTTATATAATAAGCTTTCATATTTCCCCTGTATCTCATATAATTTTGGGGACAAACAGAAAGGAAAAACAGATACCTATACATTCGTGAAAATTTTACGCACTGTTGAAGGTTTTGTCTAGAAAAGAATTTCAAAGGTACGTCAGGGAACAGTAAAGATTATTTTGTGTTCAAAGGAATGTTGTGAAACATTACAACAAAGAAAATGATCACAAATAAACAAGTAGACAATATTAAAGAGAAACTCAAAATTTCTTAAACGAGATATTGAAATACGAAATATAAATCCACTTCAACTTTATTAATATCTAAATATCGTTTGTTGGAATTACTTATTCACTTAGAACAATATGTGCCTAATATTGAGTTTATGTAATTTAGTTTTTTGATCTAGAAATGACCTTCGCCCGTCTGTTTACTGCATGAAAAGTATATTAAAAGAGACTCTCAAAAAAGGAGAAGGTTTTTCGGTTCTATGTACCTATGTTTTTTTAAGAATGTTGTCGGATTTCTCCATCAAATGTAGACCAATTATGAAAATTCTTTGTTTGACTGAAACAGTACACTGGTTCCATTGAAAAAAAAAATCTGATGAAAATCTGATTCCTTACAGAATCACAGTAGATATATCGCGTATTGCTTTGTTTATACGTGTAGTCGATGGCTAACCACTAACAAATTGGAATGGGGGATTAAATCTCTGCTAAACTAAAATTAAATTGTGTATCCATTTTTATGTGGCGGACTTATGCCCTTACCAACACAAAACATATAAACAAATTAATAATGATAATCTTCTCTATTTGAAGTTGGTAAAAATTATATTATACATTATCAATCATAATCAAATGAACTTTCTAAGCAAAGTTAGTATTAAATAACATAACCCTGTAATACAGTGGGCCAAATAGGTACCTTCCTATAAATTTTAATCGCAATATTTCACAGTAGCGCGGCGCTTACATTTCTAATTTTAACGCGCAGGGCCGAATTTATGCGTCATACATGTGTTACCATAGAGAAGTGGAGTAATAACGTTCGGCATTTTGCACCAAACACACAAATATTTGTTTATTCAGTAACTGAAACCCGTAGTGTAACAACTATGCTATATGCGGGTCTGGTGGTGATGTTATGTTAAAAAAATCACACGCATAGAAGTAACAAGATAAATGACTGTTTTTTATATATAAAAAACTTGTAAATGCATGTCGCCGATAGTGAAGAGTTTTCTAGTGCACCTAAGATTGAAATTTTAGCTGCTTTATTTTACTGGTTATTTTCATTCTGGCTAGCTGTTATTTCTATTAGAAGCAGATCCATTAATTGTCGCTAACGGAGTAACGGAAGAGCGGAGTTTCTCAACACAGCAATTACTAGTTTATAATGAAAGAATGCAATTTGTACAGATAACAATTATTTCATTTTCATATGAAACCTTAGTTGTTATAATTTACGACCGTGTTTGACTACATCCGACTAACTGACTGACGGACATATCAACGAACAGGCCAAACAGCTGGGTCTAGTCTACGAATATGGCACATAGGTTCCGTTTGAGGTTTAGGGTGTATTATGAAAGAATTTTTCGAAACTCACCCGCTAAGAAGGTGAATAGGGGCCCACGTGGGCGAAGCCGCGGGCGAAAGCTAGTAATAAAAAGGCTAAAAGGTACTAGATTTATCGTTTGGACGTCCATTTTGGATACCAGTCAGGTTTTCATGGCATTGCAATCGTGTTTCGAGTGACTTTCGTGAAGTTCATGTAGGCCAGCAAGTGTAACTTAAGGTTTTTGTTGATGAACTGCTAACAGCAAGGACGCTACGCAACATAGACGCCATAGGATTGTTAATTTTTTTTAGCTTTTTTACATATAAAATCAAAAATACCTTCCTTAATTCCAAACATGCAGGCGTGGGCTATTAGCCTGAACACTAACAGATTTATAACCCAAATGTGCCTCGCAATGCCACAAAACTAAACGGGAATTTATAACGCTTCTAATAAATTTGAATTTTAGACAAATTTTAGGCCATTTGCTCCGCTGCAGTTGGTACTGCAACTAATCTGTAGTAACATAAAAGTTTGCAACTTTTTCCAAGTTTACTAACAGTAGTAATAGTGGAATAGATTACTTTAGTTCCTTGATCGATTATCGAATGAATTACAGGATGTTTTATCAGTAACATATTTTTATTTGGTTTTTTCCATTCCCAATAAATTGATTGGTCCGACAACGTCTTGAGCTGAGGTTCGTAGCGTGCATTGGGATTCTTCATAACAGTTGTCAAGTAGGTACTTCATCCATTGAGAGTTCTAAAGAAACAGTCCCTCAAGTTAATTGGATAAGTCCTTTCAAATATTTTTTGACAACTCTTTATCATTTAAGCATCATGTTTAAAGAATGTAAGCAAGCAAAAGCAATACTATGAAAATACCAACATCTGACCAATCACGACGTATCTAAATCCCAAACCAGAATGATATACAGACAATAACCCATTTCAATTGAGAATTTCAGAATTTTAGATGAGCATAAACTACATAATTTATATTGCAAACATATCTCGTAGAGGTAAAACAATGCATTCCGTCAGAGATTGCGTTCATTTGCATTGGGCAATTCCTCTTCAACGAGACCTTACTTCAATTTGTAGTGAAAGATTAGATCTAGACCTGGTAATGTTTAGTTAGTGTGTAATGTTAGTGTTTTCACGTCTAGTATTACATTAACCTACAATAGGAAAAAGGTACGTGTGATTTACATATCACACAAAATTGAGTCACACATTGGGTGGAAGAAAACATCGTGAAGAAACCGGCATATCTAAGAACTAATTCAAGGCAATATCACATTCACCGACCCGCACTTGGCCAACGTGTGTAGATTAAGGCCTATAATCTCTCAACTCTTAAGATAGAGACGACCCGTGCCCAGCAGTGATACATTAAATAGCGTTGAAATGAAGGGCTATAACCCGCGGGCTTTTAGTTTTATCCTATGTAACATCTTTATTTTGCAATATTATACTTCTAATTTTATGATATTCCTAACATAAATATTTATTTTATGTCCAAATCCGTCGCAGGTCGCAGACAGACAACAAATCAAGAATAACGTTTATTAATATCTTAAGCTGAGCTCCGTTCAAAATTCAATTTATAATTTTAGTATCGTGCCTTGAAAAGGGCGGGACTATCAAATTTTGTAAGCAACTGATGCCTCCTACAATAGAAATTTGTCATTCACAGCGGCTTTTGTTTTCTCAAAGCAATATTGCGATTCAATTAATGAGATAATATTTTACTGTCGACTTGTTTCACCTGACAAATTGCTTCTAAGATCTAGCTTTTTGTTAATGTATTCTATTTTATTTCTCTTAAGATTATCTGGCAACATTCAAACGTCTTTACTAATATTAATTACGTAATTCGATAAATTTAGTTTAAAGATATTGACGGCAAACAATGTTTGATAAATCACCTAATCATAAGTACAGTCCAAACGAGAAAAAATAAGAACAAGTGTATTATGAATATTTTTATGATTTTTAATGGTTCGAACCGAGAGGGTTACGGAAAGTAGCACCACAATCAGTTATGACTTTAAATATTTATTTGATTGACTGTATCGTCTTTTGCAGGATCAGTAAGTTTACTTGTTAATTTACGTGTGGTTCCAGCCGCCGCTATAATAAAATAAAAAAGTGGCACCGTGGCGGTTCCAGCTGCCGACGCCGTCCCCCTCCAAACCGAAAAGGTGCCTGTAGGACCCTATTATTACCAAGCCTCAGTTTTCTGTCTCTGAGCGGGCTGTATCTCATGAAATGTAATAAGTAAAGAGTTAAAATTTTCACAAAATACCTTTTTATTTATACATACCTAACAAATAATAAAGTTTTACGGTACTCTCGTTTGTGACTCCGATAGTGAATAAAAAATCAGTTACCTAGCTGCATAAATATGACCTGCATGTTAATACACAATGAGAGAAGGAGAAAATATCACATTTCAACCCTTTTTGTTTCTGGGCACGGGTCTTCCTCAACACTTAATATAGTTGACAGAGTTTCGCTGGCCAAGTGCGGATTGGTGATTAGTTCTTAGGCATCCCGTTGTGTCCTCACGATTTTTTGATTCACCGATATTGAGCAGCGGTGATGCAACATTGCACACAAAGATGTATGGGCACGATCGGGTATCGAACCCGCGACCTTATATTTCTAAAGCGAGTCCCGTACCTCTGCGCTACCGCTGCTCAGAAAATACTTGTAAGTAGACAAAAACAAAAAATATTAATATTCTCATCAAAATTATTATGGAATGGATATGTAAGTATAATAGGTACCTACTTGCTTTTGATATGAAAACAATGTAACCTATTTAAGCTAAATGATATTGTTCTCGAAAATGGAAAAGGTTACTAAAAACAAAATTACAATGTTTCAAGGTCGTCTGAAATGAAAAAATGCTTTGTAACTATTTCTTTGCACTTTAAATTAATGTTAAGAAAATTATTTTAGATTAGTATAATAAATTACGTGAATTAGATGCGTTTTTGCTGTATAATCTTTTAAGTAATAACGTTATATTGCATTAAAATTAAGATTTAAAAATAGAAAGATTATAAATATTGCTGATATTATTAATATTATTAATGAAGGGTGGTCAAAGTAGATAGCGCCTTGCTTTTTACTGTTTTTAGACGACATGTTTTTACTTGTCTTCAAAACACGAAATGCAAGCTGTAGATAAACTAGTCTGGCATCTCATAACTTAGTTCAATAGCCTTCCTTGTCTCGTCCTTGTCACCTGTCAAAAAAACACATTTTTATTCAGTAACACAATAAATACATATTTTCACTTCACCCTTTTGTTAGTGTTCCTCTACCACGCACGGGTCTTCTGTCAACTATCTTACGAGGCTTAATTAACACAAGCTGGCCAAGTGCGGGTTGGTAGATGTCACATGTCTTTGAATAATTAGTTCTTAGACATGCTGGTTTACTCGCGATGTTTTTCTTACCCGATATCGAGCAGCGGTGATGAAACCATTCACACAAAGATGTGTGAGATCAGGGATCGAACTCCCGACCTTATTTATATATCAAAGGCGAGGTTAATACCACTGCGCGACAGCTACTTAAATAAAAAATATTAAATATATAGAAGTGATATATTATTCGTATTTAATTATCATTTTACAAATGTTATATATAAAGTTGGGGCTCAGTCACCTGCGTCCGTGGGTGTAAACCTTTAATTGAATCCCCACTCGTGGTCCCCGGGTGGTGCAAATCAGGTGATAATCAACTGGTGGTAGGTTTCAGCCGTGGTTAGTGACCACCCACCAGACAAAGTTGCACCGCCAAGCGGCCTTGCCGTGTTCCGGTGCGATGTCTGGTGACACCATGCAGAGAGGGTGGGTCGGAATTGTTGCTCCTTTAAGATTTCTAACCTCCATAAGGCTCATTCCACTGCCACCTGCCACCTTCTCACCGATAATCATTCGTAATCACGAGTGAATCGGTACACTAGGCTGGCGCGTTCCATCGTAGACTACATCATTGCTTAACATTAGGCAAGTTATAGACAAGCGCCAGCCTATCGAAGAATTTAAAAAAAATAAACAAAGTCATTTGAAACCATCTTAATATAATGTGTTATTATAATACCCTAAATCAAATAAAATATCTAATTTAAAGATACAACTGATCCTCAAAGTTTAGTAACTGGTTCAAAATAAGTACTCACTTAGCAATACCGTTCTGCTTAATTTTACTTCACAACTTTTACAATAAAACGAAGGCCAACCAACATATTTTTTGTACTTTACGTTGATTTTGTAACTTTTTAAAGACATCTAATACTTAATCTTATAAGATTATATCAAGATGGGTATTATATCTACGTTAACACTTCTATCTGAAATTAGAGGTCTAGTTGGCTTAAAATCTTAATACACATCTCCAATATAAGCTGATCTCTAAAACGAGAGGTCAGGTTATACTGGAAATGTGTAGCTTGATGTGAGCCGTGTGTACCAGCGCGAAGTTAGTGGATGTGCCCAATGTGGATAAAATTTACCTCTACCTACATATTTTGGTGATGTATTGTAAGTACTACTTATTGTAAATGTGGTATGTACCTATTCAAAGTACTTTCTGTACATTTACTGTATTTAAACTCACTCACTTACTTACGAACTTCAACTTAACTTTTTAGTGTCTGGTGGTGACGGGTCTTCTTTTAACTATCTTACGAGTTGAGAGACTTTTAGGCCTTAATCCAGACACGCTGGCCGAGTGCGATTGGTGGATATCACATGTCCTCGAATGATTAGTTCTTAGAAATACCGGTTTCCTCACGATATTTTCCTTCACCGATATTGAGCAGAGGCGTTGAAACAATTCCCACAAAGATTTGTGGGCTTTACCTTATACTGCAAGGACGGGGCTGCTACCGCTGCGCATTCGCTTCTCCATTCCCTTCTCTTCGAATAATTTAAGCTTTAAATTATGTTATCTTAGGACCAACAAATATAGATAATAGTGACAAATACATAAACTAGACTTATCTCGAGTATTGAGTTTAAGATTATAAGTATATCTTCGCAACACAACAAACAAACGGAAGTGTCCCGTATTTCTTGTACAAAAGTATCAGTAAAACATAAAGTGAAGTTGTAAATCGATGACCGAATTGGCTTCAGTCCAAACCCCTCTTACCAATACAGGAACATTACAAAAATCTGTTGTTGCACCATTTGGCAGAGTCCCCGATGCGATGGATCACGTACCAACTTTATTTAAAAGATTCTGGATAAACGCTTCAGCTCCAAGGTTGCTCATTTAATATAATAAACCAACTTTCCGCGGCAGCTCTGCCCATATGTTATATCATGCCCAGCATTGGGATAAAAAGTAGCTTATAGCCTTCCTTAATAGACGCGCTATCTAACAGTACAAGAGATTAGCGCGTCCTACCAAACAAACTTTTATAATCCAACGATATAGGGGGTTTCGGGGGCGATAAATCGATCTAGCTAGGAATCATTTTTAGAAAATGTCATCCAGATATTAATATAAAAGTAGGTATAGATGAGGTGTAGGTATAGATGAGGTGTAGATACAAACCTCCGTGTGTCATAAACCTCTTATAAGCTCATTATAACTATAATAGATTTAAAATTCGTTTGTCTTTGTCTGTCATCTTGACATTTGTATTAGTAAGAAAGAGACATAGTCCATTTTAAGTAAAGAGTCTAAATAAGACCGCTACTCTAAATACTAGAAAACAATCGGTCATAGTCGGAGTCATACACAAAAGATTCCGTACGATTTTATGCAGTATATGTTGCTATAGCTTTACACATTACTACCTATAGAAAAACATTTGGATGAATATTTCAACTCTACACGTTAGGGACCCCGCTTATTGAGAGACGGACGGACAGTAGAGGCTTAGTGATAGGTTGCAGAACCTTAAAAAGGCTTTAAATAATTAAATAAATCACCAAATTTACTCAGAATACATAAATGTTTAAGTACATTTTTTTATTCTGACATAGGCTTGCGCTTGACTACAACTTGCCGCACGTAAAGCAATGATGTAGATAATGCTGGATCGCGACTGCCACCCACGTAGTGGTCTGCTGCTCAGGGGTGGGGAGATACAGAGCGGAACACCTCGGATCGCCGAAGACACTCCAGGAAGCCGTCGGTCTTTATGTTCCTTACTGGCTTCCTGGAGTGTAATAAGACCAAAGAGTCTGCTAGAATTCCTACTGGAGATGGGCTAGCAACGCAAAATAGGCGCACATACAGGACGTCATCAAGTTACGGAAAATAGCTCACTCTAAACTGAAGGTTTCTTACACTACTAGCCAAATATAATTGATTATGACTTATACAGCAGCATTGGCGCAGCGAGCATCGGGAGTAGCAGTATCAGCCTCACCTTTGAAATATAAGGTCGCGGGCAACCCTTTTTGGTGTTCCACTGCTGGGCACGGGTCTTCTCTCAACTATCTTACAAGTTGAGAGAGTTTAGGCCTTAGTCCACACACGCTGGCCTAGTGCGGGTTGGTGGATGTAACATGTCCTCGAATGATTAGTTCTTAGACATACTGGTTTCCTCACAATGTTTTCCTTTACCGATATTGAGCACAATTCACACAAAGATATGTGGGCACGACCAGGATTCGAACCCGCAACCTTATTTTTCTAAGGCGAGGCCCGTACCGCTGCGTCACCGCTGCTTTGACAAGCTTCTACCATTACAAAATACTAATAGTTTTACAACAGCGCATTATTAATGGCATTGCTGTATTATATGTAAATCTATGTAGTTAATAAATCGGTGTGCCAAAGGCTCAAACAGTTCGTGCCTTTTGCTTGATTGAATAATAAACCATCTAATTATTATCATCATCAAAAATTCGCATTTGTTAAGTAGGAATACATTGCAATAAAACAGCTTAAACTGACTGCTTTTCCGCTCTCCATTAACTGGAAAACCTAACAAGAACTTAAGAGATTTCTTGTAAATAACAAAACCTCTTATCGTAATAGAAAGGTGCTTGCCAGTTACAAAGAAAATCCGTTGCAGGCGATGCAATAAGCTATGAGTACTAAATTCCCTCTAAAGGCCTGGAGCTAATGGTGCGTAGGAAAATTGCATAACTTATAGCAATTTTCCTTAGGTACTTTTCCCAACCGAGTAACGCATCATTTGGCCTACTCATCGCGTCGTTACATCTGAGGCAATTATAAAAGTAGCTAGTCACACTCAGCTCCCAACCTGTAGTAATTGATCGAGGGAAATGAGCAATTTGTGATTTTAATTTTGGGGAACTTGCAAGCGTAGCTAAACGGCTGAAAAACAATCAGTTAAGGTTAAAAAATAGTACATTTATAATAAGAAAATGTTTATTAAGTATCTTTTAATCCTAATAACTATCTATTAATTAGTCAATTATAACAATATAACCTGAAGTTTAAGACCTATAGGAGGCACCACTCGATTGCTACACAACTGACGTTAGCATTCTTGTACTCAAATTTTATTTTATACACACACGTTTCTAGTTTAAAGTTTTCTCGTATGGATTTTATAACCCGTAAGCCATCAAGTGTCCAAGCACGGAATAAATTATGAGTCAGTGTATAGGACCTGTCTCGTTACAAATAACAACCATTTCTTTACATTGTTGCACATAACTGCGATTGCACATCGCTTTAAAATGTGAGCAATTTGAGCAGGTGCTATGATTCAACAAAATATGCTGGCTATTCTAAAATCGGAAAAACAACGGACCGGTTTCAATTCAAAGATCTGAAAACTGGTAACATGTATTATTTAAAATATCCGTAACAGTAGGGTTATAAGCGCGACTTATAGGTACCGTTAGGTTAATAATATTTAAATAGTTATGTATTTGATTGTACAGAATGAAAGCTTCCTAACAAACTCAAAAACGGTTGTAACTCTGTTGTTGAAAATAAGTAAACCCAAGTGCTCTTACCCCACGAACCATTGTTTTCATCTTAAATATACTGTCATGTCTACCAATTTAGTTTCGAATACGAATTCAATTAACAGATATGTAAATATTATTTTCCACTTTAAAGAAGGCAGTTATATTTTTTTTTTCATAAAAAAACACAGATACACGCGTAAAACTTATAACACCTCTCTTTATTACCCCACAATAGCTTAAACCCTTTACTTAAAGCTAGATCAAACCTGTTTGGCCTCGAGCGGGCGTCGGTGCACGCTCTTCGCGCCTTGTCAGTGACATCTCACGCACACATAGCTGCGCGTGTAGTAGTGCCCTCTCGCACAGCGTTTGTATCAAGCTTTCAGTCTGTACAGTTGTTGTTGATTATTCATATGGTTTGGCGGTGTATTTGGTAGAAAATGACTACCAAACACGTCACCTGGTAGAGCAGTATCGGTTTGGGATCACAATCAAATGTGAAACTCGGTAACTACTGTAGCAAGCGCAGTAAATAAAATAATAACAATATTAAAATAGACCGTAAGCTGGATACCTACACCAGTTAAATTATCGTATTTGTCACCCCCATTCGTTGCATAATTAATGACAGCGCTACATCTGCAGCGTGGTCCCCGCGCGGCTGACACCCTTCCACTTAAAGAGCCATCTCACGGGATATCTCCGATTTCAACGAGTTTCATTATACAAATAGCTAGCATATATTATTTATGCATCCTTACACGTACTGAATTTTAATATAACACGGTATAAAACTGGTGTCGGATTTTAAATAGGTGAACTTTTTGAAACTTGAATATAAAGGTTATGAAATTGCGTCGTTGAAACTGCGGTAAGCGTGTTTTTTTTTTAATAACGGCGAGATCCAGGATTCAAATTCCAAGCCCAACAAAAAGACATTAGTAGCAACTTAAAATGAATAACCGTATTCGATAAACGACTATATTCACCGCTTATTACTTATGGGACCCTAGCTTCCGCCCGCGGCTTCGCCCGCGAAATTGATCTCACTAATCTGGTTTCTCCATACAAACTTTGGAACCCCGTTTCACCCTCTTAAAGGGTGAGTTTTGAAATATCCTTTCTTAGTGCACCCCTAGACCCCATAAGGAACCTATGTGCCAAATTTGGAGTCTCCAGACCCAGCGGTTTGGGCTCTGCGTTCATATGTCAGTCAGTCAGTCAGTTTCTTCTTTTATATATTTAGAAGATAAACATAACCTGCGAAATGAGGATGATATTTAGCTACTCCTTCACCTTCGGGTAATACAAGCGACACTATTAATAATAATAATAATATTTTTACACATAGTACACACAGCGCCATCTAGTCCCAAATTAAGCAATTATATTTTCTTGTTTTATGGGTAAAATACCGGGTATAACACTTAAATACATTTTTTTTTGTAAACATTCATATTATAGATAAATTACACCCAGACACAAAACAAACACTAGTGCTCATCACACATAGATTTGTCCTAGATGGGAATCGAACCTTAACTAATCGAACTATTATCTACTAGTTATAATTAGGTAGTAGACGTATAAACGTTTTAATGCTAAACGTAAAAATATTTTCCAGCCGAAATGAAGGAGAATTTTCTGAATCTTTTCTACAGAGTCGCAATTGGGTTACGCACATTAAAAACTTCCAAACAACCTTTTTATGATAATCCTTTTTTAATTAAGTAAGTAGCCTGGAAACGGTAAATATTTAAAAGTAGAACCACCAATGTTTGTGTAGGATTAATCAGTAAACATACAGCTGATTTAATTAAACTTAACCACGATATAGAAACTTGTTACGTGTAACGACCTACTTTGCAATCTAGCCCCTTTGATTTTATACCATGACCCATTGTTCCCTGGAGGCCTGGATAAATTTGCGGAGGCTTGTCTCACATATACGAGGTTTATATAGGTATATACCCGTTCATCAAGCAACCGAGATGAGGTAAGTAGGGACACCAGCAATGTAGGAATGTACTTGGAGTCTTGAACAATTTTAAAGTTATTGTAACAAAATATGCTGTATTTTTTATGATCAGGTACATTGTAACCTTGCCTAATTGTATCTTAGGATAGTACTGAACTATTTATTTGTTTCGATTAGTTTAATCTTGACATAAGCAGACATCTAGCAGGAAACAGGTTTAAATAAACTTAGTTCGGGCAGGCTGATTTATTCCTTTTGCAGATTTGCCTTTTCTGTCTTATGTACAAAAGCACTTAAGTAATTTTAGATTATTTTATTGAAAAAACATTACTTAATTACATTATTTTATAACAAAACGTATCGAATAATACAAATTTAAACGTAAAACTAAATTAATTTGATAAATGGTATGTGAACGTGAATTTAAACCAAAAGGTAGATAAAACGGAAAAAAACTAAATAAAACACAAAAGAGAAACAATAACATAAAAGAAAAACAAAAGAGTTAAGAAATTAGAAAACAAAAGATAGCCTAGAGGCTAGAGGTAATGAAAACTAAATTTCAAAAAGAAAAAATCTTATAATTTCGCAAACATACGATTCATGTCCCATGGTAACAAATATTTAAAAAAAAATGTAACAACCAACACATAACAATAAGAATGATTAATGAGAGCTGTGTCCCATCCACCACCACCGTGACATATGAAATTTTATGAATATTTATCATCCGAGTTTTTGTATTTTAAAAATATCTCCATAATTTTATTAACAACATTTATGCTGTATTTTATACAGTTCGGCTTGATCAGCTTAATTGCGGAGATATCTACCTACTCAATATGAAAATTTCAGTCATAATTTTTTAAAGATAGGTAATTTATTGTTTAAGAACATATATTAAACAGCTTAATAGGTTTATCTACTAGCCTGGCTTAGTGGTTAGTGACCCTGACTGCTAAGCCGAAGGTCATGGGTCCGATTCCCATCCAGGACAAGTCATTGAACGATGAACATGACTATGTGGTATGTATCTAGGTGTAATTTATCTATTTTATGTATGTATGTATTTACAAAAAAAGTAGATACCTAAGTAGTATATCTGTTCCTAGTACCCTAGATAGTAGAAGACTAGATGGCGCTGTGTGTAGGTATGTACATTTGGAGCTGTCGGATTAAATTTCGCCCAAGTCCATATCTGAAATTCAAACTACGAGTAGGTATTTAGTACCTAAACTATCGAAAATTTCCCACTGTTGAATCTTTATTCCCACTCTTCGCCAGCATGTGTGAGAGCTTAGAACTTATATGATTGTTGAGTGAAGACCCATGAAACATCAGTAATATCGAAAATTATCCAATCTAAACAGTAATTTTTAGAAAATTGTTAATATACGTACATACGGATCGAATACAGAACCCTCTTTTGTAGTTGGTTAAAAATGTTAAAAAGACTTTCACTAAATACATATACCTAAATAAAATTACCTTAATCTAAAGTCCTCTTTATACAAAACCTACAACCTTTTTCCGAGATTGAGGACTAAAACTCCAGCCTCGCAACCACAAAGGCAGCTCGAATAAAGAGCATCTTGGTCTCAACAGCAATTTAATCAGTTGTGTTCTTTGTAAATAAGCTTTCGTAGGTCTGACCGATGCTATTATATAGTTTTCAATGGTGCTTTGTCTATTAAATGAGTTTAATTGCCTCTACCAACTGAAAAAATTGATAAATATTTCCACAAAAAAATTAATCCACATTGTAATAAAACTATTTTATAATGGATTCTATCGCGGTTTATTTTAGATTTTAAAAATGAAAAACAAAAAATAGATCATCATCATCATCAGCCTAATTTAGTCCACAGCTGGACATAGGCCTCTCCTAAAGTACGTCACTCAGCACGATCCGCGGTTTTTCCCATCCAGTTCTTGCTAGAATAAAATAATAAAAAATTATAATAATAATAAATCGTAATAATATAATCTTCGGTTGGTGCCACATTACATTTAGAACAAAATTGTCTAACAGGCCTCTACGTGTTGGCTTCGGCCCCATGCACGCCTTCCAAAAGTCCTGAGCTCCATAGCTCCGAGATAAAAAAAGACAAACATAATAATAATAAATAATAATATGTTTAAATTAGTTTTATATTTACGTGCACATCACCTAATTTTATAGACATGTAGCAAATATATTATTATGTAACATAGAGCAAATACTTTGTACTCCGTTAAATAAAATAACACAGATTTTGCTTCATATAATATGCATTTAAATACTATTAATTTATTCTACTCTCACTAGGTACAATTTGACACACACACTTAATTAATGGTTATATTCTGTTTGCGACCGCTAGCATTTATTAATATGTGTTTGCAATACAGTCTAAAAATCATGGACATAGAAAAAATACATAATACGTTATGATTTTAGATTCGCTCCAAAATAATAATCTTAAGCAAGCTCACGTATATGAGCTGAATAAATAAATCAGTTCCAAGTTTGACAGGCGGACTCAGGAAAGGCACGTAGCTCAAACGCCTTCGTTATCTCGTTCGGGGCCAACCCGATGCGACTGCATACCATGAACTGTGCCATTCAGTCGAGAAGATATAGATAAGACAACTTTCCACACTCATGAAAATCATTTTAAAATAGGAACACACTTAACAGCAGATGAAGAAAAATTTGATTAAGGAATAGAATTTTCCTTAGTTTGGTTTAATTATTAACAACAGAGGAAAAAGTGCGGTTTTATAAGATTGACATGCCATATGAAGATCATCCGCCCTTTTCTGGTAAATAAAGAGACAGAACTTTTCTAAATGGATATGTTGGATTAGGGTTATTATTAATCCTGAGTATTTTTTTTTAGTTCAAATCTGTAGCAGAGAGGTAACGAGTAATAAATAAGTCCAATTTTTTGGAACTCGGTTTTTCGTCGAATTTGATTCATAATATCATTAAAAAAAGTT
This sequence comes from Meganola albula, assembly GCA_936450015.1. Classification (NCBI taxonomy): domain Eukaryota; kingdom Metazoa; phylum Arthropoda; class Insecta; order Lepidoptera; family Nolidae; genus Meganola; species Meganola albula. The sequence goes on along the minus strand of OW388155.1, from coordinate 6,334,812 downwards.
TAGCAATCCAAAACAACGAGAAAATGAGTTTAACTCTCTGCTAAAGATATAAGGTTACGTTTTTTTGAGGTTTTGACACGTTGAGGGTCTAAATAATTAATAATAATAATAGTAATTAATTTATAGTTAGAGTGTTATATCGTATCTGTTTATTCATGTGTGCATGATCGAAACCTGAATATCAGAACGTATTCGATGCAGCACCTGTTCACTCGACAACTCACTAACTTTGGTTCACAAGTTTGCTTAAAGTATTACGAAATTTGAAGCGGACGCCCGTGTCGCCAACTTGCTCCACATTATGTTTGTAAGCTTGATGAAATTGACGTCTGGAAAAAGTTTTAAACTCGTTATTTTTAGCTGCAAAAATATTTTAGTTATTCCAGAGTTGTGGCACAATGGAAATGGAAAGATTATGTAACTTATTTGTGCATTGCAGAAAGTACCTTCGACAGCACTTTACTGAAAAGCTATTTTTATTTTGTGTGCAAAACAGACCAAACGGATTCTGCACATACTACTAATATACCGGGTAGAAGGGACCGCCCTCCACAAACTAATAGCGTGACATCCGTTCATCATACTGAGGTGATAGCACATGAAATTACTTTAGGAAACTTTATGGGTATCTAATAATCGTGCATTGTTTTGTTAATTTATCCGTATAAATTAACAAAACAATGCACGATTCCGTAATGTATCGTTACCTTAAGGACGGCATATCTAACCTAAAAGAAGAGCTAACTTTCCACTATGGGGTTACTTCATACCACCAAATGTACCTACCTACTTATGCCTCATCATTTCAAGCATTGGTTATTAAACTCATGCATTGATGGATTTTTATTTAGCTGTCTATCATTCGAAATAAAGCAAATTTAACATTATTTTTCAACAGTAAATACCCGAAAATAAAGTCCACTTAAAAAATATTTTAATTAATAAGCGGAATTCTCTCTTTGTGGAGGGCTGTCTTTTCCACCCTGTAAATTGGGGACTTCAAAGCGTTGTAAGCATAAAAACAATTTTTATCCACTATTATACTTAGACATGTTTCTAGGATCTATCAGTTAACCTGTAGTATAACGCCCATATTGAATAAACCGAATATTAATTACCCTGATGTGTATTTTTCTTCAAAAACCAATAAACTACTAGGCCTAATCCGCCTTTAGGTTATTAACGTAGAATAATAGCTATTAAAAAATACGAACAGACTTCAATGTTTTAACAATAACTCCAAACCCGCTAAGCCTATTCTGATAACATTTTAATGGGAACCCATTTAAATTTTATCAATAAAGTTTACCTATTTAAAAGAAAGAAATTTTAAATACGATTTGTAATTGGTGGAATTTTCGCGTAACATACAAATACTTAAATTTAAAAAAATATACCTGATTAAGAACCTCCTTCTTTTTGAAGTCTGTTAAAATTACACACTGGATAAATATGTATTTCATAGTACCCAATGATCAGGTTAGTTCTGTCACCCTCTATATTTATTAGCTCAATGTAATTTATAAATACTGCAAAATTGAACTAGATACGAATTATTGGACATAGCGACCGCTGCCCAAATTGCGGAAATAGGTCAGTTAGGTATTTAATCAATCAATCAGATGAGCCTATCACTGCTCACGAGTTATTTTCGGACTGTATCAATTAATAAAGGGCAAATTTTCAAACTGCTATGCAATTAATTTTCTTATCAACGGGCATAATCCATTAGAATGTTCGAGGTGAGATTTTTTTATTCTAAAAGCGCAATGAGATGGTCTGCGACGGAACGCGCTTGCCTAATATACCAATTCAAGGGTGATTACTGATTACAAATGATTTATAGGTATGTGATGTTTGGCTGGTGCTAAATGCTGCTGTCGTATGATGAGTGTTTAATAAAATAATAATAAAATAAATATACATTTTCTGGAACATTAACACACACGGTCAAAGCAAAAAAATGTAGGTAATTCTGTTGAAAGAAAGGGATGCGGTTATGTAATGAGTATTTCCGCGTCCCTTTCTATCAACGGAATCACAATCGCTTTAAAGACTCATAATACGGCAGCTGCACTCATTTCTGCTTCTGCTTCTGCCGTGGCTAGTTACCCTCCGTTCAGGTATCAGGTAAAGACCATCTCTGTATCCCTATAATCGTGATAGTATAATGTCCCTGTCTTTAAGTCACAAGTGAATCGGTAACTACTGAATAAGCGCGTTGCATCGTAAACTGCATTATTGTTTAACAACAGGTAAGTTGTGATCAAGCGCAAGCCAAAAAAAGACGTCGTGAAATAACCCAGTCGTGTTCCGACAAGATTCCTGGCCCCCTAGACAAATTACATAGCAAAGCGATAACGAAAGATCTAAAAGAATAATAAGTATAGGTTTGACATTCATCTTCAAAATGTCACCTTGCGACGGTAGAGGGTTAGTATCTTAGAGCGGCAGGTAGAGAGTAGGTAGAATTATAGTAAAAATAAATAGCAATCACTTTAGAATTAGCTTTTAATACTTTTGAGATACAAATCATTATCATTTCCCTTGCCTTCTTCCCATTTCTATTGGGGTCGGCTCCCAGTCTGATGCGGCTAGCTAACTTTTGAGGCACAAATATATTAGAAAAATAATGGTAACAAATGCACTCGAGATCCAGACTGCTAGTAAAGGTTGATAATCAAAATAATATAAATAATTTTGAATTTGGAAAGATTTAAATTAAAAAAGAAATCTAAGAGAGGCCAGGAACGTGGAAAGGAAGGATGAAGGTTGGATTTGTTAGAACGTCACCTTATGTCAATCCCATACATTTTGTTTTATTCAACCTTATCGCTGGGCTAGATGAAGCTATAAATGAACGGGCCTGGTGAGCTGCTAACTGTACCGTCACAATTACACACACACACACAACACTTTAGGTAGGTACACTTACCACTTTTTGATAGGTTTCGCTGAAAAAAAAATTAACAACTTACAATTTAGTGCAATAAAAAAGCTAAGAATTCTTTGGTTATTGAGATAAACCTAATGATACTTGTCGCAATCCATTTCACCTCATTAGGAGATATGTAGTAATAAAAAAAAATATACTCTAAGAAAATGATACTTCCTTGATCCAATGTGAACTATAACTTGAATACCTTGAAGTTCAATCTAATTGCAAATTGTAAAAAACAAGTGGATTATTTGAATATACTCATATCGCGACCAATTTAAAATAACAAGGTGCACACAGACAGCACATAGGCACAATAAAATGCGGACTACGTGTCATCGGCTTTTGCAAGCTAATCGCAGCGGGGACGGTTGATTGCATGCAATGACAGACCTAAAGGTATAGACATCGTAACATGGTTTAGTCAAATAGTATTCTAATAGCGAAGTGACGTTTACTCAAGGCTGTTTAGAGCTGAGGGGATGATAATTAATACACAACGGAGTTTTTGGCGGTTTTGAATATCAATTCGACCATTTTGATAGAAATATTTTTACTTCGTATCGTATGACAAGAACATGTGACATCCACAACCCGCACTCGCTGGCCAAGTGCGGGTTGTGTGTGGATTAAGGCCTAAACCCTCTCAACTTGTAAGATAGTTGAGAGAAGCACTGATTTGGTTGATAGGTATGAAGATAGTTTGAAATCCGCGGAAGGACATAGGATAGTTTTTATCCAATTGCACAAAAATGAGTTAATAGTTTAGCGCGATAACCACATACGCACGCGTGGTTATTGCGCCAAGGGTGAAAAGCCAGTTCTTCTACAATTACCGCCTCTCGGGTGACTATGAAAGCCCATTGATCAACAGACATATCGTCGTTGAAGTTCTTACACCAAATAAGTTAAAATTTGGTGCATTTGATGTTTCGGTGCCATTCGCTAACAATTAACGCATGTTTCAGCCAATCAGAAACAAGCCTTGTCCAATTGTTAAATGGTATTATCATGGTATCGGTATCGATGTATAATTGTGTAGTTTTTCTTCCTCTTGAAAGTTGCTATTTTTGACATATGTGGTGTTATAAATTCAACGACGATGTTAGCATTTACAATCGTTGCGTTTTCTGTCAGTAAAATTGTCTGTGTACACCTACAATATTTTCCTTTTTTTAGGAGACGCGCTCAAACTGGCTTCATTGAACAAAGCAACTATCGCTGCGCTGGATTATTGAACCAATTTAATTTAAGCGGAATAAGCTTTTTGATGCAGCTCTAATGAAGAAAGAAACGAGATCTCCTTGATTGGGGAGCTGACTGATATAGACACTGCAGAATAATTTAGGACTGAGCAGCAGTTTATAGAATATGAATTCTACTTCCCATAAATGAGAAAGTTTGTGAGCGTATTGTTAATCTTTCTCTTTACCGTTTTGAATAGGTACTTTTACTTATTTTAGTGTGGTACTTTTAATCTATATGTTCTTTTTGGATAAGTTTGTACCTACTTCCCGTACATCCCTTACACTTAGTCTCGAGCGAAAGCTAGTATTTTAATAAAGACTCTGATAGATACTATGAAGTCATAAACATTTTAGCAAACTGATTTATCTAGATAATGAAGATGTTGAAAAACGTGCGCATTCGAGGTTTTATATACTTTTTTAGTTGTACACATCATGCATTTCCAGTATACCTAAACTGACCTCTCGTTCATGAGAATGCGAGATCAATTTATAGTGAATATGTATAGCTTGATGTGAAGCCGTGTGTACGTAATAGTGCTATTCAGTTAAGTAGCTATTTATATTCATAATTAACTTCGATCCGCGTTTCACCCTCTTATGATTTCTCTCAACTTATTATTTCTCAAATCTTTCTTAGTTCAAATCTAGAGCTCACACGGAACCTATATCCCATCCGGTTCCGTGTAAACCTTTAGAGATTCAGTGTATGCCAAATTCGCCTAGACCCAGCGCAGGGCCATGAGCTGTGCGTCGATAGGTATATCAGTCAGTCAGTAAGTAAAATTGTTAGTGTCTTCATAAATATATGAAAGAAGTAACTGACTACTTCTTTTATATATTGAAGAAGACATAAAAACTTTAATCTTTCCAATTTCACTTTTATACTATAAATTTCAAAAGCAACAGCGTATCATATTGTCTGGTGTGAAAATTAAGGAGGATCGAGTTCAAATTAAAATTCAATCAATAGAATGAATGGGCGAATTATTTGACTGATGTTTTATTTAACGTTTTCACAGTAACAAGATGAAAGATTGGATGATATCGAATAATTGGAGCATTATTCCAATACGAAAGTTACAAGACCTTTTGTATCGTGACCCTTGTCATGTCCCATATTGAAGAAATATTTTGAGCCGAGTGGGGGTGTAATTTTTCGTTTCCAATTGATGTTTTATATTTATTTTGATGTTGAAGATGAAAGAAACAAATCGCCTAATGTTTTGAAATTGTCATCATATTTAAATTTTTCTATCCGTTGTTTGAGTAGTTTGAAAATACTTAAGTAAATATGTAAATCTAAGGAGGTACTGATGCTAACTTTCTGGTTATTACATATTGTTAGAACTGAATGAAAATACTGAGTGGCAGCACTGCAGCGGGCCTATATAAGAAGGAGCGCTCGCCATATTCGTTCAGTTTTTCGTTAGCCATCGTAGCGTGCGGAAGCTCTGTCCGAACTCGTGTCGATTTTGTCAGTTATTTTAAATTGTTAATTATTTGCTAAAATTGATTGTTAATAATTTCTTTTTTAAATTGGCCAGCCGGCCAATAAATTCTTTTTAAAAAATCAATTGTTGTTTCTATTTATAATATCAGAAGTGGGATTCGAAGGCTGAAAAGCCGTTGATGCCACGTCTGGTTTTGTAAAGGAATCGTAGTTTCCCTTAGCCTGGTTCAGTTGGTTGAAGTTCGGACGGAGTTCAGCTACGCGATGTCTGGCAACGCTCAGCGTGGTAGACGTAGAACCACCCGCCGCGAGCAGAACTCTTCTCCAAACCCGCTGGAAGAGATTCTCAGACGATTGCGCGCGCTGGAGGAACGGTCACGCGCGCCCGCGGAAACGCGAACTACTTTGACGGCCGACGCCGACCCCGGCCATGCCGTTGCTCTGCCTGACCCGACGCCACCGGCATCGGTGCCAGCCACGGTGTCAGAGGCACAGACTCCGCCACGTGAGCTCGTGGCCGCAGAAATGACGCCGCCGCCGTCGTGGACGTCACGCACCAGCAACGATGGATCAACTCAACCCGAGGACTTGGTGACACATGCTACAGAGCGTCTTTTAACCGCCATCAACCGTGCACAGGTCAGATCCAGCCATTATTTTGTCTCAGATTTTGATCCGAATGTTCATGACTTCGACACGTGGTGTACTGAAGTAGAAAAAGCCCGTAGTTTAAACCATTGGGACGACGGGGAGTGCCTTGCTCGTATCGGACATTGTTTAAAAGGGGAAGCTCGCACCTGGCTTAGCCAATGGACGAGTAATATTAGAACATGGTCAAATTTCAAACTAGAATTGAAGTCGTTATGCCCACGGTCTGTCGATGTCGCGAACATTCTATATGACGTAATGCGGACAGAGTCTGATAAATACTCCACATACGCTGAGTATGCTCGTAAATCTCTTTTAAAGTTACGTATAGTTAAAGGACTTGGCGACGAGCTGCTGACTGCTATTATTATACGTGGAATAACAGATCCACAGATTCGTGCTATGGCCACAAATGCTAAACTATCTTCTGATTCTATCGTGGAGTTTTTATCAAGCTTCGTTAAACCTGCAAACGCTAATAACTATACTAGGAAATTACATTCGAATGCTCCAAATCGATTAAATAAACCTTTTAATTACAATCCGTTAAAGCGTCAACACGATTCTAAAGATTTAAAAACTATAAAAATTAAATGTTATCAGTGCAATCAATTTGGCCATAAGTCCGCTAATTGTTATAAACGGCCTAATAATATAACTCCAACTAGCCCCAGCAATAACGAACAAGCAATCGCGTTACCCTCAACATCTCGAGCTGATACTTTAAAATGCACGTTTTGCAAAAAAATAGGTCATTCCGAGAACAATTGTTTTGCAAAAGAACGCACTATGTCACGGAATAAAAGTGGTGTTAATTTTTGCCGCGAACCTGCGGGTAGTTATAAGAATCGCGATGTGACAACTGCCGTGATTGCAGGGATACCGTTAGATGTATTAATAGATAGCGGCTCGTGTGTCTCATTAATGTCGACAAATTTAGTAAAATATTTCCCATGTCAAATAAAACCCACTACTCAATTATTATGCGGCCTAGGCGGTACGGAGGTTAAATCACACGCTTTTGTTACATTACCCGTTGAGTTTAGCGACATAACTTTAGAAACTGACTTTTACATAGTAGACGGTAATCATTTAAACGTACCCGTAATTATCGGTACCGACGTATTAAATAGGGATGGTGTTGCTTACGTTAGGACCAGTGGTAGCCAACGCATAGTGCATAGTGAGAAAATCGCGAATAGTGTTAGGCAAGTAAATTTAGTATCATTATCGGATCAGGTTAATACACCTGTTACTGGATTTAATAGGGAACGATTATTAGCTATCCTTGACAAGTATTCGGAATTCTTTTTAAGTGGTACCGCGACCACAACTGTGAAAGATAGTGAGATGCATATTAAGCTAACAACTAATGTCCCCGTGTATTATAGGCCCTATAAATTATCCCATGACGAAAAGTTAAAAGTCCGGTCCATAATTCGAGATTTGCTCGATAAGGGTATTATTCGTGAGTCCGATTCGGAGTATGCCAGCCCGATCTTACTCGTAAAAAAGAAAGACGGTTCTGATAGAATGGTGGTAGACTATCGCGCCCTTAATCGAATCACAGTTAAGACCAGACACCCTCTACCTTTAATTAACGACTACATAGATAGGTTAGGTAATGCGCGCTGGTTCAGTGCACTAGATATGGTTTCTGGTTTTCACCAACTCAGGGTGGCTGAGGAGTCCATTCACAAGACAGCATTTGTAACCCCTGAAGGCCACTACGAATACTGTAAAATGCCCTATGGCCTAGCGAATGCCCCTATCGTCTATCAGAAAACTATATCCAAAACACTTAAATCTTTCATTGATGCTGGACAGGTCCTGGTATACATTGATGACGTACTGTTACTGACCGACGGACTAGACGAAAACCTCGCCCTATTGGAATCTGTCATAAAAACACTAACAGAAGCAGGTTTTTCCATTAATTTAAAGAAATGCACTTTTTTAACTAACGAAATTGAATATCTAGGTAGGATTATAAGCAATGGTCAGGTCAGGCCGAGTACTTATAAAATAGACGCGTTAGTTAAGTCACCGCGACCGAGTAATGTCAAACAGGTTCGTCAATTCCTTGGCTTGGCGGGATATTTTAGAAGGTACATCCCCAACTATGCAATTAAAACTGCACACATTGCAGCTTTAACTAAAAAGTGTGTGACCTTTAACTGGAGTAGTGAACATGAAAAAGCGCGTCAAGAGATAATTTCTCATTTAACTAACGAACCAGTTTTGGCAATATTCGATCCGGAACTACCAATTGAGTTGCACACTGATGCGAGTGCTATAGGTTATGGTGGAATCGTCATGCAAATACATAAGGACGGCCGGAGACGTGTAGTTGCCTATTTTAGCAAGCTGACCGTTGGCGCGGAATCCAAGTACCACAGCTATGAGCTGGAGACCCTCGCGGTAGTAAAGTCACTACAACATTTTAGACAATACCTAATTGGTAAACCTTTTAAAATTATCACGGATTGTAATGCTTTAAAGATGACCCAACGTAAGAAGGATCTCCAGCCCAGAGTTGCTAGGTGGTGGATATACATGCAAGATTTCGATTTTACGTTAGAATACCGTAAAGGCTGTCTTATGTCACACGTAGACTATTTAAGTAGGAATCCGGTCAATGCTATTAATGTCGTCCAAAAACCACAAAACTGGGCTCAGGTGGCGCAGGCAGGTGACGAGGAGACCTTAACGTTGCTTGAAAAATTAAATAACGGCCAGTTAGATAACACGCGTTATGTAAAACGTAACGACCTTTTGTATTATAAGTATGACGTCACGGGTGAGCAAGCGCGATTCCTATGTTATGTACCCAAGGCATTTCGGTTAAGTTTGCTACGCGTTTTCCACGATGAGCATGAACATATCGGTATAGACAAGACTGTTGATCTGATCCTGCGGCACTTTTGGTTTCCCGGTCTTAGACGCTTTGTATCGAAATACGTCACCCACTGCGTAGTATGCATCGCGCATAAGCAAGTCCCTCGCGCACCCTTACAGCCAATATCTTCGTGGCAGAAAGCTCCAGTACCATTTGACACGATACACGTCGATGTGCTCGGACCCTTAAGAGAATGTGACGGTCACAAACATGTACTTATCATAGTTGACGCGTATACAAAATACTGTTTGTTGCACGCCATCTCAAAACAAGACTGTAGTGAATTGAAGCGCGTAATGACTCAAGTGATTTCACTTTTTGGCACCTTCCAACGATTAGTGTGCGATAGGAGCCGTATGTTCGACAACAATGAGTTTATTAACTGGATTACAAATTTCGGAGTCGAGGTGCATTTTATCACTCCTGAAATGCATCAGGAAAACGGCCAAGTGGAACGATATTGCCGTACTGTTCTAAACATGATAAGGGTTGAAGTAAATTATAATGAAAACGATTGGTCAAAAATATTGTGGAAATTACAACTAGTTCTAAATGTCACCAAACATAAGACTACACAATACTCTGCATTAAATCTGCTTATCGGCACTGATACTACTACGCCGTTAATAAATGCATTAATTAAGGACATTACTTATGAAGGTTCTAATCCAAATCGAGATGCGATTCGCGAGATAAGACGGCAACGCGCGGAAGGACTTATTCGCGAAAACAAGGACCGCCAGGACTCTTATGTAAATAAAAATAGGAAACCGCCAAAAAAGTTTAATATTAATGACTTGGTTTACGTGATCAAGAACTCTCAGAGCACAGGGAAGCTGGATAGCGGTATGAGAGGTCCCTACAAAGTCATCAAGCTTCTTCCTAATGACAGATATGAGCTTCAACTACTAGCAGGTGCTTATGGGAAGACCAGTCAGGCAGCTGCTGGATATATGGTGTTGTGGAGAGGTGAATGGACACCTGAAACCTGTGCTGCATTCTTCGAAGGTATTTATAAAACTCCGATGTCTATGTATAGGACTTTATTAGCTTGCATTTTCTGTTTTGCATTCCCCGGTTAAGTTATGTACCAAACTAGCATATTCTATTGTCGTTGGATATGTAAAATGTTGTGTGTTCAGAGGAAGAGACCCGCGTAAATCCTGGGTGCGCGTGGTATTGGGTTGACCCTGACACTGTTGGGAAGGTATCGGGGTGAGTCAGTAGCGCCGCTGACAACAGACCTGTTTAAATCCGACCCTAACTATAGGTATCTGGGTTGACCTACAAGAGACTGATGTAAATCCTGTGCGCACATGTATATGTGCGGGGTATTCGGTTGCGTAGGAACAGACCTGTATAAAGCCTATGTGATTTGAACGATTGACTGACTGGTACATGATGTGATCGCTTAATTTATAAAAACTCTGGAAAACGTTGGTAAGTACGCCTACTTAAAATGTGTTTATATTCGCAGGGAGCGATGAGCAGCAAGATACGCCGCACGTGGAGGGAGTTGCCGGTCCATCTGCAAGTTCCTGCTAAGGGCTTCGAGGACGTAGCCCCGTCAGGAAAAGGCCGTGTTAGAACTGAATGAAAATACTGAGTGGCAGCACTGCAGCGGGCCTATATAAGAAGGAGCGCTCGCCATATTCGTTCAGTTTTTCGTTAGCCATCGTAGCGTGCGGAAGCTCTGTCCGAACTCGTGTCGATTTTGTCAGTTATTTTAAATTGTTAATTATTTGCTAAAATTGATTGTTAATAATTTCTTTTTTAAATTGGCCAGCCGGCCAATAAATTCTTTTTAAAAAATCAATTGTTGTTTCTATTTATAATAATATTATATCACAGCGCATAACCAAATGTAGCAAGCTGTTGCCTAAACTGACAGTTAGATGTCATTTGTAATAGCAATCAGCCTGACAGTTGTCAAACTCACAAGACGTCAATGTCACTGCAGTTGAACTGATTGTCTGTGATTGTCATTGTTACGTAGGGGGACAATGTCTATGAGGTCGGTAGGGTGAGCTCAGAATGTGGTGTGTGCAAACCAAATGTGATCTCACAAAAGGCATCCATTTCCATCCAAACATTTTCGTAAATAATTGTGATTAGGGAGGTGCTATAATCATTAACAAATATATCAAATAGCTTTCCGTGACGTTATTTGGTGTCCGATCAAGATACCTACATGAAGAAGGGGGTGTATCTGATGATCGCAACACTAAGTTTTCTGACATAATATATTTATACTTGGAATCAGACAGAAAACAGTGTTTCACATTTAAGTCTTTGATTTCCTGTAAATTCATGCCACTTACGTATTTTGTCCATTAATTTTTGAGTAAAATTTTGTTGTAAATTAACAAAGTAAAGCTGAAGCTATACCTACTTGTACCTAACTAAAAATGATTATTTTTTATTCTGCAATAGTCTTGCGCCTGATGTTAAGCAATGATGTAGTCTACGATGTAACGCGCTTACCTAATATACCGATCCAAGCGTGATTACCAATGATTTTCGGTGAGAAGGTGGCGGTGGAATGAGGCTCCGTACGATTAAAAACCATAAAGTAGCAGCAATTCCGACCCGCAATTTTCCGTTCGTCGCGGGTTGTTACATTTTTCACTAGCTTTCCGCCGCAGTGGGATAAAAAGTAGCCTATAGACTTCCTCAACAAATGGGCTATCTAACAGTGCAAGAATTTTTCAAATCGGACCCTTAATTTTTTGAAAGTAGCGCGTTCAAACAAACAAACTCTTTAGCCTTATAATATAAGTATTAAAATATATAACACAACAAAAACATATCAATTATGATAATAAGGTAGCTATTTTTTTTAATACAAACTTAAAAGAGAGTTAATTTTACAAAAACAAAATTACTTCAACTAAAAAAAAATAACTTTTTTTTTTTTTTTTTTATTTATTTATTTATAAGCAACAGTACATATTTCATAATGCATTCTTCTGCCAAACTGCATTGCAGTTTGTCGGCAGTATTCTCGTGGATACAATTTAGCTGTATACTTACTATATTATTAAATATCACTATTTATGTTTTACTTATAAAGGTATCTACTAACTATCAACAAAAACAAAGGCACCTGCATACATAATGGTTACATATTGATGAAAGGTCTAATTTATCGCTAAGGACATATACTTAGGTAGTGTTTGATTAATTGACATTTTAAGCTGTTTTTTGAATTAACATTTGTATCTATTTTATCCGGTAACTCATTAAGAAAGGTCGGTACTAGCCATTTCCTAGTCCGATGACCAAAATAGTTAACCACTTTTGGCTAACTAAGAGTTTATATTACACAAATGCATCGCGAAATTCTTTCACATCGTTTTAAACATCAACTTCACGATTAATTACTAATATCCAAACTGCAAAATTGTTTCTATTTAAAAATTCGAGAGACCATGCGCTAGAAAATTTATCATCACACATTTGACAAGCCGATATCTCTTTTTCGCCGCCATGTCACATCGCCTTTAATCTCATAGACCGTTGATCGAAAAACGTTTAAGATAAAACGGGGTTTAAAAAATAACAGCTCGGTAACGCGTCAATAAATCATTGCGCCGGTCGTTACGTCAGCGCCCCCTGTCGGGGAAACTCGGCAACGGGCAAAAACATCCCAAATCCGTCTGGACCCACCCTTGTAATCGCTAGATAATGGGCGTGGATTGAAAAATCATCCTGCTATATGTTAAGGACATGCAGAACATCGCGGTTTCCACCAGTTTCGAACTATCATTTGTCAACGGAGTTCAGTTTTAGGTTAAATATTATTTATGAGTAATGAGTGTGATTAATTTTGCGATGTGCCACGTATTAACTGGGAAGCAGCGTGGGCGGGGAATGCGCAACGGTATCGACCTTCGATCCCTGGTCGTATCCACACATGCTTGTGTAAATGATTTCATCGCCGCTGATCAATATCGGTACACGAACACATCGTGAGAAGACCAGCATGTTTTAGAATTAAACTTTCTAGAACAAGTAACATCCACCATCCCGCACGTGGCCAGCGTGTGTGGATTAAGGCTTGAACTCCCTCAATTCGTAAGATAGGCGAGAGAAGACCCATGTCCAGTAGTGAGACACTAAAAAGGGTTCACTTCAACCCTTTTAGTGTCCCACAGCTGGGCACGGGTCTTCTCTCGACAAAAATGCGGCCCTTGTGGGAAACCTAAGTATCGTAGGTACATAATGGAAGTCAATCCAATAAAAATATTAAGTAGTCATGAAATTATACACATGTATTTTATGCAGTGTTTATTACGTTCAATAAAAATTTTTAATGAAATATAAAGCGACAAAATTACATTTGGCCAAAAAAACAACAATTATTCGGCTTTGCACCAATAAATTTAACAGTCGGTAGGTAATGCACTGGAACAATAAACTTGGAACACGAACGAATGTAGTTGATCTTTACGACTGACATAAAACTCTAGTGTAGTACTCACATTACATACATCCGAATAGAGGCCACGGCAAGGCAGCCAATACTTCATTTTAGTTTTACAACAACTTGTATCTTGTTGCCCTCTACCCTTACACACGTAAAAACCATTAACCATTTTGATTTATTCTAAATTCATATTAAATTGACTTTAAATAAATAAGTAAATATTCTGGGACACTAAACACCGTCAGGGTCATCTGGTCCTAAGCTAAGCAGAGCTTGTGTTATGGAAACCAGATAACTGGTATATACTATACATCAATGGCGAAGAGTGGAAATCTGAAAAAGGGAAGCCGGAGCAAAATAGTTCTTACTTATGAAAATAATATCTCTTCAATACCGTCACCGATGTTTCTATGGCGACCATCACCTTCATAATATAGGTATTTATTTTTGATGCTATTTAAAACTCTTAGGAGTTACATATTTGTATGTAGTAAACGATAATAATCAATTCCTAAAGGGAAGCTGATTGGAATCGGCTTGTATGGACTCTTCGCCATTGTTATACATATACTACTTTTCTTTTGTAAATATATACATATAATTGATATTTACACCCAGAATCAATACAAACAGACATCTTCATCACCCAAAGGTTTGTCTCGGGTGGGAATCGAACCCACGTCCTGCGGCGTGAATAGCAAGTACCTATCTTGCCGGCCCGTCAAACACCGTAGTGAGTGATGACTTGCACAGTGCCTTTGTATATTTCACTCAAAACAAAGTTTTGAAGGAGATTTGAAAATCAGAAATAAACCTTCTAGTGATTTAGGTTCCAGCAGGATCACATTACTAAACTTTCGCCGTTCGTTCATCCAGCTATCTGTCATTATTTTATCTTATATTTTACAGATAACTAAGAATATAATGGATACAATTGGACAAGAAAAAAAGACCTAACTGAAGCAATCTCAACGCTAACTAATGCCTAACCTAAACTAATGCAACAAAATATTCTGGGAAGATAACGATGCAGAAGAAATTGTTGAACAAGTAGCAATGAAATAAAATTATTAATGTTGTCGCTTTAACAATAAATAAAACCGTACGAAACCATTCGTGAGTGAATCCAATACATTTAAAGGGATTTTATTTTTTATTAAATCTATTTTAGACGTTTATTGGGAACTTTAGATTCTTTAGAAATCTCAAACTCGATATACATATGACGAAAAAAATGGAAAACTAATTTTAGTATTCTGAAAATGTCACGTAAAAGTTAAGTCTACTACTCAACGCAGGACATGCAACGAGAAGTCTATTACAATCGACATTTTAAGTCCATTTCATAAGTTTTCAATAGACATGCAGTATTTTTTTATATATATGCCTAGTTCGAGATAAATATCTAAAGCACGACAATCGGGGTCAAGATCAAGAATTCATCGAATACGATGTCAAAGTCAAATAATATTTATTGTTGTGACTCATGGGTCTACATCAAATCTTCCGATTTCTTTTCCTAACTAATGTCTGTTATAATGGTTATAGTGGTATATTAGGTTATCGTGTCTAGGTATAAAGCCCATTAAGACATTCCCAGGCCGTAGGCTAAATCTCGAATGGCTATCATGTGTCAAGTTTCACCGACATCGATTACCTGTACTCTGATATCGCGTATTGCAGTGGCACCTGCATGGATTAACTGGACTATGGTGGTTATTAATCCCTGCAGATACATAAATGTGATAAACTGCGCCAAGTCAGTAACAAAAATTATTGTGATGTACTAACTAAAACTTTAAAGTCCTTTTTTATCTTAATAATACTTTAAAGCTTTCCATTATTCTTTTTTTGAGCAGTCGGAATAAACTATCCTTTATACTTCCCCGGGTCTTAAACTATCTCCAAACCAAATACCCAAATCGGTTCAATAGTTTTAGCATGAAAGCACGACACAGACAGACAGACAACAGACAGTATTGAGTTATTAGCAAGGATTGTTTTCTTTTTCCTGGTTCCACTAAACAAAGATCAATCATTAGCAGAAGCATTCGTTATCAACCTTCTACTAATGCGGCATCACACTGCGTTTCACAAGTTATAAGAGCAGATTTAAGTAACGGTTGGTAGAAATATTAATGTTCGTTACTTTAAAACAAGTGTTTTCAATGATATAGGAACCGGGGAAGTCGCAAAAAGGATAGGAAATCATAAGCCTGCGACGGTCACATAGGTCTGTCACCATTTTGCTAACTGAACTTGGCTGAAACACTACCGTGTATCCAGACACGGATGTACAAATGCATTTCGACATTGGTAAAATTAATGCAATCAGAAACCGACTGCACAAAAGCATTACCATTACAATAATTTACCTTCTCACTATGCAGGAATTTTTTTTAACCAATGCGTAAAATTGTTTTGGTGGTTCTGTATCAGTCATAGAACACATATTTATTAATTGTTCAATACATTTATTTGATTATTCGACATAAAATAAACAAATTATAGACGATCTATTTGTAATATTGATGTAAGCGCGTAGTGTATTAGCGGTCAGTGACCCTAGCGAGCGCACAGCTGGTACGGCGATGCATGATGGGTGACTGTACAATCAGTATCAATAGTAAACAACTCTTATCAGCGATTACTTCACTTTTGACGCGCAGCGGTACGGGCCTCATCTTAGAAATATAAGGTCTCGGGTTCGAACCCTGGTCGTGCCCACACATTTTTGTGTGAATTGTTTCATCACCGCTGCTCAGTGAATGAAAACTTCGTGAGGAAACCGGCATGTCAAAGAACTAATCATTTGAGGACATGTAACATCCACCAACCCGCACTTGGCCGGCGTGTGTGGATTAAGGCGTCTCTCAACTCTTAAGATAGTTGAGATGACACCCGTGCCCAGTAGTGGGTCACTGAAAGAGTTAACGTGACCTAATTTTTTGTACTGATATATCAAAATAAAAAATACGTGTTTATTGAAATTTGTTTAAGTTTATTTTCCCAATGTTTGCGCAATAGCTATAAAGTTTTTCTGTATTATTAAGTCATTCCTACATTATCTTTTATTTTAAAAACTAAGGTAGTGGCCTGGCTGCTTCACAGTTGGGTGTAAAAAGTACTATAAAATATTTGCACACTCTCCCCGAAAAATAAATGAACTGTTATTAAAAACCTCATCTTAGTCCTTGAGAAAACAGCAGACATCCAAATATACACAATTAGATATTGTTTTATTAGTATTACTCGGCAAAGATAACCATAGCGTGGAAGTAAGTTTTTTTAAGGAATTTAATTTAAAGTAACGAACATTCTATATAAGAGTTCTTTGAGAGGCAAGAGCATTGTTTTTAGCTTGGTTGTGGAATCACAATAACTAATGTGAATATATATTGCCTGACAAAAAGAAGAGGTTATCAGTTGGGTAACTAAGGGCTTCTAAGGGAAATTGTTTTCAAGGGAATTTAAAAAACTCACAGAGAAATGAAATGGTCTTCCAGAATTACACTCTCAAGATGTTTTTACAAAATATTATTATAGGGTTAGATTTTGTTACCTATGTAGTTATTTATTATCAACAGAACTTATAGAAAAGGAACACTGTAGTATAGATTCTGCAAAAGGCGCACTTGTAGGTAACTAAGTCAAATTAGATTTACATAAACAGTCAAATACATAAGACCCAAAGTAAACCATTCCAAATTCGATGGCCCAAAAGTTGTATCTCTGCAAACATGGACATTCGGACCGGCAAATGTGACCCGAATTAATATTTGACCAGAATGTTTGTGCTGGCTGAGTTGCGCCTTCATTTGGTTTCTGTGAGACTTCAGTTACTGTAAATTTCTATAAACTCTAATTTTAATAATTTGTAGTCAGACACAGTCTTGGTTATATTAATTTAATTTTAATATAATTTTATTTATTTGTCTTAAGCTTAACCTACAAAGCCTGATGATATTTTATGTTACCCTGAACTTATCGGCTAGAAATCTTGGATTGGAACCTGGGTCACAGATTATGTAATTGTACATCAAAAAAAGTTACCATCGTCGACTTGTATCACTAGCAACCCACAGCTGAAAATAGGGCTCTCCCAATTAGCGCCATTATAATCTGTCTTTGGCTTGCCGCAGTCAGTGCCACCATCTTTTGCCGATCGTCACTCCACTTAGCGAGAGGGTATTTTTGCATCTTGGCGAATGAAGTGCACGTTTGTCAAAATGAAAAAAAAGGTTATAAACGTTTTAAACTGCCATATTGCTCTAGTCCATATTTTATTATTTACTAAAATAACATTTAAATAGACATCCTAACATATTAAAGCCTGTTAAGAAACGACAAATTGGTTGAAAAGGTTTGCTATAAAACCTGATTAGCTAAAGATATTTTGATCTCAATGAGTTAGATAATAGAAAGAAAACAGCTGGACGTTTCTTATATAGTAAACTGCCTTATTGGTCCACTCTATATTACTTAATGTACGTGTCGAATACTTCCTCACATTTTTAAGCTTGTTGAAAAATGACAAGTTGGTTTAAAAGGTTTATCACAAGCCAGATTAGCTATAGATATTTTGTACCTATGTAACAAACCAGATGTGAAAGGAGACAGAAAAATTCAACCGAAAAATCACAAAAGTATTTTCGCTCCGCAAAACGAATCAAGAACAAGCCAAACACTTGAAGCCTTCAATCTAAAACCTCCGGCACACACTCACAAATTATAAAAGCAACGACGAATAAACCATAGACTCATAAAATAACTCCGTAAAGACCAAAAACAAAATGACGTATAGTGACGCGTGACATAATAAAAATTAAAAAAATATTAACACTTTTGACCAGTCAAATTAATATGAAATATCAGCCAGTAGTTTTGGGCTGGGTCGTGAAAAAAGAAATGAGCCTTTAGTAAAATAGATAAACAAGCCTTAAATTGTTTAGTAAAAATGTGTTTGATTCATTTTTGTATGGGATATACATTTTCTCCGCTTCAATAAAAATGATACACTAGCAAAAAGCCTTTTAAGATCATCTGACTTATGACGCATTAACACCAAATTCGCTATCCCTTTCTTTTAAGTTTATTTTCCAATTAAAAAGTATACTCACTCGCACACTTTAGCCGTCTTACGGAGTAAATAGTCTGTAGAGTATAAACCATACGAGTTTATTTTAAAAATAAACACAGTGGTTCATTGAGGCGTCTAAAACATAAGCGTAGCTTTCAGGAGGGTGGCATTAAATATTTCATTTTAGAGAAGTTTTTATTACAGTCGCCGAACGTGTTCGCGATAAACGTAAAGGACGTGACTAGAGAATCTTGCTTAGATCGACCCACACATATACGATGTTGTAGTGTAGGAAGGAGAATAGTAATAAACTTCTGTATGTAGTAATGATACGTTTTCGGGGCCAGTAAAAGGTTTTGAAGGTTAAATATATGGTAGAAAAGTGGCTTCCACACAATTATGGTTACGTTATAAGAATCCTTTAGTATCCCTTTGCTGGGCACTGGTCTTCTCTCAACTATCTTAAGAACGTGAATGTATCATTCAACTGTGTTGGCCGCAGGTCAGTGCGTTGAGATCATGCAGTTTCATATAAAAATCAAAGTATGGCCAGCTGCATGCTTTGCGCATTCTGCATGTCACATATTTTTCTTTAGGGATATTGTGCATCGGTGATGTTACAATTCACACAAAGAGAGCACGACCAAAGATAAAAACAGCACATATTCTGTTTCAAAGGAAAGTAGGTACAACACTGTTGGTAAAAATTTAAATTTCAGTTTCTAATCAAAACCCTTTCTACAAAAATTCACATATATCTACATACCCACATGAAGGAAGCTATCCAATCAAACATATACATACACGTAGGTACCGTCATGTTAATACAGATCTATTTCTGTTCAAACCTTTTTTAATGTACCACTCCTGAGCACGGGTCTTGAGAGAATTTAGGCCTTAATCCACACACGCTGGCCTAGTGCGGGTTGGTGGATGTCACATGTCCACGAATGATTACATCTCATCTCTCTCAGTAATAATTGTGATTAATATTTTTGGACGTCAAATACCTCAGGCCACCCGTGAACATGAAGTCTGAAAAGACTGAAACGTCGGGATCTAAAATCTAAAATAAACCGCGATAAAATCCGTTAAAAAGTAGTTTTATTTCAATACATCTCACCGGTTTCCTCACGATGTTTTTCTTCACTGATATTGAGCAGCGGTGACGAAACAATTCACACAAAGATTGTGGGCACGACTGGGATTTGAAACCGCGACCTTACATTTCGAAGGCGAGGCTCGTACCGATGCGTCGTTGCTGCCCTGCTGATCTATTTACCTTGTATTTATCAGATAGAGGGTCCAAAAAACTAAAAAACGTATCTCAATGTTTCAGCGTTCACAGTTCACTGTGCTATTTCTACATCATTTGATCGGATCCCGCGATATTTACCGCATACAAGCATAAAATAAAGCTAGAAATGCGTTTTGTAGTAGATACTGTTTTTACTTTCAATCAATTTTCAAATGGTTACGCGTAAAGCAAGTTGAAGTTATCTAAATGAAACCTGTCATTTGTTTCAACATTGAATGCGGGTATTGAAAAGTGTAGGTGCATTCTCTTCGGCTCTGTACAGGGTATTCTGCACAATTCTGAATGGAACTATTGTTTTTTTAGATAAGATTCGTAAAAGTTTCAGTTTTTCAGGACATCACACACACACGGTCATCTGATCCCAAGTTAAGCAGAGCTTGTGTTACGGAAACCCGATAACTGATAGATGGACCTACCTACTATATTTTTTTTAACGATGTTGGAACATAGCATTAAAACATCTTATCATCCAGACAGTTACAAAATTATAAATGCGAAAGCAACTCCACATTAACTCTACATTTAAGCCATAATACACACACGCTGGCCAAATGCAGGATGGTGGATGTTACATGTCCTCGAATAATACGTTCTTAGACATGCGGGTCTCGCCACGATGTTTTCCTTCACCGATATGGAGCAGCGCTGATGAAACAATTCACACAAAGATACACATCTTGGGCACGACTGAGGATGGAACCCGCGACCTTATATTGCAAGGAGGAGAGGATGGTGTGAACCCTACCCAGTACTGAACTAGAAGTATTTACGGTGAACGTAGAATAATGTGAAGTGTCAGGATGGTCTTTTATATTAACTTACCCACTTATTTATGCCAAATCAGTGAGTAGTTATACTGCCAAGCATCCACCTAATATCTATCGTTTAGAGAGTAACCCCCAGAGTACCCTACCTACCCAATATTGAACTATTATGGGTTCCTAGGGGATTCAGTAAGTAAAACTATGATAAAAGGTGGATTAGCCGCGCACACAACCGCTCTACTTGGCTATCGTAATTTGGTCTACTGATTCGCCAGCGGACGTCTAACTCGCACGGGGTCCAGCGATATATTCATTTAAATGGTAACAGTTAATACAGACAAAGAACAATATACATAATCATAAAAACTATACATTAAAACATTCATTCAGTCGAACAGCTCTGCGATGTCACCTGTCATACTTGACAGATGACGTTGATCCGGTCCAAACTCACTATGACCGACAATACGGCCATCCTACGTACGCCTTCGTCCTCGAAGGTGTTATCGTCCGCTGGGGAAGCTGAGAACAATTTAGCCAACATTAGTACTTATCTAGGAATATGTTACTGCTTGATCAGTTGTGCATTCATTTATTCGTGATGCATCTGATCACCTAACTCAGTATGTATAGCTTGAACTAGCTGATGTTCATACAGGATCAGGCTAGTCGTGTATCGCTATTCCTACTACAACAGTGTTCACCATGGATATCTGTTGCTTCTTAGATCAAAAACCCTAATAGATAAAGACTATTGAACCGTAGCATTAAATCACACTAAATATTGAACCGTTAAAATTTTAAAACAATGACCTTAGATAAAAATACTTTCTTCGCACCAATATAACTGACATTTTTTTACACAAATTCCAACAACTTAATTACGAGGTAGACAGAAGTAGAAACTAACTAACGTCACGCCTCTTTATTTTAACACTCATTGAAATGTAAAATAATCTATTGTCAAAATTATATCAACACTCATTGGTGCTCGAAAATACACATCACTAACCGTTCGGCCATCATAAATTGATTTAAATCTTAGGCCTGCATATTGCTTAAAGATCAGCGAACACATTTCCACTACACTTGGATAGTTGACAGGAATGATATTAAAAAACAGTAAAACGCTTACGTAACCTTTCGAGATCCATGCCCAACGTTTCAGGTGCCATGAATCCACGGTAGAACAATGGTTACTTTACCACGTGGGCGGGAGTACCAGCGGGTCATGCCGTCACGCTCCGTCGTCTCCGGGGCAGGCGCGATTGTAAACTGCAAAACTTAACCACGTGCTCAGAGCACGCGTTATTAGTTCCTAACCAATGTGGGCAAAAGTGAAACACAATCCCACTTGCTGATGCAAGAAGAGGAAGGTGGTGAACCCTACCCAGTCCTCCATCAGAAGCAGGTACGGTGAATGGAGAAATATGTGAAGTGAAGTGTCGTGTCAGGATGGTCTTGTATATTAACTTACCCACTTATTTATGCCAAATCAGTGAGTAGTTATACTGCCAAGCATCCACCTAATATCTATCGTTTAGAGAGTAACCCCCAGATTACCCTACCTACCCAATATTAAACTATTATGGGTTTCTAGGGGATTCAGTAAGTAAAACTATGATAAAAGGTGGATTAGCCGCGCACACGACCGCTCTACTTGGCTATCGTAATTTGGTCTACTGATTCGCCAGCGGACGTCTAACTCGCACGGGGTCCAGCGATATATTCATTTAAATGGTAACAGTTAATACAGACAAAGAACAATATACATAATCATAAAAACTATACATTAAAACCACAGACTACTAAGAGAACCTAGCGGTTCAGACGGTCATGTTTCATTTGCCGTTCATGTACCGTTGCAAAGTTAGAAATTGACAAGTAATTTTTTTAATCAAGGATTTGGGCTCTGGCTACTTTTGTCTAATGAGCCTGAATTAAGTCGGTACAATGTTGCCGGTAAAAAATAAAATATTAGCTGCGCCCACTATAGTGTTACCAGCATTGAAATTAAAATATTTAATTTTTTTACTATAGCCTTATTTACTGTAAGGAATAAAAAAACAACAAAGGATTATTTATTGAGTTTCTTTTAATTCATTTTTACATTCGCATTATACCCTTTTATCAATTGATGCAGTCTTATTAATTTCACTATTCAAGGTTCTTCACAGTAAAAATTTTCTGAAAGGAACGCTGATGTCGTACACTTTGATAACGATTTCTTTTCTCACATGAAATTATTAACGTGTATAATTTTAGCAGAACTGTAAGAGACTAACAAAATAATATCACTATCACAATCTATAATTTAAGACAATTTTTATTTTAATGACAGCAATAGAGAGAATCGAATAACAGCACTATGGTAACCAACTTAGTTTTTCAGTAGAAGAAAACTTTTGACAACTAAAGAGGCTGAATACTATTCAACACTGAATAAAAATCAATGTTATGTAGCGTCCTGTTGTTAGAATACACATTTGAGAACACACAGTTATTTCTTGTTGTTGTATCACAATATTATTAAATGGGTTGATAATAATGTACCTACAGAAATTAATCAACGCAAATACTTCAACACAACACAAACCATAACAATAGGTATCCCAAATCTATGACTCAAACAGTAATGGCAGTCATGCATAGATTAGTAATTAAATGAGGGGTAGTCGGATTTTTACACTTTGGGAATCGGGAACGGCTTTACCTACCACAAACTATTTAAATATGCCCTACAATAGTGAGAAAGTACGTAAATAGTACTCTATGGTTTCAGGCGCGCCACCCCCTGACAGCTATCAAGTAGTGACATGAGAGTGACAATCCTCTAGCGGGGGTGAAGAAGGAAGAGGGAGGGGCGTAACTGTCACTTTTTAGCTTTGCATTGACATATCGTACGGTCGTTTTTTTTTCTAAAGCTTTACCAGGCGTGTTTGCCGTTCATGTACCGTTGCAAAGTTAGAATTTGACAAGTAATATTTTTAATCAAGGATTTGGGCTCTGGCTACTTTTGTCTAATAAGCCTAAATTAAGTCGGTACAATGTTGCCGGTAAAAAATAAAATATTAGCTGCGCCCACAATAGTGTTACCAGCATTGAAATTAAAATATTTAGTTTTTTTACCATAGCCTTATTTACTGGAAGGAATAAAAAAAACAACAAAGGATTATTTACGGAGTTCCTGTTAATTTATTTTTACATTCGCATTATACCCTATTATCAATTGATGCAGTCTTATTAATTTCACTAATCAAGGTTCTTCACAGTAAAAATTTTCTGTAAGGAACGCTGATGTCGTACACTTTGATAACGATTTTGTTTTCTCACATGAAATTATTAACGTGTATAATTTTAGCAGAACTGTAAGAGACTAACAAAATAATATCACTATCAAAATTACTTTAGTTTAATTTGCACAATTTATAATTTAAGACAATTTTTATTTTAATGACAGCAATAGAGAGAATCGAATAACAGCACCATGGTAACCAACTTAGTTTTTCAGTAGCAGAAAACTTTTGACAACTAAAGAGGCTGAATACTATTCAACACTCAATAGAAATCAATGTTATGTAGCGTCCTGTTGCTAGAATACACATTTGAGAACACACAGTTATTTCTTGTTGTTGTTTCACAATATTATTAAATGGGTTGATAATAATGTACAGAAATTAATCAACGCAAATACTTCAACACAACACAAACCATAACAATAGGTATCCCAAATCTATGACACAAACAGTAATGGCAGTCATGCATAGTTTAGTAATTAAATGAGGGGTAGTCGGATTTTTACACTTTGGGAATCGGGAACGGCTTTACCTACCACAAACTATTTAAATGTACCCTGCAATAGTGAGAAAGTACGTAAATAGTACTCTATGGTTTCAGGCGCGCCATCCCCTGACAGCTATCTAATAGTGACATGAGAGTGACAAGCCTCTAGCGGGGGTGAAGAAGGAAGAGGGAGGGGCGTAACTGTCACTTTTTAGCTTTGCATTGACATATCGTACGGTCGTTTTTTTTCTAAAGCTTTACCAGGCGTGATTAAAACATTCATTCAGTCGAACAGCTCTGCGATGTCACCTGTCATACTTGACAGATGACGTTGATCCGGTCCAAACTCACTATGACCGACAATAATATTTCAATGACGAGACCGATGCCCCAGAGTCACGCTGCTTGACATACAATATTTATTTATCCAATTAGGCAAAAGGAGGATAATGACATGGTGGAAACCGCTAAAAGGAAGCTAGTAGTACAGTTAAAGTATAACTCCGTCTGTCAGTCAACCTTTCACGACTTAAAAACTAAAATGATTTTTAACTAAATTAATCATGCTTACAATTTAACTTTCCAACTCCTCCTATTATTTTTCTACTTAAATTCGTGCGGGATGCAAGACAGTTTAGGTATCCCGGGACTTGGGTGGGTTCAAATCCCAAGTCTCTTCACAGCGCCGCTGTCGATACTGGCGGGATTGTGGTGGGTTTAGTAAAAAAGCAAATAATATGTGAACTATGGTCTGAACAATGTCTATACTCTTTACCTACCCGACTGCGTAAAAGACAAGCAAAAGTAAGTGTGAAATAAAAAACGTATTTATTGGAAACTGAAGCAATTTCGTTGGCCTTGTATCCGCGTTCCCTAGAAACTATAAACTCACGCTTGGCTGACATTTAATTTAGTCGATTCCAGTTATTTCATTTGTATTCTACACCTATAGACCTGTAGCTGTAAACTATCTAATTCATTTTTCTGACCTAAATTAAAAATTCAATAACAACCGACGTATATATTTTTTAAACCGTGTTAAGAACCATCTCCATCACTTCAGCTTTCGAATAAAAAAATTGCATAATTAGGCGCTAAGTGGTAACAAAATGCGTTAAACTTAATATATTCCTCTCTTTTGAAGCAGCTTAAAAAAAAAGTCTTAATTGATAAGTACCGGCCAAGCGTGTGTTGAGCTAAACGCAATGAATTTGATTAGTTACATTTATGTATTTTAAAACGATGCGCGACGACGAGATCTTTATGTTCCGCATAAATGTTTTACCTAATACTTTACGTGATGAGCTAGGCATAATCTATGGCATAAAATTAAATTTGTATTAAAATAGTATTTGGCATTATGTTTAGTAGGTATGATTGTCTTTTGGGCTATATTAATTTGGAATAATATGCAGTCGCATGAAAGTTATAACTTAAAAGCATAGTAAGTATGTTAAAATACGGCGGGGGGACTATGTTTTATGCGTATCAATGGAAAACTGTATCCAGCATAATATTATGCTAGTGTGTATAGTTTACCTAAAGCATATGCACAAAACAGTAACACTAAAAGTTGTTAAGATTAGAGTTAGGCTTACGATTGTTGGCACTTTAGCTATACAATAAGCTACGTTATATTGAGCAAATATACTCAAATCTGCATAAAATTACCAATCTTGAGCAGCTGCATACATATACATATATATGCTCTAAAACGTAGAACTAACGTAATATAACAGTTTGGAATTTAAGTGCCCTAAGCTGCTTCCGACAGTTTTACGATATCAAACTTAGGAAAGAAATAACCTCAGTCCAACTTCATAATACGCCATATTGCGCAACGGAAAATTAAACTGTTTATTAAAATTTCAATTACCTTGATTGTACCTCTGTAATCCCACGTTTTAATGGAATAACAGAGCGTCCCGGATAATCTACTGAGATTACTTTGTAACGTAAAGCCTATAAAGAATTATAATTTCGATTAGGCACATTAGACTGGCCGCCCCGTTTAGAGGCCTACTCCGCTACATTTAGATTTCGATTTATTAGAATTGCTTTAAGCGTGTTAGACAATGAATAAGTAGTTATGTACATAAAGTGACGTTAATAGGTAGGTTACCTCGATACTTAGACCATTTCTTGACCAATTGGAGCACAACAGTAATGGTTTGAAACATAAATCAGGAGTTCAATTCTTGGTCGTCCTTACACATCTTTTTCAATCATCATACATCATCGCCGCCGTTGTTTTATTTTGGTGAAAGAAAACATCACGATGAAACTAAATTAGAAATAACCTAAGTTTACTTTAGAGTGTGACATCCACGATGTGTAAGTATATCCATTTTGTCTAATCTCTCTCAACTCTTCAGATAGTTGAATGGAAACCCTTTCCCAACAGTGAGCACTAAATGGCTGCCTATGACCTACTTACTTATTTTTCAAGCTGCATTGAGTTGCTATGGCTGCGAGATTTTCGTGCCGTAAAAATCTTAGTAGTTCAACAAGTTACTAATTTCGTAATTTAATTCATTAAAATGGCTTTGATTACTACTCTAAGACGTTATAAATAAAGATAGATATCAAACATAAATTAAAACAAAACTTAGTTTAGTTTTGTTATAAAAAAATCATAAACAAAAATTTGTGTACTGATTTTTTCAAATAGATTTTTGATAATTATTAAATATAGTATTGGATACCTATCGTTAAATTTCATGAACGTATTTTCATTATCATAAAGGCTTGCTTACAGCTAGAAGAAAAGTTGTAGCTGCCGAACCTCCCATTTCATTTGGAAACAAACTCACGATCCTCATTAATGACACCCATTAGAGCAGGTGTTTAGCACGTATACCGATTCCTGGTGTTAATACTACACACGGCATCGAAATACGCATCTTCTTTCAGACAAAAAAAAGAATTGAAAGAAATAATGAACCGCCTTTCTTTATAGTGAAAAATAATATTAACATTTAATTAAAGTCAGTGCTAATATTCCACAGATGTTTGTTATCGTTCTAAGTTGGTACTGTCTAATTTATCGATTTAACACCGACCTCAATTACTTATCAGATGTAAATATTACATATTTTTTGCTTTTTAGAAGGCGGTCTTTGCTTTTTTTAAGGCGATGTTTGATCTCATCATTGATGTCCTTCAAAAGGGACAGGTGCGTACTCACAACCACCGTGCATGTATGAACAGATGGATTAACATTAGTGAGGTTATGGAAGTATGTTTAGATCGTAGTAAGTGGCGCTCTATAGCCTCTGCCTACCCCCAAGGGGAAAAGGCGTGATTGTATGTGTGTATGTAGAAGGCGGTCTCTTTTTCTCAGATTTTTTTCTTGTTTTTTGTGGTGCACCCCATACTTTTCGCGAACTTTTGTAAATCTTTATAAAATTCCAGTAAAAATGATATCCCACAAGGTATATTAGTTATGGAAAGTGGGGGTGGGGTACAAAATACAGTAAGTGGAAATGACAGTTTTTTGAGATATAGCCCATCACATTTATCTCAGGTGGTTGAAACACAGTACAGCCCACCACTCTTTTGCATTTATGGTCATCGAAACCTACTGGGTATCTATACCTGGTTGGTAATGACTAGTCGCGGTCATAACATTATAGAAATTTAGCTAATTTTTACTAAGCTATGACTTTTTTGCCTTTCAAATACAATAATTAAGCTAAATCATTCTACAAACACCTCACAACCTATACAAATAACAAAACAATCAAAACCGATAGAACTTAACTATACCACAGATAATATAATACTTTAAACTAAACTTTACGTTGTTTTAGCTCGCGCTTTTAAATTATATTAGAAGATTCTCAGAAACAGTTTTTTTCCCAAAAGAAGGAACTCAAAAAAAGAGGAAAAAAATTTCATCTGGATTTGAAACCGCGTAATTTTACATTTGAACCATTATACTTAGTCTTGTACATTGCAGCAAAATTTGCCTTCGTATTCTAATGACATTGTAGCAGTTTATCATTGCCTGAAAACACGACGAATAAAACGACGATTTTTTTCATCTATTCATAATAAAACAAGCTGTCTTTGTTTGTAATTTAACGTTTTTGTCAATAATGGTATTCAAGTAAGGATGATTAGATTACATAGGTACGCGTTCCTTTACAGTCTAGTTACAACCTTCAGGTTATCATGTTAACAAATGACTGTTCCGCCTGGCGAGATATGTTAAAAACAATTGAATTGATATTGTTTTGGCGGGAAAACATTATCATTGAAGTATTTATTACGTTTTTGGCGTTTAGAGTAGTATCAATGCAGTTTGTTACAAAAATTATTACCTTTTGTTTACCGATGTCTTTTTTAAATAAAAATATATAAGGACGAAAGTAGAAATGCGCCGTCAGCGATGAAAAAGAAGATGTTATATATGTATTCAAGAGTTGTTTGTTTTATAATTGTTTTTCAGGAATTATTAGATACAACATAAAGATACAGAGATTTTTCATAAGCATAAAGTTGATTAAAGTAATGAAATGCAGCTGCGTCCTACATTATTAGTTATTCCTACTTAACTATACTGTTTCTGAAGCTGCAGTCTGTAAATTATGAATTTTATATGCTCCATTAATAACTTTTACAACTAGGTACTTACTGAATCTTTTAATTAATAAAACAGCAAAAACTGAAATAATTAAATTTTGTACCTACATATTTATTAGAGCAATACAGCTCGCTGGTCCAGTGATAAGCGTCTTCGCTTAGTGACCACGAAGCCCCAGATTCGATTCCCGAGTTAAGGAAAAAAAGACTGTTCTAACATTAAATTAGAGAATCTTAGTTACAGCTCAAAGTTTGGAATTGTGCTTGATGGACGGTTAAATTTAGGACCTAAACTTAGCCGACAAAAAATGTGTGATATTCATCTCTGCCTATAAGTCCGGTTAATACAGGTGTGTCACTATCTTAGTGCCTAAAAAAACTAAACATCGAGAACACGACGTGAAATCCACCAACCAGCATCCAGCTTCTGTTAAAATGTGTGATCTAGTTTGTGTAAATTGGCTTAAACTCTCTCGACTCAAGATAGTTGAAAGACGACCCGCAGTAGAAAACCCCGCCCTTTTAGCGGTCAGCAGTGAGACACTAAAAGGGTCTTGTAAAGGGGGCGTGTTCTATCAATTAAAACCGTCGATACACAGAATATAAAAATTTACTCAAGATAATAAAACAGAAAGAATAACAACGTAAAATAGTGATAAGGTAACCTGACTAGGTTACTGACTGATTACTAGACTGACTAGTCTATATAAGCGAAGTGGTCGCAACGTATAACTCTGGAGGTGAGCACACTTCGCTAACGAAGCAGTGCGGCACTCTAGGGGTATAGGAGCAACGCGAATCTTTTGTAAGGAGACTTGAACGCAATCAACGACCGGTCTAGGCTGGTGCAGGTGACGACCGAACGCAGACTGACCGCGGTGGTTTTTTTTTCCGTATGACTTTACTGGTTCCGAAGGGCCTTTATTGGTTCACCGAACTTTTTCGGTGAGCCGTCCGAGGACGGTCGAACCGATGGCCGCGGCGCTGTGAAGGTCGCGCTTATAAGGAGTCGAGTTCTTGAGGTGTGCGACGGCTGCGGCGTTGTAGAGAGATCTTGTCTGTGTGCTTGTTGTTGTCGGTTGTCACATTCTTACTATTATTTCTATCTAGCGGACCCCGCAGACGTCGTCCTGCCCGGTAAAACTGTGCCATCTACCGGGTCCGAAAATAGATTATGACCGACACTCAGACCTACCGAACATAGTTATAAGAATTCATAAAAATCGGTCAAGCCGTTTCGGAGTTTTTTTTTCTCTACGTAAGAACCATCCTCGTACTTCAAGGAATATTCTAAAAAAAATAGCGAAATCGTTTCAGCCGATCTCGAGTTATGCGCTTACATTTTGCGAAATATTATAGATAGTCATTTACGGCAGTGGAAAACCTGACTTTGTGATATAATAAAGACCCATTCATTTCAACTTAGACCCAATAAATTAATGTTTTTCAATATAAATAATATTCGTCTAATCCTGAATCATGCTGCAAACTTTATACACACACAACTTTGCAAATAATACTACTTAATATAGTGCTAATAGACGAAGTTAATAGTTTAATCCTATTTATGCGATCGTAAATCCCTAAGCCAGACATCTAAATTGGTTTTACGTGTAGTGTGGATAATATTATCAAATATAAGTATATGAATGTACTTGTTTTTCTATATCGCCTTATATGGGTATACACATAGAATGATTTTTATCCTGAACTCTGAATAAAAATGAATCACTAAAAGTGTTGCTAAGCGCAAAACACGAGAACGGCTGAACCGATTTCGCTAATTCGTCTAGGTCTGAGACTCGGTCTTAATCTATTTTCGAACCCGGTAGGTGGCACTGTTTTACCAGGCAGGACGACGTCTGCGGGGTCCGTTAGTTTTAATAAAACTGACATGAGACACTAACACTAATAGAAAATATTAGGTCTGTACTTTACTTAAACAAGAAATCTTTTGTATGTTTCTTGTTGTTTAACATATTGGTAACTAAACGAATAATTCTTGTAGAATCTTCTTATTCTTCAACATAATGGTAGGTAACGGCTGTGATTATTTTGATTTAAAACTTTCAGTCATTTTTCACTTTCTTAGTTGTACTTTTATTAAACCGTAAGTTGCGCATGTTTTCGAACATAAACATTTACCAATGTATAATATAAACAGAACGCAATTAGTAGCGTATCGATAGATTCTTTGAAACGTACCAACTTTTAAATTCTAAATCTCTCTGGTTTAAATGCTGGTATAAAAAAAACTTATGTAAGAGATGTTTTTATTAGTTTTACTGTTACAAAGCAAAAGCAAAAGCCTCCACACATAGCCTTACGTGCTTAACTACTTACTCCATCGCACGTCTTTTCCGTCCAAATTTCATGGTTTTCGTGGTCTTTCTTGGAGACAATGATCGTCTTTGAAATTCACTGTGTCGAAATCCGAGCCCATCTAACCTGATGTATGTACACATGGCTACACATCAAGCTATACATTTCCAGTAGGTATAAGCTGACCTCTCGTTATACGAAAATCTTATGCAATGCGAGATCAGCTTACATTAGAAATGTATAGTTTGATGTGTAGCCGTCTAGCGTCTGTGCGACAAATATGACCAGCCAAATCCAGTTCTGCTTAGAGGACGCGTCACACGTCACACGTCGCGTGCTCAAAGAGCAAGAAAAAAAACTGAATTGATTTTTTTACAGTTACTTTTTTTATGTTTTCACAAAGAAATCATCTTGCATAGTTCAGTCACCCGTCAGATTATTACAAAATACCTAATTTATTACAACATACTTTGTCCCTATTATTAAGTTCAAACCATTTTCGATTTAATCTAGCTAGCAAATAACGAGCATTTATATAACATCACAACCACAACGTCTTAAGTATTCCTCATATCGAACAGAAAGAGAATTCCCCCGTTCCAATTTTGTGCACGTTGGTACACAAATTTGCTCAAAATAAGTGGCCTGTGCGGTTATCGAAAATTCAGCGCCTACAGTGAATATTTAGTCTAAAGATTACGTGTGAATTTAAATTGTGTTATTCAATATTAATAGTCGAATTATTTGCAATAAGCTAGCAAATTTTATAATACCTACGGATTAGAGTTCAAAATCAAAGCGATTCAAATACTTCTGAACTATGTTTATGTATCTAGTACAAGAAAACTAGGTCTTTACACATGTACAACACTGTGTTCTATTGTCAATAGTTTCAGTAGTTTTCGAGTTAAATCGAAAAAAAACAAACAATCAAATCTTTCCTCTTTATAATATTATTGTAGATGTAGATAAAAGCAAAACAACCCATATTTTCATATCACTCACCATTTTTAAACAACCGAATCACTCAACACGTCTCGTATTTTCTTTCAGCAAACTAACAGTGGACTCTTATGAGGGTAAAACTGTTATGTAGGACGCTCTCAAAGGATTTACCCGTACAGCCATCGACAAATGTTTGTTACACACTTCGTTTTCATTCGTTCGTTCATTCTTCATTCGCAATCTTCGTTCTGTTTTTAAAAAAAAACAAACTATAATTAAAAAATATTTTTATTAGACAAAATATTAGTGATGAAAATTTGTGTTTGTGTCGAGTCTGGGTGTAAATATATATTATATGTATATATTTACTAAAGAAAAGTATTATATGTATAGTATATACCAGTTATCTGGTTTCCATAACACAAGCTCTGCTTAGCTTGGGACCAGATGACCGTGTGTGTTAATGTCCCAGAATATTTATTTATTTATTTTATTTGTTTTTAATGAAATACTAAATGACACTAGCAAACTCCTGTCTATTTTTGTGTGTCTCATTTTTAACTTTAAAAGTAGGTTACAGGTAGGAAAATGAAAATCTTAGAGTATGGCTGCAATTGATGTTTTGAAAAAAGGTAATTGAAATTGCAAAAATACGCCCATCAAAATGAATTTATTATTATAATATGTATTTGCTTACCAAATTTCCTCGAAATCGATTTGGCAATTTAGCAGTAAGAGACAGACAAACGGAGTTACTTTTACTGTCCACTGCTATTCTACACCGTCGTCGGTCCAATAGAAAAAAATATTTTACTTTTTCAAACAAAGACCATATAAACCTCTTCACCAACACTTCAACAGTTTTAGTTTCCCACTGCTGAGCACGGCTCTTCAGTCGAGTCGGTTCGAATCGGATCCGACGAGTTGACAGAGTCTAGGCCTTAAACATAAATTAACTTTAAAAAAATTACTAACTAAAACTTAAATCGATATATTACAAGTTCCGTCATAAAGAAACACTCCAATGGACTTTTGGACCAGCGAGGCTCTACAAAGTTAACGAAATCCCCAACTTTAGCCCGATTCATCATCTCTATATAGAAGTAGCTTATAATATCTTCTGGGCCATTAAATCTAAATTATTCCCAGTACCGCGTTCAAAAGTAGGTAATAGAGTAACTCCGGTGAAATATAGGTTGGTGCATGATAAAATCATGCATGTGTGTAAGAAAATAACAGTGTGTAAAATACGATGATTTAAATAGAATTTCGATTAAAAACTTATTACACATTTAAATAGATTGTTTAAAATGATGCCTTGTTGGCGTAGAGGATAGCATGAGCAATTCAAGTCAAAAGTCAAAAAATACTCGAGCGGTGTAGGCCATCCGACTGTGCATGGGAGGTCAATAGTTAGAATCCCGCCCCGGATAATCTTCAAGTAACAACAAATACTTGTTTCGGGGTCTGGTTAGTTGAGGGACTACCCTCCGTGCCTTAGAGAGCACGTTAATCCGTCGGTCCCGGTTGTCATTTAAAACATCTATGAGAATTGTTTAAAGTAGTCAGAAGCTTAATATAATTTGAAACCTGCACCTGGCCTAACCATTTCGGCAACTGATTCTCTACGGGTTTCGAGGTCAGATGGCAGTTGCTCGTTTATTTCTGGTAGCTAGCGGCATCAGGTTAGACTGGGAGCCGATCCCAATAGAAATAGGAAAAAGGCAAGGGAAATGATGCTTAAAGAAACGAAATAACTTTTTGCTTCAGTGTGACTATGTATTATATTAGGTATCTAATCACCTTCCAAGACAACAGAAGAGCTTTGAAGGTCTCATTTAGACCCTTTGTTCTACCCCGGAAAATCAAAGAGCATAGAATAAAGGCGAACCCAGTTCAAATCCAACAAATACTACCTGACCTCGTCCCGGGCAATTACAGATACTTTCTTTGAGAATGAATTGTCATTCGCAGCATATTGCCGGCGCTCGTAATTTCGCAAGAACCGAACATTTTGATCAAAGTAATTATGAGTCTCCCAATTCCCAAAGGCGCGCAATTAATTCTTAAGCAATCTTTACAGTACGGTTGTTTTCTAAATTAATATAACTCCCACTGCGACGTTTTTCATTAAATGGATGACGTTTAGACAAGTGAATCTAATTTAATGCAATTAAAAAATATAATAATTATTATATTTGTACCTACCTTTATTACGTACTTATTTTGATAAGTAACTCCATGGTTTCACACATGAAATATACTACACAATAACTTCAACGAACAAGAACAGAAAGAAATAGGTCATGCTTTTCATAAAAACCCCGAAATAGGCATCGAATTACAAGAAAGGCTGTCATTTCGGTCGTGTCATTTCCCCTGGCGAACATTCCCGTTCCGCCGACGCTGTCAAAGAGCATCACGATTGGTAACGGCTCAAAATATTTCGCAATGAAAATAGATCTATGTAGTACCTATATATTCATTTATATCTACCTATTACCTATTGCAAAAATAGATATGTATAACTAAGGCATTTCCTATGATTATAAATGGGGAAATTTGGGTAGATTGATAGATGTTTCAAATTATTACTTAACAACGCCATAGCGCATAGCGGTTCAAAGGATTTGGATAAAATTTAGTTCTGACTTAGATACCACACACTTAATAACATAAATTACACACGTTAAAATCTTGGATGGTATTTTAAAATGTTATTTAAGAAGATATAACTAATATGTACTATTAATAATATTACTTTTTTTCCAGACCCAGTACAGGTATTTTATAATGTATACAGCATTATCATAAAACAATGTAAGCCATCTCATCAGCTCAGTTTACTCTAATCACCATGTTACTTAAATAAGGCTTATTATGAACCAGATGTGGCTTATTGGAATAATTTTATGCGGGAACACAAACAAGCCTGTATAAAACTAAGCACCTACCTATCTAGCTGTAAGTTTGCAAGACTAAAATTTGGCTTGAGGCCACACACTATCATTAAATAGCGCTCCACGTAAAATTTCAACTTTTAAAACCTTTTTGGCAATGCTATTGATGTCAATAGATTCTTTAAATATTATTTCTGTCTAAAGAAGGATAAAATGTGAGAAAATTAACGATATCATTTATACCAAAGCATAAACAATTATATCATGAAAATTTAAAGGCAATATAAAGCTTATGAGATAACATACTACAACATAATTGTTTGTTTTTTTTCCCAAAAAATGTTTCAACGATATTGATTGAAATTTAATACACAATTTATTTCTTTTCCACTCAATATTCAATATTTAAGCAGACCAAGTCGCCAGAGTCAGTTATTCCATACTTGTAATTAAGAACTCTTACAAGAATCTCATTTTACCAAACGGAAACTTTTAACTAACAGTTTAATTATTAGAATTTCAGAACGTTTTCTTCTAATTAGAATCTTTTATCATTACTTCATCATCATCACTCCAACCCTTCTTTTCCCACTAATAGCCACGGATTTTCTCTCAACTATAATACGAGTTGAGAGAGTTTCATCCTTAATCCACACACGTTGGCCAAGTTCGGGTCACGGGATGTCACATGTCCTTGAATGATAAGTTCTAAGATAAACATTCTTCACGATGTTTTCCTACACCGATATTGAGCAGCGGCGATGAAACTCAAATCGAACCTGCCACTGCTCCTCTTCTCGAGAATCTTTCATACCTTACCCATAAAACAAAATAAATAAATGAAATGCATTCAATTGTGTTTAATAAGTAACTACTAATTCTAATACATAGATAGGTAAGCACCTACTAATTAATCAGGCCTTTGCTGCTCCAGCTTTTTCAGCAAACTCGATACACTGACGCATAAGAGAGATGTAACTGGACAGGATTGCTCGTTCTGAAACAAAAATGATAAAATTCAACAAAATTATTGACTCTTCAAATCACTTTACTGAAATGACTAATTTCGAAGACTTTTATGTCATTCACTTAAAACAAAGCCTGCACTTTCTCAACTGCGATTAGCTTTCTAGCTAATATGACTAACATCATGACCAGCCAATCGAAAACGATTTCGAATAATTCGGCAGGCTGCACGTGTTACCAGCAATTGCTTCTTGCAGCCAACTACGGAATACAACTAAAATAATTGATTCTTGTGTCCAGCAGTGGAACGCCAATAGGTAATTTTTTTTGCTACATCGAGACATTAATCTACGTTGTAGATAAGTCAATGAATTTTGTAGCAATTTTAGAAGCGTACTTTATACAATTACAGCCTAATATTTGTTATGTGAAGATACTGTGTGTATACTTTCTACGCAGCCTATGTTATGAAAAAGGTAGGGCAAAATTATAAAATATATTCCAATAATAGCCTAAAAGTGAGCAAAAAATCGTGACGTTTACGGATGTGGGTAAATCAATTCGGAGACGAGCGCAAACATTACCCATGTCAACTAGGCAACCACAAACCGGATTGTTTTACCTGAAATTGATTTCAACCCTATATCTGACGTCATAAATACTACCTCAGTGGTGTTCTATGCTCACAAGCCGACTGTTGTCATAGATAACAGAACGGCCAACCCGACGACAAACATTGACTTTATCAAATATTATGCGAATAAAATTTGAGCAACATTTTCTTTCCTCATAGTTTACATACTAGTAGACTAGTAGTTTTCAAAACTTTTACTAGTGCACTAGTAGACTTTTTGAAAATTGGATTCAACATAATACAAGTTAAAATTTTACCGCGTAGTGATTTATACCTTGGTAGATATTAGCCAAAAATACAAGATAGGTACTTCAAATCCTTTAACCACATTTATAGAAAACACCTAGCTTCTCTAGACATGTGACACAAACTCTGATCGAATAGAATATAATTTAATAAATCTCACTTAATCTCAAAACCTAATGCTTAAAATCTAGGTCTATCTAGGCCTTTTCAATCTCTTCAGCTTTCGAATAAAACTATCAAAATCGGTCCCATATAAGCGCTACAAAACACTTGTACACAGATACACAAGTCAAACTTAGAAAACCCAACTTTATCGTCGGGCGATAAGACCATCACCTCGTTCCCTATTTAACAAAAGAAGTTTAGGTATCCCTGTAAGTTCAATTGTTTCATTGTGTCGAGGGCCAGTAAAATTTTAATTTATATTCTGATTTAGTCAGAAAGAAATTGATGGCAATAAAACAGGTCGATGCAATCACGCTATTAATGTGAGATGAGGTGTAGAGGAGCGAGGAGGACAGGACTGTCCGTCAGTTGATCCGATCGGCCCGGACGATTGATGGCGACGATTAGTGATGCCCAACCCGCCCACGAATAAATTGTCGACCGATTTTTTGCTTCGTAAACTTAAGTCCGAACCTACCCTTTTATATGTCGGGAATTTAGGATTTAGGGGAGCGGGCGAAGCTAAAACAAATAGTAAAATATTTTCCACGTCGTCTGCGGCTTAATGGTTGGACGTTTGGTTGACCACGGTTTTGCTGAAATTTTAATGCGCTGCATCTGTTAAGGTTGGGAAATATCAATGGAAAAAGACAATGTAAATTGTGTCTAGATTGCCTCAGTATTCCATTGGTACGTGTAAGCGTGCTTAATAACTGCGATTCTCATGTTTGATTCTCGGGTTGAGCAAAATTACTTTTCTAATATACTTAGAAAATCTTAGTTCCTTTTTATTCTGAAACAGGCTTGCGCTTGACTACGCCCGATATTAAGCAGTAATGTTGTCTACGATGGGACGCGCACGACCTATATACCGATTGATTCGGGTTATCGAATGATAAATATTTGCAATAATTAAAAAAATCGATGTTTATGACTTTTGACCCCGATTTCTTGTAAAGCGTTATTATTTTCTCTAAGTCCGTTATTAAAGAAACTGTCTGTCGCGCTTTCACGCCAAAACTAGTTAACCCATTTGGCTGAAATTAGGTATAGTTGATAGTTTGAGACCTGGGAAAGGACACAGGGTAGTTTGCATTCGACTGCGTAAAAAGAGGTTAATGGTTTACCGCGATTACCGACACACGCGGACAAAGCCGCGGTCGGAAAGCTAAAAAAACATTATAAGGCATAGAATTTATTACTGTGGCGTATCATATAACTTCTACATAGTTAGGTAAAGCATTTAAGTTATTAGAAAATAAAATCTTTTACTATTGTTCGGATTCGACCTCAAGATATGCACCATCACGTTTAGGTTACGTTTTGAGTTGAAATAATTTGTGTTTTACGCTTTATTTATTTTCCATAATGGAGCATGATTGCGCAGTTTCATTTATTAAACACAAACTGTTATTTTATTACTATAAAACATATGTTATTGAAAAGCTATTCAAGAGTTCTGAAAACTTGAATAATTCATTTTTATATCTTCTTAATATTAAAAAATGATGTTTAGTTTAAGTAGCAGCTCAAAGTATAAGGATGGTTATTTATATAAAAATTGATCGCAGTTTGTCCCGACAAAACTCGAGAGCGGCTGAACATAATTTGTCTGCTTTTGGTCTAGAAATCTGGGTCTAAGAAAGGATTTTTCGTGGTACGAGATTCGTCAGACTAGCTAGTTTACTTATTAAACCAGAAAAAATAGAAAAAAGCGTACTGAGTTCTTTGGCAGTTTCTCAGTGATTGCCAGTCCTCCACTGCACGGTAGGAAAAGAAATCGGACAATTTTTATGTAGACTCGCGTCTCAAAAAAAATAAAGCATATTTTCATTTCATTTTCATTTCATTTAATCTATATATATAAAAATGAAACCCGTTTTCCGTTGTCACGATATCACGCGTGAACGGCTGGACCTATTTCGCTAATTCTTTTTTTAAAATATTCCTTTAAGTACGAGGATGGTTCTTACGCAGATAAAAATTAAAAAAAAATTTAGAAAGCGAAGAAGTGCCGAAAACCGGGTTAGATACCTATTATTTATTATTGGTTATATTCGGTAGGTCTGAGACCCGGTAGATGGCACTGCTTTACCGGGCAGAACGACGTCTGCCGGGTCCGCTAGTTTCATATAAATATTTACGTGCACTAAACTTCGTTAGGCAAATGATGCACATTGGAGTTGAAATGCGGTGTTAATCTTGATTTGCTCGGTTTGCTATGCTGGATGTACGTGCTAAGTAGCAGTGGCTAAAACTATAAACTATGGTATCCGACGTA
The DNA here is from genome assembly GCA_936450015.1 of Meganola albula. Taxonomy (NCBI): domain Eukaryota; kingdom Metazoa; phylum Arthropoda; class Insecta; order Lepidoptera; family Nolidae; genus Meganola; species Meganola albula. The sequence goes on along the minus strand of OW388155.1, from coordinate 6,295,207 downwards.
CTGACGTTGAGTCGATAATAAATCGCCAACTAGCAGCGAAATTACTCTAGCCGCTGACCAAGGAATAAAATACTGCAGATATGTCAATATTCGAGGTATAAGTACAGTACGTTAAAACCTATTAAAAGTTTTTAAAGTACCAATTCATGATTAACTGATTGAAGTAGCTGACAGCACGTGCAGCCAGACGCATTTCTGCAAATATAATGACAGACAGCCCTATTGTGTCCAGAATTGTCGAACAACGCCCTGAGTGGAGGTCATCCCAAATCCATTACCTATGGCAAATTCTCATGGCATTCTTCAAGTACTTGATTGGTTCAATAAGTTTTAATTAACGAATTACACAGTCGTTTAAATCATCTCGCCTACTGGATAGGTCCTTTTGAAAGAAAAGAATTGGAGAACTATAAGTCACTTTATTAATTCAACCGGCTGCTCGTGCTTTCAACGGATATTTCTGCAGTCAACTTTGAAATTTTTAACCCACTACCACAATCCCACTACTGCTATGCTACGCGGCATGTGTAAAGAGACTCGGGTTTTTAACCTGGCCAAAACAACGAGCATTGGGATAATTCCATCGTGTTAATGTTATTTTCAGGTTATACATTATGTGAAAAGCAAGTATCTTACTGACCACGCCACCGGCCCGTCATGGCTCAATGGGTAATGGTGTGTAAGAATTTAATATGAGTTGTAGAAATAAACCTTTGCGTCACAATCGTAATTAACAGACAATTACATATTCATTTTTGTTTAGATTGAATTTTCAATCAGGTTTCACTTACCGTGGTCACGAACTGATCAAAACATCGAGCCAAACAGTGAGTGCGTTCATTGTCCGTTAATCATGTTATGGTTGTAAGTATTTAATAGCGTAGTGAGTTGACTATGAAGTGTCATATCTGCATGCCTTGATCACACCCCGCAAGGGTAGCCGCACGTCGGTTAGCACGCCTACCGGAAGCGCTAGCACTTTTACACCATCCGCTGTGCAGTCCACAGAATTGAACTTTATTGTATTTTCTTTATTTTATACTTACAATACAGATCTACTAAAAGTGCACGATGTGTGCCGTGTGTTATCTTAAACACACAGCGTACACGTTGGCTTAGTAGCTACAACAGTAACACAGTTCAATCCAAGTAACCAAAGTTAGGTGCTTTTTAATAAAGGAGACGTTCAAAAAATGTATAGAGCCTGGGATTAAAATAATTGTAAAGGAGAGGTCAAAAGTGGGCTAGAATTTTGAACACCAATGTGATATACCTCATTGGAAAGCTTATTTAATAAGCTGTTAGAATTTAACTAAACACGAATTTTAGGAGCAACCATTTTTGTAAAAATCAAAAAAATGTAATAGAAAAACAAAACGCACATTACCTTTAATTATCCGTTTCCTAAGCAGTATAAATATTGCAATCACGTCAACAATTGCATTCTGTTACAGTACTTTTCTCTTGTAATATTATTCTAGCTGCAGCTTAATGTAATTATGACGAAAAATATTTGTTATCTTATTAGTGTAATAACAAAACGCGTGGAAAAAAATATAATTACGGGAAACGTCATGATGTCATTGTCATTGATCAGTTTGATTGACAGCGTCGAAATAATTTTGATTTTTTTGGTTGCTCAATTGACATTTGACCATGGGGTTGCCAATTGCAATAATCATAATATTGCATTAAGGATTCTTATTTTCAATTTCCATTTAAAAAAAAAACGGGAGGGTGTAAAATTATTTTAAATACACCAAAAAATTTAATTAATTATGCTCTATTAACCTATGTAACTCAGATTGCTGTTCAAATTTACAATTATTTTAATCCCAGGCTCTATACATTTTTTGAACGTCTCCTTTGAACAGCAATCTGAGTTACATAGGTTAATAGAGCATAATTAATTAAATTTTTTGGTGTATTTAAAATAATTTTACACCCCCCCGTTTTTTTTTTTAATTGAAATTGAAAATAAGAATCCTTAATGCAATATTATGATTATTGCAATTGGCAACCCCATGGTCAAATGTCAATTGAGCAACCAAAAAAATCAAAATTATTTCGACGCTGTCAATCAAACTGATCAATGACAATGACATCATAACGTTTCCCGTAATTATATTTTTTTCCACGCGTTTTGTTATTACACTAATAAGATAACAAATATTTTTCGTCATAATTACATTAAGCTGCAGTTAGAATAATATTACAAGAGAAAAGTACTGTAACAGAATGCAATTGTTGACGTGATTGCAATATTTATACTGCTTAGGAAACGGATAATTAAAGGTAATGTGCGTTTTGTTTTTCTATTACATTTTTTTGATTTTTACAAAAATGGTTGCTCCTAAAATTCGTGTTTAGTTAAATTCTAACAGCTTATTAAATAAGCTTTCCAATGAGGTATATCACATTGGTGTTCAAAATTCTAGCCCACTTTTGACCTCTCCTTTCAAATTGAGTTATTTGGCTACAGTAAGCAGCGCTCATGGCACCATTAACATACTAACAAAATATGAATCTATAAAAATATATATATTACTATAGCATCCTAATAAGTCAAAGGGCCAAACAATTAAAACAATATCTTTATATTGTTTTACCCCAGCAACATTTTGTTAAAATATGGTTTTAGAAAATACAAATTTACTCGTTAAAATAACTATCTATGTATTTTATATTAAAATCCTGGGTTATAAACTTTTGTAAAAGATTTCTTTTACAAAAGTTGAAAACCGTTTATTATAAGTTACTAGCGGCCCGTCCCAGCTTCGCCCGGGTAGCTTCAGCCCACTCAACAATTTCCATAAAATGTGATAACCGTAGCAGCGCCATCTATTGATTACTTACTCAACCCAGTCGAAAGGTATCGACATCTGTTAGAATCATTTGGAGTTAACAGATAATTGTGACTGTCAAATAATAACAGACCAATAATAATTAGCAATAAATTAAAATTGTGACTATAATTTGAGATTTAAACTATCCTATCTCTCAAGTTGGATCGAACTGCACATGGTGTGCGAATTTTATTATAATCGGTTAAGTGGTGTAGGAGTCCATTGAGGACAAACATTGTGACACGAGATTTATATATATTAAGATTAAAAACTTTTAATAAATTCGGTGAAATAGGTACCAATAATTATAATGAATTGGTGGTATTTTAACGAACTTATAATAACACGTTTCTAATAATAACTAGCGGACCCCGCAGACGTCGTCCTACCCGGTAAAGCAGTGCCACCTACCGGGTCCGAAAACAGATTACGTCCGATTCTCAGACCTACTGAATATAGACATAAGTTTTCATGAGAATCGGTCATACCGTTTCGGTGAAGATTATTCTTTTTTTAAATTTTTCTTTGCGTAAGCCACCATCCTCGTACTTTAAGGAGTATTCTAAAAAAATAATTAACAAAATTGGTTCAGCCATTCTCGAGAATTGCGCTTACCAACACATTTTTATGATTATATTATTATTGTCCAAGTTGGCTAACTAGGTAAAAGACGAATGCCACTTGTAATAACTATACATACCTAACCTGTAGAATGCAAAAGATCACCGTAACATTTTTTATGGAGGTACACAAAAGGCTACACATCATATACAAATGTATGCACCTATTATCCAGCATAAGCTGACCTCTTCTTGTACGGTAATCCTATACAATGCGAGATCAACTTAAATTTATAAATATATAGCTTGATGTGTAGCCGTGTGTATATGACATTCGAGAGGCAAGAAAATAACAAAAGAATGTTGCCAGCATGTTACTGCTGTTGTTCCATAATTTCTGCCATAATATTATAGACCAAGATGCTAACCAATTCAAACAAGTACCAGACTCAAGCTGTATTGACTTACCTCCGTCACTGCATCCAAATTGTAGTTCTGCATCATCATTTGGCACTACATGGGATGTTTCTAGATTCTCAAGTTCACTATTTGCACTCACTAGAAAAATGGCAAATAAATATATACCTAAAAATTATTTACCACTGCGGCGAAAACACCAACCAAATATGCTTACTTTCTGCTTTTGTCACATTGGTATCAGTTCCGGCATCTGCATTTTTATTATGTTCCTCTTTGAGTAAACTATTGCACATTTCCATTTCACGTTACTTATAAACTATTTAAATGAAAAGAAAACCTATATTGAAGATAAATTATAAATATTTGTCAAAGAGTATATAATCCCTACGTTTTAATATGTGTCATTAATTTTTATTAGTCATAGCAGTGTCGGGTCTCTAGTCTATGTCCAAACGTCATAATTTTGATAATAATCAAAGAAGTTTTTACACAGTGTTATCTATCACGTATCAAAAACCGTCGATTGCGAGTCATAACCGCACGTATAGGGTTCAGGCATTTATTCAGTTTTCATACATATATATTACATATTAAGTTCTCATTAACCTTCCTTCCTTTTAAAATCACCACACCAAGTGATTACTTGCTGAGTGCTCGTATATTAACGCTTGAAATAATAGTTTTGTACGTTTGATTAGTACTATATATTTTTATAGCCTCTTGATGAAGACATTTTTCAAGGAGAAAATTGCAAGTAGATATCATTTTACTAGTTTCTACTGAGAAAAAATTTAAAACACAGCTAATTAAGAAAAACTATCCATTTCTATATAAAACCACAGAACTAAGAATTTTACTAATTAAGCAAAAATGTTTAAAGTGATACATAGGTATCCTTAATGAACGAAAGGAAATGCTAAAAATATCTAGATTCGTTAAGACTTTTCTAAGAAAAACTTCCCTTACTCATCTGAGATAACAAAGCGGGGGTCTTACAAAGCTGCCTCTGCTACAGACGTAGGAAAACTGAAATTCTAGAATAATCTTATGAAATCCGTTCTCAAGAGAATACAATCCTTCATTCCAAAGTGCGTTATCTAAAGTGAATATAACTCGGCAAAAGTCAAGAATAACAAGTTTTATTCGTTTAAAGGACATGAGACTGTTAACAAACAATATTGAAAGAAAAGATAGAAAAACCATTTATTTGACACCAACAGGACAAGCACAATCAAATAACAAATAAAAACCACATGTTATAAAGAAAATACAAAAGTAAACAGCGAGACACATCAGTGTCAAACGTGGATATTGCTCAGTAAACGCTCGTACCGGAGGCGACCCACACCACTGATTTTCATCAATGTCTACATTTCCACAGGAATAACATCACGTGGCTATTAGTACTTAGGCAATATTCGTAAAAACTCTCCCCCTAATGCATCAAAACGCATCTAAAGGCTCACTAGAGTAAGATTCTCTTTGTCAAATCATAATTTAACGAGCCTTATGATTTGTTATGAGTTTTATAAATGAGGCTGTAAGACTGGTATGTCACCTCACACATCCTTACCAGAATTTAGGTGAAACTTCATATATGTACCTAGCTTATTACAGTACTTATTATTTTTTTCTAAGTAAGTTTTAAGTATATTATCTATATACTTATGAGAAAAAAATAACAAACACGCGGGAAAGTAGTAGTTTCCAATATTTAATCCCTTAAAAATTATAAGTACAAAAGAAACCCCGCTGATTTTTATCTCCTAATTGCTTCGATGAAACCTGAAGTAAAAATATGAAATTGATAACTCATTTTATTACAGGAAACTCTTAATTAATAATAAAACTTTAGATCCAAAACAAAAGACTGAAGGTAAGTTACGTAAATAGTCTATAAAGTCAGTTTAAATACAATCAAAATATTAATGTAGTTATTAGCACATGACAAAACAATAAAAAATATCTAGTAAAATTATGGTATATAATCTGTTGTTAATAAAACGTATTTTACATATCACTCCTTATGTGTAAATGACTCCGTAGTCAATCTGTATTTTACAGATTTTTACAATATACGTACTATGCTTTTCAATTAAGAATAGGACTGGACTCGCGACTAACTTCATATCAAAACCAAAGCAAAATTAGCGTCAGCACAAAATACAGTAGGTACTAATAAATGTGAAGTAGCTGCGCATTTCTTTCCAAGATGGCGGATGTCCAGTACTATTCTTATTTGAAACGCATAGTACAGTTGAATTGAGAACCTTCATTTCTTTGATTTTAAACAAGCAAACGAGGCTCGTATTCAGCATGGTGATATTGATTCGTTAAGACATGCCAGAGGTGTCAGTGGCAGAAAATATGTCAACCACACGGATCTATGGGAAGATAGATACAGCATAAACGAAATGTTATATACAACATATCGAAATGTGAAACCTACGATACATTTTGTTTTACATTTTGCATTAATGTAAATTTTATCCGATGTGTTATTGTAGGGGGAAACGAATAAACGTAATTCGAGCTGAAATATGAGTTACCACATGTATTTACGCCGGCTATTCGAATAATTCTCTTCTCTCATGAAATACCCATATAACCATATAAATATAAAGTATGTTACATCATCCAACCCGCACTTGGCCAACGTGGGTGGATTAAGGCCTAAACTCTCTCAACTCAAAAGATAGTTGAGAGGAGACTTGTGCCCCGTGGGACTGTAAAAAGGGTTTAAACAAAGTAACTGGTGGTAGGGTTCAGCCGTGGTTAGTGACCACCCACCAGACCAAGTCGCACCGCCAAGCGGTTTTGCCGTGTTCCAGCGCGATATCTGGTGACACCATTTGAGAAGGTGGGCTAAGGTTTCTAACCATATAGAGACTCATTCCACTGCCACCTTCTAACCGAAAATCATTCGTTATTACGAATGAATCGGTATATTGGGCGAGCGCGTCCCATCGTAGACTACAACATTGCTTAACATCGGGCAAGTGGTAGTCAAGCGCAAGCCTATTTCAGAATTTAAAAAAAAATAAAAAGTAATTTAGTATTTTTTCTGAATAAAATCTACTGTAGTCTAATCCACACTAGTAATAGTTTTATTACAACGGGTATATTGGCATTAATTTAAGAAAACACCAAATAAAAATGAATGTTTGACCGGACTTTATATACTTACAAGATGTCATACTAAGGCCGCCGCCCGCGGCCGATTTTTGCAGGCCCGATTTTAGACATTACCACCAAATTTTTAAGCGATTTTAGACCGACGCAACGCACACGACTGTTACTTTGTCGGCGGCTATCGATGAAAGAGTAGAGATAGGCAGGGGTAAGGATTAAAAAAGTAAAAAAGGTAAAAACTTTTAACATATCATGAATTGAAGGAGGTAAATGGATTTATAGAGAAAAGTTTTTAATTTTGAGGAACAATAGAGAAAAAAGAAAGTCCTGGGTTAATGAATTTGCCATTCTGACAGGCAAATTCAAAAATATTCCTCTAATCTAGTTTACAATACTTAGGATCAGGGACTCATCCATATGTGAATGCGGCTTGGAAGAGGGGCACGTGGACCATTTATTTTTCAATTGTCAAAATTTGCAATGTTCGCTCTATGATATCATCCCATCTCATATCCCTCGCCCTACCTCTTTCAAACTTCTTCTTTCACTTGTCTTTTCTCCTTTTGTAAATATATTGTGTAAATTTATTAGAATAAACAAAATTAAACTATAACTACCCACATTTAGTCTATTATATCCGCTTTTTCTCTATTTCTTTCTACTCCCTATCTGACAACTAACTGACAACTCCAAACTTGACACTGGCAAAATTGTGGTAGCCTTCCACAACAGGCCAAAAATGAAAAATTTACAATAAAGTATTATTTAAAGAAAATTGCGATTTCTTAAAGAAAGTCATAAAAACTGTCTTACTTTGATACGTGTGAAAATGTGTCGCTGGTACAATTTACTAATACAAAAGGGAAATGTTTGAAATTTCATTAAAACGTTGTCTTTCTTTGTAAAATCTCGTCAGGTTCATAATAATAACAAAGGGCCAGGTGAGAGGTAATAAACTGAATGGCTTTGTCCTCTTAACGAGCTTTCACGGGAAGACTTAGCCGTGCAAATATAAATAAACTGCTATTGTTTTGTCCACTGGCCGGATAAACCTTTGCTTTTAGCGATCTGTCGGAAAATGCGAGGAACTGCTTTGTATTTGTCTTACCTATTACCTACTGATTAGCAGATATATACGTTGTGTTTGGCCTGGATAGGAGAAACCATTTTAGTTATGTTCGCATTTTAAATGAACAGTACCTGGTCTATGCTTGCTGAGCCACTTGCCAAGCTGCTTGTCGAGCCGCTTACTGGGTCGTTAGTCGATCCGCTTGCCGAGCCGTTTGCCGAACCGTTTGCTGAAATGACTGCCGAGATGCTTGTCAAGTCGCTTGCCAAGCCATTTGCCGAGTAGCTTACATACAGGGCACCTTATCAGAGTGAAAGTAAGATTATAATTATATGCTTAAAATAAATTCCTATTAGTAATAACAATTTTAAAACATATTAGCCAGATTTACGTTTATGATACGTTCATCCAGGTAATTTTATCTGAATCTGTTTTGCCGAATCCTCACAAATTGTCAAGTTTATCTATCACAAATATGCATAGATTCACAATCTAAGCATATTTGTGATAGATAAACTTTAAGTAGAAGATATCACACTTTCAGATTTGGGCTTAGATCTACTATTTTTAATTCATTTTTATATGTGTTATCAAATATTATTTTAAACAGATTGATCTAAATATATGTAGGTACACAAAGAAACAATATTAATGAATACTATTAAAAAAATTACTGTCAGCCTGTACTTAAATTTAACATAAGTAAAGTACATAGGTACCTAGATACATATTGCACAGACACACAACACATAAATTTTATTCAAAACTATACACGCACATAAATCTCAAGCCGACACTATCTCTCCACCCAAAAATAAAATGAAAATAACACCCTAAATCGGCTAGCAAAATAAGTGTATGTCGCACTTATCGTAATACTTTTGGTAAACAACCCATTTCACCGACATCCTAAAGAGTTATCGTGTGACACAGTGGGTAATACGGCCTGCGAGGGTTTCAGTACATGGAATATCTATTACGGCCACGTAAGCTTGCCCCGTTGGGCCCACTGATAGTGGCCGACTGTCGGTACTGGTTTAGCTCTTAAGTACATCTTTAGCCTGCAGTTATCTGAACAAATGTATAAGCCTTGATCCCGGTCTTAAAGTATTGCTGCAGTTCGATTTTATAGCTATAGATTTTTTAAACCATTCGTTAGTTTCGTACTAACTGGATTTAACGATAAGTAGTATAAAGTGAATGAAGTGGCAGTGGCCCGGCTATATCTGCCGCAGAGCCGACAACCGCTGGAGTAAAGGAGTCCTAGAGTGGAAATCATGAATTGGCAAAAGTTGCTTATGGCACTTTTAAGTTAAGGTGGAGTGACGCCTTCAGCATAGCGGCCGGCGATAATTGGATGAGAAAAACCGCGGACCGTGCTCTGTAGCGTGCTTTAGGAGATACCAATCCACCTGTGGCTTACGATGATGAGTATCTTTTCATGTGTAACGCATCTATAGGTGCGCTAATAGTAATATTTCCTTTGTATAATCGTATTTAAGCGAGACTTTAGATGGGATTTTGTTTTCCATTTCTTTTATATGTACCATTTAAAAGATAGCAATAGACATAATTCCTGGGGGCGAGAATAAAAATTCTGTTTAGTTTGTCAGGGAAATAGACAAGAATTTTTTTTATGGATATGTATTTATTTAGTTTAATTTGAAATATAAAATACTCATTATGTTTAGAAGAAGTGGTTTTTGATGGCACTGATGGCATATCTATGTAAAACTGTACCTACACAGCTGATAATAAGAACAAGAACAGGCCTGATGCAACGTGACAATTGAGCACCTTCATAATTATGTTGGTTACATAAAAATAAATTATTCCCAACATTTTTTGTAATGGAAAAATCCACTTCTCTTTTAGAAAAATACTATATTAATCCATGCTATTTCAAATTCTACCTGACACGAGCTGAATTGCAATCCACAGTCTACTAGGTCTTTCTTACATTTGTCCATCATTTTATCATTTTGGCTGCGTTAACGAGTACTCGGTACCCGCCATTGTGAGTTGACTAATTGTTGTTGCGTCACCCCTCTTATTCGTCAGGGTAAAAAAGTATGTGACAACCCTGAGGTATGACGTAATGTCGAAATGGAATAGACATTTCCCGCAACTTAAAACTAAAGAGTTTCCTTTTTCGCGGTATTTCCCGCGACTTAAAACTGCGTTAGACTACGATAATAGTTTGCTTTTTGTTAGTGGATCCTTTTTGTTTATAGTTAGTCTATGTAGTTAGTAAGGCAAGAGGTTCTTAGTTTCCATAATCTTGTTATTAGATAGGTTCGCGTAACGCAAATGAGACGTACAAGTACTAGAGTAAACTCGATATTGCCTCTCAAGTGTGTGTAAAACATAAGTGGGCACTCAGTGCTAACTGCACCGTAACCAGAGCTCGCGTCTAATCCTGCAACTCGATGACGTCAGATACATGCGTTAGATTTAGCTGAAGCTTAGGTACGTTTAACCTACATTGCATAGTTACAGGTTTATGTATACGATTCTGCTAAGCAATGCAATAGGGTCTTGATATACTATATGTTAAATATGTTTGTTAAATAAAAAAGGATGGGAAATGACTATGATAAAATATTATGTAAAATCTGTCCATAAATAAAAAAAATATTACAGCATACTAAAATTTATAATTAGAATTAGAAAAAAGCGTACTCTACTGAAGCCATAGAGATAGTATTAAATATATAACTCTGAATTAAAAATGTAATAACATCGGACGTATTTAAATCGTTTTATTTAACTGGTCCTGTTTGTTTATTTGTTTGGGTCAAATCCAATAATTAAAATTTTGCCCGATTCCTGTCGACGGGTTGATCTGAATTTTGTTACGCTTATTCACTTCCGTTTACAATAAAATAACACGTATTTAACGTCCTTATGGAACCAAGATGGCCGCCGCCATAAAATAGGGGTATCAAAAGAAAGCTCTTGACTTCATTATTTCTTATAAAATAAATCCAACATGGCCACTATTATAAAATGGCGGATTATTAATAACTTTTTGTACATTTTAATAAAACCGTTTAAGCTAAAATCTACAGTTAGGTCTTAACTAGGTTGAATAAACTCTTATTTTAACCTAGTTAAGATCTTTTACTAAGTTTTACTTCAATTGATCGTTCTATTTAGGTGCTACGAGTTAACAAACTCGTACACAGATACACGCGTTAAACTTACAACCCTCTTTTTACCGGGGTTTAATGGATCTTCTCGCGTTAATCCTAATGTGATGATAAATATGACTTCGTTTTGATATCGACATTTCGCATTTGCTGTTCGAAAAATGCTTCATCAATTTATATGTTCCCGCTCAGTGCCCGTGATCAATGAGAACAGTCTGATATTTGTCAGCGGCACGACATGTAAAATATGTTTAAACTTTTATCTGTCTGTGGGTTCCGCGTGAATCTTTTTCTAGCTCGAGAATGAAAAAGAGAGGTAGCTCTTAAGTACTTATATCTACTAGTTATAATGGTTACTTTTCTAGGTTAGATTCTTATTGTATTAAGTAGTGATATTATTATATCCTACTTCTTAGTATTATCCAATCCTACCCTATTTTACCCTATCGTATCCTTCTTCTTACGGGTGGAAATGCTTTACGCGTCCCCTCCAAATGAGCACAGGACGAGGGGTAAGTGGGACTCTCGTTCTTGGCCCGGGCGAGCGTGACTCCACAGGGTCTCCAGCTACAAGAGGTTGGCCCCGGTTTTCCATCTTACCTTATCCTATCCTATCCTATTTCCTACTAAAGAGAGATATCAAATCATTTATTATTTTTCAAACATTGGTAATACAAAATTTTAATCAAGTCAGTACAGCAAAGACCGTATCTACAGCCTCACATACTTTCGCAATTATAACAATCTAGATTCCACCCGCGGGGTATTAGGATAAAAACCTATATTATGTCTTATCATCATAGACAAAACATAGTTCTCTTTACAGTTATTTATAAAATCTGTTGTGTATCTGACGATTTTATAAATAACTGTAATGAGCGCTATGTTTTGTCTATGATAAGACTTAGTTTTTTATCCTAATACCACGCGGGAGGAAACTTAATTGTTATAAATTGTGAAAGTTTGTGAGGCTGTAGGTACGGTCTTTGCTGTACAGACTTGATTAAAATTTTGTACACACGTGCTTTACTGCATGAGTTAATGTAAGGAGTAGTAGGGTACTTTTCAACTGACTTCAAAATGAAGAAGGTTCTCAATTCGACATGTATGTACGTAATATTGTCGGAATTGTGCCAAATTCGCAGAGGACATTTTATATGAGCTGTGCCAAGTTACGTAAGTTGTATGTATGTATGTTTGTTTGTCTAGCGATTCCGCGAAAACTAGCCATCAGATTGCAGTGATTCTTTTTTCGTTAGATGCAATACCTTCTAACTTAGGGATAAATTAAAGTCCCATCAAAATCTGTTCAGCCGTTTTTGAGATATACGAATAGATTTAAGTTTTTAGTTAGTGATGTCACATTATGGTGATCGTTTTCGGAATTAACAAAGGGTGACGATTACGAATAATTTACTTCATAATTGGCGTAATGGTCAATATAAATGTACCACATGTAGGTAACAAATAAATAATAAATATTTTTAGTTTTTTTTATGGCGAAAATAATTTTAATCGTTCTTTTACGTAAATAAAACTTAGATGTCGCCGAGAATGAAAATATAACATTTGCTTTCAGACGCAAACCAATATAACAGTCAATATTACTAAGTAATTTACGAACGGGGATTTTTTCCAAGACAAATTCATAGGAATAAAATTCTCTACTTATTGGGTTATAATGAATATTAGGTTAGATACTGTTAATATGAACAAAAAAATCTTAGAAATAAAACTTTTGGGGGCTGAGTTACCTTCGTCCGTGGGAGTGCACCCTTTGTCTGAATCCTCACACGTGGTCCCCGGGTGGTGTCAGGTGACATCTAACTGGTAATTAATTTTACTGATAATTAACTGGTGGTAGGCTTAGGCCGTGGTTAGTGACCACCCACCAGACAAAGCGGCACCGCCAAGCGGCCTTGCCGTGTTCCGATGCGATATCTGGTGACACCATTTCAGAGGGTGGGTCGGAATTATTGCTAATTGAAGGTTTCTAACCATATGGAGACTCATTCCACCGTCACCTTCTCACCGATAATCACGAGTTAATCGGTTTATTGGGCAAGTGCGTCCCATCTTAGACTACATCATTGCTTAACATCAGGCAAGTTGTAGTCAAGAGCAAGCCTTTTTCGGAATAAAAAAAACTAATCTAAAAATTAACCCGACTTCAAAAAAGTCGAAGTTGAGAAAAGGTTGAAATAATAATTCAGGTCTTAACTTATTGCACACGGGTAGTAGAAACGTGCTTGTTGACGAATGATTTAAATATAAAATATGTTGACAGCTGATCCAAAAATCCAATCTGCAAAATGATCACCTTCGATAATGTAATTTAGATAGTGCTGTAATAATTAAACTAATCTATAGGATGTATATGAACGAAGCTCTTCCATTATAATTTGATCTTCGACTACATTTTCCAGTAAAGTAAATGTACTGTTAACTGGTAAGACGTGAAAGGTCTACGTATTTTGGACATGTGTTGCTGCTTGTCTGATCTTGAGGAGCCTTCTTGTGCTGGCAGGCTCCTTTAATTAATGTCTCTGAAACTACACGAGCCACACGTAACGAATACTGGGGGTACTTTGATAATATCTTTCAAATACTTATAAGTAATAATTTTAGTTAAGGGTTCAGTATGAAACTTGTGTTTCAAACATAATGCAGATAGTGAGGTTATGATTTAGTTTTGTTTTCAGTGTTTAAACATGTTGTGTTTAATGTTAAATCTTTTTCGGGTTCCGTTATAGGTACCCTTATAGTGTCACCATGTGCGTCTTCTGTTCGTTGGTGTTTCGTCATTCCAATCGTGTGACATATCATTAAATAGCTTATTAAAAATAGTAGGGGGATACTAAGAACGCTTTCCAAGTTAGGGTTCCATTTACGAAGATAAGATAAGATAAGATAAGATAGTCTTTATTTGTTTAAACATGGTGTACATACAATGGCATGCAAGATATTTGTTAAAAAAGTAAGTTCAGACATGTTTTGTCACTTGTTTCGGACATACAAATATTAACAATAGATCGAAATAACATTCAAAATAAAAAAATAAAAAAAAATATACCTAATAATATAAGTATAACTCTTGGAAATTTAATACTTTTAATAGAAATAATTTCCTCTTAAGGTGGCTCAGCGGTATAGGCCTCGCCTTAGAAAAATAAGGTGGCGGATTCGATTCCCAGTCGTGCCCACACATTTTTCTGTGAATTGTTTCATCTCCGCTGCTCAATATCGGTGACAGAAAACATCGTGAGGAAACCGGCATGTCTAAGAACTAATTATTCCAGGACATGTGACATCCACCAACCCACACTTGGCTAGCGTATGTGGATTGAGGTCTAAACTCTCTCAACTCGTAAGACGTTTGAGAGAAAACCCGCACCTAGCAGTTCGACACTAAAAAGGGTCGAAGTGAATTTCCACTTTAAATTGTAGCAATACCCTAAATGTATTTACTTGATATATTAAATAAATCTATATACAATCAAAGCTCCTAAAATGTGACTTGATCGAATATAATCCTTTAATCTGTCAATGCCAAGGACATAAACATCTGATTGATCACGGACACAATTTCCTATGTTACGTAAGTATTATGAAATTACCTATAGTAAAAATCTTTAATAAAGCCCTGTGCGATGAAAAAAAGAGTTTGGATAGGTAATGGCATACCTAATGTATATTATGGCATCGAGTTTACACTAAATTCGACTTACACTCTCTACTAGTTCTTTTACTTTGACTCGAACTCCGTCCGAAGCGAGGACCGGTGAGAGATGAGGCCCAGGATGACGATGACACGCGACGGTCCTAGTTAGGTATAATAGTATAACATCCTCGAGTTCAATTCGACTACATTTTACCTCAAAGAGAAACAGATTCACTGACATAAATGCAATGTCCTCAGACATATTACAAGAATAGGTTCTAATGTTTATTACCAAAAACTTCGCAATTATAATTAATTATGTAACTACATTACTCCACACAATGTCTAGTTAACTCCAGAAAGATTCAAAAGCTTTTAGAGATGTCGCTATTTAAGCCCTCGTTTCACCGGGCGGTGGAAGTTATAATGCAGTTTCTCTTAACTTTAAGATATGGAGTTTGCAGCTTGCTTTATTCTCAGTTGTTTTATGAGCCATCACATGTTAAGACTTGAAGGAGACTAATTAATACCTTATTAATCTGTCTCGATAATATTACTTGTAACAAAAATGGAACAGAAGGCAGTCTTACCTTAGAAGCACTCTTACCAATGTTAGTAATTTCGGTTTTTTTTATTCTTCAATAGGCTTAATAATAGGCTTTAAGCGCTAGCTTGACTACAACTTGCCTGATATTAAGCAATGATGTAGTTTACGATGGAACGCGCCAGCCAAGTATACCCATTCACTGGATTGATTATCGGTGAGAAGGTGGCTGTGAAATGAGCGCCCATATGGTTAGAAACCTTAAAGGAGCAACAATTCCGACCCACCCTCTCTACATGGTGTCACCAGACATCGCACCGGAACACGGGAAGACCGCTTGGCGGTGCGGCTTTTTCTGGTGGGTGGTCACTAACCACGGCCGAAGCCTACCACCAGTTGATTGTTACCTGATTTACACCACCCGGGGACCACGTGTGGGGATTCAATTAAAGGTAAAAGAAAGGTAAGGTGACTCAGCCCCTAAAAATCGAATCGTATCCCGAATCTGGGAAATGCATTTATTTATAAAATGAAGGAACAGTTGAGAAGTAACCTAACTGAATAACAAACTCAAAACTAACCGTAATAAAGAACTAAACTAATGACTAACCTAAACTAATGTGTTAAAAAATTATTCCGCTTCATTATCTGCTGGAAACGTTTCCGGAATATTGCCAATCATATCTTTACTATGCAATATAAGCATTACAAGAAGAGCGACTTGAACTTTTGTTAACTTTTAAGAAACCTTTTAACATAGTACGAACTTAACAAATTATTTAGTTATTCCCCAAAAATGTACGATTCGTTCAAGATCAATCTTCTGATTGTTTGAATCAGCAACGCGATCTTTCAGCAAAAAAAATCTTTAAAAAGATTTCAATGAAAAATCTTTCATTCAAAACAGAGGAATAAACTGCGTCGGTGTCAGAATCAGGAGCAAGCAGCGGTCTATTTCCATTAGCTGCCAGACATTCACACAATGGTAAGCAAGCTGTTAGCGCATAATGAAGGCATTGTACCACCGTCTGCGATCCGATGACGTCATTATCTCAAACCTCTTGCCCCGTCAGCAGTGCCACCAGTGATATATCGCTACCACAAACGATTTATTGATGTTTTGTCCCCAACTGTACCCATACATTATTAATGATGGTTTCAATTAATAAGATCAGAAAATCAGCACAATTCGAGCAATATTAGTCGCATTCCATTGCTACATAGCTCCATGTATAGTCTTACCTTACTACTACATACTTACAACGAGTTTTTGTAAGAAAAGTTGATTCTTTCACAGTAATACAGCTTTAAAACGGATTCTTAAAAATTGCACATACTTGAATATCACCTTTGGCAATTGGTAAGTTTTCCTGTTACAGGACATCTTTGTGTGATGAGCGTGATTGTTTGCTCACTGTCTGGTTGTACTTTATCTATATAGCATTTACAAAAATTTCTTCAGTTTTAGTATAAATACTTAGGTACTGCTTACCGTTTTTTTATTCTGCTTGCGTTAGACTACAACTTACCTGAAGTAGTCTAAAACGGGTCGCACCTGCCCAATTTACTGATGATTCACTCGTTATTACGAATGATTTTCGGTGAGAAGGTGACAGTGGAATGAGGCTCCATACGGTTTAAAACCATAAAGAAGTAACAATTTCAACCCATCCGTTGAAATAGTCTTACCCATTGAACTATTACTAACTTCTTACACATCGCACCAGCACACAGCAAGCCACTTGGCGATACGGCTTTGTTTGGTGAATATACGTACCTAATTTTTAAGAACATAACTCTAAATTGAAAATTTAATAATTCCAACCTATTTTTTTAGCTAAGAACACACCCGACTTATTGACCAGAATCGGTTCAGAATTGACCAGAAACGAAAAAAAAATCAGAATCGGTTCATCATTTCGGTAACTATGACGACGCAGCAGGCCGACACACATACACACACAGACACGTCAAACTTATAACACGCATAACCCCGTCGTTTTTACATTGACAAAATTCCACGGTTAATAACCTCAACGTTTCTATTATTCGAATACGTCGAATATTACGCCATCTATCCACTACAGATGAACCTAAAGAACGTTCAAAACGATGATGGGTTCAACTTCAAAGGATTGCCGTTTCTGTAGGTTTCCGTCGATACTGTAAAACGAACCAATGCAGCAAAGCTCGTTCAAATCGTACTTTACCTTGTAGCCAAAAGATGGCGATGAGTAGGAAGTTTTTTGTTTTGCCCGACAGTTATATAAATGAATTATATCGGACACGTATTTTTCAAATAAAATTACGAAAAAGCAAAATTAGTGAATTTTTGTCACGCTTAGTTAATAAAACCACTTTAGATTTTAGATCCCGACGTTTAAAGTAGTTTTATTTCAATGTGTGATATTTGCGTAAATCTAAGACTACGCTATACGCTACGAATACTACGCTTAGGTAAGTTTTAAATTATGTCAGTGTTATGATATAGCGGACTCCCTTTCCATAATTTTAATACGTTATAACTTAATATGGTTTCATTGCAATGATATAACAAAACCTGCGTGCCTAACATTTATTATATATTTTTTTGCAATGCACAACAAAACATGATACGGCTCTTGCAACATGTTTTCTTGTGAATGTTTCATCAGTGGAAACTAGGGGTAATGTTACTGACGAAATAATTAAAATATGATTTTTGATACGACTTATATAGTCGCGTCGACTAATATTAGATGGCTTCTAATCCTACCCTACATTATATGATACGTCAGCCATAAAGTAAATGGGCAGTAATGGGCACATCACATTTTTTTTACAAGCTTTTATTTAACTTGCCCTGTTAAGTAAGTGTAAGCGACGCAAAATGCATAACAACAATAAATTTACAAAGCGTTCAGAAAACTCACAAATGTGTCGATTTAAATAGTTGACACCAGATGGCGACACTGCGCCGCACTTAACCTCAGTAGTTCCACCATTAGTGAGTTTGCAGAACGCTTGCATTACGGAAATTTTGATATTTTTGTTTCTATCACCTACAACACTTTCTCACCGAAAATCATTAGTAATCACGAGTGAATCGGTATATTGGGCAGGCGCGTCACATCGTAGACTACATCATTTCTTAACATTAGGCAAGTTGTAGTCAAGCGTAAGCCTATTACAGAATGCATATATGAAAAAAAATGCATATATCTAGAGTACCTACCTACTCTACTTTTCCAACACAGGAGTAATCTTTAGGAACAAATAAGTAACTTAACACAGATACCACCAGGACAACTAGGTAACGCCTCCAATAAATTCACATTGCACATTTTCTACTCCTTGGGCAGATTGTGTCAGACAAATGCAGTCATCAGATGGTGCTAAAAATCTTTTGTTCAAATGACCCATTGTTGTTTTTAAACATTCATTTAAAATGCACACATGGCAAAGGACAGCAGAAATCATCTAAAATATTGTATAGAACAAAGTTATTGTTTTAAAGATGAACCTACCCAAAGCAATAAAATAAACTCATAAAACTAGGAAACAAAGCAATATTAGAATATGGTAGGTAATTAAGATCTAACTACACAGAACACCGACAGGCAAAAAACAGACCTAACGGTGCATCCACACCGCAGTTACTTTTTGTTGAGCAACATGTTCAAATGTTACTGAACAACACTCGATAGCAATAAGTTATTTAGTGTCAGTAAATGTTGCCGTGTTAGTCAATGTTGCTCTAACAATCGATAACATTGTTAGATAATGTTCCCTCAACAATGCGTCGATATATGTCGTGCTCGATTGTTGTCGAAAGTTATTCTTTGTTATATTTTTTTGAGCGCTCAACAGTTAGTAACAACTAGTTTCAAAAGTTTGAGATTGTTATTTAATGTTACTATGTTGCAAAATGTTGCTCAACAAAAAGTAACTGCGGTGTGGATGCACCGTAATAATAAAATGTGAAAAGCCTTCAAAGGGTTATGGCGTTCGTGGTGTTTTTAGTGAGCATCCCTGAAAGCTCATTTTCATTGGTTGTGAACACGGGGCATACGGGGTGCGGACGATTTTTTAAAACAAAATGTTTTTAAAAAATCAAACACCGAAGAAAC
The DNA here is from genome assembly GCA_936450015.1 of Meganola albula. Taxonomy (NCBI): domain Eukaryota; kingdom Metazoa; phylum Arthropoda; class Insecta; order Lepidoptera; family Nolidae; genus Meganola; species Meganola albula. The sequence continues at coordinate 6,275,714 of OW388155.1, read as the reverse complement.
CGTTTTTATTAGTCGTTAGGGCCCGTATGCTGGGTACGAGAGATTTTGTAACCCATGCCATAGAATCCCCTAGTTAAAGTTATAGCTTGGAGCGGGCTAATTTTCCGCAACTCGACGTCTTATGACGTCTTATTGAGGTGCCCTATAGTTGTGATTATTTCTGTAGCTCACAGAAATAATCACAACTACAGCTCTAAAATCTGGACTTAATAAAAAGAAAGCAAAACAATAGAACTCGACTTTTGGGTTAACTGCAATTAGCACAGCTGTATTTTTAAGTCGTCTAATGTTTTTATGACCAAAAAAGAATATGTTGTAGGTATTGGACTAGTTCAGGTACCTACCCACTAGCAAAGCTGCCGCCCGACCGCTGCTGTACCTTCGCCTGCAGCGAATAGCCCCTAAGGTGATTTTTTTTTATTATCTTTATGTATGGAGTTTAGTCAGATATGACTATGCCACTTCATTGTGCCAACGCAAACAATACAACAAACAAGAAAGAAAAGTAACTTAAATTATTGAAAATTATCGAATACCAGCTTCTACAATTTTGTACAAAGTGAGGGCCGATTTAGATAAAGGAGATGATAAAGCTATTGTACATGAAATACTATCTTTCAAGTCTATGACATTTTTATACATGCTCCTAACATTCTCGTTCCGAACACACTCCACAGAAATATGCCAAACGTCCTCTATTTGTCCACATTCGAAACACAGAGGAGATGGAACTTTTTTCATTAGAAATGCAAATTTATTAAGTGGAATGTGTCCGGAGTGAAGTTGCGCATTGTTCTTTAACTAAATACTTTGCCGATAGTAAGTACATAAGCAGGTAAAAGAGTGACTACCAAGAATCGAGTAACATAAAACTGGTAGTATTATGTTAGGTACTTGATTCTTCGTACTTTTGTTAACCAGTAGTCATTTGATTCTAGTATCTTGAAAAAGTAAGCACTTATTTATTTTGGAGTAGGTATCTAAACTTACTGCGTTGGCATTTAGTGCAAGCCGTGTGGTGGCTCATTTTAGTGAAGCTGTCATTTGCAACCAACGACAACAATAAAAAAAGAAAAAAGAAGAACTGGATTCATTCGCGCCATTTTTACACACACGTTTTTTCATTGTCACGATTTTTTACTGTAAAAGTACCAAATATTAAAAGCACAACTACCAAAACGCAGCCTTTAAATTTCATCTGCCACCTCGATGTCTAAAGGGTCATTTGGTGTTGAATTTCAACACCACATTATACTTGCTGACGGTCACACTCGTTTTCGATCGGGCGTACGAGTTCTTCGAGCGCGCTTACTCCGCGTTTTAGCGGCTTGCATGCGACTTTTGCGTCGTTCATGCGCTCGAAGAATGCGCACGTTATTACAGGGGGTCCTAATGGGTTCATTGGTACGTATAGTTAGCTAATATTGTACATATAGTAGGTATCTTCAATGTTAACCTGTCGACTGTCAGGCAAGGTATGAAGAACGTGTTAACGCTTTTTCGAAACCGGTGTCAAACATCCGAATAGGCTACTTGTAATCGCAGGCAACTACAATCCACTGAGAAGCGCAATCACTTTGGTGATTACCCGCGACCGCGAACTCCGATCAGCTGCTATAGGTAACTACAATAGGTAGGGACTAAAATACTAGTAGTAGCAATGTACGATTGCCGAGAAATCGCCCACGCCGACCCGTGGGCCACGCCGCACTATGGGGCGCACAGGCCAGTTTCGTGTCAAAAATCTATAAAGGAGACGTTCAAAAAATGTATAGAGCCTGGGATTAAAATAATTGTAAATTTGAACAGCAATCTGAGTTACATAGGTTAATAGAGCATAATTAATTAAATTTTTTGGTGTATTTAAAATAATTTTACACCCCCCCGTTTTTTAAAAAATTGAAATTGAAAATAAGAATCCATAATGCAATATTATGATTATTGCAATTGGCAACCCCATGGTCAAATGACAATTGGGCAACCAAAAAAATCAAAATTATTTCGACGCTGTCAATCAAACTGATCAATGACAATGACATCATGACGTTTCCCGTAATTATATTTTTTTCCACGCGTTTTGTTATTACACTAATAAGATAACAAATATTTTTCGTCATAATTACATTAAACTGCAGCTAGAATAATATTACAAGAGAAAAGTACTGTAACAGAATGCAATTATTGACGTGATTGCAATATTTATACTGCTTAGGAAACGGATAATTAAAGGTAATGTGCGTTTTGTTTTTCTATTACATTTATTTGATTTTTACAAAAATGGTTGCTCCTAAAATTCGTGTTTAATTAAATTCTAACAGCTTATTAAATAAGCTTTCCAATGAGGTATATCACATTGGTGTTCAAAATTCTAGCCCACTTTTGACCTCTCCTTTGTTTTTTTGTAAGAAGATTGCATAATTTTTTTTTAAATGCTAAGTGAGATAATTAGGCTTTTGAATGACATACACATTTTAATGATATTCTTGTTATTAATATGAAATAAAAGATAGGAAAGTAGGTACAAAAAGTTGGTTATTATGTTTCATAAAGACATTCTTTGCTAAAAAAAACAAATTAAGATTAATATTAGTATTGTCTTAGATTTACGCGAATATCACACATTGAAATAAAACTACTTTTTAACGGATTTTATCGCGGTTTATTTTAGATTTTAGATCCCGACGTTTCAAAGTCTTTTCAGACTTCATGTTCACGGGTGGACTGAGGTATTTGACGTCCAAAAATATTAATCACAATTATTACTGACTACCTTCAAACAATTAATATTAAAGTTGCGTTCCGATTTAAGCAAACTGAGCTCACAGTGTCTTGAATTCTGAGTTGATTTTGCTTGGGTTTTGGTACAAGTAAATTAAGCACTGGGTCCCAAGCTGGTAATATTCCAACCATTTTCTCTGTTAAAATTAGGATGTTTTTTAATTTCAATAGCTTCACGGATTTAAGACATTTAAAAGCATTGTCTAACCAGTGGTTATCTACTGTGGGACCAAAAATACTACGTCCAGCTGGATGGAGTAGCTATGGGTTCTCCAGTTTCCCCCGTTGTTGCCGATATTTACATGGAAGACTTCGAGGCGCGGGCCCTGAATACAGCTCCTATCATACCATCTTTTTATAAACGATACGTAGACGATACTTTTACCATCTTACCAAAAGTCAGTGTGTCTACTTTCCTCGACCACCTCAACTCCATTAACAACAACATTCAATTCACAATGGAGTTGGAGGCAAATAACACCTTAGCTTTTCTAGATATCCTTATAACCAGGAATCCTAACAATACCTTAGGTCATACAGTTTATAGAAAACCAACACATACAAATAGGTATCTAAACGGTGATTCGCACCACCATCCTAAACAGTTAGCTACCGTGGGCAAAACTTTGTTTCAGAGAGCACACGGGATCTGTGATGATGAACACCTTGACGCAGAGCTTAAGTACGTCAAGCAAGTATTGCATGACAACAAGTTCCGAGCACCGCGTCGCCGCAGACCACGTGTAAAACCAGCTACAGTTGAAAGGCAACCTGCAATTCTTCCTTATATAAGAGGAGTGACCGACAAGATTGGCTATGTCCTTAAGCGGGCTTCTATAAATACTTACTTCAAGCCAAAAACCAAGACAAGTCAATTTTTACCATCTGTCAAGTGTCAAGTCCCTCTACAAGATGCGGGTGTTTATAAAATTGACTGTGAGTGTGGACTCTCATATATATGACAAACAAAAAGAAGTATAGGGACTCGCGTAAAAGAGCACATAGCTGACGTAAAACATCAACGCTCGACGAAATCTGCAGTGTGTGAACATACTCAAAAAGGCCCCAAACATTACCTGAGATTTGATAAAACACAGGTCCTTGTCAAAGAAAACCGGTTCCTACCAAGAATGATCCGTGAAGCTATTGAAATTAAAAAACATCCTAATTTTAACAGAGAAAATGGTTGGAATATACCACCAGCTTGGGACCCAGTGCTTAATTTACTTGTACCAAAACCCAAGCAAAATCAACTCAGAATTCAAGACACTGTGAGCTCAGTTTGCTTAAATCGGAACGCAACTTTAATATTAATTGTTTGAAGGTAGTCAGTAATAATTGTGATTAATATTTTTGGACGTCAAATACCTCAGTCCACCCGTGAACATGAAGTCTGAAAAGACTGAAACGTCGGGATCTAAAATCTAAAATAAACCGCGATAAAATCCGTTAAAAAGTAGTTTTATTTCAAGATTCATATTATTATAAATATTATGTTCCAGTTGACGTGGAGGGTTCAGGGTTACAAGTAGGATCTTTCAGATATACTAGAAATGTCACGTCTAACCACTCTTTGTTCTGTCGTAAAAACTGTTCTGTTTTTCTTCCTGATTTATTGAAGCGGTCTATAAATTTCGTAATTGACGGGCCGGTGGCGTGGTCGGTAAGATACTTGCTTTTCACGCCGCAGGTCGTGGGTTCGATTGCCACCCGAGACAAACGCTAGTGATGAACATTTGTGTTTGTGTCGAGTCTGGGTGTAAATATCTATTATAAGTATACCTATATTTACAAAAGAAAAGTATTATATGTATAGTATATACCAGTTATCTGGTTTCCATAATACAAGCTCTGCTTAGCTTGGGACCAGATGACCATGTGTGTTAATGTCCCAGAATATTAAAAAAAAATCTTTTTGAATACTTGCAATGATTTTTGCTGTGTTACCATCAGATAGATCTCGTTATCTCGAATGTGGTCACTAATACCCGAGACGTAATGTTACTGTTGATCAAAACAAGACATATGTCACCTCTAGTACAAACGAATTCCGTCATGATAGGAAATTAATATTAATTAGACTTTTGTTCAGTATGAAAATCAAATATTAATTGTACATATTTACGTAAAAACACTTAATTTATAATAAATTATTGATGGTGGACGTGTGCAAATGAAAACCGCAGCTTTGTTAAAAAAAATCTCATGCGGTTTCATTTACCGAATCTATTCTTATCATAAACATTATATATGTGGGAAACAATATAGTGGGAAACATACATCGTCAACGGACATAGTAAACAGTTAATGTAGGTATTTTAAAAAAATTCATTTGTTCATTACCGTACTAACTTACGTCATCGTAAAAAAAAATTAACTTACGCATTGAAACTGCAATCAATTTTTTTACTGGTAAAACTTAATTAAATCATCTATCAAATAACAGAAATTCTGGACTGGCGGCAAATAGAGCTGTCAAAATCTGCTGTCCAGGTGAAAATTTCATAAGAGTCAAAATCTATATATTACAACATTAACATATATTAAAACTATAGCTATGATCAATAATTTAAAATTGAAGTAATAAACATTGACAGCCTCAATCAACCTGGTCCCCTAAATCTAGAATTGCCCGGCAACGTCCTAAGTCGAGGTTCATCTTTCAGGTTCATCAGGTCTTTATACTAGACCGGTTCGACAAGGACATTATGACCATTATGAACAATAATATTAAAGCTTACCTACTGGAAGAATTATTTAGTTAGTTAAAACAACAAAAACAATTAGTTATTTAAAAAGAAGCAAATTTAATAATTGTTACAGGCAATTTTCAAAATTGTGGAAATTTTAAGATTTAGTCCCTGTAGATATCACCAAATATTGAAATAAAACTACTTTATAACGGATTTTATCGCAGCACCAAATCATCAAATAATTAAAAATTATAACTCGAATACTACGAAAATTCGTAAAACTTTTTGGACACCCCTGGCTAATAGGATTTTTTTTTAAATCACTTCCGGGGCCACTATGTAGATTAATTAAATAAGTAATTACCTAATCATGCTGGATTGAGGTGTTATAACACTTATAACTAATTAAGTTGATAATTAAATGGATTAATAAAATAAAACAAAAACTATAAAATTTGTCTCTATTAAAATCAAATCAACTTTTAACGAAGGTATCTCTAAATCTATTTACATATCGACCGGTGATAGTCTGCATTCAGTTCCTGAAATAATCAAAAGTATACTTTAACGAAAAACGTGCAGGTAAATACGTAATTTAGACTACAAATTACAGTGACTTAACATTTAGCAGTTAAGGCTCTACTAGCCATGTCCTATTAACTTTGGCGGAGTTACACGAATGAACTAGATTCCACAATAATTTAAAACGGGACCCGGTGCAATAACTCACTCAACAACCCACTAATCTACAGCCGTAGTATGACACATTATTATTATTAATTTATTGAAGTTGCACGAAAGAGAAGTTGCTCTACACATTGTATAGCGGCATTCCTCTCCAACAATTAAGCAATCAACAACTTTAAGCTTGTTACGCCACCTGATAGTGAGACACCTTCTCGATGAGAGTGCACCTTCGATCTGAATCCCCACACGTGGTCCCCAGGTAGTGAAAATCAAGTGACAATAAACTGGTCCTGGCTCCAACCGTGGTTAGTGACCACAAAACTGAAGTTAAATCCCAACATTTTATTAAAAATTCTGTAGAGTTTTAGTGAAAATAAATAAAACACATGAGCAAACTAATTACCTGGCACAGAAGACTGCAGTAAGAGTGAAAATTACATTTTAACAAGAAGTTTAGTACTGTATGCTTGCCACACATACAACATTTACCAGATTTTGGCTGTGTATTCGTATTCAACGATTGGACATTACTTATTACTGGAGTGCATGTAGTAAGCTGTAATAAAGAGGAATATATTATTTTCAGATCTATATATTTTATTTAGTAACAAAAATCACGTATTTTTTTCAAGTACTTACCGTAAAACCATTAGTTACATTTTCGTTTTGAACTGGGCTTGTGTTGTAATACATATTATTATTATGAAATATATAATTCTTGGGCTGTTGTGGGCTATTCATTTTATATTGACTTGGACTATGAAGGCTCTGCACTGAATTTTGCGTATTTTCAATATTATGGTGAGACGGTACCATCCCGTGAATTTGATTCGGGGTTTGCAATGAATTTTGAGTAATAACAACATCATGATATGACGGTGGTAACCCTTGAATTTGATTTGAACTATGAACTTGACCTGGTATATTTACAGTTTGATTGTATTGCGGTGGTAAATTAAGGGAAATTTGATATTGGGAGAAATTACCATTCATTACACCATTATTAACATTTGAAAATGGTTGAGAATCCTTATTTTGTGAAATGCAGGTATTTTGAACATTATTGCTATGACTGTAAGACATTTCCAGGTTGTTGACTTTGCTAAAAGTTTCAGGTATGGTACTGATTCTAATTTCTCTGCTTGCAGGCCCAGTAACAAATAAGCAAGAAGAATTTGGAGGGCTTGCAGATTTTAAATTCAGGTTAACCATGGGCGGCACTTTAGGTTTTTGCTCCAAGAGTTGTCTCATTATAACGTTGTCTCCACGCAGCAATGGCACTGTTTCTAACCGTGTCTTTTCTTGTTTGACCCACAATACTAATTCTTTAAAAAAAGGTTCAACGTGGGGTATAGTACCCCTATTGTTAAATAATTTGTTGTTAGCCAAAGCTAATATTTTAGCCAACACATCTGCTATGAACTCTTTGTTATTTTCTTGCGGTAGAATTATTGAAAGTACTGTGCTATAAGATAGGTGAAAATAATGAAATTTTACAAGGTAAAAGGCTTTTATTGCTCGCTCCACGTCTAGTTTTTCTACATTTTTGAGTCCTTTTATTTTTCTCATGTTATTATATGCTTGCATAATGACTAAAATGTGTTCGCTTAATGTATTAAGCGATTCATCCAAATACGTATCACACATTTGAGATTTTTGGGGTTTTAAAGAATCTTTAATGCCTTTTGTTGATAGATTCTGTTTGTTCGATGCTACTGGCCGTGTTTCATTAATAGAACCTGGAGTCTTTTTCTTCTTCGTTTGTTTACCAGTTTTATTTCGGTTATCACTTTTGCTTTTATTCGTGCCAGTTATACACGGGCCAGACTCAACATAATCACAAATATTTTTATCTAATACTAATGAGTTGGCTTTGGCGTCTAGTTTTTCTTTTTTGATCACATTCAGTTCTACGTCGTACTGTACGTCTTTACTCCTACGTCTTTTGGTGGTTGTATTTTTATAATTACAAAATTCATTCTCTTCTTCAATTATTATATCAGGTATTTGATCGTCATCATCACTGTCTTCAAACACCATAGTTACATCGATGGAGGATTTAAAATCATATTTTGACATTTGTTTTAGCACTGATTCAGTGCCTGAAAAATAAAAAACAGTTAAAAACATAAGAAGCGTAGTTGAAACAGAAGCGACATCAGAAGTTGTTTTATTTTTTTCATACAAATTCTGAGTCGCTTCTGATGTTCTAAAAACCTGGCAATAATTCATCTCAGTAAAGCAAAAGCTCATCAACATGACATTGTGTGTTCTGCCACCTACGGTGATCAAGCAGACTTGGTGTTTCACCGAAACACAGAAATTTAAGATAGTATTTAGATTATAGTAATTTAAGAAACTTATACGCAGTAACTATCCTTAGACTAAAACGTCAAGTCAGCATCCCCAATACTAAAATTCACCGAAAAAGGAACCACAAGAAGGCCAAGTTGAAATAGGATAGCCAGTGTGGTGATGATGGAAGTGTCATATGAATTCAGAAAAATGGGCTCGGATAATTATTCATTGGATACCGTAACACTGTAGGTGTCTGCGAGAGAAACTTAAAAGAAGTTGGCGGGAAGATGGCATTCGATAGATTGGTCAGAAATAGCAAACAACAGAAAAAATAAAATACTTTGGGAGAGATCCCGGCAGTGGAACAGTGGATAAAGGTTTGATAAAAAACCAATCAAAAGCGATTAAAACTCGCACGGCAGAGCTCGTTTTATACAGCTCGTAGTCTTTCTCGTCTGCTACAGCCAATTTACTCCGAAACTACTAGACTGATTCAGTTGTGGATGGCTCGGTTCCTAATAGGATTGAGCTGAAATTTGGTACACCTATGCGAATTGGTAAACCTAAAAACCTAAATGAGATGGACCCTTAAGGGACTACGCACATTTATTCAACTCGATTCAGCGTTTGTCTATAGAAAGCTACGATTTTGTATGGGACGCGAACGCGCCGTTCAGCGCTGAACGGCGCGTACGCGTTCCATACAAAAGTAAAAAGTAGTCCCTAACGGATCAAGATTTAATGAGGATTGAGTTAAAATTTGGTACACATATGCGAATTGGTATACCCAAATAGCGAATGTGATGAGTTGAACCCTTACGAAACGAAATTTGATAGGTCAGTTCGTAAAATAAATGACATACCCAAGTCTACTTACAATGAGAATCTGAAAAACTCTTTCATTTGATACGTCACAACTGTAGTAGTAAATTAAAAAATATCAATATTTTTTAATTTACTAATTTAGCCAAAAAGTTTGTATATCATTATTAAATTTACACACCACGTCCCTCTACCTAACCTTACTTAAGTGTATCCAATTTCAACTCAACCGGTCTAGTATTTTCGGAGCAAATCGTATCCAACAGACGGACAGACAAACAACAGAGTGATTCTACAAGGGTTCCCTTTTTATCTTTTGAGGTATAGGACTCTAAAAAAATATTATAATAACTTACCGTCCATCGCCATGGTAATATTTTTGGTAAACGGTTCTTGCTGATGAAGATGCAGTTTGATTTGAAGACCTACAACGCAATAGACAAATTAACTGTAGAAATCTTGAAATAAAACTACTTTTTAACGGATTTTATCGCGGTTTATTTTAGATTTTAGATCCCGACGTTTCAAAGTCTTTTCAGACTTCATGTTCACGGGTGGACTGAGATATTTGACGTCCAAAAATATTAATCACAATTATTACTGACTACCTTCAAACATTAATATTTAAGTTGCGTTCCGATTTAAGCAAACTGAGCTCACAGTGTCTTGAATTCTGAGTTGATTTTGCATGGGTTTTGGTACAAGTGAATTAAGCACTGGGTCCCAAGCTGGTGGTATATTCCAACCATTTTCTCTGTTAAAATTAGGATGTTTTTTAATTTCAATAGCTTCGCGGATCATTCTTGGTAGGAACCGGTTTTCTTTGACAAGGACCTGTGTTTTATCAAATCTCAAGTAATGGTTGGGGCCTTTTTGAGTATGTTCACACACTGCACATACTCAAAAAGGCCCCAACCATTACTAAAATAAACCGCGATAAAATCCGTTAAAAAGTAGTTTTATTTCAATGTGTGATATTCGCGTAAATCTAAGACAATACTATGTAGAAATCTTATTTATATAAAATAAATTTGTGTTAATATTATTTATAACTCAAGAACGGCAAAACTGATTTGGCTGAAAATTGGTGGTGAGGTAGCTTAAAACAAGGAGAAATAGGATACTTTTTATCCGTTCCCGGGGGACGTGACATAAAATGCGATTTCCGTGGGACGGAACATAACAAAACGCAACTGACGTGAAATAACAAAATGCAACTGACAGCTAAACTTGATGTTGTTGATTAGGTAAGTATGTATGGTTGAAAATTTGACAACTAGAAATTTAGAAGTTGATCGGTAGATGTGTTTGCTTCGAGTTTCTAGTAGCTAATTTTGCCGACATTATTATTAACTAATGGTTCCTGTATGTGTAAACAAATGTAACACCACGAATATATCCCTCATGGAGTATGATAAATTAAAAAAAAATATATGGCACTAGAACACAGTGCGCGGTCCTTTTAAAATGAGTCCAACGGACTCACCGGTACTCAGTCACACGCGGACTATCGAGTAAATGACGCATGTTGACACAGCTCATTAATTTTAGGTTTTGTGCTTATAAACAAACCAAAATGCCTTCTTGTGTGTGTTTACCGGTGAAGAAGGTGGCAGTAGAATGAGCCTCCATATGGTTAGAAACCTTAAAGGAGCAACAATTCCGACCCACCCTCTTGCATGGTGTCACCAGACATCGCACCGGAACACGGCAAGGCTGCTTGGCGGTGTGGCTTTGTCTGGTGGGTGGTCACTAACCACGGCCGAAGCCTATCACCAGTTGATTGTCACCTGATTTGCACCACCCGGGGACCACGTGTGGGGATTCAATTAAAGGTGTACCTACGGACGAAGGTGACTCAGCCTCAAAATTCACACAAATGACTGTAACAATAGTTAAAAAAATTACACATTCGTTACTGTATTTCATACAACTTGACTTCATAGTTACAAATTCCAACTATCACTCCCAAAACAAGCAACATAACTGAGATAACGTTTTAAATAACAGGTAAAAAATACATTCCTCTTTTGTCTATTCATCTACCTAGGTCCATTTTTTTATCACAAAAGTTTAAAGGTTTTGTTAATCTGCTTCAAACAATACAGGAGAATAATAGCAGGAAAAGCCCTAAAATTTTCATTATGTGAGTTCTAAGAAATGTTTAAGCTCCAGTCCCTGCTATTTTTATTATTCGGCTCGGAATGTTCGTTTGAACGAAGCTTCTTCATACGGTGTGGTGTCAAGTCTGACCTTGAGGGAACATGCAAAAAATGATTCACTTGGTACACAAAGCGCTTAGGTTAGAGTGCGCGCCTAGGTCGTCCGCGTAGTTTAAATAAAATAGCGCCTGAACGATCGAAATATTAAAAGCGTCTGGACATTTAATGTATTTGTTCTAATGTCAAGGCTAAATAACAGCAAACTACACCGACATCGCAAACAAATTGACGTTTATTTAATAAACATTTATTGTAGACAAACACGATCGAAAATCGATCGATATCGATTTCGTCGCAGTCACGATTCACAATGAGAAACCGCCGCCCGCTTTTTGTTTTGTCATTATAGTATTATGCCAATATAATGGTTTGGCCCGTGGCGTGGTCGGTAAAATACTTGCTTTTTACGCCGCAGGTCGTTGATTCGATTCCCACCCGAGACAAACATTAGTGATGAACATTTGTGTTTGTGTCGAGTCTGGGTGTAAATATATATGTTGGCACATCTACTTCTCAATGTATCAGCTGTCATTTTATACTGTCATCGCGTCCGTCTTTGAAGTCAGCTGTCAATCGGAAATGTCAATATGAACGAACGAATGAACACCGACCACGAGTGAAGCGGCCATCTTAGAATGGCTGACACTGTGTGTCGGACCGTTGTGTCGTCGGGAAGTGCAGCAGATGCAATAACGTGCTCGGTGAACGTTATGATTAAATCCAACGTAATCTTAACGATCTGTAATTAACTGGTAGAATTAATGATTGTGCTATCGAGAGATTGGGTTGAAGTGATATTTGTCGTAGTTATATTATTGGAATATCGTCTTCTTACCCGATTATTCACGCCTAAATAAAGTGGTCTGCTAATCCTGATATTTTTAGTCTAAAACCTTTCAAAAGCCTTTATATAATATAAGTATTATATTTACAAAAGAAAAGTATTATAAGTATAGTATATACCAGTTATCTGTTATCCATAACACAAGCTCTGCTTAGCTTGGAACCAGATGACCGTGTGTGTTAACGTTCCAGAATATTTATTTATTATTTATCATTAACGGCATTCCCCGTTAGTAAACCCTAGTATTACAGCGAATTGGGTGCGCGCTCGGGTGCTTTGTTTGTATATCAACCTCGATAGTATACCTCCCGCGCGGCATGCATCTAGTGGCGACGCACGATGAGACGCGACGCGGCGACGCGCGACGTAACGACCGACGGCAGCCAGTTAACAATGACGGCATGACTGTACGCAACTAAAAAAACGGTGGCGCCAAAATTTACTCCCCTGCTACGCCACCGTTTTCTGGCAGGTAGCAGAGAGACGGGTACTTGCCGCTTTAACCGCGAAATTCAACGTGTTATTATTATTTTATGTTGGTCACACCTATTAATATAAACGTAATAAGGATAGAGTAGGCTAGAAAATTCGCGAAAACCAAATACGCTCCAATGCAATGTTATGTAACAAATTCGACGAGCCAGAAAATGCAGTACCTAGACTCGCTAACCGCCTATGCCTACTTTTTCGTATAATTTTAATTTCTGATGATTTTGCTAACTAACTTACGCGTATTAACTATTGAAATTGAACCATTACTATTGATGTTACAACTAAAGTACAAGTATCGGCACGAAAGTCTAGCGCTGATTGTTCTTGCGCAGAAGTCTTCTTAAGTCGAAAATTTGGTATCACAGGGGGGGTGAACGGTATGCGGGCGGAGTGCGTAAGCGCTCATTGGCTCTCCAGTCGAGCTTTGTTTCCCGCAATGCTACGACGCGTCGTAGCATTGCGGGAAACAAAGCTCCGCTCACTTTTGGTGTACATTCGCGCTTAAAGTTTTATTGTTATCGCAGTTAATTATTTATTTATTTCTATCACTGCCACGTGACCAATTGTATCTAAAAACTACTTTACACGAAGTTACTTTTTTCACAGAACTTCTTTTTATTCTTTTTTGCACCGGCATGGAAGAAAATATAATAATATAAGTATAATATTATATAATAATAATATAATAAAATAATAAATTGGTAGAGCAATAAATGTGTACGCGGTAGTACACATGCGCAGCTATCACCTCCGTACTTCGTTCTGCGCTAGACTTAAGTGCCGCTACCTGTAGGCTGTAACAGTCGTCCTAACAAACCACTGGAGCTTTATTATTGCTGTTAAAACCCGACCGCCCGCGCCGCGCCCGGAGCGGAGGTTGTAAATCAACCTTTTTGTAAAAAGAATTATTACCTGCTCTGTTCGACGAAATGTTTAAGAGGGTATAGTTTTCGTTTGTTTTAAATTGTAAAGAATACGTCGAAGTTTCAAATGAAACAAAAAGTTGCTATATTCGAATTGTGTTTTATGTAAAAGTATGCCTGATGATACGCAACTTTACCTAATTTTTACTTTCCTCTAAGTTTGCGAATTTATTTTTTTATGGGTGTGTGAGTTTATATGCTTATTTTAAAGGAAATTCTATGTAGAACCCAAAAATATACAGAAATCTCTAGATGTTCTAACAAATTATCGAGTAATCTGCAAAAGAATGCATCCGTTCCCCTCCGCGCGGGGCAGCGACGCGGGGGGAGGTCAGCAGTCAAAGGGTTTTGGCGCGCGGGGCCGCCGTAGCAGTAGAGGGGTTCGCGCCCGGGTGCATTGTTTGCATATCAACCTCGATAGTAGACTTCCCGTGCGGCATGTAGCGGCGACGCGACGCGACGACGCGACGTAGCGGCGGGCGGCAGCCAGTAACCAATGACGGCATGGCTGTTTATTGCACGGGCTCCGTCATATACACCGTCATATTTATCATCCACTGACTGGCTAGTGCGCGGCTGGCCATAAGAGTTAGTCTCATCTTTGACAGAGGTTCAGTAGTAAAGATAATTGTAATTATAAACATTTTTGTGCGAATTTTCTAAAACAAGTAAAGTTGGTATTGATATAAATGCAGACGTTATTTTTCCTTTTTGACGTGACAACGTCTTAAATTAGGTTGCGGCTGGGAGGCACTTATGAAAAAGTGTAACGCTCGGTAACGTTACGATGAGTCACCGAACGAGAGAGAGGCCCGCCGAATGCCTTGCGTCTCTCTCCCACTCAACTATGTTTCATCCTTCTTCCTACTATACGAATGAATATTCACATTAAAATTATTTTACCACTCAAAGTCGTTGTCACGTAAAACTTTCGCCCGTATACCGAATTTACAGGCAACCAATTTTTTTTGTTAGGTTATACTATTTACATTTAATTTTAAATATTACTAAAGCGTCAAAAAATTCTTCCGCTTATCTAACTTGGGACAGAATTTTTTTACGCATTAGTTTAGGTTAGGTCTTAGTTAGTTTAGTTCTTAATTTAGGTTAGTAATTTAGTATTGAGACTTTTATCTGTGGTTAAGTGTTTTATGTCCAATTTTATCTATGTTATAAATAAAATATTACTCAGTTCTAGTGGTCAAAGTTCACTATTCGCCATGATAACATTAGATAATAAAGACTTGTTTGTTCCCATTAGATATTAAAGTATTCATAATGAAAGCTATTATCAAACATTCAGCAGTGCGCCATTGCATCGTTGACAGTCACACGCGAATGCATAATGAATTAATTGTAAGCACAATGTAATTGTTGTTAATCGTGCAATAGGGTATGTTGACCCCCTGTACATTTGTCCTAAGGTGATTGCTATGCGTTTCAAATAAGCATAGGACTGGAAATCCGCCATCTTGGACCGGAATGCGCAACAACTTCACATTTGTTAGTACGGTAGGCGAAAAATGTTTGTTCCTTATAATATTCATATCTGAAAAAAATAAACATGCATATCTCTTATTGTCTTTCGAGTAATATTGAACAATTGGATATGAATATTTAGCTAAGAACATATTTTATTACCTTCCAACGAAAAAAAGGAGTGCATAAGTGAAAACGTGTGTTTATATCCGTGTATATGTAATTGTGTACAAGTTTGTGACATCCTGGCGCGTAAATATATGTAGCTGTATGTAACTACATACTGTAAAATTTTCTACATTTACCACGTCGCGTCTCCATACATATTATTATAAAATAATATTACTGTCTGTGGTTTGGTATTTTGTGTTTAGTAAGAATACTATTACTTGTTTAAAGGTATGAAGTTAGCCGCGAGTCCAGTCCTGTTGTTATTTGAAACGCACACTTATGACGTGACTAAAATAAGTGTTGGTAAACTATGTGTAACTGTGTATTTCAATGTGTGATATTCGTGTAAATCTAAGAAAAAACTATATCCATGTTTATTTATCACAATTGCTAACTATTGAAAATAACGCACACAATTGTAATTTTTCATGACACAAACCATAACTCTGAGGTCTCCATCCATAAATGTATTATTTTTTAATAATCACACTTTCGTAAGGTAATATTTTTAAAAGTAGGTATTTTACAAAACAAAAATGCTTTTATAATTTTAAAATAATGTAACTACTTTATGATAGTTGAGAGAAGACCTGTGCCCAGCGGTGGGACACTAAAAATGGTTGAAGTGAAGTGTTCAAGAGGCAGAAGCGGCTGTATTAACTATTGTTTTATTTATTCGGGAATAACCATGACCTTGACTATAACTTGCCTGTTGATAGGAAATGATGTAAGTTAGTAAGTTAACACGCGGTAGGATGCGCGTTCCTAATTTACCGATTCATTTATTATTACAAATGATTTTCGGTGAGAAGGTGGGGTTAGTGGGTCATCTTAGTGTCAGTGGAATGAGACTTTATAATATGGTTAGAAACGAAAAAGGAGCAACAATTCCGACCCACCCTCTTTAATGATATCAACAGACATCGCACTGGAACGCGGCAAGGTCGCTTGGCAGTGCCTACATAATTATGGGAATGAGATAAGTTGGTGAATAAAAACAACTAACGTCAAAAAGGGAGCTAAGATATTTTGCTCTGATAAAACAAAATAAATTGCTAATCCATCTATATTTAACGGACTTGCTTAGATGACTATGCATTTAACACATTTAATTATAATTTCTAACATTCGAAGTTGCGCTCAAACAAACATTTAAAATAACAACATCCAAACAGCGAACATTTTATTTTGAAATCGATTAAAAATATTATGTCAATGTAGAAGTAGTTACTCTACCTGCTTATTTTATTTGTTATAACCAAACACGCCAATATATCCAATGAATTTAAAAAAGTATCCACCTTGTTCCTTTTCACACACACCGAAATACATTAATTCTTCACAAATCACTTTTAAAATATCATTGCATTATATGATATTATGTAACATAGATAACACATAATATTATTATGAATACAAAACGAAACGTAGCACCCTGATGAAAGGACGAAAGCGTCGACGCTGCGCAAGGGCAAAGCGCATACTGTTAAACAGGTTACACTAATAAATATACAAAAAACAAACACATTGAAATAACAAGGGATAGAGGCTATTGTCGATGCGGCGCATGGCGGGATAAATAAATATTTTGTTTGTGTGCGTTTTTGTGTCGTCGTGTGCGTTTTTATTAAAACCAATTTTTAACCCACATCTAAAAAAAGGAATGAAATTCGCTAATTACACCATTAAATGTAGACCGATTTTAAAAATTATTTTTTTATTTATCATTATTTATTTACCATTGTTTTTTTTATCTGATGATAGACTTCCGAACTATAGAACAGGACTGCTTAACAATAATAATTATAGTGGGACATTAACACAGCCATATCCAACCTGCTTTGTTACCGCATATCTCCATAACCACTATACCGATTTTATTGTTGAAATGTAGGTAGTGTATACCCTAGAATAGGATATAGGCTAATAATATTTTCAACAATCATCAACTAAGAGGGTTAAATAGAGGGATGAAGTTTGTATGCGACTTTTTATTCCTTGGTCCTATTCACTTAAAATTCGGTAAACATAAATCTTAAAACAAATAATGAAACACGTGTTTTTTATTTTTCCAAAATTGGGGCTACCCAAGCGGTGTAAAAAAAGAGTTTTATTGTAAAAATTAAAGTTTCTTTGGATCCCTTTAATCCCAAGTCCGATTCACTCCAAATTCATCACACATAAACCTTAAAATAAATCATGAAACACGTGTTTTTTATTTTTCCCAAACTAACCTCGGTGGAGGTGTTAAATAAATTTATTTGAAAAAATTAAATATTCCATAACTTGAAATAAAACTACTTTTTAACGGATTTTATCGCGGTTTATTTTAAAATCCGTTAAAAAGTAGTTTTATTTTAATGTGTGATATTCGCGTAAATCTAAGACAATACTACTCCATAACTGTTTAGTCCTTGGTCCGATTCACTATTCGCAAAGCCTGCGAAATTATTCTGAGGGTGATTTTCTTCAAAGTTGATATCAATACTCCTTCGTGATTTTGATCTAAATTACTTTTTATATCGACACAATGACATGTTTGATAACTCAAAGCTACGAATAGAATTCAAAAAAATTTAAACTTGTTCTTGGTTATTTAAATGAAAAACTTACTTAAGGTCTAAGAGCCGTAGAAAATCGAACTTCACCGGTGTGTCAACCAAGTTAGACATATTTTTTATGAAACCCATATATATTTATAAACATGCATGGGAGCTTGCCGATTTTAAAATGTTCCTTGCTATTTTTAGTTTAATTAATTTTAATGAAAAACAATAGAAATTCGGCAAGCTCCTATAATCATGTAAATATGAAAAATGTTAGAGCTATTTGCTGCCAGTCCAGAATTTGTGTTATTTGATAGATAATTTATTTAAGTAAGGTGCCTGCCTCTTAGGTAATGAGATTACGTGATCAGGCATATAAACTCATCTGTGTTGCTGTAGACTAGTTTGGAAATTATGGATACGACATTGGTTCTATGATGGCGGATATAACTTTTTACATAGTATCATGATGGGTGACATTTTCGAGGTAATCGAGAGTCCATATTACGAAAATGACACCTATTTTGAGATCCAAGATGGCGGATGTGATTTGTTACATTAAACCATTATAGGTGTCGTTTTCGAGATTAGTCAGGAGGACGCAAAATCGGAAAATATGAAAACCAATTTTGGAATCCAAAATGACTTGGATCCAAAAAGTGCAAGTAGACTTCGCACGGGAGGGGTCCTGTGCGGTTTTGTTGGGGATATCCATGCTAAGGATAAATGCTAATAAGTTTATACTGTATTTTTTATTGTGACGTTGACTTACCGAACCGAGGTGTCTCCTGGTGCACGTTTGCTTTACGTGCATGTAGAAATAGATACATCTCATGCAAGTTTACCTAAAGTGTTGGAATATAATCGCCTCAATGGGAATAATAACAACAATTCAATAAATTACTTCATTTATTAATTTAAGGTAACACTGAAGACAACCAGGGTAATTTTCCTGTTGTCTTAAAATTGTGCCAATCGTAGAGAAATCTTCCAAGCACTAATAACAACACTGCTAACAGAACTAAGTTGATAATATTTATTGTGCTTATTGGCATTTCTACATCGCTGCTGCAGACGTTTCCTAGCGGTATCGTACTAATCTGAAAAGAAACATATTTTTGAACACTGACAAATATCTCGAACTATACATACAACATGGTATCACCGAATTCGTTGATTCTAGTATCTAGGTAAATATAGTAGGTATATATTACATACAATAATCACAATTAAATCATAAATGTTATTAACTTCGCATAAAAAAAGCGGTGTTATAAGTTAAAACGTGTGTTTATATCCGTGTTCATGTATTTGTGTACAAGTTTGTGGCATCTTTTAGGTGGGTAGTTGTATGTAGCTACATACCTAAGTAATTTTTTCTACATAAATCAGTTTTCCATAACTTTTAAAATAAAATTATTGTCTGTGGTTTGATATTGCGGTACTTTTGCTTGGATTTTGGTATGAAGTTAGCCGCGAGTCCAGTCCTATTCTTATTTGAAACGCATAGTACAGAGAAACTTTTTAACTGCGCAACCATTGAGAAAAAAAAGCTTAAACTTTTAATGAACAAGTATCCTTAATTTGATCTCTATACTAAAAAATGGAGTTATCGCTGACGAAAGATGACTTCAGGACTTCATGCGCCACCTCGGGGCCGCCGTATCAGCTGTGCACTCACTAGGTATGTATGTGTATATTCACTGCAACCCTTTTTAGGGTCCCACTGATGGGCACGGATCTTCTCTCAACTATAGGCCCTAATCCTCACGCACACGCTGGTCAAGTGTGGATATCACATGTCCTTGAATGATTAGTTCTTAGACATGCCGGTTTCCTCACGATGCTTTCTGTCACCGATATTGAGCAGCGGCGATGTAACAATTCACACAAACATGTGTGGGCACGACTGGGAATCGAACCCTCGACCTTATATTTCTAAGGCGAGGCCCGTACCGCTGCGCCACCGCTGCTCTAAATAAATATTCAAAGAGAAACAATTCAACTAAAACCTTGAAACGGTAACAGATAAGGTGTCATTAGTTTTAAAAAGTACCTGCATTCTTGCAGTTTTTTTGTCACTGGCCGCGGAACACCTTATATCAGACAGATCTCGTATGACCCTCTTGTACTTCATAAGCAGACTTTGGAAGCGAGGTATGTAGTGGCAGTCGCAACGCCACGGGTTGTCTCCCAAAAGAACATGCATTATATTGTTGTTTGCTTGAAATGCTTTGTCGAACGCATAAACTGGTATCTGAAAACACAATGATGGTATATAGTGTATGAGTTTTAACCCCGTATTCATAAACGTATTTTAAGCTCATTATAGCTAAAATAGGTTTATAATCCGTTTGTCTTTGTCTGTCATTTTGACATTTATACTAGTAAGAAAGAGACCATTTTATCTGAAGCATTTTTTCTAAAGAGTCTTATGCCATTTTTTCTGAATAAGACCGCTTAAATTTTTAACCCCCGATGCAGATTGACATGGTCACTGCTGTCAATATCGGTTTGCGATACCTACATCGGAAATACTTTATTATCATTCATATCATTCCCTTAGGACGAAAGTGTATGAAGCAATAAGGAAATGAACATTTATGATCATTGGGCAGTCAACAGAAAAATTAGGAATTCAAGGTGTTTATTGTAATATTTCCCTCGTCAGTCTCGTGATTAAAGTTGGACATTCAAAAGAACAACAAAAACGGTGTGAATAATATTGTTTTCTTTCAAGTAGGTATCTAGTATTTTAGGAGATGACACATATATGCTTTAATTTGGACTTTATCAACAGTACAATTATTATTTTAACCTTTTTTCAAATCGGATTAATTTTTTATATTAATTGTATTGTTAAGATTTTAAATTCACATCAATAGTACCTAACCTGAGATTATTATATAATAACTAGCTGCCCCAGCGAACTTCGTACCGCGTATTTATTAAAAAAAAACGACGGGTTGCACTCCGGGAGTGCCGGCAGAAGTGAAAACTTGATTATTAACGTCGAGCATGTTTGATATTTTGGAATGGTTAGGGAATAATTTTGCACCAATTGCTTTATCAGTATAAAAGTACTATCATTTATGTGGTAGAATACTATATTCATTTATTGCGCTATCGTACACAAACATGACAATTTATATTACATTAAAAATTTAACTGTTTTCTGTCACCATCCATGGATGCGCGTGGCACGCTGTAACATACACGAACATTCGCGCAAGCGCCCTGCGCTGCCTAAACGAAACAGTAGGCCCAGGCATACATTTTCGCCGCGCCGTAGAGAGGGGATAGCTGTCTACTCTCCATCCGTCTTACGCTTTTTCGATCAGGTCACGTGTCCTGACGCGAGTTTAAGATTTTATACCCATTACAGAAAAAGTGCTCAACGCCGCTAAAGAAGTTTTCACTTCAAAAAATGTAATCGATCCGTCTAGTGGTACCCTGGTACCAGATAATAAGCGTGGTACCGCTTGCCCTAACCCTGTAATGTGCACGCGAAAGGAGGTATGAAGCGAGTGCTGAAGTCATTTCATATTTTACAGAATTTGCCAACTACATATAATTTGTGAAATTTTATTTATTTTTTTCATTTAAGGCTTAAAATACTTGAAATTAATTGAAACTTCAACCCTCTACTCGCATTCTGAGAAAAAATGTTCAGTCAGGAGTTATTTTTTTTATACTTCGATAGCCTGGCGCTTGAGTACAACTTGCCTGATGTTAAGCAATGATGATGTCCTTGTAACATTGGCCCTTACACAAGGTCCTCATTGTTAATTAGATAATAAAGAGTAGTGTCACATGTAGTATTAGGAAATAGAAATTTAGAAACAGTTACACGTCTCCATAATGAACACTAACCATTGTTTATAGATACCTAACTCTTATTTATAAGGAAACATTCACTGATAATAATGACCCATTGTTATTTAGGGTATTTAGTGATAAGCTTGCATGAAATAAACCAGTCTCAATCGGTGCTTCAACAAGAGCACTTGTCTCCGATTTGTTTTTTTAAAAACCCTCTTGTCTTCGCCCACAACCTAACTACGGACGTAAAGAAAATGTGCTTCTGGGTATTAAAGCTATATAAAATATTATCTTCATGTTTACCAACCTGCTTTAGTAGATTCCCTCTTAGACTAAGTACCCGGAATGAGGTGAACCACTCCGTTCCCTCCAGTTCTTTGACAGCTGATATACTGTTATTGTCTAAATACAGATCTGCGAGGCGTTTGTACTGGGGATTGTGGACGATAGCTCGAATCGTGTTCAACTGCGGAACAAAACAAAACATTAATTACATTAAAAAAACATAGAAAAAACGAACCGCTTTTCTAAAACTTTAAAAAAGTGGTGCACCCCATACTTTCCCCGAAATTTTGGATTCCACTAAAACTAAAACCCCACTCGGTGTAATTAATCTTACTAAAACCCCACTCGGTGTAATTAATCTTGGAAAATGGGGTTCAAAACACCCCCTCCTTTGCCTTTGTTAGTGATTTTTTATCAAATATAAGTATAAACAAAGCAACTAACTGTCACCACATTTCTACTTTAATTCGATGAGAAGTTCTGTTTAATAACTTTGAAGTCCATCCCCAGATAAAAAAAAATGTAAATGATGCTAAAGGTATCTACTATTTTTATTGCAAAAATCGACCCACAGTAGGCGGAGTAATTAGCGAACATGCATAAAAAGTATACATCCGACCAAACATAGAACTTCTTCCTTTTTCTCAGAAGTCTGTTAAAAATAAATCTGATACATATCACAACAAATATTTTTTTAAATTAATTTCTTAACCCTATTCCGTGGCCGGGATGAAGGATAGGCTGAGAATAGCCAAGAACATAGGAGATTTTATAGTACACACGACTACACATCAAGCTATATATTTCCAATATATGCTGATCTCACATTGTATAAGATTTCCGTACAACGAGAGGTTAGCATATACTGGAAATTTATAGCTTGATGTGTAAACGTGTGTAGGTACACCAGTGTGCAAACATACCGGAGAATGAAGAAAGAATATGAAGGAAACAAGCTACTCTGGCAGTCAGGGCAGGCTACCTGCTTTCTTTCTGTATATCCCCCCAATGTCTCACGGACTGACGGTTGAAATCAAGCGGTACCGAAACGGCCTAAGGTGCTCTTTGAGTTACTGAGTTGTTTCATCACCAACTTTCGTCCACTGACTAGCGCTAAGAAAGATATCAGAATAGATGTTCCTATCAGTAGGTGTAGGACAATAAAGAAGTTTAGCGCAGTGTTTGAACAAACCTTTATGGCTAGAGGCAACAAGCTAACCACTACGCCGCCGCCGACGTGGCAGTCAAGTTATTAGTATGTTAGCGAAACAATAAATTACTCATTTAAAGTATCTCTCTTATTTAACAACCACTTGAGGAGAGGAGGAGATCACACACTTATATCCTAGAAATACGAATCTTTTCCTAGAACAACTTCATAAATCGGTACCTATCGATTTAAACGTCAAATACCTCTTGTAAACATCACAAACATCTGAAACATCCGTCCATTAGGTACCCATAGTTAGACTAAACAAACATTTTAAGGACCTACTTCTCTTTCTTACCATATAAGACAAACAAGGATGGAGTTATTTATAAATATTAGGCGACCATAAGCAGTATGCTTAGCAAGAATTATTTCATTAAGCAGAACTGAAACTCTCAAATATCAAAAACATTGCAACCGCTTGCGTCATTGTTTAAAGAAATGTAATCCAAATACTTTATTCAAATTCAGCGAACTTATTAAGTAGGTAACCGATGAAATGCAATCTATGACAAAACACGAACTAACAAAATAATGACCTACAATAAATAGCAAACTTCTACAACGATTACAAAGCATGTGCTACATTTTCATAGGTAGCTAAAAATCTGTTTCATTGGTCAAGTTCTAAACGTGCTTGTTTACTCGAAACGGACTTTAATCTCGAATCCACCAAAACTGGCGTCTCTAATATACTTAAGAAAAACTTTAGTAGACTTGGAATTAAGAATAGTGTCCTATATAGGCCCATAGGTCTTATTACGTATTACGTATCGGATCTAAATCAGCCGGTAATATAGGCGTGAGCGCTATGTGTTTGTAATGTTTTTCTATTAAATGCATTATCTACTAGCATGATTTTTTTATGTAGGTATCCACAAACAACGGTACAGGCTGCAGGTTGAAGGTTGTTGGTACAGGGGGCGACACTTTACCTAATATTTATATTATCTGTGCTAATATAAATATTTCGTATACGGAACAAACATTTTTCGTCTCCAGGAAGCGTCCTTAATATACCTGGCATATCTACCACTTAACATACCATTCCGGCTACACAACGGGCTGGCAAAAAAGTTATCTCCGTTTTTAAGTAACTACTCGTATTCAAAAAAAAAATTATTTTAACTCTTTATCGATGTTGTTGATGTGTACTACAAGTTTTAGCTACAGCTCTTTAGGTAATTCACACGGCTATACATCAAGCTTATATAAATTCAATATAAGCTGACTTCTCGTTGTACAGAAATCCAATACCATGCAAGATCAGTTCTATTTAAAATGTATAGCTTGTGCAGCCGTGTGTACCAAGCGTCCTTAGCTAACCCGCGGTCAGTCAGACAGACATGGCAAAACTATAAGGGTTCAGTAGTTAAAAAAAATGTAGCGACTAACTTCCACTCGTGCCTTTTAAAAAGAAAGCATCATGCTATTTGAACACATGCCTATACCACACATTCTGCGCCTGTACATACTGCCTCGGTGGTCAAGCAAAAATCTTTTTTAAATACTTAGAAAATCTAAGTTGCAACTTAAAGTATGTAGTTTGGCCCGTAAAGGAGTCTGCCCACTATTCTGTACTTACCTCACCATGAGTCGGCCATGAAACGTATCAGGCATCGTTATCGTTATCGTATTGAATAGTATGACAATATCCCCACTACGACATTCGGTTAGCCACCAATACCGGTTCGTGCCATGTTCGGAGCGTCAACAATACTTAGTCATCGTAGAATATTTTACAGGTGCCGAAACGCTCCGATGAGTATACGGGTTTAGACCGCGTATGATACGCGTTTCTTTTATTTAGTCACCCGTTGCCAGTTCTTCTTCATCCAAAATTATCGCAATAATTGCCAGTTATCTTATAATTAATTTTCTATTAGCCATATCTAATTTATTATTAAAAAAAACTTAATACCACTTCAAGATGACGTTTTATTGATAGGCGTATATGAATGAAACCGATGCTACACGTTATTGAACGGATTCCTATCCGTTTAGATTAGGTAGATGTTCTGATACGGGCATAAATACAGGTTACGTACGAGTAACATACGGGTTGTATACGGGCATTACACGGTATGCATAAGAGCACTACTGCAGTATTATCAGTGGTTAAAGAAAGAAAGTAATGCGGTTATACAGTGTGTATGCTTGCGTCTTTTTCTTTTAACGGAATCACACTCGCACTAAACACCGCTGATCCATCTAGATGCGCATAGTAGAAGTTTAACTATACACACGCCACGGATCCTTTATGGATATGATTTATTTATTTTTTTCCTTTGCCCCGTGTCACGCTGGGCTGATCGGCACTCATAGACTTAGGGATTTCAATTAGCAAGTGTCGGATTTTTTGCCGGATATCACTTCTATTAGTTATTACTATATTAAAAAATGAAGCTAGTATGAAAATTTAATTATCTCGTAAACATCAAGGAAAACCGGATTATCCTTACAGGTGGTTATAGTACTAATCTATACATATAAAAATCAAATGCTGTTCGTTAGTCTCGCTAAAACTCGAGAACGGCTGAACGGATTTATCTTATCTTGGTCTTGAAATAATTTTGGAGGTCTAGGGAAGGTTTAAAAGGTGAGAAAAATTCGAAAAATTGCCGGGATCACCCTAAAAACAGCGGTCGATTGAGGCAGTACGAAGGCTGCAGGGTCAGCTAGTTATTTATAATTTTTAGATATATGTCATATAACACTTATCGCGCGCGGCTAATTTATTTAAAAAAATCATCGAAATATTTTTGATTATTTTTACTTATGAAAAGGTTCCTTTTAGTGTTTAAGTTGAGGAACACAGACTTTTAACCACATGTAACATAAAATAGCATCACCCCTATATTCCCCAAGGGGTAGTCAGAGGTTTATAGTTTATCCACACTTAGACAACTATGTTTGAGCTAAATATTAAAAAATTCAAAATGAGTTTTAAAACTTTACATACAATCAAAATACCAAATAACAAGTTGTTTAGTCTTCTAGTGGTATGAAAATAAGTGATTCAGTAATTACAATGATTTAGTCTCCTAATAAGTCCGAATCGGTGGTTAAATGATTGTTAATGATTTCTGATAAGTAAGCTAATTTGTTGATTAGTTGTGTTATGAGTTTTAAGAAATGTTTTTATGATTATAAATTTTCACTAACTCATCTTTTAAAACTCTAATGAGGGTAGTTAACAAATTATAGACTATATAGCAATAAAAGGGCTAAAATCTTTCTATAAAATTTAAATGGTTCACAACTGTGTAACTGCGAACACTGAAGTCTCGAAACAAAGATTTTAAAAGGTTCCGGGAACATCATTTGCAGAAAAGAAGCAGGCAAGATTCTAATCAAGATTTCTTAAATATGCTTGTTGTTTCTTCCGATCCTTTCCTAACTACACAAAGGCTTGGATGCCAAAAGAAAGCTGAGCTTTTTTGCTGAAACTCTCAACTTAATTCAGTTTTAAAGAAAGTGAGTTCGAGTTTTTAGATATATCCAATCTGGATTTTGACTCCAAATTTGAGTCCGACAACGAAGGAGATAAGAAAAATGTTTATTATTTGATTTAATTTTTCTATTTTTTTAAATACTTTTCTTGTTGTATGTACCTATTCTTAATAAGTGAGTCAGTAAAATTCTTCATAATTAACAATGTTCTTAACTTAGTCACTGACAGGCACCGTTTCATATGTAAAAATAAATAAAAATATTTTATTAGCAGCGATAACCTTTACATGGCATATGTTAAAAATCATAAATAATTAGTACTATGTATAACCTGTAAGATATTACGATTTTCCTTGCTGTTTACGAGATATTTAACATTTTCATACTTGCTTCATACAAATTGTTCGTAAAAAAAATATAATTCCTTTGTTTTTGCACAGAATTAGCTCAGGTGTCATTTTTGAATATAATAATAACTAATACAAGTGATAACCGGCAAAAAATCCGACACTTGCAAATTATAGTCTATGAAAGCCGTGATGCGGTTATTAAAAGTTAATATGTACGATGTTGGCGCTTTGATTAGAATATTATCTACACCGAATACTAATCAAGCAAAACTTATATAAGAAATGGTTGCTGCATCACTCCCTCGTTTACGCAGTAACAACATTTATTTTATTATAATTCTGTATAGCGATTAGTTAGATTAAGGTATGATGAGGCTGACTTGCTTTGTAAGGTAAAAGCCGGTAGTTTTATTATGTTTATTTATTTAGATAAATAAACATAATAAACAAAAAGTTTATGAAAACCGATTTTCAGCCTACCGTGCGCGTGTCTGCTCAGGGCAAGGGGTATGTGAGACTCGCAAAGGGTACCCACTAAAATCTCCCGGGTGTTCCGTGGCGCATTTGAACCACGGGATTACGGGAACCACACATGTGACACAACCGGGACCGTTACTTAAGTAGATACCTAATATTTATCTGGGTGTCTATCTGTGGGTTATTGTGGCACTATAGCTATTCAACTAATGATTTTGATTATTTGTTTTGCCATAGCAGACTTAATCAAGTGTTCTAAGCATGAAAAGTAAGCCAAGAGTGTGATAAAATGTATGATGATGATTACCGATGACTACCCGTACGAAGCCTTATTCCGTAACTTATTCTTATTCATTACATTCTGAATCGGTACACCTAGTCAAAATATTAAATTCTTATCTCTACACCGGGGGTCAAAGAAACTGTTTCTGATTACTGTTTTATTGCTAAATTTATTTCAAAAATATGTTAAAATATTGTGAAAATAAAACTAATTGAAAATAACATGAAATTTAGAAGGTCGGCAAGTAAGCTTGAGGTTGGTCCGAACGTTTAGAGCACATTAAAAGGCAGAAAACATAACCAACAGGTTTTTTATTTGTTTCCATACGTAAATATTATTGCCTAACCCATGAACTCTGAAATAATATTCAACAAACTCCAACTTATACAATGAACATAGGTAAGAGCTGGATAAGAGTAGCCGTGTATCATACCCAGTAGCGTGCTTTAGAAGAGGCCTTTATGTAGTAGTGGACTAAAATAGACTAATGATGATGATGCGTAAAGACTTCAAACGTAGGTACCTAGAATAATGCATTTAGGATAATTCCTCTTAAAATTTTGGGCGCTTAGCGTTAACAATGAAGCTTCTTTCGGCATAGCTGAAAAGCTATAAGACCGGTTTTGAAAATTAAATGGAACCGCACGAGAAGCACTACTTTTTAAATCATAGAAATCGGTTCTCGTTAGTTTATCAAAGATAGCTGGTAACAAACACAAAAAAACTTGAGAACAGTCTGTTCAGGCCATAACGCCTGATGAATCTACTTGTTCAACGTCGGACGATCGGCGAAGAGGCGCTGTGCGTCGGCCATCATTATTACGCAGTGAAGCTCCGTGCTGTCAACAGCGATTTTTTATATATTTCATTTGTATACCTAAATATCACCAGTAAACTATTTAGTAACAGTCTCAAGGAGTTATTACTTCAAAGTCCCTTCGAAATCTACGAAGAAGACCGGCGTAATCACAGTCAATTGAGATCCTCCTTCTGTTTAAAGTCGATTGAAATTACTTAAAAGGTTAGTATGCTGGCTTCTTTACTTGATTACTGACATGCTCTTTTTAGAGAATTTGATCAGTAACATACAAAATACTTGGCTGCATACATGACAAAGAGCAGGGGTAGCGCAGGCGGTATTAGCCTCGCGTTCGAAATAAGTATAAGGTCGCGGGTTCGATCCCCGGTCGTGCTCACACATATTTGTGTGAATTATTTCATCACCTTTGCTCAATAACAATGTTAAAAAAAGACATCTATATTTCTTACAACGATGTTTTACGTTAGGAAATATCGGTGTTCACACGAGTATATCGATGTTTTTTATGAACAATGTTCTATCCCTCATGCAGCGTCATGGCGATTGGACAATTGCTATCGTTATTGTAGCTGGGAAGAAGGGTTTATGTTTGCATACTGAACATATTGCGACCACCGCACCATCTGTAACTTTCTACTCATCTTTGAGCAGAGAGCAGTGTTGGCATCTGTGTTTTCTCCTACATGTTTTCTAGTGCCAACCAGGGTTATTAATGGTTTTTGGAGCTTTTTCCGAGCTTCAGATCATAGAATTGCTCGTTTAAAGGTAATAAGGATAAACTGTAGATAGGTACAATTAGTACAATATACTGGAACGCCTTCAATCCAATTAAAATGAAAGCTTTCGCCTCACCTATATTTTTACAGCCTACTAATTACTGATACTAAGGAAAAATCCACTCTGGTTTAATTCACTGCTGTCTATGTTAAAGTACACAACGCGTAGGAGGGCTGATTTATTTTGCAACCATAAAATTTTCCATGGTTCTATTTACCTATTTTCCTCTAAAAAGGAAGCAGATCTGAACTTGCGAGTTCAAAATATAAATCCAAGATGGCCGCTAATGTAAAATGGTTGTGGTGTACTTAGAAAACCGTTTATCCTGCTGGTTAGGTATTTTTATTACAAATATCAATAAAGAAGACAGTAGATAGTGCTGAACTAAACATTCGTATAGATTTACCTACTTAGGTAACTATGAAATCATAATAATTCCAAGTTCCTATTGTCCTCCTCAAGTTACTACAGGTGTTACATATGTTCATATTGTTATCCGACCTCTATAATCCAATATGAATTTGAAACATTAGATACCATTACTTACTGTCAGCTATAGTATTATATTATCTGTACTCTCAGTGTCATCTGTGGTGTCATCGCATAATGTATGTAGTTACCATAATATAAATAACTTTACACGATAGATTTTGGTAGGATTAGACGATATTTTTTTAGTCTAAAATAATCTTTCGCTTGACCTCAACACATATAATATTAAGCGATGATGTGAGCTTAAAAGGAACGGTTCTACATAATTTACAGATTGCTGATTCAACTGCTTAAATCATGCTGTATCGCGCAGCGGCTTTCGTTAGCGCCCGCATACGGGGTGCGATTTCTAAAACGCATGCCATAGGGTCCGCACATGGAAGAAAGTAGGTACTTGTTACTTAGTTCCGTTTTTAAGGGTCCGCACGACCGCATGTAGGGAACTGTTTTTATTAATCATTAGCGCCAATTTGCGGGATATTTGAGATTTCCCTAATAGGACATAATCCAGAATGCGGGGAGCTCTCGCACGCTTTTAATCGACCGAGTGTCAATCGATGAGTTTCATCGTTAACCAACATGTAAGTATTAAAGTGGTGTCGGTTCTGGGACAGACTGAAAACCTAAGTATTTTTTTGTCTAGATCCTTTTCTTTAGCTCACTTCCTCTAGTGAGAGCTCAGCAAAGTGAGCTGTCTCGTGTTTTTTATTATGGGCTGGGAATTTCCCAATTCCTTCCCCAACTGGTACTTTTTGAAGTGGATTGAGGGGACGTGAGTCCACTGCCTCCTACCTCTCTGTCTTCTGCAACACGGGGCAGCAAGGAGCGAGGCATCGTCCTCTCTGCCCCCGCCCCGCCGCCTCCTTCCTCGTCGCAGAAGGAGGCCACCGCGGCCCAGGACCCCTCACTCTAGAGCATCTTATCCAAGATGCTCGTAAGGGAGAGGTCCTAACCCTATTTTTCTAAAAACCTAACCGAACCTACCTTTTTTTCAACAGCAAGGGGTTTCTGATAGGGTTGCGATTTTAACCTTACCGAACCTAACTTTTTCTCAAAGCTACACTTTTCAAATTTTTTTCGAGGGGAAATGCTTTGCGCAACGTCTAGCCCCAAATTGGCACAGAGCGAGGCTGTTTTTGGCCAGGACGCGCGAGATCGTATAAGGTCTCCAGCTACAAACAACCGCGCCCGGTTTACCTACTAGAATCCCCCAGTGTTCCATCGGGCACCCTTTTACCGAACAGCCCGGCGGCGGGTCGGCCCAGGTGCTCTGAATCGGCACAGTGGCGAGCCTCGTCCGGTACTCAGACTTGTCCCCGCGCGTCGAAGCGAAGAACATATTAAAGTCAGCTGATGAAATAATAAACGTTTAGAAAATTGAAAGTGCTTTTGATAAAAGAATAATCACCTATAGAATTAAGTCTGATGTGAATATAAATAATCAAGTATTTGAAACACCTGACTTATTTTTAACCAATATTAAAGACAAGATTTGTCAATTATTGGATATAATTATTTTAGACCTCTCTGCTGTAAAGATAAATTTAATTAATTTAAAAAACTAATAACTCAATTTTCTAATTAAAATCTAGATAATCAATGGACGTTAGACGTTGAGATTTCATCAATTTTTATGGAGATTACTAATAATATCAACGATTTTAAATAAAACATCTCGAAATGGACATAAATAAATATAGTCCGTTACACGTATGTTCCTATATACCTAAAGATATATAATTTAAAGAAGCTATATTTAGCATGATGAATAACGATAGGGTGCGTCCATGGTCCCCCATACATCAGGTAGCGGCGCGCGGCGGCGGCGGCGCGAAGTGTTCCACGCGCGCCCCTTATGTTGTTGCACGGGGAATGTCTCCTTGACGAGAAGAGGTCCACGAAGGCGGACCATCTCTAGCCGGAGGTTGCGGAAGTATTACGTGTTGCCGCGACCCCTGGCTTAGTATGGGATGGAACATCCGGGGTTTTTTAGTGGATACCCTTAGGGAATCCCACATACCCCTTGGCACGTTCCCAGAAGACAGCGATGCGTAAGATATTTTAGATACTTACCTTTTAAATATAGGTTTTAGCTTTTAGATACAGTTTTTACATAAGTACTTGGGTTAGGTTTTTTAAGTTAGATTTTAGTTTATTTATATTGATATCTGCTTTTTTGTGTTGATGAAATTGTCGCTTAAATAAACATGTTTTGTCCCTTTAGCTCTTTATTTACTCTATACCTAAATCACATTGATAAGAATTCCTATACTAATGAGTAAATACTTTGAGTATTCAATATCTAGGAGCCATTTTTATTTACTTAGATAAGAAATTAGTTAGAAATATTAATTATCCTTGTTTACCTCATTGTAACTGTGTTTAAGTATCCCACAGTGAACAAGCTTTGATAATAGAAAATTAAACGCACTTCTATTTCTGAATTCCATTCCAAAATTGATAAGCTTAATTATGAACCTCAATTATTAATTTGATCGTACCTACCTTCTGTCTGTCATATTCAAGACATAAACTACGTACATCATGTGTACATGCCACTTCTTAATATTATTACCGCAAAAGTTTATAAGAATGTATGGAATTATGTATGTCTGGAAGAATGTTTGATAAATGAATGGATTTGATGAAATTTGGCACAGAGATAGATTATGGTCTGGATTAAAACATAGACTACTTTTAATCCCAATCAGCATCATGCGGGCGTAGCCGTGGGCGGAACCTAGTCTTTAATACTTTCGATTTATTTATGTGTTATCTAACTGAAACAAAAACCCTCCTAAATATATATTTTATGAGCACACTGAAGGACTAAATAGAATTTTAATTTTCGTACCCAGGAATGGTCCTTATTACGTAGACCGTAGATAATGGCCGTGTAGGTTTTACAGATTCCACCCACAATACATATCCAACAATTATCGTTATTGAACGTTACTTTCGGTTATTGGATGTGCTCGTATTCGGTTGAATACTGCCTCCCTTCAAAATTCCTTAACCTTTGCCAGAACTCCGTCAAATAAATCTCGCAAACACTTAATAGGAACGTGTACAATATTTGAATGTAATTTAAAAACACGCACGTGTACTCGTCTTTCTTTAATAAAATCAAAGAAGGTTTAAATTAAAGATCGCTTCAAAAGGGAATTTATGGCGAATATTTACACATTATTTTTTTAATATTCATACTTGCCATGAATGAGGCATATTTACGTCATTACACGAAAAACTCCCAACTTTGAAGTATTGATGACGTTATACACACCCCTACGTACAAAATTACAGCCATATTTAGTGCCGTGCTTTAAACATAAAAATAATAAAAAAAATACTTTGGATCTAGATTACATTGCACACATTTCACGTGTTAAGTAGGTAAGTAGGTGACTATATAATTACTACCTTTTGTTCGCCTCCAAGCCGCAAGTTTGAAGTGCATTGGTCCTTCTTAATTTTTAGCAGACAGTTGATGATGAGCAACCCTGTGACTCGGTGAGCTCAGCCTTACACCCGATCTTTCACCGGTCGACGTCGTATTAATCAGCTCATCTGGCCGCATTGGACTCAGGGTGCAGGGAATAGATTGTACCAGTCTACAATTATAATTGTGAGCAGTGTGTACTTTCCTAGTTGGCCTCGACCGACTATCGTAACCGGTATAGGGATAGGACACCAATAAAACATTTTAAATCTAAATAGTACAATTATTGCGGCATCTTCTCTTGTAGTTCCAGAATAGACAATTCTAAATGTTAGTTACGAAACTACATGTTACATTAATACAAACAAGAGAAATCATGCATTATTGACATCATGCATTTTAACCACTGTAAACACACCTTCCCACCTCCTTCCATCACCCTCTGGGTAGCGTTGAACCAAATCTACATCTATTATAGCAGTATATTATCTTTGGCGATACGCTTTAATAGATGTAGTAAATTTGATTCAATTATGTTAAAAATTAGGTTAAATAAATGTAGCTTTCGTTCGCTGGCTATGCTCAAAAAAATTGCTAAATAGCTGTGCTCGCATCCCGCAAACATAATAGGAAGCCAAGTATGCAAAATGTGTATTAACTAATAATGTTTAATGAATTGATGACGTAACATCAAAAGATTTTCGTACCATGTTACCTTATTGCCCTCGAGGCGAAGCGTGGTGGTTCCTGGTGGGAGTGAAGGCGGCGGCGCCTCCAGCTCTCTGTTGGAGCAGTCTACTGTAATAAGCGGGATCACGGCACCAGCCGAATCGGACACTACGTGGGTCAGCGTGCACCCGCACGGTTCCGGACACGTTTCACGTGTTGTCTGAAAACGAAATAGACTTATTCACCTTCCAGATAAGTATCACATAAGGTATGGCTTTTTGTATTTACTTATCATAGTAGAGGATCCGTACTAGAAACGACCTCCACCCATCTGTTTATTTTTATATTGTATCTTTTATACCGGGTGTAACATGTGGGTGTAGTCATATTTAAGGATCCGATAGAGTAGCTATCACGTGGTAAATTGAGACTAAAATTATATCTCAAAAGTGAATATAAAAAAAGTTAAAGCGTATCGAAATTGACATTAATATCGATATCGATAGTGAAGCGATCTACATCAATATTAAATCAGGTGATCATGTCAACGACCTTTGCAAAACAAACTCTTGTCCTTTACTCCTGGTATCCAGATTGACACAATTGCTTCACGATATCTAATATTAATTAAGTAGGGGTTCCGTCGTATTACACGCACATTAATTGAGACTACCTTATTGGTTTAAGTGATATCGTGTTGGTTTTAAAGGTCCGGGTCCTTCGTTCAAATACCAAGTCGAGCTCAAGATAACATTATTTTCCTGTTTTTTTATGACTGGTCATGAAAACTTTTAACAAAAAAAGAAGACATGGATACACCTATGATAAAAATAAATTGTGAAGACAACTTACATGATGTGAGTTCTCAACTAACCAACAAACAAAAGCCGACCTAGAATAAAGCTGTCATAACTTAAACCATCATCTGCTCTTGTAAACAGAGACATGTAATATTATTTAGTCTCAATAATAATTCTTCGTTGCCGCCTATTCGCAAAATGGGGATAAGATTTCTAGGAGTCAGCAAGTATTATCTGCAAGGTACCGGGTACGAACACGCACGTAGTTACATACAATACGTACACGGTACGAAAATAAATGAATTGATATCAATATTCTTTTATAAATTTAATCATTTGACTGCATGAAAATTATGGGTAGGCCTTTACTCACTAGGTACTAAATAGTGGTTAAAATTGATTATTATGTTTTATTAATTTTCTTTAATTAGCCTCAAAATTTGTATGAAATAAAAATGTATGTGACTTTTAAACGGCTAAACAGATTTAAACGGCTGAACCATCCCTGAAAATTGGGCTTTCAAACAAAAACACACACACAGCGGTCGACTTATAACACCTCTGTCCGTTATTTCGTCCGTGCATACCAGGGTTGCAGAAAACAAAAGAAACAACGCGGAAATGGTTTAGTACTACAATACAGGACCCTAAAATACTATTGTAAACAATATGAGCATAGGTAAAGACTATCTCTTTCGAACACGACTTCTCTTTTTTTCTTTAAAATTGCGAATGGTTCCGGATACATTAATAGAAGCTTATGTATCAGTGGACAAAAGAGTTTTGTCTGATTAAATTTATTGGATGAAATTATCAGGAGGCCTAAAACTCAGCAGTGGAAGCAAGCGGCTGAATGATGAGTAATTTTTTTTTATTTAGATAGTTGTATGAAAAGTACAACTATTATGGAAAACTACTAATACAGCGCGGTGCGGCGCACCGGCGCAGCGCGGCGCCGTAATTTTAACTGAAACAAAACTGCTTTAGATACCAGGGTCGCAGAAAGCAAAAGAAACAACGTGAAAATCGTTTAGTAATATCACACAGGACCCTAAAATTTATTGTAAACAATTGTGAACGTAGGTAATAAACTGTCTCTTTTGAATATGAAGTCTCTTTCTTTTAATCAAAAACAAATAGGTTCCGTAGGTGTTTTAATTAGCTTTAAAAACGAGTATGTAAATCTATCGTAAATGTTTATGAAATTCGAGATTTAATACTAACGTATGGTGTTATGTGTTTGTGAGCCTATCCAATGTATGATGCGACATCGTCGCACCCAAGTGAATACACCAATTTTAGGGAGCTGTGCTGTTAGATAGCCGTCCTAATCGAATGTTCTTAAAGGATTAGGCAGCGTAATGGCTATTCTTTCTATTGCGGAAGAAATAACGAACACCTAATGCTTTTTACCACCTGGGATTAGAACCTTCGCCAAGCAGTTTTATAGCAAACACGTCCACCTAGACCAATAAGGCAGTCCTGTGATTGAATACCAGCTTTCTGGCCGCGGCTGCGCTCGCGCATATGTCGGTTATTGCGCTAAACCATTAACTTCTTTTTACGCAGTTGGATAAAAAATATCCCATATCCTTGTCTGGGTCTCAAACTATCTCCACACCAAATTTTATTTACATCAGTTGAGCGGTTTTGAACTGAAAGCGCAACTTACAGACAGACAAAATAAGTTTCCCATGGTTTAGAATTTAATACTAACAGGTACTAGGATAACATAAATATTAGAAGCATACAAGCACGTGTTTCAATAGAGTGAAACGGGACCCCAAAAGATAAACACAGCCGAAAAGGTACCTTTTCTGTCGTGTTTACTATACTATTTAATATTATAAACATGAAGAATATGTTTGTTAGGATGATCCCGCTAATCTCAGGGACTACTAGTATGATATGAAAAATTCTTGCACTTTTAGATAGCCCATTTATTGAGAAAGGCTATAGGCTACTTTTTATGGTTGTAGGCTTCGTTTTATCCCACTACTGTGCATAATATAAAATGTAGGTCACGCAGGTGAAGCTGCGTGCTCAAAGCTAATTACCTAATAAGTTCGTTTGATCTCTGCGACAAAGAAATAATGAGTGAGAAGGATTGTAGCTTTGTTCAGTCGCTTGTTATTCTTAGTGGTGATAAGTTGATATTTATTTCGATTACGTACCAATCACGCGTCGTAATGTCTTTCTACAGTAATAGTGAATATTACGAGATGATGCTTTGTGTGGGTGCAGCAGACGGAAGTTTACGTAATGCTCGTCAACTCTATCGTCAGAGATTTATCGACGGGAGACCAGAAGCTGAGCGTAGGCGTCTTCCATCTCTGGAAACATTCAGGAGGCTAGTATTTCGACTGCAGGAAACGGGGTCATTCCGTGGATCCAGTTCTCTTGACCGCCCAACCGCGCTGGATCCGAACTTTGCGGAAGCAGTGCTGGAACATTTTGATAACAATCCGCGGACCAGCACTCGTCGAGCCGCGCTAGCCCTCGGCGCTACGAACCACATGCAAGTGTGGCGAGTTCTTCGTGATGACGGCCAACATCCGTACCACTTTCAAAGAACTCAAGAGCTCATTCCGGCGGACTATGCAGCGCGTGTGTCATTTTGTGTGTGGTACCAACACCAAACAGCCAGGTCACCCGAGTTTGCGAGAAGAGTGCTATGGACAGACGAGGCATCTTTTACGCGATCCGGCATCAGCAACATCCATAATGAGCATGTTTGGGCCTTTTCTAACCCTCATCTCTCGTCACAGTCGTCATTTCAACACCAGTGGCGCATAAATGTTTGGGCTGGCATAATTGGAACAACGGTGATAGGCCCATGTTTTTTGCCACCTCATTTAAACTCGGTAAATTATTTGTCTCATCTGACAGGCTATGTAGAAGATGAACTCGAAAACTTGTCTGTTGAGACCTATGTCCATATGGTCTACCAGCACGACGGGGCACCGGCACACTACGCGCGAAGTGTGCGCGAGTACCTTAACCGCCGTTTCTTGCAGTGGATCGGACGAGGGGGCACAGTCCCATGGCCACCACGTTCGCCAGACTTAACGCCCCTAGATTTCTTTCTATGGGGCTACATAAAAAATATTGTGTATGCATCTGAGTTTGGGACACAAGAAGAGATGGAGGGTGGCATTAGGACCGCATTCCGCACTATCACCCCAGATATGCTGCGAAATGTGTCTTCTTCCATGTTGCGGCGGACTATTTTGTGCATTGAACAGCAGGGCCGACATTTTGAGCCTTTTTTGTGATAAGATTGAAGAAGTTAAGTGTCAAAATGTGATATAACCTACAAAATATTCCTAATGCAGACTCCCTAACAAAGTACCTACGTACTAGTGACATTGTTTTTAGAGTGTTTACAAGTTCCAATTACACATACGTGTGAGTGATTTGCTTTAAGTGTTTTTGAAGCATCTACCTACCTAGCTAAAGTTTAAAAAGTACAACAAATATTGTGTGTGATAGTTGACTAGATTTAAACTTTTTCGTCTGCTCGCGCGCCACCGCGCCGTGCGC
This sequence comes from Meganola albula, assembly GCA_936450015.1. Taxonomy (NCBI): domain Eukaryota; kingdom Metazoa; phylum Arthropoda; class Insecta; order Lepidoptera; family Nolidae; genus Meganola; species Meganola albula. The sequence continues at coordinate 6,237,339 of OW388155.1, read as the reverse complement.
AGATACTAGGAGTAACAGGAGGAGCTCAAAGTTTGTCGCTAATGTAAGTACACTACTCTTGAGGTCATTGCTCCGCTAGTGATGGGTTGAGTTTGTTTACATAGTGACGTCATTAATATAATTATTTTGTTCAATAACTATTAAAAATTTAAACACCAGTTTTTTTCACTAATTGATAATCTATAGGCTTCTATATCACATTCATTATCGGTTCCTTAAATATGACTACCCCCAGGTGTTACACCCTGTATATTAGAAAATGTATCTCGAATGGGTTGTCTAAAAAATTCCTCACCAAAATATGATTCTTATTAAAAATTGATTAATGATTCTTTATTAAATATTTCAGATTTAATACCAACCGAAAGTATTCAGACAGTAACTTATTCTAAAAGCGTTTAAATGGCTTTCGTAGGTAAGTGTATGATTTTTTACTTTATCTAAGTACCGGTCGAATAGGTAGGTACTTACCTATTAAAATTGATTAAAAGATAGGGTACCTACCCATAATTAACAATGGTATCTATAGTTAGCGAGACACTGTTAACCTTTGTGTAACAAGTTCATTCTTCCATGGGACCATGGTTAAACTACACAAGTACCTACCATACCTAATCGTCCGAATCACATTAAAACATTCTACATAGTGTAGAAGGTACGGTATGGCATCCTATATTGTACATACAGTTAAACATCAAGCATACATTTCCAGTAAAAGCTGACCTCTCGTTGTACGGAAATCCTATACATTGCGAAATCAACTTATACTGGAAGTGTATAGCTTAATGTGTAGCCGTAGGTATTTCATGTAACCTAACATAATATAGATACCTTTGTGTCGCCCAACAATAGCTTAAAGTTAATAGCCCAAGTCTGCATGTGTTAAGAATGTGTACATAAATACACTGGCGGTACTTATAAATCAACCTGAACCCTCATAAATATGTCATTAAAGTGAAAAGTGAAGTGGGGAGTCTGGTTCACAAAAGAATCTTATCAAAACTATAGGTGTAACAAGCTTGGGGTTTCAAGTTTCAAGACTCTTTTGTTTTATCCATAACTAGCGGTCCGTTCTGACCAAAATCTGAAAAAAAATATAAGTTTGAAGTATTGGAACCAGCGTTTAAACTATTAATAGATGGTTTAAATCCCATATTTGTATTTGCCGTTAGAGTATCTACCTGTAATTACAGGTACTGTATATTAATCACACAAATAGCCTAAGGCCTTAGGTAAACTAATAGTTTCCTTACATCACAGAACACGATTATTCCATAGTTAACACTATTTGCACTGTTTTAAGTGTTATAAACCGATTATAAAAAGATACAGAAATTATCCTGCCTATCGAATTGTACTAATAAAGCGATGAACTCTTTGTTCATGATAATTGCATAGCAATATGTAGCACTTTATCTAGTTATTTACAATTTGTTATGACTCCATCGTAAATTCATTCTGATGTTGTTATTTTTAGAAAATTGAGTTTAGTAACTTAAGGCGAGGTATTCTTAAAAGTAGCATAACTTTTATTTGTTTAATCTACTTATGGTTTTTTCATGAATAGTAACTTTAGTCCTATATTAAAGATCCTATTTCAGCAAAAACACGATTTATTATTTGAAATTATGCTTTCCGAAAATTAAAAAAATAAACATAAACATCTATATAATTAAAAGTATAATATATGGTATATCAACATAAAGTTTGTTTTATTCTATAGTTTATAACCAAATCTAAGGTTTTACTTCACAGTTTTTCGATATCTTTTGTAGATAATTTTTTACTAACGAAAATCGAAATAATTTGACATTCGCGTGTTCTTTTTCCATTCCGTTTGTAATCAGTACGACGGTGACCTTTGTCGGCGACGGACCTGTGCGTGAATATCTCACAAATGGTTTTACGTAAAAAAGTACAGGTGCCGTTATGATTGTTAAAAGCAATTGACATTGAGTTGAAAGAAAGGGATGAGAATATACGAATTATATAACCGCATCCTTTTCTTTCAACGGAATCATAATCGCTTTAACGCAACCATTAAAAAGTAGTAACGAAGGCTTTTGTAAACTGACCTCCTAAGTTTTGAGGCGGATATAAGTTTTTGCGTAAAATCATGGTGGATAAAGATTTCGAGTTTATTGAGGAAAATAACTCCTATCTTGGGATTCAAGATGGCGGATGTAGTTTTTTAAATAAAATTAAGTGATAGAGGTCTTTATTAAGGTTACGAGGGCATAGATTACATAGGTATATGACAATTATTTTGAGAACTAAGATAGAGGCTGAAACTTTTGACAATTATCATCAAAAGTTTCACTCGGTCTTGATCAGGTTTTTTAATAATATTATTAAATACTTATGTTTGTAAGACGATAGAATGTTTATAATGAGTGACGCCGTTTTACCAAGCGAGGTGTCTTGTCGCGCACGTATTTGCATACGTGTGTAGATAGATACGATCTAGTGCTAATTTACCTAAAGTTTTCGTAGCAGCGGTACAGGCCTCGCCTCAGATTTATGTAAGGTCGCGAGATCGATTCCCAATCGTGCCCACACATCTTTGTGTGAATTGTAACATCGCCGCTGCTCTATATCGGTGAAGGAAAACATCTTGAGGAACCGGCATGTCTAAGAACTAATCATTCGAGAACATGTGACATCCACCAACCCGCACTTAGCCAGCGTGTGCCTAAACTCTCTCAACTCGTAAGATAGTTTAGAGAAGACCTGTTCCCAGCAGTGGGACACTAAAAAAGGTTTAAGTGAAAAGAGGACTATGTGCAATAATTAATTTAGATTGGTTGATTATGATCGCTACTACAATGATAATAAACTAGTTTCCGACCGCGTTTAGGAAAAAAAGAGCCTTTGTCCTTTCTCAGGCTTTAGAATGTATGTATGTACCAAGTTTCATTTTAGGTATGCGTAGTTTTAGCGCGAAAGCGTAGGTAACAGACAGCAGACAGTAAGTAATCTGAAGGTTGTAGCCGAAAACCTATTATAGGCCGATCGTTTAACTGGCGTATCGCTATCTGAGCTACAAAGTCATAAAACATTAAATAAATCTCTTAAAGAACTATATAAACACAGATAAAAGTAATGTAAGACTATTCGTCACTAATATCCATATCGCTTGAATCATCATCACTGTCTGTGCAGCTTGAGGAGTCAGAATCTTGGCGATAGGCGATACGAGAGTTAAACGGTCGGAATTTAAATACATTCATTATAAAAACTAGTAACATACCCGAATAATATTCATAACTTTGTTCAACGGTTTCCCTCTGTATAATTGCTGGTGACAAACAAGCTTATCGTAATCTACTATTTTTGTTCTCGCGGTCCCATTTTCTGCTTCCATCGCCAGCCAATCCAAGCCTCCATCGCTGCAATCCCAGTCATTACCTGAGAAGAAGAAACTGTACTTGCTACATAATATTACGACCCTTCTCGTAACAAGTTACCTGAGTTTACAATTACCGCCGCAGTTACAGTTTACAACAACGTGATATAATAATATAATACTCTGGGACATTAACACACATGGTCATCTGGAGGTATCCGGCAACTGGGACCGCGGGCCGAGTTTATTGCGGTTCTATTCGCCGGATACCTCGTCATCTGATCCAATACTAAGCAGCTTTTGTCATGGAAACCAGATAACTGTATACTATACATACACAAATATTCTTTACTCATACTTATATTACATAATCACACCCAGACTCATGACAAATAAACATGTTCATCACACAAAATCTCTGTCTTAGGTGGGAATCGACCCCACGACCTACGACGTGAAAAGCAAATGTTTTACCGACTACGCCACCGGCCCGTCATATCTAAAAACATACATTTATCAACATACTACCTATCTAAAACTATCTATTAGAGATGACACGTTTTCGTTGCAAAAAGTTCTGTTATGTTTTTTTTCAAGCAATTACGCGACTGTCGTTGTTTCTTATACGTTTGTGATGGATTGCCTGTCGGCAACGTGAACCTGCTTAGTATGTGAACCTAGTTCGGGTACTCGAATTCGTTCAGATGCCATCACAAGCTAAAAAGTCTCCAACTACATTTCAGTTCTTTGGGATTCCTTAACCAGACTTATTCTTTTTCAAGACTACAAGACTTCTTCATCAAGACTTGATTCCGGTACTACTAGAAATTTTTCAACAAGACCTGGGTCCAGAATTGTCAGCGGGTCAGTGCTACTTCTGGCAGCCTAACACTGCCGACGGCCATCTCTGCATCACACATCTCGCTGGGTTTTAGATCTTTTGAGTTACGAACCACGTCTGTCATTCTCTTTTGTTTATTTATTTCAAAGTTTGCCTCATAATACCAGAATAGAAAAAAAAATCAACCAACTACAAATACAAATACTTACATGCAAGTTTGTATAGATATTCAAATACACACCCGAAACGTAGGTAGGTATAACACTTATTTTTCGTCAAGGGTTTCTTTTTACTTACCTTCTAAATAGATTCGCTCCAAATATCGAGGCGCGGTTATGACCAGCGACTTCAAATGCCGCAACATGTTGCGTCGAACATCGAGCTCCTTCAATTCTTGCATCCCCATTACAACTTCAGGAGGAATCTCCCAAAGCACTGACATACCATGTATGGTCAGCTTCTGTTGAAAAAATATTTTTTATATAGTTTAAAGCAGCTTTGTTCTCGATTACAAACTGGTGATAGGGATAATGAAGACGAAGATAGTAGCTACACATTGGTTGTTTTTTGGTTTTCCGTAGTAAACTAGACCCCTAATAGTTTTACCAAATCCGTCTGTCGGTCTGCAGATAATCTTAGAGACGCTTGGTATTCGCCGTCAACCCTTTTAGTGTCTCAATGCTGGGCACGGGTCTTCTCTCAACTATCTTAGAGACGCTTGGTATTTCAGAGCTGTAATTTGGCACGGTTGGTAAAATAAAAATTAGAAAAAAAAATTTTTTTTCGTCTAGAGTACACATCTAGAGAAATTTGTTTTGTCATGCGTTAGATGGCTTTTCAAGTAAAGAAGGGTTATGTTAAAATGCTTTTCGATTTAGGGTTCAAATTAATTTAATACGTAACTATTATGTAAAATCATCCCTAAATAACAATATCCACACTACAAAATAAAATAATATAAGTAGGTACCTACTTATTTTCGCTCGGGCTTAGAATGTTTATAATGAGTATTACAAACTACTTACGGACCCTAATCTGATCAAAAGAACCTTAATTATGAAGACATAACGGCGTGGCAGCGTCTCGTTGTTTATCAGTGGTTTGAGGTTCTTTTTTCATCACCGAACGTATATAAGCACATAGGTACATCAATTTAATCAACAACATGCAAGGAGTGAACCCTACCCAGTATTGAACTAGAAGGGGGTACGGTGAATGGAGAAATAGCAGTAAAGTGTCAGGATGGTCTTTTATATTAACTTACCCACTTATTTATGCCAAATCAGTGAGTAGTTACACTGCTAAGCCTTACCTACCTAATGTCAGATTACCCAGATTACCCTACCTACCCAATATTAAACTATTATGGGTTCCTAGGGGATTCAGTAAGTAAAACTATGATAAAAGGTGGATTAGCCGCGCACACGACCGCTCTACTTGCGTCTCGTAATTTGATCTATTGATTCGCCAGCGTCTAACTCGCACGGTGTCCAGCGATATATTCATTTAAATGGTTACAGTTAACACAGACAAAGAACATACTTATGCCCGGTTCCTATATCAAAAAAACGCCTCGTTTTAGCAACGGATGTTAACATTTTCTACCTACTGTCATCAAAAACTGTTTCTATAAACAACGTCCCGTTGTGAAAATTACCAAGGTGTATTACTAACGGATGGGAGGGCTAACTACTACGGTCCGTAAATTTAAAGTATGGAAATTTTGAAAACGGTGTTCCTATAAAAATTTTGAACGTCAGTGAACTGTCAAAGTCTACTATCCGTCATGAACGTCGCTACCGCTCGATTTTAATCGGTGGCTCTTCAGTAGTTATTATAATTGGGAAATTTTTAGCAATATTTTGTATTAAAATTATAAAATAACTTAAAAAAGCTAATTTAGAAGTGGTCAATATGTTGTCGGACTATACTTCCGACTCGGATACGACGAAAAAGTTGTTTAAACAAGGAGTGGATTGAACTAATTAAACCTATTGAAAATGACGACTATCTGCGGTTATAGATCTCTCGACAAACCAGCTGTAGAATAGCAGCTGATCGAAATTACCTATTTACAAGTGGTAAGTAATTTTTGTTTACTAGATACCTGACACAACCTGTAACCATCAAAAGATAAATTGTGTGATGGATGATTAATTAACCTTGTATTTGTTTAAGGAATCATGGAATATCTCCACTGCACAACTGTTGCTAACAATAGGGCTTTATGAACTGGTGACTACTGACAGTGTCAGTGTCAGCAGAAGATTTCACTGGTGCTACTATCTTCAGCTTGTCGCATCGTTCGGGAGGACAGTTTTACAGTAGCCCAGCTATGAAAGGACCATATTAAAATAAGACCTGACACAGAACTAGCATTTTACCAAATAGCCCTAGCTTTCCTAGCTAGTGTCACAGTGCAATTAAAGGAACACAAAGTGATGAGAATACAACCTCCTAGTAAGTACTTTGTACTTGTATTAATATACATCATGACTTAAATCTATTTGATTATAGCCTTTCTACATGGTTTACAGATCATGCTGATTACAAATTAAAAATATAAATAGGGTGTAATACACTTCCAACACATGTAAGAATAATAAGTAAGAATACAATTGCACATTCTGAATAGTTACAATAATTTTCTAGAACACTATCACCTCTGACATCAGATCTCAAGCTAAGCAGAGCTTGTAATATGGAAACCAGATACATACTGTTCATAATACAACTTTTTTATGTAAATACATACCTGTAATAGATAATTACACCTTGACTCAAGACAAGCAGATATAATCATGCACACAAGTCTCTGTCTAGGGTAGGAATAGAACCCAAACTGAAGCATGAAAAGCAAGTATCTGATTGACCATGCCACCTGTTTAGTTTATTAATATACTAGCTTCCGTCCACTGCATCACCCCTGTGTGGTACTTATTTAAATAAAAAGTAGCTTATGTGTTAATCCAGACCATAATCCATCTCTGTGCTAAATTTCATCCTATTCCGTCCAGTAATTTTTGTGTGAAAAAGTAACGAACATCCATACATTCTTACAAACATTCACCTATAAAATATTAGTAGGAAAACAAAATGTTAAATTATAATAAAAAAATTACAATGTACTCCTACCGGTTTTAAAAATAACAATTTTGTTTCAGATACTCAGAAGCGTTCAGGAGCCCTAAAGGGTACTTTCTATCAATGTGTGAGAAGATTGTGACCTTTAATTCTTCATAGATGCAAAGTAATTTAACAGATATCTATTAGGTTTCTTTAGATTACCTAGGTATTTGTTACAATATAATTAATAAAACATTCCTTCAAATACATTATTATTGTTTGAGTATTTAATAAATGTAACTTGTTTTATAAATAAAAACCATATCATGTTATAAATTAATATTTTTTTATTTAAAAAAAATAAACAGTATGTAATTAATGAAACCTAAGACATTTCCTTTGGTCATGGCATTGTGTGGGAACGGCTGAACTGATTGCTTTATGTGGTACACCTCTTAAATTGAAAAAAATTGTTAGGGAGTCCCAGGCTTTATCTTTCAATTTATTAGATATGCATTAATCACCTTGCTTGTATAATTTGCACTATATCCACTTCATTTTAATTCAAAGGGCTTTTCATTTTCTGTAACAAAATAAATCTCACGTCATAAGTCATGTTACACACCTCAAAACAGCCTTAGTTTTGTATAGAGTTCAAAATCAGTAGAAAAATTGACTGGCTAGGCAGCCTAAGTAGAATAAATACTTGTGGAATGAGTAATAGTGTACAACAATTAACTTTATACACCTATAATCTAACATTTCATAGCATGTAATTGAATATTATGTCCGTCCTAACCATACTAAATAAATACCCATATTTAATAATCTATCTGGCTATCCTTGTAGCTAAGATAAAAAAAAACTTTTCTTTTATTCCTCCTTTAAACATTTCTAAATAAAAACATTGATTACTTGCTCAGAGGTAAAGTCACAGTAGTTAAGTTATTAAGTATGTACTCACCAAGTCACTTATCATCAGCCTGGGGATGTCCACGGCTGGACATAGGCCTCCCTTAAAATCATCCATCATCGAGCAATCATCCATCGAATATACCATCTGCTTCTCGCAGTTTTCACAATGTCATCGGTCCACTTCGTGGCGAGCCTTTTACACTGCGACACCCATTGCGTGGTCTGTACTTGACAACCTTTATTTCCCAGCGGTTATCGGTTTTACGAGGAATGTGGTCTGCCCGCCACCACTTGCTCACTTTGATTGCTTATACCGGTGACTTCAGCTCTTATGCAGATTTGTTAACTGTCGAAGCCGTATCCATTTTATCAATTGATATTTATCTGTACACTATATTTCGATTACTATTTTTCGTAACGAGGTTTATACAGGTATTATTATGATAAATATGAATACATAACCAAACTAAAATATTGTATTGGCACTTTGGCACTATGGCGCGAGTAGATACCGGCCTGCGTTTCGTTCACAATACAGCATTAAAAATAGCAAAAATGATTTAATAAAACTATCCCCTAATAAAATTTTTTTTTGTCACCATTTCACCATTTAACTACAAATAATTTCGCAATAGTATCTATTTACACTAATAACTGTATTATTTTATAAGTACGCATTCGATTTTTTTTGGTGTTTGCTAACGTCGATTGAAGTAACAAAACGCAGAGAGGACCAAAGAGGGCCAGTCTTACCTGCGGATACTACCCACCGGTAGCCGTAAAAAAAAACTTGTGGAACGCACGTTAACGCCCCGTTGGTTGGAGGATGGAAACGGAAGGTTACGTTTACTAATGACGGAAGTTTGATTATAGGAACCGGGCATTAATCATAAAGCTATACATAAACTCTTCATTCATCCAGTCGAACAGCTCTGCGATGTCACCTATCATACTTGACAGTTGACATTGATCCGGTCGAAACTCACTATGACCGACAACAAACATACTTAATACCTAAGATAAATAAAGTAAATATATGAGAAAAAAATGGCGTCTTAGAACGTCGCAGTTTTTTACTACTTATCATTAAAAACTTATATACTTATTTAAACTTGACACTGGCAAAATTGCGGAATAATTTCTGCAGGGGCCATAATTAAAAGAAGAAGAAGAAGAAAAGTAAAATCACAATTATTTTCTAACATTTTTCAGACAGATTTAAATCTTATAAAAAATTGACTGGGAACAAAAAAAATAGGCAACCACTAATAATAATACAGTAAGTTCTTTTATAACTACATTCTCCTAAAATGCTTCTTAAACAATTCACCTTTTATTACCTTTGTTTGAAAGCGTCAATGCAAACATCATAAAAACATATTAAGAACCTGATTGCATGAGCCTTCGCTCGCGGAGCGTTTTTCACACAAAACTTTATCTACCCTCATTTTACAGTCGGTTAATCGTAGTACGTATATGGTCATCTCTAAGTTTCAACTATCTGGATGATTAAAATAAGTAAGTATGTTAGTTTATACTTAGCTAGCTATGTATAATTGTATATTATTATATTAAATATCTGGAGCTTTACTCGGTATTTTTTTTTAAATGACATTTTCTAAAAATGATTCCAAGCTAGATCGATTTATCGCCCCCGAAACCCCCTATATACTAAATTTTATGAAAAACGTTGGAGCCGATTCCGATATTCCAATTAATTAATAATATATTATTAATGACATAAAACCGCAAGGCGGTTAATATTTTAATATGAGAGTACACTAAAAACTCCAGATTGTCTTAGTGCTTACTTGCAAGTTGCAAAGTACCTTCAGTGTGAATTAATTTCATACAGTGAACCCGTACAAGTATAAGTAGCTTCCACAAACTAAGTACGGTACAACTAGCGATCTTAAGCTCTTCGGTTTACCTACCTATCAATATATACAATACACCGTTTGAAGTTACTTAGATAGGATACTGAAACCTTTCAAAGAAATATTATTGTACTCGATGAGGCGTTAAACATGTGTTTATACAAAACGAAGCAAGAGCCTGTGAACGCTAGACCTTCGTAATTTTACAGAAGCTGAAAATTGGTCACCGCTTGCTCCCAACACAGATAAGAACGATGGTCCCATTATAAAGTTGGGGCATCGGCTATGTCCTGAAACGTTATTTAAGATGTGTAACGTGAATTTATCAAATTACAAAGTTTTACTTTTGATATTTTCTGAGGGTATCTGGTGTCTGGCTAGTCTTTTATAAAAGATAGGCTACAACTGAGGTATAATTAAAAATAAGTTCAACAACTTCTGAACATCGAACCGAACAAGTTACAAAATATTCAGTAAAGAAGACTTGACAAACAAATAAAGAAACTCGAAGTGATTAATATAAGTGTTCTGTTTGCCTGTTGTGTTTATAGGTAAGTACCTATTGGATTTTGTCTTTAGTGTATTCTGGTACTTTGCAGTTTTTATGACGATGACATATTTTAATTCCTGAGCCACTTTTTGGGCCACCATCATTGGTGGAGTAATACTAATCACATGCATTTAACTGACAACCCGCGCAATAATGTAAATCTTACCAAAATGTAACCACACTCATGTCAGAGCCGAACTTACCCTGAAAATTAGTCACACCTATACCATAGTAATGAGTAGATCAGTTATAATACTCAAACCAATTATTAATTATTACCTAAATCAATTTTAATCAAACTAACCTAACTTAATTAGCAGCATAAGTCAAAGGTATCTAACTAAACCCATATTTAGAATCGGTTGTTTGTAAACACCAGACTTTGATCGAGTAATAAAAGCTAAAGTTTACCTACCTAGCCATCAAAATCCATCGTTTAAGACTTAAACGTTGAATTTCGTATGAGAAAATCGGATGTTAACAGCTAAACATTTAATTATTATTTTGTGAAATTGAAGTGTATCGAGATCCTTAAACAAACAATTTGAAATTAATTAAAATTCAATCCGGTACATATTATGGAAGGAACTGCTTCATTCGTGTTTAGATTGTAGTTACGGGAGCGCTTAATAAATAAGTTCATCCTAAGATTGTGATTTTGCATAATATTCTGAGTTGTTTTGATCTGCAATATCAGATATTGATAAGTACCACGATTTCTTAAACGGTCACAGTTCTATTCGCAAACTTCAATAAACCATTTACAACACAAAATGTTTTTGCTCACATCCCACATCGCGAGTTACAGCCCATCGCGAGGTTCGAGTCAGCAATTGTGACATCGATGGCCTGCCTCGTGCCAGAGCTGATTTGCTGACAAGACTCTTACAACATGTGACCTAGATAGCCCTAGTTGTACAGTATTTGTTAATTAATTTTAAGTTAGTAATTAAGTTGCGCACGGAGTTTGGTTCAAACTTCGAACCCATTCGCACCTAGGTTACATAGGTTTAAGATCTTATAACATTAGTTTTAATTATAGTGAATTTCGTTTTAAGTAATTCTAGTTTCCTATCTGTTTCCTCCTTCCGCGCCGTTCACGTAATTGCCATGTAAACATTAAAAAGAATGAAATTTATAATAACACTAACACTTTCCGCCGCGGCTACGCTCGCGTAAACTACATATCATGTCCAGCAGTGGGATAAAAAGTAACCAATAGCCTTCCTCAATAAAGTGCAAGAATTTTTCAAATCGGAACAGTAGTTTCTGAGATTAGCGCGTTCAAACAAACAAACTCAAACAAGCTTTATAATATTAGCATATTAATCTATACTAATATTATAAAGCTGAAGAGTTTGTGCTAATTAATTTTATTGTAGTTGATTATAATTATTTATTTATTTTATGTAAATTTAAACAACAAAGATTTATATGTATATGTAGATTTATTTGTCATATAAAAATATCCCAAAGCAAATTCAATATGTATATTGTAGATAATGATAGGAAGTCTGCGTAAAATGAGGAGGATAAAACAATATTCTTTCAGTCCAGTCCAGACTAATTAAATACGGACTATTAAGTACGCCGTTATAAAAATATTAGGGCTACGTTTAGTCACGGTGAGTGGAGAACAGGTCTGTCACACAGCTGAAATGTGAAACCAAATCTGTATAAACATTTTGAACCTTGATTAACTTGATTTAAGTTTTGATTGAAGACTTGATTAACATAGATTTAAGATTGTGGTGGCACAGCGGTAAATTAAACCTTCGAAATATGAGGTCGCGAGTTCGATTCCCAATCATGCCCACACATTCTTGTGTGAATTAATTGATTAACAAAAGCGCTTTGCATCCACTTTTATTGTGCGGACTGCCAAGTTGTGGATTTCGCAGCCGGCATCTTTGTTATATGCGCCCGATAGCTTATAATATACCTGCCTTCAAGTCACGAATGAATCGTTATTTACTGGGTATGTGCGTTCCATCATAGACTGCATTATTACTTCACGTCAGACAAGTTATGGTCAAGCGCAAGCGTAGGATAAAAAAAATGTTTCATCACCGCTGCCCAATATGAGTGAAGGAAAACATCGTGAGGAAACCGGCATGTCTAATAACTAATCATTTGAGGACATGTGACATCCACCAACCCGTACTTGGCCAACGTGTGTGGATTAAGGCCTAAACTTTTTCAACTCGTAATTTAGTTGAGAGACAGCTCGTGCCTAGCAGTGGGACATTAAAAAGTGTTGAAGTGAGTGGGTAGGTACTTACTTTAATTTTATTGCCAGCGGTGAAACGACCTTTAAAAATCTTGAGGCTGGTGGAATTTATGAGCTCCAGAAAAGTTAGTTCTGGATAATGGTGTTGAAGCCTCCCTATGTTCAAGCATTCGCCGGGCCAGTCCACTAGCCGCAAGTAATTTATCTCGTGCCTAGAAAAAAAAAACATATTTAACTCAATTGAGAATAATTCAACATAACTCTAAATTACTACCTCGGTGGTCTAATGGTAAACGTGTGCACTTTATAACTGCAGTTCGATAACCAGTGAAATGTGGGTGATATTCGAGTATTACAAGCGTGACGCAATGAATGTAAGAAACATAATATCAATTACTTCAGCTTTCAAATAAAAAACTACATCAAAATCATGGTTGGGTGTTTTTTGTACTTGATAAGGGAAGACACTAGCCTCCACGACACAGGGAATCCTAGTGTGGACGCTAGTGCACTAAAACATATTCTTGTCTTTTGTTTTGTAATAATAAATTTATCTTTATCGATCCATTTTTAGGCGTTAGGTGGTAAAAAACATGTACACAGAAACAAAAAAGGGAATGTTATAAGTTTGACGCGTGTATATGCGTCAAACTTTTAACATTGCCTTTTTTGTCGAGGGTTAAAAATTGGGCAGAATTGGTTTCGCAAAAGTATCCAAAAAGTGTTAGAATTAGTCTGAAATATATGGTTCAAATAGTTCGTTCTCGCTTCTCAATTTGGCCTTGAATAACTATGGAAACAGGTAGGTAAGTCTTGTTACTAACATACGAGGACATGTAGACATTCAACGATAGTTATATTTAAAAACATAGGTATATTTTATTGTAATGTTGTTGTAGAACTCTCCAAACCCGCACTTGGCTATTGTAATGGATTCTTTCAGATAGTTGAAAGTAGTTTTATGTGTTGTGTGCTGAGGGCTAAAATGTTTACTTTACTTAACCTATCTAAAGGTGAATACAAATCTTACAAAAATATCAGGTTTTTTTAATTGAACTCCATTTTAAACAAGAAACAATAATATTATTAATTTTATGAACCTATTCAATAATATCCCTTGCTTTGTTATGTTTTAAACTTAGTTACAAGAGGGATGATGAAAAGTGAATTAATTTTACTAAACATCAACAAAACTGCTGATAAAGTTTGTTCTGAGTAATTTGAAAATTGTAACCAGGATATTTCTATGGGCGAAACAATTTCCTAACTAAGCTTGTTTCATCCCGCAATGAAAATTAGATCAAAACGTTATTTTTATTAATTTTGTATTTTGTACAAAATTCAAAAATATAAAACTGGATAATACCTCAATAATGTTGATGGGAGTTTTTATTTCGTTGCAGTAAAATACTTACAAAATTACATGGGACCAGCCTTCCTACGGCGAAACGCGTGGACGATAATACCGCGATTCTACTCCATTAGAAGGGGATTTCCAAAAATCCCTTTACACGGCTAGCTACAGTCTATAAGCCCTTGACGCTCTACGGGTTTCTTCGCGGGGGCGCCCGGGCGGGGCGGTGAGCCGGCTGGCTGCTTTTCCAGTTTAAAATAGTATGCAACCGCTAGAAATTTTGTTGCGTTTTGTGATTTACTGGTAGAAAATTCTCATTTGAATCAATCTTGCTTATATGCCTGCTTGTTGTATGCGGTGGCGCAACGGTACGGGCATTGCCTTAGAAATATAAGGTCACGGGTTCGATTCCCAGTCTTCCCCACACATCTTTGTGTGAATTGTTTCATCGCAGCTGTTCAATATCGGTGAAGGAAAATTTCGTGAGGAATTTCGTATGTCTAAGAACTAATCATTCGAGGACGTGTGACATTCACCAACCTGCCCAGCGTGTGTAGATTAAGGGCTAAACTCTCCTAATAAAATAATAATAATAATAAAAACTTTATTTTCTAAAGCTAAATACACTAAAAAAGTTGAAAGGTTGACGCTAGGTTCTCTTAGTAGTCTGTGGGTTGACGTCTGTGCATGTATTGTTTCCTATTTACAAATTGTCTATGGAAGTGTTTTGTGTACAATAAAGAATATTAATAAGATTGGTTGTGACCTCCCTGGCTGAACCCTGGTACAGTACTGGCCCGTACTAGGGCTTAGTCTATCGATATAGGTACCCCCTGACAAATTTTACTTTGAGACGTAGAGGTCTGTATTGCAATTTTATTCATTTATTTAAGAGACAGCGGCCATGCATCGTACGTATAATAATTGCCTAATAATTCCTTTGCGACGAATTCCTTTATAAACCTAAATTTTCTTTACAAACTTCGAGATTTAAAGGAGTTCTTTCGCTTATAACCTGTTAACCACCCGTATCGCAGGTACCTATGCAACAAATGTGTCTGTATACCCAGCGCCCATGTCCTCAAGACGTGCAAAAAAAACAGGCATGTTCTTTGTGTTCAATTTTCATCTATTGTACATACCTATTTATTGCAGTTTTATTTTATCGATTTTAAAAATATGGTGATCGAGCTCCACAGATTTTTGATATGCCGGTTAAAAGTTTTAAGGTAATTAAACAGATAAGAATGAACAGCTTAGGTGTAGTCGGCGTTGATTTATTTTTCAAACGACTTAAAAAAGAAGAATGATTTTTTTATGTTTGTTACCTAATTTATGTTATACGAGAACCGATTTCTATGTTTTTTTTTAATGGAAGCTGGTGCTTCTCGTATCAGTCACATTTAAATTCAATCAAGATCTGACCAGTAGTTTTAGAGCTAGTGAATACTTTTTGAGACGTTATTGTTTGGGCACGCTAAGCGCCTGCGCATTGCCAAAATTATAAGAGCAATTGTGCTAAATGCATAATTCTAGTTCGTAAGTCAATTTTTTGTTTTGGTTGTGTCAAAACATCACGGTAACCGAGAAGCCTACTTATAGGTACTGTAAAAACTGAAGTAACGTTTTGTAAGCGAAGCAGTACAGAAAACTTTGAAAACGTTATTATTAAAGGAAAATGTTGTGGTTAACTGTTAATATATTCTGTAGATGGGATAATAATGGCATATAAAGGCAAATATTTTATTACGAATAGACTGGGTGTGGGAAATATGCCTGCTGGAGTAAGTAGGTAAGAAACATCCTTTTAGGAAATTCGTGTATTGATTTATTTAAGCAAATTTGATCTCAATTTAATCACTAATCACTCACTCTTGTGCTAATATTTTTTTGGTATTTATAGACAAATATGTGAAAAGTGAATGAACACATATAATTAATCCATTTCGGATGTTTCAAATAAAATAAATATTTCGTAAATCGGTCTACAGTGGAGACTCGACGATCGATGGTAGTGACCTCCCAGTGAAAAGGGATGATCTTCCGGCCGGGCTAGGTGTGATGCCCGGCGACCGCGGTTCCTCCACTGTTTTTTCAGGAAGTTGTAGATATGCCAATCGTCGGTGAAACATTGCTTGTGCGATTCAGGACTGTGACGTAATGACTTTTGAGTGAGCGACGAATAAAATAAATGACATATAAATATTTTACAATATTTTGAGACCTTATTCTATTTTGAAATTGGTTAAAATATATTTTGCTGCAATCTACACACTACTTAGTTATTTATTCATGTTATGAATTACTACTCTGTATTTGACACGTAATTTTCAGGCGAATAACATCTATTTTGCGAATATATGAGATAGGTTAGCTCGATTGTTTGATAAACAGTTTCTTGAAAATTGGAGCTGACAAGAGAGTCAATGTTATTTGCAATTATAGTTTATTTGAGAGATATTACGTCCCATGAGAGTGCGTCTGCTTATCGAATTGTAGTCAGAGAGCCAGTGGCCGGTTGAGAACACAGAGTTTAATAAGCTATTCCTTTCAATCTGCCAGATTGAATGATAATTAAATGTCATTGGCTAGATAAAAAGAACGTAACTTTCTTTCTCTTTAAATATCAAGTTCCTTAATTATTATTTTTTACTGTTTTTAAAACTAAGGTGCCGCTAAGTACCTAATAATCATTGTAGTCATCTACCGTTTATTAGTATATTTCCACATATCAAAATAACAGCCTTCCCGAAATATGTTTTCGGTGGTAAAATTTGATATCACATTTTTAATGGCTCTCTGACATTAGAGCTACCGCGACCAGACTTAACTGACTCTCACATGATGTACAGCATGTTTACACAGCAGAGAAAATGCTTTCCTAAAATAGATAGTTTAAGTCGTCATCGTTCCGGCTCTTACGCTATGATATGTGATAGCTATGCGCGTTAATTAAACTCAATGGATTTGTTCATCGAATTCGAAATTAGGATCTCAATTAAACATAGATTCACCGTTATTTACACAATTCTCATGGGCACCATATAATATTATTAGTTTATTACCTATAGCTATATGTTCAATAAAATAAATAAATAATAAATAAATATTGAAATACTGGTAATTACCTACTTATAAAAATAATATTAGGTACGTGACCGAGAGGCTGCAAGAATGTCGAACCAACAACAACTAATGGGTGAATGGGTGGAATTTTCCCTCTAAAATAAAGAATAATTAGGCTGTGGTAAGATAAATCGGGATCGTAATTGAAACTAAGGGATACCTAACGAATATTTCCGGAATACAAACAGTGCAGTGTGAAGAGTTCATTGTTTTGTTACGAAACTTATATAAAAACAAGTAAACATGATATTTACAAGTAGGAAAGATAATTCACAAAATTTAGATACCTACCCGCTGAGGAAAGGAAATCAACGACCAGTTTCATTTTATCTCGTGTTATCTATTTGGTGTACTGATATTAGAGTTCAAAAATCAATTCACTACATTTATCTTATCATATATTTAAATACACTTGATGTGTTTTGTAATAAAAATCTTGATCTACATAGAGTGGTAGGTACGGAATTTCTGTAATGAAAACAGAACAGCAAATACCGCCCTAGCGATTGACTGTTTTATGGGTAACGAAAATTAGGCTAATCGCCTTTAGTTTGTCTTTACTCTGAATTAAGTTTTCAAATTAGGACACTGGACACGAGTGGTCCTAAAACCCGTAAATTACGTTAAGTTTGCTTAAGGGTTAAACTAGAAAACAACCATGAGGGTTTTGCATTAAAAAAACATTTTCTCAGTAACTATACAGAAAAGTTTTATCAATATACAATAGACTCTATTGGTTAAACTCAGTTACCTAAATAACGATATATGTAATAGGTAAATAAACCCATATATTAATAATATTTTCAATCTAAGTTCAAGAAAGTAAAAAATGATCAAGTTTCAAGTAGGCTGTCATATGGTTTCTATGTTTTCTAAGTACACACACGGCTACACATCAAGCTATAAATTTCGAGTATAAGCTGACCTCTCGTTGTACGGAAATCCTATACAATGCGAGATCAGCTTATACTCGAAATATCGTATACAAGTACTTACGTTAGCAATATCGCGATTTTTGTGAAGAAGTTACAACTTATCAGGTTTCATAAAGTCACCTAATCGATATAATTTGCATTTAAAACAGTTAAACAAACAAAAAACTTACTTTATTCCTTGCAGCCAATGGCTACTGATCCCGGAGGTACACAGCAGCCGCGAATGTGTCTGGACACACTCAGCTCTTGAAGTATACTCTCCTAGTGAACAAGGCCTGCCCCCTGACACGTCAGTCACATTCTTGTGTGTCAGCCCTGGAGTCGCTGCAGTTACAACACTCAGTATCACCAGGACTTCAGAATATACTGTAAAGAAAAAGAACATGTTACATGAAAAGAATGCGTATGCAAACTACTCTGAGACAGTGAGTAACAGTGACCATGGGTCACTCGTAGCTGACGACCAACTTATTCTTAGGACTTTCATAGTTAAGTTCCAATGCTTGTAGCTTGTGGCGGGTTTACCCACAGAGGAGATTGAGCTTTTCTGTGGGTTTGCCAATAGGCTGAGAAGGCTAGAGCTTAAAATGCCAGATTTTAAAGGGTGGAAAATTTAGCCTTGAAAACTGAACAAAGAAAACAAACAAGTTTTAGGTAAACTTGTGTTACAAGTTGTTTCTTTGTTTTAATATTTTTTTATTTATAGGCTTTTATGACAAAGTAATATGGCAGCCCCATCGTAACTTAAGCTATCACAAACAAAACTGCGAAGTAACAGAGGTATGAGATTTTTGATAAACAAATATATTAAATAAGTCTAAAGCAAGTTGTTTCTTTCTTCCGTGGATAAGAAATTACTGAAATAATAAAAAATAAAATAATAATAATTAATATTATGTTTTAGTTTTAGATACTTCGTGTGTAACGAATACATATCAAGTTATACAGTTCCAGTATAAGCTGATCTCGCATTGTATGGGATTCTTGTACAACGAGATCGTCATCTTATACTGGAAATGTATACCTTGATGTGTAGCTGTGTGTACTTGCACAGATAATATAATACTATACTAGGTAGTTATTTAGTCTTACCTAAATATATTTTGAGGTTTTATATATTAATAATATGTTAGATTTTAGTTTATTTATTTACTATGGTTCCCTAAATAAATTTTTACCCTACGTATCACATGTGGAGGTACAAAAAGATTAATAGCCGTAAAATAATAATAGACCGAATAAGTATTTTCGTATGGGTGCCAACTTATAAATTCTAGACATTATTAGCATTTCATTATTAGACTTTATTATGGCTAATCACATACATGATTCAATTGCTATAGAAAAATCATACTTTATATCAAAACACTAATAAGCATTTTAAACAGTCTCCTCTTCTTATGCTTGACACTGACTAAATATGGCATAAGTTCAGTAAAAGAATAGGTAATCAATGAAATTCCGTGCCCAAATAATGAAATTCGTGTTATTCGGTGTAAATTACGAAATTTGATATGTATTTGTATTGTCTCGCTGTGAAAAAAGACGTTTTCAGGTAGAGCCCAGTAGAGGATTCTTTATAATTAGGTAAAGACCTTTTTACTATCTCTTTGCTTTGCTTACTTTAGGGATTAACACAGCTCGCTAGGATTTTCCCCTTGTTACACTCACGGTTGTGTACTTTATAAAAAACAAAACCATAATATATGAAAATAATGCAGTTCGTTACATATACAATGTGGTTTGTGCTGCTGTTGTTTCGGTACCTACCCAATAGACAGGAACATGAATATTTGCTTACATGCCATGAACATTTGTGATGATCGTAAACTAATAACTAAATCACGGACACGATATTTATAGAAAACATTTTCACGTCGATGTTATTGAGATACCATAAATAGCAAATAACTAAACAAGTTGTGTTCGTAACTTATTTGTAAGAACGTGTCAATTTGATTAGTTTTTATTAGGTACATATCCTTTAAGAGGTTACTATTTAAAAATTACTATAGCTGTATGGAATATCAGTCAACAATATCTTGTAATAATTACCCAATTACCTTCTTAAAAGTTACACTAATCACAATTCTATCTCAAAGTACCTAGCCTATCTACGTATTTTGTGAAATGAAATGAAAAAAATCATCAAATTTCATTTCCTGTCATGCAGTGACTACTACTGAAAACACTGCTAAAAACTCAGTAGGCTTTTATCTCTTTTAAAAGGTAGTACTTACATTTTACTTAGTGTGTTGCATTACAGCGATATATTTACATGCGTTTCTTTATTTACATAGTCTGAAATTTTATAATAAGTCTTCTATGATCGCTTACTTATCGCTCTAATATGATTCTTGACAATGCACTGTACATGACTGTACTGAATGTAGTGTTTTATCGATTTTTCAAGATTCAAATTCTTCTGGCTCGTTCCAAAGGCAGTAGAAGAGTGGTCATAGGTAATAGTACTCACTGTAAGCATTCCTTGAAATACCTAAATCATGCATATCATAAATATTGATTTAAAAACTATCAAACGAATTTCCACACAGTTTCAACTATCAGTTAGATTTTCATTATAGGTAAATTAATGTTCCAAATCCATCTGGTATTTCATGTAAACCAAATCGTTAATGGAAAGTATTGAATCATCTGGACATTTTATTGATTTCGTTTTTAATCGTTGAGGAAACGTCTTGCTGTTGATATTTAACAAAGACTAATCTCTTTGATTTTTAATGATGCAACGATCAATCATTCTGTTACCTTTCAAGTTGCACTGCAAATAATCGAATTTCTATCAACATTTCTTTGATCTCTTGCCAAGACAATTCAGTACTTTATCTACCTAGAATTATTACAACTCTCATTGCAAAGTTAATACTCGTGCTAACCAAACAAGTTAAAATGTTTGTTGAGTTTCGGAAATTAAATTATTGCACCAAGTACCAACAGTAGTAATACCTAGAGTACCTAAAGTAATAAGCTCTAAGCAGGCAACTACCTCTTTGAAATAAAACTACTTTTTACCGGATTTTATCGCGGTTTATTTTAGATTTTAGATCTCGACGTTTTAAAGTTTTTTAAGACTTCATGTTCACGGGTGGACTGAGGTATTTGAGGTCCAAAAATATTAATCACAATTATGAATGACTACCTTCAAACATTATTATTTAAGTTGCGTGAGCTCACCGTGTCTTGTGTGATATTCGCGTAAATCTAAGACAACAAGTACTTTAACTACCCCGCTGTTTCAGTTTACAGTTAGAGCCGAGCAGAATGACGTTTCTAATATGTATAGAAAAATCAGAGAAGCAGCTCGAGGTAGGAGTTATGTTGACCGAGTAATGGCAATAGGTTTGCCAGGTATAACGTATGGGATAGGACATAAACATAGCCGGAGAAATGCTTAGACGTTCCGCTAATACAGCAAGTTATGTAATGTAAGTAAGTAGGTACATAAACAGGCACTCTAATTAAGTTTCGTTATTTGTAAAATATCACAAAGGATTTCCACTATACTACCCACCTACATAGAAGCCTACCTACTTAGTTAATGTTGTTTTCTTACATGTAGCCTATTTAGTTACATAAAGATAAATTATGTTGTAAAATATTGTTTAAATTAAAACTGAATGCAATTTTAATGTTGCCATTAGGAGTCATTCAAGCATAATTGTTCGAACATACTTCTACAAATATCTTGTATAAAGTACTTGTGCCGCCTTAAGTAGGTATAGAAATACCTACAAGTGTATCGAGTATGTTGTACGCTGTATCAGGAGGATCAGACAGTCAGGTGTATACAAAGTGAAAGGTAATCTGAAATCTGTACTTTCACAATTTTTGTAAGGTCATTGGGCATTATATAAGGCTATGGGCTTTTTCGTTCACTTATGGAACTGACTCATCAAATGTCGTTCCGTAAAGTGAACTCTTTCCATTAAATAGATCCGCAGTTCCTATCGCCCCCTCCGTGAGACAGCTTTAGTGAGAGAACTTGAAACAGAACGAAAATACAGCCTATTCTAGTCCACTGCTGGACATAGGCCTCTCCTAAAGTATGCCACTGAGCACGATTCGCGGTTTTTCTCATCCAGTTCTCGCCGCCAGTCCAGCCAGCTGAGATCGTCACTCCACCTAGTCGTGGTCTCTACTCAAGGACTGGTTGACCCGATCAGTTGTCAGTTCTGAGGCTTATATGACCGGCCCACTGCCACTTCAGCTTAGTGATCCGGTGGGCTATGTCAATTACATTAGTTCTGTGTCAGATCACTTGAAATTGTGGAACAAAAATACGGTGCATCGAGTTAATTTTGTAAGCAGTTCCTCGGAACAAATCACTCCGGATTTACTTAGTCTGGGCTATAAGTGAAAATTATGCTTTACGCAATTAGCAAGCAAGTTCTCGTAATCGTACCAAAATATTACGAGCCTATTTGTAAGGTTACTTAAATCAATAACTTTTCTTCTTCACGTGATATCCTTTGTTTACCATTTGACTGAACCCGTGGGATGTCGTAAGGTCGTAACGAATAAAATTAGAGAAACGAAATAACATTCTGACATTTAGAAACTTGGGAATTCTACATGAGTAGGTAAGTACATCAAAAAAGTAAATAAGGTTCCCAATGAAAAAGCAAAAAAGATTTTATCGTGTTACGCGTGTATAATTATCGTCTTAATTAGGTCGAATTAAATAAATTTAAGCATTCCCTAATCGGTAGGTTAATACTACAGGTATGTATACATATATGTATTACGTACAAATCTTTTCTACTCCGTAATGAGAAGGTACATTGCAAATAAGAAATAAGTTCGTTTAGAATATTTCGAAGTCAAACCCACGCAAAAGAAAACTCAATAAGCTGGAAACATATGAAAATAAAAAGGAGGCTGCTGAAGTCGTTTTTATTATACTTTAGTATAAGTATTTGTCTATTTAAATTATTACGGATAAATTATTAGGATTTAAGCTTAGCTAATTCACTTGTCTTCAACCTTTTTTAGTTTCCCACAGCTGGGCACGGGTGTTCTCTTAACTATCTTACGAGTTGGGAGAGTTCCGGCCTTAATCTACACACGCTGGCCAAGTACAGGTTAGTGGATGCCACTGTCCTTATGTCTTGGAATGATAACTTCTTAGACATGCCGATGTTTTCCTTCACCGATAATGAGAAGCTACGATGAAACAATCACTCAAAGATGTGTAGGCATTACTAGGGATCGAACCAGTGACCTCATTTTCAAAATCAAGGCCGATACCCCTGCGCGACCGCTGCTCCCTAGATAATTAGGATTTCATTTTGTTTTAGGATATTTTCAGATATTTAACGTCATTCACTGCACTATGGAAAAAACCCATATTACACCCAAAGAGCATATAAACGCTTACACTACACCAATAATAAAAGCTTTTTTTTAAACGACATCAAGTTTTAAATATTTCTTAATAAACCTCTTTCAAACAAAAAATATATAGTAAATGACAGAGAAATAAGTAGCTACATTAAAAATCGTAATAAACTCCTCTATTTCAAAGTCGGCTAAAAATCTTAATAATCAATACTTTATATGTAGTTATTTAATTAATCACAAACCTGTATCACTTTTAACAAACTTCATACTAGCATAAGTTTTCGGTAAAGAGTAAAATCGCTTGCGGGAAATTCGCGCGTTTTCCCCCAAAAGCGTGAGATCCGGCCGACGATCTAACGATAACTGAAACACTGAAAATTGTTAATGAAAATATCGCACCTTCGGTCGTATCTTAGAACATACTTTATGAGTTTCGTGAGATCAACTACGTTTAGTGAAAATATCTACGTAAAGGATAGTTTAAATAAGATATTACATCACAACTGATGTATTGTTAACCGGTGTTTAACCTTTTTACCGCCCCTCTAAAAAGTAATTGTCGTGCCTTGGCGATCGGCCCCAAAATTTTACGAATCAATGAAAATGAAACAAAAATACATGCATGTTTAAATGCGTTATGGGTGCTGGGGGAACAAACACATTTGTCGCATATAAACAACTAAGGTTATTTCATTGATTATTTATACGGTATTCGCTTTTCTTTTTAATATTGAACGCTTCTCAACTATCGTAAAGAGTTGAGTGGGTGGACTTTGGCAGCCAAACCAGGACTGTGATATGCATAATGTAGTTAATGTTTTGTTTTATTATTCAAAAATAGGCTTGCGCTTGACCACAATCTGCCTGATGTGTCCCAATGATGAAGATAGGACGCGCTTACCTACCTATTTAATCAATCATAACTCACTCGAGTTTACAAGTGATTTTCGGTAAAAAGGTGGAAGTGGAATGAGGTTCAATATGATTGTGAACCACATCCACCCTCTCAAATGGAGCGCTGGCAGTTTATTAAAAACCACTTTACACCAGCCAGGGGCCACGTGTCTGAATTACACACGCTGCGCGGACGAAGATACCGCCTCAAAAATGATTCTTCTTTGTGATACATACCTAAGCGTCGTCTTCAACCCTTTTTAGTTTTATGTTTTCCTTTACCGATATTGAGTAGCGGCGATGTAACAATTCACACAAAAATGTGTGAATTGTTACATCGGGAATCGAACCCGCGACCTTATAAAACGAGGCCCGTACTGCTGCTCCACCGCTGCTCTGCTCTGCTGGCCTAAGTCCACCTCTAGTTTATTATCCTCACCCGTTTTACATCACCACGTGTCTGAATTACACACCCACTTACCCAGATGATGCAAATTTTACCTTATTATTGTGTCTCTGTCTGTACAGCCACACTACTTGTAAGTATTTAAGCGCCTTTGCCTATACTTGCAAGTAATACTTAAATCTCTAATTATGATTATTGTTTCTAGCAGTAGATAGCGCTTTTTGAATAAGTCGCCTGCTACATATAGAATAGGGGGATTAGATTATTACTAATATTTATGACGAGTTGTAAGTAGAAAATACATTGTAGTATTTCTTTTGTAATCTGTCACAAAACGTTATCGATATTGTGATTATTAGGATTTGGCAGGTGTACCTACCCTTTGTAAGATTTCCAATTATCTGCCTCTCCTTGCTTAGCAACCAGTTCGTAGTTAGACGTTTTCTTTTTTCTAATCTCGTTTCGTATTTTAGTACCTAGAAATGTAGGTACCTACCTAGTTTAATCTATGTTTAGAGTTTCGCGTTTTAAGCGGGTTTGTTTTCCTTAGAGATACGGACCGTACAGTATATTACCAGTAGGTAGGTACACCTGTTCCTACCTGTAAGAGCTGATGCCCTTACAATAATGTTAATGTTCAAAAATGTTAATGTTCAATAATAAAAAATGTTAAAGTTATAAAAAATAAAATGTTTATTATACACCGTAACTGTTACACTAAAGAATGTTAAAAAAATTTAAAATGTTGACCGAGTTCAATGTTAGCTTATTGCGAACTGACGTACTTAGGTACGTGATGTATTAAGATAATTACAAATTACTAAATTGGAAATAAAATAACTAGGCCAAAGTACAATGTGCGGTTGCTGACCGTACACTACCTTCAGATCCCCGATCACCTTGGTGATCGCATCCTTGGGTCACTGAAATCGAAAAACGCAAAACGGACGTAATATTTTCGCGCCTTTCGTTGGAATGTATGAACTGTAGCGGTTTTAACATAGGGATCGATAACCCTTTGGACACATTCTATATCCACTAGATACCTTATTTAACAAAAGGTGTAGATCGATCGATATGTAAGTTTTCATTCACTCGTTTATCCTCTACCACATTCAATCATCCGAAAGCTTCATAATTATTGACGACCCGACTTAGATTTAGTACAGTTTTATAGGTAAGTGAATGCGCCAAGTGTAAAATGTGACACTGCACGTAAAGTTCGTTGGCATATCAGTGTAGCGTTACATTATAATATTATAACTATCTTTCTGAACGCGGCTGCGCCCGCGCGTGTCTATTTGGGCAGTCAGATAATAATATCAAATAATAAAATAAAAATGGGTAAATTTTAAAAATGTTTTAATAATTGTATTTCTCTTTCCAAGCTCTTTCATTTGATACTCATATTGTAGGGGTTGTTATGAAAACAATATGTTGCTATTTTGTACCGTCCTCCGCGCACGCTGTGCCGTATTGGATACAAAATGGCGGGATTTATAAAATCTTGTATTGTCAACAAAACTAAACGTGTTGTAAAATAAAAAAAATGCAATATTTCAGCAATTAGTGCAAGTGGGGGAAAGATTCCAAGATTCCAAGACAAACATACAAATATACATACAGTTAAGGTAATAGTTTAGTCGTTTTGACAAAGTAACTTTTGCTTTTATAAATATTAGTAAGGAAGTAAGGATTTACATAAAATTGTACTAAATCAAGGCCAGCCCCTCAATAGGCACGTATATTAATAACTATGAAGCAGCCGTCTTCTATTTTATCAGTCTGTGACTGCCTCTAGTAGAGGATAAACGAGTGGTCGGCAGCACCTTCAAAATGATAAGGTAACAATTGGTTACTAGTATTAATTTAAATTTATACTTACGAAAGTGATTATAAAATATTTTCAGCTTTTTTGGAACTAAAAAATTAAACTAAATGGGTACGATTTTTTTCTAACTTTAATAACTAGGGGTAGCTATCCCGCATTATCCGAACGAACACAAAACCCAAGCCTTTTCATAACATTATCTCTACTTTAATTTTTTTACATTAGAGTATTACGTCATTTGGAAGGGTATAAATACTACAAAAATATGAAAGAATAGGATTTTGAAAAACTACTCGTAAGAAAATATGCTATTTTCCTCATTGATAAATGACACTGACCTACCTACACGTTACAACTGTACCTACTGTATGAAGCCTGGTATTGTACTGGTGGCTGATCTGTGTACATGTCCCACTTTTTTAAAAACAACATTTCCTTTTCTTTTTTCCTCCATGAGTGTAAAAATAAATTCATATGACATGCGTTGCTCTATTCTTAGTTATTGGGTCATTGGCATTGAGGTATTTTTACAGTAGGTACATACATAATAAGTCTGGCTTAAATCCAAAAACACTAGTCCAAAATATTGTGAACTACACATGGTGAAGTTGTTCAACCGCACCTGGAGGGAATGCGTTCTAAATAGGTGAATGTTATCAAGTTTTCCATCAAAAAATATAAGTACCTTCAAAAGAATTCTTGCTAGAACCATATGCATAATTATCCTGTCCTACTAATAATATAAATGCGAAAGTGTGTAAAAATGTTTGTTACCACGTATCTCCATGGCTTCTCGACGGATTTTAAAGATAAATAAATAAAATAATAAATAAATATTCTGGGACATTAACACACACGGTCATCTGGTCCCAAGCTAAGCAGAGCTTGTGTTATGGAAACCAGATAACTGGTATATACTATACATATAATACTTTTCTTTTGTAAATATATACTTACTAGTTTTCCGCCCGCGGCTTCGCCCGCGGATATCGGTTGTCGCGCTAAACCGTTAATCTCTTTTTTCGCAGTCGGATAAAACTATCCTTTCCCGGGTCTCTAACTATCTCCATACAAAATTAGTTCAGTAGTGTAGGCGTGTAAGCAACATTTTAAAATCAGCAAGCCCTTAGAGGCATATCCATAAATCTATAGTGGTTTCTTAAAAAATACTACGGATTTTAGACAATACTTTTTGCAAGTTTTTTAATCAATATTCAAAAACAAATAAAATTTAAATTTCGAGTTCTAATAATCGGACTGAGATATCAAACGTCATTGTGTCAAAATAAAAAGTAATTTTGCTAAAGAGCACGAAGGAGTATTGATATCAACTTCAAAGAAAATCTCCCTCAGAATAATTTCTCAGGCTTCACCCGCGTAGTTTTAGGATAAAGATAAAAAAAAATTGAAAAATAAATAACACGTGTTTCATTATTTGTTTCAAGCTATATTTATACCGAATTTGAAGTGAATCGGACCAAGGACTAAACAGTTCTGGAATATTTAATTTTTCCAAAAAAGTTCATTTTACACTCCGCCTGGGGGGTACTTTTGGAAAAATAAAAAACACGTGTTTTATGATTTTTTTAAGGTGTATGTGTGCCGAATTTGGAGTGAATCGGACTTGAGACTAAGCAGATCCAGAGAAACTTTAATTTTTACCAAAAAAACTTCTTTTCCACACCCCATGGGGGTAATTATGGAAAAATAAAAAACTCGTATCTCATTATTTTTTTAAGGTTTATGTGTACCGAATTTTAAATGAATAGGACCAAGGAATAAAAAGTTGCATACAAACTTCACCCCTCTATTTAACCCTCTTAGGGGATGATTTTTGGAAATATTATTAGCCTATGTCCTATTCTAGGGTATACACTACCTACGTTTCAAACTTCATTTACATTGGTTGAGGGGTTATGGAGATACGTGGTAACAAACCTTCACACACACACACACACACTTACTTTCGCATTTATAATATTAGTAGGATAGGATAGGATAGGATAATAGATATTTACACCCAGACTCGACACAAACACAAATGTTCATCACCAATGTTTGTCTCGGGTGGGAATCGAACCCACGACCTGCGCCGTGAAAAGCAAGTATCTTACCGACCACGCCACCGGCCCGTTAAGATATTTGAAAAGTAGATAATGTAAAGTGTATAATAGGTCATATGCTATTAATATTTTAAAAATCATCCCCTAAGAGGATTAAATAGAGGAATGAACTTTGCATGGAACTTTTTATTCCTTGGTCCTATTCAATTAAAATTTGGTAGACATAAACCTTTAATGAAACAAGTGTTTTTTTGTTATTCCAAAACTACCCCCAGGACGTGTGGAATATAAGCCATATTTGTAAAAATTTAAGTTTCTCGGGATCTATTCAGTCCTAAGTCCTATTCACTCCAAATTCGGCAACTTTAGTTTAAGAAATTATGAAACATGTTTTTTTTTATTTCTTCAAAACTATCCCCAGGTGTAAGGTGTAAGATGAGTTAATATTATGAATGTGAAAGTTTATACGGATGTTTGTACACTTTGACCCAAAAACTGTTGGATGAATTTAGATTAATTAGAAAATTAATTAATTATTTAATAAATTATTTAATTATTTTTATTATTTAATTAATTATTTTTATTTAGATTTTTTAATTTTTGATTGTTAAAATTCGGCAAGAGATAGATTATAGTCTGGGACAGCTCATAGGCAATTTTCATCGTAATACTGCGAGGGCGAACCCACGGGCAAGGGCTAGTAATAAAAAATAATATCCATTTATTTCAGGCAACAAGACTGATATAAAATATAAAGCTTAACAAATACCTACCTAGATAAAAAATTACACTGATATAAAAACCTAAATACTTATTGTAAATATAATTTAAGAAACTGACTGACTGGTACTACATAAAATATACCAACCAATGCATAGGTTCGGAGACGCCAACTTTAGGAGTAAAGGTGCACTATAAAGAATTATTCAAAACTCACTAGTAAGTATTGTACATATTAATGTGTTTTTCGGTTGTGTTGTCTGCTGTCGAGCTAGATCTCGTAGTTGGTGGATCGCATGCTGCGTATTGGCGCTGGTGTTGCAGCGGTGTGCCGGCCCTTACCACCCGCGATACCCTCGCGCTGTCGTCGCCGCTAGTGGACACGAATGTGCTTCTATCGGAAAGTAAGCCTACATTTATTTATTTATTGAAATTTATTCACAATATAATTTCCCCCAAATCGTTAACAATCGCATACAATATTAACAATATTTATTACATAGATTTTACTTTACACTTGTATAAAGTAAGTTGTGTCTTCCTTTCATGCTTTACACAGCACGTTTCATTTTGCGCCACCCAAAACTAAAGTAGATATAGTTGCGGAGCCGAAACTGCTAAATGTGAAGATACTCGAAAGCGTCGCGTCGTGTCGACGACGACGACGCTACATTTTGACGACCTACGACCCACGACGCTCGAGTAAGCTTTATAGATTTTTTTTTGTGTAAAAAAGGATAAACCTACTATTTGCACCTTTTCAACGGGAGGAAAAACACCAAAATAAAATATAAATTAACCACTCTGAATCGGATCCATTGATTGTAAATTATTGTGAGTTTGCAACATTCCCTTTCCCTTGCTACCCGCTCAAATCGTGTCATTATTGATTCACACTCAACAACATGTAAGATGTGCTCATACGTTATTTTCACGAATTCGAGGAAATACTTTGTGCAGTGTAAATACACTGCACAAATATTTCTTACAAATAATTTACACAAATATTTTAATTGGTGGCTGTTAAATAGCGGTCCTATGCAAGAAACAAAGATTTTGTGTTAATAGAGAATCCCATTGTACCTTAATCTGACGCGCTGTAGTAAATCCCCTAAGTATTACTAGTAGTATTACTAGGTACTTAGGTATGAAGTTATGTTCCTGGTAAGAATTCACAAAGACTGAATGATGAATGAAATAATTAAACTTTGGATGTAGCCAAAACATTTAAATATGTTGGGTAGGTAATAAGTTTACTTGGTAACTAGGTAGTAAGGTAAATTCCAGAAACCACAAACGCTAATGCAAACGTAATAAAAACGTAATAAAAAAAACAACTGCATCAGTTCAACTTTGAACATTTCGTTATACACCTATTCATCCCCTTTATTCCTCTGATATATGCCTGTCATTTTTATTTTAGGAAATAATTATTTTAGAAATAATTTATAATTATTGATACATTTCCTAGTCAAGGAAATGTACCTATTAATAATTATTAATTATTTCTCCCCTTGAAACTCCACAACGCCATTTGTTAGCATCCATCGGCTTCCTGCAAATTTTACATGTAAAATAATGTTCTATAATACCACGTGGCAAGCCGACGATGTTTACCACTTAGTCTCCACTCAAGAACGGAGGCCGAGAAGACAGAAAAGTATTATCGGTCCCTATCTAGCGTTGTTGGACTATGAGAAAGCCTTAGATTCAAATCCAGACTCGGTACTGCAATCTCTTCAGCGATGCCAGATCGACCAGAGATATATAAGTGTTCAAGTTTTTGTATCACACCACCCCGCCAAAGTGACCATCCATCTCTAAGACCAGAGACCAGACCAATCCAATTGCAATGTGGTCTGAGACAGGGAGACGACATATCGCACTCCTAGATCTAAAGAGAGCATAACTCAAAAATTGAGATTTTAGAGTTATACTCACCATCGATTTCCTTATTGTAATACCTATCGAATAACAAAATAGATTTTAAAATATTGCTGCTACTTGACGCTAGATGCCGTTAGAAGTCTTTTTTGTTGACCGAGCGGTCCCCGCTCCTCCCCCACCAACACAGGGATATTGTTAGTTGCACAGTTAGTTGCCATCGGTAATGAGAGCGGAGCGCACGTACGTTTGGTTAAAGAAGTAGAGTTATTTTGAGTTGTATCCGTATTGTTGAAAATTGATTAAGTATTATTTCGAGTTGTCGCCATTTTGATGGTTGAAATCACGTAAACTAAAACAACATTTTGAATTGATCCTGTATTGCTGGTAAGGTGAGTTAATATTTTGTTTTTATTTTGTATTGTTACCGTATTGTTGAAACATTTTGTACTTTCTAGTTGAGCCTGTTTTGTTAAATAATTTTTTAAACAGTTCTATTTCTTTAAAAAAAATGTTTATATTATACTCTTTTGCTTGTGGTGATAGGGTCTTTTCATCTTAATATAATTTTAATTAAATCGTGGTCACTACACCTTTGGTTGCGTTTTTAATGATATATTTTTGAGTTGGAGCTCTTTATATGGAATCCGCAAAATAAATTTTATTTACATAGTTCAAAAGAGGAAAAACGTTATAATTATAGCTTTTTTAATGGATTTGGCTTACAAGATTATGTAAAATATTATCCATTTCAGATAAACGATGAGACGTGGACGAATTTTAGTTAATATGATAGAAGAAAGAGATAAAGAAAACGTGACTCCCCCTGTCGTACACGCTCAAAATGAGAAACTAGAATCAAGCGATGAAGTGCCATCTAGAGAAACTCACGCCGCTTCACGTGGGTTTATAGGCGAGCCTATCCCGAGCACGTCCAAACAACAGGAGCATGGTCCATTCTATTACATTTCACCAATCCACAGCGATGAAAGTGATATTGATGACTCCGACACAGATCCCAATTTCCGGGTGGTTCCCAAAGGTAAGACCGTGCCTAAAGTTGTGCCACCATCTTCTAGTTCGTCCAGCACCAACAGTAGCTCCTCGAGTTCGTCATCTTCTAATAGTTCGTCGGACACCGAAAATGGAACAGAGCATTAAGACTCTCAAAGTGTTGTGGTTGCTGAAATTAGTAACCAAGACCCTGTGATAGAAAAAAGGAGTAAAAAGAGAGTACGCAAGTCAGCGAAATGGAAGTCTAAAGTTGCAAAAGTGCTGCGAAATTCAGGCAAAGCCTACCAGTCTTTATCGAAATCTAAAAAACAAGTACCAGAAAGAAAAGTAGGCCCCCCCTGTGGAGAAAAATGTCGGCTCAAATGCAAAGATAAGATTAATGAAATGGCAAGGCAACAACTCTTTCGCGCATATTGGGGACTTGGCAATCTTGAAAGGCAGAGAGAATTTGTAGTGAGACATTCACGAGAAATAAAGCCTAAATATCGGTACTCGAGCACACAAAACCTAAGAGCACTTAATACTGCCTTTTACTTTGAGGTTGATGGATCTAAAATTAGAGTATGCAAGCCATTTTTTATATCCACCCTTGACTTGAGCAATAAAGCTATAAAAACGGCGCTTTCCAAGAAAACGGAAACAGGAGTTATTCTGACTGACATGAGAGGAAAACATGACCATCATCCAACTATTGACCCTCAAGTTAAACAGAGTGTTATAGATTTTATAAATTCTATTCCAAGGGTTGAATCTCACTACTTAAGAGCGCAAACCACAAGACAATATATTTCAAGTGATAAATCATTAGCCGATATACATAGAGATTATAAACGACTTCGTGAAGAGGATGGTTTACCCTTTGCTACGTCTTCCACATTCAATAGGATATTCAACACTGAATTCAACATTTCTTTCTTTAAACCGAAAAATGATTTATGTGATCTGTGCGAACGGTACAAGAACTCAGATGAAGAAGACAAGCGCAAATTGCACCAAGAATATGAACAGCATATAAAAGAGAAAACTTTAGCAAGAACTGAAAAAGAAAAAGACAAAAATAGAACTGATGGTACCATCACAGCTGTTTACGACTTGCAAGCAGTTTTGCAGATTCCAAAGGGACAAGTTTCCCTATTCTTTTATAAATCTAGGATCAACTGCCTCAATTTCACTGTCAGCGATCTAAGAGCAAAAGATGTCATCTGCTACTTTTGGGATGAAACCGAAGCAAAGAGAGGAGCAGTTGAAATTGGCAGCTGCATACTTAACTATATTAAATCTCAGGTAGATCAAAATCCTAACAAAGAAATAGATATAATTTTCTACTCCGACAATTGTGGCGGTCAACAAAAAAATAAATATCTGTTGTCTGCCTATGCCTACGCTGTGAACAAGTTGCCAGTTAAGTCTATTACTCACAAGTTTTTAATACGCGGCCACTCCCAAAACGAAGGCGACAATGTTCATAGTGTGATAGAGAAACAAATTAAAAGATATTTGCAGTCGGGTCCAATCTACATACCAGAGCAATACAAAACTTTGATTGGTACAGCAAAGAAGACGGGAAAACCTTACACAGTCATAGAAATGACTCACAATATGTTTTATGACATCAAAGCATTGCAAGAATCATTGGGCACCAATTTCAATATAGACGAGGAGAAAAATCAAATCAAGTGGCATGACATTAAGATTATTAGAGTTGAAAAAGAACACTCTGAAGAGTTTTTCTACAAAACATCTTTTGCTGAAGAAGCTTTTAGGAAAACTTGCGTACGAAAAAGAGTTCTCCGAACAAGAGGAACTGGGACAGCTACGGATCAATCGATTTTTTCGATTGGCTTAACACAGGCATATACTGAGAAAATTGCATTATCGGATGCAAAAAGAAAAGACATAAAAGAATTGATAGATAAGAACGTTATTCCAAAATCCTATTATGAAGTCTATTATAAAGGGGTTCTAGGTGATCAGGGTAATTAACATTTTTATTGCTTAAGTTTACAGTTTTGATTAGATAAAAAAATATGATATGTATTCACAAAATATGGAAATGTGCAATACCAAAGTTGTTTATTTAATTATTCTCAAGTAAAATATAATTTTAAGTAAGATAATTGTGATTTTAACAAACAGTGATCTCAAAGTACCATTACTTAATTGCATTTAAATTGTATTAATTAGTTTTGGTAAATGTCAGTGTAATACTTAATTATTAAGAGTAATGTGATTTTTGATAAATATGTAGATTTTTTTTTTATAAAACAGAAGGTTCCTATTTATTTGTTTTATTTTGTATTTAGTCTTCTATAACTAAGAGATACAAGACTGTTGATTGATACTGTTTAAAGAATTATTAATAAAGAAATTTTGTTTGACTTGTACCTACTAAATTGTGTTTTCTTACCAAATAAACCCGTACTGTTGGTCGCAGACTGCTCTATGAGTTGCACTAATTATAAATAATACCAAATGGTACTACATTTTTTAAGCATGTTGATTTTTCATAAGAGAGTCAACTCAAAACATAATTCATCAAAGTAGGTTCAACTCTAAATAATAATAAAATTGACACGTGTTTGTTAAGTAATAGGGAAATAATTCGAAAATTCCTATTTTCACCCCCATTAAATGCATGTATCACAAAGTTCCTCTAACATGTTTCTTCCAGTTCCACTTGTAAATCATATAATCATACAGAACACTCCTGCAGTACACAGTTATACCATAATCAGTTTTTCGCCGGTTCTGAAAAAAATACTTTTTCGAGTTATACCTGTTTAGATCTAGATGTGCGATATCTCCAAGGTGATCACTATTGTGTTGCATGCAGGACGTTTTCAAACTGACTACATCACGTTGGGATAGCATTAACAACCTTCACCATCTCCAATTTTTTTCTAAATTTATTGATTTTTCTTAGGGAGATCCTGGAAAAGAATGGTTCTGCCGTGGACGCTGCAATAGCAACATTATTCTGTGAGGGCATAACGTGTGCACAATGTATGGGAATCGGTGGAGGGTTCCTCGCTACTGTGTACGACGCGACTAATGGTCAGGTAATAGATGCTATTCTGCTAAAAATACCATAATTTTTGTAAACACTTTTATAAGTTTATCCATCTTAGCTAGCTAATAAGCCCTAACCATTTGATATGCCACTTTACTATTCTAGGCTTGCGGTAAATTTTCCAGAAATCATCAAAGGTTTTATGAATTATATTTCTTATGCCATTAAAAACAAAATGCTACAATCAAGTTTGAATGGTATAGTATATTAGACCTTAGAACACCGTACATGATTTCAGGTAAATTGACCTCGAGTAAGGCATAGAGCAGTAGTAGTTAGAATGTTTTTTTTACGTCTCTCGATAGGTCCGAGTGATGAATGCTCGCGATCGGGCGCCAACTGGTACCTACAAAGACATGTTCGCAAATGCGTCATACACTGTCGGCGGACTCGCTATCGCCGTGCCCGGTGAGTTGCGTGGTTACGGAGCCCTCCATCAGGCGTACGGACGCCTGCCGTGGCGCGAGCTAGTGCAACCTACCGCCGATCTCTGTCGACGAGGATATCTCGTCAACGCTTACATGGCCAGAGCTCTGTGGCTCTTTAGTGACGAAATCAAGGCAGAGCCTTCAATGCGGTAAGTGGAAGATAATGTTGTGGACAAACACGACCTCATTAATACAGCAATCTAGTTGAGAGACGAGATAATTATGTAGTTAAATTAAATTAAATTTCTGTAATATTATTATTCATTCTGTTATTTTAGGGAGGTATACGTGAACGCAGAGACGAGCGAGGTGTGGAACAAAGGCGACTTTATAACCGAGCCGACGCTTGCGAAAACGCTGGACATTATCGCCGCGGAGGGTCCCGAGGCGATACACAACGGTTCCCTCAGTTCAATTCTAGTGCAAGATATACAGAACTTCGGCGGTATCATTACAGAAGATGACCTCAGAAACTACAAGTAAATTTGTTAACTATTTTCCTTTTATAAATCCTAGCTTGCAATACCTAATCGGGAAATATATTTATTGATCAAATAGGTCTATTGTGTGTATGTGTTCTTATAGGGTGGAGTGGCAGGTACCCATCGCGGTGCCAATAACAGAGGAGCACACGCTATACTCCGTGCCGCTGCCGGGGTCGGGCGCGGTTCTGGGCTTCATACTGAACGTGCTGCGCGGATGGGTGGGGGGCGAAAACGCGCCGCCCGCCTCACCGGTCTACTGGCACCGCATTATCGAAACCTTTAAGTACGCATACGCCAAGCGATCAGGCTTAGGAGATCCTACGCGCTCTAATCTAGGTGCTAGTATTCAAGCTGTAAGTCATCCTATTTTCCAGTCATAATATTCAATTAGACAATTTAAACGGTTCGAAGTGTTTATTGTATTGTATTGTTGATGCAGACTACTCAAAGAACTTGGCTTGATTTTAGAGCTCCGTCCGGCTCGAAAGACCATTACAGTCAAGATATTATTTTTCTTCAAGCAACGGTTTGTCAGGATTTTACTAGGTTCAATAAAAGAGATTTCAGTTAAAAGTTTCTAAAATTATATCTTATTTCAGCTGGAGCGCAATCTATCAAACCCTGAATGGGCGATGACTTTCCGTCATTTAATCAACGATACTAAGACATACACCGACTGGCATCACTATGGAGCATTCTTCGAAGGCGCCGATGACCACGGCACAGCACACATAGTCGTCATTGCGCCTGATGGCAGCGTTGTTTCCGCTACCAGCACCATTAACCACATGTAAACGTACAACAACAACAACGTACCAATAAGTAAAACGTAGCTATTCATAGCTTAGCCATATTGACGACATTTATCAGCAGATGAAATCATCATCGGTCAGCATTCCACGGCTGGACATACCTAGCCTTCTTCCAATAAGCGCTGTCACCAACAGCTGGAAGGCGTCCTACTCTCATTCCGGATTTTATTTTTCAAAGAAACGTCAATCATGACTTACTCCATTGCACATGTAGAGACTTTAAATTGATGGACCAACCGCATTGTGAGTGTCCACGTTTTAGCACCGATGACCATAACTGGTAGGACTCACTGGTTAAACACTAATTATAAGTCTTTATGCATTGTGCTAGAGGTATCGATACTAGACATTAACTACTTGACATTTTTGCCGGAATGCTGTCCAACCCAGCTGTATCCTCCTCTTGGCCTCCTTCTCAAAGTTGTTTCTACCTAACTGCATAATATGCCCAAAGAAAACTGCAGATGCTTTAAATAAATAAAATTTTAATAATGACAGGTGGGGTTCACAACGTCGCTCTCAGAGCTTGGGCATTATATTGAACGATGGGATGGATGACTTCGCGATACCTAACAAGAAATCTGGATACGGTGTGCCGCCGTCTCCCTTCAACATGCTGGCGCCAGGACTACAGCCGCTCAGTTCTATGGTGCCTTCCATCGTTCTCAACAGACGAAGAGTGTGCGACTTAGTACTCGGTGCCGCTGGCGGCGCTAAGATTACCACACAAGTTGCTTTGGTAAGTTAATTAGCACCAGCACCACCTTTGGTCTTGTGGAGCCTCTAAATGCCCAACAAAAACAATCCTAGATACGATATAAAAAATATATTATTACTTCTATTATTTAATTTATTTATTTGTAAATTGTTATCTTTTATTTAAAATAAATAATTTAATATTATTATTATTGTTGTTGCTGTTGGAGTAAAGGTTTCATACATAAAATTATAACCTTTCTTCATTAGAATCAATCCTCTTTTGCTTTTGAAACTCAAAGGTGTATTTGAAAAAGAACATTGGCAAGAAGCCATTTTATATGGCTTCCTGTCAAAAATTTAAAGCATACCAGTCTGCAGTATCTAATAATGAATGAAAACTTTTTTGCAACCTACAGTGCCTCCTGGCAGGTTGTATGTAAAAAATTGAAGGGCGGCCCCTAATACTTAATTATGAAACATAATTTAAAAAAGGCATCCGGACAAATAAAAAATAAGCGTAACCAGTATTATTAATTCAAGGACGAATTAAAAGTTTTAGCATGACGTTGGTAGCCAGACCAATGAAAGATGTTTGTAATATTGGTTGCTACATTAAAATTTGATTTTTTGGCGATAATGCTAATATTAGTGGGTGAAACACGTATCGACATACGTAATAAAGAATCTTTACTTATTTAAATATATGATAAATATATAGATAAATGCGACGATTGTAGCAGAGTACCCAATGCCTGAGAATACCAGACGAAGATGGCGGGACGAACTGGATGGGTTCTTTATCAGGCGGATGGAAGCAAGATCGTGATGTCTGGAAGATGTTAGGGGAGGTCTTTGCCCAGCCGTGGATTGATCAGGGCTAATAATAATAGAGTACTTATAATAAAATGCCTGAGAATAATAAATTTTATCTAACCCCCAGATAACAAGGCATGTGCTATTAGAAGGCTGCGAGCTCCCAGACGCAATTCAGCGACCGCGGCTACATCACCAACTGATGCCGATGAAGGTGCAACACGAAGCTGACTTTGACTTGGTAACTATGACATAATTAATCAGTATTCTAAGATGTTTTTGTACCCTTTTGTACCCCAAATATACAAGTTGAATTATAAGTTTAAGTTTTATTGAGTCTTTTTCAATTGTTTTTATACTACTACTTACAATAAGTTTGATTGATTCATTTATAAGTTTTCCTTGGCGTATCGGTTATAGATTGTTTTAAAAGACCCTTCTACATTATAATGAAATATTATCTCAAACTTCTTATAGTGGCCTCCTGTCCTACTGTCTTCTGTCGACATGACATGTCCAGTACCCATATGTTATCATATTTATCTTTGCTAACAGTTGTAATGTAAACGATACATATTGGCAATAAGTTGTTATCTAGATGAGTAGGTAATAAGTAGTGGTACCTACACTACCTAATACCTCAAAATTCAATAGATTATTCTGCCCTTGTTGTGTCAGAGCAGCGGTGGCGCTGCGGTGCGGGCCTCACCTTAGATTTATAATGTCGCGGGTTTGATTCCCCGTCGTGCCCACACATCTTTGTGTGAATTGTAACGTCACCGCTGCTCAATATTGGTTAAGGAAAACATCGTGAGGAAACCGGCATGTCTAAGACCTAATCATTCTAGGACATGTGACATCCACCAACCAGCACTTAGCCAGCGTGTGTGAATTAAGGCTTAAACTCTCTCAACTCGTAAGATAGTTGAGAGAAGACCCTCGTATATTATATCAGTTCAATTTTACTAAATTGTTTCAGGGTATATTAACATCTCTCAAAGCTAAAGGTCACGCGACAATGGAGTTGCCACGTAATGCCGGGTTCGCTGCTATGGTGGCGGTTGCAAGAGACTCTGACGGCTACCTCATACCACAAACTGATAAAAGAAGAGTCGGCAGCATTGATGGATTCTAAATTAAATAGATTGATAGTGTTAGATATTTCGAGACAATTTGCAGTAAGTATTTACCTAAAGTGTGTGAATAAACACAAACATAGCGACCGCATCTACATAACAATATAGGAACTACAAAAATGCTACTTTTCAGTATGACCTTGTAAAGTTTTATTCTTAATGGTACCTACGCTCTTAGAACTTCCGACTTAATTAATTTTGAAAAACTACAACTGTGTAGGTATATTTTGAGATTCGAAACTTTGCGAGGTCATAGATATACATATTTTTATGAACTTACCCAGGTGCATTAAAAAAAATTGCCAAAATGTAGTTCCGACTTTGTTAATAGATATTTATTGTGTTTAATATAGTGTTATATTATCTATGGTTTAATAAACATTTTACGAGTTATTCATTAGGCGCGTAGATTAGCGCGTAAAAAGATAATAGTAATATTCCACACATACGCGCAGCGCCATCTAGTCCCGAATTAAGCAATTATATTTGCTCGTGTTAAGAGCACTAGGAACGGATAAACTACAATACATTACATATTATAGATAAATTACACCCGGACATAGAACAAACAATCGTGCTCATCACACAATGATTTGTTCTGGGTGGGAATCGAACCCACGACCTTCGGCTTAGCAGACAGGATCACTAACCACTACGCCACCAGGTCAATCAATAATAATTTTGAACATTTAACACGGGAGGTGTTACATGTAACTTCTAGTGCTAAATTGTTTCTGCCAGTTTCTGATGAAAAGTAACCACGTACAGCACACACATACGTAGCAGTCAGTATCATAGATTTAGCATGTAAACTGACGTTTACAGTAGATTGGTATCAAGTGTAGTGTAGAGTAGTGATCAAGACCAGACCAAAAACAAATTACAATAGTGTGCGTGTTATGTCAATGTGTGGGTGACTAATAGAGCTGTGCTGCACCATGCACCGTCTAATACTTCGACTAAGCGTTTTTATGCTCTTTGACTTGGACTATCGATATCACTTTGTTTATCTGGGTATGGTAGGCTTCACCAAAGCAGAAGTACGTAGGGAAGCTTTTCTAGCCAACAACGTGCTCTAAGTGATTCGGGGGATGATACACAACCCGGCCGCGACTTTGCGCGCCAGACGAATATGCGACGAGGCCGCCGCCTCGCCGCGTGGCGGCAGCCGGCACTGCTGGCATCACCGCACGCGCACACTAACTTGCTGCAGGAAGAGCCGCTGACATGACGCGGCCCTTGCGTGCACTGCAGCTGTGCGAGTCGATTTGTTTACTATGCGTTTCAAATAAGAATAGCACTGGACTCACGGCTAATTTCATACCAAAAACCAAGCAAAAGTAGCGCCAGCACAAAATACCAGACCACAGACAATAATATTATTTTGAAATGTATGGAAAAGTAATTAATGGATTACACAGATTTTGACATATTAACTCCTTATTTTGTCGTCAGAAGTTAATAAAATTTGTTCGTACCTAAATATTCGACTCTGAATGTCCAATCTTACTGGAACGGTACTAAGATACATGCATTTTTAATTTTTTTTTGTTCTGATGTGATTATTATATCGCACAAATATTTTTGCTCACTGTACTAAAAAATGTGAAGTTGCGGAGCATTTCAGTCCAAGATGGTGGATTTCCAATATTTATTTTTATTTGAAATGCATAGTACATGTTCACTAAGCGATTTCTCGAAGACTGTTTGCCATATTATATTAACTTGTAATTTAAATTAGTTATAAGGTAAGTTCCTGAACTATCACATTAATGTATCTAGAATGATAGACGTTAGAATTAAAAAAATAAAAGTATAAAACTTTTGTAGCAGTTTTAAAACAAGGAATGTGGAGAGAAAAACATTTCAATCTTGTGTAAAAAGTATAATTATGTGTTTTCTTTTTTAGATGCGTTGCATCCTGGTTCAGAACAGGTAATCATAATAACTATTGTCTATTTAATACAACTTAACGCTTTAAAACTTAATATTTTTAGAGATATAGTATTATTTGTTCCGGTCACGATTAACACTACTACCTCATGGGATCATAGCGTGTCTACGTGTTTGGTCTCGTTTATCTCTTTCGCTTTGCCAATCTATGTATGTTATATCTGTGACCCGTACGTACATAAAAACTACACACAAACACAAAACATGAACAGACGGGAGCACGCAATAACAGTTCCGTGTTAAACCTAAGCAATTATAGTAAAAATACATCTTTGTCTTCCATTTAATTTTGTTGTAGACCAAAGTACTAGTTCGTGTTATAAACTCCACATCCAGAAACAGTATCAGATTCCTGGTTTCGTCCTGTCAATGAAACTTGTGACTGACTTGTTTCTGACAATGGTTCTCAATGTCAATTAAACGTCAGTCAAATTAATAATTATATTCACTGAGCATATAATCACTACGTTTTAATTATATTTGCCTTTTCCAAAAAGTAAAGAACCTAAAATAAATAAATGTTTTCTTACAGAAAATAGCTAGATGGAATATGAAACAAGGCACTAATATAAATGAGAAAGCTTAGTGGTGATGAAGAAATGATGGCAAAATGTAATATCGCTGGGATGTCTAGAGAAAGTGGTGCATTCTCATAACCATTTTTAATTGATGCCTGAAGATGTTAATGTGCTTAAACGTAGTTTTACTTAATTCTTTTCGGTTCTGCAATAAACGTATTGAGTGTAAATGTAAAAATATGTGGTATGCTGCTCTTGTGCGATTTATTAGGCGAAGACTAGTGTTAGGCATCATATTTGCGTCTTCGTTAACCTATTGTATCGTCAGTTTTCTTAGAGAGGTATGTGAAATACATTTTATATTTCAACATTATTAAATATTGTACCACTCATTGTCAGTACATCAATCACGAACTAAATTCTATCAGATCAGAAACAAGAGACTATAGGCCGACCGTTTAACTCGCGTATCGCCTATCGTCAAGATTCTGACTCCTCTGAGCTGCACAGACAGTTATGTTGATTCAAGCGATATGGATATAAGTGACGAATAGTCTTACATTACTTTTATCTGTGGTTAAATAGTTCTTTATGAGATTTAATTAATGTTTTATGACTTTGTACCTCAGATGTGCAAGTTAAACGGTCAGCCTATAGATGCTAAAACATGCTACTTTTTTCAGTGTAATAATAGATAAATATTTAATACCAAATAAAAGACTATCTTTATATCATTAATCATTGTATAGTTGTGTATTTCTTATAATTTCCAGGGAAGTCATAGAAGTATGATTTATCAAGATGTTGCATTTGAGAGGAAACCATTTGTTTGGAGAACTCTTCAAGAGCACAATGATACAAATGACAGTCATACATGCAGAAATTCTGTTCAAGGGAAACAACTGCTTGTAGATGATAGAGGTATGTGTAAGCATTTTCTCACTCCTCAACACTACTTAGGCCCCAAGTCTAATAATTTAACATTAGTCATGTCGTTCTATGGGAACCGGCTAGTATTTCAAATAACACAGAGAGCAGTAGCTAATAAATTTTTAAACAGATCAGCAGAAGTTAGTTCATTTACAAGCTACTATTGATCTAAAAAATTTAATATGTACATCTTTGTTTTTAACTAAATCTTTTTGGACAAATAAATGTCTGTACTCCATCGACAAACTACTATAATTTATGCAGCATTTTGTTTTGTGCAATTGTTTATAAAATATTAACTTATTGTTTTTGTTTTTATTATTATATTAAATGTTATTTTTTTACTTTTCTATTATTATTTATTTTTAATGTGACATTCAAATAATGTATTTGAATAAATTGAATTGAAATTGAATTGAATTGTAATTTGACAGATGTTTTGCTTTATCATCATTGAACGCTACAATCTAATTAACTTGGTAAACATTCAATAGATCTTATATTTTGGCTTCAGGATATGTATGCCAAAGGATGGATGTAATGAAAAATGGTTGCTGTGATCCTGAAACAGACTTCGCAGACAGGTACAGCTGTGAGACATGCTCGGAGAATAATTGTTGTGTGGTATATGAGTACTGTGTGTCTTGTTGTTTGGACCCTAGCAAGGTAATTCACAATCACTTTTGTTCTACATGCACATGAAACATTGTTACAAAAAGTTTTTACAAGTTCAGTCGCTAGGAATTAAAGTTATTTATAAGTACAAAGCCAACATATCTTGCCAAGTCTAAACTATTTATTTTGACTTACGCTCTTAAATGGGGTCACCAGATATCGCTCTGGCATGCATACCTCAAACTAGTGTAGTTTATTGTTACATGATTTGCAATAGCTGGGAATTCAAATT
Source organism: Meganola albula (assembly GCA_936450015.1). Classification (NCBI taxonomy): domain Eukaryota; kingdom Metazoa; phylum Arthropoda; class Insecta; order Lepidoptera; family Nolidae; genus Meganola; species Meganola albula. The sequence goes on along the minus strand of OW388155.1, from coordinate 6,193,175 downwards.
GAGATGCCCTCTCAAAGACAAAGGTGATGGTTGGAAGTGCTAAATTTGTTGACATGTTGTGGGCCATATTTTATCTACATGATCACTAACACTTATCAATCGCCATATTGCTTTTATATAAAAAACATAATATTATACTAATTTTCTTTCAGAGAGACATGCTGGAGGTAGTGTTATCCAAACTGTCAACAGAAAAGAATGTGTTGTTCCGATCATTGAGTGATGACTATGAACTTTGTTTGACTAAGTGTCGTACAAGCTCACACAGTGTTCTCCACGAAAACTCTTATAAGGATCCTTTACATAAACATTGTTTTGGTGATGAACCACCAAAATCAAGATCTCCAGACTAACAGCAATTTAATATTTATTTAGCTTAAGGTAGCACCTTTTTCTATGTTTACAGATATTTAATACTGAATCACAATGTTGTTGGTCATTGTAAACTTATACAATTTGCTTTATTGTGATTTCTATTCCATTGTTTGTGTACAGTATAAATCATGCTATTAGTATGTCGTGCAATCTAGACTGACACTACAAAATACTGGAAAAATAGTACTGACGTGAGATTATTTGATATAATACTGACATATATATTTTTTTAAGTAAACCTAAATGTCAAATTCCATAAATTTACTAATCCTTGACTCTTGTAATTGATTTAGTTATATAATATGATATTGATTTTAGTTACCAGACAAAAAAGAAGGATTAAAAATTTTCAGATTAAGGAGGCTAAGCGTCAATTGACACCGAGTCGGCAGTGATGCGGCGAGCACTGTGTTTTATAATTTTAAACTCTATCTTCATCGCTATAATATATTTTATAATATTACTTGAGAAACTTAAAAAGGTCGCAGGCATTCTGACGACTTCCACGTGCGGCGGCAGCGTAGGCAGTCGCAATTATACCGTATACAGTCGTCGGCAGTCCCTGGACGCCGACCACTATTGGCAGTCGCAGGAAACTGCATGCTTTCTCTGCCGTGCCTATCGCTGCCGATTCGGTGTGAATTGACTAAACTGGAAAGGATAAATATATTTTTTACGTGTATTTACGCATGTTTTATTGAACTTATTTAAGATTAATCACACCTTATCGTTACGTTTTGCTTAAAATCTTAGATTGAATAAGTTTAAAATAATAAGTTTTAAGTGCAATAGGTAGGTAGGTATAAGTAACCGGACTTGACCTTTCCATAGTTTGTAACTAAGTCCAAATGTTCTAAAATTAACCTTTTAAACGCTTGGCTAAATATCAGTTGCCGTGCCCCTGTCACCTGACTACTCTATAAAATATAAGTAGATACATACGGCCTTATTCGTAAAAAAGTTATGACTTTAGTTAAAATGTACTTTGTCTCTTTCTTACTAGTATAAATGACATGATGACAGACGACACGAATTACAAACCCATCTTAGCTTAAATACGTTTATGAATACGGGGGCTACAGTTTAGAAATATGTGCAATGGGAAATGGAAGAACACTATAATATTTGCATAAAAGCAAAGTATGTGTGCTGATAAAACTACTACAAGGAGCAGTAGAGAAACGCGTGATGATGACAAAACATGATGTATGACGCGCAAAGTTAATGTGTGTGAGGACTGGGGAGCTCCCGCAATCTATACTTACAGTTGAACTAACAAAGCAATGGGCATTAGCTAACTTTCCTTTACTGTCACGTGTACGACAACGACTGCAATAGACAACATTTTGATTGTCAACCGCTTTATGAAGTTTGCCAATGCATTGAATTGATGCTCATTTTACTTTTAGTTTTACTGTACATTGTAAGCCTAAAACGTCACAATTATCCAAAGTTACAACCACGGAATATCACATCCACAAAACAACGATGACGCATCCACTACAACGTTTGCGCTATTGAAGTTTCTTGGCTCTTTGGAAGTAGTAAAAAAAACTTACCTACAAGAAATGCTTCGGTGCGGAAATTCACTACCGAATTACATTTCACTCTTTCGATATTTTTAGAATACCTTTTTTTTGGAGGGGAAACCTTTTATGGTTCCCACTGCATGACACAGTGAGTACGTAAGACTTCAAAAAAGTTTACTCTCCAAAACACCCAGGTGTTCCTCTGCCAATCCACTTCCTTCCTACATTGCATAATATAATTGTATACCTAGTTGTCCGCCCTCTACTCCCACTAAAATAACAAAATGCTGTACTTAAATAGACATAGAGGCTGATAGGAATTGTAGTGTGCTTAGACTTTGATTTGAGAACGAAGTGTACCTAATTGTTTTTATCAATTCCAGCTCCCATAATACGTGTTTACTATACTCGCTACAGAATAGGTATAGACAATTCTTTTTGTATGAAATCTAGAAGGCATAGCGCCTCAAGCGGTAACTACTAAGCGTCAAATAAGAATTGGACTGGAAATGCGCCATCTTGGATCGGAATGTGCAACATCCACATTTTTCAGTAGGTACGGTGGGCAAAAATGTTTGTTCGATATAATAATCACATCTAGATGAATAAAAAATTAAAATGCGTATATCTTATCACGTACATGACGAAGGTATGATTAAATCCGTGTTTAAATATTTATGTACTAGTATGGTATTATATTATCTGTGTGTACAAGTTTGTGGCATCCTATCGCGTAAAGTTACTTAAGTACGTAGCTATATGTAGCTACATACCTAAGTAAATTTTTCTACATAAACTTTTCGATGCATTTTAAAATAATATTATTCTCTGTGGTTTGATATTTTGTGCTGGCGCTACTTTTGCTTGTTTTTTGGTGTGAAGTTAGCCGCGAGTCCAGTCCTATTCTTATTTGAAACGCTTAGTATAATGAAAAATAAATAAAATAGTTCGGAAATAAGGATAAATTACTATAATTTTTTCACTTCAACCATTTTTAGTGTCCCACAGCTGGGCACGGGTCTTCTCTCAACTCTTGTCTTACGAGTTGAAAGAGTTTAGGCCTTAATCCACAGCTGGCCAAGTGTGGGTTGTTGGATGTCACATGTCCTCGAATGATTAATTCTTAGACATGCCGGTTTCCTGACGATGTTTTTCTTCGACGAAATTGAGCAGTGGCGATGAAACAATTCACACAAAGATGTGTGGGCACGACCGAGAATCGAACTCGCCCACACTGCTGCGCCACCGCTGCGCTGTTCGCACTAGGATAGTTAGCTCGTAATACGGTAAGTAGTGGTTCCCTAGAGAGCAGTACCTAAATCTATTTGAGGAATACCTAAGCCTTAACTCACTCAACTCAGATAGATAAGAAAGTTTCGAGGCCCATTAAATATATAATAAATTGGTAAACATAGTATTATATTGTCTGTGATATAACCCACATCATTGTCCACGGATTAACAGGCAAAATAGGAAACACAAAATAGATCGTGTCACTGACTCTGGCAGAGCCACCATCAGGGATTTTCATTTTGAAAACACAAAAAAATTGTCGCTAATTAGTCGAAATTTGTCGCCAAATATCAGAATTTGTCGGTCACTGGTTCAAAAGATATAAGGGTTTATAGGTGGCCGATCTGGAGAGAGTCTCCCCAGCAGGGCCACATTTATATCTCAAAAACTAGGGCACCTAGCAAATATCTCTTTTCTCCCATAATTTGTCGCCAATTAGTCGGAATCAGTCGCCAAATATCAGAGTTTGTCGGTCACTGGTTCAAAAGATACAAGAGTTTATAGGTGGCCGATCTGGAGAGAGTCTCCCCAGCAGGGCCACATTTATATCTCAAAAACTAGGACACCTAGCGAAGATGTGTTTTCTCCCATATTTTGTCGCCAATTAGTCGCAATTTGTCGCAAAGTTACAGATTTAGTCGGTGTGTAATTAAAAAGATATTAAAGAATTCAATTTCCCCATACAGTGGTACAAGCGAGTACAAAATACTTTATGTAGTTTCTAGACAGTATCTATGACGTCTTATGGAGGAATGTTTGTTTCGAATTAAATAAATGTAAACTTATTCTATAATTTCAACCCACCATAGGAAAGCTGTATTCATTACCTATAAACAAATCTACAATACATATTATTGAGAGATATAATCCATATATAGGTACCTAACTAGCTGACCCGCGCAACTTCGTCTGCGTCACAGAGATATAGAGCCAAAGAAATAATTTTCCCCGTTTTTGCAACATTTTTCATTGAGGCTCCGCTCCTATTGGTCATAACGTCATAATATTATCGGTCATAATGTTATTAGCCTAGACTAAAAGTGAAAAAAATTTCAAAATCGGATCAGTTTTACCGGAGATTACCCGTAACATCCAAAGTCACAAACTGTATCTGTTAATAATATTGAATAAGTACCTACTTATAAATGTTACAAATACCTATTTGTAACATTTTCTGAAAGTACAATAATTTTAAGGTAATAAATCATTTTATATTTCGACAACAGAAGTTTTATTATTCTAACCTCAATTAAGATAAAATAAAAACTCAACCCGTCCATACCCACAACACAACACTCGCAATCACCTCAAAATACACACCAACACAACACACATCAAACGAACTTTATGGAAATTCATTTTTATATAATAAAATTTGATTACAATTGACAATACTTTTTCAACGTTTAAGTATTTTAAACATTTTACTAAAGGTACGACATTTATTTATTATTCTAAAGTTAATTAGAGCTTAACATTGTAAAGTGGTAAAACAGTTGCATGCGACTGTACATCTTTCACCAAATAGACCAAGAGCAAGGTTTAATGTTTTCAAAGAAGTTTAAGCCACTCTAACCTAGTAATTTAAAACATAAAAACATGAATTAAATTGAGAATTTATCTCTCTCGGACATTTCTAAAGACTTTAGACCGATAAAACTAGAAGTATATTACACATATTAATAGAAATATTTTTTTCTTGGTATTTTTCGTGAACTCTTCGACCTAGCTCTTGGACTATACCTTACTAATTGAACTCATTATATCTCCTAAACTAAGATCCGATTAAATCTGTGACTTGGCGACAAATTGCGACTAATTGGCGACAAAATATGGGAGAAAACACATCTTCGCTAGGTGTCCTAGTTTTTGAGATATAAATGTGGCCCTGCTGGGGAGACTCTCTCCAGATCGGCCACCTATAAACCCTTGTATCTTTTGAACCAGTGATCGACAAACTCTGATATTTGGCGACTGATTCCGACTAATTGGCGACAAATTATGGGAGAAAAGAGATATTTGCTAGGTGCCCTAGTTTTTGAGATATAAATGTGGCCCTGCTGGGGAGACTCTCTCCAGATCGGCCACCTATAAACCCTTATATCTTTTGAACCAGTGACCGACAAATTCTGATATTTGGCGACAAATTTCGACTAATTAGCGACAATTTTTTTGTGTTTTCAAAATGAAAATCCCTGATGGTGGCTCTGCCAGAGTCAGTGACACAAATAGATCGTGTTTAAGTATTTAAAGTATTACATTGTCTTTGGTATTAGGTAGGTAATTTTTACGTTTATATGGATTTTCTTTGATCAAAGTTCAGATTTGTAATATATAATATTTACCTACTTCTAACGTAACAAATAGGAAAGTACCTAGGTGTTTTCCTATTTCCCTGGTGACGTCATTATTAGTTTATTATTGTCCTTTTAACGATGTTTACGTTGAAGCAAAATGAGCAAAGATTTTTTTATAAGTAGGTACACCTACGTAGATAGTATTTGTTACTCTGTCCACATGTTCTGGAACAGATCATCAAAACCCTCAACAAGGCTGACGGGATAGGTTGCTCTGGAGAGGCTTTAACTGGAACTATTGATGGGTCGTTGTTTTTAAAGCAATATATTAGCCAGATAGACACAGTCAGTTACAAAAGTTAATTAAGATTAGTTTCAATATCTATTGCAAAACATTATATCACAAAAAATCCCTAAATACATGTTGTGTGACTATTCATTTTAAACTACTAATGACTAGTTATTTTCTCCTCTCCTTCGTCATGACACCGTTCGTCGTTCATCTTTTAATGTTAGAGGTTTTGTAATATTGAATCTGTTAATCAACTTTTGTAGCTAACTGTACACACGGCTAAACATCAAGCTATCCATTTCTAGTTTATGCTAATCTCGCAATGTCTATTACTAGTATAGTATTATATTATCTGTGGTCTATACATTCCGACTTATTTTTAATAGATTTCCGTAGAACGACAGGTCAGCTTATACTAAGAATGCATAGCTTGTTGTGTAGCCGTGTGTACATAGGTAGGTACATGAAAAATAAATAGGTATATTAACACTAGCTGTCCTAGCAAACTTCGTACCGCGTATTGCTCACGTTTTAAACCTTACTTAAACCTCTACGGGTACTTATGTCAAAACCAAAATCTGCCGAAACGGTTCAGTTATTCTTGAAATGTAGCGACACAAACAAAGTCAGTATATAGATAAACCATATATACCTAAACCTCTTGATTATAAACTACGCCTACCAACTGGGGTTGTAAAGCACCCGAAGCGAAGGTAAGCCGATCAGTAAAGTGGGTAGGTACTTACATCACATATACGTACACTCTTAATTTGGGTACTCATTGGAAAGTCGGGAAAGTACTTGGGTACCTAATTTTTACCATAAAATATCTTTAGGTTTTTATGTTTACACAGTTTACGGGTTTTAAGTAAATAATGTACCTACTTACCTATCTGATAATTTTATTTGTTATGATTGGGCATTTTTAAAGGGGCTAAACTCATCCCCATAATATACTCCTGTACCTCCATCCACGACTACGAACACGGAGGGAATGGTTTTGGTTTTGAAACCCGAACAAATCCCGTAACCCCAAAAGCATTAAACACGGGAGGTAGGTACTCTTTGTAACTTCCAGTCCTAAATCGTTACTGCCAGTAGTTGGGGTAACCACGTACAGCACACATGTAAAAGTTGAAACGTCTTTACTAATGCATATTTAAAAAAAGCTACACACAAACACAACACATGAACATTTTATGCAAACAAACTGTTTATGTACCTCGGCAGAGGGGAACGCGCGCAATACCATTCCGTGAGCCCAGACATCCAGATCCAGAATCGCCCGGTTTCGAAATAAACTAACTCGGACTAGCTCGGATTCTATCAGACTCTCAAACAATCGAATCAATTTTTTCCGCAACGACTACAATTGAGCTACTCAGCGCAACAGTGGCCGAACCTTATAAAAGTCATATTGAAATAAAGGGCATAAAAGAAGACCCAGCTTTTGTTTTTTTTAATAAAATTTTGATACAAGTAACGTTTTAAAGGATTACAATTACCTAATTATGTAGGTAAATGGTATCTTTAGACTAATTGCGTTTACTTAAAAAGCTAATAAGAAAAATCGATGTGGCTTAGGCCACTATAGGTAGTTTTCATAATTTTAAGCTGTGTCGTCGGTTGGGTCGCCTTGTAGTTGGTCATGATAGTCCACTTCATCGTCAGTAGCAGTCTCATTGGACTTTATCTTTATTTAAATAATTCTTCTGTGAGTGTGTATGTCACTGAACTCCTCTTAAACGACTGGACCGATTTGATGAAAGTTTTTGTGTGTGTTCAAGGGGATCTGGGAATGGTTTAGATTCACAATTTTGCGCGGTACGAAGTTCGCTGGGGCAGCTAGTGTTGTTATAAAAGTCGTGATGTATTTGCGGTATGTACCTATTTCAAAAGTGAGAGCAAGTCCTTTTGTTTGTTTTTCTGTTTGAATCCCCCGTTCGAGTAAAGTAATAAAGTAATCCAAAAGTATGTCGAGGGAATGGCAGAATACCGAGTTTTTTTTATATATTTACTGAGTCAAATCTACAGGAATCGTCATCATTGTTGGTGTATTTGGAATATATTTTATAAGGATTTGAGGATATGTAGCGAAGCCACTGAATTTTAGTGCAATCTTCTTTTGGTAGAGAAATATCTTCTTATCTATCCCCCATCTTATCCCATCTTAATAACTTGAAATTTCTGTTCTGTCTTCTTTGCTGAGGCAATGAACGTGGCCCAGTCGTCTGGCACCCAAATTTCTGTATTATATTTTCTCTGTTTTTCGATCACCGTCGAAGTCACGATCACAGGTAAGGCCGGAAACTAAAAATTTGAGGTCAATTTGCTCCAAGGTAAATTTATGGGAACCATTTATGTACTTGCAAATAGCAGCTAGTTTTATATTTCGGTTTTGTCCTCCACATTGGTCGCTGTACCATTTTTTAGTTTGAATAACGTGTGCATCAAAATTTAAAAGACATGCACCAATTTCAGCAGGTCCCCGGGAAGCCATTTAAACATTTAAGCAATTTTTGAAACGAGATCATGAATATTGAAACAATAAGTCCACAATTGCCTCCTTTAATACACTTCATTTGTTGTTAGGTCTGGGGTCGGCAGGGTTTTCATTAAATCGAAGGCAATAATGCTAGGTATCATTTTCGCGTTTCTGACCAAACTCTGTATCTTTTTTTAAGTTTGAGCGCACTAACTATTTTCTGAGATGCTTTTCTGAGATATAGTTCTCTTTCAATTTCGAAATTGCGGTTTCTGGACCAACACACGGTTCTTAACTTGAAAATAATTAAATATAATTACGGCCCAACCTCCCCTATGCCAATATTTTTCTGTCTTTATAAAAAAGTATAATGGCCTAAACGACCATGGTCCACTCTAATTTTCAAATATAAATTGTGATCTAAACGCAAGAACAACATTTTAAGCGCCATCTTTCAACCTTTATTAGAAACTGTACTTGGGCCAGTGTGATTTTAATAATATGTTCAAATACCAATACAAAAAGTAGTTAACTAATTTATAGTGATATTGTGGGTTGGGCCGTTATTGCGCTGAGCAGCTCAATTAATCAGGAGCCACCCGATCCCGAATTTTACCCGGAAATAATCTTAGAATTTTGATATTTTTGGGTATTAACTTTGAATATTTTTAGGTCCGGGCCTGTGTTGGATACCGCACGAATTTAATCAATGCTTACCAAAAGTGTTTAGAAAACCGATACGCAATCGGGAATAAACAGCCTAAGTAATTTACGTTTTGTTGACTCGTGAAATTACGTTAAATCCGGTCGAATTTTAGGTACGTAATACCTATCAAATGTACCTACGTAGGTATACAGGATAATTAATATAAAGCAGAAAAGTCGAGTGTCGGCCTCAAACAGTATTTGTCTCCCTCAGAGAGTGCTCGAAGTATAAAATTGGATAAAAAGGACACTAACCATCCTGCAACAATGAGGTAAGATTGATACCTACTTATGTAATAATTAATTAACGTCCATACAAATATCTGATAATTGGTAATTCCATGTAGATACTCTTCAAATATGAAATTAATAGGTCCAAATTTTTCTTTTCGAAATGTAATAAAGTTACAAGGACATGCATTTGTGGGAATTAAAAAAAAAGAGAAACTAGCTGGAAAAACTACTCTACGCATTTAATTTATTACTTACGCTGTGTCATCAATTAAATATTTGAACTATTAGGTTAATTTTGGGTCATACTTTAATTAGTTTATTTTAGAAAGCTTGTTTTGTCATAAGTGCCTACTAAATATTTTTTAATCTATTTCCAAGACTAAAATTTTACCAAGTTCTAAGGGTATGTAGGGAGGTACATTTACTGGGATTATGAAGGAACTGCCCTATATTTTAAGTCTAGGTAATAACTTAATAAGCAATATTGTTACAGGATTTCATTGAAATCCGTTGGACCCTTGGAACCCCTGTTTATGTTATTATAGCCTTACAAACTGTCGCAAATTATATTAGTAAAAAGAAAGATAAAGGTACTTATATAAGTAAATTCATATTTTGGCCATAGGTAACGAGCGAAACAGCAGCAGTGGTATCCAAATCTGCTTATACATTCGAACAATAACAAGGAATATACAACTCTTTATCGAAAGGACATTACAAATAGGCGTGAAGTTATGAGACCTAGTGACTGTACGTTAGTGCACATTAATCTTTAGATGGATTTACCCTATTTACTTTTATGGGGAATAAAGTGTAGATACATCTCAGCGTGGCGTGAAAACCCTGCGTAATTACTACAATTCGTTTGCGTATCAAGTGCAGCGTCACATTTTACGCTTTGTACAGTCACCTGTTTAATGTCATTGTAAAATTGTACTAAATCAAGGTCGGCACGTCAATACGTAAAGTATTAAGCAGCCGGCTGCCGACCTTAACAATTTCTATTCTATCAGTCTGTGACTGACTGTGGTAAAGGATAAGCGAGCGGTCGGCAGCACCTATTCAAAATGATAAGGTAACAGTTGATTATTACTATTCATTCATCAGTAAATTCATGCTTGGATAGTTGATAAGTTATATACCGTGAAAAGTTACACTAACTTCGCCAAGATAATTGTGTTAAGAAATGTATGGGTAAATCACAGAATATTAAATTATTAGTTAATTTTTTATATGATAGCCCTTAACTTGCAACTTAGAAAAAAATCATCTGATCCATTTTAGTTACGACAAATACAATACCTTATTAGAAAGTATGTGGGTAAGTAGGTACATTGCAGCCTAATATACTACTAATACTTAATACTCAAGTAAGTAAGTAACGTAGTACCTATCTATAAGTGTAAAATAAGTATGTCTACAGTCTGTAACTGGCTTATTTAATTATTGTTTTAATTGAAAATCTTGACTAAATAATAAATGCCAAAAATAAATAATTACAAGGTACAATATCTAAATTTAAATAATATTGCCTTACAATTACATTTGCCATGCTATTGTAATTTAGCCATAACGAACGTTTTATCGAGTGAGTAATGTTGCAAAACTTACGTAGGTACAAGATATTTTGTAGTATGTGAAGTTCTATAGGTACAGTAAGTATTGATTTCAAAGGGAACATGTAGAGCTATAAGGTACATAATACGCTACTTACCTACGTAAGTGCTTATGTACTCAGCGTCTAAACGAAACTCATTTGCTTTTTGTGTGTATTTAATAGCATATGTGCCTGTCTTTATCTCCCCACTTTAATGACATTTTTATACTAATGCATGCTAATGGATATTCAAAAGAAAATTGGTAAGGAATGTAGAATTTTGTGAAATTACTGTTAAAAAACATACCACCGAATAAAGAACTCCTTTTTTAAAAGTGGGTTAATATAATCAAATCCATATTATTAATACAAATATTAATTTATTCTCAAGAAAGCCTTAGAAAATATATTTAAAAAAATTTAAGACTTAAAGGTACTAGCTTTCTTGAGTCTAAGTAAGTACATAATGTGTTGGCTTGGCTACCTTCTTACTCGTAGGTACCTTTTTGTTTTAAAATACCTTTTTTGATTGTGGAATTTAATTATCATAGATAGGTATAATCAAGGCATCTAATTTATCAATGCCTTTTAAAATTATCTGATATCGTAAAGTCTACTAAATATAAAATATGGAGAAGAATAAGAAAAAGTAGTTTTTAAGCAGGGTGAAATTGTAGACGTGGCACGTATTTAAAGCCTATCCACAGTATCCTAGTTTTAACCCCCTATGTACAAGTTCTATGGCTTTATTGCACCTATAAGTGGACTGTAATTTCCATATAATTTTCTTTATATAAAAGCTTAATTGATTGAATTTACCTTAGGTGCTTAAGTATTCATCGGGGTCATATTTTTTTATAATCTCTGAATATAAAATATCCATTTATTTGTACTACCTACCTAAGTATTCGCGTACCTACTTAGGAATTTCGTATTCTGTGCTTAGGTAAAAATTGTACCTACCTACCTATAATAACACGATTCCTACTGGCGGTTTCCCTTTAGGAAATGGTCTATTTAAAATATCTTACTAAATGAACGTAGGTAACCAAGAAATACTTGTCACTTAATTTTTCTCCGTCTTTCCTTTTTCCAATTGCCACCCTTCACCAATGCTACCTACCTAAAGTAGCACTTTTAAATTAAAATAATAGATATCTACTATGTTAAATATGTTATGTAGGTACCTGCAATATTTCACCCTGTATAAAGATTATAGCTGTACGCATGCCTGTATCTTTGTAAAACCTTAATTACCCAGTAAAGCATACAATATAATAGAACTAATTACTTATTTACATTGTATCCTACTGGGTATTATCATAATTACCTAACTACATATGCACGTGAAATATGTAATTTGACTTATCTGCGACACTAAAAATTTGTTTTTCTCACACACACGCTCATAATTATGCTCGACAGACGATATAGTAAGCTACATAGATAGGGACATTATGTTATTACTGACTTCCAACCGCGACATTGATCACGGGATATGCCGAAAACATCGCCAACCTGTTATTGGAATATATGTAAAAATTATGCCAGACGAGAACTGTTATGCCGCGGATGGAGACTACCGAGTGAGATCGGAAACGAATGGCTCTGATCTCATGATCCCCATCCCCATCTCATCTGAAAGATGCCTCAACTTCCGCCTGATTACCTGCTCCCATGTTGATGAGGCAGCTTCCAGCCTAGCTAGCAACATGCATTAGCATTGTAGGGTACCAGATGTAGGTATACCTACGGCGTGTTGGTGGTCCTGAATCCGTCCACCAGTTACCGGAGCAGCGGAACCAGACACGGCACTATTGTTTTTAGTTGGTTAGGTCAATTAGATATTCTAGTATCTAGAATAAAATGAATATATTACACGTTAGAGGCAAAAAAATAACCCGATATAATAAACCTTTTTCCATTGCTATTTGCTATTAATAAACATAACATCTATTAAAAAATGTACTCTGAAACTGTCATGACTGTCATTTTCAACAAGTTTTCGAGCGCATTTATTTGTACCTATCTCAATATTATTTAAATTTTAAATTGCTAACATACATTTTTAATAATCTTAATAATAAATATTTTAGATACGATTGTAATCATTGGGGACGTCATGATGAAACTCCGCTAAAAACTAAATTCACTAAACCTAATCATAATCTAATCTCTGTGTTCAAAGTATAATGTAAACAATGTGTCAAATGTGTTGTTTGGTCGTGTGTTGTTGATTGGAGTGTGTTGTCTGTTGACGGACTAGATCTCGAGGTTGGTGGATCGCGTGCAGCGTGTTGGCGGCGCTGGTCGCGGGCGCGCTGGTGGCGGTGCTGGTGCTTCAGCCGTGGGCCGGACCCGACCACCCGCGATTTCCTCGCGCTACGGTCGCCGCTAATGGACACGAATGCGCTTCTATTGGAAAGTAAGTGTTACTAATATTTACCTAGATAATTCATATTTTACGCTACTCCTGCTAAGCAAAACTGTTTTCAAGGGGAAAACTCATGTCACAATTTTGCCTCTGCTATTCTTGTATGATGAAACGAAAGCAGCTCGAGAAGGTTCCGCATGTAAGTACTACTGCTTAAGAAGGCATCCATAACGCAAACTGTCAACCTTAAAATGAAATTCCGAATAAGACTACAGTTACCATATCACCAGATTTTTCCTGAGATCTCCAGATTATTGGAACCCAACTAGATTTTGCAAATTACTAGAAATCTCCAGATTTATAGATTTTACAAAAAAAAATACAGTTGGGTTGCGAACCGTTCTGTTTTCCCAGGATATGTCCTGCTTTTTAGGGTGGCGTGGGCTGTCCTAAACAGTTTCCAAGCATTGTACTGAATTTTTAATGACATCTGTTAAACCTACTTATGTTTTACAATTGGCGCGCCACTACTGAAAATGATCTTTAATCGTTTCACTGGGCTCTGATTTTATGAATCTAGTTTTCAGTGCATATAACAATTTGGTAGGTACTGCTCTTATATAGGTATAGACCTAGCTTTAAACCAAAATGTCCTGGTATTTCTCCTTTCAATTCCTGGATTCAAAGTATGGAGATGGAGACCCAAAAATACAGTACCATACATTTAAAAAATCTCTTTTGTGATTGTTAAACTAACTCAAAATAATCAGCTTCTATAAGTAGATAATAAAAGTTAAACAAACTAAAAAATAATCTGACTCTTTTAGTTATAAAAGTTAAACAAACTGAAAATAATGGCATAAATCTTACATTCAATTTTATCACTTATCATGTTTTTTTAGTGAATTTACCTTTTTAAGGATGGTGATTAATTTATAAAAAGCTTCATAAATCAATTATAGAGCGATGCCGAGATACGCAGTGTAAAAACGAATTATTAAATTGATAAACACTTTTAAAAAAATCTCAATCTCCACCAAGATCGGATTTTTCAATGGGAATCAGGCCTTTTCTCCAGACTTGTGATGGTTTTTTTTATCTGGTAACCCTAGTTAGAACAGACTGATCGTTGACTCTCTTTTGCTGCTTAGCTAATACAGCATTCCGATACGAGTAGTCGTGGAAAGGAATTTCATTAATTTCCACTTAAGAACTCGATCCAGATATGCAACTAAAATGAAATTATCGGTAAAGAATGCCGAAATATGTGGGTCTACCTATCTAATAATTGATAATCATTTATAATTTAAATGAATCAATGATGATGATAATAGCTGGATGAAACGAGAACACAACAACATAAACATACCCGACGATGAATTGAGATAGTGATGACGTCCTTAAGCACTGAAAAGTTTTTGCCTAAGTTTAGTTTTCTTATTTCTCGGATATGAAGAGACTCCTTTTCATGTCAAAGTCAGGCTGCTCAGTTCATTAAATGCACAACAACAATGCAACATTTTTATTTTTTAGGGATATTCTGGAGAAGAATGGATCTGCTGTGGACGCTGCAATAGCAACATTATTCTGTGAGGGAGTAGCGTGTGCGCAATGTATGGGGCTCGGCGGTGGGTTCCTGGCCACCGTTTACGACGCAACAACGGGTCAGGTAATAAACACTAACAGCTTACCTATAATAAAAACACATTTAAAGGCCCCTAGTATAGGATTATATTATCTGTGAAAGGCTCACAAAATTATACCTAGATCCTGGCGCACTGTACTTAAGCTTTTTATAGATCTAGATAGAAGTATCTAGGTAGATACTACAACTCACAACGATCACCCGGATGTCTTTACAAAATCTTACTATAGCAATGCTTTAGATCAGTTAAAGTTTTACTAATAAGGCTGTTACTATTTTTTCATATCTTAATTTTTCACACACATTTATTTCTATTCTTAAATTCTCCAGTCTTAACTATGCTTCGACCAATTTCCACCCACCAACCAAAAAGAGATTTTCCCGAGAAATATAAAATATTTTTCTACCCCACAAAAACTTCGACTGTGGATAGGCGGGTATATTATGTTTGTTTTCATTTCATATCACAAGGTTCGAGTGATGAACGCCCGCGAGCGGGCGCCGGCCGGTACTTACGAGGACATGTTCGCGAACGCGTCATCCACCATCGGCGGGCTCGCTATCGCCGTGCCCGGCGAGTTGCGTGGCTACGGCGCCCTCCATCAGGCGTACGGACGCTTGCCGTGGCGCGAGCTGGTGCAGCCTACCGCCGACCTCCTTCGCCGAGGCCATCTCGTCAACGCTTACATGGCCAGAGTCCTGAGGCTCTACAGCGACGTTATCAAAGCAGAGCCTTCGATGCGGTAAGGGAAACCTAATACGTTTGACACCCTGTGAATAAATTGTTCTTCCTTATTATGACTAATTTCACCGTAAATCAGAATTACTTTATATTATTCTTTAGACATTTTTAATTTCTTCCTTCAGTCTTAAGACCCCTTATGTCACCACACAATTATACCCGGAGCAATCGTTATCTTACTTTATCGATGTACTTGCTAAAGCGCAATTTTTAACTGATACTCTTTAAATAGAAAAACGACCACCTATTTGTTTGTTAAGGTGGTCTTTTTTCTATAAAGAGTATTTATGCTTTGTGGATACCTACATTACATTCTGATGGTATAGGGAGGTTTACGTGAACGCGGAGACGGGCGAGGTGTGGAACGAGGGCGATTATATAACCGAGCCGACGCTCGCGAACACGCTGGACATTATCGCCGCGGAGGGCCCCGAGGCGATACACAACGGATCCCTCACTTCACGTCTCGTGCAAGATATACAGAACTTCGGCGGTATCATTACAGAAGACGACCTCAGGAATTACCAGTAAGTTTGTTAAATAATAGAATCTCATTTTAAATCCTGGCTAATCTGTGTCAAATTTCGTCCAGATGCATTCAGCCTGTCTGGTGTCATTGTATAATATCCAGCTATCCAAACGTTCGCATTTAGTAAGACGCATGTCGCTTGCAGAACCGGTGACCGTTGGGGAAGATAGGCTCATAAGCGAAGACCGGGTTCTAAGCGAAACAAGCAGCTAGTAGAGATCGTGGGACCTAAACGCCACATTGTCAGCTGCAGCTGGACTTAGCAGTACAAATTATATCATTTGCGTGTAGCTATGTTGACAGGTGTTAACGGTCGTCAACCGATTGTTGTCAGTGGTAGCATTCTGAATGTTAAAGCTGGGTCCAACAGTGCGAACATTCTAAGCTTACGACGAAAATAGTCTAATTAGAGTACGTGTTCCTATAGGGTGGAGTGGCAGGATCCTATCGCAGTGCCAATAACAGAGGAGCACACGCTATATTCAGTGCCGCTGCCGGGGTCGGGCGCGGTGCTGGGCTTCATACTGAACGTGCTGCGCGGATGGGTGGGGGGCGACGCCGCTCCGCCCGCATCGCCGCTCTACTGGCACCGTGTAATCGAAACCTTCAAGTACGCGTACGCCAAGCGAACAGGCCTAGGAGACCCTACACGCTCTGATCTCGGCACCACTATTCAAGCTGTGAGTGGTTTCCCACCCCTTTAATTATACCCATAGTTCTACTTAACGCTGTTACCATATGCATCCGAAATCGCCTGGACCCGAATAAAAGCGAACTTGGACCAGGCCAGATTCAAGCAGACTCTCCAATAATCTTTTGAATTTTTCCCGCACCGATTACTAAGAATCACGGGGGGCATTCTGAATTTTTCAGGACCGGGCGATTCCAGATGCTTATGGTCTCCATTACCGCCACGATACAATAATTTTTAACGTAAAATAAATTAAGTTAAACATAGTAATATATATTTCAGTTGGAACGTAACCTGTCAAATCCTGAATGGGCGATGACTTTCCGTGATTTAATCAATGACACGAAGACGTACTCAGACTGGCAACACTACGGGGCATTCTTCGAAGGTGCCGACGACCACGGCACCGCACACATTGTTGTCATGGCGCCCGATGGCAGTGTTGTATCCGCTACCAGTACCATTAACTACATGTAAATATATTGTTCTTTGTCGAAGTAAATTTACTAACTAACTCTATTCTGAACAACTAAAAAATAGTTTTACCAATCATTTCACTTCCATTTTAACTACCTAATTCAGTTTGTCATAAAGACTACCCATTTATACTTATTTAGTCACGCACGCTTCACATGACTACTGTCTTGACGGGTACCTATATTTTGCTTTATCCTAGTACACACGGCTACACATCATGCTATACATTTCCAGTATAAGCTGATCTCGCATTGTACAGGATTTCCCAACAACGAGAGGTCAGCTTATACTGGTAATGTATAGCTTGATGTGTAAACGTGTGTACAAACAATACTACCACAGTTAATATAATACTAGACACTACCTACTACAAATGGTGCAACTTTTAAAGAACTGCTTGAGAGCAAAAATTCTATGAAAACCACTATCTCTTTGGTGTAGGTACCTACCCAAGAACCTACTTATCAATTTTGGCCCGTGTAACGCAGTTAATCTTTGACGAAAGATAATCACATTGAATTATAACACAAAATTATAAGGGCTCAATTTAAATAACCCAGGAATTTAAAATTTTACCACTTTAATTAATTTAAATAAATTTTACAAACTTAATAAACTATTACCTACAGTTGGGGATCTCAACGTCGCTCACAAAGTTTGGGCATCATGTTGAACGATGAGATGGACGACTTTGCAATACCCAACCGTGAGTCAGCGTACGGTCTGCCGCCATCTCCCGCCAACATGCTGGCGCCAGGACTACAGCCGCTCAGCTCTATGGTACCTTCCATCGTCCTCAACAGACGAGGAGTATGTGATTTAGTTCTTGGAGCCGCTGGAGGCACTAAGATCACCACACAAGTCGCTTTGGTAAGTTACCTACACCATGATTTAGGTAATTATTTCTTTTAGTAGTTATTAGAGACCGGCCCAGAGGTCGCACGAGTAAACACAATCTTTTATTGTCTATCGGTCTTTATATTATGACAACTGTACCAAAATCTGGGGGTTACGTGAAAATTGAAAAAAAAGGTAGAAGGAACTAAACAGATTACCTACATGTTATATCTAATCTTAATATTATTCAACAATTTCCAGATAACAAGGCATGTGCTGTTAGAAGACAGTGAGCTCCCCGACGCGGTGCAACGGCCGCGACTACATCACCAGCTGCTGCCGATGGAGGTGCAACACGAAACAGATTTTGATACGGTATGTATCTACGATGCAATTTACCTGTTATAGGGTACAGACATACTTAAATGACTACTGCGACATGCCGTTCTTGATTTTTGGTAAAGTTACCTACCATTTTAGGTAACTATTTGTTTTGGATTAGTAAGGCCTCCTTAAGACCTTATTCATGTGTTATTTCCGTACGTAACACATTTAGGTAAATAAGTACCAACGACTTGTCTTTCTGGTTACGTAGACATGGTAATAAATGTGATAACTGACAACACAAATAAGTATTATAATACCTTAACGCAATTAATCTTTATTTCTTAGATAAGATTTAATTTGCCTAACATCGTGACATTAATTTTTTTGCAAGCACTTAAATAATAATATTAATCGATAAGTGACTTAGCTGTTTATCCGATTTGCATCCTATAACGAGGTCACAGTTTTTATAGGTTAATGCTTATTGGAAGACAAGTTCATTGGTCCTAGTCCTAGTACCTACATAACGATTTCGCATCTTGCCGACAAGGTCGCGAATTTAAATCTCATGCACCTTGCCCATCCAATCGGACTCTTGAGATTATTGAGGCTCATGAGTGTACCTATAGTGTGTTTACGCACCGCGTTACTGGTGCACTAAGTATAACATCTCCGCGCGCGTTCTTGGGTAGTTAGCTGACATACCACCAGTAGATCACCAGTTTCATCTTATCTATTTTTATTTTACAGGCTATTTTGTTATCTCTGCAAGCTAAAGGTCACGCGACAACAGAGTTAGCGCCCACTGCCGGGTTCGCAGCTATGGTGGCGGCTGCAAGAGATTCTGATGGCTACCTCATACCACAAACTGATAAAAGAAGAGTCGGCAGCGTTGATGGATTCTAAATTAACTTACAGACTGATAGTGTAAGCCCTAGTTTCTACTGGCGAAACATTCACAAGAAAACATGTTGCAAGCACTATCTATCTCTATCGTTTAGTGATGAGTAGAAAGAGATAAGACTATGCTTGTATCATGTTTTGTTGTGCAGTGCAAACGCCCAGTAGATGTGATATTTCCAGCAAGTATTATTATATAGTAAGGTTAGGTATTATACCTACATGAAAAGAGTAAAGAGCAATTTATTAAAAGTTTTGTAGGTAGGTAATTCTAAAGCAGTGCGGTTTTACTCCCGCATACGATGTAGCTTGAAATGGAACTTCCCACTTATGTAAATTTTTATTGTCGTACACTAGTTTTGCACTGACGAAACATGCACAAAAAATCATATTACAAGCACAGTATATCTCCATCGTTCAGGAATTAATAGGAAGACAATACAGCGATATGTTTTGTTGTGCAGTGCAAACGCTGGGCCGCGATTCTCGCGCTATAGACATTTATCTCAAACTCGACACTGTCGAAAAAAATCGCGACCGTCGATTGAACACTAATTTTATCGATAATCTCACAATGTCATCACGTTGAGATAATTCTACCACTCCACACACGACATGCAATGAGTACCAAGTAGTTATAGCAATCGACATCATAATATGTATGTCGACATAAGTGAATCGGTTTTCAATCGGCATTTATGCCATTTTTTTACATACTTATGTCAAGTTCGATATAGAAGGCTATTGTCGAATATGCAATAATCGGGTCAAGTAATTACTACGTGCATACCTACTTAAAAGTAGAATAAATATATTGTTTGATTTAACACATTATTCTAAATGGTTAAAACTTTAGTCGGTTCATATCTGACGGACTGTACGTCGAGCGTGTCATCTATCTATTGTAGGTACTGCATTGTACGCTGGACGCACTAAAACATCATCGCATCGGTAAGCGTGAAAAGTTGAATGATACTTTTATTATATTATCTGTCCTACCGTTACGTGACCAATAATACGCAATGCATCACCTGTCATGTATGTACCGATCCTTAAGAGGTATTAAAATTGCAGCGTCTCAGTAGGTAGGCATTTTTATTTTTGGATGTAAATAGTATTAAATCATAAACGTATTATAACTCATTATAGCTAAAATAGGTTTATAATTCGTTTCACTTTGTCTGTCATCTCGACATTTATACTAGTAAGAACAAAGTCAATTTTAACTAAGGAGTCTTTTATGATTTTTATGGATCAGACCGTTATACTTTAACCCCCTTATTCATAAAAATCTTATAAGCCTCTGGCTTTTGTCTCTTTTTTGCTAGTCTAAAAGTCAAAATGATAGACAAAGACAAACGATTATGAACCTATTATATGCTATGAATTTTTTGGGAGGGGGTTAATATTTATATACCTAATGAATGTAAATCGATTGTGATATTAAGATACCTACTTTTACAGACTTTTACAGGTGTGCTGCTTAAAAATAATGTTTAGATTCTTATTGACTTAAGTTATTGTGATGTTGATAATTAGGTTTATTTTTTTAATCGTGAAATAAATTGCTTTATGAAGAAGTATTGACAATGTTTTATTTTTTAGGATTCCTAAACTAGGAACGCATAAAGTTTAGCCATTTCCGTCTGTCTGTCCGTATTTGTCTGTCTGTCTGTATTTATTTATTTATTTATTTATTTATCTATAATTTGGAATGGTAGTAGGTACATATCTACAGCACGAACAAAATTGTAAAATAAAATCTTTATAACAATTTTTTTTAAATCGTCACACTAAGATCGATCTTGAGACCCCATTTCAAGTCCGTGGAGAAGAGCAGAGTAGTAGTAGTATTACTAGTCGGGATCAAGTCATTCTGGATTACACACAGTATTACAACACAGCAGTATAATAGTTACCTACTTATGCAAAAAAGGAAGTCGACAATATGGATTCCGTAGGAATCGGTCAACTGTGGATTTTCTAGCCACATACATCTGGAATGAGGCCTTGTAGAAGTACGGAGAAGCACTAGCAGTTTCACTTGATGTACCAAGGCCATCGATAAGGTTTGGCATGACGGCCTTATCATCAGTAAGCTTCAGGCATCTTACGACTTGCCCACTGGATTCTGTGATTGGATATCGGATTTCCTGAGGAACAGATCAAACTCGTCAATGATAGCTGCTATTCTGATGAAATTGATGTTAATGCCGGTGTTCATCGATGTCCGGTGCTCTCTACGACTCAACTGGCGGCCAAAAATTTAGGTGTCAACGAGAAGGTGCGTCGGTACTTCTTACCAGAACAGACGCTCGTATAAAGCACAAGTTCGTCCATTCATGGAGTACTAATTACACCTATGGGTTTGTTTAGCCAAACACCAACTGGAGGCGTTGGAGTCTATTGGAAGGCGAGCCAAGAGGTTTATTGGCAACGAACCACTCGTCAAGGCTAATTTGCACAGCCTCGAGTATCGCCGCCGCAACGGTCTTCTAACGGATACATTTCAGAAAGTGTGTATTGGATTTTTTTTAAATTCGCTTTGCTTTCTACTTAATGTGCGAACTGCCATGTTGTGGAATTTGCTACCGACATCTTTGTTTCCCAATTGCTACCTATAATCTGCCTATCTTCAAGTCACGAGTGAATACCGATTCACTTTACTGAGTAAGCGCATTTCATCGTAAACTGACTAGTTATGGTCAAGCGCAAGCCTATTACAGAATTAAAAAACCTTATCGACGATCATACCTCTAATATAGTATTATATTATCTGTGGTCATACTGACAAAAACCAGGCGCTCAATCAAAGCTCTTATTGTCAATTATATGTCAACATTGTCAACAAGATTCATCATTCGCGCGCGACGACAGTTGTCTGAACTTGTCTGTGATTCGCGGTTTTTCTTGAGTCGAGCCGGTAAATATTTTACATGTTCGTTTTAAAAGTAAATCTAATATTTCTTGTGTATCTTTTATATTGCTAGTGCAGTTTTTCTAAATTACGTGGTGACTACATTTATTTTGTTTACTCGTATTTAAGATAATTCAACAAGATGAGTCCGCAGCTCTCTGAAGGTTCGCTAGAGGTATGTTGTATTTTCTGGTGTTTCCTTTGTTTTTTTATAAGAAATGAGACGTATAGTCTTTGTTAACAATATATTAATGATAGTACCCATAATTTGCTACTAACTGACAATTAGAACAAACATTAACAGAGAATACACCGCGAAATTATTTTTCTTAAAATTCTAGTTTATTAGATAGTTTACTTGATTAAGTTAGCCCGAACTACGTTAGCCTGACCTATTAGTAAGTACAAATCAGCAGGATATAAGTGAGGTCCTAATATCAATAGTAATTTGCCAATTTTATTATATCTTTTTTCAACTAGGTTATAATGAATGGAGGTGTGTATGACAAACCTATCATGCAAGTACTAGGAAGCAAGAAGATTCAAGGAAGTGGTGCTAATGAAAGGTTTAGACTCCTTGTATCTGATGGTAAACACTCCCACAGTTTCGCTATGTTGGCTACTCAGTTAAATGAGAAACTTATATCTGGCGAGTTATCAGATTACTCTGTGATACAGATTGACAGATTTGTCACCTCCTTGTTAAAGAACACAGGAAAAGGAGAAAAGTGAGTATACCCTACTTGTCTATTTATTCATATAATAACCAATTTCTGAAAAATTTAGCTTTTAAACTGACTTTTAACAATAAATAAAATGTTGTTCCTATTATCTGAACCTTGAACTGTTTGATTTAATATTTGCATGCCTATGAATGGTGGAATATGGCTGTACTTATTACATTTTTCACCTTTATTTTACCTGTATTCAATATGAATAAATGATTTTGATTTAAGAAGTGTGAAAAATAAAAAATGAAAATATGCTTCATTTTTTTTGAGATGCGAGTACATAAAAATAGTCCAGTTTCTTTTCCTACTGTGCAGTGAATGACTGGCAACTACTGAGAAACACTGCCAAAAAAACTCAGTAGGCTTTTTTCTTTTTTAAATGAAGTACATATATCTATTACATTTTGTTTGTTTATTGTGTTGAATTAGAGTGACTTAATTCCAAGCATTTTTATCCATTAGATTGTCTGAAATGGTATAGTATGCTTTCTTCCATAACGTAGATGTGGGTGGCACTCTGACTCCACCCATGGATAAAGTGTCTCAATATTTTTATATTGAGACACTTTATTCATGAGTGGAGTGTAGATAACTTTCTGAAAACCACCACCTAGAAACCCTACATTGTAACTAGATAGCCACTATACGAAATGGTAATCATCAAAAGTTGTCAGGGTATTAGGGATGATAGCTAATTTTAATTGCTTTAAGTTCTTGTCCTTGAACAAACAAATCACAATTAGCTTGTGGTCAGACAATTTAACCCAGTTATGTGGTGTCTATAGGTATATGGTTGGTGGTATAAGCTCAAAAATGTAACCCTATATCAAGACTTACCTTCTACATGACAAACTTGTGAACTTGTTACCACTATACAAATTTACCTTACACAAATTTTTAGGCAAATCAAAAAATTCAATTTTCAGGAGAGTTATGATCATCTTAGACTTGACTATAGTAGCTAAAGGCAGTGATGTAGGCAAGAAACTAGGCAATCCTCAGACTTGGACAGAAGAGTCTGCATCAGCTCAACCAGCTGCAGCACCTGCACCAAGACCCAGTCCTGCCCCAATGATGCAAGCTCAGCCTACTCCAGCACCTAATCTTGATTCTAGCTTGCTGTCAACACAAATGACCCACCCTATTGCTAGTTTGAGTCCATATCAAAATAAGTGAGTATACAAGACATGTAGATCTAACACATAAATTCTTAGTGTTCCCCTGAAAGCTTAGCCAGTAGTTAATTTCATATAATTCAGGCTTAGAGCAAATTAAATCTATGAATTCAGGTAATAAAGCTTGGGTGTAACCAGGATTTATACAATACAGTATGATGTAATGATTAAATGACATTTATATTTTTCAAACCTCCCTTAAATTTGTAAAAAAAAAGTGCTTTTGGTGTAATTTTTTAGTAACTCCAAAATCTATGACTAATAAACGCTAGTATCTGTGTGCTCTTTATATAAATTCTGTTCAGTAGCTGTAGTACTAGACACAAACTAGCAGTAAAATGCTAAAAGATTAGTATAAAGTAAAAAAATCTCTAATATTCCACATTATTTTTAGATGGGTGATCAAAGCAAGGGTCATGAATAAGTCTCCTATACGTACTTGGAATAATGCACGTGGTGAAGGAAAGCTATTCAGCATGGATTTATGTGATGACAGCGGAGAAATTAGAGCTACAGCCTTTAAGAATGAATGTGATAAATTCTATGATATGATACAGGTTGGTGGTAGTTCTAGTTAAATGATCAATTAAATAAAAAAAAACCATAATTCAATATATCACATATGATGTTAAATTTTTTTTTGAGGTAAATGTCAGATGGTTATACAATTTTCTTCATTCTGAAATAGGCTTACACTTGACTACAAATCGCCTGATATTAAGCTATGATGTAGTCTATGATAGAACTTGCCATCTTAGTATACCTATTCACTCGTGATAACTAATGATTTTCATAAGAAGATGGCAGTGGAATGAGTCTAATAAAAATTAATTGCTACTGGATAATGTGATATGCAAATTGCAATCAATCTTTGACAGTTTTGTGTTCATCATTGACTTAGAAGTATAATTTTGAAATACATATTACCAAAAATAAATTAAATAATTATTTAATTTTATCTGTGCGAAGCTGGAATGAGCTGCATCCATCCCTAAGTAAACTGGTAGAATCTACATATTTCTTTTATATAGATGAAATGATAGAAATACCTTAAAAACTTAACGGTTCACAGATTGACAAAGTTTACTATATAAGTCGCTGTCAGCTGAAAACAGCAAATAAACAATACACCAGTCTGAAGAACGACTATGAGATGACCTTCACAGCCGGCACTGTGGTTGCTGAGTGTATGGACGAATCGCCCTCTGTGCCCTCTGTCAAATATGAGTTCCTTCCTATCAACGATATTGCTACTAAGAGTGCAGACACGTTACTGGGTGAGACAAATATGTAATAGTTTCTGCGATTTAAGCCATGAATACCAAAAGCATCATAAAAGAATACAATATTTTTGGGATGAAGGTTTCTATACTGTAAGTTCGTAGAGGTGATATGGCTCAGTTGAGACGTTTAAACCTGATTTATTTCGCGCAGTTATCTGATCCAAAGATAGGTTAGGTAAGATAACATTTTAAAGTTTAGCCTACCTATCGTTTCACAGGCTTAAAAGTATTCATTTTGTAAAATATTTTTCAGATGTGGTTGGTGTGTGCAAACATGTTTCTGATCTCCAAGAGTTGACAGCTAGGAACACGGGCAAGTTGTTGAAAAAGAGAGAGGTCACACTAGTAGACAACTCCGGCGGCGCGGTAAATATACTTTATCTTACTTCAGAGATCTTTCACAAATTCACTAAATTAATGAATGACAATAAAATGTATTCTTATGTATAACAGGTAGTCTTAACATTGTGGGGTAATGAAGCAGAGACATTTGAGGGAAACACTAACCCTGTGATTGCAGTCAAGGTACAAGCACTTTCTTTTTTCTTAACAATTTTATGTTCTTTATAAAATTGTTGTTTCAATGCGAGATTTTTCCTTCAGGGTGCCCGTTTAGCAGAATTCAATGGTAGTAAGTCATTATCATGTCTGTCAAGCACGATGCTCAGACTTAACCCAGACTTACCAGAAGCACACAAACTTAGAGGATGGTACGATAACGGCGGCGCTGACATGGAAATCGTTAATATTTCTGCCAGGTAAAAGGAAAAGCTACTATTCATTTACTTCTATAATTTAATTTAGTTTTTACTTGAACAAAATGCACTTTATATAGCTTGCAATAAAAAACTATTTTACACTACCAGGACGGGAGGCTACACAGGCGGCAGTAGCGAATGGATCACCTTTTCTGACGCTGAGGCTCGTCAACTTGGTTCAGGCGATAAAGGAGACTATTTCAGCCTCCTTGGAGTCCTAACATTCACCTTCGCTGACAACGCAGTTTATAAGGCGTGCCCACAAGAGCAATGTAACAAGAAACTCGTTGATCTTGAAAATGGACTGTACAGATGTGAGAAATGCAACAGAGAGTACCCTAACTATAAATATAGGCTGTTACTTGGGGTGAGTGACATTTTTAACAAGATTCATAAAATGCTTTATTTAGTAGGAACTTTCTCGCTATTCCACTGCTAGACTATCCGACAGCTACTATGATCTGCCATTTTGTGCATATCGAAATACAAAAATCTAAATAATAATTCGCCATCTATGCATATGGCAAACACAGGTTCGATTTCTGCTCCAAGAAATCTATAAACCGTCGGTCCCGTTGTCATTTAAGACATCTATGACAATCGTTACAGGTTGTCAGATGCCTAATATGATGAGACACCAGGTCCAAGTCTAACCATCTCGGCTACTGCTAAGGGTTTCGAGGTCAGATGGGAGCCGCTCGTATAATTTGGTAGCTAGGCGCATTAGATTAGACTGGGAGCCGACCCCAATAGAAATGGGAAAAAGGCAAGGGAAATTAATGAATGCATATGGAAATTATACACTACACAAGGCCAGTCATAAGGAACCACTCTTCAGTCTGCCAGAGACTTATCATTCGCAACCTTCAGCTATCCGGCACTGGTGGGAATTGTAAGATTGCAAACCACAAACAGAGTAGGTATTGTGAGACATCTAAATTAATTATTATTTTGAAGGCTAACGTATCGGACCCAACTGGCGATCAACGTATAACTGCGTTCAACGAGGCCGCAGAAGCTATGCTCGGGAAGAACGCGGCAGACATCGGCCGCATGTTCGAGTACGATAAGGCAGGTTACACACAAATGTTCGAAGACGTCAAGTTCAAGACATTCGTCTTCAAGTTCCGCACTAAAATGGAGACGTATAATGTAAGTTGAATTAAATTATACAGAAGAAAATATTGGTTCTGTTTTCATTTGTATTTTCTTAGATTTACGCGAATAAAAACAGTGCTAATTTGACTTGTACCAAAACTCAAGCAAAATCAAGTCTGAATTAAAGACACTGTGAGCTCAGTTTGCTTAAATCAGAACGCAACTTATGTAATAATATTTGTAGGTAGTCAGTAAAATAATTGCGATTAATAATATTGGACGTCAAATACCCGAGTTCACCCGTCACCATGAAGTCTGAAAAGACTGAAACGTCGGGATCTAAAATCAAAAAGAAACCGCGATAAAATCTGTTATAAAATAGGTTTATTTCAATGATTTTATTTGTGTTTAAAATATAATTTGATTTCTACAGGATGAAGCAAGACTGAAGACAACTGTAATGAATGTCCAACCAGTTGACTACAAAGACGCGAACACAAGACTAATCACAAGTATTAAGTCTATTACAGGAGTAGAAGTTTAATAATATGTTTTTAAGTATGTACTGTATTTCGTGCCACTCTGTAGTGCCTTTTTCATGCCTACTACTTAGTCTTAATTTTATTCCAAAAAAGACTAAGTAAGCATAAAATGATTGAATGATTTTGAAAAAAATGTTATAAAATAGTAATTTTAAGTTAACAGGTTGAGATTATGTTTTATTTATTAACATACAACATAAAAATTCGTTGTTTAGCAATAGCAAAGCTTCTTAAAGTGTCTCATTGCTGTTAAATTTATCACAGTAACATTCATAACTGGGAAACAAGTGCGCTTGTTGATTCAACTAGTACATACCTACGTGTTTTAATGGTTGATAAAATTGATCATGTTAAATTATAGTTAAGCAGTGTATGATAATTTTAATTATATTTTTAAAAACAAATACCTTCTTTGTTATTTTATCACATTATGGAAAACACATTAGTGAAGACTATCATACAAGGAAAGAGAGCGATACGAAAAGTTATTAAAGGCAAATGTTGAGTCGTACGTATCAGATGTTCAATCGTTCAAGGAGTAGAGACAGTCAGAAAAAACTCCACCGATCAGAAAAAACAAAGCTCCTAAAATTAAAAATAGATAGAAATAAATCAGAGCCTCATACTGTTTATATTCAAGAATATACAATACTTTTAATGTGGCTCCTCGATCTATACTATGTGTATAGATCGAGGAGCCACATTAAAAGTATTGTAGGTATATTCTTGAATATAAACAGTATGGGGCTCAGATTTTTTGTAGACGCTGTACACACTTGCTACTAAATGATACAAAATTTTCAAAATGATAAATGAAATACTTTCCGTGTTTTAAGGTGGCTCCTCAATTCAAATGTTTGGATTGAGGAGCCACATTCACATTGATATAACTTTAGACATATTTTACTACAAATTTCAGCATTCGGCCTACAAAATTATTTACTTCCCTACTCAATAAGGGTGCGAGCTTCCTTCTTAAATCTGAAGTGGCTCCTCAATCCTTACGGACATACATGACCGTGTGTGTTAATGTCCCAGAATATTTATTATTATTAATTTTTGTAAACCAGTTACCTATAAGCTCATCAAAAACCACCCTTTACGATCACACAAGACTTGCACAAATAATAATGCAGGTAAGGTTAAAAAAATTAAACATGTTATTTTACTATTTACTTTATTCAATCTCATTTGATATGACTCATAGTTTGGCTAAGGAAATAGAAATCGTAATAAGGAAGTTTTTAGACAATTATCAGATAAAAAGAATGACCAAGTTTTCTTCTATTTCACTATATAAATTACTGTTAACTACTTAAAATCTGATATTTGTACGTTTACTTTTATGAGACAGTATGTTTATAGAAACATTACACCCACAATCCGCCCTGATTGAAGAAATTAGATTAAAAAATCTAATCAATCAAAGTATAGGTACCCTAAATTATTTTTGATATCTATAAATTTTGTAATTTTGGACTCGTTTTCGTATAGGCAATTTCGGATGTAACTTTAAGGGTGCATAAAATGAAGTAGCTACCTATGTTTATTGCATGGGGTTATCAATCATTGCTATTTTAAATATACACTTATGCTAGGGAGAATTCAATAATTTAACATTACTATTACTTAAAATTATACTTAGCTTACAAACAATTGTTAATTACAATGGCAGTGTGATTTATTTATGATTAATTAAGAAACTTATAGTAAACTAACTCTAAGACAATCCACTTAGATGAAAACAAAATGCGGTTGTGCATACACAAGTCATTGTTTAAATAATTAAGATTATAAGTTGTATTAGTCACTTATTCTCATCCAAGGCTTTGTCTTTAGAAACTTACATTAAAACAATAGGAGACTCATTATGTAATAAGTATATAAATTAAAATTAAAGCGAGAGATTAGAGATACCATGATTTGCGCTTAATACGTATCAAAATTTTTATAACTTCCGTAATAAAAGGTACAGTGACTAAATAAAAAACTGTTTGTAAAAGTAGTTT
Source organism: Meganola albula (assembly GCA_936450015.1). NCBI lineage: Eukaryota > Metazoa > Arthropoda > Insecta > Lepidoptera > Nolidae > Meganola > Meganola albula. Next base: position 6,163,333 of record OW388155.1, on the reverse strand, counting down.
GTTATGTTTTACGACCGAGTCTCAACAAGCGGCTATGTGAAAATTTTTTGTAAGATAATTGTTTAATATACCTAGTCGGTAAAATAATGGCACCTCTATCTAAGAGGTAAGATATTTTGCGTATTTATACTTTTCTCACTAATTGACGCAGTACTATGAGATTCTATAGGACCGGCGGAAAATTAAGTAAATTACAACAAAAAGTATACTTAGCTGCCATTTTTTACATTTTTAAGGTTGATTTACTTATGGCGATAACAACCTAGAAATTAATGACATTATAGTTCTCGAAATCACTAGATAGTTGGACAAACAAATATTAATATGACCAGCACGTATAAAATAGCTAGCAAAAATAATTTGTAATCAATGAAGGGCGTAAACTTATAAATTAATTATAAAATTAAAGCTATGACCAATAACACAAATCTCATCGCGTCACACAACACAATCATAATATTATTATCCTCACAAATATTACACTACAGATATTACAGCTACCAATAAACATAATCAATAAATTAATTAGCCTGTTTCTTATTAATTAATAAGCATTAAGAAAATATAATTTTCAAATAATTCATCAATTCCAAAAATTTAGGAGATTCAGAAATACAATAAGTCCGTATGAGATTCTATGCATGACTAATACAGTTAAAATCAATCAGAAATATATGATTCTGTTTACATAGACAGATATTATATTCACTATTAATATAATCGTTAGTAAAATAGTTTTTCAATAACGTTAGTATGCATATCTAAGGGGTAACTTTACTCAAAACCTACATTTAATTCCTTTAAATATCTCAGCAGTCATAGCTCGTCAATCTGATACAAAGGAAGGGTCGTCGCGGGTCGGCACGGCACGACGGCGACTCGCAGTCACTATCACTAGGTGCACTAACACTAGCACGAGTTCACACTCGCGAGGGCGGCGCCCGCCCGAGCGTCGCCTGCCCGCGCCCGGCCGCTCGCCCGCTGGCCCGCTGGTCCGCTCCACGACAGGACCGACCGAGGGAACCCGACCGACACCAAACACAACTAATCACTAACTTAATCTAAAATCATATTCATACACCACCAAATACGATCACGAACCAAAAGTGGGGCCGTTCCGGAACAACGTGTTCGGGAACGCGATACAGAAACTATAAAAATATTAAAAACCGAGGCATCTTCGAGAAATTAGAAGGAGAACTTAGGAAGAAAGGAAAGTAAACATCGGTCGGTCGTCGGGCAGTAGTGCGTGGGGGTGCGTGTGCAGCGGGCGCGGGGCGGGGCGCTAGCGCGCGGCTCACGGCACCAGGTCGGGCAGCCGCCCGCGGCCCTAGGGGCGGGCCCCCGACACCACCTGCACGCACAGAACAACTACCTTACTACACTGTAGAGGCCTACTCCTTAGCGTCTTCTCAATTATCTTGAAAGTTGAGTCAGTGCCTTAGCCCTAATTCAACTAGGCTAACCAGTTGCCGGTAATTCAATGTCATATATCCCAGGATCTTCACAGTATAAGCGCTGGCTCGCTCGAAAAGTTGTCAACCATATTGAGCAGCGACAATAATGATCTGACGTAAAGGTGCTAATAAAATACCAATTGCGCTAATGCTGTTGCTCTAGATAGGGTCATATAAAAAGCGTTTGTGTTTACAATTTCAATGTCATATACGGCTTAGAATCAGTATCGTTACTTACTTTCCGCTCCTTGTAATAGAGCTCCTCGCTCTCTTTATCGCAAAGCAGCAGTACTACGGCACCGAATAAGAAGATAGCGGCGCCCCAACCCACTCCATACGCCCATCCAAACTCCCACACTGACCTATTGCCTGATAAACAAATGATTTTTTATTAAAAATACTCCAAAACACTACATAATCTATTATATAATTTTTTTAAACTTACCTAAATTTAATTCTGCAGCGAAACACACTGGATAGATGACTAGTGCTATTAAAATGCACATTACTGAAAAAAAAATACATTATTTTAACATGTCATTGTGAAATTAATCAATTTAAAAATACCTACCGTAATTAACATAAACTATCTCTACTTTAACACTACAGAAAGTAAAAGTATGTAGTTCAATTTTGAACATATGTTGTAATTAATCATTTTATTTGAGATTGTTCTACAGCCAGATAAATTTTACCTATGGGAATATTTTTGACGTACTATCAGATAGATATTCCATACATTGACTGTCAAACCTTTAAAATTATTCCTGAATATTAGAAGTAGCACCTAGTATAACAGAGAAGGAAACAATGTTTGACACAGAAAATGAACTGAAAATATTCTTTATTTTTTAGAGGTTCTAAGCTGCTACATAAAATCGTCAATTTCGTTTCCTACCGTACCGTCAATATAGACCCTACATATTATACGAGTACATATTTACGTTCATGCGGTCATGTGAGAAAACACTAATTAGATCCTCTAATCACCAAATAGACCCCAAAAATTACATCTGGACATCTCGTAGTTCTAAAATGGTTAGAATAACGAAGGTAACAGTGGAGGTAAGTATACTCACGAGCTAGCGCCATGGCGAGCACGGCGAACCTGTAGTATCGGAACTTGGTGCGGTGGTCTGCGGCGCGCAGCCCCAGCCCCGTCAGCAGCGCGCCGCACACGTCCGCCGCCAGCGTCGCCACGCACAGCCCCGCCGCCGCTCTGATCACAATACACTACTTATCTAACTACTGACTTAATTACGGACTCTATGAGGTAAAGCGCCTTATAGCCTTAAGCACTATGTATTTTCTATAATTGACTTAATAAGTATTCAACACTTCAATCTTTGACTATCCTACATTTCGAAATAATGCAGTTACGTCTCTATCAATTTAATTGTCTAAAAAGAATCTTTGAGTGACAAACTATTTATATTTATTTTTTAAATCTATTGCTGGTCTTTAACGGTGAACCTGGTTATCCAATAAACCAACGTACTTAATATAAGGTGCTGGTCGAGCAGCATAGCACCCAGGCTGCGCAGTAATGTCGAAAGGCAGCGGCGTGGGCGCCTCCGGGTCTATGCAGTGCATGAACAGCCCCTGCCTCCAGCCGGCCGCCATCAGCCAGTCCGCTGACGCGAGCCCCAATACCATCAAGATCACTACTAGCAAGCCGCAGATAAGTGCGATCACCTGGAACATAAGAAACAATAACTTACTTCACTATTTTCATGAAGGCTTAGAACCTACTTGGATATCTACATTTTAGCAATACCTGTCAAATCAATCATTTATTGCGTTCCACAATGTGTTTACATAGGTGGTAATAATAAAAAATGAGATCATTATGGATCCTGTAGGGTACAGCAAATTAAAAATTAAAATTCATAAATTAATACTTTAAACTTAAATAATTACAGATAAAAAATCAAATTAAAACATAAAAATTAAATGACGACGAGTGAGTGACGATCTGGAAAGATAGCCGGCTGGATGTGACAAGTCGAAAACAGGGTGAAACTGCGCTTATTGGGAGAGGCCACAACTCGACATAGGCTTTATAAAACTATGGGTTCATCATCATGGGCCTATGCATATGATGATGAACCTATAGTTTTTATTCTACCTGCCTATTAGTAAATCTATTACGTGTATAAACATGGTCAACTCCCTCTTCAAAAACCCAAAATAACTTAATTCCGCTTACAAGGATTTATATCATGTCTTTTGTGGAAGTAATGAGACGAAATAAGTACAAACCAAAACATGCGACGAGGGTGTGCGTTAAAGTACCTATTTATAAGACTGCCTACGTACGTAGTTTCAAAGGAAGAAAAGCGGGTAAGTAAGGGGTGGGTGTCTAGAGGTGAGGCGAGGGGCGTGCGGGGCACGGTCATCGATCGCAGCTCCCGACGGCGCTCGTGCCGCAGGGATCGCCATCAGCTGTTCTAGACAGCGTCACTTCAACATCAGGGTCTCTACAAGTCACTTCACGCGACAGTCTATACACCCACCCAATAGTAGATACCCACCCTCGTATTGTCATTGTATTTTAAATCCTAGTTTAACTACAAACACAGCACTAACATCGTTCTTTACGTAGGTACGAACCTAAACTACCTAGTAAATGAATACGTGTTGTCCAGTCACAAAAGACATTAAATGTAAGGGGTCAACGGGTACATTAATCAACTGTTTGAACCAGATTACCGCGTCGGCACTCGATCAGGTAGGACGCGCGCGCTTTATTCGAGTGGTAAACCTTACGTGCAATTCGGTTGCATACCTATCTATACTTTTCGTTACGCGGTGTAGTCGTGCGCCGAGGCACTCGGTTGCACGACTATTTCTGCTATGACTGATAATAGTGATAATGTAAGTATTTCGTCACGGTGCGGATCTCCACTGCTACAAAGTAATACAACCCGCCCTTTAAATACCTATGTAGATATTAACGACTTAAACCCAGGGGATATTGTCAGCGGAATGGAGGAGGAGATTAAAAGAGCAGAGAAGAGGTTACGTGAGATTAGTAGCGAGAGTGAGAAGGAAGAAAGCTGGACAGAAGTTAATGGAAAGAAGAAGATAATGCGTTCTTGTAACTCCAACACTAGTAAAGAAAATAAGTTTGAAGTGTACATTTCTTCAAAAAATCGCTTACCGAAACAATTTGCACTGGCACGTATGTTTAAGGAATATAAAATAACAAACATTAGCCAAGTTAAATACTTAAGCCCTTTTAAGATCCGTATCCAATTTGAAAATGAGTCTGCTTCGAAAAACCTATTTCAGTGTGAAAATCTTTTAGAAAAAGGATGGAAGTTTCAAAAAGCCATGGAAGTGTCTATCTGCTATGGTGTGATAAAAGACGTTGACCTTGATCTCCCTGATGATGAAATTCTTCAGAATATCTCTTGCCCCGCTCCTGGCAAATTAATATCTTTCATGCGTTTAAATCGCCGCAACCGAGACGAAGGAGGAGGTTGGTGCCCTAGCGAATCAATAAGGCTTGCTTTTAGTGGTAACTATTTACCTCCATATGTGAGTGTGTGTAATATTAATGTAAAAGTTTTTCCCTATATCCATCAAGTATCACAATGTTCTCAGTGTTGGAAATTAGGTCATGTTCGCAAAATGTGCCCCGGCAAAGTCATTATTTGCCCTAAGTGTGGTGGTCGTCATGAAAACTGTGATACAAAAACTTTCTCTCGTGTAAACTGTGGTGAGAATCATTTATCCTTGAGTAAGTCCTGCCCCATGTTCAAGAAGGAAAGAAGACTAAGAGAAATCATGGCTGAGTTCAGGTGCACTTACAGAAAAGCCTTAGAATATTTTTCGACCAATGAAACCTCTTCTACCTCTCAAGCCCAAATAGAAACTAGTTCCCGCGACCAATTTCCCCCAATAGAAGGTGAATCCTTTTTAAATAAAGTATCTGGTTCAGGTGTCTCCCCTACCACTTACGCTAAAGTAGCACAGACAGAAAAGGTTACACATAAAGTGGAGATTCATACGGAGCCAAAGCCTAAGTCTAAAGTGGAGTACAGGTCCCAGAAAAATAAAAATCGTCATGTTGAAGAAGACTGGATGTCTTGGAGTTTTGCTGCTAACGACCACATTCGACGTGAACATACTTTAGAAGACGAAGTTAAAAAAGAAAAAGATCAATGTCCCCGCTTTAGTGAACTGCTTTTTCGCATAAAAGAGGTTATATTCCTCCGGAACATAAGTTTATCGTCTAAAATAAGCTCAGTTATTCAGTTGTGTGTTGATTGGTTTATTCTTGTTGCGTCGAGTTATATTTCCGAATGGTCGTGCCTTAGAAAATTATTTAGTTTTATAATTCACTCCGATGGCTAATAAAACTGCTAAACTTAATATTATCCAATGGAACGCCCAGAGTATAAAACCGAAATTAATTTCTTTTACCGAATTGTTACGCTTAGAGAAGGTACATATTGCTGCACTCAACGAGACTTGGCTTAATCCCGAATATCATTTCAAAGTACCCGGCTATTGTGTTTACCGTTCGGACCGAGATGACTCATACGGCGGTGTAGCTATCATAGTACACAATTCGATAAAAACACGTCGAAAACTCGTACAATTGAATAATTCCGGAATCGAGGTTATTTGCGTCGAACTTTTTAACTGCGATCCTATTAAATATATTCTGTCCATTTACTGTCCATCTAGAATTACGACTACTCAACAAGATTGGAACGAACTATTATCACTTTTTTCATATAACTCCCTAATTCTAGGTGATTTTAATGCACACCATGTCAGTTGGTCTCACAAGACTGATTATAGGGGTAATTTAATATACGACACTCTAGTTGATAGGAACTTTATTTCGTTAAATAATGGGTCGCATACTCGCATTCGCTTAGTGGACGGTCACTTACAAGAATCGTCACCAGATATATCGTTCGCGTCGTCAGATATAGCATTATTCTTTGACTGGAAGGTTCTTAACGAGAATTTAGGTAGCGATCATTTAGTCATTAAAATATCAACCTTAAGTTTATTACAACAACCTATAATTGAACGAAGAAACTTTCGTAAAGCAGACTGGGTTTCTTATTCTAGATATTTAGAAGAAAAATTTAACGATTTTAATTTACCAACTAACCTCCAGACAGCATATGACTTATTTATTAATTTAATAAATGAGGCTGCTTCTAAATTTATTCCAGTTTACAAATGCAATCGAAATCCTGATTCTCCCTTTATTCCTAAATCCTACTGGACACCTGCATTGTCTCATGCAGTAGCTCGTCGCCGCCTTGCGTTGTCCACATTTAGAGGCAACCCTACTCCTCATAACTATGATATTCTCAAAGCCAGAATCCAAACTAGCCAAAGATTACTACGTCAAGCTAAAGATAAAAATTGGCATAATTTTTGTTCCTCAGTAGATGAGTCTACAACTTCCAGTGACATGTGGCGCAAAATGAGGTGGCTCAAAGGTTACCGATCTCAAAGGAACTGTGTAGACTCTCAAAGTGCGGAAAAGTTATTAAACTCACTAACTCCTGATTATGCATCACCACCATGTCCTACAATATGTCACAATAACCCCGTTTTAGAATGTGACATCTCCATTCAGGAGCTCGAAAAATGTATTAAATCGAAGGATACATCTCCTGGATGCGATGATATTTCATATTCGATGATACGTAATATGCCCAAGGAAGGTAAACTTGTGTTACTAGCTTTATATAACCTTTTCTTTAAACATAGTTTTGTTCCTCACCAATGGCGCGATATAAGTATTGTACCAGTTCCTAAGCCCGGACGGGATATAAATGATAATTCGTCCCTCAGACCTATATCTTTAATATCCTGTATCTGCAAAATTTTTCATTATATATTAGCGCGGCGATTAGAATGGTTTTTAGAAAGAAATGATACATTCTCTCCTAACATGGTAGGATTTCGTAAGTGTAGATCAAGTATGGATAGTTTAGGTAACCTCACTTCTATTGTACAAAGGGGATTTACGGAAGGCCTCTCAACTTTGGGTTGTTTTTTGGACATTGATAGTGCTTATAATAACGTCAATAATAGCTCATTAATAAAGACTTTAGATAATCTACACGTTGGCACTCTTATATGTAAATACTTATGGAATTTTCTCCATAAACGTATACTTAAAATAAAGATAAATAACAACTTTATTAGTAGAAGTTCGGGTCAGGGCTTAGCTCAGGGTGATCCTCTATCGCCGTTGTTATTTAATATAATCACTTCCAATATCTGTAAAGAATTAGAGAAGAGTGTATATATATCTCAGTATGCAGATGATTTTGTTATTTACACACTATGTAAGTCTATTTTAGAAGGACAAGCCAAAATTCAAAGCGCGCTTAATGTATTTAATGAAATGCTAATCGACATAGGCTTAGACATATCCCCTAATAAAAGTAAAGTCTGCTTATTTAATAGAGGTTTTCGTCGTCATAATATTGATGTACGTGTAAATGGAATAGCTTTGGACGTAGTAGAAAATGTTAAATATTTAGGACTATGGTTGGACCGAGGATTTCGCTGGAAAAAACATATTAATGAGATCTGTGAGAAAATAGCGAAACTTACAAACATTTTTAAGGTTTTAGTCGGTCCGGGTTGGGGTATTCACCCATCTCATTTAAGACGTTTATATATTGCTCTTATTCGTAGTCGGATTGATTATGCGAGCTTCTTATTTGATAATAGTGCCGATTGCCATCTCACAAAACTTGATCGATTACAAAATGTGTGTCTTCGTTTGATCGGTGGTTTCATTAAAAGTACTCCTATACACGTTATGGAGTCCGAATTGCATTTGTGTCCCCTTTCAATTCGTCGTCGATATTTAGCTTGTAAATTTTATTTAAAATTAAAGTCTTATAATTCGCCTTTTGTAGATACTATTACGACACTAAACGAACTTACAAATAAAACTTACTGGAACCGTAAGAAAAAACCTCTTTTAGCTTCAGTTCACAGTTCCTTAAAGGATGAACCAATCTATCAGAGTAACAAATTCGAAATGTTCTCATTGGATACATGGGTCAGCAATATGGATTTATCTCTTGTAATCAAACCTAATCTAGAGGTTATTTCAAAACCTAAAAGGTGTTATAACCCTCACAATTTGAAAGATCTTTGTTGTAAACAAATTAATGACATGTACAGTGGTTTTTACTCTATTTATACAGATGGTTCAAGACATAAGAACTTTTCAGGCGCAGCATTTTATGATTCTCAAGCCGATAGCTTTTGTAAATTCAAAATTATGTCAAAAATGTCTATTATGCATCTGGAACTAACTGCAATCGCAGAAGCACTCACATATATTGAATCATTAGATTATAACCGATTTGTTATTTTTACAGACTCAAAAAGTGCTCTGCTACATTTACTGAAATGTACTTCTACATTTCGGGGGCTTCCATTGGCTTATTCTATTATTCAATCTATTTATAAAATCATCTCGGCACAGAAAGTAATTATATTACAATGGATTCCTTCTCACATTGGGCTACAAGGTAATGAGGTGGTGGATCGTCTAGCCAATGAAGCCAGCACTGATGGGATACTTGTTAATCGGTTGCCGTGGTATTCTGAACTTATCCCTACAGTAAGGCAAATATGTTTTGACCTCTGGTCAGAATATTTCGACAAGAGATCTTTAACGAAAGGCATTTGGTATAAGGTTATCCAGCCAACCCTATCTCGTGCGTTGTGGTTCAGTGAGAGAAGGATGAATAGACAAGAGGTAGTGACGGCTTTGAGACTACGATCTGGACATATCCCTCTCAACAGTTTTGGTTTTATGATGAGAAAAGTTGACTCATCAAATTGTAGTACGTGTGGAGTTATAGAAGATGTTCAACATGTTTTAGCTGAATGTAGTCTCATCCGGTCTCAGAGACGTCAATATTTTGGTAGTGCTGATGATAATTATAATGTTGGTTTTTATAACAGCATCCTGTCTTTTCCGTCCTCGGATGAAGCCAGGATGTTGTACAAATTGGTGTCTTTGTGCCTGAAACTGCGGTCTCAGCCACAAAATGATAACTAGTTTACTTGTTAATCCTGTTTTGTATTTATTACATTTTGTATTCAATCATAGGGGTCACATCTTCAATACTGAAGACTCCCCTTAAATAAATAAAGATTATAAAAAAAAAAAAAAAAAACTGTTTGAACCAGGCGGAAACGACTGTCGTCAAGAGGGATTTCATTCATTAAATTACAAATCAAACGCGTTTTAGGGTCAAGGGGCCCTTCCGGTCTTTTTATGGGAGGTCATAATCATAACCATAGATATAGATCATACATCAATTTCACCAACTCGTATGCTTGTAAGATGTTTATTTGTGGTGTAGCCTTTGTCAATTTGGATGTGACGAGACCTCTATAATATTTATACATAATATCTAATAACAATAATTGCTAGATAAGACATTTTCCTAAATAATATCTATTGTAGTGTGACATAAAATAGCATAACTCGGGCACTACAATATTTCGTTTCGTGTGGCGCCCAGATTGGTTTTGCTCCCAGTTTACATCCTATGGTTTTGCTACTCTTTCTGTCGCACTGTATTATGGCCTCTCTTCACAATCGTGAATCGTGTAATTGCCTATAATCGGCACGCTCATCGTGCAAGTGTCCACACAATCGCCTGTATTTGTTTGTCGAACGGCAGCGTACAAGATGGACATGGAGTTCGTTGTTGTTGGCATAACTTATTAACTATTTAATTGATGAGAGATGTAATAGTACCCCGTTTAAAATCAATAAATAGGTATTTAATTTCTTAACTTTTTTTATGTATGTGATATACATATGTCTCGGATTCCAAATTTCTAGATAGGTCTTAATTATGGGTCGCAGGCGATCAGAGACGATGATCGGCGACTACACACGGTCATGCCCTGCGTTCACCCTTAACCGTCTATAGTCACCGATTGTGAAGAGGGCTCATAAGATCAATATAGAGCACCTGTGCAATCTGATTAGCAGGCATTTCGTCTTGTTCCGTGGCAAACTGTGGTGGAGGCGGCAGTACTGGAGGCTGGAGGGCGCGCGGGTTAGAACTGCGAGGCCCACCCGGGCCGGCGCCCGCGCGCCCCTGCATTCGCTCGCTACCGGCCCGCCACCACACGCTTTGACACCGTGCCCACCGACACTTCAACACATACTACTAGCACCCCAACAAATGAGCACTACAAACGCACTTAATTGTATCCACCTTCACCACCACCACATCACTCTTTCAATAAATAAGGTTCAAATGTCAAACTTTTCCTACAAAAAGGGCAATAAAAAGCTATTATTCTCACTTTATCAATCAGGTCGTACCAAAGGCAAACCTCAAAATACCGGTTACAATATTTTTACTGTGAAGTAGACAAACGATGGTAACAAAACAATCAATCCACGTCAGTCGATCGGGTTTCAGACATAATGCCTAAAGAAAAAGTGTTCTGTCCCCGCGATTAAAATTTGCTTCTGATTGAAAGGAGATCGATTGTGTAAATGAAAATAATAGTAGGGATCACTAACTCTGGCAGAAGGTGACTAATGAGGTCAACCGTCATTGGCTGACGAAATTGATCACGCGACGTGACCAATCAAGTGCAATTACTTACACTATACTCTAATGAAAACAAAAGCAGCACCGAGGGGCTTAGCAATCCCTTTTAGATACCTATAAAAACGTTTTAAAGGCCTTTGGTTTAGAAAATACTGTCTACTCCATGACACGTGCTACCTCTTGTCACAGGATGCCATCACGTAAACAATGAAATGCAGAGTGCAGCGTACACCTGCAAGTGAGTTTGGCAATTAACATCGAAAAGTGTTCGCGTTGCTGTAGTGAATACTTTTGTACCTTTTTGAATTCGTATTTTATTTCAACTACAAAAACTTGCGAACATAAATCGACACAATATCGAATAAAAAAAAGACAATAATGTGGATTTTCAATCTAGATGCAATGTGGCGTTTTGTTTTCGTCCTGAACTAAGCAAATTGTTTTGATATAAATCAAAATTAATTGATTTGCTACCTAACTACACAACCGACCCAGAAACGTGCCTAGCCTTACATATGGGGAAGACTGTGACAAATGAAGTCACCGAAGTATGATAAGGTCATCCGTAGTACTTTGTGCACATCTTTGTGTATGTGAATAATAAAGAAAATAACAATACGTAGGTAGGTACGTATGTATGTATGAATTGTATAGTTTGAAATACAATAGTTCAGTTGTATACTACATACTAACCACAGATGGTTTACTTACGCATCAACTATAAATAAGCTTTTTAAAAGAAGGCTATATTTCAAAACTATAAACTCAAACAAGTTTATTTGGAAGAAAACGTTAAACAAACCGAAGATCACGCTTATTGTTAGAGAAATGTTTATTTTGGTGCACTACGGAAGTTACGGTGAGCTACAAAAATAATCTAGTGAAAGGAAAAATATTATTGGAACAAGGAAAACATCTTGGGTTCGATTCATGTTAGTTGTTTTTTCTTGCAAATCAATAAACTTGTTAGGCAAGAGGCAAACTTAACAAAATAACAATTAATCAGGTAACGTGTACTCGTAGAAGTTTACAACATTTCATCTCGCATTCACTCCTAGTCTGCTATAGAAAACGATCTTTTAGATGTATATTTATTTGTATCATCCTTGTTGATAAACGGTCACTTGTCACTATTTGAATTACTTATAATTGAACATTAATATCAAGTCCATATTCAGTCACTTTGCTTCTTTTCTTAGGTAGGTACCTACTAATTCTGTGATTCTTGGAAAGTCTAAAAAAAAAATTTGATGAAATATTAACAAAGCTACACCAACAATACTTATTTCCTAATCTTTATCACAAATGCGGGTTGTGTAAAAAAAACCGATCATATTTTATGACACACAACACAATACGTAAAATTGTCGTCCTAGTTTTTTGGTATCATTCGTGAGGTTTGCGCATTGGGTCGCGCCGATAGCCTTCATAAACCTTAATCCAAACATCACCTCGTATCCACATTCCACAAACCCCTAATTAGAACGAGTACATTTTAATGTGCCCCAATAATGCGTAAAATGTGTAGCATTATAAGGGAGGGTTAACGTGTGCACGGAGTGAGGGTGTCCTCAGTTGGGCGTGAACACCGGGCGGCGCGGCGCCTCGCGCGGGACTGCCGCCCGCCCAACGTTCCCTCTCACCCTTCGCATCTAGCACCCACCGTACGCCAACAAAACACAGATTGTGAATACACATTTATTAGCCAAAAACTCTACTTACAACTCAGTCCTACAAAACGAACACAATAAATGCTTAGCGCTCAATGTAATTTCTTTTTTTCAAATATACCTACGTGACATTTGTTTAAAAAAAAACAAGAGCACAGGACAACATTGAAGTCACAAAGCACTTAGCAAAGTAGTGTGCTGTCTGTTCTCGGCGTCATCACACCTGAGTAATTTGCAGACGTGGGGGATGCGGCTGGCGTTTCGGCGCTCGTCGCGACCGGTGCCTGCACCAGTCGCCAACTTCTCGCACTCGCCTTGAGAAACCCGCACACGATGGTAACTTACACCATTTCAGCCTTCTTTCCTCTGCTCCGAAGGTCGTACTCATCCTGTCACCAGGCTTAGGTATGTTATAAACAATCTTCGGACTGTCTACTGTCTCAGATCCGGGAGCAACACGATATTTAACTCCAGAAATAGCCTTTTTGAAGCCATTAAGAGCACGTTGAGCACGATTTTCATCTTCTGTTATGTCGAATGTGGTTTCTCTCGGTATGGGATTTAAGCGAGCTGTCGGTGGCTGACTAGCGATTATTGTTTTGTCGTGTTCTGTTGGTTGTTTTTTTAACAATCTGCTAAGCCTAGTGAATATAGTAGGTGAAGGTTCTGTGTTGGTTCCGACCGTGCACACTCGCGGTCTATTGTAGTCATGTTCAGGTTGCACTGTAGGCGAGTAAACCTGAGACGGAAGAGTCGCCGCCCGTCTCGGTGGCGGCTCATCTTGGAGGTACGCTACATGAAGCGTGCTGATGCTTAGCTGCTGTTGTGGAGGCGGCCAGAGTTCTCTAGTCGGTGGGACAGGAGAGGGTCGGTCTCCTAGCATACGACGAGCGAATTCGCCTGGTTGCCACAGATAGCTCGCGGTCAAGTTTCCGTGCGTCTGCATCACGGTACCAATCTTCACTAACGGTCTATCTACATCAACGACACTCGCTAATCCAATAGGCTTCGTGCACTTGTCCGAGTTCACAGAGATATTCAGTAAAGGTTTTAAATTGGATCACAGGTGATGACTATTCAATAAGCGTTGCACAATCCACTTTGTTGCTCTACAATACATTGCAAAAGATATAAAGGGTTGATTAAGTTCCTAAATATTTGCCTAAAAATAGAACCTCGTGTTGCAGCAGATCCATCTCCAACAGTAGGCTGGATTAAACTTTAACGTGTGAAAAAACTGTTAATTAATAATCATTAATATAGCAGCTTTTTATTCAGCCGATTGGTTGCACCAACCGACTAACCTCTTTGTACTATTTATAATGTTTGGAAGAAAATAAAAATTGCGTAGGTACCTAGTTTTTTTTTTATATAAGTAAGTACATTTAATACAAATAATAAAATATCAACATCACACGGAGAAACTTTCCGCAAGTATCTAAAGTCGACCGTGATTACCATACCTATGTATAATTCAAGGTTTATGTATGACTCAGTAGTATATTTCACTATATATAATGCATAATGGAATCTAGACATAGGTCATGACGTCGATAGGTACAAATGCGTGCAGAATTAACACAATTGATTTCCATTCATATAATATCCAGCCATAGAGGCTAAGCACGGAAATAGCGACTGGCCATGGGTGTTACGTACGATTCATTTTGAGAGAAATCAGTGACACTTTTGTAGTTACTGTTATGTTCACCCATGTTCTTTGGCCAGGCAAATTGTATTCAAAATTGTTTTAGGTAAAAAAAAATAATCACCTCCGACTTTGCATAGGTACCTACCTATTTATTCTCAAAGAACTCTTTCCTAATTAAACTGGAATAAGTATGAATGGTGTGGCTACTTGCAAATACTAGTTGCTTAATAATCTGTCACAATTTTCCTTACAGTACAGAGTATTTGGCTTAGCATAGGGGCAGTGCCGGATTAAGCAAGCGCGGGGTCCGTAGCAAATCATACTGAGCGGTCCTTGTTCTACTACGAGTATAGGCTTTTAAATAAAAGTGGTTGATTTGGAACTACAAAGATTGTTCAATCGCTAGATATTTTTTATCGCAAGAAAAAAATCAGTCAATAAATAAAAAAATGTTCACATCTAGATAATAGCATTTTTGTCATTTTGCTACGTGGCTAATCCGGCACTGCATAAGGCGTAAGTAGAAAAATTGCGATTGATGCCTAAACGAGGTGCAAAACCTGAATTTCAGGTCATCACGTCTCCCCTTCGGACTTCGGATTATACTTTGCAATACAGGAAAACTTTTTAACCAGCGCGAATTTTTTTTTTCGTTCTGTATCAGTAATAGAATTCATTTCCAATGTTTAATTTTTTTTTCGACATAAAAGCAATGTATGGACGATCTCCGCAATAATATCATCGATAAAAGCGCGCATGGTAAAATTAGCGGTCAGGGACCCTAGCGAGTGCACGGCATACGGCGGCACACGGGTAACAGTAAAATCAGTATCAATAGTGTACATCTTTCGTTAGCTATTACATTTTTTTTTACTAAGACATCAAAATAAAAAGAAAAGTATTTATTAAAAATCGTCTAAGTTTCTTTTCTCAAAGTTAGTACACTGTTTACCTATATAATCTGGTCACATTGATCCCCTAATGCAGAGGTTCCCAATTAGGTTCGCCTACTTATCAGTTCAAAAACATCAACAAAATTACAGGAATGGTAAGTAAAAACTGCCAAGTGTGAAACTATTTAGTTTAGAGATTACTGCACAAACCCTGAGGTACACATACCATTAATTGGGTCACCCCGGTCTAATGCTATGCCACTATCTCAAGGAATAGACTATCATGTAAAATATATCACACACTAGCTGAGCCCACGGCTTCGCCCACGTAAAAATCTAAGTGTCGCATATGGAGAACAATAATTATGTGATTTCATTTCACCTAAGTAATGGTGAAATGAAAGACGAGACTGAAATATAACAATGAGGGTACCAAGAACAAAATTTTCATTAGGTAGGTCCTAATGAAAATAGCAAACTCAGAAACAAAAAAGCCTATATGCTATGTAAAGTATTCTGGACTATGATCTATCTCTGTGCCAAATTTATCCAGTTTCTAATGCCCAGAAACAAAACACAACTGTTTAAAACCAGTTCCATAAGTACATTGATGTATTGTTAATATAAAATAAAAAGGGCACTATATTTCATTAAACAAACAAATATTTGCATCAGATTGGTTTGAAGACTCATACAGAATAAATTAGTCACTATAGTAGTGATTCATTTGAATTTTAAAATTTTAGTAAGCATAACTTTTAGACCATTTAAATGACTTGTTTAGATAGTGTTGAAACAGGAGATGATTTCAGTTTTGCCACCCAACTTCTCAATAATATTAATTTTATAATCTGAAATTTTTACTCTTAAGTTACCCAAAATTTAAAAACAAGTTGCCCAACCAGGTGCAGCAGTTTTTGATACCTGCACTGCACCAACACATTATTACATATTCTAAGTGCAATGCTACCAAATCTAAACAAGATACCTATTAGATACTACATAGCTTGCCTAACTTATGTTGTACCAATACACATGATCTCATCATAAGCTAATTTTGATTGGTTGAATGATGAAAACTGGAATTAACCAACCTAAATTAGCTATCTTCCCTGAAGACAAGCAATAAAAGATTTTTGTGTAAAATAGAATTGTAAGTATATTACCTTAAGTGGTCTTGTTATAGTGACAGTCTCAATGACTGTAGTTGATGCCATCTCGGACGGATTGTTGTTCCTGCAATAAATAAAGTACCATTTGTTTCAGTTGCTATAATAGTTTCACAGAATTTGGAACACTTATAATTTTTTTTATATCTGTTCTTTATTTGTATTGAATGAAATAATAATATGGTAATACTAAGTTCTGCTCACAGCTTCGCCGGTGTAGTATTACGACAAAAACTAGCATATGTGCTATTCTAGACTACAGTCTATTTCTGTACCCAATTTCATGTACATCTATCTAGTAGATTTTGTGTGAAAGAGTAACAAACATTCACACCTACACACATCCATGCAAACTTTCGCACATATAATATTATAGCAAGACAGAAGTAAGTTATTACAATATTAGTAAGTAGTACCAAAATCTGTAATGTAATATGGTCTTGGTTTGTGAGGTTTTAAAATCCTATCTTAGCTTATTGAAATTGAACCTTTTGCGTACTAGTCTAATTCTAGAGCAAAACAAAGATCTTTTACGAGTGGCATACATAACATCTTAAGATGACCCTGATCAGCATCGATGATATTATCATCATTATCATCACCAAGCACCACCATTTCCTAATCCATTACTAATAATAGACTCTTCGATCTCCTACATTTCTAATTAAACTGGTTAAATTTTAATTGTAGTACGCGAAATGGTTACTTACATCAATAAAAAATGTCTGGTCTGTATCCTGTAAACACACAATGAGATATTCCTTTTAAACTTCGTTGGAAATTAGAACGATTGGAGGTATTAAATCTAGTAGAAAATTTTCAAATACAAATGTGGTAAAGGATTTTATTTAGCACAAAATAGTTTTGTTGTAATTTTTACAAACAAACAAATTATCTCAATCCAACCAATCTAGTCCAGGCAAATTGACTTAACTGATTGACATAAATAAAATACCATCAAGTGTCAAACGCACAAGAAAATACGGTTCAAAATTTACCAACATTGATTAAGGCTCACGCACACACGTAACATTAACATACATGCCAACATAAAACATGTAATTCATTAATTCCAAACGAGAACTTAATCACACACCGCAGCTTGGCCCATAGAATATAGACAGAGGATTAGCTACTTTGTGGCATTCACAACCGAAATGGTAATGTATTTTGGACCGTGATATGGTTTGTCTATAGACAAACAACGCGTTGTCAAGTCAATTTGTGAGTCAATTTTGATTGACGTTTCATGAAACCGCGTCTGCCGCTTACCGCGTCTTTTGCTTGTCTTTTGCTTTGATTGCTTGCAACAAAGCCGACTAACCTGTAAAGCGTTCTGTGAAATTAATAAGACCAGTGCATACAGAAAAAGTAGCTTAATTTACGACGCATAATTATGGCAGTCGTTAAGTCTTTAGCAATTAGGGGTATTCGAAGTTTTGGTCCAGATGATTCTGACGAGCAGGGCATCACATTTGAAAGTCCGTTGACTCTTATTTTGGGGCAGAATGGATGTGGCAAAACAACTATTATTGAAGCGCTGCGTTACGCTATCACCGCACAAATGCCGCCAGGAATTGGACATAATGATTGTTTTGTCCACGATCCAAAAATTAATCGGACTACCGAAGTTTTAGGGCAGATAAGACTAAGGGTAAGTATCTTTATACCTGCTTATTGTTTAGAGTAAATATTACCTACTTACTCTTTACAGTATTTTAGTAATTACTGAGTATGGTTAAATTAGTGATAGGACGGATAGTATGTATTCATATATGCTAATATTATTACCTGTTGTTTTTTTGCTTTTATAAATTAACATGTTTTCCATGACCTCTAGCTTACAAATGCAAAGGACATGAACATGGAGGTAAC
Organism: Meganola albula; assembly: GCA_936450015.1. Classification (NCBI taxonomy): domain Eukaryota; kingdom Metazoa; phylum Arthropoda; class Insecta; order Lepidoptera; family Nolidae; genus Meganola; species Meganola albula. The sequence continues at coordinate 6,145,022 of OW388155.1, read as the reverse complement.
AAGATCTATGAAGGTGATAATGCAAAAGAAGAAAACTCAATTTCGAACTCTAGACTCTTTGTTGTCTATAACTAATGAACAAGGCAAGACCCAAGATATATCTAAGAGATGTGCTGACTTAGATGCTGTGTTACATGATGAACTTGGTAAGATAACATTAAGACTTAAATACTAAATGTTATTATTGGCATGCTGTTCCTAGCATAATCTAAATGGTAAAGCACTCTTTGTAAACTGATTTGGTGTTAACTATTCATGCCTTTCCTTCCCAACCTATTATTTGTTAGTCCCTCAATAGCAAACATTTTGTACATTTAATTATGTTAGTATTACATCATAATTTTTATGTTTTTACATTCTTGTGGCGTCTATATCTTTAACTAATTGAGCAGCACCCTTATTCTCACGATTAAGATATTTATCTCAAACTCAACATTTGTCGACAAAAAATGGAAAATGTCAATTGAAGACTAATGAGATCAACATAATGGTGTTGAAGCTAGAACATAGTATAATTATAAGCATAATTCTGTATCAATACTTAATAACTGTGGCATCACATACGTAACGCTACTCAAGAAACGAGAACTTTATCAAACAAGCAGTTTAACTGACGATTAGCTATACACAACTTCCCAAAAAGAACAGTTGGGGGGATCTGTACTTACTTCCTATCCTTTGTAGTTTGTCTTGTTTCCTTGACACTGCTATACCTATGATATGATTTTAATGAAATTTGGTATGCACACAACTAGGGCTACAAATCACTTCTTATCTTACCTGAGTGTCCTAAACGTAGGCTAATATTTTTGCATGTTAATTGTTGGAAAGACAGGTAGGAATTTGAAATATGTATTTTATATTTCAGGTGTGTCAAGAGCCATATTAAATACAGTAATATTTTGCCACCAAGAGGACTCAGGCTGGCCTCTTGATGAGGGCAAGAAAGTTAAGGAGCGTTTTGATGAAATTTTTGACTCTGATAAATACAGCAACTGCTTTGATCGTCTAAAAAAATTTAGGAAAAACTATGCTGTTGATATTAAAATATTGAGTAAGTTAATATTTTGGTACAGGTAAAAAATAATCATATTAGTATTTCTCCTTGAGAACCTGAGCTCCATTTACACATCTGTGTGCATCATTTACAGGGATTAAATACTTGCTTTTCACGCCGCAAGTTGTGGGTTTAATTCCCAACCAAGACAGATATTTGTGTGTATGAACATGTCTGTTTATCTTGAGTTTAGGTTTCCACAGCACAAGTTCTGCTTAATTTGGGATCAGTAAATATAATTATTATTCTTGAAAATTAACACACATAGTCAATGTGTGTTAATTTTCAAGAATAATAATTATATTTACTGCCAAAATTTTTACTATGTTTATGGTTTCTCTCTTTTTAGTTTCTTTGTTACACAATTGTACACATTTTATTTGTATCATATTTTTCATAATAATTAGTCAGTAATAGATACTGATGTTATTTTCATACTTCAGCTGATAGAGTTGATATCCTGAGAGAACAGAAGAAAGAACTTGACAAGAAGAAGTTGGATGTTGTAAACACTGAAACAAAAATATCTGAAATAGAGCTCAAACTGTGTGAGATTGATAAGGAATTGAAACCTGTTGAAGAAAAACTACAGAACATCAAAGCTTTGGAATCTACCATTGTCAAATGTGATAATGATTTGGATAAATTGAAAGAAAAGTAAGCTTACTGTTTGTAACAATACTATAAATTATCATATCACCCTCTGTTTAGACTTCCGCCAACTAGAATGTGTGAATGAAGCCTAAGCTTACAATGCTTAAGATATATGTATTAAAGAAGTCCCATGTCCAGCACCGTGGGCAGTAAACTGTAACTTCTACATCAGTACAATATTATGGATTCAAAGTATTGAGCACTAGGCTAGTAATTTAGTCAAGAACTGTTTTATATGTTACTCTTTTGTGTTTTATAGATTGAAACTATGCCACAAGCGTGAGGATGAATTAAAAAAGGACATCAAAAATGTTTTTGAAGGCACTTTACCTGAACTTAAGGAGAAAATAGGTAAGGAAATAATTTGTTTATAATGTAACTCAGTAGTAAATAGATAAGTTGCATTATATTTAATATATGGAAACTTTATTTCAGCAAACTACGATGCTACAATGAAGGCCAATCAAAAAGAACTAGAGCAATCATACCCCAAAATATCTAAATTCAATAATGAAGAAGAGAGAGTAGCAAATGAAACAACTGCTACCAAAACAAAACTTTCAAAGATAGCTCTCCTGTCGAGCCAAAATGACGCAAAAATTGTCGAGAGGAATGAGGCTGTTGTGAAAGTTGGTCAATTAGCTGGTAAGATAATACTTTACAATAATTTGAACATATTTCTTAACCATACAGTCCACAAAACCATGGCAGAGGGCTACAGGAACACTTATTAGGTCATTAACCCTAAATTAAGGGCAATAGACATGCCATTTAATGGAATTGGCTCGTAAACATACCTGGCTAAATGTAGGTATTATCAGCTTCAGCTTATTTCTTGAAGTAACACATGTTCAGGTAACATTAACGGTAATGTTAGGTTAATTAGAAATTATGTAACAGGCATTCAAGATATGCCAAAAGTGGAAACCAAGGAAGATGCAGAAAAAGCGATGGCTACAGTTGTAGATAAAATTAAAAGCTTGAAAAAGGAACTAAATGAAATGAAGGCATTAGCCGACACAGAAGAAAAGAAGGAACAGAAATTAGTTGATGAGTGTCTTTCAGCTTTGGTGAGAATAGCTCATTATTAATAATATTTTAAATACATAATATTTTCTGGATTTTTTTTGGAGAAAATATTAATAATTCTTGTTTTGTTGTGTTTAATTTTAGTCTGGACACAAACAACAAATAACCAGTAAAGAAAAGGATATCCAAACTAAAATAAAGGAAACTGCAAAATTAGAGAGGGAGATATTAGCTGCTAATGAATCGAAAGTGCGCTTGGAGGAGGCTGAGAAGAAATTTAAAACTGCTGAAGAGTAAGTCTGAAGAAGAAACTAGGCCCTAAATATTAGCAAAATATTGTAATTTATTTTTATTTCTATATATTTTTTTAAATTTCCAGAAATGTAAAGGCAGCTGAGGCTGAGTTAAATACAGAAGAACATCAACATCAAATTAACGAAGACGAGAAGGAATTAGAGAAATACGAACAAGAACTTGAAGTTATCGACGAAAAGGTATAACAACATTCTTAGATCAGTCTCAGATAAGCTGATTCCAATCGGCGTCCCTTTGGGAATTGATTAAAATCGTTTTCTTCATTAAAATGATGTAACGCCAGAGAGTTTTAAATAGCATCAAAAATAAGTACCTATAATATGAAAGTGGTCGTCGCCATAGAAACATCGGTAACGGTATTGAAGAGATATTAAGTAAGAGAGAAAGAGAGATATTTAAATTTATATTTATTTCCACCCCTCACTACTGTTACCCGCCAAAATAAGTAGGATTACGCGTGTTCGGGTATTTGAAGTAGGAAATGAACCTATAATGCCGAAACGACCGTAAAGGGCGATTATATACTATCTGAAACTGTTCTTATAAAGATGGAAATTGTGTTAGGTATTTTGCTTATACATTTCGTTTACTAAAAGTGTCGTCGTGTAATTAAATTTGTCCAACTTTTAGATTAAAAAACTCCAAAAACAAACTGCCAAGTTGAAAGAGTGTGAGGTGATTGAAGATTTGCTGAATAAAAAGGACAAGCAGTTCTCAGTGCTACAGAACAAGCACAGGTCCATGCTAACTGAGCTCCTTGGTTCTATGCCTGAGAAGGACTTTGCATTGTCCGTCAATAAACTAGAAGTCAGCCTCAACAGTGAAGTTAACTCCACCAAAAAGGTTTTGAACAAACAAAAGACTGAGGTAATTGGTTCATTTTATACATAAATTAGTCTTTAGTTAAAGTCTAGTAAGTCGAGGGGAGGCTGAAAAGTTTTAGCCTAAGGTATTAAAAATGCGGATAAAAATATATATAACAAATATTTTTCAATATAATCCCCTCTACTACGATACACTTCTTACATTTATTAAAAAGGGCTCCGACTTGGTCAAAAAATATTCGCCGTCCTTGCCTTCAAAATGTTCGTTTACGGCCTCCTTCATTTCTTCGTCACTGGAAAATCTCGGTCCTCGAAAGGTCCGTTTTCAAATTCGGAAACAGGAAGAAATCACTGGGGGCCTGGTCTGGACAGAGAGGATGGTTATTTCCTCAAATCCTGGCTCAGCCAGGGCACGCCTCGCACCTTGCGCAATGTGGAAGGGCGTATTGTTGTGCCAAAAACAGGACACTTTCCGCCAGTTTGCCTCTTCTTTTTTCGACAACCACTTGACGCACTTTGGTCAACAATGCGGCGTAATAGTCTCCAATAAACAAAATTCCTTCGCAATCCCAAAAAAAATCCGTAGCGCCTTTTCTCCCTTTTCTATCCACTGCATGGATTCCTGTTTTGATGCCGGATCGCACTGTCGAATCCATGTTTCATAAGCAGTCACAAGGCGAGAAAAGACATCGTCAAGATTATCGCCACAAATGCCCAAAAACTTTTCAGCATTTTCGACACCCATCGCGCACACAGCTTTTTCATGTTCAAATGATTGTGCAAAATGTCGCCGATTCGTTCCTTGCTAATGCCTATGGCTCCAGCTATCTGCCACAACTTATTCGCCGATATTGGAGAGCAAGTTTTTTTTTACCTTTTCTATGTTATCTTCAATAACGGGGGTGTTTGGGGGCGTCCCGACCTCGGATCATCATCAAGCGACTGCTCCGTTTGAATTCCCTGCACCAACGTTTTACGGTCGCAAATGATGGGGCAGATTCCACATAAACTGAAAACATCTTCAAACATTATAATTTCCGTCATTTTGTTTTTTGTGAGAAATTTTGTGACAACTCTGTAATCCAATTGCAACAAATGTTGTGCAGAGCAAATGCAGATTAATGCCGTGTGATACTTACGCTTTTCCATGTCTCATAAAAATCTAAAAAAAAAAACCGTCCAGTGCAAGTGCACCACCACCGAGTGTGTCCGTAATGATTACCTACCGTCAAAATTCACATTTTCAGATCTTCCAACTGTGCACTAATGTCACGAATCCAAAGAAGTTATCGTCATGATACTATTTAAATAATCTTTTCTGTGAATCTCCCACTGTAGTTGGAATTGTTCATTGAAACTTTGTTACTTGTGTAGTTAACAAAACTGGAAGAAGAAAGGAAACACGTGCGCAACAGGCTACAAGAGCGCCTCAAGGAGATCACGAAAGACGAAGAAAAAATTTACGAATTGTGCGGTGCTCTGACCTATGAAGAAGCTCTCGCTAAAGTCACTGCCAAAGTGGAGAAACTGCAGGTAACTATTTAGTTCCGCCTTTTATTCTCATGCCTATCAGTAATAAAAACAAAATTTCGGATTTTAAATCTCATCTGGGTCTTAAATTCCTGTAGTATCCTAAAAAGTATATTAATGTTGCAGGATGACCACAATGTCCTTCAATCATCAATCTTCGTGATCAGGAAATACGAGTCTGAGCTTCAAGCGAACAGCTGCTGCCCTCTCTGTAGCCGTGGGTTCGACACTGAATCAGAGGTCAGTACTAAGTTAAAAAATAATAACTAAAGCACATACGGTATAGTGCATTATGGCATGACTTCCGTAACTTATGTTTACGACGCATACGACATAAACAATAGCCATGAAATCATTATAAGCATAGTTTAATTCTTGTAGGTGTCAGATCTAATAACTCAATTAAACACGAAAGTGATGAATGTGCCAGAGCAACTAGAAAAGGTATCTGAAGAACTACAGAGAGAATCTGCAAAGAAAGATGATCTGCTTAGTATGAAGACTTTGAACGGAAAAATAAAGACTTTCAAAGAGAAACAGCAGCCTGAGTTGGAGAAAAAAGTTGCTAATGTTGAAGAGGTTTGTTTCATGTAACTCAAATTTGCAATTAGAGTTAGCAAATATGTTTTTAACTTTGACCTTATTCTTTTTTAGAAACTAAAAGCAGTAACAAATAAAGTAGAAGAACTATCGACGTCCCTTGTGGAACCCGAGCAGAAACTACAAAAGATAAAGCAAATACAAGGAGATATGCCTTTGCTGGACCGTTGCTACCAAGAATTGAAGGCTTTTACTAAGGATGTGAGGTTTATTTGATGTCTATTGTTATCCATTTTCTCATGCAATTATTAATTTAGAATCCATAGATAGGTTGTGATAGTAATTCTGAAAGTACTTTTTTTACTCAATAGTTATACTTTTGCGCGATAAGCAAGTCACTTGCGGGAGGAGTAATACTAAAAATTTATTATATTGCCTCTAACTTTACAGTTGGAAAACCTAAAAGCTACGTTCGGTGAAATAGATAAAGATATTACTTTGGACCAAGCCAACGAAAAACAGAAGGAATTGAAACAAAAAATTGCCGCATTGAAAACCAAAACAAAGGAGGCGCAAAAAAAACTTAACACACACATTAAAAAAGTGCAAGATCTGGTAAATAAGAAGAACAAACTCCAAACGGAGTGTCTGAATTTACAGAAAAAGGTATGCATCTTGTATTCAATATAATAATCTAGTTCCAGAATATAAATATATATCATACATAATATAATTATTCAGTTAATATTGCGGGGCGAACATAAAGGATTTGAAACATCACTATCTTTTTAGACAAAACTTCGTAAAACTTTTTCAGATTTGTTTGTAGGTAATATTTTGGGTAAAATTATAGTGTTTAGACAAACTAATAGCTTGTTATATTTCGGGAGTATGAGAAAACTCATAAAAATGCATTGATTATATCTTAAATAATTCTTTGTCAGGTTCAAGAGATTTACAATCTTCAAGAGAAGAAAAAGCAGTTAGAAGAAGACAAAGAGAAGTTTACTACGGAACTTGAAGAGCTTAAAAATGGTACCGCGCCTCTTGAAGCGGCTCTCAAAGACAAAACCGAAGCGAAAACGGAAGTCGTTAAAAAAAATAGGTACGATTATTATTTAAGATATACTAACAACGAACGACAATTTTATCCATCGGTAAATTTTCGTAGTATAGAATAGTAAAATTCATTTTATCTATTATCATTTTGCAGAGAACGCATTGAAGTAAAACGTACTGAGATAGAAGAGATATCAAAGGAGTTTGAAAAAGTAAAATCTATGGATACTGAGATCAAACAGTTTGAACGAAGAAACATTCCTTTGGAAAAATCCAAGAACGAGGAAACCATAAAAAAACTTGAAGAACTGCTAAAACAAATACAGACTGATCGACAAACTACGGCAAAGAGAATCGAAACATTGAGAGATGAGATTAGTAAGGAGAAGGTAACTAGCGCTTTGTGCCATTTTAATATTAGCGAGAATATTACAATAAGCATGAAAGAGAGGCGAAGTGGCCATATACTTTATCAATAATTTTAGGAGGTTTATCTTGGTATAAAGGTTCACTCGAGTGAAAGTTTCACTTTTCTTTCATTCAGTGTTCACATAGCTGGAACGACGTAGAAAGGAACATTTATCCGTAGTTTCTTTTAATATGGCGTCGGAAGAAGTCTTACATCTCAGAATAACTTGCAACGTTCAACGTGACATTCGTCTGCTACAGGATTCGAACAAAATGACCGCATCCGAGTGAAAGTTCTCTTAGTGTTCAGACTGTTCACTTCTCATTTATGCAGAGTGGGAACAATTTATGCTTAATAATAAGTCTGTTAAAAGTATACAATAGTTTTGAAAATATCTATGGATCATTAATGAATTTATTTGGCACTGTTGTTTTACTTTATGTACAGACATGTCATTTTGAGTGAAATATACAAAATGAAACAAAAAATTACTAACTTTAATTAGAAACAAGTGAGATTCACTTCGCTGGTTCTATTCAACTGTGTGCCAATTCAATATTTTAACCACTCTTGTCATTTGCAGGAACACAGGCGTGAATTAAACGATAACTTAAGATTAAGGGAAACACAAAATGACATAGCCAATTGTGAGAAAGAACAAACTGAAATAAACACTAAACTGAGTACTCTAAACAGAGATGATATCAAAGAGAAAGGACCCTTAACAATTCAGTACAAAAAGTTATCAGATGAGAAATACACAACTAAAGGCAAGTTGGATGAACTGCAGGTAAATAATAGATACAGTAATCAAATACTAAGTTTAAATTGGTAGGGAGGGTATTATATGGGTTGCTATGTCATCTTCATGAGCTAATTTTAGAACATGACCTGAAAAACATAGCTTTCATCCAGCTCTAACCAGCCGCCTTGTACAGGTCGTCACTCCACTTAGTCTTTGAGTGCCCCCACTACTTTGCCAAGCCGTGGTCTACTCAAGAAATCGTTTGTCCCAATTAGTATCTAAAGTGACCCAATTTGATTGATCTGTTTAAAATCGGTTTCATATTAGCGTTTTATACGTGTAAGGTAGTTTTTGAAGCGCGCCTCTACAGCTCACCTCATGCAACTATGACGAGGGTTATCTCGCATAAGCTCGTAATTCATTTTGATATTATTTAATTTTGTCGGAATAAGTCTTGCGAATCGTTAAATTGCGGAAAATTCGTGCGCGTGTGAGCGCGTATGCCGAAACGACCGTATACCGCCCTAACTTTGAACTATACTCTACAAGATATATTATGTAAAAGATACTTATTACTTGTTAATAAACGATAGACTTATTAATAAATATTTGATTACAGAGCACACTTAAGAAGTACAAATTAGATCTTAAATCCGCACTTAGTAAAGACATAGAAAAGAAATATCGTGAAAAATATTTCGAACTAGAAGTCACTAAGATGTTAGATAAGGATGTAAAGGACTACTCTGTTGCTTTGGAGAAGTCTCTAATGGAATACCATAAGAAGAAAATGGAGAGCATAAACCTCATTATTAGGTAATTATAATAAGACCAAGTATCAACACTACCCTGTGAGTTCAGAACAGAATTTTTAAGAAAATCCTTTTTTAATTTTAGGGAGCTGTGGTCAAAAATATATAGTGGCAATGATATTGACTACATAGCTATCAAAGCTGAAGGTAGCATGTCCATGGAGTCGGAGCGACGCAAATATGAATACAGGTAATAGTCATTGCCGTTTTTGGAGCTAAGAATTGTTCTGATTTGTTGGGCGTGCAGCAGATTTAATTTTACCCGAGGGTGTGTATTTATGTTGTTTTTTTAGGGTTGTACAATGTAAAAATGGAATTGAAATTGACATGCGAGGCAGATGTAGCGCTGGTCAAAAGGTGTTGGCATGCCTTATAATAAGATTAGCACTAGCTGAAACATTTAGCTCCAGGTTAGTATGTAGTTTATTCGCCTGTTCCATCCGAATTCACTGGTCAATATTGTTTTAAGTAGCAAAACTAATAAAAAAACGGTTTCGATGTTTCAACCTAAAACTGCTCTTCTACTATTATTATTATCTAGTATATAAACTATCTTACTACTTACTACTAACTAAACATTTTTACTATTTCGTAGGTTTGGTGTGCTAGCGTTAGATGAACCTACAACCAACTTAGATCAAGAAAATATCAAAAGTCTCTGTATGGCACTTGGAGAGATAGTTCAAGAGCGAATGTCGCAAAAGAACTTCTTGTTCATTATTATCACACATGACAGAGAATTTATTGAGTCACTTGGGCAAATTGATAAAGTGACGCACTATTATGAAGTGTCCAGAAATGAGGACGGTAAATCTAGAGTTAAGAGACTTAGATTTACATAAATGTGTTATTTTTAAGTAATAATCATTCCTATAAGTTTTTTATATTGTCAGCATAAAAAGGCTGTGCCTTAATTCTTTTATTTCTACGTAATCTCTAAGCAAAATAAATAGATTTTTTAACTTAAATAGCTTTTATTTTAATATTGAATAATTGTCTAATACACTCACCCCTGTATTCATAAAAGTCTTATAAGTTCAATATAGCTAAAATAGGTTTATTATTAGTTTGTCTTTGTCTGTCATCTTGACATTTATACTAGTAAAGTCCATTTTAAGTTTTATAAGATTTTTATGAATAAGACCGTTATAATAAAGAAATATTTACACATTATGGTATTGTCAACAACACTAGTTAACGACGCCTGTTATACAGTTCAAGGGTTCACAGAGGAGATTTACATCAATGTGCAGTATGTGACTTTCCTGTAGGACAGTCAGAGTGACTCCTAGCAGTTCTGCTATGTATGTCGAAGGGAAAGACTGTGAAAGGCATTTCACAATGTATGGCACCAAGTCTTCTGTGAAACATACACATAAAGACACAAAATTTTGTTTCTCAATATCAGTGAAACTCTGTTGCTCCCTATAGTAAAATGCTAATAATACTTGTGCAGCCTTACTTATTGATTGTTTGAAAGAATTGTAAACTTCCTTCACTATGTTTAATGGGGCCGTAACTCTCATACTATTTAGAACTGTTAACAAACCATTGCAATATTCTGCTAAAGGATGGTAATCTAGTAAGTTTTCTGGTGGTCCCATGGTCACACTTTCATTGATAGGTCGTAGGACGTTCTTGATACTAGGTACTTTGTATGACCGCATTTGGTTTTCAAACTGATTGTCAGTCTTTTCCAATCCAGAATGAAACTGAGTAAGTATATTGTTGCGGAACAAGGGAGTAAGAACGCATCTCATATCTGCACCAACTCTTCCGAACGATAGACACAAATACATGCACTGATTAAGAAGGGACTCAAAACTTGCTTCATCTTCTTTAGGTAAATCTTGATTTAGCATTTGCGCCAGACTCTCCACCTAAAAAAAACATGTTTTAGGTTGGTTTGGTCATATGAGCAGAACAATGGTCAAGGAGATGGTATTTAATAACTTACCTTTAATTTTAACCAGCAAGACAAAGCACTTGTTCCATTAAGTTCATCATCTTTGTTCTTGGAATCTTGTGTATCAGACAAAAATATAGACTTGTGCTGAGTCAACACATTAAAAAGATGAACTCTGTGCAAATCAATAATTCTTCTCAAAAGTTTTTCTGATGCTGCAAAACGGATTAAAAACATTAGCAGTAGTAATACGGGGAGTCCAATGCTACTAGGGTAGCCGGTCGTGGTGGAGGGCCAGGCTAAGCCTCTGCCATCTGAATATGTCATCTGTATAGATGTCATGTTTATATAGTGGGACATTAACGGTTATCTGATCCCAAACTTAGCAGAGCTTTTACTATGGAAACCATATAACTGGTAATATACTACATATAATACTTTTCTTTTGTAAATATATACTTAAATATAGATAAATTGTACCCAGACACAAGACAAACAGACATATTTAAACAAATGTTTGTCTCGGGTGGGAATCGAACCCACATCCTGCGGCGTAAAAAGCAAGTATCTTACCGACGACGCCACCGGCCCGTCATGTATAGGTTTAATATAAATGTTAAAAGAATAAATGGATTTATTTTAAATCAGTTTTACATTCATCCATATGTGATATACTTAAAAAATATGGTTTAAATAAAGAAGACTCACATTCAGAATTTTTGGCATCATCCAAAGCCTTCTCAAACCATGCATTTCTTGCTTTCAAGAAGTGCAAATGCAAGCCATCAGTTGAAGAAATATTCTTCGTGTTACTACCATAGAGCTCATTTTCTTCATTGTCTGTTGATTTGTACACTGTATTAGCTCTACGAAGATAGCCTAGAATCTAACACAAGAATTTGTTGATTAGTATACTGATATATGGCAATTTATTTTTTTATTATATTTTGGTACACTTACTTGTAAACATTGGGGCAGTGGTAAATCATATCTTAGTTGGTTAAAAAGGTGATACAGAGTTTCAAACCACAGGGTCATGATTTCTGATGTGGTGTTCTGTAAATTGTAATAAGATACACAATTAAACTACATATGTCAGAGAAAGAAAGAATTAAAGAATTGTCTTTATCAAAAACTAAGTTCAAGTTCTAAATTAGAAGTTACAGTGACTAGAGACAGCGATTGCTGTCATGCAAAATTCATTTACTCTTGATATAATAATACAATACAATACTGTCTTCATTTACTCTGCTCATTACTACAAGGTGCTAATACAGGTGGTATCACCCAAAGGTCTAGGCAGAGGAGAATATCATCACCCACATTTCCCCTGCTACTTAAGTCCCGTAGAGAGAGAGATGCAGTTGAGAGCCTATTGCTGTTTATTGGGCAAAATTTGTAACTTCAAGCTGTTACAAATATTTTTTTAGTATATTAGGTCTTTGTTGCTCCACCTGGGATTGAACCCAGGGCTACGTGGCTATTAAGTGAAGACACCACCAAGGTAAAACAGTACAGACTCAATACTGTGTATACGAAATTCATGAGGACCGATTTCTAAAGTTCAAATTTTGTGCCTGTTGTAATTACTCAATATCTTCTTACATAACATACCTGAACTATTGGTATTTCAGCATATCTCTTGGATAAGTTGCGCACAAATGTGAATATGTCTAGGGCACTCTCATAATCTTCAGTGTTAAGTGCCTCCCGCATTAGTGATGGTAACTCTAGAAGTTCCAGCAGCTTGTCACTTTGGCTACGAAAAGAACTGTACCTACTGTAAAAGTAATTAGCATGGTTAAAATTGTATTTACCTCAATAAGAACTGCATATTATTATATGAATTTAGTATTTCTGGGAAATCAGTTGTGAAAAACTATTTAATCATACTAGCTTTCCACACATGGCTCCACCAGTGTATGTGTCAGTTATTGCACTAAACCATTAACCTCTTTTTCTGCAGTCAGATAAAACACTTTCCTATATCGTTCTCTGGGTCTATATCTATATACTATACTCCATTTTAAATTTCATCCAAATCAGTTTAGTAGTTTTGGCATGAAAGCATGATAGACAGACAGAGTTACTTTTGCATTTATAATATTAGTAATAATTATTACCTTTTCTCTTTAACTATATTACCAGCTATCTGTGAAAACTTTTCACATTCTTGCAAAAAGTTGGGTGTATTTGTCAGAAAGGAGGACAGAGCCTCCTTCGACTTGTCTAGATCATTTTTGATAGTTTGGGAGATTTCGGCAGTCTCTACGAACGTCTTGTAGTTAGTAAAAGCCAGTTCCTGTGTTTGTTCAGTAAGTTGTTTCATTTCCTCAGTCAATCTTTCTGGTTCTTTTTGTATATATTCCCAATTTTGTGATCCTAATTTTTTTATGTAGTCTGTGATGTCACTGAAGTACTCTGCATTTTCTAGAAAGGATAACAATTAGCAAAACAATAACCACACTAGAACATCGAAACGATAATACAAGTTCATAGCATGATATGTGGAAACTTACCTTCAGTAGAGTCAGGAAATAATAACTGACATAATTCTTTTAATTCTTGGGCCATGATTAACGTATACCTTAGAGCATTTATAACCGTATATGCCTTAACAATACCTAAGTATTTAATTTACTAAAACGTAGCGATGTATATTTACTATTATAACAATGAGACTTCGACTCGTGGAATGGGCTCTTTTGTGCTACTTATTACGATAACATTACATTATTTACGGGTGCTCTTTGACACAACTAAAACGTAGTGATTATAATAATATGCTCAGTGGACACAAAAAAAACTACTACAAAATAGCAATGAAAATAGCTAATAAATTTATGACAAAAACAAAAACACGTCGGCACTCGATATTATCAGATAATATTCATTCATACCAAGGAACATAATACTCTCTACCGAGAGATTCATACCAATGTAGGCACAGACTACTCAGAGAACCTATGTAGGGTAGGAGGTATATTGATTGATGGAGATGTAACGAACGATTTTTACGTAAACTAGAAACGTAACGAATTACGAATTTCTCATAGGTTAGGTTACCAGACGGACGTGGGCGCTAAATGAACGAACCGTTTACGTAAACGGTTATTTGGGAGGAAACGGGTGCACAGTTTACAGTCTGTAAGTAAACTAGTTTATTCATATACGATTTACACAACCAGTCGAATCAAAGCGCGCAACGGAGCAACGCATCGCAGTGCACACCGTTTCACTATTACTGGAACGAAGTTCCTTACGGCAGGCTTGGAAGGGATCGGGATTTTGCTGCGTGACCGAACTGAAAAAAATGTGATAGTAAAACCGTAAGAAAGAATACGTGGAATAAAACCATTAAATGAGACGTGCGCAGGCGCGACAGTCGAATACACAAGCGAGTAGTGTATAATACCTTTCTCTTTCTCCCTTTCTTTATTAACCGAAGGAACTTCGTTCCTACCTGGTGTCCCACGACACCACATCATTTTTTATTACCTGACCTGCTGGCATAGTGGTCAGTGACTCTGACTACTAAGGTCGTGTTCGATTCCCACCCAGGATTTTTTTTGTGTGATGACCACGATATAGAAAATATACCTTACTGCTGTTGTTATTAAACATTTTTTGCTCAAAAAAATAATGATCTCATGATGTCACACGCTCGCCGTTTCAATCACCGCACCTGTGTTTATTTATTTCAAGAAAAATACCAACGAAGCGTTGCTTACAGGTATGATATTATAATACGACGACGTTATGAATATATTTAGTAATAGGAATATGAAAGAATATGACATCACTAACAATAAAACATCTGACTCGTTTTTTGACAAATTGCTATAAGTCATATACATTCCAGCCTTCTATCCCGAGCAAACCGTGGTTTTTCAAACTAATTTATAATAAACGTTCAACTTCCTCACTTATACGCATGCGTTTGGGCCACAACAGCACACCGGCGCATCTTGCCCGTCTCAAAATCTTACAATCTGACGAATGCGAATGTGGCATCGGTGTAGCTGATATAAATCACATATTTTTTTCCTGCCCCCTCTATGATTCCCATTCATTTTATAATAGTTTGATATCTATTCCTGTCCCTTTACCTACTTCTATCCAGTTACTTCTATACCATAATAACCCTCGTATATATTCTATTCTAGCTGATTTTATAAACTTAAACACCAACTTAAAAATTTAATCCTTCCCAAATCCTATCCTGGTTTTTCCATCCGCTCTAAATTAAATTGTTATGTATAATAAGTTTCCCTAACTTTGTTATTGGCAAATGGTCTAAAACCGAGCCATAATAAAAAAAAAAAAAAAAAAAAAAGTCATATACATTCAGTCAGTGTCGTGTCAATGTAGCTTCAGTTCAAAAGACAGATGTGCTCTATGCTTACCTATAGAGAATCTGTAGTAAAAATGAATGAAAGGAGTAAATTAAATCAAGTTATATTGTCTATGGTGAAATGGAAGGAAATGGAAGATAGCCATTTGTCTGATAACCAAATACTAAAAAAATAATCGCCATAACGGGTGTTAAATAGGGTTTAAAACGATCAATATTTTAACTAAAATCAATATTCAGGTGGGCGCTTTCGTTAAAGTTTTGATGACTTTGGTTATATTATTGTTTTCATTGGTGATGGAACTATATCGATAGGTCGTATGATTGCGTCATGTAAACGTAAAGATATGTAAAATAGCTACGATTTTCACACTACAATAGATATAGCCGTGAGTTTCGTGTTTAATAATTTAGTTAAAAGTGCAACTATCTGGTGATGTTTTCATTTTGATAACCTTTATGTTTGACAGAATAACCTAATATTTTTTTACAGCTTTATTATTTTACACTTGAAGTCGACACCATTTTAGTTATAGCATTTGTATACATTCAAGCTAAAATAGTTTATCGTTGTCTTCACACTGAATGTGTTTTTGCACGTCTAGTCACAAATCAATTATTTCTAATTATTAAGAGTTGTTAGCTTAATAGGTTATGTTGATGTTTTGATTAGAAAATGCTTTATCAGGGACTTGTACTAAACCGCCTTAGCTCGGTTTTGGAAATCGATCAAATCGATTTTTAATAATCAGCTCAAATTGTGTGTGTTTAAAACTTAGTAATTGTCATTTATGAGTTATGAATTTATGATTGTGCATTGTTTAAGAGTTCTTATATACTTTAACTTGTAGATAATCATGTCAACTGGAGAGTAGTTTGTTGTAAGCAGGAATTATGGATGAAGGAGTAGATTTCATTAACCTTCACTGGGAGGAAGAAGTTAAGGTTGGTGGTTTTTCTGAGTAATACAAATTAGTTGTTTTAGCCTGTAAAACAGTCCTCCAAACTTAAAAAGTATAGTGTGTCATTATATTTTAATTGTTTTTATTATTTAGATTAATATTCTATGAGCCTGAAATAAATAAGTAAATAAATAAATAATCATATTAAGTAAAAATTAATCTATCATTATTAAACAGTACCATTTCTTTGTAAGCACCACACTAGATTTCTTGTTACATTTGGTATTTAATCTCTTCATAATACATACACTAATAGTATTACTCTGTAAAGATGAACAAAACATTTCAGTGAGAAGAATTCCATTAAGTAAATTAAACCAAAAATAAATTATATGAATGTAACCTGACACATTATATCTGTTAAAGCAGGTCGACACACTGCAGACACAATTCAATAATTTTACAAGTGTGCCATCATCATCTATTTCTCATCTACTTTATCCATTGCTGGAATAAAATAATAAAAATGAAAAAACTTTAGGCCTCTCCTAAAACATGCCCCTGAGCACAATCAGTAGCTACTCTCATCCAGCTGCCATGCAATTTAAAAGATTTGCACAAGATCAAATTTGATTACTCATCACTATAATGACAACCTTTACAGAGTAATATAACAAGTCTGTGTTGTAATGTAAGTAGTTAATCATACAATGTACAATTTTAGAGCATCCCCAGGGAGATTAAAACTGAACAAATACCTGATCTGAACAATGCCCAGTCTACAGCATATTCTAATATTGTAAGTAACAAATACATAGCTTTAGGCACTTTTGGAAGTTCAAGCAATTAGAAGTTCACTCCTGTATTATCGAAAAATGTAGGCATATGTGACTTTTATTACTTATATTACACTGGCTATGTTTATATAACTGAAGTAATAGAGGTGAGGACAAGACAAAGAATGAACCAATCAAAATAGCTATCTTACCTGTTACCCTGCCCTGCCAACATTTGACAACAACAATTTCATACAATATTTGGAAAAAATGGCATCAGTAGTGATCTGGTCCATGCCTGTTTATAGTCATAAAATAAAAAGTATTAATAGAAACTAGAAATTTAATATTTTGTGAT
The DNA here is from genome assembly GCA_936450015.1 of Meganola albula. NCBI lineage: Eukaryota > Metazoa > Arthropoda > Insecta > Lepidoptera > Nolidae > Meganola > Meganola albula. The sequence continues at coordinate 6,127,752 of OW388155.1, read as the reverse complement.
GTTTCTTTTTAGAATGACCTGAAGCAGGAACAGTCACATGTTATAATACAAAGTACAGATCAAATGGCTGCAGAACACTTGATGTTCTTAGCTCAAGATGTAAACTATACTGACTCTGCACCTTTGACTGATGATCTGAATGTAGAATGTGTTACAGAGGAAGTCATTACTGATGATTGGGTTATATCTGGAGGCCAAGAAAGGTAGAGTACCAGACCAGAGTGGTTTGTTTTATGTTACATAATGAAATATGTACATAAAAATTATTCTATGGTCTCATTCATAAAAAGCTTATAGACTTCTATGGTTAAAATGGATTTTGTCTGTTTTACTAGCATAAATATCAAGATGACAACAGACAAAAACAAACAAAGGGGGTTAGATGTTTGCATTTATAAATTTTTAATTTATTTTTGCCGTGATCATGGTCAATCGACTCTGCCAAGAAAAATCTTTAAGCTGGTATTCCACAATGCTTTGTGAATTCCTAGGTGACATAATCTAGACTCCTATGGCCCTTGGGTTCAGTACTCCAAAGTCAAAATGTAAATTATATTGACACAGCATTTGTCTAATTGGTATATTAGGACTAGTTAAAACAATTTTTTAAAAGCTTTATGTTATCCAATATTTACATTTCTTGCAGAGTGGAAGTCCCATTGGAACATTTGACTTATCCTGTATTGGATATCAAAGAAGACAATGATCTTGATGTTCCACTGCCAACTGATCAAGTAGGTTATCAAATTATTATTTTGTTTATTATGACATTATTATAATTAAACCAGTGTAAGTCTACATTCTTAAAGAAGAAAGTAGATGTTTTGCTAAATTATTATCTAAAATAATGTTGATCGTTTAGGATCAATACACGGCGATGCGGCCGTGGCCGTGTGACTTCTGTTCGCGTCGGTTCCGCAAGAAGGCCGCGTTGATGAACCACATGGTGGCGCACCAGAACGACCGGCCGCATGCGTGCAACCTATGCGGCGTGCGATATGTGCGCAAGTGCGATCTCATGAACCATCTCAAAGTGCACGCATTCGTGCCTGAAAACTCCGATGGCTTGGATTATGGTAAGATCTTACAAATACACCTAACAAAGAAGCCACTGATTTCGTTTGGTCTTGCCGTCACATTCCGAAATTAAAAAATTAAAATGGTTTACTTTTCATTTCTTACAGATGATGTTTTAGATAACAGTCGAGTTGTTAAACCAAAGAAAAAAAGAGGGCGACGAAAAAAGGTTCCTGAACAAGTTGAGGTAACAATTAATTATAATTTTACAATTAATTAATTTGAAAAAGTAGTAAGGGATAATAATTATAATTCTTTTAAATACTAGTTTTTAAGATTACTAGTGGCAATATCAAAAGATTCATAGACACACTCTGTAATGTTAAATTTTCACACTTAGTAACTCTTCCCATGTTGTATTTAATTTCAAAACAACAGATTATTAAGATCTATTGATAACCAGTTGTGTTTGTTGCAGGATTTGGAGGTGTGGGAGAACATGACGTCAGCGCGCACGCAGCAGTGGTCGCGGCGCGCGCGCAGCCCCCTGCAGGCGCCGGCCACGCCCCCCTCGCCGCCCTCCCAGCCCTCGCCCCCCTCGCCGCCCACCCCTCCGCCGCCCCCGGTCCCCGCTGACCCCTCCCGACCTTTCGTCTGTAGGCACTGTGGAGTCGGCTTCGCGAGAGAAAAGGCGTTACAGTCACACGCCAGGGTCAGTATCATGCAGCTAAAGACTACTCAAGCAATGTCGCTACGTTCACGAGGGAACAGTAAAATTTTTACGTACACCATTTTCGACCGTCTGCAAGGTTTGCACAGACACGGTAACGTTAAGGATGCATCGATTTTGCATCAGGGGTGTGTCACAGTTAGTGGATATCAAACGCATCCAAAGCAACGTAAAAATGGATGCATTGGATATACACTCTGACCGTGCGCCCACGCGGATTATACAATAGTGCGAAACTTTTGTTGCATTAGTCGTAGGCAAGGAAGGCGAAGTTGTCACTGACCTAAGCGTGTGTGTGTGTGCGTGTCAGGTGCACGGCGGCGACTCCCCGGTGGAGTGCGCGTCGTGCGGCGAGCTGGTGTGGTCGCGCGAGGCGCTGGCCGCACACTCGCGCGCCAAGCACCCGCACCTGTCGCACCTGCCGCCTGCGCACGATGCTGCGCCGGCTTTCGAAAACTCCGACTCCGGTAACTACAATACTTACTTTGATACATTGCGGAAACGCTGAAGATACAAGATTATATAAAGTCCCCGCCCGCCTAGCGAGAATTGTTCCCGTCTAGCTGAGTTAAGTTACAGATTACCGGTTTACTTTCTGTCGTTTTCACATTATAAATCTCTTTGACACATAAAAACCGAAAACTATTTCTTTTCATAACGTGACGTCGAAAAGCGAGTGAGACATTTTTATTTATTTATACAAGAATGGCGGTAACAGATTAACCGTTTTGCCGAACAGGTGACGACATGGAGTATCGTTTATCGCCGGAATCTCACGGCGGTGGAGAGCGTCCTGCATACGACTCGATGAGAGGACCCGAACTGTTCTGTCAAGACTGTGGAGTCGCTTTCCAGAGAGCGGACTTGTTGAGGCGACACGTCGCTGCAGCTCACAGGTACGATAACTTGCTGTTGAACTGTTATTACCGCTTTGTTGTGCCACTATGGCGTATATATACCGGATGCTCAGAAAAATGTTGCATTTCTTGCAAACCGTTAGACCAAGGAAAGAGGTAGCGAAAACGAATGAAGAGAATTCTATCAAGTCAATTTGAACTCCCATGTCTAAAATGCCAGCCATTGGAATTGCAACCTTGTGAACGGATGCAAGATAGTCACACTTAAGTAAATTTCATACCTATTTATGACATAGGGCACTCCCACTCCATAAGTTTAATGCGTCATCTTTATATGTATTGCTTCATTTCAATGATAAAGCATAGAATACGTGTCTAACATTTTTCTTATAATCTACTACATACTTATTTTTTTATTTTTTTTACATTAACACACAGTCATCTGATTCCAAAGTAAGCTGAGCTTGAATTATGGAAACCAGATAACTGGTACATATAATAGAATTATAATTAAAATAAAAAAATTCACACCTGGTCGTCATCCCAATTGCTGTTTAATTTTTCGATGAATCCAGGTTATACAAGTTTTCATCAACTTGGAACTTTTGATCTAGATTTTATCTGTAAAATATTGGCTTATTTATGTTTTTCTCGTAGTGTGATATTATTTTTGATAGTTTCATTTGTAATGGTTCAAATGATGAAGGTCACAGGAATTCCAAATGACAATTTGAAACTCCTGTGACCTTCAGCGACGTGCTTGATTGTTACCAATTGACTACTACAACATTTCTCACGTTTTTTATGTTATATTCAGTGATAAGATAGGCATCCCTTGCGGTGTTCGCATGTAAATAAGGATATGGAACAACTGAGTATGTTTCTGTACTAATGTTACCAATATGATAGTGTCTTTGGTGGACATTTTTGTTGGATTACAGCTCTAATATAATTTTTCTTCATTTTGATATTATCTCTTCAACAATGACAATGACTATAGCTCTGGGGAATGCTTCATTGTTTCTTAAACGATTTTTTATACTGAATTAGTGAGTATCTAGTTTGGGTCACAGCTCGTAACACATTATTTTTGATTTTACAAACATGTCACTTCTAATTATATTCCAACTAGCTGACCCGACAGACTTTCTCCTCTCAATTATGTCAAACGCCATAAGATTACATTAAATATTATATGTGTCTATTAGCCCTCCTAAAAGAAATAAAAATCAATTTAAAAGTTTCGTCAAAAGCTCTAAAGTTACATTAGAAAATTAGCTATTGGTTGTTATGTTTTCTTAAATTCTCTAATTCTCCGAGAAATTCTTTTATAATTTTCATAGTATTTATAACCTAACTCGACAATAATAAAAAAGAATTAACGAAATCGGTCCAGCTGTTCACGGGTGACGTCGTGACCAAGGGACATAGGGATTAATTTTTATATAAACATAGATAAGTCTCTATCAAAACGTTAATAGCTATCTATTTTCTATTCTTTAATTAAATAAAAATTAATCCAATAAAATTGTTTATAAGCACACGTTGTCACGACCTATCATACTGCTGGAGTGTTCGGACCGTTTGATGGTTATACATGGCTTCGTCAAACGCGTTAAAATGCTGAAACGTTCTGGAGTAGTGCCGCGTAATAGTGCTGTTTTGTGTTGTTCTGATCATGCACGTCCTGGTGGCGCGGGCGTCGCAATTGCGCATCGCGTAGTCGGGCAGTATGACAGGTCTACTAATTGTATTGGTCTACACAGTGGTAAACGTCGTTAGTCTGGGTCGCTTTAGCGGTTTGGGCACGCTAAATACGTCGTCTATATAATCGCTTTCTACGCGACCCGTAACCAAATTAAATAGATGCGATTCGTGAATGACGATGATTTTGTTTTCGCTATCTTTTTTGGCATCGAGGTGTGTAGTGTGGTGTTCTGCTCGCTTACCGTGTTGTGTGTGTGCATTGTGCAGCTACCAGCAGCGTACAGAGAGCGGGTCGAGCGCGTGGCCGGAGCACGCGTGCGAGGTGTGCGCCGACACGTTCACCGACGCGCTGCAGCTGCTCGCGCACGCAGAGACGCACGCCGACCGACACGCGCCCTCCGCCGCGCACAGGTACACACTACACACTGTACTTACACTGACGCGAGTGTCGCGCGCGTGGCCGGAGCACGCGTGCGAGGTGTGCGCCGACACGTTCACCGACGCGCTGCAGCTGCTCGCGCACGCAGAGACGCACGCCGACCGACACGCGCCCTCCGCCGCGCACAGGTACACACTACACACTGTACTTACACTGACGCGAGTGTCGCGCATGTACACACTTACATTGAACGAATTCCAATACATTTACTACACCCTGTTCAAATCGACACGTGTCGATAGTTAGGTATCGACAAGTTTGTATTAATCCTCGATAACGATATACCCCAGTCAAAATAAATATTGACCCTTACTTGATTCCCAACTAACAAAAAATTTACAGGCACGTTGGGGATACCACTCTAGTGAAATTCCCAGATCCATCCCTCGGTGCAAAACAATAAGGTCGAAAACAATATTTTTAAATTTTTTACCTAAACGGTCTTTTTTTACAATTAGAACCACTTAAACTAAACTTACTTAAACACTTAAACACTTTATCACACAGTATAATCATAAAAATCAGCGCGCGGGAGGGGTTGAGCCATCGACAAGACCATGCATGTTCTACTGTGATTCTGTAGTACTTTTGTTCTTTATCTCTAAGTCCATCATAAGATCACAAAAAAATCTATGAGACCAACTAGGGAATACTCTTTCAAACAGAAAAAATATACAAAACCCATTTTATGCGACTGATTGATGAAGACTTTTCGAGATTTTAAATCGCATCTTTATTGTACTTATAAATTTTTAGCTGGTTTGGAATTAAAATGAAAGGGTTATTTGACCAGGCTTCGCTTTGAGTTGGTATCTAGTAAAAAATCCGGTGTAACCACATTAATTGTTTTAGGATAAAGGAACAAGTTATGAATCTTCCATTTCTATCGTATTATAACTATGCTGCTTGTACACTTTGTTGCAGATTTAAAAAAATGTCGAGAGGTCGAAATAATACATCTACATCGAGTAGTTCGCGACAATTTCCCTGCCGAGTGTGTGGTAAGTCATGCCATATCAATTCCAATAATATTTGTTTGATAAAACACGTTTTAAGTTCGGAACATGGCGTTTACTGGCCAGTTGACGCAGTTGTTCGATTCTCACCCAAGACAATCTTTGTGTTCAGTATATCAGTTCCTAGTACCCATGACATAAGCAAATATAATGCAGGATTCTAACAGTGGAAGAATCTTTCAATTTGTTCCAGTAGTTTCTGGGCTTATTGAAACAAAAAAAAAATAACATCATTCCTATAGTATTTTCTTAATTTACGCGATTATCACACATTGAAATAAAAATATAAATTTATTAATTAAGTTACAACATGTGGTTAGTAAAGTGTAATGTTGTTATTATTTATTTATTTATTATTGAACTACAATAGAATATTGCAATGTTGATATGTGAACATAAAACGGTTTTATTTATCTTTCCCTGTTTGTGTCTGTTGATATCTTAATCTGGTGGCAATACAATAACAGGTATTCAACATTCTTATTAATCCAAGATGACCGCCATAAGATTGAGGATCACCAATTTTCTTGTAAACCTCTCACTACGGGTATCAAATGCTATTTTACAATGGCAGTTTAATTACAGCTTTTTTTAATAAATGAAATAAATAAATATTCTGGGACATTAACACACACGGCCATCTGGTCCCAAGCTAAGCAAAGGTTGTGTTATGGAAACCAGATAACTGGTATATACTATAATGAAATGAAATGAAATGAAAATGAAATGAAATGAAAATATACTATACGATAATACTTTTCTTTTGTTAATATATACTTATTATAGATATTTACACCCAGACTCGACACAAACACAAATGGGTCGGAATCGAACCCACGACCGGCGTAAAAAGCAAGTATCTTACCGACTACGCCACACCGGCACGTCAAATGAAATGAAAATATGCTTTATATTTTTTTGAGACGCGAGTCTACATAAAATAGTCTATTTCTTTATCTTCCGTGCAGTGAATGACTGGCAACTACTGAGAAACACTACTAAAAAACTCAGTAGACATTTTTTCTTTTTAAAAGAAGTACTTATATCTATTATATTAGTTCATGTAAGCACAGCGCCGGCAGTCAGCGCAGACTACCTTCATTGTTTCTGTACACATCCGAGTCTGTTCCACTCTGACCAACGTCACACTGTTGGTAGGATGTATTTTGTACGGTTGAGTTTAGTTGACATCCTCCATAGTTTTAACGAGTGTTCCCACTGATGGCTATTCTCATTAAAAGTGTATATATTGTTTGCTAGGCAAAGTATTCGGGTCGCGGAGCTCTCAGCAGATCCACGTGCGGATACACACTGGCGAGCGTCCGTACGCGTGCCGGTTCTGTTGGAAGGCGTTCGCAGACGGCGGCACCTTGCGGAAACACGAACGGATTCACACAGGTATACTTATCACTAGGTAAGTAGGTATACCGCATGAAAAATAAACATGCGAGGTGTCTTTAGGACATAGATTGGAATAAAGTTATGAGGATAACTCCTTATCTGTTACGGATACAAATACTTATTAAAGTGAAAAGATTTTTGTGAGAAGTATCGACGAATAGCTCCAGTCATTAGCAAAGTTTTCACATCTATCGCGTGGTCTTAGACACCAACTTTCTGTTAGTTGTGTGTGAATGTTTTCATGGTTGTGTGTATGTGTGCAGGCGAGAAGCCGTACGCATGCGCAGTGTGTCCGCGCGCGTTCAACCAGCGTGTCGTACTGCGCGAACACGTGCGCTCGCATCACTCCGCTCCCGACCGACGGGCTAACGGTATGTCACTAGCTAATTATTGTTATAGTATTTATAATATTATGTGATTATTTTTAACTTAGAGCCTTATCACACTAGCGGCTTGCGAGCGGCTGCGGGCGAAGCGGGCACATAACGAATACGTTGCCTGCGCCCAACAAATACACCGCGGACGCGAAGTGAATTCGTTGCGGACGTGTGGCGGACAAGCAAAGTTTTCATCGTATAATTGTCCACGCTACAATTTGCGACGATTTCGTTTCGAGTCCGCAACGTATCCGTTACGAGCCCGCTCCGCCCCGCAGCCGCTCGCTAACTGCTAGTATGATAAGGCTTATAACTCCTAGCTTTCCGCCTGCGGTTTTGTCCGCGTGAATTACATTTTTGTCGTGCCCAGTAATGGAATAAAAACTAGCCTATAGGCATAGCCTTCCTTAATAAGTGGGCTATCTAACACTGAAAGAATTTTTCAAATCGGACCAGGTACCTTTATATTAACGCGTTCAACCAAACAAACAAACTTCCAAGAGCTTTATCTATCTATATAAATAAAAATGAAACCCGTTTTCCGTTGTCACGACATCACGCGTGAACGGCTGGACCGATTTCGGTAATTCTTTTTTTTAAATATTCCTTTAAGTACGAGGATGGTTCTTACTCAGAGAAAAATTTAAAAAAAAGAAAATTTAGAAAGCGAAGCAGTGCCGAAAACCGGGTTAGATACCTATTATTTATTATTGCTTATATTCGGTAGGTCTAAGACCCGGTAGATGGCACTGCTTTACCGGGCAGAACGACGTCTGCCGGGTCCGCTAGTAATATTAATAAAGATTAAAAGGGTGGTGTTTATTATCATTCTGTCTCGTCCACATTAAGGTGGTCCGGCGTTCAACTGCGTGGTTTGCTCCCGCACGCTGCACAGTAGTGCAGAGTTAGTACAGCATCTGATACAGCACTGTGACGAGAACACCGCACTGAAGAGGCAGCCACAAGTAATTATTTCATTTATATTTGCAAAAAAGAAATTGATAAATTCACTTTTTAAATTATTTATTTATTTCACTAACATTACAAAAACAAGTGGCATAACGTGATTAGGTCATCGCCACATTGTTGCATATTTTCTACGAGTATTTATAATTTGGACTTGGTTTGAAACTATAATGTTCAATGTGCGTCAGTCGGGCCCACGGAAGTACAAGCGGCGACGGAAAACGAAAATAGAGCGGTCGCCCGATACGAGCCGCGAGTGGGAGCAACGATCACCGTCGCCGGCCGCCTCGCGCTCTGCCTCGCCCGTGTCGCCCGCCTCGCCCGTCGCCTCGCCCGCCGCCTCGCCCGCCGCCTCGCCCGCCGCCTCGCCCGGCGCCTCGCCCGGCCCGCTGCTGCGGCGCCGCAGGAGGCGAGCCGAGCCCGCGCCCACACATCCGCGCATGATACATACTGAAGAGCCGCGCCCGAGGATCAAACAGGTCCGCTTGTAAAAGTCATTTATGATTGCACGTGTACTTTTTCGTCTCGGGATCGAACTCATAAAAAAACTGTAGTAGATGCTCGTAACTCGTAATAGCGTATGTAATAATAATAAAATCGTTTCAGGTTCGTGCGCGTCGTGTCCCTCGGCGGGTAGCAGACGACGTGCGTGCGATCGGTCGCGCGCCTCCCTCGCCCGAGGAGCGGGAGGGGGAGGGGGAGAGGGAGGCGGGCGCTCCGTTCCGCTGCGAGATGTGCTCGGCGGAGTTCCCGCGCCGCGACGCGCTGCTGCTGCACGTGCCGGCGCACATCTGACACCGACACCGGGGGTGCACTACCGCAAATAAAGGACGCATAGATCGGCATTAGGCGTCATACTCTAACCACGCATGCGACGACTTCCTACATAATAGGGATGACGATAATTTTTGTTTTGTCCGTCAGATATATTAAAAATATTGGACACGTATTTCTTTTTGTGTGACCTAAAGATCACGGCGAAATCTCGTATCACGTCACACCTAGGAAGTTTAGGTATGCCGTAGGTCACTCCCAATTCCCACAACTCTTAACATTGTTTAATTTCAATGAAAAAACGAATAATACTTGTCTAACATTTTTTTTATAAGCTTACTGCCGGACTAATTAAAATGCAAGTTTTCATACCTTGCCGTCACCCTAACAGTATGCTGTGTTAATTTTGTCATAAACTTGACGCGTTCTGGCGCGAGGATGTAAGAATATAATTTATATGAGAAAAAGAAAGAGTTTACAGTACGTGTGGCGAACGCAGTTCATTTCATCACACAGATGATGCGCTCGCAGTAGAATGATGAATACCGACCGAAACATAAATTTTTAATAAACAGCCAAAACAATTCAATGGCGGTGCCGGCGCCGAGTGATTTGTTCTAGAATAACAGTTACGTAGGATTGATAGCCGCAGCCGCATCCGACGCGCACTTGCGTCAAGATTCATAGAAAAATCCAATCACTTATTCTTTACTAATATGATGCAAAGTATTTACATAATAAGACAATATGTTAACTTACGTGTACGTTGAATGGCCATATTGAGTGTATGTTATAGCCAAAACGGGTTAATTAGGACACAATTAAGATAAATTTCTCGGAATCTTACGGAAAGCATTTCTTACTTGCTATAGATCGCCATGCTGTATATATTTTACTTTTGTTATCTTCACCAATAAGAAATATGACATAAAATTGTATTAAACTAATGTTAATATTATAAATAGTTGTATGAGTATGAATGTGTGTAATGTAATATAAGCGTGCACTGTGAATTCATTTATTGATGTTTGCTAGTCGTGTGCCTTTATCTTTAATTCATTCTGTTTAGTTTTATTCACTGTTGATATCATTTAATATTTCCTTGTTTTATTCGTATTTTACTTGAATGTTATCACATTAATCACATGACCGACCGGTGGAATCAAGCATGTATATTTAGAGGCTAATTGTAATTCAAACATAGGTGTTTAGATTGATACCTAAATAGCTATGTTTTAATAACGTGCAGTATATTTTATGAGTCTTACTGTGGCATTAAAAATTAACTAAAAAGGTACTTCGGGTAATGCTTCTGGCGTGTATGGATGTTTTCAAATATCTGTATAAACTCTTGGTAAGAAAAGGGTTTGACTCATAGATTTCACACATATTTGCAGACATATTTACACTGAATATATACTGTCTCTAAGATGTTCTATCGTTCCTTTCTGAAGGTATTAGTAGGTATTTATACCAAACTTAATGTTGTTGTATTTTTTAGCTATTTTTTTTTTCTAAATTGTAGCTAAAAAAGTCAGTTATTGGTCGCCAGCAATGCAGTAGTTTTGAGTAAAGTATCAGACGAATTTGCGATGACGGACTCCGGCGCAAGACGCCACCTCGCCGTTCTAATGGTTCCATTGCGACTGAATATATCGTGTGCCGTCATAAATAGGGATGAAGACATTATTTTTGTTTTGTCCGTCAGATAGATTAATTAAAAATGTTGGATAAATATTTTTTCTTTTTTTTGTGTGACCTAAAGATTACGGCGTTATGTCCAAGCGAAATCTCTCAAATGACGTCACACCTAGGTAAGCTTTATACAGAGGTATGACGTAGAGCACTCCAACTCAATAACTTTAATGCGTTATAAGTATCTAATATATTTTTATTTTACTTTTTTTAACTAACAGTTTAATATAGTAAACAGAACAAGAAAAGAGGCCAGATACAGGCGAATATCAGTTGTTCATAACTGCTTGTCTGTTTAATAATAATAATAATAAATATAATCTTACTGACGGACTAAAAAAATATTATTTTTCTTACCTTGTCTTCATACCTATTCCAAATAATGTTGGGTAAACGAGTCTATTGTTGTATTATTGACTGATTTATTGATTAGTTCAATGTAAATGTATGATAGTAAAATAATATCTTGTACATAATGACTATGTAATCGGAATTTTTTGAGTATGTTGTATTCTGTTAGGCATGTACTGTGTTTCAGGTATTATCAGTTTTTTACAATATAATGTAAAGATACTTTTATTGTTATGAGGCGTGCCATGCGTTTATTACGGAAAATTTAAGCACCCACTGTTCTATTTTATTTCAATAACAATTTAAATCAATATCAGTCACTTAACTTTATTTACAATCGATATTTAAATACTTAAACGGGAAAAGGTATATGATAACTGTTGTGCAATACAATCCCCGAAATACACAGTACGAAATAATAGCCTATCCTGAATTAATGTTAAATTACTCTGTTTTTAATTGAAGAGCGTTAATTGTACATAAATGCAGGAATAAAAATTATGTTTATGTACTTTACAGACACAAATTGTTTCATTTGAATTTATACCCAGTAAAGCCTTCAGTACCCTTCAGTACCCTTCGTGAACATGTCATTATGCGGAATATCGAAAGGTTTGTGATGAGACCTTACTAAAACTATAAATGCAAAAGTAACTGCCTGTCAGTCGTTTTTTCACGCCCAAATTACGGAATTGATTTGGGTGAAATTTGGTATGGATATAGTTTAAGACCTTGGGAAGAACATAGGATAGATTTTTTCCGACCAGTCCATATGTTTCTTAGACAGTCTGAAAAATCGCGACAGCAAAAAGAGGTTAATGCTTTCTAGCGCGATAATCGGCATACCCGCTGGCGAAGCTGCGGTCTGAAAGCTTGTTTACTATATTTCGTAACAGTAATAATATTGTATGGAATCTTCTGAACTTCATAATTTTAAACTCAAACTTTCTTGGAACAAACTCGCTGTTTTAACCTTTTGGACGCCAAAGTCATAAAAACGTGACAAGTAAAATCTGACCCTGTACGCCAACGTCACAAAAATATGACCTAAAACTGTGTTGCGATTTGACGCGAAATAAAGAATCAAAGCATTACGTTTGTCTTTTTTTTTATATATCCTACAAGTTTAAACTGCTGTCCGTATTTAAGTGCATGAAACGAATCTAATTATACCATGGATATTGAGAAATTAAGGTACAAAAAAATATTTTAAAAAAGAAATTAAAGAAGTCCCTCACACGCCAAAGTCACTTAAACATGACAGATAGTGATGTAACGCATGATGAATATCCTTAGGAAGTAACAAAGATTAAAGTTAAACTTTTACGTTTAATATGTTATTATTATATTATGTTAAAGCAGTATCTTTAAAGTGGAAACGATTTTTTTAAAAGAAACCTTACAAAACATTAGTACCAGCTACATATTTTAAAATAAAAAAGGTAAGGTCTAATTTCGATATTTGCAAATTTTAACTCGCGCGCATCCCTAGCGCATCACCAATTATCAGTTTCTTGTACGCCAACGACACATATAGACGACGCACGAGTGACGTCTGAGGCGCGTGCTTTTAATTTTAGTGCAGAGAAGTTTATTTTATTTCATTAATGATTATTTATTTAATTAACTTTAAAAAATGAGTGCCTTAACAACTGAACAACTTCTCCGAATATTAGAAGGCGTTGAGGATGACGTTGTTATTGTAATTATAATGGTTGATTTGATGATGAAAATAACAATAAGTAAATAAAAGACTGATCAAAAATTCTTTTATTATTATAAAACTAGCTGCCCCCGCGAACTTCGTACCGCCACATATTTTTTATATAGCCTAAAGGTTTTGTCTATATTAAAATCCCCCGATTCTGAAACATTATTCATTGGTGCTCTGCTCCTATTGGTCTTAGTGTGATGATATATAGCCTATAGCATTCCTCGATAAATGGGCTATCTAACACTGAAAAAATTATTTAAATCTGACCAGTAGTTCCTGAGATTAGCGCGTCAAACAAACAAACAAACAAACTCTTCAGCTTTATAATATTAGTATAGATGAACAATTCAACTTATAGGTAGTCAAAATAGCCGGTGTTATAGCGGGTTACCTAAGCTAGCTACAGGTAACCCGCTATAACACCGGCTATTAAGCAACAAAACTTCTATCAATCGATCCGGAGATAAGCAGTTACAGACAAACACAAAAACAATTTAAATTGCGTATTTTTACCTGTATATGTTATTGATTCTTATTTATTTGTAAAAAAAAATTACTTTTATATTACAAATAGACAATCCACAATGATACCTGGTTCATATAAATAATAATAATAAAGTCGATAAGTTACTTACTGTACAGCTACATCCCTAATCAGAAGCGAGAGATTATAAAAAAAAGGATGGTTGGCGACGCCAACGTCATATATACACGACAACTGATAAAGAATATTGCTGTAACTTGCTGTAAATTTTTATTTTTTTAGGTATCTTATAAGGTTGATTTTTTTATTGATCTAAAGGTAACTACAGTAGGGAAGTTTTAATGAGGTTAAATAAATATTTTTTTTTAAGTTATAAGCAACATTAATCGTAAATTTCAAACGAAAATTACAACTCACTTAAGTTTATCGATAAAGTTTTGGACTCCCTATAATTTTTCAAGGTTATTTCATTGAATTTGTGGCTTGGCGTGGAGGGTACGGCGAAGCGTTTATGCTCTGGCGCTCAAAAGGTTAAATTCAAAATACCGCCATTAATGTTTTCTTTTTTCTATACTTAAAATTAATATTTTTTTGTGAAGAATAAGAATATATACTCTCATTTTTTACAAAACACTGGATGTTATATTTTTAGAACAATTTATTTTGAATTATGAATATTTAAATTTGTAATGTTCCAAGGTTTAGGGTATCAAACAAAACTTATCAACCAAAGGGCATATAAACCTTTACGCTGACAACGAAAACTTTTCTAATGAGGCAGAATCGATTATAATAATCGATTGCCATGAATAACATGACTCGTCATAATGGTGCTTACTCATTTCCCGTGGTGATTTCCAGTGAGCATATAATCACCAAGATAATGTCCTTGATAGTCACTACGTTTTAGTGATGTCATAGATTTAGGATAAATTAAAACGTATTGGAGTGTTAAATAGGTACTTTATGGTACTTAATTATCACATCACCCATAGAAATAGTCCATGGGTGATGTGATAATTGTGATATGTGATACCATAGATTTAGGAATGTGTGGTGGTGCACTTAGTGCACTACTACTGTCAGTTGTCAATGTCAATGATGTGTCCAATGTCATATTACAATTTTAGATTTTGTTCAATTTTGTTTTGCAGTTTCGTCATAAATAGCAAATCAGGGAATTAATCAATCCTTGTAAATAAAATAGATTCGTTCTAAGAAGACAACTCTAATAACAATGTTCTAGAAATCGAGTAATTATCGCTAAGTAGTACACATCTGTTTGAATGTTGAAATTAATAGAAGGTATAAGAAAACTTGTGGTACAACTTTGATTTTAATAGAATCAATTTGTTGGAGTATCTACTGTATTAAAATTTACGTGCAGTAAAATAAATCAAAACGGCGGGACGTAATACAATGAGGCGAGCCAGAGATGGCTATCAGTACCAGCCAGTGCCCAGAACTACTGATGATGCATTGGAATACGAAAATGAACAGATGGCAGAACAGCTTAGTGGCAAGATATCTGCATTGAAAGATATTTCTATAGAACTGGGCAATGAAGTAAAATACCAGAAAAAAATATTAGGAGGCCTTGATGATGATGTCGACAGGAGTTCTGGATTCCTTGGGAAAACTATGGGGCGTGTACTAAATTTGGGAAAAGGAAATCATAATTACTATATTTTTTACTTGTTTCTCTTCTCTATTTTTGTATTCTTTGTACTTTACATAGTGCTGAAGTTTAGGTGATGTGATTTTTTACTCTATTCATTCCAATGTATTTGTTAAAATTGCCTTGTAAATAAAGATATAAACTGGATGCCTTATTTTAATTGAAACTCAATATTTGTTAGGAACATAATTTTGTAGTTAACAAAGTTTACATTATATATACAAGTCATTACACTATTACTATTTTATTTTGATGTAACATATAGTTCTTTCAATACAGTACAATATTCTTCACCAACTACTGATGGTGAAGCTGCCAGTCTCAAGACACATGTTGACTCTTGTGACACTGCGGAACAACATGATGCTGTACCCAATAGCAGTGCAACTATGCCACATGCATTTTGCAAACTGTCCTTATTACAGTAAGCTCCCAAATCATCTAATATTATAGTATTTGGGACATTTTGCCAATCTGGCAAGGTGGCTATGCTTTCAATAAGAGCATCCAAACCTTTCACATATAAAAATGAAATCATCTTCATGTAATGTTTATCCACTGATGTTAGATCCTGGGACATTTGAGGTAATTCTTTTAATTCTTCACTAAGTATGTACAAAACTTTGCCATTTTTTGCATTCGATAATGCCTCTTTAAACAGATTTTTTCGATTATCTTCAGATTCTTCAAAATAAAATGCACAGTCAACTTTATTCATTTCAATCTTTATTTTCTCAGCTTTATTTCACTTGAATAGCTGACTGTCGTTGAAAATGTAATAAATCTAGACCAATTTATATTCTTCTTCTCTTAGTTTTTAAATGTATTTTCCTTCATATTTTATTTCATAATTAATAATCAATATTCTGTTTACACTGATCCAATTATTCAGAGGTAGGGATGGCGATCTGAGTTCGATTAATCGAAAAATCAATTATGCGAGTCAAGAAAATCGATTTTTTAAATCGATATGTAGTACTGAATCGATTCATTGGATCGATCATTGATCTAGGATAAGTAGATCGGAAAAGCGAAAGAGATAGAGAATAGGATACTCATATGTTAGAGTGAGATAGATAGACGAGACAAAACACGTACACCCTACGGTCCCGTACTGTAAAATTGTAAATCGTGACCGGAACAAATAAGACTAGATCTCTATAAATATTAAGTTTTATATTAAATAGACGATAGTTATTATGGTTACCTGTTCTGTACCAGCATGTAACGCATCTAAAAGAGAAAACTCACAAAATTTTACTTTTTACACTTCGGTAGGACTGATATGTTTTGCTCTCTACATGCCTTGTTTTAAAACTGCTACAAAAGTTTTATACATAATTAGATAGGAAAAATTATAGTGTTTTAACACATTAATACTCTAAATGCTTAAACAGTCAATTTAAAACAATATCAAATACGTGAATTCCCGCTATTTTTAACACCACTTTCTGAATATAGAGTCTTACTATTATCGATAATATTTATCGATTTTTTTTATAGTGTAATAGGTAACCGGTAAGGTTCCATACAACTTTCGTGATGTTCGTAATTTTTTTTTAAGTTATAACCGACTTCTGAAATATGAGATATTGTTTTGGGTTTCGGTTGTTATGTTATTTTTTTTCGATGTATGTTCTCCGATCTCTCCGTCAATTGTGAACCGATTTTGAATCTTCTATTTATGTTTGAAATAATATACTGCCATAGTAAAAAATGGTGATCTAATGATGGACTTCGGGAAAATGGAAAAATATTTTCATATTATCACCACAGACTAAACACATTGAATATGGAAAAAAATGGGGGAACATTTTACCAACGATCTGGTAGCACTGGTTGTAGGTGCCCCTATTACAAGAGTACTGCCGGTTAATTACTTAAAAACTCACGAGATGGCTGTGTGTTTAGTCTCCTTCACCTCACTACCTCATTTCTCTTCAATAGAAAAAAGTTACGTATATTATTTACAAGCTAAATTATCTATTTGCTTTATAACCTAAAACTTGTAAATTTTAAAAATAAATGTCTCGTTTTTATATGATCTGATATTTTGATATGGTACTAAAAATAATTGTTATTATCGAAGTCCCTGACTTTGCTGACTAAAGATCGTTAATTGTAATATTCGTCTTGATTTTAATAAAATTGATTAATACTTACATTGTAATAGAAAATTTGAAAAAGGATCGATTTTTCGGAAATCGATCTTTTAGACCTCGATTTTTTTGTGGATCGATTCATCAGATCACGATTCGAATCGATTTAAAAATCGATCTTTTTCGGATAGAATCGCCATCCCTATTCTGAGGCTGTAGGAAGGTACTTAATAGATGATCTCAAGGTGTAGTTGGGTGTAGTCACCTTGTTTAATAGTTAAGCCGCATGGCCACTTGCCAATTTTAGTAGGCATATACGAAAAAATACACACATCAACAGAATCTTTTAATAGTGTGCGTCAGAATGGCTGGTTGTCTGTGGCGTTGGTCTATGAGAGTTGATTCGAAAATTGCTACGTAATTGCTTATATTTGCTTCATATAATAAATAATTGCTACGATATATATTGAGTAATAATTTTTTTTTGACTAGCCATCCTGACGTTTGGTTGGCTGGCTGGTCACCTCCTAGTTTTAAGTCAAGCATGCAGAGTTTACCGAAATGTATTGCGTCAATAATTGCTTCATAATTACTTCATTTTTTCATTTGACGGGCCGGTGGCGTGGTCGGTAAGATACTTGCTTTTCACGCAGCAGGTCGTGGGTTCGATTCCCACCCGAGACAAACATTTGTTTAAATATGTCTGTTTGTCATGTGTCTGGGTGAAATTATCTATATTTAAGTATATATTTACAAAAGAAAAGTATTATATGTAGTATATTACCAGTTATCTGATTTCCATAGTACAAGCTCTGCTTAGTTTGGGATCAGATGACCGTGTGTGTTAATGTCCCACTATATTATTATTTATCTAATTTAGTTGTAATTTCAAAGATATGTTAAATAAAGGATGAAGCAATTATTTAAATTATCCCAAGAAAGTGCATGATGAAATAATAAGAGCCTAAACGATTAAACCGACACCTACAGAACTAAGTATTTGCCTTTATTAATATTCTCAAATATAAGCAATTATGTAGCAATTTTTGAATCAACTCTCATAGACCAACGCCACAGACAACCAGCTATTCTGACGCACACCGAGAAAGGGAGGCGACCACCACTCTCCAGACGCAACAGGCGCCTCGAGACGACCTGCAGCTCCCATAGAGGCGGCCTGCGGGCGGTGGGTGGGACAACCCTCCGCCTTGGGAGCAGCAAGTCCGAGATGGCGCGACGTGTACCGTGCGCGCCTTGCTCCAGAGGGGGAGGGCAGGCTCCCCCGCAACAAGGACGTGGACAAATCTCCGTCCCGGACGGGGCTCGCCACTTTGCCAATTCAGGGCAGGCGGGCCGACCGGCTGTTCGGTGAATGCAGGGGTCAATCCCGCAGCCCGGCACAAAGGGTGTCCGACGGAACACCGTGGGTTTTAGTGGTTAAACCGGGTCCGGCCGCTTGTAGCTAGAGACCCTATCTATGAGGTCCCGCTCGTCTCGGGCTAAATACGGGAGTCCTACATACCCCTCGCCTTAGACCCATTCGGGGCGAGGGAATGCGTAAAGCATTTCCCCTCGGAAAAAAGGTGGGGTGATTATCTCAGCAGGGCGGCCGCCAAGCACTGGATGAGAAAAGCTGCGGGTCGTGTTCAGGTGTACTTTATGGAGGCCTATATCCAGCAGTGGACCAGAATAGGTTGATGATGATATTTATAGTCATAACAATAATAATAATAACCATTTATTTGAGGCTACAAGGCCCATATAAAAAATAACAGAACAAATACAATTTAAATTTCTGATCTAAATACTTTAAATCAATTTAAATAAAATTTCCATATCACATGTTTGTTACCGTAGTTCTCCGACGACTTGACCAATTCTTATGAAATTTTTTATGCATATTCAGTAGGTCTGAGAATCGGCTACTATATATTTTTCATACCCCTAAGTGATAAGGGTTGTTCACCTGTAATTTTTTTTAATTTTTGGACAATTTACATTAGTTATACGCGGTACGAAGTTCGCTGGGGCAGCTAGTACAATATAAAATACTTAATATTTTCCACGCTTTTTGTGAACGTGTTGCGTGGTGTCAGGTATCCGACCTTGGAAGCGCCGGAACATAACACCTTGTGGCCGAAATTCTTCTTTTGCAAAGGTCGCAGATGTTTAGTGGGTACTCTCACCACGAAGGAATTAAAATTAAATTGTGGCGAGTCTCCAAGCGTTCGACCCTCAGCGTGAACTTGGTCTTCACATGGCAGTACTCAACGATATCTTCGACCTTCGTTGAGTCATGTAGGCGGGACACGTACAGCAGCGTCACCGGTTTGGCAGGCTGCAGCAGGTGCTTCGGTCCGGTCGGTGCAGTGCCGCACTTGTTCTGACAATGAGCCCTTCCCTTCTTCTCCGCCAAGACGAAGCCCTCCTCATCGCACAGCGGCCTGGTTTTCTTTCGGTGTCACTTCACCTTTTTGGGAATGTTAATCCTACCCTTTGACCGCCACGCTAATAACGAAAAATGTGTTCCCTATGCCAAGCAATAAATTCCTTGTATTATACCTACAAAAAAATAGTGACGGGAAAAGGGAATTTATTTATTTATTTAAGTTTTACCAATAATCAAATAATAAACATTAGTTTTTCATTATTAAGTATAATATGCCTCTATAAATATTGATTTTGTAACAATAAAAAGAAACTCGATACCTGATTTTCCCGTAACTATTCGACGCTTTATTAATAGTTGTCAATATTTATTATAAAAATTATATCTCGAGGCTATACTCATAAAATATTTTTTTTACCGTCAAATCCAACACTATACCTGCCGACGCACTCGCTTGTGACGTCATAGGCGGACGCTTTAAGTCGTCAATGGCGTTCACGACATAGAAAAGTATGTAAAGAGTAATAAGGTTCGAATAAATTGTATTGAAAAGAAAAAAAAATATTTTGCCGATATTTCTTTTTATGCCTTTATTTTTAATTAGGTAAAAATAAAAAAAAAACATGTCCAATATTTTCAGACAACCTACAAGACAGACTAAAGAAATCATTATTATTTAAACTCACTATAATCGCACAAGTTCCACCTTGTTTCAATTAATAAAAAGTCATAACTTAAAATTTTGAAAATCGATTATGTAGTGATCGGTGAATATGATCTCAAGGATTGGTCGGTTGATGGGTTAATTTTCTTGTTTTATCTCGCCAACTGCAGGAATTTATATCGAATGCCTTCTACAATTACTAGGATGAATTAAAACATGTGTATAGTGTTATATTTAATTAAAATTATTTATAATACAATAATATAACCATATCATATTCGACCATACTATTCTCTTACACACAACACAGTCTGATCACATAACCCTGCAGGAAATGTGTTGTTATAATGAAAAGTAGGTAGGTATTGGATGAATCTTGATTTTAACGTTTTAATGTGTAATGACTATTTACAATGAAGTTTATCGATTAAAATACAATGTTCGCATGAGACACACACCTATACACATTTCAATAGTGATACTGTAATATCCTAAGAACATTTAACGCAAGAACTTTTAAGCACATTCTGTCTTGGTAAATGAATGGTCTGGGAATAGTTTGTGTGTAGATTTTATTTACGGGTGC
The DNA here is from genome assembly GCA_936450015.1 of Meganola albula. Classification (NCBI taxonomy): domain Eukaryota; kingdom Metazoa; phylum Arthropoda; class Insecta; order Lepidoptera; family Nolidae; genus Meganola; species Meganola albula. Next base: position 6,106,808 of record OW388155.1, on the reverse strand, counting down.
ATTTGTAAAGACGGTTGAACTTTTTGTGAGAGTGCGTGAGCATGTAAATTATACTGTGCGTTACCTCGCTTCACAAAAAAACTGGAAAAAATATATTAAGTTGCTTAAAACACTTCCCGTGTTAAATTCACTTCAACCCTCTTTATGTGTACCACTCCTGGGCACAAGTCTTCTCTCAACTATCTGGGAGTAGAGTTTAGGCCTTAATCCACACACGCTGGCCAAGTACGTAGATGACAGTGATGTCACATAATGTTTCCTTCAATGAATTGTTAAAGGTTTGTTGCGTGTTAAATGTTCTAAGGTAATTTCACAGCGTAAGAACACTTAGTGTGCCAAAAACTTCGAAGCTGAGCGAAATGCCGTCGTACCTACCTTACTTTGGGTTGTTACTGTTTTAACCCCCAAAGAAAAAGAGGAGTGTTATAAGCTTGATATGTGTATGGCTACTAAGGAAGACACTAGCCCCTCTGTGGCCCCGCACGATTGCTCCGTCTAGACGTGTGTTAGCCCACTGTTTCCTTACGCTGTGTTAATATCCTAATATCATGTAGGAATCGATAACCCTTAATTGAATTTGGTACATGAGATTATTTAGTAGTGTTTAAATAATACTTCACCAACAATAAGAGAAGAGTGAACATTTGAGTCGAGGAAACATAGGCCTCTAAGTATGTTTTTATTTAACATCTGTAACACTACTTTCAATGTGATCGTAGTTCTTTTAGCTAAATCAAGATCTCAATTGAGTCATGATTAAGGAGTTTGTATAAAAAATGGTTTAAATTACATAATCTATACTTGAAGTAAGGAAGCTATACTTATTGTTTTAATGTTACAATGCGCTTATCACTAGAATTACTAGTCTGCGCGGTAGTGCTAGTCAGTTAATGTGAGCAGTGAGACAAGAAGGGCGCGATCGACAGTCAGAAAATTCAGGACAGAAAAATGTCAGAACACCATTAATATATACACCATAGAGGTCTATTGCAGACTCTGTCACCTTGGTTTTTGTGCGCTTTTTTCCGTCCTCCCATACATGTAACTAATGAGGTGACCAGCACTTACGCGCTTGCTACAGTTTGAAACGTTTTATTTTTTTATAACATCCAGATCCATGAATTGACATTAGGCAAGGGCGACCCCCAGTTAGTACCTACATAAGATTATATCTGCAATTTAACTCAACTATGTAACAAAACATGATATTGTAAGTTTGTAAGATTGCGTTAATTGCTTCCGCATCTGTCCGTTATCGTGAAGAACCAAATCATATCAATGCACTTAACTACGTAAGTCAATTGAATATAATATTGAGCAGTGTGCACAAAAATTAGTTACGGCCAACAGAGTAAACAATGAGCTAATCATAATACTAAGGACAATTGTCCAGCTAGAAATTAAGCTGTATTAGTTTTATTCCCAATTCATATTTATCATTAACTTGGGGTCGATTGATACCCCTTATTGCGCCGTACACTGCTAACATTATCTTAAATTATTACCACAAATACCTACTTTAAATTTAAAAGACTGTTCCATCTTATATTCAAAACAAACACTATATAAAATATAAATCGATTGTCGCATAGTACCTCGTACCACAAGTTTTATTTTCAAAACAGTTTTGTTTTGAAAATAAAACTTGTTAAATTTGGCTTTAAATTTGGTCCTGAGCTTATAAAATTTAGCATTGAACTTATGGAATTGATTAACACTGCGACTATAACTTATTCTCAAGACTTTGCTCAAGCCACAGGTTTAATATAAATTTGTCTTGAATTGCAATTCATTCATTAAAGAGTGCTAATGCACTGCGCGGTGCTATGTAAAAATAGCCACAGGGTACCGAAGTTATGTGAATATAATCTAAGACTATGATAAGTATTACAGTCGATTCTACAATATAAAGAATTTATACAAAGACGCACTCAGACTTGAGGCACAAACACCTTGCTATTATGCAGTGGCAACTAGAAACTCTATTATTCTTGCGCTTTACTAGCCTCTGTTATTGATTCGTACTGCTCTTTGTCCAGTTCTGTCATCGTCAAACTGCCGTCGGGTAACATGAGAACTACCCTTCGCGTGCCACCTAAAAAGATTATTTTGTTAGTTGAACTGTCTTATATGGCAAAATATGCACAACATTATGCTCGAGATAATACTAAAATGTTAACATTTTAACAAAAAATATCTAGGATCTCTCAATAATATAATTATATAGTGTCACAATCTCAATATTAGGTAAACTTCTTTTAGGCATTTCCTATGTCCTTCCTTGTCTTTAGCAAGGCGATTTGGTTTCATTACGTACCGGGCGAGGGCAGGTCAGCTTGAAGCAGTTGAGCGATAACTTGTGTAGCATCCTCTCCCGGTTCTCCCTCAACTTGCACCGTTACTTGTTGTAGTGCTGCACCGCCACCTGGCATCAGCTGCGCTAACTGCGACCCGTCTATCGCCAGCACGTCCTGACACAACACACGACACATTGTAAAATACCTGTAATAATGTATTATTAGTTACAATCTCATTTGTATAAATTTTTAAGTTAAAATACCTCTCCGTCTTCTCTGGTGACGTATACGACGTCGCCTTCACCCTCGACACCGCCTTCGACCCCTTCCACGGCCCCTTCTACGCCTTCAGCGGCCACTAGTAACGTTTGACCAGCTTCGTTTTCACCAGCGACCTAAACGACACGTCAATTATGTATAATTTCTTAACAGCCCTATTTATAAAAAAAAAACCAGGCGAGGGAAACGTGTAACGTACTTGATAAAGCACTCCATCTTCTCCTCGGATCATGATAGGCGTATTGCCGGCGTGTAACAGTCCCATTTCTTCTCCGTCGTCGACACCTATTCCACCTTCTAGCAGATGCTTGACCGCACTAGCTTCTACTTTCACCTCCGTCTGTCAAAGAGGAAGGTTCGGCGATATACGATCTGGACTATCTCGGAACCGATAAATTAAGTCACGAGGATACTCACGCCATCTTCGTCGGTGAGGACGGGGAGCGACGGTTGGGCGCCGTCACCTTGCACCAGCATGCCGGTCGTGCCTCCGGGGGACATCTCGACCTACCACACAAAACGTAGCGTTTCGTACCGAGTCAACGGAAGGACGCGCCGGAGGGACGGCGGAGGGCGTACCTTCATGAGCAGCGGCGCGGGGGGCGAGGGCGCGGGCGGCGGCGAGGGCGCGGGCGGCGGCGTGGGCGGCGGCGTGGGCTCGCCCTCCGCGCGCGCCAGGCGCCGGCCCGTCAGCGGGCACAGCGTGAGCTCGCGCGGCGGCGACTCGCCCGGCAGCGGGCCCGGCGAGCGCGGGAACGGGTCCTCGATGCCGTCCGACGTGTCCGACGACGCGTCCGACTGTGTGTCCAGTTGACTACGCTTTAGTTACGAAACTCTCGCTGTAAACGCGACGCGGTCCCGGTTCGACCGGATCTCGTTTTTGCTACGGTGTCAAAACAAAATCGACGCCGCGTATCCTGCCGCGCCGACTAGGCCCGGCGAAGGTAAATAATGATTTATAAAGTCGACTCACCTGATCGAACATGATGGTGGTCGGTAGTTTCTCGCGCACCCTCACGATGTTGCCGCTCGCCGTGGACACCGAGTACCCGCCCCGGCCGCGCCCGCGCACCACTCCGCCACGTCGCAGCAAACTATCACCCTATACAGTACAACATCGACGACATGCGATACATTTAAAACGTCAACTAAATTACAACAACCAACTTTTTGTAGTTCCTAACTTCAATCCCAAACGACCACAGTTATGTAGACAAGGAAACACGATCTAAGCCTCTAAATAAGATAACGATTTCAACACTGGACGTAATAAGAAAAATGAGGGGAACTAGATCACCCTACAAAAAACAGAATATGTGACTGCGTCAAAGCCCAAGTAAAAGAAAATGGTACAGAGCTCTGTATACGCTTCTACAAATGTCTTCGACATCTCAACAATACAAGAACAGCAACTACATCATGCTATAATATTAAATTCGCAAGGCAATTAATACTAACGACCACAATGATCCAAGTGCTCCATGGAGAAGATCCTGTTCTAGACTTCAAGCTTGCTTTGCTAGCTGGTTAAAGCAATTATTTTTTTCTCAAAAAATAATTTACACACTGATGTGGGTAGAACTTATAACACCTATCTTTTTTACCCCACAACAACTAAAATCTAAATCTTCACTTTGCTCGTGTCACTGTCGGCTAGCACAACCTTTATCTCTCAGCAACTTGTCAGTGACATCTCACGCACACATAGCTGCACATGTAATAGTGAAATCTCGCACAGCATTTGTATGAAGCTTTCATTCTTTACAGTTCTATCTATTCATGTACTAGTATAGTACTTACTTATTAACGCATATTAGAATGTGACCACCTAGAATAGAATAAACATACTAATCCAAACATACTACATAACACTATATTTAAAAATACATACACATTACACAATTACAACTAGGCTCAAAATGATCAGATAATTGGTCATGCAAATCTTCATCAGTGGGAATTGAAAATCAATAGCATAAATGGCAAGCATTTACGGAACTACTCAAACGAAAAAAAGTAAATCTTTGTTCTAAACTAAAGTGAAGTATTAACCAGGCTAACCATAATTATATAAGTGGGATGTATCACCTGGGCAAGTTTTTTGTTCAGTATACTGACAGGAGATTTCCCCTCAGAGGCTTGTCCCGACGGCCGCTGTATGGTTCGCTGAATTATCTTCTGTCCTGACGGAGTTATAATCGTCTTTTCTGTCACTTGTTGTCCACCAGAGCCATATGTTTTCTTTATCTAAAACAAAAGCCAAAACACAAGCGGTTCCTTAATTTTAAAAATATGCAAATGTAATACAAGAAAATCGTAAATAGACTTACTTGTGATGTAATAGGCGTGCGTGCTGGAGACATTTTTTTGGTTTCTTCCATTTTTTTCTAGAACAACCAGCATAATTTTTTAATATAATTTGCCTAATATTGCTACACTAGCAACAATTTAAAAACAAAAGTGTATACCTGTTTAGCTGCCATGATCTGTTTCCGAATCACTTCTTGATCAATGTTAAGGCCTGGACCTAATTTGCCAGGTGAATCTATCTTCATAATGCCTGAACTCTTAGACATAATGTACACACCTAAATAACAGAAGTATTGATTAAGACTTGCATAATACAATAATCACAATTAAGAAAATTGGAATATAAAGGCGCTACCTGTTGAAAGGTTGGGCATATGTTTAGGGTCGACTTTGATGACACCCTTAATGTTTGGCATGCCTTTCCCAGAGAGACCGAGCGATTTCACTAACTCGGGGTCTATCGTGGACCTGGGCGATGTTTGTCCGTTGATTATTTTCCTGTCAGCTGAAGTTTTGCTCTTATTATTTATACCATCAATATTATGTGTAACTTAGGTATGTATATAGAAATAACTAAAGTATAAATTCGTAATAAGGACACACCTTTAAAGGATTCAGTATCTGAATAGTCTTCATCCTCACTGGAAATTTCTCTCTTAACCTTTTTGGCAATTGGCTCCCCTTCCTCTGCACCACACCATGCTTTCACTTGGTCTAACGCGCGAACTTTACTTGAGCGCTGCAGGCGCCTACATGATAAACATAGTAATTTGTTTAATTACACATACATACGTGCGACATATATTTTGTTGGTATCTCATAGAAAGTGCAACTACCATAAGAAATATTAGTTAATCTTACCCTGTAGGAGTAAGTGCTGGACTCTCAGTCTTCTTAATCACTTGCTTCACAATTTGTGGTAGCGGCGTGCTTGTTTGTTTTACCTATAATAAAGTGATTATTATGATAACCAAAATAACTTAGCATTGTTATGTATACAGTCCATTTATTTAAGCTTACCTGCACTGGTTGTTGTTGCTGTTGAGCTCTGAGCGCCTTTAGTTCCTTCTGGCGCGCGAGTTGTTTCTCAAATGCTTCCAATAAGTGTTTGCAAGTTTCCATGTTATCTACTGGCTCCCATGTGTTCTGTTCACTGAGTAGGAAACATGGAGTTAGTCAATGGCAACATACTCGTAACTTCACATAGATATTGGTTGCTGGTTTTTCTAAGTTGAATAGAAGATCTTTTTTTTATTTTTTATTTTGCGATAGGCTGGCACTTGATTACAACATGCCTGATGTTAAACAATGATATAGTCTACGATGGGACGCGCCAGGCTATAGCGATTCACTCGTGATTACGAATGATTATTGGTGAGAAAATAACAGTGGAATGAGCCGCCATATGGTTAGAAACCTTAAAGGAGCATCAGTTCCGACCCACCCTCTCTGCATGGTGTCAGAACACGACAAGGCCGCTTGGTGGTGCGGCCTTGTTTACCACCAGTTGATTGTCACTGGATTTGCACCACCCGGGGAACACGTGTAGGGATTCAATTAAAGATGTACACCAATGGATGAAGGTGACTCAGCTCAGTATCTCTCTGTATATTGAGTAAAATATCGTAATGTCCTTACTAGCTTCATTAAAACAGAATACTGCAATAAGTTAAGATGCACTGATGCATAACTTACTGTGGATATCCCTCCCATTTGAGCAAATACTCGTATTGCTTCTTCCGTGGGTTAAATCTCTTGGCCAGTATCTTCTCCACAATATATTGTCCAGCTTCAGTCTGGTCTCCTTGCCGTTCCGTGCGCCGCGCTATACGCTCCTCGGGCGGAACACGCTCTTGCGCATTCCGAACAGAATCATTTAGTTCCTGCTCAATAATAATATCACTTGAGCATCAAATTTTCATAATATTACTATAATACAAAAAGAAAACTGTCAGAAAATAAACTAAGCATTTTAAAGATAGTAAGATAATTAAACCCAGTCTGTGCATAATTTACAGAGAAATAAAAATTGTGAAAATAAAGACATCTACTAGGCTGAAAACATACAATATTGACAAAAATAACTAACTACATGAAACTAATAAAATACTATAGTGCCAACAAAAACATGAATTTTGTAGTCAATTAAAAGTACCTTAGTTTTGTTACTTTGTGTTATTGGTACTTTATTAGTAAGTTTCGGTTTGGGACTAGCTTTTATGTCATCACTTTCTTCCCCAGAGGGTTGGGTCTCAGAATCCTCCTGTAAATTAGCAATATTTGTCAAGATCGTGAATCGTGATTGGATAGCATAGACTTATAGCATCAATTCACAGTGAGATTGCAATGAAGCACCAAGCAATTTCACTGTCATAAGATTTTAAATTTTATTTTCTTTATTAGACTCACTTGGCTTACTTGACCGCTCGATCAGTCCCGGGCGGTCGCGCAACCCAACCTTTCAGTTTCTCAAGTAATACTATGTACTACATCAATGAAAATAAAGTTTAAAATCATATGACAGTTACGCGTTGCCTTTTCTGAAGGCTGTCGTCAATGACATAAATAAAGCATGAAAACTTTTTTTAAAGAAATTAAACAAAACATAGGGATGGTGATCTGACGCTATTGTAAACTGTTCCTAGATGTAAACCAGTCTAAACACATGAGTATTAATTTTTGAAAGTGTGCTATACCATCACCACAGTTTAATAAATAGCCATCACCAAAAAACTTAACGAATTAAATTTGGTAAAATGTCAAATGTTGTAACATGTCTCCTTATGTGATGTCTTAATTGATCATCGATCACTCTGTCTATTGGTGAAAGACACATGAAAATCTGTTCAGTAGTTAGTGAATTTATCATAAACAGACAGCAGAAGCAACTATATTATACTATGTAAATGAAAATAAAAAATCATTCATTTCAGACTGTACCCATAATTAAATTGTACAATATTAGTGTAGATAAGTCTCTTTTTGAAACCAATAACTAACAATTAATTAAATTGCACATACCGGTTTAGTAACTTTTCTTGGTCTACCCCTGCCTTTCTTATCCGTTTGTGGGGTTTGTACTGGTACCAGCTGATCTTCAGTCTTTAACTCCGTCTAAAGTAATTTATAATAAAATTTTAAACACATTTATAATTTTACATATTTTTTTTTTATTTTTTTTCTTGGTCATTACCAGGATTTAGAATTCTTTGTTCTGTATTTTAAGTAAGTAACTGATATTTTAGATGCTGTATACTAACATAAACATAGTTTTCTCTCACATATTATATCCAAATTTCTAGGCAGAGGTGAAAATCCCCCTTAAAAAAAGTTGGGAATTGTGATTTTTATGATCTTAATTGTCATAACAATTCCTAACTACTGGATTAGTATAATGTAGTTAGCAAGTTCATGCCAGATACTCAGAATCTAAGGATTTTAAACATATACTTACAACTTTAGCATGTGCAAACTTTGAAAGGGACTGGACATTGGCTCCAGCCGTGATCCACGCAGTGCGCTGGGGCTCAGCCATGCGGCACCACTGCTGGTACAGTTTCCAGCTGTTATCATTGTTCACTGTGGAGCCATCGCGCACTGATGAACACTTCCATAGTAAAAAGGCCCACACTTGAGCTTTACTCTCATTCTGTAAAAGGTTGTGATCATAAATCATGTTACAAAATTATATGAAAAAGGGTCTGCTCAGTTTTTATTCATTTATTCTCGAGATTATTATTATTTATATTATAGATAATTTTATGGACTACCTCGATAGTCGAGCCATGTAAGCTGTCCGATTAGGCTATACTGAGCCTGGAAGGTCGCAGGTTCGACCCCAATAGAAATGGGAAAAAGGCAAGGGGAATGATGATGATAGATAATTTTATGACTTGTTTTTAATTTATCAGTTGATTCTTTACTCATGGTTAAAAATGCTAGAGAACTTACACTATCTCTAACAGGAGATTTGCCTGTGCAGTTGTTGGCATCTTTGTGCTCTTTGAACTCTGCAATAAAGTGGAATGCCGAATGACACTGGCCACATACCAACACATCCAGAGTAGCCATTTGCTCATTAGCTTCTGTAAAAATTCATAAAACACATGAGGAATATTCAAATGACAATTTATGAATAGGTAAATTATTCATTAATTGTAAAGGCATTTAGTACCTCATTCATAAAAACTTATAACGTATCTAAAGGCAAGAAAGAATAAGAATTAGAATTTGTAGTAAGAGCCTTTTGATTTGTTATAGGTCATATGAATACGGCTGTTAGTATTTGATATTAAAAGCAGTGAACTGTATAGGCAAACGTTATTTTGGTCTAGAACTAACCTTTGAGAGCCGTCGGATTTTTAGATAATTCATCAGGGTTCCCAGTCGGGATATCCTCAGGAGGCGTTTCGCCTTCCTCCACTGAAGTCATTGTTTCTTTCGGTGTATCTATGTATAATGGTTATGTAGATAATATTAGAATATCATCACACAATCATAAATAAGAAAAATTTTACAGTTAACCAGAATATGTAAGTTAACCTAATAAAAACCGGCCAATTCCCGCCAAATAAATGTTACGTGACCTTTAGAATAGTTAGCCCTTTCTCAGGATAAATAAACAAAATGCATAACATCACAGCACAATTTTTTAAACACATATGAATTAATCTTGGACTTTAACGGGAATTTCGAGTTTGTAGGCTGCCACAAATCAACGCTTCGCTGTGTTGTATCACACTGCCATCATTGCGATAAAATTAGACGCTTCTCTCGATCAGAGTCAGACTGTTAAGTTTTAAGTGAATTACTCATTTCAAATTTGGTTTCTTTGAAAAACAATCACAATAGTGTCACTTACCACCAACACAATATTTTTTTTATAAAATAATGAAACTTTCATAAAAATGCAAAACGGAACAATTCACTACAACAATCAAATCTTCAATGAGGAAAAAAAATCTTTACCGACACACGCTTACACCGCCACCTGGTGACCGCCGACATTCATAGTTCTCATTGACAGGTAAATAAAATGCGACCAATCAATGGTTGGCTTTGCTAAGATTGTGACCAATCGCAATTTATATTAATACTTTAAGCCGTTTTTCATGGTAAAACACACTTGCAGTTTAGAGTTGGCCGACTTTTATGCCGACACTAAAGCTTTGCCCCCATATTTAACCGAAATGTTATTGAAAAGTCATTTTATGAAGTCATTTTTTTTAATTATTTTTTGTAATCTAGCATTTTGAAAGCTGTGTGTGATAGACATAGATGCTTAGCGGCAAGTTTCTAGTTTAAGTAAGAAAATAAAAATATGTTTGCCTACATACTACATGGCGACTTTAAATGCTATGTACAATATTAAACCATCGTATTTAAATAGACGTACGTCTACATACACAATCTCAACAAATCACCCATATGGGCTAAGTAATTTTGACTGTAGTTCCTTCGCCGGTAAGCATATCCGTAGCTGCTATCGTCTCTTACCTAAAGCATCTAGTTATTAACATAGTAGGTAACTATTTTGGGCTATCGCCACGTCCTAGGTACATAATTAATACTCTTTACTGAGAGGCCACGTCACTCTATAATTTTGTAGGTAGGTGTACCTAACTATTTTAGGTAGGTAGGTTTTGTATCTAGCTATTTTATTTTGCTAGAAAGAAAAACAGGTAAGCAGGTACTAAAGAATCATTTTATTTCAAATATCTCGAATTGATAACTTCTTTTTTTAAGTCGGTTAAAAATAAAGATAGGTTACCTAAAAGATACCTATTCTCAAGAGATGAGGTTGGCGTCAACTTTGGCGAGGTGGGTTACTTATGTACAGTATGTATAAGTAGGTACCTACCCATTATTTCCTCCCACAAAATTGATGCATGAGAAATACCCAGGTATTCAAATAATATCTTCATCCAGGTTTTCCCTAACAGTGCATCACGATGCCCATCAAGATAAATACTACTACAGAAAAACTATAGAAAATCATTAGCCATGCCCTACAGCGCCGTCACATCCCGGCATTATCCCATGGACATGGTGCGTTAGGTAATTGAAAATAAATGTATGGGGCCATCCATAAATTACATCACACGTTAAAGGGGAGGGAGGGATTCGACGAATTGTGACAATACTGACAATGTGTGACAAGGGGGTGGGAGGGTCCTATATTTTGTGACATCACATTTCAAAATCTACGTGATAAAACACGAACTTTGCACATTTAACAAAAATTCAAAATTATTTGTAACTCTTTTGCTGCATAAACGTTAGTTTTGAATTGTTTTGTCATCCACATGCTCCACTAGTAAGCGATTAAATGGGTTCTCATATTAGTCTGTGATTAAATGCTCTTTGCCACTAGTGTTGAGCGGCACGCGCCAACCATCCCTTTGATAAAAGACAGTCTCAAATCTTTATGTAATAAGTTTAAAAAAGATTTAAATTATTTTGTCGCTCGCTCTTAATAGTTAAAACGTAGTGATTATAAATGCTCAGTGCTGGTAGTGTTACGTACGGGGCACGCGCCGACGACTTAGCGCTCTTTGATAAATGCCCGCAAATGCACCGCGCCTTCACCTATTAGTGATTTCTTGGCATCTATTTGATTTTTATTCTTATTCATTTCAGACAATTTACTTTCACGGATTAAACGTAATTTTTTTAGTTCTGGTATAAACTTTTTTCGTAAGTTAAAAAATCACAAAAATAGTTTACATTGAACAAAAAGACTGATTTTAAATAGCTTGTAATACCCACTGCTGAGCAAAAGCCTCCCCCTAACCTTCAAATTTTATGGCCGCTTTCTCCGTCCAAGCAGTGACAGACAAACCTAGATCATCACTCAATCGTTTTCGTGGTCTTCCTCGGAGACGACGACCGTCCTCTGGAATCCACTGTGTCGAGATCCGAGCCCATCTATGCTTAAGTATACGACAAAATTTAATGTGACCAGCTCAATCAAATCACACTTCAGCTGCGCGGACTTGTATGTAGCCCACATCTACTATGCCTGGTTTGGAACGTATGACTGTGTTACGAATTCAGTCCCTAAGTCTTATATTTAGGATACTATGTTTCAATTCTCTTTGAGAAACCTTGAGTTTGGATTTCTGACCTTTGAAAGAAAGACCAAGGTTGGGCACCCTAAGTTAGGACAAGCTGAGTTTCCACTTTAGTGACAGAGGACTTTCGCCCTTCATTAGTATTTTCATGGGCCAGTAGCTTTTCCATGCGATATGCTGATATAATAAAAACAAGATGGCCAAGATGAAGATACCTATAGTCCACCGATCTACTAAGCTGAGTTTTGCGTGTGTGTGCACATAGATAGTCTGGATGTGACGTCGCCATAGGACGCGATGGCTACTTTGCTTGGTTTTAACCGGTTTACGGTGCGTCCTTTGCGCGGTGCAACTTATAAAAATGATCACTGAATTCAGCTTAGACCTCGCGGAATGTATATTAAAGTTAAAGTGGAATCTAAAATCAAACAATTGCAAATAAAAGTTACGTAAAAGAAAGCGAAACTCTGAATTTTTTTCTAGGTGTATGTAATAGCAAAATATGTGACGTCACACTAGGGAGGGGAGGAGTCTCACACATATTAATAAAATTGTGTGTCTGAAGCCACCACAGGGAAGGGAATTTACTTATTGCTATACGAGACTTAAAACTACACCATTATCTGTCGTCACCACGACCTCACGACAAAGTGGGGACGCGCCCACGGAAAATCACTTTCTACATTTTTTATACGACTATCGCACATGTTAGTGATTGATTATAAAATATACGTCGCTCGTTCACTATAGGCAGACAGAGCTGTGCGGTTCGTTGCGTCCCACCTTGTGCCAGTCCAAAGAGTACTTTATAATCATGCCAGAATATTATTATGCATGGCATGGCCATGCATGCCATAGAGGAATAGCTGTGCAGCATAATTATATACTAAAATTAAAAATGAGAATGTTCACATGGATGTTACTTCACACAGGTATTAACTACTGGATGGAATTGGATGAAATCTAGCACAGATTTTTTATTGGGGTATTAGCTTTCTACTAAAATAATACTTAGCGTAATTTCATTAGCTCTGGTTTCCTGTACTGATGGGGTTTATAATTTATGCAGACATGCTATGTAAAAATTGACAGACACTACATAAATTTAGGAATTTTTTATTGGGCTTTCCTAACATAATACATTACAAAAATAGTTTAAAATAAGTTTTTAATTCTCACAGTACCTGCTTTTGTGAAAACTAGCCACGAGATTAATGTAGAACACAGATATGTGTAAATGTTCACATTTATTGATAGAGAAATAAATACAAAAAGCCTTATCAGTTAAACATTAAATCTAGTGTGAGAACTTTTATAAGAACAGATGGCTTATTAATCGGAATCTCTATCTTAAAATCATATTGTTGAACTATCTATAACATAATAATTAATACTTAGATGTTATAGTATACTTCAACAACATGTGATGAACTAGATTGCAGTGCTGTGCAGCCAATGCCTGTAATACATTATTTAGCCATCAATAGAAGACATGTTTACATACAACTGATTCTCAGTAAACATCAAAATATGTCAGATCATTGCCACACAGCTAACAAAGTGTTGCAAGCTTAGTCCATAAGAATGTAATGATAATTGCAGCATTCATTCTGTGGCTGCCATAGCTCGTGCCTGTGCTCGAACCCTCTTATCATATTCTAATCGGTTTTGGCTGTAAACAAAAAATAATAAATTAATGACACTGCACAAATGTAAGTACCTAAATGTAAGTTACTAATAGAACTGTACTGAGTACTGTATACAAAGTGAATCACTTACCAGTAGATAGTGTAAGCTTCGGCCTGAGCAGGATCCTTTACATTAGGCTCATTGAGTAAATCTTGTATGCCAAGAAGAATTTGTTTAATAGTAATAGCTGGGCGCCAATCTTTTTCTTCATCTAATAGTGACAGGCATACTGTGCCAGATGGATATACATTAGGGTGAAAAAGAGGAGGCTCAAACTTGCACTTTGGTGGACTTGAGGGGTAGTCATCTTTGAAAATCATGCGCAGTTTATATAGTCCACCTTCCCATGGAGTCTGTAAACAATAAAACAAAACATTTAATGCAGAAGGCAATTAAAATTTACAAAAAATCACAAGGTAAGCAGACAAGGCAAAGTAATGTATTGTATGTTGAAGCTCTCATTCCTGGTAAATATGAAGTTTTCTAGAAAATACTAACCCCCTTTTTCCCAGGAATAGCACATTCCCATGTCATGAGATTCAAAGACCCATCAGGGTTTTTCATGGGCCGAGCCACAAAGCCCTGAAATGTTGAATAACAACTATTAAAACACAATAGATATAAAACTACGGGAAATCAACGAGTGTACAAGTCATGGATCTTACAAAAGGATGGTCTTTGCGCCAGGCTTTTCTTTCTTCAGCTAAACGTGCACTTGCGATGCCGGACATGCCTATAAAAAAAAGAGCTGGTAAGTAGCCGAGCATTTGGACTGACAAATGAAATACACAATCACTATGAATTCTCACCTCCTAACGCTAATTATAAAGAAATAATACCAAAAATTAATTTATTACGGCGCCAAGCGTCCCTGAAATTAATCAGTGAATGAGTGAGTGAATGAATGGTCCACAGGTCCACAAGAATGGTTGGCGAATGGTTTAGTGTTGCCATTTGATAGTCCACTATCGATAGAGTATAAATTGTCAAGTATTAAATATAGAATCAATAGTTAGTATCACTTGACTGTTGTATTAAAAGACGATAGAAAAGGCCGATACTTTAAATATAATTGAATCTGCTAAAAAACAATATCTCCTGGGTAGACTGATTACTTATCTAGCAGCAGAGGAGAATAAAACAGTTTCTTGCACATACTTATATACTTATATTATTACTTATTACTTATTACTTATTACTTATTACTTATTACTTATTACTTATTACTTATTACTTATTACTTATTACTTATTACTTATTACTTATTACTTATTACTTATTACTTATTACTTATTACTTATTACTTATTACTTATTACTTATTACTTATTACTTATTACTTATTACTTATTACTTATTACTTATTACTTATTACTTATTACTTATTACTTATTACTTATTACTTATTACTTATTACTTATTACTTATTACTTATTACTTATTACTTATTACTTATTACTTATTACTTATTACTTATTACTTATTACTTATTACTTATTACTTATTACTTATTACTTATTACTTATTACTTATTACTTATTACTTATTACTTATTACTTATTACTTATTACTTATTACTTATTACTTATTACTTATTACTTATACTTATAATATTATAAATGCGAATGTAAGTTTGTTTGTTACGCTTTCACGCAAAAACTACTGAACGGATTTGGATGAAATTGGGTATGGAGATAGTTTGAGACCCGAGAAAGGACATAGGATAGTTTTTATCCGACTGCGCAAAAAGAAGAAGGTAATGTTTTGGCGCGATAACCGACATACACGCGGGCGAAGCCGCGGGCGAAAAGCTAGTACTACATAATTGGTAATAAATAACAGTAAACTGTTAGTAAAAACATTAAATTTCAGTCAATTATTGCTGAAAGCACTTGGTTGCTTAATAAAAACTAAATGTATTTTCTTACAACGACATAAAGTCTTGTCAATAAATTTTCATACTTAGAACTCACTGAAATCCTATCAAGAGTGTGTGCTAGCGTCATTCTATCAGGATTTAGTGAACATTCTCAAAGAATTTAAGGCTCAAACCAGATTTTGTGAAAATCAATCAAGAGAATAATGAAGCCATATATAGAAAAATTATTACGAAATAATAACAATACCACTAAATTTTATTAATAAAATGAGAATTGAAATAATTAAAAATATCAAACAAAACGACTTCGGTAACACTTGTTGCGTTAGCACTCAACACGCACTAACCTCTAATGTGCAACTGTTGTGTCATTCCTACTCACCCAAACTAAAAATTCCTAACAATATGCAGAGATGTGACATATCACAGATAAAAGTATCTAAAATACAGATACAAGATACAAAATACGTATTTACATCTTGTATTTGAAATACTTTTTTTATTTTTTATTTTGTATCTGATATTTAGATACATTTTACTGATATCTTAGTATTTTGAAGATACTTTGTTCTCCAAGATACTTTTACTGAAGTAAACTTCGCAGTTTTTCTAACCGAACGCAACTGAACGTAGCGCGTCGTTTAATTTGGTCAATATTGTCGGAATTCGGGAATCAAAATAACAGATGACGACACTATCCTTCTACAAATGTCATCAGCTAAGATGTCTGTCACTCCTGTCACTCATTCCGTAATTTTTTCGTGTGCACATGTTGTATGGTGTTTTAAATTAAATACACCTGTTTGCCCAGCTCTGCCCCTGAGGAGCGACTCTTTTCCTTTGGGGGCATGATCATGAGGCCTCATCGAAGGAAGATGACCGACAATATGTTTGAGGAATTACTTTTACTCAAATCTCAACTAAAGCATTAAAATTAAAAGTCTCTATTTTAATACCTTCATATTTTGTCTTGTTACATTTGCCTGATCCTTGTTATCAACGCGATCTATTCGAAAATTGTTTTCTCGAACGAATAAACTTAGATAAGTTCAATTAAATGTTGTTTTCTTACAAAAGTATTTTATCTCTAAAAAGTATTTGAAAGATAGGTATTTTGTATCTAGTATTTCAGATACCTTTTTAGAAAATTATTTGTATCTGGTATCTGAAATGCTTTTTTTTAAAGTATCTTGCATCTTGTATTTCAGATACTTTGTATTGGGTATCTTATCCATCACTGACAATATGACGATACTAATGAAAGTATCGCCTGTCGATACTTTCATTAGTATCGTCATATTGTCGCACCTGTCGTTACTACAGATTATTTCCAAATTCAACATGGCACAACATGATAATATGGCAACACTAGAATGGTTGAATGAGTGAAAGAATGAACACAATGACTGCTACTCCCACCTCATTCCACATATCACAGATTAAAAATAATAGAGGTGATCATTATTAAAATAATAAACTAACACATACCCCTCCCCCCATGGCTTACTATTGACCCCTCACCAGTTAGTTTTGTTATTGACTGCACAGATTGACTGTTGTTACAATAACGGTAGTTTACCTAATTATATAATATAATTGAAAAATAGTCGATATCGCGAATAGTTATATGGAAACTATTGATATTTGATAGTGAAAAAGCCTTTACTATTCAAAGCTGTCGACTCTATCGATATTGTCGATACTCTAGAGATACAGTACTAACGATAGTATTCGATACTATTGAAACTATTGATGACTTATACACGCGTTCGGTGTTTCAATAGTATCGATTATCGATAGTTTTTTTATATCAATTGTCAAAGGTTGTCACTGTTGTCAGTCAGAGTTATAGGTTAGAATAGAAATAAATTGTTTATTATAGTAAAAACTAACATAAGGAATTTAGTAACAATTTGGTCACGATTTCGTCTATCTAATATCATAATAAGTGACAAAGTGACAGGTACATAATGGCAGATGATGAGCAGGATGCTAAGGAATATCGATGGGAAACCGGCTATGAAAAGACATGGTAATAATACTTGTCTAAAATCCTTATTTATTATTCTTCTATCTTATTCGTATTTCTCTATCTATCTATTATTATAATACGCTACTCTACCAAATTTACAGGGAAGCTATAAAGGAGGATGAAGATGGCTTGGTGGAGGGATTGGTGGCCGAGTTTGCTCAGAAGGCGGCACGCAAGGCCGTGGTACCTCGTCGGGGCCCCGTCCGACTGGGGATGATGAGACATCTGTTAGTTGCCATTGATTGTTCCGATGCTATGAACTCACAAGACCTAAAACCTTCACGATTTTTATGCACACTTAAGGTAGGTTACAAGAATTATCTATTTATAGGGCACAGGTAAAAAACGTTTTTTGTTAGTTCACTATTGTTAATAGTAACAATTATTTTTACAGCTGCTAGAAAAGTTTGTGGAAGAATACTTTGACCAAAACCCTTTGAGTCAGCTTGGTCTAATTCTAATGAAAAATAAAAGAGCTGAGAAATTAACAGAACTTTCAGGGAATGTTAGAAAACATATAAAATCACTACAAGGGTAAATTTTTCAACATTACTTAAATATTCTGGCATTTAAAGTGATTAGAAACTAGCTCTCTCCTTATGATGTTTAGAAAATATTCTACGAGAATTTGTTCTCTTGGAATATTATAAGTTAAATGGCATAAAAAGTAAAACCATTTTCCCATGAAAGAGTTATAAATATCTTTCACATATGTAATATTAGTTTAGTAGGACTGCCTAAAAGTTATTTAAATATGACATAGTTAGGTCACATGTCCAAACTAGAAACTAGGACCACATATTATAAAAAAAATACTATTTTCATACAGACTGAGTGAAATGGCCTTGACTAGTGAGCCTTCCTTACAAAACACACTGGAGTTAGCTGGGAGGATACTCAAGCCCTTACCAGGACATGCATCCAGGGAACTGTTGGTGTTGTTTGCCTCACTCACTACTTGTGACCCAGGGGATATCAATACTACTATACTAGTGAGAAGAATAATAAATCAAAGTCATAAAATATAATAAAATATTATATTTTATGACTTTGATTATGAAGTCATGTATGCTATAGTAAAACTGCATCCATTAAAAATTACAAAGTGTACTGTTTATGTTTTAGTGACTAAAGATTTGTAATAATATATTTTGTTCAACTAATAGGCACTAAAGACTGAAGGAATTAGATGCTCTGTAATTGGGTTGGCAGCAGAAGTAAGAATATGTAAAAAGCTATGTCAAGACACTGGAGGAGAATATGGGGTAAGTTTTTTCTTTGGAATCAGTTTTGGCTGAAATGAAACTTTTGTGCACTAGACTCTTTCATAATAGAATTAAAGTACTTAAAGAATTTTGTGTATAAAAGAGTTTATGTTTAATTAATAAAAATACATTGCAGATTTTCTTCAATTGCATTTAATTGTTATTAGAAACATTTCTAGGTAGTGCTTGACGATGTCCACTACCGGTCTCTACTGCTAGACTCGACGAGTCCTCCTCCTCGTGCGCGCGCATTAGACGCGGGTCTGGTCAAGATGGGCTTCCCTCACTCAGCGCCGTCGTCCACGCAGCCGGATCCCGCGGCTAACGCGGACCCGCCCATCACTGTTTGTATGTGGTAAGTCGAGCTTCTACCACAAATTGGGATTTAATTTCGTTACTTATAGGTATTTTTAAATCAAAAACACTTATGCATCAGGCTGTAGGCCGAAAAGAAAGTTACAAAGTATGGCTATGTCATTGCCATGACAATGGTCAACGTAAAGTTCATGCATCGTTATATTACGAGTTAATTCGTTTTAGGTTACTGCGGTGAGGTGAGGCATGAAACTTTTAGTCTTGGGAGATCTAAAATATAAATAGCCAATCATCCATCTATCTTTTCATTTCTTTATCACTAGTAGGAAGCCACTGTTGAAAATTTGGTTACATTTGGATTTTTCTGTTTGTCAGTCATTTGGAAGAAGGAGAAGGCGTGGGCGGGGAGGGTCACCTGTGTCCGCAGTGTCGCAGCAAATACTGCTCGCTGCCCGCACAGTGCCGCACCTGTGGACTTACATTGGCTTCAGCACCGCATTTAGCTAGGTAAGACCCAATTATATGTTACTTATACACAGGTAAGTTTTTTCACCTAGGAAACTAAGCTAGATCGGCTGCCCATGTAAACTACCTACTTGGTTACATTGCAATTACCAAACTTAGGGGCTTCATGTACTATGATGTGTAATAATAATGTATGTATTTTCATTCATAGATCATACCACCACCTATTTCCTGTGGAGCCCTACGAGGAGTTAGCTAATGAAGGACAAGTGTCGTATTGTTTCGCTTGCTTAAGAACATTTACAGATCTCGATAAACAGGTTGGTAGCTTTTATTTACTAAACTGCCGCTTACTCACTAACGCTTAGTTGCAATTATCTCAATATTATCTTTTTAAGTCGGCAAATGCACCTTCTTAAGATGCATTTGCCCTATTAGGTGTAATTCCCCCAGGTGGTTGTGTTAATGATTTTATGTATTCCAGATATACCGCTGCCCCCGTTGCCGTGAGTCTTACTGCTGGGAATGTGAGAGTGTGGTGTCTACTACACTACACGTGTGCCCCGGCTGCGCTTCCCGCCCACATCTCTACCAACGACTGCCCGACACTTCGTGACGTAATTATTACTCTGCTGTTGGTTAGAATAAACATGGCCCTGATTCTCGCACTCAAAAACATGGCGAATGTCTAATGAAAACTAATTTTCGTATTCTTAGAATATCACGTTAGAGATAAATCTATCACTCAACGCACGACTTGCAACGAGTAGTCTATAGCAATCGACATCTATCGATTACATTAGTTTTCCATCGACATTCACCATTTTTATCGACGTATGGGGTAGAGATAAATGTCTAAAGCGTTAAATCTGGGTCTAGTTCTTGTACTTAGATTAAAAGTATAAAGATTTAAGTGATGTGTATCTTATTACCTTTGTCAAATTGCCGAATAGTGTATGTACGAGTACCTACTTATGGAACAAAGGTAGAGTAATATTATTATCATACATGAAATTCAAACATTCAAATGAGGCTCTTCATTTTAGAATCAAGGCTATACAAACTTTTCCCGACTGCTCCAGAAGGAGGGTTACGTTTTTCGAGTGTATGTATGTATATTTCTTTAGCACGCTCTGGAGCCTAAAGGGCTTGTCGCATTTGAGCTTAAGAGTTAGCATTAGATTCGTCATAGCCGTGAGAGTGACACTGGGTACAGCAAAATTATGAAAATAAATATTTTGGATTTTTTTTGCGCCAAATTCAGTTCTCCATTCAATTAAGTTGGCAGATGTTGACGCAGTCGGGTTTTTGATTCGAACTTGTGAGATTGTCAGAATGTTTTGTACATTATTTAATTATGTTATCATTTTTCCTGATGAAAAAAACTTAGTAAAGTTGCTAAACTAAAGCTATATTTGTATGTATGAAAGGTCAGTATTGAATAAAACAACCAAAGTAATTAAGTAACATTTATTTTTATTCATATATCACAATTTGATTTCTATAGCAATAGAAAAGTCGTTTAACATCTATAAACTAACACATTTAATATTTAGTATATTCATAGATGATACAATCATAATATATTTATCACACAGAAGCTCATCGCAATTATATTTCATGTTAAGTGTTATAATATATAAATGCACAAAGAAATAAGTATCATTATTATAAATCTACACTAATGTTATAAAAAGAAAACATTTGTATTTTGTTTTTTTTTAAGGAACTAACCCAAAAACTGGTGGACATAATGTTGCACAAAACGATAGCTGTATTGTTACCTGTTTATATATATTAGCTGTATTTATGGCCTGTTCACTCCGACTGTGTTCTCAGACACGGTAGGCGAGAATAACTCGTTTTCCAAAATCTATCGCCACAGACGGCACCCAAAAATAAACTGCTTATGTTTTTGAGGGTGACGCTACCAGATATGTAATTTTATTTGTTTGCATACTATTTGAATTGCGATTTAGCATTGTCTATGAATAGTTAAATTACTCAAACTCCGATATTGATGAGATGAGTAAACTCGCCTACCGCACAAAAGAACACATTCTTTTCGACGAGTAATCTTGTCTTACGTGTGTCAATGAGTTCTTGATAAAACGAGTTATCTCGCCACTCGCACAGGGAAGCAACATTTGTTTTCGTGAACCCGTCTGTGGGAAAGGTTTTGAATTACAGTTCCGTAGCGAAAGGGTTAACTTTAGTGAAAATGTTAGTAAAATTACTACTCATTTTGTTTATGAATTAGATGAATGCCGTAATATTACGTATTTCTTTGCCATTTATAAATCACAGATTATAATCTCTTATACTAACTTGCTGTAATGGTAGCTTTTTATAGGTCTTATTTACTTTGTGTTTGATATTACTTCGAAAAATTTAAATGCTACGCATTTCCTAATTTGTGCCTCGGAAAAAGGTTGTACCTTAACAACTACGACTACTACGACCCTGGCTAAAACATTAGCAACTCTTAAAAATTTAACTGACTGTATAATTTTCTGTATATAAATCCTAATTTTGTTGTAAAAAGTAAAGGTGTAGACACAAGTATTTTTTCACTTATATTAAGGCGAAGAAGGTTTATCAATGCCCGTAATATACAGCATACCTTCAATATTTTTTACAAAAATGAATGTCAATATGTCCATAAAGGTCAAGTTGATCAAGCATATAATAATTATTTACGTACTTATAATAAAATATCACGATACTTTGATTCGTAACAACAATACAATAAATAGTGGATCATCAAAATAGTTTAAATATAGTAAGTATTTATATAAAATGCATTTGTTTCAAGCGCTACTAACATTTAGAACGGCTACAAGTAAGAGGTATAATATGAATGTACAAAGTACGATTGAATCTCTTGCTTGACTGGAATAAAATATTATGCCTACCTACCTACTAATACTTTTTATTACAGATCTTTAGGTGACGCGTTGCTTTTAAAATAATATCAGTATGTTTTTGTAACTTTCCATCACAGTTTCTTGTTTTAGAAAGTAACAGAATCGCAGACTTTCTAAGTTCAATCAACCATTGTTAAAATATATAACAAGTTGTTCAAACCCTTTGGCTGTCCGTCATCATCTTCTTGCGCGAGATCCAGAGTATGTTACTTTTCTGATAATACTGTTCTATTTGTAGTAGAGATTTACCTTTGGTTTCCGGCAATAGTAGGTATAGCACTACAGTAGCTAGGAACGACGACGCACCAAACAGGCCGAACACACCGGCGATACCTATACTATTTTTCATGACCGGGTAGAGTTTGGTGAAGCCGAATAGTACAGAGTTGAAAAGGCAGAAGATGTAGCCGCCGCAGAGACCGCGGACTTTAGTAGGGAGGAGCTCTCCGATCATCAGTCCGGGGAGAAGGAAGAAGCCGAGCGTATTAAAGGCGACGTAGCCGAGGATTAAGGTGGGGGGCAGGAAGCCGGAGCCCGGACCCTGCGCCAGCAGCCCGGCCAGCGCCAGAGTGCACAGCGCAGTGCCCGCGCCCGACACGAGCACGAGCGCGCGACGCGTGATGCGCAGGAGCAGGATGCACGCCACCACTGTCACCACTAGTCTTACTAGTGCACTTGCGTTTGCTGCCATCTGCAAACATAGGTAACGGGATAATAATCACAGACAATATAATACTATGAAGTACACTATATCAGTTGCATTATACTTGAATTAGGATATTTTTATAGGCAGTTATGTACCTAATTATTTATATTATACTAGCTGCCCCAGCGAACTTCATACCGCGCCAAATTGTGAATCTAAACCATTCCCAGATCCCCTTGAACACACACAAAAAATTTCATCAAAATCGGTCCAGTCGTTTAGGAGGAGTTCAGTCACATACACACGCACACAAGAAATATATATATTAAGATTTAATCGAAAGGACACTTATTACATAACACCAAGTCAGCTCCTTACGTACCTATGAATAGATTAAATTTATTGGATCTGGATGAATAGCCTACCTCATAAATTATAGGAACGTATCTACGGTCGGTTTAGCTGCATAATATCACGAGCCCTCGCCTCGAGAGATCACCTATAGCTTATGCTTACCGTGGGTTGCAGCGAACCTCCGGAGTCCTTAACAATATCCACAGCGTAGAATATGACGACATAGCTTCCGGAGAGAATCTGCAGCAAGTTGAACGCGTTAATGAGCAGCAGCGGCTTTAGTACCGGCCCCTTGGTCACTGTTGCTAGGAACTTTACTTTCTCTTCACCACTCGCCTTTTCTTTCTCCCGAGCCGATATTAGCTCGTGGAGCTCTCGTTGGGCCTACAAATAATATGCACTTCTAAATATAGGTATTCTCTCTTATTAATATGTATGATTAATGGAAAATAACTGTAGGTACTGTTATTGTTGTTGATAAATATTTCATACATCATGCGATTCGATTCCATTCATGTAAAATGATCTTCTTGATGAGCTTAACAAGTGAGGCACATAACAATTGATACAATAATTTTCTCGAATGTGCTACCACATTGAGGAATTATGGACGGAGAAACATGCAATAGAAATATATGATCAATGTATGTACGTATATACTAAAGGAACTTAAGTATGTAACTGGTATTTTGTAAATTGGTTTCTGTATGTAAATACGACTTTGTACACACGGCTACACGTCAAGCTATAAAATATTTCCAGTATAAGTTTGTCTGATCTCGCATTGTATTTTTATTATATTTTTCTTCTTTTTTTGTGAAACCTCGAATGACTTCACGGTTAGGTAAGTTTCATAACTGTATATGACGTAGCGCACTCCCACTCCATAACTTTAATGCGTTATATCTTAAAATTGTTTCAAATTGTTTCATTTCAATGATAAATGAAAAAAATTGAAGTTAACATTTTTTTATAATCTTACTGACGACGCACTGTGGGCTGGATTTCGACTTTCATAGACACCCGATCAGTAATCTCGAAAGTGGCGATTTTTATGCCTGCATATGTTTTGGGATATCATATACATACCTAAAAATGGTATCATTATAGTACAGACTTATAAACGGCTCGCTGAGAATTTTTTAATGAAAAATTTGTATGGAGCTAACAGAAAAAAATGATATTTCTCCGGTCTTATACATTTGGCCCTAATTATTTTTTAGGGGGTCAATCTATGAATTATTTGAATTTTTTTGATATATTAAACAACACGACCAGAGGTGCGAAACCTAGTTTTTTTTTTAATTTTGAATTTTATTTATTCTACTAAAAACTTGAATATTATTCAATTTTCCTGTCTACAAATAGCATTATACAATTATTATAAACACGTAATTATATCAGGCTATAATAAAAAAAATATTTTGGTGACAATTATTTATCTTTATTCTTAATATTTATAATAATATTATGGCTTCAAAAACATTTTCAACATTAAATATCAATGGTTTTTATGTGTTTTAACAAATTTCCAAATAATTAAGTAATTTATGTAATACTTTTATCAATAATGACAGTGCCTCATAAAAATAATTACCAAATACAAACAAATTAAATAAAAACCTTTAAAAACTAATTTAAAAACTTAATCTGAAATTATTCAGAGTCCGAATCAGAATCCATTTCAGAGTCAGATGTTAACTGAGAAACGTCACTGAATTCAAACTCGGGTTCTTGAAGCTTGAGTAGACCAAGAGTGTCACTGAAGAAAGTTTTTTTCTTCTTTGCATCAAAAGTGGGTCTCAGTGAAGAAATGAGTGGATCAGAAGAAAGAAGAAGAAAATTTAAAATATCTTCATTGGAACTCACTCTACTCTTCTTGCGGGAGTTATGCTCTCTAAATCTTCGGAAGTCTTTGTTGCGGGCTTCAGAGGCTAATTCAGAAAGGTTCCCAATTGGTACTATCGCATTACAAGCAATGATATCAGCTCCATGAAGTAACAGTTTGTGCACAGTTGCAGACATGTAGTACCAATTGTATAAAGAAACGTACCTCTCAGCAGTTTTGTGGGCATATTCTTTGAATTTCAAGATATCCACATGCTCACCGGAAGTTACCGCTTGTAGAATAACAGCAAACCTGTGAATCAGCTCCGCATCGAGTCCTGTTATATCAGCAGTTTTCACTGGATCTTCAAAACACCTTCTTGCTGTGTTACCGTCATTGGTGGTACCATAGCCTTGCTTCACTATATCGATAAGTAAGCCGAGTTCATTTTTAAAACGATCTTGAATCATCTTCTTTCTTGCATCTCTTATAGTTTGATCTTCTGTTCCTCTTACAGACCATTTTTTGATGTCAAGTCTGTATGAAATATGCAATAAACATTCCATTACATTTATGCGTGCATGCAGTGAAGATAATCCGAACTTCAACATCTCAGGTGAAGTTACTTTTTCTACGACTGCTTCCAAGTTGTTCATCTCGGTCGGTTTCGCTAAACAAATATAGCATGCTGCATTAGACTTCGCTTCTGAAAGATAAGAGCAAATCTTGGCATCAACCATTGTCATCACAAGCTCGTGGTTTATGTTATTGCTTTCGCATTTGGTTGGTCGAAGAGCTGATATTTCTTCATTTATTTTAGTTATTTCGGCCTTCACCACTGCCTCACTTTCTTTTACAAATTGAAAACTCACAGGACGACAAAATACTGGTGAACAAGGTTTTGGATTTTCCCAAACAGTCTCTTCCTCACACATAATTTTCATGGGCACTAAAGACGTCATAAAAATGGTAGAATCATCGTTTGCAGAATCTAACTTTTGTTTGTATCTGCTTTGGCTCGATGCACCATCACAACCCCATTTCGAAAACAGAATCATATTTTTTCCTTGTAAATCTTCTGGTAGAGATTTTAATACTCTTTTGGAAGTAACGTCAAGTAAACTTTGAAGGCTAATTCTAGCCGAAGACTCAGTAACTGTCATAGAGTTCTGCGGTGGATAACACTCTTTCTTCTCTTTCTGTAGTTGGTAGTATGATGGGTATAAATCATGAATACCTTCACGTATCGCTGCCTCTCTCAATGTTATGTATTGCCATTTTGAGAACTTCAAAGATAGCAATAAACCAAGAGCCTTCAAAGGTGTAATTTTTTTTTTGGTGACTGCTTGTTTCATCATTACGTCTTTTTGGAATTTGCTAATTGACTCTGGATTTTTCAACATGTAGTCAATAACAGCTGCCATATTTTCCTTTCCGTTTGCCTTCAATTTTGATACTGCTGCGAACACTAATTCACTGCATTTCCCGTCTAATTCACCACTTCTTCTTTTTTTCTGCTTTGTTCCTAAATCCTCGAAAGGCTTCCGAGGTTGCTTCCTTTTGGTCATAGTGCCAACTGAAGATGTTGATGCAGATGGTTCGGCTTCATAAACTGAAGCTTCTGAAGGTCCTTGCACTTGGCTTAGCATGCACCTAGGCCAGTCAACATTCGTTTGCAGCCAACTTTCATACTTCTTACGAAATATGTCCACATTCCGACCTGCTGAACACCAGCGTTTGTTGACTGCTCTAACAAATTTTCGGCAAAATTCCCGAAAAGTCACACTATCTTCATCGGATAAACTACAGTCCAGTTGTGATAAAACTGACTCAAACAAAAACTGATAGTCAGTAATTTTGTTCGCACCTTTTAATAGCACAAATAAATCTAAGTTTGTAACAATACTCTCCATTTTATATTGATAAATGTATTCCCTTGTAATTGTCTAAGCAGACTGAGCGAAAATATTGTGGTATAGGAATATATTTATATCCATTTCAATTGTAAGTAGTATTCTAATTACCTCATTTTCATTAGTCATTAAATTAATGAAAAAAGAACAACTTAAAATTATTTTGTAATTAGTAAATAAGCTGCAATTTTCACAAAATAGATTTAAGCTGTTAATTATTAGAGTTACTATGAGACACGGTTATTATTGTTAAAAATATTTGTAATTAGTAAATAGTCTGTAAATTTCTCAGAATAGATTTAAACCGTTAATTAATATAGTTACACTGTTATTATTGATAAAATGCAAATTCCTCAGAATAGATTTAAGCCGTTAATTATTATAGTTACTATGAGACACGATTATTATTGATAGAAATTAATCATTAGTTAGTTAATTAGTTGCAAATTTGTTAGAATACATAAAAACCATTGATATTTAATGTTGAAAATGTTTTTTGAAGCCATAATATTATTATAAATATTAAGAATAAAGATAAATAATTGTCACCAAAATATTTTTTTTTATTATAGCCTGATATAAATACGTGTTTATAATAATTGTATAATGCTATTTGTAGACAGGAAAATTGAATAATATTCAAGTTTTGAGTAGAATAAATAAAATTCAAAATAAAAAAAAAAACTAGGTTTCGCACCTCTGGTCGTGTTGTTTAATATATCAAAAAATTTCAAATAATTCATAGATTGACCCCCTAAAAAATAATTAGGGCCAAATGTATAAGACCGGAGAAATATCATTTTTTTCTGTTAGCTCCATACAAATTTTTCATTAAAAAATTCTCAGCGAGCCGTTTATAAGTCTGTACTATAATGATACCATTTTTAGGTATGTATATGATATCCCAAAACATATGCAGGCATAAAAATCGCCACTTTCGAGATTACTGATCGGGTGTCTATGAAAGTCGAAATCCAGCCCACAGTGCGACGGACTGATTTAAATAATAACAATAATAATAATAATCTTTTTTTTAACGAAAATCTATCTCTTCACTAAATT
Source organism: Meganola albula (assembly GCA_936450015.1). NCBI lineage: Eukaryota > Metazoa > Arthropoda > Insecta > Lepidoptera > Nolidae > Meganola > Meganola albula. Next base: position 6,078,475 of record OW388155.1, on the reverse strand, counting down.
TAACACTGTTTTTGTTGAAGTTCAATTAGAATTTCAAGCATAGTAATCAAATCTTTATTGTAAATTACTTGTAATGTACATAATTATAACGACCATCCTACCGAGAAGTCGCTTAAACAGACACTAGCTTTCTGCCGCAGCTACGCCCCCGGCTTCTTCAATAAATGGGCTATCTAACAGTGCAAGAATTTTTCAAATCGGACCATTAGCTTCTGAGATCAGCGCGTTCAAACAAACAAACTCTTCAGCTTTATAATATTAGTATAGTTTTTCTGGCATATAAGAATAAATAATATTTATTTTTATATTTATTATTTTCCTTTGCCACGATTCACATGAATGAAAACAAGTGTCATAGTTTAAGTTTATTTAGATTTATTGTTCGATTTACAGGTTTTGCAAAATGACGTCATTGCATTATTTATTTATATAATAGACCATCTCACGCTCAGGGTCAAATTATTATATCTGAGTTCACACGACAAGAAAAACATTCTTTATAAAAACATCTGAGAGGGGAAGATAAATGTCGTTTATGGAGATGTCAAAGGCTGATCTAGATCAAGCCCGGTGATAAGTGGAAAGAGCTTCATTAGTGTCTTAAGCTGCTCTATATCAAGCCCGGAGATAAGTGGATCAATCTTATTTTTTTTGCTGATGACCTAACTGAATCGGCCGGAAGGGCCTCTATTGGTTCACCGGACTTTTTCGGTGAGCCGTCCGAGGACGGCCGAACCGATCTTCATCAGTGTCAAAGGCTGCTCTATATAAAGCCCGGTGATAAGTGGAAAGAGCTTCATTAGTGTCAAAGGCTGCTCTAGATCAAGCCCGGTGATAAGTGGAAAGAGCTTCATCAGCTGCACCGACAAGGGTCCACTTCAAATAGAAGAACTATTTTCTATAATTCAATACGACATTAGTGGGTAAAATCAAATATAATAAATAGACTAGTGTGATTTTTTACGAATTCTTAAACAAGAAAAAATTGTATGAATTTATGATAAAAATGTCGTTCTTATTCGGTAGTTAAGCATCCTAACTAAAATTTAAATGATAATTTTATTTTACACAAATAATGCCGAGTTGTCTACTCTACGCCACATGATGAATAAATAGATAGATACTACACTGAGCTTGTCCTTCAGTGGCATAATTTAGTATTCGCAATAATGCAATGTCGATTTAGTTCATTCGTAACATGATAATATTATCTATCGTTCGTACTATATAAATAAATGAGGAAGCAATCTATCTATTTGGCTTTGCACACTTATCCTACTGAACCGATTTAGATAAAATTTGGTACGATGATAGTATAGATAGGCTGAAGTCTGGGGATGGACATAGAGCATTTTTACTAGACTATGGAAAAGTAGAATAGTATTTTTGCGCGACAAAAGACTTAGACGGAAGCGGAACGTAGTATCTAATTAAGTACTTTAGTCCATTGAAATGTTACATTTTTTAGGCCTTACCTTGCGTTTTTTAGAGGACGCAATTTTATTTTTTTGATGTGTAGGGGGGGGTCAGTGTAAAGCTAAAACCAAGTTTGTGGGGTCGCCACCCTTGTCCCACGGCCGCCATCTTGAAAATAGGGGTTGAAATGGTTTTTACGGTATATCTCTTAAACTATTTATTTGATAAAAAACATTTGTTAGCATTTTTTGTTGCAAATTAAATTCTCTATAACTTTAGTCCAGTAACTTTTTGTCGTAGAACCATAAATAAAAAAGTTATAAGCGAAAATCTTCAGAAATTCGAGAAAAAAAAATATATTTTCCGATGTAACTTTTTTTATCATTTTACGAAAAAATGATATCTGACCATTTTTGTAGATCGTTTTTTGAGGAACAACTTTTGTTTCCATCATTTTTTCATTAAGTCAATAGCTAAGGTTTTACAGCGCTCCGAAGTGAGTACTATTTTTCAGTACTCTTAACTATACCTATATTATACGTGTGTATCTACTAATAATATGTCATCAGTTATTGGTTTTTATTTTTTTTTACTTTGTTATTATAATTTTTTTAATTATAAATTTTGCAATATTATGAAAAATTAATTATTGACTCCTTTTCACTCCATAACAGAATTGAACAATAATTGATTTGTAAAATTTATAATTAAAAAAATTATAATAACAAAGTAAAAAAAAACGAAAAAAAGAAAAACAATAACTGATGACATATTATTAGTACACACGTATAATATAGGTAAAAAACGATCTACAAAAATGGTCAAATATATTTTTTTCGTAAAATGATAAAAAAAAGTTACATCGGAAAATATAATTTTTTTTCTCGAATTTCTGAAGATTTTCGCTTATAACTTTTTTATTTATGGTTCTACGACAAAAAGTTACTGGACTAAAGTTATAGAGAATTTAATTTGCAACAAAAAATGCTAACAAATGTTTTTTATCAAATAAATAGTTTAAGAGATATACCGTAAAAACCATTTCAACCCCTATTTTCAAGATGGTGGCCGTGGGACAAGGGTAGCGACCCCACAAACTTGGTTTTAGCTTTACACTGACCCCCCCTACACATAAAAAAAATAAAATTGCGTCCTCTAAAAAACGCAACCCCAAATGTAACTTTTCAATGGACTACTTAGCTATATGTTAGTTAGATGTATGCATTCATAGTTACAGTGTCAGGGTCGCCCCGCAGCCGCGACATGGCCGCCATGGCATCGTGGAACCGTCCGCGTCGCGCAAGCCACGTTGGGCTCTCGGGGGACAAGCACAGTGCTGCGAATGCGAGCACGGGCAATACGATGGACAAGTGCGCCACGGACCGCCACGGCAATGCTCCACCCAGCGCGTACACGTATAACACTCCCAGTGAATACGCCACAAATGGAGTTCCTATCAGAAGCCCACGCAGCCTGGGCTCTGATATTTCTCCCAAGTACACCTGGAACCGATCGTTTAATTAGGTCATGTTGTTATTTTTGCAACGTATATTCTACAGAAAAAGGATCAGTTATCTGACAACAAGTGGAAATTAAGTAGGTAGTTAATCTATATAATTTATCTTAGGTACAAGATGTTTAGGTACTGAATTCACTAGATTTTTTCATATTTGCATCCATGACGTTCAGCATTAATATTTATTTATCCAGCTGCAAATCGTTATCGCCATTTTATCTACTTCCTACCCACTTATGCGTGATTTAAAATCACTCTATTTATGATTATTTGCTTGATAAAATTCTGTGGGTCTATTGCTTTCCACTGATATCTCTTTCCTATCGTTATATTTACCTACCTAAGTACCTACATACTCCAAGAATGATATGTACCTGCGATGGCGCCGCCATAATCCCGACTGCAAATCCGCATACGATTCTACCGAGGAGTAGAAATGCGTGGTGGGTGGCTGTGCCTATAATGATCCAGCCGACTATGAGCGGAAGCGTGCAGGCTTGCAGAGTGCGTCGCCTGCCTATAGCCTCCATAATAGGCCCCGATAGCATGGACCCCAATGGTGTCGCAGCAGAATGAATACTTGCTGCAAAAGACAAAGTTTCTAGTAGACTAAACATCCTCAGTATTCAAATGTTATTCATTTCATCTTTAGGAATTTGCTACGGCTGGCCAATTCTGAAAAAAATTGTTAAAACCTTTTATTTCTTATTGTGTTTGTGACCGATTGATTTAAATATACTTCTAGTCTAGGATGTTTGTGACTGTTAACCAGTTTAAGTATACCTACATAGAGCATGTAATTCGTTTTAATTTTGTTGCTGCATGATATGCTAACAAAGTAGAGGGCAGTCAAAGATTCGAGTTCTTATCGCTTTTGCAATAAAAAAATAACTGCTAGATTGTAGTAGATTTCCGTAGTTAAACTGAATATCGTTTGAATATCGGCATTTTTTCTACAAATTCACTAAGACTCCTTCCTGTTAAAAAATCAGTGCTATTATTTCCTGCCTAGGTTATTGTATACGAGGTACTTACACAAAAACCTGTTGGTAATAGCAAATAATTTGCGGATAATGTGCCTGGCTATTTATCATCATCATTTTCATCATTCAGTGATTTAATGTGTACGTAAAACATGCAATTTAGGTACGTAGATAGATGATGTGTTTGCAAAAACTATTTGACAGTCATGTAATCACATGTTAGCTCGCTCGGAATATGACAACTACTTTAAGTGTATTAAAATTTTTATTGACCTTCCAAGTTTCAACTTTGGTTGTTAGTAGTTGCCAACTTAGCACTGTAAATGCGACATGTAAATTTTAAGAAGGATTCTCTTAGCTGTTTGGTACTTTTATGAACAGATGTACATAGAGTACTTAAAATAATATCAACATTTAGTAGGTATGTTACAGGAAACGGATGAAACCTAGGAATGTGTACCTACATTTCCTATAAACATAATTGTAAGCAATTCCGAGATTATACTAGGAAATACATATAAAATTAATGATTCTGAGTATATTAAATATGGGCCGATTCGATTCTAACAAGTTGTGATTTAGAAGTCTAACCTAATCTAACCCAACGCTTTAGTTTTGTGTAGAAGTTGAATTTGGAGCTTATTATTGATGAACAGGGTGAAGATAAACATCGCGAGGAAACTGGCATGTCTAAGAACTAACCATTCGAGGACATGTGACATCCACCAACCCGTTCTTGGTCAGCGTGTGTGAATTAAGGCCTAAACTCTCTCAACTCGTAAGATAGCTGAAGACCCGGGCCCTTTAGTGGGACACTAAAAAGGGGTGAAGTGAATGAACAGGGGCCGATTCCTAGCACTCACCGTCCGCGGCCCCGAAACGCTCCACTAACCTGCTGTACCTACTGAGAACCCGAATGTAATACATTTCCTATTGCAATTAGGGAACTACGTAAGTACTAATAGATTTTCCAGCAAAAGTACATTATTACAAAATATAATATACATTTCCTATCTATCTTAGGAATTGTATACATTTCCTAGGAATTGTATACCATGACAGATTACATAAGATACGTAAGTTATAACTACTGTGTCATGGTGGAGCATCTACTTGCAGTCTCACTGCGCAGGGATCTCAACTAAGTATTAACTTTATAGCTGAACTATACTTACACTTAAAGATAAAGATTTGCTTGAACTCTAGCTAGATAAAGTAGTCAGGTAAGTATTAGAACACGGAATTTCCGGAGAGCTTGATTGGTGAATATCCGGGTAATATTACATACAGAAAAACCCTGGATTCTTTCAGTGGACATTTAAAGAGGAAATAGAAACTTTAGTTCTATTTTGATACTTATTTCCTTCTTGTTACATAAAATAATATCTGCAGTAATATGCAGTAGGTAGGTACCTTTAAACACTTAAATAAATTAAAAAATACCCCATACCTCCCATTTATTGTTATTGTACCACAGATAATATATAGTAACTAATAGTAAGTACATAGTCAATCTATGTTGTATTTATTTCTTGTAATAAATAGGTAGGTATTAACGTTAATCAATGAATGAATATTATCATTGGTGTTAATTGTTCCGCCTCGTGTCCGCTAGTTTAAATATAATTTGTCTTAATAAACGTTAGATTATGAATTGTTGGAAGAGTATTTGCACGTGCTCAACATAATATATCTTTACATAGTTTATAATTGAAGTCGCTCCTGCTGTCTATTTGCGATGAACTCAAAAACATCTGAACGGATTTTCATGCGGTACACCAATATAATGAGGAAGGTTTAGGTGTATAACTTGTACCCGAGCTAAGCGGGGGGGGGGAGTCGTTAGGAAGAAATAATACATAACTAGTTACGTACATAAGTCATAGATCAATAAGACTAAATTATTCTATGCCTAAGTATACACCAAGAAGCATAATTTATGATTATGATGACTAACAAAACTTATTTCACATCATCAACATCTAAAGTCAGACAGACCCTATTAACTTACTTATGAAGTAGGTACTGACGTAGTATTATTTTTTAATTGTATTGATTACTAGGTAGATGCATATTAAATTGAGTTTAATTAGGTAGGCAACAAATAGTAAAGTGAGCTTAATCTTTTGGTAGCCACATAATAGGGAAGTTTGGGCGATGTAGATAATAAAAAATAACATTTTAGCATGTCATTCATTATCCACAATTAAACAGTCTGTTAAAGTAAATCCGCAAATAAATTAAGCAGAACTAATTTAACTAATTTTGTAATTAGATACATTTCATAGTTCATTTCACAGTTTTGGGCGTTTCAATGTCCATTCCATTACATTTAAAGTATCCAAGTAAATAGGTAGGTAGGTACCCAATATTTGATTGGATATCTATTTATTTGTATGATGATTGATGAACGAGGTAAGTTCGAGGTAGTAATTTTCTGGTCTTACCTACAACTAAAACTTCTACTGACTGATACAAATGTTTAAATAGCTCAACTTAATTTATTTATACATTTATGTATTGGGATCCTCAGTTAGGTACCTACAATCAATCAATGGTCGAATTACGTTACTCAAGACTTGAATATGAATGTCACCTAAAGGGCAATAGTATCTAATTGGGTTCTTTTATGACACAATAGAAATTTCGAATGGATTAATAAATAGATACGATAAGTAACTACCTCCCTTAATAAGTAAGTTCAAGTTTTGTAACAAAAATACCTATCCATGAGCCCATTTCGTCGTCTATCTGCATGGAGCTGTTCTCAACTCTGAGCTGCGGCAGCGCTACGGCGGAGAAGCCAATGGGGTGACCCGCGCCGGCAGCGAGGATCAGCACTGCACATGTGATGAGGCACTAGTGGAAAAGTTACATAGAATTACTGAACTGCTTCAGAGTTTGAAAGCAGCGTTGCGTGCGTTCGTATAAAATGTGATACATGTATGACTATGCAAATTGACTAAATTTAAATTGATTAATTATTGAGTTAACAAACAAATAAGTCGGCGTGTAGATATTAAGATCTACCTATTTCGTGAGTAGTTAATATTTTATAGGCTCATGTAAAACATCTTCCACTTTACCGAACTATGGCCTACCTAGTAGCGTACTTACTTCTATGTGTGCTTTAACCACAAATTGAGTGGGCTATAAAAAACCTAAGGCTTTTAATATTAAGCAAATGCTAAACATTGTTGTTGACTGTCGAAACACCAACCAACAGATGACTACCTACCCACTGTGGTTATGCGTTTCAAAGAAAATTATTGTGGTAAAAGTACTCAACTCTTTACTTATCATATTTTTTTCTAGCTAGACAGTACCTAGGTCGTTAAGTGCTAAGTTAGGAAGTATAAGGAAGGAAAATTTTGGCTATAGTATAAATAACAACTAATACTAGATTATGGCAAACATTAGGTGCTATTTGTTAGGTACATAGCAAGACAGTTCTGTAATTTAAAGTAAATAGCCTTCATTAAACTGAACGAGTGTCACATAATAGTTATAGCTAGCGATTAGCGAAGTGCCAATATCGTTAAGTGATTGTCGCGGTACCCTGGTGTCTTGTCAGTGACATAACAAGCAATTAATTTCATCGAGTTCTATTTGTATTTGTTTGGTCAACAAACCGCCAGTCCGCTAGACCAGTTTATTGAGTGTTTCTTGGTAGAGAACGAAAAATAATAGATGCATAACTTTCTTTAAGTACTTATACAAAATTATAGATACCCCCTTAATTTGCATATATTGCTATTCAGCAGCGGCGTTAGGGCCACTGACACCCCGGGCAGTAATATTTAGGCGCCCACATAAGGAAATCATTATCGAGTATTAATTTTTTGCTGACCCAATGTGAACGTAGTTTATGTTCAGATTTGGGAGGCGGATAAAAGAAACGAATAGAGTGATGTATATTTATTATTATTTAGACTAGATACGATGCACTTCGATGTTCGATGCCCCAGACCTCAGCGCCCCCCAAATTTGGCGCCCCGGACCGTCACCAAATCGCGCCCCCCCACCCTAACGCCGGCACTGTTGCTATTAATTACAGAGAATCTAGATAGTTAAGATCTCTGACTGTGCGGTAACTACACTGTGTAACGGGAACTACAGTCCAGATCTCAGTGATAGTAGCTATTTACCATTATGTTTAATAGACGAGAGACGCTCTTAAATAAGCTCAAGGACGCTCTACCGGCCATGGTTCGAGAGCTATGCTCGGAGTTTCTTCGCGCTATAAGATCCGCAATGAATTCGCAAAAGAACTAAAGTCACCGACCAAACGATCAAAGTGAGTAAGTTGAAGTGGCACTGGGTAGGCCACATCATACTTAGAATCGGCGTTATAAAGGGGAGGCCTATGACTAGTAGTGGACGTCCCCAGACTAATGATGATGATAAGGACGACAGGATAGACAGGATCATATTGCACCACAGCAAGGTAATCATAAGTTTATAGATTGTGCTCTCCGTTGCTTCGACCAATATTTTTGTGCCGTTAGGTATCGTTATGAAAAGTCGACTCTACAATATGGAATAGACAGTGTTGTGTTGTAATTTTGCTAGTGAAGAAAGCGTTTCATTAGATGATAGAAGCCAAAATATTTAAAGCGTAGGTAGCGAACGAGCAAAATTTTTGGCAACTTGCTATTTATTTACTACGTTACCAACTCAATATGTTACGTTTAATTACCACCCATAAAGCGAAGTGAACTACTAATAATATGAAAAATATTAATAGATATGGAAATTTTACATGTTTGAATACACGACAAGTTTTATTTATAGTGTATTTTAAAAATACACCTATGTAGGTACAGTCAGGTACAAAACTTGATAAATCTGTTAATCGATAGATATTATTATTAAACATAATTATTAAGACAAAAAGTTTTCGATTAATAAGTGTGTCTTGTGACTGTTCATTGTATCTGCCAATGCCAAGCTTTTACTTCTTGTCACTGCACTTATTAATTGAATCTATTAGTGTTTGTAATATTGAATCTGTTAATGAACTTTTGTAGCTGACTGTACTTATCTAATATAAAGACACAGATGATATAATACTATATAAAGACTAGAACAGAGTTTTGCAGGTTTATCACTAATTTTGTTAAAAGTTCAATAGTCGTCGTGGTATTTACCTACCTACCGAACTAGGTACACATAAACAAAGTAGGTTAAGGATAGTTGAACATTACTTAAAATCTAAAGCTTGTAAATGTGAAGGTTAAACATAAGTATCTACCTATTTAACGAGAAATATTTTAATAACTTTGACAAATTAATTCGCTATTTCGAAACAACAAACTAACTGTACATATTAATAAAGACATTCATGCATTAAGTAGGTACCTGATTAAATACTCCTTTCTTGGAAGAGTAGGTCTCGCCTTTGACATAGGGCGGCAACGTGGCTGTGGAGCTGATACTGCGGAGGAAGCTCTGTAGGGCCTCATACTCGTCCTGTTTTTTGGACTCTTTGTTCACAATTTGCGGCACTTTGCCCTCTCCCAACATCGCCTCGTGGGCTCCATCACTGTTGGAAAGAACAACAAATTATCATTTTTAACACCAAAAAAGAGGTGTTTTATAGGATTATAGTGTAGGTATCGAATGTCTGTGTATAGCTTAGTGACAAACGAACAGATCACGATCGATCACTTCACCAAGCAGTTCAAAGCTGCACTGCTTGCTGAAGTGATCGAGAAGATCTCTATCTTGATTGCTTCTATAATTATTTTTAATTTATAAATATGTATCTATATTCTATTTATACTCTTAAATAGGCTTTCAATTAGTACCTATCTATAGTCTAGGTACCGAACATACAGTTTATTTGATAGATAAGGTTTTGGGTTTTGTTGCTAAAGGTATTGTAGCGATCTGGATCTCAGAATAATAATTATTAAATGCTGCAGGCAGATCCGGCCGACGACACGGTGACAGAGAGATTGATAGAGGTTAGCAGTATATTTATGTATTTATCTATAGATTCAGAATGCGGTGAAAATATGTGAGGGATGAATATATTTTATTTATATATTATTATATATTTAAACCAAAGACGGAGCCTACAATTGTAATGCTACAATAAACACGAAGTTTGACGTTTATGGTTTACTAAACGTTTGTGATAATTAATGATAACTGAAGCGTTAAATCATGGTATTTTGTATACAATTTCATGGACAGTACATCGATTAGTCTTGCCTTACAACGGTTGAAGTAAACAAACTCATGAATTTTAATTAGGTACATACAATCAGTGCATCGCATACAATGGGGGGCTTGTCAGGCAAATGATATTATGTCATCTCATCGATTAATATGATAAGTTAACATGCGTTACTACGAAGATTTACGATTATGATATAAGACGTAATGATTTGTTTGAAATCAATAATGATTTCTGTTCTATTATCAATCTTGATTGAACGATTGTATTGTCATTGCGGTTGGTGAGAAGATTTAGGTATTTCTTGTAAAGTATATATTTAAAACGTAATAATAAAATAAGATTAAGTACCATGAAATTAATTAATATATTGGCTATATCCTGACACTAACGCACGTAACACTTAATCTTCGGTACCTACCTAATTAGCATTGTTTTATTGTAAATGAACACATAATTATTTAAGTACATTGTTTCATTAACACCTAACTTACCCTTGCACTTTAATAATTCTAAACTGTTGATGGCAGTAAACATTGTACCCAAAAATTGTGAAAACCATAACGAAAATCACAGACCACAGAATCGCAAAGGGCTCGTGTAGGTACGTGTAACTGCACTGACTGTATGCAACTGACTATTGTTATCAAAGTAACCCTTAACCTTGTCATTGTCTTTTGTTCATTGAAACTATCTATAGTTATGATGAATTTTAGATACCTATGATATTAGGTTTGTACTTCGATTTTTATTTAATGACTAGCTTTCGGCCGCGTCTACGCCCGCGCGCAGCAGTGTAGCCTATAGCCTTCCTCAATAAATGGGCTATCTAACTGTGCAAGAATTTTTGAAATCGGCCCAATAGTTTCTGAGATTAGCGCCTTCAAACAAAAATCTATTCAGGTTTATAATTTTAGTATAGATTTATTTGATTAAAATTTAACGAAAAACAGGTTCATCTCGTTTGGGTCAAAATATAAATAGGTATTAGCTCATAAGGCTCAATTAAACTGTTTTGGTTGATATGAAAAGACAAGAAATACTAAGCTGATGTAAATTTAATTACGGTTAATGTAATGATAAGTTAAACTTTTGTATTTATGTACTATATTATGTAAAATGACGACTTACTTTAAATACATTTTATTTTATTATTTCTTATTTATTATATTTTGATTAGAGATTTAAACTTGTAACGCCAGAGAGTCAAGAACCTTTGGTGCTTAATGAATTATGATTTATAATTTTTCGACAACAGACGGAGAACATACTTATTCCTAGAGAGAATCGTATTTCCCGGATAATATGATTCAGAACATTAACTACGAAATGGTCCAAACGAATTCGTTGTTATAGTTAATATATTTTAAGTTTAAAATAGAATATAATAGAAGTTCTACCTTTTTTCACATATTTGAATAGGTGCCCATGCATGGTAACTGCCAATGTGAGGCCGATGTGAATGTGTTTAGTCATCCTGACTAATATTTTTAGGAACAAAAACTAAAGGCAAAAAATATGAAGCTTCATTGTACTGCAAGCAAAGCCATCATTAGAACTACAAAATGTTCATCACAAGAATAATAGACCACATAGTTTGTATTCCTTATTAACGGTTGGTACCTCTATGATTACCCACCTACCTACATAATTACATAGGTAGATATAAGTATCACCTACACAATTAAGTTCTTGTAAAATTTTAAGTAAGTACCTACCTAATAGTTAAATTAGTACCCACATACATTTTATGTAGTTGCTAAGTATTAGCTCGCGCAAGTTTAATAATAATAATGTAGTAAGTAGTTTTTTTAGTGAACCAGTAGTACTACATTGTGGTTTTCACGTGTTTTGCACGAACGAAGAAAATTAAACAATAGGTAATTAACTGAAATTATAGGGTGGATTTAATTATTCATTAGGTACAGGTACTTTTGCTTTTATTATGTATTCTAGCTATAACTAAAAATATTTTTTTTGATATCCTTTAAAAGCTACTCCATCTCGGCTACTGGTTCCATACGGGTTTCGAGGTCTGATGGCAGTCGCTCGTATAATTCTGGTAGCTAGCCGCATCAGGTTAGACTGGGAGCCGACCCCAATAAAAATGGGAAAAAGGCAAGGGAAATGATGATGATCCTTTAATAGTACCAGCCTATTGGAGCCTTATTTCACTGCCACCTTCTCACCAATTCACTCGTAATTACAATCATTTGTAATCGCGAGTGAATTGAGATATTGGTCAGGCGCGTCCTATCGAAGACTACATCATCGCTTAACATCAGGAACTTGTAGTCAAGCGCATGCCTATTTCAGAATAAAAAAGAAATAAAAAGACTGTAATACCATTAATATTAACATCAATATACCTTATGTATATATATATATATGTAGTCCATTGAAAAGTTACATTTGGGGTTGCGTTTTTTTTCAACCCCTATTTTCAAGATGGCGGCCGTGGGACAAGGGTGGCGACCCCACAAACTTGGTTTTAGCTTTACACTGACCCCCCCTACACATCAAAAAAATTAAATTGCGTCCTCTAAAAAATGCAAGGTAAGGCCTAAAAAATGTAACATTTCAATGGACTAATGTATTTTCACCATCAATTAGATCATTTTTAGGGTTCCGTAGTAAACTATAGGAATCCTTATGATTTGCCATGTATGCGGGTTAGCTTACAGACGTTTGGTATGTACTATAGAGCTGTAATTTGACATGGTGACAAATCAACAGCGCCGACAAGACTTTGATGTGTATCTTAATTTTTTTTTCGTGTATTTACAGTAGGTACACTAGTAAAACGGGGATATATATTTTCTTTTTCGCGTCCTATCGTGTGGTGTATTGCAAGTTATTAAAAATAGTAGGGGTACTAGGTATGTACAACCTATGTTAAGAAAGCTTTTCGACTTAGGGCTCTATTTAGGTACGAAATATTAAGCTTTAAATCTGTAATTTTAGTTAGAGTCAAGTGTCCCCTTCACCAGCTTAACCGTTAGTTGTAGGAGCCTGAAATTACTAGTTTACACATGTATGATTAATTTAAAAGGAAAACTTTCATGGCTAAGTCGACTTTACAGGTTAACGAGTAATAGTCGGCAATTTTATAAAATGTATTTTTTTTTATTCTTCGATAGGCTGGCGCTTGACTACAACTTGCCTGATGTTAAGTAATGATGCAGTCTACGATAGAACGCGCCAGCCCAGCGTACCTATTCACTCGTGATTACGAATGATTATCGGTGAGCAACAATTCCGACCTACCCTCTCTGCATGGTGTCACCAGACATCGCACCGGAACATGGCAAAGCCGCTTGGCGGTGCGGCACTGTCTGGCGGGTAGTCACTAACCACGGCCGAAGCCTACCACCAGTTGATTGTCACCCAATTTGCACCACCCGGGGACCACGTGTGGGGATTCAATTAAAGGTTGCGCCCACGGACGAAGGTGACTCAAAATTACTCTTACAAATGGTACGGACCCTTTACGTGCAGGTCCGAATCGCACTAGACTTGACTTGATAATTCTGTATTATCTTACCATCAGAATAATAAAAACAATAATGTAACAATGACGAAATAGAGTAGAGGAATTTCAACATCTGGTTTCGGTATAAAGGTAAAGACTCAAGTACTATGTTAGTTATTTTAAATTAATATCACAATTATGTATTCTGAGGAGCTTAAACAGGTTTGTAAGATGTTTTGCTAATTTTAGATTCATATCTTAACTAGCTGCTCTGGTGCCGCGGTGGACTTCTTACAAAGTATATCGCACCTTATAAACCTATAACATTTCAAAATCAAAATCAGCCAAATCAGTTCAGCCGTTTTCGAGTTTTAGCAATACAAACATATCAATTCATTTTTATAACATTATATAACTAGCTTTCCACTTTATAACTTAGCTGCGCCCGCGCGTGTGTCGGTTGTCGTGCTAAACCGTTAACCTCTATAGACGCAGTCGAATAAAAACTATCCTACTCCGGGTCTCAAAATATCTTCATACCAATTTCATTCAAATCGGTTCAGTAGTTATGTCGTCAAATCGCGACAGGCAGTTACTTTAGATTAGTATTTACTTAGCTCTTTGATTATACCTATTAGGTAAGGATTATATAAGTATAGAAGTTACCTTCTCACATACTCCTGTCTACTTTTCTCTTCTTAAGAATTTAAGTTAAAAAATACCATACTTTTATTACCTAATTAAAATAAGCGTTCGTGCTTAGCTGTAGATAATTCATGCGAATAATTTGATTTGTACCTGGTATGTACCTATTTGCTTCATGTTAATTTTGTTTACGTATGTATAAAATGAAAATGAAAATGTGACTACGTAGACTTCACGACACGAAATAAAAAACCATAGTAATACAAGTTATCTAAACAAATGTAACTTAATACAAGGAAACAAACCAGTTTGGCACGTGAACGTGACACAAATGTCATGGGTAAAGCTGTGATTACGTTTGATAGGTTATCAGCTGATTTACAAACGCATGTGATAATGTGTAGAAGAGATGAATTTACATTTCATAATGCTGAACACGTTTGTGTAATTGTTTGTACCATTTAACCTCTAAGGCAGATCAGAATAGTGTAAAGCCTTCCTACCTACTTAAAGCTAAATAATAAAATTGGAGATACTTAATAAAATTGACTGTGATAAGTTACATATGTTTGCTAAATGAATAAATCTCTTAAATATTCTTGATAAAAATGAATTGCCGCATTTGTATTGCTAAAACTTGAAAACGGCTGAACCGATTATGATTTTGGCTTTAAAATGTTCGTACAGGTCCAAGGAAGGTTCAAAACGTGAGTAATACGTGGTACGAAGTTTGCCGGGGCAGCCAGCAATAGATCCTATTGAAAAATAATATGTCGAATTAGGGCTGCTCTACCTCGTCTTGTTTATGGCATATTTAGATACAGCAGCCTTTTGTCATCTTCACAATGAGATTATTCAGGCATACCGGTCATGCCTTTTTGCTTTAAATACCGAAGTTGGAATAACAATGTCTAGTGTGCACAGCGCACATAAAGATTTATTTATTTAAATATAAGAACTACGTAATACAACCATTTTTACAGTTTACAAAACTAATGCAATGGATGCGGAAACTACTAACTACATATATACCATAGGAACCGAATATAATTTAAGAATCGAAAATTTTATAACCAAATTTTCAATATGGTGCCTACTAACTATACAGAAAAATCTCTTCAGCTTAGATCCGCGATAACGTCTGAGTGATGTACGGAAAGTATTTCAAGAATCCTATTAATACCGGGATGAATAGTAGCCTACTTATATTATACCTAATCCAGGGAATAAACCAGATGTATGCAACATTTTATCCTTAACCGTTCAGCGGTTTTTCCGACAAAAAGAAAACTTCCAATGTATATGTAGGTTAGGATGTACCTAACCTACATATAATTACTGTTACAGTAAATATCAACAAGTAAACAGAAACGAAAGTACGACATTATTATGGCAGGCACGACCACCTAGAGCCGGTGAGTCGTAGGGTGAGCGATGAACGAGATGTCTCTACATATATTAGATATTTTGCAAAAGTAACTTACCTTTTTTTCTTGTCCTTCATGTTGTAGGTATAATATCACAAATATTTTGAATGGTATTCTAAACTTTGGTAAAAACTAATTACTAACAAATATTTGTCCATAAAAGCTCACTATTCAATTCAATGCTTAATTCAAAAATTTGGTTTTAAAGGTCAAAATTAGCACCAAGAAGGCCGGTTGTCAAGTTTGTTTCACAACATCGTGAATGAATGATGAAATTGCGATCAATAGTGTGTAGAAAGCAGTCGCGATTGGCAGAGGCGCGTTGTGTTTGCGGGCGGAGCGCCCAACTACGAGGGGCTGACGTGCGGCCAGAGAGTCGACTGCCGGCGGCTGGCCGCTACACGCTACCAAGCTCTCATGTTGACGTCAACATATTTTATCAATCAATGAACTAGACTGACCTTGAATACAGCCATGGAGTTTTATGGGAGTCAATGTAATGGTGGTCCAGTTATGAATGCGTTAGCAAAACCTATTATCCTACATAAGAAATGAAATCTGGGCAATATTTTACACGTGCCTATATCTTTTGAGTAATACTTAAGTGGTTTGTTTGAGAAAATTAGCTTAGGTTGAAACTGCCGACTGAAATATGCAAATAGGAAACTCGGTATGGGTTCTGTTTAATACCATTTCTTAGACAGTTTTAAGTCTCTCCCGTGACTATCTGTCCGTCTGCCACAGGCACAAGCGCACTTAAACGCGAATTGCTAACTCATAAGCGTGGTATGTAGGTAAATAAGTGCATTTTAAACATAAAGGCCACGTTTTGGGACTTAACCAGAGACCAGACCAGACCAGACCAGACCAGAGACTTGAGACCAGAGTGATCCTTTAAGGTTCTAAAAACCCGAAAAATTCGGCCAAGTGCAGATGGACTTCGCACATTTATGGTTCCGTATAAGTGCAGAGTTTTATTGCAAAAAAATATAAATTTTATTTATTAATATATATTGGTATTTGTTAGTATAATATACATAGTACCTATGCCACAAATAATATAATACTATACTAGCTTAAACTTATATTTGAATAAATAAAATTGTACAGTATCGTATACCATTATTCGTCAAACTTAAATCTTCATTCGTTTCCAAACAAATGACACAGAAGTCATTCATGTCTCAAGTTATGAGAAACAACTACATAAACATTTTTGTAAACAATCTTTTGTCGCATAATGCAATAAGGGCGATACTACATTGAGTAGAGCGGTGAGCGAATAAACTAGCAGATTTAATTTATTGGACAGTGATCTTCGGTCTAGCACTAAGCATCACACCTCAGCCACTGCTACTCCTGTATTACCTACTTGGATCGACAGCAACACGCTTAAGGAGATTGTTTCCAAATTCCACAAAGTCTTAAAACGAAAGTCTTCAATCAGTGTGTCCTACCTACCTACCTACCCATTATGATATACGGAGCCGAATCATAGGCACTCAAGATAGGACTGGTCCATAAATTTAAAAACACTTAGCGAGCTATGGAAAGGGCTATGCTCGGAGTTTCTCAGAAGGATCGAATACGCGATAAAATAATCCAACAGAAAACCAAAGTAATCGAAGTAGCCCACCGGATTCGTAAGGTAAAGGCCGCTGGTCTAGTCGGCAGAACCGACAACTGTTGGAGTAAACGAGTTCTTGAGTGGAGACCATAGATTGGCAATCGTAGCGTAACGTAATCGTAGGACGCTCTCAAACAAGGTGTAATGGCGATGTCTGCAAGATAGCTTGTATGACTGGATGAGAGTAGTCAGAGACGTGCTCAGTGGCGTGCTTTGGGAGTTGCCTATGTCCTGCTGTGGCCTAAAATAGGCTGATGATGATGAAGTGATTGTTCATATGATTGTGCTCGCTCGCTTTATCTCTTCCTCTTCTTGGCTCGTGTCCGCTCCGCTTCCATACCGAGTCACCGACGTCATCGTGCCTATTACTGTTTTCCCATCAGATCGACAGCATTATTAATAAGGCGTCTCGTAACCTTGATTTTATTAGGCGCACTTATGAACCATTTACCATAGGCTATAGATAATAAACCCTCGTAGTCTAAAGATCACTTAATACGCTTCTTACGTCCTACTTGTACGAATATTCCTGTCCGATCTGGGTCACCTCAATACAGTGTTTACATTGAAAGGATAGAAAACCTTCAAAAAAAAAATTGTCAAGTTCCTTAACTACAAATGCAAGAAACGTCTATTCCTATTTCTCTGACTTTACACATTAGCTCTCTTTGTGTGACAGACGCCGGATGTTGGACTGGTTTTACTGGTTTCCGATATTTTGCGTGGTGCAGTTCAGATCTGTACACCAAAGATCCGTACTAGACATACAAACCTGTTTAGTATACCTTTTCACCGCACCAACTAAGGCAAAAATGAAATTATGACGCGTTTACCTTGCTGCACTCAGAGATAGACATATTTTATTTCTCAAAGAACTACCTATGTATTTCGTAAAAGCACTCATCAGTAGTCAATAATTCCATTATTAGTCCTTGACATATTTATTTTTATTTTGTTTGAAATAATATGTATGAAAAGAAACTTTCACTTGTAACATTTGGTCACGCAGTAATTTCAGCTTAAGTGCCTAGATGAATTTCGTGAAGCTCTGGATTACCAGTATAGTATTATATTATGTGTGCTCTGGATTTTAATGTAATAGCCGTGTAGCCGTTTCCTGATAAATAAATACTATCAATCTTCACGGGATCTGAGAGTACCTACGTAGTTTTAGTTTAGGTAGGCAGATTTTAGTATAATTATTATCGGTGTCAAATATAAGGTCACAGGTTCGACCCTCGGTCGTGCTTACTGCCTGCCTGCTGCTCAAAGTCAGTGAAGGAAAATATCGTGGAGAAACCGGCATGCCTAAGAACTAATCATTAGAGGGCATGTAACATCTACCAACTCGCATTTGGCCTGCGGGTTTATTAAGGGTTAAACTCTCATCTCGTAAGTTAGTTGATGAGAGCAGACCCGTGCCCAGAAGTGACACATAAAAAAGGGATGAACAGGCAGGCATCCACATCTAAGTATGATGCGTTATTAAGTTGCATAGCCTTGCGACGACGTCCGAACGACACGCACGCGAAGCGCGAGAAGGCGAAGACATTCTTGAAGATTAAGGCTTTGTCCCCAGTAAACAAACTGTTCTCCTCGGCCGACTGAGTTAGCGTCGTATCGGTTTAGTACGCGTTCCATTTATTTAAAATGGAGTCTCCACAGTTTGCTAGTTTTGCGCTCAATCTACGCAGTTTGCAGCGTTACGTGTGCCTACTGTTTCAGTTAGCAGCTGGCTCACAGCAAGAAGGGTTTGCAGCTGACTCGAATTTCAGTTCGCCACAAATATGCGACTCACTCGGTCGCTAACAGTTTGCCTACTAGGGACACAGCCTAACTCTGTTGACTTCTTTTTTTGAACAGTGTGCTAAAATAGGCTAAATGATACATTTGTAATTAATTATAGAAACGTAATAATAGCTTCTTCTATAAATTCAAGACATTAGCCACAACTATTGTTCAAAGTTATTCACACGGCCTCAAATACATATTAATGTTGTAATTGGATATAATAACCAGTAATTTATTGAGTAATTGTCTAAATATATTCTAGAATTTCTCACTTATTAAGTAGGTAGATACAATGTTAATGCTTTGTTTTACTGAATCATAAACCAATAAATCAAGTATGCCTTGACAATGACCGAGAGGTAAACAACTGGGGTCGAATTCATAGTGCTGTTCATTTTGTAAATTGATATTTTAGGGGTGCTTTTCATTTCCACCTGAGGATTGCTATGTTATGATTATGATGCATAGTACCACTTACCTACATTAAATGTACCTATTTGAAAATTTTCGCAATAAATGCCTTGAATATTTTTCACTAAATGTCTAGAAAATTTCGCATTAAATGTCTAGAAAAACCTACAGACCGGTGGTATGCCGTGGTAGGTACGAGTATGAAAATGTGACCATGCTTAGAGGATTATGATAAATGTGATCATGTAATCCTACATTTAGGGTCGCCAATCTAAATATCTAGATAACATTTCAAAATGTCGAGGTTTTTAGGTTTGTCGTCTGAAAAAATGAAGTATATGAACCAAAATTTTAAACTATTTTTTAAGATAAACAGCTCTTAATATTGCGTTCGACAGATTAAAATGATAGGACAATTACGACTATTGTCGGGAGATTTTGTGACTTGTGGTCGGGAAAATCCAATTCCCGACCATCTGGCAACCCTACTTAATTATACACAATTCCAAACTGAGCAGCAACTAAGATACTCTACATAAAGGTTTTAGAAAAGATTTTTGCTAGACCCAGGAACCGAACCCGGGACCCCGCAATTGTTAAGCAAACACGCTTAGACCACTGGACTTCAAATCAGAAGTTTAAATGTTCGATTATATGTAGGTACTTTTATTGTTTAGGTATTAATATTACGGCCTTGAAATGCTTGAGGACTGTTTGTGCAGTCTCCACCTTAAAATAGCTGGACCACTGACCACATCATAGGAAAACAATTATTCATGAAATATATGGTGTGGTAAAATACCTACACTGTTAGCACTTTATGTAGGTCTCACCGTTGTACGGAACTATGAATACCAACCCGAGGAAGTGTTAATTAGAAACGAACGTATGATCCGTTACATTTCCTAAAACACATCTGTAGGATAAACAAGTGATCCAGATGTGTGTCATCGATGATCCGACGCCGCCGTCCCTATAAAACACGGTCATCGAGCCGAAGTCCAGTACACTGGGATTAGCTACTGTCGAACAAACGTTAATTAGAGTGATAACTCAAATTTAATAATGAATTCTTATTATAAACTGTTTTATATCTTTGTACTTTTTTTTGTTCACGTGTATTCAATACCTATAGAAGAGGCAAAAGATATTACTGATAAGAACGATGGAGAGTTGATGGAAGCAGCAGAGTCTCAAAACCCATTCCTGCCACGCTTTGCTATGCGCAGACTTAAAGAAAGAAATGAAAAAGCAAGAGCCGAGAGAAGACAATACATAGCTCAAAGACGAAACTATGAAGTACACCCAAGAGTTAATCGGCAAAGGAACCCTTGTCCTCAAGGATATATTTATTCTTGTAAGTATCTTACCTACTGGACGTTTGCACTATACAACAGAACATGATCCAAGCAAAGTCTTATCTCTTTCTACTTCTCTAAACGATAGAGATAGATAGTGCTTGCAACATGTTTTCTTGTGAATGTTTCGCCAGTGGAAACTAGGGGTGAGAAGACATTTTCAGCCTACATTCCGTTCTGCCATCGTTTAAAACTGAATCTTTACTTACTCCACTTAAAGAGGTTTTAGAACAGTTGCCTAATTGACGCCAGTTAAATAACTGAAAAATAATTATTGCTGAACTGGTTTCATTTTTTAAATACACATAATTTTCAAGATTTTCCCACCAGTTTCCGTCTATAAGCGCCCATTATTTGCTTATATGATTCATATGTCACCTTTCTTTGACCCAGATCGTTGATAATATAAGACTATGTCAGTCACCACACCTCTTAGTACCACTTGTGATTGTCACGTTACTATCAATTGCAGAAAAAATGAAGACACGCATAACAATACTATTTATACTGGGAGTCGGCTGTGTGTTATCAAGCCCTACTACTAAAGCGATGGACAAAACGAACAAGGAACAGACTACAGAAACCCCTAAGCCAGAAGTTCAACATGAAGATACAACAATCACTCCTGAATGCGAGCACAGCGAAATGGACACAAAAGAGATCATTGAAACGGCAGATTTAAGCGAAGACATTGTGAAAACCCCCGACGAAAATGTCGCTGTTATAGTCGAAGAAAACGAAGTTCCACCGAGTGATATAAAAATGAGCAACGTTTATACATATCCTGTGAAAGACGATTTCTACAAGTATCCATCCACATATACAACGACTAATGAAATTATGGAGACCGCAGCCGGCTACATACCGACACCGCTGGTATTCAGGAGGAGACAAAATCCTCGACGCCGATACCCTCTTAGGAGAAACTATCAGAGGTATCCTTACTATCAGCCATACAGGAAAATGAATTATTATTATCCTTATTACTCATATTACTACCGCCCTAGCTCTCTAAGATATTTCTATTAGCTTAATAAATTAATGTTATTATTTTTATGACTTGGTCGCAGAATTCGTGCGACAGATAAATAGAAGAGTTGTCAAATTACGATTTGTAGATCACTGCTTGTGAATGTAAACTAAGCAAGAACCCAATGAACTGTAATCTCATGTTGCGTTTCGCCCAAAATATGCTGCCGCCTTTGTTCTGTGGCTTTCTGTGGTCAGGCAGTTAAGCTACGTTGTGAATAAATAAATAAATAAGCCTAGTGATTACTTCATTATTTTTATTTTTACAAAACCTATTAGCACGTAGGTTTTACCAATTGAGTAATTTATTTATTTATAGTATAATTTACTTATTTACAATAATCATAAGTCGTTTTTAGTAATCACATATAGGATAACATATTTATATCTATATGTTAGCTTGTCGAGTTATAACATTTGCGTCAAGTTCATTCGTTACACTAATAACGCTAACGCAAATCGTTCGTCTTTTTTGCATCAATCGAGCACTGAGTATATGACACACATTGTACAAACATTGAAGTACTACCTATAACATTTATACACCAAATTACGTAATATAACTTAAAAATAACTATATTAAGTCTTGAACTATTCGTTAAAATATCCTTTTTTTTTCAATTCAGTTAACAATAAGACCTACAAAAGATACATAATATACTTAACTATCAATAAATTACTTAGAATTCACACGAAGTTATAGGTATAGATATTCTTAATCATACACAAGCAACAGGCTCGATAGTATAAAATCGGCATATAATATTATTAGACGTTATAAATAGTCGGTAGATGTTTGAGTCGACGAAAGCTTTTGTACTCTGGTCAGTGGTATATGGTAGCGTTAAGAAATAATGTTGAAACACTGTGGCGCACGGCGGCGTCTCACACAGTTCATCTCTTTTGAGCGGAATGACTGGCGGCGAAATTTTTATTCTGATATAGGCCTGCACTCGATTACAACTTGCCTGATGTTAAGTAATAACGTAGTCTCGATGGAACGCAACTGCCCACTATACCGATTCACTCGTGATTACGAATTATTTTCGGTGAGGTGGCAGTGGAATGAAGCTTCATATGGTTAGAAACCATAAAGGAGCAATATTTTAGACCCACCCTCTTAAATGGTGTGACCAGACATCGGACTCATTTGCTGGGTCCGACCACCGCCTCGTCCATCAGTTCGTCGTCGGTGATGGCGGGCGAGTTGGAGTGCGGCGAGGGCACGACGAGCGGCGAGGGCGCCGGGCTCTTGGCGAGCTGCAGCGCCAGCGCGGGCGAGCCGGGGTACACGGGCCGCACGGCCACCAGCCCCGACACCTTGCTGCCGGATGACGACGAGAAGTCCAGCAACATCTCGGCCGCCTCCTGCGGCGTGGTGGCACCGGCTCGCGCCACCACGCCGCTCGCTGGCGGCTTCATGATGCAGTCTGCGCCTTTCCGATCATCCGACCCCTTCGGTGCCGGAAAGCCCTTCGCCGCGTCCGTTTTAAAGTCCAGCGGCATTAACGGAAACGATCCGGCGTAACCGTCTTTTGCTTCGTCTTTGGATCTCTGCAAAGTTTCTCCTTTTGATATGGTCTCCGACATAGCCTTGGAGAATTCTAAGGGTCGGTCGGATGGATCGTTTTTGCTGGAAATCGTTTTGGGACTGACACCGCCCATGTTGACCGGAGGCTTCGGCACGGTCAGCGGATATGCAGACTTCTGAAGAGACTCGGGTATTCGCGAATTTGGATTGTCGAAATGAGGAAACGGATATTTGCTCTGCTCCAACGTTCTAGCGAAATCGTTCACCATTGACCTATTGTCGTACTGAGAAGTACCTGTTTTGTCAGGGGCGTTAAGATTTTTCAATTTAGGGATTTGAAATTTACTCGTATCTAGCGGCTTTATTAACCCTTCAACGAGAAAATTTGCTTCTTTGAGTTTATTTCTGTCGCCGCTATCTATTTCGTCTCGCGAACCACTCGGGCTAGAATGTCGTTCAGATTTTGAAGAAAAAATAGATTTTTCGGAATTCATCAACTTAGTTCTAGCTTTTTCTCGTTCTCTGTCTCTGATTATTTTAGATATTTCGGTGCTACTGCTTTTTGGAGAACCGGAACTAGATTTAGAAGCAGATTTCGACAAATTTATGCCAGTACTGCTGGCAGTCGACGATTTTGAGTAAGGCACTTTGGGCGTATTCGATACTGACGAATCAGAGGGACTTAAGTTAGCTTTAGGAGGCGTGGAGCTCGAGGTGGTACCCACCTTGGAAGATTGCATCGCTTGCGTTTTTTTTGAAGCGGGGCCGCTGATCACGCCTGGCTTTAGCCCCGTGTGCGTCTTGGGCGACCCTTGGCTGGGCGGCGTCAGTTGTGGTGACGACTGCTTGCTCGAGCTATTATAATTTAACTTCGAGCTACTGTTGCTTGAAGAATCCTTGCTTCTAGTTTTGTTTATAGTTATTTTCATGCCATCCGAACTCGGTTTAACCATATATTCTTGGTTCTTGCTTTCATTAATTTTTCCGCCTCCGGGCATACCGGACTTGGGATCGGAAAATTTGTTTGCACTACTTGAGGAGCCCCCTGACTTGGGATTCGATTCTGAGTCTGCGCCACAATGTTGTGCAGATTTGAGTTTGTCTATCACAGCACTCAGCGAACCCTTGCGGTTGCGAGCTTGACTCGGCGCGTTAGATTTATTGATTTCTACGTTAGGCGGGGAAATTAAAGGTTCGGCGACTGGACTATCGCAGGAAAAAGGGGTGATTTCTAATTGTTTCATCTTTATAGGGTTTTTTAACTTGGGACTACTCCTGTCGGAACTAGAAAAAGACAAACCAGAATGTTTCTTCTCTTTGTCCCTCGAAGTCACAGAACTCGAACCGTAACTATCTTTCGACAACTTTTTAGAAAGGTCGTAACCCGTGGTGCCCGACTTGCCAGAAGGAGATCCGCCGGTGGCGGACTTCAGAGCGGACATGCTCGGCTTCCCCGACCCCGAAGAGCTGTGTTTGGGGGAAGAGACGGTGTGATTTTTTGGACTCGAGTAACCGGTCAGATGTTTGGGACTACTCTGGACGGGGGAATGTCTCGGGCTACCGTGGTGGCTCGACGTCCCGGACGACTTGCCCTTCGCCGAGCTCGGGCTCGGCGACTTCGCGATAGAGACGGACCGGCCGGGCGTCGGACTGGGGCTAAACTTTCTCAGCAGCGAGGTCGGCGACGCGGCTCGCAGGGGCGACCCGTCGGTCGGCTTGATGCTCACCGACACCGGCTTCGTGAGCGGGTCCTGCTTGGGGGGCACCTTCACCGGCGGGCCCATCGAGTCGTCGCGGCGCCGCTTCTTCTTCTTCTCCTTGGTGCGCTGGTCGCACGCGGCGGGGGCGGCGGGGGCGATGGGCGTGATGGTGATGGAGCTGGGCAGCGCGGGCGCGGCGCCGCCCAGCGGGATGAGCTCGACGCCCGGGCGCCGCTCGCACAGCGCCGCCGCGCCGCCCGGCGCCGCGCCGGCGCCTATCGGCGTGATGCTCACGGACGACGGCATGTACGACTTGCCCTCGGCCAGCTCCAGCAGCAGAGACGACGAGCTCCTGTTCGAGCGGGACTCCGAATCTTTGTTTTTCAGCTTTTGCCTTTTGTGATCAGTTTTCTGAAAAGAATTCCTGCGACGAAAATAAAACGATAAAATAATCTGTGACGAAATCTCGGGATTCGTTCGAATCCGGGTCGGGCATAATGAGGTACCTACCTGATTATATCGTCGGCGTCTCCGTCGTTCGAATTGTCCAAGTCGGACGAGGTTCTATTGTCCTGACTGCCGAGCGCGTCGGTGGCGTCCATCCCAGACAGTTCCATGTCTGACGCGAATTCGTTCTGAGACGTAGACGACTCTCTACCCTCCATGTCCTCGTTGGAAGAGTTGCTATTGACAGTATTATCGTCCTCGTTTAACTCGTCTGAATTGTCACTGTCACTATCAGAGTCCATCATTTCAGTAATACCCTGTTTGCCTTTCTTTTGACTCGAGGACCAGACATCGTCAGATTTTCTTTTTTTTGGTTTTCGTTCGTCAGGCATCGACTTCGTGTCGCCTGCGTCTTGACACATGACCGATAGATGGTGTTGCTGTTCCGAAAGATATGTGCCTGAAAATGTGGGCGTTTAAATACAAAGCTGACGCAGTTAACACAGAGGCAGCTATAAGGTATATAAATGTATATTACATTCCAGGGTGACCTTAGCTTTACATGACCTTAAAGTATCACACATTGCCAATGGAATTTATCAATGGATTGAAGATCACATAAAGCATAATGGAAAGATGTAATGAGATGTATTATGCTATAATATACATATTTATATTGTAGCTGCCGTGTGTGAACTGCTTAATTAATATTTCCAACTTAATTTTAAGTAAAATTACAATGTAAGTGTACCTCCTTGATGTGGGTGACTAATATTGGAAGGGTAGAGGGCGCGAGAGTGCATAGTCCCAGGTTCTTGCTTCACATGGTCACCACCGGGGTCGAGCCCTCCAAGGCCACAACTAAAATTTGGCTCCAACGCGGAATACCCTCCGTTTATTTGTTTACTGGCCGCTTCACGTTTCCAGAGTTGAATAAGAGCTCTACAAATATTTAAAATTTGAATAACCCTCGACAATGATAAATTAATTGAATTTAGCTAAGAACAGTCCCGACTAATTTACCTTTCAAATATAGTGGGACATTAACACACACGACCATCTGCTCCCAAACTAAGCAGAGCTTGTGTTATGGAAACCAGATAACTGATAATATAAATAAATAAATATTCTGGGACATTAACACACACGGTCATCTGGTCCCAAGCTAAGCAGAGCTTGTGTTATGGAAACCAGATAACTGGTATATACTATACATATAATACTTTTCTTTTGTAAATATACACATATAATAGATAATTACAGTCAGACTCAAGACAAACAGACATGTTCATCATACAAATGTCTGTCAAACAGAAAAAACAAAATCAAATCACACACACGCACGCAAACGCACTCTAGTACGTGTCGGCGTACTTACCTATAAGTTTGGAATCAATAGTCTGAACAAACAAACGTACAGCTTTTTGAAATACGACCGAATACGATAAGTACTCTAACTCGAAATCACCTCAATTTTACTTCGTCCGTTAAATGCGTCCGTAAATTATTATATTAAGCGTTAATCCAAGCTAAACCGCTATCACATCCGCATCGTCATAGGAGCCGTGGCCGGGGTGTACCTGAGCGTGATGGGGATGGAGTGCGTCTTCTGCAGCACGGAGGTGACGTAGTCGTGCAGGTGGGGCGGCGGCGCGTGGTGCAGCGCGTGCACCTGCGCGCGCGCACCGCCCTCGGCCAGCGCCAGCTCCAGCGTGGCCATGCTCTCGTCGCACGGGTGCTCCAGCGCCACGCTCATGTGCGACCACGACACCGCGCTCACCTCGAACATCAGCGCGCTCTCGACGTCCACGCCTGACACACGACACGACTGTATTGCATCCGCTTCGTCTGTGACGGCTATCGTTGTTATCGGTGTAGACCGGCAAATAATTTTAGTAGATAATAGCCTCGATTCCCTACAGTAAAATGCTAAAGCTAAGTTTGTTTTGCTCGCATTTTCATTAATATAATAATATTGTTTGCGATAAATTATTACAAACTAAATTTCCTTTGTTATATATTTTATTGCTACCGACAAGAAAGTCGCGCTCACTACGCTCGCGCTTCCATTAATTTCGAGGATTAAGTATAATGAATAGATGATGTACTGACACTGCTTGGATTGTGTCCGCACGCAGCTGGCGATGAGCGTGTTGAAGAGTGCCTGGTGCCGGAGCGCGGCCAGCAGTGGCGGCACTTGTGACGGGTGAGTGAATGGCACTGACGTCACCACGCACCCCTCCAGCCCCGCACTCTCGCACAGGAAGTAGCACTGCGTCTGTTCCGGTAGGTGCTACAACAAGCAACGTACTCTATTCATTGATTATATATAAATAAAATAGGGCATCCCACTCTAGGTAGAGCTGTGAACAAACTTCTTACAAACAAAATGGGTACAAACCACAAACAGTCCTTTGCTAAGAGTGAGTTCGACATTCTTCCCTGGTGAGAGCTTGTTGTATGCCTGTTGAGCGACGAGTCCTAACATAGGCTTCGCATTCGCCCAATCGCCTGCTACTTCCACCTAGAGATAATTGTAAGGATAAGTATGAAACAACTTACCTTTTTATGTATTGCGTTTCTAACATAATTATGTATTTTCTTAGATTTACGCGAATATCACCACATTGAAATAAAATTACGTTATAACGGATTTTATCGCAGCTTAATTTAGATTTTAATATTCCACCGTTTCAAAGTCTTTTCAGACTTCATGGTCATAGGTTAGGTTGCATTCCAATTAAGGCAAACTGAGTTCACAGTGTCTTGAATTCTGAGTCGATTCTAAAATGAATAATATAATGTTTGTAGGAAGTCAGTAATGATTGTGATTAATAAGTTTAGACATCAAATTCCTCAGCCCCATGAAGTGACCATGAAGTATGGAAAGACTGAAACGTCGGGATCAACAATCTAAATTAAACCACGACCAAATCCGATATAAAGTAGTTTTATTTCAATTATTATGAAAACTGTATTAACTATTTTTTCGGGTTGGTTTCTTACCTCAGTAGTAGCATAAATAATTTTAGCGAGACCGGTGCAGAGCGGCATGGGATGTGACAATTTCAGCGTGAAGCAGGCTGGGAGCATGGCACTGTTCTGTGGCACTAGTTGCGCGTACACTGGGCCTGTGCCTGCTGATTGAGTGCTGCAAAGATAAATGTCATAGATTCAAACCGCTTAACTGCTCAACTTAATTTTTACTATGGAAATAAAATCTGGAAAATTTATTTTCAATTAACTTACCCTTTCGGGCCACGAGACCCTGATATTATAGGCGATAACTGAAGTTTATTTGGTGTAGATCCTTCAAGTAATACAGTTGCTGAGTGTCCAATAGGTGTATGTGAAGGAGCGACCAGTGATGCTAGACCACTTGATGCTGAGGGTTTGCCTTGCTTCAGCAGATCTGTTGTTAAGGGTTGAAGACCCTTTTCTTTGTCCAGAAGTTCATAGGGGGATACAAAATAGGTGAGACGCATGGCATGACCTGAAAACAGAAGTATTCAATAATACCTGTAACTTTTTATGTTCTACATCATTAATGATTTTTACAAATCTAATTGGTACCTCCTCTTCGCCTTTGCAAGAAGCCAATGGGGCTTTTGTGAACTTGAGCCCATGGATCCTTGATAAAGCTTTGTAGGTGTCTTAATGTACACAAATCTTCTTCTAAACTTTGCAGAGCACTAAATGCTTTACATTTAACCTGAAGACACATTAATGATGTTAAAAAAAATATTAAAAAAGAAGTGTCACTAAAGCAACAATAAGAAAATCTTTAGAATTAACAATAAGTTCACAGTTTGTATAATAATATTTATTATTTTCTTGAGAGGTTAAAAGTTAGTTCAGTACTTTTTTCTCTGCATTTAGTTGATAAACAGCTGTGAGGCCTTCTAATTGAGCTGTGAAATCAGCAAAATCTCCTCGAGATATACATGCCACTAGTTCGTCACAACTCTGCTGTTCTATCTGAAAGTAAACAAAGCAATAACATAATTGTACACATTAATTATACACATTAGGCACAAGGTTAACAATTAAAATGCCAATGTGACATTAAATGTTAACAAGACAGTATAAATTTTATAATGACAAAAAAGAAATTGAATGAAAATAGAATACATAAAGATACATTTAGACACAATGGGGACTTGGTTTTTTAAATGTAGTAGTAAACATAACCTCAGTGTTAAGGATGAAAATGTTATTATTAAAGTTTTAAGGGTCACTTACTTTCCCTTCATGATGTATTTTAACATCTTTGACTGACCCCGA
The DNA here is from genome assembly GCA_936450015.1 of Meganola albula. Taxonomy (NCBI): domain Eukaryota; kingdom Metazoa; phylum Arthropoda; class Insecta; order Lepidoptera; family Nolidae; genus Meganola; species Meganola albula. The sequence goes on along the minus strand of OW388155.1, from coordinate 6,048,654 downwards.
TGATTCAACTAATATTTCTAAGTAGAACATATCTGATGATATGAAAAAGTTTACTCCCGATGTACCAACAACAAACTTAAGTCTGGAAAATAAAGAAACTATTTTGTGATACTAATTACTCACGCATTTAAAAGGTAAAATGAGAAATAGTAAGTATGCATACCCAAGTTGTCTGGACAAACATTCAAGTCGCTCAATAAGACTTTGTAATGAGCTCACTTTAATACAGTGTTGCAAGCTATCAAGGCACTTCTGTAGAATTGCACGATCTGTGCTGTCTATCCCCCACCTCTTATCCTGCAATTTATAAACTTAGTAAACAAACAAATAATTACAAGTTTGTTGTATTGATCCACAAGCTATTTAAATGAAAAAGTTTACAGCACTTCTCACATGGCAGCTATAATGTAAAGATGTATTTAATATTATATAAATGTATAGAAGAATACATTTCATTACTCTTACTTTCCATAGAAATTGTAAGAGACCATGCACAAAAGCTTTAGTGTATATTTTTTCATCTTCTTTCATTTTCATATCTAAAGATACAGAACTATATGAAAATTTACATTTTAGCAGCTGGAAAGTGTATCAATCAAGACCTATGGACCATCTGAGTGAAGACAAATATACATTATAGGCTGTGTGTGTGATACTTTAAGATAACGCTACACAACCCGAGATGTTATGTACATTAATATACAATATAGCTGCCGTGTAAAGAGCTTTATTGCATTCAACGTAATTTTGTGGTGTAATTAAACATTACTAACCAGCAAAGCCATCCGCACTCCTTTAGAAGTTTCTGTCAAGTTTTTGAACTGAGATGTTTTAGATCTTAATTTCTCCATAAGAATCTCCTTTTGGAGTTCCTTAGATTTGTCAATGAGGCCGTGAGCCGAAGCCATGACTGTGCTACTATTATCAGTCATTATTATAGTTCTTTTATCAATGCTTTTACAACATTTAAATTGTAATGACAACAGAAGAACAAACACAAAACATATGATAGTAGACAAGCTGATCGTATTCCTGTATACGTTTTAAATAAATTTTAGTTTTTATAATGCAAATTAAAGTGAATGAAAAAACTCGTAATAAATTGTTTAATCGTTAACACACAAATACACAAATAATTTTATTTCCGAAAACGAAACGAATGTCACTTTCTTATGATGCCATTATTGCCATTTGCTACACAGACGTCACAGACCACAGACTACTAAGAGAACACAGAATTAACAGACTTTCCTATAACCCTACTAAATAAAGAAGTAATTTGCAGCAAGGACCTTATAATAATAACAAGACTACGTACCAATTTTTTTTGTTAAGCTAACTGAGATCTATCTAGGGTAGATATTTTCTTAAAATCAGTTGCTGACTAAATGCGGTCCTGGCATTAGGGCTCGGTGGTTGTGTGTCCTTGTCTAACATCCTGCAGAAGTGCCAGATTAAGAAATCGATTGGTAGAAATGGTTGCTTTTATATTTTACTTTTTTATGATTTACACGATGTTTTGGTTTAATTTTTTTACTTAAAATAAATTAGGTAGGTGTAGGTAGCATAGTAATGTAGCCTAAATTTAAATATTTAATCGTTTTTTAAGCAATATGTTCTGTGTTCTCTTTGGTCATGGTCACTTCATTAGAAAGGGACCCAGGAGCCCGCTCACGCGGACCGGATTTTTCATCATAGGTGCACCTGTCTTGTTAAGTATATTGTCTTTTATTTGCAGTCAAGGACCTTAAAATAATAACTTTGCAGTTCGTGAATGAATAGTTGCAACCAAGACAGGTGAGAACCAACCAACCAACCAGACCGCTAGGTTCTCTTAGTAGTCTGTGAACCAAGAAGCTTACATTATAACACTGGAGATTACGTCTAGAACAATTTTGCGGTTCTCTGAGTAGTCTGTGCTTGTAACTTTGTGTGCTGTAACTTTTCTGGAACCCCATACTACGTAGAGAGAGTAGGAACCATAGATTTTCTTTTTTTTTTTTTTTTAAATGGCTCGGTTGTAGACCATTTGCCAATAACAAAGTTAGGGAAACTTATAAAACATTAAAACAATTTAATTTAGAGCGGATGGAAAAACCAGGATAGGATTTGGGAAGGATTAAATTTTTAAGTTGGTGTTTAAGTTTATAAAATCAGCTAGAATAGAATATATACGAGGGTTATTATAAGATAGAAGTAACTGGATAGATGTAGGTAAAGGGACAGGAATAGATATCAAATTATTAAAAAATGAATGGGAATCATAGAGGGGGCAGGAAAAAAATATGTGATTTATATCAGCTACACCGATGCCACATTCGCATTCATCAGATTGTAAAATTTTGAGACGGGCAAGATGCGCCGGTGTGCTGTTGTGGCCCAAACGCATGCGTATAAGTGAGGAAGTTGTACGTTTGTTATAAATTTGTTTGAAAAACCACGGTTTGCTCGGGATAGAAGGCTGGACAATTTTGTAATATTTGCCCTTTACCGTAGAACTCTCCGCCCAGAGGCTATTCCAAGAATCTTGAAGATAGTCTGTAGGTAAAGAGCCAAGGTCATGGCAAAAGTTTTTATATGGAAACATATCACCATCGACGACAGCCTCATTGGCCAGTTTATCTGCTCTACAGTTACCAGAGATGTTACAGTGACCAGGTATCCACGCAAAACAAACAGAGTAACCCGAGATGTTGCACATGTTTAAAAGCTGACGTAACTTAATGATAATGGGGAAAACGGTTTTCAACTTAAAAGGAAACTTCGATAACGTTTGTAGCGCACTCATAGAATCGGAAAAAATTATGGTTTTCTTTAACTGTAATAAAAGGACTAATTCTACGGCCTTGAGGAGGCCATAGCATTCACCGGTAAAAACAGAGGTCTGCGGAGGGAATTTCACCTTTTGAACTATTTTAGATTGATGGTGGAATATCCCAACACCTACGTTACCTGAAGAAGAGTTTTTAGAGGCATCCGTATACATGTATTGGTAATCTTTCCAATCATTATTTAAGATGATGTTAAATCTTTCATTAGCCATGGAGGTGTCTTTATCTATGCCGAAGTTATATGTTATGTCAATAGATCTTACTAGAGATTCTAGGTCGCTGGAAAAGAGAGGGTGTGTAGGAGATCGATGCGTGGGGGCTTGTAAGGACATAAACTTACGAAAACTGACAACAGTGCATGGAAGTGGTTTATGAGACCAGGAATTACATGTTTCAATAAGAGTAGACAGAGCCTTAAGTTTATCATATAAGGGATGGTTAGAAAATTGAAAAGCTCTAAACAAGAATTTATCACATAGATACTGACGGCGAAGGAACATAGGAGGATCGACACATTCTATTTGTAGAGCATTGATAGGACTTGACTTCATAGCCCCAGATACTATTCTGAGAGCCTTAGCCTGAATGCGGTCAATTTTAGAAAAAGCAGCCAAATTGCCAGGGGCCAATAAAAATGTACCGTAGTCTAAGACACTACGTATGAGCGCGTTATAAATAAGTTTTAAAGTATAAGGGTGTGCACCCCACCATACCCCTGCTAGGCATCTAATAATGTTTAGAAGGCGTTCGCATTTCGAATTTAAATAGTCACAGTGTGGAACACCTAAAAGTTTGGAATCTAACATTACTCCTAAGAATTTAACATGGCTCTTTAATGGGATTGGTTGGCTATTATAATATACGAGAACAGGAGGGCGAAGACGTTTTCTGGAAAACAGCATAACGGAGCTCTTAGATGAAGAAAGTTCAAGACCGTTATAATCTAACCAAGTTTTCAAACTATTGAGTGCCGAGGACAGAGAAGTACAAGCGGACTCGATTGATTGGTGAGAACAGTATATAAGTAAATCATCAGCGTATTGTAAAACACTAACAGGGCCATTTAAAGAGGATTCTAGATCATAAGCGTAAATGTTGTATAATATTGGACTTAACACTGAGCCTTGTGGTAAACCTTTCCACACAATGCGTGTTAAATTACGCCTTGTGTGGAAAGAGTCTTCTGAAGAGTCGGCGTTCGGAGTTTGCAGATGTATGTATCTACTGGACAAAATATTAATAATAAAGTTAGACAGGATTACAGGGATATTAAGAGCATTTAATTTTTGATATAGAATACTTAATACTACATTATCATACGCAGAAGTTATATCTAAGAAAGCAGCCACGACTGATTTTTTAGATAAGAATGCTGACCTAATATCAGTTGTTAATATGCTGACACTGTCCAAAGTGCTTTTACCCCGGCGAAAGCCATATTGAGAAGGACTTAACAGCTGGTTACTCTCAATATACCACTCCAACCGGTTTTTAAAATATTTTTTTAACTGAAACACTAAAAAACCGCGTCAGCAAATTTTTAGGTTTCCCGCGCTTCTCCAACCATAGATTTAGGAGGTAAGCTGACGCTTACAGTAGATTTTTTTTTTTTTTTTTTTTAAATGGCTCGGTTGTAGACCATTTGCCAATAACAAAGTTAGGGAAACTTATAAAACATTAAAACGATTTAATTTAGAGCGGATGGAAAAACCAGGATAAGATTTGGGAAGGATTAAATTTTTAAGTTGGTGTTTATGTTTATAAAATCAGCTAGAATAGAATATATACGAGGGTTATTATAAGATAGAAGTAACTGGATAGATGTAGGTAAAGGGACAGGAATAGATATCAAATTATTAAAAAATGAATGGGAATCATAGAGGGGGCAGGAAAAAAATATGTGATTTATATCAGCTACACCGATGCCACATTCGCATTCATCAGATTGTAAAATTTTGAGACGGGCAAGATGCGCCGGTGTGCTGTTGTGGCCCAAACGCATGCGTATAAGTGAGGAAGTTGTACGTTTGTTATAAATTTGTTTGAAAAACCACGGTTTGCTCGGGATAGAAGGCTGGACTATTTTGTAATATTTGCCCTTTACTGTAGAACTCTCCGCCCAGAGGCTATTCCAAGAATCTTGAAGATAGTCTGTAGGTAAAGAGCCAAGGTCATGGCAAAAATTTTTATATGGAAACATATCACCATCGGCGACAGCCTCATTGGCCAGTTTATCTGCTCTACAGTTACCAGAGATGTTACAGTGACCAGGTATCCACGCAAAACAAACAGAGTAACCCGAGATGTTGCACATGTTTAAAAGCTGACGTAACTTAATGATAATGGGGAAAACGGTTTTCAACTTAAAAGGAAACTTCGATAACGTTTGTAGCGCACTCATAGAATCGGAAAATATTATGGTTTTCTTTAACTGTAATAAAAGGACTAATTCTACGGCCTTGAGGAGGCCATAGCATTCACCGGTAAAAACAGAGGTCTGCGGAGGGAATTTCACCTTTTGAACTATTTTAGATTGATGGTGGAATATCCCAACACCTACGTTACCTGAAGAAGAGTTTTTAGAGGCATCCGTATAGATGTATTGGTAATCTTTCCAATCATTATTTAAGATGATGTTAAATCTTTCATTAGCCATGGAGGTGTCTTTATCTATGCCGAAGTTATATGTTATGTCAATAGATCTTACTAGAGATTCTAGGTCGCTGGAAAAGAGAGGGTGTGTAGGAGATCGATGCGTGGGGGCTTGTAAGGACATAAACTTACGAAAACTGACAACAGTGCATGGAAGTGGTTTATGAGACCAGGAATTACATGTTTCAATAAGAGTAGACAGAGCCTTAAGTTTATCATATAAGGGATGGTTAGATAATTGAAAAGCTCTAAACAAGAATTTATCACATAGATACTGACGGCGAAGGCACATAGGAGGATCGACACATTCTATTTGTAGAGCATTGATAGGACTTGACTTCATAGCCCCAGATACTATTCTGAGAGCCTTAGCCTGAATGCGGTCAATTTTAGAAAAAGCAGCCAAATTGCCAGGGGCCAATAAAAATGTACCGTAGTCTAAGACACTACGTATGAGCGCGTTATAAATAAGTTTTAAAGTATAAGGATGAGCACCCCACCATACCCCTGCTAGGCATCTAATAATGTTTAGAAGGCGTTCGCATTTCGAATTTATATAGTCACAGTGTGGAACACCTAAAAGTTTGGAATCTAACATTACTCCTAAGAATTTAACATGGCTCTTTAATGGGATTGGTTGGCTATCATAATATACGAGAACAGGAGAACGAAGACGTTTTCTGGAAAACAGCATAACGGAGCTCTTGGATGAAGAAAGTTCAAGACCGTTATAATCTAACCAAGTTTTCAAACTATTGAGTGCCGAGGACAGAGAAGTACAAGCGGACTCGATTGATTGGTGAGAACAGTATATAAGTAAATCATCAGCGTATTGTAAAACACTAACAGGGCCATTTAAAGAGGATTCTAGATCATAAGCGTAAATGTTGTATAATATTGGACTTAACACTGAGCCTTGCGGTAAACCTTTCCACACAATGCGTGTTAAATTACGCTTTGTGTGGAAAGAGTCTTCCGAAGAGTCGGCGTTCGGAGTTTGCAGATGTATGTATCTACTGGACAAAATATTAATAATAAAGTTAGACAGGATTACAGGGATATTAACAGCATTTAATCTTTGATATAGAATACTTAATACTACATTATCATACGCAGAAGTTATATCTAAGAAAGCAGCCACGACTGATTTTTTAGATAAGAATGCTAACCTAATATCAGTTGTTAATATGCTGACACTGTCCAAAGTGCTTTTACCCCGGCGAAAGCCATATTGAGAAGGACTTAACAGCTGGTTACTCTCAATATACCACTCCAACCGGTTTTTAATTAGGTGTTCAACGATTTTGGTGACAACGGGAGATAAAACAATTGGCCTATAGGAAGAAACATCTGATGGGTCTTTACCAGGTTTTAAAATCGGTATGACTTCTTGTACTCTCCAAGAAGAAGGAACATTACCAGTAATCATGATGTTATTGATGACATCTAGGAGGTAAGAAAGGAAACTGTCACTAAGATGAGAAAAAAAAGAATAGGGAATTCCGTCTTCTCCAGGAGTGGATTCTTTACTAAAGTTATTAACTATGGCTTTGAGTTCTGAAAGGGTAAATAAACTACTAATGAAACCTAGTGTATCTTCAGTATTTACCGGTGGTCCTATTAATAAAGGGATTTGCTCAGCCACTAAGGGAGGAGAAAGTTTATCCAAAAATAAATCAGCTCGAGGTAATGGAAGCGTTGCAGAGCATGTTTCTTTAAACGCAGATCTAAATCTCCTGATGTTCTGCCAAACAGCAGACGGCCTAGTTTGGGGGGATAAGGATAAACAGAAAGCTCTCCAACTTTCTTGTTTCTTTTTCCTAAATAGCTTTCTAGTTTCTCGGATGGAGTTACAAAGAATCTCAAAGTTTTCGTTTGAAGCAAACTCCCTATACCTTAGTTCGGCCAGCTTGCGGTCCCTGATAGCTTGAGTGCAATCATTATCCCACCAGGGAGGGGATGGAATATAATTATGATGGCTAGACTTTTTCGGGAATGTTGCATCCGCGACCTCTATAATGACATTTGCCATGGCAATGGCAGATTCATGTTCGGAGCCCTGAGTGACATTGGGAAGTTGTGACAGCTTGTCATCTAAACGTTGTTTGAACAAATGCCAATTAGCGTTATCTAGTTTGTATTTAAAACGGGATTTACGTTTGGGTTGAGTTTCAACCGCAAAAGCAAAATCTAAAAGTAAAGGATAGTGGTCGCTTCCATATGTATAAGGGAGGGATCTCCAAGTAATCAAAGATGCAAGATCCGAAGTGCAGATTGATAGGTCTGGTGCACTGAGCCCCTCTGTTGGGGCTGAACGCCTTGTTGGGGAGCCCGAGTTTAAAATACATAAATTATGGGAGTCAACTATGTCTAAAATTAAATTGCCATAACTATTTGAAACAGAGCTTCCCCAAGTTTGATGATAACAGTTGAAGTCTCCTATTAATATAAATGGTCTTGGAAGAGCCGTTATGATTGTGTCTATTTCAGATAATATGTCATTAGTTGGACGGGGAATATAAATAGAAACAAAGCATATGTTCTTAAGAGTAACTGCAATAATAGAGTAATCATTGTTGTGAGGTGGGATACTAAAGTGAGAAAATAATACTGGGTGGCGGATTAGCAATGCTACCCCACCATAACCATCAGAGCGGTCTTCTCTGACACATGCATAACCTGGAATCCTGAATATGGACTCAGGTTTTAACCATGTTTCTTGGACTGCTATGATAAATGGTTTGTATTTATTGATTATATGGATTAAATCAGATTTGTTTGATATAAGACTACGACAATTCCACTGAATTATTGCGGACTGATCCATTATTGTTTTTAATAAAAGAAGAAAATGCTTCAAGTAGTGGGGCAGCGTTTGACGGTAAAACTTGAAATTGGGAAAGCAAAGTAATTAAGGAGGAAAGGAAATCATTGATGTTAATTTCTGTATCATTTTCTTTACTTTTATTTGTAATGGCACACCCATTAGATGGCTCAGGCATCGAATATTCGCTGATTATTTTTCTATGAGCGTCCTTGTCATATCCCTTTCTAGGGCTAGGAGGAGGACGAGGTTTACTAAAAGTGGCTTTTTTATAGCTAAATGAAGTGTTTTTTACAGGTGATATCAAATTAACAGGTGGGGCTGTGGGTTGCGAATATGCAGGGGAAGATGAAAATGAAGTAGCAAGAACAGCATCTGCATATGAGACCCTAGAAATGGGAGGGTGTAATTTTGAAGCCTCTAGATAAGAAATACATGATTTTGCCATAACTTCTTTTATATTTCTTTGTCGAACATACTCAGGGCATTTCTTGTCTATAGCAAGATGTGCACCGTTGCAGAGGCAACATTGCACATCATCCTCATCAGCTTAACAGCCATGGCCAGAATGGCCTTGTCCACATCGAAAACATCTTGGAACTGAACGACATTGAGCCTTAACGTGTCCATAACGGCAACAATTATAACACTGAACTGTTGGATAAATGTATAATTCTACAGGCAATGAGTTATAACATACAAAAATTCTTTTTGGCAAAACCTGACCATCAAAGGATAAAACTACAGTTTCTGTTGCTTTAAAAGATGTAACACCATCAACTACTACCTTTTTATTTAATCGTCTCACTTTGATAATGGGGCCGCAGCCTGTAGGAATATTAGTGTTTTCTTTTATTTCTTCTTCAGACCAATCCGAAGGGATCCCTCTAACTATACCTATTCTCGTAATGATAAAAGAAGGGATAAATGCTTTTAGGTTGCTGGTTAGTAAATCAGTGTTACTGAGGAAAATGTTGGCGTCATTTAACTGATTGAAGGAAATAGATAGGCGATTTCTGCCAATGCGTTTTAGACTACCATTAATAACATTTTTTATGTTGTTTTTTTAAAAATCGACCAAATGTAACAGGGTGTAATGTGGTACCATCATTTTGAGACTGTGTTTCTTTTACAATATGTACAACATATGGGGCAGAATCACTGTTGGTAAACAAAGACCTTACTGGTGGCTGTTGGGGAAGAACTACTGGGGGCTGAACAGGCTTTTCCACGTCGGAACCACAACCGCAATATCCGTCGATCTTTTTACCATCTTTATTGCGTTTTGTATGTTTTTTGTTGCACGTCCTGCAAATACGTTTCGCCGCAATTCGTTTTCTTTTGTCGCCTCTTAATGACACGGATGAAGCATCTGTGTCCATGCTAGTTTCAGCATTATAATCTATAGTAACATTGTGGGCAATGTCGGGTATTGTACCCCCGGGATCCCCGGGGGGATCCATGGTAATAAAAAACTATATACTAAAACTTACCAAGCTCTTCTGGCACTAATTTATAAATATACTTATATTTACATAAAAATGTACAAAATTATATTACATACATACAATTACATATAAAGAGTTTAATTTTAAACCTTATCCTGGGTAAAAAGTTACTTAAAATAATTTTTTAACTGAAACACTAAAAAACCGCGTCAGCCAATTTTTAGGTTTCCCGCGCTTTTTTTTTTCTACAGTAATTTTTTTTTTTTTTTTTTTTTTTTTTAATGGCTCGGTTGTAGACCATTTGCCAATATCAAAGTTAAGGAAACTTATAAAACATTAAAACAATTTAATTTAGAGCGGATGGAAAAACCAGGATAGGATTTGGGAAGGATTAAATTTTTAAGTTGGTGTTTAAGTTTATAAAATCAACTAGAATAGAATATATACGAGGGTTATTATGATATAGAAGTAACTGGATAGAAGTAGGTAAAGGGACAGGAATAGATATCAAACTATTATAAAATGAATAGGAATCATAGAGGGGGCAGGAAAAAAATATGTGATTTATATCCTACAGTAATTGGCAATGTAGTGATCAAGACGAGACCAAAAACCAATTGCAGTAGTGTGCGTGTTTTGTGAATGTGTGCGTGGCGCATAGAGCTTGCTGTCTGCTGATTATCGATAACACTGTTTGACGACTAGTGATTATATTCTAAAAGAATAAAAAAAAATATATAATTAGTAATCATTTAATGATATCACACTATTTATATCAACATTGATTTTGTAAGTTAAGACACATTACAATATTTAAAGTTTGTTAATATAACAGTTTGGAAATCAATATTTCGTTAATTATGAAGTGAAATGCTTTGGTTAATTTATAAGGTATGCCATTTCAGTAAATTTTTGCTTTTATTTGAACGATTGTCATGTAGCCACCAGTAGGTATATTAAAAAAAATTATTTGGAAAAGATTGCGGTTTCAATTAAAATTATCGCGCAAAAACAGTTCCAAATGATTTCATTAAAATCCAACAGTGGCCACATGATAGTTGTTTAGCGCCGTCATTTTTTTTAGTTTCGAGATATTTTTTAATAAATTCAACTAAAATGCACAAAATAAACCTCAATATTAGGTAGTCATAACAATGCTACAAATGTTTCAATTGAAAGGACAGTTAATTCGTGTTTGGGACCTTCTAACCAAAAATTAAGACAAAAGTGGTTCTAGTCTTAGCATAACCATTACGGTCCAAATGATGCAATTCATATATACTGTCATTAAAACTGCCTCGGTGGTTCTCTTTCCCCTAGTTAGTAGTTAGCCATGGACTACACATTTAAACCAAGCAATACTATCTGTCGCGATAATACGGTTCTGGCAAGGCAACGGTTCTGTGGTGATAATATGAAGATATTTTTCCATTTTCCCGAAGTCCATCATTAGATCACCATTTTTTACTATGGCAGTATATTATTTCAAACATAAATAGAATATTCAAAATCGGTTCACAATTGACGGAGAGATCGGAGAACATACATCGAAAAAAAAATAACATAACAACTGAAACCCAAAACAATATCTCATATTTCAGAAGTCGGTTAAGACTTAAAAAAAAATTACGAACATCACGAAAGTTGTATGGAACCTTACCGGTTACCTATTACACTATAAAAAAAAATCGATAAATATTATCGATAATAGTAAGACTCTATATTCAAAAAGTGGTGTTAAAAATAGCGGGAGAAAAAACCTAAAAATTGGCTGACGCGGTTTTTTAGTGTTTCAGATAAAAAATTATTTTACGTAACTTTTTACCCAGGATAAGGTTTAAAATTAAACCCTTTTTATGTAATTGTATGTATGTAATATAATTTTGTATATGTTATGTTTGTATAGTTAGAGGTATCCCCTCGGATTGGTCTGAAGAAGAAATAAAAGAAAACACTAATATTCCTACAGGCTGCGGCCCCATTATCAAAGTGAGACGATTAAATAAAAAGGTAGTAGTTGATGGTGTTTCATCTTTTAAAGCAACAGAAACTGTAGTTTTATCCTTTGATGGTCAGGTTTTGCCAAAAAGAATTTTTGTATGTTATAACTCATTGCCTGTAGAATTATACATTTATCCAACAGTTCAGTGTTATAATTGTTGTCGTTACGGACACGTTAAGGCTCAATGTCGTTCAGTTCCAAGATGTTTTCGATGTGGACAAGGCCATTCTGGCCATGGCTGTTCAGCTGATGAGGATGATGTGCAATGTTGCCTCTGCAACGGTGCACATCTTGCTATTGACAAGAAATGCCCTGAGTATGTTCGGCAAAGAAATATAAAAGAAGTTATGGCAAAATCATGTATTTCTTATCTAGAGGCTTCAAAATTACACCCTCCCATTTCTAGGGTCTCATATGCAGATGCTGTTCTTGCTACTTCATTTTCATCTTCCCCTGCATACTCGCAACCCACAGCCCTACCTGTTAATTTGCCATCACCTGTAAAAAACACTTCATTTAGCTATAAAAAAACCACTTTTAGTAAACCTCGTCCTCCTCCTAGCCCAAGAAAGGGATATGACAAGGACGCTCATAGAAAAATAATCAACGAATATTCGATACCTGAGCCATCTAATGGGTGTGCCATTACAAATAAAAGTAAAGAAAATGATACAGAAATTAACATCAATGATTTCCTTTCCTCCTTAATTACTTTGCTTTCCCAATTTCAAGTTTTACCGTCAAACGCTGCCCCACTACTTGAAGCATTTTCTTCTTTTATTAAAAACAATAATGGATCAGTCCGCAATAATTCAGTGGAATTGTCGTAGTCTTATATCAAAAAAATCTGATTTAATCCATATAATCAATAAATACAAACCATTTATCATAGCAGTCCAAGAAACATGGTTAAAACCTGAGTCCATATTCAGGATTCCAGGTTATGCATGTGTCAGAGAAGACCGCTCTGATGGTTATGGTGGGGTAGCATTGCTAATCCGCCACCCAGTATTATTTTCTCACTTTAGTATCCCACCTCACAACAATGATTACTCTATTATTGCAGTTACTGTTAAGAACATATGCTTTGTTTCTATTTATATTCCCCGTCCAACTAATGACATATTATCTGAAATAGACACAATCATAACGGCTCTTCCAAGACCATTTATATTAATAGGAGACTTCAACTGTCATCATCAGACTTGGGGAAGCTCTGTTTCAAATAGTTATGGCAATTTAATTTTAGACATAGTTGACTCCCATAATTTATGTATTTTAAACTCGGGCTCCCCAACAAGGCGTTCAGCCCCAACGGAGGGGCTCAGTGCACCAGACCTATCAATCTGCACTTCGGATCTTGCATCTTTGATTACTTGGAGATCCCTCCCTTATACATATGGAAGCGACCACTATCCTTTACTTTTAGATTTTGCTTTTGCGGTTGAAACTCAACCCAAACGTAAATCCCGTTTTAAATACAAACTAGATAACGCTAATTGGCATTTGTTCAAACAACGTTTAGATGACAAGCTGTCACAACTTCCCAATGTCACTCAGGGCTCCGAACATGAATCTGCCATTGCCATGGCAAATGTCATTATAGAGGTCGCGGATGCAACATTCCCGAAAAAGTCTAGCCATCATAATTATATTCCATCCCCTCCCTGGTGGGATAATGATTGCACTCAAGCTATCAGGGACCGCAAGCTGGCCGAACTAAGGTATAGGGAGTTTGCTTCAAACGAAAACTTTGAGATTCTTTGTAACTCCATCCGAGAAACTAGAAAGCTATTTAGGAAAAAGAAACAAGAAAGTTGGAGAGCTTTCTGTTTATCCTTATCCCCCCAAACTAGGCCGTCTGCTGTTTGGCAGAACATCAGGAGATTTAGATCTGCGTTTAAAGAAACATGCTCTGCAACGCTTCCATTACCTCGAGCTGATTTATTTTTGGATAAACTTTCTCCTCCCTCAGTGGCTGAGCAAATCCCTTTATTAATAGGACCACCGGTAAATACTGAAGATACACTAGGTTTCATTAGTAGTTTATTTACCCTTTCAGAACTCAAAGCCATAGTTAATAACTTTAGTAAAGAATCCACTCCTGGAGAAGACGGAATTCCCTATTCTTTTTTTTCTCATCTTAGTGACAGTTTCCTTTCTTACCTCCTAGATGTCATCAATAACATCATGATTACTGGTAATGTTCCTTCTTCTTGGAGAGTACAAGAAGTCATACCGATTTTAAAACCTGGTAAAGACCCATCAGATGTTTCTTCCTATAGGCCAATTGTTTTATCTCCCGTTGTCACCAAAATCGTTGAACACCTAATTAAAAACCGGTTGGAGTGGTATATTGAGAGTAACCAGCTGTTAAGTCCTTCTCAATATGGCTTTCGCCGGGGTAAAAGCACTTTGGACAGTGTCAGCATATTAACAACTGATATTAGGTTAGCATTCTTATCTAAAAAATCAGTCGTGGCTGCTTTCTTAGATATAACTTCTGCGTATGATAATGTAGTATTAAGTATTCTATATCAAAAATTAAATGCTCTTAATATCCCTGTAATCCTGTCTAACTTTATTATTAATATTTTGTCCAGTAGATACATACATCTGCAAACTCCGAACGCCGACTCTTCGGAAGACTCTTTCCACACAAAGCGTAATTTAACACGCATTGTGTGGAAAGGTTTACCGCAAGGCTCAGTGTTAAGTCCAATATTATACAACATTTACGCTTATGATCTAGAATCCTCTTTAAATGGCCCTGTTAGTGTTTTACAATACGCTGATGATTTACTTATATACTGTTCTCACCAATCAATCGAGTCCGCTTGTACTTCTCTGTCCTCGGCACTCAATAGTTTGAAAACTTGGTTAGATTATAACGGTCTTGAACTTTCTTCATCCAAGAGCTCCGTTATGCTGTTTTCCAGAAAACGTCTTCGTTCTCCTGTTCTCGTATATTATGATAGCCAACCAATCCCATTAAAGAGCCATGTTAAATTCTTAGGAGTAATGTTAGATTCCAAACTTTTAGGTGTTCCACACTGTGACTATATAAATTCGAAATGCGAACGCCTTCTAAACATTATTAGATGCCTAGCAGGGGTATGGTGGGGTGCTCATCCTTATACTTTAAAACTTATTTATAACGCGCTCATACGTAGTGTCTTAGACTACGGTACATTTTTATTGGCCCCTGGCAATTTGGCTGCTTTTTCTAAAATTGACCGCATTCAGGCTAAGGCTCTCAGAATAGTATCTGGGGCTATGAAGTCAAGTCCTATCAATGCTCTACAAATAGAATGTGTCGATCCTCCTATGTGCCTTCGCCGTCAGTATCTATGTGATAAATTCTTGTTTAGAGCTTTTCAATTTTCTAACCATCCCTTATATGATAAACTTAAGGCTCTGTCTACTCTTATTGAAACATGTAATTCCTGGTCTCATAAACCACTTCCATGCACTGTTGTCAGTTTTCGTAAGTTTATGTCCTTACAAGCCCCCACGCATCGATCTCCTACACACCCTCTCTTTTCCAGCGACCTAGAATCTCTAGTAAGATCTATTGACATAACATATAACTTCGGCATAGATAAAGACACCTCCATGGCTAATGAAAGATTTAACATCATCTTAAATAATGATTGGAAAGATTACCAATACATCTATACGGATGCCTCTAAAAACTCTTCTTCAGGTAACGTAGGTGTTGGGATATTCCACCATCAATCTAAAATAGTTCAAAAGGTGAAATTCCCTCCGCAGACCTCTGTTTTTACCGGTGAATGCTATGGCCTCCTCAAGGCCGTAGAATTAGTCCTTTTATTACAGTTAAAGAAAACCATAATATTTTCCGATTCTATGAGTGCGCTACAAACGTTATCGAAGTTTCCTTTTAAGTTGAAAACCGTTTTCCCCATTATCATTAAGTTACGTCAGCTTTTAAACATGTGCAACATCTCGGGTTACTCTGTTTGTTTTGCGTGGATACCTGGTCACTGTAACATCTCTGGTAACTGTAGAGCAGATAAACTGGCCAATGAGGCTGTCGCCGATGGTGATATGTTTCCATATAAAAATTTTTGCCATGACCTTGGCTCTTTACCTACAGACTATCTTCAAGATTCTTGGAATAGCCTCTGGGCGGAGAGTTCTACAGTAAAGGGCAAATATTACAAAATAGTCCAGCCTTCTATCCCGAGCAAACCGTGATTTTTCAAACAAATTTATAACAAACGTACAACTTCCTCACTTATACGCATGCGTTTGGGCCACAACAGCACACCGGCGCATCTTGCCCGTCTCAAAATTTTACAATCTGATGAATGCGAATGTGGCATCGGTGTAGCTGATATAAATCACATATTTTTTTCCTGCCCCCTCTATGATTCCCATTCATTTTTTAATAATTTGATATCTATTCCTGTCCCTTTACCTACATCTATCCAGTTACTTCTATCTTATAATAACCCTCGTATATATTCTATTCTAGCTGATTTTATAAACATAAACACCAACTTAAAAATTTAATCCTTCCCAAATCCTATCCTGGTTTTTCCATCCGCTCTAAATTAAATTGTTTTAATGTTTAATATGTTTCCCTAACTTTGTTATTGGCAAATGGTCTACAACCGAGCCATTTAAAAAAAAAAAAAAAAAAAAATAGCGGGAATTCACGTATTTGTTATTATTTTAAAATTGACTGCTTAAGCATTCAGAGTATTAATGTGATAAAACACTATAATTTTTCCTATATAATTATGTATAAAACTTTTGTAGCAGTTTTAAAACAAGGCATGTAGAGAGCAAAACATATCAGTCCTACCGAAGTGTGAGTTTTCTCTTTTAGATGCGTTACATGCTGGTACAGAACAGATAACCATAATAACTATCGTCTATTTAATATAAAATTTCGCTTTAAAACTTAATATTTATAGAGATATAGTCTTATTTGTTCTGGTCACGATTTACAATTTTACAGTACGGCACCGTAGCGTGTACGTGTTTTGTCTCGTCTATCTATCTCACTCTAACACATGAGTATCCTATTCTCTATCTCTTTCATTTTTCCGATCTACTTATCCTAGATCTATGGTAGGAACCGTTAACGAATCTTAGAACATTTTAAATATTATATGTTCTGAATATTGACTGATATTGACATAGTAGACTCTCGTGAATATAACACAGATGAATATAAAATTCAATTCATTTATTTTATTTTTTAAATTAAGGTACAACAAACAGCTACAATATACACATTATAACAGAAAATAGAATCAAAACATAATATATTGTAGCCCACAACGTTGTCCACAGATTCGACTATAGTATAAACAAAATATTATCATTTCATGAAATGGTTTTATTTCTTGAAATTTCAGCTAAACGCATGGTCATTAATGAAGTTATCAATCGGATCGTAAAATAGTTACACTTTAGGCACTGATTATTGTATAAAACTTTACTTGTCTAAATAATATCCTCGAGTGTGGTTTATTTGTAAAAAAGTACCAATTTAAAATAAAATAACTCAACTACAATTTCTAGTGAAAACCAATTGGAGTGCAAAGTTCTCATCTACAGAAATGGATGAAGTCCAAATACAAGGTATCTGCTGTAAACCGTTGAAGAGTCCCTTTGATCGTCCTTCGTCTTCATCATCAGATCCCTGATGACGGTCAAAACACATTTAGGTGTATAGTTCTTATCAATACAGATTATTCAAGCCCAAAAATCAGATATTTGCTGTAAATCGTTGAACAGTTCCCCCAAAATTATAAGCCGGCTAATTGAACAATAGGTATTTTAATTGATATCGGTCCGCTCTACAGTCTAGGTACTATGCTATGAATATCATTTGATTAGGTAGTTTCGTATTTCGTATTGATTTTTACGTAATCATCCTTGATGCGTCAGTTGCAAGGCAGCTCCAACATCTAAAACATATAGCTAGTCGGTTAGACGTGGACACTATGTTCATGAGACACTAGACGCAGGTGCACAGTGTCTACAATAAATACCTAATAATGTTCTTTTTTGTATTCTATTTTAACATTATGGCTTTAATAAGTGTACAATGTACATCATGCATGAAAGTTGGATTAAAAATATAATATTATTATTATATTCAGAACAGAATAATTTACTATTATTATTTATTTAACTAGCGGACCCGGCAGACGTCGTTCTGCCCGGTAAAGCAGTGCCATCTACCGGGTCTCAGACCTACCGAATATAACCAATAATAAATGTTAAGTATCTAACCCGGTTTTCGGCACTTCTTCGCTTTCTAAATTTTCTTTTTTTTTTAATTTTTCTCTGCGTAAGAACCATCCTCGTACTTAAAGGAATATTTAAAAAAAGAATTAGCGAAATCGGTCCAGCCGTTCACGCGTGATGTCGTGACAACGGAAAACGGGTTTCATTTTTATTTATATTTGGGACGTATATAGATTTAGAATTTTGCTCTACTCAAGGTTTGCTGGTAAATAAGTAGTAAACCCATATTTGAGTTAAGCTTACCTAAGTAATAGTGTGTTGTTTATGCTTTATATACCTAAAATGTCTGTGTTAAATGTTTTTGCGTACAATAAAGAATTAAGAATTTAGACGGCGAAAATGCGTAGTAGGTAGCCACCGACATAATAAGTCCCACTAGATAATCTCTATTCGGTGTGTGTAACATAATGATATCTTAACTCATAGGTAGGTACGTACTTAGGCAGTTTTTGCCCGCTGTGTTTCAATAAGATTGGCAGCACAAAACTTTTTTAATAAAGTGGTTTAATGTTTTATTTTTATTATTGTTCTGTCTGTTGCCCTGCCTACGAGGTATACTGGCCAATTCGATTCTTTATAGGTCATTTCGTCATGCCGATCAATTTGGTCCTTGCTTAATAGGTTGATCGGTTCATTTTATTCAAATAAATTCGATTTGATAGTTGTAGATATCTACATAAGTACTTACCTTTTTTTATTGGGACTCAACCACCACAACCGCAATCCTGCCACTAGTACTCCTGTAAGCCAGGATCGACGACGCCGTGAAGAGGCTCGGTTTTGAGATACTTAAATACGTATCTACATATGTATTAAAACGACGCTCTACATAATAATTATCTACAACATTGGTAAACACAATCGCTTATTAGCGTCTGTTCGTCTGTATCTAGACTGTGTATTTTGATGTGCTATTCACCTTCAGTAAATAACTTTTCCAGGAAGGTTTGTGTATGCGCGAAACCAAGGCGAGTCGTTCGTTGAAGTTAAAAGCTACACCGAAAAAATAAGTAACATCTTCATAGCTAATCTACTACAGAATTCGTAATATTATTCTTGTATCCTGCTCACGTCCATAAACTTAAGGGATCGCATTATAGAATGCTTTTATAAGGGACAAACTGTAATAGATCAAATTAGGGATATTTTCGGCCACTTGTTTGGTTCGTTTCTACCATTTAAGTAGGTACATAGATGGGTACAGGAACTTCTGTATAGTGACCTAACTCAGTTATTTAGTTTACAAGAACATGCGAAACCAGCCTTATTGTGTGTATCTATATAGCGATATGGCCTAAACTCTTTTTAAATACACGAATATTTAGTAATGTTCAATCCAAATAATTAAGCCTCTACTAGTGTAGATAGAAGTAAGTCGGTACTAGGTACTTAAATAGATGACTCTTAAAGTCATCACCATTGTCTTAGAAATGTTATCTAGTGGTACACCTTGTTATTTTTCACGGGCACTTATTTTAAAATGGTCTAAGCGATGGTAAAACCCATATCAAAATCCGTGTCGTGGTTAAAGAGGAGTTAACGGTTAGATATAGATTAGCACGAAGTGCGGTAAACAACAAACAGGAGTCCGTTGATAAAGCCTAATACCGGGAAATACTAACAAAGATTTTTAAAATAAAATATAAGAAAACACCGATGCATTTTTTTCTGAGGTACTAAATAAATACCTGTCGTAAAATAAATAACCAGAAGAATTATACTTTCAACTTCCAAGCGAATTCTTTTAGTCAATGCCTCTAATGAAGACGACCCACGGAAGGAAATTGTGCTGCATTATATAAAATTATTTGAGTCTGCGGTATTGTGTTATTGATACTCAATGAAAAGGAAATAACTATTAATTTAAGTCTTTTGAGTGACCTGTAGGTATAATTTCTAGTTATAATAAGACAATTTATGAACATAGTTTCACTCTTATGTTACCGCAACCCACTTAATAGTTTACTATTAATATTAATAAATAAGATAACTTAAATGTTCAAAGGTAATAATTATTAATAAGAATGTAGAACGAGAACCATAATCTGGATAAAAAATAGTTATGAGAAAATGCTAAGTATAGAGTAGGTACTTGGTAGTAAAAGGACCTATTGCACTTTACAAATGTCCCAAATGTGCCAATGTGGGTAGCTCGCAATAATAAATTCTTTAGTTTTTCTTCTTTCTAGTATTCGTTCGTAGTAAGTAATGTAAGTACATTCGTATTATCTTCGTAGACTGTCACAATTTTCTGCTACGAATTTACGAAGTCTCGTAGTAGCCGTAGCAGCTACAACAGCTACGAGATTCTTCGATACGAGCACTTTGCTCCGCTATGCTATGCTCGTAGCATCTACTGCTTTAATAGTAGTGTAATAGCCTTCCTTGACATATTCGTCAATGGCGAGCCTGGCAAAGACAGCTAGTCCAAAAACTATGTTAGCTACATAGTCTTCTAACCGTAGTAATAGGTATGTATGTGTTAGATCGATTGGAATATTGATACATCTAACGGAAGCTTCTGAAACAAAACCAGTATGATGGAGCGATTATTGATGAATGAGTCGTCGAGGTACGTTGAAATGGCGATAAATGGATAGTGCTGTCTATATTGGTGATGTGAAATGACTAATGTATCTAACCTATGCCTGGGTTTTAGGCTTTATTCGGAATTTGGAAAGTTTAACACAAGTTAAGAAAATGTAGGTAATTATCTATATGTTTATAGATTTAGTTGAAAGATGTTCTATATTCCTTGAAATTAAATTATAAAATACCAAGGCATATTAAACAAGATTAAGTTAAATTATTTATGAATCAATTATAATCTGTAGCTAAGAAACTTATACTTAATTTAAACTGGTAAGCGGTTAAAGCATAATTATTATAATCCTTATCGTCTCAATTCGAATTACCTAAAAGTTACAATGATTACAAATAAATATCTTGGGAATTCCCTCGGCTTTCAGAGTCTAAGTAGATACGACTTGTTTCAATCCCCAATTGCTTTGAAAGGATTTCTTGAAATGTAAATAACAGTAGCGATGGACTGGCCCTTTCAACGATGCTGTTTTCATTATAAAATCGTAAGATCTTTGCTTTCACACTCGGGTACATCTTCATTAAAATCTTTTTAATAAAGTATTTAATACTTTCCTTAGAGCAGCGGTAGCGCAGAGGTATTGGACTCGCCTTTGAAATATAAGATTTGGTTCAATTCCTGGACATGCCCACACATCTTTGTGTGAATTGTTGCATCGCCGTTGCCCAATGTCGGCGAAGGTAAACATTGCGGGGAAATATGCATGTCTAAAAATTAATTATTCGAGGACATGTAATACCCGCCAACCCGCACTTGGCCAGCTTGGATAATTTATGAAAGACCATCACAATGGGACACTAAAAAGGGTTGGAGTGAAGTGATACTTTCCAAGTTGGTTAGGTAGGTGTGTAAATTTGAAAGTACCAAGCGTTTATATGCTCTTTGGTAGGTACTATGAGGAAATACTATAGGTAGGTCAACCTACCTTATGAACCGACTTCTGAAAAAGTAGTGTGTATTTTTTTTGTAAATAATTAATTGTCTTTCGAGTGGTGACTATAGACACTCAGAAAGAAATCCACGCTAAGAAAGGCTGATTAATCCAGTTGACTATCACTTTGGGACTATCTATGTAGGTAGTTAGCAATAGTACCTAAGCTAAGTAGGTATCTAGTAGTAACTAGTACCTTCGCCATTATATTTAGGTTTATTTCTACCCTTTTTAGTGTCCCACTGCTGGGCACGGGTCTCCTCTCAACCATCTTACGAATTGAGAGTGTCAAGACCTTAATCCACACACGCTGGTCAAGTGGGTTAGTGGATGTCTCATGTCCTCGAATGATTAGTTCTTAGACATGCTGGTTTCCTCAGGATGTTTTCCTTATCCGGTATTGAGCAGAGGATAATTCACACAAAGATGTGTGGGCGCAACCGGGATTGAACCCGTGACATTAAATATCAGAGGCGAGGCCAGATAACACTGCGCTACTGCTGCTCTATATTTAGGGAACTACGGTTGTTATACTCCAAACTGCATGTAACTAATTACAAAAGAACCAGTTTCAGTTAATTAAAACTATTTCAGTGAATAGTTGCTGTCGAGTAAAAGTTCCACGTTCTGTGTTTAATTGTAAAGGACTCGCTAACAAACAGTGACAAGAAAGAGTTTGACCCAGTTTGTATTCAAAACACCCGAAATATTAATAAGTTAAAAGGTTTATTTACGGTACGACGTAAATCACACGCACTTATTTACCCAAAGGTGTAGCGTCAACTAACCTGTCATCGTGTAAAGATAAATATGAATAATGTACTTACTATCTAGTATTTACCGCTACTAACAGAACTTATACATAATAATAATAGTAATAAAAGAGAGAGAGCAAAATTGTCTAACGGGCCTCTACGTGTTGGCTTCGGCCCCACGCACGCCTTCCAAAAGTCCGAAGCTCCATAGCTCCGAGATAAGAAAAGACAAACATAGTAATAATATTAATATAAACCTTTATTCGGACATTGGTTAAATACACAGATTATTCTAAATTTTTGACACCGACGACCTGTGGCCTCCTACATTTCTTTGAATTGCATTCTGTTTTGCGCTTTCCTTGTCCATGTTTTCCCTGTTTCTTTATTTCGTCTTCCCACCTTCGTAACAGTCTTCCTCGCTTCTACTTATACATAATATATAGTTACTAATATCAAGTAGGTGATTTTACTACGTATGATCTACCGAGGTACCTAATATCGATATATATTACTGTGGCATTGGCATAGTATTATAATATCTGCACTGTGGGTCTGTACGTGGGTATTTCTCTGCGAGGGACAGGCATTACAATTTTATTTTAAAAGACTACTAATGCAAACGCATTATTATATAGTATTGTCTTAGATTTACGCGAATATCACACAACGGAACGCAACTTAAATATTAATGTTTGAAGGTAGTCAGTAATAATTGTGATTAATATTTTTTGGACGTCAAATATCTCAGTTCACCCGTGAACATGAAGTCTGAAAAGACTTTGAAACGTCGGGATCTAAAATCTAAAATAAACTGCGATAAAATCCGTTAAAAAATAGTTTTATTTCAATGCATTATTATATGTTCGAATTATAGGGATACTCCGACCTTGCTAATAAGCATTTCCCTAGTACACACGGCTACACATCTATCTATACAATCCCAGTATAAGCTATTATCGCGTGATAAACAAAAACGAGAGGTCAGCTTATGCTGGAAATGTATAGCTTGATGTGTAGCTGTGTGTACCTAGTATGTAATACCATTTTCAGTAATAGGTACCTTAGGTTGCGTTTAGTATGACACCCCATGCAATACATCTTTATGTACTTAAGTACCTATATGTTTTATATTAAAATAAAAAACATTATAATTAAATTATTAAATAACGTTGTACACAGTTATGTAAGTACGTTGTGTATGACTAAGATGATGATGAATAATAAAGGGAGTATCAGATGATTCACTTCGATAGTAAAATACAGAGGATTGTCCATTCTACAGGTGGTTAATACTGAACGCTCTAGATTCAGTATCAGAAGCCACTGGAGCATAATTAAATCGTAGTTAATTACCATGCTAAAGCACTGGTCCATAGATACTTGTCTGTACATATGAGGTACTACGTGTGTTGAGGTGCTATTGTTAGTGAAGATCAGAACGCTATTGGATACTAGCTACCTATCGGCACCATCAATAGCATCAATTCAGTTAACTGCGTAGCCATTGAAATAGGTGACAAGATATACCTACTGTTAATAGGAGTAGATACTACGCATCTTCTAAGTATACTATTAATGTAATTAAAGCGTAAAAGCATTCGCGTTTCTTCACGCTAATATTAGAAATGACTTAATCGGTTCGAATGCGGTTTTCACTGACGAATTGTAGCAAGAAGTCTCAGTAATTTTATTCTAGTTGTCATCTAAATATATAAAAGAAGAAACTGACTGACTGACATATCAACGCAGAGCCCAAACCGCTGCGTCTGGAGACTCTAAATTTGGCATATAGGTCCTTATGGGGGGTAGGGGTGCACTAAGAAAGGATTTTTCAAAACTCACCCTTTAAGGGGGTGAAACGGGGTTCCAAAGTTTGTATGGAGAAACAAGATTAGTGAGATCAATTTCGCGGGGGAAGCTGCGGGCGGAAGCTAGTTTCCTTCCTTATATTTTACAGAACAAAGTTTGTTAGGTAATCTAGTTGTGTGTCAATCGCTGATTTGTGTATGATTCAGAATATTTACGAGCTTACGTTGCTAACAAAGAACATAATGGACAGCTGATACTGGAAATACAACAAAACATCTAAAAAGGTAGGTAGGTCTAATTATTATTTAATTTGCTCAAAAGGTTTATTAGGCTAGGTATTGGTATTAGGGTATTTAAGAGCAAATCCTAAAACTAATATGAATTCAAAACATTGCAAGGGTAGGACGGCTAAAACGGCTGAATGAATTCAGACGGACTTTTGCACAGATCTTGTAGTTTATTACCTTGACTAACTTAAATATTTATGGGACATAATTATGACGGCACCGCCGTTTATAGGTATATCAGCTTAGCATGCTTGCGGGAGGTACCTATCACGAGAAGTCGCGTTGAAAGATTACTAACGAACAGAATGAAAAGAAATAATGGTATTTTTTAGCGAAAAGTTTGTTGTGATGAGCACTGTAGATTCTGAAAATATACTTACGTTAATCTTTCAATTTATGAAGGGAATAAAGTAAAGCGAAATCAAGAAAAATAAAAATAAAAACAGAAAAAGAAAAAGAAAAATTAATTGGCAAAGTTTATTCAAAGATCACTGTTTGTTTGCAAAACATTGTACAGATTAATTCTTAATTAATTTTCGTAACAATGTTAACCCTTCAATTTCATAACTATGTTTAAGTAAGTGTAGGTATGTTGGGTTACCAAGTAGAGTAGGCAAGGACAATATTTTCCAATATATTGTCATAAAATCTTTTGTGACGAAAAACAATAACGATATTTGCCTGGCATTGATAAAAAGGTAGCAATATAGCACGTTCTATTCGCATCCGTGCACTTGTCCAGAACAACAAGTAACAAGTGGTAGAATCGTTTGCACTGAAATAGTATTCTAGAACTGCTACTTACAACTCTATAGGAATAAAGTATTCATCCTACAGATCTGTTACCTTTGTGTTAATATTCCATCTTGCTAACTACGTCATTGAGGACGGTATAAGTACAAAATCACTTATTAATATCTTAGGTACTCGTATTATAATTAGATTTCTTGATTAAAGGCAATCAGAAAACACAGGAAACACTAACCTATACCTATTTTCCTACTAATATTATTCATTGAAAAGTAACTCTGTTTGCTTTCCCGCCTATGATAACCGATTTGATTTAAATTTGATAGGGAGATAGTTTTAAGTCCGGGGAAGGACAAACGATAGATTTTATCTGACTGCGCAAAGTCGTAAATGGTTTTGTGCTTTAACATACGCGAGGGCGAAGCCGCGGGCGGAAAGCTAGTTTTTAGTCGCGCCGTCGCTTACTTTACCTTATAATATTTTACAAGGTAAAGCAAGCAACGGCGCGCCGTACTAGCTTCCGCCTGTGACATGTTGTACGATATACTAAAAGCATCCCAAGGGACAGTCGATCCCTTTGTAGACCTTGGATTACTGGTATAAAAAGTATCTACCCTAAAAGTATTAAGTAAATAATTGAATAAACAACATGCGTGCAATTTATTCGATAACTACCGTTAAGACATTTTGTAGTGAAAAAGTAATGTTTGTTACATTTTCACGGCAAACTGATTGAACGGTAGAACAGTTAAAAAAAAAACCGCCGTCCTACCCTTGCAATGTTTTGAATTCATATTAGTTTTAGGATTTGCTCTTAAATACCCTAATCAAATATAAACCTAGTGATCGAGTCTATCTAGCGTTCCTCACTTTTCGGATTTTTAAGAAGTAGGTACCTACTCATAATAGTTGTATGTTTAACGGCCACTTTTAGCCAGTTTATGTTAATGTATAGAGCGTTGGTCGTAACAAGGTAACAAGCGTGGACGACAGACTGCACCTGACGCAGATACATTTAAAAATGCATTTTTTGCTTTGTTTGACGTTCACTGTATCATTTTTCATGCCTCACCAATATTGTGGCATAACGTTTATTTGTTTATAAATCTGCCCTTGGCACTTAGTTGAGGTGGTGGACTTAGAAGCAATAGGTATAGCTCCTAAGTACTACTGAGTTACCTGGTGGAACCTACTTAAAGTAGGTTCCTATTATTCATATTTTTCATTTCTAGTATCTACTTAATTACTTAGATGATGTGGATTAAAAAGTAAACTAAATTAAGTAATTCAAGTAAAATCTTCTAAGAAATTAAAACTAATCCTATAAGTGCGGTCGTAAATTTAATAATTCAGCTGTATTCAAAATGTCGGCTTCAGACCCAGATATTGACATTAACTTTAGCATAGAAAACAACTTTGACGAGATTCGTTGATTTGTAAAGTGTGTGCGACATTTAATTTTACTTTATCATATAGCGTTTATCGCTACTAGTCTCAACCTTAGAAACTCACAACACACAGTGAAGGAGTTGAGTCATCTAATGTGTTTGTTTTATTTATTTATTTTACAGACATTTTTTACAAAACTATAACTAACTTATGCTAAGACAGAGTTGACAATATTTTGATTGCTTAAAAAGTAACTAACAAAAGTATGTACGGCCGGCGGCGGCGGCGCGGCGGTTAAAAACGGTAACTTTGGCCTTACTCCAGCAGCCTTCCAGCCAGAGTGAAATATATTATAGGTATGCTTAGGTGAGTAGTTTTAATATTTGCCAGTTTTGACATGCAGTTAGTTGTGTTACTGTAGCGTTGTTCGCCCACAATAGAACTTTTGTAACAGAACATGTGTCAGATAAAAAAACAAATATCTGAAACTCTTACTTTAACTCTTTATCTTTTTAGTGTCCCACTGCTGAGCAATAACTATCTTACGAGTTGAGAGTCCTTAGGCCTTAATCCACACACGCTGCCCAACCCTCAGTTAACACTAGTAGTTAACCTTATCGAGCTTTTTCTCTGACTTACCTAGTCCTTTTCCGGTGTCTTTTCAAGGTAAGAGCTTACTTACCTACTCGGTTAACCTTTTATATTTCAGAGTGTCGTAATACCTACATCTATCTCGATAGGTAATTAGCTGGTAGAGGAGCTCTAGTAGTCTCAACTTTACAGTAATAATAGGTATACAGAAGTTATGAAGATTAACTTTTATTTTAACCGATGTGACTAGTAGGTTTACCTACTTACTGGTCTTACAGGAAATAAGTAGGTACTGCAATCCAAATAAGGAACAGAAAAGTGAAGAATGAAAAAAAAATGAGTGAATAGTGAAGTATTTTACAAGATAAGAAAGAGTGACTTTTTCAACATTTTGCAACTTATTTTGAACCGAGGTAAATTTTTAACACTCTATTTAAATCTAATTCCCAATCTAGCATACCGAGTTCAATCTTCCAGGAAGAAACTTTAATTTGAACATATAGTAGAGCTCACTTCAAATACTCACACTCTATTTTCTATGTTATTCTACTAGTAGATCATGTTCCCTAGTTTCTAATCGAGTCCGGTGCGAGAGCATCGCGCGTCGGCAGTTATTTGTCACAGTTTAGATTGTTTAGTTAGATTGCGCTCTACGCAGCCACAAGTTTAATTACTTAAAAGACCGTAGTCATCGCCTGTTTGTTCACAGCCACACCTTGCTTATATGACCGTTTCCTCGACTTTGATTTGCCTATCTCATCTACCTTGCGATGTGATATTTTGTGTGTTGCGACGAACATGTACAATACTGAGTTATATAATGCTTATTTAGTTCCAGAATACGCAAACTGCAGTGATCTGAGATGTCTTTATGAGTTTAGACTGAATTAGATATCTTAATTTGTGCTTTAAGTAAGTAAACTGGTAAAAAACATTAGAACTTTCAATTTTCATGACCCGTAACTCCACTATGTTTGTTAGTACTACAATATTAATGGAACTCTCATGTACCTAAAATATTTTATTTTGCTTATGTCAAGGTACCTACTCATCTATTAATGTTAGGCAGTTACCTCCTTATTATATTGTGTAGGCAGTATCTAGGGACTTAACTTTTAGCCTCGGTCGCAATTAGCTGAAAATTTCGAAATATTTTGATGCCAACCTACACACACAATTTATCTAGTCTACGAAAGTATCTAAGTAGAATTGTATATTAAAAAAACGAACAGCCATGAACATCCATATTTTTTTATTTACTTCATAAGTAATTATTAATTATTATATATAACTTATTATTATAAAATTACAATAGGTAAATGAGACATTCACAGGTACATAATATATTTCAATAATACTGATAGTGAGATTAGGTATAGAGATAGAAATCTAGGTCTTCCCCTCCATAATTTATTTTATACTAAGTAAATATACATTGGGTATTTAATTTGAATAATTTACAAATAGCTTTAAACTCTACGAGTATTTCGTTATTACACGACAGATCCTCCATCTTTCAACGATCGTTAGCTGATTTCATCAAAACTTTTGCAATAAATAATTCTACAACTAAGATAAATACAAGTCCATTATTGATGTCAAATAAAATGTAGTAACTATTAACTGTGACTAGAAGACGTAATGTTTAAAAAGGGACGGTAGGGAATTGTTTAGAGGTTGTGGAGGAGCGGGTAGTCTTGTGACCGTTTGGAGCCGATGGGGAAGTGCGAGAAGTCGATCTCGTCCATGGGGTAGTCAGCTCGGTTTCTCTTCTTGTCGAAGGTGGAGCTGCGGATAAAAACATTTTAGAGTTGTATTTCATTTGTTACCAAATCGTCCAACTGCCTTATCTAGGACAAAGTAACTTAGTGTTGTGTATATTCCTATTTGGGTTTCTACCGATCTAAAAGATTATTGGTCAACTAATGAGCCATTTTCAATAGCTGGGACAGGACAGTGAGACAGGACAGCCAGCCTAGACTAGAAAATACATTACTTTGTACTGTCCTCAAGACAGCTGTTTCCATTCTCACGTTTTTTTATAGTGGCTTGTTGTCCTGTTTCACTGTCCTGTCCCGGCATTGTCCTAGTGTAAGTGGCCCACAACGTGAAAGTAATAAGAAGTGCCTGTACTAACATGAAACATTAAAATCTTTTGGGATATTGTGTTACTAAACGTTGTAATTGGATATAAAGCCTGCGGCTATCATTAAATATCCCTATTTGCAGGCATTAAGTGACTCTATAGTCGGTGAAGACGTCTTACTCAGCAGAGTGAAAGTCATAGTTGTGTCCGTACAGGTGATAAAACCGCTTGAAGGGGAACGGCATCGAGGAGCGGTCGATCTCGTCAAAGTTGCGCTTCTTCACGAACGTGTCCATGCCCGACCTATAGACAATAATTTAGAATATACAAAAAATAAAACCCATTGTTCGTGCTTCCAAGTTCAGTTTCCATAGCTAGGCTTAGCATGTAGGCATTGAGATTTAAGTAGTTATCTGGTGTTAGATAGAAATTATTTTATTTAGTGATGGTTTTATGTGATTGGCGTCATATAAAACTTTACTTCAATAAAAAAAATATAGTAAAACATAATTATGTAGACCGCAGGTTCCTCGATAGTATATATGTTTATGGATTAACATGTTGCAGCATGAGTTGTACGTCCGTACCTTTATGGTTAAAACATACATATTTTATATGAACCAAAATGTCAAAGCAATTTCAATTACTTGGGTCAATTGAAGATATACTGAATGCGTAGCGTTCATGGGTCGTAAATACATAATTTATCTTTCAGTAGGTTAGCTGTGCGTGCATGCTTTACCTATTATTTACATAAACCAGTCAAATGTAACGAAACATATGATTAGTCATCAAAGTACATTTTCGAAGAAACGTAGATAGCAGGCAGTTTAATAAAAATGTATTAGTTTTATAACGATAAGGTCAAACGACTTTGGGGGGAGGAATTTACTCAGATGTGTAATGACATTTGCTTTCGTATGATAAAAGTTAGTAACTTTACAATGTTAGCTATTTACGGATCTTACCTTAGGAACAGTGTCGTTAGTTAATATTTTAAATAAAACATAAATTAAAATACCTATTCAAGGTCATCCAAAGAAGATACTGCAAAACTGCATAGAAATTGTTTTATGCGATATTATCACCCAAAATACCGAAAGGAAGTAGAGTCCTAAAAGGCAATATATTATTAGTTTTCATGGTAATCTCAGTGGTTGTATTACGCTTTTAATGCCTCGATCTCACTCATCGAAAAACTTTAAAGAAGAGTGCGAATGTGGCTTAATGAAACAAAAATAAAAATGTATCTTACCGGTCGATTTCGTCGAAATTGCGCTTAGGAAGTCCATCTCCGTAATATCCGCCGTATTCGATAGGCGCCAACGGCCACTGCTCACGTTTGCCGCCATACGGACTAGGAGGATACATAATAATTAGGTACTAAAATACCCCTATGATAATAATAGTAATATTAAAAAAAAAACAAATGCAAATATTGTGATGGGTGGATATTTGCTACTCAAATCAGTCAATTACACGACGACTATGGTGGGCGCTGAACAAAACCGTTCAACTTATAATATTGGTAGGATTAGCACTAAAATAAGTTTTGCTCCTATAAGAGTTTTAGCTCCTAAAAGTACGTAGTAGCGAACTTAAATTCCTATTCACCTAACATTTGTGCATTAAAGTTTAGATTAGGTAAGCTTTAGCTTAGAATGTTTGAGTGGTGTTAGATACTAGCACTAGCACTTATAATTTAAATATATTATTATATTATAACTAGTTTCACTCCTGCGGCTTCACCCGCGTGACATTTTATATCATGCCCAGCATTGGTTTAAATAATAGCCTTCCTCAATAAATGGGTTACCTAACAGTGCAAGTATTTTTAATATCGGAGCAGTAGTCAAACAAACTCATTTATTTTATAATATTTATAGATATAGGTACTTACTTCAGATACTAAGTAGTAAGTACATTAGATAAGTTTAGAACTATTTAGCAAATTTAATATGAAATAATCGACAAGAAACCGAAACTTCTAGTATCTATCAAAACTAAACTGTTAATATTTGCAAAGTTAGTACCAACCTGCTGAATTCGTATCGTCTTGACAGGAGGTACGGCACATATCCAGAAGGTCGAATCTCTCTAACTTCACGAGCTAAATTGTTGCTGCTTGCAGGTTCCAGAGTGCGACTCTTGTGGCCTATACCTATATATTTGTTGCAGAAACAAATCAATGAAAAAAAATTATTCATGTGTATGACATCTGTTTATATTATATTACAGGTGTGTTGAAATAAGTTGATGTTCATTTGCGTGTCATATTGTTTAGGTAGGTGAAGTACTCGTAGCGTGTGTAAATATTTTTGGGATCGTATGTATCATAAAATAAAAATGCATTTGTAGTTTGCGATTTGTTTATTTGAAACGTCAACACCGAATGGCAAGTTTTACTCTAAATAAATATTATATAGAGGTAGGTATCACATTTTACGTCATCGTACATACTAAAATTATTACGCAGGGTAAAAGTATGGAGAAACTGTAGTTAACTATATTGATAATGATAACCTAAATAAAATTGGAGCCTCCCAAAGTGTCCAGTTCACGAACGAAATTCCCTCCTCCGATGGAATCGAGATTACGCACAAAATTACCGCCTCCCAACGAATCTAGATTCTTTTTGACTAGATTTGGCCCACCAAGTTGGTCTAGATTCTTTTTAACAAAATTACCGCCTCCGATGGAGTCCAAATTTCTAACAAAGTTTCCTCCCCCAATAGAGTCTAAGTTTCTAACAAAGTTTCCTCCTCCGATCGAGTCCAAATTTCTAACAAAATTCCCTCCGCCAATAGAATCCAAGTTACGAACAAAGTTACCCCCGCCCAGAGAATCCACAAATCTGGAGTGCCTTCCGGCTCCTTCTGTTTCTCTACCCAAGAGACTAGACCCTCCAATTCCATTCACATTCCTGCCGAGAAGGGTCGATCCTCCAATACCGTTAACATTTCTGCCAAGTAGAGTAGAGCCTCCTAGCCCGAGAGTGTTTTTAGTGTGACTGCCATATTCCGCTGTTCTGCCCAACAAAGAGTTGCCCCCAAGACCTCCGAGAGTGTTCCTCCCGAGTAAGGAGCTGCCCCCAAGGCCGTTGACATTCCTTTCATAATTGTTCCCGTGTCGTAATAAGTAACGAAGAAAATCTTCCAGCTCGTTTTGTTTGACTTCTGTAACAATGTCAGCAAACTTCAGAAAGCTTTTTTAAATTATGGCTTTAACGTAGAAATATAGATGTGCTTAAAAGGGTACTTACCAAATATTGTGCAAAAACATATAATATACTGCACTGTGTACATACCTAAGCTTGGTGAGTTGGTCGGTGCGAAGACGTAGGTAAAAGGGTGCAACTTTCAATCACCTTAACAAGGCTGTAGTAGTGCTCATAAAGGGTTGTTTCACAAACTAAGTGCTTCCGACATTTGACAAACGTTAGGTGGTGAACAGATAGGTAATCCAGGAGTGCAAGTGTCAAAATGGGAGACGTTGTATTAATGAGATAACGTTGAAGATGTTGATAGGAATGTTGAGATAACATTGTATTAATTAATAAATCAATAACGAGGCGTGCTGCAGAAGCTACTTTGAAAATACCGATTCATAAGGGAATCGGTACATATGATTGTAATATTTGGTGCTGGGGTTTTTTAATTACAGTATTTATGGTGTATGGTGCATTACACAACTAATATTGGATCAGGTGTGTTCATAAGTAGTGGTACCAAAGAACTACCGTTTCCAGTAACTCCCCATTGGATTAACTAAGATCGAATATTAAAACTGAAACATATCCAATATTAATTGTGTTCCTTAAGTGGACTTCAAATTAGTTTACGCTACAATGTGCCAGGTAACTCATAAACTGTGTCACTTTGTGTGCATACAGATCGAATATTGAAGTGTGCACTTGTGTGAACTAGTGTTACTATAGACCTGAGGGAACTTACCGGCGTCGTAAGTGATGGAGTTGTGCTCGGTGCCACTTACGTCCTGATCCTAGATAATATTATAAGCATTAGAATGGGTATATTTAGGAGTCATAAATCCTACGTTGATGGTTAACATTCTGGAAGACCATATAGTTATTAGAAATTACACGTATTTTAATAGGTATCATCAATCTACAATTGAAACTAGCTACGATTCGGTAGCAAGTAGTTAATTTTATAGTATGTTCAAATATTACATAATGCTGAACGAATGGTATTTACGGAGAGGTTGGTGTTAAGTGGTGGTCTTACCGCCACGAACACAAAACCATCTAGAATTATTTATTGTCTCTTTGCTACTATTTTATCAGTAAGTATTACAGAAGTGCCGCTTAGTGTTGGACCAAAATAATAAGAAATGAAGATGAATTTGTTCGATTCCAAGACAAAGTAATTTGTGTATAATTTTGACATTTTCTCGACTCGTTGGTCTGCTGCTTAAAGGGCTTAAAATTGTGATGTCCCTTTCAAGGCAGCTTTGAAACTCATTTAGAACCTTAAACACTTTGGCTTTGTAAATTATTACGTTTTGTTCAGCAATTTCCGTTACATGACAAGGATTTTCGGGGTCAAATAAATTTATGGTACTGCATCGCTAAAATTCTATGTCTCTTTAAATTAAGAACCTCTGTTTTGAACACGGTTAACAATTACTTGTGGGCTGCGCAAATGTTTGTTGCTTTAAATTAACCAGAGGGTGTGTACCGGAGACAAATATTGCGAGGTTAAGCTAACCTTCGTCGTTTGCCGAGAGTGTTGAAAGGCAATTGGTTTTAAAATAAAAGTACTTATAGGTAAAATTCCTGTTTTGAGTGCGCCATTATTAGCTTCAATTTCTACCATAATTGGAAAGTAGTCATAGTCATAATGAAAGTCATAGTCAAAATTAACGAATCTCGGGTAAATCATTATTATCGGATAGTCCTGTTCACGTACGGTTGCACTTGCATTGTAATATACATAGACGGTTATAATAATGACCCATTACACGGGATAATATACCTATACTTTATAGCCTATAGCAGGTGGTGTTAAAATAGAATTTCTTTTATGCTGAATTCTTCAAATCCTAACTATACTTCAGGTACTTTTCATCAAACACAACTTTACACACAAAGATAACTTTTCACTCCAAAACTAACACCGTAGGTAAAGTCTTGTGACGCTAATACGTTAACGGATATTATGTTTGTTGCGACTCAGAGGTTGTAATTAACAAAATCTCTTAAACAATCTTAAAACTTAAGTAGGCAGGTATTACGTAATATGTAGGTACTTAAGCATTTATGTTGCTCTGGTGTAATTTTGTATACTACGGAATGAAAATTATTTAAAATCTTATGTTTACCATACAAAAGCATTTAAGTATTAGATTTTTAAAGCTATCTTGTAATAAGAAAAGAGCGTGAGTTGCATTAGAGTTTTCGTACCACAAGATCCTTATAGTTTGAAAAACAGTTAGTTACTTAGTTTAATAAGTAAATACAGTACAAAATCACAAGAAAATTTTCTTCATTATGCTAATTAATATACCTTTCGCCACAACAATAGACAATAATTTGGTTTCCATAGTACAAGGTCGACTTAGTTTGAGGGCCATGAAAATGTTGCACCTACCAGGTCCCAGCTAGAATATCAAAACAATTATTCACCTGGTGAGGGTCAGCACTGCAGGAGACTAGCAGCGTAGCGACCGCAACGGCCAGCGCTCCGCCGGCACTTCTCATTTTTGATTCTAAAACAAAATCAAACTATAAATACAGATAATGACTTAGATGCATCAGCCATTAGATGATAAGATGACATCCGTTACCTTGTCACTGCTCAAAATGATTTGGTAAAATGTGGTATTATAATAAAGATAGTTTACGATCCCGGAAAGGACATTAGATACTTATTATCGGTGTTTGGATTTTGGTTTTGCGCGAACACCGTCATACTTGCATGTGAAAACCACGGACAGAAAGTTAGTAATTAATAAATAGTGAGTAGGTAACCTACACTTAAATAATTGTGAGTCAGTAGGTAGAGTTTAAAGAGAAGGTCGGTAGATAGGCATTCAACCCGTTTAACGTTTTACAATTTAATCGTAACCCGTTCAGGTATGTAATTTAAACATGAAACATTGAAACCTAAGCTAATAAAAGTGTGCAAGTAAATTTTTAGTAGACGTTTAATACAAATTGCTCTGTTCTCATAAAAACGCAATTCAATAAACAGAGTGCTTTTAATTAATTTTTTTAACCTAAGGTATTAAATAATTGCAATTATGTTAAACTGTTGATTTAATTGAAAAAAGGCTTGTGAAACAATTATGATAAGTGACAGAGACTTAACTCGTTTCATATCGTGAAAATAAATATATGAGGACGCTTTAAGCGGTCTACAGTCTAACAGTCAAACTGAGCTTTATGGTAGATGCTTGAACTAATAACAAAAATTTAATTTAAATCAGATTAGTAGTTTATAAAAAAATTGCAAATCGCAATCTCTATTTTGTAGTCAATCTTAACAACAATGAAGTTTTTTTGAAGCTGATTAAAATTGGTTTAAACATGTTACAAAAGGGTGAGTTTTATAAAAAGACATCAACGCGCTAGCTACTGCGGCCGACCGAAATAATTAATTAATAGGTACTTATTTAAAAATATTGTATAAAATAAAAAATGTACAAAGTACATAACATAAGTAGCGGACATACTTCTTATAATATTAATATCCCTAAAACAATCTCGAGTCGTGTCGCATGCCTCGTGCGAATGTTACCATCCAAAAATATAATGTAAGTATCAATTCGTACTTGTACATATTACGAAAAAGAAATATTATTTACTTCAGTGTACGAAACATATTGGTACAAGGGTCGTTTCTTGTATCATTATGTTTTGCGCAAACAAACGTAAGGAAAATACTTTGTGGACAGTTGGATCAATCATACTCTCTTGTCTTATTCATTCCATGTGAGTTTCGTTCGAGTTTTCCTATAACTGAGTTACGCTAAGGTATGAGTTCCACGTGTAAGTAATCAAACATAATTCTATCAGACCAATTTTAATCCAAATATAGAACTATAGTTAAGTCAGTATACCATTGGAGAGAAAACATGATTGAAGAAGGTTAATGGCTTGTAGGTAGAAACTCGAGATAGATAAAACATATGAAAATTTATAAAACATGTAGGTAAGTTACATTAATGTTATATTCACGTCCAAGAAAGACGCATATATTTGAATTTGTTTACATTTTTTAGAATATTTTCAAATATGTTTGGAATATGAAATGACATAATTATAAACCATTTTATTCGCTTTCATAAACATACCAGTCGTAGGTATAAATGGTCTAATACTTTTAGGAATACCTTTTATTATTATCGTCTGTTATCAAAGTTTCGGCAACAGACTACAATTTTGAACGTGTATGAGGATTCACTTGTTACTTAGTACCACATTAAATTAACATAACTTGGGTGCGTGTAATAAACCTTCACCTGACCCTTTAGCATTTTCAGACACAATGTTATTATTATGAATAGATTATGTTTGTGTTTCTCGTGAAAATTTGATTTTTTAATTGACTCTACTCTCTGCAGCGGTTTAAGTCTTTAATTTGCACAAAGTGAAATGCATCGAATCGTTTGTACCGAGTTAATCGAGTTTTATAAAATAGAGTGGTTATTGAAGAGTATTGAAAAATTAATGATAACACCTTTATGACTGTATTAATAGACACGACTTATTATTCGACTGAAAAACTATTGGATTAAAACGGAAGTCTGTATTTCTGCCGCAACTTGCCACTTAATTTATTTATGTCAATGATTCATTAGTAAATTTGCGCTACAAAAATAAATACCGAAAAGAACCTTAAAATTAAAATAAACACTAATGAATTATGCACTTATCTCCCAAAAATGTACTACAAACTTTTCAAAGAAAAAAATAAATTGATAACGTACTTCCAATAGCTGCTACTAAAATAAAAAAAAAGATTTTTTTATCCTTTCTATTTGTATGCACATTAAAAAATAATATACATAACGAATAATTTAAAGGACCAAAATTCCAAATATATTCAGACTAAAATTTAGAATTATTAATTGAAAATAAACAACATGTTATGTTGATGTGAACATAAACATTTAGAAATATTCGTAATATATAAAAATAGGTACCTAGTGATACCAACCTGTGATCGTGTAGTGAAGAGGGATGAAGCCCGGGAGTGGATGAGTGCGTTGTGCCGCTGAAGCGAAGCTGCCGGCTTATATATCCGTGAGGCGGGCGCGAGGGCGCGAGCGATGGGCGGCCGAACGGGACCGTCCCACGCTACTGAAAGCATTTTACACTCTATTAGATACATTTTTGAACCATTCAATTATTTATTATCTCTATAAGTAACTCTAGATAACTATAGTATTAAAAAGAAAATAAAAAACACAGTAAACTAAATTTAATAAATTATAATTGCATGTGTTTGTATTTATTGGTAGCTGGGTCGATGTTTTACTTTTACGCTAAAACTAGGAAAACAATATCTTTTGGTATTTTCTTGGTATTTTGTTATAAATGAAGTCGTGGGCCAGATATTTTTTTTTTTAATACAAACTGTTAAGTAGTATAAACATTTTGTATCTTCTGGTTACGACTTCGTTCGCTTGGTATGTCAAAAGCATCCAAAGGTATGTGATCTCAAAAATATATATCTGGTAATTAAGCAACAGTGGTCAAAATTTCGTTCAAATCGATTTTCCCATGAGATAGTAACAAATAGTCACGCATCATCGTTACAAACCGTAGGATAAATATATTCTACGCTGCTGCTACAATGCTACACTGCGGGACAAGGCCTAATGCCTCTTATTTTTTCAAGAATCCAGGTGAAAGATCTCTATAAATAAATAATAAACGAATTGAGCTATGTTTGTATTGCTAAAACGAGAACGAGTACGGCTGAACAGATTTAGTTGATTTTGGTTTTGAAAGATTCGTACAGGTCCAAGGAAGGTTTAGAAAAATAGATGGTGCAAAATACGTGGTCAGAAGTTCGCTGGGGCAGCTAGTTATCAATAAAAACCAAATTGTAGTTTCTCTAAAGTTTCGATAACACATTCATTGAATTGAAAATGATTTCACATTTAATGATAATTTACTTACGTTTGTGAGTCCTTAAATGCAAGCGGATTATCCAATCGCGTTGGTTGTGGTACACATATTTAATAATAAGTGTACGTAAATATTCATATTAAATATGTTAAAGGGAATACCTAGGTGAATGAATTATTAAAGGAAAATACATAACATATTGTATAATTTGCGTCAAATTCGTCACCAAATTAAAACCCGATCATTCACTCTTTACTAAATTAAGTTGAATGTATCTTTATATTTTCCTTCCCTAAACAATATACATTATAAGAACATTGTTTTATAGTAATCATACACTATTTTCTGACATTTATTTAAGTCTAGTAAAGTTGGAAAATTCATGTGAAGCGATATTTCAAACTGTTTAGTTAGTAAACAGTACTTTTATAATTGAAGATCGCTGATATAAAAATGTGCTAATATTGAATGCCTATAGTTAAGTGCATAGTTAAATATACTACACCTAGTGATCACCCTTGCTTTTAGGGGCCAACAGAATTCCATCTTATCGTTGTACTAGAAAGTAATTCTTTATAGCCTAAGTGATAATATGTATAGCATTAATTTAGTAACAAACAGAATATTTAATATCACTAAAGTAGGTTTTGGGTTTATTTTGAAAATACAAATGTTTTCTCTGTATAATACCTGGTACGTACAAAGTATATACTATATTTCTTTATCAAATCTCGACGCTGGCTTTTTAATAAGATTTTAATACAAGTAAGATAAATCTTATCAAATCCTCACTGATATTATTTTCATCCTTTTAAATACTTTGTTATGCCGTGCCTATTAAAAGTTTATAAACATGAAAGAACATTATGCTTGGATATTCTTCTTTGTTTATTTTCCTTGTTCTCTTCTAAGATTTATTTTTTACCTCCCGGCTAATTAGTGGCTATATAACATTGAACAGCTTTCCCTAGATTAAATTCAAAATAATCTATAGTGTAAATTCCCCAAAAAGATAAAATAGAGACTATTAAGCAACTAAACCTACTTTTTAATTAGATTGCTTTTATGTGGTGACGGTGTGTACGGACATCTTTATTGACATTCAATAGCTTTAAGCAATAGCTTTAAAATAAAATTGAATACCGTAGGCAGGTACCTAACCTGCCTACAGTAAAATTAGTTAATTCTGGAAACACTTAATGATATAATTAATTTGGTAGATTTTACACTAGGTACGTA
Organism: Meganola albula; assembly: GCA_936450015.1. Lineage (NCBI taxonomy): Eukaryota > Metazoa > Arthropoda > Insecta > Lepidoptera > Nolidae > Meganola > Meganola albula. The sequence continues at coordinate 6,009,064 of OW388155.1, read as the reverse complement.
GGTACTATGAAGTCACGGGCTTAAACTAAAAGACCAATAAGTGGCTGAACTGTTTTCTCTGACCCTTCACACATTATTTTTACCTAGTATAATAATTAATAACATAGTATAATATAATATTATCTGTGGCCATACTTACAAATTACTAAAATAGTTGGTCAGTATGTCACTCGCTGGTATGAATCTAAGTATGAATCCATTAAACTGCATGCGTTTGAATAATATCCTCGCTATGAGAGTTATCTTCGTGATATTAATATGAAGACCGTTAAATTGTCAACTAAGTTTCACTCGGTATTCAAGATTCACCAAACGATTCTTGAGGAATTTCTACTAAAACCTAGTGGAATAATTCTACACCTTATGACTAGATTGTGTAAACTAAATTTTAGGACTCTTATCCGTTTGCCAAAGAATTATAGAGATGTTACCTGTATAGGCAGTTTTATCGAATAACTTAAAGGAATTCAATTATGTTCAATCCATCTACTTATACAAGGTGAAAGGGTATATTATGACTTATAAATTCTACGTTATTTGAGCCATTTGCAATACCTATTACCTAGTACTGTAACGTTTATATTTTAATAAATCAATAAGAAAGAATAAATGACATACCTACAAAAAAAAAATATTATTTTTCAATTTATTTTCTAAGACAACCTTTAAAGGGATTGCGATGCGACATTATTGCAAAAATTTAGCACATCAAAAATCGTACCAAAATATAATGCAATTTTTTCTGACTTTACATACTAAATAGTAACTGATGCAGACCTTGAAGAATATCTGGTTTCAAGTTTAAATTATTGTCAATAATTAAATCACAAAAGGTACAAATAGATGGGACGCTCATCGTCCACCTGCCCTTATTGTTACTCTACGTAATATAATTTCCGTTTTGAGCTCATAATTAAATTTTATTAGTCAATTAAATGAAACTCGAGCAATTATTGCTACTATATCTGTTGAGCTTTTAACAGACCAAGAGTAACTATATCTCCACCTAGACGTGTTATAGTCAACTTTTAGCTTTGCCCTGAATTATAATCTGTCACGTACAGAATTAAGTAACGCTTTGTGAGTAATTTTCATACTGTAGGGCGACCACTTGCGGCTATTTTGTCAACATTAGCAAGTCTTTGAGTGTAACATATTCTAAGCACGAACTTGTCTTTACTGGATACAGTTTATTTCTTTAATATTTATTCATCACAGTGACGATCTGTTAATTGACGCGTTGGCGCCTGATAAACGCTCTGTCTGTAATGATCTTCCACTCAACAACTAATTGAAAATAATTATTCATACAACGCACTTTTATCGAATAGTAGAAATGGATTTTTTGGACTTTAGTTGTTTTAATTTTGTATTTTCGCATATTATTGTCTTGTTGCTTGCTTGATTGGTTTATTTTTTAAGGTACTTACTTGAGGAAAGTTTATATTGTAAACAATATGGTGTCTAAAGATGTTTAAATTAGTTTCCTCATACGCACTAGTAAATTATTAAATTATATTACATCATCCTACTAATCTCATGAATGCGAAAGTTTGTGAGAATGTATGAATGTTTCTAACTCTTTATTTAACAGTGAAACGTCTGCACGGATTTGGATGAAATTTTGAATAAACTTAGTTTATAGTTTACTTTTTTATTCTTTTTGCGGTGAAAGCTAATAGGCTATTAATTCATTCGGTTTTATTTATAACTAGTTTATTCCACAAAAGGGCATGGAAGTAAACTTCCACAAACAATGAGAAGGCATAGAGCGCAGACTCCCAGCAGACACAATGGCTCGTCTGGTAGAAGAACGCTCTGTTGCCTACAGCGTACACTAGCAGATTTACGTACAGCACGTGTAGATAGTGACGCAAGGGCCGCAGCAACCACCGCAGCAGCCGCCACAGCAAGGTCCACAGCCTCCGTAACACATTTTGCTATTTTAGGTATGAAGAGTACTTAAGAAATAGCCTAATAAAGTTAGATAAAAAAATGTTCCAATAGTAGTGGATTCATGTATTAGCAGAATCATGAAATCGCTTACAATAACAATCCCTAATTGAATAAAACATCTGCATAAACATATATCATTATGGATGAAACCGCAACTTAGTTATTAAACCGCGCGTTCAGACAATATATCAAATCGTTTTTTCCAAACCTGATTATTATATGGCGCCGTTTCTGAAAAATGATTTTTATATTTTAACCACTTATTAAGCTTGTAGTATTACATTTCAAGTAACGTAAATTGGTATCGATATTTTTGTTACAGCCCATTTACATCCCACGCCGGGCACTCGTCTTCTATTAACTAACTATGTAAACAAATATGTACTCGATATTACTGAAACAGAATTGACTTAAAATTAGCTATATTTGTTGATACTTAACAAATGTAATGTAGGTATCCAATGCGCTGATATATAACTGCAAATTGAGAAGGTCAATGATAGCGTTTCGTGTGTTGACGAATGTAGGCATGCTTTTTGAGTTAATTCCATTATCTAGAGTGCTCTTGACTGTTAATAAGCGCACTTGAAAGTGGATGAAGTGGCGATACAAAACAACTGCGATATGCTACCGAGTGATGTCACAATATTGCGTCAAACTTGACCGTACTAAACTCGTATCAACAACTGTTTCCCTTTGCTATGCAAGCTGTGGGCAATTTGTGGAAGAATTGTGCCTATTTACCCGATATTTATATATGTACACTGTGATTCAGACGTAATGCGTAACAGCTTGTTTTTGATATTTTTACGTCCAAGAGACATTGTCTTAGTATTTTTTTAGGACTAAACTTATTCCGTCTATACTATTCTTGTTAGGTTATTGTTTTTGTTAGAATAGACGGTCAGGTGAATCGCATAATTCGCCAGACAAAACAATCTTGGATCCAACACGAATTTAATCAGTAGAAAGTTAGGTAACCTCAATTATTTTCACATATGAAACTGTTTGTAGCTACATATTATGAATTATCTAAAACAAATATTCTCTTAGCTGGATTTCATTGAACTTTATATAATCACAATAAAATTCATTTGTATAATGATACAATGGAATATACGTAGGTCCTAAAACAATAGATAAAACACTTTGGTTATCTTATTCCGTTATATTATTTTAATTTTCCTTGAAAATAAAAGGTTTCAATCTGAATTAATTACTTTGTTTTGGACCATCGAGGGACTTGGGAAAACATGTTGTTTCCTAGAATCATAAAAATAACCCCTCATTATAATATTTACTAAAATTTAGCGATCGTTGCTTTTTGTAGGTAGATATAATATCATCGCACTGTGAAAGCATAATGTACTGGGGGATCCTACGAGGATGTTGACAGAATGACGTTTTGCTAGATACTGCTCTGTATTAATAAGGTATTAATAATATATTGGTCTTACGCGTAAGACTTACGCTAGGTATACTTATACGTAACTTACCATGTTTACTACTTTTCATACATAAAATAAGGTTCCTTCCGAAAACCCACCTACCAGCACTTGGTTTATAGTAGGTATATAAATTATGTGTATACAAATTTCTATTTTTTATATTAAGCTATTGTGTCCGATGAACGGCAATAGGTTTGGCCTCTATTACCTATGAGACCTAAACACAGCCGGCGAAAAGGGGGTGATATTCACCTCTTCTACACTATCGGGTAATAGAGGCGTTTGGACAAACGTGTTAATCCATTTTTATGGGGTAATTTAAACCTCTCTTTTTTCTCTATTCTGTCTCCCGTTTTGCCTAGAGGGAAGTGGACGATCTAACTTTCAAACTCCTGTTATATTTCTGATTAAATTCGTGCGGGATCAAAGACAGTTTAGGTGTCGCGGGACTTGATCGGGTTCAAATCCCGAGTCTATTCACGGCGCCTCTGTTGATTCTGGCTTACATGTGTAGCAGTGGCGGGATTGCGGTGGTGGGTTTTTAAGTCCCTTAAAAAAAGGCGTGACGATATATTATGTTATAATGTTCTTTAGGAGGTTTATGTTTATGTTTTAAACATTGTGGAATAAACAAATAAAGTATTGAGTATTGAGTTTATATAATAAAAATGTTTGAACCATACATGGATGGCGTAACAAATTCAACAGACTTTAATTTCATAGTACGTGAATAGTAAGTAGATGTAAATAAATCTAATTTTGAACAGCATACAACACAGTATCACTTTTGAAGCGGTTAGTACAAATTGATTGTTAAAAACAAATTCTTATCACTCCTAGATAACAGGGCACTTCGACTGAGCCACTTTGTGGGATTAGTTAAAAGGTAAACAATAACGCGCATGTACCTATTGTTTACTATGTAGCTGGAAAACATTTCAACAAACCTGTATTTTATACAAATAGTTGGAATCAATTCAATTAGTAGATTTTTTGTGATCTGCTCACTTATTTAAATCTAATAGGTACTCAGAATAAGATGCAACTAGCTGCTATAAGTCATGATTGGTTTATAGTTTAATTGGATTAAAAATTCGATTACGTGGTGTAAGCAGAAAATCTATATTCAAATTAATTTGAGATGGATTTTTCTCAAAACTTATTGATAAGGAGTGAAATTTGTTGGAAATTAGAAAAGTTGATTAATGAATTCCTATTGTAGGTGCCTCGACATCTGTGGTCGATTGTGGACGAGACTCGGGTTGGAGACAGACCCAATAAGCTCACTTGAACATTTACAGAACCTTAAAATTACTCAGTTACAATTTCAGCATGATCCTACCAGTAAATAAGTACTTACTCGGAGAATTACCATTCTAAAATTAGTAATGAGAATGGAAATTTTAAATCGAAGTGACTCAACAAATTATAAATTAGTAGACTCATTTCGTTTTAAAATTTTATTCATTTTAAAACGAACGAATGATTAAGTGTCGGTAATCGAGTCTGTCCTTAATTCTGATAAAATTGAAAATAAAAAATTCTACCTACCTAATAAAAACAGAAAACGATATAAAAAATTGAGAGAAAAACGGATTAGGAATTAAAATAAATATTTATTAATGAAAACAAATGTTATAACATTTATTTAAAGGTACTTACTTCTTACAATTAGGCCCAATCTATGGAATTAGGCTAGATTAGTCAGATTATAGAAAAAATATAGTAACAACAATGAAAAAGATTTACCTATTGCATTTGTAAAAGCAATAATTGTATTCATTAAAATGAATGTTGATCAAAATATTAACTATTGTTGTTATAATATGTGACAGTTACGAGACCGGTAATTGTGGGTCTTTCGGTAGTGAGATCTTGAACTGCATTAAGACTATCAAGTAGATAGCGATTGTGCTGATTGCCTGGAAGCAAAGTAAATGTAAATACTTACTACTATACTCCAGAATTACCTAATTTTGATTGAATAGAAAAATTTGTGATTTTTGTAATCAAAGTGATTGAATTGTCTTCACTATGGTTGGTATCTACGACTATACCTATTCTATTTGATTCTATGAGATAGATAGAAGTAAAAAAAAAACTAAAATTTTACATTTTTAAGTATGATTGTCATTCAACCGTTCATTGTATTGCTGTTTTTATATTTTAATAATGGTGTAAAGTTATAAGGCATATTAAAACGATATTTTAAAGCTAGAGCAATGTTAGTGGCTTTTATGTATGCCTATAGCTTCGAGTAGGTGTATTTTATACTTAAAATTGCTTTTGTGTCGTAGAGTATAAGAATGAAAGTAGAAAATTCGCAGGCTGATACAGTAGAAAGTACTTTTTTTTTTTTTTTTTTTTTTATTCTATAATAGGTTTGCGCTTGACCACAACTTGCCTGATCTGAAGCAATGTTGCAGTCTACGATGGAACGCGCCTACCCAATAAATACCGATTCACTCGTGACTTGAAGACAGGTAGATTACAGCTATCGGGAAACAGAGATGCCGGCAACGAATTCCACAACTTGGCGGTTCGCACAATAAAAGTGGAAGCAAAGCGCTTTGTGCGTGCCCGTGGAATTTCCACCATATAACGGTGGCGCATAGCCGTACCTCTACTTGTACGATGGAAGAATGGGGATGGGGGAATAAGATTGTGTAATTCCAACGCACACTCTCCGAAGTGTATCCGATAAAAGACCGAAAGACTAGCAACTATGCGGCGATGCTCGAGGCTCTGCAACTTAGCCTTGATGAGGGACTCGTTGCCAATAAGCCTCTTAGCTCGCCTTTCAATAGACTCCAACGCCTCGAGTTGGTATTTAGCTGACCCATCCCAAAGATGCGAGCAGTACTCCATGCAGGAACGAACTTGTGCTTGATATAGTTCGAGCATTTGTTTCGGTGTGAAGTACTGACGCACCTTCGCGAGGACACCTAGTTTTTTGGCAGCTAGTTGAGCCTTGGACTCAATATACGGGCCAAAATTGAGGGTCGAAGTCATATTGACGCCAAGAAGCTCCAGGTGGTCTGTAATTGGCACGGACACACCTCGAAAAGTGGGAGCCAATAGAAATGGCCTTTTTTTGGCGGAAAATAGGCACGCCTGGGTTTTAGCAGCGTTGAACTTGACTAGATTGGCGTCGCCCCAATCGGAGACAGCCTTGAGAGACAAGTTCAAGCGCTCAACCATGGCTACTCTATGGGACTGAATCTCAGCCGCACTGGCACGGGGACTGGACATATAACTCTCTACAACTGTGCTGTCGTCTGCATACCCAAAGGTACCGGGTTTAAGCAGATCGTTAATATGCAGCAGAAAAAGAGTCGCAGAGAGCACTGAACCCTGAGGAACACCGGCATTAATATCCATTTGATCGGAAGAGCAGCCATCAATGACCACTCGGATTGATCTATTCCTCAAGAAGTCCGATATCCAATCGCAGAAACCAGTGGGCAAGCCGTAAGAAGGAAGCTTACTAATAAGACCATCATGCCAAACCCTGTCAAAGGCCTTGGAGATATCAAGAGAAACAGTAAGTGCTTCTCCGTACCTCTCCAAGGCCTCATTCCAGATGTATGTGGCGTACGCTAAAAGATCCCCAGTCGACCGATTCTGGCGGAATCCATACTGTCGGTCGCTGAGGAGATCATTGGCTTCTAGGTACGCCAGGAGCCTGCGATTAACAACACGCTCCATGCTCTTACAGAGTATGGAGGTGACCGAAATAGGCCTATAGTTGGCAGGATCGGCACGACTGCCTTTTTTGGGCACGGGCTGCACGTTAGCAAGCTTCCAAGATGTCGGCACTTGACCAGTCCTTAGAGATAGCCTAAAGAGGCGTGTCAATACAGGAGACAACTCAGGCGCACAAGTCCTCAACACTATGGCTGGAATACCATCAGGTCCACTGGCTTTGTTCACGTCAAGATTGCGTAGCGTATTGCGGACCTCCGTTTGGCGTATGCGAATTTCCGACATATGAGTCGTACTGCCAAGTGTAGCAGGAGGTACCGCGCTACCAGCATCTAGACGTGAAGCCTCTGCAAATAAAGAAGCAAACAAATTTGCTTTATCCTCAGCAGTGTGAGCCAGTGTTCCATCAGGTTTCTGTAGTGGAGGCAGTGAGGGGCGGCAGAAGTTCGCCTCGACCGATTTAGCTAGGGACCAAAACGCTTTACTACCCGCTGGATATGAAGCAAGTTTGTTCCCTATACGGCTAATATGGTCAAAGCGAGCCCTCTGCATCGCTTTTTTGCAGGACTTGGCAGCCCTGTTGAAGGCTCTCTTCTTTTGGCGTATGTCCCTGGCATTGTGGTGTCGAGCATCAACCCAAGCTAGATAGGCCACATGTTTTTGCATCTCTGCGCGTCTACATTGTGGCCCAAACCATGGGCGAGCTTGGCTTGACTGCGGTACGTCCGAGTATGGAATGAAATACTCCATAGCCTGACGCAGCACATCAGTCACGGCTTCTGCACAGGTAGAGGGATCACCAGAAGAGAAGCATACGGGCTGCCACGGATAAGATGCAAAGAAGGACCGCATCTCATCCCAGTCTGCTGACTTGTACCGCCACATTCGCCGATTTCCTCTAGGGCTGGGGTCTGGCGGGGAGTAGACGGATACTGATTTGACCAGACAGTGGTCTGATTTACCCAGAGGTGAAGAGATTGATACTGAGTAACTGTCTGGATCAGTCGTCAGCAGAAGGTCCAAGCAATAGGGTGTGTGCGAGTCAACATCTGGTACCCGTGTGGCACCACGGACTAGCTGGGTGAGATTCAATGTCAAGGCCAGCTTCCGCGTTTCTCTACCTGCATGGTCAGTGTCTAGGTAGGGGAAGAGCCACTCTTGATGGTGAGCATTGAAATCACCCAGCAGAACCAATTGTGCAGAGGGGTACATTTGTTGAGCCGCTTCAGCCGCCTCACTTAGGTATTCGGTGAGCCTGGTTGTCTGCTGATCTCCGCTGTGCGAGCGATAGACACAGGCATATAGAATTTTCTCTATGCCTGTATCCACCATCACCCAAAGAGCAGAGAATCTGCGGTCTTCGAGGTTCCGGAGACGCCGGCAGCATATGTCGTCCCGGGCGTACAAACACACTCCCGCGTGAGGTTTAAAATTGTGTTCCAGTGTGTACCCCGGGTACGACAAGTACGCCACGTCTGACGGGCTACCTATTTGCGTCTCCGTTAGGAACAAGAAAGTACCAATAAAAGTAGGTGCCTACTCGCCTTTTACAAAGCTCCCTTTTATCCCGTCACAGAGTCTTGATAGAAAATCAATACACCTATTACGACTTAATATAAAGATCATCTTATGATTTCCGTGCTCGTAGTTTCCTGTTTATGATTTCTAAAGGTTTGATTAAGCTTTTCTTCTGAATGTATTTATGTTACGAAACCGGAAGTTTCTCCTGGGGTTAAATTTAATGCCAAGTATGTATGTATCTTACCCTAATAATTAATGACTTTGATGTATGTTAAGCAAGTTAGTAGTTTAAAAGTTTACTTACCGAAGTCAGTAATTCCCTATTGACCTCAGCATAACCTTTGAGGCTGACGACAGCTGGGTTCATTTCAATTGCTTGGATGAAGTGGTCAATCTGTGAATTATATTTAAGGTACGAACTAGGAGTAAACAATTAAAAGAATTGAATGAGAAATAATAAATTTATATTCAATACTATATTTCGTAGCAATGCTACGCGAGTAAGTCGTAGTCGGTACAATATTTCGTAGCAATACTACGCGACTAACTCGTAGGCGATATAATAATTTGTAGCAATACTACGCGAGTAAGTCATAGTCGCTACTATATTTCGTAGCGATGCTACGCGAGTAAGTCGTAGTCGGAACAGTATTTCGGAGCGATGCTACGCGTTAAGTCGTAGACGGTACAATATTTCGTAGCACTGCTACGCGTCTAACTCGTTGGCGCTACAATATTTCGTAGCAATGCTACGTGAGTAAGTCGTAGTCGTTACGATACTCCGTAGAAATTCTACATGAGTAATGGCGCAATTACATTCGGTCGTTAGTTCGTATTTCAATGTGATTCGCACATACGACTAAATGTAAATAATAGAAGTCCAATACGTCGTTCGAACAACTTACTACAAACATTTTAAATAGGCGTACGACCTAAATGTAATTTTTATGAACCTTCAGATGCTCGAATTAGAGCAACGTTTTTCGTACACCCGAATGCGGACTAGCGATAACGTAATTTTATTATTTATTATGTTCAAAATAAATTGTACACTTTACGAAACAGCGTCACTACATTAAAAACATAAAACACGTATAGTGATCGGAAGATTGAAAATTACGATTCATTTCCTAGGGACATGGCAATTGTTACTGCTCCGCGGTTTTTATCGTCAACATTATTGATTCTATCTACGTGAGATAACGGCATTTGAGTAACACGTACCTAAGTGCCTATAACCGAACTTATATTGGTTACTAGCTACCTGCCATCGTCAGTGACTTGATTCGCGAATTTCATACTTTCAGCCATAATCATTTTACCGTAATAAAGTGTGCTATGTTTTAGCAAATTTATTATAAGTATCTAATAAAACCGATTGTTCAATAGCTAGATAAATTTTAAACAAGGAATATTTTTGAAGTTTTGACAGTCAATTCAACCCCATTTAGGGTCCCGGTACTGCTGAGGACGGGTCTTCTCTCAACTAACTTACGAGTTGAGAGAATTTAGGCCTTAATACTTATATGCTGTCCAAGTGTGGGTTGTTGGACGTCACATGTCCTCGAATGATGAGACTTAAACATGTTTTCCTTTACCGATCAATATCGGCAATGAAACAATTCATCGAGCACTAAGATGTAATGAAAACCGGTGACGTTATATTTTAAAGGCGAGGCCGATACTGCTGCGCAACCACTGCTCTTGTTTTGACTATAAATGTATAGAAAGTCGGTCAAAGTTTATGAGGCAATTTTAAACCTGTCTTTTTTATTTATATTGTCTCCCGTTATGCCTGGAGGGAAGTACACAATGTAACTTTCTAACTCCTCCTATTATCTTTCCGATTAGATTCATGCGGGATTCAAGACAGTTTAGGTGTCCCGGGAATGTTCGGGTTCAAATACCGAGTCTCTCCACGGCGCCGTTGTCGATCCAGGCTTACAGGAGTAGCAACGGTGGGATTCCGGTGTTGGGTTAAGTCCCATTAAAAAAAATGACTGTCAAAATGTTAAAAGTAATCATTAGGTAGTAGTACCTAGTAGGTATGTCTTCTTACCTCTTTCTGTGTTGGTCTGTCGACTGATAGAACATCGACAGAAAGCAGTGTGTCCTGAACTCCAGCTGCTACCTAGTAGAAACGTAATCTACAGTAATTACAATTAAGTACCCACCAACAAATAATAAACATAGAGAAACCTCGGAAATGTACGCTTACGATCTTTCTTTAAGTAGCTAATTGTTGTGTTTGTTGAGGCCGGGCCGGTGGAGTGGTTGGTACGATACTTGCTTTTCACGCCGCAGGTCGTGGATTAGATTTTTATACAAGTAAGACTCTTGCGTGATAAACACGTTTGTTTGTCTTGTCTGGGTGTAATTATCTATATTTAAGTATGTATTTACAAAAGAAAAGTATTATAAGTAGTATATATATAGTTATCTGGTTTCCATAGTAGCTCTGCTTAGTTTGGGATTAGAGCACCGTTTGTATTAATGTACCACTACATTATATTATTATTATTATTGTTCACGAAACCGCGGTTAAGTGAATGCGGAACCACTGCCTGGAAAGTGGGTTGGCAGAGGAACACCGGGAGGTTTTAGTGAGTAAACTTCTTTGGAGTCTGACATACCCACTGTGACACGTCCTGATGCAATGGGACGAAATGATTCCCCTCTAAAAAAGGTATATACAAATGAATACCTATGATTCAAATTATACCTCGAACCTGCGCAATTATGTGTAACCCTACAAAATGTATGGGTAACTGGCTTCCGCCTTCGGCTTCGCCTGCGTGATATTATCATAAAGAGTAGCCTACGTGGTATTTCAGACTACAATCCTATAACTATACCAAATTTCATACATATTCATACATTAATTTTGACGACAAAAAGAAGGTCGTTATAAGCTTGACACGTGTATCTGTGTACAAGTTTGCTGGCAAGTAGTACCTAAACGGATTAACCAATTTTGATGTGGTTTTTAATTTTAAAGTTCTAAGCAAAAAAACATGCGTCGGAGGTTATTGATTTTGAGGTATATTATTATTGCTAGAGAAGAACGTACTTAGTTAAAGAGTAATTATTACGTTAGCTAATAATAAATTCATTACAGTTTTAATTTAGATTATACGATCACTTTGTTGTTACACATTTAGCTTTGATGTTTTATTCCCTTGAAACAGTTAAGCCATACCTTTAGCGTAGACTTATGAGAACAGTCAACGAATATAAAAAGCAGGGTTGAGCAGTACGCTGCGTCGACGATCAAGCCGACTTCTTTGAAGCTGAACCCAAACCCGTGGTCCACGATCTCTGAGAGCGCGCCGTACACCGCTATTGTTATGTTCGCAAACCTTATAAAATACCAATGGAATTAGAATTTTAATATACATCGGAGTACCTTCTACAAAAAGCGTTAGATATAGTTAATACTATAGTTACTTATACTGTGTTTTTCCTTACCGTGCCAAAAAGATAAACAAAGCTTCAGTTTTCGTATCACTTTAGAATATCACGATTTTATCAATCAACCACACTATGTATCGACTTAAAAATGTCTTATTCCATTGAGTAAACACTTTAACTATGAAATTAACTGAAAAATGTTTTAAATCAACCAGTTAAATACGAATTATTGATAAAATTCTAAACACATTCCAAAATTCATGACCACAGGTTATGCAAGGAAACGGCCTGTTTGACATTTTTATACTTTTTAAATTAGAGTGTGGACATAGATTTTTATGGATTCGATAACCATAGATTTAGGAAGAACTGAGTGAATGATATCCAGTCAAATGAACATGTGATGTTTAGATTGTACTTTAATGTAAAGTATTGTCTTAAATTATTTTATTAGTGGATAAATACTGTCTTCTTTAAATATGAAAATTTTGTTTTTTAACCACGTAACTGATGTTGTATGAAATTGAGTGCTATTAAATATAATTAGTTGTATCGTATCGTCGCTCTTTAAAATGTTCTAAACGATCATTTAAATAAAATCAATCTGTACTTCCCTTGGTCACGCCATGACTTGAGAACGTTTACACCAAAATGGGTAATTTAAGTATTTTAGTGTCTAGATTTAAAATTTACTCAGAAGTTTGAAAAAAAAAGCAGCTCTGCCTATTTTAAAAGATCTTTTCCTTAACAGTTTAATACATGGTAAGGCTGTAGTCAATTTATCGGTATTCATCTAGAGCAGCGGTCGTCAAAGTGCGGCCCGCAGACGATATTTCTGCGGCCCGCGACAAACGAAATAATTTTAGTAGATAACAACCTCGATGTCCAACAAAAAAAATGCTAATGATAAGTTTGTCGTCTGTTATTTTATATGATTCAAATCAAATCAAATTCTTTATTTTGAAATTATTTTACTGTCAGGTGGTTCACCAGTATTCAATTATCACCAACGAAATATTCAGTGCTCGCTTCGCTTGCTTTATCATTTATTTATTTTATTTTCCATTTTCTTTTTTGTTAACGATAGTTTTTGGCTCGCTTTTCTCACACTATTACGACTTTTTTTCTATTCGTTGTACCCAAGAAACATTTCGCTTCGCACTTGCTTTGCTCGCGTTTTCATTAATGAACAAAATTTCCGGGCTCACTTCGATTCGCGCCGAAAATCGCACTGTCATTTACCTATCCTTTGTTTTACAGTATTACTACCAACAAACTTTTCGCGCTCGCTCCGCTCGCGATGCATTTGTACGCTATTTCCTACTTTCGCTATTATTTTCGTTGTTACCAACAAATAACTTCGCTGCGCTTGCGTTTTTATAACCACATGACTCCTCCCTCTCTAACTAACACAGAGTTCATCCCGCATCCGCATTAGCCTACTCAGATTCACTAACAGATTATTGATTTATAAAAAAAAATGTGAGTGTACTTATGTACGCGCGTGAGAAGTTATACTTCTTTGGCATCATTAAATAAGCAGACAGCTTCATACTGTTAATTTTGTGTCATAGATGCGCGCGCATCTTAAAATTTCACTCTCATAATTTTTCATTACGCGCCTAAAGAAGTATAACTTCAAAAATTAACAAAATAGCTTGTTTGACCCCTCATCTTAATTTTGGTAACTGGCCAGAAAAAGAGAAATATGACAGAAGTCTTTGAAACGTATGGCTTGTATTCTTTTAATATTATCAAATTTTTAAACATTTATAATATTTCCTGTCTTCAACAATTTATTTGAGATACGACTGTATTATTGTATTCCAGTGTTTTAATAATGTAAAGCTTCTTGGTTCCGAATAATGAATGATTAGCAATCTATTCAGTCACTCTTTCACAAATCATTCAATGTATTCAATCATGGTGGCCCTACCCTAAAAATATAGTCTTTGGTCACGAGGCGGCCATATTTGTTGATATAATATGCATCCTAAGGAAAAACAGACCATAGCTATTTTTGTTCGGTAATAAAATTGTCTAACGGTTTATAAGCTTAATTTTCTAATACAATCAAGACATTACCTACATAATATGATGCTCGTAATTCATTTACTAACTAATTTAGCTCGTGTTAAATAAGTGGGTATTCTATGTATAGTTATATCTATAGTACTATCTAAGTGCGAAATTTCATTCAATTTTCTCCAGCTGTTTTAACATGAATCAGCAACCGATATCTATTTATCCTTCCTTGTCAACTTCATATATATTCAAGTTACCATCAAATCGATGGTAGTTTACATACACTGCACTTAGTGGTGCCGCTGCCACCGGAAAATACTATGTAAGTAACTATTAGCGCAAGTATTTACGGATGTAAACCACGCACTTTATGATCGAGTGTTATGTGGTTTCCAGGGTTATCTATCTACACCCAGGAAACCACATACGGCTTGCCTACTAAATAAAATCACTTGACTTACATAAAGAGACAGTACGTAGAGTAGGTGCGTGCGTATGCATTCCCTAGTGACTGCAACAACTCCGACAGGTTTAACCACAAATAACGATATCGAGATATTAACTTCGCAGAGCAATCAATTTCCACATCCTGTGAAGAATAACACCGTTTTAATCTTCTTATTTTCACAATATTTATTTTATTTAACAGTGAACAACAATTCTTCTGCTCTACAAATTAGTATCTGTTCTTTTACGGCAGATACGCAAGTTAGTTTCGCACTATCCGGTACAAAGGACATAGGGAAAACCTATATCAAAAATCTGATGTCACCTGTGGGTATCATATGTCCTCGAATGCCAACATCGTCACCTGTGGACCTGTTGGCGTAGTGGCTCTATTCCCACCCAAGTCAAATTTTTGTGTGATGAGAATGATTGTTTATTCTGTGTCTGGGATAAATTTATCTATAGTAGGTATGTATGTATTAACAAAAGAAAAGTCACCAATTTGCACTTGGTCAGTCTGTGTGGATTAAGGCCTAAACTCTCTCAAGTCGGAAGACAGTTGAGAGAAGACCCGTGCCCAGCAGTGGGACACTAAAAAGGTTGGAAGCGATATACCAATTATCTGATTTCCATAACACAAGTCCTGCTAAGCTTGGGATCCGATGACCGCGTGTTAATGTCCCAGAATATTAATACTATTTTATTTTTTTTGACTGTGGTTCCTTTCGGCTCTTTGTCTGTAAATCTACCTTCCCGATCCAGAAATCTTGTTCTTTTAAGAATACTTCACAACGATAATCTTACCCTGCGAAAACATTCCGAAAGACTCTGCGACGCAATTTTAATTCCTTTGCAGTTGATGTACCAAAGCGCGCAGTTCATATTGATCATAGTAATAATGTGGAAGTACGCAGTCGTGTGTCGCAGCAGGAACCCGTCCAATAATGCGCAAAGGCTTAACAAGAAACACACGGCCAACAGTAAGCAACCGACACTAATGATCACTATTATTGTCTTCAGATTAGGAAATTGTAAGTTTTCACCAGTGACACGGTAGTATCGGACCTGAAATTGAATAGTTTCTAAGTAAAAGGCATACTTACCTACATAATATCTATCCCTTAAGTTGAAGTAGGTACTTAAGTAAAAAAGTAACCAACACACAGGGCACATAGGTTAATACAGTTGCAATTAGGGAATGCCTCAAGTATGTCTTAAAAATACTTCTAAGATATTCCCGTTTCATCAAGAGGTTTCCTGGGCCTCTAAACAAATTACATAGCAAAGCGATAGGGAATCATTTTCGAAATGTCACGTGACAATCTTATGTCAATACCATACATTTTGTTCTCTTCGATCTTACGTTATGGCTTCGCTATACAAATATAGAGGCCCTGCTACTTTGATGTTACTGATACGGATAGAACAAACAAAACAATGTTAAGACTGCTGTGGGACCAACTAAGAACACGTGTTACCCATCAAGGTAGGTAGTGTAGGTACTACTACTACTACTACTTCGTAGATACCTAAATATGTACTAGGATCTGAAGCTCAGCCAACGAGAAACAAATCTCTACAGTTAAACCTTGTTATCTAAAAACAAACCTGAAATTTTCCCCAATTTGTTTTATAGATTGCGACTTGATGCGCAACACCCCAACCGACGAACGGTATCCAGAAATGCGGCACCAGGAATATAACGAATAGTATAGCATAAATGTAGTCGTCGAAACGTCGAATAGAGCGTAGAATCATAATGCGCTCATATCCCACCACCAACACCACGAACGTTGCTGCGATGTAGAAACACACTGCGTACATGGTTGCCCTTGATTTCCAGCTAAAAGTTATTGTCCCTGTAATGTTCAATACCATTTTATGCGAGTGATTTTGTTTATAGGAACATCGGAATTTGTTGCCTTTAATTTAACGTATTTTTATATGTCATTTTATTTACGTATTTTTTAGGAACTGTGGGTCTTTTAGGGAAGATTCAGATGATCAAGCCCAAGGAAGAGTCCCGGAAATGTTTAAGTGGATAGCAAACTATGGTAGTTAGGTTCTCTTTAACTATTTAATACGTAGAGCTAAAAAGATGAGGATTTTACTAAAATAATTATTATGCTGCGTTGTGCATATCAAACTAACTATAATTAAAAAAATAAGGTGACCTGGTCGGGACCGTGTGATGGGCATCACAGCTAGAGCTCGGAATAGCACCAGCAGCAGCTTGTGGTCTCTATAGAACTGATCGTGGATCTCGCATGTGTCACCATCTTGCGACGACAGCAAGTCTCGTTGTTCCTGTTCCTACATTAAATAAGTATTATAATGCCATAATTGTCGACACCTACTGAATTTTGGTCGTGATTAGACAGATTTACAAAAAAGAGCTGTAAGAGCTATCTTCAGCTATTTTTCTCAGTAGTTGCCAGTCATTCACTGCACGGTACCAAAGAAATTGGACTATTTTTATGTAGACTCGCGTATCAACAAAATAAAGCATACCTATTTTCATTTCATTTCAGGGTACCACATTTTCTACACTAGCTAAGTACCTACCTAACAGCTGCAGATAGTTAGGTATTGTGAGTAGATCAAATTACTTACATAATCTCGCTGAGTCTTTTCATAAACTGTCTTATCAGTCTGAACATGTTTCATGTCATGATGTAGAAGACTGTTGTTTATGCCTTCATCAAATTGATAGTCAGGAATTGGTATCATTTCTGCAAATATTACCGACTGTCGTACGAACCACCTGCCTACATAAAGCGATGAAACGTGAAACAAGTGACATTATCGAATTGTAAACACGGTGAGTAAATTTAATTAAAATTTAAAGCAAATGACTTAGTCGCTCTTTGCATATTAAATGAAGAAAGCCTTCTAATAACGTTTACTTACTTAGGTATCTATTACGTATCGCTTATTTGGCTGAAATAAAACATATAAAACGCGATAGCGAATAGAATTTTACCTTCTGTCATATGGGACCTTAGGAGGATAGTAATTAAGTTTAGGCCGACCGTTTCACTCGCGTATCGCCTATCGCCCAGATTCTGACTCCTCAAGCTGCACAGACAGTGAAGATGGTTCAAGCGATATGCATATTAGTGACGAATAGTCTTACACTACTTTTATCTGCGGTTAAATAGTTCTTAATGTTTTATGACTTTGTACCTCAGATGGCGATACTCGAGTTAAACGGTCGGCCTATAGTTGACTGGTTTGTTTTTAGCAATGCGAAGTCTTACGACCGCGCCTATTGTGACTCAGAACACGAAAAATAATTGATAACTGACAGTCTCAGAGCAGCCAATCGACCTGTTGAGTCGATATGCAGTCCTATATTTTTCCTTTTAAGCAAGGAGTTAACAAACTAAAGGTCTTCAAAAAATAACAGTTAGGTATTTTTTTATATGCAATATATTATTAAATAATTATGCAATTCCTTTCTAAAAACCAGACAGCGCGCGCGTCATTGCACCGTACGTTAGGTATTGTACACAAAAAATAGACTTTTACTTAGCCGAAAATTAAATTCGTTCAAAATTTATTTTCTTGTATCACGATTAAGATTTGATTTCACATAGGGTACGTTTGCAGACAGGTTAGTTAATTAATACTTTAAAGTAACTGGGAACCGGGAATTGAGCCTTATGGATTGCATAAAATTCGCCCCTGACGATGTGCCTACACGTGACTGTTTGCCGACATTATGTATTCGGTTTACATTTTGGGTATAAGAATTTGAAATAACAAAACTCAATAATTCATCTCGTAACGAAAGTATAATATAAAAATATCACAGTATTATTTTCACATTATACACGCATCAGTAAGATCTATAACAGTAGGTAGGTTTATATTACAACCTACTTTTATATTAAATGTGCAATGTGCATGTTTAATGGCAACATATTTAGCAGAATATTCAAGATTTCATTACTTTTTACATTACCTTTTATAATTATTTTTACAAATAATGGAAAGAAGATATTTGAAATATATCCGTTTTAAATATATTCGTGATTGCTTAATAGCAGTTACATAATACTTAATTACCTAATACTTACAAATTACCCAATAATTTTGTTAAATAGAATTAGGTATAAATATTTACAAAAAAATCCTTTTATTAAAAATCCAAGTTCGTAAGCAATATTTTTAACATAACTGTTACTAAGACTTGAGCTTAGCTAGTTGCGCCATAAGATCCTTGTCCGCGTCAGAGGTGGACTCGCCGACTTTGTTCCGCGCAACCGCAGGAGCGTTGGCCATCTGTAATGAAATAACATTGGATGAAAAATGGAGTAAAGTAAACTTTGAAACATTTGAACTGCCTCGTTGTTGTAATAGTAGCATGATTGATACTAGTCGCGGAGCCCTGGGTCAAGCAGAAGTGCTATTGAGTTCGTGTACTAAATCTATGATTATAAACAACACCTACAAAGCAAAAGTAAGAAACACAGGGACTTGATGTTCTAGAAATTACACAGATTTTCAGATTTCACAAGTATAGCTCTTCTAAAGGTGTTAGTCTTACTCTAACACACAACCGCCGTCTATGTATGACACATAATAATATGATGAACAGTAAAGGTGTGCATATTCAGTAGTAGGTGGTGTACTTTAGTCATACATTATAGCAATACTAGTTACCTAGGTACTGCGATGTGAGTGTGACATACTGAATCCTTACCTTTCCACTGATTTCAATGCCAATTTCATCGAGGACCTTGTTGACAATGCCCTCAGTTTCCTCTTCATCCCCAGATTCGTCCATGATGTCGTCAAGTGTGTCTGCAACTGGAAAACCACATTAAAACAACATGAGTTATGTTTACAGGCATATTAGAAGCAGAGATATAAAGGCGTTAAAATTTTGTGCTTATAGGTGAGCATAGAAAGTAACAACCACTGAATATCTTGCTGTAAGGTATGTATGGGTTTTCTCTTTCAACTATCATATATGTTTTTGAGATTTATCACAGTTTCAACCGAATTGCGTATGTAATTTCGCAAGAAAGATTCAGATTGAAAAATTCAAACCACAAATTTGAATATGTCATATTAAACTTCTTCCTACATTCTATACTTCTTGCATCCCTGTAAAACTTATCTTCTCAAAGTAGAACGAGTCTTATCAACTCATAATAATTATTACTTACTCATGTCGTCAGTCAAATCCATCTTAGCATTAGCGTGTTTGAAGGCCTCCATGTCTTTAGCTATCTGCTGTGGGTTCATAACCTTGTTCATATTGCCTATAGTTTTAGCAGTAGTGCCCATTGCGTTTGCAATTGCTATGTTTGCACCCATCGCCTTGTTATGGATTTGTACACTTGAAATCTGAAACATATTTGTCATAACTAAGTTATTTTTGTTCTCAACAATACAACAAATAACAAAAAGCAAAACAAAAGCTTATGCCTATTATCGGAATTCTAAACAATCCTGATATGAGCAGGATAAGGTGAAATAGAGGGTTAGCTTATTGCCGATCATGAGACCGATGCATGCATCAGACAAAGATTTCACTCTTAAATGAACCTTTAATAACACTATTTGCTTGACCTGAGTCCAGACCTCTTTTATGAAGTTAATAAGGCAGATTTCAGATGGATAAATCTACATTGTAGATGAGTTATGAACAATAATGAATTTATTTGCGTTTTGTGCCTCTAGATAATTTTTTACTTTTTAGAATGAAGGGAATTTAAAATTTTTATGACATAGCACTATGTTTTATCTTTCTTCGTATACTGAGCTTCAGGAGACCCACATCGTGTAGGCCAGAATAATGGACCCTTTTGTTGTTTGCGCACCTGTCAGCCTTTTGATCAGTCCATAGTTCTGGACTTTGGATAATAAGCATCTACAAAACATATACTATGATTAATACCTTACTGTTAGCTGCAAACATTCGTGTTTTCTGTTTCCTGAGTTGTACTAATTGTTTTGCTAATATTTTACAGCCTTCATTGTTGCCTTCTTTAGCCATTTTCTTTATTTCCATTTCCTGAAAAATTATAAGAAAAGTTTTACTGTGTTATTCAATAGTCTGTTGTGTTATAGACTATAAGACAACAGACTATTGAATAACACAGTAAACCTTATAGTAGATTATTCATGTTACAGAAGAAAGATATTAAATCAGAGCTAGATTCCATTAATGAGTTACAACGAAGTAGGGTTGTTTCGCCGGTTTCCCGACCACCTTGGGTAGGCGACTACTTGTCGGACTAAGTTTCTTTAAAATAAAATCAAGTAGTTGGTAATAGAAATGCTCATTTATCAAAAATGTCAGATAGCAACTCATCGCAAACCAGCAAGAACTGCAATATTTTGTATTGATTAGTGGGATCCTAATGCTTCATACAGGTCTTTTACAATTTTGAATGTAGCATTAGGAGTTTTTTTGTAGTACTTCGATAAGCAATCACCAGTTACATTGAAAAAACTTGTAAAAAATTGGGTGCTAAACAGGTGGTTGTAAACCAGAATTAAATAAAAGAATTTGCTTCTCGCCACCATATTTTAATATGAGAGAAATAATGACCAGTAACAGAACAGTTTTCATATTAAAATAGTGGTCACACACCAGCTCACTAGTGGTCATAAACTGGTAAAAGTGGTTGTTTTTGCTATTTTTCAGCATTTTATAAATATTTTTGTAAAAATGTATGTTATATTATGTTTGCATCTAAACAAGATTGTATTTGGGACAAATAAACAAACTATTTTGTATGTAGAAAGTAGTTCTTTTTTCATTATCAGACTGGGTGTTTGCACTGCAAAACAAAACAGTATACAAGCATAATCTTATCTTTTTCTACTCATCTCTAAACAATAGAGATAGATAGTGCTTGCAACATGTTTTCTTGTGCATATTTCGCCGGTCGAAACTAGGGGTTATGTGAGCAATCCAGCTGACCAGTTGCTAACTAGCAAAATGACCCTAAGTAAGTAATTAACATTGTTGGTACTACTATTGGAGTGAATTCTTACAATCTTTTTCTCTTCTCTTTCCAAAGCTGCCTTGTCTCTGTCCAAGTCTCGTGCCGCCTTACGTAGTTCCCGATCATTCTGCCTTTGTTGTTCTAAAACGATACAAAAACACATTCAATCAAACCTCAAACCTGTGAGGTAGTGGCCCCAAATTTGGTAAGTAACTAAGTAGGATCTTTAACCTAACACAATTTGTTGATAATACCTCAAACTAAATAGAGATAAGCTATAATGCACATTACACAGTGTTCTAACTTCTTAACCTTTATTTTTAACTTATACGAAAAAGAATCAAACAATTAAAGATGGTAGAAAGCAAGGATATAGTGAATTTTATCACTACCAAGGATTTCTGTTTTGTAAACAAGGCTAAGATAACCTAAACCATTTAAACTGACCTTTAACCGTTGGTTGTTTTCCAAAAAAGAAATCCATTATCAGAGTATAACGCTATTATTCTTATATAATTAAATCCTTGTTTGCTTTTTTATAAGAATATTATACTATACTTTTCACAAATTTACAAAAAATCGCACTCTGACTTGATGACACATCGGTGACGTAATTGACGGAATATCAGATGACTCATATTTCTTCGGTCGTTATTAAAGCGCCATACAGTCCAAAATTGTACAATTTGTAAGGTGTCCGGTAAAATGAAAGAAGGGTCTTATGAGAATGGGACACCACGGTGCGGTGCGGTGGCGCGACATGGGCGCGACCATGGTTGCTCCACCAACAAAATGTATATCTACAGTTGTACGTAGGTTCAATTCAACTTGGTCGCGCAACCAAGTCATTGTTGGCGACATGGCGACCGAATCATCCTCTTTGGAATCATCAGCTGGTGTCGCAAGTCGCAACTATTATTATGTATTAAGTTATTTGGCATTTTACTCACTCTGCCAACAGTTGACTACACTTGCTACCAAGAATGCTGCTCCCCCACTCGTGGGGTCGAAATATGGCGCGAGACGCCATCAGTGCAATGGTAAAAAATCTTATTTGAAGTACCTACCTATTTACTTGTTTACAGTGCAGTGGTATCGGATATACAGAATATATCCTATTTCTATGAGTGGTACGAAATAGAACGTAATCTGTGATACATCACAGACTACTGAGAGAACCTAAGATTATTTATTAAATAGCTTACGGTAGAACATCATACGTTTTTTTTTATCCTATAATAGGTTTGCGCTTGACCACAACTTGCCTGATGTGAAGCAATGTTGCAGTCTACGATGGAACGCGCTTACCTTATAAATACCGATTCACTCGTGACTTGAAGGCAGGTAGATTATAGTTATCAGGAAACAGAGATGCCGGCAACGAATTCCACAACTTGGCAGTTCGCACAATAAAAGTGGAGGCAAAGCGCTTTGTGCGTGCCCGTGGAATTTCTACCATATATCGGTGGCGCATATCCGTACCTCTAGTTATCCGATGGAAGAACGGGGATGGGGGAATAAGATTGTGTAATTCCAACGCACACTCTTCGAAGTGTATCCGATAAAAAACCGAAAGACTAGCAACTATGAGGCGATGCTCGAGGCTTTGCAACTTAGCCTTGACGAGGGATTCGTTGCCAATAAGCCTCTTGGCTCGTCTTTCAATAGACTCTAACGTCTCGAGTTGGTATTTAGCTGACCCATCCCAAAGATGCGAGCAGTACTCCACGCATGAACGAACTTGTGCTTGTACGTTTAACAATAGTAGCAATCGGAAACTTTCTGCAAAGTAGATTGGTATCGTGGAAACTTTCCAATGTTCACGGCAGAGTAACACGAGTTACACGTAGTTACCTACCTACACCACTTAATATTTAACCACGTAAGACCAAAACTGATCTACTTACTGAGTGATCCTATGTTCTATTCTGTGCCTTCACACAAACATACCTCTGAATCCGGAGAAGCTCATGATTTGTGTGTTCAGCAGACTTGTATCTGATGATAGTATTGTAAGAGTCTGTAAGCAGGGACGCGTTAAGTAATACAGAAGAGACTGCACATCATGAGTAACGGTTTAGAAAGTTTGATCATTTTTTTTTAAGAAGAATGACTAAACTGTTTTTATAACATGATGACAACAATTCCAAAAAAATTGTGTGACTGACAAGACATAAACAACAACAAAGGCTGTTTTTTCGAGCACAGAATATTTTTATTCTAAATGTACCTAGCTAAGTAAGAAGTATCACATCTACTTAAACTGCATGGTTACACCCTGTTACATTTGGTCGATTTTTAAAAAAACACAACATAAAAAATGTTATTAATGGTAGTCTAAAACGCATTGGCAGAAATCGCCTATCTATTTCCTTCAATCAGTTAAATGACGCCAACATTTTCCTCAGTAACACTGATTTACTAACCAGCAACCTAAAAGCATTTATCCCTTCTTTTATCATTACGAGAATAGGTATAGTTAGAGGGATCCCTTCGGATTGGTCTGAAGAAGAAATAAAAGAAAACACTAATATTCCTACAGGCTGCGGCCCCATTATCAAAGTGAGACGATTAAATAAAAAGGTAGTAGTTGATGGTGTTACATCTTTTAAAGCAACAGAAACTGTAGTTTTATCCTTTGATGGTCAGGTTTTGCCAAAAAGAATTTTTGTATGTTATAACTCATTGCCTGTAGAATTATACATTTATCCAACAGTTCAGTGTTATAATTGTTGCCGTTATGGACACGTTAAGGCTCAATGTCGTTCAGTTCCAAGATGTTTTCGATGTGGACAAGGCCATTCTGGCCATGGCTGTTCAGCTGATGAGGATGATGTGCAATGTTGCCTCTGCAACGGTGCACATCTTGCTATAGACAAGAAATGCCCTGAGTATGTTCGGCAAAGAAATATAAAAGAAGTTATGGCAAAATCATGTATTTCTTATCTAGAGGCTTCAAAATTACACCCTCCCATTTCTAGGGTCTCATATGCAGATGCTGTTCTTGCTACTTCATTTTCATCTTCCCCTGCATATTCGCAACCCACAGCCCCACCTGTTAATTTGATATCACCTGTAAAAAACACTTCATTTAGCTATAAAAAAACCACTTTTAGTAAACCTCGTCCTCCTCCTAGCCCTAGAAAGGGATATGACAAGGACGCTCATAGAAAAATAATCAGCGAATATTCGATGCCTGAGCCATCTAATGGGTGTGCCATTACAAATAAAAGTAAAGAAAATGATACAGAAATTAACATCAATGATTTCCTTTCCTCCTTAATTACTTTGCTTTCCCAATTTCAAGTTTTACCGTCAAACGCTGCCCCACTACTTGAAGCATTTTCTTCTTTTATTAAAAACAATAATGGATCAGTCCGCAATAATTCAGTGGAATTGTCGTAGTCTTATATCAAAAAAATCTGATTTAATCCATATAATCAATAAATACAAACCATTTATCATAGCAGTCCAAGAAACATGGTTAAAACCTGAGTCCATATTCAGGATTCCAGGTTATGCATGTGTCAGAGAAGACCGCTCTGATGGTTATGGTGGGGTAGCATTGCTAATCCGCCACCCAGTATTATTTTCTCACTTTAGTATCCCACCTCACAACAATGATTACTCTATTATTGCAGTTACTCTTAAGAACATATGCTTTGTTTCTATTTATATTCCCCGTCCAACTAATGACATATTATCTGAAATAGACACAATCATAACGGCTCTTCCAAGACCATTTATATTAATAGGAGACTTCAACTGTCATCATCAAACTTGGGGAAGCTCTGTTTCAAATAGTTATGGCAATTTAATTTTAGACATAGTTGACTCCCATAATTTATGTATTTTAAACTCGGGCTCCCCAACAAGGCGTTCAGCCCCAACAGAGGGGCTCAGTGCACCAGACCTATCAATCTGCACTTCGGATCTTGCATCTTTGATTACTTGGAGATCCCTCCCTTATACATATGGAAGCGACCACTATCCTTTACTTTTAGATTTTGCTTTTGCGGTTGAAACTCAACCCAAACGTAAATCCCGTTTTAAATACAAACTAGATAACGCTAATTGGCATTTGTTCAAACAACGTTTAGATGACAAGCTGTCACAACTTCCCAATGTCACTCAGGGCTCCGAACATGAATCTGCCATTGCCATGGCAAATGTCATTATAGAGGTCGCGGATGCAACATTCCCGAAAAAGTCTAGTCATCATAATTATATTCCATCCCCTCCCTGGTGGGATAATGATTGCACTCAAGCTATCAGGGACCGCAAGCTGGCCGAACTAAGGTATAGGGAGTTTGCTTCAAACGAAAACTTTGAGATTCTTTGTAACTCCATCCGAGAAACTAGAAAGCTATTTAGGAAAAAGAAACAAGAAAGTTGGAGAGCTTTCTGTTTATCTTTATCCCCCCAAACTAGGCCGTCTGCTGTTTGGCAGAACATCAGGAGATTTAGATCTGCGTTTAAAGAAACATGCTCTGCAACGCTTCCATTACCTCTAGCCGATTCATTTTTGGATAAACTTTCTCCTCCCTCAGTGGCTGAGCAAATCCCTTTATTAATAGGACCACCGGTAAATACTGAAGATACACTAGGTTTCATTAGTAGTTTATTTACCCTTTCAGAACTCAAAGCCATAGTTAATAACTTTAGTAAAGAATCCACTCCTGGAGAAGACGGAATTCCCTATTCTTTTTTTTCTCATCTTAGTGACAGTTTCCTTTCTTACCTCCTAGATGTCATCAATAACATCATGATTACTGGTAATTTACCTTCTTCTTGGAGAGTACAAGAAGTCATACCGATTTTAAAACCTGGTAAAGACCCATCAGATGTTTCTTCCTATAGGCCAATTGTTTTATCTCCCGTTGTCACCAAAATCGCTGAACACCTAATTAAAAACCGGTTGGAGTGGTATATTGAGAGTAACCAGCTGTTAAGTCCTTCTCAATATGGCTTTCGCCGGGGTAAAAGCACTTTGGACAGTGTCAGCATATTAACAACTGATATTAGGTTAGCATTCTTATCTAAAAAATCAGTCGTGGCTGCTTTCTTAGATATAACTTCTGCGTATGATAATGTAGTATTAAGTATTCTATATCAAAAATTAAATGCTCTTAATATCCCTGTAATCCTGTCTAACTTTATTATTAATATTTTGTCCAGTAGATACATACATCTGCAAACTCCGAACGCCGACTCTTCAGAAGACTCTTTCCACACAAGGCGTAATTTAACACGCATTGTGTGGAAAGGTTTACCACAAGGCTCAGTGTTAAGTCCAATATTATACAACATTTACGCTTATGATCTAGAATCCTCTTTAAATGGCCCTGTTAGTGTTTTACAATACGCTGATGATTTACTTATATACTGTTCTCACCAATCAATCGAGTCCGCTTGTACTTCTCTGTCCTCGGCACTCAATAGTTTGAAAACTTGGTTAGATTATAACGGTCTTGAACTTTCTTCATCTAAGAGCTCCTGTTGCGTCTCAAGGACGCTTTGAGGATCCAAATAAAAGGGTTCAGAATTTGCTTCAGATCCTTGTATTAAATTAATAGAAAATATAGTTCCAGCAGTGGGTGCTTAAGAGTAAAAAAGAAGGTTGCAAAAATCGACCTAGCACTGCGGTGGATAAAAATGGAATGGGGGTTGTTACAAATTGTAACTGACAAATTAGTGGCAAATAATAAAAGTGCCTTTAAAATTATACATAGCAAAGGTTATAGAAATTTTGAGAAATACTATTGTTAATTTAAATGCGCAGGCGCAAACATCTTCCCCGCGTTGAAACGACGCACTTGCCGGCGTTTTGAGTAGTGTCGGAAGGCTTCGGTAAAGGGCAAAGACGAGTAAGAGCTCTTCTGATACAGCCCCGGACTGTGTTGATGTCGGCCACACGGGAGACTCCGTCGGGTCCAGAGAATAAGCGAGCGACTCGACCCAGTCGCCAGGATAGCGGTGGCACGTTGTCTTCCTCGATCACAACTAAGTCACCGACGTTGAGGTTGTCATGGTTTTGGCGCCATTTAGTGCGCATCTGCATCTCGCTGACGTACTCCTTCTGCCAGCGCTGCCAAAAGTGGCGGCGAATTTGTTCCAGACGGGCATATCGCTGCAGAGGGCCATGGTTGTCTTCATCCTTGTTGGAAGCTGGTGGCGTTGGCAGCGCAGTAAGCGGCCGCCCGATCAGGTAGTGCCCTGGAGAAAGGAAAGATAGGTCGTCAGGAGATGAGGATAGGGGATACAAGGGACGGCTATTGAGGATAGCCTCCACTTGTGCAAGAAGCGTCGAAAATTCTTCTTGAGTTAGATGGGTGTTACCCATGACGCGCTTGATGTGGTATTTACAGGATTTTACTCCTGCTTCAGCTAAACCGTTAAAGTGAGGACTATAGGCCGGAGAGAAAATGAAGTTTATGCCGTCTTGCGTAGCAGAATCAGATAACGAAGTACGATTTGTTTTTATAAACTGTCCTATCTCCTTAGCAGCGGCGACGAAGTTGCGACCATTGTCACAAAAAATCTCAGCCGGCTTACCTCTACGAGATATAAAGCGGCGTAAGGCTAATAAAAATGAAGCCTTGCTTAGCTCACTAACAGCTTCTAAATGTAGGCATTTATAGCGCATACATACGAATATAGCTAGGTAGTATTTAATTGTAGTGGCACCACGACCTTTCCTATTTAAAACGGCAAACGGGCCTGCCATATCTAGTGCAAATGATAGAAATGGAAAGTCGGGTGTAACACGCTGGGCAGGAAGGTTGCCCATCAGTGGGCGCAGAGGACGCGGGCTCAGACGCCGGCATCTAACACAAAGACGAACAGCGCGCCGTGCGCCTCGCCTTCCGTCCAGCGGCCAAACGTAATCACGTACTATCGCCAGTAGCAACTGCGGCCCGGCGTGCATCTGACGTATATGTTCGTAAGAAAATATTAATTGCATAAAAGGATGCGACGAATGCAATAAGATAGGATGTTTCTTGTCAAAATTATATGACGAGGCGTCGAGGCGACCGCCGACGCGGATTACCTGATCCTCATCTAAAAATGGACGTAATGACAAAATTTTAGATTTTGAGTGCAACTGTTTGTTATTATACAGTGTCATACACTCATCGGGAAATGATTGTTGTTGAGCGAGTTTACAAAGATAGATGAATGACACATTGAGTTCGGACGTTGATATGAAACCGGTTAGTCTACTGTTAGGATTTCTGCAATTGTGAATGAATCTTTTTACTAAGGCTATTGTACGTTTTAATTTAGTAAGATTTGAATAATTTTCGAACTTTATAGTGATTTCTTTTGATATAACAGAATGTAAATTAATTTTAGTATTTTGTTTTATTTCGGGCAATTCTGAACATTGAATCGAATTGTTGTCCATAGCTGGCCAATTACATTTAGGTTGCGTAAGATAGCTGGGTCCAAACCACCACAAGTCCATTGCCTGTATAGATTGTGGTTCAACTCCACGAGAAATAAGGTCAGCCGGATTCTGGGCAGTGGGCACGTAACGCCAAGATGAAACGTCGGTTAAATCGCAAATCTCAGCGACCCGGTTGGCTACGAAGGTTTTTAAAGTTCGTGGATCTTTACGAAGCCAACCCAGGACCACCTTTGAATCGCACCAGTGTACAACACTGTCCACTTGACATCGTAAAGAGTCCAAGACTGCCTTACATAGGCGAGCAGCAAGCAGAGCTGCACACAATTCAAGCCGCGGGATTGTTACAGGTTTAAGTGGAACGACCTTGGATTTGGAACACAACAACCTAACGGTGACGTTTCCAGCTGCATCCTTAGATAACAAGTAGACGCACGACCCTAGACTGACTTGTGACGTATCACTGAAAGTATGAATTTCTATGAAAATAGGTGAAGAGCATAAAACTTGTCTGGGTATTTTTAGTAAAAATAGACAGTTAAGATTGGATTTAAATTTAATCCATTTATTTGTGATGTCTGGAGAGGCCGGTTCATCCCAGTCCTTTCCTTCCATCCATAACTGTTGTAATAAAATTTTAGGCATAATAATGCATGGACTTAGTAGCCCGATGGGGTCAAATATTTTAAATAAAGTAGACAATATAGTTCGTTTAGTTATAATTTCTACACTGTCGTTTAATTTAGTGGGAAAATAAAAAATGTCTTCGGTAGGATTCCAACCTAAACCTAAGACGTTTGTAGACTGACTAAAAAACAAATTATCTGTAGTGTTTGCGTTTGGTGATTCTTGTATGATAGCGGAATTAGACCGGAATTTTCGCAAGGGAAAACAACCTTTAGCCAATGCATTTGTGACGGAATGTTGTATGTGTAAAATTTCTTGTTCAGTGGCGCCCCCTGTCAACAAATCGTCAACATAAAAATCTCTTTGTATTATAGTCTTAATTTGCTCGTCATCACACTCCTCACCCAGTTGCCACAGGCAACGGGTACTAAGAAAGCTCGCGCTGGAAAATCCATATGTTACTGTGTTAAGGCGTAAAGTTTTAATTTGTTGCGACTCAACAAAATTTGTATTAGTGTCTGATTCCTTTAAGCTCTCTCTCCACAAGATTAAATGAAGGTTGCGATGATCTTCGTGGATTTCTATTTGACGGTACATCTTTTCGATGTCACCAGTCAAGAGATAATTATATTGCCGAGATCTGACAAGGATAGAAAAGAGCGAATCCTGGAGAATTGGGCCAACTAACTGTAAATCGTTGATGGATATGCCAGATAACGTGCGTGCAGATCCATCAAAGACCACGCGTATCTTGGTCGATTCGCTACTTTCTTTAAAGACTGCATGATGGCAAAGATAGTAGTTTGGTTCGGGAACTGGTAGTGAACACTCAGAGAGATGTCCTAATTCAGAATATTCCCTTATGAAGTCTACGTACTGCGATTTTACTTCTGGTTGTCGCTTGAATCGTTTCTCTAAGTTGAGAAAACGTCTTTTTGCAGAATTGTAAGAGTTGCCCAAACAGTTTGGTGACGCAATTAAAGGCAATTTAACGGTAAATCTGCCTGAAGGTAGACGTGTGGTGTTTTGTATGAAATGTTTTTCACACGCCTTATCGTTATTACTTAAAACACGAGTTTGTGGCAGTTCCTCCAACTCCCAAAATTTACACATCTGTTTGTGAATGTCTGATAGGTCTGACTGTGTATCAGTGTGACTTGTGTGATTGCAATGAGTGTAACTGCGTGATGTGTGAGAGAAGACGGATGCATGTGTAGGTGTAATGTTGCCTGCGATCAACCATCCTAATTCGGAACTCCTTAGCTGAGGTAAATGCCTGCCCAATTTAATAATATTAGAACCTAGGATTTCCCAGAACACGTCGGCTCCTAGGATCATATCTACGGGTGCAGGGTGATTCCAATGCCTGTCAGCTAGTTCAATATTGTCTGGTAACTTCAAAGCTTGAGAGCTTATATAGTTTTTAGGAAGTAAACCAGTTAATTGCTTTAAAACAAGACAAGTAAATGTAATATTAAAATTGTTTGTAGTGGAATGAAGTTTGAGTACACAATTTTCACTAACCTTATTGTTGCATTGGTTGCCTATACCTAACACACTTATTTCAGTAGAATTACAACTCAATGACAGCTTATTCTTTAACGATTCGGTTATAAATGAGGATTGACTGCCGCAGTCTAACAGAGCGCGAACAGTTTCACTTTTATTTGTCTTGGGATTTATAACCTGCACCAATGCCGTACACAACATAACCTCGCTCGATAAGTGGTTAGAAAAAGCAACAATAGATTGCTGATCTGTTACCTCAGGTTCCGGATTAGCCTTCAAGCCCTTAGGTATGTGCAGAAGCGTGTTGTGCCTACCCTTACACTCACGGCAAGGACCCAAGCGACATGCTTGGGTTGGATGGCCAGGCCGGAGGCAGTTGCGACACAGCTTTAAACTGGACACGTCTGCTATACGCTCAGAAACGCTTTTAGCCTGAAATATAGGACAATCATATATACGATGTTGATTTTTACAAATTATGCAATCGCCACTAGGTACAGTGGCAGTGGTACGTATAGTTGAAACCTGATTCGAACTAGTGGTCGATTTTGTTGTAGGATTATGTGTGTAATTAGAATATGGACGTGAGATTGATTTTGATTGAAGAGATTTATTAAATTTGTTTGCTTTGTTGTTGTTGAGAGACTCTAATACGTTAGCTCTGTCGGTTAAAAACTTATTAAATTGTTCAAGAGTGGGCGATTCGTCCAACGTGTTACGCAGTTCTTCCCATTTCATCAGAGTATGGCTATCTAATTTAGAAGAGACCATAAAAACTATTAATGTATCCCAATGGATTGTGGGTTGTCCTAAACTAGCTAAGGCACGGAGATTCTTTGTAACATGGTCGACTAAATAGCGAAGTGAAGTTTCTGATTCGCGTGTAACAGTCTCGATGTTAAAGAGCGCAGTTAAGTGAAAATTAATAAGTTGTCTTTTATTATTGTATCGCTCACATAGCAACATCCAAGCGTTACTGTAGTTTGACTCGGAAACTTCAATATTTGAAATAACACGAGCTGCTTCGCCTTGTAAATAGGATATCAAATAATGAAATTTGTGGATGGTTTTTATGCTATCGTTTTGATGAATTAGAGAAGAAAAAGTATCATGAAACTCTAGCCATTTAAAGTAAGATCCATCAAATCTCGATATTTGAATCTGAGGCAACTTTAGACCCTGACTGTGGGTACAATCACTATGCCCGTGAGTTGAAATGTTTGAAGAACAGCCTACGTTTTTATTTTTATTGTTATGATGATCTATGATTGATTGAGCTGTAGCCAAGCTAACAACAAAGTCTTGCTCAATGATATCCCGTTCATTTAATTCATTAATAAGATTGGCAGGACTCAACACCTCGATCTGACTCTGCAACGCATCAAACTCGTTCGAAAGTACTTCTAGTTTGTTCATTTTTATGGTTAACTCGTTAAATTGTATCGAACTTAGACTTTCAAAGGAGGAGACCTTGTCTAAATAATTTTTGAATTTTGTCAAGCGGCCCTTTACTGAGCTTCGCTTCAAGATCAAATCCTTAGCGGATTCCTTTGCCGAAGTACTTGTTCCCTCGTCTAACGTCATCTTAATTGCGTAACTAGTTAAATGCAATTTAAGTGAGAAATAAACTGACCTTACGTGTTATCAATAGATAAAATTGGAATAAAATATCACTGGGGACACTTATTAGCAATTCCAATGCAGTATTTCACCACTAAATTAGTTAATTGCACAGTTTCACACTTATTTTTAAGTATGCACACGTTTGATGCAGAATGCAACACAAAATGGCGCGGGCGCTGCGAACTAACGGGATCTACTTAGGTAGTAGATACTATAGGCGTATGATTGTGTGCGGCTATCGCATATCGATGATGCGCACGATTTAAAGCGCTAGATTGCTATAATAGTATTCTTCAGGTTTATGAGATTAGATGTACAAAATTCGAAAAAAGTATGAAATGATTTTTTTATATTTGAAATTATAGGGTAGATTATGGTACCTAAATACTGTTGTTAATATCGTAAAAAAATTATTAAATAGCTGCTAATTACTTGGAAAATATTGCACAAGTGGACACTAATTGAGGAAGATTTAAGATAGGCAAGGAAAAGAAGGGATGGCACTTAGCTGAGGGTTTCGCTGCAGCTGCTGATGGCTGGCGAGGTTTTCAGAGGCTCTCGCCGGTGTAGCTGGCTGCGACGCTGATGGCTGATCGGCTGCTACACGACGATGTCCCGTTGGGTAGGCTGGGCCTGCTGGCACTTCTTGGGTGACTCGGCAGAAAATAGGGCCCGGTTCTTCCAGAAATAGCGTGCTGACACGGTCGCCAAATGTTGCGTCTCAAGGACGCTTTGAGGATCCAAATAAAAGGGTTCAGAATTTGCTTCAGATCCTTGTATTAAATTAATAGAAAATATAGTTCCAGCAGTGGGTGCTTAAGAGTAAAAAAGAAGGTTGCAAAAATCGACCTAGCACTGCGGTGGATAAAAATGGAATGGGGGTTGTTACAAATTGTAACTGACAAATTAGTGGCAAATAATAAAAGTGCCTTTAAAATTATACATAGCAAAGGTTATAGAAATTTTGAGAAATACTATTGTTAATTTAAATGCGCAGGCGCAAACAGCTCCGTTATGCTGTTTTCCAGAAAACGTCTTCGCCCTCCTGTTCTCGTATATTATAATAGCCAACCAATCCCATTAAAGAGCCATGTTAAATTCTTAGGAGTAATGTTAGATTCCAAACTTTTAGGTGTTCCACACTGTGACTATTTAAATTCGAAATGCGAACGCCTTCTAAACATTATTAGATGCCTAGCAGGGGTATGGTGGGGTGCTCACCCTTATACTTTAAAACTTATTTATAACGCGCTCATACGTAGTGTCTTAGACTACGGTACATTTTTATTGGCCCCTGGCAATTTGGCTGCTTTTTCTAAAATTGACCGCATTCAGGCTAAGGCTCTCAGAATAGTATCTGGGGCTATGAAGTCAAGTCCTATCAATGCTCTACAAATAGAATGTGTCGATCCTCCTATGTTCCTTCGCCGTCAGTATCTATGTGATAAATTCTTGTTTAGAGCTTTTCAATTTTCTAACCATCCCTTATATGATAAACTTAAGGCTCTGTCTACTCTTATTGAAACATGTAATTCCTGGTCTCATAAACCACTTCCATGCACTGTTGTCAGTTTTCGTAAGTTTATGTCCTTACAAGCCCCCACGCATCGATCTCCTACACACCCTCTCTTTTCCAGCGACCTAGAATCTCTAGTAAGATCTATTGACATAACATATAACTTCGGCATAGATAAAGACAGCTCTATGGCTAATGAAAGATTTAACATCATCTTAAATAATGATTGGAAAGATTACCAATACATTTATACGGATGCCTCTAAAAACTCTTCTTCAGGTAACGTAGGTGTTGGGATATTCCACCATCAATCTAAAATAGTTCAAAAGGTGAAATTCCCTCCGCAGACCTCTGTTTTTACCGGTGAATGCTATGGCCTCCTCAAGGCCGTAGAATTAGTCCTTTTACTACAGTTAAAGAAAACCATAATTTTTTCCGATTCTATGAGTGCGCTACAAACGTTATCGAAGTTTCCTTTTAAGTTGAAAACCGTTTTCCCCATTATCATTAAGTTACGTCAGCTTTTAAACATGTGCAACATCTCGGGTTACTCTGTTTGTTTTGCGTGGATACCTGGTCACTGTAACATCTCTGGTAACTGTAGAGCAGATAAACTGGCCAATGAGGCTGTCGTCGATGGTGATATGTTTCCATATAAAAACTTTTGCCATGACCTTGGCTCTTTACCTACAGACTATCTTCAAGATTCTTGGAATAGCCTCTGGGCGGAGAGTTCTACGGTAAAGGGCAAATATTACAAAATTGTCCAGCCTTCTATCCCGAGCAAACCGTGGTTTTTCAAACAAATTTATAACAAACGTACAACTTCTTCACTTATACGCATGCGTTTGGGCCACAACAGCACACCGGCGTATCTTGCCCGTCTCAAAATTTTACAATCTGATGAATGCGAATGTGGCATCGGTGTAGCTGATATAAATCACATATTTTTTTCCTGCCCCCTCTATGATTCCCATTCATTTTTTAATAATTTGATATCTATTCCTGTCCCTTTACCTACATCTATCCAGTTACTTCTATCTTATAATAACCCTCGTATATATTCTATTCTAGCTGATTTTATAAACTTAAACACCAACTTAAAAATTTAATCCTTCCCAAATCTTATCCTGGTTTTTCCATCCGCTCTAAATTAAATCGTTTTAATGTTTTATAAGTTTCCCTAACTTTGTTATTGACAAATGGTCTACAACCGAGCCATTAAAAAAAAAAAAAAAAAAAAAAACTGCATGGTTCAGCCATAGACAGCAAACCGCTGTGGGAAGCGCGGGAAACCTAAAAATTGGCTGACGTGGTTTTTTAGTGTTTCAGATAAAAAATTATTTTACGTAACTTTTTACCCAGGATAAGGTTTAAAATTAAACTCTTTTTATGTAATTGTATGTATGTAATATAATTTTGTACATTTTTATGTAAATATAAGTATATTTATAAATTAGTGCCAGAAGAGCTTGGTAAGTTTTAGTACATAGTTTTTCATTACCATGGATCCCCCCGGGGATCCCGGGGGTACAATACCCGACATTGCCCACAATGTTACTATAGATTATAATGCTGAAACTAGCATGGACACAGATGCTTCATCCGTGTCATTAAGAGGCGACAAAAGAAAACGAATTGCGGCGAAACGTATTTGCAGGACGTGCAACAAAAAACATACAAAACGCACTAAAGATGGTAAAAAGATCGACGGATATTGCGGTTGTGGTTCCGACGTAGAAAAGCCTGTTCAGCCCCCAGTAGTTCCTCCTCAACAGCCACCAGTAAGGTCTTTGTTTACCAACAGTGACTCTGCCCCATATGTTGTACATATTGTAAAAGAAACACAGTCTCAAAATGATGGTACCACATTACACCCGGTTACATTTGGTCGATTTTTAAAAAAACACAACATAAAAAATGTTATCAATGGTAGTTTAAAACGCATTGGCAGAAATCGCCTATCTATTTCCTTCAATCAGTTAAATGACGCCAACACTTTCCTCAGTAACACTGATTTAATAACCAGCAACCTAAAAGCATTTATCCCTTCTTTTATCATTACGAGAATAGGTATAGTTAGAGGTATCCCTTCGGATTGGTCTGAAGAAGAAATAAAAGAAAACACTAATATTCCTACAGGCTGCGGCCCCATTATCAAAGTGAGACGATTAAATAAAAAGGTAGTAGTTGATGGTGTTACATCTTTTAAAGCAACAGAAACTGTAGTTTTATCCTTTGATGGTCAGGTTTTGCCAAAAAGAATTTTTGTATGTTATAACTCATTGCCTGTAGAATTATACATTTATCCAACAGTTCAGTGTTATAATTGTTGTCGTTACGGACACGTTAAGGCTCAATGTCGTTCAGTTCCAAGATGTTTTCGATGTGGACAAGGCCATTCTGGCCATGGCTGTTCAGCTGATGAGGATGATGTGCAATGTTGCCTCTGCAACGGTGCACATCTTGCTATTGACAAGAAATGCCCTGAGTATGTTCGGCAAAGAAATATAAAAGAAGTTATGGCAAAATCATGTATTTCTTATCTAGAGGCTTCAAAATTACACCCTCCCATTTCTAGGGTCTCATATGCAGATGCTGTTCTTGCTACTTCATTTTCATCTTCCCCTGCATATTCGCAACCCACAGCCCTACCTGTTAATTTGCCATCACCTGTAAAAAACACTTCATTTAGCTATAAAAAAACCACTTTTAGTAAACCTCGTCCTCCTCCTAGCCCAAGAAAGGGATATGACAAGGACGCTCATAGAAAAATAATCAGCGAATATTCAATGCCTGAGCCATCTAATGGGTGTGCCATTACAAATAAAAGTAAAGAAAATGATACAGAAATTAACATCAATGATTTCCTTTCCTCCTTAATTACTTTGCTTTCCCAATTTCAAGTTTTACCGTCAAACGCTGCCCCACTACTTGAAGCATTTTCTTCTTTTATTAAAAACAATAATGGATCAGTCCGCAATAATTCAGTGGAATTGTCGTAGTCTTATATCAAAAAAATCTGATTTAATCCATATAATCAATAAATACAAACCATTTATCATAGCAGTCCAAGAAACATGGTTAAAACCTGAGTCCATATTCAGGATTCCAGGTTATGCATGTGTCAGAGAAGACCGCTCTGATGGTTATGGTGGGGTAGCATTGCTTATCCGCCACCCAGTATTATTTTCTCACTTTAGTATCCCACCTCACAACAATGATTACTCTATTATTGCAGTTACTGTTAAGAACATATGCTTTGTTTCTATTTATATTCCCCGTCCAACTAATGACATATTATCTGAAATAGACACAATCATAATGGCTCTTCCAAGACCATTTATATTAATAGGAGACTTCAACTGTCATCATCAAACTTGGGGAAGCTCTGTTTCAAATAGTTATGGCAATTTAATTTTAGACATAGTTGACTCCCATAATTTATGTATTTTAAACTCGGGCTCCCCAACAAGGCGTTCAGCCCCAACGGAGGGGCTCAGTGCACCAGACCTATCAATCTGCACTTCGGATCTTGCATCTTTGATTACTTGGAGATCCCTCCCTTATACATATGGAAGCGACCACTATCCTTTACTTTTAGATTTTGCTTTTGCGGTTGAAACTCAACCCAAACGTAAATCCCGTTTTAAATACAAACTAGATAACGCTAATTGGCATTTGTTCAAACAACGTTTAGATGACAAGCTGTCACAACTTCCCAATGTCACTCAGGGCTCCGAACATGAATCTGCCATTGCCATGGCAAATGTCATTATAGAGGTCGCGGATGTAACATTCCCGAAAAAGTCTAGCCATCATAATTATATTCCATCCCCTCCCTGGTGGGATAATGATTGCACTCAAGCTATCAGGGATCGCAAGCTGGCCGAACTAAGGTATAGGGAGTTTGCTTCAAACGAAAACTTTGAGATTCTTTGTAACTCCATCCGAGAAACTAGAAAGCTATTTAGGAAAAAGAAACAAGAAAGTTGGAGAGCTTTCTGTTTATCCTTATCCCCCCAAACTAGGCCGTCTGCTGTTTGGCAGAACATCAGGAGATTTAGATCTGCGTTTAAAGAAACATGCTCTGCAACGCTTCCATTACCTCTAGCTGATTCATTTTTGGATAAACTTTGTCCTCCCTCAGTGGCTGAGCAAATTCCTTTATTAATAGGACCACCGGTAAATACTGAAGGTACACTAGGTTTCATTAGTAGTTTATTTACCCTTTCAGAACTCAAAGCCATAGTTAATAACTTTAGTAAAGAATCCACTCCTGGAGAAGACGGAATTCCTTATTCTTTTTTTTCTCATCTTAGTGACAGTTTCCTTTCTTACCTACTAGATGTCATCAATAACATCATGATTACTGGTAATGTACCTTCTTCTTGGAGAGTACAAGAAGTCATACCGATTTTAAAACCTGGTAAAGACTCATCAGATGTTTCTTCTTATAGGCCAATTGTTTTATCTCCCGTTGTCACCAAAATCGTTGAACACCTAATTAAAAACCGGTTGGAGTGGTATATTGAGAGTAACCAGCTGTTAAGTCCTTCTCAATATGGCTTTCGCCGTGGTAAAAGCACTTTGGACAGTGTCAGCATATTAACAACTGATATTAGGTTAGCATTCTTATCTAAAAAATCAGTCGTGGCTGCTTTCTTAGATATAACTTCTGCGTATGATAATGTAGTATTAAGTATTCTATATCAAAAATTAAATGCTCTTAATATCCCTGTAATCCTGTCTAACTTTATTATTAACTAGCTGTAATACCCGGCTTCGCTCGGGAGTTGATATGAGGTTACGTGGTAGTTGAAATAAAAAAATAAACTATGACGTAAAAAGTAAAAAATATATATATATTGAAAACATATATATTTACATGTATTTACATTATCATGGACATATATATTTACATGTATATTTAAACATATATCATTATCATTATCATTATATATAATAAAACTAAGTTGATAAAATGTGCGTGCCGATAAAACTTAAAAAGGAGTCCCATCACGATAAAGGGACTTATATAGTGTGATAGCCCTTTATCCCCCCTCGAACAAGAAAGTTCCCGTTTTAACCTAAAGGGTGTGTTTTTAAAGATATAAGGGCTTTTCCAACCCTTCAACTTGGAAAGTAAGTGTAGTCGCGCCATCTGTTGTCAAATAGTTGAACTTCATTCATTGTACACAATATGGACTTAAAAGAACGATTATTTGGGGCGCGAAATTTAAAATTCTCATTTCAATAAAGTCTTAAATTACATTTGTTACCATAACCCTTTATCCCCCCTCGAACAAGAAAGTTCCCGTTTTAACCTAAAGGGTGTGTTTTTAAAGATATAAGGGCTTTTCCAACCCTTCAACTTGGAAAGTAAGTGTAGTCGCGCCATCTGTTGTCAAATAGTTGAACTTCATTCATTGTACACAATATGGACTTAAAAGAACGATTATTTGGGGCGCGAAATTTAAAATTCTCATTTCAATAAAGTCTTAAATTACATTTGTTACCATAATAAAGTTATTAAATTTTGTGTATTTATACAGCAGTAGCTAACTTATATGTTGGAGTTAAAGCGATATCATTTTAGTTATTCAAATTACTTCTGAAAACATTTTAAAATTTAAGTTTTTAAATTTCGCGCCTTTACTGCGTATGCTACAGCTGCAGAACCTATTGTTACGGCGAACGATAACGTCGAGAACATTCTATACCTAGAAGGTGTGAGAAAGTAAATATTCCCAAACTTTCTTGAATATCCTAGAGCCATCTTTCTCGAATATCTTAGAGCCAACTATACACTTCATGTGTATAGTCTCCATAAAGCCAACTTTCTGGAATACCCTAGAGCCTAGCTTTCTGAATATATAAGAGCCCGGTGTCGCCCGCCAGAATTAATTCGATTTGAACAGCGGAACAAGCCACTTCGAAACGAAAAAGAAAGAAGTTACCTGTGTGAGCCTTTATTTTGAAGTATCACGTGTGAGTATTTTTAATAGTGTGTTTAATTAATTCATGATCTTGAAGTGAAGAAAAAAAAAAGTTATCTGTGAGCCTTTATTGTGAAATATTAAATGTGAGTATTTTTAATAATGTATTTAATTAATTCTAATGGTTTTTTTTTCTTTTCTTTTAATTGTAATTTCCTTAACTTTCAAGTAGTCGCGCGGCGTTGAATCGATATACTTTGGCCGTAAACAAAATATCGCGCGACCGCTTGAAGATTAAATAATTTTGTTTTCTTTGTCTCAACGTGCCCCACGTTTACGTAATAATATATTTGTCTATAAAATGTTCATTTAATTTATATTTTACAGAATATAATGCCTAGACGTAAAAGAGGTGGAGATCTTGCCAGTTCTGCAGCGAAACGGCGGAAACAAAAAGAATATCGAAGAAATGAAACGGAAGAACAGCGCGAAGCACGTTTACAAAATCAACGAACCAGAATGAGCACCCTGAGAAGCGGAAAAAGCGAAGAAAGAAGCGAAAATAAAACTATTGAAGAATCGAGAATTTTAAAAGATAATCTAACAAAGGAAGCATTCCACTACGAATCGACGAAGAAATATTACAATCATAAATATGTTGTGATCGGAAAAATGAATAACATTTGCCAATTTTGCCACGCGAAAAAATTCAGTAAAGAAACACCAGGTCTCTGTTGCATGAATGGAAAAATTCGATTACCACCACTGGAAGCACCTCCGCAGGAATTTCTACATTACATGACCGGGGAAACACCAGAATCAAAACACTTTCTTCAAAATATAAGATCATACAACTCCTGCTTTCAAATGACTTCTTTCGGTGTTACTTCGACTAACACTAATAGAGATGAATTTGAATATGTATTTTCAATTCAAGGGCAAATTTATCACAAAATAGGATCGTTACTACCAATGCCTAACGATGACTATAAATTTCTGCAAGTATATTTCATTGGAAATGAAGAACAAGAAATTGATCAACGAAGTACACATTTTAATGGATTGAAACGCGAAATAATCCAAGATGTACAGAGGATCTTACACAAATACAATCAACTGATTTACATATTCAAAACAACACTAGATCGCATGATTTCTGATGACTATAAAATTGTGATTCGAGCCGATAAAAGACCACGTGGAGAACACGAACGTAGATTTAATGCACCTCAGATAGATGAAGTCGCCATCGTAATTGTGAAATGAAATGAAATGAAATGAAAATGAAATGAAATGAAATGAAATGAAATGAAATGAAAATATGCTTTATTTTTTTTGAGACGCGAGTCTACTTAAAAATAGTCCAATTTCTTTTCCTACCGTGCAGTGAATGACTGGCAACTACTGAGAAACACTGCCAAAAAACTCAGTAGGCTTTTTTTCTTTTTTAAATGAAGTACTTATATCTATTACATTTTGTTTGTTTATTGTGTTGAATTAGAGCGACTTAATTCCAAGCGTTTTTGTCCGTTACATAGTCTGAAATTTTATAATACGCTTTCTTACATAACATAGATTTTATAGTTATTTTAAATTTGTTAATAGTCATTTCCCTAATATTATTTGGAAGTTTATTGTAGAAACGTATACACTGCCCCATAAAAGAGTTACTGATTTTGTGGAGTCGAGTATGATGTGCTACAAGATCGTTCTTATTTCTAGTATTTAAATTATGTGTGTCGCTTATTTTTTTAAATTTTGTAATATTTTTATGCACATACAATAAATTTTCATAAATATATTGAGAAGCGACAGTCAAAATATTTATGTCTCTGAATTTCTCTCTTAGAGAAACACGGCTTCCTAGTTTGTAGATAGCTCTTATAGCTCTTTTTTGTAAAATAAAAATGGTTTCTATGTCAGCCGCATTTCCCCAAAGAAGAATTCCATAAGACATGATACTATGAAAATAACTAAAATAAACAATTCTAGCAGTATCCTCATCAGTGAGCCGTCTAATTGTTTTGACTGCATACGCAGCAGAACTTAATTTTCCGGACAGTTTATCTATATGAGGAAGCCACTGTAATTTAGAATCTAGTGTGATGCCTAAAAAAACAGATGACTTAACAGGGTCCACCTCATTACCATTAATTTTAACATTTGTATTTGCCTGTCTTACAGTAGGCATGGAAAACTTTATCACTTTAGTTTTTTTATCATTGAGTAAAAGATTATTCACACTAAACCAATAGACCACCTTAGAGAGTGCGTTGTTTACTTCGTCATAATTGCTTAATTGTCGATTAATTTTAAATGTCAATGAAGTATCATCGGCAAACAACACAATCTCATGGCTATCATTAACATAATAAGGTAAGTCATTAATATAAACTAGGAACAGAAAAGGGCCGAGAATCGATCCTTGAGGTACACCCATGGTGACTCTTGACCCTGAGGACTTAATTCCATTGACATCGACTTTTTGAATTCTATCACTCAGATAAGATATGATAAATTCAAGAGCTTTATTCTTAATACCATAGTGGTGTAATTTCCTTACAAGAGTTTCATGTTGCACACAGTCAAAGGCTTTGGACAAGTCGCAAAATATACCCAAGGCATCCTGCGAATTCTCCCAAGCAGCATAGATACTTTTTAATAATTCAACACCTGCATCAACGGTTGAGCAACCTTTGGTAAACCCGAACTGTTTCTTATGTAACAATTCATGTCTATTAAAATGTCTGAGCAACTGGCTAAGTATTAATTTTTCAAAGATTTTACTTAAGGTGGGTAATACAGAAACAGGTCGAAAGTTTGATGGATCAGAAGTATCTCCAGATTTAAATAAAGGAATAACCTTACTGTGCTTCATCAAGTCAGGAAATACACCTACTGCAATACAGTTGTTGAAAATAGATGCAAGATGTGGGGCAATTATAGTAATAATTGCAGATACCGCCTTAACAGAAAGTCCCCACAAGTCTTTAGTATTCTTCAAATTAATTGATTTAAAGGCTTTCAATATATCATTAGGTGTAACTTGCATAAATTCAAACACTGTACCGCACTCTACTACATTTTCCTTAAGTATTGATTCAGCGGATATAGAAGACGACGGCAGACTCATTGTAGTCAGTAAAGGAATGTTAGTAAAAAAATTTTCAAACTCTGTCGCAACTTCCAGGTCAGCTTTTATATCTACATTATTAATTTTTAGCTTAAAATCTTTATTACAGGCTTTTTTCTTACCAGTTTCATTATTAATAATGTTCCAAGTAGTTTTAACAACATTAGAAGATGTTTTGATTTTATTTTTTATGTATATGGATTT
This sequence comes from Meganola albula, assembly GCA_936450015.1. NCBI lineage: Eukaryota > Metazoa > Arthropoda > Insecta > Lepidoptera > Nolidae > Meganola > Meganola albula. The sequence goes on along the minus strand of OW388155.1, from coordinate 5,965,624 downwards.
AGCGGTTAAACATATTTTTTTAAAAAGTTTTGAATATCTTTTAACATAATCTATGAAGGTAGGGTCCTGATTGTAGGACTTTTCAGCGTATAAATCATACAGTTTATTTCTACTTTTATAGATACCCGGGGTTGCCCATTCACCAAAATCCAGACCATCACTAACCATCAAGTGTTTAGAAGTAAAAACTCTATGAAATGTTTCATTAATTTGATTAAATAAATAATTATATTGATAATCTGGACTCTGGTTGCTGGGCAACCATTCTAATTTAATTAATAAATTGTTTTTAAACCTGTCTAAGCGGCTTTCACTGAAGGGTACAACTGTTATTTTCCTTTTTTTACTTTTTGGAGTATCTACTGGATAACAAACTAGCTGACCACTGTGATCTGATTGTATTTTATTAAAAACTGATTTATGACTAGGTGTCATATTACAAAAAATATTATCAATACATGTCGCACTAGTGGCAGTTATTCTAGTTGGTTCACAAAATATGTTTATTAGGTTATAAGATTTGAATAAATTTAAAAAAATTGTAGTAGTAGAACAATCCTCCAAAATATTTATATTAAAGTCTCCACAGACAGTAACAGTTTTATGGCTATTAGATATTTTATTTAAGGCATCCTCCATTATTCTTAAAAATGCCTCAAAAGGCGCGCAGGGAGGTTTGTATACGTTAATAACAATATGTCGCTCCAACTCAACACAAGAGATCTCAACAACTCGCTCAACAGAGAGGCTCACAATATCAGATCTTTCTTTATATTTGAGTAATTTATTTGTTATTATTAAAGAGCCACCATGAATAAACTTTTCCCTGATGAACGAGCTTGCAATCTGGTGATTATTGAAGCTGTAAATGAATTGATGGCGCTTAAGCCAGTGCTCACTAAGACAAATAATATCAATATTCTCACAATTCATAAACAACTCCAATTCTAACTCTTTACCTAACAGTCCTTGAATATTTTGATGCACCAGATTGATACAATTTTTATTATAATGTTTAAATTTTAATGGTTTTGTATTTCTTAAATAATTATTCTGATATCCATCATCAGATCCATTACCTTTATTACTAATGCCAGAGATTATCTCTATTGTCTTTAGGTCTAATTTAAAGAACTTGGAACTTGTTCCAAACTGTCAAAGTTTAATATTACATTTGTAACCTGCTCAATAGAAGCAGTGGAGTTAGCCAACAACTTGGCTGGGTCATTAAAACAATATGATAGCGACATTGCTATTTGTTTTTTATAAAAATTAGCAAGATAAAAATTATCTTTTGTTAATTTACATGTCTTATTAAATACAAAGGTATTAATGTCAACTAAAGTGAATTTATTGTTATACAATGCCAAAGTATGCAATTTATTATTTAACCTATGTCTGGCATTATTTTCTGCCTCAAGCAACAACTTGCTATAAGGAAATGCAGTTAAAATTATGTGTTTAATATCTAATTGAGCTAACAAATCAAAGTATTTTGTTAGTATGTGACTATTAGCATTTCCTCTTCTCCCAACATAAATAATCAAAGTGGTGCTAGGACAGTGCCTACTACTAATTATTTTTTCCATAATTTGGACAAAGCTTGCACCTGGGAAACAATGATTTGTAATGCGATTTCCTGTATTATCTAGAAATATTTGTCCCATATGTTTACCTATTTCATCACTATACATGATTATATTATTATTACATTTAAGACTCCTTAATGTGTGACTATTATGGTTATTATTAAAGGAAGTACTGTTTCTAGGCTTATTTGTTAGTTTAGTTTGAGATATACAGAAAGAGTCAGTGCCTGATCGTGGACAGCTGAGTTGTGCAGGAGTGATGTCAGTGTCACTAGAGTAATAGTTTGTTAGTGACATCAGCTTCTGCTCACTTTGTTTTAAGTCAGCCACTAAGCCGTCCATAGCCAAATCACATTCTGCAATCTGTTTCTGTGAATCAATATATTTTTCAGTTATCATACCTAATGATTCACTTAAAGCCTGCATCTCTTCTTTTAGGTCCTGAATTATATCTGTATATTTTAATACAATAGAATCAAATTTACTCTTACATAAACTACACACATTATCATGACTTACCTGATCGGTTGTAGATACAGGATCGTCACAGGTTAAGTCAATTGTCGTTAACATCTGGTCGCTCAAGTTGGGCATGGCAGCAATTGTCACAGTCTCCGGGGCACAAGTAATTAATTCATCGAATAAAGACTGTGATTGTACAGCCATGGAGTCATGAGAGGTTCGCTCTAAGTAATCTATTTTCTTGTATGCCTCTTTAAGCTCATTTTTCAGCTCGGCATTGTTTTTGAGAGTTGTCTCAAACTCAATGCTGCACTGGTCAAAGCCTGACACCATGGACTGTAATTTTTTAGACTCACTATTTAAATAATCAAGTTCTAAACTCATTGCTGACATCTCTTTCTTAAGGTCAGAATTCTTTTTTAATACCGACAGTACTTCCAACTCATTCTCATCTCGCTCAACCTGCAACTTCTCATTCTCACTTTTCAGTTCTTTTAACTGTTTTAATGATATTAGTAATTTACCGTTGGTGTCCCTGTATTTCTGTTCTACAGCTTTTAGTTCTTTTAGAGCTGCAAGATATTTACTGTTCAATTCCTCGAATCGTGCCTCTGCCATGGCCTTCCTAGTCATCATTGTTAGTGAAGCTAAGTGTGAGGCTCAGAGGGATTATGAAGTAGCAACACAGTTGGGAAAGAACAAGGACAGAAACTGATTTGTAGAGAAAAAGTAGTTATAAAGAAACTAAAAGGAAGGAAAAAAGTCTTAGAGAAAAGCTAGTGGATGTGAGTCAGAAATTATAAACAAAAGTAGATACAATTATACTAGGTCGGTATTAATTTATGTAATTATATATTAGGCAGTGTATTAGAATTTTCTAGTTACACTAATTTGATTATGAACTTGATTTATTGATTTAAGAGGCAAAATAACAACAATAAAAATGATATTTAATATGTTAAACTTAATGTATAATAGCAATCACTAAGACCATAAATATAATGTTTTAGTTGGGTTTTGTAGTTTAATGTTGTCTGAGGGCACTATTGCACGTCCTGCAATTTAATTTCAACATATAGTTAAACTAAAAGAGACAAGCCCGCCCAGAATGTGTATTCTACAGATGCTCACAGGTGTGAGCTGTGTTAATGATATTGTTGTGTTGTATGTATTAAGGTTATAGTAATTACTTTTATGCAATTAATTTTGCACCTCGTTTAGAGTACAGTTTTAATACTAAGGAAATTGACCTCTTATCACAATAACAGCTGATTGAACACGTAACTTAAATAAAGATGATTTAATATACAAATGGAACTTTTATGAGCTAATTATTTTATATAGTAAAACCATACATTTACTTGGACAGTGCTAAGATAACTCAAAGATAAGGAACATTTCAACGGTAAGTTTAAAAAGCAAGTGCTTTATGTATATAGTCAAAAAGTTGCAGATTACGACTTTTCGCAAGTAAACACCTTTACCTACTATGAAAATAGAATAGTAGCAAGATAATAAGCGTTCACTTACCAATATCCAACGAGATAAGAATGAATTTACCTCTAAAATACAGTAAAATTTGAAAATTTTATAACGATCTGACGTTTCACTAAAACACAATATATTTGCTATTTATGCACTAATAATGCTCGTATAACACTATACACATTTAATTATCACAATACACATAGGATTCAACGTATGAAATAGGTAAACGGGCTTTAAATTACATAAAAAAGAATATTAATATCGGGAGAAGTTTTCAAAGCGACTTATCACTAGTGTTGCCAGAGGCAAAAAAAAAAAAACATGTGGACAATGAAAATACAAGCCGTGACATAATTTTACAACGAAGAAGAAAAGGACTACAACGCATTGCAGAGACACACCGTTCATATGATTCTCTTCAATATCCTTTAATATTTCTGCACGGAGAGGACGGTTATCATTTCAATATAAAACAAATTCATCCTGAAACAGGCATAGAAACAAACAAAAAAGTCACTTCCAAGGAGTTCTATGCTTACCGCTTAATGATCAGAGACAATGAAATATACAATCACATTCTCAACACTCGCCGTTTATTCCAACAATTTCTGGTAGATATGTACGCAAAAATAGAAGCAGAACGGATGCTTTACATAAGACTGAATCAGAAGAAACTACGCACAGAAGAATACATCCACCTTCGAGATGCGATCATAAATGACGGCAATATTGACGATATTGGAACAATGGTAATCTTACCCTCATCATACATAGGAAGTCCAAGACATATGCACGAATATACTCAAGATGCCATGACCTACGTAAGAAAATATGGACGACCTGATCTCTTCATAACATTTACATGCAACTCATCATGGCCAGAAATCAAAGAACAACTAAAATATGGACAAACCTCCATGGATCGACACGACATAATAGCCCGAGTTTTTCGACAAAAACAAATAAGATTTATTGAAGTCATCACAAAATACCACATCTTTGGAACCGTTAGATGCTGGATGTATACAATCGAGTGGCAAAAACGAGGATTACCTCACTCACACAATCTCATATGGCTACACGATAAAATTTATCTCACGGATATCGACAAAATCATCCAAGCTGAATTTCCCAATCCACAAAAAGATCCGGAACTATACAGCATAGTAGTGAAAAACATGATTCACGGACCATGTGGACCATTAAACTTTAATGCGCCATGCATGCGTGATGGAAAATGTACAAAAAAATATCCAAAACCATACGTAGACGATACAAAAACTGAAGATGACGGCTATCCCAAATATAGAAGACGATCACCGAAAAACGGTGGTTTCACAGCAAAAATACGAATACAAGGCAGAGATGAACTGGAAATAGATAATCAATGGGTAGTACCATATAACCCACTACTTTCTAAAATGTTCCAAGCACACATAAACGTTGAATATTGCAATTCAGTAAAATCTATTAAATATATATGTAAGTACGTAAACAAAGGTAGTGATATGGCAGTATTTCAAATAGTCCAAAATAGCGAACAAAATAACAGAAATGATGAGATACTCATGTACCAAATGGGAAGATACATCAACAGTAACGAAGCAGCGTGGAGGATTTTTAGTTTTCCCATACACGAACGCGAACCAGCTGTGCAACATCTAGCAGTACATTTGGAGAATGGACAGAGAGTTTACTTCACAAAAGACTCGGCTAGAAAAATTGCAAGCGAACCACCTCAGAACACAACATTAACAGCTTTTTTCCAACTTTGCCAAACGGATCCATTCGCAAAGACGTTACTGTATGTCGACGTCCCTATTTATTATACGTGGGACAAAACAAGAAAAATTTTTCAACGACGAAAACAAGGAATGCCAGAAGAGGGTCATCCAGAAATAATGAAAACTAACACAATAGGTCGAGTATACACTGTACATCCAAACAATGCCGAATGTTTCTATCTCCGGATGTTGTTACACGAAATACGAGGACCAACAAGTTTCACAGATCTCAGGACTATTGACGGCTACCTATGCCAGACGTACAGAGAAGCATGTCAACGCTTAGGATTATTGGAAAACGATAACCACTGGGAATTAACACTACAAGAAGCCACACTCACAGCTTCAGCTGAACAAATTCGAGAGTTATTCGCCATAATTCTAACAACATGTAACCCATCAAACCCAAAACAGCTATGGGACTCTTTCAAAAGGAGTATGAGTGATGATATATTGTACCAAATCCGACAAGCTAATCCAGAACTGACTATAGAATTCAGTGACAACATCTTCAATGAAACACTCATTCGCTTAGAAGATAAATGCTTAGCAATAAATAACCGGACCTTAGTAGAACTTGGAATGCCAGCACCACAAAGAAATGCTTTCAGTATGCTAAACTACGAAATTACAAAGGAAAAAAGCTACAACGTCAATGAACTACTTGAATACATTGCTCACAATAAACCACTCCTCAATGACAATCAAAAAACAATTTACAACGTTATAATGAACCGAATAAATAACAACACTGGTGGAATTATTTACTTGGACGCACCAGGAGGCACCGGTAAAACGTTTCTAATAAATCTAATACTGGCGGAAATACGTGCTAAAAAACACATCGCACTGGCACTAGCATCATCCGGCATTGCAGCCACACTTATGGAAGGAGGACGAACTGCTCATTCTGCCTTACAACTACCGTTGAATATAGCCGAACAACAATTCCCGGTATGTAAAGTCTCAGGAGCATCTGGACGGGGTCAACTTCTAAAACAAGCTAAAATTATCTGCTGGGATGAATGCACCATGGCCCATAAAAAATCACTAGAAGCCATGGACAGAACATTACAAGAATTGCGAAAAAACTCTGAAATAATGGGAGGAGCTCTACTCATACTCTCAGGAGATTTTCGACAAACACTTCCAGTTATTCCCAAGTCAACACCAGCAGACGAGATCAATGCATGCTTAAAAAAGTCACATCTCTGGCCAGAAGTACAAATACTGCAATTAACAAAAAACATGAGGGTTGAATTATCAAAAGATGAAACAACAGCACATTTTGCTAAAATGCTTTTACAAATAGGCGAAGGTACATATCCTACTGACCAAACGACCGGTCTCATTGAACTCAATAGTGATTTCTGTAACATAGCCACTACTGAAAACGAACTAATCGACAAAATTTATCCAAATATTATTCAGAACTATACCAACGTAGAGTGGTTATTTCAAAGAGCAATTTTGGCCACTAAAAATAATATTGTTGACGATATCAATTTTAATATTCTAAAGAAAATACCTGGTGAAGAGAAAGTATATAAATCGATCGACACGATGGTAACCATTGAAGAAAGTGTCAACTTCCCTACTGAATTTCTAAACTCTTTACAAGTACCAGGAATGCCATTACACTGCCTTCGTCTGAAAATTGGATCTCCAATCATACTACTTAGAAATCTCAACTCCCCAAAACTATGTAATGGAACGAGGATGATCGTAAAACAGCTATCGAATAATATCATTGAAGCTGAACTTATTTCTGGAAAGAACAAAGGACACACAGTATTTATACCTAGAATACCACTGATCTCTTCTGAATTGCCATTTCAATTTAAAAGATTGCAGTTTGCAATTAAATTAGCCTTTAGTTTTACAATTAACAAAGCGCAAGGGCAAACTTTAAAATATTGTGGCATCAACCTCAAAGAATCCTGCTTCTCTCACGGTCAGCTTTATGTAGCTTGCTCAAGAGTAGGAAATTCGAAAAATTTATATATATATACCCCGGACAATAAAATGAAAAATGTTGTTTATAAACAAGTAGTATAAATAATGAGAAAATGTAAATACATGTAAATATATATGTTTAAATATACATGTAAATATATATATCCATGATAATGTAAATACATGTAAATATATATGTTTTCAATATATATATATTTTTTACTTTTTACGTCATAGTTTATTTTTTTATTTCAACTACCACGTAACCTCATATCAACTCCCGAGCGAAGCCGGGTATTACAGCTAGTATTTACATGTATTTACATTTTCTCATTATTTATACTACTTGTTTATAAACAACATTTTTCATTTTATTGTCCGGGGTATATATATATAAATTTTTCGAATTTCCTACTCTTGAGCAAGCTACATAAAGCTGACCGTGAGAGAAGCAGGATTCTTTGAGGTTGATGCCACAATATTTTAAAGTTTGCCCTTGCGCTTTGTTAATTGTAAAACTAAAGGCTAATTTAATTGGAAACTGCAATCTTTTAAATTGAAATGGCAATTCAGAAGAGATCAGTGGTATTCTAGGTATAAATACTGTGTGTCCTTTGTTCTTTCCAGAAATAAGTTCAGCTTCAATGATATTATTCGATAGCTGTTTTACGATCATCCTCGTTCCATTACATAGTTTTGGGGAGTTGAGATTTCTAAGTAGTATGATTGGAGATCCAATTTTCAGACGAAGGCAGTGTAATGGCATTCCTGGTACTTGTAAAGAGTTTAGAAATTCAGTAGGGAAGTTGACACTTTCTTCAATGGTTACCATCGTGTCGATCGATTTATATACTTTCTCTTCACCAGGTATTTTCTTTAGAATATTAAAATTGATATCGTCAACAATATTATTTTTAGTGGCCAAAATTGCTCTTTGAAATAACCACTCTACGTTGGTATAGTTCTGAATAATATTTGGATAAATTTTGTCGATTAGTTCGTTTTCAGTAGTGGCTATGTTACAGAAATCACTATTGAGTTCAATGAGACCGGTCGTTTGGTCAGTAGGATATGTACCTTCGCCTATTTGTAAAAGCATTTTAGCAAAATGTGCTGTTGTTTCATCTTTTGATAATTCAACCCTCATGTTTTTTGTTAATTGCAGTATTTGTACTTCTGGCCAGAGATGTGACTTTTTTAAGCATGCATTGATCTCGTCTGCTGGTGTTGACTTGGGAATAACTGGAAGTGTTTGTCGAAAATCTCCTGAGAGTATGAGTAGAGCTCCTCCCATTATTTCAGAGTTTTTTCGCAATTCTTGTAATGTTCTGTCCATGGCTTCTAGTGATTTTTTATGGGCCATGGTGCATTCATCCCAGCAGATAATTTTAGCTTGTTTTAGAAGTTGACCCCGTCCAGATGCTCCTGAGACTTTACATACCGGGAATTGTTGTTCGGCTATATTCAACGGTAGTTGTAAGGCAGAATGAGCAGTTCGTCCTCCTTCCATAAGTGTGGCTGCAATGCCGGATGATGCTAGTGCCAGTGCGATGTGTTTTTTAGCACGTATTTCCGCCAGTATTAGATTTATTAGAAACGTTTTACCGGTGCCTCCTGGTGCGTCCAAGTAAATAATTCCACCAGTGTTGTTATTTATTCGGTTCATTATAACGTTGTAAATTGTTTTTTGATTGTCATTGAGGAGTGGTTTATTGTGAGCAATGTATTCAAGTAGTTCATTGACGTTGTAGCTTTTTTCCTTTGTAATTTCGTAGTTTAGCATACTGAAAGCATTTCTTTGTGGTGCTGGCATTCCAAGTTCTACTAAGGTCCGGTTATTTATTGCTAAGCATTTATCTTCTAAGCGAATGAGTGTTTCATTGAAGATGTTGTCACTGAATTCTATAGTCAGTTCTGGATTAGCTTGTCGGATTTGGTACAATATATCATCACTCATACTCCTTTTGAAAGAGTCCCATAGCTGTTTTGGGTTTGATGGGTTACATGTTGTTAGAATTATGGCGAATAACTCTCGAATTTGTTCAGCTGAAGCTGTGAGTGTGGCTTCTTGTAGTGTTAATTCCCAGTGGTTATCGTTTTCCAATAATCCTAAGCGTTGACATGCTTCTCTGTACGTCTGGCATAGGTAGCCGTCAATAGTCCTGAGATCTGTGAAACTTGTTGGTCCTCGTATTTCGTGTAACAACATCCGGAGATAGAAACATTCGGCATTGTTTGGATGTACAGTGTATACTCGACCTATTGTGTTAGTTTTCATTATTTCTGGATGACCCTCTTCTGGCATTCCTTGTTTTCGTCGTTGAAAAATTTTTCTTGTTTTGTCCCACGTATAATAAATAGGGACGTCGACATACAGTAACGTCTTTGCGAATGGATCCGTTTGGCAAAGTTGGAAAAAAGCTGTTAATGTTGTGTTCTGAGGTGGTTCGCTTGCAATTTTTCTAGCCGAGTCTTTTGTGAAGTAAACTCTCTGTCCATTCTCCAAATGTACTGCTAGATGTTGCACAGCTGGTTCGCGTTCGTGTATGGGAAAACTAAAAATCCTCCACGCTGCTTCGTTACTGTTGATGTATCTTCCCATTTGGTACATGAGTATCTCATCATTTCTGTTATTTTGTTCGCTATTTTGGACTATTTGAAATACTGCCATATCACTACCTTTGTTTACGTACTTACATATATATTTAATAGATTTTACTGAATTGCAATATTCAACGTTTATGTGTGCTTGGAACATTTTAGAAAGTAGTGGGTTATATGGTACTACCCATTGATTATCTATTTCCAGTTCATCTCTGCCTTGTATTCGTATTTTTGCTGTGAAACCACCGTTTTTCGGTGATCGTCTTCTATATTTGGGATAGCCGTCATCTTCAGTTTTTGTATCGTCTACGTATGGTTTTGGATATTTTTTTGTACATTTTCCATCACGCATGCATGGCGCATTAAAGTTTAATGGTCCACATGGTCCGTGAATCATGTTTTTCACTACTATGCTGTATAGTTCCGGATCTTTTTGTGGATTGGGAAATTCAGCTTGGATGATTTTGTCGATATCCGTGAGATAAATTTTATCGTGTAGCCATATGAGATTGTGTGAGTGAGGTAATCCTCGTTTTTGCCACTCGATTGTATACATCCAGCATCTAACGGTTCCAAAGATGTGGTATTTTGTGATGACTTCAATAAATCTTATTTGTTTTTGTCGAAAAACTCGGGCTATTATGTCGTGTCGATCCATGGAGGTTTGTCCATATTTTAGTTGTTCTTTGATTTCTGGCCATGATGAGTTGCATGTAAATGTTATGAAGAGATCAGGTCGTCCATATTTTCTTACGTAGGTCATGGCATCTTGAGTATATTCGTGCATATGTCTTGGACTTCCTATGTATGATGAGGGTAAGATTACCATTGTTCCAATATCGTCAATATTGCCGTCATTTATGATCGCATCTCGAAGGTGGATGTATTCTTCTGTGCGTAGTTTCTTCTGATTCAGTCTTATGTAAAGCATCCGTTCTGCTTCTATTTTTGCGTACATATCTACCAGAAATTGTTGGAATAAACGGCGAGTGTTGAGAATGTGATTGTATATTTCATTGTCTCTGATCATTAAGCGGTAAGCATAGAACTCCTTGGAAGTGACTTTTTTGTTTGTTTCTATGCCTGTTTCAGGATGAATTTGTTTTATATTGAAATGATAACCGTCCTCTCCGTGCAGAAATATTAAAGGATATTGAAGAGAATCATATGAACGGTGTGTCTCTGCAATGCGTTGTAGTCCTTTTCTTCTTCGTTGTAAAATTATGTCACGGCTTGTATTTTCATTGTCCACAATTACGATGGCGACTTCATCTATCTGAGGTGCATTAAATCTACGTTCGTGTTCTCCACGTGGTCTTTTATCGGCTCGAATCACAATTTTATAGTCATCAGAAATCATGCGATCTAGTGTTGTTTTGAATATGTAAATCAGTTGATTGTATTTGTGTAAGATCCTCTGTACATCTTGGATTATTTCGCGTTTCAATCCATTAAAATGTGTACTTCGTTGATCAATTTCTTGTTCTTCATTTCCAATGAAATATACTTGCAGAAATTTATAGTCATCGTTAGGCATTGGTAGTAACGATCCTATTTTGTGATAAATTTGCCCTTGAATTGAAAATACATATTCAAATTCATCTCTATTAGTGTTAGTCGAAGTAACACCGAAAGAAGTCATTTGAAAGCAGGAGTTGTATGATCTTATATTTTGAAGAAAGTGTTTTGATTCTGGTGTTTCCCCGGTCATGTAATGTAGAAATTCCTGCGGAGGTGCTTCCAGTGGTGGTAATCGAATTTTTCCATTCATGCAACAGAGACCTGGTGTTTCTTTACTGAATTTTTTCGCGTGGCAAAATTGGCAAATGTTATTCATTTTTCCGATCACAACATATTTATGATTGTAATATTTCTTCGTCGATTCGTAGTGGAATGCTTCCTTTGTTAGATTATCTTTTAAAATTCTCGATTCTTCAATAGTTTTATTTTCGCTTCTTTCTTCGCTTTTTCCGCTTCTCAGGGTGCTCATTCTGGTTCGTTGATTTTGTAAACGTGCTTCGCGCTGTTCTTCCGTTTCATTTCTTCGATATTCTTTTTGTTTCCGCCGTTTCGCTGCAGAACTGGCAAGATCTCCACCTCTTTTACGTCTAGGCATTATATTCTGTAAAATATAAATTAAATGAACATTTTATAGACAAATATATTATTACGTAAACGTGGGGCACGTTGAGACAAAGAAAACAAAATTATTTAATCTTCAAGCGGTCGCGCGATATTTTGTTTACGGCCAAAGTATATCGATTCAACGCCGCGCGACTACTTGAAAGTTAAGGAAATTACAATTAAAAGAAAAGAAAAAAAAACCATTAGAATTAATTAAATACATTATTAAAAATACTCACATTTAATATTTCACAATAAAGGCTCACAGATAACTTTTTTTTTTCTTCACTTCAAGATCATGAATTAATTAAACACACTATTAAAAATACTCACACGTGATACTTCAAAATAAAGGCTCACACAGGTAACTTCTTTCTTTTTCGTTTCGAAGTGGCTTGTTCCGCTGTTCAAATCGAATTAATTCTGGCGGGCGACACCGGGCTCTTATATATTCAGAAAGCTAGGCTCTAGGGTATTCCAGAAAGTTGGCTTTATGGAGACTATACACATGAAGTGTATAGTTGGCTCTAAGATATTCGAGAAAGATGGCTCTAGGATATTCAAGAAAGTTTGGGAATATTTACTTTCTCACACCTTCTAGGTATAGAATGTTCTCGACGTTATCGTTCGCCGTAACAATAGGTTCTGCAGCTGTAGCATACGCAGTAAAGGCGCGAAATTTAAAAACTTAAATTTTAAAATGTTTTCAGAAGTAATTTGAATAACTAAAATGATATCGCTTTAACTCCAACATATAAGTTAGCTACTGCTGTATAAATACACAAAATTTAATAACTTTATTATGGTAACAAATGTAATTTAAGACTTTATTGAAATGAGAATTTTAAATTTCGCGCCCCAAATAATCGTTCTTTTAAGTCCATATTGTGTACAATGAATGAAGTTCAACTATTTGACAACAGATGGCGCGACTACACTTACTTTCCAAGTTGAAGGGTTGGAAAAGCCCTTATATCTTTAAAAACACACCCTTTAGGTTAAAACGGGAACTTTCTTGTTCGAGGGGGGATAAAGGGTTATGGTAACAAATGTAATTTAAGACTTTATTGAAATGAGAATTTTAAATTTCGCGCCCCAAATAATCGTTCTTTTAAGTCCATATTGTGTACAATGAATGAAGTTCAACTATTTGACAACAGATGGCGCGACTACACTTACTTTCCAAGTTGAAGGGTTGGAAAAGCCCTTATATCTTTAAAAACACACCCTTTAGGTTAAAACGGGAACTTTCTTGTTCGAGGGGGGATAAAGGGCTATCACACTATATAAGTCCCTTTATCGTGATGGGACTCCTTTTTAAGTTTTATCGGCACGCACATTTTATCAACTTAGTTTTATTATATATAATGATAATGATAATGATATTTTGTCCAGTAAATACATACATCTGCAAACTCCGAACGCCGACTCTTCGGAAGACTCTTTCCACACAAGGCGTAATTTAACACGCATTGTGTGGAAAGGTTTACCGCAAGGCTCAGTGTTAAGTCCAATATTATACAACATTTACGCTTATGATCTAGAATCCTCTTTAAATGGCCCTGTTAGTGTTTTACAATACGCTGATGATTTACTTATATACTGTTCTCACCAATCAATCGAGTCCGCTTGTACTTCTCTGTCCTCGGCACTCAATAGTTTGAAAACTTGGTTAGATTATAACGGTCTTGAACTTTCTTCATCCAAGAGCTCCGGTATGCTGTTTTCCAGAAAACGTCTTCGTTCTCCTGTTCTCGTATATTATGATAGCCAACCAATCCCATTAAAGAGCCATGTTAAATTCTTAGGAGTAATGTTAGATTCCAAACTTTTAGGTGTTCCACACTGTGACTATTTAAATTCGAAATGCGAACGCCTTCTAAACATTATTAGATGCCTAGCAGGGGTATGGTGGGGTGCTCACCCTTATACTTTAAAACTTATTTATAACGCGCTCATACGTAGTGTCCTAGACTACGGTACATTTTTATTGGCCCCTGGCAATTTGGCTGCATTTGCTAAAATTGACCGCATTCAGGCTAAGGCTCTCAGAATAGTATCTGGGGCTATGAAGTCAAGTCCTATCAATGCTCTACAAATAGAATGTGTCGATCCTCCTATGTTCCTTCGCCGTCAGTATCTATGTGATAAATTCTTGTTTAGAGCTTTTCAATTTTCTAACCATCCCTTATATGATAATCTTAAGGCTCTGTCTACTCTTATTGAAACATGTAATTCCTGGTCTCATAAACCACTTCCATGCACTGTTGTCAGTTTTCGTAAGTTTATGTCCTTACAAGCCCCCACGCAACGATCTCCTACACACCCTCTCTTTTCCAGCGACCTAGAATCTCTAGTAAGATCTATTGACATAACATATAACTTCGGCATAGATAAAGACACCTCCATGGCTAATGAAAGATTTAACATCATCTTAAATAATGATTGGAAAGATTACCAATACATTTATACGGATGCCTCTAAAAACTCTTCTTCAGGTAACGTGGGTGTTGGGATATTCCACCATCAATCTAAAATAGTTCAAAAGGTGAAATTCCCTCCGCAGACCTCTGTTTTTACCGGTGAATGCTATGGCCTCCTCAAGGCCGTAGAATTAGTCCTTTTATTACAGTTAAAGAAAACCATAATATTTTCCGATTCTATGAGTGCGCTACAAACGTTATCGAAGTTTCCTTTTAAGTTGAAAACCGTTTTCCCCATTATCATTAAGTTACGTCAGCTTTTAAACATGTGCAACATCTCGGGTTACTCTGTTTGTTTTGCGTGGATACCTGGTCACTGTAACATCTCTGGTAACTGTAGAGCAGATAAACTGGCCAATGAGGCTGTCGCCGATGGTGATATGTTTCCATATAAAAACTTTTGCCATGACCTTGGCTCTTTACCTACAGACTATCTTCAAGATTCTTGGAATAGCCTCTGGGCGGAGAGTTCTACAGTAAAGGGCAAATATTACAAAATAGTCCAGCCTTCTATCCCGAGCAAACCGTGGTTTTTCAAACAAATTTATAACAAACGTACAACTTCCTCACTTATACGCATGCGTTTGGGCCACAACAGCACACCGGCGCATCTTGTCCGTCTCAAAATTTTACAATCTGATGAATGCGAATGTGGCATCGGTGTAGCTGATATAAATCACATATTTTTTTCCTGCCCCCTCTATGACTCCCATTCATTTTTTAATAATTTGATATCTATTCCTGTCCCTTTACCTACATCTATCCAGTTACTTCTATCTTATAATAACCCTCGTATATATTCTATTCTAGCTGATTTTATAAACTTAAACACCAACTTAAAAATTTAATCCTTCCCAAATCCTATCCTGGTTTTTCCATCCGCTCTAAATTAAATTGTTTTAATGTTTTATAAGTTTCCCTAACTTTGTTATTGGCAAATGGTCTACAACCGAGCCATTAAAAAAAAAAAAAAAAAAAAAAAAAGACAGCAAACCGCTCAGAGTGCTGCATGCAGCTGCTCAGCTGCTCTACACACAGTACGTTTGCTAATGTGGCTAATTAATAAGTACGACGACGAAATGGAGCGATGGTTATCTTCTTACTTACTTAGCTGCTCCGCCCCAGCTTCTCCCAGGTGGTTTATGTAGGTATATAAACCTACCCAATTTTAAACCCCTTCCTGTTTTATCTTAATTTAATAACATAGGAGGATGTTTCTTCATTAGGTAAATGGCATCCTTTCATTTTTTTTTTACTTAAATACTATACACTAGGTTGCGAAAAGGTTTCAAATCATTGTTAAACAATGCTGGCTGGCACGCGTAAAATTTTGGATAGGATGCCACAAAATTATATTTATATTTCATAATCTTTAATATGCCCTTCTTTCTGTCAATACGTAATGCGTACCAGTCCTTCAAAAGTAAAAGAGATTAGGGATATTCACTTAACATCGATATATCGAATTTATTCGATGTTTTCTTTACGATATATCGGATTGATTCGATGTTTTGTTAAATATTTATTCAAATCAAATCAAATCAAATCAAATCAAATCAAATCAAATCAAATTCTTTATTTGCAAAGAATGTATGTACAGTTTAAGATCTTAAAAACAATATTTAGTGCTAATACATTCTACTCTTTGAGTATGCAAAAATTGATTATTATATATGTATCTAATTTAACAAAAGAAATAAGGTCAGAATTAATTACAATTTCAATAGTCAAACAAATTAAGAAATAATAAATTAAAAAAAAAATATAATGTTTAGTTAACATGTCAAAATCAATAAAATAAAATAAAATCAATAAAATTGTTAATAATTTAATATGTCATGTTACGTCATCGAGAAATTCCTTAACTGAATAATAACACTTTTCTATAAGAAATGTTTTTAGATCTCTCTTGAATTCGAACAGACTTTCATTTTTAATAGCTTCTGGTATTTTGTTGTATATTAAAGGCCCCATAGAAAAAACACTCTTTTTTAACAGTGCCGTGTGTGACCTAGGGACGCTTAGTAAACGTATATACTGAGATCTTAACGTTGTCGATCTTTGCCTTATCTGTGTTATTAAGGGAAATAAGTGTTTGTTTAGTTTTACAAATAAAGCAATTTCTAAAATATAGAGGCATGGAAACGTCAGCAATTTTAAGGATTTGAACACTGGAACACAACTGTCAGTATATTTTAGTCCCTGCATGGCTCGTATACAACGCTTTTGAGCCCTGAAAATGGTTTCCTTCTCAGTACAATTTCCCCAGAAGATAACTCCAAATCTTAGGATAGAGGAAACTAGTCCATGATATGCAACAACCAGTGTTTTTAAACTTACTTTTTTACGTAATGCGTTAAGCGCAAAAGCAGAAGTACTTAGTTTTTTGCAAATATCTTCTGCCTGGTAATTCCATGTTAACTGGCTATCGATATGTATACCGAGAAAGCGTGCATTGTCAACTTTCGCTATTGTCTTTCCCTTAAAACAAGTGCTAAAATTAGTGTCTGGAAGTACTCGCTGATAGAAATGCATAATGTTGGTTTTCTCAAGATTTATAATTAAGTTATTATTATTCATCCAAGTTATGATACTTTTAAGGGTATTATTTATGTCTTCTTCGTAAAATTGTTTGTCTAAGCATTTGATAATTACCGTACTGTCATCTGCGAATAATACCATAGGGTGATGTGTGTTACGTGGTAAGTCATTAATGTAGAGCAAAAACAACAGGGGACCGAGCACACTTCCTTGTGGAACCCCATATTTAGTTTGTCTAATACCGGATTTGTAATTTTCTTCAACGTTTGTCTTAGTGCTTACCCTAGAAATAACAGTATATTGTTTACGATCAGTTAAGTATGATTTTATTAAGTTTAGTATATTGCCTCTGATACCATAAGCACTTAGTTTGTCAAGGAGAATGTCATGTTTAACATAATCAAAAGCTTTTGTCATATCCATGTAAATTGCACACGTGGGTATTTTTTTATCCATATTTATCATTACTTTGCTTAATAGATCATATATAGCCAGGTTTATATTAAAGTTTTTCCTAAAACCTTTTTGTTCCTCACAGAGTATATTATATTTAGATAGAAAAGAGTTAATTGCACTGTAAATTATCTTCTCGAATATTTTGGAAAAAATAGAAATTAAAGCTATAGGTCTGTAGTTACTTACAGTTGCTCGACAATTCTTTTTATGAATAGGTCTTACAACAACTGTTTTTAAACTATTTGGAAAAATACCGCTGGTTATACTTATATTCATAATATGACTTAGCGGTTCAGCTATTATATTAGACACATACTTTACAACAGCTGTCGAAATTCCATCATAACCTGTGCTTTTTTTATTTTTGAGCGATTTAATTGTTCTATTGTATTCGATATATCGATATATTTATAGAAACATCGAATATTTGTTTTTTTATTTTCTTTTTGTATAATCTACTAAAAAACTAAATAATTTTAACACTACTTGATGACTTGGATTTTAAATATGGTTCAATAAGGTAGTGACATCTGTGAGTGACCAGCTTAATTACCTAATCCATTCCATCCTGACAGATCGATTGATTATTCACTCTAAATTTATATAATCTGTGGATTCTATAGGTTCATTCTATTTATTTTCACTCTCATTCACTCATTGGACTCATTCATTGTTTTTACGTCGACTTTAGAGATGGGCCAACTCGGAAAAAACATAACTCGAGTTAACCCGGGTTAAAATCCACGTAACTCGAGTTGAACTCGAGTTACGTAACTCGAGTTAACTGGATGGACAAGTAAATGTTTTGGATGTTTGAGTTTTTACCCATTTATTACCTCAGTTGTTCCAATTTTTATCTGTTTAAAAGTGTGGTGGTATTCCCACTATATTTGAATGTACACGTACACATCTTACACGTAACACGTCCACTAACTGAAGACGAATCGAAAACATCCCAAACTAACGATGTTTTTTTGGGACCCGGCATTTTTCAAAAACAAATATCGCACAACACGCATTTAGAGATAACCTCAAATGTTGTTTGTTCTGAATGAATGAATGAATATAGTGACTATATTCATTTCATTCGTTCACAACAGACTATATTAAAGTCTCAAACGATCGGAAAACTTCGCTCCATGTCGGTTCTATTCGGTTTTCGAACTCGAGTTAGAGAGAGTTCAACTCGAGTGGATTAGAGTTACGCCCAACTCGAGTTAACTCGAGTTAGCTACTCGAGTTGACCATCACTAGTCGACTTTTGCTGTTTGGCGGTAACGCATTAAATCATTGTTAATTTCCTAAGCTTTATAAGATTGCCTTCAAATATTTAACTATTGTCGGGACTTCTGTTCCATCCGAACGATTATTTTCTAAGGCTGCTCAAATAGTTAATCAACAAAGAAATAGAATGAAAGGTAAAAGATTAAGTAAACTTTTATTTTTGCAAAGTTTGTCTAAAGAGCATTGGTTTTAATTAAATAGGTAAAGTGAAAGTAAGTTTTTGCAGGTACATACCTAGATTAAGGCTAGTACTAAATATGTCTTTTGTTTTCTTTTACTGTTTTGAAGTTATGTGATATGTAATAAAATATTTCTATTAATTTGTCGTTTATATTTCACTTGCAAATGTAGGTATAACTCATCTCAGTCATCTCACCATTATCTTAGTATTACAATTCTATTAAAGTAACTATGTAATGATAGTGATTCTCATAGAAAATCACTATCATTACACTATTAGTTTAGCTATGTTACTCTGGTATCTGATTCTACATTCACACCTGCAAAATCAAAGACCACAAATTTTGCGCATTTCACTGGAAAAAGGTAATATTAAACTTTTGTGGAAAGTATTCGATAGTAGAAAAATATCGATGTTTTCTAGCGATATATCGATAAACATCGATGCTGGAATCCGATGTTTTACATCGAATATAAATATCGATATATTTTTTAAGTGGACACCCCTAAAAGAGATAATTTATATATTTTTTTCTTAGGTAGGTATTTGTTTTGTATTTTAGTAGTCTGTGATTACATATTCATCTTAATTACCATGCTTTGATCTTCATAATCGTTAATGACGTAATCCTTTAAATTGTATCCTACATACCTCCTTAAAAGTGGATGAGTTGATAAAATAATTTAAAAAAAGAAGCAGGTAGATGGAAAAGGTTCTTTATCTACTTAGGACATATTAGGTACTTCAATTATTGTTTGTACTTAATAAGAAATAAGTAAGTACAATGACAATATTCAACAGCAATTTTATTTCGAAAGTAAAATCGAAGGCAATATAAGTCACTTCATTTTTATTAAACACTCAATACAATTTCATTTCAACTGGTTTACAAAATATATAAAAATAGGTATACGATATTATGGTGTATATGAGTAGGTACCTAGAGAAATTATAGAGTACAGAGCCGATTTTACATAAAGATAAAACTATTTATTTGTAAAAAATTCTATCTATAACAATAAAATTATGGTTTTATGTGGGTAAGTAAAATTATACTCGCCTAATCAATGCACTGCATTAACCATAACTGTGATCTAACATGAAATCTCATAAAATACAGACAAATTGATCTAGGAACCGCGATGCATACCGACAAACAAAAATATACACATTTTACGAACAATAACAGGACAAACATAGATCCAATAAATTATCTTAAGTAACCATTGAACTAACATTACGAGCTGAATATGATCTAAAATATCAAAATAAGTACGTCAATAGATGTAAAGAAGAATTGATAACATAATGATGAAATCTGATGATTTTTCTAAAACAAGTTCACATATCTAAGTAACGTGGAAGTGATGAACCAAGCTTAAAATTAAAATTAACCAAATTATTATGAACGAATGATATGGAGATCACCACGACCATTTTGGTGTGTAAGGCTCAAAAGCCCACTTGTCGGGCAAACCTTCGCGTGTAGTATTTTGAAATTCGCTTTCAGACCAATCAAATGCTAATACATAGTTTCTTTTCAGCAGCTCTTGTTTATCTTCTTCCGCCTTCTCTTGTTCCTTTTTTATCAGGTTTCTGATTTCAATACCGTTGATTTCTGAGTTATTGTTAAGTAGTTCGGTATATATCGGCATTAAATTCCCTTTGTTAATTAAAATATCAGTCTTATTTTCCGCGATTTCTGTGTGTGGCGGGCCTGATATCGCAAAGAATTCCAGAGTTGGAGAATTAGGAGTACCTGTAACAAAGCATTTAATAAGACACGACCTTTATAAGTCTCGACCTCCTTTGTACTCTTCTGTTAGTTCATCTTTAGCTAATCATGTCAACCATAGTATCACGGTGTCTTTGCAGTACCTACGTTATATTTTTGTTTTTTAACTTACCAATAACAACTTTTGTGTCTAATACACCGTAAGCTTTCTTATAAACATCAGAGAGATCTCCTCGCACTCCCACGACACCCCAATAACTTTGATCACGAAGTATACATTCCATATCGTTGTCACACACAATGCTCTCGTTTTCTGTGTTAGCCTCTGTCATATTGTTTTGCCTCATAAGAGATATTATGCTTTTCAGGGACGTTGCGTTCTTGTATCCTTGTTTAAAGAGTAAAGCACGAGGGGATTCTGATTCGGAGAATATGTTGCCATATATATCCTTCATTTTGTTCACGTGTGTGATATCAGCAATGTTCTAAAAGAAAATAAATTAAATTAGTAAATGAATTTAGTATAGCTACAAAATGCATCGAGATTGTTCCAAATGAGTTTAAGATGCTGAATTGACCTAAGCTTGAAAAGCAAAAATACTATGACCTAATAACTAAAAATATTACCCGTTTAACTAGCTGACTTACCTTAAAAAACGGAAGACCATAAGTTGCCCAATAGCCTTGTTCTAAGAAAGACTGCGATATATCAGCGGAGTGAGTAACACCTGGCACCTGTTCTACCAGAGTAACGACACCTTTGGCATGTCCGACATCGTTCCGGTACATTAAAATATGTCTTACGTTTCTGGGGAAATAAATAACAATCATCGTTTATTTATGATCTTCTACGGACGTTGTAATAAAAACAAGACTACCAGGTCAAATAACTCGTTTAAATTTAAAATAACCGCAGTAAGCCAGCAAAATCAATCATTATAGTACGTCAACATATAAGATTTTATGAGTTCAGTTGGTAACTTACTTTTCGACGGAACTTTCAGTAATGATTTCAGTTCGGGCTGGTTTCTTTGAAATCATTTCTGGTTGAAGAGTGTGAATATTACCGAATTTGTTGAAGTCAACGACCAACCATTGCTTGCTTGCTGTTCCTGAATTACTAGAGGCTATTATATGGCTCCAAGAGCTTACGTTAGTTGCTAAATGATTGGCTGCCATTACTCGAGGGCCGATGGGGAGCTGGAAATAATTTGTCAAATAAGTGAACGCAGTTATGCTGAAGGTAATTGGGTTTTAACTGCTTTGCTGACAAAAGATGTTAATTTGTGTAGGTCAATGTTGACACAATACGTCAGTACAGTAGTAACTACAGAGCATTGAATCGTCAATAAGCAGATTTTTTTGGGTTCAGTGATTGCGATATATAGTCACTATTAGATAACAAAACTCCTCTCTGTAGGTGAAATGTTAATTGTCTGATAACTTACTTGATCTGTGATGTTGACTTCTTTCCACAATTTGTTATTGTAATTCCTTAAAGCAGTGCCCGTTACAGCCATCCTATGATTTTCACCTTGCATCATATAGAACTCATCTTGACTGGTAAGTGAACCAGGATATCCTGAGAAATCTACAGTTCTTCCGGAAATCAAATGGGATTCGCCGCTTGGGGTCTTGTGGTAGTTTAGTTTATATCTCTTCAAAATGCGAGTCATTGATGAATATCTGAAATATACAAGCAAATTTTCTTTTACCATAAAACGTCCTATCCCAAACCTGATATTTTTGAAAAAATAATTAGGCAGATGTAATAATTACCTTCCAGCAGAATTATGTGAAAGATACAATTTCTTTGTAAGAATCCCGTCTTCGGAAATATGTTCTCCAATTCTCAAAAAGGCACTGCTGAGATCCGGTACGTTTTCAATTACATCATCACCTAATGATAGGTTTAATTTGCGTTGAATTTCGATAATTTCTGAGCCAGCATTTAGCCAGTACAAATCTGATATATCGGCTTCTAATTCTTCCTCCTCCATTCTGCGTTCGATACCATGTTTCCAGCCTGTGTGTATGCCATTGAGTTGAGTGTAGTAGAGTGATACCTGGAATAAAAGTTTTGGAATAAAGCCAAAGTCAGGGTCTGTTAAGTACTTACTTACTTACTTTTCTACTACTTTCTGTACCTACATATTTATTTCAAGTTACAAAAGGGGGCTTAACGTACAAACAAAATTTATCTACACTTACTTGATGCCAAAACGGATCTTCATTAGATTTTTCAGCAGCTCTCGCTTTCCAGATGTCAACAGATTTGTCCAATGCGTCTCTTAACTTGTTACATTGAGATTCTAATGCAGTTCCGTCGCATTTGGCCCTAACGGTGTTGTCCAAGTGTGAGTGTATCAAAGACCAGGTGAGGGCTCCCTCCAGAATTCCTGCTGCGTACGCTTGATGTTCATCGGCATAGGAAGGATCAGTCTCAACCTCCAAGAGGGACCAGCTGTAAAACCAAAAGTATATAGATTCAACATTTCATTGTCGTTGGTTGAAACAACAAAATGCTAAAATGAAAAAATTGGTTGCCTGTAAAGTCGGTATACGGGCGAAAGTTTTACGTGACAACGACTTTGAGTGGTAAAATAATTTTAATGTGAATATTCATTCGTATAGTAGGAAGAAGGATGAAATAATAGTAACAATTTAAAACATTTATTTATACAAAGAATTATATTTAAAACATTAATTTATACAAAGAATCTCGCTCTTAGGCGGGCTAACTGTGCTCGAGTGGAAGGGACGCGTGCCTTTCACTTTTTACGTCTGTCTCGCTCGCTCTTAGGCGGGCTAACCATGCCCGAGTGGAAGGGACGCGTGCCTTTCACTCGCTCTCATTGTGAGCGCATAACGTGAGCGGAGCGTAACGCAGTTTCTTGAAGTGTCACCCGGCAAACCAATTTATAAGACGTTGTCACGTCAAAAATACAATTGAGACTTGGCTTATTTAAATACGATTATCAGTAAGTAGGTACTATTCTACTTCTAAGTAAGTATGAGCGTAACGGCATCGTTTACAAGGATTTAAAAATTAGGTATATACAATGAATTGTAATAAGGTAATAATAGGTAGGTACCTATTATTTGTAAAAAGGTCTGAACGTTGATAAGGTCCATAGATAAAGTGTAGTATTATGTGTACTCACCCTGTAGTCTCAGTGTCCTTTCTGAAGTAGGCACGGGCTGCTCCTCTCGGAATGTCTTCAAGTTTATTGCTTTGGCCCCAAAATTCAATACGGTATCCAGTCTTATTCGAATAAAATACAGTTGCTGCATAGTTTCCATCTGCTTGCACTCTGAAATAATTAACTTTAAGTTATTAATGCGTTTATACAGTTTCATGTTTCATACCAGATTTGAATGTTATTGGCTGCATGTGTTTGTTTGCTTATCAAAATAATTAATTATATCTAAACTTAGTTGATTCGTTGGTAGGTACTCATTTATTTATCGGTTAGTAATAGTATTCAATTAATATCAAATATTACCTATCATAACTACATAGAGTTGCAAGTATCTACATAGTATGTACTAACCTCTCCATTTGTCCAATAAAAAGCGCCAATATTGCAAAAATTCCAATAATTCCAAGGATGTAGGAACTGATTTTCGTCTGAAGCCAAGAGGCCCCGACGACTTTAAGTATTTTGCTCATTTTCTATAGAGAAATATATAAATAGATAGATAAAACTACAAGATAAAGAAGATATTGAGAAACTTAATAACAATGAAGTGACAGTGCGTGTAAATAATTTTCTCTAGCGGGAGATCGACCATCAAAATGGTGATGGTGGTTCCGGATGTTCACGGTTCTGCTGTCTGGGCTCCGCTGGCTGGTCTCGGAGACGGCATTGGATATACGCCGCTTAGCTTAGGTATACTTTAGCACTAAGCAGCTTATCTTTCTTATTTTTCCTTGAAAGTCTGGAACAAAAGAAAAAGAAGGTCAACAGGGTTAACCAATAAAATGAATTTAACAGACAAACGGAGGTTTCCGCCCATTGCATTGTACCAACGTTATATTACCTAGGTGACATTTTTGTATAATCCCTCAAAAGGCAAAAAGTAAAGTCACGTCTCATGATTTGAATACGCAACTTTAAGTTTATAAAAAATGTCTTCTTGAACTCTTTCTTTCTTTCAAATTAACATTCAATTTTCATACAATCATATCTTTAAACAACTAAATGGTTACTTGAAGCAATTAATTTAATTTGGTTTTGTTATCTATCATCATTAGTTTCTTGTTATTCAATGGTGCGTTTACCAAGCCATATAATATAGGTAGGTACTATTAATAACAATTAAAGGAGCATTGACACAGACTCGTCTCTATTTATATATTTCCTCTTTGTCTCTGATCTTAAAATAAGTAAGTACCTAACTTAAACCAAAAAGTACTTAGAATTCTAACATTATTAGCATTAATAGCAAACTACTGTTAAATAAGGCAGCATTAAATAAGTATATAGATACCTATTTTTAGTAAGTAAGTGTTTCCCCAGTTTACAGAACATAATTAAGGATAAATATAGCATAACAACATAAATAAAAAAATCATTTATCGAAACGTGAGCTGGGAAAATCACAGAGGTTTGGTAATACCAATGATAAAGTATCTCATGTACCTACTTAGATTTTTTTACCAGTAATTTTGCATACAATTTCTCAAGGCTCTTCTAATGGTAAGTGGCCACTGTATTCAATGGATGCTAGCACCAACAGAAGAATCTCTCAGGCATTGCAGATACCTTAGAAAAGTACTACTACTAAACTGCATCCTCACACTCCGTAAGATCCCTTATAATAACCAATCTATACTAACAGCATAAGTAAGAAACTTACACTTTTTGACACTGGTTTCTAGAAAGGTCTATTAACTGCACAGCCACTGCACAGCAATTCGTCAGTTTTCCAAAGTCTCCATAAACACGACTGGGACATGAACATCAGTAGTCAAGTTGATATTACCAGCTTATCATTAAACTAATAAGATACTTAAATATCTTAGAATTACGTTCTCACGTTATCATAACATACGAACGTACCTAATTGATGAAATTTTTCCTTTAAAATTGTTAATATTACCTAATTGTAATAAGATTATATGTTAGTATAATAGGTAGTATCTAATAATGTTCCCGAAATGTTTGTCCGATACGTTAGGATTTTACGTAGGTTACAGTCTTAACGATGCGGCGCGGAAGCTGGTTTGGAAATTTAAATGGGAACTTATTTAATGAGTATAACATAATAAAAAATATATTATTACTATCCCGATTAAGTTAAGCGTATACTAACTCCGCAGTTTGGATTCTATGGCTATTATAAACTGGAAACAGAGTTGTATGTTAAACCATAAAGTATGTAAGAAGGTACGCTGTAAATTGGCATAGAGCATGTTGCTATCAGTTAATTGTTATTAAATTAACGTTTATTCCCTAGGTTTGTCTACAGCTCAAAATCGTCTATGTGTAGAATCAATCTGGTACGAAGTCACAACTGTTGCGGTTAGAGAAGTGAAAGTCTCTAGAACCTGAGTTAAAACCTAGTTTGACTACATTCAAGAATAGGGGCGCTTCGATCGAAGTAGGTACTTATCTAAGTATTATGGTATTAAACTGTTGAGAGTTTTACATTTTGTCTTAGTTACTTGTAATCAGAAATATTTGATATTGTAAGCAGTAGCAATAAATCTACCTAAAACTATTTTATCTTGTTTACCTATTAATGCAAACACATGACGACGACGTTCCTTACTTGAAAATAAAAATACTCTTTATATAGATTAACTACTTAGCTAAATAATAGTGAACTTTGTTTAATACGCTTACATCGAGAGAGATGAGATGTGACTGTTGTTCTCATAGGTATCAACCTTCTTAAGGTAGTAAGAAAACAACGGTCACTTCTAGATGCTATATGTATGTAAAATATTGTAGTAAATAAATTTTGCTGCTTTTAACTGTACTTAATTTAAAATCTATAGATTTCTGTTTTTACCTGTTCCCAAAATTTGGCTCGGTTCGGCTGTGTTAGATGAGTCACATTTTTCAAGAACGATATGAAAGAAATAGAGAGGATCGAATACTACGTACGTTCTGCATAACAAATCGTAGTTGTGCGATTAAGCGCACTTGCAACAATAGAGGAAAATGACCTTAAATGTAATCATACACTACCTACTGCGCGTACACGTGGAGAAGTTAGGTAAATGGCTAATAATATCCTCAATATGCCTATCTAAACGAACTAGAGCCGGCTATCGTTCTAGCTAATCAATTTAAACATACTGAACACAACGTAAAGTACGTAGCCTGTTTGCGGCAAGTGAATAAAAATACTCATTCGGTATTACAAAGTAAATACTCTGTACAGAAGTGGATGTTAAAATAGAAACATCTAATCCTTGGCAGAGTTGTCGAACTGGCTCGTTAGGATAAATAACTGAGAATATTGTAGAGCATGAAGAGTTGTGGAGTAGTGAGCAGTTAGAATATGTCGAGGGACTTATTCTCACCATATTCGAAGAAACACGAACTTTGTTAAGCCTTAGGTACCTACGATTTGTATCTTGTCTTCTCTACGTAGTTACAAATTATCCGACAACAATGAACAATCGCATACTTAGTAGTGGAACATCAGTTTTTAAACAATCACCGCCGCGGCACAATTGTTCGCCGCATTGTTTTTTAAATTTGTTTCGATTATGCTTTTTTATAACACCTATGTATGCACCTAAGTGCTCAGAATAAATTACATTGTTGCAAATGAAAACAATCCTTTGAAACTTTGTAAAAAATATTGAAAACAATTCTCAGAATTTAAGTTCTGGAGTTTTTTTAATTGACGATTACTACAATAAATGACTTTATATCCATTTTTGTACCTTACTTAGGCTCGGAAGCCTTGAACCTTTTATGAATAGCCAAAACAGTCAAAGACAGTTTTGTTAATATGACGCAGATTTGCTTCAATTTGCATACAGCTGCACCAAGTATCTAATACGGTTGAAAAATAATAATTAATTAATTAATTAATAAAAAAAAACAATTAATTTTGATTAATTTAATTTCAATGATTTAACAATTAATCAAAACCTGTTCAACCGATAGTATTTAAATGGGAGCCCTGGAAAGTATGACGATTTGGAACAAAAAAAAATATGACCCTTTGAAACAAAATATATATTTTTCGGAATTAACTTGTAACTTTGAAGTCGGTTGAAAATAGAGCATAGTACCTATCGCTTAATGCCTAGTGCTTGATAATCTGTTGTTATAGCAACACGAGCCGTCTCGTCTAAAGGCACTTGCCGCCACTTAACGCCATAGCAACACGCCACGGATCCTATTCCTAAACACTTCCTATTACAATATTAGATAACAATTCACTACCTCAGGTAATCTTCAGCACAAAAGATTCTAAATAGTGAGTACACTATCGACTTACCCGAGATCCGTGAGAGATTACGCGAAATACGAGGCTCACGGCCAAGGAAGTGGACAAATAAAATAATTTCCTTAGCAGCAAATAAAATAGCAAACTCGTACGTCGAGTTGGTACAGAAATAAGAAGAGCACTTAATCGAACACGAGATATTCTGGTAGCACTCAGTGAATTTGAATTTGTTACTTTATTATAAATATTAGAAGCGTATGTGCAAAAGTACGTTCGGCGAATACGTAAACATTATCTGAAGTAAATCAATATGGCTCGGTGGTCAGAACATACATTTGGATTTATGAATTTTATGATGATGCTCTGGTATATTTTTGCACACCTACTCGTTCACGTTTCAAGGCAGCCTATCATATCGCTAAAGACTCTACAATAGGGCTTATAAACATTATCTACATATTCACATAATAAATATTTTATGTGCAGAAGAATTAAGGACCTTTATTCTTCTCGTGACGTCATTGCTTTAAAAAACTAAGTGCATTTTCACCTGTTGTGCCTACGTGTTAATGTTGGCTCCAATCTTTGCCCAAAGCGTACTTTGTATAATATTTTTGCTGAAATAGCAGTATTTTTATTATGTTTTTTATATATCAATTTCAGTTGCTGAATTCACATGTACTTTGAAACAATATTGTGAAATATTATTTTGCATTATACACGTACTTGTAACTCTCAGACGCACTATTTTATTATGATTATGTGATATTGGCATAATAATGATGCAGCGGCGCGAGCGGGTGGCGGCGCCAAAAGCGCTTGTAATAAGTGAAACTTAAAAGATGACTTTCAGCACAGATAATGTAATACTATAGCTTTCAGTAACTATTTTTTTTGCGGATGACCTAACTCAATTAGCCGGAAGGGCCTTTATTGGTTCACCGGACTTTTTCGGCGATTTGTCATCTTGACATTTATACTAGTAAGAAAGAGACAAAGTCCATTTTAACTAAAAAAAATTAATATTTTTATGAATAAGGCCGACAGAGTATTACGCCTGTATTACCCTAAGGCTTAAAAAAATCACCCACTTTTTGCCGGTGATGTTTAGGTCCCATAGTAATAGGGGGCGAGCCCATTGCCGTTCATCGGGCACAATCCCAAACTTTGAGCTGCAATTAAGATTCTCTTTAGAACCTACCTATGTTAAAAACTAGTTGGCAGTAGGTAGGTACATAATTGTTTTAAATAAATGCGGGCTACGTTGGAGATTACCGACGAGACGACAGAAATGTAACAATTGGCGACAAGACATAAAGAAAGTTGGAGATTGTTTACTCGTACTTTCGTAGGTACTTTATAACATATTGTCGTATGGGAAGGCAAATTAAGTAAAACAATTAATTTTGAAATTTAAAATTAAGATATTCTATTTTGGTGCAAAAACTCTTTTATTTTTACTTTTCAGTCAGTATCTAGGTATTTGTAATTTCTAATACACTCCAACAGAACACGCATGAGTTTCGTTCGTCCAAATAAATAAATACGTCCGCCCTTGGCATTCGATGCTGAGATTGATATGAATATCGTTCTAGTTTTAAATATTTGTTTTAGTTTTCACTGCCAGGGTAATTTATTTTAATTTAAGCGCTATATTTGCCATTTAGTGTCCGGCTGAAAACTTTTACAGTATCAGAATTTACTGTAATGTCAATTTTCTGTTCCATGTGCAGGTCGATGTTCCCACTATAAAGAATGCGTTAACCTCGAGCGACCCCATAGAGACTTCGCACACGACCGGAAATTCCTGTCTGGCACAAAAAAACGGTCTACAAGATATAAAAAAACGATCGTTCTACTTTTTATAAGATCAAAAGAATCCAGGGGTATACAAAAACGATTATTTTTATTTCTTTACTTTGTTTTAAATTCTGTAGTTATTTATTACCTAGCTGTCTCAATGAACTTCGTACCGCGTATTTCTCACCTTCTCATTCACCTACTTACGTATCGTTCGTACAGATCCAAGGTTTACTTGGATCTGTACGAACATTTCAAAATCAAAATCAGTCAACTCGGTTGAGCCGTTCCCGAGTTTTAGCAATACAAACATAGGTCAATTCATTTTTATACACAGAGTTGAAGAATAAATAAAAGAAATAAGATCACATTTCTTTACTGCACTGAAATATTAAGACCACCACAAGGCAATATTAAAAACTGGGTACTACAAATAGGTAATTAAAGGCTACGTTATGATGGGCATTTAAGAACGAACGTTCATACCAGGGACTTGGTAACGACGAGTAGCAAAGTGCATCTGCACGCATGCACGCATAGAATGCGCACGACACGACCACTTATGAGGGCATCGACCTTTCTGGTCACTTAATGAGATTGCTCCTAATTAGGTCTGTCATCAAAACATAGTTTTAGCAATATCATGTTAATTAGCTTGTAATATTGACGATATGGATATCCCAACCACAGATAATATAATACTATCCCAACCTTCAAAGAATAGGATAACGAAATGAGGTTTGATTTGTTACTTGACTTTTTTCATGAATATGTGGAATGGCAACAATATTTAATTTCAAGCCTAAAATATACCTTTGCATAACGCTCAAAGGCCGTATAAGATAAATTAGCACCAAAGATCACAACTTAAAATTAAATAGGTGTTGGTATAATTGGTAACAACTTAGAGAATAATAATAGTAAATAACTGTGTGAGTGATAAAACATCAAAGCATGTTTGATTGATTATCAAACCAAGTGTGTCCTCATTCAGGGGCGACTCATTACAAACCCGCTAGAGATGTGTAGGTAGGCCACTACACACTTAAAGAACCCGCGAATTTATTCTACGAGACCAAGGGAGCAGTGCTCGAGGGGACCACGAACTCCGGTCGGCGAGGTCCACCCCAGCGCTAAAACGGGGCGCATATAGTTTTTGGAGAGAAGAGACAAAAAATTTGCTATCTTTTCAGATTGCCTTTTGTTTAGATTTTAATGCAAAGATCCGTTAATTATATTTAAAACGCTTACATAAGTAAGAAAGTAAGCTACTATAATTAATTTGAATTGTATAAAGTCTAGTCTTATAGTTAAATTAAAAGGTAAATCTTCTCTTTGATATTACCAAAGTTAAATAATTTCGGATCGCAAACGTGAAACGCGCGTATAACAGAGTTTCAAGAAACAATTACCTAAGTGTCTAAGAAGGCGTTGCTGTGTGAAGTGAGTTCGCTAATCAATATACCACGTTTACGCACCATACACGGACCAATTACTGTAGTCACGAACTCTTGACTATGAGGCAAAAGATCTGCAGTAAATGTTCTCGTGTAACAAAAACTTCAGTAAGAAATGGACATTTAATTTTAATCTACTTTTGTAATGGAGCTAGGTGCTAATGAGGTAACACACGTTTTTCTGTCATAATTGATGTTGTCACTTACATCACAAAAAAACAATTTGCTATCAAAGTAAGCGTGTTGGCTTAATAACCGCGAGGACCCTGGTTCGATTTCGATAAAAATGATTTTTCCAAAATGAAAAGTAAATATCAAAGTTAATAGCAGTATTTCATACAAAATAAAATCGGTAGCAGCTCGAAGTTTAGAATTGTACCCGATGAGCGTCAACAGTCTACGTAACAACACCATTACATATGGAACCCAATAATAGACGGCGATATTTGAGCGATATCTCTTTACCTCTGCCTTTGGGTAATACAGCCGTGACCGCTATGTATCCAGAGAACAAACAAGCTGCAATTGCAAAAGTTAAACAGAACAATCCGATAACCTATAATTTATGAAGTACTTACAGCGTGAGTGGTGTGACCACTATCACAAAATGTCGGCGTTCTCAACCCATCGGGATAGACCACTGCGAGACTGTGGGGACGGTCGACCACTGATCTAGACCGCAACTGATCTGAAACAACACACGTTCCTTATTACCTCACTGTAAAATAATTTAATAAACACAATTTGTTTGTTAATTTTATTTTAGATAAAAATTAAAAGAAACAAATGAAGTTCAAAGAGAACAACGTCTTCCTCTGGTTTAAGTACCGAAAATATAATAAACCGTCATGGTATTGAACGGTGAATTAAAACATATTGTATTGATGCGATAACTTCATTATTAACTTAGTAGTATCACGGTAGAAAAATATTAAGTATTCTTTACATTTCGCTAACTTTGACTTGGATAATTCTAGTTACCTTAATTGCTATATGACTTGTGTAGATGTTATTATAAATATCTATATAAATAATTTGAGTAGTTCATAAAACACCGAATACAAGTAGGTAAATGTCGCAGTGATATTCTTTTAAATGATAGAATTTTCTTTCTTTGATTAGCACTGAAACGTTAGTTTCCTTTAGGGAAAATAGTGATACGTATGTATAGATTTGCCTCAGAAGACCTTATTGGAAAACCGTAGTGAATAAATAACTAAAAAGATTCGTAAATAGGGATTTTTCTTCGGTTTTCTTAGAATTTAGGAGAATGCTTGATTTATTTGACTACATTTCAAAACGGAGAAACATGTTTGAGATTGTAAGTTCTAGCTAGAAATTCGACTAGTCGGTTTCATAAAAATAATATTAAAAACACATTCATTCTTATATTAAGGTGAACCAGTAGCTGGTTTCGGATCAGAGAATTTATCTAAGAATTTATCTAATAGCTATAATTATCTTCCTACTTGCAAAGTATCAGTAATGCACCATGTGACAAGAGCGTGCAAAAACTTTACATAAAACAACCTTTTGAAGATTGCTAAAAATGTAGAGCGCAGTTTGCTACGTGATAGAGACGAATACCTAATCTAATGATAAATGAGAACACTTTGTACTTGACCAATTTTACCACTTTTCTAGGTCAAGTACCTACCTACTTACCTAGTAGTTACATACTTAGTATTTTTATTCATAAAAACTGTCTCTATTGCCTACTTATTTAGTCACAACTTAAACCAACAGTGGCCTTTGTTGGTGGGCTATCGTCAGTCTAAACTGACACCATAATGTAAGCATAGTATTATCGTTAAGTGCCTATCTTCATTAACGGTAGAATGTATAAACTTTGGCCTCCAAAGTATCGTCTATATTGGTCTTAAAGTAGCCGGCGGGCGACGGTCACTCGACACTCCGCTATTAAAATGGCGATCACCTGTCGCTACGTCGTACACAATCGTCTGGGACACGAGATGAGATAACAATTAGATCTCGTTCGTCGAGGTGGCCCAATTATTTATAACTATGTGAATGTGATACAGATACGCCGTTGAAAACGATACGCCGCGCGCCGCACATGTCTAATGATAGCCAGTTATCTTCCACGTCTGTCACTAGGTCTCAAGCTGATAGCTGTACTGTAAGCTGGCATTCATTTCTCATCATTGAAATCATCAAACTATTTGTAGCGAGTGCAATGCGACCAAGTCTGCCCCTTTTAAGTGAGAAATAAGTAGTTACTGTCGGAAACTATAACTAATGTGTTAACGACCTGCATGTAGGTTGCGTTGGGCACAAGGTCCCAAATTTGACCTCCCAATATGAGTATAAAGAATCGGCGAATATTATGTAAATAATATTTACACGATTAAGTTTTTAGCATTACATTATTTTTCAAGGCACATACACTTCTGCTTCCGAATTTATTGATAAATACCTGCTACGAACAGGGAAGCAATAATAAAGTAACACGATTTTGTTACCTAATTCTAGTTTAGTCTACTGTCCATATTTGAGCAGTCGGTAAATGAAACATTAATGTTAATGAAGAGGTTAACAACCTTTTAACTAACCTTAACGTTTGAGTTTTGATAAGTCGAGATTTTTCCAATATCAAGGTTATCTTACGGGTGTTATTAACTCGAAAATGTTTTGTGGACGCACACGTTCGCGTCATAAAAATGAATGAACTTCCAACACAATTGCGTCAGACCCTTCATACTTGGCATGAGATGTAAAATAACGATAATATGGATCTAACCAAAAATAAAGTGGTACGTCCTGTGATACCGGCCTAAATAATGTAATATTATGTTACCTATCTTGATCTTGTTACATAACTTTATATTATAACTGTAATAACTCTAAAGGAAATACCATGAGAAGGTAATTTTTAAAAAAAGGTATACTCAACAGAAGTGAGGTTTTCCTCGATTAGATGTCACGATTCTATCCGAGTCTCGGTGGGGCGTGGTGCCTTAGTTGGGGAAAATTGTTACAATTCATTATCATTAATACATTACTCAGAACTTCAAATAGACTAATATTTCAATGAGGCAACGTTACATACCGATAATACATAAAGTAGTTGGAGGCAGATGTAGATACCATCCAAGTTTCACAAGTTATATTTTAAAGGGATTCCATTTTCACAAGGATGTTTTTTCAATTTTTATCTCTAGTTTCTAACGAAATGATGATAATTGAGATGAACGTGACATAGGAAACAACAAAGATGATTTATGAAGAGTACGTGAAGAGAATATTTATAACAAAGATTTTATACATGATTATATCTAGACGGCACTATCAGAAAACGACTACGTACTTAATGCGGAAGTACATTAACACCTGGTTTAAGAGTTTCTAAATACGCCAACGATATTAAATAAATACATATAGGTACATTCTGTCTATATGAAGCCATATCAATAATATTAAAATCTCGTAATCTTCTATGCTAGATTGATGAGCTCCCAATGAAGTCAAATATCTGAATATCTAGGTGTAAATCTATTTTAAGAAACAGGAATGGTCATGCAGGTATCATAGAAAGCGCTTTATATTGTGAAATTTTATAATTAAAAATACATTCATACATACTAATCGGTAAGTTATAACAAGAATATTAATTCGGTGGTGTTGTGTATTTCATTAATTGATTAACATAGAACGAAAACAAATTCCATGCCAATAAAATGTAGAGCGGAAATAAAATGCGTTTTAATCGTACTGTGTGGTTGCACAAGACAACCTTCTGTTTGTTCCTATAGCATTTGTTCAGAACGATCTAATAAAACTATGAGTAGGTACCAGTAATCTATACTAATAGTATAATCTATAACATTATTAACTTTAAAGCGTTTGTCTCAGGGACTACTGGTCCAATTTGAAAAATTCTAGCAGTGTTAGATAGCCCATTTTTTCAGAAAAGCTATAGGCTATATTTTATCCCACTGCTGGGCGTCAAAGCTAGTGTAACAATAATTTACACTTTGTACGTGACAGCGATTATCATCCATTACTCAAACGATGTAGTTACTCAGCGTATTTAACCAACCGACTGTAACTTCCCTATTCAGATTAAATTATCGTCATCGCAAAAATTCTACGTGTGTATCTTCGAAAAGTTCAAACACTTTGCTACTTATCTCACTAATCTTATCACATGGCAGGAACATTGTGATAACAGCCTATTGGAATGGGAATAATCCAACCATATTACAATTATTACTGCTATTTCTATTGTTGAAACAATTTTGAGTTAATACACCTAATTTCCTTGAGAATTCACATTGTTATTCGGATATCTTTCCTGCCTTATTCGAAAACAAAGTTAAGGTAGCTTAGAGGTCAAGTATTTCCTTAGTAACAAGGCTGGACATGTTTAAACATCATTTTGTGATGGCAATAGAATAGAAGCTACCTGAACTTGAATGAGTATTTAGGTAATACTGGTATATAAAGACGACTTTTTGAATTCTTGTGCTTAGTGATTGGTTCATGGCATGCTCTAAATATAACAACCACGTGCGCTTTTAGGGGACAACGTTCACAGTATATGTATAGCTCGTAAACTGATTTGGGGTCAAATACCGTGCGTCTGTCTGCATTGTTAGACAATGCCGCAGACATCACAGCGTAAATAATTGAAAGTCTTATAGTTTTGACTGCATCTGAACTTGAATTTGGTCCTTCATTATAAATTGATCATTGTTCTACAAAAGGTGATTTCACTTTTCAAGTACATTAAATAAAGGTCACACCCTCTCCTTCAACAAGAGAAAGTGTATCATAAGAACCATTAGTTTATTGCGAATGAAGCATGCAACACACATACCTAACTACTTTATGTTTAAAGTTATCAGAAAATTTAATTTTCCATGGAAATTGTGTACCTATTGTGCTCAACTAAAGACTAATTAGCAAATATAATAAAAATAAGAATGTCGTACTTACAATTGCATCGATTTTCCTTTCGAAGTACAGAAACACCTTTGACGTGATGAACACCAAAGGGACTACATTTGAAAAGGCACTTTGAAGGGCTTTCGTGCGAACTACAATGAGCCCTGTAGCGACACGACCGCTCCTGGTTACATTAAAATGACGAGTGGCTGGCGGACAGATGATGACGGAACGGCTGGCGGCATTGCGTCGACGTCGCACGCGGAGGCGCGCCGTGCATGGATGCTCGCCCGACGCTCAACATGCGCAAGCGCCGCTGTGGAACGTGCCAAATGTTTCATGAAGTTTCTTATCTAACCCTTCAACTGAAATAAAATAAGGCACGTTTAAACAAATTTTACTTAACTACGCGGTATAGGCAGTTTTCTTCGAATAAGTACATACATATTTACAATTTAAAGAAAAGGAGTATTTAAACCTCAAATTTTTTTACATTCAATTATTAACAAGACTTGATGTTTGTGTCTTTCATTTATCTATAAAACGAATGGCGGAAAAAGTCTTTAGAAAATCATTTATTAAATTAAGTTAGAAAATCATCAAACAGTTACGAAATCCTATACAGCCGCCACTAAGTAAAAGGGCACATCTGTAAATTTTTTCGTAACTAAGTTATTAAAATTGTCTAACTGAATCATTAAATAATGCTGATTCCGATATTATCAATAACTCAGTTACGAAAAATTTCAGATATGCCCTTTTTCCTAATGACGGCAGTATAATTGTGTGACCAGGTATCTAGTCTCTATAATAAAGTTATTTATGTTACTTTACAGGGTAAATTGCGGTATTGCGACATAAAATTAATAAGTTATTAAATTACATCATTGAATAAATAACTAACTCTACATTCTATTATTATCCATCCGCCATCTTTGTGAGGACGGTAGTACTGTTTAGTAAAAGTAACTCAGACATTTCTACGAACAGAACTATTAAATTGTGTAGTGGCTAAGAGATGGCGCTAGTATCAACTTTTATGTGTACTCTATGTAGAGTCAAGACAACACAATTTCCTATTTCCTGCTACTTCTAATATATTACCATTATCTGTGCTATTATTACTAACGGTGTTGTTGACCTAATAATTACCTATTTCACTTTACATCAGCAGTTGCCTTTGTTTTATTAATAAAATTATAGCTAGACAGATACATAACCTAAATTAAAAGCGTTATAGGAAGTTGTGCTAAGTAGGTACGTAATTATAACTGGTAAGATTACCTGCGATTAAACTGGTTTAGTTTCCTATTGGTTAGTTAGTGACCTACAACTTTTAAATATTATATAAAAATAGCAAGTTTGTAGTAGGCTAGGTACGGCACCCATTTTTTGTGCCACGGGAATCTTTAGAATGATAGTGAATGTAGAGGTATATGGGAGGTATGGTATGATAGAGGTAAGGACCTTCAAAACCAGATTAATCAACCGTTAGATTATTTTAAAATTGCTCAAAAGGAAAAAAGCACGTGCTATGTGTGCAAGCCCGGCTTGCATTCCAATTTACCAGTTTATTACAATTTTATTTTCCAAATCCAATGGTAATTTTTTTTGAAAGTGCTTATCAGGGCCATTTGAGATTCGGTATTTTACTGATTACCTGATTGGAGTTAGTGACTCAGAGCGATGATTTATGTTAATCCTTACCTAATAATATTATAAATGCGAAACTAACTCTGTCTGTCGCATTTTTACGCTAAAACAATTGAACCGATTTGAATGAAATTTTGGTATGGACATAGTTTGAGACCCGAGAAAGGGGACATAGAATAATTTTTATCTGACTGCACAAAAAGAGGTTAGTGGTTTATCGCGATAGATAACCGACAAACGTGCGGGTGGAGTCGCAGATGGGAAGCCAGTTCACAAATAAGTTTAAGGACTTACTAAAAAAAAGTTGATCTACCTAATAGATTCTTACTAAACTATTAGTTCAGTTTATTAACTCGTCTAAAAAGTTATGAAAATGATTTCTATGTTGGTATAATATGTATTAAATTCTTTTATTTATTTTATTATAGAAAGAAAGTTGGATGGGTGATTTGTAAATAGTTCACCCAAAAATGGTCAAAGAATCTGGGTAAATTGTGGCATATGTACCTATGCTGTTTATTTATTCCTTTTATCCTACTAAAGGCTGTTAAGGAATGCTATAGGTGCGATGTCTTAGGAAGCTGGAGTAAAAAATAGTACCTATTTATGGTGGAAGTAGATATCTGCATCCATTCAACCATTTGGCTATCTACTATTCTAGTCAGTATCTGTCAGTGGCTATCCACACACATTAATGCTGAAAAGTTTTTAACTTAAATATACATTTATTTACAACATAAAGATACAATTACAATTACAAAAGAACCCTACCTAACTGAATAACAATCTCAAAACTAAGCCAAATAAAACTGACTAATCTAACCTAAACTAAGCAGTCAAAAAATTCTTCCATATTGTTATCTGCCGGGAACGTACCCAGAAGGCTAGCATAATTACCGCGTTGGATGGCAATACTGATCGTTTACCCGAGATGTTGATGCGTTTTAACAACTCCTTGAAAAGTGAACTTGCTTCTGGGCCCCACCGACCCAGTCTCAACACCAAACAGCTCGAACACGTAATTTAAATAAGTATAAAAGTAAATCTAGATACAAATTTGGCAAGGTGCAACGTAAAAATTTACATGTCATTGTTACGTCAGATTGTGATAAAAATAAAACCATTAAGGTAGGTACCTACGTATAAGTAGCTACGTACTGATATGCCAAGTGCACAGTACAGCTACAGCTGAGCGACTATTGTGTTAGGTTCAGAGACCTTGGGTTGTTGCGTATATACATACATACTACCTATTGTAAGTGTAGTTCCCCGATGGGCGCCACCGCCGCCGCCGCCAGCAGCCGCGACCTGCCTCACTTTCGGAGATGGTAATCGTCACACTCGGTTCAATGACCTTGCAGCGCAGCGTACCCATTGCCTAATGCCGGTTACGCTACAGCCGCGCCGCCGCTTTCTATGTTATGTTATCGGATTTAGATATACCTACCTACTGCTACTACATACCTTCTACGAGTAATATTATGTGTAAGCACAATTAAATTCAAATAATATAATACTAAATAGGTACATACTAGGTATAAGTGTACTTTACAAACAATCTAAGTTATTTAAAGTATCTACAGTCTACTATTTACTAAGTATCTACATCCTCGAGACGGGAACGGTACTATCTTTCTTTAGTAGAGTAGAGTAGAAGAGAGAGATCACTTACTCTTTCAATTATCAAAGTCTTTAATCATAATAAGCTATTGTTTTTCTAGTTGTTTTATAAATTAAACCAGCCTGGTTTTATGAGTTGCCTTTATTATCATTAAATTTAATAATAACTAGTTGTTTTATTCCACGACGTCATTATAAGACTTAACAATTAAGAAAAAAAGGTACCTATAAAATCGTAGAACCAAAAACATTTTTTTATTTTTTCCAGGAATGATGTAGTCTGCGATGAAACGCGCCTTCCCAACATACCGATTCACTCGTGATTACGAATGATTTTCGGTGAGAAGGTGGCAGTGGAGTGAGGCTCCAATAGTTAGAACTCTACTCTAGTCATTTTATTCATTTTCACAATATGGCGTCCAGTAGTCGCCTTATTAAATTTCCACTACTATAACGTCATATCTTTAGTGACACTCGCCGGACTAAGAGGAATTGATTGACGTTTGAATCATAAAAATCGGCCCCGGCAGCGGCGTTTGGTCTGTATACTGCTTCAAAGGAACATACAAACATATTATATACATAAGCTGATGATAAACACATTACCACTTCTTTGCGTCGCGCAGTCGGATAAAATTAAAGTATCTCTGGATCTG
Organism: Meganola albula; assembly: GCA_936450015.1. Lineage (NCBI taxonomy): Eukaryota > Metazoa > Arthropoda > Insecta > Lepidoptera > Nolidae > Meganola > Meganola albula. The sequence continues at coordinate 5,925,424 of OW388155.1, read as the reverse complement.
TTGAGTCCTAAGTCCGATTGACCCTAGATTCGGCACACATAAAACTTAAAAGAAATAATGAAACGTGTATTTTTCCAAAACTAACCCCATGGATGTGTGATAGATGACTTTTGTATAAAAAAAACGTTGTTGGCAACGGGCAATCAACGCGATCACATTGAATTTGGCTTTACGTTTCGACCCGGGTTGCACCAGTCGTGGTCAGTAGCAGACTGATCTAGCGAAATTAAAGGTCAGCGCGTCCACTGCCTGTTATAATATTTATAAATATAAATAATGCATCGCAGAAAGTTTGTAAAAATTTGTTTCTATCGATATTTTTATTCCTTAGTCCGATTCATTCAAAATTCGCTACAAATAAACCGTAAAACAAATAATGAAACACGTTTTCTTTTATTTTTCTAAAATTGTCGCGTGTTTAAAATGAATACCTATAGTTTGTAAAAATTAAAGTTTCTCTGAATCTTTTTAGTTCTAAGTTTGATCAGTATTATATTGGTGGTTTGATTCACCCAAAATTGGTATATATGAACCTAAGAAATTATGAAACACGTATTTTTTATTTTTCCAATAACTACCCCTAGGGGATGTTTACACATGATGATGACTAAATATTATGAATTTGGAAAGTTTGTACGGATGTGTGTAGATGGATGTTTGTTACTGTTTCACGCAAACACTGTTGGACAGATTTGGTTGAAATTCGGCATCGAGATAGATTGTGTGGATAATGTAACCCATGGTGTAAAAATAATAACAAAAAATATAATTTTTATCGCGTACGCTGCGGAAACTATTGACATTAGAGAATAGTGACTTATAGTGTTATAGAGGACATAAAACTTACCATGTACCTAACTGTTATAGATACGTCACAATAACTACTTATTCATGTTAGAATATGTAATTGTAACGACGGCATAAATTAGACGACATTATTCGTACCTCGGTATTAACACTTGTCTAAATAAATCACTTTATATTCAAGCGTATATAAGTACCTGTAATTGATTGAATTATTAAAATCGGCCATTGTCTACCATTCAAAACTTATCATAAGTATAATATTTATCTAAATTGAAATTTAAGAAACAGAGCGTTCTATGTATGTGACTAATGGATTTTAACCCTCGACACAAAGCGGGCTGATAGAAGTTTGAGACATGTATCTGTGTGTATTTTGCCATGTAGCGCGGAGGTATCGATTAAAATGCGATTTTTTATTAGAAAGTAGAAGTAATAGAGATGATACTTATCAAAACAATGTGTTGGTGATTATAAAATTTTAAATTTATAGGATTATTTCTACAACAACAGAGATACTTTAAATTTTTCTAATGGTTCCTTTAAATGTAAATAAATGTAACATCATAGCTATATCCTTCAGGGGGTAGGCAGAGCTTAAAGTGGGTACGTGATGATGAGAAATCTAGAATGGTCTATTACGTACTTTTTTTGCTGGGAGGGAATCATTTAAGGAACCCTGGCCCGTGTGGTAATCCGAAAGGGGTATGTGGGACTCCCAATGGGTACCCACTGACTTGCCTGGTGTTTCGCAGCGCATTTATACCAATTTTCAAATACACATAGGTATCATACAAATATCATAAACATGTCAAGTTAATAAGTTAAAATGCATTAAATCTACTAACTATTTTTATATGAAAAGGAAAATACATTTTGACAGATTCAAGATAGAATCCGAAAACTTTTTTCGTATTGACGAACTCGTACTAAGGATACAGGGAGTCTCGGGAACTACCCAATATCTACCCGTGCGAAGCCAGGACGGGTCACTAGTAATTCATAAAAGCGATTCCATTGCTCTGAGGTAGAAAAACAAAAATAATTTCCTTTCACGTAGCGACTAACGAGCTTATTGATGTCATCATTACTGTTCCCACCCACCGTACACCACCGGCAGGATTCTAAGTATCTATTCAATAGACTTACGCATGCCACCGTTCTAATTTCAGACAGTATTATATTTCGCGGAAATCAGAAATTGGCCCAATTTGTTCGTATTATCGACAGATCTTTTTTTCCCAAAGCCTTTTTTGAAATGTTTATCAATACCGTTATAGGTACTAGAATAAGCTTTTTTTCAAAGAAATCCAATAGAACAATACAAGCCCATAAGAAAAAAATATGGTGAAAATACCCAGTATGAAATATGTTTGGAAGACTGCTACTATGTCAAAAAATATCTTCAGCTCTATTCCATCATTTTTAACAGGTAGGTACATATGGATACCAGGTCTAGAAACAAGGTCTTCAACCCCAATTTCTTTGCCTTTGTACCGCAAAAAAAGAACGACGTCTGTGGGTAAAATATCTGTGTAAATAAAGGGAATGGCATAAACCCGGACTGTAGTGTAGTGTACTGCTGCCGTATTATGAGTATTGAAAGCGACTATGATTCCATTGAAAGAAAGGGATGCGCATATACGCATTGTAACTATAATCACTTTCCTTTCTTTCAATGAAATCACAATCGCATTAAACACTTTTATTACGGTAGCTGTGTATCAAATAACCAATTTTGCTCCACTAACAATCGGCATATCGTAAAGTTTTACTGCCTTAATGAACTTACCAGTAATTTTTACTGCAAAAAGAATGATAACTGTAGTAAAACGCCGTATTGTATCAAATTATCCAAATTTACTGCTCAAAATGTTCCGCTTAAAAATGACAGCAAAGGGCTTAAGGGTATTTTCTGACATAGTATTAGGCTCATAAATATATTTCATGCTGGTCACCATATTTTTTACCTTTAGGGCCGGTGATCTATTAAATATCTCTGTTGCCCAAGTATTTATCGCAACATTATCCACTTTCATCGATATCTTACTACGCCTTAGATTGAAAACCTCGTAAGTGCAAAATAAGTACTTACCTTTTCAGGAGAATGAAACAACTGCGTGCTGTAAAATTGTTGTAGTCGGTAAGACGCTTACTATTTACGCAGGCAGCGAAATCCACAACTTGGCAGTTCGCACAATAAAAGTGGAAGGAAAGAGTTTTGTGCGTATCCGTGGAATTTCTACTATAGGTATATCGACGGCGGACAGCCGTACCTCTACTTGTTCGATGATAGAACGGAGATGGGCGAATAAGATTATGTGATTCCAACGCACAATCTCTGTAGACCGTAAGACTAGCAACTTTGCGGCGAGGCTCGAGGCTTTGCAATTTAGCCTTCCCAAGGGGTTCGTTGTCAAAAAGCCTCTTGGCTCGCCTTTCAATACGTATACTTGTATAGTATGTACCTCCATAGATCAGTTATCTGGTTTCCATGACACAAGTTCTGCTTAGTATGGAATCAGATGTGTGTCAATGTCCAATTATTATTAATATCTAAATTTAACCCGCATTTATTACCAGAACTGTTCGAAACGCAATGAAATAAATAAAAGCAAAAATGCATTTACGAGGTTTTCAATCTAAGGCGTCGTCGGTACTATAAAGAAGTATCTTTCTGATGATGGTAAATAAAAAAATAAAGAGCTGTTTCCGTAAAATATAATGTAGTTACAATTATCTTCTCCACTAAACAGAACAACGCTCTTGGTAATTAATTTTACCTGAAACAAAAAGAAAATGAACGTTTATAATTTTATAACAAACGGTGAGTTGTGAGTTTATGAGATAGGAACATCATAAATATCGTTTTTCCTTGTAAAATATTTACTTAGTTAATTTAAAATTAATTTCAAACCTGTCGTAACAATATCTTGAAGGGTCAAAATTTACACACAAAAGAGAAAGAATAGGTAAAGGTCTGTTGTTAATTAATTATTCTTTTTGCTACACTTCGATACAATAGGAATACTAATGATTTTTCGGATTTAATTTCAGCCAAAAACAAAATCAAAATACCTACATATTAATATATATTATGGTACGCAACACTATTTAGTAATTGGTGACCTGGACCTAGAGCATCCAAGTAAACACTTTGCCAGTAGAAGTGTACCGTTAATTTATGAAATTAATTCTGTACCTACTTACGTTAACATAACGTGTGTAAATTATAGTACTTATTATAAAACGCTCATTTCGCGTAGTTTAATGAATAAACGTGGCTAACAAATAGACATAACGGAAAGCATACGAATACGAAGGCCCACCCACTATTCTTCTAATTACAGTTATTTTCGGTGTATTTTTTTAAACGTAACCAATTTTCGGCAATCAAGCCTTCTCAAGTTATTCAACGGTACCTATGGTCAAGATCAAAAGGATGGCGTAATGCCGAAGGTTAATTGTTACTAGTAATTAGCATTCCTTGCGGCTGACCTTTCTCTGGACAATATTTGATTGTATGGGCTAGGTCGCCGGTGGCTCCGCAGCGAGGACAGTGGAACCCACGCAGCACCGGGCACCGTACTCGTCCGTGCACATCTCGCAACGCATGCGATGTGTACCAAGACAAAGGTTTACCATTGTTCTTACAGAATGCACACTCCTGCAACAGTTAACGAAAAATCATTAGGTATATTTATTCTTAAAGTCAGGCCTAATAATTGAAGTATTCTAGGCTTACTATGTTACTATTTGGTGATGAAATGCCCTGCTTGTAGAAGCTTTTGTTACTTGGGTAACTTACTAAGTATAGTATAAGTACCGCTGTAGTACTATAGGCTGTAAGTACCGCTTACAGCCTACAGTAGATACCTCTTTATTAAATTGTGTATGTTTTTTCGTAATCTAAGAAAAATTAGGTGATTACTACTTTGTCGTCAAAATATTTTGTTCTGATAAGGTTCACCCACCAGTCTCGAGGCTTGAGGTATGAACTTAAAATGTCAGTACCTAATAAGCACAAAAGATCCCACTCGGTTGAAGTACTTAGGGTCTACCAGCCAACTTGATAAGTGGTAAATTTATACCCACCACGTATTTCTGAGCCTGCCTGCGCTGTGTCCGCAACACTTCTACGTATCGCATAAGCAGATCCAGCTGATGCGGAGTGAGGGATAACAACGCGGCCTCCTGTTGCGACACCATCTCCTCGAACCCTTTGAACTGAGGTGACAAAGGCTCATCTAGAACGCATATAACGTCATAAATTCATAACTATTACAAAATACCTTTTACATAAATAACACGCGCGGTTGGTGTCAACTTCACCGTGATAAATGACAATGAATACGATTTGCGTACACGTGCAGTCAGTTATTATTCACCCTAGTCTCGAAAACCAAATTTGTATTTGTCAGGAATAACAGACGTCGCGCCGGATAAATATTCTATGCCTCTGTTGTCTACATAATGAAGCTGAAAATGAGGCTCTTTGTTCGGATAGATAACGTATCGAAAACAGGATAACTAAATGTCTTCCCCGCTTCTGGTTGTTCGTTTGCGAAAAAAGGGAGGTATCAAATTGTGAAGCTCTTGGGCACTACCCTTCGAAATTGAATAATTATAGTGACTGCTATCCAAGCCACCTTGATCTGTGTTCCAAACTTTGTAATTTGGTTTCAACGAACGAATCATTACAAATAAGTACCTTTTTTTGCTTCAGGGTGTTTCAAACAACTGTTTTTAGTGTGCACTGTTACTTGTGCTTCAAGTACCGCTGGATCCAATTTGACAGCATCTAATGCATCTGCAAGAAGTATCTATGTGAGCCAGCGTTATAATGAATTCATCATATAATATGTTATTCATGTTAAATATGCCGATTTAATGCCTATTTGTCTTAACCTTAAAGGTATTTTATTATGGTTAGAAAACACTTAGTAGAGCGATGGCTGAATTAGAACAAGTTACATATTTTTACCCCGAAATCGATCTCTAATATTACCCCAGATTAAGTATTACACTTTTTGCCAACTAAAGATGAGTATGCAAGTACATAAAAGTATCTACTTTTATATTTATGAAATACACTTTACAGATAAAACAAAACCACAGTGGACTACAAAGACAAAGAGTCGGTTAGAAAATCTCTATTATCTTCAAACGTGCCGAACCTAGCTTTATGAAATTAAAATTAAATATATTAAAATTAAATTATATTCAGTCAGCTAAGTCAGGTACCTACTTTTGAAGATATTAAATAATAATGTCTAATAATATAGTGGGACATTAACACACACAGCCATCAGATCCCAAACTAACCAGAGCTTGTACTATGGAAACCAAATTACTGGTAATATACCTACTACTTAAAATACTTCTGTTATTATGTAAATAAATACTTAAATACACCTAATTACACCCATACTCAAGACAAACATTGTTCATCACACAAATGGGGAATCGAACCCATGACCTGCGGTCACCACGCCACCAGTCCGTCAAATAATTATATAATATTTTCTAAACAACCCTTTTTTTCGGTCCAGTGTATTAATTGAGTAACAGTTAGTTATTCTAACTAGCCGTGTATGTAACCATCATATCTCATCAATGCCGTTCAAAGTTCAATAAAAAACATGATATTGAATTGAATAACTTACCAGGTTCACGTGTATCTTTAAACGTGTTTTTGATAGAGGACGCAGTCTGCAAAACAAAATTAAAACAAGATAACCTTTAAACAGGTCATAGTCACGCAACAGATTAACTAATACCTAACTACTTAGTTCCTAATCTTACCCTATCAAGTATTGCATACTTATTAAAGGCCTTAGGCGTCAATTTAAACCGTTTAAATAACCTACTCCTGATAAAATAAAAAAACATTTTTTTAAGTTTCTAAATTTACAATTTTTTTATTTATTCGAATAATATTATCTGATTTTAAGTAAAAAGCATGACAATGAGATTTTAAATTGTATTAGTAAAGTCTATAAAACTCTTCTTACTATTGTATTAACCATAGATCTAAACAACATTTTTTATTGAATTCTTTATTCAATCAATTGGTCATCCAATGGAATAGGCATCACAATAAACAAAAAACCACCACTAGTCGCATTAACCGCCATGATGACCAGCGGTTTTCGACGTTCAGCGCCTGACTATGGTAATTAGTAATGGTAAGATGGTGCCTTTATTGTTATCCGAAATGTTAGCAAATAATACTTCCCTTCCATTAGTTATTCTTCGTTCGTTTACTGCAATAATAAAATATCAAACCCCGCCAGCTGTTAGCCTGTAAGCCCATGTGAGGTCGTCGTGTGTAATAATACTTAGTGAGTATTGGTAGGGTATGCAGGCTTTCCTCAGGAGCCCTTGGGTTTGTTATGATCTATGTATTTGCCACATTATTAGTATTACTCAAAGATGATACCTAATTCTATGTTGATACTAAAACAAAGGTAATGTACACTTCTTGCGCTTAGCCACGAAAATATAAATTAAATACTCTAATTAAGATAAGTATTAATGAAAATCACGTTACCTCCCGTATTACAAGTGGTACTTTTTTGTGCACATCACTATAATTCGTGCTTGAAGTTAATTTTAGATCGGTTGTCATATTGTTTAAAAAAATATAAAACGTAGGAAAATCACTCGTTAAATTGTTTGTAACCTTAACTATACAGTTCCTATTAGCAATGATAGTCAACGCGGTTACAATGTGCAAGATTGTGTAGTGTTTTCCCTTGCCTGGTTACGTTGGTACTACCTACATTATACATTTGAACGCAAGTTTTTAGTAAGTAATTTTATTACGTGCATAGGGGCCAACACTATCGTTTAAGATATTACCTAATAAAATGCTTTGAAAAAAAATTGATAAGAGGGTAGTTCGTTTCAAAATTTTGGACTCTAGACACCAAACTAAATTTAACAAATATTTAGATTACCTACTTATCTAAATCTACTTCATATACCTAAGACTTTAACTGTATTAATTTAGATTAGATCACATAATACATATTTGTACGTTGGCCAGCTGCTGCCGTATTAAGCGATCGTGATTCCGTTTAAAGATGTGATGCGGTTATACAATGAGTTTGTTTGCATCCCTTTCTTTTAACAGAATCACAGGCGCAATCATAATACAGAAAGTACTAACCACCCGTACATTATTTACCTACTGACACACCCACAGGATGGATGAAGCCTTAAGCCTCCTTTATCAAGCCATTGCATTTTTCAACCACAAAATATTTCCGTTGTCATTACCATGGCCTGTCATGTTGTTCTTTCTGGTGACACTATATAAGAGGATGGGTCGAAATTTTTGCTCCTTTATCGTTTCTAACCATATGAAGTCTTATTCCACTGTCACCTTCCCACCAAAAATCATTCGTAATCACGAGTGAATCGGTATATTGGGCGGGCGTTTCCCATCGTAGACTACATTATTGCTAAACATTAGGCAAGTTGTAGTCAAGTGCAATCCTATTGCATGAAAAAAAAAATTAAGCATGAAATATTGTACTTACTACTAATGTATGTTTGTGGTAAAACAAATATATATCATAGAAATCACATCTTATTGTCAGGTTTCATATAAAATGATACTGCATTTTGACCACCTAAGTACCTACCTATGTACTGTAATGTACATACCTCTATCATCAGAATAAACCTACACAGCACCGTAAGGAGTTGAAGTGGACACCATGACCGAACACCATTTTTTTCATAAAAGGGTTTTTACGCGATTTATTTTAGATTTTAGTGTCAAAGTCTCTTCAGAATTCATAGACACGGGTAAAAATAAGTAAAAAGCCGTTTCAAAGTAGTTTTATTTCATCACATGTACTACTTCATTAAAATTTATTGTTCAAAAGAGATCCAAAATGTATCTGTTTGTGTGCCAAATAAATACATAAATCTGTATTCAATGTTTCATTCAAATCCCAAACGTCTGACTTCACAAACATTATCGTTTATGTATAATGTAAGTAGGTAGAAGTGGGATTGACGCATGCCACGCCTAAATCGTTAAGTGAAAAGGAACTGGTAGAATTCGTTTTAATCGATTTTTAATTTTACCCATTAAAAATTGATTTTAATAATTCTTTTTTGTTTTAAAGGGTTTACTTTCAAGGTGGTCTCATTTAAATTTTATCAAAATCATTTATGCAGGTTTTTTAAAGGACATTGAAGTCGGTCTGTATTTTTTTAAAGCTGTTATCGGTCTACACAACTAACACGAGTACACAACCTTGTCAAATACCGGTAGTTACTAGTTCAATTATATTTAACTTATTTTTATCATATTTTAAATTAAGTGCCTTTAATAAAACATACTTTATGTAATAATTTTACATTATAAGAATAAGGGAGTTCCCCTTATCTACAATAAACGATGTGTAAGGTGTGAATAGTTAATCGTTCCTTACCCGTTTTTATCTAGAAATAATAAATAGTATTTTAGTATATTTATATAACCAAGTAATTTATTTTAGTAATTTCTTTAATTTAGTAATTTATATTATAAATTAGTTACAGTTTTAGTCATAGATTAAGTTTGTTATTGATTAAACAAATATATTTCCTTTAAAAAAAGCTGTTCTGTCTCGTCAAATGTTTTAAAAGAGTCTCCCCTAGTTTTAACTGCACAAGAAAACATGTTGCAATGTATCTGTATCGTTTAAAGATGAGTAGAAAGAGATAAGACTGTGTTTGTATCATGTTTTGTTGTGCAGTTTAATTATTTTAGCTACCCGCACCTTAAGTAGGTACTCTTCGTCGGACCCGAGAAGATTCGTCAAAATATATGATCGACGAATGATCGACATACACCAGAACGACACAAACAATTTATCCCAGTGTAAATGAGATACACACACGAGAACGAATCACACTGGGATGAATTGTGTTTTGTGTATGTCGATCACGAGAATGACACAAAACACAATATACATCCCAGTAAGCAGATATTCACCCATGTTTTACTGACCTTTCTAAAAACGTTGCTTTACCTATACCACGCTTTTATTAGCTTGTTACGGGTTACCTCGTCTATCGTGTCATTGTGCAGGATTAATAAACTCTGCAACCGCAGTACAGGCGTGGATAAAATGTAAGTACTATTTATCTTTTCCATTGCTTCTATTTAGTTAACTAAAAAAATCCTAATAATATTATAAACGCCAAAAGTTTGTAAGAATGTATGGATGTATGTTTGTTACTCTTTCAAGCAAAAACTTCTGGCCGGAATTGAATGAAATTTGGCACAGTGATTAGGTCTGGATTAACACATGGCTGCTTTTTATCCCAATAAGTAGGTACCTACCTACTAGTACCACGCGGGTGAAACCGTGGACGGAAGCTAGAAGTTAATTAAAACTCCTACGTCCGTGAATTGCCTATTAGTTTGCGTTGTGTAGAAGTAGAGACTTATTACTTTTTACGTCTGTGAACTGATAAGGCTCTAGCTACGTGATTTTTACAATAGGTAGGTGCTAGGTAGGTACTACATACACGTGTAGTTACGAAACGTGTCAGAATAGGTCAAAACATGTACTTACATTACTTGTAAAATTAACCTCCAATCCTAGTGTAACCATAGAAAAATTATATTTGTTTTTCTATGGTGTAACTTAGTTCTTATAAGGGCAGTGTATAAGTTTCTACAATAAACTAACAAATAATTTAAGGGAAATGACTATTATCAAATCTTTAAAATAAAAATGAATCACTAAATGTGTTGGTAGGCGCAAAACTAGAGTACGGCTGAACCGATTTTGCTAATATTTTTTTTGAATATCCCATGAAGTACGAGAATGGTTCTTACGCAGACAGAAAATAAAAAAAAGTCCAAGTTTAACCGATTTAACCGATTTTTGTGAAATATCTTGAATCGGTCGTAATCTATTTTTGAACCCGGTAGGTGACACTGCTTTACCGGGCAGGACAACGTCTGCGGGGTCCGCTAATTATATAATCTACGTTATGTAAGAAAGCATACCTCTTATAAATATTCAGAAGTATGTAAGATAAAAACACTTAGTTCATAAAATAAGTCGCTCTAATACAAAACATAAACAAAATGTTATAGATATAAATACTATATTAAATAAAAAAATAATCTAGATACGTACTAAGTTTTTTTGGCAGTGTTTCTCAGTAGCTGTCAGTCATTTGGAAATTGGTCAATTTTAATGTAGAAAAATAAAATTCAAATGAATTCCATGTTTTATTTTTGTCCTGTTGTGAAAATAAAATCCATTTCAATTTCGTTTCACTTCAGTGTCTTCGAGTGACTTTTTAGACTCACTTGTAAACGATTTTCTTTAGAAGCGTGTTTTGTGACCAAAAATGTACCTCATCATCATTATCACCATCAGCCTATTAGCAGTTCACAGCTGGACATAGGCCTCTCCCAATAAGCGCCATTTCACCCTGTCTTCGGCTATCGCATCCAGCTACTGCCGGCTATCTTTCACAGATCGTCACTCCGCCTAACTGAAGGCCGTCCTACACTACGTCTGCCAAGACGTGGTCTCCACTCAAGAACTTGCTTAACCCAGCGATTATCAGTTCTTCGGCAGATGTGGCCAGCCCACTGCCACTTCAGCTTGCTAATCCTTTGCGCCATGTCGACAATTTTAGTCCTCTTAAATTGAACCTACTACTGAAAAAAGATAGCATTGATTCAATATACGTTTTTTTGCTTAGTTGTCATAATAGTAGTTCTTTTCACTCGCATGCTTTCTTTAGTCATATTTACGGAGAAATATTCTAACACCCTTAATCATAAACGTCATATAGCTATAATAGGTTTATTCATTTGACTTTGTCTATCATCTTGACATATTCATATACTAGGAAGAAAGAGTCACAATCCATTTTAACTAAAGAGAAGCCTTAACCTCTTTTTGACTCTTTTTTCTCTATTTTAGAGTGAGGACCTAATCTTATATGCATGAAGTCTTTTCGTGAATTTCCTAACCCTCCGTAGGAGTTACAGCTAGCTTGGTAGTTTGGTAGAAGGGGTCCGAGGGTTTCTCATACCTGAGGGGTCCACATTATCGCACCTCCTGACCTGTAGGAAACTACGTCACTGCTAATAGCCCATTATAAATTGTTATCTAACATAAAGGAACATGTATATTTTGATTACTTTTAGAAAAATTACTAAGGAAGAATAGTGATAATACATTATCGTTGGAAATAACAATAGCTACGACCTTGGGGTGATAACGTAACTGAAAATGATTGAATAAAATATACGTATATTGAACGTAACATTTACTCTTTAAATTCAGCATAATTAGGTAAGTATTATTTACAGTGTAGTCAAGGATTTTACATATTCAAAGAATACCTGTAATATACATAGTACGTAATTAGTAAGTATGTAGGTAACTAGTTTTTCAAAAATAATAATATGTAGTTTTAACTACACACATACTTGACGCTCCTACGTACTATACATATTTCCAATTGACGGAAACCAAAATCTAGAAAAAACCGGGGGGATCAGACGACGCCCTCGAGGTTTAGATACTTACTCATACATGAGTAAGTATGTATCGTTAATACTTTTGATTCTGTACTTTTATCGATTTTGTAAAGACAAAAAACAGGTAGGTAACATATTTTGACATGTGCTTATTGTAATTTAATATTTATTTTTATTTAATTTGACATAATTTGTAGCAAGTAAAATTTTAATTTTGTAGATACCCCCTACTACGTATTGTTGTGTAAACTATTTTAAAAAACATGTATTCAATTATTCATGTTTATGAAACAAGCAAATGATATTATGATTTTTTTTATGTATAATCCAAATGACTGTTGAACTGTCATGTCGCCTAGTTATTTTATGTGCATGCTGTGATTTCCTATAATTTGAGAAGCATAGTGAGAAGTGTTTTTATCTGATACTTTTTGAATGTAACTATTTAAGTCTCCGTTGGAAATCCTAACAAATAAATAAATAAATAATGATGGCATACGTTTTATTCATACAAAAAGCTATTATGTCAGAAGTGACACTTGAAGATAAAAAAACACACTTCAGATTATTGAGTTAACTATCCTATCCTACTAATATTATAAATGCGAAAGTAAGTGTGTGTGTGTGTGTGTGAAGGTTTGTTACCGCGTATCTTCATAACCACTCAACCAATGTTAATGAAATTTGAAACGTAGGTAGTGTATACCCTAGAATAGGACATAGGCTAATAATATTTCCAAAAATCATCCCCTAAGAGGGTTAAATAGAAGGGTGAAGTTTGTATGCAACTTTTTATTCCTTGGTTCTATTCATTTAAAATTCGGTACACGTAAACCTTAACACAAATAATGAGATACGGGTTTTTTATTTTTCCATAATTACCCCCATGGGGTGTGGAAAATGAGTTTTATTGGTAAAAACTAAAGTTTCTCTGGATCTCTTTAGTCTCAAGTCCGATTCACTCCAAATTCGGCACACATATACCTTAGAAGAAATCATAAAACACGTGTTTTTTATTTTTCCAAAACTACCCCCAGGGGGAGTATAAAATGAACTTTTTTGGAAAAATTAAATATTCCAGAACTTTTTAGTCCTGGGTCCGATTCACTTCAGATTCGGTATAAATATAGCTCAAAACAAATAATGAAACACGTGTTTTTTATTTTTCCAATTTTTTTTATCTTTATCCTAATACTACGTGGGTGAAGCCTGAGAAATTATTCTGAGGGAGATTTTCTTTGAAGTTGATATCAATACTCCTTCGTACTTTTTAGCTAAATTACTTTTTATTTTGACACAACGACGTTTGATAACTCAGTCCGATTATTAGAATTCGAAATTTAAATTTTATTTCTTCTCAAATATTGAATGAAAAACTTACAATAATCATGGTCTAAGAGCCGTAGTATTTTTTGAGAAACCCCTATAGATTTATGGATACACCTATGGGTGCTTGCCGATTTCAAAATGGTGCTTACACACCTACACTACTGAACTAATTTTGTATGGAGATAGTTCGAGACCCGGGAAAGGATAGTTTTAACCGACTGCGAAAAGAGAGATTAATGGTTTAGCGCGATAACCGACATCCGCGGGCGAAGCCGCGGGCGGAAAACTAGTACTTACTAAAGTCATTCAACCATCGAGCGTAATGCGTTGATGCACATTATAAAGTAGAACCATTTCATTAAAGGTTTCCCACATCATGAATAATGATCACTACATAATTATGTAATATCAAACTAGCATTGCTAAGGCCGCGTAATTTAATTATTATTCTTTAATGTTCAAAATATGAGCTAGTTTTGAATTTCTCACACATATATTTAACCCACAGCCTTTACACTCTCCTCTAATGCTAAATTATTAACTTACCGTATAGAGAGAGATAGCCGTATAGCTGTATCTAACCGTATAGAGATTCCGTACTGAGTTTTTAGCAGTCACGTCATGTCAACCCTTTACGTGTCCCACGGCTGGGTCCGGGTTTCTCTCAAGTATCTAACAAGTTGAGAGAGTTTAGGCCTTAATCCAAACACGCTGGCCAAGTGCGGGTTGGTGGATGTCAACTGTCCTCGAGTGATTAGTTTCCTCACGATGTTTTCTTTCATCGATATTGAGCAGCAACGATTTAAAAATTCGCACGAAGGGCATGACTGGGCATTTATTTTGCGGATGACCTAACCCAATTTGCCGTTGCGGAAGGGACTTTATTGGTTCACCGGACTTTTTCAGTGAGCCGTCCGAGGACAGTCGAACCGATACGGCTGGGAATCTAAGCTAGGCCCGTACCACTAAGCCACCGCTGCTCAGTTTTAGCAGTGTCTTTCATTAATTTCCACGTCATTCACTGCACGGTTGGAGAAGAAATTGGACGATTTATGTAGAGTCCCTTTCCTAAAAATCCTTACTTCCTTACCAATCCTTACTAATATTATAAATACGAAAGTAACTCTGTGAGTCTGTTTGTCGCGCTTTCACGCCTATACAACTGAACAGATTTGGATGAAATTTATTATGGAGGTAATTTGAGACCCGGGGAAGGACATAGGATAGTTTTTATCCGACTGCATAAAGGGAGTTTAATGGAATAGCGCAATAACCGACATTCGCGCGGGCGGATCCGCCATTGGAGAATATGTTCATTTTCATTTTATTGTGATTGTGTTGTATAAATACAGAATAGATTGCACATGTGCAATCTAACCCCACAGTAATCTGTTGTTGGTTTACCCACCTACTTTGTTCAGTTGCTATGCGCGTCATTGAGTAGATAGGTGCCGATCACATGCAGCGAACGTGATTCTACATCTATTAACATTTAAAATAGCTCCGGGAAACGTTTTAATATAAAATAAATAGACTTTAATAGTAATAAACTATGAGTTTTGATGAGAGAGGCAGGGGATGTATTTTGAATATTGTTTCACCTATTCAGCTTATGTACGTTATTGACACGAAAGGGCAACTGAATAATAATAATAATAATAAGCCCGTAGGGCAGCTTGTGGCGAGCTGTTATGGCGTAGCGACCATACGGACCCGAGTGCTCCAGGGAGAAGGTCCTGTCCCTCACCTCCGGCTTGTCTTTACTGGCTGGCTGGAGTGAACCCTGACGGGGGACAGATCTCCCACCTCTTGCTTGCCTTCATTGGCCGGCTTGAGTGGAGTCGTTAGAGCAGAGATGCTCGGAGGAGGAAGTGTCCCGTAAGTGGCTAGTGGGCACGTGAGGCTGGACCCTTAGGGAGCCAATGATCGGGTAGAATGCCGTGGGACACCGCTCTACTCCCCTAACCCCTCAGAATATGTTGCCCCTTGTCGCTTCTTTTAGCGGCCATACGGGGGCCCATTTATTGAGTGGGCGAGTCACCCCCTGCCATTTTATCCGTGTTAATTTGCATTGGTCAGGCAGGGGCCATAGTCCATCCATAGTCCTAGTTACCTAATCCATTAGCACCCACCACCATAACCTAGATTTTAGTTCCTATATTCTGCAATAGTCCTGCTCTAACCGGGGATTGTCCTTTGTTGTACCTATATGGTGCGAACAGGGATAATCGTCGGTTGGTGCCACATTACATTTAGAGTAAAATTGTCTTACGGGCCTCTACGTGTTGGCTTCGGCCCCACGCACGCCTTTTAAAAGTCCGAAGCTCCATAGCTCCGAGATAAAAAAAAAGACAAACATAATAATAATGATAAATGAATATTCTGGGACATTAACACACACGGTCATCTGGTCCCAAGCTAAGCAGAGCTTGTGTTATGGAAACCAGATAACTGGTAAATACTATACATATAATACTTTTCTTTTGTAAATATATACTTATAATAGATATTTACACCCAGACTCGACACAAACACAAATGTTCATCACTAATGTTTGTCTCGGGTGGGAATCGAACCCACGACCTGCGGCGTGAAAAGCAAGTATCTTACCGACCACGCCACCGGCCCGTCAATAATAATAATTAAATTATAAAAAAAAATAAGAAATATGTTTTACAAGTATATATTTTGGAAAGAATAGGTGGATAATACCACAGATAATATAATACTATACCAAATGCCAACTCTATTTAAAGTTCCGCCAAACATTTTTGCCTCACCCTAGAATCGAAGCAAACTAAGAAATTAAAATTTAATTCTATTAACAAGCTGGCCCAGGGAACTTCGTACCGCGTGGTTCTCTTTTTAAATCTTTCATAAACCTCTACGACTAATTTAAAACTTTATTCAGCCAAATCGATTCAGCCGTTCTCGAGTTTAACGCTATAAACATGTGTCATTTAATTGTTATTCATACAGATACTAGCTGCCCCAGCGAACTTCGTACCGCGCAAAATTGTGAATCTAAACCATTCCCAGATCCCCTTGAACACACACAAAAAATTTCATCAAAATCGGTCCAGTCGTTTAGGAAGAGTTCAGTCACATACACACGCACACAAGAAATATATATATTAAGATAAAGCACTTACGATATAAAATTTAAGTAGGTACCTATCAATCTCTTACAACTGGAATTAATTAAATCCCCAGATAAAAAAGCTGCTGTAACTTTTGCAAAGTATTTTCTTATAAGTGGTAGTAATTCAATATTTACTTGAATAAATGAAATAATTAGATATAACAACAACAAAAATGCAATAAAATATCTGAGTCAGATACCTTTTTTAACGTTTTTCCTATCAATGCAATGGTCTTGTTCATAGCGTTCCTTTACATACGTAACCACCTACGGGCTTGTCACACGGCTACACATCAAGCTATACATTTCCAGTTTCGACGGGCCGGTGGCGTGGTCAGTAAGATACTTGCTTTTCACGCCGCAGGTCGTGGGTTCGGTTCCCACCCGAGACAAACATTAGTGATGAACATTTGTGTTTGTGTCGAGTGTGGGTGTAAGTATCTATTATAAGTATATATTTACAAAAGAAAAGTATTATATGTATAGTATTATACCAGTTATCTGGTTTCCATAACACAAGCTCTGCTTAGCTTGGGACCGGATGACCGTGTGTGTTGATGTCCCAGAATATTTATTTACCTATTTATTTATTAGTTTAAACTGAGCTCTTGTTGTACGGAAATCCTACACAATGGGAGATCAGCTTACCTATACTCGAAATTTGTAGCTTGATGTGTACCCGTGTGTAAAGACCAACATAAAGTTATTAACCAGGAAGTACTTACGTACGTACATAATAAATGTAAGTACAAGTTATCTACTATGTAGGTACCTACCTAGCTAGAGTTATAAATAAATTGTTTACTTGTAATGCAACTGTTACCTACTTATTTATGAGTCTTTGTTGTCAATAAGTACCTACTTGGTAACATAAATCAAACTTGATGAATGGGAAGATTATATAAATTATTATGCAGAAAATATTACGAACTGTATGTACTAAGAACGACGAAAGGAACCTTTTTACTATTTTATTATCTGTGTTTTTACAGCAATCAATTTTAAATACAAGTTTTAAACACTCTATTGAAATTTATACCTATATACGTATGTATATTTAAGTTAATGTTTTTTTTTATTCTTCGGTAGGCTGGCGCTTGACTACCTACAACTTGCAGCAAGCAATGATTAATACCTATGATTCTCAATCAGGATTATTTGTATTACACTCGTAGCAAAGAGAGGGTAACACTTATTTTACATTATCTGTCTGCTGTAACATTACATTCATCACTCACTAGTTTACCTACCTACTTAGTATAGGTACAGTCGTAGTTAACAAAAAAACTAAACTAACTAACTAACTTAGGATAATTACATAACTAATCGATTGTATATTGTATTTAGTTTTATTTTTACCATAATAACCTGACAGATTTCGTTCTGCTGTCCTACTTTTATTGCCAATAAATTATTGGAATCAAACCAACATTAAAATTTTAAAGGAGGCTTACTACATTACTTCTTTATAGGCGTCTAAGTCTTTTACTTTACTTTCCTACTTAGGTACTTAACTGTTTACCTACGTAATTAGTTAAATTGATTGATTAGTTATTAAAGTTTCAATGTCATGCCAAAATTCCCTAATGTTACGTATCGAAACAAAATTTACACCTAAACCTACGTAGTGAAAATTCATTACAAGGTCTAGCTCTGTCTGCGTTGCCTCAAGGCTCGAGGTCACCGGGACTACTTCAAGGGCGCCGAAGCTGGGAAATGGCTAAGCTGATGTAGGGTACCTTGTAATATTAGCGTCCGCTTCCATAAACGGGCGGGCGGAAAAACAAAATAGTCTTTAGTTTTATCTATTTTGTTTTTCCGCCCGCTCCACAATTGTTACGTTTCTACATACAACTGCTGGATCTGTACCTCTGAATGAATGACGTAAAAAAACCATTAGACATACACTAGTAGTTGAAAAATATATAACGACTTAAAATGTAATCTTGAAGGCACAACTGCACAAGTAATTTCATCAATCTATATCATAAATTGGGTGCCTCTAAGAACAAAAGACAGATGTATTTTGCTACCTAAAAAGGTAGGTAGGTAATTTCTGGAAAATTATGTTGAATCTCCTACTAATTTTCATCTATTAACTACGTTTTTCCTTATAATTTAAGTACGTGAAAACAAAATAAAGCTAAAGTAAACATTGAACACGCGCCCTGAGATGGTTGCCAGGCAACCCAGCTAGCTCTCCCTAGTTCAGCTGCAGCCATCGATTTAATGCCCAGCAATTCCACGCCCACACTACTTTCATTCAAATATAGACCCTAACACTTTACAATATGAAACATATTTCCGTTACACGGGGGCACCTAGTACCAGCTGCTCACCAATTCGTTACAGGAATATCCGCTTACTGTTCAACCATTAGGTATCATTTTGCATCAACCAGCATCACCGTGCCTTGCCGACCCGAGACTTCATTGGTAATCAAATGTTGTTGCTAGATATTACAATGTTGTAAATTTATGCACTGCGCCAGATCTAGCCGTTACGTAATGTTCTAGAATTTTCAGATCATAAGTAGAAAATAAAAGCAAATGCATATAAACTCTGCTCTTGCATAAAGCGTGATAACACGCTGGATGGTTTGGTAGGCTAGGTATGATATGAAATCTACAATTGGCTTGCTAAATCTTCTTGTGAATATACTAGGTCCTATATGGTGCTGTAAATTTTCAACAATCTTCTTTGTGTTTAAAATCATATTTTAAACACAAAGAAGATTCGTGAAAATTTTATAAGGTTTTTAAATAAGTGCAATAACGCAAAGAGCATCAATTTTACCTGTCACATTTCTAACTTGTGTGGCAAATGTCGAATTAACATCTGTATAACAATCCTATTTTATCCGAAATATTAGTAGCCACTTTATTAGATCTTTACATCACTTCAGCTTCCACTTTCCCAGCTGTACTTTCTTACATTATCTAACATTTAGTACCTAGATTTCTACTTATCTACATAACACATAGACTAATAAAACAAACTGAGTTATTCGACTTTCAAATTCTGAAAGGATGCCATAGGTTAGTTAAGTTAACCATTAAAAACTTGACGTAGCAACAGACAAAAGGAATGCACCAAAACGAGACGAAATCAAAATGGGTTTAAAAATAAAGCGGTTTTGTAGGTCATCGACCGAGCAATGTCACCTTTTCTTCCTTAGCAGCTAACTAGAGAGAGATAAAATTCAAGTTTCCCTCACGACGACGTACATACACCACTACTGATTGACAGACATGATTCCTAGGTACCTACTTAGGTAGGAGTCTGTTGGTATCTTTGAGTCTAAATTTTAGACTGCTATTAAACGCGCAAATGTTTTATTTTACTACTAGTTAAAAATTACAGGTTTTTGACGTTGTAAATACCTATACGGATGAAATGTTGGATGGTCAATGGTCATGGCATATAACCGAGTTATGGTTACACGTGCCTCTTTAGGCCGATGACCATAATGCATTATGGTTTTACGTGCCCCTTTAGGCTGATGGCCGATGCATTCTATCTAAATTTGGAATTTCAAAGCATGCAACTAGGCACATAGTAGTAGAGCTAGTGTGTAGTCAATAAACACTTTATCAGATAAATCTGCAACATTCCGAAACAAATACCTACCAATTATGTGTTGGGTTGGGACTTGGGACACCCACCCGCAGTGTAGAGGTTCTTAGCTTTCGTAGTCACGTAGAACGGGACTTTATTTAATTATCACTCTCCGGAACAACGTGACCGATTGAATTGAAATTTTGTAGGTACACTAATTATGTAAAACGCGAAATACAAACAAATTGAAACACAAAAAATAGTTATTAACCGATATATTACAGAAACATTCAAGGCGTTTAGTTTGCACTTGGCAGGTTTTACTTGGGGATTTTGAATGACTTTTTTAAGTTTCAACTTGGGTTACTAACTTTTTGTACAAGAGATGGTAAAACATTTTTTTTGGTGCATCTAGCACAATGTTACAAGTTAGGTATTATTGAGTAAAGGACTCCCCCAACACCTGTTAGACATCGCAATCATAAGCCACCTCAATCTTACTGTCCTTCTTGGACCTATTTTATCCCAATACAGAGACTGGAGAATCAGGCGGTAGTGAACCTCCAATGAAAAGGGGAGAGAGTTGAGATTGAGTGCAACTCGGTGTTCCCTGTCCGTTAGTTTCATACCCAAGATGATGCATCATCCTTTGAACAAGAGAATTTGAACTTCTGGAAGAGCGTCAAAGATCAAACCCGAGCACCGTAGGTAATGGTGAGAATGCATGAGGAAAAAAGGAAGGCATTCCCATTTTCCTTGCCACTTCAAGGAAAATGGGAAGTCTGGTTAATTTACCCATCAATTTATTATTTATAAGTACTCCTATTACAATCTCGACAGTTTTAAGTTAAAATGGCATTAAGTGAGGCAATTCTTTTGTTAAATAAGCTTTATTAGGGTTCCGTACCTCAAAAGGAAAAAACGGAACCCTTATAGGATCACTTTGTTGTCCGTCTGTCCGTCCGTCCGTCCGTCTGTCAAGACCCTTTTTCTCAGGAACGCGTGGAGGTATGAAGCTGAAATTTATATCAATTACTCAGGTCTACTGTCCCTTGAAGCTGTGAAAAAATCAAACTTCTAAACCAACGCAATCAAAAGATACAGCCGTTTATGCCGCAAAGGAGACGTTCAAAAAATGTATAGAGCCTGGGATTAAAATAATTGTAAATTTGAACAGCAATCTGAGTTACATAGGTTAATAGAGCATAATTAATTAAATTTTTTGGTATATTTAAAATAATTTTACACCCCCCCGTTTTTTTAAAATTGAAATTGAAAATAAGAATCCTTAATGCAATATTATGATTATTGCAATTGGCAACCCCATGGTCAAATGTCAATTGAGCAACCAAAAAAATCAAAATTATTTCGACGCTGTCAATCAAACTGATCAATGACAATGACATCATGACGTTTCCCGTAATTATATTTTTTTCCACGCGTTTTGTTATTACACTAATAAGATAACAAATATTTTTCGTCATAATTACATTAAGCTGCAGCTAGAATAATATTACAAGAGAAAAGTACTGTAACAGAATGCAATTGTTGACGTGATTGCAATATTTATACTGCTTAGGAAACGGATAATTAAAGGTAATGTGCGTTTTGTTTTTCTATTACATTTTTTTGATTTTTACAAAAATGGTTGCTCCTAAAATTCGTGTTTAGTTAAATTCTAACAGCTTATTAAATAAGCTTTCCAATGAGGTATATCACATTGGTGTTTAAAATTCTAGCCCACTTTTGACCTCTCCTTTTCGACACTTGCAAGGGAATCAAAACCTACAGGGTGCTTCCCGTGAACTCAGAATCTTGAAATTTGGTACGAAGCAACGTCTTATAGCATAGATAAATTTTTAGTTACATCACATAATATTTTTTTTTTTAATAATTTTAAACTTACTACCCATTTCCTCATAAACGCGTTGAGGTATTAAATTGAAATTCATACCAAATACTCAGGTCTATAATACCTTTAAACTGTAACAAAATGAAACTTCTATGTCAACGCAATCAAAAGAAACAGCAATTTAAGCTGCATATTTTGAAACTCGCAAGTACTCGCAAGGGAATCAAAACCTAAAGGGTACTTCCAGTCGACCTAGAATTTTGAAATTTGGCATGAAGCAACGTTTTATAGCACACATAAAGGAAAAATTCCGAAAACCTTAAATTTTTAGTTACATTACAAAATATATATTTATAATATATCTAATATACAAAATATAATAAAAATACCATAGTTATGACTCGATTGTCGTAATTAACGAACTTTGTAAACCTTGCAGGTTTGTACGGAACCCTCGGTGCGCGAGTCCGACTCGCACTTGACCGGTTTTTTTTTTGTCATAATGTCACTTTTCATTCAGTAAGAACGAAAACAGTATTTGGTTTACCGTGTTCTAGGCCTTTTCAATAGGTAAAAACGGAATCCTTATGGGACTACTCTGTTCTCTGTCTATCCATCTGTCATAGCCAATTTGCTCCGAAACAACTGCACCGTTTTTATACAATGTTTTAATATTGTTATGTCTAGTAGGTATCTAGTCGCTGTCTAGTAGGTACCCATCTACATTGATACAAGGCCAACAAAGGTAATTATTGGAATAATAATATGTATATACCTAGTCGATAATAAATGATGATGGCCCATTTAATGACTAATAATAACAGCGATTAATGTTTGTACCGTGTGCGCGGTGTTTAACATTCTATTGGATAGTGCAACAATGTAGGTAAAGTTATAAACAGATTGTTTGTCGGGTAGGGTTATCGGGTACCTACACTCCACATAGCTAGAAAAGCATAAATCTAAGTCTATCTAACCCCCTGCTTTGCACGAATGTAGGTAAGTTAAGTATTCATTTGGATTGGGCAGTACCTTTATATTCAGATACTCATAGGTAGTACCATAACTACCCAAGCAATTTCTAAACGCTATTCCTCATTTAAATTTCCTGCAACGCGACGCGACGTGACGGGGGGCGGCGCGGCGGCGGCGGCGGCGCGCTGCGACGTAACTGCATTATACATATCTAGGTATGTATGTACGTACATAATCGGCAACAGCTGGCATTGAACGCGTTTTCCGTTTCGGAGGGCACCTTGAAACGATGCCGTTGACCGTGGTCAGGGACATGCAAGCGCCCCTGACCGTGCGAGAGAAGCGACAACACGCAAGCCGCCTTCGCTCTGATGCGCCGAGTGGCCCCGATACTGCTGCCGCGTACCGTCCGCGCCTGCCATTTGTAACGCTAAGTTTAATCGTGTGAGCTACATCACGATTGATGTATAGGTATTTAGACTGATATTAAGCAGCTCTCTGACCACATAGCACAGGATTGACATAAATACTGTGTTATGCTCCGAGAGCTGGTGGATATTTTTCCGTACCTACCAAAATGTTGAATCACTTGGTATTTTTCCTAATACAAGTTTTCTTATCCTTCTCGTTATCAAGCAAACTTTGTATGGATAATTTAGGTACATATAGTTGTCGCTAGACTTGATTCTATACAAAATGTAGGTACCTATAGGACATGCATCGTAGGGAACAGTAAACTTGTAAACACATCTATGTACATACTTAATATTCTTCCCGACGCGACCGGGGTCCCGTAGATGGTACCTATCTTTCGCAACAATCGCAACCCTTCTACAGGAACATTTGGTACTTAACTAAAAGTTCATTTAAATAGAATAGTATATTTGATAGTGGGAATACAATACTCGTAATAGAGACAATGAAAATTTATACATTACACTAGCTGCCCCAGCGAACTTCGTACCGTGTATTTAATCAAAAAAAAATTGAGGGTGAATAACCCTTATCACTTAGGGGTATGAAAAATTGATAGTAACCGATTCTCAGACCTACTGAATATGCATAAATAATTTCACAAGAATCGGTCAAGCCGTTTTGGAGGAGTACGGTAACAAAAATTGTAACATGGACATTTTATATAATAGATAAATGTATAGGTACTTGCCTATAATTATTATTCAGTTCAGTGTTCAATTTTCTAAGAGTAGATATTATGTCGTAGTAAGATAGATCAAGCCGTAATGTAGTTATATCCCTAGGTATATAATTATATACCGTAACATAGTTATATCCCTAGGTATATAATTATATACCGTAACATAGTTATACCACAGATAATTGTATAATACTATAGGTTATACGAAAGTTATAAAACGGTCCAAGTTTAGTGATATACTTAGAAGTTTTTTAAATTTTTTTATGGCACTCACCGACTGCTGCCGCGACTCGGCACGCTCGCTTAGCTCGCGTGTGTGGTCATTAAAAGTCTACCCTAACCTAACCCACAGCACTTTGGCGTGGGTGGGTTTGTTTTCGGGACTTACAAAAAACTGCACACGCCGCACACTCCGAAAGTTATTTCACTAAACGTAATCTAGTAATATAAGAATATCACTAAACTTGGACCGTTTTATAATTACATTCCTAGTGAGATAGTAATGAATCGCTTTCGTATAACTATGTTACGGTATATAACTATTACGGCTTGATCTATCTTACTGCGACAATATACTACGAAGTATCGTTGCACAATCTTTACAAAGATACAGAGTGGTAGCCGCTACGACACAGAGCCGTAGCAACCTATCGTAGTAGCTACAGCTACGAATATCCGTCGCATAAACTGCTACGAGTGCTACGACCGTAGCAGGTGTCGTAGCGGCTCTCTTTAAAATATAAAATAGTCTCTTCTGCTGTCAGCGATAAACTCAAAAACTGTACCTACACATTGTCATGAAGTTTTCACTAATAGACAGTGATCCATGAGGAAGGTTTTGAAGTATAATTTGTACCCGTGTGAAGCCAGGGCGGGTCGATAGTACTCAATATTTCTTTATTTGTCCTATCATAGAAACAAATTGCACGCGGTGACAGTACAGTCAGTATGAATAGTAAACAACTTTTGTTAGTGATGATTACTGTAACCAAATTCTAATAATATTGATTTTATGAAAATTATTGTGTTAGGATAGACAATTTTGGTGTGATCTAAAAGGTCCAAACACATGTTTTCGATCTCAATGTACTTTGCTTACCATAATAGGACAAATACAGAAAAATCAAGTATAGCTTGGTGTTGGGTCTGATTAAAATAGTGCGCTTAAATAAAGAGTTTTGTACAGTCGAGTTCACAAATATAAGAGCATGTGGCTTCAAAGATTTTTATTATTATTATTTTTAATGTGAACAAGTTAAAGATTTTTTTTCTCTGAATTGGATCAGCAATCAGTTGCAAGACCATAAGCCATTAAATAGGTTGTATTTAGGTATGTTTAACGTACTCTCTGCCATTTGTGGAGCGATTCTCAAAATTCTTTATTTTTAACGAGAATACTTCTGCGTTGTTCCCATTGGCACTAACCATGGCAGGACCTGATGATGGAATTCCAGGAAAATCGGAAATAGGAAGTTTACGTGATTTTTACGTGTGTTTGCGGATAATTTCGTAGGTTATGAACCGATTTTGATGATTATATTTGTTGAGGTGATATCCCAAGGCTAGTACCATGACAAGGAAACTAGGGTCTAATAATGGTATCCCAGAGAAATTGCTTAATTTCTCTGGGATACCATTATTAGATCTATATCATCATTATGGATCTACCGAAAATCGTAGGAACGACTAGTGCTTCTGTTATTTTTTTTTCATTAAATATTTGAAAGCACTACTATTTCATGAAGGTCTGGAGCCGATCTGATGATGCATCCGAAACAGTTGAGGGCAATCCTCAACGATTTGCAGCAAATACCTAATGTTTGGGTTTGATCAATCTGTATTGATAAGAACTATAGGTACATCTAAATGTGTTGTGGCTGTCATTAGCGTTCTGATGATGAAGACAAAGGACAAGTTAAGGGAACTCCTCAACGGTTTACAGTAGATCCCTTGTATTTAGACTTAATTCATTTATATAGATGTGAAGTTTGCATCCCTAAGGGTTATCACTAAAAATTGTAGATTGGAATAATTTTTAACAATAAAGTAAGGCTTACTTTCTGAACTCGGTTTTATTTTTTTGTTAATATTTTTTTGTACGTACAGTGAGCAAAAATGTTTGTTTGAAAAGATAATCACATCTAGACGAAAATTTAAATAAAATGCGTGTGGTGGTTTGATTAAGATTTAGGTACAAACATATTTTATTGCCTTCGAAAAAAAAACAAGCGGTGTTATAAGATAAAACGTGCGTTTGTCTGTTTAGGTGTGCGTTTGTCTGTATATATCTGTATGTCTGTGATTCTGCTTATTTGTGTACAAATTTGTGGCATCCTAGCGCGTAACTACTTATACTTAGGTATTAGCTTACCTACACACTTTTCTACATAAATCTCATTTCATACATCCTACTAATATTATCGAAACCGTGAGGGAAAGCTAGTTTTAACATAATATTATTAAGTACTAGATATCCGCCCGCGGCTTCGCCCGCGGATGTCGGTTATCTCGCCAAAACATTACCTTCTTTTTGCGCAGTCGGATAAAAACTATCCTATGTCCTTTCTCGGGTCTCAAACTACCTCCATACCCAATTTCATCCAAATCGGTTCAGTAGTTTTTGCGTGAAACCGTAACAAACAAACTTACATTCACATTTAAAATATTATAAGTAAGTATAGATATAGATGGTTTCATATTTTGTGGTGACGCTACTTTTGCTTGGTTTTTTATATGAAGTTAGCGGCGAGCCTAGTTTTATTCTTATTTGAAATGCATAGTACTCCGCTAACTGTCTCAATTGTAGGGACTCTTGTCCTTCGTGTAAACGACATGTCATTTTCCGTTGTCCTGTCTTACTGTCCTGTCCCTCGTCTAAATTACCTATAACACTCTCTCAGATGAACAACCCGTCTCTTTCAATTCGGTCGTGCGAATTTTTCATGCAAGTTTACAACAAGTTGTGAAATTGCGAGAAAAATTCGCACGACCAAAATGGTTTCTGCGAAAAACATAATAACGTGATATTTGCCAAGACCTCCCCCTGACTGACTGAAGACTGACCCCCCTCAGTGAGATTTGAAAACATTTTGCTTGAACCCCTACCCCCCGAGAACACCTCACGTAGTTAATGGACGTCAATTAAACGCTTGTTAAGATAAATATGATAGGACAACTGTTATTATAATAATATATTTGATGCACAATCGGTTCAGTCAGATATTTATGTAGTCTTTTATGTACATACCTACCTATATTTTTGAAACCTTGGTTATGCTCTTATTATATGAACTCAACTGTAGGTACCTACATACTCATAATCAAGCATAAAAATCTGTTATTATGTATTATAAATTATTTGTATGGACCATTTTATTAGGTACCTACTCATCAATTGCCACTAGATGTACTGTACCATAAAAGTACTCAAATTATTTGATACGATAGTACCTATTTAGTTTAAGAGTATTAGTTGCTATAGTAGTTATTAGTCACTGAGCAAGATCCGCGGCTTTTCTCATCCAGTTTTTGTACTTTAAGAGACGCCTATGTCCAGCAGATTATGCTGATGATGATGATAGTAATGGTAGATATTTAACTAAAAATTTGAGCAGGTACTATTTGGAACAGTGAGGCCATAGACACGTTCCACGATCGACTTATATATACAAAATATTATTTACTAAAAATATACTGTGGGCAAAACAGTAGGAAAATAAAGTAATCGACTAAAAACGCTAATATTTTTATATATTTTTATTACACTTAGAAATATCAATTGAACATCAACTACTGTACAACCAAATAGCTGAAGGTCATTTTGGTTTAAAATACATTTTTATAATCTATTTAGGACTTACTTAAACCTACATTAAAACTAACATAGATACAAACTTGCTATTTATTATAGAAACACTTGGCTCCTTATGATAGCAACCGCTTTATGATGTTTCAATAGTTTACAAAATATAGGACTGACTTTTTGAAATTTATTGAAATTATGAGAGAAGTATCTTCTACCTAGCCAACGACACTATTATCAGTAGATTATTAAACCTATACGGGTAATGTATATTAATACATTACCCGAGCAGGGGGACACTAAAAAGTAAACATTCATAAACTGGATTTCAGTCATTTAAGTATGTTATTGATTAGGTAAGTACACAAAAGAAAATATTTTAAGAGAAATAATGAATATTTTATCCAGATGAATAATATTTCAATTTGATAACTGCGCACCTGCAAGTAGCGCGCCCCCTTAGTATCTTACCTTCCATAATAATGTAGTTAAATTTGAATTGCATCTAGGCTTTATTCATGCATGCGCATAACTCATGCTCCTAACAACATGAAAACATACCCAATACAATCAACATTTTTAGTACTTACTTCGAGTCCATTGTCATTCATGAGACAGACATGGTAACTAGGTAGTCAAGTACATAGTGTTCAGATAAAATAATGAAGATACCTAACCTATATATACGTTTGGATTAGGTTACGACTTACGTCAAAGAAAAGAAGGCTACCGTGGTTGATTCCCCAGCAGCAAGAGTGCGATACCGCTAATCTCTTTCAACCAAACTCCAATCAAGATCATCCGAGGAACTGGGAAGACTCCATCTTGCTGTTTACTAACGTTTAATACTCAATTATTCATTGCATTCCATAATGTGTACATAGATGGTAAATAACATGGATTACATCACTATGGACCCTGTCGGGCATAGCAAAATAGGCTTTACTCAAAAACTAGGCGTCTCACTTTTATAGCTTTCAATAATCTGGTTGGTCAATAATGTCATAGTTGGAACAAGTTCTTGGATAGGAGCAAGGCGGAAACAGTGTAATCGCATCGGAAATTGTTATATAACACGAAATTAATTATGCTTTGTATACTAGGGATGCGTCGACCTAAATTTTTTTTTAATTTACCGTACTTTATTTTTCGAGTAGTAGGTAGGTATACCCACTCAAGAGCTCTTCATAGTTCATACATATTATCTCTACGGATTCTCCGATACCAGATAACTTACGAAGATAGCAATTCCAAATAATTTATCTAGTATCGACCACAAGCGGTGGTCAACGTGTGAATGAAACCCTGTCAAAATTAAATTTCAGTAGTTGCTTGGACACAACTTGAAAGGTATTCAAGATTTGCACAGCGTGTGGACAAAGACCCTAAATTTCGTAATTTTCGTGTGTAAATTTCTAGCTTTTCTTGTCAAGCCCCATGACTTACCAAGGAAACCTTCAGGGAAGCGGCCAATTATTCATATCCTAAGATATCAATCAATTATGGACATATTTATTCTGAAATATAACGGAGGGCATCAAGTTTTTAATAAGATATATATACCTTAGTTAATTACCAATTCATTGTTCACATTATGTTGATAAGTAATAAAAAGACAAACTAACGTTTACACAATTGGAGCACAGAAGTTTGTATTAATTAGATGTATTTTTCCTTATCTAATTGACCCTTTATCAATCATTTATTAATCTTTTCAGGGACTATTCTGGTACCATTAGGAAATTAGCAAATTCTTCTATCTATCTAGTCAGTCACACAGATATTAATAATTCGGAATTTAGTAAAGCAATAAAAATAATGTTTACCAATTTCTTTTTTAAATCATATAGTATGTATGAAGAGATTAAAGGATTCTTATCACACTGTTTATACCATACACACATAATAACAGATATGTACCTTAATTCATAATGAAACAATTGAGCTTTGTGCCAATATGGTCCCTCTGAGATCTTTGTCTAACTGCAATGTTAATAGTTACGAAGTCACTATATAATCCATTTAGCATTTGGTGTTTAGCAGTGACTCCTTATCCATGGCCAGTCCCATTCATTCATACAAATTATAGGAAAACAGCACACCGATACTACTAAACATCTGTGAGCATGCAAAGATAATGTTAACACCCATTCAATTAAGTACAACAATTACCTGTATAATTTCAGTGCATTTATTCCATGCCTTGTCAAAATACATCAATACCATGACAAAAATTCAAGCACTACAACATTGTTTCTTAGCTACCATGTAGAATAAACAACATGAACAATTAATGCATATTATTACAATATTACAACTTCAAAATTGATTAACTGCTTTATCGATTTGCCAAAAGGCACAGTCTTTAACTTTCAATAAATGAGTTTTACTAACTCACTGACAATCCCAAAAATTGTTTTTCGTTAATCTCAGCCCAAACAGTGGGATTTCCTAAAATCAGACATCAATAATATAGTCACAAATCTAATTTTCTTTATCATTACCAGTCACACAGTAAAAATTAATCATTTCCTTAATTGTTTGGTCAAAATACCACCTAGTACATACATGCTATAAAATATTGTTTGGGAAACTTAATTACCAATCATAGGAACACATCACATAACTTATTCATATTTTACAGATCATTTTTAACTCCCTAGGGACCACCATGTCTCTTCAAGTGCTCGTCATTATCATCACAGTCTACTTTCCTCCTTTTTCTAGAGTCAAATCTAACGCCAGTCTCTTGCACAACCTTTTCACTATTTTGTATAGCAGATATAATGTTTTCTTTTGAGGGAGGCTTCAGTGTGAACTTCAGTGCATCTACATTTTCAGTTACAGATGGCTCTACAAGGTGCATAACAATACGCTCCAGCCGTTTTGGATGCTCCACTGGAGCATCATCTGCAGATATTTCTCGTTGCTGCCTTTCAACATCAATGATTACTGAATATTTTCTTTTCATTTCATCCATCATTCTGCGACCATAATCTTCACTGACAACACTGTTGACACAAACAAAACTTTGCACTTTTTTGGTGTCCTTATCAATCTCTAGAAAACCTCTAGTTCTCATGTATATAAAATGTCCAGAACGGGACATTAATCTGTAGTAAGATTCGCCAAACTCCCTGTTTTGATCATACATTTGCCTTAAAACACAAATTACCCAACGGACATCTTCTTTATGCATGAAAAAGAATGCTGATGTACCCGTTACTTCTTCAGTCATGTAGCCTATTGCTAATGATATACTCTGGTCACACTGCACTATCCGACCATCTATCAAGTGTCTAGTCCAATACTCTGTGTAGGCTGATGGTGGTAGAATACGAGGTGGCATGGAACTGGACAGTATGTGAATCATTCCAATGAATACTACATCATTCCCACTTGAAGAAAATGTTCTGTTAGTCCTAACTCTCTGCCTCCTAATTATTTGTTCTTCTTGTACGTTATCAGATGTAGCTTTATCAGAACGTCTTAAAACGCCATCTATCCGACACCGTTCATACCGTGCAGGGTCTGAACGGGCACCTGATCGCAAAATACGAACATTGAAATTGTGATGATGTTCAAATAAGGTGCTGTCACAGGTTTTTTGTAGTTCTTGTGGATAGATGTGTTGACGAAGAGTTTCTTTATCATCTGCATGGATATAGTTATAAATGTCCTGTCCCAATAGATCTATGTGACAGTACCCCAGCTTTTCTTGAACATTAGGCGACACAATGAATATACGGCCCCGGCAAGTCACTCCTAACATTACGCCGCCTAACAAATCAAAATACTTTAAAAAACCTGGTGACCAAGTCTCTAAATGGCCACACTTGATAGTGTTCCCAAACACATGTTCATTGCGAAGTTTGTTAGCAGCAAGCCTTAAGGCGCTAGTCTTATCGACTTTTCGCTGGGAGTGAACTATTTCTGTCAACAAGGTCATAATCAGATTGATTTGAGAATTGTACTGTTCTCGGCGATCTTTTTCAGCTTTGATACGAGATATGCGATCACTGGCTCGGGCCGCCGGCATGCCAGGCGAGCGAGAATCTGACGAGGACTCACCACTGGTGTTAGTCTGCACATCATAACTTGGTGCCAGCGGCGGAATGCCCATCGTCAAGTCGAAGTCTGGTAAGAGCGCCATTTGGTTAGACATCGTTGGCTGCATTCCGAGATGTGAACTTGGTCCGCCTGAAGACGTCATCATCGCAAACTGATACTACTTATACTGTTCACACACTACGTCCTTGTTAGTATCATTACAATCCAGTAACCTTAGTCGACAGATAGCAAAATGCGAAATTATTTACATTTTAATCTTATAATCGTCTTAGCACCAAACCATTTTGCAGTTAAGCTGTTATTTTAAAAACACACTCACAAATCACATAAAACGCGTCTTTTTTAAGAAATGTGGACCCAAGTTCTCTTTAATGCTTTTTAATAAACGTCTACGCATTTCTAAAAAACCTCATTGACTGGCCGCCGCCGTACCCGGTGCCGTGCGGCTTTTGCACAGACTAAGCAGACCACAGACTAAGCAAACTATGGCAACGTATAGAGTTTGGTTGGTTGGTTGGCTGCCGCGCGCCAGTGGTTGCGAAATCGATGTTCAAGCGATTATTATGAATGCAATCGATTATGAATTGCAGCCATCAATATTGATTAAAAATGCTGTTACATACAGTCTGTCAAATATAAGTTGGCGTTCCAATGGCGGCGCCTCCTGTACTCTCTGTGTTGCCACATTTCATTTACATTTTTCCTAAATCTCCGTAGATAAATAAGTTCAAAAATGTCTCCCTCTCATAATAATTTATTATTCGGTATTTAATAACTAGCATGGAAAAAACTTATTAATTTTAGGCAAGTTTGGATGGGTGAATAAAACGTGTAAGAAATAAAACAATAATTTTATTTTTTCAATAGTTGTGATCGGTTAGCGACGACATACCTTCCATGAATTAATTTCATTATTTTTGTTCTGCGGTTATTTTTGAAAACGCATCATGAATTCTCAGCTCCATATTTCCAGAAAAGCCAGTAACATAAGTTTCTGCGAATATTCACCTGAAAGAACTCTAGATGAGCCCGGTGGCATTAAAATTACAATAGTAAGACGGAAGTCTAACAGCTATGTGACCATGGTCCTTTAGAATTTCGTCAATTAGATAAACATCCTCCTGCTTAATTGTTTTTATGATTGCATATAATTCTGCCTTTTTCATAGTTTCCAAATATGAAAGACCATTTTACTTTATAAAATTTTGCATCTCCTGCTTTGTACTGCTCATTGTCACGCGTTTATTTATTTTAATACAATGATATGGCGCATTGTCCATCACTATCAACGAATTGGGCTCTAAATTTGGTATTAATTTTTCTTGAAGCCATTTACTGAAATTTCTTCCATTCATCTCATTATAGTAATCTCCACTTTTGGTTTGGGATTTAAAACATAAGAGACTATTCGGTATAGAACCGGTTTCACCTCCGGCATTGACGATTATCCATCTCTGTCCTTCTGAGACTTCTGTTAGAACACTTTCCATTTCCTCAGACAGCCAACATTTTTTTACTTTATAACCAGGGTGTAAATAAGTCTAAATAAACAATCGGCTTCGGGTTGTCACTCATACTATTATTGCCTTTTTCTCATAAAAACCTCAATCGTGAAGCATGAGTCCTTTTAGATTTATTCGTTTTATAACCAAAACCCAATTTGTGTAAAAATTCTCTGAGAGATTCTATAGTCCCCTTAAAATTTATGTCTGCCTTTAGATCGCTATGTAATTTTCAAATACGTCACTTCACATATACATCACTATACGTCTAATTACACAAAGATCAAACTCATCTAAATCAGTAAAAGTAATTTTCTTTTTCTGTTTTCCCGGAGTAACAAATTTTACTGACTTAGGCTCGGAAGAACGGGCTTCTGATATTGAGGTTTCGGCGCAGGCTGTCGACGTGAAAGCATCTTGAGCTGCTTGGCTAGGAACTTCAGTTCTCGATGTAGAACTATTTTCCGCAGCTTTTCCTTCCAAAACTATACGATTTACGGTTCTTTCAGAAAGACCTTAAAAATAAAGCCAAAAAACCTTTGAATCATTAATTTACACGCACCTTTGTAAGCAACAAAGTTTTCCCTAAATTTGGGAAATAACAAATGGTTTTTAACTGGCAACATTTTACCTGTCATAGCCGCTGTCCGAGCAATCACATTTTGAAATGAATGGTATAATCGGTCCATTATTGTGTTTCTCTTGTTCACAAAAACGTTTAATAGCGAGAATGACTTCTCTAGCTGCACTGAGTACTACTTTGGGCACGTTTCGTAATCACTTTGATAATAAAAAATAAGAAATTAAACTCGAACTGACGTTTTTAAAACCACTACCACAGAAATTGACAAATTAGTTCTTTTTTTAGCCACGCGCCAACCTATACTTGACAGACTGTATTGCTGCTCCGAACGAAGAAGAATGAACGAAACGTTCACACGTTCAATATAAAATCGCGGCCATCAGAGGCTGCAGCCCTATCGGTTCGACAGTCCTCGGACGGCTCACCGAAAAAGTCCGGTGAACCAATAGAGGCCCTTCCGGCGATTGGGTTAGGACAAAAAAAAGGCTGAAGCCGAAGCTGAACAAGGGAAAAAAATTTCAAAAAAAAAATAGTAATAGTAGTAGGAGTAATAAGTAGTATAATAATATGTATAGTATATTAGTTTTCTAGTTTCTATAACACGACCTCTGTTAATTGGGTATGGCTACCCACCACTTCTTAGTGTCCTACTGCTGAGCAAGGCTCTTCTCCCAACTATCTTACCATACTTATGGTCTGAACTCTCTCAACTCATAAGTATCTTGAGACAGCATCACTGCATAATATAAAACAAAGTCACTTTCCTGTCCCTTATATTCCTATGTGCGCTTAAATCTTTAAAACTACGAAACCAATTTTCATGCGGTTTTTTTTTCATATAGAAAATCACTGATAATTTTAGATGTTTCTGATGCGATGTTGTAAATTAACGCATTTTTTGTGCTTACATTGCAAACGCTGGCTAAACCCTACGAGATATATCAAAATAATGTACTGCACACCTTAAAAAGGTCAACAAAAAAGTCCGCGATGGTATATGTCTATCTCTTAGGGATAACCCACAACCGTTTTTTTTATCTTTTACTTTCAACCAAAAGTGGCTTATTTAAAAAGCAATTTTAAGCAATTTCGCATTAATCATTATCTAATTAAGTACATAAATACATTGTCTATTTAATATAGATCAATATGGTCCTTTACAGCACATAATTTAAATGAATATTCCCGAAGATATTACAGATTCAAAATAGCGGTGTGGCGGTACCGGCTCGGCCGGCAAATATAATTGCTTATTTTGGGTTTGGGACTAGATAGCGCTGTGTATAGGTGTGTAAACCACTGACCTAAGATTCCACAGGAACAGTCTTTGTTGTACTGCTGCGTCCCGCTCCAAACGATTCTTAAAATGGAAAACACCTAAATGCCATGCCCTTTCATTTATGGAAAATTAAATGACACTCTGAATGTCTCTGCACTCCTAAGAACTAAATGTAAAGCGGTAGTCTCAAGATGGCTATTATTATTAAACTACGGGGAGTATAGTATTTTTTTTTCTTTGTAAAACCCAACACTGGACGGAAAGAGACTAGACCCTACCATACAGGGTATCCTAGTGTAGGGTCTAGGGATACTGTGACCGTACTACACTTATTTAAACTAAATAAGATTTTTCATTTTTCATTTTCGTTATTGTCCCTAATTAATTTCAGCATATAATATAGCCTATGTTGCTCAGTAAAGATGTAGCTTTCCTATAGTAGAAGAATTTTTAAAATTAGTCTAGTAGTTTTTGAGCCTATTCGTAACAAACAAACAATCAAATATTTCCTCTTTATAATATTAGTATAGATTAAAATATCGCTAGGACTAATTACCTAACGATTAAAATATCTATAGTTACATAACACCAAAGTTAGATATACCAACAATTTAAATACATAATGGTCAAAATACCTAAACTAATGCACCACTTGTGAGCTACTTTTTTGAAGTGGTGGATCGTACCGTGAGTGAAGTAGTGGGTAGATCGATAAAATTTGCCGTTTTCTACATTTACTTTAAACACATATGTTGTGTTAGTGGTTAGTCATCCACTTGGATACTTGTACGTGAAAAGTTACAGAAAATTACTGAATACAGTATTAGTGTATTCAAAAGGTCAATGGTTTAATGAATGGTTGATATCTTCTAAAGGGCAATGGCTTTCTTTTGTAAGAAAACGTATGGTACGGCTTTCCATGAAATTGTATTCGTTAAATTAAATAGTAAAGAAAACCGATGATACAGCTTAGTTTAAAAAGCTAATATAAGCTTTCTAAAAACAACACTCTGTTAAGTCTACTGGGATCCAAGCAATTCCGCTCAAAAGCCGAGGTTAATAAAAAAACTAAGCATACAACCATCTCACGAGTTTTTGAATAATAATTGACTCTTTAACTGACAACACAATAATATTACGCGTACATTCAACTAATTGTAAATAATTTTATGGCATTTACCAAAACAAAAAAAATTGAACGTAATTTTAATATCTAAACTAAATCGATTCACTGAATCGATTTAGTTTAGTTACTATGTCGATGGTTTGGCCCAAATAATCGATTTCAGATCGCTATCCCTAGCAGACATACCGTCGCATCGTCATCGGTCGGTGCAAAATAATATCGTCTTTGATGATCTTCTGAAGGAAATGTTAAAAAATCATTTTACACATTTTAAACCGTTTTCCGGTGAAAGCCACGATGACCCAACTTCATAATGGGTCTATCGTTTTTACTCTATGTGTCGGGAGCATGCTGTAAAAACTTTCTGCTTTTATAAAATGCCGAAATGTATCGTGCTCTTGCCCTTTTAGGCATATTAAGGTTTTTATTCAGTTAGGTCAATTTTCTATTTAATTAACTATCGACATTGTTAAAATAGGTGCACAACACTATAAATTTACACATACTAGACTACACAAGTCAAACGGTTACACTGCAGAGGCGGGACTTCCACAGAGAAAAAATATATATGAGAATTGTGCGAGTGTTAATTGCCAACATACAAAAATCATCTGCTGGCTTGACAGCAGCAAATCGAAGTGTTGTGCACATTACATGTTTTCGATATTAACTGTAAGGAGTGGCGCGCGGCAGGGAACCTCTGAAGGCCAGACCTTATTCCTGACCACATTTTATAAAAGCTGAAAGTTTGTCAGAAATTTATTCATAAGTTGATGTTTTTATACGCTTCATGAGTTTGTGTTTTCGAGGAAATAACGAAATTACTGAAAAAAACAGTAAACTTTTTAAACTGCCTACCTATTCTTGTTAAGAATTGCTCTGTAATATCATTGTAAAATTGAGAATAAACACAGTAAATATATAAAAATTGAATTAATTCTTACTGATTATAAAACTTTAGGAAACCAAAGTCATTTAAAGTAAAATGATATATCATAAACTTAAGTACACCTCTGATTTCATGGTTTTTGGTCACATGAGCAGCGTTGTCGCAGCGGTATCAGCCTCGTCTTTGAAATATGATAAGGGTTCGACACATACCACATACCTTTGCGTTAATTGTTTTATCGCCGCTACTCATAGTGTACATAGTGTGTAGTTGTTCGAGCGTCGGCGATACTTAGTCATCTTTAGAGATTAAGTGGAAGTAAAAAAAAGGTTACACTATGTCCATCTCTTCAGCTGTGGTAAAAGGTTTTTCAGTTTTTAATAGGATTTCGTTACTTCCAAAGTGTAAGAAAATGGGCCGGTGGCGTGGTCGGTAAGATACTTACTATTCACGCCGCAGGTCGTAGGTTCGATTCCCACCCGAGACAAACATTTGTTTATATATGTCTGTTTGTCTTGTGTCTAGGTGTAATTATCTATATATAAGTATATATTTACAAAAGAAAAGTATTTTAAGTAGTATATTACCAGTTATCTGGTTTCCATAGTAGAAGCTCTGCTTAGTTTGGGATCAGATGACCGTGTGTGTTAATGTCTAAAAAAAATAAAATAAAATTATTCTGACGAATTCGAGTATTTTCACCTAACCAATATGTCTTAGAAATATTTTGATTGGCTACTGAAAACTCTCGGCTCTATACACGAAGCTAAGATTTGGTGTAGGTATTCAACAGAGCGCAAGGTGTCCCCTATATCTTAATCTGACAAGCTGGAGTAAATAACAAAATACCCTCTTCAGCTCGCTACTATAAGGAAAACATCATGAGAAAACCGGCATATCTAAAAATTAATCATTTGAGAACATGTGAGATCCACCAACTCGTACTTGACTGTGTAAGGTTGAATTAAATAAGTCTCACGGGATTGTTTTATATTCATTGTTTACTTCATTATGCTGGTAAGTAACACCAATGCTGAAATAAATAAAAAATTTGAAATTGGATATGTTAACGGACAAGTATAAAAGGTACTCTACACACCTAACAAGACGGCATTAGTGTGCTATAAAAAGAGGCACCAATAATTGGCAAAACAATATTTGCAAAATGTGTGTAATTTGTTTGAGTGGAATCTTGCAACTCTTTTTAAGCTGATTACTTGAACAGATCAAGCTTTGTAGACGCGATAAGCCTGGTAGCTACAGCAGTTTATATTATTTTAATGTCATAAAAATCTTTCTGTCGATAATGTCGATATAATTTTGGCCCTCGACGGAACAACACTAGTATGGAAATATAATATTTAAAGAATCGTTTTTAACTAGTGTTAAATAGTAAAACAACAACAAAATATTGTGGTTGTTGTAGAAATATAATGTACCTTGCCACGTCCAATGCAAATTAAATTAACTTTCATATCATTTTCTTTTTCATGTCCATTGCGCCTAGATTTCACTCTGCATTTTCACAAGTTTTATAGTACATATTACTATAACACGCGCTGCACTTACATTGTATAGGTAATTTATTCAGAAAAATGCACTTGGTTTAAAAGTTTTATTTTCGTTTGAAATAATATGGCATCGGCGGATGGTAAACAACAACAATGACGGAGAATAAGTCAATGACAACGACGCGACGTTCTTCTAAGACAGAGACAAATTTATATGTTAGAGTAGTTCAGAAAACGCCGCCATTAATTTTTGCACAGTCCCGTAGATTCGAAATTTATATAGAAGTTGCGTCACTGGCACAAGTTTCTATTTGTTTTACCTTACGGAAGTCCCGCGTTTATAAGGTCTTTGGACATGACATTGACATGACATTAGTTATTTTGTCACTCTGTGAAGCAAACAAGTTTGTTTTTTTGTAGTAGATGCGCTAAAAACAAATTTTAAACTACCTTTTCGAAAGTTAGTTTGTAAGACTGCACTGTCTGTGTTTAATTTAATTTTTTAGCTATCGTGGCTCTATTACTTAATTAAAATTGCAAGTTATATTTGTAATATATAGAAAACATACAATACGTAAATAATTTAATTTTCAAAATTTCTCGTACCTACTGCGAATACGAATTTTACGAAGCTGTATGAGGAAAATTATGATCTAAAATAAAACCTGCTTTTGGACGCTTCTGCCGAGAGAAGGAGAATTATTACTATATTAGTCAGTTTGTGATCTTCAGCGATGTGGTTCAAGTGTTTATTAGTTGTGAATATAATATTGGTGCCCGTTTTAGGGCAAGATGGTAAGTTATTTTAATATATCTTTTTTATTAAATGAATTCACATTTAAGTTTTCTTCCTTAAGATGACCCACTGACCATATAGTCTCAAATTTGTATGTAGTACTCAAATTTCAAATATTTTGTAAAAGTTACTGTTATAATTATTTTAGCCATTCTC
Organism: Meganola albula; assembly: GCA_936450015.1. Lineage (NCBI taxonomy): Eukaryota > Metazoa > Arthropoda > Insecta > Lepidoptera > Nolidae > Meganola > Meganola albula. Next base: position 5,885,372 of record OW388155.1, on the reverse strand, counting down.
ACTAAGGCCACTTTCACAGTACCTACTTCTAGCTGCTTTGTCTTAAAGTAAAAGAAAGTATGTTCATATGTTTTAGAGCTAGATTTAATTAAGGATAAAGTAGTTCCTTGTAGTATGATTTTCAACAAAAAGATAATTATGCTTTACACAGGAAAAATAAATTAATAGGAAAATGTTTAAAAACTTAATGCGCACAGCTCACGCCTTGTACACATGTATATCACCTACATTTTTCTGTGTTTAGGTCCCATACATAAAAGGAATGAGCCTATTCCCTACTTCAAGCTGCTGCTATTTTATTTTTCTTTTTTGCTCAATCTGGGATTTAAACTTGGGACCTTGCAGTTATTAAACAAAGACTGAACCAATGAGGCAATCAAATAATTGCCTCATTGGTTCATTCTTTGGGGTTAATATAAAGTTCTTATCTATTGTGTTTATGTCACTCTTATCAGCACAAATGTGTAGACCTTCATAATAGTAAATAGCTGAGATAATAAACATAACTACTACATAGTCATTATGTAACTGTTTGACTGTCTATTGCATGTTTACCCCAAAACTACTGAACCAACTTGGTATGGAGATAGTTTATATAGTTGTGGTGGGTAGTTTATATCAGACTGCTCAAAAAGAGGTTAATGGTTCTGTGACTTCCGCATGGGCAGAGCTGCAGTCCGAGAACTAGCTTCGCCCACGAGACCTATATCATGCCCAGCAGTGGGATAAAAGAAATCCTGTAGCCTTCCTGAATTAGTGGGCTATCGAACAGTGTAATATTTTTTCAAATATGAATAGTTCCTGAGATTCTACCAAACATAAACTCCAGTTTATTATTGGTATGAACGTAGCTATTTATTATTGCTATAGTCATAGAAATTTTACATTAAGTGTGTATTTTTATTGTATTTTAGTTGGTGATGAATGTGAAACGGAATCACCTGAGGAAGGTGTATGTGCGTTGGTTTCTAAATGTAAACCGGCCATGGCGTAAGTAGACATAATTCTACTAATAGTAAATTAAGTTAACTAAGTCTTGCATATGTGAGTATTTAAAAGACATGTCATATTCAAAAACATGAGGGAAATAACTAACTAGTCTGGTGGCGTAGTGGTTAGTGACCCTGACTGCTAAGGTGAAATTTCAATTCCCACCTAGGACAAATCTGGTGTGATGAGCACTAGTGTTTGTTCTGTGTCTGAGTGTAATTTATCTATAATGTGTATGTATTTTCAAAAAACTGTATTTAAGTATTATATCATTCTTAGTACCGTATGACAAACAAATATAATTAAAATAAAACTACTTTATAACATAATATTTTATTTTATCACGGTTTGATTTAGATTTTAGATCCCAGCGTTTTAGAGTTTTTTCAAACTTCATGGTCACAGATGTACTCTATTTATTTTTTAATGTGTATTATTCGCGTAAATCTAAGAAAAAAAACAAATATAATTGCTTATTTTGGGACTAGATGGCACTGTGTGTATATGTAAAAATGTTATTACATATTATTAAAAATAATACTATTAAAAACCTAACACTTTGAAATAAAACTATTTTATAACGGATTTTATCGCGGTTTATTTTAGATTTTAGATCCCGACGTTTCAAAGTCATTTCAGACTTCATGTTCGTGGGTGGACTGAGGTATTTGACGTCCAAAAATATTAATCACAATTATTACTGACTACCTACAAACATTATAATTTAAGTTGCGTGAGCTCAGTTTGCTTTGTCCACCCGTGAACATGAAGTCAGAAAAGTCTTTGGAACGTCGCGATCTAAAATCTAAAATAAACCCCGATAAAATCCGTTATAAAGTATTAGTTTTATTTCAATGTGTGATATTCGCGTAAATCTAAGACAATAGGTACTAACCTGACACTTGCATGCAAACTAAAGATTTTATACAAAATTTTATAACTCGTGTTTTTTTGCACACTGTACGTACACTCAAGAGGAAGTTCTTAAGTTTTTACTACATGACTGCATGCACCAAATAATTTAACAGAATATTAACTACTTAAGTGTACTAAATTCACCTTAGATATTGTTATGAGATTTTTGCCCTCTACAATTTCAATCTTTTAGCTGTTATAATAAATAATTTAAACTTGTATGTATGAATAATTATCTAAGGTATTTTCCTTTTATTTTGCATAGCAGGAAAAAGTAGGTTTTAACAGAGTTTGTGATTTCTTGTTTGTTGTTTGTCACAACCAGTTTTGGTTTAATTTTGAGAAATAAACCTGTACAATTTTATTGCTTTTTATTGATACTTACCTTACTAAGTAGATGACCAAATGTTTTCAACATGTCTGAGAGAGACGTGATTGTGGTGCGTAGTCTGTGCAACCACTCTTCTCCAGCTTAAACTATCTTTCGACATTTTCAAAGTGACCCTTGCATGTTGCCTCCTGTGTGATCATCCATCTTGATCTTGAACATACATTTACATTAATAACTACATTGTGATATGATATTGACGACAAAAATATAAATTATAAAGATTTTTTTTTCAGGGCAATAAGAAATAAAAAGTATCACGAATTTAGTAGATGTGGTTTTAGTGGATTTGAGGAAGTAGTTTGCTGTCCACAAACTGACAATAAATTTGGTAAGTGGTTTGTAAGTTTAATGATAATGAATAGCACAGGCTGCCAAATAGTACTACTGTAGTACCTCCTATTCTACTACTCTCATAAATCTTTTGACTGTTCTTTAGTTTTTTAGGGTTCCGTATTAAACTAGTAACCCTTACCCTTAGTTCCGCTGTGTCCGTCTGTCCGTCCTTCCGTCTGTGGGTTACTCTCCAGTCCCATCTTGTAGCATATCGTTTGATAGCATTATAAAAAAACCGGTCAAGTGCGAGTCGGACTCGCGCACCGAGGGTTCCGTATAAACCTGCAAGGTTTACAAAGTTCGTTCATTACGACAATCGAGTCATAACTATGGTATTTTTATTATATTTTGTATTTTATATTATAAATATATATTTTGTAATGTAACTAAAAATTTAAGGTTTTCGGAATTTTTGCTATAAAACGTTGCTTCATGCCAAATTTCAAGATTCTAGGTCGACTGGAAGTACCCTTTAGGTTTTGATTCCATTGCGAGTACTTGCGAGTTTCAAAATATGCAGCTTAAATTGCTGTTTCTTTTGATTGCGTTGACATAGAAGTTTGATTTTGTTACCGCTTAAAGGTATTATAGACCTGAGTATTTGGTATGAATTTCAATTAAATACCTCTACGCGTTTATGAGGAAATGGGTAGTAAGTTTAAAATTATTAAAAAAAAATATATTATGTGATGTAACTAAAAATTTATGGTTTTCGTAATTTTTCCTTTATCTATGCTATAAGACGTTGCTTCGTACCAAATTTCAAGATTCTGAGTTCACGGGAAGCACCCTGTAGGTTTTGATTCCCTTGCAAGTGTCGAAAATTTGCGGCATAAACGGCTGTATCTTTTGATTACGTTGGCTTAGAAGTTTGATTTTTTCACAGCTTCAAGGGACAGTAGACCTGAGTAATTGATATAAATTTCAGCTTCATACCTCCACGCGTTCCTGAGAAAAAGGGTCTTGACAGACGGACGGACAGACGGACAACAAAGTGATCCTATAAGGGTTCCGTTTTTTCCTTTTGAGGTACGGAACCCTAAAAATAATAGGGGTATGTTGCGAACGCTTATCGACTTAGGGTTCCATTTACGAAATATTATTTCATTTATAAATACAAAAACAATTGTCTGTTGCGTTTTGTGTCTAAACCAATTGAAATGTGGTATGGATATAAATTTACCTGTGGGGCATACGGGTACCGATTTTTAACCAACTAACTATAGTGAAAAACGTGATAAGCGCTCCCAGGCGAGGTTGCGGGCAGAAACGTACGTATCCGTGTAGGCTGCCTTAAGACAGAGGTAGGGGTCTCTAAATATCACATAGTGTGACTAGGGGTGGCGACTTCAATTTGGTGGCGTCACATTTCGAAGTCTAATATATAATATTCAAGTTTTAATGATACTTAAATATAAAAACGAACTATGTGACATCACAATGGGGAGGAAGGAAGGCAAGGAAGGAAGTCTCACAAATAAGATATGTAATAAATATTGAAGTTTGTGTGACGAAATTTATTAATAGGCCTTAATCTGATTAATTCAATCAACCAAATCGATGGCTGATTCATTCAAATAGCTCATTTTGATAGAATTAATTAATGTTAATAATAATTTATGTAAACACAGGTGGAAATGACCCAACAAGGCTCAATGATCAGAACAAGATCAAATCTCAAAGAATAGCTGATAGACGTAAGTATAAACTAAGTTATTATTGCTTACATCCTGCTTTAACTTCGATAGATATGCATAGTTCTTCTTCCGTACCAATTAAAATGTTGCAAACAATATTTTTAGAATGCCAGATAATAACTGAATCAAGTATAGCTGCCTTGGACTTGCACATTTTGGGTGGGGAAACGGCGGCGTTAGGGGAGTTCCCACATATGGTAATTATTTATTATTATTACTTCCTCGTAATGTTTTATTACCGGTTTGAAGTAAACTGCTACTTTCTGTACTACAGCTATGTAGTAAACGTTTATTTAAATTCCTTCTTGAATAATAATTAAGCCTTCTAAATATAAATAGAACATAAGCGACTTTAAGCCAAAAATAAATCTGTTGGAAGTCTATGCCGAGGTACTTCGGTAAGTAGGTCGGTAGTAGAAAATAGAGTGCGCCTAAAAGTGTTTCGAAAAACTAGTTATTATGGTTGATTAAAAGCGCTAGTCATAAAACTGCTATAGCTGTGCAGGTTGGCTAGTTTTATTTTATTAGCTAGTTTAGGCACTAAAATAAGATACATTCATGTGCCTAAATTCTGCCTTAACAGTAGATATGTACATATTCTGTAAAACATGAAGACACACTTACCTATTTCCACCCTTACGTATTTAAATACCTAAACCTTAGAGCGTCATAGCAATACGTAGTTGGTCAACCTACTTATCTACTTACATAGCTGAACGAGAAAAACAGTGTGATTCATGAGTAAATCCCGTTATTTTTTATATCACTTAAGTTTTTTGATATACTTACCACTAACATGTCATTAACATTTGACATGAAATATCGTGTATTGGTGTGTGTGCGTATATATACACACCTACCTTTACAAAATTAATTATGCGTAATGACTAAAACAATCACATCATCATTTGTGTGTCATCTTCTAATATAACATCATTAATTCTGTACATAGAACACGTTTCTGTTATCTATATATATAAAAATGAAACCCGTTTTCCGTTGTCACGACATCACGCGTGAACGGCTGGACCGATTTCCCTAATTCTTTTTTAAAATATTCCTATAAGTACGAGGATGGTTCTTACGCAGAGAAAAATAAAAAAAAAAAAAATTAGAAAGCGAAGAAGTGCCGAAAACCGGGTTAGATACCTATTATTTATTATTGGTTATATTCGGTAGGTCTGAGACCCGGTAGATGGCACTGCTTTACCGGGCAGAACGACGTCTACCGGGTCCGCTAGTTTATGATAAATTTAAACATTATGTCCAGATGTTGTATCTTTCGGATTTCGTTTGATTAACTCTCGAATGAATATTTAATTTGCATTTTTTTATGTAAAACATAGTAAATAGTCCAAGCTATCTGTAAAGTCACAACTCTTTGGTGTTCCATTGTTGGGCATAATTATATTATGAGTTGAGAGAGTTTGGGCCTTAATCTACACAATATGCTGGCCGAGTGCGGGTTAATGGGTGACACTGCGTCGAATGTTTAATTGTAAGACCCGCCGGTTTCTTCACAATGTATTCTTTCACCGTTATTGAGCAGCGGCCTTTAAACGTATCTGGTTTAGTGAATTTGGTGTGTTAAAATTGATGTCCGTAAGGATTGAGGAGCCACTTCAGATTTAAGAAGGAAGTTCGCACCCTTATTTAGTAGGGAAGTAAATAATTTTGTAGGCCGAATGCTGAAATTTGTAGTAAAATATGTCTAAATGTGAATGTGGCTCCTCAAACCAAACATCTGAATTGAGGAGCCACCTTAAAACACGGAAAGTATTTCATGTATGATTTTGAAAATTTTGTATCATTTAGTAGCAAGTGTGTACAGTGTCTACAAAAAATCTGAGCCCCATACTGTTTATATTCAAGAATATACCTACAATACTTTTAATGTGGCTCCTCAATCTATACACATAGTATAGATCACATATTCACATTGATATAACTTTAGACATATTTTACTACAAATTTCAGCATTCGGCCTACAAAATTATTTACTTCCCTACTAAATAAGGGTGCGAGCTTCCTTCGTAAATCTGAAGTGGCTCCTCAATCCTTACGGACATTAAAAATGTACTAGTTACATTCTTACTAACATTATTTTATTCTAAATTTTAGGTAGCGTTAGGTTACGATCGTGGAAATGGCTATGAATTTGATTGCGGTGGTTCTGTATTGTCAAAAACTTACGTTTTGACCGCTGCACATTGTGTTGACACGTTGGATAGGTAAGTGACCTCTAGCAGACTTCGTAACCAGCTATTGTGACTAGTTCCTAAGAAGAATAACAATTCTTCATCCTTCTGACTTTTCGCTTATGACATGACTTACATAATGTGGCCTATTTATATCAATCTGTTAGGGGTAACTCTAAAACTAGAAGGTAGGTAGCAACAACAAAACCTGCATTCATTTAATGAAACTTTGAAACCGTTCGAAAATATTATAAAAAATAAACAATTAATTAAAGTTTTTTTTAATACTCATATTTCTTATTCCTAAACTCAGTGCAATCGATTGAAAATGTATTAAATGTAATAATACATTATTTTTGGTAAATAATAAGTTACGCCAATGTATACAAGTTGGCCACCGCTACCAATTAAGTCAACATGACTAAACAACAAACAGTTTATTGTACTGTTTGTGTGTAGTTATTAATGTTTAACATTGCTATCATATTCCAAAGATTTACAGTCTTATTCATAAAAATCTTATGAGACTATTAGTTAAAAATGGACTTTGTCTCTTTCTTACTAGTACAAATGTGAAGATGACAGACAAAGACAATCGAATTATAAACTACTTTATCTGTAATGAGCTTGCAAGACGTTTATGAATACGGGATTATACTATAATTGGCTTATGCTTAGCCACAACTTACCTGTTGTTAATCGATTTATTTATTTCTATGGTCAGTTTTTTATATTTTTTATTTCAGGATAAAACCTAGTATAATTCGAGCGGGCGTTATAGAAATAGGAACGAATCAATGGAATTCCGATACGGATGATAGAATCGCTGAAATAATTTTGGAACCAAAGTATACGCGGCGTGAGAAATACCATGATTTGGCGTTATTGAGGTAAGTTGTTATTCTTTAATTGAGAACTCACAGTGAAGTACGTAAATGTCGCTGTAATACTTTGCAAACATACTAACGATGCAACGGCTATGATGATGACAAAAAAGTTTCTAGATGCCTATTGATCTGGGATCACTGTTGGAAATTAACCAAGCACTGTGAGAATTTTAATCAATAGTTTATTCGATCTATAAGACAACTAGATAAGATTATGGTATAATATCATGATTAAGACGAATTGAACTAAAATATTAGACGCATAGATTGCAGAGACCTCTGGAGTTCTCCAGCAACTTAAATGCGGTGTGTTTGGAGACCAGCGAAGAGGACCCCAAAATACCGCTCACTATAACCGGTTGGGGGAAAACTAGTAACACGAGTAAGTGTCCACATCCAAATGAACTTTGACTTGGTAACGTATTTAATAATATCTCAAAAAATCTGTGCAAAATTACATCTAAATCTGTTTAGATGAGTTCCCGTAAAAGAGATAAAATATCTATCATAACACGAATTTTCGCATTTTCTATTATTATTATTTATTTCGAATCCTGGTCGTGCCCACACATCTTTGTGTGAATTGTTTCATTGCCGCTGCTCAGTATCGGTGAAGGAAAACATCTTGAGGAAACCGGCATGTCTAAGAACTAATCATTCGAGGACATATGACATCCACAAACCCGCACTTGGCCAGCGTGTGTGTATTAAGGTCTAAACTCTCTCAACTCATAAGATAGTTGAGTGAAGACTTGTGCCCAGGAGTGGGACACTAAAAAAGGGTTCAAGTGATTATTTATTTAAATCAGACAAAGTACATTCATAGATCTTTAGTAAGTATACTTATAGCTATTGTTAATAACATGTGACATTATTTAACATTAAATAGGGCAACCCTGAATCCATGAACTGGATTCCAGTGCCTCACGATAGGGCATCTATTCTACCCAATATGGTGTTCAGAAGGCTGTTACAACTTTGTCGCGTCAGGGACGCTACTCGTTTTCGTAAAGCAGTCTGGTCTCAGCAAATTTTCCACGTGCTGCAGAAGCGAGGCAGCCTCAACGGCATTCTGTAATAATTATTGTACAAGACCCGTAGGGCATTGAAAGATTTTAAGTTATATCTGACCCACAGACTGCAGGTGTAAATTAATATATTAGAATTTTATTATAAAATGTTGAATAGTATGAATATTTGGTTTCAGGAGACACTAGAAGCAGTGTATTGTTGAAAGCTAATGTGACGTCGGTGGCTCGTGAGAAGTGTGGAGACTCATACAAAAACTGGCGCAAGTTGCCCGACGGCATCTCGCCCGATCAGATGTGCGCCGGTGACCCTGAAGGCATTAAGGACACGTGTCAGGTTTGTCAAATCATTGTTTTGTGGTTGCCTGCCTAAAGCCTATCGTTGAGATTCAATGAAACTCCCAATACAAGTGGAATGATGGTCTGTTCATTTTCTTTAATGTCCTACCTAATATACAAAATTAGAATTTACAATTTATTAATGTATGGCAAGTTGACGACACAATATAAACCAATGATAATTTAGTAATGAGTGAAAGGGACACACCTATGCGTAAGAGTGAGATGCCGCAAACTATAAAAATGCATTGCATCGGCCGGCGCAGCCGCAATCCGAGGAGCGCGCGCTTGCCGCGCGCCTGTTGCACCTTGCGATGATATTGACGTATGTGGGTAGGTAACCACAGGACCCCCCTTCAAGCAAACCGGACCACGGGTTTGCTAATTCTGCCCGCTTTCGTGGTGTATGGTTGCTGGCTTTGTGCTGTCGTCGGCGAAGGTGCTACTTTCGGTGAACAGTGCGGTACTTGAACATCTTCTTGCGCTTCGTTATAGGTGTATGCTGGTTTGAGTCTGTCCAGGGATACAACCGTAACGCGTCTAGGTAACTGGATCTTGAAGTACTTGTCATATCGCTGTAGTACTGGATACGGTCCGTCATAGGGTGGCGTCAGAGGTGCTCGAACAGTGTCATTGCGCACAAAGACGTGCGTGCATGTTGCTAGGTCCTTGTGAATGAATAGCCGTGCGGTTGATCTTGCATCGCGATTGCTCGGTGAGAGTGACGTCATCGATGCGCTGAGCCGGTAAACGTACTCGGTGTCCGTTAACCTAGCAGGCTGGGTAGGCACAATGAAGTCTGAAGGTATGCGGAGTGTGCATCCGTACATCATAAGTGCGGGACACAAATTATTGTCAGCGCGCAGTGCTGTGCGAAGACCCAGTAGTACAGTGGATAATTCTTCGCTCCAGTTAGTAGTAGCGCTTCTTGCCATCAGTGCGCTCTTCAGGGTACGGTGCCAGCGTTCCAATTTTCCGTTCGATTGAGCGTGGAAGGAAGTAGTCCTTATACGAATGATGCCTAGTCTTTTGGTGAGTTCGGTGAAAAGGCAAGATTCGAACTGTCTGCCCTGATCTGTCGATATTCTTAGTGGGCAGCCAAATCTTGCTATCCAGTTGTCAAATAACGCCTTGGCGACGACTTCAGCGGTTATTTCTCGTACTGGAACTGCTTCTGCCCATTGCGTAAATCGATCTATCATAGTAACGCAGTATCGGTAATCATATGATAGTCGAAGTGGTCCGATGATGTCTATGTGAACGTGGTCCATTTTTTCAGAAGGAGGAAAGCTTTTCAGTGGAGTGACGACATGGCGATGAATCTTGGCCCTTTGACAGCTGACGCAATTTCTGGCCCAGGTAGTGACGTCCTTGTTCATCGAAGCCCAAAAAAATTTTTCTGCTACCATTCTCCTAGATGCACGTACACCGGGGTGACATAGATCGTGTTGTGATTTGAATACTTTCTGACGATATGCCACGGGTAGATATGGGCGGGGCGTTGACGTAGTGTTCTCGCATGTGATTGGTCCGTTCGTTCCAGGTAATGTTATATCGACGAATTTCAGGTTAGGCTGTAATTTCAGTTGCTTCAATTCTTCGTCACATCGTTGGTCGCTTGATAACTTGTTGTAGTCAATGACTGAAGGAAAGTCTATCTCTTCTATGCGTGACATTGCGTCGGCGGCAGCGTTTGAGTTTCCAGCGATGTATAAAATGTTTGAACAAAACTGGCTGATAAAATTTAATTGCCGCTCTCGTCTTGGCGTGTCGCTGCTACTTGCCGGTCTTGTTAGCGCATAGGATAGTGGTTTGTGATCTGTAAAAACAGTGACGTCACAGCCCTCGATGAGTCGGCGAAAATGTTTTACAGCCATATAGATCGCTAGTAATTCGCGGTCATACACGCTGTACCGACGTTGAGTTTCGCTGATTGATTTGGAGAAGAATGCCAGTGGTCTGTTGACGTTATTGACACGCTGATGAAGAACCGCGCCAACGCAAGTATTTGAGGCGTCAGTCAAGATGCTCAGGGGTGCGCCTGGAACTGGATGCGTCAAAGTTGTGGCTTCCAAAATGCTTTTTCGGCAGTTTTCAAAGGCCATTTCTGCTTCGGTCGTCCATTCAATAGGTGTTTTGTCATTTTTCTTCGTATTGTGGAGGTACTTGTTCAGTGCATTCTGCATGTTGGCTTGTTGAGGTAGGCAGTCTCGGTAAAAATTTAGCATGCCGAGGAAACGTCGCAGTTCGATGATAGTCTTCGGTTTGGGATAGTTTGAAATGGCTTCGGTGCGCTCACTAGTGGGCGAAATTCCATCCGAGTTGACTTCGTAGCCCAGAAAAGTGATTTTTGATTTTGCAAACTCGCACTTGTCGACATTGAGTGTTACTCCATACTGGCTTAGACGCTCGAGTACTTGATGCAGAAGTTTGTTGTGGCTTTCTACATTTTCAGAATACAGAAGTATGTCATCGACGAATGAAAAACATCCCACGATGCCGCGCAGCACTTCATGCATGAAACGTTGAAAGGTTTGACTTGCGTTTCGTAGGCCAAACGTCATACAATTGAATTCGAATAGTCCAAAGGGTGTGATGATAGCTGTCTTTTGGGCGTCTTCTTTGTTTATAGGTATCCAGTAGTAGGCCATTTTCAGATCCAGCTTCGTGAAAACTTTCATATTGTGCAACTGATAGGTAAAATCTTGAATGCGTGGTATCGGGTATCGATCCGGCAAAGTTACGGCGTTGAGACGTCTGTAGTCTCCGCAAACACGAATGCCACCATCCTTTTTCTTCACCACGTGCAAAGGGCTTGCCCATGGGCTCTTTGAGGGTTGACATATGCCCATCTCCATCATCCTTTCAAACTCTTCCTTGGCTGATTTGTACTTGTCAGGAGGTAGGGGACGTGCCCGTGCTGTGAGAGGTGGGCCCGTAGTCTCGATGTGATGTACTGTGCTATGTTTGGTTGGAGTCTTCAGCGACATGGGACGTATTACGTCTGGGTACTGCTTGAGTACGTCGTGGAAAGCATCACCGTTGCAGAGTACATGCACACTTTCTTGCGATGTCGTGATCTCTACGGCGTTGATGGACAGGCTGGTAATCTTGTCTACAAGTTTTTTTCGGTCCAGGTCAACGAGCAGCTTGTAGTGACGTAGGAAATCTGCACCCACGATTGACATCTTCACATCGGCGACTATGAATGTCCAGCGGAAACGGCGTCGTAAGCCAAAATCCAGTGATAAATTCTTCTCACCAAATGTCTCGATCGGCGTATTGTTTGCCGCATATAATCGGCAGGCGCTTTTCAATTTATTCTTCTTGTGTATTTGAGTGGCGGCTAGGACGGATATTTCGGCTCCAGTATCCACGAGAAACCGGGTTGCAGTGGTGCGATCGTAGATACATAGGCAATTGCTTCCTCTAGTTACACCGACGTCCGCCACGGTCGGTGTACCAGCTAGTTTTCCGACTTGTTAGACTGGCGCTTCGCACACGGCGATTGACAACGCCGCGCCTTATCTCCAAAACGAAAGTGGTACTTGCACAGCCACTCATCCGATCGTTTTGACTTCGAGCGAGAACGAGAACGAAATGGACGTCTAAATCTGGACCTTCCACGGCTTCGTATTTCAGCTATCTCCAGTGACAACTTCTCGCATTGTTTGGACAACATGTCTAATTTGGCTTCCAATATTTGGTTGGAGCTGGTGGTAGCTTCGTGGCTCGGCGACGGGGAAACGGCTGCAATGGTGCTTGAGTCAGAGTACTCCAACATCTTGTCCGCCATGGTAGCGAGCATATCCAAGGAAGAATCGGTGTTGACAGATAGCACGACGCGTACGTGAGGCGGTAAATGATTCATCCACTCGATTTTTATTCCTTCCTCGGTGATCATCGAGCCCCCAAGCTCACGCATGCGCCTGAGTAACTGAGAAGGCTTCTGACTTCCGAGATCTAGACCGCTTATCAGGTTCTTGAAGTTCTTGATTTCGGATTGCTCGTACACGGAAAGTAACCGCTGTTTGATTGCTTGATATTTCCCGGACTCAGGTGGTTTCAATAGGATGTCTGTGATATGCTGGAGATCCACAGGTTGCAGCTGTCCAAGTACATAGCGGAACTTGTTCTCGTCACTCGTCTTCTGAGGTTCAACGATGGCTTCAAATTGGATGAACCACAAACGCGGATATTCACGCCAAAAGGGCAGCAGTCGTGACTGGACTGAGACTACTGCGATGTCCGCTGACGCTTCGACGTTCGAGGCTGAAGGCTTCTGCTCCATATTTCTTTGATAAGAAAATACTCGGTAGGTTTACTGTACAGCGTAGGGTCGGGGTCACCAAATGTGGTTGCCTGCCTAAAGCCTATCGTTGAGATTCAATGAAACTCCCAATACAAGTGGAATGATGGTCTGTTCATTTTCTTTAATGTCCTACCTAATATACAAAATTAGAATTTACAATTTATTAATGTATGGCAAGTTGACGACACAATATAAACCAATGATAATTTAGTAATGAGTGAAAGGGACACACCTATGCGTAAGAGTGAGATGCCGCAAACTATAAAAATGCATTGCATCGGCCGGCGCAGCCGCAATCCGAGGAGCGCGCGCTTGCCGCGCGCCTGTTGCACCTTGCGATGATATTGACGTATGTGGGTAGGTAACCACAGTTTCAAGAATGATTTTATTATGGTTTTCTATATTGAGCATTTTATTTACACTTACTCGCTATTAATTTCTCAACTCTTAAAATAATTGAGAAAAGACCTGTGCCCAGCAGTAAAGATCTGTCAATGACTCTCACATTACTTTTACATAGTTTTATAGTAATAATATTTACTTAAATCTAACACACTAGATATGTATAAGTGTATTTATCGTTGCAGGGCGACTCTGGTGGGCCTATACAGATCACGACGTTGGACGGACAGAACCGACTGATCGGCGTGACGTCATTCGGTCGCGGCTGTGGCTCGCCCGTGCCCGGAGTCTACACGCGCGTCTCACGCTACCTCGACTGGATAGAAAGTGTCGTGTGGCCTAATTAGAAATAGTTTAATCACCCACACAGTTCCACTACTGTGTAATTTTATATAAATATTGCCTAGATAGTCACAAATCAAGTCTTCCTTTGAAGATATTATTTATTTATAAGAATTTCCAACTAGCTACAGGCATAATAGCTGTAGTTACATTATTTTTCATATAACATTTTATAGTACGTATATTAATATTTAAGTAGTAATAAAAAGCGTAGAGAATATTATATTTCCTTAAATAACTCGTGTGCCAAATAGCAGCCGTAGCCGTATATCCCACCATAGAGAAAACTCTCTAAACATAATATAATTTTATAAGTTTCTGCTGTGTCCGTTTGTTTGCACAAATTTTTAAAATATTGTATCTCAGTTATAAATGATTGGCAGTCACTTCTATTATTTTGCGTACTTATTAAATATTATTTTATTTTCAAGGTCAAAGTTTTACTGTTAACCTTTTTTACTGTTTTAGTGATACTAAGTGGATCAACAATTGAACAATTTACTACGTCGTACGTCAGTTAGGTGATACAAAATTTAGCTCATAATTCTTGTGATAATGCATTACTTAGCCATTTGTTTTATAGAAATGTTAAATAATAAATATAAAATAAATAATAGTAGGTCTATTGTATGTATTTTTGTCAAGGGGTTTGTTAACTTGGATGTTTGTTAACTTGGATTTTTGGTAGCTTGGATTCAGCCAACTACTTAGAGCCATTGTAAATTACGTCACACCAATTTCATAATATTTTGACCCCTTCTCCATCCTTGTCACAGCTAGACACATTTGTTAATCTACCCTCCTCCCTGATGTAAGTCATATATTTCGTTCACACAGATAGCTAGAAATATTTTAGTTTGTCTTAATATGTACTTATGTTTGACTTAAAAATCTAACGTGACGAGATTGAAGCCCTTAGGCTTTTTGTCCACCGCCATCGTCACCGGAACGTCACCTACAACAAGATGACGGCGCTGATATAGCGACGCCCGCCACCCGAGCGCAGTCATTTCGTCTGCTGAAATATCGCATATTTATGCGCTACCGCTAAAACTCGGCCCGAGGCGAGGTTATGACGGGCTGAAGTGGCGGCAATACAAATACACTTTTAAACGTGTCCATCTACGCCGGCGCCGTGACGTTGTCTTGGCACCGCAATAGCTTTTGATTGTTCATATCAAAAACATGTGCTTATCTTAATTTATCCGTTTTCCTAAACGTCTGTTATTTCTACGCACTACCACGCACGGCACAACAAGAAACTGACTGAACCACCGAGATCGTCGCTGTGGACAAACGATCGCCGTCACGTCAACTTGATCGCGCCCAGAAATAATCTCGTTCTTGGTGACGTCCCGGTGACGGTGGCGGTGGACAACCGGCCTCATTCCCCGCCACTTAATGTGTGACGTAATTTATAAAGGACATCTAGCTACTAGTAGTTAATCAGGTACAGATATCGGCAATATATGTTTGATATAGGTAAATATTTTACGTAATGTAGTTTTGGAAATCCATTTGCATAATACTACGTACTTACTTAAAAATAATACAACTGAATTTTTATGAAGTTTTTTGTCACAAATGTTTGGTATAAATGCAACACGTTTCCTGTTCGGGTTGCCCTTATTGGTAGTTACGACACACAACTGTCTGTCGGGGCCTATGTTACCACTGTACTGTAGTTACTAGTGATATAGAATGCCAAATTTGGACTTGTGAGATTGATAATTCGCTTTGTATTGGGACAGTGACCGTTAATAACAATACCAGCGTTAAAACCTGATACTAATAATAATAATACATGCTGAAGTACAACTTCGTTTGAAATATTAAGAAACATCCAATTCTCACATACTTATTATAGGTTGTAACTTTTCTTTAACAAACATTTCAAAGTTTTTTTAAGTTTATTTGTAACTACCTTTTTGAATAAACAGTGTGGTGGCGGATTTATGAATACATTGAGAAAGCTGGCGCCAAGAGACTGCAAATTAGGTATCTACTCACAGCGAATTTTTTTTGGGTACCTAGGGGTACCTTCACTTGACCTAAATAAGCGATAACATCTGTTTTTCTCACTTATCACTTTGTGGGGATCCATTTGAATATGTATGACTTTAAAAAACAATGTTTGAGAAAGCGATATTTCATTCTAGTAATATTTTTTTTCTTCTGGCAAAACTTTAGGTATTTCTTGGACAAAAAAGACAAAGTAGGTACGTATCAATATGATTGTGTATTATGGTGTCCATTTGTGTGGAGGTAGGTAGGGATGGCAAATTTGGAATAGCCTAGGTACAGGCGGCAAATTTTATAAATCCGCCACTGAAATATTGCCTGGTTAAATATAAAAGTGTTACAACCACGATAATTATGGACGTAGGTACTAATAGTTTGTATGTAGGTACCTACTCACTATGTTTATTAATAACATTAGGTATAACATTGTTGTACTTCCTTTGCTTATGAATTAGCTGTAATGGTGACTCAATAAATAGTACATAATCTATAAATAGAACGCTTCCATACATGAATTCCTTTGGCGTATTACTTCACTTCCCTAATATTGATATAATTATGTATAATATGTATTATTATTAAGTAAATCAAGGTCGCTCTACGCGACTGTCTGTCTTTAACTGAATATCCACCAACTTTTAAACCACGAAACCTATTTTGAATCGGGTTTAACCATCATAGATATTTCTTTACGATTACCTGCTTAGTATTCTTCATACACCCGTATAAAGCCAGGTCAGGTTGCTAGTTAACACAAGTATAATGGATAAGGGCCATTTTGTATAAAACCTCTGTTAAAACCCGCAGTAAAGACACGAAATTATAAATGGCGGCACTAATCATTCCCTCTCGGACGTTATTGCTGTCTTTAATCATCAGTGTTCAATCACACACGTCGGTACAGCACACAAAAACATCTATTGTATTTAACTATGTATTAAGTAATAAGCATGAGGTTTTATGTGTCTACGATATTTATATTTATCATAACAGTTAACGCGCTCACCTTTAATTTGGCTTTACGTTTCGACACGGGTTGCACCGATTGTGGGCGCAAGCAGACTGATCCAGCGTAAGAGCTCCGTTGATGACGGCGGCTGTAGAACAACATTTTCTCTAACTACCATCATTTGTAATATAATTTTTAGGGACCCTATATACAGTACACTCAAATAATTGCCCGTTATAATAAATATTTAAACTAATAATGCAACGCTACAGTTTAAAAGTATATATGTCTAGGATAGTATGGAACCCCTGTTTTCGAGTCCAATTAGCACTTTGTTGGCTTTTTAAATAGGTATAAACTTACACTTTTTTTAAACAACCAAGGTCTTTATTAAAAATATCATCTGCCTAAATATTTGACTAAGTATCTTGTTATGCTGATGGTCACTTTCATTACAAATAGGCAGAAGCTGTCATTTCAGATTCATTATTGCCACGTCTTAAGTGTAAGTATAAAAAAAAAAATTAACAGAAATGTTGACCTCGTGTATTGTCATCACTGATTTAAACAATTATTATAGTAATAAGTTAATTATTGTAAACTTTGTGTAATGCAAAAGCATTTAGGAACTAGTCATAATCAAAACGTTCTTTGTAAAACATGTAGGTAATAAAGATATCAAAACAAGCTTTTTTTATTTCATTCAACCCAACCCAATGCTTTTGTTTATTTAGACAAAGGCAAAGGTACAAACAACGCTGCTCATTGTGACTCAAACCGCTGCGCTGTGTCAAAATGTATTGAGAGAATGTAAGAGACATTCATACGGTACTAAATACACACAGACTACTGAGAACCTAAGCGGTTGTACACTAAACCACATATTTATAACCAGTTATTTGTAGGTATACAACCTACTTAAAAAATATCTTATGGTTTGTGAAAGTGTGGGGGAACTTTGTCCTACTCGTAAACACAGCAAAACAAAATATGTAGGTATGCGTTTTGATCGATGAGAGAGTTCAATAATTTTACTACGATGCTCATATAATAAAAAAGGACCTAATTAATGATCTGAAATACAAGAATGCAGACATAAAAACAGAAAATATAATAAATGCAGAAATAATGGAATACAACTCTATCGTACGTCGTGTAATAATTACTGTAGTACGGCAGTACTTAGTTAGAGATTTCTGCAATAGATGGCTCTAGTAGTACTTTTACCTTGATCATTGATTTTTATTATAAATATCACACACAATATAATCAGTAATGTATTTTAAATTATTC
This sequence comes from Meganola albula, assembly GCA_936450015.1. Lineage (NCBI taxonomy): Eukaryota > Metazoa > Arthropoda > Insecta > Lepidoptera > Nolidae > Meganola > Meganola albula. The sequence continues at coordinate 5,867,274 of OW388155.1, read as the reverse complement.
TATGTCCTTTCAAATCAGAATAAGTATTCCGGTTCTTATGCATTGATAAATCATAATGGGCAACAAGATAAAAATGGTTCACCATTTTTCGCTGTGGCAACATTCAAAGAATGTTCCCGAAAATTCCCCTTTGTGTGTTTTGTTTTCGCACATACTATTATTAATTATTTGAATAGTGATGTACTACGTATTGTCGAGTATCTTAAAATTAATTAAATTATTTTAATTGCAATAAATGTTTACCTACCGAGTCAAAACGGTTACAACAATTTACCAAATTGTTATTTAGGTCAATAAAGGCACATAAACAACTAGGTACAATGTAATATTGTAACAACGCGCGAAAACTTAAAGGTAACTAAACTAGGTAGTAAACCGATCTTAAAACTATTTTCTTAAGTTTTTTTGTTTATCAGACTTTCAAAAAGTGGTTTATTATTTTGAAAGGAATTCATTAAAGTATAATTAATTATGTTCTTAGTAATTAGGTAAAGCTACCTGATCAATAAGTTCCTATCAATATATGCCAAAATCAGTCCGTCTTTGCCATAAGAGCATGGGTTCTCGGATGCGCTCCAGGGCCCTAGAATAGCTTATGGTACTATCTCCTGGCTAAGAAAGAAATTTATATACCAAACTCCTCTAAATCTTACTAACATTATATGCGAAAGTTTGTATGGACGTAGGAATGGATGTTTGTTACTTTTTCACGCAAAAACTACTGAACGGATTATTCGGCGTTACATGGCAACAAACGTTTACACACATGACAATCTTATAACAACCCTCTTTTTTGTCGGGGGTTAAAATACATAAGCGCAATTCCGCTGTAAGTAAGATAGGTGCCGCGCCGGTACCTTTAATAGGTAGGTACCGGTTAGTACACATCTATAGAGGTAAGTTTGCTCTATAGATGTGTACCTAGGTAACAACTTTAATTAATTTGTAACTGAATTTATTAAAACTACCCCATGTAATGAATCTAACTTCTCAATTAAATAGATTCCGCCTAATGAGTTACGTACCTACCACCTATATTCTTTATGCTTAGGCACCTACCTACCATCATTATTGTTATATTCTATTTAGAATAAGTAGCTACGGTCGTGGAGTAGAGACTAATTTCTAGGTAGGTATTTGCTCCATAGCTATGACTAATGATTTCGGTCGAATTTCATCTTATTTCAAGCAAATGAATGTCACATCACTAAGTTCAGTATCGCCGCCTAGTCGATCGACCAACTGAATTCGTACTCGTACGTTTCGTACAAGCTATCACATTTCTGAGGTAGCTTTGCTACCGGTTAGATGTGACTTATCAGTGCTTTGTTCTTAATTAAAGGAAATATTTATTTAACTATAATCAAGAAACAGCGCTCTCAAGAGTCGGGCCTGTTGCCGCGGCACAAGTGGTCACGTGGTGCACCAATTTTGGATACTTTGTAAGTAATCAAGTACATTCACTTCAACTCTTTTTAGTGTCCCACTGCTGGGCACCGGTCTTCTCTCAACTATCTTACGAGTTGACAGAGTTTTAGGCCTTAATCCACACACCCTGGCCAAGTGCGGGTTGGTGGATGCCACATGTCTTCTAATGATAAGTTCTTAGATATACCGGTTTCTTCACGATGTTTTCCTTCACCGACATTGACTCTCGTCGTCCGTCGTTCCGTCGTGCGTGACCGCTATATTTATCGTAGTTATAAAATTACATATTTGTGTAGTGTGAAAATATTATTATTACAAGCCTTCCGCCGTAACTGTTCCCGCATTAACTACATTTTTTATCGCTTCCAGTAGTAGGATAAAAAGTAGCCTACAGCCTTCCTCAATAAATGAGGTATCTAACAGTAAAATATATTTTCAAATCGAACCAGTAGTTCTGAGATAAGCGCGTTTAACCAAATTAACAAACTCCAGATGACATAAATGTCAAACACTTATTGCAATATTTGATACTCCATCAAAGGACATTCAGTTATTTTGAACAAAATTAACTTGAAACCCCGTTCCAGTAACTCTTACAACTACGAAAAAAATCACCAACTAATACCTACCTATACCTTATAATCAAACCTAATACAGGTAGGATAAACAAACCTAAGTTGTGTGTCTGACTGTTCTGACTAATTCTTTGGTCACACTGTATGTACCTATGTCGGGAATTCACCGAGACGTTTGACGTCACGCACGTATATCTACTGTTACTTTGACTTAAGTACATCCTATATTATGCGGCCTCCACACGCTTTCCAAACAAGAGAAACAATGAAAACCAATCAACCGTCACGAACGCCGATCACAATCAACAATATTTAAGGAAGGAACCAGGGAAATAACGAATTGTGACATTTCGTGTATTTATTTCGATAAAATTATAACTACCTAAGTATCTCTTTTAGGAAAAATGTCTGATTGGACTGAAGAAACAACATTAATATTTCTTGGAGGCATATGAAAATTAAATAATTATTGTATTTTTGCATGCCGGTTTCCTCACGATGTTTTCCTTTGCCGATATTGCGCAACGGCGATGAACCAATTCAGAAAAAGATATGTGGGCACGACTGTGTTCGTGATAGGTATTCGTGTTTGTCTATTTGGGCAAGCGTTGGGATGGCTGGTTGTGTTTGTTAATTGTGATTATTTGTGATCGATGTTCGTGCTGGTTGATTGGTGTTCGTTGTTTGTCTTGTTTGAGAAGCGTGTGGAGGCCCCATTACATACATAAGTGCTTTTTGCTTCTAATAGTAAAGTAGGTATGTATTACCTACTCTCCTATCTACCTATATTTTAAGTCCAGTCTTAACTTTCAGTGACGTTCGACAGTATCCTTACCTATCTAAACAATGGAGGAAGATAATAATGGACCCGGTAAGAAATATTTTTGTTTATTATGACATTATTAAACAGGGTGTAAGTTACGGGTCACCGCAAATTGACAGGGTGCATTCAGGCCGTTATTGTGAATCATATTCCATTGGAAATTATTTGCGTAACTTTTTTATGATGCATTATCTCGCCTTATATACCTACGGCCCATTTAGGACGATATGCAGCATAGCAAAATAAATTATATTTTTATGCTGCAAATCGTCCCAATTTTTTTGTATGACATATTAAACTTTATCATCGATTGGTACAGTCAGTAAGACAATATGAAACAATACTTTTTTAATAATTTCTAGTTTTTATTGTTCATAGGTTATTAGGAGATCATTTGCTACCTACTAAATATTAGAGGACAGCAGTTCATTATTTCGTTTTACAGGTAGGTATGTAACGAAAGGTAGACATTTGTGGCTTTCAGTTATTATCAGTAATTAAACTAACTAACAAAACAATAAATCTAATTATTAAACCACAGATTTTTGGTCGGTTATTATCAGTAAGTACTCAATAGTTATCACGGATGTTTTTGAAGTAATAATAAAATAGAATAGAATAAATTAATATTCGAAAAAGGTACAGTTTTTTTATAGTACGTGGATGTTTTTTTTGTTTCTAACCTGTACAATAAAAGATAGTGACCCTGCCTCTCAAACTAGGGTAAACTGTATTCAGCAACTGGGTTCAGCTAAGAAACTGTAGACTACATTCCGTTTATGTCAGTAAAACAAAGCACGTTTATTAGGGACCCATAAACTTCCTGAACTAATTTTATGTAGGTACCGATTATCTCAATATGACATACGGATTTCACCTACACAATTTACCTACATAAGCCTTTCAAGAACATAAGTGGACCTTAATTCTCGCGCTTTTAAATGTTGAATAAAATTGCGAATGTCGTAGAAAACTTAGTAGTCTGTGCATTCAACACACGACCACGACATGCAACAAGTACCTAGTCTTTGTATAGCAATCGACATCATAATATTTGACCATTTTTTTGACATACGTCTAAAAATGTCGATTTCATTAGTTTTCAAAGGTTTGTCTAAAGCGCCAAAATCAGGGCCACTCGTGACTAGTCGTGCGTGTGTGTAACTCTTCGATTCGATTTTTGCGATTCCAACTCGTACTTGACCGGTGTTTTTAATCAGCGCAGCGCGCGTGTTTCCGCTAAAAATCCACAGCGATATCATAATATAAATATAATCAAAGAACGATTGTGTCGAATTCGTTTTTATTTGTAGGGCCTCCGAACAATATTACACCTTATATTCCATCGGCTTCCCTTTAGAAATTGGTCAATATCGCACGTACTTAATAATATATTTAGTAACGCCAAAATAGCAGCAAAAATAAGTATAGTATCAAGTGTAAAAACGATCGGAGAAGGTATTGAAGAGATATTATTTTTCTAAGTAAGAACTTTTTGCTCCGGCTTCCGTTTTTCAAACTTCCACCCATCATCGCCACTGATACCTATACCATTTATGAATGAATGGTACCTACTTAAATGATTGATATAGATAGGTACCTATTAATTAACTAATATTACGTAGGTACCTATGTACTAGTTCTAATGAACGTGTGAATTTTTCGTGTTAATGGCTGAACTTGGTATGAAAATTGAGCTTATGGAATTTGCACTGCGGTTAGATAGTTTTTGGCTATGGCATTAACAAACGTACAGTGTGGCCTAAACGTATCTACGTACTATTGACTATTCTGTGCTAAAAGTAGAAAATCAATGAGGGCGATACACGGAATAAAAAAATAGTCGAAGTACCCGAGTAATACTAATAATAGTAGTACACTTTAATGTTTGTCCACAGGTCCCTCAAATTGGAGGAATAGATCTGCGAATGCTAGCAGACCGTGGCGCCCACATAATAATCGTGGGTATAGAAGAGCTCCTTACTTCTTAGGTTAACTTATAGTTACTTAATACAAATCTTAACAAGCGGCTTTAATTGACAATTTAACTCAACGAAATATTGCGTTTTACTACTGATTCGTTATTTTATTTATTTTGAGGATTAAGAAAATAGCATATTAAGTAATGAATTTATTCATAATAGAAATCTGAACAGATAATTATGATTTAAACGCTGGACAATCGTAAACGAGATGAGTTATAGCAAATATCTCGTAATGTACCTATATTTTATATTTAAATTTCTTTATTTGCAGGAAATGCTGGACAATCACACTATCGTCGTGTTGCTTCCAACGTTGACCAACGCCTTAATGTACCGAATCGTCCTATACATATCGCTCCATCAACTTCTCAAGATGATCCCATGGAAGGTCCAAGAATCAATCGAGAATACAAACCTAGAATTATAGGGTTCCGAACCCTTGAACAATTAGCAAATGAAAACTCAAATGACATTCTGTCTAAATTAAACCTTATGAGAGATGGATTCATGAATATTATAAATTCGCCTGTGGATAGATTGGATGTCTTTGTTTTAGTGATTCGAGTTTTATCAAAAGTATCTCTATCACCATTCATAGATATGAAGTCTAAGTTTATACTTGATGTAACCAAATCCAACTTTGTGTTATCGTTGCGAAATTACCTAATGGATTTGCCTTATGCTGATAGACAATCATCTAATAATTTGTATTGGAACAATCAAACTGATTTTTGGAAAGATTTAATTGTATTTTGCGAGCAAGTGTACATTGTATCCCCAGCCACTGCCACTAGTAAATGTCGAGCTCTAATTGAAAGTGTGTCCAAGACTTGTTTAGATTACCTAAAACAGAGACATGGGTTTGTGTTGCCACAGGAACATGATGTGAGATTGACTGCTTTAAGAGAAAAGTTGACGACATTTGAGGAAGTAACTAAAGTAAGAAAATTAATAGACACGTATGCCTAGACTCACTTTTACGATAATTATTGGTTAGCGTTTACGTAGGGGTACGTCCCTCTCCTCAAAGGAAACCAGTTCCGTTGAGCTGGCCTAAGTCGACGTCATTCAGATGTACCGCCCCTTGTGTATAGTAAATATGGCACCGCAATGTTCTCATGGAAATACGTTTAACAGCCACCTTAATCTGAAACTAGTGTTAGGATAACTCAAACTTGTTTTTAGGTAAATACCCAGTATTAAGTCTGAACTAAGATTAGATTTATGCAAGGTTTTGACTCGATACTGGGCTTTAATAGAAAGTCATTATAACTATCTATACTTGTTTCCCATGATATCAGTCAGCAGAGAAAAAGGTATCTGTGGGCAATCAAGGTCCCCAACCACCGGAAGACTTCCGAGAGCTAAGCTTGCTGCCAAACGTTGACGACCTGTTGATTTCGAAGCCTTTCTTGCGACCTAACATCGTGAAAGGTGGTTATAATGATATTCAACACTATTTAGATGTGCAGTTCAGGTTGTTGAGGGAAGACTGCTTTGGACCCCTTCGGGACGGAATAAGTAAGTACTAGAACTAAATGTGTCGTTTCTTCATTTATATTTATTTTGCTACCATATCTACTTATGATTTTCTAATAAAAATTCCTCTATCTTTACACAGATCAATATTTGGCCGATCCCCATAAACGCAAATACGACCATGTAAGGTAAATAATAAGTTTTAAGATATTTTATCAATTTCCTCACTTGTATACTCAGTACCTACACTTACCAATAGGTACATATAGGCGAAGGACTTACATAATAACTATATTATTATACATAAAAGTTCAATTTTTTTTCAGAGTATTCCAAAAAGTTAAATTTGTTTGCCCATACATTTCAAATTTAAAAATTGGGGCGCTTATTCAACTTGATACAAAGGATAAAAATTATTTCAAAAGAGTCAATTGGGCTCACAGTAAAAGGTTTCTTTTTGGCTCGTTGGTGATATTTACTAAAGATCAATGTAATAGCTTTGTGCTTGGTACAATTTTGGATCGGGACGTGAATTTACTTTCTATGGGCAAGGTTGGTAGATTTTATTTATTTCCTAGACTCATGCATGCTGCTCGGGTCACACTAACGATTTTTAATCTCCATCATCATAATGATTTTAGAGTATATTTTCGGCATTTCCCATTTCCCATTAGTGTGGCATTGCAACGAATTGCAGTGAAAATAAGTGGATTAGCGTAATAAGGTACGTAACGTAGGTAGTGCGATGACTTGCAAATTTGACACCTTATAGGTAGGTAGGTAGCATCTGCGCTTTAAAATGGCTGACTTGTTTGAAGCGTAATAAGTAGGCCTAGGCGTTTGTGAAATATGTTTAGGCAATTGGCAATCAGCGAATAATTAGGCGGAAATATGCGCTTCGCAAATAAATTATGTAGGTATGTACTGTAGGTAGGTAAGTATATGACACCGATTTAGATGAAATTATAGTCACTATTTGCACAAATTGAGTAGGATTAAGTAGGAAATAATAGGAACGGGCTCACAATTAGGTAGGCAGGCCGGCGTTGCTGAGACGAAGATGTGTAGTTCCGTCCGCTGGGTGCTGGCTGCCCGATGTAGGCGTGAGACTCGTTGTAGGCTAGGTTGTGACGGCTTCGAAGACGCTTTGGTTGCACGATGAGCAGTGTAGACCTCAAACTCGCTGCTGGTAGTAGTCCAACCGCACTCCAGGCTCCACCACCACGTGGCGGCAACTTTCGCGTGTCCTTTTGGCTGCCACAGGAACTCGGAACCCTTTAGTAGCAGGGTCCTGCACGGTCGCCACTTTATGTTCGTGATGAACACAAGAAAATAACTTGTAATTTTGATTTAGCTTGTATTAGTAGAATTGATTTAAATTGACAAATAGTGACCGTTGTTGTTTAGTGTTCGTAAAGGTGTGTAGTGTCACTGGTGGGGGTGGTCGACAGAGGCGCTGGTGTAGAATGTATGTGGAGTATTGTGATTGGTGGAGTGTTTGACTCGATACATTATAAATTAAATACCACCTTAAGACAAAGGTGTTAAGGTTGTCGGTGCGGGAAATCTGGCGTCGACACCATCTATACTAATATTATAAAGAGGAAAGATTTGATTATTTGTTTGTTTGTTACAATATGCTCAAAAACTACTCGACCGATTTTAAAGCTACATCTTTATGTAACATAAAAGTTGATATCAATACTCCTTCGTGCTTTTGATCTAAATTACTAATGATTTTGACGCAATGACATGTTTAAAAACAATGTAATGAATAGAATTCAAAATTGAAATTTTGTTTATTCTTGATTATTTGAATGAAAAACTTAGGGACATTGTGGTCCAAGCAAGAGCTGTAGAAAATCGATCTCCACCGGTGTGTATGACAACCAAGTTAGACATATTTTATATGAAACCTCTATAGATTTATGAACATGCTGGGAGTATGCGGATTTTTTAAATGTTCATTGCTGTTTGTAGTTTAATTACTTTCAATGATAAATATTAAAAAATCGGCAATCTCCCATAAATCTTTGAGGATTCATAAAAAATATATCTTACTAGGTTGTCACATCGATGAAGGTTGATGTTCTACGGTCTCCCCTACCATATACTTATTACCTATAATTATACCTTTATTTTTCTTTAAAATTTCCTTGGAAACCTGACATTACCTACTTAGCTAAATTTGGTCTGATGATGTAGACGTAAGGTGTCGATAGGAAATCCTAATGTAGATAGTTGGGGGGCTGAGTCACCTTCGTCCGTGGGTGTACACTTTTAATTGAATCCTCACACATGGTCGGGTCCCCGGGTGGTGCGAATCAGGTGACAATCAACTGGTGGAAGGCTTCGGCCATGGTTAGTGACCACCCACCAGATAAAACCGCACCGCCAAGCGGCCTTGCCGTGTTCCTGTGCGATGTCTGATAACACCATGCAGAGAGGGTGGGTCGGAATTGTTGCTCCTTTTAAGCTTTTAACTATATGGAGGCTCATTCCACTGCCACCTTCTCACCGATAATCATTCGTAGTCACGAATGAATCGGTGTATTGGGCTGGCGCGTTCCATCGTGCACTGCATCATTGCTTAACATCAGGCAAGTTGTAGTCAAGCGCCAGCCTATCGAAGAATTAAAAAAATACATAAAGTAAAGTAAAATAATATGTATCAACCTTTTAGTGAGTCTCCAGACAATATAGGACTTATTCCACACACGCTGGCCAAATGCGGGTTGGTGTAGGTAGGTATGTCACATGTCCTCAAATAGTTAGTTGTTAGATAGTATTATATTATCTGTGGTTGTTAGACATGCCAGTTTCCTAACGATGCTAAACTTCACCGATCTTCAGCAGCGAGCGGCGATAAAACAATTCACACAAATATTTGTGGGCGCGACCGGGAATCGAACCCTATTCACCTAAGCTATAAATAAACAAATAAAATAGCTTATGTCCTTACCCGGCTCTCAAACTATCTCCATACAAAATTAGTTCAGTAGTGTAGGTGTGTAAGTGTAACAGACAGATGATTTTGTTTTTTCTGAAGCAGACTTGATTGGGCGTTCTAAGCATGGAAAGCCTGCCAAGAGTGTGATAAAATTTATATGGATCCTGATGTGTAAATGAATGCAACACCATGTCTGGATAGGCAGAGTGCCAAAGGTGTATGTGATGATGAGAAATCTAGCTTGTTCTATTAATTAGTACCTTTCTTCTGCCGAGGAGAAATCCTTTATGGTTCCTCCACCACAAGTAGGCGCAGGGCAGGGGGTATGTGGGACTCCCAGGGGGTACTCATTAAAACCTACCGGGTGTTCCGTCGCGCATTTGTGCAAGTGGGTCACGGGAACCACATGTGACGACACAACCGCGATCGTTACTTAAGTAGGTACTTATAATATATCTATGGGTTATTGCGACATCATAGGTTAAAACGAATGATTTTGACTGTTTGTTTTGCTAAAGCAGATTTGATCGATTGCTCTAAGCATGGAAAGTTTGCCAAGAGAGTGTTAAAATTTTGTCTAACACCCAATCTACCCGTGCGAAGCCGGGGCGGGTCACTAGTAATTAATATTTCAAGAGCTTTACAAACCTGCCTAAAATAAATGAGACAGGGACACTAAGTGTGAAAAATACAATAAGGCGTTCTTCAGACAGACCAAATGGATTGTTGATGAATGTTTGTGAGTTAGACTTGCGGGCTTCCACTTTAAAGATAGTATAAAGACACCCGTGCCACAAAGTTAATGTTAATTTCGAGTTTTGCATGTCTCAATTGATAGGTAGGTAAAACATATTTTACTGTCTTTTAGCTACCAGTGTCACTATTTAACACCGAGTTTGATCCGAAGTTGTACAATGAAGACTCGTACACCATGATAGAAAGCGAAGTGTACTTTGAACCTTATTATCACGTCATGAAAGCTCTGCAAGCGCGTACGTTCCCTGAGAATTTACCTATGCAGCAATACATAGTAAAAGTCGAGGTTAGTTCCTTAGATGTTTATTTGAATATCGTTTCAGTAAGAAACAAATTACCTTCAAATGAATACTTATTTACTCTTTCAGCCCGGTTACAAACATCCTGGATATCTAAACAATGATACAGAATTTGCTATTATAAGCAATTATCAACTGCTAGACGATGAAGTTGATGGAGATACACTCGATATAGACGCCAATCAGTACATGGTGGAACTGAATGAAAACGAGATAATAAAGCAAGATGGTGACACCAGAAATAAAAAATTTAAAGTTTTACAAACTAACACTTGGCCAAATAAAGATGAGTTAGAGATGAATGATAGTCAATATGAAGCCTATCAGCTAGCACTCACTCATGAATTCGCAGTTATTCAAGGGCCTCCAGGAACTGGAAAAACTTATGTCGGTATAAAAGTAGCAAAAACGTTGTTAGCAAATGTAAAATTTAAAGGTTGTACTATGCTTATAGTGTGTTATACAAATCATGCTTTAGACCAGTTTTTAGAAGCAATATCAAAAGTAACTAAATCGATTGTAAGAATTGGCGGGCAATCACGTAACGAAGCTATGGAAAAATATAATTTGACGAATTTGCGAAAAGATCGCCGTTTGGATAAGTATTTCTTTGAGGAAAAGAATATTTTGAGACGTTACGTCGAAGAGCTTAAAGAAGTGTTGATGCTTATTGACATTTTTAATAATGGTGTGATTAGTTGTCAGGAAATTGAAGATGATGTTGCAGATATTAAATATCTCAAATTGTATTTTCGACACTTTGATATAAGTCCTGTTAAAGATCCGTTATATCATTGGTTATTTGAAAATCTTTCTGAGTACATGGTTGATTTTGGCCAATGTCTTCTGGAAATCCAATCATTAAATAATCATACCGATAATGACAGGAGTAGAAATGAGATAATATTGGAAGAGGATAGTCACAAGAAAGATTATCTCAAGTCAATTAATAGTCTGTCATCATTTTCAATTACTCTCGCAAAATATCAGCTAACACAACTATTGGCAACATATAATACTACCCAAGACTTTTCGTTGAAACAATCAGCTCGGGACGATATTCTTCGAATATGTGCAGAAATGAACCTTTACAACGTAAGTTGATGTCTAACTTATTCCCTTTTAACAGATTTTTTATTCGCCTGTATCTGCTACGGATTTCGCTTGTATAACAGAATTAGACGAGCTAGTTATCATAAAATGCACAAATGCTACTATTAAAGCCACTTTGAGCTGCAATACAGAGGCGGCGATGGTGCGCAATTTTGAGAAAGGCTACTCTAAATACCAGGTAGCCGAGATGTAAGGTACTTGAACCTTACACCTCGGCTACCTGGTATTTCTGGGTGTCCACCGTTTGTCTTAGTCTCATAGCGTGGTAATATTTGAGAGACTGTAAGTACATCTTCTCTAATACACTGGCCATCTGTTTCGTCTTCTTGCAGTAGTGCTACATTTTCCAGAATCTCTGTACTTATACCTACAGGCGGTAATAGGGATGAAGGCAAAGTATGAAAAGTCGGATTTTAATTAGTCCGTCAGTAAGGTTATAAATAATATTAAGTTAAAATATTAACAAAAAAAACCGACTTCATGGATGCCATTCTCAGAACTAAACCAAACTTAAATGGGACCACAGGGGAACCATCAGCTTTCAATTAAAAAAATATATATCAAAATCGGTTCACCCATTCGAAAGTTCTGAGGTAACAAACATAAAAAAATATACAGTCGAATTGATAACCTCCTCCTTTTAGAAGTCGGTTAAAATTGCGAATTTTTTGCTTTATCATTAAAATGAAACAATATTAAGATAATGACGTATTATAGTTATGGAGGGGGAGTGCGACACGACATACAAAGGTATAAATCTAACCTAAGCGTGACGTCATTCGAGATTTCGCTCGGACGTATCGCCGTAATCATCAATCACATAAAAATTAGAAAAATACGTGTTTAATATTTTTAATTTGTAGTACCTGGTTGACCGGAGCTTTTTTATTAATTTATATTACCTAAAAGGCTTTCAAATCTATTCCTTACAAAAAGACCTTCTTTAAAAAAAATATTGATCTGTGATTCGAACCGGGATTATCTGGGCACCGATTCTCGGGCTTTATACATTTATCTCTAATAGACATCATGTCTAAAATACATGGCGATTTCTTTTGTTTTTTAATGATAACCGCAATTTTTTCCACATTTGTCTATTAGAGATAAATGTCTAAAACGCGTAAATGTCGAAAAAAATTCGTACTCTGATGATATTAAGTATGGCAGGTTTTCATGGCCTCAAAACACGAATAAAACGACGTTTTCTAAAAATGAAACCTAGCTAGATTGATTAATCGTCCCCGAAACCCTCCACTAATGGAGTACATTTCTTAAGATTATGAAACTTTTGTGACATGTCATATGTGCCGCAACAGATATTGTTTTCCTAATAACAAATAAGATTTAGACGCGGAAGTGGCCGAGCTGAAAAAAAAAATTGTAAGAAAATATCTAAAAAAGACAAAACGACCTAAGCCAAACCCTATTATAAAATAATTTAAGCTTGCCAAGTAACATATGTATTGCATTGTTTTCTTAAACAAATTGCTAAATTTAAAAAATAAACTATTGTTAGGTAATTCAGCTCGGCCCCCTAAAGATAATTTGAATGAAACCAAACCCCGGAATGAAAACCAAGAAGTTTATTTTTCTAGGAAATGGTGCTTCGTCGGCATGAAGTTCGTTTGCGTATACATTCTGGTACCGACTTCTTCAAGATACCGCATAAAACTCGATGGTGCTTATATTTTATGTGGATTAACCGCAAATTACAAGAATTGAACATGAAAGCTGTTAAGTTACAGGTACTTATTCGTTTTATTGTAATATACTGACTTCCTAACTACCTATATTTTGCTGCAACATTGTTCGCGTGATACCACGTAAGCAGGGATATCAACACCTAACTGTTCTACAAAATGTTAATAAACTACTAAGTAATGCAAGTAACTTAAGCAACAGTGACTCAGCAGTAGGTATCGGCCTCGACTATGAAATATAGATCGTTGGTTTGAACCTCGGTTGTTCCCACACATCTAAGTATGTCTTAATTGTTCTATCGCCCCTGCTTAATATTCAAAATATAGTTACCTACTAGTTATTATACGTCCGCGGCTTGAGGTTTTTGGCTGTTGCAGCAGGAACACTAAGTAAGTCCTACTAATATTATAAAGGTGGTAAGCTTTAGCCGTGGTTAATGATCACTCACCAGACAAAGCCGCACCGCCAAGCGGCCTGGCCGTGTTCCGGTTCGGTGTCTGGTGACACCATACAGAGAGAGTGGATCGGAATTGTTGCTCCTTTAAGGTTTCTAACCATATGGAGGCTCATCCCAATGCCACCTTCTTACCGATAATCATTCGTAATCACGAGTGAATCGGTGTACTGGGCTGGCGCGTTCTATCGTAGACTACATCATTGCTTAACATCAAGAAAGTTGTAGTCAAGCTCCAACCTATCGAAGAATAAAAAAATCTGTGTAGAAGTCCTAATATAGATATTTGATAATTAGTAGAAAATACTGTCATAAAAAACAAGACTATTTATGTTTCATAGACATCAGTCACACCCGCAGTCTCTACTTACGAAGAAGCAAGAATGATGCAGGATGTGCAAATTATCAAAGAAAGGCGCGCGAAAGTTGTCGGAATGACCACTAGCGGTGCTGCAAAAATGCGCAAACTACTGCAGGCCATCGGACCTAAGATTGGTACTTACCCATAAAATACTTACAATTTTCAATAAAGTACTATGTCTGCTGGTAAATTTAATGTTCATAAGGTTTATTAGCAATTATCATGGTTATATAACACTTAAGAAACGTTGGTCCTTTAAGATAAACAGTTTACCAGCGGACATAAGACATGAAAACGAATTAGCTTAAAATTTAAAAATAAACTTAGGAAGTAATCCTTAGTTAACAAAGTCGAAAGACGAAATTCTTCAGTCAGTGCGTCCTACCCGTTATGATATACGGAGCCGCAACGGTGGACACTCATGATAGGACTGGTCCATAAATTCAAAGTCGTTCAGCGAGATATAGAAAGGGCTATGCTCGGAGTTTCTCTAAAGGATCGAATACGCAATGAAGTGATCCGACAGAGAACCGAGTAATCGATACAGGTCACCGGATTAGTAAGCTGAAGTGGCAATAGGCCGGTCATATCTGCCGCAGAACCAACAACCGTTGGGGTAAACGAGTTCTTGAGTGGAGACCTTGGATTGGCAAACGTAGCGTAGGACGCTCTCAGCCTAGGTGGAATAACGATCTCTGCAAGGTGGCTGGTAAGAGCTGGAGGAGAGTAGCCGCGGATCGTGCTCAGTGGCGTGCTTTGGGAGAGGCCTATGTCCAGCAATGGACTAAAATAGGCTGATGATGATGATGAATCCTTAGTTAGCCGCGTAAATAGTACAACAATGTACCTACCACATCATTTTTAAACGACAATTAATCTTTAGTGTGATTAGCTCATATCGAAATTGAAATCATAGCGGTTGGCATGTCCATGTCAAAACTTCGTCATGAAATCCGGCAAAATTGCTCTACCTAATCCAATAAGGGACTTCCCTACCGTACCTATGTCATTTTATATTCAACGTTAATACTTATTAACGTTGAATATAAAATGACATAGGTACTTATATTTTACATGCAACTTAAATACGTACCAAGTGCAGAGCAGTTCAACTAGCATCTGTAAATGCATTTTTTTGTCTGATGTAGATATCTTTTTATTAGGCGAATGTCGATGAAAACTATTAAAATCGACATTATGATTT
Source organism: Meganola albula (assembly GCA_936450015.1). Taxonomy (NCBI): domain Eukaryota; kingdom Metazoa; phylum Arthropoda; class Insecta; order Lepidoptera; family Nolidae; genus Meganola; species Meganola albula. Next base: position 5,852,146 of record OW388155.1, on the reverse strand, counting down.
CGATTACTATAGACTACTCGCTGCATGTCGTTCGTTGAGTAGTAGACTTATCTTTAACGTGAATATTATGTTAAAATAATTTCCCACATCCTCTGCAGTGATAGTTGAAGAAGCGGCAGAAGTATTGGAACAGCACATCATTACATCTCTTACAAAAGACTGTCAGCACTTAATTCTTATCGGTAAGTAAGCCAACATAGCTTACATAGACCTTATGATGTCAGCAATAACAATATTATCATTCAACACTAGCGACCCGCCCCTTCGCACGGGTACAAATACACCCAAACTTTCCTCTGGGATCACTTTGTTTATTGGTGAAAACCGCATGAAAATCAGTTTAGTAATTTTTGGGGTTACCTATCGCGAACAGACAGCGGAATTTACTTTATTTTATGCTGTGTAAAGATAAAAATAACATAGGTAGCGCTCAGGTTTGTATTAATCAAAAGTGTAGGCAGAGGAAAATTTCATCGAAATTTCGCTTTGTTTGGGTCCCATAACGTAACAGAGAAGAGAGCCAGGAGCCTATTGTCCGGATACAACTTAAAACTTTGAGCAGGACTATGATTTCTTAATTTAAAAATTTGAATAGAAGTTTTTATTGCTCGACCCAGAATTCGAACCTCTTATATTATTATTCGAATTTAAACAACCGCTCTTACCACAGGAGCAACGAGTCTTTTATTATTATTGTAACTATAGTATAGTATTGTGCTGTCTTCTTACTGCCACTAATTTCAGGTGAAACTTTGACCCTACTTAAATAAACAGTAGAAGAAAGTCTCACTTTTTCGCCATTAATCCAAAACTATGAACGCAGTGAAGAGTTTGACAGTTCATCAACAAGTCTAGAATACCTACGCTTAATGTTAGTTTCCTAGTTTCGAAATAAGACCAAATAAGAAATAACTTTGTAGGTGATCATCAGCAGCTACGACCGTCGGCGTCACATATGAAGCTTGCGAAACAATACAATATAGAGGTGTCCCTTTTTGAGCGTATGATCACGAACGGGATACACAGTCGACGGCTTAAGGTGCAGCATCGTATGCGTCCAGAAATCGCTTCTCTGATCTCGCCTCTTATTTACCCGGACCTAGAGAATCATCCTTCAGTAGAATATTTCCCAAATGTAACAGGAATACAATGTAATCTTTTCTTCTTTACACACAATTATAAGGAAGAGGTAAGTTATTTAATAGTGCCTGTATCCGTCATTACAATTGCAAAGTGAATAATTTTGACTTAGATTCGATCCTAAATTATGTTGAGTTTCATAGATTAGTTAAATGTGAGTTTTATCGTTAGGTAATTTCAAAAGACTAGTACCCCCTTATTAATAAAAATTATAAGTTACTTAGTTATCGGTAGTAGTGCCGTATACATGGCGTTGCCATCGGTGCCCATTCACAGAGCGTAGACTCTGGGGGGCATAGGAATTGCAAGACCAGCCAGGACTATTATTTTTTTCGGTTTGCTCATGATGAGTTAAAAAATAACAAGGGCGTAGTTATAGAAGCTCGCACAGGGGGTAGAAAAGGCTATTTACGTCACAGTTCGCTAGAGTAAAATGGTCTTTATCAAATCATACTTTAGCGAGCCTATAAATGATTTATAAGTTTTATGAATAAGGCCGTTTATTTTTCAGGACATGACAGCAAATGACTCCTCCAGCCGAACGAATAAAAAAGAAGCTGATCTGACTCTCGCTTTAGCTAACTATATCATTCAACAAGGGTATAACGACGAGGATGTCACTATTCTAGCAGCGTATTCAGGACAGATGTTCTATATGCGCAAAGTTAGTAAACTTGTTACCACTTAAGTGCCGGTACAGACGGACATCATTTTAACTTCACCCAGCTGCAAAGTGACAGTTCCAGGGCGATTCTGAAAACTGAAAACCAACAGTGCAGTCCGTTTGCAGCTTCAACTGCTGCAGCCCACTTGCAGTTGGTGTGCGGTTGAAAGGACTTCACGACAGCAAACGGACTGTACAGTCGGTTTGCAGTTTGGATGCAGTTACACCAACTTCATCAGAGCTGCCCTGGAACTGTCAATTTGCAGCTGGGTTGCAGGTGAAATGCTGTCCGCCTGTACCGGCACTTCCCGTTGAACAAGGCAGTGTTAGTAAAATGGGAGGCCGCCAAATTGTAGGGCACATGTGTATTGTACACACTCATACTTAATATGTGATGGTGGATGTTCTTGAATATTTAATCCTAACATGCTGGTACCTGTTATTGAGCAATATTAATAGAACCAACTCATGCGATGTATAGGAATAAATATATTTGACGAATCCTTAACTACCTTTTAAGCCTACATAATATATTACGTGTTTCCTTAATAGGTTCGTAAGACAAGTACATATTCAGGTACGTGCCATCCCTAAATAAAAATAAAATACTTGCCTATCAAAGTGCGTAAGTGCGTTCTAACTGCTGTCGAAAGCTAAAGGAATTAGGAATGTCTTAGATTTACGCGAATATCACACATTGAAATAAAACTACTTTTTAACGGTTTTTATCGCGGTTTATTTTAGGTTTTAGGTCCCGACACGTTTCAAAATCTTTTCAGACTTCATGTTCACGGGTGGACGGAGGTATTTGACGTCCAAACATATTAATCACAATTATTACTGACTACCTTCAAACATTAATATTTAAGTTGCGTTCACCCGTGAACATGAACTCTGAAAAGACTTTGAAACATCGGGATCTAAAATCTAAAATAAACCGCGATAAAATTCGTTAAAAAGTAGTTTTATTTCAATAAAGAAATTAAATTACAACCGTACATAATTGATTTTAAATTTTGTCCACAAAATTGAGCGTTTCAGCTAATATTATACGAAAAGTAAATGCTAATTTAGGTTTCAATAAAAATACATGAAAAATTACTAGATTCTAATATGATATCCGTTAATGATAAAAAAATTGGTTGCCTGTAAAGTCGGTATACGGGCGAAAGTTTTACGTGACAACGACTTTGAGTGGTAAAATAATTTTAATGTGAATATTCATTCGTATAGTAGGAAGAAGGATGAAATAATAGTAACAATTTAAAACATTTATTTATACAAAGAATTATATTTAAAACATTAATTTATACAAAGAATCTCGCTCTTAGGCGGGCTAACTGTGCTCGAGTGGAAGGGACGCGTGCCTCTCACTCGCTCTCATTGTGAGCGCATAACGTGAGCGGAGCGTAACGCAGTTTCTTGAAGTGTCACCCGGCAAACCAATTTATAAGACGTTGTCACGTCAAAAATTGATTATTAGATACAAATTTGCTCGAGGGCACTGCACTCTGCACTGAGACGATCATAAAACAAATTTAGGACACACAATTATTGCTTTGAATTAAATTTCTTTGCTTCAACTTTTTAAAAGAATTAATTTTTCTAATTAATTTTAAGTATTTTATTTAACTTGCCTTTAGCTTAAGCGGTTCTTAGCCAGGTCGAGGTTTTTAATACAAAAACTTTTCCTAACAGGAACGGTGTAAGTACGCTGCTTTGGCCAAGGTGAAAATCACAGTGGTAGACAATTACCAGGGAGAAGAATCAAAGATAATACTCCTGTCCCTCGTCAGGAATAATGGTGAAAGTAAGATTGGCTTCCTAGGGACTGAGAATAGGATTTGTGTTGCGCTATCGCGTGCTAAAGAAGGTTCGTATAACATTTTTGGGGTCTTGGCAAATATCATGTCGGTAATAATATTTCTCGCAGAAAACTGTGTAAAATTGCGTGAATAAAATAAAATATGGCCAAATCTGAGACAAAAGTAGCTGTCGTATTCGTCCTAACTTCGAAGAGCAGCGAAGTAGCGTTCGATTGTTTAGCTGTATCGACACGCGCGTGACCAAATTAAAATGGACCGTTTACAGCCCAAATAGAAGTTTTGAAGAATCTCGCGTGAGAAATTGTTTTCAAAAATGCCTCACATAATTAATGGATACTTACTTGTACATATCTACCTACTACTCCATTTAATTGTGTTCATTTTCTTTGTTACAGGTTTCTTCATTTTTGGCAATATGGACATATTAAAAGCGAAATCAGAATTGTGGATAAAGATAGCCGCTACTTTAGAAAACAACGGCTCCCTGGGAGATAATTTAAAACTAAAGTGCCAGAACCATCCTGACCAAATAACAACCGTGTGTAACTTATTATTGTATTTTACAATCAACCTCTATATTTATTACTCATAACTTGAACTTTTTAGACTTGAATTTTCAATCACCAGATAATTTCTATTTATGAAATCATTTAGACGCACATTCTCCTGTGGATAACTGTTAAAATTATTCCTGGGATAAAAATTAACTGCCTATTAAAGAATCGGCCTTCAATAATTAAGTAATGATTAGGTCATAGATAAATAATTAATTATTCTATGCCTAGGTGTACAGAGTGTACCTAATATTTAAACAGTATGGGAAAGTCTGAAACTAATAAGACATACGGTTAGGTTAGGAACATGGACATAGGAACCATGTCACCGATTTTAGTAACAAGAAAACTGAATTCATACATTGAAAAAAAAACTTGCAGATACTTCTCAGCTCGGGAATTGAACCCAAACTTTAAAAAAATATAAAACTAACACTATTCCTATTCGTATATTGATTGTGATCATAAGCAGTAAATGTCAGTATGAAACATGTTTAAAAGTATAAAACGCATTGTTTTCATAACCTTTTATTTATTTTTCAAAATCTCCGAGTTTAGTTCCCGACCTGAGTACAAGTTTGTCTTAAATATATGAATGCAGTCTTTCTTGTAACTTAAATCGATGACATATGGTTCCTAAGAACAGATATTCGTATGTCCTATAGTTTCAAACCTTCCCATACTGACCATTCTAAATGTTACTCCACACACACTTAAAGAGTGCCTGTTTGAAACAACAAACTTGATACCTAATGTTAGTATGGTCAGTCAATTCATATTTATAATTACACTAGCGACCCGCCCCGGCTTCGCACGAGCGCAATGCTGATACTAAATATATTATGGTATATTTCCAGAATGTCTTTATAAACAACGTGTACAGGTTTTTTGTCATATGAGAATACAAACAGCAAGCGCCATGCGCGGCCGAGCCGGTACCGCCGCACCGCTATGTGTCTGCATTTTGAATCTGTAATATATCCGGAAATATTCAGTTCAATTACATGCTGTAAAGGGCCATATTGTTCTATATTAAATGAGCAATGTATTTAAGGTACTTCATTGGATAAGGATTAATGCTGTATTGCTTAAAATCACTTCGTAAATAAGCCATTACTTTTGGTTGAAAGCAAACGATAAATAATGGCTATTGTGGATTATCCCTAAGAGATCGACATAATATACCATCGCGGATTTTTTTTTACCTTTATAAAGTGTACAATACTGTAGTACATTATTCTGATATATCTCGTAGGGTTTAGCCAGCGTTTGCAATGTAAACGCGAAAAAGCGTTATTTTAAGACATCACATCAGAAACCACATCCCATTTAAAATTATCTGTGTTTCTCTACTATATTATGCATGTATTGTACACATAAACCTTCCTCTTGAATCACTCTATCTGATAAAAAACCGCATGAAAATCGGTTGCGTAGTTTTAAAGATTTAAGCATACATAGGGACAGACAGAATAAAGTGACATTATTGTATGCTATGTAGTGATACCTGACAGGTAGGTACACACAGGTATATCGCCTCTAGTAGGACTCATAGCGTTTGCTAACCGATGTCCACTTCGATTCGACACTAGTGGGTTACACTTGTTTTTTTTTGTTTAATTATAATTTTACTTTTTCTCTAATTTTGTTGTTATTTGTTCGTTTCCTGTTTGCGTCACATAAATGTTTTTTCTTTCTTAATAATGTAGTCTAGTGGGTTTTGATTGTAACTGGGCGTTTGCACTACACAACAAAAACATGATACAAGCACAGTCTTATCTCATTTTACTCATCCCAGAGTGACAGAGATAGACCGAGCTTGCAACATGTTTTCTTGCAAATGTTTCGCCAGTCAGTGGAAACTAGCGGTATGCTTGTAAATTTTGACGCTGGCTTACAACTGCTAAGAAGTTTGATGTTTATAGGTATGATGTTTGTAATAGTTTGTCTGTTAGCACCCGCAAGTTTGTAATAATAACTGTGGTACCTACCTACTTATGTGATAAGTTGGAAATATTTGTTTCGCTGTTTACCAGATCTCCAGCATCGACGACTTCGTCAAAGTACCTGAAGGAGGTTGTCTTCAGAAATGCAACTTTAGCTATAGTTGCGGACATATCTGTTTACTCTATTGCCATGGTTACGATCGGGAACATGTGAAGACAAAATGCCCTGAGAAATGTGAAAAGTAAGTAAAATTTTACTATTTAAGAGGTATGTAGGTAGGTAGGTACATATGTACGTCAGATTGGTACTTACTTTGAACCTAGTATTATATTATCTGTGGTTTTAACGGACTTCTGAAATATGAGATATTGTTTTGGGTTTCGGTTGTTATGTTATTTTTTTTCGATGTATTTTCTCCCCGTCAATTGTGAAGCGATTTTGAATATTCTATTAATGTTTGAAATAATATACTGCCATATTAAAAAATGGTGATCTAATGATGGACTTCGGGAAAATGGAAAAATATCTTCATATTATCACCACAGAACCGTTGCCTTCGCGACAGATAGTATTGCTTGGTTTAAATGTGTAGTCCATGGCTAACTACTAACTAGGGGAAAAAGAACCACCGAGGCAGTTTTAATGACAGTATCATTTGGACCATAATGGTTATGCTAAGACTAGAACCACTTTTGTCTTAATTTTGGGTTAGAAGGTCCCAAACACGAATTAACTGTCCTTTCAATTGAAACATTTGTAGAATTGTTATGACTACCTAATATTGAGGTTTATTTTGTGCATTTTAGTTGCATTTATTAAAAAATATCTCGAAACTAAAAAATCCAATAGGTGGCCACTGTTGGATTTTAATGAAATCATTTGGAACTGTTTTTGCGCTATAATTTTAATTGAAACCGCAATCTTTGCCAAATATTTTTTTTAATATACCTACTGGTGGCTACATAACAATCGTTCAAATAAAAGCAAAAAATTACTGAAATGGCATACCTTATAAGCATTTCAAAGCATATACCAAAGCATTTCACTTCATAATTAACGAAATATTGATTTCCAAACTGTTATATTAACAAACTTTAAATATTGTAATGTGTCTTAACTTACAAAAACAATGTTGATATAAATAGTGTGATATCATTAAATGATTACTAATTATATATTTTTTTATTCTTTTAGAATATAATCACTAGTCGTCAAACAGTGTTATCGATAATCGAAGTATCAGCCGGTGCATGGTGCAGCAAGCTCTATGCGCCACGCACACATTCACAAAACACGCACACTACTGCAATTGGTTTTTGATCTCGTCTTGATCACTACATTGCCAATCTACTGTAAGCGTCAGCTTACCTCCTAAATCTATGGTAATATCTATTTCAGGATCATTTGTGAGCTTCAACACGTTTGTCCGTTAAGATGTCGAGTTGAGTGTCAGCCGTGTCAAGTAATGGTATTGAAGACTCTACCGTGCCAACATGAGATGAAGGTTGCTTGCCACCTAGAACCAGACGATCCCAGAGTCAAGTGCCGCACTATGGTCGAGGACACGTTGCCTGATTGTGGACACAAGGTGAGGGACAAATTATTCTTACTTAAATTACCATATTACCTTTTTAAATAAATAGGTTAAAATATGTCTGTGTTGTTATCTGTTACTACAAACCACAGATAATATAACAGTATGCTACACACCTACACACACCTACACATTACTTCAACCCTTTTCAGTGTTATTTATTTTCTTTTTGCACGGTTCGTCTTTTAATGTACCTTAATTCAAAATTAAGAGCTTTTTTGACCGTAAAAATTACACTGGCCAAGTGCTGGTAGATACACACACACTGCACACACACCTATTAATCTATAATATAAAAATGAATCGCAAAATGTGTTGGTAAGCGCATAACTCGAGAACGGCTGAACCGATTTCGCTAATTCTTTTTTTAGAATGTTCTTTGAAGTCCGAGGATGGTTCTTACGCAAAGAAAACAACCTCAGAAACTGACTTGATGGACTTGACTGATTCAATAGGTGTGAGAATCGGTCGTAATCTATTTTCGGACCCGGTAGGTGGCACTGCTTTACCGGGCAGGACGACGTCTGCGGAGTTCGCTAGTTTTGAATAAGAATATACATTAAAGCTTAAAGTATAGCTATTGTAAGCTTTGATGTAAAATACATTTAAAATAAGTCTATTCTATATATGTCTCATACGTCTCTATACGCAATTGTCTTTGTCTGTCATCTTGACATTTATACGATGTAGTAAGAGACAAAGTCCATTTTAACTAATATTTATTTTATGGCTATTTGACTATACCTAAAGGGTTATGAATAACCCTTTAGGTATAGTATAATGAATAACCTATCTAGGTACCTACAAACTTATGTGAATCGGTCTCATAAGGACGGATCTTAAGATCAAAAGCGCGGTAGAGCGAAGATTTTTTTCTATACAGACTATGATCTATCATGTAACAGTATGAAGTTCGCTGGGCGAGCTAGTATACTGAAGTGTTGTAAAAAAAACTTGTGATCCCGGCTGGGTTTTGTTAGTACAAACATTGCTTATCTACTATTTACCTAACTGTAGACTTTACTATTTTCTCATTGCAGACACAAAAACAATGTCACATACCTATAAATGAAATCAAATGTACTGAACGGTGTGTGTATCGGGTCAGGAACTGTGGCCATGCCTGCCAATTATTCTGCCACGTGAAAAGAGATCCTGACCACGAAAAGGTAACCTAATATTCACCTGCAAAATTTCCAACATGGTGACAGGAGTCATCAGAATAGATTTGTTTTACTTTAGAATAGGTTTACGCTTAACCACAACTTGCCTTAACACTCGAAAATGAGAATATGAACGAACGAATGAACACCAAGCACGGGTGAAACGGCCATCTTAGAAGGGCTGACACTTTGTGATGGGCGGTTGCATCATCGAGAAGTGCGCACGCAATCACGTGCTCGGTGGTGGTGCTTTAACCAAATTTAATCTTAGCGATCTATAATTATCTAGTAGAATTAATGATGTGCTATCGAGAGGTCGGGGTGAAGTGATATTTGCCGTAGTTATTTTATTGAAATACCGTCTTCTTACCTGATTATTCACGCCTACCTAAAGTTGTCTGCTAATCCTGATATTTTTAGTCTAAAACCTTCAAAAGCCTTCATATTCTATTAAGTATAGGTAGGTATTTCTATTTTGTTTACTTGTTGCAGTATGTATGTCGCAAACCTTGTGCTCGAGCAAAAAAAGGGTGTACGGCAAATTTAGAGGGTGACCGGGGTGAACATCAATGTCCTAAAATTTGTTTTGAGGAGTGCAATGATTGTAACGTATTGGTGAGCTATTTAGTACACAACTATAAGTAATACCTCAGATATTAAAACACTATACTAGGTAATAAGTACCTACTTAAAAATTTAAAATTATAATTATATGTATTATTTTTTACTCTTGGACATTTCTGACGTACAGGTGGTAAAGAAAAGATCTAGTTGCAAGCATATTGGGAAGGTTACCTGCTCTACGAAGATAGATGAAACGCCCTGCAAAATGAAATGTGCCAAAATTATGGCTTGTGGACACTTCTGCAAGAAAAAATGCTTCGAACCCTGTGGAGGCTGCATCATAATGGTATTTTGTAACAGATTTAAAAATGAATCATATGGAGGTTACTGGATGGTATAATGTGTATAAGCTTTGTATCACTTAGCTACTTATATCTGTTCTTGCCCAATTAAGTTGACAGTACAAAAGCTAAATAATAGCCCATAAAATTACCTGATAGCTAGATGTTTAAAACATAACAATAGGTAACTAACCCAATTCGATTCTTGTGTATTAGGTATTACATAAATTTACATAATACGTATATAGGCAGTAGAAATTTGTATTAATTTCAGGTTGATAAAGAAATCCCTGATTGTAAGCACAAGATCAAAATTGAATGTATGAAGATCCCCAGTCGAGAGCTCTGTAAAGCAAAGTGTAGCCGTCGTATGTCGTGTGGGCACGAGTGTGGCGGCGTGTGCGGCGAGGCGTGCGATGCCTCGCAGTGCCGCGCGCCCACCGGCCGCCTCGTGCCCGCGCCTTGCGGACACTCCGTGCCGCTGCTCTGCCGCCTGGCGACGAACTATGACAAAGGTACCCACCACCAAATTGGTTATGGCGAGCACGCTACAGTGGCTAACGGGACTAACCCTTACGTTTCCGATTGAGGTGAAATGTGCGTTACCGAATGCTTAGTTAATTCGATTTTGCATGTTAAATGTTTTTATTTTAGTTTCACTTTAACTTTTTTTTGCGGCCCACAGGTCTTCTCCTATTTACTAATTGAGAGAGTTTAGGCCTTAATCTATACACGTTGTTGGTGAATGTCACATGTCCTCGAATAACAATAATAATAGTTCTTAGAAATGCCGCTTTCCTCACGATGTTTTTCTTCACCGATATTGAGCAGCGGCGATGAAACAATTCACACAAAGATGTGTGGGCAAGACCGGGGATCGAACCCGCGACCGCGATACCTCCGCAGTTTATCATAGAGTAACTATAACTGCTTAAACAGGCGAAGTGAAGCCCGAAGATCTGCTACAGTATTGCGAGCAGCCGTGCGGCGCAGTGCTGGCGTGCGAGCACCTGTGCCGCGGCACGTGCGCGAGCTGTCGCCAGCGGCGGCTGCACGTGCCCTGCACTCAGACCTGCAATCAGATACACATCTGTGGACACCAGTAACTATCACACCATCTTGTATACTGCTCCATTCGCTTTGTCTGAGATAGATAGCTTTTAAATGGTTGTTTATTGTTTAGATGCGAGGAGGCCTGTAACCAAATCTGCCCTCCATGCAATATGATGTGTGAAGTGGAGTGTCAACACTCCCGCTGCAACAGGCGCTGCGGGGAGCCCTGCATTCCCTGTCAGGTGCGTAATTCTATTGGTACTGATGTCTAACCCGCTGAACCGATTTTAATAAATATTGGTTGGTATACGTATTAGTAAATGGTTTAATGGACTTACTAAGAAGAAAATATCAATACCTACTTGTATCTACCTACCTTAACTGTGCTACTACTAAATTCGATTTATTTCATAATATGCGGATTCATAGAAAAGTTGAAGTGCGGCCAGCCGCATGCAATACACCGTATTCGGGTCAACCGCTAACGTTTTTATAACGATCAAATTGAATATATATTGAATATAATATAATATAATATGAGAATATATAAAAAAAATTAAGTAGGGTCTATTTTTTGCCTACAGAAATTGTATAGCTAAAATAATAATAATAATGCCGCTAATCGTGTAGACGTGTGTACCTACAGGAAGGATGCAGCAGAAGGTGCCCGCACGGCGCGTGCTCGCGGCGGTGCGGCGAGCAGTGCAGCGCGGCGGCGTGCGGCGCGGCGTGCGGCGAGCGGCTGCGGTGCGGCCACGCGTGCCGCGGCCTGTGCGGCGACCCGTGCCCGCCCGTCTGCGCGACCTGCAGCCCCGACACCTTCCCCACCGGCTTCCTCGGCGAGGAGTTCGGACCCGAAAACAAGTGAGGCGACAATATTCTTGTTCATTTTATTGTGTCATTTGACGCGAAGGACGTAACTATAAACGACTAGCTTTAGGTATACTTACTTTATACTTCGTGATAAATGGATGAGGATTTATTCATTAAACTTTTTATGTTGTGTGAAATCTAATGCAGTGCCACTAGCTGCTACTGATAGGTGTAAAACTTAAAACTAAAGTGATTCTTGAAGTGTATATAATAGTTATCTAGATAGGTTGAGGTGTTCGTTTATAAAATATAAAAGACATACGAAGCCTAAAATCAATAGTATATGTATCCATAATTATTATGGGAAAACACAAATACCGTCTTTAAACCAACTGAATCGATTTTGATTAAACTGACAAGATTTCCTTCGCCTAACAACTGACATCGAAGAAGTGATCAGAAACCAGTATAATTCAAACAATATTAAGTATCACTATTTTCCCTTTCATGGTTACCCTATTTTTAGAATCATTTTAAATAAATGACTATTTATGGTTTTAATGGCACGGTGCGACCGCAGTCCGCACTGTTTACAATTAGGTTATTATTGTGGCCACACTACACTGGTCACCATGCTAATAATTATTAATAACACTGGCCAGTCTGGCCACAATAATTACCTGATTGTGTGTGTGTGTGATTGTCGTCTCATCAACTAAGTACTTTAACTTCAACTTTGATGGTTATGGCTCCATCGTAACAACTATGATTCTGCCAATGTCAAGGTTAGAAAACACTATGTCATGGAAAGAAGAAAAGCGCGGAAAATATTAGAGCGGATAGACTATTATTGTAATTCTGTTTCTATTTTAAGGTTTTAATCAAAAAGTGCCTGTGTTGTCGTGGGGTAAGGTCCCTACCCCAATACCCCATGGAAACACAGGGACTTTTTGATTGGTGATTTGAAATACAGGCATTTTGTAAATGCCTAATTCGAACACCAGCTCTTCACATCTAAAATCACATTTTTGTTAAACCTTTGTTACTTAAATGTCTATGAGGAGAAATAAAGCATATTATTATTATCTCATTTAGATTCGTGCTTCTACAAGATTGTGGACATGTTTTGGAGGTGGAAGATATGGACAATTTAATGATGGGCGATCAAGATAGCGTGCAGATACGACGGTGCCCTTATTGCCGAAAACCTATCATCAATACTAACCGTTATAAGGATCTGATTAACAATATGCTGAAAAATGAAATTAACCCAATAAAGACAAAGGTCTATGGAACAAAATCCCAGATTAAGGAAAGGAAGGATTATTTAAACAAACAAATGACAGAATTTGTAAAGAAATATGTTACAGTTATTAAAGGTAAGAATAAAGTGTCGTGAATTGTTAAGTGTTTCCCGATTAGTGGAACGTGTAGGTAGATATTCCCCAAGGCCATGCGCGGTTTCATTAAGGCGTGCGCGCAGCTATCCCTTCAAGTCTTCAATAAGATGCGAGTGACTCGACATGCCTTTTCCCGGTTTTTATTTCCCACTAGCTTTCCGACCGCGGTTCCGCCGGCGCTGCGGCGCGTATGTCGCTCTTCGCGCTAAAACTAATAAACCATTAACCTCTTTTTGCGCTAAACTATCCTATGTCTTTCCCCGAGTCTCAACCTATGTCCACACCAAATTTCATCCAAATCGGTTCAATAGTTTTGGCGTGAAAACGCGACAGATACACTTATAGAGTTAGTAAGTGGATTTCTGCATTAAGGGGTACAAGAGTTTATGGTGTGTTTTTTAATGTACGCCATCGAAACTAATCGGGAAGTTGGGAAAGATTGTTCATATTATATCCTTAATAATAGACAGTTCTATTCGCGGGGGAGAATTTAGCGTTTTTTTACTGTAAATTAATACGGCAAGTGCTTTTCAAGGCATTTATCTTAATGGAAGTTTTTACATTCTTTTCAGGAAACCCTTTATTGGACCAAACTTTAAAAAATTTATTTGTATTCTGCAAACCACAAAGGAGAGCATCTCTTGTAGAAGTGGAAATGTTGCTAGTATATTTGCAATATTTCGATATGATAACTGAATGTTGCTTAAAATACACCCAAATTCAGACAATACACCTGAGGAGTGAATTTCAAGATCATGTAAAAATGTTGATTTCTGGAGTCCTTAACATAAAAAATGTTCGTTCAAAATTGGCGATAAAAATAAGTCAACAGCAACAAATAGATGTTGGCAAAGAAATAAAGCGCTTAAACGCTATCGTACAACTATCTAAAATACTTAAATGGGCTAAAACATTGTCAACAAGTGGTATGATAACTGATGGCAATAAATATGACTTACAACTTCAGATTGACAATGTTAAGAAGATCGTGTTTGCAATATCACCATTTGATGAGAACGCAGCGATATGTGCCATGCAAGCTATAAAATTAAACGAAGAGGTTATACACAAATATGAGCGTGCAATGGTTGTCAAAGCGATAGGACTAAAAGCGGGCCACTGGTATAAGTGTCCAAATGGCCATTTTTACTGTATCGGTGAATGTGGCGGAGCTAACCAAGTGGGTAAATGTCTGGAGTGCGGAGCTGTTATAGGGGGACAAAGACACGCACTGGCCACGGGCAATGCTCACGCTCCTGAAATGGATGGTTCAAAATTTGCTGCGTACTCAGACGCAGCTAATAATTTAGCTAACTTTGACCTTAACAATATTTTGTAATACATATTTGTATTTATACCGCACATCAACTTTAATTAAACTTGTATGAAGGTATATATCGTAAATTTTAAGCCAAATTTTTTAAAGAATTAATTTTTTTTAAACCTGCATTGATTTTGATTAGTAATAAGGACACTCAACATAGGTACCTACTTAAAGTTACGTTATGAGAGTAACTCTATTTAATTATTGTTCATTTTATTAAAATACTAGTGTCGGTGCTTATCATGACTGCTATATACGCTACCAAGTTTAAAAAGTTATGCAAATTAGTTAAAATAGTTGCCACAGAGATACTGCAGGTGTAGAGGTACTTACTTGAGGAACGATAACGCGCGTAGGAATAAAGGCACATTACATTCATGTATTAAAAACCAAAATTGCCATAAGTATAGTTTCGCAAATAACTGCGACAAAAACGTAAAAACATAAAACGTAGTAAATAAATAGGTACTCTTTGCATAACTGTTCTAACACTCTACACTCAATTACTTACTAGCGCAGAGTCGAACGCACAAGAAGCGCATCGAAGTGTCAATCTGAAACTTTACAAACTAAATTCACGTACTGCAACGTTAAGCAGAAATTCCTTCCAAGATAAAATGAAGCTGCCCGCATTCGACAGGACGTGGGTCAGGGTCTGAGCAAACCAACACACACTGAATGGTGCGCATGCGGTCACGCGCACCCAAGAGCCTATCGGGGAACCAACGCGTCGTCACTCGTCAGCCGGAATCGGAAACCAATCGTATCGGATTTGTTCACGCGAATAAAATTTCACTTAATTGTGTGCTTTTTCGTCAAACTTCTTGACGCTTTGATGCGCTTTGACTCTGTGTTAGTATGAATAGACCTCAAGACTTGAGTAGGCACTCACAGCTATTTGAAATTAAACAATTTTTTTTTTGTAAATGGCACCACACGCAAGATTTATTTTTAGCAATGTACTTTTTTCTTTAATAGAAAAGAATAACCTGCACCTTTTTGGTTTGATTACGACGCTACTTGCTCAGTGCGCACACTGAGCAAGTAATCACTATGTTTAACGCGCGTTTGGATGCTATGCTGTTTTTAGAAGATAGTGTTGAGACGCTGAGGGTGCGTCTTTAAATAAATCAACAGAAGTTAACAAATACAAATTTAAACAGTTTATGCACCCTTACATAGAATAAGTATGAGGCAGGTATGTAACATACCAAATCAGTGATTGTTGCATCACATCTAAATAAAATTTTATCAATATGGTTATAGTTTCATTATAGTGCCTACTTAGCTAAGTAATCCGTGTGTAGTTAAACTTCTAGCGGCATGTTGTCGATTTTCCAAATTTGAAAGAATGGAATACCTACATAGTTACTTAATTCCATGTATTTTTTGGTATAAAGTGAGTAGGTACCAAAATACTAGACAGTACATATTATACTATTTTTATCAAAATACATAGTCACCGTACCCTATTGTTTAAAACATAACTTAAAAAATTAATTTCCCCGACATTATATATTATTTGGAAAGAAAACTCCCGAAATTTACCTTTCAAACAGAAAGTACATCAAAATCGTTTCATCCATTCGGGAGCTACGATACCACAGACAACGCGCACAAACACGTCAAACTTATAACACGGACCCGTCAATGTGATTGTTGCGATGTGTTGGGGGTTAAAAAGTATCAAGATCAGTGGCGGCCGTATCGTGCCTTGGCGGGGTCCCGTATAAAAAATTGTTTGGGGGCCTTATGAAGGGTAAAGATTTCTCACACTACTTACTCTCCGTGGTTTTATATCATCGTACAAAACCAATATAATCTGACCTTTTCTTGTATTGAAATCCCATCCAATGCGATATCAACTAATACTGAAAATATGTATAGTTTGATCCGTAGCCGTGTTACATCGATTATTGGTGACCGTCAAGTGGCGGGATCAAGTCCCCGATTGGAAATGTTTTACATTATAATGTTTGAGCCATAATATATATGGCTCAAACATTGCTATTTGTACTCCAAACCAGACATTTGTACCTGTAAAGGTAAAAGAGTTATGTCAAGATCTTTCTGATCCCGCCGCGCCACTTTGACGTCAAAGTGGCGGGATCGGTCAAAGTGGCGCTAAAAGGAACTCCATGATACAAACATTTCAAATCGGGGACTTGGTCCCGCCATCTTGACGCTCACGATTATTGTGGGATTCCCCCGTTGAAGTAAATGACTTAAACGGAGAAATCGCGCAGCCCGCGATAACCGAGGTAGGGTGTATTTAACTTTAGAACGCACGCAAAGAGCACATAAACGCTTGAAGGCATGCATAACGCGGGAAAAAAAGATGTACTTGGCTTTTTTTTACTTTTGTCATTTCTGAAATATTAAAATTTATAAAGTTTTTATTAATTTTTGCTTCTCCATTAAAGGGGGTGCCAGCATAATTTTTACGGTGGTAGCTACGCCCCTGATCAAGATTGTTTAATTCGGTGAATTTATACCCAATCACAGGTAATTAAAAACCCCAATATTGCACTGTATAACCCTCGCGTCTATAAAATCAGTATTAAGTACGCCACCATTCTCATTTTCGATTCGATTCTTCTTAGATATTTTTTTTCTTTCTAGTGGCGCGGCGGGGAGTTTTACAAAGAGAGATAAGAGCAAATATAATATGTACTTATATATACATAATTTAAACATTAAAATTCACCACAAAATCTCAAACAATGACGTCATCGATCAGATCATTTAGGTAACATCAAAAAAAATTTAAATAGGTACCACATGTAATGAAAAAAAATTGGTTCCTGAGTTTTACTCATAAGTCATAAATATTGATTTTTAGTCTAATAATTATGGACTGTGACTTTATTACAGACTGTAAAATGTCAAAACTGTCAAACACACTTCACTCACAAACACCCGTATTGAGGTTATATTTTTATAGTCCGGATTTTTACCACAGTTTTTAACATAGTAAATATGCAAAATCAAGATTTAGACGAGATAAATAATGATACGTCCCCAGTAGAAAACGCGTGGTCTATGAAAATACCGAAGTTTACTCCCGAGGACAATCCACATGGTTTAATAGAAGAAAGCAAGTTTGCTACTTTGTTTCCAAAATATCGCGAGCAATACTTAAAAGAATGTTGGCCTTTAGTGCAAAAGGTGTTAAAAGAACATTACATAGTTGCAGAACTCGATCTTATTGAAGGCAGTATTATTGTAAAGACCACTCGGAAGACTTGGGATCCTTATATTATTATTAAAGCTAGAGATCTTATGAAACTCTTGTCTCGAAGTGTACCATTTGAACAAGCCGTTAGGGTTCTAGAAGATGAAATTGGATGTGACATTATTAAAATCAATTCATTTGTACGTAAAAAAGAGACATTTCTTAAGAGACGTCAGCGACTAATTGGTCCAAATGGAGTTACTCTCAAATCTATAGAATTACTGACTGAATGCTATGTCCTAGTCCAAGGAAACACAGTTTCAGCAGTAGGCCCATATAAAGGGTTGGTACAAGTACGGCGGATTGTTGAAGACACTATGAAAAACATTCACCCTATGTATAATATTAAAAGTTTAATGATTAAAAAAGAACTCATGAAAGATCCCAAGTTAAAAAATGAAAATTGGGACAGATTTTTACCTAAGTTTAAGAGCAAAAATGTACCAAGAAAACAACCCAAAAAGAAAGTAAATAAAAAACCATACACACCATTTCCACCACCCCAGACGGAAAGTAAAATTGACCATGAACTTGCTACAGGAGAATACTTCCTTAAGGCTGAACAAAAGAAGGCTAAAAGACATCATGAAAAAGAGGAAAAACAAGCTCAAGTTAAAAAAGCCAAACAAGAACAAAGGCAGAAGGACTTTATCCCCCCTGAAGAAAAACAATTATCTACAGTTACATCTACAGAGACTTCTGTAGATGTCAACTTACTTAAGTCTAAAATGAAAAAGTTTTCAAAGCAAATGAAGGGTATGAAAAAGAAAAACACAGAAATTGGCAATTAACAACAGATTTACATTTTAACTAAGAACCAAGCTCCAAGCAACCACTTAATGGTTTAATATGTCTTAACTCATGTAATTTTAAATAAACTTAATAAACAATACTTACATGTTTTTACATTTTTTTATTATTTATGAATTACTTGCTTTTTGCCCAGGTGTCAGTTGGTTATCGCACTAAGTCATTAACCTCTTTTGGTAGATTCGGATACTTCAAAACTAACCATATTCTTCCCTGGGTCTCAAACTATCTCCATACCAAATTTCATCCAAATTGGTTCAGTAGTTTGGCGTGAAAGCTCTACAGTTATTTTTTTGGATTTTTTTCTGGCTAACAAGAAACAAGGTTACAGACTGAACTAAAGTATGATGTGAAAACAGTCTGGTAGTAAAAATTCTATTAGGACTAGGTACTTGAGACGTATTTAAGTCAATGATTCCAGAGTATTGTTTATGGAGTACCACAAGCAGTTATCTTTTGGCATAGTATTTCAACAACTTTACTAGGATTATACTGCCCCTATGCTTTGATGGGACATACCAATTTTGTAATAAAAGAGAAATCTGTTTTTACCTCTTTATTTTCGAAATTTTTAATTCAGGGACTAGGTTATTTTTACCTATATATTTTTTTCCATTCATGTAAGGTTGTAAAATTTCAGGAATATTTATTTTTCCTTTAGGATCTTGATGTGTCTCTAATAAAGCAATAAGCATTCTGGGTATGGCACATGCAGTGCCATTTAATGTGTGTACGAATTCTGCAGTATCATCCTTACAATATCTAATGTTAAGCCTTCGGGATTGGTAATCAGTACAGTTGCTACAACTAGATATCTCCCCAAAATTTTGACGACCTGGCATCCATGCTTCGATATCATATTTTCTGTAAAGAGAGCTTTCATTAGATTTTATTATCACACTGAAATATTACTTATGTAGGTATAAACAGCAATAAGAAATTATATTTAGCTTAATATTGTAACTAGCTTATGTATATGCCATTAAGTTCAATAAACTTATATTTATTATATTTTTAAGCAATTATAGATACTTTAAAAAGTAATGATTCGCCGAGTCTAGTAATTACTGCTAACTGTATGTAACCAGTTTTGCATGGGTGAAGTAGATACCTATTCAAATTTAAACACTTTCACAATCTTTTATATGCCCTTTAAAAAAATCTCACACTGACAATAACAAACAAAACTTCAAAAGTTATCCATTTCAGTGCACTTGTTTTCAAGTTATGAAATGATCAATAAAGCAGTGTTTAATTTTTATGGTTACTTTTCAATGACCATTCATAATTAACTAAAAATAAAATACCTATAAGCTGGTGCTCCCAATTCATGTGGTGGCATATCAAGTACTTGCATATGGAACTCCAAAGGGGTAAACAGATTCTCTTGCATTTCTCTCAAGTATTCTAGCATCTCATCTGATTGATTTGGCAAGGTAACAGCAAACATTTCAACTTTCGTAAATTGATGAACTCTGTAAATTTATACAAAAAAAAAATATTTAGCAATTCCTGTACAATCTTATTATTTCCAACAAAGTGCAAGTAGCAATGCATAGTGTTGAGGCTTCTAAAGGACAAGAAAGTGCTGTGAGAAGAAGTCATCAAACTCAACTCAACAAAACAATGTACGTAGAGTACAATGTAAAAACTCAAATGTGTTAAAAAGTTATTTTTAACACATTTGAATTTTTATGTGTGTAAGCCTGAATTTATTCAGAAATTTTGCAGTGACAACTAGTGAAATACTGGGAAACATGGATTGATTTAAGTGGTTCTAGAAAAAATCTGTTAAAACAAAAAAATTGAAGTACATACCTATAGATTCCTCTTTCTTCTAAAAGATTGGAGGTTTCAGCTCTATAACATCTGCTGACTGCTGCCAGTTTAAGTGGTAAGTCTTTATCATAAATGAGGTTGTTCATCAGCATACCAGCCAGTGACATTTCAGCAGTACCAGATAAATGTAAGTCTGGCCCATGGTGTACAGGATCTAATGAGAATATCTATAAAGAAAATATATATTTGAATATTGGTAGTTACAATTATTTATATTACTTGTGCACCTTTCAAATCTCAGGATTTGTAGCCATGTTTTTAACACATTAACAGTCTTCATAAAAGTGTTCTAAAAAACGCCATTTATCAACATTGAACCTGTAATACCTTCTAAGTTGGAAATAAGTGAAATGAGTTTTATGTATACACAATAAATTGAGCCCATTTTCCCAGATTATCACTTTAGGCACGTATGAGGTATTGGAGCTTACCAGTGGATAACATGTCCATGTGTGATTATAAATTCTTGGCTGATATTTCATTACTTTTGGTCACTTCTCAACTGATGAATAAATATAACAAAGTAAAGATCATAGACCTGAGAAATCCATTGAGAAAATACTAACAAATTTGACAAGTCTGTGCTCTGAGGGCCCATTGAGTAACACAGGGCTTGTGTGCCTTGTAAGGTACACAATCTTGGCAGAACTGCTACTGATGTACAGCACAACACTTTTACCATATTAAACAGTTTATTAATTTTACAAAATAACTGAATACTGTGTATACCTGTGTCCTATCAGAGTTGATTGGCATGCCACAACTATTTAATATCTTGCTCGGTAAAATATCAGGAACAGAAATGAAGTTGAAGTTATTTTCTAAGAGCTTGTTAACTGTATATTTTATTAAAGCCTCTTCCAGCTCAGCCAGTTCTCCTAGAAAGTAATAACTTTTGTGGCCGCATGTGTGTCCTAATTTATCAGTTCTCATTAAATTAAGTTGTCTCGTTATGTTACTGAACTCCATGGGTACATGATAATCAAACTCCTTTTTTTTGTTGATCTCACGTAAAATTTGTGGTTGATCTATTTCTTTGACTGCCGGATGTGTCTTGTTGGGTAATAGAGTGAGTTCTTTGTAAAAGTTTTCTCGCACAGATTGGTAAGCCTCATCGGCTTCGGGAGTAGTCATAAGGACTTTATATGAATTTAATAATCGTTGAACGTCTCCTACACCTCTGCGAACTTTAATATTATAGTCAATTTCTGGCGCATTTTCCGGGTTACAATAATAATCTAGATCAATATCAGGCACAACAAATTTTGAACAAAATCTTACGAATTTTGTCTTGGGTATATTACTTGAATGAATTGTATCAATTTCGGACACAACAAAATTCGAACACAATCTTGTGCATTTTGGTTTGTGTATGTGTCTTAATATGTGTTGAAGCAACATTTCTTGATAATTTTAGTTATATCACATGGAATAATTCCTAAAACTAAATTACATCAATGGTATGATTTCTTTTTAGTAGGTAAGAAGAAAAATAAAAATCTAATGAAAATGAAAAATAAACCAACAACTGATTAGACATTGACATTATGTTGACAAAGTTGTTTGTTGACATCTATCAACTTTGTTTCCATCAACTTCAACTTAAAAGTTATGCACAGACTACTAAGAGAACCTAGAAGTTATGGGATTTTTTTGTATGTTTTTCTTTTCTACGTCATTTTGGGCTCTCTATCTAACCTTGACATTGGCGGAATTACCTCTTAGTAGTCTGTGGAATTACCATTGACTCTTTACACCTCTCGGTAGAGAGTATTATGTGCCTTGCCTTAACCGAAAAAAAAAGACCATGAAGCCTCCAAGTTCTCTTCAGTTGTAATAATAATTTAATTATTATATTATAATAATTTAAATTGGCAATCACATAAAATATCAGACGCAAAAAGAAAGAAAATATTAGTGAATGAAACAAAAAGAAATCGACAACCATAGATTTAGGAGGTAAGCTAACGCTTACAGTAGATTGGCAATGTAAACTAGGGACAAGATAATAGGTCACTTTTGACAGATGTCAGTTTTATATTCATAGTGAGGTGACCTGCTTAAAAACATCGATTAAATGAATGAATCGAATGAATCGATACAGACTTGAAACATATGTGAAATTTAAAAATGACCATGCGAATCCCTGTCCCATTATTATTTTTTCTTTCATAAATTAAAGGAGCAAAATAAGACAAGTACCTACGTAATTTAACAAAAAAATTGCTTTTATTCACTTGAACTATCGGAACTGCTATCTTTATCACTGCTGTCAGCACTCAGAGATATTATTAATTCATTTTCAATAATATTGTCTATTCTCACATCTCGTTCAAAATCTTGTAAAATTATTTTCTTTGTCTTCTCCACGACTTTTCGCCAGTCTTCTGTAGTGACTTCTGCACATGCAGTTTGTAGCAGAGTCATCATTTTAGCAGTACTGAAGGGTGGTTCAGTATTGTTCCGCGCTGCATGACCCTTTATTTGTGCCCAAATAAGCTCGATGGCGTTATACTGGCAATGGTAGGGAGGCAATCGAATAACTTCGTGTCCATGTTCTAGGGTTAGTTCATCGATTACATAGCGGAGCTTGGACGGCTTAGTTGCTTTTACCAGATTTAACAACTCAACTTTTAATAAAGTTGGACTTGCCTCCACACCATTTCTTACCAGCCACGAGACAATTTCTTGCTTTTTATTTGCTTGAGTTGGTGGTTTATCAACTTGTACAGAATGATACGGAGCATTGTCCATTATAATTTTCGAAGGGTTTTCTAAGCTGACTAGCAGCTTCTCAAACCACTCTTTAAAAACATCAAAGTTCATTTCCTCATGGTAATCTGTTGTAGTTTTAGAGGCGAATGCGAGGAGGCAGTCTGGAATAAAACCTTGAGAAGCTGATCCCGCGTGACATATAATAAGTCGGGCTCCTTTTCCCGATGGAACTTTTGAGGTGGAGGCCGCTGTATCATCGGTCCATGTCCGCGCAACCGTATGGTTCGCATTCAACCATGTTTCGTCAATAAACACGACATTGTCCCAATCCGTAATTTTATTTACCTGACGTAAGAATGATATTCTCTTCAAAATAATATCGTAGCGTTCTAGCAGGATTTTCCGCTTGTCGGATTTTTTAAATCTAAAGCCAATCGATTTCAAAACCTTTGATAGAGACGATTTGCCTCCAAAAAATAAGCCTGCGCCTTTTAACGAACTCAATAGCTTTTCCCGTGTAGGATATTCTTTTCTCGAGTAATATCCATAAATGTGGTTGCGAATTGCAGCAGCATCAAAATTATCAACGTCAACAATTTTCTTGTCCCTCTTTCGTTTTTTCGGTGTACGTAAAGTATTATCTTCTGAGCCTGATGGTCCGTATTTCTCTTTCAGAATTTGAGTTACTGTCTTCTTCCCTATTCCCAATGCTTCGGCAACGCGTTCTCTCGGTGGTTTCAATGGTAAAAGAGGCCCATCGTTAACTGATTCACGTCCAAAATAATTGTACAATTTCAGCACTAGTTCGCGAGATTGACTGTTTAGAGTTTTCCCCCGTTTCGACATAGTAAGACTGTAATGTTTTTCTTGTTTAATAATCGTTAAGCAATCGGAGTCCAATTTATAGCCAGGTAAACGTAGTCAGTAAGATCAGGTTAAATGAAAAAGCCGGATCAGAAGAAAATAACAGAGAGCACACCAAAAATGCACAGTCACTTCGCACAACAACAAAAGACTGCGTCATCATCATAGGCTTGGGCAAAAAATATCGATATATCAAAATATCGATATTTTTTCAGAAAAATATCGATATAAATCAGCGATATTTTTTCCCGCGATATATCAACTTTCGATATTTATTTTTAGGTATCAAAATCGATATATTTTTTAAAGCTCTGCTGTCTGCTCATGCGTCACATCATGTCTTTGACCAATCTGATTTCTTAAATTTAATTCAAACGCAAACAAAACAGGCGAGCACATCAAGCAAAGAGTGCTCTTGATGTCAATATCAGACAAATACTGGTTTGAATAATGTAATTTTTGTTGTGTTGATGATGTTGATTTTTTCTTGGCTTTATGTACTTATTTTTTAATGATAAAACTGATGTCAAAACAGCCAGATGTGTATTTGCTTTAAAATTTCGAATATTGTGACAATTTTTATAGATAATTTCTTATTGCGCAGAAAATATCGATATATCAACATATCGATATTTTTTAGTCAATTATTATCGATATATTTTAAAAATATCGATACGATATATATCGATATTTTTTCCCCATTTGCCCATCCCTACATCATCATGTAATGGCGACATGACATGCGTCATCGACAGGCACTGGTGTTGCCAGCAACATCCACCTAAATTGCACCCAACAT
This sequence comes from Meganola albula, assembly GCA_936450015.1. NCBI lineage: Eukaryota > Metazoa > Arthropoda > Insecta > Lepidoptera > Nolidae > Meganola > Meganola albula. Next base: position 5,827,501 of record OW388155.1, on the reverse strand, counting down.
CAATGACCTTTCTATTTAGTTATTTTTTTGTATTTTTATAGTTAGTTAAAAGAATAATAAATATGTATAATTAGGTTTTATTATAATCACAACGTGGTTATAAATTTATGGTGATTTTTCTTCACAAGTAATCATTGCATTCGATTCAACTTACAATCCTATCAGCTTTCGATTTTTAGAGTAACATCCCTAGTGTTTAAAAAGAAATAGGGTTGACTGACGCAACATTGTAGCGACGTTCAGTTCTTTAGATCAGAAATTGTTTATTATGTTTAGAATGGTTTATTAGTGAAAGCAAATCGTAATGTAAACGTAATTGAAAAAAGTTAAGCAATTGTGCAGTTCTTATTTTATGCCCGCCGTTACAAGGTTACGTTGTTGAATTTTGATGAAATGTCAAAAGTGACCTATTATCTTGTCCCTATTTTAGTGATCAAGACGAGACCAAAGACCAATTGCAGTATTGTGCGTGTTTTGTGAATGTGTGCGTAGCGCATAGAGCTTGCTGCACCATGCACTGATACTTCGATTATCGATAACACTGTTTGACGGCTAGTGATTATATTCTAAAAGAATAAAAAAATATATAATTAGTAATAATTTAATGATATCACACTATTTATATCAACATTGTTTTTGTATGTTAAGACACATTACAATATTTAAAGTTTGTTAATATAGCAGTTTGGAAATCAATATTTCGTTAATTATGAAGTGAAATGCTTTGGTTAATTTATAAGATATGCCGTTTCAGTAAATTTTTGCTTTTATTTGAACGGTTTTCATGTAGCCACCAGTATATTAAAAAAATAATTTGGCAAAGATTGCGGTTTCAATTAAAATTATCGCGCAAAAACAGTTCCAAATGATTTCATTAAAATCCAACAGTGGCCACATGATAGTTGTTTAGCGCCGTCATTTCTGTAGGAATTTTTTGTAGTTTCGAGATATTTTTTCTTAAATGCAACTAAAATGCACAAAATAAACCTCAATATTAGATAATCATAACAATGCTACCAATGTTTCAATTGAAAGGAGAGTTAATTCGTGTTTGATCCTTACCGGTTACCTACCACATTATACAAAAAATCGATAAGTTTTATCGATAATAGTAAGACTCTATATTCAAAAAGTGGTGTTAAAAATAGCGGGAATTCACGTATTTGATATTATTTTAAATTGACTGCTAAAGCATTTAGAGTGTTTATGTGATAAAACACTATAATTTTTCCTATCTAGTTATGTATAAAACTTTTGTAGCAGTTTTAAAACAAGGCATGTAGAGAGCAAAACATATCAGTCCTACCGAAGTGTAAAACGTTTAATTTTGTGAGTTTTCTCTTTTAGATGCGTTACATGCTGGTACAGAACAGGTAACCATAATAACTATCGTCTATTTAATACAACATTTCGCTTTAAAACTTATTATATATAGAGATATAGTATTATTTGTTCCGGTCACGATTCTCACTTTTACCTACGGGACCGTAGCGTATACGTGTTTGGTCTCGTCTATCTATGTCACTCTAACATATGCGTATCATATTCTCTATCTCCTTCGCTTTTCCTATCTATTTATGCTAGATCTACGGCGACAACATGATGTATAATGCTGACGTGTACTTCATTCATGCAGTAGTTGACATCAGAGATCTGTCAACATTATCAACATTTAAGTCAGTCAGTGACAGACGTTCCAATTTCCTCATTTTTGGCGCGAACTGCTTACTACCATTAATTTATTGGTGTGGATTTATTTAATTTGTTGTGTAATTCTTAACATATTAAGGATTCTGTAAAATACATATCAATGTATTACGCACAATGAGTTTTTAATGTCATAAAAGTTATTTGATTTCGTAATAATATGCCTGTTAAAAATCGTGTCGAGTTATTGACTAAACAGAACCATACTAAAGAACATGGGTCTGCCAAAATAAAAACAAAGTCACCTCAAACGTAAGTAATTATTTTATGAAATTCCGTTTCCGAATTCCGTATTTGGTATCTAAAGGGTCAACTTAAAACTTGATTGTCGCATTGATTGCGTAAAAGTACCTTCTTTTAGGGAAGCGTACATAAGTTTAAAACAAACTAACGTTGCGACGCTTGCTCAAGCCATCTTTACGTAAGTATGCAGTGCTGCAGGTGACTTTATGCAGTCGCTGCAAGTGCTGTCAGCAACTGCAGTTGGCATCTCGATTCAGACTTACCTTTTGAGTGTGTGTGAGTGTGTCACATCACTAAATAATTACCTGCAGTTTAAATGTTATTTATCATTTCAGTCCATCACGTAGATCTCCCCGTAATGGCAAAAATCAACCAAAAATCGATCAATTATTTCCAGCCAAGAGAAGCAGAAGTCCCGATGAAGATGTTGTGACTCCAGTAAGCCCATTAATTGGTTATTTATATGTATTTTAATAAACCTACTAATACCTTTGGATCCAATTGCAATGTTGGATAATAGGCCAATTGGACCTGTTATGCAGAAACAACAGGTCCATTACGTAATATGTCAAAGTAATCTTTATATGTCAAATGAATACATTATAATTTTTAAGCATTAATTTGATATTATATGTTTTTTTCCAATTTGTGGGTTGGGTTGTTTACTGATTCTTCATCTTTGTGTGAATTGCTTATCACTACTGCTCAATATGGGTGAAGGCAAACATTGTGAGGAAACTGGAATGTCTAAGATCTACTAATTCAAGGATATATGGTGTCTACCAATATGCAATTGGCCAGTATGTGTGGAGCAAGGCCTTAACTCTCTTTAACTCGTAAAATAGTTGAGAGGACCTGTGCTTACTGTCCAGCAGTGGGACACTGGAAAGGGTTGCAGTGAAACTTATTGTTGAAAGGCCAAGTTTGAATTCTAATTTGTTAAGTAAAATTTTTGCAGAAAAAACTAAAATATGAAGAAAATATAGAATGTTCAGAAGAAAACACTAATAATGAAGTCAACACTGTTAACAAAGATACAGTAATTGTTGCTCAAGATGGGCACAAAGATGTGAAAAATAGTCCAAATGATGAGAAACAAAGTAACATTGCAGACAATGAATTAGAAGAAATCAAAACCAACAGTAAAAAGGTTGAACTAGAAAATGATATGGAATCTGATAACAACTGTGATAATATTTGCAATAAGAGTACAAAAGAAAGTGAAAATGAAAATAACAATGAAATATCTTCTAACAGAGATAAAAATTCCGTTCCTAATAATGAAAAATGCAATATTTGTGGTCAATTTTTAAATAATTCTGACATAATATATTACCAAGGACACCCACAGAATGCTGTGGAAGAGTATATAGCATTGACAAATGAGAAACTTGTATTGGCTTCAGGTAAGTGATAGGGCCCATGTTTGTATAAGAAGTATACTGAAACTCAAATAGTATTCATCCTGTTTAAATTATGATTTTATTCTTTGGTAGGAGACGAAGGAGACATAATGGAGAGACCACAAACCAACATAACTAGTTTTTCCATTTTTGATGAACAAGGCCATTTGTGTCCCATTGATGGTGGTCTAGTAGAAAATGATGTTTTTATATACATGTCAGGGTATTTGAAGTCAGTTTGCTCAGAGTCCTCTGAAATTGATGAAGAATCTGTTCCTGTGAAAGATGTTGGCCCTATTATTGAGTGGTGAGTAAATGTAATAGAATAATTCTTATTCACATCTATTTCCCAAACTTATTATTCTTGTTTCTACAGGTATATTCACGGCTTTGATGGTGGGAATAAAAATTGTATCACATTATCTACAGAATTTGGAGAGTATAACCTACTGAAACCCAGTGAGCAATATACTCCTTTGATGAACAATTTATATGAAAAGATATGGCTGAGTAAAGTTGTTGTGGAATATTTAGAAGAATATGACTACCTTCAGCCTTCTTATGAGGATCTACTAGAAGTCATTCGTGATGCAACAATTCCTGAACTAAATGATATTAAAATGACTGAAGAAATGCTACACAAGCATGCTCAGTTTGTTTGTGATCAAGTAGTTAGTTTAGAAACTGATGAAGATAATGAACCCTTGATCAAGTTACCATGTATGAAAGAGCTCGTCAAATTAATGGGTATAAAATTTGGAAAGCGCAAATATAAAACAAAGATCGATTTTAAGAAAATAGATAAGAAGACATGGACCAAAGCAACCACTACACCACTAGTAAGGAAAACATTTGAAAGTTTCTTTACAAACCAGTTGGATAAAGCCAACCATGATTTGGTTTTGAGAAGAAAAAGATGTGGCATATGTGAAGCTTGTCAGCTGCCTGATTGTGGAGAGTGCAATGCTTGTCGAGCAATGGCTAAATTTGGTGGACATGGCCGTACTAAAAAAGCATGTGTTCGGAGATTGTGTCCTAACATGGCTGTTGAACAAGGTGAAGACTCTGATCAAGATGATGAGGAAGAATATCAAGATTTAATTGAGAAAAAGCATAATGATAAACTAGAAGATACAGTACCTGTTAAATTGACAAGTTCAAACAATAGAAAGATAAAATGGGTTGGTGAGCCTATCAAAGCTGATTCCACCAAAGTGTATTATGAGAAAGTGGAAATAGAAGGTTCTGAACTCTGCACTGGAGATTTTGTCATGGTTGAAACATCACAAGCGAACATCCCTGCCTTGGTTGCTAAAGTAGTATACATGTGGAGGGAAACTATTAATGCTAAATTGGGTTACTTTCATGCAGAAGTATTTATAAGGTCATCTGATACGGTTTTGGGCGAAGTTGGCAATCCCAGAGAAGTGTTTTTAGGTGATAGATGCTGTCATGGTGCTCCACTGTCTTCAATACTAAGAAAAGCTAATGTGGAGAAAATAGAGACACCTGTAGATTGGTTTAAACTTGGGGGAAAAGATTTAGAAGATAAGCACTTTGAAGATGATGGCAAAACATATTTCTACAATAAATATTATGAGAGATTTACATCCAGATTTGAGGATTTGCCTATAGACCCTGTTTGTCCTAATCAATTAAGGCAGCATAGATTTTGTCCATCATGTGAAAGAAAAACTAGGCGAGATGCGAAAAATATTCCTAAAGTTATTGGAAAGCTATCTGAAAAAGCTAGCATCATATCAGAAGCCAACAGAACAGAATGGTCTTTAGTAAAATGGCAAAATTATGATTATAAAAAAGGATCTGGAGTTTTTTTGAAGCCAGGAACATTCAAGTTGAAAAACAGTATGTTAAATGCAGGAAATAATTTGAAATCAAAGTTAGAAAATGTTGATGAAGATGTTTACCCTGAATATTATAGAAAGAGTGATAACAACTTACGTGGATCAAACATTGATACTGGTGAACCATTCTGTATTGGTTATATTGCGGCTGTTACAGCTGTAGGAGAAGGACCTCTTATTGTCCCTCAAGATATTTACCTCAAAGTAAATGTCCTCTACAGGCCCGAGAATACAACAAGCCGATTTCCACAACATGAAGATATAAATGTGGTGTATTGGAGTGAAGAAATCCGGGATGTGTCATTCTCGTCCATTATGGGACCTTGCCATTTGATTTATGAACAAAATGTCCCTCAACCTTATTCACTTCATGAATGGCTAGAAAAAGATCCTAGTAGATTCTACTTCAGAATGGCCTATGATAAAGCATCAGGGCAATTTGTAGACATACCCCTGAATGCTACAAACGTTGGGCGGACAGAAAGAGTGAAAGATAAAGGTAAGGGTAAGGGTAAGTCAAGTCAGAAACCAGTTGAGGTTCCAGAGATGAAACTAGATACTTTATCGATCCGACCCCTTAGAACTTTGGATGTGTTTGCTGGATGCGGTGGTCTCTCGGATGGTTTGCATCAAGCTGGTATTGCAGAATGTAGGTGGGCTGTTGAGAATCTAGAAGCTGCTGCTCATGCATACGCACTTAATAACAAGAATTGTATTGTTTTTAATGAAGACTGTAACGCACTACTAAAGGACGCGATGGCAGGAGCTACACATAGTGGCGGCGGGTTACGTTTGCCTATGCAAGGAGAAGTAGAGTTGTTGTGTGGTGGGCCACCCTGTCAAGGATTTTCTGGAATGAACAGGTTCAACTCCAGGGAATATTCTAACTTCAAGAACTCATTAGTAGCATCTTACCTATCATATTGCGATTTTTATAGGCCTAAATATTTTATACTGGAAAATGTAAGAAACTTTGTAGCTTTCAAGAAAGGCATGGTATTAAAACTTACCTTAAGAGCGTTGCTCGACATGGGATATCAGTGTACGTTCGGAATTTTGCAGGCGGGAAACTATGGGGTTCCACAAACGAGAAGACGCCTTATTATACTGGCGGCGGCGCCGGGGTACAATTTGCCTCTCTACCCTGAACCCACTCACGTCTTTAGCAGGCGGGCTTGCTCTTTGACGACTTCTATAGACGGCAAACGATTTGCAACCAACATCCATTGGGACGAATCAGCCCCGCGGAGAACCTGCACTATCCGTGATGCAATGAGTGACTTGCCGCAAATTTGTAATGGCGCTAATAAAATAGAAATCGAATATGGCTCCATGCCTGAAAGTTACTTCCAAAGATTGGTAAGGAGTAAAGACGAGACTGCAAAATTGCGGGACCACATTTGTAAAAATATGGCACCGCTCATACAAGCTAGGATATGTAGAATACCATCGGAACCGGGCTCAGACTGGAGAGATTTGCCCAATTTGTCGGTCGCATTGTCAGATGGAACTAAATGCAAGGTTAGTATGCACATTCAGTAAGGTATTCGTAAATGTCACTCATTGAATGTAAAGTGTACCTATGTCGGTAACTAATGTCTGGTGTAAATGGTCAGGTGTTGCAATACCGGTACGACGACAAGCGGAACGGACGCTCTTCGACGGGAGCTCTGCGCGGCGTGTGCGCGTGCGCAGAGGGCGGCACGTGTTCGTCAGCCGACAAACAGGAGAACACGCTAATTCCGTGGTGCCTGCCTCACACCGGCAACAGGCACAATAACTGGGCCGGATTATACGGTACATGATTATTTCTTTGCTTACATATCTGCTTTTGCAAGTTGCATGTGATTCTGAAATTTACAGTTAATATTTGTATTTTTATGCAGGACGAGTTTGCTGGGATGGATATTTTAGCACGACCGTGACTGATCCCGAACCTATGGGAAAGCAGGGTCGCGTATTGCATCCGGAACAAAATCGTGTAGTGTCCGTTCGCGAATGTGCCCGCTCACAGGGTTTTAGAGACACCTACATCTTTGCTGGCTCAGTGCAAGACAAGCACAGACAGGTATACAATCTGCAACCTATTAATTATAGCTTAGTATTTTTTTACCCTATAATAAGCTTGCGTTTGACCACAACTTGCCTGTTGTTAATCAATGATGTAGTTTTCGATCTATCACGCGTAATGTAACCCTAAGCTGGGTTATACCCTACCCTATTATACCCTAAATACTTACCACCTAATTTTGTGATTAATACGACAAATATGATACTTATTCTGTATACAAATACAAAATTTATTTACTTATACGCCAATGTGTTACCATTGTAACACATTGGTATATAATACACATTGTCGGGTTGTCTTTACAGAGTAAAATAAGTCTGGCATCACTATGCCATAGACTTACCCCGTATTCTATACGTCTTCGTATACGTCTTTTAAGCTTATTATGGATAAAATATTGTCTGTGTGTCTTGACATTTATACTAGTAAGAAAGAGACAACAGTCCATTTTAGCTAGTCTCTTAAAAGATTTTTATGAATAAGACCGTTATTATTTTAGTTTGTAAAGACAACCCGACAGCGTAGTGACGCGATTTATTTATAAATTAATAATAAATTTTATTTATCATGTTATTCAGTAATAGTATGGCGTGGGTCATCTTTACAGAGTAATAATATTATATGTATGGGCATTCAAATATGTATAGGTATACTTAAAATGCCCATTGGTCTATAGCAGTGAATTATCATCACTTGTTACACTCCCTGACAAATTTCTTGTTTTATTCATGAATAAGTGTCGCAGGGTTATAATTTGAATTTTCGATAAAATACTAGGCATTTCGCAAAACACTAATAACACTTGTCATAACACTTTTTAATCTTACTAGAAAAAGATAGCTATTGTAAAATAGGAATGCCGATTGGCTGGTCGAAGTACTCAAAACGAGAACTGTTTGTTTTCAAGAGAGAATCTATAGATTAATCATATTCAATAAATTCCCATGACTCCGTATTGCCATTCCTTTCTAACCTTTTACTCTATTTAATTTAAGGTTTAATACTTGTATAATACTTAACATAATAAAACAGCATGCATACAACACTGCGATGTGTACAAATGTATTTTATATTGTTTTACAGATTGGTAACGCTGTCCCGCCTCCATTGGGCGCTGCACTTGGCCGCGAAATTAAAAAAGCTTTAGCAGCCAGTATAGCATCATACTAGAAATCGTGTAATGTAAATTGTGAACTTTTAAAAATGCACTATTTGTTTTACATCTTTAAATCATGTTTTATTGTCTGTGGACATAAGTTTTCATTAAATATGACAATACATATTTGCAATTACATTTTTATTTATTTTGTAACACACCCTTGGTTTTTCGTTTAATATTTTTTACTAAAATACTTAGTTCAGCATCTTCTTTGCTTTTCTTGGGTTGTTGATTAGCAGGTGTATCGGCAGGTCTACGTTTTAACTTTTCTTGAATAAGTTTTTCCATATTTATTGTTTTCTTAAAGTTAGGATCACTTGGATCAATATTATAAAGGTGTGAGTTGTACAAAGCAGAGAATCTCTCGTCATTAACGTTAATTTCAAAGTCTGGTATAGATTGTTTTTGTTCATTCATTTTCTCTTTTAGCTTCCTTTTCCTTCTAGATTTTTTGCTACTCTCTGACTCCTGAATTTTCTTTAAACTAAAGTGAGATTTACCATCATCGTCATCCAAAAGAAGTTCTAATTCAGCTTTATTCTTTTCATCATCCGAATCTGCGCCATCCAGTGTACCATTTTCCTTACTTTTATTTAAAGTTTTTGCTTTTTTAAATTCGGATTTATTAAACTCTTCTGCAAAGTAAGGGTCATTCATATCAACATCGGAAGGAACATCGTCAGATGCACTGTCAGAATTTGAATTGTCATTGTCTTTAGTTTTCTCTTTATTTTTCAGTTTTCTTTGCTTCTTCTTTTCCTTTCGTTTTTGCATTAACTTTTCGAATGGTGTTAAATTCTTATTTTCTGAAAAAATACATGAATAGATAACTAGATATATACATTCACACATGTGTTACTATTTTAACTAAAAGGAAAAAGCATAGATGAATACCACCTGCACCAGCAGTCCTAAAACCTAATTTCTATTTAGTCTAAATGTCGAATCTCACCTTCGTTTAGTTTCTTCTTAACCAACTCTTCTGCTTTGTCTCTAATTCCTATTCCCCAACTGATTTCCATCTCCATATCTTTGTTGTGTTTTTTCTGTTCTTTACTTTCTATATCTTCCAATAACTTTTTATACTTAAGTATAGGATCATCATCATCTTCATTATCAGATTCTTTTTCAACATCGTTTGTTTCTTCTTCTAAACACAAGTATTGATACCAATTTAAATAGATTTCAAAATATGATTGATTGACAAATCAAAGAAAGATAATAAACTTGACAAGAACATAGAAACTAAAAAACACAAATACCTTCACTTTCACTACTGGATGCTAGATAATCTTTCAAATCCAAATCATCAATTTTTCCATCAATTGCACTTCTGATAGTTTCGGTGCGGTTTGGGTTTGTAGTGTCCCAGGTGAGCTCCACTTTTGCTTGTTGCAGTGCTGTAGTTGTAAAGAGACGGGGCTTGTATTTTTTCAAATCAGGAAGTTTATTGCAAACTTCCCGCGGCTCCTAAATTAAAAATATAAATGATATATACATATACTATTACAATGATACATACTACTAACTAATGATACATACTACTAACTAATGATACATACTACTACACAATAAAAATATTTAGGCATATATAACTAGCTTTCACACGCCACTTCTTAGTCGTGCGTCTGTGTAAAACTAAGCATTATACAGCTGAGATAAAAAATACCTTATACTAAGACTAGAAGGAAAAGTAGCATAAATATCGCAGATAGGATATGATAAGTTGCTGAAAGAAGACTTATTTTATTTACTTTGTTTTCTTTTTTACTGCATTCAAAGATATTTTACAAATTACTTGCTTCGCTGGAAATATTGTGAAATACGAATGAATCTGTATACCACAAGTGAATGGGTATACTGGGCTGTCGCGTCCCATCGTAGACTACATCATTGCTTATCATCAGGCAAGTTGTAGTCAAGCGCCAGCCTGTCGAAGAATAAAAAAATAAGAAAAAGAATGCTCATTGACTGGTAAGAGTACTCTAAACAAGACGTACTTAGAGGATGTCTCGTTTAGGTTAGGTTATAGATTGAATAACCATAACATCAGTCATACTTGCACATTTTTTTGCTGTTTGTGCTTTTATAAGAGTGAAATGGACTGATTCTGTCCTATCTATATAAAAAATTCTAACCTAATCTACCTCAACGGTTGGATGGCATAATAATATGTCTTTTTACTACATGATTATATTGTACATGCATAATTTGTTGTAATAGAAAAGTTGGTCATGTAATGATTTGAATGTCTTTCAAAAACACAAAACAAATCGCCATGTGTGAATGACTGAGAGTTACAATTTCAGTCAATCAGAGGTCTCATATTGAGCAATCAGTGTTCTTATTTCACAAAGCTAAAATTACGTTTCACTTCATTTTTTCGCAAAAATTGCGAAATTATTCTGCGACATGTTTAAGTTGATCCAGAAAGGTGATGAATTAAGTACATACATATTTGGAAAATTTCATTAAACTCGTCTTGCTGCTGCCGTATCTCATCATCACAAAGTGTCGTATTTGTTATTATATCTCTATTAATAAAAAGATCATGTAAGACATATGTACCTGATCAAAATTGACGTCATCAGGTATAAATCTCATGTCCAGACGAGTAGCACTGCTCTCATACTCCATGCCATCACATTCATTATACAATTTGTCAGCTGTCGACACTGAGTCGCATTCAACTACTGCATAAAAATATTTTAATCTATTCAGTTGATACCGTCGAAGTTTCTCCATATGATAAGTTGAACCTAAAATAAAAGAGTAAGATAACAAGATCTTAGATTAGCTCTAACATGGAATTCAAAGAATCCCTTTATATACAGCCACAAAAAATCTACAATAAGTATGCAGGAAGAAGAGGATTACGCTTTGGTTGCAAATTACTGTACCTTCCTCATTGCCGGCATCACTATTTGAATTGTCTGTTTTCTCTTCTGTTAACTCTATAGGGCCACGCACTTCCTCTTCCTTCATTCTTTGCCGTCCATATTCTGAAGGATAGATCTGGAATAATGGTGATTGGGGAGTACATATACTATGGAAAATGATGATTTGTTTTGGTTTGAAACAGACCCAGATGTACGAACTTAATACTAGCCTTCTATCCAGCATTGCAATATATCACTTAAATTGGTTTACATTTTTGTAAGTTTTAAAACCAAGTCAGATAAATATATTCAATCATGCCTTTAATGTTAATCAGCTGCCTGCAGTTGGTTGCAGCACATTTCACAATTAGCCCTTGGAATCTGTTCAAGAACTAATCAATATTTATAGACAGAATATAGAAATAATATTTGACAGAACAACATAAACTACTAGGTGCTTTCTGGACCAAGATATTTTATATGTATAAGATTTTAATGTAATTGCTGTAAACTTGCTTTGTAAACAGGTCAGAAGGCTAGCAACATATTTATTTCCATTCTTATTATAGATTTTATTCATAAGTCTGCATTTTGTCTTCAAATATTTATATTTGTACAAATAAGAAAACAATACTGTGAGAATACATACCGTTATTTGCTTAATCACACCTCTTGGAGGCAGAAAGGAGTTTAGCAGCACCATTAGATCTACAGCTTTGATGTTGTCCCAGTCCATGTTACATATAGCTATCCTGGAATAAACCATTTTTGATTAGATTATATCCTAGAAGAATATACACTAGGTACATACAGGCTACCTATTTTCACTTTTAAACTAGAAAATATGGATAATAATAAATAATTCCCACCCAGGACATCTTTGTGTAATGAGCATGAGGTTTTTGTTCTGGGTGTAATTTATCTATTTACAAAAGAAAAGTATTTAAATAGTTTGTCATGCATAACACAATCAGATAAATTGTTTATTTTGGGACTAGATGGCGCAGTGTATGTGTGAAAATATTATTATCATAGTCATCTGTGTATGCATTTTACTGAGTTTTGTTTGACTGTGGATTTTGTATGAAAACTTCGAAGTGGGTCCAAATGGAACACAACAAAATGAAAACAATACTTTACGTTTTTTCAGGTTTTACAAGATGTTTTTTGTAGCAGTAAGGTAAAATAATTTTGAAAAATTTAATATTTTCCAAACCTATTTGTAGATTCATCAGTAGTTTCAGCATCTGCATCTAGTTCTCCCCATTCATGTTCCAACTCACTGTCTTCCTCAGCCTCACTACTCTCTTCCTCTGAAGAACTATCCGTTTGCAGGACTCCTTTAATCATTAAATATATTTGACAATATTTACATAATTACTTATATTAATTTTTTACTAGATTCCACCCACATAGTACTTATTGGGATAAAAAGTAGCTTTTGTGTTAATTCAGACCATAATCTATCTCTGTGTCCAATTTCATCCAATTCGATCCAGTATTTTCTGCTTGAAAGACTAACAAACATACATTCTTACAAACTGTCATGTTTATAATATTAGTAGGACTACTGAACTTTGTGGCTAATGCTGTGTTGGCTTTTCCTTGTTAAATTTATGAAGTTTTAGTCTTAGTGATAAATTTAATATAATATTAGGAATTTATCAAATACAATACTCTATCTAGGTAATAGAGGGGGAGATTAAGATTTTAATGAGCATTATGTCTTTAAAGTTATTCAAGTTAGTATTTACAGAAAATATCGTACCTTCTCCACGGGCATAATCAATATCTAAATCTAACAACTTCTCTTTAATTTTTTTGTTCAATTTTCCTCTAGTTAGCTTGTCGTTTTGGAGGCTACTTGGTTTTTCTAGTTCTTCGTCGCCTGGGGGTCGTTTAACAAACTGTCCTGGTGTCGTGGTTCCAGATTCGTCCTCATTTACCTCATCATTTCCAGAACTTTCTTCCTCAGAATCCTCTACTTCATAATACTTCCTTAAGTTTTCAGTAGACGTCTCGTTTATAGGTCTTCCGCGCTTATCCACAGTGTATTTAACTTTAAACTTTTCATCTTTAAACATAGACTCAAACCGTTTATCTATTTTAACTTTTCGCTCATGTTTGGGTATCTGACGATATCGAGGATCGTTAAGATATTTAGTAAACCGACTGTCTTTTAATATGTCTCCCATCATAACAAAATAAAAAGAATTTAAGATTCTCAAGAAAGTTTTGGTTTCTTCCTTCAGCTTTTAGGTTAGATTTTGAATGAATGAGCGCCACAGACTAAATAGAGATACTGCGGTGAGTGCTGTCTGTAGGTAAGTAGTGTCTGTCTGTCTTGTCTTGGCTGTTGGCCATGGTTCTTCTATCACTGTCACAATCAGCTGTTTCAGTCAAGTGTCAATTCTGTCGCAATCTGTACTTATTCTCAATTACTCTCTTTCTAACCTATACAATTTGGTTTTAAACGTACTAAATAAAAAAATAAAACAATATGAACAGTATAGGCGAAGAATGCACAGAGTTGAAAAAAAAGTATGATGACTGTTTCAATAGTTGGTTCTCGGAACGATTTTTGAAGGGCGATCATGACGATTCAGTTTGTGCTGGAATCTTTAAAGTCTACCAAGACTGTGTAAAGGTATAAACATTTCCACTGCTAACTTAACTATCTATTACACTAGTTAACTACTTCTTATAACGATAGGGACTTAATGTAACATGATTTCATATTTCTAGAATGCTATGAAACAACAGAATATAGACTTCAAAGAAATTGATAAGGATGTACTTGGTACAGAGAACGAGTTCAAGACTCCTCCCACAGGCAACAGCAGTTGACATCTTATGTGTGCCTTCCAATTTCCATTTTCTGCATGCTGGAACATAAGTATTGGCAGAAATAGTAATGGGTAGAAAAACAAAGCAGTATGTATTGTAAACATGACATTAAGAATATGTGAAAATTAATTATCAGGAAAATAATGTAAATTCAAACAGAAAATAAGCATGTTCTATGTTGTTTCTTAATGTAACATGAAAGTTTATACTTATTAATAAATTACCTTACTTGGTGTTATATATTGATAAAGAATGTCCAATTATATTACAAAAGTAAGATGATTTATATAGATTTTATGAATGTAATAGCACCTTATTAAATATGTGTCATGATTGAAGCATTGAAGTGATATGATTATATATCTATTTATTTATTTTACAAGTTCTAATATTCACAACAATGGTTTCAAATAAAGCCAACCCATAGTAGATTCCCCAGACTGTCAAAATATTATATCCAAATAATGTCTCAATCATTTCACTTCAATGCAGACCTAGGATGACTGCAGTCTGTACCTATATTAAGAGTTTACTATTTTCGCTAGGAAAAAAACTATACATTTTGTGTGAACTATTTTAGTTACATATAGTTGTTGCTAGGGGCAGTATAACTTGATTCCATACAATAGGTATAGTATACTCAGTAGCATGTATAGTAAACTCGTAATATGGGTACTGGTCATGACACATTTTTGTAATCTACCTTATATATATCAGCTATGGTTGTATATAACTTCTAGTTGTGCAACTTCATTTAGAGCTAGCCTCTAAATAAAGTTGAACAATAACCCCTGTATTCATAAACATCATAAAAGCTCATTAAAGTTAAAATATGTTTATAATTCGTTTGTCTGTCTGTCTGTCGTCTTGACATTTATACTAGTAAGAAAGAGACGATAGTCCATTTTAAAGAGTCCTTTATGATTTTTATGAATAAGACCACTAGAAGTTTCCTCATTTTACCTAGTATAAACTATTTCTTATATTTGATGTAGTTTTAAAGGTAAATGCATCAGATAAAACATGAAAGACAACAATACAGTGATATAGTGTTTAGCAATGAAATGCTTGATAGTAATTGTGTAAATATTGTGTGATATGTTGATTTATGGAGAAGATTTTAAAAGTTCTACTAAGCACAGTCTTGCATTTATTGTTTTTTAGTATTTGACTTATTAGAATAGTTGTAGATAATAAAATGTGGTTTTCAAATCATTGTTCTGTTTCATTTCAATTTATTTGAGCATTCTTCCTAAATCTTGTGCAGAATGTTTCACATAAAATCAGGGTTGGTTACTTTTATTTGACTTGGGGTGATTGTTCCAAAGCCAGATAAAAGTATGTACTACTTGTGGGGAACATTGGAACCCTTAATATTAGATATTAAAAAAATGATGCTTAATCAATCATCAATTCAGTATTGTATAACTAATTTATTAGTAGAGGAATTGAACTTCTTTAGCTCTAATACCTATTTATAAAAAAGAAAACACATCTTAAGTTGTATACCTATTTAATTTGTTTATCATTATTGTATAAAAATATTATTTTATCTTTGACTGGTGTCCCGAGGTCTGTATACATAGCCGCGACTCTTCATTTCTCTGATTACACCAGCTGGCAAGCGCCCTGACACTGAGATGGCATATACACCCTTACAAAACCGACCTGCAAGAACCACAATACGACTATAATATTTGCAGCTCCTAATAATCAGGCCAGGATTGGTTAATGTCCTCTCTTTTAAGGTTTCAGAGTCCCATAAGAGTATAGTACCTACATGTGCAGTCTTACCAAAACCCTTACCTGTTTGTCGGATAAGAGGTTAGCCTTGGTAGGTACTAAAATGCTGTACTTTTGCAAGCATAAAATAATATATAATATAATATATATTATAATATATATAATATATTTTTTCTATGACTGCAACAAGCTAAAAAAAATTTTAGTATTCACATGTTACAATTTTGAATATAAAAAATTTGTACAATATCCCAAGAAAAACCCAAAACTATGCTGATTATTCACATGGCTTACAATACATGTGACCCGACACTCACTAGGCCAGGCACTAGGACGTGCAATAAAGTGTATTATTCCTTAAAAAACTAGTAGTGAAAACATGGATGAAAATTTGTTTAGCATTTTTTAGATTATTATGAACATCATTAGACAGAGATTGAGGTTCAATCAAGTTGGTTATAGTAATATGTAGTATAATACTTACTAATTCTTTGCCACTTGCAAACCCAGCTGTCTTCTGGACTCATGACTGCGATCATCCTGGAAATTGTAGTAATGCTTGTTATACTCTGTGGGCATAAATGTTTTTATTTTTCTCAACACAGTACAAACACATATTTGTTACATTTAATTTAGCTATTTATCAGATCAGTATATTGTGGGGGACTGGTGCCTGAGCTAGGCTTTAGGGGCCTGTGTACAGGTCTTTTCACCCTAAGCCAGTTACATACATTTTATCAAGTATGCTCATTTTAAAAATATTAACACATTTTGGTAACAATAATAAATAGAGCAAGAGCAGCGGTGGCACAGCAGTACGGACCTTAGATTTATTAGGTTCAGGTTTGATTCCCAGTCGTGCCCAAACATCACATTTATTTGTCATTTCTAGTAGCCTATTGCTATGTCATTGGGAGTAAATTAAAGAATGTAAGTAATGTAAATGTAGTATGAAATGTAAGTTATATGTGAAAAATATTTGCAGAAGTCATACAACATTTATTTGCAATCAATGTTATATAACCATATGCCCGCTTGAAGGTTAATTGTAAAAAACATACATACTGACACTAAAGCTATTGTAGTTTCATACTCCCAAACTAAAGTTAAGGTACAATAAGGTACAATTTATCTATGCATTTATTAATCCAATGATCTGAAGCTTAATGCAATAATATGCAGCAGTGTGTCATATAAATAAACACAATTTTAGACAGAAATGTACAAACACAATTTTAGTCTTCTACAAATTTTAATTTTATGGTTAATTCTGGTCCAGTAAATTATTATTACCCATCAAAATTGTTACTTGTGCAGTCATAAACATTGTCTTTATTATTCTTCATACGTAGAAACTCATCACAGTTGTCACATCCATCATACTCAAACTGTTCGAATGTCTGAAAACCAAAAGGTAGACACTTCTAAAATTTTGGACTTCTAATATTATTTCATAAAGACACCCGGATAGAGTAGCGCTTTAAGACTAATTTTGACTTCTTTTGAGCAAGTTTCCTCTCACTCCCCATTTTCTTCAGAAGCATGCTTACTTGTTTGCATTACTGTCAAATTTACAATTAATTTAACCTTCTCAATACTCAATAGCCATGCCTGTGGTGCTTTACACCAAAATATACCTACAATGAATAGGTGCAATGGATGAAAATGAAACCAAACAAAAAATACGTATTTTTTGTAGCATTTATAGGACACGATCGGTTCTCAAGCGCCTCATTCCAGACTAGTTTTTACAGAGTATTATTACAATTTTAAAATAGTCTCAAATACACCTTAAATTGAATATTACAAAATACGGGCGCACACGTAAAATGATTAGCACCTTTATATGTACCATCAAGGAAACAAACCTTAATAAGTGAGCATACCAAACAAGCTCTCAATCCTCTGAGGTCTTTGGGCACGGTATCCAACGACATTGTGTACCTATATGTCTATAATAATATTAATTGCATGAATTACAATGTTCGCTAAGATCACTTATTTTTGTCTTATAAATTTGCCGCTACAAATTGGCAAAATTAATAAATAAAATGGAATTAGAAATTAGAGTAGGCAGTCTGAAATGAATCGAACGAACGAACAAAACAAACTACCACTGACGGACGTGACAGACTAATGACATTGTCAATTAAAATGACGTTGGCCTCCCAATTTTCAGTTCTTAGTCTCATGACGGGTTTAAACTATTCAGCCTCTTAACATAACCAAGGAATGCTACTACCACAGTATATAATAATAAAATACTATCTTCTACTACTAATACTACTCTGAACTTCTTAGTTTTGACGCTGAGGCTATTCCATAGATTTTGGATATACCTAGGCTATGCCGACTTTAACATAATGTAAAGAGTCTACATATTCTTTTAATCAATACTCTGTAGAGCTATTATAGAGTTCAGACAGCGTTTATATCACGGAATAGATTTATTTCATCTTAATAGTCTGTGATTTATTTAAAACTGTAGTTGTACATCACTTTGCTCTAATGTCAATAGTTTTTTTTTTTTTTTTTTTTTTTTTTTTTTTTAATGGCTCGGTTGTAGACCATTTGCCAATATCAAAGTTAAGGAAACTTATAAAACATTAAAACAATTTAATTTAGAGCGGATGGAAAAACCAGGATAGGATTTGGGAAGGATTAAATTTTTAAGTTGGTGTTTAAGTTTATAAAATCAACTAGAATAGAATATATACGAGGGTTATTATGATATAGAAGTAACTGGATAGAAGTAGGTAAAGGGACAGGAATAGATATCAAACTATTATAAAATAAATAGGAATCATAGAGGGGGCAGGAAAAAAATATGTGATTTATATCAGCTACACCGATGCCACATTCGCATTCGTCAGATTGTAAGATTTTGAGACGGGCAAGATGCGCCGGTGTGCTGTTGTGGCCCAAACGCATGCGTATAAGTGAGGAAGTTGAACGTTTATTATAAATTAGTTTGAAAAACCACGGTTTGCTCGGGATAGAGGGCTGGACTGTTTTGTAATATTTGCCCTTTACCGTAGAACTTTCCGCCCAGAGGCTATTCCAAGAATCTTGAAGATAGTCTGTGGGTAAAGAGCCAAGGTCATGGCAAAAGTTTTTATAAGGAAACATATCACCATCGACGACAGCCTCATTGGCCAGTTTATCTGCTCTACAGTTACCAGAGATGTTACTGTGACCAGGTATCCACGCAAAACAAACAGAGTAACCCGAGATGTTGCACATGTTTAAAAGCTGACGTAACTTAATGATAATAGGGAAAACGGTTTTTAACTTAAAAGGAAACTTCGATAACGATTGTAGCGCACTCATAGAATCGGAAAAAATTATGGTTTTCTTTAACTGTAATAAAAGGACTAATTCTACGGCCTTGAGGAGGCCATAACATTCACCGGTAAAAACAGAGGTCTGTGGAGGGAATTTCACCTTTTGAACTATTTTAGATTGATGGTGGAATATCCCAACACCTACGTTACCTGAAGAAGAGTTTTTAGAGGCATCCGTATAAATGTATTGGTAGTCTTTCCAATCATTATTTAAGATGATGTTAAATCTTTCATTAGCCATGGAGGTGTCTTTATCTATGCCGAAGTTATATGTTATGTCAATAGATCTTACTAGAGATTCTAGGTCGCTGGAAAAGAAAGGGTGTGTAGGAGATCGATGCGTGGGGGCTTGTAAGGACATAAACTTACGAAAACTGACAACAGTGCATGGAAGTGGTTTATGAGACCAGGAATTACATGTTTCAATAAGAGTGGACAGAGCCTTAAGTTTATCATATAAGGGATGGTTAGAAAATTGAAAAGCTCTAAACAAGAATTTATCACATAGATACTGACGGCGAAGGAACATAGGAGGATCGACACATTCTATTTGTAAAGCATTGATAGGACTTGACTTCATAGCCCCAGATACTATTCTGAGAGCCTTAGCCTGAATGCGGTCAATTTTAGCAAATGCAGCCAAATTGCCAGGGGCCAATAAAAATGTACCGTAGTCTAGGACACTACGTATGAGCGCGTTATAAATAAGTTTTAAAGTATAAGGGTGAGCACCCCACCATACCCCTGCTAGGCATCTAATAATGTTTAGAAGGCGTTCGCATTTCGAATTTATATAGTCACAGTGTGGAACACCTAAAAGTTTGGAATCTAACATTACTCCTAAGAATTTAACATGGCTCTTTAATGGGATTGGTTGGCTATCATAATATACGAGAACAGGAGGGCGAAGACGTTTTCTGGAAAACAGCATAACGGAGCTCTTGGATGAAGAAAGTTCAAGACCGTTATAATCTAACCAAGTTTTCAAACTATTGAGTGCCGAGGACAGAGAAGTACAAGCGGACTCGATTGATTGGTGAGAACAGTATATAAGTAAGTCATCAGCGTATTGTAAAACGCTAACAGGGCCATTTAAAGAGGATTCTAGATCATAAGCGTAAATGTTGTATAATATTGGACTTAACACTGAGCCTTGCGGTAAACCTTTCCACACAATGCGTGTTAAATTACGCCTTGTGTGGAAAGAGTCTTCTGAAGAGTCGGCGTTCGGAGTTTGCAAATGTATGTATCTACTGGACAAAATATTAATAATAAAGTTAGACAGGATTACAGGGATATTAAGAGCATTTAATTTTTGATATAGAATACTTAATACTACATTATCATACGCAGAAGTTATATCTAAGAAAGCAGCCACGACTGATTTTTTAGATAAGAATGCTAACCTAATATCAGTTGTTAATATGCTGACACTGTCCAAAGTGCTTTTACCACGGCGAAAGCCATATTGAGAAGGACTTAACAGCTGGTTACTCTCAATATACCACTCCAACCGGTTTTTAATTAGGTGTTCAACGATTTTGGTGACAACGGGAGATAAAACAATTGGCCTATAGGAAGAAACATCTGATGAGTCTTTACCAGGTTTTAAAATCGGTATGACTTCTTGTACTCTCCAAGAAGAAGGTACATTACCAGTAATCATGATGTTATTGATGACATCTAGTAGGTAAGAAAGGAAACTGTCACTAAGATGAGAAAAAAAAGAATAGGGAATTCCGTCTTCTCCAGGAGTGGATTCTTTACTAAAGTTATTAACTATGGCTTTGAGTTCTGAAAGGGTAAATAAACTACTAATGAAACCTAGTGTACCTTCAGTATTTACCGGTGGTCCTATTAATAAAGGGATTTGCTCAGCCACTGAGGGAGGAGAAAGTTTATCCAAAAATGAATCAGCTAGAGGTAATGGAAGCGTTGCAGAGCATGTTTCTTTAAACGCAGATCTAAATCTCCTGATGTTCTGCCAAACTGCAAACGGCCTAGTTTGGGGGGATAAGGATAAACAGAAAACTCTCCAACTTTCATGTTTCTTTTTCCTAAATAGCTTTCTAGTTTCTCGGATAGAGTTACAAAGAATCTCAAAGTTTTCGTTTGAAGCAAACTCCCTATACCTTAGTTCGGCCAGCTTGCGATCCCTGATAGCTTGAGTGCAATCATTATCCCACCAGGGAGGGGATGGAATATAATTATGATGGCTAGACTTTTTCGGGAATGTTGCATCCGCGACCTCTATAATGACATTTGCCATGGCAATGGCAGATTCATGTTCGGAGCCCTGAGTGACATTGGGAAGTTGTGACAGCTTGTCATCTAAACGTTGTTTGAACAAATGCCAATTAGCGTTATCTAGTTTGTATTTAAAACGGGATTTACGTTTGGGTTGAGTTTCAACCGCAAAAGCAAAATCTAAAAGTAAAGGATAGTGGTCGCTTCCATATGTATAAGGGAGGGATCTCCAAGTAATCAAAGATGCAAGATCCGAAGTGCAGATTGATAGGTCTGGTGCACTGAGCCCCTCCGTTGGGGCTGAACGCCTTGTTGGGGAGCCCGAGTTTAAAATACATAAATTATGGGAGTCAACTATGTCTAAAATTAAATTGCCATAACTATTGGAAACAGAGCTTCCCCAAGTTTGATGATGACAGTTGAAGTCTCCGATTAATATAAATGGTCTTGGAAGAGCCGTTATGATTGTGTCTATTTCAGATAATATGTCATTAGTTGGACGGGGAATATAAATAGAAACAAAGCATATGTTCTTAACAGTAACTGCAATAATAGAGTAATCATTGTTGTGAGGTGGAATACTAAAGTGAGAAAATAATACTGGGTGGCGGATAAGCAATGCTACCCCACCATAACCATCAGAGCGGTCTTCTCTGACACATGCATAACCTGGAATCCTGAATATGGACTCAGGTTTTAACCATGTTTCTTGGACTGCTATGATAAATGGTTTGTATTTATTGATTATATGGATTAAATCAGATTTTTTTGATATAAGACTACGACAATTCCACTGAATTATTGCGGACTGATCCATTATTGTTTTTAATAAAAGAAGAAAATGCTTCAAGTAGTGGGGCAGCGTTTGACGGTAAAACTTGAAATTGGGAAAGCAAAGTAATTAAGGAGGAAAGGAAATCATTGATGTTAATTTCTGTATCATTTTCTTTACTTTTATTTGTAATGGCACACCCATAAGATGGCTCAGGCATCGAATATTCGCTGATAATTTTTCTATGAGCGTCCTTGTCATATCCCTTTCTAGGGCTAGGAGGAGGACGAGGTTTACTAAAAGTGGTTTTTTTATAGCTAAATGAAGTGTTTTTTACAGGTGATGGCAAATTAACAGGTAGGGCTGTGGGTTGCGAATATGCAGGGGAAGATGAAAATGAAGTAGCAAGAACAGCATCTGCATATGAGACCCTAGAAATGGGAGGGTGTAATTTTGAAGCCTCTAGATAAGAAATACATGATTTTGCCATAACTTCTTTTATATTTCTTTGCCGAACATACTCAGGGCATTTCTTGTCAATAGCAAGATGTGCACCGTTGCAGAGGCAACATTGCACATCATCCTCATCAGCTGAACAGCCATGGCCAGAATGGCCTTGTCCACATCGAAAACATCTTGGAACTGAACGACATTGAGCCTTAACGTGTCCGTAACGGCAACAATTATAACACTGAACTGTTGGATAAATGTATAATTCTACAGGCAATGAGTTATAACATACAAATATTCTTTTTGGCAAAACCTGACCATCAAAGGATAAAACTACAGTTTCTGTTGCTTTAAAAGATGTAACACCATCAACTACTACCTTTTTATTTAATCGTCTCACTTTGATAATGGGGCCGCAGCCTGTAGGAATATTAGTGTTTTCTTTTATTTCTTCTTCAGACCAATCCGAAGGGATCCCTCTAACTATACCTATTCTCGTAATGATAAAAGAAGGGATAAATGCTTTTAGGTTGCTGGTTAGTAAATCAGTGTTGCTGAGGAAAATGTTGGCGTCATTTAACTGATTGAAGGAAATAGATAGGCGATTTCTGCCAATGCGTTTTAAACTACCATTGATAACATTTTTTATGTTGTGTTTTTTTAAAAATCGACCAAATGTAACCGGGTGTAATGTGGTACCATCATTTTGAGACTGTGTTTCTTTTACAATATGTACAACATATGGGGCAGAGTCACTGTTGGTAAACAAAGACCTTACTGGTGGCTGTTGGGGAAGAACTACTGGGGGCTGAACAGGCTTTTCCACGTCGGAACCACAACCGCAATATCCGTCGATCTTTTTACCATCTTTATTGCGTTTTGTATGTTTTTTGTTGCACGTCCTGCAAATACGTTTCGCCGCAATTCGTTTTCTTTTGTCGCCTCTTAATGACACGGATGAAGCATCTGTGTCCATGCTAGTTTCAGCATTATAATCTATAGTAACATTGTGGGCAATGTCGGGTATTGTACCCCCGGGATCCCCGGGGGGATCCATGGTAATAAAAAACTATATGCTAAAACTTACCAAGCTCTTCTGGCACTAATTTATAAATATACTTATATTTACATAAAAATGTACAAAATTATATTACATACATACAATTACATATAAAGAGTTTAATTTTAAACCTTATCCTGGGTAAAAAGTTACTTAAAATATTTTTTTAACTGAAACACTAAAAAACCGCGTCAGCCAATTTTTAGGTTTCCCGCGCTTCTCATGTCAATAGTTTCGGTCTGTGATAGCATTCTCTTAGTAGTCTGTGCTGTGATAGTTTCCGCCATAGATTTAGGAGGTAAGCTGACGCTTACAGTAGATTGGCAATGTAGTGATCAAGACGAGACCAAAAACCAATTGCAGTAGTGTGCGTGTTTTGTGAATGTGTGCGTGGCGCATAGAGCTTGCTGCACCATGCACCGCCTGATACTTCGATTATCGATAACACTGTTTGACGGCTAGTGATTATATTCTAACAGAATAAAAAAATATATAATTAGTAATCATTTATTGATATCACACTATTTATATCAACATTGTTTTTGTAAGTTAAGACACATTACAATTTTTAAAGTTTGTTAATATAACAGTTTGGAAATCAATATTTCGTTAATTATGAAGTGAAATGCTTTGGTTAATTTATGAGATATGCCATTTCAGTAAATTTTTGCTTTTATTTGAACGAATGTCATGTAGCCACCAGTATATTAAAAAATAATTTGGCAAAGATTGCGGTTTGAATTAAAATAATCGCGTCAAAACAGTACCAAATGATTTCATTAAAATCCGGCAGTGGCCACATGATAGCTGTTTAGCGCCGTTATTTCTGTTGGATTTTTTTAGTTTCGAGATATTTTTTCATAAATGCAACTAAAATGCACAAAATAAACCTCAATATTAGGTAGTCATAACAATGCTACAAATGTTTCAATTGAAAGGAGAGTTAATTCGTGTTTGGGACCTTCTAACCCAAAATTGAGACAAAAGTGGTTCTAGTCTTAGAAAAGGCATAACCATTTTGGTCCAAATACTGCAATCATTAAAACTGCCTCGGTGGTCCTCTTACCCCTAGTTAGTAGTTAGCCATGGACTACACATATAAACCAAGCAATACTATCTGTCTCGAGAGCAACGGTTCTTTGGCGAAAATATGAAGATATTTTTCCATTTCCGAAGTCCATCATAAGACCACCATTTTTTACTATGGCAGTATATTATTTCAAACATAAATAGAATTTTCAAAATCCGTTCACAATTGACGGAGAGATCGGAGAACATACATCAAAAAAAAAAACATAATAACCTAAACCCAAAACAATATCTCATATTTCAGAAGTCGGTTAAAACTTAAAAAAAAATAACGAACATCACGAAAGTTGTATGGAACCTATACCGGTTATCTATTACACTATAAAAAAAAATCGATAAATATTATCGATAATAGTAAGACTCTATATTGAAAAAGTGGTGTTAAAAATAGCGGGAATTCACGTATTTGATATTATTTTAAATTGACTGCCTATGCATTTAGAATATTAATGTGATAAAGCACTATGATTTTTCCTATCTAATTATGTATAAAACTTTTGCAGCAGTTTTAAAACAAGGCATGTAGGGAGCAAAACATATCAGTCCTAGCTTTTTTTTTTTACGATGGAGAATGCATGACGCGTACCCCGCCTTATTTCAGAGGACGAGGCGGGGTTATGTAGGACTCGTTTAAGGCCGCAGCCACCCCTTAAGCGCAGGCCGAAGGCGACCTGCGCAGGGCCCTACCCACTAAACTCCACCAACTCCAGCATCCACGCTCGGCGGGAACACGGGATCCATAAAGACACAACCGCGAACCCGCCAGATATTAGTCCTACCTAAGTGTAAAAAGTATAATTTTGTGAGTTTTCTCTTTTAGATGCGTGACATGCTGGTACAGAACAGGAAACCATAATAACTATCGTCTATTTAATACAAAATTTCGCTTTAAAACTTAATATATAAAGAGATATAGTTTTATTTGTTCCGGTCACGATTAACAATTTTACAGTACGGGACCGTAGCGTGTACGTGTTTTGTCTCGTCTATCTATCTTACTCTAACATATGTGTATCCTATTCTCTATCTCTTTCGCTTTTCCGATCTACTTATGCTAGATCTATGGTTTCCGCAGCGTACGCGTTAATGAAACTATTATTTAACGGGTACCGCCCTCTTGATGGGACCACCCGTAACCGTAAGCGTTTATATGCTCTTTGCCCGTGACGATGAAGTCTGAAAAGACTCTAAAAC
Source organism: Meganola albula (assembly GCA_936450015.1). NCBI lineage: Eukaryota > Metazoa > Arthropoda > Insecta > Lepidoptera > Nolidae > Meganola > Meganola albula. The sequence continues at coordinate 5,801,428 of OW388155.1, read as the reverse complement.
GTCGGGATTTAAAATCTATACTAATATTAAAAAGGTGAAAGATTTGATGATTTGTTTGTTTGTTACGAATAGGCTCAAAAACTACTGGACTGATTATAAAAATTGAAGACATGAGTGGATGAAGGTGATATGAAACAAAAACCAAAACTCGAGAAAATTAACGTTAAACGTTTTTTAATTGTAGAAACGGTAATGTTCGACTACTACTACTACTACGGTATGATACTAAGACTTATAAAAGTTGTAGATAATTATGTATTTATTTGAGTACATAATCCTATTTGATAAAAGCTGTATAGGTTGGTAATATATACAAAATAATGTACATAACCCCTTCATTCACAGACATGACACTTGTGTAAATAAAACAAGATTAATTTATGAACGTGTTTTATTTAAAAAAACCCATCAAAATCTGAAACTTAATCATTAATTTCGATTTTTTTTTGTAGAAATAACGATATTCTGGCTTCACATTTTTGAACTGGTCTCTAATGTTATCCTTTTTCTCTGTTGATAGCTATTGTGCCATAGTTACCTGCTATCTAAAATAAAATCATCTGGTCTAGAGTTTCTTCCTATAACATTTTATTAGGTCTGTTGGAATCTCTTCCCCTTTGGGCCTGGAGTTGGGGCTGAAGCTCCGCTCTTAATCTTTTCTACAATAATATTTATCCACTTTCCTTCGCCCAATCTGATATAAAGCACAAAAGACAAACTTGCAAACTTCTTGTCTAATACCGTCATGAGTGACAAAATGTTTAAAGGTTAGATACTGTTTTATAGATCCTTTTCTTTGTCTTTCTGGTTTATTTACTAAACTGATAAATACTAGTGCATTTTCCCTTTAACATCTAATGAGTAAAATTCTTTTAAAATCCGCTTCCTTTTTTTTTCTAGTGAAAAATTATCTGAACACTTGAACTTAATCTGCATTTTTCTTGGCACAACAAACCTTCTTTAATATCTTTTTTGCGCTCTAAAGAATTTTAGTATGACAAGTACCTACTCTTCTCCTTTTTGTCTAGCTAATGCTGTTGCTTTTTTCTTCCACTGCTCAGGGGTTTTGCGACGTTTTTTGGAGTTATGCTCTTTGAGCAGGAACACCTTTTGCTCTCTTTTTATCAGCAAATTTTGTTGCAAACCACATTTAAATGTTTCAGGAATAGGAGTTTTGGTAACTATACAAAGTCTCAAATCCAAATTAATGAAGTAGTTAGCAAATGCAAAGGATACAAGGTTTAAAATAATAACAAAACACTTTCAAATCAAAATGCTTACCTATTTCTCCATAGAGTCCATTGAACACTTGTTTTTTTCACGTCACTGCCACTTGATTTTAACACAGTATTTAACATTTACATCGCCCGAGACATTTTCGTTAAATAATTATCTAAATAACTCTAATAACTATTTAAAATATTGAAATAAAACTATTTTATAACGGATTTTATCGCGGTTTAATTTAGATTTTAGATCCCGACGTTTCGAAGTCTTTTCAAACTTCATGGTCACGGGTGGACTGAAAAGACTTTGAAACGTCGGGATCTAAAATCTAAAATAAACTGTTGAACAACCGTTAATTTTGTGAATGAAAACTTTATAAATGAACAAGTTGAAAAATGAATGAAAGTGTTATGAACATACCACGATGCTTTCTTCTTATAATATTATAAGATCAATGTATCAATTTTACTGAGTTAAATCGTAAATGAAGGAGCTAAGTACGGACATAACACTTTCTTCCACTATACGTTTACTATTTAGACGAACACTTTGACACATGAATGAAAGCGTTATGAATATAACATTACACTTTCTTTCATACTTATTGTATGATCAATGTCTCAATTTTTAGCTAGTTAAATCATGAATGAAGGAGCTAAGTAGGAACATAACACTTTCTTCCACTATACGATTTTGTGATATTATCTTGAAGTTGAGTGTTAAGTACCCTTCACACATTCATCCACTAAGAAGTTTAGTGTTGTGTGTACATATACCCTTCATCCATTATTTTTATGGTTTTACGCTTATTAAAACTTAAATCGGAGGATGCCATGACTTCAAAAGCGACATAACACCTTCATTTCTAAAAAAAAACGAAAATTTGAAAAAATGCGACATAACACTTTCATCCACTCATGTCTTCAATTGTTTCACGATTAGAAAAAGGCTAATGGGGAAATAATAATAAAGGCTAATGGTAATTATAGGCTAAAATAAATTAGGGAATAATTAGGGGAATTAATACTTCGTTAATGTAACCCAAAATTTGAAAAAAATTACGAAAAATATCATATTTCAACATTTATTGCTCTTGCAAACAATAGATCAAATCAAGCGCTTATATGCTCTCTGGATCAATTAAATTACAAAAAAGGTTTACAAAGAAAGAGTCCGCGATGGTATAATATGTACCCATAGATTTAATCTATTTATCTCTAGATAACCCACTATAATCATTTCTTACCTTTTAATATTTGAGAAAAACTTCCCCTCAAATTCTTGTGTTGACATCCAACATCTTAGTGACGTACATCACGCAACGACGATGATGGCGCGTTCCGATTATTTAATCTTATTTGATACTGTTTCGTTACTATTAACGAAACATTAACTATTAAATAATTAAATAATAATAACTATTTATTAGGGTTAACTACTACTGCTACATTTTATTGTTATTTTTTGTGTTCAGTTTATTGCCATATTGAAGGGTACGTAAAACTTTACTTATTAGAGCATTGGCGTATCTAGGGTTATTTTTGAGGGGGGGGATACAGAGTCATTATCTACTCAATGTACACTATACATTGTATTGTGAGTAGGTGCAATTATTCGGTTAGGATTAATTACGGTGAAGTGACGCGAGAGTTTCCATGAACCAGCATCCAGCATGACCCTTACAGACCATCCTGGGGTGGGCACGGCCCACCCAGCCCCACCTATTTATACGCTTATGTACCTAGTGGAGAGAGAAGTCTCGTGTTAAAAGTGTTGGACTTTTCTGAAAACGAAAAGCAGTTGTATTTACCTGTTGTATCAAGCAGTAAAAAGAGACGAAATCGCGGTTGGAAACTTGTGATATTTTTTTGTGGACAGTACAACCATGCGTCTGTGACGTCACCGCCCCGTTGTCACGCAGCCCCGTGTTGCACGGATGGATCATGAAAGAAAGTAACAACTTGGGATGTGCCGATTTTAATGCGTTTTTTATTGGAAAGCTAAGGTAATAGAGATTACTCGTAACTAAAAAAAATCGAGGTTTATTATGTTTCCTGCAGGTGTACTTATGTAAATAGGCAGGGTAGGCAGAGCGCCAAAGGTGTAGGTATGTGATTATGAGAAATCCAGCTTGGTTATTATCTTATCTTATCTTATAAATGGGGCTGGTAAACCCAGTGCACTTCAACCCAGTACACTTCGTCCCAGCTGGATCTTTTGTGTATCCCCTTTATGCTATGAAGCTTCAGGTGTTCTTCCTCCACACAGCTTGCCCATGACTGCTGTTATCCGTCGGGGACACATAAGGTCGTATTCATCAGGAGTAGGGCGGTCAACAGTGAATCGCACTCGCACAGTACGTGCTCCATAGTTCCATCGCATCTCCATATCCTAAGCAAGTGGGACTTTCCGCTAGCCCTATTTTGAGCAGGTGTTTCTGCAGCCCAAAGTGCCCAGTTAGTGCATCTACTTCCAGTCTTATTTTAGACCTTGAGGTACTCTCAGCCTCTGAGAGTACCTCAGGGGCCAGTCGCCTATAAATTGTTGGAGTGAAGGAGCACTTTGGTCTGTTTCCATAGCTCTTGGTGTTTTTTGTAGGCATATTTTTTTATTCTCCTTTAATCGTTACGGTCGTAACACCAATGAACGGTTCTGGGCCAAGAAAGGCTCCATCGACTCCTTTCTGGAAAGTCAATCAGCCTTTTCCTTCATCAGGCCTTCATGGCCTGGGGTCCATTCAAGACCAACTTTGTTATATGTCCTACAAGCGTTTAGAGACTTAACGCAGTCCAGAATTATACCTGAACCTATTTTTTTTTGGTAGCTTAGTTATTACTTAAGTGGATACCGTTTTTGCCGATGAGAAATCCTTTATGGGTTCCCCCGCCCCTTGTGGCCTCAGAGCAATGGGTTCTCACTAAAAGCCCACAGGTATTATTTCGCGTATTTATGTTATAGGTCACGGGAACTACTTGCGGACACAACTCACACAACCGTGACGATAAGTGACTATATACTTTGAGTTTGGAGGTTGGAGTCTAAATAGGTAAGTTGGATTTTTTTATACTGTTTGTAGGTACGATTTACAAATCACGAGACCAGCCTCGTATTTTAGGTAGGTCGAGATATTACCTATCTATAATGTTTTGAACTGAATTTTCAAGCACTTGCAACAAGAATGCTTAATCGTATTTTTTTAAATTTCAGGGTAGTGTAACTGAGTTTAGCAGCATGACCCTTACAAGAACACTAGCGCTGCGCCCGCGTCTGCGAGACTTCATTTGTAAGACAGATTCTATGTAGATAGGTCCACAGCTTGCAATGGTTATCTTATCTTATCTTATATCTTTAAATGAGCAATTTTTGTGTATAAATACATATATTATTGGAATCTCGGAATCGGCTCCAACGATTTTCATAAAATTTAGTATATAGGGGGTTTCGGGGGCGATAAATCGATCTAACTAGGAAAAATACCGAGCAAAGCTCGGTCATCCAGATATTTTTTTTAAGGGAAGGTTAATAAAAGTAAGTTCTATGTACAGGCGTACTATGTACCAATTTAGGTAAGTATTACCTACCTACCAACCTGTCAAGAGTTTTAGGTAAAAACTACCTTTTAAATAAAACAGCTCAGTACAATCGTTTTAAAAAAGTATTTAATAATTAAAATAAATTTGTAGGTATTATTTTTAATAATGACAATGATTTCACAATTCGCAGTGGAAAAGAGTGATACACAACAAAATACAAAAATAATACTAACCAATTTTAATTATTAATACGAGTAATATATTTCATGTTTAAGTAACCAACCTACCGAGTAGACAGCTACTGGAGGAAGGTACCAACAAAAACCACCACCTACCATCACCATTGAAATAAAAAAAATAGGAACTATAAAAAAAGATTGCATAACGCTCAACTCCATTTCTCAAGTTGAAATTTATTTGTATTTCACAATAGTAAAAATAACTGGTAAGTACCTAAGTTAGTGTGATAGATACTAGGAACCTAGGTATCTATTAGTTTAAATTCTTTGTCGAAATAAGGTTGCTCTTCGCATCATTCGTACCATTTTCTAAAGAAATTACGGGTATGTATGTACCTAGTACCTACATTAGTCTGTAGGTACTGGTAAAACGGTAATTAATCGAGGCGCAAACTTAATTTGGACGGGTTATATTTTAAATTTACAACAATTACAACTTAGGTAAATTGTCTCAATAGAACAAAGTACTTATGGCACCAATTCTATAGTTCAAAGAACTCAAAATTAGAATAATTATGACCATCATTTACTAACAATCTACAGAAGAAAAGGACGGCTATGAAATGTTTAGAGACATCAAAAAGTTGTTATGTCTTGTTCTTTAACGTATTTTTAGATGACATGCTACCTTAGAGCATATTTTACAATGCTACGCGTCGTTGAATGAAACACGGTAAAGTGTAAATTGTAAACAATTTCGAAATCTATCTCTTTCTTTATTTATATGTTACAGCCGTTTTTTTCATTCCGCCTATTAGTAAAAGGTTACATGTAAGTATTTATCGAAAGGACCACTATTACTTAGACTTATAATACGTATCCATAATCTATAATTAGTAGCAGGTACGTAAGTACCCAAACAAAAGTTTGTGGTGTCTAAACTTGGTTAGTTAGTGAATAGCCTAATTGAACACGATGACGCACGCTTGGAGACTGATGCCTGAAGATTTGTCTGTCTAACAGGCCGTTCACACGGAGACATTCGATTCTTTGCGGGTACTGATTTTTGTAGGAACCGAATTAGTGGCAAAGCAACAGTATTTCAAGGCACGCGTTCACAGAAGCTTACGGTTGTGGAATCGGTTCTTAGTGTAAGAATAAGAATAAGAATATGATTTTTTGCAAATATGGGTAGTACATTTTAAGTGGTGTAACAAAATTTATCAAGTTCAACCATATTTTACCAAAAGGCGTGCAAAATTTAAAAAGTGGTCCGATAAAAGTGTGAACGCGAGTATTGAAAACTGTTGCAAAGAATCGGATGTCTCCGATTGAAAGGGCTGTAACTGCACAAACAAGGAACTTATGTATTTTCGCTTAGAGTATGGGAGCTAGACGAAAAAAAGTGTAACCGGAACGGAAATTCTTTTTTTTAGGTGTTTTAAAGAAATTGCTAATTGAAAAATATATTTCAGTTAAATAACCGTCAATAAAGATATGGTTATTCCCATAATCTCGTTCGAATCAGGGCACCTAGACAAATTACATAGCGAAGCGATATCGAAACATTGAAAAGAACAAAATATATGGTATTGTCATTCACCTTCGAAATGTCACGTGACAATTTTAAGTCAATTCCTTAAATTTTGTTCTATTCAAACTTTCGTTATAGCTTCGCTATGTAATTTGTCTAGAAGTCCAGTTGTTCCAAAGACACCTTACTAGTTTTTTATGAGTATCTCTAATCAGTATTAAAGGATTAATCGTGCGTATTCATAAGAAAGAAACAGAAGAGATAGGAAACAAGTCCTATCAGCTTCCTACACCCTGTAGTACAAGTACCTAAGTATGTACTAAGTAGAAATAAGCGAAATGGAGTATAGAAATTCAGCACCGGTTCATGTTAAGTAAAAAACTTCCTAGCTGTGTTCTGTTTCTTCTACTTCGGGTACACACCGATGCACCCACGCATGAGCGGCCTCGTCTATAAAAATTGGTTTACACCAGCTGGCCTCCGCAGGGCAAATGCAACTGTAAAAAAAAAATATTATTTTCATTTATAACTTATTTCAATAACACTTTAGAGTTCAGTTAGTATGATATTTTTTTTGTTTTAATACGTTAACTGAGAGCAGTTTGGTCTCGATTTCAAGTGGCAGGAACTGTCAACGAAGACGTAGATGGTAGTACATCTAGTCAATACCTAAATGGAAACGCTAGTTTATCGAGTACCAACAAGTACAGTCCCCCAGACCCGTCCAGGCTTCACTAGGTACGTATCATATTTTACCTTTGTTTCATGATAATTAGACATTTTTATTAAGAACTACCTAGGAGAAGGTTGCTATCAATGGACCACCGCTTTCATCGGACCGCTTAAATGTTTCCAAAAATATGAAACCTAGAGATACGTAGGTATGTTACAAATTGCGCCACGGGCATCGTATGCGATCCCCCGCAAGCCCCATATCGCCGGACCGCCCGGCCGTGCGTGACGTGTGTAAGTGTGACGAATTCACGTCAACTAAAAACTTATTGTACTAGTACACTAGTTTTGTTTACTACAGAATATTATCTTAACTATTAGATTAGTAATGCAAGATTACTTTGGAAACATATTTTTTGACCTGCAGATATGATTATGATTGCGGTAAGTATTTTTTCACGAAGATACCCTGTTGCTATCATTGGACCGATAGAAAGCTCCATCAATGGACCGGTCCAATGAAGGAGCCTTTAAATGTAATTATAAATTTTAAGAAGCCATTGGTTTATTCTTCGGGTAGATACTTACTTAGATTTTAAGTTTTATTTTATAATTTACTAGCGGACCCGGCAGACGTCGTTCTGCCCGGTAAAGCAGTGCCGTCTACCGGGTCTCAGACCTACCGAATATAACCAATAATAAATAATAGGTATCTAACCCGGTTCTCGGCACTTCTTCGCTTTCTAAATTTTCTTTTTTTTAATTTTTCTCTGCGTAAGAACCATCCTCGTACTTAAAGCAATATTTTTAAAAAAGAATTAGCGAAATCGGTCCACCCATTCACGCGTGATGTCGTGACAACGGAAAACGGGTTTCATTTTTATATATATAGATAAAGTGTTTTTAATGTCAATGGTTTCTTAAAATTTTAACATAATTTTATACTAAATTACCTAATCAGGATGTCAAAAAATTGTTTATTATAATAAACATTTTTTATTGAAATGAAATGAACAGAATGTCGACTACAAAACGAAAATATTATGCGTGGAATGAAACAAGCATGAATCTTGCTATTTTATAAGATTTTTGTTGTTTATGTAATGTTTGTTTTTATATTTAATTATAGTTGCCGTGATTGGACCACTGCCACAAATTTCTTAAGTCCATTGATGGCAACTTGGTGGTCCAATCAAGACGACCATGGTCCAAAGACGGCAACCACAAAAAAAAAGTTTAACTTTAATTTTCTTTCTTTTGAATAATATTATTTAGTGCTGTGTATGTTTTTATATTAATGTAGATGGATAAAAATATAAATCTTGATTTTATTTAATTTTCTCATTGTGACTTACAAAGATATTCGATGTCAATCTTAAGTGGTCCATTGATAGCAACCTTCCCCTACCTAAATGAATTTTAGACCGCGACTCCGTCGCGCGTATCTCGGTTATTGCATCGCGCAAAACCATTCTTTCTGCGCAGTCGGATTAAAATGTCCTTTCTCTCCGGGTCTCAAACTATCTACATACTCGTACCAATTTCATATAAATCGGTCCAGTAGTTATGGCGAGAAAGTGACAGACTGACCGAATTACTTTCGCATTTTATTATATTAGTAAGGATAATAATACTACACTTACTATGTATTCTTAATACTGGATTTATCTTCTTCAGTTTTATTTTCAATGACGGTCCAGCCGCAAGGTGTGGTTGGTGCACAATATTTGACTTCCGGCTTCTTCGGCTCCAATTTCTTAGCTTGTTCCTCAGTAGCTCGCTGCAACAAGCAAAATATTTTATTTTCAATAAGTTTATAGGTACTGACAGAAGTTATACTATACTTGCTTATAGCTTGTTAAATTTTCAAAGTAACTATACCTGTATATAGAGTTCAATTTTAAAAACACCAGCTACCTCGCAAGAGAAAATAGCTGACACCATAAATACTAAGAAAAAACTTTAGTTCCACGAGTTTTGATTTATCTCAATAGTACATACATGACAAGTTAGGCACACGTGCTTGCGCTCCTAAAATTTTCACTAACTTCTATAGATGACCATCTGCAAATGGCTTTAATTAACATGAAATTTGAAATTTTGGTTAATAAAATTTTATTATGGTTTGTATTAAGTGATCGCGAGGTTTGTAGTATGTATTCACAGACCCTCCATAGTTTAGTTAAAGATTCAAGCGGGAAATCAAACTAATAAAATGTTTGAAATAGAAACTGCCAAATTATCAAAAGTCGTAGAACAAAAGCTGTTGCATATGATATCGGCTATAGGCCGACCGTTTAACTCGCGTAAGTATCGCCTATCGCCAAGATTCTGACTCCTCAAGCTGTACAGACAGTGATGATGATTCAAGCGATATGGATATTAGTGACGAACAGTCTTACATTCCTTTTATCTGTGGTGAAATAGTTCTTTATGAGATTTAATTAATGTTTTATGAATTTGTACCTCAGATGGCGATACGCGAGTTAAACGGTCGGTCTGTATCGACTCCTACGAGGTTGCTGGGGTTTTTAAAATAATCCGGAAATATGTTAAATACATCATATTCATATTTATCATATTTCCATAGTTTTAGTAGACATGTTACATTATTAGTTTTAGGTCACTATCTATCTAAAATAAGTGCCGATTCACCCTGTCTTTTGCATCATGGTCTTTTGGTCGTGGCATCTAGCTCCCCCGGCGGAAAGGAAGGAAGGAAGGTGTTTCGGAAACCTTCACTTCACCAAGCTAGCTGATGGCCGACATTATCCTTAGGATTTTATTTGTGGATTCTACTCAAGAACTCGCCCAGCGGTTATTGCTTCTTGGACAGTATGACCAGCCCCAGCCCATCACCACTTGCTAATCCTATTCAAAGCGACGAGTAAAGCAGAAACGTAAGCTTTTGCCTTCAAACAAAGAAAAGTTGTATATACCCAGGAAATGTGTTGAAACATGATTACGAGTTGATGCAATTAATCATGATGGAAAAAATCGCTGGCAAAAGACGAGTAGGTTCTGACTTAGGTACTCGTCTTTTCTTCTCTGGAAAGCATTAGTTCCTAGTACCCATAACACAAGCAAATATATTTGCTTGATTTGAGACTAGATAGCGCTGTGTGGATTCGGTAGTGGACGGGAGTATGTAGACGGCATGGAGTGCAGCAGTTATTCAGCCTAGTTAGAGACAGACGAGTATGCCAAATTGACTGCTAACCTTCCCTATTTGAGAGGCGCTTCAAGAAGAAGAATCCGTTCAATTTGTCGATAACTTTAGTTCTATATGTCGCATATTAGGGTGACTTCATTGCAAATTTTAAAGGAACGCTAACCATAGCACGCTCTATAATAGGGACCACAGATAACATTTAGCTTTACAGTATAGTATTAAATTAACAATGGCTATTCTATAAGGACTGGTGAACTAGCCTGATTTGCAGTGTCCACGACTTGGCATCGTACGTCATACATAGGTAGGTAAGTCATAACTGGTAGGACGAAGAAGTTTTGCATTAGGTACAGTGGGGGTGACGATAAGAGTAGGAAAAGCGTTATTATAAGTTTGACATTTGTGTCTGTTATAAGTACAAGATTTTTGCCTCGTAGCGCCTTAAGAGATAGCTGATTCTGATGCGAATTTTTATATGAAAGCTTAAATAATTAACACAGTAGACAAGGATCCATCAAATTATCTAGCGAAGTACCTCCCGTACTTCGCTAGATAATTAAATAGTTATTGAAATAGTTACTAATAAACCTTCGCATTGACACACAATTTTTATGAAAGACATAAACTTTCGCATATAAACATTAGTTTGGTAGTAGGAAGGATAATATGTACAGTTCGCTAAATTGTTTGCTAAAAAGTTCAAGTAATGCTTTATGCTGTCTCTCTATGCTAATGCACTAATAAATATACCTAAAAATAAAAAGGCATTGGAATTCCAATGCATTAAATTCTCGATCGACGATACTAAGCAAATAAAATGTTCAACGTTTTGGTTAGTGTAGGTATTTATGTAAGATCACAATCTGATAATTCTATAAATAGATAAAATAAAATTTATTAAATTCAAGTCGTCATTTTACAATAAATTATCGAAAACAGTTACAATTGAGCTACTATTTACATTTTTACCCGAACTAGGTGGAACCTGTGTTTCGGGTTTAAATGTCTGTATTATATTATTTGTGGTATAGGTAAGATAATATATCAATAGATTTATGCAGAATGTCTATTATTTAGCTTTTCAATGAGTTGTGCAGTTCAAACTAAGGCGGGGTGTTATCTTCAAGCACTGCGACGTAGTGGCGCGCGCCCTGTGCCCGGGCAGCACGCAGCTTGCCGCGATATACCAAGCTATTTCTTTGAAAGACCTTCAGAGGGCTGTTTCAGCACGCACTTGCTTTTAAGTCCGACTGTGCCTCTAGTACGAGTTTTATAATCGCTACCGTTTTAGCTAGTAAATTGATATTTTAATTTGAATATTAGTTACAGTTGTTTGCACGAGGCGCATTTTATACAAAAATATTAGATAACTGCAATCGATCGTCCCTACATAAGCATAGTAGGTACCTTGTTTTCTATACGGTTATTGGCCATCAGCATCTCACGGGCGGCGATGCGACGCGACGGCCTGATTTAGTTTAGCAAGCATTTAAAGTAGTGTATTTTATTTAGTATCACGACCATAGAACTCCGTAACAAGGCGGTGCGGTGGTCGAAGAAAATATCATCGGTTGGACCATTAACATGTTAAACCACTTACACCTGTACTACCCGAAAGTGAATATACTACTACACGCACATTCCACCGTCTGTGTACCATGTAACTTCTTACTTTTGTAATTAAAGGCATATATTAAATATAGGCAGTCAGTGTTAACGATTACCCTTTTTAAAGAAACGTTAAATTCTGTAGCTGATGGTCTCCATGACACGTTCGAATAGGATGAACTTTCATGGAAATTTCGGAAAATGACGATTTCGGACCGTACCTAATCTAAATTCAGTATATTTTCAAAGAAAGCCTTAGATATTAACAATCGAATTAACTAATAACGGAAATGATTTTCTGTGATAAAATAATAATAATAATAATTCGATTTTCAACATCTAAGCCTTTCTTAAAAAATATACTGACAATAGGTCAGAAGGTACAATTGCGTACATAATCTAATTAGAAAATAATCAAATAACATAGTACTTGTTTGATTTTTTTCTTATTGCATCATACAATAAAAATAAAAATACTTAGATATAATAAAGCACTCACCCTATCTCTAGGCACGGACGCGAAGACTAGGGCGCAAAGGGCCAAGAATATCAGCACAAGCTTCATGGTCACAAAGTAAAATAACAAATGCAAAAAAACAAATCTTAGGTTTCAATTTAGCGCGCGCAATGACGGAGCGTGCAGGAGTGGCGAGGGAGCGCGGTCGCACGGTTATAAGTACCTTGGGCTGGCAGGCTTGAACCTACTCGTATTGTTACCCGACAGAGGAGTAAATGATGTGTAATGCTTTCAGCACTATGACTAGTTATATCTATATTTGACTGAGTGAAAATAGATTTGCTGGGCTTGAAGAAGATTAGGTATTTGTGGGAATGAAACAATTTTAGAAGTAACGACATAATTTTTATGTCTTTGCTATCATAAATTACTCAAATACATAAACTTAATTATGATCACTAACTGTAACTATTTATGTGCCCTAACGGGTGGTTCTCTATCTATAGGTTACATAAAGAAAATAATAAATATAGAACTTAATAATCTCTTGATACTTAGATAGAAATTATGCCCTATCGTAGTAGGGGAGAGTCGGTAGGTACGCAGGAACTTCGCACCCTAAGTTCTTAGGGTGGCTTTATCTTTGATACTGAACTGTTGTTAAAATTGTCTAAAACACACCTACTCGCGTCTCATTATTAGGTACAATCCAAAACAACGATATAAATATAAGCCATATTTAGGAGTTTCTAGTAGTGAGGTTCTTGAACAAAAGAGAGAAGAGGGCTGAGCAGTGGCGTAGCATCGGTATGAGTAAAAGAAATAATTTAATAATTCCCGAAGCACATATTTTTTAGATATGAAACGTCTTTTTAGCTTTCGCATCAAAATCACTCCATCGATACAGGCGTAAAGTGGCAACAAACTTGTACAAAGATACACGCGTTAAACTTATAACACCCGTATTTTTTTGTCGTAGGTTGAAGATATCAACTGGTTTTATATGCCCTTCGCTACACAGATTGTGGTTTTCTTTAACTAAAAGCTGAAGGAATCGAGATAGTGCACTGAGTCCACATAAAAACATCTTTTAGAGTTACGAGTATTAATATTTTATGACTGTCATGGTGTTTAACTCTTTTTTTTGGCCGGGGGGAAATCCTTTATGGCGCCATGTCCTCGAATAATTAATTCTTAGTCATACCGGTTTCCTCACGATGTTTGTCATCACCGATATTGTACTTCACTGAGGCACTATAAATTCAAAGGTCGAGTTACTGTGTTGACCCTATCGTACGCAGTAGCTCATTCCTGAGTTCGTTTTAAATTGCTAATTTTTTTCTATAAATAACGACAAAGCTAGAATTTATTTATTTTATGATGGCCTCTGCAAACAAAGGAACTACTGTGAATACCATTATCAGCCTATTTTAGACGCTACTGAATATGATCCTATTCTCTAATTTCATCCAGCTCTTACCAGCCACCTTGCTGAGCTGATTACCCCACCTAGTCTGAGGATGTCCTTCTCGTTAGGCTACTCGTGATCTTCATTCAACTCCTCGTTAATCCCAACGGTTGTCGGTTTTTGACACTTCAGATTCCTAATCCGGTAGGCTATGTGCTCACTGGATTAGGAAACTGAAATGGCAATGCAATGAAGCTTTAATTCTCTATTCAGTCAGATCACTTCAAAGCGTATTCGATTCTTTAGAAACTATAGCTTACCTAGTTTCCCATTCTAAAATTCGCTGAGCAACTTTTTATCTATCACTCAGGCCTACCAGGAGTGTTCACATAATAATATCATCTCTGTAAATCTTAACTGGTTGAACTATTGGAAGACTTTCCTCTTTTGACTATCTGAAATGAATGAGTGATATGAATCGACATAATTTCCCATCAATTATGCTGAAACTGACTTTACCTACTTACATTATTCTATTTAAATAAAAATCAATGCCACTTTTCGTTGTAATTTTATAACTCAAAAACGGGCTTACCTATTCAAACCAAATGTTTAGGCATTGTTCAGACTATTTAGTAGATGGTTTATGTGAAGTTTGCACAAAATCGGTTGAGCGGTTCGTTATTTACCATCACATTTTTTGTAAATTGTTGAGTGGTCTGAAACTACCCGGCCGCTAGTTTTATATAGAAAATGTCATAACTAGTTTGGGTATTTTGTCAATTCCCATTTTGGGTTCATTTTAATATAAATAACTAGATAGTTAAATTGGTTTAGAATGGTTTTGGCGTCTTTATGTCTCAGGACACAATCGTACAGTTGACCTACCTATTGAAATATTATGGTTATAGTAAATATATAGTATTATGTATGTATGTATCTTTATTATTAAATTTCATAATATTACAATGTTTCATTGCCCCACAAAACTGTTTGACGGGCCGGTGGCGTGGTCGGTAAGATACTTGCTTTTCACGCCGCACGTCGTGGGTTCGATTCCCACCCGAGACAAACATTAGTGATGAACATTTCTGTTTGTGTCGAGTCTGGGTGTAAACATCTATTATATGTATATATTTACAAAAGAAAAGTATTATATGTATAGTATATACCAGTTATCTGGTTTCCATAACACAAGCTCTGCTTAACTTGGGACCAGATGACCGTGTGTGTTAATGTCCCAGAATATTTATTTATTTGTTAAGTTAGTGTTATAACTTAATATTTATCAAATTATGTTCAATCATAAGGGTTAATAAAACACTTGGCGTAGTTCAGTCCTACTCCAAAGTATTTTAGAGAGCCCTAAAAGTCCAAAAAGGGAAAATTCGTATATAGGCAGACAAATTGAGAAGTGTAACTTTTACATTGTACCTACTCAAACGGAACTTAACACAAGAAAAAATATAAAAGACTTGATATCTAATTTGTTTCAGGTATAAAACAAATTAATAATAATATTTTAACAAAACCGCATGTTGAGTGAACTTTCTTACAATTATATTTTTTTACAAATGCGTGTCAAAGATTTGCCATCGTCTTGTGAAATGAATTTAGAGTACCTACCGTGGCATAAAATTATAAATATTGTATAACTTAGCATAATTTTATTTCATTTTACGATAAGTAATTAAATGCTACGTGCTTTTCTTTAAATGTACCTACCTGCCTACCTATAAACATACCTACTACTTTCCGACCACATAAATCAAAATAAAACAACTCAACCCTGATAGAAAACACGGCCCCCATCTATTTCTGAATACAAATTATTCAAAATTATTTCATTGATGTAACTAACAAAGAAAAAAAAAGCTATTTAGTCAAGCATTAGGATGCCTTTTCCACCAGAGATGTTTCGCTGTAAAGCTGTAAAGTTACTAGTAAGATGCTGTCGGGAGGTGTGCGGCAAAGTGGCGCATTTCGAGTGAGATTCGTCAACAGTAGGGAATAAAAGAAAAGTATTTATTTATTTATTTGATAAGGAAAACCGACAGCTATTTAACAAACTGAAAAAGTAGTTAAAAAACAACAGTAAGCTAATAATACGTTTTCACGAATAGTAGTAATGTAACAATTTAAATTTTTCAGAACACTAGCAAGCAAATATAAAAACCCTGTTAGAGTCTAAAATAACAAAAAAAAAACAAATTATTTATAAAAATTAAGGTTTAGCCTGTTCCTTGCAGTACTGCTTTTAGTAGTACTGATTATTTCACCAAGTTTTGCGTTTGTTACCTATTAGCAACACTTACGTATGCACGAGTAAAACTTTCAATTGTAGGATTTATAAAAATCGTGTATTACAGGTCACCAGTGTCCAATCCGCAAAAAATAATTGATAAGCCCTTTAATAAAAAAGAAAAAGGACTTATGCTCCTTGCCGTGTTCTTATATCATAAGACGTAACATATGATCTCATCTCGGGTGGAAAAGCATCTTACGTTAAAACGACGCGACGCACTACGACAGCATTGTTACAACCTAAATAAGTACTAACTACATAGTTATACCATTTTACAATTTTTTGTTCAAGTTGGCACGTGAAATATTCCTACTAAACCTACCTATTTAGAGACTTGTGACTATTAAGTAGGTAATTTAATTTTTTTTTTTTTTGTAAACACATTTTCGCATTTCATTCAAGGTTCGCATCGATTTATAGCACTACTTCCTTACCTACTACTAAACGCATGCCTACTTGTATTTATGCTTATCTATAGTGGACGTAATGACTACGATTGATTATGAGAAGGACATACCCATCAGTGGCGAAGGGTGGAAGTCTGAAAAAGGGAAGCCGGAGCAAAAAAATTTTTACTTAGGAAAATAATATCTCTTCAGTACCGTCACCGATCGTTCTTACACTTCTATACAATTTTTGTTGCTATTTAAAACTTTAAGGCGTTACATAATATATTATTAAGTACGTGTAATATTGACCATTTCCTAAAGGGAAGCCGATGGGAATTGGCTTGTATGGACTCTTCGCCACTGATACCTATTTACATATTTATATAGAGTAAGTAGAAACCACACAACTACAGCAGTAGTTTGTAGAATAAAATCAATTACGAGTACAATATAGTACGCGATACAAAGTTTATCTCTCTTTGTAACTCGACTGACATGAATGGACCAGCCTATAGGTGATAGCGATAACCGAAGACGTATGGCGTCACACTCATAAATATTGTATTGTTATTGTGGCAAAGTGCGCACTATCACTTATACTGTGTTTATCTTTTTAATATGCCGAGATTTCGCTCAATGTTATAATTTAAATTTATGCAGATTTCATGTAAGAAATGAAGCACTACTTGCAATTTATTTATCTTATTTACGTTAGGCCTGATAACACTGTTGCGCACAAAACAATAAACAAAATAATTTATTGGTAACACACTACAACTAACATAGACTATGTCATGCGATATGTTAGTTTTCAACCGATATCTCGGAGGAAGTACTCCATTGAGATCTCTTTTTTTAACATTTGTTCGGGCATAATTGCAAACTTAATCGGGCCTCAGTTGGGCGCCATTATGTTTGCCATTTTGAAGAATCTAAATCATAAACGACCAAGCGTTGATGACTAATTTCGTAGTTTATATAAAACTAAATAAATAACAGTGTGTAATGTGTAATGTCAAGTACCTAATTATCTTATAAAATGATGTGCGTAAAATTAATTGGTCAATTCCACGAATACGATTAGATAATTAGGTATTTGCCTTCTAATATCGTACGAGTACGACGCACGAATGATTCATAGAAACTACTAGAAAAATAACAGTTAATATTATGGTAACCTCTGACCTGTGAAAAGAGACTAATAAGAAGCTACTTATTTATAAGTAGGTATGACATAGGATACATTAGGTATGATAAGTATATTTTACTACATACAATTAGATACCTACAGTAGATAAGTTTAATAAATAGCTAGTAAAACCAATTATTATATAATTGCCTTATTAATAACTGTAAGTACTTAGGTAGAGTATGTACTATAGGTACTTATTAATTATAGGTAGAAGTTGGTGGTACCTACTTGACGGGCCGATGCATGGCTTGGTCGGTAAGATACTTGCTTTTCACGCCGCAGGTCGTGGGTTAGATTCCCACCCGAGACAAACATTAGTGATGAACATTTGTGTTTGTGTCGAGTCTGGGTGTAAATATCTATTATAAGTATATACTTACAAAAGAAAAGTATTCTAAGTATAGTATATACCAGTTGTCTGGTTTCCATAACACAAGCTCTGCTTAACTTGGGACCAGATGACCGTGTGTGTTAATGTCCCAAATATTTATTTATTTCTTTATTTAATATAGGTAGGTAATACAGCTCGCGTCCGTAGTATTCATCCTCGTGACACAACACGTGACGCTTTGCTGTGCTCACTGGTGGTAGGGCTCGGCAGTCATCTCCTACCTGGCAAAAACACGTCGCCATCTTCGACTTTATTAACACTTGTGGTAAAGTAAAATTATGGAGAAACGCGCTGACACAAGTATAAAAAGAACGGATTATTAGATGTCGTTTGCTTCTGTAGTGAGTCTTATTTAATCATTAAGTCACGGAGCCGAATGCACAAAGCTCTGTATTGTCTATCTTTAGTACCTAGTTAAAATTAAATTCATAAAGATTGAACGAACTATCTGTGCACGTGACCAACAGCACGGATGCCGCCGCGGCGTCTCGCCGGGACTCGTTAAAATAAACCAAACTGTATGCCTATAGGTAGTTAGGTACATATACATTAGCTACAGCGCAGCGTCTTAGTCAGGTTATTAAATTACATTATGATTAAAAAAAAAAATTCGGGTGGTGCCAAAATTTGTCTACTCTTTTATGTCGCACTGAACGTTTGGTTCAAAGTAGATAGTTACTAAAATACTTTTTGGCGCCCATCTGATTGCAGTAACTACTGTACTATATTGACTGCCTTTATCTGCAATCCATATTAAATGAGACATTAGGCTGTATTTCCACAACTCAACTAGGTACCTATTTTGGGTGATGTTAACTCA
Source organism: Meganola albula (assembly GCA_936450015.1). NCBI lineage: Eukaryota > Metazoa > Arthropoda > Insecta > Lepidoptera > Nolidae > Meganola > Meganola albula. The sequence continues at coordinate 5,782,541 of OW388155.1, read as the reverse complement.
CTATATTTCCCGCTGAATTGCCAAAGCCAAGATTTCAGTGACTAGTTCAGTAAATTGCAAGTGACTGTCTGTTGGATATAAAACGACAGCTGTGATCACACCACCAACGACGAAACTGGCTCATTGCCAGCTGTCGCCCTAATCTACGAGACTTTGACACTCGCACCCAAACAAATCCTTTACGACGAACACTCGAAACCTACAGAGGCCCATTTCACAGACGAATAAAACAGAAGTAATTTATGTATTTTTGTGTGTCTGCGATCATCAACAGTGAGTCACCGGCGACCGATGTAAAAAATAGCTTTTCGGTACTACGACGTTCATTTAGTTGGTTTCGTGGAAAAATTTTTTTTACACACAAATATTTACAAATTGTAAGCTTGCCAGGAGTAAAAAAATTTTTCCTCTTGAAAAACAAAAATCAAATCCAAAGCTACTTGCCGTCATTCACTCATACGGGAAAGAGGAAAGCTATTACGTTTGCTTAAGTATTATTGTTAGAACTGGCAATTATGTCGGTGTACTGTCTGAAGTCATTACTTGAATTCAATCAAATGGAGCTTTATGGCTGGGACGATTCTCGGTAAGCTTCACACTTGCTTTCCTTTTAGTAGCATGCCTATCGCCACAGTCGCAGACATTGTTTGTTGACAGGATACCTAATTACCTAATTGTCCCTGTTCCCTGTCATACAAAAGTTCCTATTTTTCCAAACCAAAAAGTAGCAAAGTTAGCGCTTTTATATAAATAAACAAACAACTGCAGCATTATTAGTGTAGTCTGGCAAACACAACGCAATGTCGACCCAGAAACACCTGACTTGGCTGCTGCCACTGCATCGCGGAGTTCATCGCTCTGTCAAAAGGAGATCAGCAATTTGGTTGGTGTACCTAATTAACCGATTGCATAATCAACTGATAGTATCAGTCTGGGCTGAGAGACAAGACAGTCATCTCTTCATGTCTACAGTTTTTTTCATGAATGAGATAGACGATTCGATGACCTACTTATTTTAAGATAAACCCGGGGTTACGCGATTTTTTATCAAGAATTAATGTGCTTTGATTGGAGTTTATCTTGCTTTTAGCGGGGTTCAATCGTTGCACGCGTAGTGCCATCGGATAAATACTTTTTGTATGTCGCGAAAATAGTATCAACCCATCCGTAGCCGAGGTTTATTTCTGAATTAATCAATTTATAGGTCACTGATGCATTCGTGCTATGGAGAAGCATCGGTTATGTGTGTCGGTATGTAGCTTGTTGTTAACATAAAAAGGAGCACATAAATAGCAACACGTTTTGAAGTACCTAGTTGTACTTAGCTGTAGTATTTCCAAATGATATCTAATCCTATTAAAATTGCACGTGTCGATTGTAAAATGATCGCAGACTGCTGGGCGCGTTGCTGCGCTGACCGCAACCACATAGACATAGATATGCATCTATTTAGATAGATGTATCCAAAGTAAGAAGAAGCAGTCGGTTATATTAGAAATAAGAAGAAACGAACAAACTGAGGAAGTTAAGCTTTTCCGTGGCAGTGTATTATGAACATCATTTAATTTTGTTATAAAAGGTCGACCGACAGGCATTCAAACTACTAGTTTGGTGTTCCTTTTGAGGTTCCCTAATTAGTACTATGATATTTCGGAATTAGAACGTGATTTTAATAGCTTCGATAAAGGCAAATTTACTCGTTTATTCACAAAATATTTTTTTTTGTAATAAAATAAAACCAACTTCTAAAATGAAACTAAAAAAATAATATTATAGTACCTACCTAATTCGTATTTTGGTTTATTTTTATACAGAAATCTATACTAACTAATACTAGCGGACCCCGCAGACGTAAAAACAGCCCGGTAAAACAGTACCACCTACCCGGTCTAAATAAATTACGACTGATTCTCAGACCTTTCGAATATAGATATACCTAAGATTCCATAAAAATCAGTCAAGCCACATTATACCTAGTCACAACACATCTTGGTTGAAGAGTTTAAGATTAGTAAAGCCCAACAACAGGTATTTGCTGTAAATTGTTGAGGGGTCCCTCCATCATCAGATCGGCTCCAGACCTTAATTAGATAGATAGTAGTGCTTTCACATAATTAATGAAAAAATTAACAAAAGGACTTGTCGTCTCTACGATTTACAATAATAATAATGATTACAATGATACAATACAATACAATTTACAATGATTTCCTTTTATTTCTCGGGGATCACATCGTCAGACCCTGATTTTCTTATCATGGTAGGTACTAGTCTTGGGATCACCTTGTCAACAAAGAAAGAATCATCCAAATCAATTTATAACAGACGAAATTATCCACAAACAAAAAAAATTAGCACGTAAAGGAGAGGTCAAAAGTGGGCTAGAATTTTGAACACCAATGTGATATACCTCATTGGAAAGCTTATTTAACAAGCTGTTAGAATATAACTAAACACGAATTTTAGGAGCAACCATTTTTATAAAAATCAAAAAAATGTAATAGAAAAACAAAACGCACATTACCTTTAATTATCCGTTTCCTAAGCAGTATAAATATTGCAATCACGTCAATAATTGCATTCTGTTACAGTACTTTTCTCTTGTAATATTATTCTAGCTGCAGCTTAATGTAATTATGACGAAAAATATTTGTTATCTTATTAGTGTAATAACAAAACGCGTGGAAAAAAATATAATTACGGGAAACGTCATGATGCCATTGTCATTGATCAGTTTGATTGACAGCGACGAAATAATTTTGATTTTTTTGTTTGCTCAATTGTCATTTCACCATGAGGTTGCCAATTGCAATAATCATAATATTGCATTAAGGATTCTTATTTTCAATTTCAATTTTTTAAAAAACGGGGGGGTGTAAAATTATTTTAAATACACCAAAAAATTTAATTAATTATGCTCTATTAACCTATGTAACTCAGATTGCTGTTCAAATTTACAATTATTTTAATCCCAGGCTCTATACATTTTTTGAACGTCTCCTTTCAGGGTTATCCGCGATTTTCCTGGGATTCCATCATTAGGTCCTGACATGGTGGCAATTTGACCACCGCAGAAGTACACAAATACACAAATAAAAAAATTGGTTGCCTGTAAATTCGGTATACGGGCGAAAGTTTTACGTGACAACGACTTTGAGTGGTAAAATAATTTTAATGTGAATATTCATTCGTATAGTAGGAAGAAGGATGAAACATAGTTGAGTGGGAGAGAGACGCAAGGCATTCGGCGGGCCTCTCTCTCGTTCGGTGACTCATCGTAACGTTACCGAGCGTTACACTTTTTCATAAGTGCCTCCCAGCCGCAACCTAATTTAAGACGTTGTCACGTCAAAATAAAATAAATTGAAAATCGGTCCACAAATAGGGGAAAATCGCTGTACATTCATAAAAAAATACATACAGTGGAACAAATAACCTCTTTACTTTTTTGAAGTCGGTTAAAAAGTATAATTTAATTCGATATTGTAGCGGAGCAAAAAGTATCTAGATAACTTTATAATTAGTCAAACTATGAATAAAAACTTGTGCTAATTATTGAATGAAATCAAAACCTGTGTCAAAACTAACATTTAAAGTAGTTTCATAATTAGTTCTTTTATGTGATTTTTAAATTTCTGACCTTTTATAAACTTTGGCAATTTTTATTTAAAAAACCATCTTGGGAGGTACTTGCTGTATCGACTCCTGAGTTTTATTCTAATGCTTAAAATAATAAGAACTAACTATCTATTTCTATAAAATAATAGGTATAATAATTGGATTCATTTATTAAGCATAAGATACCTAAACTGCAAAGTAATAACAGTAGGTACCTATTTGTTCAATTGTGCTTTCCTGTAACTTGGTAAGTTTAAATATTTAGTAGGAAATGTTTCCGTAATTAATATGTATGAAACACTCTTATTGTATGTTTCAAAACATTTTAAATTATTCGTGAAAAACAACAGTCGCCTAGTTAGGGGTTAAGTAGATCTATTTTTAAAAATAGAATTGTGTTTGTTTCGTCATGATACTAGGCCAGGTGTGTTAATTTTCAATAACAAATTTTAATGTTGTTTGTCACATTTCCTATTCTACTACAATTGGCATGAGTGGTTGAATGGAAGGTTGTTTGATTGTCATAAATTTCCACAAATACTAATTTAAATTATGATTTTTTAGTTGTCAATTGGGTTACGATGACATTCCTTTTATTCTGGCAGGTACCTACCTAATTTTTTTGTAGCAGGTTATTAAGTGTTGTGAGTACCTACTTGTGAGGTATTTCACGCGGACGAAGTCGCGTGCGGAAAGTAAGTACCTAGGTACCTACTTAATGAACTAAACAAAACAAGCAGGCAATTTAAAAGTCTAATAAACGATTGTGCAACCTAGGTAGGTATGACTATAAATTTTGACAAACAAATTGGAAACAAGGGTCAAAAAGTTTACAATAAAATTCCACTCTGCGCAATAGTTACTGACTCAATTGTAAATAATAATATAATCTGCGCATCAATTTAATAAATCTGAGTTTATTGGCATAAATTTTACTACGCAGTGGCGTAATATCTCTACGACAGTTCCATGCAGCTGGCCCCTGACGTCAGTCCAGGGCTGGGTGACCTATCACCCGTCCATTCATAGATCTACTCACTAATCGACTAATAACCCTTGAGCAATGTTTCTTATCGTGTCTTGTGGAAAACAATGACTGATAACTTTGTCCACTTAATAGTTCAAAACTAATGATATTGAAAATATTTGTATAAAATGGGTATTATGGAAAAACTCATTATTTATAATCATAAAATGTCTTACGTAGAACCCAATTTGACTTTTTAAGAGTGTTATGTTTTTTGCGCATCATATATGTATGGATAGAAGTTAGTAGATAGTAGTTTTTGTAAATTTCTTTATTGCCACGGAATGCCTAGGTATCTACCAAACAGCTAAATGGATTGCGAAAAGTAAGCTACCATTCATAAAATTTGTCTCTTTATAGAAAGTATTTTTACTTATTGCATAAGAAAATGGCGGACTAAATTGTAAGTCGTTAGCTAGTATATTTTTCAAGCAAATCTATCGAGATGGGTATTAAAATGACAGGCATTTAAAAGTGAATACAAAAACGTGCCCGACGACACCGGCGACTAGGACTGTATTTTTCGTTGAGAAATTGCATCATTCTACCATGGGCATAATATGGGCACTGTACGGGGTCTGCATTCCATAAGACGTTTTTGGCAATAGCCGCCGGTGAACGGATTTATTAATTACGTAACATATACAAAAGGATATTAATAAGTCTGTTCAAAATCTAAAACCAGCCTGTATGCTAAAATGCAAGGAGGTACGTTCGTCCTCAACATTTAAGTTACGAGTTAAGTGTCATTAGGAATAATACATAGATATAAGCAGTTGTCATGCCTACTGTAGTATTTTTCATGTTTAAATTATAGCTCCTTTTTATAAAATGCAGTTGTTAGGAACGCAGGATCTAACAATAAAAAAATTAATGATAGGTTAGAATACATTGGCGAGCATAGAATACATTACCTACTTTAGTTTACGTTTTTACCTTTTTTTTGCGTATGAGACGCTGGACCGGGCTTTCGCTGGACGCTCCTCTTCGGGGTGTACCCTAGGCATTGGATATGGATCGCCTTTTATTGGTTCTGGCAGCAATGTGCAATATCAAAACTGTTGAGTAAGTGTAGACTGTAGCTTCTGCCCTTTAGAGGTGGCCTAGTGCGAGAAGTGCGAATGAGGCTGGTGCAACCCTAGCTGGGAAAAATGGGAAAATCTGAGGCGCCGGGTTCACTGCTTGTTGCAACGCGGCGTCGACTTCCACTCGACCCGGTGCCGTAATCCCCACTTGTTAGGGACAGGGGCCTTCATCAAAAGCAAAGGCATTTCAAAAAATACCTCATTGGCTTTTAGCGCTGGGGTGATGGAGTTACAGTAATGCGCGTCCTCCCAGTCCACTTACCAGTCGAGCAGGCACGCAGGCACACAATAAGGGGGCGTACAGCAGTCAAATTGCTGGGGAGCCTATGGTCCCATCAACCTAAAGATGGTTTTTTTCCGGCGAGCCGGGGGGCCAACGGGCTGTCCGTTACATGCTCAAGTTATTCCTTTAAGCCTAACCTTCGCCATGAGATGGAAAACCCGGAAGTATTAGTGGGTTTACGAGCAATGTAGTAACCATAAAACAAGTAACAGAGTGGAGTGGTTTTGTTCCACTGCACTAGGTACGTACCGTTATAGATAAATCTGTAAGCGCCTAATAATTTTAAAATAGCAATATATTTTCTATTGTTTGTTTTGTCGTGCTCGTTGTAATGTAACAATAAGAATAGGAAGTAGTTAAAGTGTGGGTATCTATGTAATATCTGCTAGATAGTACCCATTTTGAGTAATTATGTTTTGTACAAGCAATCTTCATGTTACGACCATATTTACGACCGACTTCTCTAGTTTCACCAGTAATTTTGGTCTAGCACCTCGAGATGTTTGATTTATTCGAAACAGGGCAGATAGTTAATAGAAGAGACCCCTATTCTGTATTTAATAACTCTCTTAAAAAGATCTCACAAATTTACAGGGTGGGAACAATAAACCAGCCCTGAATTGAAATCACTTAAAGTCGAGAAAATAAGTACCTACATAAAGTATTTTATTTAGGGGAAACAATCCTTTTTTTAGAAGCAAAACTGCACATTATTCTTATTAGAAAATTGCTTACCACTCAAGTCACACCCAAGAATATTTGGCATTTTTCGTAATCGGGGCATTATGGTACACTGTTTACTATCGATTATCCAATTACGTAATAGCTTTTTCATTTGTGTAGGTAAGTACATAAAATTGGTTATGCTAGGCGCTTTTTGAGCAATTTTTTTATTTACCAAGCTATAAAAGTGGCCGAAAAATTACGTACAAGACTGATGTCTAAGTCACGACTAAACTTCCTGAAAATCTCATTTGGCTAAGTTACAATGTAGGTACGTTTAATTCAAAGATTATGAATTTGAAACTCGCCTCTAAAACATGCTAGGTTTACTCTAGCTAATTAAGTCTAGCTAGTGTAGGGCTCTATAGGCCGACCGTTTAACTCGCCTATCGCCTATTATCGCCAAGATTCGAACTCCTCAAGCTGCACAGACAGTGATGATGATTCAAGCGATATGGATATTAGTGACGAATTAAATAGTCTTACATTACTTTTATCTGTGGTTAAATAGTTCTATATGAGATTTAATTAATGTTTTATGACTTTGTACCTCAGATGGCGATACGCGAGTTAAACGGTCGGCCTATAGGAGGTATTCTAATAAACCTCTACTGACGTTTAGAAGCCCTTTTCGTTTGAGTGTAATTGAAGTGTTCGACGTTTCATATTTGAAAAAGGCACATAGCATTCATACAAAGGTAGACTGGACTATTTTATAAAATTAACTTTGCTTGAACCACGTTGTTGGTTGTACTGACATAATGCTTCTGTACAAATTTCTCAATGGTCATATTGACTGTCCGAATCTGTTGGACGAAATGTGTATCAATGTGGATGGGTGCCACAATTTACTTGCCTACTTCTAAAACCACCTCGACATCAAACTAATCTTGGTAAGTACTTGGCAATTGTCCGTTTCAGGTACCTATTTTATTAACATAGGTACATATTTATTAATATCTGGCGATGTTCACACAAATCGGTTCTACCATCCTCGGACGGCTCACTGAAAACAGTTTGGTAAACCAATAAAGGCCCTTTCAGCCAATTGGGTTAGGTCATCCGTAAAAATAAAATGTGGACACCATTGAATTACGACGAGTACTTTTAGCTTTTACTGTCCAATTATTTATTTTTACGCCATCATAACGTTGACATCAGCATTGCAGCGAAAACATCTTCTAGCTTTGAAAGTGTGACTGAGCTTGCTTAGCTTAGTAGGAATTGGATGATACTTGTTAAAATTAATATTAGTCATCTATTACCTGTTTGGCCAGTTATTGACCTTTCTGTACCAAACTAGCTGTCATAAATACTCTTCGACTTAGTATGTACCTATTTCCAATTATGTAACACCAGCCATCGTATATCGTAGGTACTGTTTTAAAATTAAGAATAGGCACAAGAATAATAGTATGGTAAAATACCTTCTATAAAGCAAGTGTGTGAGGTGTATGGACTGGTAGATGTTTGAGTGTCAAGGAAGTGCCGGAACCGGAACAGAATAACATAATTGTAGGTAGTTATTACATATGAACACACAGATAGCAAATATAAATTTTCATTACTAGCAGCGATTCGATTTTGTCAAATTCACTTTGTTTGCCATGTGGCAATGCTGTGCAACACATCCAAATCCATTCATTCAGCCCAGGGGCTGGAAGAATGTATTTAGATAGATATTGAAATATAAAAAGATATTAAAATAAATGTATATAAACAAAATGTAACTGTAACGATAACTATATACCTATTCACTTTGACCTTTGATCAAGTATTATATTATCTGACTGATCAGACGAAGATCTGTTAAAAACCTTGACAGGTTTTGAAGAAATCGCATAGGTATCTATACTTGTTAGTGTTCACCGCACACGCTTGCCTTAATGTAGTCTTTTCCAATTAGAAATCATTGTCTAAGTGACTGTTTTACAATACTTATTAGCACTACATACTTGTCATAGATAGCCAATTGTTTTTGATGCTGTTGCAGCCTGAGGACGTAGTTTATAGTCTGATTAAAATAAAGTCTCACAAAATCAACATTTCTAGGAAGCGGTTTTGTAGTTCTGTTGAGTCAGATTACTACAGAATGTTAATATGGCGCATGGCGTGGTATTATATCATGTGCACTTGTTTTATTTAATTATTAACTAGCCCGTTGGTCCCACCCAGATGTGTGTTCGATTGATGTTATACCTACATATTATGTTGTTATGTACGTACTTAAACCTATTCGACTGAAGCCGGCAGCTCTTGGATTCCAAAAAAAATACTGGTTGGCTCCAAAGTTATTTTATATATCGTTTTATTATGTGAACTTGAGAGGGGATACATTTTTGAGGCAAGAAAAGAACCCGAATAACTATTATCTACTTAAATCAAAACCAAACTATAAAAGTGTTAACAATAAATTGCTTTCTTTATAGGGATCACTTATGGATAAAACTTGATAACTAAATTAATTTTTTAAACCAACCAAAATATATATATCCGAATTGACAACCTCTTCCTCTTTGAAGTCAGTTATTAACTCATATTTTAAAAATTGAAACTCCGATTCTTGTTCACATCAAAACCACTTCTCGGCCCATATGTCTGAAGCGCTGCTAGCTTATAAACTTGTACACAGATTCAGGATGGATTCACTGTCAATCTTATAACAACCCTCTTTTTCGTCAGGGGTTAAAAATGTCGCTATTTATAAAATAAAATAAGCAGTATGTATACAGTGGGTCGTTGACTTTATTTATATAGTACCACGGATGTGTTTATATGATATGACTAAACATTTCTAAGGACATTATCCTTTTATGTAGCACTATTTAGAACCAGTACAAGATGGCGAGTCGGTCATCATATCTCAGTACCTACCAAACTAGCAAAACAAGGTATTTAGCTGCGTATCTCTGTGAGCCGGTGCCACTCTGAGAGGCTCCGTTGTTGTGTAAACTAAACAAAATTATACAGTTTCACAATATTCTACCTCAGTCTTGCAATCTGTGTAGGATTTGTGACAATGAAGCCAGTGTTTGTATTATTTGCAGTGTGCGCTATTCTATTCGTTCCTAAATACGGGGTAAGTTATACCTACTGACATCCTTTTTATCCCCGACAAAAAAGGGGGATAAAATTAATAACAATAAATTACCTACCTGCCCACATTTTTACCTCTCCTGAAGGGAAAATGCTTATTGGTCGACCGTTCAACTCGCGTATCGCCATCTGAAGTACATAAAACATTAATTAAATCTCTTAAAGAACTATTTAACCACAGATAAAAGTAATGTAAGACTATTCGTCACTAATATCCATATCCCTTGAATCATCATCACTGTCTGTGCAGCTTGAGGAGTCCGAATCTTGGCGATAGGCGACACGCAGATTAAACGGTCGGCCTATAACTTTATTTCAAAGTGCAAAAAATAAATTTCACCCTATATAATGATACAAATAATGGTGTAAAAAGGATTGGTGATGGTATTTTTATAAACTAGAAAATAGATGCTTCGGTGGTCCAGTGGTAAGCATATACGCTTAGGTCCTGGATTCGATTCCCGGCTAAGCAAAAAAGACTTTTCCAAAATACACTTAGAGATTTTTAGTCGCAGTTCGAATTTGCGCGAATTGTGTCCTATGAATGTCAATGTACTCGCCCCCTATATTGTGGGTGATATTCACCTCTGCTTATACCTTCGGGTAATACAGACGTGATGCTATTTTATTTTAGAAAGCAGATACATCGAGGATTCTAGGATTAGGACTATTCATCTTCTAACTACCTACTTAGTAATATAAATGCGATAGTAACTCCGTTAGTCCGTTTGTTGAGTTTAAACTGCTGCACCGACAGTGACAAAATTTGATATGATATGGTTTAGAATCTAAGGATGAACATCCCTTCGACATCTAGGACGGACGACCACTTGCGATTACATGATATGCACTAATATGCAGTCACATCTTTACGGTGGGGTTGTTAAATAATAATAATATAGAGGGACATTAACAGACGAGGCGGTCATCTATCCCAAACTAAGCAGAGCTTGTACTATAGAAACCAGATAACTAGTAATATATTACTTATTTAAAATATCTACTTTTCTTTCGTACATACATAAATAGATAATTACACCCAGACTCAAGACAAATAGACGTGTTCATCACACAAATGTCTGACTTGGGTGGAACTCGAACCCACGACCTGTAGCGTAAAAAGCGTGTATCTTACCGACCACGCCACCGACCCGTCAAATAATAAAATTCGGGAAATAATTAATTAATTATTACATAAAAAAATGTTTTATAATTTAGTTTTATAGTTATTACTTTGCCTGATATACATACAAGTAGTATATTAAAGTACCTTTAAACCAGTTATCTGGTTTCCATAATATAAGCTCGACATAGCTTAGAACCAGATAACCGTGCGTGTTAATGTCCTAGAACGTCCTATAATATTATTATTTACACACCTTGAAATATTAGAACGTTAAAAACTACACATAATAGATAAATAGTTAATTAGCATTTCCTGGCTTTTCTGTAATGTTTCATGTGACTGAACATATAGCAGATCATGACCCAGCAGATTACAAAACAAAATAGTTCTTATCACTAGTGGCTAAGCTCTCTAGTTCCTGATTCAAATGTTTTTTCAGCTAACAATCCAGCCAAATGCTAAGACACAAATTTGTGCTCGATTTATGCCGTGCATGTGGAATGTGTATGACAATAGAACAAGGGCAGTTCAAGCACACATACCAAATTCCAAGTAAGTATTATAATAAGATTTTATTGGTATGTATGTAGGTACTTAGTTTTGTATGACGATTAACTGGCAGCATACTACATTTAAGTAATACTTTTCTTTACTATGGAAATCGAACCCACGATCTGTGGCTTGAAAATCAAGTAGGTAGGTACCGACCACAGCGACCACACCACCACCGCAGCACCGGCCCGCGTAAATTTTCTGATTTGGAATCTTATTCAGCTATTTGTCTTGGATGGTAAGGTTGCCATTCACTCACTGACATCAGACGAATAAAAGTGCGTTATCATTTTATAAATTTATATTATCATATCGGACAAGCGCTTACCTTTCATTTGGTTTTACGTTTTGACACGGGTTTCACCTCTCGTGGTCGCAAACAGACCAAACCAGTGAAACCTTTGTCGAAACGTAAAGCCAAATTAAATTGCCCGTTTTGATAAATAGGTATTTAAGTTTGCCGTGTGTATTCGTGTGCAAGTTCCTTGTAGCGCCTAAAAGGACGGACCGATTTTTATTAGGCTTATTTGAAAGCTGAAGTGATCGAGAAAGTTTTTAGTTAGCTTTTGAAGTTTCAAGAAAATAGGGCGTTGTGTCATCTTATTAAAAAAAAAGTTGTTGAGTAGCTTATCATCAGTACTAATTTTATTGCCATGATTATCGAAACATGACTGATGATACGGTACTAATACGTAGTAAGTACAAACTCTTCTTAAGTAGTTTGCTTCTACTTATCAACATATTACTCCTATAATGTTGCAATTCACTATGCTTAATATCACCACAACCATACAGAATGTTTCTTTACAATTAAATAATATACAACGTCGCGTCGTTAGCTATCACGTTTGTGACTGATGCTCGTTGCGTGCATGCTTCGTATAGATGGTTATGTAGGTACAATTGTTGTGTCGTTTTCTGATTATTAACATTTAACACTAATTATTTAGAGGCACTGTTGGTAGGCACATCTACTGTGAACCTACAAATAGGCAGCCAGTACGATATGGTCCTGCCTGGATGCATTTACATAACTAAGATTTCCCTTTCTTTAGGAAAATCGTTTTATAGTTCCACTTGGTTTCCACTACATCAGGGTGTGACACAGTGGGTATGTGAGACAAAAAAGTTTACTCACCAAAACCCCCTGCTATTCCTCTGCCAACTACTTGCCAGGCCGCGGCTGTGGTTCAGCATATGCGTTACCCGAACCTAGTATATCATTATATTATCTGTGTTGGCAGTAACCAGTAACCACAGCCCACTTGTTGGGTTAGGAACCTTTCGCTTGCATGTATAGTCAACAACACTACAGGGCCTCGATTCTCGCTTTTTAGACATTTATCGCTTATAAAGACATTTGTCAAACAAAAATGGCGGTTTCTTTTAAATCGCCATTATTGTTTGACAAATGCCTAATAGAGATAAATGTCTAAACCGGGAACCGGGAATCGGGGCCCTGAGCATCATCAATCAATACGGTGTCATTGTATTTGTACCCTTTAACTACTCTTCCTCGTTGCGGACGGGGCCCACGTGTTATATCAGAGCTAGGTGTGACAATACGTCATGCTGTTCGTGTATTTGCTGAATGCTGAACCTCGTGGAGTTTTAGTGGGTAATTTAGGTCCAGTAGATTGGGGCTGGATACATTGCGGAGTCTCACTCTCGAGGGCGGAAAACGGGATATCCACATAACCTTCGTGCTTTCGCGCGTTCATTCGGGAGGAAAGGGTCTTACATTTCCCACTCTAAATAATATAGATGACCTAATTAATTGCCTCTAGGAAAACTCTGTTTATCATACCGCAGTGTGGTGTGGGTACAAATATAAATTGTAACCACACGACGCAGCAGTAGTGTCCTGTAGTTGACAATATTACTTACGTAGTAACTATTTAGTAATCAGTGATATTACATGCTAGCCAGGTTGGCAGGGACTCCTTCATAGTTACCTCACTACCTCGCTGTCTCGCCACTAGTCATCACTGGTAGTGATGAAGATTTCTCTGATAGCTTCCGCTAAGTAAATTATAGGCATATTTGTAATATCGATTTAATATTCGTTGTTTTTAGTTGCAGATGTGACAAGTCTACTGAATGCAAGTTTGATGAGGATGACAAGCCTGTGTTCACGTACATCTTCCGCTGTTTGCCGACAAGTAACTAAAAAGCAATCATCTTGTTGAATACTTGTGACAAGTTAGAGTACTTACTATCAAAACAAATCGCCTTGAGAAGTCTTTTTGGAATGCTAAAGCACGTTAAAGAGAACCAATTAAACGAAGCCTGCGGTTTTTATGAGAATTGTTTAGTTAAGTTATAAACCGTCTAGCTAAGACGGGCCAGCTAAGGGTATAAAAGACTACATAAATTTAATTATAAATTGTACATAATATGTAATGTATTTAGAATAGGTATGCATAGTTGCATACTCATGCCTATTTTCGAACGAAATTTGTAATGCTACTGTTACACATGCTCTAAAATAGCATGCTTAAAACCGTGCTATAGAGTATGCTCAATACGAGCATGCTGATGAGCAGTTTACATTTGCTAGCAATAGGCATGCTAGTTTTAAGTATGCTCCTGAATAAGCATGCTCAAAGCAGACATTCAAATACACATGCCATTTTATAGCGTTTTTTCGTCGCCCCAGCGAGACATTTTGCGTGAAATTGTGCACGCGCACTTCACTTGTTGCGAACGACTGATCGATACTAGCATGCTCATTATTAAGCAAACCTGTTTAGACGTGCTTGAAGCACGCCCCCTTCCACCCGCGCCGCAGGTAGCATGCTCAAAAATCGCACGCCTGTTGATTTTTAAGCAAACTCGAAATGAGCATGTTAACTTTGAGCAACATTCCGACACACATGCTAGTAAGTAGCAATTGCTCAAAATAAGCATGCTTTCGTGCTTGAAATGAGCATGTGTAACAGTACCATAATAGTTGAATAATTTAGTGTCAACGTCGGCAGTAACAACAAATTAAAGTGATGCTAATTACACGTTTTATTCAAAACATTGGGTCTAAATTAATTCTAAATAAGTAGGTACCTAAATAATGTATGTTTCGCAAAATGTTAGTGTCAGTATAACTTAAGTATGTACATTATATTAGAAGCTTTACATGTAAAACTATTGTGTTTATTACAACCCCAAGTACTTACCCAATTTAATACAATCATTATACGAATTAAGAACCCACCTGTGCTATTTAGTACTCTGTACCCATTGTTTTCATCGAATATGTACTTAGGTATTATTTTGTAAATTCATTTAAACACCTAGGTAAGTAGCTATTCGTAAGGTGAGTTAATAAGAACAATATCTATCAAGCTTAAGAAGTTCCTTTGTCAAGGCCAAAGACACAGTACTGAACCGATAGATGAACTACCCACATTTTGCTAACATTCCGAGATTAACTTTTTAGAATGTGGGTAAACTGGGTAACTTTGTAGAAAACAGGCTAGTGAGTTAGTTATACTTGTTTATGTATATGTAAAAAGTAGCTCTCCAGTATAAATGGTGCATCTGTCAATTTAACGAGTCTTTTCTAAAGCCGGCTGGTTCCGAGCAACAATTACAATATTTACTTACAATAATTGAAGTTGTATTAAAAATGGAGTCTGTATCGGTCAGTTTTAAATCAGAAGAACAGAAACCTATCTTTACATTAGCCGGAGAGCAGAATACAACAACGACTGTAAGTACCACCTACCATTATTGTTTAAGTACTTTTACGTTAGTACCAAAATATTATTTGAAGGATGGCCGAAAATTAATAGTTAATCGGTCCAAAGCAGCAAAACTGGATAAGTACCAAATAGGTATAGTGAGTTAGGTACGAAATACTAACATTGACTAAAAATAAGTGACAACAAGCGAGCAGAGACAAGCAGCGATGACGCAGCAGTATAGTTTCGCCTTTGGAATATAAGGTTGCGGGTTCGATTTCTGGTCGTGCATACACATATTTGTGCTAATTTTTTCATCGCCGCTGCTCAATATCGGCGAAGGAGAACGTCTTGAGGAAACTGTGGGACACTAAAAAGGGTTTAGTGGCAGCAGTTCTTATATTTTATCAAAGTGCAACAGCTATTATTATTTCATGATTAAGTTACCCATTCTGTTTACAAGTCGGCAAAACACATTGGACCCACTGGAATTAAGTGACAATTAAGTAGGTACCTACGTCATTTCATTTACATACATTGTATTTTTATAGGTACTACCTAAATAATTTGTGCGTAATAATGTCTTATCATTAATGTCAAGTAAATAAGTAATGGATAAAATTTTAGGTCAAATTACCGATTATTAAATTATTACGATAGCTTAGGTGGTCCAGTAGTAGTGTTAACTTAATTAATAAATCCACGAGGACCAGGGTTCCCTTCGATATATGTACTTAAGAGTATCTTAGTTACTGCTCGAAGTTTTTTATTGTGACCGTTGAAGTAAACATAGCTAGCGAAAAGTACCTAATATTCACCCACATGAGCACTGCATGAATTTTCTGTGGTTTTAGGATAGCTACGTATTTGCGGACACAAGAACTGGAGGAGGTGAAGAAACTGTGATGTCATCGATGACACCGATGATGCAAGGGCTCGGTGGCAATGAACTCCTGAACATGCTGGCACAACAAGAGCCAAGGGTTGCCGATTCCGGTAAGAATAAGTATACAGTTGTACCTACCAACCTAACATGTTATTATAGCGTAAATAATATTTTAATTTTTTAATTTTTCTTTATTGGGCCAAAAAATGTTCCCACACCAATGTCCGCGGAATAATATCTGCATGAAAACATTTAAAAAAAAATTTATTGTTGTTTTTTCAAGTCCTTACTTGATTTGTTTTTATTTGACAGCACCTTCAGTTGTGGAAATGGAAGAATTACTCTCAAACATGCGTCTGAATGGATCGGAGGGGTTTAACGATGATGCCAATCTAAGCAATTATTATTCAGGTACCCACATATTCATAGATTTGTTTAGTTTTCTACTCATCTAGTGAGTAGCTAGTTTATGTATAATGTGATGATACATTCCAGGTTATAGTCGATCGGAATCGGCGTCTTCAAGCGCTTGGCCGGATAATAATTCAAGTAATTGGAACACGCGGAACAATGAAATGATCGACACCTTTGATTTTCTTGTCAAGAGTAAGTAAAAAAAATTCGTATTTTTTTTTATATTTTCGATAGGGGCACAAAATGATATTAACCAATACGCTACGGGGATCCGTAATCCGTAGCAAACTTAGATATTAGCTCGACACGTGCTTAGTGCGTTCCACAATATTCTACGGACTACGTCGTAGTCCGTAGCATATTGTGGAACAAAAAATAGGAACCTACGTAGGGTTTAGCTTGTTTACAAGATTGCAAGCTCTAGCTACGAAGCGACACTCCTCGTAGCATAGAAGACGTGTTGCTGTAGCTGATTGCATTATTGCACTTACTTTTACTTTCTTCTTACAGTAGTTATCAAGCATTTGGTGGATTTTTACAGGGCCGGATTAAACCCTATCAGGGCCCCTAGGTAATGTAATTCTCGGGGACCATTTCTTTTACCTAACTTTATCTTACTAAATTGGAGTATCGGAACTGAAGGACAATATCCAAAATTGCACTTAAACATGTATCTCACTCTCTTGCTATTTTGACAATTCGACGTTCGCATTTTAAACAGCTGGATAGGTATTTGGGATCCAGATTTAAGTGTAATTTTCAGCAATGGATTTTCACAAACCATCGCCTAATAAGTATTAACAGTATCTAATTTAATTTAACCTAAGCAATGAATGGAACACGTGAAAATCTAGTATATTAAATCCCTTACAAAAATTTTTATTTCAGTATGTGAAAAATCTAGATCTTTTCTATACATTTCATTTAATACACCTTCTACTATGAAAACAGACCCAAGTTCACTTTGATTAAGTGACAAAAATATCATTCATAACTTAGCACAAGGCAGGAGATTTTGAGAAAGAAAAACAGGATGGAAATGTAAACGTGAACGAAGCGTGCGCAAAATATTGCGGGCCCCTAGGCAGTTGCCTAAACTACCGGATAATCCGTTCCTGGTTATTCAGACAATTTATATAATTTTTTAAAACAGGCTTATCTTCTGCCAACAACTATGTGTCAATGTTGACACGGGAGCAGCTCTCTGTACTGCGCTGCATTCGTCCCAGCCTGCTCTACGAAATCCTGCAAGAGGTTGCCAAGGCTCGCAGTGATAGACGTATACGTCGTGCCTTGCCTAATGTAAGTAGAATTGTTATTTTGTGCTATAGGTAGACCACATTTGAGGTATAGGTAGGTACCTACACAAAGACACTACAATATCGCGTGATACCTAAGTAGTTTCTATTTGGTTCGGGTACCTATTCCAAATTTAGTACTCGGTACACCACCTAACCTGGTTATCGGCTATTTCTGCGAGGTTACCTCTTTTATTAACTTTGCGAGTTTTGTGATTGAACTATCTGTAGGTACGTATAATTTGTGTGTTGTACACAATTATTAAATACGTCAGGAGTGCGCGTTCTGCAAGAACAACGGCGAGAACGAAGAGTGTTACGGGTCGCACGCGCTGAAGGACGCGCGCGGGCGCGTGCTGTGCCCCGTGCTGCGCGCCTTCCGCTGCCCGCGCTGCGGCGCCACCGGGGACCGCGCGCACACCATCAAGTACTGCCCCGACAACAACGACGGTATAACACATACCTCTACTTACCACTATTGGGCACCGAACCAGCCTATTATTATTTTTTAAACATACAACTGTTTCGTCCCGTCTAGAAGTTGGTATCTAAGTAATAATAATATCGTCGTATTAAAATATGTATTATCAAAGAGTATATAATTACTACGTTCTACTCTTTAGGGTTTTCTGGGGCTACGAAGGTTCTTTCTCTGTCAAATATGCTTTAATTATTACTGTGAGACCACTGATGCGGTTAACTGAAGGCTGAGGATTTTTTTTTTCTACAATCACTTCGATTGATAATATTCTGTTTGTTCAGGTTCAAGCAGCCTGTCGTCTCGTCGCCGCATGCCGCCGCCGTCGTCCCTGCTGCTGAACAGTGCGGGTCGCGCGCAGACTCCGGCCGCGCCCTCGTCCAGCTCGCCGCCCCCCGCTGCTTCGCTGCCCTACTCCTCATTCTGGTCCAACTTCGGCATGAACTAAACGTATCAACACTCTACCGACCCGACTTGCAGTATAAAAAGTTATACAGGGTGTCCCGTTTATATTTATCAAATCAGTGGCTATGAAACCATGAGAATTATAGATCTGTTTTAAGAAACCGTGATATCGATTTAGTGATAAGGAACACAAAAAAATCTCCTACTCTGTTAGAGATTGAAACTCCGACCGACTCTGATTCTCGAAGAGTATGAGATTTTTCATTGAAGAATAGTAAAAACAAATTATCTAAATGAATGAAATCATTGAATTTTAGGCATAAGTATTTTACATTTGTTACACGTTATTCAACTGAAGTATGTTTCATAGTTGCTAATATTGACTTAATGAATGACCCACTCTGTATAAATTGAGACCGATCTTTTACACAGATTTTCTATTCAGTCAGACCAACGCATACCTATTTTTTTGTTTACTAATTTTAAGATAGATCCTATTTTCATCATAGTTTAACATTATGTGAAACCATAAAATGCTTCCGAACACTGTTTTCTGTTAATAATACTTTATGGTATTTTTTATCAAGAAAACTGCGTTCTACGCTCATATGTTTGTTGTCTATTGTAACAAGTAGATAAGCGAACCATCAAAACAACACATTACTACATTAAACTGGTATGAGCGAGTACTTGATTGGTGTGTATAATCACATGTACGAGAGTACCTATAGCACTGTCGCCGTGAGAAATACAGATAATGTAAATAGTTAACATCATCGTTAGGACAGTGTAAATTATCTATACGTAGGTACTTTTAGCAAGGTGACTGACCTATTAGTATATGTACATACAATGAAAGGACATCTTAATCTCCATTATAAAAGTTCCTAAAAAAAACATCTTGCATAATGGTTTCAGATAATTTCTACTAACTTATTTTTTCTTTATTTAATTTTTCATTGGTTTTAAAATTAATGGCCTAATAACGAAATATTGAGTTCTATTCAAATCTATTTAATTTTATATCAACATATATAAACCACCATAATCAACAACTACAATTAAATAGTTCGAAAAATCTAATGAATTTATAACAAAATATTATTCATTTCTATTATCAATTAAATAATATTTTATGTTACCTTGTAAAGTTTGGCAAAATACCCGTGTATGTATTCCTACAATAAGTGCACCAATGAAAAATTGTTCCTTTGTCGTGTATTTAATATACACTTTTCAATATATAAATTTCTGAGCATCTTTAAGAATTTTATTTAAACCCTAATAGTAATATTAATAACGTATTGTAAAGAGAGAATATATTTAGAAAGTAACCATAGCGTGAGCTTATTATATACAGGCAAAACAAAACAGTCTTGATATAACTATTGCTATAATATGATGGGGTAGCTGCAAACAAAAAGTAAGTAGACAAAGTACCTACGAAACCGTCTTGTGTGTTACCCCCCTTATTTAACACACACTTCATGGACTTAGATATATTCAAATCCATATTACGAAAATTTAAATCACTGGCTATAAACATACTTTCTCCATAAATTTAAAATTCAAAAACTTAAACGCGATCTATTTTGTTTTCTATTCTGCCTGTTATTTCTTATTCCTGGACAATTCTGTGGGATATATGTTTTCCAATTATTTAATATTTTTGAAGTATAACGTTTTTTGTTCCCATGTAAGCAAATAAATACATAAACTTATTGTTAACTTAAACAAATAGCTAAAATAGGGTTTATAATTCATAAGCCTTTGTCTGACATCTTGAAATTTGTACTAGTAATAACAAAGAAACCAAATCTTATAGATTTTTACGAATAAGACCAATAGACTGTCTTGACTGTGTGTGGCTCACGCTGAGTGTGGACGAAATTGGACTATTATAGATATGCAGTTGAAAAACAGTACCTCTGTTGAAATATTTATTTCACATATAACTCTACAATAATAGACGACAAACAGCATAACAGAATATTTGTTTTGTATACAATTTCAACAATATATAGTTGTGTACCGGATTGTCCTCCATTTACTACACAAACTGTACAACTTATCATGATCACATTATTTCAAGCATCAGCATTTAAAAGCATCAACATTTTAATATTCAGTTTAATTATAAACTAAGATAAGGACGTCCTCTCTAGGACGTCATAACAGCACTATAGTAATGTGTAGTAAGATATTGGCAGGCTCAAAAATGCCACTCCCTTCAGCCGGGACGAATAGAATAACGTAACGAAACATAATGAACACTACCGTAACTAGGGTGGTACCCGGGTACATAGGCATAGAGAGCCAAGCCTTGAAGAGTATAGAAATTACTAGAAAAGTACTAGGAGCCTATTAGAGTACATAGTTAATTAAGCTCGCATCGGGAGCATAAAAGGCAAATTTCGTTACTGGTAATGAATCTCACAGAATATTGTAATGTGGCTAATGAAAACCCACATTTCACGTAATTTCTTATAATGTTTTATTAATTTTTGTGTTCATCTAGTAAGCAGAAGACGCACCGGTAGTTCAAATTGGTTTAATACAAAGTGCCTAATAATGGCACTTCTAGAATTTGGCATAATTTACAAATGGTTATCCAATAATAAATAGTTATACATATTCGATTTGGAATTATAAAATCCAAACCACGGCCAGTCACAAATACATTAAATTCGTTCCTGTTTTAATAGCAATCACAGGGATAGTATTAGTTTTACATTTATCGATTATCACGAATAATTGTTGAATAAGCATTGAGGTTGACACTCACTGCTGATTAAAACTACCCAAGTTTTGTTTAGGTAACAATTCCTTTCATGAGTGAGCTTCAACCTTTATACGTTAGAAACGTTAAATATAAAAAAAATGTATATAGTTAAGCACTTAACAACTCCTAGCAAGCATTAACATCGTGTACATACATTATAACTAACAGCTAAACAAGTAAATTCATCGAAATATTTAGTAAATACATTTAGCATGTACAACGGAAAACAACAGATCCATGATGGTAGATACATATATTGAGCAAATTAATTAATATTCGTCGTATGTTTATTCAATTTAATCATAATTTTTTTCTTAGTACAGTTACTAGGGACAAAAATATAATTGTATATATGTGATATAACATTTGGAATATTTGAAATTGATCATAGAAGGCAAATAAAAAATCGTAAAAAATCTTTAACTATGTATTTGGCAAGGGACCTTAAAGTAAGTACTAAGTTATATAAAAACTATTTTAAAAAAACATTTTTTTTACCCCTACTGTGTGTCCACGGAAAACAACAACAAAATGTTAGTCAGGTTCGTTGTAAGCATGACTAGTTCCACCAAGTACCACAGATACCTACTAGACATCACTTTATTAAAATATTGTAGCAATGTAACTACAAAAGTTGGCGGAATCGCCATCGCGGAAGATTACTAATTTTGATTGGTCCAAAGTTCTTGTCTTTGGAAGAACCAAACACAATTAGTTTGTAGTCGGATGATATTATTATGTAGTGGTTAGTTATTCGTCAATAGGTATCTGCGTTTGTATGAAGAAAGTGACTTCCGCTACTGGTGTTGCTTATATTTTTTCATACAAATTACACGCTTACGAGCACGCAGCAGAATGTATCATGATTACAAGACTCACACTTAGCATTCGGCGTGACTAGACATTTTTCTATTCATTATGTCCTTATCTTTAACAGTTTATAAAACAAAAACAAACGCGAACTCAATGAACTCCAAAAATGCTAGTCGCGTCGCTAGCAGCTGTGTTCAGTGGCCAGATAGGGTTATATGAGATTCAAATTTAAGTCCAATGTTAGCAAAATGCAGTTTTGGAATGATTTCTTAGTTTTACCTAATACAGGAATGTGATAGTGGAAGTATTTAATTGCCTATACGCTACAATAAACGACAGTATAGTAAAAAATTGTAAATAGGTTGTCTTGATGACAGCGAAGTGCCAGTAACCTATCTACAAGTTTTACTTGGATCAACTTTGAGTGTAATCAACTCTTAACTGTACAACTTATAAACAAAATTATCAAACCAATACTTGATTCTTTGGTTTATTATAACACTATATTATGGCCCTAAACATTAATATCATGCCTTTGCGCAGTAATCATAACGTTTGACGTAAGAACTTGCTCCGTCGTCGATAGTACAAATCTTACGGAAGACTACAGCAGCGAAAAACTATAATATAATGTACTTCGTAGTATTTTTACAATTCACCCTTTTGTAATTATCAATTAAGAGCTCACTATTAATAATTTGGCTATACAGTGTGCATTTTTATATTATTTTTAATGACATTTATGTATATGTTAACGGAAATGTATGTAATCCGTCGTTGTATACATTTCCTAGGAAATGTATGTAATTCCTAAAATCGCACGTAAATGTGTGAAATATTAGACACATTTCCTAGGAAATGTATACATTTCCTAAATAGCAATCATAAATGTAAAATATTTAAGATCGCTCCGAAATGCTGTGGGTTAGGTTATGTTAGACTTTTAATCATCACACACGCGAGCAAAGCGAGCGTGCCATGTAGTGGTAGCGGTCGAAGAGTGCCAAAACCGAATCGGTCCATGTTCACAGTGTCAGTAGTTGATTTTTGAAGCTTTAATTAGTAAGATAATATGAAAATATTATATTTTACGGTATGTCACCTGATTGTCTCAACGAGTGCTTTAATAAAAATTATTATTCTCATTTTAACAACGTGTTTTATTACAGAAAGCATTATTTTTATACATTGCCTAATACGATATTGACATTATATACAATTCCTAGGAAATGTACACATTTCCCAGGATATGTTTGTATTAAATAGTTTTTGAAACAATATTTTATACATTTCCTAAATAGCTTCGGAATTGTATATATTTCCTAGGATTTGTATTCAATTCCTAGATTTCATACTTTTCCGGAAACATATACATACACAAACAGTATTAAGAGCGTTTACGCGTAGCGCGAGACATCAAGTGTAGGTAATTCAATGGAAAATATTACGCACACTAAAGCACGCAGCTGTGTGCACGGTGCTAGCACGCACGATGTCTTGCGTTATAGTCAACTAACCCATTTTGATCCGTTCGAGTGTAATTGCTTGTGTTCGAAAAAAGTACTGATGAAAAGTACAAATGATTTAAAGTTATAATAATTCTGATACATTAATCTTTTTAAAAGCTTTTATTTGCAATATTGTTGTTACCAGAAATTTGTTTATTGCTAGTTTGCAATATCCAATTTTCAGACAATGTAACTAATATGAATATTTTTGTCCATTCATACCTTACCTTCGTCGGTAGTCGGTACTACGTAATAAGTCGCAAATTAAAATCGTATAGTTATAGTTCCAATTTTTTCCACATTTATTTACAACAAAAATAAAGTAAAAAATATATAAAGTAAATAAATAAACTAAACAATATGAAGGCTCGTGAAGGTAATATGTCAGGATTAACAGTCATCTATAGGTACGCAAGGTGTGGCAAAGCTGTGCTAAAGTTCAGATTAAACAATCATTCCACCATCCTTCAGAGTCCTACTGCTGGACACAGGTGCCCCACTGCTAGACACAAATGTCCCACTGCTGGACACCGGCGTCCCACTGCTGGACACCGGCGTCCCACTGCTGGACACATCCCAAGAGCTGAGAGAATCCAGGCCCTCAACCCAAACACGTCGCCCAGCGTGGACCGGCAGGCGGACGCCACATGCTCCAGAATGACCAGCTCCCGGACAGGCCGGCTGCCCCATGATGCTCTCCTCCACCGACACTGAGCAGCGGCCACGAAACAACTCGCACACAGATAACGGGCACGAACGGGCAAATTTTTTATTTTTTACTTTATATTACTAAAGCAGTTTGGTTATTTTAAGCTCCTCAGACCTGGGGCCTCCTAAGGCCGTGGGCCCGCGGAATGTTGCCAGTTTTGCCACCTTATACTTACGCCACAACCCACGGTCGTGCAGTCTCAGTAGTAGTCTCAGCGGCAGTGTCCCGCCTGATCTACGCGGGACATCCCGCCCGACACATAAAATCGGGACGTCTGGCAACGCTGATGGGCATATTTATATAAAACCACCATTGTTATCAAAATATAATTTGTTCAACATTAGAATATGTAATAATAAAATACCTGTAACCCATATTTATATGAGGCCTTAAAATTACATAAATAAAAAGATTCAAAAATAAGCTTTAAACGTGTAGTTTTAAAATTGCCGAACGTATTAGACTATATTTAAACTAATGTAAATTGGTTCAACAGCGCAGTCGTGAAAAAGTAACAGACAGAGAGGGTTACTTTTGCATTTATATAATACTAACGACACGCCCCGGCTTCGCACGGGTGCAATGCTGATACTAAATATATTGAGGTATATTTACAAAATGTCCTTTTATTTTTGCCAATAGGCAAAAGAAACCGTACAACTCGCGCGCGGCCGGCCGGTACCGCCGCACCGTATATCATATCTGTAATATCTTCGGAAATATTCATTTAAATTATGGGCTGTAAAGAGCCATATTGATCTATATTAAATAGACAATGTATTTAAGGTACTTAATTAGATAACGATTAATGCAAAATTGCTTAAAATCGCTTCGTAAATAAGCCATTACTTTTGGTTGAAAGTAAAAGATATTGTGGTTATTGTGGGTTATCCTTAAAAGATAGACATATACCATCACGGACTTTCTTGTTGACCTTTTTAAGGTGTGCAATACTGTAATACATTATTTTGATATATCTCGTAGGGTTTAGCCAGCGTTTGAAATGTAAGCACAAAAAATGCGTTAATTTACGACATCGCATCAGAAACATCTAAAATTATCAGTGTTTTTCTGCTATATTATGCATGTATTATAGATAAACCTTCCTCTTGAATCACTCTTTAAGATAAAAAAACCGCATGAAAATCGGTTGCGTAGTTTTAAAGATTTAAACGCACATAGGGATATAAGGGACAGGAATGCGGCTTTGTTTTATACTATGTAGTGATTAGGATTA
Source organism: Meganola albula (assembly GCA_936450015.1). Lineage (NCBI taxonomy): Eukaryota > Metazoa > Arthropoda > Insecta > Lepidoptera > Nolidae > Meganola > Meganola albula. Next base: position 5,756,821 of record OW388155.1, on the reverse strand, counting down.
TGTGTGTTTTCATGTGTGTACTCACTAATAAACGATGCAAAAGTTGTGAATATCTTTTGTATGTTTTGTCTCTTTCACATAATTTAAAATTGTCATAGAAAAGGGCAAAACATAAAATAACTATTCACTTATATAAATTTGTTATTATTATTATCATACATATTTTATTAGTCAGAGGGTTAGTCCAAAGTGACGTTAAGATCTGGATTACCATCCTTTTAGCTCTTGCTTTCTCCATTATTCCAAATTTTTGAATTTTCGTTTCTTTGATACAAACGACTTCGTTTTATTTCCCATTATAACTGAAATTATAATTAATTGTCAATTCAAAAATATAGTCAATCATTAAAAAACAGTAATAAAATATTTAACTTACCAAAGTACCAAGAGTTTTCGAGCGCACTTTATACGTACAATATTATTGTATGCACAACAAAGGTCAACACAGGTCGAATCAGAGCGCCGAGCGATACGTCCTCTCGCTGAAACGCCAGACGGCGGACTAATTTGACACGTTTTTTTTTTTTTTTTTTTGCTGATGACCTAACCCAATTGGCCTGAAGGGCCTCTATTGGTTCACCGGACTTTTTCGGTGAGCCGTCCGAGGACGGTCGAACCGATAATTTGACACGATTGGCCGACGCGGTTTTATAGTCATTTTCAAATATTTATAAAAAAAATAACTATTACAAATTTGGTAAAATTTTAAAGTTTATGTTTTGAAGCAGATGTTGTTTTAATGTGTTAAGCTACTTTTATATCAAATTGAGTAAGTTAAGTTGTAAAAAAAGTCAAATCAATTTCTTAATTTTTCATATTCTTTGTAATTTTATTTCTTGTTGTAGGATACCAAAATCTATAAATGTTCTTAATTGTTTGAATGCTTAAGCATCTTTGCAATTGGTAAAAAAAAAATTCCAACTAGTTCTGTAAATGGTTTTGGAGATTAGTAGCTTCGAAACTGATGTCTACAGCGAAATTATGAAAACCTCTGTTAGGTTATCTTAATATAGTGTACAAATACTACATTAATCTTAATATTTTCTCAATTATATTGAATGATGAAGAAATTCCCCATGTTTATTGGTAATTTTCATATTTGTACGAGAAGCGGTTGCAGTGTTTAGTACGTTGGAAAAGTACACTTTTCGAGCCGGACGGCGTAAACGCTCTTAAAAGTATGTGTTTAGTATAGAGAAAAAATTTGATATGCTTACAGATTTTTTTGAATACTATATTTCATTGAAAAGGGAAGATAGTAAATATATATTTATTGTTCTACATATATTTTTAAAAAAGCCTCATATAAAAATTAACACCGATCAAAAAGCATTAACAATTAATTTAGCCACCGCACTGTGTTGGCACTAGATGTCAATTTAATGGTCTCCAATGGTAAGACGCGCAATTGTTTGCCAGGAGTCCATACTATCACTGTAAAGCCACTAGCACATATTGAATGTAAAGTTGGACTTTTGAGATAGTCAGATAGTGTTGTATTGGGACAGTGAACGTGATAACAGTGTTAACTGGCGTATGGTCACTTCTGTCTATAGTTTTGAGTACAAGCGCAGTGCTATGATAATGTTTCTACCGATTCCATCACAACACGTACAGTTACAGACGTAAATTTTACCGGTCTGCCAGAGTGTGATAACTGGTGTCAATCGCTACCAAAGCCAGCGGCGCCGCGTGGCTTGTTCGCTGCATCATTCATTTGGTTGCTCACCTAGGTTAAAACAATTGTATCGATATCATTATTCGTTGGAATTGCTATTTGTTACTCATGGTATTACAGCTGAATCGATTCGGATGAAGTATTTAACACATTCAGTTATCTCTAACGAACAAATATAACCGTTTACATGGGTTAATATTGGTTTCTGGGATGCTATACATATATTACGGGGGCAAAATGGCGGGCGGGAGTAATATTTATAAATGTAGGCACGTTATGTTACCTTCGTTGTTGTTGTGCCTGCGCAAGAGTCGCTCGGGGTGCGAGTGTGCGAGCTGTGTGTAGTCGCGGAACACTTCGTTGTACGTATCGTCGTTGGACGACATCTCGCTCTCTCGCATCTCCTCGTTCAACTTCGTCAGTCTTAGTCTACACATACCAAGGTATGAAATTATACAATAATCTAATTTAACAATCCAGAACATAAACAGATGGACAATGTTATTTAAAATTATCATACCGTGCCTTTAACTACTGAAAAGTCTACTACATTTGCCGCAGAAAAGACAACTGCTGAAGACCACACAGATGGGCAAACGTGAGTTCAGAGTAGGGGGGACTGATGATTTCTGCAAGATGGCGGGTAAGATGGGATAAGAGCAGAATCACGTTTGGTGGCATTAATTGCGATAGGCTTATGTTCACCAGTGTACAAAAATAGTCTGATGATGATAATAAAACGTCCAATGGACGTCCATAACACCCTAAGGGAGTTGAAATTTGCAGTAGCAATAATCAAAGAGTTTTCGGCAAAGTCGATTAGCAGTTGGCCGATCAATTTAACTTACAAAGTAACTATATCAGCGTTAGCGTTGTTGACGGCGATGTCGAGTGGCGTCTGTCCCACGTTGTCGAGTATCGACTGGTCAGCGCGGTAGCGGAGTAAGAGGCACACCTGTTGACGAAACATACTGAATTAGCGCGCTAATTTCCGTGCGTTCAAACGATTTTGTCATAATTATTACTAGACTCTGATAGGTCCCTTTAGATTACATTACCCACGGTGCTTAGTTTATTTTATGAGGCAATCTTAAACCTCTCTTTATCTCTATGCTGTCTCCCGTTTTGCCTGGAGGGAAGTGGACAATCTAACTTTCCAACTCCTCCTATTATCTTTCTGATTAAATTCGTGCAGGACCCAAAACAGGGGCTTGGCCGGGTGAAAATCCCCAGTATCTTCACGGCGCCGCTGTCAATCCTGGCTTACAGGAGTAGCAGGGGCGGGATTGCGAGGGTGGGTTAAGTCCCAAATAAAATACTGAATTAGTTGACCTTTTACTAATTTACCTAAAGACTATACACAAAACACAAACCTTTCTCGTCAATCTCTGTTACGAAACTGTATCTTATTTTATTACGTAGTTTTCAAGTTAGCATAGAAACAAACAGATAAAAATATGAACTGTGTATGTAGGTATGTGGATAGGTGTGTGAACTGTGTATGTAGAGTGTATGTTCTTACTTGTCCAGTGTGTCCTGCTTCAGTGGCGAGGTGTAGCGGCGTCTTTCCTTCGTCGTCTTGTACGTTTAGTTTGCTGCCGTTCAGTAGGAGGAACGAGCACGCCATCACCGACCCCTGCGGTATTCACAATATTATACAATTATCTTAGGGCTTGAATATGATATCAGACGAGTAATGTTTTTGTTCTTTTTCATATTTCATTGGCATTGAATACAAAATAAACACAAAAGTGCCGAAACGATGTTGGATATTTTCATTCGGTATCATTCATTCCCACTCCGAATGAACGAAAAATAACACCAAAATTTCGCTAGTCGTACCCATAGGTACGTAATAGGTGGCGAGCCAGTTGCCATCAATTGTGCATAATGCCCAACTTCGAGGTCAAACAATTCCATTTTGTAAGAAGCTAGAACAAAATGGATTGACTAGACTAAATTAATTGTAGATTGTTCAGCTAAATTGTATAAATACGTTTAGTAGCTAAATTATTTTCAATTTTAGTGCAGAATTTTGGCTCACTTCAATCTTCAAGAGTCCCACAGCTGGGCACGGGTCTTCTCTCAAATATCTTACGAGCTGAGAGTTAAGGCCTTAATCCACACACGATGGCCAAGTGCGGTTTGGTGGATGTCACCTGTCCTCGAATGATTAGTTCTTAGATATGCCGGTTTTCTCACGATGTTTTCCTACACTGATACTGAGCAGCGGAGATCAAACAATTCACAAAGAGATGTGGAGGCACGACCAGGAATCGAACCCGCGACTTTATATACGAGTATCTAAGGCGAGGGGCGTACCGCTGCGCCGGCGCTGCTCATTTTTGGCTATTAGAGTATTATTAACACGTAATGTGTTTAATATGAATAAAAATATAGTTACACTGAGGACAGCGGCGTGTAAAGGTGTACGGTTGTTGGCTAGCGGAGCGTTGACATCGGCTCCGGCCGCGAGTGCCCCCAACATGACGCCCACGTTGTGTGCGCGAGCCGCGCGGTACAGTACCGCGTCCGCTGACAGACTGCTTATGTCTTCCGACACTGTGGGACAGATGAATGTTATGATTCATCAATATTAGTTAATGGGTCAGTATTCTCTGTCTCTTTCTCAACTCGAGGAAGAATACTTACGGATCACATGATTATTCTTTTCTTTAGTTTGACTATGCTATTAGTAAGCATATACAGGATAATATAGCGTCACGCCTGTATTACTCGAAAGCGTAGATAGAGGTGAATGTCACCTACTTTTCGCCGATTATGTTTTTAGATCCCATACGTAATAGGTGTCGAGCCAAATGCCGTTCATCGGGCACAATTCCAAACTTCGAGCTGCAGCTAAAATTCTATAAGTATATTAGAATAGTCTTTTTGCTCAACCCGAGAATCGAACCCAGGGCCTTGCGGTTATTAAGCGAACAAAAGAATACGCTTACCACTGGACCATCAAGGCAGTTACATCATTAGTTTCAATTAAATGTTCAAAATATCGGAATCGCCAAATTTCAGATTGTGTTATTAACATTAATAAGACATTTAAAAATTAAACATGTTTCACTCGTATCAACTCGCATTGAATTATAGTAAATCTTAAAAAAAATCAATATACAACTAAAAACACTTTACACATACTAGGCGTTGTAACGAGCTCACCTAATTCATCACTATCTTCCCCCTCAGTGGAGTCGTGGTCTGACGGTAGACTGAGATCGACCGCTCGTTCGCTCGCCAACTCCTTGCCTATCAGCAGCACTGGACTGCCATCTGACTTACTAGAACTCTCCGAAACTACACCAACATACAAAGATTAAAATAAATACAAAATTAATATCCGTTTTTACTACCACTATAGGCCGACCGTTTAGCTCGCGTATCGCCTATCGCCAAGATTCTGACGCCTCAAGCTGTACAGACAGTGATGATGATTTAAGCGATAAATGCGATATGGATATTAGTGACGAATAGTCTTACATTACTTTTATCTGTGGTAAAATTGATTCTTTAAGAGATTTAATTAATGTTTTATGACTTTGTACCTCAGATGGCGATACGCGAGTTAAACGGTCGGCCTATAGGAAGCCAGCGCATAAAACCATTTCACTAACAACGATTAGACGTTGACTTAATGCTCTAGTTTCCTCCAATAGCGGTGCCGTCATATAGTGGCCGGAACACAGCAGTGTACGACGTCACTACAACATTGTCTATGTAATCAGACTGGCTTAGTTTCTTATAGAGCGGAATTTTACGGTGTCAAATACCGCTGTCTAGGAAACCAGGATATTTTGATTATGTAGACAACGTTCTAGTGACGTCATTTATCGCTGTATTACGGCCGCTATATGACGGCACCGCTATTTGGAGGAAACTAGAGCTTCACCCCGTATTCATAAACGACTAATAAAATTACAGCTAAAGCAGGTTTATAATAAGAAAGAGACAAACTCCATTTTAACTAAAGTCTTTCAAGATTTTTATTAACAACACCAGAGACCTTAGGAACCCCCTAAAGTTATGATGCCAAATCGGTGACACCTACCGTTTTGACAATTCATTTGTCAGCCGCGCAAATATTTACATAAAAATATCCTCAAATTATTGGAGATAAGTTTACAGCAACAACTACACCAATAGAGAAGTAAATGCTTGCTCTTGTGTAACACACATTAGTTGGTTCAACACTAATTAATTCTAAATGTACTGTTAACAGTAAATTTAGAATTAATTAGTGTTGAACCATACTGTCATATATATAGGTATCATAAAAACTACACTTACCGCTCGTATTACTGTTTACATCACTTTTTTCATCATTTATTGTTTCAGGTACAGCTGGCGGGGCACGCACTCTACACAACAAACGTTTTTATTGTTATTTATTACAGATTACAAATTTTATACCGAAACTACGCCAAGACATTTCTAAGCAAAGAGTTAAGAATAACGCCAAAAGTAGATGATAAAAATCGGAAAAAAGTTTGCCACACTTATTTCCGATTTTGATATTAAGTAATAAATCTGCCCCCAATATATATGAGCATTCATAAAGTCAATTTGAATTTTCAATTTTGATCATCTACTTTTTGCGTTAACTGTACAGCGTAAGAAATGTTACTCTATTTTTCTTTACTTGTCACCACTTAAAATCCATAATTTTATGGCGCACTGATACCCGATTTCTAACAATAGGTATTATTGTATTAGGACAGTCAATTTGAGGCTGTTTTGGTGTTACCTAATATGCCAAATCTGTTGACAGTGTATTTTGTTTATCATATTAAGTCAAGTACAAAAAAATGAATTATAAACATAGTGTGTATGAGACATGTGCATACCTCCGTCTCGCTCGTCGCACGGACCAGCGACGACCGGTACGTAGCGGCGAGTGCGCGGGCGGCGCCGACACAATGTCACGGATGAATGATAGTGTCACGTACTTCGCGCGGATCCACCCTTCACGTACTGATCTGTACAGAACAAACTAACTTGTAACAAAAAAATGCGGATCAACACAACTTATATCTGTAAAATTTATCCTCGTCAATACGTGATCTGGTGATGGTGTTAAGGTGTTGATAATGAGCAAATGATACTATATATACTTGTAATGAGCACTCTTGAAATTCTTGAATTTTACATTTAAGAAAAATAAACGAATGTTTTACCGAGCATTCTAGCGTAAGGACAGTTAATAAGGATGGCGCCAAGGTATGAAAAATCAGAATTTAATTAGTCAGCCAGTAAGAATATAAAAAAAGTGTTAAACACATAATATCTTTTTGCTTTATCATGGAAATGAATCAATATTAAGATACAATAGGATCGTGTCCAATATTTTTAATTTATCAATCTGACGGACAAAACAAAAAACATTGTCGTCATCCCTATTAAGACTCTTCTTAAGACTAAGAAGAAACATCGACTATTGTTCGTTAGAAAGATCATGAAAATGTTCGTAGAGATGTTTGAATATATGCTTGGCTGTGTTCCTTGTTCAGTTCGACAAATTTAAAAACGTCGTGTTGGATGTTCTGTTACAATTGAATGCTCAAGTCTATCAACACCTTTACATAAACTGTAGGTAACTTTAGTACGTTTTCGTCTATAAAAAAATATTACTCGAATACTATCTTGAACTTGTCGAAATACGTTTTAAAATTATTATTTTTTAATTAAAAATACTAGAAATAGATTAAAATATAAATAAAAATTCCATGCAAATCCAATCAGCAGCTTTCCAGTGAAAGAGTACCTAACCAACATCCTCACAAACTGGCATTTATAATATTAGTAGGAAATAGTGTTTAAATATCCTAAATTAAGTTTGTCATAGAGCTCCTTCATGGTATTATTAATTTATATACTTTTAAACTTTCGCGTTGCATTATGATAAATAAATATGTTATGATAAATATATAAATTTATGTAAAAAATAGTACTTACCTATACTAACACAGTAGATAATAGTAATAAGATAAGTAGTCAATAGTGTACGGTTAGCCAAAAACTTACGTTTCGCAATCAGGCGTTGCTCTTGTGATAGTCGTCCCTTCAGTCTTTGCTTCATATATCAGGTTCACTATTTTGTTGCCCAACTCTGCCATCACCTGGATACATGTTTATTTGTTAGCACGATCCATCCGACTGCAGAAGTCATTTATAACTTAAAAGACTTGAGTATATGACAGATATATACTTAGTCTTGAGGATTGGAATTAATAGAAACCATTACAAGAAAAACATAACTCGTCCTTTGCAGTCGGGTAATATAGAGATTCATAAGAGATCTTAGGTAAGGACACCATTCAGTTTTGTCTAACACCTGTGCGTGATTATATTAAATAACACCCTCGCTTTGCTGAAAATTGCATTTCAACGCGGATCGTATTATTTCACTAAATTGGTAATAGAATGTTCTCATTGATTATACAGTAAACCACCCTCCATTACTATTTAATAGCAAAATGCTGTAATTAAATGAACAAACACGAATATTTACAAATATCTAATTGCAAAAAAATGGGGTTTAATTGGTTACAATCCATTATATTATTCTTCAATCATATTTTATTCGCAACATACCTTTATAATATCAGGTTCCCAGTCATCGAGAGTTAGTGATCTGACTTTACTGACATGCACGCCGAGAGAACGGTGGATACCGGAACATTCTAAAACACATAATATAAACATATAATAAACTACAATAATCAAGCAACTATTGTAATCAAATATGTCTAAAAGAGCGTTGACCCCTCGTACTTCAGAAAAAATACCTTAGAATGCAACAGAAAATAAGTACCTCATAAATTATTTTATAAAAAGTTTGTCACTCTTGCTGCACCACTGCCCTGCATTCCAAACTATAACAACGTCCGAATTAAATAGAAAAATCATATTATTATCAAGGAAGAATTTTTCCGAAACTAAAAGTATCGGTAATATTTGAGTGGAAGAGTAACAAACATTGATCCATCCCCATAAAGCCTACCATATGCGTAAGCTTTCCTACAGTTTCGTATGCGTAAACTCGGTTGTACACGGTGTTTACATTTTACAGTATTTCATTCAGTCTGTTTAAAGCCAGCTGCCGCACCTTATATATATATATAACCATTAGCTGACCCGGCAGACTTCGTACTGTTTCAATCGATAAATAAAAGACCTAAACTTTTGTATAATATAATTTTTTTTCTTATATTTTAAACCTTCTCTAGACCTCCACGAACATTTCAAGACCAAGATAAGATAAATCCGTTCAGCCGTTCTCGAGTTTTAGCGAGACTAACGAACAGCAATTGATTTTTATATATTTAAAGATAGATAGAACATGTAATAAATAATAATAATAAATAACCATTTAATATAATTAAACACGGTGTACCCGGTTTGTGCAGGCTAAACTGAAGCTTGTAATTGTGTTGGGCCATTAGAGATATAAGATACAAACCAATGCACAATGTTATGCCGAGGTTGATGCTCGCCCACCGAGGGTTAGGGCTGCCACAATCACAGCAGTAGTTGTTGCCAGGGATGCTCAGAAGCTGTTCCCATATTCTAAAAGTATTACAAACTTATGTTATTAAATACATTGATGTAAAGCAAACATTCGGCCTACTAGATAATCTTAGATCTTTATCATTAAAACCCATATCAGTTTTTTTTATGCAACTTTACTAATGAAATATACGACAAAAGGGTGAAATGTCTTTAACAGTAGTGGCACAACGGTATAGGCCTCGCCTTAGAAGGTCGTGGGTTCGATTCCCGGTGGTGCCCACAGAATTTGTTTGATTTGTTTCATCGCCGCTGCTCAAATCCGTGATGGAAAACATTGCAAGGCAACTGGCATATCAAAGAACTAATCATTCGAGGACAAGGCATCTACCAACCCGCACTTGGCTAGTGTGTGTGGATTAAGACCTAAACTCTCTCAACTCGTAAGGTAGTTGAGAGTAGACCCGTGCAGTGGAACACTAAAAAGGGTTAACGTGAGATTTCGTACAGCTTGCAGTTAGCAAGCTATAAAAACAAGGAGCCTTTCAAATAAAAGTGAAGACTTTATGAAATAATTAAATTTTTACTTTGACTATACTATTGAATGAATACTATTGATAAAATTAATAGTACAATTGATCTTACCGTATCTTCCTCATGCCTACAAAGGGCATGGTACGTCGGTCTGCGGGTCTATCGTCAGGTACTAGTATCAGCTGCGAGTCTGGATGGTCGCGACTCTGCCCTTGCTGTATAGCGGATCGTATCCCATTTTGTAATGCTAATATCCAACATGATAGCATTTCTTCTGAATCTGCTTGTAGCATGTGACTTCTGTAAGATATAAAATAAAGACTAAACAATTACATAATTGAAGTCTTCCCGCAAAAAAATTTGCTTTAAACTGTTGGAATAAGTGTAGTCCTCCTTGACGTATTCGTCAACGGCGAGCCTGACAAAGACAGCTAGGTATGCAGTCCAAAAACTAGCTACATATTCTTCGTTTGTGACCCCAAGCTTGGTTTTAAAAGTGCGTACAAAGGACGCACAATAGAGTTCACCTTCACCATTGTAGGTGTAGGTATAGGAAGGTTTAGGATGGGTCTTTTTAATAAGGCGCTTAGCGTTCAGGTCTTGCAAACACTACTCTTCAAAAGATAAAGCTGCTTCATACACAGTGTTGCGCCATTGTTGCCTATTTCGTGAAAGAATAAGTAACCTGATGTTGTCTATGATTGTTAAATCTTTTTGGTTACAGCTTTATTACTTTTCTGTGACACAATCTCTTCCTCATTGATCTAAACTCGTGTCTGTGTGTTTCTTACTATTTAAATTTGCAATTATTATTACTTTCAAATAAAAAAAATGAAATTTCGTCTTGTTAAGGACTTTAATACCCGATCAAACGTAAAAAAATATAAACATCTGAATTAAAAACCTTTGTATTAAGTACTTACTTTGAAGGCGACAAAACTTCGAAACAGAACCTCCTCTCACCATCATGCACCGGTTTGACTGTGCACAATCTCAGATCTTCTTCCATCACTGTCACGTTAAGCTCACCTGTTCTTTTCCTGGAAAAAAGTATTTATTTTACAATACATCAATGTTTTGTATGTTTGATTCTTTGGCATTACTAAACCGATTTTTATTGGTATTGAGATACACGGGATCATAGAGATATTTACATATTACAAAGTCGTGAGTTTTATTGAAGATCTGATTAATTAAAGCAAAGCTGAAACGATCAATATCATTAAACTTTTAACCCCTGCCTGCCCCGCGGGAAATAGTCATTCATATTATATCGCCTCACCTGTATACCAAACGATTATCGTACAAATAGAACCATCTTCTGTTCCAAGTTTTAAAAGCGTTGGAGGTCCGTTTGAACAGGTATCCTTGCATCCGAGGCGTGTTCTTTAAGCATGGTGAAGTGATCATGCCGTCTTTGTCACCGTCAGTATTCGCCTTACAACTGGGCAGTACTGTATCGTTACTGTTCACTATTGTATGCCGGTTTTCCATCTCCTTGTCTAATGTTTTGGTGTCGCTACGCATTGCTGCGATCTGTAACGTGATCATTAGCTGAATATTTTGTTAAAGAACATTTGAGTTATTACGCTAATTGGTGCTCATTTGTTTGCGATTTTAATAACTTGCTTCATACTAATGCAGTGTATGTGAGGATTGTAGCTACACAAAACATTCGCAATTATTAAATACATGATGCAAAATCTTTGTACCTACCCATTTACACAAAAATAAAGCAGATGGTAAAGTATGAAATTTTACACAATTAGGTAGATGAGAAGCGTTGAAGAAACGCAAATGTTTGTGAGGATGGAAGTATGGACGGTTGTGTGACACTATAATACAAAAACAGCTTGAACTGCTGTGTCTATTATACTTGGATAATTATTAACTCAATAATATCTAAATATGATCAAATGACCAGTATTTTATTCTGACGAACTCACGGATGGCAGCTTGATGGAAGTTCTATGTAGATAAGTATAATTAAAAAATTACAAAATCTATCTATCTATCTATAAAAACAAACTAAACTTGGTAAAAGCGCCAAATCCTAATCTTTCTCAAGTATTACATAACTTTTTTACTACAAACAATCTATTAGGTAATCACCTAAGCATACCTAGATCTAATATTGATAAAATATTGCAAAATAACTAAAACCTTTATGATCAGTAAAGTTAAAAAAACTACATAGCCAGTGTTAATGAAACTGTTTGCTTACATCATCTGCGGTAGTTTTGAGGAACGGCTCCAGATCCTCAGACAAGTCGGCGCCTTGATGATAATATGTACAGCAGGCTTGTAGGTACGACAGGAACTGAAGCAAAAATGAATTATAATTATAAACATAAGCTACATCTGTTATAGAATGTTTTGTGTACTTTTTATCAATACAACGAAAGGAATGCAATTGTTTCATGGTTTATGAGAATATTACAACCAGTGTTTTTCAATCTTTTTGTATACGCGACCACATAATATATCGAACAATTCTGGCGACCCCCTTAGGCCTTAAAAAGACACCATTATCGTCATCATCCCTGTCTGTCATCATAACCAAAATATGTTAACAAAAGGAAGTAAATGAATACCTTTTAATACATTCATCAATTGTCTATGACTCAAGTATTTTTTTATTATGACTATTTATGATGCAGTTTTACTATTACTGTCTCAACTCTTAAGATAGTTAAGTGAACAGAAGACCAGTAATTATTTATTTACATAACTTTTCCCTTATTACCTCGAAAGAAGGTGGTTTACACAAGTTCAAGTAATACCTTACGTGTCTGTCTATTTTATAGTTCTGATAAATAAATAATTTAGCACGCATTGCGTTATCAATGTAAGTAATAATCAACTACAAGTAATTATGTCATACGCTCCATTTCAGGTGTTTGGTCAGACCACACCTTTATGTTTTCGCTTAACAAATATTACGAGTTATTTACTTATTAGATAATGCATATGTTACTTAAACACCTGTGTTTACCACAAAATAAATTTAATACCAATATACCTAAAACATTTCTTCACAATCAACAGTATTTAGACACCTAATTAATTTTTCCGCATTTGAAACCCGGGTCGAGCAAAAAGACGTTTCTAAGTTACTTACAAAATCTTATTATCTGCTCGGCGTTTGGAACCAGATGAATGGCAATAGGTACATTACCTAATACAAGTGTGAGCTCTATGTCATGTTATGTCATAATTAATTACTGTTTTTGAAATGAATGCATGAAATAAGTAATAAAGGTCGGCACACATTGCTTAAAAAGAATCAAACTTTAATCAGCTAGAGATTAGATAGTTAAATGTGTATAAAATTGTATAGGTTCCAACGTTATCGGTTTAAAGCTATCATGAGAACTTAAACAATATCCTAGGAACGTGGGAATGATCCTTAACAATAGAAGAATATCGCTGTAAGTTAGGTAGTCAAATTGTCAGCGAACCTTGCACGGAAGTCAATACATAATTACGTATAATACCTTCATTAAATATAATTAAATATTCAAACAGAGGTTACGGTGAACGGACGGACGTAGTAAAATAACAAGGTAAATATACATAATCATTGCAAAGTATTCGTTCAATCAGGTTTAGGTGATTCTACTACTAAATACTATAAATGCGAAAGTTTGTGAGAATGGATGAATGTGTTACTCTTTTACGGCAAAAGCCGATTAAATTTTGGCGTAATATATAATAATAATAATATATCGTCTAATGCGCAGCTGGACAGCTTTTCTTTTTACATGACGTGACCTGTAGGCACCTACCTGAATTAATTGTAAGATATGATACTTTTACTCCCAATATGCATTGGTAGTCTTTTAGAATGTAGGTATTACACGAAAAGTTGCGGGTAAAGGCTAGTGGTTTGCTAATTCGGTTGTCGTGTGGCAGACGTATTGGTGAAAGTGGCGGTCACCGCAGAACAAAATACCTATCGCTGCAACTTTCACAGCATCCTGCACTTTCGATACCACTTAAGTATTTGGAGACAATATGTTTGTACACATTTTAGATTTTTAAGTAGATAATAAAATACTTGCACCTCTATATGATCTAATGTACCAGGATAGACTCGCGTTAGGATATTTAATTTTTAACCCCGGACGAAAAAATGCACAATCATGATATACATTCTAGGATGTTAAGGTCATAATAAGCACAAAAGATCCCACTGGGTCGAAGTGCTGTGGGACTTCCAAGCCCATAGATAAGATTAGATACCTAGATTAGGACCTTTTTAAAAAAACTATTTTAGATTTACTGTCAAAATATTACCAGATTACTTTAGCTATGGCTATGTTATACTTTAGTCAGTCAGTATACCTAATGTGGAGGGTGACACATCGTTAGGTTTCGTAGGCAATAACATAATTTGAATGACCTGAACCATCGTAGCAACTTAAATGATTGCTTTTAACGGATTTCAAGGCTGTAAGCGCATTTAAGACACGACAAGTCTCCTAAAAAAATACAAAAGATACTGAAATAATAGGTAATACTGCCAATACTGGTACTGAAAGGAGGTATTGTTAGGAGTTGAAAGTATTTTAATCCGTGTAAGATATCGTGGATCGTCAATTATTATTGCACTGATGACTCACTCCGACTACGATGTAAGTGTTTTCGTAGAATAATGCGATGTGACTCATTATTTGGCTAATTATGTATTAGTATGTATTTGTATTAAGTAAATTATTCTTATACCTGTTTCCAAGTATTTCGGTAACAGTATGGTTACAGCATTCATTTCTATTTACATAAAATTCACTTAATTAGGTTTGAAGTACCAGCAAGTTAATTATATTTTTATTCCAATTTAAAACAACGATTTCAACCCAATTCCGATTTTTTTGTGTCGCGGCCTATTACTGTAATTAATTATTACGTCCCAGATTGGATAAAAAAATATGCACAGCCATAGGCACTTAATCGTAAATTCATATAGGTCCTCTTCTAATTAAACGTAAGGGGTAAATGTACGTATAAAACAATTAATTAATACTGTACAATTAATTAAAACTAGGTAAATAAAATAACGAATCCTACCTATAGAAATAAACTCCAAATCCATCAGACCACTGATTTGTCACAAACTAAATAGAGTATGAATAGTTAGAGCACTGTTATTTGAACAGAAACGACAGATTTACACAATGCATAACTGTTGTGTTGAGACGCCACTGCCAGATTACCAGACTGTCTGCGAACTAGCGAAGGCGAGTATCGATACCTTCGACAATCGTGCTAATGGGCACGGCTCACTTGCGATACAAGATACGATATCTAATATATAGGAAGCGCACGCGCACCTGTACTTCCTTTGATAGCTTTACAACTTATTATCTAACTAACGATTGCCTTGCTTCGGGAGCGATATAATCCCGCCGCAACGATACTTTGATGACTGATGGACTTTAGTTTCCTCATGACAAACATTAATATTCAACAACCTAGTAGCTTCAGCATCAACATATTTTTTGTTTGTTAAAGGTACTTATATGATAAAAAAATTGTTTTTGTAATGATTATAATCCGAATGTAAGCACGTTTTATTATCATAATATGAGATATAATACATAGGTAGTATCATTATGTATACTACGTCTTTTATACTAGACAACGCTTTTCACAAATAGTTCTGCCTTACTAGGTGTAAAGCCTACATGCAGTTTAAACCACTATTCTAAAAGTTCAGAGACGTTTTTCTTCTCTTTTCCTGATGATCTGACCCATTTTAAGCCTCCTTTCCAATTAGCAGCATTAGAAGGGCCTTATTGGTTCATCAAAGCCATCAGTGGGTTATTTTATTAATAAAGTAAAAATCATTTTAGGTCCGGTTTCAATCCTTCGCATTTGTGTAAAGTATTTCGGTCAATCCGTTAAAATAACAAAGCTAAATAAAATATTGCGTTACAAACTAAGTAAGTAACACATTAAATTCGCTGTCGCAATTTAATTTTCTAACGCGGCCTTATACTGTAGCGTATCGTCACGTTATGTGATGAAAACCTACTTAGTACGTGTGAGTCATTCATGATTTTTTTTATTAATATGCGTGATAAACAGCGTCCGTACTGAGGTTAGTTCCCACAAGCAATGATTACTGGTTGGTAACGTAATAACACAAACAATAGCGTTGTGCTTGTGCCGAATCAACTACCTTGAAGCAACGATTATGTGCACTACACCGTACGACAAACGTTTTTAATTACCTACGACTAAAGTAAAGGCGCTACTCTGTTAGCATTGGATACGATACTTTAAATTTATTAAATAAATATATAAACGTAATTGCTTTATAATGTAATTGATCTTAAATAATTAGGTACCTACCTACAACTGATATTGTTTAAGATTTTGTGCTAATCTACACTTTTTATACTCTACAATTAAGCCAAGTAATCGTGTGTATTACATCGAAATTTAGCTGAGTAGGTCGCCATGCGCCAGTCTAGTAGAGTTTCATGTCTGGTCACACACAGTATGATTAATTTGCAAAAGAACGACCCCCGTATTCATAAAGCTCCTCGTCTTATGAGCTCATTATAGCTAAAATAAGTTTATAATTCGTTAGTCTTTGTCTGACATCATCATCTTGACATTTATGCTATTAAGAAAGAGACAAAATGCATTTTAACTAAAGTCTTACAAGACTTTTTTATGAATAACACCGGAAGTGTTTAGGAAGATAAAAACCTGGAACCCGATTTATACGCAATTTTGGCATTTATCTTGAACTCGAAATGTTGAAAAAATGGCGAACGTCGTTTGAAAACTAATGAAATAATCTCAATTGCTATAGACTACAAATCGTGCGTTGATTGGTAGACATAAATTTAACGTGATATTCTGAGATTACTTATTTATCGTATTCCCAAATTTATTTCGACAGAATATGTGAAAAATAATGGTGATTTTATTAGTTTTCAATGACATGCGGCATTTTTTTTTCGACATTTGTCTATAGAAATAAATGTCTAATGTCTCGGGCCCCACGAGGTTGCCAGAAGTCGAAAACAGCACGTAGAAAGACACTTTAGTATTACCTTTTTGTTTCCGAAAGTCTGTCAGAAACTCAAGCTTGTATAAAAATCATACTTGAAATAACTTCGAAGTAATGGTTTATCGATTAGGTGCAATTTGTTTCAACTTTCGGCAATATGTTACGGTTTTTTCGGTCAAGATTGTATGGGAAAGTACATTGTCCTTCGTGACCCAAAAAGTTAGCTATTTGAGTCAATGTTGCTGTTTACAATGGGAAGAAAATAATTGCCTCCACAGTGGGACAATGGGTTAACAACCGTAGCCGCGAGTTCTGCGCGTCTATTTATAACACCTGCCTGTCCCCAAAGCACAATTCCGCAAACAACGTTACGGTCGGGTGGGTTCAAGCGATGTCTGTCAGTCTTTACAATGTCCATAAATATTCTTGTTTTAGGTGTACATACCTACTTTTATAGCCATCTCTAAGTTCAGACTTGCTTTTAGTATGAATTGAAACTTAAAGTAAAATAATGTTAGAAATTAAAGCAGACTGAGACAAAACCAAAAAGAAAAAATACAAAAAGTATTTACTAGGTAAGCGGGTTTCATCGTAGACTCCATTATTGCTTAATTACAGGCAAGTTGTGGTCAAGCGCAAGACTTTAAAGAATAAAAACGTCCCAACATTTCTAGTTTCCTAACATTAATCCAATCTAGTCTAGTGGATTGTATTT
The DNA here is from genome assembly GCA_936450015.1 of Meganola albula. Classification (NCBI taxonomy): domain Eukaryota; kingdom Metazoa; phylum Arthropoda; class Insecta; order Lepidoptera; family Nolidae; genus Meganola; species Meganola albula. The sequence goes on along the minus strand of OW388155.1, from coordinate 5,739,349 downwards.
ATACCACCGTCTATAATGGAACCACCACCGTCTACCGACGTTATAATCAGGAAGATAATGGTGCATCTGTACCTAACACTTTCATTACTCTCTTACTATCTGTAGTATTTTTTGATAATGGTGTGAAGACAACAGTCTAAAAGCGCCCAGCAGTGGACGCTAAATGGTTGTTATTTTAATTTGCAGCATTAATTGCAGATATATGTATAATACATATTATTATTCTTTGTATGGAATTTTCCTGTTGCACTAACACACTATAGCAATTAAGTGCGCCTATGTACCTATATTAAGTAACGTTAGCTCAGGTAGAGCAAAAACATGAATAAGAAACAGTCATACACATATTTCCTCCATCAAACACGTGTTGTGTTGTGTGTATTTGCGGAGCCAAATAACTACGCTACGATCCCCTCGCATTCCTGCACTTGTGGTTTTGTCTTATTTTGTTTACTCAGTGTGCTACGAATATGAATGTACCAGAATTCCGACCGCGCTTATGTCGGTAATCGCGTGAAATCATTAACTTCTAAAAACTATCATATATCCTTCCCCGGATCTCGAACTATATCCATAACAAGTTTCATCTAAATCGGTTCCAGCGTGTAACGTGGGGTCCCATTACAACACATCTAAGATTAGTATAATTACAAAAAGTTAAAAATAACATCAAATATATTAAAAACTAGCTTTCCGCCCGCGGCTCCGCCCGCGTGTATGTCGATTATCGCGCCAAAACATTACCTTCTTTTTGCGCAGTCGGATAAAAACTATCCTATGTCCTTTCTCGGGTCTCAAACTACCTCCATACCCAATTTCATCCAAATCAGTTCAGTAGTTTTTGCGTGAAAGCGTAACAAACAAACTTACATTCGCATTTATAATATTAAGTATAGATTAAGATCACATTAACGATTTTTCGAACTATGTTGTTAATTTCGCATTTATAGAATTAGGGATATCGTGCTAAATTTTATATCAGTCGCCCACTTCGATCTTCGGGTGCCGCGGGTAAATTCCGACTAATAAATTCAAAGATAAACGCGTAGTATACACTATTAAACTAAATTTATTCTGGTTGTTATTTAGCACGAGCCCGATCTGTGGCTACTCTCATCGTTACCCCAACTGAAAGCGTCTTACGCTACGTTTGCTCATCCATGTTCTCATCTTCGTCATTCAAATAATTACGGGAAAACTTTTAACTACTGCGCAATTTCGTTTTGTAATCTATAATTCTGTTCCGTTCTTTTCATTGATTGTTCGATAAGGTAGGTAGTTCTTTTTAATTTTTTTATTTGACATAAAATCAGCAAATTAAGGACGATCGGCAGCGTGCAGGCGACAATACTGTTAGTATCAAAAGTAAACGTCATCATTCGTTAGCAATTACTTCATTTTTTTGTACAAAGACCTATCCAAATAAAAAATACGTTTATTTCGCTAAAGTTTGCGCAACGGTTAAAAATATTTCCTGTACATTAATAAACACAACAATTTTGACTCTACTATAATGTACAGCTATATGTTAAGGAATCCAACTCACTGTGGCAAGTATTTCATGTCGCTTCCTCGCCTGTAGCATGGTGATCTTCTGTACATGGTCCAGCGCAGTGTGGCGAAAGCACGAGCGGGTCGCCAACAAGAGATTCACCACCTCCTCCACTTCCGTACACTTGTTGCGGGACACCTTAACAACATAATTCGCGTTAAATACAACATACTCGCATGTTCTTTTGACGAAATGCATAAAAGACAATGGTTATTATTATTGTGATAGATTCATTTGCGTTGCCATTTTCATTTTTAAAGGGGTCGGCATCCAGTCTGACCTCATGCGGCTACTAGAATTATACGAGCGACTGTCATCATCAGACCCAGGAAACAGTAGCCGAGATGGTACTACCAGGTCTCAGATTGTCAGGCTTCTAACTTAAACGAATGTCATTAATGCTTTAGATGACAACCGAGACCGACGATGTAACGTACTCTCCGAGGCACGGAGTATTATGGTAATAGAGTACTTTAAAAAATCACGGAATGATATTGACAGTCACTAGGTATGTTTTAGTTCCCAATGTTAAGGGAATGGACACAGATTAATTATGTTTCTTTAAGATGAAACCTAGTGGCCCCATAAATATATGATTTAATACATATATTACTAGCTTTCCGCCGGCGGCTTCACCCACTTGAACTACATTGTAGGCCTTCCTCAATAAATGGGCTATCTAACAATGCAATTATTTTTAAATTGGACCAGCAGAGGTTCAGATTAGCATGTTCAGTCAAACAATTTTTTCAGCTTTATATAATATCAGTACAGATGTAAATTAAGAAAAGTCAGTTTAAGTAGAAAAGCTTACCTGTGAATTCCTATTCAAAGCAGTATCTAATTCATTTGAGATCTTGTCAAAGTGATTCTTACTCTCTTTGACACCTTTAATATCTCTGTAAAAAACAAAATCTGTTAGCCACAGGAAATGGAGCGTCTGGATTGTTATCAGGCCATTTGTGAGTCAGCCAATAAACCAATTAAATATTATTTTACTTTGCTGCAATGAAACACAATATAACGAGCCAACAATAAAGATTATGCACTGTTTTTGTGTAATGGTACATATTACAAAAACATAGGTCAGTATTTATGATTTCCAGATCATAAGCAGGTCAATCAATGGCAGGTTAGATGTTAATAGCTTAGATTTCATTTTATCAGATATCGCATCTCTGAGGTCAGGCACACCCAGGCAAATAGCCCAATACACAAATTTGCCCGACTAGAGAAAACCGACTGAAAAGGACCTGATGACTGAAACTGACTCAACTATTTCAAGAGGTGAGATTTACTTATTAAATTACATAGAAGTGTAGGCAAATGTTAGGCGACTATTCTGCATAAATATTATTATGTATCATGTGTGCATAGTAGTCATTTCTCTATGATACATAACCAAGGTTTTAGTCTTGCTGTTTACTCATTCATCATTATTGCCAATACGGCTTAAATTGAATTGAAGTAAAGTAACTCAATGTTTTAAAAAAAAGTAGAATATAGTTTCAACACATAATAATAAAAACATTGGTTGCTTAGCCATAGTATTATATTCAACTGGATTCTATAGTAATATAACGTAGCATAGCAACACAACTGTATTACCTGGAGTTGTAGGCAGAGGTGATTATCACCAACTTTTCGCTGGTTATGTCTAAGTCCCATACATAATAGAGGGCGCTAATAAAATGCCTATTGCCATTCATCGGGCACAATTTCAAACTTGGAACTGATACTAAGATTCTCTAAGTATTTTAGAAAAGTCTTTGCTTAACCCAGAAATCAAACCTGCGACCTCATAGTTATTATGCAAACATGTTTAAAGATTTATACTGGATGAACAAGAATTTCCTAAAGGATTCTTTAGTATTTGGTAATAATTTAAACAAAAAGTATTATACAATATGATACATACACTTTAATAAAAGCAGTGAGATTCTTAAGGACAGTCCTAGACACTTGGTCTAGCAAGATAGAGTGGAATTTGTTCATCTCTTGGAGAGCATGTATCATTCGGTTGAGAGTAGCCATCACTGGTGGGTCCTCTGCAAAACTCCCCGTTAAGTCCCATAGGGCATTTGTAAATGTACTAAAAATATATGTCGATTTAATTATAAATAATAAAACACAATTATATGACACAACACAATTATATAACGGTAATGATATTGAAAACAAGCTTTTATTAATTAATAATATTTTATAAAAGGTTATAACACCTACAGATTGGCAAAGCTAATGACCTAAAATCTATGGGTTTATATTATTTAGTTAAATAAATAATAATAATAAAATAAAAATTCTGGGACATTAACACACACGGTCATCTGGTCCCAAGCTAAGCAGAGCTTGTGTTATGGAAACCAGATAACTGGTATATACTATACATATAATACTTTTCTTTTATAAATATATACTTATAATAGATATTTACACCCAGACTCGACACAAACACAAATGTTCATCATTAATGTTTGTCTCGGGTGGGAATCGAACCCACGACCTGCGGTGTGAAAAGCAAGTATCTAACCGACCACACCACCGGCCCGTCAATATATCCTGCACCACCTTTAAACTTCGTCAGACTGGTCCGAGGTGTCTTATTATTGCTATGTCAGATATACAAGTATGTAAAAAAAAGTTGAATGTTAGGAAGTCACACAATTTATATGGGTCAAATCTTAATAATAAAATTAGGATTTCACCCATATAAATTGTGTATCCTGTCCAGACTCAAATTAAATATAAGCTTGTAATAACAGTTGTTGTAAGTATGTAACTAAGAGAATCACATATAAATAGGTATATAAGTACAGTTAAACAATATCCCCTATAATTACAACCATCTAAGCTCTAATCTAATCTCATCTAATCTAATAGCTAAAATAAGTTTATAATTACTTATAAGTAACTTATAATAAGTTTAAATTTGTCACTGTCTGTCATTTTAACATTTATTTTAGTAAAAAAGAGAAAAATGATTATATATACAGAAGATTTAAACCTTTTTATGAATAAGACCATTATTATATTTTTATGACATGATAACTCACATTTAAATGACTAAGTACTTGGATCAATAAATAACTATAAAAGTGTAATCAGTAAACCTAAGATAGCTTATCAGAAACATTAATGGCATACATTTTTGTTTTAGGAATGTATTTTTAAAAGTACAAAGTTCTATAACAATACATAGATGCCTTCAAAAAAAGAACCTACTACAACAACAAGTACATCACCCTTATCCACCATATTCTACAGTGTAATCTATAATATGGTTTAACAAAGAACTGGCATACAGCATATAATATAGCATACATAGATGGTACAGAAGGTACAGAATATTTTATTATCGTATTATAGTAACCATACAGAAACTATACTACAAAAGGACAAGACTCACCTTCTGTGGCTCATATAGGTTTTACCAGAGTCAATCATCACTGAACAAGCTTTCAGAACTTTGTCTAATTTTAGCTCTAGAGAATCAATACTGGCTTCTTCCGTCTCTAACTGCTCCCTACAATAACAATCAAGACACCACTATCAGCGATTAAACACACATAACACGTATAAATTAAATTCACTTTCTATTTTATTATTATCTTTCATTGTTGATTTTATTTGGACCTACCTAAATTTGGGAGAATCTCTGAGGCACTCATCGAAATCTATTAGTGGTTTCATTTTTACCCAAATAATTTTTTATTACGGCAAAACAATGAGAACACTCTTTTTATTCCATTTCAAACGTAAAATCCGAAAAACTATGGAAGGCAATTATGTTGGGCAAAACGACGAAACGCAAGACAAAACAATTCTTGGCTGTCTGACATTAGAATGACATTGACTGTCGTGACGTTTGGCTAATTTGGCTTTAACTGCTTTGCTGTTCATAATTCTGTAATTACCAGACAGGAACGAGCAGAAAGGAAAATAAAGCACTCTTAGAAAAATTAACAAAGGAACTCGTATCCATATGCGTTCTCCTCTGCCGAGGCATATGAACAGTCGTTCATCTTCGAATATAAAAACTGCTTTCCACGATTGTTCTGTGTTTTGCATTCATATCTATCCCTATGTGGAGCTTATCAAAAATGGTTGGTTGTGTGGTGTTGCGTTGCAAAAGACGATCGGAAACTTCAAATTTCAAAAAAAAGGAGTCTCTTCTCACACGTATGTAATTAACTACACATTATAAGATATTAATTTCACGGCAAAATATATTTAGTTCCTACAATCTTACAACAGAATTTACGAAAGAAATAACATGAAGTACGTAAATTCTTGGCACAGAGGCTAGTGATGAGGCAGAATAAATCAATTATATAATCATAGATTGATGATTTATCAAGGAAATCTATAACATTTAAACAAAAATTTATTATAATATTTAGATAGTTTAAAAAATAACTTTTATTGCGTGGGTTTTGGTTTAATAGATGCCTCTCACTCCTCGAAGCCCGCACCCTTTGTCGCAAGCGTAAGTGACTAGACGCGTGGTGGCATAGCCACAAGGTAGCCAATCGTACCATATGCCTAGTACAAACACAAGATTAGATCTTGTGTTTGTACTAGGCACATGGTACGGTACACAAATTTTGTGGCTTTCCACACGAGTAACGAGGACACCATCAACCTTGTAGTAGATTTTGATAATATGGCTATACCAACATTTTGCATCACCATAATTTATAAAAGCAAAAACTAGTGTCTTTATTATTTAATATAGTAATGAAATCACAGAAAACTATAACATTGCGAAACTTTGCATGTAAGGTAAACTCCTCTTCAAACACTATTAAAGTGATGTTTTATTTAGAAGGAAATCTGTACTAATTTGTTTCACTGTGTAAAACGTCCTAAATCTAAAAATCCTAAGTTTAACATGCCACCAGGGTTTGAGAGCCAAAATATGAAATTTTTAGCTGCAAAATATAAGAGAATATTTCTAACATTTGGTAACCCTGCACAGCCAGTGAGCGAAGCGAGGGACGTCCTGAGCGCGCGACGGAAAGAGTAGTGCGGTACTATCCTCCGCGATACTCAATAATCACGAGAAGCGTTTTTCGAACATCTTTTAAAAAACGTACTAGGCGACCCATCGCAGTAAATAACCTTCTGTAGAGGATGGGCGTCATCTCTGCAACGACCGTTTAACGACCCTTCTCGTGGGAACAATATGAGTTAAATATCAATCCAACGGAACAGCTGACGCAACAAATATTCCATAGAGGAATATTCGAAAGTAGACCTCGCTCAAACTCATGTAGTGATTTTTCAATTTCTACACCGCTGTTAATACACAAAACACGTATAATAGAAACGACATGAACCCGGAAGGGGTACCTGGGAAAAAAAGATTAAGATCTAGCCCTGATAGAAAAAATCAAAACAAACTAAGCTTAATTCTTACTGGCTATCCCAGACCCAACCAATTACAACATTTAATAGATTTGCTATACTAGATAGCGCTGAAATCTAGCAAACAAGCCAAGACCTAAATGAAACAGGCCAAGCTAGTTAAGTGCAAAAAGAAAGACCTACTAAACCACTACTAATATTTGTAGACAAAGTCGAGAACATACAACCTCTTATCAGCCTGCGAAATGACTATGTCCAAGATAACTACGAACCCAAGGTCCTCAACAATAACCAAGTTAAAATACTATCAAATACATCGGATGCATATAGAGAAATAGTAAAGCAGCTTGAAACAAAAAACACAGAATTCTACACATATAAACCAAAATATGAAAAAAGCTTTAAAGTTGTTCTAAAAACATTCATTCATTCAAAGACGTAACTGACCTCCAACAAGCTTTGTCTGACTTGGGCCACGAATGTGTAAGTAAATATATGGTATATCAAACAACGCAGCACTAAAAAGCCATTGCCTATGTTCAGTATTGAACTTAAGCCTAATGATAATAATAAAAACATAATATATCATGTTACGAACTTACTAAATTGCAAAATATCCTTTGAGCCCTCTACGCCTAAACGAGAGATACCCCAGTGCTGCAGTGTGCTAAATGTCAACAATATGGGCATACTAAGGGATGTACCTCGAGGGAACGGATACTGATCTAAGTTAATAAATCTATGTCTACAACTCACACGACGTCATCTCTAATGACTGTCACTGTCCAGTGTCACAGAGTACTTAATTTATAATATTGTCACTTGTCAGTGTGTCAAAAATCTACAAAACAAAACATCTGTTTGTTTTAATTTAGCACAAATTCAGAAAGTTTATAAATTATTACTAAACATTATAAAACTATACCTAGATATAAGTTTTTTTTAATTCCTACTAAAACGAAAGAAATTTGATTTGTGAACGTATAAAACAATAAAAATCTATGAACTTTAAGAAAGCACAAAAGAAAGTTTCTGCAATAAACGAATAAAAAAATACTCAAACTTTAAGACTAAAATGGAAAACAAAATTATGAAAGACGATCATGTATTAACTGTACTTATATGCGCTCTAGCGATACCCATATCTATGTCGATGTGGATAATTAATCTAATATATTCAAAGTTCCTCTCTAGTCACGAAGGATTTGACGGTAAATAGAGCGCCAGCGTCTTATCATTTATCATTTACTGACATTAAAGATGTACTTTGCCCACATAAGATTATCATCAGTTTTAATCATAGTTCAAAGTAATTAGATTGCTGTATACCTGGCTCAGAACTTTCAATAAAAGTTGGGCACTTATTTTTTTTATAATCACCGATATTTTTCTTTATTTAAGAGCCAGTGGTAATATCGCCTGCGAGATGGCTAGCGTCATGTTTGATCCCACTTCTTGTGGCAGCACATGGATACAAGAAAAAGAGTATAACTCTGAGTGGAGCCCTTCTTGGTTGTGTTATAGCATTTGTTTTAACACTAAGTAATTATACCTTTTTGGTATGCCTAGTTGTGTTCTTCATTTCATCATCAAAAGCCACTAAAATACGGCCTCATATCAAAAGAAAGTTTGAAGCTGACTTTAAAGAAGGTAGGTAGTTTGTATAACATATTTATTAAACTTTGTATTGTGCGCATAGTGATCCTCATAGTGACATAGCCTATGATACAGAGCACAGAGGCTGAGAAGGGGATGACTGCTCTGTGATAGTGAATTATTATGGAGAATTCTAGTAATGAAAGGTTTTTCAAACACTATTTCGTTTTATAACATTATTGTAGATTTAATCAAAATCAACAATTAAAACACATCTGTAAAAGAATTTGTTTTAAGGCCTAAGTTAAGTTTTGGTATTCTATCTTTATCTTATATCTTTAAATGAGCAATTCTTGTATATATTTATATATATATAAATGGAATCTCGGAATCGGCTCCAACGATTTTCATTAAATGTAGTATATAGGGGGTTTCGGGGGCGATAAATCGATCTAGCTAGGAATCATTTTTAGAAAATGTCATTTAAAAAAAAAATACCGAGCTAAGCTTGGTCATCCAGATATTACTTGTTAAATACGCTAAGCATTAAAAACTTCAAAATGTATGCCATTTTTAATATGTGTTTAACTTTGTATATTTCAGGTGGTCAAAGAACATGGGTCAATGTTCTCTGTAATGGTGGAATGGCTGCTCAGCTGGCACTCCTGTACTTGTTAGATGTGGGGGCATCAGAGAGACCCATAGATTTTGTTAAAGACTACCGAGCTTCATGGCTATCAGCAGCAATTCTTGGTAAGTTACACATGAATTAATTTATTAATATGTTTCTTATACAATTCAAGATCCGTAAACCAAATTCCTTTTATTAGTTTAAAAAAACCTGCTAAATTTTTAGTTAAAGTATAAGGAATTTATAGAATTTAGATTTCTAGAATATGTTTAAATGCATTTCATGAACATGGATTTTTATTAAACTTACTAAAAGTCCAACAATTTCTTTTTATAATTTATGTTCATCATCATTCATCACTATTAATATTCTGGGACATCAACACACACGGTCATCTGGTCCCAAGCTAAGCAGAGCTTGTGTTATGGAAACCAGATAACTGGTATATACTATACATATAATACTTTTCATTTGTAAATATATACTTATACTAGATATTTACACCCAGACTCGACACAAACACAAATGTTCATCACTAATGTTTGTCTCGGGTGGGAATCGAACCCACGACCTGCGGCGTGAAAAGCAAGTATCTTACCGACCACGCCACCGGCCCATCACTATGGTATTATTATTTTTTCTTTTCAGGTGTCTTCACATGTTGCAATGGAGACACTTGGGCATCTGAGCTCGGCACAGTCTTCACAAAATCTGACCCTTACTTAATCACAAATTTCCAAAAAGTGCCAAAAGGAACTAATGGTGGTATTAGTGTGCTAGGAACACTGTTTAGTACTTTAGGAGGTCTTGTTGTGGGATTGGGCCAATACCTAGCAATATTCTATTTTTCTGATAAGTCAATATGGGCTGACGCACCACCCCAATGGCCTCTTATTGTGTTTGGAGCTTTTGGCGGGTTATTTGGAAGCCTTATTGATTCTTTAATGGGAGCAACATTACAATACTCAGGTAACATAAATTTTATTTTAATAATAAATTGTGATTATGAAATATGACAAAATTAATGTCTTCTGAGAACTTTTGACTTTTTTACAGGTTTGGATAAGGATGGCAGAATCGTGTCCCACTCTAGTCTTACAGTAAAGCATATTAGTGGAAGAAACATTCTAGATAATCATAGTGTGAATCTCATATCAACTGTTATCATGGGCATGTTTATGCCCATATTATGTAAAAGTCTATGGCCACTATTTTGAAATTTATGTTTTTATACAGATTTTGTGTCAGGTTAACCTGAGTAAGTTACAAAGGTTTGATATTTTTACTATTACATAACATCGTAGGATTTCTATGTTGCCAGTTTGCCCCCTTTTTAATAGATATTATATAATAATAAAACCCATAAATGAGTGATGTCACAATGAATTTATGTTGTGTGTAAGAGTATAAACCAGTGAAAATAACCAATACAACTATAATTAATACCTATAATGTAAAAAGTTTTAGGTACCTGTTCTTCAAAGTTGTTCATAGCATTTCTATGTAATTATTGTTACAATGTGTGTGTGATATTTCACATAAACTGTTTGTTTTATTTATTAGGTACTTATTAGTCTTAAAATGTATGTACTTATTATGCATAGTTTATATTTTTTTATTATAGCCATAAAAGTTAGGCATATAAAGCATTTGAAAACATATTTTTTTTCTGACTCCTATACGCATTATAATTATGAATTAATTTCATGGGAAGCTATAATTATATGCGTTATTAGAGCATTTATGTAAAAAATCGATGGTTATTACCGACTAAATACCTACTGAAAGATAATTATTTAAACGAAATAGTGTTCAAATAATTACTTTTCTGTTCCAAATCCACAAATAAAAAAACCACTGCCTTAAAAATATTAAACCTAATCATCGCTACGCGCCGCCGCGCTAAAACGTAGCTTTAAACTCTTACGCCGCGCCCCCGCCCGTACGCGGTCGCGCCGCGCCTGCGTCACTGCCCCTGCAAGCACATACTTTGGATGCTAGAGCATGCCGCATTAGCCGCATGCCCACCTATGAACTCAAGACTGCCACCAGAAAGTTGCGAAGTATAAAAATAAGTTAGTTTAGTTAAGTAGAGACTGCCCCTCTTAATCATCATAAACAATTATCTTAGTAAACCATAGATTTACGGTGTTAAAATGGACTTTGTCTCTTTCTTACTATAATAAATATCAAGATGACAGACAAAGACAAACGGATTATAAACCTATTTTGGCTATTTATTGACCTTATAAATTCGGGGTTTAATTTTTACCTACCCATTCTAAATATAGTCAAAAACGTCATGGATTACAAAATATATTCATTCAAGTTTCCGGTTAAGATTTGTCAATGTCATAGTAGAGATGTCAAAGTGGTTAATAATTTTATTTCCGAAGTTCGGACTCAAGTCCGATATTTTATAATTTCAGTGACAGTGATATGTTATGTCACGAAATCGGAGAATAATTTGTCTTTTCTTTGTTTACGAAAAATAAATACCTAGCTCGCAACGTAACAAAAACTCAACCGTGACTCATAATAACGTGCAGTGTTGCAGCGCCTAATAGTTACTAGCCTGCTTTAAATGTTACTTCCATTGTTTACTTGTTATACGGAATAGTATTATTTCGTAGGATCATCAACGAAATGTTATAATTTGTTACGCACTATGTCGTTTCCAATAGAAGAAAGTCCTATAATTAATTCAGATATAGAAAATGATGTTACAAGTGATAGCCGTAACTTGGTGGAAACAGAACAAGGTGAGAGCTAGAGACATTCATTGAATGACCTCATAGTAACAGTTACTTTATACAATAACTTTAAAAGGGGTAGCATGTATGCGTTTTGAACTAGATACTAACTAAACCGGAGTTAATATGTCAAGAAGGTGAAACAGATTCCTTTCTTATTTATGGTTTATGTGGAAAGTACTGTATTCCACTATTATTACGGCCCTCAATATAAAAGCTCTCAGTAGATAGGGGCGAACACAATACCTATTTCATAGTAATTTAATTTCCATTCAAATACTGTTGTAAATTAGCTCTTATTTATATGACGTATGATTGATTTTTTATTGAAGTGTTACAAGGTCATTGTTGTGCTTGTAGTGGAAGAGACAACAGGATGGATCAAATGTCGCACAGTACTCGGTATCATGGGGTTCCTAGGGTTCGCCAGTGTGTATGCAATGAGAGTCAACTTGTCTGTTGCTATAGTGGCCATGGTGAACACCACTAAACCTATACCCTCTAATAACTCAATGGATGTAGATGTATGTCCTGCCAGTGCCCCTACTAGTAATTCTACACAGGTATGTAAAATTTACTGCTATTAATGAAGGAACATGAATGAGTTTACAATATGTTGTAATTTATCTAGTTCTTGTAGTAAGATCACAATTCCTTAAGAGTAGCACTTTTGCTGGTGTATATAATTTTCAAATCCCATTATTAAAATATAATAATATCTTAGGACATTGACACACTTAGTCATTCAATCCAGTTCAGTCCACAATTCCAGTATAAGCTGACCTCTAGTTGTACAGAAATCCTATACAATGTGAGATTAGCTTATACTGGAAATGTATAGCTTGATTTTTAGCCATGTGTACTTTACTGCACTTCAACCCTTTGTTAGTGTCCCACTCCTCAGAAAAGATTTTCTTTCAACTAAAGGTTGAGAGAGTTTAGGTCTTATTACATATACTGGCCGATTGTGGGTTGGTGGATATAATGATAAATAACTGACATACTACATGTTATTATACTACCTTTTCTTTTTTTATACACATATTTATACTTATAATTTGAAATGAAGGAAGAAATCCTAGTTTTAATTATTTTTTTACATCAAATACTGATTCACACAACAGTAAAGTATTATTTACAGATTTGATTTGTTCATTTTAGAAACCTGGTGATTTCAACTGGACTGTGGAACAACAGAGCATAGTTTTAGGTTCCTTCTTCTATGGATATGTCCTAACACAGGTATGTGTGATATCTTTAGAATTAAAATCAAAAAGAAAAAAAAATGACAACAATTTTCATACTGAAATCCTGTCTTTAAAGATCTTTATAAATAAAAATGAATCACCGAAATGTATGTATGCTCATAACTTCCGAACAACTGCAGCAAAAAGCTTGATTCTTTTTGGTTCTGTTTCATATAATCAGGACTAGGTTTGTGTTAAAATTTGTGAGTGAGTTGATTTGATTGTTTTTCTCTTTTGCAGATTCCTGGTGGTAGAATAGCAGAAATGTATGGAGGAAAACTTGTGTATGGCTTAGGAATATTTTTCACTGCAGTATTCACTTTACTTAGTCCTGTAGCTGCCTACATAGATATAAAATTTTTCATCGCTGTTCGAGCTTTAGCAGGCTTAGCTGAAGGTGTTACATACCCAGCGATGCATGCTATGCTGGCTCGGTGGATCCCACCACTTGAGAGATCCAAGTTTGCTGCATATGTTTATGCAGGTAGGTAATATTTTTCCTTAATGTCAAGAATTATAGTAAGACTTAAAGTATAGGTGCTTACTTTAGCTGCATAATGACTAATTTATTAAAATATGTAGTAATAATGATATGGTAGATGTAGAATGTAGATATCAAAATAATTATTATAATGAAATTTAAATTTCATTATAATAAATATATTAATAACACTAATGTGTCCTAAGTTAGCCTGAATCATAATTTATTTGTGTTCATCCATTTATTGCTTTCTCAGTAAATGGTCAAAACCTGTGCCATACTAATAGGTACTGCGTGGTGCTCATAACATAGTCCGCATGTACCACAGGCATCCCTAGGGAGCAGTTTTACCTTATTATTTTGATCCATCTAAGCAAATGATGACAATGCTAAATTTTATCAGAAATTGTCCACCTAGAGTAACAAGAATCCATCCATACTGAAAAAAAGGCTTAGCACTAAAATGGTGCCTTTTCTGTGACTAACATCACCTTGTTAGATGTGTAGAATATTTCCATGCACACAATAGGTACTATACAGTACAGCTCTACAAGCAGTTATTTAAAAAAATTAAAAATATGAGTACATATTAGCAGTAGAAGAATAATACCAAACACTCATTCTTTCAGGGTCGAACATAGGTACAGTGATAACATTACCAATATCTGGGTGGCTATGTACTCTGACATTTGGTGGTGGCTGGCCTCTCTGCTTCTACATATTTGGAGGTATCGGTGTGGTGTGGTTCATCTTTTGGCTACTGCTAGTGTACGACACGCCACAGAAGCATCCTAGGATATGTCCTAAAGAAATAGAATACATTACCAGATCCATTGGTCCACAGGTAAAATTCTCGCTTTATATTTAAGAAAATTACATTTACATTTTATAAAAGAACTAACAGTGAGACTTTGATGAATCGTTACACATTACTTCTTTTAATATGTTGAAAAATAATTACCATCTTGCAGAAACTCCTAAAATGGTAAAAGACCATCAGTCATCGGTTCGATCCATTATTAATAGCGCACTGAAAAAGTCCGGTGACCCAATAAAACCCCTGTGGCTTATTGGATAGGTTCGTTACCAGAAAAAATGTCGGAAGAACCAAACAAAACAAAGATTTGTTTAGATAAGAATGTCTGTATTTATAAAAGAAATCGAATTGTGACTACCTATTGTTGGTGTTTAATTGTATACAAATTAAAGTCATATAGTGTTATCATCTTCTGAGCATAATTGTAATACTATTAATTACTGTTGTATAAGTAGTATTTTACTAGTTATCAGAATGTAGGGCATGAACATGACTCACGGACTGACCTCACAGATGTTGTTGAAATTGATTTTTGTTTCGAATTATGACTGTGTTAGTTTAAAATTATGTAATATTTTCATTGTTACTAAATAACTCATAAATTACATCTATGAAAATGTCATTAATAAAAAAAAATGATTCTTGTTATTTCTCTTGTTGCCGTAATATATGGAATCCTATAACTTTAAAATAACTGCTATAACTCTAAAATAACTGCTATAACATAATATTTGTTGTTGTTTTGTTTCAAGACATTGTTTGTTTACCTACTAAAAAACGTGTGAGGTACAGCTATTAAATTTGGGTATCCTACCAGTGCCAAGCTGTGGCAGAGATATAGTATATTATAAGCATTACTTATGTAAAGGAACAAGAAAACTAAATTAAATTTGTATTTTGTTTTATATTTCAGGAAGACAAACCATCAAATATGTCAATACCTTGGATGAAGTTCCTAACATGTGTGCCACTGTGGGCGATCCTTATAGCTCAGTGTGGACAGGCGTGGGTCTTCTATACACAGTTCACAGAACTACCCTCGTATATGAACAATATATTGCACTTCGATATCGTTTCTGTAAGTTTGAGCCATTTATCTAAAGTTGCTAGAACCAAAACATACGTAAATTTTCTCTATTCTTAATACTTTTCATATTTAACACACCACAAGATTAAATGGTCCTTCAACTGAAACATATTGGTAGCATAACCGGTGTCCCAGCCTCTGGTACGCGGTGGCGCAGCAGTATCGGCCTCACCCTTGAAATATAAAGTCGGAGATTAGATCCTCAGTCGTGTCCACACACATCTTTGTGTTTATCGCCGTTGCTCAATATTAGTGAAGGAACCAGCATGTCTAATCATTCGTGAATATGTGACATCACATGGCACACCTTACCAGCATGTGTGTATTAAGGCCGGTTTTGGCCCAGAGTTTTGACCCGTGCCCAGCATTAAAAAGGGTTGAAGTGAAGTGAAGTGCCCCAGCAATGGGACACTAAAAAGGTTTGAAGTGAAGTGCACCGGTATCCTATAAGAGCCACATTTAGAATGCTGTTTATTTATACACATATAGCATTACCTCTGTATTACCCGAAAATGTAGGCAAAGGTGAATATAACCCACTTTTCACCGACTATGTTTATGTTCCATACGTAATAGGAGGGGAATTTATTGCTGTTCGGCACAATTCTAAACTTCGAGCTGAAACTAAGATTCTCTAATTATATTACAAAATTTTTTTTGCTCCACCCGGGAATCGAACCCGAAACCTCGAGGTTATTTAGCGAACACACCACTGGACGCGTTTCATTTATGATACGAGTAGGAATAAATCATAAAAAATGTTTTCAGAATTCGAGACTAAGTGCATTGCCGTACCTAACAGCGTGGATTGGCGGTATAGTACTCTGTATATTTGCTGATTGGATTCTCGCCAAGGGCTGGCTGTCTCGTCTCAATAGTATGAAGTTATGGAATACTGTATGTAAGTATCATACCTTTATCTTTTTAAAAAGGGGGGGGGGGACTTGTGGCTCCTTTACGGTTTCTAACTATATAGAGCCACATTCCACTGGGACTTTAGACTACATCATTGCTCAACATCAGGCAAGTTGTAGTCAAGCGCACGCCTATTTCAGAAAAAATCGAACGGTAGTCATGCAACTGCCACGAATCCATTCTTATATTATTATTCTTATTCCTTCATTAGGCCATGAAGTAAACAAAGAAAGTGACGTTTCTTATACAAGTTAATCGATATTAAACATGGCGGATTTAAACCGACCTATGACAAAACGGTATATTTTAATGTAAAATGTTCACAGTATTTGTAATCTATGATTTAGTGGTATTTAATGGTTTGTTTACACTTTTTTTCAAGTTCAAATGAATAGGGTATAATACTTATTGAATGCTAAGTTGGAGTTGTGAGATAGTTATATTATAGAGGACATACCCGAAGGTGTAGGCAGAGGTGAAAATACCCGCTTTTCGCTGGATATGTTTAAGTCGTAATAGCCTGTTGCCGTTCATCGGGCACATTTCCAAAATTCTGTTCTATTGGAAATATAAGTTTGTCTTATCGCAAAGCGTAGGTAACATATTACTTTTATTATCTATAGCTGCTTTCATTCCTGCGTTCGGTCTGCTGGGTATCGCGTGGGCGGGCTGTGACCGTGTCGCAGTCAACTTGCTCCTGTGCATCGCCTCAGCATTCGGCGGCGCTGCGTATGCTGGTAAATTAATTGTATTTCTTATTTACACACTTATTGTAGTAAAATAATATCCTAGGACGTTAACAACATGATCATCTGATATAATGACTAGTAAACTCTCTTTTAGAGCGCGCATAGGGCGAGCGGCGGTGGCGCAGAAAAATAAGGTCACAGGTTCGAAACCTGGTCGTACCCACACATCTTTATGTGAATTGTTTCATCTCCGCTGCTCAATATCGGTGAATGAAAACATCGTGAGAAAACCGGCATGTCTAAGAACTAATCATTCGAGGACATGTGACATCCACCAACTCGCACTTGGCCAGCGTGTTTGGATTAAGGCCTAAACTGTCTTAACTCATAAAATAGTTGAGAGAAGACCCGTGCCCAGCAAACTAAAAAAAACTGTCTTTTACTAGTATTTTTAACAGCATTATTAAGTTACTCTGCAAAATAAAATTACTGATAAAAGCGATGACGACAAGGTAAAAAATCGTATTTTAATTATTAGTCCGTCAATAAGATTATAGAAAAATGTTAAACACGTATTTTTTGCTTTATCATTGAATTGAAACAATATTAGGATAAAACGCATTAAAGTTATGGAGTGGGAGTGCGCTGCGTCACACCTCTGTATAAAACTTACCTAGGTGTGACGTCATTCGAGATTTCGCTTGGACGTAACGTTGTAATCTTTACAACAAAAATAAAAAAAGAAAACATTGTGTCCAATATTTTTAACTTTTATAACTGACTGATAAAATAAAAAAAATTGTCATCCCTATTACACGATTCATACATTTTATTCTGGTGATATACGCTTTGGGAATGTTGTACGGGAAAGTCGCAGGCTAGCTGTTGATTACGATTTTTTACTTAACAAATTTCCACTTTCCATTAATTTTATAAACGCGAAAGTTTGTATGGATGGATGTGTGGAAGTTTTTTACTCTTTCACACATGGCTACTAAGTGGGATTGGATGAAATTTTTTCATAGAGATAAGATATAGTCCGGAGTACTACCTACACAGTTTTGATACTAATACCACACGGGAAGAAGCTAGTTAATACAATAATAGCTTTTCGCCCTCGTGTATGTCGGTTATCGCGCTATACCACTATTTTTGCGCGGTCGAAAAAAAACTATCTTACGTTCTTTCCTGGGTATCAAACTATCTCCATAGAAAATTTCATCGAAATCGGTTCAGTAGTTTTGGCGTGAAAGTACTTTCGCATTTATAATATTAGTAAGGATTGTGAGGTATCTTGTCCTCTAGTGTTTCCCTTATGATTAATGTTGAGTATCTGTGATGCAGGTAATCAAATGAACCACATAGATCTGTCGCCGCAGTTCGCGGGCACAATGTACGGCATCACGAATGCAGCTAGCAACATATGCGGTTTTATGGCGCCCTACGTCGTCGGACATATCATTAAGGCTGACCAGGTATTTATCTAAATGATTATCTTAGATACGTGAATTAACATGCTGTATAAATATCATTTAACTTATATTTTTGTTTTCTGTTTTAGGAGACCCTGGGTCAGTGGCGCGAGGTGTTCTACTTGGCAGCAGCGATAGATCTCGGTACCAATCTATTCTACTTATTCTTCGCCAGCACTGAAGAACAGGTAATAATAATACAAACATTCATTATTTAACACTGATTTCCTCAATTACGCGTCAAATACTAAATAATAATATTTTAGTGTGCCATTAAAATCCACTCTTGCTAAAGATAGCAAAGCAAAATCATTGATTCATTTTTATTGATGGAAAGACATTACAATTTTGGTATACGCCAATCTTGCGTGAATCCTGCCTGGCCTTGCCGTGTTCCGGTGCGATGCCTGGTGACACCATGTAGAGTGGGTGGGTCGAAATTGTTGCTCCTTGGTTTCTAACCATATGGAGGCTCATTCCACTGCCACCTTCTTACCGATAATCATTCGTAGTCACGAGTGAATCGGTTTACTAGTTTCGCGCATTCCATCGTAGACTACATCATTGCTTAACAGCAGGCAAGTTGTAGTCAAGCGCCAGCCTATCGCAAATTAAAAAAAAAGCTATTAGCGCAAAGCGATCAGTCGTTTCTAGCATTTGTTGTACAGTTACCCATCAGTAAGTAGTTTTTACATGAATAAAAGAGTAACAAACATCTATCAAATATAAACATCTGCAAGAACAATTAAGTATCCTTTAGTTTTCTTTTTTACAATCTTTTAATCAACTTGCGATGTATGTTAGTTCGGGTGGAATCTTGTAACTGAATTTGAAGTAGACATGTACGTCATTCTAAGTCCAACATGGCACAATACCCAAGATGGCGGACTAGTTATTTTGAATACACTTCTACAATATGGGTTTTAAATAAAAGGGCTTGCTAACAACGCGAATAATAACGCGGCATGTTTAGCGCATTTCAATAATAGCGTGTTTAAAAAAAGGTTTAAATGTTTTAAACAATGAGATAACTTTGTTTATGTCTTGAGCTTGACTTCCTTATCCAAAAAATCTAATAAATCCTATCTTCCAGGACTGGTCACGACCGGATGATGAAGACATGACTGCCGAGCGACCGGTGGAAAGCATCTTGTTCCCCGAGTCATAGGGGTTGTTACAATATCTCTTAGATAACAGAACACTCATAGTCAGTGATGAAACGCTACCCAGTTCTTTAACCTCGACTGTCTAGTGGGTATTCACTTTTATTCATACTTACATAATACTTATACAATCGTAAAGTATTTATTATTAAAAATGAATGTTAAAAAACTTATTATGATAATTTTTATAATGAATACTCAGTACCCGTGTTAAGATTTATCTATGGTTTCTATAGAAAATAGTAAACTACCTTTTTGTGTTCCATTTTAGTTACACATAGTTGCCACTTGAGGCGCTGTCCTTGATTCCACACAAAAATAATGATCACATAACTAAAACTCGCGCCAATAAAAATGAATCGACTATGGCGGCTCGCACTTTTAATAATTTGACAGTTTGGACTGTCAGCAAAACAAGGTAGTCATAATATGTTGTATATATTTTAATGGAGTTATTTATCAAGTTCATTGGTTTAATAGATCTGGTTTGGTGGTTTCCTATAATTGAGAAAGCATAGGAGACGAGAACGGTTGTATGCTGATATTTGTAATGAGATATGAATTTCTTGTTGGAAACCCTAATGAAATATATAAATAAATAAATACAGACCTTGGTTGTTTAAGATATGTTGTACCTATTTAAAAAAAATAACGTAGTGCTAAATGGACTCGAAAACAGCGGATTCCGTATTTTCCTAGAACATATAAAACATAATGCATAGTACTGAATACATAGGTAAAATAGAATATTATTTTTTGTATGCTGTACCGACGTGTGTGACTAAAGACAGCGATAAAATGCGAGTAAGAGGGAATGATTAGTGCCGCCATTTTAGATTCGTATCTTTACTTGCGCGGGTTATACTTCAATAGTCGACATAGTAAACTCATAATAAGGTTACAGATAATATAAAATGTATATAGTCGCATTTGACTGATAATAATGGGCTATGTGGGTACTATTTTTATTTATTGTTTGCTCTTTGTATAAATATTAGTAAATATCATTCATTCCATTTGTTAGAACGTGTAAATTCGCACAAAACTTTGCTTGTAAGTAGACCAAATACAAATAAATGAATAACATTAATATTTTTTTTACATTAACTACTAAAAATATCTAATATTTCTCCGATAGTTGCTTTATTTGCATCTTTTGGAGTCTCTAAATAGTACGTTATAAGAATAATAATAATTTCCTGGGACGATATATTATTAAGCTTTGGTGCTTTACTCTGGGCACGGGTCTTAAGTCTACCTTAACACGCTCAGCAACAAGCCCTATCAGCCAATTCCTATAATTTTAACTGGTCCTTATTTTTTGTTATACATGCGTTTTTGTTGTTTTAAGATACGCTATTTTGATTATCATCCCTTCCCCTGTGGTCCTTTCCCGCTTTATCGATGTGTATAATTTTTGATACACGCTGCCTGTGGAAAAGTTTCACAGTAAGTAAGTTTCTATTTCACTTATCGTGTATTATAAATTATAATTACGTCACCGGACCAGTGCGTATCAATAATGATACACTGGCGTTAGCGTGTTAAGAGTTGAGAAAAGACATAAATATCAATAGAGTGTAATAAACAAATAGGCGGCAATACAAAACATATTTCAACCGACTTCAAAAACAAGGAGGTTCTCTGTTTTATTTTTGTTTTATTTATGTATGTTACGCGATAATTCCACTAATTATAAATCGAAATATAAATTTTGATAATTATTTGTTGTTTTAAAGAGTGGGTGGGATTTTTCTGATGGTCCCAGTAACATTTTATCAAAGTCTGTTGAGCGGTTTATGGGTTATTATTAAAACGTTAAAGTCGATTCGTACTTTTTTAAATGCTGTTATTGTTAAACAAAATTTGGATGATCAAATTGATCGGTTTTTACAAACAGTTGGTCTTTTTTTTTGCTCGCTGCTAAAGACTGCTAATATTCAGTCATCATTATATTAAATTAAATGACAATAAAAGTAGGAAATGAATATGAAAATAATGTTTATGCTGTGTGTAGTAACGTATGTTATGTATCACGGATGAAAGTTTTTACTTAGATCTAAGTACAGAATCTGTGATATGTAAGAATGTAATGTTTAGGGATATGTAAACCCACGAGAATGATAGTGTTGAAATAAATAATAATAAATATTAAATTATGAACTAAAGAAATATATACTTAATTGTTAGTATTAAAGTCTTACGATGTATGAATGATTCGATTAAATAATCGTTATACCAAACATAATGTTACACAATTTTTGTGTAATCGATAATCGTGTAATGTAAAGCAAATCGACTGTAGTGGTGTGCGTTACTACTACGCAGGCAGCTACCAGTCTTTTTATAGATTGGATTGATTCCAAATATAGCACTCTTGCTTTATGTGAAAGAGCGTGTGGCTCTTATACAGTGTAAATTGTCAATTTATATTATAATAATTCAACCTGAACTAGAAAGGCTTTTCTATACTTGAAACTAGACATTCTTTTGGTCATTACTAATGAGTGCGTTTCTTTGTAATTGATTTATTAAAATTTAAACGTCACAATACGCTCAAATAACGTAGAATTTCGCATGATATAGCCTTTCCAGTTCACCCTGTATACGTCGAAGGTGCTGCCTAAGTACGAGAAACGAAAAAATAATATGTATATAATCATAATGGTATCTACGTTGCTACAATAATTATTAAACAAGGTCCCCGACTGTCTGTTTGTATATATTTTTACGATATTACTGTAGGCTAATTCACATAATTTCTTGACACGCCAGTCAAGTTGCGGTGCAGTTGCAATTAAGTATACCTTTTAATGCCAAATGTTAATCTTGTAGTTGTCATACAAATACAAATTGCAAATACGTAAAGGCGCTCGCGTGACGCGAACTTGACGCGAGCATATCTGACAACGGTTGTAAAATATTTATACGAAAAGGGCTGTTTTGATTGAAACTTAACTGCAACTGAACTTATTTTAATGAACGTGAATTAGCCTACTGAACGTATATTTATGCGGTTTTCACCAATGGATAGAGATTTATGTAAGTGTATAATAGAGATGACTACAAGGTATTTTAATTAGCCCGGCAGTAAGATTATAAAATAAATGTTAGACACGTATTTTTTGATTTATTATTTAAATAAGCACATTGAAATTAAGCTCGCCTGTGTACATGTGTTGTTTCCTATTTAAATAAAGTCGGGTTCTTTGTACAATAAAGAATAAATGAAACAATACTAAGATATAACATATAATACAGTTAGAATAGTAAGTGGGAGTGCGCTACGTCATACAATAACTTACTTATGCGTGTCGTCATTCAAGATTTCGTTTGGACGTATAGCCGTAATCTTTAATCACACAAAAAATAAATAAAATACGTGCCCAATATTTTTATTTTAACTATATAACAGACAAAACAAAAAAATTCACGTCATCCCTATTCATCTCTGCTACCAATGTGAAGTAGGGGCGGGTCGTTAGTATTATACTAAGATACGTTTAGAAATCTTCTGAATCTTCGTCTTATTCATAAAAATCTTATAAAACTCTTTAGTTAAGACTGTATCTTTCTTACTAGTTTAAATGTCAAGATGGTAGACAAAGACAAATTAATTATAATCCAATTTTGAATACGGGAGTTACTTTTTACCTAGTGTATATTCAAAATGGCGACAATACGTAAATATATGTAGGCTAGTTACCCATCTCTATGTTCAACTGTATTAAAATATTTTGTTTGAATCGCTTAAATTTGCCACTGTAACCACAAAAACCCATTGGTAATATCACCCATTTGTATCATTTTTATAGCCCTTTACCGTACACAAACATATCTAGTTTATTTTTAAAGAAACCCGATTTTTTAATATTCAATCTACAAATTTCAGTTAACGTGAAGTAATTTTTACTATAACAACATTAAATTATAAAACCAAAAGTAATTTTACATGGTGTTTATGGACATAAACAAATGATGCTAATATTGATAGTGGGGATTGTAGTTTTGATTTTTATTTAAAAAAAAATAACTATGCTGAAAGAGGAAGATTAAAGCATTCCAAATATATTTATATAATTTAAGCTTAAAAAGTTCAAAGTTTGCATCGAACAGTATTTTTTGTGATCAAAGATCTAATAATATTGGTAATGCTGGAATCAGGCAAGAATTGTAATTTATCTAAAGAAAATGTATCTTTAATTAACTTATTTACACCACATCGCTACTTCTTGTTTAATAAAAAACTGGGTCATTAGAATCTCTAGTATTTATTTTATTTTATTGCTGTTGATACTTACTACATAATTTAACAAAAATCATATTCGCATGTTAAATTAATTTGCTGTGATTTTCATTTAAGTATATGATTGGAACTGTAAATATATGTTTTATAAATAAATAATATCAATGTTAATTATAATGACATTATTTTTGTAGCAATAAACTTTATAAATATCCAAATACCGGAATTTGATTTTGGGAAAATACCTAACTTGCCTACTTGAATATTTATATTTGCATCTAAAATATTAAAATAATTACATTCATGTTTTTAAATTGAAAAACGTCGTTTGTAAGATTATTTTTTGGCACGTAATTGCCGTGCATCAACTTCGAGAAAATTATAACTTGCGGGCATGACGAGGCGCTGCGATACGAAAGTGGAAGAAATTTCGTCAATATTGAGTTCCATCGCATTTTTACTTTTGGACGGTCTTATAACTTGCTTGCCAAATGAGGCAGTAAAACTAAAATTTATTTATACTGGTTTATTATAAAAGTGTTGTGAATTTTTCGTAATTTTACATAATCTCAACACTTTCTGACGCGTCTGTTGCCTGATGCCTGTAATTACAGAGTGAGGCACGTCCGCGCGTCAATACTAATATTTGTTTGCGCCCCGACCCGAAGTGAAGCCTTGCTTCACCTTCAGGATGCGAATATTTATCTTACAACGAGCTCTGGTTCCTATAATTATGACAGTCGGCAATTTCTACTGATTGTTTGGCAGGTGCGACATTCCGACAGAGGTGTTGTAACCAACAGTATTAGAATTTTAAAAATTCTCCCTTTAAATCCAAATTATAGGTTACTTGCTGGAAATTTAAAAATAATATATAATCAGCAACTCTAAAATATCGTTGTGTAGAATATAGAATTCTACATAAAACTGAAAAAAAAAATTAAACATGTAAAATTCCTGCTAATTGCGGTCCTTGTTAAAAATAACTGTTAAAAAGATAAAATTTCTCCTTGCAACTGCACGCTGCGCCGTAAACTTGCAAAGATAAAAGAGTTGCTGACAATGGCGTCGGGTTATTGGCAAACCCTTGTAATAAACAGTTAACAAAGTAAGTACCTACATTTATTACCAGCGCGTGTTTGCCAACATTTCGACGTTTTCGGCTCCCATTGTTCTTTTGTGAATTTGCTACAACCCGTTAATTTGTGCTAACATCCAAAAGCGATGTTTGGGCGAGGGACTTTTTATGAGCCGCAAAGTCAAAGGTTTGCAAGCAGACAAAACTTAACAGCCAATGTTTTTATGGTGTGGGGATTTATCGATATTTTTAAACAATATGAATGTCCTTGAAGGCAAAAAACAGTTTTGTTTACGTAGCTTAGGTGCGTGGGTAATAGACATCGTTAATGTTAACAGTTATGGTTTCGAATTACCAATTTTACATGAGCGATATCTACGCCGGAGCTAAATCTACGATGACTATTTCAGATTAGGCGTACCTAAACTAACTGAATCGTCTATAGATCACACTGAACTAGACGGTTCCAGTTAGTTAAACTAATGTAAAACAATATGTAGTACCTAGCAGTGGCGCAGGGTGGAAATCTAAAAGAGGGAAGCCGGAGCAAAAACGTTCTTACATACCTCTTCAATACCGTCACCGCGACGTTTCTATGGCGACCACCATCTTCTGCTATTGAAATCTCTTAGGCGTTACATTATTTTAATAAAGTAAACGATACCTATTGATCAATTCCTAAAGGGAAGCCGATTAGAATCGACTTGTATGGACTCTTCAACACTGGTAGGTATCTAGTTATGTACCTATATGGTAGGCATGCCCTTAATTTCCTATTTATGTAGGATTGTAGATTTTGTGTAGTTTGCTCACATTACAGTAGGTAAGTAGTTAAACCTATCACTGCGAAACAGTCTGCTCGGTTAGTGCTTACTTAAATTAACATCACATCTCGTAGATTCGCTACGGTTTGCAGTAAATAAAACAGTTTTCCTTAGAACAGTAATTGTAGTGTGGTTCCAAAAAGCGGTTTTGGCTTCGGTAGCAATAAAACTTGCGTTGTCAGCGACAAAAGGGTTTGTTTTTAGGGCCGGCGAGCCTTCCCCGAACAGCGGGAGCCGTGAACAAATAAACGCCGCGGTCGGCGCAAACGACTGCGCGCTGCAGACCGCAGCTAATCGCGTGTCGTCGGACATAATAGGCGGGGAACGAAAGACGAAGCTTATAATGAGCTCAGACCCACCTTTGTTCTGCACAGAATGGACTTGAAATGTCACCGAGATAGGTTTATTTACATCAGAAAGTTGTACGCCTCTAGTATTGTGTGTAAAGTCGCACCGTGCTAAATCGGCTTTACAAGTTTTGTGAAAGGAAATTTCAATAACATCAGATGCAAAAACATGTACACTATTTATTATGTTGTATTTATAGTTTTCGCTAATCGTTACGTTATCCTTCGGTGAGTGCGATACTCCGGTCGCGTACCCACAGAAAGTAATAGGCTCTTCATCTATTCAGTATGTTTTAATAAAAGGCCCTATAGAAAACTCAACGAGATCACAGACGAAGACTACTAGTAGTTGATCAAAGCGATGATGGAATCGTTGCCATCGTGCCATCCTAGAAACAAGGGAAAAAAAGAAGATTATTTCGCAGTGTGTTTTCGCAAAATAAAAAAAGAGTACTTATCTAGTCACAAAATTATCCTTATCTACGTATCTGCTAAAAATAATATTGTTAAACTAACGGCAAAAGTAGTAAAACCCATACAAACAATCGATGGATATTGTAACAAACCAGCAGATACCGCTCATTTCAATAGAATGCCCTATTTCAGAACTCGTAAAAATTAGTTAAATAGAGCAAATGTTTTGTTTAAAAAGGTTTTATTGCGCAACGGAGAATAAAAAAGCAATGTATCAGTAAAAAATACGGTGACCGTTAATTGTAACAGTTTGTTATTCTTCCCGAAACGTTAACAGTTAAGTTCCTTGGAATTAAGATTACTATTTTAAAATTCTACGAACAACAGACTATCGAATGCAGTTTTGTTAGATATAATTTAGAATAATCAGGTTGAATATTTTCTTGGAAAGTGTATTACACTTAATGATTGCAAAAGTGTGATTCAAATTTAATGAAGAATATTAAATAACCAATCCATCGTGCGTGCATCGTCCTACACAACTGTAGCTGTCATATAAAAGCTGTGAAATTAAATGTGCCATCTAAGGAATGTAGATTATAAACTGTATTTTATTATACGGTGTTCAATAAAGATTAGAAATAGGTAGTAAACAGGTCAATTATGCTTATTAACTGGTTGGTACTTCAATATTTTAGCAAAATAATACATAAAGTATCTCCATGAAGTATTTAAATTAAATATTTGTCTGCTTAATACGTAGGTATTGTAAGTAATCTAATTCTATGTCGGCGCTCTATACACCCAGTTTCGTGATATCATTATTAACAGTCATTTATACATTTCTCAGGTACATACTAATTACTAAAGACGTAACACAATAGAATATTTGAATAAAGACCGAGGCATGTAGGACAGTGAGGGTGGGCCGTCGTATGCAAAGCACAGGCTGCGTGGGTCTTTGATGTCGCCGGTAGACGCGAACAAATTTATGCTTAGTGTCAATACATTAGAGGGGAGCGGCGTCGGCGTCGCGTGATCTCAGACTCACTGTGTTTGAATAATCAGTGTGTGTCTCCATTTACCAGCGTCTTTCATTATCATAAACCAAGCAGAAACGAAATTCTCTTTGCTACGTCGTAGTCTTCGTAGCAGTTGCTACGACGATTCACTAAATAATTAAAACGCCAAAATAATATGTGTACTACGGTGCGGCGCGCGGCGCAGTGCGGTATGTCGGCGTAGAAGCAGTCGTAGTAATTGCTACGAGTTTTGCTACGAAATTTATGTAGGTAATAAGTAACTTTTATTTTATAAAGGAAAGGGGGGATTAGTTTATAAACTTTTGTATTATTATGTTTTATGTTAATAAATACGCAGTGTTACCACTTACAATCTATTGTTTTATTATTGTACTCATTTATTAGTGTTAGACGAGTAATAAGTTACTAAGCTAACGGCATAAATGACGTACCGGATCAAACAACGCAGACGTGCTGCAATAATGCAGAGGCACGCGAGATAACCGAGCGCCGGAGACGCCTCGTGGACCGCGCGTGCCCACTCACCGACCGCGGCCGACTCGCCTTGCCTCACGACAGTCGCGCGACGACTACTGAACATTGCATACGTCTGTGACACTCCTGGAAAAAAATCACTCGCGAAAAATTTAAATATTATTTTCAAACTTGCCTAAATTTTTGAATCATAAAATTTTAAAGATGTTATAATTTTTTTTGTCTGTATATTTTGTGACCGCTTAGTGAAGTGACTTTGTAACCATGGTGACGGGAATCTCTGGTAGTCCGCAGCAAGTGGGTTCGAATCCTGTGGTCGTGAATATGACTCCCGCCATAGAACCCAAGAAGACCAGCACTGATAATAGACGGGTAAGATTTTTTTCTATCCAATAATTAATATTTTTAGATCTTAAAGTTTTTTACACACGTTCTATAAATTAACTTATAATAATAAGTTGAAGAGGTTTTTTTTAAATAAAAGACATCAACGCGTTCAATTTTTAAAATAAAAATTACGTTTAATAACAATTTGTTTCTAGTTAGGGGCTCAAGCTAAATAAATAAAGAAGATTAAACGTAGTAGATTATTTAAAGTTTGTTGTTTTGAATATGCATATGGAATAATTTTTTAAGTCTCCTTAAATTTTTTTTTAATAAAAAGGATACAATAACGTAGTTATTATTAAAATGAATTCATATTGTTATTATTACTGTTGTGTTGTTTGTACTAAGATTGTCAAGCAAGATTGACTATCTCAGTTTTACTTTTAGCAAGTCCACTTGTTGTGCCAAGTTATGTATCACGACATAAACGACTTTTCAACGATGAGATGTGCAAATGTAGGTGCGCAATAAGTAGTTACTCGGTGCCTAACTGACACTAGGTAATGCAAAGTAGGACCATGAATGAAGATAAATCTAAGCTCCCGTTTTAAAGCACCTAATTTGTATATTATTATTTTTCAATTACTTATTTTGACTTTTACTATATAGTATTATTATGCATGAATTTAAAAAAATATTTTTATGCATTGTCACTTCAACCCTTTTTAGTGTTCTTTTTTAGTCCTACGAGTTGACAGAGTATAGGCATTAATCTGGCCTGTGCGGGTTAATGGACGTCACATGTCCTCGAATGATTAGTTCTTAGGGCCTTATCATACCAGCGAGGAGTTTTAGGAGTTGCAAGTAATGCCCAAGTAGCGCCACCCACTACACATCCCTCGCACCTATTTGAGACTATGTAGGTGTTAGGTCTACTCCTCCTACTCCTAAATTCATCTCGTAGCCTTAGCATTTTAAGCTTGAAAAACAACTTAGTAGATATGATTTTTTTTTATTTATTTTCCGTAAAAATACAAAGATTATTGATGATTGTTTATGTAACTATGAAGTTCATTAGCCACTAAGCTGTAAAACAGCAAACTACTTATTTATAATAAGCAAAACAAGAAAATTAAACCGCCGAAAAAACTAAAAAGTAAAAACTAATATGTATTTTCATTGTAAATTGTAGTCGGTGCTAATATCCCACAAATCGTCTGTTGAACTGTCCTTAAGTCCTAAGTATTGTCTGAGTTTACACCGACTGAGACTAACAGATTTTTTGTTACTTTTTTAAATCATGATTTGTGGTTATAAGTTTCTAACACTGATATGCTTAACTTTTGATTACTTCTAATAATCTTCTACCTCACTTTAGTTATCAACAAAATCTTGCTATATCTATTATTTGTTGTTTAATATGAACAAAGTTATGTAAGACCAATTTAGAAGTATAGGTAGTCTATTTAATTATCAAAATCGAGCTCTGTAAAAATCTAAGCGTGGTCCTACATTGCAATCAGAAAGTAAACAATCAATCATACTGTCTTACACAAGGTGGATGTTTTTTTTTTCAAAATTTATATATCATTAACCTCAGGGTATACCCCTTGAAATTAAAAAAAAGATTATCAAAATCAGACTTCTCGGTAAAAAATTATGCATGGTCATACAAATGTATACGTGTCGAATTGAGTGAGAGCCGCCTCCATTTTGTCTTTGGTTAAAAATTATTTTAATTTAAATCATCAGAGCTGATCAGTACTTATAGCCCTGCGCTAGCCAATCTCCGTGATCATGAGTCACGCGTGGGTCGCACGTGGGTCGCGCAGTGGGCTAATTGTCGTGGGAACGCGCCCTCCACCCACGCGTGGGCACTGGCCCGTCGTCGGCGCGCGGCGCGACATCGTGCGTCACCACTACTCTATAATAATCAATGAGACTCGGTTCCCAGACGTGTCACTAAATGTATAGATAGTTTTATATGCGCCGTGGAATATAAAATTATATAATATTTTAAAGATTAGCTAGATAGATACCACCCGTGACTTTGCCTGATTAAGGAAGCATCCATTATATGTAAGTATCCTTTAGTCATAAACTAAATGTACTTATGGAACATTTTGTCTACTTTTTTCAATTTGACTACATATTTTGCCGTAAAGGGTAATACTCCCAGCCGTTTTCCGGTCAGTGACTAGCCTCAATTGACTATGAAATTGAGCTATTGTAGTGCACAAATGTGTCTGCAAACCCATATACACACTGTATTCTCTTTACGTCTGGTGGGAAGGACTGACCGACACAACCCGTTTAAAATTGGGCGCATGACTGATATAGGAGCTTTATGTGCTCTCCGAGGCACAGGGGTGTTACTCCACCGACTTATTTTTCGACTAGTGTTGAGGAATTAGAAACGTCTCAATGGTCCTTCGGGATTTGAACCCGCCACGACCCCGGAGAGAGGCAAACACGCTATTCCCTAAGCGTCCAAGGCAGTTTATCGTAAATTGTAAGTACCAACCTACCAAACATCCATCTACACAAACTTTAGAACTTGTAGTAACTTGGAGGCACCTTAAGGATGCGTGCAATGTCACCTTCCTTACTTCGTGCATATAGCACAATTTTCCCGCTTCGCTACAGAGTAGCTGCATAGCTTAGCATCAATAGAAACCATCACAGTATCGTAACATAGGTTCCACATCTTCGCAGAATATCTGCATAGCACATCATTGGTGTCATAAGTCATTCCTTATGTCTGTTGTGAATTTTTAAAAACCATTTATCTAATCCGTAATGTAGCTTCAGAATTAGCTAGTAGGTATTTAATAAGAATGAAAAAAAAAAACACTTAACCTTTGTTGGAGAGGTATTTATTTAGATTTATTAGCATATTATAATATTAGTCGTGAACGCGCGCGACAACGATTTAAATTTAAAATTGGTTTTTATACTTAAATATTATTTAATGTTCTGTCTCTAAACTATTTTCTTTGATCTACTATCACCTTAAGAATATTAATAACCACAGACGACCTTTTAACGTGATCTTACTATTACTCATTTATTAAAGACGAAGGTATCTTTAGAAAATCGTCTATAATGAACCAGTTTTCTCTATTATAAGTAAAAACTTATGTTAGAGGACTTTAGGCGAAGTCACTCTAGAAGAAAACAGCCTTTTCAGCGTGATGTAGCGTTATGAAAACTGTCATGTGGTGTTTATCGCTGTAATTTTACTTGGTTGGTTGCCTAGCATAATAAATATCATATTAATCATCATTCCATGGCGCGTGTGACAAACGTCAATGCGTAATTATGCGACGCGGGTAGTCCGTCAACTGGAGGAAGCTATTAAAGAGTCGATCCATCATGCTATGATAAACATCGCCATGAGATAAGCCGGTGCGGCGGCGGGTCGCGTGAAAGCGGCACCCACGAAGTAGAAGGTTTGAATAATAAAATGCCGCTGGTAAGGAAGGACTGTTGGATAATAGATACATAGGTACTAACGTATTTTTAGTTAAAAGGATTATCATTACCGTAAAGTTTAGGGTAGACGATTATCAAACAATAAAATGTGTGGAAAATGGAAACTATATTAATAGTTTCCGTAGGTACGTCAAAAATAGGTGCATATGCCTACGTAAAAATGTACTTGAGCTCCTACTTGCAATTTTAAGACTGGTTGCTTACACGCGTCCTAAAATAACCAAAACGACCGCGTGTTCAGCCAAACATTCTATTCAAGTAAATAAACCGTCTCGTCTGAAACGAATAATTTCAGCAGCCACGTCCAGTCGCGCTCGGGCGATGATTATAGCGCGTGCCGGAAGTTTGCCCGCTCCCACGCTGGCACGCGACTAGGGTTGTAACAAGGAGAATATTAGATTCTTGTCTAATATATGCAATAAATAACTAAATAAGTAAAGTATTATGGTAAAGTATGGTTTGTTATGAATGTAGGCAAACACAACAAACAAAACAAAGGCAAACTATACTGTAGCATGACTATGCATGGTCACCGGGTAAGCAGTTTTACTGTCAGTAGTGCGAACGTAAGAAAGCTATTTTGTGGCAGCCCTACTCCAGACGCCTAGACACGCGCTTGTGCCAAAATCGAAGTGCATGCCAGCGTCTCGATCGCCCACTGCCCGCTGCTCTCTGTGTCCTGCCAACTTTGACTCAGGCCAATGACGAAATGCCCTATAGTATAATTTCTCTTTTCCAAGAATTAATGTGCACAGTATTGACTAATCTTTTAATTAAGCTAAATAACACAGATGATTATACATATTATAAAAGATGTAAATTAATCATAGATTCCGCTAATGAAGAGGGAGACTTAATTAAGTTAGTTACGTCAAAGCAAGGAAGTTGTTAGAATTACTATAAAACAGAAAATATTATTTCTTTGACAAATGTTTGGACGTATGTAATGGGTTGGGCAGTTGGATTTCGAGTAGAATTCTACATAGATAGAGTTAATTAAAGGGAAAGTCACACGTTCAAGTAATAAGAAAGAAAGAGCAGCGGCGCCTCTTGTAGGTAATTTACATCATCTACGTCTCAATTATTTGCGTCGCAATATAGTGCAAAGTCATCAAACGGCGGTATTTAGGCTGTACTACAAATGTTTAATGACCGCTGGGCGAGCGCCAGGCGACGAGATAATAATTGTCTGTGAGCGCGAGGCAATTCTTCTCAAAGTGCATTGCGTGACTCAGTTGTGGGGAATTGTAGATGTGATGTGTAGGTCACGTGAGATCATATGATCGTGACGCGTTATTTATATTTGCGTAAGACAAAAGTAAAAGTGTCATTTTAACATTATCTTTTCTTACACGTAACTGACAACACATTTAACCTTGAATTTAACTGGTGGTGACAATGACGGTAAAGATATTAAACGTGTAGTCATTAAGGAAATGGCTGTGAGTTAAGGGTCCCAACGAACGCAATCTATTGACCCATTGAAGGCTTTTTCAGGCATCCCGTTGGAACACGACTGGGTCATGGTAACGTGTCTTTAACTGGTGGCTGGTGAGCCTACCAGAGGGTACAGCTCATTAAGCATAAGCCAAAGATCACGGGTAGAATTGCGAGGTTCCTACGGATTCGAACAGCGTTAATTCCCAGTACAAACAATTAAATCGGATTGAGTTTGAAACTGAAAAACCATCGTTGCATATGCAATAATGTATTTTACTGATAAAACACGAGTTTAAACTCAAGCCTTATTAATTTAACATAAACAAAATTAAGGAATGTGTGCGTCTTACTTGTTTTCAATTAGGAATGTCAGCACCTAACACACCAATGATGATTTTCTTTTGTATTCTGAATGATTAATGTCTAGTCTAATAGTAGTGGGTGTCGATAGCCCTGAGTGCCCTGAGGCACGTGTCGTCGGCGCCTCGGGACTAAATCCATTCCGCGTGGCTTGCCAAACGTTACGTAAAGCGTCGCGACGCGACGGCACACCCGTGGCGTATCGGATGTCTGTGTGTATCTTATAAATTAGTTGCACAATAGTTTTTCAGTATGAGAAATCTTTGCATCAAAGCTAGATTTTTAATGAATAAGTCATCAATAAGTATGTAGGTGGAGATAAAACTAAAGTTAGTCTGCTCTACATTTCTTTCAACAGACTGCTCTCGTTAAATTGTTTGGCGCTAGATTCTAATTAGACTGTTTAGTATTTGTTGAAAACATGCGTAAATGTAGCGTAGCGGAGATGGTTTTCTTTATTCAAATACCACTGGATAGAGACCGACAACTTTACTAACTGCCTTGTTGATCTAGTAGAACGGGATCACTTAGTGACAACTAGTCCCATAGTTGTTATAGTAGTCGAGCGAAAAATCGTTTTTATTATAACTATAGGTAGAAGTTGCGAACTATGCCCTATAACCGGCAATACGCTCGCCCCTTGTTACGTATAGGATTTACATTTATTGTGAATTGTGGATTATATTCACCTCTGCCTGCACCTACGTTATTTTATGCCTCTACTAAGATGTGTCCGCGCTAAACCTTTTTAGTTTTTGTGAGTGGACTATGTTTTTCAGTGTTTCTACGCAACCTTGTTAAATCTCACACAATTTCAATAAATCACCTGTGGTCATAGCGATACCACTTATCACTTATTATCAAGGTTGCACTCGCGGTAAAAAGAAGTGCGTGACCTATACAGGTACGATTTAGATCAATGACTCCGAGGACACGTCCAATTTTCGCGTCGGTGGACATCTTTATCAGTGCTACCTAACAAATAAATGAAAATATAGAAATAAAAAGTTTATTTACCACACAAATAAACTATTTATTAAATGGAAAACACAACAATGCGTACATACCAACAAAAAAAGAAAATAAGAAAACACTGTGCCAACCAAACTACGTGAACCTGTATCTTGAGTAGCAGTGATTTGATCTTTGAGAATACACAAAATAAAGAGCGAAATAACAACAATTGAATTGGAGCTATATAGCATGTTTTTGATTCTATATAAATGGTGCTTGATCACTTTAGCCGGATGTTAAGGGTATTTTTGTCTGATGGTTGGTCACTGACATCGGCTGAGGCCTAAGCCTATCATCATATTGTCACCTGTTTTGTACCATTCGGGGACTGAGTGGGGGTATTCAAATTAAAGGTGCATTCCACGGACGAAGGCGACTTAGATTCGCATTTTCTATTTCAGATTTCCTCCTTCTCTTTTTCGAAGTAGGATAAAAAAATCTTGCGTTTTCACCTTTACATAAAATCATCAAGTAAACTATAAATCAAGTAGGTACTATTATTTATGCAAATATCCACGTGATCATTAAAACGTGCAGCAGGACAGGAAAACGAGAACTTTGAAGATTAGTAATACGTGTAGTGTAGCAGGTTGTTGTGTGTTTACGTTCGCTATCTGGGCGCCCGCGCCGCCGCCGCCGCCGCCGCCAGTGTGCCGTCACCGTCGCCGCCGACGTTGATGATGCGGCACATGACGCTTGCCACGTGCCGCCAGGTTTTTACAATGCAGACTCAACCAAATAATATACATATTATTATTACCTAGGTATCCTTAAGTAACTCATCTTATGCTTTCTAACTCATTTTATATTAATTAGTATTACTGGATATTAGTTTCTTAATGGAAGTTAAATTGAGGCTTGGCGCATGTTGGACTGAAAACCCTGTACCTACCGAAAATTCTTAGTTTTAAATTTGCTCATAAGTTCGTTCCAGTCGAGTGTCCCAAAACCATCACTGAGGTTTTCAAATACTACTTATCCATTATTTATTAACATTAAGTAACTAGTAGGTAATAGATATTTAAATATGTGAAACATCAACAAAACAAAAGATGTGCTAACATCACAACAACTTTGAGCACATTAACACATGTTTCCATTACGTATTCATAAAACAAGAACAAAAAATAAGCGTTGTTTTGTTAAAAAATAACATTGGTACACTGTAGGAATAATAAATTTTACTTCAGGTACTCGCCACGTATGTATGAAGTGTGCGTATTAAACATCGTTAGCGAAAGGTTGGTCGTCGCGCCACCAATTTGCACCACAGTGTAATTACCAAGCCTTTACGCCTCCGGCTGACATTGGTTGAAATGTTGAAACTAAATTTTATCTAAAATTAAAATATTTTCGAACACTGGCAGAACTTTTCCAGTTACGTTAATTTGTATTCTTTAACTGCTTGAGGCCTAAAGTAGCACATACTCGTAGTTAATGTGTTAAACATGGGGCTTCAGGAGTTGAGAGAGTTTAGGTAATCTTAATCAACACATGCACAGTATAATCGAATTGGTAATTATAATCTACAATCTGATAATCTTTAAATAATCTGACAGGCCAAGTGCCGATTGATGTAACATATGTCACATGTCCTTGAATTTTTAGTTGTAAGACATTCCTCAAGTTTTTTTTCTTCCTATATTGAGCAGCGACGATAAAAATGTGTGGGCATAACTTAGGATTGAACCAACGATCTTTATTTTAAAGCCGATTCCAATACCACTACGCTCACGTTGCTCTAATCCTATGAAAATCCTTTAAGAGAGTAAAATGATACCTTCTAAGAAAATATTGAGACGAACTGTCGCTTGCCAGTAGGTACTTACCTAACACAATAGTAATTAATTCACAATTTACACGTGTATCGAATACGGAAGAAGGGACTTAATCCGGAAGGCGTCGAGTATTTCCTGAACGGTACTATGACTGTCTCATTATACATAAGAACACAATCGGCTAAGTATCGTCTGACATTGATGAATTAGTCACACAATATTTGTGCAATCCATTGTTAACTATAATACGTGGTAAGGTGTAGATTCTATCTGTTTATCTTGGGATTGTTTTGGATGATGGCTTAGATTATAATAGGTTTTGACTGTAAGTAATTAAATAGCTCTAGACTATACCAAACATAACTTTACATTCAAAAGTAACTGAATGACACGAAGTTGCGAAGTGTAGCATAGTCTCAATCAACAATATGCATCCATTGTTTCAATAGCAATCCGTGAGTTGCACTTACGTTCATTTTATTAGTAAATACGTGTATTCACGTGCCCTCGCCACGCGTGACGCGGCTCGTCGCTCCGCCAATCACGACACGGCCTTCACCTTGAGTGGCGCACGCGCACGCGCCATCCGTAACAACCAACCAGAGATTAATGACTTGTTTTGTCACGCAGCTTACTTGCCGTGACACTACGATAATGAGTAACATATTCACACATGCTGTTCAATTTACGTATGCTAGGCTTTGATTAAATTAGCTTAGTTAGTACATATTACGAACACAGGTACATACATAATGTAGACGATAAGTATTGGAAACAAAATACGGTCAATTTATGAGATTTCAATTAAAAATGTCAGTGTTAACTTTGTGTCATTTAGATCCTACATGTGCGGGAAATAGATACAAATGTTCTATGGTACCATACCTTGTATCAGTACTGCTCAAGCATTAGGTTTATGGGATTATTTACTAATAAAAGCCTTTCATTGTTTCAGAGTAACAAGCCGATAATGGAGAAGCGACGTCGAGCGCGCATTAACAATTGCCTAAACGAGTTGAAGGCGCTAATTTTGGACGCCATGAAAAAAGATGTATGTTAACACAATCATAATGATACTCTTACACGTTAACTCTTAAACTATTCACCTTACCTTCATAAGGTGAGGTGTCAACTTAACTACTTATCACATTAACCAACATGGGCCTTATCCGTGTCTTTATCCTTCCGTACAGAAACAGAAAGACACAATGTATCTATTTACAGAAGTTTTCTTACAAGACTTTTAAGTTCTATTTTTATTACAGCCAGCCAGACATTCAAAACTAGAGAAAGCTGATATATTGGAGATGACCGTCAAGCACTTGGAAGGCCTTCGGTCTGAAGGCGCCGGCTCGCCCGATCGTTTCCACGCGGGCTACAGACAGTGCGTGTCCGAAGTAGCCAAGTTCCAAGGTTTAGAGCCGACACTAAGACGACGGCTCGTTAAACACCTCGAGGGATGCGCTGGGTCACCAGGAGCGAGACCTGCGGAAGCCCCTACTCCTCCTTCAGACCCTGAAGATGTTCCACAATCCCAACATTCTACAATATTTATATCAGGTATGTAACATGATAACATTACACAATCACGTTTATACATTCAGGAGTGCCTTATACAGTAACAAAACCTTTCAAATTACCCTTCCTACTACTTCCTACTATGTTACAATAGTGTTGATTTTCTTGGTAAATTGGGGGCAGTTACCTGAGGCTTGAGAGGAAACGAGTATAGATGTCCTTAAAAGTAGATAAGCAAATATTGCATCACCCACACGCGCCCCCGCCACCGCCTCTGTTTAGACTCAACCAATGTTTGTATAGGACGTGCTAATTAATTCTTGTAGCTAACCGATCACTTTACACAGTAACCAAAGAACGAGATTGTCTACAAAACATATATTTGTTTGCAGCGGGTCCAGGTTCAGGAGTGCGGCTGGTGCCAACAAGATTAGCAAACGGTGACATTGCGCTTGTATTACCCGCTGGAATGAGTGCCAATACCTTAAACACTTTGCCAACGTTAGTGCCCCTGTCTCCTCGGGACGGTTCCTCCGCATCTTCAGAGCCCCGGTGCTACTCCCCCGCAAGCTCTGGCTGGGGTTCCCCTCCCCCTGCAGAGGACTCCGCTCCTCTCGCCCTTGTAACGAGAAAACAAATTGCAGAAGAAAAGCCTTGGCGACCGTGGTGACGCTTCCTCTCATTCCTTTTATAAACCTGTGATAATGTATTACATAATGTTTAGGTAAATAGTATTGTAATATACTTTTTGTATGTCGTTAATTGACAGAATATAGTTCCTAGCGATAGTTAAATAGCTACTATTTTGTATATTTGAGTTACTTGTATGAGTAATGTGAGATAGATTTATAAGAAAGTACTTAGCTAATTTTTCAAGATTGTATCTATAAATATAACATTTGATTGTATCAAATAGAGTTAACTTATAATTAAGGAGTAGAATAGTATTGTGTATATTTGCAGAAGACATCTGAGGCAGTATTTCATATAGATATCATTTATGTAGCATGGCATAAGTTCTATGTTATATTCATATTATTTTATAGATTTAATACGTAGTGCCATTTTTTATTATTTTTTTATTATATCTGTGGTAGAGGAATGAAATTCATACAGTAAAATTATGAGCAGTTACAGGTTTTCTATAAAAAGTTTTGATCAAATTATTACTTTAATTTAAATGTGTAAGTAATTCAATCTGATATTATCCTTTTGTATGCTAACTACTATAGATAACTATTTTATTTACGTAAGCGAAACGCTTTATAGAGGATATAGGGCGTACACTGAAGGAAAAGTCAGGTGACTTCCCCGCCGGATCGTACCCGGCGCAAAGATTTCGTCGTCTTTCAAAGAGGCAGTGCAGCCAGTGTGATTGGCACTTTTGCACCGGGTACAGATAGGGCAGGCATTCTTTTGTTGTGTAGATGGAAATATTATTTTAGAATACTAAATATTTGCTGTTAGGTAAATATCAAGGTATTGATTAAGGTTCTTCCTTTACCACAGTTTAAAATTGTTAATTACGTTAGTAATTTGTTTACAAAGCTTATTAAGGACAGGTAATCGTTGATTTTCAACGACATTTATGAATTCTCTGTGCCTTACAACAAGATCGTGTAGTCTTCCATACATAGATTAAGTACTGAGTTCTAATATTTTAACATTAATGCTAATTAAATAAACATATTATATTATTTCTATTATAACGGTGAAAATGAATGTTATTAGACGTTAGTATAGCTCTACCATAATGTCACGTCACATAATAGAGAGTTTTAACTACCAATAAAACTTACCTATTATTTTTCCTGAGATATCCGGAATCCATAGTGAGATTAGCCTTCCGTTTTTCTTGTGTTCGTCGAGTCAAGCGAGCTCCTCTCTAACGCTAGTGGCGCCCTCGTGCGATAATTACCGGTCACGTGATTACCTGTTACCTCAAGGAGCGCGCCACATTATTTCGTCATTATACGGCGTAAGTACCGAGTAGGAATTACCTGGATTCCGGATATCTCAGGAAAAATAATAGGTAAGTTTTATTGGTAGTTAAAACTCTCTATTATTTGTTCCGTCATCGATATCCGGAATCCATAGTGAGAGATATGTTTGATTTCTCTCGGTACAATTGTTTTATTGATGCTATAATGTGTAGAAGTAAGTTGAAAAAGAAAAGTAAATACCTACAAAATTTTTACAACGAATATTTAGGTAATTAAAATAATACATTTCTTCTTTTTCTAGTTATGACAAGGTTATAGAAAATTGAAATCATAACGATAGTAAAATAATTTGATCAATTTCAAAATACAATCGATAATTTAATGAAAGAATCACCGCACATACCGACCTCGAAGATGCTTCAAGTCCTGCTTCGCGTAGTACAAACTTTATCCCGCCTTCAATATTCTAGTGGCTAGTTTGCATGGTCTTTACAGTAATGAAGTAATGATTTTTGCCATTTGCCTAGATTGCGACGCAGCAGCACCCTTCTGTTTTTATTTTAACAAATATAATTTAATTTCTTACCGGATGTCGGGTTACTATTATACTCAGCTGGATCTACTGTTAAAACAGCAAAAAAATTACTAGTCTAGTTCTTAGGAATGAGAACTCGTACATCTGTTGACCCGATGCTACCAAAAGTAAAACTGCTACTTGTTTAAAATGCTCATCAACATTTGAAGTCAACTGAATGGTAACAGGTCCATACATAGGTTTAAGATTATCTGCAACTGATAAATAATAATAAGGACTTCTGCGCTTACCAGTTCCATAAGTATTTACCATACCTATTAATCTTCCCAACTTGAATCAATTCGATCTCTAATTCTCCCAATTCCGTGTCTGTGTAGTAGTCGGCTTGGAACTGAGAACTTGCTACGGGCCCACATATTCTTTTGATGTTAGTATGCTCGCCTATAGGCTCATTACCATCGAGGGGCTATTGGAATATACTGTCCGTGAGTATCGTTGAAATGTGACGGCACTTGCGTTTACAAGGTTGTGTGGGGGGAAGAATCAACCCAGATTGTATTTCCACGAACGGAAACAAGTGATCTTCCGGTAAACAGCAGACACATACCTTGGAAACCCAGAACTAGTCTTGGAGTTCAACAAACACCCCACCGCTCGAGTATATTGTTGCAGTTGCTAGAGGTGCCCATTTTGGGTTTACCTTATTGCAATAATATGCATCAACGTCTGTGTTGTAGTAGCCTGAAAGAAACTTCAATGTCGAACTCACGTTAAGATGATCCAACAGAGCTAAATGTTGTCGCGTCGCTTCTAGGATCTGATGTCACATTAGAATCTGGTCCCGTCCTCCTTCTTAACGTAGGGTATTGTGGTGCGGTAGTCCCCATGCATAAGAAGTGTGTCCCTATTCCTTCACAGGCGATGCTTGTGAGTGATTCCTGTGTGAATGGTTTACAATGACATGACAGGCTTATTGGGCTTTTATCCACTAACCTGATTTTGGTGACAGTCCCAGATGCATTGAAAATCCAACTTGCATTGAATGGATCTGTTGTAAGCAAGTCTGTGTGGTATCGGCTCCGGGAGAAACGGTGACACGGATGCCGCTGCTTCCCATCAACTCATCTTGATAAGTATTTGCTTCAGAATGACGAGTCGCTGATGAAGAGGCAAAACTGATTCACCCCATTAGGAGCTCGGCCTGTCTGAGGGATCAGTTGCCTGGCAACAAGTATTTGCTTCGGAATTACGAGCCGTCCATGAAGAGGCAAAACTGAGTCACCCCATTAGGAGCTCGGCCTGTCTGAGGGATCAGTTGCCTTGCAACATCTGTTCATGTAGTGCCCTGCGTTTGCGTTAGGCATTGTGGTTCCGACAGGGACCTGATGTTGGCTTGCGTGTGTCCCAGGTAACTCCTAGAAATTCCAGTCGTTACGTCGGAACCAGAACAGATTTGCCGAAGTTGAAGATCATCTTCCCGATGATAAAGGCTCTGCGGCTGACCGAAAAGCAAAACTGAGTCTACCCATTAGGAGCTGGGCCTGTCTGGGGACTGGTTGCCTTGCGACATCTGTTCTTGTATGCCCAGCGTAGGTAGCGATTGGCATTGCGGTTCCAAGAGAGACCTTCGTTACGTCGGAACCAGAACAGATTTGCTGAAGGTGATGTTCCATCTCAAGCGTCGCGTCAGAGAAATCACATGCAGATAGCCACCTGTTCCTGTAGAATTGAAAAGAACTGGTATGCCAGCTTAAGTCAATGAGGTATACTGCGAAACAGATATAGAGTATTCTCAGGTAAGACTAGTGGTCCAATTGGTGACTGTCACAAAAATCTCTGGAGCTGAGGGCTTAATAACTTAAAAGAAGACAGATCATTTGGTAAAGACAAGACGATGTACCTTACCCTAAGAAGTCTGTGATACTGAGATTGTATCGGCAGGTGAAGAAATGATACGCCTGCCTTAATATAGTTTCCAAAGGGAAGCCTGGTTTGCTATTATGAAAATGGTTGAACATTTCGGCATTTGTGTCCACTTTCTAGTGAAAAACTATACAAGGCTGTGTTATTAGTTAAGTATTACAGCTTACGGTTACATTATGAATGATAAGTGTACACCGTTTAAAAGTTTGCAGATTACATTAGAAGGACTCAAAAGGTGCCATAAATAAAGGTGCTGATATTGCGCAAGATATCTGCTGTAGAATTATCTCAATTCACGTTCGTCACTGTTTTTCTCTTGTTAAAGGATAGAAGATACAAGATACTGAATATAGTGATAATATTCCAGACCACCAACACCTACAGTCATCCGATCTCAAGCCAAGGAGAGCTCCTGTCATGAAAATTAGATAACTGATAGGTACTCTTACACTATACATTCACTACCTTTCTTTTGCAAATAGGTATTTACACCCTGACTCAAGACAAACTGTTATGTTGATTATTTATGCACACCAATTTCCGTGTCGGGTGGGAATCGAACCCACAACCCGCGGCGCGTTTCGGTGTGAGAAGCAAGTATCTTAACGAGCACACTATTCTGGTCTGTCAATATGATTAACTTACTCTTGGTTGCCTCCAAAATGAAAAGCCTTACCCTTTAGCTGCTTTGATGCTAAAGCTGTCTTCCTGTTGAAAGGTAGCAGCGGCAAAAATCGCGCTCATATTTTGGTGGCTTGTTGCTGGCTTTATTCAAAGTCGATGATATAATAGTTTTCGGCTAATAGGTTAAGACTGTACTCCTGTAAACACTTATTTCGCGCTCGCGTTTGAATATTGAGGCTCATTTTTCCAAACTGGAGGTAATAATAGGTTTTACTCCCCCCGTTTTTCAGTAAGATATTGCGAAGTTAAACAACTTAATATTCTAAACTGAGCGTTATTTGATTTAAGCTTGAACGTGCAAATTCTTTGATATTTATAAATAAACGAATTGTTAGAACCCACACTTCGATCATAGGTTATTTGTAATAAATGAGTAGGTACTAACTTCGAAAAATGGACTGCACGGAACTGACAAATCAAAAGTATTGACTTTTAAGTAAATTGAAGCAATGCCGCTAGTCACTTAACTCATAGTTATACCATTCAAAACGTTAGATAAGTTCAATGTATTTTAGCATGTCCAATTGATGCTACCTACTGTAACGATTTATTCCTTTTTAAAGAATACCTACATAATTTTATGCATCATATACTTTTCGATTTGTATACGAGGGTAAAAGTAAAAATAGTACATGATGACAGAAAAGAATTCTTTTAAAAGTGTTAACGGTTGTAGGTACTTTCATAAAAATAGCTTGTTGAGAACATACTAAAATATTCTACAAGACCTGGCGTACAAAAGTATTTTTCTTTTTAGCCACCGTTAATAAAATAGAAAGTCAGCTTTCGATTTAAAATTTCCTTAAATACGCATTTATATATAGAATTCGTTATTTGTAGGATAAAATATATTTTATATTTTGGTAACGCTTAATTAAGATTTCGCGTTACTTGAACTTGGTAATTGTCAAATTAATTCGAAACGCGGGCAAATATGCAACTGTGTTTAAAGTTACGTAATAAGTCACATTAGTTGCACGTTATTACTAGATAGTGTTAAAGATTTAAGATTTATTCAATTTAACTCACTCACCTTACGTGCCCCTATTCTTTTTGGGGGTTAGAAAATCCAAACCTGATTTAATTTGCCCAATTTCAGATTACGCCTCCGCTGCAACACTCCTTCCCGCGCAAACATTTTTCCGCACCGTTACACTTCATCGCGAAAGAGAGGATATTTTTAACAGGATATTTAAAATAGTACATTAATTTCTTACACTAATTTTTAAGTTGCTCACACACGTCTGAACACTAAGAAAAACGACGCTATAATGACGAAATAATGTGGCGCGCTCCTTGAGGTAACAGGTAATCACGTGACCGGTAATTATCGCACGAGGGCGCCACTAGCGTTAGAGAGGAGCTC
This sequence comes from Meganola albula, assembly GCA_936450015.1. Classification (NCBI taxonomy): domain Eukaryota; kingdom Metazoa; phylum Arthropoda; class Insecta; order Lepidoptera; family Nolidae; genus Meganola; species Meganola albula. Next base: position 5,694,768 of record OW388155.1, on the reverse strand, counting down.
GCTTGACTCGACGAACACAAGAAAAACGGAAGGCTAATCTCACTATGGATTCCGGATATCGATGACGGAACAAATAATATTTAGGTTAATGTTACCGTAAATAAATGAACGAACGAATGAATGAAATGAATGGAAACCTTCCGTAGTCAAATAGTCTTCCTTTGCCAGTTACCGAGAGGACATTAGGTACCTATTGTAAAGTATTTTGTTACTACTTAGAATATACCTTAATGATTAATAACCATTTAGACACACGATAATAATAATAACTGCTGATTACAATATTCATTTTAACTAAAAATTTAGGTAATTAATTACTTAGAAAACTTTTAGTTACATACATGTATATTTGAGAGTTCATGTTACATACATGTAGGTAGGTATGTATCATTATAATGATTTAAGACAATATAAAAAGGGTACGTTTTGAGATCATATCTTATGAAGTAAGGATGCCCTTAACTGTCATATGGCCAGCATGACAGGCTGGCTGCTGTGGATTAAGACATAAATTATACATCTTTTAAGACAGTTGAGACCGTGCGTAGCCATGGGAAATTGAAGGGTATTTGCAAATTATGTAGGACAGCTCTACAAATTACCTACCTTATGGTCATATGCCGTGTAGAAACAATTTGATTGAAACCGTTACATATAGGTTAATTTATTAATAAGTATTTGCCGTCAATAATAAAATATAACGTGATATTAGTTAAGAATAGCTGTAATATAAGAAACTGTACCTAAAAGAAATACGCCATTATCTTTGAAATAAATATTTCAAATTATTAAAAAAATCCTTTTATTTAATTACATTGAACCAATTTTCCAATACTTGTATAATCTAAAATATAAGATAACTTCTCAGGAATGTTTTAAGATTTGACCAATTTTCCGTATATCAAAATTACTCCTTTTAAGGAAACTATTTCCTTATTGAAAAACGGGTCTAAATAAACATAAGAAGCTGAACCAAAATACCAAAATATTTATATAAGTAGGTAAGTACCTATATCGTATCACTTCACTTCACTTCAACCCTTTCTAGTGTCCCACTGCCGGGCACGGGTCTTCTCTCAACTATCTTACAAGTTTAGGCCTTAATCCATACACGCTGGCCACTTGGCCACTTGGCGGGTTGGTGGATGTCACAAGTCCTCGAAGGACCAGAAGGTCTTAGACATGCCATATTATCGTTCACCGATATTGAGCAGCGGCGATGAAACAATTCACACAAAGATGTCTGGGCACGACTCGGAATCGAACCCATGACCTTATATTTCTAAGGCGAGGCCCGTACCCCTGCGCCACCGCTGCTCATATATCGTATAAGGAACAAAAAAGGTAAAGTACCACAATACAGCAACAAGCAATTTAGACTACAGTTGTAGGTACTACAGTTGTAGCTAAATTTGTCGAAAGAAGCTAGATGCGACAATCCGAGCATAGGTAGAGGCCTAACTGGAAGGCACAAAAGATCCAGCTGCTTTGGTTCTCCAAGCTCCATTATGATAAGATAAGCTATGGACTGTTATTGGCCGGTGATGTTGATATACCTACTCGTTACATTTTAGTCAGAGCCTAAATTGTGGAGTAGGTAATCAAAAGAACCGCCAAGTTAACCTATTACTTTAGTAAACGAAACCGTGAAGAAAATGTACAGTCGAACATTGTATAGTAATAGTGTAATTTCAAGTGTACAAAATTGATTGTATTGCAAATTAGTTAGAGCTTTTTTAGACGAGCGTTTTGTAGAAGCGTTTACAATTCTTCCACACTTGCAATATCTCGTACAAGCTTATACGCTTTATCGTTATTTATATTGTTACCGACATTTGTATCGTCGGTTTTTGATTATTCCATAATAGGCTAGTGCTTGACTAAAACTTGCCTTTTGCTAACCAATAATGCAGTTTACGATGAAATGCGCTTACCTAGTAAATACCGGTTGAATTACATGTCAGCTGTAATAAGCCCGCATCTACACGCGCTCGGCTCTCTGAAACACTTGTAATAATAAAAAGAACGATGGTAAACGTGCAAAAAACGCTCGCTTGAAGTGCTTATTTACTGAACGCGTGTTATCAGTTCATACATTATTATTCATGGGAGCGCTGGTAATTTGTGCGCCATTCAAAACTGCCGCATTTACCTGTCGCTTAGTGTATTGTGTGCGTAACTACTTAACATTACCCACAGCCATCCGTTTACAAATTATCTCCTCTTAGATACCTACATAAACTCTAAACGAAATATTTAATGTTAACCAACTGTATACGGTAAATACCTCCTGCACTACATACTCCCTTTAAATAAACTTGAGGTATTAATTACCATTTAATAGGTAGCCCAATAAATATTATAAATGCAAAAGTAACTGTTTGTCTCCCCGTTATATTTTTAAAGATTTTGTGTGCGGATAGTTAGAAGATGGATTGGACATACTTAAACTACTATTTAATAAATGATTTAAAGATGTCTAACACGAAATGAATCCACGCTATGCACCATGGCACGTAAACTAAAATAACACAATCAACTGTTTCTTCAACAAAAAGTCAGAGGTCCCTCTCAATTTCTCTCCTGGTGGTCAAGAGCCACACTAATTCGTCAATACATTCAATTAAAGCGTTTGTTTGTTCTGCCCCGACATAATGGCGGGTGGAGGAAAATTATTACACCCGAGGCCGCAATTAGCTGCCGTCACGTACTCCGCTCTTAATTATTGACACCACTGCTTCTCGTAATTACACGAATATCGCGAGCTTTTACAAATTTATTGCATGTTACTTGCATTTTTACTGTTGTAAAACCATACAGGAAAATTTTATGCTGCGAAATTCTTTTATTCGTGGTTTTAAAATTACAATTACATTGATATACTGTGCGCATTTATTTCCCATAAAAATATAAACAACTGAATAAAAATCTCAACTTATTTTTTAACATCCATCATCGACCTTTATTGCAGTCCACAGTTACGCCTCACTCAATAAACGCTATTTCCCCCTGTCTTTGGCTTGTCGAATCCAGCTATTGCCGGATATCTTTGAGTTTTCTTTGAATATCATACAACTTATTTTAATTACTTCTACAAGAATACAAAGACTCTATATATCGTCACATAAATCCCTTTTTTTGTATCGAAGATGCGTCTGTTAACTATTCCTTCCTTGCACGGTTAATAAAATAGTACTGTCTCATGAGATCAAATAGTCTCATTAACTGTGTTACGTATTGTAAGTAGACTCTCAAACAAGTCTCGGTTTCCCGGCTCATCGCAAAGCAATGACCGGCAATTAGAAAATATCTTTGCAAATTACATTTACTTAGCAAATAATTTCAATATCCGAGCGGCGTATCAGATTTGTTCATTACATAAGTACTTCATTAAAATTCATAAGATGATGTGTGCACATATAATACCTGCAATACTGCAGTCTAACAACGAGGGTATATAATTGAAAGGCGATTTTTTATTAATCTGTGCAACATCTGCCAAGCCACCCAAGAAGCGGCGCTTGCGGCTCTCTCATAACTACTGTTTTGTCTTTGTCCAATGTCGATGCCACGATATTTTTGCTCAAACCCAGCAACTGTTTTGTAGCAAGGACTTGTAACCTGTGTGGATTAAGGCCTAAACTCTCTCAATTAGTAAGATAGGCAAGAGAAAACCCGTGCCCAGCAGTGGGACACTAAAAAATGTTGAAGCGAATCTGTGTTCAGCTGACCATATTTATCTCACTTGGAAACAATGAAGTTGTTATTATGTTTTTAGATATGAATACTGAATAGCATCCCTTAATTACCTATCCTGCAAATTACGAATAAATTGAAAATCTGTTATTCATGAAGAAACTCTCCAGATTTGTAAAAGAAATAAAAACATTTGTCCTTGTTTGGAATTATATCGAGAGCGTGACTTTATTGCCTATCACTCAAGTGTTGAACGAGTAGGCATCGAGTTGCATATAAATTGAGCTTGTCAAGTGGCTCGTGTCGGGTGGCTCGCGACTGACTGACGGCTCGTTACCGAAAGGTCGTTTGCTCGTCGATTGTTTTTTTACATCTCTTTGTCGTATCAGTGAAGGCAAATTAATCAGCGTTATGATGCGTGACATGACCTAATGAGCGAGTCTGTTGCATGCAAATTGCTGTATTACCGCCAGTCATTAACTGAAATAGGAATGACGGAGCGATTTGTATGGAAGTGAAAACCTCTTTTCATTCTTCTTCAGGTAATGAGGGTTTTTATGTGAGGTAATTAGTAATCAAGAATTTTGCTACACAAAACTTAACGGCGACAAAACAAAGTTCAGTTTACACATAGTTAGGTACTAACTTTTGCCTGTATATTTATTTATTTAAACTACCTATTATTACAGGAATCATGAACCTTAACCCGTCTTAGTGTCCCATAGCTGGGCACGGGTCTTTTCTCACGAGTTGAGAGAGTTTAGGCCTTAATCCACAAACGCTGTCCATGTGCGGGTTGGGGGATGTCACATGTCCTGGAATCATTATTTCTTTCTTAGACATGCTGGTTTCGTCACCGATATTGAACAGCGGCTCGGCTCGATCTTATATTTCAAAGGAGACTCTACCTAATAATTACATAATTACACTAGCTGGCAAATATAGAATTTAAATACCTTCTACATGTATAAACAATAGCAGAAGTTGTATTTTGCTTTAGGGTATTAAAACCTTAATAGATTCAGTTACGTACTTATTCATTTCGAGAGCTTTGGCAATTAGCTTCAGTTTTTGTATAGCCTAACAAAGGTGGTCCGCCTATTTAATTTTTTGTGGAGACCATTGATTGGTTTGGCTAGGTGGTCAAAAGGGTGGTCTTATCGAACGTGGAGGCCTGAAGCCCACCCGAATAGATACTTACCTCCTTGGTAGGATCCATAAATTCATCCTAAATGCGAATGTTTGTGAGGATAACTAACTGTATGTTTACTACTCTATGACGGAATCACTCTAAATTGAAAATTTAAAGAACTCCGACCTTTTCTTTTCAATTGAATATAAAAAACAATGTGTTATATTCGATATTACACATTGATGTTTGATATTCGCGTAAATATAAGAAAATAATAATAAACAAACTTTATGGGCAGATATCTATATTTTGCAGGTGCATCCAAGCGGTTAATTATTGCTTAGACTTCTAATTGTACTTTTTCGGGGTTTAATAAAGCAATTCCCTTAAACACAGCTTTGAGAAATCTGGGTGGGCCAATTGGAGACTTTTAATAATGGCAATTTGAACAAATCCAAATTGACCGCCTCCCTTCAAACTTGTAATTTCTGTGAATAATGCGACGTAGTTGGTATGGGTTGAGTAAATATTGTAAGATTACCAGTCATCACGTTTAAAAAAGAAGTAAAGGACCTTTCATGTAGGTAACTAATTATTCTGTTTAACATAATGTTTGTCAAAATAAGTTATTAAGTTATTTAGTCTTCATTTAATGAGTGGTTTTCATTTAATGATGGGTTTATTTGCAAATTCGAGGACTTCTTTAACTACCATAATTATGTACATCGAAATCTATTTATTATATTTTTATGTGGGTTATGTTGGTAAATATTACTATTTAGCATAAAAAAGACCATATTCAAACAACATGTTTGGTAACTACTAATGAGTGTCGCAAAAAATGGTCAGCAATAAATGTGGCAAAGGTCTGGCAAGGCCTGTGGTGGTCCGTGTATGGTGATCACGTGTTGAAAAAAAAAACAAAAAGACGCATGCGCTGCCACCAGCCACCACCCATGGCGCGCAGACGCACGCGCGCTCTGATTTGATAACACTTCAAACTGTCATGTCATGTATACGCTGTGCGTGATAGTTTTTGTAATGGGATTGCGTTCTTTGTTCGTCAAGTTCCGGGCGGTAGTTTACATAGATGGAAATACCATTTTAGGAATATTATAAACATTATAATGCTAGACTATCTGTAATCTTAGTACAAATAGAGCTCTTTGAGTTCTTATTCTATTACTTCTAGCGCTAAACCATTAACCTCTTTTTTCGCAGTCGGATAAAACTATCCTTTCCTGGGTCTCTATCTCCATACAAAATTAGGTAGTAGGAGTGTAAGCAACATTTTGAAATCGGCAAGCTCCCATGCATGTTTATAAATTTAATTGCTTTCATAAAAAATATGTCTATAATAACTTGTTTGTCACACCGGTGAAGATCGATTTTCTACGGCTCTTAGACCATAATGTAAGTTTTTCATTCAAATAACCAAGACCAAATAAAGTTTAAATTTTGAATTCTATTCATAGCATTGAGTTATCAAACATGTCATTGTGTCAAAATAAAAAGTAATTTAGATAAATATCGCGAAGGAGTACTGATATCAATTTTGAAGCAAATCATAGAATATAGAATAATTTCGCAGGCTTTGCCCGCTTAGTATTAGGTAGAAAAAATTATAATTATAAATTATGTTTCATTATTTATTTTAAACTTTATTTATACCAAATTTGAAGTGAATCGGCCCAAGAACTAAACAGTTAGGGAATATTTAATTTTTCCAAATAAACTTAGATAACACCCCCACTGGGGTTAGTTTTGGAGAAATAAAAAACACGTGTTTCATGATTTCTTTTAAGGTTTATGTGTGCTGAATTTGGAGTGAATCGGACTTGGGATTAAAAAGATCCAGGGAAACTTTAATTTTTACAATAGAACTAATTGTTTATATCCCTTGGAGGTAATTTTGGAACAACAAAAAACACGTGTCTCCTTATTTGTCTTAATATTTATGTGTACCAAATTTTAAGTGAATAGGACCAAGGAATAAAAAGTTGCATACAAACTTTATCCCTCTATTTAACCCTCTTAGTTGATTATTTTTAAAAATATTATAAGCCTATATCCTATTCTAGGGTATACAAGCACTACCTACATTTCAAATTTCAATAAAATCAGTTGAGTGGTTATAGAGATACGCGGTAACAAACCTTCACACACACACACTTACTTTCGCATTTATAATATTAGTAGGATAATACAAGAGAAATTAGCCAACTTAATAACAATCTCAAATTAAACATTATTAAAGAATTAAACTAAAGTAAGTACCTAAACTAACCTTACATTTGTAATTCTAAAAACCTTAAACTTAAGGCCAAAGAGCCAAGCTTTACAAGAGTACGTTAGTCTATTAAAGAGGTATTTTAAATACTAACCCCCGTATTCATAGAAGTCATATAAGCTTATTATAGGTGAAATAGGTTTATAATTCGTTTGTCTTTGTCTGTCATCTTGACATTTATACTAGTAAGAAAGAGACAAAGTCCATTTTAACTAAACAGTCTTATAATATTTTTATGAATAAGACCGTAAGGATGTAATACGCTTTCGAGTAGTTATGCAGTAAAACTTCTTTTAATTAAACTGGATAACCTAGAGCTCTGGTGCAGATTGTATCAGCAGTTAACAAAGCGTAGGCAGTTTTCGATTCATTCCAAGCATGTCTTCAATATGTCCGATCACGATATAAAGAAAGAATGGCTCATTCGAAGCGCACATTCATCGTCCCAATTACTGCCCAACGATCGGCAGCCGGTAGCTATCCTTTCAAATTAATTGAAATGATTAACCAATTGAATTTAGCGCAATTTATTTTTTGTTTACTTGTCGAGAGCTGAGAAGTATTTACGTAGGTATTGCGAAATATTTTAAATATATTAAACCCCTTTCAATTACACAGCCCAACTATGTTTGTTTGTTAGATACAAAATACAACCAATGGTGATTGGTTCCTAAAAAAAGTATTGATTCGATTAACAGTTTTGGTTTGTTATTTCGGTAAGTATTTTGGAGTAGAAAGGTCATAAACGTCAGTTTTTTGGGGCAAAATGAGTTAAATATTGCTGATTAGTGTTTCGCGCTCAATCATTCTGTCTGCTCTCCTAAAAAATAGGTGTAATCGCGTTTACAACCTTTCTACCGCAAAGTAGCGATCTGTTTCCGATCAACCTAATATAACTAAGTATGTTGTGCTGTACTATTACATTTTTTGTTCATGTTATATGCTTTTATGTCAAAAAACAAGTTCATTTTTTACTTATTTTAAAATTTAAGTTCTTATATAGGTGACGTCTGTCTTCATCACTTCAACCCTTTTTAGTGTCCCACTGCTGGGCATGGGTCTTCTCTCAACTATCTTACAAGTTGAGATAGTTTAGGCCTTAATTCACACTCGCTGGCTAAGTGCGGGTAAGTGGATGTCTGTCTTAATGAGAATAAATGTCTTTAAACCTAAACCGTGTACGAATTTTCTTCAAATAACTTATCTTCACAGATAATCTAATACTATACTAGCTTATCTTGTAGGAAAATTCTATAGTCATGGCATGCAATAAAAACTTAGGTACCTACCGATACTAAGAGAACTTATTTCATGACACTCGACTCAATAAAAAACCACCTAAAAATAAAAAGACAGAAAACTAGTAGTTAAGGTAGATATTATTAGGCACTTCTATTCTTTAATCATCAGTGTCTAGGTGCCTACTTTAATAATAGAAAGATAATCGGAAATAGTAAGTAAGCAGTCGGCTAACTACTGTTAAACGCTTTCCAACTTAGCTCTACAATTAACACGTCTTTACGCAGTGGTTAAGAGACGAGGTTAGAAATAAAAGAAACCTCATTGCCAGTTAGCGTCTCTTTAAAGATTTAAAAGTACCTTGTGGTACTTTTAACCCTTGAAGATAATAAGGCAAATTGTTTTCCAGTGATTATTTAGAACAACTCTACTGCACAGACAAATACTTGTAGACAAGATTCTATTTCGATGTATAAAATGTTGGTACTTATAGGAGATTAAAAAGTAGTTGTAGTAATTGGCATATCTGTAAAGAAGCATGTGAGGTTAATATGCCTTAGGTGTACCAACTAACCGGCGGCAGTTTTCTAGCAACCTGAACTCTCTTTTTATTCTTATGATAAGGTAGTTGAGAGAAGACGAGCTCCCAACATGACACTGAAGGGTCTTTACTTTACCTAATTACTCTACATAAGAAGATAAGAATATTAGTACCTATTTGTTTATAATTTATACATAGATTTGATAAACAGCTGGGTATCTATTCAGACAGTTTTAAGTTTATCTATATTCAGTGTTCGACTATTTTATTTATTTTATTTTATTTGGATTACCAACAAATGATACTCAACTTCAATATATAAGTATTTTGTACAAAATTGGACAATTATGTTAATTTAGTTATACATAGGTAACGCTAACACAGACTCGTTTTGAGTAGGATATCATATGATTATCACTTAATAATTGCAGTTTTGTCGATGAAAGTAGTCTGTGACACAGTACCTTACAAGAACGGTGACATTTTGATGCTTAATTACCTTCGCTGTTAATGTTTAACGCATCACTGAAATAACGAGACGGGAATTTTATACAGACGCGCAAACGCAGCCTTCTTAAGACGCTTGAAAAAACAAAAACCTTGTTTGTGTTTTCTTAAAGTATTTCAAAATGATTTTGCACCAATTTAATAATCGCACGGTATGAGGTATATTTTAGTGAAACTGATTAATCTTCTTTGGTTTTATTAATTGATTTTGAGGTTATAGGGTTTTCATCTAAGTTATAGTTATCTAAGTTTAAGATGTTCTAGAAAAATATATTTTTAATAGTAGTAGGTATAGCATATGCTTTTTAGCAGCCTTTGGGGACATATTTATTTATTTATTTTCTTTTAGTTTATTTAGTATGAATATTAATTTTGCGTAGATACTAACATAGTTGATACGAAATTGTTCTATACCAACATAATGGGCAAAATAAATCTGTAAATATAAGATTTTTTTTATTGACAGCTGAAGTTGGTTTACTTAGTTGGTAGATCAATATAAAAACAAAACTTTTCTTGTGCAGTTTTGCGCGATGCATTTATTTTATGACCGTATAACTCAAACTTGTAATCACCTAAACTATTCCTTTAATTTAAAACTTTGTAGCAAACTTTATGGTCAAAATAATATAACTCGTTAAAATTTACAAAAAAAATCTGCGGTGGTTTGAATGTCAATACCGTTATCAAGGGTATATTATCAAAGTTGTATTTTAAATTGTGTATTTACTTAGTTTTTTACGACATTTTTATATTCCATAAAGATGTTAACATGATACGCTGAATATTTACTTTGATCCTGACTGCAAAAGATATAAAATATCATTTAATTACAGCTGGAGTATATAGATATAACGTTTAAAAAAGTACCACACTAGTTGTTATGCAATGTACTACCAAACTTACGCATAAATTACTAAAAATTGGCACATGACTAGAATGTGATTACCTACTTCTCTAATTTAGCTAGAATATCAAGCCAAAACAATTGTGATATTGATAGTACATACTAATGTACTACAGTTATTTCAGTTCGGAAGCACAGACCATCTAATCATAGAGCATATAGCATAATGATGGACTTTACAGTCCATCAAATCTAAGAAGTACCGTTTGACAGTTCTAAACGTAGTATATTTAGAATTTTATTTTTTGTATGAAAATTGTTTATGTTATGTTAAAATAAAAATAACTTCATAATTCAATTATTTTACAGGAAAGCTAATAAAAATAGTGTGAATTACGCCTCTATAAAGCTAATTTCATAGAAAACAGTAAAACGGTACTTCTTAGATTTGATGGACTGTAAGCTAGATTGATAATTTAATTTTATTATACCGACATGACACATCGGCTTGTCGCATCTAAGTTCTTTCAGCGAGATTACGCAAATCTTCTCTCCACCATTGTTATATTATCTGTGACTTCACGTACCTGGAGAGAGTCCAATACTACGCTAATAGGCGGTCTCCACTCAAGAACTCGCTTACCCCAGTGGTCAACGGATCTTCAAAAGATGCGATAAAAAATTGCCGGGTCAGAGTCACTTGAGCTTATTAATCTTCTTAGGTCCTGTGTGTTACGTCGATATTTTTTTTCTGCAAATTTAATCCTGTAACCTGCCCGGTTGTAAACAACAAGGTAATACATAACCCACTTGATATTTTATGTAGCATCCCTGCTAGGCCGCGACGTACAGTACTTTATTGACCTTAATAATTTTCGCGTGCAGCGGTGCGCGTGCGCCGCTCGAGAGGACGGACTTGTCACGACGGACGACTGCGATAATTATACGAGTGCAGTTCGGTCGTGTGAACTGAAACCACGATACAGTACTGGTAAAGTATTTTGAAAGTTGTACGTAGAGTTCGGTAAGATTTCTGCCTGAAGATATGAGAGGTACCAGAATTTTATGTTAAGTAAATAAATAAATATATGAAAACATCTACTTTAGATAAGTATTAGGTAAAATACTGCTTTTTTAATTTTCATTAAATTCGAGTCGATTTGATGGTTTGAGTTCTACCGTCTTAAAGAATGTATGTTAAACAAGAGATATTAAAGACTTATTTTAAATTGCTACTAGGTAATCTACATACTCGTCAAGATTATCTAGAAACTAGGTATAAAAAAATAAATAACGTGATTTCTTCGTAATCTCCTAACCATGCTGGCATTTATAGGCAACAAAAATAGCTGCATTTATTGTTGCGACTTGCGAGTATTGAGGTCTATAAAATGAATGTGTGATATCAATTCCCTGGCAGATAAAGCTGATCCGATGGCAGAGCTATTGTAAGTACCCTGCGATCTATTTAAGTGTGCCGTAAATAAGTGTAGGTCGTGTTGCGTAGGTGCTATTTAGCCCTCAAGGTGGTGCAGCCGACTTCGTGACTTACCGCCGCCGCGTGCGCCACCAATAAGAAATAAACGCCCACGCCATGCCGCCTTAAAAATGTTAAAATAAATAAAATGCACACGTCCAGGCTTATCTGCGCAAGAGCATAGTCGAGGACAGAAGGGTGTGCGCACATTTCGTTTTTCGGTTTTAGATCGTTTAGATTTCGTTTTCAATAAAAAATGTTGCAGCAATACAGCATCGTCCTTCAAAATGTATTGAAACAAAAGAAAAACGATAAAAATATGTAATTTTACATACACATGTTATTTCTGACTTATGAATACTTGTATTTTTCGAGAATAATACATTACAATCTATTAACTACCTCAGTTGTGGCGGCATGGCGGCACATTGCAACTGCCGGGGATGTAAGTAGATAAAAAACGTAAGCAAGTCAAGAGACGATAGAAAATAATTTCTTTGAATAATATTGTATCACAACTTGTGTGCGTTGCGCCTAAATGGCGTGTGCCCGCGGCAGGTGCGTCTGCGCAGACCGGTCCACGCGCAGTACTGCACGTTGCATACTCTGTACTCCACTGTACTTAACCCGATTATATTAAGAAAACTTTACCCAACGGCCAACGCAATAGTTTGAGATATATGCTTTTATACGTAGTTTTATAAATGGCTACCTATAATGTTTTATACTGCGACATGGCGATGTTACACTCAACTATTAACGTAACACACGACTAACACTAAGACTACAATAAGACTACAATAGGACTACGATAATACTTCTAGATTCTGCGCTTTTCTTTTGTTTTTGATGACAACCTTTTTAGTATGTAGTGTTGGCTTTTACTGAAAACATTGTTAGGTATGTGAACATAACCTGTCTTTAACTTTCTGTTTTGGATTTATTATTTTTACTAGCTTTCCGTCCGCGGCTCCGTCCGCGCGTATGTCGGTTATCGTGCTAAACCATTTACCTCTTTTTGCGCAGTTCTCCATGCCAAATTCCATCCAAACCGATCCTGTAGTTTTCGCAAGAAAGCGCTACAGACAAACAGTTAGACATAAAGAGTTACCTTCACATTTATAATATTAGTAAGGATTTTTTTTTACAATTTCTTAGCTGTTATCTTCGGGAATCTACATTTATCACTACAAAACGATTTAGCAAACGCTTCTCTATTAATTGCACAAATATTTATTATTGCACAAAATACAACCAATTACAGTGCAGTTATATATCTTACGCTGCATTACGCCGACAATTATGTTGTTCGACTACAGCAATAAATCCCGACTAAAGCACTTTAAATAGAATCGGAGCGGTTGTCTTTCATCGTGTACTCGCAAATCAATTCCTGTTGAAAGTACGAGTACTTAAGCATGGGGTGCAGTTGACGGCGATGACTTGCAAACTGTCTTTTGTGCAGTCAAAGAGTTGCTTAATGGTCGTGAACGGTTTGTACTGAAATAAAAATAAAACCGAATTTGGCATGAAGTCCATTCGAAAGTTGTTGAAAGGATTAAAGTGCATTAAAATTCGAAATCACATTACCTATACATAATAAACTCTATAATGAGGCAACGGTAACCGATCCATGTAGAGACAAGTAAATAGGTAGTAGTAATGTGTCTAAGTTAGAAAGTAGTATTTAACAACTATTTATTTACTTAATTGCGGGGAGATACATTTATTTATTATTTTATTTACAACATCCTAACTAATATCATGAGTGTGAAAGTAACTCTATCTGTCGCGCTTTCACTGGAAAACTACTAAGCCGATTTGGATGAAATTTGAGTATGGGGATAGTTTGAGACTCGGGGAAGGACTTAGGATAGTTTTTAACCGACTGCGCAAAAAGAGGTTAATGGTTTACCGCGACAACCGAAATACGTGCGGGCGTAACCGCGGTCGGAAAGCTAGGACCTATGTACTGTACATCCAATTGACTGATATTATATGATTCAAAATTTTGTCTAAATACCGATATCTACCCGTGCGAAGCCGTGGCGGGCCACTAGTCTTTCATATTGCCATCGCAAATAATAAAAATAGGAATTGTAGTATAGTCAAGCTGTGAACTAAAAGTGCAAGTTACAATTATATAAAAACCTCTTTGCATTAATTCGTGGCTTATAAAATCCAAACCACTTTAACGGCTGTCTAATGGTTATTGGCTGTTTAATTTCCTTATAAGATTATCTCCGCGATAAAATCCCTCATTAAAAATAAAAAAGTGTCTTAAAGTGTGAGGTAAGATGCTCGTATACCTTCCAACGTTGCTTGAATCCCCTGAGCCGGTTTCAGAAGCGTCGACCTCTCGGCCCCGTTTGTTTTTTCGTTCGCAAAACGGTCTTATTTACGCTAATTAAGTGAAGTATAAGTTCGTGACTAGTACTGTGTGAGAACGGGACGAGCAAAAGAGGTATGTCACGGTTCTGATACACGTTCTTTGTTATACATTTTTATATGTTTTCTTTATTTTTACTTCATTTAATGTGGAGTTCTTCGTGTTAGGTATTGTGTCGTGTATTAAATACGGGACTCGTTATTTGATCGATAATGAAGCTTCTATATTTTCTTATTACCTATTCCTCTTTCAGATACTTATAATAGCTAGACTACTGGTAATAAAACTATGATGTTTTGACAGGTACTTAATGAGCTTCGAGGTAAACTTGTGTCTGTTTATTGTATGCTTATTTGTAGTCTTCACAAGATGGCATAATGAAGTAGAGCTATTATTATACTTCTACTAGCGACCCACCTCGGCTTCGCTCGGGTGCAACAAAGTGTTCTATACAATTGTTATAAACTACTTATTATATACAAATGACGCAGAGGGCGATTTAATAAATATTTCGACTAGAGAAACGTCCAGAATAAATGTATTTCATCAGTATTTACGACGGTATCAGATATTAATTAATGTTCGTTTGAAATAACGTGCAATAAAGTCTACTCGACATTGAGTTACAGTTGTTCTTTTGGTAATGAGTACACCATATACAGCAATGTGACTTATGGTGGGCCACGCACGTATTATTACGGTTATTATCCGCCTCGGGCCCATACGTATTATAGAATAACAGGTCAGAAAGGAACAGGCATTTTTATCGCACTGTGTTACTCTTACCCCTGGGGAAGTCAGCGAAGATCATATATCATGTATTGTTCACGTTCGTCTCACAAAAGTAATGGTTATTTTTTAAAGCTCGTGTATAGATTAGTCAAAGGATTTTTAATAGGTTTTCATTCTTTATCTGTCATACCCACTGCGAATGCACAAACATATGCAAGTTATAGCTACCTACAGTTTCGGTTCAACCGTCCTCGGACGGCTCATCGAAGAAGTCCGGTGAACCAATAAAGGCCCTTCCGGCTAAATAGGTAAGGACATCCGTAAACAAAACCTACCTACAATACCTACTTATTATGTTGGTTTATGGCGTTATAGATTTAATTGACTCTGAACCTCTTACCTTGAAATACGTTTTCTTTAAAGGCACTTTACGTTAGGTATATTAACAATATGGTAACAAAACCCTGTAAAATTCGAAACAAGCATAGATTGGTAGTACCTACGCAGTCACGTAACCAAAACAAAATAAGTGGGTAAAATTCACAATTTTCATTGAAATCATGTTTTTTAATAAATAAAATTAAGTCTCGATAAATACCTATTATCTTATCTTAATAATGGGGCTGGTAACCCAGAGCACTTCGACCCAATGGGATCTTTTGTGCTTTAAATACCTATTAACACCCTTGCAGGTCGGATAAGGTTTTCGTTATAGACTAATGGTATGCGAAAGTTTTCACATTGCATGAAAATTAAAATTAACAATATTTGTGTGTTATGTCACACTATATTATATTATATTATTAGTATTAATTTTGGTAAGTCTAAAAATAGTATTTTTTATTATTAAAATAATTTGCTAATTTGAAACAAACACAAGCAAAGAGCCAAGATTGGATATCTCGAATAAATTGCGCACGTAAGATGCGGAGCCAAAGATCTCTACCGACAAATTATACGCTTTTAAACCAAGAATCGTACGCAAGACGCAAAGCTCCACACGTTTTATGCATTCAATAGTATCTTTAATTTAATATCTTGCATTCTTGATAATTCAAAAAATCCTCTCACTTTTAAACTTTATATGCTATCATTAAACTTATAACTACGGTACTCTCCAGTAAGATGTGTCAGTCTTAATTTGACGCAAAAATTTTATATCTTGTTACAGTTTTTTATTTAACAAGTGGTTGACATTTGCAATTAGTTGCTCCTGGGTGGTCTAATTGGTTTTGTGACCATGTTTGTATTCGTATAAACATTTTGACAACTAAACTATCAACATAGTAAGAGAAAGTTTGCGCCGCGTTCACCGCGCTTATACATTCTCTTCTTCTTGTAATTAAAGGGTTGACCCTTATCGGTGCAGCTGATGAAGCTCTTTCAAACTGGCTCGATCTAGAGCAGCTTCTTTCACCTTCTTATACGACGTAACAACATTTCCATTAATTTGGTGTATTAGCTAATTCTTGACCTTTTTAGTTATAATAGGTTGTTTGACTATCCTGAACTCGACTTATTCACCACTAAGCCAACTAAACTTATTCAAATGCTTAGTAAGCATTGGTTCGAGTTGGTTAGTGACTTATACATGTTACTAATGACATGACTTAATGTATTTGTAGCACATTTAAATAGTTTATATTCACTTAAATAAGTAAGCTCTCTGTTTGTAATTTATATGCAAAAACATTTAATTGGAAATGTATGTGTACATACTACATACTATGTGTTTTTTGTACTTAAGTTATTACTACTGTTTGTTTTCCAAGAAAATAAAATAAATAAATAAATTTCCTTCTATCTTTCCCTCTAAGATGTTTTTTATAAAGTTATCATGACATATGGGATAGCCTATTGTCCTTCCTCTTTGGTTTTGTATTATGTATTATGTAATAACATTCATATTTCCTTTACTTTTCCAATACGCCTTCATTCGGTCTACATCGATGACCAAAAATCAATTTGAATTAGATTTGATTTTGAGCAAAGAGTCATTGAGACTGTGTGTAACTACCTATTAATTTTCATTGATTCATGTTAATTATTCTTACATGCTTCTTGCTTGATATTACTACTTAGGTATATTTAAAGAGCAATTTTAATCATCAACTAGTCGCTCTGCCGATAAGATCTAATGACATAGCAAAGTTATCATTCGTTGGTTGCAACATGTATAAGCTAATAAGCGACCATTGCTTGTCTGGTTTCATAATATCGCATCCTCTATAGTTATCACGATTGCGCGACACCACTGCGACTGTATATTAAATACTAGGATGCCTAGGTTGTTGGCACGCCTCTACCTTTTGTACTAACTTCTGCTGTTGCAAATTTCCTTTAACCTTATTAAAGTAGGCGCTGGAATTATACGTTGTCTGCATAATAGGGTTTCTAAAACAGAATTCCTAATTACAACACTTTATTTAAGTTGCTGTTTCCACTTCCAGACTTCGATTGCCCCCTGATCCCCTAAAACTAGAGTGTCCGGCAACGTCCTGAGCCGAGATTCGTCCCCACATGGGGAGCCCTCATGGGGAGCCCTCATGGCAGTTGCCACAGTACTTGATCGGTTCGACCGTCCTCGGACTGCTCACCGAAAAAGTCCGGTGAACCAATAGAGGCCCTTCCGGCTAACCGGGTTAGGTCATCCGCAAAAAAAGACAAACTTCGATTCTACTCAAATTCGGCATAGTTGCATATTTTTGGTGAAAATGCAATCATATTGTACGATAGAACCATTCTGATGGAATCGGAAGATGGCTTCGGGTACTTGTAAACTGAACAAGATAAGTCAATCGAGTTTAGTCTCATCAGGTATTGGCAGAATACCTACATCTTTTGGATTACAAAAATAACGCATACTCATTGAGTATAATGAGAATCAAGCAGTTTAATGATTATGTATGTGGTTTTATGACGATGAGTGTTATTTTATTGCCAATTGAAGTGCTGTTGCCACTGCGCAATAATTTTATAGGTTATAATAAGCGAACGTAAATTTAATATTCCTAAAGAACTTCCTGCTAACCTAGGGATCAGTAGGTACCTAGGTTTATATCCAACCATATTTATTTATCTTTTTAAAAAGTTTATCTATAACTATTTAAATTATTATTGAAGCTTTTCGCATTCAAGTGAAGTTGTCCTGAAATAGTCTTGTAACAGTGATAACTTGTCATATTACAATTTTTTTACCTTTGTGACAACCACCTATATGTATGTATAGGTAAGCACTATTACATATTAAGTAGGTACAGTGGTCGGCCATCAGCCTTGACTGCGCCTGTAGCCGATTTTCTTAAATTAGAACTTAGAACATTTACAATCTTCCTCCCACTCTGTGTTTGCTCAAGTTATTTGCCGCTTACCACTTAGCTGCAGAAGGTAGGAGGTAAGTGTAACTTATCTCTGTTCCGAATCCAATGAATGCGAGAAAAATCGTGACACGGTAACTGAGTGGATTTAAGTCGTGGCGTCGCTGCAGCTGCTACTGGTATTACCGGCGCATCATCACGACCGGTTAATTTACAGACTTTGCACAAATTGTTATGCAGGAAATTTAAAGAACTGAATTTAATCCCGGTTAAACTGTATTTAGAAACACATTTTTAAGTTTCAACAAAATTATAGTTCGTAATTTCTGAAATGTTACCTTCAATTGGTTTCTGATCTGAAGTAAGTATAAGTATAATAAGTATGCTTTGCTTTAGACAAATACCTACCTACTAAAATTTTCGTTAAATCTTTCTTACAACCGAAACAAAGTAAGAACTTACCGTGTAGAATAACATTGAAATAATATTTTCTTTGAAAAATAATAAGGTTAGTACAGGAGGGAGCAGCTGCTGATGTATTACAAGGTCGCGATGCAACGTTACTATGTTCTATAAAGCCAAGAATCGAGGATAAAACACAAACCACCCGCAATAATTGTAAACCACAACATTGAAAAATAAATTGTGATGCGCTTGTACAAAAGGGTAAACCGCTCAATCTCTATAATATCATGGCTTTAGAAAACATTAGATAAGTTGATCGATGTATCAATCAATGAGACGCGACACGCACGACACGACTCACCTTCATTTACCTACTCGTAAAAACTGCAGTTTACAGAACGGCTGAGAGCGCGTGGAGATGCCTAAAGATCCTCACTCATATACACGTGCGTGTAATCAACTTTCTTACTAAAACTGTCCATTTTAAAAGACCTGTGACATCCTTAAAAAAGAACATGAATGCAGCTCAAAGTGTATTGGTGTCAAAAGGGCTCGTAGAAGCAGTCTAATTCTTTAAGAACCCTATCCGTCACGATCACCAGAATGCCATAAGATTGATAATGTGTAATAATTTGTGTGTTGAATGTGTGGAACTATAGACGACTACTAATAGGTACTATTACCATCCCCGTCTTGATGTAAATATTTATATGCTTCTGTGTAGTGATTGTGAGACCTTAGTATCATGACTTACGCTAGAATAACTTTAAATAAAATAAATAATTTGCGCAGATGAGGTAAAAGACGATATGAGCAGCCGTTATGCAGTGAGACGCCTGCGCGTGCAACACTGGGAGGCAGTGAGGGCGTCTGCGCACGAGGCAGGCGCGTCGAGCACGACCGTGCATAAATTAGAAATGACGCGCGTCTACCTATACAAGGGCTGCCTGTGGGCTACTACGTCAGTCATTTCTAAGAACAATTGAAAGTTATTTAAAAGGTCAAATATAACTCAGTCTAACGAATGGAGTTGGCTACAATGCGATCTTGTTGAAGTTTTGACAGCAAATTGTATCATAAACACCAGTATTCTGTAGTAAATACGAATAGGTACCTATTTGGAGAAGGTATAAGTAAAGTGGCAACCATGAGTTGTACTATTCGTAATAGAGTGATTTATGCAATACTTACTGACTTGCGATGTTACATATGACACACAAGTATGTAGATACCACTTGCTGTTATTAATACACGGATTTATTTAGTTATTATTAGTTACAGCAGAAATAAACGAATTTGATGTTCATTCAAAAGTAATGCAGATGCACTTACTTACTTATAATTTAGGTATTTTTCATCATTTACAGAAAGTCACATCATGCAAATTGATGTTTAAAATAAATAGTAGTATCTAAAAATTGCATGCAATCTTATCTTACGTTTACTATCTATAGGTAAGAATCTAATATGTTGTAATGAAGAGCTTTACATACGAACCTCCTCAATTCGTGCATATAACATTTCCCCTACAATCTGAGCCGCAACACTGGGCGTAGGTTGGCGCGCGCGGCGCGTGGCTGGGAACCCGGCGCGCGCGCTGTTTCTCACGGCCCCCGTGACCCGCAACCTTCCTGCATTTGCCCCCCGCGCCGCATCGCCCCCGCACCACCAGACAACCACGAATACCAGTTCGCCTCGTCAAATATGGATATTTCTTAAAATAAAATCTTTAGAACTTTGTTAGTCATTAAGATTTAAACATTTTTAAACTATGGAATAATCTAGGTGTGGATTTAGAAGAGATATGGTGGTGCATAAATGCCTCAATTTCGAATAAAATGGTAATATACCTATCATCTATAGGTACTTTTTTTTTACTTGTCTATCTCGTATAAACAAATTATGACGTACGTACTGGTAACCAAATTATGGTAATATGTAGTTTGGTTTTAATTATTGTGTTAGGACAGTCTATTTGAAGAAGTTTTTGGTGTGATATAATATGCCAAATGTCATGATTTTTGTTTCCAGTGTTCGCAGAATGCGTTCATTTTTAACAATATTGTCAAATAAGGCTTATGAACCAATTTTTTAAAGTTTAATATGTAGTTAATTCATCAAAATTGACTGTCTCAAACGTTGCATTAATATTTGGAGTTCCTAGTCGTCCGTCTCACCGAAATTGTCTTTCAATACGCGTACCAATAGTGCCGCCTCCTCACGCCACGATAATCATTTATTAACCAAAGATTGAAGGCTACAAAAACTAATGCTATTAATAAAATTGTGATAGCTTGACACGACCAGAGTAGTCGAAAACGACGCAGTTGCCGAAAAAGAAAAGAAAAATGTTATAGTACAGTTTTGAGACCCTTTAATACAATCACATAGTTATGCCTCAGTGAGTTATTTTGAATATAAAACTAAAATATAAAATGGCTAATTTAAACCAAAAAACATAATTACGTACCTAACTTTATCAAAAGTACTTACGTAGGTACAGCATCAACAGACACATTATGGTTTTTCAGATAATTGCCACTCATAATCGTTCTCTATCAAAGGTACAAGTCCTGGACGTGTATTTTTATAATAACAAGCAATACCAGCAGCTTCTGAGACTCCGAAAAGAATGTGACGCAGATTCCCACGACGCGGGAACGGTCAGGTGTGTATTAAAGGCTAATAGGTACAAGGCACTTCGTCCAAAGGTTTTTGTACGTTACTTACACAATGAAAGTCAAGCCATTTTCTCTTGCACATCATCATTAACTTTATGGCATGGGCGTATCACTGAAGTATTTTATGGAAATAACAATGCAGCGACGCGCCAACATTTTAGAAGTTGTGGATACTTCACAAGTCTTTTTTACAACGCAAGTTTGAATAAAAGACATAGCGAGATTCTAAGTGGCTAGTAAAACATTGAAATAAATAATGTGCTGGTGTGCGGAAAATCTATTAATACGAGAGCAAGTATAGGATGACTATAGGTTCTTTAAAGATATTATTAAATGTCAACAAAAGGTGTGGTGAACCAACCAACCTCATGTTGGAATGCTATTATTGGTTGGTCCTGTGATTCGATTCCCAGATCGAGCAGAGACTTTTCTAATATACTTAGAGAATCTTAGTTGCAGCTCAAAGTTTAGAATTGTGCCCGATGAACGGCAATAGGCTCTCCACCTATTACGTTTAGAATCTAAACATAGTTGCCAAAAACTGAGTGACATTCACCTCTACCTACACCCTAGAATACTTATGTGAGAAATTAAATGCAATGTTCATTTCCGACAGAATACATACTTGCAACGTAGTTTTAAACAAAATATAGAATGCCTAAGATATTTCTATTGGCGTATAACCACGATGAGTGAGCGTATGAATAGAAAAACAAGGATCAAAGTGAGACCGACTCGCATAATCTGAGTAATCCACGGCCATCGCACACTTATCTCGACTGAGGCACGTTGAGGTGCGCTTGCGCATGTCTACGTGGTTCTCGGTGCATCTTATTCCTTTCACAGGGCTGCCTCTGTACTTATAACTAAAAGTAGGATTCCATAATAAGAGAATTCATCGTGTGGTGGCGATTGCAAATTAAATCCAGTCAACTAAATTTTTTCATAACCATCGAATTTATTTATACTCGAGACAAACAAGAACTTTGCCCTTATAAATTACGCATTACAGCCAAACATAAAAAGTCATCCAAGATTGTATAGCTTAGTTTTTTCATCTAGTATTAGTTTTTCACCTTCTTCCTTGAGAGTGCACCTTATATTTGAATCTCAACACATGGTCCCCGGGTGGTACAAATAAGGTGACAGTTAACTGGTGATCAATTATGTTTACTGGTAATTAACTGGTGGCAGGCTTCAGCCGTGGTTAGTGACCATCCATCAGAGAAAGCCGCACCGTTAAGCGGCTTTGCCGTATCCCACCATTGGTGACACCATAAGAGGTAACAGGGTAGGTCGAAATTGTTGTCCCTTTATGGTTTATAACCATATGGAGCATTCCATTGCCACTTTGTCACCGAAAATGATTCGTAATCACGAGTGATCCGGTATATGTATTGGGCAGGCGCGTCCCACTGTAGACGACATCATTGCTTAACATCAGGCAAGCCTATTTCAGTATAAAAAAGTTAGAGGTCTTCATAGAACATGTAACAGACAAAGAGCATAACCTTTTTAATTGTTATTGTTAAGTTTTAACATCAAATATTAATGACGCAAAAAGAGCCGAAAAAAAGATGATTAGATGACAGTTATTGGTAGGGTAGGTTTTTGCCAAAAAGAACGCCGCTTAGCGTCTATGGACAAGGTCAATGTGGAGCTACTAATAAAGTTATGTAAGTATTTACCAGTGTTTTTTTTTTATTGCACCCATAAATAGTAATAGAAAATTAAATTGTTAAATATAATGAATATAATTGTAAATGTTTTTATATTATAGTCACAGATAATATAATACTATTAGCACACGCAAGGTTGGCACCATCTACAAGACAGAGGATAGCGCGCGCGCCATGATCTCGCGGCACGTAGGCAGAGGGCATAGATGCAATCTATTTGCTTTACGAGTCCTCGGGTCGGCTTACTACCAACTTGGATTAAATTATAAAGCATTTATGTTATATGAGTAGTGACTGCGAGCGAGCGAAAGTAAAATGCATTTTGCAATTAACTACTTAAAAATAGTTAGTAAAGTACCTACTTAAGTCCTTATTTTTAAGTAAGAATAACGATAGTCTAGAGTTAGAGTCTAAGTAGGTATCCTGAAAGAGTAGTTTACGCTTCTTAAAACGCGTCATAAAATAAACAAAAAACAAACAGCAAACAGTTCAACATTATGCATAAGGACCTTGCAAAAAGCTGCTACCTGCGGTTCTGCGCTCGCGTCATTTTGGGATCTTATTATATGGATACTGCCTCGACAAAGCGTCTAAAATGATGAAGCTGCATTAGAAAGAGATGAAATATTTCAAATATAGGAGAGAGAAAGAAATAATGCAGCCCGTCTAATTTAAAGGTTATGTCAAAGGCGGTTGGTAGCTAAAACAAGTTATTCAAATTCGGTTCTTGTTTTGGAGTGCTACGCCTACGTCCTGTCTTAGCTCTCGTCGTTCTTTTGTTTAGCTCAAGATCAACAAAGACGATGACCGTAAATTGGTCACAGAAATGCTTTCTTTGATAGCGGGGTGCGTGAGACCAATAAAGTAATCATCGAGACGGGGGCACCAATTACGAGACTGCGCACTCATTCGTTTGCGATCGAAATTAAAACTTAATTGATGGCACACTGTCCGCTGCAAGTCGTGGTTTGCGTGACTCTACATGCAAGTATTCATAGTTTTTATTTTTAAAAGTAATTCAATTTGCACTTTAGAAGCATGATCTTAACAAGTAATAAAATTTCGTATACCCATGCTCGATGCTAATTTGCTTTTGAATCTTTGATCGTATTATCCTTTGAAACGGTAGTTTTCATGACAACTGCGACTATTGTGTGTAGAGTCGTTAACTTATTCATTTACAGCGGACTGAACAATCGTCGTTTGTTTCAAACTAAGGATTTCCATATAACGACAAGTTAAGTGGCCGAAGTCATGGTTACTCTATAAATGGGTATGCAAATACAAGTTTTCAAACAAGCTATTTTTGCGACAATGATTGACTTTTAAATGGATATGAACACTGGGAGTGTCGGCGTAGGTATCTCACTGCGCCTCGCACGTCCGACACATTTGGTTGCGGTGACGACGCGCGACGCTGCGACACGGCACGGTGGCGACGAGGTGGCGGACACGGTTCTCGCTGGCTTGTCCTCAATTACTCATATAGACGACTTAAAAACTCGCAACATGTCTGTTTCAAAAACCGAAAAAAGTCCGCCGCGTTCCAGTTTCACAAAGAGTAGCCTTTGGTTAAGGTAATTTGTTTTGGATTGTGCGGCTCGGATGAATGGGTTGGGATGACGGTGGCATGCGGAGTAGGTCGCTCCACGCATACTGATGAGCCTTCTAGTCGCTCCGGCAGGAGGTCCCAATTATATCTGTATTCTCTCGTCTATAGAAACGCGCCGCGGCAACTACAATTGGTCAGACTATCGATTCTCGTGTGATAAGCATTCTACCATTAATTTTGCAGAATTGTGTCCCTTTCCTTATTTTAGTTCATAAAATAGAATTATAAATGATCAACCTTACAAACCAGCTTATGAGTAAAGTTTTATTGTAAAAAAGAAAGAGGAGAAGCTCTTGCATGGACTATAAAATCGATCCTTAATTAATCGTTAATTACATTTTAAAGCTTGTCCATAACATAAAAGATTAAACTGTGGGCAATTTAGCTTCAATGTATCTCAGATTATTTTATACATCCGGTTTGAGAGGTGAAAAGTAAGTATCATGTAAAGATTTTATACAGAAAAAATGACACAAAAATATGATACAGAAATGAATTACACCAAATTACTTATACAGAGTAATTTGGTGTAATTCATTTCTGTTTTATGATTATTTGCATCAACAGCTGTTAAAGTAGTAAAATAAAGTTTTCTAAAGGTTCCAATCCAAAATTAAAGTAACTTAGTTGAAAAGATATTTCAAATTTTTATAAGGCCATAAAAGAACTAGACCTAGAAGCTTAAAAAATATATATATTCGGGGACATTGGACATCAACTATCCCGCACTTGGCCAACGAGAGTAAATTAATCTCTTATGATTGTTGAAAAAAGGCCCATGTTTACCTGTGTGTGTGACATAAAAATGTTGGTAATTTTGTAATTATAGAGAACGGGCAGACAATAAGTGTTAAATAATCCAGTGCTGCAAAAATATCTGCAGAAACAGAGAAAAATCACAAAGTATGATTAATACCCCGAGTAATATTTAAAAATGACTTATATCGAGATAACCTTTAAAAGCAACTCTCACGTAATGACTTAATTGAAAAAGTCAACAAACATCACTACAAATCCGCTATAAAAATAATTCATACAAGGGAATTCGCATAAGACACGCCCACCAACGCGATTTAATTACGAAATCAATAATCGAATTGCGGAGGCGAGTTAATTGATTGTCTCCCGATATGCAGTGGTATCGATGTGCGTGCACTGAGTGGGGTTTAAATAAATACAACACAAACTCTCTGATGCCTACCAACGACGCTGTCGGTGGGAGAAACACTTCATTAATTTATTAATACGCTATGCAAACTAAATGAGTAGTTGATCAATAACTTGACTGTGCTAATAGTTTGAAGATGCTTAGCTAGCCTTTGGCGTGGTTGGTCAGATGACTTTTAACGCCGCAGGTCGTGGGTTCGATTCCCACCCGACACGGATATTTGTGTGATGAACATGTCTATTTGTCTTGAGTCTGGGTGTAATTATCTATATAATAAAAATGTATCACTAAATGTGTTGGTAAGCGCATAACTCGAGAACGGCTTTGAAGTACGGGCATGGTTCTTACGCAGAGATAAATTAGGAAACAAATCCTTCGAAACTGCTTGACCGATTTTTATGAAATCTTATCTATATTCGGTAGGTCTGAGAATCAGTCGTAATTTATTCCCGGACCCGGTAGGTGGCACTGCTTTACTAGGCTGGACGACGGCTGCGGGGTCCGCTAGTTAATTATAATTATGTATATACAAAAGAAAATTAGTATGTACACTACTTACAGCAAAACAGCTATCTGATTTTCATAACACAAGCTCTGCTTAGCTTGGGATGATGAGACGCCTTTATGTGATAATGGTTTATAATATTATTATTATCAGCTGCAAATGTTATTCATAGCGTTTTCTATTGCGTAATTAATTAACTAAATTGAAAAAAAAAGAGTTCTTATCTCGTATGCAGGAGCCATCTTTCTGGTGTTTTCCACTACTATAATTCATTTAATGTTTATCTAAGTATGTCTATCCTTTATAATTTTTTTTAATTTATTGTTTATACATATTTGAAATTACAACATCCAACAATGTTGTATCTTTGAATACACTTTAAAACTAAAGAAAGTCATTTTCCTTTTCCGAAGTCCTCTGGTTTGTGTTTGATCACAGAGCAGCCTATCACCTTATTGGGTAGGATAAGTTGGAGCGCTCTGATGTTGTGGATTTGATAGATTTAACTTAGTAGGTACACGGTATATGTTTAAAGTCTCCAACAATTTTAGCAATTAATATTCCTTAAGCTCCACTAGCGTAAGTGTTCCAGCAATTAACGCTCAAAATATGAAATAGTTTCTATATTTCTTCCTCCATTTACGCTAACTGTTCAGACATTACGGAGTGTACAACAAAAACCTGCCCGTTCGTCTGTAGTCATTAAAAACGCATCAGCGTAATATAAATTATTTTATTAAATGTCGATTCACACCTTTGCCCCTGGCCGAGCATGTCTAATCGTTGAGACTTTACTCGTGCTTTATTATTAAGTATTTTTAAATTTATATTCTAGACATCGGAATTTATATTAAAATGCATTTAAAATAAGCATCTAGTCAGGTTTTTGTAGAATATAAAGCGTATTACCAATCAATGTTTTAAATAGGTAATTTATTTTCTTTCTATGTAACTGTCGGGCCGGTGGCGTGGTCGCTACGATGCTTGCTTTTCATGCCAAAGGTCGTGGGTTCGATTCCCACCAAGTGAAACATTTGTGTGATGAACATGTCTGTTCGTCTTGTGTCTGGGTGTAATTATCTATATTTAAGTATATATTTACAAAAGAAAAGTATTTGTAATATATTACCAGTTATCTGGTTTTCATAGTTCAAGCTGTGCTTAGTTTGGGATCAAATGACCGTGTGTGTTTATGTCCCACTATATTATAATTATAACTGTTTTATCCTCAGCTAGCAACAACATCGGAACTACAAAAAGCTACGACCTCTCAGTACCTACGGCCTAATAAACTTTTATGTTTAATGGGATGCTCTTAGAACTTCCGACTTTCTTCAATCTTAAAACGATAATAGTCAAAATGTAGTTCCGACTTTGTCAATATCTACGGTTGATTTAATAACTTTACAAACAACCTTTCATAAAAAGGGTCTTTTTTTAATAGTTAACATAGTCAAATTTTCTGACTGTATGGATAAAATAAGACAGTCTTTTCTGCACTTAAGTAGCAGGTTCTAAATAGACAAGAACATATTTCCATTCAATCTCAGCTTTATTCTTCGTTGATTTACAGATTCTATTTTATTAGACAATATATGTTTTTTTAATTTTTCATCATTAGTTTTAACATATCGCTAAGACGAATTAGACCCATATTTTACTGGCTATGTCTTATAATCTTAATATTTATATTTATCATAATGGGCTCACCTTTAATTTGGCTTTACATTTCGACACGGGTTACACCGATCGTGGCACCATCTTGTAATAGGGAGTGAGCCTATTGCCTTTTACAACATAATTCTCAAATTCGAGGTGCTGGTAAGTCTAAGTGGAGTGACAATTTGAGAAAATGCCCTGGCAGAGAAGTTTGTTGCTACCACTGGTGTATGTCAGAGTAAAATGCATGCCCAAGTCCCGTAGGTGGTTGATAACGGATACGTGTATTTTATTGTATATATTAGTATAAAAAATAAGAATCATGCCATGTAGCCCTGTTGATACTTACACACAGAAGTAATCAATCACACAGTTAATATTACAGACTAAGTTCTATACATATGAGGTTAAAAATTAAATAATGAACATCTATTATAATGCATTATAAACGTGTTTACCGCCATTTAATTACTAGATAGTTAACTTGAACAGTTTATAAACGTTGAACAGCTAATGTAAGTAGCCAGGAGCAATGTTGTATGGAATTACATTACGAATTCATATCTGCTACAAATTTTTATAAATATGTAAAGAATAAACATTTATTTATTTATTGTTACTAGAAAACATTAACTTGGAGATCCAAACGTAATAAAAATAAGTATGAATTCAACTTGTGTTGGTGTATATAAATTAAAATATCTTTCTCATCTATCTTCAGACATAAGTCTTGAGTTATGATCAAAAACATTGTAATTCGAGTATTACGGACACCACAACTAGTCTTGAAATATGTAATTTAATATACAATACGCAAATGTGTTTTAAATATGTATGTT
This sequence comes from Meganola albula, assembly GCA_936450015.1. Taxonomy (NCBI): domain Eukaryota; kingdom Metazoa; phylum Arthropoda; class Insecta; order Lepidoptera; family Nolidae; genus Meganola; species Meganola albula. Next base: position 5,666,053 of record OW388155.1, on the reverse strand, counting down.
ATTCAGCTTCCTTAAATAGATTGTCCTGCATATCGACTTACGCTTTCAAAAACATATTAGCTCTTCGCCCGCCTCACGTGATACCATCGCGCCACTCTAATTTACGCTAAATTCTTCGATTCATATCTTGTTAATTGAATGCTGCGTTTCAGGTGTCGATTATTATCAGCAGAACTTAATATCTCCACCAGTATGGACGTAAATCAGTTCATTTTCTACGCAGTTGAACATGAATAATGCTAAATATAGTAAGTGGGATGTATCTAACTGCTATAGGTACTTACGTAAATTTGCGTTTTATTTAGCAACTGAAACCAAGTGAACTGAATAGTAGGTATCTAATAATAATGTAAAAGTATTAACAAAAGATAAAATTAGATAAAAAAAAAGATATAAAAATATCTATTTATTTCACTAGACTTACAGATTTATGTACATATCATTTAAATAAGCAGATAGGAGGATAGGATCTCATTGTAAATGTGTAATTATTATGTATTGAAATTTTAATAGGATCATACATTTTGAGTTCAGCTATTAAGTATAGCTGAATTGTATTTACTTGACCTAAACAATAAAAAGGTGTTTTTTCAGCCTTATAAGTTTTAGATACCGAAGGACCGACAACCGAACAATCTTTGACACCTTGTGCTAAGAAACTTTCTGACTATATAAAATAGCACCTGTGATAAAGGTTAGTTTCAACATTATTATGATAAGTGTGCACTAGACTGGCCATCAATATTATACTTACCTAATCAAGTTCAAAATTAATAGTTCACGCAACACAAAGTAATCATACAACGCAATGAAATAATGTAGGTAATTACAAACTAAGAGCAAGCTTATGCCGATTGAGTTGTGAGTCGAGCCAATGTTAATTATTAGAGTAATTACTTTTGAAATTATACCACGACTTAATGAACTTAAACATGAACGCGGCATGCAAAAGAATTAATAAATAAACTATAATAAACTGCAAACATTTGTCTGTGAAGGTTCTTTTTCAGTACTAATTGTTTGTTAAAATCAACGTCTATCAACGTAATTAACACTGCACTGCCGAAAAGGTAGTATCTGTCATTTTTTTCGTTACTGAGTTATATACATTATCGATATCAGTTTTTACTGATTATGTATAAAACTCAGATCAGTTACGAAAATAAAAACCGGTCAAGTGCGAGTCGGACTCGCGCACCGAGGGTTCCGTACAAACCTGCAAGGTTTACAAAGTTTGTTCATTACGACAATCGAGTCATAACTATGGTATTTTTATTATATTTTGTATATTATATTATAAATATATATTTTGTAATGTAACTAAAAATTTAAGGTTTTCGGAATTTTTCCTTTATGTGTGCTATAAAACGTTGCTTCATGCCAAATTTCAAGATTCTAGGTCGACTGGAAGTACCCTTTAGGTTTTGATTCCCTTGCGAGTACTTGCGAGTTTCAAAATATGCAGCTTAAATTGCTGTTTCTTTTGATTGCGTTGACATAGAAGTTTGATTTTGTTACAGCTTAAAGGTATTATAGACTTGAGTATTTGGTATGAATTTCAATTTAATACCTCTACGCGTTTATGAGGAAATGGGTAGTAAGTTTAAAATTATTAAAAAAAAAATATTATGTGATGTAACTAAAAATTTATGGTTTTCGTAATTTTTCCTTTATCTATGCTGTAAGACGTTGCTTCGTACCAAATTTCAAGATTCTGAGTTCACGGGAAGCACCCTGTAGGTTTTGATTCCCTTGCAAGTGTCGAAAATTTGCGGCATAAACGGCTGTATCTTTTGATTGCGTTGGCTTAGAAGTTTGATTTTTTCACAGCTTCAAGGGACAGTAGACCTGAGTAATTGATATAAATTTCAGCTTCATACCTCCACGCGTTCCTGAGAAAAAGGGTCTTGACAGACGGACGGACAGACGGACAACAAAGTGATCCTATAAGGGTTCCGTTTTTTCCTTTTGAGGTACGGAACCCTAAAAATACGTCTGATGTGCCCTTCTTTCTTATGAGGCAAAACACATAACTGATCGATCAACCTATATTTTTCAAACTAAACTCACCAAACACAATTCCGTCGCTGCTAAATACGCGATCCCACGCGAATTCAATCAAAAGTAAGGAATTATTGAAGGAGTTTGAAAGTTAAGTCATACATTTTATTTTAATTTAAACGAGATACAGCACAGAGAAACGCTGAGCATTAAACAACGCATCTCCAATATAAATGTGATGCAATGAAATAAATAAATACTTAATACTTTATTGTTACAAAACCTCAAAATGTATATTGTATATGTAGAAAGGTTATGTGAAAACTGGCCCAATAGAAGAAATTTAACTGAAATGATTAATGTAACCTCTGCTCATCAGTTCCACCGGCGCGGTGTGGCATCGCAATCTATCAGTGGCATCGATTCAATTAGTACAAACAATAGAATTGCCGGTCAGCCGCCACCGACCGTAACAAAACCATTCTATAACTAAACGATTGTTCCCTAACGTTTTATTGCTTATCCGGTAGTGCCCAGGAGTTATGAGGTACGAGTATGACGTGCTCGTCCCATTGTGTTTTCGAAGCAATATGAATGAATAAACTGAGATCTAGTAAAGATATGATACAGTTATCCAAATGTTATTTGACAACAATAATGAAAGAACAAATACTGAAGAAACCTTCTCCCATCAGTACTTAAAAAATTAATACACTGAGCTAAAGGTAAATGCTTTATAAGAAGGCACCTAATTGACGACAATTTAAACAACGCTAAGACCGGTAGGTTTGTACACTATCGCACAACACGATAAAATCTTTCACCATAAATACAGACGATTAAATCTCGTATTGAACCTAAGCAGCTTGCAAACCTCTGCAGTCTGATGACGTAATTAAAACGGAAAACGCAAACATATCTCACAGTTCTCAGTTCTCACTCAATCTATTTTTAAGATACAACACGAACAAAAGAGCAACATTCAATGCGCAAATCGAAAAGGTTGCCGCAATCGTAAATCGGACGAAATGAGCTTTATTTCAAACGTCGGCAGCAGGGAACACGACCATCAATAAGCCTGGTTGAATTTATCACTCGCCAGTAATACTAGGATGTTTTAATCCTTGAAGCGTGGGCGAGGCTTCAACTCGCATTATGTAGTTCCTCAAGCGATCGCCTGCGCTGCCTGAACCCTGCCGATTCCACAGCCGATAAAGCGTACCTACTCTTGTTTTATTGTTATTGGGACGTTTCTTCCTATTTAACATGGATGTTTTATCACAAGTCCGCGTGTTTGTAATCCATAAAATATCGAGGATACACGCCGTACAATAAGGCGCGTTCAATTTATCGCGGCAGTAGGGTCCATAATGTTTTAAGTTCACATTTGACTTGTCAAGTTATAAGTATCGTTTGACTTACCGCTTTCACACTATAGCAATTTTTTTGTATTTTGCGGACCCAAAAAGTTCGAATTTAACTCTTTTTTTATGAAATTATACGAATTAGCATCCCCTTTTTTAATCATAAGTTTGAGATAACAAGAAACACTAAGTGAACTGTTCAGCTGTGTAGTGTAGTTATAAAATTTTATATACCTACAGTCTTCACCATATTTGGTTTAGCTGCAACCATCATTCTCATGTTGCAATCTGGATTCAGTACTTAGTGGATTGATGACTTGTCATTCACTGAATATAACAAGATGGCGTGTATTAAGACGTCAATGTTGGACAAACAGCTTTGATTAACTTGAGGCGAGTGATAAATTGATCACTAATAACTATAACATAACATTAACTCACTGAATTATTAATAGCTTGTCAATACCGAACCAAATTACATGTTTGAAATTACAAAACAATACATTATTCAGTACCTTCTTACTAAATATTAGTTATCATGTATGAGATAAGCACCTATGTACTGAATAAAATATTGGTTTTTAATTCCAAACACTAAAATATTTAGGTAGGTAGGCTACCTGGACACTAAATTAAATAATGCAAAGTGAATTTGCCTATCCACTAATATAACATTATTCTAGTACATAGTTATGATTTTAACCACTGAGAACCATGGAAGAAAGAAGCAACTTTTTAGTTCTTTTTTCTAAACTAAAAACTACTGATGCTTACATAACATATGGCCCTCAAAACTTTGACTTCGTCCGTTAGTTCGTTAGGATAATTAACTATTACATGTATAAAAAAATCATCATAATTAAAGAATAAGATACATTTTTATAAACATTCATACATTTTCGCTTTTGTGATAGTACCTAGTAGAATAAAAATCTGTTATTATAGAAATATGGTAACCATACCACCGACTCGTACATATAAATACATATAATTATCATTATTATCATTAAGCTCATTGCGCTACCGTGTCATCGGAAAGATAAGTTAGTGTAATCTTGGACATTAACGTGTGCTAACTTATCGGAGTAGCTTCACATTTCAATTAAAGGCGTGATTAAGAAATTAAAGGTAATGAGTGGTCAACTCTGAGGTGGCGATTACACAGCTCTTGAATTTACGATGCAAAGAAGTGGCGTAATTGGCAGCATTTACATGGAAAACATATCATCCTGTGTTCAATTTAATGTCCTTAATATATTCTTTGGGCATATTTACGAGGTTCGATATTATAAGTTGAATGCATTATACTGTGCTGTGATTGTAGACAATATTCTTTAAAATACCTACCACAACATCTAAATTTACTTTAAAGTTGCTTAACAATTTTCTATTTTCATATTTATCTTTTCAAGTCTTATTTATTACTTCCAACCTAAAAATATATACGTTTAAAGAGAATAGGAGTACGATTTAGCGTATTATTGGTATAATGTCAACTTCTCCTTGTTCACAAAAGCATCCAAATGCGACCAGAACATTATGGGTAACACAGTAATAAACCTACATTCACTATCTTAATATTCTACCTACGTTATGAATATACCCCAGGTAAGATTAAGATAATATGCAAAATAATATACTAATTAGCTTACCTACGCAAATAGTCCTCTATAAAAATACCTTATTTTAACAATAAACCAGCATAATTACAAAAAAGTCTGTAAATTAACCTCGAACTTACCAGACAGTACAACGTAGGTAAGTCGTTATCTATATCGCTTACAAATAAATAACATGAAGCCGATACTTTATGTACAGTTTTTACATCGACTTATGTACACGTCTCATTAAAGTGACATGCCAACAGTAGGTAAGCACCGTCCACGTTAACGGCAACTATAACACATATTAAAAAATAATTCAGAAAGAAATCAAACATATTTTTTTGCGGTAACACGATAGGAAATTACTTAGGTGCTCTCTTGAAATTTAAAATAGGAGTTATAACATTTTCTCAGTTTGGTCCACTCCATCGATGAACTAAAACTACTTTGGAGTGCCAATGTGACCTGTGTTGTGTTTAACTCAGAGTTCACTTTGTACTTTGTGGTAAGTTACTTAGGCATAAATCCAATATTATGTGTAAAGTTACCTGTTTCTTTTTGACGTTATGCTAAAGTATGGATTAAAATTAAATAAGGGATACCATAATATCAAGGAATACATTGTCTTTTCCATCTCTATTGATGGGTGGGTCCATTTCCAGTAGTTTCTTGTGTAACTCTTGGATATTTACCAAAACTCAAAACTGCGTCAACTGAACTTTCTGCTTTTTACCTTTGATACTGAACGTCTGTTATGCGTTGTTTGTTCGAAGGTCCCTGTTACTACTCTATAATTGGAACTCACGAACATAAAATGTATCCCCCGTTTTTGCTTTAACTAGGTATCGATAGTCTATATCGATTTCGATTAAATAGTTATTTAAATGGATGTCTACGTTGTATAGTTGCTTGTTTTTAAGACTTTTTGGATTCCATGGTTTTTAGAGAACCTGTTGAATAAGTACATTCTACCTTTTTAATTACTGAGTGATATGTCTGATCATATGTCTCATCGTCAATTAGTTATCTTCGCTACATTACTAATACCAATTGATATTTTTTTTTAAGAGCCTACGGCTGGGCACGTGTCTTCTTTCACTATATTATGAGTTGAGAGAGTTTATATTTTAATCCACACACGCTGGCCATATTAGGGGTGGTGGATGTCACATTTCCTCGAATGATTAGTTCTAGTAGCCAATTTCATCACGGTGTTTTTTTTACCAATATTGTGTCGGCGACGAAACTATGCTTACAAAAATGTGTGGGCACGACCGAGGATCGAATACGGGAGCGCTGTTCTATGGATATTAAATAGATTTTAACTTTTAGTAAATAGTGAAAAATGAAGCACATTATTTATCGATACTGTTTATAGTCATTACTATTAAGTAGTTACCTTTAAGGGTATTCGCCAAAATTGATGCAAAAACAAGTGCGTATGTAACTTGAAACTTATGGAGAACAGTGCGCTTTGTACAAAGAATGATACAAGAAATAATTACGCCCATCGATCGGGCGGCGGGATCATTACAATGAACCAATCCGCGTCGGCTTCTCTGCAAAAGGAAAACTGCACGTAGGCACAATTTGCCGGCGCCGTGCCCTTTCTTATTGAAATATTTCAACTTATTCAATTAGGCACAGCCGTTATCCTCGAAACTTCATCAATTAAAATGGCTGCCTTATTTGTTTAGCCGTATTTAACTTGCAGCAGCCTCTTATTTATACTAACTAGGGAATGTAGGAACCATGACGAAAATTATTGAAACTAAAAACCCTACACAGATTTTGGGAATTTAAAATATGTATCAGAAATTCTCGTGTGATAAAACAGTGTTTGTAATAAAACTTCGCCGAAACGGCTTGACCGTTTCTTATTTTTTTTGTTTTATCATTAAATCCGAGAATAGATTTTAAAGTATATTTTATACCGTTAACATCACAGGTACTTACACACCAACCGGGCGAATATCGGGCGGACAGTTAGTAAATAAAAGATTTAAATGCACGCGTTGATGTCTTTTATATGGAATTTCGTCGAAAATCTCATTTTTTAAATGTTATAAGAACATTAATTTATTCTAAAGCAATTAAATAAATGATAATATTTTAATATTTAGCTATTGTTTAGCTACTTACTTTAAAGGCTTACTTTAAGTACTTCAATTGTATGCGTATTATACTTATGTCCTTCGTTTAATCTCAATAAATTGTACTTAATCTTGCACAGAAATAAGCTGTAAATCCTTTTTAAAAATCAGCTGTAACTTGGTTATCAACTGACAGCTGATCCAGCACGTGCGCATACACATGTGATTTACTAATTGACGCGTAACAAATAGGCGGTCGAATTGAACAATGAGAGATAATAAAAGGCGCCACACGTATAACACTTTTTAAAGGTTTCCTTAAGTATTAGTATACCTTATTACCCAATTAGAGTTTATTCAGTTAATAATTACCTAAAACGTATCTTTTAGTCAGGTACTTCGATTCCAGTAAAAATAAGTCTTAAAGCCTTCTGGATCCTAAAATATAGAATGGTGAGTAAAATATTTTTAAGATTTCTACAATATTATTTAACTGGTTTCCTCCCCGGCTACTCTCGCGTGGTCTCCGTTTCACCACCTTAAAGGGTGAGTTTAAAAAAATCTTTTCTTAGTCCATTCCTAGATCTTTTATAGAACTTATGTGTCAAATTTGGAGTCTTTAGAAAGGTTTGTGAAGAAAGAGACTGAGTTTCTTCTTTTAAACATTCAGATTTCTCTTAGTAGTCTGTGATTCCGATTGAGGTAGACCAATGTAAGTTTATGTTTGTTTATTTAATTTTATTTACTCACATTAGTTATTAAGCTAATTTGTTACTAAAGATGTAAAGCTATTTAAAAAATGATATTTTTTTATTTATTTATTTAAGCCAATGTTCTTTAATATATTACTACTTTAATTGAATATATTTTGGATAACGTGACACAACACTTTAGAGATCTTCCAATCATTTTATTCCAAACTTGATACTGGCAAAATTGTGGTAGCCTTCCACAACAGGCCAAAAATAAAAATTGAATTGAATTGTAATCATTTTATTCCCGACATTCTTTTCAAACACCCTCTTTTATCTAACAACTCTTTTTCCTGAAAGGTCTACAGGAAAATGCTAGCTTGAACGTCTAGGAAGTCTAGTTTCGCATAATGGTAACAGTTGTTAGTATTAAATATTACTAAACTTAGACACCTAAATTAAGAATTTAGGTTGTTAAGTTAGATAGTCGTAAAAAATTTTATTTACCAGCAAATTGTCCATTAAATATTCAGTTAGTTACACAAAAACGCATCACGTCCTTGTCCAAACAAGAGCAAAAAGTTGCAATGTTAGTTAGTTTCACGTACACTCATCGACCAGTTTTTGTGAGTACAGTATCAATGGAAAGCTGAATGGTGAGCGAGGACACAAAAAGTGGCGACGAGCCGCGTGTCGCCATTAGTATGTACGGTGGCGTCCGAATGTGAGCATTAATTTATTGATAATATTGTATTGAATAATGCACGGATCGCGATGGTAGCAAACAAGTATGAAATAAATTAACACAGAATGTCCACTATAAACAAACAACAAATTATAGCACGCTCTCTTACATGCTTAAGTAAAAGGTCTTAAATCGCATTATCTTAGGCTAAATGTTACATCAATTTTGAATTAATGTGTACGAATTCTACTTAATACGTTGTACCCAGTTAGCTTTCTGTATTTATTTGTTTAGTGAGTGTTCGATGTAGAGAGAGCACGCGCCTACTTCCTGCGTTAAGATTTCGGTAGCGGTACATCACATACCGATTTTATTAGCTCACATTACATTAAAAGTTCCTGTTTGGTTTTTGGGACATTGGTTTTTTTAACTTATCATAATTTTGTTTTCATATTTTATTAATATAACTCTAAATTAAAAAAAAAATTAATCCTTAACCTTTAATTTTTTTAGGTAAAAACTCTCCTGTCAAATTCCCCTTTTAAAAAAAAGTAAATCACTATCGGTTCATCCGTTCTGGAGCTACGATTCCACGACACACACACACAGAAACAGACACGTCAAACTATAACACCGCGTCGTTTTTGCGTCGGGGGTTAAAAATAACCATAGATACATAAAAAATGCATCAATACCTATTTGTTGGCATGTCTTTTAGGTTTTTTAAAAATAAAATTATCGGAGGATATTTCACTATAAGAAGCTATAGTTTATATTTTTTTCTACAGAAAGATACGCGTTCATTGTTACTTCGATATCCGAGTAATCGATACGTGCCAACCCAGAAAACCTTAATCAGCGAAATGAATTGAAGATTTATGTTACCCCGGTGAGGATTCATTAAAATACTTGCCGGCCATTGCGCAGACATCGCGCATACCGTAATCTGTCGGGTATTTGTTAAAAGGCGACTTTTGATAAAAACACCGATCGTACCAATTTTCTTTACAAAACATTTAAAATAAAACTTTTGAAACTAACCGATAAATCTTTACACACTTTTTGTCGTTCGCGTGTTGAACATAAAAGTCATATTTACGTTTTTGTAATAATCTCTGCGATATTATAAATTGATCGTATATTTTGCATCCCTAATATTCAATAAATATTGAACGTATTTCTTACAAATTATCCCTCTTGATTGCCAAATTGTATTATTCCATTTCATTGCATCAAATTAAAATATTTTAATTAAATACTTTAAAAAAATAAAAAAAATTATTCATTACTTTAAAATTCAGGTATTAAAATTATTTTGATATATATTTTAGACGTGGTTACTATCCACTCTATGGACGTACTTTCTCGAAGTTCAGGTATGTACTTAGTTACCTAAATACGCCTTGAAATATGCGATCTAGAGTATACTAAAATAGGTAACCGATCTTGGACTTAAAAGAAACTGTTAGTACCTAAGTATACGACTAACTTGTAAGTAGATCGACAACATTGTATTTTTATAATTATGTTCGAAGCGCAGTTTTGCATGCAGACATGGGCGGCCATGACAGCGGATTGACAACACGGCCTCTCATTAATGTCAGCCAGATCGATGCACGAACCAGATCAAATTTCCAACAACGTGAAGAGCACATACGAATAACCGTCGTAAAATAAATGTAGAAAAAGAAATGTCGCATTGTAATCTTATGAGTTGATGCCCTAATTCACACACGCTGACCGAATGCGGGCTGAAGGATGCCAATCTCCTTGAATATTTAGTCACAGACTACTCAGAGAAAATTTCTTTGCACAGATAATATAATACTATTGTAGGAATTTTGTTGTGTTGTATATATACTGACTTTTTAATACAGCCAATAAACCCTTAAAACATGTAACACGGGAAGTGTTATATGAAACTTCTAGTATCTAGAAAAAAAATCTGCCAGTGTTTGGGGGAGGCAAGGTTATCACGAGCTACACACAGACACAAACACAAAGCTACACAAAAACATCCTCGGCGGAGGTGAACGCGTGCGCATAACAGTTCCTATTTTAAACGTTCTAAGAAGGCAGGCCACATGGAATGATAATTTTTTTCCCGAAGTTCCCGAGTTCTACTCTTAATGTCGTACTGTAATTAAGTCCTATGATATAGAAAATTTGTTCAGAACACACCTTTAGTCAGAGTGAAAAAGTGTCGTTCTTTTTAGATTAGAGGTTGAAACAACTACAACAAAGTTTAATGTTTTTCAGCAGCACTAAGTAAATTTAAATTGCAGAGTAAATATTGTAATTTGAAATATAAACACAATTATAAGACATTGCTCTACTGGACTCTAACACAGATCATGAAAATACTCCACCCTCTACCGGTTGGCTGCTCTGTAGACTTTACCATTGATATTTATAATTTTTATTCTTTTTGAACCATCCTTCTTTGATTGCAAAACACATCAGCAGACAATATCAAAAAGCTATTAGAAATACAAAAAAAATATTAATAAAAATATAAATATATGGCATCCTGTCAAATATTTTATGCGTATCAGCCAGTAATTATTAATCATATTGAGATTTCCTACCCGCAATCTATTGCTGATATTCTTGATTGTTTATTTATTTAAACTGTCCTAAAACAACACAAAATCGTAGGCACACCTCAAATAAAAACTGCCTTACGCATTACGTCCAACAAAGGGCACTAAAAAGGTATTATAATAAAGTTATGTTCGGATTATTTAAAGCAGTTATTAATGGATTTGAGTCAGGACTCAGGAGGCACGGCAGGTCATTCTAAACGAGGCCTTTTCTTGTTTGACAATATACAGGATGGAAACTTTAATTGAGTTTGAATACTTTGGTAGGTATAGATATCAAAACTTAGAAATGTATGATCTAATTTGTAAAACGATGCAAAATAAAACAATAACCTGATTGCACTTGTGCGATAGGAATATATATAACTTATTCACCACGGAACTGTAAGAAAAACCTACCAAAACTCGGCCAAAAGAGTCAGTTTATAAATACTATTATAGAGTCAAGGATATTTATGACCATATACGAATGACCAAACGCAGGTAATCAATGTTACTCCAAGCCATTATTAAAAAACATAACAAATCATACGTAAAAATCAAAATTAGGTAGTGTTTAAAATGGTAAGCGTGTAGAAGTCATATTAGTCATCTAAGAAAAGCAAAGCATAAAGTGTTTATGAGTTTTGTCGTTGCGAACATACCCTGTATAATAAATCCGTTCTCGTATCACATTGGATGATACAATTATTATTATAGTGTCGTCTAATATGATTAGGGATGGTCCAGTGAATGACGAACAGGTACCTACTCTAAGTACTTATAATAAATGAAAAATTTATATCTACGTAGAGAGTGTAAATGATGACTTAATGAAAAAATTATTCTAATCCAAAGGTCTTGATAAAAAGTAGGTACTTACTAACTACTGATAGAAAGGTAGTTAATACTAAACAGCAAAGATAGATTTTATTTATCGTTAAAATATTCTTCTTCTTATAGTACGTAGCTATTCATTACATAAATGTTTTAATACATACATGTAACTCTACAGGCTACAGTCAACAGGTTATTCATATAATCAGTTCATTTGGTGTTACTTCAATTTGAATGACCAGTGCGGTGATGGATTAACCAGTCAATTTGTACCCTACAGAGGCACCGTGGGGCGCAAAGCCTGTTTACGTTTTTCAATGTAAAGACCGACTTCGTTTTGGTTCGCTGAAGCACTTCACATTTAATAATACCTACTTTCGGTTGTGCAAATATTTATATTAAAAAATAGCAACTTTTCAAATCACAGTTAGGATTGAATTTGTTTTTAAAATACTGGCGACGTAAAATAGAGACGCATTATGTTGTAGGTATATAAAAAAGTTTCGTTTCATTTTCGTCTTGAATAATGTTGGCAGTTGGTATAAGTTTTTTTTTCAAACATGTTTCATAATTGTTAATGGCCCCCCTTCAAACTATTTTCTTATTACCTGCCTAGAAGCACTAGGTTGCCAATATAGGTTTTAATTCATTTATGGATAATTCTTATTACTTGATGATACAAATTTATTCAGAAATTACGAGCTGCTCATATATTATAAAACCTTGATACTCATAAGTAGGTATAACTTTGTTCAAGGCACTTTCTTGCGGCGCATTCATTGAAGGCAATTACACGAGATCGGAATACCGACAGCATCTTCTATATTTATTCAGGCAATAAAGCGGTGGACCTGGAATCCCCGGCATCGAGACCTCGACGCACCCGCGACGCAAAAACCTGCATACACCCAGAGCTGACCAGTTATTTGTCAAAAATAAAATTATGTTCTGATTATTATTTCAAGCCGGAGAGGACGGCATCCGCCCGCCAGAGGGCGCACTCCGCGATACAGGCGATAAAGCGACAATAAAACATTATAAATTATTCATATCGGGAGCTCGCGTATTGATTCGCAAAAGAACGTGTTTCAAATGTTTTATTGTCGATGGTATTAATAAATGGAGCAGATGTATGGTCCAGTTCTTGTCTGCCACATGATTGCCCTGCTTGGCAGTTCAATTAATAAATATCAAATTGCATTCCGGAGGCACATTCAAGCAAACTTTTTCCTTTGCTATTATTGGGGTAAGTACATATTTTTTGTATGATGTTACTTTTACCAAGTTGACGCTTAAGAAGGTAGGAATTTAATTTTAGCAGATTTTACTAGTTAATTCTTATAATTAATTAGGTCACTATAGAATATTGTATTAGTTTGCTGAGTAGATGACCTTATCCTCTTAGGAGCGAAACGTTCGGCTATTCTGTGTTAGGTACTATCTATCAACTCTTTGGTTTGCAATGAATAAACTCAAAAACGCCTGAACCTATTTAACCATTATTCATCAACAGTATAAAACATTATCACATCACTGAGTACCATAGGTTCATGTAAAGTGATGGATTATACCTATTGCATTCAAAGTAAACCGAGGATGTTGGCTAATAATGTATATAATAGGTACATTTTATTGTACCAACCAGCCACATACAAACCAAATCACTGAAAAACTTGCCACTATTAAAACTCGATAAAAATTATTCATCTCTTTATTACAGATGCGCACCAAAAACTGGCTTGTCAGTGTTGTTTTGTTACAACTCCTAAAATCGATTTAAACTGAAGATAAGTGGTCATTTTAGGTGAGTAGGTATTACATAAAACAAAATGACAACAAAAACAAATGAATAACAAAGATCCGAGACATTACAATTCTACGACATTAAATACCAAACAACTTATTGCTATTGTTGAAAAACTAGCAGTAAATGCTTACACCTACTTCTATAAATAGGTACACAATTCAAACCAATGGGTAGATAGATACGAGGCCGTTCGAAAGAGGCGGATCCAGGTATGTGCATCAAGGATTTCAACTGTTTTCTTGTTATTAATTATTGCTAAATGTCTAGGTAGGTACCTACTAGGTTTATTGTAGTCTGTAGTTTTTTAAAGCAGGTACTTCATACAGTTAGGAAGTAGAAAAGTACCTACCTAAGTTTTTGTAGTTACTAGTAAGTGTATTGTGTAATAGTCGCTTGGCAGAATTTATATTGCACTATATCTGCAACACCAGGATCGTAAATCCATTATCCTTCAGGCTTAGCCTGTAGTCGAGTGAAGAATTCACCAAATACCCCTTTTGAACTGTCTCTTGCAAATTTAGACAGCTATTTCAGAATCTTAACATAAAAACATTTGTACAAAGTACCTTCAAGTAAGTAGGTAAATATCGATTTTCAAAGACCACCAGACACCTTTGACTTACATAGGTACCTAAAAAACAATCCGTATAGGGCAGTTCAACGTTAGCTATAGGCTAGGACATTAACTTATAAGGTCCTTAACCATAAGTGAGTATATAAGTATTCTCTGACGTTACTACGAGTAATTAAAAAAATACTGATTCACACACAAGTAATAAAAATACTTTTTATGGTATTTAAAATATAAAATTTAAATACAATAATAATAATAATTTCTTTACTGCAACAAAAATACTTGACAAATTAGATACAAGCAGTATTATATTTTAGATATTTTTAATTGAAATACGTAATACAAATGACAAAATAAGTAATTTAGATCAGCACGGGCTGAAAAATACAGGAAAATAAGAATAACAAACCAGTAAAACTAGAGTTTCCTTTTATGAACACTAGATTTTTAAATGTACTGTCAGATAAACAGCCTCTTGATGAAGAGTGAATGAAACCTGCTAAAGATAACAATCTCGCTACAGATTCTGATGAACACAAACACATCGCACTCACTCTCACTATTAAATGTATTTAATTTAAAAAAATATTTTTTTAAATACTTATTACAAAATACCTCAGCGTCATGTATTTAAAATGCGAATTACTAATTACATTTTAAGAAATTGAAATACAAATACCAACTACTTATTTGTATTTCAATTACAAGTAGTTCTTAAACTGCCTAACCCTGAACATCAGTAAGTGTGAATATACCATTTCACGCTGCTCGCACACGACCAATTTTCCCCACCAATTTTATGACCGATTTTGTGTAACTCTACCTATACAAAACTCAAGGCCACGCGTTGAGTCGGTTATTTAGATGATTTTACTAAGATAATTTATCTGGTTTTCAATTCCCTTACACTTAATATGAATGTACCTTGTAGGAATAGAGTGATTTTGTGACTCTATATTTCTTGAAAGAAAGCTCTACCTTTCTCAAAAAAGGTAGAGGTTTACACGTAAGTACCTAGTAGGTACTAAGAAACTATGTGCATTATTATGACTGAAAGTTGGATAGACGTTGGCAATTACCTACATTATTTATAAACGAATGGAGCGTAGGTTCCTACATAAAAAATTAATAAAACAGTAGTGGGATCAAAGGGACCGCGGAATGACGATTTGCCCCACAAAATGTCAACAAGACGTATGCCGACAAAGGCGAGGCAAGGTTGCCAAGCAGCCTCGAGAATCATGATTGTTACAAAAAATACATTTTTTTTAAATACACGTGTCGTTGTTTGGGTGAATATAAGTCCCAATGTTGGGTTACCTATGAGTGAAACAAATATTGGCAAATTGAGCAAAATATTGATCGATGTAGCTGTTGATGAAGGCAGGTAGTTATCTGTTACAACGTAAATGTTATACTTAAATTAGGATAAAGTAGTATACAGTAGACATACATATGTACTTGTAATTGTTATACATACATACACTAGGCAGGAGGTTAAAGTTTTAGATAGGTGCCCACTTTAGAAAAGTTAAGCCTTATTAAATGCAATGACGTTTCTAAGAGAAACGTTGTTAAATGTTATTACAATATAGAAAATCTTCACTAAAAACTGACGGTAAATACTTACTACTCGTATAATTAGGTAGGTAAGTGTTACAAAAAAGCGCCAAATAATAATAAAGTTAATATGAAGGTATATTCATGTTTATCGTTAAGTATAGGCAGGTAATATTATAATGAAGAGTCTTGTTGCATTAACGGCGAGCTAAGGACACAATGAGTGCACATTAACTGATAAATATTGAAATTTGCATTACCATTCTGGACCACACAAGTAGCGGCGCGCTTGTTCCTTGGGATATTTTAACGCTTTAGTATGAGGCATACAATAATAATCTCCTCAAGAGAATTCCGGCCACGATGACGACGACGACGGCTCCTCTGAATGACCAAACTATATATACCTACTTAGTGCATATAACGTAAACACAGGTGCCCTTTCTGCATGTTATGGGACAGGTTGATTTTCAAATACCTCTACACGTTTACCAGGAAAGGGGTAGTAAGTTTAAAATTATTAAAAATATTTTTTTCTATGATGTAACTAAACATTTACAGTTTTTCCTTTATCTGTGCTGTGCTATAAGACGTTGCGGATTTGTACCAGATTTCAAGATTCTGAGTTCAGGGGAAGTACCCTGTAGGTATTGATTCCCTTGCGAGTGTCGAAAATTTGCGGAAAAGCATAAACGGCTGTTCTTTTGATTGAGTTAGCTTACAGTCCAAAGTACCGTTTGACATTTCTAAACGTAGTACATTTAGAATTTTATTTTTTGTATGAAAATTGTTTATGTTATGTTAAAATAAGAATAGCTTCATAATTTAATTATTTTGCAGGAAAGCTAATAAAAATAGTGTGAATTACGCCTGTATTACGCTAATTTAATAGAAAACAGTGAAACGTCAAATGGTACCTCTTAGATTTGATGGACTGTAGAAGTGTGATGTTTTCACAGCTCCAAGAAACAGTAGATCTGAGTAATTGATATAAATTCCAGCTTGATACCTACCTCTACGCGTTCCTGAGAAAAAGAGTCTTGACAGACAGACAGACGGACGGCCAGACAGCAAAGTGATCCTTTAAGGGTTCCGTTTTTTCCTTTTGAGGCTAAAAAGCTCCATCACACTTGTTCCGATCTGGGACTCAAACCCAAAATCACGCGACTTGTCACCGCGTTGATCCGGTAAGGTATGAGTCTTAATACTTATGACAAGCGATGACGGCGCACAGCCTCCTTTATCTCAAAACGATAAAGACAAGGAATTCGATTAATACTTGATTAAGGTAATTAACAATTTGCTTCGCTGCTCAGAAATTCAGTTCAAGCTTTTACTTGCGAGTTTAAGTACCTACTACATTAAACTTAATGAATTACAGACTATAAATATACTGTTTATAAAACTGAAGGGTTTTTTAATTATGCAGCAGGTTAAGTAGGTACCTACCTAAATTATTACCTATTTACATAAACGAGTAATGTTATCGCCGTGTGCGGCCACACTTCGCTCCCTACGCTTTACTTCTAACCCTAAGTCCCATTCATGACCCTGCTCTTCAGAGAGGTTAGTTAAAAGTTGCTCAGTCATCATTATCTACTTAATTGTTAGATTTATGAATATTCATCAATATAATCAATCCATAGTGACACAAGCCATACCCGCTCTAATGATTGTACTACTTTACATTCGTAACAGAATTTTTGTCGCCCCTTAAAAAAATCCTTTTATTCGTTCCGAACCCTTTACTGCATAATACATTGACGCAGAACAATAGACGTTATTGATTTCTACCAATATATTGCTAAAGTCATGAATATGCAAAAATAACAAAACACAATCAATATAGGCATTGATCTTGAACTTTGAACAAGTCATGGTGTTACCATTAGCTATCTAATCGCGATTTGACTTAGGGTTAACAAAATCAATCAGGTAGGGTAGAACATAACAGCGCATTTTTAGGGTTCCGTATCTCAAAAGGAAAAAAGAACCCTTCTAGGATCACTTTGTTGTGTCTGTCTGTTAAGATCCTTTTTGTCAGGAAAGTGTGGAGGTATCAACTCGCAAGGGAATCAAAACCTCCAGGGTACCTACTTCCCGTGAACTCAGAACCTTGAAATAACAAGCAACGTGCTATGCACCTAAAAACGAAAAATTGCGATAAGCATACATTTTTAGTTACATGATATAATAAAAATATTTTTTATAATTTTCAACGTAAGTAATACCCCTTTCCTCATGAACGCGTAGTGGTATTATGGTATATTAAAATTTATCTATAATATCTCAGATACGGTTTGACCGATTCGGTAGGTCTGAGAATCGGTCGTGATTTATTTTCGGGCCCCATAGGTGGCACTGCTTTACCGGACAGGACGACGTCTGCGGGGTCCGCTAGTATCAAATAATGATAGATTCGTACAGAACTCTCGGTGCGCGACTACGACTCGCACTTGGCAGGTTTTTAGTAGTAATACTCAACTGCTACTATTATTAGGTCATATTATAATGTAGGGAGTTAGCATTGTTGGTATAGATATTATTTTTTCTATGATTAGGTCAAATGCTAGGTGGGTACCGATTTAGTGATACCTTTTTACAATTTAACGTGCTATTCTACACTATAACAATTTATCCTCGTGCCAAAGAACAGTCTTGCGTACCTGGAATGTTTTTTTTATAAATTGTAAAAAAAATAAGTTTGTCTCGCTAAAACTCGAGAACGGTTGAACTGATTTAAGTTTCACAATATTCGTACAAGCTTAAGGAAGAGAAATGTGAAGTTTATACACGGTACGAAGTTCGCCCATGCATTAACCCTTTTTAGTGTTTCACTGCTGGGCACAGCTCTTCTCTCAACTGTCTTAAGATTTCATAGAGTTTAGGCCTTAACCCACAGACGACCGGGTATCAAACCAGCGACCTTATATTTCAAAGACGAAGACACCTGCTCAAAAGTTCGCTCTAACAGCTAAGTAGTAATTCTGTAAAAAATTTACTCCTACAAAATTTTTCAAATTCCGTCCAGTCGTTTTTGCATAAAAGAGACATAGAAACTTTCGCGTTTTTAATATTAGTATTATGTCGGATTGCCTCTTATCATTATTAATAGCAATGAGCCAAAAAGTTGAATCATAAAACTTGTCTTGTATTAACACATTCTACTGATAAGGTGCAAGTAATTTTCAAACGACTTCAAAATAGAAGGTTCTAATTCGACTGTATTTTTTCGTATATATGTTATAATTCCGTCGATTATAGATCGATTTTGATCATTATTTTTTTGTTCCAGTCTAACATTCATGTTGGTCCCACATTTAAATTCTTTATACTTCAGTTAAGCAATTTTTGTTAAATAATGAAGCTATTAGGTATCTAAGACTAAGACGATAAAATACTATCTATTTTTCACTGTCTACTTTTTTTTAATTTGTACGATCAATCGCATACCTAAGACGGGATTAACAAGGAAAAAACTAATAATAAAAACTTCATTATTTTGTAAAAGCTTTATTAAAAAAATATTTGAAAATTCACTCCATACATTCGTACACACGTAGGGTAGGTACTTAATTTTTTTTAGGCATTATAGGTAAACAAAACCTTCATACTATACTATACCATTAAAATCATGATTGTTTTAAAGGCTGATCTTCGAAATGCTTACGGATGCAGAGCAAATCCTCGTAACAAACTCATGCCGTTTTCTTGACGTCTATGAAATGTATTATAAAAAATGCAGCATAAAAAGGAATAGGGGCTAATCACGAAATTTAATTAGTTCAATTGCAGTGCAGTTGCAGTTAAGTTTCGATCAAAACAGCCATTTTCGTACTCTCGTAATTTTGACAAACGCTGTCAGATACGCTTGCGTCAAGTTCGCATCACGCGAGCGTTTAGTGTTTATGTTATCTATATGACAATTACAAGAATACCGTTTTACACTAAGACGTAAACTTAACTGCAACGTGATTGCAACTGCAACGCGATTGCAATTGCACCGCAACTTGATCGGCGCGTCAAGAAATTGCGTAAATTAGCCCACAGATAAGGATAAAATGGCTTGGCCAAGTCAGGAACAAGGTAAACTAAACACTTGAGACGATTTGTAACTATCTAAAATTTTGAGATCCATTCCTGTACAGTCTTGATGTCGGCAGGTGCGTCGTCATCTCCCGTGTTAGCCGAGGACTCTGCGACGTCAACGCGGCTAGAGAGGTGTGAAAACTCAAACTCCTTGCCGACTTTACCCAGGTATGTAACATTGTTGCTTTGTGATGGGTCCACAGACTGTAACTGGCTAGATTTTGTGACACGAACAAGATTGCTGGAAAGATTAAAAATAATAATACATTTAATCTATGCTACTTGAATTTGCTCAGAAATGATGGTAACATTTATAGATGAAGTAATATGAATTAAAAATTTTAGATACATATCTTTCTTTTTTTGTGTGACCTAAAATATTTTATATTGTATTTATAGTACATATTTAGATTTGATAATATTTAATATTGTATTTGTTTATAGTGTTATATTTTATAAGGGCCTTGTAGCCTGAAATAAATGGTTATTATTATTATTAAAGGTTATCGCAATTCGTTCAAGCGAAATCCCGAATGACATCACACATAGGTAAGTATAATACAGAGGTATGACGTAGCGCATTCCCACTCCATTGCTTTAATGTGATATATCTATGTTCCATTTCTACGATAAAGCAAAAAATACATATCTAACATTTTTTATAATCTGATCTGACTGACTATATACCTAAAATATGATTTTTCATACCTTGTTGATATGTTATATTCTATGTGGGGAAAAAAGTGTGATTGTTAATTGTATGTAAATGAAAGTAAATGGTTCCAAAACTTATATAGGCCCTAGAAATAAAGACAAGTACTTCAGATATAATATTAAAGTATAAGGAGAATATAGCTAATAAAAATGTTGTTTTGGCACTTACATTTCTTTCTCTAACAAATTCTTAATGACTTGGCTGCCTTTAGCTAATGGTTGGTCTTGTTTGTTACACAGTATCAGCACAGGAGGATTGTTGCTTTGTATTACTGGGTCTGACAACACTGTGTATAAGTACCTGCAATACATACAAAAATAACAAGCATAGACTACATCATTAACGACAAACAAATTGTACACAAATATTGAAGTTTATTATATAAAATATAGGAAAACTTTAGCTTATATAACAATTACATGACTGACAAGTTTCTTAAAAAAAACCTGCAGCCTTTATGGAGTTCTGGGAGTTGGTACATGTCTATTGCTCTGTAAAGATATAAAACCTTTTTGATGAATACTTACTCAGCCACATCTCTTATTTCTTTCTGTATGGTAACAGAATCAATGACATAAATAATAGCTTTAGCATTGTTCTTGTACTGGTCAAAGAATTTGTTCCTTAGTCTCTCCTGACCAGGAAGGTCTACTAACTTCAAGGAATGCTGTAAGCAAATGACATTATGGAAATTAGTTTCTGATGCTAGCCTTTACTGTTCCACGAATTAACGTACAAAATAGCCCAAAGAGGTCTATGCCGCTTAGACCTCTCTGGGCTATTTTCTTTAAGATAAAAATAATTTAAAATAAGTAACCATGAGTTTAAAAAAAAAACATTATGAGCAGTACAGTAATAGATGAATATATATGGTTTATGTCCCTGAAGTATATGGATGATGACAATGTATGAAGAGTGATAATTTAATTAGTCCATCAGTAAAAGAGATACACACATTTTTTTTTGCTTTATCTTTATCTTTATCTTTATCAGTTTAAGAACCGACTTGACTCTTATAATAAAAAGTAAAAGCAAATTAACAGTCTAACAAAGTAAACAGAACAAGGAAAGAGACCAGATACAGGCGAATATCAGTTGTTCACAACTGCTTGTCTGTTTATAATAATAATAATAAATTAAACAATATTATGATACAAGTGCACTTCCTCATACAGAGGTATAAAACTTACATAAGCATGACGTTATTTGAGATTTTGCTTAGACTTATTGCCAAAATCTTTAATCTCACACAAAAAAGCAGCAGTGATGGCATAGCGGTATCAACCTCAACTTTTAAATACATATAAGGTCACGGGAAAGATCCCCGGTCGTGCCCACACAGTTTTATGTGAATGTGAATTGTTTCATCACAGCTGCTCAATAATGAAAGGAAGGAATACATAGTGAGGAAACCGGTGTCTAAGGACAAATCATTTGAGGACATGCGATATCCCCTAACCACATTTGGCTAGCGTGTGTGGATTAAAGCCTAAACTCTCTAACTCGTAAGATAGTTAAGAGAAGACCCGTGCCCAGCAGAAGAACACTAAAATAGGTTGAAGTGAATTGAAAACACACCGGAAATGAAAAACATGTCATCCTATTTGTTTTGATTTTAATGTAATCTAGATATTGTACTTACACTTGATGTAATGTACTCCTCAACATTTTCCTTCATAGAAGTAAATGTCTGTCTATACTGGGAGTAGGCAAGTCTTACAAATAGAAGTGTTTTGCCCGAGTCTGATAGTCCCATCAACAGTACTGAGTTACGAAGGTGACGCCGACGAGAGAAAAACCACCAGAACACTGAAATTGTTCAATTAAATGTGTTTATTAGTTAAATATGAAATACAAAAGATCCAGCTAGATCGAAGTGCTCTGGGTCTATCAGCTCCATTTATAAGACAAGATCAATATAATTATTTATATTTATATTATTTTAGAATATTTATTTATATTAAGAGGTCTGTTTAGTGACTCGACATATGGTAGCAATTTATTACTAAAAGGCAATGTAGGCATCAAATAATATATTGCTATAGGCCACCGGTTTATTCGTTTTTTAATTACGAGCTAGTGAATTTAATCTAAGTATATTCAATGCTTTTCACTTACCAAGAGTAAAAACAAGTACGATAACACTAAGTAAGGTTATGTACCGAGGATCGTTTAGCATAGGTTCTGTATGGATTTTTTCCTTAACCACTTCAGGTTCCATTTTGTTTAATTTGAGTTTAGAGTTTAGTTACACTACTAAATACCTATCAACTTTATTTTCACGAAGATCAAGGAACAACATACGCATTAATAATAAGCAACAAGAACAAGAACAACACATCAACTGGCAATGGCAGTGTAGTGACGTGACACGTGACAGTGACATATGCATGCATAGATAAATCTCTAGTTCTGTGATGTAGCGTATGGTGCTTTGTTGTCGCAATAGCGATAGGTTAGCTATCGATAGTTGACCTTGAAAATAGTCGATTTAGTGAATAGTACTATCGAAACTATCGGAATTTTACAATACTTTCGATAGTATTTACGGTGAAAATTGGGTAATTCTATTAAAAAAGCTGTCGATAATATCGATGACCTATCGACGCGCGACGTGTTGATATAGTAACTAACTATCGATAGTATCGATACTATCAAACTTAAGAATAATATGTATTACTTATTTTAAACCAACTATACTATCGATAGTATCGTTGTGAATCGATTAATTCGATAGGACTATCGATAGACTGATTTTCAAGGCCACGACAGCATCGATACTGTCGCTATCGCAAACACTAGCGTATGGTGTGGTGGCTGCAGTGTTGCCAGATCTCCTGATTTATCAGGAGATTTCCTGATTTGTGTGAGATTCTCCTGATCTACTGATTTTACTGTAAAATCTCCTGATATCTGTGTCATAAAATAAAATCATAGACGTCTACAGAGTAAATATCGTATGGGATCTACCTACTAATTTTCAATAGAATAGATTTTGTTTACGGAGTAAACACTAAATGAAATTCTCTAACCGAATTCAGGTAAGTGTAATTAAGAAAAAACGTGTTATTGATTGCAATAACACGTTTTTTTGTATCTATCTATCTAAGGCCTAAACTCTTTTAACTCGTAAAATGGTTGAGAGAAGACACGTGCCCAGCTGTGGGACACTAAAAAAGGGTTGAAGTGATATTAAAGTCTATTTCTTGGACATTGCGGTTAAAAAAATACATAAAGAAATAAATCATTTAACTTGATAGGAATTACTAAAAAATAAAAAAATCTTAATTTAACTATTTAAATCACTTAATTACTTTTGTGGTACCATTTGATAGGTATGTTATACATACATTTAAATTTTGCATGTAATAGATGTCGTTTAGTTTTTTGTTTGCAGCAACTGGAGACAAAAGACGTTTTACTATTAGCTAGATTTAAATATAGTACCGCAGTGGCAAGACTATTTCAACAAATTAATTTAATATAGGCCAAATTGAGAAATAAATTGAACAACAGTTATTGCAGAAATAAGGACTAAAATTGTACTGAAATATAAAAATTGATTTAATTTTCAAAAACAAAGCTCTTAAGTCAAATGTATGAAAAGTATTAGTTATTGATTATGAATATCGTAAAAGTAAATAAATATTTTATTCATTTCCTGATTGTTCAGGTCAATCTCCTGATTTTTTTTCTATTATTTCCTGGATTTTGAAATTTTGATCTGGCAACACTGGGTGGCTGGTAAAAAAAATGTTCATTTTCATGTAATCATTTTCATTTTCATTTGATTTTCATGAAGCTGGTGATTAATTAGTGTTTTTATGAATTTGAAGCACAGACTTACATAGTACATGATCTTGTTGTTCTCTTTATAAAGTTAAAAAGTCTATGGGGTCTAAGTTATTAATAAAGTTGCCGTATTATTTACATTGTAAACAAGTGTTCAAAGTTGGAAGAAACATGAGTATCGATATTGGAGGTAAGAAAGAAAACGAACAAGTACTTATTAAATAAGCTAGAAAAAGATAAAATAGGCATTTCTCAATTATCTTAAAGAACAATCATTGTTTAAAAGTACTAAAAGGAAAACTTTGGTTGTAGCCAATACTTTCCCTGTTATGATCAATGTCCATAGAAATAATGTCTTACAATTTTAGGTGTATAGTAATTCAAATACATTACGAAATTTTATAACATACTGAAATAAAATATATGCATACTTACTTACTTGTAGGTAGGGTAACTTAACAAAATGCATTACGTTAATTATATTTTATTTAAAAAAATATATGTTTCTTAAAATCTCCAATTGATAGTTACAAAGTTTAAAAAGTTACAAATATTTCAGTGTGGGTAAAAAAATATATTTTATTTTCAGGAATGAGAATAAAATACAAGGACAAAAATGAAACATTTCTTGAAAAACATTTAGTATCTAAAGAGCCTTTTGGTCAATTCAAAGCATGGTTTGAAGAGGCTTGTGCTAGGAAAGAAATTCTAGAACCCAACGCCATGTGCTTATCTACTGTTTCTAAGTACTACTTCACTCATTACTTACATTATTTAAACAATTACATAACAACTTCTTGGTTGCCACAGTATAAATTTATCGCTATATCAAATAATAAAATGTATAATTTTACTTGGCTGTGTAAAAAGTAAATTATAATGTCCACTTATTTTATTACTGGACCCTCATTGTGTATTTAACACTACTTTCAGAGAGGGATATCCATCGTCTAGGTTTGTCCTGTGCAAAGGTTATGGAAAAGATGGTTTTAAATTTTTTACTAACTATGAAAGCAGGAAAGCTAAAGAAATGGTAAGTACTTTATTGAAGATTATAATATTTTTTTGTCAATAATAATTCACTTTAAACTAAAATTCCATTGTTAAATTCTATGGTTCATATTAGCTTGTGTTCAGTGCAGTATGACGTACATGATTAAATGTTGGTCTTTAGATTTAATTGATATTATGTTTTTAGGAAGGAAATCCAAATGTTGCAGCTACATTTTATTATGAAATCTTAAACAGATCAATAAGAATAGAGGGTTATGTAGAAAAACTATCTGATGAGGAATCCATACAGTACTTCCATTCTAGACCAGTGCCAAGTCAGATTGCTGCTTGTGCTAGTCACCAGAGCACACCTATTGAGTCTAGAGATGTTTTATGTGAAAGAGAAGCTATTTTGGAAGCAGAATACTTGATTCCTCAGAAAGAAGTACCAAAACCAAATTATTGGTAATAATTTCTATTTTACATTATTCTCAGAATCACTAAAGCAGTTATGGCATTTGCCTTTTTTAACCTTATCATGATTAAATCTTATCTGTAACTAGTGCTTAGTACATTACACACAATAATTACACTATAAGAATAAGGCCTCTTACATTGGGTGAAGGCATTCCTCGAGCATATGAACAACATGAACACGCCGCGATAGCGCGTCGTTTATACACTCGAAGAATACCCTTACCTACTATTATGGTAAATCACAAAAACTATCTGATTATATCTAGGCTAGGATTATTGATCACACAGATCTACTAACTGTGTGGGAAATTATCAAGCTATAAACAGTTGCACATATTATTATGCTCATTTGAATGGCACACACTGTTTAGCTAGATTTTATTTAATGTGGTTATCTTATCGGTACAGGTTAGTAGTCCCACACAATGATATGAACTTACCAATCTTTTACAACAAGTAAAACTGTGAGATTAACATTATCCAACTGATCACATAATCTCTCCTTTTAGGGGTGGTTATATCATCCGCCCAAGAGCCGTCGAGTTTTGGCAGGGGCAGCGGGACCGCCTACATGACAGGATCAAGTTCAGAAAGCCAAAGGAAGGAGAAGTGCCTGATGGGAAACTTCTTCATGCTGGTGATGATGGATGGGTCTATGAACGATTGTCACCATAGATAAATGTAATCTGCACAACCAATACTGGTTTGCAACAATGTCTTCCATAGTACCTAGCAATTTTTATATTTAGCTTACTTTTTGCTTTAAGTAGGTTCAATTAATGTCACCAGTAGTCACATTACATTAAGTACAATTATTTTGTTATTGTTTTACAATTATTTTTATTAAAAGGTAATTTTCAAAACTCATGTTTTAATTAATTGATAAGTATCACGCAAAATAGGCGCACTTACAGGACGTCGAGTTGCGGAAAACAGCCCGCTCCAACTGAGTAACTAATTGATAAGTAAATATTTTTAGGTATGCCATGGCAATTTTCAATTGTCTTTAGTAAACATACTCCATAATTTCAATTCCCTACACAAACCAGTTAAGATATTAATTACAATTGCTTAAACACAAATTGTTTGTTAATAGGTATATTCATTACCTAATGATACCCTACAATTTCATCAACAGTGATGAAATCGTAAACATTTTCTGCCTTATCAGGTCACTTGAGCAAATTAGAAGCGTTCACTTTTAAAGTCAAGGTCGTCTCAATAATAATACGTTTATTTCTATGCAGTTCACGGCATTGAATGGACGGACTATTTCGTATATGTATAGTGTAGTAGTGCGTGTCATAAACTATTATTACCCAAGTAGTATTTTGTAGTCAAATCTATATTCGTTAAAAACATGATCGGTATAAAAGGTATGTAAAACTGAATTCTAAATAAGTAAGTAAGAAGTTCCACAAAGATTCTACTTCAAGCTGCTATCGTCGCTAGTTACGAACGACTACATGCGTTGAAAAATGTGATGTCTTTGATTGCGCTTGCGCAGGGTTGCGGAAAACTTCGTATGTAGGTACCTACTACGTACTTACCCGCCTTTTATTCAATTCTGAATATTTTTAGGAAACACCATTAACGATGATCGAAATAAGGATAGCGCATTTCTGGAAAAAGACTTGGTGTCTAAAGAGCCATTTGGACAGTTCAAAGCATGGTTCGAGGAGGCTTCAGCTAGGAAAGAAATTCTCGACCCCAGAGTTATGTGCCTAGCAACAGCAACAAAGTGAGTAATCATTATCTAACGTGACTAAATCGTGTTAAGTCTGCTTACTCCCTGATTCAGATACTAAACTGGTTATTCTTTTCAGGGATGGTTTTCCTTCAGCTAGATTTGTTTTGTGCAAATGTGTAGATGATGGCTTTACATTTTTCACAGACACAGGAAGCCGGAAAGTCAAAGAAATAGTAAGTTATATTTTTTTAGTTTGAATAGTGTTAATTTTGGAGTTAACATAACATAATTTCATAAAATTTAATGACTAAGTACCTAATAGATACCATGTTCTGTTTAGCATCTTGTAAAATGAATGAGTAAATAAGATAATTACCTACTTATCTAAAAGTAGGGCCTTTGATACGTAGAGTGCCACAGGTGATTGCAGTCATATCTCGATGTTCAACATCAGTGAAGAAAAATATCGTAGGTAAGGACAATAGCAAGACAAGACAGTTTTTGGCGACTGAGTCACCTTCGTCCGTGGGATTGCACCTTTTATCTGAATCCCCACACGTGTCCCCCAGGTGGTGCATATCAGGTGACAATAAACTGGTAATTATGTTTACTGGTAACTAAATGGTGGTAGGCTTCGGCCGTGGTTAGTGACCACCCATCAGACAAAGCCACACCGCCAAGCGGCCTTGCCGTGTTCCGGTGCGATGTCTGGTGACACCAATCATGGTGTCATCTATGAGGGTGGGTCGAATTGTTGCTCCTTTATGGTTTCAACCTTAAGGAGCCTCATTTCACTGCCACCTTCTCACCGAAAGTCATTTTCACGAGTGAATCGGTACATTGGGCTAGCGCGTCCCATCGTAGACTACATCATTGCTTAACATCAGGTAAGTTGTAGAAAAGCGCCAGCCTATTCAAGAATTTAAAAAAAAGTTACGTAAGACTGCGCTCAGCAGTCGCTACTGTTCGAACCTACGATCGGTCGACCTATTTCTCAAACAGAGTACCGGTGTCGTTTAAAATTGTATCTAATCAACATAGCTAATTATATTTCAGGAAGCCAATTCCAACGTAGCAGGTGCTATCTACTATGAGGTCTTGAACAGAGCTATCCGAATCGAAGGCAAAGTTGAAAGACTGTCAGAAGAGGAAACCTCGCGCGATTTCCAAGCGCGTCCCATTCCGATACAACTTTCTGTAGCTGCTTGTAACCAGAGCACCCCTGTCGACTCTAGAGATACGTTAGTTGCCAAAAAGACTGTTTTGGAGGCAGAGTATTTGAATTCGGGAAAAGAAATTCCTAAGCCAACATATTGGTTAGTATTTTTGTCTAGCCACAGAAATATAATACTATAGTATAGATACCCCATCCCTTATAAAGAAACGCGTCGACCATAACTCGGGCAATGCTGCGGGCTATTATTTTTCGCCTACATGCTCACTTGATGGCACCTCACCTAGAAATAACATGCGTGCTTGTATCAACAGATGGCGGTAAAAATACTGTACCTACCTACCAGCTACCCTAAGTACCTGTCTACTTACCTACACTTGAAAACTGTTAGGTACTTATTTAGTTAGTTTTATGGCATTGTGTTCATTCATACCTATAGGTATTGACGCAATACAAATTTACTAATTAGGCCGCTTCGTAGGTACTCTGGCGCCGAATTACCATGTTCGGCTTATAGAAGAGTTGTAAAGTACCTACTTGTTGCATTCCAATCTGTTACATTTGGTTTTATATAAAGGAAGTTATACCGTAGGTAGATTAGGCAGAAATTGAAAAAAATGTCATCTATTGACCGTTTTAACTATTCTTTGTTTTTCCTTACCGTGCCAAAAAGGTAAACAAAGCTTCAGTTTCCGTGTCACTTTAGAATATCACGATTTTATCAATGAACCACACTATGTATCGACTTATAAATGTCTTAATCCATTGAGTAAACACTTTAACTATGAAATTAAGTGAAAAATGTTTTAAAACAACCAGTTAAATACGAATTATTGATAAAATTCTGAACACATTCCAAAATTCATGACCACAGGTTATGCAAGGACACGGGCTGTTTGACATTTTTATATTTTTTAAATTAGAGTGTGGACATAGATTTTTATGGATTCGATAACCATAGATTTAGGAAGAACTGAATGAATGATATCCAGTCAAATGAAAATGTGATGTTTAGATCGTACTTTAATGTAAAGTATTGTCCTAAATTATTTTATTTCTGTTTTCTTTAAATATGAAAATTTTGTTTTGACGTGACAACGTCTTAAATTAGGTTGCGGCTGGGAGGCACTTATGAAAAAGTGTAACGCTCGGTAACGTTACGATGAGTCACCGAACGAGAGAGAGGCCCGCCGAATGCCTTGCGTCTCTCTCCCACTTAACTATGTTTCATCCTTCTTCCTACTATACGAATGAATATTCACATTAAAATTATTTTACCACTCAAAGTCGTTGTCACGTAAAACTTTCGCCCGTATACCGAATTTACAGGCAACCATTTTTTTTAACCATGTAACTGATGCTGTGTGAAATTGAGTGCATAATAAATATAATTAGTTGTATCGTACCGTCACTCATTCAAATGTTCTAAACGATCATTTAAATAAAATCAATCTGTGCTTCCCTTGGTCACGTCATTACTTGAGAACGGATAATTGGATGGATGGACCAAAATGGATAATTTATGTATCTATGTGCCTAGATTTAAAAGTTACTCAGAAGTTTAAAAAAAAACAGCTCTGCCTATTTTAAAAGATTTTGTTCTTAACAGTTTAATACATGGTAAGGTTGTAGTCAATTTATCGGCCGCACTTTGACGACCGCTGCTCTAGATGAATCTAGAGCAGCGGTCGTCAAAGTGCGGCCCGCAGACGATACTTCTGCGGCAACAAATAACTTCGATGCGCATGCGTTTTCATTTTTTATAACCGCATGACTCCTCCCTCCCTTACTAACACAGAGTTCATCCCGCATCCGCATTAACCTACTCAGATTCACTATCAGATTATTGATTAATAAAAAATTAACAAAATAGCTTGTTTGACCCCTCATCTTAATTTTGGTAACTGGCCAGAAAAAGAGAAAAATATCAAAGAAGTCGTTGAAACGTTTTTTTTAATATTTTCATATTTTTTAAACATTTATAATATTTCCTGTTTTCAACAATTTATTTGAGATACGACTGTATTATTGTATTCCAGTGTTTTATTAAATGTAAAGCTTCTTGGTTCCGAATAATGAATGATTAGAAATCTATTCAGTCACTCTTTTAACAAATCATTCAATGTATTCATGGTGGCCCTACCCTAAGAATATAGTCTCTGGTTACGAGGCGGCCATATTTGTTGTTATAATATGCATCCTAAGGAAAAACAAGGTATAAATGTTTAGGTACTACTGTAGCTAACTGATTTTCAGCTTAATGCCAATTATTACCACCAGAGGCGCCCGAGTAATTTGTTATTTATAAATTTATAGAATTAGAATTAAATATTTATATTTTTATCGTTTTCTAAAAATTGGTGTTCCTTCACGCATCTTGGCCAGTGTCCACAAGTGACACAACCGTATTGCCCTGTGCCTGCTACATATTATCTCTCAATTTCATAATGATGAATTACTTTGTTTCTACACGCGTTTTTTTTCAGGGCTGGATATATTATACGTCCAACAGCCGTGGAATTCTTCCAAGGCCAGCCAGACAGGTTATCAGATAGAATTAGGTTCCGAAAGCCTAAGGAAGGCGAAGTAGCTGATGGCAAACTCTTGCATTCTGGAGAAAATGGATGGGTTTATGAAAGACTGTCACCATAGATTATATTAACATTCTTGTAATATTGAGATAATAAAATAATTTTAAGATGTATTATGTTTTATTTTTAATATTTCTCTTTGAAATCCTCCTGTACTTTTCCAGCAAATTTCACTTTTTAGAGAGCCATGTTTCTGGATACATGTTTCAAATTGCCTAGTTCCACCTCCCACACCGAAATAATATGTCTTAGCTGCTATATATGCCACTCCAGTTTTACTTAATCTTGTTTCCAACAGAGAAATAAGTTTAGCATAGTTGCTTTCATTATAAATAGTTTCTGAAGACAGGATTACATCAAATGTTTCATTTTCGGGAAGTTTTTTATTAAATGATTGCCAGTCTCCAGAATAAAAGTTACATTTGGTTATTTCTTTTTCTCTTTCCTCTTCTTCCTCAATGTTTAATAATAAATTAGGTATTGTAACATATTCTAAAACTTCTTTATTCTGTAACAAAATAACCCAAGTTATGGCTACTAAATAGATTGGACATGTCATTTCAATATATCTAGTTTGGTTTCAGAAGAAAACTCAAGTAGAGCAAGTAAAGGTATAAGCTTGGATTTGGAGCACTTGAATGGCTCGCACCCTGTTCAGTATGGAACCTAAACATAGCCAGCAAAATGTGGGTGATATAACAAACCTCTGCATTCAGATAATTGCTGCTCAAATACAGTAGTATAGTTGAGAGGAGACTTGTGCCCAGCAGTGGGACAATAAAAAGGTTTAAAGTTTATTCAATTAATAATGGTGTGAGTGCTATGTTATTATAAGTAAACTTACATAATCCTGAAAAGTGACATGTGAACCCTGTAAAAATGAGTAGATACCAAGTATTCCAGCTCCACACCCTAAGTCAAGAACTTTAATATCATCAAGCTTAACTTCAGCCGTATTATCAACAAGATACTGTATTAGGTCATGTGTGCATTCCCAAATTTTTAGTCCTCCTAGAAAACAACAAATAAGTAAGAATAGCTGTTAGGAGTAACTACAATTTAATAAGTGTAAGGCTGTCAAAACTAAAGATTTTGTTAAGACATGATTTCGTCAAGTTAGCCTTGATGGTCCAGTGGTAACTGTGTTCTTTCAATAATAATATTATACTTGAAATTTAATAGAAGCTTAAAACTTGGATATTGTTCTAGATAAACAGCAATACACTCGATTTATATAAGGGACTAAACATAGCCTTAACCAGCCAAATGTGAATGATATAGTTGTTAATCTTCAAAACTTTTACACATAGGTTAGTATTTTATGCAGCCTTAAATTGTATTAGATTATGTTCACCAGTGAGAATAATTCTAACAATCTTTGCTATTCACCACATCTTACCTTCATAAGTCCCTGTTACAAGATCACTGTGTTTTTGTTCAGCTAACTCAACCGCATTCCTAAACCCTGTTTCCTCTATACTGGACAGCACATCGTTGACAGATACATGGCCAATTTCTAAGTCTCCACAAGTAAACATCTTGGCATGGGTTACTATTTCATCCAGATCTGTGATTTGCTTATTAGGTACTACTTGTTCACTCTCCAACCATTTGATATCATTTTCAATTTCTAGATAAAAAATAATAAAAATAGTAATACCACATATATCACAAAATAAAGCCTGTGTATAGACCACAACCAGACCATGCGATTGACATGATATTTGACATGGTAGACTACTTTGTAAATCAAGCTTATTATTACATATTATTATTTACTAATGTGTTTGGTGTCCACCACTTTTTACAGTGATCTATCAAGGACTGGTTGAAAGACATAGTAGATATTTAATTTAGTGTAGATAATTTTTTTTGGTAAGCTCATTACCATTATAGAGTTCTAATAAGAAATTAATAACACTAGTTGCCCCAGCGAACATTGCACTGCATATGTCTCATATTTTAAACTTTCTATAACTAAACTTTGAACATAGTGAACTCCGTTCTCAAGTTTAAGCATTTCATTTATATTTATAGAGATTGTAAGTCCACAACATTATACATATGATGGTCAGTGGGACATCTTTAGGGGATAGTGGTATTAAACAGCAGTGTTAAGATTGCCACAAATAACAATTGTAAATGCACCTAAAATACATTTATTCCTCACAATAACTGTGGATCCAAATTAAAGGTGTATTATGACGAATCAGTGTTCTGAGTGTACATATATAATAATCACATAGAGAACAAAATGTGCCAAAGGCGCTTTTTAAGGATAAAGTTTTGATCCCCATATATTATGCGTTTACGAATGTGGCTGATAGTGATAGTACAAACGGTAGTTTACTATAAACTTAAATTAAACGCAAATTAAATGATAGTGGAAAGTCAAAAAACTTAACAAACCTTTATGATTAGTATTGTCGTCAGCACCAGAAAAATTAAACTTAAATGATGTCATGGTTTACCTGCATGCGTTATGCAACTACTAATGGAGAGTAAAATGCCTAGAAAAATTCGGGTGTATAGTGTGAAACGATTTCAAGTGTTTATTTCAGGTTATTTATTTTGTTTATATAATAAGTAACCTAACATAACATAACCTCACTTTTTCTCTTTTTTTTAAATTTATCGTTGGCAATGGCAACAGGGCCTTCAGCCGCATTTCTCATTACAATGACTGACTAAAGACGACCTAGAGGTGAAGACGACAATAACGATAACGATCATTAGTCTATACTAGCGTTGTTGCGATAGCGATAGTCTACCGATAGTTTCGTGATACTATTGTAGCCTTAAAATCCTTACCTACTCTAATTCATAGTTAAGATATTTATGTCAGTAATGTTGAGGCCGGGACGAATCCTTTGTGGTAGATGCGACAAAAATTTAAATGATTTTTGGAGAGTCGGATTGAATCCGGACTCGTCCGAAGCCTTTTCTTTTTCTGGTTCCGGCGATTCCAGATGCTTATAGTATTAGAATCTGGATGCTTATAGTCTGGGAAAAAATGAATAAAACTAAGTACCTACACCACAATTAACAAAAATTGAGTTGGGTGAGCACGAATTTTTTTGCTCTCGTCTTTCGATATCGTCATAATGTCAAAGCGTATTTTTGTACGGAAAAGAACAACGGCATCTGTTAATTTTCCATACAAAAATGCGCATTAACATTAACGACGATATCGAAAGACGAGAATAGAAAAAGTTCGTGCTCCCCGTACCTACTGTTGGTTGCTCTATGACTGCGATAAACCATGATAAACCTACAATAATGACAATTTTATTTATGATTGATAAAATGACCTCAAGAACTTTATTGTCACGACGATGTATTTATAAAAAAGCAGTATGATAGTTATGTCAAGCTGCGGTAACCTAATAAAAAAAGATTGCAACTATGGATGTAAATTCTGACACACATGAACTAAAAATGAAACTGGTAATTATTCATTTAAATATCGACATACCTGTATTATAGGCTGTATTGAATCAAATTAGGTCTTATAAATTTTTTCGAATAGTAATAGGCATATTATTATGACATTATTCTACCTATCACATCTTAGTTCATTCATCTCGCCCATAGGATGACCCACTGACCCATCTTGTTGTACAATTAACCTACAAAGAGATGTATCCAATTTAATCTTTCAAAATGATCTAACCCTGCGAACCATGTACTAGCTAAAAAATGGGACAATTACGGTATCCACAGAATCTCACAGAAAGCAATATGCGTGTAAAGAGAAATTATTATGTATCCCTCTAAATTTCCTCTGATATGTAATGTATACTTAAAAGTGTAATGAATTCTACTTAGTGCGAAAGAAAATTGTATTTTTCCAATGTTCCTCTTATTAACAAACTGTAAAACAAAATGCTGACGCTTTATTATATGTCATTGCATATTAATATATCTGCAAAATACTTTCTTTCTTTCTCAATAAACTTATTACTAGATTAGCCTATGTTCTTTCTCTTTGAGTCTATCTTTGTGCCAAATTTAATTTAAACCGGATCAGTAGTTTAATAAATACACAGAGAAATATACTTTCGCATTGATAGTATTAGTAGGGAAGAAATAAGGTAAGGTAAGACAGTAGGTACACAACTTCAATATGAAATTAGCTGCTTACAAACTAAAGACAGAGCAATATTATAATCGTTCAGCTCCTCGAGGTATAAAAAGAACGTACAGCTCGGAGAAACTCCGAAAGACATTCTGCCCGTTATCTCTTTCAGGATCTCGTTGATAAGTATCGCGAATATTTTCGGATAATACAAAGTGTCAGATGAGTCGAACTCGCTGACCTATAGACACCGTAAAGTAGCTGGGCACTCGCGCTCGCCTAACTTATGTCTTACCACTACCAATTGTCCAACCACAAGATAATTTTGATTGATTCGTTCAAGGATAAAATCTTGAACCAACTAATCAAAATTAGCTATCTTCCCCGATACCCCGCCAGCGTCGAGTAGTTCAATAGATGGTCGAACTCGACAAATAGTAATGTAATGAATTTATTTTGAAATGACATTCTCAGAGTAAGAAACTTTTTGTATTCTGAAGCACTTTGACCTTTTCTATTGGTTTTTATTCTTATTTTTTAAATGGTTACATGGTGCTTGCAATATTGGGAGAATTCATTTTCTTTTACAATATATGAATAGATATACGTTTCAGATGAAATAATTATGTGTATCTTGCTGTCAGGTTAGGTGGATACCATGTTAGTTATATTCTTTGGTTAGTTCATTGTGGCACTTTTGTTAGATTAAATTCGATACATCTCTTTGTAGTTGACTGTACTTGTTGTTGTTCATTAATTTTTTTATCCTTTTATCATCCTACCTAAATTATAGTCGATTTTTTCTGAAATAGACAAATCAAAACAAAAATTCAAAAATTTGTTTATTTTCTAAACAAAATTTCGACCTTTCTACAAATATACTATTTTTTCGAAATCCAATGTCTCCCTGGCTTACAGGAGTAGCAATGGCGGAATTGCGGTGGTGGGTTGAGCATTGACGCATCTAGGGTTATTTTTCAGGGGGTGCCTGGCCCCTGACATGTCATGGCCGAGGCGATGACGCGGATGAGTCGTTATTCAATGTATTTTTATTCCTTAGTCACCTGCATAAAACTTGGGAACAACAATTTTATGTCAGCTAAGTGATGAAACGAAAATAAAGAACAAAGATGCAAATGTAAACGCAAGCGAAGCGAGCGCAAAAAATTTCGTTGGAAATAAAGAATATTGAAAATAAACGACGCAAATGTAAACGCAAGTGACGCGAGAATTTTCAATGGTAATGCCAAAAATTGAAAACAAAGTTCATAAATAAAAACTTATCGTTAGTAGTTAGATAACACTGAAACTTGAAAACCAAGATCAAAAATATAAACGCGAGCTGTGCAAGTGCGAAAAATTTGTAGGAATATCAACGCAAACGTAGTCACCCCAAAAAGGAGACGTTCAAAAAATGTATAGTGCTTGGGATTAAAATAATTGTTGTTGCATGCTAAAAAGTTTGTTGGCTTTTGTTACTTACTTTCAATTTTCAGAAAAACATTGAAAATTGAGAACTACAGAAGAGAACTCGAGCGAAACAAGCGGGAAAATTTTTGAGTGTTAGTAATGAAAATTGAAAACACAGATTGAAAAAACAACGCGAGCGAAGCGAGCGCAAATTTTTTGTAAGTCCAAAATAACGATGCTTGAAAACAAAGTAGGTACAGAAACATAAAAGCGAGCGAAGTGAGCACGAAATTATGGTTGGAAATAAAGATAATCAAGAACAAAGAAGATAATGAAAATTGAAACCGAAAACACAAATGTATAAGTGAGCGAAGCGAGTCCGAAATTGTTTGTAGGCGATAAAGCAATCTAAACACAAGCGAAGCCACAGAGTTACGCTAGTTAGATAAAAAGTAACCTATGTGCTATTCCGGACTATAATCACTGTGCCAACTTCGTTGGTTGATAAAATCCGTTGGTTGTTTTAAACGTATTTATTTCCCTTAATATGGCGGATTAAATAAAATTTTGCTAAGTATTCGATGAAACTAAATTCCTGGACCACGCACGCATCTCCACAACAGGCGGTCCCGTTGGGTGTAGACATATTGCTATTAAAATCTATAAATCTTAAGGAATAAATAGACGATTCATTACTAAACTCTACAATTTGAAAGTATCCTGCTCTCCAAAAAAAAAGGTGTGCAAACTTTTTGAACGTCTATAAATTTAAAGAGTCGCCTGATGTTATCATCAGTATTTTAACATTTTCAATAGGTAGCCTAACATCCTAGGGAGGGCACAAGACCATCCTGGGGTGGGCACGGCCCCCCTATTTATACGCCTATGGGGTTAATAAGAAAAAAGTGTGCGTGAGCATGAAAAGCACACAATAATTAAAAATACCGAGTGGGTGCTATAACGGGTTATCTCGCTTCCCCCAAAAACAAGCAAAAACAATTGAGTACTAGAAGTTGCGTATCACTTCTCGTGTTTAATGCTCCTGGTGAACATACTGTTGTAAAAAATCAATTTTAAAGAAGAAACGATTTTTAGATAATCATTTTTTTTTGTAAATAAATCGATGAACTAATAATGTCTTAAATCGATTAATTTATTAAACTCACCAAATTAATCGATTATAACAATTATTGATTGATTCACATGTAAACTAATCGACTTATTTAATAATCGATTATTTTATTGACATTCCTAATTATCATTCACTCATTCATTCATTAATGTACACGAGTTGTTAGCACGAATCGTTTATAATTTTCCCAGTACTTTACTTTATAATAAATTTAAAGTCGAGAAACCAGCTTCAGTCTTTACTTTAGACAATGATGGATGTAGCAAAAAAGGTAAATTAATTGTTACTATCCTTTGTGTCAACGGACGTACCTAAGTACTTTTAAGTTCAACCAATACGTGTTTAGTGTCCTTAGTTTTTTCTGAGCTTCACTGGAGAACACCGCATAGTCGGTATCATAATAAAAATAGTTTCATACAAGTAATATTTTTATTGTTTCTGGACCTAGAGAGATGTCTGAGGTATGTATTGTATACAACATAACCTCAACTATAGCATCTTATACAGTGATCTCTCACGAAAATTGTTGACTCATAGATGTTCTATGGTGGACATAATTCAAGCACGTGTTGTTTCAGGTACAGGACTACAAGGATTCCCTCAAGCAAAAAGCTGAACACTTAATAATAAAAGGCTTCCCAGAGAAAATTGTGAAACTCAATGAACTTTTAGAAACATCAAATTTCCAAAACCGAGATCTAGCTGATGTTCACCAGGTATTTATTTACAATTTGACAGAGTAGCTTACCATAAAATATCAAGAAAGCTGAAAAATTTGTTTGTTAGATGTTGTAAGCAACAATAGTAGTTATTATGGACATCTCCAATTTGGCTACCTACTTTTTTTCTAAAATTGACTTAAAGATTAGTATTGTATTCCAATTGGTTTATTGCATTAAATAGTTTATTTTCCTTTTGTTAAAATTGAGATTTCTTACATGATTTAATTTTAAAATTTTCCTGTATTTTTACACAAGAACAACTATTGGCACAGTTTTGTCATTGCAACTTAGGAAGATTATGAAAATAATTTAATAATGATAATTCTAAATATGCTGGGGGTTGGGACTTTACATACAGGGCCATTGGATTCGAAACTGAGCTGCACTTGTATATTATTATAAACATCAGATAATGAATATACTACATTTACTACTTTTCTTTTGTTTACATTGTACCTATTAAACAGACAAACAGTTCATGCATATAAATATTGTTTTATTCTTAAAGAAGGCAATCAAACCCACAACTTTGGTAGTAACCCTAACTGGTCGATGCCATTTATATTTTTTTTTTACATTTTTCCAGGATTTAAACATTCCAGTACCACCTCCATCAGCTGGTACAAACGAGCCAAATGCTAAGCGCCAGAAATTGGACTCCTCAGAGGTGTCTAGTAATTCCACCATAGAGGGAACAAGAGTGTATTCTCTTCCAAATGGCACAGTACCTTGTAACAAGCCCCTTTGTGACCTCATTCATCTGGTTAAGCCACACATTAGAGAACTGGTTGAAGATTCCAATTTAGTAAGTTTATGTTTATTTTGTGCCTTTCCTTTGATGATTAATAATGCAGGTAATTTTTACTCTTCATATAAGTTACAAATTCATGCTACTAGCCAGTGTTCTTACAGATTGATAAAGTATTATGGACTTATTCATAATAATCTTATAAGACTCTTTTAGTTCAAATGGACTTTGTCTCTATCTTACTAGTACAAATGTCAAGATGGCAGACAAAGACAAACAAATTATAAATCTATTTTCATTATAATCAGATTATAAACTGTTTATGGTTTGAGTTCAGCTAAACTTGGCACATTCAGAGTCTTTAATGGGTGACTGTTATTAGTAAATTTTTGTGTCTTTATATTTCAAAGAGCTTGGTCCCTGTTGCAGAAAGTAAATAAATATTTAGCTAGAGCCTGAGCTAGAGAATGTCACATAAATAAAACAAAGACTAAGTTATGTTAAAAAATATTTGGGTGCAGTTTTGATTATTATTATTATTATTATTTATTATGATTTATTAATTGAAAAGTTTACATAGTAGTTACATTTAACACACAGGTACTTACAAGTTTAGTTTAAGGTACAGCGCTTTATTACATTTCATGTTTTACTATGTAAACCAGAACATGATAAACCCTATCACTTAAACTAGGTTGAACCTGTATCATAAGTGATAGTGTTCGGCCAAGTGAAAGAAGATTGCACTTTTTAAGAGATTTTATCATGATTTGTTCTGTATTATTGTATTGTGATGTTTCAAATATAGTCTACATGGTTGCATGGGGCTTTGTATTATTTCTTATCTTTGTATCTCACACATAAGGAGTTTGGTTCCCCCTGTGACCATCAAGGTTGAAAAGTAGGGAATGTTGACACAAAAATCAGAATAAACTGCATTAATATCTGTTGTAGAGTTGTTTTGTTTCAATTAAAATTACATAACAATTCTCACCTCCATTAGATTGGACATAAATTTATGTTTATGTCCAATCTAGCAAATTGCAGTGGCTTCTACATCTGCCAACACTTTTGACTCTATAAAGATAACATAATATACATGTGTTAGAACAGTAATGGTTTAGATAGTAGATATACTGATATAAAATTGTTTACATACTTAGTTAAGATGCAATTTGTTTACAGCTCAAAATGTGGATTTCATTTATGATCCCTAAAATTGAGGATGGTAACAACTTTGGTGTATCAATACAAGAGGATACTCTTGCTGAAGTGCAGTCTGTCGAGTCGGAGGCGGCGGCGTTCTTCGACCAAATCTCACGGTACTTCATCTCGCGAGCGAAGATTGTGTCTAAGGTTGCCAAGTACCCACATATTGATGATTACAGAAGAGCTGTTAGAGTGAGTACTACTTAACTACTATATATATTATAGCTATTTCAGGTTTACACGATCTTAGGATTAGTGTGAAATCCGGTATAAAAAAATCTAACAATCAAAATTCGACCGCAGCTACTAAAAATGTTGGTACATACTACAAAAACGCTACTTTTCAGTATGACCTGATAAAGTTTTATGCCTAATAGGATGCTTAAAGAACTTCCGACTTTACTATTGTAAAAATACTATGATTATTTTGAAGTTTGAAACTTAGTGAGGTAATACATATAGGCATTTTAAGACCTTATGTGCAATAAAACGAAATCGCCAAAATGTAGTTCCAACTTTGTAGCTATGGTCGATAATTATATCAGTTTATGGACAGACAGGTCACATCCATACTAATATTGGAGCTGGGAAAGTAACTTGGTTTGTTGGCACATCATTCTGAAGATAGCATTTAAGCTGTTTTTCTACAGTAGTGTGATAAACGGCAATAGGCTCGCACCCTGAATTAGGACGTTAACATAGCCTGCGAAATATAAGTGATATTTACCTCTGCCTACGCCTCCAGGTAATACAGGCGTGAGTGCTATGTATGTATGTACCTCTTATTATTTTATTTAGAAACTAGCTGCCCCAGCGAACTTCATACCGCGTATTTCTCACCTTTTAAACGTTCCCTAGACCTCCACGAACATTTCAAGACCAAGATAAGATAAATCCGTTCAGCCGTTCTCGAGTTTTAGCGAGACTAACGAACAGCAATTGATTTTTTTATATATAGATTAATAATACTGTAATATCATTACAGTAATTTTAGGATTCATTGGTATTGTCACATACTGTATGCATTTACTACAATGTTCGTATTTTTGTATCAACAGGAATTGGACGAGAAAGAATATTTATCACTATGGCTGGTGATGTGTGAGATCCGCAACCGCTACTGTTCCCTGCACGACATTGTCATAAAGAATCTGGAGAAGATAAAAAAGCCTCGTTCATCCAATGCGGAGTCACTATACTAGGCCCAACACTATCTCAATAGTATCTTTAGACATTCAATTGTATGATACATTACGAATTGAGAACCTGACTTACCTTACGTTTTATTTTTTATTCACTAGTAAAGTTAAATGATGTAAATAGTTTTTAATTATAACATCTATGAACAGATTGACAAACTCAAGATTAAAAACGTAAGGCTGCAAAGTGTGTTATAGATTCAGGGCAATAAGAATGTACTATGTTTAGATGTATAATTTTCTAGTGAGTAAAAGATATAATTAATGAAGTCATATTGTGGTCTTACAGGAATAACGAGAGACTGAGAACTCTGTATTATTGTGAGATTGATTCTTGTTATGTTCTTGAGGACTGCAGTGTATGAATGAGTTTTATGTGTGACCACAATGTGATCATTTTTTCCGCCAGTGGTTACAAAACTATTCGTAAATAGGTTTAATTAAGCTAAAATAATATAATGTTACATAATCTAAAAAGACCTAATTAGATTTTCAAGTTTCGCATCCATTAATTTTAGTTCAAACTGCATACAAAATATTTCATATCTGACATTACCTACAAAGTGGCATGTATGTGGCTTACACATAGTATAATTTAATGATGTACCCTGTCGATAACAATGAATACATTTCTATAAATATGTAATGAGTTTTTTATTTATCTGGGTTTAGGGGACTAAGTCATAGAAAGAAGTTTGGTAGCAAAAAGAGTCTTTCTATCCAAGTACGAGCTTTAAAGAATGTACCTTTTTTATCCTTTAATAGCCCTACGCTTGACAACAACTTGCCTGTTGCTAAACAATGACGCAATCTACGATGAATCGCGCTTACCCAGTAAATACCGATTCACTCGTAACATGCCGGCAGATTCCACAACTTGGCAGTTCGCTGAGTTCGCACAGTAAAAGATAGTAAAGCCCTATGTGTGTACCCATAGAATTTCCATCATATATCGGTAGCGCATGTACCTACCTCTTCTTGTACGATGAAAGAATGGGGATGGGAGAATAAGATTATGCAATCCACACTCCGAAGTTTTTTTTTTGGACATTAACACACGGTCATCTGATCCCAAACTAAGCTGAGCTTGTAATATGGAAACCAAGTAACTGGTAATATACTACTTAAACATACTTAAATATAGATAATTACACCTAGACACAAGACAAACAGACATGTTCATCACACAAATGTTTGACTAGGGTGGTAATCGAACCCCCGATCTACGGCGTGAAAAGCAAGCATCTTACCGACCACGCCACCGGCCCGTCTAAAAGTCTAGTCTAGTTTATCCGATAAAAGACCGAAAACTACAAACTGGCATGCGGCGATGCTCAAGGCTTTACAATTTAACCTTGACAAGGGTTTCGCTGCCAATAAACCTTTATGCTCGCCGCGCCGTTTCAATAAACTCCAACGCAACGCCTCTAGTTGGTTTTGGCCGACTCGTCCCAAAGGTGCGAGCCCCCTCACTGAGGTATTCGGTAAGCCCATTTGTCTCTAAATCTCTAGGTACTGTGCAAACCGTAGACAGGTAGGAGGCTGGGGAGCGGAGAAACGGAAATATATGAATTAGAACTGCATTAAACCCTACCGACAGAGATCTAATGCAATTGTATTTATTAATATTTCTCCGTTCGAGTTCCGCTCCTAGGCAGTCTAATTGCGGTCGGCCAGCGGTGCACCGTGCCTCGGGTCCCGCTGGCCTTTCAAGACTAGCTCCAAAACTATAATGTGCTGCACTGAGCGGCATTGTTATGCACAGTGTACAACATATGTTTATTTTGGTGGACTTACTTACCTTCCTAAGCAAAAAAATTCTGAAAAGTTTGCACACATCTGTTTACTTTTGTGCGCTCACACACCAAGTAGTGGACCTGGGATCAAGTATCGTACTGTAAGGATATTGATACATCTAGCATAGACAATAGAGATTACCTTCAAAAAAAGATTACTAAACAGGTTTTACTTTCTATTTACAGGCCTTTAATAAAATTGACGTTAATTAAGGTTCTTTTTTTAGAAATTCACACACATAGACTTAACTTTCAAAGGTAGGTTTTATTATTTTGACGTTAGACTTTGAACAATATATTTTTTATTTAGATATATTATTTTATTACACTTTTGTTTATTACAGGATATTAATTAATTTAATTATGGTAATAACTTGTTAAAGGACAGAATAATCATGGCGAGCGATATTGATAAATGCAACTTTGGAGACAGCGCGAGGAACGCAACGCTTTATGATATTAGAGCCAAAAAGTCCAATCACATATTCGACGGTGCTGGAGAAAACATACAGTATCACAGTGATTCGGAGTCTATCGCATCTCGGAAGAGTAGGACACGTTATATAAATCCGGCTATTTACATAGAGCCTGTGGAATCTACGCACTCTGTGACGTCACTGCAGACTGGTTCTTATATTTCGGACGTGACCCCACATCCACACAGCACTTACAGAAGTAATTCTACACCGTTGTTGACTGGTCGCGACTCCAGTGCTTCTTCTGGGGTCAAGCGGAAGTCTTGTAGACTGTCAGAGTCCTTGAATACAGACAGGGATGACGTGGAAGAGACTCCTCGCTGTGACAGAACATATAGAGAGGATGGACCGGACACGTTTAGATTATCAGTCGCTTCAGTTTCGACGACAACCACGGCAAAACAAGAAAGGGAACGTAGTGAAAAGAAAAAGCAAGAAGCATTTAAACAATGGCTTGCACGGAAAGATCTAGAGGTACCTACTTACTACTACGAGGTTACTTGCAG
The DNA here is from genome assembly GCA_936450015.1 of Meganola albula. Taxonomy (NCBI): domain Eukaryota; kingdom Metazoa; phylum Arthropoda; class Insecta; order Lepidoptera; family Nolidae; genus Meganola; species Meganola albula. The sequence goes on along the minus strand of OW388155.1, from coordinate 5,621,457 downwards.
TGTTTTTGACAATAGTAATTCAAATAATTCAAAGTATTTTGACAACGTGTTCGTTGACCACGTTACTCAGTGATTTTGACCTTAAGGTCAAAAGCAGTGACGTCTAGCTTTTAACTGCTTTTACCTTCACCTCACAGCATGTAATCTTGACCTCAAAGTGCTCAAACTGATTTAATATTTTTTTTGAAAAACAACATAACCATAATTGGTTTTTAAATCCTAAACTAAGTGCCCTGAAGGCTGGCCCTAAACGTTTTGTGTATTTTTCTTATAATAGGTACCTAGGTCAGGTCAGTTATAGGTTCACAAATAGACATGAGTCTTCAAAAAAACTGATAAGTAGTACCTAGTTAGGTAGGTACCTACTGAGTTGACCATAATCCGTTGCTATTCACATCGAGCATTTTCCAACCATCTTTGGCCTCCCTATTTAGTCTGACGGGGTCGTACGATAAATTTGCTGGTGACCAAATTTCAATTAAGAGTTCTTTTATTACATTCTTCAGCAATATTAAGTTTGATACATTGTTGTTTTAGCTTGCTAATCCGGTGGGCTATATCGATAGCTTTCGATTCTTTAACCTGCTGGCGTATTAAGAGTGTTTAAAGCGATTATGATTCCGGTGAAAGAAAGGGATGCGTACAGTGGGTATATTAGCATTCCTCTCTTTCAACTGAATAAAAATCGCTTTTTACACTCAAAATACGATACCTATGAGTTAGGTCACACGAGGGTACACCAGTACCTATACTTTCGTCTTCAGAATTTGGAATGGGTGATCTAACGATTGGCCAAAAATGCCAACCTAATCTATTATGGTGGTTTGTTCACGTACAATGAATGTGGTCTCGTAGGTACCTATATCATATTGCTTAATTTGTTAGAAACGAGAAAAAGCTCGCCTTGAAAAGATGAAGCATCAACCTGCTCATACATCAACTCCAGAGCAACGCGAAGAGTCATACCGGCGGTGGCTCGAACGCAAGCGGTCAGAGACAGAGCGGCAACGTGCCGAGGAGATTATGCGCCGCTACAGACACAACGAACAGATAGAAAAGGAGAAGAACAAGAGGGAAAGAGACAAGGAGGAGAAACTCGCAGAGTGGATACGACGGAAAGAGGAGGAGATGAAAGGTTAGCACTAGCACATTTCGACAAAATAGTTTTTTAATCAAAAGCTGTAAATTGGCACCGACAAAGTCGGAAAGGGAGTGTATACCAATAAACATCAGTAATACTATTTGGCGTATTTCAATGGCTGACATTTAATGTATGGTTAAAAAGAGAGTTTAAATAAAGTTCTTTAAGGAATAAAAAATTGCCTTTGTCTACAGCAATGAAGACAGCGTCGGAGCGCAGAGCTGCACGCGCCGCGATAGAGGAGGAGCGACGTCGGGCAAAAGGCGAGCGCGCTTTCCGGGACTGGCTCCGTACTAGCAAGAATAAGCCTTTACCAGTGCCTCTCAATCAGGGCGAACTTAGTAAGTGAACTTAGGTAAAACCCTCGACCTAGGTAGTTACTATGCGTTTAATAAGAATAGGATTGGAAATCCGTCATTTTGGAACGGAGTGCACAGCAACTTCCCATTTTTTATTACTGTGGGCAAAAACATCTAGAGGAAAATTGCGCATATCACATTGTGGTGTAAATGGGCGCAAGAAAACCAGGTGTTCGTGCCCACACATCTTTGTGTGGTTTATTTTATGTGACATCCACCAATCCGCACTTGGCCAGTGTGTGTGGATTAAGGCCTAAACTCTCTCAACTCGTAAGATAAATGAGTGAAGACCCGTGTCTAACAGTGGGAAATTAAAAACGGTTAAGGTGATATTTTGTTAACTTCGGAAGGCAAAAAAGCGGTGTAATAAAATAAAAGGTGTGTGTATGTCTGTGTACACATTAGTGGCACCCTAGCGCGTAAATTGCCTTAGGTAGGTAGCTTCATACTTTTCTATACAAATCACTTTTTCATACATTTTAACATAATATTAATATATGTGTGGTTTGATATTTTGTGCTGACGCTACTTTTTGATATGAAATTAGCCGCGAGACCAGTCCTATTCTTATTTGAAACGCATACGTTGTCTTTTATCTGTCGGAAATACGTGCTGTCCTGCTATCAATGCATTAAGTAGGTACCTACTTGTCAGACGGTATATATTTAAATAATAAAATAAAATAAATACTAGTAAGAAATTGACAAAGTCCATTTTAACTAAAGAGTCCTTTATGATTTTGATAAGACCGTTGAAATATAGGTACGTGGTGTTATACGTTTAAAGATCACAAAATTTAAATCCCTTATACCTAAAATTGAGTCGGCTATTGAGAGTAAGTTGCCTAATGTAAGTTTGAAACCTAAAGTAAATGTTTATTCTAGGTATGCGTGGGTCAGTGTCACAAATGTACATAAATCCTGTGCCTTGGCAGTTTCCAACATGAAATGAGAAGATATTATTGATATGATTAATTGTAGGTACTTAATATTTTTAAATCATCCGACATCGTCTATTTTATCGATGCTTATGTCTAAATCATAATATTGTGTTACTCATTTGAACTATTTATAACTATTTAGGAATCGATGTACTCCAGTTTTAGAATAAATTTTCTTTAGAATAACTTTATCGGATCGTTGTGTTAAATAACAGCTGTGTGCTCACAAATAAAAGAAGCCAATAATGTTTGACAAGTTTTATTTAAGATTGCAAGGTATGTAGGGTCCCGTCAAGTATACACAATATAATATAATTATTAACGACTATCAAGAACGAGTATCTAATATTCGGCACGCGATTTTACCTAACATTTATTAACTAGTACACTAACAAAATAATATTGTGATTGCAAAATGTGCATTAAAAGGCAAATAAATGCTTTCTTTATTATCGACCCTTGGCTTTACCACAGAGCACCCTGCTCAGTCTTCCTGCCACGAAATAGCATCCCGTGGCGAGACTATATTCGTCCCAGTAGTATATAAAACAAATGATGTAATAAATTGTTAATTCGCCAGTAGCTCCATTTGATGCAGTTTCGTGGCCGCTAGTGATGGTGTCTTCGTTCGAAATTCAATGCTCTGTGTCAACCAGCTATTCTAAATACCAATTCAATAACCTATCAATGATTTCAGTTACGTTTATCTATGTCCTAGTAAGTTTCTTCTTCCTCTTTTAACCTGAGTATATCCGACTTGTTCATGAAGTAATATGTAGGTTGACGGCCTTTCAGGTCTTTTAGTACGCGCTTCGAGCCGGCTCGGATCAGCACCCTGCTTAGAGACTCAATCTTTTCTACTCCCATGGCGTAGTGCAGAGGTGTACGCTCCAACTGAAAAGAGTTCGTAACAATAATTATCAAAGATTGAGAAGAAAGAGCGGAGTTGAAAATTCATTATAAATCAATTTGTTCGTCGATTTCATAAAGGTCAAATTGACTTTTATTTTTGGGAAGATATTAGCTATATAATTGGTTCTTAGGATTTTGACTCGGGAAGAAATCAAGACACCCTGCCAGAAGTATTTTAGGATATAAAATATATCTAAAATCATACAAACACGTGACTTAGGTATAAATAATATTTGAGGTTTTACATTGTCTCCAACTCTCAGTAACTCGGGGTAGGTTTCTGCCAGGAAAGCGACGACGTCTTCGTGCTGCGACAACACAGCAACGTGTAGCGCGGTCCGACCGAAGGCGTTTTGACTGCGAGCGAGTGTGCGCGCACCCTCTCCTGCCAACGCAACCTTTACTGCTGCTGTATCGCCTCTTCTTACCGCCGCGTGAAGTTGGTCACGTGATTCCTTAAATAACAACCGTATTTTTCTGTAATTACATTTCGATTTAGAGAAAACATTTACACAATTTTGGCCATAATTGTGCTTAAACCTCAAAAGCAGGTATGGAAGCTAGCACGTTGGACATCTCAACGTCTCCTCGCTGCGCGACTACTTCTGTAATAGACACGCCTTCTTCATCGACCACGTCCAAGATGTGATCATATCCTTCTAATAACAATTCCATTATCTTTTCTGTGTTACCTATAAAAGAGGCGTTTAAAGATACAATTGTTTAGATATATTAGATTATATATTAGATACATATTGGGTACATTGCATAAAATCTTACAATGTCTTACCTCTAGCGGCAAGATGTAGAACCCATTTATCAATTTCAACAGTGTTTTCCGGTACATTTGCCTGTATAGACACGTCTCTAGCAGTCCTGTATAATTCGTCTCTGTAGCCCAAGCTAATGTCGGACTCTTGAAGGAGCTGGAACAGAGCGTTACGCGCGTGTGTGCGCGCAGCAGCAAAGTGAAGCATAGACTGGCCATGTTCATCCTGAAAAATAAAGTTTATATAAAAGATAGGCACTTGAACGACGCTGCTACGGTGTAGCTCAATAGCTACGAAAATATTTCGCAGCAATGACTACTACGAGGCTACGACACTTTGCTACGAGTTTCGTAGTTTAGTGAAAAGCACTGCTACGATTTAAAAATTGCAATTTTGATTTGTTTATTTACCCTGTTGGCGCTACTAAATGCAGTTTCTGGAGCATCGGGACTAGTGATAGGCTGCGGATCTACTGTCACCACATCTATAGGCCGGTGGGGTTTGGTAGCTGTAAGTGTGTTTCGAACTTCCTTAGCCGACAGTTTTTCGTCAACAGGTGGCGGAGGTTCGTCATTTTCCACTTCACCAGCTTCTTGTGTTACTAATGTATTTTCCTGCAAAGAAAATGTTAACTGTTTAATCTTAAATTAAAAATGAGTGTTATTTGCGTAAAATGAAATATTTATTATATAAAATTTCTATGTTACAATGTTTGTTACCGTACTCCTCCGAAACGGCTTTATCGATTTTTACTAAATTTTATATGCGTATTCAGTAGGTCTGAGAATCGGTTAATATCTATTTTTCATACCCCTAGGTGATAAGGGTTGTTCACCCTTACATTTTTTAAATTTTTGGATGAATTTGTTTGTTTTTATTTTTGTATAATGTGGCATTAAAAATACATACGTATTACATTAGTAATACGTGGTACGAAGTTCGCTGGGGCAGCTAGTAGTGATATATAATTAGCTAAATTATATATAACAATAATAATTCTCACTTGTGTTCCAATCAATGGTTTCTCTCGCTCCGGAAAGTTGTGAAGAAAACTTGCTAAGAATGCAACAGGATCTTTAGGTTTTATATTAGCCACCTCGGTTAGACCTTTGATCAAAGGATCGCCGAGAGCTGCAAACATATCGTCTAAATAAACGTTCTTATTGACATTTTCTACGTCCATATTTTCAATGTTATTCAAAACTTTAATAGGAGCTTACACTTTGCGAGGAATCTACCCTCGTCCGTACGAAAGATGGGAATGTCCATGTGGCCGTTGTCGGCGTGGTTTGTACCTGAAACCGATCAATTATGTACTATGATGGCCTTCAATGTGTGTTCGTGTGGGAGGAGGGGTGCAACACAGGTGCTTTAACGCGATCGTAAACACCTGGTGGGGCAGTGGGTGGATATTCGTAATCGATAGTAGTAGTGGTGACGACGACTGGACAAAACGACAAGCGCTTTATTAGTGTAGCCAACATCGTTAATGATACGACAACCCACTGCTATTGATCGGCGAAAAGTACACCGCTTATTGACATCGAATTATGCAACAATTACAATTGGTTTTTGTAGCAAATTAAGTTTATATTTCAACTACAAAGATCTATCCAAACATTCTCTCAGAATATACTTATACCGGGCCTTGACGTCTATTACAGACGATTTAAGCAGTGTTCTTTAAGAGAGACCTTAATAATAGTAACAGAAAATACCACACTGCACACATAGTATCTAATGTTGGAAAGACAGAAATGGTTGATGATGAGCGTGCAATAATACTTAAAGCGTTGTTGTTCTAGTGTAAAGCTTAAAATTTTGCTATTATTAACTCTGGTGTAAGACTCACACGGATACGACACTCCACAAGTACATGAAGAAAATTTTCTAATACTGACCTAAACAGATGAAAAGACTAGATATTGCTCAACTCCCAACTATTCACTGGTACTGGCTGTACCTACAATCTTTCCAACATTCGATAATAAGTGAAATAGTGTGTATAGTGTGATATTGTGCAAGAAATGTATGTTTTAGAATTGCGATATTTATAGCTTTTCCTTCTTTTCCGGGCTATCTTGTCCGGTCAGGCTACTTCTTTTTCTGCGGAAAATATTAGATAGCATAGTTGCTATATGAGCAGAGTTTTGCATCGATAAATCCCTTTCCAAGTGAAGAAGGTTAGAAGCAGCTGTAGCGAAATCGTTAAAACAATTGTTTTCTGTTATACTTAAGCACTGATAGTTACTGATCCTAGCAATTTCTGGACTCAACGTTTCACGATACTGCAGACCTCTCATTGCGCATAAGTGTTTCATATTGTCAGCATCCTTCGACAGGCCAGGAAAATTAACAATGAGACTGAATCTAATACCAGAGCCAAGAAAAGTTGGGCGGGCCGATAGGTAGCCAAGCTTTTTATCCCAAGTAAACTGAAGTTTTTCATGGAAATGAGTCATGATATACGTCAGTTTGCTATATGGTAGACCGATTTCTCCAGGACAGTCTTGTGATGTAGAGACCAGTATACGTAGGTGGTCATGCACGTTAATCCACACAGCCACAGTTTTATCATCGCTTACAAATACCCCTCGACCATAAGGCCAATGCTTTCCGTGTAGTCTCAAAGAGTCGTCAATCTCTTCTTTATTGCATAGGGCAATTAGAAGTCCACTTGCTGCTAAAGTAGCGCATATTTCTGATGGTTTTTCCATTACTTCATTCATGGTATAATAAGTTCCCCCTTTTTGATCTGATTCAGGGTTTGATTGAGCACTGAACTTTGAAAAATCTTCTTCCATTAATATTGTGGTTATTACGCGTTCTATAGTTTCTAATTTTCCTACTTTTAAGTTTAAAGGTAACTCAAAGCCTTCTAAATTTCTTGAACATTCTATTGTACCCGAAAGTACAAATTCGTCATTTGGGTCGATATTTAATTCCACTAGTTCTGGTTTCACCGGTGGCATTTGTATGAAGTCAGATTTAGGATGAGTTGGTAAATCAGTATTTATGCTCACATTGTGAAGATCTTTTACAAGTGGTATCAAAAATTCCTGAAATACTTCGTAAACGTAATAATCAGGGGCTGTGATTCCTCCAGGAAAATCTTCTTCGACAGTTTGAATAATGTTTCTATTATCTGGAAGTTTCTTTACTGCTGGCCAAATGACGTCGAAAAGATCGTGATCCAACTTTGTGATTCTTTGCTTGACCATATCAAAAGTGGATCTTTTGAGAAATCTTCCGACAACTAGTGGGGGCGTTGCTCTATTAGACGACGCTGATAGAGGTGTTCTTGTTGGTCTAGCAGATGCGAGAAGACGGTAACACCGCTCTAAGGTATCTAAAGCTTCAGGAGCATCCAAAATCCGACGAGATGAAACCTGATCCTCGGGAACTGGACATAGTACTTAAGATTAGAAAACTGATATTAAACTATGAAATGGGTTTATAAAATGGTTGGGCTGGCACAGCGGTGAAATTATGTTACGTACCTTTGTCAGCAAACATATTATCGACAGCATCTTCACTGATTCCATAGTCCAATAATATTTGATGAAATGGTAATAATTTAGGGTTGCTTAGATAATCTTCTGACGACTTTCCGTTCTGTGAAAAGATAATAAACTGTACATATTTAAACAACAACAGAAAGCTGCGAAGTTACTATAAAATTCATTTTTTTTCTTACGTCATCAAGATCTTTCGAATTAGCACCCAGCTGTTGAAGTAAATTGTAATAATGCCCATTATCAGGGAGGACTGCTGCATAATGCAAAGCTGTTCTTCCTTCAAAGTCTACTGCTGATAGAGTCTCTGGAAACCTAAAAATAAATGCTTGGTCTTCGTACAAATTTAAATAAAATTACTTTGATTAAAGCAGTAGTAAAAATATAATTAAAAATATTTTATTTTAGTGGAAAGACTTGCCTTCCTCCCAAATACTTAATTATGTTTGTTTTTCCAAATATTGTCGCCACATGTAATGGTGTTGCACCATTTGGTGATATAGGGTCTCTAGCTATAGCAAATTTTCTTCTATCCAATGCTGCTTGAAGGTCTCTTAAATTTCCTTCTCTTGCAGCTACATGTACTTTATTAATTTTTTGCTAGAAAAATATACAAAATGTATTTTATTTTTAATTGTGTATCGGATTTTGTGTGATACCCAATACAAAAATTTTACTTACCATATAAGTAGGTACATTATCAAGAAATGCTTGAAGTTCAGAGTTTCTTGATTGTCTTCCAATAAGCCTTGATCCTTCACCGTTTAAAACTAATGTAGCTAACATTTCCATGTTCGCGTTGTTTATCAAATCTGTGACTTCTGGGTCTATTTCATTGTCCTGAAAAATATTTACGTGATACATAGGTACTCATACCAATGCAATAGAGATCGGCTATACCTACGCTGTGATAAGAGACTGCCTACATCTATCTTCTAATACGAGTAACTAGAAAGCTAGCAAATCAATTCATGACAGTGGTGTTACGAAGTGTCTGTGAAAGTTACACAGTGCTACAATGATGCTTCTACTCTAATAAACACCACAATCAAATTACTACTTTACGTAGGTATTACCTTCTTTATTCGCTTCATTACTTGATGAATAATTTCATGAAATACTTACAACTTCGAGAACTTCTCCGTGAACTGATCCCTCTTTTTGCATCAAACTTGCATCCTCTGAATCCTGTTCAGCTTCACAATTAATAACGCCTTCAATAAGACTCTCTTGTGAGTTCCTCCCGTGGTTCACGTTTCCTTAATTAGCAAAATAATAAAAATATTGAACTCGTCAGGGACCCTTTATAATTTTTATTACTAATTACGAGGATTATATTTTTATAGTTTCGTGTATTGTGCCAGAAGAAATTTCGGCTTTACCTCTGTTGGCACTTTTTATATCCGAGAGTGCCGCTGTACTTTTCATATTAGAATCGCTATATTCAGATTGTGTGTCACCTTGCACTTGTACATCATCATCATCTTCACTGTGCTCACCATTAGTATTACCTTCATTTGTTGCAACATCCAAATCTTCAGCTTCAACTTGGCCTTCAGTACCATTCACCTTAATTTCATTTTCACCATTTTGATTTTCTTCAAAATCTGGAGTTTCATCTTCATTTTCAATGTCATTTTCATTTTGTGAGATTGTGTCTTGCATCTCTTCTTTGAGTGAATTTTTGTCATCAGTGTCATTTATTTCTGTTTCTTCTTGGTTCTGATGTTCGTCTTCACCCGCTACGACATCAACAATGTTTTTATGAGAATCATCATTTTGATTATATTGTTCTTCCTGATCTTGTAAATCCTCATTGTTTGTATTATCATGATCTTGATTTTCTTCGGTTTCCTGTTCCGTGACTTTTACATTCGACTCACTTTCTATTGCGTCATTGGCACTGCATTTGAAGTTGTCATCGTTATTTTCTTCAGATTCAATATTTTCACAATTTTCTTCCGGTTCTATTTCATTTTCAGGTGTCTCCTCTTTGTCATCTTCATGATCATTATTTTGCTCTTCTTTGTCATCTTCTTCTACTTCGTTTTGTTCATCTTCACCATAGTTTATTTCTTCATTTTGTTCGGTTTCTTGATTTTGTATGTCATCTTCACATTGCCTTTGTTCTTGTTGCTCATCATGTTCTTCCTCTTCTTCTTCATTTCTAGGATTTGTTTCTTCCAGTTCCTAAAAATCACAAGATAAATGTTCATGCAAATGTTTTTAAAAAGCTGGGCAACTTAATTGTGATGGCATCCATTGGCAGTTTAACATGCAATTCTCACCTTTGTACTTTCTGCGATGGTATTAGACTTTGTTTCATCCAAATCAGGTAAATTACTAATCATATCCCGCGTACTGCTACCTTTCATGCCACCAATACGAGTATCCGTGCTGTCAGATACAGTATTTGTGTCTTTTGAAGAAATATTTTCATTTGAAGCCTTATGATTTTTCCTCCGCGACTTTTTATTTAATTCAGCTATGACTTCGGTGTCTAATAACTTCCAGTCCCAAGAACTTGGATAAGCACTAGATGGAGTACGAGGTGCATCAGGCAATGTTTTGAATATATTTTTGTCTATTTCTTGAGGTCTGTTTATGTAATAACCGGCGGTTTTGTTTTTCTTAAATTTAAAGAATAACTATTACTTAAGAACCATGCAAATATATGTAGTAATTGTGACGAATCAAGAGGACTATACTTACATTATCAACAATACTTTGATCAGCACCCAGACTAACGAGAGTGTCGAATGTGTGTTGATCGTCTCTCACAGCAGCTGCATAGTGAAGAGGCGTGCGCCCATCGTTATCGATGTCGTTTATACCTTGTGGATACCTCTCAGTTATGTACTTTAAAATACCTCCATGTCCAAGACCTGCAGCCTAATTGAAACCATAATTTTGTCAATGGACTAAACATTTGATGATATAACTCAATTTAAAAAATTAAAGAACTCCGACTTTTATTTATTTTCGCTTAGAACACTCCCGACTAATTCGTCTTTCAATCTCGTCGTCGTTTTTGGGTCGGGAGTTAAACAAACGAATTAAGAAATTACCTTGTGCAATATGGTCATATTGTTGGGATCTCTGCATGATAGAGCAAGTGGTGGTACCGGGTCTGCCGTGTGTTTTATAAGACCTTCTAGGTCGTTTTGTATAACAGCGCTGTGGATGTCTTTTATTGTGTTCTGAAATTTTAACAGTACCAATTATTTTCAGGCCACTTTATTACAAAATAGAGAATACATTAGGTTTATCAGAATCCGACACATCTGCAATATATTATTCGAATACAGAATCTAACAAGCAAAGACGTCAATATTTACCATTATGTAAGGCACGGCTTCCAAAAATTTCTTTACTACAGGCTGGTTGGAGACTTCACTGAGCAGCCTGGCCCCGTGCCCATCCCATACCACGCGCTGAAGACGCGCCATGTCGCAGTCGTGGCACCATATCCGAATGTTGTGCCTTTTGATCACTAGACCTAGACAAAATATGGTAATCATTTTAGTTGTCTCTCTCTGAAAATTTATTAGCTTCTAATCAAACATTTCACAACTAATTGCATGATATAAAAATGAGGGTGGTTAAAAGCTTACGTATTTCCTGAGATTAATCAATTAATCGTGAAAAGCGTAATCTTTGCCATGATTTAAATAGCGAACCATATACCATTGGATTTCCAATAAAAATCTACATTTTTTTATTTAATGAATAAAATGTTACCTATAACATAATAACGCTTCGTAGATGTAAAAGTATAGCTTGGTACACGGAAATTAATATTTTATAATAATACAATCAGTTTTAAAGGTCAAGGCGAGTGTTATTTACAGAAAAATCTACCTTTAAACAGGTTATATAATTATTAATTAGTGTTAGCGTTTCTTAGATTTCCCTTCACGCAAAAGCGTGACACAGGCGATGTAATAATGCCTACTTTGTTAACATGTAAACTTCTATTATTAAAACGAATATTAAGCAAACGAATAATAAAACTAAATATCAATTAAGAGGCTATATGATATCACGTCATAAGTTTCAGTTGGTAGGATTTTTTATTAGTTTGATGATGTGTTAATTACTTTTGCGTTTATTAGCTTTTATCTAAAATTATTTTATTTAACAAAAACCAGATGCTTAGCATATAGTTATAAGTTTTTATTACAGAGCACAGCACAGCATTTTGTTTACTTTACTAAACAAAATTCAAATAGCGATAGATGCGCGTCGGTTCTAAGCATTTATGGTTGTAAGCCAATAGAAGTTCGTAGAGCTGGGCATTATTACATACATGTCTGTACGTAGGTTACAGAAGCAGGTTGATACGCGTAATATTCAATCTTTGAGTATTTAGAAGGCTTCGGAAATTGGTTGGTTATTAATTCGGATGTTTATTTTATTTTATCATTGTTCGTACCTACAACAACTACGTTATTATGAATGAATTAGTCATCCTCTTAATGGATCTATTAAAATTTCAAGTTGGTTTCTTCGTTATTTTTATTACTTGTTTGTTTGCATTCGGACCGATATCATAAATTAGGATTCACAGCTCCTATAAAAGATACCGAATAGGTAGCTAACTCAAAGTTAAACGAGGTGCGTGTCAATCAAGATTTCTATTAGTAACAATCGATTAATCGAGAAAGTATTGTGTAGATTAAATAGGTTTGTAGGTAGGTAATAAAATATTAATTTGCATGTACTGGGTGTGGATTTTGAAACTTATCTTTGGAATACCATACAGTAGAAGCACAAGAAGAAGTGTGAGCATGACCAACTAGATTAGACCCATAACATAAAGTGTTTATCAAACCAAATGAGATCTAAGCACCTAGATTTTAAATTTCTTTACTTGAAGTAACATTTGTTAATTCAATCGAGACCTTATTATGTAAGTTGCACATTATGCAACTTTCTATGTACGAAACATGCAGCAATCGCCAATTGAATATTGTTGGGATGTTTTTCAATATACACTGATGTGATAGAATTCTGAGAGTGGTGATAGATCCAAAAATGTTAGAATATTGATATAACATGAAGGAGACAACCGATTTGTACGAATGCTCTTTATTGTACCAAATATGCATTGTTAAATTAGGAACCTAGATTACACAATGTCGATGGACTAATGCGCGTGTCAAAAAACGACACTACGTCACAGTTAGGCACATGTACTTGGAAAATAATATAGAAGTAGGTTGTACAACGATAGCATGTGCATGACGTGCGGTGATTGTCATTGGTGCCTTTAAAAAATAGCAATTCCTTTGCTACAATTGACTGAATGAAACAAATTGAGAGAACTATTGGCATGGTTTTCTATGAAATAGATACCTACTTGTAAAGTGCAGTTGGGTTAATACTCATAACATATTTTAATAGATACCTACTTATATCATTTACGTATAATATAGTATCTATAATTGAATAAATTAATGTTAAGCAATGCCCCCACCTGTCTAGTTGTGATCACCTAGAAATAGATAGGTACTTACAACAATTATAAAAATTCGATACATATTGGTCTTAAGGCAATATCGTCAATGTCTACTGGTGTCAAGGCCGCTGTTAGTCAGCCCGAAGTCAGACAGATAGGCTTAATATTTAATGAGTTGTCAATCGATCGATGTTACTCACCTGCCCATACCTTTGAAACCTACTTTCCTTTCAATATAGGACAATAACAAATCGAAACTTTTCATATAATATGTATGTAAATTATGTCTATGCGTAGTAGTTTCACTTGCTTGCTAGATTTACTAATTCATTTTAGTTGATGCCACATATTAGGTAGGCACCTTGATAAGTATAAAGGCAATGCTTTAGCAGGTTAGGGTTAATTGAATCAGGCTGTAATTAAGTAGTTATCCGAAAACATTTACACAGCCAAAGTAATACTAAATTGTTACAACCGCAATTGTTGTGTGCAAGACGATTATCATTTGTTTTTGATTAGGTATACCATTTTCTTCCACACACCAGAAGAGTAATCAAAGTCGACTTTTAGCTAGAAGTGCAATCCCTTCGCCTCGACAACGTCGCGCTGCCCGGCTTATGAACCTTCCGTATCCTACTCCTTAAAGGTAGGAGTACCTAAGGCGCGCTTAAGTTACTAGTACTCGAGTTAATATAATATAATTTTACGTTAAAACAAATTCTCCATATATAAACTTTCGAACCGTCATAATTTTTCCTTCGTTAAAAGTTTTCTGGCTGCTGACAAAATTGCCATATACCTATTAGCTTTTTAAAAAAAATACTTATGTAGGCGTAATAACATCTCAGAAAGAGTTAATATTATTGTAAAATTAAATCAAGATGGTAAAGAAGACAATAATATTGGCGAAGCAACAAGTTCGCGTGTTTGCTTTACATTCTGAGATTATATAACACGAGCTAACACTTCAAAACTATATTCGACTCGCGATTTGATTACTGGATTCTTCAAGTTCTAAGCGTGTTTGTGTTGAAGGCACGAAGTTTGTGAATGAATATGGTGCTTTAGATTTTAATGAGGTAATTTTGTCGTTTTGATGATTTGAAAATGTTCTCAGTTCCTTAATTTTGACGATAAGTTATGCTGCAGCAACAGTCATCATGATACCCCATCTGGGCAGCCCTAATGTTGAGTCACGCAACTGTTTGCCTGAAGTTCCTACTACTAGCATATTGAATACAAATTTGTCAGTTTATCTGATTGTCGTGTATCGCGAGTCTCTTTACTGCTCTGCTGTTGATCCTAGCTTACAGAAGAAGCAGTGGCGGGATTGCGGTGGTGGCTTCAGTCTCATAAAAGTTAATGAATGAATGATAAATGATAAAAATAATTAATAAAAAATACGCTATGTATAGTCAGCTACAAAAATGATTAACAGATTCAAGGTTACAACATTAGTAGTTTATAATGAACAGTCACACGACAGTTATTGGGATCTTTTAGTGTAAAGGTGATTTGTAATATTGAAACTTTTAATCAACTTTTGTAGCTGACTGTACCTACTCAGCTTTTCGTTGCTCAAATATTGCCTTAACATACACTGAAGTAGACTTTGTAATCTAAAACCATTACCTCTATTTTTATGGATTCTAGATTGTAGCAGACTGGTCAATCGTTTTAGACGTATATAAAATCCAAGGTAGCCGTAATAAAGGGGTGCGCCTCAGAAAAGGCTTATAAAATACATATTCATGACCACGCAACCGCGCCTGGAAGCCAAGCCTTCGCACGCTAATGAAATTATTAGGAAATAGATGTTTACGGTCAGCAACTAAATCTGACAAACTTTTTATAACTTAAATTAATTAATACTAAATAAGTGGGTACCTATGTTATAAGTAATTATAAAACCAACTAGCCACTCGCTTCAGTTTTACATGGTAAAAACTTTTTCGTGTAATTTTCAAATTCTAAAAGACAAATAAAAAATATATATATACACTCATTTATGTATATTTTATATTAAATTTTTTTATCTGACACTAACGAACTAAATAAAAGAAAATTACCTATTGCAGTGCAGTTTTGCTTAAGTTTGGCGTTTACGCACTTGTTTGTACTAAGTAGTAAGAGTGGTACTTAAATTATTTAAATACCTGACTGCAATGGGATTCGCCCGTCGTTTGGTAGCAACTTAATAATAGCCGTTAGTTTAAAAGTTAATATTCATTAATAGTTCCTAAATATTACCCATTTCTATTTATAAGGATTCTTTTTCTGACTGTACGTGGGCATTTTATACCAATAAAGGTGAAAAGAAACTTCAAAAATCAAGGTTACCTTATCTGTAAGTATAAACATTATTTTCCATAAACATGTGAAGGTCGGGTCATTTCACAGTTGGCGATGACAAGGATAAATTAAAAGTGGACTTAGTATATAACTAAATCTGGAATATAGATTGGAAAAGGTAAGTAAAAGGTAAAGGTTGTAAAAGGTAGTATATTTTATGGAAAAGGTAAGTAGATATAAGTAAATAATTGTATCAAATTTAATTACTCCTTTAAGAAGAATTTAATACAAACCTAATGTTATATAGAACTTTGGATTACAATTTTTTAAAAATATGTTATAACTAGAACTTGAAATAAACTTTAAAAATAAAAAAATATATAAATAATTAAAAATAAAGGCTCGTCACAACCTTCCGCGATGGCACTACCTACTGCTAAATGTGGGAGGAAATGTGTTTATAAATAACGAATATAATTTTGCCCAACCGGATGTCCCAAAGACACTTCACTTATTTTTCTACAAGCTGTTGTCCAAAATTGGACCTTTTCCAGAAGGTAATGTTTAGCATGCCTACTTAGTAACAAGTCACTAAACACATAAAATAAACACGTTACATGGTTACATAAGCTTTGGAACATTGTGAACACAGGAAGTTCAAACATGGATGACATAAACATGCCAACAATGTCCGCAGGTAAGTAGGTAGTTGTACTGCTAGATTACATGCAAAAAGTGGACAGAGTATAGTAATTCTATAATTAGAGAGACCTCTAGTGAAAATCTGTACGGCTGTGGGTCAATAATTGTGGAACTACATAGTGGCCTGTCAATTTTGGTAGAATTACACTTTATTGCGAGGGTTTGCTTTAAATTCATGCTATTGGTTCGACAGTTAAAATTAAATAATCTTTTCGTCTAGAACTAGAAGCAGACCCACATCAGTGCCTAAATTGAGTATTATTCGTTTGGATATATTGGAAATAACTAACTATGCAATTAGAACATAAGACAATGTTTCTAGCATATATCGTACATAAATCTACTTTCATACTAGACTTTTCCATTAAACAAATAAGCTATTTGCTTTCAAATAGATGGAATATTGTTTCATTCTGTGAACTGCGTTGAATGTGGTTTTTACACATAATTGTTATTCGTAATTGGTATTCTAGCTCACAACACAAACTTATTTTGGTATTTTTATTTATTCAATCAATATTTATTAAGTTTGATTGATAAATAGTTAGTTATTTTTACAATTTATTTTTAGCCCATTATATTTTTATTCTGATTTATCCCAGTGCTAGGTAAAGCCCTCCTTAGAAACCTTACAGATACTTATTTGAAATCACCTACAAGCGACTGTTTCAAAATTTATAATAGAATATATGCAAAAATATTTGTAAGAAAGAAATGTATACTATTGCTTAAATGTTTTATAAAGACAATTTGTCTGTAAAAAGTGCTAGTTTTAAGTTGTAAATATTTTGTTAAAGTTTTGTTGTTCTGATAATAAAGACGTTTCAAAATCAAATCAATACAAGAAAGAATTACTACGTAATATATAACAAAGTACTTCATTTTGTCTGTCTATATTCGTAATGATTTCAAAAATTACTGAACGGGATTAAATGTGATTTTAACAATGGGTGAAGAAATTTATAAACGAGGCTTGTGTTATAATCACTTTGCTAGTTGCTAGTGCACATTAGTAGTTATAATGTTTACTGTTGAGCCGGAATGTTTTCAACTAAAGAATAACAAGGTACCAAAGGAAAACCAGGAAGTTAATAACGACTTAGGAACTGGGTAATTAAGAATGTTTGTTTGTCTCGTGTACCACGTAGTAGAGCTATTTGTTAATGTTAACTGCTTTTAAACTTCGGTAATTTCGGTATTCGGTCAGGTGTTTTAAAACACACTTAAAAAAGTAAAAGGATTGAATAATAATTGAGTAATTTGAGTACGACACAACAAAGACGTTAAAATGTTTTCAGCTGAGAATACCCTAGCTAAATTTGCCACGTTTTTAAAGTAGTAACAATCCTTTTATGTTCCACAGTTGGGAACGACTCCTCTTTCAACTATTTCAAGAGCAGATAGAGCTTTGGCCTTGATCAACACACGCTGGACAAATGGGGGATGTGGATGTCTCATGTCTTCGAATGTTTTGTTTAGAATAAACATAACGACATGATGTTTTCCTTCACCCCTTAATATCGGCTTTGAAGATTGTGGATCAATTGATTAAGTTACGCAATTAAAGTGATTACCAAATTTATTTATAAGTACTTATGCGTTTTCCGAATTGTAAAAATATTTTTTTTTTAATTTTTAAGGACTTTGACGAGTTATCGCGCTAAATGTGTATTTTTTTAAGTAGGTACAAAAAAATGTTAACAAGTTTGTCTGACCTGCGTTTTTGTTGTCGCGCGCCATTGTGTCTGTGTCAGGCAGGACGAGCAGCGAGCGCGCGGCGCCGCGATAGTATGCGGGCGTTTTGCCAGCCGCGTCGCGCGCGCCCCGCGCCGCACCCGCGCACTGCAGCAGGGCCGCCGCACCCGCTTCGTCGCGGCACACCGCCGCGTAGTGCAGCGGCGTCCGACCTTCCTAACATACCACAAATGATCATACATTATATCCACTTGTCACACAAACAACCTTAGGTTTTCTAACATATTCGTAGTTCTTTGGACATGATTTGACCTACAAACCGTGATTGAAAAACCCACCGTTACTTCAAATAAGTTTAAATATACTAAACACTATACTGAACACAAAGACTATCTCCAGGTTTCACCTAAGCGCCTATACATACCTAAGCATGATTCAGAACAAGAGAATGATAATGATTTATTAGTAATTTAACACACGTACTGAGTCCTTTTGATGCACAAGTTGGGGATAGTATTTGACGAGATATTCTGCGATGTCCATGTAATCATAGTAGACGGCCTTGTGTAGTAGTCCCACACCTGCCTCGTCCCGACACATCACGTACTTACGACGATTGTAGTCGTTCTCTAACAGTTCCTGGATAGTATAAACATAATTTGCGATTTATCAAGATTTTTTATTCAAGAGAGACACATCGAAGAGTGTCTACGGCGTAGTTCGTAGCTCAACAGTTTGGTACTACGACGTAGTACTGTAGTTTCTACGTCGTAGTTCGTAACTTCGTCGTAGCATACTACGATATCTCGTAGTATGCAGTCAGTTTAACAGGTTACGAAAAACACATTACTGAATTTGTATTTTATATTGAATAATTTTTGAAACTGCTGTTGCTGCTGTTATGTTTTATAAGTATTTTAGCACGTAAGATTTATATTTTAGTTATTTTACATGTATAATTTTTAGCTGCGACTAGGTACTTAGAACTTGAAAGACCCGTTAATACAATTATAACAATTTTGCAGATATTACCAGTAATACCTGCAGCTCAAGTAAGGAGCCTCTCTCCACAGCAGCGTGTAGGGCATCACACTTGGCGATGAGGTTCGGCAGGTGGTTGGACAGTGGCAAGGCCTCGGCCTCAGAGAGCAGGCGTCTGCCCTGGCCAGCTAGCACTGCACGCTCCAGTCTGCTGTCGGCACCTCCTCGAGCCCACTGGCGTAGCTGGGCAGCTGATACCACGCCCACGACTAAGGAGAAATAGATCTTTACTACTGGCAGGAATGAATCACTTTAACAATATTAGTGTCCCACTACTGGGCACGGGTCTTCTCTTAACTATCTAACGAGTTGAGAGACGTCTTAAACCACACACACTGACTTAGAGTGGGTTGCTGGATGTCACATTTTTTTGGATTATTCTTAGACATGCGCATTTCTTCATTATGTTTTCCTTCACTGATATTTAGCAGCGGCGATAAAACAATTCCCACAAAGATGTGTGCGCACGACTGGGAATCGAACCCGCGACCTTATATTTCAAAGGCGAGGCCGATACCGTTGCGCTACCGCTGCTCTGGCAGGAATATTAACCCACGTATTCACAAACGTGTTTAAGTTCATTATAGCTAAAATAGGCTTAAAATTCGTTTGTCTTTGTTTGTCATCTTGACATTTATACAAGTGAGAAAGAGACAGAGTCCATTTTAACTAAAGAGTCTTATACTTTTTTTATGAATAGGGCCGTAAGTGTTTATTTGATCGAGCATCAGAAGATTTACGCTTTAAGTAAGTAAAAAATGACTGTCGCATGATCGGTTAGCAGGCAATTTCATATATGGTAATTTGACTGTTAACTTAGGAAAGTGCAATCTCACTGAACCGTGTAAAATTAGGGACACTAACTGGTTGTGGACAAAAATATTAAATTACAAATACCGTCTTATTTATATACCATTTTATAACTATTATTAGCTGCCCCGGCGAACTTAATACCGCGTATTTCTCACTATTTAAATTGTCCTTAGACTTATTTGAATACTTGAAGACCAAAATTAGTCAAATCAGTCCACCCGTTCTCCAGTTATAGCGAGACTAACGAACAGCAATTGATTTTTATTTTTAGGATTTTTCTTACCTTTTAAACCTTCTCTAGACCTCCACGAACATTTCAAGACCAAAATAAAATAAATCGGTTCAGCCGTTCTCGAGTTTTAGTGAGACTAACGAATAAGTAATCAATTTTTATTTAAATAGATAGAAGATAAAATATATAGATATAGATATTTGTTTTAGTTACCTTAGAGGAACTTTTTGGTCTAAAATGAAACAACTAGTATGACTCTATGTACGTTAGGTCTTGTTGTAATCCTTTGTGAGAACTGACAAAGCTTACTGTGACGGAAAATAACGTGAACTTCTGAATTAACAGCAGCGTGCCTTGATTTACTGATTGAGTTATGAGCATCAAGATACAGCGAGTTCTGTAAGAATAGCTGTAATCTATTTGCGTAAAGGTCAAAAGATACATTTATTAATTTGAGTGTGTACTTACAAGGTAATAACAACCTATGGGGCATTACTCATTTACCTAAACCAAAGACAATTTACATATATTACTAAGCTAACAACTTATATATATTATGAACTTAAATCCATAAATTTTGACAAAAATATAGTTAATTCAAGATCATAAATTAGTAGTATCCTTCGTATATGTATATTCTACTGCGCCAAAGCAATCACCAAAGAAAATAGAAGCTAAGGTGCATCAGGCCGTCCTGTATTTTATTATCAGCCTGTGGAGGTCCACAGCTAGACATAGGCCTCCCCTTTAGAATGCTACAAAGATCTGTTCCGTTATTTTAACAATCTTCAACCTTGTGGCGGGCTGGCTGACGCTGCAGCGCCCATGGCATGTTCTCCACTCAAGAACCTTTATTCCCCAGGAATTATAGGTTCTACAAGCGACGTGGCCTGCCCACTGCCACTTCAACTGGCTCGCTATGTCGGTGACTTTAGACGTCCTGCATTTAGCCGGCTCTCGTTTATTAACTTCTGACAAAATAAATGGGTGTTGTAACTTTGACGAGTATCGATGTATCTTTATGTATACAAATTTCTTGCCTCATAGCGCTTAATCGGATAAACCAATTTTGATGCGTTTTTTATTTGTAAGCTGAAGTGATTGAGATGGTTCTTACCTGGGAATTGGACGTCGGGGGTGTAATGACATTACTTACTAGTACAAAATCTATTACTATAGGTACTATTACTTCAGCTTTTAAATAAAAAACCGCATTCATATAGATCTATCCGTTTAGGTGCAACGAAACAACAAACAGACACGCGTCAAACTATCACATTGCTTTTTCCCGGGGGGTTTGACGGGGGCTAATAAAACAACATGCTCTATAGTGGATAGCTGTTTTTGGTGTTAGTTTATGCAAATACAAGCAGAGTAGGTGAGTTATCGTAACATCTACTTTTTTGACCTTGTAACAATAACACGTCCTACGTTGTAAATCAAAATGGAGTGATTAATATCCAGTGCTGTTTGGCTATAAAGTGTTAACTATGATTCATTTAATTCTTTGAAGTACGAACTCAATACAAAAATAAACTACGTGACAAACGTATCAAATGGCACTTATGCAAAAGAGCTTTTATGGAACAGCTCCGAGAATATATATAAAGTACCTGACGCACTAAAAATATTGACATTTCACAAGATCAAAATAGTACTTCGTAACTTATTATTAGACAAATCTACTATATAAAAATAAGTCGGGTTTTCCTTCCTGACGCTATAACTCCAGAACGCACGAACCAATTTCCACGGTTTTGCATTAGTTGGAAAGGTCTTGGGCTCCGTGAGGTTTATAGCAAAGAAAATTCAGGAAAAATTTCAACAGAAAAGCGGGAAAATATTACATAAAACGAAGCCATCTGGTGGCGAAACGGAGTTCGCCGGGTTTGCTAGTGCTATTATACAATTGACGAGTTTTTTAATGACAATTCATTATTATGACTAAATATAATAACTAACCTATCTTTTCAAATTTGACTAAATTTTTGTATCATTTGTTTTGTTTTTACATTATCGTAATTTTTTTTTAATTGTAATATCATTATATTATAAATCATAGTTAAGTGCGAATGTATGCACCTACTGAACACAAAATATTTCATGCCATTGTGGTTAAACATAGAGTTCTAGTTTAATCTTAAGAGCTATAAATGTAGGTATTATCCAACGTATTATCCACTTATGTTTGACAAATAAACGTATTCTATTCTATTAAAGGCATGAACATGTTTAGATACACCAGCTCAGTTCTTTCTGTCTGTGATCATAGTTGGTTTATAAACAATGGTTGTAACGGTCTGATGGTTTATCTAAGGTTAACCTGTCAAACTTTGCCGGGGTACCTACTTGGTATCAAAAACCAAACATAATATATGAAATAAAATCGACTAAGAAATAGTAATCTATCAAACATTCTTCTGCGTACAGTACCTAACCTACGATGTGATGGCACGCGCACTGTCTGGTTCATAGAAAGGTGCTGTACGGATAGCATATTTAGTTATTATTGCGTATCTAAAACGTTAGCTTATTAAAAAATCATTTTTCGATTAGGTATTCATGTTAAACAACTCTTTAAATTTTGAAGATTTATTAACACCTTGTCTATCAAATTCTCAGTTAAATTTTTTAGATCGATTTAAAATTTTAAAATACTTACCTACTCTATTCCTAGATGATAAACAGGGAGCCTGATCGTGGATCTTGGAGTAGTGTCTGTTTTCAGTTTCTTAACATGAATAGCATTCCAATAGGCATGCTACGAATCTTCGTAGCACTACGGCGTAGCTCGTAGTATACCTACTACTACATTGGGTATTATTAGATGTAAGACATAAATCATGATCTTTCTTGAGTAAACTTGAAATGGCATTGGAATATTGTTTTTTAGACTTGAATGCCATAAAATAAAAAGATCAAGTCTTGTGAAGGTGGATGTATTTTTATTATTCATACATGAAAATGTGTCTAAATTTTTATGTAGAAATAAAAAGATTTTTTTCTTTATATTCGCGTAAAATTGGAGAAAGATGTTTGCTCGTGGGAATACAGCGCGGGAAGCAAAGGTGAAATGATGAACCAATAGCGCACCTGCAATTATGTGGGGAATCGAATAATTAAATATTATTATTATTATAATAGGGCGCGTCAGATCGCGTCACTTCATACCATCAAATAAACCGATAAATCACTTAATGTGCAGCTGGACTCAAGCGTTCTTTTTACATGACACGACACATACATTGTACTTCAGAAATTTCGTACTAGTGAAATCGTTGGCAAAATTTTGGGTGTTTCCTGTGAACTACTGGATAAGTTGTAATATTAATTACTTTATTAATCCTTGACGATCTCAAACATAGCGTGCGTACATGTAATCAAGTGCTTAAGCTACACGTTAATAATATGCGACAGTATGTTCTGACATTAAACTCATGCAGAGTTTGAATAAAATTGGGTTAATTAGGATCAAGTACTTGACGAGCATTGTCCAGCAGTTGTTTATATAATACTAGATATCCGCCCGCGGCTTCGCCCGCGGATGTCGGTTATCGCGCCAAAACATTACTTTCTTTTTGCGCAGTCGAATAAAAACTATCCTATGTCCTTTCTCGGGTCTCAAACTACCTCCATACCAAATTTCATCCAAATCTGTTCAGTAGTTTTTGCGTGAAAGCGTAACAGACAAACTTACATTCGCATTTATAATATTAGTATAGATAACATATTATCTATACTTGCCGAAATTTGCACAATATACTGAAAGTATCCCTAAAAGTAAATCTACCCCGTTGATAATAACATCATCACTTAGAGTTGTGCTCTTGTCGGTGGAGCTCCTTCCAAGGTTACCTGTCATCGGCTCTATATCTCAGCACTAGTAGTTTCGGTGGTGGTGTGACAACCCTCAAATTGTATCTTTTTTCCATAGACGCCCCCATACCTCGCTGAGCACGTTAAGCCGTTGGTGTTAAGCCCGATCTCTCATCGGTCGTATTGACGTGGCGTGATTTACTTGATCCACGAGATATATGGGGTGACTAGTAATTACTGTAAAATACTTTATCACGTAGTAGTGCCCATGTTTATAAACAACTTTCCCAAATAAACTTTTTTGAGGTACTATTTTTAAATTAAACTCGCTATTTAGTGTGCGGCATAGTCAGGAATTTAATTAAAAATGTTGCTACAAGTTTCTTTGGGTTTGTGTGTAAGCATCAGTATTACCACGTGGTATGATAATTGCTCTGAGGTGAGTGTACTTGTATTTGCGCTAGAGATGGGCGAAATTACCAAGCATATATGAAAATAAATCAATTAGAAAATTTCACATAATAGGGATTTTTATTGGGCAATTATTGGGAATTCTCCCAATTTGCTCATCTTAAGTTTGCGTACACACTTTTCATTCCGTGGCAAAGCGGAACTACGGCTAGGAAAAAATATAATACATACTTGCTCGACATCCATAGTTTGCATACAATGTTTAAAAGGTTTTTAAATGGCTTACACTGTGTGTACATATTGGTGCGCGAGTGAGGAGTGAACAACCTCGGGTATCGAACTCTATCAATATTTACAGGTGACCGAAGGCTAGTTGAAAGTAGCCTAATCACAATGTATTGATACCGAGATATCTAGAACAGTCTAGAACACAATAAGGACGTATTTGGAGTTTTAAAATATAATATAGGCAGATGTCTCATATTTATTTTAACCGAAGGTATAGGGAAAGCTGAATGTTCCCAGCGATTATCTGCTTATACATTAGATTTTTTAGATTCTTTGCAGTAATTATGTAATTAGCAACAATATTTTTTGTAATTAAACCAAAACAACTGTACCGCAACTGCTGCTACTGAATCCAAGATCGACAGTGTACGAATAAGTAGCCTCAGGGTATATCAATTAATTAATAATAATACATAAATACAAGCTGATCGCCCAAGCTGCGTAAAGTTGCTGCGTTGATGTAGGTATCTGTTAAATTTTGCCGTAGATTAAAAAAACCCTTTTTTATTTATTTTTTAATATTTCATCTTTTTTTTGAAACCTTGTCCTAAAAATAATAATTAACCAAAATAAATTATAAGTATCTATTTGGTCCAATTCAAAAGTTATTGTCGTACCTACTTACATTTTGAATAATGAAGATTTATTTTTGAAAGAATAAAACGTATTACTAAGGTTTGCTATTCCATGTACAGAATATATTTTTTATAATTAACTATGCGAAGTAAACTAACGTGAGCTAATTTAATTATAATGCTTACGATATTATTGCTAAAGTAGAAAAAAACATTATTTATATTTTGCGACACGCTAAGGTCGAGTTACATCGTACCCACCCTGAACCACGTATTATAAATTTATAATTAACTTCGCGTATAATTTAAACTTACAAAAAATATAGTATTATAAACCTATATAAAAACGAATTCTTGTATCATTTGGTCACGGATGTAACTTGAGAATTACTGAACTGAATTAAAGAATTATTTTTCTGTTTTCTTAGTAACGAAAATTAAAAATTGTAACTTTTTAAATTCTGTTTCATTCTGTATAATTCTGGGGCGTGTACCCAGTATCCGAAATATATTAAAAATAACTATAGATATTTAATAAAATTATTTATTTGGAATAACACTTTCTTTTAACATTTTAATAGCTACAACTTTTTTAAACTCTTTTTTCATAATCTTTCTTTAAATGAGCAATTCTTGTATACATATATATAATTGGAATTTCGGAATCGGCTCCAACGATTTTCATAAAATTTTGTTTATAGGGGGTTTCGGGGGGGATAAATCGATCTAGCTAGGAATCATTTTTAAAATGTCATTTAAAAAAAAATACCGAGCAAAGCTCGATCATCCAGATATTATATATAATAATAAATATAATATATTCATAATATTAGGATCTGATACTACTTATTTTTTTGTAAATACGTTACATATTATAGATAAATTACACCCAGACACAGAACAAACAATGAAGCTCATCACCTAAAGATTTGTCCGGGATGGGAATCGAACCCACGACCTCCGGCTTAGCAGCAGCTCCACTAACCACTACGTTAACAGGTTAACTATATTTCAGTGTTATGCCAATCTTATACCATTCGTTTACAGAAATTTCTGGAGCGGCACGCGATCTCCTGTACACATCCTAGACAGGTTCCGTTGAGTTATTTATCTAATGTTACTCCTGACAGGTGAAACTCGGGGCACAGAGGGCTATTTATTATATCGATTTGTTAATAGCCTTTTAGTATTTTTTAGAGATACTACTTCAGTTGTCGAAACAAAGTTAACTATGAATAAGTGAGCTACGATAAGATTTAGTAATGTCGTTACGGATTTAGTTTCAACTATAGAAATCAGGTTTGATTTTGATTGTAAAGTAAAATGTAGCATGATTAATAAGAAGGTATATAATAGTAATAATATAGTGGGACATTAACACACGGCCATCTGATCCCAAACTATGCAGAGCTTGTACTATGGAAATCGGAAAACTGGTAATATACTACATATAATACTTTTCTTTTGTAAATACATACTGAATATAGAATATTACACCCAGACTAAAGAAAAATAGACGTGATCATCACACAAATGTCTGACTTAGATGGGAATCGAACCCACGACTTGCGGCGTGAAAAGCAAGTAGCACTGACCACGCCACCGGTCCGAAATATAACGTATTGACTGTCTCGTTGGTGTAGAAAGTAGTTATTGTAAAGTTCGAGTGAAGGAATATTAAGATTTATTATATCTCTAGCTCTAATCTGGAGTCTAATTAATTAACACCCCCGTGCCTCAGTAGGTAAGTAAATGAACCCAACGCGTCGGTCATACGTACGTGTTCTCACCAGTCGTAGCGGACAGTGCACTTGTGGACTAGCTTTCCGCCGGCGGTTTCACCCGCTTGACCTACATAATATTATATCATGCCCTGCAGTGGGATAATAAGTAACCTAAAACTTTCCTCAATAAATCGGCAACTCAAATAGGTAACAGTGCATGGATTTTTTAATCGGAGCGGTGGTAGTCCGTGAGATTAGCGCGCAACCAAACATACAAACAATTTCTTTAGCTTTATAATCTATATAATAAAAATGAATCACTAAATGTGTTGGTAAGCGCAAATCTCGAGAACGGCTGAACCGATTTCGCTAATTCTTTTTTTAGAATATTCCTTAAAGTACGAGGATAGCTTTTACGCAGAGAAAATTAAAAAAAAGACTCCAGCGAAACGGGTTAAGCGATTTTTATGAAATCCTGTATCTATAGGTATTCGGTAAGTCTAAGAATCGGTCGTAATTTATTTTCAGACCCGGTAGGTAGCACTGCTTTAATGGGCAGTACGACGTCTGCGGGGTCCGCTAGTATTAGTATACGCTAAGAATGCAGGAGATTCTGTACCTATACTTAATTAATAATAACTAGACGCCATTTACTAATTACGACTAAGAGGAGACTTAATATAACTATATCCTTAAATACCCCGTCAAAAATATAATTAGTTATTAAAGCCAAAAATTTTGTCAACCCTAGTAAACTGTCATGTCAGGGAACCAGATTATTTAACAGAAAGGCCTACGTACCTATTTGACCTAATAATTGTCAACTATAATATTTTTTCTATTTTACATTTAAAAATGTTTGCTATAAATCTATGGTTTGCTACCTCAATACAAGGATGTCATACTCATTTACTGGCTACAAAAAAGTTGAAAAAAATATATGTAGTCAATTTCAAATCTTTTTTAAATTTTTGTCGTTCCGCGAATTAGGTAGCAATATAGGCACATTCTGCGTAGTTTACTCTTTAATTCTATTGAAATAGGGTTTGCACATTAGTCAAAGAGTATTTATAATCACTACGTTTTAACATTAGTGAGCATGATAATAATTTTTTTTTTGGGGTAGGTATGTTATACAGCATTACTACAGTTTTTAAATATTGTGAATGGACTTGTTATAACGCCGCGCCCCATTTAACCTCCTTTCAGATTTACGGGTAGTTTTGTAACAACCTGTACATGTTATTTAAAAAAAAAACAAGAAAATCTAAACAAAGTAAAATAAAACAATATTTGTTTTATTTTACTTAATTTTATACCTACCTACATTAGAGAAGAACAATAAAATAGGTACTTACGTTTAGGTGGGCTGTAATGCACATACATGCCGTTTTTCTTAGCAGTCCTCTCCGTCAACCACTTTTTTACACTTTCCATATTTTGAACAAATATAATCACACACACACTACCTTTGTAGCTATACTCAAAAACACAAATAGGTATTCAGTGATATTTCTTACTAATTAAACTTGACTGACTCTAGAGAAGTAGGTAATTTTTAATCATAATGCTTGTTAATGATTAAGGAAAATGTCGAATAATTTTCTTGAAAATC
Source organism: Meganola albula (assembly GCA_936450015.1). NCBI lineage: Eukaryota > Metazoa > Arthropoda > Insecta > Lepidoptera > Nolidae > Meganola > Meganola albula. Next base: position 5,593,155 of record OW388155.1, on the reverse strand, counting down.
AGTATATGAGTACTTGGATACAAAATAACTAATGAGTATTGATTTAGACGAGAAAATGGTTGTTGGTTTAGATTGTTTAGAACTAACTTTAGTAGTAAATATGATAATAATGACTCTAATCTGGATTATGTTTGCGCAACTGATATGTTTAGTTACTATTGTTTTGTTCTTGTTTATTTTTTTCTTGAACTTTCAATCGATTCTGTACCTAAGGTACGAGTTGTCAATATGAATAAAGTTTTCAAATAATAATAATAATGATATAGTGGGACATTAATACACACTGTCATCTGATCCCAAACTAAGCAGAGCTTGTACTATAGAAACCAGATAACTGGTAATATACTACATATAATACTTTTCTTTTGTAAATATATACTTAAATATAGATAATTACACCCAGACACAAGACAAATAGACATATTTAAACAAATGTTTGTCTCGGGTGAGAATCGAACCCACGACCTGCAACGTAAAAAGCAAGTAGTAAGCCCGTCGAATACTATCTTAAGTTGAAATGCACATAAATCTACAAATAATATTAGTTAATACATTTCCTTTTTGATAAATGTTTTGAACGAAAGAACTGAATTTGAAAACGCATTTTGACTTGCTCAGGATTGTATTCGAAAACTTCTTCGTATTGATGAATTCGTACTGAAGGTACTGAGAAATTATGCTGTAATTTTTTTTATCCGAGACTGATAAGACTTGTCCAAAATAACTGAGCTAAAAGTGTTAAGTCGGATACCCCTATACAAGCCTAAATTGTTTAATCCGAACAATTATTATTCATACGTAATGGTATGCTATTTGATATGCGTATAAGCTTTATCGATTACAATAAAGTTAAAGAGCGATTGGAAATGCCCCTCATTAAATATTTAGAAGCGTCCGACTAACACGGTTCAGTTCGAACTTTATTGGAAATTATCCAAGACTGTCTGTTAGGTACCTAGGAGTAAGGTACCTAATTTTATATGCAAAATGTCTTCATAATCGTACAAAAAGGTTATATTTCCAGCAATTTAATTTTACTATTAAAATTTATAATTTATAGTAGTTACTTAATAATTTTTTTTCTTGCTATTTTTGAATTAACCACTTAACTGAGAAAAGTGTACTAAGTAGTTGTATTTTTATATTTAACACACTCAATTATTATAAGCCTAATTTTAGTATTAGAAAGACAGAGCTTGCACAAGGACGCTATAGATAGCAGGTATTATAATAAACTGAGGTGGTATGTGCTTTCACATGAGACTCGTATCCGTATAACAATGGGTACACCCTCGGCAACAAGTTACTGTAAAACTATGAAAAATATACGCTTATATACGTCTAAATAATTTTTGGAACGAAGTTCCTTATCGCGCGCTGTGAAAGGGGGCTAGATGGAAAAAATTCTTACGAAAAGTTGTCACGACACTTTTTGCTATAGTAAGCTATTGTAAGCTGTGCAGCGTGCGCATGTTTCTCTGTCTGTCTGTCTGTATCTCTCTCTCTCTCTCTCTCTCTCTCTCTCTCAAATAAAATTTTATTACAATTCCTTCACTAATTAGTCGAAAGCAACTTCGTTCCATCCGGGTGTCCCTTGACACCTCTCAAGTTTCAATTTTTTCCTTTTGTCTCAAACATTTTTGGTCTATTTTTTTTAGTAGGATGATGTGGACTTCTCGTTTGTGTTGTACTTAAGAAGTACATTCATTTATTAAAAAGAAAATTGTTACGACTAATTAACCTTATTATTTCATAAAACTAAAAAGCGTGTACAAAATCAACTACAGAGTATATAGATTGGATGATGGAAATTAATAGAAATCGCTGGCAACGTGGCAAATCAGTCCAGTTTCTGAATCAGTCCTTTAGCTCAAATTGTAGGTCGTTTTTGAAGAGGCATGTTAATAAGACATGTTAAGCAGCTCAAACCAAAAATTTACCTTACAGTATCTGGGTATCTAGATATTGTTTAGAGGAACTCAATCAATTACTTTTACATAATTTTTATTTCATTTAAATTTAACCGGGATTTTATGAAATAAAAACTTTAACGTACAGGTGTATAGAATGATTCAGCGAAAAAAATAAATATATAACCTGAAGATACAAAGGCAGCTGACATCGTTATTAATGTTCTCGCGATGCGTCACCTTCGTTTTTAATTGGGAGTCGGATAGTTACCTATGAATACCTATAATTACGTTGGTTGTGTTTTGTGTGTGTTCTAATTCGAACACTGGTTATAAACCAGTGTTAATATAACTATGATATGGCATATTATCAGATTTAATATGCCTTAGTCCAACATAAATTGCTATTCTGCCGTCATAAGGAAAAAGGGGTGCATCTGTTTTTTTTTCGTAACTCATGAGTTATAAACATTGTCGGAATCATAAACAACCGATATTGATATTACAGATTATGAATAAAGATTAACATATTATAAGATTTCGAATAACTATAAAATTAATACAAATATTTGAAAGAAAGATTATCTATATTTACCAAAAAACTTTCAGTGCATATATATTTTATTAGAAATAGACTATTATCATGATAGTTGCGGGTTATTTTATGTCATTCTGGTTTCCTATGATTTATGTTACTGTTCGTCGTGGAAATATTATGTACTGTCTGATAGAGCGCTATTAATATTGATCCCAACATCTTTCTTACTTTGGATCTCCTTGTTATTCGAAAGATCTTTTTTATTTGACGGAAGTTCCCGTTGATCGTCTGGTAATCTGTGGGCTAGAACAGAACCCCATTTAAAATCTTCATTAAAGAACAGGATAATGAGTTACAATAACAAAATAACTAACCTTTATTAAGTTGCACATTTAGGATTCGGTGATACAGTTCATTGAATTTCTTTTGGCGTTTCATATTAGAAGGAGTGCGCATTACCAGTGTCGGTAGTAATATGTAGTGTTCAAGATTCGGCTCGTCTTTGGTGCAATATTTTCGTTGTCTATCTCTCTTGACCACCAGCCGAGGGTTCTTCGGCTTGCAAGTGGTAGTGCTGCTAGAAAAATGATTACTTATAACTCGATTTACTCTCTGCGCTCTACAGGTTTGAGGCGGTTTCACATTACTAGAAGCCCGGTAACAACAAGTCGGCTCAATTTTTTTTGGCGATTTGCTTCTTACATAGCTTGGCCCCGGTACACTGTCGTCATGGCCATGACTATGTTCTAAACAATGACGCTTTTTTTGACTCACTGACTCTAAACGGTCGTGACTTTTTGGGGTCCTGCGTAATATAGGATCTTTCCAACGTCTATATGAACACATAGAACTTCCAGCTTCGTGATCGCTTATCGTGATGTCATCATTCTGTCTGTTTTTATGACTAGCGACAATAATATCACCTGTTTTACCCAAAGGCCTGCAATCTTCATGTCTATGGTTTAATTTGACAATTCTGTAGTGGCGTCGCCTTCGCCGCTCTACGTGAGCTACGCGTTCCCTCAGCAAACTATCTATAAGTCGTTGCAACTCACATCTAGCGCTGTATCTCTCTGAGTGTGTCCTTTGCCTGCCCAAGCGAGCATTCGGCCAGTGAGTGCGGCACACGTCTTCCCATATTATATCGCTAAGCACTGCTTCTCGCGAAGGAGTTAGCTTAATACCGTCATCACGTGGAGCAAACTCGCCTTGAGCTAAGTAATGGACTGTATCCATTAAGCGGTAATCACGAATTGGGTTGAGTTTGTGACGAATTTTGTGAACACGTTCGGCAGCCATTTTTGGAATATCTTCACGTTTGCATGGGACAGACGCACATTGTCTCCGTCCTCGAGCGGTAATACCGTCGTAAGCCGTGAAATCGCGACCGTATTGTTCAGAATTATGTTCTTTGTCAAGGGTGGTGGCTTTGCTCGGCGTCAACGGTGCTGCTTGGTGCACGTACCGTTGAAACGCAGAAGTTTCAGGAACGTGACTATACTGTTGAATGTAGCTACATCCCGGCCGTCCAGTGTTTGATGGCGTTTTTTCCAAATCAGGGTTAGCTTTATTTTCTTCCTCTGATGATGATAGAGGTGCATTAGGGTTCAATGCACGAAAAACCATTTCTTGTCTTAAAAGTTTTCTTTCCAAGTTTTCTATTCTCTTATTTAAAATTCTAAGTGTAGTTGGAGCTTGGGTAGAATCTTCAGAAGCTGTATTAGTAATAATTAAAGTAGCAATGTCAACTTTTTTAAAATTTGTATTCTTTTTATCCGCCTTATCATCTAATTTAGGAAGGTTCATATTCGTCTGCGGCTGAGTATATAGATAGCATTTTTCCGCAGATCTCTGATTTGTTTTATAAACGTTTAATTTTGGTGAGTCACTACTGGGTTTTGAATCTTTTAATACTACATCTGAGCTATCCACCTGAATAGTATCTTCACTATCAAGGTCACTGTTTGGTCGGTCTGTACCACAAGCAACGGAGTTCACAGTATGAACTTCTTCATCCTCAGTGGAATCTAAAGTAAGTAAAAGTTAACATTAAAATTTAATCACATAAAAAGAATTCAGAAATAAAAAATAACCTTACGTGTAGTAGAAGTGAAAGATGAATGGTCTCCAATAGCAAGACGTGAACCTGATTTGTCTGAACCCTGTAAACACAGTAACAATTCTAGTATGTATTTTAAGAACATTACGATTTTTTTTATTGATAATTACCTTTTTTGTATGATAGCGACTTTTCTCTGCAATGTATATAGTTTTGATAGCAGGAGCCCTCGGTTTTATTGAAACAAGTACTCTTTGTGACGATGGGCGTCGAGCCGGACTCTTTTGGAAGATCTCCAAATCTACAAGTTGCCAGAATGTAGGTTAAAATTTGAATTTAACCATGTTAACTAATAAATAAGTATACGTTTACCTAGTAATTGTTTCTTGGGTAAACGAGCGGCGTCCTTTACGAGAGAGTCGTAATCAACTTCGCGAATCAGTTTCTCCTCCTGGATGGATAACAACTTCTTACCGGATGGAGACTGTTTATTTTCCATCACATTTTATTTTCCTCTTCCCGTGCATATTTCTAAAATCAACCCGCCCTAACTATAACAAGAAATAAAAGTAACAGTAATTTAAATAATGGTAAATATTGCAAAAAAGAAAATTTTACATTATTCTGACAAACACTGACGGAAAATGGAAATGAATTTTTCTTACCTTCTTCTATATCAATGTCTAGAATTTATGGAGCTCAAGATAAAAGTATACATAGAGATCAATAGAGATTTACATAAAGTTGCAAACAGCTGTTTCTATATTAACCGACTTCGGAAAAAAGGAGGAGTACTATGTTCATTTGTATGTATGTTTTTACATAATACGACAGTAAAATTCTTGATTATAGTTGTCGCAGTAATTATTTTAGACTCTATTAATAGTGACCGTCTTTTATACATCAGTGATTATTTTCAGTAGCGTTATGATTTAGAGCCTGAAACATAATCTAAAAGAAGACATTTGACTAGTAACAATAAATACCTAAACATGTTGCTATGCATAAAATTATAAATTGGTTCAACAGGTTTGTTTGCTTTTCGTATATTCTTAATTGTTAGAATAAGTACCTTTATTAGTTATAGACAAATACTTAAAAAAAAATTATAGAGATTTAAACAGGGCCTATATATCCTTGAAAAAGAGACGTTCATCGCTAACAACAAAGTTCACTCAGTAAAAACAATACAAGCACAGTATGTATCTGTGTAGCAAAAACCTAGTGTCGCATAAAAAGTTATAATATTTATAACGAAACTCAATGCTAACGTAGTACTTTTCCATGATTTCGAAATTGGAAAACACAGAAAAACAAAAAAGATTGCTGTCAAAATTTATATAGCGTGACGTTTTACCCATTAGCACTTTTCAAAAAAATTGTTAGCCAATTTTCTGGTGGCAAATTAACAAGGTTTTAGGGTACAAATAACGTATGGATGCTCAAGTTTCCGTAGAGAATGTCTGAGCAAGAGACGAAGACCGTCGTCCCTCCGGGGAGTGGCGGGTCGTCGGTGGTGGTGGTGGAACAGTCATCTGCCAGCCGTCATAAGTACAAGACTGCCGAGTTAGACGAACCAGAAGCACATAACAAGCGCACTCGAGCGCCTGCTGTACCACGTACGTACTTACCTGATGTATGACAACGTTGTTAACGGCTCTTCGTGTTGAACTTGTGTTCTTTATACACCTGTAATGTTTTAATACTAGATACTATTTAACGATAATTCCTTTTCAATGTATCAAACGTATCAGTTTCACCAAATTTTAGAGTAGGTACTATTAAGTATTACAGTTATTTGACATTGATTTTATTTATCGCAAAATTTATATAAGTAATCAATACTTTACCTTTTTTTTGTACCATTATTTACAGCTGTAGCTGAAGATATAAAAAATTCAAATGAAAATAGGCAGCCGTGTAATCCTGATACTGGTAAGAATGTATCAACAAAATATATGTCCAAACATTGGGTTTCTGTTAAGTTAAAGTACTAACTACTTTTATTTCCAGATTTAACATCTGAAAAGCTAAGACAAAGTGTCGTCAAAGCTCTTTCTTCAACTGGGAAGAAAAAAGGAATGGCACAAGAGTCTATTACGTTGTCACCTTTAGAAGTAGAACCTAAGGTGAGGTGAATGAATTATGTCCAAACTGACATTCCCTGTTGCTATTACTGCTCAAATTTTGTCACAAATTGCATTCCAACACGCTAGCTCCGCGGCATTGTCGTGATAGCTGCTCGTGTCTGGTCATTTTAATGGACGCTAACGACCACCATTAAAATGTGCGATATCTTTCATAAATAGCGTGACTCACAACTAAAAAAAATATTTAATTTAGAGAGGAGGCTCAACCTCTCCGCAACCGATACCAGCTCAGCCTGATACCTTGTCATCCGCTGAAAACCTGGCGGCAGGCAAAATAGCGACAAGGAACGAGCGAGCTGAGGCCGACGACGACAGCATAAAGGAGGAACTGGGAGAGTTACGCTCACCGGAGTCTTCCAAAAAGACTACAGAATGGGTTAGTATTATATTTTCCATTAAGCTACCTAATAATCTTTTTGTAATATTTTTTTGCTAGTGTTTTATTAGTTGGTTTACTGTGGAGTACTACTTCTTTCTCATAACGTAGGTAGGTACGCACGACTGGCTTTGATGTTGGTTTACTGTTTGTCAGGATAATTGTGATAAATGGAGTCGGTTAAAATATTTATTAAATTCTTTTAATACAATTATGTTAAAAGAATTTCATAAGTAGTAATTTGGTAGTTGTCGTCAGAGATTGGGCAATATATAAATTGACTTTACAAAATTATTGCTATGTGACTCGACCAGACGTGACGAGACGTGGCAGCCCGCACGCTACCAGCGACAGAATTCTAAATTATTATCAGATCTTTAATAGCTTTTCCTAGTAATGTCGAATGATTATCCATTTAGTAAGTTAATGGTTGATGAAACTAATCGTGAATGTTGTTGGTTGTAGTCGGACGATGAAGAGGCGGGCGGGCTGCCGCGAAGCGAGTCGCGCTCTTCCCGCGTGTCTCGCGGCTTGCGCCAGCTGTTCTGTTGTGGCGCCGCTTACGAGGCGCCCTCCGACGAAGACATCTCGGCGCGTCGCTGGTCGGCTATATAGCCGCGTGTCTCCATTGTATCGTACACCTCTTATACGTTCGCGCCACCGAATGTTACCTCAGCTGGCCATTTCTGATCGCTGCGCTTACCTCTTAGTAAGTTTACCATTTAGCTAATAAGCTGTAAATGTTTATATTAGCTGACGTATTAAGCGATGCTGTGTCGGCAGTCCTTCAGAACTATGTATACGTTTAACACAAGGCGAGTAATTAAAATGTCTGCTGTGCCAGCGGTTGGGGATGGCCAGCTGAACCAGTATGAAATATTACGTGAACTTGATGTGTGTACTTAGTTGTGTACATAAAATTATTATTAAAAGCAATTTTCTTTGTATTCGCTAACTTAGAGATACTGCCTTTTTAGGAGATTTTGTTGTGAGTACCTATTACTGCTTGGCGACATAGGTACGTCATTATAAACTTAGCTTCCTAAAATATTACTTGTGTAATCTGATTTCTTATTTATAAATTTATTCTACCTGTAGAGGTGCCTACTAAAACCATGAAAAACCATTAAAAACATTGCAATTTTGAGATATTACGGCTAAGTGTAACCCACTTTCTCTACTTAGTTTATATTACCCATTACTGTACGATGATTTCAAATTAAAGTTTAAATGTTCAAACATAGCCTTTTACTCTATGACAAACAGTCTAGTTAGGTTAATACCTCCTAGGAACCGTATTGCCGACTTTGTCAGCTATCAAATTTATAAGATACCAAACTCCTCCGAAACACGGTTTGATCGATTTTTATGAAATCTTATATATCTATTTCGGTACTTCTGAGAATCGTTCGTAATCTATTTTCGGACCCTGTAGGTGGCGCTGCTTTACTGGGCAGGACGATGTCTGCAGGGTCCACTAGTTATCTATAGATAAATCCTTGCATTTTCCTTGGTCACGACATCACACGGGTACAGACAGATTTCGATCATTCTTTTTTTTATATTTAGAGACAGTATGGCGATAGTACATTTAATAGGTATTTGGTCTTATGTGCAAATAAACAGTACTTCCAGCATAGTAGTCTGTAACAGACAGATTTTAGGTTCCTAAGTAGGCGAAATGATTTGAAGAACATCAATTCTGGTTTATGTAGGCAGGCATGGCGTTCGAATTATTGTAAACATTCAGGGTGGTCAATACATCTTATTAATCAGTTGTCTATAGTAGGTCGAAAGTCATTTGGTGGCTATCTCCTTTCCTCAAAGAATAGAAATTCAATGAAGTGGGCGTAGAGGCAAAATAGTAGTTTGTGATTTTTTTATTAAGATACTAGTTTCCACCAGCGGCTTTGCCAGCATTAGTAGCCTATGTGACAGACTATACTTAATCTAAAATTATTACTACTATGTTTATACTACTACCTATGTATGTGCATATTGACATAGTAAACACACCGTAATAAAACAGAAAATTATTATTATTAGAAGAAATTTATTAGTAGATATTTAGCAACCCATATAATAGCCAATAACTCATAAATATGTTCGGAGAAAAGGTCATTAAAAGATCAAAAATTAAGTAAATATAGTATGCCATGAAAAAATAATTGTTAGAAATTTAGTTACTAATAAAACTTTTTGTATAGTGTTGAACTTTATGATAATAAAATAGCCAGATGTTCAATTGAAATGTTATTTTATGCAGATTTTTGGTAAGGACATCTGCACCGCATTAGAAATAGAATTTCGAGATATTTTAACACAAACAAATTCACAAAAACACCACATAAGCAGGAGCAGAAAATTACAAGTTACACTTGTGCACGGAAACTGAGGCAGTCAACTTGTATAGGTATGACCACTTCTAAGGCGGGTTCAAACAGAAGTGTATGATTGATATGTCTCTGCACTGAGAGAACAAGAGATTCAGAATTAATCTCTGATTTCTAAATCAATTCTAGAACAATCCATCACGAACCTAAAATCTGCAAACGAAGAGTGCGGATATATTGCGTTCCGCTTCTAGGCGAGAACACCTTTTATAATAATGTACATTCATTGCAGGTGGATAATTGCACGGAGATGAAAGATGATAATATAAATAATGCTTCTGGCATAGAGGAAACAATACCTTTGCAAAGAAAAGACAGTGAAATAGCCTTTGATAATGATGATGTAGGCATTTTTTTAAATGGTCAATATGCTTGACTTTATATAATTTTGGTATTTTCATAATGTTATTTTTGTAAATATTTTAGCTTCAAGAAAACGAGGAAGTAAAACAATTAAATAACGATACAGAAACAATTCCTTTAAAAAGTATAGGAAGCGAATATATTGATGAGAATGTAAGCAAGAATTGGCTTTTTTAAATCCTCTACTAAAGTAAAGTATTGAATAAATTAAGATGTTTACAGATTCAGAGCTCTAGTACTCATAAGAAAAAAGAAATCTCATGGAATGCGGAAACAAATTTCGATAGAGTGGAACAGGTATTTAATGCTGAATGAATACTTATAAATGGTATTATAATATTCCGACAGTCCGCGATAATCAGATCAGATTTGACATCAATGGTGTGGTGACCAACTTTGGTATCCGATAAGTAAAGTCTTCTGTTGGAAATTCCTCCAGTCTTTAACAAGTTTTTACGTTGCCCATTCCACACAGTCAAAGACGAAATTTTTCAACCAGTGTGTCCTACCCATTGTAAAATACGGACTGGTCCATAAATTCAAAGTTACTCAGCATGTTATGGAATAAGGGATATCCCTTCGAAAGGTTGGATACGTAGAATCTAACATAGCCCACCAAATTTGTAAGCTATAGTGGCAATATGGGCCGGTTATATTTTCCGAAGAACAGGCAACAGTAGGAGTAAATAAGTTTTCGTAGACCACAGATTGGTAAATGAAATGTAGGAAGTTCGCAAAATAAGTGGAGTGACGATTTTTGCAATGTGGCAGGTAAGAGCTGGATGAAAGTAACCGCGCTCAGTGGCCTGCTTTAGGAGAGGCATACGTCCAGCGGTAAACTAAAATGAAAGAGGCACTTCAGTTACAAGCCTGATTATCACAGAATATTTTAAAAATAAAATTACTAGACTTTACCTTGCCAATGGTTCTGAGGACACGTGGTGAACAGTAATTAAATACTTAAAAGCTCATGTAGAGCGCAGCCGTAAAAAACGTCAAGTATCTCTCATACCGGTAGCCATACCCATCTATATATATAAAAATCAATACCACTATTAGTTGTAATTTTATAACTCAAAAACGGGCTTACCTATTCAAACCAAATGTTTAGTAATTGTTCGGACTATTTAGTAGATGGTTTATGTGAAGTTTGCACAAAATCGGTTAAGCGGTTCTTTATTTATCACATTGTTAGTAAATTGTTGAGTGGGCTGAAGCTAACCGGGCAAAGCTGGGGCGGACCTAATTACATAGGTAAACAGTTTTAGGGTCCAAATCCCGAGTCTCTTCTTAGCGTCGCTATCGATGCTGGCTTACAGGAGTTGCAGTGATGGGACTACCGTGGTGGGTTAAAATACCGTACAAAAAGTATAATTTAGATGTTTCAGGATTTGAGAGGACGGAGCTTGTCTTTGATTCTTGAACGGAAGGCGTCTGTAGGACCTTGCAGACAAGCTTCAGCTAACGGAGCGCCGTCGGGAATAACTATACATTTACCCAAGGTAGCGTCATGTCATAGTCAACTAACGCTCTCGATTTGGTCTGCGTAATATGCGAAAGAAATCTCAAAAGAATGTAGGTATTCATCCCTACATGTAGAGAGAAAGTGTGAAAGAAACTATATTGTGTGCAAAATTTTACTCAAACTAATTCAGCTGTTTTGCCATAAAATAATACGAAATTCCATTCATATGTCTATTTATTTACTATCCATGCATTTTTTCTATGTATTTATATAGTAAAGATGGAACTGATGACCTAAGATGTCGAAAAAAATATAGATGAGCAATAATTAAAAATAGGTACAAATGTATACCTGTACCTGTATTTTACCTGTTTCATTAACTTAATATCCTAGAGTTGTTAAAGCTTTGTTAACAACATCCGTTCACTTCAACCCTTATTAGTGTCCCACAGCTGGGCACGGGTCTTTTATCAACTATCTGTCGAGTTACGAGAGTGAGGCCTTAATCCACACACGCTGGCCAAGTCCGGGTTGGTGGATGTCACATGTCCTCGAATGATTAATTCTTAGACATGCCAGTGTTATCATATGTCTTCCTACACCGATATTGAGCAGTGGTGATGAAACAATTCACACAAAGACATTTGGGTAGGAGTAGGACCGACGATCGAAACCGCGACCTTATATTTCAAACCCGAGGCCAATACCTACTCCTGCCCCACCGCTGCTCAGTTACTAGTTGGCTTGTTCCAGCAACTGATTAGCGTTGTTATCTAACACGAGCAAGTTGCCCGCCTTCATACGTTCCCGGAATAAAAGCAAGGGTGTAAATGTTTTGTAACATTTTCTTTAGTTAATTTGTAAGATTTTTCGTTATTAATATGTTGTTTGATTTTTTCAGAAATCTGGCAAATTCCTCAGTGAACACAACATTAACTCGCCGAGGTCTGGAATTAATTTAAGATCAGTTTCAAAAGTAAATATTCACGATGTACCTACTTCTTATAATAGAAAGTATTGTTTTTCAAAGAAACTGATTAATAAGTGTCAATGTTTACTAGGGTTATATCAAATCACCGTTCGAAGCCGAGCCGAATGATGAAAATCAAGATATTACTATGGAGAATAATCATAATGTAAGACAGTTTATACTTTTTTGTTTACACTAAGTTATAAATTCCAGTCAACTTTCCACTATCGGCTTTGTATGTGCCTAAAAATTATAACCCTTCTTATTTTTTCAGTCGGATAAAAAGTAGATTTTTTTCTTTTTAAAGTTTCAAATTATTTGCGTTGCTAGATATGTCATCAACATTCGTTTAGGGCTGCGATAATAACACCACAGACAGCTAATCAATATCTTTTTTATTGATGCTAGCACCTCTCTAATCACAAAATTGGAAAAAATGTTTGGTTGGAAACGGATGACTTTTTGTGAGATCAAATTTCGTTTGCACACACCGCGTGCTCACCCAACCGACCTCATAGAAACTACCCCCCGACGTAACAATGACAAACACAGACAAGCAATCTTAGTGAAATTGACGTCTTATTGAGATTGATTTAAAATATTAATCACATTAAAATATAAATCCATAATGACGAAGACGGGTCAATAAGACTCGCACCGGCTTTGGACGGGTTCAAATTTTACATCTAAACCTTCCTCGTGGATCTCTTTGTCTATTGGTGTAAACCGTATTTGAGTTTATCGCTAACAGATAGCGCTAAGTCGCTACGACTTCATTTAATATTATTAGCATCTAAAGATTTGCATTTTTCAGATTCAAGACAAGCTTAATATTTTTGGAAATTTCCGAGGAAAAATAGACAATTTCTGTACAAAAATCAAAGCTGCATTGCACATGAACTAGATTATATGAATCAATTAGCTTTCAGAGGTCCAATTTTGTTCCATCGTGGCTTATAAATAACTTACTGCATTTCTCTAGAACTTGGAACCGTAGAGAGAATTATCTTTAACTCTAAACATATGTCCGTGTTTATGGACCAATCTCAATTTTGAGTAGGTACGCGCTTGAGATGATAGTTAAGACGACAGGTGAAGCATTTAATCTCAACAGTCCTCTCAACCGCGTCCTCAAAACTGAGATTTTTCTATAAAGTATTGTTATATACAATTATAAAATTTTTAGGCACCATTTCTGTTAGTTGTTGTTTAATTTCAATTGTTAAAAATTAAAAATGTTTTCTGTAAGATGATTTTATTTATTTGTAATTCGCTATTGCATAAAATATTGAATATGATTTATACAAAAAATATAGTTGTTTCTAAATTCCTTATTTTCAAAACTTTTTTTTTCTCTTTTCAAATATTTATTCATAGATTCTAACCACCGTATTCTTTAACATCTAAAAAGTATTTGTCTGTCATCTTGACATTTATACTAGTAAGAAACAGACAAAGTCTATTTTAACTAAAATTCTTAAAAGATTTTTATGAATAAGACCGTACCTAACTATATTAGATACATTCGATATAGAATGACCAGAGGTTGCAAAACTCAAGATGACATACGTTGGGGGAAGCTTTTGGCTTTGCCCAGCTGTGGGACAGTACAGTGTATTATTCTATCCTCTGAAAAGTCGAATTATACAGTATTTCATATTTATTTAATAAATAGGTAGACACTTTAAAATACTTTAATATCACAACATGCAGGGTCAATAATCATCTTAAGGTTACATTAGGTTTCTATAACGAACAGGTATCATACACATTTTGTAATTATGGCCGCCAATAAGACGCTATAGCGATGTTGACAGCGGCGCACTTTTGGCTACTTCTTACATCGGAAGGGTTGAAAGCGGCGCAGTTCTGGATAGTTTTGGCATCCGAAGGTCGCCAATGAGTTAGGTATTAAAAGCGATACAACGCTCGCGCCGTCGTAATGGCGTCTTAACGAAGCAGAACCTTTTTCAAATTTCCTGGTATTGCAATACGATTGCAAAAATTATAGAAACAGACACTTCATGGGACAAACATTAAACTCAGCTAAAACGACTGCCTGGATTTGTTTATTGAATATAGACTTTGATGCATTCTCTATAGAGCTTATGTTGAATACTATTATTTACTACAATCCTTAGTAATCAAAGCCTAAATAGAATATTGAAACTTGCCGTAAGTCATGCTGGGATTTCTGGATTTATATCTGATCTACTGTCAGATGGTATGAGCCGCTCTAATATAGGTCCATCGACTAGATACTCATACTAGTCTTCACATAATCAGTAATTCTTTTATGAGGTAGGTTTTACGTTTTTACAATTAACTTCCAAATAATATTAAGGAAATGACTATTAACAAATTTAAAATAATTGTGAAATCTACGGTATGTAAGAAAGCGTACTATAAAATTTCAGACTATCTAACGGATAAAAACGCTTTGAATTAAGTCGCTCTAATACAACACACTAAACAAAATGTGATAGATATAAGTACTTCATTTAAAAAAGAAAAAAGCCAACTGAGTTTTTGGCAGTGTTTATCAGTAGTTGCCAGTCATTTAGTGCACGGCGGTAGGAAATAAATTGGACTATTTTTATGTAGACTCACGACTCAAAAAAAAATAAAGCATATTTTCATTCATTCATTATTTTTATATTACTATACATCACATTATTCGGGGTATCGAGAAAGATAAGTAATTTTGATTGGTCCGTTGGTCTTGCCCTTGAAAGAACCATTCAAAATTAGCTTGTAGTCGGATGATGTGTACGACATAAGATAGGCGAGCGCTGGGGCCCAGCTATGTAGTTTCAATAGGTGGGTGACTCAGCTACCTTACGGCTGATGCATTCTCTAGAGCTAATGTTAAATACTATCAATAAATACTATTATTAGTAATCAAATCCTAGATAGAATATTGAAACTCGTCCGTTGGTATGAAACCGTTCTAATATAGGACAGACAAACAATATCTACGCCTAGTTATACTTTTGGCAAGGGTTTCTGGAATGTTCCCTAATCTGTTGTCCGATGCGGATGCTCTTCGGCATGCGAGAGTCTGTACACTGTGAGCCCATGTACGGCATCTGATGCGCGATGTTAGCGGCGCGCGCCGCGTCGTAGTCCACGTCGCGAGGCTTCCAGCACAGCTCAGTACTGCCACATTGACATGACATCTCTTTACATATCTGTAAATAATGATAAAAATGAAAAAATGTTAATCTCAACATTACTTACAATAATAGGTCTTGTCTCAAAGATCTTACGAGTTAAGAGAGTTGAGGCCTTAATTCGTACACGCTGGCAAAGTGAGAGTTGGTGGATTTCACGTGTCCTGGAGCGATAAGTTTTAAGATATTTCCCTTCACCGATATTGAGCAGCGGCGATGAAACAATTCTTAAAAATGTGTGGACTGGAGATCGAACCTGTACTATCGAACTATTGCTTATTGCGTAGTGGTTAAGGTAATCTTTAGGCATTTTCCTAAGTCCAGAAATATGAAACTGAATAGAACAGTAAAATGGTGCGTTCACATACCGAAGCAAGGTATTCATCCCTGCAAGCGTCATATGAGTCGCAGGTCCAGTTGGTGGGTAGTACACACGGCATAATAGGCGGTGAGTAGCAAGTGCACGGGTTTGGGTAGCACGTGCGGCAGCAGTACTGCTGGCACATCGAGTACACCTGAAAATTTAATAACCTATCATCATTGGACAAGAGGTATGTACGTCTGTGCGCGATCGATATATAGTGGAAATTTGACCCTTTACAGTACCTACAGACAAAAAGGATTAGGATCCTAGCAAAGATCAAGAACTTTGTAATAGGATTGGAACGTCCTGTAGTTCTCTTTACCCAAGTCCAAAACCTTAGACGCATAAAAAATCGTACTTAATTGGACCAAAAACTAAAGCACCTTATAGAGGAATCCTGTAAAAGTATTTTTGAGGGTTTAAGCTAAAACTCACCAGCCAAACAGCTCGTGCAATTTCATTTCTTACATGAGGTAGACAGTTCATGAGGAGGCAGTTTTCAAACTTTGACAGTGCAGGTATACCTAAGTTCTTTTCTATTCCGGACGGCCCTATCAATACCTGTAAGCAAGTAAACGGGCCACGGAATTTGGTAATTTGTTTAAATGTCCTATTCAAAACAAGAAGGTCTTCTATCCGATACATTTCGAAAAGTGTGCGTTAGAATTACCTACATAATCTTATTCCCCCATCTCCGTTCTATCATCGCCATCGATAGGTATATGGTGGAACACGTGTACGCACAAAACGCTTTGCTTACACTTTTATTGTGCGAACTGCCAAGTTGTGGAATTCGCTACCGGCATCACTGTTTCCCGAAAGCTATAATCTGCCTGTCTTCAAGTCACGAGTGAATAGGTTTTTCTGGGTAAGCGTGTTTCACCGTAGTCTACATCACTGCTTAACAACAGGCAAGTTGTGGTGCTTCACCACAACTTGCCTATTACAGAATTTAAAAAAACAAGAAGTAGATAAGTACTACAGACCTCACTGGCAAAGAACTGGCAGTCAGGCGCACACGTTCCTAAACTGTCAACGTAAGCACATTGCGTGGTCTTGTTCCCCGAGAGGCCCTTCATCACGTTGATTGTATTGCGCGCAATCGCGTACGCGCCGGCAAAGCAAGGAGTAGCGGTGCAACAGTTCTTAGCTGCGCACACGACTTCGTTGCCGTTCATTATACACGAGGTTACGCATTCAATCTGTATAGAGTGACAATGGGGTTAAAGGTGCGTGAAATTAAATTTAGTGAGATATTCCAGGCGAAAAAACAAAAAAGCGGTTTCGTGATCTGCTCTTTCCAATTTCCATGGAATCTGCGTGGGAGGTTCGAAGTCAAAACCGCATCACAATTATTTTTTTTAAATAATAGACATAGCGTAGTATTTTCTTAGATTTACGCGAATATCACACATTGAAATAAAACTATTTTTCAGTTTTTATCGCGGTTTATTTTAGATTTTAGATCCAAACGTTTGTCCTCCCGCGTCCATGAAGTCTGAAAAGACTGAAACGTCGGCATCTAAAATCTCGCTTACGCCTGTTTTACCTAAAGGTGTAGGCAGAGGTGAATCTCACCCACCTTTCGCCGGATACGTTTAGGTCTCATAAGTAATTTACTATACTATTTCCGTTTATCAGGCACACTTCTAAACTTCGAGCTTCAACTAAAAGTCTCTAGGTCTATTAGAAAAGTCAATCGAACCAGGGATCCAGGGATCTCGCAGTTATTAAGCGACCACGCTTCCCATTGGGGCACCGAGGCAATTTTCCAAATATGTAACAAGATTAATACAGAAAAAGTACAAATGTCATCGTAACTGACTTGTTCCTGCGTCATACTTCCAGGATGCACAGCGGCAGACAGAACTGGCACCATTGTTTTCGGCGTCGCTCCTCCAATCACTGGTACCCTGACGGTTTCCGGAGGCACCCTCAAGAAGTCCGCAAGAACTGTGTTCGCTCGAACGCAGTTTAGTTCCACGCAACCCAATATTTTACGAGCATCGTACATTCCCCGGAGACGTTGAATCTCAGCAACAAGGGGTACCAAGCTCTCTACAGGCTCCGTTGCTACAACTGTAAAAGCCTAAAATGAAGAAGAAAGAGGCTTTAAAAATGTATTATTAACGTAACTTATTATTAACTTACTTATCTTTATGAGTGTGAGTCGATTTCTCAGCTCCTTCATGGTTACTAACCTGGTGCCTCATTCCACTGCCATCTTCTGACCGAAAATCATTCGTGGTCACGAGTGAATCGGTATATTGGGCAAAGGGTGCCATCGTAGAGTACATTATTGCTTAAAATCAGGCATGTTGTATTCAAGCTTAAGTCTATTTTATAATTAAAAAAAAATATTATAAAAGCGAAAACCTTTATACCTTTCCTCTTTTGTACGTTTGTTTGTTACTCATTCACGTGAAACTACTAGCGATAGATTATATTTTATACCTATTACTTTTTATCCTAACAGCTAATATTTTTCAGGTCATATAAATAATTAGGAAATGAAATCTGACGATTAATGAATAAATATCGGTATATTCATCTCAGCCTCTCACTTTATCCATGTATGTTTAAAGAAAGAGGTAAAGAAAATACGCTATTTACTGACCGGTGTCGTGGTCGGTAAGATATACTTGCTTTTCACGCGACAGGTCGTGGGTTCGATTCCCACTCGAGACAGACATTTGTGTGATGAACCTATCTGTTTGTCTTGAGTCTGATTGTAATAATTATCTATAAGTATATGTTACCAAAAGAAAAGTAGTTTATGTGTAAGTATATCGGTTATCTGGTTTCCATAACACAAGCTCTGCTTAGTATGGGCTTATTTATCTATGGTATCCCCATACCATTATATGAATGTGTTTGATATTGCCTCAGAATATTTTTATTATTATTAATTTAAACATAGTATTGTATTATCACTCATGTTTCTACGAAAATAAATTATCTTTATCTTTAAAGGATTTCTTAAAATTTGAAAATAGAATGCCTCCTAAAAATTTATTAAAATTCTCTTTTTGTTGCAAAACTATCATTGATTTCCCTACAACTCGTACAGTGCTGCTATGTATACATGAATATCCATCCTTCCATTAGTTTACATAACAATCTAGATACATGATAACACTGGATACTAACCGATGGACACACGTTACACATCTGCAGAGCAATTTCCGTTAAAATTGGAGCATTGTATTCAAACGAGTCGTATTGGTTGCGGGCCACGATAATCACAACTTTTGCACCCTGAACAAGAGAAGTTATCACATAATATATATTATCTAACCTTTTTTCATTCAAAACAGATAGCACATGGTCCTAGATTACGCCTTGGTAAGTGAAGAAATGTTAAGGTATGTGACCATGACTATGACATATTAATTTTGGTAAGATTATACGTTATTGAGCGAGTTATCAGTTTAAATTCATGCGATTTGTAT
Organism: Meganola albula; assembly: GCA_936450015.1. NCBI lineage: Eukaryota > Metazoa > Arthropoda > Insecta > Lepidoptera > Nolidae > Meganola > Meganola albula. The sequence goes on along the minus strand of OW388155.1, from coordinate 5,573,942 downwards.
TACTCTACTAATGTTAGTAGGCCAAAAAGTGGCTCAACAATTGAAATAATTATGTCATATTACGTGCAGTCACTAAGTGCTTGTTTACCCTATTTATTTGGGTTTTGGAAGGAGAGGTACAGCAGTTAGTCAAGGCGTTGTTCAATCAGACCACCGGACCATAGCTGTTATAGTTATAGTGTGGAGCTGGCTAATTTTCCGCAACTCGACGTCTCATAAATGCGCCTATTTGCGTCCACCAGACCATTTCCCATTATGGCACCAGGCATCTCGACATCGTCTGGGACGTTTAGCTACGTGCCTTTGCTTGGTGGGTGGAAGATAAGTTGCGGCCATTTCACCTTGTTTTGGGCTTATCACATACAACTTCTTGGGGACTGAGTCACCTTCGTCCATGGAAGTGCACCTTCTATCTGAATCCCCACATGTGGCCTTCGGGTGGTGCAAATCAGGTGACAGTCAACTGGTAATTGTGTTTACTGGTGGTTAACTAGTGGTGGTGGTTTAGGCTTCGACCGTGGTTGGTTACTACCCATCAGACAAAGTCACCCCGCCAAGCGGCCTTGCTGTGTTTCGGTGCGATGTCTGGCGACAGTGCGACACCGTTTAAGACGGTGCGGTGGGTTGAAATAGTTGCTCCCTAATGGTTTTAACCATACGGAGTCTCATTTCACTGCCACCTTCGCACCGAAAGTCATTCTTAATCACGAGTGAATCGGTTCATTGAGCTGGCGCGTCCCATCGTAGACTACATCATTGCTTTACATCAGGTAAGTTGTAGTCAAGCGCTAGCCTATTCAAGAATAAAAAAAAACTTCTTTCAACGAATTAAATTACAGAGTGATAGTAAAGTGACTGATGGATAAAATGAATTAGATGTTTCACACCTAAACTACTAAACCAAATTTAACCCTTCTTAATAGAAAGGAAAAGGAGATTACAAAAATAAATGTAATTTATAATATTACTAGCGGCCCGCCCTGGCTTCGCACGGGTAGTTAGACAAAAATTAAAAAAAATCCATTTTCCAAGCTAAGAACACTCAATCAATTTTGCTTTTCCAAAACCAAATTTAAAATCATTCTAAGCTACCTCCCCACAAATTTTCAGCCGAATCGGTGTAGCCGTTCTTGAGTTATAAATGGTGTAACTAACAAGACTTTCTTTTATTTAAATAGATGTTGAAATAACATAGGTAATAATAACTAAGCAGTTTTAAAATGTAATGAAATCGGGTTTTTTGGTATTTGATACAAAAAATCCTTTAAATGACTTACCTTTAGCGCATCACACAACATATGTCTGCCAGAGAAGGAAGATACTTTGCATTTGGTGTCAACATGACTGAGCTCCATGCCGTAGCCACATGTCGCGTGTTGGTCATACAGGGCGATCTCGTCTAGCAGAGGAGACTGCTTCAGTAGCAACGCTAGAGGCTGACCTGAAAAACAAGTTCCTCTTCTCACTCTTCTCACTACTCACCACCAAGAAACCTTTGCTGCGGATCTTCTCTAAAGTATAGTTACTGTTGTAAAAGAACACTCATAATACGGCAGCTGAATATTTAGATTGAACGTGCACCCTCACGGAAGAAGGTGATTCCGCCCCAATTAATAGGTAATGAATTAATTTCAGCCTTCCTAAGTAGGTGTAGCTCATGACTTTTAATAGTTCGAAGTTGTAACCCTCCTACGAAGGTATTAAAACAAATCCCTACTGTGAGCTGCTACTAAAATACTACTTTTATGAACATTTTTAGTTATTACAGCCAGCATCAGTACCTGTGCATCCAGCAGCTCCACAAATGGTGACCTTCATTCCATTAGGGCAAGTACTGTAACGTCGCTTGATAGAAGAACCTGTAATAGACGACAACTTAGTATTTACACTTTGTGTCTGTAGTGTACCTAACAACCCTCGTCTTCCACACCTACAGGTGGGATAAATTAATTTCCAAATTCTCATTTTTTGATATTTTTAAGTTTAGTTTTTATGTTTTTTTTACAAAAATTACATGACAATTTTAATAACCTAAAATTTCCTATTTGTTTTTTTTCTTCTGATTAACATCTGGCTTAATTGATTCTACTAGAAAGGTTTTATTTTAAAAGTTTTTTTATCTCTCAGAAATAAAAGATTTTTAATTTGTTAACTACAATTAATTTTCGTTCATTAGATAATCTTAATTTAAAATTTTTCATCGTAAAATCGTTATAAAAAAATTGAATAGTTGAAGAGCGAATTTTGTGTTGTTTTATTTACGATAGTTCAATTGTAGGTAGGTACCTACCAGTAAGGTTAGGTAGCTACCTGACTACAATTAGTAGGTAGGTATAATCGTAGATATGACCTACCTACTCAATGTTAGAATTACCTATAATGTTGGACAATGTAATACTATTTTATTTATGCCTCTGTGTAACCCTGCTAGATTATTATACAAATTAGTTGAAGATGATAAAACCCTTCTTAATTTTAATAAATATTAAAAAAACCTCGCCTAGTATGTCTGTACGTATGTTTGCTATAATTTAAAACGTAGGTAGGCACTGAACGCATTTTTATACTGTTTTCATCACTAGTTAGGCATTTATTGAAAAAGGTTGTTAAAGTATATCTTATTAATAATTCACCCATACTACCTAAGCCAGACCGAATTGTTAGTGCTACCTTTTATTTAAAAAATCAATGGTAATTCTGTGAAATTACGAAATAAAAATCGGCGAATAGTTTCGGAACGTTGATAGATATTTAATACCACGTTGTGCATTTAGACATGAAATCTTACTGAATAAATAATGTGCATGATGGTATCGTTTCAGTGGATAGTAATTATTTCTAGCAATTAGGTGGAACTGTTTCGTTACGTACTGCATTTGTGTACTAGTTACTGTTTCAAACTGAATTGTTCCCGAGATATTGCTTATTCACTAAAAACAAAGTATTTTGATAACATGTTTTCGAGAGTTAAACTAAAACAATTTAAAGCTAATTTCAATGAGAATCCGAACGATATTTGTCTTATATTTAAACCTCTGTATGTAGTTTTGTGTGTTTTCGGTCTATTTCCTTATAATCTCAGGTTTCAAAAAAATAGTAAACGTGGTTTGACAATCATTCAGAGGTCTATCTATTTCAATGCTTTGTGCGCGATTTCGTTTATGTTGTTTATATTGTGTTTTCTGGCTGTCCATATTCAGTATGTGTACAATTCTATAGAAGACACTACTATGACCAGAGAAATTATGACTCAAATGAATTATGTCTTAGAATTGACTGTATGCACAATGTCATGTTTGGTCGCCTATATAAGTACTTTCCGTAACCGCTGCATCTACGTTAAGATAATAAACAAAATAGCGAACTTAATACAGCCTTCTAACTCAGCTATCAACAATGCTATAAAGAAATTTAAATTCCAAGTCCGTATTGTAATGATATTTCTCTTAATAGTGGCGATATTACAGTTTGTCGTGAATATAACTCGAGATTCTACACATTGGAAGACATTCCTGGTGTTTGTCACATTTATATTACCTCAAATGATCCAGTTTACGTGGCTTACATTTTTTTACGTGCTTATATTAATGTTAGTGGTTCTGCTGACAAGTGTAAGGGAGAATATATGTAGTTTGTCGCAAATTAATGTCTCGGATTGTTTTATTAAAACAGATGTTAAAGTACTAACGTTACAAAATGTAGAGTCTCTATACACAACAGCTGGCAAACTAAAAAGAGAGATTAATAAGGCCTTTCAGGCATCTTTATTGTGTACGACGTTGCAAAGTTTTCATTCTATAGTGAGCGAGGCTCATATCATTTATCATATGGTGATTGTAGAGAGAAACTTCACGCTACATACAATCGTCAATTGCTCGATTTGGATTGGTTATCAGATTATTAAAATTTATATAATGTCTAGGTCTGGAAATTTAATAAAACAAGAAGTAAGTAAGCATAATATAGACCAACTTGAAATATTAAAAAGAAGAAGATACTGTAAAACTATTTTTGAGTTAAATATAAAACTTGTATTTTAATTGTAGTACCTATGGGACAAGGATTTTGCTAGCATTAGACGCTATGGTGTCTGTTATGTTATCACTTTTATAAACTATAGATATGAGAAGCTAGAATTGAGAACTACCTTAAAACAATTAATGAGGCAGTCTTGTTAAATATTTTTAAACTTAAGTATCTAATCTGTTTTCAGGTCCTGAAAATAGGACAACAACTACACAACATACGAACTGAAAAGTACGACTCCAGATTACTCTTAGAAGTACGCACATTTACTTTATGGCTAGGTACTTATTTACTAAAAGCAGGGACTGTGGTAGGGCAGCAGTACCCTGTACCCGTAGGTAAACAGGTCGCACGCAGGTTCTAACCCGCGCCCACACATCTTTGTGTCTATTGTTTCATCATCTCAGTGTACAACATTGGTGAAGGAAAATATCTTGAGGTGACAAGCATGTTTTAGAGCAAAACATTCGAGGAAATGTGACATCTACAAACCCGCGCTAAGTGCGTGAATCGTCTGTGAATTAAGGATTATGCCCTTTCCATTTTTAGGAATTTGTCAACTTTGTTTGAGAGTGCAACCGTGTCTAGTTGTGGATCAGAAAAGGTGGTTTATTAAAAACTATTAGATTACGTAGGGTTTTATTAAATAAAAGTTAGAATAGAATTTAAAATTAATTTTAGATTCAACATTTTTCATCGTTAATGTCATTTCAAGGCGATGGACTATCTGCGTATGGATTATTTCCGCTGGATGCAACTCTTTTGTCAAAGGTACTTTTCCAAAATATTTTCCACATTATACCATGTAAAACTAACATGAGGGTAAACTCGCCACTAAATAGACCGTGCAGAGAGATTATTGCTTCTATTAAGTACGCGCCAGATGTTGACGTTTACCATGACAAATTGAAAGTATTCAGAGCAAAAATATTGGACTATCTAGAATCACATCCTGCTAATTAATTTGATGCTGTTACATAATCTTGCCGGTTTTAATTGCAGGAACGTTACTGTCCTTTTTAATTTTTATTAATATGAGTCTTAATTGTCCTCTAATTTACCTAACATTTTTCATCTAATTCAAACAATTTTACTAACTTAGCGCTATTTACTAACTTAGATTTAGTTGAAATGTTGTAATTCCTCAATTTTAATATTTCACATACATTTGTTGTAAATGCTGGATCACCTAATATTGGCGACTATGTAAGTCTAAGACTAGTGTGTACCAATACCAATGAATTGTTATACGTAAAAGCAGTGGGTAGTCCACAGTTATTAAATAAACAAATAAATAAATTAGTAGTTTCGGATTTAATCGGCTGTGGCAGATGGTCAGATAGTCACGGGATAGACTATTTACCAGTTACTCAAACTATCTACCAGCTCCCCTGGTATTAAACAGAACCCACACCGTACGAGGTTCAGTCGCTTTTGACTGTTTTTTACAGGAAGGTTTGCGGCTTATCAACATTATTTAGTTACTACAAACGATTTCTGTTTCAGATTTTGGCTTCATCAGCGATGTATGTAATAATTTTGGTGCAGTTCGATAAAAATTAAAACTGGCAAACTGGGCAAATGCTAGCCGCTGGCTGTCAGTAGTCTCGAACGTCAAAATGTGAAATCCGCGGTAAAATCCGTGTATGGAAAAAAATACAATTTTAAATCAAATTCGTTTATTTATCAAAAAAAATATAAGTATAAGTTAACCTATTTCATTTTTTATTTATTGATTTTATATTCCTTGATAATGCCGAGAGTGCTTGAAAAAATTCAAAATTTCAAAACTTACCATACAACTACATTTTGGTACCTCTTAATTTATCATGTTCTTTTTGCAGCCTACACCATGATTAGTATGTTGTGGTTGGTTGGATTACAACTAAAAGTAGAACCTTATAAAAGTCCAGGGAAGGCGGAATTGAGTACCTAGTGGTTTTAGGTGCCTTACATATCCGGAAATTAGGCGCTTAAATAAATATAAACGGGGCTTCTCTCAAATGACTTAAGAGAAGAGAGTTCAGGCCTTTTGGGGAAAAGTAATAATAATAATATTCTAGGACATTAACACCCACGGTTTTCTGGTCGTGGGACCAGAAAACCGTGGGTGTTAAGTCTGCTTAACACCCACGGTAACCACACGCTTGTGCTATGGAAACTTTTCTTTTGGAAATATTTACTTATATTAAATAATAACACCCAGACTCGCAAAAAAAGTGTACATAACACAAATGTCTGTCTTGGGTGGAAATCGAACTCACGAACTGCGGCGTGAAAAGCATATTATTGTATCTTATTAGCCACGCCATGTGCTACCTCGGTGTTGTGTCCACCTTTTTGAAAATCCGGACCACTATGCACCGGTCAGTAAATAGCCTATTTTCTTTACCTCTTTCTTTAAACATACATAAAGTGAGAGGCTGAGATTTTTTTTGCTGACGACCTAACCCAATCAGCCGGAAGGGCCTCTATTGGTTCACCGGTATCCGGTATTGGTACTATATCACTACACATAGTTATTTACTATTTCTCCTTTGTACCTAATTACACCCAGACTCGACAGACACATGTCCATTACACAAATGTCTGTCTTGGGTGGGAATCGGACCCACGACCTGCGGCGTCGTGAAAAGCAAGTAAGAACCTTACCGACACGTCACCGGCCGTCGATAAAATAAATATTAAATACAATGTAAACAAATATTATTCTAAGGAGAACTCGGGCTGATTCCTGAGTATATGTAGAACATAGATTTAGGATAAGTAGTAGAATAATAATTGAAGGAACATTTTGAGCATTGTGTAGGAACATTTCTGTAACCCTGAAAAATATATCGTCATATATATTGTATTTTTTGTCCAAGGCCGTTTTTTCTTCGGATCCGGATGTTTATAGTTCCAGCCTAATAATAATTATCGTTTCGTCTCACATGTGACACGGCAAAGTTGTCTATGGGTTTCTCTGTCTACGTGAGTTCATTCAACTTTAACAATAGTGCCAACCAAAAAACCTAATTGAATGAATGATATGAGAATTACATACCTATTTCATTCACTCCTTTTTCATTCATACATTCAATTTAATTCATTCATTATTAAAATTCTTCAATCATCTGGCATCTGACTAACTGTGGCAGGTTGATTATATTTGTTATAATTTCCTAATAAAATTTCTCCGTGACTTAAAGCGTGCACTAGTTTAAGGTGGTTATTATTTTAAAACGATTTATCATAAATTTAGGGTGTTTAAAAAATAAACATTTAGTTACTTAAATATTTCATTTACAGTGTCCGAGCTTCTGTCAGTCATTGGGATTCAACGAAATGGTACGTTTTAACTTTCTATTACTTTAACTGAGTATTTTTTAACACCAATCAAATTGTGTTTCGTGCTGCTTGAAGCACTTATAGATATTTATATAACTTCTGATCGATGCCGGTTGCCGGCAATCAGCATGCGGTGTAGCCATTTTGAATCTAGTGTAATGGCTGGCGGCGGCCATGTCACGACAAAACTGAAAATCGCCGATTGTGCTCAGTGTTACTAATAAAGCGCATTATTAGCGCTATTTTGTTTCATTATTCTAATATCTATCAGTAGGTCAGTGTAGTGTAATCTGTAAAGAAGTTTCTATTTAGAATCTATAGTTGTACCTAGCAATTCACCTACTTTCCCTTGACAAATTTTTGTCATAACCAGTGTTTGTTATGTATGTTATTCGAGCTCAGGTAGGTACTTGTCTTTATGTACTACTAGAATAAGTAATAGGACATCTAACACACTTTATGTCCAATGGTTTAGTGAATAGAATGAGGAGGGAGGGCCTAGGTATATATTAGGTAGGTTCATAATTCTTCACTAATCCAATTATTTTTAATTACTGGGTAATATCTGTGAATACCTTTCATTCACCGATATAAGCTGGTCTTAAAAATATATAGAAAAGTGTTGAGTGTGAGGAAACACTGTAGAAAATATATATTCTTGGATATCTGACATCCACCAACCCACACTTCCTGGTCAGTGTGTATAGATCAACTTCACTTTTAAGAGCATTAAAGAAAAGACCTGTGCCGAGCATTAGGTGGCATACACTCTAAACCTACATACTTACTTTTACCTTTTCTTATGTACCTCATTTGTGCATTAGATGGATGGTAACGTGGTACATCCACATCCTGGAGTGGTGCCAGGTGGCATCCCCGGCGTAGTACACGGCATGCCGGTGCACGGTGCTGGTCCCGATGGAGAGCATGCGCCGCACGGCCCGCGCCGTCGCTACCAAAACCGACCGAAGCCGGCTAACAACCTGGAGCGGCTGCCACTCGATGAAGCTGCTAAGAGAGTAAGTACTTAATTAGACCTTGGATCTGGTATTTATCAAGTACTTATTTAAATGTAACTTTTGACTAAAATTAGTTGTTTATTTTAAAATAGTTTGAAATTGCAGTTTACTGTTAACATTAAAATATAGTTAGTTGGATTGGCAATAACATATTTGTTCACTAATGACGTTTAGCATTGGCTTCATACTTTTCTTTTGTTTAGGAAATGGAGTCTCTCCCATTGAAAACCCCAGTGTCCGTACTTCAAGAGCTGTTGGCCCGCCGAGGCACTGTGCCCAAGTATGAGCTAGTACAGATTGAAGGCATGATACATGAGCCAACATTCCGCTACCGTGTAACTGTTGCTGATTTGGTTGGTAAGTACCTTGAGTTGTGGGAGATACTGCTTTCATGTTTACAACAACATAATAACAGATGTATTTACAGCTATGGGCACTGGAAGGTCTAAAAAGGAAGCTAAACATTCAGCTGCTAAAGCACTACTTGACAAGTTGACTGGAGCAGCTCCTGCTGACCAAAATACCAATGGAAATGTCCCTGAGGCGTGAGTATACTTTTATTGTCAAGTATAATAGACAAACTAATGGATATCAAGACATACTTGGGTCCTACTTTATTTGATTGCAACATTACTGTTACAGGGGTGCAGTGGTGACATCATTTGAAGACAAACTGATGGGGAACCCTGTTGGTTGGCTTCAAGAGCTATGCATGTCTAGATTCTGGCCACCTCCTAACTACCATGCAGAGAATGATGATAATGTCAACAGGCGTAAGTAATTTATCTACATATGTTGGATTTTTTTTTTGTGGTTTTAATTTGCTATTTTGTTTTGAACATATTAAAAAAGGAGATAACATTCTGGTAATATTATTTTCCAGGTCTTCCTCATGAGCGTCAATTTACGATTGTATGCACTCTGCTGAAACGGCGTGAAGTGGGTACTGGCAAATCCAAGAAGCTAGCTAAACGCCAGGCAGCTTATAAGATGTGGCAGGCTCTGCAAGATAACCCACCAGAAACCTTCACCACAGAGGAAGAGGTAATTGATTGCTTTCCATTTGAGATGCCTAACAGTAATGTGAAAGAATATAACTGGTTATGACTTTGTAATGTTAGCAGTTAATTAATTAATTAGTTAATTAATTATTGGTGTGCAATGCACACCAAACATTTAACCAGATTTAATTTATATAGAAACTCATTATTACTTTGCTACATTAATAATTAACTACCGATTAACTTTTCCTATATTGGCACTTAACAAATAGTTATAGAAATGTCTAATACCACTATCGTGTATGTACAGTGATTAATATTCTTTCCAAATTTATTAACAGAATACTTCGCTAGCCATATGAGTGGCACCTTTGTACCATCCCTGAAAGGTAGCTAGCACTTGGCCAGGTATTTTACTATCTTTCACTCGGCTCCTGCAGGCGTGTACAGAAGGGCCACTCGCGCTGTAACAGCTGTTTTTACTTTCCGTGTTGTGTTCTAGGGCGGTGTCGCGGCCCGTTATGCCGACCTGAAAGATAGTAAAATCTCCACTCTGACAACCAGTCACAGTCACAAGGTTTCCCAGTTTCATAAACACCTCAAACAATCTGTTGGCCCCAACCTGGCCAAGTTGCAGGTATGCCACATTTTATTATTACGCATGCTATGGTTATTAATGAAATAAAATTGAATGTGATGTTATTAAAATTTTTGATGCATGTGGATGCCTGTTGAATAAAATTAATGTATAAATTACTTTTACAAAATAAGTAATATCAGTAATTGTGTTACAGGTGACACCATTAAACAACAAGGATTTCAATTTCGTACAGTTCTTGCAAGAGATAGCGTCTGAGCAGTCATTTGAAGTGACTTATGTGGATATTGAAGAAAAATCTATGTCTGGCCGCTCCCAATGCCTTGTTCAACTATCGACTTTGCCAGTAGCCGTTTGTTATGGATCAGGTCTCACCAGCAAGGATGCTCAGTCATCTGCAGCTCAAAATGCTCTTGAGTATCTAAAGATCATGACTAAAAAGTGAATGCACCATTATCTTACGACATCAGCTCAAACTGTTACTAAGCCCCACAATTTAGTGCATTGTCAAAATAATCGTAATATCCAAACAATTTTCAAGTGGTGCACAAACAACTTCTGGTTAGTGCCTGATGTCGTTAGGTTTTGAGCCTAAAATACTTATTACCACTTCCTATTTGAGTCTGGCATTATGCCTGTGCAAGCAGCACTTCGGGCTATGCTTTTTAACTGGCATGTTTGCAGTATCTTACTTGTGAATTTTGTTCATTATTTTTAGACTTTTACACATTTAGTGTAAAGTAAAGACTTCAGTATTATGTTTGATTTATTTCACCAGCATACAACAAGTGATTGCTCACTTGTACTATTACTGCCAACGTGCGAGGATAAATGGCATAGCCCGTAAAATTATATGAAACAAAGTATGGAGTGGTTACATTACAAAATACAAGCTATACTTTGCATAGAATTAGTGTAATTTTCCCAGCGTGGAAATTACTTAATAACAATAAAAAATATATAAAAAAATACAAAAAAAATATAAAAGCATGAAAAAATACAAAAAAAGTGTGGATATTTCCAGTTTAATATTCAGCATTATTTAGGCATGATTTTGCATTCATATAACAAATAAAATGTATACTTATCAGACGAGAGTAAAGTCCTTAGCTTTTAATGTATATTGTAATCATGGCATAGCCAGTCATATTTATCGTTTTGAACCAGATATACTTATTTTAAATAAAATTAGTGTTAAGAATTTCTCTACACATGCTGAGCATTAAACGGAAAGACTATTCTCAGCTAGTAATGTCTTGTTGACGAACTGCCCGACCTTTGCTTTGTAACAAGCTCCACATAGCAATCAGACTTGAACTCAAGAACTTCTTACAAAGTGCAAGGATTGGAAATGGATGAATTATGTGAGACAGGGTTAAAGTATTTAATTTCAATTTGTACCAGTGACTCTAGGTTTTCTTTTAAATACAAGATGGTTGACTTTGCAGGGAAGCTGAGAACTACGTGCTAGAGTGAATGTATCACTGAATTTAGTGGTTGCGAAGTTAGGATCCCTTGCCTGTGAAAATGGGCATTATTTTAATGCAAAGTATAGAGGTTGTAACATTTCTAACTGTACAGTGTCGTCGTCGGTGCTTGCCTCGAGCCGGGCAATGACGAGGATCCTGCACGCACCCAGTTTCTTTTAAATTGAATGGTGTGAGTTCAGCCTGCCCTTGTAAAACATCGCACTGTTCAAGTTAGAAAAGACTAAACGAGTAAAGGATTGGAGTTCTGTTCAACCAAGACCGACTAAATAAATTGTAATGTCCCACTCGAGACATTAATGTGAATGAATTGTTTTATGTTTAGTGAGTCTTGGTTTTACTTGCGTCTTGTGATTATATTCTCAAGATAATTAGTCTTATTGTACAATTTAACGTCGCGTTTGGTGACTATCACACATATTTCTCGCCTTTTACACTTGAAACATTTTTAAATGTAACTGATTTTTAGCTATGAATTCTGCGTAAATTTTAAAAATAAATTGATGTTGCTTCATACGTGTCTTCATTTTGTTACCTTTTATTAGGTAGACCCCATCCCTTAGTAAGTTAGACCCAACTCTAGCAGCTATGGATCTAAGTTAAGGGAAGAGAAGTCATATGTTATGGGATTCTCTCTACTTGGAATATTATGGGGATTGTTGGTGGATATGGGCATCTGCATGGGCTGCTACTGTCCAGTCAAAAGTAGGTGACATTTATGTCAAGTTACCTAAAATGAAGTGAGTTTGCTCTAGTTATGCCTGTCAGTGATACCTGTAGATGCGAAGACGTCTATTAACGATTCTAACCAAGCTGTTAAAATGCATTTTTCGTTAATGACGGTTAATTAACCGTTCATCCGCATTTTATGATTGTTACTGTTAAACGCCACCGTTAGAAGCAAATTCCTTAAGCGGTAATAATAATGTAAATCTATTGCATAAAACAAGTTTGTGCTCATATAGCGCCTAACAATGAAGGACCGATTTCGATGCGTTTTGGAACCGAAAACCGAACTTAACGCGCGTATAGATGCATGTATGCGTTACAAGCTGAGGCACTGGAGCTAAACCAATAGAGTGACACTTTCTTACACGATGCCTTCTTCTTTTAATTATGACCTCTGCAGAAATTATTCCGCAATTTTGCCGTTGTCAAGTTTAAATAAGAATACGAGCTTTTAAAAGATTAGTAGTAAAAAACTAACAAATCTTCAGGGGTCTTGTACCTACAGTCATTCATTACATTAACTATCATTATAAATGTAGGTTTAAAAGATTAAAAAAAAATTGCGACGTTCTAAGATACCATTTTTCTCTCACTTTTTTTCCTTGTTTGCCTTATTATGACAGTTTAAAGCGAGATGCGACAGTCATAGCTGTTATAAAATAAAATTTATTTATTTCAGGCAATTTGATGGATAAAACTAATAAGTTGAGATGTGAGGTTAGGTGAAGTGAGGTGAGTTGTTGACCTAATTTAATTTGATTCGGTACGTTTTGTTAAGAGTCGTTACGATTTGATTGAATTGAATTTAATACGTCCATCATCAAATTGTCTGAAACAAAATAAATTTCATTTCGGGTGTCGGTCTTCTACACTTTTTTTACTACACTTTTCCGGTCTAGTACCTACCCAGAGAGCCTAAGAGCATGTTACGCGCGATAAGCATCAGTTTAAGCGCTACGAGGCAACAAACTTGTTTATAGATACACGCGTCAAACCTCTTTGTTGGGGGTTAAAACTCACAGAGAATTTGTCATGGCACACAACAAGTCCCTTTATTTTTGCATAGCAACGCATGTCTGGCACAAATACTTAGGTGCTAATAGAATCAGATAGGCTCATAGTATTTTTATCTAATCGTTAATAGCATAATGAACAGATCCCATATTATTAACGACGAGAAAATAATCGTGTCATTAGTGGTTTACAATAAACAGTCACACGTACAGACTACACACATAAATTACACTCTCAAACGAAACACCTACATTATGGACAGAAAGATGTTTGATAATATTGATTCTGTTCATCAACTTTTGTAGCTGACTGTATGTAGAATAATATAGGTAAGTTCATTGTTTATAGAATAATTTATTTGAATTTAGGTAACATATTGTACTTATTAACTAAGAAAAACTATATCGAGCTACGATAAAATGTTGAAATTATTCAATGACATTAGTATGTATTACTTTCTTGCTTTCCATTTACTTTTATGGGTGAACTTAAAATTATCCAATCCATTCTGTTGAATATTTTTAGGGGTCTCTAGCAAATCATACCTCCCAGATTTAAGAGTGTTACGTCGCATAACAGTAAACGCTTTTGGAGAATTAGAACACCCTGAACTATAGTTCCCCAAATTGTCTTCTAGTTCTAACGTCCATGTCTCGATTTCTTTAGAAGGCGTTAATGTTGCAGGAAATTGATCCGCAAATATACTATCATTATGATCTTCATTAGGTACAATACTCTCTCTCGTCTCAGACATGAATTCTCTTTCATGAAAATTGTTATATTCTGGCAAATATGTATCTTGATCAACAAATTCTGGAGGTGGAGGAATCACTTCACCATAGTCTTCATTAACGACACATTGTAAGAGAGTTTTTGGATCAAACATGTTCATACCTAGTTCGAAATTCTGATCTTCATAAAATGAAGACGTAGGTAAAACTTCTAATTCTAAATTGTGTTCCGGGCTTGTGTTTGGCGTTGCACATTCAATGTTATGTATAACATTTTGGGTCACATTTTTCGTATCATATTGTTCTAGCGTATTTTCATTTTCTATATTATTGTTTGTTTGGCTACTATAGTTTTTATTTATCGCATCCCTTAATACTTCTGGCAAAACGATATCAGTTTTTGTGTTTGTTGTATCTTCTACCAAAAGTTTCTTTGGTAAATCAACCTCTAATTGGTGAATATCACTTATTTTAAAGGGTTTTCTAGGTTTATTGCATTTTTCTTCAGTTCCGCTTTTATTCTTTGTGTTAATTACTGGTGTTTTATTTTCAGCTGATGATGACGATTGAAATGATTTCTTTTCTCTGAAATTATATAATGTGAATATATTAATAAGTAGGTACGTATTCATTTGTAGTTTTGTTCCAATCCGAAAAATTTGGGTTATACGAATTGTTGAGTGAAGGACACGAATAGTAAACGTCACGTCGTCCGCAGACTAAATGGAGTTAACCCTTACAAGGTACAAAACATGCTTAGTGTTACGCTTTAAGGGCGGCTGCTGTTCAGCATAATACTAGAACTGGCTGCTTGTGATGATGTTGACATAATTGCAGTTTTTTGAAATCCTTCAGATAACTGTCTAAAATAGACGCATCAAACAGATATAATAAGTTAAATTAGTGCTCTTAAGGTCTAAAAACTTACCCTGCAATATTAAGATACTTTTGTAAAACATTTTGTACTGATTTATTGCATTTAAATATTTGTTCGTAAGTTTCTGTTTGGGTAACAGGATTATTCGTAATGTTATCTACTCTTTGCATGTCATTCTCATTATTATGTGGTGTGTTTGAAATATTATTGAATGACTCGTTTTCGTCTTGTTTTCTTGTTTCAGGAACAATTTGAGGATTTTGTAATACAGCAAATCTTTGGACTATGTTTTCATGTAAATTTGTATCTGGTATGCGATGTTCCTCATTCGGCGTAGTATCCAAATATACAGCTAAATTAGCTGCTTCGTTATTTTGTACTGTAGTTTTAATATTGGAATTTGATAATATATTATGGCAGATTTTATTGTTCGGCTTATAAAGTTCAATTTGACTTTCATTGCTTTTAGTAACCTTTATATCGTTTGCCGGCTCGATAGCACGGTGGTTAGTAAAGTTGTCATTATTGCAATTCTTTTGACTAAATCTAGAGTTGCCTTGTCTGTCTCTCAAATTGTGAGCACATCTAAAATCCTTGCTAGTTTTTCTAACACAAGGAGTTATTATTTCAGTTATATCGTAAGATAGTTTAACTTTTTTTATTACTTGTACATGACAATCTGTGGTTTTCTTATTAGAAACATCAATTTTAGTTGCTGAATACGAATATTTGTTAATATGTTGATTTTCAGACTCTCGTGGAAATCTGTTTAAAAAGCTTCTTGGTTCATTACTAACCGTAGTGTTATATTCTTGGGCGCGTTTTTTGTTTCTGTATTCATCAACTATTTTGGTATTATTACTTGTTTTTACTTCACGTGGGTGTTCTAAAGCTTGGTTCGGTGCATTTGTAGCTAAATTGTCGTTGATAGACCTATGTGTGTTTATTTCTGGATCATATTCTTCTTTTAATACGATTTCATCGAGGCCTATATGAGATGCAGGAAGAATATTTAAATCTGTGATCCTTGTGTCAGTGACTTCGGCTTTCTCCAAGGGCATTTCCTTGTCATGTTGATAAGGCATTAAAGCAAGCTCGTTATCCAATTTCGTTCTATCACAAGACACATCTATTAAGTTTAATGTTTTAAATTGATTATTGTATCCATGAATTTCTCGTTCATGCTTGTTTAGGGCGACAGACAAATTACTTTTGTCATTTAATGTTCTTGCTCCACAGTCATGGCTTTTCTCAGTCGATTGATTACTATCACATGTATGAGGTTCCAATGCATTGCTATCATTCAAATTGGTAGACATAGGTACAATTGACTTGTCAATATATGAAGAAACATTTGCTTCGAAATGAACTTTACTATCACTTGTTAAGCCATTGTTCGTCATAGTGTTGTAAGTTCTCAATTCATTACTTCTGAGTGCTGCTGCATCATCTTTATTGACATATTTGAATCGATTAGAACTGGTACTATGTGAATTCTTATTTAATAATTCTTTTTGATCGTACTTGGACCGACTATTGTTAATATTTGTGTGTTCTGAATTGATTTTGTTGTTAACTGTTGAGTTATCATTTTGGTTAACACTGTCATATTCACCTGTAGTAGTATTGATTTTAAAGTCTACGGACATTTCTTGAACATCATGTGCTAAGGAATCTAAATCTACTTGCATTCGATCCCTTTCTTGAGTTTCAATATTTTGTTCTTGCTTTTGTTCTTGAGTATCATTTAACATCATTTCTAATGATTTATCAACCACTTTACCTTTGTTCTGTGTATTAATTAAATATTGTTGTATCTGCTCTTTTATAGCTTCAGAAAATCCAGTTTCTGTTCTTGTAGTGGGCAAATCTTTGTCATTGTCTTCTAGGTCTACATTTTTTTCTAATAAATCAAGAAATGTATAATTCGATTTGCTGTTAAATTTACGGTTTCTTAGTGGCAAAGGAATATTTTTGTATGCACTACATGTGTTTGAGGTTTCAATAGATTTGCGATGTTGTGTTCTCCGTGCATTTAATCCTGATGATTTTTGAATATTTTTATTTTGGTTGACACTTGATACACTTTTGATAGAATTAAATGAATCTTTTAACATTTCTTTTTCTATTTCAATTAGAATGCTAGCTATCTTGTCGTCATCTATACAGTCATAATCATTGTCTTGTTCACTCGTATCATTTACAATAGGAAATGTGTTTATGTCCGGGTTATTATTTTCAGGTAATGTATTTTGGTTGTTGCATTTTGCTTCGTGGGTAATAAGTGATTTAATGTTCTCGTCGGGTTTTGTTAGTTCAGTTTCCTTAGACTTTTGATATTCATACTCTTTTATCATTTTTGAGGCATCTTCTAATGTCCTCTGCAAAGGCTTAAAATGTTCGACAAAATTGCTTTTCTTTATCTTTTTTTCTTTAGATGACTTGTCAATTTCGGTTGTAGATTTTCTCTTACGTTCCTTAAATGTATCAGTTATACATGTTTGTTTTTCTGACTGTTTATTCGTTGGTGTTTTATTTTGCTTTGTACTTGACCCATATATAGATTCCAAACTATTAAAATTGTATTCTATTTGATCATCTATGCCAACTGAAAAAATGTAGGTAAATACTATTAGATCAACAAGAAGCAAAATATTAATAGCAAATTACTATTTTGTTGTGTGGACTCACCGAATTGAGAACTTATGCAATGCACAAATATTTTATGTTCAAAGTTGTGTTTCCTTCTTATTTCATAAGTAATGGTGCCATCAAAAACTGTGATTAGATCTTTATCTCTGTAAGGTAACCAAATTGTTCAGTAACAGATAGATTGATTTCAACAAAACCTAAATTAAATAACTACCTATAAATTAAATTACTTAATATATACCAACTGCTCTTTTCAAATACTTACTTGAAACTTGCAAGTAGCAATAAATTATTTTCAGAATCCCCTACCACAATATAGCTTTTGTGGCTACTTCCAGCGGTCAAGTTATCCATATTCTCCATTAGATAAGCTTGGTTTACCAATATCAGCTGTACCACAACTGTCTTCTCATCTCTTGGTAGCATAGTTAACTTGTATTTGGGAAGTAAACTGATTTGTTTCCGCAGCAAGTTTCCCGCTGGTGGTCCTTTGTTCATTAACTGGAATTACAATTGCAAAATTTCTGTCCACTAATTTCAATGAAAAGTTTCTTAGATCAAGTATTTATTAGAGTAGGTATAGATGCATTTTAAAGAAACTTATTTCTATGCGACACTTTCCATGAGTGTATTGTACTAGATCTGAGTGATGGGTTATAGTCCCATTAAAGAGTGTAGGTACTTAATAGTGGACTTGGACCATATATTATAATGATCATATTATTTCTTATACTGCCAGAGAAATTTTGTACTACGCCTACTTTAAGAGTTTTTATTGGGTCTACAAAACACCAAAAATGTAACTATCATCCCGACTGCGTAGGACCATAGAGGCGATTTGTAGGAAGTCGGTGACGGAAGCGTCAACGGAATCCTAGGATTAGGTTGAGGTCTGTAACCATAATAGGCATAAAATATATAATCTTTAGGATGTAGAATATTTTTAATTCGGCTTTAACAACAAATAGTAAAATCATAAAACTCATCGTATTTGAGTCCTATACGCCCTTAATCGGTGTTATTTTGTAACAAATTGATAACTTACCCTTTCCAAATCCCGAGGATGACTCTCCTCAAGTAGAGTGAAGTTAGTTTTGCCAGCTGAAGCTAACAAAGTGCTGAAGGCAGTTCCAATGCCTTTAAGTTGTTTGGACATGTAAGGGGAATTCTCCCAGAGATTGGCTGTCACACATTTGGCTAATACTATAGAGTTTAATACTGCTACATAGAATTGGGGCTGCATAGATATTAGGTCCTTTCTAGTTATGTATGCTACAAGACCTGGAAATGAAGGGTAGATAATAAACTCAAAGGTATTTAAAGTTGTTGTAAGTACAAAGCGCCAGATCGCTTAGGATTATTGATTTAAAGATCGAACGGTAGTAGGAATGGCGCTAAGTATAGTCAAAGAGAAAATATGTATGTACTATATTCGATTATTCTATAATGGATTATACCTACTAATAATAGTGACAAAGAGTAACGTGTAAGTAGGTACTGACATTTACAAACTCTTTGAGCGATCCTCATAACTTTCATGGCTTCCTGGTTCAGAGATGGGTCAGCTATTGGAAGACACCCGAGAACTGCTTGGATAATGCTGTTGGACATGTAAAAATAATGTCGTTATTGTTACTTCTGAGCCAGTCAGTTGGCACCAATATTTTGTTAAAAAATCACAGGGTTTGTGTATTTCAGTATTGCACGTCTTAAGTAGAAATCCTAGTACGATTGCGAGTAAGTGTATTTGTCGCAGTCATCTGGTTGAATCTGCTATTTGATTGAACGACTAGCGCGTTCATTGAATGACTAAAGGACAACTTGTTAAGTTATTTAATGTAATGTTCAACGTCTTGATTGAACGTCATTCAGCATAGTCGTTGAATGGGATATAGCAGACTTTGTAATATTTGGTAGGTTGACTATAAGTTCGCAATTTAAAAGGTAAATTATTTTAGATAACAAAAATGAGGACATGACATGACACACCTTTTTATGATATTAGGTATATTGTATTTTAAGTCTTATGATAGGAAATATTGACTATTATTACCGACTGATTCAAGGAATTTAAAGAATCAAAGACTAGGACAGCCATTTAATATTTTATTTTTAAACCTCTAAATCTCCGAAAGTATACAGTTTTTGACAATTTATCATAAAATATTTTCGTTTTGTAATAATTTTTCTTTGTTGATGTCGATATTTACGTCTGCCTACACCTTTGGGTAATACAGTACGTGTATTAATTTTATTTTCTAATATAATCCATTTTACGTGCTCTTACCAGTTAAGCTTCATTTGTCGAGTACTGATTTTGCCTTTCATCGGGAATCGTATTGTCGCTGCAGTGTTACTTCTATTCAGAGCGTTCAAGGTTCTTCGCTCGTCTACTCTTAAGTGCATATCAGCTAACTCGTGGCTTTCACATATTATTAGAAGAAGGCTTTCGAGGGTTTCTGACCCTTCGATCTAGTGAAGAATAACACATTTTTTATGCTGTTTTTACGCTATCTACCATATCATGAAGTCTGAAAAGACTTTGAAACGTCGGGATTTAAAATCTAAAATAAACCGCGATAAAATCCGTTAAAAAGTAGTTTTATTCAAATGTGTGATATTCGCGTAAATCTAAGACAATACTAAGCATATACTCAATTAAACGTTGTAGATGTGGCTACCTAAGTACTAACGGGATATGGAAAACATTTTCTCGTTTTAAAATAAAGTACCTTTACGTAAAACTAAGACCTACCTTCATAATGTTCTTCATAGTCTCTAAGTCCAAATAATAGAGTGACATGAGACGTCCAGCTTCAGTAGATTCAATGCAACTGGCTTCATCCATAGTTATGAGGCCGGCTGAGGATAGTCCGTTCATTGCTCTGACACATAACTCTGCGGAAATTTTTTGAAACATAGCAACTTATAAGTAGGAATATACTTAGGTAAGTGGAAAATATTGTTTGTCAGTACCTATACATGTTCCAAATTCAGGTTCCAATCGCATAAAATGTTATAAATTGTAGTTTAATGTGTAACACAGGGTTAAAGTGATTATTTGACGGGCCGGTGGCGTGGTCGGTAAGATACTTGCTTTTCACGCCGCAGATCGTAGATTCGTTTCCCACCCGAGACAATCATTTGTTTAAATATATCTGTTTGTCCTGTGTCTGGGTGTAATTATCTATAATTAAGTATTTATTTACAAAAGAAAAGTATTATAAGTAGTATTATTACCAGTTGTCTGGTTTCCATAGTACAAGCTCTGCTTAGTTTGGGATCAGATGACCGTGTGTGTTAACGTCCCACTATATTATTATTATTTATTACTTTATTATTTTATTAATAATCAAGTGCTAAATTCTAAATTATGAAGCAATGAGTTTGAAATTGTATTTTGAATTAAAATTGTATCTTAAGAATACATCATTCACACAGGCAAAGCTTTTACCACAGATATTATACTAAAATGACTAGCTTTTACGTACCTTCCTGTTTAAGATTTTTACTAAATAACAATACGAGATAAAAATTATCGATTACCTACATGGATTCTTAGAACAGATCCCAATAGTTTCAATAGTAACGAGTTTCAATAGTAGAGATATCTTACTTAATTACACATGACCCTTCAGTTTATTCCTTACATACATAGGCAACTTAAGTTATAATTTCGTAACGACCCAAGCTTTACTTCGTGTTGATTAAATGATTAAGTACCACCAATTATTGGTTTCAAAATTATGTCAATTAAACACTTATCGTGGATCTAAGACTGACTAACAAAGGCCATCGTTACATCGCATCTCATTGTATCTGATTAATACTATTAACTCAAGCATTGACATTAATAGAATTACTGAGACACATAGTAAACATTTATGTATTTTGATGTGTATATGGTGCGAAGATGCATTACTCACTCTAAACCTTTCATATAAGGACATAGTTCTACAGTAGATATGGAAGATTTAGATAAGATCAAGGGCCAATATAGCAATATAGTAATTATAATCAAGTGAAGATGAATAAACATAATTGCCATTCCAATGACGTGATATTTACAAGCGTTTACTAAGATTTAGCACAACACGCATACGAAGTATCGGCGACATCACAAATAGTTGAACGTTTAAAGGGCACTCTAAGGTTTAAAGAATAAGCAGAAGCGTGATAGAAGTTAATATGTAACTACCTACTGTCTTTTATGATACGATTTTACAGATAGATAGGCAGAGATTTCTATATCAAGCTACTACATATCAACTACATAAGAATTTACAACACAAAAGAAACAAATTTTTAATACAATGCAAGTAGACTTTGAAATAAAATTAAAATAAGCTTTATTTTTTTTTGAGTCGCGAGTCTACATAAAAATAGTCCAATTTCTTTTCCTACCGCGCAGTGAATGACTGGCAACTATTGAGAAACACTACCAAAAACACTCAGTAGGCTTTTTTTAAATGAAGTAGGTACTTATATCTTTTACATTTTGTTTGTTTAGTGTGTTGAATTAGAGCGACTTTGAAGCATGCAACATCTTATCACTTGGGCCAGAGTTAAGAATCGCGTGTATCGTCAAATGCTAAGGATCACCGCGTGTTGACAACAGACTCATCCATCAATCTCTCGATCCGGAACTTATCAAGGACATAGGACAAGGGATAGCGAACTTTTGTGTCACGCTATTATCTATGATTTCAATACAAACTAAACACAGGATTTATCTTGACCTAAACTAGTAAAAATGAACTCGTATTTTTTAAAGTATAATATAATAATAATACATAGAGTAGCGGTGGTTCAGCGGCATCGGCCTCGCCGTTGAGGCTGCGGTTTCGAACCCCTGTCATGCCCACACATCTTTCAGTGAATTATTTTATCACCACAGCTCAATATCGGTGAAGGAAAACATCTTAAGGAAACCGGCATTACTTACTAAGAACTAATCATTCGATGATATCCACCAACCCGTATTTGGCCAGTGTGTGTGGATTAAGGTCTTGACTCTCTCAACTCGCAAGGTAGTCAAGAGAAGACCCCGTTACCAGCAGTAGGACAGTAAAAAGGGTTGAAACAAAAAAAAATTATACAATTTGACATTACTTGAAAATTCATCGTATCCCGCGAGCTTCGCGATGCCAATTTTACTATTTGTTTTATATTTACAATACAAGATTCCCTTCATTTACTAAGTCGTACCTAATATAGATACTTACAACCACACAGAGATTTAATTAATGTAAGAATCTGGTGGCATCATCGTTGCAATAGGTACAAGTAAGTAATTGCAACAGGAAAGAAAAAATATGTATCTTAATTATCATCAATATTAATTAATTGCTAATGTGATCTATACCTGTATAAATAAGATTTGTAGGTATAGTTAATAGGTAAGTAGGTACTTGAGTGCTTAAATCTAGGTATCTATTAATAATTATAGATATAGATAATATCGCATATTAAACTCAATGAACACTACTAAAATAAATTAGTTTTCTACGATACCAATTCGACATTATCACATCAACCCTTTTTAGTGTGCCACAGTTGGGCTCGTCTTTTAATTATTTCCATGAATGATAAAAAAAAAATTGGTTGCCTGTAAAGTCGGTATACGGGCGAAAGTTTTACGTGACAACGAATTTGAGTGGTAAAATAATTTTAATGTGAATATTCATTCGTATAGTAGGAAGAAGGATGAAATAATAGTAACAATTTAAAACATTTATTTATACAAAGAATTATATTTAAAACATTAATTTATACAAAGAATCTCGCTCTTAGGCGGGCTAACTGTGCTCGAGTGGAAGGGACGCGTGCCTTTCACTTTTTATGTCTGTCTCTCTCGCTCTTAGGCGGGCTATCCATGCCCGAGTGGAAGGGACGCGTGCCTCTCACTCGCTCTCATTGTGAGCGCATAACGTGAGCGGAGCGTAACGCAGTTTCTTGAAGTGTCACCCGGCAAACCAATTTATAAGACGTTGTCACGTCAAAATCTCTGATGAAAATCGATGGCCTCATTATTCTAAGATGACAAACATCTAAGATAACACCTTAAAACATAATAATCTACTATCACAGTCGCCGCTTACGAACTTTGTGCGAACTTCAACCGTATTACAAAATAACTAGATAAGTACCTACTCGTCGGCCTACAGGAAAAACCTCTTTCATGTATACATAATAGCTTCCGCCCACGGCTTTACCCGCGTAATATGTATTAGGTAATGTGCTATTCCAGACTATAATCTATATCTATGCCTTCAGTATAGTTTTTGCCACCTACCCGCACTTGGCCAGTGTGTGTGGATTAAGGCCTATACTCTCTCAACTCGTAAGATAGTTGAGAGAAGATCCGTGCCCGGTAATGGGACACCGATAAGGGTTGAAGTGTTAGTTTTTGCGTAAAAGAGTAAAAACATCTCTACACATCTACACATTAATGCAAACTTTTGCATTTATGATACTACTAGCTTCTGCCCATGACTTAATCCGCGTGGTGCCCGTTTCACTCCTTCAGGAGGTGAGTTTTGAAACATCCTTTCTTAGTGTACCCCTAGACCTCATACGAAACCTACGTGCCAAATTTGAAGTCTCTAGACCAAGCGGAGTCTTTAAAATTGCGTTGATATGTCAGTCAGTCTTGTGTAAATAAGAACTAAAGGACCATTTATACGAGGACAATAGCTGGCACAGGACAGGAAGCCACTAGAAAGCATCATGTAAATAGGGACAACTGACTTAAGGACTATCTAATGCAATGACTTTTTAAGGCTTGCTGTCTAGTCTTACTGTCCTGTCCCGGCTATTGTCCTCGTGTAAATGGCCCTTATGATAAAAAGATTTAAAATGGAATCAAGTTCATTTTAGAGTTATCTAACACCTATCAACGCTGAACAGAGTGAACAGAGAGGATAAAATAAATATAATCATAGAGACAGGATTTATAGTAATTTTGCGTGGGCGCTATGGGTACTTTAAAACAATTATTTTTAAATACATAGGCATATTAATCCATGATTTTATAATGACAATTTAATATGTAAATTCACGTTCAGGGTCATGTATCTATTTATTTACGTAAGCTCACTTTTAATAGCCCAATTAAAGTTACACATACAATATCTAAAGATGAGTTTAATTTGCGTAATGGCATAGTAATAATTACGAATAGGTAAACATAATATTTTTAATAATAGATAATTGATTTACAGAGCTTTGTAACTATAGTATGTATTAATAAAGTAATAATATCCAGAAGATAACGAGAAAAAATAACGACAATGTCATAATCTACATCAATTAGCTAGAGAGACTGAAAAGACAAATGAATTAACTGTTATTTGAGTTATGTGTGAGTAGTGAAATCTATAGTTTTAATGGATCTTTGGAAAGATAATAATAATAATATTTTCACACATACATACGGCGCCATCTAGAACCAAATTAAGCAGTTATATTTGCTTGTTTTAGGGTACAAGAGGGGTACAAAGAACTACTACTTAATAATAACATAATAATAATAATAATATATATAGGGGGACATTAACACACACGGTCATCTGATCCCAAACTAAGCAGAGCTTGTACTATGGAAACCAGATAATTGGTAATATACTTACTAAATAAAATACTTTTCTTTTGTAAATATATACTTAAATATATAAGTACATAATATGTAATGTTAGTATGTAGGTATTTAAAGTTTTTTTGTTGTGCACTTCTACCCTTTCCACAAGTTTTCCTTTCTAGAGGTTTGCTGGTAGAAAATTCATAATTAATTGAATTAAGCTCGCCTGTGTACATTCTTGTTTCCTATTTATAATTGTATATGTAAGTGTTTTGTGTACAATAAAGAATAAGAATAAGAATAGAATAGTAATTACACCCAGACACAAGACAAACAGACATATTTAAACAAATGTATGTCCCGGGAGGGAATCGAACCCACGACCTGCGGCGTGAAAAGCAAGTATCTTACAGACCACGCCACCGGCCCGTAAAAATAACTTTACGTATTTAAATACATTATTTTTGTAAATACATTTATATTATAGATAAATTAAATCCAGGCACAAAGAAACAATTATGCTCATGACATAAAGATTTTCCCTGAATGGGGATCAAATCCTCGGTATCTGTCAGGGTCACTAACCATAATCTGGATAATCAAAATCCTCCACCCGGTTGGCTGGTCATACTTTGGCTGTACCTATCTACCACAGAGTTGTTATTTACTTCTGCTGTTCTGTGGTATCAACTATTAAAAAAAGTTATAGATACCTACATTCCTATGGTCTGAATATAAAGTTAAGGTAGCTATTACTACATACTTACCTTCAATTTTCTTGGTTATAAGTTGTTCAGGTGAATTCTGCGGTAGTCCGAGATACCTGTAAATTTATGTGTATGTTAATGTGAGCAATTTACAAAAAAAAAATCGTTTATATACTATGGAATAGGTTTCCGTTTGACCACAACTTACTTATGATAAGCAATGATGTGGTCTACAATGGAACTCGCTTCCTAAGATACCGAATGAAGAATGATTACGAATGATTTCCGATGGACAGGTGGATATTGTGGTTGGAAAAGATAAAAAGCCAACTTTTCCGGACCTCTGGGACTGAATTCTCGCGCTTTAGACATTTATCTCTAATAGACAATTTAATCCCGTAAAGCCCGAGTGTAAAGCCCGAGAATCGGGGCCTAGGACCATCACTCTGATTATGATGTCGCCAAAGAATGACAAAACGTACTTTAATAAGTCGGTCAGTAAGATTATAAAAAAATGTTAGACACGTATTTTTGCTTTATCATTGAAATGAAACAAATATTATGATATATCCTTAGAAAAAGGAATTAACAAGTTGCTTCTTTCTTGCGTGGATATAACGCATTAAAGTTGTGGAGTGCGCTATGTCATACATAGGTATAAAGCTTACATAACCGTGACGTCATTCGAGATTTCACTTAGACGTATCCCCGTAATCTACAATTACACACAAAAAAAGAAAAAAAAGTGTCCAATATTATTAAATTATCTATCTGACGGATAAAATAAAAAAAATTTGTCATCATCCCTAATATCTAACTAACGCGTTTTACAGAATTTACCCACGTGGTCTCTGGCTGATGCTTTATGAGGATTAGTTAGGTGAGTGAAGTCTGTCTGATACATTTACGATCCTTAGGTCAATACATTTTTATTTTTTTAATGGGCTTGTGCCTGACTACAACTTGCCTGATATTAAGCAATAATGTAGTCTACGATGAAACGCACCTGCCCAATATACCGATTGGGTACCCTGGCGAGAAGGCGGCAGTAGAATGAGGCTTCTATAATTAGTAACCATAAAAGAGCAACATTTCTGACCCATCTTAAATGTTGTCTCCAGAGATCGCCCTGGAATACGGCAAGGCCGCTTGGCGGTGCAGCGTTGTCTGGTGGGTGGTCACTAATCACGGCCGAAGCCTACGTCTAGTTATTAACAGTTATTTACTGACTGCACGTGCACTATCTTACCAGCTGCGCTTTTTCACAGATTTAAGGGACTGGAGATCTGAGTATGTGGTTTTATATATACTCAATACCTCTTAGAGTTCTCGAGATAAAGGTTCTTCTGTCTGTAAGGGACAGACAGATGGACGGACTACAAACTGATATTCAAAAGAAAAAAAATCAGATAACTACAAGTATTGCTGAAATGTATGCCTGGGCATCAGTGGCGAAGGGTGGAAATTTCCTCGCGATGTTTTCCTTCAACGATATTGAGCAGCGGAGATGATACAATTCACACAAAAATGTGTGGGCACGACTAGGATTCGAACCCGCGACCTTATTTTTCTAAGGCGAGGTCAGTACCGCTGCGCCACCGCTTAAATTGAAAGAACTAATTGCATGTATCGTCATCATAATATGATGCACGGATTTTACCCAATTAGTTTGTGGACGGCGGTCCCTTCCACCCAGTATAAAGAACCTCGTGGGGGTGGGGTTTTTTAAGAACAAACAAAATCTGAGAACTATTGAATTATGTGACTTACTTTCTAGGGTCTTGCAGAGCACGTACGTAGAGGAAAGTAGAGCGCAACCATTGCACACACTGAGCTACGTCACCCACAGTGCCTAAAGCTGCTTCGCTGTTCAAATTCTCTGCTAAACGCTTATGCAGGTAGCTTTGCAAAGGCTCACATCCACCTAATAGTGATTGGTATCTTGCCTGTTAAAATAATAAGTCTATTTAATCATTTTTAGCCAAGATATTGATTTTGAGTTTTAGGCCTTAAACTACGTTGGACGGATGTGAGTTGGTTGATGTCACAAGTCCTCGAACGGTTAATTCTAGAACATCCCGGTTTTCCCACAATGTTTTCCTTCACACAAATAAAACGATTACAACAATAAACGAACGAAATGAACGTGCAAAAGCAGAGTCCGATATATGTAGTTGCTAAAATTGAAACTAGATAAATTAGTACCTACTTGGAAAAGAAAATTCTAGCTTAAAATGAATTTACAATACATACTTTGTAGGCAATGATCAATATCTAATATTGGATGTTACTCAGATGTTACGGGCACGGCCTCATGTGTCCCCGACAAATAGCAACTGTCACGGACAAACTGTGTGGAGGAAGAATACTTGAGGCTTCATAGAATTAAGGCGAAGCACACAAGATCCCATTGGGTTGAAGTGCTCTGGGATACCAGCCCCATTAATAAGATAAGATAAGATACTCAGATGTTACTCTATGGTTGTAAAAGATAAGTATGTATAGAGGTTTTGTTCGTATAGCTATACAGTCTATTATTATCTACGCAGTGTATTGAGTTTAATTTATCTTTGTATGCTTTTTGACAAGAAACTAGAAGTCTTTTTGTGGTTTAATATTTATTTACAGAAATTTAAAGATATCGATATAAAAAAATACTCCTATAGCCATGGGCTTGACAAAAGAACAGAAAGCGGCAAAAAAAGAAGCTAAAAGACTAGAAAAACTGAGGAAAGAAGCTGAACTCCAAAAAAAATTGAAACGCGATGAATTACAACGAGAGCTTGCTGCACAGACCCTACGCCGAGATGAACTTGATCAAAGCTGGCGAGCAATGATGCTCAAAATAAAAGAACCGGTCTTTAGAAAGGACATTGAAGTTATGTGGCACATTTTCGAAAGGTTGTATGACAAAAAAGACTACATTATTTCATACACCATGAAACTTAGAGAAATAGCCGATGATCAGTTTCAGCGCACAGTAGCTAGCTTTTGCGATGTAGTAGATAGAACAATCAATAAATTTCTTGTTGAATTAGATGAACTATCTAAAGCAAATGATAAAAAAACCGCAGAAGTCTTAAAGCGAGGAGAAGATGAAGCAGCAAAAATAGCAAAAGACCATGTTGCCGCAGAACTACATTTACAGTTACTATTGTATCATGCACATCGAACTGCTGACACTTTAGCTTGGACGAAGAGAGGAGAAAACTTGGTAAAATTGGACGAAGAACGGAATAAGTTTGCTGATGAGCGTGAAAGCTTAGTATCATTCCTCGAAAATTTGTATAATTCTACTTGGGATGAATATAAAGCAGTTCTCAAAGCATACATTGTTGGAACAGCAGAAAATCAGAAAAGCGTACGTAAATTACGCCGCAAAGAAAATATGATGGCGGACATTATTAACGCTCAAGCCAAAAAAATTGCTAAC
The DNA here is from genome assembly GCA_936450015.1 of Meganola albula. NCBI lineage: Eukaryota > Metazoa > Arthropoda > Insecta > Lepidoptera > Nolidae > Meganola > Meganola albula. Next base: position 5,544,759 of record OW388155.1, on the reverse strand, counting down.
AGCGATGGTATGCTCAAACGTCTCCGTACAGAACTAACAGCTTATGAGTCTGGAACTAAACAAGCAGAGTTTCGTGATCGCCGTAATAGACACAGGAATGCTTGTTACAGTTTAAAGACAAAAATGGAAGATGGCGTTGCGATGGATAACAAACAATTAGGTTTGCTAGTTAAAGAAACGGACAGTGCCATTGAATGGTTAGAGGGTGCGTCTAAGAAAGTTGAAAGAATACTGAGAATTGCAGCACTTTGTCGAAAATTTGAAACGAGAAAGGAAAAAGTACTGCCATTTGATTTATATAAACCACATTCTCCGGCTGCAGGCAAAAATCATGTACGTCGGCAGCAAGATGATACTCTAGTCACAGACGCAATGGCTGCTACATCTGGTTTAACACGACTTTGGCACAGGATTTCTAAAGCAGAACTAACAAAAAAAGCATTACAACGTGAAAAACTTTTACTACAGCAAGAGAACCATTACTTGGAGAAACAAATTGAAGAATATAATGAGAAACAATTTCTACCAGACGCCTCTAAATGTATATGTACTAGGCCTGAAATTACACAGTCAGGACTTAACATGCTATCTCGCTCGAGATCTCTTATTAAACACCCTGTAGCTATAGATGCTGTGGTCGAAGCTAGTAAATTCACTTTGGCTAGTGGAGTGTTTGATTTTAAATAATACATCTGTTTGTAGGTGTTGTTAGGTTTTACAATTGTTTGAGGACATCTTTGCTCATTAAATACTTCCGACATAAATTGTGTCATAACCCCCGTGTTTTATTTCGTCGATCACGATGCGGTTTGTGCGAGCATCGCACGCGCATGTTGCAATAGTACAACTTCTCTTATTATTGTAAGGCGCAAATGATGATACTTTGACATAGCCTAAATACCGTACGCTGTCTCCTTTTAATTGATAGGGCCTATCTTATCTTATTATTTATCTACATTAATAACAAATCGAACTACAAATGATCACAAATGCTTACAGTCAACTATAAGGTACCTACAACTAAAAGACTATGAACTTAAATCGTGCAAAAGGGTCCCAAAGTAACAAACGAACAACGTGTGATCCACTTCCCGATGTTTAATGTTTGACAGATAGTCGCTTTCACTAGCTGATGCACCAAGGATAGCGACAAGGAAGAAAATCTGCCCTACTTTGTGTAATGAACCTTATTGTGTCTCTATGAATGGATATTATGCAAATGCTTCGACAAATTTAAAACCATTTGGAGAGCCTAATAAAATCTTCATGATACGCACTGTGTGTGTTTTTTTCTTTATCTGTCGTCAAGATAAGTTGTTCTATTTTATAATACTCTGCTCAAAGGAGTTGTAGTACAGTGATTTTACTCCTAACTGTTTCTCATAACTTGTTATTTGGTATTTGTTTAAAAACTTTAATTCTTTTTTTTAGAATAAGCAATACAGGAGCAAAATAGGACGACTTAACGATAATTCCGTCTAACTTGTTGTTAACGTTATTCATAAGAATAAAGGTTCGCAGCTACATGTTAAGGCATTTTAATTACATAATAATATAATCTCAAAAGACATTAGTATGTAACTAATAATTATACAAAATAGTTACAATGCCAAGAAAACAGAAAAATAGTTAAAATAATATTACAAAAATTGTTTGGTAAGTTAAAACATGCGATGGGAATGATCGTTGAACTTTAGGGTTAAATATTTGAGTAAGATACTGGCAATTCGAGTTTAGTCAGTAAAATACTATGTCGGCAATCTATAGTATGTACCTAAATACATTTTTTTGGAGATGTGGTTAACAGTAATGACCAACAACGTCTAAAAATTAATTTACTTTTAACAAATAATACTGGTCCGGTGTAATGGACAGAAACAAGTTTATTAATTGTTGCTCCTATAGCGGCAATCGAAAATAAAATATTTTGAAAATTTCAGTTATACCTTTCACGGTTAATGAAATACAGCCCGCTAACAGACAGTGCAGGCTTACCAATAGGATTCCTTTGACCCTTCAGGCAAGGAACCATAAAATGAAAAATTGTCCTTAGGGTAACCATTTTTAATTTTGCACGTAGACCGTAGCGTGGGTTTACCTCTAATAGATGAAATCATCTAATTTTTAATAACTAAATCATAGTAAGCTATCATCGTAAGAAATTTTAGCAGCTAAGTACTACAGAGTATTGAAAACGGATAAACTCAGTAAAAATCTTTATTGGAATCTTATTAATATGTGTTTAGAAATCGTGGTATTTGGTCATGGTTATTGATACAAGAAGAGACCCATGCGTGTGGAAGGACACTCATCACGATAAGACGACATTGCGGCATCTTCGCATAGCCGTGGGGTGTATATAAGTATCGGACGGGGCCGGGGCGCTCCACCAGTTAGGTTTGTAGCAACGATCATTGTCGCTGGTGCGAGTTACTGATTGTGTTGTGTCGTGATATTTTTGTGTATTTGCTACAGAAGGTGAGTTAAGCTGAATGTCTCTGTTTCAGTTAAGCAGAAAGGTAAAAAAATTAAAGGGCAAGGATTCTTTACAAAAAACGTGGTCCGGTTATGATATACCTACCAGTGGGGGTTTGGATTTATGGCTTTTTAAGTATATAAATGTATAAATTATTTGAATTGTTGTAGGTATTCAATATAAGAACCACGGGTCTGTAACATTGTAACATGATGGTTGAATCCTCAACAGCTTTATAGATGACGCATGTTTGAGCATTTTACTTAATGATTGTTTATATAAACCAATTTTAATGTTTTAACTCAAAAGCCGCAGACTCGACATCAACGAAATTTAAATGGGACCACATGGAAACCGCTTTAAAAAAATATCAAAATCGATCATTGGCGGAATTATCGTTTAACGTACATATGAAAATAAAACATACAGTCGAATAGACAACCTCCTTCTTTGTGAAGTAATTTGAATTATCAATCATATTCATTCGACGATACGCTGTTATTAATTTCATCAGTCTTCTTCTTGTTCTACTGCCATGACCTAACGGATTTCTGTGGCCACCTTTGCAGTCCTTTCTATCCTTGGCCAGTCTCCCGAGTGTGGCCGTGTCTTTAATGTTTGTCCGTTTCTTTACATTATCAGGTCAGATCGTCTTCCTTGTTCCCCTACCGTTTTCCTTAGATTTTTCATCAATTCAATTTCGATCTTATCAGTAATCTGTTTTGGTTTCTGGTTAAACTGAAATTTCTCAAACCTATCTACTATTTGGTTTTAATTAATTTTATGATTATTAATAAGTTCTAACAAAAAATCACCTTCAAATGCTATTTGTTTGTAACAAATAGCATCCTAATTACCCGCCTCGTTTTGGAAGTTAATTTAAAATTAGCACTTACACCTATAACTTGTGTAGATGCGGTAATAATAAATAAATATTAGTTAATTTGTAATGCCATCAGATTTTATGTTACATTGTTTACGGATAAAAGCGTGTGAATGTTGTATGACTGTATTGATTTATTGCATACTGTTACCTATCAAACAACGTGAAAATGCAATGTCGTCACTTATCATTTCTTCCGACAGAGGCTGGAGAGCCCAGATTATAGGCTTTCTCACGGTGTAAACCGGAGCAATGTGTCAGGTGCAAATAAAAACATTCGATGGAGTAATGTCATGTATCGTAATTATTTCAAATAGTTAGGAAAAAAAAACTTTTATTTAAGTTCATACGTGTAATCTAGTTATCCAGAAATTGTATATAAAATATTTTCTATCCCAGAAGTAAGCCCTAGAACATCTAAGTTCCTATCCAATTATTTTGGTATAAGCTTTTATCTTTACGTATGTAGGTACTTATTGTTAAATGTGGTGCCCACATAATTATGTATTTACTTTACTTAACAATAATTTTAAGCACATGAGATCCCATTGGGTAGTAGTGCTCTGGATCTACCAGTCAAATTGATAAGATAACTATAATTTTTGTTCGCGAATACTCCCGCATCCAGAAATGATGATGTTAATATATCACCATTCTAGTAATTATTCTAATAGATATGTGTTTCAAAATTATCGAGCATTATTGACATTGTCTATAACATGAAACCAACCGCAACATTTAACTGATCAATTACGTCGTAGTGCCAGAATTAGAAAAAAATCTTGCAAACTGAAATATAGATGCTGTTGACACAAATACAGTTTTAAATGCATATAAAAGAGTTAGTTCAAAGTAGTGTAATACATGCTTAAGCTCTATGTTATGCTATTTATCTTTACTCAATCTTTATCTTTACTTATGACTCTTAGCAGTATTAATAGTAGTAGGAGATTTGTTGAAGCTTGAAAAAAACCAATCGTTACGCCCTTCTGTTTTTCAAACACAACCTAAATTTTCATTTAGCAGCTACACAAAGCTCTTAAATGCATCTTTATCCTAAAAGGTCACACTACAGTCATGAAATCTGATAGTAATGATCATATTATCATCATGAGTACAGTAAATGATTTGTTCACACGCACACACCTCGATAAACCTAAAGAATGACATTTTAGGTGCTGACATTGACTGATTAGACATGCGATAATATTACATTTTAGTGCATGAGACTTTTTGTAATATTGTTCATTCAGAGCAAGGACTGGCTTCATAAAGACCAATTTAACGTCTGGGAAACAATGTATCAAGAATTTGAAATAAACTTTAGAAGCATTAAACCTGCCAATTAAGTTACAAATAAAATTTTGCTTTGCCCTTATAATATCTCTCTATAATATGTAGTATATATATTTTTTATATATGTCCACTTTAATAACAAATCTGCGTGACGTTTGATTAAAAATCATAAAATGACTAATGAAATTCCTTACGGCAACATACATATTGATACTTCAAGCCTTTTCATTAATAAAAACCGCCAAATAAACTCACAATCACACGTACGTAAGATTGCACTGCGACAAGACAAAGCAATACCTCAGGAATCGATCACGCGAGGCCAGGCAAATAAACCTAAGTATTGACTACGTTCATGTTGCCTGAATGTTTGATGAAGACCGTGTGCCCAACAGTCATTGTTACGATAATTAGGCTTTTTGTGTCATTATAGATTTATGAAAATTACTGAAATTATACAATGATATTATAATGATGCTAATGATGATTTGTGAATGATTCTGATTACATTTGCTAAGAATGCCTTGATCATTTATACTAACTAAAAAACAGTTACTACATTTATGTAACTTAATGACATTTTCCTTGATCATTTTAAATATTATTTTGTCGTGATTTTGTAAAATAACCTAATGTAATCATCAGTAGGTACCTAATTGTTTTGTTTAAGTTCATGATTTTTTGAACACTTACAATAATACTGATGTTTGAGAAATATTCAAGATTTAATACATAACTTTAGATACACACTAGCTTTCCGCCGCGGCTACGCCCACGTGCACAACATATCATGCCCAGCAGTGGGATAAAAATTAACCTATAGCCTTTCTCAATAAATGCGCTATCTAACAGTGTAAGAATTTTTCAAATCGGACCAGTAGTTTCTGAGATTAGCGCGTTCAAACAAACGAACTCTTCAGCTTTATAATATAGCTTCTTGTATATAAATACTAAAGTAACTTACTAGAAAACAAAATAATTTTGAATTTCCTTTTGATTTGGGGACTGTCCATCCATCCATATAACATTGTATTAATACAATGTTATATGGATTGACCGTCCCATCTAAACAATAATACATATATTATTGTAAGTTTGTAGCAAAACTGACTGTAGTAAAACCGAATAGATACATAAACTACCAACTAATAGTCAACTATTATCAATTTGTTCCACAAATTATAGATTACTTAACTCAACATATTTGTGAGAAAGGCCTTGCAAAATACAAAAACGTTTTTTAATCATTAGATAATTGCAGTAATAATGTTAATCAGGTATTAGTTCAGTTCAATTATCATTACTATTTTCCACGCAATTAACTGTAGTTTTTTCCTTAGCGTAAAATCCGTATAAACATCGACTTTAATCCAGCAAAGATACAAAAAGTTTCCAGATTCTTCACAAACAAACACCCGTTATAAGAATACCCGTGCAATCAACAGAGTATTTAGCACGTGTTAAGTAAGGCACTTCTTCTTCTTCTTCTGTAGTCACCTTTGCAAAGTCCTTTCTATCCTTGGCCAGTCTAGCGAGTGTGGCCGCGTCTTTGATGTTAGTCCATTTCTTTATAATATCAATTCAGTTAATCCTCCTTCTACCCCTTCTCCGTTTTCCTTCTATTTTTCCTTCGATTTATTAGTTTTAATTACTTATATCTGTCATGACTGTATAAGTATGGCAGTAAACAGAAACTAACTACTCACTAAAGCGAAAAAAAAGGGTGAATAAAATCACTGGGCTCTGGAGCAGAATTTAAAGTGGTTTACTTTAAATTCTTTAGACAGATAAATTTAGTTAAAGGAGACTTTCCCTTTTTTTTAAAGAAGAAAAAGTGTGTAAGTGTGAAAATATTATCGATTACTTCATTTACAGTTATAAGAAATACGCTTGACATACCCGGGGATCAAACTGACAGAATGTGAATAAACACCATGTTTGTCGAAAGCAATTTATTTTTTTATTCATTTTTACGTCAAGCGAACAAAGAACCACAAAATCGTTAATTGAGCCGCTTGATTCTGTTTGGTGTAGAATTATGACATTTAGTAGCTGAAAACATATTGTAGCAAATTTAGATTTCTAATTAAAGTAAACATAGATAAACAATTTATTTTAGATAAATAATGGCATCATTCTCAACGATAGATTTATGCACTGCTGATTAAAATGTTAAAATACTTTACCCACATTAGCTTAATTGCGTATTGTTTACGCGGAGAAGAATCCGCGGAAATGATAATTGTATGCAAACTTTTTGAACATCTTACAACGTTACAACTGATTAAAATTCATAATTTAATATAAATTATAGATTACATGAATATGTTTGTATCTGTTTTCAGTAAACCAACTACGTCATTATAATTTGTAAATAACAATCAATAACATTTTTTTTGTTTTTTCCCTAGTTTCCACTGCACATGAAAACACGTTGCAAGCACTATCTATCTCTATCGTTTAGAGATAAGTAAAAAGAGATGAATGAATGCTTGTATCATGTTTTGCTATGCAGTGCAAACACCCAGTTAGATTTGGAAATTATATAGAAAAATGTTGAAATTTTATGACAAAATTAGATTTTAAATTACACGGTAAACTAAAACACAGAATGACACTTGAATAGAATATTTCCTAGAACATTAAACATTAAGAAATGTTCAATGTAGTTTTTCTCCAGAATAAGACTTAAGGCTTATCAAACGAAGTTCGATTCACACTTGTTTAAAATGTAGGATTGTAAAACAAATCAAAACGTTCTGAGTGGGGTTTGCATTAAAGATGTATGCGTAGGTTGTACTTACATACAATATGTAATACAGTTATATAGTCCAAATGTTAACAAATTATCATTTGTTCACAGATGTGTTCAACAAGCTGGTTAGTGTGTGCGTTCGTCATAATATGTGTAAGCGTGCGGCAAACGACTTCCGCACCCGCGCCTCAGGAACAAGAGTCCCCACCCATGCCAGTAAGTACATACTAGTAACTGTTATAACTGTGGTGGAAATTTTTACTGAATCCTTACTGCTAACATGCTGAGTTCCACATGATATCGCAAGACCCAGCATGGAACACATTTTTAAAGACCTACTACCAGGGATCTTCGTCTATGAAATGCAGCGTTTCATACTAATTTAAATGTATTTATGTATTTCCGTACAAAGCCATAGCCAAAGTTCATACAGTCAATACGAGGAACAGGCTACCAACAAAGCAAAAGTTTAAAGTACGGCATTTATTATGGTGTTGAACGTCAAGCTACGGCCCGTAGGTACTTTACTTACATTAAGCATTTGTGTCATTTTAAGTGGAGTATATTCACTTATCTATATATATAAAAATGAAACCCGTTTTCCGTTGTCACGACATAACGGGTGAACGGCTGGACCGATTTCACTAATTCTTTTTTTTAAATATTCCTTTAAGTACGAAGATGGTTCTTATGCAGAGAAAAATAAAAAATAAAGAAAATCTAGAAAACGAAGATGTGCCGAAAACCGGGTTAGATACCTATTATTTATTTTTGGTTATATTCGGTAGGTCTGAGACCCGGTAGATGGCACTGCTTTACCGGGCAGAACGATGTCTGCCGGTTCCGCTAGTAGACCATAAACTTGCAACTCTACTTATCTTCTTGAAGTTTCATTATTTTACAAAAATAATACAATACTCAAAAACTAATCTTTAACGGTGCTTAAAGTTTCCTATAACAATTCGATAAAGCTAGCATCCTAGTATGTGATTCTGTAGAGATATCACCCTGTTCTCATTATAAATTCTTGCACATAATTCAAAGTTGAAACTAAATATTTATCCTTTTAGTAAAGAGCTAAATGTGGCATAAGATGCTGCTTACAACCTTTTTAGAAGAATATTTTGTCCATATTTGTATACCTGTCCTTGATTAGTCAATAATGCGCTCCCGCACGTCTTCATTAAAATTGTATTAAATAAGTACTTTTCATGATGGAGTTATACGAATTTACGTACCTAACTACTTTTATTGTACGAATGCGATTAGGCATGAATACACACCGAGTAAATTGTTTTTTTGGTTTGAGTATTGAGTTCAATAATTATGATTTCTTAGTTTAATAGAATTTGGCAAAGAAAAGACATCAACGCGTTACAATTACGATGTGATTTATACTTCAAAATGTTTGATAAAAGATTGTATGCGATACACTAAAAACAAGCCAATAAAGATAATATATAATACCCACTACTGGAATAAAAATGCTATATATACGGTACTATAGGTAATTAACTAATTATTGACACATTTGCCAAATTTCATATATATATCCGTTGCTGTAAAAATAAAATAAAAATATGTACCTATCTTGTCTCACTCATTATTAGAGTATGATCACAGTCTCAGTTCAGAACTCTCGACTAGGAGCAACAATCTCTGTTGATTGGCTGGCATGAGCTGGATAAGAAAAGCAGCGGGTCCTGCTCAGTGGCATGTTTAAAAAAAACAGGTCAAGTGCGAGTCGGACTCGCGCACCGAGGGTTCCGTACAAACCTGCAAGGTTTACAAAGTTCGTTCATTACGACAATCGAGTAAAGTAATTAATTATAAGTATAACACTTTAAGCAGTTAGGACGCATTTAGATTATACAGCTACATTCACCAAAACATCGGGATTGAATGACGATGAGTGAGGTCGTCTTTGCCGTTTGAAAAATGTTGCCCTCCCCATACATAGTATAATAACTCGCGGTCATTGCTGTAACTACAATTATGTTTACAATCACAATTTTTTTGGTGGTATAACTACTTAAAATTTTAAACTTTTCGGAATGTTTCTGTTACCTGTGCTGTAAGCTATTGCTTCTTACCAAATTTCGAGATTCTATGTCAACGGGAAGTGGTCTTTAGGTTTTAATTCCCTTGCGTGTAGTTGCGAGTTTCAAAATATGCGGTATCAATGGTTGTACTTTTGCGTTTTGCGTTTTTGCGTTGACTTAGAATTTTTTTTTTTCACGGGTTAAAGGCAATTAGATCTAAGTATTTGATATGAATTTCAACTTGATAGCTCTACGCGTTCATGAGGAAAAAAGTAATAAGTTTATATTTATTAAAAAATATATATTTTGCCTTTATGTGTTCTATAAAACGTTGCTTCATGCCAAATTTCAAGATTCTAGGTCGACTGGAAGTACCCTTTAGGTTTTGATTCCCTTGCGAGTACTTGCGAGTTTCAAAATATGCAGCTTAAATTGCTGTTTCTTTTGATTGCGTTGACATAGAAGTTTGATTTTGTTACAGCTTAAAGGTATAATAGACCTGAGTATTTGGTATGAATTTCAATTTAATACCTCTACGCGTTTATGAGGAAATGAGTAGTAAGTTTAAAATTATTAAAAAAAAATATATTATGTGATGTAACTAAAAATTTATGGTTTTCGTAATTTTTCCTTTATCTATGCTATAAGACGTTGCTTCGTACCAAATTTCAAGATTCTGAGTTCACGGGAAGCACCCTGTAGGTTTTGATTCCCTTGCAAGTGTCGAAAATTTGCGGCATAAACGGCTGTATCTTTTGATTGCGTTGGCTTAGAAGTTTGATTTTTTCACAGCTTCAAGGGACAGTAGACCTGAGTAATTGATATAAATTTCAGCTTCATACCTCCACGCGTTCCTGAGAAAAAGGGTCTTGACAGACGGACGGACGGACGGACAGACGGACAACAAAGTGATCCTATAAGGGTACGGTTTTTTCCTTTTGAGGTACGGAACCCTAAAAAGCATATGGCCAGCGGCAGCGGACAACGATAAGCTATTAATGATTAGAATATAGAAGGATCTTTAAAATTTCTTAGTTTAAACAGAAAAGTTTGTCAAGGTCATAATCTTAATACACAGTGCATTATTCATACCAACTAAAACATAAACAATAATAACATAAACAGTACATCAGTATAGTGTAATAGTTGTTTTTATACAGGTATAAAAGTTGTCTACCTTAACATATAAGCGAGGATTCGCAGAGACGTACGTTGGTAATAACTTAAACAAAACGTGAATACCTTTGACCCACGACATTACGACTAACGCGAAGCACCTATACTATATATGTACGTATGCTGAATTACGACACTTGAGGCTAACAATAAAATAAATGAGTACTTCAGTATCCAGTTCTAGTGATAATTACTTTGTTATTAAGACATACTAAAAATGTACTACAAATTTTCTTAATAATAAACGTAAAATATTATATGTTATTAGTTAATGATCTCGATGATTAACCTAAATCAATGATCAACGAATAATCTCTTTTCAGTCTTTCAAGCGTATTATGGTAACTACAAGCTTTTTTAGATCGATGTTTAAAAAAAGAATATAACATTTTTTTTATTCAGAATATTTGATTTTTTAAAGATCAATCTAACTTTGAAATTTATAAAACAAGAAATTGACTGACATATTGTCGCACAGGCTAGACAGCTGGGTCTAAATAAGTGTTCGACGATTAACACAAAGGTTCCATTTAAGGTCTAGGGGTCATTAAGAAAGAATTTCAAAACTCACCTCCTAAGGGGGTGAAACGGGTTGTAGTTTGTGTAGTTTGTACGGAAAAACAAGATTAGTTACAGCATTTTATTTGAAACTACGCAAAACTACTCCTGGCGGTAAATGAGTAAGTACGTGTTTCAGGATTTTTCAAAATTCAAGCACTAGAGAGATTAGACTTAGGCGAGTGCGATACGCGAAAGGAGGGCAAAACGGAGGAAGTAGTTATCGGGAAACTACTTTTTACCCTAAAACCATTCGAGTGAAGCCGTGGGCGGAAACTAAGTATTTAGATATAAAACTTAGTCATTGTAAAACAAGTTTCATTGTAGTAAGTCCGTTATTTTATTTATTTATGTTTATTTTTATAGTACAAGTGTGTCTCATGTCTCTGTGATCATATGGCCGTGTGTGACTAATGTCGTAGAATATTATTGTTATTATTATTATTATTCTATATTTTATATAGGTACCTATCCAAATAAATTTTGCAGTTTATAATGATCAAATCAAGGTATTACAAGCTTTAATTGCTGTTTAATAACATGTTGTCAAAGAAAACTGATGACAAAGTAAAATGGTTGTTTTGTCACGCACGTTTCTGCCGATCGCGAGGCAATAACTCTTTGCAAACAATAGCAGTTTCTGTCAAAAGTATGATATAAGATGATCCGGCATTAGCATTATTAAATGCTCTTTAATAATGCTAATGCCAACCCATTAAATGTTAATAACTACTAAGTATAGAAACGTTTATAATATAGGTATCTGATGACACCGTTTACGATATTTTGCGGTTAAGTGGGTCATCCTTTGGGCGTACTTAAAGCTTTAAACAGCTTTACGCCAATGGATGACCTTAATCACTTCAACCCTTTTTAGTGTCCTACTGCAGGGCACGGCCTTAATCCACACACGCTGGCCAAGTACGGGTTGGTAAATTTACCTAGATATCGGATTTATTCATTTTTTAATAGAAACGGATACCTACAATTATAAAATGAGTCGTGTACTTAATCGACACAATTGATTTTTCTAAAACATGCAAAACAATTGAACTCCCATTATATTTTATATTTACATAGCAAGTGTCGCGCGCGTAAGTAATTTATAAGTTTCAGTTTACCAATAAGCAAGTATTATTTGCGTGACTCTATCAATATGAAGATTTAGGACAATAATAATGACTGATTAACAGTAGTCGAGATACTAATCCAGTAAGCCACGACCGACATGTCACTTGTAAAGAGGCTCGAAGTGTTGTAACCCAGCCAAGTTCTGGACAAGCTAGATAACTTCTCATGAGACATTGATCTTTGTTCTTGCAGCTGAAAAGACCACCAGGATTCTAGCATAGCTTCCGCTGGCTATCGACATTTCAGTCAACGCGCTTTAGTTGTACTGGATACATGTTGTTAAAAAACCAATAATAAAATTGTACTGGACCCTACGTGTGCAAAACTGACTCGCTTTAGCGTGTGTTATTAATTTCATTTAGCTTATGGCAATTTTATTAAAGTTTGACTCATAACAATTTAAGATAACACAATCTATGAAGTAATAAAACACTGATGTGCATGTAAGTTAATTTATTACATGAGGATATAAATTTTTTACTTAGTCTAATTTACGTTACACAAATTCACAAGGACGATAGCGATGATAACATAAAACTTTAGGTACAACAATGATCATTCCGTTATTTTTTGTTTTGATATAATGTCTGTGAAAAATTTTATTTTAGTAGGTACTAAGTACAGTTACGGTATCTTCTAATGATGTAAGTATTTTAGTATTTCGTTTTATCACGTGCTTTTAGTTATTTTTGTTGAATTTAATTAAACCTTTAATAACTTGAAATAAAATTACCTTCTAACGGATTTTATTGCGGTATATTTTAGATTTTTTATTTATTTATCGCGGTATATTTTTAATAACTGATAGATTATGTTCACGCTAATTTTTTAAACTACAGGTACGATTTTAAACGACTGAGTTTTGAGAAAGCACTTAGACAACTAATTTATTTTATCGAATATCATTTGGCTGGTAGAAGTTTTTATTTACCTATCACATATATCCACAGAGCAGCCAACCGCCCACGATTATGATATCTGTGCTTATACCACGTATTATTATCAGGCACACTTAGTCTTAAAGTCACCTTCTGTGAGCAGTCATATAGAGAGGATGCAAATAACATGAAGCAAATGAGATGTTTCAGAGCAGATGTAATCTTAGGACAACATATTGCAGCGGTCTAGAACATAACGTTTGCTTCCTCTCCAACTCACTGCTCACATTATTATGAGTAGTTTTATATCAGGTATAGTTGTGAAGCATTTACTTTGTAAGAAGTCTTTACTATATTTAAACCTCATTTTAAATAAGGCCTTTAGAATATTTTATCATTGTACTAAGGCGTGTACAAGACTGTATTATCGGGTGCATCTTAACAGCTATTAAGTTAACGATGTGAACATTTGCAACGCGAACGCGGCTAATTGGAACCAATTGCGTTCACTGTCTTTGTGAACGTTATGTATGGCTTATCTCGATAATTGTATGCATTGTAGATAAAATAACAACTTAATTAAAAAAAGATAAAAACATAATATATTTAACGTCAAATAATATAACGACGTTCCGTGGCTCGCCGTACTTACAAATAAGTTGATTTCCTGGTTTATGTGTTGTAAGATTCTCTTAAAACATTTTATAACATTGTCTTTTAGTTGTTTTTGTTGTATCAATGAATGTATAATGTTTGATTATGTAAAAGTATGTGTTTATTAGAATAATAATAATTGTACCTAGTTTTAAGGCATTTAAATATTCAAAACATACGTATTCATTCTAAGCCCGTATGGGTAATCTAGCCTTCTTAGGTATTTTAACTGACTGCACTATGAAGACGAATATGGTAGACACGGCTACACATCAAGCTATACATTTCCAGTGTTAGCTGATCTCGCATTGTATGGGATTTCCGTAAAACGAGAGATCAGCTTATATTGATTTTGTATAGCTTGGCGTTTAGCCGTGGTACACGTGGGAATGGAAGTTGGTTGATACAGTACTTAGAGTCCATCGGACCCGTTCCTATTTATGTATCTCGTTAGAACATAATTGGGTCGTTTGATGAAGTGCCTTTGCTTATTGGGACGCTGCGCTTAGCCGCGGTCAAAGCCACCATTGGTAAATTTTCCTACTTACCTATAAGTCATTATTAAACATCATTTTAGAATAAGGTCAATGTTTATCTGTGTTTGTCATTTGCTTTAACTTTTAAGTCACAGTCATGTTTGAAGGGTTTACGGACTATTGTTACAAAATAATGGAAAACAATTAAAATATTATAACGATCATAAACGCCATAATTTAATTAATGATGTAAATAGTCTTTAACTTGTTCCCTTCAGATTTGTAACCCTTTTTTAACATTCTAAATTTAAATATTTCTGGAATATAACATTTATCGGTCATAACCAGACCCATTAATTTCAATAATTTGGGGGCTGAGTCACCTTCATCCGTGGGTGTAAACCTTTAATTGAATCCCCACATGTGGTCCCCGGGTGGTGCAAATCAGGTGACAATCAACTGGTGGTGGGCTTCGGCCGTGATTAGTGACCACCCACCAGACAAAGCTTTTCCGCCAAGCGGACTTGCCGTGTTCCGGTGCGATGTCTGGTGACACCATGCAGAGAGGGAGGGTCGGAATTGTTGCTCCTTTAAGGTTTCTAACCTTAAGGTGGCTCATTCCACTGCCACCTTCTCACCGATAATCATTCGTAATCACGAGTGAATCGGTACACTGGGCTGGCGCGTTCCATCGTGGACTACATCATTGCTTAACATCAGGCAAGTTGTAGTCAAGCGCCAGCCTATCGAAGAATAAAAAAAAACTTATCATGAAATTAGATGAAGAATATAATATTTCACACATAAGTACACACAGCGCTATCGAAACCCAAATAAAGCAATTATATATACTCGTTTATGGGTACTAGGGTCTGATATTTATACTACTTAAATACTTTATTATAGGATGTAGTGAGTACTAGTGTGTACCATAGAAAATTTCTTAATTACTACTACTCTGGAACGCATTTTCACGTATTTGAACCGGATGAAGTGGGCAACCGTTCTTAATGTCAACAATTTATTACGTCACTAAGAAAAATAAAGTCATAACATTCCACCGACTTCAGTAAAGCCGATTATCATGTTAACATTTTTATTATTTCTGTCCACAGTATGAATACAAATACGATGTAGAAGATCAAGAGAAAACTTTATACTTCGGTGCGAATGAATCGGGCGATGCACAAGGTAAAGTCATTGGAGAATACCACGTGCTACTCCCCGATGGCCGTCTTATGAAGGTGGAGTACACTGTCGAGGGAGACAGCGGGTTCGTTCCCAAGATTAGCTTTGAAGAAAACGCTAACCCGTTCGGAAAAGGAAATTAAAACGCCAATTAGTACAAAGCGATTGATGAAAACAATGAAAATAACATAAAAATTATTTGGCGCTTCTAAAAATGTTCAGTGATGTTTTTTCCTGTAATTTTACGGGCACTAGTTAGCACCACTGTGGCAAGAGGTCTTTCAATTTAAATAAGTTTAAAACTTATCATCATCATCTGCTTGGGGGTGTCCACTGCTGGATATGGATCAGAATAGAGATTTAGATCCCTTTAGAATGCCCCAGGATCGGTAGCCGGCCATTAGCATCCATCGACTTCAAAGTCATCAGTCATGCTACGTGGTCTCCACTCAAGAATATTTATTCCCCAGTGGTTATCGGTTCTACGAGATGCAGTACAGTTATAATTACAATTATTGACTAATTCTCGGACCTGTTGCCTATGTGCTGCCATCTAGTGTGGGTACCTACATTTTAGTTTTTTTATTTTCTTGTTTTTTTTGTTTTCTAACGTATTTTGATTAATTTTCTACGAATTTGGTACAAAGAGCATTTTATGTTAGAAGCTGAAAAACGTTGCGTCCGTTTTCAAACCTTTTGTTGTTTAATCTTCTCTTCAGTTTTTTTTTTATTGAGTAGATGTAAGAGTTTAACCCAATTTTATTTACTTTGAAAACGCATACAACGTTTCTCTTTTATTCACTTAGGTGCCTGCTATTCTATACTTAATTTTTTGTAATATTTTACCATTTATATGCGTATTCAGTAGTATTAGTACTTATTTTAGTATGTAGACAAAACTCATTCGCCATTAAGATGTACAGACGAGATCTCTATCAATTGGTATTACCTATGCTGTGATCAAATGATAAATATAGGCCCGTCACATAACATTGTAACGTAGATTTGTGTATTATAGATTTAAGTCATAATACCTTTTTATAAACAGTACCTTAATGACTTTTGATAAAGATTTTATATCGAGAGTGGATGTTTTATTTGACTGCTTTTTTTTATTCTAAAATAGGCTTGCGCTTGACCACAACTTGCCTGATGTGAAACAATGATGCAGTCTACGATGGAACGCGCTTACCCAGTAAATACCGATTCACTCTTGACTTGAAGACCACTAGATTAAAGCTATCGGGAAACATAGATGCCGGCAGCGAATTCCACAATTTGGCAGTTCGCACAATGAAAGTCGAAGCAAAGCGCTTTGTGCGTACCCTTGGAATTTCCACCATATAACGGTGTCCTTTAGTGCTATAGCTACGAAAGACATTACCTTAAAGTAAAAAATCTATGCTTGGAATGATGCATGGATCCAAAGATGTGCATGCACCATACAAGTATTAGAAATCTACACTGGAGCTGAACTGATGAAGCTCCGAATCTACTGGACAGATTTGAAAAGTTTTTTCAACATTAGGATCCTAAATTATCCCTGATGAACATAGCCGATAGAATATTTTCAAAAAGTTAAGGCGGTAAACCGGTTCTCTAATTCATGATTAATTATTTTTTTGGGTATGAAATAATCCCAACCCCATATTGTCGAGGCCTTATACCTAGTGTATTTCTTCATCTTTTAATGATGACCTCTGCAGAAATTATTCCGCAATCTTGCCAATGTCAAGTTTAAATAAGTATGTACAAGCTTTTAAAAGATAAAATAAAAAACTAATAAAACTTCAGCAGACTTGTACGGTCTTTACATTAAAATATAAACTTTTAAAAGATTAGTAGTAACAAAGACGCAATTTTTTCACCCTTGCTAGTCTATTTATAAAATAAAGACAAAAAGGTTTTTCAAATGTCACGTATCCGAGATTAGCTATTTCAAACAAACTCTTTCCTTTATTAATATTTGTATAAAATATAGACGGGTCACTGACCTTGTCCGCTAGTCGGGTCATGATGACTGCGGTCGCTTCAGTGTCGTACTGTGGCCTACCAGCTCGACCGACCATCTGTAGCACTGTGCTTATACTGTATTCCTATTAATACACTATTTCAATAAAACAGTTCAAACTATATAAATATTAAATATATTTTTTGTAGTATTGGTTACCTGATAAGCCCCGTTTACGTATTGCTGTGTATTTTTTATGATAACTAGGTGTGCGGGAAGATTAACACCCATAGCTGTAACAAAAAGTATAGTCGTGAGAAAGTACTACGACAATTAGCTGTGTGCTACGAAAAACAAATACGCTGCTACGAGCCACAGTGCTACGAGCTATGACGTCCGAACGATGATATGATGTAGCACGGCGTAATAATATCGTAGCAAGTGTAACTACGACTAAAAGACATCAACGAGTTACTTTGTGGTACGACGGTGAACCACAGTGCTACGGCGGTGAACCGCAATGCTACAACACGATAAAACGTAGTGCGACAAAGACAAGTTGTAGTACTACGCCAGTGAACCATATTCCTACGTTACTCAGCCGGAAACATAACTTACTTACTACTACTCTATCAGTATAAATCAATGGTGTGGAATGGTTCTAGGATAAAAATAGAATACTTACCTAGTGTGGTGGTAGTTATTAATATCGGCAAATCTTTATTTCTGAATGCGAGTTCTATATTCATTCTCTCTTCATACAATAAGCCGGCATGATGACAGCCAACACCACTTAGAACCAGGGCCTACCAAACAAAAAATACACGTGGACATGACCAGTATTTGACGTGTTGTATTATTTGTGGCTTAAAACACCCATGCAGCAGCTCAACAGTAAGTATCTACTTATTTGGTTTTCGCCAACAAAAATATTTACAACGTCAAATGTCAATATCTAGGCAATCCACCAAAAGTATATCTAATCTATCATTTCCAAACTTCTACTGCCTTTAATAAGTTCGTAGATATTTACGATGCTTTGAAATACTTATTTGAGAATAGCTTATATGTATTGAAATAAATACCTGTAACTTTTTGTTCTTAATAGTCGCAGCTAAAGCAGTGAGCTTAGATTTTTGTTCAGCGTTAAAGTTGATTGTAAGTTCTCGAGATAATGTCTCAGCCGTCAATACAACACTCTTACGAGTATTGCAGAATATCTAGGAAATAATATTGACAAATAAGTCTGTCTTAAAAGTTCCATCCCAGATTAACGATACAATAGTAGTGTTGTCAAATGGTTAGTTTAGAGCTTTGCGTCGCGGCGCATTACATTAAATTTGCCTATTATCGGGTTACCATAACCGCAATAAAGAGAATTATTGTTTAATAAAACGTACCAATGTGGGTTTCCCAGCATGATACCTCTGTATAATAGGCCAGAGTTTATAATTCAAAATTATGTCAAATTTGAACATACTGGCGCCTTCAGGATAAGGATAACCTTCTACCACGCGCTTTAGCTTCACTGGACGACATTCATCGCCGTACCTAAAAAAAATCATAGGCACAAAATGCATAGTTTTGTCGCTTTCTACATACTTCGTGTAATAATTAAGTAAATATTTTACTTAGCGTTATTTAAGCTCTTGTATAGTTTTGCTGCCACATAGTTACGAACTGACAGACTCAAATACGCTACTGAGACAGTCAGTACCTAACTGAAGGCGATAAGAAGATTTAAAAGTCTATTTGACCTTGTTTCAAAGGTAGTTACTAACTTGTAATAAACCGCTGGTTTGTCGCTACTACCGAGCCAATGAGCGACATCCTCAGGGTTGCTCACTGTAGCCGATACTGCTACAAACCGAATCCGAGGAACATGCTTGTGGGTTATAGCTTCGCCTAATATTTCATTCTGTAGTTTCTCTATACGATGGGCGGATTGAGCTGAAGACTAAAAATACGAAACATTTGTATATTTCTTAAACTGGTCAGGCCCGAATAAGATAAAGCACGCACATACGAACAAGATAAAGCAATTGAAATGCACATTAGGAACACTAACACTAACAAGTGTTAAAAGTGCAACTTTGTAATTATTGGGGCAAGTCATTATGATATGCAATACACGAAATGTAAGAAGCCATTATCCATACTATGTAGGAAATATGTAAGTAACTATGTCTGTGTATTGATTTTTTAGCGATTATGATAAAATTAGACAAGGAGTTTGAAACCCAGCAATGCACATTACATTGGTTAGTTTTTCATCTGACCCGCGGACGGTCACGGCTTTCCCAGAAAGAATAGCGTACCTAAGTAATTCGAATGTGGTAGTCGGCCCCTCTTAACTTCTAAGTTTGTCGAACGAACACTTAACTAACCCTCGCCTTGATATACACATGCTGGCCTAATGAGGGCGATATTCAAATGACATGCTAGTTTCCTACTGAT
This sequence comes from Meganola albula, assembly GCA_936450015.1. Lineage (NCBI taxonomy): Eukaryota > Metazoa > Arthropoda > Insecta > Lepidoptera > Nolidae > Meganola > Meganola albula. The sequence continues at coordinate 5,524,838 of OW388155.1, read as the reverse complement.
GTTAATCACCGTTATTTCAAAAAAAAAGTGTTAACCTCGATAGTCTTCATCCGACTGACAACAGCCTCCAACACTGGACCCCGCACACAATCATTCAGTATGTGCACCTCGTCTATAAGAAATAGCTTGATCACTTCCACAAGAGCTCTGTGGTCACGCCACCGACGAGTCAATATGTCCCACTTCTCTGGAGTTGTAATAATTATCCTGAAAACCGCATAATGAAGGAAATAAAATGTGAATTATTAAACGCGAACAGTTTTGGACGTTTCATTATATTAAATCTGGATAAATACTAAGCATTGGAAAAATCTTGTATTAATTTTGTATAAGAGAAGCGATTCGATACAATTTTGACTTTGTGCAAAGCTATGGTTGGGGAGAGGACAAAGAGGGACACTGAGAGAAGGCTATGGGGCCCAGTGTCAAGGAGTGGATCTTAAACTGCTGATGCCGTAGCCGCGTCAAATGAACAGAGTAAGCCATGACCCTGATTATATTAAAAACAATTCTGGCTTCGCATGAAACCTGTTGCCCTCCTTCAAACTATATCAAATTACAATTTAGAAAAAAATCCTGCTGATTATTAGCAGGTGGTAATTACCTACTATTTGACCATCATGTTTATTAAGGTACATTTAACCATCGTTCAATCTATAAGATAGTTGACGGAATTTTAATTTTCGCCATTTTCTTTGTTATCAGTGTTATATCATGGATTTTTATTTTGAAATCAGTATCCCGAATAATCACAAGGTACTCTATTAAGTGGTTAAGTTTTACACCAAGAATTTATCTCAAAATTCTTACTTGTACGGTTTGAGCTGGCTAAAATCAACTTCAGTATCTCCCGTCACTTCGATACACATGAGTCCAAGTTTCGTAAATTTGGGATACCATTCTGTTAACCTCTCAGTGCAAAGAGCTTTTACAGGAGCCACTGAAAATACAACAATTTACTGACCTAAATGCTTCAAAAATGTACATACTACCAGTGCGCGATAAGTTGAGACTCGCCTGGAATGCAACCCTCCGCCCGCTACCCTTCCCCTCAAGCCCCTGTGTTGTACTGTAGGCAACGCCATTTTTTAACATCTTAGCTTTAACATTTTTTGACATATTGGTTTACGTCACGCAACAACGACGCACTCCGATTTTATAATCTTATTTGATACTGTTTCATTAAAGTTTATTGTTATAATAAACGGTAATACTTTACATAGTGGAGAGAGAAATCTCGTGTTAAAACTGTTGGACTTTTTTGAAAATGAAAAACAGAACAAACAGTTGTGTTTACCTATTGATCAGGCAGTAAAAATACCCTATATATGTAGAATAAAAAAATAGCAGAGTCGAAGTCGTGGGTGGAAACTTGTTGGGATATTTTTTTGTGCACAGTACAACCATGCGTCTGTGACTTAACCACCCCCAGGTACATGTAGTCTTGACTTTTTGATGTACGTGACTTGTGATTGCTCGCTCGTGTATTGCATAGGCTAGTACATTTAGTGGATAACTCTATACGCAAGCTTGACTAGTGATGGCTCGCTCATTGCTTATTCAGTCGGCACGTACCTGCTTTTAGTGAATAACTAGATACGCAAGCGAGCCATCGCGACTAATAAAAAAGTTTTGTTATTTAATGATAGTGAGTTCCTATTGAAGTATTATTTTCGACTTTATCAATTTTTATAAAATGTCGGCGTACCTACTTACTGGCCCACCAAAAACCAAACTAGATAATACTTTTAGCATTAACTAATATTTATTAAGTAATGAGGTAAGTAATTATACTAAAGTTAAAATAACTAGTTTCAACATTACTGTAAATAATTTTGAAGTCTTCCTCATATTGTGTATCTTCCAACTCCATCAGTAACTGAACGATCGCCATTTCAAAAATAACGGTCTTCCCTGATCCTGTAGGCGCACATACCACTATCGATTTGTCTAAAAATAAATAGGAACATATAGCACAAATTCTGAATATATTCTAATATTGTATACTTATGAAAGATTTCTCATCATCATATGCGTATTTTATTCCAGCGGCGTCGGACCTAGTCTTCTCCTAAAGCATGATCCGCGGCTACCCACATGCTACCAATTACCTACCTCTCTCTTAGCTCTTAACCAGACACCTTGCAGAGATCGTCACTACAACTAGTTTGAGGGTGTCCTACGTTACGGTTGCCGATCCGTGGTATTCACTCAACATCTCCTTAACCCAACTACTGCTAGTTCTTTTTTTATTCTAAAATAGGATTAAGATTGACCAAAATTTACCTGATGTTAAGCATGATACTGTGGAACGTGCTTACCCAGTATACCGATTCATTCTGCAGCAATATAAAAGAACTTACCGGAGTAAAGGCCGTCTTCGATAACATTAGACTGCACTTGATTGAAATAAGGATAGCTAAATACGTGTCGGTATTTAGGATCTGAAAACAGTTCGTTCTTACAACTTATGGCTCTATTACATGTTGCTAGTCTGCGAGTTTGAAAGCTAGCGAGTTAGCGAGTGTCGATGACACACAAAAATACACTCGCTCAGTAGCAAACTACCTAATTTTAACTTAAATATCGTCGTTGAAGTTCTACAACTACGTACTTATGTCAAAATTTTGTAATTTTAAGGTGTCGATGCCATCCACCAAAAAATTTGGAAGATGCGTTACTTCAGCCAATCAGAAATCACTATCAAGGTATTTTTTTATTCTATAATAGGTTTGAGCTTGACCACAACTTGCCTGATATAAAGCAATGTTTCAGTCTACGATGGAACGCGCCTACCTAATAAATACCGATTCACTCGTGACTTGAAGACAGGTAGATTATAGCTATCGGGAAACAGAGATGCCGGAAACGAATTCCACAACTTGGCAGTTCCCACAATAAAAGTGAAAGCAAAGCGCTTTGTGCGTGCCCGTCGAATTTCCCCCATATTACGGTGGCGCATAGCCGTACCTCTCTCTCGACGTGAAATTGTGTAGTTCTTTCTTCCTTATGAAAAATTGCCTTATTTTTTGACTTAGGTGGTGTTAGAACTTCCATGACGATATTATTATGACAAGGCAAGCTTGACATTTTAGCTTTAAAACTGCCAAAACGCAAAGATGCTCGCACCTATGTCACTAGCAACGATGATGACACACGGCAAGTTCACTAGTTATAGGCCAACATGCTAGTGAATGGCGAGTAAATTAGCCCGGCTTTTTGTTTTTCAAGCAGCTTTCATCGGATAGTCAAAAGCAGATTGTAAAAAAGCTTTATGTCAAGGGGCGAGTTAACAAGCTACTAGCGAACTTGCTGGCTTGTAGCTCGGGAACTAGCCTCGTGTAATTTAGCCATTCGGTAGCGGCAAATTTTTGGCCATTGTGTGATTTTGTAAAGGGGCGATTTAAACATCGGTCTATTCAAGAATCCTCTTTTAAAATGCGGTAAAAAATCCTTACTTCCTTACTTATCGTTAGTAAAATTATGAATCTGAATGTAATTCTGTTTGACTGTCTGTCCCGCTTTCACGCCAAGTTACTAAACCAACTGGATAAAATTTAGTATGGAGATAGACCCGGAGACAGACATAGGATAGCTTTTATCTGTCTGCGCACTTAAGGTTTAATGGTTTAGCGCGATAAGCAACATACGCATGGGCAGAGCTTCGGTCGGAAAGCTAGTATAGTAATATGAGTTTCAAACCTATTTCTTCTGTACTCCGATTCTGTCCACATTGGCCGGTACCTTTCGCTGGGCGATTGGTTTTTATGCTCATGCTTGGCACAATGAATTTATTTGTATGTACTATAGAGACGCCATCGCTAGATGATGACAGTGATAATGGCTGAGAATTTGCTATTTCATCACTCAACACGTCTGTGAAACTGGCGCTAGAAATAAAGCGTAACTTTAAGGCCCTGACCCGTGAATCAGAAACAGATAAGACGTCGCTTCGGGTAAAATTCGGGATCGAGTGGCCCTCTGATTATTCGTAGTCGACGCGGCAAAAATTCAGATAATTTTTGTTATGCATGATTGAATGCGGCTCCGAGGACGTGTCTATAAGTAAGACGTACCTACTTATTTGCTTCACGATTGACCTTGTTTATGGGGTACCCGACAAAAAGAGAGGGTGAGTGTGTTATAGTTTGACAGAAGTATCTGTGTACAGATTTGACCACGCACATAGTCGATTCCGTGGTAGTGGATGCAGCAATTTTTATACGGTTTTTTATATTCGGAAGCTGAAGTTATAAAGATAGTTCTTAGTGAAAACAAATAGATAAATGCTTCGGGCGTGTCTATTACATTTTTAATTTCAAGTTATTATTTAATTTAAACGGGTCGACGGCGTGGTCGGTCGGTAAGATACTTGCTTTTTACGCCGTAGGTCGTGATTTCGATTCCCACCCAAGTCAGGGATTTGTTTCATGAACAAGTCTGTTTGTCTTGAGTCTGGGTACCTATTTTCTATATTTAAATATGTATTCCTCTCAACTCATAATATAGTTGAGAGAAGACCCTTGCCCATCAATTAGACACTAAAAAGGGTTGAAGTACCTATATGTATGTATTTACAAAAGAATAGTATTAAAAAGTATATCAATCATCGTTTCCATAGCACAAGCTCTGCTTAATTTGGGATCAGATGACCGTTAGTGTTAATGTCCCACGGTATTAGGTATTATTTAATATTATTATAAGTATTTCAGGAAAAATACATTTAGATTCGATACCGATAGCCGACAATATTAGGTCGATGGCACAGTCGATGGCGATACTATAAACAACCGCAGACAATTGCTTGAGTTGCGTCAAAGTAGTCATTAAAACTAAGTAGGTACCTACTTAAGCAAAAATCTGTGAGGGCACCAAATGGAATGAATTTAATTCCCTTCCCAAGGTTGCCGTGTTCCAGATCTGTCGCACATAAAAGCATATACAATCAATGAAAGCGTCACCCGTATTAAAAAAATAGTTACCCACCGAAGTTCCCGAGTTACATAAACTCTTTTAAGTCGAACTGTACCTCTAGGTCAAAGCAGATTTTGATGCCAACTCGGCTTTACGTACAGAAACACAGTAAAGACAGTGGATTTCATTATTAGGTTTTAATTTAAGCTGTGATTAATTGTCCCATGGCTAAATGGTGACGCACAAAATGAAACTTTTCTTGGTACAGTTATAAATAATTATTCAAGATACATTTCATAATATGTATCTACCTAATTACTTAATACTCACAGATTAGTATTCATAATTCATTTATCTGTATTATTTCAAAATACGTGACAGATAGATTTAACTTAAAATATTGGTATTTTTATTTTCTTTGGTTTCGTTCGTTTATTTGTACCCGCCAAAATTTAAGTTTTTTTTTATAATCTCTTAGCTTATCTATGCACCAAAGCAAAGATTTTGTGCTGAATCAACCATAGACTAAAACGTAGTGATTATATTATGAATTCGTTTTTATTATCTCTTGACTGAATAACCAAAGAGCATAATATAAACCTTAACAAACACCAAATGTACAATGTAGCTTGTAGATATGTACTTAGCGTCTAGAACAAAAATATATTATTTAAGACACAAAAGATGCTTACGCATATTGGAGACAAGGAATTTTACTTTCAACAAGACGAGTCAGCGTAAACGTCTATATGTATATGCTCTTTGAAGACGAGATATACGAGCAACACAACTCTTCTAAGTACCTACTATTTTTTGTCTTTTTCTTTTACAATGGTAAAGTGAGAGAAGGAAAAAAATACATTTTGTTTGCAACATTAATGTTCTAGATGCATGAATGAAACATTCTTGGTAGTTACCCAAAAGTAAACTATTATAGCAGGGTATTCAATCTACTGAACATCAGTGCCAAAATCTGTCGTTGTCTCAGATGAAGTAATATGAATATTGAACTACCATAATATTTTTAATGTCATTTAAATGAACGTCAATCACGTCGAACGTCAGTCACGTCGGACATCAGTCAGTGTCAGATGAATGGATCGTCGTCCGACGTCCATCACAAGTACGTCACCAAAAGAAAACAAGCTAGCAATCTATTATTGTTAAAATAGATTTACTGTGTTTATTTTCATTCTTAGTAATCAAAAACTTTAATATCATTTGGCAACTAACTTTTTGTCTCTAAAATGTAAGTATCATTGCTTTATTTGTGGTCATACATACATAATAGATATGAGATATCAATTATAAATTAATACCTTTTCCTGCAATATTACAGGGAAATGTTGAATGATTATTATGAAGATGACGCCGACACTATTAGTATAGACACCTTAGCTTTAGAAGAGAGGGTTCAGCAAGAGAGAACTAGGGAAATTACGCAGCTACATAGTTTAAGTAAGAAAGTCAGCTTTTTGCACACTGATTTGCTGTATTATCGCCATCCTAAGTCTGCTATGGGTGCAGCATGTCACGATGCATGGAAAATAATAGTTAAAAAAGTAGGAGGCACATCCAATGGCTGGCTAGATCTAGGACATTCTCTTGGGATTTCTAATGATGATTTGAATGTAAGTATTGTATTATTAATCCTAAAATTCACTTCAATCCTTTTTAGTATCTCACTGCAGTCTTCTCTTGACTATCTTAATAGTTAAAACAGTTCAGGCCTTTATCCAAACACACTGTCCAAGTGCAGGTTTGATTAGTTCTTGGACATGTCGGTTTCCTCATGATGTTTTCGTTCACCAATACTGAGCAGCAGCGTTGAAATAATTTACACAAAGATGTGCGGGCACGACTGGGAAGCAACCCACAACTTAATATTTATCTAATACTGAAAACATAGTATTAATTTTTATACTTACACATCCATTGTAAAAGTTATGGTTTTATTGATTTATCTATTAAATTAGTATTCTGAGCCAAAGATTACATAAATCTAAGTTCAGGCACAATAATTTGTTATGAAATCAACTTGTAAATCTTTACCTTTATAGTTATTAAAAATTAATTTTGTCTTCAGTACATCATGCATTCTGTGAAGGATGACAGAGTTGATATGGTTCTCAAAGTGTTCAGACAAAGTGAGAGTGCTACTATTGATAAAATATTAGATGCATTTATAAAACAACAAAGATATGATATATTGAAGTCAGTTGAAGACCCACTTAATGAAATGGCTAAATATTTTAACAGGGATGACAGTGGGTACCACAGTAATAGCTCCGGGCAGAGAGAAATAGTCAGTCTTAAAAACCTTCCAAATGATTTGCCTCCAGCTTTGAACAAAAGTATTGTGAAAAAAGATAATGAACAGAGAAAACCAAAAGAACCATTGTTAAAACCACCAGAAACTCCTGATGAACCTCAGATTAATGATAACCCAATATTGCTTTTGACATACACATTTGATGGTCTACCAACAGCAATTAATATCCAGGAATATGTTGAGAATTGGATAGACTTTCCAATTATAGAAGTTGTTACTTTGAACAGTAGGAGAGATGATTTGTGCCAGAATCCTGAGAAGTTTATCAGAGAATATGTGGAAAAGGTTTGTTGTTATTGCTATTTTAGTAACTAGTATTAATCAGTGACTTTTTACATGATGTACTGGAAGTGTTCTTATGGAACATATTACAGGGTAAGTAACTTATACACTAGTGTGTGCAAAATTTCATCAATCAATGTTCTGCTATTTTCCAATAAAATATCGCCACAAACTTACATTTACAGTAGTAGTAGTATCAATATCTTTTTTGGATACAGTCAATGTTGGTGAAGGAAAACACCATGAAATTGAAACTGACAATGTCTTAGAATTAAATTTGTAGTCATGTGATATTGACGAACCAGCATATTGGTCTAGATGTGGTGAAACCCTTTAAAAGAACTGGGTGATGTCAATAAGTGTTGTTAACTAACAAATTTTAAAATTTACTCTTTTCAGGCAGATATCATCATACCTATTATAACACCTGGCTATCTTGAAGAAATAAGCTCAACAAACCCCACAGATCCAGACATAGATAACTTGGACCACAGATATGTCAAATTCATTTACAATTTAAATGCCAATTACTACATGCATACTGGTTGCCTCAACAAAAAAGTGAGAAGTGTATTACCACAAAACAGTAATATGGACCTCATTCGAAAAATTTCTATGTACCCTCATTTATTGCCTTGGACTTATGAAACTAACTTTGATAATCAATTTAAAGCTTTTTTGAAAAAAATATATCATGAAAAATAATCTATGGTATGTAAGTACATAAATAATAATTACAGTAAAGCATAAGAGTAATGCCAGATATACATTTTGACTGGCCTGTTGGTGCAGTGGTAAGTGACAGTGATGACCTTGAATGCTGAGTCAGAGGTTGTGTGACTCCCACCCAGGACAAATCTTTGTGTGATGAGCATGAATGTTTGTTTGGTCTGGGTGTAATTCATCTATAATAATTATGTATGTATTTTGTTAAAAATAAGTATGAATGTAGTTTATCACTCCCTGCTACCCATAACAAAAGCAAATTAAATTGCTTAACTGGGTATCTCTTGCACAAGTAAGTTGTCATGTGTCCTGACCTAAGCATATTTTAAGAACATTGAATCATCTGTGATAGATATTAAATTAAGGTGCTTAAAAATGTGAAGTTGTGTTTTGTTGATTCATGAATTGTCAATAAACTGTTCTAATTAGTTAATTATAATTGGGTTTTATTTATGTCTATAGCTATACCCCCTGTGACAAGATTTGAATCAATAAACCCCAATCCCTAAACTTACTAATTAAAAAATAAGTTGTGTACATTGTTCAAAACTAAATAAGAACAGCTTTTAAATTTCTGCAATATTTTATTCCTAAAGTTTTAACAATGATTGGGTTGTTCTAAAGGATCATAGGAAACAAAGAATTAGACTCAACTGCAATGCATTTATTAATAAAGAAGTTAAATAGTAAAACAAATGAAATAAAATTATGTTTCTTACCTTCAATTCACAACTAATTATGCATAATGTATACAAATGAAAAGTTAGAAGTATGGGCAGATTTTAAATGGCCAGATAACATCATCTGAAAGGTATTGTTGACATTTCGACAAGAATTGAATAAAAATCTGTTGAAACGTCAAGAATATTCATCAAATAAAATTTATTACTTGGCCATTAAACAATCAGAAGTATCCTTATTAGCAAGTTGAGTATACTATCCTTTTAAGTATGGATTATTTTAACTTTATTCCACACAAAAAGTACAGCTTACTTGGTAGTGAGGATAGTAAACTCCTAATACAGACACAGTTCAAATAGTTATTGGGAACTTGCGTGTCATATTCTTACTATAAAATTTTTATTCTGAATTGTGGTTCATGTCTGTTAGGAATTTTAGGTATACACTAGTTTTTCACTTAGCTGTAAATCTTGCTTATAAAGAAAACATGTAACTATACCTTTTTCTATTTGGTTAATAACTACAAAAATATATGCAAGTATATGCAAGTACTTATAAGTAACCAAAAAGAATAAAGATTGTTAATTATCAGTCTTAGATTCAATTTCATCTGTAGTTTCATCAGCTGTACTGACATCGTTCACGTCAATGCCAGTGTCATCCTTGCTGCCATTTGCTAGCTCCTCCTGAGAAGATTGCAAAATACAAATTAATTTTAATCTTAAAAAATATGTAGAAGAATGCTTAAATTTTTGCTGAATATTTGTTACTCTTTCATGGCAAGTGACTGAATGAGATCAGGAAATTTGTACACATCCTTATTAACATTATAAATGCAAAAGTAACTCAAAAAAGTGAAAGCATCACAAACAATCACACACGGTCATCTGATCGAATACGAAGTAGAGCTTGTTTATGGAAACCAGATAACTGTTACACATTATACTATACATGTACTACTTTTCTTTTGGAAATACATACTTATAATAGATATTTACATTCAGACTCAAGACAAACACATGTTCATCACCCAAATGTCTGTCTTGGGTGGGCATTGAACCCACAACCTGGGACATGAAAACAAGTATCTTAACCATCATGCCACCGGCTAGTCAGTGACAGCCAATAATATATTACTAAGTAGCTTGCCTTAATAACTTCCACAAAACTGTTAGCCTCGTCCAACATTTGTTTAAACAGCACATTTTCCTCCTTCAAATCTTCAATGATCTTGCGTAGCTTCTCATTCTCATCTAGAGCCTGTTGTAATGCTACTCTGTAATCAAACATTATATGGTATGTAATAAGTTCCAATATACATTTTTGAACCTTTCGAATGAACGTCTCATAGATTGAAAATCTTATAAAAATCAGTTGCAACATATTACAGATTTATATTTTGTAGCATTTGCTTGGATGTCTATCTGTGATCAACCTTAAGTATTAAATAATTTGTAATTATCAAATCAGAGATTGCACAGTTGAGTGAGTTGTTACACAGACATAAAGCTAGTATGACATGATTTATATTGTAGGTACTGCACTTCCTATACTGATAGTAATAATGCTTAATTTCTCTTTGCACGATTTGGGACTTAATAACCATTTATAGCTTTAACCATGTGAAAAATATGCAAAAGATCAGTTTAATAAACAACTTACTGGCGTTTTTCTGCTAATATTTGCCAATAATTCTCAGATGGTCCATCGGGGTTGGTAAGATCATCAAAGGTAATCTTGTTATCGAGGCTAGCTTGTGTCTCTTTGGATGATAAATTCTTTCTTTTTACTTCAACATCTCTAAAACAAAAAAGAAAATTGTAATAAAATCTAAAAGGCTGTTTGTACAAGTAGAAAAAAGATAATTATGTTAACTTACACTAGTGACTCTTGGCTAAGTTGGTGTTTTAAACCTTTCGAAGTTCTGCCCACCAGGTTTTCTCTGTCGGAAGCAGTGTGTTGAAGAGTTTTGAGAGATTTCCTAGTTACCCTTGTAGATTCCTGGAATGTGTAGGTATCAAAAAGATAACAAATTCTTGATGGCATAATAATACATATTAGCAAAATAACCAGTCCAGCCAATAAGAGTTTAGGAAAACCTCTTGGAGGTACGTATTTTCTAGGAACCAAGTCTATGTCACCAATCATTATTGAACCGGAACGCACAGGCGCTTTAACAAATATAACGTGTTAACTTAGCGGTGTAGCATTATGTAGAAGTTTAAATCACATGAAATAAACATATTTCATATAAAAATAAGATGTTTTTTAGTTCTGATTTTGTAAATCAATTTGTAACAAGTGACTGAATGGAGAAGAGAGACCTTACCTGGACTTCTTGGACGCTCATGATGATACCTGTATATGTCTTGATCCTAGTGGATTTCGAGAAACATGTAGTTTATGGGTTGCTGCTTATTGAAAAATTGTTAATAAAAAAAAATACCAAACAAACCACAAAATAAAATAAGTACCGCGGAAAGCAAATAGTTGTCAGTGTAACTGACGAGTGACAGCAGTGACAATTATTATCCCGCGCATTTTTCGATACGGTCCAAACAAAATTTATTACTACTTACTTATTACTATAAGTTTCAAAATAAATAAGAATTCCAAACTCGCGACTAACTTCTCATCAAAAACCAAGCAAAAGTAGCGTCAGCACAAAATATCACATAATGATATATGTAAGAATGGATAAATATTGATTTAAGTAGTTTTCTATATGCAGCTACCTACATAAATAAAGTTACGCGTTGGATGCCACAAATTTGCACACGAATACAAGAAAGTCTTCTATGTCGAAAAAACAATGGATAAACTGTTCGTGTTGTGTGTTTGTGGGTACCTTTTATTTACGAGTGCATTTGTAAAGACGCTTTAACTTTTACATGTGTGCTGTATGTGGTTACTTTATCTCCCCTAAAAACTGGTAGATACGATTTAGTCAGAAGTTGCGTCACCTCCCGTGTCAATAAAATGTGCTTTAAGGCTATGGAAGGAAATCACTACACTTTAAAGATAATTTATTTTCCCCCACAATTAAAGATATTCTTACTAATATTATAAATGCAAACTATTGTATGGGTGTATGGAAGTGTGGATGTGACAGAGGTTATACCACGTTTGTGAAGTCGTGGGCAAAAGCTAGTAATTTTTTAAAGAAACTAGAATATAAATGTTAATATCTATAGGAGCCTGATGATTATGGACTGCAAAAATTTTGATATTATGTCAGTTTGATTGTTGCCATTTCTGTCATGCACATGTCATTCACCCTCTCACCCCCCCGCTCCTTTCATTACAGTTTACGAAGTTTTGATTTGGAAGCAAAGGCTTCCATATTATTTGTATAGATTGTTCAGTAAAATGTATCGTATAAATTATTTTTTACGGCTATAATTCCAAAACACACGGTCTTTAGTTTTATTGCCACCATTACGCTATTTCATATGGCTAGTTACTATTGAGTTGAGAATTATAATTTCGATCTTATCTTATCATTATCTAGTGCAGTTAGTTATCGCATATTAGTATCTTTTAGACTTTTTAGTCTTCAACTTGAGAAATGGATACCCTTCGGTAAGTCCCTGATATTTAATTTACATCGTACTATAGGAAAATTTCTAGCATAAAATAATGTACCCAAGTACGTCATAGAAGAGGTCAAGGTAATACATTATCTTTATAGTAGTATCGTAGTGGTAGTAATATGTATAAGTTCTTTTTAGGTTTTACTTCGTCACCTGGAATGTAGCAACAAAGAGTCCTGGCCAAGATCTGAACTCGTTATTGGATTTTCCATCACAGTACAATAAAAGTAAACCTTTACCAGACTTCTATGTTATTGGGTAAGTGTAAGTAATACTTGCATTACACATGTGCCAATCCCACTGGTTTTCTAGGTCAATGTGATTGAATTGGTGTGTAGTGAAATAGCTTTACAACCTCTTTACACAAAACTATTTAGTATCTAATATAGAAATGAAGAACACAGGTACTTAACTCTTAGCTTAATCCTTGATGTACTTGGTTCTTCATCAAACATTCTACATTCATAATTTTCAGATATTTTTGGTCATGAAAGACTCACAAAATATCCTCACAAACTTTCATATTTATAATTGTATTTATTTATTAATAATATACTGAAAGAGAAAATAGCTAAATTATAAAAATATTTTATTTTAGATAATCAGGCTTCTACTTTTAAATTAAGTTAGTACAGTTATAAATTTCTATTACAGTTTGCAAGAAGTAAAGTCACAACCACAAAATTTGTTAATGGATTCTCTATTTACTGATGCTTGGACAACTATGTTTAATAAAATACTCTGTCGGCAAGGATATGTAATTGCAAAAAGTACGAGACTTCAAGGGATCTTGTTATTAGTGTATGCTCAGATGAAACATGTGACTCATTTGCGAGATATAGAGGCACAATATACAAAAACAGGATTGGGCGGAATTTGGGTAAGTTATACTTTATTTATAGGAAACAATAGCTTAGGGAACAGTTTTGTCTTTGTGCTTATCTAAAGTCATGCACACAAGCCTCTCTTCGAGTTCAAATGTTCAACTGTTTCAAGTATGAAGGTGGATTGAAAAGTTCTTATTCTTATTCTTATTCTTTATTGTACACAAAACACTTACACATACAATTATAAATAGGAAACAACAATGTACACAGGCCAGCTTAATTCAATTATGAATTTTCTAGCAGCAAACCTCTAGAAGAGAAAACTTGTGGAAAGGGTAGAAGTGCACAACAAAAAAGAAATAAAAAAAATTAGTAATAAATAGTGTATTGTATTTTTACATTATTAGCCTCATTGGGTTTACACATTCTTTGATGGTCACAGTACAAAGTTTTGTTACTATAGGATCTGTGGTTGTTTTGTCATAAAGTGCTAAACGAGACCCAAGTAAGCAGCTGTGGACAAATGTACAAAATAGAACTACATGCATGATTAAATATTTGTTTTGTAAAAATGTGTCGAGGCTGCAAACATTTTAATTAACCCTTGTAATGTTATTAAGGAACAGGCCTTGTGCAGCACTGTCAAACATAGCTTTAAAATATTGGTCCCAAGTTTGTTCCTAGATTGTCAGTTGTTTTGTTACTTACTTAAAATCTTTGTTTTCATTATACTATAAATAAATGAACTCACTGAATCATACAACTATGCATGAGGTTGGTCATTTACATAACATATGTAGATATATCAAGCTACAAGATCATAACAATAAAATCAAAAGTGTTATTCAAAACCATAGCCATAACAATGATGTTGTATATAAAAATTTCCATATGAATTGCTCTGCTAGTTAATGATTCTTTTATAGTTTTATGTTCTTTTTCATGCACTAATTAGATTAGTTTTGTATGATTCATAACTTTCATTTGTAATGAGATTTAAAGGCTTTTTTAGGATTTTAACACTGTTGAAGCAAAAAGACTAAATTAAAAATTAAAAATATCTGGAATATGTTTTATTATTTACATTATAAAAAAATTTGGCTATATAGTATTAACTTATTTATGGCATAGCAAAGCCCCATTCATAAATTTTAAAGGGATTAAGATGAGACTTCAGTGTCCAATATTATTAATCCGTAATATCCAACAATTGATGTAAAATGTATGAAAGTGTATGTGACCTTTAACTCTTTTATTTTTCCAGGGAAACAAAGGTGCAGTCAGCATAAGATTTAACATCTATGGGTGTTCAGTTTGCCTCGTGAATTGCCACTTGACTGCCCATGAGCACTTGCTCGCTGATCGTATCAATGATTACAACACTATTATTAAGCAACACACATACCATGTTAGTGAGACAACCAACATTCTGTTCCATGAGTGAGTTATCTTATCTTGCTACTTAATAAAGTATAGATAGCAGCTAAAATGGAATCAATGCTAATACTAAGGCCAGCATGCTTTTTTTATTTGATGTGTCATCATAAAGTAACAGTGTGTCTACGTCTAAAAGCCACACACAAATTTTAATGTGGCCTGACTTACGAGCCTCCCATAAACTCGCGCCAAGCATGCTCGTGCTCGACTGTGCCCCGTCAGTTGTCGGATTTTTGACAAACACATAAGGAAGTACACTGTAGAAAGCAACTTATGAGGGTGGTGATCTCTGGAGGTTTACAATTATTACCGAGACTGCAGAGCTGTTCTACTCGTGCTCGGTATGCAAACATAGATACACTTTCAAAAATAACCAACCAAAGATAACCATGCACACTTAGATAGATGACCGAATCTGTACAAACTGTCAAACAATAGTAGATTGTTAGTTTACTAATAGTACCTACAGGTATGTGGACTGTTCAATATTGAAGTTTTTTATTAAGTTTTTGTTAATGTGTTATCCATCAAAGAAACAAATTAAATATAGAAATCAGATTAGCCGAAGTAGCTAGTAACTAGCACTCAAAAAATTGCAGTTTTCTTTGTAATTACTACTTAAATAAAATTATCTTTGGAATGATGTCAGTGAATTATTATCAAGGAGATTATGTGTATTTCAAGTGCCAATGAATGAGTTACAGTAAACTAATCTATAAACTCTCTTCATGTGGATTTTATTTATTCCAAAGTATTAGTCCTAAGTCCTATGGTAATACCTGTGTATCCTCATAGGTAATTCTATGTAACTTAAGTTATAAGGTGCTTGCATAAAGGGATTGTACCAGAGTAGGTTTCCTCTTAAAAATATTTCTGTGTTTGAATTATTTGACCTAATGACCTCTAGACAGATAGCAAAATAAATGTTTAATGTACCTATTCAGTAAAAAATCGAATGCCACAGAGTACTTAGTAAAGCTAGTTTCAAACAAATTGAATTATGACCTGCATATGATAATTTTCTGGTAGTCCTTGAATTACAAGTCGAAATTCGCCTAAATAAACGTTTCTTGGGAACCAACTTGTTATCAATTTATTAAACCAAGACTGTTTTAAACAGGTCTGAATATAATAAGTAGTTACTACTGCGGTGAACCGAGTTTTTGCAGTTTTCTGCAGAGAGGATTAAACGTCGCAATGTCTAGTTTTACATTCAAATCATGACCGCTTTATTAGAAACCTATCAAGTGATCAATTTCTTAAGGACACATCTGCAGAGAGGATTAAACGTCGCGACGTCTAGTTTTACATTCAAATCATGACCGCTTTATTAGAAACCTATCAAATGATCAATTTCTTAACGGCACATCTGCAGAGAGGATTAAACGTCGCGACCTCTAGTTTTACATTCAAATCATGACCGCTTTATTTAGAAACCTATCAAGTGATCAATTTCTTAAGGACACATTCACATAACACAAGTTGGGTACCAAAGATAATCGATCACTAAAACAGCTCTTCAATGTAAATCGCTAAATTCACTTGCGCGTGTACGTAGCACGTGGCATCCCTTTGTATACAAGGTGTTATCCTTAATAATAATAAAAAACTAAGGCGAATACTAAAATAAATAAATAGAATAGACTTAAAAATGGTAAAGAATGCTTGCTACACTTTCAACATTAGCGTGACGCCTGTATTACCCAAAGGTGTAGGCAGAGGAGAATATCACCCACTTTTCGCCGGATATGTTTAGGTCCAATTCGTAATAGGGGGCGTTCAACGGGCACAATTCCAAACTTCGAGGTGCAACTAAGATTCTCTAAGTATAATAGAGAAGTCTTGCTCAACCTGAGAATTGGATGGGAAGCGAACAAGCTTACTACTAAACCACCGAGGCAGACTCACAACATAATCAATAAAAACCGTATTTTTAAATCGGTTATGCAATTTCTGAGAAATTCTTGTGCCTACATACGAACGCGCCTGCGTATACCTTTTTAGTACAACTTTTTTAAATACCTACCTAAGTATGTATATCTAAGTAAAATAAATTAATTTATCTAATAATTTTTACTTACTACTTTGTTTCAGCTACGTAATATGGATCGGCGATTTAAACTTCCGCACCGATCATCCAACGGGTGCGAGTCCTACAGCTGAAGAAATAGTTGTCGCAGTAAAAAAAGCTGAGAAAGACAAGTACACACAGTTATTAAAGCACGACCAGCTGTTAGCAGTGAGGGATACTGGTGAAGCGTTCTCAGAGTTCACTGAACATGAAATACGGTTTCCACCGACTTATAAGTTCAATATTGGTACTGATGAATATGACGTTAAGTAAGTAGTTATTCTGTAGGTTACCTACTCGTATTTAGTACTAGTTCAACCACTCGTATTTAGTACTAGTATAAATACCACTGCTATTTCAGTTTATTCAAAGCATAGTATTTTCAAAGCATTTTTTGTTTAGAATATACATTTGTTTACATTAGCCTTCTATTGATATATCATTGAGTAAGTATTTTAAGCAAAGCATTTTATTTTAAATTTGGTACCGTCTAGTTGTTGTGCTTGGCAAGATAAAGCCTTACATGCTGTAGGTCTTGGGTTTGGTTTTCACCCAGGACAGATATTTATGTGTATAAACATGTCTGTTTGTCTTAAGTCTAGGTGTTTAGATAGAACAAGGCTTACACTACACAGCGGTCAACATGTTTCGTTGCAGTTACACTTTTCCCTGACACCTATTCACCGAGCGTCTGAAATGTGACTTAGTTGCAATATGCAACCTGAACCGAAAAGGCTATATTATACTTGAAACCAGATGTTCTTCAAGTCATTACTATTAATTAATTAATATTTTGATATGATTTTTGATGTGCTAAATTTTTGCAAAAATTTTGCGTCGCGCAACCCTGATAGATGTTTTTCTGAACTGTATTTACCTAATAAAAGATGTGACTAAAGAATGACAATTGGAGGTTAAGGGCAAAGAAGAGATTGAAAAAATAATGTTTTTATTTTAAATTATACGTCATACAGTGGCGTAGCGTGCCATCTCGGCGCCTGGGGCGGGATACCCACTTTGCCGCCCCCATTCTATAGGTGCTTAATTTAAACAAACAAACAAACAAAATATCATTTATTCAAAATAGGATTTTTACAATCTCTTTTTGAACGTCATATTTTTAAAGAGACACTACACCGATTCGCAACTGCAGTCGAGGGGAAGAATCGGCAAGAAACCCAACGACACAAGCAGGCCCTACCAAATATACTTTTTTTTTTCAGTCAGTTATCATATTACAAAATTGAGCAAATAACAAATGGTACAAAATAAAGACAGATAGATGTGTTGAACCAGCAGCTCACTCCCAAGAGTTTTAGTTTCGAGAAATTAATAATAAGGAATGCCGCTCAACTCGGGTCGCGCGCGCCGGCGCGGCGGGGCGCGGGGTGATGCGCAAAAAAAACAAACAAACGATAAAAAGAGCTCTGTCAGTGATTTCGCAGTTTTTCTTTTAAATAAATATTAAAAAATAGTTTGTGCGCAAAATTATAGATAAAAATGGAACATTATAGTGTGTCTGACACATGTAATGAATGAATCATAGATCAGATCTCAACCCGCTTCAGCGGCGACATTTTGCCGCCCCTGCGGGCTGCCGCCCGGGGCGGGCCGCCCCCTCCGCCCCACCCACGCTACGCCACTGACGTCATAATAGTGTTGCATATGGCTCAAATAACGTAGAATTAAGGCATGATATACCCTTTGCGGTTCACCTTGTATTTCCTCCTAACTACCCCCGCGAACTTCGTACCGCGTATTTCACCTTTTAAACCTTAAGACCTCTACGAATTTTGAAAACCAAAATCAATCAAATTAGTTTAGCTGTTATCAAGTTGTAGCGGGACAAATAAATTTCAATTCATTTTATAACTAAATATGTTATTTGCAGAAGAAAACCATCATGGACCGACAGGATATTGTACAAAGTGAACGCCAACAATTATGAAAATGTGACACTCAGAGCCGACATAGTATCTTACAACCACATTCCACACTACACAGTGAGCGACCACAAGCCAGTTGTCGCTCAGCTCAATATAAAGGTCAGTATGTAAACTGCGTTATTAATAATTTAGATTAATTCTTAGAAGTAGTTTCTATTTTACCCTAACTTTTGACTTGTATTATAAATATTTGGTGTTGGGTTCTTTTTAGTTCAATGCTAAAAGCAAGATGACTAGATTTTAGTTTTTATTCCATCTTGTAAATTATGAAAAATATTAGAAATGTATTTTTCAGTTTTTGTCATACAAAAATAATTACGTTATTGAGTTGTCATGATGAAGGTACGCCTGTGTGTAGTATAAGATACCTAATCTATTTTTATTTACTTGTCCTATAATTTAAACAAATTGTGCCGTACTAGGAACTAAATTCCGATACTAATATAATATTCTGGGACAGATGACCGTGTGAGTTAATGTTCTAGAATATTTTTATTATTATCCCAAAATTATGGCCGCTTCGCGGTGTAGGGCCTGTAATATATGCCTATTGAGATACAAGCGTGTAGTAATCACATACAGGCAACAATAATAAGTAGGCAGCACATACAAATTGGAAATCTGTGCATTCACAATTAATTAGCACTTTATTCATTCACCAAACTCTTTACAATACTAACAAACTCATATTTAACCCTTTTTGTTCAGACGTACTAATTTACTTAACGTTACAGTGTTAATTTAGTTTGATAGGAAATGTATTTATTGCATGTGTAGGTATTATACTATTTAAGAATAGCTGGATTTCATAATACTGTTACTCATAGAAGGTCTAAAGGTAAAAGTAAAGGTTTACTTTGCTGTTTATGAATTTGAAATGGTGATGTTCTTGGTATAAATGAGGGCTACACATGGAACAACAACTTTAGTCTAATTATTAGAATTCATATATCTATCTCACTCTGTGGACATTGCCTCTCTTTGCTTCCCAGTATAGTAGAAAGAGAGGGCTGATCTACAGAGAAAGCTTATGTTGTTCGAAGTGGTCTCAATTTTTTCTTTGAACTTCATGTTTGAAATTAGTATTTTGCGCAATCACCTTTTTCAGAGATGTCAGTGTTATTGAATCCTTCGACACATTGCTATGTATATTAGTGCATTGACGGCAGCAACTGACACCATAAGGCGATATTATAGTTTGCCCTTCTCTTAATTTCATAAACCTAATGTACGATCTGAGTAGTTAATTGTTGAGCCACACATGAATGAACACAAGTACGCATTCACGTGTTACCCTGCCGAAATTAATAGTCTATCCAGTAGTCACAATTAACTACTGATCGTGCACTCATCTATTTTTTTATTCACAAAACGCTGCGTAATATATTCTGCCAAAACTCAATATGGAAAAATGCCGTCTTAGCCTGGTGTAACTTGTAATTTTACGATTATATTAAGTAGATAATAAGATTTGCTTGCATTAACCTATTTGCACGCTTGCATGGTAGATTCGGGCGGGTTTCTCTCGCGTTATCATAAGCGAAACTCCCGTGGCCATCCGCTCTTCAGTACGCATGCGCTCAGCTGTAATACAAGGCGACATTCTGGATGCACCTGCGCCTATGAAAGAATCTTCTACTACGTCCGCTGATGATGATACTGCTGGTGCTGCTGCCTGTATGAACATGGTTGGTTTTGTTATTTAAAGGCGTAACTAATGGAGATGTTTACTTGTCTCTTTCCAAACATATGAGTAAGAAAGAGATTGAAGGTTTATGTGAATTTACATGCAGAGATTTCGGTCACCTTCGTTCCAATGCTTGTAAAGGTCTTACAGTTGCCCTTATTTACCGTGGGTTCATATTAATAACCA
The DNA here is from genome assembly GCA_936450015.1 of Meganola albula. NCBI lineage: Eukaryota > Metazoa > Arthropoda > Insecta > Lepidoptera > Nolidae > Meganola > Meganola albula. The sequence goes on along the minus strand of OW388155.1, from coordinate 5,504,156 downwards.
TTTAATATAATTCGTGTAGGTACTACTGTTAAATTTAATAGCTTAATCTGATCAAGAAAGTTTTCGTACTAAACACCTTTTGAAAAACGTGCGCAACTTAAAATGGCCGACCTTACCTCAAAAAGAGCTACTTAGTGTAAATAATATTTAAAATCTAACAAAATCCGAAGATTTGTGCGTTTAAACGATATAAATTTTTCTACTTTATTACACTTAAAAGTTTTGAATTTTCTTATTATATATTTGTGTATAGTTAAGTCGTAATTTTGTGCTATAACTTTTCCTACAGGCGTTTTCAAACTACACTGAGAAGACAGTTAAGTTCGCGCCAATATCAAGGGTGTGGTACGTCGGAGACGCGGACTTTAGAACGCAGTGCACCCTCACGCCTGACGTACAAGTTAATCCTAATGACTGGATTGGCATATACGACGTAAGTCTATACTATTCATACAATGATGGCCCATGCATGCTTTTGATACTGTGTACATAGCATGTACAAGTTCCAGGGAGCAATGAACGATATTGCGCACAGCGGTGCGTGTATATCTAATTTCAGGTGTTCCTAAGTTGAAGATATCAGAACACCTAAATATTTTTTATTCGATCTGGACGTGTAGAACCTCATATCAAATAGTTGGTCATCTAAATAAATCAATAGTCTGGACTGAACAATTAAATGACTATACTAGAGAACTTTCTACAGGGTCAATGCCCAACTTTACTTTACGCAGGTTTGATCTTTTGGCAACCTTAGTGCCTGGCGTTACATTGTGGGAATATGGACATTGCTGAAAATCAGTGTTGTGGGTCGCCTCTAGTAGGCACTGACAGCGTTTACTGAGCAATGTCCATGTTTGACACTGATGGGTCACACTTACTCTTTGTTTTTAATAGTCTGCCCAGGATTTTTGTAGCGAACCCATTTTTAATATGTTTTCTAATATACTAAATTCATGATAAAATATGTTTCGTTCTATTATCAGCTCGGTGAAGGTCGATATAGGTTCGGATCTTCTACTATGTGTCTTTTTATCATTTGATTATGTGTGTCCTGTCTTTTTCAAATAAATGTTTTTCTTTCTTTCTTTCTTTGAGCTACTACCTATTGAGTTGTTACATATTATATAACATAGTGTCACGCCTGTTTTACCCGAAGGGGTAGGCAGAGGCGAATGTCACCTACTTTTCGCCACCTATGTTTAGGTCCCATACGTAATAGGGGGCGAGCGTATTGCCGCCAATCAGACACAAATCCAATCTTCGAACTCTAACTATGATCCTCTAAGTACAATAAGTATGTAATTATTAAAAGTCTGGTCGGCCCGGGAATCGAACCTCGGCATTGCACCACTGGACCACCGAGGTCTATTCATTGGTGATACAAAGTGGGTTGCATTGCATCAACCCTAATAGCTTAATCCACAATGACCAGTATTGTAAAATTATTTTCTGTTCCAGGCCAATTTCCACAACCTAGACGACTACATAGCCTATGAATATCTGGCTAAAGTAAGTTTACCTCAAGCGCCCACAGCAAACGGTCAGCCGCGCACTATCACGTTAAGCTTCCCAGTGGGCAGCGGAGTGAGAATACCTGGCTTCTACAGGTTTATATACTTCAGTCAGCCGAATAATGACGTCAGAAGTGTTCTCGGTAAGTATATTATATTACGCCCGTCATTTTACACGTGAGATATTTCAATTATTCCGAAATATCGTGTAATGTGATATTGCGTTAGGAATAAGTGTAGAAAAAAAAAGATAGGAGTAGAATAAAAATAAAAATATTTCTCCCGTATGCATATACGTCTTATAAGCTCATTATAGGTAAAATAGGTTTACAATTCGTTTGTCTTTGTCTATCATCTTGACATTTATACTATTAAGAAAGAGACAAAGTCCATTTTAACTAAAGAGTCATAGAGGATTTTTTAAATAAGGCCGTTTCTTTCCGTTGTACCTACTACTTATTTTTTATTCTATGTTGTGGTGGAATATGAAAGTTATGTTATTTTGTTATATTAACCTTATTATATTATGTTATTTTATTTAAACATTGCGCTCACGCCTATAAGTCCTCACTTTTCGCCACGGAAGTTAAGGTCCCATACGTAATAGAGGGCGAGCCTATTGCCGTTCAACGAGTTATAATGCTATATTATATGCCAATTATGCGAGTTTTGGAACAGATTCGGTTTTAGACATACAACCTATGACTTAATAAATGTAAAGCGCACGGTGAATTTCACTGGAGACCGAAACACTGTAAAAATAACTACTTACATCTTTTTAAAATTTTTGATTGACTGCAAAACTTTGTCTACAGGTATATCCGATCCCTTTGAAGTAAGCAGCAAAGAAGACAGGTTAGTGGCCGTAGATCTAAGCTCACAGCCCACCACAAGTACCTCACCGAGCCACACAAAGCCTTCCACAGCTACAACAGATATATTCACAGACTTCACCGGCCTAGATGTAGCGAAGCTCTCACGACACTTCTCCAATGATTTGAGTATTGATTGACTAAAGACATACTTGCCTGGCTCGCCGGCAAATGTGAGGAAACACGATAGAGATTAAGTTTTAACATATTAAAGTAGAAGGTTCCCTACAACGAGCAATAAATCATCATCTACCTGCGAACGTCTACTGCTGGACATAGGCCTCCCCTTTAGAACGAATGACACATGATTATGATTATCTATATATATAAAAATGAAACCCGTTTTCCGTTGTCACGATATCACGCGTGAACGGCTAGACCGATTTCGCTAATTCTTTTTTTAAAATATTCCTTTAAGTACGAGGATGGTTCTTACGCAGAGAAAAATTAAAAAAAAAAAAGAAAATTTAGAAAGCGAAGAAGTGCCGAAAACCGGGTTAGATACCTATTATTTATTATTGGTTATATTCGGTAGGTCTGAGACCCGGTAGATGGCACTGCTTTACCGGGAAGAACGCCGTCTGCCGGGTCCGCTAGTTATTTATATAATTGTATCGCTGTGTGTCGAGACGGCACTTAATTCTAACGACACGACACAATATATCGTTTTATTTTACACTTATTGTTATTTATATTTAAATAAAACCACTTTATAACAGATTTTATCTCGGTTTATATTAGATTTTAGATTCAGACGTTTCAAAGTCTTTTCAGACTTCATGGTTACGGGTAGACTGAGATATTTGACGTCCAAAAATATTGATCACAATTATTACTGACTACCTACAAACATTATTATTTAAGTTGCGTTCCGATTTAAGCAAACTGAGCTCACAGTGTATTAAATTGAGTTGATTTTGCTTGGGTTTTGGTACAAGTAAATTAAGCACTGGGTCCTAAGAAACAAATCAATAAAATCAAACTCAACAACTCCGAATTCAAGACACTGTGAGCTCAGTTTGCTTAAATCGGAACGCAACTTAAATAATAATGTTTGTAGGTAGTCAATAATAATTGTGATTAATATTTTTGAACGACAAATACCTCAGTCCACCCGTGAACATAAGTGTGATATTCGCGTAAATCTAAGACAATAATAAGTTACATAAATTGTCAATACAACTTCACAGAAATAACTCAGAAATAATCAAAGTTGACTCCTTATCAGATTTGAGTTAGGTACTGTCTTTACATACCTATAATATGTATGTACCTACATAATATATATATTTTGACTAGTAATTCTGCTCGTTGTAGGGTAGGATGGACCTTATTTTTCTAGATTAATTGTACTAATGCCTAACTTGGTGTTTGTAGACTAGTAGACTTGTATTATGGTTAAATGGTTATTAAACTAGTACATGTACAGGGTGACTGGAAATAAGTTCAATTTATGAAGATATGATTGTATCTATTCATGATACACATTGCCAAGAAAAGAGTTCGTATAATCGTAATCGTGTAACAATATCATAAATTAGTAGTAGTTATTTTTTAATAACTTAAATTACATAATGTACTCATTTCATAAGTAGTAAGTACAATCTTATCTTGTTTAATAATTTTACACTAGTTACCAGTCACCTTGTTCTCCTACAGGTAAGCGGTAGCGGTTTAGGTCTCATAATCATTTATCAGGAGATTAAAATGTCACAAAAGTATTAAAAATATTTCGTTAGTTTAATTCTGTACACAAATAGTATAATAATTTAATTAATCATAAAATTAAAAGTACACAATATTATTATTTGAAATAATATCAATATTGCAATGCTCGGCACTCGCAATGAATTTCTAGTCGCTGGGGTACCTACTAATTAATATTTTAAACTCAAGTTCATTATTTAAACTTTTTAGACCTTGTTAAAAAAACAAGACTTATAGAGTCAGTGAACTTGGGCATTATTGTCTAATACTTTCCTAAAGTATCAAATAATCTGTTATTGTAATTGTTGTAGCCCGCAATACGGTTAGAATAAATTGTTTTTTTTTATATTTGGTAGGTACATGGTAGTTAATATTAATTCTGCTTAAGCTAAAATGTCTCTCTAGAACTATATCCACTGGGTTCTGACTGGGTACGCAATAATTGGTGATGGTGATGTAAAAGAATGTTGCCGTAGCCATAAATTGTTCAAAATACTCTATACACGGCATACATTTTTACACCTAGTTGTATGAAAAATAACACGCTGTTTGTATGAAAATGTGGACAACGCCATCTACACTTTATCAAATGCATAATTTTGAACCTTGTATTGTCATTACTGTTAATATGTAGGTATTTAACCTAGTGTTAGGACTGCCGATAGGGTTGGCCTTTTATAATATAAAAAAACGTTCTATATTTTATACCTAGTCTTTACAAAGATCAGATATCAGTGTACAGGGTGATTGACACATACGTTTTTTAAACTAAAACATCCTTTTTTTCAGAAATGTTTGTTACCTATTTGTGTCATAGTATTTCATTTATTTGTCATTTTTTTATTTAATTGCTTCTGGTTATTAGTCACCCTGTGCATCGATATTGCGACCAATAAAAAAGTATCAGGAATTGACATTTAATGTAGTGACATAACTCAACATTATACTTCCAATAGTTGAGTAAAAGTACAATTATTTATTCGTGTAAAATATGTATTATAATTGTATAAGTAAGCTTAGCAAAATATAGCGTACAGCATAACCTAAAATGTAAGGTGGTAAAATATATGTAACCTAAAATGTAACTTAATGATACTAATAATGGTGTTCGGATTCAGTATTATTTTATTTATACTTGTGTTTATTTATTAAAGGTTTAGAGGTTTTGTTTCACTGTTTCTCTCAGATTTAGAAAATATGGAAATCATGAAATTGCTGGAAATAGAAGTCACACTTTGAACACTTTGAGTCCAGTACTTTTGATATTTTATATGAATTAATTAGCATTCACTATAATTGTTAGCATGCGAATGCATCATTAGCATTTAATTAAATAAATGTATTTGTGAAATTCTGACAAGTATGAAACGAATTCACCACTCGCGGCATAGGTACCTTCTTTCATGCAAATTGCACCAGCAGGGACCGGCCAGCGTGCGCTCTCTGTCGCAACCACGAGAAGTCAGGAATAATTTAACGTTAATGTTATATTAACGTTAACATGAAATTAACATCGTTCGTAAATGAAATAAATAGCAATTTCACATATTACCAAAAATGATATACTCAATTATTATCAATTATCGTCATATCAGCAATTAGCATAGCAGTAACCATGCTAAGTTTCATGAATTCGGATCACCAGTATGTCTCTTAATTGCCCCTTTACTATGAAATATGATAAATAGAGTGTGATCTTGAGTATAATCTTCAAGTTTTGGTTCGAAGTGTGGTTTCCATTGTTATTTGGAACATCGTGGTAATGAGTAGACTTTTACGGGGTTATATTGTACCCGTAGAATATGTAAGTACATAAAATATACATATAAATATATTCAGGTAAACTTTTAACCAGTGCGCAAACATTGAGAAAATAAACTTGAACATATTTTAATAAAAACATATTTTTAATTTTGATATGTCTTAAAACTAAAAAAATTAATATTTTCCCGCTTTCATCGACATTATTCCGAATATCGTCCATTATTTGCTGATTAAATGTAGATATGAAATAAAACTGTTTTATAACGGAATCCCGAATTATTTTAGATTTTAAATCCCGACGTTTCAAAGTCTTTTCAGACTTCATGGTCACGGGTGAACGGAGGTATTTTAAGTCCAAATTTATTAAAATAAATTGCATAGAACGAAACGCAACTTAAATAATATGTATATAAGCAATGGGTAATTGAGACGTAAAATAACTCAGTCCACTTGTGACCATAAGGTGTAAAAAAACTGAAACGTTGGGATTTAAAATCTAAAATAAACCGTGATAAAATACGTTATAAAATAGTTTTATTCCAATGTGTGATATTCATCTAAATTTAAGAAAATACTAAATGTAGAATAATTAAACAAATAATATATTCAACAATTAATGGATATGTGTTCGATTACTGATACAGAATCACCAAAAAAATATTTGCGTACTAGTTAAATAGTTTTCCTGTATAATATATATTATACAGGGTGTCCGGTAAAACTTTAACTTCCTTGTAAGGGATTAAAGTACAGTCCGTTTGCAAAGTATTGGTCCCACAGCCCAATCATCAAAATCTTAGTTGTCTGGCAATGTCCTAAGCCGACGATTCTCCCCACTTAAGGAGCCCTCATGACTTCGGAACTACTTGATTGACTCGACCGTTTTCGAACGGCTCACCGAAAAAAATCATTAAACCAATAAAAGCCCTTCAGGCAATTTGGACACAATGAAACGTAATACAGAAATTGGCCCAAAAATATATATTGGTCATTGTTTAGGGCCAAAGTAGGTACTTAGAAATAGGATAACTTTAACCCGTTGCAAATAATGTTTCGTTTTACGAACCACCCTATATTAATATTTATATATGTCTTAAATTAAACATTCCTTTACACGCCTTTGTTTTTAATGCTTTTTATTGCATTCTAAAAATTTGCTTAATTAGTCTCAAATAACGCATTGACAATAATATTGTATAGTTAGGTATTGCGAATTGTGATCATTATATTGCCATTAATTTAATAAGCTAGATCGAACCCGTCCTTATATTTTGTCAACAGAGCTTGCTCAATGTTAATTAATGATGACACAGATTCTGTTGTTTACAAACTTAACTAAATTTAATTACACTTTACCTCTTTAGTTTATTCAATAGTAATTATCGAATCACGGGTCGAGCAAAAATACATTTCTACTAGTTAGAAATTTTTCAATAGCAGATAAATATGGCCAGCGAAGTGATAGTTAGCTCTGCAAACAACTTTTTTAATAATAGTTTGTTGGAAAGAGATATAATGAGATTAAATTAATTAGTTTTGAAACAATCAGCACCATTGCTGTAAGTAAAATTATCTTCATAATTATTTATTAAGGTGTCAATATACACGCTCAATATTAGCAGAAAGCATGCTATTAATCAACGATTGCAGTTAGTAGCAGTGTGTATGTGCTTTACTAGTAATAAATGCTCGTTTTGAGCACGATTTTAAGCATGCTTTTTTGTTGCACGTGTACTTTTCTACAAGAACTTAACATTTCGTACTGTGGAAATAAAACTACTTTAGGTATAACGAATTTTATCGTGGCTTATTTTAGATTTTATATCCTGACGTTTGTCTTTTCAGGCTTTATGGTCACGGGGGACTGAGTTATTTTACGTCCCAATTATCAACTACATAAATACATATTATTTATGTTGCGTTCCGTTTTAAGCAATTTATTTTTATTTAATCTAAAATAAACCGCGATAAAATTAAGTAGTTTTATTTCAGTTTGTGATAATCGCTTAAATTTAGGACTTCTATTAAAAATCTAATGAGTCACTTAGCCAATTATGAGAAGAGTTTTCGACGATTTTATGATATTTTATTATCAGTCAATCACGAAAATACCGGTAAAAATCATTTAAAAAAGTTCTGGCCTTGCTCTGTAAAATTGTGTTGAATGTATTTAAAATCACTTTGCCACTCTTTAGACGACTCACCAAAAATGACCGGTACATTTATAAAAGCCCTTTAGGCTAATTAGATAAGTCATTGGAAAAAACAAAATTAAAGTCACAATTAGGTTTATTTGTTTGCAATTTGTACACTTTAGTGCGGGAAAAAATTGAGATATTTTTTCACTTGAAGTAAAGTAAAAATTGGTTAATAAGTTTAGGCTCAATTTACGCGCCTTTAAGTTTCTCAAGATAGGTGAGAGCACACCCGGGCAGAAAAGGTTATTACTTTACATTTACTTGTTTAAACTGTTACTTACATTTATATAATTTTATACTACAACTTTAAACTTGATGGAAATTAATGAAATTAAAATAAAATATAAACGAGGAACCACCGATTTTAAAATACAAGTGATTTATAGTTAAAGCAGAAATAATTTAAAATAACATTTTTTTATTTTGAACTAAATAATTATGTGAAATAATAACTTTTATATTACTACTATAATATAAATATACCTAAACAACTTATTGTAAGCGTGCAATTTAGTAAATTATTTATCGTTGTATTAGTGCATACTGGTCAAATCTGTCAAAATACATTATTTGTTATATATTTATACGTAGTTAATTATTTCTTTTTATTTGAGTATTTATATAATAATAATGATCAAATTGTTTATTGAATGTTTAAAAGGTACATAATAATTTATGAACAACTATAAACTAAAACGGAAATTAAGAGTTTGCCTGAACTAGGGAGAACCCTGTACCTTAGACTAAAAGTGCTTATGAATAATGTACACAGTAGTTTAAATACTTTGATTATAATTATGATTTAAGTACCAATGTAGTCAAAATTTATAGTTTCGTCTTTGCCACAATTTTGGAAATTTTCTAAAATAGCCTGCACACAAAGTTATTACCAATTTTTATAATATAAGTATAACTTTGTGTGCAGCAGCTAATTATGTATCTATGTATTCTCTGTTGGAGATCCCAATAAATAAAAAAATAAGTATTTATTTAATTTTGTAATAAACGGCATGTAATATTTGGGGTAAATAAAAGGGCGTTTGGTAAAATCTACTTATCTGTATTTAATGTTGGCTTCTTGCCGTAGATTATATACCTGTACTTAACTTGAAATACTATTAGCACAGTTACAATATTGATTTAAAAATCTATAGTAAAAGATAAAGATGTCAGCACATGTTATGCCTCAGTGTTAATAATATTTTGCAACTTTTTGCAATTGTATGTTTGAATGTTGAGTAAGTTACCCAAAACACATAACTATACATATTGTAGGTACTTTGTGCATTTCAAATGCATTAAATTGTAGTACAAAATTAGGTATTGTTTTCTAGCTGTCGCAACAGTTGTGTTATATAATGGGAATAGAATTTATTTAGTTGGAACATTTTTTGTTTTATTTACCTACTCGTTACTCAAATATTGCGTGTAGTGAACTCATAATCAGCGCTAGGCGAGCGCACGACACGATAGGTGTAATGTTTGCTCTTATCAAATTAATCATATCACGATAAAGACTACGCGATACGTAGCGAGGCGCGTCGTTGATGTCGAATGCGTGCAAATGCCGCTCGTAGTACACGACTACGGAGTACGGCTCGTAGCGTTATCGGGAAAACGCGGGAAATCGGCGGCCGCCGGCAGTGCCGGCACTCACTTCAGTAGGCTCGCGCCCGTCGACCGATATGGACGGGTCCGTACGCTCCGTCGCTCTAGTACTCGCGGTGATCGCGCTCGCGTCCGTGTGCGCCCACATACCCTCCCACGATAACATTCTCAGAATACAACTGTGGGATGCAGAGGGACTTAGCAGAGATCCCATCACTACTCCGGCGACTACGACCACATCGTCTCCGCGTGCTATCAGGCGCCACAAGTCGAAAGTGAACTTGGACTCTCTGTACGATGCTATGCTGGAAGAGAGTCGGAGTGGTGTGTTTGGGAGGTTCACACGGCACAAGGTGCGACACAAGCGGCGCCGGCCACGACAGAGTGGCACCGACTTACCATGGAGGTTCCATGCCGGTGACGAACCGATGAATGTGGCCGTGTTCGCTGACGATGTGCCGTGGGAAGTTATCGAGAATCAGGACTCGGGGACATTGGTGAACGGCAGTGCAGTGAGTGGTAGTTCGAGTAGTGCTCCAGTGAATGGGTCGCGGGACGTGAGCCCGCCGATGTCACTACGTCAGCCCCAGGACGAGGTAATGAGTGAACGCAAACATTGTTTACATTAATGTAACGCGCCTTTCATCGTTATCGTCGCCCGAGGTGGTTAATAGCCATTCACAGGACTGATAGCCTGCCGGCGTTGCCGTGGGGATTCCTATTCACCGCTCCTTTTCATGATAACCCCTCGAGCGACGATGCGTTGATAAAAGTGAATGCCTTTTATTGTTTTAAAAAAATATTTTCTCTCGGGTTGTATGTAGATCGTATCACGGCGTGTGAACACGAACGAAAAATATTTTTCAGGAGGAGATTGGCACTTGTAGCCCTTTATCAACGAGATAATATTTCGTGATTGTTATCTCTGTCTGTTGTCAGTTTACGTTTGTTTTTATTTATATAACATGAGTAATGTTTGAGCATTTTTTGCCAGCTCTTGATTTATTGTTACGAAATAGATAATAGGAACCCATTTGTTATTGGTTAATGTCGGTACCTAATAATTTCAATGGATATAAAGAAACCGGTTTCTCGTTTTTTATAAAAGTAGACATACTTATATCTATTTAGTAAGTAGATCTTAATCCTAGTATAATTAATAGGGCTAAACCATACAAAGTTAAAATGTAGAGCAGGGAAAATCTCTACTAGGTTTTCAGTCAGTAAGAACTCTATTACCTAACTTTTGGTGTCACTGACTCTGGCAGAGCCACCATCAGGGATTTTCATTTTGAAAACACAAAAAAATTGTCGCTAATTAGTCGAAATTTGTCGCCAAATATCAGAATTTGTCGGTCACTGGTTCAAAAGATATAAGGGTTTATAGGTGGCCGATCTGGAGAGAGTCTCCCCAGCAGGGCCACATTTATATCTCAAAAACTAGGGCACCTAGCAAATATCTCTTTTCTCCCATAATTTGTCGCCAATTAGTCGGAATCAGTCGCCAAATATCAGAGTTTGTCGGTCACTGGTTCAAAAGATACAAGAGTTTATAGGTGGCCGATCTGGAGAGAGTCTCCCCAGCAGGGCCACATTTATATCTCAAAAACTAGGACACCTAGCGAAGATGTGTTTTCTCCCATATTTTGTCGCCAATTAGTCGGAATTTGTCGCCAAGTCACAGATTTAATCGGATCTTAGTTTAGGAGATATAATGAGTTCAATTAGTAAGGTATAGTCCAAGAGCTAGGTCGAAGAGTTCACGAAAAATACCAAGAAAAAAATATTTCTATTAATATGTGTAATATACTTCTAGTTTTATCGGTCTAAAGTCTTTAGAAATGTCCGAGAGAGATAAATTCTCAATTTAATTCATGTTTTTATGTTTTAAATTACTAGGTTAGAGTGGCTTAAACTTCTTTGAAAACATTAAACCTTGCTCTTGGTCTATTTGGTGAAAGATGTACAGTCGCATGCAACTGTTTTACCACTTTACAATGTTAAGCTCTAATTAACTTTAGAATAATAAATAAATGTCGTACCTTTAGTAAAATGTTTAAAATACTTAAACGTTGAAAAAGTATTGTCAATTGTAATCAAATTTTATTATATAAAAATGAATTTCCATAAAGTTCGTTTGATGTGTGTTGTGTTGGTGTGTATTTTGAGGTGATTGCGAGTGTTGTGTTGTGGGTATGGACGGGTTGAGTTTTTATTTTATCTTAATTGAGGTTAGAATAATAAAACTTCTGTTGTCGAGATAACAACACTCGAGTTCGTAACTATTCATAATAAGTTCCACTTTAATTAAACTGGCTGACTTCAACTTACGTGACGGGCAACTCGTTCGAAGCAGCTCATCTGTACACGCGCATCTATCTCTTTCTTACTTACCGTAAATGAAACGGAGCGCAGCGATCTATCTGCCAGCGACTAAGTGGTAAGTGCACATTGTGTTAGATAAATAATTACATAATTATATGTATTGTAGATTTGTTTATAGGTAATGAATACAGCTTTTCTATGGTGGGTTGAAATTATAGAATAAGTTTACATTTATTTAATTCGAAACAAACATTCCTCCATAAGACGTCATAGATACTGTCTAGAAACTACATAAAGTATTTTGTACTCGCTTGTACCACTGTATGGGGAAATTGAATTCTTTAATATCTTTTTAATTACACACCGACTAAATCTGTGACTTGGCGACAAATTCCGACTAATTGGCGACAAAATATGGGAGAAAACACATCTTCGCTAGGTGTCCTAGTTTTTGAGATATAAATGTGGCCCTGCTGGGGAGACTCTCTCCAGATCGGCCACCTATAAACTCTTGTATCTTTTGAACCAGTGACCGACAAACTCTGATATTTGGCGACTGATTCCGACTAATTGGCGACAAATTATGGGAGAAAAGAGATATTTGCTAGGTGCCCTAGTTTTTGAGATATAAATGTGGCCCTGCTGGGGAGACTCTCTCCAGATCGGCCACCTATAAACCCTTATATCTTTTGAACCAGTGACCGACAAATTCTGATATTTGGCGACAAATTTCGACTAATTAGCGACAATTTTTTTGTGTTTTCAAAATGAAAATCCCTGATGGTGGCTCTGCCAGAGTCAGTGACACTAACTTTTGTGTAAAATACAGATTGTCTAACTTTTTAATTTTAATGTCTTATGATTTGTATATTTAGTCTGAATAGTCCATTGAAAAGTTACATTTGGGGTTGCATTTTTTAGAGGACGCAATTTTATTTTTTTGATGTGTAGGGGGGGTTAGTGTAAGGCTAAAACCAAGTTTGTGGGGTCGCCACCCTTGTCCCACGGCCGCCATCTTGAAAATAGGGGTTGAAATGGTTTTTACGAGATATCTCGTAAACTATTTATTTAATAAAAAAAAATTGGTAACATTTTTTATTGCAAATTAAATTCTCTACAACTTTGGTCCAGTAACTTTTTGTCGTAAAACTATAAATAAAAAAGTTATAAGCGAAAATATTCAGAAATTTGAGAAAAAAAATTATATTTTTCGAAATAACTTTTTTTTTATCATTTTACGAAAAAATAACATCAGACCATTTTTGTAGATCGTTTTTTAAGGAACAACTTTTATATAGAACATTTTTTCATTAAGTCAATAGCTAAGGTTTTACAGCGCCCCGAAGTGAGTACTATTTGTCAGTACTCTTAACTATACCTATAGTATACATGTATACTAATAATGTGTCATCAGTTATTATTTTTTTTTCTTTTTTATTCTGTTATTGTAATTTTTTTAATTATAAATTTTGCAATATTATTAAGAATTAAGTAATGACTCTTTTCCCCACCATCCAAGAGGTAGAGTCTGGAGGCGCGTTTTTTTTTACGTGGTATCCCCAATAGGCATAATCCACGGTGATTTTCTAAATTAAAACTACTCCGTCCTTAGTCTTTTCGATGGACCAGGCTGCGGCTCAGCATCTGGTAGGCTTTCTGAATTACATATCAGTGAGGGAGCTGGAGAAGGAAGGGGTGTTAATGTCGGCAGTTCATCATCGAAGTCATTCTCATTTATTAATTCTTCGAGTTGCATTACGTTGCTGCAAGTTTCGCCAGACCAATGGAAGCATACTGCAGAACATTTCAGCCCTGCTTTTCGACATCCACACATCGCTCCACAGTTTCCTTTGCATTTGCAAAAGATCAATTTTAGAAGCTCAGGAGGTGCTGGAGGTTTAGAGTTCTGCACTGGCATCAATAATTTTCCACATTTTTTCCAGCCCCAGTCTTCAGGATCATTATAATGACCAAGCCACAACTGGACCTGATGGTAGACTCGGAAGGTATGAAAGCGAGCTGTGTCTTGTGTGGGAGGAAGTGAAGATAAGTGAAATGTACTTTTAGTCACTGATTTGGCGAATTGTTTGTATCTTAGGCTGTCAAGAGAATTATCATCTTTATTACCACCGTATAAAGCGATAAAAAAACGTTCCCCAATTACAGTGAGCAAAGCAGGGTCAACTCTCTTGTTGAGAAACAAAGCCGTTCCACTTGCAAACTCCAAATGTCAAATCAAAATAAAAAACAATAATTGTAAAATCCTGTATTGGCGTGGAAAAGAGTCATTACTTAATTCTTAATAATATTGCAAAATTTATAATTAAAAAAATTACAATAAGAGAATAAAAAAGAAAAAAAAAATAACTGATGACACATTATTAGTATACATGTATACTATAGGTATAGTTAAGAATACTGACAAATAGTACTCACTTCGGGGCGCTGTAAAACCTTAGCTATTGACTTAATGAAAAAATGTTCTATATAAAAGTTGTTCCTTAAAAAACGATCTACAAAAATGATCTGATGTTATTTTTTCGTAAAATGATAAAAAAAAAGTCATTTCGAAAATTAGATTTTTTTTTCTCAAATTTCTGAATATTTTCGCTTATAACTTTTTTATTTATAATTTTACGACAAAAAGTTACTGGACCAAAGTTGTAGAGAATTTAATTTGCAATAAAAAATGTAAACAAATTTTTTTTATTAAATAAATAGTTTACGAGATATCTCGTAAAAACCATTTCAACCCCTATTTTCAAGATGGCGGCCGTGGGACAAGGGTGGCGACCCCACAAACTTGGTTTTAGCCTTACACTGACCCCCCCTACACATCAAAAAAATAAAATTGCGTCCTCTAAAAAATGCAAGGTTAGGCCTAAAAAATGTAACATTTCAATGGACTAGAATAAGATATTATTTATTCAATATAAATTTAGAGAACGCAACAATTTAAACAATGAAACGCAATTTTTTTTCCATTTAAATTAATTTGACTCAACAGATTTTAAAAACACCATTTTATTTATTCTTACATAGTAGATAGGTAGGTAGATACCTGGTCTACTCGTGTTTCAGCACTGCCTTCAGGTTGAACTAAACTTATTGGTCCTCGGAATTTCGCATAGATATAAGTTCTACAACTGCCCATCAATTACATTTTCAATCGCCTCTATCTAATCAGGTACCTAGATATCGTTCGTTTACCAACAGCAGTGCAAACCGCGTCACGCCTCCCGCCCGCAGGCTGCTGCCAATGGTTCGGAAATTAGGCACAAATCAATAATTTCCTACACTACACTACTGTCCAGCTAATAGACTCGTCTATCGATGTGAGATTTCAATCAACATCGATGATCGGAATCGATAGCGATTACGTAGCGACAAAATTCATTCCGCTCCAATCTGCGGCAATATCGATAGGTAATGATTGTTGACAATCTTTTGGTATCGATTTCGTAGTGATGTATTCGACGTTTTGTTATTTACTAACATTTTATTAATAGGTAAAGTTCTTGAAAAGTTGCAATTTAGTAGATTTTTGTGGTGTCATTACAAAATATTGTCTTCCTAACTAAACTTCACAGAGGTGCAAAGATAAAAGCGATCCTACCATACTTTATTATCACATGCATTTTAATCTTAAACTAAATGTTCTTATATTAGAGATTGTTATGAGTAAAGATAACCTAAACGTATCATTTGCTGACACAAGTTGATTGACTCGATTATTGTTGATTACCTAATGTTTTGATTAATACGTGATCATAATAGCGTTCGTTCCCATGATCCATAATTCGTTTATACTATAACAAATGCTCATGATTAAGGCTCTTACATTTTGTCTTACAAAAGGTATAATATTTTTATTACAAAAAGATCGTTAATATTTTTTAAAGTGTAAACAAAGCCATGGATTTTATAGAAATTGAAAAAATAAAGATAAATTTAGAATTATACTCAATTATAGTTGAGTAATTTAATTTTTCCAAATTTATTAGTTTAGGTTTTTTGTATAAGTGCTCAAATTAAGTATTCTTTTTTAATAATTTTAGGATTTTATAAAGTTAAATTTCTTTTCGTTTATCTATACTCAATATAATCAGTTGTTTTATGACTAGTCACCTTAAGTTGAAACGAGTCATACGTTGATACATCACGGAATTGCACCTCAAGGGCATATAATTTGGGCCTCGCCAGCATCTCTAGCTGTTATTACGTTGTAAACTTCATTCTGTCTTCATTAGTTACAATATAATAAAAATGATTAACCATTAAAAGTTAATAACCTCACGGTCCTGGGTTCGATTCCCGGGTCGAGGAAAAATACTTTTTTAATATAAGTTACTTTTTTAGTCTAAGTTTGGAGTTGTGCCCAAAGAATGGCAATAGGCATGGCTTCTATTATCAAAATCAAGGCAAACCAATAAGTTTTCAGCTATGTATATTAAGTACTTATCTAAAAGTATTCATCTTTGGGCTGGGTTTCGTAAATAAATATTTAATATTACGATCTATAAAATACACTTCAAGTTTATCTACCCCGCATTCATTATTCCAATAAAATCTTCGAAGCGTAAGAAAACCGTAACAAAAGGTAATAATAATAACATTCCCCTTTGTGACGACATCGCAAAAAGGGAGTTGTAATTCCTTAGTGAATCAAACATCTGCCACTGAAATATTGTCAGTCGTCAAGCTAAATAATTATCTGTTTCTCCCGTCCCTTCATCGTTAAGAGCAATGAGGCAAGTATTTTGGTAAAAATCGATGTTTCAAGTAGGTAGGACTACTTAGCTACCTACCTATTTTTCTAAGCGTACCATAGCAACGTGGGTGAATATGTTCTAATGTTACCTGTATTACGTAGGAAAGAGTGCAAACATATATTTCCTGCATAGTTTATGTTGACAGCATTATCAAAATGTTTGTTTGGTAGTAAGTTGCTCGTGTTGTGTTGTCTGCTTCGCCATTTAAATACTTTTCAATTACGCTTTGAAATTAGGAGAAACTAAAGATTTTCGTTCAAAGCGAGGGGGAATGCTAGTAAAATATTATAAAATCTATAGTTCATTTTTTTATTTGATCGTTTCGACCGTCCTTGGACGGCTTACCGAAAAAGTCCGGTGAACCAATAAAGGTCCTACCGGCTAATGGGTTAGATCATCCGAAAAAAAATCAGGGACAGGACAGTAAGACAGAACAGCAAGCCACTCTAAAGCATCGGGACTCTAAATAGGGACAACTATCTTGAGGACAATCCAATGCAGCTCAAAATGCAATCCAAAATAACAATAATCAACGGAGATTATGAGTTTTGGCATATTAGATCACCTAAAAACTATTTCAAATTCAAATTCTCAATACAATAATCTTCATAAAATCAGAATATTATCAGGATTTTGTTACCAGTACGCCTTAATGTGTAGGTATATAATAATATGAAAAAATAAGTGAAGAAAAATAGAATGGTAAGTACGTACGTAGATATCTATCGGAATACTTAAAACTGTAGGATGAGCACGAACCTTTTTTTATTCTTGTCTATCGTCGTAATGTCAAAGCGTGTTTTTGTATGAAAAAGAACAACGCTATGTGTTCATTTTCCCTACAAAAATAGAAATAAATAGTCGAGAGTAGAAAAAGAAAAAAAGTTCGTACTGGTTATGGAATTATAACTTTAACTAGATATTCCACTATCAGTTTCTTACACACAAATAAAAGCCTAGCTTTTCTTGAAAACCGCAGCCATTTCCGCTTGACTGTAACTGTTTAATTATCTACTGATTGATTATCAATTAGCGGTTTACTTAGATTAGACATTGATAGATAACGTTTCAGATAAATAAACACAGAAAGAGAGAAAACATTTCATACTCATGCAGTAACGAGAACAAATAGTTCCCAAGTAAAATTGTTGGAAAATGCGAAGCTCGTTAGGTTGTTAAGCTGCTAATTTGCATTGACTACTATCGCAATATATTTAGATACGCGACAGATGGGATTTAATATTACAGGAGTAAATACATGTATGTATTTCATTCCGGTTTGTGATGACTACCTACACAGGTGATTATTACAAAGTCCGGTATTATTTAGTACCTGGGTATCAGCTGTTCGTATTTATCAGTGACTCGAATAATTAATATTTTTTTAGTATAAATTAGTGTAGCGAATGATGTGACAACTACAGTGAAACTGCCAAAAACTAAGACAAATGATCTAGTCTCTGAGTACTTACCGTAATATAAAAGATGGCACCAAGTTTTTCGATCATGGCGTCTTAGAACGTCGCAGTTTTTTTAGTTTTTTTTACTACTAATCTTTTAAAAACCTTGTATAATGATAGTATTAATGTAATGACCGTACAAGATCGCTGAAGTTTTATCAGTTTTTTACTATAAATCCTTTAAAAGCTTGTATACTTATTTATACTTGACATTGGCAAAATTGCGGAATAGTTTCTGAAAGAAGAAGAAGAAATAATTAAAAGAAGAAGAAGAAGAAGAGTACTTACCGTGTTTAGTTTTACGTTCTTTTTATACAAAACGAACACACCACAGACCTTTAAGTTTACCTCTATTTCGTATTGTCCTTTTTTATCATTAATAATTACTATACTAGTAGGCTCCCTGATATTCTTCAGTCATTTGGCCCCCTGGTGTTGTTGGGAGCCTCTAGTCAGTTACGTTTGTGTCATTTTTCATTTTGCTGTATTCTCCGGTGTTGTAATTTTATGTTTTAATTACTACTTAAAAAGTCTACCATTATCGAAATATATCCACATTGTTATATATGTGTATATCTTATTAAGCGATTTTTAATTGTGTTAATAAGAAACCTTATTTGTCTAATGGATATTCAAGAACATAGATTTATTTTCTGCCAGATAGAGAAGTATTTTTTACGTAAAGACACAATGGTTATTATAAAGTCTATATTGCTAGAATTATGTAGGTATGTATGCACAATGCACATCAATAAAAGAAAGAGTATCCTATTATCTTGATAACCAATTCCTATACAATACATTTTAGAATTAGTCCTGCTTATTGCCGTAAATCGTATGGATGACGTTTATCTCGTAATTTATACAGATATCGAATGTGTTCCGACGTGTAAGCGGTCGGGTAACAATGTGATATTCCGCTTCCGATTATAGGATACCGACCATACCGATTGAGAGGTATTCTAACTATTATACTATTAGCACGATTCAAATCCTTTATGTTATTACGTAGGTACGTACTGGCGACCCGTTCCTGTTTCATACATGGAGTTATAATGATGCTCTATCGATAATATACAGTTTATTTACAACGTAGACAAAAGTCTACGTTTAAAAAAAAACAAAATGTGTCTTGCCTACAATGAGGTTTCACCACTTTCCGCGATGCTCTACATATGCAGTTGCAAATTATTCTACGAACTTCTAAAACATACCACGGGGGTTGAGGGTTATAAAAAAATAGTTTAGTACCTACCTAAGAGATTTCTCCTGTCTCAAATCATTTTAACTCACAAATACTTAATCCCTAATAGGTGCAGGCAATTTATTAATCATGTATTTTAAATGTGAGAGAAAAATATTGATCACTTTGTCCTACATTGAAATAAAACTTTTGATAATATTTGATTTTATCGCGGTTTATTTTAGATCCCGACGTTTCAAAGTCTTTTCAGACTTCATGATCTCGGGTGAACTCTGAAACGACTTTGAAAAGTCGGGATTTAAACTCTTAAATAAACCGTGATAAAATCCGTTATTAAATAGTTTTATTTCAACGTGTGATATTCGCGTAAATTTAAGAAAATACTACACTTTGTACTAGTTATATTTGGGTACCATGTTGGGGCTAAACCTGCCAAGCAAAAGGGCATTGTTCGAGAAATCGTTATTGTCTTAGTTTACTTACAAGTATGAATGTGTGCATGTGTGTGAGCTTGCTATGCTTCTGCTTTAGTTTGTGATGAAACTGTCGGTTACACGTTTCGGGATTACGCTGAAGACAGCTAATTTACTAAGACGGCGTGTGAGGGAACTTCTTTAAGATTTATGATGTAACGGCTAAGTGAATGAGTATTTGGGTCTACATAAGTATGTAGGTATATATTTTATGAGGGATTAGTATGAGTAAGATATTTTTTATTGTTTTTCAAGCAAAAGTCTTGGTATTTGTATTGTATATAACTTTCATGTCACAACTTTACACCGACTTTGAAACTTACTAAGAAATTAATATGTGCTGCACTTTTTGATGCTATTTAAAACTTTTAGGCGTTACATATTTTTAAATAAGTACCTTATATTCGCTAATTCCTAAAGGGAAGCCGGTGGGAATCGTGATATATGGAGTCTTTGCCACTGCTATACGGATTTGAATAAAACTAGAGAGACTCAGATAAGTATTAGAGAAGGCTCAGTTAAATTAGGTAATTATAAATGTTATAACATTACTAGCTTTCTGCCGCGGCTTCACTCGTGTGGTCCCATAAGAAGTGATTTCGTTTCCTAGCGAACCTTTAGACCTCATTTAACCTAGTTTGATCGGAGTCTCTAGACCCAGTGGGTCGTGCTGTGCGTTAATATTATGCCAGTCAATCAGTTTCTTCTATAAATTAAAAAAAATAAATGATATTTTGTATACTTGATATTTCAACGCTTTTTTTTCTCCTAAGGATCTATCCAATTAGATTGAGGGGTTTCTCTTGGGTTACCTTTTTGTTCACTTTTTCAAGTACCTGATAATTGCCGTGAGGGACCTCATGTGCCCGACAACTCAAAATTTTGGGGATCGGGCTATTGAATGAAGTCAATGTTTAATTTTTCTGACATGGTCCAGTACAGACAGTGACTGAAAATTTTGTTATTTATTTAATTAATTTTTTTTTTATTTTTTTTATTGTTAGAACTATTTTATTATTAGTTTGTAAATATTAATAGTCTTTGTCTTCTTCATTTTAATGGCTTCACTCTTGTCGGTGATATTTCTCTCTCTGCTCTCTTTAGTCTCTGGCAGCTTCTTACCAATGGATACGTTTTAAATGTATAACGACTCAACATTTATTTATTTGTCTCCTGTAACTGGTTAAAATAATTTCTCCTTGGCCTCCCTCTTCCTCCCTTTCCGTCAATCTTTCCTTCTGTGATGGTCTTCATTAGTGTTTCGTGTTGGATCAAATAGCCAATCATTCCTCTTCTGTTCTCTATAATGGCCAAAAGTCTCCTTTTTTCCCCTATTCTTTCCAACACTTCTTGGTTTATAATTCTTTCTATCCAGTTTATTCTTCTCCAGCACCACAGTGCACCGCACCAGTTCTTTCTCTCTCTGCGTCATAGTCCTCCCTCTTTATCAATTTTTGTAACTTCATAAATCTAATCAAAAATACTCATGTGGGAATTCTTTTTTAAACCAACCAGAGGTGGTAGATACTTAGTCACTAGTATAAAATATTTGTTTCCACGTTATAATGTCTCTATCAACGCGCTGTGGGAGTTGGGTCATGTTAACAATTCCAAACAATAGACCCAGGTCCTACGCAATCGTGTAAAATGAATTTTAATAGGATACCGTATTATAAAGATGTTAGGGGCGAGTTTCCAACATTTGTTGGTTTGCTTTCCACAAATGAAACGGGAACAATAAATGATAATTTTGCGTATATTTTCTCTTTCAAGGACTCTGTATTTTGCAAGACTACATTTTTCAGCTCTAATTCAGTGATATTTTACGGAGTACCATATTGTTTATACATTATAAGTAGCAGTCGGGTAGCAGCACCTAACCCGGCTTTGAAATAAAGTACTTAGTGGCTTATCAAAATATTTTTTAAGTTTACAGTACAGAGTCATACAGTTGTAGAACATAGGATTACAATAATTAGGCTTATATTTCTGTACTCCAGCCTAGGTTACAAAAGGATCTGTAAAAAAAAATAGTAAATAGCATTGTAGCTCTGATTGTCCAGGTATGCGTTTATATCTACAACACAGTTTTTAATTGAAGTATCTATTACCTAACGATTGTATTGTTAAGAAATTGTTATGTTTCAATAAAGTAACAGTGCCGTTCTCCTGTTATAGAAATTTTACAATTTAAGTCGGTGACAACTATTCTACCGTGTCAAGTTTGGTACAATTTATCTTAATAGCTAATTTATGCGAAAGAAATAAAACTTAGAATATTAATGAACCTCAAAGTGATGGTTGATGGTGAAGATTATCTACTAATTCAGTCTACTACGAACAAACCGACGAAAGCCCGTTCCAGTAGTAGAGTAGCCTGCAGCCCGTAGTAGAGCTACTTACTTACCAATTCTGCCTACATGTAACAAAAGGCTGTACACGTTTCAATCAATTCACGCTTTATTTTATTTATCTTATTCGGTTATGAATACGAGTCAGATGACACGTTTCATGTTCAAAATTAATTGTAAACAAACAAAAACATGTAAAACTTTGTATTTTATAATTGAGTAATCAAATAACACTAAAATTGATAAATAACGTGTTATCTCCATTTAATTAGTAGTTTCAATCATGTCAAATGCATTATTAATAAATCTAATATGTTATAATAATAAGTTACAAGGTATCTATGCGAGAAGGCGATTAACTAAAGTGATTTTTAGATTGAGTATATTGATTGAGTTATTATAAACTTACGCCTGCAGTCAAAACCGGTTTTGAGATGCTCCGGTTAACGGATTAAATAATTATTTTAAACACTGCATATGAAAATTATAGGGTAAGGGATGTCTAAGGAAGATAATATTGATATCCTAGGATAAAAGGTATTCGTACACGGCCACCAGTGATACTTGTGACACCTGACAGGTCGGTGGTGTGGTCGATAAGGTTTTTGTTATTCACGCCGCAGGTCGTGGGTTCAATTCCCCCCCGAGACAGATGTTTGTTTGATGAACATGGCTGTTGGTGTAGTCTGGGTGTAATTATCTATAGTAAGTTTATGTATATTTACAAAAGAAAAGTAGTTTATGTATGTATGGTATATACCAGTTATCTGGTTTCCATAACACAAGCACTGCTTAGCTTGGAACGAGATGACCATGTGGTTAATGTCCTAAAATATTTATTTATTTATTTGCTAATTTTATCTTTATTAAATTAAAACATGACATCTCCAATCATGATTTATTATCACATATCTACTTATCATATTGTAATCTATATTAACCTATAATTGTATTTTCGTGTCTTAATGTAGCGTTCAAGTACTAATGGACAAGTCCAAACCTAACCAAAGACTTTTCGAAGTTGAATGTCAAAGTTGAACATTAATACTACACTACTCAGAAGTGGGGCATTAAAGTGGTTGCTACGGTACTTTTTTTAAGACCCCTTATTACTAAATTCTTTACTGAATTAGGTACGGTGGGTACCTACTTTAGTAAGGAATGCTTTTTGTTTTTTATTGTTTTTTTTTTTAAATTCTCTAAAGCTTTAGATCCTGCCAATATGTGACTATGTGACGACCTTTCCTTTGTGTTTAGTAGACTTACCTTATGAGATATGAACCATACAAGAAGTTATTCTCACTCGGACGCTTTGCTCTTCTTTACGGAGTAATATACAAAATTAAATAAATATTAAAAAAAATCGTTAAAACTTTGTAATACAGAGTTATATGAATAGTGTTACATTAGTAGAACCTAGGACTACAATATTATGGATTATGTACCTACCTACTTCCGTTATTCGGTACAGTATATTACACATGGCTACACATCTAACTATACATTTCCAGTACAAGCTGACGGACGCTTCTCGTTGTACGGAAATCCTATACAATGCGAGATACTGGAAATATACAACTTGATGAGTAGCCGTATGTACAAGAAACATTGCGTACCTATATAAAGAATTTCTAATTACTAAAACCATTGGAATGTCTGATAACTTATCATTACCATTTAGATATCTCTTATGCACATTATGACCATTTTGATAACCGAGTTAATATTTTGTGATTGTAAATAATATTTACTTAACACCTAAGTACCCTTTCGGGCCAGTTGCTGGGCACGGGCCTTCTATCAACTCTCTTGGTGTATATCACATGTTCTAGAATGTTTAATTCTAAAACAATAGTTTCCTCCAGATGTTACTTTTTCAATATAGAGCAGCGACGATCGCGATGAAGCAATTCACACTAAAATGTGTGACTATCAGGATCGAACGCGACCGATATCTCAAAACCTAGACCAATACCACTACCCCCCTGCTTTTTACTTACCTACTTTACACTAAAGGCGGACGACGCAATGAGTCATATATTTTCGATATATTTTCTAAATAGATAGTAGATATGTAGGTACTTACTTATTATTTTTTTATAGATTCGGATAATCGATAACTAATAATAACTAGAAGATAAGAGGAAAAAGAGATGTTTCAATTACCTCATAAATATGGAGTAAGCACCACGGGCAATATAAGGGGACCTATCCGAGCTGGTTCCAGTAATAATTACCTACAGAAAAATCGTTTGAAAGCGCGGAAATTTGCACCGGTTGCAACAAGATGGGTATAACATGGGTTTTTTAAATCAGTTAATAATAAAACCCTTTACTTATCTTTATGATATGGTCCTTAAACCATCTCGATTACTTTAGCGTATAAATACAGAAAACTTAATCAAAATCTGGTCATTGGCTTAAGCGCTATGGGGCCACTAACTTCTTTACAGATACAAACATCAATTTATAAAATCTCTCTTGTTCATCGGAGATTAAAAAGTAGAAAAAAATTGTACTTTTTGACAGGCACAGTAAAGTTAATCGTGTACAGTAAACAGTAAATTATAAAGTGAGATCTCTTTAACACAACAGTATCTTTCGCGTGCTCCACACAAACATGTTGAAAACAAACAAGGTAATTTGGTGTTTATAAATTATTCCCAATACTTCATGATAGATACTGTAAAGTTAATCGCGTACAGTAAACAGTAAATTATGAAGTATGATTTCTATACACTACAGTATTGTATCCTTCGCGTGCACTACACATGTTAAGAGCAAACAATGTAATATATCAGTCTTATAAATTATTCCCAACGGTGTTTTGACATCCATGAAACTGCGTGAGTTAATGTAAGGTTAGTAAATAACGTTCATTAGATAGAGATAGGGTACCAGGATGAGGAAATTATCCCTAAGGAGCGACTATTTCAAGTTGGTGGTGTAAAGTTACGTTTAAATAAAAACATTGCATGCCATGGCGCTCGTGCCTATGTTATTCGAAGTTGAATAACACCAAAATTTTGCCATGTTTAGGTCGCATAGATAAGCTTATTGCCGTATAACGGACACCTCAACTTTTTAGATCACTTCAACCATTTTTGGTGTCCCTCTGCTGAGCACGGGTCTTCTCTCAATTGTCTTACTAGTTGAAATGGTTTAGGCCTTGGGTAATCCACACACGCTGGCTAAATGCGGGTTGGTGGATGTAACATGTCCTTGAATGTTCTTAGTTCTTGGACATTTATTTTTCAGTTATACTTTATACATATAGATTAGATAAATATTGAAACATTTAAAAAAACTACTAACTACTGTAATTAAGTCTACAAAGGCAAAAAATGAACTTACTCCTTAAAAAACAAGAATACTGAAGTTTGGGCTGTTGTTAAACTTAGGAAAGATATAAGATAAGATATCATTTCGTTATGTTTAGGTATAGTTATATATTTGTTTAATTAGTGGGTTAGTTAGCTTAGCCTATTAATTTTGGTAGGGTTATACGGTAACAAATGTCATTTGACATTGCCCAGTTCAAGCAGTAAACTTAAATCAAATTTAATGCCTAACCTAAAACATTAACTCCATGTTATTGTGTCATAATATTTTTTTGTTATGTTTTAAAGTTACCACAACCAAAATTTTAGAAAAACATTTTAATTAAGTCCATTTTGGCGTACCCTTACTTTCTACTGAGAATCCATATCATTTGAAATCTTGTCAAATCTTTTTTTTACTGTCTCGAGAAAAGATTATAGACGTTTCAGTCGTTGATCTCGGGAAATATTCAACCTCGTTTGTTGGAATTTTGATATTATTTATTTATATTTCCTGTCTCCGTATAAAAGAACACAGAAGTACCTACGCTTAACTTAGAGCTTTGTTTATTCAAAAATGTGTTTGGTTCCTGACATTCTTGTTACCTTACGTTGATAACTTACTTCTTCATCATTGCTGTTATTAATATCACAAAGCAAAATGTCTGTCTATGGCAGATTAAGGAAGGAAATTATTTTTGAACATATAATCGAGTTGCGGACGTCCTCGCTTGGCTTTGGGTGGAGTGTGATATGAACCCGTCACGTAACGTTTAGTTCTAAATTACCTGTTTGTTTTCATACCTAATAACTTAAAATTAATATGACACTCTCGACGCATATTTTTTTTGTAAACTTGCCAAGAATCATGTTGATAACTTTTGCTTTGGAATAAAAAAAACGCACCAAAATTGCTTTATTGGTAGGCACGACAGGGATCGAACCTGCGTCCTATATTTGATAGATGAGATTGGTACTGCTGTGCCATCGTTGCTAGTACTTAGGATTAATAAATTTAAACATTTTAAACCAGCAAATAGATTTAAAATGGTTTCAGTGTAGCTTAAGTGAGTATTAAGTTGTGACAAGAGTAGGTACCTGATTTCAACACTATTCCTAATTCCCCACTAATACTTTATACTTAGATATTACATAGTAATAAGCGCAACATATGATCACCTCTGTATTAGCCGATGGGGTAGGCAGAGGTAAATATCATCACTTTTTTATGTTTAGGTCCCATACGTAATAGGGGCCGAGCCTATTACCGTTCATCAGTTACAATTCCAAACTTCGAGCTATAACTAAGATTCTCTAATAATATTTATTAGAAAAGTCTGTGCACGACCTGGAAATCGAAGCCGGGACCTCGCGGTTGTTTAAGACAGTCGTATATTCATGCTGACATTTAAATAAATCAACCAATATGTTATTAAATTATCTGTTAACGGCTTAAAACCTGAAGTCTATAAGTTACCGTCGTCACTGCATCTTACTTGATAAAGTTACAATCTAATTATACAATATCGCTTTACTTAAAACACGATTTATTTGTTTGACTTAATCTTTTCAAACCCATAAAGATTACGTTTTCCTACAATATTACGTTTTACCTTAAGTAACTGCCTTGTTCAGTAGTAAACGTCTCAGGTTCAAACTACGGGTAAAGCTAAAAATATGTTTTTAATATTATTGAAATCTTAAAAGCAACTGCCTGATGGTCCAGTGGTAGACGTGTTCTCATAGTAACTTCTAGGTCACATGTTCGGTACCCGGGTCGAACAAAAATGCTACTAATTTACTTAGAAAATCTTAGTTGCAGTTATGATGAAGAATGGCTACAGGCTCGTCACGTATTACGTATGGGACCAATAGAGCTGTCGAAAAGTGGGTGGTATTCATCTCGTCTACACTTTCGGGGAATAGAGGTATGACGCGATTTTAAAATTAGCTACAAAAAGGCGAGTAATATGACAATGGCAATAAACTCTCTCCTTATTACGTACTAGCTTCCGTCAACGGCTTCGCTCTCGTGGTACTTATTGGGATAAAAAGGAGCCTATGTGTTATTCCAGACCATAATCTATCTCTGTGCTAAATTTCATTCAATTCCGTAAACTAGTTTTTGCGTTCTTACAAACTTTCGCGTTTATAATATTAGTAGGATGGGATAGGAACT
Source organism: Meganola albula (assembly GCA_936450015.1). NCBI lineage: Eukaryota > Metazoa > Arthropoda > Insecta > Lepidoptera > Nolidae > Meganola > Meganola albula. The sequence goes on along the minus strand of OW388155.1, from coordinate 5,476,409 downwards.
TAGTCTGCAAATTGTGGAAAATATTTAATTTCATTGTGCAAGCTGTGTATATCTGCTTAATATAAATCATGTATCGAAATGCCTTATCTATATTTTAATACCATGACATAGTTGTTTAGAAGAAATGTGCAATGTGCATCCAACACAATCAGTTGAATTGTTTGTCAGACAATAAATAACATTCAGTTCTCGTTGAGAACCAACTAATTAAGTTCTTGTGCGTCCGGACAACACGTGGGCGAATGATATCCCATCTTAACGATCCGGGATTATGATCACAACCAAAAGTAAACCCTATTTTCTAAATCATAAGATGATTATTCACTTGTTAAGATGACGTTTATAAATCTTTTATGCAAATTCGTATTATTTAGATGGTTGAAGTGGATTCTTTATTAATAATTGATAATGCTAATGGTGGTCTTGTATGAGTGAATGAAATATGTATTTAAATTAAGCTAGGCCTTTTCTAGTTTAAAGGTTCTTAATCTTTTTCTCTTTTAGGAACACTTACTACCACATAGCTTAACGTTTAGTTACCGAAAACCGTAATAAAGTAATACAGGGTTATTGTAAAAACACCAGAAACCTCTTAGGAGTAGATAGCTGATATCTTATACAACGACTATTGATATACGACTTTTGAAATTTTGCAGTTTTCTTTCATGCACAACTAATATTAGTTTCTGATTGAATCTTTATCTAAACTATAGAGAATGTGAATACATACTGCTTCAATAATAAACCAGATGGTTGTCTGGAGAGATTTTTATATGGAGTTCAAGAACGCGTTAGAGTCGCGTAACTTGTCATGTATTGAGTTATGTCAAAACTCGCGGAACAAAAGTTGTTGCTTATGATGTCAGCTATCTACTCCTACGAAGTTGTTGGTATTTTTGAAATCACCCTGTATAATAATTACTCTTAGGGACCCTTATCTTACTTCAACTATATTAAGTGTTAATAAAACTGTGTACATATATCCTAAGAAAAATACTTGATCCGTAAACACTTTTGACGAGTGTAGTATTTATACTGAAAAGATAGCAAGAGAGGTCAATGATTATTTTCCTTACAATGTAAATTAACCTTGTTAGGGTCAATAAGGTGACCCTCATGAGTCGCGGCATCTTTCTTTATTTTCTATGGCGCATGGCCGCATGGCGCTTTAGCTCTGGGCGCCGCGGCGTACACTTTGGGAAACACTGTTTTATTCGATTTATAGCGGAACATTGGAAATTAAATTTAAATATAATATCAAGTAAATCACCTATCCAATGGGTGCGTATTAATATAATGATAGTGACAACCGTGAAAGGAAGATTTATTTAAGTGTGATTATTTATCTAACTCAATTAAAACTGAGTTTAGTGTTTTGAAATTTTTATTAATGCGGTTTCCACATTTCAGATCTGTTAAAAAGAGCGAGCTTATTGTCGTTCATTGAAAAGAGTTCCCAACTATGATCTGCTAAATTTTTTCTAAGTTTAAGTCGGTTTTTTGTTTGACCAGGGATTCGAACCTTGGACCTCGCGGTTATAAACCGTATGAGCTTACCATTAAGCCAACTATGCAAATATAATAATACCGGTACAGATAGCTTTGTATAAAAGTTAGACCTCCCCTGAGTCTAAAACGGTTTAGATAATGTTATGCATTCATGCGACTGTTGCTCTGCTATTCCGTAGCAAATAACTCAACAGAACGTATACTCAGCAATTTGCAATCACTCGTCTAGATTGAAAACGTTGATTGTGTTTATTTAAGAAACATTATTTTAGTTTAAAATTAAATATTTTCCATTAGTCCACGCTAACATTTGACAATTTGATGATCGCTTCATTACTTTCAAAATACTTGACGAAACTTTTTTAATAAATCGTGTTAGCTTTTAATTACGTTGTGTTTACTCAGCTATTTAAAACTATTCAAGTGTCTAGACTAAAGTGATAATGCATATAAAACAGATATTAAATGGATTAAAATTCTACTGATTTTTAATATGTATTGAATTTGATCGAAAATCGAGTAATCGGTAGCCATTGGAATAAGCAAGTTAAAGTGGCAATAGGCCACCCATATTTGAAGCAGAATGACAAACGTTGGGTGAACGAGGATTTAAGTGGAGACGAAGAATTGATTAACGTAGCGTATGACGCATTCCGACTGTAGTGACCATCTCTACACAGTGACTAGAGTTAGATAAGATTTTTATACCGAATTTGTTGCAACCGTTGCTAATTTCGTGCGTTCAAACGATATTGCAATAATTATTACTGGAACCAGTGCCGTAATTCACGTAATTTCTTGACGCGCCGAACAAGTTGCGGTGCAGTTGCAATTGAGTTAACGTCATAGTGCAAAATGATATTCATGTAATTGTTTAGTTGTCATATCTAATCTAAAGAGCTCGTGTGACGCGAACATGACGCGAGCGTATCTGACAGCGGCTGTCAAAATTACGAGAGTACGAAAAAGGCTCTTTTGATCGAAACTCAACTGCAACTGCACTGCAACTGAACTTATTTAATTACGTGAATTAGCTTACAGCTCTAACAGGTCTAACATTCCATCTACTTCTATTATCTTTGTGATTCAATTCGTACGGGATACAAGACAGTTTAGGGGTTTAGGACTTGGCTTGGTTCAAATCTTGAGTCTCTTTACGGCGCCGCCGTTGTCGAGCCTTACAGGAGAAGCAGTGGCGGGATTACGGTGTAGGACTAAGTCCCATTGATTTTACCGTGCGATATTTATTCTGTGGCGGTACCTACTGAGAGGCACGTAATGAATGAATCAGAATAGACTGCTATTGTTAGTACATAGTATTTTTAAATTGATTTTTTTATTCTATAGTACGCTTGCGCTTGACCACAACTTGTCTATTGTCAAGCAATGATGTGGTCTACGATAGAACGCGCTTACACAGTAAATATCGATTCCCTTGTGACTGGAGAAAGGCTTGTTTATTTAATGCATTTTGTGTTTTAGAATATTCAAAAACAAAGTAGAAATATAATTATACTTGTTAGTATATGTAACTTACACGATATAAATTGAAGAATAACAGTTGTTACTAAATATTCTAGAAGCTTAAGCAATTTCAATTACTTCGGTCAAAATTATGGTAGCTGCAGGGCACGACGAATAAATTATATTCTCGTATGACATTGCTAAGTATCGGTACATTTATATATATTTTGAAAACTAGTAATCAAAGGCAAAATTTATTGAAATTCATTGGCTATATTGTATTGTGGATGTTTAATTACTTAATTCTCAAGTTCGGGACCTCCCAAGCGTCTAGAATCAAAGTGATCAATTTTACTCCCAACTACGTAGGTCTGTACAACCGTGCACACTGTTTTGTTACCAAACAATGCGCTCTACGTACGGACAATTTGTCAAACTTGTGTTCTTACCTGTCCTGTTAGCGTTGTTTACTCGTACGATTTATGTATGTACTTTAAACAGCTAACGTGTGAGAATGTTTGTTGAAGAAAAATGAGAAATTGATGTTGGCGCCTCTCTGGGGATTCAGTTGCGTGATTAGCTTGCGTTTGCAGACCACTTGTGTACTTTAACTAACCAGCTAGAAATAAAGTTTATTGTGCCCACAAATAAAATGTATAACTATTTAAAAATGGTGTCATTGTGAAGTATGAGTGAATGAACAAACGCTTTAACTATTAGCCCGATTATTATTTTTTTGTTTTTGAATGACAGTTATTTTAGTGAAACAAAGTAATTTAAGAGTGAACTGGCATGGTCATCTAACACAAATGATTTCGGGTGACCTTACCTTTTCTATTTTTTTCCTCTCTCTGTCTAAAGACCACGACATTATTCCCACGATTGTTTTTTTTGCGGACGACCTAAACCAATCAGCCGGAAGGGGCTTTATTGGTTCACCGGACTTTTTCGGTGAGCCGTCCGAGGACGGTCGAACCGATTCCTACGATTGCTTTTTTTTGCGGATGACCTAACCCAATTAGCCGGAAGGGACTTTATTGGTTCACCGGACTTTTTCGGTGAGCCGTCCGAGGACGGTCGAACCGATATTTGTCCCTCCTACGATTGTGTTATGTGCATCTTCATATAGTAAGCTTCTCGATGGTCCCGTGGTAAGAGTATGTGCTAAATAACTCGAACGAATCGAACTTTGGAATTGTGCCTGATGAACGGCAATACGCTCGCTCTCTATTAAGCATAGGATCTAAACATAGCCAGCGAAAAGTGGGTGATATATATTACTGCCTACACCTTCGGTAATACAGGCGTGGTGTTATGTTATGTAAAGTAGTGTGCGCGGTCAGCTGTACCTACAGTCTTAATTGAATAAACTTCGTTCCTCACCGGGTCCTAAGACATAAAGTTCTCATGTAGTTAAAACGTCAAAAGAGACGCACTATAGTAGTGATATAAGGAATACAATACTATGAATAGAATATCTTAATAAAATTTATCTAAAGCTGACAATAATCCAGTTACAAAAACCAGTAAGTATAACAATTGTAATTCATTTATCAGTGTTATTCTTGTTACAATAACTCGTAGGCTTAATAGACAAGATGTAGATTAAAATGTTGTCATTTGTAGTCACCATTGTTTCGAATAATAGGAACATCGTGACTATCGATTCTTAAATGATTTATTATTCGATTTCAAATTTGTGGTCTTCTCTTGTTATGGTAAAATTGGTTTGTGGTAGTTTCTACCCACGAAATATATAAACGAAATGGCTCTCCCACAATAAAATTTTTATTAGTTTATTAGGTAAAGTACCTACCGAGGGCTGCGGTAGCCTAATGGTATTGATGTCGGTTTTAAAATATAGGTCTCAGGTTCAATCAACACTTACTAAAATCTATCATGAACGTTTACAAAATGAAATTAATGTAGATAATAACATTTACAAATGATTACTATTACAAAACCTTTTTTGGTCTGGTATCTACTACCTCGTTGATCTAGTGGCGTTTATTTATTAAGCTCGAGTTCTCGAGTCGAGTATAAATACATGCGTTTTAAATACAAGAAAGCTTTTTACCCATTGCGCAAAATTTTAGAAAATAAACTTAATCAAGTTTTAGTGAAAACATATTTTTTATTTTAATATCGCCAACGAAAGATGTTTACTGTGGTATACCGATCCATAGACATACCGGATGGATTGCCGCCCTTTCCCTTATCTGTGGTCTGTGAACCATGTAATGTGCAACGTCACAATTAGAGCTCCAAAAATAAATCCGCTATTAATTAATTATCGGGTTTTATTCCAAACACAACATTTACTATTTATTTATTAGTATAAATAAATAGTAAACATCTTTCGTTACGGTGTACTGTCGCCCGCGAGCCGCCGCATCACCTGTGCGCTCGCTAGGGTCACTGACCGCTAACTTTACGCCGCGTTCTTTCATCGATAGTATTAGGATTAGATCGTCCATAATTTGTTGATTTTATGTCGAATAAGGAAATAAAAATAAATAAACGTTTTGAATACTTGAGGTATTCAATATTTATTTTTATTTCCTTTTAGATACCAGTTAAAAAAAGTGTGAAAGTGTGTAAAAGTTTTCCTATAGGTATAGAAGTTGGGAATTGTGTCTGATGAACGTCAATAGGCACGCCCCTATGACGGATGAGACCTTAATAAAGCCTCTGTATTACATGTTTTTTATATTTCAGAATAGCATTATCATAATCCTTGTTTCCGTAGGTAAATAGATAATAATACGTATAGCCTATAGGTACTTACGTAACAAACTGTACTAAAGTTAGATTTATTGTATAAAACTGAAACAAAACTTGCGTAGTATCTGTCTCTTTATTTGACTTTACAGATATAGCAGAAAGTTTGACTTTACAAACTTAACCGAATGGTACCTATCTAAAGTCCTGTCTTCACTGCGAGCGGAACGAACTACAGACTCCTTCGAACTCGCAAGATAAAGCCTGAACCTCCTTTTTGCGCAGTCTGGTTATTAGGGGCGATTGTTCAATATGCTAAAAACTTATATAAAGGATTTTTTTATCTTTTGGAGAGATTTTCCAAAAATTGACTAAAAAAAAGTCGAAATTTCCTTAGATTTACCTGGATATTAAAAAAATAACCCTAAATAACATAGGTGGCTCAAAATCACCAAGGTGTAGAATTGGCTTTGCTAGCAAATTAATGTCTTAAATTTTGAGTTTATTAAAAAAGTAATAATAATAAAATACTACAACCAACCTATTTCGTGTGTACATGAAACAATACAATTTATTATAGAAGTAAATTTTTAAAATAAATCGATATAAATGCAAAGAAAGTCATTTCGGGAACGCGTCCAAATGTATGATCTTCAACGACAAGACAAAAATACCAATGAATAATTTAAGATATTTAACACTTGTCATTACTTAATATACCGTATTTTTCATACAAAATCTAGTTTTGAAAAGAATACTTTAAAATATATATTTTTTTAATTATATAAATGCAAAAATAGTTTGTCCAACAGCGCATAAGTCATTTCAGTGAACGCATCGATAATCGAACAAAAATCACTTTAAGTCAACGCTGCCATTCAGTGTTAAACGTCAATAAAAGAAGTAAACAATAACAAAGCCGGCTGTCAGTGTATTTTTCGTTAAATAAATTATATTTAAGTGGTAAGTACCTTTCAATTCTTTATTCGTTATGCGTACATCAATAGTCCGTCAATTCGTGAACGTGTCTATTACATTGAATTATTGATAAAATTCATTTTTACGACTCGATATAACGAAGTAACCTCAAATATTTTACTATTGACGAAGTTTGGTTGCACTGAAGATGACCGTTGTATAATCAAAGCGCGCGCTTATTTGAAATCGTCATTTCGTGAACGATCATTTCGGGAACGTTCCCAGACATGAGGACACGTTCCCGAAATGACTGTTGAGTTCCCGGAATGATAATTATCGTTTCCAAGGATGATTCGCTTACGATTTTTTATTTATTTACTTTACGAATTCGTTGCTTTTTAATTGCAGCGTAATGGAGACTACTTATAAGGAAAAAAAATTAAAAAAATAGTTTCAAAAGCTTTGATAAATCAAGAAAAGGAAGATACGGTACGCTCTAATAACGCAATCACTAAACCTGGGTCTTTGTGCACAACTACATGCAACTAGAAACACACATAATATATGTAATCACAATTAGATATTTACAGTGAACAATAGAAAAGGACAGAGATATGGCCCCACACAGCATGCAAGCGAAATCACAATAGCCGTGCTGTTGAATGTATAACATTGTAGCAGCGAAATACTATCACGGGCAAAGCGTGTGCGTTGCCTCTATCTTTCATGTCTGTTTTGCATTATCTATCTCACTCTCACAAACGGCGTAGCAAACAACAATTTAAGTAATATTTTTTATGAAACTAAGACTTTTGGGTGTACTTCCGCGTGATATGTAATCCCGTCTGTCTTATTTTTGTTTCTTAAGTGATTATAACATTTATTAAACACACAAGAAGGCATTTTGATTTGTTTATAAGCACAAAACCTAAAATTAATGAGATGTGTCGACACGTCTACTCGATAGTCCGCGTGTGACTGAGTGTCGGTGAGTCCGTTGGACTCATTTTAGAAAGACTGCGCGCTGTGTTCTTGTGGCATATTTTTCTTTTTTTAATTTATCTAAGTTCAAAAGGATAGTTCCACTTATTTGTCCAAAGAGAAAAGGCAAATGCTAAAGTTAAAAAAAGTAAAGGTAATCCCAGATGACGATGTGATTGAACATTCCATAAAGAGTTAAAACTATCCAAGCTTTTTTGTAACGTAAGTTTGTGCAGTTGAACCTAGGGATGTGTTAATGCCTGAAATTGAATCTCCTGTTGACGAAAAGCCCATAATAACAGATAACTATTTAAAATTAAAGAATAGAGTAAGCATTTATGAATCTGTATATAGCTCATCTTCCTCAGAAGATGAAGATTTAATGGCATTAACTCTTCCTCAGCAGTTTGAAGATAAACAGATTGATGTTGAAGCAAGTACATCTTATGGTAAAGACAATATACATCCAAATCTTGTATCTTCTGGGACATTTTTGCTTGTTAAAGTTCCTACTGAGAAGCCCAATACTTGCTTCAGATATATTGCTGACGATGTTGGAGAAATTTTAGTAACCTTTCGGAGATCTGTGCGTAACAATATGAGAAAATTCAAACTGGAACCCGTATTATCCCAACACCAATGCTCAAAACAGAAAAAACTCGATATTATTTTGACAATGATATTGGTGTTTTCGAAAAATAATAAGGTTTGGATAATAAGGTTTGTTTATGAAAATGTTAAAACAAATTTAAGAAAAAAATATTAATAGTAAGAGTAATTTTCCATGAGTGCAATTAACACGGCAATATAAATAAACGATTTTTTTATTTAAATTGTTGTTTACAATTTAAATATCTCTTTACTTATACCTTATAATATCAACGTCATCATTTTGGTAACATTTTTTTCATTCCGGGAACGGTTGATCATTGCCGGGAACACTACAATATTTCAATAAAATGCGCATAAATTAAGCTATTTTTTAGAAAAAACATGGTTTATACAATCCTAGAACTTTTATTTTCTTCATGTAACGTTATTCAAATAAAAGAGGTTTGAATATTTTGAAAATTCCTAAAATATAGGCACAGTAATAGCAACTTATTTAATTTTTTGGCGTATTTTACTTGTAGAAGATTTAGTATGCATTTTGTTCATTATTGCTTATATAATATAGATACTAGATATACCCATGTTATTAAACAATGCATATATTATGTACTTTGTTTTGTTTTTGTTCGTTTTATGAAACTTAGAAAAACGTTCCCGAATTGATGTTTTTCTGCAGGATATTTGCTAAAAAGTAATATTGCAAAAAAAGTATAGAGTTCTGTGCGCTGCCCTGTCAAAGTTTAATAATATATAAATTTTGCAACAGTATAAACCAAGAGTCATCATTATATCTTAATATTTTTTTTGGCATAAAACCAATCTTGGAATTTGCAACCTTGGTGATTTTGAGCCAGGTATTACACTTTTATTTCCACTAGCAAATAATAGTCTGGAAGGACTAAGCGAACAGAAATATTTAAACAGTATTGGTTGAATTGTAAGGATCGGAGCAATCAAACTCTTTGAGTGTAAATCTATTTCACTTAGTCGTAGTTCGTTCCGCTTAGCTATCTCTCGCTTATCTATCTCGCTACTGTTTAGTGGTGAGGACCAAGCTTTCGCCAATTTGGATCGACTTGCGTAATCGTATATCCATTCGGGATTTATGCCTGACCTTTATACATTTTACGATCCTCTGGTCGGTAACGCGAAGTTAAACACAGTCTTGTACTGATTATGTATTAATTCACCTTTAGCGAAACATCCCTTTATGGAATATGTGGTTTCCTTTGTTCACATTAGTTAAATGTTAACCTATTCAAATGTTACAGTTACTGCGACCTTTCAATGGGTTAGTTGTTATTCAGTTACGTCTTGCTTTGCGATGTCTTCAATTCTTTGATACTTGTTATTAATATTAGTTTGTCATTTTATTATCTTTGCCTGTAGCTTTATGTATTTATGTAACGAAATCTTTGAATGTACGAAGTGGGTGTTTCAAAACTGTGATTAAATTAAATGATTAAAACTTTGCACCCTTATCAAGGGCCGATTACAATAATAAGTTGGCTCCATTATCCTTACCAGTATCTTTAGGATTAGTGATTTTAATATTCCGTTCGGTATCTACTATCTCATTTAGTTTTTACCTAATATTTGTTAAGTAATAACATAGATAGTAATCTATGCTGTTAACTCACACTTTATATCTAAATGTAGTTGTGACAACATAGTACTTGGCACAATAATTACATCGCAATCATTATCCGGACAGCAAAACTATAGAGCTGTCACCGACAAAATATCTTTCACGAAAATCTGGCACAAAGAGTAAAAATAAAAAACAAATTTTCCAGGACAAAAACAATGCGAAACAACGAGGTTCGCGCCGCCGGTTGTCGTCACTAAACTAACAATTTATGCATGGCCCCTAATGGGCTGCTCCATCAGGCTTTGTTTACCAAGCTTTCTATGAAATTTTATTCGGTAATAGCCCGTATAGGCTTCCTCGTCTTTCCCCGATCATATTGTCAATATAACTTGTTGGTAAGTGATTCGTAGAGTGATTTACATTGCCTTTTTTGAGTTTATAAGAAAATGTTTTTATAAGATGGAGATTCAAGCAGATTTTGTTGAATGATTTATTAATTAAGCAAAAGCAAATTAGTTTGATTGGTTAATGACTCTAGTTATGCACCTATCTCTCTCAATAGGTGCGACTTTATTCACTGCACGATGACAAACAAATTGCAAGTTTTGGAGTAGAATAGGTTTTTTCTAAGAAAATAAATTATTCTGACTAAATCATCACTTTATTGGTTGCGCAAAATTAGTACTAACCAGTAACATTATTACCTATACGATTAGGGTTTGTGATGAAAAAGTATCTACTTTGAATTTATTTAGCGCTTCATATAGTAGAATTTCCGATTACAAAGTCGTTTCTAGGTATTAACACGTTTTGTACGCTAAATTGTTTGTTTAGTACCGTTTATGTAAGTAACGTAAATTATTGTAACTGTTACACGTCATACGGCTATTCCATCGATCATGTGTTAACAGGAAATAATTTTGTTACAATGTCAAGTTTGACTAATCATGATTTCAGAATATGGCTTGTAGGTAAAATTTTCAAGTCAGTAAATTTGACTTTATTGTCATCAAAATACACATTGTCATCTAATTAGAAGCAGTATCATTACAGAATGCTCTGAAATATTAATACATATTTTAAAATATTCACGTAAACGCCCGCCTGGAACTGTAGGTACCCGGTGCAAAAGTGTCCATCACACTATCTGCATTCCTTCTTTGAATGGCGATGGCCAGCCTTTGCACAAGAAACGAGGACCCCGTGGCGTGGGAGTCTTCTGTCAGTAAATTATTATCTTTCATGTAGAATACGTGCTAACTTTTTAATGACTGGAAACATGATGGACCCAACAATTAATAATCATTAAATAGGTATTGTTTATCAAATGATAACTTATATATATTTTATGGACAGCACGCCCTATGTCCGTGTCTGTTACAATTTACAAGCTATATTACTGCTACTAAATATTTGATTAATTAGAATTTTAATTTTCGTAATTTAGATTTCTATGCTTATTTCAAAAGAACGAGATGCAAAGAAAATCCCAAAGGCAGGTTAGGTTAAATAACTATTCTAGGTCCTGGATAATTTATGGTTAGCATCTGGTTTCAATAACTTCCGACGGAGGGTTATTATAAGTTTGATGTATGTATCTGTAGATCTGTGTACCTATCCATGTGTTTGTTTATCTGTGTACTAGCTTGTGGCATAATTTTAAACAAATGGACCAATGTTGATGCGGTCTTATTTATTTATAAGGTGAATTGATCGAGGTAATTCTTACTTTAGTCGGGGTTCAATAATTTTTTTATTTTTTTTTTATAAACGGCAACTGAGTCGTTTTCGACTATCCTGACCGTGTCTAGTTTGAGGTGGCCGGTAATTTATATTGATTTTTTAAGGTTCTATTTACTTATGTAGCAAACTCGTTGTATTAGTTGAAAAATAAATAGATAAGACTAATATATTGCATGAAAGAAGTTCATACGATGTTGCAATATCTATAGTAGATAGGTAAGTTTAACGGAATGCGTATAGTAAAATTCTTCGAGTTTATTGTTTGCCGGCAGCCATGCTGTTTATTAGTTCGGTTACTACTTATTGAAAATTCCTTTTTGTTCCACTTACAACAACAATAAATGTAAATAAAGTTTTAGTTTCCTTTTAAAATACTTATTTAGTTGTTGTTTAGGATTGATTTTAAGCGTATACTCCTTTTTGAAGTCAGCTAAAACTGAGGATTTTATTTGCACGTGCTCGTCCTACTGAAGATTGATTCGCACTCATCAAACAGCTTACAGATTAATCATACCTATACCTATACCCTGCCTGGCCTTGAAAAGTTTATCAAAAATGATATCTAATTATGTAATAAATTTAACAATATGTCGTGGCAAGAGCAAAAAAAGTGTTTCCGTATGAACAACAATAGATACTTTTGTACCTATGGACGCCATTTTTTGTTTGATGATACAGCTACGCGATTTTATGAGTCGTAGGTCAATGATCTTAAAAAACTAGAACTTGATAAATAGCTCAGACGTGGCAGAGTCACAGTTTAGATACTGTAATAGCGAGGCACTTATAAATAAAGACAGCGTCAAGAAGGAAGTCCTGCGTCGAAGAAATCGATATCTAGTTTTACGAAATTAACAGCACCTGTCAGAAATTGTGGGACTTTTTAAGTGGCGCGGATTGTGTGTACTTAAGTAGGTACCGTGTCCGCCACACTGTATAGAAGTAACAAGAGAACCGAGATCAAGTAAGAATTCTTTGGTAGAATACTTAATTTGTGATCAACTTCAGGAGGAATATGAAAGATCTAGACAAAACTCTCTAACTTCCTTGTTTGCCAAACATTTTTTTAAAGATATGTCATTAATTACTTTTAGTGGGAACGCTAACTTGAAGAAGGGCAAAATACTTCTGGCTAATACTAAATTTATTGGGTCTGCTTGGATTCGGCCTGGAATTGGGGTGACAATCGTGGTAGGTACCTACTAATCCATTAGTCCATAGTCCAAAATTATCTTGATTTTGATTTTTGCAAAATATAGTGAATATTGCGCAGGTAGTGACCAAATACGTATTTGATTGGCATCACGTCATTCTAAGCGAATGATGCAAGTACAACGTGCAGTTAAAAGTAAAATCCTGCAACAATGTTCCTGTACACTTATTGAATAACTTATCATAATTAATATTATGGTAATACAACATAATTAAAGATCAATTTGGGCTTCAATTTTATGCACGTGTGTTTCATACGTGTTCTTAACAAGTTAAGTACAATGGGATACAATTTTGTTGCATTCATGAATGTGATATGCGATGATATTAAGTATTATAAAACCCTTTAGTTAAAATGTTTTTTTTTATTCTTTTGTCTCTTTCCTACTTGTATAAATGTCAAGATGACAGATAAGGACAAACGAAACATAAACTTATTTTAGTTATTAAAAGCTTCTAGGATGTTTATGAATAAGGGGATAAATCTCTTTGGTGATGACAAAAGTTAGGGGTTTGTAGAAAAGTGACATTTCTGCAGAAGCCATAATTAAAATAATAATATTGAGATAGGAGATAATTGTCTCATAGATCACTCAAACATTTCTATCGAGTTAAATGTAGTTAATATCGAATGGAATAGATTACAGACGTCAGTTTTACGTCTAAATCTCGTGGGACGAGCCTATTGTTGGACACAACAGAATCATTGGATTGTAAGTGGATCACGTCCTGAATACTGAATACGTTTTCAACTATTTTCAAATATTAACTGACCATATATTCTCAAGATTTTGATTGCTAGGATTCTTAGGGAACCTGCTTCCGAATTTACAATTAGACGTATGACTGATTTATACAAACAGGAATCAAGCTAATCAACAACTTACAAAATAGTTCGCGATATAAGATTGTTATTTATCCAGCCGGTATACGGACGACAATTAAAATATAATTTTATGTATGTCTGTGGACCTGTTTACAAGTTGGTGTTATTATTTAAATTTTTTCTAAAATAGGCTTGCGATTGACACAACTTTTTTGATGTTAAACAAAGATGTGATAAACCAAATCTTTGCTTAACGTCGTCATCGTAGACGATGGAACGCGCCTGCCCAATATATCGATTCACTCGTGAGTACGAATGTTTTTCGGTGGTAGTGGAATGAGGTTGGAAATCATAAAGGAGCAACAATTCCGACCCACCCTTTCAAATGGCGTCATCAGACATCGCACCGGAACTCATCAAGGCAACTAGGCGGTGCGAATTTGTCTATCATTAACCACGGTCTAGGCCTCCCATCAGTTTATTATCCCCTGATTTGAACTACTCCGGGGCTTCGTGTGGGGATTCAGATTGAAGGTGCACTCCCACAAACAAAGCTCGCATCTTTATCAATTTTGATACGGTTTTTGTATTTATAATTAAGTTGAAGTAATGTAAATGATAAAAAAAATCAGATTTATACAGACTAGCGTTAACATACATAACGCTAGTCTGTACAAATCTGTTTTTTTTTTATAATTGCGCTTAAATTGAAAAAGTTAGACAAGATCTTGTACTAATATACAAAAAGTTCATCCTTTACACGTGTTACTTATGTGTTTGTATAGTGCGAATTCTTTACCCTTATAGCGGAGGAAATGAACGTAACAAGCATGTATAATCTTAAGTACATTAGCCGTTACGACGCGGGGCAATTTGCCTCACAAATTGATGTTGTTTTTTGGGGTTATGTTATGAGGGTCCGTGTATTTGTTTATTACATGGGATTTTTATAAGTACAACTATTATTTAATATAACTATACTGTGTTTTTTATTTTAAAAATATTCTATTATTGCGACAGGTATTTTCTCCATAAAATTCATACTGATTTGAAACTACTTTGTAATGTATTTATTTTCTGGGTACCTGCGATGTAGTATTAGTATTGTAGAGTAATTCTATTGTAGGTAAATGTAAGAAAGCACTTAGTTCAATTGAATTGGGTACCATCATGTAATATCAGTCTCCTTAGCAACAAGTACAACTAAGGAATCTTCTTCTGCGGGTTGATAAATATCAAACATCATTGCGAGTATCTCCTCTAAACGAAGATAGATAAAAATACTTATACTTATAGATAGATAAACATACTTATTTATTTTCTTAGTAACTATTTTCTTAAATTTACGCGAATATCACACATTGAAATAAAACTAAAACGGATTTTATCGCGGTTTATTTTATTTAAAGTCTAAAATAAAACGCGATAAAATCCGTTATAAAGTAGTTTTATTTCAAATTAATTTTCTTTTTTGATTTGTTTCGCAATGAATTGAAATACTTAAAAAAAAACAATCTTTATAATTGACTTTAATTGCCCACTCACGGGTCTAGGTACTAGCTGGGATGCAACCTACCAACTTGCTTATTGCAACTGTTCATTGCATTTTGAAAGTTGTCTTAAAAAGTCAATTTTAAAATGTTTTATTTTTCTTAAAGATGAATTCGGTGCATAAACAACAGCAAGGACCCTAATAGCATCAGTTAAAACTAATTAAAACTGCCCATTGTTTAACGTAGGCGTTAAATATGAAAAGAAAAATAAGTTTTCCAAGAAATTCTATTAAAAGCGGCATTGTGCCAATCTTTGCCTGGCTTGTAGAATTATAAACCTAAGGATTTAATATAATAAGGGGTTGTATAACAAACTGGTTGTGAAAGTTAGCGTGACAGTCAAGAAAACTGTATCGTAGCGACATGGATGACCATGAAAACAGGTTTGGGCGGGACACTAGTAATTTTAATTTATTTATGTTTACAAAGGTTATTTTGTATTAATGGAGTATACGTTAATCTACGTGTAGCGATTTACATTATTGAGTAGAGATGGTTACCTTGGAAGTAAAATTATTGTATGTACCATTATATATTCCGTGACGTAGATACAGATATGCTCCAGAGATTTGGTTTCAACCAATTGATATTGCATTAGTCACGAGCACGCTATCGGAGTTGAAACACTCCGCCAGTCTAACACTAAGCATCCGCATCTTTGAAATAATTACTTAATATTAGAATGCTATAAAATTTTAAAATTATTTGTGGTATTACTCATTAAACGGTGTAAAGTAAACATTTGACTACATATGTAGACATAGTAATTACATACGCATCAAATAAAGTTCATTATTGTGAAAAAAAATGGAGTCTCACAAACTCCTAGCAATTTGGTAACAGTACTCATAAGCTTATGTTTTATGAATATTTCATGATTACGTATTAATTATGCATATATATATGGAGTATATACAAATATAGGGCAAGGGAGGCGTTGGTAACAATATGATTAACATATTAATAGTATATTACGCTTTGTTGTGTGAAAATGTATCAATCTTCGTACATGAAGGGATATGGGGTGTCAGAGATAAGAAATGGGGAAAGCGTCAACAATATTATGTTTGGAGAAGCGTATGAAAGCGGTAAAGTGTTTAACAGTTTCACTTCACTTCAACCCGTTTCAGCTAGAGAAGATCCGTCCTACGGCTGGGTACCTACCGGTCTTCTCTCAACTATTTTACGCGTAGAGAGGCTTGCCAAGTGTGGGTTGGTCACATGTCACATGTCTTCAAATGGTTAGTTATTAGACATTTTTTTAATTTTTTATGATGTAGTCTATGATGAAATGCGCCAGCCCTGTATACCGATTAACTCGTGATTACGAATGATTTTCAGTGGCAGTGGAATTCTTCTATTTTAGGGTATATGTTATTACGAGAGAAGAGAAGAATATGAATACCTATAGAATATGAATGTCACCTACAAACCTAAAAAAGTTAAAATACATAGTACTAGCCGTGTTTTACAGAAACTCAAAAAAAAAGTGGCCCTGCCGTGTTTTCCTTTGCGATGACTGGTGACACCATGCACAGAGAGTGGGTCGGTATTGTTGCTCCTTTAAGGTTTCTAACCATATGGACGCTCATTCCACTGCCACCTCCTCACCGTTATAGCCTAGATAAACAAATAATAATTACCATCATTTTATAATAACTAATTAAAAACTCACAACTACCGTGCATGTATGACCATAAGTGAAGCTAAGCGAAGTAGGTATGTTTAGATCATAGCAAGTGGCGCTCACTCTATAGTCTCAGCCAACCCTATGGGAAAAGGTGTAATTGTATGTATGTATGTAACTAAAAACGATATTGTATAACCGAACAATTAGTAACTTATTATCTGATAAAACCTGGCTAATGATATAAAATTCAATATTGACTTTAATAAATATTATAATAAACAAGCATTTTTCCAGCAAACATTTAAACATGAATAAGCAGGGACTTTTCTCATTAAGGGATCCTAAAGAATAGAACCGACGGAATTCACCAAAATTAAGGAAATTAACTTTTTACAATAAAACCTTGTTGCAAATGACGTGCCATTAATTGTGTGATATAATTAAGGCTGGCAACAAATTCTTTCGGTTTTATTTTTTTTAATTTGTTGGAAGGTTGTGGTATTTTGGCGAGAATTCGACAAGATCAGGGATTAGACCACCCGACCATTTTGGTCTTAATTAGATTGTTTATTGATTACTAATATTTCAACCAGGTTCATAAATTTTAGTAAGTTTAGGTTACTATTACTTAGTTATTCCTTTAGCTGAATGTCCCAAATTATAACTTTTCTTGAGAGATATTACCCCTTTCGTGATCCCTATCACACCTGCATAGAAATTGTAGTTCCGTTGAAAGAAAGGGGTATACAATGCGTATATACACCTCCCTTTCTTTCAACGGAATCACAATCGTTTTAAACACTCATAATATGGTAGCTGATTTCAGCATTATCTCGGTCGACTGATCGACTTCCATACGAATTGCATGATAGATAACTGTAACACCGCCAGAGATGATAAGTCACTAAGTGGTTCAATAATCAAACGACCTCATCGTACATAGGCTTAGTCAACGTACTTTACCTGCCACTTTTAATTTTCTTTTGAAGCGCCTAGTATTTAATAGTTTACGATTATTAGTCCATTTATATTTTAGGACATCCTTTTAATGACTTAGTAGATAACTACTTTCATTGTTTATTCGGCCCTGAACACATTTATCTATTTTCTCTACATATGTTGCATTCTTGACTACTTTTAAATACATAGCTAATCATCCTACTACCGTAAATGGCTAAGTATAACATAAACACAGACTAGTTACGCCTATGACGAAACCTGGCAATATTATAAGACTCAAGATCTTAATAGTCACTTGCATAGTAATTTGATATTCAGTAATAAGTATCAGACTTCAAAGCTCAATAATAACCTTCCTAATAAAACGTGATAATTATTGTCTCGTTATTCGATTAAATAGCTGACGATTATTACTTGACATTCTCGACAGGCTACCGATATCATAATCGAATGATTTTTATTAACTCATTTCGATCCGAGAATACTCAAAGATAAGTTGTTATAGGTAATGATATTTTTATCTGTGCAAGTTATCTTTACGGTGCGTGGTTATTTTTATACTTGCAGTGTCCGTTCTATCAGGTACAACGAACACTTCCAGTATAAAAGTAAATTACTGGAGTTAACGTCTAGAACAAATGACTGACGACAAGAAATTTTACCTTTTACTAGACGAGTTATACATTTGGATGACAACTCTTATATTGTCTATCTCTTTATGGGCAGTTACAATGGTAAAGTGTGAGAGGGATATAAAAACATCTAGGGTGAATGAACTAGTCTTCAAAAAAATTTCTAGACGCAAACGCCAGTGTTATTAAAACCTTATGCCGCTTATCACCTTCGCCTCGACAAATTACAAATAATAAAATACTAGCCAAACTGTATTCTGAGGGTGAGTTTTGTCATAAATATGACAGGATTTACCGCGAGCCTGTGGGCATAAGATGACAATTGTAAAAAAAAATACATGGCTACTAGCGGCGCAATTTTGAAATGCCTTTCCTCTAACAAGCTTCATGCACCAATGCGAAGTTAGGACGGGTTGCTAGTTTAATCTATATCACAATATGAAATCCTTACTGCTATCGTTCCAATATATCCCAAATTCCGATCATAATGTATCCGTACCAATAACTCATCTCATAAACAAGCATAAAGCCTTTCCATAAATTATAACTCGGCCGACATTCGGAACAGAATAAAGACAGGGCTCAGAGGGCTACAGATTCCTCCCAAATTATGACAGAATTAACGCATTGTTTACGGTTTATTGCGGTGATACACAGATTAATTTGGTGTTTGTTTACTTTAAATGACTGAAAGACCGCAAGTTGATTTTACGCTTGTTGATTTGTTATTATTTAATTTTATTAAAGTTTAACCCCCGTATTTATAAAGGTATTTTAAGCTCATTATAGCTAAAATAGGTTTAAAGTTCGTTTGTCTTTGTCTGTCATCTTGAAATTTCTACTAGTAAGAAAGAGACAAAGTCCATTTCAACTAAAGAGTCTTATAACATTTTTATGAATAAGGCCGTTACTCTTATTGTGTATGTCATCCAGTCAGTCTTCTGAACGTAATTTACGCTCAGTTGGTTCATCTGGTAATTTAATTTTACCTGAAAATATAATTCAATCATGTCCTAGGGAACTTGAACTTATTTTAAGTCAGGATTTTGCACTACGTAGCCTAGTATTAAATCCGATAGACAACACGACATTCCATCACTTTTATCAATCTTCCTGATTAAATACTTGCAGTATTCTTAGTATCTTGATACAGTTTAAGTATCCCGGGCCTTGACAGGGATTCAAACCCCTTTATCAGTGATCCTGTGGCCTCCGGTCCTCACAGCATTGACTGAGCAATATTTACGTTTGACACTGATGGGTTTAAGTTTGATGTTTTCTTTTGTTGTTTATTTTTTTATTTTTTATTGTTTCTTGATTGTATGTGTCCTGTTTGTGTCTAATAAAAGTGTTTCCTTATTTTATCTTCTTCTTTCTTTGTGTTGCTGCCTATTTTGGCTTACAGTAGCAGTAGTGGGATTATGATGCTGGGCTTAGTAAACAAATTCACACTCACATTCAATGCATAAAGGTCTAATAACGTAGATAGGTAGTACGAATAGTTATGATTAAGGAATTTCCATTTTAGTAGATCAGATATTTCGCTGCTTATTTGTACTTTGATGTGATCTTGATGGATGTTACTAATATAGAAACTTCAGAACAACTTAATTATTAGTTATTTCAGTTATGAATTCAGTTTAGTTTGTTACTTGTTTGTTTCTAAGTAGTTGTTATAAATTACATCGTATGTTATTAATTACTTACCTAGAGCAGTATTAACGCTAATGAGAAATGTAAAATTATTGAGCCGAGTTCCAACTTAGTTTAGTATGTACCTATACTTACTCCTAATTAGTATAACCAAGTAGTCAACACACTTTCTGCTCTTTTGAAGATTAATAGCCAATATTAATTAGATCAAATGTAAACAAAAATGTTAACCATATATAACGAAAACGAGAAGTTGAGGCTTAAAACTAAGAAATTGACCCATTACTAATTGAAACCAGTAAAAAAGTGCCCACATTGGCTGCATTACTGCGTTGGATAGCAATGGCTAAACTTTGCACCAGGTACGAGCCGGAGTCGGAATCGCCTGTCATCTCCTTTAAATAACGTTCTATCTCCCCAATCAACCGATGGCCTTCATTCCCCATGGTTTCCATAGTTATAGTTATGGACACAAATAATTTGAAAGTATTAGTAAGTTAAAATCAGATAAAAAAAGTCACTATCTACCTATACATACTATATTAGTGACATTTTTAAATTGCCAAATAAAATTACCTTGTACATTTATTATGTAACAGTTATTAAAAGGCACTGCCAACATGCTTTTCTTTATTTTAAAAAGACTCAAAAGCAAATAATTATTATTTATTTATAACCAAGCAAAGGTTCATTCATTTCATTCATTTCAAGCCAGTTCCAATGGCAAAGATGTCAAATTCGTCAAAAATAGGCCATGTCAAGTTGGAGTTAAGAGTCCCAATGCCCCGAAGCGGTGACGATTATGTAACCAAAGACCAACCGACACGTTTAGGGTTGACGGTTGACGGATATCAAATTATATTCTCCTCGTTGCTATCCTTAATGCTAAAAAAACATTTTTCAAACATTTTCCTGCTGTTTAACGAAATGGATCTTGATTCAATTGTATTTGTTCAAGCATGAAAATTTGACGTTGAGTCTTTTAACTATGGGTTCTTTTGTTGGACAGTTTGCATTATTATCTTTTGACTTTTACTTTGGAGAAACAATTTAAGATGCTACTTTCATCAAAGGTTAGGGTTTATATTCCACTCTCGTTTTATTTATATTTTGTAAAATGTATTTATATTTTAAAATTAGATAATGGTTTAGCTACTACACAGATCATCAAAATCTTCCACTCTCGCGACTTCGGTTGGTTGCTCTTTAACTTCTACTAGCGGTTTCGCTGTTTCGGTGCATTAACTTGATCTTGTTCTATTGCATTACTTTGTAGTCTTTTTTCTCCAATATTAGCAAAAAAACAATTTCGAATTCGATATGTAGTATGTACAAAACTAAAGTTATTTTATTCCTAGCACCAAGGTACAGAAAGTGTACATATTTTAAAAATCCATTTAGTCCAATGTTCATGACCTTTTTAGAAGGGCAATCACCATTTACCATCGGTTTTATATCTAAACCGACACGTGTACAGTTTTCACGAAAAAAAGGGATCAGGAGATCAAATAATAATCATAGTGTCAACCCTGCACATAACAGGGCGGAATGAAAGCGCTGTGACGACCCTCGTCATCTGAAGGAGTGCGAGGTCGGCCCACATTTGTGCGAACCGCGACACAATCATAGAAACGTGACGTCACTTCTTTCAAATCATTTGCTCCGTTTATGTGTGTGATGCCAATAAATATTTTAATAATTTGTATATTTAAATTTTTATTTGTTTTTTTTTATATTATTAATACCGACTAGAAGTATTAATAATGTAAAGTAATAGTTATCTTTAATTTTATTGTTTTTTTGATCAATGCGTTAAGTTACTGATTTTTTTGTCATAATAACCGACTACATGTACCTTCCGGTTATTTGGATTCTTGTCCTCTTGTTAGATCATGTAAATGTATTCAAAAAAGTCCAACTCAGTTAAAATATAATTACAGTTACAGAAAAAAGCTGCAATTGTTGTTTTTGATAGCTTAATTGCAGGATTTTCTGTAATGTCCTTGATTCTAAATGTGTGTAGGTACTCAATTAAGATCATTTAGAACAACTGAAATACACACGGCTAACAGATCAAGCTACATATATATACATTTCCAGTATAAGCTGATCTCGCATTGTATAAGAATTCCGTACAACGAGAGGTGGATACTGGATTTTTTATAGCTTGATGTTTGTACATAAATAACTGCTAATACGTTGATCATGTCTAATATTCAACACAAATATAATTTTAATTCACCATTTTCTTTGACTTAAACTTAATTTTTTAGAATTTAAGACGGAAACATCGAACTGCTTATAAGATTTATGTTTTCAAAGCAAAATATTTCTTATTTAACACGTTTCTTTGATAGCAGCAAACAAGTTAGTGCAATATATTGATAATACTTATGTGGAAGTAGAATGCGTCATTTTGTATTTGATTTATTGATATCGCACTGCAGATATGTACTGTTGATGTTCTCTGGATTTCTCAAGAGTATCGTATTAACTTAGATCTCTAGAAGTGAATAGAAATGCATCTGAGTATGTATTCTTTTGATTCAGGAAGGCTGTCAGTGTTGCTTATTCCCTGAGTGCTTGACCTTGCAATTTCATAGATATAAAGCAGGGAGATATGCTACGGTTATAGTATTTTTTTAATTTACATGTGAACATCATACCTATACATTGAAAGTTATGTTTACATCATTAAGGTATGTATCTATATTGTTCGGTAGGAACCTAATATCACTTCTACCTTTTTAGTGTGCAGTCTTATATGAGCTCCTATAAAAGTTAATAGAGTTTAGGCCTTAATCCACACACGCTTGGTAGATGTCATATGTCTTCAAATGATTATTTCTTAGACATGTCGGTTTCCTAACGATGTATTCCTTCACATTCAGCAGTGGCGATGAAACAATTCACACGACGAT
This sequence comes from Meganola albula, assembly GCA_936450015.1. Taxonomy (NCBI): domain Eukaryota; kingdom Metazoa; phylum Arthropoda; class Insecta; order Lepidoptera; family Nolidae; genus Meganola; species Meganola albula. The sequence goes on along the minus strand of OW388155.1, from coordinate 5,453,483 downwards.
CACGAGCACGACCGAGGATCGAACCCGCGACCTCTTATATTTCTAAGGCGAGGCCGATAGCGCTGCGCCGTCGCTGCTCAGTACCAAATATACGTAACAGTATTGCGAAATGTAATATGGGCCATATACACGAAGACAAACTGCCGAGACAGGACAGCAAGCTACTAAAAAAGCATCATGTAAATGGAGACAGCTGTCTTGAGGACAATCCAATGCAGTGTATTTTTAAGTGGTTTGCTGTCCTGTCTATATGCTCTTGTCTTACTATCCTGTCTATTGTCTTCGCGTTAATGGCCACTTTGGTTGCTATATTTTTGTCGTGTTAAGTCTAGTAGTGTTGTCTTTAGTTCATACTAATCAATTAATAATCTGCAACCGTGCGATGCCAGGTGTAGGCAGGTAGATACCTAAGTAATTAATATTTAATTTTGCAATCTAACAGGAAACTTAAAGGTAAATATGTTTAAAAATAAGGTTCAGAATTTTTTATGCCAATATTCTACATCGAGGTCTGTATAAAATTACAAACATTTTCTTTGTAACCGAACATTCCACCTAAACTATTTAGGGTAGATATTCCAGTATACAGTGTGGACGAAAAAATACTGCTTATGGAAATTCCGAAAATCCCGTAACGACACAAACTAGGATTACTTGTAGGGTCTGAATAAATGACTTCGTAAATAGAGCTCAGGCTATTCAATTTGTTCAGTCGATCCAAATGTTACATATTTTAGAGAGTATTTGGTAAGATACTTGTGAATAATATCATATTATCGTGGAAAAAGTTTATATAAAAAAAATTGGTTGCCTGTAAATTCGGTATACGGGCGAAAGTTTTACGTGACAACGACTTTGAGTGGTAAAATAATTTTAATGTGAATATTCATTCGTATAGTAGGAAGAAGGATGAAACATAGTTGAGTGGGAGAGAGACGCAAGGCATTCGGCGGGCCTCTCTCTCGTTCGGTGACTCATCGTAACGTTACCGAGCGTTACACTTTTTCATAAGTGCCTCCCAGCCGCAACCTAATTTAAGACGTTGTCACGTCAAAAGGAGTTTTATCATCTCAAAATTCTGAAAAAGGGGTGATGACATTTTTTTTTGATAAATTACATTTAAAAGCCTTGAATCTTGAAGCTCTTGAATCTTGATCCCAATCTCATTATACCACCATTAAAATATGTGATAATTGAAATTTTATCATACGCTATAAACAAATGAATTTTCGCGATTTTCTTGTACATTGAGTATTCGTGTTAGTATTTTAACAGATTTCAAAAAGGAGGAGGTTTACAAATAAAATGTTTAGAAGTCGGTGTTTTAGTTTTTTTCTGTGAAGGAACACAACAATGAGCAGAATATAAAGACAGAGGCCTATCCCTAAAAGCATATTTACTGCTAGGCACAGGCTTTAAACGTACGTCATCATTTAATAAGAAAACAAAATCAACGCAAAGGAATAACAATAAATGGTGAATTTCCAGCAACGTCGCCCAACTTTGTAACCAAATTGTACCAAAACGATACAAAGCTGATAATCCCCCAAATAAGCCTAATCTCACTCGTGTTAACATTTAGCCGTACGTGAACCAAAGTCTAAACGACTGTTAACTTCTAAACACTCAATTTTGTCTTACAAATTCTATAGTTAAATACAAATAATCAGATTTTGAAGTGGCCAAACTTGGAATTTACGTGGAGGATTTATTAAAGCGGGGTAATCAGGTATTTTGCATTGCAACGTATGGTTTCCTCTAATTGGGCTCAATTAATGGCATTAAGTGCTTCGCTAGTTTTACGATTGTTAAACAAAGATTTGTGTCATAGAATTGTTGCACGTTTTTAATGACGTTTTCTACACAAACTTTGCTTAACGTTTTATGTTTTTAAGTGTTATTTTGTGTGAGACAGGTAATCTTAACACAATATACCTTTCAGCACATTACTATAGGTACGGTACTGTAAAATTCCGGAATGCTATAGTTTTATTGTTCGTTTATACGGATATTCGCTGTTTGCTAGATAATCACTTTTTCATCATATTCTGCATGGTACCACATGATGTCATATTTATAATAGGTACTAATATATTTGATGTTTTTTCACATTTTACTGTCTTTATAGTTCTGTCGCTCTGAAGTAAACATAATGTGATATTTATCAACTGTAAGTAGCTTATTTGCAAGTTTAGGATAACTAAATTTACTCCGAACTTTTACTTAATTTTCTAGTCCTGCTTTCAGGTATCGAAGACTGGTTACAATGCTTGCTTAAGCTACGTTTAGTTGTATCAACAGTATTAGTTAGACTATTAGTGAGTACGGCGGATCATCCTCCGAACCATTACTCTATTATGTCTGTCTGTTACTCTTTACGGCTAAACCACCGCATCGATTTTGATAAAATTTGGTGTTAATAAAATTTCAATGGATAGCTACTTATGATTTGACTGAGCAGAAGATGTAGAGGGCGCAATACAACATAATTTTTTTTTTTAACGACAACCTATTCTTATAAAGTTTTGTGTGTATAACTATAATCAGATCTACTGCATGGTCAGAGAATAAACCATAAAGAAGGTATATTTCATATAGCCGATACCACCCGGGCGAAGCTAGGGCGGGCAGCTAGTAGTTTAATAAAAACTTCTATTAGAATCACCGTTACAAACTGACACCCGGTATTTAAGTGTCGACTTGTAAGAAGCTGAGTCACTTCCTAATTATTCACTCAAATTCGAGGCTGATGTGAAAAAAATCTTTAGAACTCTCGGCCATTATTAGAATGTTTGAATATGTATTAGGTTACAGCTACTGGCAAAAAAGGTACAAATCTTTTGGTGTAGCGATAATTAAAAACGTAGGCTGAATGTAAAAAATGGTCTTAATCGAAAATACTTATTGTGAATTCATATTACGAAATAAATCTCTAAAATAAGTGAGTTTTAACCTAAGCACTTCTTTTTTAAAGTTGCTTTTTGTGAATAAATCTTTGTAAATCGATTACAGGAACGGTTGTCACATAGCCAATGTGCCCAATTCTAGAAGTCAAATGCTGCATTAGTATCTACTGCTCCACTTATGGGCAGTTAGTTAGAATATCTTGGGAGTAAGATCCCCCAAGGGCTTATATCAGTTATCTGGATTCCATAGTAAAAGCTTAGTTTAGTTTGGAATCTGGGCCCGTAGACAAATTACATAGCGAAACTATAACGAAAGATCGAAAAGGGCAAAATGTATGGGATGACATTTACCTTCGAATTTCACGTGACAATCTTATGTTAATTCCATACATTTTGTTTGGTTCTATTTTTCGTTACCTATAGCTTCGATATGTTATCTGGTCTAAAGACCAAAATGGCCGGGTGTGTTTATGTGCCAGAATATTATTATGTTAATTGTTGCCCGCGACTTTTGGCTAACAATAATAACCATTTCGAACGGGCACCAGATTGCGAAAAGCAACTTACACTGCCAAAGAACCACGCACTCAATGCGTCTTGATAGATTCTGTCCTAGGTGATCTGTATCAAATTATTTTATTGACTATGGAGTTTAATGTAAATAAAGCGAATCAAAATACTTTAGAGACGTAGGTACACACGGCTACACATCAAGCTATATATTTCCAGTGTAAGCTGATCTCACATTGTATCGGATTTCCGTAAATCGAAAGGTCAGTTTATACTGGAAATGTTTATTCTTGAAGTACAAAGTGTGTACAAAGCTTAACATTAAATACGACTCTCGTATCTATAACAGTTATGCACGTAAATGTCTCATCGCGCAGATAACGTTGACTTGACGTCAAACCTCCACCCATATACCGGATGACTTATCTTCTGGACTTGCACGACACGTAGTGATAATTACATGGAGTTATTAGTAACTGGTAAAAAAACGAAACTTCGCCAGGATTTAGTTGTAATTTATTACTATAAATATGACTGTCTTTTGCTCAATTTTTTTTTTCCGGTGGCGTGGTCGGTAAGATATTTGCTTTTCACGCCGCAGGTCGTGGGTTCGATTCCCACTCGAGACAAACATTTGTTTAAATATGTCTGTTTGTCTTGTGTCTGGGTGTAATTATCTATATTTAAGTATATATTTACAAAAGAAAAGTATTATATGTAGTATATTACCAGTTATCTGGTTTCCATAGTACAAGCTCTCCTTAGTTTGGGATCAGATGACCGTGTGTGTTAATGTCTCACTATATTATTATTATTATTATTGTTTGTCTTTTTTTTTATCTCGGAGCTATGGAGCTCCGGACTTTTAAAAGGCGTGCGTGGGGCCGAAGCCAACACGTAGAGGCCCGTAAGACAATTTTGCTCTAAATGTAATGTGGCACCAACCGACGATCATCCCTGTTCGCACCATATAGGTACAACAAAGGACAATCCCCGGTTAGAGCAGGGACAATCCCCGATGAACTAAAATCTAGGTTATGGTGGTGGGTGCTAATGGATTAGGTAACTAGGACTATTATTATTATTATTATAAAAAGAACTAAGACTCTATGACCATTAATAGTTCGCCGCTAGCACTGCTACTAGCCGATGTCACGGCCTACGATTACACGGAAACAAAATAATGCGAGACGAATGAGGCATCAGAAGAAAGATTTTTACTAAATTTGTACCTAACAAAAATAAAAAAAAACGTCAAAACGTAAATAAATATAAAGTTATTCAATATTAAGTTTGCAGGATAGGCTACGCCTATCTAATATTGCATAATTGAGTAAGCAAACTTAGATTACGCCTAATACAAATTTCAATAAAACGTTATTTAGCTCTTCGGTGGACGGACGTCGACACGAAGTACGATTTACTCGTAAATATACTTAAATTACATAAAATATGTTTCGTTTGTGTATGTGTCTTTGATACCTGCCTCAAAAATAGAGTTATTAAATAAAAACAGGATTTAGTTAGTAGTGCTTTTAGGTAGGTAGTAATGTATGTAATCAAAGAAACAAAAGAGTTCTTTCGCTTTATTATACTTGTTACTAACGTTAGATACTACAGATTTATCATTAAAATTTAGAAGGTTGCATCAATGAACCGCCCGTCAAATGTCACTTAAGCGCCCGCGCAAGTGCAATGACCACTGCCTCGAAAGGTTACCAAACTGTAAAAGCGCGTTAGGAATATTATTATGCTCTTTTAGACAATGGATAAAAACAAAAGATTTATATGTTCAATGATATTTTTTATTTTGCAATAGGTCTGCGCTTGACTACACCTTGCCTTATGTTATATAATGAAATGAAATGAAAATATGCTTTTTTTTGAGACGCGAGTCTGAACGCGAATGACTTTCGGCGAGAAGGTGTAGAATGAGGCTCCGTAGGGTTAATAACCATAAAGGAGCAAACATTCCGAACCACCGTCTCAAATGGTGTCAGCAGACATCGCACCGGAACACGGCTAGGCCGCTTGGAGGAGCGGCTTTGTCTGGTGGGTGGTCACCTGGTCACTAACTGTGGCCGAAGCTTACCACCAGCTGTTATTGCCAGTTGTTACCAATTTATTGTCACCTAATTTGCACCACTTTCATTCATGGCGATATATTTGAGATAAGATAAGATAAGGTAACATAATTTTATTTGCTTAAACAATGTGTGTACATACAAATGAAAAAAAAATGCATGCAAGGTGTAAAAAAAGTGATCAATACAACATGTTTGCCATATTTAGTGGCTTGCAAATATTAATTATAATAAACAATAATACTGACTGACTTAACGTGTCTTAATAATAACAGTAATGAAATTGTATACAAAGCAATTAAAAATAGTCAGTGATAAAAAATAAAATAATAACAAATAATTTATTCGGGACTTATTACATGTCTAGTTAAAAATTATATTTAAATACATTGGTCATCTAATCAAAATATATCATTTAAAAAATTTGTAGTCGTATAATAGGTATGCTTTGTCAGTTAAAAGTTGTTTCTCCCGTTTTTGAATATACTATTAGTAAGATCTTTCCAGTTTATTATAAAGGATTGGAGCCATACATAAAACACTCTTGCGCTTAAATGCGCTTGTGGCGTTATATCACAACCTACTGTTTGCAATTAATTTATCCTAACTAATTAGTATTTCATTGAAATCGATTTTATTGCGTTTTTAGTGTCAACGATGTATGAATTCTAAACAGGTAGGTGTCATGTGTTGTGACCTAAGTGTGAAAATATTTGATGTACCTACTTATATGATCAGAGATTAATAAGAATAATATAAATATTTTGGGACATTAACATGCACAAGGTCATCTGATTCATTCATATCTACTACGCAAAATATTATGAAAACCAGATAACTGATAACTTACTACAATGACTACTTTTCTTTTGTATATAGGTAGGTGTATTAATGTAGATATGTTCATCACTCAAATATATATCTTGGGTGGAAATCGAATACATGACCTACGACGTGAAAAGCTAGTATCAAAAACACAACACTATAATCTTAAAACTAACAATATATGTTAGCAACACTAAACGATCTATGATAAAATATCAATATTGTTATAGTTTCACGTTGGCAAAAACAACTAATAATATTAATCATATCATTGTTTTGACTTCCGGTTAAGTATTGTAAAGTTGCTTGATCGTTTGACAGCGACAACGTTGGACAAAACGGATGCGAGTCCAACCTTGTCGTTGTGCCAGACTTATGCAGACAGTTGTGTTCCGATCTCCGAAGTGTGCGGACCTCTGGTCGTTGCTAAGCAGCGTTATTGTGTATTACAGTGTTAAAGTGATAATTTAATAGTGTATGCTTGGTGTGAAGTGTATTTGCAATACTGGAATAAAAGCCTGTACCTCAGTACTTAATATATCGCATTATTATTTGAAATCCTTTTAATTTATTAACCGAAATATAGACAACTGTGACGTTTTCTACATATAGTTGCTAGTTTTACTCAAATAAGTTAACTATGTATTGTTTTAGTTTAATAGTTTGTTTATTTTATAAATTATTTACTAGTATAAAATGACTAATTACAACAAATAGATATGTTTTACAGCTGTAGCACAGGATAATATATAACCTAACCTAGGCAATCAACAGCTATACCTTTAAGATATTATTTTAGATTTAAATTTTGTTTCGACCTTGTCAGTAATAAAGTGATTATTATTATTATTATACAAAAAAAATACAAAAATTTACAATTATTATGTTTATCTTTTTTTATCTCGGAGCTATGGAGCTCCGGACTTTTGGAAGGCGTGCGTGGGGCCGAAGCCAACACGTATTAGACAATTTTGCTCTAAATGTAATGTGGCACCAACCGATGACCCTGTTCGCACCATATTGGTACTTACACCCAAGAACAATCCCCGGTTAGAGCAGGACTATTGCAGAATATGGAAACTAAAATCTGGGTTATGGTGGTGGGTGCTAATGGATTAGGTAACTAGGACTATGGATGGACTATGGCCCCTGCCTGACCAATGCGAATAAACACGGATAAAATGGCAGAGGGTGACTCGCCCACTCAATAAATGGGCCCCCGTATGGCGACTATAAGAAGCGACAAGGGGCATCATATTCTTATTATTATTAATACATTCCGTAGGCAGCATAGATATGTGCAGCGGTGCGGTGTGGTGGTGTATTTGCACCAGATGGGGCTTTAGAAATATACATGTCCAAATCTGAGTGAATCTGGCCCCAACGCCAATACCCAGTATTGGGTCTCACCAAAAATCATTCGCAATCTTGAGTGATTTGGTTTTTTGGAAAGGCACAATCCATGGTAGACCACATTATTATTGCTTTATTTTAGGCAAGTTGTAGTCTAGTGCAAGTCTATTTTAGAATAAAAAAAGGTCTTAAGAAAATCTGCATGTCTTTGAACTAAATATTTGAGGACAAGTATTGCAACTGAACACCAATTTCAGTATTTAGAATTAATGTTTACTTTTAAAACGTAGTCAAACGTTTATAAACTGTTTGGTAGTCATTTGTTACGTGTGTTCTGTAATGGACTATGGAATTGATGTCAAAACTAATGCAATAACTAATGGAACTAATGCAGTAGTTGAATCGTGTTACCGCAATCAAATTATCGTTCCTCCTTCCGTCCGCTACAATTCTGAGTGATAGTCGCGCGCACCGCGTTATTGAGATTTGACGAGTTTGTATTTCATTGTCTGATACCGCTGCGCGACCGCTGCTCATCTGCTACCTCACATCAACTCTTTTTAGTTTCCCACAGCTGGTCTTCTCTCGACTATAGGCCTTAATCCACAAACACTGGCCAAGTGCGGGTTCGTGGATGTCACATGCTCTCGAATGGTTAGTTCTTACACATGCCGGTTTCCTCATGCTGTTTTCTTTCACCGATATTGCATGATCAGGAATCGAACTCGCGAACTTATATTTCTAAGGCGTACCGCTGCGCCACCGCTGCAACAACTTACTATTATAAATTCATGAAAATTTTCTTAAAATCTGTTAGTAGCAACCGTAACCTGCTGACCGAATTAGGAGTTTGAGTTCAAGGGCACGTTTGATTCGACCTACCGCTTTAGCCTATTATCTACGGCGCTGCCGACGTGAGTCACACACATAATACATCCCAGAATGAATTTCTGTACTTACTAATAGTTCATTCTAGAACAGTGGTTGATAAATTGGTGGTCTGTCTGTCTGTTGTGGACGCACCTTAGACAATACGTTCCCTTGACAGATGGGCGTGTTTTGTAGTAGACCTTTATGAGATAGAACACGCACGATATTTTGTTTAATCATAGCTAACTTATGATTGGAGTACATTAATAATAATTGTTTTTACTTTAGTAACTGCTTGTAACTTACTGTGCATTTATTTCCTTTGGTCAGTAGAGTACCTACAACGTAGCGTGGTCGGAAGAATCATAGATTTTTTCAAAATTACTATTCGCGAGTCAGAGTGTTGGTTGGTTGTGTAAAACCGTATGTAGGAAAGCATCTATGTATAGCCGGTCAGCTTTCCACCCGATCTCACACTGATCCACCGACGCTATCGGTATTTAAGAGTGTGGGAATTGAGGGTCCCTGTGTCTGTGAGGCACATATTGTTACACGGACCTACCTACTGTATCTGTCTAGTCAGAATTTTTGTTGCCGTAGCCGAAACTATAGGCCGACCGTTTAACTCACGTATCGCCATCTGAGGTACAAAGTCATAAAACATTAATTAAATCTCTTAAAGAACTATTTAACCACAGATAAAAGTAATGTAAGACTATTCGTCACTAATATCCATATCGCTTGAATCATCATCAATGTCTGTGCAGCTTGAGGAGTGAGAATCTTGGCGATAGGCGATACGCGAGTTAAACGGTCGGCCTATAGCTAGCTATGGCTAGTAAATGAAATCGACAATTGTTTGCCACTGCTTGGGTATACAAACCTGCAGACAGGCTTGGGCTGTATTGAGTTTACCTGTTCTAATTGTTAAAATTAGATTCTTGCATCATACATGTTTCTTATCGTTAGTGTTATACGTGACATTCGAGCAATTGGAGAACATGCGCGTTGTTATGAGGATAATGCACAGATTATTTGAGGATTATTTTCCGGACGACAAATAAATATAACAGCGCAGTGACTTGATTTATCTACATTTATAGAGTGGTCTTGCTTTTTAACTTATTTCTTACTAATATTAGGAATAAATTTATGCGAAAGATTGAATGAATGTGTGTAGGTGTTGCTATTTATTACTCCTCCACGCAAAAACTACTGGAGGAATTTAATGAAAGTTGACACAGAGATAGATAATAGTCTGGAATAGCAAATAGGCTACTTTGTATCCCAACATCACTCGGGCGACACCGCGGGTGTAATCTAGTAAGATATAAGACATGCCACTCTCTCTCATGGTACTTTACTAAGAGCATTGAAATCTATTTTAATGTGTATAGTAACTTTCATAGTTGGTCCTGTGTGTTTTTATTCAAAACCACCGACGCGGCAACGAACAAAAAGATCATTAATTAAAGAATTCAATGTGGTTCCAAAATAACGTAATGCATTAGTAAAACATTTAACCGAACCGAGAACATTCATAGCACTGTAAGTAACGACTTTAAATTCCAACTAATTTATTTATTTAACAGTCTGGTTATTGACATCGGCAGGTGTAACTTCCAAATTAGTTAATAGTTTCTTGCGTCGGCAGTAAAACACTAACTACTTAGGCTTGACTTCACCATTTTCTTAATCGATTTTTAATCTTACACTTTTATCAAGATTAAGGTACACAACGCTATAAGACAACAAACGTTTTGATACAGCGCCTTTTGACGTTGTGTTCACAAAGGGATGAAAACGTTCGTAGTTAGTTAACTACCTTTAGAGTTACCTTTTGTAGGTATATCTACATTTAATTGTTTGACACCCAAACGGTTTTACCGTACGTGCAGCCGCGCATTCAGTTGCTGCTTTAAAACTGTCATCATAATATATTTACTTTCAAATTCTTAAACTTTAAATCAGAAATGCATACAAAACATTCTTACTTCATTCTAGAATTCAGCTAAACAATACTTCTACCGTTCTAAATGTCCGGTTGATCGGTTTAAAATGTATGAGTGACCGCAGTGAGGATAACTTAACAATGTGTACAGGCACAAAGAGGTAATCGTGTGTTTAGTTGTTAAACATTTGTGTAGGTGTCGGTGAACTTAGCTTTACGTGTTCTCGTGTCGATGCTTCGATCAACAGTATTTAAGTGCATTTTAGTTAATGGATGACCTTAGAGCAATAAATTGTTTAGTTACTTGGATATGGTTAATTAATAAGTGATTCGTTTTGAGCGAAGGCGGCCAAGATACCTACATAAATTTTAAATTATATTTTTTTTTTAAAAATAAAATTGGTGAGTCGCAAAGTTTATTGTTTTGTTTATCGATGGTAGAACGGGATAAGTAAGACACAAACCACCACTTTGCTGTGTATTTATTAAATTCATGTGAGGTCCAAGACAGATTTGGTGTGTAGCTATAATCTGCCCGTCTTCAAGTCACAAGTATTTACTGAGTAAGCGCGTTCAGTTGTGGTCGAGCGCAAACCTAGCGCTTGACCACAACTTGCCTGATGTGAAGCAATGATGTAGTCTATGATGGAACGCGTGAAGGATAAAAAAAGTAGTATCCGCATAATGTACTGAAGAATAATCTTATATTGTAGCTCGCCTACGCACCAACACGTGCTCTCTGACTGACCTCACCTTGTGACGTGTTTTTCCATGAAAGACTGTAAACTATCCTTACACCCTCATAAAATTTCACAAAAAAATGATCACCAAAAAGTACATAATATGACATGGTTTAGTATGAAATGTGGTATACGGATAGAGGAAACGGACATTATGCCAATCTGCATGCTAGAATGAGTGTAATAGGTATTTGTGAAAAACAACAAGAAAACAGACGAGCAAAAAATAGAATTAAGTACCTAGGGAAATACATTTTGCTATTAAAATTAAAATGGCTAAATTGACTGGTAATATAATTGTGTTCAGTTTATTTAAACCTGAAATATCTTCGAACATTTCCTACTTTAGATAGAATTACAAATGATTCGTGTTCCATGAAAATAATTTAGCATCCTCACTTACATTCTGGAAGATAAATCAATGTCAGTGTTTGTCTAGAAAAGAATTACTACTGATAACCAGTAGTTGAGAGTGATCGCTATATGATTCATACATGATTGAAGACGGACCTTGGAAGACGACTGACTCAGCCTATTACTTAGGTACAGACATAGGAAACATTTAGGGCCCTAAAATGACCGATGACTAATATTGCACTAGCACGAAAATGTTACTGTGTTTGGGTACACATCACAAAGAAGACGTGTAAGACTTTCTGCGAACACAAACATGTTTCCAGAAATGTCTACCAGCTCTTAAACTACAATTAAACATCCATGGAAGTAAGACAATACTTTGTGTTCATTTTATAATTATAGGTCATTCACAGATAACGAGGGCCCAAGTTTGGTGTATTTCTTCAAATAACTTCAAAACTCTGTATATTATGTTAAGCAAGTCAAGAATTATTAAAAAAAAATAGCATCGTATATCTCGGGCAAGTCACCTACTTAAATAAAAATATAGGTAGAGGTGCGTTCAGTCCATTACGTAAATCAAAACGAAGTTTTGTTCGTATTGAGCAAAATCATTAGTTGATGAGGTCATAAAAATAGGGCATCGGAGGTATATGAAGTTTATTTCGTATTTTATAGCTGCCGAGGCTGCTGAGGAGAGATAAATTACAAAAATTGTTGTTAGATAGTAAGCACATCATTTTTTTTAGAATTACGGGGTTCCTTGCCATACTAGTAAAGAAACGAGTCTTGTTTGATAAAGCTAAGAATTCAATGTTTTTGAGTTGTTTAGCAGAAATAACTTGTTACAAAGTATTTAGGTAGTACTTACTATATTTTCTATGAGTAATAAATTATGTTCAAACATGCTGCTAAAACAGTAACAAGACATTGTATTTTGTAATATTTCAATAGGAACTTGTAAATATAATATGAGTTACTATAATAATATTTGAATAATATACATTTTTATGACTAATAAATATCTAGGTACTTTATAAATTTATGCTAGGTACCACTATTTCGTGGTAATGGGGGTGCAGAATATTTTATGTAGGTAATTTGACGTACTTAAGAGATTATTGTTTATCTAGTTGTTTCATTGGGCTAAATTGTTTATTTTAATTTAAATATAACAAAATACAACTTAGATACAATTAGATTTTAACTTAAAAACTAGATAGGGCATCATAGAATTGCTCCAAGTCGAGGTCTTGGGGGCAGAAGACTGACAGCATTGACATGTTGTATGTTAATTCTAATTCTTAGACCGAGATAAGCTAGTTGAGTTCGTCATAATCCAAGCTGCCAGCCTAATAGTGTTAGCGGTTCTACAGACATAAGAAGTACACTATTGGAGAGCTCGAGAAGAAGTCAGTACTGCGCTTGATTTCTCAATTGTCCAACCTATCTTATTACAAAAACGTCCGTTACTTATTTGGGCAAGGAGAGATTATTTTTCTTGAGCTAATTAAGGAAATCTGTTTTTTTTTTGTAAAAGCAACAATGTGAGTTGCTATTTAAACATTAATTTCCATAAACCTTAAAACAAATGAATTTGATCGTTCAATAAAATGCTGAATTCATTCCGATGTCAATAAAACGGATTTAGAAAATCCCCTTTACGCAGTCTTACTTATTGTTATTATAAAGTACGAGATTTTATTGCCCAATAAATTGTAATTATTTCCCTTTTAAGGAATTCAGTTACAGCTAAAGGTTCGCTAAAGCTTACTTTACGAATAAAATTGATATTGGCTTTTGCTTTCATTTTTGCATAATATAATTGTTAGGATTAAGGAATTCGACCCAATGCTTGATTATTAGGATGTTAGACTCTTTATATGCTTGATTAGAAAGCAGAGGTAAGCAAGGAGATCAAAGACGCCGATCATTAATATTTACCAGATGGTATAATTTTGCGCTGTTTCGGTAATTACTACAGATGTGACAGTGAAAGCAAAATTGGGTGAAGATGACCAGAATGTCATGGAAACAAAAATACCGAAGACTAGTGCATACAGCTATTCCAACTAAGCCAATATGTCTACTTAGGCTCAATTCACTTTGAAGTGGCAGGTCAGCATCTTATAGCCAAGTCACTATAAGTGTACTCATAACATCGACTAGATAGCTACTAGACACAAATTTATTGAAATATTGTATGAAATTGAATTTGCGAAGTATCGGGGAAAATTGATTATTGTTTATGAACGCATCGTAGACAAAAGCAGCTTTTGTTTCGTTCAAGCTCTTGTCCTTGAACGAATTAATCAAAATTAGCTTGTGGTCGGCAATAAGTGTATAGTGGTAAAATATAAATTAGGCGAGAGTTCCTAGCTATGCGCTGTTTAAAGGTATCTGTTTGGTGACTGTTAAGGACGCACAGCACCGCGCATGTGTACCTGCCATATAGAGTTTGCTAGTCTTTTAAACGTTTGATTAGGTTATGGTATTGATATTTTAGTTTAAGAGAATGGTTTGAAATTAAGGTTGCTGGCCGTTGCGCTGCCGGACGCTGTCACTTTAGTCGAACCTTGATAGTTGAGAGATGCTTCGTGTCCAGCTAAGATGCTAATGGGGTTGTTACGTTGTTATTTTATTGCCGTAAGATTGATAAGATCTATCTTAGTTTATCGCGTAAGTTATCGATAAATACCAGTGAGAAGAACCTTCTTTTTCGCAATTTAGATAGCTTTGATATAACAGACTGCAGTATTTCTGACCTATGGTGGTTCATTAAATATTAATTACTAAACAGAAATATATAACTTAGCTTTGCTCGATCTCTATATTATATCATAAATTGCTGAGAATGGTAATGAAAGACGTTGTCTATTTAATTAATTAAGGTTTTGTTTATTGCTTAAATTATTTGTAAATGGTCAACTTGCTTTAAAATAAGAGCTAAAATCATGTGTTTAATATGTTTTGTTTCATTTTGTTTGTTTACAAATGATTCAATAATTTGTGGACGGCCCGCTACAAGGTGGACTGATGACATAGTAAAAATTACGGGAAGTCGATAGATGACAATGGCTGGAAACCGACTGCTGTGGGTTTCTAAGGAGGATCTATGTTAAGTCATAAACATTTTAATCGTCTCAATCAAAATCACGAAGAATTTGCAATAATGTTTCTTAACGTACTTGTCACATTAATATATATATAAAAAACCGAATGTACTTGAGTATTTGAGTACTCATAAAAAACATCATACATAATACTTCTTTTAACTTTAAACCTCTGTAACTTAAATTTTATTACGATTGCGATCAACATTTTACTATCAAACTATGTCGAATGTTAAAAAGCTGTCAAACTCGTATAAAAAATTGTATATATTTTTTAATTTAATGGTTAACCTTTAGAAAAATCATGGTAGTCTTAAGTATTTGCTAGTTGTTGTAATAAATGCCAATGTAATACCTACCTAAACATTTAGGTCGGTACTATATTTCTGCATGCTGCTTTTGCTCACGGTTTACCTCTGAAACAGAATACATAATTTTTAAGAGTTTCACAGTCCATGGTCTGCATTTGTGACCACGAACGGTAAGACTCTATATAAAAGCTGTGTGAGTTTGTCGACTGTAACCGTAAAAATGTATTTAGGTAACTATGAGCAGCGGTGCCGCAGTGCTATCGGCCTCGCATTTGAAATATAATTTCGATTCTCGGTCGTACCCACTCATCTTTATGTGAAGTTTTTCACCACTGCTGCTTAATATTGGTGAATGAAAACATAATAACCAGCATGTCTAAGAACTAATCATTCGAGGACATGCAACTTCCTCCAACCCGCACTTGGTCAGCGTAAACTTTTTCAGTTCGTAAAATAGTTGAGAGAATACCTCTGCTCAGCTGTAGGACATTAAAAAGGCGAAGGCGCGATCTTGATAATAAAAGAGACCATCTAAATCATAAACCGCCTTCCATCATAATTTATAATTATACAGGTGGTGTTCTCATAAGTAGCGTTTGTCACAGATTTTTTTTGGCTATAATTGGATTTATCAGCCATGTGAGGACACACTTAACTAACAGAACAAGGTCGCCGTTTCCGAAATCGGTATGGAAAGATTCATTCATTCATTGACATCAAAAAGGGTTGAAGTGAGGTGATGTCCCTAATCATATTCAAAATTTGATAACCCCGAACCTGACAATATAGGGAACCTAAACATAGTGTGTATCTAAACATCAATTACGTGCACTATAGTGCTTGAGGCGCGGAAGTGTTCACGGGCCACACGCGCCGACACAATTAGCGCTAATGGAACCAGCTACTCGTTTGTTTGTATTCAACAGTAAAGCATTACACAACGTGTTCTAAACTCTTAGATCGATCCTTAAACCTTTTAAAACGCTTAAAAGGTTACGTAATGTTGTTGCAGTGTTTTTTATTTCGTATGTCGATTATCGCGCTAAACCACTCTCTTTTGCGTAGTCAGATAAACTATATCCTTCCCCGGGCCCAAACTATTTACATACCTAATTTTATCTAAATCGTTTCTGTAGTTTTGGCGTGAAAGCGTGATTGACAGAGTTAATTTCGCATTTATAATATTGTTAGTACTAAGGTATTTTTTTATGGTGATTGGCTTTAGAATTCGAATCTATGTGCTGCTGTGCTCTCCATTTTTTTTGCGCACAGTACCATGCGTCTGTGGCTTCATCGCCCCCAAGTCTCAACTTATTGTTCACGGGTAGTAAGCGAATATAAACATTATCTTTTTTAAACAGCCAATTTTATTGCTTAGTTGGACATCGAGCCTTCAGCATATCTTTGTGATAGTAATGTGACATTTCAAAAATAGTTTTTTTTATATTCAATAGCCATACAAAAAGGCGAATGATGAAATCACACCTCTAACAAAGTAACAAGAACTGGAAGTTACCCAAGGTCCTAAGTTAACCGTTATTGACTTTAATACACAAAATGCTCAAATTGCTTAATTCGAGCAGTGAGATACCGTGTTTGCTCGGCTGTGTACACAACATTATCTGTTTACCCTACTGGATTCCGCAGTTCCTTGCTGAATCGTTTAACTTACTAGCGACTGACGTATTTGTTATCAATCTGTCACTTAGGATTCTTTCGATTTCCGTTCAGTCCAAGAATTAAGAATGACGTCAATTTGTATTTTAGAAAATATAGATATACGTATCCTGGATGACGTGTCAAGTGGTTTAAACTATTGCTGTATAAATTTTAAATGCCCTCCGTCCCTCGAAAACTAATTCACTTCAACCATAATTACTGTTTTCTTTCACCGATATTGAGCAGTGGAAGATAATTAACTTAATTAAAATGTACCTAATATAACTAAAATTATTATTAAATACTGTCTGCCTATCCCCAAGGGAAAAAGGCATGATCGTGTGTCTAGTTGTGATAAAAAGTTCAATATAGCTAAACAGCTGCTTGATCACTGAAAAGTCAACGTACTTTATTGCAAGTTTACTTATAAATGGCACAATAATAGCCATTGAAGCAATATTAAACAAACGTGACTTAATTTTAAAACAATATAAAGTACTTATCTACCTACCAGTGGTGAAGGGCGGAAATCTGAAAAAGGGAAACCGGATCAAAAAAGTTCTAATATAAGAAATAATATCTCTTCAATACCGTCACCGATGTTTCTATGGCGACCACCACCTTTATATTATGGGTACTGATTTTTGATGCTATTTAAAACTCTTAGGCGTTACATAGTTTTAATAAAGTAAATGATATTAATCAATTCCTAAAGGGAAGCCGATTGGAATCGGCTTTGATGGACTCTTCGCCACTGCTAATAATGTTTATTAAATTTGAGGTATTTTAGTCATTCTAAGTGCTAAATGTAGTCCTGTTTATGTTAATAATTTCAATCTTAACTTGTACAACTACTATGTAAGCTAGTAAACATTGTCACGGTAGTTCTATTCAGTTACAAAGTCAGACGTCCGGAAGGCGTTGCACACTCACAAAGCCCATAGTTTAATACACAACAATAATACACGAACCACCGCTTATTTGACGTTCATAAGGCACTAAACTGAATAAATGATGTCTAATTTAAATATGAATTGAATTTACAATAGAAATAAAAAGATAAAAATGTTACGAGTTTTTAATATAGTTTACAATGCGTCGATAAATTTTGTATTGATGTTTAACATATTTATGTTACAAGGTAGTCATATTAGGATATTGCTTGTCCCACCCACGGTGTTTTAGTTATGACAGGTTTGTATGTAATCTGGACTCCGATTCTTGCGCCATAGACATTTATCTCGAACTCGACATAATAATAATGTCGAATAAAATGGCTAATAAAATCGGCTCTTGATGTCGTTTGCTATAGACTACTTGTTGAAAATCGCACTTCGAGTGGTAGACTTATCTCTAACGTGACGTTCTATGAGTACGAAAATTAGTTTAAAATCAAAATTCTCAATTTTTTTCGACAATGTTGATTTCAAGATAAATGTCTAAAGCACGAGAATTGGGGTCCAGAAGATCCGGTATGTCCTATTTAAGTTATCTTGAGTAGATATGTAAAATAGGACTTTTACTTAGTAGGGAATGAGGTTTTCATTTTATTAATAAATAACTACCACCTGTCGGTGTTTATTGCAGACTTACTCTTTTAACTAGGTAAAATTAATTCGCTTAGATAGCACCATTACACTTGCAAGCACTTGTAGTTATTATTGAATAGGAAATAAGTAGGTAAGTACACAGAAGTTAGCACCTTAGAAAACCTTTCAATAGAGCTTGATTGTAAATTGCAAAATATAATTAAGGACATACGATGCACGCGATACTTTGTTTTCGAGGTGACAATGTGTAACGCGCAGTCTCCAAGAGCAACAGAATCGCAGCTATGTCATCGCCGTGAAGTGACACATATTTCTATACTCTATCTGAATCGCGAATCTCTCGCTTGTGGAGATGGCCCCTACTAGGTGAAAAGACTTTATTGCCAAAGTATTTTCTTTTAAAGAATTGGTCGCCAATAATATTGGTTTAATGTTTTTTTTTTAAACTTAAAATAGGCTTGCGCTTGACCACAACTTGCCTGATGTGAAGCAATGATGCAGTCTACGATGGAACGCGCTTACCCAGTAAATACCGATTCACTCGTGACTTGAAGACCGGCAGATTGTAGCTATCGGAAAACATAGATGCCGGCAGCGAGTTCCACAATTTGGCAGTTCGCACGATGAAAGTGGAGGCAAAGCGCTTTGTGCGTAATGTTACTTTTACACAATATCTTTTAATATCTATCTCTTCTCGATTTAATTGCCATAAAGTTGCTTTAATTTCAGTTATCTTCCTAAGTGCAATATATTTATCTCGGTTCTCCAATAGCAGGATATCAGACAATTGCATTATCTCTGTCGATTTTATCTCGAAGGCTGTAATATTAACCATTTGATGTCTCCTCTTCTCTTAAAATTTAAAACATGTACATAATATAAAAATATTTGTTATTTTGATCTTTATTTCCTCAATTTCAAACAAAATTAATTAATGTTCAATAACAATTCAATTTGTTGCCGATAATTGCACCGAACTTGGGGAGGCAAGCGTCAGATAAAAAAAAGATTCTCTAATGATTGATGAGGCCCGCAGGCTTCGAACGAAATTATACAGTTTGTACGTATTTATTGGATTAAACGGTCTAATCTCCAATCTCTAGTGAAATTTTTTCGCCCTCCGTTAAGTAATTAATTATGTTATTTGGGTATTATTGGCCGCTTAACTCTTTTGTGATGTTAATTTGTTTGAAATATAAAAATGTTCCTATTAAAATTTGATGTTGCACAAAGGCTTTTTGTTTTCACTTGATATATTAAGGAAATGAATAATATGGTAATATTTAAACACATCTGCTACATTCTGTTTCTGAATATACTTTCATCTACAGCGTACCTACTACTAGTTATGAGTACGATGCTGAAGAAGGACGTGGACACTCACGATGTGGTTGGTCCACTAGTTCCAAGTCGCTAAGCGTGCTATAGAGCATTATAGCTTGGAAAATTAATTTATAAATTAAATTTTCAACGTTATATTGTAATATAGTTATTGACATTGCAAACAGGATAAACAAGTAGAAGTGGAGGTGGGTTGGCCATGTTTTATTCGTCGAAGAACCGATTACGTAGGGTAGGACGTTTTTGTTCTAGGTGGAGTGCCGATATGCAAGTGGTTACTAGTAATAGCTAGATGATACAGCTTGTCTTGCTATAAGCGAGTTCCACAATTTGGCAGTTCGCACGATGAAAGTGGAGGCAAAGCGCTTTGTGCGTAATGTTACTTTTACA
This sequence comes from Meganola albula, assembly GCA_936450015.1. NCBI lineage: Eukaryota > Metazoa > Arthropoda > Insecta > Lepidoptera > Nolidae > Meganola > Meganola albula. The sequence goes on along the minus strand of OW388155.1, from coordinate 5,433,523 downwards.
CAATATCTTTTAATATCTATCTCTTCTCGATTTAATTGCCATAAAGTTGCTTTAATTTCAGTTATCTTCCTAAGTGCAATATATTTATCTCGGTTCTCCAATAGCAGGATATCAGACAATTGCATTATCTCTGTCGATTTTATCTCGAAGGCTGTAATATTATGTCTGAAGTACGAGATAACAGGCTGAGAGTTAATGCTATTAGTGGGATAGCGGCAGGGATGAAAACAGTACTTTTGTATCGATATTTGTCGGCTAAACTATTCGATACTCTGTAGTATCGATGAGTTTAGTAATCCATTTAATATCGAGTTGGTGTGTTTAATTATAATCGGGTTTTTCATTCGTAAAGTTGGTGTTGATTGTGGTTTACTTTTTAAGCCAAACTCCACTATTGTCTTTTTTGTATTCATCTACATAAAAATGGATTCATGGATGTTTGTACTGTTAAATTTCTAGAACGGTGTTATTTGTATATTATTACATGCAATAAAATGTGGAATTAATTAAATTTAGGCATTAGTAAGTTCAGTTCTATATTTATATTAGTGTTGAGATTCTTATCCAGTTTGGTAATTTCCTTGTCAATTGTATTTTTATATTGTACCTAGCAGGTAGACTGAAAAAATAATTTAATTATTTAAATAGCTAGTAAAATACTAGAAAATTCTAAAAATGTAAAATAAAGAGTACTCAATTTAAAGAAAAGATAACTATTTAAAAATAAATATCTTACAATTTGCAAGACATAAGTTGTAAAGAAACCTAAATTAGTTTGGATCTGTATTTAGGCTGTAAAGTGCTTATAAATGAATTAAATAAAATAACTTTACCTAAATACATTACGCTAAGTACATTAAAAGAAAACTTAAAATAAAATAAAATTATCGATACTAGAAATAGCGTTTACTGTCGCAGAACTAGGATTTAGTAAGTATGTACTAGTATTAACTTGATATCATTTCATCCTCAGGCAATATATCTATGAAATGACCAGAGTTTTTCCTTATGTGGGTTGCGAAAATAAATGAAATTGCACTGGGGTACATAATTTAATGTATCTACATTAAATTATGTACATACTTTTGTACTCGAAATAATTGTATGGTTACATCAACGAGATAACATACCTTATATCACTGATGATAATATATTATAAAATGAACATATTATAGAGTTTTTGTTTGTTTGCAAGTTTACCTAGGAATATAATTTAGTTGGTTTTAAAAAAATAACAATGTTAATAAAAAAATATTTTGTATTTTTTAAGTGAAGTAACGTTTGACCTAGCTAAGTATCACAAATCGGTCCACTTGTTTCGGTACTACGAGACTGCAAACATATAGACAGTTATTAAATACACACGACAAAATAATACCCCTCTTTTTTGTCACGGGTTAAAACAGAAGCAAACCGAAAACAACAGCTACTGTTAAATGTTACTAATTATCTTTAGTGACCTCATTGCCTCGTTTCGCTAAATTGCCAATTTACTAATGAGTTTGTAATAAACTGTGATATCATAATGTATTTACCTATAATAGTTACCTACGTAAACTACTATATAATCCTTCTTTATTCATTCGAAACATATGCGAAAGTAACTGTGTCTTTCACACCAAAACTATTTTGGATGGAATTCGGTATGAAGATAGTTTGAGACACGGGGAAGGACATAGAATAGTTTTTTTTATCTGTCTGCGCAAAAATAAGGTAATGGTATAGGGCAACGGTCATAAGCGCGGGAGGAGCCGCGGTCGTATTAGTACTAGAAGTAAAGGTACTCAATTTTTTTAAATTTCACCCACCACTTCAAACCTAGTCACTGGTACCTGACAAGTCCCTAGTGATACCCCTAAACTGTCTTCTGTCCACGAATTATTCAGAAAGATAATAAAATGAGTTGATAGGGTAGATTGTCCACTTCCTTCCAAGCCAAGCTCTAAGTACTAACTGGGTACTGGGTTTCAATAACAAGTAACAAATTAATAAGTTGGAAGTTTGCAACAACCATTTGATGTCTCCTCTTCTCTTAAAATTTAAAACATGTACATAATATAAAAATATTTGTTATTTTGATCTTTATTTCCTCAATTTCAAACAAAATTAATTAATGTTCAATAACAATTCAATTTGTTGCCGATAATTGCACCGAACTTGGGGAGGCAAGCGTCAGATAAAAAAAAGATTCTCTAATGATTGATGAGGCCCGCAGGCTTCGAACGAAATTATACAGTTTGTACGTATTTATTGGATTAAACGGTCTAATCTCCAATCTCTAGTGAAATTTTTTCGCCCTCCGTTAAGTAATTAATTATGTTATTTGGGTATTATTGGCCGCTTAACTCTTTTGTGATGTTAATTTGTTTGAAATATAAAAATGTTCCTATTAAAATTTGATGTTGCACAAAGGCTTTTTGTTTTCACTTGATATATTAAGGAAATGAATAATATGGTAATATTTAAACACATCTGCTACATTCTGTTTCTGAATATACTTTCATCTACAGCGTACCTACTACTAGTTATGAGTACGATGCTGAAGAAGGACGTGGACACTCACGATGTGGTTGGTCCACTAGTTCCAAGTCGCTAAGCGTGCTATAGAGCATTATAGCTTGGAAAATTAATTTATAAATTAAATTTTCAACGTTATATTGTAATATAGTTATTGACATTGCAAACAGGATAAACAAGTAGAAGTGGAGGTGGGTTGGCCATGTTTTATTCGTCGAAGAACCGATTACGTAGGGTAGGACGTTTTTGTTCTAGGTGGAGTGCCGATATGCAAGTGGTTACTAGTAATAGCTAGATGATACAGCTTGTCTTGCTATAAGCCAATGCTACAAGCCTATGTGGACTGCGATGGTGGACATAGGTCGATGATGATGATAATGAAAAATATTCACGCTTTTATATTTATAGTGTCCAACTGTGGCGAGTACTTAGGTACCTACTTATGTTGATAAACAAACTTGACCTAAATACAAATTAATCTGCTATAATGACAACTGTACATGTGAGGCTTATCTTGACATCTCATCGATATAATTAAAATTTTAACTCAATCAGTGACAAAAACCGTTTCCGTAAATGGTAACATTAAAATTCAACACCGTTATACAGTTTACTTAACAAACAGACGCACAGCAGACCGCACAGCCCTCAATCATTTTGTAGAGCATTTTATTGAAGAAGGTACGTGGTTTCATTGAATAGGACCGCGATACGTGTTGACTCTGCAAACAGCGGATGGGAAATGAAATGGAATGAACAACTCGCCAAGTGTCACCCTTAGTTAGGGTTGCCATATGGCATCTTCTTTTGGAGTAGCCCACTCCGTTTTTTATTTGATTTTAGGAATAGGTATTGAGTTTATTTTACTATTCGTAAATTATGTGAATACCATTAATAAGTTACTTAAGTAGGTGCCTGAAAATAATAGTTATTGATGTTTAAACGAGCGGTTAAGTTGTGTTAACTTTAAAGCACTTTATTTATTGAATAATAAGTATTTAATTAGTTTTTATTTCATAAGTTTATTTTTTAACTACTGCCTAGATTTCATCTGATTTCGTACGTAATCTTTCTTTGGAAGAGTTGGTGGACTCCCAAAAACCCAGTTTTTTCTTTTTTATGTGTGTCACTGAAGCCTAGATAAGTTTAAGCTCCAGCTGCCAAGGCTTAAAAGCTCTAAGCTCACTTGAAGTCGAAGTGATTCGGATCATTACTTAACTATTACTTATTAAAAAATTTAACCCAGACCTAACTTAGACAAAACCTAATATCTTATAGAAATTACGCAATTTATTATCCCGTTTCGATTGGTTTTACTTGGACAGATCTTTGTTTTCTCATCAAGATGATAAATATTTTCTCAATTTAGGGCCGACGTAAATCAATTACGTTTCATCTACATTCACAGCCTCAACATTCAGAGCTCAAGTTCATTTTCTTTAGTCTGTGTTTGAATGGGTAGGTTGCTCAGTTTAGGCTTACAATTGGTACATATTGATGTTTTTAAATTAACTTTTGACTTGCGTAGGTTTTAGGTTATACCATAACTCACACTGCTTAAGATTTATAATTATACATTGTATGTTTCCATATGCGAAGTAGGTATCTGCGACTGTTTTACGATTGAAAACTGATGTTCCAAATAATTTCACCCTAAGTTTCCAGAAGGTTTGCCGGTGGTTGGCTTATATACCGTCAGTCATTTCCCAATTCTGCGGCTAATACATTCCAGCGGGCGAGCGCCTTGTGAAGTATGTATCTAGTAGCCCTTATTTGAATTCAATTAAAAAATTATTAAAGACAGTTTTCTGTATTATTCTTGTTTTGATAATATTAAAATCTTTGAATCATGAAGTCTGCGCAAATGGTATTGTGATCACTTGGATGCATTTACTTTGGTTGTTTGGTCATACGTTACTCAAAGAGCTCCCATTTATCGGCCGCGGGGTGTGAATAATCTGAACTGCGATCATAGCGTTATTGAATTCTCTAGCCTCAAGCCATGTTAGAGTTATCTTACTGCTATAAAATAAGATTAACAGTTGCAGCCTCAGCTATTTGTTTCGAGGATAATGCTATTATGGTTTCGAAGGGTTGACGACAAGAATGTTTATGTATAGTGAACAGTGGTGTTCCATTAATACTGTCGTAGCCTAGAAACTGAAGGAAGGTATGAAATGAAATGAAAATACTTTTTTTGAGACGACAGTCTTTCTTACATAACGTAGCTTTTTTGTTTGAAATTTTTAATAGGTATAGGTTGTAACCAAAAACAAATAACAATCTTCCAATTCTCTGTAGCTTTTATAATTGTTAAAAAAATTTAATAGGTATAGACTGTAACCAGAAACAATTAACAACCGTCCAATTCTCTGTAAATGTTAGTACGTAAATGTTAACGGCTTCTCTTTCGCTCCACCTCCTTAGACAAATGCTCCATTATAGGTAGCAGTTCTTTTTAAAGTAAATATTAATGTAGAGTAACGACCTTATTCATAAAAATCTTATAAAATTCTATAATTAAATTGAATTTTGTCGCTTTGTTACTAGTATTACGTCAAGATGACTGACAAAGACAAACAAATAATAAACCTATTTAAGCTGTTATATGCTTTTGAGACGTTTAAGAATATGGGCGTAAAAATGTATGAGTTGGAGTCGTAGGTACATGCAGAGATGACTATCGTATCTATCTCTCATATTTCGCCATCCATATGTACGTCCCGTATGTAATAAGAGTTGAGCCTGTCGAAATTCATCGGACCCAATTTTAAACAAGAAATTGAAAAAAAATCTTACTATTTTTTTTTTGGCTCGACCCAGGAAATCCTAGTTCTTATGTTTACTAAGCGAACACGATTACTGAAGCAACTACTGAGTTGGCTGTATCTCAACATAGTCTACATCTATTACGTTTCCAGGAACCGCTTATTCACGGAGACGATATTTTAATTGCCTTTTACAAGGCCCATGGGAAAATGCCAGCTTATCCTATTCAGTAGACGACGCTGTTGATGAGTGTTTACTATGAAATATCTGCAGGCTATCCTAAAGTACATACTTTTAAGTTTTATACCCAGCTGCCTTACACAGGGATAGTCTTTCCATTTTAACATTTTTAATCTTCGACAAAAAATAGGGGAGTAATAAATTTGACGCGTGTATTTTTATAAATTTGCTGCCACGGTCCGCGTAAAGATATTTAGCGTGATTTTTATATTCAAAATCTGAAGTAACAGAGATGATTCTTAGGTAAAACTAAATATGCGGAGCGGCGGCGGGGTTGTTCAATTTTCATTCAGATAGAAACAAGACAACTTCAACTGATTATTTTATTGTATTTCATTAAAATGGTCATTATGTAAACAGGCTGCAAATGGACACAGCAACAACAAATTGTCAACAATAATAAAATTATTTGACGCGTTGTACATTGTACGATCAATTGGCCGCAGTTGGTTCTATCATCACTTCTGTGAAAGAAAATATAACTAGAAGACCGGAAAATCCTAGGACTAAACTCTTTTCGACAGTGCGCAGGCAGCGAGTACGGAATAAGGCTCCAAATCTTTTAAGCATAAGGATAGTTGACAAAAGACCGGATAGTATCTAGAAGTAAGTTGCAAATAAATCGTTACCTATATACCTTACTTTTGCTTCAAAAATTCTTGCTAATTACGTGTCTGTGTATCATGAAACCGACGTGGACCAATAAACTAAACTAGTTTAAATACTAGAAATAAGAATGATCTTGTAGCACATCATATTCGTACAAATCTCCACAAAATTAGCAAGTCTTTTATGTGGTAATGTATACGTTTCTAAATTTCCTAATCCTATTACTATTAACACATATAAAAATTAGAACATAAAATTAGGTTGTTATATGCACCGATAATGCAAATAAAATTAAAATGTAATGAGATATAAGTGCTTTATTTTAAAAGAGATAATTTATAAAGCCTACTGAGTTTTTAGCATTGTTTCTGAGTAGTTGCCACATCATTCACGGCACGACAGAAAATTTAACGATTTTATGTGAAACGCCTTTCCAAAACATAAGGAATATTTTCATTTCATTTCATTTCATTAAATTTTCCAAGTAACAAAATCCTGAGACTCTTCCTATGGCGTTTAATTGTCTTGACTTACAGAAATACGGGTAGGAGTGCCAGGATTGTGGAACGACACAACTTAACACAGTCCTTAATATAAAATTCTATCGATGTTTAGAACAAAAATTATGATTAGTCATTACTTTTCTTGGGCAGCGCTATTTGTCTTGATAAAACATATCTTTATGTACATTTTTATCACCGTTAGTTACCATTTGTTATCTCCGGTAATCTCAAGTTACAATTATTAGATCACCTTGAGTTCACTTTATCACTTTATCTGTGGACAGAATGTAAAAGACAAATTGTTTTCAAAACATACATGTAGTCTTGATAAGATAATACTGGTCAAATTTAGTTTTATTGGAATATTCTAAGATATTCATCGACAAAGAACCAAAGTTAGGTATTGACATAACCAAGGCAAGGTAAAGTGGTAATTGGCTGGTTTTATATCACGAAGATTGGTATAAAGCCGGGTTTTAAGTGGGGACCGAGTCTTTGTAATTTCAGTGGTAGCCCTCCGCCTAGGCGGAGTGACGGTTTCTGAAAGGTCACTTGCAGAACTTGGATATGAAAAGCAAAAAAAAGGCTGAAATAGCGCGTATTGGGGAGGCCTATGTTCAGTATAGACTGCTGTATAGGTCTATGATGATTGTTATAAATAATACGTAGGTATCTAATTTGATGTGACGTTCTTTACTTAGGTATTTTTTTTGTAATAGATTAGTGAAATATGACTTATGCGCACGCGCAATTTGTTAGCGTATAAACGATAGAAATAAGTAACAAATTTCTTATAAAACTAGTCTTACGTAAAATTAACGGTTGTATTCTATGTATTTACAAATTCTGGCTTTCATCGGGAATGTAACTAGTTTAATAATGTTTCTTTAAATGGCTATTCGTGTAACATATTTACTTAATGTATAGTCCTTAATACAAATCCTAAACACACAAAAGCAACTAGAAATGTTTCTTCTTTAATTAAAACATTGTTTATTTAAGTGAGTAACAGCACTAATAAACACGAGTAGAGTTGAGTAAAAATAAATAAATTATCCCAACGAGTTGCCTTGTCACCCAAATAGTTGTCAAATGTCAAAACGCTATTTGATTTATAAAAATAGGGTTGTCACAACTTGGGCTACGTTTATTTATGTAGTGGGGTATGACGTGAAGGGCTTATAAATAAGACTCGTTAGGGTTGCCTGCCGCTGTTTATTTAAATAATATTTCACGCATCTTTGCGTGATGTGAGCTTGGTGATCTTGAAATAAAACTACTTTTTAACGGATTTTATCGCAGTTTATTTTAGATTTTAGATCCCGACGTTTCAGACACTGTGAGCTTAGTTTGCTTAAATCGGAACGCAACTTAAATATTAATGTTTGAAGGTAGTCAGTAATAATTGTGATTAATATTTTTGGACGTCAAATACCTCAGTCCATCCGTGAACATGAAGTCTGAAAAGACTTTGAAACGTCGGGATCTAAAATCTAAAATAAACCGCGATAAAATCCGTTAAAAAGTAGTTTTATTTTAATGTGTGATATTCGCGTAAATCTAAAACAATACTTGGTGATCTTACTTTTGAATTGTGGTAGGCAATAAGGTCTCGGATGAGATGCTTAGTTAATTTAAAAATCAGTTTAGGTACTTAGCACTAATCTTACTAGATATTCTTAAGGTTGATTGATAAATTTCAAATAAAATTTAACTAAGGAATATTTTTGACGTTTAAAAGGGTATGAAAAATATGTCAGAAACTGTCAGAAAATATTTCTCAGATGTCAAATTTCATCAGTTAGAAATCAACTGTCGTGCCTATTAAGGTGCAATGGATGCAATTGGAACCAAAAATAATATGCATGTTTTTGTAATAGATGTGGAACAAACATATATTTGTGACATAGGCGGTTAAAAAAAATTTATATGCCGAATGCAGAATAATCGACCCTTAGAATTGCGAATGTTTGTGCTAATAGTTATTGTGAATCTCATATGGAATAACAGCTCGAAAGATTTGGATGGAATTTGATTGAAATTAGTTTATGGGTACCTGACATAGGTATAGGATAAGGTAATTTTTACTGCGTATAAAGTTTTTGGCAAAAGCATAGAAATATAATGAAATTGAAATCAAAGTAAAATATATAAGTCAGTAAAAGGTTTCCACTAATTAAAATATAACGGACTACGGAATTGCCTCATTTAGTTAATTGACTGGTTAAAGTTAATTAGTAACTGCAATCTTCTTAACTGCGCTTGTTCAAACACGGAAACCGATATATTTATAATGTACATAGCTAATTCTCGTAAAATTTTATCGGTTAAAATTAAATATAAATTAATGCATTTCAAATATCATGGATGCAAGAGTTTTTGGGAAGTGCATAAACTACAGTTATAAAAGGTAATGTTACAAGATGTCGACTTATAAAGGCTGGTTTGTGTAGGTATTCCATTAATTAACGAGAACTGAGGATAAAGAATCTTATTTCTCTTAAGTTCTTATTACTTCTAACAAATATTTATATTTTATTTTATTAATTTATTAATTTTTTCTCTTGTTTACATGCCATGACGCCTATTCAAATTCTGATTAAGTAAGTAATTTACAATACAAATTTCAAATTAAACATTATCACACACAAGTTTTTAGCCATGATTTAAAAAAAATTTGACCTTCATTTAAAAAAAATACTGCAATTGAAGCAACGTTTTAAAAAAACATTCGCAGTTTAATCTAAAGTGTAAATGTTGACAATGCAACTATACATATTATTATTAACAACTTTCATAATATTTGGGTAAGTACTTACTATTTCTTTTATCTAACTTTATAGTACCTCATTTCCCATATTGAATCTGTAATTTTATTACTGAATTAATTAAATCCTTGCTAATTATTACTCGTGTCCATTTGAAATCTACAATAATAATACGATTATGCTGTAATATTTTACTTTTAAATTGCCTTGTACCGTTAATCCTGATTTCTGTGCGTATTTCTGGTCAACCTACGTTCTTGCGTGGGCGAATCTTATCTGAGGCTGTCATTACTCGCTACCGGAGACCACGGAGACAGTCGGTGGAGCGATATCTCTCGTCATGTCGCGCAGATAAGCTGGACATACTATTAAATACCACAGGAACTCTCGGTGGTTTTTGGAGCATGTATTACATAATGTGTACCTACAGTATGGTGGTATCAAAATAATGCCTTTCTATAGGTAGTTAAAGTTGGAATAGGTGTTGTGGACCCTTTCCCCCCACATTATATTATTATATAATGTGTTTAATAGAATTTAACATGGATTTACAAAGGGTCGGGGAAAGTATAGGGGCCAACACGAATAAAGTGAATTTATAAAAGTAAACATTATTTTTTACTTTTGAAGTGGTTTTTCTTTGTATTTTTTTCATTACCAAGTATTGTATTCTTTAACACGTGAAACCCTCAATGAACTATCAGTTTCGGTAGAGTTACCCACGTATATGGCGGCAAGCTCATAGGGCTGCGATCAAAATCTCATTACCTTTGCATCTCAGTGGGTTACAAAATAACACCACAGAAAGCTAATCAATATCTCTACCAATGATAACATCATCTCCCTAATCACAAATATTCACAAAATGTTTCTATAGATGGAAATAGATTTCTTTTTTGTGCGGATAAATTCGGTTTACATACCCCTCATAGACATTGTCCTCTGATATAACAATGACAATCTGCAGGCAAGCAACCTGAGTGACGTTGAGGTCTTGTAAGTTTGACAACTGACGGACCTCGTTCTGTCACAAGTGACTGAAGTGACACCTAATCATGTTTAGGCAACAGCTTGCTACAATTATAGGTTACGCGCTGCGACATATACAATTTTGCCGGTTTCGCATGAGGCTCGTCATACATATAATCCTACCAAAATTATTGTCAATTAACTAACATAGTTACGATTTGCTATGATTGCATAAAAGTTGACAGCTGTTTATTTTTGATTTCTTGTTTAAATTATATTTTGGGATAATACGGCTCTACGATGACCAAAAACATTCCAAACGCTATATTAAATTTACGTCGGTTTATAAATTTTTGTTTGTAATAAAAATATAAAAACCGTATCCAATCACTACGTACGAGTATTTATTGATAATCGACGTTAAAATAAATATTTTTGCCATGCCTGTTGTTTACCAAAATTTCTAAACATTATAATAAGTTCAAAGTCTTTAAATTTACTCAAAACCTGAACTAAAGTAGAAAACTGAAGTATTAAAATATAGACTTCGTTTTACTTGAAATAATTAAATCACTATTGTCTTCTACTGTATTAGCAAAAAGCGTCGAGGTTCATTACTGTACTATTTTGATTACGTGTTACGGATCACGTCGCTTGCCCTAGTATCTAGACTCTAGGGAATGTCTGACCTAGATACTGACATTTTCTGCTAGACAAGTTGCATCAATTTAAAATCTAAATGTAATAATTTTTCACTACTGTTTTATGTTCGCAGTCATTTTATGTACTTAGGCACTCGTACTTAATTTTGGCAGACGCGATGACACGTTAAAATGTCAACTCAATAATATGAGAAAACGTTAAATTTCTATTTACTTAAAAGTTTTTTAAATGGCATCTTAGAACGTAAGAGGTTTTAAGTATTTTTAACGACTTTTAATAGCTTGTATACTCATTTAATGATATTTTTTTATGGAATTCATACAAGATCTCTCAAGACTTTTGTCTTTTAAAAGAAGGCATACTTAATTAAACTTGTTATTGGCAATTATTTCTGTAGAGACCTCAATTAAAATATGATTAAGGTATTAAATTGTCAGAATATATGCATAAACCATGGCATTAGATTCCCTTATGGATTATAGCATCAAATTTAAAAACACCCCTGCTCTGTGATCTACCTACATCTAATATTCGTAGTCAAACGCTAATAAATCCCAAATATTAACTAAAAACAGTAGATAGGTAAAAGAAGGAGGTTCTTGTTTATTTTATGTTTAACAATTTGTAAAACTATGAAACTAGGAGACAACTAAACGTTTGCATTTAAAGTAGTCAAGTAGTTTGAAGAACACTACAGTGACTTTATAATAAGGGATTTTCATCGGTAAGTTGTGAAGGTATTGAGGCTATTAGTGACGTGACTAGTTTTGATCTACGGATGTCTAACTATGATTTCAAGAATAAAAAAGTCAAGGGGTATAAGGCTAAAAAAAGTGGAGCAACGAGAATATAAAAAAATGTTCTATAAATCGTGAGTTCAATATCGTTACGTACTCTCCTACAGCATGCCACTAAGCCCGATCCGCGGCTGATACGATTATCCTACGCTACGTTTGCCAATCCGTAGTCTTCACTCAAGAACTCGCTGTCGGTTCCGCGGCAGTTATGACCGGCCCACCGCACCGGTTCAGTTTACTAATTCTGTGGGCTCTGTAGATTATTCTGGGCTATTCTCGAGCATTAGAAAGGAGACGTTCAAAAAATGTATAGAGCCTGGGATTAAAATAATTGTAAATTTGAACAGCAATCTGAGTTACATATGTTAATAGAGCATAATTAATTAAAGGAGACGTTCAAAAAATGTATAGAGCCTGGGATTAAAATAATTGTAAATTTGAACAGCAATCTGAGTTACATATGTTAATAGAGCATAATTAATTAAATTTTTTGGTGTATTTAAAATAATTTTACACCCCCCCGTTTTTTTAAAAATTGAAATTGAAAATAAGAATCCTTAATGCAATATTATGATTATTGCAATTGGCAACCCCATGGCCAAATGACAATTGAGCAACCAAAAAAATTAAAATTATTTAGAACGCTGTCAATCAAACTGATCAATGACAATGACATCATGACGTTTCTCGTAATTATATTTTTTTCCACGCGTTTTGTTATTTCACTAATAAGGTGACAAATATTTTTCGTCATAATTACATTAAACTGCAACTAGAATAATATTACAAGAGAAAAGTACTGTAATAGAATGCAATTATTGACGTGATTGCAATATTTATACTGCTTAGGAAACGGATAATTAAAGGTAATGTGCGTTTTGTTTTTCTATTACATTTTTTAGATTTTTACAAAAATGGTTGCTCCTAAAATTCGTGTTTAGTTAAATTCTAACAGCTTATTAAATAAGCTTTCCAATGAGGTATATCACATTGGTGTTCAAAATTCTATCCCACTTTTGACCTCTCCTTTTTTGGTGTATTTAAAATAATTTTACACCCCCCCGTTTTCTTTTAAATTGAAATTGAAAATAAGAATCCATAATGCAATATTATGATTAATGCAATTGGCAACCACATGGCCAAATGACAATTGAGCAACGAAAAAAATTAAAATTATTTAGAACGCTATCAATCAAACTGATCAATGACAATGACATCATGACGTTTCCCGTAATTATATTTTTTTCCACGCGTTTTGTTATTACACTAATAAGATAACAAATATTTTTCGTCATAATTACATTAAACTGCAGCTAGAATAATATTACAAGAGAAAAGTACTGTAATAGAATGCAATTATTGACGTGATTGCAATATTTATACTGCTTAGGAAACGGATAATTAAAGGTAATGTGCGTTTTGTTTTTCTATTACATTTTTTAGATTTTTACAAAAATGGTTGCTCCTAAAATTCGTAATTAGTTAAATTCTAATAGCTTATTAAATAAGCTTTCCAATGAGGTATATCACTTTGGTGTTCAAAATTCTATCCCACTTTTGACCTAATTGTAATAGACAAATGTCGAAATACTAGTGGAATCCTTTTTGTTATTATTTTTTATTTATTTATAGGAAACTCTACAGCTTTGTGATATTTTCATGCAATCTATTAACATTGTATTCTATTAATCCTTATTTTATCTTCGACATAATAATATATCTATTAGAGAAAAACTTAGCATAGTCCTTTCCATAGCTGGCTGAACGACATTAATTTTATGAACCAGTCGTATCGTGGATACACGTTTCGGCTCTGTATACCATAACGGGTAGGACGCACAGATTAAAAACTTTCGTCTTAAGACTTTGTGAAACTGGTGCTTGAAGACTCGACGTAATTTTCTATATGGTGCCCAACCTAACTGTATTCCTCTATCACTCTTTAGTCTAGTGGGCTCATATCAGGGCTTAATCCATAATCAATAAATTATTCGATGGGCCGGTGGCGTGTTCGGTAAGATACTTGCTTTTCACGCCGCAGGTCGTGGGTTCGATTTCCACCCGAGACAAACATTTGTTATATATGTCTGTTCGTCTTGTGTCTGGGTGTAATTATCTATATTTAAGTATATATTTACAAAAGAAAAGTATTATATGTAGTATATTACCAGTCATCTGGTTTCTAGAGTATAAGCTCTGCTTAGTTTGGGATCAGATGACCGTGTGTGTTCATGTCCCACTATACTATTATTATTATTCCACTTATCTCTTAGATTTCTTCCTCTTTCTTTTAATTGCGTATCCAATTCTTTAGATAGACTGACTTCACAAATAAACGAAAGTGTTTCTCTATCATTTCCTAGAGTAAAGATAAAGTGGTTGGTGTAAATGACACTCTGTTATCTAACGAGGATTGACTGCTTTCTGTAAACGAGTTAATAGAAACAGTTTGAGTTAGTAATAAATTAAGGATAAGATAACACTTGATGGAAATGTCAGTTTAACAGTCGTTAAACGTTCATGCAATTGCGTTTACTGTGATTGAAATGTTTAAAGCTCAATTTTAATAATTATTTATAGTTTAACTATACTAGCAATTTATACATAAATAACATAAATATTTATCTTCAAACAGTAAAATCGATATATGTTCGGTCTATTTGAATAAAAGGCGATAAAAAATGATACGATATAAAATACATTTATCAAGTATAAACAATCATTTATTCATAAAAATATTAGTTAACAGTTTACACCAAGGCACTTATATTTTATACTAATAATAACTATTAACTTACTAGCGGACCCCGCAGACGTCGTCCTGCCCGGTGAAGCAGTGCCACCTACCGGGTCCGAAAACAGAATACAACCTATAAGATTTCATAATAAAACTGTTCGGAGGAGTTTTTTTAATTTTTCTTTGCTTAAAAACCATTCTCGTACTTCAAGGAATAATATAAAAAAAGAATTAGCGAAATCGGTTCAGTCGTTCTCGAGTAATGCTTACCAACACATTTTGCGATTAATTTTTATACAATCATAAAACTACACAATATATATTGTTAATTAAATTAACAAATTTAAAACCATAAGATACCTATATTTAGCCAACTATGTATATATATTTCTCCTTATCACACCAGGCGGATCATTTTATGTCTTACTAAAGTTAGTAACCTTGGATAAAACTATAGAGTTAAATTTAGGAAAGTAAACTTTCTAATTAAATTTTTTTTTCATGTCTTTTTGAGTGTAGGCGTGTCATGCATTTGTAAACTACTGCAAAACTTGGATCTCTTAAACGTTTTAAAAGGGTCACAGTAACAACACGCCTGTGTACATACATTGTTACAAAAACTATGCAATTTAGATGAAGGACGTCGGGACGGTGGGCTTGTGTAGGATAAATAACTAATAAACCTCGATAAGGCGCTGTTTCTACGCAAATCTGGGCCAAGTTTATATAGAAGTACAAGTCTGAAATATAAGTGAAATTTGTGTGACAATACCTATGCATATACATATCTGAAAGCTATCAAAATAAAAAAAATACCACAAAACAAAAACATCATATTAGAAATTAGGGTGAATATTAACTACATATTTGTACCGGCAACCTTGCACATTCCATCTTGGGAGATCCCAGATGTGTCGGTTTTTAGTACCAACATAATCGTATCCATTGAGGCAGTTTCAAGAACGTAGAGCACTAGAGCTTCTAGAAAATAGTGGATAACCACCCTGAGATACATTAACGATAAAAAAAAAACACACACAAGTATTAAGAGTATTATTTGCGCTCTTTAAGTAAACAAATTTTTGATATTAATTTATACTAGTTTTTTTTTAATACTACCTACACAAAGTAAGTAATCATGAAATCCTAAAATACTCGTAGAATTAAAAGCATTTTTTCTGCGTTATTCCTTTACAATGGCAGGGGCCACTTAAAGAGATTGCTCTGAGGCCTCAACGCACATTCATTCTCTCAAGATAGGATTCAGTTAATATGAGCATTCTCTGCAAAAAATATACTGCCCCTAGTGCCGAAATAAATATTGTTAAGCACTGTCGGTTGCAGATGCCACGATATATGTCTACTTATATATAGGTACTTGGGAGAGATAATGTGAGCGATAAGGTGAATGGGATTCTGTAACTGTCTGTGAGTAGAGCTATGGAAGGCTAACTTATTTGTTTACTTATTTATACCTAAATAGTGGACTAATTAACGAAACACTGCTAGGCCGCAGTCTTCTACTAACAACCTTATGAGTAAGAGTTGTTATAGGCCTTAACAGTAGTGTACGTAGAAGCCAGTGTGTGTACACGCTACAATTAAGGATACAAAATTTTATAATTTTTTCAAACTAACATCGATTATTTAAAACCATTCAGACGGTTAGATAAGCAACCATGTAGGAATTTGATCTAAGTAGTAACTTTTAGCGTTTAGTGTGCTCTGAGGCATATTCGTGTTTACTCGATGCGTGTGACTGGGTGGTTCGTTGCAACGCGTAGACGGACGAAGACGATGCACTATCGGTGCACTGCCATAGTCGGTAAACTGAGAGATTTTCGCGAAAATATTCGCTTGGATGGTTACTTAATGCAATACCACTACTTCCTCCTTTTTGAACAGCCTACATCTCAGACGCCTTCGGTCGCGCAACACATCACAATCCAGTGTACATCGCGTATACGCGACGCGAATTTTCGCCCGTTGATGTAGCCCCAGCATAGCGAAGCACGGATTTGTTACTCAGTTACCACGCTTAAATTAGTGTTCTGTGTGAAAGCTAACTTGTCGTATCAAGTGGTACTGGCAAATCCATATTACTTTGTCTTTTGTACTTATTCTTGAAACTAAGAAGCACGAAGTATTTTTTCTCCGCACAGCTTGTCCATGAGCTAAGTTTGTCTAGTATTATCTACCCACGTAGTTACAGAAACAGTCTAAATAATAAGAATGTAAGTACGTACTTCTAATGAAATAAAAATAATCGATTCTCAATACCCAAGCCTTTGAAAACACGTCTAATTCAATTCTGTTAATTTCAATCTAATTTTGTCCGTATTGACATTACAATTAGGTACAATAATAGCAACGCTTTACTCACCGCTCTTGTCGAAAATTAATATTTACCGTCGATGTTTATTCTAGTTAAAGGTCCAACCCATTAGTAGGTAGTCATAGGCATACCTACGCATTATTCATAGGTAGGTAGATATGTTAAAGGGAGCAGCCAACTCATGACGAACAAATATGATTATAATTTCTGTCAGCAAGTCTAGATTATGTAGATAATTATTTACCTAACTGTGGAATAAGTACTGATTTCAACTACGAACTCAATTTCAGAATTTCGTGTATGATATCCATCAATAAATAAGGCTCGTTGGTGAAGTGCCTAATAATCATTGATGTCAACGGCCATAAAATCATTCATTGAATTGTGATCCTTAGTGCTAGATATATATTATGATGTCATTCGGAAACCCGATCAGGAAATCCAACCGCACACTTAGGTAGCTATTCGTAATTCTCGAATTCGTAAGTACTTGTTTCAAATTATCATTCTTATCAAACAATTATTGCAACTTTAATCAGATTACCAAGAAATAGATAGCTAAAGTATTTCCCCGTTTTCATACCTGTCTTGTGAATTACGTACAAGTAATGTATATTGGTTATGAATAAATGAAATGAACCGGACGCTTGATAGTTGATTTCAAATGAAATGACCTTCCTTCTTGTAACTAACAAATCTGTAGCTACTTTTCAAACATTGGTCTATAGATTGAGCAATAGATTAGTCCAAAATCCTGCTATCTCTAGGAAATTAACTATACTATATAGCTACCTTCATGGACTATGTATAAAACAATGTAAATATAGGTTTAATGTAGGTTAGGGGGCTGAGTCACTTTCGTCCGTGGGTGTACACCTTTAATTGAATACCCACACGTGGTCCCCGGGTGGTGCAAATCAGGTGACAATCTACTGGTAGGCTTCGACCGTAATTAGTGACTACCTACCAAACAAAGCCGCACCGCCAAGCGGCCGTCTGGTGACTCCATGCAGAGACCCTCTCTGGGTCGGAATTGTTGCATTATTACCTTTAGGGTTTCTGACCATATGGAGGCTCATTCCACTGCCAACTTCTTACTGATAATCATTCGTAATAACGAGTGAATCGGTATACTCGGCTGGGCTACATAATTGCTTAACATCAGGTAAGTTGTAGTCAAGCACCAGCCTATCGCAGAATAAAAATTAGAATAGTTTTATCTTTGTATTGCGCCGTCTTGGCACCTGCGACTCTTGTCAAAGGATTCCGCGGCGTAAACGTAGAGCAGATGCCGCGAGTTCATACACACACTATACACGCAAACGAATTTGTCACTTTCCATTGAAGCACTGTAGTCAAAGGTTCTCATTTCTACCTAATTTGTGTATTTAAGTATATTCGTATTTCATTATAATGACTACTATCGCTTCGACAGTCTTCGGACGGCTCACCGAAAAAGTCCGGTGAACCAATAAAGGTCCTTCCGGCCGATTGGGTTAGGACATCCTCAAATAAAGGAATGACTACAAGCGTTTGCGTGCGTATCTATCTACCAGCAAATCGACTTCTCAACTTCTTGTTATAAATTCTTAGTAGGTATCTTATTAAACGCAGTATAAGATTCTTTAGATAAGAAACGTTGTTTTCGATTAGATTTGGATTATAAGGAAGATTTTTTCTTCCCGGATTTAAAGGAAATGTTTATATTTGTTAATTTCACAAGTTACGTGAATTAGATAATAAAAAATGTAGGTGCGGTGCAACACAATTCAAAATTTCTAAGTATCAGTCCTGATAAGATTAGTTCGGTATTAAAGTAGGAAGTGTCCTTGGAAATGGACTTTGCGATTTATTGATAACGTTTTTGCGTAAGGAGATACAATGCTTCTGGTAATAATGGTAATATAAGGTCGCGGATTTGACTCCCAGCCCACTTCCTTTCTTCCCTGTCCACACCTTTATGTGAATTTTTTCACCGCTGCTGCTCAATATTGGTGAAGGAAAACATTGTGCGGAAACCAGCATGTCTAAGAATCATTCGAGGACGTGTGATATCCACCAACCCGCACTTGGCTAGCGTGTGTGGATTAAGGTCTATACTTTCTCAATTCGTAAGATATTTGAGAGAAGACCTGTGCCCAGCAGTGCAAAGTTAATAATGCTTAAGTAAACGAACGGCACAGATCATAATTCCCAATTCTTTCAACAATTATGGTAGTTGACCTAACTGAATACCAATCTAAAAACTAACAACTGAATAAAGGACTAAACTAATCTAAAAGAATGCATCAATAAATTCTTCCGCATTGTTATCTTCCAGGAACGTAAACAAAAGACTGAGCAGCATTACCAAGTAAATCATTTGGCCAAGTATAACAATATAGTGAATGTCACACATCTTGTGCTCTTGGCACGTGTACCTACTCCTTTAAGCAACTAATGATCTTATTCATAAAAATCTTCTAAGACTCTCTAGTTAATATGGAATTTGTCTCTTTCTTACTATTACAAATGTCAAGACGACAGACAAAGACAAACGAATTATAACCCTATTATAGCTATACTGCCGTTATAAGGAAAAGAGCACATCTGATACATTTTTTGGTAACTGAGTTATTGATATCATCGGAAACAGTACATTTTACCGATTTCGACAGTGTTTATAACTTAGTTACCCAAAAAAATGTCCTAAGTGCCCTTTTTGCTTATAACGGCAGTATAATGAGCTTATAAGACGTTTATGAATACGGGGGTAAATGTTTAAGTTTATTAATATAAGTACGTAGGTACCTACTTTTTTCGCAAAACAGAAAAAAACACGTGATTACAAAATACAACCCGAAATACATCAAAAACCTTGCAAACTGACGTTACGGTTTCCTTTAGAAAAGTTTTAAAACTCAAACTTGCGTAAAGAAGTCGTATAAAGTTGGTTTGATGTTAAAACATTATTGCAAAATGCTTTTAATTTGAATGTAGTATGTTACCTGAAGGTGTAGGCAGAGGTAAATATCAACTACTTTTCACCGGCCCGGTTTCTATAATATAAAATCCCGGTATAATAGGGATGATGACCAGGTATGAAAAATCATAATTATTTAATAATTATGAAAAATAAGAATATTATAAAACAAAATTATTAGACACGTATTCTGTGCTGTATCATAAAAATGGAACAATATTAAGATATAACGCATAAGAATTAACGCATTAAAGTGGGAGTCCGCTTTGTCATACCTCTGTAAAAAACTTGCATAGGTGTGACGTCATTCGAAATTTCGTTTGGACGTATGTTTCTAATATTTTGAATTTAGTTATCTGACGAACAAAACAAAAAAATGACGTCCGAAAGTTTACCATTGGAATTACGTCGTAGTTCATTAGGAATGCTTTTGCAATTATTGCGGGTAATTGCGTTTAAAGTAGGAAATTTATTGGAAAGTTGCAAGACTGCACAACTATATGTATTGTGGGCGAGCACATAAATCAATCACGTAATATAATTGGTGGTTTAATTAAGATTTACAAAACTTAGATTTTGTAAATCTTAACTCTCTCTAAACCACCAATTATATATTTATATTAGATAGGCATCTAACTAAGGCGTGATTAAGTAGTTTAAGAGTTAATTATTTTTCTTTAAAATATATGCCAAAATTGGTACCTACTTAGGTTTTATTTTTGATGGGCCGGTGGCGTGGTCGGTTATATTAATTTTAACCTTCTTCTAAATAAACCGAGTATTCTTGATACTCTTTCGCGGCAAACCGCCTGGACGGATTCTTAAAATATGTGCAACTGCAAATATATAAGCTACTTTTTAACCGGTAATAATGTAATATTATGTTCTTCTCGGTGCCTTGGTGGTCCAGTATACCACTGGCGTGTTCTATTTATAACCGCGAGATCCCGAGTTTGATTTCCTGGTCGAGCAAAAAGACTTTTCTAATATACTTAGAGAAATTTATAAATTTTCCATAGAGCCCAATGAATGGCAATAGACTCGCCCTCTATTTTATGGGACCTAAACATAGCCGGTGAAAGTGAATGATATTCACTCCTGCCTACACCTTCAAGTAATACAGGCGTGACGCAATGTTATATATTTTCTCCTGGTACACGATACGGACAAATCACAGCTGGGAACTTGTAACTTGTATCGTAATTTTTAGCTGTACCTACGTATCTTCCTACATTGTTACACTAAAGAGGCGCATGAGGTCTAACTCTATCAAATTGATATAACAAACACGAACATAATCTGATACTTAAGCGTGTTTATAAGAAAAATCACTACTTTCTCTAAACATATATGTTTGGCAAACATCCAGTAGGAGCGTGATAGCCCACTTAGACATGTTCTCTTACTTGATAAGTAAATAACATAAGTTTGTTGTACAGTTGTCCCAAGTTTGGGTGGCACTTTTAGGCAACTGTGTGTCGCAACTTTTTATACAGTAAATTACAAAAAGTATTTGAATGTTACATAGGAGAAGTGTAGCCGCGGTGACGTGGTGGTTTTACTCGGCTTTGAAATATAGGTTGCGGTTCGATCCCTGTAGGCCAATTCACGTAATTTCTTGAAGCGCTTATCAAGTTGCGGTGCAGTTGCAAGTAAGTTTACTTCTTAGTGCAAAATGGTATTCTTGTAATTGTCTTAAAATGACATACACGCTTAGCGTTCGCGTGACTCAAACTTGACTCGAGCGCATCTGACAGCGATTGTCAAAATTACGAGAGTAAAAATATGGTTGTTTTGATCGAAATTTAACTGCAACCGCACTGCAATAGACCTTATTTAGTTACGTGAATTAGAATACGGGTGGTGTTCAGAACTTTCGTGTGAATTTTTTCGTCATCACTGCTCATTGCCATCATTATAAAAATTATTTAAAACTAAAAATCAAAAGACATGACATTTACCAATCCCCCCTTGGCCAGCTTGTGTCTTGTTCTGTTATGTTCAAATCTGTTATTGTTGATGTTCGAAGTCTTTAATGTTACAGAAAATAAAATGTGGTAACATACCTAGAACATGCAATTATTTGAAGGAAGAACCTTGTCTACTCACTCTGTTTTTGACGAATATTAATTTTCAAGAAAAATATCCATAAACGAAATTCTGTGACATCATCGCCTCATTAGGGGTGCGGGCACGTTTCTAACAAGACGCGTGACAGACGGCGCTGTATTGAACTTTTTTCACCTTAGCCCTAACGCCCACCTAAGCAACGTGATCTGGTTCATAGCTTGACGAGCTTCAGGAGGTAAAGAAATTGAATTGCGTAGCGCCTATTATTGTGACGTGACATGACCAGAGTAATGATAATGTAAAATCACTTTCCATTAATTACGCTTAGGTGGAAACATAACCTTATTACTCGTGGTATTCAAATGATTATTTTTTAAATTCATTATTAATTTCTTCAGCTTGATTGGTATGTTAATTTTTTTTAGACTCATAAAGCTTAAACCCTTAGGTTACTTTACTTATGGTGCTTAGTCCATTTTGATAAGGCCAAAGAAATTAAAAATAATAATAATTAAGTGTATATCTAATTCCACCTTTCTGATTAAATACGTGTTTAGTGTCCTGGGTCTTGGCCGGATTCAATTCAAATCTCGAGTTTCTTCACAGCGTCAATCCTGGCTTACAGGAGTAGCAGTAGTGGGATTGGGGTGGCTGGTTAAGTCCTGAAATAAGTTATACACTAAATAGATACTATCGTTTTAACTAAACGTTTGTGTGAAATAGAAGCTAAAAGTGAAATTCCGCTACAAGTATCAAGAATCAATTTATGCCCTATACGCAAAGATCAATTTGAATTCTCAGAAGCGGTGAAAGTCTATGATGCATAAAAGGTAATGTCTGGCTTATCAGACTCAGAATGCTGAACGATTACTGCTAATCGCTTATCCTTCACTTAACTGCGTACCAAGGAAGCATTAAAAAGAGGTAGATTTCACAGTAATTTCCTACATTGTCACGTGTTTATATAAAATTACTAACCCGCCCCAGCTTCGCCCGGGTAGCTGCAGCCCACACAACAATTTACGAAAAATGTGTTAAATAAAGCACCGCTCAACCGATTTTGTGCAAACTTCACATAAACCATCTACTAAATAGTCCGAACAATGCCTAAACATTTGGTTTGAATAGGTTGAATAGCCCGTTTTTGAGTTATAAAATTACAACTAAAAGTGGCATTGATTTTTATATACATAGATATATTAATATTTTCACATATAGGTACACATAGCGCCATCTAGTCCCAAATTAAGTAATTATATTTGCTTGTGTTACGGGTTTTAGGAGCAGACATACTACTTAAGTACATATTTTTTGTATATACATAGATTTGTAGATACATTACATTACCCAGACACAGAATAAACAATCGTGCTGATCACACAAAGATTTGTCCTGGGTGGGAATCGAACCCACGATTTTCGGCGTAGCAGTCAGGCTCAGTAGTCACTATGCCAACAGGTCAGTCAATATGATATGATGGATTTGCGACTGCGCAAGGGTATACAATAAGGTATAAATACTGATAATCACTTCAGTATCCTTCACTTAATCCATTTTAGTGTCCCACTACTGGGCACAGGTCTTAAGATAGATAGTAGTCAACTCGTAAGATAGTTGAGAGACTTTAGGCTTTAATCCACACAAGCTGGCCCAATTCGGTTTGGTGAATGTCACATGTCCTCGAATGATTAGTTCTTAGACATGCCGGTTTCCCCACGATGTTTTCCTTCGCCGATATTGAGCAGCGGAGATGAAACAATTCACACAAATATGTGTGCGTAATACCAGGACTCGAACCCGCGACCTTATTTTTTAAAGCGAAGCGTACCGCTGCCCTACCGCTGCTCTAAATACTAATAATTTAAACGTATAATAAGGATGACACATTTTTGTGTTTGATCTGTCAGATAGGTACCTAATTAAAAAAATGGACAAGTATTTCTTTCACCTTTTCACCTTTGTCCGTAAGTGTACACCTTTAATTGAATCCCCACACGTGGTCCCCGGGTGGTGCAAATCAAGTGACAATCAACTGGTGGTAGGCTTCGGTCGTTGTTAGTGACCACCTACCAGATAAAGCCGCACCGCGAAGCGACCTTGCCATGTTCCGGTGCGATGTCTGGTGACACCATGCAGAGAAGGTGGGTCGGAATTGTTGGTCCTTTAAAGTTTGTAACCATAAGGAAGCTCATTCCACTGCTACCTTCTCACCGATAATGATTGGTAATCACGAGTGAATCGGTATACTAGGCTCGCGCGTTCCATCGTAGACTAGATCATTGTTTAACATCAGGCAAGTTGTAGTCAAGCCCCAGCCTATCGTAGAATAAAAAATAAAAAAAGCGAAATCTCAAATGTCGTTTCTTAATATTATTAACATTGTGTATGTAACTTCGTATAACATTTTGGTAAACCGCCTATTATTCTAAGAACGTGACCAATTCTGTGTAAAGATATTACGTCAGTAACCTCTATTCTCAGTAGAATTTCTTTTATATACGTCAAAGTTCAAATACTTGAGTTGAATTTTGATGTAGTGTAGACTAAATTGCAATTTATCATTGTTTCAAATGACATTCCTAATTAGGGTGTCCTTACATTTTACCTTGTTTAAATCTAACCCAATTATTCGTCATGGCAAGTTGAGATGAGAAAATAAAACCTCATTTACCATAAATTTGACAACTTTACCACATTGTGTTCAAACATCTTTAACTATTAATATTAAAATGCTGAAGAGTATAAACGTTGAAGTTTTTATTCCATAACACAAACACGCGTCAATGTGGGAAAAATACTGTGAAATTTATCTCTTTTTAATGCTTTCTTGGTTGAACGTGTTAATCATAGGGCCAACTGGTCCGTATTGAAAAATTTTTGGACTGTTATATAGCCCATTGATTGAAGAAGAAGCTCCTTTTATCACGCTGCTGGGCATGATATAAAATGTAGGTTACTGAGGCGAAGGCACCGGTGGAAAGCTAGTATAATTATAAATGGGATTTGAGTCATTTATTCGGTACCTATTTTTTATAGATGATTTTGATGATGTTGTAGATGATGATGACTCACGTCCAGATCTTGCCAGCTTGTAGAGATAGCTTTACAAGTTGGCAAGATCTGGATGTGAGTATAAATGAATTGTGTGGCGTCCTTTATAAATTTTTCAAATCACCATCATCGTTATCATCAGCCTGCTCTAGTCCACTTGATGACATAGGCCTCTCCTAAAGTACGCCACTGAGCGATCCGAGGCTTTCTTCATCCAGTTCTTGCTGAGATATAAATTTTACATTTTTTTTTAAGAAATAACTTCTACTTTAATTAGGTACTCCAACTTTTTCCTACAGTGCTGTGAATGCAGACGAGCTACTGAAAACTTATTCCCTTTACGTTTTAAAATTTCATACCAGACAATCCCTTCTTTTATTTATCAAATTAATTTAAATTTTAGTTCAATTACTAAAGGTATATTTTCGCTTGTCCACAGGATGAAGAAACTAAACAGCTGCCAGTGGTGCCAAAATGCTGTCCAAGTGGGCAGAACCTCACGGTCACTATAGAAGATGGGAATCCTAAGACAGTGTGTGCAAGATCATCGCTGACATTTCAGCCTATATTCCACGATGCGAACGAAACACATATATTTAGTTATGACAGCAACTTGTACGAAACGATTGTTGGCAATCCATGCCGATATGAAAAGTAATTAAAGGTTTTAATTTTATGTATAAAATAACTTTTAGTAATTCAAGGTACGAGATGATTACTAACTCCATACTTGTTTAACTTACAAGTTAAATGTGTTTCACCGCACAAAGGAGAGGTAGGGCACAGTTTTCTTCCCTGAATGAGCAGTCGTCACCTGATTGTTTATTGTGTTCCACTGTGTGAGCAATAAATACTATCATACATATTTGACGAAATATCTAAAATATTTTCCAAGATTTTTGTTAAGACGAAACGAGGCTAAGACTTCTGAGTAACTTTATATTTTTGTTATACAATACTCACTGAACATCAGGCACCATTTGATAATTTCATACGTTACCGTAGTAACGAGTGAACCGATTCTGATGATTAATAATTGGATTAATATAAAAATCAAAAACGCTGGTGAATCCTTATAAAATGTTTTACTAGTCTATTTAAGTTGGTATTTCTAAAGTAAAAACAATTCAATTCCTTCGCAGATACAAACTACAACCCGACGTGTACAGTCGAGATGAATTTTATCTACTCGTAAATGGGTCTCTCTTCGTGCCGTATTCACAACCCCCACTATTAGGCACGAGGGACTATTGTATGGAAACTTTTTGGAACGAATCCACACCAGCCGGTTTGACGCTACCAGTTGTGTGTTTTACCACTCCTATGGAAGAAACAAAAACGTCGGCAACGCTTATAGCCTACGCTACAGGTTGGTATTTCACCTCTCTGTCCCTTTTCAGCGTCGATATCACTTACATAGAAAATAATAGCAGAAGTCAAGTGGCAACTTGACCTACTGCCATATGCCTGAAAGTGCCGAAAGGCCGGCCAACCAAATATGCCTCAACTGCGGACTTTACAATCACTTTACAACATATAAAACAGAGTCCCTCCCTCTGTTGATTCTTGATGAACTCAAAAATTACTATTAGGATTTTTATAGGATTTATTGCATCAGGTAGATAATTTACAAGGGTTTATCGAATGATTGATATAGTATGTCTTATTGCTGTGCTCTATAGGGCCAGGTATAAATAGCTGGTGCCGTTCAGTGTTACTTTGACATGATTATAAATATAGTTCTAAGTAGGTAATTTCTGCTAACTTCAATCAAAAATACATTTATGTGACAACCAGTTATGTGGTCTACTTTAAACGTTTGAATGAAATGCTGATGCTCATTAAAATGGTCAAATGGTTATGGTCTACTCAAAATTGTTTCATGATACAAAATGTGCACAGTAAAATTAATGGATTCCCCAAATAATACTTATCTGCCTTTTACCTTAATGATACTGTAGCCCACAATATTTTCTCAGAATCTTTGTAAACCATTTTATATTAAACCCTTCGTGATTCGTGGGAGCAAACAGCTGGCAACCAGTTCAAAGTAAATACTTATCCCGAATATAAATAGGTTTTAGTTTTTGTAAGTACTTAGTCCCTTTTAACCGTAAATTATTAAGTTGATGGTCAGTAGTCGCTGAGTTTAAAGAGAGGATTATTTTGTAATAAGTTTCAGTGTATCAAAGGTGTATTAACGAAACGTTTCTTAACTACTTAAGTAAAAATAGATACCTGTTTCAGTAACTGTATTATTTTTTTTATACTAGGCTGTCGCTAAATCTTACTTAATTAATATGTTTTACTGTAGATTGGATCATATAAATTTTCAATAAAATGCATATACCATAAAGTGTTAAAGTAGTGATGACTTTTATGACAGGACTATTTACTAACGGTCTTTTCTTCTCTTTAGTTAAATTAGTTAAAATCGGTTTTGTCTCTTTCTTACTAGTATAAAAGTCAAAATGACAGACAATGACAAACGAATTATAAATATATTATTTTAGCCGTAATGAGCTTATAGGACCTTTATGAATGCGGTGACAAATTTTTAAATTTCAGATAGCTAAGGAGCGTATCCTTTGCCCTTAGTAACTGACGAGCTAGAAATCAGAGCACTTTTTGTCAGATTTACTGAAATCCAAAACATAGTATTGAAATTAACTTATAATATTTTTTAGGTCTATTAATATCGGTGCCATTTCTACTGGCGACAGCGTGCGTGTACCTGTTCATCACAGAGCTAAGGGACACACACGGGAAAGCATTAGCTTGTCATACGGTGTGCTTATCAATCGCCTTCACATGTCTTGCTACTACACAACTTGCGGGTCACGCGTTCCCGACACCAGCGTGTACTGTTATGGGTAAGTTAGTTATAATTAAAAAAAATGCAGGACACGCATGGCAAAGTAATAGCTTGCCATACAGATGTGCCATGTCAATTGTCTTCACCTGTCTCGTACGACACTTCTGGTGGACTACCAGTAGCAAAATGTCTGTAACAAAAGTAAGAAAGGCATGGCCTAGCATTCGCTTGCCATACAATGTAGTTGGTCAATCACCTCAACATGTCACGCTACAAAACAGGTGGCAAGTTTGGTGTTTGCGAATTTGAAAGCGATGTTTTAGAAGGATTTTGTTCAGAACTTAATAATAAAAGGAGAGTAATAGTTGTAGTTAGGACATGTATCAAGGAGTTTTATTGTACTTATTACTTAATGCGTAAAGTCCTTTCACAAACTCCGGTCATTAGTAAAATGATCTGTTCGTGGGTGTTTTAGGTTTAGGTAAATGAGGCTCTTACTGCAGCGTTTTTAGATCTTACTAGTTCTGTATAATGTATATTGGTAAATAAAGTAGAATTACTAAGTTACAATTAATAAAGTTTTTTTTTTTACTTTAACTTTAACGACACGCAATTACATGATTTAAAAATAAATAAAAATAGTTTATTTCTCACCAGCTAGCTACATTTCATTGCAAAAGATGATTTATATAAACAGGAACATTTAAAACAAGGAAGTTATAATTGCAGCAATTTTTCTCGTGCGTAGTTTATTAAAAATACTTAAAATTATAGTTTATTCTCACACTGTACGTATAATCAGTCATTTTACTTTCACTACCTACTTAAAATTATTGACAGTGCTTGGTAATTAAGTAAGTAATAATTCATACTCTATCGCATCTTTGTCTTCGAAACATAAATACTACTTGTAGCCACTATATCGATTAAAATTCTTGTTATAACAACACCAATTGAAAGAATCAATTTATATTATTTATGAGCGTTGTATCCTGCTCAGATACTGACAATTAAAATGAAATACGGATACCTATTTATTGACAATAATTTTCGAGTACCACAATAGGACAGTTGAATCTATTAAATTTTAATGAGCCTTAAACAGTAACGATCAATTTTGTTAGAATTGTTTTCTGTTATGGGTAGGTATTAATGGTTTCTTCATTTATAAATGCACGTATTTTTTCAATAATTTTTGTAAAAATAAATGTTAAATTTTTATTTTAGGTATAGATATTGAGATTTCATTAAATTTCTTTTTTCAAACTTCAAATTCCTCGTGGGAATATTTCCGCAAGAAATTTAGCTTTTGAAAACAGTATTATATTTAGCCGCCTGGGAATAAAATGTTAAACGTGTTTTGGAGAATTTTTAATAATATCTAACTTTAGCATTTTATTTCAGCGTACCTCATCCAATTCTCGTTTGTATCCTGTTTCTTTTGGCTGAATGTGATGTGTTTCGACATCTTCTTAAACGTTCGGTAAGTAACATTTAATGTTTCCATTATTGTACTGTCAACATTCAAACAACTCTACGCTATTTCGTTTTATATGTTTATTCCTGCGTCCATATTTTATAGGTATATTAGGTACTCACGTACATATGTAAATCGTTTCTTGTGTTTTATTGTTCACATTTAATGTTTCTGTGACGTTATCTTGTCCAATTGACAGGTAATATGACTGTAGACTTTAAATACATACAAATAATATTACTCCTTGAGTATAGGATTCGATTTATGAATGCATTTATTGGTGTTATTTTTTTAAATTATCCTTTATACAGTTTTATAGAGCCTTGTCTTAATATTTATGTCACCTGGCTGGCAACACTTATACTTAACTTAGTGCAGAACTTAGGTTTGCTAACCAAATAGGTTGGATGTATAACCTGACATTGAGCAATAATGAAGGGTACCATGGCCTGACTTGTTTTAATTAAATACGTACAATAACTTAATTTGCCTCATTGATTCAGTAGCAGCGTATTCGCAACTAACCAAATTTTAGTTTACACTCTTAGAAGACTTTCGTCCTTTCAATAATAGGCTGTAAGGCGTATGAGATTATAATTTTGATTTTCATTCAACTAGGAGGTACATCAACTCTTCAGTTACAAGACGAAGCATGAGACGAAGATTTGCGTGGTACAGCTTGTATGCAATCATGTTCCCAATAATACTATTGGTGATTACTATTACTATGGACTTATCTCCGGCAGTTCCCAGTACATATTTAAAACCAAACTTTGGTGTAAAAGGATGCTGGTTTCAAAGTAAGTTACTAATGATTTCAATCTCAAATATAAATGAAATTCTACAAGGTGGAATTTTCTCACCATCTTCAGAAGATACATAGGCTAAAACATTCCTGTATTTTCTATCGCTTGGCATCACAATGGGTAAAATTTGAAATAACTACCTATTCTATATCTCAAAGTATAAAAAGAATTATCGGACAAAATAATTAACAAATGGTGAAATTCTTGGAAATTTTAAATTTTGATTTGGAATATCACGCATACACGGCTACACATCAAGCTATATATTTACATTATAAGCTGATCTCGCAATGAATGGGATATCCGTACAACGAGAGGTCAGCTTATACTGGAAATGTATATCTTGAAGTGTTTGCCGTGTGTACTGAAATTTCATTTTAGTAAAAATAATGATACTTAACAAAAATATGTCGACTTAGTTGGAACAGTGAACTATCCATTTATCAAGAGAATAACATTAACATCCACTTGCTAAGAGACATATGAAAATTTCTAAAAGAAACTTATATTTCGCAGCGGATCAAGCAGCTTTACCATATTTCTACGGTCCGGTAGCTGTAATCCTCATCAGTAACCTTTGTATATTTTTCTTCACGTCGCGAGCCTTCGCTTTGCATTATGACAAGCTCAAGGATGTCACCCGTGAGTCATTTGTATTCATATTTGTGTTTACGATTCATAAAGTTGTTGTGGCTCGAGTTTATTTTGTGTACGTAATGTTAATTGAGCGTGAAAATATGATGTGATGCCTTATGAATGATGGCAATATTTTTGGAACTAAGTTCTTTTACTCGGCTTACAGTAGCATTGTAATTGCCAATTACTATAGTATATTGGTAAGATACTTCACGTTGCAGGTCGTGGTTTCGATTCCCACTCAAGACAGACATTTGTGTGATAAGTTTGTTTGTGGCTGGCTAAAACTATCGATTGTTTAGCACAAAACAAAAGTGTATTTATAAAATGTTATTAGTTATCTGATTTCCATAGTACAAGCTCTGCTTAGTATAGAATCATATGACCGTGTGTGATAATGTTCTAAAATATTATTATCATTGAGTAAACCAACCACAATTAGATAAATCTCTAATTGCTTTGTTGACTCGTGAAAAATGTGTCTGGGACACAGAACACGTTAAACGTGGGTTCATATCAACGTCTGAGTTTATAAATATACTCGTCCTATTCTGGCGTTGTATGTTAAAGAAAAGTTATATCAATCTTTTCTTCCCTTTTTCTTTTTTCCTGTTTAATATTTTTGTATACATTTTTAATTTTTTACTCTCAGCTCTAGATCTTACGCACTCAGACTTCAGCACATCAGATGATTGGGTGCGATTAGGCACTGTGTTGGGCCAGCCCTTGCAAGTCAATGAACAAACGTCTTCGCCGCCGCGGGAAGTGACGACCAACTTTAACCAGAGACTTAAGAAATATAAGAAAATGTAAGTTTACAGTTGTCGCCAGTTTTTAAAGCAAAATTTATGATAAAAAGTTAGTGTAAAAATTATTTGAATTTATTAAAAAAAAAATCTAATAACGATTAACATTTTCATACCACTTTTTTGATTCTACTAAGTTAGCACATAAGCCTACCTCATAGTAAGTTGTCCCCGTTGTCTATAGACGTATGCAACTCCAAAAGCATTACACACACAATGCCGACTCTTTAGAATCCTTAATACCTTTTTTTAGGGTCCTGTATTGCAGTCTCTTGGGAAAACCGTGGCTCTCTCTCGTAACTTATTCCATGACTTCAGCTTGTGAGAATTTATAAATTTCTCTATATCTTTTAAATAAAAATGAATCTCCGAAATGTATTTAAGCGCATAAAGCGTATTAATACATAAGGGAACAATGCTGTAGTTTCTTAGGGAAACCGTGATATCACTAATTTCACAGTTTCAGCGGACGTGGGTTAACATTAATCTAAATTCTTTCAATTTCGTTTAGATTCCGTACGTGTTGCCTGTTATCCTTCATCATGGGTCTCTCGTGGGTGTTAGAAGTGGTGTCATGGGCGGCGGGAGCGGGCTCCAGTGCTGTGTCCGTGTGGTCGGTGTTCGACCTCATCAACGCGCTGCAAGGAGTCGTGATATTCGCCATTTTTGTAATGCCTAAACCCGTTCGTGCTCTTGTTAAGGTACGTTTAGATAATGTTTTTCAAATTACTAAAAGCATTTTTTTATAATTATAATTTTTTTAAATATTATATTAAACAATCTGGCGAATAGTGTAGAGTAATAATTATATTCAGACCTACGAACAATAAAATATAATAGGTAGGTACTTATTAATATTAAATATTGTAAGAGTCGGTCTGGGACAAGTACCTACTTAGATATTAATTTGTAAGTTTAGCATAAAATTTGTTATGTTATGTATTCGTTTTATTATTTTATGTGATGGATATTTTCGAAAGACATACAAGGTATTGCGTGGTTTTTTTAAATATTTTTTTAAACAAAACGTATTGTACACTGAAGGTCTCCCTTAGGTCACTTTACACTTTTTACCTACAGAGTAGTTAATAACTACTCATAAACGAGTATGATTTTTTTAACTTCATTTAATTTATTTGTTATTTGTTTACCAGGAATCCAAAATTTTCCAAACATGCAGAAGAAAAACGGACGGATCTGAAGTATCTGTAGTGAGTGAAAGAAATAGCATCATAGGGCAAGGCAGAAGAGACTATGTGTAATGCAGTGGTTACAAACTATTTGTAAAGAATTATAATTCGAGACTGATATGGTAACAGTATTATTGGCTTTGGAGTTTCGGTTCAGAGTGGTTACTTTTTTTAAATTACACAATTTGACAAGCATTTTTATGTTATTTGCTAGGCTGTTTTGTGTTAAGTGAAAGTAGTCATATTATTATCAATCCACTCCAATTTTTAACTCCAAAGCGGCATTGGGAAGCAACTGTGCTGTGTGAACTACATTCACGACTTTGTTCCTGTGATAGCGTCAAAAAACATTATTGTCCTTTTGTTATTTATATCATTTTTTTTATATAATTAATTCATGGTTGAATGTTACGAGACAAGCTGTTATATGTTACTTTTGTGTGATTAAAGGACGTTCAACGAAGCGTCAAGTCCGCTGGTTATTTAAAGTATGGTTGTTAATATTTAGAGTAAGAAAATTTAATATTTTTATAATACATGACCAAGTTAATAATTTTATCTAAGCGTTTGCTGATCGCTTCGGCGGCAGAACCTACATTCTTGATAGAATATGTAGTGCCATACAATAGAAAATAGATAACGCACCGACACACAAGCTTAGTCCAGATCGAGCTTATAATAATGTATTTAAAAGAGAAAAACAGAATTTTCAATTACATTCCAAGGCAGTGGCGCGGCGTAGAGTCACGGTGACTGTGGATTACGTTGACGCCATGCCACTCTCGGTCTTGTCCTACGT
The DNA here is from genome assembly GCA_936450015.1 of Meganola albula. NCBI lineage: Eukaryota > Metazoa > Arthropoda > Insecta > Lepidoptera > Nolidae > Meganola > Meganola albula. The sequence continues at coordinate 5,400,004 of OW388155.1, read as the reverse complement.
GTGAAGGTGCTTTTAGTAAAATGTGGTGCATTTCCTTTAATTTATGAGAGCTAGTCATAATGTATAATAACATTTTTAGTTAAATAATTTAATTTATTTCGTTGTTAATGTTAAGTGAAACATTTTTTTATAAACATTGTTTTAAAAGATTTAAGAAAATCTACAAAAACAGCACAATTAAATGATTATTTCTGTTTTCAATGATATAAGCTAATGAGGCCTACAATTTATTTTTATTTACTTATCCATTTTAAGATATAATATTAACTACGTAAAATATAGTTGATTCTACCAAATCGTAAACAAAATAATTCTTCTGCCATTATTTCGAAACTAAAGCGTTTAAATCTAATAATGTAATCCTACGCTAATATCTTTAAAAAACTTTCCTAAACTCATTTCAATCGAACAAACTTTGCTTTATAATTTAATAACCAAAAAAAACATTTCATCGAGGTAAAAGTAAATTACCCTTTAGGATAAGACTGGTTTTATGAATGACGGAACGAAAATACGTAAAATATTATTACGTGTAGATAAGATACCGTAAGGCCTAATGATATATGGAACAGGATAAACCAAATTTCATTTAAAAGTCCGAACCAATTTATTAACTGACTTTTAGCTTTAATTCTCGATGCCACCGATAAAAGACACCACAATGAGTATGACATGAGAAATGGTGTGTTTTTAATCTAATCAAAGAAAATTTAATATAAATGAAGTTGTATGGAATTTAAGTAGCGTCACCTAGTGAAATACCAAGCGCTATAATGCACTAGCGGTTAACCGAGGGGGCGGCTAACCGCGCGGCTAGCAGCTCTTCCAGTTTAATATTCAACCGATTAATTCAAGAAATTGTTGCTGTTCGCTTCAACCCTTTTTAGTATCCTGTTGCTGGGTACGGTTCTTTTCTCACCCATTATACGAGTTAATAGAGTTTGTGTAAAGTTTGTGTTACATGTCCTCGAATGTTTCGCTCTTAGACAATGCGATGTTAGATAATTAGATATTGCGGTTAAGTCCTTTCAATCACTAGTGGTTGCATATTGAACTGGAAAAGTGGACAGTCGCGCGTTTAATCAACGTTGCGCCCTTGCGGTTAACTGCTAGTGAGTTATATATAACGCTAAAGAATACAATGTTAGCCATACAAATTGACATAAATCGATCGTTAGTAAATTCGCACTAAGTCGTAGATTATATTTTGTGGTGTCAGGAAAAATTAACTTATTTATATTTAGGTACATTACCTAAATTCTGATTTAATTATACTGGCCTTATCTGAAACTTTTAGCTAAAAGTGATTTGCAAGAAACCTAAGTATCTATCTACCAAATAATTTACCTTTTACCTGAATACTATAAATTGTGTGGATTTTATAAATTCTTAACATTAAAGCTACGCTTTTGAGGAACATTAGAAAATATTTATCAATACTTATCTAATAATCCACGACAATAATTAATTAGTCATGTAATTTTAAGTGGTTTTCTGTTAAAAGTCATGTATATTGAAGAATATTAATAATTTGGTTTTGTAGAATTTCTAGTTTACAGATTCTATTAAGTAAAATCCTATCAAACTTCCGTTACTAAACAAAGTTACTATAATTGTTACAAAAAACCCATAATTTAGCCATTGATGAAAGAGAAAAAGCAATTGTAATGTTACTATAAGAAAACACGACTAAGTTAAAATTATTTATTGTTTACAGTCAAGTTATATTAAGGTTTTAAGTTTGTAAATTATTACTATCGACCGATTAAGTAAATGTAAGATGAATGTAAATTAAATTAATGTAAGTTAGATTATATGAGTGTGTAACTATGTATAAATTAATTGTTAAATGTTGAGGCGGAATTTTTAAGTGAAATGACAATCTGAAAGTGTATATTTGTCTATTTTGCAAAACATGACGTTAATAAACAAGCTTTATATAAATTAAAGTACCATTTTTTTATTCAAATCTATAGGTTTACCTCTTTATGCCCCTAGACGGAACTCAAAATAATACGACATAAAGCTAATCAATCTGTGTTAATAATCTAGCTACTCCCTAATTACAAATATTCACAAAATGTTTAGATGGAAATGGACGTCTTTTTGTGAGATCAAATTTGATTTGCCAAGTGCACACACAATATGCACACCCAATCGACCTCATAAACATTGTCACCTGACGTAACAAAGACAACAGTTAAGCAGCCTGAGCGACATTGACGTCTTGTGAGTTAGACAACAGACAGGCTGAATGCTATTATGTATAACTGCCTGTTTAGGCAATAGCATGTGATGTTTTGAAGCTATACAAAACCAATGTAAGCTGATCTCGCATTTTATATGATTGCCGGACTTCGAGAGGTTACTTTAAATCGGTGTTGTACAGCTGTATGTACATATGAAATTACTTCCATTCTCAAATTAGTCTCCAGTAAATAATGATCAAGAACTTTATATTTTTAGACCCATTTCATTAACTAAGAGGGTTGTTATAAATTTGACACGTGTATCTGTGTAAGTACCTACAAATCGTGTTGCGACGCAGTTACTAAACTGATGGACCGATTTTGATATTTTTTTTAATGCTGAAGTATTTGAAATGCAGATACAGAAGTCAGCGTTTTTATTATAAATAAAGTTAGGTACAATATCTATAAATGGACTTTAATAGACTTTAAACGATAGGGAAGTCCTAAAAATTTGGAATGTTATAAAAATAAGTCTAAGAATTACAATCACAGGAAACTTACTTTGTAGAACAAAGTTCAAACGTAGATAAATGTACCTACAAATGAAAAGGTACGGTATTTTGTAGCGGTTTAAAAAAGATAGGTACCAATACTTATAGCTAAATAGTTAATAAGTATGTAACTACCTACAAATTCTAACTGAACCCCAATAGCTTTTGACCTGTACCAGTTCAAAGTTGTCCAATAACAATAAATTCAAAACTTAAACTAACACCAATAAATACCGAAAGCCAATTATACGTTTCTATAAATAGATTATTTTCCACCGAAATAAGGGTAAATTATTTGATCTGTCTCAATAGCCATTTTATTTTTGGATTCTCTACAGATTAGTGTAAGCAGATTAGATAGATTGAAATAAAATAAGATAATACTACCAGATAAGACAGATTCGCAAATGGAATTATAGTCTCAAATGTATGATCAAACATGGGAGCACTCGCTTCTCGTCATTTTCAGTAGTAATGAACTAATTAGCATTCACATTAATGTTAGCATGCGAATACTTCATTAGCATTTAATAAATAAAATGTTGTTGCGAAATTCTGTGAAGCAGGAAGTGAATTCACCTCTCGCTTCATAGTTCATACTTACTTCATAAGCATGCACGTGGCATAGGCCGCAACCGACAGCGTTCCTTGCCAACGTAATATATCTCTCTGTTTTACTTGACCTTTATTGACATCTTCCGCGAGTGAAATTATTAGCTCTTTAATTCGCATGTTAACAAAAATCACATACTTCATCTACTTTTACTCACCTTCACCATTTACATACCGTGTATAATAATCGTCTATCATCCATACTCTCTCTACATGACCATCTATCTAAGACTATCTAAGTATTATTTTTTTCACATTTGTCACAACATTGCCTTTAAGCATGTTCACACCGTTTTCTAATTACTTCAATCCTCACTCTATCATTCTGAGTTACACAACATATTATCCATAGCATTTATTCTACTTTTATGCTTAAAATGCTGCTAATAATATTTATAGGCATTTATTTAACATACTTAGTACAAGCTTCCTGAGGCAAAGAGGGGGAGGGATGATTCTCTCTAGACGTTAATCTTGCGGAATTCCTAGCGAATACGGAAAGATCCATCGCCGGTATCCGTTGCTTTCGATTCCGTTTCGAATTGACGCCGAGAATTATTTTTCCACATCATGGAATATCGGGTAGGATTTCGAGCTGGCTTCAGTACCTGTGCCTTTTGAGATTAAAGATTAAAATATGTTTTGAGTACTCTTTTAATTTTTATTTTAGAAGGATGATTGAGAACATGTCCAATTTTTTGGTGAAACCTGTTATTTAACACTTTGAAAATTAACTCAAACAGGCTTATTCCTTTAATCAACGATGATTTCCGTGTTACTGAGCTAAATATTGTCTTGATGTTAAAACAGAATTATTTTTTATAAGCCCTTATAACTGCTTTAAATTTTGAATCAGATACTTTCGACTGATAGAGCTGAAATCTGGTAAATCCGTTTAGATTAGGAGACAATGTATGGATAGATACGTAATGTCATTCAAATCCAACATGGCGAAATATCTAACATGGCGGACGAGTTTTTCTGAATTACCTACACATTTGCAATATGAATGTCAAATGTAAGCACTTTCTGACAATAACGTGAATTTTTAGCACATTAAAATATAGTTAGGTTTGTTTATAAGCCGTTTATAACACTCGTAAATCAGCTAGATTAGTCTTGAAATTTTTAGTCAATTTTAAAAATGTATATTTTAGTAGATACCTAATGAATTTTATGATAAAAAGTACATTTTATGATAGATTTGTTTGTTTAAATACCTACAGTGTATATTGTATATTCATAATGGGTATAGTGAAGACCTTTACTAGCATGAAATGTTTATATGTCACACTAATTCCCTGAAATCTAAACACTCAATTCTCAATCTAATTCCAATACCAAATGGTTGCTTTTAGTTTAGCGTGTTCTATTACTTCCCAAAGGTTGAGTTCTGGTGCTATTCTGTTTATAGCAAAGTGTGATTGATGGCACCTTATCACCAGTTGCAGGGTTACTTAAAATATGGTTGCATAATTCAGGAAAAAACAAATAGTGGGGTGGCTTTTGGCGTGACACTTTTATGGATATTACAGGTAGATAAAATGCGGGTGTTTTAAAGGTGTTAGTAAATTGCTTCAAGAAAAGTCTCTGATTTAAATTATGTAGGTTTACACTACGTTATTGGTCTAAGTCATTGCTATTCTAGTAGATTTACAAGATGCCAGAAATATTATACTTTTTTGCAAGGATTTTAAATAGGAATTAAAATAATTAATTTGCTAAATCCACTTCGATTCTTAGAGTATGTACCTATTAGTTAGTATAGATAATTAATCTCCTAAAAGATCAAGTCTGAAGTTTAGTTAGTTTCTGACTTTACCTATCTACTTACGTGAATCTATACAAAAGAAACTTGTGTTAGTTACACTATTTATAACTCAAGAACGGCCGAAACGATTTGACTAAAAAATGGTTAGGAGATAGCTTAAAACTAGGAGACGGACACAAAATACTTTTTATCCCGTTGCGGTCCCGTGGTACGTGACGTAATATAACAAAACGTAACTGACATGGAATAACAAAACGCAACTGAGAGTTAAACGATTAGTGTGGTAAAAATTGTCTGAAATGGCTTGACCGATTGTTATGAAACTTTGTGTTTTCTTCAGTACCTAGGTCTGACAGTTTGAATTGGACATACATCCTATCCTATCCTATCCTACTAATATTATAAATGCGAAAGTAAGTGTGTGTGTGTGTGTGTGAAGGTTTGTTACCACGTATCTCCACAACCTTCATTAACCAATGTTAATGAAGTATGAAACATAGGTAGTGTATACTCTAAAATAGGACATAGGCTAATAATATTTTCAAAAATCATCCCGTAAGAGGGTTAAATAGAGGGGTGAAGTTTGTATGCAACTTTTTATTCCTTGGTCCTATTCATTTAAAATTCGGTACACATAAACCTTGAGACAAATAATAAGATACGGGTTTTTTATTTTTCCATAATTACCCCCATGGGGTGTGAAAAATGAGTTTTATTGGTAAAAATTAAAGTTTCTCTGGATCTGCATAGTTTCAAGTCCGATTCACTCCAAATTTGGCCGACATAAACTTTAGAAGAAATTACGAAACACGTGTTTTTTATTTTCCCAAAACTACCCCCAGGTGGGGTGCAAAATACGTTTTTTTGGAAATACTAAATATTCCATAACTGATTATTCCTTGGTCCGATTTAACTCAAATTTGGTATAAATAAAGCTTAAAACAAATAATGAAACACGTGTTGTTTATTTTTTCAATATTTTTTATTTTTATCGTAATACTAAGCGGGCGAAGCCTGCGAAATTATTCTGAGTGTGATTTTCTTCAAAGTTAATATCAATACTTCTTCGTGATTTTGGTCTAAATTACTTTTTATTTTGACACAATGACATGTTTGATAACTCTTTGAGATGAATAGAATTCGAAATTTAAATTTTAGTTGCTCTTGGTATTTGAATGAAAAACTTACATTATGGTCTAAGAGCCGTAGTATTTTTTAAAAATCCCTATAGATTTATGGATATGCCTATGGGGGCTTGCCGATTTCAAAATGTTGCTTACACGCCTACACTACTAAACTAATTTTGTATGGAGATAGTTTGAGACCCGGGAAAGGATAGTTTTATCCGACTGTGAAAAAAGAGATTAATGGTTTGGCGTGATAACCGACATCCGCGGGCGAAGCCGCGGGCGGACAACTAGTATGTTTATATATATTGTTTTCGAGCTCTGTTGTTTGTTGTGATTGAAGCCGCGAGTGGTAGGCTAGTCTTAACATATAATCTTTCAAATGCAATGTATCGAAAGCGAATTTCTCTCTTACGTCGATCACGCTGCAGTAGAGCGAATCGATGCGAAGGAGGGATGTTAGCAAGCGATAAGACACGTTCATATCCCCTACCACCGATGATAGATTAACTGGATGACGAACTCGATCTTTTAACGGTGTTTTGAGAAACTGATACCGTGGTAATTGATGGCTTTGATTTAACGTAATTCAATATTGCTGTAAAAGGCTTCAGAGGCTGTATTTTGATAAATTTTGCATTTATACAGGCTTTTTTTAGCGGTACGGGCGTCGCCTTAGATTTATAAGATCGCGAGTTCGATTACCAGCCATGCCCACACATCTTTGTGAAGGTGAAGAAAAACATCGTAAGGAAACCGGCATGTATTAGAACTATTCATTCGAGGACATGTGACATTCACCAACCCGCACTTGGCCAGCGTGTGTGAATTAAGCCCTAAACTCTCTCAACTCGTAAGATAGTTGTGAAAAAACCAGTGCCAAATTGTGGGACACTAAAAAGGGTTGAAGAGAAAATTGTTTTAAAATTGTACACAAAGCTGTACATTTCCAGTATACATTGATCTCTCGATACGAGGATTTCTGTAAAACGAGAGGTCAGCTTATACTGGAAATGTATACGTGAATCTATGTTGTGTTAACTCTTCTAGGTAAACTTACCTGTAAATAGAAAGAAAAAACCTTTGGTAAGCAATATTTATAAATAAGTTCTTGGCAAAAACTCTGAACAGAACTAAATATACTACATAGATTCATCGCGATATCCCTAATCTGATTACTATCGCCCTACATCAGTAGTGGCAATTACTCATCTAGGTAATTTTATAACTTTGACCATAGTACATACTAGTAGTATTACCCATTAGTACTTGGTCACTAGTCATCAATCTAATCGAAGTTGACTAAACTTTTTTATTTTATAATTCCCAAAAACTTTTACACATCAAACTATACATTTCCAGTATAAGCGGATCTCGCATTGCATAGTGATTCCATCGCAATGGAGTAATCCGATAGAATCAGAGTAATCGACATAGCTCATTGAATTAGTAAGCTGAAGTGGTAGTGGACCGGTCATATCTGCTGCGGAACCAACAGCCGTTGAGGTAAACGAGTTCTTGAGTGGAGACCACGGATTGGCAAACGTAGCGCAGGACGCCCTCAGACTAGGTGGAGTAAAGATCTTTGCAGGGTGACTGGTAAGAACTGGATGAGAGTAGTCGCGGATCGTGCTCAGTGGCGTGCTTTGGGAGAGGTCCCTTATTATTTAAGTCCCTTGCTGGACATATTCCAGCAAGGGACTTAAATAGGCTGATGATAATGATGATGATGATGATGCAATGTATAGGATTTCCGCACAACGAGAGGTCAGCTTATACTGGAATTTTATGAGTAGCCGAGTGTAGTTACGTATATACGCAGTACCTTAGCAGCGGTGGCGCAGCGACATCGACCTCGCCTTTGAAATATAAGGCAGCTGGTACGATCGCCGGTGGTGCCCACACATCTTTCCGTGAATTGTTTTAACACCGCTGCTCAATATCGGTAAAGAAAAGTTCGTGAGAAAACCAGCATGTCTAAAAAGTAATCATTCAAATACATGTGATGTTCACCAACCTGCACTTAGCCTAAAATCTCTTGACTTGTGAAATAGTTGAGATAAGACCCGTGCTCTAAAACAGTGTGACAGTAAAAACAGTTGCAGCACGCAGATATCTACTTACTTAGTTTAAAAGGCTTTGCATGTTCTATCGGTGATTTGTGAATAACCAGAAATTTATAGACAGTGCCTGAATAGATCTTAATGTAACCCCAAAAAATCGTCTATGTTTAAAATAGATTTATTTACATACCAAGTCTGTACTTGGGACACTAATATACTTATGTGGTGAATAACTCATTCGAAGCGGGTGGCGTAATTCCAGTGCATTTTTTCGACTGTGAGAGACGGACAGACAGGTGACGTAAAGGTTCTATAAATGTTAAGTCTTTTCATTTCGAGGAATGAATTCCTAAAAACCTTCGTCACAAAAAATATATATTCAGAAAACACAGGAAATTTCAATTCCTTCTCCATATAATTTTTTTAAAAATCTTTAAGATTTACCCCCTAGATTCATATACGTTTTTAGGCTTATTAGGTAAAATAGTATATAATTTGTTTGTCCTTGTCTCTCATCTTGCCATTTATATTAATAAGAAAGAGACAAAATCAATTTTCACTCTATCATGATTCATAAAATTCTTAAAAACCTCTCTATGTTTTAAAGATTGAATGAGACCGTAAAATTTATTCTACACCTATTCAAAATAATTAAATTTCCATCGCGATTTAACATTGTTATTATAAAAGTGTATGCGTCCAGCCAGTGTCGCGCGCGATTATATACCGGATGTTGTTCCGGGGAGGGCGCTGACGTCAATTTCCGGCGCGGCGCCCGTACCGGAAGCTGCAAAAAACACTTCACACTCCATACGATTATAACGCAGTCCACTGGAAGGTTGAATGACGCTAGGAAATTAGAATTCACGTTGTTTCAATACAAATAGAACAGGAATATCTTCCTCTGTTTCAAAATATAAAATAGTACTTAATTTATTAATTTTTATTTAGTACCTCCTTAAACTATCGCACAACCAGCTGGCAGCAGCAGCCAGCTGCCCAGACAAAGACATACAGCGTCCTATGTGTCCAATATAATAATGCCTTTAGGGCGCTGATAGGTCAGCCACGTTACTGCAGTGAGTCAGGGATGTTCGCCGAACATCGTGTTGATGATTTTTATACCTTAATGTGGAATCGCGTAGCATTCCTGTGCCAACGCGTGCGTGGCAGCACCAACAGCGTCCTGGCTACTGTAGCCAGTAGATTTGATGGCCTTCTTCTCAGGCACTTGACAGCTATGCATGTATGTTGGAGAGTGCCAGAAAAAGGCAGTAAACTTTTATACTCGTATGTTGTTAAATACCTACTAATACTAATTTAAAAAAAAATGTTACTACTAACAACTTTAAGGAAAAAATCCCTAAATAAACGAATTGTTATTAGTAGCCTGTCATGGAGGATACCTACTAATAAGTATATTTTATTTTATGAATTATCTTTAATATATTATCCTTATCTAAAAAAAAGTTAAGTCTCAGGTACTCGTAACTAGCTGAGTCCAGCCTAAGATATTTACTATAGGACTGTATACACTCTCCGGGGACTTTTTTCTAACTGAGACATCCGATGTTTTATCATACTTAAACATCCTTTAGTGACATAGACGGATTACATTTAAAACAATAAACAATTTACCGGCAAAAATGTCTTGAATAAAACAGACAACATGAAGAGGGAGGTCTGGGGAAGTCCCTGATGATTGATATAGGTACTAGGTAGGAATTTTATCTCGTTCGCCCGGTATACTGACAGCATTTAGTAAGAAGGGAAGGGAACGTATTACACAGACAAACATGAGTGCAGAATTTCATCCGAATCAGTTCTACCGTTTTATCGTGAGAATATCTAAGTGTCTCTGTAATTCTAGGACATGAAAAAAGTTTTTTTTTTTTTTTTACCTCAATAGATAAAAAAGGAACCCAGGGGAATAAGATCACTGTCTTGTTCCACTGTCACCACCGATTTTCTCAGAAATTTCTCAGAAACGGGTGGAAGAAAAGATTGAAAACTAGAGAGTGCCCCCATACTTACATAGTTGATGCCAGATGAGGTAGACCCTAAATGTTTAATTGGCATCTTAAATATGCACGGAACCTTTGGTGCATGATTTCGAGTCGCAGTTGAACGGTTTGTTTATTGGCAAAGATGAACATAAGTAAAATTTTTGCTAAACAACTCTTTGTTATTATTCTGTTTTTCTATTAGAAAGAAAGGAGGTAGAAATCCAACACTAATAGGGACAAAAAAGGGCTTTCGAAATAATAAGGTATTAAGGTAACATTTTGTATAATGGAAATATAGAATGATTCGTAATTTTCGGTGAGACTCGTTCTATCTACTTATCGAAAATGAAATCAATGATTAATGACGTTTCCCTGTCATGTGGCGCAAATTAATTAGTTTTATTCGCGAATTTAATGTGATTCATATGGAATTCGAAAGGTGAGGATAAGTTACAAGGGTATTAAATAATAATTATTGCTGACCGCATAATAATAAAAGGTTTCTGCTGTACCTTTAAATAAATAAAAATGAATCTCCGGACATACATTTCTTTATGAGCTCATTTTGTTCATTATGTCAAGACAAAGTTCGCATAATTTTTTTTATAACTATTTCTAAGTAAAAAAACGCATAAATAAGCAGATTTTTTGAAACGTAAGAACTTTATCAAAATCTATCTAGAATGTCATAAAATGCCACAAATACATGAATATTGGAATTAGTATCTAAGGTTAGGTTTTGTAACCATGGATTACAAAATTTTTAACACATTTGTTTTTCAAACTGTATCAGAGCATCAAAGCCAGTTAAAATGCACATTTCACGTAGAATTTTCACCGCCACACAAGAAGAAATGCTCGAAGTTTTCTCTCAGTGATCAGGGTTGTCACAAGATTGCTATGCCATTGCCAAAGTTAAATAAAAGTCCATTTGTATGAATTGTATTTCTTGGGCATATATGACGGTTGTCATTTGTTTCGAGAGTCTTTAGTTACCACTTCTGTACTCAAGTATACTTTATTTTAACTCCAATTCATAAAACACAATATCTGTGCCAATAACCTACTACATATTTTTGGAGGTGACGATTCGCACGTTAATAAATTAACTTAATGCAAATCGCCCACAGAAAAGAAAATATCATTTAAAGGAGTCGATTTGCACGTTTTGTGCGAGTTCAAAACGTACGAATCGTCCAATAAGCCACATATTCAATGTAGGTAGCAAATTGTTTGTCAACTGTCCAGTCTGACAGATGTACATACGCGCTGTAATCACATTAGATTCGACTATAATTTGATATCACAGCAATCATTAGCTTGTTTGATTAACGTTGACATACAGCTAATTATTACTGTTGTTTTATAAATAAGAATTAAGCGATTTGTACTTTATATAGGAAAATTTATTAAACAGTGCACAAACTTTGGGAAAATAAAACTAAATCAATTTTAATAAATGCGTCTTTTTATTTTGATATGTCTTACTTAATACGAAAAAAAAATAAAGTAATTTCTAACAAAAGACACAATTTTTTTTTTACTTTGTTATTAATATTGATACTGATCATACTGTCACCTGTGTGCCACTATATCACCTGTGCGCTTGCTAGAGTCACTAATTTTAAGCCGCGTGTTTTCAACGATATTATCACGAATAGATCGTGCATGATTTGCAGATTTAATGTCGATTAAAAAAAATACAAAAATGTATTTAACTATTTATGGAAATGTGATGAACCTCCAAAAAATTTACTAACTTAAGAAGTCCGTCTTTTTATTTTCGTCTTTTACTTAATTCGAAAAAAGAAGTAATTGCTAACAAAATATACTGATACTTTTGTTATCAATATTGATACTGTACTGTCACTTGTGTGCCACCAATTCCCTGTGCCCTTGCTAGAGTCACTAATTTCAAGCCGTGTGATTTCAACGCTATTATCACGATTATTCAAATTCGAATAAAAAAAATACAAAAACGTATTACTATTTACGGAAATGTCGTGAACCTCAAAAAAATTTACTAACTTGAACATTCCTGAATAATTTGTCACGTCTATAAATCCAAAAACCTATAAAGGTGTAGATGTATGTACCTATGTTGTTATCCGCCCTACATATTTTCGGGTCCTATATGTGCTTAAAATTATTGTAATTTGCTGCTGTTATATATTATTTACTAGAGGACTTTGCAGAAGTCGTTCTGCCCGGTAAAACAGTGCCTCCTACCGGGTCCTCCACCGATTCTCAGACCTATCGAATATAGATATAAGACCCCATAAAAATCGGTCAAGGCGTTTTGGAGGAGATTTTTTTTTTTTTCTCTATCTATGAACTATCCTCGTACTTTTAGGCATATTCTAAAAAAAGAAATGGCGAAATCGGTTCAGCCGTTCTCCCGTGATGGCGTGACCAAGGGAAATCGGGTTTCATTTTTATATAATAGATTAGAAAACCTTAGAGTACTTCTATGGAAAGACGTTTTACTATGGAGAAACAACAAAGATTTTGATAGATCTGGGATTGAATTCCAAAAATTCGTAGTTTGAAAAGAACCAAGGCCTCTAGACAATTTATATAAAGCGACAACAAAAGATCAAAATCGAATCAGATTGAAATTATGCACAAAAATGCCAAGAAGGACTAAAAACCGTTCAACAATCCTCACAAACTATCAAATTTAGGTTTAATAATTAGTAGTAGGATGTGTCCACCTGTGTACTTACTAACCAAGTATTTCAAGGACCTTATTTATTCAGTAGTTCCTCCAGTTTACCGACTGCCAAGTACCTAATTATCTAAACAAAAAGTGTTAAAATATCGTTTACTTACTCTACCACGACAGTTTACTTAAACATTGTTTAACTATGGAGTCACTTGATGTAAGTAAACGAAGGGATAGGTCATCTGAATTCGTAATAATATTTACTTTACACTTTTAGTCAACAGATCTTTCAACAGTACTGTGAACGTGAAGTGATTTGTTTTGAGATTCCACTTTCTTTGCATTGCTAGTGACTTTTGTTACAAAATATTCTTCGACGTTGTGATTTTGCCTTGAAAAACTTGAGGTAATCATTGAAATATAATGGAAAAGACAAGGTTCGAATGTATTTGGCGAAGAAAGGTGAAAGAAAAAAAAGAAAGCAAAATATGTCATGTCATGTGACAGAGACAGGACACACAGAATCAAATGATACGAAAACCACATGAAAAGAGGAGAAAAAAAGCATATGGAAACAGTTAAAAAGAAGAAAAACACAAAGAGTAAGTGTGACCCGAAGAAGGTAAGAAGAAAAGAGAGAGAAAAAATAGTAAAAAAAAGTAATAGTTACCCGGTTTTTATAATTATTACAGTTATTTCAATGTGAGGATTATCGGAGGTAGCACCACCGCACACCGTGCCACCTACTTTGTGCTTCCGTGTCTCACGGTTTAGTGGGTTAAAATTTTCTCTAGACCATCTTAAAAGTTGAGTCAGTTTAGGCCCTAATTTTGCAAATCCTAGCCAAGTGAGGGTTAGTAGGATTATATCCATAAAAGGTTAGTCCAAACACTCCACTATTCCCCGGCGATGAACCTATAAAGTATAGTTATCTATTCAAGTACTAGTGTATTAAAATAGAAAATAGGTTAGTTGAAAAAAGGTTACAAACCTAATTTTAACAAACTAACTTATACAGTAACATAGGTGATGCCACTTAAAATGTCTGCGTAAGCCGGCTGGCGATCGGATCAAGTTAAGTCGAGCATTAACGCGTGTCGCATTACGTATCGGTTTGGCCAACTGAATGTTTGGTAATCGCTATTGATTTTAAATAAAGCTAATATTTGATTAAAAGTTTTTTTAACAGAAAAATCTTAGTAGGTTTCTGCGTAAACTGAGGTCAAAATAAGATAGAATTTTATGTATACTTGCATCGAAAATTTTGATATTAATATAGATCTTCTCGGAATTTCCAATAGACAATAAATGTGAACAAAAATATTACAAATAAAGAGTGCTTCGTCATCTCGCACTTCATTAACTGGCACCTGAGTTGCGAGAGAGCACTTTTCAATTTTACCTATTTTATCGTTCGTCAACTGGCACCTCCACTCTAGTACACCAAAATATTATGTGATTCTGTACAGTCAGCTGCAAAAATAATTGAATGACCTAAAATTACGGAATTTTGACTCCCAAAGACGATAGATGCTTACGAAAGCAGGAAGTGTATTTTTGAACCAAAGTATTTTTAACTTTTGTTAATTTTAAAATTAACTATAATATAGTATGCAAATCTGATATAGGAAGCAGACACTCTACTTACATAATATATTGAGTAGTATCCTTCTGGACACAAACTTATGTAAGTTTATGATATCCTAGTAGTTTTCTGCTGTTTGTTTTACGCATATCGCAGTGGTTATCCACATTTATTTTGGCAACGAGTTTTATTGTTAGTTTAAAATAAAAGAAAGGATAAAATTTGAGACAATGTTTATTTAATATTTATAAAGGTATCAGCATGGCCAAAATAAAACAGTTTAACTTAGTAATCCTAATCAACAGTAACAATGACTAAATAACATTTTAATAACAAGCATCAACATCTTGGGGACTATTAAATCCCTGATTCGCTATTTACTTTTAAAACAGTTATTATTATAAAAACTATGATAAATAAATGACATTATAATCATCGCTTAAAAATCTTCATCATTCTTAAAAAGTATGCTAAACTAACTACTAACTAAAACTAACTTATTTAAAGTTGCAAATCACAGTTCAATGTTTGATTTAATGTTCAATGTTTATGTCCCAAACTAATGATTTTGTGCAATATTTTGAGCTTAGATATGCATGCATGCTTGTACTACCTAGGGGTAGTTGGCCTCTCGTGAAGGTACCTACTGGGTAGTAAATGATACTATTGTTCCCAGTAGTATTGAATTTATTGATTGTAAAAGGCGATTTACTATATCAAATACAAGAACATGTCGCTTGCGACTTCTAATTCAGCAGTAGCGCCATCTGACGGTCAATCAATGAAATGTTTCTATATAAACAGATAGATGGCGCTATGCTACGCATACAACGGTTAGACATATCGCCCACCAAGGACAAACTTAGCTTTGTCCTTCACAAAACAAAATCGCCCACCATGAGACAATTAAGGGCGGAGACTTAAAAAACAATAAAACTTAACTTGCACACATTTGAAACAATAAACATTACTCTAAATTATTAAAAGCAAAAGTATATAATAAAATAACACAACATTAGGACGAAAACAAACTCAACCACTAGATACAGGCAAATACAAACCTTTGAAGTAAGTCACCTTCTGACGCCCGACTTAGTTCGCAAAGATACGACCCGTGTTACGCCATTTGCACCAGGGTGTGAGGATGGATACGACCAAGTAACAAACAAAAGGAAGATTAAAATATACTTTTTATTATAAGCTATAACTCAGACTATTCTGGTGAGGAAAGAGAATCTATTCTAAATTGATATTTTATCGGATTTTATTTTCAGGCTATCCTTCATTTTAGTTTCTACTCTTTTCTCTTTTTTTCTTTTCTTTTTTTTTTTTACTCTTTTTTCTTATTTCTCTTCTCCCTTTTTTCTTTCCTTTTTCTTCTTTTCTTTTCATTTCGTCCATTAACTCCTTACTGTTAGTGGTCCACTTCTTAGTTGTTTCTTTATCGTTACGCACCACAGCGTGATGAGGTAAGTATATTGCACTTAAGTTATTTATTTGCTCTTCAGGTACCAACTCCATATGATTCAAATTTGTATATTCTTTCATAACCTTACTGTGTTTTTGTTTCAGGTCTCCAGTTTTTAATCTTCTTTCCAACGAATATAACCTTTTTTCAGTTCTCTTGCGCGAGTCAACTTTCTTCGGGTTTTCTTTTAAGGGGAGGCGCACTATGTACCTGTCTTCATCATCACGTGACGCTGTCGCGGCAAACATTTTTTCACAGCAACGCTCTTCTTCAGTTAGCAACTTTTCCTTAGCTATGGGAACATCATCTTCCAGTTCCCAGAAACGCCTCAGCAGATCATTATTCTCAGTAATGTGCATAACCTTAATGTCAGATGACGTAGGACTGTTAAGACAGGCGAATATTCCGCCGGACAGAATCCAGCCAAGAGAAGTAGACTGCGCTACTGGCGAGCCACTGGGAGCTTTCTTCAATCCGTCTTGTAAAATCTTAGCATATATCTCTGCACCCAATAACATGTCTACCTTTCTCGGAGTGTGGTATTCCGGATCAGCCAATTCAAATAGTTTGAGCTCTTCCCACTTAATTTCCTCTAACCTTTTCGTCGGTATAAGCGATGTGATAGATTTTAAGACATGAGCCTTTACCGTAATAACTACCTTGGGGTCTAATCTTGAAGCAATATCTATATTTACAATGGCCTTTGAAACTAATTCATTACTGCCTCCTACCCCTGCTATTTGACTCCTAACAGATAACTTTTTCAAACCCAGCTGTTGCACAGTAGCCTCTGTAATGAAAGACGACTGCGAACCTTGGTCTAACAACGCACGAATCGTATGACAATGACCTGATTTTGATACAGTGTTAACTAATGCAGTAGCCAATAATACTTGATTAACCTTCCTAGTAGTAAAACACGAAACTACAGGAGTCGACTCAGAGCCTGAGTCAACAGTATTTAAACATGATATTCCATTCACGTTTGAAACATCTGTACTAACATTTGCTACTGTTAAATCTGTGGTCTTATTGACGCTCTTTTTATATGTACCTTCACTCGAGGGATGCAAAAGCAAGTGATGCCCTTTTTTACAAAGATGGCATCTGTAACTAGCGTTACAATTTTTAGCAGAATGGTTACTTCCTAAACAACGAAAACATATATTATTATTTTGAACAAAGCTGCGCCGGGCGTCTAAAGATTCCTTACTAAAGGCTGTGCAGTGGTGTAGTTTGTGCTCTCCAGAACAAAATTTACATTGTACACTAGAAACATGAAAAGATTTATGTCTATTTACTGGTAAAGTACTTAAATTCTGAGTGTTCCTTGGACCTGAGTTTGATCTAGAATCCAGAAACTCAATTGCTCTATAGCGATTGGTAAGAAATTCCTGAAATTGTTTATAAGTAGGCAAGTCGTCAGATGACGTATTTTCAGTCACTCTGAACTCCCACTGCCGTCTGGATTCTGGGTCCAACTTCAGAACTATGATATGGATGACAAGCACATCCCAAGTGTCAGTATTAATACCTATATTAGATAAAGCAGACAAACAATCATTTGTGATATCAATAAGCTCCTTTAAACTATTGGCTGACTCGTGAAAAACGTTTCTTTGTCTTAATAACCGCTTAATAATCTGATTACAGAGATATCTTTTATTATTATATCGTTCCGAGAGTAAATTCCAACATCTACTGTAATTAATATCAGTGATAGGTATGTTACTTAGCAACTGTTCGGCTTCTCCACTTAAATAACCTTTTAAATAAAGTAATTTTTGTACATCATCCAAAGCACTGTTATTATGGACTAAAGATTGAAACAAGTCGCGGAATGTGTTCCATTCCGAATATTTACCCGAAAATGTAGGTGTATTTACTTTAGGTAGTTTCACGTTACACGGGCCAGCCTTTCTTTCAGTATTATGTCCACTAGTAAATTTCGCTAAAGCTATTTTTAAGTCACATTTAAATTCAAAATATAAGTTTTCACATTCATCTATAATATTGTTTTTAACATAATCCGTATGGGCTATTTCTTTGGAAGAACACATACGCATGAGCTCTTTATGTCCTCCTAGGAACTCTGACCATAATTGTTCTATTAATTCTAATTTACCTTCTAAATATTGCAAAGTAATGCGTTCTTTAGGCGATTTCTTATAGTTAATTTTATTTTTATTAATTCGATTATATAGTTCTTCTTGATAATTAATTAACCTATCCATTTTGAAAACACAGTAAAATACAGATATAAACACGATAATAGTCTCTAAAATAACTTTGTTCAGTACTTACAGTTTGTTTGTTTCCGTTTACCTTTAACACTGCAATCCTTTAACACTGCAATCCTTTAACACAGGCACTAATTACCACTGCACTTTATGAACCTTTGTACTACTATAACTTTAACGCACTTATTTAACCGGTCACTGATTTCTTAATAACCTCCCGCGCTGCGCAAGGGATTACTACCCCACGCACACAGGTAACGCCAGCACGTAGGCGCTTAACCGGACTATCCTCCCGCACTGCGCAGAGGATTCCTCTCTCACGCGTACAGGCAGTACAGCGCCAGCACGTAGGCGCTATACCGAAACTATCTTCTTCCGCACCGCGCAAAGGTCAATAACCTCGCGCGCATAGGTAGCGAAGCGCCAGCACGTAGGCGCTCCACAGGTCACACTTTCCTCCCGCACCGCACAGAGGACTTCGCCCTCGCGCGCACAGGCAGCGCAGCGCCAGCACGTAGGCGCTCCACTGAATTTATCTTCCTCCCGCACCGCACAGAGGACTCCGCCCTCGCGCGCACAGGCAGTGCAGCGCCAGCACGTAGGCGCTCCACTGAATTTCAGGACGTAGG
Source organism: Meganola albula (assembly GCA_936450015.1). Classification (NCBI taxonomy): domain Eukaryota; kingdom Metazoa; phylum Arthropoda; class Insecta; order Lepidoptera; family Nolidae; genus Meganola; species Meganola albula. The sequence goes on along the minus strand of OW388155.1, from coordinate 5,381,095 downwards.
GCTCCGCACTTGAGCTAGGGCTCCGCACTTGAGCTAGGGCTCCGCACTTGAGCACGTAGGGCTCCGCACTTGAGCACGTAGGGCTCCACTGACACTCGCGCACGCCGGACGTCTCCGCGCACGTTGACGTCAGTTGCGAAGAAGCACTGAAGAGTAGAAGGTCTGGGCGACAAGAGCTACCCGCGTTGGCAGATAACCCTCGTTAGGCCCAAGAGCACTTCAATAGGACTTTTGTCCCCCGCCTAGGCCAGCACAAAAGCTAGCTTCGGCCCTGCAACACGGTTGCGACGGCGATCCACCGTCCGTGCCGCGAAGTTCCCTACCTGACCTGCCGGATAAATCCAGCCACGAAGGACCATGTACTACCTAGGGGTAGTTGGCCTCTCGTGAAGGTACTATCTGCAAAGTCCAAACCTACCCACTTTTGAGACAAAATCCTATGCACAACGCGATCACAGCTGTTAACGCCCATGTGGTGGATGACCAATAGTAAAAGGGCAGTTTATTAAAAAAAGCAACATTTCTGTAAATGTCCCTTTTTTCTTTTTTCTATAACATCACAGCTGTTGGTAAGAGCAAAAAACAATAGGAGCCAATTTTCGGGTTACCTAACGGTAATTAGCACATTGAAATAAAACACAGCTGTCTTTTTAATTCTTTTAGTGTTATTATTATAACACCTACTAACAATTGCTTAAAAAGGGCTCCATAAAAGTTTCGGCGTTAACATTTTGCTTTAACATGGTAATGGAGTTCAGTTGCAGTTTGCGAGTCTAAATCCTACCACCTGTTTTTGACTTGCACCACCTGGGGATCACGTAGTTTGATACAAGATAAAGTATGCGTTCTTATATTCAAAATAGTTTTGGGTTATTAAAACATTTTCACACAACAATTTTATGTGTCACTATTAAACTGTGCTCTCTAATTATTCTTAAAAACACACTTAACGTAAAAACATATCTTATCTAAACGGCACAAAACCCTATTTTCAATGTGATGAATAAATATTTATAATCGCTTCAAACAAATCAATATAAGCCGACATTAATAATACTTTCGTGATAGTTTTAAATATTTAAATCAATAAACCTTTTCTCTTAACAACTGTAAAATTAAAAAAAATTAAATAAAAAAAAAAATATATAAATAATAAAATAAATAAATAATAATAAAATTAAAATTAAAATTAAATTGCAGATTTCTTCAATTGTTATGCTTTAGACATTAAAGGTATTGTCATTTGTAAAATTAAGGTTAACTTTAAACAGTTTGAGAATTTTTTTATCAATTGATAAAACAGTACTTACACTGTAAAATAAAATAAATGTTTGAGAATACTAAAACATTTAAAGCTGCGGAGTATGTGGTAGTTTATTAATGAATTATGAGACAGATTTTTTGTATCCTTTTTTGTTTCATAACAAAAACAAAGGGCTTCTTATAACCAGATGCGACTCTATTGGTTAGGGGCGTTGGTAAGCAGTTAGCAAAGCTACAGATCGCTGCAAGCGAAAATAGCCCTTAGGGTGGGCAGGTTTGGACTTTGCTGATAGTACCTACTGGGTAGTAAATGATACTATTGTTCCCAGTAGTATTGAATTTATTGATTGTAAAAGGCGATTTACTATATCAAATACAAGAACATGTCGCTTGCGACTTCTAATTCAGCAGTAGCGCCATCTGACGGTCAATCAATGAAATGTTTCTATATAAACAGATAGATGGCGCTATGCTACGCATACAATGGTTAGACAATGCTTTTTTGAATGCAGAACCGAAGTGCAATGTTGTTGTAAATTTTGCTTAATCTTGAATTAGCAAAATTAAGCTTTAAAGAATATCGAAGTCCCGATGTCTATTTGTTAGTATGTATGTCAATGAAGGTATGTGATACCTAATTATTATTTATATTATAACTAACTTACCACCACAATTCATCAAAATAACTAAAAACTTCCACATTTTAATACTTTTTTCTATTAAAAAGAAATAATTCACAAATATAATAATAGAACTAATGTTATTGCACTGTACACGACATAACCATAACTAACAAGACGTCACTAAAACAATGACGTATCTCATTACATGTTTAAAACCTGTTTTGAAACAAATTAGAAAGAGATAGCTTCACAGCGCTGTCTCTTTCTAATTTGGGTTCTAATGCGTCATCAATAGTGTCGTCGTCGGCGCGGCTTTTTTCTATCGCTCGTATCTATATTTAAATTTCTTAGTAATGTAGTACCTAGACTTGAGTTTAAGAGGTACCTACAAACAAAGTTCAATGATAGTTTTTATTTTCGCGACTGTACTTTTGATATACTAGAGTGGAGGTGCCAGTTGACGAACGACACAATAGGTAAAATCGTAAGGTGCTATCTCGCAACTCAGTTGCCAGTTAGCAAAGTGCGAGATGACGAAGCACTCCAAATAAAAAATATTTAAACCTGCGAGATAGATAAGACAAATAATTAACATACATTTTGTTGGTGTTTCCACAATACAATTTATTAATAAGTCTAATCAAATTCTCATTCAATAATAATAGCAATAATAGCATAATAGCATAATACGAGGAAGTATTTTAGCTTTAGTATTTTTGACTTTTGCATTGGTAATGTGTCAACGTCACCCGTTTTTTTTCCTCACGGGCATATAACTTTTTTAGGCCTAATGTGCCCCCTTTCTTAGGCCTAACATAAAAATTATCATGACTGTAAATATAAATATAAGTACTTTAAGTTACTTAATCTTAACTTCAAGAACTTTATATCTTAACCAAGACACTTCACGGCTAGCGTAATAATTTTCATGAAATTAGGTGTACAGAAAGTTTAAAAAAAAATATATTTTTTTACTGAACTGTGTAAAAAAAATGCAATTTGCGCGATGAATCGAAAAAAACTAAGATTTTAATAATCTCATTCATAAAAATCATAAGGGCCTCTACAGTTGAAATGGATTTTGTCTCTTTCTTACTGGTATAAATGTCAAGATTACGGACATATACCAACGAACAAAAGCCTATTTTAACTAAGACCTTAATGTATAAGTCTACAATTAATAATCTATCGAGCCGTACAAGAGCTATTTTTTCGAAATAATGAATGTAGATACTTATAACTGTTGCTCGAAGTTATTTTCGCGTACTACAACTCAACTAGGTGGGTATGTTAATCCTTACTACGCTACGGCTCCGCCATTTCGTTACACGAAGCCCATTCATACTCGCTCCAATGTGTTTCAACTTCACCCAACTTTATAGAAGCGGTACTATACCCGAACAAATTTTCTCTTGTATTCATTTGCCCAAACTACTACAAGGTACATTGTCTTCCCCTCATTTCCATTCCGACAGCTAACTGATTCGCCAACTGTGTAACGTGATGTTTATTATTCAAACAAAACGTTTGTAAGAGAAGGAAAATCTGGTGTTTAAGTAACAATAATAATAATAACCATTTATTACAGGCTACAAGGCCCATATAAAATTTAACACTATGAACACTATGAAAACATAACACTATATATACTATAAAAAGTATTTTATTTTTTCCACGCTGCATAATGAGTGTGTTGCTTAATGTCAGGTATCTGACCTCGGAAGCGCCGGCACAAGACACCTCTCGGCCAGGAATGTACTAGAATTGGCTAATGATGATGATAATGTTGAATTAACAGTCTCCAGGTACGTTTTTTATACGGAGATTTTAAGAGGGATGCGTGCTGTGGACAACTTATGTGTTCTTTGAATGTGGTTCGAATGCATGCTATTTTCCCTACTGTCAATGTTTTAATCTCTCCTAACCGTTTTTCCCGCCACTTCAGCCAGTCTTACCTGACTAGTCAGGTACGCAGGAGTTACTCTAAAGCACAAATGTGTTTGCAAACATAATTGCATTCTTCCTATACTCGTAGAGTCCGGTGGGACGGATTAACTGACACGACTAGTGAAAGTTTTGGCGCAGGACCGACAGCTTAAAGTGCTCTCCGAGGCACGGGGGTATCTCATCACCAACATTCTGAATACTGACTAGTGCTGAGATAAATAAAAAAGTATAAACATACTTTTTGGTCGTTTTAAACATAACTTTTTAGATTTTAATGTATTCATTCACTATGGTTTCATAAATAAATTTTATTCTTCTTAGGTGATGTGTGGTTGTGAACAGTTTGTATGTAATTGTTAAAGTGTTAGGGTGTTAGCAATAAGTAATTATTCAGAGACGTCGAACTCAAAACAAGGTCTCAAAACTAATATAGGAGTGGCTGTGGAACGCGTTTTGTATATATTGTAGTTCCAAAACAAATAATGAGGTGGGGTGCAACTCAAGGTATTGTATCTGACCCTTAGGTTAAGATAAATAGGTCTACCACAGGTGCTTAGAAAGGATATAAGGACTAAGTTACGACGAAACAAAGACAAAGACCACCACCAGACACAAGTGTTTGTGTAGTAGGTACAATGGGTTTACTACACAACCGGTTTTACCTTTAAAAAGTTTTTTTAAATGGCTCGGGCTATATTTAATCCTAGTGATAATAAATTTAAAGCTACGGTAGGAAATTTAGTCTGCTATATTGATTTAAAGTAACGTTACCCTAATTTTCAAGTTATTCTCAACATCTGTTCAGTTGATACCCATAATGTAGGAGTGCATTCAAAATAACTAGTTCGCCATATTGGGTTGTTCGTTCATTATAAAATCACGTGTCTGCATGTGGCAGTATTATTTACTTCAACTCTTCCTTCGCAGTATTCGTACTTAATTACGAACTGTTACTGTCTTCACGTCACAACTTACTAAGTTCATACAAATTAACGCTCGTATCACACCCATCAATAACCATTAGAACTTGTCAGTTGAAATGGATTTCATAAGTCCCCGATGACAACATTCAAGTTGAAAGTTGGTTACAAGGAGAACTAACTTTGTGACATGTACGAAGCAGCTATAGAGAGTAGTATATTGACATACATAGAGTTACTGATATAGTAGTAAATTCAAACAAAAGAAGTTTGAATCTGAAAAACGATGGCCAAGAGCGGGTTGTTGATGATTATTGTTTTTCTTCGCCGATATCTGAGCAGCGGCGATGAAACAATGCACACAAAGATGTGTGGGCATAACCGAGAATCAAATCCCCGACCTTATATTTCAAAAGCGACCCCAATACCGCTGCACAACCGCTGGTTTAAAATAACCATAATACCTATCAATTCTTCATCCTGAAAAACATGGAAAAAGTTTCATAGTACCAGCCTGCATTCGCGAAACCTCAACAAAAACTGAATCTATCCGACGTCCAATATTTCCCGCATTATAAACTCATGACTCATCATAACGCAATCCGGCGAAACAACACTAATAGCCTACGAGCAGAGCCAAAAACCGTTACCGTATTATCCACGGACGATGAAACTGAAACCAATAAAATGCTGGTAAAATAAAACATTTCTCGTAACTGACAACCCTACCCAGTGATAAGGGTTGTCATATAAGTCTTCTTTGACAAATGCGTGTGACAAAGTTGGCCAAGTTTGCAGTTAAGACGAAAACATTGTTATGTTGTTATAAACAGAAATAAGGTCTGTATGTTATTTTACTTTGGAAATAGGGTTTCTTTCTTTAACTGTGCTGTCCTTTGATTTCGTTTTTCACGTTAATTTAATAATAACATACCAAACTACAAATACCTACACATAATAGTAGTTTAGTGGTGCTGGTGGGATCTCATTAAAGCAAAACCAGAAACATACCACATTTTTTATTAGGCAATACGCTTGACTACGACTTACCTGATGTTAAACAATAATGTAGTTTACGATGGCATGATTACGAATGATTTTCGGTGGGAAGGTAGCAGTGGAATGAGGCTTCATATGTTAGAAACCATTAAGGACCAAAAATTCCAACCTAACCTCTTAGATGGTGTCACCAGACATCACACATAAACAGGGAAGCCGCGTGGGACTTTTTTCTGGTGGGTGGTCACTAATCACGGCCGCAGCCTACCACCAGTTACTTACCAGTGAACATAATTACTAGTTGATTGATTGTCACCTTATTGGCACCATTCGGGGATCAGGAGTGGGCATTCACGCTACGTTTGCCGGTAAGTTTTCGTACACTTAAAGTAAAGTGTGTTGATCCTTGTACTTTTGTATATCCTTTGTAAATGAAATCGAAATGTAACCAAATATAAGTTTTAATAATGATACTATTTGGGACATTATAAAATGTAATTTAAAAGCTAATTACAAAACCTGTCGAATAATTGACACCATTACCGTAAGTTGCTTGAGCACGCAAAGGTAAAACTTTAGACTAACAAATTTCTAGTTCCATGTTGAATCCATACAAGGTGTTATTAAATCATCTAAAAAATTTAAGGTTTTGTTTGATAAAATTTTAAAGTAAAATTAGATAATATTTTGAAAAAGCTATTGTTGTTGAGATTTTTTTGTAATCGTTGTTTTAGTACCTATCAGTGGCGAAGGGTGGAAATCTGGGAGATTATTCCAATTTTTAAGGTAGATACCTGTATTGGATAACCTTACACTTAGGTTTAAGAAGGCTCCAATAAAACTTGCAGGTACAAGCAGGATAATTTGTGCTTTATTGTCCAGGATCCTTAGTACATTACTCTTGACTGCCTAGGCCAGGCGCTCGACACAGAATGTGTTACCGATCCAAGGAACACGCCACTCGCGACCGTTATTTTCAAAAAATGTTGCCATAATAAAAATGTTGGTAATGAATAGAAATCGATTATTTCATTCATTCGTAAATGAAATAATCGATTCCGCATAGACAAATTCAAGAACCCTAACACACATACATACATAAGTAGTCGTGTCGTTTATAGCAAGCAATTATTTGGCATCCAAAGCAGATCAAGCGTTAGGGATGTCAAAAGTAATTACCTACTCAATTAATAATTTGAAACATAAAACGCTCAATTTAGTTTCAGATCACTCGCACACCACAGCTAATGAGGTTTTGTTGCTACAGACGCTTTATGCTTCCTTAATTACCTGTTGCACACACGAATAATTGTAACATAGTTTAATTAATTAACAGTGTTAGGGTAGGTATTAGAAGTACACTGATAATATTCCCTTGTCTTAATATTACTTACCTTTGAGGTGTGATTTAGGTCGACTTGAATGATAAGTGGAATAGCGGAGGCGTAGCGGTACGGGTCTCGCCTTAGATTTATAAGGCCGTGGGTTTGATTCCCATTCGTACCCACATGTATTTGTGTGAATTGTAATATTGCCGCTGTACAATATCGGTGAAGGAAAACATTTTGAGGAAACCGCATGTAATATCCACCAACCCGCACTTGACCAGCGTGTGTGAATTAAGGTCTAAACTCTCTTAACTCATATGATTATTGAGAGAAGACCCGTGCCCAGTAGTGGGACACTAAAAAGGGTTGAAGTGAGATATAAGTAAGAATTTTACTATTTTTACTTAAAGTAAGATTATCCACTATCTTTAGATACAGCGGGAGACAGCACATCGAAAAAGGAGAGGTTTAAATTATCTCATCATAATTTCGTTGTTCAACGTTAGTACACTTAAAAATATTTTATATACGGTCGAGCTCTTCGCTGGACTTGTTCAAAGTAAGAATTAAAGAACATTTTCTTTTAATTGAGTAACTAATTAGATTTACAGACAAATTATTATTATTAATATATATATTTTTTTATTTAGTTTAAAGATAGTTATACATATTAGACATTTTATTCACGTTCGTTTGTAAGTAATAATATTAGTATGTAGGTGTAGTATGTATTTAAAATTATTTATACCCATTCCACAATGTTTCCTTACTTAAGGTTATCTGGTAGAAAATTCACATTTGAATTAACTTCGTCTGTGTACATGTGCTGTTTCCTATTTATAAATTGTTTATGTAAGTAAGTTTACAATAAAGAATAAGAATATTTTAAATGGAAAATAACTGTACAATTCAGATTCAGTAATAAAAATAAGCGTCTTAAATTAGAGCTCAGAATGGAAGAAGACTTCAATAATATCCTTAAGAGCCTCTTGCACTCTCGTGATTGAGTCAAAAGTAGATATCGACAGATTTATTATTTGAAGACACTTTATTTTCAACTAGCTTTCCGCCCGAACAACTTACATTTTATATCATGCCCAGCGCTGGAATAAAAAGTATTTACCTTCCTCAATAAAAAGGAAAAAAAACCTAAAATTCTCGCGATTGGCGCGTTCAACTAAACAAACTCTACTAAGCATGCATGAGTTGAGAGAGTTTCACGCTGGTCTAGTGTTACAATACATGTTCTCAAAAGATTAGTTCTGAGACATGCTGGTTTCCTCACGATGTTTGCCTTCACCGATATCCTGCGACAATAGAAATAGCTAATTATACCCACTATTATACTATATATACTACAGATGGGTGTAGGTAGATCCATCAGAATGTTATGCCTTATGCACGCTGTGCGAAATTTCACACCCAGCGCTTTACACGATAACATTTCCCGAGAGCACCTCATTGTATGTTTACACAAAGTTTTAAAGTTATACACGACTTCGCGAACAGCTAACAAGTACGGAATATCTGCGTTATTATACATAGGAATTTTAGGCTTTGTGTATATATCTAAGACTGGCGGACCCCGCAGACGTCGTCTTGCCCGGTAAAGCAGTGACACCTGGTCCGATAATAGGTTACGTCCAATTACGATATAAGATTCCTTAAAAAGCCGTTTCGGAGACTGATTTCTTTTTTAATGTTTCTTTGCGTAAGAACCATCCTCGTACTTCAAGGAATATTCTAAAAAAAAGAATTAGCAAAATCGGTCCAGCCGTACACGCATGATGGCGTGACCAATGGAAATAGGGATTCATTTTTATAATATTGATTATTAAACAAGATGTACAATGAATAAGTGGTGTGTCTGGTGTTGCAAGGTCCATAAACTGAGGTGACCGCTTAGCGCATGATTTATTAACTTACGCAATATAAAAAAAAAGTGCATCTACCTACATACTGAAAACCTCACTTCAACACTTTTCAGTGTTCCACTACTAGGCACGGGTCTTCTCTCAGCTCATCTGTAAGTTGAGACAGTTTAGGCATCAATCTACATACGCACATAAGTGCAATTTGGTGGAGGTTATAATAATAATTGGCTTTTAGATACATCGGTTTCCTCACGATATTTTCCTTTACATCACACGCAAATGTGTGCACGCCCGGGGATCGAACTCGAACTGAACACTCTAGTCATTCTAACCTGCCTTCTATAATTACGATCAAACTTACCAAAAAGTGGCGTGGGTACCAAGTTTCATTTCCCATTTAAGTGTCCTGTTAATAATTATTATGTGGGGCTCCCGTTACTCCGGTGGGACCAAACTCTCCCTGTTACAAGGGTTTAGGAAAATAATTGAGCTGTTATTTATCTGATATTCTGAGGTTATTTCCTGATAAAAATGCCTTATTAAAAGCTGTTCTCAAGAAACATTACTTTTCCTAACTATGTATGTTCATAAATATCTGTATTTTTCTTGTTTATGAGCCTTGTAATTTATATGTAGGCTTTCGACTTAAATCAGGATTACCAGATATTTTTTTATACGACAAACAGACGTGCATTATCGGGTAAGAAGCCGGTATTCCAATAAAATAGCTACAGCCACAATCACTTCACCAAATTCTTTCATAGTACAATCATTAATTCTACTAGATACTTACAGATCGCTAAGATTAAGCTGGATCAAAGCATAACGTCGACCGAGCATGTGGTTGCTTGCGCACTTTCCGATGACGCAACAGTGCGACACTAAGTGTCAGCTATTCTAAGATGGTCGCTCCACCTGTGCTCGGTGTTCATTCGTTCGTTCATGTTGACATTTTCGAGTGACAGCTGACTCGAAAGGCAGACGCGATGACAGTATAAAATGACTGCTAATTTATCAGAAGCGGATGTGCCGACAAATATTATAAAGCTGAAAAGTTTGTTTGTTTGGTTAAACGCGCTAATCTTAGGCACTACTGTTCCGATTTTGAAAATTCTAGCACTAAGAGTAGTAGACTTTTTATCCTACTAATATTATTAATGCAAAATATTGAGAGCATCTATGGATATTTGTTAGTGTTTCAGCGTTTTAAAGGATTTACTTGAAAATTTATGATCAGGATTAACTTATGTAGTCACCCAATTTTTATGGCAATTTTTTGTTTCCTTGGAATACCTACTTTTTGTACGAGGACAAATTTGTAAGCGGTTAACTAATTAATAATTTACTGATGTATAAGTATTTTGGCTATAGCGGCCAATCTCCACTTAATTAGCCATGGACGCAGAAGATGAGTGTACGCAAACCTGTGTATGCGCACATACATTTCCTGTCTGTGATCGTGTGTGAAAGTGAAGTAAATAAAAAGTGCTCATGTTGCACTCACTCTTTTGCTACGGACTAGTTCTATGTAATTACAAAATCCTTTTAGAATTTTTTGAGTCTGTCACGGGTTTCGAATCCTGTAGCAATAGATGAGTACGCTATTCTATAATTTCTTACGTGACAGTAGATCAAAATACAGTAGGTAGTACCTGTTAAAAAGTAATTTGCTTACTTGAAGATTGAGTAATTTCTATCCTATTTTGTATTCCGCTTTCAACTTAGTGAATGTTCTATAATGAAATGGGGACTAGTTATGAGTTTCTGAGTCTCATATGAAATATATGTGAACTTTATGAAACTTTGTCTAGTCAGAAGCTTATAACTTCGTAACTAGGCTCCTAGTCATGCTTTTTATATTTAATTATTGGGTAACTTACAACATATGACTCTGACTTTTTATTTTCATACAGGTAAACAACAATAAAAACTCTATCGCAGATCAAAGCAACCTCGTTATATTTTTAAATAAAATAAGATACGTATCCCAAAGATTAGAATTTTGAATTAAGAATCTCGAAAACAAATCTCTTTTTAAATCTTGTTTAAAAACTGAACAAATTTTTGGGGCTAATCTCCCAAAGACTACAACGAACAAAAACTTTAAGGAATAAATGCTTTAAATGTGACGCCTAATGACTGGATGGGGTTAATGTTCCCAAATGGCCTTTGCAATCTTGGCATCGGACTAATTTAAAAAGTTTGTGATTACAGAAATGTTTGGTTAGAATAAAGGTTCAAGGTTATCTTTGAAATTACTTGAGTTTTTATACAACATAAATCTTAAACTAATTTTACATTTAATAGGCCACCATTATCTCTTTTGAGATAAAGAATTTTTTGACATTCGCGCCACATACTTTTCTGTAATTTGAAGAGGAAAAACAGAAGTAGGAATTTGACAATTATCACTCGAAATAGTATGTGACTGAAAATTGTCGACGTATTAAAATAGGGGCCGGACTTATTATCAAGTACTTACGCTAGAGATAATTAATATTCTAGTGAACGAGTGTGTGCACTAACACAGGAGCATTGACAATTCCCTACCGTCTGAGAGTCCACTGGGAGGGGTAAACTGACATGATCAGTAGGCTAATTCACGTCATTTCTTGACGCACCGATCAAGTTGCGGTGCAGTTGCAATTAAGTTTACGTCTTAGTGCAAAATGGTATTCTTGTAATTGTTTAGCTGTCATATCTAATCTAAAGCGCTCGCGTGACGCGAACTTGACGCGAACGTATTTGGCAGCGGTTGTCAAAATTACGAGAATACTAAAAGGGCTCTTTTGATCGAAACTTAACTGCAATTGAACTGTAAATGAACTTATTTAATTACTTGAATTAGCCCACAGGGAGAGATCGAGGGCAGGACATCGAAAAAATTCGGAGCATCATCGTAGTGTGCCAAAGCGGTAAAGCGGCTGGCACAGTACGATGATGCTGCCACCGCTTTTGATCACAATGCTTATTTTTCGTCTGTGATACATGTCAGTCTTTTGTTTTCGTGTGCTGTCAACTATTCAGTTTTAAAAGTCATCATTATTATCATCAGCCTGGGGCACACGATGGACTACAATGATTGGTTGCCAACCGTTAGCATCCATCGGCTTCCCGCAATTTTAACAATGGCATTAATCCATCTAGTGGTGGGACTACTGACGCTGCGGCGCTCATTGCGTGGTCTACACTCGGAAACCTTTATTGCCCAGCGGTCATCAGTTCTACGAGCAATGTGCCCTGCCCATTGCCACTTTCAATTCTTCACTTTGATCGCTATGTCAATGACTTTAGCTCTTCCGCGGATTTCCCCTTTGCGGATCTTATCAAACAAAGAAACTCCGAGCATAACGCGCTCCATGGCCCGTTGAGCGACTTTAGCACCTTTATTTACTGTGAAAGACCACGTTTTGGTTCCGCATGTCATCACTGGCAACACACATTGATTAAAAACTTCAGTCTTAAGGCTTTTGAAATGTGTTCCTACGTAACTTGTTCTAGATACATAATTATTGAAAGTATATTTTCTCAACATTCTCTGAGAATTCTTACAATGTTTTCAATTATTTTATTTGTCATCCAGGTTTCTATTGTATTTTCAGCCCTAAATAAACACTATTTAAAAGACATATTAGTACAATAATAAGACTCTTTGTATGTGTTCTCAATTTCAAGAAAACATATTTTTCTTTGGCGAGCAATTCCATGTACAAATATTACTTTTTTGAGAGTAATGAGATATTGATGTTAGACATATAGATACTGTCGTAACTAAAGGTTATTTAATAGGTTCGTAACAAGGTCTCACGTTTATTTAGTTGAGCGTGACTCAGAACAATATTGTAGCAAACTAGGCAATCCCAAGAGATTTTGAATTGTTTTTCTTTTTGTTCCCTTTTTCCTTTTTTTGAGTGTCAATATACTGGGTGATATGAATTTGGAAAACTTAACCCAGACTTGTGACAAACAGACATGTTCATGACATAAATGTCTGTCTCGGGTGGGAATCGAACCCACGACCTGCGGCGTGAAAATCTTACCGACCACGCCACAGCACCGGCCCGTCAATTCTCGTGTCGCGTTGTTTGTAATCAAACGCATCCGAAACGGCTTGACCGATTTTATGAAATTTATATCTTTTTTCAATAGGCCTGAGAATCGATTGTTATCTATTTTCATATGCTTAAGTGATAAGGGCGGTCCACCACAAAAATATTTTTTTAATTTTTAAGTATTTTTCATTTTGTACCAGCGGCCGCCTGCTACTTCGTCCGTGTGGATTTCGGTTTTTTTCTTTCGGTAATAAAAGCCTATGTTCATTCTTAGGGTCCAAAGATTGTCTGTGCCAAGTTTCATCAAAATCGGCTGAGAGGTTTAAGCGGGAAAGCGTAACAGACAGACAGACAGAGTTACTTTCGCATTTGTAATATTAGTAGGGATGGTGTAGTATTAAAAATAAGTACTGCTCTAAATTTTCCCTTCTTTACCACCCACTCATATTTATAAACAGTGATATCAATAGTTGAACAGTTTTAAGGTTTAAAAGGTGTGAAATATGTGGTACGAAGTACGCTGGGACAGCTAGTGTCTCTATGAAAATTATTGTTACTTTAGAATTGGGAAAGATGTTTAAGTAATAATAATCAATATTTTGTAACTAAAATGTAAAATAAACATTAATATTGAGCCACAGCAACGTTTTCATTTAAATTTAATTGATTTCAAACTATTATTAAAAATTTGAAGTTTTTTGTAACGAAACGCATTTTAATATCGTTGCACGGATCAGATTGTAGTGACGTCATTCATATCAAGAAAAATACTTAAGTTTAACAGGGTGTCAGTAAAGAGACGTTCTAATTGAAACTGTTTTGGCGCGAGATTGTAAACTGTCACTGAGGTCGCAATTTATGCCAAAAAATTAAAGTATTTTTATTTTTTAATATACTCCTGGTTTATCCTACATCAAAATGATTTAAAGTAAAGTAAAAATTAATATAGTGCATCTTCCCCATTACATAAAGCAAACTTAACATAGATTATGCAGGTACTTAATCTCTAAAAATTAACACTAGATCATACACCTGCGTTTAATATATTATTATAACTATCAATTTATTCAGGAAAGAGTGAAATTTTTAGGAACTGCTGGTGTCGTAACATAGTATAATATACGTAATAATAATATAGTGGGACATTAACGAACACGGCCATCTGATCCCTAATTAAGCAAAGCTTTTACTATGGAAATCAGATAACTGGTACAGTACATACCTATAATACTTGTCTTTTGGAAATACATACTAAAATATAAATATTACACCCAGACTAAAGACAAACAGACATGTTTATGTACACAAATGTCTGACTTGTGTGGGAATCGAAGCCACAACCTGCGGCGTGAAAAGCAAGTATCTTACAGACTACGCCTCTGGCCCGTACTATTCTTTGTTCCTAAAGACAGTAGACTGAAACATGAGTTGTATAGTTTGTAAATGCTTTGACGTCACTACTGTCAGTAGGAATGATGAAATTTAGTGCAACACTGTCCTATAGAGGCTGTTGTTTCAAAAATCATCGTTTTTATCAACATTAACGCTTTCATAAACCTTACAGCAGCGGCGGCGCAGCGGTACCAGCCTCGCCTTTGAAATGTAAGGTCGCGGCTCCAAATCTTAGTCGTGCCCACACATCTTTGTGTGAATTGTTTCCTCACCGCTGCTCAATATCAGTGAACAAGGCCAGCATCTCAACTCGCAAACTAGTTGAAAGAAGACTCATGCCCAGCAGTGGGACACTAAAAAGTGAGCTATGATGTATTCTACGATGGAACGCGCCTGTCCAATACACCGATTAAGTCGTGATTACGAATGATTTTCGGTGCGAAAGCGGCAGTGGAATGAAGCTTTACATGATTAGAAATGTGTGTACACAACCACATAGCATGTAGGTATGAAATTCGTAGAATTTGTTTTCAATTAAGTACCTATAGTATACCTACCTACCTTACATAGGAAGTTCTGTTCTCATAAGTTAATCTTATTATAAGTATTTAACTATATAGATTAAAAAGGACCGACAAAAACATTAGACGCTTCATTGAAAACAATAATACCAGTGATCTCTCAAAACAATTGTTTCGCATCCAATCGTATAAATTGTAGGCAATAAATCAACAATTTAGCAGGCAATTTTCATAATTCACACAATATCAAGTTACTGGGGCGAGAATAAAGAAAAATCCAATTTCCTTGGCTTGCATTACACAGAGGAACGAAAGGAGCTTCGCGCGATGTTCATACTGGAGATATTTGGGACTATTTAAACTACTAATAAAGCTGAACGAGTCACTTTATTTGAGCCGCAAAGTGTAGATTTTTTGTGCCTTATAGCAAAATCTTTGAGAATGTCATACTTAGAGCTAGAGATGTATTGAAGCCGTAGAAATATTTTAGATGGTAAAATAATGTCTTGTCTCAGTGTCTGTTGGGATTTCACCGTTAAACCTCTAAACCGATCATGATTTTTTTTTATGGAGATAGTTAGACAAATGCGCAGGCTAAGTATTGATCGTATTTCTCTAGTAGGTAACCTAGATCTAAAAGAATAAACAATAAACCAGACTTAATTCTTCTGCAATTTATGCCTTTGCCTGCCACAATGATCCAGTGGCAAGCCTGTTCGCAAAGTAAATTATATTTGAGACTGCCTAAAAGTTATGGATAATTACAAAATTTTATAATTATCCCCGTAGATAGGTACCGAGTATTTTCACAAATTCTCGCATTTTTTAGTATTAATACTAATAAAAATATCAAAATAACTACAAGATTCTTCAATTACTTTAAATAGAATTTTACTTAAAACTAAAATCTAATTAAGTGTCCGTAGGAAATTATCCAACGACTGGAGTCTCTCATCAATAACTAAGTTAATTAACTTAAAAGCACTTACTTAAGTGTGTTGCCCGTGTCTCAAAAAGGCGATACAAGTTTGGTTGAGGATATTCTGTTTTATTTTGCAGTACCTACCTATTGTTTTAGAAGTATCTAATGGGTCAACGGTCTTATTCATAAAAATGTTAGAAGACTTTTTAGTTAAAATGGACTTTGTCGCTTTCTTATTAGTAAAATGTCAAGATGACAGACAAAAACCAACGAATTATTAACTTATTTTAGCTATAATGAGCTTATAAGACGTTTATGTGTACGGGGTAAGTGTTTGGGGCATTGTTTTTAAAAATATCTACAAAAATGTAGGTAATTATAAAGGAAAAATTATTCCCTTTTTTATCGTCGTCTCTCAATTTCTTATTGTCTACAGTAAGTTTCAAATAGTCGACACGATAGTCGTTTATCTCTTTTAAAAAGAAAAGTACAAGTCTAAACTTCTACTTCTTTTAGTGTCACACAGCTAGGCACGGGAATTCTCATAACTATCTTACGAGTTGAGATCATATTCTACACACGCTGACGAAGTTCTGGTTGGTGAATGTCACATGTCCACGAGATGTGTGTGCACGAACGAGGATCGAACGCACAACTTATATTTCAAAGGCAAGGCTGATACCATTGCGTCACCACTGCTCCTCAGCTACCAACGTAGCTTTGGTTACCCTTCAACACTTTGATTTTTCTCCTACAAATTCAAATACCACAAAAATCTAAAACTATCTAGATATTGGTACTTTTATGTAAGTACCTATCATGTTTAGGTGAAAGTTTGAAACTTTAATTAATGTTATTATCAGGAGTTTAGATAAATTTATCGAAACTTTCAAAACGCGTAAAGAACATCAATTTATGAAACATCTGGTCCCAAGTGTGTATGAACCCTAGGAAGGTGTTTCGGATATGAACGATTATTCAGGGCCACGGCAACAATAGGGTAATAAATTATGATTGATGAATACCCTCGGGACTCCGCACCTCTTTACAAACAATAACAATATTTATACAGCTTCTGTAAATTACTGGCGAATGCTGCAATTATCTTAATACAAATTTGTTTAGGCTTCAAATAAAATATATAGAGATATATCGCACTTTGCTTGTATTGAGTTTGGTGTAACACGTTGTTTCTTTCTTCCATAGTTTGGTGGAGGTAAATTGTCAATTGGTAACTCTAAATAAATAAAAAACAGGAGAGCCTCGACTTTTAAATAATTCCAAACGCTACCATGCCAAAAATTTGTACATGGATATTTAAATAATAGACAAACGACTTTAATACTAATATTAGACATAGAAATACAAGCCATTTAATTATAACGTTAGAGTGGCGTGTTAAAAATACTCATCGGATGTTGGATTTGGCCCCGGATAGTCACTATCTACCAGCCAAATGCTCGTCATCAAACGACCCAGTTGTGTTTCGACGAGATACTTAGTGAAACCATGTGCCTTGGCACTATCTGAAATCGAAGGTGATACGCAGTAAATATGTGCAAATGTGTACTGTGTACCATCTTTGTTTTTATTGTGACATGCTACCGTGAGGTTTAGATTTCAATCCTAAACAAACGACTATCGCATGACAAGCGTTTTTTTAAGAAACATTATGACTATTTCAAAGTAATGCGCTAAAGCGATTGTCCTGTTGCTAAGAGGTATGCTTTTGTTTTAACATCAGTTGAAACAAAATCCTATTTCTTAGCTTCAGGACTGAAACGGTGCATCAGATGATGTAAGTAATGCTAATGTAGGCGGAGTGTAACTAAAAATAGTCAATAATTTTTAATCCATCCATTTAAATACGAGAATCCACTGTTTCTGGTATAGATAGTTCCTTCATTATTAATCAAAGTCGCCATTGAAAGTAAACAATAAAGTAAACCCAGTACAAACCCTGGGCCGTTTCAGCAAACAACATTAGTCATCTGTCACAGCAACCCTCTCGACAAAGACAAACATTTTAT
Organism: Meganola albula; assembly: GCA_936450015.1. Classification (NCBI taxonomy): domain Eukaryota; kingdom Metazoa; phylum Arthropoda; class Insecta; order Lepidoptera; family Nolidae; genus Meganola; species Meganola albula. Next base: position 5,363,224 of record OW388155.1, on the reverse strand, counting down.
GGACGCTCTGCCACAGTTGGAAAAATACTTTGCGAGGTCATATGCTACAGAAATATTTATAAACAAAAGATATTACGGAGTGACAATAATAAGTTTGGGTTGTGGTAGGTATATGTTTTGAGGTCAGACTTTACAATAAATGATCGTGTCGCTATGTGGGGTTAAACTGTTGCGCAAGTGATAGCCGGCTGCATATTTTTATTTTGACTTGTCGAGAGACGTCTTCTTTTTGATTTAGGTCTCAATGTGTTGGCATACATTTCACTTTACTTTACTTCAATCCTTTTTTAGTGTCCCGCTGCTAGGCACAGGTCTTTTTACAAGTTGAGACAGTTTAGGCCTTAATCCACACACCTTGGCCAAGTGCATATGTCAGGTGGATGTCATATGCCCTCTAATTAGTTCTTCAACATGTAGGTTTCATATTTTCCTTCACCAATATTGAGCAGCGGGTACGATTCAGTTCATACAAAGATGTGTGGGCCTGACCGGTGATCAAACCGGAGACTTAATATTTCAAAAGCGAGGCCGATTCGGCTGCCTCACCGCTACCACCCATAGTACAAATCCCATAAGTTACGTATCTGAAATCACTGTGTGCAAGCAAGCACTTTTGAGGAAACAGTCTTTCTGGAGTAGATATTTCGGAATACTTAGGCCCTTTCAAAAATGAAGGCTTAGCAAGCTAAAGAATCTGCATATAAATCTTGCCGTTTGTGGGTTCATTGTTTAAGTTACTGTTTTAATTTTGATATCGATCTTAATATCCAGCAGTAGACTGCTGTTAGCTGAGGTCTGTTTTAATTTTGATATCGATCTTAATATCCAGCAGTAGACTGCTGTTAGCTGAGGTCTCGCTAAAAAGTCTTTGAATGTGTACCCTTATTTAAAGCATCAAAATTCTTCTGCTTTGATATCTTTTATGTAACTAAATCCTGATAGGTACCTACCTAAGTACAAAAGGACAATATTTTATATGCTGAAGATTAAAAAAATACTTTTTATATTTACCATTATGAAACTAAAACAAACTTACAAACAAATATACCGAAAACGAAAACCGATAAGTTTTAAAATTTCTAATTAACTGAGCTCGGAGCAAAGGTGCCCAAGATGCTGGCTGTATTGCCGCGTTGAATACCAATAGCTAATCTTTGCACTAGGCACGACCAAGAGAGGGAGTACTTTCCCTTAAGCAGCGGTGTCTTCTGTCTCCAATGAAGCCTTTGGCCTTCGTTCCTCGTTAAAAAAATAAATAATATTATGAAGTCAAACTACATTAAAGTCATTATCATAAGCTACTAACTGAATGCAGTAAAGAGAACTAATGCGTCAACTTTGGATATTAAAAGATTCAGTAACATTAGGTGGTTTGGTGTTAAAACTTTGCTCTTTTCCTGCTAATAACAATATCGTTTCAAAATACTTTTAGGTTCTTTGTTTGAAATGCGTGGTATCTAAATATTGACCGACTCACTTAACGCACAGCCTAAACCGCTGGATTTGGAGCCCGTTAATTTGGCACATAGGTTCCGTGTAAGTCTAGAGGTGCATTATAAAAGGATTTTTTAAACTTAGGTACTCCCTAAAAAGATGAAACGGGAACCACGCGGGCGAAGCCACTATACACTATACGCTTGCTCAGAAGAATACTGTATTAAGTCAAAATTTGGCGATATCTACAAAGTATTTATTTGGCTTCATAAGTTCCACTGAATGCCGCGGGACTTCTATCGTGAGAAGGACTCTACCTAATACATAATATTAGCCTGGGATTCGCTTTTAACGCTTATCTATCTATCAAGTGACCAATTAGGTCTATGGTAAAAACCTTACTTCCCTAATTTTTTCCTTCACAGTAACTTTCCAACATTTTCCTTAATACCTACTGAGAAATGTTGAGAAGATAAGCACCTACCTAATATTGATCACATTTCAATTTGCAAAGAACTCTCTTTGAACATTTTTACGCGTTCTCTTCCATTGAATAGGAACAAAGATCAAACGGCTTTTTAAGATGTTAGTCAAATTATGCGGGCCATGATGGTAACCTGTATTCAGACTGAAATACGAAAAAAACAGTGTAAACAATCCTGATTATACTTTTATTGTTAAAGTAGGTGGTTAGCTACCCGTCTCAGGTTTGCAAGGGTGCAGATCCTTCCTACTCAAAACGTTCATAATGTACTAGGTAATTATATGCTGCTATGTTGTGTAATAAGTTGGAATTTTTTAAAAAGAAGTAATAACATTAGTAACAGTGCAGCGGTATCGGCCTCGCCTTTGAAATACATCGCAGGTTCGATTAGCGTTCGTGCCCACACATCTTTGTGTGAATTGTTTTATCTCCTCTGCTCAATATCCATGAAGGAAAACATCGTGAGAAAATTGTATGAAGTAATAGTTCAATGGCATGTGACATCCACCAACCCGCACCTGGCCAGCGTGTGTGGATTAATGCCTGAACTCTATTATCTCGTAAGATAGTTGAGAGAAGACCCGTGCCCTGTAGTGGTAGTGTCCCAATCAAAGAGGGTTGAAATGAATTTTAGATGAAATACCCACTCACATACTGGTTGGAGATGTTCAGAATAGAAACGTCTTTCACTAAGATTGCAGCCTTAACGTCAACATTATGCGCTCTCAAGTAATTTGGCATCCTACGCTAAGAAACTTTATTAAACTTCCTTCTACGATTCACTCAGAAATTTTCGCAAAAAATACCTAATTGAAATTATGTTAGCCGCACGACGGGCTAAGTTCGCGGCTCGAGCAATAAGAAGTTTTATTATCTTTATAAAAACCAGGATCTTGAGGTTATTTTTAACGGTAATATCCTGCGGCTGTTTTTGTCTTTGCTTGGGTTAAGTTGGGTAATTAAAAGTTGCGGTTCGTTAGCACTGCACGGGTAACACTTATTCTGTGAAGCCAATTTGCAAACATGGTCCGCTGGTTCGTCGCGTTTGTGTTAAAGTTACGAGTAAAACGTCACACTCCATAACTTTGTACCAGCAACGTATACACGTTGTTTTTCTAACTTTGAAATCAATACTTTTATATCCATACTTCTACTCTAAAGTTAAGGTCTGTGCAGCTAATGGATCTTTTCCAATTTGGCTGGATCTAGAGCAGCTTCTTTTACCTCTTTACCCAACATGACATCAACTTTTTTCATTATTTGGTTCATGTAGCTTATCTTAAACCTTCTCCTTCCACGTTTTCCTTTAAACTTCCCCTCTAAGATGTTTTTTATTGAGGTGTCATGTCGTATGAGATGGCCCATCATCCTTTCTCTCCGGTTTTGTATAGTTTCTAATAACCTTATTTTTCCTTTACTCTTTCCAATATGCCATCATACTACATAAATGATATTTAAATTATGGTCTAGCTCCACGGAAGGAATCAATTCATAAGATAATGATACATTGATAAATACCAATGTCAACCACGTGCTGAAACAAATCAGTTCTACTGCCAGCGGGTTATGCGGTTTGCTGCTTACTTTTTGTAGGGACCTAGTTATTTCTTTCTTTCTTTAGCTTAGGAATTAGTTGATTTTATAGGACTCCAACAGGATCGAAGTAAATATTTGTATGTCGTGGTCGCAGGCAGAAAGTTTAAAAATGTATATTCCTTCCATGTATACTGAAGCTGAGTTACATACACAATCTCACGATCTATTTATAGAGATGATTCTCGAAATATTCAATAACAGTTTAAGGAGCCTCTTATCAAAGCTCTCATGCTTACATTTATGTAATATCAAAGAATATCTAAGAAATATTATCTTCGTTAAAATTACTTCGTACGATCTTATTAATATCTCAATCTTTAACATATCTCTTAAGAGCTCTTAACTCATCGTTATATTAAATGTGTCGATTACCAATAAAGCGGAATTCGCTTTTAAGCTTATTACTCTCGGCACAAAGTGTTCGCAATTTAATTTGTTGACTTGAATTTTATAAGATGGCTTTCATTTATAAGTAAGTGCCCGTACGCACTAGTTAGTTAAACGCAGTGCGGTTGGCCGCACATTTGAATCGTTGGCCTTTTCTGTACCTAGTTTAGACTTTATTTATTAATGAAAGTTTTCTTATTAAAATATGCGTATACAGCGGTTACGTAAAAAAACTGATAATAATATCAATTTGGTTTGCTAATCTACAGAATTGTAAAGAATTTAATAAATAGAAGTACCTATAAATATAAACATCTTATGTAACTTATTTTTGGGAAGGAACTGGTTCTCAACATACAGTTCACGCTAGTTTGGGAATCAGGGCTTATATCTAATTAGTGTAGTATCTCTGTTGCAATAAATAAATTATTATTATTATGTTTGACTATTATTGTTATAAACAAGTTTTATTGAGTGTGTAAACCCAATAAAAAAGATATAACAATTTTTGTAAACTTAACCTTGTTTAGGTTAAGTTTACATAACATTTTTTTATTTCGTACTGTATATTTTTTTTCGTGTTTTTTTAATTATTTTGATTGTTTGTAACTCGCCCTGGCAACCAGCTCCCATAGTCGCTGTTGAGTTAAGTCATTTGGCTGGCAGACTAAATTGTTGTCCGTATCTATCTATCGTCTATCGTCCGTATTGTTGTTCAGCCAGATAGTGCGTATGAGTACTAAGTTACTCGTGTGCGTGCGTTTAATGTGCCATTTAAGGGTTGTTAGCTCAGGGTGAAGTATTAGTATGGTAATGTAGATAAAACAGTCATTTTGAATACCATTTTATGCTTGCGTGACCATACAGAAATAGGCACAGTTGTAATTTAACACAGAAACCTAGAATCAACAAAATATTTTAGGAAATATTTTTATGTAACTATCTGGCACGTCTATGCTTTGCTTTAGGTTACTTTCACTGCCCTTGTAATTGAATGGTTAGGTACAGTAAGGTGTTTAAATTGAAATAAAACTGCTTTATAGCGGATTTTATCGCGGTTTATTTTAGATTTTTATATCGCGACCTATAAAATAAGTTATAAAGCAGTTTTATTTCAATGTCTGATATTCGCGAAGAAAAAACCACTTACAAGGTGTTTACATTCAAGTTACTGTACTTTTTTTTATAATATTTCAACAAAACAATAAGGACCTGATTAGCAGAGGTCGTAATTAGGTAGAGTTATTTATTTACTTGCATCGAAATGTTTGTAATAATATGGATCTCCCCGGCATTTATTAAAGGACAATTATATAATTAGCATTGGAATTTTACAACTTTGGACATCAAATGTCGTTGATATAAGTTTGGCAATGTAGTGCGTAAAGTAAATATTTTTTTATTTATTAAATTCCGGAAATATTTTTGATCTTTCAAATTAATCTCGGGATTTGAGGCGTATCCATTTTATTCTTTCTCGGTATGAAATCAGTGTAGGTACATAACTCTATCCAATGCCGACTTCTGTCGTAAACAGATTTCGCTAATTCTTTTTTTAAGAAAATGCTTTAAAGTGCGAAGTTGGTCACGAAGAGAAAATTAAAAAAAATTTCCTAAAAATTTCTAAAAGAAACACTTTTATACTCCCATACAAACGATTCGTAATAATACTAGTCAATTTGAACATTAATACCATACAATTAAGTTTAAGTGTTAGTGGAGATGTTTCGGGATCGCAAACAAATTAAATGACGTTAGAATCGTATAAATATAGGTATTAGTCAAATACAAGTTGTCAAATGCCAATTTGTGTTTGGTTAGACAGTTGTTAAATATTAGGATCACTTTATATCTACCCCTAGCTTTATCAAATGAATTTGCGTGACAAGACCATATCTGACGGACAGTTTTAACAAAAATGTTCAAATATTGCCAAGTTCTAAACTTTCTGTCAAGTCACATAGCCTAAATGGGCACTTACCCTTAATGGGGAATGCCATTAATTTCCTGTGAGATGCCTTAATGCCTTTGTCACTGAAAAATGAAAATAGGTGAGGCCGCGGTCACTTGTTTTTTTACTAATTTCCCTGTAAAAGCCCAAACGGGTAGATGAATGAATCTGCGTATTTTGTGTGTTATAAAATTTTCAATATTGCGGCCTGGTGGGAAGTAAATAATTGGCAGATGAGAGGGCAACGTTGAGTGTGCCTTAATTGATTACTTTTTAATTTATAAGCGAGGAAACGAATTTTATATTAACCTGTTTTGAAATTTAGTCGTTAATTTTCTGATTTGTGTAATCGAATCTACATAGGTTAAAAAGTTTTCCTATATTGTCCGTCCTATGTTCGTAGTCTCTTTGTAGTCCGTCCTTGACGGAGCTACAACCGCGCCTCCAATTTTTTAAGAACTTAAAACTCAAGGGCATGTGATGTCCACTAATCCGTAATTTGCTAGCGTGCGTACTTATAGTAAGATTCAAACTCTCTTTAAATCGCACGACATTTGAGAAAAGACCCGTACCCAGCTGTGGGCACGTTGTTATGACTTACTATTAATCTTCATTTTAGTGTTATTGTAGTTGGGTATTATGCATCCAAAAAAGTAGGCAGTCGCAAAGAGTCACTGGTAATTAGTATGTAATAGTTTTTTCTTAGAATAAAATACTTCATCATCTATTAGTGCTAATGATTACTATTAACTTTCCTGAAGAAACTTAATTTTCTTGAGATTTTTTTTATATTGAGCCCCACAGTAGAGACGGTATATATATTAGTATCACTTCAAACATTTTTAGTATCCCACGGCTGAACACGCGTCTTCTCTTAATTTTATCTTATGAGTTGAGAAAGTTTAGGCATTAAACCACACACGCTGACCAAGTGCAGGTTGGTGGACATCATGTCCTCCAACGTCCTTACGATGTTTTCTTTCACTGATTTTGAGCAGCGGCGATGAAACAATTCACACAAAGATGTGTGGGCACAACTATGATTCAAACCCGCGACCTTATATTTCTGAGACGAAGCCTTTACCGCTGCGCTACATACATTAGTATAAATTTGCTTTATTTATACTTATTCAGCATTTTATAGTAACAAGATTATCCAGCTCCATAAAGTGTCAAGCGCAACAAAAATAAAAGCAACAAACATTGAGCAGTGACAACTTTATGTTGGTTTCTCGCTTGTTCACTGTCACCGTGTCAGTTCTGATTCAGTTTTGTACACAACTTTTGCACCACGTTAATTTGGCTCAACTAGCTTCGTCAAACACCTCAGTGAAAACTATGAGTCAGTCTATGTGTGTAAATTGGGGAAATAAGGTCTAAAATAAAACTACTTTTTAACGGATTTTATCGCGGTTTATTTAGATTTTAGATCCCGACGATAGCAAAGTCTTTTCAGACCTCATGTTCATGGGTGGACTGAAGTATTTGACGTCCAAAAATATTTATCACAAATAGCTTTATTGATCATTCTTGGTAGGAACCGGTTTTCTTTGACAAGAACCTGTGTTTTATCAAATCTCAGGTAATGGTTGGGGCCTTTTTGAGTATGTTCACACACTGCACATTTCGTCGAGCGTTGATGTTTTACGTCAGCTATGTGTTCTTTTACGCGAGTCCCTATACTTCTCTTTGTTTGTCCTATATAAGAGAGTCGACACTCACAGTCAATTTTATAAACACCCGCATCTTGTAGAGGGACTTGACACTTGACAGATGGTAAAAATTGACTTTATCTTGGTTTTTGGCATGAAGTAAGTATTTATAGAAGCCCGCTTAAGGATATAGCCAATCTTGTCGGTCTCTCCTCTTATATAAGGAAGAATTGCAGGTAACCTTTGAACTGTAGCTGGTTTTACAAATCTAAAATAAACCGCGATAAAATCCGTTAAAAAGTAGTTTTATTTCAATATGTGACTTTATAATATTATAAATGCAAATGTAAGTTTGTTTGTTACGCTTTTACGCAAAAACTACTTAACCGATTTGAATGAAATTGGGTATGGAGGTAGTTTGAGACCCGAGAAAGGACATAGGATAGTTTTTATCCGACTGCGCAAAAAGAAGGTAATGTTTTGGCGCGATAACCGACATACGCGCGGGCGAAGCCGCGGGTGGAAAGCTAGTATGTGATATTCGCGTAAATCTAAGACTATACTATGAAATAAGGTCTTTCAACACTTACGAATTACATGTAAAAAATAACAAATGCACGTTTGTGTGACATTATTATTAAATTATTTGAATTAAGACTAGCCTCATCTCGTATCCGCGCGCTATATTTCAGTTTTAGTGTATAACCTCGCAGTGTTGACACGTAAGTCAAGTTTCGTAATCTATACTATGCAAGGCTTTTCGAGTAATCGTCAATACAAAAACTCTTCGAGAGATAATTCTTTTTGCAACAACAACACAAAACCGACTTCAATTTTAGGTACCTAGAATTATTATTATGCGTTTAGGGCTATTGCACTAATAATTTTGGAAGGCTGCGCGCTTAGCGTAAACAATGACGCTTCTTTCGACATAGTTCAATAACTACTGGTCAGATCTTGATCAAATTTAAATGGAACCACACGGAAGCATTTACTTGCCAACAAAAAAAGAATCATAGAAATCGGTTCACGTATAACAAAGATATTAGGTAACAAACATAAAAAAACATACAGTCGAATTGAGCACCTCCTTCTTTTTGAAGTCGGTTGAAAAGTTTCGGTCTAGTCGTTGGATTTTTTTAAATTTCTATTGTGTGTAAGTAGCTTGTTTCAGCTTCTTGACAATCCGATACCGCTCAAAATTTAATTTCCCTTTATCTGGTTTAAATAATATCTCCTCGGCTCCCTCTTCCTCTCTTTCCTTACTGCAGTACCTATTATATAGGTATGCTAATTAGTTATTATATTGTCTTCTATCGTCACCCGAGCCGATTCCGATTCCTGCATTGATATTGAGGTATCAGAAATTCAGGAAGCACTATGTCCACTAGTCAATAGAATTCAAGATTCCTATAAAAAAACTATAAAAATCGAACGGTCCTGCACGCGACTGCTGAACTTATACCTCGAGTTTTATTTCATCGTATACTTCCATTCATGTCTGTTCAATTGGAAAATTATTCATCAAATCAGTGCGATAGGACTCCGGGAGGTTTCCGATAAAACTCAATAATTGGCCCTTTTGTACAGTAGAATTTTCTAGATTTGTTTTTTATTTGACATTTTGTTTATAAGTATTGACTTTTGATTGAGCTACTTTTAGGAACGTCTCATGCATCTTTATTATATTATATAAATAGCTTTCGCCCACGATTTCGCCCGCGTGGCAACTATTGGGATAAAAAGTAGCCTATATGTTAATCCAGATTATAACCTATTTCTGTGAGAAATTTCATCTAATTCTGTCTAGTACTTTTTGCCTGAAAGAGTAATAAACATCCATACATTTTTACAAACTTTCGCGTTTTTGATATTAGGTAGTAGCGTATTTTAATTAAGTACGATCTCTGCGGTAATAATTTCGCAATTTTACCAGTATCAAGTTTTAATAAGTATACTACAAGCTTGTAAAAGATTAGTACCTAAAGAAAAACGCCGACGTCCAAAGACATAAAACAAAAAATTGAGTGAATTTTGGCGTTTGGTACTTAACACGTCATCGACAAACCTCAGTATAAACGCTGGATATGAATGCCGTTAGGACTTTGGTATACATCAATGCCTTATAAAATTTGCCATGTGTTTTCGTTGTAGAATATTGTGAATTGAATATTAACAGAAGAGTATAAAATTCAAGCTCACAATTTATGCTAGCTAGGAACAATATACGTTATTGTAATCAAAAATCTAAATAATTATTTTGTATACACGACTACATATCAAGCTATATATAACCAATATAAACTGACTTCTCATTGTATGGAAATTCTATACAACGCGAAATCAGCTTATACTGGGAAATTATTACACACTAGGTGACCAATTCGTCGGTCTTCAATCTTGACCTGATTAAAAGATCAATTAAGATTAATTGTAAGAACTAGGAATCAGAGTCTGTTCTGAGTAACGTTTGAAGATCTGGTTTCATATCATTGAAAGTAAATGCATATTTAAAAACGTTGATATACATAATCAACAAGTTTATATTTCTTCCTACTTCAAAAACTTCCTGCCTTTGTGATCATACCTAAGAGGCAATGTAAAGAAATCTGATTTATTACGAGTTCTCATTCATCTGACTCACATAAGTGAAAATAAAATGAGAAAAACTCGCACGTTGACTGAGGAAGGCACTGTATCACAACCTATCTTGATGAAACCATCATCTACGACTGAAGTCTAACCACTGGTAATAAATTCACTTTTATCTCGATTGAAAATCTTTCGAGTGTGATTTATAAAATGTGTTTGAGTGTAGAAGAGCATTTAAATGATATGTTTAAATTACGAAAGTTTGTGATTCGTGAAAAAATTAACAACGATTTCCGTAGCGTATAGAGCTCGCTTGTAGTTCCTGGGGTGATTTTGGTTATAAGTATGCCTATTATTGGTACCAAAACACTGAGATTATTTAAAACTATTATAATTATGCTTAGAATGAACAATAATGATAGAATAGAAATGATAAAAATCTTTCTTGAAATGGTCATAAAAATGGTTATAAAATACTTATAAAACGGTTGTAAAAATGGTTATTTTAAATGGTAAACGCATACTGACTTGAAAATCACTAAAATATATAAAATCGATTTATTTTAGTATGCATGCAATGCACAAATTAATATGCTGAGCTGTTCGCTGTTGCGCAGCTCCGAATATGTTCCTTTAGCGATATTGAGCAGCGCTAATAAAATAATTCACATAAAAATACGCGGGTACGGCCGGGTATCGGACCGGCGAACTTATATTTTAAAGGCGAGGCCAATACCGCTGAGCCACCGCTGCAAAACATATCTTACCAGCCTAAATACCAACAAAATTCTTTGCTCAAATACTACTACTACACTAAGCTAAAATATTAAAACTTACCAATTTCATCACCGCATTCCTTAGCAATATCTAGGGTAGGTAGATAAGCAATTTGTAAGTGAGTTTCTTCACGTAAGTTACATGAAATATTCGCGCGCCTCACTCTCACTAACAATCAACGGGTAACTGCCGGTAACCGAGTTTCCCTAACGAACTCGACTTAACTAGATAGTAACGATGCGACGCTAACTTCTTAATTAGGCTAACTCAATTGTCAACGAATTTTTAGACTGTTTCAAATGCAATTGTACCGGTGAAACAAAATGTGTAGCAGCTCTAGCTACAGAATCTTAAAAAAAGAATTTGTACTTATTATAAAAAAATTGAAATTATTAATTGTATTGTCTCAGCTGGACACAGGTCTTCTTTCAAATATTTCACTATTATAGAAAGTATTAAACTCTTTTCATAAATTAATTGTTGAAATAAAAGCGAGGAGAACATAAGAATGAATGAGATAAAGATGAATACAACAATTAAAAGGTAAATTACAAAGGTAAAGGTAATTAATTAGGTACATTGTAAATAGGTATAAGTATTTTGTACAAACAAATTATAATTTCCTAACCTACTGCATAATCTTACAGCTAATTTGAATATCTCCGTTTCATACAGCCTGTTGCAATTTTCGTTGCAAATTTTACGTTTTCTACTCGCATTAACCCAGTTTTACGAAAAGCTTATATTTTCGGTAAAGTATTTAATATTATTTCAAACTTACGTTTTGGGGTTCGGTAATCGAATGTAATTTTTCTTGTCTTGTCTTGTAAGTAATGTCCATTGTGCACATTACATGGTATACACATGTTGCACGTGTTAAGTACACATGATTCCTGGATACAATAATCGAAGTTTTATTCGCTTTAGTTTTTACGAATTGATAAATAAGTCGCAGGAGTGAAAGTTCTTTTCATTATCATCTTGCTTCACTTTGACTCGATAAATCCTCTTTATTTTTCAATTACGTGAAAAAGAATGTTTATACATATTTATGAATAATCTAGAAGACGGACTAAAAATTTAAATTTTGTCATTTGCCTATTTTGGGAGAATCGACCAAATATATTATTAAAATTCGCAATTTCAAACTGTTACCAAGATTTCTCTCGTTTAAAAACCTCTTTTTGCTCAACCCGAGATGTCTTTATATATTTTTTTTTAAATATAAAAATATAGAAAAAATAAATATCCCAATGCGATTCTATAATACGAAAACTTGTAAAAGCATTTTATGTCATGGTTGTAAAATATATAAATCTCAACCTCTCCTCAGCCTCTTTCCTTGAGCGATATATTACTGCCTGCGGATACATAAAAACTATAAAAGACGCGTGGCTTTAGAGATCACTGGTAATCCGTACATCCCTTTAAGATTTTAGGAATTTGTTTATGATTTTTATTGAAAAAAATATATAGAACAATAAAAGCAATGGAGAGGAATTCGGTATTATTTTTCTTGAATATGTTACTGAAAGCATATTTAATTTGCCGTCTATTTTACCGGCAACCGTGCTATGACATCGTATAGTATTATTATTGTTGTTGTGCAAAAGAGAAGTTGCTCTACATATTATATAGCGACATCCCTCTTCCGCAGCTCCAACAATACTGCAGCTGTTGTGGTATCTCACCTGGTGGTACGTGACAATGAAGACCACGTGGGGCACGTACAGTCAGTAGATATATTGCAAACGGCAGTAGAAGCCTAACAAGTTTAGTCCAGAAAACTCGTTTCCATTTATGACTTCAGAAGGTATCACAGGACACGACGGAATTGATTAGAAACACAGTTGAGTCTTTGGTTAGTGGTGACTTTGCATGTTGGGTGGTAATTATCTGTGGCAATGGTCTACCACCAATGAGTATAGCTGCTGCAGTACCGACAACCGCTCCGCTGGGGTAAACGATTTCTCGAGTGGAGACCACGAATTGGCAAACATAGCTTAGGACAACGCCCTCAGACTAGGTGGAGTGACGATCTGTATAAGAAAAGTCGCGGACGCTCAGTGGCGTGCTTTGGGACTGTGGACTAAATTAGGTTAATGATGATGATGGTGGTGGATGATGAATGAGTGCAGCTTCTTAGAACCAGCCAGTAAACATGTGTAGAGTTATAAGGATAAAGTCTAGAGACGCAAGCTGTGTCAGTCAATCCCCCTGTTTTGTAAAATATTGGAATTACTTGTAATAATTCTACGTAAGTAAATATTAGCAATTTGAAAGTTTTCATACCAATAAATTGATCGATATTCTTCAAATAGTCCGGTATTTTACTATGTCAATTTTCTGGAATTATACCGGCGACTAGGTAGACTTCGCAAACATTTCAAAGTAGCACGTTGAAAATGTTTGAATTTCAATTATGAAAATACTTATTTGATAAAGTTGAAAACTAACGGCCTTATTCGTATAAAAGTTATGAGACTCTTTAGTTAAAATAGACTTTGTCTTTTTCTTACTAGTATAAATTTCAAGAAGACGGACAAAGACAAACAAATTAATTAATCATAATTAATTTTAATTTTAACCAACACTAATACTAGAATTTAAGCTCAATTGTTACTAACGTACTAACAAATATGGATGTAAAAAAAATCTGAAATAAAGGTATTATTATTATTATAAACCTATTTTAGCTATAATGAGCTTAAAATATGTTTACGAATATGGGGGTTAATGTCTAACCGTACATTACAACCGTACTTATATTTATTAAGTTATTAATTCAGATGTTTATAATTTTTTTATGTTTGTTGGGACATAACACGGTTCAACGTAATGAACAAATTTGTACTATTATTTTTTGTTTATTCGGTGCCATTTTAATTGAATGTTTTTTTTTATGTATTTATTGTAATTTCTTACAATTTTATCTTTTTAATTTACATATTTTCATGAGAATTATAACTACAGCCTCTACAAAACGCTCTCAAAACCCATCCCTACTACAGTTACTCGTCTCTTAACATAGGGGTGCATCCCGTTAACAGGATGTTTACTTTCCTCCCATAGATAAATGTACAACCGGGGTTGGGGTTAAGTATCCCTTACTTCCTATCAAAATGAGATAGAGTGTACTCAGATGCCTTCGTCCGTGACTTTGTTTAAATGAAATCTCTACGCAATTTTGGCGTTTCTTTTGTTTATGCGAAAACGTTATTTAGACTAGTTTTATAATTGGCAACTCCATAATTTTACTGTTTTAATACCGATCATATTTAAAACTAAAAATAAATTTCATTTTAAAATAGCGAATGCGTTTTATTTTTCCTACTTATATAGTAGGCGCGAAAATTAAGTAAGTTAATGTAAGTATGTTTGTTACTTTCACGCAATAAAACTACTTGACGTAATTTGGATGAAATTTTGCACAGAGATAGATTGATCTTCTTGTCTTGATTAACACATAGGCTATTTTTTATCCAAATAAGTACCTACCACTTGGGCGAAGCCGTGGGCGAAAAAAAAAACCTACGTATAGTTATAATTTTATTGTATTTAATTTTTTAACCTAATTATTAACAGTATTATTAATTTTAATATAGGGACAAGATAATAGGCCACTTTTGACATTTCATCAAAATTCAACAACGTAACCTTGTAACGGCGGGCATAAAATAAGAACTGCACAATTGCTTAACTTTTTTCAATTACGTTTACATATTTATTGTAATAATGACCGATACGAGTAATTTTACGATTTGCTTTCACTAATAAACCATTCTAAACATAATAAACAATTTCTGATCTAAAGAACTGAACGTCGTTACAATGTTGCGTCAGTCAACCCTATTTCTTTTTAAACACTAGGGATGTTACTCTAAAAATCGAAAGCTGATAGGATTGTAAGTTGAATCGAATGCAATGATTACTTGTGAAGAAAAATCACCATAAATTTATAACCACGTTGTGATTATAATAAAACCTAATTATACATATTTATTATTCTTTTAACTAACTATAAAAATACAAAAAAATAACTAAATAGAAAGGTCATTGATGTTGGGTGCAATTTAGGTGGATGTTGCTGGCAACACCAGTGCCTGTCGATGACGCATGTCATGTCGCCATTACATGATGATGACGCAGTCTTTTGTTGTTGTGCGAAGTGACTGTGCATTTTTGGTGTGCTCTCTGTTATTTTCTTCTGATCCGGCTTTTTCATTTAACCTGATCTTACTGACTACGTTTACCTGGCTATAAATTGGACTCCGATTGCTTAACGATTATTAAACAAGAAAAACATTACAGTCTTACTATGTCGAAACGGGGGAAAACTCTAAACAGTCAATCTCGCGAACTAGTGCTGAAATTGTACAATTATTTTGGACGTGAATCAGTTAACGATGGGCCTCTTTTACCATTGAAACCACCGAGAGAACGCGTTGCCGAAGCATTGGGAATAGGGAAGAAGACAGTAACTCAAATTCTGAAAGAGAAATACGGACCATCAGGCTCAGAAGATAATACTTTACGTACACCGAAAAAACGAAAGAGGGACAAGAAAATTGTTGACGTTGATAATTTTGATGCTGCTGCAATTCGCAACCACATTTATGGATATTACTCGAGAAAAGAATATCCTACACGGGAAAAGCTATTGAGTTCGTTAAAAGGCGCAGGCTTATTTTTTGGAGGCAAATCGTCTCTATCAAAGGTTTTGAAATCGATTGGCTTTAGATTTAAAAAATCCGACAAGCGGAAAATCCTGCTAGAACGCTACGATATTATTTTGAAGAGAATATCATTCTTACGTCAGGTAAATAAAACAATGTCGTGTTTATTGACGAAACATGGTTGAATGCGAACCATACGGTTGCGCGGACATGGACCGATGATACAGCGGCCTCCACCTCAAAAGTTCCATCGGGAAAAGGAGCCCGACTTATTATATGTCACGCGGGATCAGCTTCTCAAGGTTTTATTCCAGACTGCCTCCTCGCATTCGCCTCTAAAACTACAACAGATTACCATGAGGAAATGAACTTTGATGTTTTTAAAGAGTGGTTTGAGAAGCTGCTAGTCAGCTTAGAAAACCCTTCGAAAATTATAATGGACAATGCTCCGTATCATTCTGTACAAGTTGATAAACCACCAACTCAAGCAAATAAAAAGCAAGAAATTGTCTCGTGGCTGGTAAGAAATGGTGTGGAGGCAAGTCCAACTTTATTAAAAGTTGAGTTGTTCCGATAGTTCAAGTGAATAAAAGCAATTTTTTTGTTAAATTACGTAGGTACTTGTCTTATTTTGCTCCTTTAATTTATGAAAGAAAAAATAATAATGGGACAGGGATTCGCATGGTCATTTTTAAATTTCACATATGTTTCAAGTCTGTATCGATTCATTCGATTCATTCATTTAATCGATGTTTTTAAGCAGGTCACCTCACTATGAATATAAAACTGACATCTGTCAAAAGTGGCCTATTATCTTGTCCCTAGTATAATACATTTATTAATACTTAAAAAAGTCTTAGTGTTATTAAAGAAAACGTAAAACACCTCTGAAATACCTACTATAATTTACTTATAGGGCCCGTTTAACTTCCGGTCTCGAACCCACGATAACTCGTGAATCACGTTCACAACCTCTTCCCACTTTCCGAGATCTGCGACGTTCAAATTTATTAACACCTACTCTGATAGAACTAAAACTTGGTAGGCTCGAATTACAAATTATTGCGAAGACATTGTACTTTGAAGTTATCTATTGCTTAACTAGTTGGCCTCGGGGAATGTCGAAGGGAAATTGTCTTTGTGTTTGATTCAAAAATTACTGGTTGATTTGAAGAAGGCACTAACAAGCAACGAGAGATTAACCGAACTCTGACCGCAGAACTCTGGTGGAACTTTATGTTCTCGTCTTCAGATCGTAACGTAGCGTACCGACCGGTCGAGTAGACAAAATATTTGAAAGAAGTTACATAGGTATAACCCTCTCTATGTGTATGCCAAAGTTCACTATAATTTTGTCATACACACAGTGAGGTGAAAATAAAAAAAAATTTCAAACATATACATTAAATAAACAAAATAAAACAAAATACATCGGTTTATTGTGATGTGCATAGTAACGACTAAATCCGAAATGAAATACGAGACATTTTTATGACTTGTTTACGAGTTAACTCGTTGGCGAACACAGGCGATGATGTTTATTTTTTACTTGACGTCTATTATCAAAAAAATGTTTTATTGTTGTTCTTGTTGATGTCCGATACAAAACTTTCGTTTCCTTGCCAAAGAGAGAGAGAGAGTAGATGTATTTTTGAAATTTATGTAGATGTTTCTAAAAAGAGAATTTTTATAGGTATACATACCTAGTGACAAGTATACATAACTAATAAATATAAAATTATCCTGTTTCTCAGAAATTTTGATGAATAAATTCGTGAGCTCAAAATTGTACAACAAAGAAAAATAATTTATTATCGAGGAAATACCGCTTCACGTTGAGTCAAATTCTTAATCTCACAAATTGTGACTTTGGCAAAAAACCGTACCTACAAATACTTATAAATATTCAAATTTCAACAAGGTAGAAAACAGGGCCGCATAAGTAAACATACCGGAGACACGAAGGAGAACGCACAATAATCCACGTTTGATAGAAAAAGCAAAATCAAAATTCATTCCGTTGACCCGTTTCGTAATTCTACGACAGGACCGGAAACTATTTCTATTTGAGGGGATCGGACCCCAAGGCGGCCGTGCTTACATGTTTTCAAATATTTTCCTCAGGGTCTTGATATAACATTGTAATTTAAAATGCTCCCTCATTTTAAATTAATGCAGGTTTGGCTCTTGATGCCAGATTTTAGAATGTGTTAATTGTTTCGTTAAGGATGCGTAGGGTGATATGCTGTTACTAGAACCTGTATTACCAATTCCATTATGAACTACATATAAAGGTACGGTTTTATTTGTAAAAATATGAATAATTATAACAATATAGTGGAACATTAACACACACGGCCATCTGATCCCAAATTAAGCAGAACTTGCAAGGTGGATCCAGACAACTGCTTTCAAATATACTTAAATATTACGCTTAAGACAAACAGACAAGTTCATCACACAAATGCCTGACTTGAGAGGGAATCGAACCTACAGCCTGCGGCATGAAAAGTAATAATCTTTCCGACGCCACTAGACCATCAATAGGAGAGTTAAAATGGATTTTCTCTATTTCTTACTAGTTCTGGTTTCGGTTATAAATTCAAATAGTGTGGATGAAGATGACACCTATTACGATTCACTACAAAGATTTAATCTGTAATTAAATACTATCACTTTCAAATCACAAGTCAATTATGATCTCAGAGTTACAGACTTTGCTATCGGCAATAAGGCACACGAATGCTGATTACCAAAACGACTCTCTGCTCCCTCAAATGAATTCAAACGAGTTCCAACCAGTTCCAACTCGATCTGGGCTATCGGAGTTCATCCCATCTCCGGAGTGTCATTAGTTAATGTTGCGGGCAGTTCCTACAACGATTTAATCTGGCCGCAGTCTCGGATCAGTCGAATCGCCCTTGCTTCCACCGTCCGATCTTATCGCACATCATTACCGTTCTGCGAACGATAACACGTCCTTCGCTGCTGAGATTACTACAACTCTATTACTACTACGTTTTTACTACAGCTTACTATAAGGAAGATTTACATTGGATTCTACGTAAACTCATTAGTTTTGTGAAGTAAGGTTCCAGGAAAATGGCTTTTAGGTTTTCTTTACTCTCGATTAACCAATATTAGAGGCCAATCTATGCCATATCTCTTTGCCTTGTTTTGTTTGACTATAGATATAATCCAATCCCATTACGTGCAAAAATATTACCTAAAATCTACTAAAATCTCATTTATTACACAATTTCTATTGTGTAAGTTACCAAAGAAAATTACTATTAGAAAAATTTATATCCGTTACAATATATACTCATAACAAAATATAATTTATACCCCTAACAAAATTTACACATAGAGCGTAAATGTGAATATAGAAAATTGTTGTGAGTATTTATTCAAATTATAATTTATAATATTAATTTCAATGCTTAATCATCCTGCTATATAAGATTTGATAATGAAAGTAGTCAATGCCAATTTACTAAGTAAACTTTCAGCTTGAACGAAACTCAGTGGTTAACCTCAGACGGTACAGCCGCAACCTACTTCTAAATATCTATTAAAAGCAAGAACAATTCGATTGGCACCTTGTGCGAAGTTTTGTAATCGTACTTTACTACTATTATTATAAATAATAAACTTAGAATGTATGGATGAGTAGATAATTGAATGTATGAAAAAGTGACCCAACGTTAATGAAGTCTGCTACATAAGACATTTTATATCTTGGACTAGCACAAAGGTCAGTCAACGTTTTCTTAACTTTCTGTGAAATAAAAACAAAAATAATTAACTCACTAAGATCCGAGAGAATACGTAAGGATACTTTTGTCATCAGAACATTCACTTCAACCCTTTTTAGTATCCCACAGCTGGGCACCGGTCTTCTCTCAACTACCTTACGAGTTGAGAGGGTTAAAACTTTAATCCACACACGCTGGCCAAGTGCGGGTTGGTGGATGTCACATGTCTTCAAATGATTAGTTCTTAGACATTCCGGTTTTCTCATTATGCTTTGAGCGGCGATGGTGAAACTATTCACAAAAAGGTTTGTGGGCTCGACTGGAAATCGAACTTGCGACCATATATTTCAAAGGTGGAGCTGATACCGCTGCGCCACCGCTGCTCTAATAGAATATGATTCTTTGAAATTCTATTGAATGCATATTTCATACAGACGAAGTCGCGAAAGGGAATTAGTTTTATTGTAATTACCTATTGGAGATGAGAGATGCTAAGGACCAACCGCAAATTGAGTGTCTGGCGGAATTTATAGGGATTTGTGGCAAGGACCGTAAAGATTGGAAATTAATTAAAACCTTTTCTTAATAAATTGTGAACAATGTTCTGTTTTTAGAGTAGTTTATTTAAAAAAAATAACTATTTAAAAAAAGTGAAATAACTTTTTACGACTCTGGAATTCTGAGGGCTGATATTTAACTAACTCTACACACGATAAACATTCCTCTAGACAAATTACATAGCAAAGCAGTAACAAAAGTTCGCGTAGAACAAAACGTATGAGATTGACATATGATAGTGACGTGACATTTTGAAGGTGAATATCAATCGCTCGCTTCGCTTTATCATATTGTCTAGGAGTATTATATTATAAATTTAACTCGTGTGTCTGAGTATATTTGTGTACCAGGATGCGGTTTTCTTATTTTAAAAGCAAAGTAGGTACGCATCGAGGATGATTACATTTTTAATTTAGCATCAACCTCGCTTCAAGGCATTAACCTTGTCTAAGACTTTTTTTTTGCAGTGTGCGCATCTTCATAGTTACTGCCACAGACAGTCTTAAGACTGTCTTATCTACTTTGTTGAAGCAACAATTTTATATCTATTACCTTACTAGGAATAAGTAATTGGAAAACAAAATGCGCATTGTTGTCAATTATTTGAATTTTATTGTCACTAATGTGTAGTTTTCTGTCGTAAACAAAGATTTGTACATCTTTTAGTGCTTTGATTTACATGTTGTTTTGTCGTAAAAATGTCGTAAAGGCTCTCTTTTGTTAGAAGAAAAGGTTTCAGTCATTTCACATTGACATTATTTGATAGTTGTTTTATAGCTCAATTCAATAACGTATATAAACAGAAAATATTTAATAGAAATTTTGCATTTATTTGCAACATACATAATACTATTGACAAGAAAATGTACTTAACTAAATAACAGCAAATCTATCGGTCTATTTAATACCATTAAATGAGATATATACAACATAATATCTACCTATTTATATAAACCTATATAATATGAATCACGGAAACGGCTGCAAAAATCTTCAAGAAATGTAGTACGCAGGTCTCAGGAGCGATTTATCGATTTATCTAGGTTTCATTTTTAGAAAAAGTCGGTTTATTTGCACTTTCAGGTAAAATTTTCAGAAAATCTCCTACAACATCATTAGAATACGAAAGCAAATTGCGCCACAAAGGACTATTATGATAGACTATGTGATTTCGAAACCAGATGATCCCGGTTCGAATCCAGATGATTTTTTTTTTCAACATCCTGATTTTGTGAGAAAAGATATTACTGGGATTCTTTTAATATAATAAAAAAAACGGTCATCCAGGTAGGTACTAAAGAACTAAACTAACTAAAAACTGAAACGCTCGCGGAAGATAACGCCGCGAAAGGATTTTTTAAAGCAATAGTTTAGGTATTAGATAGTTAAATAGGAATTGGTAATTTACTTCGAATAGTTTCTATTACTGTCCCAAACGTACCAAACTTAGGTAAGTAGTTTCAACTAAAACACAAACCTTCTACAAAGTTTAATTAATTTGAATTAGGAATCATTGACCATTGCTGATCCCAAACGGGGCATCTTGGGTCATTATACTGAATGGATGGTGAATCGGTGTGAATTAATTAATCCTTATGGTGGGCCTCTAATGGAGTTTTGTTGTGATTCCGACAGACTGTTACGTTCGGTTTGCCAGACGTAATTACAGATGATAAGAAAAGATAGATTGATTAAACTGCTTCCATTTTTATCTCGTTTGTTAAGTGGAGTACCTAAATTGTATAGAAACAACGCAAATTGTATAGTTATTTTTAGATTTTTCTAGACACTTTGTAAGGTTTTGTCCCCCGCAGTGCCACTTATCTGCTTAGTAAATTTGGAATGTAAATTTGAACCACTTGCATGAAATATTTAGTATGTCCAATCATGACTCACGCAATTTAGGGGTTCAGCAATGCAAGTAGATATTTTTATGTAATAATTATTGGTTGAAACGTTGCTTTAATAGAGTCTTCATAAGAGCTTACTGTAAAAACTGTCCCACTAGTTAGTCCTACTTTAAGGTCACACAAAACTTGCGCTTTTTATTACAGAGGTACAAATATCACTATGTATTGCAGATTATGGACCTGTTACCTCAGCAATGCCATCCAGTGCGCGTTTGAAACTTATTTTTTTATAATAATACGAGTGAACTGTGGAGAACTATCGTTGTCACTCCAATACTTAGAATCATAAATTGTACAACAAAGCGCCTGTCACCGACTTAATAAACTGAAACCATCATTCATTGTTAATGATTGGATGTGTCAGTGAGGTAATGCTGACAATATTGGAGATTACTCTGTCAACGATTATCAATTCTTCAAAATATGGCTACATACTTATTCCGCAGGTTATAATTCTAAGGATAGTGCTAAGCAGAGGTGACAAGTACTGCCTTAGCATGTAAAGAAGTAAAGCAAAAACAACGGCGACACAGCAGCCATGTTATACTTAGGAGTATAGCTATTAACTTAAGTGTTGATGAGTTTAATTTTTGTCTAAATTTTGAAGTAGCGTTGATACAAACAACAACCTTTTAGAATGCCACTGTGGGTCTTGATCCGTGAGCCGTACCCATCAACTATCATTATTTATCACACTTAGTGTTCGAAAATTTTGGCCAAATTCATCACGAGGTTTTCTGTATTATTTAAATAGGTAAATACAGCCGTGAATAGTATAAGGTGCGTTATGAAACCAAAAATATCTGCACAAATATAACAGTCACAGAGATTGAAACAACACAATCATCAAAACAAACAACGATGAAGTCGCCCGATGCTATCTTTAAGGTGCGGCTGAGGCAACAATTAAAATTGTTTACCTTACTAATGAAACACTATAACATAACGCCCCGTCACGATCCCACTGCGTCATAATTAAAATTCTGGTAAAACCAGGGTGTGTCTAAATTAGTTTAGAGATTTAAGTGATTAAATTCTGCAATGTATTACGGAAATTCCATAATTGGACTCCAGGGTGGTATCATACTGTAATTATTTTTTAATAACATTGACGTAATATGTACACCACATACCTAAATACTTGTTTACTATAAGTTCAAATTCATGACAAAAACTTTAAGCCTTGTCCAAACGAGTTAGGTTTTCTGTATACGTAAACATGCGCACGGTATTGTCATTTGCCGGTTACTTTGCGCCTTACGTAAAAATAATCAAAATTCTAGGCAGCAGTAACCTCGTATTGGCTATCGTTGGCACGTCGATCTCCATGGAAGCAGTTCCGATTGTTTCAAAAGCGATAAATAAATTGCAAAGATGTATGGGTACAACCTGAGAGTAAATTTGCGACTTTAATTTCAAAGATGAATGCATTATCGCTGCGCCATCTCTGCTCATATGTCTAGTAGTGAGAGCGGGATTAACCACTCAGTTTTCCCAACCGCAAGCGGTTGATAAATTCTGAATAGAACCTTAATCTTGCGTCTCAAATTAGGCATACCAATAAGACCACGAAGTTCCGTTTCAATACCAATGCCAATCAAACCCTCTTAGAATGCAAATGTCAGCCATTGAATTCCGGGGTGTATTGGCTTTCGGTTTTGTTATCTTTGGAAGTCAAATACGAACCTTTAAAAACCTTATACAATTTTGAGTATTTTTTTACTAGATCGACGGCAATAATTTTCTACTTGATAAATGGGTGTTATTAACATTGACTGGACCATTTGATTGTCAGAGATTATCTGTGTTTAATTTATTTATGTAACTAGCAGTCCAAACCAACTATGCTCGGTTGGTAGGTATTTTTAATTTATCCGTATGAATGTTAACACACTTCTATTTTCATTTAGTTAGTATTTTTATAAATTCTAATTCTACCTCTGACACTTCAACCCTTTTTAGTGTCCCACTGCTGGGCACGTGTCTTCTCTCAACTCTCTTACGACCTGTAGAGTTTAGGCCTTAATTCACCCATGCTGGTTAAGTGCTGGTTGGTGGATGAATAAGTACCTAATATCAGCGTAAAATCTATTGTGAGAGCATACTTTAGCCGATGCCTAGTGGGTCGATCGAGATATCGCTGGAATGATATAGTGGAGGGAGACAGGGACCCTCAAGTCACCCATTCTGCCATCATAAAGAAAAAGGGCACATCTGACATTTTTTTTCGTAACTGAGTTTTTGATATTATAGGAGTAGGTATCTTTTACTAATTCCGACAATGTTAAAAACTTAGTTACGAAAAAAATTTGAAAGCAGCATTGGCGAGAAGATGCCAAGGATCGCGAAAAGTGGCAAAATCTCTTATCAAATGCTTCTTCGTGTGACTTTCTACTTTTAGTTATATTACCTACACACAAACTTTGTTTAACTGCACGAACGATTGTTGTGCTACTCCCCGACGCATTGTATTAAAATTGATGGCGATACGATTTTGAGGGTCCTTTGGCAATGTTTATTTTTACTTTTGATGGTTTGACGAGGGTAAATAAGGGATATTTTCGTTTTTTGTTATAAAAACAGGACATAATTTTTGCTGGGGAAATTAAGGTATTCAATAGTCAAAGAAAAGCTTTATGATATGCTGAAATCGCACATGTCTGTAATTAATAGTTCTAGTAACTAAAAAATAATGAAAATTACTATATTTTTTTTTATTCTAAGATAGGCTTACACTTGACTCTAAGTTCCCCGATGTTAAGCAACAATATGGTCTACGATGAAACGCACGTACCTAAAAGGTGGCAGTGGGTTTACGCGGTGGCACCAATTGGCAAGAGACGGTATCAAGGAGTTGAAATACAAAGGTGATACGGGTGAAATATCAAATTAAATAATACTTCTTAGCGTAAAACCAATCAACTATATTCAATACAGCACCAAATCACTGATTAAGTTAGATTTAAAATACAACTTCGGCGATCCGCCTATGACGTATAACCACTACCGCGCCTCAAGGCAAAAAGCCTACGCCAAGATGGTGGCCCGTCTGACGTTCGGCCAGAGTGACACTGACAGTTCACACTTCATATCACTCGTTCAGTCGTCTATGCTGCGCCGACATACATTTACGTGGTGTAGGTATTTTACTGCTTTAATTTATTTACTTCTAATATTTCCTTTAACTTTATTTGTATCCCTAAAACTGAATCCACAAAATCATTATCGCATTGAATGGTATTGGGTAGGCCCTCTGGCTATTATCATTCGATCGAACCATCTGGGCCCTTTCGAATAAGAAATAAGTGGTTGTCGATAAGGATTCAGATATCAAAGAAAAAGGCAATTTAATTAAAAAGGAGCTAATCAAAATGTTTATGTAAATTTTGGTTTTTACGCGTACATATTTTTACAAATGTTTTTTTTTTATCTAATAAACTAAGCAAGTAGGTAATTACTCAGGCAAATAGACTGAGTGGTTACCTACTCGCTTAGTTTATTAGACAAAAAAAATCATACTTGCTTAGAAAACAATCCCTTCCACCATTTTTTAGTGTCCCACTCCTGGGCACGGACCTAAACTCTCTCAAGTACTAAGACATTTGAGAGAGCTGGCTAAGTGCGGGTAGATGGATAAGGTCCCTAGTCTCGAAGGAAGCCAGTCTCGTTGAACCGACCTAAGTCAACGCCAATTAGATGAACTTTTATCACAATCCTTCTTCCTTTTGAATCGAGGCCTCGGGGGAATGTGCCTTCTGGGCTGGTAGCATTTGGCACGTTGTATGGCAATACTAATTCTTTTCCAGAGGTGTAGGCCAGCCAGTGGGCTGGTCACGGGAAGAGTCTGTCAGACGTCGTGATATTTAGTATTTTCTAAGGAGTCGAGTCTTCATATTTTTCAGAGAGAGACATTTCTGTATTCAATATTTATTGTAAATGTAATTTAGCTAAAAGCTCAATATACTTATGACGATAATATAATATTACGTCAATCTTCACTGTTGGCTTTGAATATCATTCCAAGATCTTATAAACTCTCTTGTAATAAGTTGATGTAACAACCTTTTAGTATTTTTATTTAAATTACCAAGTAGATACTTTACAAAAGCTTATTCCTGTTATTTTTTATACCGGGTGACTGGTAGTTATTGTAAAGTAGGTACTTTACCACGTAATAGTCGTAATGACAAATTTCCGAAAGGATTTTTAGCAGTTTTTTTAAAGTAATTAAATAAAAATATGGTTTTACATAATATGTGAGGAGCTGGTGTTCGAATTAGGTAGTTACAAAATGCCTGTATTTCAAATCATCAGGTCCCCACCCTATGGAAACAGGGTATTTTGATTAAAACCTAAAAATATTAACAGAAATGCATAGTTATAGGAGATACGTAATCAAATAATCAGTGCGATAGTTGATATTGAGTCGCAAATATTACAATCATTACCAAGGTGGCCGCTTCACTTCGTACCTCTTACTACTTTACATGCTATTATTGCTGTCTCTTCTGCGCGGCTCAGTATTAAATACCCAAAACTAATTTTAAAGAGTTTTTTAAAAAAATATAGGGAAATTTGTTCGTAGTCATGAGCAGCATGAGCACTACCATGTGATAAAATATCTTACACTAATTACCAGTCACCCATTAAACTTAATTTTTATTTGTTTGAAATTAACAAACTTATATACTAGACAAATAAAAAAAAGACCATTACATTATCACTGAGTAACATTTTTGAAGCGATATTTTAGGTTAACCTTTAGTTGTTTTAGTTCTTTATTTAGGTTACTGTTATTCAATTAGGTTCTTTTTCATGTCCATCTTCATGTTGTAAATGTACTTAGGAAAATAACTTAATACACTTACGTTGCTGGATTTTCTTTCAGTTTATATACACACCAGTGGCATAAACGTAAATTATTAATTACTGCTTGTATGCTCAAAAACCTTTCTCTACTTACACGATGAGTTTCATGATAATGGGTAAAACCGCGAAAGGATTAAACGGATACCCGACCCTTTAACAAAAATGAGGGCGGAAAGGATTAACATTAAAATAAACACGGATAAGATTTAAAACAATGTGGTCTCTACGATGACACAAAGAACAAAGAAGACATTAAAAATACAATTTATGTAATTTATTTATTTTTCCACAAAAATGTTTTAATGAACCGACTACCATTGAGGTAGTATAGTATTGTCTTAGATTTACGAGAATGTCACACATTGAAATAAAACTACTTTATAACGGATTTTATCGCAGTTTTTTTAGATTTTAGATCCCGACGTTTAAAAGTCTTTTCAGACTTCATGTTCACAGGTGGACTGAGGTATTTGACGTCCAAAAATATTTATCACAATAATTACACACTACCTACAAACATTATTATTTAAGTTGCGTTCCGATTTAAGCAAACTGAGTTTACAGTGTCTTGAATTCTGAGTTGATTTTGCTTGTTTTTTTTTAATACTTTAAAACGTCGGGATCTAAAATCTAAAATAAACAATAATAATCTAAATTCCGTTATAAAGTAGTTTTATTTCAATACCATTGAGGTAAATAAGTTCTTGATTGGAGACATTGGCAAATGTATGTAGTTGCGCAAAGCAACCTCTGTATTCGAGCGGCGTAAGACATCCGATTATCTATAGTGTGCCCTGTAGGTAGCGGGTTCAATATCCGTCCCGGATAGTCTTTGTGTAACAGCAAAGATTTGCTTCGGTATCTGGTTGATTGAGGAACTAACCTCCGTGCCTTGGAGAACACGTTAAGCTGTTGGTCCTGTTTGTCATGTAAAACATCTATGACAATCGTTTCAGGTAGTCAAAAGCCTTACATAACCTGACATCTGGTCTGACTATATTGGCTACTGGTTCCCTACTGGTTACGAGGTCTGATGGCAGTCACTCATTTTAATCAGTAGCTAGCTCCATCGGGGTAGACTAGGAACCAAACCTAATAGAAATGGGTAAGAGCCAAAGAAAATGGCGTTGATGTAGTTGCGTTCTCAGTGTGGATTGAATGTCGGCTGCTTCAAGGTGACAGGTAAGGTCTGGATAAGAGAAACAGCATGTTTTAGGAGAGGTTTTTCTCTAGCTGATGATAATTGCAATAGACGAGTCAGTTTGGTACGTAGCTAGTATCTGTAGTATACCTTTGTATGTAGATTTGTCAGAAAAATTACTAAACTCATTGTCATCATCATAATTTCCCTTGCTGTTTTCTCATTTCCATTGGAGTCTCCTGGTCTAACCTAATGGTAACTACCAGAATTAAACAAGCGCCTTCTCTCAGACCTCGAGACCTCGACCTCGTTTCGAGGTTACTGAACCGAGATAGTTAAACCATGTGTTAGTTCATATTAGGCTTCTGACTACCTCTTAGGATTCTCATAGAAGTTTTATATGACAATAGAAACCTAAGTCTTAACGTTCTCTCCGATGTATAGTCCGTCAACCGTACGTTAAGATAAGATATTAGCCAACCAGATACCGAAACAAATCATTTTGTTACACAAAAGTAGTCCGAGGTGGAATCGAACCCATGACCTCCCGGGCTCATTGGGATGACTGACGACGCTCGACTACAGAGGTCGTCTACTAAACTCATGACTGTGTGCCATTGTAAAATACATACAGTTACGCAAAATTTTTATTATGTCCCCGTCTGTTTAAGTAACAAACCATTGCTTTCTAAATAAAAAACATATTTTGTTAAGTTAGCTGCAATCAAATATCCAAAGTTCGGTCGTAGTCTGTGTTATATCGACTGTGACGATTGCTCATGTTTAGATCTTTGAATTATTTTGTTAGAAATCTGTTGAAGCGATATATAATCCTTTTGTGGTAATATTGCATTGTTTTTTAAATAGTTCTTTAGTCCATTTTTATCTTGTTTTCTATTATAAAATGTGCTTGCTGTTGAACACATTTGATTGGTGTTAAGTAGTTTACATTACAACACGTTTATCCAGTGAATATAGATTGACTCGTGTGTCGAAGTCTCACTTGTAGTAAAAGTTTCCCAAATAAATCAACAAAATAAACTAACAAATCACTAAAACACTTTCAACTTCACAAATTCCTTTGATGTCACTTTTCTAATACTTCTATTGAAGTGATACAAATAACGTCCAAACCGATTTCCTTAAGAAACATATCAATGTCCCCTTGTCCTTGCACTGACAAGCTCTTAGTGTCGGAAATTTATAATGCTAGTTTCCATTACTTGGAGTGCTTTCCTCTAAGATGTGCTACACACTTTCGACATTATTGACATTCACTCTGAGTATCTACAGTTACTGTAACTGTCACGTCACTCACTGCAGAGAAAAAATACAAAGATGTGTTACTTTTTTGTATAATTTAATAGTGCTACGGACTATAGTTACTGATGACACCATTTATACTTCGTTTTGAAATAGATTACAAAGATCTTCTTTTAATTTAAGGTCGGTGCAGCTGACAAATCTCTTTCCATTTAGCTCGATCAGCAGGTTAGCAGTTCTTTCGCCTTCCTATAAGACATGACACCAACCTTTACCTTTATTTGGTTTAAGTAGCTTATCCTAAAAAGATCTACAGGATCTTCAATATTTGCAAGGTAGGTGTACTGTTTACATAAAAAAGCATATATTTATAAACGGTTACTAACTAATTTTTATTGGACCTTTATAATATTTTTAACCATAAAAATGTAGAAAAACTAAATGATGCACATGTGCACGCACTCTTATATTAGTTCTGATGCATGACGCACTTGCGAGAAAATATTAATATAGAATTATGAATGAATATAGAATTATGCGTTGAGACGTGGCTTTAGCATGAGATTATATGGAATCCCTTTAGCCAAATATTCTTAATGTTTGAAATCTTGCTGGCATGTTGAAAACTAGAAGAAAAGAACGTTATTATTATAATAATAGTATTGTCTTAGATTTACGCGAATATCACACATTGGAATAAAACTACTTTATTTTTTCGCGGTTTATTTTAGATTTCAGACTTCATGTTCACGGGTGGACTGAGGTATTTGACGTCCAAAAATATTAATCACAATAATTATTACTGACTACCTCCAAACATTAATATTAAAAATTATTAATTAATTAACTATTATTTATATTTGCTTGTGTTATGGGCACTAGGAACGGGTATACTACTTAAATACATTTTTTTGTAAATAGGTACATACATGTAATAGATAAATTACACCCAGACACAGAACAAAAAATGTGCTCATGACACAAAGACTGGTCTTGGGTAGGAATCAAACCTTCGGCTGAGCAGTCGAGGGTCACTAACCACTACGCCACTACTAGGCCAGTTTAGTATGTAGACATTTGAAATCGCTTTTAGTTTTTCCAGTTTGAAGTGCTACGCTGTGCTGAAATGGTACTTACACTTCACTCCTTGTACTTTGTGAAAACTGTATGTGTTGCCGGTCAAACCCGATTTTAAGCCAAATCAGTTCATCCTACAATTGATAGGATAAACCTGTACAGGTTTAAACTGGTTTAACCTAGACTGGACTAGTCGAGCTTAATACAATAAGTGTACCTCAAGGATAAACTAATTTGGCCTAGTCAATTTCTCTCTCGTCAAAAATATTCAAGTAAGAGTTGTGAAATCGTCTAAGGATTGAACTGATTTAGCCATGGAAAAAAGAAGCTACCTGTTAGGATTTGGCCTAGGAAAACCTAGTTTGAACTAAAACTGGGTTAACCGGTAACATTACATGTACTCAGAAGACTGACGGAATAATCAGTTGGTAAAAATATTAAATGGTGTAGGTAGATCCTGTGCCTGAGATGCAAGCCCAATTTCTGGTACGCTTCTTGTAAGCCGAACTTGTTTTGTTTAGCACTTTTTTTTATTTAGCCTTTCTACTCAAGAGTTACTTTCTAAAATTACTTTTTAGGGAGTTGATATCTAGTGATCCGCTGCTGTAGAAATAAAATATATTAACTCCCTTGAAGCAGGAATTTTTAAATTAAATGTGTTAGAAGTATTCAGTAAGTAATTAATCATACCTATACAAGAAAAGGTCGTGACATTGAGTGTACTAAATAACCTAAGTCTGCAGGTAGCTGTCTCTACATGTCTTCGTTTTACTCACCAGATTAAACTTAGCATCTAATATTCACGTCAGCTGTCATTACTTTGGTAACTACCTTTAATAACTAAGTTCTCAATTAATTACATGCTCTAGATACTTAACTTTGATGGTAGAAACTTGGATACTTTATAGGTACTTATTACCAGTGTTGGTTATGTTTACTAAGTAACTAATTACAGAATAAAGTTTTTCTAACTTCAATGTGTGACGTACTAAATGAAAGAGCTTGTGAGAGACTAAAATAATTTATTGTTTCAATTTAAATTTACATAGTTTGAAGTAATTTGAGAAAATATTCGACATCGTAATTCAAATTGGCCATTCAGCCACTGCAGACTACGCAGGATCACTGACACTGGCAGATTTCTGTTTTGGGATTGATTTACGGTCTCAAAGGGGGGATGACGTAGCGTCATATAGCTATAGCACGAAGCGAATTCAAGAGAATGACGAAACAATCCTGAATTGCACAAGAAAAAAGCAAAGTTTCACCGACGATTAGCCTATATGCAAGTTTCCTACAAGAACAGTCGATCGCGGTTGCCAGGCATCACATCTCGCCCGACTGGAAGATCTTCTCTTTTCACATTTTTTTCTACCTGATTCTACAGTCCCCGCAAGAGACTTAAAAGGGAAGGGAATTCCTTAAAAGGAATAGGTAGTCTGTAGCCGCGAAAACTAAATAGCATCAGACAGGAAACGAATAAATCGGGGTTGACACCAAAACTGCAAAGAAAAATTTTACGATCTTACATTGCCATTGGTAATTTCGCTACAAAAGTACATAGGTAAAAGTATGTATTTTGTATTAAGCGTTTAATACGTTGCGAATGTAATAAATAAACTATTTTACGGTATGTAAACAATTATTTACACCATAATAAGGATTACACTATTATGCATAGAAAATAATAATATGCTATTACGGTCCTAACTGCATTAAATACAATAATTAGAATATAATACTAGGTCAGCATACGAGCCTGCCTGTGTCTTGAAGTAGGTATATGGGTTCTTTTCTACCATAGTTTTCTTTATAATATGTTTGATTAGTGACTGTTTCCACTGATACTAATCTATTTTTTGCAGAAGACCATATCCAATTTACCTGAAAGTATTTTATTGGTTCACCAGACTTTTTCAGCGACTTGTTAATAACTGATCAAAGTACGTGTTCTTGACATGAGCTATGCGGGATTCCCTTATGGGAACAAACATCGGCTCAGAACGCATGTTACCGGACATCTCAAGGTTTTGGGGATGACTTTTTCGGAGAGCCGTCCGAAGGAGGTTGAACCGATTCAGGATGTTGACTAGAGCTAACGTTTAAATACCGCTAGGTTTGGTACTGACTGGGGGACCTGCAGGGACAAGCGCGGCAGGAGCCACAGCGGCGTGGGCTGTTTATCGGTGTGAGTTTTTGGCAGCTTATCGGATTTCGTCGATGCAGGGGAGGGCCTGCGTAATATTAATCTTAAAAAAATCGTTGCAGGTAAGACGTTCTGTAAGGGTTTCTTAAAGGTTGCACCTAAAAATAGGCCCGGACTTACTGGTGCCGCAAGACAGAGGCGTCGTTGAGGGACACCAATGAGATCGCAAGAAGATCTGCATGCTGCAGACATAGACAAAAGTCGCTGGCGACAAAAGTAACTGAGATTCTGAAATCTTTGCCTAGCAAGAATTTGGACCCATAGGTTGAAAAAATATACCCTTCACAAACATACTGACACGTTCATATTTGCCTATTACTGTGATTAAGTTACATAATATAACATATAACACTTCAACCAACTATAAATACATTTCCTAGAGCGTAAAGTTCATTCCATCGTAGAAAGAATCACGATGGAGGCCTTTCAACTTTTTTTGGTTTTATCTCTCGCGTTCTCTGCTGTAATTACTATAGTACAAGGCGCTGAGGTGTGGGAATTCGGAGTCGATACCCCAGGTTCCAGAGTAATATTCGAAGATAATGGAAAGATAGAATTATGGGAGAGGACCAAAACTATAAAAGTTGGAGTGAGTATTCATTCTGACTTCAACATAAATGACGTTTTCACTAATCTGTGAAAACGTCATTTACGTTTAAATCGTTCCTACTCCAGCATGGTAAAGCGGAAAGGGCAGACTTTTTCACAAATAATACTAAAAATGACACAACTAGTCGTCTCTTTTCATTTTGATTGGTCAAGGGTTCATTTATTCAATTTACGTTAATCCTGTCGCGCTAAATAAAGCGATATGATTTGACGTTTTTAATATTTGCTGTACAGTCTTGCTTCCTGACTAGCCAAGTACGCAGAAAACATGTTGCGGACTGGTAGGCTAAGTTGGCCTCTGCTGAATGTGGAATAAAATAGTCCTGTGTAAATAATGATCTTGCAACGTGAAAAACCCTCTACGCTGCATTCCGTGCTAATTCCTGCCGCCGCCAGCCCCATATGGGCGCCACTGTAACCTGTAGGCACCTACCTATCAAAGATTAAACCTGGCAGGTAATGCTGGAATATATTATGTATTAAAACCATCATTGTGTCGTTTGTTTCAGGGCAGCAACGAACTTATAAATTACGTGCGGGTTGAGGTAGATAATTTTTTATCAGTACCTGCAGTAACATTTGATAAGACTACAAATACTGTTACTATCTCCTATAAAATATTTCAATACAGCATGTCGTCTTATCGCGTTATTGCCAAGAGATATGACCTACAAAGCCCAACCGATTTGTCATATTACTCAGAATAAATATATATCTTCATCTTTCTCATAGAATATCATATAACTTACCTAATATTCAACTTACCTCCAGAACATTGTGTCCAAATTCATAATGAAAAGATATTGTACATATTATTATGCATTATAAGTATACAGATTTTTTCTATTGCTTAAAAGTAATGAACACTTTCTTCATATATTTACGATGTCAAAGCCCGTTCAAGGAGAAAAACAGCGATGCGGTGACGGAACAGAATGCTCGGGGGTTGGTTTTGAAATGGTCGTGGATTCAAACCTGGATTTGGGTTCACATGTTTTTTGAGAATTGTTTCACCACCGCTGCTCATTATGTCGGAAGGAAAACCTCCCTAGGATTCCAGCAATCTCAGAATTTAATATTGAAAGAGATTTGACATCCACCAACTCGCACTTTGTCAGCGTGTGTGGATTAAGGCCTAAACTCTATTACGACAGTTTAGACAAAACTTGCGCCCTTAACAGAGTTATTACAAGAATAAAATTTCACACCTGTAAGTTATTCGAAAGTAAGGAAAATCCCGCTTCTACGTAATATTATATACTTCAGCTGATATCAAAAAATGGTAATAGATTTTACATCAGGGCCTGCTGGGGTTCAATCTTGGCTCACGCAAGATATGAGCTAACGTTTAGGGCTACCTCTCTTCTATTTTGCAGTTAAGACTACCTGGTACATATTTTATTGCTATCTAGCCTAGTATATTATTTATATACCTATATTAAGTACGTATTTTAAAATTATAGAAAAAATATATTTTAATTTCTTACAACAAGTTCTTTCATTTACTTTTTCACATGGCACATTGCAGTAGGAAAAATATATTTATTTTTAATTTTCCAATTTAATCCTGAAATGTGGCTTCCATATTTGAAATTTCTTAATTACTACGACTACGAAATTACCGCCTCGGCAGCATTACCGCCTCGAATATCTATTGATAACTTTGTATGTAGATTGTTTTATGTTCTAAACAATAAAATCAGTAAATTATGTCACACTAGGAAACTATCCAGCAGTTTAAGTTTATTTCATAAATTAATTATCAGAGGTCATTCTTACCAATCTACAAAACCGGTGAAAAGAAACTCTTTCCAAACATACTGACATTT
Organism: Meganola albula; assembly: GCA_936450015.1. NCBI lineage: Eukaryota > Metazoa > Arthropoda > Insecta > Lepidoptera > Nolidae > Meganola > Meganola albula. Next base: position 5,328,455 of record OW388155.1, on the reverse strand, counting down.
TTAAGTACCTTCCATATAAATGTGATTTCGTTATACCTATTACTAGCTTTCCACCGCGGCTACGCATGCATGAACTACATAACATGCTCATGCCCGTGTAGGATAAAAAGTAGCCTAGCCTTCTTCAATAAATAGGCTATCTAATAGTGCAAGAATTTTTTAAATCGTATCAGTAGTTTCTGAGATTAGCGTGTTCAAACAAACAAACTCTTCAACTTTATAATATTAGTATAGATTATAATTACTGTGCCAGTTTTAATGCCTACACCGTAACTATAAATATTACATTTCCTAGAGCGTTAAGTTAATTTGATCGAAGAAAGAATCACGATGGAGGCCTTTCAACTTATTTTGGTTGTAACTCTAGCGTTGTCTGCTGTAGTAACTGTAGTACAAGGCGGTGACGTATGGGAATTCGGAGTCGATTTCCCGGGTTCCGTAACAGTATTCGAAGATAAAGGACATATACAATTTTGGGAGAGATCCAAGCATATAAAAGTTGCAGTAAGTATTTCTAGATTATTGTAGTTAAAATAGGTTTTATCTGACGATTTTTTTTATGTTATGAGTAGCGGTGGCGCAGCGGTATGAGCCTCGCCTTCACCGGCTCACTGCTGCTCAATATCGGCGAAGGAAAACATGTCTTAGAACTAATCATTCGAGGACATGTGACATCCACCATCCCGCAATTGGTCAGCGTCTATGGATTAAGTCCTTAGCTCTCTCAACTTGTAAGATAGTTGAGAGAAAACTTGTGTCTTGTGTAAGACACTAATAAGGGTTGAAGTGATGACTGTATATGCTTGGAAAATTTGTCAAATATTAGAAATCAGTAATATCAACAAGCAAACAAATTTTACAGGACAACTAAAAGAAACGAATATGCCTGTATCAGTGAGCATAAACGGGTGTTTAGTATGTCACATTAAAGCTGTTTTTTACTTTGACCTACCAATAATAATTGTATTAACAAGTATTAAATGGACTAATACTTAGAAAATAATGAGCACCTACTGAAATTATAGATGATAACATTTAAATTTCCTTGCCCTTGAGATCTTGAGTGTATGGACCTACTACAGTCCATCAAATCTAAGAAGTACCGTTTGACAGTTCTAAACGTAGTACATTTAGAATTTTTATGTTATGTTAAAATAAATACAGCTTCATAATTCAATTATTTTACAGGAAAGCTAATAAAAATAGTGTGAATTACGCCTCTAGTAAGCTAATTTAATAGAAAACTGTGAAACATCAAACGGTACCTCTTAGATTTGATGGACTGTAACCGATCTATACTACTGACATTTGATAACGACTTTAGAATGTAACATATAAAGAAACAATATAATAATATGTAATAAATTCCTTTTCTTTTTAATTCGTCCTTGCGTACAGGCTAAGTCTCTCAGACCATACTGCCTCTTCGTCCGTTTCATTCTGTTTCATTTTTTGTTTTTTTTTTGTTGTGATAGAATATACATGCAATTAACAAAGATGTTGTTGTCATTTAATGCAAAGAATAAAAAAATCAGAATGCAATAGGAGTATCATAATGATAATACTAAAATGACTGATAACCGCTGGGGTATCGTAAGGGTTTCGTTCTCGGGTGGAGACCACGCAAGGGTCCGCCACAAGGTAGACTGCTGACATTATAAAAATTGCGCGAAGCCCATGGATGTTATTAGGCCGTCAACCTATCGCTGTGATGTTCTAAAGGGGAGGCCTATGTCCAGCTGTGGATGTCACCAGGCTGATGATGATGATGAATAAAATAATGGGCGGAACCGTCACTTACCCCTTTGTCACACAGGGCACTGCCTTATGTGAAAAAAAGTCCCCCTCGTAACTGGCAGAGAATATCAAAGTTACATAGTTGAGAGGAAATGGGTCTTCTCTCAACTATCTTAAGTTTGAGAAAAGAAAGTTGAAGTCTCTATCCAATATTTCTAAGCCATGAGGTACCGCTACGCCATCGACTGCTGCTAATTCTATAATCATGTCAAGTATAATCATGGTGTTGATTAATTATGTATTGTCTTTGGTTTCAGGCTAACTATCAATTTATAAATTACGTGAGGGTTGAGGTAGATAACTTTTGGACAGTACCTGCAGTAACATTTGATAAGACTACAAATACTGTTACAATCTCTTACAAAGTATTTCAATACAGCAAATCATCATACCGCGTTGTTGCCAAGGGCTTTCTGCTACATAGCCCTAGTAATGATTCAGAATAAAAATATGTCTTCAAATTTATCACATAAAATTAATTAGTTTTTTTTTTCGATTAAATTCAAATTACCTCCAGAATATTGTGTCAATTTTTTTCATGGAAAGTTATTGTACTTACAGCAAAGTTTGTAAATATTGTTTGCTTTTTTTAATAAACAGACTGTCTAAATACCTACTTAAAAAACTTATGAAAGATTTATGCAGGAAATATTTTTAACAATTGTTTAATTTTTTTCTGATAGTTCTGTATCAATAAACACAATACAATATTTCCACTAATTGTTTATACTTTTTTAATATGCGACGTAAAATTACATTATGGACGACCTATTCGTAGTAATATCGATAAAAGAATGTGGCATAAAATTAGCGGTTAGTGACCCTACCGACGCCAGCCCAACTGATACAGTGGTACATGGGTGACTGTACTGCAATCACAAATCTGTATTAAAGGTAAAATAAAGTTACGTGTATTTTTAGATTTGATTGAAATTATTTTTTCTAAGTTTGTTTTCCTGTAATTGATTTATTTATAATGCGAGGGAAGAATGGGAAGCAGTATACTCGGAAGTCGGCTTTGACATATAGATCGTGGAATGGAACCTGGGTTTGTTCCCACAGGTCTTTGAGAAATTGTTTTACCACCGCTGCTCAATTACGCTGAAGGAAAAGATCGCAAGGCTTTCAGCATGTACCAAAAGAAAATATTGGAACACATGTGACATCTAGCAGCAGCCTGTGAGACAATAATGTTGTAAAGAGGTGAGAATTCCACGTCCTGAACATAAATTATTTGGAAGGAAAGGAAAATCCCATTTTTACGTGATGTTTATCTGTCAATATTAAGCAATGGTAAACAATAGAAATTACAGTTGGGCATGTTGTACTACCTACCTTAACTTTAGTACCTACCTTATATACCTCTTATTCTTATTCTAATTCTTATTCTAGTTACCTAGTTTAGTATAATATTTACCTATTTCCTCAAACTATGTACTTATACTTATTAGTATGTAAACTTAAGAGGAAAAGTGAGTGACTAGAATTTTCAGTGATAAAGGGAGAGAGAGTGGTTTAATTTCATTGATTTTCTCTAACGTCTTTAAAACTACGTGTTCTAATTTTAGAAAGATTTTTGCTTTTCTTAACAAGTACTTTTATTCGTAACTTTACACATTGAAATAAAAAAATATTAATATATTTTTTTTTATTTTTTTATTTCTAACAACAATGCCTCTACATTTGGAATTCATTATATGCATACTACGTCCCTTATTGGGACCGATTTAAAACTTTATTGGTCCTGTAATTTCAGCGCAAATCGGCTGTCTGTCCATGTATCACAGATGGACAAATAGTCGCAGCAGAGACTATGTACCAGTTAATCAGAACTATCTACTGGCTACGATACACAAATTACTCTCCCTCCTCCCAACAAAAAAGAGATGAGATGTTATAAGTTAGAGGCGTGTATCTGTTGTTGTTATGTTAGGATGCATTGCACATGCACCGATTTTAATGTTTTTTTATTCGAAAACTAAAGAGACAGAGGGTTCTATCTGGTCATAGTTGTGTCACTTGTGGTTTCCGTGACCCCCTGGCTAAGATGCGTGAAGGAACACCCGGGGAGTTTTAGTTCTGGTAACTATCTGGAGTCCCACATACCCATTAAGGATTTCCCTCGGTAAAAATAAAATATGGTTCTATCTAATCTAATAACTATGCGTCGGGGGTCCTTATTTTTTTCAAGAAATCGTATTAGTTTTGTAAACTTTTTTAAGCAAATTAAGCAAACTGCAACACTGATTGAAATCTATATTAGTTCAAATCAAACATCAGTGTAAAAGTCGATTGAACCAAATAAACAACTACTTAGTTCCGGAAACGCCAATATAGAAACTACTCAATTCTGAAATGTTTAACTGGACAATTCAAAAATTAATGGCGAGAATTATTTCAATAGGTATTTAGAAAACATGGTATATTTTTCTAGGTAGGTAATTGTATACAACTACGATGCAACTAGATAGAACAAATAAAAAAATAAAATAGGAAACTAAATAAAGTATTTAATTTCAAGTTTAGCAAAATTCGTGATACCTAGCCAAGATGCTGCATAGTGGCATTACCGCCTTAAAATCTAAAGCTCTGTGCTAAAATAAAATATAATAATATAATATAATATAATATAGTGGGACATTAACACACACGGTCATCTGATCCCAAACTAAGCAGAGCTTGTACTATGGAAACCAGATAACTGGTAATATACTACATACAACACTTTTCCTTTGTAAACACATACTTAAATATAGATAATTACACCCAGACACAAGACAAACAGACATATTTAAAGAAATGTTTGTCCCGGGTGGGAATCGAACCCACGACCTTTGGCGTGAAAAGCAAGTATCTTTCCGACCACGCCACCGGCCCGTCAAAAATGTGGATAATTAATTACTTAATATATTTGTTTGTCTTGTGTCTGGGTGTAATTATCTATATTTAAGTATATATTTACAAAAGAAATGTATCTTATGTATTAAATGACCAGTTATCTGGTTTCCATAGTACAAGATTTGCTTATACTATGGAATGACCGTGTGATGATCAGATGACCGTGTGTGTTAATGTCCCACTATATTATTATTATTTATTTTAATCATCTATTTCTATATTCAAAACACTATAAGGAAATAATATTTCACTAGAAACTAGTCTAGACAGTAAAATTATTTCAAAAAACAGTTTTATCAGAGTAAATAAGGGTGCCCAAACTATAATACTATCTACCTATATATAATTTTATCAAAGACTATCTACCCATAGCTGAAATATTCGCAAAATAACGTAATAATCTTCGTCAAAAATGCAAGCAAGCAAGCGATCGGCTAAATAATGAATACCATCGATGCTGCTCAATTTTATTCAATTTCCCCGTCATCCTGAATAGGATGGGCTCTCACTTTATCTTGGCTCGGGCAGTAGAATACAATACTGGTGCGAAGTTTATTGAAATGTTACGTGATGTGAAGTTTTTATCAGACCCGATATTTCAACGAGTAGCTGTGTGTAAATTTTATTATTGGATTTATTTCGTGACTAGATCTTAGAACTGAGGGCTTACCATAAACTTTAAAAATACCTGGCAAGTGACAGTACAGTTCAACTTAACATGTTAACCCGCCAGACTTGACGTGCTTATGGTGCAAACTAGCACGACAGGTTATTTTTTGTTTAAAACTGACCTGCTTTATGAGTTCATAGTAGTCTACCTGATCAACTTGATCTGGCGTTGATAATGAGGCGTGTGATAGGGATAACATAATTTTTTGTTCTGTCCGTCAAATAGACCTAAAGATTACAGCGATGCGTCCAAGCGTACCCTCGAATAACATCACTATGAACTCCCAATCTATAACATTAACGCGTTATACCTTAATATTGTTTCATTTTAATGATAAAGCATAATAATCACTAATATTTAATCTTAATATTATGAAGTGACCATGCAGTCTGATTATTCGTTTATATATCTAACCATTTCATAAAATGAAGTGATAAATTTCATGATTTTTTTACGAGACATAAGCACATCTATAGTCACCTAAACTTCATAGTTAATCTTCTAAAACGTTAATATCCATAAAAACAAACTACCTCGCTAAGGTGCAACTGCACGTGAATTTTGAAGTGACATCAGAAAGGAAGAGGTTCTTTGTTCGGTTATATATTTTTATAATCGTGTGTTCCATCTGCTATCGCAATAAATTTGGGCCTTTCTATATCGAAAACGTCCGGGTCGTTCCGCCGTATTTTCTAGTCTGTAAATACGTAATCAACCTTTAAGTTTTGATACCCAGTAAGAACAGGGCCCATCTCACTTTAACCCTATTTAGTGTCAAACTACTAAGCACAGGTCTTCTCTGGACTATTTTATGAGTTAAAGCGAGCAGGCCTTAATCTGCACAAGCTGGCAAAATGCGGGTTCGTGGATGTCATATGACCCCGAATAATTTGCTCTTAACGATATGTCCTTTCACCGATATTTAGCAGTGCCGATAAAAAATTCACACAAAGATGTGCTGGCTTGGCCGAGAATCGAACCCTCGACCTTATATTTGAAAAGCGAGCCAACACTGCTGTGCCACCGCTGCTCTAAGCCTCGTTTCCGCTTGAAGTGCACATTAGTCTGGCTGCATTCAAATTTTATAAATCCGTCGTATACCCTCGGAAATTAGTGTTTGAAACACCTCTCAGAACAAGGAAAGCAACTTTAAAAAAAAAATTAATGCCCTATTTAAAAGTTTGAAATGGGAGAAGGATCTTAAAAAGATGATTTTCTGTATACGTACCTACCACATCCATTCTACAAATGTAATTTTCAGCGGCCATTTTGCAATCAAGAGCGTTCATATCATGCGGTTCACATCCATTATTCTAGGAACAAAGTTATAAGTGGTCGGTACCCTTTGGTCCAAAGAGACCTTGATTCAATTCACCTGCTTGTCCTTTGACAGTTGCGGGATGGACCATATCGACACTTAGGGGTTGCTTTGACGCTTGAATAATTGAGTAATATCTAACAAGACCTTCACAAGAAGTTTCGGTTAACTGATGAGGAAATTATTTATTTACAACTATACGTACTATATTTACTTTCAAAGATTAATAATTGGATTTGGGTGCGATAGCTGTTATTAGTTATTTATGTATGTTCTAATTTCTTCTTTGTCGACCTCGGTAGTCAAGCGGTGTAGCCTAAGCCGTCCGATTGGGTTATACTGTGCCCGGGACGTCGCGGGTTTGATTCCCTCCCCGGACAATATTTATGTAACAACAAAAATTTGTTTCGGTGTCTGGTTGGTTGAGGGACTTCCCTCTGTGCCTCGGAGAGCACGTTAAGCCATCGGTCCCGGATGTCATTTAACACATCTATGACAATCGTTACATGTAGTCAAAAGCCAATATAATCTGACACCTGGTCTAACCATCTCGGCTACTAGTTCCCTATGGGTTTCGAGGTCTGATGGCAGTCGCTCGTATAATTCTGGTAGCTAGCCGCATCAGTTTAGACTGGGAGCCGACCCAAATAAAAAAGGGAGAAAGGCAAGGGAAATGATGATGATGATGATGTTCTAATTTCTTCTTTCGAGACTAGACCTTTTAGTTTTCAAGGTTAGCTATTTAAAATGTCAAGGTTTGATAAAGAGTTTTGGTACTGTTCAAAATAAACATTATTATTTATTTCAAGTGATTAATTTACGACGTTCTTTTATTTCAAAGACAATGTTTATTGTTTATACTTAAAGAGAGCGCGTGATAAAAGCCCTTTTAGGAGGATTAAATAAACTTTCATTTTAGTGTAATAAGTATTTAGTCTGAAAGTTAAGTAGCGTTTATTTTATATTGTATATAAAGGGATTTTAACTTTTTACTAAGCTGTTAGTAGCTTGCTTTATTATTTTTTTAATAACAATTATATAGTGGGACATTAACACACACGGCCATCTGATCCCAAACTAAGCAGAGCTTGTATTATGGAAACCAGATAACTGGTAATATGCTATATACAATACTTTTTTTTTGTAAATATATACTTAAATATAGATAATTACACCCAGACTCAAGACAAACAGACGTGATCATAACACAAATGTCTGACTTGGGTGGGAATCGAACCCACGACCTGCGGCGTATCTTACCGACCACGCCACCGGCGTTTATTTGTTACTAAAGAGCCAGTCATATTTTTATGAAACAGTCAAAGGTGTACTTCTACATTTCTACGGATGACGAATGACATATGTGTTGGTAAACGGTGTTAGGTATGGTGGTATGGTAACACGTAAGTATAAGGTAATGGTACGTGCAGCTAGCTAGCTATACTAGCTTTTGTATCATGATTGATCATCATGACCAGTGAGATCAGAGATTTGACACCAGCAGCCCAAGAGTGGGATAAAATATAACTATAACCTTCCTCAATAAATGGGCTATATATTAGTGCAAGAATTTTTCCAATCAGAACAGTAGTACCTAAAAGATGCCCACTAAACAAACTAACCAAACAAATAAATTCTTCAGTTTTGTAATATTAGTATACACTAGTGTGTGTTACTGATTATCAAACTATTTAGCTGTGCAAGTGATTAAGTTCAGAAACCTTTTCTATAGCCTTTGCCAGTATTATTCTTACGTTAGTGATGATATGGAAAGAAGAGACCATCTCGCCGTGTCAGTTCTTACTATTATTGTGCTGGTCTGATGCAGAGGAATTCAAATTAACTAAATTACATATTTTTTTAAGATGTGAGACTACATTATTCGTCCCGTCGATCTTTTTGTACCGGCCTATCACTGACATAGGTTTCTATATTTACAGCTGGTTTACTCTCTTTGACCTCAGTGTAGTCGAAGCAATATTGATTGAAATCTGTATTAGTTCAAATATCAGTGTTAATAGTCGACCGAACCAAATAGCCTTCAAACAATTTACTTGCTCCGTAGACGGCTGTAGAAACAACAGACAACACTATATCAACTGAAAAATATGTATATTATTTTAGTCTTCTGCTTAATATTTATCTATAGATGGTCATGATCATCACGTAGCATTGTAGAGGGTAGATTTTATGCGCCTTACACTGTCTCACCATCTCTGTCTCTCTGCAAGGTAAATGAAGAGCGTGTGGGAATCCACACGCTCTTCATTTACCTTGCCCTCTTTCCTATTTAAAGGGTTCAGCTCCCAGACTAACCTGATGCGACCTTTTATCTACCAAAATAAAACAAGCGACTGCCAACGACATCGAAACCCGTAGAGAACTCGTAACCGAGATCTTTAGACCAGGTGTCAAACTGTACCTATTAGACTTCTGGCTACATATATGTTTTAAATGACAGCCGGGTTTTACGTGGTTTGCGGGGTAAACCCTCAACGAACCAGACACCGAAACAAATGTTTGTTGTTACATAAATTCGAACCCACAGTATAGCCCAATCGGGCTTCCAACGCTCGACTACAGGCTACGTCGACTCTCACACATGGTATTCCTAAATAAACGGAAACTCTTTATAGGGTATAAAGCAACAAGAAAAACCAAAGCTATAAACCAATTTCACCCTTCCCACGTTCCGATAGCCGCATTGTTTGAAAGCCCGATAAGTTTAATGAAAAGTAACTTTTGATTGTTCTGAATACTGCGAACAATACGCCCTGAATAGAAAAACCTACTCTACTAGGGTTTCGTATCTCAATAGGTAAAACATCCGTTTTAGAATCATTTTGTGATTGTATGAATAGTTTCACACTTTAGGTCAAGAACTTCTGAAATATTAAGTAATTATTTAAGATAGCCATTACGTGATGCTGTAAGACAATTTATTAACTTATTACCAGCTGAAGTCCACAATGAGCGTATGTTCTTGGTAATTGAATAGCAAACATAAATAACCTATAAAGATCTTTCCGTTCACAAGTAAGGAAAACCCGAACTCCTTTAATATAAAATCACAAATAAACAAAAATGCCTTAGGGTTCTGACCGACCTAGGCCCCGATTCTCGCGCTATAGACATTTATCTCTAATAGAAATGGCGGATGTCGATTAAACACTATTTTTCATTTTCTCAAAATGTCACGTTAGAGGTAATTCTACCACTAAGTCTATAGAAATCGATATCATATCACGATTTCATTAATTTTCAGTGGACGATCGCAATTTTGTTCGACATATTATTATGTTGGTTTTGACAAAAATGTCTAAAACACCAGAATGAAAGGAACCTTTAGTGCATGCTTTAGACTCCCACTTTGCCAGGTTTTTTAAGGTACTGTCGCACGAGTAATTTTGGGAACTCCAAAGTGCCAACAAGTTTAATATAGTTTGGTGAAATGCTACCTCGTTGTTCGGTTTATTTGTTGCAGTCTTAAATTGTCAACGAGGCTTGTTTCGTCGTTTCAATTTGGCTCGCCCATTAGTTAGGTTGTAGTTCTCTTCAACGAAGCGCCTGAGGAAATTCCGAGTTCGAAGATATTACTTAGAGAAGCTGCAGATTTTTGCCAACTTAGTTGCTATTTCATGTTACTTTTACTATGTTTATCTCAAAAATAACTAAATTGAAAAAAATGGCAGTTAAAGGGGCTGCAGATAGAAGTGAAAAAATTCACCCATCCAAAAAACATCGTTACGTGCACAGCACACGACCGCTGCGCGTTTAAGCCAGTGTGTGAATTTTTTCATCGCCACTGCTCAATATCGGTAAAAAAAAACATCGTGAGGAAACCAGCATGTCTAAAAACCAATCATTCGAGGACATGTATTGTGACATCCACCAACCCGCACTTCGCCAGCGTGTGTGGATTAAGAACTAAACACTCGCAACTCGTATGATAGTTGAGAGAAGGTTGAATTGAAGGCATTATTTTAACCACAATGTAGCCAACCGCTCTGGAGGATTTTGATGATCTGTGATTAATTAAGTTAGTTTTGAGATTGATATTCAGTTATGTGATTTTCCTGTTAGCTGTGTTTTTTATGTCGTAAATAAACGTATTTCTCTTTCTACAACATATTTTGTACATGTTATACCAAAAACAAGCTTATATCTAATTTTAGTAGAATATTAAAACGCGCTAAAGGAAAACTTAAGGTTTCACTGCTAGAATACGTAAGTGACTTGGTGATATGACGGTTCGCATTATTGTGTCAAGTTAGCTCGGGTCCGGCCGTTATGCTCCCATTCCGGGTTGCCCCCGGCCGGTATGCCCCCACATTGTAAAATTTGTTATTCCGGTTTGCCCCCGGCCGCGTTGCCCCCTTAGTTTCTCTTTTTGTCATGATATTCGATTCGGTACGGTTGAGTAGACAATTGTTAAAATAATAAATGGAAATTAAGAGTATAATCATCATGACTGATGTGCGCAGCCTATGTAGATAACAATAGATTAGGTAAATGCAGTGATGAGGGGTTGTCTACATCCGTCTACAATGTTATGGTGATTTTTTAAACTTCTTACTAGTGAGTAAAAGGCACTTTCTTGTTTGTATCATCTCATTAATTTACATTTACATTTACTCATCTTTATGAATTTACAGTAATGCGGTAACCTTACCAATCAAACAAAATATAGGAAATTATCATACAATGACACATAGTATAAAATAAATTAAATTGAAAAACACTTTTGTTTTCAACAGTATTTGCTCAAGCGTCTTGTTAAAAATAAAATGGAGGCAAGACGGCCGGGGGCAAACCGGAATAACAAATTTTTCAATGTGGGGGCATACCGGCCGGGGGCAACCCGGAATGGGGGCATAACGGCCGGACCCGTTAGCTCGTGTATTTCATAATCTTGTCATTCTACTGTATCAGTGCCTAATTATAGTAGGAAATACATGAGAATTTTTCATTTCAAATTAAATTGCGTAGATTTCTATTCTATTTTAAATTGACAGTTTAGCGCAACCAGCTCGATTTGATACTTTGTGTACCGTACAAATAAATAGCTTTAGTTTAATGTTGAGTCAGCTTCGTAGTGACCATTTCAATTGTTTATAAAACTCAATGTGTCATAATAATTAGCAGTTATTGAAGTAAAACTACTTTATAACGGATTTTATAGCGGTTTATTTTAGATTTTAGTTTTAGTGTGATATTTGTGTAAATCTAAGATAATACTAATTAGCAGTTAGTAAATGTAGCGTATTAGTCGTTATAACATTCGTTGCGTAACTATAAAATAAGATAGTCTTTATTTGTACAATCCCATGCAAAATTTTAGTTTAAAAGTAAGTTCAGACATGTTTACGTTTAGTCACTTGTTTCAGACATGCAAATATTAACAATGGATCAAGATACCACATTCACAATTTATATTCACAATCTATCAGTATCAAATTTAGTGTAAATATGTAACTAATCTTTAGTTATTCTTTTATCAGTTATATTTCATTTAAGAAACTCAATCGTACGCCTTGTTCAATTAAACATGTCCATATCGTTATTGATCCAGATTCTAAGTCTGCTTCGTAATTGTGTTATAATATTTTTATCTTTAATTTTTATTTCGCTAATGTCAAGCTTTGGTATTCATACCTCGGTTACTTCGTAGTTTTGTAATAGTTTAAGGTACGATGGGGCTGTCATACTACTGTGTAATAAAAGCCTCTAAACTAATAAAGATTTAAAAAAGTTTTGGTTAGTCGTTCAAGTTGTAAAAACTTTAGTAGGTTGGTAGGTTATAAAGGTTGTCGTTACTAACCAATATAAGATCAGTAGCGACTTGGCGACGATTATGCTAACAACGTTATCAGACCCAAGTCCGTAATCTAGCTACTTTTATACCGATCTTGTTGCAACCGGTGCAAATATCCGTACGTTCAAACGATTTTGCCATAATTATTACTGGAACTAGCTCGAATAGGAATTACATTACATTATCCGTGGTGCTTGTCCATTTTGATGAGGTAATTTAAACCTTTCCTATTTCTATGTGCTGTCACCCGTTTTACCTGGAGGGACAATTTAAGTGGACAATCTAACTATTAAACTCTTTCTATCAATTTTCTGATTAAATTTGTGTGAGATCCAAAACAGCGGCCCGGGGCTTGGTTGGGTCCAAATTCTAAGTCTTTTCACAGCGTAACTACTGATCCAGACTTACAAGAGTAACAGTGGAGAGATTGCGGTGGTGGGTTAAGTCCTAAATATTAAAAAAAATCTGGCTACCTATAAATAAATAAATAAATAAATAAATAAATATTAAATATTTTAGATAACAGTTTATTGTACATCTGTTCCAAGTATACAAAGCGGTATTCCATTGTTAAATATTCGAAAATCTAGAGCCCGAAGTAGGTACCTAATATAATTTTCTAGTATACTGACAAAATATATTTACATAGTATAAAATGAAGCCGCTCCCGCTGTTTGTTAGTGACAAGATAAAAAAAATACTAAATGGATTTTCATGCGGTTTCCACTAATAGACTAAGTGATCCATGAGGAAGGTTTGCGTGTATAATTTGTACCTGTGCGAAGCCCGGGCGAGTCGCTAATTCTAAATAAAATTAAAAAAAATATAAGTACCTACACTGACCGATCCACGGTTAAATTGAACGTATGATTTAGTTGTCGCGGTATCAGCCCCAATACCCGTACATGCGTAAAAAGTACTACCGAAGGGGAATTTAGCTGATATATGGTAGCCTTTGGCGAAGTCCACGAAATATTTCATAGGCATGGCGTGAATACAGATTTTGAAAAACCCCAAGAATAATCTTTAAATTCTAAAAATTTGGCGAGGGGTGTATAGTAAGTAGTAATAATAAGTTAAATATTTCCTAAAAATGTGGGGTAAAAACTGAACACCTAATGAAGGCATTGGAATTATGTTTGGGGAACACCTACTTCAACCCTTTTTAGTGTCCCACTGCTGAGCAAGGGACTTCTCTTGACTAGCTTCCGAGTTGAGAGGTTTAGGCTTTAATCCCTACACGCTGGTCAATTGCAGGTTAGGGGATGTCACATGTCCTCTAGTTAGTTCTTAGATATGCCGGTTACCTTCACCTATATTGAGCAGCGGCGCTGAAACAATTCACACAAAGATGTGTGCGCATGATGAAGGATCGGACCCGCGACCTTATAAATCAAACAGGCCAGGTTACTCTAAATATTTCCTTTTTCTCATTTATTATCCCCTACACCTTCTTCCAGTACCTTAAAAACTATTAAAATTCTAAAAAACCTCCATCGTAATATTCGTTTTGTAACTAATTACCTATTGTTTTATATTGAGACTAATCTGTATGTAATCATATTTTATGTCGCAATTTAGTTCAAATTAAATTTTATTCCCCAATGCCCGATCTTTCATCGGACTTCTAATAATAGGATTTTAAAAAAGCACGGAATAGAAATCAGAAACAGAATTAGAATAAAGTTCAGATCAGATAATCACTCCCACGGACGAATGTGAATTAGCCCCCTAAGTTTATTAATAAACTAAGGAAAGATAGAAGATAAGTACAACTTAGATCCTCACGGTCTTACTCATAAAAAAAATCATAAAAGACTCTAGTTAAAGTTGACTTTGTCTCTTTCTTACTTAAATGTTAAGATGACAGACAAAGACAATCGAATTATAAACCTATCAATACTTCTATACTAATATTATAAGGCTAAAGAATTTTTTTGAATGCGCTAATCTTAGTGACTACGGACCCGATTTGAAAAATTCTTGCTCTGTTGGATAGCCCATTTATTGAGAAAGGCTATGGACTACTTTCTATCTCACTGCTGATAGTTTTAGATATAATGAGCTTATAAGACGTATATAAATACGGGGGTTAGCCTTTAAGCCCATAATCATTGCGTCGAACCAATAAAATATTAATTGTAGCGTGTCATAACCCCAAATTGATTGCTACATTTCTGCTACGTAGTTTCCGGTTTATTTATAAGACGGCGATATTCCGATCACGACGTTTCCATGAATATCTAATAAGGATCGATAAGTGCTTACACTATCTTCAATCGATTAAGACGCTTCATATTCTGATGAAGAAGGATTTGTTAAGAAACTAACACAATACAACATATTTATAACTACTTTACACAAAATTGGATAGTATCTTATAATAATAATTAGTTCCTTTTACCTTCAATAGTCCTGCACCAGGTAACCGGAGATTAGCCTTAGGCGTACCTTTAAGGTGCGAACAAGGTTAATCGTCGTATGGTGCCACATAACATTTTAATGTAGTGGATGTAGTGTTTTTTTAAAGATAAATATTATCTAGTATTGTCTTAGATTTACGCGAATGTCACACATTGAAATAAAACTACTTTTTAACGGATTTTATCGCGGTTTATTTTAGATTTTAGATCCCGACGTTTCAAACCCAAGAAAAATCAACTCAGAATTCAAGACACTGTGAGCTCAGTTTGCTTAAATCGGAACGCAACTTAAATATTAATGTTTGAAGGTAGTCAGTAATAATTGTGATTAATATTTTTGGACGTCGAATATCTCAGTCCACCCGTGAACATGAAGTCTGAAAAGACTTTGAAACGTCGGGATCTAAAATCTAAAATAAACCGCGATAAAATCCGTTAAAAAGTAGTTTTATTTCAATAAATATTATCTCCCAAATATTCCCCTTTCCTTATCAAGCAAGTAAGTTCTTAAAAACCAAAAACCAAGCTCACTAACTGTTGGTTGTATAATATTGTTTCCTGAATACGATTTTCTCACCGAAAAAGCAGTGTTTAAGTTGTAATCATCTGATTATGGTGTTGGTTAATTTCGGAATACAACCCGCTGCTGCAATAGTTTCAAAAACTTTGTGAAAGAAAAAAGTGTCAGGAACATTAAACTTAACTTGCTGCATAAATAAAAACAAGTTTGAAATTTTGAATTTAGACATCCCAACTTTGTTTACATCGTACTAGCTTTTGCTTGCGACTTCACATCATGGGAAGTGTTCCAAGGAAACAATGTCAGAATAAAAAGTACTTACTCTAACACACACGCGTAGTCGGAAAGACACTATTACTTTTGACACCAAATAGGTTCGATTAGAAATAACAAAATACACATTTGTGTGCATAAAATGTCGGTTTGTCTAGAGTCTGGGTGTAACTATCTATTATAAGTGTCTTACAAAAGAAAAGTAGTATAAGTCAGTTATCTGGGTTCCATGACAAGCTCTGTTTAGTATAGGATCAGATGACCGTGTGTGTTTATGTCCCAGAATATAATGATTATGTTTGTAACAAAACTTTAGTGTCTAACTGCATTAAGTCTGCTCTCAACAGTAAGAGTTGATTGAGTTCAGGATTTAATCAACACTTGTAGACAAAATCAGGTTGGTAAATGTTACATATTCTTGAATGATTAGGATTAAATGTGTTTCTTTGATAATAAAGACAATGTGGACACAATCGGGTATCAAACCTACAACCGAAAAAACCTAAAATCGAAGCCGATACAACCTCTACTCTATATTAAGAGTAGGTAAGTTAGGTGTGCAATTAAATAAAACCTTTATAAAAATTATTTCAAGCATTTTCCTATGACAAACATCCTTACAAACTTTCGTATTTATGATATTAGTTGTGACTTTTTAAAGATGGCGACTTCAAAATGTTGTTACATTGAAAGGAGCTATTCTGTGTGGTGAGACGGATGTCCGGGACGTGAAATACGTCTCTGTTTATGTGTCGTGTTGGTGAATAGTTGTTGACTATTGGCGAGCGAATAGATGGTGTAAATAAAAGTAGATACAAAATAATGGTAGGTATTGAAGTTGCATTTTGTTTTCACGTTCCATCTTTTGCAGGTATGTAAGCAGGTAGCCGTACGTAACCGCTTTTGTATTATATACCACCTTAAAATATCTGTAAATACTCTTTTCTTTTGCTGTTAAGTCGATGTTGACTATCCTGCTCTGATAAGTGGAGTTTGAATTGTTGCCCCTTTAAGGTTTCTAACCATATGAAGGTTCATTCCACTGCCACTTTCTCACCGATAATCATTCGTAATCACGAGTGAATCTGTATACTAGGCTGGCGCGTTCATTTCATCATTTCTTAACATCAGTTTTAAAAAAAACAGGATTTTTTTTGCGGAAATCGGAAAGTTGATCAAATACCTACCAACGTTTCTTTAAATAAAATAAAAAATAAATATTCTGGGATATTAACACACACGGTCATCGGGTCCCAAGCTAAGCAGAGCTTGTGTTATGAAAACCAAATAACTGGTATAAACTATTCATATAATACTTCTCTTTTGTAAATATATACTTATAATAGATATTTACACCCGACTCGACACAAACACAAATGTTCATCACTAATGTTTGTCTCGGGTGGGAATCGAACCCACGACCTGCGGCGTGAAAACAAGTATCTTACCGACCACGCCACCGGCCCGTCGTCTTTACCTACATCTCGTATATACCGGATGAAAGGCACCACAAACTGATAGGGTAAAATCCGTACATCATACTGAAATGATCGGTAGATGAAATTAGTTCAGGAACTATCAGGGTCTCCAATAACCGTGCTTTGTTTTGTTATCTTATACGAAATGTATGCCATGTAAGGAAACTCTAATAGCGAACGGCCAACTTTACTATAATGGGGATAATCCTTACCACCAAGCGCACTTACGTCACGACATTTCTCGCATCGTTCCTTAAACTAATGCATTGCTGGATGTATTATTTTAGATTTCTTTCATTCAAATCGAGCGCTGGTAATTGTGGATTGAAATGAAGCTAAATTATTTCTTTTCTCAATAAAAAACCTACAGAAAAGATTTCCAGTGAATGCACCAGTTCCTGGTATATAAGTTAATTACACAACTCTTAAGTGCATTTATCTACTTCTAAATGCGATAAATTCAGAACAGCTTTCTCCAAATAGTCCTCACCGCAGCATTTATCGGAATCGGTGGCCTGACGAAAACTTGCTGAAATCGATCTTGAAATCGGTTCTATTTCCAACTTAGTATTAGTTTTTGCACTTGATTAGTTGGAGTAGGTTATGCGTTTGATAATTAGTCGGGGGGGCCCGAATCGCTGTCGAACCAACTATGAAATACCTCGGATTGGTGCTCGACAGCCGATGGGATTTTGGGCCCCACTTTCGGCAACTGGCGCCTAAGTTGCTGAATACGGCTGGGGCGCTTTCAACGCTGCTTCCCAATCTGGGGGGTCCGAGCGTCTCTTGTAGGCGCCTTTATATGGGGATCGTGCGATCAATGGCCCTGTATGGGGCTCCGATCTGGGCGGCTGACCTGACGGCCGGTAGCATTGCTGTTCTGCGCAGACCGCAGAGAGCTATGGCCGTCAGAGTCATCAGAGGATATCGCACGATCTCCTACGAGGCGGCTTGTGTACTGGCCGGATCCCCGCCCTGGGACCTGGAGGCGAAAGTACTCGCGTCATTATATCAGTGGCGTGAGGAAGCGCGGGCGCGAGGCGAACTGCTGACACCGCGACACACAGAGCTGAGACGGTTGCAGCTTCGCGAGGTCCTAGTGGCGGATTGGCGGGACAGGCTCTCACGCCCTACTGCCGGCCTCGCCACTATCGAGGCGGTCCGGCCGGTACTCAACCATTGGCTCGGGAGGGGGCACGGCTCCTTGTCGTTCCGAGTGACACAGATGCTTTCTGGGCATGGTTGCTTTGGAAAGTATCTGTGTCGCATAAACAGGGAGCCGGACGCGCGGTGCCACCACTGCGTCGACTGCCGGGAGGACACGGCGCAGCATACACTTGTAGAGTGTACCGCTTGGGAGGAGCCGCGCCGTGCCCTCATTTCAGAAGTAGGCAGAGATCTCTCGTTGCCGGCCATTATATGTTCGATGGTCGGCAGCGAGGAGTCCTGGGACGCGGTGGTATCCTTCTGCGAAACAGTCATATCGCAGAAGGAGGCTGCGGAACGGGAGAGGGAGATCTTGTCCCCTCACCCGATTCGCAGAAGACGCACCGGGCGTCGGCGGAGGGACAATGCCCTCTTCCAGCCCCCTTAAATAGGTCCAGGGGCGATGGATTAGGGTGCGTCCATCGTCCCCCATATATCAGGACCCAAGGCGGCGGCGCGAAGTGTTCCACGCGCGCCCCTAATGATGTTGCAGGGGGTACCTCCCCCTGACGTGAAGAGGTCCACAAAATGGGCCACCACTAGCCGGGGGTTGCGGAAGTATCACAAGTTCCCGCGACCCCTGGCTTAAGTGTGGGATGGAACACCCGGGGGGTTTTAGTGGGTACCCTTAGGGAATCCTACATACCCCCTGCCCTGCACCCACTCAGGGCGGGGGGATCCATAAAGGATTTCCCCCCGAAAAAAAAAAAAAAAAAAAAAAAAAAAAGGTTATGCGTTTGATAAATCGAAAGTTTTTTGAATGCTGATTAGTTTCTGTACTTATTTACAAGTTCTATCTCTTTCTTAATTTATATTAAGTATCTAACAAAGACAAAAGGTGTTATTCGACACTTAGGTTAGCACCTGATGTAACTGGCTCTAAATGCAACTAGTTTTTATCCCCTGACAAAAAAAGGGAATTTAGTGAGTGCTGTGGGTAATAATTTTAACTTAATGCAAATTACTGCATACCTCTATACCTATAAACGGTAGCTTATATAAAAAAAATACTTGGCGATTATTAACCTAATTATTATAAATGAAACAATCTCTTAAATTTTAAATACTTACTTATTATTACTAATAATAGGTTACCTATAAATGCGAAAGGTTGTATGCATGTTTCAATGTTTGCTACTCTTTCACTACTGATACAATTCGGGACAGCGATGATGATAATCTGGAGTAGCACACGGGCTACTTTTTATCCTTATACCACGCGAGGCCGCGGGCAGAAGCTAGTATTCTCATATATTCACACTAAAATTAAAACATTTTGGACTTTACAGAAAACTCTAAAGGGATGTAAAATATAATATATAACGAGATCAAATCTGTGATAAAATAGTTAAATAGTTAAGAGGATTCCTTAAATTTTGAATTTCAATAGGAAGTGATTACTATAAAGTTACAAGTCACAGATTTCTAACCTCTTTGATGTTACTTTTCCTTCATTGTTCCGAAGTTTTCAACTCCATAGTTGGAAAGACATTGAATGTACGAGCGCCGATGTCAACCAACTTAGATTTTAACGTTTAAACTTTCAGAATTTTCTATTAGTTCCTGTCCTTATAACCAGCTTAAAGTATTGAGACCATTATAGTTGGAATCTTTGAGCAAGTTAATAGTTACCGTCACAGGATAAATTGATGATTGATGATGCGAAAACCATAGGAATTTCTCAAAAACGCGGATATTAAGATAAACGTGACAACATTTCTCAATGTAACTGGAAAAAGACAGAAGACACAAAGACGTCTATAAAAAAGAAAATTTGAAATCGGATAACATCGTTGCGAATTTTATCTTTAAAGTTAAAGTACCTACGTAAAGTAATCTGAGATAAAAAACATCATTAAACGTTGATTATTACGTATCGAAAGTATATATTCTCTTATTAGCGCTTCAATTGTACAAACATAAATGTTAATTATGGACTTCAATCAGCCTTTATGACAAAACGCTTTTACGCTAAATTGAAAACAACTCATGGTTTATTCACAACACGCGGTATATCATTGACCACTGTAAAAAGACTCTTTTCACATCCCCAAACTGTAAAGCAATACGACCAAACTTTTAGCTTAGACAGATCAAGTTATAATAGACAGGTCCTATCAACGGTCGACACATTGAATTTGCAATACATCGCGTGATTTGACGTCATGTTTTAATTCATTATTTCGGATCATTTTGAGTTCAAATTCAGTGGACGTTCAATTTATTTGGACTTTTGTCCAACTGCATTAATAATTTCCTCATATTAACTAGCTGCTGATACAATATTTCGTGTTGAATAGCCGTGAAAATTGCAGGTAAACAGGAAAGCCTGTAGTAAATTTTCAATGCCGTCATAAGACATTTAGCTCTTTTAAAGATTTAAATTGGTGTACAATTCGATCATTAAAGTGTATTTTTCGACTTGATAATTACCGAAAATCTGATCGATTACCCGTAATTATTGTTTATAAATTAATTAGAGATTTGTGAAATTTAGGTGCAAAATTAAATGGAATCTGACGAATCTGCACCGGAGTTAGTTTAGATTCCAAATGTGCGGCGAGCGTACAGTTTGTAATGAATGTCATCGTAATGTTTAATCCTAATTTTGTATTGATGGGATACTAGTATCCCAATTGTGAGTATGGATCTTCTTTCTTTAGCCTCGCAATCAACTTCTTAGAGAGTTTAGGCCTTAATGCACCCACATTCGCCGAATACATTTTTGGTAAAGTCACTATATACCTTGGACTTGCAGTGCCGGTTCCTCGCGATGTTTCTTATTACCGATTTTGAGAATCGGTTATCATCCAATTCACTTAAAGATGATCTAGATCTAAAAGGTTAGCTTATTTTAAAAAGTACTTGGCGATTATTCACGGTTATACAACATCTTAAATTTTAATGACTTCACTTAATAATCATAATTTTTGGGACTTTAACACACAGTCATCTGATCCCAAGCTAAGCATATATTATACATATACTACTTTTCTTTTGTAAATATATACTTAAAATACATGATTCCACCCAGACACGTGACAAACAGACATGTTCATCATACAAATGTCTGTCTCAGGTTGGCGATCGAAGCCACGAGTTGCGGCGTGAAAAGCATCTTACCGACCATGCCACCAGCCCGTCAATTTATTAATACCTTGTAAATTAGAACGTACCATTACGCTAGTCCTGCTGGAGATTTATGGCTACTGTGTACCAACCATAAGTCTGAATAGGATTGTAAACAAAAGCCTCCAATGGGTGTGGATTTCAAAAAAGAAATCTCAAAACAATGCGAGGAAAGAGTTATCCCGAAAGCACCTACCGTTTTAGAGTAAGGTTGTTTTTCCACTTAATTAATAAAATGCTAGAAAGATAAGAGCTAAGAAAAATATAAGTCTAAGCCTAAGCCTTTGAAATATAAGTAAGGTCGCGGGTTCGATTCCCAGTCTTGTCCACAAATCTTTGTGTAAATTGTTTCATCGCCGGTCGCCCTGCTGAGATCGTCACTCCACCTAGTGTAAGGGAGTCCTACGCTACGTTTGCCGATTCGTGGTCTCCACTCAAGAACTTGTTTACCCCAGCGGTTGTCAGTTCTGCGGTAGATATGACCAGCTCGCTGCCACCTCAATACACATCACACAATATTAAATTTACTCCCAACTAATCCAGTTGGTTTTAGCATAGATCTAGCATTTTTAGTGGAAAACAAACTGAAAATAGTAATCCTGTAGCTTAACCAAGCAGCATAGAAAATTTATCGTATAGCAACAATGGGATTTAATCCTATCCCCGTGTGGGTTGTGTTATTTCATTCTGTTAGTGTGAGATCTAGGGATAAAAGAGGTTGCAGCATTCTATTGTGTAGTATGGTGTAAACATAGGTACCTACTTTTCAAGCGCCTACGTTTTTTTAGAATTAATAAAATTATGAAATATATACTGTGGGTTGGGAGAATTATGTTCTTTACGTTATTCAACTTTTTATTACATTTTTTTCGAACAAAGAAATAAGATTTTAATTTTAACAATGCTTTATTTCTTGCTTTGCTTGGTGGGAAAAAACGTGTACGATCTAACTTTCCACCTTCTCATATTTTTTTATTTTTATTCTTCGATAGGCTGGCGCTTGACTACAACTTGCCTGATGTTAAGCAATGATGTAGTCTACGATAGAACGCGCCAGCCCAGTATACCAATTCACTCGTGGTTACGATTGATTATAAGCCTCCTTAAGGTTAGACACCTTAAAGGAGCAACAATTCCGACCCCCCCTCACTGCATGGTGTCACCAGACATCGCACCGGAACACGGCAAGGCCGCT
Source organism: Meganola albula (assembly GCA_936450015.1). Taxonomy (NCBI): domain Eukaryota; kingdom Metazoa; phylum Arthropoda; class Insecta; order Lepidoptera; family Nolidae; genus Meganola; species Meganola albula. The sequence continues at coordinate 5,305,733 of OW388155.1, read as the reverse complement.
TGGCGGTGCGGCTTTGTCTGGTGGGTGGTCACTAACCACGGCCGAAGCCTACCACCAGTTGATTGTCACCTGATTTGCACCACCTGGGTCCTTTTCCTGGTTCTAGGCTATTTTCCCACAAATTTTACTCGAATCGGTGTAGCCGTTCTCAAGTAATAAACGGTGTAATTAACACGACTTTCTTTTATATCTATAGATTAAACAGGTGCCCAAACATTCACGGTTGGGATATTATCCCAACAGAAGTGAAGTGATTAAATGGGTCATTTTGTTTTGTCAATATAACATTATATGCCAAAGAGCTCTATGTTTAATTATATACCGTTATTTACAAGCCAGAGTTTCCTTTCTATAGGGAGAAAAATAGTTATTGTTATTTATTTAGAAGGATCTATAATATCCTTACCAGTTTTTATTTAGTAGTGAGTCATGGATTTATACAAAAAGCATTTTGTTCCAAATGAAAAGGGCGAGCCATGTTTCATCATTTAAGTCGATCAATCATACGTCTCCAGTAGATACTGACCAGTCATCAAGCGTATCAAATATTTTTTCTCAAATTTATCGTTGCTACAAAAAGTCAAGTATTTACTATGCTCTTTGCATAAGTGGCGTAGAATTTGGGGGCTGAGTCACCTTCGTCCGTGGGTGTAAACCTTTAATTGAATCCCAACACGTAGTCCCTGGGTGGTGCAAATCAGGTGACAATCAACTGGTTAGTGACCACCCACCAGACAAAGCCGCCCCGCCAAGCGGGCTTGCCGTGTTCCGGTGCGATGTCTGGAGACACCATGCAGGTAAAAGAGCAACAATTTCGACCCACCCTGGTCGGAATTGTTGCTCCTTTAAGGTTTCTAACCTTAAGGAGGTTCATTCCACTGCCACCTTCTCACTGATAATCATTCGTAATCACAGTGAATCGGTACACTGGGCTGGCGCGTTGCATCGTAGACTACATCATTGCTGCTCGGCCAAGTCCTGGGACACCTTAAAATGTGTTGGATCCTGCACGAGTTTAATCAGAAAGATGATAGAAGGAATTGGAAATTTAGATTATCCTGAACTATGCTTAAAATTTCATTTCAATCGCTATTAATAAATAAGTATTTATAACTTTGCACTGGTACAAATTACCTGTACACCGAAACCTTCCTCAATGATCACTCTCGAAATGGCATAAAAATCCGTTCAGTAGTTTTTGAGATTATCGAACATCGAGTGGAAGCGATTTCATTCCATATGAAGTAAAGACAAACATTGAAATAAAAATATTTTATAACGGATTTTATCTCAGTTTATTTGAGAATTCAAATTATAAAATAGTTTTATTTCAATATCTGATATTCTTATTATTACTTCTAGAAGAATGATCATGTCAATAAAGTTACTTCAAGATTTTAGTCTATTTATAATATGTGAGAGAGTGGACTATGAATATAAAGTTGCTCAGTGAGTTTTTTTTTATTATTCTGTGATAGGCTGGCGCTTAACTACAACTTGTCTGATGTTAAGCAATGATGTAGTCTACGATGGAAGGCGCCAGCACTCGTGATTACGATTATCGGTGAGAAGGTGGCAGTGAAATAAGCCCCCTTAAGGTTAAAAACCATATAGGAGCAACAATTCCGACCCACCCTATCTGCATGGTATCACCAGACAACTTCGAAGTTTATTCAGCTAAATGAACAATTTTGAGCATAAATATTTGAAATATTTTATTTAAATTTCATTCAATCTAAATGTCAAAAGAATTTGTTCCGAACATTCCCGCCAGATATTTGAATGGCGGAGAATTTAGTTCATTATTGTGTAGTATTTTAATTGAAGTTCTGTTAAATTGTAAATGTACCTAAGCCATTTTGAACACTTGGGTACCCACTTACCTATTTAAATTATAAGATTATTGAACTTCTAAGGTATTTATTTAGTTTAGAGTTTTGTTTTTTGCATCTTTGGTAGCGGTTTGCCACACGAGTTCCAAAGTAGCGCTTTATAGTAGGTACTGAATCAGAAAATTTGTGCTGTTCCTTAATATCCGCGTCTAGTCGCGGCGAAACGACGCCGATTGCGATGTCTCTAATTGGGCGTTTGCACTGCACTACAAAACATAATACAAGCATAGTCTTATCTCTTTCTACTTTTCTCTAAACGATAGAGACAGATAGTGCTTGCAACGTTTTCTTGAGCATGTTTGGTCAGTGAAAACTAGGAGTAAGAGCTTGTTCACAAAGGCGGTGTTATATTGTTTCCGATATCTTACCAGACTAAGTGTGGAAATGGAAGCAGGCACTGTGTACCTAAACGTAGCCAAATAAAGGTTTGTGTGTAATAATAGCCTGTAATAAAGGCACTGGTCTTTTTATAACAGGCAAACTTCTGGGTAAATATATACTTTTAATTATTAGGATTTTTTAGTCATCAAGATATAACGACAACCTTTGTAGAACGGTGAAACAGTCGAACGGTGCAAGCCACCTGATAAGGCTATACTGTACCCTGGAGGTCGCAGGTTCTATTCCCGTGCCGGACAATCTTTATGTAACAACAAAAATATGTTTGGTTGAGGGACTACTCTCCGTGCCTCGCAAAGCACTTTAAGCTGTCGGTGTCCCTGTTGTCATTTATAACATCTATGAAAATCTTTAAAGGTAGTCTGAAGCCCAATATAATCTGACAACTGGTCTACCCATATTGGCTACTGGTTCCTTACGGGTTTCGAGGTCAGATTGCAATCGCTCTTTTAGTTATGGTAGCTAGACGCACCAGGTTAGACTGGTACCCGACCCCAATAGAAAAGGGAACCGTCGGCTAAGTAAATAATTAAAACACATTGATTAATGTATCAGAAGGCATTTAACAAACAAATACGAAACGAAAATAAACTCCACAGTCAATAACAAAATCTTTACACGAATTCAATCGGAAAATTCTGTATAACACTTTCAGTTAATTAATATGCGGACGCATATCTCGATTTTGATAAGGCCCAGCAATTGGGTAGAGTGCACTGTTCGGATTAAAATGAATTTCGTCGAGAGCAGCGAAACATAAAAATAGAAGAGACCGGGTGATTGAAATCACCATCACGTACTGTTGACACATCGGCCGTATCCGACATGTTGGAATAATTCGCAAATTTACAACCAAATACAGCCTATTTTTATGTTGCGACAGATGTAAGCGTTTGGGAAGTGTGGAATTTTGTTTTATTGTGTTTAGTTTTGTATTGACAATATTTTATGAGTATTTTTTTCGCTTATCTTACATTTACGCAGTAACTTATGCCATTTCCAAACGTTTCATTTATTGAATTAAAACTACTTATTATCGGCGTGGCGTGATACATGCTTTTCACGCCGCAGGTCATGGGTTCGATTCCCGCCCGAGACAAACATTAGTGATGAACGTTTGTGTTTGTGTCGAGTCTGGGTCTAAATATCTATTATAAGTATATATTTACAAAAGAAAAGTATTATATGTATAGTATATACCAGTTTCTGGTTTCCATAACACAAGCTCTGCTTAGCTTGGGTCCATGTGACCGTGTGTGTTAATGTCCCAGCATATTTATTTATAACGGATCTCGTCGCGGTTTACTTTAGATTTAATTTTATTTTCGGTTTATTAACTTTTTCATTTATATCTTCTTCTTCTTGGTCGTATCATCATGTTTTAGGGACGTGATTGTGGTGGCCAATCGTGCAACCACCCTTTTCCAGCATACCCTATGTTGCGCCATTTGGATCGACCTTTGCAATCTCTTGTCATTTATATCAGGCAGACACAATCATACCTAATATTAATAATCGAGCTGCAACTTTCCATTTTTTTAGATGCTAATACCTAATTCTTCAGTTAGATAATGTTATTTATATGTTAAGTAGTAGTTACCACTTTTTTTATCATATAATAGTTGCAGTAGTATTTGCGTTTGACCTCAACTTGCCTGATATTAAGCAATGATGTAGTCTACGATGGAAAGCGCTCACCCAGTAAACACTGATTCACTCGTGACTTAAAAACAGACAGATTATAGCTATCGGGTTGCCGGCAGCGAATACCATAACTTGGCAGTTCGCACAACAAAAGTGGAAGCAAAGCGCTCTGTGCGTACCTACCCGTTGAATTTCCACCATATTCTGTAGCGCATAGCCTCTCTACTTGGCTGATGAAAGAACGGGGAAGGTAGAATAAAAATATGTAATTCTAACGCATACACTCCGAAGATCCGATAAAAGACCGAAAGACTAGCAACTATACGGTGATGCTCGAGGTTTTGCAATTTAAATAACGTTTTTTTTTGTTCTTTGGTGACTTGAAGGTACATATCTATAGAAATGTACTTATCAATTTATAAGTAAAATAAAGCCTTAATCATTAAAAATAATTCAGGATTTCATTTTTGCTTTTAAAACAAAAACTAACTACATTAACAGAATTTACTGAAACCAAAAAATGTCTTGTGGATAAAAGCCGGTTTTTGCGGTCTGCGTTTACAAAATTACTAAGTATAATTTAGCGAAAAGAAGTTTGATTAATCGCGTGAAGCAAAAACTAATTTTCGGTTTTAATCTTTCGCTAATTTTATAAACGCAGTGTTCAGCTGTTTCAGACATACCTAATTTTTTTGTAGTGAATTTGTTATACGAATACACGCGTTTCATTTCATTCAAAAAGCCAACCTAGTTTACACTGGCTTAATCCGGTGTGTACCCGAAATGTGTGACCTCCACCTTAAAGAATCTCACTTCACCCCTTTTTAGAGTTCAAATGCACGGGTCTTCTCTCAACTATTTTACAAGTTGAGAGTGTTTAGGCCTTATCCACACACGCTGGCCTAGTAGATACAGCTTGGTGGATGACACATAACCTCAAATGATTAGTTCTTAGTCATGCCAGTTTCTTCACGATGTTTTCTTTTACCGGTATTGAGTAGCAGCGATAAAACAATTCACACAAAGATGTGTAGGTACGGCCGGAATCGCACCCGCTACCTTATTAGAAAAGCGAGGCCAACACTGTTGTGCCAGCGCTAACTTAATTTGGGAATGTTGGTACAAAATTAAGTTTACATTATAATGCACTGTTTCTATAATAGTCGGTTGGTTGCGAATAAACGCAGTATAACAACTATTTGACTAAAACGGTTATAAAATTTCAGTCTATGTAACTGATAATAACGCTTGGAATTAAAAAACACTAAACAAAATGTGATAGATATAAGTACTTACTTTAAAAAGAGATAAAAGCCTACTGCGAGGTGTAAAAATGGCGTTCTAGGACGTCGGCGTTTTAGAATTTTTTTAAAACAAATCTTTCAAAAGCTTGTACTTACACTTAATTAAACTTGAGATTGGCAAATTTTGCGGAGCTCTACAACTGTCTATATTCTGCAGAGATTGTCTTTATTCGTAATTAAAATATAATAATAATATACTACTTAGTTTTAAAGGTAAACACAGACCTAAACGCATAACCTGCGTCGTCATTTTGTGAATAGATAAGCTATGGTAACCGATTACCATCGTCGGTCGTATAGTGGTTACCAACTTGGTAACGCGAAAGGAAATTATATAATCTCTTACCATTTTCATATTGTTCTGTATTCCCGTAGTTACCTATATTTATTTATAGTAAGTACAATTCAGTGTTAAATTGTAATAATACGCAAGTGCGTTAGACGTGTCGTCGATTTCTGGCGTCACATGTTTCTGACGTGGTTTACCTAACTTTTACCCTCAGTTAACACAAAAAACGGGAAACAGTTTTTTCCTTTGCCGCGTCATTGTCACGTCCACAACACCACGTTTCAGATATTGCTGAAATATCTACGTGATATGTACTTTCTAGCTATCTTTATCTTCCTAAGTGTTAAAAGATTTTCGGATACTTGTTTTATTTTTCTGCGTTACTTACTATATTATGTGGCGACATTATAATTAAACATCAAGCAAGTTTAACATCAAGTATCATCACTAAACATCAAGCAAGTTTAACATCAAGTATCATCTCTAAAATAGGCGCATTTTTGAAACGTCGAGTTGCAGAAAATTAGCCCGCTCGAAACTATTATCTCTAAACATCAAGCGAGTCTAACTTCACGCGTAATTACTAAATATCAACCAAATTTAACATTAAGCATGATCACTAATCATCAATCAAGTTTAACATCAAGTATCATCACTAAACATCAAGCAAGTTTAACATCAAGTATTATCACTAAACATCAAGCAAGTATAACATCAAGTATCATAACTTAAGCAAGTTTAACAACAAGTAACATCACTAAATATCAAGCAAGTATAACATCAAGTATCACCTCCAAACATCAATGAAGTTTAATATCAAGCATCATAACTAAATATCAAGCAAATTTAACACTAAGCATAATCACTTAACACCAAGCAAGTTTAACACTAAGCATCATCACTAATCATCAAACAAATTAAACATTAAGCATCATAACTAAACATCAATCAAGTTTAACATTAAACAAAATCATCAAACATCAAGCATCGTCAATAAACATCAAGTGAAAACCTCTTTTTAAGTCCTGACGAAAAAGAGGAGTGTTGTAAGTTTAAACTGTGTACAAGTTCCTTGCCACCTAGCGCCTAAAAGGATAGACCGTTTTTGCGGTTTTCTTCATTAAAATCTGGAGTGATCAAGATAGTGCTAATATAGGTCGGGAGACTCGTAATTTTTTTAATTGAAACTATTTCCTCACTTTTTTATGTTCAGTTAATTATCTAGATAAACATAATTGTTCACTAGATGACCATATCATTACCAAATATCAGGCAGGTTGAGGTCAATCGCAAGCCTATTTTATAAATAAAACAACTCTCACTTGACTGATTCTCACCTAAACATTAACGAACTACATGGAAAATATGCATTGCATCACATTTATTGCCTTAATAGCCTCTTGTAACCAAACGGAAGCACTTTGTTACCAATTTTGATTCCTACACTTCAATCACTATCATTACGGACACGAAACAGATTGAAAAATAATAATCCATACCAATAAAAGTTATTTAGCGTTTTAAGCCTGAGGCTAGGCGTGGGACGAAGAAGGTGTTAACTACCACGGAAAACCACAAGGTAACGAGCATTTTTAACGGCACAATGGTCAAAGGCAATGTTAGTCTGTATCGATCAAGTTAGACCATTTTTGGAACGCTAAAATAGAACCACCTCCTGATGTTTGATTCTACTCAAGTTAAGTATACTTAAACATACTTAAATATTTGGTGATAATGCAATTTGTCAACACAAAACCGCTAGCTGGTCTGATAGAAGAGTTGTATGGTTTCCTCAGAAATTATAATTTTATGGAGATATAGGTACCCATAGAGTATTAAATAATTTGATTTAGATTATATTAAGAAATTTATAAATATTTAATTCATTGAAATTATAATATCGACTTCAAGAGAAAGGAAGTTTTATTTCGGATGTATAGGAATGTGTTAAGATTCACTTCACTTCACTTCAACCCGTTTTAGTATCCCACTGCTGAGCACGGCTCTTCTATCAAGTATCTTTCGAGTTGAAAGAATTTAGGCCTTAATCCATACACGCTGGTCAAGTGCGAGTTGGTGGATGTCACACGGCTTCGAATGATTAGTTCTTAGACATGCTGGTTTCCTCACGATAGTTTTCTTCAACGATGTTGAGCAGCGGAAATGAAACAAATGAAACAATTCACACAAAGATCTGTGGGCAGAACCGGGATGAAACCTTTTATTTCTAAAGCGAGGTCCGTACCGCTGCGCCACCGCTGCACAGTTTGTAAAGTTGTTTGTTCATAACTCCATCATAATCTTTTTTTGTTTGAAAGAGGTTTATTTCGAAATGCATAAAAATTGTTATTATACAAAACCTTGATTTTTTAATTTTTTTTATTTCTGTTCAATATTAATTAAGTATAAATATCAATTCTTAATTAAAGTTTTATTATGTTTCATGTATGCCTTTTATTGTTATTTAAGTAATATTAAAAGGATTTTTTAATTACCATGTTCGTTTTAAACTAAATAAATATGATATACCTAATTACGAATGTAATAAATTACAGTTATTAGACATTTATGAACACCATACCCTCATAATTATCTGTAATGACGCCACTGAAATAAATGCCAGTCATTTTCCAAAATATTTTCAATTATTCAGCTCGTTTGAATTTGCTGACATATTTGTATTAGAATAAATCATCAAGATTACTGCTCAAGGAAAATGTCGTGAGTAAACCTTCCTCTTAGAACTTTAAGGTATTTGAGAACATAAGAATATATTATAGGTAATATACATTATGTTTTATTGATAATAATACATTATGTTTTACGCATTGCGATATACAGCAATGCATAAAACATAATGTCATTATTTGGTGTACGTACCTACCTATTATACCACACTAAATTCTTATTTAGCCAAATGCAAACACTAAATAATTACGCATAAATGTTTACGCATAATCGTGTGTGACTATAATTTATGTTAGCATAAATATCATCACACATAAATACTTACTTAACATCATACACATAATAATGATAATTAATAATAACTAATGAATACGGATATTTTTTAGGCTAACGAGTGGATTTAAGGCCAGCTCTCTGTACCGTTATTCATCAACTCGACCTCACATTCGTCCAAATTATTAAAGCCTAAAAACTCATAATGCCTACTTAACAGTATGCGAAAAACTTTATATGAAAAACAATATTAATTATTACCCCTACCTCATTATACCAAAGTATATTAGTATATGAGAGTTATGCAGAACTAAAAAACTACCATATTTTATCACCAACTAGAATAGGATTATCTACATAAAGGTAATTGACCGATCTCTAGGTTGACAATATAGACAGTGAATAAATTAAATGGATGTAAAGGTAACCTTAGAAATGACCAATACAATAGACAGTTATAATGTAAAGAGTAAGTACATTCTTATTTATAGAATTATTATTGAAATACTTAAGCAGGTACTATCAAATTATTAAATTGTTGAGGCACTATAGATTTTCGTGAGTTTAAACATTATTGTGCAGGTTCGCAGTTTAAATTCAAACGTGCTCGTTTAATGTAATGCTACGGAGATGATGCCAACATGATGGTAAGCAGTCATCGTAGCCTATGAACGCTTGCAACAACACAGACATTTATTTAGTTATTTGGCAAAACAGAACACAGTTTAAATTGCATACACAAAAGAGCGTGTTACAAAAGTTTGGTTCGAAACTGTATTCCAAAGCATGTGTACACAGCATGACAAAAGATAAAGTTCATAGAGGCTGTGTTTAACAAACTGTATTTTTAGTAGTAGTTAAACGAAAGTATAACTAAAGTGAAATAAGTTTGAACTTAATTACAGAAAAAAAATTGTTTTAACAAAATACATTATTAGAATTAGGTAGACAATTTCTTTTTTAAATTAGCCTCGGTTTAATAAGTAAATAAAATTTTATTGAAAAATAATGTCATATAAGGCTTAGATAGTAAGAGATTAGTATAAGAGTAGGTATACACATTACTATTGTGTTAGTATTATAATATTAAGAGATTAAAACTAGTTTATAGACTATGATCAAAATTGTTTTCCCTAGGATTATTAAACGGCCTGTTGTCTGGCGTTGCTGAGTTTTTGGATGTTTTAGTCCATAAAATGGCATTAATAATAATATACCTATTATTATTTCAGCTTTCATACGCGATGTACACATATTACAGCCATATGTTGAAATATAATATAATCAAGAACTTATTACTTAATGAAGTCACTGTGCACCTGCGTGCAGTGGCTCATAATCATATTGTCATTGTCCATGTCTAACCGACCAGTTATAAGTTTGAGGTAGCTGTTGGTGCTGCCCCGCAACTCACACATCAGGGACGACGATGTCCTTTAAGCTAATTCATATAATTTCTTGACGCGCTAATCAAGTTGTGATGCTGTTGTAATAAAGTTTACGTTTAAGAGCAAAATCGTATTCTTGTAATTATCATTTAAATTATTACACATACGCTAAAGCTCTCACGTGACGCGAACTTAACGCGAGCGTATCTGACAGCGGTTGTCAAAATTACGAGAGTAAGAAAAGGGCTGTTTTGATTGAAACTTAACTGCAACTGCACTGCAACTGAACTTATTTAATTACGTGAATTAGCCTACTGGTCTGGATGATTGCGTAAAAATCATCGACGCGCGCCTCTGCAAACATTCCCATTGAGAGGCTTCTTTTAATCTGTAATAGGCTAGTGCTTTATCACATCTTGCCTGTTGCTAAGCGTCGATGTTGGCTACAATAAGACGCGTTTACCCAGTAAATTTAAATCTAAATACCTACGGCTTAACCGTTAACTAGTCTGAACGTACCTAATGTATACAAATCAGTCGAATGCGTCTGTTGAATGTACCTTTCATTGTTGGCCATTGTGCGTTGGTAGGGGCTGGAAAATTAGGGTTCCATTGAATTTCCTCCCGGTTTCTCTCGCAATCTAGTTTTGTTACATTATCAGTAGCACAAACGTGATCGTATTTTGTGCAGAGTTAGTACCCAAAGGGCGAGTGAGTATTATGAATTTGAAAATTTCTGAATGCGGCCAGACTATAAGTAATAATTGGAAACTGTAGATGTATTTCCGATACCTTAATACTTATGATCTTCAAATATATGGAAGATAAGTAGGAATCTACTTACAGTCTAAGAATCTTTATTTAAAATGGACTTTGTCTCTTTCTTACTAGTATAAATGTTAAGATAACAGACAAAGACAAACGAATTCTAAACCTACCTTAGCTATAATAGGCTTATAAGACGTTTATGAATACAGCGGTTAATTAAAATGAACCCCTAAAAATTCTCCCCACTAACTTTCCTTAAAAAAATCGTTTCATCCATTCAGGGGCTACGATGCTACAGACACTTACACAGACACGCAGAACCTTTAAAACCCTGTCGTTTTTGCGTCGTAAAAATTAACTATCCCATAACGTAGAGAAAAATAAATCTAGATAAATCAATTGTATCTATTAAGACTTTACTTCAACCCTTTTTAGTCCGTAATCCACACACGCTGGCCAAGTGCGGGTTGGTGGATATCACATGTCCTTAAATAATTAGTTCTTAGACATGCTGGTTTCCTCATGACGTTTTCCTTCACCGATATTGAGCAGCGGAGATGAAACAATTCACACAAAGATGTGTTAGCACGACTGGAGTTCGAACCCGTGATCTTATATTTTTGAGGCGAGGCCCGTACCGCTGCGCCACCGCTGCTCTGTGACTAATGTAATGTTATTGTGCAGAGATTCAGGAGCTCACAAACAAAAGTAAAATCAACAATAAAAGCTGGTATTCAACTAATCATGCATAAAATCCTATTTGCATTTTCACAATGAGAGGGAACCTTAAAACTGTCATATATTTTCTCAAACAAGCGTATTACCTCTACTAATATGCAAAACTGAACAATTTATATGCAAGGCAGGTTCTACTAATCAAGCTTTTACATAGAGAGATTATTTTCAATCTACATTTCTTACTTGTTTTGTATATTAAACCTATTGAAAATAGTGATTTATAAGGCTGAGGGTTGAGATTAGATTTTTTATAGTAGAATATTTTTTTCAACTATGTGTTCTCACGAGATGTCTAGTCGCGAAGGAGCTGATGTTCAGTCGTTCGGTTTGATATATTATACCCAATATCTTCATCTTGTCGACTACATCCACTAAATTTTAATTAAAAAAAATTGAATTTTTTGCATGCTAATACTGCTTAAACTAGTATAATAAAACTGAAGAGTTTGTTTGATTTTTTGTTTAAATGCGCTAATCTCAGAAACTACTGGTCCGATTTGAAATATTCTTGCACTGTTAGATAGATAATAGGCTTGAAATAAAACTACTTTTTAACGGATTTTATCGCGGTTTATTTTAGATTTTAGATCCCGACGTTTCAAAGTCTTTTCATGTTTTATTTCAATGTGTGATATTCGCGTAAATCTAAGACAATACTAGATAATAGGCTACTTTTTATCCCACTGCTAGACGTCATATGTAGTTCAGGCGGGCGTAGCCACGGCGGAGAGCTAGCTAAAAATATAAAATTTGATCGTTTAGCATGGGAAAGGGCGTGTACATACTTGAAAAAAAAATATAACCACTTGACCCTCTTTAATGCGGTTTAAGTTTTGTTATAGATTTCATTGTAAATAAATTGGCTAAGTGTGCGTGTGACAGTTAACGCGCTAGCCATCAACCTCTTTTTGCGCAGTTTAATAAAAACTATCATATGTCCTTCACCAAGTTTCAAACTATCTTCGTACCAAATTTAATCCAAATCATGTTCAGTCGTTTGGCGTAAAAGCGTGGCAGATAGACAGAGTGACTTTTGAATTTACAATATTGATAAGGATTTTACCAAAACGATGCGTTTTTGAAAAAGCTGGATAAAGAAAAAAAATGTTCATCATTAAAAAAAGTGTCAAAACGCTAGGTACTAAAAGTTGTCGTCAAAAATCTGATCATTATTTAAAAACACACAATCACAAAAGTCTCAGAAATATCTTCGTAACATTATTTCTTTCAAAACATTCTAAGTTTGCCGACACCTAGGGAATACTTTGGTTCAACTTTATTAGCATAATTTCGATGACAAGGCTTCTAACTTATTTTTAAAACAAAGTAAGTTTTTTTAAGTTAAATAACTTTTTAGTTCATTAGGGACTAATAGTGCTAGGTTAATCTAATAAGGCGTTTAGATTGCTTCTACAAAATGAAGAAAGTTTTATAAATTAGATTAGTTATATTGTGAACTAGCGGACCCCGCAGACGTCGTCCTGCCCGGTAAAGCAGTGCCACCCACCGGGTCCGAAAATAAATTACGACCGATTCTCAGACCTATCGAATATAGATACTTATAACATTCCAGAATCGGTCAAGCCGTCTCGGAGGAGATTGTTTTTTTTTATTTTTCTCTGCGTAAGAACCATTCTCGTACATCAAGGAAAATTCTCAAAAAAGAATTAGCGAAATCGGTCCAGTCGTTCACTCGTGATGGCGTCTTTTTTTAGAATAATCCTTGAAGCACGAAGGTGGTTCTTACGTAGAGAAAAAATAATAAAAACCACTTCCGAACTACTTACTTATATCTATATTCGATAGGTCTAAGAATCGGTCGTGTCGTAATCTATTTTCGGACCCGGTAATTGGTATTTCTTTACCGCGCAGAACAACGTCTGCGGGGTCCGCTAGTTTTAGTATAATTTTTTCGTAGTAGGTTCATTCAAGTTACATCTAACACACGGATACACATCATACAAAACCAGTATATGATGACCTCTCGTTCTACGGAAATTTTATACAATTCGAGATCAGCTTATACTGAAAATCAATTCGCTTTTTAAAACGCAATGAAAAAAGTGGTGTTAAACGTTTGACGTATATATTAGGTAGGTATAGGTATTATCTATGTACCAGCTTGCAGCAATGTAGCGCTTAAACAAATTGGCTGACTTTGATCATCACTTCAACCCTTTTTAGTGTCCCACCGCTGGGCACGGGGCTTCTCTAAACTATCTTATGAGTTGAGAGAGTTTAGACCTTAATCCACACACGCTGGCCAAGTGCGGGTTGGTGGATGTCACATGTCCTCGAATGATTAGTTCTTAGACATACCGGTTTCCTCGCGACGTTTTCCTTCACCGATATTGAGCAGGACCAGGATTCGAACCCGCGACCTTATTTTTCTAAGGCGAGGCCCGTACCGCTGCACTACCGCTGCTCTAACTTTGATTTAATTTTCAAATTCAAAAGATAATCGAATTTAAATTGTGTAAAATTTAAACTGAACAAGTATAACATGCAAAAAGCCGAAACATTATTACCATTAACTGCGTGCAAAATTACAGAGCAACACATTTATAAAATAAATTCTGAAGCAGTGACCATGAAAATGGGAACTATAATAAATAATTTCTCAATATTTCACTTCATAATGGCCATGAGACAATAATTCATCAAAAAAGTAGTTTTTTGTTGAAAAATTGGAGAAAATCTTAACAAAGGCCAAAAATGGAAGCCAAAATGCAAATTCCCGAGACTGCAATATTGTAATAACAACAAGCTCATGAATACAAGCCGTAGCTAAGATTTCCCGTCTTATTCTTATCAATTTCCCAAAGTACTGAGTTTGCTAGCTATTTGCTGGAGGCTATGAAAACAAAAGGGAATTCTGACTAGCTCTTAACCGACAGAACGTAGTTTATGAACGAATTTCCTTAATAGAATTTTACCGCCAAAAATTATTTCGTAGCTGTATCCAATATCTGCCAGGTAATTGGTAAGAGTAACAGCGGATCGTACTCAGTAGGCTTACGAAGGGTATGTAGAGGTTCTATGTACCAAGTTCACTTCAACCAGTTTAAGTGTCCCACGGCTGGGTACGGGTCTTTTCTCAACTATTTCAAGAGTTGAGAGAGTTTAGGCCCTAATCCACACACGCTGGCCAAGTGCGGGTTGGTGGATATCTCATGTCCTCGAATGATTAGTTCTTAGATATGCCGGTTTCCTCACGACGTTTTCCTTCGCCGATATTGAGCAGTAGCGATGATACAGTTCACACAAAGATGTGTGGGCATGACCGAAGGTCGAACCTGGGACCTTATATTTTTAAGGCGAGGTGAATAGGTGCGCTACCGCTGCTGTACAAAGTATGGGCCATTATTTATATTATTTATTTCTTAACGTGTAATGTCGTGTGAACCCAGCTTTTTCCTTTTTAGTAGGCAGACTCGTGCAGAGTGATAATTATCATGTAACATTGGAGGAAGTAAATTTAATCCCTCTCTCAATGTAGTACCATCTCTTTTTGCTCGAAGCCAGCCAATTGCAATCACTACTCCACAGTAATTTTCATTAGGTAGCCACTTTCCGGGATCCTTGGCATCTTCTCACCACTTGCTGGCTTGAAGCTCCCTTAGGTCTGTCTGCAATACATAATAATAATAATACATTCCAGCCATATATCGGTCGGCCCACTGGGCGTCGACCATGGTGTGCTCTCTTTACACTGCGATGCTTACAAAATGACCGACAATATGGCCGATATTTCTCTTACTCAAAATGTCATCTACTTTTGTAGTAAATTTTCACCCCGTATTCATAAACGTCTTATACACCTCGGTAGTCGAGCGGTGTAAGCCGTCCGATTGGGCTATACTGTGCCCGGGAGGTCGCGGGTTCGATTCCCGCCCCGGACAATATTTGTGTAACAACATAAATTTGTTTCGGTGTCTGGTTGATTGAGGGACTACCCTCCGTGCCTTGGAGAGCACGTTAAGCCGTCGGTCCCGGTTATCATTTAACCCGTCTATGACAATCGTTACATGTAGTCAGAAGCCAATATAATCTGACACCTGGTCTAACCATCTCGACTACTGGTTCCCCAAGGGTTTCGAGGTCTGATGGCAGTCGCTCGTATAATTCTGGTAGCTAGCCGCATCAGGTTAGACTGGGAGCCGACCCCAATAGAAATGTGATAAAAGGCAAGGGGGAATGAATGATTCATAAACGTCTTATACGCTCATTATAGCTATTGATATATAATTCGTTTATAATTCGTTGGTCTTTGTCTGTCATCTTGACATTTATACTAGTAAGAAAGAGATGGAGTCCATTTTAACTAAATACTCCTTAATTTTTTTTATAAATAAGACCGTTAGAGTACAAACTAATTTAATTAACAATAACGAGACATTTTAAAACAGAATTAAACCTCTTTGCTCCGTACAAAGCAGATACTTGTAGGCGGAATCTTTGAAGATGTTTTGTGCAGTGCCGTTGGCGAGATCTCTACTGTTAAATCTTAACTGAGATGTTGTTAATTTTAGTAGAGCAGACATTTTAGCAGAGATAATTATGTATTTTACTTATACACTTTACATTCTAAGAAAAGTAATAAATATTTAATTTTTTTTTGCTTTGAAGTTTGTTTTACGCGGTTTAACGTTAAGCAAACTGTGAAGAGTCTTCTTCTAATAGCGCCAAATGGTACATTTCTCTCTCCCAATCTTGTTCTACTATATGCGGTTGTATAATTAGGTGTCTTTGATTATAATACTCATACGAGAAACCATAGATAATTAATACAAAACTGTTAAACTGTTATAACCTAAACCGTCTCAACACGTGTGCCTTGGGTTGGTCACAAAAACGGTCATAAAAATCGGCTATAGGCGTGTTACACGCTGTTTTGGTACACATTTAGAAATTGGAATTATTTTTAAAATAAGTGAGAAGTATGTGCCTCTCAAAATTTTATCAGGAAATTTGGCAGTACCTAAATGGTTTCAAGGAATTTTGAAATATTTCATAACTTACCTTCATATTAAATCAGAACTAGGAGCACTCACGTGCCTCATAAAATAATAATAAAGACTTGGTCTATAATTACGCTCAACAACCACCTTTGCAAAGCATTAAGCAATAATTTCCAGAAATTGAATTCGAGTTAATGTTAGGGATTTGCATAAATAAACGGTTTGATACGATTAAAGTATAGCTTCGAAGCGCCACACTGAAACCACTTTTTACGTTAAACGTGTAGATTTTTGCTGTAGATACGTAATATACTTATTAATTGCAAGAATTTTTTAAATCCGTTTATTTAATACTCTTGTCAATTTGAAGCAATGTAACCCAAACTCGATGGGTTTATCATTAAACCGGCTTCATAGTGCGAAATTATTGCACTGCCGCCGAAGATTTCAACAGTAAATATTTGAGCAGAATCGAACATCACATAGTGGGTCTGGGCCTCTAAATAAAAAAAACAAGAGAACGAAATGTATGGAATTGTTTTAAAATTGTCACGTAACATTTCGAAGGTGAAGTCAAACCCATTTATTTTGTCTAGGGGTTCTGTTCACCTATCAATGTTTGTATCATAAATTGTACTCGCGATTATTATTTAGTGTTAAATAACTTTAGTCACACGTAAAAAAGGAACTTGAAAGCAGACATTTTCAAAATTTCAATTTTATTTAGCTAACTAAAAACGGTTTTTGTGCTATACACCTAAATCAAAGGATAGCATCCTAATTGAAAACAATGCCACTCGTTGTGGAAACTATCGATTCCCTTTGTTTTCTAATAGCCTCAGATGCAATGCACTGAAGAACGGTAATTAAAAGGCCTTTATATAACGTATTGCTCGTATTTCAAATTGTAGGTAATTTAATATCGACTACGAAGAGAACACTAGTCTTGATAAGTACACAATATGCTAGTGGGAATAAGCTTCTTAAGGAAAGTACTTTATAGTTAGTATCTTTTGAAATTATTATTTTATGCCAATAGTTATTGCTGAAAGTGAACTATAAATATTGGTTTGTCTTTAGTTTTAATGTACCTACTAACCTAATATTGACTTCTTAATGTCGGAAAAAAAATTACAAGTAAGTGAATAATTTAATTTCTTATTTAAATGTAAATATTTGTTTTGAGTTGCAGGTATTAGAGTAACGTGGGCGTAAAATTTGGGAGTTTACGTGTTCCGAATATTTAAGCGTGCAAACTAAAGCAAAGACAATTCTTCATCAGCCTATACTAAGCTATTATCGAGGTTATGGGCATCACCGCATCACTCGAAGCATTTAAGATCAAATAAAGCAATTCATGGATCCCACATCCAGTTTTTGCAGGCTATCTTGCAGAAAGCAAGGTCTTTGGGGCTGAGTCACTTTGGTCCCCGGGTGGTGTAAATCAAACGACAATAAAGTGGTGGTAGGCTTCGGCCGTTGTTAGTGACCACCCACCAGACAAAGCCGCACTGCCCAGCGGCCTTTCTGTATACCGGTGCGATGTCTTGTAACATGATTTAAGAGGGTGCTTATTTAAGGTTTCTAATCCTCGAATTCGATTAAACTTGTCCGTATTCTTTGATGTCTCAAGGAACTCTATTTTATTGAAAATCCTAACCATAAATTTTAAACCTATAAATTAAGTACCACCGAACAATATATTCCTTTATGTAACTATAAAGAATAGAAATTAAACGTGCATGAAATAGTGATGCGAAATTGTGTTCAATTTATTATAATAACAAATCTGGTCCCTCGAGTATCTCTGAACGATCAATCGGATTAACTACTTACAGAATAAATCTTTCAGGGTTTTCCATTAATGAAAGTAATCATTTGGTTTCTTTTATCAAAAAGCTTTTGAGGTTGTTAGGATTCGCAATTTAATTCTTACTTAATTTCAAGAGCTCCACTCACTTAAATGCTCATTTCAAATAATTTTAAATGTAATATAAACCGGGAGTAAATTGTTAAATTAGTCTCTAAGTCTATTTTGAGTACTTAGCTATTTGTTTTGGCAATTTTTTTGTATGGTTTTGTAATGGCAAATTTTTATAATATTGTCAAACAGGTTGATGACACCATGTCTAGTATTTAGAAATGTGCAGAGTATCTTTTAGTTTTTCTGAAGACTTTTATTTCTATACCTGTCTGACGGGTCGTTGGCGTGGTCGGTAAGATACTTGCTTTTCACGCCGCAAGTCGCGGGTTCGATTCCCACCCAAGACAATTGTTTAAATATGTCTGTTTGTCTTGTGTCTGGGTGTAATTATCTATATTTAAGTAGATATTTAAAAAAGAAAAGTATTTGTAGTATATCACCAGTTATCTGGTTTCCATAGTACAAGTTCTGCTTAGTTTAGGATCAGATGCCCGTTTGTGTTAATGTCCCACTATACTATATTCTATTATTATATTATATTATAAGAAAAGTAATGTCGGTAGGTATTCGAATGCATAACCATTCAGGCGAATAGAATCGTACACAGAAAACTAATAAATCCTTAATCCATTTATTATGATTGCGTACACACGGCTACAACATAATATATACATTTCCAGTATAAGCAAATCTCGCATTGTATAGGATTTCCGTACAACGAGTGGTCAGCTTATACTGGAATTACTAGTACTGCAAATGTAAAAATGTTGTGAATGCGCGATATAGCGCGATCTAATGATGTTTAATTACGATAAATTTATCTGAAGGCTTTCGCCTAAAAATCAGGATTATCCGACAACTTTAGATAGATAGACGTGGATTATCGGATAAGAAGACGGTATTCCAATAAAATAACCACAGCAACAATCACTTCGCCCAGATCTCTCGATAGCACAATAATTAATTCTACTAGATAGTTACAGATCGCTAAGATTAAGTTTAATTTAAAGAATAATGTCCACCGAGCTCGTGGTTGCATGCGCACTGCCCGACGACGCAACGGTCCAACACAAAGTGTCAGTTTTTCTAAGATGGCCGCTTCACCTGTGCTAATTAAATTTGTTCGTATAGGTTAACATTTTCGAGCGATAGCTGACTCCAAAGGTGATGACAGTACAGCTTAAACCCTAGGAATGGACTTTCCCGACCTATAATACCCGAAAGTGTAGGCAGAAGTGAATATCTACCACTTTTCGCCGTTTATGTTTTTAGGTCCTACACGTAATAGAGAGCGAGCTAATTGCCATTCATCGGCCACATTTCCAAACTCTGAGCCGCAACGAAGACTATATATTAGAGTTATTTCGTGAAAAATGACATACTCCTCTATTCAGCGATATTTTACCTTCATCCCTAGGTAATATTCGAGTATGTATAATAATCGAACAAGTACCCGTATTAGGACATCACTATACGTAATAACATAGTGCGGAACCCGTCTCGTTTGTCATGCTAACTAGCAACCGCTTAATTACACCCCATCTGTGGCTTGATTGGCGTTTCATTCGGATAATTGATATCCAATTTAGACTTAATAACTGTGAACAGCAATTTGTATAATACTCTTATAATAGCGATGTAGAACTGGTTAAACTTTCCTTCGATTTGTGTATAAGTGAGTAATTTCTATTGGGGCATCGATTGATGTGAGTTTGATAAATGATTATTGGATATAATAGATATTAAAAACTATTTATTACTCTTGCTATCGTTTAAAAACAATAGGATCGTGGAAAGGGAAGAGAAAACGTAAGAAAACACATTAATGATGGTCTGATTACGTAACTCCTCTAGGTGATGACAGAGAAAAAAAATTATCAAAACCGCAGAAATCAAATTAGAATAAGACGTCAAAATTAAGTAATGACATTTACCTAGTAATCATTTGTAAACGTTTTTTTCGTTATCAATTTAACACAACAACAATGCTTAAAATTCTTGATTAAAATTAAAAAAATCTAAGATTGTTTTCCAAGACGGAGTACGGAGTATAATGAGTGAAGTCTTGAGCCGCGGCTTGGCGACCTGCTACTATGCGTAGGAACACGCAGTGGCCGGCCAGCCAAGCCGCGGTGCCACTGGCGGCTTGCAGAGCCGCCGGCTTTGCCGCAGAAAAAAAGAACCAAGGCACAAGTGTCCGGCAAAATCCAGCGGGCTATGCCGTTGTCACTGAATGTAGGGGCCATTGGTCTTCTATAAATGGACGGGCCGGTGGCGTGGTCGGTAAGATACTTGCTTTTCACGCCGCAGGTCGTGGGTTCGATTCCCACCTGAGACAAACATTAGTGATGAACATTTGTGTTTGGGTCGAATCTGGGTGTAAATATCTATTATAAGTATATCCTATCCTATCCTACTAATATTATAAATGCGAAAGTAAGTGTGTGTGTGTGTGTGTGTGAAGGTTTGTTACCGCGTATCTCCATAACCGCTCAACCGATTTTATTGAAATTTGAAATGTAGATAGTGTATACCCTAGAATCGGACATAGGCTAACAATATTTTCAAAAATCATCCCCTAAGAGGGTTAAATAGAGGGGTGAAGTTTGTATGCAACTTTTTATTCCTTGGTCCTATTCATTTAAAATTCGGTACACATAAACCTTAAGAGAAATAATGAGATACGGGTTTTTTATTTTTCCATAATTATCCATATGAGGTGTGGATAGTGAGTTTTATTGATAAAAATTAAAGTTTCTCTGGATCTGTATAGTCTCAAGTCCGATTCACTTCAAATTTGGCACACATATACCTTAAAAGAATTCATGAAACACGTGTTTTTTATTTTTCCAAAACTACCCCCGGTGGGGGTGTTAAATGAGTTTATTTGGAAAAATTAAATATTCCATAATTGTTTAGTCCTTGGTCCGATTTCCTTCAAAATTGGTATAAATAAAGCTCAAAACAAATAATGAAACACGTGTTTTTTATTTTTTCAATTTTTTTTATTTTCATCCTAATACTAAGCGGGCAAAGCCTGAGAAATTATTCTGAGGGTGATTTTCTTCAAAGTTGATATCAATACTCCTTCGTAATTTTGATCTATATTACTTTTTATTTTGACACAATGACATGTTTGATAACTCAATGCTACGAATAGAATTCGAAATTTAAATTTCATTTCTTATAAGTATGGTCTAAGAGCCGTAGTATTTTTAAGAAACGCCTATTGATGTATGGATATACCTATGGGCGCTTGACGATTTCAAAATGTTGCTTACACTCCTACACTACTGAACTAATTTTGTATGGACATTATTCGAGACCCGGGAAAGGATAGTTTTATCCGACTGCGAAAAAAGGGATTAATGGTCTAGCGCGATAACCAACATCCGCGGGCGAAGCCGCGGGCGGAAAACTAGTAAGTATATATTTACAAAAGAAAAGTATTATATGTATACCAGTTATCTGGTTTCCATAACACAAGCTTTGCTTAGCTTGGTACCAGATGACCGTGTGTGTTAATGACCCAGAATATTTATTTATTATATATTTATTTAAATTAAGACTTAAACCCCTATAGGCGCAGCCGACGAAGCTCTGTTCATCTGGCTCTATGTAAAGCAGACTCTTGCATCTCTTTATACAACATGACACCAACTTCTTCTTCTATTTGGTTCATGGTCTTCTTCCACGCTTGTCTTCTATCTTTTCCTTTAAGAATTTTTTTTATAAATGTGTTATGTTGTATATGATGGCCTATCATCCTTTCTCTTCGGTGTAGCAATGCGTTTATTAACATTTTTTTTTTATGTAAGGTAAGGAAGGAGGTATTACTCTTCCATAAAATATACATTTAGATGTAGTAGACGCAAGCTGTGATATTGGTGTGGTGACTACAGTTTACTTACAGCTTGTATCTGGCAACTACGTTTGCCAGGAGATTCTGACCAGCGCAGTTGAGTAATAATCTCACCGAACTAGCATTGAAATTGGCTCATTGTTGTGAGATCGATCCAAGGCTCGTTTACTAACAAAAGGGATAGGCTGAGAAACTCTGAGGGCCATTTCAGAGCTTAACGAGACCTATTGAAAACTAACAAAGGTTAGCATCTTGATGAAACCTCAGAATTCGTGTAATAAATTCGTTTTCAATAATAACTTGCTATGTTGTAGATACATATTTCTTATTTATATTTTTATCTATTCTAGTGTAATTTTGATAATTATATGGCTATTTTCTTTTATAATATAGGTATTTGCTAAGTAGGTGAATCTATAATTTCTTGGGTTCCAATTTCAGGTCAAGAAAAGAGTTGAAACTTTTACATCACCCAAATTTTGTAGGCAAAATTTGTAACCCACTGCCTCATTAGTTTGATGGTTAACGTGTTCGCTGAATAACGCGTTCAAATCCTGGGTTGAGCAAAAATATATTTCTAGTAACTTTTTATATTTAGTTTCTGATTTGTAAAATAAAATAAACTAATAAAAATGTATAGTTTTCGAAATTCTTTGATACTCGGATAACTACGTAACACTATAAAACCTGTTAGCGAAATTGAACGAAAGTATCAAAAGGAGCATTGAATTATAATGTTTTGTCAGGTAACGTTGTATCTCATCGGCTTTGTACAGCATATTGAAGTCTCGGAGACGTCTAGACGAAGTAACAAGAACTCTACTGAAATTTTATTATAATTCACATATTGGATCCTATATTTTCTATCTAACACCGCTAGAGAGTGAAGCCGTAATGTAGTGAAGTGTAATCTATGTTTTAAAGGAAGGAATCTTTGAAAGCGATTTTTACTTACTTCAAAACGTCAGATCCATTTGAAGTTTTGCAGACTTGTCAAGGACCAATGATAATTCATAGAGCAGTCAAACAAAGTTACCTCTAAAATCTACCTATGAGTTCATTTAAATGGTGTTTTCTTTTTTTTTTTACTTAAACTTTATTATAGTTAGGTATATTAATGACTGACTTATGCTTTTGTTATCACAAACTATTACAATAGATAGGTATAGAATAGATATTATTGAGGTTTATAAAGGTTTTAAAGATTTGAGCTGCGGTGGCGCAATGTTATCGTTATCGGCCTTACCTTTGAAAAATAAGGTTAAGGGTTCGATCCTGGTCGTGCATCTTTGAATGAATTGTTTCATAGCTGGTGCCCTACCCTGAGGCGTTACCTCGTTATAAAACTGAATTGCTGTGTTCAAAATATTCCAAGCTTCGATAGATAGTGCTACTTTATCAAGTCCACGAAAACACGAGCGTGCACGATACATATTGATTTTCCTACCAAAGTAACCAGCTCTCACTTAATTAATCACTATTCACTTGGGCTGAAAATAAAAGCAACCTCTATTCTCTGTGGAGGGTAGTAATTATTTATTGCTAAACGAAATAAATCACTTCAATATTAATATTCTTCTCCTAGGCCTATTATAATTAACTAGCTGATCCCACAGACGTAGTCCTGCCAAGTAAAGCAGTGCCACTTACCGGGTTCGAAACTAGATATTATAAAATTTCATAATAATCGGTCAAGCCTTTCGGAGAAGTCTGGTTTTTAAATTTTTTCTCTGCTTGAGAACCATCGTTACTTCCAAATGCGTGTCTTATTGTGGTCTACTCGTAAGTAAGATAGAGTCAAGTCAAGAGTTTTAGAGAGATTTAGCCTACTGAACCAAGTAACGAAAAAGGTCGTCCACGAAGCGGACTTACAAAACAAAATAAAAACTTTACAATATTAGAGGCATAGAAAATGTTGCGGTCCGTTTGGTATTCCATTTAAAATATGCATGAGAGTCCGGTCAAAATGTCTACTAGCAGAAATAAAACCATTTTGTTAAATATTGTCGACCCGTTCTCTAAAAATAGATTTTTATCCCTTCAACCCTTTTTTAGTGTCCCACTCCTGGGCACGGGTCTTCTCTCAAGGTCTTACGAGTTGAGAGAGTTTAGGCCTTAATCCACACACGCTGTCCAAGCAAGGGTTGGTGGATGTCACATGTCCTCGAATGATTAGTTTATAGACATGACGGTTTCCTCACCATGTTTTACTTCACTGATATTGAGCAGCGGAGATGAAACAATTCTTACAAAGATGTGTGGGCTCCACCTAGAATCGAACCCGTGACCTTAAATTTGAAAGGCGTGGGCGCACCATCAGTCCAAGGTGGACTGATTATTGTTTAAATTGCGGGATCCCGATGATTGCTGATGGCCGGCAACCGATCGCTGTGGCGTTTTAAAGAAGAGGCCTATGTCCAGCTGTGGACACCTTGGTGATGGTGATGAGTCTCAACACTCTTTTTTTTTATTTCGAACGAATGGATACGATCCCGCGACCCCTAAGCTAGAGACAAACACGCTATCCTCAAGCTACCAAGGCAGAGTATATTACTATGTCGCAAAAATACTTAAATCTTTATCCCAATATTGACTACTTCCAGTCAAATGCTTATCTTCTAAACACTTGATTGAGTCTCTATAGAAAAAAAACTGAAAATATTGCGGTTTAGTAATGTACTAGAAAGAGTTTTATCTAAATGCTCAATGTGTATTTACATTGCAAGATGAAGCAAGCAAAAACTCGTAAACAGCGTTGCTCAGTCCGTATCTCGTGAAAAGGTAGTCGTACGTCTGACTGATAGATGAGTACAAAACTACGGGGATCCAGTATTTGTACGCAAAGTACGCAAAACTGGGATGGTAATTTTGGTAGTAACTTTGAAGAGAGTTAAGTTAGGAATATACCTACTACTGTTTGGTGACATGTTTAATTGTGTAAAAGTAATTTCTTTTTTCCATAGTGTTAACTTAAAGAAAAGAAAGAAAGAAAGAAAAACGTTTATTTGACAAAGACAGGATACAATAAAAAAAACACATAGAAAGAGAAAAACAAAAACAAAAAAACCTACTAAATGTACGAAAACTCTTTGGTTTCTACACATATTATCTCGATAAGTAATGTAGCGTCTAAATTGCATTTGATTTGATTGACTTTTTGATTTTGTTTTTGTCAAGAGTATTACTTACTTCGACGTTCCCAAAAAATATAATATTAATAGAAGATAAGATTTTTGTAAACGTGATGAACAACATTATGCTCATCCATAGAAGTATGAAAGAAAAATTACGTTTTTTGTTCACCACAAATGTAGGATACTATTTATACAACTTACATATATAAACTTGAGTATATGGCTAGACTCTATACTATACTTCATCGGACAAGGTGTACAGGAGCCTAAACTAGGGAAATCCTGTATTTCAAAACTCCAGGTCACGTATGAGATCCTAATAAAGCTAGCGCAAAATACAGAGACCTTTGCTTACACTGTGATACAAACGGTATCAGGTGTGAGCATTAGGCGATAGGCCTGCTTACCCCAATATTTACTACCCATATAATTACCATAATAAGTAGATACGTATAACAGATAGCAAAAGTTCTTATTCCTCATTACAGAAATAGAATAACAAACGATAGTAAGTACCTAACCTAGTTTTTAAAAACTTATTCTGCTTGTGGTCGTTTTTGCTTTAAAGGAAACAATGTTGAAATGATTCTTCGCAATACTTATTAACAGAATAATTCTAGTATTGTGAACTCTTCAATGTAAACTAAAGTTCATCTAGAAAGAATTTGTTGAGAAATGTTATTTTACACTTTACAGTTTTATCAAGCGATTCGTGATTACACAACTACTCTAGTGGCTCATAATTAGATTCCATGGTAGGTAACTGTAATTTATTTAATGCGCTTATTATTTACGCGTATATACGATAAAAATAAAAATACTTTTACTTTATAATTGACGCTATTTATTATATTTAAAAAATTGGGACGTCAAATATATCAGCCCGTTTCTCCATCTAAGCAGAACCTTATTAAACACGCCAATCTGCCCGTCAAAATAAAATACTCTACGGAGTTATTAGTTCGTCATCATCATCAGCCATAGTCCACAGCTGGACATATGCCTCTTAAAGCACGCCACTGAACACAATCAGCGGCTTTTCCTATCAAGGTCTTACCAGCCGCCTTGCCCAGATCCTGACTCCACCTAGTCTGAGGATATCCTACGCAATTACAATTAGTGGTCTCCATTCAAGAACTCGTTTACCCCAACGGTTGTTGATTTCGCAGCAGATATGACTGGCCCACTGCCACTTCTGCTTACTAATCCTGTATGTCGATTACATTATTTGTTTTCTGTCGGATTACTTCATTGCGTATTCAGTCCTTCAGAGAGACTCCTGACATAGCCCTTTCCATAAATACATATATGGGTATATAGGGGATATAGGAGCGATTAGATATGGGTCGGAAACACAAATTGTAATGTGACAAAAAATTTATAAAATTGGGGATTGAATCATATTTTTCTGTGGGACTACACCTTCAATATGGATTTCGACCATATGATACCCAGCCTCCTTTCACTGCCACCGTCTCCTAAGTACCATTGAAAATCATTAGTAATTTTAAGTGAATCAGGATTTTGAGCAGGCGTGTTCCATCGTAAATGACATCATTGTTTAACATTAAACTAGTTTTATTCAGACGTTTTTTTCACCCTTTAAGTGTCCCACAGCTGGACACAGGTCTTCTCTCAACTATCTTACGAGTTGAGAGAGTTTAGCCCGTGCGGGTTGGTGGATGTCACAATATGTCCTCGAATAATAAATCTTAGATAAGACGGTTTCCTCACGACGTTTTTCTTCACTTATATTAAGGAGCGGAGATGAAACAATTGACACAAAGATGTTGGGCTCCACCGGGAATCGAACCCGCAACCTTAAATTTCAAAGACTTTCCAAACTTTTTTGTTAAAAAGTTTACAAATTAATATTCTGAAAAGAAAATAACTTTTAAATAGTTTTATTTCAATGTGTGATATTCGCGTAAATTTAAGAAAATACTGTCCTTCAAAAAAATACCGTTTGACAGCTCTGAACGTAGTACATTTAAAAGTTTATTTTTTGTATGAAAATTGTTAAAATAAAAATAGCTTCATAATTCAATAATTTTACAGGAAAGCTAATAAAAATAGTGTGAATTATATAAAGCTAATTTAATACAAAACAGTGAAACTTCAAAAGGTACTTCTTAGATTTATTCAATTGTAGGTATAGTTAAATCTATAGCTAAACAAAGACTCAAGTTCATAAGCAGCGACCAGACAGCCTATAAATAATGCAAACGGCTAAAGTGTTGCCATTCGCCAGCCCTCTATTGATTTCAATTGGGTGTGTATCGTCAACGTATGTAAACGTATATGTATTCATGATCTGATGCTGTCAATATTCATATCTGGTGCACTTTTAGTTACGACAGATCGATATTGTAATACTACTACCTTGTTTATAACACATTTTATTGTGGCACTAAACACAACTTAAATCAAATCCTACTAAATATTATAAACGCGAAAGTTTGTAATAATGTATGGTTGTTTGTTACTGTTTCATGCAAAAACTACTAGACGGAATTGTATGAAATTTAGCACAAAGATAGAATATTGACCGGATTAACACATAGGTTACTTTTTATCCCAATAAGTACCACGCGGGCGAAGCCATGAGTGGAAGCTGGTATTGTATGAAATTGTACCTAATCGTCAAATGTTAGCGGGGTTTCAGAATGGATAGTTAATTTTCATTGGTTCGTTTAAGCTCTCGTCCTTGAACGAACCAGTCAAAATGATAAAAATAATAAAAAATAATATTAAGTTAGACGAGGGAGGGGGATTTTGTTTTTTTTATAATAGAAAGCCATGATATTTGTGAGTGTCATAGGTTATATTGACCTGAATACCGAAAGAGAATGAAGTCACAAGCGGAAACATCTTAGAAGAAAAGATAGAAGGAAAGCGTGGAAGAGGATGGCCAAGGATGAGCTATATGAACCAAATAAAGGAAAAGGTTGGTGTCATGTAAATAGGTGATAGAGGCTGCTCTAGATCGAGTCAGGTGGAAAGAGCTTCATCAACTGCATTTAAATCAGAAGACGAAGAGCAATCCTTAGCCTGCTAGTGAAAGCTTATTTAATTAGTTTAGTAAAGTCTGTCTCCCGTTTTGCCTGGAGGGAAGTGGACAGTAACTTTCTAAATCCTCCTATTATCTTTCTGATTAAATTCATGCGGGATCCAAGACAGTTTAGGTGTCCCGGGACTGGGACTCGGGATTTGAACCCGGTCAAATCCCGAGTCTCTTCATGGCACCGCTGTCGATCCTGGCTTACAGGTGTAGCAATGGCGGAATTTCGTTGGATTAAGTCCCTCAGTAAAGTAGTTATTACACAATAAGTACCTTTGTTAATAAAATAATAAATAAAATAAAAATACTTTGTTTCGGACCGAGACTTATTAATAGGGTTAGTAACAAAAATACTTAAGAACTATGTTAATACACATTAACTATATGATAATGGTACCTACCTACATTATTTTCTATACTAAAACTTTTTAATCGATTTCATACATTTCGTACGGAATATAAATTACAATGAAATTTTAATCTAGAACTGTTTAATAACTACTACTCTACATAATAAAAATGGATCACTAAATGTGGAATTTTTGGATATTCCTTGAAGTACGTGGATGGTTATGACGCAGAGAAAAATAAAAAAAATAAAAAGTTAGAAAGAAAAATTATAGAGATAGAAGTTTTCCAATAGAAGAAGAGAAGAGGGCCAAAAACCGGGCGAGATATTATAAAAGGGAAGCCAAAGAAAAAACACTAACGGTTCATAAAAATCTTATAAGCCTCTTTAGTTAATGTGGACTTTGTCTCTTTCTTACCTGTATAAATGTCAAGATGACAGACTAAGACAAACGAACTATAAACCTATTTTAGCTATAATGAGCATAATGACGTTTATATGGAGGATAGTATTCATGACTTCTACCGTAGCGGTTATTTGGGTGGTTATATTCGGAAGATCTAAGACCCGGTAGATGGCACTGCTTTACTAGGCAGAAGGACGTCTGCCTTGTCCGCCAGTATACAATAATTTACAGACTAATTAAAACAACTAAATTATTCTTTTTGATAAATTATCTTCCTGCATGTTTACCTATATCATTAGGAACATTTGCAAGCGACAGCACGAAAATAGACAAAAACGGTCATTGACGTGATAAATGATGGGCACATCGACCAGACATTTTGTTTTGAGTTGTCGCCATCCATCTTAGACGTTCGCCCACGTACCGGTAATTAATTAACCCCTAAACTTGGCTCGTCACCCGCCCAATATTGTTAGAAATTGGATGAACTTAGATGTAATTTGAACAAAACTCCTTATTTATTGATGTACAATTTATGAAGCGATTATTTGGCTCTTTTACAAATTTTAACACGGAAAGGAATTTTAGCTATAGAAAATTTTAGTTTTAGTAATCCGAAAAGAGGTTTTTATACAGGGTGATAATGATGGGTAACAATAGGACTTAACCCACCACCGCAATCCTGCTACTGCTACTTCTGTAGGTAAGCCAGGAAAAACAGCAGCGCCGTGAAGAGACTCGGGATTTGAACCCGGCTAAATCCCGGGACACCCAAACTGTCTTGGATCTTCATCCCGCACCTAGCCAAGTACGCACAAAAAACCAAAGATGAACTCTCTATTCCCTTCACACTGGGAGACCGGTGGGAAGAGGTGGCTGACACTGACTAGATCGGACAGAGGACCGACGGCTTTACGTGCTCTCTGAGGGGGTATCACTTCACCAACTCATAGGCTCTGACTAGTGTTGGGAAATTGAGAGAGTTTAGATTTCGGCCTTAATCTACTACAAATTGGCCAAGTGCAGGTAAGTAGATTAGATGGGTACTCGTTGTTTTAATTCTAAGATATGTAAGTTTGCTCACCATGTTTTGATTTTATATAGATTGTAAATCCGGTTTTCAAAGTTAATGTTTCAGCTAAAATCGTCAGTAAAGTGTCGTGTGAAATCCGTACAATAAACACAAAAGAAATGTTAATATATTTTCGGGTTCTGGCGGAAACTTGGCCAGCTTTAAGTCCGCATAGTGTACAAAGTGCTATCTGCAGGAGGTCTTTTAGAAAATAAGTGTGTAATATATTTGTGCCTTGTTATCTTGTCTCAAGACTAGAGCTAATTTAATACGTTTTCCATAGAGTTAAGTTTTGTAATGTACGAGGAACTACATAGATACTTAAGTAAAAAGAAAAAGAAAAAAATTGTACATTAGGTAAAAAAAATTCGTTTTCTCTTTACTTAAGTAATATACTTACATTTTATTAGGCTTAGCTTTATTTTACTTCAAGTTACATACATTTATTTTCAACATAAACACGACACAATATGGATGATGAAAAGTTTAATTTGTTTTGTCCGTCAAATTTAAAAAAATTGACATGTATTTTTCTTTTCTAAGTGTGACGAAAGATTACTGCGATAAGTAATTTCGAATGACGTCACGCTTCGACAAGTTAAATGAAGACAAGCTGAATGACGTTACGCACTTCCAATCCATAACTTTAATGCGTTATGTTATAATATACTAGCGTACTGATTACCTGAATCTCAACACTAAACCACAACCTTAATGAAGACCTAACTAACATAATATCCTAAAGTAGTCACGCCTACGCCTACGCCTACGCCTACGCCTACGCCTACGCCTACGCCTACGCCTACGCCTACGCCTACGCCTACGCCTACGCCTACGCCTACGCCTACGCCTACGCCTACGCCTACGCCTACGCCTACGCCTACGCCTACGCCTACGCCTACGCCTACGCCTACGCCTACGCCTACGCCTACGCCTACGCCTACGGCTACGCCTCTGCCTCTGCCTCTGCCTCTGCCTCTGCCTCTGCCTCTGCCTCTGCCTCTGCCTCTGCCTCTGCCTCTGCCTCTGCCTCTGCCTCTGCCTCTGCCTCTGCCTCTGCCTCTGCCTCTGCCTCTGCCTCTGCCTCTGCCTCTGCTAATGCTATTGCTAATGCTAATGCTAATGCTATTGCTAATGCTAATGCTAATGCTAATGCTAATGCTAATGCTATTGCTAATGCTATTGCTAATGCTAATGCTAATGCTATTGCTAATGCTAATGCTAATGCTAATGCTAATGCTAATGTCAATGCTAATGCTAATGCTAATGCTAATGCTAATGCTAATGCTAATGCTAATGCTAACGCTAATGCTAATGCTAATGCTAATGCTAATGCTAATGCTAATGCTAATGCTAACGCTAATGATAATGCTAATGCTAATGCTAATGTAAATGCGATTGCGAATGATAATGTGATTGCGAATACTAATGCAAATGCTAATAGCATAGCTGCTTATGTTTATGCTAATACTAATGCTAAAACGAATGCTAAGAGAATGCAATGCTAACGCTATGCTAACGCTATGCTAACGCTATGCTAACGCTATGCTAACGCTATGCTAACGCTATGCTAACGCTATGCTAACGCTATGCTAACGCTATGCTAACGCTATGCTAACGCTATGCTAACGCTATGCTAACGCTATGCTAACGCTATGCTAACGCTATGCTAACGCTATGCTAACGCTATGCTAACGCTATGCTAACGCTATGCTAACGCTATGCTAACGCTATGCTAACGCTATGCTAACGCTATGCTAACGCTATGCTAACGCTATGCTAACGCTATGCTAACGCTATGCTAACGCTATGCTAACGCTATGCTAACGCTATGCTAACGCTAAATCGTATCTATCTTGTGTCTATCAATAGCTTTGCATAGCTTTACACCTAAACTTGAAACCCAAGTTATCCCACGATAATCTCTTTCCAATATTTTTCATAATTTTATTTGAAAGTAGATCAAAGGTCGAAACGTGATTTCACAAATTGTTGATTTCCATAATTACTTTGTAACTTTATTACAAGAATATTTGAAATACACCATAGACGGTGTAAAAGTTGAAGTGGGCAATCTTTTAGAAATAAGTCGTTATTTACTCATTAAAAGTTTGAAATGATGGCGAGACTGTAAAGTAAAATAAACTCCAATGATGTGGAGGTTTACAGTTAAATTGCTCGCTATTCTTATACGATAATTGCATTTTTTTAATGTTTTAAAACGATTAATTATGTAAATTTTCAGTTTCCATTTTCTAATGTATTAGTCCTCCTCATCGATTATGATAACGGCGAGCCTGAAAGTTATTGCTTCCTACTGTGAGCCCTGATGTGACTTGCCAAGCCAAACTTAGTTAGAAATACATGAACGCAGGTGTTGTTACAGTTACAGCCCTTGAGTTTTAAGTGTAAGTATATGAGGGTTTGGGTACCTCCTTGCGGGCTCAGAGCTAAACATCAAGTAATATCAAACGTCTTTCTTTAAACGATTAGTCTTATTATGGATAGAGAGCCAAGAAGAACCTCCCAGTCTGTCGGGTTAATAGAGCATGCGTTCAGATGTCTTTTGAACATCTTTTGATCCTTATGGATGAAGGAAGAAAAGAAGCGCAAATATTGACCATCATGCGTTCGTTTACCGTTTGCCATCTCAGAGTAGAAGACAGCGTTTGGTAAACGGTGATCTTATATACGAATTTCGTGTCCACGCCATCTTAATGGGCGCTGCATGAGTAGAGCTTCCATGCCATGCCAATTTCTAATACAATGTGTCCAAAAGGTTGTAATATGAATGGATATTAGTTACATCATAATGGCTGAATAGACATGAAATTTTTGACAAGTTCTTTTATTTATTTTTTATCCTGGATTCTTAGAGATGTCTTCGATATATTACACGATGGACGTAGCAGATGGGATCTATTAGCTGTTGATAACAATAACGTCGTTTTAACCCTTTTTAGTAACCCGCACTTGTTGTCCCTTAGAGAAAAGGCTGGCCAAAAGCGGGTTGGTGAACGTGACAATGTCCTTGAAGAAATAGTTCTTAGACATTCCGGTTTCCTCGCGATGTCTTTGTTTCCTTCACCTATATTGAGCAGCAGCGATTAAAACTATACACAAAAAGATGTGCGATCAAACCCGCGACTGCCACCGCTGCTTATAAACCAACTGATACCTAATTATTGCGATAGTCAAAATTTTCATCTTCGAAGTTTTTGCTTTTGCACTTCGCATGGCAAAATGTAGTATAAAAAGTGATATAAAAGTGGTATGAGCATTCGAAAACCGCTTCTTATTTCAGTTTTACATTTTAATTATAAGATAGGTAGGTAATGGAAACAGAAAACGAACTCTATATAATGTTTATCACGCACAAAATAAACCGTTGCTTGCTTTAAAATTCAAACCCATTAGTCATTCTAGTTTATGCATCCAACTTTACTACAGTTAAAAATGTTCTATGAATCAGTTATTCTCAAACTTTTACGAGCACTTCTGAAATCGCTGAATTTCATAACGAGAGCTATAAAAGCGATGGTCATAGTTATTCCGATAGCATCTCTATCGTTCTCAAATAAAAATATCGATTTCATTTCCTTTGTATGTTTGCACTTAAAGTGGGCAAATAATAAAATAAGGCGCGGTTACCAAATCCAATAATATCCGACCACAAAGGGTCTCCGATTGTGACGGCACCGCGAGCGGAATTTAATATTTTATCAGAGTCTGTACGTTTTCAGTTCAGATGGCTGAAATACAAAATAAAAGTCGCAGCTATGTTGAAGATGCTGAAAACGATGTGAAAAGAGTTAAAAGAGTATATTTATAAATGTTTTTAGGAAAAATTCAAAAGCATTACTTTTAGATTATAAAACACTTCAGATTTAAATGAGACCTTTTAAAAAGCTACACAATAAAAACTCTTAACCAATTAAAAACATAATGAGAAAATATTACTTATTGGCAACTTGACTATTCGGGACAGGGTGTACGTGATAATTCTCTAACGCCATATTAAATAAATATTAGATACTACAATTTAAGTAATTCTAAATACATTATTATCTAATATATAAAATTCTCGTGTCACGGTGTGCGTAATCGAACTCCTCCGAAACGGCTTGACCGATTCTTATGATTTTTTTATGCATATTCAGTAGGTCTGAGAATCGGCTACTATCTATTTTTCATACCCCTAAGTGAATTTTTTTTTATTTAATAAATACGCGGTACGAAGTTTGCTGGGGCAGCTAGTAATTTATATGTTTATACCTTACCTATTATTGTCTTGTCTACGGACGTATATCCAATTGCCTTGAGTCTGAGTGTAATTATTTAATTTAAGTATGTTTTTTACTATTCATATCATACTTGTCAAAAGACAAGTATGATATGAATAGTGTAGCAGTTATCTGGTTTCCATGACACAAGCTTTGCTTAGGGATCAGATAATCGTGGGTGTTAATGTCCAGGGATTTAATTATTATTATTATTGTCTTTACTACACAGTTCTAGATTGTTTGTCAACTAATTTAGGAGACCACATTATAGTCCTTAAAGTTAGGATTTAAGTTGGACTCAAGGTCACGTGTAATACTTAGTTAAATATTAAAATAAATAGTTTAAAAAATTCATCTCATTGTTTGAGTGAATGAGGTAAATGAGACTATCATGCAAACTGAAAACCTCAAAACCCGCAACGTAATCTCTCTAAAAGTACGTATACATAAAAAATTGCTGATAACATATTTAAAAACTGCTAATAGTCCGCAAATGATACTGAAAAGACATCCGATATAAAGAAAGAATATGATTCTGAAGCAAAACAATATGGCTAGTACGTATCTATTGAAGTAAACAATCCCTCATTAAAAATCTCCTTTAGGAGAATATATAAATTCAACTAAACCTTGTATAATTAAGTACTTTAAACGCCCACATAAACAATATAAAATGCAATTATTAAATTCTCAGACGGGAAAAATCACAGCACTCAGAAACAGTTCAGAATTTACGGGCCCTCC
Source organism: Meganola albula (assembly GCA_936450015.1). Taxonomy (NCBI): domain Eukaryota; kingdom Metazoa; phylum Arthropoda; class Insecta; order Lepidoptera; family Nolidae; genus Meganola; species Meganola albula. The sequence continues at coordinate 5,270,554 of OW388155.1, read as the reverse complement.
GTACGTGGGTAGCCCTAGGGGGCTGTTATATTAAAGGAGGGTGTACACTTATTAAAAGTGCAGTGACGCAGTAGGAATACCTTTTTAAACACCTTCAGGGGTTGTTGGAGTCCCTTCTGGTTTTATTGGAGACCGGTTGTGTCTAAATTACTTTGATTTTAGCTGGATAGCTATAGGTATTATACAACAAAACAGTATGTTTAGTATAAGTCTAGAGGATGCATTTACCTACTGCCACGAACACGCCTGCCCAGTATGCCAATTTACTCATGATTACGAATGGTTTTCAGTGAGAAAGTAACAGTGTAATGGCTCCTTAACCTTAAAAAAGCAACAATGCCGACCCACTCTCTCAAATGGGTGTCACCAGTCATGTCAAATCCATCTTGGTCTGGTGGGTGGTCACTAATCCAGACTGATAAGGTAGTCATTAACTAATTTATTGCTACCTGATTTGCTACACCCGGGGACCACGAATGGGGATTCTAATTAAAGGTGCACTACCACGGACGAAGGTGACTCAGTCCTCAAAGCGTTAGGTTATGTGCTCGATTAGCTAGTAAAATAAACGCAATGTAATTGGCAACATGATGGAAAACACTCCTCTTTTTTCTACTCTTTTCTCTACACTAGCGAGACAGTCAATTGTACAGTATTTTTCCAAGTGACTTTCATTTATTATTGTTTTTTTTTTCACCAATACAATGAATCATAAAATAATCACTTTAACTTTCTTACTTAACAACGCTTGCTATTAAAATACGAGACAAACAATACTCGAGAGAACGAAAATTTTGAATCGTTTATTTAAATAAGGCAGAAAGGTAAATGTTTTGTCTTACCTATTCTTAACATTAGAAACTTTAGTTGAAGTTCATGCACCCTGTTTAAATTAATGAAGGGTGCGAAATACAAGGTAACAACTAAGATGCAAGATGTCAATTTGTCTCAAATAATATAACAGATAAATAGGTACCTTATTTAGCGGTCGAGTCTTAATAGGTACCTATTTGTTCCATACTAACAGGTCAACTTATATAAAAGCTTGTAATTACGTTTGATTTAACAAGAATGTATATGAGAGCAGCGGTGGCATGGCGCAGCGGTACGGGCCTCGCCTTAGAAATAGTCGCGGGTTCAATTCCCAATCGTGCCCACACATCTTTGTGTGAAACAATTCATCGTAAGGAAACCGGTATGTCTAAGAACTAATCATTCGAGGACATGTGACATCCACCAACCCGCACTTGGCCAGCGTGTGTAATTTAAGGCCTAAACTCTCTCAACTCTTATGATAGTTGAAAGGAGACCCATACCCAGCTGTGGGACTCTAACAGGGTAAACGTGTGAATTACAAAGCATGTATAATTTACAAAAGAAAAGTAGTATAATTATGGACGTATTAGTTATCTGGTCTTTATGGCATAAGCTTTGCTTAGGTAGTACCTACTTAAGGGATCAGATGACCGTGTGTGTTAACGTCCCAGAATATTATATTTTACTAGCTGCCCCAGCGAATTTCGTACCTCGTATTACTAATATCGCTATTAAAAAAATTGGTTGCCTGTAAAATCGGTATACGGGCGAAAGTTTTACGTGACAACGACTTTGAGTGGTAAAATAATTTTAATGTGAATATTTATTCGTATAGTAGGAAGAAGGATGAAATAATAGTAACAATTTAAAACATTTATTTATACAAAGAATTATATTTAAAACATTAATTTATACAAAGAATCTCGCTCTTAGGCGGGCTAACTGTGCTCGAGTGGAAGGGACGCGTGCCTTTCACTTTTTATGTCTGTCTCTCTCGCTCTTAGGCGGGCTAACCATGCCCGAGTGGAAGGGACGCGTGCCTCTCACTCGCTCTCATTGTGAGCGCATAACGTGAGCGGAGCGTAACGCAGTTTCTTGAAGTGTCACCCGGCAAACCAATTTATAAGATGTTGTCACGTCAAAAATAGGGGTTGGTGATAGAAAGGTGAAAATTTAATGTTGTATCTATGTATTTTTTAATGCCAAATAAAAATTTTGGGGTGAACACCCCTTATCACTTAGAGGTTTGAAAAATAGATAATAGCTGATTCTCAGACCTACGGAATACACATATTAAATTTGATAAAAATCGGTCAAGCCGTTTCGGAGGAGTACGGTAACTAACATTGTGACATGGAAATTTAATATAATAGATATATTATACGACAGGCCGATAGCATGGTTGGTAAAATACTAGCTTTTCATGCCGCAGGTCATGGGTTTGATTCCCACTCAAGACAGACATGAAAAGCAAGTATCTTACCGATCATGCCACCGGCCCGTCAAATGTACTCTAAGATGTGTGAATATGTAAACTGCTTTGGTGAGGGGTAACAATTATTATTATTATTACATCAACTGGATCTACGTAGGTACATGTAGATGTAGATTGTAGCGGTCGTCTAAGTGTGCGCGTATTTTGCGTGGAGGTCTGGCGTAGCTACTGCCAGCCCAGCTCCAGGAGGAATTCTAGCAGACTCTTGACGTTGCCCACGGCTCCGAGCGTCCTCGGCAACCCTAGGTGTTCAGCCCTATATCTTGCCAGCCCTGAACAACATATGACCACATGGAGAGCTGTTTTTCTGGCTAAATGTAGGCCCTGCACAGAGGACTATCCGTAATATGTAGGTACATACATTTTTTTCACCAAATGATGAGTATAACCTAACAACCAACCTTCAAGGGTCACTTTACCTCAGATTGTCAGACTCAGCATTGAATATCTACATTTTTGTAAGCTTTTAATAAAATTTACTCTTTTCTAAGGACCCTTGCCGTAGCGCGTGTATTTTATTGTCCTTCAAAAGAGCGAAGGTACTTTCAGAATTCTTTATGCATTCAGAAAAGTAATTCGCTAGATTGGGATTATGGCTGACAAATTTTTTGTCCATATTTTATTACGAATGTTCATTGTTACCAATCCCTCTTGAAATCTTACAATTTCGCAAAATATTTTCGAATATCTGGCTAAATAAAACTTTACGTCAATTGGATTGAGTGATTTTTTAGTACGTGTCCAACGGACTCGTACTAAAAAATTACCCCCATATTCATAACCGTCATACAAGCGTATCTAAAATAGGTTTATAATTCATTGAAATAAAACTACTTTTTAGCGGATTTTATCGCGGTTTATTCCGACGTTTCAAAGTCTTTTCAGACTTCATGTTCACGGGTGGACTGAGGTATTTGACGTCCAAAAGTATTAATCACAATTATTACTGACTACCTCCAAACATTAATACGAGTATTTAAGTTACGTTCCGATTTAAGCAAACTAAGAAAAAAATACTAAAAAAAATGTTATTAATATTTGTCGTCTTAACATTTATTTTGTAAAAGACTAAGTCCTTTTTAACTAAAGAGTCTTATAATTTTTTTATGAATAAGATCATAATTTCATTTGAACTAGCGAAGTTTTTGGGTAGCGTGGCGCAGCGGTATTAGCCTCACCTTCGAAATATAAGGTCGTGAATTCGATTCGTGGTCGTACCCACACATCTTTGTGGGATTGTTTTATAGCCGCTGCTCAATATCGGTGAAGCAAAAAATCGTGAGGCTAAGAACTAATCATTTCAATAAATCTGACATCCACCAACCCGCACTTGGCCAGAGTGTGTGGATTAAGGCGTTAACTCTCTCAACTCGTAAGATAGTTGAGAGTAGACCCGTGCCCAGCTGTGGGACACTAACAAGGGTTGAAGTAAAGTTTTTATTTGTTAGCTTCTGCCCGCGACTTCACTGGCATGATATTGTGACCTTTTATCTGAATCCCCGTACGGGTTCCCCGGGTAGTGCAAATCAGGTGACAACGCTTCGGCCGTACCTACTTAGTGACTACCCACCAGACAAAGCCGCACCCCCAAGCGAACTTGCCGTGTTCCGGTGCGATGTCTGGTGACACTATTTACGTAAGTGGGTCGAAATTGTTGCTCCTAAATAGTTTCTTAACATATGGAGCCTCATCCCACTGCCACCTTCTCCTCGACAATCATTTGTAATCACGAGTTAATCGGCATATTAGGCAGGCGTGTCCCATCGTATAAAAACCATAAAGAGCCTCCGTTTTTAATATTATTTCCAATTAAGGCACATTCTGTATTATTTTGAGACGTTTTATTTTACTATTTTAGTACGGAAATAAGGCAAGATGATCGTAAACCAGCCTAATCTAATAAAATTAATAATAAAAGCACCTAAAATTAATAAGGATGTACCGAGATCAAAACTGAACAGGCAGTATAAAACCCATAAAAGTTATGACCAAATAAAATTAATATCAGTACTAGCGATCCGCTCTGTGGGCGAATTAGCCCGTACGTAATTTCTTGACGCACCAATCAAGTTGCAGTGCAGTTGCTATCAAGTTGCTATCAAGTTTACATCTAAGTGCAAAATGGTATTCTTGTAATTGTCATATTAAAAACACATACGCTAAAGCGCTTGCGTGACGCAAACTTGGCGCGAGCGCATCTGACAGCAGTTGTCAAAATTATGAAAATACGAAAAGGGCTGTTTTGGTCGAAACTTAACTGTTAATGCACTGCAACAGAACTTATTTAATGACGTGAATTAACCTGCTGACTTCGTACGGATAACAGAGGACACCGAAAAACCTTTGTCTTTAGTCCCTCTGACCGTAAGTGATAACCACGTGAAAATCTGTTCATTAATTATTGAAATCATCGCAAACATAGGTAGAAATACACAGACGCGGCGATAAAACTTTTTTAAAAGTCTGCAAATTATGTTCGATAAGCGATTTGCAAAGTAAAAGATGATGAAACGATTGTTTAACCGTCATTAAAAGTTTGCGAAACGTTGTGTACAGAAACAGCAAAAGTAAACATTAAATGCGGCTGCTAAAGCGGGAAAATCCGACATAATCAACTGTTTCGTTTGTTGCGATAACAATGAGATTTAACTCGGTAAAACAAATCTTAATTAATCGAAAGAAATATTATATGCGTATATAATACGCATTCACATTTATTGCGAAAAAAGTTATCGCAGTAGGCTAAAACTCATTTTCTACAACTTATAGGTTTATTATCATTTTTCACTTATAAGAAGTGACAATATCTGCGAAACTTGTCTAATAACTAATCATTGGAGTACATTAGATCCACCAAACCGCACTTGGCCAGCGTGTGGGGACTAAGGCTTAAATTCTCTCGACTTTTAAGATAGTTGAGAGCAGACCTCTGCCAAGCTGTGGGACTACTAAAGAAGTATTAGAAATAATATCAAAGTTGGGTATCCTGTCCAATGAACGGCAATCAACTAGCCAACGATTACGTATGGGATCAAAAGCAGGTACAAACAGATAAGTAAAATATGAGTTACAGCCACGTACCTACCTACACTTCTGCCTTCACTTTTGGGTAATAATACAACTCATTAAATAATGACGGATGTTAACAAATATTATCATACTTAATTCATAATTAGCTTCCACCCGCGGCTTCGCCTGCGTAGTATTGAGATAAATAATAGCCTATCAGGTGTTCTAGTGTTCTTGCATGAAAGAGTAACAAATATCTAAACAAATCTGTACAGCTTTCTCATTCATAATAATAACTCATACACACCTACTATAATTACACAGTACACATGTCTTGTCATACCACCATGACTATTAAAAAAAACTAAACGTTTTTAATAATAATTCAAAATTAAAAATGTCACTGGGAAATAAATAATAAAAATAAAATGACTATACTAAGTCAAAAACAATAAAATCACAACAAATACAATATTAAAAATAATCAAAAACATTGTAAAAGAAAGTTGAAAAGATACCCGGGAAAGTTGAAAAGATACTCTTTTAAAGATACCCGGATTTTTTTTTGTGGAATATACTTTTTCAAATATGAGTTTTGTTAAAAAAAAATACAAACGAATGAATAATTTAATGAATCGGGAAAGTAAAAGCATTCTCAGAGTAGGCGTGTCTGTCTGTCCGACTGTCACTTAGAAAGAAAACAACTTGGCTTTGCGAAAAATTACCCGAAAAGACTTCATTCAAGGCGTTCAATATTCGGTGTTTGATTCATTCTAAAGACTGACTTGATTTTCGGAAATAATAGGCCACTCAGAAAGTTTTTGTCTATGAAGCCTTGGGTAATTGTAATTATTTAAAAAATATTTTATAATTAAAAATGCAATCTTTTGGGTTTCTTAAATCGCTAAATATTTATAAGAGTTATTATTAGTTTTATTTTCATTACATTATATTTTTATATTATTTATTTTATTTTATTATATTCACTAAACGCTATTTTATAAGATATTCACAAGTTTGTTGTGTTAAGTTGCAAAGTAACGCAATGATACTTAACTAAGTCGTAAGAATTTTCCATTCAATAAAGTTGTTGTGGTCATTTATTATAGAAAAATTAAATAAACCACCCTGAAAAATGTAACAGTGATTGATACTAAAAGAAGACAAAAATCGAACCCGGCAGACGTCGTTCTGCCCGGTAAAGCAGTGCCATCTACCGGGTCTCAGACCTACCGAATATAACCAATAATAAATAATAGGTATCTAACCCGGTTTTCGGCAGTTCTGCGCTTTCTAAATTTTCTTTTTTTTTAATTATTCTCTGCGTAAGGACCATCCACGTACTTAAAGGAATATTTAAAAAAAAGAATTACTGAAATCGGTTCAGCCGTTCAAGCGTGATGTCGTGACAATGGAAAACGGGTTTCGTTTTTATATATATAGATATACCTAGGTACTAAATAAGCTCTTCACTACATAGTATAAAACGAAGTCGCTTTTTCTGTCCCTATGTCCCTATGTATGCTTAGATCTTTAAAACTACGCAACGGATGTCGATGCGGTTTTTGTAACAGAAAGAGTGATTCCAGAGGAAGGTTTATATGTATAATTTATTAAGGTTCTGCCACCCGGGCGAAGCTGGGGCGGCCCACTAGTTATCTATACATTCGGCTAAAACTAGTTTCAAATGAAATGTTGTACCAAGGTCTTTAATTTTTTTCTAATTAACTTAAAATGAGCGCGGACATTTCATTTTTAAGTTAGTTACAAAAAAATCAATCAAATGTCCGAAATGACAGGTAAATCGATTTATTGGGCAGGCGTGTTCCACCGTACAATACATCATTGTTTAACATCAGACAAGTCTTGATGAAGCGTAATATGTTATTATATAAGCGTAAGCTTATTTCAGAATAATAAAAAAATAAAAATAATAATTTTTGGTGTGTACCTACGTAACAGTAAATAGGTATAGTATTTTACTTTTTGTTTTCTTCTATTTAAGTATTTTTTCATTTTCTTTTTGTACTTATATTTATATTTTTTTTGTAGTAGTTTTTTTACACGTAACTATGAAATCTGAAAAGACTGAAACACTGGGATATAAAAATCTAAAATAAACTACGATAAAATCCTACGATATAGGCAAAAAAATAAACTACGATAAAGTAATTTTATTTCAATGCTAGGTAGGTAAATAGGTAATATCTTGGCTAAGTAAGTAAGTACTGCGTTTACTGAGCAGTGTCCATGTTTGACACTGATGGGTCACACTTACTCTTTATTTCCTTTTTTTACTGTTTTCATTTATGATTTTTTTTCTCTTTTCATGTGCTTTTTTATCATTTCATTCTGTGTGATCTGTCATATAATTGTTTTTATTTCTTTCTTAAACGTATGGTGTATACAGGTACAAGGTAGTTTAAAATGCAAACTAGAGGGGATAGTTCTCGTGGTTAAGCGTTGACTCACACTTTGTGTGGGTCGATTTCAAACCACAGTAGGCCCTGCTGTAATTTCTATTGCTTACCAAAAACAGAGAAAAACACACGTAGAATTGGACTCTTTCTTCTTATAAATGATTGTTCTTTTAAAAAGAGAAATCATCACCTTGTCCGTGTCAACCCTTTAATGTCCCACTGCTTGCCTTCTTTAACTGTCACTTTGTTTGTTACGAAGTCTGTCCCTTTTATTATCACACAGCTGAGTGTGGGTGTCCTCTATACTATTTTTTTAAAGAAACCTCTGATATTGGGTTGCGAAATTAATCACGTCACACAAATATGTGTGAACACATCCCAAGTTTGAACCCTCAAGTATATAATACTGCTCTGCTACCGCCGGTGTTCACCTTGAACGAGGTTATAGGCTGAAGATAGTAAATAGCTAAATGGTCAGCTATAAGACTGAAGGTACAGCCTTAATAAACCTAGGAAGCTTTTCCTAAACAGACGATTAGATGTCACTTCTGTCACTTGTGATAGCATAAGGCCTGTCAACTTACAAGACGTCAACGTCACGCAAGTTGCTTTTCTGTGAGTGATTGTCATCATTACATCAGGAGACAATGACTATGAGGTTGGTTGGGTGCACACGTGGTGTGTGTACACCGAATTTATTCTCACAAAAATTTCTATGTAAACGTTTTTTAAATAAGTGTGTGTGTCGCAGTTGGTGCTTCTATGTAGTGTTTTGGAGGCGTAGCTTAGATGCTCGGCCGCGCAGGTTGCGGTTGAATGCAGGCTTAGCCTAAAATTTAGGCCCTAAAGCGTTCATTAGTTTCCAAAAACTTAATTAAAAAATCTGTATATTTAAGGTCAAACAATACAAACTGCGATTATAATACATACATTATGGCTTTATTATAAATATTTACATAATGTTCCAGGGTAACTTGAGTTCTATCGATAACACAAATAATATGTACTAGTAAGTAATTTCATGTGAGAAAATGGAGATATCATTTTTATTCTCCATAAAATGACAAATGGGGTTTTGTATACATCTTTGCCTTGGCAACTACGCGGTATGTTGACAGACTTAATTGCGACGGATCGTAGGCGATTTTAACAACATCTGTAGACTTGTCATATGTTACTTCAGGTTTTGAGTAATAATTTTGTAGCTCAACTTTCACTTGGACTATTTCATATTTTTTATCAGGCTGAAACAATCAACACAAAGACGGTTTTCATATTATATTCAATGAATACCTGTTAGGTTCTATCCTTAATAGGTAGGTAGACTAAGCTGGGAGCACGAAGAGGGTGCGACTCTTCCACGTTACCAATAAGGTCATTATTTACACACAACGATCTGATTCCAAATCAACCAAAGCTTTTACCTACTACAGAGACCAGATAACAGACATAGACACACTGTACGTTACTACTTTTCTTATTAATCTATCTAGATAGATAGATATCTAATACCATAAACGAGCAATTCTCGTATGTATGTATAATCTGAATCTCGGAAACAGCTCCAAAGATTTTCATGAAATGAAAATTTGGTATTCAGGGAGTTTCGGAGGCGATTAATCGATTTAGCTAGGTTTAATTTTCAAAAAACGTTGTTTTATTCGTGTTTTCAGACAGTTAATAATTCTTCAATAATTTTGAACACGAAATAATTTAAATAGTTCAGGTGGGTTTTCCTTTTTATTTAATTCCTTCTTTCATGAGAAAACCTATTACTGGGAGTCCTTTATTATAATTTTCAAAAAAACTTTTCATACTATGGATAAACTAAACCCCCTTTCTAATATACGATGTATAAAGATTAAGAAAGTCGGAACTACACTTTGGAGATTTTCGTTTTATTGCATCTGAGGTCTTAAAACATCTACAACAATGACCTCGCAAAGTCTCAATTTCAAAATAATTGCTGTCGTGGTTTTTTAGATTCATAAAGTCGGAAGTCCTAAGATCGACTTTTTATATATATGTTGGTAGGTGTGTTATTTTATTACGCTGTTTGCGGGGCGAGTTAGGGGAACGGTCGACCGCACTCTACGCGGATCTACCTTTTCGTTAAATTTTATCGGGACGACTGAATGCGCGTGTCATATTAATATTTAAATGTTTTACAGTAATAGTGCAGTATTTAAAATTAGTAAAAATATAATGTAAATGTAGGATAAAGCCGATAAGATTGTAAGATGTATCAATTCCCACTTAAGTTTACTCATTATTACTTTATTGTTTCTGTCAGATGTAGCACATATAACTTTATTGTTCGTTTTGAGGTCGTTCATTTTTAACGGATATGGTAATGCTCACTTTGTTAAATGTTCTTATTTTGAAATAATCTGTCAGATATGCTAATAGCAACATTTTAAGTGTAAAATACAAAATTTTGTTGTTGGATGTGTTGGTACTGACTTTATTATTCGACGGCAGTGACAATAAAGGTCGGATATGGCGTATACTTCAAAGTTAAGGAAGTCTTGGCTTTTTTTTTCTTGTTTCATGTATTTTTTTTTATTGATATCAATAAAAAGAATACATGAAACAACTACTGCACTATTTGTTATATTTACCCGTGTGAAGCCGAAAAGTACAAAATATTTTTTAAACATAAAAAGCTTTACTCAAATAAAAGTATTTAGCACGAAATTAATACTCACGTTTACATTTATAATCTTGGTACTATCCCATATATCCATTTGATTTACAACATCAACTACTGTTTTACTATGTGGGACATCTTTACCGAACTCCCATTGATAACCTTGTACTTCAGTAACTACAGCAGACAACGCGAGAGATAAAACCAAAATAAGTTGAAAGGCCTGCATCGTGGTTCTCTCTACGATCGAATTGACTTTACGCTCTAGGAAATGAGGTATTTATAGTTACTTGAAGTGTATATATTAGAAGTGGTATATTAGTAATAGCTATAACTAATTTATACTAATCTACATTAATATTATAAGAAGGAAAGATTTGATTGTTTGTTTGTTTCAATTTAACTCAAAAACTACTGGACTAATTATAATCTTTTTTTTTTTATCATTAGAAAGCTGCATCAGTCGTTACCGAGTAATATTAAGCTACTTTATATATTAAAAAATATAAGAATTTGTATAAAACTTTGATCTGGTAGCCCAAAGAGTAAAAATAATACTTATATCCCGTACGCTGCGATATCTATAAACAATTAGGCAAAGTTATTACAGTTTTAAAGAGGACGATGATTTTTATATCTACAAAAAGTTAGTGTACCAAATATTTACTTTGACAGCTATGTCAGAATAACTACATTTTCATATTAAAATATGTAATAATACAAACTAGACCACATTATTTGTACCTTGATTAACCCTCATCCAAATAATTCACTTCGTATTCAGGATTTTATACCTGTTCAAGTTTTCTTTGAAAAAAAAACATTTTTCACATTTATTATGGTTCTAACTAGACTTTCTCCAAACTTTTGTAAACCATATTAAATTCCACAAAATACAGCATCCCGCTATGTTAACTATCTAATCATAAAAGTGGGATGGGTCAAAACTTTCAATGGGTCAGAACCTTTCTCCTTTGTTGGTGATTGAACCACCGTCTGTCACACGTTATCGAATCGAAATTATTCCGCGGGCGACAAGGTGCCCCGTTGACTTGTCGTGACAATCTTTGGCTATGTCATCCATCGAATATCGATGTTTATTATTTCTGGAAAAATAACTGTTTGAGACCTTCCTTTACGCCGAAGTATTAGGGTGATCTGGCCGCGTTACCTCAGTCTCTGGAGTAATTTCCATTGAGTGTAGGTATCATTTCATGATGTATCCCTATTGACTGCATACGAACGCATATATGATCATAATTCTTACATCTTTTCTGTGTCAGCCTCCGAAGTAATTTCCGTTGAGCATCACAGTCATCTCTATAGCAATTTAACTTAATTTGAACCTTTTATAGATCTGACCTATAACTTACTGATTAAAATACTCAGCATTGTAGTTTATGATGTTGCGTGTGGATTACAGTCACACTAAAGTGTGACTGTAATCCACACGCAACATCATAAACTATGGCAAATAAAGCAGTTCTTTCAAGTATTATCCGCTTTGGGGTTCATGTCACTATGTGTCGTTAACACCTCGAGCGAGCCTGTTGTTGACAGGGCAGAGGCGAGACAGCAGTCAAAGCGATGTCGCGCACATGTGGAACTGTGAGATGGGTGCTCCTACTGCTGCTGCTGCTGCCTAGTTGGGATGTGGAAGAACCTAACAAGGATGTCAGGACGTCAAGAAAGACAGTGTTAAAAATTTTCAATCTGCATGAGAGAGAAAGGAAGCGGATTTAAAAGTGAGGTCATCAGAGGCTTGAGAAATTGACTCTTTGTTATACCAATCTTTAATGTTTCTGTAGAAATTATAATTTACTGCCGTTTTGATTGAAGTCTTATTAATTTTTTATAAAATTACCTTCTTATTGCTCAGAAAACTATAAAGAGTTCATTAAAAAGTTACTTAATTTAGGAAACCTGTAAATTAAAATCTAACGGCCATAATATTCAAAAAACTTGCAACCCATCTAAGAGAATCTTAATATAGTGATGTTATATTTAGATGCGTTATAAGTTTTATGAAAAGGGGGACACAATATAAACTGCAAATGTAATACATATAACATCATTTTATTATAAATTTTGACACAGTATTCCAGAGATAAGTTGAATTCAATCGTCGATGAAATATATAATAAGTTATGTAATTTCAAGTGAGAAAGATGAAGATATGTAGTTTTACTGTCATTAATACGTCAAATTGGGTCTCTTAAAGTTATTCACCTTGGCAACTACACGGTATGTTGACAGGGCGCATTGTGACGACGTGTAGGAGATTTTAACAGTGTTTGTTTTCTTATCATATGTTACATCAGGTATAGACAAATGATTTGCTACCTCCACTCTCACGCTATCTAAAATAAGAAGATGGCTAGGCTGAAACAAAGAACACAATGATGGTATTAATAAGTAATAATATATTAGTACTAGCTGCGCCAGGGAACTTCGTACCGCGTATTTATTAAAAAAAAATCACTTAAGGGTATGAAAAATAGATAGTAGCCGATTCTCAGACCTACTGAATATGCATAAAAAATTTCATAAGAATCGGTCGAGCCGTTTCGGAGGATTTCGATTACGCCGTGACACGAGAATTTTATATAAGTATATTCGATTAATACCGAGGTTCTTTCCTGGATATGTAGAACATCTAAATGATACAGTGCTGCCCAACCAGAGGCGGACGACCGGTAGGGGTGAGCACAGGAGTATGACTCTTCCACGACGTCATTATTTACACTCGGTCATTTGATTCCAAGCTGAGCGAAGCTTACACTACAAAAACTGGATATTTGACACACTACATAATAAGCACTATTCTTGTGTAAAATACACATTATTTAAATAACTGTACCCAGTTAATACAAATTGTCATGATAACGAAAATTTATGTAGTATATAGAGTAGCGGTATTGGCCAAAACTTTAAATTAAATGTCTTAGGTTCGATGTCTGGTCTTGTCCAAACACCTTTGTGTGATTTTTTTTATCTCCGCTGCTCGAAATCAGTGTCATCCTCCAACACGCAGCCAACGCGTATGGATCAAGGCCTAAACTTTCTCAACTTTTAACATATGAAATGAAAATTATATTAAAATACTTTTAATTTTTCTTAAAATGTGCGTCGACATAAAATTACATAAAATTGTTTAATGTTTTTTCCTACCGTGCAGTAAATGAATTGCAATTACTGAAAAACACTGTGAAAAAATTCAGAAGGTAATATTCTATTTAACTTAAATGTAATATCTATATCTATATCTATTTTATGTTGTTTAGTGTGTTGTTTTATAGAAATTTAATTCCAAGCGTTGTTATCCGTTATATAGTCTAAAATTTTACATGGCGTAGACTTTATTTTAGACTTTAGACACTAGCTTTCAGCCAACGCAACGGCTTCAAGCCGAAGAAGAAGCAAGCCGAAGCCGAAGCCGCTATCGCAAAAATACTTAACCATTATGCGCAGTCAGGTAAAAACTATTCTATGCTCTTTCTCGGGTCTCAAACTATCTCCATACTAAATTTCATTCAAATCTATTCAGAAGTTTTGGCGGGAAAGCCCGATGTGACGGACAGACAGACGGAGTTACTTTCGCATTTATAGTATTAGTAAGGATCATTTAAATTTCTAATAGTCATTTCCCTAATATTATTTGTAAGTTTATTGTAGAAACGTATGCACTGCCCCATAACAGAATTACTGATTTTGTGGAGACGAGTATGATGTTCGACAAGATATCTAGTAGGTATTTAAACTATGCGAAGAATTCTATAAATAAGACTTGATACAGTGAAAATAACTAAAATTAACAATCTACAAGATCTATATCAATGAGTCGTCTAATTGTTTTGACTGCATACGTATCAGAAAATAATTTTCCGAATGGTTTCTCTATATGAGGTAGCCCCTGTAATTTAGAATCTATAGTGATACCTAAAATGCTGATGACATACCAGGACCCACTCATTACCATTTATTTAAACATTTCTATTTGCTTGTCTTTATATCAGGCATGGAGAACAACGTGAATAACATTAAACAAATAAACTAGGTACCTAGACAGTGCGTTTTTTACTTCGTCATAATTGCATAGCTTTCGAGCGATATTGAATTTCAATGAAATTTCATGAGCGAACAACATAGTTTTAATGTTGTAAGTCATTTATATTATTATAAACTAGGAACAGAACAGGGCCCACAATCAATCCTGGTGGAACGCCTATAGTGACTCTTGACTCTGGTGACATAGTTCTATTTTCATCGACGTTTTCAGTTCTATCACTTAAGATAAGATATGATATATTCGAGAGCCTTGTTTTCGATCCCTTAGTGGTGTAATGTCCTAAACAAAGCTTCATTTTACACACAGTGAAAGGCTTTGGACAAGTCACAAAATATACCAAGAGTGTCCTACAAATTCTCCTAAGTCTCCATAGTTCAGAGAATGTGCCTAGCAGAGTCATTAAATAGTAATTTCTTTATTTTAGTTAGGGCTCTGGTTCAATAACCAGATAATATTGACAAATTTTCCAATTACACATATTTCTGAAATTATAGTTATATAGCTATTGAATAAATAGCCCTTAAGAAATGAATACTCACGTCAATATTTATTACTTTGGTACTATCCCATAATTCCATTTTTCCTTGAGATTCGAATACTACTTCACTATTCTGTCGTTCGATACCGAACACCCATATATTCAAGCCATGTTCTTCGGTTACTACACAAGGCAATGCGAGGGACAAAACCAAAATAAGTGAAAAGACCTTCATCGTGATCCTTCTACGATCGAATTAACTTTACGCTCTAGGTAATGTGGTATTTATAGTTACTTGAGGTGTATAAATTAGAAGTGGTACAGTAGTAAAACCTATAACTAAATTATACTTACAAAGTAAACATGAAAACTATCCGTTTGTTTGCAAAGACAATTTTTTTTGGTTTTGAGTTAAAAATGGATTTCTGTAAGTAAAGAATCATATTTAGTATAATTTCTATGATTTAAGGCCAATAGTTTCAACGATAAGGCTAAATATGCTTTAGTTTTTCACGACAATCTCTTTCATTTAATATGTCACCCATTGTATTTTTTTAACGTTTGAGTTTAAATCGCTCTTTACCATTTTTATATTCACGTCGTGTGGCAAGAAGTAGTTAACACCAGACCCCTGGTGTTAAAAAAACCCTCTCCGTGCGAGTTTCACCCACTCTCGTCCGGTTTTTTGAACTATCCTGGCTAGGTAAAGGTGTCCCCCAACGACTTAAAAATAATTTAGTAGCCCGCGATTATTTTCCAATCAGAACTGGCAGCATTCAGATCGTCCTACCATGTTTTTATCGGATTCGCTCAGCTATATGAACAACCAGACTGTTGATTTATCCTGTAACGATCCTGTAATTACAACCGATCCTAGGTAATTTATGCTAATGTTTGTAGTTTAAGTCGGAACAAATTAGATTTTACTGTTTTGAAATATACAGGTATAATTCAAGAGCTAAAAAAAAGAGTTGCAAGCTTTAAGGGCATCACTAGTTATTATGACTAAAAAATGATTGATGCACAGAAACAGATTGCAGAATGTGATTTGGTTATTGAAGGCGTAGCGGGTGACATAAGGCAAAGTGAGCAGAAGTTAGTGTCGCTGACCAACTACTATTAATAATTAGTAATTACCAGCCAAAATAAATCCACATCTAATCACAAAATTATCGGATATTAGAAGGAATCCAGTACGTACTCAAAACAAAAATATGCTTATAATAATATATTATATATATATATATATATATATATATATATATATATATATATATATATATATATATATATATATATATATATATATATATATATATATATATATATATATATATATATATATATATATATATATATATATATATATATATATATATATATATATATATATATATGCTTAATATGGTATTATGACACAAAGTGTAAAACATCACTCATGCAAAAGAGCTTATATGGTACAGCTAGCACTTAACAATTTATTAGTAGACGCTACTTTAGAATTGACGAGTTTCTCAATGACAATTCATTAATATGACTTATTTATTTTTTATTTGACACCTTTCTTTTTATATCATCCATATTTATTCTTATCATTAATTACTAAGTATTTTATTAAATTTACGCAAATATCACACATTGAAATAAAACTATTTCATAACGGATATCGCGGTTTATTTTAGATTCAAATAGATTAGACGTTTTTAAGTCTTTTTATACTTCATGGTCACAAGTGGACTGAGGTATTTCACGTCCAAACGTTCACATCCCAATTATTATTGTTATATTATTTAGGTTGCGTTCCAATTTAAGCAAACTGAGCTCACAGTGTCTTGATTCTGAGTGGATTTTGCTTGGGTTTTTGTACAAGTAAATTAAGCACTGGGTCCCAAGCATGTGGTATATACCAACCATTTTCTCTGTTAAAATTTGAATGTTTTTTACTATTAATAGCCTCGTGGGTCATTCTTGGTAGGAATCAGTGTTCTTTAATGAGTTTCTGTGTTTTATCAAATCAGGTAATGGTTAGAGCCCTTTTGAAACTGCAGTGCAGTGGTTGAACCCATACTGCAGGCTTTATGGTGCGTTGATGTTTTATGTCAGCTATGTGTTTGTTGTCGGTGGAAAGATTTTGGAACGTCGGGATACAAAATCCTAAATAAAACGCTGTAAAATCCGTTATAAAAAGTTTTATTCCAATCGTTAATTATTGTTTTGTTTTGTGTCATATTTTAATTGATTTGTAAATCGTGAACCACATTTTTAGATATTTTATAACGTAAACACCTACTACATACAAGGTATTTGCAATTACAGCAAACCATAGTGTTCTATTTTGATCTTAAGATCTATGTATGCATTCTCCACCTCATCATCATTAAAATCAGCCTATTTTAATCCAATGCTGGACATGGACTTCTCCCAAAGTACGCCACTGGGCACGACTACTCTTATCCAGCTCTTACGATCCTTGCAGAGATCGTCACTCTACTTAGTCTGAGGTCGTCTTGTGGTAAGTTGGCCAATCCATGGTCTCCACTCAAGAACTCGTTTACCCAAACAGTTGTCGATTCTACCGCAGATATAACTGGCGCCCTGCCACTTCGGCTTACTCATTCGGTGAGCTATGTTGATTACTCTTGTTCTCTGTCAGATGACTTTAATGCGTGTTCGACCCTTCACAAATAGTTACTCCGAGTATAGCCCTTTCCATAGCTCGCTGAGCGACTTTAAATTTATGAACCAGTGTCATGACTCGTGAGTGCCCACATTTTGGCTTCAAATTACACACTACATTGACAAATAAAAATATGATGAAGTTAGCGGCTTCTTCTTTGTTGGAGGAGGTTTTTTTTTCAATGGAATAATTCAAATACTTTCACAATTCATACAGATATAAAATAAAATATATATTATAAAAGAATCTAATAAATGCCCAATCTAATAAACTCCCTAAAAATGTTTAGCGGATGGAAATTTATTGGCGCTTATTGGATTTTTTTAAATTTGATATTATATTTTTAATTTCATATTATTATATTTCGCTTTGGAGTGAAAACCTCAAATTTATTATATTACATTTTCAGGAAGAAATAATACACAATCTTATTGTACCAAACAGGTCGACCTATAAAAGAGGGTTAAATTTCTATATTTATTAATAATAAAACATTAACAAAACTAAAATATTTTACAGCACGTAGTTTTTTCTTTCGACTGAAAATGGCTAATTTTAGGCTTACGATGTTTCCATTCTAAAGCATCGATAAATGCCCGAACATATCATCTATCGTTACACAAGGTCAGAGATTAGCTTCACATCCTCGGACACGGGAAGGCACGTATGCGGGCCTAGTATTATCCAAATTATTTCACTTTATACAATTAGAACCGTAATTACATATTCTCTATGGATAATTGTGTTATTCTTTTTATAGTGTAAATAATTGTCTATATACCATAAAAAATAGTCTATTTATTACATTCGTAACGTATTAAATGCTCATTACGTATAGTACATACTTACACGTAGGAGGTGCAAATAATAGGATTACAAATTAAAAATCTTAAAAAAAAGATTTACAGTTTTAATAAATTCGGTTCAGATACTTGTGTAAACCAGATTTTTTCTATTTTAAGAAGTCGGTTCCAAATACAAAAAAATCGATAGCAACCAACAACTTTTAACATCAAAAGCCTGCAAATTAATACAAAGAATATTAGCCTTAATGACTCTCCGAAGGCTGGCCTTCCCGCCCTTTCCGTGTAGCCACATAATGGGATATCTTAAACTTATCCCATACCTATTACAAGTTCGTTCTATTGACATTGGTAGATATTAGATTGGTAATTATGGAAACGCTAGGGATTTGCCGAGGTTATTGTGTGTAGAATATTAGTTTCTTTTGTGTTTAGTAAAGAAACCAATCTCATCTACTTAGATTAATAAAATTACTATTATTATTATTAAGATATATCAAATGCCGCATTGGTCCAGTGGGAGCGCGTTTGCTTAATAATCGTGAGGTTTTTGGTTCGATTTCCACGACCAGTAAAAAAGTTTCTGATAAGTATACTTAGATAAATATCTAAGTTTTATCTTGACCAAAGGGCTGACCTTTATTAAGAATTGCCAGCCTTCTGGGCACATTTCCACAAAGCCTGGATTCGAAGGAATTTTATGACAACCAATCTAGTAAATTAGGGCTAATTTAGTCATGATAACTTTGAAATCGCAGCAGAAATCCTAAAAATGTTAGCAACGTTTGTATAAAAAACGTTTAACCTTTAGAAACAGAACCCTAAAAAGTGTACCTAAAGTACAAACTCAATTGCTTTGTATACCAACAAAAAAGCAATGCTCTCTTAAAGTTATAAAAGAAAATAAACGAGGATTTCAATTGGCATACTTCTAGAACCAAGTTGTTGGGTAGGAAACAAAAGAACGACACTGTAGTGCACCAAACTGCGTTTATTGAAGCGGAAAATTGAGCTAGTGCCAATTTTATTTTTCAATTCCCATCGTGTTGTCGGGTGTGTATTAGGGTTTTTCATTAAAATGGGCCCATATGGTTTGTTTACGTAAGATTGGTATTTTCTTGCAAACTTTTGTATGTTTCACCGTTTTTACGCTTACTTTATTGCTGTGGTGTTTATTGTCGTTTTAAGTCAAAGTTTGTGAACGAATGTGCAGTTATGAATGTTATTTTTTTACTGTCCATTAAAAAAATTCTTGAATTCCTAATAAATTTGAAATGAAAATGGGGGATGAGTCACCATCGTCCGTGGGTGTACACCTTTAATTGAAACGTGGTCCCCGGGTGGTAAAAATCAGGTGACAGTCAACTGGTGGTAGGCTTCGGCCGTGGTTAGTGACCACCCACCAGACAAAGACGCACCGCCAAGTGGCCTTGCCGTGTTCCGGTGCGATATCTGGTGAAACCATGCAACAATTCCGACCCTCTCGGTCGGAATTGTTGCTCCTTTAAGGTTTCTAACCTGGACGCTCATTCTTCTCACCGATAAAATCATTCGTAATCACGAGTAAATCGGTATACTGGGCTGGCGCGTTCCATCGTAGACTACATCGTTGCTTAACATCAGGCAAGTTGTAGTCAAGAGCCAGCCTATCGAAAAATAAAAAAAAGTGAGTCCAACTCGATTCTTAAAGATTTTTTTTTTCATAAAAGTTAAGACATATTTTCAAACGCAACAAATCTAGTTTTAAGTTCGCTAAAATAATGTACGTACTTACTTGGTTAGTTCTTTAGAACATTTCCGTCGTACAAGCGAAATTTTTAGACGGTTTGTGAGTTTGAGCTGGCGAGTAGTACGTACCTAGCCAAACTATAATAACAAAAATATTGACAGTAAAAACTTTAATAGGAAATGGCTATGAAACTTCGACCTTTAAAATGTTTTAGTGAATTTTAAAACTGAAAAGTTTTTACTGCAACTGGCTTTCGTCCACGTGAGTTACTGAATGCTATCATTACTGCCTTTTTCCGACGGGCCGGTATCTTACTGACCACGCCGGTCAGTAAGATACTTGCTTTTCACGCCGCTGGTACTACCTGCGGGTTCGATTCCAACCAAAGACAGACATTTGTCTGATGAACATGTCTGTTTGTTGGAGTCTGGGTGTAATTACCTGTATTTATGTATGTATTTACAAAAGAAAAGTATTGTATGTAGTTTAATACCGGTTATCTTGTTTCCGTAGTACAAGCTCTGCTTAGTTTGGGATCAGATGGCCGTGTGTGTTAATGTTCCAGTATATTATAATTATTTTTTCTTATGAGAGTATATTATTAGAATGGTCCTCAAAGTTTTTATCAAATTTTCAGTCTCATTTGTTGAATGTTTTTACGTGGTTTTGATCACAAAGCAGTCAAACGCCGCCTCGCTCTCAGTTTTGATGATCATATACAGAAAGTTAATCTTTCACATTTCACTTCAACCCTTTTTAAGTGTTCCACTGCAAGTCACGGGTCTTCTCTCAACAATCTTATGAGATAAAAGAGTTGTTCAAGTGCGGGTAAGTAGATGTCACAAGTCCTCGAATGGTTAGTTCTTAAATAACGGGTTTGGTTAATTAGATGGATAAAAGGGATGTTGAAGACCTCAAATAGATTTTTGAGCAAAATTATACATTATATATATAGAAGTTATAAGACATAGACAATTTAGCTACTTATAATGGTATTAAAGAAGAAGTAACAAATTCTATACCACTGGAATTTGCCGATTTAGATGACATTTTATTTGGAGATAATTTCAACTCTGAGACTGACCCTGAGTAATATTTTTCCCAACTGTACAGGAGTAAGGTAATGTTTTTGTTCAAGTTAAACAAGGGGGCTAATTTTCTATTGGTAAATATTTTTACACAGTATAAAATAAAGACGCTTCCACTGTATTTTCGCGTAACTGATAAACTAATTAACGGATTGTCATGTGGTTTACCAACAAACAAGAGTGATCGATGAGGAAGATTTGAGTATATAATTTATACCCGTGCGAAGTCGGGACGGGTCGCTAATCAAATATTTAAAGGTAATATTATTATATTCTATAGGTATTCATACAGAAATAGATAAAATTACTGCCGAGGTAATAACATGATATTTCCATTAGGGTCCTTCGAAGCTTTTACAGATATCGCCGCGGGACAAACAACTTACAAACAGCTTGTACCACTTTCTGAAATTCAGACTTGCACAACCAGTGGCTGGGTGGTTAATACTGCGACACAATTATCATGATTCGAATCAAAGTAAAAGTGCACTTGTTTTATTAGTTTTACTAGTAAAAAAATAGGTACCATCTTCAAATTTGTACCTGTTATAAATTGGAGGTAGATTTAGAATAGATTGAGGATAGAGTAACAATGACGCAGCGGTATCGTACTCTGATTTGACATTTATGCTACGGGTTCAATCCTAATATCGTGTGCAATATTTGTGTCATTGTGTTTGTGGTTTCCTACTCATTTTATAATGAGGACACCACCGGCAAGTGTTAGGATCAAACCAATCCACCAAATCGCACTGGTCTTTCATTCAAATCGGTTCAGTAGTTTTTGCGTGAAAGCGTAACAAACAAACTTACATTCGCATTTATAATATTATATAGATATAGATATAGAAGTATAGATAGTATAGTATAGATAAGTATAAGTATAGATGTACTGAAATCTTCAGCCTTTCCTACACTGTACCTTAAAAACAGAAGATAATTAAGATAGGATTATTTTTAACTACAAAACAAAGTTTTTACAGAAAAAATATTGTAAATTAGCACTTTGCAGAAGTTGCCCGCAATCTGCGTTCTAGGTTTTTTAACAAGTTAAATTTTAGGAGGTACTTGTTTTAATTCACTTCAACCCTTTCTAGTGTCCCACTGCTGGGCACGGGTCTTCTCTCAACTATCTTACTATTTGAGAGAGTTAAGCCTTAATCCACACACGCTGGCCGAGTGCGGGTTCGTGGATGTCACATGTCCTCGAATGATTAGTTCTTAGACATGCCGGTTTCCTCACGATGTTTTCCTTCACCGATATTGAGCAGCGGCGATGTAACAACTCACACAAAGATGTGTGGGCACGACTGGGATTCGAACCCGTGACCTTATATTTCTAACGCGAGGCTCGTACCACTGCGCCACCGCTGCTTGTTTTAATTAAATGCTTTTATTTAACTTCACGTGTATGTATGTATGTCCTGTAATTTTGCAATTTATATACACCCACTTCCACTAAAGCTATCCAGTTGAAATTTTGCATACACGTTTAATTTTGATGACTATACAAGATTTTATAAATACCGACATTTTGAAAACAATATGGCGGACGGTACAAAATGGCGACTATTCATAACAACCCCTACAATATGGGTATCAAAAGAAAGAGCTTGGAAAGAGAAATACAATTAATACAAGATTTTTAATTTTTTTTTTAATTTAATATTTCTTATTAAGTACATCTTTTAGACACTACTACCAGTGCGTAATAAGTTGAGTCCTGTGAGCGGTGACGTCACAGACGCTGATGATGGTTGTTCTGTGCACAAAAAATATCACAATAATTCTCCACCCGCGACTTCGTCTCTGCTATTTTTTTCTATATAATCCATTTACCAATCCATATAATTCCATTCTTATTACTGCCTGATCAACAGGTAAAGACAACTGTTTGTACTGTTTTTCGGTTTCAAAAAAGTCCAACACTTTTAATACGAGATTTCTCTCTCCACTATGTAAAGTGGTACCCTTCATTATAACAATAAACTTAACACAAAAAAGAACTATAAAATATAACAGTCACTCTGATAACTATTAACGAAACTGTATCAAATAAGATTATAAAATTGAAGCGCGTCGTCGTTGCATAACGTAAGCCATTACGAGACTAAATGTTAAAAAAATGGCGTTGCCTACAGTACAACACAGGAGCTAGAGGTGAAGTTACAGGTATAGCGGGCGGAGAATTGTGTTTAAAACGATTATTATCACAAAATTAAATTAACATACATAACGCTGACACCTGTATTACTTGAAGCAGAAGTAAATATCACCCAAATTTCATCTTCTACGTTTAGGTCCCATACGTAATAAGTACGAGCGTGTTGCCTTTCATCGAGCACAATTCCAAACTTCGAGTTGCTACTAAGGTTCTCTTACTAAAATATATTAGAAAAGTACTTTTGCTCGACTCTATATTTGAACAGGGACCTTGCAGTTATCAACTGAATTCGCTTACCTCATTACTTCAATCCAGCAGCAGTAGTGAGAGCAGCGGCGGCGCAGCGGAGCAGCGGTGACGTAGCTGTACGAGCCTCGTCGCGGCACCGGCCCGTCAAATGAACTACAATTTTACAATAATATATAGAATCAAATTCTAAGGAACAACTAAAACCTTTTCGCTTAAACGATACCTCATATAATACATAAAAAATGGTCATATAAATGAAAGTCCTATGAGCCTCAAGATAGATTTTGTTTTTTTCTTACTGGAATAAATGTCTAGATAACCAACAAAGATAAATGAATTATATACCTATAAACCTATTTTAGCTATTATAAGCTTAGTTGCGTATGGCATTTTGTGTTATTAATTATTTTTATTAATATAAGCTTCATTTGAAATCAAGGTATTTGCGGATTTCAATATTCTGTTCAGTACAGACTTATTTCAATAGCACGTACGTAAATTCAATAGGTCTGAAATTAATTTGTGTAGGTAATTATTATCTATACAGGGTGAAATTTTAAACCAAAGTGAACCCCAAGGCAATTTACTATCAGAATTTATTTCTGATGCCGTTTTGACAAAATTAAATGCCATCGCGACGATAATATGATCTAATGACATTCTTTTCGCGATTATTTTAAAGTAACTATGGACGAAAAATAAAGAGCGAGAAGAATACTCGCAGTATTTTTATCATATTATTTTAAGCGCCAAAAATGTACGTATTTAAAAAAAATATTTAATATAAATATTTATTTATTGTTCGTTTCCAAGTTATTTTCAAAGGTCATGCTCAAATGTCAAAACGGGTCTTTTAGTTTTTGTCAACTTTAAGCATTTTTCTTTTTGCACTGTCTCTTTCAACTTGACGTTGGCAGAATCACTGTCAAAGACGATGGACGCCAAATTTTTTTTAATAAAGTGATGTAAAGTGAAGCATGTAAGGTACTGAATTACCACTCAGTCTCTCGAAAGACACAGTGACTGAATATTAAAAGCTGTTATCAGGAGGAAATATGATTAAGTACCTACACATTACAATCGATATTGATGTCTCAAAGTGACAATTTTATACCACTAACTAGAATGATTTTATTTTTATAATAGGCTTACGCTTGACCACAACTTGCCTAATGTTAGACAATGATGTGTTCTATGAAGAAACGCGCTAGATTTTTGGTGTACTAGGCTGATATACCGATTATCTCTTCATAGCGAATGTTTACCGGTGAAAAGATGGCAGTAAAATGTAACTGAAAATACAAAAGAGCAACTATGCTGACCCATCCTTTCAAATGCTATCATCAGACATCATACCGGAACACGGCACGACCGCTTGACAGTGCGGTTTTTTGTGGTAGGTGATCACTAACAAAAATCACCAAACAATAAGTTTACTTGAACAAACAGTAACAAAACGGTAGGAATAACATACCATTGACACGTACTCGTACATTTTATTCGATACTGTTTTCATTATCGCTATACTTGTACAATGTGACTTTTTGACCCCTAGGAACGAATAAATGTATAAAACTTTTATGTTTGCCTTTGATGTAATGATATATTTAAAATTAAACTAAAACTCCTAAGTGACGACTTCTATATTTTATGACCTACGAGTCTATAATTTTGATTTCTAAATTCTAAAATCCTAAAAAGCGCATATTATAAGCTATGTTTTTTCATAGTATTGTCTTAGATTTACGCGAATATCACACATTGAAATAAAACTACTTTTTAACGGATTTTATCGCGGCTTATTTTAGATTTTAGATCCCGACGTTTCAAAGTCTTTTCAGTCTTTGTCCACCCGTGAACATGAAGTCTGAAAAGACTTTGAAACGTCGGGATCTAAAATCTAAAATAAACCGTGAAGAAATCCGTTAAAAAGTAGTTTTATTTAAATATGTTTTTTCATCAGAATCCATGATACCGACTATTTAATAATGTTGAAATCGCCAGAATAAGCCCGTCTAGGTACGAGAGTCAGAAACCGATCGTGTATGCTCCGAAAAACAAGACAGTCTCCAGCCACCTTTACTTAGGAAGATACCTAATGCCAAATGACGTCATACACAACACTATAAGAATATGAATAACGATCCTTTTTGGTATCTGTGCCGTCCTTTGGAAACCAGATCAGGAAATGAAATGTCTGCGTCCACACAAATTTTTAACAACTGAGACTTTGTTGTGACAATATAAGGTACATAAGAATCTACGCAGCATAATAGTTTGTTCCTGGATGTGAGTAAGGTTGGCACTGCCTGTCGAATAAGCGATGTGTGATGCCTCTGATGTTCCATATAAGCTTCCAACCATTGGGCTGTGTGACTTTTTCCAAACTTAAAAGTGTACAAAGAAAAAAAAATTGTATACAGGGTGTTATCATCTTAATGTAAATAAATAGAATAAAAGAAAAGTTTATTACCACCAACCACTCGTTTATTGCCGTTTAAATAAAATGCATTCGTCTCAGTTATTACTCAAGAGAAAAATACTGTTGTTTTCTACAAACTTCTTGAAAATATGATAATACTTTGAAAAGTTGGTACTTTGTTTACGGGTTTTTCTCTGTCACTATTTAAAATGTTAGAAAGAAATTTGCATATAGCCAATACTTGCACTGTTATTTTAAACAAAATTCACATGTCTTAAATAGGCAGTCTATAAGATTACCTACATTGCGAAAGTAACTATGTCTGCGTTTCTGACTATTAGGCTTTCACACTTCAACTGCTGAACTGATTTCATTAAAACATGATACTTAACTAAATTGGGGCGCAATCCAGGTCAAAAGCTAGTAAACTAATAAGGTGCGCCTGGTCTTCAAACTAACGTGCAGATAAGGAGAGTAGCACTAGTAACTATACTGAGGCACTTTAAAGTAGAGATGATCGGAGTAGTGAACTGCCATCCATTTCCCGAGAAACATTAATAGAGACTTGAAAATAAGTAAGTTTTCGAGATAGAACAATTGTATACTACGATCATACATGCAGTAACTGATAGAAAACTGCACAAGTTTCGTGAATCTAGCAAGCGAAAAACATTAATCCTGTTTATCTCCCCTTCCTGCAACCATCTTTGCTAAGCCATGAAGAATAACTAAGTGTTGCGAAGTCACTGTAACTTCGTATCAATCATCGCGAAGTGACAACCAAGTGGTTAGTTGTTTCAAGGAAAATTCAGAGTTGATACACTGCATATTCATCGACTGTAGCACCCATACTACTATTTCTCGTTTCTTATTGGTCACACTCACACATGGACAGCGTCTTATTACGTCGTACAATGAAAGATGCAGCAATGTAGTCGTAGATGTGTGCGTAATTTACAGCAAGTCAACGCTGTGTGTCACCTTTTTGTGTGTTCCTAATAATTTTCTAAAGAGTTCCTTCCTATATTCACCCCTCTTGGTTGTCGTGAACAGATGGCCTGTAAGCAAATAGCCAGACAAATGATAGACGAGACAAATTGTTTGAACCGCTTCAATGTTGTGGCATCGCTAATTTATTTTGTGTCTTTTGTTGTGTGAAGTGAAAATAAAAGGGTTGGAAAAGCAGCAAATTAAATCATTAATACAATTTCAAATTATCCTAATAATTTGTTATTATACAGAAATAACAGTACAGAAAATTCTGTTACATCTAAGAACGACTACGAAATAAACAATGCGTAGTAAATACCATAATGCGTAATATATGAAATGTCCGGTCTTGGGGCAAGATTCCAACGAAAAATAACAACTTCATCCTATTTGAATACGATGGAAAGCCAAATGCTATGTATTATTCATTTTAGATACAGACTCGTATGCTTAAATTTCTTATAAGTGCACGCAATATTACGGAAGTATATATACATGTAAAAAAATCGCTGTTATTTTTTAAGCTAACTGAAATATCTTTTAGCTGTGGCAAAATGTTCGAATTTAAACGGTATTTTTTCGGATTTCCATTCAGTACTTTGGTGCTGTGAATATTGTGTCATCGTTTTGTCGTGTGGATAGAATAGCGATGCTGATGCGTCGTCGCTGTAGTTATTAGAGCATGTGACGCTTTGCTTTACTGCAAGCGGCTTTATAGAATTCTTTTTGCATTGTTTTGTTTTGAATTTTTATTTAGTCGGCGAACCCATTAGGTTGCGACCATCAAATACACCACCTCCTTCATACATCTCGTTGGGACACAAAATAACATCACATAAAGAGGTTTGGATGGAAACGGACGCCTTTTTGTGAGATGAAATTTGGTTTGCACACATCGCATGCTCACCCAACTGACCTCACAGACATTGTCCTTTTCAGAACTTTTCTTGGGTCAAAAGCGTCCGCGTTCTAAACTCTGCTCAGATAGACACGGTCTCCGCTCAAAAATTCGTTTATCCAAGCTGTATGAGCTCCGATATTGATGAACCAACAGAACTTCCTCTCATCTATCATTTTTGCTGGTCCATATTGATTACTAGAATAGTAATAGACAACTAAAACAATAGAAAAGCAAAAAAGATTGGTATTGATTTCCACCTATTGCAATGTTCATCGGTAAAGGAATACATCATTAGAAAACTGGGACAGCTTAGAACTTAACATTCAAGGACATTTATAAAATCATAATAATCACTCACTCACTTGGACAGTATGTGTGGATTATGGCCTAAACGTGCTTGAAGAAAGTCCCGTGCTGAGTAGTGGAAGCCGGAGGGGTCGTGCTATAGCCAACTCTACCAATTCGACTTTCCTATCAATCCTGTGAGCTATGTCGATGACTTTGGTTCTCTGTATTGATACCTAGGAATATTGTAATTTGTCTATAAAAAAATTCATATGACTTTACTTAAATGATCTACACAACTATTGGCAATAATACTGTTCCTTTTGTTATTGTATTTGCTAGTAAGTCAAGTCCATATTTCTTATATAAACGGTCTCCCCATACTGTAACAGAATTTTAAGGGCCATATGAAATATGAGACAAAGTAGCCGCGAGGTCACTATGGACTAAAATCGTCTCGGTTCACTGAACTAGAATTTGAGATAGTAAGAACGACTTCATAAAAGTATACTGGTTCATTTTCATTATTCACTGGACTTTTAAAAAATTATCTCGAAAAATGTATGAAAAAATACATTAGTTTCTAGAACATATTTTTGTGAGTTTTTATTATCAGCAAGTAAGTGTATTTGAGGAATACAAAATGATTGTGCTAAAATGTTTTCAGAAAATGATAAATAATATAAGAAAGTGCTCAAGCATGTATCAAATTTGAGATAAACATCACCCACATTTCGCCACTTACTTAGAACATAAAGTCAAGTTCTTTTTATTCAGACAATTCCAACTTCGAGCTACTACTAAAATTTCCAGTATCATAATGAGGAATGTTTTGCTTAATTAACAAAGTATATGAAAATTTTAAACCCTGTCGGTAAAATATTCCTTTCGGATACTGCCAGTATAGCAAGAAAGTTGTTGGTGGAAGTTGTAGATAATAACCAAACGCCATGTACCTAATGCTTTTGACCTAAGTATTTTAGCTAAACTAAAGCCTTCACCATCTAAATCTACAGAACAAAGGAAGGTTAGCATTTCTAACGTTATTGCAGCAATAAGAACCTCTTTGTTTCTGATGTACAAAATGCTCGTTACAATGTTGGCAACAGCGGCTACTAAACTTGGCAGAATCAGACTGACCATTCAGACTAATGAACTGCTTTGAATAAGATACTAGAATCAGATGCATCTATTACGGATTTCTATGATAACTATCTTATAGTTACATAAATGAATCAGTGTAAGTATAACAAGTAAAAACTGAAAAATGATCACTCCCTTCCATACCACTTACAATATGACGTATACTTTCAAACCAAAATTAGATAATTCGTGCCTTATTATAACAATTACGATTAATTAGTTAATTCCAATAAATTATTGTTGATATGGTTTCGTTTTAATTTTTATTCCATCTTGTGGTTATTGTTATATATTCAATTTCATATTTTTATTAAGAAAAGCCAACCGCATCATTACCATCTAGTATGGCTCACGGCGCGGGTGGTCGCATTCAAATATTGGGACGAACACAGTGCGGTCAACCGAACAATTTGTAGGTTAGGTCAACAATTTCTGATAAATCTTTTTACAACTTAATTACAATACAATTTAATTACAATAGTTGTTAGCAAAGAAAAATCAGGTATCTTGTTCCTTTATTAATTATACTTAAAAAAATATTCTTCATCCTTCTAATTTTTCTTATTTGACGTTTCTTTCTTTTGAAGTTTTTGTGTGACCCGAACAAACGTTTTCCACCGGAACACTTCTTCATTAGTTGCTGTTATAACTCCTTGAATATCAGCGCGTGTTCTAACTATCATAGACTCATAGGTAAACGGTATGTTATATGGAAAGTTTTCTAGATGAATCACGAGGTTCATGAAATGGTATTCTCCCTAGAAATCAATAAGAATAGCTATATAGTTTGTTTAAGTTAGATTACTTGTAATTTATACAGAATTACTTAGAAAATACAATTACAACATATAAAAGCTCAGTATATTAAGGTGATTGCGCACACTTAACAACTATGATCCCGGCCAGTCACGGTTTACCCAGTGGTCAACACTAGTACCAGATATTCTTAAAGCAAACTAGATCAAGCTACTTATAAATAAACTTACTGCAGGAAAAGGACACGTCCAATTTGCAGGCAATTGTTTAGCATACATTTGACCGAAAAATGGCTC
Organism: Meganola albula; assembly: GCA_936450015.1. Taxonomy (NCBI): domain Eukaryota; kingdom Metazoa; phylum Arthropoda; class Insecta; order Lepidoptera; family Nolidae; genus Meganola; species Meganola albula. The sequence continues at coordinate 5,240,114 of OW388155.1, read as the reverse complement.
TTTAATCAAAAAATCACAGAGCTTGTAATCTCCTTGTATAGGTGTTGGTATATAATGACCTCCTAGGAATTCATGTAGCATCATTTTGAGCTGAAAAATGTTTACAAAATCAAAGATTTTTTTTGCTTCCTGTCTTCCTATAGTATGTCACATGTCTTTTTAAAGTGTTTATGAAATATTGTTGAATCGTTCTTAAGTGATGGAGTACCAAACATGTTTTAATTTAAAAACTAACCTCTCATTCAATTAAACTTTATTCGCTTAAACTTTCCTTAGGCTTGTATGTATTTAAGATCAAAATCAACCATCAATACAAACATCCCCCAATCATTTTTTTATTGAGATTATTACCTTTTTGATTTATTTCAGTGTTTATAAAAAGTTTGTGTTGAAAAAAACATACCGTGAGATTATTCCCCACGGCAACTGTAGACTCTAGTTCCAAACTGACATAGTGTGGACTATTACGACTTTTCTTTCGAAATTGTATCTTCATGTACCGAAGATATTTCTGGTTGATGTATTCTAGCTCATGACGTTCTGGCACTATTTCCAAACCCTGCGAAATAAATTATTGTAATGTAGTTATTGTAATGTGAATGATTTTGAAATAGTTTGCTGAAGTAATAATGTAAATTATACTGGATCTGTTAGTAACGATGAGCCCGCTATGATACCTTATCAAGGGCTGAATTAAAAGAGGGCTTCTGGGTTGTCCTAAACTTCGTCTAGCTGGAATTTCGAAGCCGTAATCCAAAGAAATACGGTCTACATAGAAAAAACTCATTAGGATACAGAGGTCTTGAGTGGTGACCAAGAATTGCTTGACGGTCCCTTAGTAGTGGAATGACCATCTCTGTAAAGTGACTAGCAAAATCAGCTGAAAATTGTGCTTACATCACGCTTTAAATGCCACCTATGTCTGGCACTAATGAAAAAGATAACTTTTTATCTTGCTAATGATAAAATGTTCCGAGTACATTCTTCCGATGCTTGGGACAGCGTGACTGAAGGCAGTGAAGCCCTATCTTAATTTACTAAATACATTGCCAAATACATCATTTTATTAGGCTACTTCAGTTCTTTTCTTTTATTCAGTAAAAATAATAAAATAAATTTAATTACCGAAAGTATTCCCAAAGTGAAGAGCAGAAACAATAGTCTCATTTTTTTTAAGTTATTAGATGTCACTTTTAGGAGCGTCAGAGGCTTTTAATATAAAATGATATTAATAATACATTACGGCTATATTTACCTCCAAATAATCATTTCTAAAGGCCTCATTTCCTCGGACTGTTAAATAATAGTTTAATATGTTTGTAGGATTGTTTGTTTCATTTCAATTGATATTGTTGATGGGTCAAATATAGTACCTAAATGAAATTTTACCCCTTTCCAATTGACCGATTGATCTGAACTTCGCAAGCACCCTTAAATCCTGTGACTATAGAGATTAATAATTATTATTTCGAAAGAGTACTAGTACCTTAGTCGATTAAGCCAATTGACAACGGCTGTCATCGAGTTAGTTCGAGTCGAGGTTGTCTAGGACTGTCGTGAGTGATGTCGACATCTGTCATATTTAGGTAAGACTAGTGACACAACTTTTTTGACTTCCGGAACTTGACCGCGCTTGTCGAGCGGACTAATTCTGTGGAACGGCGTGTAACATGGCTGACACCGATGACGTCGCGGATAAAAATCCTTCTGCATCTCCGACAAATGTTTAACATCCATACATAAAAGTCCAAGATGGCCGCCGATCACCAAACTTGCTAACCTACTAATATGTGTATAAAATCAAAGGTCTTGACTTAGAAAATACATTAACTAATATAAATTTAAGATGGTCACAATATAAAATGACAGATTAATAATATCATTTAAGTAAAACCGTTTAAACTAAAAACTTTTTAGGGGTTATTATTATTACTATTTATTTCGCAAAACATGTTGCGGGCACTGCTCCACCTCTTCTTATTCATCCTAAAACGATGAAGATAGACATATAGACTACAATATGTTTTTCCGTATCTTTCACCGATGTAAAACTAGTAGTTTTACGAACGAATCGAAGACATATGGCATTTATAAGCCTTAAAATTAAACCTTTTTGTATAGAAAAATAAAAAAATAAAGGTATGAAAAACAGAGGACTTATTAAGTCAACCTGGGTACTACAACTAGTTTTCAAAAGAATAATAACAATGCTTATTGCCATTTAATTCATAATATTATGATTGCTTTTTAATAACTTTATTAAAATCTACTTTGACGTCCAGTTCATTGTTGATATTAAAATACCAAATATTACCATCAATGATATTAATACGAATGAAATATTCAGCTTCCTACAACTATTAGAGCACACGGTCCCCGGTCGTGCCTACACATGTTTGTGTCAATTGCTCCAATGCCTGCTTATTATCGGTAACCATTCAAGGACACGTGACATCCTTCAACCCGTATTTGACCAGCGTGTGTGGATTAAGGCTTGATCTACTAATTGTAAAGAGGTTTCACGGCTAGCGATTCAACTAATTCTGGTATACCTAATATTGCACACATCAGGTATATTATGGAAAGTGGTAACTTCATTAAAATGTATTAATCTGTAGAAACATGGCCATCTCCATTCAGTTTGAGAGTCTGGCGACAAGCCAGGTCAGTGACGCTCAATAACTAGTTAAACAGTCTGACTGGACAGTAACTGCTGCTTTAGTGGTTAGTCTTGACCGCTACTCTAATTCTAGCTAAACAAATCATTTTGTACATTGCGTTGTGTAAAACTATTTACTTTCGAAGAAAGATTGATCATCGACTGAACCGTCCGACACATACCTAGATACATAGGTATTATAACAATTATTGGCTCTCCCGTTCATTTTCAGTTTGGGTGCAATAAGCGTGAAATATAATCGCATCATATGATGGAACCCTAATGCTAAACAGTCAACGTGTAGGTACTTAAATAAAATGTTTACTTATATGAAATCATTTATTTTTTCGATTTTTTTCTTAAACAAACATTATTAAAACTCTACTTCAGTACAAAATTATTTAATACAAAAATTTTATAGTGAGATTCACAAATAAGAAAACCGACCAGAAATAAATCGACTTAAGTCAGTCAAGAGAAGTCAAGTCTCAAGTTTAACATTCTAGAAAATGACACTTATCGAGTTAAATTCAGATTTAAAATGACATTTGTTCTCTTCTCCACATCGTCACTTCAAGAACGATTTGAAATTGTATTTAATTTATAGAATAAATGTAAAAATATTGCGTATTAATCCTATCCTACTGAGTCACCTTTAAGGTGAATTGAAGTGAAGGGGGATTCAATTATAGGTCACCCACGGACTAATAGTCCGTGGGTGACCTTTACTTGAATCCCCACACGTGGTCCCCGGGTGGTTCAAATCAGGTGACAATCAACTGATGGTAGGCTTCGGCCGTGGTTAGTGACCACCCACCAGTCAAATCCGCACCGCCAAGCGGCCTTGCCGTGTTCCGGTGCGGTGTCTGGTGATACCATGCAAAGAGGGTGGGTCGGAATTGTTGCTGCTTTAAAGTTTCTAAACGTATGGAGGTTCATTCCACTGCCACCTTCTCACCGATAATCATTCGATCCTTGGGCGTACCAATATGGTGCGAACATGCATAATCGCCGGTTGGTGCCACATTACATTTAGAGCAAAACTGTCTAACAAGCCTCTAATGTAGGTTTCCGCCTCATGCACACCTTCCAAAAATCCGAGCTCCATAGCTATACAAATAGACATACAAATAATAATACTTGTAAAATCATTTATTTCAGACATTAGGTCCATATGTCTAACATTTATGAATTAATAAATAAAGTAAATATTTTAATTTTGGGACATTAACACACACGGTCATCTGGTCCCAAGCTAAGCAGAGCTTGTGTTATGGAAACCAGATAACTGGTATATACTATACATATAATACTTTTCTTTTGTACATATATACTTATACTAGATATTTACACCCAGACTCGACACAAACACAAATGTTCATCACTAATGTTTGTCTCGGGTGGGAATCGAACCCACGACCTGCGGCGTGAAAAGCAAGCATCTTACCGACCACGCCACAAAAGTAAAGTTACATAAATTGATATAAAAAAAACTAATTCAAAGAAGGGTGAAATAATACTCGTAACCATACAGTTAAAATCCCTATAAGTGCGACGCGAGCGAAGCCATGGGCGGAAGTTAGTACAAAATAATGCGAACATTTTCCTATAAATCAAATCAACGCTTGACTTTCACGTCGTTCCCAAAAATCTTTGCTAGAAAATAGTCCCATAGATACTATTGACATTGAGACAGTTTACCCGAGATCGGTTTCGGTCTAAATTGGTTTTGTGTCACGTCTATCGAATATTTGAATTGGTTTTAACCTCACTATGAAATAACTTTCCATATTGCGTGTTTTTTCTGTTATTGGCATATTGTTGAAACGTATTCTTCGAAAAGGTTTTAAGTGCTTGTTGGGATACAGTAATGTAATAGAATACCTAGCAGTGCACCTGCAATATGACAGTGCACCTGCATGGTACATCAGACGGCTGCGACCGCGGGAAGCACAATGGAAATGTACTTACTTATTACAGAGTTTAATACAGTTCATCACTGAACGGTTGTGTGACTAAACCAACCTCCCAAGGATAGTCCCTGAAAATAGTGACACGCAGTAGGTAGATAGGTAGGTATCCCACCACACTACTGTAAACCTACAGTGGTGACCCGAACGTTTAACGACTTAATATATTTTTTTAGATGAATTAGTGGTCATTTAGAATTTTTCATTAAATTGTAAAATTTTATTGTAGTTCAAGTTAAGTTAAGTTTAAGTAAATAAGTGGAATATAGCTATCCCCTTAATACCACCTTTGAGTATGTTCTTGGCAATACGTTATTTGTAGATTTTTTTAATCTCTAATAGGCTTGCGCTTGACTACAACTTGCGTGCTAAGCAGATACGGGTTACAATGAAACGCCCTTACCCAGTCCCTTGCCGAATCACTCGTGACTTGAAGACAGGTAGTTTATAGCTATCGGGGAACAGAGATGCCGGTAGCGAATTCCACAACTTGGCAGTTCGCATAATAAAAGTAGAAGCAAAGCGCTTTGTGCGTACCCGTGGAATTTCCACCTTATATCGATGGCGCACAGCCGTACCTTTACTAATGGCCGAACCAACAGAGAGAGTGTACCAAAATCGTAAAGCATTAAATATTCTCAAGTAAATTTATTTTAGTAACGTCGCTATCACATTAATACATTTCTTTGAAATATAATGGTATATTTTTTATTAAAAATTGTTGGAGTAATAGTAACATGCTATCATCGCCTATCATCCCAATAACAAAACTAACATTAACGATATTCTACCATGAAGCACATTCAAAATAATCCTAGATCAACTCTTATCGCTTTACCCGTAATCTAGGATATTTAACAAAATGAAATATTTAATTAATGTCCATTATAATCCCGCCTATTGTGTGCCACATAATAGGTTGTCACATCGAAAAGCAATAATTTATGCTACACCGTTGTTCATGAATTTTCAATAGCCCATAGTTATAATAAATTTATTATTCATTAGCAAACTATGAAAATGCTAATGTTTGACTTTTTGTGTATTATGGAACATTAATTTTCACAGAATTTCATTTAACACTGAGCCTTTTTTTCGTGGTGGAAGTTCTTTATCGGTTCCCACTAGGTACTGGGGACACAGCGGGATATGGAGGAGTCCCTGCCCAACCTGGTAAGTAAATCACCACCGTAGCCAGCCTTTAAATTGCAAAGAGGTAGTTTAGCACTAAGCCTTCTTTAAAACTGAGATTCAAAACTTAAAATAACACGAACAGTTTGATACGAAACTAGATGCTTAATGCACTTGAATCTTTAAATATGTATACCTGCAACCTGGTTAGTCTTGATAATGTAATGTAACATAATGCGATCCCGAATGCAATTAACCTAATTCCTTACTGTCTCGTTCGTGCATTTACCTTTCAAATTACGGTTTTCGTTTGCCGCATTGAAATGCCCGGATTTGGACACAGCTAGGGAAGAGTAAAGTTTTAGTAGAATACCATGTTAGCGGATTAGTCAAAGTTAACGGAGAAGATAATAATATGATCATAGCTACCAACAATCTTTGAGAGTGCAATCCTAGGGACTTTTCTACTTAGTATACTTGAAGAATCTTAGTTGGATCTCGAAGTTTGGAATTGTGCCCGATGAACGGAAATAGACTTACCCCTATTACGTATGGGACCTAAACACAGTCGGTACAACGGTAAAAAGTGGGTGATATTCACCTCTGCCTACACTTTCGGGTGATGGTATGTAATGTTATGCAATCCCAGGTCAACTAACAAAGGTCTGGGAAAGAATAGAGACTCAGAGCGAAGCGGAGCGCAAAGGTGGAATTAGCTTTCCGCCCGCGGCTAATAATTTTGTCACCATCTTAAACTGTCACCTAGGGCAAATTTTCCGATTTGGTAGGTATCAGTGGCGAAGAGTCCTTATAAAACGATTCCCGCTGACTTTCCTTTAGGAATTGGTCAATGTAACGTACTTATTTAATATTATGTAACGCCTAAAAGTTTTTAATACCATCAAAAATGCAGTAGTTTTAAGTAAGTTTGATAGTCGGCGTAGGTGATCAAGAAATATTGTCATTTAATTTGCTCCGTGTTCCCTTTTTCAAATTTTCACCCTTCGCCACTGGTAGTTAAGTTCAAATTCATTTTATGACGATAGTACTTATTATATTATTATGACATTTATGTATTTAAATCGACGAAAAAGGAGCAAAAAAAATCGCACTTACCTATTTTTTTTTACAGACAGATTTATATACCTACTTCAAGACAAAGTTGATCGCTAGTAGGAATCTCAATGAGCAATTTAGAGTTTCAACACGTCACGTAAGTTTAGATGATAATACCAATTGAACTGCTTCGAGGGAGGAAGTTACCTGAACTGGTTTAATGGAACAAACTTGTAGTATATTCAGTTAGGTCTTTATGAGGTCTTAGGGCCAGTTTCATCAGTTACTGATAAGCGGATAGTATTTTCACAAGTTTTGTGTTTATTACTTTATGTTGTGACAAAGACAAAACGTGTGAATGAACTATTTGACACTTATTAGAAACTTACGGTCTTATTCATAAAAATCTTTTAAGATTCTTTAGTTAAATGGACTTTGTCTGTTTCTTACTAGTATAAATGTAAAAATGTCAGACAAAGACAAACGAATTATAAACCTATTTTAGCTATAATAAGCTTATAAGACTTTTATAAATACGGGGGTTAGTCTAAAAACAGGACATTTTAAATAGAATAGAATATTTTATTTTGCTTTAAAACATGGTACCTACACAATAACTATTAAGATGGTACACAGATCTTAAAAAAGTTTGGACAAATAATGAAATGCAAAATATTAAATACTTATTGAAATTATCAACTAAATCAAAAAATAATTAACATACTTAAATTTAATAACAATGTCAAATTAAATAATAATGCAAATGGATATGAATTAAGACCCTGTAATAAAAAAAATACTATCAAATTATTGGCGAGCCGGTGGCGTAGTCAGTAAGATACCTACTTGCTTTCCACGCCGCAGGTCGTGGGATCTTGGTCGACCTACTAGGCGTTGTCGTGTAGGATGATCAACGTATGCTCTTTTTACACTGTGTTCCTTTCCTATTCACAGAATATCGCCGAACCCTCGGAGTGAGTGTGCCAAAATCGTAAAGCAATAATATTTCTCAAGTAAATTTATTTTAGTACCGTCGCTATCACAGTAATACATTTCTTAGAAATATAATAACACCCAACACTTAACCTATTCAGTACTCGACCCACGCGATCAAATAAAAAAAGATTTCAAGATACATCGTTAGCTTGACGTTGAACTCAGTAAACTACTTTTGCGAGTCGTTTTTACAATTGTGTGAATGGTAGTAAAACTAGGGCACGCAATATTTCTATAGCACGGTGCGTTAAGGGTTCTTCTCGCCTCTCACCTTGTAGTAACGATCCTATATTAGAATGTCAAGCGGCCCTTGAAAGCGAGAATGTTTTGCTGTTTTAAGTAGAGGCAAAGGAGGATTTACTGTGTTGACAAGATTAGGGTCTACTTGGACTAGGTGATTCTGTATGAATCGGCTCTACATCAGGGTTACCCCAAGTGGGATTCTATTATAGTCATTAGGATTTCCGCAAAATTATTGTTGAGTCATACTGTGATGGAACCAAATAGGTATCCATTAAAACATGCCTCACCCTACACAAAATACTAATAATATCGCTCTTTCTGCAGATGTTAGTAATAAAGGCCGAATGCTGTGAACAATTGGTTCTAAAAACAATAAGTTTGTCGGACAGCCATTAGAAATTTACAGAATTCAAAAAACATTAGTCTCGGGTTACAATCACCGACGCTGCGAAGACATCGGTTATTGCTTGCAGATGGCTGCAGTTTACAAATTACTTAAGATTGTAATATTTTTTGTTACTAGGAATTTGGAGAAATCGTGGGAACGTGTAAGGACGCCACGCGAGAAGAATGAGAGTGGGGACTACGCGGGTCCCGGCGGTGGCGTGCTAATTTTGGGAAAACTAATCTTGGTTTCGTTGTCGGTCGGAGAGGTTGCGAAGTAGAGTCTTTGTGTTAAGACGCGTATTAGTATATCTTAAACTAAGTACTAAATCTATGTAAAGTTTGGGCCTAAACTATAGTGTAACAGTTGTTGTATTATCAATGTAGTAATAATATTTGTATTATCGATGTGTTAATTTAATAAATAAAGTACAGTCAGTTATTGTGACGAGAAGTTGAGAGGCGAAAGCTGTACCGAGCGCCAGGGTAAAGCTAAGTATAATATCTTTGCCAGAGCAAGTGGTAGAATGTGCGTACACCTACCATCGTATTATTAATAATTGCACTATTTGATTTGCCCTACGTTTCATCCACACAACCACATGCTCTGATCAGTTGATGTGACTATTGTTGTTTATTATATGTACAGTTCATAGACGTAGCGTGTAAATACTAAGGGATTATAGAGTAGAGGATGATAATAGCATTGTATACGATGTATGAGATAAGGTTCTGACAAGTTTATTATTATTATAATACTGTAATTTTACAGTGTATCAATGTTAATATTCTTAAATATAAAAGACTGGCGAGGTTTTCGTGGGTTTTCCTCAAAGTAATTTTTCCAGCCCTCAGTAGACTCATTGCCAGATCCTCTCCTGAGGGTCTTTTGCTATTTCCGGTCTATAAACAAATTTATGTCTTATCATTTCATCACCCCAATACCCCTAGTAAATCAAAGGTCCTTCAGGCTTATTTAGACAGGTAAACCTTTCTTAAAGTAACACAAATCATTGTCAAGTCGGTGTAATAGTCTATATCACCTCATTCTTCGAGCACATGCATTTAGAGTTTAAGTAAGTACACTAAATCATACCAAATAGATCTTTAGCTGGTATAAGGCTTTTCTAGTGGGCAAAATTATAGGTATTTCTTTACGTTAGGTCTGGGATCCATCAAACTGAATATTAGGAGAGTAGTTACTATAGGAGGGTTAGGTTTTTCTATCCGAGTTAGGTAGGTTGATTTCTGTCAGTCTAGGTATCTAGTTAGGTAGGGTCTAAAATTATGACAACCAGCCTGCGCGAGTAGGTGGGGTCGTCACACGTGTTGCCGTGCGCCAGGATCTAGGTATCAGTAAAGCAAATCTTTACCCCTAGATAAAAGTGTTTGAGTTACTACAAAATCACAACGATCACTTTTAAAACTAGCTAATTTAACACTCATTTAATATCTCCAAACAGATATTACTAACACGAAATTACTCCGTGATATTTAAGTTAAATCGAAGGAGAGATGTATTTGAAAATTTAAATACTTGAAATCCTAGTTGTTAGGATAGGTATGGTGACGATTTTTGATTAGCGTGACTTCCACATAGAGTTACGCCATGGCTAGATATTATTATGACGAGACTCAACAGTGACTTGAGGATGGGCTCGCTACACGCTAACAAACACAACGTAGACAATATTAATAATTAAATTATTCTTTGAATTTGTGTGGTAGTTAAATATTTATTAATAACTTACAAGCTTAGAGACGATCACGAAATTAATTGTACTACTTTTCAAGTAAATACGTTCTTATGACCTTTGACTTGCTAGGAGGAAGTAAATATGTCAGAACTTATTATGTAACCTAAGTTCATATTTTATTTAGCACAGCCATGCTTTGCAGCCAAGCTAAAGGCGATAGAAAAAGAGACGCGGGGCGTCACCGTTCCTGACCGATAAGTATTATAAATTATAATGATTACTAACTCTAGCAAACCAACTGACACGAGAAGTCCCGCCGACGAGATGTGCAGATTATGAGATTATAACAATTTGTTCTAAATAATAAGACTTACAGGAAATTGTTAATTTATAGTTTTCAGTTCTCATGTATTAAGTATTCGAGGCAGCCAACAGACGAACCAATAATGGCGTGTACTAGCTTAGAGGAAGAGTTAGAACTTAAAATGTTATTCAAATTGTGTATTTGAGTATTAATAATTGATCAAAGCTAAGATAAGATACACTAAGTAAGAGAGTATTAGAGATTAGTTTGCCAATTTAAATGAAGTGTACTCTTTTAATCGGAAGATTTAAAAAGACATATAGTCAATTTAAATAGCACGCTGCGTTAAGGACAAATGTACTGGACATAAAAAGCTCATAATAATAATAATAGTATATGGTTATTTTAGGTATCAACCCATATTACATACATAATCTTACAATAGATCTTAGTATTAAAAACAATTTATTAGTATCATATAACAGGACTTATTAAGGTTTGGTAATTGACTGATAACTAAGATGATAATACCTACGAAATTTATCCTAATTCGTAAATAACACATTATTGTCCAAGGAAGTTGATAAAACTGGTGAAATTTATATGATCTATACCTAGTGATCAGTCAGTCAGTTCAGTTTCAGTAGATCAGTGTAGCATTGGGTTTAGACGAGGGTGATAATCATGTTGTATTGCACAAATGTGATGATAAAGCGTGTAAATAGCTTCACCACGGTGAACATGGATTCTTCAATAAAGTTTCATAATAATCTTATAATATACGAAAACACAATGTAAATTACCAGGGAATTGCAGGAATTGGAAAGGCCACTCAGCTATTAATTTACCCAATCTGAAAAATATTATTTAAATTTAGCCCAATTTGACTAGGACTTGTTGCAATAATTGGTCAATCTATTAAATGTTATTCCACGAATTCTAGTCCTTACATGAAGTAAATTTATATGAATCATTCGCCAATTATAAAGTACATAAACTTAAATGTGGCGCAGGATTTACATTATTATACCTATGCCTACTTATCTTGAACATGTTGTGGAAAAGTGAGATATGTGCTCATGTCGTTTGTGAAATATTTGAAGCTGATTAATATTTGTTAAATCATGTGGCGGTGGGCTGATACCAGCAAATTTGGTTGGATTGATGAAAGATCCCGAGTTCGAATCCCGGGTCAAATTATCGAACTATTGAATGGCCAAATGGTACTGAATTTCCAAACGGTAATATCTTAAATGTGTGTGTATGTTTGACAAATGGCGATAAGCTTTCCAATCAATTGAGACTAAGATATGTTGGTAAAGTAATGTGTAATCATTTTACCTACACTCACAAGAACTTAGGATGGAAAATGTTATTTAAATCTAATTACATTACCCAAACCATAAGTGTAATTTGGAAACGGCTCAACCGATTTTGATGTATTTTAGTGATAATAGGTTTAGAGGACGATAGAACGATGAGGTATACAAAAGAAAAATACCACGTAAACCAGAACACGTGTTGAAAGGATACATTGTAGCCTAGTGTGGCATGGCATGGCAGCTGTGGATAATATTACTATATGTAATCTACAAGTCTCGGGTTCAAATCCCAAGAAGTGATTTTATATTCTGATTATAAATGTAAGGATTTTACAAAGGGCTTACCTTGTATTTAAAATTTGGTTCGATTCCAAAGAATATTGTAGCGACTGTTAATGTAATATTTATACGATCCTAACAGTAACAGAATATATTATATTATACTGTTATGATTTTAGTAAGTTTGGAAAATAATAATAATTATAATAAGTTTGATTTATTAAGTTACTTAAAAGTAATAAAAGATAAATAATTAAATAAGAGGTCAACCTTATGATAGATTGCGTTGATGTTAGTGATGAGGATAATAGATGCAGTTGACGTAAATAGTTACGCTAGGTAAAGTACCACGAGGAGGTACATTGTTACAAAATACAATAGATTTAGTTTGCGTCGGGTTATAAACGAATTAGAGGTAGTCGGCAAGCACCAAATGTTTGGGTTGTTTAAACAAACGGGACAAAATTGCAGATGGTCAATAAACATTTAGAAAGGACCATACTAACGGCAAAAAAATAACTAAAGTAACTATACACATGTGTATTGGACATGATGAGAGCAAAAACATGTGGTTATAGTGGGTAGTATTCCACACTAATAGAGCGGAGTATTGAAATTAAAGTAAATAGCAATCACTTTAGAATTAGCTCTTATATCTTTGTCTGACATGACAATTGTAATAATAAATTAGAATTATATATTGAAATAACAAAACCCGCGATCTCATTTGAGAGTTGTGAGGAGACTCTTGTAAAGAAAGATATCTGTAATAATCATGAGTAAATTTGAATTTAGAAAGGCTTATTGAAGGAAGAGACGTAAGAGTGACTAATAATGAGGAAAGGTGGAAGGATAAATTTGGATTGGTTACACATGGACTAGTTACAATATAAAATTGTAAATAATTACTTGTTGCTATGTATTGGGCATCCAATAATGTTACACCTAAATAAATATAGCGTATGACTTCGTAGTCTTGTTCTGAAGGAGTGAAATAACTATTTATTTCTAAGGGAAATGTGGCGGCTAGTCCCAACTAGATTAAAGTATAACCTGTTTCGGTAACTTAAACTATAATGCTATTAAACATAATTTTATTTCTAGATATATAATGAGGAGATTGAATAATCTGTACTAATATTATAAAGGTGAAAAGTTGTAGTTTGAACGCACTGATTTTAGAACTTACAGCTCAGATTTTAAAAATAAAAATCTTGCCCTGTTACATGGCCCATTTATTGAGGAAGGCTATAGGTTACATTATCCCACTGCTGGGCATGATATGTAGTTTATGGGTGCGAAGCCGCGGCGGAAAGCTAGTTAAAATACTAACTGTTTATACCTATCATAAAATATACTTTTACAGTGAGCTGATGTATGTAAAGATGAAATTGATGATGATTATATGAACATGAATTTGGTTTTGTGAATTGATATTATTAGAATAGAATTAATGCAGAAAGGGTGATGTGGAAAAAATAAGGCTTACAGGTCATTAGAATTAAGCATTTTGTCCATTCATTTAAATATTCATGGACTAGGTACTCAAAGCCACGGTATTAGCGAGGTTAAAAGAGCTGCTGAATAATATAAAGTAGATAAGTTGTTGGTTGACACGCCGTTCTCGAAACTACTGGATGAAAAATAATAAATTCTTAGAGTGAAAAGCTCAATTGTCTAGAGAGGGTTGAGGCTGTATGACATCTTACCCAGAAATTACTGGATCGAATCCGTAAATTACTTTAGTGTTGAATACCTGATTTACCTAGAAAACATATAAGATCTTACATATAAGATCTTGTTACGACCAACCGAGATGAATTTGAGTGGGGCAGCTAATTTAATAACGAAGTACTCAGAATTGCATGCTATACATGTGTAAGAAAATCATAATGAACAATGGGTGAATTACTTTGAATTTTCGGCGTGTATGATGTCGGCATTCCAGGTAAAATAGTTTAGACAGTAAAAAACTAAATAATCCTATTCTAAGTAAAGTCCAGCAGAGGATTTGTACACGTGCAATGAAGAGGCGTTGATGGGTTCGAAAAACGTTATTATTTATTAAGTATTGTCCTTCTTTAGGAATAGCATAAAAGGGAGCAGTTGCTGTGGCTGTTGCAGACTTTTTAGAATCTTGTAGTTTAGCCTTACTAATATATACTTAACTTCTTTAGCCAGCGCAGTGAAAGGAGCGGCTGCTGTGTTGTTGCAGTTTTACTAGGATCGAATTTAAGTTTACTAATCTAATTGGTTTATTAATGACTAGCGGCCCGTCCCGGCTTCGCACGGGCATTAAACATTACATTTAGATTTGTTAATTTTAACAAATTCATAATAATAATAATAATATGACACATATTCATCCCTTTTTGCGTCGAGCTCCTAAAAAAGAGTAAATAAAAAAAAATAAGAATAATTAAATTCAGATATTATTTAATGGTTTTTTTGTATTTATGTGTTTTTTTTTGTATATTTTTGGGGTTTTTTTTCTTTTTTTTGATATATTTTTTTAATTTTTTGTTTTTTTTTTTCAATTATTGAGGTCATAACCCTAAAAGAAAATACATTTATTTTGTTAGAGCTTCTCTGTAAACAATATTTGATGTTGTTTTATTTTGTGGCAGCAAAATAAATTGATTTTCAGGGGCTCCGACTCGCGATAGACCAACATACAGTTGACCATGAGTAAAACATTTCTTTCGCAGATCGATCCCTACTAATTCGAAGGTTTGGCCTTGGGACTTGTTAATTGTTAATGCGAAAGATGTTTTTACCGGAAATTGAAGCCGTTTAAATGGGATTGGCAGATCAGTTGGGATCATCGGTATCCTCGGTATATGAGCTAGTTGACCACCTGCTGGGCCAGTGATAATAGTTGCTACTATTAAATTGTCCTTTAACTCCTTAATAAGCAGCCTCGTCCCATTACACATGCTCGGAGGGTTTAAATTTCTTAAAAGCATGATTGGGATTCCGATTTTTAACGTCAATTCATGGGGTGGCAGTCCAGAAGGGTTCAACGAATTTAAAAATTCCTGTGGATAATGGACTGCATCTTCAATATTCGTTACAGTGTCGATCGATTTGTATGTTTTTGTTTGGCCGGGGACTTTTTGAACAATCAGATTGTTTATTTCATTGACAGTATCATTCTTAGGTGATACTATAGCCCGAGAACACAGCCAATGGAAGTCTCTTTCGTGCAAATTCTCGATATCAGGGTATACAGAATCTATTAAATTTTCCAAATTATGGAGTATTTGGCCTAGAGACTCATCCAGAAGAATGTCACAATGACCGCTTAAATTTGGAGTTGGAAAAATTCCTTCCCCAAGTTTTAGCAGTTGCTGTGGGAAATCGCTATCAGTGATTCCATGAAGATGAGCTCTCATATTTGTCCTTAATTTTAATGTTTCAATCGTAGTCCATAAGGGAGACGATTTCAAGCATGCCTTGATGATATCTGCTCGCGTGCCTCTGTTAATAACGGGGAGAGTATTTTTGATGCCCTGGCCTGGGAACTATTTCTAGAAAGTTGAGATCTTGATCTTTTAGGCATTTCAAAATGACAAAAGAAAAAATGCCTTTGAACTAAATTAGCATAACTGTAAGCTATATATGCTACTATATTACAACGTACACAACTACCTACTATTTATTAAAATTAAATTGAAAATCATGAAAAATATTCAAGTAATTTATTAGGTTAATAACTAAGTGAACAATATTTTATATAAATGGGTTTAGTTCTGAAAAGAACTTTTTAAATCGGTTTAGTTACTTACTAAACGAATTATTATCAAGCGTAAATTCCGCACACGTCCATCACGTAGGGAGCCGACCGCGCGAGTAAGCCGCGCGGCAAGTTTATTTCGTGATCTTAACCCCCCTCCCGTACCCCTGCCCGAGTGACGCCTACAACGCATAGCTAGCCGAATACAGTTTATTTTTTAATTTTTTTTTAACTCGTGATATCTTTTGAATGGATTGTCAGAATCGAATAATTCAAAAAGTAATATAAAGATATTGAAGCAGTCTTAAATAATACATCATTTATTTTGATAAGGGTTAATACCAAGGTACAAATAAAGAGCTTTTTGTAGCGGTGGTATTTTAATTTCTTTTTTTCAATAAAAAAACGCTTATTGTGACATGACTGTAATAGTAAGAGATATGCTGCCGCTGATTTTTAGTAGATAATGGTGTGTTCTAAAAAAATGTAGTATATCATTTTGTTCTATCATCAATAGTTTTCGCAGCGCACGCGATGTAAGGTAGTTTTTTGATATTTTTTTCACACCTTGGATTACGTTATCGTAATTTTAGTAAGGATGCCTATTTTTTTTGAAAATGAAATATAGCCTATGTCACTCAGAAATGATGTAGCTTTCCAACAGTGAAAGAATTTTTCAAATCTGCCAAGTAGTTTCGGAGCCTATTCAATTCATACAAACAAACAAAAAATCAAACCTTTCCTCTTTATAATATTTGTATAGATATAGATAGATTAATAATAAATCTTATTGCACAGATATATGCATGTCATAGTTATCTACAAGCATTATTACTTGTCATAATATAACTATATTTCAGCATTCTAGAATTCTATTTGCATTTTATCAGCCTGTATGTTTATGTATTTTCTATATATATTAACGATTCTGAGGCTGGCTCTCTTTTGAATAGACACCTTGTCCTGGTTGCTGGTAGCATCTAGTAAGTGGCCATTACTAGTTGTTCTCAGTATACAGACGGGAGTGGCCTTCACTGGGTACTGGTGTGTACGCGTATCGCTCTACCAGTTCCGGTGTGCAAGCGCCTTTGCCACCGACGGATATTCCTAGTAAATTGCCTACTACTAGAGTAGTTGAATTCACTAGGCGAGTATCTGACGAGCGGGCGAGATGCTTCCACTAGACGACCAGCAGAAGCGTCTCTCCTACTCCAGTGATACCTGGTATAGCCGTTTCGGCCTCTGCCGGATATTTCTGGCGTATGCGTTTCGCCCGGAATCTAAAGACTTTTGACGCCCGCGCAGCCCACATAATAATATATGCATCATGAATCGTAAAGGCTATACTATACTTGGATCCAGATAATTTAGTGACATCGCTAATGAATACGAGAAATCGGAATTACTTAAAATGTTGACGCCAAAATACCATTGCATATGCCTCAAATAAAGTAGAATAAAAGGCATGATATAGCCTTTCCGGTCCACCTTGTATATCCAACTTGGAACAAAAAAAAAAAACAAATGGCAAGCACTATGATGATGCTAAATTTATTCCGGCAAATGGCTCTTAATAATTTGTGAGATCTCACCAAAAAAATAAACAAAAACCAAGCAAAATTTACAAAGGGGGAACAAATAAAATGATGATATATCAAAAAAAAAAACAATAGCTATGCGCATAGCCACAGCCAGCCGATGTATATTGGGCAGAGAAAAGAAAAACTCTTAATGGGCAAAGACCGACTTGACGAATTATAAGGCTGTATTATGTTGTACATAGATGTTACAAGTAAAACTAATAGAGATTTTATATTAACTTGTTTGTAAAACTGGTTACAGTAGCTCCGAAGTGTTGAAGCATTGTGCGGTCGTTGTTGATAAGCAGAATTACAGCGCACCACATGCAGAGGGCAGCTCGATGAGTTGAACGAGTGTTGGTTGTAATGCAGAGGGATGCTTCAGTGTCCTGAACTTCAGCTGCCTACGAAGTCGAGCAAGAGGCAGCGTGGACAAACAACCAGGCTAAGCCAAATTAAACTAATATATTTATTCTTTACCTTACTAGCTTAGTACATATGTTGAACCCTAGGTGATGATCAAGAAACTTACTAATCAGGGGGTGGTTCAGATTTAATGTACAAGAAGGCACAATTATACTGTCAGAGTACATCCACTTATAACGATCAGGGGGTGGTGATAATTCCTGTTCCGTCTGTTCCTCCTAGATCAAATATTTTATGGCATTGATTGACTGGACAGGCGAAGGCAAATTCTACATGAGGTTATTTCAACTATAACCTTCTGAAATTTTATTCAGCTGTAATGATCTGGGGGTGGTGATATTTCTTTCCGCTTATCCCATCTAAACTTAATACTATAAGCTTTGAGAAAAAAAAAAGAGAGGCAGAAGCGAATTCTACACGAGGTTATTTCAATTATAACCTTCTGAAAGTATATTCAGCTGTAATGATGGGGTGGTGATATTTTCTGGTCCGCATGTTCAATTTAAACATAACATTGTAAGCATTGGTAATAAATAAGAGAGGCTAAGGTAATTCTTACAAGGGGTTATTTCGACTATAACCTAATACATTCTAGTAAAGTTCAAGTTGGAATATGAAGTTTTATCGTTCCTTGTAACCTAACTGTAACTTTCTGAAGGTTTATCCACAAATTAAGATCTGTTCATAGTGACATTTTCTGTTAAGCCTGTTCCATTTTGACCTAATAATATGAAGATTTTAATTAACTGGAGAGGCAAAAGAAATTCCTACAAGAGGTTATTTCGATTATAGCCTAACACATTCTAATAAAGTTCAAATTGGAAATGAAGTTTAATCGTTAAGGTTAACTCTTAATCTTCATTTGGGGGTGGCGTGTGATGGAACCAAATAGGTATCCATTAAAACATGCCTCACCCTACACAAAATACTAATAATATCGCTCTTTCTGCAGATGTTAGTAATAAAGGCCGAATGCTGTGAACAATTGGTTCTAAAAACAATAAGTTTGTCGGACAGCCATTAGAAATTTACAGAATTCAAAAAACATTAGTCTCGGGTTACAATCACCGACGCTGCGAAGACATCGGTTATTGCTTGCAGATGGCTGCAGTTTACAAATTACTTAAGATTGTAATATTTTTTGTTACTAGGAATTTGGAGAAATCGTGGGAACGTGTAAGGACGCCACGCGAGAAGAATGAGAGTGGGGACTACGCGGGTCCCGGCGGTGGCGTGCTAATTTTGGGAAAACTAATCTTGGTTTCGTTGTCGGTCGGAGAGGTTGCGAAGTAGAGTCTTTGTGTTAAGACGCGTATTAGTATATCTTAAACTAAGTACTAAATCTATGTAAAGTTTGGGCCTAAACTATAGTGTAACAGTTGTTGTATTATCAATGTAGTAATAATATTTGTATTATCGATGTGTTAATTTAATAAATAAAGTACAGTCAGTTATTGTGACGAGAAGTTGAGAGGCGAAAGCTGTACCGAGCGCCAGGGTAAAGCTAAGTATAATATCTTTGCCAGAGCAAGTGGTAGAATGTGCGTACACCTACCATCGTATTATTAATAATTGCACTATTTGATTTGCCCTACGTTTCATCCACACAACCACATGCTCTGATCAGTTGATGTGACTATTGTTGTTTATTATATGTACAGTTCATAGACGTAGCGTGTAAATACTAAGGGATTATAGAGTAGAGGATGATAATAGCATTGTATACGATGTATGAGATAAGGTTCTGACAAGTTTATTATTATTATAATACTGTAATTTTACAGTGTATCAATGTTAATATTCTTAAATATAAAAGACTGGCGAGGTTTTCGTGGGTTTTCCTCAAAGTAATTTTTCCAGCCCTCAGTAGACTCATTGCCAGATCCTCTCCTGAGGGTCTTTTGCTATTTCCGGTCTATAAACAAATTTATGTCTTATCATTTCATCACCCCAATACCCCTAGTAAATCAAAGGTCCTTCAGGCTTATTTAGACAGGTAAACCTTTCTTAAAGTAACACAAATCATTGTCAAGTCGGTGTAATAGTCTATATCACCTCATTCTTCGAGCACATGCATTTAGAGTTTAAGTAAGTACACTAAATCATACCAAATAGATCTTTAGCTGGTATAAGGCTTTTCTAGTGGGCAAAATTATAGGTATTTCTTTACGTTAGGTCTGGGATCCATCAAACTGAATATTAGGAGAGTAGTTACTATAGGAGGGTTAGGTTTTTCTATCCGAGTTAGGTAGGTTGATTTCTGTCAGTCTAGGTATCTAGTTAGGTAGGGTCTAAAATTATGACAACCAGCCTGCGCGAGTAGGTGGGGTCGTCACAATACGACGGTCACAAATTTTATCTTCAAATAAAATATGCGATGAAAAGAACTCATTACTTTTATGTAAGTAGACAGGTTAGCAAGATAGATACCTAGGTTCAGCCCGGACTACACAGCTATGCAAATCATTTGATTTAGGATTCTTTCACACTTTACTTCAACCCTTTTTAGTGTCCCACAGCTGGGAACTGATGTTCTCTTAACCAAATTGCGAGTTGAGAGAGTTTAAGCCTTAATACACACGCTGACAAAATTTATTTATTTAAAGATGTGTGGGTACGAACGAAGATCGAACTCATGACCAAAAGCGAAGTGAATATGATTAGTAAAAATATTAATAATGCAACCCGTTTTAGAAGTTTACAAAAAACTAGTTTCAATTTATCATACCTTGATTCGATTCATTCAAAATTAGGCTAACAAATAAACCATTTTTAGTTATATATAGTTTGTTTATTTTTTCAGTACCTAGGTACTCCCCTCAGGGAGCGTGTAAAATGGAAAAATTAAATGTATTTTCACGTATATTTGAAAAAATTAAAGTTTCCAAAACTGTTAATTTCTTGTCCCGATGCACTTCTAATTCAGTATAAATAGAGATTAAAGCAAATAATGAAACACGTGTTTTTTATTTTTCTTTAAACAACCTTTGGAGTTTGTATAAGATTTGTTTATATGATCAACGTGAAAGCTTGTACGTATGTGTGTAGATGGAACTATGTTACTCTTACACGCAAAAACTGTTGGACGAATTTGGATGGAATTTGGCACAGAGATAGCTTGTAGTCTGGAACAGCACACAGGCTATTCTATAATAATCAAATGGCCGCACAACAATCACTTTCCTTTGGAGAAAAACCATTATTATTACAAACCTACTCAAATGAAATGAAAATAACATATCAAATGGGTATCATTACAAGACAACACGAAAAAGATGAGAGGAGGGTTCAAAAGCAATTAGTTTTACGTCACACGCTTTTGTTTAATTATTGCACACATTTATTCGCACATTAGGAAAGCAAAAACGGGACCGTTCTGAAATAAATTGTCTGTTATGTGGAATTCGTTTCTACTAAACCCTACTAAAACACAATATATTTAAATAAATCATATACCTACACTGTATATTGCTTGTTATATGAAATTTCAATTTTTTTCCTATAATAGGCTTGCGCTTGACCACTACTTGCCTGATGTGAAGCTATGATGTAGTCTACGATGGAACGCGGTTACTCAGTTAATACCGATTCATTCGTGACTTGAAGGCAGGCGGATTATAGCTGCTATCGGGAAACATAGACGCCGGCAGCGAATTCAACAACTTGACAGTTCGCATAATACAAGTGGAAGCAAAGCGCTTTGTGCGTAGCAGTGGAATTTTCACCATATAACGGTGACGCATAGTCGTACCTACCTTAACGTAAATTTATTGCTTGGTAACAGTTGAGTAGTTTTCGAAATCTTAAAGTATTCTACTTTAGCTAATAGCTCTCCGACACATTTTACATCAGCAGTGGGATTAATGCCTTGTACTATGCGTTTCAAATAAGAATAGGACTGGACTCGCGGCTAATTTCATACCAAAAACCAAGCAAAAGTAACGCCAGCAACAAAATATCAAACCAAACCACAGACAATAATATTATTTTAAAATGTATGGAAAACTAATTTGTGAATGTAGCAAAACTACTTAGGTATGTAGCTACATACAGCTACCTATCTAAGTACATTTACGCGCTGGGTAACCACAAATTTGTACACAATTACATGAGCAAGGATATAAACACACGTTTTACCTTATAACACCGCTTTTTTACCGACTTCTAAAAGGAGGAGGTTATCAATTCGACTGTAGTTTTTTTATGTTTGTTACCTCAGAACTTTCGAATGGGTGATCCGATTTTGATATATATTGTTTTAATTGAAAGCTGATGCTTCCCGTGTGGTCCCAATTCAGTTTGGTTTAGTTCTGAGAATGGCATCCGTGGAGTCGGTTTTTTTGTTAATATTTTAACTTATATAATATTGTTCGAAGTTAATAAAATATGTTCGTACCTAAATATTTGACTCCAAATTTCCAATCTCACTGAAACCGCAATAAAATACCTACACGCATTTTTTTTTCCATCTAGATGTGATTATTATATCAAACAAACCTTTTTGCCCACCGTACTGAAAAATGTGCAGTTTTTGCGCATTCCGGTCCAAGATGGCGGATTTCCAGTCCTATTATTATTTATTGTATTATTATTATTATTTTTATCTAGCAGTGCAATAATTTTTCAAATCGGACCAAGAGTTTGAAGAGTAGAGGGTATATTTAGTTACAACTACTAGAGTTATATTTGATGAAATAAACATGCTTTATTGATTAGTTCAAGTATTTTCAATTACCACTCAAACCGAGAATTTCGCATATCAAAAATGTGAAGCATCCAAATGGCAAATAAATATCTAGGCCGAACATATTCCAATTGAAAACTTATAAAATAAATTCAGTAAAACATTTTTTAAATCTATTTCCGTACAGCATTTGTTAGTTGCAAATTAAAAATGAATTCACATGAAAATTCATATTGATCTAAACGAGAATATTTTGTTAGAAGAACAAACATTTTATTGATTTAGCTAAAATAGCTTGGAAATCACTGGTTTTCAAACATAAAGCTTTCTAGCCTTTTCGAAACCACAGATAATATCACTTCAACCTTTTTAATGTCAAACTACTGGGCAAGGGTCTTTTCTCAACTATCTTACGAGTTAGAGAGTTCAAAACTTAATCCACGCACACTTGCCAAGTGTGGATTGGTGGATGTCACATGACCTCTAATGATTAGTTCTTAGACCCACCGGATTCTCACGATGTTTCTCCACTGCTTAACGTCGATGAAGGATCAGCGATATTAAGCAGTGGAGATAAGACAATTCACACAAAGATGCGTGGGCACGACCGGGGATTCAAACCGCGTTAATTTCAAAGGCGAGGCCGATACCGCTGCGCTACCTCTGCCACCATGAATTGACTTGCAACTACCGCTACTTATGTAAAAGTGCATGTGTGACATTAGTGAGGCTATAGAAGTATGTTCAGATCATAGCAAGTCTCTAGTCTTTGCCTACCAACATGGGAAAAAGGCGGGATTGTATGTCATATATAAGTAATGTCACAGCGAATAATTACTGGTTCTAAGTTGGTGAATACGAAATACCTTTACGATTATTACCGAATCCCAAACCGATATCTTAGCGGTTGATTAAATTCCATAGAATTACTGCTTTACCAAAATGTCGCCGTTTCATAAACTTTACATAGACAATAATTTAATTGCAAAGTTTTGGGACGTGAAGGGATAGTTTAGGACCGCATCTCACTTGATTTAATAGACCAGATGAATTATATTCTAATTTATATTGACTTCAATTTTTTTTAGTATCCCACTGCTGGGCACAGTTCTTCCCTCAACTATCTTACGAGTTGAGAGATGCTAGCCAAGTGCGGGTGGGTAGATGTCACCATGTCCTCGAATGATTAGTTTTAGACATGCCGTTTTCCTCACGCTGTTTTCCTTCACCGATATTGAGCAGCGGAGATGAAACAATTCACACAAAGATGTGTGGGTGCGACTGGGATTCGAACCCGCGACCTTATATTTCAAAGGCGAGGCTCGCATCGCTGCGCTACCACTCCTGCTCTCTCTACTCTAACCAATAGCTCTATACCTATCTTGGTATAGATTTTTTAGAACCTATTAACTCTCTCTACTCTATAGATAATAATAATAATAATAATAATAGTTACTAAAAAATGTATCAAAAAATATTATTTCAAACAAGTTTGGTTTTCATTGTATCGGCTACATTGATTATGCCAAAGAAATACTGAACAAATCTAAGAAGTACCTTTTGACGTTCCACTGTTTTCTATTAAATTAGCTTTATAGAGACGTAATTCACACTATTTTTATTAGCTTTCCTGTAAAATAATTGAATTATGAAGCTATTTTTATTTTAACATAACATAATTTTCATACAAAAAATAAAATTCTAAATGTACTACGTTTAGAATTGTCAAACGATACTTCTTAGATTTGATGGACTGTACATCATTTTGAAGTTTCCGAGTCCATACGTATTCCGTTCATTTTAACTTTAAGTTGCTGTTAATATTTTTCTTTAAAAAAAATGTCAGTACTTTCCTTACTATAACTTTACTTCATCCAGAAATATATCAAAGTACTTGTAGCACGCAGTGACACTGGCCCAAGGATACTGTCACGTGATCAAATTAATAAATACCGACCTATGTTTTCCAGTGTTTCGAGTATATCTATCATAATTTGTGCAACGACTCATAAAATAACATCATTATGACGGTTCATTTGGTGACCTGATTGGTATTTTCATCAAAATTTCATAATGATTCTATAACGCCATTTATTATTCCACGTGGAATAAACTACTATCTATCAATCCTAATAGGTACTATTATAAAACCTTATAGCGGTGGCGCATGGCGCAGCGGTACGGGTCTCGCCTTAGAAAAATAAGGTCGCTGGTTCGAATCTTGGTCGTGCCCACACCACATCTTTATGTGAACTGTTTCATCTCCGCTGTTCAAAATCAGTGAAGGAAAACATCGAGAGGAAACCGGCACGTCTAAGAACTAATCATTCGAGAACATGTGACATCCACCCTCCCCGCATTTGGCCAGTGTGTGTGGTTTAAGGCCTAAACTCCCTCAACTCACAAGATAATTGAGAGAATACCCGAGCCCAGCAGTGAGACACTAACAAGGATAATGTTTCTAGTACCGCTATTTTCACTAAGCGGTAAAGCAAGTAACATTTGAGTCAACCTCTTTTTATAAAGTGGTTAACAACAGCAGAACATGCTGAAGTCTTTAAACAAAACTTCGTTCAACATCTATAAATTAAAGATATTGTTAAAAATTTAATCAGACGTTCCAAAGTTAAAGTTTTAAACGGCGCAAATGAAATTACGTACCCTCTTATCTGTTAAAAGTTTCTTTTGGACGGAATTTAATATAACCTCGGAAGTTAGTATCTTGCTGGTTTGGGCAAGGGTTACGTGTGAATTAATTTAATGTGAGACATTCGACGCCTATCACCAGTTTTCTTTATAAGCCCTTTCTCTGCTTTATTTATAACTGAGAAAGTAACACTGCCCGTTTATTACAAGTTTATGCCCACACTACAAAAATGAAATGGCTTTAATGAAATTTTGAGGCATCATCTTAACACCAGTGCCTCCGAAATATTTGCGCAGAACTGCACTGATGGTTCCCACGCCATCAGTGCAGCAGCACCATGGAGCAGCGGTGGCGCAGCGGTACGGACCTCGCCTTAGAAAAATAAGGTCGCGGGTTCGAATCCTGGTCGTGCCCACACATCTTTGTGTGAATTGTAACATCACCGCTGCCCCATATCGGCGAAGGAAAACATCGTGAGGAAACCGGCATGTCTAAGAACTAATCATTCGAGGACATGTGGCATCCACCAACCCGCACTTGGCCAGCGTGTGTAGATTAAGGTCTAAACTCTCTCAACTCATAAAATAGTTGAGAGAAGACCCAACAGTGGGACACTAAAAAGGGTTGAAGTTTTTTTTAAGCACAAAAAAGGTGCGTCAGTGATGAGGTTGCGAGGGAATCACCAGTATCCTGCAAATTGTTGCTGCAGACCTGCGTTCGTCTGTGTTGAGGCACTTTATAGAGGTGATGCCCAAATAAGACAATGAAAATAATGAGAATATGAAAATGTGCCTTATCTATTGTGTGTCTATCCCTGACAGAGTGTCTCTGCACGCAGGTCTTTTAATTTTTAAATCACATATTTTTTTTTTAATTACTAACGATAGTTTTGTAAGTTAAAGTTACTAACCCATGGATCATAGTTACTTGAACAAATAAAATTTTGAATTTGAAAATTTGAATTTGAATTAAACCAGAGCACTGATTTTGTTGCGGTTTTCCGATCTAAATACACTAATGTACTTTTAGTTTGTGACAAGCTAATAAAGAGTGTCAAAATTAACCGTGCCAGTGAGAACCGTATTTAAATTCACGTCGTGCCGACAGGACAACATTTAGAACGTAAAGTACCAACCTAATGTATTTGAGTGTTCCGGCAAGCGGTTTCCGATGTTCCGGGTACATGATTAACTGTTCTGTCATTAGGTTTGTGAAACCGACCGGTGACGTATTATGTGTTAAAAGCGATTGTGTTTCCGTTGAAAGAATTGAATGCGAATATACGCACTGTATAACAGCATCTCTTTCTTTCACTGGAATCATAATGGTTTTAAACACTCATAATACGCCATCTGATATCAGACCCGCATAGCTTGGTACCCTCGCTCTACACTGCATATCATCCGACCACGAGCTGATTTGATTGGTTCGTTCAAGGACAAGAACTTAGACCGACTTCAAAAAGAATCTAAATGAATTAAAAAATAATTTTACTTAGCCAACGTAATTCGTATTGCGATTTAGGTAGTCAGAATTTTTTTATAATTATTTGATATCATTTGATGTCGGCGCAATATCTAGGTATAGGAGGTATTATCAATCTTTCTCACACAGTAAGATATGTATACTCTTTCAAATAAAAAAGAATTTTGAGAATCTGTTCACAAATGGGGAAATGAAATAATCACTGTACCTACATACCTACATAAAAAAATACATACATTGGAACATACAACCTCCTATTTTTTTTGGAAGTCGGTTGAAAATTAGTTATCTACCCCGATACGCTGCCAACTTTTCCTATGTTTACATAGTGAAATAAAATGTTTCTAGAATTAAAAAAAATTAAAGTTACGTGCAGTGTTTCTCAATCTCTTTGAAATGTACCCCTAACTTGTTAAAAAATAGTGACGTCTTAAAAGTAACTACGAGCATTTGGTAAACCTTGCGTGCCTAACCTTCCGTTGATCTTGTAACCTCGAGCCCCATATAGGGCCGTCTCCAAGAGCGAGAGAGTCGTGACGATAAAGCAAAGCAAACCCCAGATAGTAAGACAGCGTTGTTCAAACTTGTTCAAATTTATCTAAAATAGCTAGAAAAGATACGTTTTAATTATTCGATTCAACGATCTTTGTAATGAATTGATTTTAAAAACGAAAAATTACTAAAGATTTAATACTTGAGTAGATCGACATTGAAATTGTTTTAAATATCTATTTTTTTATTCTTCGATAGGCTGGCGCTTGACTACAACTTGCCTGATATTAAGCAATGCTGTAGTCTACGATGGAATGCGACAGCTCAGTATACCGATTCATTCATGATTACGAATGATTATCGGTGAAAAGGAAGGTGGCATTGTCACCTAATTTTCACCACCCGGGGACCACGTGTGAGGATTCAACTAAAGGTGTAAACCCACGGACGATGACTCAGCCCCCAAAAACAATAGTTTTATAAAGCTGAACAGTTTGTTGGTTAGGTTGAATGCGCTTATTTTATAATAATACTAATAATATAATATTGTGGGACATTAACACACACGGTCATCTAGTCCCAAGCCAAGCAGAGCTTGTGTTATGGAAACCAGATAACTGGTATCTATACTAATATAATAAATGCGAATGTAAGTTTGTTTGTTACGCTTTCACGCAAAAACTAATGAACCGATTTGGATGAAATTGGGTATGGAGGTAGTTTGAGACCCGAGAAAGGACATAGGATAGTTTTTA
The DNA here is from genome assembly GCA_936450015.1 of Meganola albula. NCBI lineage: Eukaryota > Metazoa > Arthropoda > Insecta > Lepidoptera > Nolidae > Meganola > Meganola albula. The sequence continues at coordinate 5,212,268 of OW388155.1, read as the reverse complement.
TCCGACTGCGCAAAAAGAAGGTAATGTTTTGGCGCGATAACCGACACAAACGCGGGCGAAGCCGCGGGCGGAAAGCTAGTATACTATACATATAATACTTTTCTTTTGTAAATAAGTACTTATAATAGATATTTACACCCAGACTCGACACAAACACAAATGTTCATCACTAATGTTTGTCTCGGGTGGGAATCGAAACCAAATAATAGAACACCATTTTATTATTAATATACTGTACCACAAAACCTAATAGCAAATAACTACATAACATACCATAACATAGCCACAATGACTGTGAGCGTTATTCGTAACGTTAAGCTTGATCAAGGTACTAGGTCAATATCAGCAGATAAATACATAGTGCCCAGAGTAAGTAATTACTAAGGAGATAAAACGTTAGAAAAAAGAATACCTTATCTTCTTAACAGCTTGCCAGCCGACATTAGGGTTATGGACGTTAGGTAAAATCACTCAAAAAGTCTTACTTAGCCGTTTGAATACTGTATAAGTGTACACCTACATATACCGACCTATTATATTGTTAAAATTTCACGCACTGTTATAATTATTGTTATCCTGAATGTGTGCACCCACAGATAAACTGTGGAAACAGTTTTTTGGGGCTATGAAATATTGTAATGTTGTGAAATTTGATAATAAAGATACATACATACTCCTGTATCACTCACAGGTGTAGGCAGAGGTGAATGTCACCCAATTTTTGTTGGCATGTTTAGGTTATGAAACTTACCAAAAAAAATGAAGTAAATAATAAACCAGCAAAAAAGCGAGCGGAATAAAAACAATTAAAATAATCTACATTTTATACAGATGAAAATTCGTTGATATTAATGGGGAAACCGATGTTCCCCTAAGGGTCTGTCCATTTAGGGGTCCGTTGAAAAGCCGGAAAAGCATTCATCCATCACTGCGATTTACTGCCCCATAGGTGTTATTTAAGGCCATGGGACGCTCATATTGTGGCGTGTTGTATGTTTGTACAGAATTTTATTGACCATGCATGACCGATAAACACCGATTAAATACCTATAGGATCACCAGCTAGTTGTAATTGTTCGTTCAAAGAATAAAAACTTGAACGAACCAATCAAAATTAGTCCCTTCCCCAATACCCCGCCAACTTTTGACTGTTAGAATTTCATACAATATTTAAATAAAGAGAGGTCTGGTACGTATTAGTCGGTGCCGATATATGACCGAATGATGTTGAACATACCTTTTGATAACCTCACTGATACTGTACTTAATAAATCTGTGTTGGGAAATAGTAAAAAAGTTGAATGATTTCGTACATAGCCTTTCGGGAAGTGCACAAGTAGTATTTTATGAATTTATGAGAAGGTTCTAAAAAGGTTCCAGGCTCTAAAATATCCCCTTGAATAATAAAAAGAGCTAATTTCCAAAATTAAAAGAACGTCGACAAAATTCAGTAAAAAAACAAAAATATTTTTCTCTAAATTCAAATTTAAATTTCGAAAGTCAAAGAAAAACAAAACAAAAAGTTTTGAAGTAGGTACAGAGGGGAAGAAACCGCGACGTTTCATTGTTTACTGAAAACGGAAAGAAACAAGTAACGCTCGGGTTTCGGACAAAAAGTTTTGTGTCTTGAGGTTATCAAACAAAACAAAAAATACAATAATATGTACCTATCAATAATTCTGTGATACAATAGCAATAACTATATTTTAATAGCTTGATAATCTGTATTTAGGTAGACAAATTTGGACTTGATTGTCAATGTACGGAAAATCAATGAAATCTTCAAAATATTTCTGTGATAAAACTTTTCTATTTATTGAAAACTCGGTCATATGCAAAACTTTACAAGACTAGTAATTCTATTTCAATTTCAATATAATAAAATACAAATAAGATAAAATTAAATTCTAACTTAAAACTAGATAGGGCGTCATAGAATTCCACCGAATTGAATTCATTGAGAATCCTTGGGGGAATGTGCCCAGAAGGCTGGCAGCAGTGTCAGACGTCTATATATTTAATTGAAAAGTGCACAATAGATATAATCTACTTTTTCTTTACATAGTATAAAATGAAGCCGCTTCCGCTGTCTATTCGCGATAATCTCAAAAACTACTGAACGGATTTTCATGCAGTTTTTAATAGAAGACAGAGTTATCCATGAAGAAGGTTTAAGTGTATAGCGGGGCGGGTCGCTAGTTTAGTTATAAAGCTCTATATTTCTTGTCTATTCTTAAAAAGAACAAAACTTAAAATTTAAAATGTTTTGAGAAAACCTTTCTTAAAATTTTATTTATGGGTAGATAACACAACGAAAACGACACCAATTTTATAAAGCTTTGCAGATTTATAAGTTACATGCACTTTTTATTTTTCCTTGTTTATAGTAAAACTGAAACATTGACAAGACAAATATATCAATATCAGTGAAATTATCATTTTAACTTTCGGATAATGAAAGTTACCTTTTGATGAACGGAACCCAAAAGAATACAAGTATCTATCTACTTGATATAAAAAGTCTTTAGCTAATACCGATGAATCGACTCGTAAATTAAGAACATACAATATTTTCTTCTTTCGAATCAACATGAAAGAACCAGCCTATTTGTACTGAAGCACAAACAAACTAAAATAAATATTGTGCCTTACATTTATAAAGAAAAATATAAAACCTAGATACAAAACGATCTCATTTTCAGTATTTCTGAATATCTATCTGAGACAGAATAAATAATGCATGTCTCGAGTAATTTTGATGTTATTATCTAATTTTGTTCGTAGGCCTGCAGCTTCACAAAGTATAGATAATATTCTCTATTTGTACTGTCGATTAAAAAGCAGTCCCTTACGTTAGACTGGGAGCCGACCATAGTAGAAATGGGAAAAAGGCAAGGTAAAATGATGATGATTAATCGGATCGGTTAGGCTATATGATGTCACATACCTACCTAATGCCACTAAAACGATAAGCTATTGAATGAATCCTGCATCGCACAAGCAAAGATTTTCTGATAAAATTAATGCCTATTAGAACTTCTTGAAAAGAATTGTGTTTTAACTTCTACTACACCAGATCCTCCAGTTCCCACATCTATTCCATCCGTCCTTATTCTAACTATTCGCATAATTTTCAACAATTTTTTTTTTCCTATTATAGTTGTTTTATTTGAATATTTTCTTTTATACAAGTGAATTTTTAAATTGTTTGTGTCAAACAAATGTTCAAAATGCAAAATGCATGTGTTATGCAAAGTCAATTAAGCGATTTAGGCTTAAAACGATACCAAACAAAGTTTGTTTCACATCAATTCATAGAGAGCGAATGTTACTATAAAATTGTACTAGATATAGATAAATACTGTGACTGTTAAATTTCAAAGAAGATACATTTTTTTTGTATTACTGAACAAACTTTTATCTGTAGATCGTACCGAATAGTAATCTCTTATTTCAGTTTCATTAAATGAAAGGCTAAAATATTTTTTTTCTACAGATAAGCCCAAAGTCAAAGTTTGAAGGACAGTCTTTATCGTCGACGACTGACTAGGGCTCAGATAAACGCCGTTTATAAATAAAAAAGCTGACTTTTGTCTGTCCTTGTTTTTTACGACGGGCCGGTTGCATGGTTGGTAAGATACTTGCTTTTCACGCCGCAGGTCGTGGGTTCGATTCCCACCCGAGACAAACATTAGTGATGAACATTTGTGTTTGTGTCGAGTCTGGATGTAAATATCTATTTCATGTATAGAAAAGAAAAGTAATATACGTATAGTTTATACCAGTTATCTGGTTTCCATAACACAAGCTCTGCTTAGCTTGGGACCAGATGACAGTGTGTGTTAATTTCCAAGAATATTTCAATATATTTATATTTAGACTACTGAAAGGACCTAGCGGTGTTTAATAGGAATGACGACAATGGTATGAAAAATCTTATTTTAATAAGTCCCTCAGCAAGACTATTAAAAAAATTAGAGACTTAATTTTTGCTTTGTCACTGAAATGAAATAAATAGAAATTGGTTCACGTATAACAAACAAAAAAATATCTGTCGAAATGTACACCTACTCCGTTTTTTGAAGTCGGTTTAAAAATATAAAATGAACCATCATTAGCTAGGTGTTAATTTGTTGTAGCGTTAATTGCAATACACAAGTAATACTTCTTGAACCTACAAAGACTTGGCTTCATTCCATCTGTTCACGCTCGGTTTATTATACGGAATGTGGTCCAAAATTAAAGTACTCACAACTTAAAATCTAACAGAATAGTGGTGCAATAAATTGTTTTTCGAGTTTCGGAATTCAAACAAAATCTTAGTTTTGTACCGACAAGATATCTACTCGACCTTATATTTTGTGCTTCCCGCGACGACAAAAGTTTTTTTTTTCATACAATATTTGAATGAAGTTGTGCCTAGTACGTATTTCTATCATGATTTGAACGTTCGTGGCTTAACTCAAAGACTTAATTTATGTACAATTGAGCTGTAATTTTTAACCCCGACAAAAAGGGTGTTATAAGTTTGACGAGTATCTCGGTGTAGGTACTTATTAGTTTAGTGGCGATGATTTATTTTTATCACCTTTCCCTATGATATTTTTAAAACCCTTTTTAGTATTCCACTGCTGGGCACGGGTCTTCTGTCAACTATCTCACGAGTTGAGAGAGTTTACGCTTTTATCTACACACGATGGCCTAGTGTGGGTTGGTGGATGTCACATGTCCTCGAATGATTAGTTCTTACACATGCTAGTTTCCTCACGATGTTTTCCTTCACCGATATTGAGCAGCGGCGATGTAACAATTGACACAAAGACTCGAAATCGAACTCGCGACCTCGTACCGCCTGCGCCACCCCTGCTCTCTATAATATTATTGTAAAATATTTCATAAAAAAGCATTAAGCGGTTGTAAAGATTAAATATTGATTCAGTAATATCTGGTACAATGAATACTCTGTTACATCTGAAACAGTTCACATATAAGTTTTGTAGATTTAATATCCGGCCCAGACTGATAAGCGTAGTTACGAAAACTAACTTTAACTACAGCAGTTGTCTACGACAGGTATTTTTGTATGTCCTAAACGCATAATTCGAGGTACCTACGTTTGAAGTCGGTTTTGTGTTTCTGTTGCACAATGAATTTTTTATTACTTTTCAACCGACTTTAAGAAGAAGGACGTTCTCAAATTCCACTGTACATATATTTTTACATTACGCGATAATTTAGCCTCGAGTTTGATTTTTCTTTTTTATTTCAATTTCGCCTGAGTTTTGTTAGTTACTACGTGTGGTGTTAGCGGTATTAAATATAAGCTACTTTCAAACTTGCACTGAATAGTTTATAGTTTGGAGTGGGCTAATTTTCCGCAACTCGACGTTCCATAAGTGCTCCTATTTTAAGTGATTGGGCTGGCGTCGCTATTGTCAGCCCAGCTCCAGGAGGAATTCTAGCAGACCCTTTACGTTTCCGATGGCCTCCCGGAGCGACCTTGGCGATCCGAAGTGTTCCACTCTGTATCTCGCCACCCCTGGACAGCAGGTGACTGCGTGGGTGGCTGTTTCTTCCTCTTCCATACTTGCCCTGCACAGAGGGCTATCAGTGACACCTATGGTGAAGAGATGTTTATTTAGTAAGAGATGACCAGTATGCCAATGATGAAGCGTAACTGTGGCCTTGCGAGCCGTTTCAGTCTACGCGCCATTCCACATTAATGTTGGGCAGTACATCTTTAGTTTGCCTATGCCAGTATTGTTGGTGCGTCATTTTAGTGATGTGTCGGAATTTATTACGTGTTCAGTTGAATGGCAAGCGTAAGATGGATTCCGGGCCTACTGCAGAACTGCAGTTTAAAGATCTTTATTCTCATTAAGACATTACACGTCACTTACATGAGATTGTACTTAAATAACACTGCAGTAAAAAAATAAATTTACCCGGTGTGGGTATTACAACTTGAATTTACTTGTACTTGCGCTGCTCTTCTTGCTATTTCGTCGGCGGCATTGTTGACCCTGGAGCCACTGTGTCCCTTGATCCATTGTGTAGGGTAATACTTGTTTAATGTTTTAATGGATACCTATTCAGTTTCACGGTGACCCTATATTAAGTGATGTCTACTCTATCGAAACCTGATGGCGAAGAATTACTTGTGTAGTATGTATAACCTTCTAAACTGAACAAACTATTGTGTATGCAAGTCAACTAATGTAACAAAGTTGGCTCATAATTTTGAACACAGGTAATTTAATGCTCGTTACTAAAGTATGAAAGTGTCAAACTATCAAGTGTCGCGCGAAATTGTTTTGTTACATTGTCCCAGCGGAGTGTTTCATAACGTCCCATAAACTTGAACATAAATATAAGGGAACTTCATGATGAAAGTTAGCGGATGAACTGGATTGATCCTATTTCAAGTTAGGTAGGTACTAAGTACCTAGGTGCCTCGGTGTGGTTATCATGTTTTCTTAGTAACTGCGAGATCGAGAGAGGTTCGATTCCCAGTCGTGCCCACACATCTTTGTGTGAATTGTTTCATCGCTGCTACTCAATATCAGTGAAGTTTTCATTGTGAGGTAACCGGCGTGTCTACGAACTGAACGGTCCAGGACATGTGATATCTACCAAACTGAACTAGGCCAGCGTGTGTGGATTAACGCTTTAACTCTCTCAACTCGTAAGATAGTTAAGAGAAGACCAGCCCAGCAGTGGGACACTAAAAAGGGTTGAAGTGATCTTTCGTTATTGCCTCGCTATATCTCTTTGTCTAGGGGCCCAGAACATTTTCCCGCTTCGTCTCCACCGTCCTCACAGCCCTGTCGGCCTGTCACGTGCTCTCAGAAGTGTCGTCAACAGAGCTCGCAATTAGTAAACGTTTTGATCAAATAATTATACCCTGAGTATTTTAGAATCCTACGTTAGTACCTTAATTTAATTACTTCTAATCGATGTTAATAATTCAAACAAGGGAATTTGTTTGAAAATCAAGTATTTAGTGTAGTTCATTTAAGGTGGGTTACACAAAGTAACAATAAGCATAACAAACGCCTTGACCACCGTTAAATCTCAAGCCAGTCGTAAGCTGTCTCTACCACTGACGCAATTTATTTATTTATTGGTTTACCAGTAGTTATTACACTAAAACATTTATACAAACTAGAACAGTAATGCTTAAACTAAGTGCACAACTCATATATGTAAACACCACATGCACCACAAAATCTTAAATCTAGTTTACTATGTAGGTATATAATAATTATTGATAAAATTAAGTGATAACACGGAAACAAATTACAATGTAAAACTGTTAATCTAAGGTATGTTTTCAGTTCAAAAAATAGGCCTAATAAAAGTAACTTACTAGTAACTATAAGATGTTTAATCCATAGTAAGAGTAATGACCTGGTGCTTAAATCAATATATATTGTAGTACACAAGTGTATGTGCAAACATAGAAAAATGCACTCTCTTTTCATTTCCACTGAAAACATACTGAGAACCAGATTCATATACATGTACTACTTATTTTTATTTTGTAAATACATTCCTATTTAAAATAGATAATTACACCCAGACTCAAGACAAACAGACATGTTCACCATCACCACACAAATATCTGTCTCGGGTGGAAATCGAACCCACTACCTGCGGTGTAAGGCCGGTGTTTTCAGCAGTATCCAAAAACAGCAGCTCCAATAAAAAAGTGTGTTTTCATTTTCACGACCTTAAAAGATTTTTAAAAAGACATTTAGTTTTATACAAGTCACTAAAACTGTCTTGGCGGTTACATTGTAGTTAAAGTAATATAAAATAGTCATTTTGTCTCGTAAGGAGCAGAGCAGTTACTGTAAAACTAAGCGTAAGGCTCAACTTGTACGAGTAACATCTCAGTATATACTACAATGTATCACTAACTTAAGTTTTTCTGAAAGTAGTAAGTAATTACAAGATTTTTTCTACGTCAAAACTATTAAGCAAAGTGTTTTGTACACACGGCTACACATTAAGCTATACGTTTCCAGTATAAGCTGATCTCACATTGTTTTAGATTTCCGTACAAGGATAGGTCACCTTATAATATTAATAATATTATTTATTTCAGATCATAGATCCATAGTACACCAGTTATTAATCTATTTAAATAAAAATCAATGCCACTTTTCGTTGTAATTTTATAACTCAAAAACGGGCTTTCCTCATTCCCCCTTGCCTTTTTCCCATTTCAATTGGGGTCGGCTCCCAGTCTAACCTGATGCGGCTAGCTACCAGAATTATACGAGCGACTGCCATCTGACCTCGAAACCCGAAGGGAACCAGTAGCCGAGATGGTTAAACCAGGTGTCAGATTATATTGGCTTCTGACTAACATGTAACTATTGTCGTAGATGGGTTAAATGACAACCGGGACCGACGGCTTAACGTGCTCTCCGAGGCACGGAGGATAGACCCTAAATCAACCAGACACCGAAACAAATCTTTGTTGTTACACAAATATTGTCCAGGGCGGGAATCGAACTGGGCTCTCCTATTCAAACCAAATGTTTAGGCATTATTTGGACTATTTAGGAGATGGTTTAGGTATGTGAAGTTTGCACAAAATCGGTTGAGCGGTTCTTTATTTATCACATTTTTTGGAAATTGTTGAGTGGGCTGAAGTTACCCGGGCGAAGCTGGGGCGGGCCGCTAGTTTTACATAGATAAAAGATTATTAAGAGACGGCATCGATTTGTACATTATTGACAACCGCGTCAGTTACCCAGTTAAGTAAAACTATGACGCTACGCAAAACTGCTACACGTACGCTGAATTACTAACTATGCCTTGCTTATTTAAGTCAAAAATGTCCTACTTTTCTCACACTGTGCGAAAAAAGGAACACTTGAGGACCCAAGAGAGTTTTAATAACTGCGTGATCATGTCACTATCCTTCCATAGTCCTGACACGCTTTGTGAATGATCGATGCTCAAGATTACTTTGAGAAACTTCTTTCACTTAAACTGTTAGCCTGCGGCGAGTATCGTACTTATATGAAAGTAACACGCAAGCTTATATTAACCAGGAGCTGCCAGACCTTACCTATTTTCAGATGGACAAGATGTGTAAATTTGAGTAGAAAAGGTTCGTAAGGTTGCATCAATGTAAGCACGCTTGACTAGGCATATAATGATCAATTCTAATTACTACTTTTAACTACTTATTTCGTGTTATTTATTTATTCATTTTTTATAAATAAATAAAGTAATACGTAAAGGTATTCTGTTTGACTCTGACACAATGTTGCATTCTATTAAATAATACAATTTAAAAAAATGTTTTAGTATAGGTAGTAGGTAGTACAGGTAGATTTCGAGTTAATTTATTAATTTTACTAAGTAGAGTTTAAATTTTCTCCGCATAAGCACAATGCTCGTACTTCAAGGAATATTAAAAAAAATAGCTAAATTTTTCTAGAGTTTAGCGCTTAGAAATACATTTTGTGATTCATTTTTATTAAATAGACAATAACTTTTGAACCTTTTTCCATGCAACACTTAAAAGCGTAGTTTTTATTTGATTAATTTATAATTTACGCCGATTCATATTTTATAATTTACGGAAGTGAGTATAAATAATTCTCTCCATTATAGTTTAGGTTAGCTGGTATTTATTTACACATTTTACATTTTTTGTGCATTAAAAAATAAAAAATGTCATATGTCTGACGGATATATGATCTATTATCAATAGGAAGGCGTAAAGTATAGAAATGTGCAATTTCTATACTTTACGCCTTCCTTCAAGCTTTTATTAAAGAAAATTATGTATTTTCTTGTATATTAACAGTAAAGGAACTCGGTGTAATTGGATCAAATCTGATCAAAATTCGTTATTTTAGTTATTTTATTAAATTCTTGAGGGGTTATAAAATATTATGGCTCTTATATATAAAAATACTTTAGTCCCTAGGATCCATCGGATAGTTAAGGTTTCCTGTTTTTATTATTTAAATCTCGCCTGATGAACTTGTGTTAGCAGCCAGCAAAACGGGACCTAGAAACAGTCAGCGAAATGTGGGTGATACTTACCTAGCTCTACATATAAAAGAATGTAATGCAACATTAGACTTGTATTCATTCAAATAATCTTTAAACACATTCATGATTTGCATAGTATTAAAAAAGGAAAAAAATATCCTTAAATTACATAGTCATAAATTGAAACAATGAAACGCAGTATGTAATTAACATTTCATAAAACTGATCTTAATAACGCAAGGACATTTAGATGCAAAAATTTACGCTTCAATAATTTTATGCCTTTGAAAATGTCTGCGCTTACACGTTCCATTGTTCATAATTCGAGTATTGTTGAGGGCTATCTCCGTTTCCAATGAGCTCACATTTAAATAGGGATGTGACCTTTAATATAAAAATAGAATAAATAATTATTCTTATTCATTTCTGAAAAAAAAATATCAATGTACCTACCTAGATTTCTTCTTAAAAAAATTGCCAGCATCGGTTTTTTCAAAATTTAAAATAACCATCCTAACCGCATTCAAAGTAAGAGGAATTGAGTGACAAAATCATTTCCTCTCGAGACATCATAGTATTGTGAAAATCGATTATTTTTTAATAAATAGGTACTTATATTTATTTTTTGTTAGTCGATTTTTCTTTTTGAGAAAATAAAAAGAGCAATACACAATTGCAATAAACAAAATTAAAAATCTCTTAATAACACAAATTTATAATTGTTTTATTTTAAATCAATCATTTTGTGACATCCCTACTTTTTATCAAATTCACTGCAGGTCCCATTTTATGGGTTGTTTTACTTCTAATTTTTACTTAAAGAAATTGTTCATTAACTTCCTTGTCCGTTTGAAACGTGGTTCGAGTAATTAATTAGGGGCTAATCATTAACTTTTCCGTCTTGTTTTTGTAAAAGATCACCAAACAGACTTTTCTTCCTTGTATTTAATTTTTTTTAGCTTATTTAGTTGTAATTTATGATAAAAATTGAAGAGAGCTTAAGTAAATAGGTAATATTAGTAAAATTGTATTGCTAAAAATCTTACACAGAAAGAATACAACAAATAAGATTGGCTGGTGCCACAATGGCGTGGTCGGTACGATACTTGCTTTTCAAACCGCAGGTTATGGGTTCGATTCCCTCCAAAGTCAGACATTTGTGTGATGAACATTTCTGTTTGTTGTGAGTCTGGGTGTAATTATCTTTATTTAAGTATATATTAACAATAGAAAAGTATTATAATAATATGTAGTACATTATCTGGTTTCCATACTACAAGCTGTGCTTAGTTTGAGATCAGATGGCCGTGTGCGTTAATGTCTCACTATATTATTATATTTGTTATAATTATTGCAATGCGTAGAAAAAAATAAAGATGTATAGTATTTAAAGGAATCAAAAGTATATGACAATTTAAATATACCTACACTACGCCTCCCATACTAGGAGAACTTATCTTAAGAGGCGGTGATTCAATCTATCAAGTACTTTTAGCAGTTGGAAAATTTTACTCCAAATCCCTACATTCCTTTACAACGCTGTGTTGATAGTTTTTAGGTGATAAGAACGTTATGTCTACGAAGTTAGTGTACTTGTTCATTGAAAAAGTACAACACTAGCATTCTATAAGCCTCTAAAACTGTTGAGGTTAGCTGTTGCTAAAACAACTGCTAATTTTCTACATTGGGTGCGCTGCACTGCAGTGAATAGATAACAGTGTGATGCATTAGGGCGCGGCTGTATAAAGTAAACAGTCGACTATCAGTGCCCCGCCTTCTACTGTCCGACTGCAGGCGATGTAGTATTATGACCTACGAGATATAAACGGTATAGAATACGACCGTAACACTTTTTAACCAGTACACCAATTCAAGAAATAAACTATAATTTTTAATGCTTATTAATTTATAAAATAAAAAAAATTAAATAAAATGTCATTTATTTCAGGCTGTGCCCATATTAAAAATTAGCTACAAATTATTAAAAACAAATTGTGAAATTATCATTGAAATTATCCGGACACACCACATACATACGTATGCATATGCATCCAGTGTGCCAGGACAGGACAGTTGTTTTATGCTTACGTATTTTTATTTTGATAATAACGAGTAATCGCTATCGAAAGATATTTACTATTAACATTAAGGGTGAGGTTCAATTATTGTGCGGTCAGTCACAATCACTGGCCGCTAATTTCACACCGCGCACATATTTTACATCGATCTTAAGAAAATAAATCATGTATAATTTGCTGATTTTAGGACGAATATGTTTTGAAATGATGGAATAGTAAATATATTTACAAATATAATATATGGATTTTAAATACATAAAATTTACATACTGGCTCCTTACAGCCGATCGTACACCTCCAGCTAAACACTAAGCTGACCTAATCTAGAAACAGTAGTTTTATGTTCATTTTGGCCTAAGACAGTACCTACTAGATTTTTCGATCTACCTATAACTGTTACTGTGCAATTTTTGCTGTCATTAGTTGTGTAAATAAACAATTCGGTCTTATTCATAAAAATCGTATTTGACTCTTTAGTTAAAATGGACTTTGTTTCTTTCTTACTAATACAAATTTCAAGGTGACAGACAAAGACAAACGAATTATAATCCTATTTTCTTTATAACTAGCTGCCCCAGCGAACTTCGTACCGCGTATTTCTCACCTATGTATTACTAATATCGCTATTAAAATAGGGGTTGGCGATAGAAGGGTGAAAATTAAGTGTTGTATGTATTTTTAAAAGCTATTACTAAAAAATAAAAAAATAAATTTCAAAAAAATTAAAAAAACAATTGGGTGAACACGCCGTTTCGGAGGAGTATGGGAACGAACATTGTGACACGAGAATTTTATATATTAGATGAGTTTACAAGACGTTTATGAATACGGGGGTTAGTAGGTAAGTAGGTAGTGTCTTTTATATCGAGTTAATATCGTTATTCTAAATGAAACGTTCATATTTTGTCTACAATCTGTCTAGACAACAATGCTCCTTTTTGCCAATGATCGCGATGGAATGCTAACTTATTTCAACATTGATTTATGTTATGCGCTGCAGTAGTTTTGTTTCTCTGAACAAAATGAATAAATAAGCTGGTGTTTAATGAGAGCTTGTTTTATTCGAAAACGAGTTCATTTTAAGAGATCTTATTTCACTTAAGCTGTCTGCGCTTCTACCGGGAAGGAGTTTCCTTTCGTGTTCCTATTATTGGTGAGTATTCTTTATAAGACTGAGTATTTTTCTTTAATAAAAATATTTATTTCTTACCAACAACCATAGACTAAAAAACTTATAAATACTACTAACTTATTAACTTTATTTAACTTAAACTAAAACATGTGTCTATGTTAGGTTGAAAGAACCTGTGGTACAGGTCACCAAACCTTTAAGAACATGAAAATGAACCTAAACTTTTTCCAAAATTATTTCAGTTTAAGTAAACAATATAAAACAATTAAGTAATAATTATTAATAACTAGTTTTCCGCCCGCGGCTTCGCCCGCGGATGTTGGTTATCGCGTTAGACCATTAATCCCTTTTTTCGCAGCCGGATAAAACTATCCTTTCCCGGGTCTCGAACAGTCCCCATACAAAATTAGTTCAGTAGTGTAGGAGTGTAAGCAACATTTTGAAATCGCCAAGCGCCCATAGGTATATCCATAAATCAATAGGCGTTTTTTAAAAATACTACGGCTCTTAGACCATACTTATAAGAAATGAAATTTGAATTTGGAATTCTATTCGTAGCATTGAGTTATCAAACATGTCATTGTGTCAAAATAAAAAGTAATTTAGATCAAAATTACGAAGGAGTTATGATATCAACTTTGAAGAAAATCACCCTCAGAATAATTTCTCAGACTTTGCCCACTTCGTATTAGGATGAAAATAAAAAAAAATGAAAAAATAAAAAACACGTGTTTCATTATTTGTTTTGAGCGTTATTTATACCAAATTTGAAGGAAATTGGACAAAGGGCTAAACAGATATGGAATATTTAATTTTTCCAAATAAACTCATTTAAGATCCCCACCGGAGGTAGTTTTGGAAAAATAAAAAACACATGTTTCATGATTTCTTTTAAGGTATATGTGTGCCAAATTTGGAGTGAATCCGACTTGAGACTATACAGATCCAGAGAAACTTTAATTTTTACCAATAAATCTCATTATCCACACCTCATAGGGGTAATTATGGAAAAATAAAAAACCCGTATCTCATTATTTGTCATAAGGTTTATGTGTACCGAATTTTAAATAAATAGGACCAAGGAATAAAAAGTTGCATACAAACTTCACCCCTCTATTTAACCCTCTTAGGGGATGATTTTTGAAAATATTGTTAGCCTATGTCCGATTCTAGGGTATACACTATTTACATTTCAAATTTCAATAAAATCGGTTGAGCGGTTATGGAGATACGCGGTAACAAACCTTCACACACACACACACACACACTTAATTTCGCATTTATAATATTAGTAAGATAAGATTATTTAATTTAGGTAATTTATTATTATTATTATAGGTACAGTTTACTTAGAGGAATTTGCACACCAACCTGTAGGTATTACTGTAGGTGAATATTACCCACTTTTCGCTTTAGGTTTAGATCCTCTGAGTAATAGAGGGTGAGCCTATTTCCGTATTTAAAACAGTTTATAATGTTCAAATTTTTATAAACGTTATCAATTTGAATGTTCAATTTTGTATAAGTTTGTCCGTCTCTATCATATAATATAGACATATTTGCAAACCTATTTTTTTGTTTTAAAATTTAATTCGACATAATCCCATTTAAGTTTTGAAAACGGTTTTTTTTTGATAATATTGTTTTACCAATACCTACGAAATAAAATACGTAGTGATTTTTTTGTTTAAAAAGTGAATTAGTCACTCACTAGTTATTCACATTTCAAACAGAAAAAAACAATTGTTAAATCGGTCATCCGTTCGGGAGCTACGATGTCACAATCAAATACAATCACACACATACACACACACACACGCACGCACGCACTCACCCCGTTATTTTTGCGTCGGTGGTTAAAACCGCTATTCGTATTTTTTTATATTTTTACCTACGCAAATATTAAATATTGGAAAAAATCTTGGCTAAAAAAAATTAAGATTGGGATTTATTAAATGTTTAATTTTGAGCTACTACTGTTTATCGTAAGCAGCATTACTGCGGAGTAGTGTTTTAATTCACAATTCAACAACCACCCATTAAAATTTCACGGAAGTGAATCTAGCAGTTTAATTAAAACAGAGACGAAGCGTTAGAGCTTAAATGTGAGTTAAGGAACACTATTTTAGCAGAAAGATGTCTAGACGGTCTTAATACTAGAGTCAAAGATACTTAGATGGCTGAAATGAGTTCAGAGTATCAAATTGTTCTTTAACGCAATATTAAGGAAACGTGTATTAATTTCAGGTTTTAGTTTTAAAATTAAATGAAAATTCAAATTAAAATGTCTTGTTTTACCTACTTAGAGCCGATTGATCATTATCGAGATAAATTTTATCTAAAGGACACAATAATTATGAATTTTTAACAAAAAACCATTTAAGTTTTCTGTCAAAAATTGCATATGCAATATTCATGCAATATGAAAGGTCTTAAAATTCTTCCAAACAGTGTTAATTCTATCGCGGTTCATTTTGGACGTTTTAGGCGCTTAACATATTCCCGGATTTTAGGAGGATTCGATATTTTGGGATTTAAAACTAAACTTCGATAAAAAATTGGTACCTACTTGATTTTTTTGTGGTTAATGTACCTAATCAATCTCAAATTCAAAAAGTAATCCCGTTTAATCTAGTGAACCAATTTCAAATATGAACTACGTAGTATGTAGTAGGAAGATAGGTACCAACCGCCTACAAATCCTTTGAGCTTTGACGTAGGATGTGTATCAAAGCTACGATACAACCCTTTACAAAGTCAAAGAGAGTTGGATTATCAGAAATACACACGCATATTCTGATCATTTACAGATAAACGAGATATGATTGCTTCTGTATATTTTCAAGAGTTCTGTACCATGAAACATATCTATATAGATCTTGTTTACCTATCTAAACTTCTGGGAACTCGTAGATCTGCATCTATGACCGCCATTGCACCGAATCAATAGGCTTCAAGCAATAGCAATAGGTAAGGTCATCACTACGATCGCTTCCCCTTGCGGCCTGTGGCTACAAGTGACCCTAGGTTCTCTTAGTAGTCTGTGAAGTGACCCGAACTAACATAGGTACACATTGCATTTTGATTAAAAACTTCTAAAATATAAACATCCGAATTGAGAATCTAACCTTTTTTGAAATCCATAAAAAAGGCTTAATAGGTACGTTCGTTTTAAAAACACTTAACAGATTACCGTTCATATTGGTAAAGTCATATGCCAATTTCAATGCTTTTGAGTCGGGAACCATGACGGCTTTAATTACTCCGTATCTCGGGATAGTCAACACTCGAAGCGACAACTCACGCGATTTCGTTCCTATCGATTTCACTTCACTTGTCCCAACCAGAGATACCCCTGTTTTTCGTTCAATTTGGCAATTCATTGATCACAAAATGAAAATGAAACATTGAATCTATCTCCTTTGCTAATGAAGGAAGAAAAGGCTGAACATGATTAATTTATCTTTCTTAAAGCAAAATAGCATTAGGGAGAAAAAGACAAAAATGTATTAGGTAACTAGTTTAGACTGGTTCTTAGGCTTACACCTTGTCCTCATTTATTTGTAAAGCCGTATGTGAAAATAAATGGTATGTATCGGTAAATATAACCACTTTGTAATTTGCATTAATTGTGTCATCATAATTTACGAACACCTGCCGATGCTGATAAAAAACTCCAACTTTACCATTCCAACGCTGGTGACGACATAAAAGCCTATGCCTAAGACAACGCCGAAGTGGAGTCAATTGTTGACGCCAATACTTACGCTAAATAAAACACTACCGCTTTTATTGAAGTGGACTCAAAGATCGATGCCGATGTTAACGACAAAACAAATGCCAACGTGAAAATGCAACGTGCTAATGTGAAAGTGGCGCTTATGTGGAGCCTTGTTGCGTTGCAACGTCGGTATGACGTTGATTCCAGATACACTGTTAAAGCAAACTCTCACATAAACCTAGGAGTGAACGCTGAAGCTAATAGTTTACAGTGGGCTTGTATTCCGCAACTCGGCATCATAAAGCACGCGTCTTTTTAGCGTGATCGGTCTAGCGCCACGATTGCCAGCTCAGTTCCAGGAGGAACTTTTCTACCCCCATACAGGTCCTGCTCATAAGACTGTCTGCAATACCTACGGTAATAATAATAATAATAATACAGTGGGACATTAATACACGGTCATCTGATCCCAAACTAAGCAAAGCTTGTACTATGGAAACCAGATAACTGCTAATATACTACATTTATTACTTTTCTTTTGTAAATTTATACATACTTAAATATAGATAATTACACCCAGAGACAAGACAAACAGACATGTTCATCACACAAATGTTTGACTTGGGTGGGCACCGAACCCACGACCTGCGGCGTGAAAAGACCGCGCCACCAGGGATCTTTCTTTTGTAAGGCATGACCAGTGATACCGATATCAACATGAAAGTGGACGTTCGTACCGAGGTTATGCCGAAACTCTAATAAATTATTTTCGAGAATTGTGGTTAATCCCATTCCGATTTCCAATTTAGCGATGTTTAGCGGTTAATTACGAGGTACTCGACAAACGGCCTCTGATAAACGACACTCAACTGTACTTCATGACATGTCCAGATTTTAAGCCTTTAACCACTAACAATGCAACTCAATATTTTTGGGTCAGGAGCTGTACCTTGATACGCCAAGTGTTAGCAATATTAATGAAGGAGATAGTACTATGCAATATTTATTCTTATGAACATCACCATATTGTAATTATGGTTTTTTTAATAAGTAATTACTCAAGCACTTAGCATTAGTAGTAAAAAAAATACTAAAAAACTTCAGCGGTCTTGTACGGTCTTGTATGAATCATAACTGTTTTGAAGTCATCGGCATCCAAACACGTCGTATTGTCAAAGTTTAACTAACACTTCAATATAAAACTCCTCACCACAGACTTACTAAAGATGTTAACCAATCAAGAGCATTTTTATGCGACTTAGTAGATTATATTAGAGAAGTTTAGAGATTATCGAATTTGAAACAAAAAACCATTTTGATCTTTATTAATGTTAGTATTTATTTAATGTTAGTAGCAGTAGTATTGACGGGCCGGTGGTGGCGTGGTCTGTAAGATACTTGCTTTTCACACCGTTAATATCCTAAAATATTTATTTATTTATTATTTATTTGTATGAATATAATTGGGCCAGCTTTTAGGCTGTAGATAGTAAAATGATAGATGTAAAATAGTAGGTACTTAAACAATTTTTTTAATACAATGCCATTAAATTCTTTACTTCGCTATCTTGTAACCTTTATTTACCCTGCTTTTACTTATGCATAATCTTATTAATTATGTAGACGTATTCCCACAACTTATCAGTGCGTAATTTATTTCGTAAGATTAAGTTGGTGAACCAAAGTTGAACACGTGACGTCGAGAGACGAGGGTCGACTTACGCTTCTTGAACAGACATGTCTTAAATATCTTAAATATTTTGCTAAAATACATTTAAAGCTATATAAGGTAGGCTTAAAACTGTTTAGAACTGGATTCGATTCCGACGATGTATACATCTCAGTTACTAATAAACATAATAGATGCACCCTTTTTCTTTATAAGGGCAGGTCGCTAGATAAAGTGCACAAGTAATAAACAACTGTTAATTAAGTTTACTTGTAATTAACTGGTGCTAGGCTTTGGCCGTGGTTAGTGACCACCCATCAGACAAAGCCGCACCGGCAAGCAGCCTTGCCGTGTTCCAGTGCGATGTCTGGTGACACCATTTAAGAGGGTTAGTAAAAATTGTTGCCCCTTTATGGTTTCTAACCATAAGGAGCATCATTCCACTGCCACCTTCTCACCGAAATTCATTCGTAACCACGAATGAATCGGTATAGTGGGCAGGCGCGTCCCATCGAGGACTACATCATTGCTTAACATCATGCAAGTTGTAGTCAAGCGCATTCTAGGTTAAAAAAAAGGAATATAAGCACATAGATGCACGTGTACGCTATCCAAACAAATTAATCAGACCTCTATTAGATAGTCTGTAGATTTCGTTCATAGTAGGCAAGATGCCAAATTTTAATTTTTTAGTCCGTCTTGAAGATTGTTCGAAATTATTAATGAAAATTTATTTTTTCTTTTCAAGTAATAAAAATTAGAGGCGATATATCGAGCCAAAGTACCACGTGACATTACGCATTTTATTTTTAATGCAACTTATTTAAGTGTTTTGTAATAAATTCGTAAAAGGAAATAGTACGTATTACAATTTTTTAATAAACTTCATGACGGACTATATAGAATTTTGATTTTCGTACTCTGGAATTATGCCTATTAAATGTGCATACAGGGGGGAGAGAGGTCATCTTGCACTGGTTATACGCACCCGCATCCAACACCATTAGAGGACCCAGTGAGTGGAACAATTTAATTGATTTATTTATCCCTTTATCCAATTAGGTTCGCACCAAAAATGTTTGGCGAAATTCTGTGATAATTCTAAGTATAACTGCCGAAATTTTTGGTTACTTCAACCCTTTTTAGTGTCACACTGCTGGGCACTGGTCTTCTCTCAACTATCTTATGAGTTGATAGAGTTTAGGCCTTAATCCACACACGCTGGCCAAGTACGGTTTGGTGGATGTCACATGTCCTCGAATGATCAGATCTTAGACATGCCAGTTTCCTCATTATGTTTTCCTTCACCGATATTGAGCAGAAATGAGACAATTCACGCAAATATGTGTGGGCACGACCAGGATTCGAACATGCGACCTTATTTTTCTAAGGCGAGGCCCGTATCGTTGCGCCACCGCTGCTCATCTGCGCCACCGCTGCTCATTCGGCCTTAATTCGAACAATTCTTTTTATGTATACAATCTGAATCTCAGAAACGGCTCCAACGATTATTATGAAATTTGATAAGCAGGGGGTTTCGAGACCGATTAATCGATCTAGCGAGGTTTTATTTTTAGGAAACGTCGGTATATTTGTGTCTGCAGGCAATGAAAAACTGATACAACATTCGAATAGAACATTAGAATTAGAATTCGAATGCAAATTTTGCGACACTGTATATCATCATGATAGCCCGGGTGGGAGATTGGGCAGTCACGAAACCAGATAATTCCAGTTCGAATGCAGATCATTTTGAATTGAATTCCTTCTTTCTGTGGAAAGCTATAAGTAACAGAGAACCCTTTAATACTTAAACTTTCCAAAAAAACCGGGCAATGCTTGGTCATCTAGGTACTAAATTAATAAACAGTGGAGAAACACTTAAGATGAGTGAGCGTTTACTAGCACTAACTTAATAGCACTTCACCCTTAACGACGCTACGTGACATTCCTAGAAATTAAAACAAACTCAAAATAACCTATTTAACATAACTTTACGCCTATATCACTCTAAAGTGAAAGTTGAGGGAATATCAGACGGGTTTGGTAGGTAAGTTTTTTTTAATTTCCAACCCTTTTTAGTGTCACAATGTTGGCATGAGCCTTGTCTCAACTTACGAGTTGAGAGAATTTAGGCCTTAACACACGCTGGCCAAATGCGGGTTGGTGGATATCCCATGTCTTCGAATGATTCGTTTTTAATCATACTAGTTTCCTCACGATGTTTTCCTTCGGCGATATTGAGCAGAATTCGATGAAAAATTTCACAGAAAGATGTGTGAGCATGACCGGGGATCAAATCCCCGCGTTATATTTTAAACGCGAGGCTAATACCGCTGCGTCACCGCTGCTTTTTAGGTATTAAGTTGATTTTAGAATATTGCGAAACCAAATATTTGTAAAACTTCACCATCATCTCATTTAACAAAAGTTTAATATTAAAAGCATAAAATGTCGTTCATTATTCAGTTAAAACTTTTAAAAGGCAATAAATTCATAAGTCACAATACTGTAAGTAAATTTTTGCGCTCCACGGCCTTTAATCACTTTAGTTCAACGGATATCGTGATATTCTCGAAATTATTTCAAAGATTGTATTTTGAGCGCAAATTGAAATAATTCCTCAACGAAATGTTCACGTTGGTAAAGATTTCACGTTCAATTGAAAGATAAATGGAATCTGAGATTAAGCAACACGATTGTAGGAAACAGGAAGATGTTTCAATTATTGTTTGTAATCCTTTGGGATAACCTTTTATTGATGCGAAAGGAAATGGTACGTTGCTTTGAATTTGTTTTTGAGTAATACCTAGAGTTCTCTGGTATAAAGGTTTCATGGATAAGTCTTCAACTCATATAAGGTTTGCAGAATCACTGTTAAAACAGTGAATAAATAAATAATGAATAAATATTCTGGGACATTAACACACATTGGCCCCAAATTAAGCAGAGCTTGTGTTATGGAAACCAGATAACTGGTATATATTAAACATATAATACTTTTCTTTTGTAAATATATACAAGAAATAGATAGGTATTTACACCTAGACTCGACACAAACACAAATGTTCATCACTAATGTTTGTCTCGGGTGGGAATCGAACCCACGACCTGCGGCGTGAAAAACAAGTATCTTACCGACCACGCCACCGGCGCCTGAATGAACCCTTTAAATGGGACCTTATGGTGACATGGTAACAGATGATGTAATATTATTATCGTCATCGTGGTCCCCGGGTAGTGCAAGTCAGGCGACAACAACAGGAATAATGTTTCTTAATTTCTAAAGGCAACTGTTAAAGTTGAACTGATCTTTATGATTTTTTTTAATCATAGTAAATAATTTCAAAAATAAAATTCTTAACGATTTTACGCGATAAATTGTTTCCTCGTGGACGGAACTGAAAGCATAAACTACGAGTATCTAAAGTATAGCAACATTGCGGTTATGCCTGTATCACCCGAAGGTGTAGAAAACGTGAGTATCACCTACATTGTACGGGTTGTGTTTAGGCTCCGTAATATGGCGCTAACCTATTGCACTTAACGGACACAATTCCTAAATTCAATCTGCTACTAAGATTTATCTTAGTTTAAAAACGTCTTTTTTCGACACAGGTGTAGTGTGTACGTAGTAAGTATAACTGGTATGTACCTATCAATAATATATAATCTTGTGTCTTAGCAAAATATAATGAGTACTATTTGAGCAGCCAGTGGTATCATTTGTCTCCCAACAACCTCACACCTTTACATGGCGACCCTGCCTTCGGGCACTTATGGTACTAACTACTAACTCGAGACTTCGCGGTTCCGACGATCATCAATAAATTACATTTTCGAGTTCCATAAGTAATGAGTTATTAAATAACATTACCAAACTCATTACCTGCTGTTTGAAGTATAAGAATCAGGTCAATACAACCTTCAATGGTAGTTCAAGCAATTTCCCGTTAATAAGGCAAGTTCCGGAGCAGAGTAAAACAAAGGTGGTCGATAGAACATCGTAGAAGGCTCGTTAACTTTTCAATTTTCCAACATAAGCTGGTAATAGACGGATTTGACGCGGAATGTGCTCGTGCCTTATTATTTACTGCTGTTATGACTCTTTAACACGTCAGGTTTAGAGTTTTACTATGTTTTTGTATGGTTTATGGCAAGTGATTATGAATTAAGTACCTAGCTTAAGTGTACCTAATAAATTCAGTGTATGTGTACCAAGCCGACTTACTCGACTCTGCTCTAACACCGCTCTCATTCAACACTGCCCTAAACTAAGGCGACTGTTCACAGTCCACGCGACGACAGCTAGCAGGCACTTTTTGGCTACGTCTCAATCGAGCAGTCGCCACGCATACACCGCGCAGATTGCTTGCTTGCAACGTGGTAAGAGAGGCATCCACTACCGAGCAATTTGACAGCGGTAGTAAACTTTCGGACAGCGAGTTTTCTGCTAATTTATGTTGCCAATGTAAAGTACATCTAAAGAGCAATACTTAAAGCCTATATTGTCATTACCTACATTATTTTTGGCAGCGAAGTCGTGTAAGTGGGCGACCTTTAGAGTCATCAGTATGACTCTAGAGGTTCGGGTAGTAGTGCAGTGTAAAGAGACGATTTTCGACCGCGTCTGCATCTGTTCTTATCGTTTATGTAAATCGTCGCTGAAACTTTTGTTTGTGCGATTCAGGATTTGTATGACTAATGACTCTTGAGTGACTCTAGGTATATACTATGTAATGTCAGACCAGAAGTATACAGTTGTTTGAGCAAATAACTTTATATATTCATCGGCTTAGTTATATTGTTTATTGAACAAAACATCAACTTCTGTTCATGTTGCAAACTAATTCGAAATAGTCTCAGCAGTTAAGCAATAAAAAGTAATCCGTCGAACTTCATGAAGAAACCTAATATTTTGCAATAATTAATATCATTTTTTTTCACTGCCCTGACCTACTGCGTCAATTAAACTTTAACGTTCCCTCTAGATCCTTACGCTATAATGCACCCTTGTTGGCACCTTCTTCATCAACTAACTACAGGCAGAACTCATACCTAGTGCGGGCGAGCAAGGATTATAACAACATTTGTAAAGAGTTTCTATTTGATCCTTATACTACTAAAAGCAGTACTGCAAGGAACAGGCTAAACCTTAATTTTTATAAATAATTTGGTTTTTTCTTTTGTTATTTTAGACTTTAACAGGGTTTTCGTATTTGCTTGCTAGTGTTCTGAAAAATTTAAATTGTTACATTACTACTATTCGTGAAAACCTATTATTGGCTTACTGTTGTTTTTTAGCTACTTTTTCAGTTTTTTATATAGCTGTTGGTTTTCCTTATCAAATAAATAAATAAATAAATAATTAAAAATGTTAATATAATATACTAATATTTTTCATGTTTTTGAAATTGTTCAGCTATTCGTGGTGAAACCAAATGCAACAAATTGCAGAACTTGAAAATAGACTTTTTTAACATGCCTACCAAAGGAATTTACGAAATTCATGTTCAAATTTTGCTTTTATAGGCACAATTCTCGTGCTATCTAGATAAGGTTTTAGGTTAGATGACCTACCTAGTATGTAAAGAAATGAAAAAGTATGAAAATGCACAACAACAATGCTTTAAAAGCATTATACACGCTATTTGATTAAGTAACGGATAATGAAATTTCCAGTGTTAAAAGAAACTGTGAACTGTGCTAAAAGAAAGTGAAACATAATCATAATCGTAATTATCTAGGCAGTCTTTAAATTCTCTACTTTGTACAAGTTTTAACCAACTTGTAATGAATATTATGCTTTACCTATGTTACTTTGGTATACACGTCATACACGTTTAGTTTGGCTGGCAATGCATGAATACCCAAAATGGCGGATTAGTAATTTTGAATGTAACTACTCCTTCCTATATTGGTGTCAAATAAAAAGGCTTGTTGAAAATAACGCGAGTTTTATGCATGCATTTAAATAAATGCTTATTTTTAAAAGGATTTTTATTCTCTAAATTTATTACTGTCTTAATATTATTAATCAATAACCTTTCTACAAATATTTTCAATATTCGTAGTTTCTTATTGAATACTCACCCATTTTTCAATATTATTGGTCCTTGTATTGTGACTGTCAACTTTGAGGTTGTGCCTCAAAGTTGACAGTCACAATACACTATCACGCAAGTAATATAACCCGTAGTCAAGGTAGTCAAAAAGTAGGTATAAAATAAAATAAGTAGGTATAGGAGAAAAGTGCGCCCCCTTGCGTACTCTGAACAATTCGAGATTCTACCAACAAAGGAAGCGTTAATATAAATCATTCTAGCCACGTTCAGTTAAACAGCTTACTAAATTTAAATTTTATTATAATCTGTGCTTTCGGACCACTTCCCTATTTAAGCCCGTAGCTTTGGGCGCCTCCCTTTTGTGCAAACATAGGAAATAGAGTTAGTAGCTGGTTTGTCTTTGTCATTTTTGGTGTCTATTTTTTCAATATTTTGGGATTAACTACATATTTTGATCTAAATAACTACTCTTTTAAAAATATATTTAAAATCAGCGTTCACTCGCGAGGTTTTTTCTATCATAAAGTATTATAAAAAATATTTTTTAACATCAAAATGTGGTGGGCTCTATAGTTAAATTAAGGTAATAAATATTTTCAAATCCAGTTAACCGTTTGGGCGTGAAAGAGTAAGAAGCAATCAAAATAGTAGCAGCTTACATGAGTTTCAAATAATAGGACTGGAAACCCGCAGTTTTGGTTAACAACTTCACAGTACGGTGCAAAAACGATTGTTCAAGGTAATAATCGCTACTAGATAGATAGAAATGCATATTTCTTATTGCCATCCGAATAAGATTAGACATTTGTCAAATATTTAGGTAAAAACTACACATCAAACTATAAATTTCCAGTATAAGCAGATCTCACATTGTATAGCATTTCCGTACAAAGAGAGGTCCACTAATACTGGAAATGTATAGCTTGATGTGTAGGGAGCGAACATATATGATTAACTTTCGACGAATAATGTGATGTTATAAGTTAAAGTATGTGTAATGTTTATATCTAATGTCTGACAAGTTCGTGGCTTTCTAGCGCCTAACTTTATTTAGGTAAGTAGCTATTCATTTTTCAACACAAATTACTTTCCATACATTTTAAAACATGTTATCTGTGTTTTAATATTTTATGCTGACGCTACCTTTGCTAGGTTTTTTGTATGAAGTCTGAAGTCCAGTCCTATTCTTATTTGAAACGCATAGTAAAAGGATTCTGCGACTTCTATAGCCTCAATAGCCAATTAGTGACGAGTGCTATTTAATAGGTAGTACGTTTAGGAGTCTCCGGTTTTTTAACCCAAGGGTTCAATATGTACATGTGTTATTGGTTTTTAGTAGAAAATTCAGACCTTTTTAGCTCTGTTAAGGTCTTTTACATTAAGCGTATTAACCACACGCGAAGGTGCTAAAACGTCACACTATAGTGCTACTTAGTCACTAAATTAACACACTTGACAGTTCAATATGACTCTGTAGGCTAATTCACGTAATTAAATAAGTTCTGTTGCATTTAAGATTCGATGAAAACAACACTTTTCGTACTATAGAAATTTTGACAACCGCTGTCAGATACGCTCGCGTCAAGTTCGCGTCACGCGAGGGCTTTAGACTACAATGACAGCTAAATAATTACAAGTAATCCTACTATTTTGCACTAAGACGTAAACTTAGCTGCAACTGCACTGCAACTTGATCGGCGCGTTATGAAATTAAGTGACAAAGGGCCCTGATGCTTAGAGACTTAAATATCGTTCTATCTGTTAAGCGACATAACAACCAGTTGTATGCGGTTTGGCTTCACGTGGTCTAGCTAGATACATTTATGTTCATTACCCCTTATACCTACAAGTTAATCAATACCAAAAAGTTTTCATAACTATCTTGAACGTATATGGTATTTCAAATCTAATTTTTTCATTAAAAACATTCATTAAAATGTAAGTTAAATGCTAGGAATAGAATAAAATTAATTGAAAATTAAGTTAGTAAAATAATTTGTAGATAGTTTTGTAAGTCAACTTAACATCGTGACATTTTCCTGATAGTATTTGAAAACTTTTTTCGTATTGACAATTCATACAAGGGCAAATTAAAAAAGAAGGCAGCGTTAGCGCGGCGTTGCGCTGCGCTGTACTATTATATAAAGCCAAATACGCTTTATAAATGACTTAAAACATTTAATTTGATTTAAAAACGGAAGATTTTACACGGAACTGGTATTGCGCGCGTTTCCCTCTGCCGAGATAAATGAACAGTTTGTATGCATAAACTGTTCACATCTTGTGTTTGTGTGCAGGTTTTATTTACTTGTGTTATTGTAAAGACGCTTTAACTTTTATATGTGTGCTGTACGTGGTTACCTCGCCTCCCCCAAAATCTGTCAAAACAATTTAGTACCAGAAGTTGCGTTTAACATTTTAACAATTGCGTTTTATGTTCAGTACAACAGAACGCAGCGTTTTGCAGCGCAACGCTGCACTACTACGGAACGCCAAACACGCTTTGACGAAGCCTTTAAACAAAACATTCGTAATGATTGACGTTTGAAATAAAGTTTCAAAATATTCATTTACTTCATAATCACAAAATAACATCTGTTTACAGTAAACATTTGAAAATCGCTGTCAAATGTAAAGCCGAGTAAAATAAATTTCAATTTACCGCAGTATTAAAAGGAGGGGTGTTCAAGAAATTTTATCTTGTCCAAGACTTCCGCTAATCTGTTGCAGAAGTTCAGAATACACACTGACTAGATACCACTTTGTTCAAATATTGTATTTGTAATCGTCAAAAGATGGGGGAGGGGGTATGAAGAAAGATAGCCAATTTTGATTAGTTTGTTAAAATTCTTGTAAATTAGCGTGCGCTAAATTTAAGCAGTAATTACAATTGGTAATTTATTAATAACTAGTATTCCGCCCGCGGCTTCGCCCGCGGATGTCGGTTATCGCGCTAAACCATTAATCTCTTTTTTTGCAGTCGGATAAAACTATCCTTTCCCGGGTCTCGAACTATCGCCATACAAAATTAGTTCAGTATTGTAGGCGTGTAAGCAACATTTTGAAATCGGCAAGCACCCATAGGTATATCCATATATCTGAAGGGGTTTCTTAAAAAATACTACGGCTCTTAGACCATGATTATTGTAAGTTTTTCATTCAATATTTGAGAAGAAATAAAATTTAAATTTCGAATTCTAATAATAATCGGACTGAGTTATCAAACGTCATTGTGTCAAAATAAAAAGTAATTTAGCTAAAAAGCACGAAGGAGTATTGATATCAACTTCGAAGAAAATCTCCCTCTGAATAATTTCTCAGGCTTCACCCACGTAGTATTAGGATAAAGATAAAAAAAAATGGAAAAATAAAAAACACGTGTTTCATTATTTGTTTTGAGCTATATTTATACCGAATTTCAAGTGAATCGGACCAAGGACTAAACAGTTCTGGAATATTAAATTTTTCCAAAAAAGCTCATTTTACACTCCCCCTGGGGGTAGTTTTGGAAAAATAAAAACATGTGTTTTATGATTTCTTTTAAGGTATATGTGTGCCGAATTTGGAGTGATTCGGACTTGAGACTAAAGAGATCCAGAGAAACTTTAGTTTTTACCAATAAAACTCATTTTCCATACCCCATGGGGACAATTGTGGAAAAATAAAAAACCCGTATCTCATTATTTGTCTTAAGGTTTATGTGTACCGAATTTTAAATGAATAGGACCAAGGAATAAAAAGTTGCATACAAACTTCACCCCTCTATTTAACCCTCTGAGGGGATGATTTTTGGAAATATTATTAGCCTATGTCCTATTCTAGGGTATACACTACCTATGTTTCAAACTTCATTTACATTGGTTGAGCGGTTATGGCGATACGCGGTAACAAACCTTCACACACACACACACACACACACACTTACTTTCGCATTTATAATATTAGTAGGATAGGATAGGATAAAGGATGACAGTGATCAAGGTGAGAAAAAATTTTTGAAACCAATCTTACAAAATTAAATATTTTAATCAAATAAGCTTCTCCAAAATTAGTTTATTAGTTTATTTCTACTGCGCCATAAACTTGTGTTACACAGATTCACAGAACTTGGTAGAACGAGTAACACACTCGACTGGTGAAAGATTGGGTACAGGACAGACGGCTTGACGTGTTCGCCAAGGCATGGAGGTAGCACACCACGAGCTTCCAGGCTCCCGACTAATGATAAAAAAATCATACATCCTTTAACACTTCTTTAATTTTTACCCCTTTTTTATTCAGAGGTTAAATTTTTTTAACACAACGCCTTTGTCATTTAAAAAGCTTAGTTAGGTAACTAAAGTATTTTAAAATACATTCGGACTGCGCATTAAAACCGACTTCAACTCCCGTTAAACAGACTGACATGCCAACAGGGGCCCGAAATTAATGAAGTTGTTCATTTAGCTTAAGTGGGATTGTCGCTAATGTCTGTTGGGGTAAAAAATATGTTGCCGGCCATGTCCTGATGCTGATCTTAATTAATTGATAACACTTAGGTATCGGAATAATTTTGATGTTTTGATTTGACTATTAACAAATCCTTAATCCTTAATGAGTGAACATAATATATAAGCTAACATAAATTATAGTCAAACACGATTATGCGTAAACAAACATTTATGCGCAAGTATTTAGTGTTTCCATGGGCTAAATAAGAATGTAGTGTGGCATAATAGGTAGGTACGTACCTACACTAAATATTGACATTATGTTTTATGCATTGCGATACACAATCTATAATATCCTTACTAATATTATAAATGCGAAAGTAACTCTGTCTGTCTGTCTGTGTTGCTTTCACGCCTAAACTACAGAACCGATTTGGATGAAATTGGGTATGGAGGTAGTTTGAGACCTGAGAAAGGACATAGGATAGTTTTTATCCGACTGCGCAAAAAGAAGGTAATGTTTTTGCGTGATAAACGACATACACGAGGGCGAAGCCGCTGTCGGATAGCTAGTTTAAAATAATTATAAAATCTACGTTATGTAAGAAAGCGTATTATAAAATTTCAGACTATGTAACGGATAAAAACGCTTGGAATTAAGTCGCTCTAATTCAACACACTGAACAAACAAAATGTAATAGATATAAGTACTTCATTTAAAAAAGAAAAAACCCTACTGAGTTTTTTGGCAGTGTTTCTCAGTAGTGTACAGTCATTCACTGCACGGTAGGAAAGGAAATTGGACTATTTATATGTAGACTCGCGTCTGAAAAAAAAGCATTTTTTGATTTTTGATTTTGTTAGAAAATCTCACAAAACTCCATATATATTTCTGTTATAAAAGGCTATTAAAAATCTGACTTATGTCTTGTGTTTAAATAATTGGTAGATATATTGTTATGTAATTTACGTACCTACATCTTACCCCTAGTTTCCACTGCACAAGAAAACATGTTGCAAGCACTATCTGTATCGTTTAGAGATGAGTAGAAAGAGATAAGACTATGTTTATATCATGTTTTGTTGTGCAGTGGAAACATCCAGTTAGAAAAAGGAACTAAGAGAAGTGCCCTGTTCTTATGTACCCTCCTCCTCTGCCTTGTTGGATGTCAGGCGGCTGTAATGTTGGATGATAATTATTTCTGTGTGTAATGTATGATGATTACAGATTTATTTCTGGGACTTTGGAAACATTACTTCCTATACTCACACAAATAAATGTCCATCTTGTGTAACAAGTTGTTTAAGTTTTCCGTGACCTACATAAATGTTTCATATTTACAGGGCCGGATTAAACCTCTACGCAAATATAATTTTTTTCACTTTTACCTACCTTTATCTTGCTTTTTGAAATATTTTTTCTACTTATAGAATACCGCAGAGCCGCCCACGTAAAAATTAAAGAACAGTATCCAAAAATTGATAATTTAACATTCTCATTAACAGCGCAATACTCAGTCTTATGCACATACGGAAGCTGTACTGGATAATTAATCTATTAAGTAATATGTTCAATGTACACACACATCCCTGCATACACTTACTCCAAACACTGGGTACCAAGCTTGGGACCCAGTGCTTAATTTACTCGTACTAAAACTCAAGCAAAATCAACTCAGAATTCAAGACACTGTGAGCTCAGTTTGCTTAAATCGGAACGCAACTTAAATAATAATGTTTTAGGTAGTCAGTAATAATTGTGATTAATATTTTTGGACGTCAAATACCTCAGTCCACCCGTGAACATGAAGTCTGAAAAGACTTTGAAACGTCGGTATCTAAAATGTAAAATAAACCGCGATAAAATTCGTTTTATAGTAGTTTTATTTCAATGTGTGATATTCGCGTAAATCTAAGACAATACTATATTTATCTCGATGCTACCCACATTCACACTCAGTCTCTTTGTTTGATCTGATTCTCCTTTCGTTTTGATTGCATTGTTTTTTGTTTTGATTATTTATTTTTTCTTACTATTTCTATTTTCGAAAACTAACCGCCTTATTCATCTACAAGTTATAAGACTCTTTAGTTGAACACATTTTCTTTAACTGTCCTAAAAACTCCATTGCTATTTATGATATGTTAACTAAAAGTACCCCTCGCCCTATTAACTTAAAATTCCTTTTATGTCACGTATCTTCGCCTCTTGTTTTCATCTTATCAAAATTTATTAAAAGTAACAATATTAGATTATAGGATTTCTTATTCTGCTTCTATTTCAATTTATTAATTTATTATGTATTTTTTTATGTAATGTACATTTATTTACAACATAAAAATTCGTACAATATGTATTTTGTGTCTAAGTATGTGTTTTATGTAGTTGTTTATTCTGTGTATTTTCTGTTTGTTGTTAAATTCTGACCCAATATTAATTTTCTGTTTAACCTCTTCATGAATTACCTACCTACTTTATTGAGTCAGCGTTTGGCCCACACCGTACAACTTTTTTCTTTTTGCACTGTCTCTTTCAACTTGACGTTGGCAGAATCACTGTCAAAGACGGTGGACGCCAATTTTTTTTTAAAAAGTGAAGTGAAGTGAAGACTCTTTAGTTAAAATAGACTTTGTCTCTTTCTTACTAGTATAAATGTCAAGATGACAGACAAAGACAAATGATTTATAAACCTATTTTAGCTATAATGATCTTAAAATACGTTTATGAATGTTTCCTCTTTTATGTATAACCCAGGGTACCTAGTATGGAAACGCGTCTCTGGTTCCTAAGATACAGATAAAGTTCTAGTTTAAAAACCGCATGTAAATTTAATTTGTAAACTTGTTTTGTTAATAAATTATTCTTATTCTTAATTCGATACAGATTTAAATGTAATTTTCACGAAAGGATTTCCACAAAGTATCGTCTGTAAGGATTAACAGTATCTGATTTCGTTTCACATAAAAATAGTAATTTACACTTTAAATTCTTCGTGCTCTGATATATAACCCATTTATTAAGGAAGGCTATAGACTACTTTGTATCCCACTGCTAGGCGCGACATAAAATATAGGTCACGCGCTTTGCGTCCACTTTCATTGAGCGAACTGCCAAATTGTGGAACTCGCTGCCGGCATCTGTGTTTCCCGATAGCTGCTGGTCTTCAAGTCACGAGTGAATCGGTATTTACTGGGTAAGCGCGTTCCATCATAGACTACATCATTGCTTCACATCAGGCAAGTTGTGGTCAAGCGCAAGCCTATTTTAAGATAAAAAAAACGCGGGGGAAGCCGTGGTCGGAAAGCTAGTTCTAATTAAAATTAACAAGCTTACTGGTAAGATATTAAAGAATGTTCAAAATTAAGATGTGTTAAACGTAGATACACCATTTTACATCTAAGGTACACATAAAATTATGTAAATAAAGGACACTTTATATGCATAATGTATACGTAACGTACGTACTCTTTCTTGTTTGTTTATTTTTCGTAAAAGGTTTGAAATGGATTTGTAATTTGGACAAAATTGTCTTTTAAACTCTTTTAAAAGGCACCTACTTGATGCATTACACTAAAATGTAGCATCACGCCTGTATTAAGGTGTAGACAGAGTCGAGTATCACCCACTTTTCATTAAATTTGTAATTTAATATCAAATTTGGGAAATATATAAAAAAATACAACTCGATAATCATATTTTAGGGGGTCCAATTTGATGCATTTTGGCCCCTCTTTCAGCTCATAACGGATATACGTTGAATTTCAAGTGTGTATGGAACATAGGACGCATCCTTCCACAACTTTGTTGAACCCGTATCCACCATTGCTATGGTATATGAACGAACGAATATAATTGGTGGATAAAAAACGCAACCATAGCAACATAGCGAAAAATTTCGCATGCTTAGTGAAAGGTCACCCTAATTGTTTTCAAAACCTTAATTCATTTATTTATTTATTTATCAATAACAATTTGCATTGTGTTTGATGTCCAACATACAAAATAAAATTAATATGAATTATAAAAAAGAAACATAATAACATGCAACAATTTACTGATTAATAATAAATGATTACTGAATAATAATTATAAATAACATAGAATTTTAATTTAGTTATAACAATAATAATAATATTCTTTGATTTCATTTAAAGTTCCTCCACTGAATAGAAGCTTTTATCCAATAAAAATGCTTTGAGCTTAGACTTAAAAGTGCTATGGTACAACAATGTTTTTAAATCGGCTGGCAGTCTATTAAATATTTGTACCGCTTGGTAGTGAGGGCTATGCTTTGTGACATTTAAATGATGTGCAATCTCATTTTTAAAGTCCATTCTACGAGTCTTTTCCCTAGCTGTTCTTTCCTTAATTCAAAACAATACCAATGTTTCAAAATAAGAACTGTCTAAATTAAATCTAATCTGTCGTATTACTTTCTCGTTAAATCCAACCTCGGGGCAAAGATCAAAAGAGGGTATTAATTTAATTAACTTTCGTATTGTATAACAAAATACTTATAAAACATTGTTTGTCAGTGAAAACACAACAGCCGTTTACCTGTTTCTAACAATGTTCTGCTCTTGATGTAAAGTAATTATTTTTTAGCGTACATGCCACCTGATATAAGGCAGTAAAGGACACTTGCAACACCAGAGGTATCAAATGCGTTGCTGACCCTTTAAATCGCAACGGGCACTGGTTAGCCTACTCACACCCTGAAACACAATCAAAAGCTATGACACTGTATTTTGCATTTTTGAGTAGCAGCGGCGCAGCGGTACAAGCCTCGCCTAAGAAATATAAATAGCGGGTTCGATCCCAGTCGTGCTCTCATATCTTTGTGTGAATTGTTTCATCGCCCGCTCATTTATCGGTGAAGGAAAACATCGTGAGGAAACCGGCATTTTATTAACTAATCATTTGAGGACATGACAACCACCAACCCGCATTTGGCTAGCGTGTGTGGATTAAGACCTAAACTCTCTCAACCCGTAAGATAATTGAGAAAAGATCCGTGACCAGCATTGGGATACTAAAAAGGGTTGACAACTGTATATTATTAGGGAAGAAAATATCTTTGTCTTCACTGCTGAACCAGTTTTTTATAACTTACCTAACTATCTTCGATTTTAATATTATTATATCAAACACAGCAATAAAGATTCACGAATATGACCCATTCGCCATATTAATAGTAATAACTTATCTATTGCCCAACTTATGTAGGTGATGTCCCATTAAAGGCCATCGTAATAATGGTATGGCAATACGTTTTGGAGGGATAATAGGGGTTGACGTAATGGGACTTATAAGGTCACATATTGACTGGGATACTTTATTGTAGTTATCTGATTTGGGAAAGTTTGATAGGTACTAACATCATTTATTTAAGTCGCAGATTTACAAATTTGCCACCTTAGGCTATCCCACTTTTGCTGTTCTAATTTTATTGAAGGAGATGCGACCTACAGGGTACCGCTGATTGAGATTAGAAAATACTTAGATTGGTAGAACTTAAGTGCTTAAAGTAACTTTATGCTAAAGATAGGAATGGTTAGAACGAAGCTAATATGACAGCGTCTGGCTTGCTGTCGGATAATGCACTGAGCGGGTAGTTCGCTAATTCGCTAGATCAGTAAATCGGTGTTCGATCGTATTGTATCGAAGATGCTTCCAAAACCAAGACATGAGATGAGATTAAACACAAAAGTAATATAAGTAAGTTATGTAGCTTAGCTAAAGTTAGGTACGTGATACAAGGTGTACCAATTTTTGCTACTTCTACGAATTTTCTTTTCAACCAAATTCGATACATTTTAAAGTTTTATCAGAAGAAGAAAAATGATATATCAAAAAATCGCCTTCTCAAAGTCCTATCAAAAGTATGTCAAAGATACCTCCTACAAAATAAGTGATTATTTCAAAAGGTAGTCGCTGCTTTAGGTCAAGGTAACATTTGCATCTGATTTGTACCATCAAAAATTTAAAGGTAAAATCTGCTGGAGCTTAGGACAGGGACAGAGCACTAACCAATCCTAAACTAATGCGTCAAAAAATTCTGCCCCGTCGTTTCTTTCGGGGACGTATCAAGAACCATTGAAATTAAACCTCTCTATTTTGATCTAATTTAATAAACGAATAATTGACTAAACCTCCCCTAAAGTTGATTCGCTAATATGTCAGATTTCACAAAGTTGCTAAGACCGATACAACGGCGTTCAGTTAATCCGTCCCCTGAATGAATGAGCACGATCCTTCAACTACCCTTATTAAGCGATAGATTAATTATTACGTTATCAATATGATCACAGATTAATAAATTAGTAAGATGGGCTTAAATGGCCATACAATTGGTGCCGCAAGACGGTTGGCGTCGCCAAGGCAGACCGAAGAAAAGATGGTGAGATGCTTTCGATATTGAATGGCCAGAGGTCGCGGGGGACAGGAAGAGATAGAAGACTCGGGGAGGCTTTTGCTCAGCTGTGGGACAGTATATAGCATACACTGTGGGAATATGAACATTGCTGAAAATCAGTGCTGTGGGTCGCCTCTAGTAGGTACTCACAGCATTTACTGTGCTATATTCGTGTTTGACACTGATGGCTTACTCTTTGTTTTTATTATATTAGTTTTTCTTTCATAGCTTTCTTTCGTTGATTTCTCTTTTCATGTGTTTTTTTTTAATTTGATTCTGTGTGTTCTGTCTTTGTCAATTTAATTTTTTCATGAAAATAATTACCTATTCAAAAACTGTTTATTCGTCAAAAGGCTACGATACCACAAGCTTGACAAACAACAAACAAAAGGTTAAAACGCCACTCTCTTTCATCGGTCGAAAATACGATGTTCGATATGGTGGTATCTACCAAAATGCAATGAAATCAATTAAAGTATAACCAAACGTGTATTGTCAAATGAGAAAAGAAAAAGAAGCAGATCAGGAAGGTTTAAGGTTTAAAGAAGTATCAAAAACAAAGAGGTTTGTTTAAAAAGTAGTATTTAATATCATGTACAGATAAACACATTTATGATTACAGTAGATACTTACGAAAGGGCCCCAACCTATTAAATAACATGTTATTAAAAGTTTCACCCCTAAATAGCGGATTCTATGCCAAATCCATATTGTTGTTATAGCAAAGCCCCACTAAGTAAAGGGATGCTTAGAAAGAAGATATTGATATTTACGTTGCTAAGTTACTATGATGAGTTAGGGAGATGTTACTAAGCAATTTTATACAGAAGTGTACTAAAATATCGAGTAATAAACCGGGGGCATAATACAAAATAAGCAGAGCTTGTAATTAATGAAATTATATACCAGATACCAGATTATTATGTCTTTATTTTTGTGCCTAAATATGTAATTAATCTAACTCAAGATCTGCGGCATTAAGTGAAGAGTAACCCCCGTATTAATAAACGTCTTATAAGCTTATTATAGCTAAAATAGGTTTATAATTTGTTTAACTAAAGTGTCATGATTTTTATGAATAAGAACGTATCTTACCGAACATTCATTTTACATTCATTCAACAATATTATTTTACGTTTGCGCTCTGTTGCTCAACGAAGCGCTCTGTATGGAATAGCTATTTCGTCGGTACACGGGTGCTCGATTCAGAGTTCTTGAAGTATCGAGAGGTTTCGTGCGAAACTCGGTCCACGAGACTCCAAGAATTCTTCTCCAGCACCACATCTCCAGAGCGTCTACTTTCTTTCTTTCCACTTTGCATTCACGTTTTATTTATTTTGCAGCAATTTACTTGACCGAACAAAGAAGGGCAACTTAAATTAACTTATGAGCTTAAGCATGAGAACAAAGTAGGACAACTCAAATTTACTTAAGAGCTTAAGCATGAAAAAAACAAAAGTGACTAAAACTATGTATAAATTTAATTAGGTCAACACAATAGCAGTAGCCCGTCCGGTATTGAACAAACTCGCTTTGTACTGCCAACTACAGCTACGTAATTATCAACACAGACACGCCTAATTACCTCACGGTCACAAGCTGATCGAATAGGACAGTTTACAGTTCCAAATTAAGTCCAAAATACGATGCCTATTTATGTCGACAGAATTATAAATAATTTTACCTAAGAACTAAGAAGAACTAACTAGAAGTTCTTGGTAAAATTGTCACCCAATGTTAGTCATTCGCCCTATAAGTTCCTCTAGACTAGAACGCTTTTTAAATAAAACAAAGTAGAAATTACTCCAGAGAATTTAATTTGATTTACTATTTAAATTATTTTTCCAGAGCACCGTTGGCCTTGCAATAAAAGGTCGCACGGCAATGCCTAAACGTCTTTGTGTAAATTATTTCATCACAGTTGCTCAATACCGGTGAAGGAAAACGTCTTAAAGAAAGCATCAACGGCAACCACAACCTGCAACCCGCGCTTATAGTTGCCCAGCATGTGTAGAAGAAGGCCTAGATCTCAAATATTTTGGCGCTTTACCACGACTTGCCTGATGTTAAAAGATGATATGGTATATACAGGAAACAAAGACGCTGAAACAAGTTGTCAAGTTGTGGAATTCGTTGCCGGCATCTCCGTTTCCCGATAGCTATAATTTACCTGTCTTCAAGTCACGAGTGAATCGGTATTTATTAGATAAGCGCGTCCCGTCGTAGACTGCTACATTGCTTCACATCAGACAAGTTGTGGTCAAGCGCAAACCTATTATAGGATCAAACAAACGATCTTGAAATATGCATTTACGTACCTATTCTTAAGTTATATTTAAGTAGGTTAAGTATAATATGCGTTTTTATTAAGTATCTTACTTAAGTAATTAATTGAATTTTTTTTTTTAAACTATAGGCAACTCTCCCTGCCCTACCCTATAATATCTTCTACGTAACTGGCTTCGATAGGCCACTGAAACCGAAATACGACTAGCAGAAAATTCTAAAATTGTATCCTTTAATCGGAGGTACCGTATCAAATCACATCAGAGAGATCTCGATGTGAAAACGTCATTTCAGACGCAATAGAAACCTTTGTAGTGTAACAGCTGATCGACATTCAGACATGCTATTTCAATCTCAGTTAGATTTCAATCTGGAAAATGTCATGTGATGTGACCCAATTAGTGGTCTCTCATTCAAGCGAGACCGACCCACTTGTGTATTACCTTGAGTATTACCTAATTAGATTTAGGATTTGTGATAGCTCTTATTGATTCATGCAATATACAGGGTGGAAAGTTTCCTTGAACTCTGGAGGTAAACTACTTTAAATGCAAGAGAATAGTAAATATTTTAGCATAAAAAAATAGATTAATATTTTACTATGTGGATATATAGATATTAATGCAATCAAGAGGCATGGTGGGTAAGATACTGTTTCCTAGCTAAGCTATAAGATAGCCTGTATTAAGGAGTAACAGTGCCAAACCCTTCTTTATACCGAGTACCTACAGTTTGGTTCCTTGATATAAAACTGCATTTACTGGTTTTTGAAAATACATTTGCCTTACATGCTTTGGAATGTGCTCATCAAAGCAAACATCTCTTACAGAGTGTCAGACAGAACTTTGGTATTAAAGGTCTCACTCAATATTTTTTGGTATTGTTAACTACCTAGTATTTTTTAAGTCACTTGCGGACTCCGTAGACGTCGTCCTGCCCGGTAAAGCAGTGCCACCTATTGGATCCGAAAATCCGGGTTTACAGTCGGTATGGCTAGTGGTTTCTAGACTGATTTAGTTGCTAGCCAACTTTCAATTAAAGTAAACGTCATTGGGGAAATAAGTCCCAACCAAGAACATATCCTTTATTTCCAATTGACGATCCTAATATTGATTACAGACCGTAGACACTAGCAGTCTGTATGTGACCACGGTTGGTGAAACCCATGATATTTCAAGTGAAACAACAGTCAAGCGCTTTAATTATCCATCATCACCACCCCGTAAAAATCCATTGACTGCGGCACTTGACCCCAAATAGTAGTCTACTATGAATAGGTAGATAAAGTAACAAAAGAACATGCTTGTTCCCCCAGCGCCAGTGTCGCATACATGCGACACGGGCGCTGGGGTAACAAACACATTTGTCGTATAATTATTTTTAATGAAGTATGTATTTACAAAAGAAAAGTAGGTATATGTAGTATATTACTAATTATCTGGTTTCTATAGTAGGTACAAGCTCCGCTTGGTTTGGGATCAGATGACCGTGTGTCTTTATGTCCCACTATATTATTATTATTATAATTTATGCGACATAGGCGGTCAAAAGGTTAATAACAATAATAATAATGTTTAAATGTTTACATATTTTTTAACGGAATCCGCATATCGCTCAGCTGATAAAGTCCTTGCAAACAAAAACAAAAATATTTACGACAGAAAGAATGCGATAGCATAAATCACGAAAAACGGACAAACTTGTAACTGATAGTTGGAAACACTCACACGAAAGAAGTATCGGCTTATCGCAAACTAAAGATCATAGCCCACTTACACGCATCTATTCCAACACCGCTCCCACCCAACATCACCTAAACTAAGGCGACTGCTCGCAGTCTACGATATGACCGCTTTTGTTTTCACGATAGATACAGTTTTTATTGAACAAACTAGTCTATTTGGCTATATCTCGATCATAGTATTTTTTTAAATTTACCTAAACATCACACATTAAAATATAGCTAATTTATATCTAACGGATTCTATCCCAGTTTATTTTAAATTTTATTTCCTGAATTTTTAAAGTCATTTCAGACTTCATGGTCATCGGTATCCCAACTTATTAATCTCAATTATTACTGACTACCTTTAAACATAATTTAAGTTATTGTTGTTGTTTAGTTTTATTTCAATATGTCTCGATCGAGCAGTCAGAGCGCGAAAACCGCGCAGACAGCTTTCTTACAACGCGCGGTAATAACGGCGTCCACTGCCGAGCAGTCTGACGGCGGCGGCAATCTCGCTGAAAGCGAGCTGTCTGCTAATATAAGTTGCCAACCTAAAACATACCTAAACAGCAATGCTTAAATCCCATATTTCAATTATATCCTTTTTGCCGGATGGGATCGGAGTCATGTAAGTGGGCTTAGACCTTAAAGCTGCACTACCAAACTATTTTGTCAAACTTTTCGCCGCTAACGAAAACATAAGCCTGCAATATCCAGCATAACTAGACCTCTCATCTCTCCTATAAAATGCTCTTGAAGTCCATAAAAACGTGTGTAACGGAAGAGAACGGGAGGTCATTTTAAATGGCTACTACATGCGACAGATTGAGAATATCAGCTCATGTATAATTCACGCTCGAGAATGAATCAAAGCTCACAAAGTTGAACATAATGCGTTGCAGTTGCAGTTTATGAAAGATTGTTGTGAATAAATGAATAATTTTAGAGAAATTCGATTTGAATTTTGTAAACGATTGTGTGTATCCTTTTAGAATTATTGTGAAAACAGGACTTGGAAGATTTACTTCATTTTTAACCCATTAAAAAATGAAGTTTCCAATTCAGATATTTATGATTTATTTTTAGCCCCCGAACAAAAAGAGGGGTGTTTTAATTCCACGTTTATATCTGTGTTCAAATTTGTTGCCACGCATAGCAAAATAAATTTTGATATGTTTTTTAATCTAAAGCTGAACTGCTTCTGTGGTACAGTGGTAAGCGTGTTAGCTTAGTAACCGCGAGGTCCCGGGTTCGATTCCGCATTCGAGCAAAAAGACTTTTCTAAGATACTTCAAGAATCTTGATTGCTTGAAATTTGGAATTGTACCCGATGAACAGCAATAGGCTCGCCCCTTATTAGACCTTTTTTTGTTTTTTTTTTTTTTGTTTCCGCTGTGGGAATGCATTTACGCACTGTCCCGCCCCTAGGGGAAGGCGGGGGTGTGTGAGACTCGTGGCACCGAGAAGCGGTGCCCCCCCGACCGCGATGTTGCTTTATGCAACACCGCGGGCGGGGGCAATACTCACTAAACCCACAGCGCTCCGTCTTTCACCTTGGTGAACATGAACCGCAGAAACAGCCGCCACTTATTCCGTGACGGCTGCATCAACGGCGCATGTGCACCCAGCAGGGCCGCGGGAACCACGATGTGACACTACCGCGACCCCACAGGTGACGGCTCGCCAATTAGGCGAGCTCCTCCTTCTCCCCCAGTGTGGGTATGGGGGAGTGGGCGCCCCGGAGATTTTGGGACGACTTCAACGGTGGCGAACTAGTGCAATGCAGGGTTCAGGCTTCCCGTGCCCGTTCCCCACAGTTCGCCCACCGGTCAGAGACGGCGAATATAGGCCCGCCGCCTCCGACCAGTCCGTCTTCTTCGGCAGGGGTCAGCGGAGGGATCGTTCTCCCTGACGCGCTCTGCCGTTTCCTTCGCCCCTTATTAGACCTAAACATAATTGAGAAATGGGTAATATAACCTCTGCCTTCACCTTTGGGTAATACAGACGTAATGCTATACTATGAAATAATCCTTACAGGTGGAGTGACGATTTCAGCTAGGCGCTGGTAAGAACTGGATGGGAAAAGCCGTGAATTCAGTGACGTCCTTTAGGAGAGGATCATATCCAGCAGTAGACTAAAACAGGATGATAATAAAATCGTTACAAAATACTTTTTTGTTAAGAAATTTACTATAAAATAGACTTATTTAAATATGAAACAGATTTTTGTGTTTGTTAAATCACAGCTTCAAAAACAACCATGCAATAAGTTCTTTAAATAGGTATGCATTTATATCGTATAAATATATTATACAGTTCACAGATACCGTTAAATGAGAAGTGCAAATAAATCACAATTTCTGACATTTGGATAAATTTCCACTATAAATAGAATTTGTTTGGACAAAAGATAAAGAAATTTTATTTTATAAAACACAAAATTTTGGCGCCTAAGATCTGGCAAAGGCTATTTTAGTTTTCCTTCAGCGTTATATACCGACTAGATGCCGTTTTATTAAAATATTAAATTCTAATTGTCAAAGGTTGGCGGGGTATCGGGGAGGATAGCTAATTGTGATTGGATCGTTCAAGAACTTGTTAAGAGTCCATCAATCATCAGTTTATGGTCAGATGATTTAGAGTGGTACGACGACATAAGTTAGGCAAGCGCAAGGGCCTAGTTATGCGGTGTCTATAGGTATCTGGTCGGTGGTGTTATAAAAATAATTTTTGATATAATTAGAATTAATTTTAATTTTAACAAATACTAATACTAGATAGTAAATTAATTTAAAAAATATATTAATATATTATTATTATTATTATATAAATATTATATCGACGAGCTCGTAGGGCCGCGATCACCTCATTACCTGTGCATCTCGATGCGATACAAAATAACACTACAATCGTAGTAGCTAATCGATAACTAGCTAATCAATATCTCTGCCAATGATTACAGCACCCCTAATCACAAATATTCACAAAACACAAAGAAATCAATGGAAATTGATTTCTTCGTTGTGCGGACAAATTCGGTTTGCACACACCACATGCTCATCCAACCGACCTCATAGACATTGTCCCCTGATGTAACAATGACAATCAGAGACAAGCAACCTGAGTGACGTTGACATCTTGTAAGTTTGACAACTGACAGGCCTTATGCTACCACAAGTGACTGAAGTGACACCTAACCGTTAAATTACGCAATAGCTTACTACGTTTATAGGTTGCGCGCCGCAACATTACAAATTTTAGTTACTTATACTATTTCTACACGCAAGCCTAAGCAATAAATAAGTACATGCACGCACACAAATACCTTCCTACCTTTAAAACGTATGTTACAAACCTATCTATATCTATACTTCTATTTTTCATCATTTTTGATTATTTGTTTTGTTGAACGCGCTAATCCCAGAGACTGATTTGAGATTCTTGCACTGTTAGAAAACCCATTTATTGAGGAAGGCTATAGGCTACTTTCTATCAAACAGCTGGACATGATGATTGTTAACTAACTTACACGTGTTAGAATTAGGGCGAAAACTTAGAATTACTTAAATAGGAAAGGAGAAATCTAGGAAAAAAAAAGGAGACTCGATGACCATTAGGCAGGTACTAGTCTAGCAGTTCACTCTACTGTAATCCTGTAAAATGTACTATATTTCAAAAACCTTTTTGAAAAATTCATGCGTGAAGTTGCCTAAAAGTTGAACGACGAAACTGTAGGGTAGTGCCACTTTGCTTCTTTTTGTTAGACCTGTAAACTCGGAGGTTTTTAATTATTTGCGGTCCGTTGAACGAAGTGGACAGTACCTACGTTTAATTCGTGGTCTCGGCAACTGAATAAGTTCCAGCAATGAATAAATGGCGCGCAGATGTTGATATAGGTAAAAAAGTCTGAAACGAGTTTTGCTTAACCTCAACGAAGAAACAGGTATTTAGTTCTAATAGAACATTTATTTAGCATCGCGGTGTCGCAGCGGTACCTAAGGTTCTCGCTTAAGAAAAATTCGATTCCGGATCGTGCCCACACATTTTTGTGAGAATTATTTCATCTCCGCTGCTCAATATCAGTGAAGGAAAACATTGTGAGGAAATCTGCATGTCTAAGAACTAATCATTCGAGAACATGTGACGTTTTCCTTCACCGATATTGAGCAGCGGCATTGAAACAATTCACATAAATATGTATGGGTACGTCGTACGACCAGGAGTCGAAGTCTTATATTGCTAAGTACCGCTGGGTCACCACTGCTCCAAAAAAGGTACAAAAGGTGAGATATACGCGGTATGAAATTCGCCGGAGCAACTAGATAACAAATAAATATCTAAATCTATATTAAAATTATAATATAAATACAAGAAATAGATAACGTTAATTGATCCTATAGTTTTACACATCGCTGGTTACTGGTACGGAGGTATGGAATAAAAAAATACTTGGAGGAATGGGATTATTTTCATTCATACTCAGAAAACCTTCTGCCATAATATCGTTTCTATATTTATTTTGTTTCAACAAATACAGAAATACTTATTCACTACTAAGCAGTTTATTTATTATGCTTTTTTATCAGTAGTAGAACACGTTTCAGTTCAATAAGTTATTTTATTATTTCATTTGACATAAATGATTAGAAATTTATGCACGATCCATTCGTAATATCTATAAAAAGCGCGCGGCGTAAAATTAGCGGTCAGTGATCCTAGCGAGCGCACAGCTGTTTGTTACGCCAGCGTAAACATATTTCGTTTACTTCAACGCTTTTTAATGTCCCACTGCTGGGCACGGGTCTTCTCTCAACAATCTTACGAGTTGAGAGAGTTTAGGCCTTAATCCACACACGCTGGTCAGGTGCGGGTTGGTGGACGTCACATGTCCTTGAATGATTAGTTCTTAGACATGCTGGTTTCTTCAGTATTTTTTACTTCACCGATATTGACTTCAGCGGCAATGAAACAATTCACAAAAATATACGTAGGCACGACTGGGAATCGAACCCGCGACTTTATATTTCTATAGCGAGGCCTGTATCGCTGCGCCACTGCTGCACATCTTTCGTTAGCAATTATTCAATTTTTTCGTACAGACATATCAAAATACGTGTTAATTAAAATTTGTTCAAGTTCATTTTCTCAAAGCTTACGCACTA
This sequence comes from Meganola albula, assembly GCA_936450015.1. Lineage (NCBI taxonomy): Eukaryota > Metazoa > Arthropoda > Insecta > Lepidoptera > Nolidae > Meganola > Meganola albula. The sequence goes on along the minus strand of OW388155.1, from coordinate 5,167,557 downwards.
GTTAAAAGATTACAGCCAAAAGAAACTCCTACTTTATTAACGTGGTTCTAAGGACCACTATTCACCTCTTGATTATTCCTATTACCTAGTCGACGTTGTTTTTTTTAACCTATAACAGGCTTGTGCTTGACCACAACTTGCCTGACGTGAAGCAATGATGTAGTCTACGATGGAACGCGCTTATCCAGTAAATACCTATTCACTTGTGACTTGAAGACAGGCAGATTATAGCTATCGGGAAACATAGATGCCGGCAGCGAATTCCACAACTTGGCAGTTCTCACAATGAAAGTGGTAGCAAACCGCTTTGTGCGTGCCCGTGGAATTTCCACTGGTATATAACGGTAACCCATAGCCATACTCTCATCACTACTTGACCGATGGAAGAACGGGGATGGGGGAATATAATTGTGTAATTGAACAATTCTATAGTTTCTAGGTGTGGTATTAGTACCTATTTTCATATCCATATCTATCCAATTCTTCAATTTTGCTTGACCAGCCTGGCTAAGGTCCAAAACTCACTAATGGAACTGCATGTCTGTGAACGTCTACTTCACATTGCGAGTACTACTTCGATGTAAAAATTATGCGACGCCGCAAAACATCCTTTTACTTAGAAGCACTTGATGCATTGAAAACTCAGCAATCGTGTGTATAATCTGTGGTCTTATTTTTAATGATAGCAAAATGAGTACCTACTTATTTTACTAAAAAGGAAAAAGCCAATGTGTCTTTTACTAATTAGGAATTAAAATCCGTAATGAGCAGCGGTGGCGCAGCGGTACGTGCCTCGCCTTAGGAATGTAAGGTCGCGTGTTCGAATCCTGCTGCTCAATATCGGTGAACGAAAACATTTTGAGGAAACCGGCACATCTAAGAACTTACCATTCGAAGACATGTAACACCCACCACCCGTACTTGGCCAGCGTGTGTGGATTAAAGCCTAAACAGTCTCAACTCGTAAGATAGTTGAGAAATAACCCGTGCTCAGCAGTGGGAAACTTAAAGGTTTGAAGTGAAAATCCGTAATTAATTAAGTAGGTACTACTTGGTAAATAAATATGAGGAACCTACAAAGAGCTTACTCGTACCTTGGGTTTTGTTTGATAAAATTCTTATGATGAAACAAACGAAATTCCCAAAATACCTCGACCTAAATTAAGGAGACATTTTGTTTACAGGAAAATTCTACGTTCCACCTACGCTGACAAACTACTGCAGTAAAACAAACTAAATGATGGGCACCGTCAAAGTTTGGTCTCAATTTTTGTAAGAAGCATCACAGTCGGTGATTAGAATCACTAGCTAGACTCAGGGTTGTTCTGTCACCTTGTTATTTAATATGATTACCAAGATTTGATAAAACCCGTTATTTGGTTGGTTGTATTGTATTTACTTCTTTTTAACTGTTTTCATTTAATATGTTTTTTTTTCTCTTTTCATGTGTCAAATAAATGTTTTTCTTTCTTTCTTTCTTTTTCTTTACTATTAAATGTACTTATGTTACAAAAATATGCTAAGTAATATGAATACCTACATTTTGCAGAAAAGCCTCATATTTACCTTTTAGCGTAAAAGCAGCCTTCAACTGACTTGACATGTCATCAGCATCGCTTATTGTAAGTGCAGTGAAGGTCAGAAGCTATGCTCTACATCATAATATAAATTATAACAAACCATATCTACCCATACATGCATAGCTTATAGCATCATAACATGTGAAGATGTAGGTAGAGTTGAAAATCACCAACTTTTCGCTGGATATATTTTAAATCACATAGCGACGGGATAACTGAAGATCGAAATAAACAACATGTCGGATTGACATAAGATGGTCAGTGACAATTTGTTTTGAGCAGTGACACGAAAAAATGAAAAATGGCGTCTTAGAACGTCGCAGTTTTTTAGTTTTTTACTACTAATCTTTAAAAACTTATATACATACTTATTTAAACTTGACACTGGCAAAATTGCGGAATAATTTCTGCAGAGGCCATAATTAAAAGAAGAAGAAGAGCAGTGACACGTGACTTTTCGAAGGAGAACCTTAATCTCATACAAATTGTAATTTGCGATCTTGCGTTAACGTTTCGCTATGTGACTTAGGCTTAGGCAATTTTTTTATTTTAATTGTAATTTTAGTGAGTTGGCAATACCAATTAATTCTCTTTCGCTTGCCCCGCCATTGTAAAATGTGTTTTTCATACGAAATTCAGCGATTTAAACCTGTTTCTGAAATACAGTCGATATTCATACTCTTTCACCTGTTTAGTTTTAAAACGTGCAGTTTTGCCCAATATTTTCTTCCACCGAGAATATTTGTCTATCAGTAAATACTTTGCCATTTCAAGCTTTGATTTAGCGAAATAGGTAATAGTAATAGGTACTTATGCTTACACAGTCTGTAAACATTATCCAACGCTAATGCACTTACTAGCACTTACTATGCTAATACAGTCTCAAAGAAACTCCATTTTATTTTTACATCTGCTTGAAATTAAATTTCCGCTTTGATTCGATATTCTAGCACTAGCCTTTACCCATAGCTCCAACTACGCGTTTATTGTTTACCACGCAAATTAAAAGTAAAAGGTAACAACAATTATGTGACACACATTTTAGTAATAAGTCTGAGGAGGTACAGAGTAAACGTCATACTTACACGACCCTGATCCCACTCGGCAAAATTAACATACTTTAAATCACTTCAACCCTTATTAGTGTCCCACAGCTGGGCACGGGTCCTCTCTCAACTATCTTACAAGTTGAGAGAGTTGACTTTACATAGACAGTATAAATTAGCAGACAGCTTGCAGTCAGCGAGCTTACTACCGTCAGACTGCTGGGTAGTGGATGCCTGTCTTAACACGCTTTGCAAGCAAGCAGTCTGCATGGTGTTCGCGCGCTGAATGCTCAATTGAGACATAGCCCAAAAAAATACGAGTTGCTTCAGGGAAACTGTGTACCTATACCGCGAAAGGCAAAAGAGGTTGACAGCTGTGTAGCTGTGTGCCTCATTGCTGTCCCCGCGTGAACTGCGAGCAGTCGCCTTTACTAAGAGAAATATTAGGTGGAAGCGGTGTCGTGTAAGGGCTACGTTCATAAAGGCCTAATCTACATAGTTTTCACGGGACGTCTTCACAAGTGAGAGAATTACGGCTATATTATCGTCGCCCCTCTGAATCGCGATTCTCTCGCTCGTGTAGGCCGCCTAAACACATGAAGGTTTCCTCTAATTTTCTCTTTCCTTCATCGTTTTGAGCAGTGGCGATTAAATAACTCACAAAAAGATGTGCAGGCACAAATGATCCATATATCCAACCTGTGATCTATATTTGAAAGACTTAACAACACATTTGCTCAAAATATTACCATCCTTTTACAAGACGTGTGATGTGAAATGTAGCCTACAGCCTCTAGAATTTAATCTATTTGAGACATGAAAAGATAACTGACAGACTGATCGTTACTTTCTCATTTATAATATCAGTATGGATGGTAGATGTGCAGAGTATTAAACATTATGACTAGGTAAACTCAAAGGTATCCTAACATCTGAGTTCAACAATATTTAACTAAATGTTTAATGGTCATACTACTATACACCGTGTAATTTAAATAGTCTTACAACGGCTGTCCATCTCATGTATACGATCACCAATAATCATTTAAGAAAATAAATGTAAAAAAAACATTGGTTATGCTGCTGCCAAACATACACTATCGTAGCTTGCGTTCGAAAGACGACACGATCTTTATCCAAGTTCACAGAACCCTAGAGCAAAACTGTATTTATTTCTGTATTTATTAAACGTCATACTGCAAGAATTTTTATATTTTTTTTTATACAATATATACAAAATCATAAATGACTAGTCGGTAGTCATCGAATACATGAGGTGAGTTGTCTTTGTAAGATGATAAAAATTACAAGGATACAAATATAATATTTACTGGACGTTTGCACTGCACGACAAAATATGATACAACCATAGTCTCATCTCTTTCTACTCATCTTTAAACGATAGAGATAGATTGATTCGCCACTGAAAACAGTGGTACAGTGGTGGCGTAATCGCCTAGTAACCGCGAAGTAGTTTTAAATTTAATTCTCCTTAGATATCGATGCTGCCATAAAAAAAAACTAGGTAAGTACATAACATAGAACCATACAAAAAAATACAAAGTACAAATACAAAATGTTTGTTTCAGTTGCAAATTTACAATATTTGTTGTGTTTAGAGTTTCCTTTTAAGCAGGTTATGCTTCTGGTAGGAGACTCTGGTCCTTCGTATTCCATAGCTTATATAATGTATATACCTACCTACCTATGAGTTTACATTGTGACATGGACGGGGAGAGCTGAAGGGATACCTGAATGGGGTGAGAGTGTCCACAGTACGTCGTTATCCCGAACAGTCTCAAATTTCATGCTTTATTTTGCTCCAGATTATTCCTTTCTCCTTCGCTTCTGCAATAATCGTCATATAATATTGTTGTAATAATATTGCTCAGGGCTACTAGACCAAGTGATCGCAATGTCACTTGGTCTTGTAGCCCTGAGCAATACAGGCGAAAGACATTGACAGATCGAAATGTACAAAATATATGGAATTGACATTGAGTTTCGAAAAGTCACTTGACAATCTTATGCCAATCCTATATATTTGTTTATATCGATCTTTCGCTTGTACTTTGCTATGTCACTTTGTCTAAGAGTCCAGGGCTGCCAAGTTTTCACTTTCCTTATTGATCATAGTTTATGTTATCCGGTAGACATCTGGTGTTTAGTCTTTAAACATTTGATTAAGATTTGGTGTAGTTCGCCCTAAGTATAGATACTTAAGCAAACCAGGGCATTAGGTTAAGGCGGTCTTTGCAGTTCTGCTGGGGGTGTAATGCAAACGTTTTATGTTTTAAGCTTTAAACGATATCTTGCTAAATAATATTATGACGGACCGGTCGATGACTAATGAGGTTTGCAAAATACTTTCTTTTCATTTGTATCGACCTGCTGGGTGGCAGGTTCATTTCCCACCCAGGTCAGATTTTTTTTTTACTGATACTAAGGAGAGCAATGAAACAATTAACTTAAAGATGCACTGCCGTAACCAGACATCAAACCCGTAACCTATATCAAAGTCGAGTGCGATAGCGATAGACAAGCTAGCAGTCTGATACCGCTGCGCCACTGTTACTTGCTACCTGAACACGTAAGTTTGAATGAAGTTACAAAATAAATTCTATTCATGTCCAAATAAAGTTTAAAATTGAATTGTTTAAAAAGAGGTAAGTTTATTTTGTAGCTCTGCTTTCAGGAAATATTCGTACAAATTGACATTGTTCAAGCTTTAGGGAATTTCTATTTTAGTAACGCGTGGCGTGGGTAGACTTTGTGAGTATCACAGCATATAAAAGGAAAATTTAATAGCGATTTTTGGTAAGTAATTGCTTTTATTATTCTTTATATAAGCTTTCATTTAAACACAATCTAATGTGACAAATAATGTGGTTTATAGTGGAACACGATTACCCAGTGAATACTGCTTGATTCACTCGTGACTATTATTAACTTAATAGAAACAGTTATTCTGGCTGCAAGTTCCATAATCGAACAGAAACCGAGGGTTACTAACGGCCAACCAATCTAAGTTAAAGTCATGTAGAATTATATTCTCAAAGAAATGAAAACATATTAAGTTTTTATTCCTTTGAAACATTTAATTCTACATGAAACAAGCTGAAAAAGAAAAATTAATTATTACCTACTGTGTTGCAGTGGCGAAGGATGGAAATCTGAAAAAGGGAAGCCTAAGGAAAAAAGTTCTTACATATGAACATTAAAAATCTTCAACAACTCTCTCAACTATCTTACCAGTTGAGAGAGTTTAGTCCTTAATCCACACACGCTGGCCAAGTGCGGGTTGGTGGATGTCACATGTCCTCGAATGATTAGTTCTTAGACATGCCGGTTTCTTCACGATGTTTTCCCTCATCGATGTTGAGCAGCGGAGATGAAACAATTCACACAATGATGTGTGGGCACGACCGGGATGATTTAATGAAGTAAACGATATTAATCAATTTCTAAAGAGAAGCCGATTAGAATCGGCTTGTATGGACTCTTCGCTTGGTGTGTTGTGTGAGACCTACTTGGCCTTAAGCGGTTGTATCCGCTATAAGGTCCGAAATTATAAAACAAGCTTTACTACCAACGTAGTACTTTACAATTGTTTTTGTTCATTGACATATCTGTGACGTTTTTTTTTAACTTAAAATAGACTTGCGCTTGACCACAACATGCCTGATGCGAAGCAATGATGCAGTCTACGATGGAACGCGCCTATCCAGCAAATACCGATTCACTCGTGACTTGAAGACCGACAGATTGTAGCTATCGGGAAACATAGATGCCGACAGCGAGTTCCACAATTTGGCAGTTCGCACAATGAAAGTGGAATCAAAGCGCTTTGTGCGTACCCGTGGAATTTCCACCATATAACGGTGGCGCATAGTCGTTCCTCTACTTGTCCGATGGAAGAACGGGGATGGGGGAATAAGATTGTGTAATTCCAACGCACAATCTCCGAAGTGTATCCGGTAAAAGACCGAAAGACTAGCAACTATGCGGCGATGCTCGAGGCTTTGCAATTTAGCCTTGTCGAGGGATTCGTTGCCAATAAGCCTGTTGGCTCGTCTTTCTATAGACTCCAACGCCTCAAGTTGGTATTTAGCTGACCCATCCCAAAGATGCGAGCAGTACTCCATGCATGAGCGAACTTGAGCTTGGTATAGCTCAAGCATCTGTTTTGACGTGAAGTACTGACGCACCTTAGCATGTCCAGCTGTAGATATCCTTTGGCTGATAATAATGAATCAAAAGCTGGTCGATATTGTGGCAGTAAATTTATTACTGCCCATGACTTTTAAAAGCATCAAAGAATATTAAATTAATGTCCCCGATCTATAGTTTTTAAAAGCATTACCTTCATAAATACTCCATAAAATCCTTTATTAAAGAGTGCATTTAAAAACAAACAAAAAATAACTTATTAAGAAGCTTTGCCAGTATAGGGAAATGATGCTCGTTAAATTTTCAATCTGCCGTGCTGAGGTAATGACAGCGAGTCATTACACGCTTTATATCGTCCGTCGTCTAGCCGATGTGAATGAACGCTGGAAGGAAAATAAGGAAATAAGATACATTTATCGATCAGTTCCAGGTCCCGTAGATGGTCACAAGAGAAAAATACATCTACCTTAGTTTACACTACACACTGAACTGTGTTATTATCCAATACTTTTTAATCCTTAACGATGCCGGTAAACAATTTAGTATGTTTGATCAGATTAGATAATTGTCAAGCCACTTAATAGCCTATCTATTTTGGTAAGGTTATATGTAATTACGCGAGCTCATGCTTTAAAAATTAAGGTTGATACATCCGCGCTGTATAAGCATTTGGGGCAGTATGCTATTTAAACGTTTTAATTAAATGTTATAATATATTTTACTTTCTTACAACTATATAGCGTCAAAGGTGTATTTATTCGTATAGGAAATGGTTTTTCGAATAGATAGCTATTTAATAGACCACCTCGTCGTGGAAGGAGGTTGGATGGTACAAGACCGCGCGGGATCACCCATGCGGTGGGCCGATCAAATTAAGTCTCCTGTGGGAGTTCCCCTAAATGAGTGCAGTGGGATGGCCTCAAGTAGGGAGACATGGCGAGTAGTGAGGCGTATTAAAATTTACCCCCTCCAATACAACACGAAGAACACAATCACTATCAAGAGTGCAACGACGAAGAAGGTGATAGATACATAAAATTCACACAAGCTCGCGAGTTACGCACATAATCATTATGATAGGCCAAATGGCTGACTCCTAAAATGCTTCACGGCAAGGATACCCCTACCAACATTGTTAAACAATAAGTACTTATCGACTGCATCTTTTGTATTATATTATTGAAAACCTAGAATGCAATAAACTATACTTCAGAATTCGTTCAAATGCTAGAGAAACGTTTTGAAAAATGTTGACGACCGAAGTTTCTGGAATGGCTGGGTGAAAGTTCTAACATCCATTCTTATCTAAGCAATTCTATAGGGTGTCATTCAAAATGTGGGATATAGGATCTTATTTTAAAATACCTAAAAATGTCAATATATGTTCCTAATCAACTTACTCGACGTTTGCAAATTAAACCCAAAGTTAAATGGCGTGGTAAGCGTGGCTGGCGTAGTCCAGTTATAATATTTTTCCAGCCAACTTCGGCAAAAAATGTAAGGCGTTCAAATTGTTTGATGAGATAAAAAAGACCGAACAGAAACAGACCGAAACTCATACCATAATCTAGGTTCTATGATCTCGACTTATGGCATGAAATCAGAAAAGACTTTGAAACGTCACACAAACACAAAGAAAACTAAGATAACGTCGTGATATAAAATCTAAAATAAACCGCAATAAAATAAATTTGGAAGTAATTTATTTCATTCTGTGTTATTCGCATACCTGAATTTAAGAAAATACTGTTTAAAGAGTCTTCTTCAATATACACCACGTCTTAAATGTCATCCTGTATTAAATTGTCTGCGAAACTCAAAACACCCATTTGACCAGTGATATCTAGAAAACTGTTTAAAAGTATGATTATTTAGTATTTTGTTGCCAACGCTTTCTACTGTTTGATCTGATTACAGAGAATAAAGGATAAAATGTATTTGATCTAGTATAGATAGAAACAGTTCCTAGCACATTTATTTTAAAAGTCCTCGAGGATTAAAAAAAACTAAAAAAGTTCTATTACCTCTAGTAATTCTAATTCTAGTATCAACGCTGAACTGAACCCTAACCACCGCATTCAGAGACTTCAGATTTGGCATATAGGTTCCATAAGAAGTTTAAAAAATATATATTACTAGCAGACCCGGCAGACGTCGTTCTGCCCGGTAAAGCAGTGCCATCTACCGGGTCTCAGACCTACCGAATATAACCAATAATAAATAATAGGTATCTAACCCGGTTTTCGGCACTTCTTCGCTTTCTAAATTTTCTTTGATTTTTATTTTTTCTGCGTAAGAACCATCGTCGTACTTAAAGGAATATTTTAAAAAAAGAATTAGCAAAATCGGTCCAGCCGTTCACGTGTGATGTCGTGACAACGCAAAACGGGTTTCATTTTTATATTTAAAGATTATATTTAAAAATAATGTCACATGCACATAGGGTAAGAAGTATTCTAAGGGTGCACTGAGAAAGGATTATACAAAGCTCTACCCCTAAGGGGGTGAAAAAGGCTCACAGGGGTAAACCCGCGGTCGGAAGTTATTTCTAATTTATCAAGAGTGTTTTCCGACAAAAAACTTATCTTATGTCAAAAACAACGACATTTATCAAAACTTATAAACTTGTTATACAGATTCAGCGATTTCCGAGGGTAGAATATCAGTTTTATTTCCGAAATCAAATTAAGTATTTTTTGAGCTGGACGGACACCCTTCGCTTGTGTGACAATCCGGATGACCCATTTGTCATAACTTGACCCCGAGCTTTTATGATCCGGAGATTTGGTAGGTACTTACTAGTTTTATGAATAAAATAACCTGTCTGCTGTTACTGTCTTCCATGATCTAAACTAAATACGAATGAATATTGAAAATAATAATAATAATATATTTTCACATTTACATCCAGCGCTGTGTAGTCCCTATGAAATGACTTTTAAAAACAAGTAATAATAATAATATAATATCGTGGGACATTAACACACACGGCCATCTGATTCCAAACTGGATAACTGATAATATACTACTTAAAAAACTTTTCTTTTGTATATACATAATTAAATATGCTTAAGATAATTACAGCCAGACCCAAGACAAACAGACATGTTCATCTGACAAAATATGTGTGACTTGGGCGGAAATCGAACCAACGACCTGCGGTGTGAAAAGCAAGTATCTTACCGAACACTCATTGCTTGCATTTCTTCAAGTAAATACATACATGAATATAGATAAATTACACCCAGACACAGAACAAACAATCATGCTGATCACACAAAGTTCGCACAATAAAAGTGGAAAGCGCTTTGTGCGTACCTGTCGAACTTCCACCATTTAACGGTGGCACATAGCCTTACTCTACTTGACCGATGAAAGAACGGGGATGGGGGAATAAGATTGTGTAATTCCAACGCACACTCCGACGTGTATCCGATAAAAGACCGAAAGACCAGCAACTACGGCGATGTTCGAGGCCTCCTCTTAGCTCACCTTTCAGACTCTAAAACCTCGAGTTGGTATTTAGCCCCATCCCATAGATGCGAGTAGTACTCGTTCTGCTTGATATAGCTCGAGCAGCTGTTTCGGAGAGACGTACTGACGCACTTTCGTGTTGCTAATAATAACATTAATACAACCTCTATTTACTTTTTCGTATAGAAGATCTCTTACTAGGGATACAGGTACCTACTGACACATCAAGAAAGTATTTTCGTATTTCTGTTTTGTGTATATGGGTTGATATCCAAAAAAGATCGCATATAGAAGTCGCCCTTTCCTTTGGAATGCTCATAATTCCGGTGCGCCCAATATCGCGCGACGTGAACTACGTGGCAGTATCCACTATTACATACATGTTGAGAACACACCAAGACTAAACTACAACAATAAGAGAGATACTTGAGTACCTGAATACTATTTTGACTGTAGCTATTAACAAAGTCGTAACTACCTTTCCGTTTTATTGCATCTGAGGTCTTAAAATACCATGACCTCGCCATGTTTCAAAATAATTGGTATCGTATTTTTTTTGAGTATTATAGTCGAAAGTTCAAAGAGCATCCCATTATGCATAAAACTTTATAAGGCCGTATTGAAAAGAAGTATTTATGTAGTTCCGACATTGTTCATAGCTGCGGTCGATTGATTTTATTTTAACATATTGTAAAGTCGACTTGTAAATATAGTAATGGACCACCTTAGAATGTTTGTTTGTTATTCTGAAATAGGCTTGCGCTTGACTAGCACTTGCCTGATGTTACGCAATGATGTAGTCTACTATGGGACGCGCTCGCCCAATATACCGTTTCACTCGAGATAACGAATGATTTTCGGTTAGAAGGTGGCAGTGGAATGAGGCTCCATATGGTTAGGAATCATAAAGGACCAACTATCCCCACCCAGCTTCTTAAAAGTTGTCACCAGATATCGCGCCGGAACACGGCAAAGCCGCTTGGCGGTGCGGCTTTGTCTGGTGGGTTAATTACTTAAGTAAACATAATTATTTACCAGTTGAATATCATCTAATTTGCACCACTTGATTACCCGTAAGTAAACATAATTCTTTACCAGTTGAATGTCACCTAATTTGCACCACTTGATTACCCGTAAGTAAACATAATTCTTTACCAGTTGAATGTCACCTAATTTGCCACCCGGGGACCACGTGTGGGGACTCAGATAAATGGTGCACTACCTGAATGTGCCTTTTGAATGCCGCCGCGTTATGAAATAATTTATTTAGTAGCATACATATTTAGTTTTTAGTCTCAGTGTGTCTCAAACTTTACGAAAGAACAAGACTGCTATTTTTAGTGCAATAGCCTTAGGGTGATTGACCCTCAAATGACCCCCACATTTAGTGAGATATATGCAGTGTAATACTCTTCCACCATGGAACCCAAGTGGTTATAAGTTCAAATATATTTGTCATAATATATTCGCTTCGTAAATGTTTTTATATCTTATATCTGGAGAAAATAAATTAATTTTACGATTTCGTAGTTTTCATAAAAGAATTTTATGCTATAGTTATTGTTGAGATGCAATATTCTGAATTAATATTGATTTCCAGGACGGTTGTGTTAGACATAGTGAATATTAAGAAAATATGATCAGTAGAAGATTGTATCTCACTTCATTTCAAGCCTTTTTAGTGTCCCACTGCTGGGCACAGGTCTTCTCTCAATTATCTTACGAATTGAAAGAGTTTAAGCCTTAATCCACACACGCTGGCCAAGTGAAAGAAGAGAAAGAAAGAAAGAAAACATTTATTTGAAAAAGATAAAATAGATAATTAAAGATAATTACACATTACATGTTCATCACACAAATGTCTGTCTTGGGTGGGAATCGAACCCACGCCCTGCGGCTATATATCAAATCAATCAAATCAAAATTTTTTTTTTTTGATACGCGAGTCTACATAATAATAGTCCAATTTCTTTTCCTACCGTGCAGTGAATGACTGGCAACTACAGTCCATCAAATCTAAGAGGTACCGTTTGACGTTTCACTGTTTTCTATTAAATTATCTTAATAGAGGCGTAATTCACACTATTTTTATCAGCTTTCCTGTAAAATAATTGAAATATGAAGCTATTTTTATTTTAACATATCATAAACAATTTTCATACAGAAAATAAAATTCTAAACTACGTTTAGAACTGTCAAACGGTACTTCTTAGATTTGATGGACTACTGAGAAACACTGCCAAAAGATACAGTAGGCTTTTTTCTTTTTTAAATGAAGTACATAAATCTATTACATTTTTCCAAGCGTTTTTATCCGTTACATATTCTGAAATTTTATAATACGCTTTCTAACATAACGTAGATTTTATAATTATTTCGAAGTTAATAGTCATTTCCATAATATTATTTGGAAGTTTATTGTAGAAACGTACCTATACACTGCCCCATAAAAGAGTTACTGATTTTGTGAAGGCGAGTATGATGTGCTACAAGGTCTTCCTATTTCTAGTCATGTTTTTATATCACAAAGTTTTAGACATACATACATTAACACAAACAGCACAACCTCCCAATCCCAAGTCACAGGGTCAACAAATAGTTTTAAGATAAGATAAAGAGATCTCCTGTGACCCACGTTAACCTATTTTCCCTAATCAACTTTTAGGAGTGAGGCCGTAAAATGAAACTAATGCGTATTTATGGCATAGTTTTGTTTGTTCTAACATAATTAAGACTGTTTACGGGTTTCTAAAACCCTTAGAAGTCTTCTGAGGTGATTAGTTTATGGTTAACTGCAGGTTTATATGCATAAGTTTTACCGCAATCTGTTACGGTTAATATTGTGGCGTCACATACATAACGCCACTCAAGAAACATTACGTCATAGCAATCTTGAATCGCACAAGCAGAGTTTCGCCGAGGATTGACATAGACACAAGTCCCCGACAAGAACAGTCTCCAGACTACATACTAGAAATTAAAAATGAATGTGTTCTAAAGTAGTCCGGTAACGTCTTGAGCCGAGGTTCGTCCCCACATAGGGAGCCCTCGAGGCAGTTGTCATTGTACTTGATCTTGTTCGACTGTCTTCGGACGGCTCACCGAAAATGTCCAGTGAACCAATAAAGGCCCTTCCAGCTAATTGGGTTAGGTTATCCGTAAAAAATAAGTCTCTACGCAAAAAGCCTCTAAAAAGAAAATCGCAACCTTATTTCAACACAATTACAATTTAGGTTGTAAGTACAATAATTTGAATTTTCTTCCGATGAACATCAACACTACATTTTGAAAATAAAAAAAGCTAGTTAAAAGGGCAATATTTACCTTTGCCTACTTCTTTGGGTGTTTAAGCCAAAAAATATTTTCTTTAACTGTTTCAACAAAATCAACTGATAACTACATTCCACCAAGGGTAATTACTAAAGGTCTTATTCAAAAAAATCTTTCAAGACTCTTTGGTTAAAATGGACTTTGTCTCTTTCTTACTTGTATAAATGTCAAGATGACAGATAAAGACAAACCAATTATAAACCTATTTTAGCTTTAAATAACATATAAGATGGTTATGAATACAAGGAACTTTACAACAATCATTGCTACCGCTACGAGGCTACGGAGACTACGTCGTAGCAAACGAGAAGCTTGTTATACGGTTTCGTAGCAACAAAAAAAATTACGTGTGCTACGAAATTACATTAGCCAACCACAACGAGATAATACATCTTGAAGTGAGTGATGCGAGCGCAAAAACAAATTATATGAGAAATAAATATCAATTTATATCGTTTATAGAGTAGGTTATGTTTAGGTTTATTAGATTAGGTAATGTTAGGATTCGAGAATAGGGATAACGACGAGGTATAAAAAAATGTAGGTTATTTAGTCCGTCAGTATAATTATAAAAAAATGTTAAACACGTATTTTTTTTGGTTTAAAATTGAATTGAAACAATATTCTGATAATTTAACGCATTAAAGTTATGGAGTGGGATAGCACTAGGTCATACAGGGTGTATAAAACTTACCTTAGTATGACGTCATTCGAGATTTAAAAAAAGAAAAATATATGTTCAATATTTTGAATTTATTTATCTGACAAACAAAACAAAAAGAATGACGTCATCCCAGCATGGCGTAGTGACAGAATTAACTAACTTTGAGAACTGTGGAATGGAGGGTAATCGAGCGTTTCTGTTGAACTTTGACTTTACTTACCTTTGCATGATCCACTCGCACGACAACTGTCAGTTCAAATCATCGCAATATACTTAGGCAAAATTTAATCCCCGTATTCATTCTAGCTAAAATAGGTTTATATTCGTTTGTCTTTGTTTGTCATCTTGACATTTATAATTGGAGGAAAAAGACAAAGTCCATTTTAACTACAGAGTCTTATAAGATTTTTATGAATAAGACATTAAATATTTAGTGAGTCTTGCGAATGTCAATTGTTTTTTAAACATCGCAATGAAATAAATAATTCATACTACCTAATATTTTAAATTTAAATGTGAAAAAATCTCTATCGCTCTGTCTGTCGCGCTTTCATGCCAATACCAGTAGTTTTAGCAACTGATTTGGATGAAATTTGGCATAGAGATAGTTTGAACCCCAAGAAGACATGTAGGCAAAGAGCATATGACCGGACATGGATAGTTTTTTCAACTGCACTAAAAGAGGTTAATGCTTTAGCACGATAACTGACATACGCGTGGGTCATCACATTTTCGTCTTTCTCGTAGGTTTTTTTTTTTCATATCCAAAAAGCAATGGCGATGGCGACTTAAAGTTGAATACAAATATTACGCAAGTTAATCAGCAATTTATCTGAGTATTTTTTTTTATTTGAAAAAGCAACAACTAGGTCTAGCTAGTCTAATAATGTAGGCATTTATTCCACTGATCGTATTTAAGTGAATAGTTTTCGCATTTCCTAAACTAGCTCCGAGTGCAATATCTCATCTCTGCGACCAATGAAAAAGTTATAACATCCAAATATGATATCGCTGAGTGTGCATCTCGATACGTAATACAACATCGCGTGTTATACAATAATATACAGTATTGATATTATGTAATAAGGTTTAATTTTGTTTATAAATGTTGAGTGCAGTATTTATCATCGTTAAGGGGAGGCTACTTCATTGCTGTTTGAATCGGGTTTGAATTTACGATGCTATTTCGAAACTGGACAATAGTTTTTATTTATTGAGTGTTTTTACCAGTATCGTAGAAATTTATTTATGTAGGTACTCAGTTATTTTTTATTACTAGAAGAATAGAAAGACTGATATAATTAGTTATTAATCTGTTCTTTAAAAAATTAAATAAATGTATTTCTTTAGGTATATTGTTAAGCACCTATCCATCTACAGGGTGGAAGGGTCCGCCCTCCACAAGCTGATAGGGCAAAATCCGTAGGGTAGAGCGGGGCTTGTTGAGCATAGGGGCAAGTTGGGCAATCGAAATATCTCGAAAACTATTCACCGTACGTATAGGCATCGTATGGCGGAAAGAGGGAGGCCCGGGAGGGGTAAACATCACGCGATCGCTAGTGGCCGCTGGGTAAGCGAGTAAGCGCACGGGCGTTTTGTTTATTTTAAGACCAAAAAGTAAAAACGTCATTTATTGCAAGTTTTCGTCTGTATTAGTCAAATGTTAGTTGTTTTTAATCAGGTAAGTGTTAATCTTCCATATAATTATCGTACTTTTGATATGCAGAGAGGTTTTGGGTATAATTCTCACGGTTTTTTTATAACCTCACTTTTATTTTGAAATTCAGGGTTGGGGTCAGTTGAGCATAGTTGCTCAACTTACCCCATGATTCAAACAACTAAACTAATGAATGTTTTATTTTTTGTTAAGATGCGGACTTACAAGAGAAAAAAAAATGTAAGTGACAATGGTGATTACACCTGTCTGATTTGTTGTGAAGACTATGCTGAAAGTTTACCAGGAGAAACTTGGATCCAGTGTCAAATTTGCAGGGAATGGGCTCATACAAAATGTGTTCCAGGTGCTGGTCTTACTTTCGTTTGTGTCAATTGCAATAGTGACAGCGACGATTAAGTTGCTAAGATCTTATTAATATATATTTTTAAATATTCAAGTGTAATTTTAAATAGAAAGACTGAATTTAATCCTAAAGTCTGTCTTAAGATTCGTTGATATTTTGTTTATTCTATTTTCAGTTAATTATGTAGAGAAAATTACTTTAAGTATTGTTGTTCTGTCACTAAGACAACTACCATTAAGTTCCGAAGATTAATTATTATTTTTACGATATAAGCTAAGTATATGAGTAATAATATAAAAAAATAAATCTGATTTTAAACGAAAAGACTGAATCTAATGGTGAAGTTATTCCTAAGATACGTTATTGTTTTGTTGATTCTACTTTTGGTTAATTATTCAAAGAAAATTACTATAAGTTTTGTTTTCTCTGTCACTAAAAGACTATAAATAAAGAACTGATTGTTAGACACTTATTTTATTTCATCACTAGTCAACATTGAACCTATGATTTCATTATACTTTCTTAGTGCTCAACTTGCCCCACACCTTTGCTCAACTTACCCCACCTATGGGGTACATTGAGCGTACTTGACTTTCTGCATTAAAACAGCTGTAGCTCTTAAATTTTACTTATTACAAAAAAATACTATTGACACTTTTGTTAAGCGATAAACAACAAATCCATCAAGCTGCATAACAATTTATTGAGACTTATCATTAAGGAGCTACATCCGTTCAAGTAAAAATTTGCTCAACTAGCCCCGCCCTACCCTACATCATAATGACACCGGTACATGAAATTAGTTCAGGAACTTTATGGGTATTCTATAAAGGTAAGCTTAGTGGTAAGTACTAACCTTAAGTAAGCCATACTTAGGGTAAGTCTCGTTATTTATCACATTGGTTATTAAACTAATGCATTGATTGGTGTTTTATTTTGTCTTTTATTCAAATCGAGTTCGGCGTACATAGCAGTAATTGCAAATTGAAATAATATAAAATTACCACTACTTAATAAAGATCCGGTGGAAAATGATACTAATTAGGGAGCTGAATGCACCCTCTCAGTTTTTGGAGGGCTGTCCCTTCCATCCTGTATATTTCAATCCATCTATCTTTTTAACCCCCGACAAAAAAGAGGGCGATAAAATTGTTAGGTCCGGACCGATTTGGATGCAGTTTGTTTTTATTTGAAGCTGTAGTGATCGAGATAGTTCAACTATATCGAGATTTGAGTTTCATTTAATTTTAAATTGACAGTTATTTCTAGAACTTGTTGATTCAATCCGGTATCAAGATGAGAATTGGTCTAAGCAAACAAAAAATACAGTTTTTGATGCAATATTAGCTAGGGTATCAAACAACTAAATCAACAATATAATATTTTTTTCATCCATATACAGCACCATCTAGTTCCAAATTAAGGAATTATATCTGAATGTGGTATTTATGGGTACTAAAAACAATACTTTTTTTACACCTAGACACAGAATAATCATGTTCATCACACAAAGATTTGTCCTGAGTGAAAATCGAATCCACAACCTCTGGCTTAGCTGGCAGGGTCATCATCATCATCACCCTGGAGACGTCCACTGCTGGATATAGGCCTCCCCTTTAGAAAGAATATTTATAAGATCAATATTTGCAACAGTGGTCGGTAGCCGGCCGTTAACATTCATCGGCTTCCCGCAATTTCAGGGTCAACCACTAAACCAACAGGCCAATATACTCAGGATTTTTATTATTATACCTAGTAAACTAAAATGCGAGCAGCAAGCACTCAGAACAAGTAACCAAAGGAAAGACTGAAAACCTTTTCAAAAATAACTGGAGTCCCCAGTGTCTCAGCTCGACGCTTGACTGATTAATTTATTTTCCTGAATTCTTTTGGGGGAGTTGTAGGGAGATGATAATAATATGAGATACTATCGATTATTGAAGTCGGTTAAAATAGATATTCACGCAACATTTCATACGAAAAGCAAATGATATCTTTTCATTCAATAAGTAAGTAATGGCCATCTAATAAATTATGTTGGATATAACCGAACCTTACGCAATCGACTAGAAAACGTAATAAGTCTTTGGAAACACAATATTTTATTTCAATGATACTTACGAGTATCTTGAGTATGGTATTATTAAATTACTCGGAAATAAAGATTCCATAGAGTTAACGTTTCAGTACTTTCAGTACTGGGTACCTTTAGAAGTACCAATACATCTGTTGGTTTAAACAATTGCTAAATGATGACCCCAATCATAGCGTAGGACGCCGTCTCAGACTAGGCAGAGTTCCTAGGTCTACAGGGCAGCTAATAAGAGCTCCAGCTTAGAACCAGACCATTCTGAGGTCCTCACCCTGAAATAGGTATGGATATGAACACTATCTTGGGCGCCGCCAGGATTACTTTCAGGGAGGTGTATCTGCTTCTATACTAATAATAATTATTTTATTATTACAAAATAAGTAATAATAACTACAACAGTATTACCTGAACCGGAAAGGCTATTTAATGATTGAAACCAGATATATTTTAGATCATTACCAGACGTTGGAATTAGGCAGAGTTAATTATATACTTGCATCGATATGTTGATAATAACGGGATTGTGCCGCATGTTCGCTGTATAAAATCAGTGTAGTACATTAATAACTCTACCTAATTTCCACCTGGTCATTACTAATGACAATGTGAAGTCAGAAATTAATTTACATTATATTTAATACGATTTTTGATGTGCTAATTTTTCCCAAATGTTTCACCCAATTAAAATAAATAGCGTAGACTGATGTAACAAACAAAATGTCAAAAACGGCGACCTTTTTAAATTTAGTTTTATCTAAGAAAAGTAATTAAACATTATTCTTTATTTTTTCTAATTGATTTATTATATTTTAAACGTCGCAATAATATTTGCAATGGCTCCAATAATCCTTCAGGACATGATATATGAGATAACCGCAGATAACCGTTCTGATGAATTACCGCAGAGTCAACCATTAATTTGTTTTTTGACAGTTGATGCATGTTACTATGATGAACTGATAAGTACAAGGATCTTGGAATATCACAATTTTACAAGGGCAAATTAAGAGTAAAATGGTTGTATGAGTAAAATATAATATCAAATATCAAAGACCCCCCTGCCTTCCCCTCCAGGCGCTCATAGATATTTTGTTAGTTTAGCAGATTTCAATGCAATAATTAATATTTTTCTATAAAAGTCATGATGTGATCGTGTTTAGTGACCACCCAACAGACAAAGCCGCACCACCAAGCGGCCTTGCTGTGATCCAGTACGATGTCTGGTGACACCATTTAAGAGGGTGGGTCGAAATTGTTGCTCCTTTATCATTCCACTGCCACCTTCTCGCCGAAATTCATTCGTGACCACGAATGAATCGGTATAGTGAGCAGGCGCGTCCCATCGTAGACTACATCATTACTTTACATCAGGCAAGTGGTAGTCAAGCGCAGGCCTATTTCAGGATAAAAAATGAGGAATTTATGAATATGCTCCGGCTTTTGTAAAACGACGAAGGTAGGTATGAATAGGTACTTGAACTCGAAACAAAGGCAGTGGTTGTACTCTGGTACCTATGGAATATTTGTTTCATTTTGAAGTTAACGATGTTTTTAATCCCGCCAACTGGACGGCTATTAACGCTGGCGTTGGAAACGAGGCGTAGCGGATTTAAATCGCAATTTGACGGTAGGTCATTTTCGTTGATTGTGTTATTTTCGAACCTAGTGATCTAAAAAGCAGCTTTTTTTCAAAATGGAATCCCGCCCCTGCTACTCCCTTAAAAATTTAACTTGGATCTGGTACTGCGCACGTTCCCCTCTGGCGAGGTACCTACTTAAATTAAAGGATTAGCTATGAAATCACATCATATTAGGTACTTAGGTACCTACATTGAAGTATAAAATTCCAATTTAGTGGAAAATGGAAACAATTCGACCAGAATCTTTGTCCACTTGCATTTTACATTGTCTTCGGGTTGCATCCAAATAATTGCTTCCTCACAAATTTTCTGGACAGTAAAATTGCAGATAAAATTTTCAAATCTGTCGAACTCGAGTGCTCAGCGTCCAGTTGGTTGCTCACAACAATCAATATCTACTTCACTATCATAGATATATTATATTCTTATTTATAAGTAGGTATTAAGCAAAGGTAGCGTTTGCTTTAAGTAGATACATTTTAAACAGGCTAGCGTGCAGTTTTCTCGTAATTTATTTATTTAAGTACCTACTTAGGTAGGTACCTCGCGTCTATCACACCATTGAGGTTTTAAAGTAGATAGTATCTTACCACACTTAGCTATCACAGATAACATAATAGATACTCTCTATAAGTACCTACGTACACCTTATTCGTCAAGCCATAGCTGAATGTCCACATGTGGTCCCCGGGTGGTGCAAATCAGGTGACAAACAATATATTTACTAATGATAGGCTTCGGCCGTGGTTAGTGACCACCCACCAAACAAAGCCGCACCGCTAAGCGACCTTGCCGTGTTCCGGTGCCATGTCTGGTGACACCATTTAAGAGGGTGGGTCGAAATTGTTGCTCCTTTATGGTTTCTGACCTTAAGGAGCCTCATTCTACTGCCACCTCTTCACCGATAATCATTCGTAATCACGAGTGAGTCGGTATTTGGCGGACGCGTCCCATCGTAGATAACATTATTGCATAAGATCCAGCAAGTTCTAGTTAAGTGCAAGCCTATTTCAGAATGAAGAAAAAATAAATTTCTGCAATGGCGGCCAAATATTAGCCACCGTGGACCCAAAAAACGGTCCGACACGTCATTCCATTTTCTTACTCTCAAAGTCTGGTTGGTACATCAACATGACCGGTTTAGCATGCCCCTCGAAGTCACTAATGTGTCACACCACATTCTGATGAGTAATCTGATGTCTCAATAATCTTTTTGGTTCGGCGCGGAATTAGAACCCGCGACTTTCGAGGCGAATACACTAATATAGGTGTCGTATAGCCAGTGTGTAGTAAAAATTACTAAAGTAAGGACCTACCTTACTTGTATACCTACCTACAAACAGATTAACCTACACATAAGAAGATAGGTATTGATAACGTTTGAGTAGAATATATCTGCTCTTACATAGGAGGTATCATCTCTCGAATCTACCATACGACAAATAAAGCTTTTCAACTGAATAAATAATGTACTCTAACAGAAAGGCTGTTTTATTTTTCTATGAATATACGCTTCAGCGGGTTTTCGATTAACCTGGTTTCGTTTGTTTCAAAATGAAATAATGCGAATAGTTTAACTGGTAAAACGATTTATTGTAGTATGTATTCGTAAAGGACGTATTGATGATTTAGCGAAGATCCATCTTTGTGTAGGTACGAATACATAATGACTAGGTTTAGGTTGCAGTGATAACTTGCTCAGTGGGCATTATGGGCAACAAAAAGTACGTGACTGGGTATCCTAAGCTTTATAATTAGCTCATTTTAAACTGGTGCTACAACTAAGGTGAGAAGCGATGACTGGGGTAAGTAAAGAGAAGTCTATAATATCTCCTTCCCAAACCAGGGTTCCATTTCGTTTTCCATTCCTATCTGTTTATTTTTTCCACTAACTTAACTGAGTAGGCAAGGAAAAATAGACTAATCGAAGCAGATACCTATGTTTATTCGTTGATTGTAGTTATAAAATAAACACAACAATTATTTCAAAATATTTTATTATTCCGTAATAACTAGAGGACGATACAAAAAAGTCCGTAAAATTAACTTAATTCTTAATAATTATAATTTGGTTCAGGCGGGTGTGGGGGGAATGGTGGATGTCCAAATGGGGGAGGACCACGA
The DNA here is from genome assembly GCA_936450015.1 of Meganola albula. Classification (NCBI taxonomy): domain Eukaryota; kingdom Metazoa; phylum Arthropoda; class Insecta; order Lepidoptera; family Nolidae; genus Meganola; species Meganola albula. Next base: position 5,145,416 of record OW388155.1, on the reverse strand, counting down.
GGTGGGAACTGCGGCCTGAAAGAAGGAGGAGGTGGTCTCCAAGGAGGGGGAGGCCTTGCACCGGGGGGAGGCGGTGGCCCGAAGCCTGGAGGCCCAAACGGAGGAGGGAAATGGTGGAACGGAGGAGGAGGAGGCGGCGGGCCTGGTGGCGGTGGTGGACCAGGAGGAGGCATTGAAGATGGCGGTGGCGGGGGTGCGGTCATTGGTAATGGCGGAGGCGGTCGGGCGTTCATTGGCGGCCCTTGTGGCGGCATAGGTGTTGGTGTTGGCGGCGGCGGCGGTGCCATCAGTACTGCGCCCAACATAGATGGCGGGGCATCCGCGAACAGTTGGTGAGGACGGTCCGCGTGGGACAGAGGATTTTGAGCAGCAAGTAACCTGAAACAAAACAGAATAAAGATAGTTTGTATAAACAAAGTGCTGACAGTTTTTAAGATCAGCGGGAGGCAGAATGCCACTTACTTGTCATAACCCAGCGATTGTTAACCCTTTCGCTACATACTTAGGTTATTTATACAAATCCCTCTCCACAGATGGGCTGGCGAAAACTAATGTTGTTTCCTTGTGCTGGTAGCGAGATAACTCATTTTAGCATAAACGCTTTGACACAAGTAAGGCGAGATAAGTTGTCAAGGAGAATGACGTGCGGTACGCGAGTTTACTAGTCCCACAAATATCAGTGTTACAGTAATTCGCCCAGTCTTTAAATATTTATCTATCAAGACAGTGCAAAATCGCCATTCAAATAGAATACAAACAAACATTTTCGGTAGCATCACCTTAAAAACCATAATCAGTTACTTGGACTTTCAGTACTGTAGAAACATTTTTAGGTTCTGGGGTGCCATCTGTGGAGACAGATTTTGGATAACGAACGAGTTATATCTCCTACGTGTATGAGAGCACATTGAATAAGACGAGTAAACTCACCAGTAGCAGTGAAATGGTTAAAATTAAATCTACCTAACCTTATAGCGACCTACTTTAGCTTTGCAGACACACACAATAACTGATTTTATTAGCAGTAGAAATTTTATGATAAGCCCCCTGCTCACATGCGCTTGTTGCTTCCATGACTGCGAGCAAAAGGGCCTCACAATTTTTGGTACACAGCAATACATACCTTTCAGCTGCGGATCCGTGTCTCTCTCCTTTGACATCCTTCTTGAATGCATATGAGACTGATATTGGTCTGTTACAGAGGTACTGATTGTTCATAGCCTCTATAGCTGCATCTGAAGCTTCAAATGAAGCAAAGTTGATGAAGGCAAAGGCTTTGGAATTACCGGTTTCTGGATCTCGCATCACCTAAAATGTTTTAAACATAAAACTTGTTGCATATGACTATTTTTAGTTATAGCAGATTTCTAACCTTAAGGAGGCTCATTCCACTGCCACCTTCTCACTGATAATCATTCGTAATCACGAGTGAATCGGTACACTGGGCTGGCATGTTCCATCGTAGACTACATCATTGCTTAACATCAGGCAAGTTGAAATCAAGTGCCAGCCTATCGAAGAATACAAAAAATAGGATTTCAAAACAGATCTATTTTGTTTGTTTGTTTGAATGTGCTAATCTCAGGAAAAATTATCTAGCCTCTTTTGAAAAATTTGCATTGTTCTTGCACTGTTAGCTCATTTATTGATGAAGGCTACAGGCTACTTTTAATCCCACGGCTGGGCACGATATAAAATTTAATTTACACGAAAAGCTTGTCAATCTGTATAAATACTACTATGTAATGTACGGCCTATGTAAAGTCCTAGTCACATGCAATATCAAAGTCACCAGAGTAGTTAACAGACTGACTTAGATTTTTCTAGGGATTGAACTTAATTTTTTTCAGTTACCTTTTCAAGTAAAATATTTTGCAAACAGATTACTGAGAAGATCCTGACAACCTCACAGATATAACGATTGATTCAACAATACACATAGTGATAGGGGAGAATATGATTCACCTCAACCCTTTTTAGCATCCCACACCTGGGCAAGGGTCTTCTCTCAGAATTGAGAGAGTAGAGGCCTTGATCCACACACGCTGGCCAAGTGCGGGTTGGTGGACGTCATGATTCTGAATCTTGCCAGTTTCCTCACTATCTTTTCCTCCACAGATATTGAGCAGCGGCAATTGAACAATTTACAGAAAGATGTCTGGGCACGACTAGGGCTTGAACCCATGACCTCATATTTCATTTTATTTATATTTATTTTCATAACAAATTAAATTACCTTAGGTGTTTGTAATATAACTCCAAAAGCAGAGAATGTGTCATACAAAAGTTTTTCATCAACTTCTGGGTCTAAATTTCCTATAAACACATTGGCTCCAACATCAAGATTCTTTTGATGTGCTGACGCTTTGTTGACCCTTACTGGCTTACCATACAATTTTATCATGTTCATCACCTGAAAATAACAACAAATGCTATAGAATTTTTTAGGTTTAATTCTATCTAAAACATCGATTACATTTATACTAACCCCCCTATTCATAAACGTATATTAACCTCATTATGGTTAAAATAGGTTTATAATTCCTTTGTCTTTGTCTGTCATTTTGATATGATGCTGCACGATTGCATCATACAGGTAAGTGTTTTGCCTGTCAGTAGGTAAAATATGACTCACTCTTTAGCAGCTTTGCATTAAAAGTGTACACTCTCAAAACGTACAAATTTTACAAGAGACCATTAGAAAGATTTAACATGTGGAAAAAAATTTCTAATGGGCTTTAGGAATACATTTTTTTAAGTTTTTTGAAATTTGTTAAGAGACTGTTGAGCAACACATACCAGACATTCATGGTTGTAAAACTCTTATGTGGTACATTTTAAAAATTGTACACATTTGATGGGAAGAGATGATGCATCGATTTAATTGCATGATACCTATATTGAACCGTGTTGTACATAAATGATCCAACCTGCCGACTAGACAAAATGTAAGATATCAAATTGATGCTAAACTGCCAAAAAATTATAATGTATTATAATGACAAAAATAATTCCACAGTGTATCATACTACGTAGAAATCTGAGAACGTAAAGCAGATTGATTGATTGAATAAAGCCTCCAATTATAATATTGTTTTTGTGGCTGGAAACATTTCTGCACAACACAGTCCAATTAATCTTAGTATTTAATGTTCATCAATCATCATCTATTTAAAGCATTTGCGACTATAAGAGACTTGATAGGCAGTTGCTGGTAGGAATATTAATGCAAATTAGTTTGCAGCAATGTATTGCTTTATCAGTTACTGTGTGCAGCTGATGTAAGTATTCATTCATCGCCGCTGCTCTCCTACACTAGCCTGTCCAGTTTCTAGGACAAGCCTTATGAAATCTGCTCCACTCGCACAAGCTATTACATTGATTAATACAATGTCTCAAAGTATTGATATTTTCCACAGTAGCCTGACGGAGTGCACAAAAAGCGTGGCAAATTACATTGAAGTTTTAGGATCTAAAAATAATTAATTCTTATATAGACCCTACAACATACATCAATATTAATACATACCTTTATCATTATTATTATTTATAGAAAAAAAAAACTTGTAACATCGAATTGGTTAGCTGTAAGGATGTTATAATACTGTAATAATAAATAAATAAAATAAAATAAATAAATTTTATACCTTAATAGCATAGTCAGCATCCTCTTCACCCATAAACTCAACAAATCCATATCCTTGGTGTGTTTGAGTCACTCTGTCCTTTGGCATGTGAACATTCACTGAAATAAATGGAAAATTACTTGCACAAAATAACATTTTAATACACTCAATCTATAAGTGACAGACACATTTTCCTATGAAAAGAATTAACCACAATATTTAAACAAACTTTTAAATTTATTCCAGACTAAGTAATAGCAATAAAATGTAACATATCATACAACTCATGCTTGTCTTACCCACAGCTGTGTGAAGAAGTGAATAACACACAATACCCACACAATGCAGGGCTGGCCTATTGTCATTCATCAAGCATGATTCCATACTTTTAGAGATATGATCTAATCGTATGAACCCAGGTTTTTGCGATAAATAACCCTTACGATGACCCACTGACCATAACTAAACAAACATACTTACTACTGATCAAATAAGTACATTTTTATATTAATGGTATTTTTCTTCAATTACAAAATATCATGAAACTCACCTACTGGTCCTGATTGAACAAATAATTCCCATAACAAACTCTCCGACACCCTGTCGTCCAAACCGCCAACGTAGATAGTAGCATCTGAAAATTGCAATATTTACCAGATCAATATTTGTTTGTAAAGATATTGTACATAACACCCAGTCTATGTTTACAGGTAGCTGAACAACTGTATAATACGGTTTAAAATAGTATGAGAATAGTGTAGTCGGCTCTAATCTCCGAATATTATTAAAATAAATACAGTCCGAAGCAAGTACTTAACCTAAAAGTGAATAATAGTCTTAAATCTTCACCAGCTTGAAAAATGTACATCGAATAAATAACATTTGAATTAATTTGCGTAAACTAGATAGTAATATCAAGTGAATTATTAGAAATAGTCAGTAAATACCTTGATTTCTTTCGGCGATAGGTCCAGCAGCCATTTTTATTGACAAGCGTAAATTATTTTTAATTTGATTGATTCTCTTGTTGTTCAGCACAGACTACTTAAGAGTTGTTCAGTCAGTCTTACTTGGCATTTTAAGCCAAATGACAACACATTTTTGGCTCTAACTCAGAATATAGATTACACAATAGTTCAATACAGTATACGTCAGTCAGAAAAGTCGCACATCAACATTTTGTCACTTCTGTCACTCAACACCTTAAGAGAGATGCTGAAACTCATATCGATTGATACTTTCTTTAAATCGAATAGTATTTTTTACAGGAATCATCCTCTTCACAAGCGTTTATATGCTCTTTGCTCTTCGCTATCACTTGGAACCTTAGAAAATTTAACACGGAACTGGTACTGCACACGATCCCCTCTGCCGAGGTACATGAATATATTTTTTGAACTGTTCATGTCTTGTGATTTGTGTGGCTTCACCGTGTTATTTATAAGGCGGCTTCGACTTTAGCTTGTTTTCTGTACTAAGCTACCTCACTTCCCACAAAAACTGACAAAAACAATTTGGTACTAGAATATGCGTATAATACCTGCTCCCGTGTTGAATACTTTAAGCTTTAAAGATATGCTTAAATTAAACAGAATTATTACTACAATAAAATAGTCAGTAAAAAGTTTTTGACTATGAAAAAGCTTGCGACTCTTTAGAGACCTGGGCTGTTCTGGAATCCTTACAGCGATGCCAAGTAGACTATCGGTATATTGAGATGCTGAGATATCTATACAAATCTGCCACTATTAAGAATGTTCAAATACAGAACTCAGAAATTGAGAATTAATTTGAGTTTGCAGGTTTAACCCTCGGTCGTGCCTACATATCTTTGTGTGAATTATTATCATTATACTATAATCATTGCATACTAAAATTAATTTAATATTCTTTCTCTCATCTTCCCAAAGTTGAAATGAAGGTGTCAAAATACACTAAATTAGATTATAACAATAGAAATTTTAAAATATTAGTTTGAGTTTTGGTTTCGGCAGGACAAGGGCTGAAATTTGATTTCGGTTGAAAAAGTGTTTAGGTCGGACAATACTGTCAATGTATTTTAAATTACTGCCTAATTCGTATTATAATAACAAACTAAACTATAACTTTTATGAAAATCAAAAACAAGTACTTAAACACATTAAGAAAATAATCAAATATCTAATAAACAAAGAAACTTGCATATCGCATATTAAAATTTGACAGATGGGCACGTATTCGAAACGATATAAACAATAGTTGTGCTAAGCATTTTTTATTGCACAGTGCAAGAGTCAGTGTTCCGTTTGCTAACAATCTACCTACTAACTACTTAGTATTATATTTGACAGTAAGCAATTGAAATAATCGATTGTCGATCTTCACCAGTAAATATAACAATCGAACAAAACATGTTGCGCCCATCCCTGCGATGTAATTTTTTAATTGATTGTTTTTGTTTGTTGAATGTCAGTGGTTTGTTATTAAGTGGTTTGATTTTATTTATTTGTTAAATTGTAAAAAGCGAGAAATCTCCATTACGACGCGCATCGCGGTTGTAGTCGAACGTGTGACATATTTTATAGCATTCTAATAAATAAAATTCTTCGTTAAAATGCAGAGTGCATCCGATGTTTTATCTTCCTTCTTTTGGTTTAAAGAAGACTCCAGTGCTGATGATGATAATGATCAGCAAATTATCGAACAATTTGTGCATAATGTAGAAGATTTTAGTTCTCAGTATGGAAGCGAAATCAGTGTTTCATATACCGCTTTCAACCTCCGTGGACCACCTTCGAATTTCCCTGACTATGGCGACTATCCTCAAGCTTTCGTAATGGTAAGTACCATAGACCCTACTCTTCTACAATCTTGGTACCTTTTTGGGGTAGCTTTGTGGATATATTTTCCCGCCTAAATAATAATTAAAGTTTCATAAAGTTCTGATTGTATTTTTCCTTAAAGAATTTCCTCGAAATTTCCAGAAAAATCGTTGATAATTAAGCCGAATGGAGATACAGTCGGCTACTCTACCATGGTACCGCTAATGTAATAGGTACTTATATATAATGGGAGATCACTACTTGTAAATCTGACTTTAAAGTTACCTAGTGAAAACTATACTCAGCATTTGCAAATGTAACTCTGTCTTACTGTCTGCTGTCTTCTCATACTCAAACTGTTGAAGTAATTTATATGAAACTGCAGTATTTGACAGTCAGAATTTGTGTAGTTTTATGAGACAGCCTGTGTGCAAGTGCTAATCACCCCATGTGAATGGTGAAGTGAAAAAAAAAAATTGTAAACACTATTCCAACAACCTACCTACACCATTCAACTTTAAATGACCAGCAAGTTTGTCAATGATATACTTACAACCACTGATAGACAAACTGAATTTTTCACCACACTAGTGGTACATTTACTCACTACTGTAGTATAATATGATCAAGGTCATAAATTGGATTTTTTTAGGTGCTGAATAGTCAGTAATTAACTCTCAATATAATGTATGTAACTGAAAATTGGAAAATTTCATGTTCTTTGAATGCATTTCAGCAACTTCTTGATGCAGTTGCCTTGAATTTTATCTAGGTATAGCATAAAGTGACTGTTTTATTGAATGTGAAGGGAATTAAAAGTAGGTAAATAAAAAATCAAATAAGATTTTTAATAAAGAGCCTTGAAATTAGTTTGAGAGACAAAGTTGGTGTATTTTATAATTTTACTTTAATGGGCCAGATCTTACAGGATTGATCGTAAGTTCTAAATTTTTTTGTCAATTCTGTGTTTAACTAAGTAGAGGCATATAGTACATCAAAAACTTATAAAAACTACTAATAATGTACTATGATGAAATTCAGGAAGAAATAGTAGGTGTGTTAAGAAAAGATTTTAGAATACTTACCTGTAAAGTTGTAGAATAGAGAAAAAATTATAAAAGGAATTGGCCAATTATAGCTTGTCTTAACCTACCTAATAATTATTAAAATTGCGTCAAAGAAAAATTAAATAGTCCGCACTATAATTAATTTACTTACCTGGTTATAAGATTCCGTACTTATGGGCCATTTACATGAGGTCAACAGCAGGACAATTCAGTCAGTAAGACAGGATAGCAAGCCTCTAAAAACACATCATGTAAAAGGAAATAACTGTCATGAGCACAATCCAATGCAGTGTATTTTTTAGTGGCTTGCTGTCCTGTTTTACTGTCCTGTCCTTGCTATTGTCCTTGTATAAATCAGGGTTGTATGATTTTATAATGGTAGTAAAGTTCTGGTGAATGTGTTTTCTGCAGAGAACATATGGGACTTGGTGGGAAGAAGCTCCTTCAGCACAAAAGGACTATATGCCACAACAAACAAATGAAATAACTAGCCAAGATTTTGTGGGTAAGATGCTATAGACATATATTTAATCTTAAGAACAACAGATAAGAATTTGTTATTCTCAAACTAATTAGGTAAAAAGATAATAAATGTATTATGCTTAAAATACCTACACCAATTTGTTAATAATATTGAGCCCTGCACTTTTATTTTAGGCTCTAGCTATTTAGGAGTTATAAGCCTGCTCCACATAGTAATGTGTTGTCACTTATCACTACTGAACTGATATATCATTTTATTAAAATGTTTGATATGTATTCATGCATCAATAGAACATACAAATTCACTATATATACCTTATTAAAGTGTTAGTTAATGCATGCAACTGCATGGTTCGATAGACTGCTAGCCAAGCCGAGATTACGCCTCACGAGCTGTAGATTTGCACTTACTCCTCCTGTTCTCAATGCCACAGTAAAGTCGTCAAACTGCGGTTATTATATTTTTAAAGACTTGCAGCCACTAGTTCTTAACCTGAGAGGCATAAGGTCGAGAGTTGCAAACAAAATTAATAAGTCTTCAAAATAGTATATAACAATACAATTTTCGACAGAAGTATCGTTTGAAAAAGCAGTTTACCCGTTAGAAGTGTCCATTTTTGAGACATATAACCCTGGAGCATTGGTTCGGATATGGGCCCGAGGTCCCACAGCGTGGTTGTTGCTATGGGAAGGCGAACCAGAATACGTAGGTGATACTCCAAGAATCTTCAGTCCGCCAATAAGACAGCTTAATGTGCCAACAAGGTGAGTGAAAGCAGTCACAAATACAAAAAGAACCAGTGGGATTAACCGATACTGGTGTATTTCATAGTACCCTAACGAATTGTAAGGATAGTCTTCTAATCTGTGTTCAAACGTTTGAGTTGTTTATTCAATCGCCAATGCTGAGCAGTATTGTGGATTAGGTCTCTCTTAGAACTGAACTTTCGAGGACAATATAAAAGTTGCGGTTCGGCTTTGTCTAGTATGTAGTCACTAAGTACGGCCGAAGACTACCTCCTATTTTTTTTTACCCGTCCCTGATTTGCACCACCCGGGGACCAGATTTGGGAATTCAGATTGAAGGTGCACCCCCACGGCTGAAGGCTCCGTTACAGATGCATCATCTACGTCATAATCAAATGCACGGTGGTGATTCTGAAACCTCACCACATACCACCAGGCAAAATTAAAAAAAATCAGTTTGAAACATTACTATAAAGACGTCAAGTCATTGCATGGGATCGGTTAACCGAACGGTGGATTAGTACGTTTGAATAAGTATGTCGCTCAATATAAACAATATGTGATGCGTAGAAGCAATGTTACGGAACATTTCGCAAGCCTAATGTAAATACTTCAAACCGTGTTTCGGGACGCCGCGCCGCAACCTTAAGGTCACGTAGGAAAATTCCGCAGCGTGTTGAATAGTTTCGTCCCAGGGGCTTTAATTACTTGGCAATGTGTAATCCAAATCTGAAATTTTGATTGGATAATTATCGGCACTATAGTTCGAGTTACCAATACTACTTAATTAAAGTGGTACCTACCTTCGTGATTTGTTGAAAGGTTCTAAGTGAACTTTGATTTTGTTTATATCGAACGAGCAAACTGCACGTTTACGATGAATTTGTTATAAATTCACGTGACTTCTGTTTTTAAGTGGAAGCCTAATAAATACGACGCGATAAACAGACTGCCGCGTTTTGGTTCAGTTCTAACTTCACAACAAGTCGATTGGTCAAGGACTTTTCAAATCCTGAGTAGAGTTTTACTTTAAAAAATTACAATTCCTCAAAAGTAGGTATTCCGGAATCAGGAAATAGTGATAACACTTGCTTTGCAGTCACGTATCTATAATAGGGTGGTTCGAAAAAAAATTTTTTTTTTCTTAGCAAGGGGGTAGAATTTGTAGCATATAAAAAAAATTTTTTTTCAAAAAAAAAAAAATTTTTTTTTCGCAACATTTAGAGATAGCCCACTCGTTTTTTAATAAAATAATGGATCAAATGGACTTATTCTAATTCTGGCTTTCAAAAAGACATTCCACACTGTGGAATGTCTTTTTGAAAGCCAAATGGAAATCAGAAGTCAAAAAAATTTTTTCCTATTATTTTTGTAACTTTAGCGAAAAATAAAGAATTAAGCAGCTCTTTTTTCTGTATTGAAATATAAGGTAAGTGAAAAAAAATCATATTCAATTTTTTTTTCATTTTTTCCACGATTTTTGACAGAAAAAAATTTTTTTTGCTAGAATAAGTCCATTTGATCCATTATTTTATTAAAAAACGAGTGGGCTATCTCTAAATGTTGCGAAAAATTTTTTTTTTTTTTGATAATTTTTTTTTATAAGCTACAAATTCTACCCCCACGCTAAGAAAAAAAAAATTTTTTTTCGATCCACCCTAATCTATAATGTTAATAAATCTATCCAATCTAGGTGCACTAGAAATTTTGGCACATAAATTATTATCTAATTTATTTTCTTTTACACAGAATCCTAAGACTGGAATTTAACCATAAACTTCTGCCATACTACACTGAATTAGATGCAGTTCTACTTCGAGGCAAACAACCCCCAAATCTAATCAGAAATATGACAAACGATTTTCCGTATTCATCTCTTATTTACAAGAAACCACCTCCAGTAATTGAAAAAGGTATGTATGCCTTTTATAATATCTTAGTGTCATGTCCCCGTGAAAAAATGCTACAATACTTTGTACTGTGTGTCCACCGCGTTCGTCGCCGCAATTATAAAATGTATGAAAACTATAGGAAAAAAAAAATGCCGGTGGCGGCTTTTTGTGGCTGTGGTCGGTATTCGGAGACACATAAAGTCTCTTGTATATTGGTCTACTAGCTTTCTGCCGGCGACTTCGCCCGCGTGACTGTGACCTTTACTCAATATATGGGCTATCTAACCGTGTAAGAATTTTTAAAATTGGACCAGTACTGAGATTAGCACGTTGAACCAAACATAATATTAGTATAGATAATATTAATATTAGATAGTCTATTGTATATTAGTGTAGGTACATCATGCAACAATAGCTACTTGCACTAAATTTTAAGCTGCAAATCAGTTATTTTTTGCCGTGTCATCGGAATATCGCAAATGTTTGTCGAATAATATTTTATAAGCAGATATCTATTTATAGGTATATTTCAAAATAACGTTTTAAGATTCATTAGATTCTCATTTGCCTTTCACCGGCTACTCGCGTGAACTACTTAATATGCCTAGCAGTAGGATAAAAAGAAGCCTATTCTATATCTCAATATATGAGATATTATTCAAATTCAAGTTGTTTATTTCCAACCATTATTGGTCATAAAACTAAACTTAAAACAATCTCAATAATTCATAAAATACATAATTAACTAAAATAATATAAAATAATAAAAACATGCAGTGCAAGTCTTGTGCAAGATTTTTTCAGATCGGACCGCTTTTTAGTATTAGTAGAGATAACTGCCTCGGTGGTCAATGATAAGCGTCTTCGCTTTATTATCGCGAGGCCCCGGGTTCGATTACCGGGTCGAGCGAATTTTAGTTGCAGCTTAAAGTTTGGAATTGTGCCCGATGAACGGCAATGGGCTCGTCCCCTATTACGTACGGGACCTAAACATAGCCGGCGCAAAGTGGGTGATATGCACCTCTGCCTACACCTTCGGGTACCTAATACATGCTTGAGCGCTATGATTGCTGTAGGTAAATAAATAGCATTGTAAAAAATATTTCATGTGCCAAATAAAAGAAAAACATATTTTTCAATGTTTGTATTTGCAGTTTATTGCTCGAAAAAAGTTATTTTCAGCAAGGCCAGTCGCGGTATAAATATCTTTTGCAGGTGACTCTAATCTTGTCACCTATGTATAGGTATGATGCCTAATCAAGGCTTTTTCAAATTATGACACACTATGACACAATTTTTATCTTCAAAGATAGATGATGGTTGGTTCGAATATAATAAGAAAAAATCATTTAATATTAGCGGCCCGCCCCAGCTTCGCCCGGGTAGCTTCAGCTCACTCAACAATTTACAAAAAATCTGACAAATAAAGAACCGCTCAACCGATTTTGTGCCAACTTCACGTAAACCATCTACTGAATAGTCCGATCAATGCCTAAACATTTGGTTTGAATAGGTAGAATTGGCATTGATTTTTTATATATATAGATAACAAGCATAAAAACGTAAGAATATTTTGTTTCATTGCTTTCGTTGTTTTCTTTCCCCTCGATTCGATATAGATTGTTTAAGTACCTAAATCTCGATGTTTTGTTTGTTTGTCACGAATAGAATACTTTTAGTTGGCTCAACGACCCCAAAATGTGTCTTGGCCTCCATTTCGCGTTGGACTGTTTTCGCTATCCTTGGCATCTTCTCGCGAATTGCTAGTTTGTGCTCCCTTAAGTCTGCCTTCCACTGCATCATTCCAGCGACCACTGGGCGTCGCACTGTAGGTCGACCAAGGCATGTTCTCTTTACGCTGCGATCTTCTCCCATCCTCACAATGTCGAGACAACGGTGTCAATGTGCTTTCCTTTCTCCGATGATATTTGAATAGGCTACAATTTGGTCTTCAATTTCAGAATACATACCACAAATTGTATATTTTTCAGTAATTACAATATGTATTATAATTAGTTTGTTTTAGTCTATTAAAGAGCGTAGGATTTTCTTAAAGGCCAGTGGCGTGATCTGTAAGACAATTGCTTTTCGCAGGTCATGGGTTCTATTCCTGCGCAAGGCCCAAGCAGATATTTGTGTGCATAAACATGTCTGTTTGTTTTGTATGGCTGTAATAATTTATTTATAAGTATATGGCCATCTGATCCCAAACTAAGCAGAGCTTGTACTATGGAAACCAGATAACTGGTAATATACTACATACATTTAATATTTTTCTTTCGTAAATACCTACATACTTAAATATAGATATTTACACTTAGACTCAAGACAAATAGACATGTTCATTACACAAATATCTGGCTTGGGTGGGAATCGAACCCACGACCTGTTGCGTAAAAAGCAAGTTTCTTAATGACCACGCGACCGGCCCGTATAAGTAGTACATATTTATGTAACTTTTTATATTAGTAACATTTTATATCAACCGTAAGTCAAAACTAGGTATTCCTATAAAAAATTGTGAAAACGAATTATTTCGCTAACTAATGATTGAACCGGTCACCGGGTAAAAGTTGAAGTTTTAAGAAAATACAGATAATTAATTAGTACCTATAGGTACCTTCGTAATAAACACTGTAATACAATCTTTACAAGTTGAGCATAACGTAATAGAACGATAACATTGTCCGCGGTCATGGACACAGGCGGCGTTTGTTATCAAAGAAATTCCTATTTTATCATTATGTGATAAGGTTCAAAATCATTTGCATTATCGATATTTTATTTTTTTCGTACGCTAATAAAGCAGGTAATTGGTTTTACAGTTTGATGAATTGTTGACGTGAAGCAATTTTTATATCACGTTGTGGGAGAATGTCTGCATTCCAAAAATAAACAGTATAATAATATTTACTTCACACGTGCGTGTGCGAAATGAAAACGTGTTGTTTTTAAATTTTGTTTAGAGACCACCAGAAACTGGTCTACTAAACTTTCCATGCCAACTCTTACTATACAAGAAATCTTTTTGACCAGCGTGTAAACTTTGAGAAAATAAATTTACACAAATAATGTATACATTTTTTTTATTTTAATATGTCTTAGTACTAAAAAGCCCTATCGCCGCCGTATCAGCTGTGCGCTCTGAGGGTCACTGACCGCTAATTTAACGCCACGCGCTTACATCGTTTGGTTACGAATAGATCGTCTATAATTTGCATATTATAATATGTCGAATGAAATATTACTGATACAGAACCACCAATAAAATAATTAGCTCGCTGGTTAACGAGCTTTCCTGAATTTCTGATTAAATTCGTTTGAGATCCAAGACTGTTTATATCGATATCATGTTTATATGGTTAGGATAGTAGTATTTTCTTAAATTTGCGTGAATATTACACATTGAAATAAAACTTTTTTGTAGCGGATTTTATCGCGGTTTATTTAAGATTTTAAATCGAAACATTTCAAAATCTTTTTCAGAATTAATGGTCACGGGTGGACTGAATCATGAAGTCTGAAAAGGCTTAAAATAAACCGCGATAAAATCCGATACAAAATAGTTTTATTTGCAATAACCATTGCGTAGATAGGCTGCGTTTCATGGCTGTCGGAATGATGGTCCGCGGATTTCGGCCCTGGCGAGAGGATCAGTGATGGTGTTATGGTAGCTGTAACATAGCATCACGCCTGTATTACTCGAAGGTCAATATCACCAACTCTTCGCCGGCTATGTGTGGGTCCAATACGTAATTATCACGGTTGTGTCACTTGTGGTTCCCGTGACATCCTGGCCAAGATGCGCGAAAATACACTCGAGGGGTTTTATTTCGAGTAACCAGTATGGAGTTCCTCATACCCACTCCCACCCTGTATAGGCGCAAGGCGGGATATCCATAAAGGATTTCCCCTCGGTAAACAAAAAAGGTCCAATAAGGTAATAAGGGGCGAACCTTTTGCTGTTCATCGGGCTCAATTCCAAACTTCGAGCTTCAACTAAGTTGATCCAAGTGTATAGTTAACTGACTATTCAGACATCGTTCACGCCATCCTGATAGACACAGGTGGTGGATTAATCATAAATAAAAATATAGCCTAATCCAGTACACATTATTTTTTTTTTAAGTAGTACCATTATAATATACATAAATAACATTGTGCTCTCGCTGATAAGTTTTCTTATATAAAGAGAACTTAACGTGTAGTACTAGAAACCGTAAAACGTGTATATTTGGCAGGTGAAAAGTCATATTTTTACCTGCTTTTCTGGCGTAATGTAATCATATATTTTTCTTTCAGGTCAATTACTAAATAAAATATTAGCCTCGAATCTTCATGAGTCCATCGTACCTCAGATTACTGGTTCAAAGACTGAAAAACAAATTGACACTGGGCCCACTCTTGGTGACTTTCAACGATTACCTGTAAGTATCTATAGATATTAAATTAATTACATAGTATTTTTAGTATAGTTAAAAAATAATGATGTGGTGTCGTGGGACACCAGGTAGCAACGAAGTTCCTTCGGCTAATAAAGAAAGAGGGAGAAAGAGAAAGGCATTATACACTACTCGCTTGTGTATGCGACTGTCGCGCCTGCGCACCTCTCATTTAACGGTTTTATTCCACGCACTTTTTCCCACGGATTTTTTCTTACGGTTCACATTTACGTATCACATTTTTTTCAATTCGGTCGCGCAGCAAAATCCCTATACCCTTCAAGCCTGCCGTAAGGAACTTCGTTTCAATAAATATAAGAAATCTGATTTATTATATTATTTATTATAAATTTCGTACAAAAGTAAATAAACCGTAATATAAATCGTTATAGTTTCATTCCAAAAAATATGCATAGCAGAAGTGGGATCAAACTTAAATCAATCTATTACCAACAAAACGGCACTGACAATTTTGTTTAGATTTAATCATTGCTCAATGAACTATTTTTAAGAAACTATAGAACGCCGCCTGCTCCTTTCTAAACATACTTACTTAGCCTCACTAATGTTCATACATCTGGTCATATATACGCGGCTGTTATGAGAACTACGTACATAAACTATACATGGTTAGTAATACTACTTATATACAAACCCCCGCATTCATTGATCATTTACTTAATAAACAGATAAACGTTGACATAATATGCATCACTGAACACAACATGATATATCAAGATGCCTCTGTCCTTAATCTGCCATCATTTTCACTGGCTTCTTCTTGTTATAGAAAAAATAGACATGGCGGGTCTTGTATTTTAATAAGAAACGGACTTAAATATAGAGTTATAGACACAATAGTAAAACACTCTGTTATAAATATTATTGAGTGCAGTGCTATTGAACTTTTAGATCATAACATAATTATTATATGTATATACAGACCACCAAAGAGTAACTTAGAAGATTTAGATACGTTTTTTGAAAGGTTAAGAGACATATTAAGTTGCTTTTGCTATAAGAATAAAAAATTGATTGTTTGTGGGGACATTAATATAGATTTACTTAAAAACAATACAGTAACAACTACCTATAAATATATACTCGCAGAATTTAACCTGGAATTGTCTGTACTGTCACCTACTAGACTTGTAAGTAACACCTGCATTGATCACGTTATTCATAATGTTAAAGGATCAAAAACTGATACATTTGACCTGGGTTTGTCTGATCACACTGCGCAATTGTTAACTTGCCCAGTCAAACGCTACCATAAAATTGATCATTGGTTTATTAAAAGACGAAAATACTGTGCAGGAAATATTTTGAAATTTAGAAATTACCTCAGGTGCTTATCATTTAAAGAAGTTTATAACGATCATGATCCTGAAAGAGCGTTTGATAAATTTCATGAATTTTTTAGTTTACTGTACAAACTATGTTTTCCAATTGTAAAAATCAAAATTTCGTTGCAAAAACGCCCAAAATGGCTAAGTACGGGCTTAAGAAAATGTTCTATAAAAAAACGTGCCATGTTATGGACGTACAGGAAAACAAAAAACGAAGATGATAAAATTAAGTTTAAAATGTACTCTACACGTCTAAATCGGATAATTAAACAAACACAAAAATGTCAAAACAATCACTATATAAATACAGCTTCTAATAAATCGAAAGCTACCTGGGATGTAATAAATAAAACGAAAACCAGAATTCCTAAATATTATATCACACAAATTAAAATTGACGGAGTAACATTTACCGACCCTATTGACATATCTCATAAATTCAATAATTTCTATATTGACCAAGTAAAACCTCTGACACCTGATAACAACTCTAACAAATTTAAATTGACACACAATCATAATAACTCAATATTTATTAATCCTGTTACTCCATTAGACATATCCAAAATAATAGGTTCGCTTAAAAATACAAACAGCACTGGGTTTGACGAAATATCGACTAAAATAATAAAACAAGTGAAACATGAAATAGGTCCAGTACTTTGCCATATTTACAATCTTTGCATTCAACAAGGAGTTTTTCCTAGTATTTTAAAGAAAACCATAGTCAAGCCACTGTTTAAAAAGGGAGATAAGGCAAACATGTCGTGTTATAGACCTATTGCACTTATCCCGGTATTTTCTAAGATATTAGAAAAAATAATTTATAACTGTCTGAATAACTTCCTGGAAAAGTTTAATCTATTAGCTGAAGAGCAAATGGGATTTAGGAAGGGTAAAAATATTAACAAAGCAATTTTCAATTTTTTAAGAACAGTTACAACTAGCGTTGATAAAAAAGTTCCTGTTTGCGCATTATTTATGGATTTAACTAAGGCGTTTGACTATGTGGATCACGAAATTCTAAAACAGAAGCTTTATGCACACGGTATTAGGGGAAACGCATTGGATCTTATCATGTCATACTTATCCAATAGGAAACAAGCTACATGTATAACAGAATTTTGTTTAATTAATAAACAAGAAATTGATCATATTTCAAACTATAGGGAATTGTCATATGGAGTGCCTCAAGGCAGTGTATTAGGTCCTTTATTATTCTTAATTTATATTAATGACTTCCCCAGAGTAATCGACTTTCCTATGTACTTATTCGCAGATGACAGTACAGCAGTATTTTGTAACAAACAGTACTCCTCACTTCAAAATGATATTAACTCTTCATTAATAAATATTGTCAAATGGTTGAAATCTAATAATCTTCTAATTAATCTACAGAAAACTAATTTTATAGTCTTTAGAAATAGATCAAAACCAACTACAAACCTTAATATTAATTATAATGGCACTGCAATTAACGAAGTTGAAGCCGTAAAGTTCTTAGGTCTGAACATTGACTGTAACTTAAATTGGAAAACGCATGTAGATACTGTATGTATGAAATTAAATACTTTTTCATTTATGCTTTACATGCTTATAAAGGTAGTAAATTTATCTACAGTAATGACTGCTTACCATGCATACGTGGCATCCACACTAAGATACGGTATTATTTTTTGGGGAAATTCAACGAAATGGGAAATGGTATTCAAAGCCCAAAAAAAGTGCATACGTGCAATACGTAACTTAAAAAGAACAGACAGTTGTCTTCCTCACTTCAAAGAACTAAAAATTCTCACTGTGCCATGTCTATATATTTACGAAATTGCTATATTTGTCAAAAATAATATTCACATGTATGACACACTAAATAGTGCTAGATATAAAAATAAAATTAGGAGTATACCCAGTAATTCAGCACTAATGAAATCTAGTGTATATTGTATGACAACTAAAGTTTACAACAAATTACCCAGTTGCATTACTAATACTAATAACCTACATTTGTTTAAGCAGAAATTAAAGGAATTTCTAATTGAACAAGCTTATTATAGTGTAAATGATTTTTTGGAAGGAAACCCGTACAGTCGGTAAAATAAATTTTAATGTTCATATTATAATCCCATCTATTATTAATTTGCAATTATTAACTAAAAATTTCATGTATTATTTGACTTAGACTATTACCTATTGACATTATTTTATGACATAAATGTATTTTGTAATGTAACCTACATAAGTATTTACTGTTTTAAATTGACATCAACCTTATAATTTTGCGACATTTTAATTTTTTTTTCTAGTGGACATTTGTAATAATTTAATAATAAACCTCTTTTTTTTTTTTGATGTAGGTATGTAACATTACAACCTACTTAAGATTTTGCATGCCCATGTGACGGCAAAACATGGAGATCTGGCTATCTTTATTTTTTTATAACATCTATGTATGTATCACCCATGTTTGCAAAGAAATAAATAATTTGAATTTGAATTTGAATTTGAATTCATAAACGTCTTTTAAGTTATTTATAGCTAAAATAGGTTTATAATTCTTTTGCCTTTGTCTTTGTCTGTCATCTTGACATTTATACTAGTAAGAAAAAGACAAAGTCCATTTTCACTAAAGAGTCTTTTAAGATTTTTATCAGAAAGACCGTAACTGTATTAGGTATATTGTTTTTTTTTTTCTGTGTATTCAGCCATCTTTGATAAGCGTTTAACTTATTCTACTATCTATACATGCCTTTGTATGTTCTTTAGTTAAGTTTATAAACTGTCGATTAATACAAACATGTGTAAATAACCTAACAAAAGATTATAACATGACTTGTCACCTAAAGTTGTAGGTACCTACCTAAATTTATGAAATCATTCATAATTATGCAATTAATGTAATTATCTCGGTATTTTAATAAAAAACAAGATGTGAATGAACTTAAAAAAATTCTGAGACAACAATTATGATTTTACAATTTCCCACGTTATATGACTCTTGAATAACTGTGGTTGCAAAAAGAAGGGTCATTGTTGGTCAGTGTACCTTCTTATTTGACATGTGTGCATTCCTATCTAACATCGAAGTTATAAAATTAGATCAAATTATTGAAATAAAACTACTTTATAACTTATTTTTTTTTAGCCCAAAGCATTTGTTTTACATAATAGTAATGACGCCGTAAAAATATTACTTATCTGGCTTCCGCGCGCGTAGTACTTATCACGGTGAAAAGTAGCTTAAGTCTACTCGGTGGCGCGACATTTTGGAGTCGCGACGTGTTCCGCGCGCTACTATCTTCAGACAGGGACTCTTCCTCGTCCCGGACGGGGTCCGCGACAGTGTCAAGCCAAGGTCAGGCTGTTCAGTTAAGCTGTGCAGACTGGTACAAAAGGGTGTCTGACGGAACACCGGGAGTTTTTAGTGGGTAAACCGGGCCCGGCAGTTTGTAAATGGAACCCTGTGGGGCCTTGCTCACCCGGGCAAAGCACGAGAGTCGCACACACCCCTCGCCCTGTGCCCATTCTTGGCGAGGAGATGCGTAATAAAGCATTTCCCTTCGAAAAAATAATGTTTTCGCCGAATTTCGTTTAATTCTATTCAGTAACAAACGAAAACGTGAAAGAGTAACAGACATCCAAGATTGTCACATGACATTTTGAAGGTGAATGTCATTCCCATGAAATTTGTACTTTTCGATCTTTTGTTTCGCTATGTAATTTGTCTAGGGCCCTGAAATCGTACCTAAGACCAGCAAAAGATACGGTTTCTTACACCAACAACTTTTTGATTTCAAATGAGTGCTAATGAATTTTAAAGTCCCAATAATTTGGTGGTAGCTATATTCAGAAATTTTGTTAGAGTACCTATTGATAGTCATAGATGAGTATTAAGTCCATAATTATAAGCACCTATAAAGTCTTATTAAACCATTCATTGAAATTGCTGGCTATTAAAAAGGTTAATTTTGTACAAACAAAACGATGCCGGTACACAACATTTCTTCTAAAACCAACATAAACTCACATAAATGCTTAATACATACGATTTATGTTAAATCAATGGAAATCATATAAAAAGTTTACAGAATGTCGTAAGTTTTACCCAAAACCAACACGTGACTCGTATCGAACAATAAACTGATTACTTGTAAATGTATAACCGTTGCACGTGTTTCTCGACCTAGGCAATCTCAGCTGCCAGTAGTTTTCCACTTGGGTATTTTCCATAGAATACATTTTTATATCTAAAATTCTCGGCTGACGCACGTCATAAATTGCTTAGGGATGCTCTATAAAAATGGGAATGTATTAACATACATACATTTTTGATTATACTTTGATATGCAGCAGTATTTGGTTATTGGATACTTGTAGACCTACTATAGGTTTTAAGTTGCGATTTATTTCTTTATTTATATGGCATGTCAACAGTTTATAGCACCAACATTACAATAAAATCATTGGCAAGGGCTTGTGTTTATGCCAATTATAGACATGCACAACATTATCATTAAAAAATATTTCTTTTTTTACAATAATTATTTCTTTTTTACAAGAATTATTTCTTTTTTACAATAATTATTTCTTTTTTACAATACAAATACCTAAAATAACAAATAATTGAATAAATCTCATTATTATCTGTTCAATGCTTCATTTGAGTAAAGATTTTATAACTGGTAATTAAAATTCGTACAATGTGGTAGCAAACGAAATTTTGATTGGTTATTTTTGTCTAGTAATTAGCGGTTTGTGGTTAAACAGGCCAACGAGCATAGTTTATTAATTAACTGTCATATGAATTTGAGCAGCGGTGGCGCAGCGGTACGGGCCTCCCCTTAAAAATATATGGTCGCGGGTTCGATTCCCGGTCTTGTTACATCGCCGCTGTTCAATATCGGTGAAGGAAAACATCGTGAGGCAACCGGCATGTCTACGAACTATTCATTCGAGGACATGTAACATTCGCCAACCCGCACTTGACCAGCGTGTGTGGATTAAGGCCTAAACTCTCTCAACTCGTAAAATTGTTGGGAGAAGACCCGTACCCAACTGTGGGACACTAAAAAGGTTAAAGGATTTATATGAATTAGTATAGACATATGTATGGACGGTTGATCAGAAGATCGTTATATGCAGGTTAATTGCGATTTTTTTTTAAATGCGGTGTTGTTTTCAGGACGAAACAATACTATGTGTGATGAAATATTTGGACATCCAGTCTCTCTGTAGGTGTGCTCAGGTCAACCGGCATTTTAATAGATTGGCCTCCGACGCGATATTGTACAGAAGCATCGACCTTCGACCTTATTGGCACTGTGTACAGTCACAGGTAAAATTGGACTTCTTACTTATTTATAAACTTTCAACTTTCGCGTTGCATTATTTTATTTATGTTTATCATTACGGACGGACAATTAACGAGCTTGCCTTTTTTTCTTTTTAAATTGAAACTTTTATTACATCGTCTCAAACTTTTTCGTCTGTGTCTTGCATGTCGCGTGACGGTCGGCCGCGGAGTAGGGATAAAGTGAAAGGCGCTAGTCAGAGCAGCCAAGGCCAATATGGCGGCGTCTAAAGTTCGCAGCAGATGATGATAAAGCAATTTTTATGCCCATTAATGGAATATTATTCCAAAAATTTTTAGTTATATGTCTATAATGTCAAAAAAAATATCACTTTTACCGTGGGATTCATAAAACCACACAATCCTTTTTTATTTCACCTTTTTCTTTAAAGATGACTGCGTTAATTGCTTAGAAAATTTAACACGGAACTATCATTGCGAGAGTTCCCCTATGCCGAGGTACATGAACTGTTTTTATACATAAACCGGTCATGTTTTGTGTTTGTGTGTATCTTTTATTTACCTGTGCATTTGTAAAGACGTTTCAAATTTTACATGTGTGCTGTACTAGGTTACCTCTCCTCCCCCAAAAACTGGCAGAAACATTTAGGACTAGTTGCGTAAAACACCTCCCGTGTTACAAGGTTAATTGCCCGTTATGATAAAAATAAACATTTCTTGTTTGTTTTACAAACGCTGTGAGCTAACACAAATATTACGTAGGGGACCTAAACATGGTCGGCGAAAAGTGAATGATATTCACCTCTGCCTACACCTTCGGGTAATACACGCATCAGCGTTGTGGCAAGATATATATAAAAAAAATCAAAAAAGTATTGTTATAAAACTACAGTATGTCGTTTGGGTGTGCGGACTAATTGAGCGCACGGTTTCTTACATTGTACTATGAAAATGAAACTAAATAACTGAATAATTTCCTCAGGTTCTCGTGACACTATCGATGCGCTGCAAGTTCTTACAGAAACTGGATCTATCGTGGTGCGGCAGTCATCGTATGATTCAACCTAACTACGTTGTCAAGTAAGATTATTGCATAGTTCAATTGTTAATACATATAATTGTTTGCAACAATGTTGCTAAGTGCCTGAGGCTAGGTTATACGCCATTTAACTGCACGTGTATAATTTGTCCCTGCACTCTCGGTGTAGTGTCTTCCTTTGCTACCGAATTATTACATTATTTTAAATATAAATTAAGTAGCAGTAACAGTATAATTAAATGCATAACATTTTAAGGTGCCACAGCATGCGTATTGTAAAATATAATGAAAAAATGGGTAACACTTGACTAGGTAAGTAATTATGTAAAGAAACCAAAACATAATTAAAAAAGAATATAATATGCTTAATGTATGTCTAACGTGTATCTGTATCTCTCAACAAACTCAGAACATAGTGGCACTCAATGTGTTAACAACTCGCTATTTAAATACAAAAGCGAAATTTGCCTTCGTATTCTAATGATATTGTAACAGTTTTGACTGCCCCAAAACACGAATAAAACTACGTTTAAAAAAAAAACTAGCTAGATCTATTAATCGCCCCCGAAACCGCCAGCGTACTGTACTTATTTCATGAAAAGCGTTGGAGAAGTTTCTAAAATTCAGATTATTAAAAAAGGCATTTAAAAGATACTAGCTGCCCCAGCGAACTTCATACCGCGCATTTCTCACCTTTAAATTACTAATATCGCTATTAAAAGGGTTATTGGTGATAGAAGGATGAAAATTTAGGGTTGTTTGTGTTTGTAATGCCACATTATAAAAAAACAATTAAAAAAATTGTCCATAAAAATTAAAATAATGTTAGGGGTGGATAACCTATTCTCAGACCTACTGAATATGCATATTAAATTTCATAAACCATATAAACCATAAACCATAAAAACCATTTATTTTGTTACACACTATAGGTACAATCACAGAAATCACACAAAAATATTTAGCATGCAACACCGGATCCAACTCAGTAATTGCTGTACTAGCGCACAGCACTGATTTTCAGCTGGCCCCGGACATATGTGACAACAATATAATTATGTACGCACCAAAAACTCAAACCATAAATGTGGACTCTTTTAGTTCAAACTCGGTTCATAAAAATCGGTCAAGCCGTTTCGCAGGAGTATATGGTAACTAACACTGTGACACGAGAATTTTATACCTATGTATATTAGATATATTAGGTATAATAATACAGTTTTTAAGTGCATTGCAGTCAGTCGTGTTTTTGAATTTTAAATTGTATCCTGTCTGGTTGTTTACATATTTCTTTTTTGCAACGTGTGCAAATAATAATAACAATTTAGCTACATAGTACCTTTTAAAACTACCTGAAATAACTTGTTTCATGCTATTCCGACGATGCTTTTAGCACAGTTTATGCATATGCTTTTAGTGTTTAATTTATCTTTTAGATAATATTTGCAGTTGTTTTACTTCCTTGTTCTTTAAATTGATTGTTTTAACTTTATTATAGGTACTGTAAATGTCAATCTTGATGCAACCAGTGCTAATTTCCGTGTGATTATATTTTATATTTAACTATAACTGGAATCGACTCGAGTAGGTCCCCTTCTTTTACCTAACCCGTGGTGCTTGGTCTATTTCGAAAAGGAATTTTGATCTGTCCGTACTACAATGTCTTGTTTTGCTTAGAGGGAAGTGGAAAATTTAACATTCCAGCTTCTATTATCGTCCTGTTGAAATTCGTCCGGGATTGCTGGCTGGGCGTCAGAACCCGAATAGTGTCACGTCAGTCGATCCTGGCTGGATGTTAGCCTGGATCTGGATGATTTACCAAAGAAAAGTAGTATATGTATAGTATATACATACAAAATGCATATATTATTATGTTTATTTTTTTATTATATTAGATAAGGGTTTGCATTTCTGGTTTCCCCATTTAATTTTTTTTTCTTGTATTAAGTATTTACGTAGTCAAGTGTTACCCATTTTTTCATTAAATTTAACTATGTGCATGCTGTGGCACCTTAAAATGTTATGCATTTAATTATAATGTTAGTGATAGTTCATAAAGATTTAAAATATTGTAATAACTACTGGTTGTCCAAATAAATAAATATCAGTTATCTGGTTTCCATAACACAGGCTCTGGTTACTTGGAATGGGATCAGATGACCGTGTGTGTTTATGTACCAGAATATTATTATTATTTTCGTTCAAAGTAGTTCTATAAATAAATTGTATGATTGAAATGATCGTGTCATGTATCGTGTTCAACTCAAGGTTTTAATTTACAGTTTTCTCAAAGACAGCGGCGCTGAGTTAACACATTTACGTATGAATTGTTGCAAATTCGTTGACAACTCCGTGCTAAGAGCTATTGTAGATACCTCTACTGGTTTGCAAGGTATGTGCTAATTGTTACTTTTTTTTCGCGGATGACCTAACCCAATCGGCCGGAAGGGCCTTTATTGGTTCACTGGACTTTTTCGGTGAGTCGTCCGAGAACGGGCGAACCGATCAAGTACTGTGGCAACTGCCATGAGGGCTCCCCATGTGAGGACGAACGTCGCCTCAGGACGTTGCCGGACACTCTAGTTTTAAGGGATCGGAGGGCGCTAATTGTTACCTATATCATTCCTTTATATAGTAATTGCCTCTGTGGCTTATAGTTTGTCTTTGTAATAGCTAATGAGTGAATGATTCACATTGATACTTAAAATATTATTAATTGTAATTAACTAACTTCTAACTTTTACATTGGCATTATTTAGATTTATATTTCATTAAAATCGATATAACCTAACCTTTTTTTCTGGGGGGAAATCCTTTATGGATCCTTTATAAATCCTTTATGCCCTAAATGGGCACAGGGCAGGGGGTATGTGGGATTCCCTAAGGGTACCCACTAAAACCCCCCGGATGTTCCATCGCACACTTAAGCCATGGATCGCGGGAACATGTGATACTTCCGCAACCCCCGGCTAAATATAACCTAACCTACCTCTTATCACAACTGTGATTTCTATTATGCTATTTATAATAACAATATTGTTGGAATTTTCAGAGTTATGCCTCCGTTCCGTGGTCGGGTGTTCAGATTGGATATGTCTTTCGTCACTAAGATGTCTCAAACGGTTGGACCTCTACAGAACAGATATAAACACAGTTGCTACAGTTGCTATTATAAGATCTAACCCGGGACTGCGTCATCTGAATGTTGGTACGCTTGAAATATCATTAGTGTTATTATTTTCAATTTGACAATAATCAGAGTGAGTCCGTATGTTGTGTAAGAGCATTCCATCATAGATCACTTCATTGCTTCTCATCAGCCTGTTTGTTGTCAAGCACAATAATTGTCAAAAAAATACTAGTTAAAACAGAATTTAGTTTTTTTTTACAAAATCAATAAAAAAATGTAATGTAAAATAAAGTAAGTAGGATTTTAGTGTACCTATGTTTATGAAATGTAGATACATACATTCTAATACATAACTACTGGCACATCTTTCCTCAGACCTTTCCATCATCATTTTCCCTTGCCTTTTTCCCATTTCTATTAGGTACAGCTCCCAGTCATCTAATGCGGCTAGCTACCAGAATTCTACAAGTGACTGCCATCAAACCTTTGTTGAAACAAATTTTTGTTGTTACATAAAGATTGTCCGGGGCGGGAATCGAACCCGCGACCTCTCGGGAACAGTATAGCCCAATCGGACGACTTACACCGCTCGACTAACGAGGTCGTCGTTGCCTGGCCTTTACCTTTACTTGGGCCACATGTCATAGGTTTTAAAATAAACATAAAATAAATATTAAATAAGTTTATAGATCTCTTGTACTTTTAGAGAGGTAACCTTAGTCAGTTAAAAAACTTGTGTGGAGGTATCCCGTAAAATACGCGTGTTTATAAGAAAAATACTGTTTATTTTCTCTATCTTGTCAACCAATAAAGGACCTCTAAACAGATGAAAAAAAAAAACACTTAAAGCAATAGCCATTATATTAAGTCACCTTAAATACTTGAGTACCTTGAGTAGTCACTTCAACCCTTTTTAGTGTCCCACTGCTAGGCATGGGTCTTCTCTCAACTATCTTACGAGTTGAGAGAGTTTAGGCCTTAATCCACACACGCAGGCCAAGTGGGGGTTGGTGGATGTCACATGTCCTCGAATGATGTTTTCCTTCTCCGATATTGATCAGCAGCGATGTAACAATTCACTCAAAAATGTGTGGGCACGACTGGGACTCGAACCCGCGACCTTGTATTTCTTAGGTGACCCGTACCGCTGCGCCACCGCTGACCTTTAGTAATAGGATAAAATATTTCAAATTCCACAGGTTCCTGTAAAATTATATCAGCAATGGACGACGTAGCAATTGCTTTGGGCGCCAACTGTCCCAATTTAATATCCGTTGATTTTTGGAAGTCATACTCGCTCACTCCCAACGGAATCAGAGCGTTAGGGAACTGTAAGAACTTGCAAGAATTGGATGTGGGATGGTGGTAAGTAGTATTTTTTCTCTTTTTTTTTATTCTTAAATAGGCGGGCGCTTTACTACAACTTACCTGATGTTAAGCAACGAAGTAGTGCACGATTGGACGCGCCAGCCCAATGTACCGATTCACTCGTGATTACAAATGACTTACATTGAAGGGCTGCAGTATTTTGACTGTACAAATGTAGCATAATCATTAGTCATTTAATTGATGACTTGTATGAAAGATTGAATGAAATATAAACTGTCTTTTAATTAAATTATATAATTTAATTATTAAATTAAAAAGTTTAAATAATTAAAAAGACGAGAAGACCCTATAGAGTTTCATAAATTAATTAATTAATAATATTTATATTATTAAAATATAAAATTGGTTAATTTATTTTATTGGGGTCATAAAAAAATATAAATAACTTTTTATAAAATCATCTGGTTTTTTGACCGCACAATCTCTCACCTGAGCTATCACATCATCATCTTTCAATGGAATCACAATCGCTTTAAATACTCATATTACGGTAGGTACCTGAATGAAAAAAAAAAACAAAATACATTCTTGTAGAAGATATAGTGTAATATTGACGGGCCGGTGGCGTGGTCGGTAAGATACTTGCTTTTCACGCCGCAGGTCGTGGGTTCGATTCCCGCCCGAGACAAACATTTGTTTTAATATGTGTGTTTGTCTTGTGTCTGGGTGTAATTATCTATATTTAAGTATATATTTACAAAAGAAAAGTATTATATGTAGTATATTACCAGTTATCTGGTTTCTATAGTACAAGCTCTGCTTAGTTTGGGGTCAGATGGCCGTTTGTGTTAATGTTCCACTATACATAAAATATATGTATATGTATGTTGTCTTCATTCAGTTTACAAGCAGGTGGTTCTGGCGAATGGCTGGCTTGGCTCACAGGCGGAGAACTTAGGAAACTATTCCTAGGCGCCCTCCGAGGTGTTTGTGACAGAGATTTAAGAGCTTTATTACCAAAGGCACAGAAGCTAGTTCAGCTTGACCTGTTAGGAGTCAGAGCTGTTACTCCTGATATTTGTGACGCGTAAGTACATTTAATGTGGTAACATCCGTAACTTCGTTTTAGTGAAATCCACTTCAGTAGAAGAAACTGACAAACGAGAACTGTAAAGCGGCTCGGTCACCGTGACATTCCGAAAGTATCCTGAAGCACATTGCTGAGTAATAAATGTTTGCGAAATTTTATTCGAATCCGTTCAGGTGCTGTATTATGAGTGTTAAAAAGCATTGGGATTCCGTTGAAAGAAAGGAATGCGAATATACGTATTGCATAACCGCATCCCTTTCTTGCCACGGAATCATAATCGCTTCAAACATTCATAGTACGGCTGCAAGTGTCTTGTCGTGGAGTAACAAACATTATGATTGTGTAAGCATATTTTTTAAATACAGTTTTTTATATATTTCTAGTATATTATCAGAATGCAGAGAACTTAGACTTCTGGATGTCAGTTTTTGTGATCAAATACAAGAATCTCAGGTATGTATTGCAATTAAGTCTTATTGAAATTTCAACTTTTAAATCTCAGAACTATAAAAACGGTATCTTAGCCGTGATTTTCAAACTTCGTGTAAATAGTTGTATACTTCTATTTGAACTTGAAACTGGTAGAGTTGCGAAATTATTCACGTGTAAGTCATTATTCCCAAGACAATTAAAGTGTTATTTGTTTATGATATTAATTTGTCCTCCTGATATACTTCTGAAGACGCTCCCAAAAGCAATTGCCAATCACGTATTGAAGCCGGCTGAAAATAATTTTATAATAAGGTTAATTTTTAAAGTCGAATGAAATTTTTTAAATATATATTTATTACTATTTCCAAATGCAATCATACATCTTTTAGGTAATTGACGTAGGAATATATTGTCATGGGTTTTCCCTTTATATTTGGCATTTGACAATAACCTCGTATTAACTTACGACCTTTTCCTATGGTGGTAATCAGAGATGGCGCTACTTACTTCCTTGGCCTATTAAAATTAATGGTCATACTAGTAGCGCTACGCTTCTAGTCTTCGAAGAACCGATTCTAACAGAATTTTTTTTTATATTTTAGTTTCTAGGGCGTCATCTCTGTGGTTCTACTAATTAAGAATCTTTTTGAATTCCAGGTAGAAGAGTGGCGTGAACAGTACCCACACGTAAGCATCAAACGTTCATTTCAGTCAGCTAGTTTGAACACTGCGCCCAACCCTCTATTCTTAGCACCTAGCTTAGAATAGTTTATGCGTAGGTAGTATCTATGTACTTTAGCATATTTTTATACAAAATAGAAGTATCTACTGCAAACAAAAGATTTCAAATAATTATTTAACACATTCGGAGCCACTGACATGCCTAGCGTGTTTTCATGAATTCATAAAAAAACCATATAAATTTTATCACGCCTGGCGTGTTCTTGGTATTTCGTAAATGTATAACATCCGATACATTTTCAAATACGTTTTATATATGGCGGCATCGCTTAGAAGTATTCGAAAATAGAAATGGCATTTAATGTGTTAAGTACCAGTGTGGGTATTAAAATGATAGTACATTCATTTTAAATCTCGATTTTGTTACTGTACTAAAATTAGTTATACCGACATCTAGCGTTGAATTTTTAATTATTTAAATTTTTGTATTGATTCACCCTTTTGTGGGTATCATCGACTGGACCACATCCGACCACAAGTTAATTTTGATTGGTTCGTTCAAGGACATAAACTTGAACGAACAAAATTAACCCTGCTAACTTTTGACGATTACAATATTCATACAATATTTAAAGGAAGTAGCGTAGCTATCCTAGAGCCTTTACAAACATGCGAACTCAATTCGTCGTAGGAATGTGACAATGCCGCGTCATTCGTTATCGATAAAGGGATGCCTCTTCGCCGCAGGTAACTAGGACGCTGCGGTCATTGAGAAAATCATGCTAGACAATATTTTGCATATTTTTCCTTAACCTTTCCCTCATTTATTGCTATTGACTATAGACAATTCCCTTTTTTTATTGTTACACACATAACTAGGAGTGCGAGCGAGAGTTCCGTTATGCCTATAAGTGTGAGCGAGAGGTCTGATAAAAGTGATTCATGAGTCAGTTCGCTGGTTTGTAATGGCTCTAGTATAGTCGTTGTGGGTATTTACTAGCGCCGATAATAATGATTAGTTTCCCTAAGTTGACTCAGGTCCTAAAATGGATTCTTTGACAAGTATTTTTACTAATATGTATGAATAAAAATGAACCTCCAAAATGTATGGACGTCAGGAAATCTGAACCACTTCACCAAATTGAAGATTATTTTTGTTTCGGTCGTTTTAAGTCAGAAGGTTTAAATAAAATTGAAAATGTACGGAAAACTTGTTGAAATCAGGTGGTTACCCACACGACCCGAGCGGCGCCGGGGCGGGCAACTAGTATGAAATAAATTTGAAAATGAATACTTCAGATATCCAGTCAATAAAATTTAATTTAATTTATGACATTGTGTTTTAGGTTATATTTAAAATAATAATAAATTATATCGAGTGGAAGAGTGATCTATATTTTGGCTTTAACCGTTCATAATACAATTAAGTTATAAGACTGACTAAACTAAAAATACAATACGTTTTCTATTTCATAATATATACAGCATTTAGAATTGAGCTATATTATATTATATGGACATTTCCATGAATTCTTGAGCTAATATGCACATAGTTTTTTTTATGAGATTGCTAAATATTAATGCCCTTATTCATAAAAATCTTATAAGCCTCTATATTTAAAATAATTTTGTCTCTTTCGTACTGTTTTTTTTGAATAGGCTGGCGCTCGACTATAACTTACCTGATGTTAAGCAATGATGTGTGGTAGTAAAATGAGGCTCCTTAAGGTTGAAACCGTAAAGGAGCAACAATTTCAACCCACCCTCTTAAATGTTACTATGTAGTATAAATGTTAAGATAACAGACATATACAGATAAAAGACTAACGAATTATAAACTTATTCGAGCTATTATAAGCTTATACGACGTTTATGAATAAGGGTATTGCTACAACACCTGCGTTGGTCCCGGAATGTCTTGGGTTGTAAACTGGGGTCGACATGTCCAAGCACAGGCACCGCCATCTGTTGTGGTATTTTTATTTAAAAAAAACGGGTAGAGCAAAAATATTTTACTTAGAAAAATCTTAGTAGCAGTTTGAATTAGGAAATAGGGCCCTAAGAACGGCAATAGGCTCACCCTATATCACGTATGGGACCTAATTATACTCGGTGAAATGTAGGCCTACGGCCACTGGTAATACAGGCGTTAAGGATATGTTATGTAATACCTTATGTACCCTTAGTACGAGTAGTCAATACGAAAAAAGTCTTCGAATTATGAACCTGTCAAGATATTAAGTTACAATACAAAAAAATCTACAAATTATTTTACCTTTTCTATTTCCAATCCATTTCATTCTTTAAGTAGCATTTATTTATTTTATAAAAGCGTTCTTAGTACACACGGCTACACAGCTATACATTTCCAGTAGTAAGCTGTTCTTACATTGTATAGGATTTCCGTACAATGAGAGGTCAGCTTAAAAAGAAATGTATAGCCATGTTTGCAAGTTCAGTGTTCACCAATACGAAAAAAGTATTCGAATACATTCTTCAATTTGTCAAAATACATTTTAAATACATTTCTTGTGTTCAAAACATTTGTTGAAAAATGTCATGCTAGAAATAGAGTAAAATAGATTAGATACAGAAGGGCAGAAATAATTACGGTATAATTCATAAAAATCTTAAAATACTTTAGTTAAAATGAACTTTGTTTCTTTCTTACTAGTATAATTGTCAAGATGACAGACAAAGACAAACGAATGTGAATGAGCTTATAATATATATATTTATTATAAGAGCATTTATGAATATTTAACTTATTAAGTTGACGAACTCGCACTTGGGGTACAGCATTAAAGTTGTCAATATATTATATTTTATAAAAATGAATTAATATACTTATATTATATATTTGCTTAAAGTCAGAATATTTTGCTATTTGTCTATGTAGAATATATAAATGTGCATCTTTTATGTGCTCAAAATTATAGTAAGTTTGACTAAATATTTGCATTGTTAATTTGCATTATGATTTTTATATAATATTTATTTGTTTATTGTGTATAAAAGACAATTCGCTTAGATAGTGCAAGTACTTGTTGTTAGCATCGTTCGTAGCATCGTTCTAGGGCAGTGTCTATCTAAGCGAATAGACTTACTATTCTGTGTGTAAGTTGTTAAGATTAGTTTTAAGATTTACTACATGTTTGCTGTTGGGTTACGAATTCTGATAAAAGAATTAAGTACACATAGTACATGACCTTACAAACCATTTTCATTGTGGCTTGCATTATATGGCCATGCTTATATGCATGCAAGTTATTTGTGTCAATTCGCAGATTCTGTAGATACATGAAATATAATGCGTTTCAAATAATAACAGGAGTGAACTCGTAACTAACTTCATACTGAAACAAGCTGAAGTAGCGTCAGCACAAAATATCTAAACACACTAATATTATTTAAATTGTGTGGAGAAGTGATTCATGTAGAAAAGTATGTAGCTATCTACCTAAGTAAAGTTACACGCTAGGATGCCACAAGCTACTACAGACATCACAGAACCACAGATACAACACACGCGTCTTAGCTTATAATATAAAACCGCTTATTTCGTCGTAATTAAAATAAATTCTAATTTCAAAATATATTCAAACCTACATGTCTAATTTAACTAGAATGGCAAAAAAGTTAAAATTATGTTATTATTTTTTATTTATTTATTTAGATTTTATTAAAACTACTAAAAACCATAAGTTGAGCATTCCGATTCAAGATGGCGGATTTCCAGTCCTATTCTTATTTGAAGCGCATTTTACCTAATTGTCAATTAAAATATAGTACTAAAAGCGATATCTTATTGTCAAAGATGTTTATTCAATAAAACATGTATTTTTGTACTACTAAAAAGCTTAACTAATGTTTTTCTAAAAGACGGAGACTTATTCCATAACAAGGTTTGCCTTTCGTCTGGCATGTTGGTAATTGTAGTTTTTAAATAATGAAACGCGAAATTTATAAAGTTATTAGGTTGATTTAGTTTCAACTATGTTTTTCGTTTTGCAAGTAAACTGTATACTTAATTAAAAATAATTTAAGAAACATGTTAAAAAAGTTTTTATCTAACCAGTGCAATTTTCCAACAACAAATTTTGAGTCATAGTTTCTAAGTCTTAACTTTAGTTTTATGGAATACATGTATTTTCTGTTATGTAATAAAAATGGTCAAACAAGATTTGCATTTTATTTGAATTTCACAATTCAATTTAGGTACCTAAGTACCTATAACCCATGTAATAAGGGTTTGGTTTGACCAGCGGTGGCGCAGCGGTACGGGCCTCGTCATAGAAGTATAAGGTCGCGTGTTTGAATTTTGGTCGTGCCCACACATCTTTGTGTGAATTGTTTCATCGCAGCTGCTCAATATTGGTGAAGGAAAACATCGTGAGGAAACCGGCATGTCTAAGAACTAATCATTCGAGGAAATATGACGTCCACCAACCGTCACATGGCCAGCGTGTGTGCATTAAGGCATAAACTTTCTCAACTCATAAGATAGTGGAGATGAGACCCGTGCCCTGCGGTGGGACACTAAAGTGTTGACGTGTGGTCTTTATTGTCTATGTTACCCCACGACGCGAAATTGGAACGTAGACAGCGTGCGATATAGAGGGATAGAGAGTCGGTGTTAAACGTGTGTTTACATCCGTTTATTTGTGTTAGTTTGTGGCATCCTAGCGCTTAAGTTTACTTAGGTAGGTAGCTGTATGTAGCTACAAATAGCATTTGCAATAAAAATCACTTCCAAACATTTTGAAATAATATTACTGCCTGTGGTTTGATATTTTGTGCTGACGATACTTTGGCATGGTTTTTGGGTATGAAGTTAGCCGCGAGTCCAGTCCTATTCTTATTTGAAATGCATTGTATGTAGGCACCGACCTTAAAGAAGTACTTGGCGTATCAACCTATTTAGGACGACACACTTATGCTTTTATTTGGATTTCATCAACGTTATAGTTATTGTTTCACCCTTTTTTGAAGTAGAATTAATTTTTAAATTAGTTTTTGATTGAGTGTAGTGATGGAACTGAGTTTATGTTAGACGATAACCTCTCTTATCATTATATGAGGCAGAACGTGATTCATTGTTGACCTACTGTTATTCTATACTTATTCATTGGGAAATTCCTGACTAGACCAAAATAAATGTCTTTGTTCAAATGTTATTGTGCGAGTGTCACCGTAAGAGGATGGTCACCAAGTAAGTTTAGTATTTAGTTTATATTTTATGCCGCAGCATTGGAACAGCGGTGGAGTAGTGGTATCAGTATCGCCTTTGATATAAGGTCGCGGTTTCGATCTTCGGTCGTGCTCACATATCTTTGTCTGAATTGTTTCATCACCACCGTATCGGTTAAGGAAAACATGGTGAGGAATCCGGCAAGTCTAATAACTAATTATTCTAGGATATGTGACATCCACCAACCCGCACTTGGCCAGCATGTGTTGGTTATGACCTAAACTCTTAAGATTTGAGCAATGGGATAATAAAAAGTCCTCTCTTATACATGTTCTGGTTACAATGCGCGACGGTCAGTCTAAGCTGATCAACTTTTAAACTTGAACTTTAGAAACCCCAACACTGGTCGTAGTAACACTGGTTGAACCCACGACCTTTGTTGTTAGATATGCACACAGTCCAATATAAAAAGTCTATATTGGACTGAAGCGTATTCACATTTGAATTGTTATTTTTTTGTCAAATTCTTATTCAGTAATATGTCAATAATTTGGAAAGCCTACTATAGATTGGGTATAAAATGAATGATGATAAAATAATAATTTCCTACCCAAATAACGCAGATATACAAAGACTATAATAAATAAACAAAGACAAATAATAATAAAGGACTAACATAGCTCTTTAGAGACATAGTTAGTTGCACAGACTAATAGGTGTTATGAGACGGTAATGTTCTTTATGTACCCACCAGTGGCGGAGTCCTTACAACACGATACCCACCGGCTTCCCTTTAGGAATTGGTCAATATAAGTATCAAATAGCATCAAATGCAGTAGGTACGTACTTTAGTAAGTTTGTCTGCATAAATCAAATCAAAAGTTTATTTTGTAAACATAGGTGTAATACTTATATTTATAAAAATCAATTGCTGTTCGTTAGTCTCGCTAAAACTCGAGAACGGTTGAACGGATTTATCTTATCTTGGTCTTGAAATGTTCATGGAGGTCTAGGGAAGGTTTAAAAGGCATCCTAAAAACAGCAGTCGATTGAGGCAGTACGAAGTCTGCCGGGTCAGCTAGTAATCATATATTTTCAAATTCGCTGTTTCCAAGAAATACTTATCACTTAATTTGCTCCGTCTTCCCTTTTTCAAATTTCCACCCTTCGCCACTGGTCCCTACTCAGTATAAACTGTATTTGTGGACTCTGAATAAAACAATAAATAAAATATAATATATAATCACGACACGACTATCATTTAAGACATCCAACTGGACCTACACCTAAACGACTAAGGTCCAAGCAGCCAGAGCCAGAAAACTTAAAAAGGAAACACTACTATTAACTAACGAAGATCTATAAGAGATCTATAAAAACCATTAGTCCACTTTGTTGTAATGTAGGTTCTACTGTTACGTACTTAAAATAAGCCTACTCACAATAACATTTGTATTGTTAAATTTTGAGGCCAATAATTTTGTACTTGATAAGGGAAGACACGATACTGCACGACACAGGGAATTTTCCCAATTTAAAAGTTACTCTATGCAGGGAATCCTAGTGTGGAGGCTATTGCACTAAAACATATATTTTGTTTGTTTGGTAATAAATATTTTATATTTTTCTTTATATATTTTGATTTTTTAAATAAATACTTAATAACAAAAATACGTAGGTACATTACTGTTTTGTGACGTGCAGTTTACGTTAAATCTTGTTGACTGGAATGCAAACAATCAATTTGAATAATTACTTTATGTTTAGTTATTTGTGATAATTCGCGTTATACGGAAGCTCTGATAATTTATAGTGAATAATGTTTAAACTAATGAAAATGTACGTAAATATAAAAATATTTCTAGAAGTTTCTGTTAAATGTCGTTTTTTAACCGATTTCTAAAAGGAGGAGGTTATCAATTCGACTGTATATTTTTTTATGTTTGTTACCTCAGAACTTTTGAATGGGTGAACCGATTATGATATTTTTTTTTAAATTGAAAGCTGATGCCTCCCGTGTGGTCCCATTTCAGTTTGGTTTAGTTCTGAGAATGGCATCCATGAAGTCGGTTTTTTTTGTTAATATTTTAACTTAATATTATTAGCGTACCTACCTAGGTACTGTACATACCCAAAGTGCTATCTTATTATGATAGCTTTTATTAGACCATACCTAGAGGGTTAACACTATTTAATAAGTACCGTAAGGTATTGTATTGTGCCTTCATAAATGATGAAACCAAGTGGAGTAGTTACATAATTTGGAACTTGACTTTTTAATATGAAGGCTTTTGAAAGATTTTTTGGACTAAAAAATATCAAGATTAGCAGACAACTCTAGGTAGGCGTGAATAATCGGGTAAGAAGACGGTATTTCAGTAAAATAACTACGGCAAATATCACTTCACCCCAATCTCTCGATAGCACAATCTTTAATTCTACCAGTTAATTACAGATCGTTAAGATGACATTAGATTAAAGCGTAACGTTCACCGAGCACGTTATTGCATCTGCACTACCGGACGCCACAACGGTTCAACGCGCAGTGTCAGCCATTCTAATATGGCCGCTTCACCCGCGCTCGGTGTTCATTCGTTCGTTCATAATGACATTCTCGAGTGACAGGTGACTTCAAAGACGGACGCGATGACAGTATAAAATGACAGCCGATGCATTGAGAAGTAGATGTGCCAACAAATACATTATTAGGAATTTGACAAATTTTGTAAAATATTATGTTGGCCAATATTTGTGATCGTCTAGTATAGAAGCATGTTTATGGACCTACATTGTGTTTAGATATTTTGTAGTAATCTTAGATAGATTCGCGTTGACAATGTAACCAGATTTCTAGAGAGTAGGAACTCAAATTCAAATTAGTTTACAGACTAGTCTTAGTTCAAGAGACTTCTACTGCAGTTCGGTATAATAATTTAGTATAGAAGATAAATGTATACAAGGTAGTAAATAAACAAGATAGTGACTAGTTAATTCAATTGGAATTTCAATCAATTTAAAATATAGTGAGACATTAACACACACAGCCGCCTGATCCCAAACTAAGCAGAGCTTGTACTATGGAAACCAAATAACTACTTTAGATAATACTTTTCTTTCGTAAATTCATACTTAAATATGGATAAATACACCCAGACAAGCAGACATGTTCATTAGAATTGAAATTGTAATTTTTAGCATCTCAATTATTTTATTTAGATTAATTTAGCGGCTAAGATGTAAGTCGCACCAGCTCCTCGTAAGTGAGACTCACCATCTAAGACAGTACATCTCTCCCTCCGCTTTGGGCCAGTCAAAGGCTTTACTTGGGGGTGAATATTTTAAGTTAAATTAGTATATTGTAGCATATTATTATATAGTATTGTATACTATTATATAGTATTTGCTATGTTTTTTAGTAATTGCTCATCGTCCATTCTAACAGCTAAAGATAACAAGGAATTGTGTCTAAGTCGCTTTACTTTACAGTTATTTTTATATACAAACAGCGTGTATTCGTTAGTAAACATACTGTGTAGAATATAAGTTTCATACTTTTTCATTGACCTAAGCGTATGAGGACTACTTTCCTTAAATATAATCCTAATGTTTCATACAAGACTGATACAATTTTTAATATAGCATTGTAAAAGATTTTCATTGTAGTTCTTTGGTAAGCGACCACCAGTTTCTTTGAAAGAATTTGTTGAAAATTGGGTCTTAATTAGGTGGTCGCAAACCAGAATAAACGAAATGAAGACATTGGTTACCGGCCACTATAATATATTACTAGAAAATTAATAGCTGGTAAAATTAGTTAATAGAATAAAGTATGAAAGCACGTAAAATATGCGACCACGTCTGATTTCTTAATTTGGTTGATTATTGAATTTTGGCCAAATGATTACCATATTTGATTTTATTAAGAGGTAAAAATTAAGTTATTTTTAAAGCGATTATGTATAATTGTTTTGATGGCATATTTTTCTTATTAAAATAGCGGTCGCAAACCAGCTCACTAATGGTGATAAACTGAAAAAAGAGGTCGTAAACCGACGTTTTCGCTATAATTTAAATTTATCAGCATTTTCTAAATATTTTTGCAAAAATGTATGTATGTAATTTATGTTTTTGTATCCAAACTAGATTATATTTGGGACCAATTCAAATTAACATTTACCATTTTGCATGTAGACAATATTTCTTTTTAATCATGTTATGTGGGTAAGCCAGCTATCTGGTCGCTAAACGGCGTTAAATGACCCTACTCAGTATATCTCTCTGTTTCACGTGACCTTGAATGACATCGTTCACTCGTGAGTGAAATTAATCATTATTATACTTCATTATTATGAATACAGATTAGCATAATATTGTCTGAGATTTACGCGAACATTGAAATAAAATTACTTTTTAACGGATTTTATCGCGGTTTATTTTAGATTTTAGATCCCGAACGTAACTTAAATATTAATGTTTGGAGGTATTCTGTAATAAGTAATTGTGATTAATATTTTTGGACGTCAAATACCTCAGTCCACCCGTGAACATGAAGTCTGAAAATACTTTGAACCGTCGCGTTGGAAAAAATCTAAAATAAACCGCGATAAAATCCGTTAAAAAGTAGTTTTATTTCAATTCATATTAGCAATTAGCAATAACCGTGCTAAGAATCATGGATTCACCTGCTCATGAAATTTATACGAATTCGCATTAATTTCCATCACTAGTGCCACCACCTACCGCTTCTAATAGGTACCCACCTACTTATTTGGTTTAGAATTATTATTTTATTATTAAGATTCAAAAGCAAAGTAACAGAATCAAGGTTATCTTTTAATACCAGTCTCGGCACTACCTAATCATTTCCAAACAATTTGCCGGATGAAGTTCTAATTTCAATTCAAATCTTTAGGCCTTTTCTTTAGCGTTACAGCTTTATAAAGTCCGTGTTTTGTCGACTCACCTAGAATTAATTTGCGTTGCTTTAACGTGACTGGCATTGTTAAAGTTTGGTTAGCAGGCTTGTTGTACATGTTAATTATGGTTTTGTTCATAAAGAATAGATTCGGTTACTTCGAATTTAGTTTAAGCTAGTTATTGTTAGGAAATGTTTTATCAATTCGGCCAATCCTTTTCAACCGACTTTAAAAAGAAGTTAGTTCTAAATTTGACGGTTTGTATGTATCACTTCAACACTGCTGGGCATTGATCTTATCTCAACTATCTTACAAGTTGAGAGAGTTTAGGCCTTAATTCACGCACGCTGGTCAAGTGCGGGTTGGTGGATAACTTTATCTAACCAAAACCCAAGTACCTAAAGGTAGCGTCAGAACAAAATATGAAACCACAGGCAAAAATATTACTTTAAAATAATTATATGGAAGTGATTTATGTAGAAAACTTTACAGATATCTAGCTACATACAGCTACCTGCCTAAGTAAATTTACGCGTTAGGATACCACAAATTTGTATCCATATGTTTTTGTGTAGGTAACTACACAAAAACATATGGGTTCAAGGGTATAAGCACACGTTT
The DNA here is from genome assembly GCA_936450015.1 of Meganola albula. Taxonomy (NCBI): domain Eukaryota; kingdom Metazoa; phylum Arthropoda; class Insecta; order Lepidoptera; family Nolidae; genus Meganola; species Meganola albula. The sequence goes on along the minus strand of OW388155.1, from coordinate 5,105,272 downwards.
TATCTTATAACGCCGCTTTTTTCGTCGTAAGTAAATAAAACATGTTCGTACGGTCTAACTAAATATTCGACTCGAAGTGGCCAATTTTATTAGAACGGCAATAAGGTACCTAACGATTTTTTTATCTAGATATGTGATTATTTGATCGAACAAAATTTTTTTCCCACCGTTCAAAAGATGTGAAGTTATTGACCATTCTGGTCCAAGATGGCGGATTTGATATGAATAGTACTTTTCAAACCTTTCAATCGACGTAGCCATTGAAAAAAATACCATGATTAAAGGGTTACGCAACATAATGTTGGCACCTATTAGGTTGTACTTGTTTTATTTGGGTCAGTTCCTACTTAGGTTACCTCGGTGGCCTTGTGGCAGATAAGGGTGTTTGCTTAAAAAGCTCGTGGACATGGCTTCGAATCCCGGGACGGGCCCTAATATACCCACTTAGATGTCAATCTAACTTTTCTCTCCTATTATCTTCCTGATTAAATTCATACAGGATCCAAGACAGTTTAGGTGTCCTGGGACTTGGTCGGGTTCAATCAAATCCCGAGTTTCATCACGGTGCCGCTGTTGATCCTGGCTTACAGGAGTATCAGTAGCGGGATTTCGGTGGTGGGTTAAGTCCATACCTACTTAGTAAATCTTAGTTTTAGCAAAGTTGTGCGTTTAAAAATGAAACGCAGTATGATCGTCCCGTACTTTTTTTACGGGCCGGTGGCGTGGTCGGTAATATACTTGCTTTTCACGCCGCAAGCCGTGGGTTCGATTCCCACCCGAGACAAACATTAATGATGAACATTTGTGTTTGTGTCGAGTCTGGGTGTAAATATCTATTATAAGTAGATTTATTATTTTTACAAAAGAAAAGTATTTTAAGTATAGTACATACCAGTTATCTGGTTTCCATAACACAAGTTCTGCTTAGCTTGGGACCAGAGGACCGTGTGTGTTAATGTCCCAGAATATTTATTTATTTACATATGGATCTTAAACATACCCAGCGAAATGTGCCTGCACCTTTGGGTGACATAGGCATGAGTGCTAATACCTACCTATGTATATATCGCTTCATTTCAGGTTAGCGGTAGGTATCATAATAAAACAATTCACCCGCATCTGTACTCAGCTCAACATAACTTCTAGATGTACCTAATTAGAAAATCCTCAGTTCAGAATAGAGATAATAATATATGTAGTAGGTAGGTACCTATTTGATGAAAAGTTATGATAATATGACTGCAGCAGTTGTGCATAGGTAGACAAGATAAAAATAATCTCGTTAAGCATTTATGTGATTAGCAGTATGGATTATGATTCAACTATGTCGTGCAGGGAGCCATGAGATAAATTCAAATTATAGTTCGTTTATATCAGACAAAAATACTTATTAACTATTGTAGTATACAATTTTCTACGTATTAACTCTTTTTAAAACGGAGAGTTGTAGTTCTCGACTACAGTCTTCATACTGTTAGGACTGTTTCTCACTATTCTCAGTAGCGAAAGAGCCCGTTACTACTTATCCGACCGGTCTTTTTTCTCGGTCAGTCTAAATAGACGGATGTGCCAGTGACAGTACAGTTTGTATGGAGGCCAGATTATGACTGTTCCGGGAAAAAATACTGATCTGAGTTATTTGACGGACATTTTGCGACGATCACTCAAAACTTCCGGATCGTTACGTCAAGACTGAAGACTTCCACGCGTTGCTAGTCCCATTCGGCGTCAGTGCTCGTGCAAAATGGACGTGGAATGTCCCTGTTGAAAATCGGTCTCGAAGTATAGTTTGCACCCAATGTTGTCTTCGTTTTCAACTTCTTATTCGTTTCAAATACCACCACAATATAAGAACATCATCGTCGTTGTCCATTGCGTACGAAATAGAACCTTCCGGCAAAACAGACTGATCGGATTACTATCCGATCAGTCAGATATTCGCATAAATCTAAGACAATACTTTGTCTTAGATTTATGCGAATATCACACATTGAAATAATTCTACTTAGAAGACCGGTTCCTAACAAGAATGATCCGCGAAGCTATTGAAATTAAAAATTATCCTAATTTTAACGGAGAAAATGGTTGAATATACCACCAGCTTGGGATCCAGTGTTTAATTTACTTGTACTAAAACCCAAGCATATAATCAACTCAGAATTCAAGACACTGTGAACTCAATTTGCATAAATCGGAATACAACTTAAATAATAATGTTTGTAGGTAGGTAGTCAGTAATAATTGTGATTAATATTTTTGGACGGCAAATATCTCAGTCCACCCGTGAACATGAAGTCTAAAAAGACTTTGAAACGTCGGGATCTGAAATCTAAAATAAACCGCGATAAAATCCGTTAAAAAGTAGTTTTATTTCAATAAGTACATCAGTATTGATTGATGTTTTTTGCTGACGCCACTTTTGTTACGTTTTTCATATGAAGTTAGTCACGAGTCCAGTCCTACTTTTATTTGAAACGCATAGTAAACTCCTACTACGACTCTGCACTGCTCAAGCATAGAACATTCAACACAGTGACGTTAAGTGCACGCGTTCCCCATTGCCAAAGTACATGAACAGATTGTATGCATAAACCGTTGGTTGTGGCATATCACTAATGCGTCGGGTGAGGTGCGCGAGATGGCAGCACTGTCGCAAGCAAGCGTCGTCCGCGCCGGACAGAACAACGACGTTTTCGATTTTGACTATTGGCCGCGGCATCCATTTTGTTATTGTTTTATAAATTCTTTAAAATAAATTTGGAGTCAGATATCTTGCAATTAATTATCTTTCTCCAGAAGGAACACCGTTCATGTTTTGTGTTTGTGTGAAGCTTTTATTTACGTGTGCATTTGTAAAGATCTTCAACTTTTACATATGTGCTGTAGGTACACACAACTACGCATCTAGTTCTTTATTTCCAATTTATGGATCTCGCATTTTATAGGGTCTCTGTAGATTGATTAATACTGGCAGAAACTATTTAGTACTAGAAGTTGCACCTCCCGCGTTAAATGCGCAGTGTTTAAGTACATAATATTATTAAATGTCCTATCATTTATGTATGTACTCATCATTTAGTTCTTAATGATTAATGCGATATTGAGTTTGTACGATGTATTAACACAATATCTACATACTTTTCCTTGTACCTAGATCCACAAAAATGTTCTAATTTAGGTAGATCTACAAATCAGCGACCAGATTGATGTTTATCGCCGAACAGTATCTACTTGTCAAATTACTTAATTATAATCATTTGACTGATAAGATACAGTAAAATAATTGACGTGTTTTAGTACATTAGGTACTATTACAAACAGACGGACATACTGGGTTCTATTTACTGTAACGAGTCTTGACCATATGAAATATTAAATAGGTATAGCTAAATGCAATGCGAGAAACAATGGCCGACAAATAACTTAGACATAGGCTTTGACTGCGCAGTACAGTAGCCGATTTACATACTAATATAATGTGCGCAAGCTTCTCCATATCACGCACCGTATGGTCAAGGTGTTTTTAACTACGTTGTGATACCACGGCTAAATTTTCCGAACAGTTAAATAGATGGCGCTTTTCTTTTTTCATATAAAACTACGATTTGACATTACTCCGATATCAGAAGACGATCGCCTACAGTAGGCTAATTCACGTAATTAAATAAGTTAATTTGCAGTGCAGTTGCATAGTATTGTCTTAGATTTACGCGAATATCACACATTGAAATAAAACTACTTTTTAACGGATTTTATCGCGGTTTATTTTAGATTTTAGATCCCGACGTTTCAAAGTCTTTTCAGACTTCATGTTCACGGGTGGACTGAGATATTTGACGTCCAAAAATATTAATCACAATTATTACTGACTACCTTCAAACATTAATATTTAAGTTGCGTTCCGATTTAATCCTAATTTTAACAGAGAAAATGGTTGGAATATACCACCAGCTTGGGACCCAGTGCTTAATTTACTTGTACCAAAACCCAAGCAAAATCAACTCAGAATTCAAGACACTGTGAGCTCAGTTTGCTTAAATCGGAACGCAACTTAAATATTAATGTTTGAAGGTAGTCAGTAATAATTGTGATTAATATTTTTGGACGTCAAATATCTCAGTCCACCCGTGAACATGAAGTCTGAAAAGACTTTGAAACGTCGGGATCTAAAATCTAAAATAAACCGCGATAAAATCCGTTAAAAAGTAGTTTTATTTCAGTGCAGTTGCAGTTAAGTTTCGATCAAAATAGCCCTTTTCGTATTCACGTAATTTTGACAACCACTGTTAGATACTCTCGCGTCAAGTTCGCGAGCGCTTTAGATTAGTTAAGACAGCTAAATAATTTTAAGAATACCAGTTTTTAAGACGAAAACTTAATTGTAACTGCATCGCAACTTGATCGGCGTGTCAAGAAATTACGTGAATTAGGGCACAGAAAAACTTGCACGAGCCTCTAGACTCCACAACAGGCCAAAAATAAAAAATAAAAATTAAAAGCGACATATCGAAGCAATAAAAGTAATCATAATTTTATACATTTTGTTCTTTTCGATCTTTCGTTATCGCTTTGTTCTATGAATTTCAGTCCCCCCTTGCAAAGTCAAGTTTAGTATAATCAATATGCTTTGATTATCCTTTAATTTATCACTCAAGTTTATAGGTATAGGCTAGTTGTATATTATGCCCTCGAATTCATGAACGTCTTATAAGCTCATTATAGCTAAAATAGGTTTTTATTTCGGTTGTCTTTGTCTGTCATCTTGACATTTATACGAAAATGAAAGAGACAAAGTCCATTTTAACGAAGAGTCTTACAAGATTTTTACGAATAAGACCGATTGTATCCAAAATTTTGTGGAAAATAAACGTATTTTTTTTAAGTATTTTTAATTTGTCTAATTTTGATTTAGACGAAAATTTGCATGAAGATAGTTATGATATTTTGGAGAATAAAAATTTGTTCAGAAATCGTAAGTGATTCATTAAACGACCGATAGATGTCGTTGAAATTTGAATTTGATCCGGTTATCGTTTCATTCAGTGTTGAAGTCACAGATATAATTTTTAAATGGTCAGTATGAGTATTAAGGAAAGAAATTTGTGCGCAAAAACCGACATATGCGAGGGCAGTAGCCGCAGGCAGATAGCTCCCAATAATAATTACGTAAACAACATTCCTAAGTAATTTGTTTTAATCTACCTACAGATGTAGATTCGATAGTCTTTATACATTATTTAAATGAATAATTTCGCCTTTAATATTTAGAGATAGAGAAGATTCATTCATATCTAGTATCCAGGGGCACGGCAGTGCTTTCGCTAAGTGCAGCAGTTACAGTTATTACTACCCTATAGTTTCGTTGTGGACATACATACATACAATCACACCTTTTTACCATTGGGGTAGATAGAGACTATAGACCGCCACTTGTTACGATCTAAACATACTTCACTCACTCACTATGTTCATACATCTGATCATACATGCAAGGCGGTTGTAAGTGCTACGCACCTACAGGACATCACCCATCAACAAAATCCTCCTAGGGCGTCCTCTCCCAGCGTTTCCACTTACTTCCGCCGTTTCCAAACCTTCCGTTAATCGTCTATTAAGCATCTTCTGCACATGATCAAACCCCCTAAGCATGTTTTTTTTCTCTTTATCTTATATATCATAACTTCAGAGGTTAATATTCCCAAAACACACATTTGTATGTAGGTAAACTTTGAGTTGCAGTTAGCGTCTACAATGAAATAAATAAATTTCAAATTCGGAAATTGGATTCATTCCTTCATTCACGTCATTCATAAAGGAATAGCGTTCTATCAAAAGCCTAAAATCAATTAACATAAACATATTTAAAAAGTTTTCTAAACTACTTCTTTCATTACAAAAAGATTTAGGATATCACGTAATGATTGGGTATTTCCATATTTCTCTTACGTTTCCACTGGACAAAGGTATTTAAAATATAACTTGAACATGTTTCACCCAGAAACACATAACTTGTATATTTTTAAACTTTCATAATATCAATTATAAACTTTTTTAAAACTGTACTGCTGTAATCTTTGCGGGCACTTTAAAAATGTTATTAAATTACAAAATTCTAGTTTTTATTATATGTAAAACAAATATATTGGAATAAAAAATACATAGCATAAGCACCCCGAAGAACATATAGTACACTGCAGATCAATATATCTTTCGCCAGGTCCATTTAGTGGCCCTATACGAGTCCCAAACGACCTTTGTACCTAGTCGAGCGGTGTAAGCGTCTGATTGGGCTTCTACAGTGCCCGAAAGGTCGCGGGGTCGATTTCCACCCGATTTTTTTTTCTTTTTTGGGACAAACTACAGCCGCAATTCCACCACTGTTACTCCTGTAAGCCAGGATCAATAGCGGCGCCATGAAGATAACCGAGATTTGAACCCGGCCAAGTCCCAGGACACCTATGCTATCTTGAATTAATCAGAAAGATAGAGATACCTATGAATTTAATTAGAAAGATAATTGGACGAGTTCGATAGTTAGATTGTCCACCAATCTCCAGGCAAAACGGGAAACAGCATATAGGTAGAAAAAACAGAGGTTTCAACTACCTCATAAAAAGGGGACCTTATAGAGCTGGTTCCAGTAATAATTATGGCAAAATCGTTTGAACGCCGGGCAGCCTTTAAGTAGCATCAAAGATTTTGTTTCAGTGTCTAATCGGTTGAGCGACCTCAGAGAGCACGTTAAACCGATGGTCCCGGTTGTCATTAAAACATCTATGACAAGCATTACAAGGTTCCCTACGGGGTTCTGATGACAGTCGCTCGTTTAGTTACCTAGACACAATAGGTAGCTGGTAGCTAGACACAATAGGTTACACTGAAAATCAACCCAACGGCAGTAAAAAAAGAAGCAAGGGACTATATTACCCAATAATATTAATACTTGAGCTCCAGACAAAACTTTCTTTACCATCAATTGAGCAAACTTGATACTACTACACTGCCGGGCGGTAACAAATAACTCCCTCACAACAATCTGCGTTTTTAATTCTTTAATCGATAAACCATTGCTTTTGGCAAATAATCTGGTGATTATAGTAATTAAGTAGATAAATATGTGATCTAAACAAAAACGGATGTTTTTATCTATCCATATATAAGAGTTGTCACTGTGGGAGGGCCGGTGTAGATAATTGTGGTTTACGAGTGAAAAGAGAGGCTAAGTAACGCAAGGTAAGTACATTAACCTTAAATGTGCTTTTTGGAGGCACATTACAAAAAGCAGCTGAATTAATTGGTTGAGGTTTACAAGCAGTTGTCAAATTTTATTCCCAAAAGATTAATCAGTCCGGTGCACTGCTTTCGGCAGCTTTTTTCTTCAGCCCGATTCGGAATAGCACCTTAACCTGATGTAAGACTTAAAACATACCCAAATACATACATACATTTCACGCTATTTTCCCAAGGGGATAGGCAGAGATTATAAAGCGCCACTTGCTACGATCTAAACATACTTAGCTTCACTAATGTTCATACATCTGGCCATACATGTACGGCGGTTGTGAGTGCTACGTACCTGTTTCTATTGAAGTGCATCACCGATAAGATTAGCGAATGTCCTCCTTGGGCGTCCTCTCCCAGCGTTTCCACTCACCTCCGCCGTGTCATCTTTCGTCAATCGTCTATCACCCATCTTCTCCACATGACCAAACCACCTAAGCATGCTTACCTAAATTTCAATTTATATTCTTATTTCATTGAATAATTATTGCGATAACTATTGTTTGTCTTTAGTGACTGATTTTTTACCTGTATCACAATTAGGTTTGAATTATTTATCATCTATTGAAAGTATTTTTTTTGTTTAGGATGTTCCGCTACATCCTATTACTGTCGGCTGTGGCTTTGGCAGTAGCATACAAAACCCCTCACTATGCTTCCGGCCGGACCACTATGGTACATCTTTTTGAGTGGAAGTGGGACGACATAGCCGCTGAATGTGAACGGTTTTTAGGACCCAGAGGATTCGGTGGTATTCAGGTATGATAGTAAATTGTCTACATTTCGTCGTAGTCATATAGTCAGACTGATCAGTCTTCCAGTATATCAATTAATCTGGACCCATCTACGGACCAGGTACTCACAAGCAACGAGGATTTGTAGTGTGTGGTGTGACATCCATGTCGATCGTCACCAGTTGTGTTGATCTATTTGTTCTATCGGACTTTAAAAGCGAAGAAATAGATAGTTTTATTTCCTCGCAATTATTTTATTTCCGAAAAGAACGAATAGATTAACTCGACTGGTGTAGGTACCTGGTCCGTAGATGGGTCCAGATTAATTGATATACTATGATTGTACCGCCGTATTGTAAGCTGAAGTGTTTTAACAAAAACTGAAGTAAGAAAAAATAAGTTGGGAGTCTTGCACTTGCGGTCCATAAATATACCTTGCTGGGGATCTGGTGTAAATACCTATATTTGTATCAAACAAACCTGTCGCTCTAAAGGACTAAAATGATTGTATATGTTATTGCTGATAAGGAGGTATGTTAAGCATTTAATTGATTAAGATAACATCATTTCATTAATTTATCAATCATACAAGTTAATCAACTTGTATTATTGATGGCTATTTTAACATGCAGATAAAAATGTATACAATTGGGCTATTGCATGAAATTATACATACTACCTTTATTTCTATAATAATTCTATTATCATTTTCTTAAATCTTTGAATGCAGTTCGAATTGTTACCTAAATCAAATACCATCCTTTATGATACGTAGCTATGGAAAGCTCGCAACATTTAGACAGAACATCTCGTATCCCGCCAATTACTTCAACCAGTAATGTCGAAAACTAATATGGGTAACAAAAAATTTTCATTTTAGATTTCACCTCCTAACGAAAACCTGGTGATCTGGTCTCATAACAGACCATGGTGGGAACGCTACCAGCCTATCTCTTACCGTCTGATCACCCGATCTGGTAACGAACAGCAGTTTACGGACATGGTGCGCAGATGTAACAACGTTGGTGTTAGGTAAATTTTCTTTCGTTTTCCCATTGCATGGTATCCGATTTAATTCCCAGGAGTCATTTCCTTCTTTAGTACTCTTTGTCAATGAAACTATACATTTTTGTTTTACTATTCAGGTGTCATACGATAAAGGGCTTTCATTAAAAGAAAGCCATAGTTTTTGTATGATATCATAGGAATAAAATTAAGATTGCTGTCGTGAAAATATAAAGTTAAAGTAATCAAGTGGTTTTAATTTTTTATTCATGTTACGATATCTACAGGATCTACGTAGACGCTATTATCAACCACATGACGGGCACTTGGAATGAAAACGTGGGCACTGGAGGCAGTACTGCTAACTTCGGTTCTTGGAGCTACCCATCTGTACCTTACGGTACTAATGATTTCAACTGGCCAACGTGCGTCATCTCTGGCAACGATTATGGCTGCTGTCCTGACAGGGTAAGCTATTATGTTTATAATCATAATTCACCGCAAGAAAGAGAAGTCACCGTAGACCCACGATTCACATTACGTTCACCTATATGGAGTTGATGCAATAGTAAATTTTGTTCTAGTATAATAAGTTGTCGCTTCAACAACTGACGATTTGTTAATTCAGAATATAATGTTGTTTAGGTACGCAACTGTGAACTGTCTGGTCTGAAAGATCTAAACCAAGGTACTGAATACGTCCGTCAAATGATCGTCAATTACATGAACCACCTCATCAATTTGGGTGTCGCTGGATTCAGGTACGAATATCACCACTACTTTTGAAATGTTCGCATTCATAATTTATGTAGGTTTGAACTAAAGAAATGGGATCATTACAGGATTGACGCTGCCAAACACATGTGGCCCGGAGACCTCAACATTATCTACAGTCGCCTTAACAACCTCAACACTGCACATGGCTTCCCATCGGGTGCTCGGCCTTATATCTACCAAGAAGTCATCGACCTTGGTGGTGAAGCAATTACCAGAGACGAATATACACCTTTAGCAGCGGTCACAGAGTTCAAATTCGGTATGGAGCTGAGCAGAGCTTTCCAAGGAGGAAACCAACTTAGATGGCTGGTTAACTGGGGACCAGCTTGGGGTCTATTAGCCCATGATGTTGCGTTGACCTTTATTGATAACCATGATAACCAAAGAGGTCACGGTGCTGGTGGAAGCATTTTGACTTACAAAAACGCTAGGCAGTACAAGGGAGCTATTGCTTTCATGTTGGCCCATCCTTATGGTTGGCCACAGTTAATGAGCAGTTTCGATTTCGTTAATACTGAAGCTGGACCCCCAATGGACAACAGTGGAAATATTATCTCGCCTTCTATTAACTCAGTAAGAACTTGATGATTTAATTCTTTGCTGCTAAGTTTGCTTGTTCTATTCATGTATAGCTGCTACATCCAAATTTGGGAATTAGTGTCAGTAGCTTTTCACTAGAGACTTCTGGGAATTAGTGTCTTTATGATAGGATAATTTTCTCGATTTACGCTATTTGCTTCTTTAAATTATTGTGCATACGCTTTCTTTCCTGACACTGTTTTACTAGGTTCAGTTTTAACAACCATATTTATTTTTTATATTTGCTATAGGATAACTCCTGTGGCAATGGATGGGTGTGTGAACATCGCTGGCGTCAAATCTACAGCATGGTAGCCTTCAGGAACGTCGCTGGCAGCACTGGAGTCAATGACTGGTGGGATAATGGCAGCAACCAGATCGCGTTCTGCAGAGGTGGACAGGGCTTTGTTGCCTTCAATAACGATTATTGGGATTTGAACCAGACTTTGCAAGTAAGTAGAAAAATATCGAAGGCCTCTTATGGTTTTGTTTATAAATTTAGGTACGTACCCAAAGAAAGTCAAAAAGAATGTTAAACTACTATAGAGGCAAATACTGCAATGCCTACATATCCTTTCACTAAATTAAGTTTAAATTCAATTTGGACCTACATGGTTGATGGATGGCCCACTGTTAGACAACAATCTTCCCCAGCTAGAGATAAAAGTTTAATGGGGTGAAAAGTTTTGGGAATCAAATTAAAATTTAGACTAATTTTTTGTACTTAACATCGTTTGTATACCTGTTCAAATATGCTGGCAAACAAAATTACAGCCGGAAGGTAATGGTATCTAATATTGTATTGTTGCAGACTTGCCTCCCAGCGGGTACTTATTGCGATGTGATATCCGGTGAGAAGAGCGGCAATAGTTGCACCGGCAAGAGCGTTAACGTTGGTAATGATGGTCGTGCACACATTTATCTAGGCGCCAATGAGTTTGACATGGTGTTCGCTATTCATGTTGGAAGCGAAGTAAGTGCAAAATAAAATAAAATCTACCTTCACAGTGTACCTAACTACTTTATATTTATTGCTAGAAAGAGTAAAAAGGAGTCACTCATTAGTCAGATATAATTATTGGGGGATATTTCTTCTGATAGTGTAGACAGGCCTACCTACATATAGCAGTCCGGCTCATAGCTTTTTAAAAGTTGGAATTGCCCATTCATATGATGTTTTACAAGAAAGCCATGCAGAGGGGGTGGGTCGGATTTGTTGCTCCTTTAAGGTTTTTAACCTTAAGGAGGCTCATTCCACTGCCATTCTCTCACCGATAATCATTCGTAATCACGAGTGAATCGGTATACTAGGCTGCGCGTTCCATAGTGGACTTTATCATTGCTTGACATCACGCAAGTTGTAGTCAAGCGCCAGCCTATCGCAGAATAAAAAAAAGCTTACCATCAACTTGCAATGTATGTTTGTTCGGTTGGAGTCTTGCATTTCAATTAATAATTAATCAATGAACCTGATATCTTCAACCAATAGGTATGACGACAACTTATGAAAAATTGTATTTTAATTAGTCCGTCAGTAATATTATAAATAAAATGTACTTTATCATTGACATGAAACAATATTAAGATATAGGTAATACATATCCTAATATTGTTAGTTGGATTTGATTAGTTTGTGTTACAATGCATGGTTATCAGTGTGACGTTATTTAAAATACAAAATGGCGAACTAGTTATTTTGAATGCATTCCTACAAAATTGATGTCAAACGAAAGGGCATGCTGATAATGACTCGAAATTTTATTATCTAATAGCGCATTTATGTAAATGCTTTTTTTTATAATTTTTTAACCTTTAGTATAATAACCTTATATATAATATTTTTCTTGGAACTAATTTCTCTCTCTTACGGCCTCTCAAATGAAGGAAAACATAGTTTTGTTATTGATGTCAGGAGATAAAAATCACATACCTACGTATAATATTTTTTTTAATTGCATAAATATAATTGATTAAAAGGCAAAACAGAAAAAGTAATAAATTTATTAGTAGGACGGTAGTCTTACGGTTTTATTTATAAAAATCTTAAAAGACTCTTTAGTTAAAATGAACTTTTCTTTTTTTTGCTAATTTACATGTTAAGATGACAGACAAAGACAAACGAATTGTAACCTATTTTAGCCATATTGAGCTTTATGAATACGGGGGTTAGGTACCAATACTGACTCATACGATTTGGCCACCTGTTTAATGTACACACGGCCACACATCAAGCTATACGAAAACAGTATAAGCTGATCTCGTGTACTAAGTAATGTTTTTCCTTTTTGTTTCAGTCCCGACTGTAATGCGAGTCATCGTGTCATGAAATTTCGTATTTCAACGAAACAAAAAGACTGTTTCCTTTTATTGATAAATAATTGTAAAAAAAATGAAAAATAAAAATGTTAATTATTTTTAAGTAGTAATCTTTTTTCTCTCATCAGAAGTTGGTTGGATTTGTAATCCTAACATTATATTTTGTTATTATTCAGTAGATTGAACTACACAGACATAATAAATTTTATTTTGCGTTTACACCTTTTTTCCGTTCAAGCGCCAAGCGTCAATGTAATCAATTTCGTTTCAAGAACTTTATAAATTACACCTTTGTAAAAAAATACTTGAGAAAACTGTCTTATAAAGTTTTCGGCGTCTGAGATGCTATTTCTGTAAATGTCCAAAACGTCTGAAACATTCGAAAGTTTCGAGAATTGTACAATTTGTAGGAAACAACCTACGTGACCGGCATCTATAAACTGAAAGTTTATAGCTAATTAGTAATTACGTACAGAATTGGAACATTTCTTTTGATAACTTATTTGATACTTTATTATATTGTTTTGATTGTGAAACGGCGTACTCAGAATTCTTAACAAGGCAGACATTTGTAATGACTTTCTATTTGCCAGTTGGCGAGATTACTTAGTAGAAATTGAGAGAAGAGACTTGGGGTGGAGTATGACATGACACTCCATTAAAGTGTCTCTAACCATAGCATCACTTCAACCCTTTTTTTTCCACTGCTTGGCACGGGTCTTCTCTCAACTATATTACGATTTGAGAGAGTTTTAGGCAATAATCCACACACGCTACCCAAGTGCGGGTTGGTGGATGTCATGTCCTCGAATGATTAGTTCTTAGACATGCTGATTTCCTCACTATGTTTTCCGTCACCGATATTGAGCAGCTACGAAGAAACAATTCACACAAAGATGTGTTGACACGACCGGGAATCGAAACCGTGACCTTATATTTCTAAGGCGAGGCCCGTACCGCTGCGCAACCGTTGCTCAACTCGTAAGACATTTGAGAGAAGACCTGTGCCGAGCTGTGGGCACTAAAAGGGTCGAAGTAAATAACTTGTATAGATAGGCAAGGACCTAGCACTTATTTACCTAGTGTTCGGAACAGGTACCTACCTAAAATTTTATTTATGAACTCAATCCGATTTGAAGGTCTTCCGGCGATTCGAATATTCTTCAAATAATAAAATATTTACTTTAGCTACTCAATACCTCAGTTCAGCTGTCAAACTGTTTGTGATAATTGCCGATTTATACTGAATCGGTTTGTTTATGAGTTGTTCTATGGGCGGAGATTGATTTGTGAATGAATTATTGGCATTTGTTTTCAATAGGTTTGGCTATAGTTTACGTACATACTGTTTATAAATGTTGTGTAAATAATAATAATATTTACTGGGACATTAACACACACGGTCATCTAATCCCAAACTAAGCAGAGCTTGTACGGTGGAAACCAGATAACTGGTAGGTAATATACTTTTCTTTTGTAAATACATACATACTTAAATGTACATACATTATTATTATATGTATACACACAGATATGTTCATCACACAAATGTTTGACTTAGATCGGAATCGAACCCACGACCTGCGGCGTGAAAAGCAAGCACCTTACCGACCACGCCACCGCTGCACCGGCCCGTCAAGGCAAAAATAAGGCTAGGTTTATATGATCTAGATTTACTTTACATACATTTTTGCGATTCATTTTTATTTCTAAAGATTGATTTCAACACAATGTATATAATTACTAGCGGACCCCGCAGACGTCGTCCTGCCCGGTAAAGCAGTGCCACCCACCGGGTCCAAAAATTGATTACGACAGATTCTCCGAATGAACGAACCGATATGATTTCATAACAATCGGGCGACTGTTTTTTATTTATTTTTCTGCGTTACAATCCTCCTCTTAATTCAAGGAATATTATAAATAATATAAGTTAAAATATTAACAAACAAAAACCGACTTCATGGATGCCATTCTCAGAACTAAATCAAACTGAATTGGGACCACACGGGAAGCATCAGCTTTCAATTAAAAAAAAAAATCAAAATCGGATCACCCATTCGAAAGTTCTGAGGTAACAAACATAAAAAAACATACAGTCGAATTGATAACCTCCTCCTTTTAGAAGTCGGTTAAAAAGAAATAGCTACATCGGTTCGGCCGTTTTCGAGTTTTGAGATTAGCAATATATTTAGCGATTCATTTTTATTAAATAGATGAATTACCTAATTAATGAAATGAAATGTTAGATAATTAAACAGTTTTTCAGTCACTTTTGTGGTGTCGGAACAAACTTTTCTATTATTTAGTTGAACCCTCATTAACAAGAAACTGCCTGTTGGTTTCCTATTCGAACTTTTGTTAAACCTTGACCCGCTGCTTAAATAACGAAGCTTTTTCTTAGAAAGGATTAATTACTAAAGTATTGATTAGATACTTCAAGGCAATGTAATTTGTATCGATTTATTGTTTTGTTAATTAATTACATTGTACCTACTCTTTGTAATAGTTAGTACGTCACCTAATTAATGATAATAACATAGTGAAACATTAACACACACGGCTATCTGATCCCAAACTAAGCAGAGCACAAGCTCTGTTCTCTGTTTCCATAGTAAAAACTATGGAAACCAGGGTCCCAAGATAAGCAGAGCTTGTGTTATGGAAACTAGATAACTGGTATTTACTATACATGGCAAAAAGTCTTTAAAACAGGATTCCCACCGGCTTCCTTATAGAAATTGGTCAATATATCGTTCTAAATTAAATAATAGTATGTAACGCCTAAAAAATTTAAATAGCATCAAAAATGCAGTAATTACTTTTAAATTTCCACTCTTGGCCACTGCTATACATATACTAACTACTTTTCTTTTGTAAACCTATACTTAAAATAGACTAGCGGACCCCGTAACGTCGCCCTGCCCGATAAAGCAGTGTCACCTACTGGGTAAAAAAAATAATAACCTAACCTAACGAAAATAGATATAAGATTTTATAAAAATCGGTCAAGCCGTAACGAAAGAGTTTTTTTTTTAATTTTTCTCTGCGTAAGAACCATCCTCGTACTTCAAGGTATATTCTAAAAAAATAATTAGCGAATTCGGTCGAGCCGTTCACGCGTGATGGCGTGACCAAGGGAAAATAGGGATTCATTTTTTATATATAGATATTTACACCCAGACTCGATACAAACAGACATGTTCAGCACACAAATATTTGTCTCGGGTGGGAATCGAACCCTGCGGCGTGAAAAGCAAGTAGATACTCCTAGTCATCTCAAACGCTGGTTAGTCGAGCAAGCGTTCTATACTGTTGACGAATTTATATAATTTCTAATTTATTTTTATTTTATTTTGTTATATAATAATACTCAACGATAAGTAGGTGTTGAATGTGTTTTTAATTATTTAATTTACTATTTAAGCGACGACGTATAATTTATATCTTTATATAAAACCCGTTTTCCGTTGTCACGACATCTCGCGTGAACGGCTGCACCGATTTCGCTAATTCTTTTTTTTAAATATTCCTCTAAGTACGAGGATGGTTCTTACGCAGAGAAAAAAAAAAGAAAATTTAGAAAGCGAAGAAGTGCCGAAGACCGGGTTAGATACCTATTATTTATTATTGGTTATATTCGGTAGGTCTGACACCCGGTAGGTGGCACTGCCTTACCGGGCAGAACGACGTCTGCCGGGTCCGCTTGTTATGAATAGATGACTATTGACTATTGACTATAACCAACCAACTACCAAGGTAGTATGTACCCATGTAAATCAGATTTTATAGCATAAAGACATGATCTGATCAGGCAGTCAGTCATTATTTGTTTAGGTTACCTGCCAAGAATATGAACTGATCAGTTTATTTAACATTCTTTGATATTTGAGTCCGAACCTAAATCTAGATGACTTTTTATTTATTTACAACAGCCGTAAACCGCAGAATTTTATTTTCCTCGCTTCACTCTCGTGAGCATTGTCTGAACTTACTAATATGCTGGAAATAATTAGAACGTTTGTTTCAGATAATTATTTATTAGTGAATGTTTTTTCAGTTTTTTATGTTGAAATGAAACTGCTTTCTGTCCGATTTTATCGCGTTTTTTTGCATAAATATTCTTAATTATTATTTTTAATTAGTCCTTCTGAAGGAATAATTCCGCTATTTTGCCAGTGTGAAGTTTAAAATTTAACAGAAATAAGTATACAAGCTCATAAAAGATTTTTATTTGCTCAACACTGACGTCTTAGGACGATTTGTTTCTCGAATAAATACTCATTAAAATAAGGGTATACTAGAAAGTTCTACCATTTGTTTTGGAAATTTAACTGGTATTGAATTTCCTATACAATTAAATTACTCGTTTAGCAAATCGTAATTTTGAAGTTCCGGGTCAATGGTTGAGTTGAGGTACCCGGTCATTAGTTACGTGTACCTACGTGTTATTCAAACACGATCCTTATATACAGGGTGGGCCGTTATACAAGATGGAAGACATTGAAGCCTATGCCCAGCTGTGGAACAGCAAAATTGACTAGATTAAATTATTTAAAAAATTTAAAACCACACTGCGTCTGCATCTGCCAACTTAATTAGATCTAGAACTGATATGGCACCAAAAATCCTATTATCCTACACGAAAAATACTACGCCTATACTACGCCTCCTTCTGGCGCAGTAAGGTAAAAAAACCTTGCCTGATTACCTACTACCCTTGTCAAAGAGTCCGTCGTCAACCCTTTTAGTGTCCACTACTGGCTACAAGCCTTCTCTCAACTATCAGTGTGTTTAGGCCTTAATCCACACACGCTGGTCAAGTGCGGGTTGGTGGATGTCACATGTCCTCAAATGATTAGTTTTTGGATAAGCCAGTTTCCTCACGATGTTTTCCTTCACTGATATTGAACAGCGGCGATGTTACAATTCACACAAAGATGTGTGGGTATGACTGGGAATCGAACCCGCGACCTTATAAAATTAAATCTAATGTGAGGCCCCTTCGCTTTTTTTGTACTTAAGTAGGTATATTACGCGATATTACCGCCAATTATGGATCTATTTTAGATATTTATCAAAAGCAACTGAGCGGGTTTTAAATTTTTGTTACCTAAATAATTTAGGTCAGATTATAATTATTTTTCAAATTTCCTTTAAGTTGTATTAGTTTAGGACATCCTGTACTCCGTATATATATTTTTGTTAGCTGATTTAGCACTTTTTGGGTAATTAATTTCTTTGGACCATTAAATGCAAAATGTACAGTAGGTAGCCATTGGGTACTTACACTAAATCGTAACATTTACCGTACGAATATAAAAAAGTTAGTAGGTATAGTCTGTTTGAATAATCTTTTATTTGTTAACCGGGAGGAAATCCTTTATGGATCCCCCGATTATGTGCGACTCCATACTGGTTACCCGAACTAAAACCCCTGGGTGTACCTTCGCGCATCCTGGCCAGGGTGTCTCGGGAACCACAGGTGACACAACCGTGACAAGTTTGAATACCCTGAAAAATTAAACAAACTAAACAGAGCTTGTACAATGATTAACTACATAATACTTAGTAATTTTCATTAGACCATATAACAAACGTTAGATCTGATCAGATATTACATTCATATCATCATCAGCTTATAGAAGTCCACAGCTGAGGATAGGCCTCTCCCAATAAGCGCCATTTCACCCTGTCTTCGACTCGCATCCAGCTGCTGCCGGCTACCTTACGCAGATCGTCACTCCAAGCTGGAGGGCGCCCAACGTAACGTAGTGTACTACATTACGTTACTACCTAACGTAGTCCCTCAACCAACCAGACACCGAAACAAATCTTTGTTGCTACAAAAGGCACAGTATGACCCAATCAAATGGTTTACACCGCTCGACCATAGAGATGGTCTATCTACCTTCCTACTAAATTTCATTCAATTAGATCAAGCAGATGTCAAACTTCGTAATAAGGTAATGAGTGAGTGATCAGTGCGTTCCGCGTTACAGCAGTAGTTTAAATGGGTCAGTATGGTTATATGACTAAATACGTTCTGGAAAGCCGCTTAATATCAACACTACATCAATTAATCAACCAAATTTATCAAGCAAGGTACACTGTATTCGAACTCGTTACAAATACTCAGCTAATAGACAAAGGTCAAATCATGGACTTAGAACTTTTTCGCTAGGTACCTACATATTATGGGTCTATGGTTCAAATAAACCTCATACAAACCCATTGTTTCTGAACTTCAATATTTTCACCTAATTATATTGGATTTAAACATTTTACGAACAATTTTACTCAACGCTTTAAGGAAATTATGTATGTACTGAAAAGTCGACTGTGAGACGGAGACCTACCCTTACCTCAGTTCAGTTTGGGCTTCTGAGTTGAAAGCACGTCGCGTACCGCCTAACCGCGCGCAACGTAAATTTTTAATAACCAACACCTAAAACGTTAAAATCGAAGCTAAAACTGCTTTATAAATTGATGTAGTAGTTTTTTGATATCGTGTTGTGTAGTGTTTTATAAATGTGAACGGTTGTATTAATTTACGTAGTGACTAAGTTTTTGAAGTGGACGCCGCGACCGTGATCCTGAAAATTATTTCGAGAGGTAAGTTATCCTACTAATATTATAAATGCGAAAGTAAGTGTGTGTGTGTGAAGGTTTGTTACCACGTATCTCCATAACCGCTCAACCAATGTCAATGAAGTTTGAAACGTAGGTAGTGTATACCCTAGAATAGGACATAGGCTAATAATATTTCCAAAAATCATCCCCTAAGAGGGTTAAATAGAGGGGTGAAGTTTGTATGGAACTTTTTATTCCTTGGTCCTATTCATTTAAAATTCGGTACACATAAACCTTAAGACAAATAATGAGATACGGGTTTTTTATTTTTCCATAATTACCCCCCTGGGGTGTGGAAAATGAGTTTTATTGGTAAAAATTAAAGTTTCTCAGGATCTGCTTAGTCTCAAGTCCGATTCACTCCAAATTCGGCACACATATACCTTAAAAGAAATCATAAAACACGTGTTTTTTATTTTTCCAAAACTACCCTCAGGGAGTGTGTAAAATGAATTTTTTTGGAAAAAATTAATATTTTAGAACTGTTTAGTCCTTGGTCCGATTCACTTCAAATTCGGTATAAATATAGCTTAAAACAAATAATGAAATACGTGTTTTTTATTTTTCCAATTTTTTTTATCTTTATCCTAATACTACGCGAGTGAAGCCTGAGAAATTATTCTGAGGGAGATTTTCTTTGAAGTTGATATCAATACTCCTTCATGCTTTTTAGCTAAATTACATTTTATTTTGATACATTGACGTTTGATAACTCAATCCTATTATTAGAATTCGAAATTTAAATTTTATTTGTTCTTGAATATTGAATGAAAAACTTGCAATAATATTATCTCAAAGCCGTAGTATTTTTAACAAACAACTATAGATTTATGGATATGCCTATGAGGGTTTGCCGATTTCAAAATCTTGCTTACACGCCTACACTACTGAACTATTTTGTTATGGAGATAGTTCGAGACCCGGGAAAGGATAGTTTTATCCGATTGCAAAAAAGAGATTAATGGTTTAGCGCGATAACCGATATCCGCGGGCGAAGCCGCGGGCGGAATACTAGTTAATTATAAGTTCATTTAATTATATGTTTTTCTTTTACATTTATTTTTCGTATATTCCACTGTAAATAAATAAACTAAAATTAAATTGATAAAGGTGCTGGTAGTTATACAGACACCTAATTAAAGTTACATTTTAACTCGCCTATATTGAACCTTTGTATGCGTAGATGCATGTCTGCCGCACAATTGGTTTCAATATGATATTGTTTAAATCATAATTTATTTATTTACTTACATAGTCCTAAGCGTAATTACTTACTTGATATGAATCCTTGTGTTCGAAATAAAATCTATTTTATTTTATTTTATTTATTTAAACACCAAGACTGCAATACTAAGAGTAGGTACTGCATTACTACTTACCACAGTTAGCACTAGTCTCTATGGAATCAATAAAATATCATTAAAATATTAACAAAAAAAACCGACTTCATGGATGCCATTCTCAGAACTAAACCAAACCAAACTGAAACGGGACCACAAGGGAAGCATCAGCTTTCAATTAAAAAAAAAAATCAAAATCGGTTCACCCATTCGAAAGTTCTGAGGTAACAAACATAAAAAAACATACAGTCGAATTGATAACCTCCTCCTTTTAGAAGATAAAAATAATACTGTACAAGTTATGTCGTCATTAGTTCTTATTTTATTTTCAACCTTCTCAATTAGACGGTATGATTTCTTTTTGTATATTTATAATTATAATTCCGCCAATCATAGATAGATTTTCAATAATTCTTTTTTATCTTAAAGGGTAAGTTTATTTTTCAGGTGGTTCCAATAAAATTTTATCCAGATCTTTTGAGGAAGTCAGTTCGTATTTTTAAAGCTATAATTCATAGATAAAAAAGTGTACTTTGTGATTACTGGATAAGATTTAGGGATAAGGTATTCCGCTGAAAATACCTCTAACATCTTATCGTATCACTAGCTTACTGGCCACGGCTCTGTTTGCGTGTATTACATTTTTATAGTGCCCAGCAGTGGGATAAAAATTAACCTATAGCTTTTCTCAATAAATTGGCAATCTAACAGGGTAAGAATTTTTCAAATCTTGCACTGTTAGATTGCAGTAGCCCCTGTGATTAGTGCGATCAACCAAAAAACCCTTCAGTTTAGACCCAAATAACCCTTTAGTATAGATTACAAATGCGTTTTGTGAGTTTGTGACCATATTTTCAAAATATACTCCTACCCACATTATTACCCAAAGTTATTGCGCGTAAAATCATATCCAGTTCACACAACCGTAACTCAAGTCCAATCACATCAACCCTCTTAGTGTCCCACTACTGGGCACGGGTCTTATCTCAACTGTTTCGGGAGTTGAGAGAGTGTAGGCCTTAATCCACGCCCTTGGATCAAGTACAAGTTGTTGGATGTCACATGTCCTCGAATGATTAGTTCTTAAACATGCTGGTTTTCCTTCACCTATATTGAGCAGCGGCGATGAAACAATTCACACAAAGATGTGTGGGCACGACTGGGAATCGAACCCGTGACCTTATATTTCTAAAGCGAGGCCCGTACCGCTGCTCTACTCGTATTGTACAGTATTACTGGCCTGAATTGCTCAGTAGAATGATAATAAATATTTAAATACATAAATATGTAGGTAGATATAAAATTTATAAATATTTATACCATTCTGTAAATTTCAATACGCCACACTGTATTTTAAAATATGTATCAGTTGCGTGTTCACTAAAACATTAAATTGTTTAATTTAAAAGTCAAATAAACTGTAATAAAATATAAATTGTTTATTTTGACTGTGTTTTATTTGTTGAAATAAAACAAAAATACTGCTAGACATTGGCGCCGGCTATATATTTAGAATAACTAAAACTATCATAATTTATTTGAAAACCTACATAAATTATATTGAAACAATTATCTGTTCGTAAAACCTCGCGGCTTTGCAAACGTACTATTTGTGGTAGGTATCTTAGAATTCTTTAAGTAATCTATCTGTATGCCAAATTTCATCCAAATCCTTCTAGTATATACTTTTAGTAGTAACTGTAGCGTTGCATTATTATTATTATTTATATTTGTCATACCGGGCAATTACCGCGCTCACCTTTAATTTGGTTTTACGTTTCGACACGGATTGCACCGGTCGTGGTCGCAAGCAGAATGATCCAGTGAAAGAGCTCCGTTGATCAGTCTTATAATTATAAATATCCGTCTATAAGTTTAGGTGTGATATAGTAACAAACATCTACGAGTATAGGCCGACCGTTTAACTCGCGTATCGCCATCTGAGGTACAAAGTCATAAAACATTAATTAAATCTCATAAAGAACTATTTAACCACAGATAAAAGTATGTAAGCCTATTCGTCACTAATACCCATATCGCTTGAATCATCATCACTGTCTGTGCAGCTTGAGGAGTTAGAATCTTGGCGATAGGCAATACGCGAGTTAAACGGTCGGCCTATACACATCCATACAAAGTTTTGCATTTATAATGTTAGTAAGTAATAAAACAGCTAATCGAAGTGGGACATTGTGCCCTATGCCCCATGATATGAACAACAATAAGATCGCTTCTTTTATTTGGGATCTAAATATAAAATGTAGGTGATATTCGCCTCTGCCTACACCTTCGAGTAATACAGACATAAAGGCGCGTTGTTGTGGAAATACCTAATTACGTTTGATTAATTCTCTTCCTTTATTTTGTTTATGATTTGAGATTGAAACAGCTTTAACAGTTCTAAATTTAAACTTGACGAAACGACCATCGTTTCGGAAATGATCGGAACCGTTTAATTTCATTTTGTACATAAAACGCTTAATGAATCATTGCAAGAAATGTGTTCTCAACAACATTGTTAACATCCGTTAGTATTTTACGAGTTTTAAGAATCAATATCACAGTAGATATAGAATTAGAGCAGTAGTTTGACTCTTTAAAATTGTATTGTATAAAAATAAACATTGTAATAAAACTACTTTTTAACGGATTTTATCGCGGTTTATTTTAGATTTTAGATCCCGACGTTTCAAAATCTTTTCAGACTTCATGTTCACGGGTGAAATAAACCGCTATAAAATCCGTTAAAAAGTATGTAGTTTTATTTCAATCTAGAAAATTGTCCGAATTGGGTTATGTCATCAAACAAACGTTACTTCTACTGCCCGCTACGTAGTTCAACGCTGATAGCTTATGATGAGCGATGATTTTACTAAACATTGAGTAGTCATACGCGTCACGTTTTTGAGATTTTTTTTTTGTGTTGATATTATGTCAACACTATTTTTAAGCCCTACGGTTCAACTACTTCTCAAAGAGCAGGATTGGACTGTTGCATAAAAAATAGTAAAATACAATACGGCTTGTGGCATTGTTTGTTAAGGATTGGCCGAGAGTTTATTTATATTTTCTGACACACCATGAGTTCAATTCAACCCAATCCTGTTGCGATAAATAAAGCGATACGGTCGGAAGTTTTTAATATCTGTTGTACAGTCGCCGCTAGCTAACTACCCCGCTGTAGTTATGACATTCAAAGATACATTTGAGTCAAACTACTGATTTTGCTTTATATCTACTATGTGAATTTACATAACTCGATATCTATAAAATACTTTGTTGATTTAAAACCGACGTCCTTATTTTAATGTTAATCATTTCCTAGCTAGTATTCCATCCGGCAACACCGGCTATTCTGAAATGACTAACATGAGACAAGCCAAATCATTTCAGGGATTGACTGCAGGTAATAATGTACAGTACTACTTACATTTACACTTAAAATTGACACTAGAAACCAGAGTGTATACATCGATAGTCTATGTGTATCCCCCACCGCGACACTTTGCAAATGTCATGGCGGTGTCGCTGAGTGTCCGCATGGACAAATGCAGAAAGTTGCTCGCAGTGTGGGCGCAATTGACCCTAACTAGTCTCGAGTGTCAGTGTCGTCGAAATGAAGTAGTCAGGAAGTGCAACAGCGTTTAAAAAAATTCACTACCTAATAAAATGTTAGACACGAATGAATTTATCATTAGGTAAATAACTAACCTAAGTTTTTGATTAATGAATAAGTACTTACACTTCCTATTGTAGGAATAGGCATTATTTTAATTCTTATAAGGTAAAGAAAAGGAAATATTAACGAAATCAAATAAATAAATAACAACACTAGTGATTGATCGCTGTCTGTCTGGAGTGTTTCTTTACGTTAATCGCTCAAGAAATGAATTATTAATCACATAATTAGAAGTAAACGATGTTGGTATTAGGTTTACCAGGCTCGAGTGTGTCGAAATTTAGGTATACCCTTTTAAACCAAAACAAAAAGAGGGCTGTATTAAGTACTCGAGTACAAGTGTATCTGTGTAAAAGTTTGTTGCCACGTGGCGCATAAATAGATGAAGCAATTTTAATGCGATTTTTTATTCAAAAGCTAAATTGAACGTGATAGTTTTAAATAACGAAACTGCATCAAAATCGGTTTATTATTTTCAACTATACGATGCACGATGTCACAAAATTCTCCCGTCTGGTTTGTTTAAATTAGTCGGTTTCAGGTTTCAAAAAAAATTTAATCTAAATTTATATGAGCCGTTTGGTAGTCAGACTTTTAGTCAGTGGGGCCAAGAAGCACGTTCACTTTCAAGGAGTAGTCAAAACGCCTAGTTGACAACACACGTAACCAGAAGGCTGGTTTGTATCTCGGACAAAGAATGATCTATCTAACGCAACAATGCTGATATCTTTCTGGGTAGATTCCTGCAAGATAACGATGCGGAAGAATTTTTTGACGCATTAGAAGGCATTACTTTAGTTTTGAGATTGACATTCAATTAGGTCTTTTTCTTGTCCAATTAGGTATTTTTCTTGTCCAATAGCATCTTTATGTTGTGAATAAATGTATAATTTGTAATTTATATAACAATCGTAGAAATTACGTATAAAAAATGTTACAAATCATTTTATTCGCTTTAGTATTTTTTAATCTAAATGTGTCTCTATTTCATTACCAAAATAAAACCTTTGTTACGTACCAGAACTATCTAATTACCTTGCCTTCATAATTAATTCTGTTTTGTGTCACTTAAGCCTGGATCTTTTCTACTTACAACATTACGGTGTCTTCTAATCTAATTGCAAAATAATTAACTTTACTTTAACAAGGGCACAGAATACTGAGAAGGGTAGGATTGTTTTGAATAACTGGTAAAACTTTGATGGAATTAATTTTTGCAAACGAAAAGTAATGACGTACCTTTAAGTATTTAAAGTTTAAAATAAATTATCTAATAATCTAACTTTTTGATCACATCTGTTGCCATACGTCATAACCATACATTGGATACGTATCCCAAAAAAATTGACTTGAGTTGAGTTTAGGTTTAGGTGAAGTACAGGCAACGCCAAAAGTAGATGATCAATATTTGAGATTCACATTGGTTTTTAGATATGAATTTATTATCATGTATGGCTAATAAAAGCAATTAATTGCCATATCTACTATTTGGATGCAAATCATGATCGTTAAAATTGAACTTCCGACTTTGATCATTTACTTTTGACGTCGTCAAGAGCAGCGGTGGTGCAGCGATATCGACCTCGCCTTTGAAATTTAAGGTAGCGGGTTCTATCCCCGGTCATGTGCACATATTTTTGTGTGAATTGTTTCATCACCGTTGCTCAGAATTGGTGATGGAAAATATCTTGAAGAAGCAAGCAAGTTTAAGAACTAATCATTTGAGGACATGTGAGCAATCCACACTTGGGTACCGTACCTATATGGAGTAAACTTTCTCTCAACTCATAAGATAATTGTGATAAGACCAGTGTCCAGCAGTGGGACACCTTAAGGGTTTTTGGCGTTGACAGTACATAGTTCATTTATTTCGGTTAATTTGGAGTTTGTTATTTAGTCAGGGATTTTTTTTGTCGATTTCGTAATGCGTAGTTAAAGTTATGGTTTCAAGTATATCGTATTTACTTCATGGTGATTTGAGTGTGTAGGACATTACCAAACCATACTTTTTACCTTCAGTTTCAAATACTTTATTCAAAAGATTGCAATAAGTTTTTTTACTAATTGATAATGCACAATATTCAATTTTAATAAAAGTCAAACTAAGTTTCTTATTACAAGAAGTTAAAAAATTAACGTCTCAAGTTTCAAAGTTAAATGAACGTTTTAATAATTTTGTTGTAGCAGTTTATAGATAGATAAATTTTATAAGCACCTCTAAATAAATTTTATAACGAATGATCTAAAAGAATATTTTGTTCTTTTAGTCCTGTATTACATTAACATAATATTATGATTGTCACTTGTCACGTGATATTTCGAAGGTGAATGTCATTCCCATACATTTTTCGACATACATTTAACATTTACATTTTACGAAACGTAAAATGTAAATGTGGGTAAGGCCAACACAGCGCTGGCGGCACCTGTCAGTAGTGAATGACATTTTGAGAACGTCATTCGTGAAGTTGACATAAATTGGAAAACCGTAATGTCAGTCATTCAGTGATAAGGCGCGAAGGCGAACAGTTGTGTTGCCAGGTAGTGTTCAACTTGCCGCGTTTCCGTTGCAAATCTGTTTAGATCTGATCATTGTCTAGTTATTTTTGCGAACTGATTGTCCGATGGAGTGATTACACAGTGTATAAAGAACTTCCGAGTGTTATTTTATGTCAACGACCATGTGTGCCTATCCTTATGACCGAGCCCCCTTACTTCCTCTGACATATAAAATAAAAGCGCATCAAAATTAAACCAAACGGTTGAGGAAGAGTTAAAAAATAAAAAAAATATGTACAAACATGTTCATGGCGATTTTATTTTACTCTACGTCTTATTTAAAGCTTGTGGCATGGGCATCATTTCGGCAACACATCTGCGACTGCAACGGTGCAAAAAATTGCTTGAAGGTTGTGGTACCACTAGTATCAGGCCAGCTCTAGAAATAAGTAAACTCTTCACATTCAGCCGATGGCTTTTTGAAGCGATCTCAGCGACGCAAGGTGTTTAGCCCGGTACCTTGCCCTTACCTTACCTTACTTTGCTTTTATTCTTAGACAGCACATGATCACAAAGGCATGGGCACTGCCCATTGGGCAGTTACAGTCTTCTGCTTCTTTGCAGGTTCTGCACAGAGTGTAGTAGAGCTAGTTTGCGACGTTACAGTAAGGATATATATCGCAACCGAAGGAAAGCAGGTTACCACTAGTTTATATGCTGCAGAGTTGCCTAATTAATCGATAAATGTAATATTAAAGTTTCACCCACTTCCTACATTAGTTTTCTGAAAGTTTTCTGTGCCGTATCCACTTTGTAAGAGCTCATTATTATTCACGCTTCGTTCGAAACTTGAGCGACCCTCCCAGCGGAAATTTCGTGTTAAAAAGCAAACAGTCTATTAGGCGACAATCTTGGTCTAATGAAGCTACGAAAACTACTAATTTATCACCAAATTACATTGTTAAACTAGCCTGAAATTTCGCCTCGTATTTTTTTTTATCAAAATCAGTTCAACGGTTTAGTGAAAAGATATTAGAAATACTGCTGCTTTTCTCTAATTGGCGTTAAGGAAAGCGTGTTCACCCGTGTTTAGCCTTTGAGATAACAGGTTCAAATCTCGCGCCGAACAAAAAATAGTAATTCGACTTTTCTTTACTCAGCACTCATTAGTAGTTGATATCTCCGTGACCTGAGAGCTGCTCTTTAACTCGTCATCGTCATTCGCGGTTTATCTTTCTCACCGGACAATAACAGTAGAGATATATAGTGCACCTGTGTTTTTTTTATCTAGTACCTCCTGTGCGTCTACTACATTATCCATCAGCTCTTGGCAACTCTTTTTCTCCTATGCACAGCGAAATAGTTCGTATACCTCTACTCCTCCACGTTTCTCAACCACGACTTCATGAAATAAAACGAAAATACTTTTTATTTTTCTTGAGACTACAAAAATAGTTCAATTTCTTTTCCTACCGTGAAGAGAATGACTGGCAACTTATGAAAAACACTGGCACTTTATTTTTTAAATAAAGTAGGTACCTACATATATCTTTTGTTTTGTGTGTTGACTTATTTCAAGCGTTTTTATGCGTTAGATCGTTAGCCTGAAATTTTATAATTCGCTTTATTATTTAACGTTGATTTTATTATTATTTTAAATTTGTTAATATTCCCCTAATATTATTTGAAAGTTTATTGGAAAAACGTATACACGGCCTCATATAAGAGTTACTGATATTGTGGAGACGAATATGATGTGAATAAGATCTTTCTTATTTCTAATATTTAAACTATGCGTGTGTGCGTAAAATTTTAAATTATGTAAGTAATATTTTTATGCACATAAAAAAAAATAGATAAAAATAAAATAAAATATTTTAATAAATTTTCATATTGAGAATCGACATTCAAAACATTTAAGCGTCTACCACCGTGGCATTTGCCCACGATCAATTTAAAGAGTTGATAATCTGTGTCTGTGCTCACGTTTAGGTGCTTAGAACTACAACCTTGCAGTCTCGCTGATAGTTACGGGTTTTCTGTAAATTACCTTACGATTTGACACAGTTTAGCTTGATCCACATACGCTAGCCGAGTGTGGATTGGCGAATGTCACATTTCCTCAAAAGTTTAGTTCTACAGACATGGTTCTTCTCGATGTAAATACATTCACTGATAATAGTGGTAATGAAACAACTCTCAGATATCACTGAGCCACCACCACCCGTAGTCAACATTATTGCTATAGAAACCTTATACGCTAAAACTACCTACTCATTACACAATAATATTCGATAACTTTGAACTGTTTGAGTGCGTATTGTGTTCAGTTTCATGAAATGAGGTTTCATTGCGATTCAGTTCTCAATTTCCTGGAAATGCTACTAGTTATTACATTTGAATTCGTAGAACTGCTGACTTGAAATATTGGAAACTATGTAAGGGAGTTGATGTACAAGTACAATGCGCTCAAGGTGCACCCGTGTTGTTAAGAAAGTATGTACCTAGGTATCTAAATATTATAACTTTATTTTAGAATTGGAACGAAATTAGAAAGCATCGCGAACACGCAATAAGCGATCTCGCCATATGCACTTTGCCCTTATATCATATCCCTGGCCAAAAGCCAACGCAAAACCACGCGAAAAATCCGATGAAGGAGTTTAGATGCGCGGGAAAGGGAACAAACGTTAAATCCGTTGACAAACCGTTCGCTGCCAGCAACTGGCGTTGGGCTAAAAGATGTTTTTCGTCTGCTACTCTTTTACGCAGTATAATAACATACAGAGATACAGAAAATAGCCCTACAAATGTCGTACGATATGAGTTAATTCTTTTTTAATTTTGGAACCAATTTTTTCGTTAAATCAAAGCGATGCGAGGTCCGAAGTAAGTAAAATGAAATGAAAAATGAAATAAAAATGGTGAAATTTCCTAAAATTGTCGTATAACAATCATTCACAAATAAACTAGTAAAAAAAAAAATTAACGCTTATCTTATTTGACATATAAATGTACAAAACATTGTACTTTTTAGGATTTTAGAAAAAAAAAACATTTTATATAGGCTATGTATTTTTTTTAACTACATTTAGCTCATGTTGTAGGTAATTAGTTAGGCTGGCTCTCATAGCAATTTGATCACCCATCTAGGCACCCTGTAGAATAGAATATTTAATTAAATTGAGCACTTGTCTGAAATCACCTTTCCATCTAGTCTGGAGGCATCCGATGCTACGTTTGCCGAGTCACGGCATCTAACAAGCCACTAAATGAATTATTTTTTGACATATTTAGGTATAAACACTTTTGGCGAATCACTACCTCAGAATTAGCGCTTGAACTCATCATCATCATCATCTTAGCTTATTCTAGTCCACCGTTGGACACATTTCTCTCCTAAAGTACGCCACTGTGCACAGTCTGCGGCTTTTCTCATCCAGTTCTTGCCGGCCGCCCCGATGAGATCGTCGTGCCCTCTAGTCTGAGGGCATCCTACGCTACCTTTGCCAATTCGTGGTCTCCACTCAAGAACTCGTTTACCCCAGCGGTTGCTATTTCTGCGGCAGTTATGATCAGCCCACTACCACTTCAGCTTACTAATCCGGTGGGTTATGTCGATTACCTGTCGGATCACTTCATTGCGTATTCGATCCTTCGGAGAGACTCCGACCACAGCCCTTTCCATAGATTGCTGAGCGACTTTGAATTTATAGACCAGTCCTACCGTGAGTGTCGACGTTACGGCTACTTTCTTGTACTGAATCTTATTTATGAGTAGCTTAACTTATTTAACGCTATCCCGTCTCGAGGCGATCCCGATGTTGCCGTATGTCTGCCTCTTATCAGCCTATAATTCTCATGAGGGCAGTTTGCGCGTTGAACATCAAATAAAATAGTAGGTAGAATATATAACTTTCTGCTGACTATTTCAAGTATTTTCCCCCAGCTTTGATGGGCAATCTTGTTTATTATTGAAGTGAGAGTTTCCCAAAAGTTTAGTTATGTATGGTTCCTCAGAGAGAAGTTAAAATAAAGGTATTTGTCACTATTAAGTAAGTTCTAATTAAAATTTGATCATCACTCACGGCTGTAAAAGAAAAGGTCGAAGTGAAGATTCGTTTCTGCAGCTATTTTTGTGTTTCATAGAATAAAGGAGAATAATGAGATGGGACGTTTAACGGTAACAGGGTTGATGTTACCGTTAAAGGTCCCATCTCATTTTTCAACTGACTTCAAAAAGAAGAAGTTTCTTTGTGTTATATACTTCATCAAATTCTGTTAAGCGAGTTTCGTGTTATTTGTTAAAACTTTGTGTTAGTTCGTATTTTTTTAGAAAGAAATTTGTAAGTGTATTTCTTTCTAGCCGCCAAAATCGCGACATCGAACTCTGCGTACCAAAAAGAGAAAAAAAGAAAAGACTCTTGGTCCTGCGTTCGATCTCTTACTGTTGATGTAGGTGTTGCCCATCCGTTTTATTGGACATGATTGTGGGTGCACCTGAGTTTGTGTTTACACTTGTGCAGTAGGTACTGCAATATTTTCTGAAAAGTAGTCTAGCTAGTCAGCTCGTATTGGGTTACTTCTGTAGGCACCTTTGAAGCTATTTGTATGTATGTATCTTTATTATCAAATTTTAAAACGTTATAATATTTCATTGAATAATATTTCATAAACTATGGAAACAGTTTTGTGGGGCATTTGACGTTTTTATACCTTGAATTTGGTATACTTCTCAAAAGAAATGCAAACTAAATGCAAATACGTTTCACAAAAGCTACCAGGTAGGTTCTAAGCTAACAGTAGAAAATTTAAACAGTGTTTTACTTCAGGTAATTTACATTTTAGAGGTCAGTGGTATAGAAAGCCAAATATCTGCAGGTACTAAAATGCTTCCTCATTTTGTATGTTAGTCAGTCACTGGCTTATAAAAGTATAATAGGCACCTTAAATCTCGTTGAATGTGAAGTGAATCTCTTTTACCACCTAAAATTACGACAGAGTTAGATGTACTAAACCTTTAATCTCTGGAGTTCTGAATATTTCTTGTAAAGCCAGAGTTGGTATTGAGTTTAATTATGACTTATTTGCTTGCTTATTTGAATCTATGTAAATAAAAGAATAGAAATTAAACATTTTCCATACGTTACGATTAAACTCACCAGCACAATCTCACCGCTGCTACTCCAGTAAAGCAAAGTAATAAGTAGTAATCTTCTAAATATACATATAAAAGAAGAAACTGACTGACAGACATATCAACGCAGAGGCCAATTCGCTGGGTCTGGAGACTCCAAATTTGGCACATAGGTTCCTTATGGGGTCTAGGAGTGCACTAAGAAAGGATTTTTCAAAACTCATCCTTTAAGGGGGTGAAACGGGGTTCCAAAGTTTGTATGGCGAAATAAGATTAGTGAGATCAATTTCGCGGGCAAAGCCGCTGACGGAACCTAGTTGAATTATAAATTAAATGTATTTTGAAAACTGTCATTCAAAGTCCTAAGGCATCGTTCACACCAAACGTATCCGCGCCGACTACAGAATAGATATTTCATACATATCTATTCTGTGCGCGCCGACTGTGATCATGTGCGCACGCCGACAGACAACGCATTAATATTGTAAAACTCAAAAACTAAGAGTAACGTCAAACGTACGCTCAGAGTCAGAGGCGACAATCCGTTTGGTCTGAACAATTACTAAAAAAAATGTAACGCCAAAATGGATCTTGAGACAAATGAGCATTAAACTCAATGGGTTTATTTATTAAGCGACTTAAAAAAATGAGACGTTATCAATATTTTGAAAAAACTTAAGAAAATTGTTTCTTTTTAGATTCTAAGATTTGCCCTACACACGACTATTAAAATAAATGCATAATACATCTTCTCTTAACTATCTGATCAAACACACATATAACAGTTTTTAAAATTGACCTTGAGCTGGCAACTAGTTTTGCCAGCCCTATTCCGCTATTAGTCCAGTTATTTAGATGGCAATTTATTAACCGTCCAATTACGGCAAATAAAAGCGAATTACCCACACGAATAGGGACCGCGCTAAAAATGTATGGCCATATTTCGCATTTTAATCTTACAAGCTTCGTAAATTTTAATTTGTTCGTATATTGTCTTGTTGACGTGATAACGTCTTTAAAATCGTTTTAGTCGGGTGACATGTTTAGAAACTTGTGTCACACCAAAACCTCACGAGCGCGATCGCAGGTATAACGAGAGAGAGACGGACCGATCTCCCGTCTCATCTCGAGCGCTGCCAGTCATTCCGTGAAACTTGTCACGCGGAATCCTCACGAGCGGAGGCTGGCATAGCGTTCGAGTGAGTGGACCGATCTTCCGTCTCTCTCACTCTAGCGGCAACAATATTAATTCCTTACTTCCCAAAAACTTATATCACCAATAAGACGTTATCACGTAAACATCACGATCGTAAACCTACTTTACAAACAACCAATTTTTTTTAAATACAAAGTTAAAAAGGTGAAAATATGTTTTCGTTTAAAATATTTCGAAAAATCGAAATGCATTGTCACCAAAACCAGTCCATGTCACCACCAAGCAGTTTGCGTAACCCTGGCAATTGAGATACACTGGATTAAAGAAAACGTTGTACAGTTGAAGAAAAATATAACAATCTGAACTTCATAGTCATGTACATACTTACCTACTCAGAATTATGAATGCTTAGAGTTCATAAATTAATGTAAATGATCGCGTGCTAGCATAGCATGATTAACATAATTTCAAGCTTATTAGAAATAACTAACTAAAACTCTAACGGTAATTATACTTGTGACAGTCAAGTCAAGAGCTCAAAGCCCTGAGTGAGCGGGACAATCGAAAATCAGTCTTGATCTTAGAAAAAGGAACTTAGTAACAATAAGCTTCTTTCTTCCCAGGTCTAGATTCTTTTCTTTTTACTCTACGATAGGCTGGCGCTTGACTACAACTTGCCTGATGTTAAGCAATGATGTAGTCTACGATGGAACGCGCCAGCCTAGTATACCGATTAACTCGTAATTACGTACGATTATCGGTGAAAAGGTGGCAGTGGACTAGCCTCCATATGGTTAGAAACCTTAAAGGAGCAACAATTCCGACCCACCCTCTCTGCATGGTGTCACTAGACATCGCACCGGAACACGGCAGGACCGCTTGGCGGTGCGGCTTTGTCTGGTGGGTGGTCACTAACCACGGCCGAAGCTTACCACCAGTTAATTGTCACCTGATTCGCACCACCCGGGGACCACGTGTGGGGATTCAATTAAAGGTGTACGGACGAAGGTGACAAAGCCCCCAAAAATTCTTGTCTGATGATAGATTTTGTGGGCATCATATATTCACATCGTCTATTAGAATTATATTTTATAGTGCAAGTCTTCCTAGTATCTCGGACTTAACCCACCACCGCAATCCCGCCACTGTACTCCTGAAAGTTAGGATCGACCGCAGCGCAGTGAAGCGACTCGAGATTTGAATCCAGCCAAGTCCCGGAACACCTAAACCATCTTGGATTCTGCTCGAATTTAGATTTTTTTATCAGCAAGATAA
Source organism: Meganola albula (assembly GCA_936450015.1). Lineage (NCBI taxonomy): Eukaryota > Metazoa > Arthropoda > Insecta > Lepidoptera > Nolidae > Meganola > Meganola albula. The sequence continues at coordinate 5,070,861 of OW388155.1, read as the reverse complement.
GAAGAGGAGTTGGGAAGTTAGATGGTCCACTTCCCTCCAGGGAAAGTGGGAGACAGAATATTTAAATAAAAATTGCCTCATTAAAATGGACTAAACACAACGGCTAAAGTAATTCAAAGGGACCTATTGGAGCTGGTTTCAGCAATATTTATGGCAAAATCGTTTGATCGTACGGAAATTAGCACCAGTAGCAATAAAATCAGGGTAACCGCCTCGGAAAATGATTGTTTTAAAAATGCTAAACGGAACCGCACATTAAAGTTCGCACAAAAAGAAAAGCATATACCCAGGCCAGGCAGATTTTGCAAGACTTTGTAAGTAGTCTAATTATGAGAATAAACAAAACAGAAATGAAATAAAGAAAACAAGTTTGGTGAAATTAAACCGTCCATTGTTCAGTCAAGAGATTATAACGAAACATTCAAATTTAGTTTCTTACATGATTGATTCTTATATTTGTGTATAACCCAACCCTTTTTAGTATCCCACAGCTGGGCACGGGTCTTAAGATACTCTTAATATAGTTGAGAGAGTTTAGGCCTTAATCCACAAATGCTGGCCAAGTGCGGGTTGGTAGATGTCAGATGTTCTTCAATGATTACTTCTTAGATATTCCGGTTTTTCAAAGGCGAGGGGGGGGGGTCTGGGTCGCCCAATATATCTCTGTTTATAGGGCGACTATTTTTTATATATAGTGAGACATTAACACACACGGTCATCTGATCCCAAACTAAGCAGAGCCTGTACTATGGAAACCAGATAACTGGTAATATACTACATATAATACTTTTTTTTTACCTGCGGTGTGAAAAGCAAGTATCTTACCAACCACGCCACCGGCCCGTCAAATTTATTTATGTGGGTCGGGGTTTAATTCCCGTGCAGTTAAAGCAAGACAGTCTTTATTTAGAAGCTGATGTGGTCAGAAAAGACCTTATCTTGTGCATACAAGTTTGTGCGGAAACATAAGGGTAGTCTTTATTGCCTTCTGATGGACGGGCTGACTAGGACTGGTAAGAGTTATAGCGTGGGACCAACGGTTTAACGTACCTACTCTCAGAGTAGAGAATGTAACACCGCCACAAAATTCCTGACCGCGGGCTGCAATGAAACACACAATGCTCTTTGCTAAGGAGGCAGTCAATTGTCAATTTGATCAAGTCACGTTTACACTTTAAATAGCGTTCTGTGTTAAATAAACGTTTATTCCAACGATAAATTTTATACGTCTGAGATTATTAGATAATATCGTCCTATTTTAAATCTCACTTTGCATAAAATAAAACTACGCTCTAGATGAGAATTTTATTCAGCACTTGTGCGATGATAATAATATTCTAGAATAATGTTGCTCGAGTTACTAGTAGACATAATATAATGTGGGAAAGAATAACTTAATTCTCACTAGTGTCATCTATAAATTAACTGTTTCAGCTTCGTTCTTCAGTTCTGATTAATTTTTAACCGACTTCTGAAAAAAGGGGAGGTTCTAAGTTCGGTAACTTCACGTGTGTGTGTATGTATGTCCTGGAATCTTGCAATCAATATTTTACCGACTTTCATACACGTTTATTTTTGATGAAAATACAAGATTTTATAAACGCCACCATTTTGAATTTAATATGGCGGACGGTAGAAAATGGTGACTTATCGTTTCATAACAACCCTTACAATATGGGTAGCAAATGAAAGAGCTTAAAAAAAGAAAAGAGTTGCGACAAGTTGTAGTGCTTTGTTAGTCAATGGTTAACTGCTAACAAAGGGGAAGGGGGGTTTGACCCGCCCCAAATAATAGAACCGCCTTTTAAAAATGAAAAATAAAATTCACATCTGATAAGAATAGGACTGGACTCGCGGCTAACTTCATACCAAAAACTAAGCAAAAGTAGCGCCAGCACAAAATATCAAACCACAGACAAAAATGTATGGAAAAGTGATTGATGTAGAAAAATTTACTTAGGTGTGTAAAAGAAAAAATCAGCCCACCTAAGTAAATTTACGGGCTACGATGCCACAAACTTGAACATAAATACATAAACACGGATACAAACACACGTTTTAACTTAAAACCCCTTTTTTTCGTTTGAAGTTAATAAAATATGTTCGTACCTAAATATTCGACTCCAAATTTTCAATTTCACTGAAAAGACAATAAGATATTCGCATTTTATTTTATTTTTCATCTAGATGTGATTACTTTATCGAGCAAACATTTTTGCTCACCGTACTGAAAAATGTAAAGTTTTCCAGTCCTATTCTTATTTGATACGCGCAATAATTAAAGTCCGTGCTAAATCAGTTAATTAGACAGTACATAAGACGAAAACAAATATCAGCACCGAATTTGATTAACAGATGTAAACTTTATTTTTCATTTGTTAGAAGGCGGTTCTTTTTTTATTTTTTATTTCATTTTAAATACGTACGAATTGAGATTTTGAATAGGAACTATCTTGAACTTGTCAAAATGAGTTTCAAAAGTTTATATTAGGTTTCTGACTACCTGTGCCCTAATTCACGTAATTTCTTGATATGTCGATCAAGTTGCGGTGCAGTTGCAATCAAGTTTTCGTCTTAGTTTCTTATAATTGTTTAGCTGTCATATCTAATCTAAAGCGCTTGCGTAACGCGAACTTGACGCGAGTTTATCTGACAGCTATTAAGGCTATTTTGATCGAAACGTTACTGCAACTGAACTTATTTAATTACGGTGAATTAGCCTACTGTAACGATTGTCATAGAGGTAAGATTGTCACGTGACTTTTCGATTGAATGACTGTCAATCCCATACATTTTGTTTTTTTCAAATGTTTCTTGATCACTTAGTTTTGTTACTTTGTCTAGGGGCCCTCTGATCGTAGAATGACGTTTATTAATTAAGATTTCTTGAAATAGGACTTGTTCCTATTAGGATTATTTTACGAACGTATTGCATAAACTACACTTCGGTTTGCGCAAACATTCATAGGATATGTAGACTGTACCTACACGTTTTGTTGTACTGTAAGTGGATACTTGAGTCGATCAATCAAATTAGACCGTGAAAGTCCATTACACAACACGTACACTGAAATGTGAGTAAATAGTTTTTGTATGATTTGAGTGGCGAGAGTAGTTTATTGCTATTTACTTAATTGGGTACCGAAATATGTTGATAGCACTTTATGAACCTAATAATATTGGATCAATGGAACATTAACACACACGCTCATGATTCCTAAATAAAAAGAGCATATATTATTATGTACTGTGGAAATCAGATAACTGATATAATATACATAGGTAATAAGGGTATGAGCAGCGGTGGGGCAGTCTAAGTACGGGTCTCGCCTTGGAAATATAAGGTCGCAGGTTCGTTTCCCGGTTGTGCCCACTTCACACGTCTTTGTGTGAATTGTTTCATTGTTGCTCAATTCATTCAATTGGCGAAGGAAAACATCGCGAGGAAATCGGTATAACTAAGAAAAAATATATGGCATGACCATATGGCATTCCCTAACTTGCATTCACTAAACTTTCACAACTCGAAGGCTAGTTGACATAAGATCCGTGATCAGCAGTAGGAGACTCCTAAAGTTAATTATTTCCCAAACAGTTGAATGAATTGCAACAAGTAAAGTTAATTATATTTGTCTCAATATGCCAAGTGTTGTTAGATAATGGATGGCAAGGTATCGATTTTTTTTTATTAATTTGTTAGTCATTAATTATTTTTAGCCAAACCTATCGAGTTGGATATCAAAATGAAGGGGTTTAAAAGCAGATTACAAAAATATGATTAATTTATTTATATAAATGTCATTAGGAATAATAAATAACGAGTTTTTAAATCCTTTGCAAGCGTGTTTCTTGCTTGGTTTAGCCTCACTCCCTAAGTTCTCGATTTGGAGGACTTCTTAAACGCCCTCTATAATATGTTCATAAGTTAGAATTTAAGTTTATGTAAGTTGTATTTTGTTCTATTTGAAATCTTAATGTTAAGATTTTTTAAAATAAATAAATTTGAATAAGCAAAGTTTGTGTGGTAAAAAAAAAATTAACCATAACATTATTTACTTTACCGCGTCCAGAGAAACGTGATAAAATAAGCAAAGAGCAATACCAATGTTCTGAATATAACGGACCGTATGATGATGTAGTGTTATTCTACGTGTAACACACTTTGTTAGGAAAAAGGCACAAGTTATTTCAACGCTGTCTTTATTTGAATTTGTATTTTCTTTTCGGCTCGGTTTTATTGTGTCTACAAGATTAGCTTATTCTCTTAGGATCCTTATTTTATTTAATCAACTTTGGTAAGGAGACGTAATAACATATTTCGGCTGAAGAAGTTGAAAATCAATGATTCTGTGACTGACTGTTTGACGCGCGTGAAAGAGTAGTCGCAAGTAGCGCGCGCATTCACGTGCTCCGATCCGTATTCCGCAAGGCGATTAGGACCATGGGATGGAGGGTGGATTCTGTGACTGTAGTCATGCGTTTCTAGTTTGTTTACGGGGGATCGTCACTCACTGCGGGATCGTCTCCACGCGTGAGAGAATCGTAGCGATATTATCGTTTTGCCACGTATTTTTGTACATACACCGAGGGATCGTCTCCACGAGTGAGAGAATCGTAGCGATATTATCGTTTTGCCACGTATTTTTGTACATACACCGAGGGATCGTCTCCACGAGTGAGAGAATCGTAGCGATATTATCGTTTTGCCACGTATTTTTGTACATACACCTAGGGATCGTCTCCACGAGTGAGAGAATCGTAGCGATATTATCGTTTTGCCACGTATTTTTGTACATACACCGAGGGATCGTCTCCACGAGTGAGAGAATCGTAGCGATATTATCGTTTTGCCACGTATTTTTGTACATACACCGAGGGATCGTCTCCACGAGTGAGAGAATCGTAGCGATATTATCGTTTTGCCACGTATTTTTGTACATACACCGAGGGATCGTCTCCACGAGTGAGAGAATCGTAGCGATATTATCGTTTTGCCACGTATTTTTGTACATACACCGAGGGATCGTCTCCACGAGTGAGAGAATCGTAGCGATATTATCCTTGTGCCACGTATTTTATAGTCTCACTGAGGGATCATCTCAACGTGTGGGAGAATCGTGGCGGTATTATCATCGTACCACGTATTTGTATATACTACTTGAGGAGCTGTCTCTACGAGTGACAGAATCGCCTGATAGTATTGCAGTGATTCTCTCGCTTGTGAAGACGGCCCTTTAGTTCTATCATTAACCCATACTTTGCCGGCGTGTATAAATTGAGGTCTAAACTCTTTTATCTCTTATGTTAGTTAAAAGAAGTGCGTTTCATTACTGGGTAGGGCCCAGTAATGAATCGTTGTGGTTGTTACTACTGAATGTCATTTCACACCAAGTTGTTCAACGTTTATTTTTACATGTCGCGCAGTAAGTTTGCTGTTAATTAAAAGAAGTGTAATGTAAAAACAAATTCAAAACTCTGTTTTCAACGTTTTAAAAATGTGGTCTCCTCTCTAAAATCACCTGTTTGGTCTTCAAATCAAATCAACCAATCACAACCTAATCCATCATTCCTAGACATATCCAATAGTTGATTAGCTCACGTTTTATATGACGAAATTCTAAAGCCCATTCACTCGAATTCTCCTACTTTCCCCTCCTCCGGCTTTAGCCGGGATCAGAGCTATTTACAAGCGTCACTCTTGGGATCACTTTTCATTATACACCTCATTTTTCTCATGACTCTTCTAGCTTTCAGAATATTTTCCAACACATGCTACTTTTTCTCACAGAAATAGGATACTAAAAATATTTGGTATATTGCCAGATTGAATACACAAATATTTGAACCAAAAATGGAATCGGTAGGATTCTCTAGGTAGTCTATGAATGGAATCGAGTTTTAGTTTTTGATATGTGTTGGTTTTTAGAATATTTAAAATAAAAAAATTAAAAATTAATAACCCCCGCTTAATTTTTTTTATGCAGAGTTCTCTAGGAAGTTTGTGTCCTTCCTACCAAAGACAATATTAACCGAACAGTAAGCTGACAATAGCTACCTTTTCTTCCTTAAGACACTTTAAAATAATTTGACTGTGACAAAACACAGATATACTATTCTCGGCTTCGTTTATGAGTAAACTATGTGGTGTACTAGCTTTCACCCGCGGGTTCACCCATGTGGTGTTCACCCTCTTAGAGGGTGAGATTTGAAAAACTCTTTCTAAGAGGACCTCTAAACTTCGGAGTCTCTCGGCTCAGCGGTTTGGGCTTTGCGTTGATATCTCAGTAAGTCAAGTTCTTATTTTATAATTTAAAATAAAATGGTTAATTACGTAAGTAAATACTCAATTGCAATCCCTTGAAACGCGTGAATTTAATATACCTCCTTTAACAAGTAGATGAATTACTCAACATTGCCAATTAAATTACAGCTAATTTAAGTAGCTAATAAATTACTGAGTGCTATGGATATTTACGATTATTCGAAGTAATAAAATTCTAATTATATTTTTGACCTTGACAGATATTTGCTAAGCATGGCTGCTACAGGTATCAACGACCATAAACAAGACTACCGCCTCATTTGTCGCAGTGTCTTTGAACGTTTAGTATGCGTTTGCCCTCCACAACAAAACAATGGAATATTTTTACAGTGGCTGTCTTTTTCTACTCATCTCTGAGAGATAGAGATGATCACTTGATCAGTGTTTGCAATATGTTTTCTGGTACATTTTCGCCGGTGCTAACCATGGGACACAGACAACAAAGTCATAGACAGCCGGTATAATAATGATATTTTCACACATACATACACCGCCATCTAGTTCCTGACCAAGCAATTATACCTGCTTGTAATATGCGTACTAGAAATGAACTAATATTATAATATACTGCTAGAATACTATTTTGTAAATATAAATAAATGTGTTTGAATATGTTTTATAAATAAAATAGACCCAGAATAAACAATAACGTAAATTGCACAAAGATTTGTCGTGGATAGGAATTGAACCCTCGTGGATACGTCCTCGTGAGTAGAAGTCGTCTTGTGGCTTAGCAGTCAGGGTCCCAACAGTAACGGTAACAGGACGTAAAAACAAACTGTTTTAAACAATTATGTAATTCTAAATTATCTAACAGAAACATTTAAAAAAAATCTGTGAAGGAGACGTGACCTATGACTGATGGAGACCAGTAAAAAGACTTGGATAATAAAATAATAAAATAAATATTCTGGGACATTCACACACACGGTCACCTGGTCCCAAGCTAAGCAAAGCTTGTGTTATGGAAACCAGATAACTGATATATACTATACATATAATACTTTTCTTTTGTAAATATATACTTATAATAGATATTTACACCCAGACTCGACACAAACACAAATGTTCATCACTAATGTTTGTCTCGGGTGGGAATCGATCCCACGACTTGCGGCGTGAAAAGCAAGTATCTTACCGACCACGCCCCCGCCCGTCAAAGGATAGGAACAACTGCAAGTTTATTGCTGAAAGTGACTTTATGTTAGAGAGTTGGGAATGGTTAGGATAAAGCATATCTAATCTATAGGTTTGTTATCAGATTATGCACTGAGGCGCACGGTACTGTGCGCGGCTAAGTAAAGTAAGTCACTAGTTCAGCAGAATTATTAATGTTCAATCGTATTATATCAAACAATCAATGTTGATAAACTAGTAAGAAATTTCAAGTTCATTTGAAAATATACAAAACAGACGGTCGTCGGTCAGTCCCAATAAAAAGTAGATACATTACCGGAATCGATTCGCTGAATAAATAATTACGAATGTCGATTCTATACGTCTATCTATAATCTATGGCTGTATGGACTGTTTGGATAATAACCTGTGTGCCACAGAGAACCTACCACGCTACTTTATTCGTTCGTTCATTCAAATATACGAATGAGGTCCTCATTCCGACGCAGTCACAAAACTCCAATTCTATTCTGATTTGGTGGTCTGTAGATACACTAATTAACGATTAGTAACGGACTGAAACACCAGCCCTGTCATTTTATAATGACTGATTGTAACAGCATTTCATTGAGTAATGCTTCGGCTCGTCTATTAATGATGTCGCTAAATGGTGTCAGTAAACTATAACACCAGGTTAACTACTTCACGTCACGTCGCGTCAACACCTTTTAGTATCCCTCTGATGGGCACGGGTCTTCTCTCAACTATCTTACGAGTTGAGAGAATTTAGAGCTTAATCCACACACGCTGGCCATGTGCGGGTTGGTGGTTGTCACATGTTCTCGAATAATTAGTTCTTAGATATGCCGGTTTTCTTACGATGTTTTTCTTCACCAATCATGAGCAGCGGCGATGTTACAATTCACACAAAGATGTGTGGGGTCGACCGGGAATCGATCCCGCGTCCTTTTTAATCTAAGATGGACAAGTACCGCTGCGCCACCACTGCTCTGCCGCTGTGGTTAACACTTACCAAAAATGTCTAAACTTAAGCAAATCAGGTTGTATCAATTAAACGATGTTAAAATTAAATTTGAAATTATTGTTTAAAGTTCTCCGTTAGAATAAAAAACGTTACTGAGTATGCCTTCAGGGAATACGCATGTGTAACTATCGTTTCGATCCGAGACATGTCGTGTTGACCGTGGGCAGAATTCAACTTTATATGACATAGGGGTCATCCTGGATTCGTCATTGACCAAAGTGGAACAGTGTATAAACTTTTAAGTCTTATCCTTTGTGTTAATAGTTAGTTATACAGTCATTATGAGGAGGGGTAATTTCAATTGCCAGCTCTGTAGGTGGTACAAAGCCTCAGCTGATATATTATTTTGCTGTTTGTTCAATAGACTTAGATGGAATAGAATGTTTAGTGACTAACACCAATCATTCAACAGCTAGCTTAAGTTTCGAGAATTTACCTACTTTTACAGGTGGAAATAAAATAGGTTTTTTTATAGTATAAGTAAACGTACAACTTGGCTATTGCGCTTCACAGTAACGACACCGCAACTATCTTAGTACTAGTTTCTATGATACAAATCGTTAATTGGATAGCGTTGTAGAAAAATTGGGGCACCTGCATATTTCAAAACTGATAATTCGAGGTTTTAGGTCATCCATCAACTCATCAAGATCGTCAACATGTGAATGGGCGTATATTAAGGAAGGAATATACCTTTTTAACTCTTAAGATAGGTACTTTGAAGAAAAACGTGTGCCTAGCAATAGCACAATAATAACAAAGCGATACGACGCGACGCTTGCCAGATTATGGACATTTTTTACTGAAATATTGTTATCCAACTTTTCATAATATTTATTATCTGTCTGATCTTAGTTCCAAATAGATCTATTTCATATTTTAAGTGTTATATATTATCAAATTAGAACGCGAAAAAATACCACACAACACCTAGCAAAAGATTAAAGGCAGAAAATAGGAGGATGCCTCGTCATCTTACCAACATTTATACAGTCAATGCCTATTCAATGTTGAAAAAGGCGACACCACATCATTAGTACAGATATAGATTATAACACATAGGCATTACCACAGATTAGCTAATATATGACTAGCTTTCGTCCGATATTATTTCTGTGTGAAATAACGTCAAGTGGGTCCTGATTTCACACATTTCCTTTTTGTATTACCATTTACTATTTTAATAATAACTATAATTCATTTATTATTCCAAATTAATAGATAAATTTTTATTACTTGAAAAACATTTACCTTTACCTTAGATACCTTTTTCATTAAATTTTTTTTTTTTTTTTTTATAGGATTAAAGGTTTTTTAAATATAATTTTAATTATTTTTAGTATAAATTAATCGAATTTTTAAAAGATAAGATTTCTAATCTAAAATTCTAGATCCTTTCATCCAGAAATTAATTTACTCGTTCTGTAGACTTTTACATTAACAATAGAAAGAGTAAGAAGAAAACTAAATTTAATCGTCACAAAATAGGACATACATAAATCAAAACAAAACTAAAAAGAAAATAATTATATAAACAGTGTGACCCATCAGTGCCAAACGTGGACATTGTTCAGTGACCACTAAATAGTAAATAGTAGTGGATAAAAGGATTATGCCGAATTCAAACCATTACTTAGGGTCGTGAGAAACAAAATTCTTTGTCCTGTCTAAGTTTTGAATAAAAAAATAAGACATGAACAGGAAAGACAGGAGTCTTCCCTGTTCATGTTTTATTTTTTTATTCTGAAATAAGCTTATGCTTGACTACAACTTGCCTAATGTTAAGCAATGAATGTCTTGTTGCGTATCCATGTATTTTGTGTACTTTTACTATGTCAAGAAGCCACGTCTTTAACTACTATTGATTGTAGCTTGTCTATTATGTACGCTAAATGCCTCTGGACTATCGGGGTTACAATCAGCAATCGCTGATTAGTGTACCACGGTTCAGCATCTGTTCTTTTCTCCGAAGATAAAACTAAAAAAATACCGTCTCATGAGTTTCACATAAGTTCATTTAAAAGTCCCTGAAATTTATTTGTAACACAAGTCAATATTTTTGCCATGCTTTCTACCTTTCAATAAATGTGCCAGTGGTGTTACAGTATTTTTCAGTACTTTTAGTTGTCACGTGACTCCACGTGCCTCCCTGATTACTATTGATCGTCACTCGTTTATAATTATCTAATGAATACAATACTATGTATGCTTGATGCGAGTAGTAAGTGTCATAATTAAATATAGCTCGATTTTTATACCTAACTAATGCCACTTTTTCACTTTGTCTCTACGGATTACTTCTGAGCAGTTGTGATATTGAATTCTTTGTTACATTTTTTTTATGTAGTTGTATCTTGAGTTCTTTTAGGCTTAGTGACGTGATACCACGTGCCTCACTGATTACTATTGATCGTCGTTTGTTTTACGTTTAAATACGATACCATTCGACTATTGGGGCTCACGGCCGGGTCAGTCCACTCTAATCGATAGAATTTAGTATCTACTTACCTTGCGTGTAAGTAAATTATTAAGACATGGTGGTGATGTGTTTGTTTTTAAATAATAGGTTATGGTAAAAGATAACTTAATATAATTACAATAAAGACGTTTTTAACTTAAAGAGCTAGAGGTAGGGGGGTTTTAAAACATACATAAGTTGTGAAACCATTTTCGATGCCTATGAGCATATATTTGCTCAGAAACTTAGTTGCCGATCAGATATCTTAAGCAATAGCCTCTCTACTAACTACATTCATCATTTCCCTTGCCTTTTCCATTTCTATTGGCGTCGGCTCGGTGACGACGACAGCTAAACGAGCGACTGCGAGCGACTGAACCAGTAGCCGAGATAGTAAGACCAGGTGTCAGATTATATACTATGTATACTATATCTTCTAACTACATTGAATATATTGAAAATATAGAAACGTATCCACTTTTGCCTGAAGGTGAGAAGTCAAATATTACGGTATTTCCATTTTTTTGTAAAGGATTTATTACACTTGTAACCATAATCTTTTTCTTACATCTTACCTACAACAAACTGTTTTCTTATGCCTTACAATAATGATCTCAAGTATACCAAGATTCCCAAGAGAATGTGCACATAATATATTTCATAATATCTCACAGATTACCAAAATTGGCGGGAAATTGGCTGCTCTGCGGTAATGTTAACATCTGTGCATAATTTCCATGTGCAGTTCCCGTGTAAGAGTAATAAAAATTCTTTCAAAGTAGGATATTCTTTATCTAACTAATCTCTTTAGATCATGGCACAAAAATATGAATGAATCGCCCTACCCCCGATGAACACGGTACACGTTTTCCTCAAGTAGCAGCGCTCATGGACAATTAATGCGGAGGAAGAATACTTGAGGCTTTGTAGCATCAAGGGAAAACCGAAAAAATCTCACTTGGTCGAAGTGCTCCATAGACTTACAATATTAAAGATGACCTAAGAGCGGGAATAAGAATGAGAAGATTTTTTTTGTCAATTCAACTAACCATGAATATAGCAAAACGCGAAAGCAACCTTTATTCGACTCCTGACAAAAAATAGAGGAGTTTCTGTGTTTAATTGTATATACGATTATATGTATGTTCACCGATTACTCCGTCAATTATAGACTGATTTTTAAACTTCTTTTTTTTATTATTAAGATTATACTTCCAAGTTGGTCGCATTGATTTTTTTAAGAACAGGACTTCACAGATAGAATAGAATCACATTATAATAGTCGCGACAAGTAGTTTGGATTTGTTTTTACGTGTAGTCGATGGTTAACTGCTAACAAAGGGGAAGGGGGGCGTTTTATACATAACTTTCCGCGATTAAATATACCGTGTGGGGCATCGTTTTTACTGATATTTTATAAAAATAGACAAAAGTTTGGAGAAAGTATGCACCACGCAATAAAAATACTACAAAATCGCTTAATACACTTCTTAGAACGAAAACAAGAATTTGTGGGATATCAGCATTGATTTCAATTAACACATATGTAAATATTTTTCACTTTTAAGAAAGCGGTTCATGTTTTCTTCGAAAAAATATTTTGAATGGCACATCACCACTAGTCAGCGAAATTCTGAAGGAAATTGTTTGCAAGTGTGTGATACTTGCCCTAAAAACTCATACAAAGTTTAGTATTTTCCAAGTTTTTACTTGGTTTTGCCCCATGGGGTGACAAATGATAAATGTACCTACCTATACACTCTGTAATATTGTGACGCATGCGATATTCCATTTCTGATATTCCTGTCCTCAACTACAATTTGATTATTATGCACACTCTCGTGCATTTCCGAAACCAATACTGGATTTTATTACCAAACTGGCGTACGTTGCACGATATTATTAAATTTTCCGGATAAATTCTAGTTACCAAGATGGGTTGTAGTATCATAATCGTTTCTTCTGCGGGCGGTATATAATACCGATCTTGTAGCAACCGGAGTTAATTTCCGTGCGTTGAAACTAGTTTGCGATAATTATTACTGGAATCAACTTTAGTCCCCTTAGATTACATTAGCCGTGGTGCTTAGTCAATTTTTATGGGGTAATTTTAAACCTCTCTTTTTTCTCTATGCTGTCTCCCGTTTTGTCTGTAGGGAAGAGGACAATTTAACTTTCTAACGTCTTCTTTTATCTTTCGTATTGAATTCGTGCGGGATCCGAGACAGTTTAAGTATCCCGGGACTTGGTCGGCTCAAATCCTGAGTGTCTTCAAGGCGCCGCTGTCGATCCTGGCTTACAGGAGTAGCAGTGGCGGGCTTGCGGTGTTGGGTTAAGGCCTAAAACTAAAAATCGTTTCTTCTATTAAGTAATATGTATGTAAATTCGATTTTTAGTAACATTTTTATGACTTTTTAGACTAACCCATACGAACATAACAAAGGGTTACTCCTGTATTACCCGATATAAATATCACTTAGTTTTCACCGGTTATGTTTAGGGGTATGTCCCATACGTATTAGGGGCAGAGCTTATTGCCCTTCATTGGGCGCAATCCCAAACTTCGAGTTGCAGCAACTAAGATTCTCTTAGTATATTAGGAAAGTCTTTTTTCCAACCAAAGTCTAAAACAATAACCAAAGGAAAAGGACAAAAGTTGATTATAGTGAAATTTCTATTACAGTGAATCGTTAATTATACATACCGATTTTATTTAAAAAAAAATATGATAAAAGATAGACAGTCCGCATTGAACAAACCCTATTTAAATCTATGCTAAATTGCTTATTATATAAAGCTGAAGAGTTAATTTTTGTTGAACGCGTTAATCTCAGGGTCTATAGTTCCGATTTAAAAAAATCTTGCACTGTTACTTAACCTTTTTATTCAGGAAAGTTTAGGCTATACTACTGGGCATGACGTAAAATAGGTTTTAGTCATGCGGGCGAAGCTCCTAGTAAAAAGATGGTTTGGTCATAAGTTTTGAATACTATATCAAGTATAAAATAATGAAGTTTTGTAAGTTTGTGTATTTGTGTAAGAGACTACTCACTTTACAAAACACCTAGACTCCTATTCTCGTGCTTTACACATTTACCTCGAATTTGGCGTAATTATGTGGAATAAAAACTAATGAAATCGATATAATATCATGTCAATTGCTGTAGAATACTCGTGTGTGTTGAGTGGTAGACATAACTCTAACGTGATATTCTGACAGTACGAAAATTAGTTTTCAATCGACATTCGACATGTGTTGAGTTCGAAATAAATGTCTAAAGCGCTAGAATCGGGGTTCAGTTTTGTATGAAATATGCATCCGTTCAGCTGCGAAAAGTTGTATGTCATACAAAACTGGTGTTTTTTTATAGACAAAAACTGAAGACGACTGAATTAACTATAATGCTGCTTAATGTAAAATTAGAGACAGTATGACAATACCCATTTTTAAAGCTGAACTTAAATTATTATTAATGAATGAATTAATTAATTAATTATGCTACACACTTAAAGAATATTTCGAAGATAGAGAATTAAATAAATATTAAGGCTAAGGAAACATAACATTAGAGAAGCGATATTATATTATATAAAGAGCTATTTTATAACAAATTTTAAATATTACAATATATAAAGAATACATTATATTTGCTTTACCCCAACAGGGTCATGTACTACTGTAATACATACTATGACATGTATAGGTGTATATATATTTAAGCAATAAAAATAGCGCTTATTATGGACTAATTTGGATTTGACTTTCTTATTTAAGAGCAGCGGTGGTGCAGTGTTACCGGTCTCGCCTTTGAAATTTAAGGTCGCTCGTTCGATCCCCGGTCATCCACATCTTTGCGTGAATTATTTCATCGCCCCTGCTCTATATCGGTGAAGGAAAACGACGTCAGGAAACCGGCATGTCTAAGAACTCATCATTCGAGGATATGTGACAACCTTCAACTTGGCCAGCCACTTGGATTAAGCCCTAAACTCTCTCAACTTGTAAGATAGTTGAGAGAAGATCCATACTCAGCAGTGGGATACTAAAAAGGGATGAGACTCTTTTATTTAGGCAAAACCTGAAGTGATAGACATGTATCTAAGCTGGTTATAACAATTAATTTAAGAGATTCCACCTAAAATTCATTATACGAATATAATACTGTAGGTACCTATTCCATTTTCCCCTTGAGCCACACAAATGATGTTAATGATATCTGGCAACCTATTATTGCGCATTTTCCCTACTATTGTTTTAGTACAAATACAATTTCAGTTTTCATAGCTAGGCCAAAAAACAAAATCGTTAATGAAAACCAAACTTGTTTAACTTCTTTGTTTTGAATTCATTTTGTTGTTTTATTTGTTTGATTTCAATTTGTTGCTTTAAACTTATTCGTATTGTGTATGTGGTCACAGTCTAGGTAAATTAGTAAGACAGCCTTATAAAAATATGATATTTTTGAGTAGACTACTCAAAAAGAATTTTGTACGTAAGTACGTACTTTGATTCAGAATAAATCCCCCATCCCCGTACTTTTATCCAACAAATAGACTTACCGCAATCCGTCACCGATACGATTGTAAATTCCAAGTGGCTTTGCTACCACTGTTCTTCTGCAAGTTGCCAAACTTCCCTGTAGCTATAATCTGCCTATCTCCAAGTCATGACTGAACCGGTACTTAATATTTTATAATATTTTTGGAATCGGTATTTACCTTTTGAGTAAGCGGGTTCCATTGTGGACCACATCATTGCGTAACAACAGGCAAATTTTTGTCATGGGCGAGCCAAATAGATTTTAAAGAAGATGCTACATTTTTAAGTTGTAGTTTATTTAATTACCTATTCTTATTTTTTTTATCAAAGTAATCATTAAACCCCCTTACTAATAACGATGTATACGGTGTGACTACCTATGTTTGTTTGTCTCTGTCAAACGATTTAGAATGTCATAGAGAAAAAGTCAAAACAGAATAGCTCGCTTATACGTCATTTTACTACTACATATAATAGAGGTACTGCTGTATTCAAAACTTGACGACTAGTTTCTTTCTAATACGTTTTAGTCTAACATTTTTGATGACTTAAATTGTTTTCCTTTAATATTACTTCATTTAAAGATGTTGAATGTTGTCATTGTTATTACTATGATTAGTATTCTATGAACTAACTGATTACCAGTGAGCTGTGACACAGAACCATAATTATTTATTATGCATATCGGGAAGTTAGGAGTCTGGTATGAGTTTTTAATTTATTCTAGAAGGTATTTACCTATTTCATACGGTCTACCTTTATTTATAATGTGGATGTTACGTTATATTATATATCAGATTTCGAAAAGACCTTTAATTAAATATGTGATTTTGGTTACGATACTATTTGGTACTAATCAATTTAGGAGGTGAATGATAAAAGTGGTCAAAAAGCAACTGCACTGGCAGCGGCCGCGCTTATAAAATACTTAGAGACAAGTTTTACATGACACTTAGGAAACCTTCTTGACCTTGTGGTGGTCTATCGAATACTCTTTTACTTGCAAGCAGTCCTGCAATTACGTAATATTATGCATCTGAAAACTAATTAGTGTCATCTGTTTTGTTTTTTGCAATGGCGCTGTAGGTATATAAACTTTTCCGAGAGAATTCATAGTTTTGATATTTAATTTTTTTTTTTTTAAACTGAAAAATATTTGTGATTTGTTACACTTTTTTCTTCTAATTCTTATTTTTTCTCTTATCACTATTTAAAAAATACCAAATTATAAAACTCCGATTCCGAATTCGCTTTCGATTAAACAATTTCCGTAATATTCATGATTTACTGTCCATTAAATAGGTATGATCTACAGGTACCTAATAATTCTATGAATAAAAAATTCGCACGTGTTTTTAGTTACATTCTTTTAACTATTTTTACTTTAATTCTGAGAATTTATAATTCTTTTTAAAAAACATGTGACCAAACTTACCATCTACGTTCCTGAAGCCCTAACCTTTGAAATACTTCACGATCCATATTTTATTTTTCGCAAGCGTTAAAATTGTTCGACGCAAAAGTATAAGCCCTTAGCGAATCATAAGAGGGATTTCTGCGAAAAAATAACAATAATGCGCCCTAAAACAGGTCAAGTGGATTGATAAATTTTACAACACATTTTTATATTAGTACCTGAATGACCGATATTTGCGGGGTTTTATTTTTGGAAGTAATATTTAGATACGAATTTAATGAGTTGATAAAGGGCTACCAGTAATAGTTTTTCTCCTCACAAAAAAAGGAACGAATTAAGTTACGTTTCGTACCGGTAACTTCTAGTTTCGAAACAGCCCAATTTCTCACCGCTATTTTCAGTAGTTTTATTTCAATGTAATATAAATTTATATTCTGGACTGGCCGATGGCGTGTAAGACACTTGCTTTTCACGCCACAGGTCGTGGGTTCGATTCCCACCCAAGACAAACATTACTGATGAACATTTGTGTTTGTGTCGAGTCTGGGTGTAAATATCTATTAAAAGTTTATAATATCTGGATGACAGAGCTTTGCTCGATTTTTTTTTAATGACATTTTCTAAAAATGATTCCTAGCTAGATCGATTTATCGCCCCCGAAACCCTCTATATGCTAGATTTTATCAAAATCGTTGGAGCCGATTCCGAGATAAAAAAAAGAGGAAACGCTTGGAGAGGAAATTCGCTGATCTCATCGGTGATGTCCTTCAAAAGGGTTAGGTGCGTAGCACTCACAACCGCCGTACATGTATGACCAGATTTATGAACATTAGTGAGCCTAAGGAAGTATGTTTAGATTGTAGCAAGTGGCGCTCTATAGTCTCTGCCTACCCTAATGAGAAAAAGGCGTGATTGTATGTATAAATAATTAATATAATAATATCACGGCTTTAACTATCTTACTCACTTCAACCCTTTTTAGTGTCCCTCTGCTGGGCACGAGTCTTCTCTCAATTATCTTATGTGTTGAAAGAGTTTAGGCTTTAATCCTCACATACTGGCCAAGAGTTAATTGGTGACTATCATAAATAAATAAATAAAAAATAAAATAAAATTTTTTTTTTTTCAAACAACAATGATCCGTAATTCGAATCTTACTGCGACATATTTTTATAAATATTTTACTGTATTTTATTTAACTTACTAGCTTTCCGCTTGCGGCTTTTAAAAAATATTCCCATCTTATTTTCCTGGCGTAACACGTTTCTGCGAAAAGTGTTAGGTACACTGATAATTAGATTTTTGTCTCTTGCGAATATTTATTTTCTCACAACCAGAAGTGTCATGCCTCAGGCTTTTTCCTAAAATACAATACCATTTGGTACAAGATATAAATATTTACGAAACAATATTGCTCACGCTAGTAAATTCCCACCATATATGCTAAACGGTGTCTATAGACATCTGGTCAGATACTGGAACCACATAGCTGGACCCCGATTTTCGCACTTTAGAGATTTATGTCAAACTAGATATAATTATGTCGAATAATATGGCGAATGTAGATTGAAAAGTAATTTTCCTATTCGCAAAGTTAAGTTTACGATTCAACACACGACGTGCAACAAGTAGTCTATTGCAATTGACATCATATTATGTCGATTTCATTAGTTTTTAATTGACAATCGCCATTTTTTTTAGACATAATATGTCGAGTTCGATATAAATTTCTAAAGAGCAAGACTCGGAGTCTAGGGTATCTAGACAAATTACACAGCGATTACAAAAGGTCAAAAAGAACAAAATGTATTGTTCTGACATAAGATTGTCACGTGACAATTCGTAAATTATTGTAATTGCACAAGCGTGTGCGCATACATAAGTGCTCTATTATATCTCCTTTTACTCACAGAGTTCGGTAGGACGAATCGAGCGACACGACTGGTGAAAAATCCGACGAAGATTGACGACTTTACGTGCTCTCCGACGTAAGTCATAATATGTATAAATTTGGTCGTACACATCATTTTTGGTCGTGTGTATAATCCACTTAACCCTTTATATTCGGTCAAAAGTATCATTAATCTTAATATTTTAAGTTAATTTTAGTTGACATGACTAAGCTATTTCTATGGTATTAGCGAAAAAGTGCGTGTTTGTAATTTCCCTCATAATTACTTGTTATGTTTCAACATAATTCCTATCACTTTGTTCAAATTAAATAACCCAGCTACTGACAAAGTGTGTGGTTAAGGTTATGCCCTTGAAATATATTTAAATTTTTCCCTATTTATTTTTTTATCCTGAAATAGGCCTGAGCTTGACTACAACTTGCCTGATATTAAGCAATGATATAGTCTACGATGGCAAGCGCCTGCCCACTATACCGATTCATTTGTGGTTACGAATGAATTTCGGTGAGAAGGTGCAGTAGAATGATGCCCCTTATGGTTAGAAACCATAAAAGAACAACAATTTCGACTCACCCTCTTAAATGGTGTCACCAGACATCGCACCGGAACACAGCAAGGTCGCTTGGCTGTGCGGCTTTGTCTGGTAGGTGGTCACTAACCACGGCCGAAGCCTACCACTAGTTAATTACAAGTAAACTTAATTACCAGTTGATTGTCTCCTGATTTGCACCACCCGGGGAGCACGTGTGGGGATTCAGATAAAAGGTGCACTCCCACGGACGAAGGCGACTCAACTCCCAAAATGAAAATAAATAATATTATTATAAATTAATAAATGAAATAATATTTACTCTGTGACTTATTCATACGCAGCGGATCATTGATTTGCGGTTAATAATTTTTTTAACGCGCGGACTAGTGATGGTAAATAATGCGATTTTGCATACATTTCAAAGGCAGAATAGCATGCTAATTTTTTTTATTTTTTTTTACATCTGATCCCAAACTAAGCAGAGCTTGTACTATGGCAACTAGATAACTGGTAATATACTTCATATAATACTTTTCTTTTGTAAATATATACTTAAATATAGGTAATTACACCCAGACACAAGACAAACAGACATATTTAAACAAATGTTTGTCCCGGATGGGAATTGAACCCACGACCTGCGGCGTGAAAAGCATGTATCTTACCGACAACGCCACCGGCCCGTCGATCGAATTAGAATTGCGCTAGTATAACGATAGTTTATAATATAAAATAATAATAAAGAATATGATTTGAATGCTAATTAATCCATTAGCGTGGAGAGCCGTTATCTATTGTGAATGATGATTGCACCCTAGCGTTCGCGTCAGTTTGTATTACATGACTATCAAGAGAAATGCCGTTTTTTACACTAAATTGTAACGGCCTTACTCATAAAAAGTTCTAAGACTGTTTAAAATAGACTTGGTTCTTTCTTACTACTATAAATGTCAAGATGACAGACTAAGACTAATGAATATTTTAAACGACCTATTTTAGTTATAATGAAATAAAATACGTTTATGAATACGGGGGTAAGTTCTTAAAATATCATTCATATACGAAACCTGTCGAGTTCAGTATTGGTATAAAAAGGGAATTACAAAATAAGTAAGTATATTACTTTAGTTATTTACCATAAAATAATTAGATAATAAGCAATTTATAATAATAATAATAACCATTTATTTCAGGCTACAAGGCCCATCTATACTTCTATATCTATACATAATATTATAAATGCGAATGTAAGTTTGTTTGTTACGCTTTCACGCAAAAACTACGGCACCGATTTGGATGAAATTGGGTATGGAGGTAGTTTGAGACCCGAGAAAGGACATAGGATAGTTTTTATCTGACTGCGCAAAAAGAAGGTAATGTTTTGGCGCGATAACCGACATACACGCGGGCGAAGCCGCGGGCGGAAAGCTAGTATAAAATATAACACTCTATACAAATACAATATTAAATATTACCTAATCTAAATACTATAAATACAATATATTCTTTTTTATGAGTGCATGCAGTGGTTTAGCTGCTGGTTTAGTCTTTACTAGCTTCCACCCGCGGCTTTGCTTGCATGGTCCCTTTAGGGGGTGAGTTTTGAAAAATCGTTTATATATGCACCTGTAGGCCTCACACGGAACTTATGTACCAAGTTTGTAGTCTCGAAAACCAACGGTTTAGCCTGAGAGTTGATATGTCAGTCAGTCAATATAATTATTTAGATGTTCTACAATAAAATAGATTTTAAATATATTGATTTATTTTTAAATTGATTTTGTTATTGTGTCACAAGTAATATTCTCGTCAACCCTTTTAGTGTCTCATTGCTGGATACGGGTCTTCGCTCAACTGTCTTACGAGTTGAGAGAGTTTAGGCCTAAATCCACACACGCTGGCGAATAGGTGGATATTTTTTATGGCCGGTTTTTCTTCACCGACATTCAGTAGCAGCGATGAAATAAATGACACAAAGATGTGGCCGCACGACCGGGAATTGTACCCGCAACCATAGTTTTTTTAAGGCGAGGACCGTACCTGTGCGCCACCGCTGCTTTCACAAGTGCTAATACAAGAAAAAAATTGGAAAAAATTTGGTATACTTTCAGAAGGCGCCAGCCAAACGTAATAAATCCATGGAGTGACAACTTACCGATCTTACTGGCTCCCTGACTGTTTTAGGCTACTAAAAATATTTGTCAATCCATTAGTCGAACCCACAAGTGGTATTTCATGTCTGATCATTCTGATCTCATAAAACTTTCATACCCAACTCAATCACACAATACGAAAGATCAGCTCCGATATAACCCGACCTAATTACAATTGGCTGATCATCACGACCATGTTCGTTTATTTTTATACCAAATACAAAACGAATTCCTGCTGAGTTACATAATCAGTTGAGAAGAGAAATGTTCACGAAAGGCGGCTTTATTTTTAGCCCATTCTTAGCCCTATATCTGATTTATTGAGGAGTAGTTGTTATCTAAATCGTTATTTTTTATTTATCCGTAAAAAGTATTGAACTTTTTAGATTCAGGTAATAAAAGATATGTTAGGAAGTACCTACACACATATATATGACGGGCCGGTGGCGTGGTCGGTGTTTGTCACGCCGCAGGTCATGGTCACAGGATTACAGTAGACATGAATATTGTCTACATTTTCTTACTATTGATTGCTTTAGGTCCCAGACGTAAAGGCGAGCCGATTGCCGTATATCAGTCAGAATTTTCAATTGCCAAAAAATTTCAATGTATATTTACGTCGTTGGTGACCAGTGATTACCTCGTGGTCCTCAAAGAGAAGATAAACTGAGAAAATCATGACCAATTTTGCTTAAATTCGTCTAGACAGCAATTGTGAAATTGGCTGAAGATAAAATTGAAATCTTCCTCACTAACTCATTAGCTATCGCATTTCACTAAACAAGCTCTTCAATTTGTTACTTTCCTAACGAGAGTGTCAACACCACGAGCTACCAATTTACGTCGCCCTCAGTCAAAAGTTAATAGGATTTTAGACCCTAATCACACGGTATTGAGTGGTTTCCAAATGCTTTATAACTTTATCAGTGTTTGATTATTGCCTCTGCGATAGTGATGCAATTCTAGATTCCAATATGAATATCGAAATACTAATACAGTGCAAACTTTTGAGCATAATGGGGCTGTTTATTGGGTACTGAATTTAGGTAAGTACTAAGGTAAAACTAGTCTAGTGACCCTAGAGAGCGCACAGCTGATACAGCCGTACGTGGATGACAGTTCATTTGCGATTACTTATTTTTTACATATCAAAATAAATGAGTTGAATAAAATTAGTTTTAAGTATATTTTCTCAAAGTTTGCGCACAGGTTAAAAGTTTTCTTATATGTACGCAGTGAGATTAAACCTATTAAACCCTAAGCAAACCGAGGGCGAGTCAAGGCGAGACAAATCAATCTAAAATCGTAAGTTTACAGATTACCTTCAAGCTTTTAGTCCGTACAATGTCAAATGTCTACAAATTTACGCTCAAACAATGCCGCATTTCTGTTGTGTCATTCAAAAAATATGGTTTTGTAAGCTCAAATTCTACGATGTGTTTTCACACGACTTCATCACTTTCATTGTTATATTCTTAAAATGGGAGATGTAAAACATTTTGTAAATAGCTGTAATATAGATTATACTTTATAAGCCTTTGATTTTATTATGAGTTTGCGTGTAAATAACCACTGGTAGCAATAGTAGAATATAGATGCTTTTAGCACTAATGGAGTAAACAACTAGAATGGAATCCGGTCGCAAAACATTTCAGCTTTTGGGTTTTACGCATGTATTTATTTGTGTTTGTATATTTTCAATATAAAGTTTGTTTTACTACGGCTTATGTTTTTGCGTGGTGTATTATTGACTTACTGATATTGTTTTTGTTTATCTATCATTAAAATATATGTAGGCTTTCCAAGGGTTTTTAGACTAAAAATATCAAGATTAGCAGACAACTTTAGGTAGGCGTGAATAATCGGGTAAGAAGACGGTATTTCAATAAAATAACTACAGCAAATATCACTTCACTCCCATCTCTCGATAGCACAATCATGAATTCTAACAGGTAATTACAGATCGTTAAGATTACGTTGGATTAAATAGTAACGTTCACCGAGCACGTTATTGCATCTGCACTACCGTACGCCAAAACGGTTCAACACGCAATGTAAGATGGCCGCTTCACCCGCGCTCGGTGTTCATTCGTTCGCTCATAATGACATTCTCGAGTGACAGGTTACTTCAAAGACGGACGCGATGACAGTATAAAATGACAGCCGATGCATTGAGAAGCAGATGTGCCAACATATATTTGGTTGGGATACTATTTCCACTTCAACCCTTTTTAGTGTCCCAGTGCTGGGCACGGATTTTCTCTTCACTGTTTTACGAGTTGAGAGAGTTAAGGCCTTAATCCAAACACGCTAGCCAAGCGCTGGATTGGTGGTTGGACGATATCACATGTTCTCGAATGATTAGTTCTTAGAGATGCCGGTTTCCTCTTGATATTTTCATTCACTGATACTGACCGTAGTTACTATTGCATCGAAGATACAATTTTATTGCGTAGCAATGTGTTATGTGTTTTGTTTTTAAATTTAATCTATTTTTGTACTTCGCAAACTATTATGGTAAATTCTTGCGTTTTTGGGTTGGTTTGTTTGAGTGCCAAGCTCCAGGAGTGCGCCTGGTGGTCTCGGCTGAATAAAACTAACTTTTGTATGAAAATGAATTGAATCTTATAATATAAAAATGAATCGTAAAATGTGTTGGTAAGCTCGAGAACGGCTAAACTGATTTCGTTAATTCTTTTTTTAGAATGTTCCTTGAAGTACGAGGATGGTTCTTACGCAAAGAAAAATAAAAAAAAAATCACCTCCTCAGAAACGGCTTGACCTTCGTAATCTATTTTCGGACCCGGTAGGTGGCACTGCTTTACCGGGCAGGACAACGTCTGCGGGGTCCGCTGGTTGTATATAAAAGTGATATATAAATCGCCGATGCGTGCGTTTTAAGCCCGACATATCTGTCAAGCAAGTAAGGGCCTCCAGAGGACGCGCGGTGCTGATGACCGGCTCAAGCGCCTCTATCAGATGTAGGACCACGATTTAAAGCAAACGTAATTGCTTGTAAGGAGGTTTCAGGTAATGCGTTGCGCCACTAGCAGCCGCCATGCGCCGTGAAATGTGTTCTCGGTAAAATGTATTTATTAATTATCTTTCTTGATATATCTATCATATCCGCGATCTAAAATAAACCTCTATCTTTAACTTTCAGTATGGCAGTCAGAGGACCTGTCCACACAGACTAAAAGGTTTCAAGTTGTCGTTCAATGTGTAGCCTATCATTTTAATTAAAACTTTATTGTTGCGCCCTGCGAAATTGAAATTTAGTAAGACATATTTTGCTACGTTGCAAACTAAATAAATGGAGCAAGCAAGTAAAAGTATGGTACTCAAGAGTACACCCGAAGACAGGGGCGTCCAAAAACAAGATGGAGTGACGATATCCGGATAACTCTAGGACCATACTAGACCAGAGTTGCTGAAGATCGAGCTCAATGGAGAGATTTGGCAAAGGGCACGCTGAATTGCGAGATATATTGTGAGAGATAAAATCCATAAAACCACAGATAATATAATACTGTACTAGTAAAACTAAGTGTTGAATTGTATGCAGTTCGGAATAAAAGGGTTATATTATTATTAAGACGTCATATTAATAGGAATTATCATACATTATTGTCACATATCACATTTATATATCGGGAAATTATTCTGCCATCGTAAATGAAGCTACTGTGTTTTCAATAGATGGCAGTATTGTCTTCGTTTACAAGATAGTTAGGATAGAAACTGAAATAATAAAATATATATTTTTTTAATATTTTTATAATAATATCGTGATCATCACACAAAGATTTGTCCTGGGTGGTAATCGAACCCACAACCTTCGGCTTAGCAGTTAGCGTCACTAGCCACTACGCCACCAGGCTAGTAAAAAAAATTACTTATTAAAATGATTACAATTTCCAGAAATCAGTCACTGGTACTAAAAAAGCCTACATGGTTCCTGGTCCGTTTCCAATTACTGCATCCGCTGCATTGTTACCGAACTACATATTGAACTTTGCCTAGGTCTAACAAAAAGTTCGGTCTGACGAACTAGCAAAAAAATACTACGAAAAATTTATTTTTTTATTTTGAGCTCCAGCCGTTTTAGTTGCATGCCTGATTTAATTAAAACGAATATCACCGTAGTTTCTATCAAATATGTCGTTGGGTTTTTCCTATCCGATAATTGAATTCTGCATTGCCCTACTGAAAATGGAAAATAATTTTCTTTGCCTGTCTCAATAATATTTAATTTACTAAAAATAAACGCTAACTGTAGTTATCATAATAGCCTGTTTAAAACAACGACAGCAATATTATCTAAATATTCGATTAAAATCGAATTAACCGCATAATCGAATGGCATTTGCAATTTGCACCGCTATCACGACCCGGCTAATCGATTCATTTAGACCCAAAATGGGAACCGTAGCTATAAGGATTCAAATCGACCACATAATCGAATAACATTTGCAACTCGCTGACACAATCCAACGAATGTACATACATGTGAATGGTAATTACCAAACTTTTTTTTTAACCTTGGCTTGATTACCTATCGATTTTGTTGGACTTTAGACGGTATTTTTATTTTGTTTATGAGAATGCACACGAATATTAAATTCAATTTCCATTACTTATTTTACTACATTCTGAATTGAAATTAGGTACTATAGTTTGACAAATGTATGTACTCTATAGTTCTCTATCTGGAAATTGTGTTTATGGTCATTAATTTTTATAATTTGAATTTAGAATATCACGAGGTACCCCGTATATGTCGCTTTACCTACAAGGTATAGCGTTTTGATCTTTAGGTAATTGTATAAAGCCATCGCTACAAACGAGCTAAAGTCTTCAATGCGATTAACCCAAGGGTGCGGAGGCCCAAACTGCCAATTTCAATTACAACCCTCTATTCAAATGTGTTGACGCCTGTGAGGGCGTTTAGAGATAAGCTCTAAGATATATAAGCTATTGTATGATGCTATTGTCTTCGCTGTTTCTTGTTTCATAATCCCAGTATTGAGGTGATGATACCTCGTCTGCGATTCCAACGGAACTTCCCATGACAAGAATAATAATTTGTGGCACCACCCTTCTACTGCTCTCCCTTTTTTGCGCTAATTCTATTGATGCTTACAAGGTGGCCCTTGTTGTATTCTGAATAGTATGTGTCGATGGAGTCGGAGATTGAAACCTGCTTATTTTTCCTTCGGCACAGAACCTGACTGTGTGCCCCAAGAATTGATTATTTATTAAGGTAACTTCACAGCTTGTGGTTAATACATTTGAAGGCTTTAGACTAAAAATCAGGATTAGCAGACAACTTTAAGTAAGCGTGAATTATCGGGTAAGAAGACGGTATTCCAATAAAATAACTCCGGCAAATATCACTTCAACCCGATCTCTCGATAGCACAATCATTAATTCTACCAGATAATTACAGATTTCTAAGATTATATTGGATTAAAGCGTAACGTCCACCGAGCACGGGGTTGCATGCGCACCTTCCGACGACGCAACCGTCCAACACAAAGTGTCAGCCCTTCTCAGATGGCCGCTACACTCGTCCTCAGTGTTCACTCGTTCGTTCATAATGACATTTTTGAGTGACAGCTGACTTCAAAGACTTCATGACAGTATAAAATGACAGCTGATATATAAAGAAGTGGATGTACCAACACATACATGTGGTACATTTATATCAATCGTTACGCCAATTATAAATAATCTAAAGCGAACATACATTATAATAATACCTATACCTACTTCTTTTCTTATTGTAATCTGTTGGTGTGTGTGTATTTATAGGCTCTGCCTACAGATTGTATGAATTGAACCCCAATTGGACGTAAATCTGTAATATAAAAATGAATCGCAAAATGTGTTGGTAAGCGCATAACTCGAGAACGGCTGAACCGATTTCGCTAATTCTACCTAGAGAAAAAGTTAGAAAGCTCCTCCGAAACATCTTGACCGAATTTTATGAAATCTTATAGGTCGTATTCTGTTTTCGGACCCGGTAGGTGGAACTGCTTTACCGGGCAGGACGACGCCTGCAGGAGCCGCTAGTAAATAATAAATCCACCAAGATAATTATACGAAATTCAGCTGTGAATAAATCTAACGCAAGAATTGCAGTCATTTTTAAAGGAACGCGTAATTATTAGCTCACTGTTGAACTTAATTGTTTGTCAGAGGACAATACTTTTTCTTCTTGTAGTCCATTCTCTTTTGTGATGACAGAGTTTTAATTTTCAATCTTGCACAAAGGATTCGGTTCTTCCTTATTTTCTAATAATGAAACTCAATTTTAAAATGTTTCTATAGCAATAGGTATGTGTTAAATACAGTAGGTTCTTATACAAACAAATCTATAAAAAGGGTACTTAGGGGCACGTATTTTTTGCTCCAGCATTTAAAAGAAACAATATTAAGATTTTTTTTTTCTTTGTCCCACTGCTGAGCAAAGGCCTCCCCCAAATTCTTCCATTTTGTCCGGTCTCCCGCGACCTCTGGCCATCCAATATAGAATGTATCCAGATCATCCCGCCATCTTTTTCTCGGTCGGCCTCGGCGACGGCTACTGTCTTGCGGCACCCAGTATGTGGCTATTCGGGCCCATCTCTCTGGCTGCATCCGACTCAAATGGCCAGCCCACTCCCATTTTAACTTGGCCGTCTTGTGGCCCACATTAAGATATAACGTATTAAAGTTATGGAATGGGAGTGCGCTACGACACACCTCTGTATGAAACTTACCTAGATATGACGTCATTCGAGATTTCGCTTAGAATTATCGCGTATAGGTTACACAAAAAATAAGAGTCCAATATTTTAAAGTTTTCCAACAAAAAATGTTGTCATCCCTATTTTTAGTGATAAATTAAGTAAAATATTTGTAAGGGGGAATAATAAGCCGTTCGATTGGGCTATCTGTGCCCGGGAGGTCGCGGACTCGATTCCCGCCCCGGACAATATTTGTGTAACGACATAAAATTTTTTCGGTGTCTGGTTGGTTAAGGGACTACCCTCGCACGTTAAGCCGTCGGTCCCGGTTGTCATTTAACACATCTATGACAATCGTTACATGTAGTCAGTAGCCAATATAATCTGACACCTGGTCTAACCATCTCGGCTACTGGTTCCCTACGGGTTTCGAGGTCAGATGGCAGTCGCTCGTATAATTCTGGTATCTAGCAGCATCAGGTTACGCTGGGAGCCGACTGCAATAGAAATGGGAAAAAGGCAAGGGGAATGATGATGATGATGATGATTTGTAAGGGGGAATAACACGTGTAAAAAAAAAGCCGGAATAGATACTTCTACGCTACTTGTGTTCAAAACTAGCTCGGTTTAAAAATAACTTGATTTTATTTCCTTAGCTGAGTTGGCTTGTCTCCAACCTATACAAACATGAGGAACACAAATTCTGGGTCACAACACGATTAAGTGTGAAACTTTAGTCACATAATACCTACCATAATAGACAACATTATAAAATTTTAATAGCATCAGTGTACACGTATGTCTAAAGCCGCGATAATATGAAATACACTAAACAATTATTATTACCTCCCAAATTTTACTTTCTCCTGGCACACCGCTGGCTCCCACAATCAGCAGTAACGCAGCGATAGCGACTTCGCTTTTGAAATATAAATGTCGCGGGTTCGATCACCGGTTGTGGTCAGACATCTTTCTGTAAATTGTTTCATCACCGCTGCTCAATATCAGGAAAGAAAATCATCGCAAGTGATTCGAATTGTGAACTTAAACCATTCTCGAACTAGAACACACAAAAATTTTTGTCAGAATCCTACCAACCGTTTAGTTAGTTAATTCAGGTATAAATGAACATTAGAATTGTTATAAGAAAAATGGTATTTTAATACGAAGTTTAATATTAAATGTGACATTAAAACACGAAGGCGGTAGTTGGAATTAGTATGACATTTAATAGAAAATTGGTTATCGTCATCATAGTTAACACAAGTTGTTACTACGACATTTATTTTCTACTACTTTCCGCCCGCGCGTTTGTCGGTTATCACCATTAACTCCTTTTTGCGAAGTTGGATAACACTGTCCTTCTCCGGGTCTCAAACCATCTCTATTAATTGTCATCCAAATCGGTTTCATAATTTAAGCGTGAAAGCGCGACAAACAGACAGACAGACTTACTTTTGCATTTATAATATTATTATTACTAGCGGATCCCGTAGACGTCGTTCTGCCCGGTAAAGCAGTGCCATCTACAGGGTACGAAAATAGATTACGACCGAATCTCAGACTATTGAATATACATAGGTATAAGATTTCATAAAAACGAAGTCAAGCTGTTTAGAAGTTGTTTTTTTAATTTTTCTCCGAGTAAAAACCATCCTCGTACTTCAAGGAATATCTAAAAAAAGAATATTAGCGAAATCGGTTCAGCCCGTTTTGCGATTCATTTGTAATGCATCGCAAATACATTTCAGATTCATTAGGGCAACGGTATACAACTTTTCTAAAAAAATATATAATAACTAGCTGCCCCAGCGAACTTCGTACCGCGCAAAATTGTGAATCTAAACCATTCCCAGATCCCCTTGAACACACACAAAAAATTTCATCAAAATCGGTCCAGTCGTTTAGGAGGAGTTCAGTCACATACACACGCACACAAGAAATATTTAAATTAAGATAATCTAGGTACTTACCAAATTTTTTTCGGAACATTTTAGCTGCCGAAAAAAGCGCATCAAAATCGTCCCATCCGTTTAAACGCGGAAATATATTTGTACGTAGTTACACTAGTTTCGTAGAGAGTATATAAAAATAAGGCAAACAGTATGTGGAGATACTCTGATTGAAAATCTCAGAGGAGCGGCTAGCAAGAATTGGATGAGAAAAGCCGCGGTTGTGCTCAGTGTTACGCTTTAGGAGAGGCCTACGTTCAGCAGTATACTAGAATAGCCTGATGATGATGGTGAAATGGTATACCTACCTATTACCTGTGTTGCGCTTTTTGTTAAATTTCGTACCTTCATCTGTACGAAGTATGATAATTAAGGTGAAATAAATAAAATACGTAAAAGGAAATGGAAATTATTAATTATTTAAATAAGCACTTCAAAATGCTATGCTTATGTAAGTTTGATATCTTCTAATTTAAGGTTGAGATTCTTGTCAGTGCAACTGATTAATCTTTTTTCATTTGTCTGCTTCTTTTACCATGTAAGTTCATAGACCGGGTAAACAGAATGTGATAAAAGATCATCTATTCCGTTACCTATTACAAGATTTGTGAATGATAATAATATGATAATAATCTCAAGTAATGAAGAGAAATTAAAATTAGCACAAAATTCAGACAATTGTGTTATTAGTAAGTTCTAAATTAAATTCAAATGAAAACTCTTATCATTTATCTATATCTATACTTTACTTCTATACTATAATATTATAAATGCGAATGTAAGTTTGTTTGTTACGCTTTCACGCAAAAACTACTGAACCAATTTGGATGAAATTGGGTATGGAGGTAGTTTGAGACCCGAGAAAGGATATAGGATAGTTTTTATCCGACTGCGCAAAAAGAAGGTAATGTTTTGGCGCGATAACCGACATACACGCGGGCGAAGCCGCTGTCGGAAAGCTAGTAACAAATAAAGCAAACATTTAAAATGTTTATGGCATGACACCTACTGACTTGACGGACTTACTTGATTTGACGGGCCGGTGGCGTGGTCGGTAAGATACTTGCTTTTCACGCCGCAGGTCGTGGGTTCGATTCCCACCCGAGACAAACATAAGTGATGAACATTTGTGTTTGTGTCGAGTCTGGGTGTAAATTATCTATTATAAGTATATGTTTACAAAAGAAAAGTATTATATGTATAGTATATACCAGTTATCTGGTTTCCATAACACAAGCTCTGCTTAGCTTGGGACCAGATGACCGTGTGTGTTAATGTCCCAGACTATTTATTATTATTATTTATTTACCTATTCTTTTGTTTGGTTCGTATAACTAATCCTTTGCTTTCCCCTTTAACGCTATCCTTCTATACTTCCCTCTAAGATGTATTTTTATAAAGGTGACAAGTCATAAATTTTCTAAGCTTCAAAGACTAAATGAGTTTTGTATAAAACAAAGTCGCTGCATCATCCAAGTAGTAATCGATGGAGTGCGGTCGTGTCGGTCTATTTTTGGCGCTTCGTTGAATAATTATTTATTTAAGCATGCGGCATACTATTTTAACTACACTGTAAACGATTAGTTAGTGGTTTATTGATGTTTAGTATTAAAATCTTCATCAAGAATTTAACTTGTTAGGTACTAACAATGAAATACTGGACGTCGCGCGCCACTGCGTTGGTTATACTTTAGAAATCAACAACTAGATAAAGAAATATCGTGTTATTGTGTTTTTTACAGAGGATATAATACTAATTAATTATTTGATATGATTTATAAAAGACATGAATAGGTTTGGTCTTTTAACAACGTTGGCACTTGGCGTCACACTGTGGGAATGTGAACATTGCTGAAAATCAGTGCTGTGGGTCACCTCACCAGAGGTACTCACAGGGTTTTTTGAACAATGTCCACGTTTGACTCTGATAGCTTACACTGATGGCTCAGTCTTTTGTTTTTCATTTCTTTTTTTATTGTATTTGTTTTTTTTATTTGATTGTGTGTGTCCTGCTTGTGACAAATAGACGTTTTGTCTTTGTTTTCTTTCTTTCTAGTATAGTATTTTATTTGTTTACTTCAGTTAAATTAAAATTCCCTGTTCAGGAAAACATTTTAACCAGTGCGCAAACTTTGGTAAGTTAAATAATACCTGTCTATTCTTTGTTTAAAATTTTAATAAACACATATTTTTTATAAGTCACAATACAAAAAAAATTAAGTTATCGCTAACGAAATAAATTTAATATTGATTATTATATTTCTGTCACCCGTGCGCCGTCAAATCAGCTGTGCGTTGGCCCTACCACTGACCGCTAATTTTACGCCGCGCGCTTTCTTCGATATTATTATGAAGAGATCGTACCAAAATGGTTGAATTTATGTCGAATGAAGAAATTAAAAATATGTGTTGACCAATTAATAGTAATGTGTTCTATTGCTGATTCAGAACCACAAACAAAATTCGAAACGAACCTCGTCTCTGGACGCTGTGGGAAAAAATCAA
Organism: Meganola albula; assembly: GCA_936450015.1. Lineage (NCBI taxonomy): Eukaryota > Metazoa > Arthropoda > Insecta > Lepidoptera > Nolidae > Meganola > Meganola albula. The sequence continues at coordinate 5,038,177 of OW388155.1, read as the reverse complement.
TATTTTGAGGATTAAACTTTTATATAATATGCTGAGGTACTGTCGGTACTGACCGAGACCGTGCCGTTGTCACAATGATATGACAGATGAGAACACGTTGCTGCCCAAGTAGCCACGACATCGGAGCGGTAGATAATATGTCTGGTATTATTACGAGTGAATAAAGATTGGCTGTCACTCGCAGTCGTCGCTAATGTAGGTAGACACGAACAAATGTGTTAGCCACTCATTGGTCTTTCAATATCTGTAGGATTATTACAAATGGCGAACCCGCACAATAACGCAGATTTGGTAGGTCATTGAGTAGATCTTGACATCTATAGAGGCATTTTTTCTTGTCACTAAATCTGAAGACATGGTTCAGATTTTTCTTTATCATAGAGGTAGTTTCAAAACTGCGCAGTGGTATCTACTTCGCCTTCGAAATAAAAAGTTACGGATTTGACTCCCGGTCGTGCGTACACATATTTGTGTGAATTGTTTTATCATTGCTGCTCAATACTAATGAAGGAAGGCATTCGAGGACATGTATCATCGACCAACCCGTGGTTGGCCAGTGTGTGAGAATTAAGGTCAAAACTCTTTGACCTCAAGATAGTTCAGAGAAGACCCGTGTCCAGCAGTGTGACCCTAAAAATGGTTGAAAAGAGTTTCAAAATTAAGAAGAGTTCTCATAAATAAACTACCGCGTACTTATTTACTTTTTAATCTACGTTGTAACATGACGTACTGAAATGGGTAATATATTCAAAGCTTAGCATAATAGCTTTTAAGAAAAAGCCAATTTTGGTAATCTCTTAACATATCAGTAGCATAAAATTTTGAGATTATGAAGACTTACGGAAATATCGGCTTTAAATAAACATTTACTGCTCGATTAAGGGCCAAAGCAAACGTGCTACTTTTAGATCAGCGATCAAGATGGAGCGACCAACACTTCACATACGCCAGTCGAAGATTGAGACGTATTTTAGAAGCAGCAACTAAAAATACTCTTCACAACTAGGATGCTTGGTATGATTGCGTGCTATGGATGCGCACTATTGGTGTGCGCAATTTTACTATGCATGCTATGAATGCTTGCTATAACCGCGTGCGCTGATATCGAGGGATCTCGTAGCTCGAACTGCACCCTTTCCCTGTACAGGTCGTTTGCGATGATTGCGTGCTGTGGATGCGCACTATTGGTGTGCGCAATTTAACTATGCATGCTATGAATGCTTGCTATAACCGCGTGCGCTGGTATCGAGGCATCTCTTAGCTCGAGTTGCTCATTGTCCCTGTACAGCTCGTTGAAAGCTTGTTCATTACGTTGAAAGAAAATGATGCGGTTATACAATGCGTATATCAGCATCCTTTTCTTTTAACGGAATCAAAGTCATTTTCAACACTCATAATACGCATTCATATACCTCGCGACGCCACTATATAGCTCATCTTATACACACCGCTACATACTGACCATCAGTAGAAACGATCTATTAGTTCCTTAACTTTACCTCCACATCCTTGCAGCATATGTATGAAATATATCTGGTAGAAAAGCATCATTACATTCTTGCGCGAATGACGAGATGAATTGCGGGACTTGACACGAGCCGTGAATGTGAACAAGCATTTGACTGACCTGTTCAAGTTTGAAGTTTGAAGGCAGAACCTCACTTGAAACATGAGATGCTACCTACACTATATTGAATCAGTAAAGTGAAAATCAATAAAAATTATATGAAACCAAAAAGGTTGAATATATGAAAAGGGTTGGAGCTTGAATTGAAAAAGAAGCCAATTCCGTTGTATAATAACAAATATTATGCATGGATTTTGCTAAATTAGCATACCTTTCACCGGTTAGGTAAACCTTTTTATTGAATCAGTGCTGGTTGCTTTGTATAAAATGCTTTGTATGTATTTAGTAGAGGACTAGCTACACCGTGATGTTACTGTTCGAAATGTTTAATGGTTGTATATAACACTCGCTCAGAGATCAATAGACAGAGATAGACAGTGCTCGCACCATGTTTTTGTGCAATTATGTTTTTACATCTAGATAAACAAGGTAAACAAGTTTAGGTTGAGCACTTGAGTGACCACGAATTGGCAAACGTAGCGTAGGACGCCCTCAGACGCGGTAGAGTGACGATTTCATCAGGGCGACAGGAAAGAATTGCATGCTCAGTGGGTGCTTTGGGAGAGGACTATGTTCAGCAGTGGACTAGAATAGACTGATGATAATGATGATGATCTAGTTTAACTAAAATTATAAAGCTGAAGAGTTTGTTTAGTTGAACGCGCTAATGTAAGGGACTACTGATAAGATAGCCATTTTATGCCACTACTGCATACAAATGTAGAACAAGCTGGCAGAGCCGCGGCAGGAAGGCTAGTTATAGGATAAATACAGCCCGTGTGTTCCCCGTCTGCTCCCTTCGATGACGGTTTCAGTCAGTATCGGACTATGCGATATAATCGTTGAATGTAGTCCACAGTCTAATCCCTATTAAAGATGGAGTTGTTCGGTACCGTCCTCCTGAGCCGAATTTGTCCTCACTTGAGGAGCCTTGCTATTGACAAGTTTTACTTAGTAGTTTAAAGCTGGTTTTATTACCACAGAAACTATATTTTTTTTTATTACTTTTTTGTTAGTGTTGCGAGGTTGTTTAAAATACGATCCAAGAACGATTCAACCATAGACTCTTACATATTACTTTCACAAAAATTATTCCACGACCAGACAGTAAGTAGTTACTAAGTACTCGAGTACCTAGAAAAACATATTAGGCGCTTAATTAAGTCACCTAGGGTTGTTTTGCTATTAATTGTTTGCATACCAACGTATGTAGCATGTCAGGCTACTGTAATCTACGATATAAGTCTCGTGGGCATATTTTATTTGACATTTTAAAACGGTTCATTTTACAGTGATGATACACATTGTTAAAACGTCTGGCAAATTTTTAGCGCAAATTTTTACTATCTTAGGTTGTTATGTACCAGAAAACGGTAAAAGAGATGTGTGTTATACTAATGATTATTTATCTTTATATATATAATTCTTCTGTGAGTGTGTATGTCACTGAACTTCTCTCAAACGACTGGACCGATTTTGATGTATTTTTTTGTGTGTGTTCAAGGGGATCTGGGAATGGTTTAGATTTACAATTTTGCGCGGTACAAAGTTCGCTGGGGCAGCTAGTGATTTAATATAATTGGGCCCGGCGCGGATCCTATGGAGAGGATGCCCCCGAGTTTTTCAAATCCAAGTTTCTTTACTAAAAATTCGCCGTTTCAGTACTCGCAAGCGGGTCTTAAAGTCCTTTACTGATTTTTGGCTAATGACTAACCCGATAACTATGCGGCAATCCATCTAAAACATGGTCGCGCTTAACATAGCTTAACCTCGCCGATCGGATAAGAATCAATGAAACCAACAATTTATGAGCATCTCTTTCTTCCAGTTCTAAACATTAATAACTAAAACAGGCTCTATATTCAACAATTTGACAAATAACAAGATCACAGTTAGCTGATATTTCAAACGCTAACTCCTTAGAAACCTCTCAAGAGCAAATTTAGTTATCTCCCACTTGACCGCTCGTCAAGGGCTTGGAAACGTACCTACATCTCTCTATAGTACTATCATTTGAGTACAATTAGATAATCTCTTAGTAGAATTATTGTGAACAATCTCTATAATATCTTCATCTATATAACACTCGCAATTAACAACCCGGCCCAGTGTATGGCAAGCAGAGACGTCGTCCACCACTTAGATAACGAGCGGAAGTCATTGGTGGTAGCCTCGTTTCAACGAGCAACAGTTTGGAATATAGGATCTCCGGAAGGGTGAGCCAAGGCCACCGGGCTGTTCGGTGATTTCGAGAGCAAATTGCAGCTTGGCACCGAGGCCTTTGAAAAACTCATGTTTTAGTGAGTAGACCGGGTTTGTTCCTCTGAGTATGAGAATTCGCTTGCCGAAAACGGGAGTCTCACATACCCTCTCACTCTTCGCACTCTCGGATCGAAGCGATGCAAAACGTGAAGAGTAAATCCTACAAATGAGTGCTGTACTAAAAAAGTATATGGGATTTATCCAATAAATACATTTATTTGCAAAAGTATGATAATACAAATAATAAGATAATTTATGTAATTATGTATCGTATTTGATGTAATCAAATAAAATAAAAATCTGCAAGGAGGTTGACTTGTTTAGCAATTGCCACCCAATGCGAGAACGCTGCCAGCTTTCGGTACGATCCCGGACGATAACGATGCGAAATAATCTTTTTGCCCATACTGTTTAAGAAAGGTATTAGTCAGATTAGTTTTTTATTTAGGTTAATGTTTAGAACCCATTATTGGTTCATCCTTTTAACAATGCTTATAGTTTTTATCCGTGTGTATCATTCGTTTAGCGTCGCGTGCTGGTTCCTTATGCATGTTTGATGTATGGGCGCGCCAACTGACCGTCCAAATGTTTTATTATTTTTAGAGCAACTTATAAAAGTCACATCGTATTTAGTGCAATAGGTCGAAGCCGATGTATCGATTAGTTTGAAAGTAGTAACATGTATCGATAGTTTTATTATCTGACCTAATTTTGTTGTTTTAACTCGATTATGGTCAAATGGAGCGGTGTTATGTTTGGTATTATTTTGGTATTTCTGAACGGTAGTTTACAAATATATGTGATCCATCTATATTAATTAATGCACAGCCTTTAATTAATATGAAGGATGTAATACAAGGAATGTATATACATTGATCCAGTATTTTCAGAAGCATCCAAGCTTCCGAAAATTTTACGAGATTATATCTAACCAGATTTGAAGAACATTGTGTACACAATGTTCTTCAATACGCCTATAGAAAGTTGATAATATTTCATATAGGGTTCTCTCACATAGGTGTAGGTACAAATCTAGTATTAACGGTGCTCCTACGCAGTAATTCAAATTACCCAACTAGATAAGTTTGATAAAGTGATAGGTAGCATATTAGGCACCCACACTAAAATTAAAGAGCTTATCCCAACGTAAATATGATATGTAGTTAACGCATATACCTAGTTACTTCTACTAAAATAGATTATTTTCTAAAATTTAGGCGAATATTGAAATAAAACTATTTATAGATTTTTGGATTCAGACCACCACCCGTCACCATGTAGTCTGAAAAATCTTTGAAATGGCAGGATTTAAAATCTAAAATAGACCATGATAAAATTCGTTACAAAATGTTTAATTTCAATGTGTTCTATGATTGATTCCGATGTCAACAAAATTGAACTTCATTGTGCGCCAGAGGAACCCCAGACGGTTGCGAGGGAAACCCGAAGTTAACGAGGTATGTACTTTCGAGGTAATACGTGTGGACCTCAATATTCTCGGTACAACTATATTATTATATGTGCCAGCATGTGAGTTGCCTCTGGTAATTCACAGCATTTGCTGAATAACATTCCACATTTGGCTCTGATGCTGATGGGTCACACTTTTTGTTTTATATTTACATTTATGTCAAGGCTTTCGACTAAGATCAGGATTATCAGACAATTTTAGGTAGGCGTGAATATTATTGTGTAAGAAGACGGTATTCAAATAAAATAGCTACGGCAAATATCACTTGAACTCGATCTCTCGATAGTACAATGATAAATTCTACCAGATAATTACAGATCGCTAGAATTACATTGGATTAAAACTTAACGTCCATTGAGCACGTTGTTGCAGGCGCACTTCCCGATGACGCAACGGTAGTACGGCACATCACAAAGTATTAGCTCGTCTAAGAAGGCCGTATCACCCGTCCGTGCATGGTTCGTTGACTCGTTCGTTCATGCTGACATTTTCGAGTGACAGCTGACTCGAAAGGCGATCGCGATGACAGTACAAAATGAGAGCTGATGTATTGAGAAGCGGATGTGCCAATATACATTTTCTGTTATTTGTTATCTTTTTGGTTTGTTTTGTTTTTGATAAATGTGTCATGCCAGCAACCAAATAACACCAAAAGGTTGTAGTTTTAATTGTATTATGGTAATCAGTTTAGTATTTAGGTAACTGGTAATTTATGGAAAATATTGAATAAAAAAGTATAATATGGCATCTGGGCAAAGTGAGGACGGGTTGATAATATATTATTATGTAGTTCCGCACGCCTCAAGCACTTTTGGAACGCAAGCCCGGGATTGAATTTTCTTGTTTGTAAATATGTGAGATTCTAAACGAAACGTTTCTGCGATATGAAATTCACGTACTTGTATTTGAGCTCTGTGTATTTAGAAACTACTATTCTTTTACTAAAACACAGACATTACAACTAAGTATAGCTAAATTCGCTAAACGTAGCCTAGAGGCTAATACTTATTTTACTCGACATCGACAGAGCAAATTAGGCGGGGTTATTGCATGATAAATAATTCATTCCGATTTAAATTTAAACCTCATTAATTCATACTGATTTAAATCAAAGATAATTATTATTTCATTATTATATTATTGTATGTTTAATTATTAAATGATTACTACCTGAAATTACTACCTGTCTATTTCTATAAATGTCTGTGTTTATGTTGTTGATGTGACTTGCCTAAATAAATAAATAAATTAATAAATGTTATGCAAGGGTAAGGAACCATAATGCTGGACATACACCCTTAGGTCTACCGGAGTAGTCTGCTTGTGCAGCTGTTCTTACACCTGCACAGGCAGACCACTCCAGTACGGTCGACCTGCTCACTTGAGCAGTGTATGTGGAACTTCAGTTTACCGGAGAAATCATCTCATACACAGGTGCACTGTATTTTTTTTTCGAGGCGAAATCGTTTATGTATGTCTGGATCAGGGCGTGACACAGTTAAAAATGTTGATTTTAGAACTTGCCCCGGTCGCACATGCTTATCTGTACAGGCATACCTCTCCTGTAGACTAGTGTGTATGGCCAGCATTATGGTTCCTTAAAAAAATAACTTAGTCACAAAAGTGCCATCCATATTATGTTTAAGATTGATAATTAATTATTTTGGCTACTGCAAATGCAGAGACCGCCGAGCGGTGCAAATATACCTAGTAATTTGAGTACAAATTACATATTTGAGCCGTTTGGGGTTGAAACACTTGATTGTGGGGCCCGAGCGCTCGTACGCTTTTCAATAAAATATCAAGACGTCTGTAAACTTTCCCATGACCACAAGGATGGCCTACACCTTGGTCAAAGAATTACTGGGCACATTCCCCCAAGGCCTCGATTCGGAGAAATTCTATGACGCGCTATCTAGTTCGTTTTTAATTTTATCCAAGTTGTATTTTGTTATATAAAAATTAAAATGAATGCTCCAGTAATATAGAAAAAAAGATTTACAATTATATTTGTACGTAGGCAGATGAAGTTACCTTAAATACGGTAAATTCAAATGTGTACGCATAACTTGACAGTGATGTATTGCTAGAAATCTCATCAATTTTGTGCTAAATAAAGCAATACATAAGAACCATAACATACGAGAGCGGAGTCTCCTACTTCAAGCATAATCTGCTTAAAAGGAAACTCCGAACACAACAAATAATATTGTAAATATAAAACTGAATATAAACTTTTTGTATTTTTTGTATACAAATATAAAAATTGGTAGGTACCAGGTAGTATAAGGTATCCTGGGACATACCGGATTTTATATTCTTGTATATATCGCGTAATCACGAGTGAATCGATACACTGGTTAAGCGAGTCCCATAGTACTCCACATAATTGCTTAGCTACAGCCAAATTGTGACCCGTGATTTAGTCAGGTTTCAATTTCATATCCGAGTAACTTCGGTTCAAAAACACGGAAAAGTGTAAAAAACAACACAAATTGCTAGTTTTCAAACGATATATTTCAACTTTGACGTGATAAACGCGAAGAATGGAGGACTTTAATAATAAAGTTGAAGTATTTCTTGAAGTTTGCTATAGGCAGAATTTATAAGTAGAGACAAGGCGAAGTTTTGCTGTTCTGTGGTCTACCTCCCTTGCGTGTTTACCTATTGTAACGATACTGCGAAGTTTTGAAACTATCGAACTTGAAAAGTATCAATCACATAAAATTCAATCCTTCACATGCAACGAAGTACGGTTATGCGCCATGGTTATGTTCTTTTTAACGGTATTCAATTATGGTTTTTAATCCTCTTTTCGTATGTTTTTGGGACCACATGTGGGTATTCAGATCAAGAGTGAATACCCACGGATGAAAGTGACTCAGCCTCTAATTATATAGTGCTGTAAAATTTTTGTTTAGCGTCTTTTATTTTGATAATTATTTTGTACAAATTTAACCCACTTTTACCGCCAGGGCTGTTAGATACTATAAGATTGTCTATTGTATCTTCCCAGAACCACAATGACATAAATTTGGGCATAAATGCATTTACGAGGTTTTCACTGTACGCCATCAAATTAGGACTTCTATATTTAAAGAATTAATTTACTCTTATAGGAAAGAAGAAAACTTTCGAAGATCGTTAGTTAAATGTTTTGTCTATAACATTCTTTCTTAGTTTGTTTTTATACATATCAAGTGATTCACATTGTTTTGTCACATTCGGTAGCTCATCATACATCTTCGCACCCTTAAACATAATATTTTTCCGACCATATGATTTTGTTCTCGATTTACATACTTTTACGTAAGCTATTCGCTCGAATCTTTAACTGCAAGGTCCCGAATTCGATTCGTCATGCTAAAAATAGGGATAGAGATTAGGGTGGATCGAAAAAAAAAAATTTTTATTTTTTTCTTAGCATGGGGGTAGAATTTGTAGCTTATAAAAAAAAAACGTTTTTCAAAAAAAAAAAATTTTTTTCGCAACATTTAGAGGTAGCCCACTCGTTTTTTTAATAAATAATGGATCAAATGGACTTATTCTAATTCTGGCTTTCAAAAAGACATTCCACACTGTGGAATGTCTTTTTGAAAGCCAAATGGAAATCAGAAGTCAAAAAAAATTTTTTCCTATTATTTTTGTAACTTTAGCGAAAAATAAAGAATTAAGCAGCCCTTTTTTCTGTATTGAAATAAAAGGTAAGTGAAAAAAAATCATATTCAATTATTTTTTCATGTTTTCCACGATTTTTGACAGAAAAAAATGTTTTTTGCTAGAATAAGTCCATTTGATCCATTATTTTATTAAAAAACGAGTGGGCTACCTCTAAATGTTGAGAAAAAATTTTTTTTTTTTGAAAAACGTTTTTTTTTATAAGCTACAAATCTCTACCCCCATGCTAAGAAAAAAATAAAAAAAATTTTTTTTCGATCCACCCTAATAGAGATAACATTTTTTTGATTTTATACGATATTGTTTTTTCTGTCATTTTTTCGTATGGCATAAAGATTACGGCGATACGTCTACGAAATCCTGCATCACGTCGAACCTAGGTAAGTTTTATTCAGAGGTATGACATAGCACACTTCCACTCCATTACTTTAATGTGTTAAGTTATAATATTGTTTATTTTCGTGTCTAACATTTTGTAGAACCTTATTGTAGGACTAATTTTTAGACGATTTTTATATTTTGTCGTCATCCCTATTGGGGCCAAATGAATGGCAATAGGTTTGTCCATTTTACGTTTCGGACCTAAACGTGAACCTACACGCAATAAAACGCATAAAAAACATATAAAAATTACATACAAAACAAAATACATACGCATATAAAATTTGGTTAAAATCGGTAAAACTGTTTCGGAGGAGTACGGTAATAAACATTGTGACATGGAAATTTTATATATTAGACTAGCTGCCCCAGCGAACTTCGTGCCGCGTATTTCTTACCTTATAGGGGTTAGTGATAGAAAGGTGAAAATTTAGGGTGGTATGTATTTTTTAAATGCCGCAAAAATTTAAAAAAAATTAATGGTGAACAACACTTATCACTTAGGGGTATGAAAAATAGATAGTAGCCGATTCTCAGACCTACTGAATACGCATATAAAATTTGGTAAAAATCGGTAAAGCCGTTTCGGAGGAGTACGGTAACTAACATTGTGACATGGAATTTTTTTAAAGAAGTATTAATACGTCTGTCCAAACTTTCTACAAAGTATGTTCGACATGAATAATTGTTTCTTATACTGCTACATATTAGTCAATTAAAATTAAACACTAGGCGGTAGTTTTAGAGTTCATTTTTAAATGTAACATCCAGGACTATAATGATAGTCGAGGTTCATAAATGTCTAAAGCTTGACTTCTATTTCTAGTGAGGCCTGTTTGAATAATTTATGTAAAAACAACTTTAGCGGTAGGTCATGTTTACACTTGTTCTGTTTGGTTTTACACTTCTACTAAAGCGTAAAAATACAGGTTTTAGAAAGCACTTAACTTGTGCAACTCGTAATATTTTACCTAAATGAAAAACTAACATTTTTGTTTTGCAATAGGCTTGCGTTTGACCACAACTTGCCTTGCCTTTGTTCTTCCTGTCTGTTGGTTTTTTATGCGTAATTTATTATAGAACTTTTGGGAATTGACTTGCTAGATAATTTGACATCTATTTGAAGTCTGAAGTCAGATGAAGGCTACTTTGTTGGTACAAAAGTAGAGATTTTACAATCAATACCTATAAAAACTTAGATAGTTAGGTACTCATAAGTGAGAAAACAAAAATCGTTGTCGAGTTCTATGAGTATACAGCTGCCGTATTATGAGTGTTTAAAACGATTGTGATTCTGTTGAAAGAAAGGGATGTGGTTATACAAGGCGCATATCTACAGTATTATCTTTCAACTGTATCAAGATAGCTTTAAACTGGTCGCACACGCATATGCGTAATCGAGATTAGTCTCAAATTATAAGGATGCCCATTATTTTGTTAATTCTATTGTTTATTATTATGATATATCATAAAATCTGATTTATTTTTTTGCAAAGCAAGCGACTCGCTCCGACTTTGTTGGGGTAACAGTTTTATCCACAGAAACCTTCTTAATTAAATTTTTTGTCCATTCATGAAATTTGCATAAATATTCATTATGTAATCTGTTGAAGTATCATTTGCATAATTTTAATTAAATGTCCCATATCATAATATATCTTTGTAACTAGGTACTACAAAATAAAGCAATCGCTCTTTTTCACACCAATGTTATAGCAACATGAGTGTAAAAAAGAACGATTATTTTGCCTTCCAAGTTAATTAAAATAGAACTGAGTTTATAAATTGTGTTGTTACTTTATCGAGAAAAGGAAATCTTGTTTTGCGTGTGACACGAATTTTTACGACTAGGGGCTGTACTCTCCAGCTTTTAATCAATGTTTATGTTAATTACACTCAATTTTTGACGTGACAACGTCTTATAAATTGGTTTGCCGGGTGACACTTCAAGAAACTGCGTTACGCTCCGCTCACGTTATGCGCTCACAATGAGAGCGAGTGAGAGGCACGCGTCCCTTCCACTCGGGCATGGTTAGCCCGCCTAAGAGCGAGAGAGACAGACATAAAAAGTGAAAGGCACGCGTCCCTTCCACTCGAGCACAGTTAGCCCGCCTAAGAGCGAGATTCTTTGTATAAATTAATGTTTTAAATATAATTCTTTGTATAAATAAATGTTTTAAATTGTTACTATTATTTCATCCTTCTTCCTACTATACGAATGAATATTCACATTAAAATTATTTTACCACTCAAAGTCGTTGTCACGTAAAACTTTCGCCCGTATACCGACTTTACAGGCAACCAATTTTTTTTTTCTACAAAATTTAATGTTTAATTGATAGATGTTGATGAAATACAATTTTATTTAGTTTACAGTACAAGCAGCAGTCTGTTATGGAAAACCACTTGTGAAAAAACGACTCTAATTTCAGCTTATTTATTGGGAGGGAATGGAGTTAAGCTTCGCTAATTTTAGAACGAATATTTCATTATTAATAAAGCTAATTCTTAGAACTGGTGATAGAAATCAGCAAGAGCTTTGTAAATGACCTTTAATTAATTACGATTGAGTATTGTACAACTATAACTACATGAGTCAGCTCGCAAGGTTAGGAAGTGGAACACCTGACGCCAGCGATGTTTGATGTTTCTAAAAACTACATGATTTACAAGGTGTTCTTTAATAAATTATTAATTGGAAATAGACTAGTTTGTAGGACAAAATATAATAAAAGATTATTATTAGGTAGTCCGCCTCATTCTGAAACATAATAAGTCAGCATGTAGTCGTAAAATAAATTTTATAAATTATTGTAATTATAATGCTGGTACATATGTTTTATAGTGACTAAAGAAAATAATTTATAATTAATAAAATATAGCACATTTGAAGACCAATACCACAGTTTATAGAACTACTAGGTTTCCGCCGCGGCTACGCCCGCGTGAACTATATCATGCACAACGTTGGGATAAAATGTAGCCTATAGCCTTCCTCAATAAATATACTATCAAACAGTGCAAGAATTTTTCAAATCGGACCAGTTGTTTTCAAAACAAACTCTTCAGCTTTATAATAGTATAGATACTGTGGTGTGATCTTGAGTGGGTGCCGATATATTGTACGCAGGACACGCCATTCAGAGTTGACTCATTGTTGTTGCGACGACACACATCACTTCAACCCTTCATAGTGCCCCACTGCTTAGCACAGGTCTTCCCTCAACTATGTTACGAGTTGAGAGGCTTTAGGCTTTAATCCACACATGCGGGTCGGTGGATGTCACATGTCCTCGATTAGTTCTTTTACGTGCAGGTTTCTTCACGATCTGCTCAAATTTATAACAACCTTTTTTTTCGTCAAAGATTAAAAAATAGCAACAATTATAAGGTATGACGTAATGTCCAAATGCAATCGGTATTTAGCGCGACTTCAGAATGCGATGGACCACTGAAAGTTTCCCTTACTCTGTGCTAATACTGTCTTCGAATAAATCTATAGGCATTTCTATACATAACTAGCTTCCGATCAACAGTTTGGGCTGAGCGATGATATATGTCAGTCAGTTTCTTCGTTTATGTATTTAGTTTGATTTTATTTATTCCCGATACCACCTGGTTGTAAGTGACCATGAAGACGAAGATGGTACACCTGCAATGAGTCTTCTACGCTTATTTATTTGAGCCTTGGCATGAAATCAGAGCAGCGGTGGCGCAGTGAGCAGCGGTGGCGCAGTGGTACGAGCCTCGCCTTAGAAATATAAGGTCGCGGGTTTGAATCCCAGTCGTGCCCACACATTTATGTGTGAATTGTTTCATCGCCGCTGCTCAATATCTGTGAAGGAAAACATCGTGAGGAAACCGGCGTGTCTAAGAACTAATGATTCGAGGACATGTGGCATCCACCAACCCGCACTTGGCCAGCGTGTGTGGATTAAGGCCTAAAAACTCTCTCTTCTCGTAAGATAGTTGAGAGAAGACCCGTGCCCAGCAGTGGGACACTAAAAAGGGTTGAAGTGAAGTGAGAAGTGATGAAATCGGTAAATGTTTTGTGCCTACATTATGTATTTTTAATATGTTATTAATTAGTATTGTCTGAAACATCTAATTATACGGAAGTATCACCAGACCCGTGTTTTTTTAGCAATACTCACTACCACACATTAACTAATAGCGTACAGTGGTGACCCCGATAGTTTAAAGTGAAGTACAGCACATCAGATCAGTTTTGATGTAATGGCTTCACTATGCATGTCATCGGATGTCTATAACGTTTGGTGACGTGTCTTTGTCTAGATGGTAGATGGTGAACTGATGACTTCCCGCTGCCGAAGTCTACCGCTACGGAGTTCACAGCCAAAGATAACGTGAAGAGCCTCAGTGTTGAATTAACGTGGTGATTTAATTTATTTTATTTGTAATTAAATTTCATTTTGTACGCCCGTCACCTATAGGCAAAACATAGAGATCTTGAAAAAAAGTATATGATTATCTGCTATACCTATGTTTAGAAAACAAACTTTTGATTTAATTTGAGGTTTTCATGGTATTACACCAAAAAACAAACTTTTTTTTATTCTACGACAGGCTGGCGCTTGACTACAACTTGCCTGATGTTAAGCAATTATGTAGCCTACGATGAAACGCGCCAGCCCAGTATACCGATTCACTCGTGATTACAAAGGATTATCGGCGAGAAGGTGGCAGTAGAATGAGCCTTCTTAAGGTTAGTATCCTCAAAGGAGCAACAATTCCGACCCACCTCCTCTGCATGGTGTCACCAGACCACTTCGCCAAAATATGTATCTAAGTCCCCATTTAGTTAATGACGTAGATTTAAAAGGAAGCATTTTATCAATGTTTGGCGTCATTAAGCAAGTTTGACCTGCCATTTGGCAGTATTCCAATTATTACCTCTTTAAATACACAGCTGTCTGTGCCAAAAATTCTGATAACGTTTTGGATACATTTCACCTACTAAGTAACCTTATCACCTTCTTTAGCCGCAGAATAGAGAGTAGAAGACTATAATAATCAACGTACAGCAGTCTATTAACTGGCTTAGAGCTGCCCTAATTCGTGCTTTTTTACTTTACGCCATATATTGTTAGCAACCCTTTTCAAATGATCTTAATTAACTATATTAATATTTTATTTTAAAAACCCGCTTTAACCCTACAGTTTTGACCCTTTGACAGATATGGCCAGTTTACTGGCATTTCAGCTTGATAATCCATTTGAATCCCTCGTCAAGGCTAAGTTGCAAAGCCTCGAGCATCGCCGCATAGTTGCTAGTCTTTCGGTTTTATATCGGATACACTTCGGAGAGTGTGCGTTGGAATTACACAATCTTATTCCCCCATCCCCGATCTTCCATCGGACAACTAGAGGTACGGATATGCGCCACCGATATATGGTGGAAATTCCACGGGCACGCGGCACAAAGCGCTTTGCCTCCACTTTTATTGTGCGAACTGCCAAGTTGTGGAATTCGTTGCCGGCATCTCTGTTTCCCGATAACTATAATCTACCTGTCTTCAAGTTACGAGTGAATCGGTATTTATTAGGTAAGCGCGTTCCATCGTAGACTGCAACATTGCTTCACATTAGGCAAGTTGTGGTCAAGCGCAAACCTATTATAGGATAAAAAAAAAATTTCAATGAAATTTGGATGATGTCATTCAATTTTCAGGTAATCCCATCAAACCCATTGACAAAAGCTCGTAATAGCTAACCGCTGAACTGATTATCTATAATTACGTTATTCATACGGCAATGAACTCATCTAATGACTGAATTGGTTTCGAGAGGACAGGATAGACAGATTATAATCAGGGAGATAATATTGCAAGACAGTCTTGATTGACTGCTTAATAGTAAATTAGCAAAAAATATACAAAAATTAACTTTTCAACTACATCGAAACTTGGAAGGCAGGATATCGATCATCGTTCTATAGATTTTTCAGCTATTTATAGCAACCCTTGGCATCTTTTGGTTTGACCAAATGAATTAATGACTTGGTCTGTTTGATGTCAACTTAGCGCGGGAAATAATGAAAAATTGTGACAGATAGATGACAAATGAAAACTGCAGCGTGCTTGGAATTTATTTTATTTTGGGAAAGAATAAACTTTTATCATTTTTAGGTTTCATGGTCTTTTATTTCTTGCACGATCTTTTAAACGGATGCTACATTTTTCAAATCTATCTATTATGACGGATTTATGCCCGATTTGGGATTATTACGAATTGATAACCTTTTTAAAGTTGACTAAAAACCGACATATTTTTTTTTCTTTCACACTTCAAAAATCTCTAAAAAGTAAATAAATTGTTATTGAAAACTCAATTTATATAATAAATCGGAGTTGAAGTTACCGAATGTAATTAAATTTCTTCACAATAACGTCTCGCAAAAATCTTGACTTATTTTTCCGTTTCATTTTTGCCATGTTTCAATTTATTATTCATAGAACGACTTCGTGAAGCCAAGCATAAATCGTCGTTGTAGCATCGTTCCTCACTTTGAAATTAATTGTTATCTTTTACATCGGACCTTTAAAATTAAACTGTATTAAAGAGCCGATAACTTTTTCATAAGATTTCAAGATATGGACAGAAACCCAATCGAATTCTGGAGTGAATATTACTTCAACATTTTTAATGTCTCACTCCTCGGTTCTTCTATCAACTATTTTACAAATTGATTGACATGTTGAGAGAGTTTAGGCCACACGCACTGGCCAAGTGCGGGTTGGTGGATGTCACATGTCCTCGAATGATCAGGTTTTTATCACACCGGTTTCGGCGATGAAACAATTCACACAAATATGTTTGGGAATGACTGGTGAACGAATCCGCGACCTTTTATTTCAAAGGCGATGCCGATACCGCTGTGCCACCGCTGCTCCTATTGACTACCTATTTTGCTTAGTTTCTTTTCTTCGCAAAATTTTTCGAACATGACATTTTGTACTTTCTAATCTAACATTGGCAGAATCATCGTAGTTACAATGGAACTATCATTGTTGAAGTTGATGTTTTGGTCATAAATAAAACTTTTATACAATAGCTTCTTTACTTTCTGAGCGCAATCTCAGATGATTGCAAAACGACTTGATGGAGCTACTCGAACAGTCGTGATAACAAAGGGCTAACAACCCAATTTGCCCCTTGGGCTTCAAATATATTACCCTCCCACTATTACTCCTTAATCAAGAGGGCTAAAGTAGATCTTTTCAATCAGAATTCTTGAATAAAAGGCTTTTTATTCCCTTTAACGGTCTTAACGATCCAGATAAGATGAATTATATTCGATTTTGATTTCGAGTGACTTTTGATGCCCAAAAAAAAAAACAATATTGTGGTAAAAATACACTTTTGCCTAAAATTAAACTCACTGCACGTTCGTTGCAGTGCAGTTGCGATCAAGTTGCAGTGCAGTTGCGATCAAGTTGCGGTGCAGTTGCAATTAAGTGTTTTTCTTAGTGCAAATGGTATTCTTACAATTGTTTAGCTGCTCAATATCGGTCAAGGAAATATCATGAGGAAATCTAAAAACTATAATATGTCTCACTGTTTATTCAAATACATATGACACCAACCTGCACTTGATCATGGTGTGTGGGTTAAGACCTAAACTCTGACCTCGTAAGATAGTTGTGAGAAGACCTGTGCCCAGCGGTGGGACACTAAAAAGGGTTGTGGAAGTAAGAGGTAGTATTTTTTCTTAGTTTCTAATCTAATCAATAAATAAAAAAATCGGTTGTCTGTAAAGTCGGTTTACAGACGATAGTTGAACATTACAACGTCATAAAAAAATACTGTCGCTCACTTAAGTAGGAGAGAGACTGATGTCGAACGCTGCCGAACGCGGAGGCCAATTGTGCCTCTTTGTCGCTCGTTCCGCGCTCTCGCTTGAACTTTGAGCCTTATATGGAACGCCTCAGAGCGAGGTAACGCCGCATGAGTCATGTTTTTTCCTGCGTGCAGCCGGCTACATCGAATTTTAAGACTTTGTCACTTCAAAAACTGTAAAATAAGAAAAGTGAGTGACGTTAATAACTTTGGACGCTTAGTTTCGCATTAAAATTGGTCTATCCATTATGACACTATCTGGCAACATACGAATACAGCGATACATAGACACATAGGTCAACCGTCTTCGGACGGCTCACCGAAAAATTCCGGTGAACCTATAAGGCCCTTACGGCTAACTGGGTTAGGTCATCCGAAAAATAAATTATAATACATCTTATTTCGTCGGACGTTGAAAACATTCAATGGCATTAGGTTTAAATTTAACTAAATACTTGAAGTATCTTCCATCAGATGTGCTTATGAAGGTCTAGGTGAAGGTCACACTTTGAGCAAGACCTAAAGTAAACTTTAAGTCAAACGGACCCACGGACCCTACCTACTCACCACCCTACATGTCTCATTCTGTGGCTAGACCCTTATTAACTAGTTGTAAGGGTTAGCATTTCTAAGTTTGTGTTGTACGGTAGTTATAACCACAGATAGTAAAGTATATAACTATAGGTGTTAACTAGAGTTTTTGTTTCAAGTTATACTCTGTCTTTACTTTTATCCCGTTTACATGCAGCTCATTTGGGCAGGAAAATGGAACGAGTATGTTAACACGATATTTCTCACACTCATGCCGCTGCTACTGGTGAGGAAATACATGTCGCAACGGCTAAAAAGACGAAACTATTATCGGTCATAGTATAGTTTAGACACTTCGAGTGAATGAAATGTAGATTAAGCTAGAGTTAAGGTTTTTTGTCTGCTATCTAATATATTGTTGGACTTCAAGCGAGTCAGACATCCGTCCACTGGCGAAGCAAGAAACTTACTTGATACGCCAAGTAGCGGTCGTGTATGAGGCTAACCCACCTTTTATCTTGGTTTTACTTACTGAATCCCTCTAGGACCCTATATTAGTTGTGCGGAATTAATAACAGATAATTAATACTGGGGTAGTTAGGGTAACCTGGGCGTTACTGTTTATATCGATGGATATTAGGTACGTGTTTATCGGTGTCTACTCACCGTTTTTGCATATAAAAGACCATCTTGACACATTACCTATAGTTTCCCCGGCCACTAAACTTACTTCTGATTGGGGGTCTCTCTTGTCCCATTCTTATAATTTTCCAAGTAGGGAACCACTTACTGACTTACTTGCCCTAAAAACTAAGAAGTTGATGAATTATATTTCCAATAAAAAAATTAAGCTAAATCATACTTTATTGAGTACTCAAAGAGTTATAAATGAACGCGAAATGACAAAGAAATGTATCCCTATTCTGAACACGTACGCATTTTCAGATATTATTCGTTCATCTGTGAAGTTTATTACATTTATTTAAATATACTTCGAAGCCGTTGATATACTTATTTTATTTGTCGTGTCAAGTGACATTAGGGTTGTCAGAAATTTTGTTGTGCCGGGCCAAGCTGGGGCGGGCCGCTAGTAACGTGTGAAAATTAATATACCGCTGAGTGGCTCAACAATTAAAATATATCATATGTTATATTAAATATTCAAAACGATATTTCAAAACTCCTAGAAACAAAGTTGTTGCTACGAGGTTGCCGGTGTTTATAAAATTGCCCTGTAGAGAAACATTCAAGCTTTCACACTTAATCGGATATTGCGTTAGTGCATCCAACGTTCAATGCTATACAATAGATGACACGCACAACGCATCTTTCGGCAGATATGAACCAATCCATATACTCAGTAGATACATTTTTTTCGCAAATTAGCAATACACTGCTCTTGTTTTAATATGAGGCAGTTACTAAAATTTAATGCAGGTAACGGTTACAAAAAAGGTTTACGTTCGAAAACTGTTTTTCCCAACCCTAGGCTTTCATTACGCGAGCATTTAGACAGGCAAATAATTTAGATTTATTTCGGAGATTATAATGATGAGGGTTCGCTAAAAATGACGAACAATTTACTTTTATTTGGTATTTATTGTTTTTATCCGACTCAGTTTTAATGCGGAGCTTATGATATTACATTCTGTCAGGATGCTGTTCGTTGAAAATGCTTAAAATATTCAGGAGGGAATATTTTATGTTTAAAAGGATTTTAAATGAGTCTTTAGTGACGGAAATTTAAATCCTTCCAATTGACCTATTGATATGAAATTTAGTACGCTCCCTTAGAGCGTGAATGCACTACCAATTAACCGGAATACGGTGTACTGGCTGTTTTTTTTTTGTGGATGACCTAACCCAATTAGTCACGAGGGCCTTTAATGGTTCACCTGACTTTTTCGGTGAGCTGTCCGAAGATGATCGAACCGATCAAGTACTGTGGCAACTGCCATATAGGGACGAACCTCGGCTCAGGACGTTGCTGAACACTAGTTTTAGGGGCATTTTGCGATCGCGCGGTCTAGTCCTGACCGGAACCGTAATCGCCTGGGGCCTATCTTGGAGAGGCGCGGTGCGGCCCACGGCGGCGTGGACGATATCTCGGCATGGGTTGTGTGCTACTATTTTGGTCTCTACTCTAACAGCGGATCGGAGTTCGCGTCGCGGGCTATCGCGATTAGCTTTTAGCTACATTTATTAAAACCGCTTAACCTTTTTTTAAAGTTATTTAATCATCAGTTATTTTTTGAGTTGTGCCCGAAAAACGGCTCTAAGCTCGGCCTTAATTACGTATGAGACCTAAACACTGCTTGTAGAGGTGATATTCACTTCTTCCAACACCTTTGGTTATACAAGCGGGAGAGCAGGTACATGTAATGTATGTAATTAGTAATAAATAATAATATGACTGTTATATAATAGTTGTGGTTGGGCAAAGGATCAGCATTGACTTCCAACGAGATAACACCACTAGCCTCTGGGTTCGTTACGGTTAGACAACGATTCTGAAGATGTTTTACTAGATCAGTTTCTGTTAAGTCAATTTAATATCATGAAGGCGAAAATCTATTTTATAAATGAAACCCTTACATAAAATTAATTAAAAGTGCGTAAAAAGTTTTAACGAAGTAATTTCCTTAAGTCCTAAGAGGGTTTTATTTAATATTGGGGATTAATTAATTTGTTTTTGACACCCACTTTTACTTTGGAAACTCGGAAGAGTAATTACTTATTTAAACTCTTTAAATAATATCTTTATTAGTTTTTAACTGAATTGTACGTATCTGTTGCTACCATTTTGATTTGTTTTAACCTTTTTAACACAGAACGCGTCCACGCTTCACCGTCGTTATCCTTATCTGATGTAAAATGAGCTGTACTCACTGTTGGTAGTTGTAAATTATGTTCACACGCGCCAAGCATCAGTATGATCAGAAATTAACTAATAGATTGTTAATATGTAACCACCATAGTAAGTTCTATGGAACATGGAACACGCTATGGTTGGCGTTTTTTTGAAGGGTAACATTCATGATAAGATTATCCGAAAAGAACTAAAGGTATCGATAAAGCGCAAAGGATTAGCAAACTGAGGTGGCAGTGGACTGGCCGTATAGAGATCACGTCTTGGCAAACGTAGTATGGGACGCCAGATAGCCAGCAGTGGCTGAATGCGATAAGCCGAAGACAAGGTGAAATGGCTTTATTAGGAGAGACCTATATCCAGCTGTGGACTGCAATTGGCCAAAGATAACGACTATGAAATACTACGAGCAATAAAACACTTTCTTTAAAAAAATGCATTCGATTGGAATTTTACAATGAGCTTAGCCACATTGTTTTCGAGGAAGTCTAAATCACAACAACTAAATAAAATAACAACAAGAACTAGTTAAATATTTCTAAAATATAGAGGTACCAAATAAGGTTAACAACATATGCAAAGCCTGAAGTGAATTTCGTTGAAATATTTCTTTGCTTAGTATAATTTATGTCATATAGTTGTCATGCATATTTTCACAGGTGACCGAGTTCTGTTCGTGACAGGTGAATAGAGAGTAATTTTTATTTTTTATTACGACGTTGTTTTATTTTGTTTGTTTTGTTTATTAGAACAGTAGTATTTTGCACGGCTTACAGTAAGTAGAATAAAGGGGCAGAAATCGTCATCTAACGACAAAGTATTCAGGTACCAACTCATTTTTTCTACATATCTCGTAGGGTTTAGCCAGCGTTTGCAATGTAAGCACAAAAAATGCGTTAATTTTCGACATTGCATCAGAAACATCTAAAATTATCAGTGTTTTCCTACTATATTATGCATGTATTATACACATAAATCTTACTCTTGAAACACTATATGATAAAAAAGTGCATAAAAATCGGTTGCGCAGTTTTAAAGATTTAAGCGCACATAGGGATATAAGGGTTAGGAATGCGACTTTGTTTTATACTATGTAGTGAAGTGATAAGGTGTTTAAATAAAATTCTATATCAAGTATCAGCAAGCATTTTTATATGTAATTAAGACACACGTAAGTAACACGTTACCTATACCTTGTTTTTCCTTAGGATGCATATTATAACAACAAATATGGCCGCCTCGTAACCAGAGACTATATTTTTAGGGTAGGGCCACCATGATTGAATATATTGAATGATTTGTTAAAAGAGTGACTGAATAGATTTCTAATCATTCATTATTCGGAACCAAGAAGCTTTACATTTAATAAAACACTGGAATACAATAATGCAGTCGTATCTCAAATAAATTGTTGAAAACAGGAAATATTATAAATGTTTAAAAAATATGAAAATATTAAAAAAAAACGTTTCAACGACTTCTTTGATATTTTTCTCTTTTTCTGGCCAGTCACCAAAATTAAGATGAGGGGTCAAACAAGCTATTTTGTTAATTTTTTATTAATCAATAATCTGATAGTGAATCTGAGTAGGTTAATGCGGATGCGGGATGAACTCTGTGTTAGTTAGGGAGAGAGGAGTCATGCGGTTATAAAAAATGAAAACGCAAGCGCATCGAAGTTATTTGTTGCCGCAGAAGTATCGTCTGCGGGCCGCACTTTGACGACCGCTGCTCTAGATGAATACCGATAAATTGACTACAACCTTACCATGTATTAAACTGTTAAGGACAAGATCTTTTAAAATAGGCAGAGCTGTTTTTTTTAAACTTCCGAGCAACTTTTAAATCTAGGCACATAGATACATAAATTATCCATTTTGGTGTAAACGTTCTCAAGTAATGACGTGACCAAGGGAAGCACAGATTGATTTTATTTAAATGATCGTTTAGAACATTTGAATGAGTGACGATACGATACAACTAATTATATTTATTATGCACTCAATTTCACACAGCATCAGTTACATGGTTAAAAAACAAAATTTTCATATTTAAAGAAGACAGTAATAAAATAATTTAGGACAATACTTTACATTAAAGTACGATCTAAACATCACATTTTCATTTGACTGGATATCATTCACTCAGTTCTTCCTAAATCTATGGTTATCGAATCCATAAAAATCTATGTCCACACTCTAATTTAAAAAGTATAAAAATGTCAAACAGCCCGTGTCCTTGCATAACCTGTGGTCATGAATTTTGGAATGTGTTTAGAATTTTATCAATAATTCGTATTTAACTGGTTGATTTAAAACATTTTTCAGTTAATTTCATAGTTAAAGTGTTTACTCAATGGATTAAGACATTTATAAGTCGATACATAGTGTGGTTCATTGATAAAATCGTGATATTCTAAAGTGACACGAAAACTGAAGCTTTGTTTACCTTTTTGGCACGGTAAGGAAAAACAAAGAATACTAGTAAATTTATTACTATTATATGTATTTGTTTTCACATATGAGTACCAGTAAATTTATTTGTTTTTACATACCGTGACCACTTTTATACAGCTCTTACCAGTCACCTTACAGAAATCGTCACTGAGCCTAATCTGTGTATGCCCTTCGCTACTTGATTTCTAAGTCCATAAATTTCATTTCACAGTCTTAATACAATTTCCATTTTCCCACAACTTTATTTTTACAATTTTCAATTTGCTGCAAGGATTTGTTACTGAATTGGAGCGCGGTAGTTCTTTTGTGAGAACTGAATTACGGAGAACGAAAGACTGGATCGTTGAAAATAATTTGCTTTGTGGTTTTTTAATCTAGTTGTAGATGAAGTAATGTATAATGTTGTTCTCGTAGACAATCAGCTGTAATATTTGATGAACAGATTCAGTATTACAAAATAATTTTAAACAAAAAGATTCCTTAAGAAAGTCTTTTATTGTTGCGAAAATTATAAATATTCACTGGGTGACTCAGAACTAGGTACAAGGTATTGTTCAATAAGTACTGATGCTGTGTCCCAAATTAAGCGAATTCTTGTGTTTTGGGTGGCAGTGTACACTCGTGCAACATGACTCGATTGTATGCTTTTGTGTGAACGTCGTCTCTATTATGCACCATGTTTTTTTGGAAGTTTCGCGCAAGTGTGCATATCATGTGGTGTGACTGTTTATTATAAACTACTAATACTACTACAAACGACGCGTAATTATGGAATCTTTTAGTGTTAAGGTGTTTTGTAATATTGAATCAGATAATCAACTTTTATTGCTGTTTACCATTGTTAGTGCATTTGTAGTTACGGATCAGAAATGCGTTTACACCTAGTCTCCAGCTAGCTGCTACCTTAGTCTATTCTTGATTACTATTCTAAGGTTGATAATATAGGTATGTTTTTGACTAATTTCTTTGAGACAAAAAAATAAGAGTAAAAAATAAAACTGATTGCTAAACTGACCTATACAACGTTAATCAAGTTTACACAAATTGAGAAACTATGTTTGTCCAGAATCATTAGCCGATATTGATATTTTGGGTTTTTACATGTTATAAAACGTGTTCCGTATCTGTCCTTGTATGAAGGACCTACACTTAGATAGACCAAGGTTTAACCCGTGGCCTCCATTATAAAGTTGAGTCCTATACTACTGCGTCAATATTATATTAAGCAATAAAATACACACGATTAAGTAAATTAAACGGTAATCACTGGTAGCTCCACAAAAACACAATATGTTACTTACCTTTGTAATAGTAACGGGATCGCTTTTCTATAAGTGTGCCATCAATTTGACCCTTCGAGTCAAAGGTTTAGAGAGTGCTGCGGTGTTTTAGTTTTATTTATTACCCGAACATATCAAGTATAATGTCCATTATTGGAGAAATAGATGGCGAAAAGAATTCCGCTTCGCTTATTCGAAAAGCGAAGTTAAAGGATGATTGTTGATTGATTAAAACCTTTTAATTATTGTTTTTCTTTCCTATTGGATGTCAGCGGGACGTGTTTTTAGCGCCTTATCTGTGCAACCACTTCTTTAACTTTCTCTTGGGGGACTGGGTCACCTTCGTCCGTGGATGTACACCTTTTATTGATTCCCCACACGTGGTCCCCGGGTGGTGCAAATCAGGTGACAATCTACTGGTGGTAGGCTTCGGCCGTGGTTAGTGACAACCCACCAAGCCGCACCGCCAAGCGGCCTTGCCGTGTTCCGGTGCGATGTCTGGTAACACCATGCAGTGAGGGTGGGTCGGAATTGTTGCTTCTTTGAAGTTTCTAACCTTAAGGAAGGTCATTCCACTGCCACCTTCTCACCGATATTCATTCGAAATCACGAGTGAATTGGTGTACTGGGCTGGCGCGTTCCATCGTGGTCTACATTATTGCTTATCATCAGGCAAGTTGTAGTCAAGCGCCAGCCTATCGAATAATAAAAAAATCTATTATACCTAGAACATTTGTATTTTGTGCGATGGAGTTTACTTAACCAGTTGAGTTACGCTTTTTTGTATTTCGATTCAAGACGATCGAACACCGATTAGGTGATTTAGCGACTTAGCGACTTTATTTAGCTTTTCACGATACCGTGCGTGACAGCAAACTGGGTCCATTTATTTTAGCTTCATTCAAACCATTTCCATCTCTAACATAAAGTCGGTTTAAGCAACTATCCGAGTCTTTACACTAGTTTCCACCAGTGTTACCCTATAGGTAACGTCTCCTTCATTCGTTAATTAATTAATTTATTTAATTAATTAATTAATAGTTTATCAATTTGAATTTCTATTAATTATTTGTTCCCTAATTTTACTAGTTACATTTATCTACGAGCAACTAACATAATAATATGTTTAAGTAGAGTTAATAATTTGCGTGCGTCGGACTTAAGCCCGATTGCTCAGTAAGTTTGTGTACATTAAAAGGCTTCCTAATCTTTGCAAAGCGTGTTTACTTACATCATAATCTGATGTTAACAACCTGTCGTCTCAAGTTAATACTGCAGTCACCTTAGAAATACTTTGACTTGAGAGCGTGAACGCATTAGCAGTTAACCGCAATGCAGAATACCGCATCCGGCTGCCGTACTTAAATTTTTATATGAAAACGCATGATCTTTAGATACGCACTATTACGGTACACTGCACATACTGGGTTTATTTTTTGAAAGATGCAAGGAAAGTGATGGAAAGGCAACAAGAGTGGGACCAATGGACTACGCCTTCTCTTGTTGCCTGCTGTATGAATGTATGATAAAATGAATGTAGCAGTAAAGTAAGTGTTTGAAGAAGTAAGTGAATGAAGTTATTGTTTAAGTTAGTGTATAAGTTGTGGTGCTGTCAGTATACAGAGTGATGAATGAATGGTAGTGTAGAAGTATAGTGTGACTTAAAACTAAAAACTGAAGAAAAAAAAACACAAACTTAAAACTAAACACATACTGGGTTGTACCGCATGCGGCTGACTGCATTTCGGTCAGCTAGTACGTTCAGGTTCTAACTAGAGTTAACTCTATTATATACTTAGTCCCTTACTTTTACTTACTTAGGTTAAGCACAACAACAAATACATCAAATAAAATGTGTCTGAAAATCAAGAACGTTGTATATTTTTTAATTAGTTTTGCTGTAAGTAAATTACATTTATGGAAATAAAATTGTAAAAAATATTTAATATTGCGAAACAGTATCAGATTTGTCTTTGCAACATTGGTTGCGGGTTCAATCTTACGGGCTGATTATGTACTCAAAATATTTATAAAGTCCGATCATATCATTTTATTTAGCGTGACAGGAATGGCGTAAATTGCGGCTCGTTTTTCTTTAAGTATTCTCATTATTGAAACCAACTTGGCCAATTAAGTCAAAATGATAATTTTACCTACTTGTGGATCTAGACGGTCAGACGCAGTGCATTAAACCGGAGAGTGCGTATATGCAATAGCTCCTTCACGTCAATGTGAGCTAAGCTAGAATTCACCAGCTCACTTTGAGAAACTTCATACCTGCTTATTCGAGTTCGTAGATGAATAAGTTACGAAACTAACTTTGCCGATAATATCCACCCAATCGAGAGTGAAATTCAATCATATGGTACATAATAAAAGCGAAATCTTACAGAACTCCATTGAAGTCTGAGGTAATAATCTAAAGTTTCTGTCACTTTAATATACGTTTTCTTTTGTATGACTACAAAAGACTAAGAATTTAGTGTAACAGATACATCGCGTATTGTTGTCTTTTGAGGAGGTTCTCAATTTGATTTGAATTTAATTTGATTTTGATAATTCTTTTTATATTTGAAAAAGTTTCAATACTTTCCAAGTGGTCTGATTTAAATTTTATCAGAATCGGTTAAAACATATTTTGGGTTATTGTTAAAACATTGAAGTGGGTTCGTATTTTTTTCAGCCAACTTGCAACAGTACTGCTCGCAGTTTTTCGGATGGATCAGCTAAATAGTTAATACAAACTCGAGGCGTTGGAGTCTTTTGATATTAAATAATTGGCAACGAATCCTTCGTCATGTCTAAATTGCAAAGCCTCGAGCATCGCCCCATATCTCTAGTCTATCGGTCTTCTATCGGATACACTTCGGAGAGTGTGCGTTGGAATTACATTATCTTATCCCCCATCTTCGTTCTTTCATTGGACAAGTAAAGATACGGCTATGCGCCACCGATATAAATGGTGGAAATTCTGCGGGTATGCACAATGATCTTTTCTTCCATTTTTATTGCGCGAACTGCCAAGTCGTGGAATTCGGTGCCAGCATCTCTGTTTCCCGAAAGCTCTAATCTGCCTGTCTTCAAATCACGAGTGAATCGGTATTTACTGGGCAAGCGCGTTTCTGACTGACTGCATCATTACTTAGCAATAGGCAAGTCGTGGTCAAGCGCAAGCCTATTATAGGATAAAAATGCCCCAAAAACGAATAATTCAAGCGTATAACTCACACACACTTCAACCCATTTTAGTGTCCCACACGAGCACGGGTCTTCTCTCAACTATCTTGTGAGTTGAGAGAGTTTAGGCCTTAATCCACACACGCTGGCCAAGAGCGGGTTGGTGGATGTCACATGTTGTTGACATGCCGGTTTCCTCACGATGTTTTCCTTCACCGATATTGATTTTTTTTCATTCTGTCACAGGCTGGCGCTTGACTACAACTTGCCTGATGTTAAGCAATGATGTAGTCTACGATGGTTGGTGGATGTCACATGCGTGGAACTCGTTTTAAGCTGATTGGCACTTTACATTATCAGTGTGTACTAACACAAATACAAACCTGAGCAAACGTCTCAATAAATCTGTTACAAGGTCGTTACGGAGAACGCTACATTACTGCTACGACGACGTAGTACCTACGACGTATTTTTGCTACGCCGTAGTAACTACTACGACTTTACGCTACGCCGTAGCAACATTCGTTTCATCTTAGCCCTTCAGATGAGCTAAGTATGTAAGTAGCTGTTAAAATTTATGTATTCGTTTTCATAATCCCTACTAATATTAGTAATGAAATAAAATGAAATGAAAATATGCTTTATTTTTTTTGAGACGCGAGTCTGTCTACTTAAAAATAGTTCAATTTCTTTTCCTACCGTGCAGTGAATGACTGGCAACTACTGAGAAACACTGCCAAAAAACTCAGTAGGCTTTTTTTCTTTTTTAAATGAAGTACTTATATCTATTACATTTTGTTTGTTTATTGTGTTGAATTAGAGCGACTTAATTCCAAGCGTTTTTATCCGTTACATAGTCTGAAATTTTATAATACACTTTCTTACATAACGTAGATTTTATTTATTTTAAATTTGTTAATAGTCATTTCCCTAATATTATTTGGAAGTTTATTGTAGAAACGTATACACTGCCCCATAAAAGAGTTACTGATTTTGTGGAGTCGAGTATGATGTGCTACAAGATCGTTCTTATTTCTAGTATTTAAATTATGTGTAGCCTCTGTCTGCTTGTTGCTAACTATAAATGACATTTGGTGCAGAAATAGTCTAGAGATTAAGAAAAATATAGGCTACTTTTTATCCTAAAACCACTCGGGTGAAGTCACGGGCATAAAACTTAGAGCTTAAACTTAATATGGGAGGTGTTAAACGCAACTTCTTAAACTATCCTCATACCAAATTTCATCTAGATCAGTTCAGATAAAGAAGTTTAGGCCTTAATCAACACACGCTGACCAAGAGCGGGTTGGGGATGTCACATGTCTTCGAATGATCAGTTCTTAGACATGCCGGCTTTCTCACGATGTTTTCCTTCGCTGATATTGAGCAGCGGTGATGACAATTCGTTGGAAGATGTGTGAGTACGACCAGGATTCGAACTAGCGACCTAATATTTCTAAGGCAAGGCTCGTACCGCTGCGACACTGCTTATACGAAATATCTTGTGAACCATTAATCTGACCCAAAAGCTATTGACATTATTCTCAAATTCAAAACACTTTAGAACTACAAATTGAAATTGTTGATCTATAGAACCGATAAGAATCGATCACCCATACTAAAACTTTAACCCTGGGTTACCGAGCACCCATTATTAATCACTTTACCCAAAACTGTTCCGACATATCTTGTCACCAACTTTGGTAATCAAACTTAAATCGTTAGTTGGTTTTTAGTAACGACACATAGGAAAGGACATTTTATTTAAAATACGTAACTCCTGTGGCCCTGTGGAAAACATGTTCGATTCCCTAGTCAAGAAAAATACTTCTAATACCTATTTTTTACTTTATTTAACTAAAAGAACTTTTATACAAACCAACATTATAAAACTGAAGAGTTTGTTTGTTTGAACGCCCTAATCTCAGAAACTATAGGTCCGATTTGAAAAATTCTTGCACTGTTAGATAGCCCATTTGTTGAGGAAGGCTATAAGCTAGTTTTTATTCCACTGCTGGGCATGATATGTAGTTCACGGAATGCTGAAAGGTAGTGTGAAATAAAGAAATTTCAATTTGATTTGTCAGTCTCATTGTATCCTAACCAACTACAATTAGCCTATCAATTATTAACCAAACAGTGCTAGTAGCACTAATATAAGCCATAAATTGGAATAAAGTCTCTGGATCGTTACTGTTTGGTAGGGACATTGAAATTTAAGTATCATTGGAACATATTTCTACTTTCTATTGAACACATTCCATCATCAGGTATATGGTGTAGATCATGAACCAAGTCACATAGAAGTAAGATACTTTTTTTTCACGCAGCAAGTCATGGGTTCGGTTCCCATCCAAGTCAGATATTTGTGTGATGAACAAATCTGTTAGTCTTGAGTCTGGGTGTAATTATCTATAATTAAGTATGACTATATTGTAATCCATATTATATTACCAGTTACCTGGTTTCAAGCTTTGCTTACTTTGGGATCAGACGGCCGTGTGTGTTAATGTGTTATTATTAATATTATTATTATTATCTTTGTCTTATTTTATCTCGGAGCCTATGGAGCTCCGGACTTTTGGAAGGCGTGCGTGGGTCCGAAGCCAACACGAAGAGGCCCGTTACACAATTTTGCTCTAAAATTGTTATTATTATTATAGCTAACGCTGAGAAAGTTGGTCGAGCACAAAGACTTTATTACTTAAAAATTTTTGTTGCAGCTCTAAGTTTAGAATTGTGCGCAATGAACGGCTCACCCCATATGTATGTATCAGATCTAAACATAGTCTGCAAAAAAGGATGATATTCGCCTCTGGGTGTGGGTTCTAACCTTCGGGTAATACATGCGTGGATGTTATGTAATGTATTTTATTTATGTACCTACTCGTACTACTACCTCCTACAAATCGCTACAATTTATATCAGCTTCGCTCTGTAAGTCTAGTGTGAGATTTTAACCGAATAAAAAGTAATTCGAATAAAAAAGTTTGCGTAGCTATGTAAAAAATTGTTGTAAAAAGGGCTGCGTTAACGCGACCGGGTTTTTTTTAACTTGCCTGATGTTCAGCAATGATGTAGTCCACTACGGAACGCGCCAGCCCAGTACGATATTCACCCGTGACCACGAATGATTATCGGTGAGAAGGCGGCAGTAGAATGAGCCTTCATATGGCTAGAAATCTCAAATGAGCAACAACTCCGACTCACCCTCTCTGCATGGTGTCACCAGACATCGCACCGGAATACGGCAAGGCCGCTTCGCGGTGTGGCTTTGTCTGGAGGGTGGTCACTTACCACGGCCGAAGCCTACCACCAGTTGATTGTCACCTGATTTGCGCCACCCGGGGACCCCGTGTAGGGATTCAATTAAAGATGTACACCCACGGACGAAGGTGACTCAGCCCCCGTGTAGATTAGAAAACATACTACAATGCTTAACCGGAACTATGCTATCTGCGGCCTGAACGCACTAGCGGTTGATCGAAATGCGGTGTTCCGCATGCAGCTGAATGACTTCGATTTATATATTTTGAACTTGCATGATCTAAACGCATTGACGTGTGCCCAACCCATTTGAAAGATACGACTGGCCGCATCTGGTCAACACCGAGTGCGTACATGCTCTAAAGCTAGATAAGCGTTTATATGCTCTTTGCTAGATACTTCATACTTAAGGTATTTCAGTATTATCTGTAACCAGACTTGATTTATGGTTTCTTGTTTATGTAAACTTTGCTCTATTTCCTGTTCCATTTTATTGTTCTATTTCTTTTTGTGTTGTTTCAAAATCAGTACCTGGATGACCGAGCTTCGTTAATTTTTTTTTTGGAAAATATTTTAAAGAGCTCCCGTAATAGTTTTTTTTTTTACAAAAAAAAGGAATTGATAAAAGAAAAATATATATTTACCTTAATTCGAACCGGGATGATCTGATTCCATGACTGCCCAAACTCCCACCGGAGATTTGAAGAATTGCGAAATTTGTCTTCGTATTCAAATGATATTGTAGCAGTTTTTAATTGCCTCAAAACACAATTAAAACGACGTCTTCTAAAATCAAAACCCAACTAGATCGATTCATGCTCCCAAAACGCTCAGTATACTAAATTTTATGAAATCAAAATCCTCTACGGTTACTTAGTTGGTGGAACTTATTAGAATGATTTGACGGCTATAGGTACTACGAAGTTTTCTAAATAAAAGTGTATTTACTTTGTTTAACGAGGTCAATCACTATTTAGTAGGTATACCCAATATCGGAAGTTGGGAACGGCTAATAATGTAAGCGATTGACAGGTGTGTCACGGTAATAAATGAGTTGCGGTCTAATAATATCCAGCTGTTAACAGTTTTACCGTTTTGATGGCAGTTCTACAGTGGAGACATTATTTCAGATTTTATTACCACGAATAACTTCCTTTATCTTCTTCCTTTGGTTTCATCTGTGGATTTGTTTACGGTAGATTTTTGGGGCAGAGTCACCTTTGTCCGTGGGAGTGTACTTTTAATTTGAATCCCCACACGTAGTCCCCGGGTAATGCAAATTTGGTGTCACCAAATTTGCATTACCCGGGGACTACGTTTAGGTGGTGGTAGGCTTTGATAGTGGTAAGCGACCACCCACCAGACAAAGCCGTAACGCCAAGTGTCCTTGCCGTGATCCGTTGCGATGTCTAGTGCCACAACAGATACCCATAAGAGTGTAGGCTGTATTGTTGCTCCTATAAGGTTTCCGATCTTATGGAGCCTCATTCCACTGCCTCCTTCTCACCGAAAATCATACAGAATCACGAATGAATCGGTAAATTGGGCAGGTGCGAACACTGCTTGGCCGGGATTTGATTTTGCGGTTTGCCATATCAATAGTAACCGATAATCCGTGCTTAGTTTTCTCATGCTATAAAGTGGCCACAATTTGCACTACTCCCACTATATTTCCACATTATGGTCTTAACGTTCTTAATGGAATTTATTTAATGGGTGTGCGAGATTAATAGCCCTGTGAAATAAAATTTACAACATATTGCTTAGATTTAGGTTTACGTTAGTAAGATTAGTATTTATTTTAACTTGGTAATTAGGTTGTACATAATTTATTACCTTTATTGAGCAATTTGAGACTACTTTTAACACTAGTTTATATTAGTATTGTCTTAGATTTACGCGAATATCACACATTGAAATAAAAACTACTTTTTAACGGATTTTATCGCGGTTTATTTTAGATTTTAGATCCCGACGTTTCAAAGTCTTTTCAGACTTCATGTTCACGGGTGGACTGAGATATTTGACGTCCAAAAATATTAATCACTAGTAGAGGGACTTGTCCCTCTACAAGATGCGGGTGTTTATAAAATTGACTGTGAGTGTGGACTCTCATATATAGGACAAACAAAAAGAAGTATAGGGACCCGCGTAAAAGAACACATAGCTGATGTTAAACATCAACGCTCGACGAAATCTGCAGTGTGTGAACATACTCAAAAAGGCCCCAACCATTACTTGAGATTTGATAAAACACAGGTCCTTGTCAAAGAAAACCGGTTCCTACCAAGAATGATCCGCGAAGCTATTGAAATTAAAAAACATCCTAATTTTAACAGAGAAAATGGTTGGAATATACCACCAGCTTGGGACCCAGTGCTTAATTTACTTGTACCAAAACCCAAGCAAAATCAACTCAGAATTCAAGACACTGTGAGCTCAGTTTGCTTAAATCGGAACGCAACTTAAATATTAATGTTTGAAGGTAGTCAGTAATAATTGTGATTAATATTTTTGGACGTCAAATATCTCAGTCCACCCGTGAACATGAAGTCTGAAAAGACTTTGAAATGTCGGGATCTAAAATCTAAAATAAACCGCGATAAAATCCGTTAAAAAGTAGTTTTATTTCAACTAGTTTATATTGTTTGTATTTTATTTTTACTTACTATTTCTATCACTGCTCTGAAGACTTTTCATAAGGAATAATTTTTTACATCCTACTAATATTATAAACGCGAAGGTTTGTGAAGAACTTTTGGATGTCTGTTACCTACTCTTTCACATAAAAACAACTGGATGGAATTGGATGAAATTTAGCACAGAGGTAGATTATGGTCTGGATTAACACATAGCTACTTTTTACCCAATAAGTGCCATTACGCGAAGCCGTGGGTGGAAACTAGTTTAAAAACACCTATATTCCGAAAATAGAAGGAATAAGAACTGTTTTGATATTTGAAACACGGTGAAGACTGAAGAGCGCCGTAAAAATACGACGTCAGATTTAGAGTCAAGAAAGTTATTGTATGAAATATAAAAAGCCTCTCACGTCTACGAGTGCTTAAGCAGACATTCCAGTTTCATCCTTGGGATAATGTTGGCTTAAAGTAAAGAACGGTATAGGTATTCACAAAATTACATTGTAACCATATCTTACAAAAAATATTTTGAAGTTATTTGTGGAAATATATAGATTTGAATAGAATAGTATTTAATTAATAGTAGTTATTCACAAATGTATTAAAAAAACACAAAAGATTAAAACGTTAGAAATAATAATTTGGGTAAATTATTTATTATTTTAATTTTAATTTTTATTACATTTTTTTAGTAGAAAAGTACTATCATAGGTTTTTAGTAACAACAAATTTATAATACAATTGAGAATATGTATAAAAAACTAGGTACGTACTTAGCCTAAGATAATAAATATTTTAATAAAATATAACAGAAAATATTTCTAAAGCTAGGCGCCTTAAAGCTCCTCCGCATAGACGTCAGCTGGTAGCGTACCAAGAAGAAAAGTGATATAGATTTACGCGAATGCAGCAATGATGTAGTCTATGTCTGTCTATCTCAATATAAGATTGAAAATATGCTATCTACTCTTTCATAAAAACAATATCACTTTTGAAATAAAACTACTTTTTAACGGGTTTTATAGCGGTTTATTTTGGATTTTAGATACCGACGTTTAAAAAATAAGTCTGCTAAGACTGAAACGTCGGGATCTAAAATAAACCGCGATAAAATCCGTTAAAAAAGTAGTTTTATTTCAAAAGTGATATTGTTTTTATGAAGGAGTAGATAGCATATCTTCAATCTTATATTGAGATAGACAGACATAGACTACATCATTGCTGCACATGAGCCTATTAAAGGATAAAAAAAGATATACCTATTTTTTTCTTAGTTTCAGTTTTTTATTTGCCTTTTTACGTACCGGAACCTAAAAAGAAAAACATGATTATATCAAACAGTTTTCAGCAGATCAAAATAAATAAATAAATATAAACAACATAAATATAATACATATTATTAGGTAGGTATATTAAGGTCGCGGGTACGATTCCCAGTCGTACGATTCTCAGCTCAATATCGGTGAAGAAAAAAATTTATAAGAAACCATCATGTCTGTGAACTAATCATTTGAGGACATGCTACATCCACCAAACCGCACTTGGCCTGTGTGTGTAGATTAAGACCCAATTTTAACTCTGAAGATAGTTTAGAGATGATTCGTGCCCAGAAGTAGGACACTAAAAAGGGTTGAAGTGATTGACCTAGGAAGAAAAAAAACTTGTAAAATCGTGCAATCGCGTAGCGGTTACCTACAATGTTATAAATTTCGTGTAAATGTGCTTAACAGTAGCTATTTAAAGTTTTACTACATACTTAACCATTAAGGATCATTATGGTCATACGTAGCTAATTTACATGCGTACTAAAATATGTTCTTGGTTGTTAAATATTTTTAGTTACAAAGAAATTCCATTTAAAACATCGAAACCATTAAAAGAAAGTACTTATAAATATAACCGCTGGGGTGTAAAGGTTCTCGAGTGGAGACCACGTAATGGTAGCCGCAGAGTCGGCAGGCCTGACACAAGTTGGACTGAAGACATTATTAAAATTGCGGGAAGCCGATGGATGTTAACGGCTGGCAACCGATCGCTGTGGCGTTCTAAAGGAGAGACCTATGTCCATCAGTGGACGTCCCCAGGCTGATGATGATGTTGATTTATATCAGAGAAGAGGTAGCGAAGCGGTATCGGCTCACCTTAGAAATATCATGATCTCTGCAAGATGGCTGGTAAGAGCTGGGTGAGAGTAGCCGCGGTTCGTGCTCAGTGGCGTGCTTTAGGAGAGACCAATGTTCAGCAGTGGACTAACATAGACTGATGTTGATGATGTCTTTATTTTTGAATACTAGTTAACATTTTTTTTTTATTTTGTGATAGGCTGATGCTTGACTACAACTTGCCTGATGTGAAGCAATGATATAGTGTACGATGGAACGCGCCAGCCTAGTATACCGATTCACTCGTGATCACGAATGATTATCGGTGAGAAGGTGGCAGTGAAATGAGCCTCCATATGGTTGGAAACCTTATAGGAGCAACAATTCCGACCCACCCTTTCTGCATGGTGTCACCAGACATCGCACCGGAACACGGCAAGTCCGCTTGGCGGTGCGGCTTTGTCTGGAGGGTGGTCACTAACCACGGCCTAAGCTTACAAACTACATGATTGTTTGTTCTGTGTCCGGGTGTAAGTTATCTATAACATTTATTTCTATGTACTAACAAAATTAAATATATTTATGTACCAACTATATCAGTTTCTAGTACCCATAACTCAAGCGAATTTAATTGCTTGATTTGGGATTAAATGGTGCTGTAAAATGGTGATATTATTATTATTATTTTACATGTCAGAAATTAATTATCCAAAGTTTAAGCTCAATGGCAAGCTCTTCAAATATGCTTGTTTTGCTATGCACCTTACTTAGATTACACTGCAGGGTTATTGAAATGTCAGACTAATTGCTTTTGCCAACCGCCTACTCTTGCCTAACAAGACTTCTAATGGAGGCAGTCACGAATTTCTGTTAGCGAAATTCCTCTAAGTTTCGGATTAACTACAAAACACTAAGCTGAGCGGGGTGACTCGTAATTTTATTATAATAACAATAATTTTATGAAAATTCAAAATGATAATAGGTCATTTCACCTATTTAGGTAGCAATAGCAATATTTTACCTAATACACAATCTATAAAACACAATACCCAAAAAAGAATAACATTTAGCTGAACTTACAGATTGTTAACTTACAGAACTTACTGTTGTGAACTTACAGATTAACAGAGCAGCAGTGGCGCAACGGTACCGGTCTCGCCTTGGAAATATAAGGTCGCGGGTTCGATTCACACATCTTTGTGTGAATTGTTTCATCGCCGCTGGTCAATATCGGTGAAGGAAAACATCGCGAGGAAACCGGCATGTCTAAGAACTAATCATTCGAGGACATGTGACATCCACCAACTCGTATTTGGCCAGCGTGTGTGGATGATTATGTCCTAAACTCTCTCAACTTATAAGATAGTTGAGAGAAGATAACATTGGTATCTATTTGATTTGATTACATTCTGTTGTAGGTCATAGAGTTTGGACCAGATCAACGTCAACTGTCAAGAATGACAGGTGACATTGCAGAGCTGTTCGACTGAAAGAAGTGTTGTCTATGTATAACTTTAAGACTACGGTTAATGTATTCTGTATTAAATGTTAATTATTTAAATCAATATATGGTTGGACTCCGTGCGAGTTGGCGAAAAGTAGATCAACTTACGAGCGGTCGTGTGCGTGACTAATCAACCTTTTATCTTAGTTTTACTTACTGAATCCCCTAGAACCCCATAATAGTTTAATACTGGGGTAGGTAGGGTAATCTGGGCGTTACTATTTAAACGATGGTTTAGCAGTGTAACTACTTACGATTTGCATCTAAGGTAATATAATAGGCCATCCTGACACATTACCTATAGTTCTCCGTTCACCGAACCTGCTTCTAATTGAGGATTCGTCTGGTTTACATCCTCTATTATAATTACTTCAACCCTTTTTAGTGTCCCACTGTTGGGCACGGGTCTTCTCTCAACTATCTTACTAGTTGAGAGAGTTTTAGGCCTTAATCCACACACGCTGGCCAAGTGCGGGTTGGTGGATGTCACATGTCACCTCGAATGGTTAGTGTTTAAACATGCCGGTTTCCTCACGATGTTTTCCTCCACCGATATTGAGCAGCGGCGATGAAACAATTCACACAAAGATCTGTGGGCACGACTGGGATTCGAACCCGCGACCTTATATTTCTAAGGCGAGGCCCGTGCCACTGCGCCACCGCTGCTCACAATGATAATCATAATAATTATATTATCACAACAAATAGAAATTAAGCTAGGTTTAGACTAATCAATATAATTTAGTGCGGTCGGATTAATTAGCGATAAGTAGATTCCAGCCGAGAATTAGCTATTATCGTGTAATGAAATAACAACAAGCTAACGATAATGGTAAGACATTTGAATGTGTAATTAATTCGATTACATATAACACCAATATTCTGAATAAGAATTAGAATCGTCTTGAACGAGCCTAAATCTTTTTTGATATGTTTATGTACAAAAAAACTTAGCATTCGCAATTAAAAATGTTTCCTATTGATACTGATTGTACTGTCACCCATGGTTCGTTTTATATGCTCGCAAGTATCACTACGCAATATTACTTTCATCGATAATATAGATCGTCTTTTTAGCTAGTTTAATGAAGAATAAAAAAAATAAAAAAAACGTATTTAAAAATTAATGTAAATGTGTTTAAATACTCATTTAGAATCATTAAAAAAAAACAAATAACCTATCTATACTAATTTATAAAGCTGAGTTTGTTTGTTTGAACGCGCTAATCTCAGGGACTACTGGTCTGATTTGAAAACATCTTATTCTGTGAGATAACCCTTTATTGAGGAAGGCTTTAGGCTACTTTTTGTCCCACAGCTGGGCACAAATGTACGTCAAAGCTAGAACAAACATAACTTTTATATTATTTTATTTATAAAATAAGCTTGCGCTTAATTATCTGGTGTTCAACCATTTTGCTGTCTACTAACAAAACGTTCACTCGTCATACGTCCATTCCACAGATTACATTATAAAGGGCATTAATTTGTGACTGGAGACCTATTTTATGTCAATTTAATTTTTTAGATCACTTGCCATGAACCAGTTGATTTGATATTTGATGTTTTTGTTACAGAAGCGGCATGGCATGAGCGGTGGGGTGGGCGCGACATGCGGCGCGCGCCGCACGCGCAACCCGCCGCCGTCGCACTCGCACTCTCCTTGTTACTTCGCCTTGTTAACGCCGGTGTGTACTTAGCTTTAATATGATTTTTAATTTAATAGGTATTAATTTCAGGGTGCCATATCTCGAAATAACGAAATCAGTTGATATTCGTTCTTTAACTGTCATAGTAATTTGACACACAGATTTACACTTTTCTGCTATTGGTTTTAAGGCTACGAATGCTGTATTCATAACATCTATCTATATATACTTATATATAAATGAAACCCGTTTTCCGTTGTCACGACATCACGCGTGAACGGCTGGACCGATTTCGCCAATTCTTTTTTTTAAATATTCCTTTAAGTACGAGGATGGTTCTTACGCAGAGAAAAATTAAAAAAAAGAAAATATAGAAAGCGAAGAAGTGCCGAAAAAAGGGTTAGATACCTATTATTTATTATTGGTTATATTCGGTAGTTCTGAGACCCGGTAGATGGCACTGCTTTACCGGGCAGAACGACGTCTGCCGGGTCCGCTAGTTTTACATAAAAAAGATATAGCACTAGAAGTAAATATATCTCTCTTGACAAGGTCTGTAATACAAAAAAAATTAGTTCAGTGCGCAAAATTGGAGGAAACAAACTTAAACAAAGTTCAGTAATCACCTGTTTAGTTTTATATGTCTTAGGAAAAAAAAATTAAGTTGACACTGATTCTGCTCTCACTTTTGCGCCGCGCTCACTAGGTATGTACGGTGACATATTTTTAACCGACTTCTCAAAGGAGGAGGTTCGACTGTATGTTTTTTTATGTTTGTTACCTCAGAACTTTTGAATTGGTGAACCGATTTTGATAATTTTTTTGACGTGACAACGTCTTATAAATTGGTTTGCCGGGTGACACTTCAAGAAACTGCGTTACGCTCCGCTCACGTTATGCGCTCACAATGAGAGCGAGTGAGAGGCACGCGTCCCTTCCACTCGGGCATGGTTAGCCCGCCTAAGAGCGAGAGAGACAGACATAAAAAGTGAAAGGCAGGCGCCTTCTTCCTACTATACGAATGAATATTCACATTAAAATTATTTTACCACTCAAAGTCGTTGTCACGTAAAACTTTCGCCCGTATACCGACTTTACAGGCAACCAATTTTTTTTTAATTGAAAGCTGATGCTTCCCGTGTGGTCCCATTTCAGTTTGGTTTAGTTCTGAGAATGGCATCCATGAAGTCGGTTTTTTTTTGTTAATATTTTAACTTAATATTATATTTGTTGAGCCACTTTGTGGCCTACTAATATTGATAATTCAAATCGCATCAATTTAACCTGACAACCTGCACAATAACGTATAATCTTACCAAAATTCATGTGACGCTGAGTGGCTCAACAATTAAAATAAGTCATACGAGGGTCACTGACCGCTATTCTTACACCGCGCGCTTTATAATAAATAATAAAATTGTTTATTAGCTATTTAAATGATACATAACAATATAAGTACAAAATTTAAACTAAAAACAGAATTATGAGTTTGCCTGAACTAGGGCGAACCCTGTGCCTCAGGCTATAAGTGCTTAAACAAAATGTAAACAGTAGTTTAAATACTTTCATGATATTGTTATGAAAAGATCGTCCATAATTTGCTGATATTATCTCAAATAAAAAAATGAATAACGAAATATCTCAAAAATAGAAAAATTACTGGAAATCTATTTTATTATTTATACAAAACCACTGACAATAATTTGCGTACATATTGCTACACATCAAGTTATAAGGAATCAGTATAAGCTGACCTCTCGTTGTACAGAAATCCTAGACAATTCGAGATCAGCTTATACTGGTTTCGCATGGCTAGATGTGTAGCTGTGTGTACCAATTAAAAAGATTTTCTGTTACAGTCGGCATTCACATTCTGGTAATACTGGCCTAAGCGTAATGTACCTTTTTTTAATCTAAATTAGGCTTGCGCTTGACCACAACTTGCCTGATGTGAAGCAATGATGCAGTCTACGATGGAACGCGCTTACCCAGTAAATACCGATTCACTCTTGACTTAAGGACCACTAGATTATAGCTATCGGGAAACATAGATGCACATAGATGACCTTCTATGTATTTTTTATTTTATGGCTTACGTTTGCCTTGTGTGGTCATAATTAATGTACTTTATACAAAACAAGTGTCATTTTATTTCCACGATCTCATACAGTGAGTCCCTTTAGTGCAATTCCACTGGAAACATAAAAAATAATTAAAACCCTCACCGTAAACGTTTTATTTACGAAATTAATTTATTGAAACAATTCCCTCGTTGGAGAAGTCATAAAAAATATTGTTCAATTGGTATAGGTATTCTTAATTGTAACATTTACATAATTCGAATCAGATTATAATAAACTGATGGTAGGCTTCAGCCGTGGTTAGTGACCACCCACCAGACAAAGCCGTAGCGCCAAGCGGCGTTGCCGTGTTCCGGTGCGATGTCTGGTGACACCATGCAGAGTGTAGTCGGAATTGGTGCTTCTGGTATCTAAACATATGAAGGCCCATTCCACTGCCACCTTCTCACCAAAAATCATTCGTAAGCCTAGCCTAGAGTATAGAATTCACGAGTGAATTATACTAGGCTGGCGCGTCCCATTGTAGACTATATCATTGCTTAACATCAGGCAAGTTGTAGTCAAGCGCAAGTTTATTTCAGAATAAAAAAAATGTCCTATACTACGTCTG
Source organism: Meganola albula (assembly GCA_936450015.1). Lineage (NCBI taxonomy): Eukaryota > Metazoa > Arthropoda > Insecta > Lepidoptera > Nolidae > Meganola > Meganola albula. The sequence goes on along the minus strand of OW388155.1, from coordinate 4,996,730 downwards.
CCAAGACGTGGTCTCCACTCAAAAACTCGCTTACCCCAGCGGTTATCAGTTCTTCGACAGATATGGCCAGCCCACAGCCACTTAACTTGATGACCCTTTCCGCTAAGTGCTTACCTGCCACTTACACAAAAAACTTGCGACCCGCTCCGGCTTCGCACGGGTACTAATTATATATATACCTAACTCTTCTTTATAGATCACTCTGTTTGATGGTGAAAACCGCATGGAAATCAGTTTTGTAGTTTTATCGCCTACAGACAACGGAGCCAACTTAATTTTTAACCGACTTCAAGAGGAGGTTCTTAATTAGATCGGTATTTTTTCTTTTGCATTCACACTTATCACGCTGAGATTAATGATCCGTTTTACGTGATTCTTCTTTTAATCAAAGCAGAATCGTTGCTATTTGGTCCTATAAAAATTTAACATAGTTTGGTCAAGTAATTTTAATTTTAATTAATTTTTATACAAACACTATATTGTATAATCGAACAATTTAGCTATATTTATGTCACTTTCTGCCACAGATTATATAGAATTTTCGCAATGAAAGGTTTTTACAGATTAAATAGAATTCTTGCATTTTATTTGATACTAGTTTTCCGCCCGCGGCTTCGCCCGCGGATGTCAGTTATCGCACCAAACCTTTAACCTTTTTTTTTCGCAGTCGGATAAGCTATCCTTTCCCGGGTCTCGAACTATCTCCATACAAAATTAGTTCAGTAGTGTAGGCGTGTAAGCAATATTTTGAAATCGGCAAGCCCCCATAGGCATGTCCATAAATCTATAGGACTTTCATAAAAAATATGTCTCACTTTATTGTCACACCGGTGAAAGTCGTTTTTCTACGGCTCTTAGACCATAATGTAAGTTTTTCATATAATATCCAAGAACAAATAAAATTTAAATTTCGAATTCTATTAATCGGATTGAGTTATCAAACATGTCATTGTGTCAAAATAAAAAGTAATTTAGCTAAAAAGCACGAAGGAGTATTGATATCAACTTCAAAGAAAATCTCCCTCAGAATAATTTCTCTGGCTTCGCCCTCGTAGTATTAGGATAAAGATAAAAAAAAATGGAAAAATAAAAAACACGTGTTTCATTATTTGTTCTAAGCTATATTTATACCGAATTTGAAGTGAATCGGACCAAGGACTAAACAGTTCTGCAATATTTAATTTTTCCAAAAAAGCTCATTTTACACTCCCCCTGGGGGTAGTTTTGGAAAAATAAAAAACACGTGTTTCATGATTTCTTTTAAGGTATATGTGTGCCAAATTTGGAGTGAATCGGACTTGAGACTATACAGATCCAGAGAAACTTTAATTTTTACCAATAAAACTCATTTTCCGCACCTTATGAGAGTAATTATGGAAAAATAAAAAATCCGTATCTCATTATTTGTATTAAGGTTCATGTGTACCGAATTTTAAATAAATAGGACCAAGGAATAAAAAGTTGCATACAAACTTTACCCCTCTATTTAACCCTATTAGGGGATGATTTTTGAAAATATTATTAGCCTATGTCCGATTCTAGGGTATACACTACCTACATTTCAAATTTCAATAAAATCGGTTGAGCGGTTATGGAGATACGCGGTAACAAACCTTCACACACACACACACTTACTTTCGCATTTATAATATTAGTAGGATTTGATATAAAACATAGATGTTTTATTTTGTACAGTCAACTACAAAAAGATACATATATGTTACTATCAGGTTTGATGGCTACCATGTTTGTCACATTCTTTGGCTAGATCATTGTGTCACTCGCAGGTATATGTACATGATTTTGTAAGATTAAATTGGATACATCTTTTTGTAGTTGACTGTACTTATTTCAATAGTTTCATGCACACATATAAACAGTTAACAATATATTAATCTGTACTAATATTATGAAAAGGAAAGATTTGTTTGTTTGTTTGTTACGTATAGGCAACTACTCAACCAATTTCGAAGATTCTTTCACCAATAGAAAGTTACATCTTTATTGAGTAACATAGACTATATTATTATAGTAAATTAGGGATCCGTATGAACACTTTGATAATTTAACCCACGGTGTGAAAATAATCTGAGAAAAGCTAAGACATGTTTTGTCTTTTTCTTTTTTATGACAATTTGTAATCAAATGACAGAGACAAAACATAAATAACCTATTCTTACTTTAGGCTTCTTGTAAAAGCAACAGGAATCAATATTATAAATGCAAAAGTAACTGTCTATCTGGGGCTTTCACGCAAAAACTAATTAACCAATTTGAATGAAATTTGGTATAAAGATAGTTTGAGACCCGCGGAACGATTTACAATATCAAACTGCAAAAAAAGGTAAAAGGTTTAGCGTAATAACCGACATACGCGCTCAGAAAGCTAGTATTAAATACTTGGAAAAGTCCCATTTGTAAGCGATTTCATGCCTTTACACCCAAATTAGGGGTGGAGATAACGAGAATAGGAAAAAGGTGTTTCCGTTCTCGACTCAGTTTTGTTTTGACATCAAATAGGTTGTTACGCCAAATATTTACATTGCGACTCGTTCAGCTAGTTATTTAAAGAAAATGTTAACGAAGTGTTGAACAAATTTTTTAAAATTTGGATTAAAAAGAGAGATTTTATTAGTTTTACGTATGTGTTTGTATGCAAGATAGTTGCTCCTTGCGGTTAAATAAAGATACCGATTTTGGTGTTTATTTTTTAAAAACTGATGATATTCAAATGGTTCTTAGTGTACGTTTATTTAATTGAACTGGAAACCTTTTTAACCATCGCGCAAGTTTTGAGAAAATAAACATATACAAATCTTATTTTGATATGTCTTAGTATAAAAAATTAAGTAATAGCTAACGAAAGATGTTAACTATTAATATTGTTTGTATTGTCATTCGTACGTTGCCGTATCAGCTGTGCGCTCGCTAAGGTCACGGACCGCTTTTTTTACGATGCGCGCCAACATAGATATTATCACGAATAGATCGTTCTTAACTTGCTGATTTTGTCGAATAAAAAATTTTAAAATAGTATTGAGCATTTAGTGGAAATATTTCTGGTACAAAACAAAAAAACATTGGCGTACTGGTTAATTTTTTTTCTGTTTATGTTGGTTTTCAACTGTTTGATAGGCACTTTGGACTTACCAGACTTTTGTTTCAGGATCAATGGGCCCCGGAGTGCCTGAGAATATAACTGTGACCTTCCTCAACCCCACTACTGTGAGGATCTCTTGGTCCACCACAGCGGACCTGGTGGAGAAATATGACGTCACTTACAAACCATCTGATGCAAGGTGAGAGCTGTTATTATTAATGCTTGATAATGTTTATGTTCATAAGCAAGTATCATCATCATCAGCCTATTCTAGGCCACTGTTGGATATAGGCCTCTCCTAAAGCACGCCACTGAGCACGATCCGCGGCTTTTCTCATCCAGTTTAACCGGCCGCCCAACTGAGACCATCATTCCACCTAGTCTGAGGACGTCCAAAGCTACGTTTGCCAATTAGTGGTCTCCACTCAAGAACTCGTTTACCCGAGCGGTTGTCGGTTCTGTGGCAGTAATGACGGGCCCACTACCACTTCAGCTTACTCATCCGGTGGGCTATGTCGATTAGATTAGTTCTCTGTCGGATCACGTATTCGATCCATCAGAGACTAAGAGCATAGGTAGCCCTTTCCATAGCTCGCTGAGCGACTTTTAATTGTGAGTGTCCACGTTTCGGCTCCGTATGTCATTTTGTGTGTAGCTTAAGGCCTAAAGTAAAAGATCCGTGCCCAGTAGTGGGTCTTAAATGATTGGAGTAAAGCAATTCCCAATGAAGTCCCATACGTAATAGAAGTGAGACTTTACCCGCTAAAGGCTGACCATATTACGTATAGGGCATAAACACAGCCGTTGAATTCTAGGCGACAACAACCTCTGCCAATACCTTGAGAAATTACAGATATTACCTCCATTTTATTTTTTTCATGAGAGATTAGTATATATATTGATACATGTTTAAGCCAAAACCAATTAATAATTTAATTGATTGCACAAATCATGACAATTTCCAATTCATTAGGCTTCAGCTCTCAGGTTTAATATAACAAACATATTAATAAGCCTTCTGTTAATCTGAGTAATGATTTTAGGAATTTCGGTGCAAATTATATTACGCTCATTAGTTAACTGTTACATAGAAAGTCTAGCTTTCACTTGCGACTTCGCAACGTGCCTATTAAGATAAAAAATATAAAGGTAGTAAAAGTGCTATTACAGACTATTTTATTTCTTTGCCGAATTTCATAGAAATCTATACAGTAGTTTTGCGAGACACGCACACATATCCACACAAACTTTATAATGGCATAAAACCGCTGTCTGTACGTACTAAACTCAAAAACTACTGAACGGAATTTAATACGGTTTTCATCAATAGTGATCCATGAGGAAGGTTGGTGTATAATTTGTACCCGTGAAAAATAGGGGAAGGTCGCTATTAATATTATTAGTATAGAAGGATAGAATAGGAAATAGGATAATATACAAACTTGAATCCAAAGGCTCACTAAGAGCTAAGTCGCCATCGTCCATGGGAGTGCACCTTTTATCTCATTTTTTTTTTTAGTATGTTGACGTTTTGTTTGAGACTAATCACTCAGATTACATAGATAATAATAATAATATTTTTATAATAATCGTCGGTTGGTGCCACATTACATTTAGAGCAAAATTGTCTTACGGGCCTCTACGTGTTGGCTTTGGCCCCACGCACGCCTTTTAAAAGTCCGGAGCTCCATAGCTCCGAGATAAAAAAAAGACAAACATAATAATAATAATAATAATATTTTTGGGACATTAACACACACGGTCATCTGGTCCCAAGCTAAGCAGAGCTTGTGTTATGGAAACCAGATAACTGGTATATACTATACTTTTAGCAATCAGAAGGGAAATTTATTAAAAAATAATGAAACATCAATCAAAATTGCAGATAATTATAATTTACACAGAATAAATGGGTATTACAACACTAGTTACGTAAGCACAGCATAACGGTATCGCGACAATTCAAATACGAATGGGCCTTCAGCCTCTGGTGACCGCTCTTTTATACTGGACGTTTGAACGCTTCATTCATTCTTCTTCGTTCCGAGCAGCAATCTCCAACACGGTCTCTCCTGACGCCCTGACGTCCTCGTCAGGTTCTTCCACTCCTCGTCCGGGCAGCGGCAGCAGCAAGAGCACCAATCACGCAGTCCCGTAGCGTCTGCATCAGCGCGAAACCGCTCCAACTGTTGTCATGCAACTGCACCTGTCAATAACAGACTCGCTCGCGGTGTTAACGACGTTAACCCCCCAAGCGAAAAATCCACACACAACACATTTTACGGTCACAAAAATAGCAATCTATGCTAAGTGTTTTGTTCAGCTTTTTATCGTCAGCCATCGGTCAGATCTATTACAAAGAAGTAACATTCGGACTTATAAGACTTGCTACTCACACAAATCCTTTACAGGATTCAAGGTTGAACCTATGACTATTGATTAGTAAGATGAAAGTATACGGCTACATTTCTACTAAAAATTCTGTTACACTTTAGGGAGAAACACATACCTATTTTAGTTTTTATTTTTTGTACTTACTTAGCAAATGCTAAGCTTGTTACAAGCTCACGCCAATACTACCGACATACGTCTCTTTAAACGAAGGAAGATAAATCGTTTTTAAATTGAATATGCAAACCCATCCTTCATAGAATGTATCACCAATCTTCAAACCGAAGCACGCTGCAGGAGGCGCCTCGGGGCTCCGCGAGTAGGCTGCACTCGCAGACAGCTTCATCAGCAGGCGTTCAACCCTGCAGAGCTTGTTGCACACGCAGCCACAGAGACTGCAGGCGTCCTCGATCGTTTGGTCACTCAAAAGAGGCATCAGAGTTACCATCAACCAGTTCACCTTCTGCACATATAGAAACATAGTTAATCCATAATGTTCCAAAACCTTCTAAGGGTCTTTTTTGTTTTAATTGCTCCAAAAATAAAATTCGGGATCCTCACTACCGACGCAAGCTTGCACTCTTACATCAGCAGCAAGGATGGGCCAAAAATATTTTTTTTTTTAAAGTAAGAAGAGTAGACTGTCGTGCAACTGTCTCAAACCGCGTGACCTAAGGCGGGTGTGGGTGCACGACATCACTATTAAGTTAGCCCGTTTAAAAAAGGTCTAATACAGTAGGGCGTTATTGTCGCCAATGTTCACCGATACAGATAATGAACATCAGCGAAACAACATAGCTAGGAGCTAGCTATGTAGGGATAATAAGAGAGAAGCTCCAGCCAAACCCGCAAAAAATAAATAAATAAATGGGAAGTAAGACACAATGCAGATGGGGTCTCTCAAAACTTGGGGTGCTCAGATAGGCTGCGCGAGTAATTGCAGCAGCAGCAGGCGTCTCGTCTTGTAAAACCGGCCGCTTAAGCAGCCGCATAGCACCTCAGGACCGCAGGTTCAGCCGCAGACAAGCGCGCACAGTAGCAGACACCTCAGGTCCGCAGAGCTGGTTGCACGCGAGCGCACACAGCAGCAGACATCACGCCCGCTAAGCTGAATACACGCTCAGTCGTTGAGGCAGCAGGCGTCTCAGCCTGCAGAGCTGCAGCAGTAGTGGTCTAGGAAAACACCACCGTAAGTTGCCTTGATCCACGTTGTAACCTGTTTAATATTTAAAGATCATGTTAACATTTTACGCTGACGTATGCTAATTTAGTAAGTATCAAATACCAACCATCCATGTACTGAACAAACAACAGTAATCTACATGTAACACATCAAAGACTTACAAAATTAGCAATGGATGTTGGGTACTTTTTACTCAGCCGCTTATTATCAGCTATAGGTCAGAATGTATTAAAAGTTGAAATTTAATTAAGTTCCTTTAAAGATGAACCTGACGCGTAACGGAAATAACGTCGGAGACACATACAGGAAAAGAAGTGAGAATCATGATCAAATCATGATAAAATGTGTGTGTGCAGCAGGTAAATAGGGATACATCCAGAAACGACACCGACGCTCTATGGAAGTTACTCCAGAGACTAATACAGTGCGCCCAGGTCACCCTAATACCACAGCGTAGCGTAATAAACATGACTGATGCTCGACGAAATTGCTTCGGAGACTGACACAGAATACAACTAAAAATTATGATCGTGAAATGCAGTAGATAAATAGGGATACATCCAGAAACGACACCGAGGCTCAATGGAATTATTCCAGAGACTTATACAGCGCGACCAGGTCACCCTAACACCACAGCGTAGCGTAATAAACATGACTGATGCTCAACGAAATTACTTCGGAGACTGACACAATAAAAGTGAAAATTATGATCGTAAAATGCGTTAGTATGCAGTAAATAGGGATACATCCAGAAACGACACCGATGCTCAATGGAATTATCCCAGAGACTTATACAGCGCGACCAGGTCACCCTAATACCGCAGCGTAATAAAGATGACCGATGCTCAACAGAAATCGCTTCGGAGATCGACACAGGAAATGAAGTATAAATAGTGATCATAATATACGTTAGTATGCAGTAAATAGGGATACATCCAGAAACTACACTGACGCTCAATGGAATTATTCCAGAGACTAATACAGTGCGACCAGGTCACCCTAATACCACACCGTAACGAGTTGTAGTTCGACTGTGTCCTCATACGTTGAGCGAAGGTCTTACTCAGGTATTTTTCTGAAAATAACATAGCCAGAGACTGACACTACAAGTCAATGTGTCACCCTGACACCCTTGGAGAGTTCATTCACCCCAATGCCCGATGGTTACGGAGCGACCGCTTCCCAGAGACCAACATGGGTATCTATTGAACCAAAAAATATATTCGAGTTATCACATTAATGTTATAAAGGCAAAGGTTTGTGAGTGCGTAAGTATGTTTGTTAATTCTTTACACAAACGGCTAGACCGATTTAGGTAAATTTTAATATGTAGGTAGATACTTATACCTTGGATCAACATATACCTACCACTTTTTTGTTCGGTTTACGTGTTGCTCACTAGACTAGACTGTCAACAACCATCCACTACACAACTCAGAATATGAGCACTAAGTGAGTGTGTGACGTGTACCTAAACTTTAAGCTATAGTCGATGTATAAGAAAGGATGGTAGCCGACAGAAGAGCGAACAACATAATAGGTAGTTTGTAGTACAGAGGGAATATCAGATATTGTGTCCCTGGACGCATTGTGCGTCATTAGGCACCACTCACCCCGTCACGTCGCATCAACATGGCATCGTGTAGGTACTTCGCCTCGGCCGCGACCACTTAGTGTACTGACCGACACATGCCTGGGTCCAGCTTTCCTGTCAACTGAGAAAATGTTCGTTAGAAACATTAATGACCAAGTTCGGATTATCCTCCAATCTGCAGCACATTATTCGCACATTTACAATCAACAATTGGGGCATTAAAATTAAACCCGTGCGAATATTTTCGAAAATCTCTTTACACTGTAAAACAGTGGGTAGGTACAACAAACTAACCTTTTTAGTGTTCCACTGTTGGACATCAGTGTTGTCATAATTATATTTTTGACGAATTGAAAGAGTTTAGGCATTAAACAACACACACTGGCCAAATGCGGATTGGAATGATTAATTCTTAGACATGCCGGTTTTCCTCATGATGTTTTCTTTCACCGATATTACGCAACAGCGATGAAACAATTCAAACAAAGAACACATCTTAGGCACGACCGGGGATCGAACCCGCGAACTTTATAAGGCTAAGACCGTTGCGCCACTACTGTTACCACGTACACCAAAATATTTATAACCTCCAAGTAGACACTCGGCCATGCTGACCATTGTGCACAAACATGTGGCAATACACAAATCATTATTTATTCCTATTTACAATCACATGATCAGTCAGGTTGGTCACAATGTGGCGTCATGGGCATGATGACCACAGCACATACTAAGTAGTAATAAAATTGTTATCACCGCTTTGGACTGTGAGGGAAATCAGACCCGTGGCAGATTACGCATCCTCTCGCAGCAACGATAGTCACTGCCATTGAAGAGGGTCGATGGTTGCCACCGTTCTCACCAGCTCCTTAGCCACAGTGGTCTGGCCACCACCGTTGCCGCAGTGCTTGCCACATTGTTGCCCGCAACACGTACACCATAGCCATAGTACACAGAGTCACTCATGTGCACCCAACGAACATTGCCTGTAACATAATCACACACAGCAAACAGGCACAAAACAATACATGGTTCTATTTAAGCCATAGATCCAAATAAAATTACCATGTAAAACTATCTCAACACGAGTATTAACTCTGTTGCTAATTTAAATGAACAAAGGTAAGAAATGAACAAAGGCAAGAGTGCAACAATTTGTTCATCTACCGTCATTATAAATTCATTTTGGTTATCGACTTATATAATGACCTACTTTGATTCTCAAGGAACATTACTTTGTGCTTAGGGTTTCTTTCAAAGGCATAGGTCTAAATTAATAAATATTTCGCTAGGTTATGATGCATGGGACACACTGGGCGTGTCCAACTGTTGTCCACATTTGAACGTGAATAAAATAAATGTCACTAAGCGTTCAAACCATCTACAAAAATGATTTGGGGCTTAATAAGGCTCACTGAATCAGCGAATATAATTCATACGAGCATTGACTACCACAATATAATTGTCAGCAATAGAATTAAAATTATTGAGATAATTACGTAACCTTTTATGATCCATGCCAAATTGATTTAGGCGCCAAACATGGTGGCACGACGTGCCGCGCGCCGCCTCACGCCATATTGATAGGCGCGTACCAAGCGAACCGAGAAGCCACAGCGGAGCGGTATCAGAGCCGGTCAGCGACACCAGTGGTTACCTTACCACGTGAAGAGGAGCGCCAGCGCGCCGCGCCGCGCCTCCTCGCCCGCATAAGCGCTCGACTCACAGACTTTTCACATGCGCTTAATTACTTGCTGCCATTTTGTCACCACTTACTTACTGAGTTTACGTAACACCAGGTTACAGAAATTTTCTGCGCAGACGTAACTAGATCGAAAAATACCTCAAAAAATAAAGAAGTGGACGTAAGAAGTAAGAATCCCACTTCTGATTTTAGCAATCAGAAGGGAAATTTATTAAAAAATAATGAAACATCAATCAAAATTGCAGATAATTATAATTTACACAGAATAAATGGGTATTACAACACTAGTTACGTAAGCACAGCATAACGGTATCGCGACAATTCAAATACGAATGGGCCTTCAGCCTTTTTTTTTTTTTTTTTTTGCTGATGACCTAACCCAATTGGCCTGAAGGGCCTCTATTGGTTCACCGGACTTTTTCGGTGAGCCGTCCGAGGACGGTCGAACCGATGGCCTTCAGCCTCTGGTGACCGCTCTTTTATACTGGACGTTTGAACGCTTCATTCATTCTTCTTCGTTCCGAGCAGCAATCTCCAACAATACATATAATACTTTTCTTTTGTAAATATATACTTATAATAGATATGAAGGCTTTCGAAGGATTTTTAAACTAAAAAATATCAAGATTAGGAGACAACTTTAAGTAGGCGTAAATAATCGGGTAAGAAGGCGGTATTTCAATAAAATAACTACAGCAAATATCACTTCACCCCAATCTCTCGATAGCACAATCATTAATTCTACCAGTTAATTACAGATCGTTAAGATGACATTGGATTAAAGCGTAACGTTCACCGAGCACGTTATTGCATCTGCACAACCGGACGCCACAACGGTTCAACGCGCAGTGTCAGCCATTCTAAGATGGCCGCTTCACCCGCGCTCGGTGTTCATTCGTTCGTTCATAATGACATTCTCGAGTGACAGGTGACTTCAAAGACGGACGTGATGACAGTATAAAATGACAGCCGATGCATTGAGAAGTAGATGTGCCAACACGGCCAACCCTGACGAATCGCACGACCTCGTGCGCATAGTATCAGTCTGCTCGATGATATAATAATATGTCATTCTTCTCTACCTGTTCTAATGAAAAAGTTAAGATAGACATTAACATACGCTCGGTCCTTCCTGACCGAACTCAAATTCATCGCTATTGCATAATGATATGGACCGGACATGCTGGTCTCCTTCATACAGTTACTCAACAGTGGCCCGGGCTTACCAGGCCCCTTCAACAACTTATCAAAGTATGGTCCGGGCATACGAGGCCCCTTCATCAACTTACCAAATCGTGGCCCGGGCGTATGAGGCCCCTTCAACCACTTACCAAAATATGGCCCGCGCATACGAGGCCCTTTCGACCAACTACCTAAACAGGCCCGGGCATACGAGGCCCATTCAACCAATTACCAAAGCGTGGCCCGGGCATACGAGGCCCTTTCAACCACGTACCAAAGTATGGTCCGGGCATACGAGGCCCTTTCAACCAACTACCTAAACGTGGCCCGGGCATACGAGGCCCTTTCAACCAACTACCGAAGCATGGCCCGGGCATACGAGGCCCCTTCGACCACTTACCAAAATATGGCCCGGGCATACGAGGCCCTTTCGACCAACTACCTAAACAGGCCCGGGCATACGAGGCCCCTTCGACCACTTACCAAAATATGGCCCGGGCATACGAGGCCCTTTCGACCAACTACCTAAACAGGCCCGGGCATACGAGGCCCATTCAACCAATTACCAAAGCGTGGCCCGGGCATACGAGGCCCTTTCAACCAACTACCTAAACGTGGCCCGGGCATACGAGGCCCTTTCAACCAACTACCGAAGCATGGCCCGGGCATACGAGGCCCTTTCAACCAGCTTTACATTTACAACCGTCAAAGCGTGGCTTGGGCGTACTGGGCCCCTTGCAACCACCTTACCATATAACACTTAAACACACATGGATCACTATTTCTTCGACTAGATACCGTCTCCTGTTGGTTTTACCCTTCACATCCCAACTTCTGATGAAGGCTTTCGAAGGATTTTTAAACTAAAAAATATCAAGTTTAGGAGACAACTTTAAGTAGGCGTGAATAATCGAGTAAGAAGGCGGTATTTCAATAAAATAACTACAGCAAATATCACTTCACCCCAATCTCTCGATAGCACAATCATTAATTCTACCAGTTAATTACAGATCGTTAAGATGACATTGGATTAAAGCGTAACGTTCACCGAGCACGTTATTGCATCTGCACTACCGGACGCCACAACGGTTCAACGCGCAGTGTCAGCCATTCTAAGATGGCCGCTTCACCCGCGCTCGGTGTTCATTCGTTCGTTCATAATGACATTCTCGAGTGACAGGTGACTTCAAAGACGGACGTGATGACAGTATAAAATGACAGCCGATGCATTGAGAAGTAGATGTGCCAACAGATATTTACACCCAGACTCGACACAAACACAAATGTTCATCATTAATGTTTGTCTCGGGTGGGAATCGAACCCACGACCTGCGGCGTGAAAAGCAAGTATCCTACCGACCACGCCACCGGCCCGTCTACATGGTTACACATTCCTTACATGGTCTCCGGGTGGTGCAAATCAGATGTCAGTAAAGTGGTGGTAGGTTTAGTCCATATTTAGTGACCACCCGCTAGGCAAAACCGCACCATAAAATAGTTAATAGTACTAAAAAGAAAGAAAAACATTTATATGACTGAGACATGACACAGAATCGAATGATAGATAATAAAAATAAATGAAAACAGAATAAAATCATTTAAGGTAACAGTTAAAAAGAAAAAAGAAACAAAGAGTAAGTGTAACCCATCAGTGTCAAATATGGACATTGCTCAGAAAACGCTGTGAGTGCCTACTAGAGGCGGCCCACAGCACTGAAATTCAGCAATGTCCATATTCCCACAGTGTGACGCCAGGCGCAAAGGTTGCCAAAAGACCAAACCTGTATATTTCTATTAAAATTGTAATTTGTATGATAGGAGAAAAAAAAAACAAATATTTATCTAAACATTATCACTATTACATAATCGTTAAAATTCACTACAAAACTATAATTACAGAATATTATGTTACTACCACGCGGTTTTGACATGTTCCGTTGCGATCGGAATTGTTGCCCCTATAAGGTCCTATCTAACTGTATGGAGCTTTATTCTACTGCCGCCTTCTCACTGAAAATCACTGGTAATCACTACTGAAATGATATTATTACACCGATTAACTAGGTATTACTCGATTGTGAACCTGCAAAGGCAGGTGCGTTTCATCGTAGAGTACATCATAGCTTAACATCAGGCAAGTTATAGTCCAGCGCTAGCCTATTATAGAGTAAAAAAGGCAAGTGTCGAACTGGTACGAAAATAATAACAAAATACAATATTGTAGGAATTTCAACAATTTAATATTGTGTAGCATTTTACTTAGAAATTATGTATTACAGAAAAATTATTCGTTACGTCCGTAGGTGTACGCCTTTAATTGAGTCCCCACACGTGGTCCCCGGGTGGTGCAAATCAGGTGACAATCAACTGGTTCAATCTACTCTTTTAAGGTTTCTAACCATATCATTCCACTGCCACCTTCTCACCGAATCATTCGTAATCACGAATGAATCGGTACACAGGGCTGGCGCGTTCCTTCTTAGACTAATTCATTGCTTAACATCAGGCAAGTTGTAGTCAAGTGCCAGCTTATCGAAGAATTTAAAAAATACATCGCGAGTATAGAATAGCGATCTAATTTCAAAAAATTGCTCCAGAAAAAGTTTTTTTTTTTGGATATTTTTTATAATCATGAGCATTATCTCGTGGTAACGTCGATATATTTAATTAATTAAAACTTTCCAATGCCAGTGTTTAATTTTAAGTTTATCATTTTATTTTTTAATTCCAAAATCGTATAAGTGATGGTAATGTTTTCTATGGGTCTACGTTATCTGCAATATACTGTTTTTTTTTGTCATTTACACTAATTACTAGTCACCCTGTATAACAAAACAGAAACAATTAAAACTAGCTAGCGCTCAATATCGCTGGAAAATTATTAAACTTTGACGCTGCTCTCAATTGTACGAACATAATTTTGACGTTGATGGTTTCGAGCGCTGCCGGCCCGACGTTTTAATTAAAATAAATTAAATTATATTCACTAACGTATGTATTGCCGGTTGTAAAAGGTAACTAGCTACTCAATATAAGTACCTAACTAATTTATGGTACTGTAGTGAATTTTATTGGAACGTTAAACTTAGAATAGTGTGTCTTTCACTCATTCCCGTTCTTTCATCGGAGTTTCAGTAGAGGTACGGCTGTGCGCTACTGATATCTGGTGGAAATTCCACGGGTACGCACAAAGCGTGTTACTTTAACTTTTATTGTGCGAACTGCCAAGTCGTGGAATTCGGTTCCTGCATTTCTGTTTTCCGATCGCTATAATCAGCGTGACTTCAAGTTACTAGGCAATCAGTATTTACTAGGTAAGCGCGTTTCATCGTCGACTACATCATTGCTTAATATCAGACGAGTTATAGTCAAGCGCAAACCTATTTCAGAATAAAGTTAATAGGCTATATTTTATTCGTTGTTAGCTAACTACATTTTGGCTTTTGATCATCAATTAATCCTTAAGTTACGATTTAAAAATAACACGTTCAAAAATGGTCTTTTGTTTAAAAATTGGTTTATTTATTTGCCTCCGTTCATTATGAAGGTCTGAAAAGCGAATACCGAGTTCCCTACATTCAAAATCATTTTTCTGAGGGAAAATAAAAATGGTTATCACTGAATAGTCTGGCATTAAAATGGGGTTTACTTTGCTAAGGAAGAATCTATTATAAATGACATCGCTTTGACTCTTGACGTATAAATTTACTTTAACTGAATGGTGACGGATTTACTCTGTGCTGAGGAGCTGAGAAGAATTTATAATTCACTGTTGGTATAGTAATTTATTATTAAAATCTTTTTTTTGTATCAACAATACAAAAAAAAGATTTTAAGATTGATTCTCATATGATATATATAAATAAAACTACTTTTTAACAGATTTTATTGCGGTTTTTATTCGCGTAAATCTAAGACAATACTATCTCGTACGATATTCTTTTAATAATTATATTTGGCGGCCGAGTCACCTTCGTCCGTGGGTGAGCACTTTATCTGAATGCCCACACGTGGTCCCCGGGTAGTGCAAATCAGGTTACCATTAACTGGTAGTACGGTCGCGGGTTTGATCCCTGGTAACAATTTATTATTATTAGCTATGTTATTATTACAATATACATCTTCGTGTGAATTGTGTCATCGCCGCTGCTCAATATCGGTGAAGGAAAACAAGGTGAGGAAATCGGCATATCTAAGATTTAATCATTCGAGGACATGCGACATTCCCCAACCCGCACTTTGCCATCGTCTCTAACCTCTCTCAAGTCGTTAGATATTTGACAGAAGACCCGTGCCTAGCAGTGCATAACATGAAGGGTTGAAGTAAGGAGTCGGTCGTTAATGACTACCCACTAAACAAAATCCAAGTGCGATGTCTGGTGACACTCAGATGACACTATTTAAGAGCGTAAGTCGGCATCGTTAGTCCTATATGGTTTCTAACCATATGAAGCCTCATTCCACTGCCACATTTTCACCGAAATTGAGATAAGCACGTTCCACCACAAACTCTTTAGCTTTATAGTATTAAGTAGTATAGATAAACTAAACGGAAAATTTCTAATCTAAGCCCAATTCAGGTTAACTATTTATGTTCTGAATTGTCTGCAAAGCTGACAATCTGTTTTGAACACACAGCAGGAGATACTTACAAGTTGCTTAGGGCTCTATTGTAATTTAACTATCTACCACAGTATAAACATATTAGCTGTTCAATATTTTAAAGTAGGTACTTTTTTAATTCCTATATTTCTTTCTGCAACAAAATTTTGGAAATCTTTAAAGTTGAAGTGACTCACAGGGAATGGCTGATGGAAACAAGTACAAATACTTGTATAGATAGAGCTGTAAGTCTTTTAGTAAGATTGATATTGAAATAAAAACTACTTTTTAACGGAATTTATCGCGGTTTATTTTAGATTTTAGATCCCGACGTTTCAAAGTCTTTTCAGACTTCATGTTCACGGGTAAACTGAGGTATTTGACGTCCAAAAATATTAATCACAATTATTGTTGACTACCTTCAAACATTAATATTTAAGTTGCGTTCCGATTTAAGCAAACTAAGCTCACAGTGTCTTGAATTCTAAGTTGATTTTGCTTGGGTTTCGGTACAAATGAAGAATGATCCGCGAAGCTATTGAAATTGAAGGGCACTTCCCTTCGTTGTAGCATCAGGGGATAAAAAACTAAATGTAAATTAAAAAACCTATCTTCAATATTAGTTCTCAAAATGCATCTCAAAATTTTATATTTTTAAATGTTTGTGTTGACTGATATTTTTATTCTGTGTAGTATTTAGATACACCTGTTTGTATTCGCATTGTTTGAAGTAGTATTATGTTGGAATATTATATTGTTTACCAATAATTGGGTTTGATTACTAAACTGTAATTGCTTTGAATACATACCTACCGAAGTTATACGACGAACGACTTTGAATATTCTGGAATAAGATACAATTATTTCAATTTTCAAGAGTAAATTCCTAACAAAGTTAATATTTGACAGTCACAAATATTTTCTGTGTTTACTAAATTAAGCGGAGTTTATAATATCACTCAACTAATACAATTCAATGTGCGGTTTTATTTTGTAGAAATAATATTTAATGTAATAATTAATAAACTAATTTAATTTGCATTTTTAGTTTCTAAATATTTTTTATTTTTAGTAGTTTTCGTCTGTATTTATCATTAATGTGCTTAGAGCATTTAATAGGGAGATGTTATACGCAACTTCTAGTTGATTATTTCTGCCAGTATTTCGGGAAGGCGAGATAACCTCGTACAGCACACGAAAAACAAAACATGAAAAGTTTAGGTATGCATACAAACTGTTCCTGTACTTCGGTTGAGGGAAACGCTTGCAATACTAGTTCCGTGTTAAATTTTGCTAGTTTGTGATATCGTATTAATGAAATCTAATTCCCTTATTGTGTACTTACCTATAATTTTTTACCTATATATTTTTACAGGTCCTAAAGATCCTGAAGTAGAAATTAAACAGATAAGCTATAGACATTAAAAAACCTTGTTACTAATAAACTGTCGTCTAATTTAGTTTATTTAAACTACAAGATTTCTTTTATCTTTTTTAGCAAATATAAAGTTTTTACATTCAATACTACCCACTTGTGTTTTTTATAAAATTGTTATATAGGAAGATGATGAAACGGTTGATACCAAAGAAATGTCAAAGTTTATTTGACAAAATTGTTCAAAATAACCTAATGTCAAGAATAGCGTACCTACTTGTTCTATCAGTTGACAAGTTGGACAAGTTGATTCTGTTGTACAAATCCCAATGTTGATCACATCTGCTCCAATTAACATAGTGTGTTTATATTGCAAGTAAACAAGAAATAGAGAGCAGAAAAGCGGTGGAGCAGCGGTTTTGGCCTCGCCTTTAAAACATTAGGTCGCGGGTTCGAGACTCGGTCGTGCATATAGTGCGAATTGTTTCAACACCGCTGCTCAACCGGCATGTCTGAAAACTAATCATTAGAGTTTTTTTTATAAATTATTTTTAAATGTTTTTTTTTACGAACAATATAATAGGAGTAGGTAGGTAGTTTGTTTGTTAAACGTTTTTTCGACTGTAATTGTAACTCCTGAAATTGTAAACTGTACTTTTAACGAACGAAGACTATCACTGTGGTAGGGCCTCACATTATTATATGAACTAGAAAGGGACGTGTGTATTTTTGCACACACAGCGTATACCTAATACCTCTTCATTGTGTTCCATGGTGTAAGAAAGGTGGCCTTTTGCCTTAAACGCTATATTATATAAGTGAAATTGGGTCCCGCCAATCAGCTAAGTCTAATTTATTCTCATAGAAGAGAAAAGAATAAAGAGTTTGTTTGATAGGCTGAGCGCGCTAATCTCAGGGACTACTGGACTGATTTGAGAAATTTTTGCACTGTTTGCTAGCCCATTTACTGAGGACCTCTCTATGTTACTTTTATCTCACAGCTGGGCATGATATAATGTCTAGATAGGTCACGTGGGCAAAACCGCGGGCGGAAAGCTAGAATATGAATATCTACCAACCACAACCCCTTTAACTAGAGTACACGACTGAGAAGAAGATTTATTCAACACTATCTCTCCGCCCGCGGCTCCAAAAACGCGTATGTCGGTTATCTCGCAAAACCATTAACCTCTTTTTGCGCAGTCAGATAAATACTATGCTATATCTTTCTCGGGTCTCAAACTATTTCCCTACCAAATTTGATTCAAATCGGTTCAGCAGTTTAGGCGTGAAAGGACGATAGACAGAGTTACTTTTAATTTAATACTAGTAAGGTTTGCTCAGCTTTCAAAGATTATGCAACACAGTGTAAATGAAATATGAAATATTAAAATCGGGAAACCCGCAAACTGTTTAATATTTAGTAGTTCTCAGTCGATAGTAGAGCTGAGCCGCTAAAAAGGAACTATGATAATGAATGTAAACCAGCTCTTTGGACGCAGTCAAGTGGAAGCTTGACATAGTTCTCGATGGTAGGTTTCAATGGGAACGTCGCGTGTTTAAGATATAAATGCTGAAATGTGCCTTCTGAGTGGAGACTTGATACTACTATACTGGTCACTACTTAAAATACATTCGTAAGGAAACAAATACATCTATATATAATATTATAAATGCGAATGTAAGTTTGTTTGTTACGCTTTCACGCAAACTACTACTGAACCGATTTAGATGAAATTGGGTATGGAGGTAGTTTGAGACCCGAGAAAGGACATAGGATAGTTTTTATCCGACTGCGCAAAAATAAGGTAATGTTTTGGCACGATAACCGACATACTCGCGGGCGAAGCCGCGGGCGGAAAGCTAGTAAATAAATAAATTCTTTGTTAATTAAGTTTGAAACGCACAACATATAATTAAAGCTTACGATTAAACATAAATAAAGTTATCAGGTAACCTGAACTACTAGGGTGAACCCTGTGCCTCAGGCTGAAAGTAAAAAAAAAGATACAATTTTTTTTTAAATGTGTTCCTTATGTTTTTCCAAAAGTAGATACATTTTTAAAAAAGACATTGATATTATAAATAATTTAAAGATAATTTGATATTTAAGATAGAATTTAATTATTTTACTAAATAAGTGTTATTTGGATACAATAGAGCACTTTTTCGAGCAATTAATCTCTATAAAGACCAACTTTAAAGGAGCGCGGGGTAGTAATTTTAATTTTCCTGTCCTCGCACTTGTAGTTACTGATCAATAGTGACGTCAAAGGGGTGAAAGTTTTTTTCTGACATAGTAGTAGCCTTCTAAACGTTATTCACTCTGAGTCAGTTCATAGGATAGTTTTGTATATAGGTCAAACATCTAATGAGCAGCGGTGGTGCAGCGGTACGGACCTCGCCTTTCAAAAATAAGGTAACGGGCTCGAATCCTAGTCGTGCCCACACATCTTTGTGTGAATTGTTTCATCTCCGCTGCTCAATAAAGGAAAACATCGTGAGGAAACCGGCATGTCTAAGAACTAATCATTCGAGGACATTTTACATCCATCAATCCGCATTTGGGCAGCGTGCGTAGATTAGAATCTTAACTCTCTCAACTCATAAGATAGTTGAAAGAAGACCCGTGCCTAACCGAAAGGGCTGGAAGAGATCTAATACCTTCGCAGCAAAGCGATCGCTTTTTCTGTCCCTATGTATGTTTAGAAAACTACGCAACGGATTTTGATGCGGTTTTTTTAATAATAGATAGAGTGATACCAGAGGAAGGTTTATAAGTATAACACATTGCACCCGTGCGAAGCTGGGGCGAGTCGCTAGTGTATTATAATCTGAATCTGGGAAATTGCTACAATGATATCATGAAATTTAGTATGCAGGGGTTTTTGGGGGCGATTAATCGATCTAGCTAGGTGAAAAAAAAACGTAGTTTTTTTGTATTTACTTGCAATAAAAAAATGCTATAATATTATTAGAATACAAACGCAAATAATAGCTTAGCTGACGTATTTAGTGTTTAAATAAATTGTAATTCTGTTGAAAGAAACGGATGTTACACAATGCTTAAATATAATCGCATCCCTATCTTTTAATAGAACCACACTCATAAAAGGTGGTGGAAAGTTGCGCCAATCCCATTTTTTTCTTCTTCTTTTTTCTAGTTCTTTATTTTGTGAGAAAATCTATTACTGGGAGCTCTTTAATATAATTTCCAAAAAAAAAATCTCGAGCAAAGCTCAATCATCCAGGTACTAACGGACTTATTCATAAAAAAGTTATAAAACTCTTTAGTTAAAATGGACTTTGTCTCTTTCTTATTAGTATAAATTTCAAGATGACAGACAAAGACAAAAGAATTATAAACCTATTTTAGCTATAATGAGCTTAAAATACGTTTATGAATACGGAGGTAAGTGATACATTTAGTACAATTAGGTATCATAATCTTTTATCAAGTAAATTCCTTATGTATTACAAGCTTGAAAAATATACAATTGAGCAAAGTGATACAAATTAAAACCGAAGGCTTTTGAAAGAAAATCCAATTGATAGCGTTGAACGCAATTTGTATTCAGCGATCAAAGCGCTCAATCTATACAAATATTTACTTATACTGGCTAATCGAGTTTCTTTAAAGAAGCAGACAAGTTTTTTCTATGGAAGTAGTCTATAATTTTCATAACTACTTCGTTGGTCTTGTATCAAGTGCGTTCGAGCTTCGTAGCAATGGTAGCGAGGTACCGTGTTCGAATCCTGTCGTGCAAAAGTATGTTTTCAATTTACTTAGAATAATTTGAGTCTAATGTACAGGGCTATTAAATGGCATATTTCCAGGCATGACATTAACCCCTTATGGTTAAAAATATATTTTCTAAAATATTAAGTTGAAAATTATAATCCGTATGTACGAAGATACAGTTGGCAAAAAGATTGGTTGTGGGCCCAAAGGTTTTGATTAAGGAAGATTTTTTGGAACATGCCCTCCGAGGGGTGAAATAGGAAATTAGGATATTACCATAACTTTGTCATTTTTATCCTATATAACGCTTACGCTTGACCACAACTTAACTGTAGTTTGGCAGTGATGTGGTCTATGATGGAACGCGCTTTCCTGCATTTTATATCGTGAACACCAGTACCATGAAAAAGTAACACTAGTAGCAATAGCCTTCCTCAATAAATCGTCTATCTAACAGTGTAAGAATTTTTTAAATCAGATCAGTAGTACCTGAGATTAGCGCAATCAACCAAACAAACAAATTTGGTTAAAGCCAGGACAGAAACTACCATGATTTTACTTTAAATGATGAGTTTTCTGTCCATTGACAGAGCAATTTTTAGTTTGGCTATTAACATGCCAATCATCATTGTACAAGCTACTTGTACATTACTATTCAGGTACTTACACGTGCCTAACTGTGACGTAGTACCAATCATTTGACACGCGCATTAGTTATAATTATTGTGTAATCTGCTTATATCATAACATTGCATATTTAGTAGAATAAAGAGAATTCGTATAAATCGGATGTCTCCTTCATATCATTTAAAAAGTGTTGTACTCATATCATATCAATGCCCTAGTAATTTAGGAACTAATATCTCCCTCAGCATCCTATCATTTCAGTGTACGTTGGGAAACACCCACCAATCATCATTATCAGCCTATTTTTTCCACTGCCGGACATAGGCGTCAAGGACCCTTTTTTTGTTTACCGGGGGGAATATCTTTATCCCTCCTCCTTGTATGGGCGCAAGACGGGGTGTATGTGGAACTCCATCTGGTTACCTGAACTAAAACCTCCCGGGTGGTCCTTTGCGCATCTTGTCACGGGAACCACAAGTGACACAACCGCGACAAGGCGTCTTGGACTCTAAAGCACGCCACTGAGCACGATCCGTGGCTAATCTCATCCAGCTCATACCTTGTAGAGATCGTCAATCCACCAATAGTCCGACCGTTTAACTCGCATATCGCCTATCGCCAAGATTCTAACTCCTCAAGCACAGACGGTGATGATGATTCAAGCGATATGAATATTAGTGACGAATAGTCTTACATTACTTTTATCTATGGTTTAATAGTTATATATGAGATTTAATTAATGTTTTATGACTTTGTACCTCAGATGGCGATACGCGAGTTAAACGGTCGGCCTATAGTCTGAGGGCGTCTTATGCTACGTTTGCCAATACGTGGTCTCCACTCGAGAACTCATTTACACCAACGGTTATCATGCTTATGGTTTTTATTAAATTATTCAAATATAAAATTGGTAAAGGAACATAGAGTGTTTACATTAGGTTAGTCTAAGTATTTTCTTAGATTTACGCGAATATCACACATTGAAATAAAACTATTTTATAACGGATTTTATCGCGGTTTATTTTAGATTTTCAAAGTCTTTTCAGACTTTCTGTAGTCTGAAAAGACTGAAACGTCTTAAGGTTAGTCTTAACTGATATTTCAAAAAATATAATAATCATATTTTGATTGTATCAGTGCCTTGTCTTTAGTAACTGAAAATTGGTTGAAAGTTACAGTGGTCTGACATCTCTTCAACCCTTTTTCGTGTCTCACAGCTGGGCACGAGTCTTCTCTCAACTATGTTAAGAGTTGAAAGAGTTTAGGCCTTAATCCACACGCTGTCTAAGTGCGGGTTGGTAGATGTCACATGTCCTCGAATGATTAGTTCATAGTTTCCTCGTGATGTTTTCCTTCCTTTCACGACTGGCATTCGAAGGTGAGGCCCGCAGTGCCATTGCTGCTCCAGTCTGACATACATACCTACTTTTATTGCTTATTTCAATGGTTATCGACCAACATAAACAACAATGGATCGTAGCGCGTAGAATGCGTTCGACTCTGAGGGATTGAATCAGGTCGCTGTATTGATTAGACACACTTAGTGGAATTAAGGTTGTTCGCACACTGATTTATTTGTGCCTATGTTATATTTTAAATAGGGAATACCGATTACCTAAAACTAGGGCGAGACTGAATGAAGGTGTCTGATTGTTAGAATTAGTTTTATTTTGACGTGACAACGTCTTCTAAATTGGTTTGCCGGGTGACACTTCAAGAAACTGCGTTACGCTCCGCTCACGTTATGCGCTCACAATGAGAGCGAGTGAGAGGCACGCGTCCCTTCCACTCGGGCATGGTTAGCCCGCCTAAGAGCGAGAGAGACAGACATAAAAAGTGAAAGGCACGCGTCCCTTCCACTCAAGCACAGTTAGCCCGCCTAAGAGCGAGATTCTTTGTGTAAATTAATGTTTTAAATATAATTCTTTGTATAAATAAATGTTTTAAATTGTTACTATTATTTCATCCTTCTTCCTACTATACGAATGAATATTCACATTAAAATTATTTTACCACTCAAAGTCGTTGTCACGTAAAACTTTCGCCCGTATACCGACTTTACAGGCAACCAATTTTTTTTAAGTAGAGGTACGGCCATATACGGATATATACCTAGTGGAAATTTGAGGGGGAAATACAAAGCACTTTTATTGTGTAGACTTTCAAGTTGTGGAATTCGCTGCCGGAATCTCTGTTTCCCGATAGCTTTAATCTGCCGGTCTTCAAGTCACAAGTGAATCGGTCAGTTGATCTTAGACTGCATCATTGCTTTACAAACCGGCTAGCTATGGTCAACCGCAAGCAAAATGTCAACTATCTTACGAGTTGAGAGAGTTTCAGAATAATGCACATACGCTGTAAGTGGTACAAGTGTGGGTTGGTGGATATCAGATGTCCTCGAAAGATTAGTTCTTCTGCCGCTGTTCTCACGATGTTTTATTCTACCAATATTGAGCAGCAGCAACGAAACATTCAAAGAAAGATAAGTAGAATAAAACGGGCACGACTGAGAATCAAACCTTCGATCTTATATTACAAAGGCTGATACCGTTGCGCCACCGTTGATTTTGGGATAACAAACAACAATTTAGTATTTTCTTAAATTTACGCAAATATCACACATTGAAATAAAACTATTTTATAACGGATTTTATCGCGGTTTATTTTAGATTTTAAATCCCGACGTTTCAAAGTCTTTTCAGACTTCAAAGTCACGGGTGAGGTATTTGAAATAAAATAAAAATAATAACAATTAATTTTATTTAATTTCTCCGCTCCGGCCGACTGCGATACGAGCCGTTTGTCGATTAGCTGAAAGGCGATAAGTCGAGTAGTGTGGTGATACGCAGTGCGTATTACGCACTCGGCTTAAGCCGATTCCGCGGCGATAAATGCGGGGAGACCCTTACTGGTAATATACAACATATAATACTTTCCTTTTGTAAATACATAGATACTCAAATATAGATAATGACACCCAGACACAAGACAAATAGATATGTTCATCTCACAAAAGTTTCACTTGTATGAGAATCGAACCTACGACATGCGGCGTGAAAAGCAAGCATCTTACCGACCTCGCCACCGGATTGTCAATAAATCCTTACTAATGTTATAAATGCGAAAGTAACTCTGTCTGTCTGCCTGTGTTGCTTTCAACCCTAAACTACTGAACCGATTTGGATGAAATTAGGTATAGAGGTAGTTTGAGACCCGAGAAGGGACATAGGATAGTTTTTATCCGACCGCGCAAAAAGAAGGTAAAGATTTTAGCTCGATAACCGACATACACGCGGGCGAACCCCGCTGTCGGAAAGCTAGTACTTTCATATTTCACAATCTGCTGTTTAACCTAATGTTTTTCTTATAACACGGTTGAAACCACGCATTCCATACTACAAATGCTACTTATCACGCGATTTGAGTCCATTACCTTTGATACAATTTAATCAATAGCATCGTGTGAAACTCTATCGAAACAAATTAGGGTTGAACTAGGCAACAAAGCGGCCATGTTTTCCACGGGAAATTTATCGGTAATACAACTTCCGTTCGCCACCCCTATAGAGGTACTATACTGAAAATACATTGAGAAAATGATTTTCTTTTGTTGTGGTTTCAAATAAACCAGTAGGTAGTCTCTTGGGTAACGTAAAAGTGGACTTATGTGGAATAGAAGATTTTTTTCGCCTCGAGTATCGTAAATGCTGGCTAAGATGTAAACACCTTCACTAGGGGGACAAACAGTGCCAAAGTATTATTTTAGAGCACAGATTGAATATAAACAGTAAACACGTTATTGAAATAAAACTACTTTTAACGGATTTTATCGCGGTTTATTTTAGATTTTAGATCCCGACGTTTCTTAGTCTTTTCAGACTTCATTTTCACGGGTGGACTGAGGTATTTGACGTCCAAAAATATTAATCACAATTATTACTGACTACCTCCAAACATTAATATTTAAGTTGCGTTTATTTCAACGTGTGATATTCGCGTAAATCTAAGACAGTACTATATAAACATATAATTAAATGTAGGTATATTATACAACGGCTGAGCAGTTGAAGTGACGCAGTGGTATAAGCCTCGCGTTCAAAATATAAGGTCGCGTGCTCGATTCCCAGTCGTGCCTTTACATTATTGTGTGATTTGTCTCATCACCGCCGCTCAATATCGGCGAAGGAAAGCATCGTGAGGAAACCGGCATGTCTAAAAAGTAATCATTCGAGGTCATGTGACATCCACCAACCCGCACTTGCCCAGCGTGTGTGGATTAAGGCCAAAACTCTCTCAACTCGTTAGATAGTTGAGAGAAGACCAGTGCCCAGCTGTGTGATACTAAAAAAGGATTAATTTATAACATACAACAAAAAAGATAAGATGTAAACAGTTGTATGAAGGGTATACCACCTGGTATCAACTTGGTTGCGTGACCAAGTTGTTGCCGGCAACTGAATCACCCGCTGGTGTCGCTACGATTAATATTTATTAAGTTATTTGGCATATCACACAGTCTGACACCAGTTGCGCTACCAGGGATCCTCCTGTCTCCCACCCACTCGAACTAACATTGCGCGTTAAAGAGTTATAGTGCATGTGTGTCTACACATCAATTGTACATTTTCAGTAAGTTAATGCTGATGTCAGAGCAGCGGTGGCGCTGCTGTACGGGCCTCGCCTTAGAAAAAAAAAGGTCGCAGGTTCGAATTCAGGTCGTGGCCACATTCATCTTTGTGTGAATTGTTTCATCTCCGCTGCTCAATATCGGTGAAGGAAAACATCGTGAGGCAATCGGCATGTCAACAACATGTGACATCCACCAACCCGCACTTGGCCAGCGTGTGTGGATTAATGCCGAAACTCTCTCAACTCGTAAGATAGTTGAGAGAAGACCCGTGTTCAGCTGTGGGACACTAAAAAGGGTTGAAGTGATGCTGATGTCACATTGTATAGGATTTCCGTGCCACGAGAGGTCAGCTTATATTGAAAAGTGTAGCTTGATGTCTAGCTGTGTGTACGTCATTCTGATTCTGAACACTTTTGTTTGTTTTGGTGTTTCTTGCTTGGTCTAGATACCACCTTGTGGTATCCTAAAGTCCTTACCTAAATTTTAAAGATAAATTTATTATTAACTAGCGGACCCCGCAGACGTCGTCCTGCCCGGTAAAGCAGTGCTACCTACTGGGGCCGAAAATAGATTGCGACGATTCTCAGACCTACCGAATCGGTTAAGCTGTTTCTGAGGAAGTTGTTTTTTTTTTATTTGCGTAAGAACCATCTTTGTACTTCAAGGAGTATTCTAAAAAAACAATTAGCTAAATCGGTTCAGCCGTTCTCGAGTTATGCGCTTACCAACTCATTACCTATTCGATTCATTCATTTCATTTTTTTTCTTTTTTCAATTTTCTTTGCTATAAACCTCACGGAGTCTGAGACTTTTCCAACGAATGCAAAACTGTGGAAATCGGTACGTGCGTTCTGGAGTTATAGCGTCAGGAAGGAAAACCCGACTTATTTTTATATAGTAGAAGACTAGCAAACCCGGCGAACTCTGTTTCGCCACCAGATGGCTTCGTTTTATGTAACATTTTCCCGCTTTTCTGTTGAATTTTTTCCAGAATTTTGTTTGCTGTAAACCTCAAGGAGCCCGAGACCTTTCTAACTAATGCAAAACCGTGGAAATCGGTTCTTGCGTTCTGGAGTTATAGCGTAAGGAAGGAAAACCCGACTTATTTTTATATAGTAGATTATCCTTGATATTTCAGTTCTAGGTGTTTCTTTTTCATATTCACCTTTGCATTAAAAGATAATATTCGTATAGCTTTGCTTAGCAAATATACCTAATCTTATTAATTTTGTGGAAAGGCCTAACATTGTTAGAGAAGGTTTGATGTACCTACAAGTTGCTTGATTTTCTTTGTATTGCTAGCAGAATATTACATTCACTAATATATTCTATTCAAGTTTTTCTGGGTTACTGTGTTTAATAAAAGGTCAGAAACACAATTTACTTAGAAAGAACTAGAAAGAAAATTCATGTATGTGTAATGCTTTGCGTCTTCATATTCCCACAACATTTTTAAGTTAGTACCTTCTTTACATCGTTACCCATATTGTACAATATGGGTAACGATATAAAACTTTCTGATTAGGTATATTGAAAAACGTGAAGCTAGGGAAAACTTTATAAGTCTCTGAAATTTCTCTCCTGAAGTAACGTAATTGTATTTTTACTAATGTATAAATTACTAGGGCTGTTCCAATTAAAAAATAAAAGAATATAAACCGACATTGAAATAAAACCTCGACGTCAAATACCTCAGCCCACCCGTGAACATGAAGTCTGAAAAGACTTTGAAACGTCGGGATCTAAAATCTAAAATAAACCGCGATAAAATCAGTTAAAAAGTAGTTTTATTTCAATGTGTGATATTCGCGTAAATCTAAGACAATATGGAATAAACCGACTTAAAATATTAAAGTACCTGAGCGTTATTCACAAGTTAAGCATGATCAAGGTACTAGGTCAATATCAACAGGTAAATACATGGTACCCAGAGGAAGTAATTACTATGGAGATAGAACGCTAGAAAAAATAATACCTTATCTTCTCAACAGCTTGCCAGCCGACATTAGGGGTACGGATGATAAAAATAAGTTTGTAAAATCACTCAAACTGAATACTGTTGAATACTGTTTAAATGTACACCTATACTGACCTATTATATGGTTTGTTAAAATTTTACGCACTGTTCAAACCATTGTTAACCTGAATGTGTGTACGTATAGGCAAACTGTGTAAACAGTTTTGTAGGGTAATGAAATATTGTAATGTTGTGAAATTTTATAGTAAACTAGCGGACCCGGCAGACGTCGTTCTGCCCGGTAAAGCAGTGCCATCTACCGGGTCTCAGACCTACCGAATATAACCAATAATAAACAATAGGTATCTAACCCTGTATTCGGCACTACTTCGCTTTCTAATTTTTTTTTTTAATTTTTCTCTGCGTAAGAACCATCCTCGTACTAAAAGGAATATTTAAAAAAAAGAATTAGCGAAATCGGTCCAGCCGTTCACGCGTGATGTCGTGACAACGGAAAACGGGTTTCATTTTTATATATACTTGGAATAAATCTCTATCAAATAAAAAAAAATATTTTGCAAACCTGTCTATATTATATACTAGCTAATTGATAATGATCACTTCTTTTTTAAAAAACAATACATTGCGTTTTAGAAACAATAAATTGAAATATGCTTGTATTGTCGTGGTCTAGAATATCTGTGGTATCTACATCAGATTCCTATGTCTTGAATTATAGTTTATATTATTACATTGCTTTCATTAATTTATACAGAACATATTTAAATTGATAAAGGTATCTTTAGATACAACTACTATGGGATTCTATTCCACCCAAACTAAGATCTGTCGATCGTAAATCTACATAATGTTTATTCGCAAATCCTTTTCTGATCCAGCTTCTGGTTTGGGAGAGCTACAGGTAAAATAGAAGGCATATAAAGTCAGGTTTACATTAGTATGTGGCGGTATATCGTAGCGCGACTCAGTACGAGAACTTATCTAATATTTTAATTGCACTACGTTAATTGTGTTTTCTAGGGTTTTATCAATAAACTAGCGGGCCCCGCAGACGTCGTCCTGCCCGGTAAAGCAGTGCCACCTACTGGGGCCGAAAATAGATTACGACCGATTCTCAGACCTACCAAATCGGTTAAGCTGTTTCTGAGGAAGTTGTTTTTTTTTTCTTTGCGTAAGAAACATTATTGTTCTTCAAGGAGTATTCTAAAAAAACAATTAGCTAAATTGTTTCAACCTTTCTCGAGTTATGCGCTTACCAACTCATTTTTCTATTCATTCATTTCATTTTTTCATTTTTTTTTCATTTTTTAATTTTCTTTGCTATAAACCTCACGGAACCCGAGACCTTTCCAACGAATGCAAAACCGTGGAAATCGGTTCGTGCGTTCTGGAGTTATAGCGTCAGGAAGGAAAACCCGACTTATTTTCCTATCTTTCTTTATTGGAACATAAATACACCTTAACATTACAATCGTTTGATAGTAAAACTGTGCTGTAGCAATTCACGTCGACCTTCTGAAGAATGATAGATCAGCGTTCCATTAGTGCTATTTCCTATTAATATTTTTAGTACGTATTATCAATTAGGTACCTATAACTTATTAAAACAATGAGCTTATTACACTGTGGTCCATATATGGCGTGAAGAACACGTGCATATAATTATGTAGTTCTAGCCAGCTTTTTACAAACGACTTTTCGTCGCTACATATGAAAATGACGCCCCTGACTCGCCCCAACACAACAGTGTGTTCCTAGCTTAATATCCTTCTGTCGTAACGAATAAACTGAAATTTTCTTCACACCCCTTTTCTCTTACATTATTGATAAACAAACAAAGTGCATAGTTTCGTTCATCTGTCTGTACCTATCTCATATTAGACGACTCCGTAGGGATTGGAACAATTTTCGTTGAGTATTTCTGCTGATAAATCGCAGTTCCTATTTTATTAAATCGTTCCTAATTTCAAAACAATATTCTAGATGTTTGATGTAAGTAATTCGTTATTCATTAATAAGTATAATATGTATTATTTTAGGTATTTATATTTAATATAATCAATAATTACTTATGATATTATGGTTTTATATGTATTGTTGCCGCGCCTGTCTGTTTTGGGCACAAAGAAGCCACATTCTTGCGCTGTTTATAGCACTTTTTATTTCGCTTCATTTAATTTTTTTTTATCAATTAAACCATCAAAAAATTAGGAAAAATGGGTATAAAGTCAACTGGTGACTCTTGTTTTGGTTCGTTCCCGTAAATATCATAATCTAGCGCGGAAATGTGGCGAGTGAAATGGGCACTTTTGGACCAGGAGCAATAAGTGACGGATTTTTAATATAATTTTTATAAAACCGAATATTTTATTTTAAACGAAAATTTTATAATTTTGTTATCATCAGAAATGAAATGTTAACTCTTTAAACCATAATAAACAAATACGTCTGTGTCCTTTAACGGCCCTAAGATATTGTCTAAATTGGTTCAGTGTGAAAAGCCAACAGACATTAAATATTTATTCGAAATAGCTGGTCAATAGAAAACGGAGCTGCGGCAAATATAACTTTAGATTTCCTTAGATACCTACTTAGTTTGTAATGAGTTAATTTTACAAAGACTATCTCAAAACTTCTAATTAATTGACTAGCACGTAGTATTGTTTATTCAGTGATTAGCTAAATAAGTTTACAGCTCAGACTGGAGCTTAATTTCAGCTGGGTTCCCTGACGTACAAATCTTAATACCAAAGCATAAACTATAGACAAAGGCACGTTTGGTGTTTGGACTGACCTTTATTTCAAAAAAACCGAACTAATTCACTCTTAAAACCGTTTGAAGTGAAGTCTAAAGAGCGGTTTCAACAAAACAGTTGCTTAGGTTACATTAAAATAAATAAGATATTGCAACAATGCTTAAAGGGCAAGTAGTTGACGATTTTGGTATCTCTCCGAGATTTTTCGGTATCTGTATTTTCGTAGGTATAATACGTCGTTTATTTATAAATACATAATTTGCTATAATTATTAACACTGTTACTAAGACCGACCAAAAAAAGTTTTGTTGTAACATAATTATATTCCGATTTATCATAAAATATTATTAGTTACCTTATTAGCACTATTATCATAAATAAATACATAGTAGGTACATAAACTGCTTCTCTTACTATGTAAGTATATTCTACTTCAAAATGAGGCCACATCTGTTTTATAAAAAATATTCAATGAATATTTAAATCACTTGGGAAGCCTTAATTGTACCTCAAGATGATCGTACCTCAGAGATTTCTCAATTTTTAAGGTCAGCTTAATTTCCATGCGAAATATTTTTTACCGCTTTTGGGGTACCAAGATACCTTCTTAAATAATTTGAATATGTAAGTATACAAACATGATTTATTGCACAAATAATACATAATTATGTTACGGGTCGATTCGATTTGGTATTTTTATTCTTCAGCGGCTACTGAATTCTTTAGCAGCTTAGCTTTTAACACGATTGGTATAAAATAGGTCCATATGATTTTTAACCAGTCAGCTGTGAGTGAGGCTTACCCTTACGTAAATAGATACGGCATAGAAGATATTGACTAGCCTTGCGACTGTGACTCCGCCCGCGCGTATGTCAGTTATCGCGCTCAACCATTCCCCTTTTTTACGCAGTCGGATAAAAACTATCTTGTGACCTTTTCCGGGTCTCAAACTATCTCCAGACCAAATTTCATCCAAATCGGTTCAGTAGGTTTAGCGTGAAAGCGAGACGGGCGGACGGAGTTACTATCGCATTTATATTAGTAGTAAGGATTTCAACGAATTGAAACATATCCAGTAAAAAAGCCAATTATCTAGAAAAAACGTTCTATTTAAGTATAATAATAGGACGAATGCCGAAACACAGTATTTGATTAATTCATATGGTAGCTGTGCCTGTGTCAAAGTTAATGGGTAGCTAGTTATAATCTGCAATGACTTATATTTCTTTAGATGTGGCCTCATCTAAGCCCCTTGCTATCAGAATACAACGAAATTGACTCATTGCAAATTAGTTACAGAGTGGTGCTGGAGGTGGCAGGCAACTCAGACGCTGTCGTGTTGAGCGGTTTAGAAGCAGATACCCAGTATCAAGTCTCAGTCGCCGCGCTGTGGGGCGGCCATAAGTACAGAAGTAGGCATATTGTCTTCCGCACGCTGGGTAAGTTACTCTACCTATTTATAATGTAGATTTACTTGACGAAACAACCGTGGTTTAGCGGATGTTTAGTGGATTGGAAGCTAATACTTGTGCTGATACTCAGTGTACTTAAGTTATCGACATAGCACAATAAATTAGTTAGCTGAAATGGAAGTGAAGTGGCCATATCTGGCGAATAACTAATATTCGGTGGGTTAAGGGACACTTCTTAGCAAATGTTGATTGGGCCAGCTGGGTGCGTGACGATCTGCGAAATATAGCCAGCAGGAGCTGAATGCGATAATAACTGGTGGTAAACTTCGGCCGTGGTTAGTGACCACCCACCAGACAAAGCCACACCGCCAAGCGGTCTTGCCGTGTTCCGGTGCGATGTCTGGTGACACCATGCAGAGGGTGGGTCGGAATATTGTTGCTCTAACAGGTCTCTAACTCAAAAAGGTTTCTAACCATATGGAGGCTCATTCTACTGCCACCTTATCACCGATAATCATTCGTAATCACGAGTGAATCAGTATACTGGGCTGGCGCATTCTATCGTAGACTACATCATTGCTTAACACCAGGCAAGTTGTAGTCAGGCGCCAGCCTATCGAAGAATAAAAAAAGCCGAAGAAAGGGTAAAGTGGCGCTTATTGGAAGAGGCCTATATTTAGCAGTGCATTGTAACAGGCCGATGATGTTGAAGATGTTGAATAGGTACATAAATAATAGGAGAGTTCGAAGGTGGAAATAAAAACACACGAGCAACCTAAAACAAAATCAAAGCTAAGAGCAAAAACAATTAAGTAGTATTGTCTTAGATTTACGCGAATATCACACATTGAAATAAAACTACTTTTTAACGGATTTTATCGCGGTTTATTTTAGATTTTAGATCCCGACGTTTCAAAGTCTTTTCAGACTTCATGTTCACGGGTGGACTGAGATATTTGACGTCCAAAAATATTAATCACAATTATTACTGACTACCTTCAAACATTAATATTTAAGTTGCGTTCCGATTTAAGCAACCTGAGCTCACAGTGTCTTGGATTCTGAGTTGATTTTGCTTGGGTTTTGGTACAAGTAAATTAAGCAAATTTAACAGAGAAAATGGTTGGAATATACCACCAGCTTGGGACCCAGTGCTTAATTTACTTGTACCAAAACCCAAGCAAAATCAACTCAGAATCCAAGACACTGTGAGCTCAGTTTGCTTAAATCGGAACGCAACTTAAATATTAATGTTTGAAGGTAGTCAGTAATAATTGTGATTCATATTTTTGGACGTCAAATATCTCAGTCCACCCGTGAACATGAAGTCTGAAAAGACTTTGAAACGTCGGGATCTAAAATCTAAAATAAACCGCGATAAAATCCGTTAAAAAGTAGTTTTATTTCAACAATTAAGTAGTTACTAATAAAATAAGGCTTTTACGAAATTACACAGACAGCAAATACTTTGGAGTAGGTATTGAATGTTTGGAGCGACGTGATACAATTAGCCTTTGTTAATTTGTTAGACAACATTTGAATACGGCGAGTAGAAAGTTGTTTTCACTTTATCTTGTAGATACTAGCTAGGTACCTGTCCCAGCTTTGCATTGGTACAAGTTACACACCTTACCTTTCTCTTTAATATCTCTGTCTATTGCTGAAAACCCCATGAAAATCCATTTAGTTGTTTCTGAGTGAAATAGTAACAAACATCCAGTACCCTAATTCACGTAATTTCTTGACGCACCGATCAAGATGCGGTGCAGTTGCAGTTAAATTTACGTCTTAGTGCAAAATGGTATTCTTGTAATTATTTAGCTGTCATATCTAATCTAAAGCGCGCGCGTGACGCGAACTTGACACGAGCGTATCTGACAGCGGTGGTCAAATTTACTAGAATACGAAAAAGGCTGTTTTGATCGAAACTTGATTGCAATTGAACTTATTTAATTACGTGAATTAGCCTACAGGTCTTCACACATCCAAACAAACTTTCGCACTTATAATATTAGTAAGATTACGAGTGAAAAGATCATCTGTTCTATGTCCATATGTGTCATTAAATAATTACCTAGCAATTAATAACCGACCTTTTTTATTAATTCAGCGCAAAAACGTGTGAACGAACTTTTGGTACCGTCGACATTTTCGCGTGTCAACATTTTATGTGCCGGTGACATGCGAGGACTACATTAGTAAAAAAGGATGGGGTCGACCCGCGTTGGTACTATCTATGATTTTCAATTTCTTGTTTGAGGCATAATTTGATTAAAAATATATACCTACCCTATTTCCAATAACTTTTATTAATATTAAGTAGGTAATGTATGCATTGTTAATCTTGTAATATGCAACATGAGAAGCTCAAGACCTCTCCAACACAACTATCTTGTATTACTTAATGGGTTTGTCTTAGTATGATAAAACATTTTATTTTTATTCTTATTCTTATTTAGTTTCGAAGTCTTCAGATTTCATGGTCATGGTCCAGGTGACCATAAAGTCTGAAAAGACTTTGTACCGTCGGGATTTAAACTGCGATAAATCCGATAGAAAGTAGTTTTATTTCAATGTGTGATATTCACGAGAAACTAAAAAAATATAATGTATAATATCTATGCAAAATTACAGCTTTCTAGTAGGTACCAGTAGTTTTGGCAGATACGAAAAATAGAGAAATGGACATGGCGAAACTGTAAAAATTTGAAATTAAACTACTTTTTAACGGATTTTATCGCGGTTTATTTTAGATTTTAGATCCCGACGTTTCAAAGTCTTTTCAGACTTCATGTTCACGGGTGGACTAAGATATTTCACGTCCAAAAATATTAATCACAATTATTATTGACTACCTCCAAACATTAATATTTAAGTTGCGTTCCGATTTAAGCAAACTGAGCTCGCAGTGTCTTGAATTCTGAGTTGATTTTGCTTGGGTTTTGGTACAAGTAAATTAAGCACTGGGTCCCAAGCTTGTGGTATATTCCAACCATTTTCTCTGTTGAAATTAGGGTGTTTTTTAATTTCAATAGCTTCGCGGATCATTCTTGGTAGGAACTGGTTTTCTTTGACAAGAACCTGTGTTTTATTAAATCGCAGGAAATGGTTGGGGCCATTTTGAGTATGTTCACACACTGCAGATTTAGTCGAAAAAAAAATTCTTTAGATCTTCGAAACACTTAAAACTGAAGTTCCATTTTTATTTCCCTACATTTTTCCAACCAATGTGTTATCTGTTACATAAAAACACATATATATCCCTATACATTATCCCGTAAATACATTACGCTTCGTCATTCAAGAGATAAGAGGAACGGGATGTGAAGTTTTTAGGTCACATGGGACTTCAAAATGTCATTTTTGTACCGTGAAGGTCACATTCAGATCGTTTATGTACTTACTTTAAAGGCATGGCATAACAATTTATGACACTACATGTATAGTGTCATAAATTGTTATGTTATGCTTTTCATTTGATATTCGGCACAGATTTACTAACGCCATAATATTTTGATAAAGAGTTAGCTCAAGCGTTAGGCTTTCCCCACCTTTTGGGCGTATGAATGCTGCGACAACGCGGCGTGAGCGCAATATGGGGGGTGGAGGCGTTACTTTTAGAAAATCCATTGCTCAAAATTAAACTGCTATGGCTTGCATGTATAAAGTTAAGCGCCTTTTTTTATTCTGCGATAGGCTGGCCCTTGACTCCAACTTGCCTGATGTTAAGCAATGATGTAGTCTACGATGGATCGCACCAGCCCAGTATACCGATTCATTCGTGATTACGAATGATTATCGGTGTGAAGGGGGCAGTGGAATGAGGCACCCTCTCTGCATGGTGTCACCAGCCATCGCACCGGAACACGGCAAGGCCGCTTGGCGGTGCGGCTTTGTCTGGTGGGTGGTCACTAACCACGGCCTAAGCCTACCACCGGTTAAATTACCTCCTTTTCAATAAACTTGCGTTTGTCCACACCCTACCTATTGTTAAGTGATTATGTGGCCTACGATGTAATGCGCTTACACAGTAAACATGGATGCAAACGTGACGGATTATCTTTCGGAAAATCAAAATGAAGGCAGCAAATTCCCACAGCTTAGTAGTTAATTGCAGACAACTAAAGCCTATCTAAGTTGACTCTACGACTACGGATTACATAGCACCCTTGCGGAGCTGGGGGGGGGGCTAGTTTGTGTTATATTATTCAAACTTTAGTATGCAACAGCGTTACACTTGTTGCGTGTAACAGTCGTAGTTTTCTGTCCCAATTCCCATGACCAAATAGGTCACTTCACCACCGGAAATGTTATTATGTTGTGTTAGTGGGTTTCATATGAAAATGTTTACTACTATATAGCTACTAAAGTTTTACTAGTTTGCGTTTGTGTTCTATTGCCAACTATAAATTAAAAGGTTTTTATTTTATTCAGCTGTTTGTGTTTTGCGATGGTATCGAGTATTCAAATTCACTCTGATGACGTGTAAATTTGTGTGATGACGAGTGATAGAGGAGCAACTATTTCGAGCCAACATGATTCGAAATAGGCATTGCACCAAAATAAGGCAAGGAAGCTTAGTGGCGCTGCTTTGTGTGATATGTAGTCACCACGGCAAAAGCCAGTTACTTGCATCTACCGGAGATAGGTTTAGGAACTCAGATTAAAGGTGAATTCAGGGAGCTTTTCTACCGGAAGTTTGCTATGCTCCGAAGATGTGGAAGCTTATTTAAGAAAAGCCGGTGCTGTTAAGTCATGCTACGAATATGTGCCGCTGATAGCTAAGCGATGAAGCATCATGCGACCATTGACACTAAGAAAAGCAGGCATAGTACGCATATGGAATGCTTGTCATTCCGCCTTGTCTGAGTATAGTATAGTATAGTATAGTAGTCATACCCTGTTTGTCAATCCGTGGTTGTGGTGACTGCTCAATTTAGTGGTAGTGACTCTCCAGTGAAAAGGGATGAACTTCTGGCCGGGCAAGGCGTGCTGCCCGGTGACCACGGGCCTTACTGTACTTATCAGGAACTTGTAGGTATATTTTGCTTGTGGTATTTAGGATTGCTATGAAATGTCTCTTAAGTAGCGATACGTATGTGACGCTACATGGCCTTTACTTGAGACTAGACTGTTGTGCTAGAATGTAGTGTGGTTAGAACACATCGCTTTAACCCAAATAACATCGCATTCAACACAAATAATGAAAGTAAAGTAAATAACTGACCTGTTGCGTGTTACATGAGTAAATTACTTCCCAAAGGATTTAAATAATAAAATAAGTTACTGTTTTATAGGTAAGTTACTGTTTTCTATTATTAACCATAGTAGCCATAATGAGTAACATCAGAGTTATTTAGCTAAGTTTCAATTCATTGATGTTCGACACACAGCTAAATTTCAGTCTTTTCTCAACAATTTAATTTTATCTTTCCCTTGTATCTTAAGGAGATATCTGTCCATACTAAACAATAAATTTTCTTTAGTAGTTTAGCTGAAAAAAAGTAAAAGAAACACAGAGTTACTTTCATAATTATGACGTTATTAGTGACTAGCGACCTGCCCTGACTCACACATGTGTCACAAACTTTAGGTACTAATGAATTTAGTTGATTATTGATGAAAGCCATATGAAAATAAGAAAATAAATCATTATCATTATCACATGGAGACAAAAGCGGCATCCAGTTGTGTTTTATAATAACTAATAGCATGGAATCCCGCGGTAAAGTGTATGCTAAAGTCTAATGTTTCCAACATTTCCAAAGTTAAAGGATGTTAACTTTGTGAAAGCTTTGTTCCATAACTAAGTTTGCTCGTAAAACCGATTTCGTGGTACATTTTAAACAATAACGAGAAAAACAAAACTGGAGAAAAAAACAGGTTTAAAAATACATTTTAGATAGAATCCCGCTATACCAACAAATAGTAATGAAGTCCTTCGTGTGCAAGTCTAACCCACACTTGACGGGCCGCTGGCGTGGTCAGTAAGATACTTGCTTTTCACGCCGCAGATCGTGGGTTCGATTCCCACCCGAGACAAACATTTGTTTAAATATGTCTGTTTGTCTTGTGTCTGGGTGTAATTATCTATATTTAAGTATATATTTACAAAAAAAAAGTATTATAATGTAGTATATTACCAGTTATCTGGTTTCCATAGTACAAGCTCTGCTTAGTTTAGGATCAGATGACCGTGTGTGTTAATGTCCCACTATACTATACACTTGCTGGTTTTCGTAGTTCGCCTACTGGTCGTGTGTTCACAGCCACATGCCACGATGACCGTGTCAAAAGTTTGTTGGTTGCTATTGGATTTATCGAACATAAAAATTGCGACGAACGGCAATATAAAGTAACCATAGAATGGTTAAGAAATTCCCACCGCTTTTGAGTATTATCCATCCACCTAGACTTATTCTGGCTACGACAGGGTGTCACGCCACCTGACTACAAACTAGTGCAGAGTAATTAAAAAAGTCACAACAGACTTTTTGGTCTGCTGTTGCATTTAAACTCGTAACTTTGTCGACGAAGAGCGGTTACTATATTGTCACACCCATCGCCAGTCGAATCGGTGTTTTTGCTGGATTCAGCAAAAAACAGCTTAGTTTAAAGAAGTAAGTCACATTTTTATGCTCAATATAAGTAAGATCAAGCTATTTTGCCAAAAAGTTATTTATCGTTAAAAACATATTAGCAACTCTGTAATCGTTTAGCTCCGAATTTATTACAACATTGTTAAATTTCCAGGACATTCAAATGCTAACATCAGGTTCCCCTTTATCTCAACATGTGGTGCATCAGTTTATTTGTGTTTCGTCTTCACGTGGAAATTCAATTATGGAACGTGTATTGTGGTACGTTCCGTGCACTGTGCGTTTTGGCGCTGATCCAACCAGTTCATAACTCAGCACTCGATCTTCCGGATACACGCGCATCATGCAACAGAAAGTCATATTCTGATCGTAGGTACAAATATTTAGACCAGTAGGTAATACGAATAATATTAAACTCAGTAGGAAACACGAAGGTATAATAATTTTATCTTTTCCCTGCGATCTAAAAAACGATATTAATATTGAAGGTGATTAAAAGTCACTACTACGGGTGACTATGACCGGGTTAATTTCAACCATAATTGGGTATAGCTTCTATTAAAAAAACGTAGCCACGTACGTCCACGTAGCCAAATCATTAACTAACTTTTTCGTTTAAAATAAGACTTACGGTTTTATTATATCTCTATATGAGAGGTCGTTAAAATATTTTACTTGCTTACATTCGATTGTAAATTGCTTGGTTAATTTTCGATTAATGAATTTCGTAACCACTTAATACCTTAATACCCTTTGGAAAGCTTACGCTGAAAACGTTTTAATAAGTTTATCAGATTTGTGCTGGTTCCTACTTACTGAGATGTGAGAGCTGAAATGGAATTTATTAAGCAAATAATATTCCGTTTCACTTACACTTACAATGCTTATATATTATTCTTGATTTTATTGTCTGAAGCGTTCTATTATAGTAAGTGCTATATATTTAAAACATGAAGTTATTTCCTTCAAATTTTACAAAAGTCCGTCAGATCAAATTTTGAGGAGTTAAGTAACCATCTTCTTAGTATTAAACAATTTTTTGAATCTGCAAAAATTTAAGCTAATACCGCAAGATTTGGTAGGTAAGCTTGTTGTATTAACTTCAATTTTAACTAATCCGCTTCTCTCTTTGATAACATAGCAAAGTTTTTTTAGTCGTATAGGTACCAATTTAGCGAGCCTTATGATGGAATCGGTAGTGTCATTGATACAATTTTGCAATGTGTTGTGTGCGTAGACAGCATCTTATTCTATAATTATGCTGAGGTAGCAATTGATTTTCAGCTTACCGCTGCTGGCAATAAAGCGTTTTTCTGTTTTTTATGTTTAAATTTAATTATATTTACCTGTAGGTACAGAAATCTATGTACAAAGACACCGTTACAGAATCAGCCTATTATATCTAAAGTAACCTCATTTGTCCAAGGATTGTGTGCTCTGTGAATCAAACAGAATACTCCTTTACGTACAAAGTACACTACCGAGTGCTTTGACCGATTTCTGAAATTGGATTCGACATTTAGTTTACTTGGTCTTTCTGGAGGGTGCTGATGCGTGTCGTTGTTTCGATATCTTTGCTTTTCAGGGCTATTTGTTGTTGATAGATGGATAAGGTTTTTTAAAAATAAATAGTCATTGAGTTCTAACACACTAACTCCCTTTTACATATATGAATAGAAGAAGATGGTGACTGATGGTTGTTCGACTTAGAATTTAAATGAGTGGGACACATTTCTCATGATAACTAAACCCTTATTGATAAAAAAAAACTATGATATGGGATACTAGTGTGGGCTGTCTATGTGGCAGTAGTATAGCTCCATTTTGTATGAACTCATAAACACTTACAATATTTGAGTGTAATTCATTCTAAGTTATAGTGTTTTGAATGTGGGTTTAATAAGAATTCTTGTCAATAGAGCCTCCACGGACGTCACCACAGCAAGATGGCGGGCTGGCAGGAGCAACGCCTCGGTCTTCGGTAGCACCGCCAGATCCTTCACCCACTTTTCCAACAGTAAGTTCGATTCAATTAATAACTCTGGTTATGGCTTTCCATTTAATTCTAAAATCTATTTATAGTTCTTTTGAATTAAATTCAAGGTGAACATTATTTTGTTTTTTGCTGTAGCCATAATAATATTAAAATAATTGAAATACCTACTCGGAATATTGTTTTTAAGACTTCTTCTTTATTCAATCAATCATTTCTTAGAAATGAATAACGATTTTTCCTGCTTTGAATTTTGCTTAACGTACCTACTTGAATAAAATAAAATGCTTGTAATTTATCACAAAATAGATAATTCAATAAGAAAATCTTAATTAATCTCATTCATTGTTCCACAGTTATCTACTTAGTCAATTTTAACAATGCTCAAAATCTTATTGTATTCATTATCTATATTAGCAATTCAGATATCATGTTTAAACGGATTATTGACATTGTTAGCATTTATCAATCTTGTTCAAATTGTTACCCAATCAATCCTTGTTCATCTTTGAATCAACACTTTCTCGTCACAGACTTGATAATTGGTTTTTGCGGTGGCGGTTGGATCGAATCAATTGCTTGTTACAATCCAGTTTGGTTTATTTGTATCTTTTGCTGCTTTTACCCTTCGATTTCTAGAAATTATAGACTTAGTAAAGTAAAATTGACTTTATTAATTGTAATCTAACAATAATTATCCTTGATACATTTTGGGTGAGCTCGTCTTGTCCAGACTCCTTATAATTTTTACTAATTTTGTCAGCTTCTTCGGACTCCAACGATTATATTTTCAAGTAGGTAAGGTATATTTTACTATTACTAACTGAAGGTCTAAATAGTATGTGAATTTTTGTATAATGTTTTTAACCCCCGGCGAAAAAGCGGGTGTTATAAGTTTGTCATGTGTATGTTTGTGTATAAAGATTGATCTTTATGTTGTATTACAAGACTAAATTGGTCAAAATAATTTTAAGCTGGGTCATGAGTTTTAATACATTTTACTCTAAAGTTGTTTAATAAGATTATTCTGAATACAGATCCGAGGAGTAGAAATTGGAATCGTAGTGCTAGTGCTGATCGTGTGGATTGGCGCGATAGCCCTGTTCTTCAACAGATGGGGCAAGATCAGAATGTTGCTGCCATACCAACCAGACTACAAACAAGAACAACTCAAGGTAAAACAATTATTATACATACAAATATACATCATCTTAGAGTCTTCTGGTTAGCTAAAAAAGAAAAATGAAAGTTGATTTTGTACCAGGAATGTGCTACGCTAAGAAGCTTTAGATGCTTTTACCAATCATATTACAACATTGATCGAGCTGTGCATTTCACTCGCATATACCGTGGTGGCACATTTTCATGGAGCATATTATTTCCTACATAGTTTGGCATCGGAAGAAACGGTTACATTGTGTCGTAGATTAGTATATTAGTAGATTAATATATCTTTAGATGTCCGAAGAATAGCTACATAGCACATTTCTAGTAGAAAAACATCCTAATGTGCCCAAAAAACGGATTAAAGATGAGTTGAATAAAGTAACGTATGTAGGAACATTTTCACTATCGAGTTTTGTCTTGAAAGTAGTCGTAAGAAATACTGTTGATAAATAATACTCTTGAGTTTCCTCTAATAATTTTAACAAGAGCAGTAGAAAATTAATTTCGCTTGTTATGAAGAAAATCAGGAGTAGATATCACAGTTTCAACTTGTGATTTTAAGTAATTTACACTCCTGATTTCTAGATGAGGTAGCTTAATCCGAACATATAACTATACAGCACCGACTAGATACAAACAAGACTTCACTTTGTTCAAATACTGTATGAAATTTTAATCATCAAAAATTGGCGGGGTATCGGGGAAGATAAATAATTTTGATGAGTTGGTTCAAGCTCTTGCTCTTGATCCAACCAATGAAAATTAGCTTGTGGTCGGATGTGTAGTGGACGTAATGGCACGACGTAAGTTAGTCAAACGGGGGGGTGAGATTTGCAATGCGGTATCTATAGGTATCTGGTCAGTGCTAGATATATTAATATAACAAGTCTTGATTGAGAGTAGGTAGATACATGTCGTTTTAGAATAAGTTTTTAAATATTTCTTGTGTTTAATACTATCAATTTTACTTTTCGTGATGTATTTAAAATGAACTGATTAATTAGTTTGTACCCATCAACAACTTGTTAACTAACTTTAGAAGCATTCAATGTAGTTTTAAGGTAAGTTATAATTTATTCAATATTGACAAAACTTTAGATTAGGAGTGTTTGAAGATTAATCATGCTGTAGCATAAACTGAATAGTCTGTTAAAATGTTTTAAAACTAAAACTTCAAAGAACTGAATGAAGCCATTTTTATGCATAGTGTTTTGCATATATTTGACTTTTAACTAAAGTGCTTTATTAACATTAAATAAATCTAATGTCTAAAGGTCTTATGTCTAAATTAAGGTCTAATGTGGTTTCTTTGGTCATACATTAAAAATCATTTGTAGATTTTTTCTTGATTGACTATTACGAAGAATCATCTAAATTAGTAGAGCTATTCTTGAATATAGTTTACCTTAGTTAGCGATTTATTTGTATTTATTAATATATTTGAAATTATTGTTTAGTCTTTATTCTACAATAGTTATTACTAAATTGGTGTATAAAATTAAATGTCTACAGGTGGGACACTGTACTACCCAAATACAAACGTCGCTTTAGGATTAAATGGTTGGTTTTAACCAAAGCTAGTTGAACTAGAACCAGTAATTTTAGTTTCCTCTAATACTTTGAATCCATTGGTACCTATTTTAAACCTTAATTTTAATTAGCTACCTCTCATAACCTTGCCCATATTAAAATTGAAAGCTTAGCGAGTAATATTACCTAAATAAATTTTAATCATCCGGTGCTAACGAAACAAAAAGGTATGAGCCAAATTGGATACAAAGTCAGTTATTTAAGCATCGTTTTTTTTTATTCTGAAATAGGCTTGCGCTAGACTCCAACTTGCCTGATGTAGAGCAATGATGTAGTCTACGATGGGACGTGCCTGCCCAAAATTCCGATTATGAATGATTTTCGGTGAGAAGGTGGCAGTGGAATTAGGCTCCATATTGTTAGAAACCATATAGGAGCAACAATTTCGACCCATACTCTTAAATAGTGTCACCAGCAATTGCAATGGTGCAGGTTTGTCTGTAAGAAAAATCCGTTGGTTAATCTATTATTTTTTTTATTTTTTTATTCTTCGATAGGCTGGCGCTTGACTTGCCTGATGTTAAGCAATGATGTAGTCTACGATGGAACGCGCCAGCCCAGTGTACCGATTCACTCGTGATTACGAATGATTATCATTGAGAAGGTGGCAGTGGAATGAGCCTCCTTAAGGTTAGAAACCTTATAGGAGCAACAATTCCGACCCACCCTCTCTGCATGGTGTCACCAGACATCGCACCGGAACACGGCAAGGCTGCTTAGCGGTGCGGCTTTGTCTGGTGGGTGGTCACTAACCACGGCCGAAGCCTACCACCAGTTGACTGTCACCTGATTCGCACCACCCGGGGACCACGTGTGGGGATTCAATTAAAGGTTTACACCCATGGACGAATGAGATTCAGCCCCCAAAATGATCAATCCACACTCACTTCGCGTTGTAAATATGTAGTACCTAATAGTAAGTATGATATTATCATTATATATAATAAAACTAAGTTGATAAAATGTGCGTGCCGATAAAACTTAAAAAGGAGTCCCATCACGATAAAGGGACTTATATAGTGTGATAGCCCTTTATCCCCCCTCGAACAAGAAAGTTCCCGTTTTAACCTAAAGGGTGTGTTTTTAAAGATATA
The DNA here is from genome assembly GCA_936450015.1 of Meganola albula. Classification (NCBI taxonomy): domain Eukaryota; kingdom Metazoa; phylum Arthropoda; class Insecta; order Lepidoptera; family Nolidae; genus Meganola; species Meganola albula. The sequence continues at coordinate 4,952,010 of OW388155.1, read as the reverse complement.
AGGGCTTTTCCAACCCTTCAACTTGGAAAGTAAGTGTAGTCGCGCCATCTGTTGTCAAATAGTTGAACTTCATTCATTGTACACAATATGGACTTAAAAGAACGATTATTTGGGGCGCGAAATTTAAAATTCTCATTTCAATAAAGTCTTAAATTACATTTGTTACCATAACCCTTTATCCCCCCTCGAACAAGAAAGTTCCCGTTTTAACCTAAAGGGTGTGTTTTTAAAGATATAAGGGCTTTTCCAACCCTTCAACTTGGAAAGTAAGTGTAGTCGCGCCATCTGTTGTCAAATAGTTGAACTTCATTCATTGTACACAATATGGACTTAAAAGAACGATTATTTGGGGCGCGAAATTTAAAATTCTCATTTCAATAAAGTCTTAAATTACATTTGTTACCATAATAAAGTTATTAAATTTTGTGTATTTATACAGCAGTAGCTAACTTATATGTTGGAGTTAAAGCGATATCATTTTAGTTATTCAAATTACTTCTGAAAACATTTTAAAATTTAAGTTTTTAAATTTCGCGCCTTTACTGCGTATGCTACAGCTGCAAAACCTATTGTTACGGCGAACGATAACGTCGAGAACATTCTATACCTAGAAGGTGTGAGAAAGTAAATATTCCCAAACTTTCTTGAATATCCTAGAGCCATCTTTCTCGAATATCTTAGAGCCAACTATACACTTCATGTGTATAGTCTCCATAAAGCCAACTTTCTGGAATACCCTAGAGCCTAGCTTTCTGAATATATAAGAGCCCGGTGTCGCCCGCCAGAATTAATTCGATTTGAACAGCGGAACAAGCCACTTCGAAACGAAAAAGAAAGAAGTTACCTGTGTGAGCCTTTATTTTGAAGTATCACGTGTGAGTATTTTTAATAGTGTGTTTAATTAATTCATGATCTTGAAGTGAAGAAAAAAAAAAGTTATCTGTGAGCCTTTATTGTGAAATATTAAATGTGAGTATTTTTAATAATGTATTTAATTAATTCTAATGGTTTTTTTTTCTTTTCTTTTAATTGTAATTTCCTTAACTTTCAAGTAGTCGCGCGGCGTTGAATCGATATACTTTGGCCGTAAACAAAATATCGCGCGACCGCTTGAAGATTAAATAATTTTGTTTTCTTTGTCTCAACGTGCCCCACGTTTACGTAATAATATATTTGTCTATAAAATGTTCATTTAATTTATATTTTACAGAATATAATGCCTAGACGTAAAAGAGGTGGAGATCTTGCCAGTTCTGCAGCGAAACGGCGGAAACAAAAAGAATATCGAAGAAATGAAACGGAAGAACAGCGCGAAGCACGTTTACAAAATCAACGAACCAGAATGAGCACCCTGAGAAGCGGAAAAAGCGAAGAAAGAAGCGAAAATAAAACTATTGAAGAATATTTTGCTAAAATGCTTTTACAAATAGGCGAAGGTACATATCCTACTGACCAAACGACCGGTCTCATTGAACTCAATAGTGATTTCTGTAACATAGTCACTACTGAAAACGAACTAATCGACAAAATTTATCCAAATATTATTCAGAACTATACCAACGTAGAGTGGTTATTTCAAAGAGCAATTTTGGCCACTAAAAATAATATTGTTGACGATATCAATTTTAATATTCTAAAGAAAATACCTGGTGAAGAGAAAGTATATAAATCGATCGACACGATGGTAACCATTGAAGAAAGTGTCAACTTCCCTACTGAATTTCTAAACTCTTTACAAGTACCAGGAATGCCATTACACTGCCTTCGTCTGAAAATTGGATCTCCAATCATACTACTTAGAAATCTCAACTCCCCAAAACTATGTAATGGAACGAGGATGATCGTAAAACAGCTATCGAATAATATCATTGAAGCTGAACTTATTTCTGGAAAGAACAAAGGACACACAGTATTTATACCTAGAATACCACTGATCTCTTCTGAATTGCCATTTCAATTTAAAAGATTGCAGTTTCCAATTAAATTAGCCTTTAGTTTTACAATTAACAAAGCGCAAGGGCAAACTTTAAAATATTGTGGCATCAACCTCAAAGAATCCTGCTTCTCTCACGGTCAGCTTTATGTAGCTTGCTCAAGAGTAGGAAATTCGAAAAATTTATATATATATACCCCGGACAATAAAATGAAAAATGTTGTTTATAAACAAGTAGTATAAATAATGAGAAAATGTAAATACATGTAAATATATATGTTTAAATATACATGTAAATATATATGTCCATGATAATGTAAATACATGTAAATATATATGTTTTCAATATATATATATTTTTTACTTTTTACGTCATAGTTTATTTTTTTATTTCAACTACCACGTAACCTCATATCAACTCCCGAGCGAAGCCGGGTATTACAGCTAGTATTATATTAAACCCTATTAAATTGTAAGTTACTCATACATAACTAGATAGTTACACATAGATACATTTTTAGTTACAACCGTAACCCGTTATAAGGTGTTAATTAATTAACTAGTCAAACTTTTACTTGGTATCAAATAGATTGGTTTAATTTTTGCACAAGAAAAAGTAATATATTATCTATAAAATTATTCTGCGTGCAGTACCTAGCGTACGATGAGATAGCGCGCGGGCTGTCTGGTGCATAGAAAAGTACCTACTGTACAGATAGCATATTTAATTATTGACGCTGAATGCAAATTGTTGCATATATTTAAAACGTTAGCTTATTTAAAATAATACTTGATGATTATTTATGCCTTATATAAAATAACCCATTAACTTATTAAGACTTGCGGTCTAATTTATAACAATCTGATAAGACTAGTTAAAATGGACTTTGTCTCTGTCTTACAAATATAAATGTCAAGATGATAGACAAAGTCAAACGAATTAGAAACCTATTTTAGCTATAAAGAGCTTATAAGACGTTAATTAATACGGAGGTTAATTTATTAATACCTTGTATTTCCCTTAAATTAGAAAGTGTACTCCTACGTAAAATCTTATAATTAGGTATAAATTATTGATACATGAATTTCCAAATTATAAACTATAATTTAATTAAAAGTAATTTCTTAGATTTACGCGAATGTCATACATTGAAATAATACTACTTAATAACGGATTTTATCGCGGTTTCTGTTAGATTTTAGATCCCGACGTTTCAAAGTCTTTTCAAACTTCATGTCCACCCATAAGCATGAAGTATGAAAAGACTTTAAAACGTCGAGATCTAAAATCGAAAATAACCGCGATAAAATCCGTTATTAAGTAGTTTTATTGCGTTCAAGGTACTTCAGTTTTATTTAAATGTAATTAAAAGTTTAAAATATATTATACCTTGAAAGCAATAGCGTTAAACAAGTTTTATTAAAAACTTGTATTAACAATTTATTGCTGGTTTACTGCTCAAAACTCATAAATAACATTTTTCTGAAACCATCATGCTGGCGTCCAATGACTCGTTGAAATTTGCTGATTTTTTACCAACAGTTAAAATAACCTATACGTAGTGGAAATATAGATCAATACGGACCGCCATACTAACGCTGCTAGTGATCCTAAAGTGATAAATAAAGTGGAAAATCTTTAGATCCAGTGACAATGACATATCATACCAGGGCGATCGTAGCCCCGATATCTAAGAAACTATACTCATGCGGTTCACGATTCATCCAAATGCTGTCGTTTACGTGGCATGGTATTATATGACGCTATACCACAAATGGATGGTTTCTTACTACCATAAAAAAAGGTTATTTAGAAGGTTTCTGCAGTAAATTCCATACAGTATCTAATAATGTGTTCTATGTAATCTTAAATACAGTACTTATCTAAGATTCCATTTCACCAGGTGCCAGGCAGTAGTGCTTTAGCAGCTGCAACTGCGGGGGGGACATGTGGAGCTCATTCAGCACCATCAGCGTGTTCGGTAAATATATTTTTATCTATAAATAATGACTATATTTCACCTTTAACGGATAGTAATAATGTATCTAATTTTCAACATAGATTCAAGTAAGACTGAAATGAACCTTGAGAATGCGGAAAAATAAATCAGAAACCACTTAAGGCTATCTCCATATTATCATTGAATCTCAAGGCCTAGAACTAGAACTGGCTGCAGAGCTCATAGCGTGATTCCTACCCGCAATGCACCATTACTTGAAATGAACCAAGGTCGAAGTATATCCTGCAGCTTTGTAGTACTATATTTAGAACTTGTACTGTTTTAATAGGCTTTACATGGTCTTAGATTTTATTGATAAAATACCATATTGTTAGGAGTGGAGATTTAGCTTTCATTCTTTATAATTTGAATATTGAAATCAGGAATTAGTTAAATTATTTGGACATCTAATTGACATGTTTATTGGTAGTTAACTAAGTTTAACTTCTTCAGTAGGTAGTCAATTAACTATTTATCTATTTACTTGCATTGCGGAATAACGCGACCTTGTTTTGATATATTTTATTTTGATAATCGCTAAGTAATTTTATATCTGGATAATGCTAAATGGCTGACTCAATGGTGGTAGTCAAAAACACCTGACAAAGGCATATCAGTGAAATGACGCAGCCGTGTAACAGATACTACAAACTGTTTCATTGACATATTTTCCTTGCTATGAAGGCATTGATCTTCCAGATAAGGCAGTTGCCGTATTATACGGCTTTCAGGCATGTATAACATTAAAGAACAAATTTAGAATAGTAATAGATAAAAATATTTTTCTAAGATACGGCAATTTTCTTGATGACGTACCTCGGAACATCACTGCCTGAAATTGGAACTCGAACTCTCGTGCTAATTCCAATCTCATTTGCTACTACTGGCTACTAAATTGATATTGAATATCTTAATTTCCACTAAAACATGAAATTGCATCACTTATATTATACCAAGGTTTCAATAAATTCCACGATCAGCTCATAAATTACAAGCATTGGTCATAAATTTATTGCTATAAAAATTTAAATACAGTGTACACCACAGCAAAATGGAATGTCGCGTCGGAGCGTTTGAAAGTGTGTTTAAAATATTCGCGAGACGATAGTAATTTTTAACTTTGTCTGTTCCTATCTGATCGCTCGAGACCGTAGAAAAGGCACGAAGAAAATTTATTTTGTTTTGTCCGTCAATTAAATATATAAATATATAATTTTTCACCATTATGATCTAATAATAATAATAAGATCTTACTGACGTAATAGTTGTTTTTTATTATTATAGGTAGAATTATTAGGTATTTATTAGATATTACGCTAGTTGCCTCATAATGTTTTCCTTCACCAAGATTAAGCGGCGGCGATGAAACTATACCCACAAAGATCTGTGGGCACAACTGGGGATCGAACTTGCGACCTTATATTTCAAAGGTGTGGCTGATACCACTACATCACCACTACAATCGTATCTTAGCTTAAGCGTCGTACAAAACTACAAAATGACTGTCAAAGACAAGGTGGAAGTCAAAGCCATTTAAAAAAGTAAAGTAAAGAAAAAAGGCAATTTTTACGACAAAACTCACATCCAGATCTCATGTTTGAATACTCATTCGTGAATTACCAAAACGAACGAATAATCTAAAAGAGTATACCTTCATACAAAAGAATGCTTATACGATTCCTATTCGAGTTTTTTACTGCTTTTATTGTGGAATAAAACGATGAAAGGTTTCGAAACTCTCTAAATTACCTGTTCGTGATTTGTTCAAGTGTGAAATATTTGGAAAGAATTTCGTCAAACGTGTTTGGATTGAGTAGCGCTTGTGTTAATAAAAAATCTGACAAGAAGATAAAACGGGATCAACATATTTGTAAAATGCAAAGAGAAAAATGCTGTATTTTTCTATATGGAGGATCCTTTTTCGTTTGAATTGTTGGAACATGATAGGTATCGCTGTTTGTATATTTTTAGATATTATTATTTGAAAATGTTTAGATAATTCCGGTTTGTTACCAAAACTCTTAAGCAGACGAAAATAAAGGCATGTGGTGCATAAAATCTCTTTATTTTTCAACAACAATCTTTGAAGGAATTAACATACCTATAACATAAATTGAAATAAAATTTTTGACTATTTTCGAAAGGTAATATTAAATTAACCAAACATGCACACAAATACGTGCAGAAAAGATAGCCCTTTCTTGGCAATCGGATAAAGATATTCAGTTTTTTAACGGCAGCTGACACTACACCATAATCAATACAGTCCAAGAAGTAAAATGAAGTATGATATTGATTGTCAGAGACTATTAAGGTTAACACTGTAACTTCTATCACTTTGTCTATTTTAATGTCTATACCTACATAAACAGCATTTATTGGCCAATTATACGAAGGCAATAATAGCCAAGACAAGACAGCAAGCCGCTAAAAAGCATCGTCTAACTATTAACACGATATTTTTTTAGTTGTTGAGCCTATGGACAACTGTCTTATGAACTACTTAGGATTTGCTGGCAGAAAATTTCGTCTCATCAGACGAATATATTTGTTTGGTTATTTGCAAGCAATAATAATAGCAATGTCCATGTTTGGCACAAGTAGGTCACACCTACTCTTTGTTTTTTATTTTATTTTTTCTATGTGTTTTTTTATCATTTTGATTTTGTGTGTCCTGTCTGTGTCAAATAAATGTTTCTTTCTTTCTTTCTAAAGCATAGCGGCCTACCGCGCTTATAAAGCCTATAAGCGTTTTCAGGAACAGTTCAGAAATTGTTGGAGTCGTTCGCTGCTTATCGGCACTGCTTCGTCACGAAATATCGAGACTATCAGCTTTCTACTGATGGTATACTTACGACACCTAATGCACCTTCATAACACTTGTCCACCTGACACTCAGGAATAGAACCAAACTGTGTGCATTTAGTAAGGTGTAAGTACTTTTTCAGTCGGGCTGCTCATATGGCGAAGAAAATTACTGTGCCTTACCTCTCTTTAGCATCTTCAGCTAAACGTTTATAAAGAAAACTACCTATCTCAAAGAGATTTTGAATTTCAAATCCAATTTCGCTTCCTTCAAATCAATGTTTGACACCCAAAAGTTACGTAAGTGACTTAGCTTTATTGAATAAAGAAAATGAAGTCATGACAAGTTAACGACTTTTTCTTCAAAGTCTTAATATCGTAGGTTATCTAAGCGAGGTGTGTAATCTTTTTATAGATCAGTACTTAATATTAAAGGTAATATTGAGACTGATTTTATTCTGAGATTAAAATCGTAGGCTCTTTTGTCAATATTGAAATCACTATTTTTACTGCAGGTACTTATCAAACAACTAAGGCTCTATTTATGATTTGAAAGCCACATTTAAAGTATGAAATAAAATAACTTTTCGTTACATATTGAACTCTTATTCATTTTTTCCCTTCCGCACGAAAAAATAAGTACCTACGATATCTGTTATTCAAAATTGAAAATCGCATTTTGCTTGTTCTAAATTTGATTGTATGTTACTGTAAAAGTTTTTATTTCATTTGACAACCTTTTTCGTATAATTTTTGGCGAGTTGTCTTTTGATTTTACAGGCACGAAAGGTAAGTTACTTTTGGAAAATTGAGAGTAATTTATTTTTATTATTTGATTTATTGGAACAAATAAAACGTATTACAATAACTTAGTTTTCGTTAACAGCCGCATTAGTACCATGTCTTTGTGGTATATACTGCAGTTCACACGAACACAATTCCACCTAATCCCAATTCCCACATATACGAACTTCACACTACTGAAGTTTACATTACAACCCTATAATACGTATCATAGAAAAACAACACAGAAACTCACCTAATTTAACACATTTCTGCAACATAAAAAGATACTCAACAAATTCGTGAACAAGCATTTGTACGTCACGATTTTGAATAGCCACTAAAATGTTCTATACTAAACGTAAACTGACAAATAAAACTTTATTCTTATTACAATTCCTTTTAGCGACGGAAGTAGTATCTACAAGTTTTAGTAGCCGTAAGCGAACCGAGATAGGTCCTTATGATCATGCTCCAGATCTTTACTGTTTGGACGATCTTGTTACATTTGTAAGGGTGGCCCTTCCGATCACATCACAACTATAAAAATGTAGGTTTTGTTCCTAATATTAGATAAACATTTTTCGTTGGTAACTTTATTTGGCAGACCAAGTTCTTATCTTAATAGTGGCTGGTGAACCTAAAGCACTTCGACTCAATTGGATTTTTACAAGCTTTTTTTTTTAGTTTTACCTGTCCCGTTGTCTGTAATCAAATCTTTCAAGTTAAATTTGATCCACTTCTCGGTTTCTTATTGAGCTGAAATTTTGCATGCACAATTTGGATAGCAATGCAATATTATTATGACATAGAGCTGATCTGTTAATGGAGTTGGAAGGTGGCCATAGGAACTCCGTAATAAAACCACGTAACCCCATCGAGTTTTGGCTTATTTGATTTGTCTTGACGAGTACTTTGAAACTATATGATAACTAAGGTCTGATGATGGAGCTAGAAGATGGCCATAGGAAGTCCGTAATTAAACGACGCAATCCCATGAATTTAAGTTTGTTTGATTCGTCGCGACGAGTATTTTGATACAATACGGTAGCCAGGGTATGTCGATGTTGCTGGAAGCAGTTGTTAGCCTTTACCCCTCTACAATGGTTAAGACAATACCATACATTTTGTTCTTTTTGATCTTCAGTTATTGCTTCGATAAGTAACTATTTTGAATAAGCCCTGATTTGTTCTCCGGAACTTGACTGCTCGTAAATATTGCGTGATTTGACAAGCCGGTGTACTGGTATTGTCTTATTTTTTATGGTTTTTTTTGTGAAGTATTTAAAATAACATTGCTTTAGGTCTATTATGCTCTTAAAATGAGAACCTTAACTACAGGCTTTAACAGATGCGATAAAGACAGTTATAAAATCTGTTTTATATAGGTTCGTATAGCCCCATGCTCCTCACATAAAACAAGATTGCAGATGTGTCTTTTTCATTACTTCAGTCCTGATTTGCAGTTTCTGTTTTATTTTGTTGCAATAAAATGTGTTATAGCGTTCTAAAAATGGTGAATTGTGACGCGGATACCTATTTATTAGGAGTTTTGGAACTAGCTATGAATAATTTTACTTTTTTTTTATACTGCAATTGAGTCGTTTTCGACTATTGTGCCCGTATCGTTTGAGGTGGTCGGAGTAATTTGTCAAAGGCCTGTTTATGACGACTTGCAGAAAATCAATATAATCTACGTCATATTTTCATTCTGCAACTCTTTCCAAGTTCCTATAAAAATGGGAAAAGGTATCAATTAGATACAGTCCATCAAATCTAAGAGGTACCGTTTGACGTTTCACTGTTTTCTATTAAATTAGCTTAATAGAGGCGTAATTCACACTATTTTTATTAGCTTTTCTGTAAAATAATTGAATTATGAAGCTATTTTTATTTTAACATAACATAAACAATTTTCATACAAAAAATAAAATTCTAAATGTACTACGTTTAGAACTGTCAAACGGTACTTTTTAGATTTGATGGACTGTAGTAGAAAAGTATTAGTTACTAGCTTTCCACTCGCTTCGCCCTCGCGTATGTCGGTAATCGCGCTAAACCATTATTTCTCGGGTCTCAAACTATCTCAATACCAAATTCATCCAAACAAAAATTAGGGTTGTCTAAAAAAATATTTGAAAATTAATATATTTATTTTGTACAAGTTCTTTTTGCATAGATTTATTAAAAAGTTAAACGTCACAATGCAATGCAAATAAATCAAATAACGTAGAATGTAACGTTTACCTTGTTTAATTATCTTCCTATTAAATATGTAGGTATTCTGTCTTAATACGACACACAGTTCGAGCAGAGCTAATAAACGTGACAGTTAACTAATTGTAATGGATTACTTGCTAACGTTGAATTATGCAGCAGTTCTAAGAACTTACTACAATTTAACATTAATTTGTTAGTGATTGATATTGGGTTAAAGGGTAAAAAAATATCTAAATACCTTCATAAAATTTCCTTTTATAAAAGAAGTAGTATATTAAATCCTGGAAAAACTTTCGTAAATACAATACATACAATACAAACGAAACCATTTCATGTAGAACGGAGTTCATAAAATTCTAATACAGCTCAATCGTCTAAATTCCTCGTTCAGCAACCATTAATCGGATGCTTATTAGTAAAACGTTGGTTTTTTGCACGATTACGAAGGGTTTTGTTTTTCGCGTCTATATTCTATGTATTTCAGTGAATTTCTTTATTACCTTGGATCTTTCAAATACCTGGATGGATATGCGACAAACTTGTTTCATAATCCTAAGCATTTCTAACTTTCAATGGAATAGAGAAGTGTTATGAATTTGACGTGTATATTTATAGTTCAAGATTATTACGACGGGCCTGTGACCTGTGGTGTGAAAAGCAAGTATCTTACCGACCACGCGACTTAGGTGACAGCTCATCCACAAAATATTTCATCCTCGGATGAATTGACACCCTTTTCAATTTCCCTTCCTTTTTCTTTTCCCTTTTTTCAATTTTTGGTCGTGGGTTTGAACATTTGTGTCGAGTGTGGGTGTAAATATCTATTTTAAGTAGTATATATTAACAAAGTAAAGTATTTCATGTATAATATATACTAATTATCTGGTTTCCATAATACAAGCTGTGCTTAGCTTAGGAACAGATGACCGTGTGTGTTATGTCCCAGAATATAAAAAGAATATTTGTCTTGTAGTACTTCAACAGATGATTGTATTTAAATGCGGTTGAAATTGAAGAAACGATAGTTCTTAATGTGTCATTCAGTTTTTTAAATTTAGAATTAAAAAAAACAAAATTGCTCAATTATTTTAGCAGTAAAATTTTTAATTTATTTTAACGGTTGATTAGATATTGGTGAAGTTAAGCCTAAGGAGGGCAATAAAACCGTTTACAGAGCCCACAATGGCACTCAATCACTGTTCGGTGCTCCTAATAAAGAAATCCCCTTGGGAACGAGTAACTGAACATTAACTGGCAGGCATTTGTTTATTCAACGTCCAGTTTACGTTCATCATATAATTTATCAAGTATAGAATCGCGAAATTTGGGATATATTCAAAAATGGTTTTGTGTGATTTTTTCGAAGTGGCCTTAGTTGGGAGCCGGCCTTTAATGAGTGCAAGTACCTTAACGGGTTCGAATCCCAGTTGTGCCCACACATCTTTGTGTGAATTGATTCACCTCCGGTACTAAATATCGATGAAGAAAAACATAGTGAGAAAGCCGGCATGTCTTAGAATTAATTATTCGAGGACATGTGAGATCCACAAATCCGAACTTGGCCAGCGTGTGTGGTTTAAGGCCTAAACTCTCTCAACTCGTAAGATAGTTTAGAGAAGACCAATGACAGCAATGGGACTCTAAAAAGGGTTCAAGTGAAAGTAAATGATTTCAACCACTAATCATAATTATTATTGTTGAAAATACTTCAAACCTTGCCTTTGAATTGAATTCTTGATGTTCACATTCGGTTTTACCAAACTACTTGCAATATAGAAAACTGAAAACAGAAGCGCTATAACTGTTATCGTGAATCTGTTTCAATAAACGTAGGTACATTGTAAAATATATTGGAAATGTAAAATATCTACACGGTCACTTTTATCTTTATTATAATTTCCATTGTGGCCTGAATATTAATTTCGAAATGTTGTGAACTCAAACCGCGTTAATGTTTAGTTTAATTGAACAGATAGCTTAATGCTTTTTGTTAATCATGCAGTAACTGATTCAAAAAATATGCAAAATAAAAAATATTTTGCTGAAAAATATTTTCAAGCAATAACTATCTCAAAATATGGATGGGTTTCAAGTATCGCACTCTATTGAGTCTCTAGATGAAATAAAATCTTTATGCTATAATATATTTTCAACAGATTTCAACTGAGATTCTATAAAATATTCAGCTTTACTTTTATTCGTCATTTTGAACGGAACGTAACGAACTGTCATAACAAATTTAATGTATTGGACATTCGTTCTAGTACTCTGCTGATGGTTGAGTCGCTATAAAATGTCTCGTAAACGAGTTTCTTCGTTTATGCATGATGCATGCTGAGAATGAGGAGTTGCTATGTATTTTCCTTCTACAGAACAGGAAAACCGCTTTACGAGCACGACCTTCTAGGTAAAATTGAGGTTTCTCTTAGAAGAAAAACTTGAAATAAAACTACTGTTTAACGGATTGAAATAAAACTACTTTATAGCGGATTTTATCGCAGTACCTATATTTTAGATTTTTGATCCCGACGTCTCAGTCTTTTCAGACTTCATGGTCACGGGTGGACTAAAACCCAAGCAAAATCAACTCAGAATTCAAGAAACTGTGAGCTTAGTTTGTTTAAATCGGAACGCAACTTAAATAACAATGTTACTAGGTAGTCAGTAATAATTGCGATTAATATTTTTGGGCGTCAAAACCCGTGACCATAAAGTCTGAAAAGACTTTGAAACATCGGGATCAAAAATCTAAAATATACCGCGATAAAATCCGTTATAAAGTAATTTTATTTCAATGTGTGATATTCGCGTAAATCTAAGTAAATACTACTGTTTAACGGATTTAATCGGGGTTTCCTTTAGATTTTTTTTATCTAGTAGATTTTTCTGTATATTTCTATCTTGCTCTGTGATCCAACTCCTCTTTACATTTTGGTACATATGCTACGAATAGAGGGATTTAGATACTAACCCCCGTACTCATAAACGTATTTTAAGCTCATTATAGCTAAAATAGGTTTATAATTAGTACGAGTAAGAAAGACACAAAGTCCATTTTAACTAAAGAGTCTTATAACTGTTTTATGAATAAGGCCGTAAATTTATGGCCTATCCACAAAAAGCAAAAGAGGTCGTGCTTCAAGAAGTTTTACAATGTGTGGTCTCTCTTTAACTTAAACTTTATGCTTCAACTTACGGCCCTACATATTTGTATCTAACTAGAATAAATCCTTTGACTATGGTATTAGTTAGGTTAGGCTAGTCCACCGTTGTTTTTGTTAAACAAATTGGACTACTATAATTTGTAACAGAAATTTTATTATAGTACTTAATTTAAATTTACATTTTCATTTATTTATAAGCTACGTGATATTCAAACTTCATTTTCCATTTGCTTTTCAATTGTTATCTCTGCTTTATAATATAGGTAAGTACATCGTGACAACCAAACCATTAAAACTTTTTAACCCAAAAGTTTGTTTAACCCTTTAAGGTCAATGAAACCATTTTATTGACTTCCTTTTTTGGCATCGTGTATTGCTTGACGGGATTTGTCTCTGACTAATAACTGATGACGGTATCTACCCGGGTTAGGATATTGACATAAAAATTAATTGAATTGAGATTTATCTAAAGAAGATTATTTATTAGTAGTAATCCTGTGATCCTTTAACCAAGTAGGAAGAATCAGTAGAACTATAGAGGCTACTCTCACATTATAAATAAAATATTAAATCATTTTTACTTATACCTACTTACTTTATTACTCCAATATAGCTATTGGAGTCATAAAGTAAGTAGGTATGAGTAGTACTACCTTCTATTTTGGAGTAAAAATGACTTAATATTTTATTTATAATGTGATAAACATGACCCACATTTACTACTGCTACTGCAACACTGCTAGTTCACACGTACCCTGCTGGGTACGTTCCCGGAAGATATTGAAGCGGATAAGTTTTTTGACGCATAAGTTTAGGTTAGCCATTAACTTTAATTCTTAATTTAGGATCGTTGAGACTGTTATTCATTTAGCTCCTTTTTTGTACTATTGTTTATTAAAGTTCTAAATAAATATTAAATATTGAACTTTTAGATTAAGTATTTACACTATTAATTACATAAAAATTTTAGGCAACACTCGTTGTTGGATTTATTGTATGTAGGTACCTGCTGTATATTTAATGCAACATTAATTTTATCCCCGTTTTTCGCTGGCTTCCATGAGTTCCTTTTCGTCGACGATATTGTTTAAGTTCATTTTATGCAAAAACATGTGCAGTTTTCAGTGTGTTTAAACTCATCTTACTAAGCTAAATTATATTTAGTTAAAATGTTTAGATATAATTCTTTTTAGGGTACCTACAAAGGTAAAAACGAACAGGTAACAAGCCTACGCAAGCCTGGCATAGCAAGACACACATAAAAATGTTAGGTGCAGTGTATATCCTGTGTTAGTATTATACCCCAACTTCTTTAGAAATCAAACTAGCTTACCTGTAAGCGACGTTCGATTGTAATTATTCTTCCCGATCGCCTCGCCCGAAAATAATAGAAAAGTACGTTTATAATAGAAAAATTCGTTTCTTATGCAAGTAAGAAATAAATTAATTAATTAATTTATAGGTACTTTTCTATTATTGAGGGCGAGGCGATCGGGAAGAATAATTTGATGTTAAGCATTGATGTGATATATGATAGAACGCACCTACCCAATCTACAGATTCACTCGTGATTACGATGAAATTATAACAAAACTCACTCAGCACTCGACAATGAATCACAATTCTAAGGAGTGAAAAGTGGGTGCAACAAAATCGATAATCGATAGATGGCGCTGAGGGCTGTTCTTTGAATAGAAAGTCGCTATAGTTCCGTTTCCTGCATAAATCAGAGCACAGATATGATATTGTTTTAAGGGTATTTCTGCGCAGGAGGGTATGATTATACAAAATAAAGAAGCGGTTTGTAAAGCGATGTAGGTTGCAAACACATGCTGGGCTAGAAATTTCTAGTACTAAATAGCGAAGTGTAATTTGCGTCTGAACTAATAACATAAAGAACCGTAATTAACATAATATTATGAGCTGTAACTAGCTGCAAGCCAGCGATAAGGGGTTTTGAACATGAGTGCCTAATTACCTATGTTACTTCAGGTTAATTCACATTACAATTGCCCTATTTACCTTCATATGAGTAGGTAGGTTATAGAATGTACAGTCAGCTACAGCATTTGATTTACAGATTCAATATTACAAAACGTCTTTACATAAAAAGACTTCTTACAAAGTGTCGTGTGACTGTTCATTGTAAACTACTAGATCGCAAAAATGTAATAGGCCCGTTTTGATAAATGTTATCCCGATAATATGCATAATATTGTAAAATAAGCGCAAAAAAAATTCGCATTCATTTAACGCACCAAAAGAAGTACCTACATATTAAAAAAAACTAAAACTAATTACTTTATTTCTTCTTTTCAAGTTACATTGTAAGGTTTTTCTCAAATGTCAAAACGGCTCTTTAATCTTTTTGACAACTTTAATAACCAGTTTTTTTTCCTCTCGTCATGGCACTTGTATTGATTCCATAAGAATCTTTTAATGTTATGATGTTATGTAATATTCTATCTGTTTATCAACTTTGGAGGCTGACTGTAGCATCTTAGTCTTCATGTCATTTACCATTAGGTTAAATGGAGAGTAAACGTAGTCAGTTAGATACTTAGATTAAATTACTGCTTGCGTATTGACAACTACTTTTTCTAAACATCAGAATTAGGTTGGTAATACATTCGAACAAAACTGTTGTAATTTAACTTATAAAAATTTACAACACATCCAGCCTCACAAAAAATACAAAAATGAATTTTTTTAAATTTTATAAACACTTCTAAAATAATATACCTACCTACAAAGTAGAATATTTTGAAACAACACTACTAGACCGATTCTATGCATAATAATTTATTGGTTCACTCAAAATCGATTAGGTAGTAATTAGATTATGGAATGATAGTGACAACACTGGTATGACGTAACAACTTATCAAGATGGCGGGTTGACAGCTTGTCATTTGCCATGTTTTCGAGAAAACACGCGTCACGAAGCGCGCAACCGGGGAAGCCCCCTTTTTGCTGTTTATCTGTTTATGGTGTGCTTTAGTTAATCTTGTATAATTAAAAATCTGATGTAGCATCGTGTGATATAATAAACCCAAAGATTTATCAAAGCAAGGGTGTCAATCCAAAAATGATCTGATCAAAACACGCTAGATATATTGAGGCAGGCCACCACACACCTATAGAACTCGCAGACCTATTCTACGAGACCGCCGATCAGTCAGCAGTACTTGAGGGAACCACGAGCTTCAGTCGGCGAGGAGCATACAAAATTAAACAAGAAAAAATATTTAAAAATATTAATGTCTTAAAAATTCAAACTGTAGCGAGTCTATAAATGTGTTAGGTATAAGTTTTATGAGTAAGGCTATTAGTATGGGCATAAAACTCATATACATATATAACGTACCAATGCCAAACCTGAATTCAATAAAATATTTTGCATTTTACATGTCTTGTTTCAACAGGAAGGGTTGGTGAGTGAAGTTACAATTACTTTCAGCTAGAAATTTCATTAGTAAACCCATTTTAGAAGTATGTCTACTCCTATTTTGTAATAGCTTGCATTTTCATAGATTTTTCATTATTACAGCGACATACTTAATTGCTGTTACTAATTTTATATATCATGCCATTAAGGTCTTATTTGGAGCATGATTCGTAATGCTTTCTTTATTGACCATATGCCTCAATTCACTAGATTATGATTTTAAAATATCTCGGGACATTTTTGACACGGCTGCGGCACATAATACCAAACTAAGCAGAGCACTTACCACCAACAACCTATCTTTTGTACTTAAACTATATATACTTACTACACCCAAACTCAAGACAAACAGTAATGTTTATACACTCAAACAATTGTCTGTCCTGGATGTATATCTTATTATTTTATATGATTCTTCGCCACACAGTCATCTAACTACTTCGTTTTCTTATTTAATTGGTTTCATATATATTAGCGAAGTTATGTAGGTATAACGAAAGATCGAAAAGAGGAAAATGTATGGGATTAACATTCACCTTCGAAGTGTCATAAGACAATCTTTTGTCAATCTCATATATTTTGTTATTTTCAATCTTATGCTATTACTTCGCTATGTTATTTGTCTAGAGGCCCAAGGTCCTTTACAAAGTCATATACTCCCGCAGTAACGGAAGATCGAAAGAACAAAATGTATGGGATTGACATTCATCTTCGAAATGTCACGTGACATTCTTTTATCAATCCCATAGATTTTGTTCTTTTCAGTTATTCGTTATCGTTTCGCTATTTGAATTTGTCGAGGGATCCATTAATATCCATTTGTAATTATTATATCCTTAGTTGCATTTTGTAGTAAGTATACCTAGTTTTACAAAAACTGAGCTGTTTG
Source organism: Meganola albula (assembly GCA_936450015.1). Lineage (NCBI taxonomy): Eukaryota > Metazoa > Arthropoda > Insecta > Lepidoptera > Nolidae > Meganola > Meganola albula. The sequence goes on along the minus strand of OW388155.1, from coordinate 4,934,769 downwards.
CAAAAAGCTAGTATCTAATATAACCCTGAATTGATTTTACGTAAACCCTTGTCTTCGGTGTCTTGTAATATTGAAATTCAGTATTGCTTGTCTCGGGGTCATGCAAATGAACTTTGTAATAAGCCGAGTATTGGTTATGCAGATGATTGACTTAATATTCTATTTATTAGAATCTCAATATTCAATACTAAAAATGCTATATCTTTATATATATAATTCTTCTGTGAGTGTGTATGTCACTGAACTTCTCTCAAACGATTGGACTGATTTTGGTGAAATTTTTTGTGTGTGTTCAAGGGGATCTGGGAATGATTTAGATTCACAATTTTGTCCGCTGAACAATGTTTTTTTAATAAATACGCGGTACGAAGTTCGCTGGGGCAGTTAGTTTAAAATACAATTCTAAACAGATTTTTCTTTTGCAAAGTTTTATAATATGGAGACAAGCGCAGTGAAACAATCTTATCTCTCTCATATTGGCAAATTAATAAAAAAACTATTAAAGATACTTATATACTTGCATCGATTTTTTTTATTAATATGGATCTTTCCGGGATTTTTTATGGAAAATAATTTAATTCTATTCTAATTTAAGAGTTTTGCAACTTCGGACGCCCGAAGTAGTTATATAATTTCGGCAAAGTAGAGCGTAAAGTAAATAACGTTTTCATATAATAAAATACAGGTATTTTCTGCTCTTTAAAATTAATATTGGGATACCTATCCATTTTGTTGTTTCGCTATATGAAATCAATGTAAGTACAATATAAGTACTGTATGTATTATTTATGTACTTACTCTGACTTCACCTTATTTCGACCTCTATTTATAACGCATTGAGGTTTATTTTGATACCTTTAGCAGAGTTATTCATTGATAATTTCAACTACATTGATAATAAATTGATTAATAACCGCGATTACAAATCGCGGCCACTTGCGTACAGAAAAAAAATCCGCCAAATAGCTTGTAGTTGGGTTTTGTGCCCGATGAATGACAATAGAGTTGCCCCTGTGTCTTGTTGAACGTAAATATAGTCGGTGAAATAAACTGGTAGTTGGTGATATTTACCTCTGCTTTTACCTTAATAAGGTACCTATACAGGCATGAGCGCTAACATTATTCGCGACACGACGAGATAAAATGCGCGAGAAAATACACAAAAATTTTAACTCAAGGTGAAGTAATTAGGTATGTATGTGGTTCTAAACTCTAGATTAAAGCCCTTCAAAAAATATTTATGAATAACCAAAGGACGCTTACAATAAAATTTCGTTTGACTAGGCATACCTACTCGATATTAATTAACGTAATATCGTTGAACATTTACATATTAATGTGTACCTTCTCAGCTTCATACATAACTAAAAAGGAACCAATTTAAGTAGGTCTAAGTTAAGAAAGTTTCAATTACAGCTCAATCAATAGGACTTCAAATAAAAGTATAAGTTATAACTGCATGTTATGAAAGTATGTTATCTTTTAACTGCTTCGGTAGTCCAGCGTGATGGTAAGCGTGTTCGCTTAGTAACAACGAGGTCCCGGGTTCGATTCCCAGGGCGAGCAAAAATATTTTTTTAACCTACTAGAATCTTACTTGTTTGGAAGTTTGAATTGTGTCCGATGAACCGCAATAAGCTCGCTCCCTATTACGTATGGTACCTAAACATAGACGGTGCAAAGCGGGTGATATTTGCCTCTGTCTACACCTTCAGGTAATAATAATATAATAATAATATAGTGGGACATTAACACACACGGTCAGCTGATCCCAAACTAAGCAGAGCTTGCACTATGGAAACCAGATAACTGGTAATATACTACATATAATATTTTTCTTTTATATATATATATACTTAAATATAAATAATTACAACCAGACACAAGACAAACAGACATATTTAAACAAATGTTTGTCTCGGGTGGGAATCGAACCCACGACAAACATTTTATCAGCAAGCAAGTATCTTACCGACCACGCCACCGGCCCGTCGTAATGTCATGATATGTTATTAAATTTAATCAGGTGTGAGACACAGTTGACCCTAAAAATAAAACGCGCTAAAGTCGTCACAGCACAAAAGACAAAAGTGCAACAACGTCACTATATTGTAAAGCATTGTATTCACGGCGAGGCGTGTTGGCTCAGATTTTCTTGCTGTCTGTCAAGAACAATAGCGTAAATAGGGCGGGAAATTAGCGAATGTTAATGATGTAGTACAATGAATTTAACTTACAAAATTTGTGCCTAAACATGTAGGTAGGTATTGTTGCTATAAATTCAATGCTTAGGTTAACATTACTAGGAATAGCGATGGACGTTATGCACCATAAATAGTTATCAATAACGATTATACAGCCGAAATACAATTAATTTATTCGGTTCTACAATAAGTATGTATTCTAGTAACTATTTATAAGCAAATAGCGCGATTGCCGAACTAGATGCAGAACCCAGGTACACCAATAACAAAAAAAAATGATCAAAACGAAACCAATTTTACTAGCCAGTTTTAATTTTAGCTGGTTTTAATAGCTAGTTTGTCTATGAGCAATTGAAATAGCGGTTATCTACCAATAACTACTGATCAAAATAGATAGTTAACAACAACTTTAAATTCAAATTTTAACAATTTTTTTAGCTAGAACACTCCCGACTAATTGACCTTTCAAATAAAAATAAGAACATCAAAATAATTACATTTGTCGTTTTTGCGTTGGGGGTTAAAAACGGTGTTAGTTACAATAACGATAAATAGTTTCTGTGTTAAAATATCTCGTAACTACCCATGACTACATAAGAAAAAAAATAATAGTGTGGCACTCGGGCACTGCCGCGATAAAGCTATTGCATAGCATATTTTATCAACTTATGCAATTATAATTATTTAAACTATTGTGAGCGGGTAGGTTGGTAATGCCGGCAGCAGAGACAGTGATTAGTTTATTAGCCACTTTACTATTTCTTTTTGTCATCTACCCTACTAAATCGTAAATATGTATAAACATAGATATTAAGCAATTATGTCGATGATACTGATGTACGGTAAAACTCGAATGAGTTTATGTGGCATCTTAAAGATTAAGAACTGTACTATCTTTTTAACAAATAAATAAATAAATAATTTAAGCAGTAATTTTTTTTCTTTGATATTAATTCTAGTTACAGTTTTCGATTGACACAAACACCGTGCCGAAGTCCGCCGAACTGATAACGTTAGGCGATGCACGGCTTTCAACGCCGCACCGCTGCGCTGTGCCGGTCGGTGTTAGGCTTTTTTCGTTACGGATTTTTTTGATTTGGTCGCCGCACTCAAAGCCCGCGATAAAAGCTATGCAATGGCTTAAAATAAATATACAATTTAATTACGTAAGTTATTAAAAACTAGACCTGGGTATTCTTAAACACTAGAGAGGGTGTAATAGAATTCCTCTAAATAGAGGCCTCGAGGGAATGTGATCAGTACTGACGGTATTACCGCGTTGTATGGCATTGTTTATTCTAATGACTGAGATGTAGGCCAGTCCTAGTCACGCAAAGTCAGTCATATACTTTAAAAATTCTTTAAAAAGTACACAAACGTTTGGGCTCTGGCGTCCAAGTGTTACAACCCCATCTCAAATATATAGATATTTTTCTCAAATTACTATGTTTTGCCGTTTGAAGGCTTAAGTTTCAACTTTACACAATCTAATCACATCACTTCAACCCTTTTTTAATGGCCCACTGCTGGGCACAGCTCTTCTCTTAACTATTTTACAAGATAAGAGAGTTTAGGACTTAATCCACACACGCTGGCCAAGTGTGGGTTGATGTCACATGTTCTAGAACGATTAATTATTAGACATACCGGTTTCCACACGATGTAGTCCTTCACCGATATTGTGCAGCGGAGATGAAACAATTCACCCAAAGATGAGAGGGCACGACCGGGAATCGAACCCACGACGATATTTCTAAGGCGAAGCCCGTACCGCTGCGCACATGAGGTGCTTGATATGATCTGCTTACCACCAACTAAGTTTATTCACAAACATGCACGTTCTGTTTTAACATCTTCATAGAATTTTGGTCTCATACGTAAACATCAGATACGAATAGTGCAATAAGTATTTTTAAGTAACTTTACAAATAATTTACCAATCGTATGCGAGTCATTAGAATTCCATTGCAAACTGAAATTGTAAGAATTTAAAGAGTTCTATTCACGCTAGTTTTGCGAGGATTACTGCTAGATTGTATTTGACAAGGAATTTATGGTAAAACGATATTGTGAATAAAAGCATTTTGTTTCCTTTCATTCATTCAAGCATGCGACTGAATAAGGCGCGGCGTTTGTTTCTAGGCGAAAATTGATACCTACCAACAATCATATACGTAACATTTAGAATTAAGATAGTGAAATTGTTCTTTTTATCCTTGAAATATTTTATCTTAGTATACTTCTTGTGTCTTCTCTAGGATTAGTGTTTTACGACCAATGTATAATGTCTCTTGTCTATGGTTATCGTTATGTCTAATATTATTATTATTATTATTTTATTTCTTTGACATAATTATTACTCTGACATATCTTGACATATTTTGGTTTTGACATCTTTTTAAAAATTGTATTTTTATTTTTTATTATTTGACATTTTTATTACAAGTTTGTGATCGTATGACATGTTTGTGTTCTCATGGTATGTTTGGTATTTGACATTTATATACATTATATCTACATAATGGTTCATGTTTATATAATCTGCATTGTTCAGGAATTGTAATGATTATCACATTCATACGTTTCAGGTTTTACTTTTTTTTTTTATCTTGTTCATGTGAAAATATTTATTATCTGTAATTTAGCTTATAAATATCAAATTGTAATTTCAAACACAATGACAATTGTGTTTTTTAAATAAATAAATGAAATGAAATGATTCCTCAAAGCCATAAGACAAAAGACCTTAACCAGTGGGTTGCAAGTGATGACGTATAGAACCAAAACCTAGTGCTTCACAGCTGACCTTATAAATAAGTTCAAGGTCGCTCAAAGGGAGAGCTATGCTCGAAGTTTCCTTGCGTAATAAGATCCGCAGAAGAACTAAAGTCACCGACATAGCGATCAAAGTGGGCAACTTTAACCGCTAGGGTAAAAAGGTTCTCGAGTGGAATGTCAGCCGAAAATGATCGCCGCAGCGTCGGTAGGCCCGCCGCGCCACAAGGTGGATTGATGACTACTACTACTACTATTGATTTACTTTTTGTGTTAGACTCTTTTGGTTAGATAAAATCTTGTGCGTTCACATTTCTTTCTTTTATCGGCAGACCTTAAAAATCTTAATAGGCATAGCGTGTTTGAAACCCGCAGCCGACAAAAAGTTGTAGGTATTAAAGGTAACTCGTTTTTCAGCATTATTCTGTAATTAGGAAATTTATGATGTGACACACCCCGTGCCCTGGAGAGCATGTAAAGCTATTACAGATACCTTACAGTTTTTTACCAAAGGTAAATAAAAAGACTAAAAGATGAAAGAATTTTGTTGGTACAAAATACGTTGATTCACTGAGGTATAATATAATTTCTTTATTGTACGGATTCTTTGAGGGAACTCCTATTTTTCTACTCATTGTGTTTTAATCCTATTAACTTGACTGACTTTTTCTTTGACGTAGCCACTGATTCATAACGAGTATTATTCGAATTAGAATTATGCGCAAATTAATTATGTTGAATAGAGTCGAAAATTTGTCTTTTGTTTTTTTTTTCTGGGTTGCACATTTCATATTGTAGTTAGTAAATATAAAATAAAAACATTCATGCATAATTGTACTACAGATAACTAAGCTATGTGCTTTAATTTATTTATATTATAATGTGTTTCAGTGATTAAAACAAATTTAAAACTAATTACCTAAACAAAAATAAAATTGGATATTTCCAAATAAAAATCCGCATGTAGGTCTGTATTTATTTTGTTTGTTGCAATATCCCAATTAGGTTTCATATTGAAAATTTGTACCATATTTCTCTTAACATCTATAGCTATACATGAATGCAATAAACGCGATGATAAATACAGTATTTATAAATATAGCCTTATTTATTTAAACACGCCACTTACAAACTATCAAATTAAAATATCAAATAAATAGAATATTCTTAAGTGTTTTGACAATTAAACCTTTAATAAGCAAGAGGTCAGGCTGTCAAGAATTTGTGTGCTGTGTATCTTACTTTATCTATTAGGTACATATTATGTAACAAATCAATAATGAGTTTTCCTTTGTAAAAATCACTTTTACAGTTACTGAAACATTTTTGTTCTTGAATTATTTTCATACCAAATTACTACTCAAGTACATATGTATGTGTCTTTACTTTAGAGTTCGTTATAATTAGGGTGAACATCCACGGAAGCGGAGCGGAACTGAGGTTTAGTAACAACTAGGCGAGCTAGGCTTTTTGGGAAACTTACTAAAGCCAAGCCCAGTTCCGCAATTCTGTACTGCGGTCAACGTGGATTTATCAGACAAGAAACGTGGAAGACGTATTGAAACAAAAATCTCTGTGATATTAACAAACACGACTAAACTAAGCAGAGGCTATACTAGCGACATCAGAAAATTAATACAGCAATAATAATTACACCCAGACTCATGTCTACACTTGTTTGCACTTGTCTGCACTTGTTTTCATGCAAACAAGTGCCGTTCAAATTCGACTCAGGACCAATTGCAATTGATAGTATAAAAATCTAGCTCGCTCTGGTAGTATTGCAGCCCTATTTGGCAAGTGAAACCAAGCATAATCCTATTATACATTCGCAAGAGATAGAAGCGCAAAATACTTGTTACTTAGCAAAATTCAAAGTGGTCTTGACTGCGAGACACAGCTACTTTATGCAACATTGAGGAGTTAACTATTTGCATGTAAAATCTCAAGTAAGATCTCGAGGTTTTCATAAAATTCTTTGTAAGATAAAAATTTGAAGACTTAAAATTCCTAGACAGATATAACTTGCGTTGTAAATTTTACTTACTTCCTCATAATAGATTAAAAATATGGACTATGTTTTGATATACATATTAATAAAAAAAAAATTTCTTTTTTAATTTGTTTAAGCGACTTTAAGTAACCGGCGAATTGAGAAAATAGAACAAGAACACATAGATAGATAATAGTTATATTTATATTTAGGTTAATGACCTGTAATGATAGATTAAGTAAATAAATAAATAAATAAATATTATCTATATTTTCTTGTTCTATTTTATACGAAGTAATAAAATGACTAAACTCTCAAATAATTTAATCGTTTTTTGATGTACATGAACCATAAAAAACGTGTAAAATGTTTTAAATTTTTTTTGGATCTCGAATAGAATTTATATGTTTAGAATTGTGTAGGCATGTACTCGTACGTTCGAATGACACCTAACTATAAAGCCTTTAGTAACTTTGTAAGTGAAAATGTAGATTCAGTTGCAAAAGCTGGTTTGACAAGATTTGTGCAGCCACAAAGGGAATTTGCATTCTTTGATAGCATTCAAAATGTGCTTGAAACTTCTGAATTTATTCAAAAGTTGGATGTCCCAAAAGAAACAGTTTTTAATGTTTGTTTTAAATTACATTGAAACTTGTAAAAGCAAATTGAATTAAATATTAAAAAAAATCGAACGAGCAGCAGAAAAAGTAAGCGTCTCACTTATTTTAGGAATCTTGTGTTTTGACTTCATGATCATCACCAACAATCATTAAACATTATCATCATGTAACATCAGTTTTAAAACATGGCAGTTCACGATGATGTTTTTCTTCACCGCTATATAACGCTAACATCACAAAGTGACGTGCCTTCGTGACACGCACTTACGTTTCCTAGTATTAGTAAAAATCTTAAAATAAAATTAATTATTATTAAAATTTCGCTTGTTATGTTTGGGTCCCATACGTAATAGAGGGCGAGTCATCGGGCCCAATTCACATTTTTAGAGCTTCAATTTCTCCTATTATCTTTCTGATTAAATTCATGCGGGATCCAAGACAGTTTACGTGTCCCGGGACTTGGCTAGGTTCAGATCCCGAGTCTCTATACGGCGCCGTTGTCGATCCTGGGTTACAGAAGTAGCAATGACGGAAATTGCGGTGGTGGGTTAAGTCCTAAAATAAAATTAGAGCTTCAAGTAAGATTTTTTATGTAGGTATATAAGAAAAGTTTTTAAGCTTGACCCGGGACCTCGCGGTTATTAAGCGAACACACATACCACTGGACTACGGAGGCAGTTACCATTTTCATTACGATTAACACTTTTATAATTACTGTAGGTATATATGTTGATTTCTATTTTTGTAGATATTCTTAAGAGGGAGGTGTAAACCAGACCAACCCTCAACCAGAAGTAGGTTCGGTGAACGGAGAAATATAGGTAAAGTGTCAAGATGGTCTTTTAAACACTGTTAAGCCATCGTTTAAACAGTAAGGTCCAGATTATACTACCTACCCCAGTATTAAACTATTATGGGATCCTAGGGGATTCAGTAAGTAAAACTAAGATAAAAGGTGGATTAGCCACGCACACGACCGCTCTACTTGGCGTCTCGTAAGTTGATCTACTATTTCGCCAGCGGACGTCTAACTCGCATTTTCTATAATTTAAATAGGTAACAGTTAACACAAAGAACATCATACATTATCATAAGAGTATACATAGAGAACATTTCATTCAGTCGAGCAGCTCACCAGTGTCACCTGTCATACCTACAGCTGACGTTGATCTGGTCCAAAATCACTATGACGGACAACATATTTAGATTAAAAACCTTTTTGTAAAGAACTAACAGTAAAAATCCCTATTTGTGTTTGGTTTTGTACATGTGCACGCCAACTATTCATTAAGTACTAGGCTTATCACTGTTGGCATCTGTATATAAATACACAGGAAATGCATATTAAATTGCGATACATTGAAATGTAAGCACCACTATTTGAATAGCTAACTAATCAATGTTGAAAAGCAATTTCTGTTCAAGTTACATTATTTAAAATTGACATGACGAATAGTCCGTAAAGAGAGCAGCGGTGGCGCAGCAGTACCAGCCTCACCTTAGAAATATAAGGTCGCAGTCGCTGGGTATCGGATACCCAGTCGTGCCCACATATCTTTGTGATTGTTTTATCTCCGCTGCTCAATATCGGTGAAGGAAAATATCTAGAGGAAACCGGCATGTTTAAGAACTAATCATTTGAACACATGTGACATCCACCAACCGGCACACGGACACAAAATAGGTTGAAGTGATAACTGTAGTTAGTGCAATGAGGAATTAAAATGAAAATACGAGTATGATTTGTTTTTGCAGAGGGCCTCTACGTAAAATCGTTTCTATTCCTACCGTGCACGGTGCATGACGTGGGAACTACTGAAAAACACTGCTAAAACTCAGAAGCTTTTAATTTAATATTTTAATTTTTAAATCACATTTTTTATTTTTTTAGAATTACTAATAACAGTTTTGTAAGTTAATGTTACTAACCCATGGATCATTGTTATCTGAATGAATAAAATTTTGAATTAGAATTTCATCTCTTTAAAAATTGCCATTGCATTAGAGCGATCTAATTTCATTTATCATATCTTTATCATAGTCTGAAATTTTGCAATACATCGTACATAACGTGGAAGGTAAAACAAATTGCACGTTAATTTGACGGGCCGGTGGCGTGTTCGGTAAGATACTTGCTGTACACGCCGCAGGTCGTGGGTTCAATTCCTAAACAAGTCAGACATTTGTGTGATGAATACGTCTGTTTATGACTGAATGTGAATAAGCTATTTTAAGTGAGTATATATTTACAAAAGAAAATTAGTATATGTATGTACCAGTTATCTGGTTTCCATAAAACTAGCTCTGCCTAGCTTGGGACCTGTGTGTTACTTAATGTCCTGGAATATTATCATTATTATATAATTAATTTTTCAAGGCATATTTGACAACACACTTGACCAGATGACTGGCTTGTACCTCTAGCACAAGATGCATTGCCATATAGCGCGGTAATCCCGTAGACTTTTAGGTTTCTTATTTAGGTTAGACACGACACACCGCGCGGTTACACCGCTCAACGACCTCGGTAGTCGTGCGGTGTGAGCCGTCCGATTGGGCTATACTGTGCCCGGGAGGTCACGGGTTCGATTCCCGCCCCGGACAATATTTGTGTAACAACAAAAATTGGTTTCGGTGTCTGGTTGGTTGAGGGAATACCCTCCGTGCCTCGGAGAGCACGTTAAGCCGTCGGTCCCGGTTGACATTTAACCCATCTATGACAATCGTTACATGTAGTCAGAAGGCAATATAATCTGACACCTAGTCTAATCATCTCGGCTACTGGTTCCCTACGGGTTTCGAGGTCTGATGGCAGTCGCTCGTATAATTCTGGTAGCTAGCCGGATCAGGTTAGACTGGGAGCCGACCCCAATAGAAATGGGAAAAAAGCAAGGAGAATGATGATGATTTAGGTTAGATGAACATTATTTAGTGAGTTCTATTGTCTAGTAAGAATCTTATTACGCTATGAATATTTAAAGTGCAAAAATTGCATTTGGATATAAATATTAAACAAAGCCCAATTCAATTTTAAATTATATCAAAATAAAACGATGTATTACTGCTCAAGTTATTTACATGTCTACTGTTTGTTTTATTTTTTACTTATTTAAATGTCAAACAGAATGATTAAAAAGTTAATTAAAGCGCAAAATATGTAAAACTCCGCCGACGTTATGATAGGTAATAAAATTTACAAATACATGAACATTGCAAATTGATATCATAATACTCTGAAATGAAAACGGAAAATGCGTTGCCTATGTTTAATTTCCCTTACACAACGACAAATTGTTGTAATTTTAAGAGGTACCTATTTTTTAAGGCTGAACTCAAGACGTACAGGTCACCCTAGTTTGTGAGACAGGGTCACTAACTTTATTGTACAGATTAGAAGTATTAAAATTATTTATTTCGTGTCAAAACTGTACCTTTTTCGAACAATAAATACATATTATATTTTTATAATATTATTATTTAAAATTACAACATTTACGTCGTCCGAATAAAATGTTGCTATTTAATTTACTAGTAACAATATTAGTTTGGACAGGCAATTTCAATTAACATACTAAAACTTTAATAGTGTCAATTTTATCATCATGGGCATGACATCGTTGATGGTTGATTGAAAGTATCGAATTTGAAGATTTGAAGTGATGTTTCGATTCATGGTTTAAATGTTTAGGTAGTTAGGTTTTTAAAACACTATCCTTGACACACACTTAGATGTAGACTACGCACTGTAGTTATATTAGCCCTAATACTTAATATCTGGATGACCGAGCTTTGCTCGGTATTATTTTTTAAATTACATTTTCTAAAAATGATTCCTAGCTAGATCGATTTACCACCCCCGAAACCCCCAATATACAAAATTTTATGAAAATCGTTGGAGCCGATTCCGAGATACCAATTATTGCTCATTTAAAGATATAGGATTATTATGATGGAGATCGTTCCATCAGTCTAAAATTTATAGATACACGAACACACATCATATTGAAAGGAAAATTTACATAACAGATATATGCTATTTTTTTTAGAATCTAATGCGATTGAAACCTTTATGGAAGCTAATATCTAACACGAACCTTAATGGTTATTGATTTTCAATATTCTTATCTTCATTACGGAACTGACCTTTCTAATATAGATACAACAAATTCTTGAACAAATTCGAACACCATAATGTATGTAGGCATAAAAATTGATGGATATCGCAACCAACTTTCATGAAAATCCTATAGATTACAACGACGTCACGTCACAAAGAAACGATAATAAGATTATAGGATGAGCCTTTTGAGAGCAACTCGATTTAAGGACACCATTCAAAGGCACCATTCAAAGTGTAAGCATATAACGGTAGATATGGGTAGTTTAAAATAATGGGATTAGAACTTTTTAGTTGGTAGTATAGTTGGGTATGTATGTACATTTTTTATTCGCTAAATATAAAGTGTGAGAAAGTAGTATATTTAATGGATTTCAAAGGTTTTGTTATTATAACCAACCTAGTTAGATATAATATACGATTATACAGGAAACATCCCAATGTTGTAACTGAAGAACAGAACCTTAATTTTTGAGAAATTTGCTACAAATAAAAGTTTAAATTAGTTGTTAATTTTGATCATATTTCCTTATTTTTATTCTTTCTTATCCTAATTTTGGTCTATAGCGTCATTCAATAATATAACTCTAATTTGTCGTGGGTAACTTGCGTCATAATACGTGTTGTTTTTATAAGTCACTAAATTCTTTTATGAATTTATATCATAAGTATATAATGCAAAATTCGTCTTAACAATAGCAGATCTTATTATGTTATCAAATGGTGATTTCATACAAAAAACCTTATCTTACAGCTTACAGTGTTCACTCAAATTTTTTTTAAGTTTCTGAGTAAGAATTTTGTTGAATAAAGAAAATAGCTTTCATGCGCATAATGATTTTCATCATTGCCTTCACATAAAATCATGAGTACATAATATGACATTCACTTTGATTTTTTTAGTATTAAAGAATACCTTTCATTCTACAATTTTTGATAGATCGTTGGAAAGGTTATAAAAATGTAATGACGGAATTTTCCGTTGCTATAACTCGAGAATAACGGAACCGGTTTGGCTTAAAGTACTCATAGAAGTCCAAGGAAGGTTAATAAGGTATGATGTACACAGTACATAGTTCGCTGGCGCAGCTAGTATATAGTTTTGTCAATACCTACAATAGTTGTTGTTTTGACAAAACTATCTTGTTCTAATTAGGGTCTCTGTTTTCTTATATTGGAACAAGATTACAGGTTTGTCGCGTAGAGTTAGAAGTTAAAGCTTGAACATTATTATCTATCTCTGGTTATAGCATTATATAGCATAAAAAACAATATGTGACATTACTTATCTTGTAGTTTAAACATTTTCATCATTACCATAATTTATTAATTTATTTTTATTGTTTATATCAGTAAACAGTAGGCATTTTATCTATCCCTGCTATTATCCCAACCTTTACCCCAAGGCTCATAGATTGTACCGTCAAAAGTAGCTGTGAGCTAAGTTGCTATATGTGCATTGCTTAACTCGTATCGTGCGCAGGACGTATGCTGTCTGCTGGATCGTTGCTTCCAATACCCTCGACGGAGCGCCCGTGACTGCGGCTGTCAATTTGCATTGCTGCATGCCGCGCCTGACGATCAAAACCAGGGTAGCTAGCGGAGCCCTGCCCGCGCAAAGTCGCGGGCTTGCTCACACTGCCAATGCCGGTGTGCCGGTTGCGACCACCAAGTAAGCCGTAGCACGCTTACTAGTGTGTTACAGTCGCGTCATTCACAAACTGCTAAGCACGCTACTCACTGGAGTACACTTGCACAGGTCACGTTTTGCATTACAGATTCAGAATTAAACAAGCGGCTACAACTGAACAGCTGATAAGGCAGCTTTATAAAATGTTTGGACACTTTGCAGTTTGCTTTAATATCAATGCACTTGCAATTATACTTAAGTACATAGAAAAACAATTTCAAAGAAAATTACAAAGATACAAACCATAATCGATATAAATTTTAAGCAATATGTAAAATCAAAGATCAGCTGCGACAAGAAAAATGTACGTCTATGTTTGCACACACTCTAAAAACTAGGCTAAGAACACAACCAATCACGTTTCTATTATAGAAATATGTACCTATGTAAAAAGCAACACAACATATTTTTAAAAGCCAAGCAATTTAGCTCGCACTACTTATTCCAAGGTTAATATTTTAAAACACAACAACATGTATATAAGAATTTTTATACGACCTTAAACATGCTTTACACCTGATTGGCATCACAGCAAACAAGTGCAATAAGAGTTATTGCACATTTTTTTACGATAACACAAACATTTGCACATTTTTTTACGACAATACAAATTTTTTTTTATAATATTTAATAGAAAATATTTCAAATACAGTAAACATACACGATTATTGTAAACAACCTTTTAATTTGACTATTGGTTAATAATATGAGAATATTTACGTTTAGAATGACACGCTATAATATCATAAAAAAGTTAAAGTATTAGCTCACTCCAGACCCAAAGTTTGTTTAGTATGTCTCACATTCCAAAAAATTATAACGTCATCTAGATAAGTAAATACGAAAGATCTTTTACAACATTCCCCAAGGCTTTGTCTGTCTACCTGAGACATTTAGATATCCCAGTTTTGTTACATAATTAAATACTTCGCTTAGTTTCTGTCAGATGCAAATGCAGCCTCCCTTTATTTGCTCGAAATAGATCTGATATAAGCCTCCCGTAGCATCCAAAGTTAGTAATTCAATATGTTGCAAACTTCAAACGTACAGTCTGCTTATATTGTACTGAATCCATTTTACAATGAACCGCTACTGTGTATGAAATTATTAACACTCCATCAAGAACGACGCTGGTTAGGTATTTTAACTGAATTAAGCTAACGAATGTTGTCTAAAGTTGTTTAATCATGATGAGGCGTCAGACGGAAGCGCAGGTTAAATTCGATATTCTTGATTCTGCGAGAGATTAGTTGGACCAATTTGCTGAGAGAGATTCATATTTTAATGCCGTTAAAATTTCTAATAGCACTAGATATTTTTTGTATACCTACCCGAAATCTCATCATAAAAATCGCATCAATGAAATAGTCTAGATTATTGGATGATGTTATATAATTACTAGATTCCAAAGAGTTTTAATATCTAACAAGTTTCTTAGTGCCTATATCACTACTGCTAACAAAAACCAATATTTATGAACTTGATATATCCATACGCGTGTAGAATTGCTAGGAATAGGTTTACTAAGTTACATTACTTTACTCACTTAACAAACATTGCGTTACCACCAAGCCTACCGGACAAAAATAACTAGTAATAAAAAAGCTAGGTCAGTCATCCTTGGTTGTAAATAACGTAAGTGTAACGGCGCCTTGTTTTAATAAAAAATGAAACAAGCCATGCTCTATATTTCCATCGCAAGGCGTGCACGCGACGTTTATACGCAAATAATAACATTTTAAAGTGTTCTAGTTTCTGACTAAGTGTCCTTGGTTTTACAGGAAATTTTATTAATTAAGCAGCGATTGTTTTGTTATTTTCATTTAAAGAGAAATAGAAATACCTGTTTCCCTTTCTTTACTAGAATTCTAACGTATCCATTTACAGTTTGCAACTCAATATGCTGTCATATATTTAGTTGCTCCGATTAAACATCCGGCTAATTTTATTATTGTAAACTACTTACACTTTTATCTTCTATTTTGTTTTGTTTGAACACATCTGAAATTTTTAGCACTTATTTTAGTTTGGAATTTTTCCTCAATATTTTGATATCAATTTTATTTTTGCAATGTACGGTCTATACTTTATGTTTATTCATAATACAGGTACATACAATTCGTAAGTAATTTTGATCAATGTTAACATCTTATTTTTCTATTGCAGCACATGCGTTGGTCGCACCTACATACTCAAAGTTTGGAGTGTGAAGAGCGTCTATTGGCGCGTTGCAATCGTCCTCGAGTCAACTCTGCTATCTTCGTGTCGGCTGAACCTGCAGGATTTCCAGGATTCGACGCTAGTGAATTTCTGAGACGACATGGTTCTCAATCAAAATTATGTCGTAAAGCTAGGTAGGTATTGTTACCTAATTTTTAATTGTGACTTGGACTGCTTTAATAAGGAGCCCGTATAAACCTTTCATGAAAAATTTACTTCTTCAAATACGTTGCGTGGATTACAAATAGATTCCAGGTATATGTATAAACTGACATCACCAGTATGTACAAAATGACAAAAAGTCTTCACACTAAAAGCGCTTTCACACCAAAACTACCGAGCTGGTTTGGAGCAAATTTAGTATAGAGATAGTAAGAAGAATCTTCCGATGTCCTTCTCGAAGAAAGACATCGTATAATTTTAATTCAACTGCGTAAAAAGAGTAAAATGGTTTAGCACAATAACTGACATGCGTTTGGACGGAAAGCTAGTAATTGTCTATTTATGCAAAATTCAGCAACCAATATAAAAGTTAGAACGATACAAATAACACTTCTAGTTGAGCATTGATAATAGCAGTTATTAAATTATTTAAATAAATAATTTCTTACAGGTCAGCTGATAATATACCATTAACAGCAATGAGTGATTCGTCGGAGCGACTATGCAAAGCAAAACCTAGAGAAGAAACTATCAGTGAGGAAGGAAAGTCTGATGACAGTGGCAGCGTTGAAACTGTTAAGCATTTTGGACTGCCTATCCTTTCAGTCTCTGGCCCTTCACCTCCAGATGAAGACTACGATCAAATAGATGAGTATCTGTAGCATTTCCATACCAGTTTCCAGCTGAAATACGTGCTGGAGAAAATGAGGCCACCTTGGCCTAGTCCCGCACAAAGTCCCTAAGCTAAGCTTTGCACTGCACAGGACTTGAACATTTCCCTTTTGTGATACTATAAAGTGTGGTTTTGATGAATTGATTTCTGGCTCTTCAGCGTACAACGAATTTCAAAGACTTTTCGCTGGAGTTCCAATGTGTGTCTTGTTAAGGGACCATAGGATAGCATGGTGTGTTTTACCGATCTTATCGTCAATATTTTTGTATCTAATCTCTTGTGTCTACTGAGTGTTATAATTACGAATAGACTTTTAATCACTTTATTAACGTAAAGGGTGCACATTAACTCTATTAATATAACTATCAGTGCCACTTTTATCTTTATTGAAAGTGTTTTTAAAATTGTAAAATTTTCGTAATATTAAATTGTATATAATATCTGCCGTGTCTTAGATATCTTTAGATTTGTTTGGTAAGTTAGGTATTTCACTGCGAGTGTAACGCATAATCAAAATTTCCTGTTAAGGATCTTGCATGTAAATTAGAATTATCTTAATAGTGGTAGTATCTCCATAATAAAATGAGATTTGAAGGTTGAACTTTGGTCCAATGAATTGTATTTAACCTGCACATGGTGTGTTAGAGTGTAAAAATGGTTAGTGGACTGTGTGACGGGAAGTAATAGATATTTAATATACTGTAGCAAAACACTTATTCAATAGTAGATACTTACCTAACCTAACATGACAGCGTTATATCCCTTGTATATTTAGCCCTCTGAACTCCGCCCGTAATACCTTTAGCTCTATTTTAATATAAATATTTAGTTTATTATCACAATATGAATCTACCTACCCATTTTATTTTTGGATTCAAATTAGAGTTTACATAATTACTTGTAAAATAATGAATATGTCAATTTAATAACTACCTTTATCACCATTTGTAAATAAGTACCTACTTAGAAAAGAAGGCCCTATAGAAGTTATCAATTTAAAGTAGTCTCTACTGTACTTGTATTACGGTTTATTTTCTAATGTATGAATCTGTACTGGTAATTGGGGACCAGAAGGACAAGACATGTCAAAGTAGGCTTTAAATCCAAAATCACGGAATATTTCCAATATACCTATAGTAAAAGTAACATTGTACTCAAATTAAGACTATGTAAATCCCTCCACTATTTAAACATTTTATTCCTCCTTTGTTTGTAGCGTGGTTAGCACTTGGTTATTTGCTTTATGAGTGTATTATTTAAAATGATTATTATATCTATTACGCAAACACACACATCAAAATTTCTATTGATCGAGTACCTACATTGTAGAGTAAGTACTGATGTAAATTTCTGCAAAGTTATGCAACTTTTTTGGAAACCTAAATTTCATCAGTTTGTTTGATCTATATTACCCTAGATATTTATGATGTGTGTAGTTTTTAACATACTTCCCAATGTGAATTTTAATTTCACTTGTTTGTTAACTATTCATAATAGCTGTCAATTTTATTCCAAAATGTCAATAAAATGTGTCTATGTACACCAATATAATAGAAGCAACGTATGTAACCTATATAAATTATATTTCCTACCTGTAGTAAGGTATTACAAAACTGTATATAAAAAATAAGTAGTAATTCCATATTTAGATATACAATTCAAATAAAACCCATAATTCCAACATCCATATAACTTTGTGAAAAAGTATTTTGATATCATTAGTCGTCGATAAAAATGATTTTATAATTGTATTTATAAAAATATCAATGATAGTAAATAATAAATCTTGCATAGAAGTAATTTATAACAATATCTATATAGTAATAATAATACACATAAAACTAATGCATCATATCTAAAATTATACAAATAGACTGTAGGTCTTAGAACAAAATTATCCGATGAAATGACACAGCGTGAATTACATTATTAGAAGTCAATAAAGAACAGTACAAACAAGTAAAACAAGTAAACGTGGGAAAAGTTGTGGCCCCTAATTCTTTACCAAGTACAAGAAGTAATGCACATTTGTAAGTACAAAAAGTAATTATACAAATGCAGTTCAGTAATAAACCACCAATAGATGTGGTATCCGTAAATATAGGTGATCAAAATGTTGGGCTGACTGCTAGCACCGCTATGTTCGTGCTAGGATTGACGTAATTTTTTGTACCTACATATTTTTAGAAGTAATATCACAATTGTATTAGTACAACTCTGAAGTAACATAGAGCTTAATGTAATTTTCTGTCATAATTACAACCTTCTAGACGTAATACATGCCGGGTCATAATATTACTGGATAATTTTGTTTTACAACTTGCACTCTTTTATAACTATTGCTGTCTGACTCTATACTTACCTTTAAATAACTGCTAGTTTATAAATGCGTGATTGTTTTCCCCATGAATTACCACTATTGTATAATTAATAAATCATAGAATTTATCTTCTAAAATATTTTAAAACTATCTTTATCTTGTGCCAATAATTTTTAGTCGGTGTAAATTTTATTGGTTTCTAGATTTTTCGTATGTAGTGTAACGTTTATACACACGGATACACATCAAACTATATAATCCAGTTTAAGATGATCCATATTTTATAGAATTTCGGTACAATGAGAGGTCAGTTTATACTGGAAATGTATCGCTTTATGTGTAGCCTTGTACTTGAAAATTTAAACTAGGGGACAATTAAACTTTTGTTTGGCTTGACGCGCATCGACTGTGGTTACAGCAATCTTATTACTCATTTTTGAAGGACCCTATTCACTTTTCCTTTAATTATGTTTTTTATTAATGTTTAGAATTTATAATTTTTTGTTACTAGGTTCAGTATGAATTATATAGTTTATTGTGTCGATTAGTCTTACCGATACATTTTCTATATTTGTCATAATTTTGATCAAAATCAAGCAAATTGTTTATGTAGGTATATTTATTATTTGCAATTATGTAGTTAACACTATCTACAAATTAATTTTGTAATTAAAGAAATTACAGTAGCTTTTACAATATGAAATACGCGTATCAATTATAGAATTTTTCTAATTTAAGCTGTACATATCTATTTAGAAATAATAATATAATAAATGCTCATAATTCTAATGTATATTATAGTGGATTTACGAAGTATAGTTATAACTATTTACATCCTTATGTCTATTTACTATCACAATGAAATAAATTCTTAAGTCTTTTGCATGTTTTTATTTCGTTACCCTCTATATCATATATAACCCAAAGGTATAGGCAGAGGTAAAAATCACCTACGTTTCGCCAGCTATAGTTCTATTCATAATAAGAGTGAGCCTACTGCTATTCATCGGGTACAATTTGTGAGCAGCGGTATCGGCCTCGCCTTTGAAATATAATGTCGCGGGTTCGATCTTTGGTCATGCCACACTTTTGTGTGTATTGTTTCATAGCCGCTGCTCAATATCGGTGTAGGAAAACATCATGAAATTACATTGTTATTATGAAACGATCTTGCTGCCGATCATTGAGCCCGCGCGTATTACCCGCCGACCGGCGGCGGTCGCCGGAGGCAGCATCTCACTAAATTGGCCGCCAAAATTGTCAAACTCGCTACTTCTAAAGCCGCCGGGTCCACCCGCCAGTAGGTACTTACCCATCGCCGGGTTAGTGCCGGCAGCGGGCCGGCGGGCACGGTTTGTAGACAGCTTTAGTTGCCCTAAACCATTCAGCTGTTAGGAAATCCATAGTAATAAACTTTACAAGTATACAAATATTTTACATACGTAGAAGATACGCGAGAAAAATATAACACTTCTTTCTCGGTCGTCTAAATAGACTTACCTCCCAAGACATCTAACCAGATGAAGGTTGGCTACATTGTGCGTCCTGTGCTCGTACTTATGAAATCAAGTTTGGTTTCACAAGCTTTTTTCACTTGATTGCAAGACAACATTCAGCAAGAATTGGCACATTGTGTTGGAAACTATTTGCAAGTGTACACCAACATTAAAGAACTCAGACAAGACCAATGGAATCTCGGCAAATATCACGTCATCAAACCTCATCATGCTCTACCGAGGGTGGGCGGTCGGTTGTTCTGTAATTATAAATATGCCGTTCATAACTAGTTGCCAACCAGGTTTGCCGTTGAAGGATACGCAATTGTGGACTTATAATTTATTTATTTATTTATCTTTGGGATGGGTCAGCTAAATACCAACTCGAGGCGTTGAAGTCTATTGAAAGGCGAGCTAAGAGGCTTATTGGCAACGAATCCCTCATCAAGGCTAAGCTGCAAAGCCTCGAGCATTGCCGCATAGTTGCTAGTCTTTCGGTCTTTTATCGGATACACTTCGGAGAGTGTGCGTTGGAATTACACAATTTTATTCCCCATCGTACAAGTAGAGGTACGGCTTTGCGCCACCGTAATATGGTGGAAATTCCACGGGCACGCACAAAGCGCTTTGCTTCCACTTTTATTGTGCGAACTGCCAAGTTGTGGAATTCGTTGCCGGCATCTCTGTTTCCCGATAGCTATAATCTACCTGTCTTCAAGTCACGAGTGAATCGGTGTTTATTAGGTAGGCGCGTTCCATCGTAGACTGTAACATTGCTTCACATCAGGCAAGTTGTAGTCAAGCGCAAACCTATTATAGAATAAAAAAAATAAAAAAAATTATAGAACAAAAAAACATTAAAATTCCTTACAGGCTAAAAACCCAATGCAACAGTGTGGCAGACAATACTAACTTAAAACTACTTAACTATATTAGGTACTTAACCTACTAAACATAATATTACAAGTGGATAATATTTACAAGCAACTAACTATACAATAAAATAACTTTTGCGAGATCACTCCAATGGCTCGAAAATATATCAATCCTCTCAACTTTGTGCAATGTGAGTATTGTTTTGATCAATGGTGTTTTGCTCAAATAATATCCACAACTAGCGGACCCGGCAGACGTCGTTCTGCCTGGTAAAGCAGTGCCATCTACCGGGTCTCAGACCTACCGAATATAACCAATAATAAATAATAGGTATCTAACCCGGTTTTCGGCACTTCTTCGCTTTCTAAATTTTATTTTTTTTTAATATTTCTCTGCGTAAGAACCATCCTCATACTTAAAGGAATATTTAAAAAAAAATAATTAGCGAAATCGGTCCAGCCGTTCACGCGTGATGTCGTGACAACGGAAAACGGGTTTCATTTTTATATATATAGATGTCATAATTACCTACATAACATAGGTACCTACATAGATATTATCGAATCATTGAATACAAATAGCAATTAACTACAAAGTGTGGGTATAAAACATTCAGGTAAATAGTGTTTTCACTAGAAAGGTTCTTGTAACTATAATTTTTCTGTGAAGGCTTTTTATTATTAAATCAATAGTTCTATTATCGACCAACGGAATTGAAGATAAGTTTACTTTTACGTTATAAATGACTTATGATATTTAGAACTGAATTATCAGTATCTCTTCTAAATATATAAAAGAAGAAACTGACTGACTGACATATCAACGCAGAGCCCAAACCGCTGGGTCTAGAGACTTCAAATTTGGTACATAGGTTCCTTATGGTGTCTAGGGGTGCACTATGAAGGATTTTTCAAAACTCACCCTTTAAGGGGGTGAAACGTGGTTCCAAAGTTTGTATGGAGAAACAAGATGGCGAAGTCGCGGGCGGAAGCAAGTTAAGAATAAACAGAAGAGGTAAATAACGTGATCACGCTGACGTCAGAGCAAATATTCATCATAACCTACTTCTTACTGAATTTGTAAGAATGTATGGATGTATGTTTGTTGCTCTTTCACGCGTAAACTACTTGACGGAATTGGATGAAATTTGGTACAAAAATAGATCATGGTTTGGATTAACGCATTAGTTACTTTTTATTACAATAAGTACCACGTAGGAGTAACCGTGGGCAAAAGCTAGACAATGATAAAAATGAATAAATCCTGAGTTCTTCCCGTTCCCTCTTAGACGGACTGTCTATTTTCTCGGTCTGTTTAAAAAGACAGATATGCCAGTGGCAGTACAATTTATGTGACATTAAGACGGATCTAAATAAGTCAGGGTTTTTGGACGGACGTTTTTGCGACTACGAAGAGCCGTCTAAACGCCCGGATCGGTGTGAAAGTATTTTCTTACGAGACGACACTAATGAGCCGAGGGTGACCGGTCCGAAGAGAGCGGAAACCACTAGCATAGTTATCATTAATAATATAAAATAAGTACAATCCCTACTAATATTATAAATGCGAAAGTAACTCTGTCTGTCTGTTACGCTTTCCCGCTTAAACTACTCAACCGATTTGGATGAAATTGGGTATGGAGGTAGTTTGAGACCCGAGAAAGGACATAGGATAGCTTTTATCCGACTGCGCAAAAAGAAGGTAATGTTTTGGAGCGATAACCGACATACACGCGGGCGAAGCCGCTGTCGGAAAGCTAGTATGAAATAAAACTTTAAAAACGGAACGGATGAAAGGTGTGTGGGTTACCTATTGAGATTTTTGCACGATAAAAGAAATTGGACGTACTCAAAAAATCATAAATTTAAATATTTAAATAGTTATGACTAATGCTGATTTCTGTTTTTAATCATTTGTAGTTAATTTTTAATATGGGCACAGCCTGAAATAAATGACATTTTATGTATGACATTTTTTATTTTTTATTTATGAGATAATAATATTTGCTTTTTTTTCAAATACATGTTTTTTGTTACACAAACAAATTATGCAGGTTTGATCTTTTGGCAACCTTGGCGCCTGGCGTCACACTGTGGGAATATGGACATTGCTGAAAATCAGTGCTGTGGGTCGCCTCTAGTAGGCACTCACAGCGTTTACTGAGCAATGTCCATGTTTGACACTGATAGGTCACACTTACTCTTGTTTTTAATTTTTTTTTATGTATGTTTTTTTTTCTCTTTCTATGTGTTTCTTTTTTTTATCATTTAATTTTGTGTGTCCTGTCGTTGTCAAATAAATGTTTTTCTTTCTTTTCTTTTCTTTTATTTATTGTTTTATTTTATAAATTATTTGACATGAACTTCACGGGTAGGTACCTACTTTTACTTGCCGTATGATCAAGGAAACTAGTTACCTACTGAAGTTATCTTTTTGTACCTATATTTCATTTTCATTGGTTACTTTATAATTGGTTACTTTATAATAAGCAATAAATATTCTATCTGCAATGCAGTATAATTTGTTGAGATTCGTATTCGTTGATAACAGTTTGTAAGATTCGTGACAAAACGAATAAATTGGTAGGTACACTTCTTTTGTTCCTCCTACAGGTGCTGAGACGCTATGCTGTAGAAGTTTAGGATATTTCCTACAGTTTTGACTTTCGCGGACAGAAAAGCTTATTCATTTTTTTAATAGCTTGTAATGAAATGAAATGAAATGAAATGAAAATGAAATGAAATGAAATGAAATGAAATGAAATGAAATGAAATGAAATGAAATGAAATGAAAATATGCTTTATTTTTTTTGAGACGCGAGTCTACTTAAAAATAGTCCAATTTCTTTTCCTACCGTGCAGTGAATGACTGGCAACTACTGAGAAACACTGCCAAAAAACTCAGTAGGCTTTTTTTCTTTTTTAAATGAAGTACTTATATCTATTACATTTTGTTTGTTTATTGTGTTGAATTAGAGCGACTTAATTCCAAGCGTTTTTATCCGTTACATAGTCTGAAATTTTATAATACGCTTTCTTACATAACGTAGATTTTATAGTTATTTTAAATTTGTTAATAGTCATTTCCCTAATATTATTTGGAAGTTTATTGTAGAAACGTATACACTGCCCCATAAAAGAGTTACTGATTTTGTGGAGTCGAGTATGATGTGCTACAAGATCGTTCTTATTTCTAGTATTTAAATTATGTGTGTCGCTTATTTTTTTAAATTTTGTAATATTTTTATGCACATACAATAAATTTTCATAAATATATTGAGAAGCGACAGTCAAAATATTTATGTCTCTGAATTTCTCTCTTAGAGAAACACGGCTTCCTAGTTTGTAGATAGCTCTTATAGCTCTTTTTTGTAAAATAAAAATGGTTTCTATGTCAGCCGCATTTCCCCAAAGAAGAATTCCATAAGACATGATACTATGAAAATAACTAAAATAAACAATTCCAGCAGTATCCTCATCAGTGAGCCGTCTAATTGTTTTGACTGCATACGCAGCAGAACTTAATTTTCCGGACAGTTTATCTATATGAGGAAGCCACTGTAATTTAGAATCTAGTGTGATGCCTAAAAAAACAGATGACTTAACAGGGTCCACCTCATTACCATTAATTTTAACATTTGTATTTGCCTGTCTTACAGTAGGCATGGAAAACTTTATCACTTTAGTTTTTTTATCATTGAGTAAAAGATTATTCACACTAAACCAATAGACCACCTTAGAGAGTGCGTTGTTTACTTCGTCATAATTGCTTAATTGTCGATTAATTTTAAATGTCAATGAAGTATCATCGGCAAACAACACAATCTCATGGCTATCATTAACATAATAAGGTAAGTCATTAATATAAACTAGGAACAGAAAAGGGCCGAGAATCGATCCTTGAGGTACACCCATGGTGACTCTTGACCCTGAGGACTTAATTCCATTGACATCGACTTTTTGAATTCTATCACTCAGATAAGATATGATAAATTCAAGAGCTTTATTCTTAATACCATAGTGGTGTAATTTCCTTACAAGAGTTTCATGTTGCACACAGTCAAAGGCTTTGGACAAGTCGCAAAATATACCCAAGGCATCCTGCGAATTCTCCCAAGCAGCATAGATACTTTTTAATAATTCAACACCTGCATCAACGGTTGAGAAACCTTTGGTAAACCCGAACTGTTTCTTATGTAACAATTCATGTCTATTAAAATGTCTGAGCAACTGGCTAAGTATTAATTTTTCAAAGATTTTACTTAAGGTGGGTAATACAGAAACAGGTCGAAAGTTTGATGGATCAGAAGTATCTCCAGATTTAAATAAAGGAATAACCTTACTGTGCTTCATCAAGTCAGGAAATACACCTACTGCAATACAGTTGTTGAAAATAGATGCAAGATGTGGGGCAATTATAGTAATAATTGCAGATACCGCCTTAACAGAAAGTCCCCACAAGTCTTTAGTATTCTTCAAATTAATTGATTTAAAGGCTTTCAATATATCATTAGGTGTAACTTGCATAAATTCAAAAACTGTACCGCACTCTACTACATTTTCCTTAAGTATTGATTCAGCGGATATAGAAGACGACGGCAGACTCATTGTAGTCAGTAAAGGAATGTTAGTAAAAAAATTTTCAAACTCTGTCGCAACTTCCAGGTCAGCTGTTATATCTACATTATTAATTTTTAGCTTAAAATCTTTATTACAGGCTTTTTTCTTACCAGTTTCATTATTAATAATGTTCCAAGTAGTTTTAACAACATTAGAAGATGTTTTGATTTTATTTTTTATGTATATGGATTTAGCGGTTAAACATATTTTTTTAAAAAGTTTTGAATATCTTTTAACATAATCTATGAAGGTAGGGTCCTGATTGTAGGACTTTTCAGCGTATAAATCATACAGTTTATTTCTACTTTTATAGATACCCGGGGTTGCCCATTCACCAAAATCCAGACCATCACTAACCATCAAGTGTTTAGAAGTAAAAACTCTATGAAATGTTTCATTAATTTGATTAAATAAATAATTATATTGATAATCTGGACTCTGGTTGCTGGGCAACCACTCTAATTTAATTAATAAATTGTTTTTAAACCTGTCTAAGCGGCTTTCACTGAAGGGTACAACTGTTATTTTCCTTTTTTTACTTTTTGGAGTATCTACTGGATAACAAACTAGCTGACCACTGTGATCTGATTGTATTTTATTAAAAACTGATTTATGACTAGGTGTCATATTACAAAAAATATTATCAATACATGTCGCACTAGTGGCAGTTATTCTAGTTGGTTCACAAAATATGTTTATTAGGTTATAAGATTTGAATAAATTTAAAAAAATTGTAGTAGTAGAACAATCCTCCAAAATATTTATATTAAAGTCTCCACAGACAGTAACAGTTTTATGGCTATTAGATATTTTATTTAAGGCATCCTCCATTATTCTTAAAAATGCCTCAAAAGGCGCGCAGGGAGGTTTGTATACGTTAATAACAATATGTCGCTCCAACTCAACACAAGAGATCTCAACAACTCGCTCAACAGAGAGGCTCACAATATCAGATCTTTCTTTATATTTGAGTAATTTATTTGTTATTATTAAAGAGCCACCATGAATAAACTTTTCCCTGATGAACGAGCTTGCAATCTGGTGATTATTGAAGCTGTAAATGAATTGATGGCGCTTAAGCCAGTGCTCACTAAGACAAATAATATCAATATTCTCACAATTCATAAACAACTCCAATTCTAACTCTTTACCTAACAGTCCTTGAATATTTTGATGCACCAGATTGATACAATTTTTATTATAATGTTTAAATTTTAATGGTTTTGTATTTCTTAAATAATTATTCTGATATCCATCATCAGATCCATTACCTTTATTACTAATGCCAGAGATTATCTCTATTGTCTTTAGGTCTAATTTAAAGAACTTGGAACTTGTTCCAAACTGTCAAAGTTTAATATTACATTTGTAACCTGCTCAATAGAAGCAGTGGAGTTAGCCAACAACTTGGCTGGGTCATTAAAACAATATGATAGCGACATTGCTATTTGTTTTTTATAAAAATTAGCAAGATAAAAATTATCTTTTGTTAATTTACATGTCTTATTAAATACAAAGGTATTAATGTCAACTAAAGTGAATTTATTGTTATACAATGCCAAAGTATGCAATTTATTATTTAACCTATGTCTGGCATTATTTTCTGCCTCAAGCAACAACTTGCTATAAGGAAATGCAGTTAAAATTATGTGTTTAATATCTAATTGAGCTAACAAATCAAAGTATTTTGTTAGTATGTGACTATTAGCATTTCCTCTTCTCCCAACATAAATAATCAAAGTGGTGCTAGGACAGTGCCTACTACTAATTATTTTTTCCATAATTTGGACAAAGCTTGCACCTGGGAAACAATGATTTGTAATGCGATTTCCTGTATTATCTAGAAATATTTGTCCCATATGTTTACCTATTTCATCACTATACATGATTATATTATTATTACATTTAAGACTCCTTAATGTGTGACTATTATGGTTATTATTAAAGGAAGTACTGTTTCTAGGCTTATTTGTTAGTTTAGTTTGAGATATACAGAAAGAGTCAGTGCCTGATCGTGGACAGCTGAGTCGTGCAGGAGTGATGTCAGTGTCACTAGAGTAATAGTTTGTTAGTGACATCAGCTTCTGCTCACTTTGTTTTAAGTCAGCCACTAAGCCGTCCATAGCCAAATCACATTCTGCAATCTGTTTCTGTGAATCAATATATTTTTCAGTTATCATACCTAATGATTCACTTAAAGCCTGCATCTCTTCTTTTAGGTCCTGAATTATATCTGTATATTTTAATACAATAGAATCAAATTTACTCTTACATAAACTACACACATTATCATGACTTACCTGATCGGTTGTAGATACAGGATCGTCACAGGTTAAGTCAATTGTCGTTAACATCTGGTCGCTCAAGTTGGGCATGGCAGCAATTGTCACAGTCTCCGGGGCACAAGTAATTAATTCATCGAATAAAGACTGTGATTGTACAGCCATGGAGTCATGAGAGGTTCGCTCTAAGTAATCTATTTTCTTGTATGCCTCTTTAAGCTCATTTTTCAGCTCGGCATTGTTTTTGAGAGTTGTCTCAAACTCAATGCTGCACTGGTCAAAGCCTGACACCGTGGACTGTAATTTTTTAGACTCACTATTTAAATAATCAAGTTCTAAACTCATTGCTGACATCTCTTTCTTAAGGTCAGAATTCTTTTTTAATACCGACAGTACTTCCAACTCATTCTCATCTCGCTCAACCTGCAACTTCTCATTCTCACTCTTCAGTTCTTTTAACTGTTTTAATGATATTAGTAATTTACCGTTGGTGTCCCTGTATTTCTGTTCTACAGCTTTTAGTTCTTTTAGAGCGGCAAGATATTTACTGTTCAATTCCTCGAATCGTGCCTCTGCCATGGCCTTCCTAGTCATCATTGTTAGTGAAGCTAAGTGTGAGGCTCAGAGGGATTATGAAGTAGCAACACAGTTGGGAAAGAACAAGGACAGAAACTGATTTGTAGAGAAAAAGTAGTTATAAAGAAACTAAAAGGAAGGAAAAAAGTCTTAGAGAAAAGCTAGTGGATGTGAGTCAGAAATTATAAACAAAAAGTAGATACAATTATACTAGGTCGGTATTAATTTAAGTAATTATATATTAGGCAGTGTATTAGAATTTTCTAGTTACACTAATTTGATTATGAACTTGATTTATTGATTTAAGAGGCAAAATAACAACAATAAAAATGATATTTAATATGTTAAACTTAATGTATAATAGCAATCACTAAGACCATAAATATAATGTTTTAGTTGGGTTTTGTAGTTTAATGTTGTCTGAGGGCACTATTGCACGTCCTGCAATTTAATTTCAACATATAGTTAAACTAAAAGAGACAAGCCCGCCCAGAATGTGTATTCTACAGATGCTCACAGGTGTGAGCTGTGTTAATGATATTGTTGTGTTGTATGTATTAAGGTTATAGTAATTACTTTTATGCAATTAATTTTGCACCTCGTTTAGAGTACAGTTTTAATACTAAGGAAATTGACCTCTTATCACAATAACAGCTGATTGAACACGTAACTTAAATAAAGATGATTTAATATACAAATGGAACTTTTATTAGCTAATTATTTTATATAGTAAAACCATACATTTACTTGGACAGTGCTAAGATAACTCAAAGATAAGGAACATTTCAACGGTAAGTTTAAAAAGCAAGTGCTTTATGTATATAGTCAAAAAGTTGCAGATTACGACTTTTCGCAAGTAAACACCTTTACCTACTATGAAAATAGAATAGTAGCAAGATAATAAGCGTTCACTTACCAATATCCAACGAGATAAGAATGAATTTACCTCTAAAATACAGTAAAATTTGAAAATTTTATAACGATCTGACGTTTCACTAAAACACAATATATTTGCTATTTATGCACTAATAATGCTCGTATAACACTATACACATTTAATTATCACAATACACATAGGATTCAACGTATGAAATAGGTAAACGGGCTTTAAATTACATAAAAAAGAATATTAATATCGGGAGAAGTTTTCAAAGCGACTTATCACTAGTGTTGCCAGAGGCAAAAAAAAAAAAAAAAAATGTATTGTCTCACGATGTCTGTCTCAAAAATGTAATGTATTGTCTCACTGCTGGGCAAAAGCCTCCCTCATAGCCTTCCAGCTCTCCCTATCGCTCGCTTCTTGCGATGAAGTAGTGACAAATGAACTTTATCATCGCACCAACGTTTTCATAGTCTTCCTCAGAGACGCCGACCGTCTCCAGGAATCCACTGCATCGTGATACGGGCCCATCTGTCACGACAAATACCAGCCCAATTACATTTTCGCTTGCGAACTTGTAGCCCAAGTCTACTATGCCTGTATAAATTAAAACTAATAATTATAACGGGCCGGTGGCGTGGTCCGTAAGATACTTGCTTTTCACGTCGCAGGTGGTGGGTTCGACTCCCACCCGAGACAAACATTTGTTTAAACATGTCTGTTTGTCTTGTATCTGGGTGTAATTATCTATATTTATGTACATATTTACAAAAAAAAGTATTATAATATGTAGTATATTACCAGTTATTTGGTTCCCATAGTACAAGCTCTGCTTAGTTTGGGATCAGATGACCGTCTGTGTTAATGTACCACTATCTTATTATTATTATAACATCAAGAAATTGGAAATGATTTCCGGAACTGTTACATTCATAAGAAAATCGAAACAAGTTTATTTGTAACACCTAATACGTTCAGAACGAACTAGAAATAGGACCTTTACGTTATATCAAAATTATTCTGTGAGTTATATTGGCGCCGGATCAAACGTGACCTGAAAACGAGATAATCACTAGGTACAAACGAATCGGAACAAAACATTCCTTTGGCAATAAATCCTTTTTTGCCAATATTCCGAACCCTTCAAAGTTAGTAAACTGTATCTTTTAGAAAATAGCCTTTTTAGCTAAAAATGCTGGTTATAATTTTTTTCATGCTTCTCACAGCTCGACTGTGGTTCAAGGTACGCAGAATATACGCAGTGTAATAACTTTTGGGCGAGTTCCTGGGTGTGAGTAAGGTAAAAAATGACATCCAAAAGGTCAGTAACGTGCTTAAGATACCTCTGCCGTTGATAACATTCATAACCACCTAAATTAGGTAGACCGTGCTTATTTGCCTACTGAGTAGTATTAAACAATACCTAGTTGTTTAGGTATATGTATTTGTATGTAATAATGATATAACAATATTGCGGGACATCACACGGCCATTTGATCCCAAACTAAGCAGTGTTTGCACTATAGAAACCAAATACCTAGTAGATAATATACTACATCTTAATATATATTTCTTGTGTGCGTGTGTATGTGACTGAACTCCTCCTAAACGACTGGACCGATTTTGATGAAATTTTTTGTGTGTGTTCAAGAGGATCTGGGAATGGTTTAGATTCACAATTTTGCGCGGTACGAAGTTCGCTGGGGCAGCTAGTATATTATAGTATTATATTATCTGTGCTACTTAATAAATTTTCTTTTGTAGATACCTATAGACTTTTAAATAGATAATTACACCCAGACTCAAGACAAAAAGACATGTTCTTCAACCAAATTTATGTCTGACTTGGGTGGGAATCGAAACAATATACAATAGCGTTACTCGTATATTACCCAAAGAAGTAGGCAGAGGTGAATATAACTCACTTTTCCCCAGCTATGTTTAAGTCTCATTCGTTATAGGGCCTATTGCTTATTGCCGTTTATGGGGCACAATTCGAAACTTCGATTTGCAATTAAGTTTCTCTAAGTACCTACATTAATTAAGTCTTTTTGCTCGCCCCGAGAATCGAACCTGGGACCTCGCGCTTACCACTGGACCACCGAGGCAGTTTATTCGCATTATTGTTTACCTACTATTAAAATGTATAAATTACATACCCACATCAGAATATGGATCCCACTTCCGTGAAGTGTGTGAATCGTTTGTTAAATCACATTGTTTGGAAAAGGGTCCCTGCGTAGATATCAACTTCATCCGGTCCGTGACCATCATTCTTTTGAAATGAAATGTCACTTGGACATTTTTATCTTTCAAATGTTTGGAACGATACACATAACCGCAAAACGTAATAATTAAATGGAAATTTTAATTTATATTTTTGTTTTTGTTTGTTGCTTTATTTTTATTATTTTGTGCTGCAAACACTTACGCATGTTTTACCCTAAGGTGATGCCCGAGGTGAATATCATCCACATTTCGATAGGGGTCGAGCCTATTACTGTTTTTCAGGCGCAATTCGCATAAAAGTGATTTTATAAGAGTGATTAAGAGTCCTTCGTTGGAATTTCAAAAATGTTTCGCGTCGGGGATGTTGTTATTTGTTTTTTATTTAGAATTAATACTTTACTTAAAGTTTATAACTGATTTAATATAGTAGCTCATACGTATGTTATCAGTAATATTAAGTTCTATCAATAAATTCAGGAAAACTTCACCAGTGCGAAAATGTTGAGAAAATAAATTTAAACAGTTCAAACACAAATAAATCAATTAAAGAAAATGTGTTTTTTATACTACTAGCTTAATTTGTAATAATTAAAAGACCAATATAAGCTGATCTCTCGTCATACGGAAATCCTAAGCTGTGTGAGATCAGCTTATATTGGTTTATATAGCTTGATGTGTAGCCGTGTGTACAGAACCACCAAAATTTGTGAACAGTTTAGAAAATCCTGTATAAACCTACTTTCTCAAATGTAGGTGAATCTAAGTGGCAATATTCATTTTCTGGTTCCTACAAAAATATTACGTAAATTGGCACACGTTTTACGCAAATAACTTCCTTTGAATTTCCTACCAAAGCAGTTTACGAAATATTGTCAGCTATACCAATATTTAGACATGCAAATGGCTCACATAAAATTTTATTCTGATGAACAGATTACCTGTACATATTGATGTGATTTTGTACCTTTTTGGTGTACTTATTATGCTGGGTCTACATTAGCGGGATAAATAAATAAATATAAATATTCTGGGACGTTACCACACACGGTCATCTGGTCCCAAGCTAAGCAGAGCTTGTGTTATGGAAACCAGATAACTGGTATATATTATACATATAATACTTTTCTTTTGTAAATATATACTTATAATAGATATTTACACCCAGACTCGACAAAAACACAAATTTTCATCATTAATGTGTGTTTCGGGTGGGAATCGAACCCACGACCTGCGGCGTGAAAAACAAAAAATAGAAAAGAAACAAAGAAAGAGAAAATTCACCTGCGATCCTCCTTTAAAAATTGTAAATTATTTTCGACTGTTTTTTTTTTCAAAAACAGACGTATTGTGGTTGGCCAATGACACCGTCGGAAATTCCTGTATTTTTCCTGTATGTATCTTACCGACCACGCCACCGGCCCGTCCAATACGATAATACGATTCCGACGTCCGGATACTACGATTACTGCGAATATTCGCGTTAACGCGATGTGTGGTCTGGTAGATCGTTGGCACAGGTAGTGTTGGGGCGAGGACGATGTACTATCTGGGCATTGTTGGTAAACTGGCGTGCATCAAAGAGATTTACCACGGCAATATTCGCTTGAGTGGCTACACCTA
This sequence comes from Meganola albula, assembly GCA_936450015.1. Taxonomy (NCBI): domain Eukaryota; kingdom Metazoa; phylum Arthropoda; class Insecta; order Lepidoptera; family Nolidae; genus Meganola; species Meganola albula. The sequence goes on along the minus strand of OW388155.1, from coordinate 4,901,417 downwards.
CGTCATTTCAGTGCAGTCGACACTGTACGACAAGAAAATGCTCCAGTTCGGACACTTTTATAGAAAGTGTTCTCGGTAGAGAATGTTAGTTGAGTTTGTTTTGATACTATTCCTGAATTTCGTTTTAATAAACTAAAGTTACCGTAACACCGATGTTTTATTTAGAACGAGAAACATTTTCTCTTTGAACCACGAAATCGTAGCACGATTTCCATCAAAAGTGATGCTTTTTATTTTGCAAAGTATACTGTAGGTAACTATTTACATAACTTCTGCCTTAAGTTCACAACCTCTCCATAAAAATGAAACGTAAGATGAAAAAGCGCAAACAGACTCCATAATTTAATTTTCAGTTTCCAATGTGATTTGCTCCCCGCCTATAAAATTCTAAATAATATGATCGAGTTTCTTGCACGTAACTCAATTACCTACCCTATCCGTGAAGAGACTTATCGGGAAAATTCTAAGAGAATTTAATTAGGTCACACTTGCTACCAATAGAGTAATAACTCTCAGTCGAGGCAACTGTAAAGGTTGACTTCCGTGCATCGCTGTTCACGATCGACCTATAAATTATTTCACATAGACTTACTCTTTAAAAAAACCTGACAGCGAAGACATAGCGTATGTACTTCGGGTGAATCCTCAATTCAAAATACAGGATCTTCCGACCGTATCATTGGCCAACCACAATACGTCTGTTTTTGAAAAAAAAACTCGAAAATTAATTTACAATTTTTAAATTAGGATCGCAGGTGATTTTTTTCTTTCTTTGTTTCTTTTCTATTTTTTTGTTTTTTCTTTTATTTCAAATTTGAAACGATCGTGTCGCTTATTATGCGATCAGTCATATAGTTTGTGTCATTGGAATCACTGAGTAGTATCGAAAGCGTCAGTCGCAAACAACGATGCACGGGAACTCTTTTTGTCGAGTATAGGGGAAGGCTTCACGTTAAACCATTTTCATTCCACTACTTGGTGCTCTAAAGATAACTGAAAAAAATCTCAACTATCTAAGATTGAGAAAATAGGTATCTTAGTTACCACATGATTTTTCTGTCTTTGCCTAACTTATCTATGTCCTCAGTAGTATTATTTATTCCATGACTGTTACTTGCGCCACGTTATGTGAACCTGGTAATCTTAAAATTTATGGTAAGAAATTTTATAATTCAATATTTATGAACATTTTTAAAACTGATAACCAATTGGCAGGTCTATGAACTGGATCACCCTTAAGCGGTTTGGAAAAGCAATTATTATTGTTATGACTTTGAATGACCCGATAAATACCGGATCATCTTGGTAGACCCAATATTCAAAACTGATGTTAATGATTTAAACAAAGAATTTTACTTCACAATAGAGTGTTAAACAACAAGCAGGCCAAGTTAGAGATGGCTCTTACCCTAACTTCACTCCTTAATTAAATATTCAAATTGTAATCAAAATTTCGATGTCATGTAATGAATAAACCGTATTAAACTAGCAGATTGGGACAGCAAACCTTGAGCTTCCTTAGATCTTTATCAGAATAATGGACATCAATGAAGACCCGCCACGGGGTCTAAGACTTCTCGCCCACGGCGAATTTTTGTAGCATTGCTGTCGCGTTTTCGCATTTATACGGTCGCTATCTAAACAGCTAGGCCCTCGGCCACCACACCACGATTCAGAAGTGATGCAAACGGGATGTCTTTGTTGCACTAATGTTTGGTTCTCCACTCACGCGCCATAACCTCGATGTCGTACCTCAAGGTAGCGCGTTTACATCGATACAGTAGCAATGTAGCGCGTAAGTAGCGCGTTAGCATCGCTTCTGTAGCTTGTTGCAAATGCAACAGACGCGCATTTGCAGCGATGCTGTCGAGATGAGATTAAGATAAGATTGTCACGTGACTTTTCGAAGGTGAACATCAATCCCATGTCTGGTGTCCCGGGTTCTATATGCGATTGTTAGTAGACGGGCCCGGACGGGGCACGCATGAATCATGTACTGAGTAAAAATAGTTCTTAATTAATTCACTTGTGTAATGTAAATCTCTTAGCCTTGTTTTCAAGGTTCTATGTCTACTTACATATTACCATAGCATTTGATCTCTGGTTTCCAAAAACTATTATGTAGTAGACATTAATTGACAATTATTAGATCAGTGTTCCGTAAATATAATTATTAATAGCCGAAGCTATTATCGTCGATTAGAATGGATACAAATTACTTTGATTCCGAATTTCACTTACACGTCCGATAAATATGCATTTGTGCAATGATAGATACTCTACCTTCATTCAATCCTACACTGTGAGCATACCTGGCATGACATTCCTACAAAATGCCCCGTCAAAAGGTATACAAGATATGACGTATGTAGGACAAGATGTGCCATTTCATTGAATCTATGATAGTTGCAGCTGACACACATTTTCATATCTACGTTTGTCTACTATTGAATTCTCAGTGCTGTGTTTCCTTACGTAAACAGTGGTATTTCTAGCATCTTGATTTTGCAAACAATGCTTTATAAGAAAGTTGTGTTATAGTATAAGATATTCAACGAAAAAGTCAACTACGACCGGTAACGTTGTGCCACCTCTACTTAGGTATTGATAATGATAATGATTGGTGGGACTGATTTCGTTCACAGCGATCACTTCGACTCCTAATCATTTCAATGCTTATGCACTCGAAAATGGCTGGTATAGCCAATCTTGTTAATAAACTCCATCCACATAGAGCGCACGTGAGTTTGCTATTGACATAATTGTACTTAATAGACGTGGGATGTCAGCGTTTTAGCTCATCGCGTTTTTTTGGTCTATTAGCTCCATTTTGACAATTAAATACGAACCTATGAAAGACGAACTAGAAAAACTGTGTACATAAATAAACATTCTCATATGGGGCTTTATTTATTAATAAATAAATAATAAATAAATTATAAATATTCTGGGACATTAACACACACGGTCTTCGGGTCCCAAGCTAAGCAGAGCTTGTGTTATGGAAACCAGATAACTGGTATATACTATACATATAATACTTTTTTTTTTTAAATATATACTTCTAATAGATATTTACACCCAGACCCGACACAAACACAAATGTTCATCACAAATGTTTGTCTCGGGTGGGAATCGAACCCACGACCTGCGGCGTGAAAAGCAAGTATCTTACCGACCACGCCACCGGCCCTTCAATATGAGGTTATTTCAGTTACTATATGGGCTAAGGTTATAAGTATCCATATTAATAAATATAGCCTGCATAAAGGTTAATAGATAACTTACTGTATCATTAACTTCCTATCAAGCGTTGTACAACTCAGAGAATGCAAATATGCGAATGCAAATTGCCGTCAGCTGCATACAAATGGAAATGGTATCTTCGCAAAGCGTTTTATGAGGCCATTTAGTATGACATTATGTCATCTGACATTAATTTACATGCTGTTAGGTGTACTATTAACTTAACAATATGTATTGTCATTTGTTTAAAAATGTACACTATAATTATTTTAATAAAAAATAATCTTTTTTATATTGTTCTGCTTAAATGTTTGTTCAGGAATAAGTCCTTTAGGTATTTTGATGGAGATGTTTTTGTTACAAACTTTTTTTATTATTTAAATGTAAGTACCTACTAATGGACTTAATATAATTTTGTACCTTGTGGTACGGAAATTAAAATTCTATGTATTTATTTAAGGTAGTTCTATTTTTCACTCACTTCAACTGTTTTTAGTCTGTTAGTTTACCAGGCACGGGTCTTCTCTAAACTATCTTACGAGTTGAGAGAGTTTTGGCCTTAATCCACACACGCTGGATAAGTGCGGGTTGGTGGATGTCACATATCCTTGAATGATTAGTTCTTAGACATGCCAGTTCCCTCACGATGTTTTCTTTCACCAATAATTGAGCAGCGGCGATGTAACAATTCACACAAAGATGTGTGGGCACTGACGGAAATCGTACCCGCGACCTTATATTCCTTAGATGATACCCGTACCGCTGCGCGTCCGCTGTGTAAATCTATTTAATTAAGTCTATCTGTTAATTACACCCCGTAAAATTGGATATAATGTAGATGGAGTTTAGATTATTAATATATACACAGAAGGTGTTACTAAAATTGAAATGATTTTGTATAATTTTAATAGGTTAACGTTTCTCGCCCTAATTGTGCTGAGCAATATTCATCCTTGTATTATAATTTCAAATAGTCTACAAATATTGGCGTTCTAAACAACTGCTTAAGTAATAGAGGTTCTAGAGAAAGGCTTTTAGAAGGCTTTATTACCAACAAACTTTAGCCAGCGCCTTAGCCAGCGTGAAATAACTACCGAAATTAATATGCAGTGTGCAATACAGTAATCTAAACTAAGCCATAGCGGGTAGAAACTCTTCTGTAAAGTTATTATGAATTCAAATAATTGTAAAATGACATATAAATCTATTTAACAGTTTTTGCGAGGTTGTAACCATCCGTTCATCCGCTCTTACAAACATCCTCGTGAACAGTTAGTAGTCTTACCCTTTCTAAAATTAAATGGCCTACTTATTTAAAATTTTATTGTTTAATATGATAACATGTTATTGTTCGTTATTTTTGCTTAAATTTGGAATTCTTCAACATTGGAAATATCGTAGACGAATAAATATTGTATTGTGGTCACCTGCAAAACTATGATGCATGCATATTGAATGTGTTTGCCTCGGGCAACCGTCAGTTCCACCCGTACGTGGCACAGAAAGCGAGTAAAATCCAGGGTAATCACAAATGCATTTGTGGACTACTGTTGTGATGTACCTACTTACCAATACAAAATGTTAGTATAGCCAGATTGAAGCACTGTTTCTACGGCAAAATAGTATCACTTTAAAGTAATAACTACACTTTATTTTTAAGTATTTTCAAAGATCGCCTACTTGAAAACACACGTGCTGAGGCTGGTATGTATCTTGGGCAAAAGATCACCATTGCCATCCAATGCAGCTAGCCTTTTAGGTAAATTCCCGGAAGATAATGATGCAGAGGAAGTTTTGATCCATTACTTTAAGGATTTTTAGTTCTTTATTTTGGTTAATAACTTCTTAAATATATAAAAGATACCACAGAAATAAAGATGTTTCGAACAAGAAATAAAATCAGTTCGTAACTGAATTTGGTGAAAGAGTTAAATAAACAATCTTTTCTGCAAGCTCAGTACTTTGCGACGATTGCATCCATGCTAGTGGATGGTCCTTTATCGAAGAATCAAAAACATTGAAGAACCAAGTAAATCAGTGGAGTCACTCAGTTTAGCTAAAACGATACGTAACCAGTTGAAAAAAATATAATTTAAACTGAAGATGAAATGAAAAGATTTAATATTTCTTTTTCCTTCCTTACTTTTATCATTCGCAATATCATATTAGTTACAGACCAGGAATTGATATCTTTTTGTTTTTCTCACATCGTTTCATTACTGAGATTCGTAATCGACTAGACATCTTTCATGTAGTGGTGGAAAATAAACGTTATTATTATTATTATGTCTAGTTGATTGCGACTCATCATTATTTAAGCGCGCGGTTGTTCTATGTGGAAATCGCAGCGTCAGACAAATGCGATTGTTTTATGCTGTTGTCGCAGCGGCAAGCGCAGCAACGCAAAAAATGGTTTGTAATTATATTACCTGATATGAAATGATGTGTGTTAATCGCATGCGTCTGATGCTGCGATTTCCGCATAAAACAACCGCGCTCTTTTCACTGGAAATTGATAGGCCCTCGAGTGGCTCAATAATGAGCTAATCTGACCATACCTACTTTTAGGTATAGGTATACCTCTTGAATTTGTATTACCCATCAGTGGTTTCTAAACAACCGTAAATAATTTATTAGTAAACGGATTTGTGTTTCAACTTGCCAAATATTTATGAGATCAACACTTTCAAATTGATTTAGGAGTTTGTTCCAAATTGCATTATTAATTTTTGGGCTATAAATCTAAACAAGAACCCTGAATCTGGGAAATCCCTTTTAGAATAATAATTAATATTGTTTTAATTAATCCTAATAAATAACAATTAAATGCAATAAGTTTTATTTAGCACCAACCTCCAAAATGTACCTATGATTTTACATTTTTCTACGTTAGTTTTATCCGTCATCTAGGAAGGGTTCTCATAACGTAAAAAATGAGCTTGGAGGTAATTTTTTCTCAATGGAGCAAAATGACTTTTATCTTATTTCCTAAATCGTCACGTGTAAGTCGAAATATATATATAAAAAAAACTGACTGATGTATCAACGTACAGCTCATCGCTGTGTCTAGAATTGATGTGATCCCACAGTCAAACTGTATGTACAGTTTTGTACATACAGTTTGATTATTATTAAAGAATACTGTGTAGTATAGTATTCTTTAATAATAATAATAATAAATAAATAAATAATAATATAAACTCCAAATTTAGCTCATAGGTTCAACGTGAGATCTAGGGGATCTACACTAAGGAAGGATTTTTATAAATCATCCCCTCGGGGGGTGAGCTACGGGCTTCAGCTATTTAAAACTCATTTGCCCAAGGGTTGTTGATTCTGCGGCAAATATGGCAGACCCATTGTATCTTTAAGGTAAAAGCAGGGACGCATCGCATCGCACGCAACGCCGCGGTTGCTTTTGTTAATGGCCTCGCACAACTGTCCTCGCCGCAGTCACCGTAGTCGTTCCCATCACTGCACCGATCGCACTGGATTTAAAATAAACTGGAATGAACTAGATGCAAATGGTGACACCCGCGTATCGCAAAACGCAGCGTCCGATGTGGATAGGGCGGCAACGTCAGTGACGTCATCACCTGCGTATGCTCGGGGAGTTGGGCCATTTGATTTCAGGTACTGCGGCGCGGGTATGTGTGCGAGGTTACATTTAATTTGATATAAAGAATTCGTATGCGGCTGCCACAGCGCGTGCAGTGCGGCCCAAGATTGTCTCCACCTCTGTCTTGCTGATCCTGCAGATATGTTGATTACTTCCAATAATAATTTATGAAATAAAATAAAACGCATGAGTTTGACGACCCGTCTAGACGTCAAACTGTCTAGCCAAAAATAAGTAATGCAAATTGCAATTGTACCAAGAAAACACTTAGATTTTATTTATTTCAAACTCGTTATTGTTTACTTGATTAAATTATAATACTTAACTAAGATTTTATCGCGGTTTTTCATAAAGTTAGACCAACGTATTTGAATAGAAAATATTGACTTTTTTACGCGAGTACGTATCGTATCAGAGTTAGATTATAGCCGAGAATAGAACATGTGCTACATTTTACTCGGCATCATTCGTTTGTCTTTGTCTGTCATCTTCATATGTATACTAGTAAAAAAGAGACAAAGTTCATTTTAACTAAAGAGCCTTATAACTTCTATATGAATAAGGCTTTGAAATTAGGCGTTCCTTTTGACGTGACAACGTCTTAAATTAGGTTGCGGCTGGGAGGCACTTATGAAAAAGTGTAACGCTCGGTAACGTTACGATGAGTCACCGAACGAGAGAGAGGCCCGCCGAATGCCTTGCGTCTCTCTCCCACTCAACTATGTTTCATCCTTCTTCCTACTATACGAATGAATATTCACATTAAAATTATTTTACCACTCAAAGTCGTTGTCACGTAAAACTTTCGCCCGTATACCGAATTTACAGGCAACCAATTTTTTTTTTTTAATTTGTTTTATTGATTGATCACATTCACAATGTATTTGGGTCAACAAATAATATGAGCAGGTACTTAAGTCTGTGTATATAGTAAATACACGCTTGTAATTCCATTTGTGTGCTGTACGTGACAGTTCACGAACGTATAGGTAAGGGCCGTAACACACCTATACGATCATATAAAGTATGGTTAACAGTTTTCTCAGCAGGAATGTGCACAGATGTGTGCAAAAAAATTAATGCTAACTTATTTCAAAGCTCAAAGAGTACAGGACTGATGTACTATGCTCAGCTACAGAAGCAAATTTCTGATAACATTTTGGGTCTGACACAGGAACCGAACCCGGCGTTAACAGCTAGAGACTCCGCGCTACCATTATTGCTAGTAGTTAATACTACCGCAGTTATAAAGAAATAAATGCCTACATAATTAGTTACAAATTTCGTAGCAACTACGAAAATGTCGTAGCTACTACGATACTACGAAAAAACTTCGTAGCATACGTAGCAGATTCGTAGCACTACAAGTTTTAGACATTCATAAAAATCTTATAAACCCCTTTAATTAAAATGAATTGATGTCTCTTTCCTACTACTATATAAGTCAAACTGATAGACAAATCAAACGAATTATAAATGTGTTTTAGCAATTTTATGCATGTATGACTTTAATGAATAAGGGGTATACTTTTTGGGTATCACAAATTAGTGATGAAAGTAAATTCAATAAGACTGAACGATCAAAGGCCACCGGTACATGTTACAATTACAATCGCCGCCTTTTCAAATTTTAACGTTTTGTGCCGTATGGTGACTGGCATCGACCTTATAAAAGCCCATATTAAATGTATTGGAGTTACATGAAGTACATCAGCGGCGTCGGTTTTGGTTTATAGCCGGTGACTTACGGCTGTTTACTTGCGTAGTAAGAAAATATATAGGATGATTTTAAATAGGCTCCTATCTATTTCAAATAAAACTTGTTAGATTTTACCTTAGATAAAAAAAAAGGTGATTAAAAAATTCGCAACAATTTTTTTTTTATTTATTGACGTGACAACGTCTTATAAATTGGTTTGCCGGGTAACACTTCAAGAAACTGCGTTACGCTCCGCTCACGTTATGCGCTCACAATGAGAGCGAGTGAGAGGCACGCGTCCCTTCCACTCGGGCATGGTTAGCCCGCCTAAGAGCGAGAGAGACAGACATAAAAAGTGAAAGGCACGCGTCCCTTCCACTCGAGCACAGTTAGCCCGCCTAAGAGCGAGATTCTTTGTATAAATTAATGTTTTAAATATAATTCTTTGTATAAATAAATGTTTTAAATTGTTACTATTATTTCATCCTTCTTCCTACTATACGAATGAATTTTCACATTAAAATTATTTTACCACTCAAAGTCGTTGTCACGTAAAACTTTCGCCCGTATACCGACTTTACAGGCAACCAATTTTTTTTTAGGAAACTCAACAGCTTACTTACAAAACATGCATTAATACGGCTATTACATCAGAATCTTCAGCTAATTACAGAGTTTCACGACATTCTTTCAGGCACTTATGCAGAAATTACTATATGGTGGGACATTACTATGTGACCAATAGTTGAAATAAAAAGTTTATATTTCATATATATTTCAACAAACATAATAAAACTAAAACTAAATAATAAAATACTAAAAACTATATCATAAAACTAAAATAAATATAATAAAGACTAACAATGAATTATTGACTACTAGTGAAAAACATACAACTGTTTTAAAAACAAAACAAAAAGACTTATTAACTATAGCTAGCTTTTAATAGAACGCTGTCCTTAAACATACGGCAACGACACTTCAATTTATAGATGTCTATTCATAGTTACCTGTCACTCGATTATACTGAATATCGCTATACAAGGTTTCTATATTTATAACCGTTGGTGAAGTTCAGCTTTTTTTTATTCTGCAATAGGTTTGCGCTTGAATACAACTTAACTGATGTGAAACAATGATGTAGTCTACTTTGGAATATGTACCGATTCACTCTTGAATACGAATGATTTTCGGTGGGAAGGTGGCAGTGGAATGAGGCTCCATATGGTTAGAAACCACAAAGGTGCAAAGATTCCGACCGACCCACCAGACATCGCACCGGAACACGGCAAGGCCGCTTGGCGGGCCGGCTTTGTCTGGTAGGTGGTCACTAACCACGGTCGAAGCATACCACCAGTTGATTAACAGTTAACATAATTACCAGTTGATCCTGACCTGATTTGCACTACCCGGGGACCATGTGTACGGATTCATATAAAAGGTAACTGGTTTTTAAAAAGTACCAGCTTTCAGCACAGGGCTTTACCTGCGTTTATGGGTTACATCACTCACAAGCATTGCTTTCCTTCTACTTACACAAGGTCAAAGTCAATATGTTTTTATTTCTTTAAGAATTTTAACTCAACAAAGAATAATTCAAAAAAGAAAATGTATGTTTAGGTCCAATACGTAATATTGCCAATAACAATGAACAAGTATATTAAAAACGTACAACACAGGTGCACTCTTCACTCTCAAAATCTGGGTAAAGGAACCGATGAAAAATCGGGCTCAGGACGACGGTTCTATATTACTACTCTCCTAAGCACCGGGTTGTCACACCGCTAACATAACTTTTTCTTCTTATTCTAAGCCACTGAAGCTGTCTTGTATTTATAATATTAGTATGGATTTCAAACTAAGTACCTATCCTTACTAATATTATAAATGCTAAAGTACCTAACTGTGTCTATCTGTCGAGCTTTCACGCTAAAACTATGGAACTGATTTAGATGAAATTTGGTATAGACGTAGTTTGAAACCCCGCGAAAGACATATACCTGTTTATATGCGACTGCGCAAAAAGAGGACAATAGTTTATTAGCGTGATAACCAATAGACGCGGAGGCTAAAGCTAGTGTAGTTATAAAGTTGCAAGTTAAACCAAGACATAACAAGGTTTCCAAAGCATCGCGGCAACAGTTATTCATTTATAACAAGTGGTGAGGCCTGTCTCACCCTCTTGACACAGAAACAAATGCTCGGGAACAGTGCAGTAGGAGGTCTATTACGATGTCGTTCGACATTGCAAACTTTATCTCTCCTTTCATTTTACACGTAGGTATTATAAGTATTTGTGTCATCGCATCTCTGTATGGCAAAAAATATCTCGAACATACTGGAATTTCAAAAAACTATTATACTATTCATTTTTACTTATTACATACAAACGCAAACGCACGTTGCCAAACAACTGCGTTGTTTCTTTAAGCTGCCTGATGCAATCATAAAGGAGTTTGATGTACGAAACGTCACAAGTATCTCATATAGGTAAAAGTTTCCCAAGTATTACGTACTAGGAAAGTTTGTAACGCGATGCCTCCTGACATGGCAGGGTCGCAGTCCGCAACCCTTTCCACTGTCCCACTCCTAGGCACGGGGTTTTCCTCAAATATCTTACGTGTTAGGAGAGTTTAGGCCTTAATCGACCCACGCTGGCCAAGTGCGGGTTAGTGGATGTTAAATGTCACCGAATGATTAGTTCTTAGACATGCTGGTTTCCTCACGGAGTTCTCATTCACCGATATTGATCAGCGGCGATGTAGGTGTGTGGGCGCGACTGGGAATCGAACATATGACCTTTTATATTTCTAAGGCGAGGTCCGTACCTCTGCGCCAACGCTGCTCTGCTTCGCCACCGGCGTTCAATGCTGGATAGTGAATAACTTTATTTAATAAGAACACGTAATTATAAATGAATACACTTGGATCAAACAATAATTTATGCATAGTTTACCTACACACTACACGAGGACATGTGACATCTGCCATCCCGCACTCATGAGATAGTTGAGAGGAGATCTATGCCCAGCAATGGTAACAAAAAAGGATTAGAGTAAATAAGTAATGATAGTCAGAATTAATAAAACATTAAAAGTCGATTACCTACCACAATGGTTCATGCACTAGAAACATTATGAATATTCTACAATTTGTGTTTTAAAATATAACAATAGAAATTTTAATAGAACTCAGTCGTTAATTATGAAGCGATAAGGGTCGTAGTTGAAATTGTTGCTATATTTTTTCTTTAAATATTAGCTGTAGGTATCACAGCTACAGATAAAAGAACGACCAGCGACCTTTTGTATTATATTTTTTTTTTTTTTTTTTTATTTACTCAAAATCTGCATACATTTATCTTAGTTACTATTCTGCCAAACTGCATAACAGTTTGTCGGCAGCAGTTCTCGTTATTAACTAATTATATAATACAGATTTTACTTACTGATTTCTAATACTACTTATTACTATTAATTAAGTTTAGGTAAACAAATAAACATCATGCAAATAAACAACTTCTATGGACACAGAGAAAGGTAATGTTTTTTTAAAATCCTTTTAAATTGGTTTTTAGATGTGATGTTGCACAACAGATCTACAGGTAACTCATTACTCAGTGTCGGTACTATGTATCTTCTAGTACGTTTACCATAGTAATTGTTCGTTTTTGGGACAGCGAGTCTTCTTTTTGTAGCTAAACGGGTTGGGTACATATGTTTTCGTTCAATTTTATGCTCCAAGTTATTAAATTGTTCTAATAAAATATTTAATTTAAGTTTTTTTTCAATAGGGAGTATTTTGCATATTTTGAAGAGTTTATCATAATTATTATTTAAAGAATATTTAATTTTTTTATTTATCAATAATTTAAGTATCCTCATTTGTAAATCTTTAATTTTATTTAAATGTGTAGGAAATGTAAGTCCATACGCACCCAAACCGTACTCAATGTTCGAGTCCGCTAATGCATAATACAGAGTATACATAAGTTTACCACTGACAACCCTTCTTATGAACCTTAATTTACCCAAAATAGAGCGAAGTTTATTACAAACGTTATTAACTTGTAGGTTCCATGTAAATGTGTTATCTATCACTAGTCCTAAGTATTTGTATGAGTTTACCGTTTCTAATATTAAACAGTGGCAATTCTGCTTTTTATTATGCATACATTCATAGGTATGGCCTTTGACGGTAATTGACAAGACTTTATTCTTACTGTAAGGCGAGTGTATAACCATACATTTCGTTTTATCAAAAATATGAAAGTGACTATTGACATGCAGCGGTCCTTGTTATGTTATATTAAATTTTAATTAACGTTCATATAAAACAGAAGAAAGGAGACGTTCAAAAAATGTATAGAGCTTGGGATTAAAATAATTGTAAATTTGAACAGCAATCTGAGTTACATAGGTTAATAGAGCATAATTAATTAAATTTTTTGGTGTATTTAAAATAATTTTACACCCCCCCGTTTTTAAAAAAATTGAAATTGAAAATAAGAATCCTTAATGCAATATTAATATCAAATGACAATTGAGCAACCAAAAAAATCAAAATTATTTCGACGCTGTCAATCAAACTGATCAATGACAATGACATCATGACGTTTCCCGTAATTATATTTTTTTCCACGCGTTTTGTTATTACACTAATAAGATAACAAATATTTTTCGTCATAATTACATTAAGCTGCAGCTAGAATAATATTACAAGAGAAAAGTACTGTAACAGAATGCAATTATTGACGTGATTGCAATATTTATACTGCTTAGGAAACGGATAATTAAAGGTAATGTGCGTTTTGTTTTTCTATTACATTTTTTTGATTTTTACAAAAATGGTTGCTCCTAAAATTCGTGTTTAGTTAAATTCTAACAGCTTATTAAATAAGCTTTCCAATGAGGTATATCACATTGGTGTTCAAAATTCTAGCCCACTTTTGACCTCTCCTTTTAGTAAGATTGTTTGCTTGCTTAAATAAACTCATTTCAGTGATTTAGTTTAATAATATCGAGTGTCAAATTGCGAAATCGGTAAGGCTGCCCAATAAAAGCGGTAATTTTTATAGGTTTGTACCAAAAATTGGTAGGTATTCGTAATGCAAAATATTTATATGGACCGGTGACTGTAAAAACGCGGTTTATTTTCGGTACCTATAGGTATATTCTCTGAAGTAATCACGAGTGAATCAGTATACTGGGCTGGCGTGTTCCATCGTAGCCTACATCATTGATTAACATCGAGCAAGTTGTAGTCAAGCGCCAGACTATCGATGAATAAAAAAAATCTCCTCCGTAGTAGGTAGGTATGTACTTGGCTATTTTCAACCAAAGCAAGGGTGATTGCGAGTCTTATATACTAGTTATCTTTCATCTCAGATATGAATGGAATGATTTATATTTGAGACGTGTTTTAAAAGCAGAATATTAATATGAACTTACTTAATTTTAATTTAACTTTGTTTAAAGAGGGTTTCACACCAAAAGTATCTGAAGGTAACTAGAGAAAGTGACGTGTAGCCTGAAGCGGCTCGTAAGGCCACAGTTACGCTTAATCACCGGCATTATAACTGGATATACCTTACTAAATAAACATATCTTTACCATAGGTGTCACTGACAGTCCTCTGTGCAGGGCATGTATGGAAAAGGAAGAAAAAAACCGCCCACACGGTCACCTGTTGTCCAGGGGTGACAAGATACAGAGCGGAACACCTCGGATCGCCGAGGTTGCTGCGGGAGGCCATCGGCAACGTGAAAGGTCTGCTAGGATTCCTCCTGGAGCTGTGCTGGAATAGCAACGCCAGCTCAATCACGCAAAATAAGCGCACTTATGAGATGTCAAGGTGCGGAAAATTAACCCGTTCCAAACTATATAACTAGAGAGTTTGTTTGTTTGTTTATAAAGCTAATATTTAAAACTACAAGCCAGATAGTAAAAATATCTTGTATTTGGTAAACCATTTTATGGAGGTAAGTTTTAAGAGCGTTTACGCCGTCCGGCTCGAAAAGTGTACTTTTCAAACCTACTAAACACTGCAACCGCTTCTCGTAAAAATATGAAAATTACCAATAAACATGGGGAATTTCTTCATCATTTAATATAATTGAGAAAATATTTAGATTAATGTAGTATTAGTACACTATATTAAGATAACCTAACAGAGGTTTTCATAATTTTGCTGTAGACATCAGTTTCGAAGCTACTCATCTACAAAACCATTTACAGAACTAGTTGGAAAAAATTTTTGACCAATTGCAAAGATCCATAAGCATTTAAATAATTGAGAACATTTATAGATTTTGGTATCCTACAACAAGAAATAAAATTACAAAAAATATGAAAAATTAAGAAATTAAAATGACTTTTTTAACTACTTAACTTACTCAATTTGATGTAAAAGTAACATAACACATTAAAAAAACATCTGCTTCAAAACATACACTTTGAAATTTTAACAAATTTGTAATAGTTATTTTTTTATAAATATTTTAAAATGACTATAAAACCGCGTCGGCAAATCGTGTCAAATTAGTCCGCCGTCTGGCGTTTCAGCGAGAGGACGTATCGCTCGGCGCTCTGATTTGACCTGTGTTGACCTTTGTTGTGCATACAATAATATTGTACGTATAAAGTGCGCTCGAAAACTCTTGGTACTTTGGTAAGATAAATATTTTATTACTGTTTTTTAATGATTGACTATATTTTTGAATTGACAATTAATTATAATTTCAGTTATAATGGGAAATAAACGAAGTCGTTTGTATCAAAGAAACGAAAATTCAAAAATTTGGAAAGTATGGTGAAAGCAAGAGCTAAAAGGATGGTAATCCAGATCTTAACCTCACTTTGGACTAACCCTCTGACTAATAAAATATGTATGATAATAATAATAACAAATTTATTTAAGTGAATAGTTATTTTATGTTTTACCCTTTTCTCCTGTATGACAATTTTAAATTATGTGACAGAGACAAAACATACAAAAGATATTTACAACTTGTACATCGTTTATTAGTGAGTACACACATGAAAACACACATAATCCTAATCACTACATAGTATAAAACAAAGCCGCATTCCTGTCCCTTATATCCCTATGTGCGCTTAAATCTTTAAAACTACGCAACCGATTTTCATGCGATTTTTTTTATCTTAAAGAGTGATTCAAGAGGAAGGTTTATCTATAATACATGCATAATATAGCAGAAAAACACTGATAATTTTAGATGTTTCTGATGCGATGTCGTAAATTAACTCATTTTTTGTGCTTGGCACAAAAAATGCCATGCTTGCACGCTGGCTAAACTCTGCGAAATATATCAAAATAATGTATTACAGTATTGCACACCTTAAAAAGGTCAACAAGAAAGTCCGTGATGGTATGTCTATCTCTTAAGGATAACCCACAATAACCACAATATCTTTTACTTTCAACCAAAAGTAATGGCTTTTTTACGAAGCGATTTTAAGCAATTTTTCATTAATCCTTATCTAATTATGTACCTTAATACATTGTCTATTTAATATAGATCAATATGGCCCTTTACAGCCCATAATTTAAATGAATATTTCCGAAGATATTACAGATATGATATACGGTGCGGCGGTACCGGCCGGCCGCGCGCGAGTTGTGCTGTTTCTTTTGTCTATTGGCAAAAATAAAAGGACATTTTGTAAATATACCTCAATATATTTAGTATCAGCATTGCACCCGTGCGAAGCCGGGGCGTGTCGCTAGTATTATATAAATGCAAAAGTAACCCTTTCTGTCTGTTAATTTTTCACGGCTGCGCTATTGAACCAATTTACAATTAGTTCAAATATTTTCTAATACGTTCGGCAATTTTAAAACTACACGTTTAAAGCTTATTTTTGAATCTTTCTATATAAGTAATTTTAAGACCTCAAATAAATATGGGATACAGGTTTTTTATTATTACATATTCTAATGTTGAAGAAAATATATTTTGATAACAATGGTGGTTTTATATAAATATGCCCATCAGCGTTGCCAGACGCACAGTGGTCTGAAAATCGAGCTCCCCTTTCATAGAAAGTCAATGTGGGATATTCATAAAACTAAAATATGGAACGTCTCAGGTATACATTCCTTTAATGCATATTTTAGTATGAATGATTTTAGTTACTCCGCGCCTGAGAAAAAAAATATTTAGTATTTTTTTGTATGGGAGAAATTACATAAAGTACATTTTCTTGCGACTGAATGAAACTGAAAGGCTGGTACTCATACGAGCTATTGCCGCTCTTAAGGCGATTACGCTGACATACCACTCGTGTACCTTTAGGTGCCGCTTCACACGTAGGATTTTTTTGAAATTTCGAATTTTCGGTATTGAATATTTTATGTTATGCCTTTGGGGTTGTTGTTTTCTTGCGAATTCCTTATGAAAACAACATTTTTTTTTATGGAAACAATCTCTAAATCGCGTAAAAATGTCTGCTGTTTCATACTAAAGTTCAATACCTGCTTGGCCGTAATGTATGAAACAGTTGTTTTCTTTTCCGTCATTTCAAGGTGGTTTCCATAAAAAAAGTTGTTTGTTTTTATGAGTAGAATCACCTCATAACAGGAAAGCAACGACCATAAAGTCACGCTATTTAAAGAAGGAATAAAACACTTATTTAACATTTTTTTCATATTTGAAAATTTAATACGATTAAAAACTGTACAATCAATTGTAAAACAAGTGTTTAAATATTATAACAGTTAAACAGCTAAAACTAATTTATTTATTTTTAAATTTAATCGAATAATTTAGAAAACTTCATTTGGTTAGTATGTACATTCCTCAAAATACTTCGTCTAAACCCTAGCCTTTGTTTGTTTAGTACTGAAAAACGTTATTTCTCTAGTATTAGAACATAAAATAATAATTACATCTATAACTAGAAAAAAACTGAATCAAAGAATACAAAAAGCTTCATTTGGTTAGTATTTACTTACATTCTTCAAAATACGTCTATATTCTCTTTGCTTCTTTAATACCAAAAATTCTTATTTATCTAGTCTTAACATTAAAATAAATAAAAATAATAATAACGTCGATATGTATAAAATACGCATTAACAATTATCATCAAAATCTTCTAATTCTGAATCCAGCATTGCGACACTAACATCAACAAACTCAATATTTTCTTTGTCCACACTTGTATTGTCTTCATTAATGAGAAGTGTTTTCATGTCATCAGAGACAGCTGTTCTGATTGACTTTCTGTGTACAGGTCTTATGCTGGATAGGTACGGATCTGACGATACAAGGAGTCCATTAAAAATATCTTCATTTGTTGCTCTACGACAAAATTCCGCGAATAATGTTCTCGGATTTTTTTGAAGTCTTTATTCCTGGCTTGTTGAAATGCCTGATAATTTCAGCACCATGCAGTAAAAGTTTGTGAACACTTGACGGCATATAATACCAACCATAGTGTTCCACATATCTTTCTGCAGTAAGGCGCGCAAAATTTGCAAACGCTTCAACATTAACGGGCTCCCCACATGCTATCACACCTAGAATTGTGGCAAATCTTTGGATTATAGTGGAATCTAATCCAGTGATGGCTGCCGTTTTTACAGGATTACTAAAAAATTTTCGGGCTGTACTGCCATCATTTGTAGTGCCTGCACCTGAAACAAAAACCAAAAACTTCACCATTTTGAGCAGAAACAAGGTATTTGGTAAGTAACGTTTTCAAAATCATTCAAATCAACTCGTTGCACTTCAAGACTCACCTTGTTTGATGATATCTACTAAGAGGCCCATTTCATCACGAAACTTCTGCTGGATGATTTGCTTTCTTGCCTTCAATAATTTTTTGCTGTCTGCATCCCTAGCTTGCCATGTTTTGAAATCAAGTCTGTAGGAAATGTGAAGCAAACATTCCATACACCTAATCCAAGCATGGAGAGTAGACAAACCATATTGGTATATTTCCGTTGACACTGGTTTTCTGGAAAACAAATAAATAATATATTTAAAAATAGGTATTCATGATTATCAGCCAAGAAAATTATAAAAGTATTCAAAACATACTCTGAGATCACATGTAATTTATTCATTTCAGATGGGGTTGCTTTACATATGTCACAAGTTTGGGTTGATGTTTCTGATAATTTAGAAACTATTTTACCATCTATCATAGTCATGAGCATTTTAACTTTAACTGCATGATTTCCCATTATAGAAGGCACCAGTGTAGCAATTTCAGCTTCAATCGTGGCTTGTTCTCTCTTGATGTCTAATTTGTTTTCACTTGCAAACTTGAAAAAAAGAGGCCTGCAAAACATTGTCGAAGACGGTTTTGGATTCTCCCATACATTTTCTTCATCACAATCTAATCTTACAGGTACAAAAGAACACATGAAGACGCTGGAATCATCTTCCTCCACCATGCTTTGCGTATACAAACTCTGCCCTGAAGAACCATCAAAGCCCCACTTACACAGAAGTGTTAACTCCTTGCCATCTAAAGTAGAGGGCAAACGTAGATATTTTCCAAGTCTTGACACAGTTTTATCCAAAATTGCTTGAAGTTTAACTCGTGCCCCATTTTCAGAAATGTCTATGCTATCCTTAGGTGGGTAACAGTCCTTTTTCGCTTCTAGGACAGTTGTGTATGAAGGAAATAGTGGGATTCCTTCTTCCTTTGCACAAGCTCTCAAAGTAGTATACTGCCACTTCGACAGCTTCAACGAAGTCAAAATACCTAAAGCTTTATCAGCAGAATATATGGGCACATTTTTTTTAGTTTTAAGTATATCTTTTATGTTTGTAGCCTCTTCGGGATTCTCTGTGACTAATTTTATTATGTCTGCTACATCTTTATTTTGCGCCTTCAAGCCAGTTGCATAAGCAAGACTTTCCGATGGATGATTTAAAAGCTCTTCTACTCTCCTTTTCTTCTGTAACGGGCTTAACACCGAAAACTCCTTTCTTTGGTTTCCAAGAGATGTTGAGGTTCCAACACTACAAGTCTGTGGTTGTGCGGATGTTGATGCACCTTCGTTTACGGGAAATTCTGAACTGGAACACTGTGACTGATCTATCGTTACGGAGGAAGTCATCTTTTCCTTGATGACTTCAGGCCATTTGATGTCTTCTTGGAGCCATGCTTCGTACTTTTTAATGAAAGTATGTCGTTTACGATTACATGAGATCCATTTCCTTTTCAATGCACACACATAAGTTTGGCAGAATTGTTTCAAGTCTCTCTTTTCATTTTCTGACAAATCAATACTATTCACAAACACATCAAACAACACATTGGGATCTGAGAAAGAAGTGTTGTTGGCCACAAACATGAAAATATCAAGATTGGTACCAAAACCTTCCATTGCAATAGAAAAATTGAAAGAACAGAAAAATTAAAGTTTACGCGCACAAGTGCTAAACGTTACTGACTGAGTCCATGCCAAACATTCTATTTATGTATAACTCTCTCACCGACCCTCATTAAGGGTCGGTACAAATTAACACGTAATAAAACTGAACTATTAGTAAAGTAATAAGTAATTCCCGTAATTGATAATGATAACGAACCTCTGTTATCATTAGGTATAGTAAAAATCATTAACACCCTCTTAGCTAATGAGGTTACTATTGTAAAAAGTTATTTGTTAAAATAAGGCAGATATTAGTTCAGTGCCCTAATTAGTATTCGCAAAAAACGAATTTCTAAAGTTAACTTATTTTTTGAGTTAAAGTAATTGAATCTATTATAACAGTTATTATAATATTAGGTGCGTATTTATTATAAATATTTAATTCCATATTCCTTACCAACCTAATTTAAATGCGTCACATACTTAAAATATTCAATGCCGAAAATTCGAAATTTCAAAAAAATCCTACGTAGTATTGTCTTAGATTTACGCGAATATCACACATTGAAATAAAACTACTTTTTAACGGATTTTATCGCGGTTTATTTTAGATTTTAGATCCCGACGTTTCAAAGTCTTTTCAGACTTCATGTTCACGGGTGGACTGAGATATATGGGACCCAGTGCTTAATTTACTTGTACCAAAACCCAAGCAAAATCAACTCAGAATTCAAGACACTGTGAGCTCAGTTTGCTTAAATCGGAACGCAACTTAAATATTAATGTTTGAAGGTAGTCAGTAATAATTGTGATTAATATTTTTGGACGTCAAATATCTCAGTCCACCCGTGAACATGAAGTCTGAAAAGACTTTGAAACGTCGGGATCTAAAATCTAAAATAAACCGCGATAAAATCCGTTAAAAAGTAGTTTTATTTCAAAATCCTACGTGTGAAGCGGCACCTAAAGGTACACGAGTGGTATGTCAACGTAATCGCCTTAAGAGCGGCAATAGCTCGTATGAGTACCAGCCTTTCAGTTTCATTCAGTCGCAAGAAAATGTACTTTATGTAATTTCTCCCATACAAAAAAATACTAAATATTTTTTTTCTCAGGCGCGGAGTAACTAAAATCATTCATACTAAAATATGCATTAAAGGAATGTATACCTGAGACGTTCCATATTTTAGTTTTATGAATATCCCACATTGACTTTCTATGAAAGGGGAGCTCGATTTTCAGACCACTGTGAGACGTCCCGATTTTATGTGTCGGGCGGGATGTCCCGCGTAGATCAGGCGGGACACTGCCGCTGAGACTACTACTGAGACTGCACGAACGTGGGTTGTGGCGTTGTTGTGTATAAGGTGGCAAAACTGGCAACATTCCGCGGGCCCACGGCCTTAGGAGGCCCCAGGTCTGAGGAGCTTAAAATAACCAAACTGCTTTAATAATAACGTATAAAGTAAAAAATAAAAAAATTGCCCGTTCGTGCCCGTTATCTGTGTGCGAGTTGTTTCGTTGCCGCTGCTCAGTGTCGGTGGAGGAGAGCATCGTGAGGCAGCCGGCCTGTCCGGGAGCTGGTCATTCTAGAGCATGTGGCGTCCGCCTGCCGGTCCACGCTGGGCGACGTGTTTGGGTCGAGGGCCTGGATTCTCTCAGCTCTTGGGATGGATGGGACACTTGTGTCCAGCAGTGGGACGCCGGTGTCCAGCAGTGGGACACTTGTGTCTAGCGGTGGGACACATGTATCCAGCAGTAGTGACTGGGACACCTGTGTCCAGGAATGGGACACTTGTGTCTAGCAGTGGGACGCCTGTGTCCAGCAGTAGGACTCTGAAGGATGGTGGAATGATTGTTAAATCTGAACTTTAGCACAGGTTTGCCACAACGTGCGTACCTATAGATGGCTGTTAATCCTGACATATTACCTTCACGAGCCTTCTTAATGTTTAGTTTATTTATTTACAACAATATATAAAATATTGTTTACTTTATTTTAGTTTGTAAATAAATGTGGAAATAATTGGAACTATAACTATACGATTTTAATTTGTGACTTATTACGTAGGTATACCTGTTAGTACCGACTACCGACGAAGGTAAGGTATGAATGGACAAAAATATTCATATTAGTTACATTGTCTGAAAATTGGATATTGCAAACTAGCAATAAACAAATTTCCGGTAACAACAATATTGCAAAAAAAAACTTTTAAAAAGTCAAAATTATTATAACTTTAAATCATTTGTACTTTTCATCAGTACTTTTTTCGAACACTAGCCATTACACTCGAACGGATCAAAATGGGTTAGTTGACTGTAACGCAAGACATCGTGCTAGCACCGTGCACACAGCTGCGTGCTTTAGTGTGCGTAATATTTTCCATTGAATTACCTACACTTGATGTCTCGCGCTACGCGTAAACGCTCTTAAGGTTTATTCAAAGGGAAATTATATTCACCTAAAAAAAATAAAGAAACTTCTAGATATTACATTAACAACCAGACACAATCTTAAAACTTCATGCTTACCGTATATAGTAGAAATTGAAGCCTAGACGTAATTTTATCTTATTTTGTGGTCGTTACCCCCTCCTCCTCCTCCTCTCCCTTCAGTGTAATAGCAGCAAAGCGTCTGTCCACAGAGAGTCAAAAGGATTAACCTCCAGTTTGATGTTCAAATTATGTACTTCATTTTTACCTGAAACTTCATGATGCTTAAATAAAAAAAAACTTGAGAGGTGTCAAGGGACACCCGGATGGAACGAAGTTCCTTTCGATTAATTAGTGAAGGAATTGTATTTTTTTTTAAGTTATATAATATTTTTTTTATTATTAACAAATATAATGTAATATAAAATATATATTTTTTCACAGACAGAGAAACATGCGCACGCCGCACAGCTTACTATAGCAAAAAGTGTCGTGGCAACTTTTCGTAAGAATTTTTTCCGTCTAGCCCCCTTTCACAACGCGCGATAAGGAACTTTGTTCCAATACCAAAAAAAATTATAACAAATAGTAAACAATGTGACCCATCAGTGTCAATTGTGGACATTGTTTAGTAGGTAAACGCTGAGAGTAGGTACGAAGATTACCAGAGGCGACCCATAACACTGATTTTCAACAATGAATTATTTTTATTTCTATTTTAATAACGTGCTATTAGAGGCGCTGTACTTATTATGTACAAAATGACAGGCTTACGACCTCGGTGTAGTCGCGTTTACGACAAAACTCACATGAGACTTAGAAATAAAGTAGAGAAAATTTTCGAGTGACACCAGAATAGGAAGTTCGCATGATGTGCCCTTAGAAGGGAACTGTCTACTTGGCACAGGGCCAAGAGAAATGTGGACTGAAAGAGTCACTCTATATTGTTAACATTTACCGGATTCCATTATGCCAAGGTTAACAATTTAGCGTTGCATAGTGAGCTGACACAGTTTTGATAGTTTTAGCCTTGGGTCTTGATTTTTTCTTTGTTTTCGATTGCATGTCAGTTTAATCATAAAAAAGTCTTGCCTTTCATAAATTTCGAAAATGACGTTATAGCTACCCTTTATCAACCGTCATAACTGCATTAATTTAAATACCATTCGATATAGAGGCTCCCAATAAAACCACTCTTTTCATATTACATCATGCTTACACATACCACCTTTTTCCAGTAAAACATGACAGCGAGTATATAACGCTACCTGCTATAATCTAAAAACACTTCGTTAGCTTCATTAACGTTCATACATCAAGTCATACAGCGCGGTTGTGAGTAATCTCACACATGGCTATCCTTGTTGAAGGATATCATAGATGTGATCAGAAAATATTCTTCAAGAGTTTCCTCTTCCAGTGTTTCTCGCTTTGTATAATGTACCTTCCGCCAATCATTTTTCAGCCTTCGTCACTAAATTATATTTCAAACGACTTGGTTTTCGTATTACTTCAGTCATCCATTAGATTGTTTCGTAAAAACTACTTACATAAATGTTATATAGATTTATTATATAACTATTAAAAAATATTTAATACGTACGCTTATTAAAAAGGTTATTATTCTTAACAGTGAGAGACAAGCTTCTGTTTATGTGACGGTAACGCATAGTGGTACTATACACAGGATAAAATAGATGCAGAAGCGGAAACTCCTATATTTGTTAACCCTAGAAACCTATCTAGCCGATTAATGGCAAATCTGAACGACAACTTTTCCAGGTTCACCAACATGACGTACCAGTGTTAGCTGTCACAGCCAAAACTATAAAAACAGTAGAATTTTTACCAAATGAATCTACGTTTCATATAAGGCGATCGTGGTTTTTGGGGTCAAAATAGACCTATTTGGAACGATTTGTGACTGAAAATTTTCATCTTTGAGAGTTTTAGTTAGCTCCTCTTAACACTATATCCTCATCCTAAGCTTCCTGCAGATTTATGACACGACTGTCCTCCCAGCTTGAAGGATTTAATTTACTTCTTACAAAGAGCTCGTTTTTCTCCGTTGATGTTTTTCTCGGTCGTGCGACGTTAGAAACCTGATATTTTATTCTTTAGTTCTTTAACGTTGAAGTTTCTTGTTAAATTAATAGAACTTTTTATTGCACTATGTTATGTTGTTGTGTCATGTCGGTGACCTGGTACAAGTTAATTTAATTGTAAAACAAAGTTCTAATCATTTAGTTAGTTTAGTAGAAGCTTGTCTACCAAAACACGAGAACCTGGTGTTTTGTTTACCACCTGAATATTGTTATTAGTAACCCAAATCTACAAATTGTGAGAAATGCATTATATAAATAGCTGCACTAGAATTTAGCATTTTACCATGCTTCACTTTAACCCTTTTTAGTGTCCCACACCTGGGCACGGATCTTATCTTACAAGTTGAGCAGCGGCGATGAAACGATTCACACAAAGATGTGTGCGCAGAAGCGAGAATCGAACCTGCGACCCTTTATTTCTAGGCGAGGCCTGTACCGCTGCGACACCGCTGCGACACCGCTGCTCTGGTAGGTAAATTTAGTATTGGGTTTTACTATGTTATCTATGTAAAACTTTACTGTCTTTGGACGGGCCGGTGGCGTGGTCGGTAAGATACTTGCTTTTCACGCCGCAGGTCGTGGGTTCGATTCCCACCTGAGACAAACATTAGTGATGAACATTTGTGTTTGTGTCGAGTCTGGGTGTAAATATCTATTAAAAGTATATATTGACATAAGAAAAGTATTGTAATTATATGTTTAGTATATGCCAGGTATCTGGTTTCTATAACACAAGCTCTGCTTAGCTTGGGACCAGATGACCGTCTTTGTTAATATCCCAGAATATTTCAATTTATTAAATTTTTTAAACATTAGTTTTCTTTTTCTAAAAGATTCAAATCCTTTAGTTTTAACGATTGTCGCCGTAAAAATCTGAGACCTCTACACAAAATGCAATTTATTTATGCTTTAAACATTTTTCCATCTCAAATAGTATCAAATAAATAAAAACTAAGCTTGCATCTCACATTAACGATGTTAGCTGAGATTTTTCGGGCAGTTTCGCTGTAAGTACACCATAAAAATCTATTATGGCCTAATTAAATGGAGAGTCATAACTTTTATTAGCCACATGCGTCCGTCCAATAACTTATACTATAAACTTGGCGAATTATAAAACGAAAATGGCCGCTGTTTAGAGTTATAGTGGTAATAAAAAACGCGTTAGAATATGCATAAATGGGTAATTTGATTTAATTTGAATAAGTAATCAGAGAAAGAGAAGTACGGGCCTCGGCCGTTCGATTTAACATAAGGTCGCTGGTTTGATTCTCAGTGCCCACAAATCTTTTTGTAAATTAACGGCCAGTGGGTCGGTAAGATACTTATTTTTCCTAGAATATTATTATTATTGTTATTATAATTGTTACATCGCCGCGGCTCAATGTCGGTGAAAGAAAACATCGTAAGATCACTCTAGTTGTCACAAGAACTAATCATTCGAAGACACAAGTAAGTTAAGCAAGTATGTAAATGTTTGGCATCCTAGTACTCGTAAATACGTTTTTCGTTTGACATAAACTTAGTATTCTTAAACCCTTCTTTTAGTGACCTACTTCTGGGCACAGGTATTCTTTTAACTATCTTAGGAGTTAAGAGAGTTTAGGCCTTAATCCACACACGATGGCCAAGTGCGGGTTGATGGATGTCACATGTCCTCGAACGATTAGTTTTTAGACATGCCACGTCTACTCACGAAGTTTTCTTTCACCGATAAAACAATTCACACAAATAATGTTACCTTATTTTTCATAGACTAGCGACTCGCCTTGGCTTCGCACCGGTGCAATGCTGGTACTAAATATATTAAGGTATATTTACAGAATATCCTTAATAAACAACGTTTACACCCTTTTTGTGATTAGACAATACAAACAGCACGCTCCGCGCGCGGTCGGGCCGGTACCGCCGCGGTACCGCTATGTCCCTGCATTTTAAATCTATAATATTTTCGAAAATATTCATTTAAATTATATGCACTACAGAGCCATATTACTTAATCTATATTAAATGGACAATGTATTAAGGGGAATTTATTGGATAAGGATTAATGCAGTATTGCTTAAAATGACTTAGCAAATTTTTCCCCTGTGAATTTTAAAAAATAAAAAGTGGTTATTGTATTAGACATATACCATCAGGGACTTTTTGTCGGCCTTTTACATTATTTTGATTTATCTCATGGGGTTCAGCCAGCGTTTGCAATGTAAGCTCAAAATAGTGTTTATTTTCAATATCACATTAGTAACCTCTAAATTTATCAGTGTTTCTTTACAATATTTGCATGTGTTATACTCTTCCAAATTTGCATTTATTATACATATATTAAAAAAAACCACTTAAAAATCCATTCCGTAGTTTTAAAGATTTAAGCTCACTATGTAGAAATGATAAGACCAACATCGTTTTTTATGATTTACTAAAAAGGAAACCTCGCTTCGTACTTAAATTTAAATAAAAACAAGCGATGTATTTGTAAACTAAATCAGTGTCAAAAATAGAGACAGAGTTCTTGTATCTTGGTAAAGAGGATCATCTGCAACCTCGTTAGCACTATGAAGGGCACTCAGGCCAAGCTCTTGTAACAAAGCGACCTAAAAAAATTCTTTGCATTTTTTTTAATTATTAAGATGATTTTGCTTAAAAAGTCTTTTGTTTACATGCTCATTAAAATTTTTAACGTTACAAGCGTTTTTTACTAATTAAACTGTTTTATAGAAATAATATTTACTTTAAATTGCTTCATTAATGAAATGTATAGTTTCAACGATACACTTCAGTAGTATTATTATAGATATTTTGGAGTTCCGTACCTCAAAACGCAATGATAACACCCTTTAGAATTACTTCGTTGTCTGTGTATCTGTCTGACGCAACCGATTTGTCCCGAAACTACTGGACCGATTAGGTTGAAATTAGTACACTTTTATAAATCGTAAATTGTAACCCAGAGAAGGTATTTATCATAAAATTGTAACGTTTATATAGGGAAATAATAAATGTAATAGTTGCGAAGAAACCTCAACACAATTTTTTATAACTCACTGAGGTTACTCTTTCAAAAGTACATATAATGCAATGTAAAAACAGAAAAAATAGAGATGTGGTATGTAAATAAATGATTCTTGGGACTAAATTAAAATATTACATTGTAGATATTTTCTTTTAACTACAGCGTGTGACATCTTAAATGAAAGAGCCCATTGTGAGGGACTGAGATATATTTTTTCGGTAACGTGATTGGTAAGATACTTGCTTTTCACGCCGCAATTCGTGGGTTTGATTCCCACCTAAGTCAGATATTTGTGTGATGAACATATCTGTTAGTCTTGAGCCTGGGTGAAATTATCTTTCAATTATGTATTTACAAAAGAAATGTATTTTATGTAGTATCAGTTATCAGATTTCCATAGCTCTGCATAGTTTGGGGTCAGATGGCCGACTGTGTTAGTGTCCAACGACATTATTGTTATAGTTTTTATGTACATAGTATTTTAGCTTGGGCTTGAGAATTAGAAGTGCAGAAATAGTTTTCGATACAAGGTTTAATGATTTTTAAACACAAAAGAAATTAAAAAGATAGCGATAATTATGTTGATCGTTATGTAGCTATATCACATTGGTATCGTAAGACTAATGTAATGGCGCAAGCGGCGTCTCTTATGATTGGTCGAATATGACGAGATAAGATTTTTATAGCCAATAAGCGCGCTCGAGTCAAATCACTTAATTGTGATTTTTAAAGTCTTGTCATCTATTGTTTATTTCGGGTATTATTTTAGGAATGCTCTAACACATAGTTCATTAGTTATTTGGGAAAATATACTAAAACCCATTCAATGGTTTTTGAGTTTATCTCCAACAGACTGCGAAAGCGACTTCATTTATGCTATGTAAAGATGACAATTCATTCTTCTCGTTCATAGTTCTTCTAGTCTTCTCGTTCATATATTCATTCATTCATTTCCTCGTTTCAAGTTTAAATTGATAGCGTACGTTACGGTGTTTAATTTCCAGTGTCCGCATAATTGTCACGCGTCAATTTTCAGTAATTAAATAAAGTAAGTGGATATTGTTGTTCGTTTTAATTAATTAAATTGCGGAACGCAACCAGAGACATTTTTTAATATTTTACCTGCTTCCCAAAAAGGTAATTTAAAAACGACAAAGTTGCAAAATATAGGTGAATTTACAGTTGCCAGGGAAGAACCAAAGACAGTATAAATTTCAGTTCGATTGGTGATTGAACTGATTATTGGAAAATGTCAGCATCAAAATTGAGTTGCAAGACAAAGATTAAAACAAGCGTACAGTTCCAGAATCTGTTGCTTGTATAAAGCGCGTGCATTGAAATACTGTTGCCACTAAATTAAATAATACAAAAAACAGTTCCCACATAGAATTAAATGTCCCCATATAAACGGGGTGAATGATAGTTGAGAGAATACCCGTGCCCTAATATAAGACGTAAGGAATTGATACAGTAACAGCTCTACTCGTACTTTCTTAAATGGGACTTTACCACTCACCGCAATCCCGTCACTGCTGCTCCTGTAAGCCAAGATCGACCGCGGCGCCGTGAAGAGACTCGGGATTTAAACCCTGCCAAGTCCTACACCTAAACTGTCTTGGATCCCGCCCGAATTTAATAGTTCTTGACAAGATACATACAGGTTTCCTGCCTAGTTTGGGAAAGGGGGTCCCATGACCTATTCAAATTGTTGTACTGGTAATTTCTTTATAAGTTTTGAGTACTAAGACTGCTCCTTCTTTTATATACCGTTAGTATTAAAACAACTTTCTAAAACGTGTAAAAACTGTGTAGTAAATAAAAAAATATTTATTTAATTATTACTGATTTTTTTTATTCTTGAATAGGCTGGCGCTTGACTACAACTTACCTGATGTTAAGCAATAATGTAGTCTACGATGGGACGCGTCAGCCCAATGTACCAATTTACTCGTGATCGAATGACTTTCGGTGAGAAGGTGGCATTGAAATGAGGCTCCTTAAGGTTGAAACCATAAAGGAGCAACAATTCGACCCACCCCTTAAATGGTGTCATCAGACATCGCACCGCAACACGGCAAAGCCGCTTGGTTTTTTTTTAGCTCTAATATGTACCTTAGATTATATTAGCCGTGGTGCTTAGTCCACTGAAGCAATTTTTCTCTTTGCTATCTCAGACTTTGCCTGGAGGGAAATAGACAATCTGCCTTCCAACTCCTCCTTTTATGTTTCTGATTAAATCGTACTTGACGTATGTAGAATACTTACCTACTTTTATCTATTAGTACCAAACATTTTCTTTAAAGAAAATGATATGTTTGCCAAACATGAAAGAGTTTCCCCGCATTGCGTTTCACTGTTAGTTCATTTTTCATGTAAACGAGATAAATGGGTAAACGTGCGTGTATTGAACCAGACGTGATACCACGATGTGTAACACGATTCCACGCTTTTGTACGAAGAAAAAACAAAGTGAAAATCTATTGAATCTGAAATATTGAGACATTGTGAATTTTTAGTATAAGCGCAGAACGTATTTTGTCATTCGGAATGCTTCTCAGCCTTTGGTCACGAGAAAACTGAGATATTTAAACGACCTAACCTCCTGCTCCAAATTACAACTCAGCAGCAGTTGACTTTTTTTTTCAGTTGACAGTTGAATAATTTTAATATTAACTTGCACGCTTGCTCACATTCAGGATACAATGACTTTTAAGGACAAAAGATCTGTAGGCTAATTCACGTAATTTCTTGACGCGCCGATCGAGTTTCGGTGCAGTTGCAACTAAGTTTACGTCTTAGTGCAAAATGGTATTCTTATAAATGTTTAGCTGTCATATCCAGTCTAATCCGCTCGCGTGACGCGATCTTGACGCGAGCGTATACGAGAGCGGTTATCAAAATTACGAGAGTTCGAAAAGGGCTGTTTTGATCGAAACTTAACTACAACTGCTCTTCAACTGAACATATTTAATTAAGCGAATTAGGCTTCTGACCCTGTAAAAAAATGTAATGTATTCTTGAAAAATAAATAATTGATCTGATTTCGAATGTAGAAATATTGTTTTGACGGGCCGGTGGTCGGTAAGATTCTTGCTGTTCACGCCGCAGCTCGTAGGTTAGATTCCCACCCAAGACAGACTTTTGTGTGAATTAACATGCCTGTTTGTCTTGAGTCTGGGTGTACTTATCTATACAAAGTATGGATCATATCAGACCGTGTGTGTTAATGTTCCAGAACATTTTATTTAGTTGGAATGTTCCGAAGTTTGCAGTGTCTCTGAAAGTGAAACTTGGAACATATTTCAGTATGATAGTCTGCTAAAGATGTTAGTATGTAGGTATATGTATGTATTTAAAGGTTTTTTGTTGTACACTTCTACCCTTTCCACAAGTTTTCTCTTCTAGAGGTTTGCTGGTAGAAATTTCATATTTTTATTAAGCTCGCCTGTGTACATTGTTGTATCCTATTTATAATTATTGTTTATGTAAGTGTCTTGTGTGCAATAAAGAATAAGAATAAGAATAAAGACTTACCCAACTTTAGATTTTTGGAGATAAATTTGTATATCCTAATCAGTAATAGACTCGCTTATGCTTGATAAGCTGACTAAACATGGGTGAATATACATATTTAGTTATAATGGCTTCGATGTAAAGCGTACGATTGTACACTATATATTTGTGTTTTTTTTCGAGTTTTTTATATAATATTATAGTGGGACATTAAGTTGTTTCTGATGCATTTGTTTTGTTCTTTAGAACTTACCTTCAGACCCAACCGACTGAGTGTTACAAAAAAATATATAAGAAACCTAAAATAAATAATACAATAATATATTGGGACATTAACACACACGGCCATCTGATCCCAAACTAAGCAGAGCTTGAACTATGGAAACTACATATAATACTTTTTTTTTGTAAATACATACATATATGGATAATTACACCCAGACTCAAGACAAACAGACATGTTCATCACACAAATGTCCGACTTGTGTGGGAATCGAACCCACGACATATCAGACATTTAATAACATAGTACCCCGACTGTTTTGCCCAAAGGTATAGGCCGAGGTGAATATCACTCAATTTTCGCCGGCTTAATAGTTTAGGTCCCATACGTAATAGGGGGCGAGCCTATTGCCGTTAATCGAGTACTATTCCATACGTCAAGCTGCTACTAAAATCCTCTAAGCGTATAAGAAAAGTCTTTTTGCTCAACCCGGGAATCAATCCGTTACTAAGCGAATGCACTTAGCACTGAACTACCGAGGCAGTTCTAAGGAAGGTTTAAAAAACAACACACATTTTATAGCAAGTACACTGACTTTCATTTACTTGACCACATTTTAGACAATAACGTTTCAAAACAAATTCACAATATCGATACAACAAACAGTTTGGTTTAGATTTGACATCAATATAATTTACCTTTTGTTCGATTGAATTTCTTTGACTTTTATTAAAGTGCTAACCTCAATAAATAAATATCCAGCGTGAAGACAGGATATAATTATCTAGTTCGTAGTCAGGGAAGTTACTTCTATGTCAAGTTATGAATGTAGCGAGTTTATAATCCAGGCCTGACCAAAAATAGTGCAGAAATTTATTTTTTATTTTGCATCATTACGCAGTCAGAAAAAGAGGCTGTAGCCCGCTGCACTTCAACATTAAACTTGAAGATGTGCTCCACGAAGCCAAAGATAGCGTTGGCCGTCAGAGAGCGCATCATTTTCTAAGAAATATTTACTACCAAGGGTCGTGATCACATACGCTCAAGACACACCGCTGGAAGCGTGGTGGAGTGAATTTGAAGTCAACTATATATTAAAAACCTTAATCACCTTGACATAGAGTAAATTATTGTTTAGCAAGAATAAATACGCGAGTGGCGCGCTCTTAGTTTCCTCAAGCTATAGTAATAATTGACCATATGTAAAGGTTGTTAATGTTTATACTAAATTGTTGACCTCAACGGCATTCTGCTAACGCTGGGCCATAGGTATATGTGATCACGGTCCTCGGTAATGAGGATTCGATGCGAGAAAGAGAAGGCTACAAGATATTCAATCGAACAATTGTTCATTTTACTTTAAAGGTACAAAACACTGATTTATATTATTTTATTACCTATCTACACATGTAACGTCAAAAAACATTTAGTTTGTATCCACAGAGATTTCTTAAGACTACATTTTGTTCACATCGTGAAACATGAATTAAAGTAGAACAATAAATGTGCTACACATTTCAATTAAAAACTATCGGAATTGGACTGCTTCACAAGATTCAGAATACCTAGTAAAATGATTTTTAATAATGGAATGTAATAAAAATAGGTTCCTTTTACTCTTTCTTACTTTAAATTGTATGAAACTCGAGATTTAATAAAATATTTCCATTTTTGACTTATTCCAGATTTTAGTATTATTTCATAATACAGTGGACGTATTTTGCAATAAATGTGTTTTAATTTATCTTATTTATTTAGGAAACAAACAATACAACATATTTAGTTACTATGAAACTATTCACAATACATTATTTAGTGACATTTTCAACAAATTACTAAACAACATAGTAACAAAAGTCTTTGAAAACAATAGACAAATGTCTTTAAAAAAATAAACTAGGTAGGTTATACATTAATTTAAATAAGTTATATTTTAAAAATAAATGTGATCTAATACGGTTTTTAAACTTAGGTAGAGAAATTATCAAGAATCATGCCTAGATAACATAGATCATCTTTGGCAATATTTTTTTTATTAATACTGATCTAAAGCGGTTTTTCATGTGTATACGTCACTACATCATATTATTTTGAATATCTACGTCAAATCTGGAATATTATCAAGCGAGTTAAACAAATCGTCGTTTGTCTTACTGTCTAATCTTTTGTGTTTCAGTAGGTAGAGTTACTTTGTTTGAAGATGTGTTGGATTAATTGTATGGTTTTATATACTAAGTTTTGGGTACGATAATTTTGTTATGACAACGATTCACTAGTTGTATCCACCGCGTGATCATATAATGTATCTTGGGACATGCTGATTGTCCCCTTAATAAAGTCACTAGTGAATAAATTGTTTTAATTAACTTTTTCATTCAATAACAATCACAACACACAACACATTAAGTACGCCATTTACTACAACAACAATTTTATCATTAAGTAGATATAAGAAAAGTTTAAAAAAAAAAAAAAAAAAAATAATAAATCATCCGTAATTTCATTATTTTATAACACATTTAGGAGAAAGCATAAATTTGTCTTTATCTACATGAATTACAAAGCCACAAACACCAATTTTTTTTTCCAATAATTAAATAAAGTTTAGATTTTACTGATATGAAAATAGCTTGTGATAAGTAAGGACTATATGGCATATATACGACAGTTAAAAAAATAAGATTATGTCATTAAAGAAATACGTAATTTAGATATTATAGTCATATAGATTTAAGATATGTCTGCGACTTAGCTCTTTTATGAGAAGAAGGAAATGGATAGTTTAAGATTAAACATTTACTGTTAGAAACAACAATAAACATTATTCTTTATGTACAACATTATAAAAATACTTTTACATCCGACAAATTGTATAGCTTCAAAAATGCTGTCAATTTCCATATAAAAGTACAATTTTATGGATTTTTATTATTTATTAGAATGATTTATTCAAGTTTTAAGTCTAATAAGGTAAATTAAAAGTACCAGAAATAAGTAGAAAATGAAAAATGTTTCTAATATAAGATAGGAGACTGAACTTTAATTTTCTTGTACACAATTTTCTCTGTCGTAACCATTTAAAAGCTTATATTAACAAGGACCTATATGTATATTTGATTCATAACTACCAATATGCTTATAATAATACATTTATAAATCGTTATATTCATTTTCATCGTCAATTAGAGGTCCAGCCTCAAGTTTCATAAGAATACAAAGAAGTCAAGAAAGCGTCAGATTTCAAGAGAGATATTCACTGGCAAAACCTTGGTATGCCACTATCTAATCTATGCTAGCTGTTCTAGAAAATGGAGAAGAGCGCGTCTTTACCTCGAGTACCCCACCGCATATCAGCGGCCGCGCTTAGAGGAGGTACTCTCATTGGTCTGGTCTATCAAATGATGTATT
Organism: Meganola albula; assembly: GCA_936450015.1. Taxonomy (NCBI): domain Eukaryota; kingdom Metazoa; phylum Arthropoda; class Insecta; order Lepidoptera; family Nolidae; genus Meganola; species Meganola albula. The sequence continues at coordinate 4,866,801 of OW388155.1, read as the reverse complement.
TGGCGTACTCTCCACTTTCTTTAACACTATTTTGAATGCAAAAGTATGTTTAGGAGAAACAGATGCTGGGCGTGGGGTCTGCGGAGACCGAGGTGGCGGTTCAGGTGGCATTTCAGAACGAGTTCTCGTACGCCGAGGTTGGGGTGTATTCCGAATCGCTGGAGCAGATGTTGGCTCCTTCGGTCGTTGCGGAGACAATCTATTTGGAGATAAACGACCAGAAGATGGCTCTGGAGTAGCAGGAGGAAGCATCAAAGGAGGGAGATTAGCACAAGGTGAACCACGGGAACCACGACGCTCCTTTAAGCCCATAGGAGGAGGCGGTGAGGCAGGAGCGTCATCTTCGGCCGCGGCTACGACCACAACCGGCTCAGTTATCACTAATGGCATATTGAGCTTTGGTTCACTAGCATCTGAGGCGATAGATCGTCTGAAGTAATTCAAGCCATTCTCAATTTCAGCAAGTGCACGCCTTACAAAAGGAAAGCTTTCCGAGATCTCTGAAGTAGATTTCCGAACGGGGAATTCAGTTTCACTATCACGTTTTCTCGGTCTACATCTTTCAAAGGTTGGATCAGCAGACGATGCCACAGTTTCAGATACCTGCCTCGTCAAAGCAGCATGCTTAATGGAATCCGATTTAGATCGGGGTTCTCTAGTTTTTGGTGTAGGAGAACGTCGATCACCAAACTTCTTGCTGGCTGCACGTTTTATAGAGGAGAACAGTCCGAGTTTCTCAGGAGGCTTATCTGTGGGGCCAGGAGTAGGTACAACGGGAGCAGAGGAAGGGCCGGGTACGGGTTCAGGCGCGGGACGGGGGAGGTTCCCCTCGCGTTAGTTGTGCCGAGAGTCTGATGACGGAACATCGCTCGAGCCAGTTGAGGAGAGGGTGGTGTTGGAGCCGTAGGGGTCGAGCGATGATTGCACAGACATAGAACGGCCAGCGCGCCGCACTCGCGCCGGGGACAGTTTACCAGGATCTATGCTGGCCGGGTCTGCCTGCAACAAGAGCGTTTTCAGCACTCTGTTCCATCACTACGTCAGCTAAAGTAGTGTAGATATTTACACAAACCATCTATAATTTAGTTAAAAAAAATAAACATAGTAATGAGAAACGCAAATCGCACCTGGTAAGCCAAAGCGTTCATGAGGATCGAGTAGGGCACCAATCCAAGCGGGTGAACCTCCCTCATCAGCACGTTAGCAGGGATCTTATGAAACTGAATGTACTCCAGAAAATTACCAATCACGTCTTTGAGGCACATGTTTGGATTTGTGTCGCAGTATTTCTTGCTCCACATCAGCGCTGCCTGAAAAATACGAACACAACCCTTTGATTGATTATACTAAAGAAAAACTTATTTTTTATTTGATTATTCCAATCTCTCCTTTGATGTATTTACTGAATTCAGTACCAAAACTCTAGCTTCAATCATTGTTATATTGTTGGAGGGAAATGAAGTACCCACTTAGTTTATTTTACGAAAATTAGGTTCTATCACAAAGTACATATTTTTATTAATATTGGAGGCACATCTGATTGACATACAGTCTAATGATTTGCAGAGCATATATTCCTCGGAATTTATTTCAGGTAACCTTACCTGAAATTTGGTAAATTCATCAGCACGAAGTTCATCTCTAGCCAGAATTAGGCGCACAACATGTTGGGGAAGCAAAGTAAACGAGCCTAGGTTCAGCACATCGTTGCCATGTTCATCTACAAATTCAAGAACCTGGAAAACGACGAACAACACCGTTTTCATATTTTATAGCGTAACGCTTGTATTACCCAATTTTCGCCAACAATGTTCAGGTCCCATACGTAATAGGAGGGCAGCCTATTGCTTACAACTAAGGTTTTCTAAGTATTTACGAATAAATAATGCAGTTATTTTCAACAAAACTGAAATATAGTTGACAATGAAATTTATCTAAATAATTAAAATTACTAAGTTGTATACAAAAACTTAACATATCTAAAATCTTAGTTTTGAAAAATTCCCCCGCATTGCTGTTTTCCGGAAACGTGCCCAGAAGGCTGGCAGCATCCCCGCTAAATGGCAATACTAATCTTAAGAATTGGTCATAGAAAAATGTTCACAACAATTAAAATTAGCTTACTTTTTGCACAAGCGATTTAGTGCATTTGTATTGAATATATCTTTCAGCAGACGCAAGCAGAGCGCAAACAGTGTCCACAGTGATGCAGCATTGCACAAAACCAGCGCAGGCACGGCGAAGTTCATCCAATCCGTAGTAATCAGCGGCATTCATGACACCTGAAACATTAAAGCGAAATTGGAATAACCTTGAAAAATTCTAAATTACCTACTTCTAAAACATTAGTGGAATCGAACCAATGTCCTGTTTATAGAGACTGCGCTAGCTATGGTAATGAAGAAGGAAATATATGTGTTAGTGTTTTATTTCTGTAATTAGAAATTCAACAATTTTCCCCTGAGTTACGGTAATTAGAAAATATAAATTTTATTTATACATAAAATTTAGTTAACTCTTGAATAGATTAAACCAAGGCAATTTTATCCAATATCCTTCGAACTTTATAAGGACTAAACTTTTAACATTACATGTAGCTAACTTGAAAACTCTCAATATTCTCTTTTGTGTTGTTTTATCCATTTGTAACGAGAAGTAATAGGTAGTTATTAAACTCAAAGAAACTGTAAGCAATTTTACAGCTTTAATTATAAATTCCTCCTTCTAAATTAACGGTACCTACTTTCCGTAGTTGCTATAAAAGTCAGTGAAATAAACCAGTGTAACTAACAAATCTCTTTTGTAGTAAAAAAAATAGTTGGGCATACCGTCATGTATCTAAATCTATACTAATATAATAACTACAAAAAATGACCCGTCTGTCTCTTGGCTTTACACGTTTAAATTGCTGCACTGACGGGCGTAGAAAGAAAATTTACTTAAATAATAACTTCAAAAGTAGTTAGACTACTTTAAGGAATAAGAAATTAGACAAGTACGCCTAAAAAAAATTCACATTTTTACAGCTATTGATAATACTGATCTTTTGCTCGAGTTATACTAACTTTCAGGTGACATGTATAAGATTACCTATATCTAACGTAAGTATTAGGTAGGTGCTAGACACACTTAAAATTGACAGCTGCGTAAATGAGAATGTAATAAAATGAATTGATTGAATAAATGAAACCAAAATGATCCAAATAGATATCCTATGGAGGATTTAATGTCCTCGAGAGTTAATTAATAGATAGATAATAACCAATATCTAATAAAAAAGATAATAATGATTGAGCACTTGATATCTCGCTTTCCGAGATTTTCCCTTTATTTATTGTTACCTACTATTCGTTTTCGTTGCTATGGATTCAACCTTGATTGAATCAGTTAATAACAGTAGATATGTACACAAAATACTTGAAATAGTCGTACAAATAATTAAAATAGGGTATGAAAAAAGAAGCCTACTAGGATACGGTTGGTTTTTAAATTATATTTCTGAATGTCATCATATATTTATGTCGCAGCGTGTACCCTAAAAAGGTAGCAAGATAAGGTAAAGGTAGCTAGCCTTAACTAACAGTTAGATGTCACTTGCGATAGCATTAAGCCTGTCAGTTTTCAAACTCTAAAGACGTCAATGTCACTCAGGTTGCTTGTTATTTAAATGTCTTTGTCACTTCATGCCCGCGGTGTGTGCAAACCAAATTTGATTTCATAAAAGGCATCCGTTTCCATCCAAACATTTTGTGAATATTTGTGACTAAGGAGGTGCCTTAAGAAAGATATTGATTACCTTTCTGTGGTGTTATTTTGTGTATTTAATGATCGCAACCCTATGGGTTCGAAGTGTATATTCATTAATTAAGATCGTCGGTGACATTGTCATTGAAAACCTATTCTAAATGATGATGATATTCATGACATCATTTAAATATAAACTAAAAGGACATCTGCCGCCGTAGTGGTTACTTCTATCCCTAATCTAAAATCTTGATGATTCAAACACAAATTGCCAAATACAAAGTGTTAATACGGAAATAAATGTTTATTTACACGATTATGGTAATAACAATAACTTTTTGCGTTGCTTTTGATACGAAAATGTGCTCTAAAGTAATAGCTAACATAGTTCATATATAACTCAATCAGTTCTGTCTTGCGTCTCCGCTGCATAATGAATCGAATTGGCAAAGAAGATGTGGTATACGAAATTGAGTTCAAAATAAGTGAATGATTCCTTAAGTTTATTATGTTTCATAATATCATGTTTGGTTGTCTATACTTCAGTACAGTTTCAAATGGAGTTATTATTAATACAAAGCTTTGGCAATTAACTAGGTACTGATGACTTTGTAATCTTATTTCAATGCCAATCTTTGATACTTAGTTCAATATTTCGATTCGCAATATAAAATCCACTCTTCCACGCTCCAATTCACTCATTGTTATTAAATCGGAAATTGAATCAAGTTCTCGTTTTTATTCCTTATCGTCTGGACGAACCAATTTTGTTTTAGATCCTTCGACAGTTTTGACGAATTGTAATTTAGTTTAGTACTGCTTGAAGGTAACCTTTCCATTGTATTTTTAATTTTGTTGAAATTATTTTTCACAAATATGAATTTTTAAAGGATGAAAATAATACATTTACTACATATTTTGCATCAAAAATAACCAGAAAATCAATTATTTGATAACCATAAATGTTTTTTTTTATTATTTAAGCAAATTCAAACTTGCTGCTGTAATTAATATTCGTATTGAAACCTTTGATCAGAATATAAATATTTGTTTACTACGATTGGTTAATAGCAATTTTTTTAGGCATAACTTACCAAGCAATGTTCGAGGCTGAAGGGTCACGCAACCAGTATGGATGTATTCAATCAGTTGGCGAAATACATCGGGTTCGAACTCTTCAATGATCAACGTTTGATGCTGTTGCGACGATGGCTGTCATAAAAGAAATAACATTTTATGTATCTTTAAATAGCTTTCATTAATATGGGGAGGTTAATTGCTTAATCTTTTGTTGATCTTGAATTTAAACGAAGTTTGATCCGCAAACAAAATAATATCATAATTATTATTATAGGCAAATCAGATATTTTATGTGAACAAAACCAAGTTTTTTCAACATTTGTATAAAATAGATATTAGTTATAGTTTCTGAGTCTGGAAATGTGTGCGTAGAGCGCCAAGCAAATGATAATAAGATTAATTGGTGCATCATTATTTTATTTACAATTACAAAACAAAGAAATTCAATGAGAATTTGAGTACCCCATTAAATATTACGTAAAACGAAAGCTATAAAGGCACAAAATACAATCTGCATAATCGAACACTCGATAAAAAAGTTCCCGGCTGTCGATGAAAAATGGCAGGTGATTTGCATGTAATTTCCTGTTTCAAAAGAAACAAATTCAGTGATTTCTTTAATTGAATAAAAAAATATTTATGTAACAGAAACTTTAAAAACTCTTATTGAGATCTATTAAGACTCCGAACGCGTCATTATAGTAGCGAGTATAGCAGCAAACTCGAATTTAAGATGTACAAAATTATCAAACGTGTAATTATGACTATATATTCAAAGATAAAATTACGAATATTAACCGTACAGACATTACTAACATAGACAACGTTACGAAGGCAGAAATAAAATTGCATGCATTAAAAAACTGTTGGCACATTGAATAACATCGAACACTTGCTGAAAAAAAGTTGACCAATACAATCATGCAACACATTTGTGACCCAATGACCTAATCAATAACATTTTTTTATGAAATAGATACCAAAACTAGTAATCAGAAAACGATTTTCAATCCTATCTACATTGTGTTAAGTGGAAAGTTTATATACAGTATGAACACCAAGAAATGAAACTGTTACAGAGTGTCGCCTAGAACACCGCTCAATTTTGTCTTTACCTCTTGTATTGGTGCCAATTGCTGCGCGAATGTCGACCTCTGTAGCGAATAGTAAAAAAACGTTAACAGTTTTCGTTTTGGTCTTTCAATCCTTAGAAATATATTTTCCTTTATAATGATCACCCTTTTTTCAAGCTTATTGGGCATGTTTTGCAAAGATTATGTAAAATATACTATAGATACATTTTGTTGTATAATCTACTTGACTCGAAACAAACACTGAGATGTCTATTAAATAATAAATAATGTTAATCAAAAATACTTCTTGAGTGATTTGAGTTTCTTTTGCCTATAAAATTTAATTGTAACTGCCGAATTTCATATAACCTTTTCTAGTTATTTTCTTGTCAAATCTATAAATTTTCTAACATCATAAATTCTTGCTGTACATTCTAACTTAAAACGCACCAATATTTTCTTCATTCATATATTAAACTTATTTATTGGACAAAAGGTTCTCAATCAAATGGGTTCAACATATATCATTCTCTAGCAATCCATTATCATTAACAAAAGGTTAACCAAACTATACGTATTCTTACCTGTTGAGCTGCATTTTGTAGATTTAGTAAGGGCTCCGAAGACCTCTTCAGAAACAATCTCAATTTGTTCTCCCTCGGTGCTGGTTCTTTCTTTCTTTGGGGACTCGGAGCTTGATAGAGTAGCTTTTGAAATACTCTGCACCAAATAGAAAACATACTGGCAAATTTAAGACACTTTTTGTAGTCAATAGTTACCTAATCATGGATATTTTCTTTAAAATTTGATCTTAACGAAAGCCTTTTTAAACCACTAGATTACATTGTTCTTAAAATAATTCATATCGGCTAAGTCAAACAGTTATATACATTTAAATAGAATGGCTTTAATTTCTTTAACTTTATCAATGTATAAAACACGTCTGGTGATGTTTGGTCAGACGCAAAGTAAAGGGTACAAAGGGATGCCTCAGCATAATTATGCGCTACGTTTGAAACTTCTTGTGTGCAACTTTTGTGCTTCACAAAGCTTTCATCTGTGCTCGAGTTATTTAATTCAACTTTATTGTATAAAGCTCTAGAAAAGAGATAACTTTTCTCCTGATACTTATATTTTAAAGTTATTTTATCTAACACATTTCTATTTTTACTTTAAATAGTTTTATAATCCTATTTTTGACGTACCTGCTCCGAGCAGCCAGTACTGCTTTCACAGCACAGACTGGCTCTCTGGTATCTCCTACCAGGAACGTGACGTCACACAACTCGGGCATAGAGGCCAAGAACTTCATATCCTCAGCCAAACCCGATTTGTTTTCAAAAGTGCTGAGGTCGGGTTCGGCCTCCATCACCGCTAATGCCCCACTTCGCATTGACGACTGCACAAATATCAAATACACATTAAACATTTTGATTAATTTCGTAAAGAAAGTTTGGTATGTTAATAATCTTCCTTCAAATTTGTATAAAATGTTTTGTAGACCAATTTTTTCTTACGTAATCTTCAGAGACTTTACTTCCGCCTCAATAATTCCTTTTTACTGTTACTGAACAAATAACGTCTTTGATGTTTTTGGCATTTAAAATCTAGTCGATATTTCTCAAGGAGGCAACAATAGCAACTCCATTTCGGATCAAAAACTGTTGACATAAATAAACTAGTGAACTAAATGATCCATCTACTCTCACTGTGCCTGTACTAATCCAACAACGTAAACACAGAATTGGATAATCTACGCCAAGGTAATCTTTATATATCAAAGCCAGGAAATTGAGTAGTTAACTCTGGACCCTCTCAAAGGCGAACTTAGAATTAAGTTTGCTTAAGATTAATTATAAATCGCACAGACGCTAATTGCATTGGTTGTTGATTTCAGAGCTTTCTATTAACGAAGTTTTGCTTTACACGTTGTAATTCATAAAATATGGCCGTATAGAAAACGATCCGTCTTGATTTTGTACAGCTAGCAGAGGTAAGATTATACACATAAAATATGAATTTATTTATCCATCAGTGAAAAAAAAAATTAAAAATTTGTTCTGAATTAACGACTTCGATCATCACAAATTCTACATACAGCGAGTAGGGACCTTTAAGCATAAACTTAGTGATATTACAAATAAATGAAATCTCATAGCGACTTTTTTAATTATTTATCCAAATTCAGAACAAATTGTGATATATTTTTTTCAAATCGGCTAAGTTACACTCGTTTGCTGTTATAATATGATTCGATATATATGTAAAGTCAAGCTAAATATCTCACGTTTCTGATAGATTGCGTACTTGAGAATGGAACGTTACGTTATATGATTGCCAAACGGTAGATTTATCGATGTTTGTGAGTTAACCGAAATCATAAGCTTTGCTTCTTTGTTCAAATTTAATTCCAGAAACATTTTATAAATTGTTATGACTTTGAAATTTTTTTGAGTCAACTTTTCAATGCAAATTTTAAACGTCATTCATAGTTTCCACAGAAAAACCCAACCAAAATGCTAAAGACAACATCTTTTAAAATTATTTCAGACATTAAAAATGCAAAAGTATTGGTTAAGAATGATGGAAATTTATTTAAAACACTAAAGATAAACAGGCATAAAAAAAACCTGTAAGATAAAATAAAGCTTTTCAATTTCATAACAACTTGCCTACTGTCGTAACCATCTAATTGAAGACATAATACCGCTTGTAGTGCCTTTGTTGAACCTTATGAAATTCAAATCCCTGAATCATAGCAATCTTGAGATCACTTGAATGGATTTCTCCCTACCGGAACCCTAAGTGTTTGATCCTAGCTATGCTTTTAAAGGTTGAAAGGGTCTTAAAGGTTTGAAGTGTTTTACGTCACTAAAAGGTATGCAAGCTAAGAAAAATGCTCAGATATTAAAGGTCGGAGCGAATATTTTTTAGAGAAAATATACGACAATCTTACGATAGTTAAACACATTTTTAGAAACAATTTTATATCTAGTAACATAAATAAACATTTAATTAAACTTTCGCGTTGCGTTATTGAACATTAATAAACAACCTATTAACGCAATCACCTTTTGTTTGGCTTAATTACCTAATTGCCCAATAATTATGATCAGAATGAAATGTCCTTATTTTAATATTTTACCTATTTCGAAAATGAGTGAAATTAAAAATCTAGGTTCTACTTAAAAAAAAACATCAGACTTTGTTGATGCCAAGTTAACAAGTCCTAACTCCATAGCTTCATCTTGTTTAGGTGGATTTCTTGAAACCACCTTTAGATACTATAGTCAAACCGGCTAGCTCCCGACTGAAATAATACCCATTGTATTGTTATAAAAGATACGAGCGAATTTCCCGGGTTCTTTTATATTTTCCAAGATAATTATGACTCTAACAGATACCAAGTTCAATACATGCTTGTATAACACGAGTTTTAATTATTATTTCACTGTAATGGCTTCTGCAGAAATAATTCCGCAATTTTGGTAGTTTCAAGTTTAAATATAAGTATAAATACCGACGCCCTAAAAGCCTGAACGGACTTGCGGTGTACCGCGTGCAAGTGGCCGCACTTTGATTTATATATGAAACAACAGGATGTCAACAGCATTGACATACGGCCATCTATTGAAATATGCGGCTGGTCCAGTCTGGTTAACCGCTAGTGCGTTCACGCTCTAAGATGCCATTTTTTCTTCCTTAATTTAACTTGCTGAAAAAGTAGCTAATTATCAATTCGTCACAAGGAAAAATCTACATATTTTGATTTTTAACAAATAAGGTGAGTTTATGAAAGAGGTAATTTAAAAGTCGGTAATATACACGGTTTTTCTTCATGTTTTCCTATTTCAAAATTCTATGACTATTTTTTATTCATGGAAAGTATAAAGATTAATATTAGAAATAGTTTCTTAAAGTTCTTGAAAATTAATTGGTTTCTTGAATTTGAAAGAGCAGGAATTAAAATTTCCAATTAGTATGAATATAAAGGTACTTACTTCGTCTAAACTGAAGTGTCTAGTTATAGTGATATCCATTTTGGAGACGTTGATGATTGAAATAAAAAGCAAATACTATTCCGAAACAGACCACCGACCGAGAGGGCGTCAGAGCGACGACTGATGGAAAATAGGAAATGGAAGTGACGCGTGTTTCCACGATGAATAAAATGTTTGTGGTCTAAATGAAATTTCAGTTACCGCTCGAAATTAATTAAGTACGTCGGAAAATGCTGTATATTTGAAATGAAAATAAAATTAATTTAACATTCTTGTTACGGAATGATTGAGCGTGCTGTTAATTAACAGTTAAATGTTTTTGGTAATATTCCTAGAAGCTTAACGAAATGTTTTGAATCATATCAGAATCTGTTATCTCCGTAACTTCATTGTCAGTGATAGCAAGTGTGACTAAATTGTTCCTAGCTTCGAATCTCAGACCGAGTAGAATTTGTTGTTTGGTAATAGCTTGGAGTTGTGGTTTTTTTCAAAGAGCGTGTTGGATCCATAAAGTTTAGCAATGTATGTATGTGATTTTCAAGTATACAAATGTAAGCAAAGGCAAAGAAAGGTATTACAAGTTGTGTGTTTCTATAGACAAGTCGTTGTCACAGAGCGCTTAAAAGGATGGACCAATTCTGTTGATCTAATTCAGGTTTCAAGAAAATCAGCTATCACTTCGACCCTTTTTTTAGTGTCACAAGGCTGGGCACGGGTCTGCTCTTAACTATCTTACGAGTTGAGAGAGTTTAGATCTTAATCCACACACGCTGGCCAAGTTCGGGTTGGAGGATGTCACATGTCCTTGAATTATTAGTTCTTAGATATGCCGGTTTCCCCACAATGTTTTCCTTCACCGATGTTGAGCAGCGAAAACGAAACAATTTACACAAAGATAACGGGCACGACCGGGAATGGAACCCGCGACCTTCTATTCCTAAGGTGAGGCTCGTACCGCTGCACTGTCGCTGCTCAATCCAATTTACGGATTACTTATTTAAAAATTAGCTAACCCTTATGGTCGTGGTCTACATAAAAAGGGATACCTACAATTACCTTAACTTTTCGATATTTAAAATTTTATTTTCATAATTTTTGAAAGTATCAATCACTTATCGAATCAATTCGCATATCTCAAAATCAACTGGCTGGGTTTAATCCTTTTTCTGGCTTACGTACGGCAGACATTTAATTTTTCATACTTTATTTCTACTGTTGATATTTGATAACAAATAATACTTTGTTAAATAATTATTTACTTTCATTTCCCTATAATCTTATTTTAAAATTAACTTTAATCAGTGTATGAAGAGGTGTAGAGGCATTGAATTTAACATTGTCAGATAAAATAGTCACTTAGTTTTCCTCTATTAAACTACAACATGCGGCAACAATGTAATATAAGAGATAAATAAAACTATTTTATTTTATTTTTTAATGTACTTGACTTTGAAATATAGATAACAGGTCCTTGCCTACAAAACTTTATTTGAATTATTTTGTCACCGATCTTTAATATTAATTTTATGGAACTAACATGAATCTAAACTCAAAGTTTGAGAACATGAGACTGAGAAAAAAATAAAAATTTGAACATTCATTTTGTTCCGACGTGTGATTTGAACCCGCAACCATGCTAACCCCTAACTAAGTCAACAATATAAAAAGATAAACTAAGGGCAGTAAGCTCACCCCTTGTTATTTGACAAACCCGACAAAATGAGGGTGATATTCACCTCTCCATACACCATCGAGTAAAAAAAATACAAACGTGAGTGCTATGCTATGAAACAAAGTTGCTGTCTATAACTGGTAAATATTTATTTTTTATTCTTCGATACGCTGGCGCTTGTTATGCAGTCTACGATGGAACGCACCAGCCCAGTATACCGATTCACTCGTGATTGCGAATGATTATCTGTGAGAAGGTGGCAGTGGAGTAAGCCTCCATATGGTTAGAAACCCTAAAGAAGCAACAATTCAGACACACCCTCTCTGCATGGTGTCATCAGACATCGCACCAGAACACGGCAAGGCCGCTAGGTGAAGTGGCTTTGTCTGGTAGGAGGTCACTAACCACGGCCTACCTAATTAATGAGTTAATTATAAATAATATTTTTGTGCATAATTGGTCTACTTTTTCATAACTCGCTTCATATATCCTGATTGACTGAGCTTTGCTTAGGTTCTATCAAGATGTCTCACAAAAGTCCTTCTATTAAAAATAAAGCTTTAAAAATGTAAGAAAATTATATATCTGTGATCCGAACTGGGATCATCTAGTTTTATAACCGTCCAATCTCCCGTCTGAGCTATCATAACGTTTGGAAGTGGCGGAAATTTACTTTGTACTCTAATGATGTCAAGGCAGTTTTTCATAGCCTCAAAACATGAATAAAATGACGTTTAATGAAAATGAAACCTAGCTAGATTAATTATCACCCCCGAAACCTCCTGCATGCAAAATTTCACGTAAATCGTTGGAGCCGATATCGAGATCCAGATTATCTATATATAAAAATGAAACCCGTTTTCCGTTGTCACGACATCACGCGTGAACGGTTGGACCGATTTCGCTAATTCTTTTTTAAAAATATTCCTTTAAGTACGAGGATGTTTCTGAATATTTCTCTGCGTAAGAGAAATATTTAAAAAAATGAAAATTTAGAAATCGAAGAAGTGCCGAAAACCGGGTTAGATACCTATTATTTATTATTGGTTATATTCGGTAGGTCTGAGACCCGGTAGATGGCACTGCTTTACCGGGCAGATCGACGTCTGCCGGGTCCGCTAGTATATTTATATATATACAAGAATTGCTCATTTAAAGGTATTAGATCATTTATGTTGTTTCCGTGCCTCGGAGAGTACGTTAAGCCGTCGGTCCCGGTGGTCATTTAACACGTCTATGACAATCGTTACATGTAGTCCGAAACCAATATAATCTGGCACCTGATCTAACCATATCGGCTAGTGGTTCCCTACGGGTTTCGAGGTCTGAAGGCAGTCGCTCGTATTCTGGTAGCTAGCCGCATCAGGTTAGACTGGGAGCCGACCCCAATAGAAATGGGAAAAAGGCAAGGGTAATGAATGATGAGATCATTTTTGTTGTAACTAGTATGTTTCTTAATTTAGAATAGTAGTTAGAAACCAATTTACAAATCTCATTCTGCTTAACTGTTTGCGCCACACACGACCGACTCCTGTACAAAGTGATTAACTCCTGTATATGGGGCATACGCACCGACCCGTAAGCGTTTGCTGCCTCCCCAATAGACAATATCGATTTTGACTTAGTACTTACACCTCAATTAACCATTTTTAAATCTGTATTTTTGGTTAATATTTGGGAAGCAATGATCTTATACCTATATGCAGATATGTTTTTGATCATCTACCTATCAGTACCTTATTTAAACAAAAATTCAAGGTATACTAACAACGCTAAAACGTTGTTATATGAACCAGAAAACTCTTTTAGTTGAGGAAAGGCAACAGCATTTTAATACAACTCCTGAACAAGATTCGATCAAATAACACTCGCTTGCAGTTGAGGCAGAGCACGGGCAATTAATAATTTCGAAAGAGATAGCAAATAGATATTTAAAAACCCCATTGAATATAGAAGTAAATGGTGAAAAAATAAATTTATTGGTACATTTCAACTACTATTATTAAATTTAAAAGATTATAGGTGTATTAATGAAGTAAGTTGTGAAAGTGAGGCTTGTAGAGCAAAAGGAGCTTAATATTAAAACTATAAACACAAACTATAAAATGAGTATAAATGTTAAAAGATGTGACTTAGTGGGACTAAGTTGGTCGATATTACAGATCTCAATGTAATGGCGAAATCTAATTAAATGAGGCGGCTAATATACATGTAAATGATTGCGTAGGGCTTACATTTATTTCCTAAACTTCCTTCAATCAAGCGTGGGTTAAATTGATTTACTGTCGTTTAGTCTACGACAAGTCAGATGTTCCACCCACGCATTTTGTCTGGAGTAACGCCCACGTCTTCATCGTGTAACAAACGTTTGTCATCAGATAACGGTAACCAAACAGAACCTACCTGTTGATGTTTCTTCTTCACCTCAATGACACTAGTAGTTTTTCAATAAAACCCTAAATAATCTAAGTCGCTACACAGAATTAAATAATTATGAACTTAGCACACTGCATTCAAAAGTTCTAGAAAATAACACTGTATCATCCAGCTATAAAAAGCCTGTGACTAAAGAAGCTACTAAAGAAAAACACTACCGCTATGGATACTTTAAATTGCGATTAGAAAGCCATTTTCATTTGGTGCAGACTTATTTTTGTAAGTTGACAGGTTTTAATATGTCGAGGTAGAAAATACACACAACAGTTTCCTTTGGTGAAACGCATGCGCGAGTTCTAGGGCGCATGCTTGAAACTGATATCAATATGACGCTACTGCGATGGAAGGTCGCTGTTCAATGGATGAAGGTGAAACTTATGAATGAATCGGGGCACGTGAGAGCTTCATTTCAATTGAAAATTGGAAATTCACCATTGATAATACAAGCGAAGCCAATAACCTGTAGATGAAAATAACTTTTACTGAGGAAACCTATAGGCTCCATAACGTTTATTCAAAGACTATATAAAAGTAATACTTTGTAGTATTTATTTCTAAAAATAATTTCCAAAAACATAGTATAACTTTTCATTCTTTGCAAGGCACTTGAACAAGTTGACTCTCTCTCTGAGCTATATATTTTTTATCGATTATTTAATTCATTTAAATAATATAAATTTATATTTTGGAAATTTACGTGCCGTGATAGCCTGTACTAGCAAATAGTGCGACTTTACAAAACTTATGTTTTCTTTTCTAAGAAGATCAATCTTATTATTTTATTTAAAAATTAAATTAAAATTAGTAAAAATGTTAAAGTTAACGACCTCTTTTGTATAAACTGCTAACTACAACATAAAATGAATGACTAAAGCATTTATATACTTTGCACTACAAAAGAAACAACCCAAGCGTACAACGTAAACCTTAGGAGCGTACAGAAACCTCAGTTTTGCTATTATTCCGCCTTTTACCGAGATGGCGCTGTACCCAAAAAAGGAATATTCTGTAAAAAAAACCCAATTATATTATGATTTCTCTTTGCTTAGTACATTTTGACTAGCAAGTGTAATGTTATTTTCTTGACTCAGTTATTTGATTTTTTTTAAACTTTTCTGTTGTGTTTATTTTAAGTAGTAGGTAGTTTTATGCATCTGAATCTTGTTTTTAAATTGCTCAAAACCACAAATCTAAACTAATCCCATGCAATTTCAACAGCCATATAATAAAACTTAATTTAGATGTTTAATTAACGTTCTACCTTAGTAACAGTGAAGGTAGCAGCTGAATTTAATTCTAAGTACAATTTAAGACAATCTTGAAGGGACGTACGTAAGCTATTAATTAGAAGCATCAGCGTGGAATCTCATACGATTAGTAATGTAATGGAGCGGGAAGACGGCCGAGACGTTGATATATGTGCGCTTTAGTAGACATTGTTGGTAAATGACATGCCTTATTTATAATATAACCTTATGAACAAGCAATTTCCGTTTATAAATATAACATACTAAATAGAACGAATATCGGATACGGATTTAACAAATTCGATGAAAATTACTGTGTAAGAGTTTTTGGGGACGTTCAATGAGTTAGCTAGGTTTTCTTTTTAGTGAACATAGTTTTTCTAACGATTTCTCAAGCACGTTTACGTTTGATACCCAACAACGCAGGCAAAGTAATACGAAGAAAAGAATATTTCTCAAATAATCGTCACGCACGTTACAAGTGGTTCCTTTTACCAGTTTTACTATTGTATTTCTAAAATATAATGCTATTTTAGTTCTGAAACTATTTGTTATCACTATAGAATATAGAATATTCTTGCGCTAAAGTCTCACTAATATGAAATACTAATATCTCCTACATATTAGTACCGTATCTTATTATGACAAGCTCCATATTAGCTCTAGAATTCCATCGCTCACAAACCACTGAAACATTCTAGTATTATCTACGCAATCAATCACTTGATAAGCTACCATACAGGCAGTCGGAAGAGAACGTAACGAATGGCCTAAAGATATAATAATGCTGTTAATGCACGTTAAGAGACAATATTTTTTTTATTCATACCGAAAACTTTGAATACGCTTTTTTGAGAATTAATTTTTATCATCGTCATTAATTTTTTCAACTGTTAAACATAAACCTCTACTAATGCAAATCTCTGAGCAAGATTCACAGGTACTCTCACCTACTACTAAGTTACAGAGTAGATAATAATTAGTATGAATCTAAAGCTGCAATCAGAAAAAACTAAAATCATTTTGTAACTACAATATCTAAGTAAAAATCTGTAATACAAATCAGTAGCCAACTATTTCATTATACCAGCCGCAATAGGAACTAAGTAAGAGATTAAAGCGTTCCAGTCATCAAATACAAAAATATTGCCTTTTCTACCGTTGAATAATGCACATGTTTGATACTAAGAACATACTCAAAGTAAAATTGTTCGTAATATGAATTCTCGATCTGACGTCACATGCAAGCAAACTCGTGTGCTCGTTAAATTTTCTCCAAATTAGTCTAATATTCGTCACACTGATGACGTCACAACGAAGATGGTAATCCAAATCACCTGCCGTCGAGATAAATTTAGGGTCGTATTAGATGAATAGTTCCGTCCCTTTCCATCGAATCCCACTAAAGATGGATTACCAACCAAACTGAGATTAATTATGTTGGCCTTTATATAGACGTCGAAGTCTGTCTTCAATTAGGTTCTACCCAACATTATTTAAGTAGATCTTGGTATTTTTTCAATAGCGACTATTTCTTTGTTTATTTAAACTATTATTTCTAGTAATGAATATACTTTTTTTTATTTATTAACACTTGTCATGTTAATCTTTACATAATATTACAAATGCAAAAGTACCTAACTCTAAGTCTGTTTTTCGCTGTCACGCATAACCTAATCAACCAATTTGGATGAAATTTCGTACGGAAATAGTTTGTTGTTGACCCGGGAAAGGATATGTCCCGGGTCAACAACAAACTATTTCCAAACTACCCTATGGGGTAGTTTTCATCTAAATGCGCAAAAATAGGTAAATGATAACCGACATACGCTCAGGCGGAGCCCAGGCGGAAAAGTGGTCCAATTTTATATGAAAGTGCTTTTTTTAAACATACGTATGATCACACGAATAGTAATTGAAATAAAAAATACTTGCAAGCTTTACTCACTAACTGAACTGTTAACTGCTGAATTGATTTAAATACCTAGCTCATTTTTTTATATCGTATTATAAAGTACTAGCAGCCCGCCCCAGCTTCGCCCGGGTAGCTTCAGCCCACTCAACAATTTACAAAAAATGTGATAAATAAAGAACTGCTCAACCGATTTTGTGCAAACTTCACATAAACCATCTACTAAATAGTCCGAATAATACCTAAACATTTGGTTTGAATAGGTAAGCCCGTTTTTGAGCTATAAAATTACAACGAAAAGTGGCATTGATTTTTATATAATTATTCACTTAGATTACGACATTATTAACATGTACACTAGTATATAAGTAAAGATAGGAATTACAGCAAATTTAAATTTACAACGCTGAATAAAATCAGACATAGTGCGACATAGCTAGCTTAATTACTGAAAACCAGCAAACCGCGAGCAGTGCTGGGTCACAGAAATTATTTCCTAGATAATGGCACATTCCGACTTAACGCCATCTATTGTTGTACGTACACATGTTTCGTTTAATGTAGGATATTGTGCAAAATGATTGTTGAACGTTTGTGTACCTATATACTTAAGTTACCCACAATTTATTACGTCCGCATCAACTAAGGAGGCGATATATCTATAATCATGTTGGAAATATTATGTTTTGATTTAGTTATAATATTTTCTTTAATAATAATAATGTACTTTTTTAAACCTACCGAATTTATGTATTTAATAACGAAAATGTTTAGTTGATGCTTTGCATTTTATATTTCAAGTTTGTTAGAATCACCAAAAAGAAGAATCTCACAAAGTTTCAAGTATATATTTTACTTTTTATGGAAATAATTATGTCTTCCAGACTAAAAATTGTACAATTATTAGCACCAAAATAAAAATAAAAACATGTTCTCACTACAATATGTTGAAACAATTTATCCGCTTTGTCTTCAAAGAACATAGTGTTACCTACATTAGGCCATTCATAACGTCGTGCTCGAAAATGCCAAGTATATTTCAGAAGTACCAGTTTTACAACAAACGTAGCAAGCTCATATTATTGGGTGGAGTGAGAGTTTTTTTTTATAAATAAATCAAGTTATATTGACAATTGGCATGAATACTAATTTGGGCTCTGTGCTGGCTCCGTGCCAACCAATATCTTACCTACTCTTTATTTGACATAATTTCTTTACAATACTTTGTATCAATAAAAATACACGTAAATATGATCAATCATTTATCATTTAGTTTTTGCTTGTTATTTTTTTTTAATTGCAAGTGCAGAAATAAGTGAATTTCAACCTATCGCTATCCACTGTATTTATTTTTTATGTGTGAACTTACACAGACCTGTAGATACACATGCTTGCGTTTTCATAGTAGTTTTGACTGGCACTTCTGAATTTTATTATTGTGCGCAGAATTTTTCAAGAAAATACGATGCTATCCACATATGAGTTGAATTTAAACCGGCTTGAATTTTATGCACAAAAGTGAAACGAGACGCTGCGTTGTCTTGTCGACAGGATCGCCTTGGGATCACTTTAGAATTTGTTGTTTAAAAAGGACACTAAAAATACATAGTTGAGTCATTTAAACAGACTTAAAAAAGTTTTTGTTTGTTCAGACTCAACTTCAGATTATAAAAAAAAACATATTTTCATAGGAGCGGTGACACAGTGGTACTAATTGAATTTAAAGCCGTTTTATTTACTGTATCTAAAACATTGCCAGAAATCAGAACAAAACAAGGCAAACCCTCTTGATTTGCTCCAAAAACATAATTTGGGTAATTTTAAGAAAACTACTTCTAGTAGTATAAATATTGCTTTGATAATACTGTTTTCAAGACGAGGAAATGGAAGGAAGCTTTCAGAACAGTTATTGTGCACCTTATAATAACGTCATTTTAAACAAAAGGCCTCGGTGTTGTATAGTTATGACTATTATCTAGAGCTCCCACTGCAGAAGACCCATTTACTAGAACAATGCGGTTTACCTGTTAATTTTAACTTTTAGAGCAAACTGCGAGCTCAAATAGTTTTGATATGGCTTACAGAAATTTAAAACGAAACACGCAATTATCTCTGCCATAAAATTAAATTGCAATACGCATTCGTGTAAAAATAAGGTGGCGTTTTTTCATACTTAACGTAAATAAATAAATAAATGTTCTGGGACATTAACACCCACGGTCATCTGGTCCCAAGCTAAGCAGACCTTGTGTTATGGAAACCAGATAACTGGTATATACTATACATAAAATACTTTTCTTTTGTAAATATTCTTATAATAGATATTTACACCTTGACTCGACACAAACACAAATATTCATCACACAAATGTTTGTCTCGGGTGGGAATCGAACCCACGACCTGCGGCGTGAAACGCCAATGGCCCGTCGAATAATGTAACTTAACGTGTCAAAAGCAAGTATGTACAGCAGTTTTAAAATAAACACATGTTAGCAATTAACATGCGATTACAAATCGTAGTTTATAAACAGATATTTTAAGGACAGTGGTGTAGGTGCCTACATAGTCATAAGAAAAAGGTGCTAAGAACTAAGTTAGCCATTGCAAATATGTTTTACAGTCAGCCAGACTTGTACAGGTTCAAATCCTTGAATTTCTTCACAGTGCTGTTGATCCTGGTTTACACGAGTATCAGTGATGGGATTGCGGTGTTGGGTCAAGTCACACTAAACAAAGAAATGCTAGCTAAAAAGTCCGATCTAACCAGACCAGATCAAAGAATCTTGTGTAAATAGTATATACTACTGTTTCTGTCTGAAACACTGTTTAGTTTTTTGTTTTCATGGAATAACAGTAACAATTAAAAAGATATTCAATTAAAGAACCAAATGACAACGAAGTTAAGTGCCTATTTTCGTTCTTAATTACTAGTTTGTTCAACATTGTAATACTATAGTTTTAAATAATAGTTGTTTTTATATCTAATTAGTAAGAAATATATATTTTTTGCATTTTAATATTTAAAAATAATATTTGTTATGTGTATGTTTTATTAAGTAAAAATGCTTGAACGTTGATCCCGAGCGCCCGTGTACTTTTCAACGAAATTTCTATTCGTTTAATAGATTTTTCACTTGATCAGAGAGCTGGCCTACATTTTGGCAAAAAATTAAACATTGCCATAAAACGTAGAAATGTTGCCAGCCCTCTGGGTACATTCCCTCAAGGCATATAAATTCTTTCAGTTAAGGAACTGAAAGAATTTATATGCCCTATCTAGTTTTTCAATCAGAGTCTGAAATTATTTATTTTCCTACACTTTAAGTTACCCATTATACTTAATTGAATAAAATCTTGCCATCCTCTAAATATTAAGCAATTTCACACCCCACATGCATGTAAGTATTCCAGATAAAAGTAATTTACATACGTGTACACTAAGCTAATAAAAACGAAACGTGTAAAATGCAAAGAAAATAAGTACCCACTTACTTGAAATTAAATTAAAACCACCAGTAACGTTTAAACGATACTTTGTTCCCACAAAACATTAATTACTTGCTTCAGGAAATGAGGAGCTAAATGAACAAGAAACAGAAACCCGTTGAGTGTATGAAAACTGGATAAAAATGTAGGTATGTAGAATTTCTAAAGTAGGCTTAGTTAGGTTTGGGCTGTAATATTCCAACTCTTTAGTTCAACCAAATGAAAAACTATACTATTCAGTGACTATGTATCATTCAAATAGATAAAGAGTTTTTATATGGTACCACGCTTATCTGGTACCACGGTGCCAGACACACACATTTTTTTTTATTATATTACGGCGGCTGGAACCACAAGTAAACTTACTGATTATACGAAAAACAGTACGGTCAAATGAAAAATGTCTAGTTATAAGTTAAGAAAAGAGCGATTCTGTGAAACTATGTCCTTTTTAATTACTAGTGATTTTTAACTTGATGACGAGTCCTTGCTACTCGCTTTTCGCCGCATGTCGTGGGTTGTATATTTTTTAGCATGTCCAGGTTTTCTCAGTTTTTTAATCACTTCAACCCCTTTTTGTCCCACTGCTGGGCACCCATATAACTGGTATATTACTTAAAATACTTTTCTTTAGTAATTATATGCTTAAATATAGATAAGTTGACGAAATTGATCTCACTAATCTTGTTTCTCCATACAAACTTTGGAACCCCGTTTCACCCCCATAAAGGGTGAGTTTTAAAAATTCCTTTCTTAGTGCATCCCTAGACCCCATAAGGAACCTATGTGCCAAATTTGGAGTCTCCAGACTCAGCGGTTTGGGCTCTGCGTTGATATGTCAGTCAGTTTCTTCTTTTATATATTTAGATTACACCCAGAGTCAAGTCAAACAGATAATACGAAAATAATATTTACAGAAAATGTAAATGCATAATATCTACCTAGATGATGCTATTTAATTAATTGCACCCGGGCGAACTCGAGGCGTGTTGCTTAAAATTAACAACTACTTTCTAAAGTAGAAGTTGCGGCTCTCGGTAACTTAAGCTTTCCTTTGAAATTATTTATTAAACCAATTTAGTTTCGTTACCACTTGAAAAACTGCAAATAAGACCGCAGAAAATTGCAAAAAGGAAACATGTTGCAGTTCTAGGAGTAAAGAATTTAAAGTATTTTTAAGACACGTAGTGGAATTTTATAGTTATTTGACGTCCTTTATAGTTACGACGTTATTTTGTTTAGATACAATGAAGTTATACTATCACTTAACTTAAACTCCTTTTTTAGTGTTCCACTGCAACTTCCAACTTCAACTATCTTACGAGTTGAGAGAGTTTAGGCCTCAATCTACACACGCTGGGCAAGGATGGATTGCTGCACGTTGGGTGGATTTCACATGTCCTCAAATGATTAGTTCCTATACATGTTAGTTACATCATGATGTTTTCATTTACCTATATTGAGCAGTGGAGATAAAACTATTCACATAAAGACGTGTGGGTACGGCCGGGAATCGAACCAGTGACCTTAAATTTCAAAGGCGAGTGTGATACCGCTGTGCCACCGTTGTTCTTATAACTGTGAAATCATTCCATGCAATTCAATTTTCGTGAAGCAAGAATTCAAAATATGAAAATCTCGTAATCAAAAATTTAATAACCCCGAACTTTAATTTTTTAGCTAAAACCACTCCCGACTAGTTCACCTTTTAATAAAACAACTGTCTAGGTATACTAAGTTACTTTGAAACTGAATTCTGTTCTTCATAAAATTGGTTTCAAGTGTTATTTAACATTTTTCGAAACTCAATCTCAAGTGGCTTACCGTTGTAATTGAAATATCAAATTGTTGTACCAAAGAACATAAAGTTTGGGCTCCAATTCTAGCGCTTTAGATATTAATTATCTTTAAATGTTGAAAAAATTACAGAAAACTAATGAAATCCTTCTATATTTTCGACGTATATTTATTAGAGACTAATATCTAAAGCACGAGGATCGGGACCCTGTTCTTTTTAGTGCGATTAAGAGGGAACAACACCGTACACGTACAGAGTTACTAACATGTTGCTGATGATGGTGATGTCCGACCGATTATGTAAAATATAAAAATTAGTTTCGAAAATCGAACAGTACATGTCGTGGCGGACCACCGGCCCTATTGGATATTTAGAGTGAAGAAATATAGTAAGGTATTCTATTATTTCTCCTAATACACCGTTTAACTCGCTTGTCGCCTATCGCCAAGATTCTGACTCCTCAAGCAGCACAGACAGTGATAATGATTCAAGCGATATGGATATTAGTGACGAATAGTCTTACATTACTTTTATCTGTGGTTAAATAGTTCTTTAAGAGATTTAATTAATTTTTTATGACTTTGTACCTCAGATGGCGATACGCGAGTTAAACGGTCTATCTATAGGTACTTGACTTGCCAGATAGTCATATAAAGAATAAGGCTAGAAAGAAGGAATAAAATATTAAAGAAGAAGTATCTTCTGTCACTCTCTATCTAAGGAAATTTGGTCGCTCTGTGAACCTCACAAAACACGTTCAGAATTTTGATATCTTGAAAAGAAACAATCACAAAAGCTGTTATATAAATAATTTATTGATATATTTAAAAATAAACATTAATACGGCACAAGTATTGCTTTGCAAATTGAATCTCTTATTGCTGGATCTGCGTTTATTTCGTTCGTTTTGTTTTAAGTTACTTATTTAGGTATCTACCTGTAAATAAATTGACTTTATTTTGTTTATATGGGTGTTTAACAAAAGAAAACTGTTAGCCTGTGCTTACTACCACCACTAGTTGTTAAATTTGTTTAACAGAATGTCTACCAGCGCAGTGCTGGTAGTACTTTTTACAGTGTAAAAAGTCCAATCTACATTCTTTATACGTTTATATACAAACTGTTTATTAGAGCAGGTCAGTTCTGAACTGTTGTTAGTCATTTTATGTAGAAGCTTATAAAGCAAGAAAGCAGAATATCTTGCGCCAACTATCTGCATTCGTAGTAAGCACTGGTTACCTGCTTCCTTTCTGCAACATTTAAACAAAAGATCTGCTAGAACAGGTCATTCTCAGAACATAAAATTCTGATATCTACAGTGCTGGCGATCATTTTGTATACAGCACGTATGGAATGAAAGTAGATAACCTGTACAAACTACCAATGCTGGTAGTTAGCACATTCTGTATACAGTAGTTAGCTACCTACCTAACGTATGGCATAATAAAAAGTGAAAAGGCAAGTGTGTAAGGCTTAACGTTAAGAGCTGTTGCACTTTTGCAAGTAGATTAGTCAAATTTCGTCAAAACTAATGGTTTAAGATATTTATTTTCCCAAAATATTTAACAAAAATCACTTTCTGAAAAAATACAACACTTAAACTATACATATAAGCCGGTTTGGCCTAATTAGGAAACATTAGGCGTAAGACACAACAAAAACAAAATGTATAATGTGTTTTTTATAACAAAACTACGAGTAGTTTAAATGAAAAAACCAATAGACGGACCTTACTTATATATTCTATTAGTATAGATGTTTTATTGATAGATATTAAAGTTATTGTGATAGTAAACATTTAATAGTCAATCCTTAAGGTATATAATAAAATATCTGTGACATAAAATAGATAATGCTTGTTTTATTGAATCAAGCCCCTTGTGTACAATTTATTTTACACGGCTTTTGTAGATTATTTTTATTACTTACTAGCTATACGGTTTAGCTTACACGGGTGAAATAATATACCTACCCTAGAAAACTATTATAGAATTCTAATA
This sequence comes from Meganola albula, assembly GCA_936450015.1. Taxonomy (NCBI): domain Eukaryota; kingdom Metazoa; phylum Arthropoda; class Insecta; order Lepidoptera; family Nolidae; genus Meganola; species Meganola albula. The sequence goes on along the minus strand of OW388155.1, from coordinate 4,842,352 downwards.
TAAAAAAATAAGAGCATAATAACACGTTTAGTATTTTTCGGAATTTGAATATTTTCAGCAATCATACGCAACTTGTGTACACATTATAAATTTGATATAATAGAATGAAACAAAAGAAAGAGGAATAAAGGCAAAGGTGCTTAGGAGCGTTACGCCTTTTTAATGTCGATTAATGCCAATTCGCTCTAATGTAAGCTGCGTACCAAAGAACTTCGTTTCACACACACCAGAACGCCGTGTGGCTACCGCGTATTACGAGATTGGCCGTCTGGTTGACCGCATTCAAATGGAATGGGCAACCATAGTGCAGTATGCTGAGTTCCAGTTTTGTTGTAAACATAATAACACAGCGTCACGCTTATTATACCCTAAGATGTAGGCAGGGTAAAAACCACTTGTCACCGCTTATCTTAAGGACTCATACGAAATAGGGGCCACTAATTCAAACTTCGAGCTATACGAGCTATAACTTAGATTCTATAAGTATTTTTTGTTCGATCCGGGAATTGAACCTCGGGACCTTAGGACCTCGCAGTTATCAAAGGAATACGCTTCCCACTGGACCATCGAGGCAGTTACTTTGCTTACGCACTCGCGGTAGAGCGTCATGTTTATGACAAATCTGTCACACAGTACACTCAAGCGTAAATAATGTGTATATATTCCTACAGGTAAACAAAAACTTCTCTACTGAATTTTTCATCAGGACTTTACAAAAAACAATTCATTTTTTCCCATTTAGACGGATTTCCACCTCCGTAATAACAAGATTACGTCCATAAAAATATTGTTTACCAAGAAAATCTGGCAAACGAAACCGGTTTTTACCGGTTCCCTCCGGTATTAACTTAAACGAATCGACAGAACTTTGATTTGCTTTGCGCCAAGTTTTGACAATGTTTAGGAAAGTTTTGGAATTTTTAACCAAAACTCGTGTTGAGGTACATCTGAGTTATTCAATTATACGTTTTGTATAGTCACACAGGTACACTTAGTCAATTGTTTCCATTTGCCACAATTCTGAGCAATTTAAAGTACTTAAATAGACTTTGAATTGCTTTAGTGGCTTATGGAAAAGCGTGTTTGCTCCACATAACTCCAAAACGTTTGGGAGAGTACGTAAAGCCCTGCATTTGATCTGTCACCGGGTTGGTCAGTCCATCCCGCTGGACTCTGAGTAGAGGTATTCTCTCCGTCAGTAGAGCAAAGTGCATCTGTGTTTGCCAACAAACTTGTGCATGATATCTCTTGCGTGCCTGGCTTGTCAGATTAAACTTACCGCCGTAGCTGGCATAAGGCTAGGAATACCATACCTTACCATACCATTGTTTATAATATTTTCTACCATATACCAATAAGTAGGGTCCGTTCCATCCGTCGTAGCCAGAATTAATACTTTTTATACCATACGTACCTAAATATTCTTATTTGCTCCATTATCACTTAGTTCAGACTACTCGTCGTTATCACCAACTGCTACGCTCATAATCTCGTTCCATTTTTCAAACACTGTTTACTTATCCTCTCTTTTACGCAGTAGTTTTGTTTTATCTACAAGACTTCATAAGCTCAGGATTATCATAAAAGTATTCAACCCTAATCCCTTATCTTGCAAAATGTTTATACTGGACGGCATTGTTTCTTAAATAAAAGTCACGTGTCACACAAGTAACAATCGATATGCTTAAAACATGAGCTTCGTTTACACCGAATAGTAATAGTGACGTTAGGCATCGGGCCGGTGTAACGTGACGGTAAGGTGCTTGCTTTTCGATTCACTGGTCGTTGATTCAATTTCTGCCCTAGATAGACATTTTTGTGATGAACATGTTTGTTTGTCATAGGTGAGAGTGTAATTATCTATTTTAAGCATTTATTTGCATAATTCTTTTTGCAACAACAACACAAAACCGACTTCAACTGTAGGTACCTAGAATTATGCGTTTAGGGCAATTGCACTAATAATTTTGGAAGGCTGCGCGCTTAGCGTAAACAATGACGCTTCTTTCGACATAGCTCAATAACTACTGGTCAGATCTTGATCAAATTTAAATGGGACCACACGGAAGCATTTACTTGCCAACAAAAAAAGAATCATATAAATCGGTTAACGTATAACAAAGATATTAGGTAACAAACATAAAAAAACATACAGTCGAATAGAGAACCTCCTTCTTTTTGAAGTCGGTTGAAAAGAAAAGTAGTAGGTATGTATGTAGTATTATCTGTTATCTGGTTTCCATAGTACATGCTATGCTTAGTTTCAGATAGGAAGGAGGATTAGATTGCTATTAAGTTACGAATCCAGTTATAGGTCTACCCAAGATTCAAACCCAACCTCAAATTGACTCGCTTACCACAGTAGATACCATCGCGAAATATGTAGATATCTTACTTTGATCTTATTTATGTTATTTTGTTGACCTCTGTAGCTTTGATTGAGGTTTCCAATATAAACTTAGTTAGAAGTTTAAGTATACTTTAGAAACTTTTTGAAATTCTCAACTTTGACTTGCGTATCGTGACGGTGTGAGTGTCAGTCACTTATCACGGTGTCAGTACAGGCGGATACAAAATTGTTTCCCCAGTAGTACAGACAAGTCGTGACGTGAATTGTGATGTCACACTTGTTTTCTCGAAGATAAATTTTGTGACATACATGTAAGTTAAAATTTAAGGACGGGTGTTTTGATATTTATTTGAAATACAACCTAACCAGCTTAGTATTGTTATCAAGCATAGGTATAATAAGCTTGAGATAACAGAAGCACGCCAAACTATAACCCCTGTATTCATAAACGTCTTATAAACTCATTATAGGTATCTAAAATAGCAATATAATTTAACTTTATCTGTCTTCTTGACATTTAGACTAGTAAGAAAGTGACAAAGTCCATTTTAACTAAAGTGTCACTTAAGATTTTTATGAATAAGACCGTAAGTATTTAATAAGTCCAAAACCAGCTTAGTTTTGCCAAGTTTGTGTCTACTAGAAGTCTGTGCTGTCTGCCTTCTCAATATTTGTAGGAGTTCACTTATTTGCCGTTTCGTGGAATAAAGTATAGAATAACAGTGTTGAATCTGCTGTTAATTCACTTCAACGAACCTTTTTAGTGTCCCGCTGCTGGTAACGGGTTTCTCTCTGCTATGTTTAATATTCTATCTACTCTTACGAGTTTCAAGCCTTAATCAAAACACACTGGGGGGGTCGGTGAATATCACAGGTCCTGGAACGATTAGTTAGTTCTTAGCCACAGCGGCGAAAACGGCAACAAAGATGTGTAAGCATGACCGGGGATAGAACCTGTGACCTTAAATTTCAAACCCAATAATAAATACCGCTGCACTGTTCTCTACGCCAACTCTTTTCTGCGCCACCTAAGCTATTACTCACAAAATAGTTGTTCAAGAAACTTAAGGATGGCTTTGTTGTAAATTTCAGGAGTCACTTATAATCACTGCGTCAAGCCCTGATGCAGCTACACCTATAAAGTATCAAAAATAGTCCAAAAGTGACAAAATACAACATTAATTAAAATGTTCAAAGCTATCACCGTGCAATAACAACTATCCAGCATTTTACCCATAAAATTGTGTAATCGCCATTCGTTCTCACTCATTGCGTACTAAATGGGCTTGAAACGATTGACGCAAAGGATGATTTGATACATTTGTGCCAGCCGAGCGCTGGTGATACGCAAATTGGCGGTGTGGTCAAAGCCAGCTTTCCGTTTAATCAGCTTGGTTACATTGCTGATTATACCGTCCTTTTATGTCATGAAAATAAATGTCATTTTATTATTTGACCGTCTGTATGACTAAAAACAGTAGCTAAATACATACATTTTTGGTTCGGCTTTCAAATTCTGAAATCTTTGTAAACAAACATTTTATGATTCTCATAACTTGAAACTTAATACTTTAATGTAGGTTAATAAAATTGAAATTTTGTCTGACAACATTTCAATTTAAATAACCTACTTACTACTAGTCCTAGCTATTATTCAATATTCTGCGATGTTGAACTAAAAAAAAGAAAATGTATTACAATATACCTGCGTATGTAGTTTGGTTATAATGTAAAAGGGTTACGGTGAAGCTGGTAGGTATATCTACATAGTTTAACCTTCGCTTAGAGTATAGAAAACATCTCAAAAACCCGCATGACTAGGCAATCCAAAGGATCAATATAATAATGGGAAATAAGAAAAGAAAACTTTTGGGTCTCGATATCTGAGAAATTCTATGTTATCTGCAGCTGTTATACCTTAGTTGTATGGAATATTTTGATAATATACGTATTGAAGGTGCAACACAATAACAATGCATTGCTTTAGCTAGATTGATATAAACTTAAAGGCTTTTGACTAAAAAAGCTAAGCGCGAATTATCGGGTAAGGAGATGGTATTCCAATAAAATAACTACGGTAAATATCACTTTACCCCGATCTCTCGATTGCACGATCATTTATTTTAACAGATAATTACAGATCGCTAAGATTACATTGGACTAAAGCGTAAAGTCGCAAGCGTAAAGTCGTGGTGACGTAACCGTCCAACACAAAGTGTCAGCCTTTCTAAGATCACCGCTTCACCAGTGCTTTGTGTTCATTCGTTCGTTCATATTGACTTTTTTTAAGTGACAGCTGACTTCAAAGATGGACAGTATAAAATGACAGCTGATGTATGGTAAGGTGGATGTGCCAACAAACTGAAATAATGCACTAACTGAATAACAATCTCAACACAATATATTAAATTAAAGAACTATAGTTATCTTCCGAGACCGTACCCAAAAGGGTAGCAGCATTACCGCGTTAAATGGCAATACTGATCCTTTGCCCAGGATACAAACCAGCTATCTGGTCACGTGTGTTGTCAACTAAAGGGCTGTCGATTAATCACGTGAAGCTTAAGGGGGGGGGGGGGGTCGACAAAAATCACTAAATTTCACAAGGGGGAGGGGGTGTACTAAGATATCACGTGTACTTATTTATTTTTTCGTTATTTTTTCAAACGCGTGAAACAACCTGCAACCATTCTGTCTACACGTTTTTATCATGGTTCTTAATTTCAGAAAAAAATAAAAATTTAAGATTTTAAGTAGATACTAAAAATAAACGTGATGTTGGGTAGGGAGTGGGGGGTTCAAAAATGTTTTAAATAAGATCACGTGATTAATGGACAGCGTCGATAATGATGCGGAAGAATTTTTTGACGCATTAGTTTATGTGAGGCATTAGTTAGTATAAAAACGCATAGTTAAAAAGAAAGTAATCTATTGGTTTTATTTGCAGATAACTAACGTTATAGGTTAACTTGATAAGCATTCGCTTTTAATATATTTTAGTTCATTAATTACGAGTGATTCCGAATACTATTACACAGATTGGACATTATAATTATCGTGAATTTAGGTCACGATAACAAGAGAGATCAAACGTTAATTAGAATTCATTAGTATTGGATAATTTCATTAAGTGCTTTCTTTAAAACAATGTTTTTAGCATCTCACGTTTTACCATTAAGACAATTTTCTTGTGAAATATATTGTAATTGGCTGCCCACCCTAACTTCACCCGGGGGGTGGAAGTGGCTAATTTCATATACTTTTTTTATTTTCTTTCACTGCCTCCGTAGTCCAGTTGTAAGTATGTTCACATAATAACTGTGAGGACCCGGCTTCAATTCACGGGACAATTTTTAATATACTTTGACAAAATTTTAATATACTTAGGGAATCTTAGTTGCAGCTCGAAATTAGGATTTGGGCTCGCTTCCTATTATGTATGGGACCTAAACATAGCGATAAGTGAGTAATATTCACCTCTGCCTACATCTTGGGGTAACGAATCGATGCTATGCTATGATGCTAAAAACTTTGTCTTAACAATATATACAAAAACATCCATTTTGGTGTAGTGGCTCGGAAGTTACGCGCTTAGCAACAATAAATGTACCGAATCTACTTTTATAAACATTATTTCTACGACCATTCTTTATTGTTAACTCAAATAAGAAGATCTCTGCAAATAAGTCCTCTAAACATACAATTCTCGAATAATCTGCAATTTCGCAGTCCAATAACGTCCTGGGTGTGGGCGTTGATTGATCCCATTACACCAAAAAAGAAATGGGTAAGCTCTGAATGATTCGGTAAATGTTCTAGAGGTTAGAATACAGTATTTTTCACTGTCACCAAACCGTTTTGGTCAGTATTGAAGCGTGCGTGAGATAAATTATAATGTGTAGGAAATAGATTTGGAATCGTTTCTGACAGATTTATGATCAACAATCTTTTGATTGCTGCTCCATCGTAGTTATTTATCACACCAAAAAATTACTCTATTTGTGTGCTGTTGGGATAGTTGTGGTTTGCAGATCTTAAACTACCTGCATTGTAAATTTATGTAAAACTAAAAAATAAAAAATAAAAAGATATTATTTTTGTATTTTTTTAACTCGTTCCGTGACAAATTTAATTGTTAAATCGGTCAATGGAACTTGCTACTATCGGTACTTGCTTTGGTCATAGAATACGTAATTTAATTTAATTGAGTTCCAAATAACTAAGCAGATTTTTTTAACTAGCAAGAAGCTCAATCTACGTCATTTTGACGTAGGTACACTTCAGCGAAAACCCGCTCTCTCTTTCGCATTTCGCACGAATGCGAATTTCCAAACCAATTAAGTAGCCACCGTGACAAAATAGGGGGTAGTTGCATCGCTTCGGTTAGTGCCGCTATTTTGAAAGAAAAAAGCAGTAAGTATACTGAGAACTAGATATTGATATTAAAATTTGTCAAGACATTCTTGACAAAATAAAAACTAAATTGTAAGTTCATTTATGTGATTATTTTTATTAAAATAAGAAAAAAAGAAGATAAACGTATTTTTGTAGAACACTTAGATACCATAAATAATAACTACATAAATAATGCAAATCTTAATATATATATTTCTTGTGTGCGTGTGTATGGGACTGAACTCCTCCTAAACGACTGGACCGATTTTGATGAAATTTTTTGTGTGTGTTCAAGGGGATCTGGGAATGGTTTAGATTCACAATTTTGCGCGGTACGAAGTTCGCTGGGGCAGCTAGTAATTCTATAAATATGTGGCCGTCATAAAGTAAAAGAGCACATCTGACATTTGTTTTCGTAACTAAGTTATTAACATAGTCGAAAACAGTAAAAGATACTGACTGATTCCGATGATACCCAGTTACGAAAAAAAATTTAGATCTGCCCTTTTTCTTTATGGCGGCAGAATGACTTACTGTAAAACAGCAACATACGACGAGTTTATTATATAGTATACATCATTCTTACGTATAAGGCTATTTAGCTACAAAAATATGATTGGATTTCCAGGGTTAAGTTCCAGTTTAGGTCATTCTGATAACTTCAACCTTCCAAAAAACGAATAAGAGGTGGAGCAAACGAAATAAACCCCAATCAGAAGTAGGTTCGGTGAAAACGGAAACAATAAGTTTGTACTGTATCAAGATGGTTTCACTAACTTATTTTGTTATTAAGGTACAAACTCACTATGTCCGACATACAAACTTATAACACCCCTATTTTTCGTTGGAATCACAAATTACTCGTAAAAAATCAACAGTAAAGATTTTATGTATATTCTGCGGCAAACTTCCCCATTTCTAACTTACGTAACAAAATAACACAGACAAGGCTGTTTAAAGGTTATATCATAACACCAAAATTCACCTCTGCTAAATATTTTCACGTCCGCAACTTTTTTACGAGCAGAAAACTTAGGCACCGCTTATTAAGGTCAATCTAGCCCAAGGCATGCATAAAGCAGATCCGCAAAAACTTTTCCTTTTAACTAGGCTCGTGACAACCGCTGATATTCTTACTTTGACCTAACCTGTCTTCGCTTGGGAACAATTTTGGGGAAGTAATCTCTTTATAGAGGTTAGCAGGTGGTCATTTTAGAGGAAAATGTTGTTTAGTATTCACATTTTTGTCATTTACAGAAATTATATGAACGAAAAGTAACGAAATTAGTACCTACAGGTATTAATTTAAAAGAAGAATCAGGTATAGTGTTGTCTTTCGATAGTCTAAAGATAGATAAGGTATAAGCAATAGCATCGATAGGAGCTATTGCTGTTATTATAAATACTATTACAATCCATAGCTATACTATGGATAGTATCAAAGCTGATCATCATAATCATCGGCCAATAGCAATCTACTGCTAGCACCATTGCATCCTGTCCTCAGCTTGTCGCATCCAGCTACTGCCGGCTATCTTTCGCAGATCGTCACTCCACCTAGCCGGAAGGCGTACCACACTACGCTTGCCAAGACGTGGTCTCCACTCGAGAACTCGCTCATATTTGTACTTGTATCAAAGCTCAATAATATGTAATTGACTCTCGATAGTAGCGCTTATGACTATTGTAATAACAATCGATATTATCGAATCGCAACCTACTACCGATTGTACAAAAATATCAACGGAATCAATTGTTATTACAACAGTTAAGTCCTACCATCAATAGTAAAATGCATATTCATAGTAATCACTTTAGCTTCCGAATAAAAAACCGCATGAGAATTGGTAAATCCGTTGAGGTGCTACAAACTTGTACACAGATGCATACGTCAAATTTACAACACCCGTATTTTTTCAAAATACGTAAATACGTAAATATTTGGTTTTGTTCTTACGAATCCAATTGTCAAAAACTTCTCAATTCGTATTGAATACATAATTGAAGTACGGGATACAGGTTCGACCGATGTTCTTTGTGTGAATAGGATCAAATTGCCCAACTTCAACTGGCTAGTCTGAGAAGTTTCTGTTGAATTTTATCCTACATTTTTATCGGCAATCATGAATATCTGGCCAAGATTTTAAGTACATATGTACGTATGGGTTTCTATAGCGTCATCAATGTATTACAAACTCAATTTTAAAGTGTAACTCTGTTTTAAAGTGAGCGTATAATATATTTAGATACTCTATTTAATTTATGCTAAGTAAATTCTTTTTTTTTGTAACATTTAACAATTTGGGAGTATACAACATAAAGATAAAGGACATCATTCATTTCGTACCCAAAAATGAAAGTGCCGGCCAGAAAAAAAAAAAAACTAGATTCTTAAGCGAAATAATGTCCTGAAGATTTTTTATTATTACAAGAATCGTCTACAATTAACCCCCAGGCTGCTATTTCACTTTGAAAATACAAAAAATAATTCTTTTCTTACAATGTTTGGAGCATCACATTACGCTTAAAAGTTGACAAACAACCTAGCTAAATAGCTACCTGCTATTGTGTTATCTCGCACGGCCGCACCCCGGCCCCTTCACCGCGTATCCCCTCCTCCCCGTGTCCGCAAGGCGAACGCAAGTAAGGACAAGTTAGTTATCCATGCGACTTATGTTACATCGGACGGCTACTATTCAGTTTACTTGTGCTTTTATTTTGCTGTTATTATTATGGCGGAATTACTGTGTACATGGTGTCATGAATCTGTTGTGAATAGAAGGAGATACACTTGGGCTTCCCGAGAGGAGCAGCACATTGAAATAGCGCAGATTGTTATTCAAGAAATATTGGAGCAGCAGGTATGTACCTATTTATGATGTACCATACGTTTTGTTGTAGGGTTATTGTTTCTGTTTCACAAGAGTATGTCGCTCTCTTATAATAATTATATACAGTAGTCTCAGTTTATTGTGTAGAAGTAGTCCATATTCGTCTCTGTTCAAGTTTTTAGAACGAATTCTGAATGTAATTCGTCTCACACGTTTATTTTACCTTTCAGGCTCAGCCTACGGAATACATTTGTCGACCTTGTTGGCAAAGGGCAGAAAGAACGTACCATCGAATCATACGAGAAGCACGTCAAGAAGACGACGCCGCTGATGTTCATTCTGCGGAGCCAGTTGCAAGCGGAGAACCAGTTCAGATGACTTTGCCTGGTTATGTGCGGACTCCGGACACTAGGCGCACGTGTGTTTTCCAACATTGCGAAAACAGTACAAGGTACCAAATACCGAATAATATTGTACTTAAGATGCTAGGCCGTTATAATCTTCTTATATCCGAAAACAGTCGTGTTTGTAATGAACATCTGCAGGAAGACTTATGTGTGAAGACATGTGCTGGCCGTACAACAAAACAACATTTCGGAATTTACAGCTGCCCATATAGCACGAGCCTTGTCGATATTAACCAGGCATGTAACTACTGATGTTTTGAACTTCGCCCAATACCAGACAATAAGTCCAAACGAGTTTCATACCTGGACTGGCCTTACTCACGATCAATATACAGATTTATTGTCAAACACTCCTAGTCTCAACGATAGACGTAATAAAAACGTAATATTGGCAGCTGTACTTGTGAAACTGCGGACAGGAGATTCAAATGCGAGATTAGCTACAATTTTTAGAACGAGTGAATCTTCTTTTGCCCGCATGCTTAAAACTGGTCGCATTGCACTGATGCAAGATTTTGTCCCGCTGCACTTGGGCTTTGATCACTTAAGCAGGGAAGACGTAGCTCGCAGAAACCTCACAGTGCCAGATAATATCTTTGGCAATCCAGATAGGCCATCTAATGAAAGAAAGGCGATAACGATTTGTGATGGCACATACATATACATTCAGAAGAGTTCCAATTACTTCTTCCAAAGAAAATCATACAGTAATCACAAATACAGAAACCTCTTAAAACCATTCTTATTTGTGTGTTGTGACGGACATATAATAGAAGTGTCTGGACCTCATGCTGCCACTACATCAGATGCTCAAGTAATGAATAGTGTTATAGACAATGAAGAAGACAGTGGCGATGGCGTTTTTCATTGGTTCTACAGAAATGGTGATGTTTTTATTTTGGACCGCGGTTTCAGAGACTCGGTTGTACCCATGCAACAACATGGTTACTCAGTACATATGCCAGAAAGCAAACATCCAAATAAAACACAACTCACTACAGACCAGGCAAACAAATCCCGTTTAATCACTATTTGCCGATGGGTTGTTGAGGTGGTGAACGGACGTTTTAAACGAGACTTTCGGCTTCTGAGAAACATATATATAAACCGAACGTTATACTATATGTTTGAGTTCTTCAAAATAGCTGCCGCTTTAATAAATGCCTATCACAGGTAATAGATGATAATATTCATGCACAGACATTTTTAAATATAATTAACGAAAGATTGACTCTTACAAACATATTGGCAGATATAGTCATAAGACATAATTATAATAGAAGGCGAGTACAATTTCGTTCACTATCAGCAGATGTGCCAGAATTAAATGACTTCCCGAGGCTAACGGAAGAAGACTTGGTGCTATTTAGTCTTGGCATATACCAGATAAAACAAGCGAGGAGCTACTACGGCGAACATTTAAACCCAAATGGAGAGTTTATTATTGAAATCGGAAGCGGACTTCTCACTGATCATGCCAGAGAGTTGGGTGAAAATGTAATAATAATAAGGGGAAGAATTCAGTCTCGCCATGTGAGAGCCAGAACATATTATGTATACATTGGCTGGAATACAAGATTAAGTGGTCGGGAAGCCATAGGACATTATTATTGTACTTGCAATGTAGGCAAGCGAACCGTCGGTTGCTGCTCTCACACAATGTGTTTGGTATGGTATATGAGCTTCGCAAGACACGAACCTCATTTAAGTCCACCCGCAATAGGGTTAGAAAGTGTTATAATAAGGTCTACTGAAATGTAAAAATATGTATATTAAATAATTATAAAAGATTCCCCCAATCTTTTTGTTGTTATTTTTTACTACCTACCATGGATGCGCATGCGCATGGATAACTAACTTGTAACTTGTGCATTGTCCTTGCTTGCGTTCGCCGTACGGACACGGGGAGGAGGGGGTACGTGGTGAAGGGGCCGGGGTGCGGCCGTGCGAGATAACACAATAGCGGGTAGCTACTCAGCTAGGTTGTTTGTCAACTTTTAAGCGTGATGTGATGCTCCAAACATTGTAGGAAAAGAATTATTTTTTGTATTTTCAAAGTCAAATAGCAGCCTGGGGGTTAATTGTAGACGATTCTTGTAATAATAAAAAATCTTCAGGACATTATTTCGCCTAAGAATCTAGTATTTTTTTTTTCTGGCCGGCACTTTCATTTTTGGGTACAAAATGTAGAAGTGCAACTCAATAGGGATAACGATGATGGATAATCAATTGTATTTTAATTAGTGTAATAGTAAGATTATAAAAAATATTAGACATATTTTTTGTTTTATCATTGAAATGAAACGATCTATAAACATTTTGTTGAATAAAATTTATTTATAATTGTATTATTTATTTATTTATAGAATGATATAACGCTCTAAAGTTGGAGTAAAGTAGGAGTGCGCTACGTTATATAGAGGTATAAAACTGACTGTTATTCGAGATTTCGCTTAGACGTATTGTCATAATCTTTAGGACACAATCAATCAATCAACCAATTTATTTGTGAAACATAGGTGTACGTACATACATAGATCTTATAACAATAATAAAATAGTTCTCTATGTTTAGCCATTAAGGCAAACAAATTTATAAAAAAAAGTAATTTATATTTAATAGAGTCTAACTTAGGTATAAAGACAACAAATTATTAAAAAAAAAAACACTATAAGGTAAGAAAGATGTCATTAAAAAAATCATCTATCGAATCGCATATTTTGACTAACAGTTTAATTTATGCCTAAATAATGGCATTTGGAATATTATTATATATTTTTAATCACAAAAAATACGTGTCCGCCCTTTTAAATTTATACTGAAACAAAAATTAAATTTATGTACAAAACAAAAACAATTGCGGTCATTCCCATTAAATGGTCAATTTAATATCGTAGAACTTTTTTTAAAGTTGGTTAAGAATGTGTAATGACAACTTCACTTTCATGTCACACAGCCGTTCAACGTAAGAAATGAATAAGAAATATCCCGGGACCTTTCCACCTGGAAAATTCTTTGTGAATTTTTTATAAGCTTTGAATAGAAAATGTCAGGTATCGTGTAGTCTTAGTTTATGACATGTTTTGTAGAATGTTACAAGTTGTGTGTAGATTATGTTTAGTTTTTTCAACCAGTATTTTACAAATTGCTATGACCCAATTTATTTTTATAGGTATTGTGATACTTAACCAACACGGCCATCTGATTCCAAACTAAGCAGAGCTTGTACTATGGAAACCAAATAACTGCTAATATACATACTTCACTTCACGTCAACCCTTTGTAGTGTCCCACTGCTGGGCACGGGTCTTCTCTCAACAATCTTACAAGTTGAGAGATTTTAGGCCTTGATCTACACACGCTGGCCAAATACGGGTTGGTGAATGTCACATGTCCTGAAATGATTAGGCCTTAGATATGCCGGTTTGCTCATGATGTTTTCCTTCACCGATGTTGAGCAGCGGCGATTGAAACAATTCACACAAAAATGTGTGGGCACATCTTGGAAGGTGTCTAAATCGTGCTTTGAATTCAATAAACAATGGGGATAGTGATTAGAGGTGCAAAGCACAAAGAAAGATAGATAAAATTGAACTAACTAGCCCAGAGTTTAGAAACTCGGCATTTATTAATATCCCAAGTATTTTGTGCTAGTAGGCCTAGATTTTAGTTTGAGAAATTTGATAGAAACGGTAGTTGGTTAAGGCTCAACATAAGCAGGTCACTAGACCCATTTCTAATTTTTTATTCATCAGGTATCACGTCGAAACATGAATGGGTCATTTGGCGAAATGTCTTTCTCTGGTCTTTTGGTACCAGCCTAGGATGTGTAAGATCCCAAGTTAGGTTCCAATTTCATACCATAACCTATCCAATCCAAATAATATCATCCAAACTATGTTGGTTCCAGGTAAATTGTACACTCCAATGTTCTTTAAGTTGCTATTGGTATTACTAAACAAATAAACAGATGTTGCAAGGAAGCCGGGGTGTCACGTGCCAAGACTTTTGTGCTTGATGTAACACGTTGGAAGATAAATCATGGGTTCTTTGACTCTGAGGACGAAAATTGAATTTAGTTAGTTTTGTTAGTTGCAACAGTAGCAAGTGGTTTTATGTACTGAACCTGTAATTTTAATACACCTTTTGTATCCATATACCATATATCATCCTAGAATAATACCGCTGGGGTAAACGAGTTCTCGAGTTGGTAAACTTGGTGCAAGACACCCACAGACTAGGTGGAGTGACTATCTCAGCAGGGCGGCCGGCAAGAACTAGATGAGAAAAGCCGCGGATTGTGCTCGGTGGCGTACTTAAAGAGAGGTGATTCATTAATTTATTTATGTTATAACGGTATTTATTACCAATTACAATAACGTGTACATGAAAAGTAGAAGATTAAGGACAAGAGAACACAAAATGAGTTAAAAAATGAATGGTGTAAAAAAAACTAAAAATATAAAAAAACAATACTTAAACCAGCTGTGATTCACAGAAACTCGGGCATATGCACATTAATATCTTTAGTTCATCTGCAAAAATATCACAGTTTGGATTGGCTTCCACAAGGTGGTTGAGGGCCGTAAGAACGCGAGGAACGGGGGAAGAGGCACGTGCCACTGTGCAACACATGGGCACGGCTAGCAAACGGTGCTTCCGACCTCGGAGATAGTTGTGGGGCGTAAAGACGAGTCAACTCATTGTGAAAATCTGGGGCATCTGTTGCTCCTCTAGATATTTTAAGCATTATATGCAGCTAGTCATAGGCTCTTCTAGTTTGTAACATATTATACCCCGATGGTGATGATAATACCAGTGCCAGCCTTATTTCGGCTACGGCAGCCAGTCTTAGTTGCCTAGCTGGGTCAGGAGATAATAAATGCACCACGCAAACACAAGCGCACTGGGTACTCTCCAATCACTTTGCTCTCACAGATCCGATCGTGTTGATCAATCCACTGGGATTAATAAATACAATCGGTAAAGACCATGCGCAGAATTGACTCTCCTAGGCACGGGGTATCACACCATCAGCTTATGTTGATGGATACAAAAGGAATGGTTTTAAAGAAATTTATTTTGGTTCAATTTTAGCTTTCAAAATTTTACTCTAAAGTACACATACGGCCAGTTTAAGTCCATTTGTTATATTCTCGCTTTTTATTTCACTGCCTCGGTACGCGTCATCCCACGTCAGCATACCGCTTAGATAAATGCAGCGGGGTGTGAATAATTTCCCTTGCCTCTTCTCATTTCTATTGGGTTCTTCTGCTGCTAGCGTGATCGGGTGGGCTCCCAATCTAACCTGTTGCGGCTACTTACCAAGATTAAAAGAGCGACTACCATCGGACCTCCAAATTTGTAAAGAACTAGTAGCCGAGAAGGTTAAATCCGGTGTCAAATTTTTGTTATAAATGTTTATAATGACAACCGGGACACACGGTTTAAGAGCTCTCCGATGCACGAAGGGTAGACCTTTAACCAAGCCGACACTTAAACAAATCGTTGTCGTGACACAACGGACACTATACGCTACACCGCTCAACTACTGTGAGACTGTGCAACTAATAATTAAAACGTCCAATCGTATCGTTTATTTAGTGCGTCAGGATTGGTGAAAATTTCTTGCTGGTGTAACCGCAAGTGAAGTTGGCATTTGGCATCAAAGTACTGTAGTGAAGAGTTCTCTTTGCTATCTAACTTGCGTGTTATATTTATATTCGTATATTATTACAAAACTTTAATTGCAAAGTGGATCGGTGTAAAATAATGCTTTTAAATAAAATACATACATACACAAATGCTATTTGTAGATACGAACTTTTCAATACGAGTATAATCGTAAACATTTCAGAGCACCTTTCTTATAAATAAATATAATTCAGAAATGATATTTTCAAGAAAAAATATATTATTGACATAAATCACGGTAACGAAGCCATCCGTTTTGTGATGTGAACGTATTTTTCTACTTTTTTCCAAGAATAAAAAGAAAACAGAATAAAGAATATTTTACTGTTATTTTAACGCTACATATTTTATGAGCTAGATTGAATCTACCTAGACTTTTTCCATTTACGACTCTATTTAGTGAAACTGTTTTTAATTATTAATTATTTTGCATTAGTCCCTCTTGGCAAGATGAAAGTGAGGCATTTATAATATAAAATAAATAAATAAATATTCTGGGACATTAACACACACGGTTATCTGGTCCCAAGCTAAGCAGAGCTTGTGTTATGGAAACCAGATAACTGGTATATACTATACATATAATACTTTTCTTTTGTAAATATATACATATAATAGATATTTACACCCAGACTCGACACAAACACAAATGTTCATCACAAATGTTTGTCTCGGGTGGGAATCGAACCCACGACCTGCGACGTGAAACTGAGAAAAATTATGTATTTGTGATTAGCTACTTTTAAATTACTCTTATTCTTCCTACAAAGTAAGTTCTATTAGTAGTTAAGTACCTTCATGTCATAAATATATAAAGATAAAATTGCGTTATTATTGCCTTTGTACGCTGTTCTGGCAAAGACGTGAGACACTACAAACTATTTTTAACACCTTCATTATATGCTTGGTCTTATAATATATTTTTGGAAAATTGCATAGAATTGACCTATGATACCGAATTTCTTAGTTCCTACTTTACCATTTCTATGAATAAATATATGTATATTTATAAACTTGTGACCATTATTTCTCTTGCCAATTTTTTTGTCATTTTAAAACAACAGTGTGCAGTTGTTACATGATAAATTAATCTTGTCAATGACCCGATCGGCTCTAGCAGTGCTACTATTGAAAAACGGCGCGTCCACGTTGACATACGACCAGAGAAGCCTGTCGGTATTTTCCATTTTATAAAGCGGGTGATAGAATTTCGGACGATAGCATAAGCTTTAAGATAATTTAAGAATATCTAGCTATTTATTTTGTGATTAATTAACGGAAGATTATTTCAGTAAATTTCGATATATCATTCAAAGTTACGATATCGTTGGACGTTGTCAAATCTACTAAATATTAATAACGCGCGTATGTCTGTTAACGCGCTAAACCATTAAGCTCTTTTTGCGCAGTCAGATAAGAACTATCCTATATCTTTCCCCTCATGCAAGTTGGTTCAGTAGTTTGGCTTAAAAGCGCGACAGACGGACATAGTTACTTTCGCATTTATAATTTTGTAAGGATTAATTAGTAAGTTGGTAATGTCTGCTCGAGTAAACCCAATTTAATGTTGATTTAACTGTATTCCATTAAAAATATAAGTATATAAAATAACTATAATAACCAACGAAATCAAAACTGTAGCATTTAAAATGTGTTTGCTGTTAAAACACCAAACAATAAAATTATTAAATTTATAAATTTACAATTTACTGCTTTTCCTTATTAGAATTTACCGGTCACAAAATTGAATGAGTACCAAATGATACCAAATGACCAAACTGAACCAACTTTTCCCAATTATGTTGAGTTCATCATAATAATTTTCTAAGTATCTTAAATAGATTTCATCTTAAGTAATCCTTAACTTTGCCCTTGTTAGTAGAGTTAATTACTTCATTCTGTAGATGACTTAACTTATTGTCCCTTCTATTATAATAATAACTAACCTCTTGATTGGCACTAAAGGTTAAGTTGAGGGTTTACAGTTTGCTATCTACCTATATTGCAGAGGCTGTTTCAAGATGTTCCTTAATCAATAAGGAACCTCTTCTATTGGCCTTCATGTTAAAATATTTGAGACAAATCACCGTAAATTCATCGAATCCTTGCACAAATTTAAATAATTATGCCTTCGCATAATGTTTAATTTTACCATGTTTTAACTAAATATTTATATTATTTTATTTTATTTTCAAGTAACCTTAAGTTACACCTCTCAAGCTGAATATATATTGGAAATTTGCAGGGTTACAATTGGAGTAAAGATATAGATTTTGTTTTTACCTTAAAGCTTTGTATCATCTCTGTGTCTGTGTCTGAACTGTGCTCTGTTGCTGTACGTTGTGATAAATAAATGAATGAATTTAAAAAAGGCAAGTTTTAATCAAAATCTAATTGTATTAATTTTCAACGCCATTAGTAGATGATTAAAATCGGAAATTAATTATACGTAGTAATTTGCGCCAAAATAGTGTGGCAGTGTTTTTTTTGCTAAATTAGTATGCGATTGTCAAGTGTATTAATTATGTAATGATACTGCCGCCCAATATCCACGGCCATTCATAAAACCTATGTGAATTTTCGATTTTAGTCATCTACATTTGGTGTTGACTGTAAAACTACTGAAATGTTTAAACTTAATAATTGTTAAAAGACATGATAGTGTTGTCTTTCGCAATTAAAATATTCATGTTTTCATGTAATGAGATGATAAAATTCTTCATATTTTTTAAACGTACAGATACAACAATACAATAGTAAGTAGGTACAACAATACGAAAGCAAGCTAAATAAAATCATATAAAATGGTTTCACTACAGCAAAAGATATCCAATTTTGCTGTAATACAAGAAAAACAACAAAAAACAGATACAATACTTATTCGTTTCTTTGTTTCTGAAGCTTCGTTAC
This sequence comes from Meganola albula, assembly GCA_936450015.1. Taxonomy (NCBI): domain Eukaryota; kingdom Metazoa; phylum Arthropoda; class Insecta; order Lepidoptera; family Nolidae; genus Meganola; species Meganola albula. The sequence goes on along the minus strand of OW388155.1, from coordinate 4,823,765 downwards.
AAACTCCGATACCAAATAAAAACATTGAACTCCTTCGGTTCCTATTTCAATACAATGTTAGTTTTTAGAAGCACGAGGTTCATTTCCGAAGGTAATATCAAGAAGACTAGAACTCGTTTCAAATTCGCAATCGTTGTGATAGAAGTTTGCGTGTTTATTGGGATCGCTTTCAAGGAAGTAACAATATTTTTTTATTTTTTTCGTTTCAATGTTTTGTTTTTTTCTTCTTTCAATATATTTGCTTACGATTCCAATATTTATCATCATAGAGATCACTTCACTTCAACCCTTATTAGTGTCGGCAAGGCACGGGTCTTCTCTCAACTATCATACGAGTTCTGAGGCCTTCATAAACTCACGCTGGGCAAGAGCTGGACCCTTATTCACGTAAATTCTTGACGCGCCGATTAAGTTGCAGTGCAGTTGCAATTACGTCGCCATTAAGTTTACATCTTAGTACAAAATGGTATTCTTGTGATTGTCATACAAATAACAGAAACGCTAAAGCGCTCGCATGACACGAACTTGACGCGAGCGTATCTGACAGCGGTTGTCAAAATTACAACAGTACGAAATGGGCTGTTGTGATCGAAACTTTACTGCAACTGCACTGTAACTGTACTTATTTAAATACGTGAATTAGCCCACTGATCGTTGGACGCAATATGTTCTCGAATGTTTAGTTCTTGACATGCCGTTTTTCTCATGATGTTTTCCACTTGGGTTTGTGTTGGGTTTTGGGTCTAAACAAAGCTGAAAATATGAGGGTGACATTTATATCTTCATTAATAGGTAAATAAAATTGGTGAACGTCTATAGCAGGCGTAGAGCTATATCATTTATTACCAACAAATGGTTCTGTGAATCTTTTAGTTTTCAAAAGAGTTTCTAGAATAAAAAAACAACATAATAGAAAATCATGTAAATACATACATAAAGCATTGTATAAAATTCTTTAATCAAAACTTTTATAACTTACCATAATGCTAATTAATGAACCAAAAATATTTCAACTTGTTTACTGCTGCTTACAAAAATGTAAGAAAAATCTACCTCAAAAATTCCGGAATATTTTTTTCGTTTCTATACGAAACTTTAATTACAACATCGATGACTCCAATAAGAACGTAAAAAGAGGACAGGGTATTTGTATTTCAAGAGGGTAATTAGCGAATTCTATTTAAAAGAAAAATCTTTTATACTGCTTGTTTTGCAGAACTCTTTTTTGCTGGAATGGCCAGTTAGACCGCGGTAATTAGGGGCAAGCGTAGTCGTGCTGAGAATTAAAAGAAAACATTTCTAATTTTAAGGAACAGAAAATTAAACAATTGGGCAAGAAAAATAAACACAGCTAATGAAAACCAAATTATTTCCTGTTTCGTAAAACATGAAGTTGACCAGTCGAAAAGGTTTTGAATAAAATAAAGCATATACTACTAAGAATTCATTATATTGGTACAGAAACGCTTTGCCACAGTTATAATCATCTTGTTTGTTTGTTTAATTATTGTTATCTCGGTTTAAGTAGACTTGAATTGTCATGACTCGAAACGTTCTAAATTGTCGCTGTATAGCTCTTGACAAGCGTAAAAGTTTAGTGTGACAAACTTTGATTGAATATTTCTGTAGACGGACCAACTTTTTTATACGCTTCACACAACGATCGCGTACATGTTTTGATTTTCTTTCGTTATCTAATTTCATGTAAGTTGAATGAGAATGAATTCTTTTAAAAATGATTGTGTTTAGGTGCAAAAATTTAGATCGGTTTTTATCTAAATATATAAAAGAAGAAACTGACTGACTGACATATCAACGCAGAGGCCAAACCGCTGGGTCTGGAGACTCTAAAGGCACATAGGTTCCTAATGGAGTCTAGGGGTGCACTAAGGAAGGATTTTTCAAAACTCACCCTTTAAGGGGGTGAAACGGGGTTCCAAAGTTTGTATGAAGAAACAAGATTAGTGAGATCAATTTCGAGGGCGAAGCCGAGGGCGGAAGCTAGTTGTTAATATGTAGGTATTATCTACTTCTAAGCAAGTCCATTCTGTCCACAGCTATGCTCGGTCACCCGGCGCCCGTTGTTCATTGAGTGAATTCGTTGGTTTGTCAACTAAAGTGTGTGTTTTCACTTCATCAGCATATTTTTGTCCACGACTCTCCTTGAGCACATCACTAACATGATCAGTGGCTATTTCTACTCAGCTCTTTACAGCAACCTTGCTGAGATTGTCACTACGTCTAATTTGACTAGTATGTCCTACACTACATTTACAAATTCGTGATCTCTTCTCAATAACTTACCCCTATCATCAATCTTACCCCAGCCATCGACCTCGATCGATCTGAAATAAAATTAATGAGACCAGACTGTTGTAATTACAGAAACATCTGACTTTAACTAAAAACTTATGATCAAAGCATTACTTACAAACCCCCAAAATGGAATCAAGCGTCAAATAGCTCCTCTCTTCCCGGGCATCATTGCCGCGGTAAAAGGCAAGATGTGATATCAAAAAAGCAAGAAACGAGTACCTGGAGCCTAAGGAGTAATAATAGGAATTTTTTTAGTTATTAATTTAGGAATACCTACTACAAACCAAGTTGGGTTCTCAACTAATACTCGCAGTATCGATTGAAGCCAGTTTGATGAAGCCTAACTTTATTTCTAACTCGATTCGAGGTCCTAACTTGATACTGGGATATCTAGTCTATTACTGCGCGGTATCTTGTTTTGACCTGGTTTCAATTCGATGTGGTAGGTATTATTTAAATAGAATTTCTTAGTTTACTTTCGTTAAGAAAAAAATTAGGATTATAAAAGCAAATCTTATAAAACTCTTTAGAGTTCAAATGGACTTTGTTTCTTACTAGTTTATATATTGTCATGATGACAGACAAATATTAACGAATCATAAACCTATTTTAGCTATAATGAGCTTAAAAGACGCTTATAAATACGGGGTAAAGAATTAACCGTCATATACCAAGTACCATTAGTAACGTAATATTAACATATACAATATATAACCCACTTTATTTTTGCGGGTATTTTCAAATCGACTTTATCTTTGCTATGTAGGTAACAACTATAAAGGTATTTAACCTACGTAGTTTATATTCCTATGTAGCAGAAATATCGTCGGTTTTGGTCGTTTTTAGTTTTTTTTTGGTTATAACATGCCATAACTTAACAGGCATGGTAGACGAGGGCTACAAATCCGCAAATATAAAATGGGATTATGGCTGGTCACAATTGTTGTATGCATCGAGACCGATGGGCTCGCATCACGACGCAGTGGATTCCTGGGAATCATGAAAACGATGGCGCGATGATCAAAATTCGTTTGTCGCTACTTGGACGAATGAAGCGAGCAATAGGGAGAGCAGGAAGGCTGTGAAGGAGGATTTTGCTATTAAAAAGTTACAATTTGCAGTCAGCACTAAAGCACCATATCCTAAAGAACTTAAGCCTATTGAAAAATCTTCATTTTGATATACTACTCTGTTAACATGATATATACATACATACATACAATCACGCCTTTTCCCATGGAGGTAAGCAGGGACTAAAGAACGCCATTTGCTACAATCTAAACATACCTCCTTAGCCTCACTAATGTTCACACATCTAGTCACACATGCACGGCGGTTGTGACTGTTATGCACCTGTCCCTTTTGAAGGGCATCACTGATGAGATCAGCGAATGTCCTACTTGGGCGCCCTCTCCCAGCGTTTCCACTCACCTTTGCCGTGTATACCCTATCGTATCGTTATCATCTATCAACATGAAATATAGCAACTGCGTTTGTAGCGCTAATGTCTGAATCACAGCTTCGGGTAGCTGTAGGCAGAGGTGAAGATAGCAGACTATGCTAAGGGACGAGTTTATTGCCGACCATCGGTTCATAATTTCTAAACTTTAACTCCACTAAGATTTAAACATCGTTTGGACGACTTAGAATTATAACCCGGAACCTCTCAGTTACGCTTACCGCTGGACTAAAGAGGGAATGAGACAAAACACTTTTAAATAAAAATGTCTGTCGTGAAATAAAAAAGAAATTATGCTTCCAGCAAACGAGTAGAATATGAACGCAATTTAATCATTCTTTGTAAGGGCTTTTATAACGTGTCGATGGTTAGGGCCCTACTCTTTTAATTTTATTCGTTTTAGTAAAACACGATTATATTTGTTAAGTGTTTTGAAATTTCCAGTTTAATATCTACGGAAAAATAAAAACTGATATACTCGTAGTAAGAATATGGCGCTTCTTATTTATTTATGTTAGGATTCCTATATGAGTATGTTTTCAATAGGTGACGCCTAAATTAGGTAGTATTACAGATTTAACGACTTTTTAAAGTTATCTAAAAATAATCTATACTAACATTATCAAGGTGAACAGTTCAATTGGTAGACACTAATCTCAGGGACTACTAGTTAGTCGGAAACCAAACTCTGTTTTTTTATAGAAAATTTTGCTTTACGACCGCGGCCCCGCTTCCGTATATGTCGGTTATCGCGCTAACCTCATATAAAATTTATCCTATACCCTTCTCCGGGTCTCAAACTACCTCCATGCCAAATTTCATCCGAATACAACATACGTGAAAGCGCGACAGACAGACAGAGTTAGTTACACATTTTTAATATTAGTAAGGATTATGGTAGATCTTTCTTTATTTTAATACACATTTTAAGCTGATTTGCGGGAGTTTTTATGAGATTTTTTGTGTTAAATAATATCGGGAAACCGTAAACGTGCATGAGTTTTAATAAAACGAAAGCGTAGATAGGATGGTAACTGCGTAATAATTCAGACAAGAAACATTAAGTAAGGTAAGTAATCTTATTTTTTTTACTCGAAAGAGAACACTTTTGTCCTTGGAACGATATACCTTAATTTTTACCCGAATGCAAAAGAAAAAGGTTTATATTTTTCGAGTATGTATGTTCTTTAGGGGGCTGAGTCACCTTCGTCCGTGGGTGTACACCTTTAATTGAATCCCCCACAAGTGGTCCCCGGGTGGTGCAAAACAGGTAACAATCAACTGGTAGTAGGCTTCGTCCGTGGTTACTGACCACCCACCAGACAAAGCCGCACCGCCAAGCAGCCATGCCATGTTCCGGTGCGATGTTTGGTGACACCATGCTGAGACTGTGTGTCGGAATTGTTACTCATTTAAGATTTCTAACCCTATCGGTATACTGGGCTGGCGCGTTCCATCGTGGACTACATCATTGCTACATCAGGCAAGTTGTAGTCAAGCGCCAGCCTATCGAAGAATAAAAAAAAGGAATAATTCTTTGGCACGCCGCGCCTTAGAGCCTAAATGGTTTGTTTTATTTTTATGTCAATGGTGTCAGTAAATTTATCTTAGCCGTAAGAGTGACACTAGGTACCACAACTGGGTAAAACGGCTTAAAGGATTTAGCTGGCAGGTACTGCATAATCTGCTTTAACACATAAAATCAGCATTGGTAAAAACTACCAATTAGGTATGATTATTCAAAACCAAAATAAAACCAAAATTTAATATTATTTTCTATTGTGTCACTAATAAAATGCTACAATAGTGACTTTATTTATGTCGACTGGCCTAGAGTGGTGTAGTGGTTAGTGACCCTGACTGCTAAGCCGGAGGTTCGATTCCCACGTAAGATAAATTTTTGTGTGATAAGCGAAATTGTTTGTTTTGTGTGTATAATAATTATGTATTTACAAAAAATATATAGGTATGAGTATGTATATTTAAGTTGTAGTACCTATACCTATAGATCCTCGTACCATCATCATGATCAGTCTATTCTAGATATAGGCCTCTGGCACGCCACTGAGCATGATCCGCGGCTTTTATCATCCAGTTCTTGCCGGCCGCCCTGTTGAGATCGTCTGTCCACCTAGTCTGAGGACGTCCAACGCTACGTTTGCCAATTCGAGATCGCCATCCTAGAATTCGTTTACCCCAGTATTGTCGGTTCTTCGGCTGTCCCACTTTCGGCTCACTAATCCGGCGGGCTATGTCGATTACACTAGTTCTCTGTCCGATCATTTCGTTGTGTAATCGATCCTTCAAAAAGACTCCGAGCACAGCCCTCTCAATAACTCGCTGAGCAAATTTGAATTTATGGAGCAGTCCTACCGTGAGTGTATTTTCTATGAAGTGCTACCAAAATAAATTTGGCTCTTTCTCAACTACAGTTTATATTACAAAATGTATTTACTTCTACCCTTTTAAGTCAGGTAAAACCTCAACCACTAACTAGGGACAGCCATATTTGAATCCAAGACCATTATTGTGGTTTAATGGAAGGCTTGCATACAAAGGATTTTTCGCTTTGTTTCAAATGTATGTAGGTTTAAGCAATATTTTTAAATCTGAAATGTAAGAACATTTCTGTGAAATGCTTTCAGAGTTATGACAAAGGGCGTTTAAAGTACCCGCGCGTGGTAAAATAATCTCCTTTAGTCGAATTTCGGTTACCGCCGCCGGTCACTTTGTATGTACCTACAAGCCTGATTTGCACAGGTTTAGTTTCTGCGAAATCGAGGCTAGTCAGTGTTGACCTGATAATTTCAGTTTTCTATGTCCGACACTGGATCTAGTGTAATTGATTTAGAGTTTCACACACAAACACAACCCGTTAGTGTCCCACAGCTGGCCACGGGTCTTTTAACTATCTTAAGAGTAGGGAGTTTAGGCTTCAATCCACACATGTGATCAAGTGCAGGTTTCTAGATGTCACAAATCCTCTAATTATTAGTTTTTACGTTTCATCGGATTGACACATGAGATACAAATAAGAGAAAGTGACAGACTCCGCTGTATGTACAAGCTAACGTAGACAATATTTTTCTGCTAGAGGCAAACTACAGCCAAACTGCGTGCGTCTCTCTTGCGTTTTATTATTGTCACCTCGTGCGTCATGTTGTTAGATCATTGTACCAACGATAGTAAAAAGCAATACGTACGACTGATCCCATTGTGTCATTTTGTTTGGTCGAGAGACGTCATGTATTCAATTTACTTTAATCCTATCGCGCCAAGTAAAGCAATACAATCTGACGTTTTTCGTTTTTAATCCTCGCTGGTGTGTCATACGGATTTTTGCGACGACAACGAAGGTGCAACCTAGCACTATATGACGGGCCGGTGGCGTGGTCGGTAAGATACTTGCTTTTCACGCCGCAGGTTATGGGTTCGATTCCCACCCGAGACAAACATTTGTTAAATATGTCTGTTTGTCTTGTGTCTGGGTGTAATTATATATATTTAAGTATATATTTACAAAAGAAAAGTATATGTAGTATATTACCAGTTATCTGGTTTCCATAGTACAAGCTCTGCTTAGTTTGGGATCAGAAGACCGTGTGTGTTAATGTTCCACTATATATTACCTATACTGTTCTTCTGAAATTGACCTGCTGCAAGAGTTCAAGCTAGACCCAGAGATATCTGTACCTATAGCTACATTATTTTGTGTAATTAACTCAATGAAATCTTGGAAATTATATAATAAGCCTTTTTTTACAACATAATATTTTATCTTGAAATGTGAGAATAAAATATTCATAAAAATACTTTACGGAAGCCTAAAAATGGCCATTATTGCGATATCTCTCTTATTATTGCGACAACGCTCTCCCTTTGAGCTAATAGAAGTAATGTCGCTTTTATATTTCTGTTTTATAGCTCAACGAATAATGTGCTTCTACTTTTACAACTTTTGCGGATAAAAAACATATTACTTTAATTTAAGGTGACGAATGTGGGTATAAAGAGGTGGGTTTAGTTTTAGAGGTTATTTTAGTACAATTTTAATACTTTTATGTTTACCCACCACCGCAATCCGGCCACTGCTACGCCTGAGAGCTAGGATCAATCAATCCAACTATCCAAGAATTTATTTAGTTTTTCTGTCATCTCTGTTTGTGTCTTTGACTAACCAAATTCGATCAGTTTAAAATGAAATTATTGTATTTAAGGAGCTAATTACACAAAGAAAAACAACTGCATATTTCATTGAGTTAATTACATAAAATAATGTAGCTATAGGTACAGATATCTCTAGGTCTAGCTTGAACTCTTGCAGCAGGTCAATTTCAGAAGAACAGTATAATATATAGTGGGACATTAACACACACGGTCATCTGATCCCAAACTAAGCAGAGCTTGTACTATGGACACCAGATAACTGGTAATATACTACATTAATACTTTTCTTTCGTAAAAACATACCTAAATATAGATAATTGTTCATTACACAAATGCGTGTTTATTACTTGTATGGGAATCGAACCCACAACCGCCGACGTGAAAAGCAAGTATCTTACCGACCACGCCACTGGAACGTCAATATTACTCCTTGGTAACAATATATCATTATTCATAAATGAAATAAACCATTCACGATAAATAAATAGACCAATTTGAATATGATGGCGTCTGAAAACAGCAAAGAAATATACTGGTGTAAGTGGCAACCGTCAAACGAGATGACTCAATTTTAATCTTTAACTTTTATCTAGTAGATAAAATTTTAAAATAAAATTAATGTGTACTTATTTTACGGCTTAATTCACAACACGTCTAAAGGCTGACTAAAGTATGATTTTTTTAGACAATTTTACGTAGCGAACCTTTAATAAGTTGTTATGAACAAAGTCAGGTCATAGATTTAGACTTGTTTAATAATAGTATATCCAGGTTGAAAAGTTTAATGAGTAATGCCTTCTTTGATACCAACTTAATTAATGTATAAAATGTATTAATATTAATAATGTAATATTTATGTATTGTATCCTTATAGTATTTCTGTTGACTTATATTTATATCTCTTGTCTAATTTAACTTTCATATTATATTATTAATTATTTATTTATTTATTCAATGCACATATACACGTATTACAGTAGTACATGACCCTGTTAGGGTATAGCAAATATAGTGTATTCTTTCTATATTCTATTATTTAAAATTTGTTATAAAATAGGTCTCTTTATAATATAATATCGCTTCTCTAGTGTTATGTTTCCTTAGCCTTAATATTTATTTAATTCTCTATCTTCGAAATATTCTTTAACTGTGTAGTACCTAGCATTAATCTATTAATAAAAATTTAAGTTTAGCTTTAAAAATGGGTATTGTGATACAGTCTCTAATGCAGTTAGGCAATTTATTAAATATTTGTATACTGCGGTATTGTGGACTATTTTTATACATTTCTAATCTAGGAACAGGTAATGTTAATTTACTTTTGCGGCGTTTGTTCTTTTCAAAATCGAATAATTCAATGTTCTTTTTTACAAACATGGCGGATTCAAAAATATATATGAACGGTAATGTAAGTATTTTGTATTGAATGAAGAGAGGTTTGCAACTCTCTCTGGGTTTTATGTTGAATATAATGCGTAGGCATTTTTTTGGGTGATGAATAGGTCTTTGGCGTCGGTGCATACCCCCGACATCAAAACTCTATAGCGGAGCCACGCGTAGGCGTATGCGTAGTATGCAGATAGAGCACAGTTAATATTTGTGTTTGTTTTAAGTACTCCCAGACCGTATAGAAATTGTGATATTTTAGATTTGATTTTACTAACGTGATTTTTCCAGTTAAGGTGTGAATCTATTGTGATTCCTAGTAGATTAAATTCATTTACTTCTTCGATAGCGATATTATTTGTTATTGCATTTAGGTTTACCTTTTGCTTTTGATATGGTTTGAATTGAATGATTTTTGTTTTTTTTATGATTTACTTCTGAAGTTATGTTTAGAAAGCCAATTTTTAATATTAATAAAAGTATATATGATTGTTTGATCTTGGTTTAGATGGGGAGAAAGTATCTTGAAGAGAATAGAAATATCATCATATGTTTATTCTATATGTGAAAACTTGTAATTGGCCTTCTTATTACTATCTTAGTTTATATTTCTTGTGTCATGTTTAGCTGTAAGATTTCCTTCCATAATAAAATAAAATAAGGTTAAAAAAAAAAATCGTTAGGTTAGTTACATCTACAGTTTTTACATAAGTTCTAGTGCCTTTTTTTTACCTTTATTTTGAAAAGGGACTTTTACGCGCAGCGTATGCCAGTCCCATCGTATCCTAAACAAGAGCTTTACGTAACAAATCCCCAGTCCTAAACTTCAATTCAATTTATACGTAACACATCTCTACTCCTAAACTTCAATTTGATTTATACGTAACACTATATCTCCACTCCTAAACTTCAATTTGATTTATACGTAACACTATATCTCCACTCCTAAACTTCTATTCGATTTATACGTAACACATCTCCACTCTTAAACTTCAATTCAATTTATACGCAACACATCTCTACTCCTAAACTTCAATTTGATTTATACGTAACACATCTCCACTCTTAAACTTCAATTCAATTTATACGCAACACATCTCCACTCCTAAACTTCAATTCGATTTATACGTAACACATCTCCACTCTTAAACTTCAATTCGATTTATACGTAACACATCTCCACTCTTAAACTTCAATTTGATTTATACGTAACACATCTCTACTCCTATACTTTAATTTGATTTATGCGTAACACATCTCCACTCCTAAACTTTAATTCGATTTAAGTGAGTATATTTATAATTCGAAAAAGCAAGTTGTACACACCGCTACATATCAAGCTATACAATTCCAGTATAAGCTGATCTCGTATGCTTTAGGAGTTCCGTACAACGAGAGGTCAGCTTATACTGGAAATATATAGCTTGACTAGCGGCCCGTCCCAGCTTCGCCCGGGTAGCTTCAGTCCACTCAACAATTTCCATAAAATGTGATAACCATAGCAGCGCCATCTATTGATTACTTACTCAACCCGGTCGAAAGGTATCGACATCTGTTAGAATCATTTGGAGTTAACAGATAATTGTGACTGTCAAATAATAACAGACAAATAATTAGCAATAAATTGAAATTGCGACTATAATTTGAGATTTAAACTATCCTATCTCTTAAGTTGGAACGAACTGCACATGGTGTGCGAATTTTATTATAATCGGTTAAGTGGTTTAGGAGTCCATTGAGGACAAACATTGTGACACGAGATTTATATATATTAAGATGTGTTTACATGTTCATTATTTTTAATTATTAATAATGTTACTGACAGGCTTAATAGAATTTCGTACCTAGATTTGATATAACAGGCGTATTTCATGTAATTTATTTTGTTGCCAATATTCTTTCAGGCGCCAACTTGAATGAATCCATCCAAGAGCAAACAAACTTTCCATTCATCGAATATTCACCCTTTACCTAACTTTGCTATACAAGAACTCATAAAACAAGACTTTCACATAAACCTGTAACTTTTGGCATGAATTTACGATCACAAATGCGAATCTTCTACTCATACTAAGTGCAACAAATTTTGTTAGAAGTGAATATTCAGATGTTTGCCGTTTTGTGCGTCCGCATGCAGAATATTAAGTTAACTTAGATAATAATATGTTACAGCAATTGTATTAAAGTTTAGATAACATATGAATACGGCATATACGTTAGGTAACTGATTAGATTACTTAAACCCTTTTTTATTGTCAATCTGCTGGGCACGGGTCTTCTCTCATCTATCTTACGAGTTGAGTGAGTTTAAGCCTTAATCCACACACGCTGGCCAAGTGCGGGTTGGTGGATATCACATGTCCTCACATGATTAGTTCTTAGACGACGACGTATCCTCACGACGTTTTCCTTCACCGATTGAGCAGACGCGATGAAACAATTAACACAAAGATGTGTGGGCAGGACCAGGTTTGAACCCGCGGCCTTATATTTCTAATGCGAGGCTGATACCGCTGCGGCGCAGCTGCTGATAAGATAGTTGAGAGGAAATTGTTTACTGGCTACTCTTATTCAGCTTTAACCAGCTATGTTCAAAGATCGTCACTCCACCTAAGGCGTCCTAGGTGCTGTTTGCCAACCCGCCTTCACTTAATAACAAAAAAAGCAGTCGATTAAAATAAAACTCTTAATAATAATGATTTGGCCAAAATCATGGAGAAGGTCAGAAGGCGAATGACAACGCAACAGGATTGATGTTGATTTGTCTCTGCAAAACCAGTGCAAGATGGGGGTTGAGTCACCTTCATCCGTGGGTATACACCTTTAATTGAATCCCCACACGTGGTCCCCGGGTGGTGCAAATCAAGTGACAATCAAGTGGTGGTAGACTTCGGCCGTGGTTAGTGACACCCACCAGACAAAGCCACCCGCCAAGCGGCCTTGCCGTGTTCTGATGCGATGTCTGGTGACACCATGCAGAGAGGGTGGGTCGGAATTGTAACTCCTTTATTGTTTCTAACCATATGGAGGCTCATTCCACTGTCACTTTCTCACCGATAATCATTCGTAATCACGAGTGAATCGGTATACTAGGCTGGCGCGTTCCATCGTAGACTGCATCATTGCTTAACATCAGGCAAGTTGTAGTCAAGCGCCAGCCAGAAAATGCTGATTACACATAAATATAAATCACTTGGTCATCATCATCATCATATCCGGCATATTTTAGTCCACTGGGCCTCGCCTACAGCACGCAACGGAGCACGCCCGAAGCTTTTTTTCATCCAGTTTTCCTATTACTTTACTTTGTAAATTCAATACAGAAACCAGGTGCCCACGCAATTGCGAAGAATCGAACAACATCTTATCTTAAATTGAGATACAAAACGTTTGATAGCCCTTATTCTTGCTCTTCATTATACAGATAAAAACAATCCATTCTACACCTTAACCCTTTGTAATAAGGATGATCTAAATATGTAGATTACAGGTTTCAGTTTTCGAATGCTGTAGCAATTTTTCTTCATCGTTCCCTTCAATATGTTGCGAAGCCTCTAGAATACGCCATATATCTTCTATGTGGACCATTATGCAAATCCACGCTTCAGGCAAATATGTGGCTGGACATATATTGGGGTTCAATGCGAGCCGTGAAAGTTTTCGGTTCAATTCAATTTCGCTGCGTAGGTATACTACGAAAGGGTTTAAAGGAAATTTGTATGAAATTGGTAATTTGATTTGATTAAAAGAGGTGATTGTCATTGCAGTGTTTTACTTTAAGGATTTGTGCCGTGCCGTATGACAAACTATGAGAAGCTAAATATAGCAAGTGGACCAACGCAACTTATGACGTATGATGGGCTGGTGGCGTGGTCGGTAAGATACTTGGTTTTCACGGTCGTAGGTTCGATTCCCACACAAGCCAGACGTTTGTGTGATAAACACGTCTGTTTGTCTTGAGTCTAGGTGTAATTAATTAATTATATTTTAGTATTTATTTACAAAAGAAAAGTATTTTATGTAGTATATTTCCAGTTATTTGGTTTCCATAGTACAAGCTTTGCTAAGTTTGGGATCAGATGGCCGTATGTGTTAATGTCCCTCTATATTATTATTATTATTACCGTTCTGTAAAACTTAATCTCTTGAACTAAACCTCGTATTCATAAACGTCATATAAGCTTATTATAGCTGGAATAGGTTTTTAATTCGTTTAACTTTGTCTGTCATATTAACATTAAAATTTTTACTAATACGAAAGAGACAAAGTCTAGTTAATCCTGACTGAAAGAAATATTGTAACATCATAACATTTTTTGTTCAATACACCAACTCATTCACTCTGTGGTTATCGGAAAACCTGGACTTATCACTCGGATTAAGTAAAAACACCGAGCTCAATACACCACAGTGATGCTTTTAAAACAGCTATTCGCGAAATTAAATTGAAAACAGCTATTCGCAAAATTAAATTTAAAACAGCTATTCGCAAAATTAAATTGAAAACAGCTATTCGCGAAACTAAATTGATACAGATAGTAGTAGATTTTTAGTTTCATTTTATTGTATAACACTGAGGGTTATATAGTAAAATAAACCTAAAAATTCAGTTACACCTCTAAATACTACGCGAAAGTTTTAAAAATGTTTGGTGCTGTTTAACGCATTCTAATTTTTGAAATCCAATGAAATTTTTCACAGCGATGAATAAAGTCTTGAACAGCACAGAAGTTATCTTTTGTTCGCGGCCGAAACTTCGGGTGGAAGCTAGGTATATATATTTTGCTTGCATTCTAAAAGTATCCTAAAAGTAGTTATCATTATGTATTTTTGTCTGTTAAGATAAAATTGTGTAGTTTATACGTATTTTATTTAGGTAGGTACCTATCTTCAAGACAGAACGTGCACCAATAAAAAGTAGATAATTTGACAACTTAGTAGTGTAGAACTGCTGGACGACATGCTACTTACTGGTAGAAGTTCGTATAAATGACATCAACCAATCCGTAAAGGTACATAAGTAGGCTAAATAGAAATTCTTTTGTCGCTACCTGGATAAGGCGTGCGGCTGGGAGAGTTCGAAGGCTATGATGAAGGCTTTGCCCTGCTATGGAGCCAAGAGACTACTAAATACATATTAAGTATCTGTTTTATCGCAATATTTTTCTTCATATGTGCCACGCATATTGGTTTTTTTTTGAAGCAGCACAGCTGCCAGTTGAGGGGGAAACTCAGAAATAATACCATATTAAAGAACTAAATAAACTGATCCTGGTGGTCCTATTCAAGAAACTTCTTGCAAAACTGTACTTAAATGTTGTTCATAAACCTTTATACGGTCATTTAAGTCATTTAAGCATCCCTTCTAGCTATGCTTAGATATTAATCCGTCCCCTCGACCACATAAGTTCGTTGTTTTGCTATGCCACTAAATTACTTTAATAGCTCTTCAACTAGATTTAGTTTAGAAGTTAGTTAAATAGTCCAGCGAGGTATAGCACGAATTTTTATTTATGGATTACACGTCATTCTCTTTGTTAAGGCAGAGGAATACTTTGAGAAGAGTCAACATGTGCCAAGGTAAAAAAGATGGTATTAAGAAAGCAAAACATCTTAATGTGAACATGTCATTCTCTTCATTAATGCAGTGGAATACTTTTAGAAGAGTCGACGCGTGCGAAGGTAACAAAGGTCATAATATCTAAGTGAAAGATCTTTCCGTAAACATGTCGTTCTCATTGTTAAGGCAGTGGAATACTTAGACTCGAGTCAACATATTACTATGCCAATGAAAAAAGGTGACACTAAGCAAAAAGTTTTAATGTAAACTGGTTCGAATAATTAAAAGGTTTGTAATAGGCACATTTTACATTATTTACCATACTGAAAACGCTTCCAAAACATTTTGTTTTTTAATTTTTTTTCCTGTGAAGACAACAATTTATTTTGGGAGGCTAAAGCAGCAAGTTAAATCTGACATAATCCGTACTAAGGTTAATACAACAAGCCCCGCAAACATTTTATCATGGCTAAATATTTTATTTTATACTCTCAATTAAGTTGAGCCTTAGCTGGTTAGCTTTTAAGGTTGGCTTACACTACACTAAACAGTCAATGACTCAAGCAATTGAAAGGCATGCGTACGTCCCTTTCAAATAGTGTCACTAGATATTGCATCGGAACACGACAAAGCCCCTCAGTAGTGCGATTTGATGAAGATTTTTAATGTTTGGTCACTATCCACTATCTATTTTCAACATTCTGTGGTGGTGCATCACCTGGGACCACACGGAGAGTCCAGTTTAAACTGCACTCCCATTGATGAAGATGACTCAGCACTCAAGCCCTCCTGCTCACAAAGTTTGTATGGGTCATCCTTTTTTTTAAGCTACAATTTGATGAAACTTTAGCTCAATTAAAAAAAATATATGTAACGCTTTGTCGTCAGCTTAAACACATATTCTGATTGCAGAATTTTTATTCTTTTAGAAAAGGCTGTTGGCCGTGAAGTTTACAGATTTTTGTTCGATTTTCAAGACCTCAAAGATGGATTCGACCTAAAAATGTACCCTTCCGCCACGAAATCTTTTATTTTATTCTATCGAATACTGTTCAAATTTCTGTCAAATATCTTGTACTTTTGTAGTTCATTAATTAACTAAAGGTACTTTTAGAAAATATTCATAGTTTTATTCATAATCTATATTTTTCATTATTTTATTTATATATTTTTAGTTTTTAGGTATAATTCTATTTTTCCTCTCTGTTATACAAATAATTAGGACTTTATATTTGCTATAACAGACTGCGTAAGCTTTTGTTTTCAGCCAAATTTGTGTGAATTAACTAATTTGTTATTCTAAGGGATTGTCGCTTGAGGTCACTGCGGTATAATTAAGATTTAGGTTGGCAAAAGCTAAGTTTGCAAATTACTTTGCATACCTACTCTTACAAAGATTTTATAAACTCAAGACTCATGCCGCAGGTCGAGGAGGGTTCGATTCCCATCCGTGATAGTCATTCGTGTGTATAAACATGTGTGTTTGTCTTATCCGGGTGAAATTATCTATTATGAGTATACTTTTCTTTTACTGGTAAACTGGTATATACCAGTTTCGGTTTCTATAACACAAACTCCGTAGGTTGGGATCAAATGAACGTACTTGTGTGTTAATGTCTCAGAATATTATCATTGTTATTATTTAACCATTTCATCTAGTTATTTCTAGATCGCTTAATAGCTTGGAATGTGTACCCACCTTATTTTTTCCTGCTCAGATTTAACTACTAAAGATCCCTTACTAAATGCAAACATTAATCTAAATACACAGATGTGAAATAAGTAGGTAACATAACTGGGTTAACGCTGTCTAAAACATACTACTTAAGTAGCTAGATATAAAAAAATTACAAAGTTATAATACCTTATTACAAAGTAACTAACGCCATCTGTTGGTGATTATTAGAAATCTTTGCAAGATTATCGATTACGTTAAGACCCTTTGTTACTATCTCCTGAATAACAGATGTCACTACTTTAAATTTAAAGCTACTATTATAACGACCGACTGATAAATAGATATTTATATTTCGAACTAAGGTCCGTAGGTACATAATATATAGATAGATCTTCGATTGAGTAGGCGCGTGAGATGGCATGGCATTTACCAAACGCGCACGTATAATGAGCTCAACGAAAACAAAGGAAAAAAGAAAACATTTATTATGTAAGGACGAATTCTGAAGAAAATTTAACAACAGAACTTGTCCTGTCTTAATTAAATGCCGCTTGGTAAAGCTCACCCTTTGGAAAAACCTTCATTAGACTCATTACTAAAATACAATGTACAACGACAAGAAAACTAAACCTGCATACAACTTTGAACTTTAATCTAATGCATTTAAAGTAATTCGTAATTGAGAATTTTATTTTTCGTATGCAAAGTTATTTTTGCTTTATAGTCGAAGAGTCAACCACAAAAAAGACTGGTCTCCTTAGATTTACAAGTGGATCGTTAAAGTAAATTGAGGTAAAGGTGGGCAAATACTGAACTTAACGAGAAAACCTCGAGACAAAAAGAAATTCTAAAATAAATTAGGCATAACGATTCCTTTTAAAAGTTTTTCTAAGATAATTATTTAGTTTTGGTGCTCGGGCACTTTTATCACGCGATCTGGATTAACTTAAATTGTTTTGTTTATGAATTAAAATGTTTAAGTTTCGCAAAAGATATTTTATTAATTGTTCACCAACTATAACAAAATTAAAGGAACAATTTTGCAGTTACCTTAAGCACAAAACGATTAGGACTACAAAGAAATATGTTAAAATTTAATCATAATAAAATAAAATTTTTGTATTTTAAAACATTTTGCTGAGACGAGGAATTTAGAAAGATACGGCCCCCGCCCTGTAGATACAATATGTCTAATAAACATAAATATATAAATAGTATTAATATTATATTTCTAAGTGATTATAAAACGTATGAAACGACACAGGACGATGTACCGCACGTGAACTAAGAAGTATGTTTGTTAAATATTGATCTACTAACACTGTCTATGGCATATTTTTAATTCGTGGCGGTGACAGCACCACCAATGCACAAAAACAGAACGTAGCAAATCGTCTATGGTCCGTTGGTATATGGCCGAACCAGAGACAACGGGAAGCCATTATTTTTCCCTCGGATGGCATGGTAATTCGAATATACATATCGTTAGTTTTAATGTAATACTTGCTATTGTAATATACGTGGAGCATTGTGATACCTTGTTCAATATATGCCTCCTTCTGCCACAAGTGTTGTGAATATGAAATAAAACATGCACGAGTCCTGGAGCAAGTACCTACAAATTCCTACTCACGAGCCTTTTGTAATGTTTTGTTTAATCATTTGGCAGGTATTTATAGTATCGCCAGAGCAAAGAACTAGATTTCATCCAAAACAAATATTTAAGCATCTTTAATATAACTATATTTTCTTTTCTTACAACTATATTTTCTTTACAGATTCTTTTATAAAACAACTGATAAGTAATAGAGGCACATGTCATCGGCATTGTTACCTCCTTTTATTTGAATACCTCATTTGACAAACGACTAACCAATAGAAAAAAGGTCCAAATTCGCTAATTCATGAAGACGGACTTCATTCTCCGGACATTGCCTTGCAAAAAACTTTTGATTTACTACCAAAGTTGCGTTTAGTTGAATCAAAAGTAAATTTGGTCGCGTTTCAAAAAACTTTCCTGACTAACGACCAACCATTGTGGAAACCCTTGGTTTTTCTATTAGGAAGTACTTTTTAATTAAAATAAGATTCACGAAATCACGGAATTCAATGTAGAATAAAAAAATACCTTGTCTACTGTTCTAGAAGTTTTTGAAGTATTGAATGAGCTACAGGCTTTCACAAGTTAGCAAAGAAGCACGACCTACCTTATGACCCTTAGGCTGTGGTGACAGTTGCACGTGGATACTTGCAACACTCATATCGAATACTAAAGTAGAATGTCATTATGTACCTACCTATAGTATTTTTATTAATACACCGTGTAATTTTTATTAACTTTTCTTTGAAAACTTCATCTTTAGCCTAAACTACTGAGATGGTTATAAAATTATTATGTTTAATATATTATGATGTTGTGTTTTTACGAATAACATGCTTTTGTTGCAAACTGAGACATTGAAAGGCACAGCATAATTTGACATGAATAAAGTTACAGATTTGACACAAACAAGTCCTATTTATATAAGTTGACGCCTTAATCACGGGCAAATTAGAAAATTAAAGTAAGTTCATGACAATTGTGACTTTGGTACTAGACCCAATCTGAATTCAAACCAGGATCGACAGCACCACACAAACATCAGTTCGAGATGATAAAATCTAGATCACCTCACGCCTAAACTTTCTTAAATCCCGCAGTTATTTGAAAGTAAAATAAAATCTGAGAATAGTAAAATCTTTCGACAATTCAACTTATAATATCGAGCTTAGCTGACTTACATGCTTAAAAAAATTATTATTGTGTGGGACAAACAAAAGTTGAAAAGTGCACTTGTCTAAATATTTTTATGTAGGTAATTCGAGAGTAATTATGTTTTACTAGTCTCAAATATTCAATGGTGTCTTCCATTAACTGCAAGTGCACAATATAGACAAGAGAAGACTTAAAAACTGACTATTGCTTAACGGAAACTGGTAAGATACTCACGCCGCAGACAAAAAAAATGTATTTAGAAGATTGTCTTTAGAATAGAATGACTGTTTCGATCATGGAAAAATGAAACAACTTGTTACACAAGATTTGACTCAAGAGCGCGTTCAGACTACTGAGGGAGCCCCTCTATAAACTATTTGAAAGACAATCTCAAGCGCCAACGGTGGTGATTCAACGCATAGAAGAAATATGAACGCATTTAGTATAAAATAAAGACGACACTGTTGCCATTCTCAGAGTCGTCAGTTAACGACCACGTCATTAATCATACAGAACACTGGCTGTCTCCCACTTGACTTGGTTGCTAAGTTATTGTACAATATAAGCTACTGGCACAACCAGATGCTTACTAATTTATTACATTACAGGGAAATACGCGCGAGTTTCTTTATTGAATGTTATCTCTTTCAGTTTATTAATTATGCATACGAGTGAATTTAAGCGCATACGAAATGAGTAGATGATGCATACGCAAGGCAAGTATTTTATGCATAAAATTAAGGTTGGTTTGCAATTTATTTTAAAGTTTTTATTTTATTTTTACCTCGTATGTATTTGTATGTCTTACTATTCATGTTTTTTTCTGTGATTTTATCCTCGTGATACATACACTAAAAACTTGCTAACCTAGATAAAAAATTAATACTTACGATCATCAAAGTTGATCTCATTCTATTCAATGAACTCAACCTATTGTTGTATAAAATGTGATAAAGATTTATTAACGTCAAATACAACATACAGGACAATGCACAACAGTATTCCAGGAGGCTTAAACCGGGATAACTTTTCGAAAACAATGTGTGGAGTCAGAGATTTAAGATGTATTGTAGGTACGGCTAAAATTTAAGATGATTTACCTGTTATAGCTACTAACATAAACCAACAACAACTGCTTTTAACAATAATTTTACCCCCTACAGAGCAAGGGCCTTTATTTACAATTTCCCTCATGCATTGTATTATGTCTCGCAAAACTTCGGGTTAGATTACAAGATCTTAATGCAGTATTGTTGGAGGTGTGGAAGAGAGATGCCAGCTGCCGCTTTACAATTTGAAGAGTAAATTCTCTTTCGTACAACTGCAATATTAATACTACTTAGTGTCACAATTAGGCAGCAGTTCCTTACTTCAAGCTTCACGACCCAGAGTACTCTGTGGTACACCACTTCAGATTAGGTGAACTGTAACTGCCTGTTTACATACTTGTCTCTCATCTCAAAAAACCTAGTTAGTCGCTACAGACTTATGGCATCAAAGTTTGAAATTACACTAAGCCTCTACAGCATATCTTCCTAGACTCTCTTTCTTCTACTTCTTCCTCTACTTGGCCAGCGTGTGTGGATTAGGGCCTAATCTCTCTCAACTCGTAGCATAGTTGCGAGAAGGCCCAGCCCAACAAGACACTAAAAAGGGTTGAAGTGAAACAAACGAAAGTAGAGAGAGGAATATCTTCTTTCTTTTTCTTCCAACGCTTTGACATTCTTAAACAATGCATTAAACTGTCATGCCGTAAGCTAATAGTTTTTGCCAATAGCGTCACATATAAAATAATGTGCGAGGCAAGGCAAGTAGTGTTAAATGCCAAAACAAGTAATACCTTCGCTCACCAAATATATACCCACCCCCATTTTCCTGGTTCGTGGTATACTATACTGTAAAGATAAAACTACATTAAAACGGATTTTCTCGCGTCTTTTCAGACTTCATGGTCACGGGTGGACTGAGGTATTTGACATCCAAAAATATTAATCACAATTATTACTGGCCACCTACAAACAATATTATATAAGTTGCGTTTCGATTTAAGCAAACTGAGCTCACAGTGTCTTGAATTTTGAGTCGATTTTGTTTGGGTTTTGGTACAAGTAAATTTAGCACTGGGTACCAAGCAGGTGGAAAATTCCAACCGTTTTCTCTGTTGAAATTAAGATGTTTATTAATTTCCATAGCCTCGCTTTCTACTAAGAATGATCCATTCTTGGTTGAAATCGGTGTTCTTTTACGAGAACCTGTGTTTTAGTGAATATGTGATATAAAAATCTAAATTAAACCGCGATAAAATCCGTTATAAAGTAGTTTTATCTTTACAGTATAGTATACCACGAACCAGGAAAATGGGGGTGGGTATATATTTGGTGAGCGAAGGTATTACTTGTTTTGGCATTTAACACTACTTGCCTTGCCTCGCACATTATTTTATATGTGACGCTATTGGCAAAAACTATTAGCTTACGGCATGACAGTTTAATGCATTGTTTAAGAATGTCAAAGCGTTGGAAGAAAAAGAAAGAAGATATTCCTCTCTCTACTTTCGTTTGTTTCACTTCAACCCTTTTTAGTGTCTTGTTGGGCTGGGCCTTCTCGCAACTATGCTACGAGTTGAGAGAGATTAGGCCCTAATCCACACACGCTGGCCAAGTGCGGCTTGATGGATGTCACTTCTCCTCGAATGATTAGTAAGATATGCCGGTTTCCTCACGATGTTTTCTTTTCCCAATATTGAGCAATGGTAACGAAACAATCACACAAAGATGTGTGAACACGGACGGTAATCGAACCCGCGACCTCATATTTCTAAGGTGAGGCCCGTACCGCTGCGCCACCGCTGCTCTTTCTTAATTAATTGTGGTGGATATATGAAATTTAACAGTACCAACTTACTGTACCTATTATGGTAACTCATAAGCCGCGGTCGCATATTTACTTCAAAGGATGAAATAATTCCTATGTTAATACTTGGACTCATTACAGGACCCTCGTGTTAACCAAAACAACTTAAACTAAAGGATCAACTTACGAGTAACACTAAAAATTTATTAACATAAACACGAACATTATAAGTTATGTCTCTGGTTTTGCAAACAACCTTAATGTAACAGTGATGACTTACCATCAGATAGGACGTTTGCGTTTTACAAACTTTGTAGCAATAATAGTGTTCAATGCATTGAACAAGAGATGGCGTTGCCATAGAACTAAAAGTCGTAAGCGTTTGATTTTGTAAATAATTAAGGCTTCAATATGAAATATAGTACTTGATAGGTGCGACCGTCCTCGGACGGAGCACAAAAAAAGTCCGGTAAACCAATAAAGGCCTTTCTGGCTAATTAGGTTAGATCATCCGCAAAAAATAAAATCTGTATATTTGTGAATGTAAAAGAAAAGAAATTCGTGAAGTACCGTCATGAGTTTAAAGTGTAATATAGTAAGTTAGTGAAGTTCAATAATATACCAGGCAGTGCAACCAGTATTTGGATTTTCATTTAAATTCCAGTGCTAGTAGGTTACAAATGATTTTAATATAATACAAAGCGACTTTAATGGAACCACTTGCAAAGCAAAACAAACAAAAAACAAAATCAAAAAAACACAAACACAAACACAAAAACAAAAATAATCCCTTTGAAACAAAAATAATTATAAAAATCGATCTATAATTGTTGCTTGATTACTTTATGATTAGATTTCATAATACGCAGGCAGTAATTATGAGAACATTTAATTCAGTATACTGCATCAGTGGTCCAGTGGTAAGCGCTCGCTGTAAGTGGTCGCTTTGTAACCGCGAGGTTCCGCGTCCGATTCCTGGAGCAAGAGGATTTTTCCAATATAGGTACTGAAGAAACATAATGGAGCTCGAAGTTTGTAATTGTGCCCGATGAACGGCTATAGGCTCGCGCCTACTTCGGGACCTTTTTTTATTCTGTAATAGGCTTGCGTTTTACTACAACTTGCCTGATGTTCAGCAATGATGTAGTATACGATGAAACGCGCCTGTCCAATATACCGATTCACTCGTGATTACGAATTTTGCGCCATCTACGTATTTTTTCTCTTTGTCTTTGGCATCGTGTAGTATGGTGTGCAGCAGCGTAGAGCGGATTTGGTCCAACCATCTTATTGGACTACGGCGTCTCAGGCGTTTGCCCTCTACAGTAAGTTGTTCGAGGTTATGTCCATTGGCCAGCCTCCTGACTACATAACTGCAGGACTCTCCATAAACAAATAGTAGAGTTCCCGAAGAAAGGATTCGTTGGTGAATGACCCGGGGACCACGTGTAGGGATTCAGATATTATGTGCACTCCCACGGATGAAGGTGACTCAACCCCAAAAACACGTAGGTAAACATAGCCGGCAAAAAGTAGGTATTATTTGCCTTTGCCTACATCTTTGAGTAACACAGGCGTGACGTTATTATTATTATAACACTTATTCAAGAGTCAAAGTGCAATAATAAAAATTTCCAAATAAAATGTTTATATTTCTCAAACATTTTGCGCTAATATTATACCTAATATAAAATCAGAAGTGCTATTGTAATGAACAATGCCGCTGAAATAAGTTGCAGGAAGGAAGTCCTTCACTAAATCATCATTTCAAAGACGGAGATTCTTGTGGAAATGTCCTTATACTTTTTCTATTTAAATGTACTGGCTAAATGTACTAGGTTTGATACTACTGTATTGGCAGATTAGAATATGGTCCACCTTATGGTATACCTTACCATATGGTAAGTGCTCACCATGAAAGAAAGAAGCAACTTGTTACTTTTTTAAGGTTTTCACCGTAATTTATGGAAGGACATATTAAACTTCCAGCATTCAAAACGGGAGGTACGAGATACGCAAGTTCTAGTACTTACTAAATGATTTCTGCCAGTTTTTGGGGGGGCGAGGTAAATACGTACAGCACACAAGTAAAAGTTAAAAGTTAAGTCCTTACAAATGCACACCTATAATACCTACACACAAAACAGGAACAATTCATGCATACAAAATTTTCATGTACCTTGCCAGAGGAAAACACGCGCAATACTAGTTTCGTGTTATATTTTCTAAGCTAAAATCCCAAAAATATTTATATGCGGTCCGGTATAATAACTTAGGTCCGATTGTTCATTAAAAAGAAGAATTTATTTGAAGAAGCTTTTGACGTTTTGACAGATTTTGCATGCATTGACTGTCAAAAATTCAAAATTATTCCTTATATAAAAGTATTTTATACCTATATCTATTGAAAAACTAGCCATTACTCATAGATAAACTCGACGTGTAGCATAATAATATCACTATCTCATTCTAACATTACGTCACCAGATTGCGTACCTCATATTTACGCGTGCGCAGTGCGCAAGGTCAGACCGTATAGCAACAAACCGGCAATCAGCTGTCAGTTAGAATTAACTAACAACGGAGCATCAGACAGTGTTTTGTTAAATAAAACTGTATTTATTCGATAAAGTGGATCAAAAATATAAAGTTCAAATTAAGAATTAGTTTGTGTACGTGAGTAAAATAAAACATTTTAGTAGGTAAGTTTTGTAGGTTAAATTTTGTCAACAAGAGCTTAACCTCTTTTGACATAACCTCAAAATCAAACGTATTTAACAATAGCTGGCTTATTAAGTAAATATTAAAGGTAAACATGAAAAGAAGGAAATCTTTAGTTTTATTCACGCTATTTGTAATTAACTTGGTGGATCAGCCAGCGCCTGAAGTAAAAATCGAGCAAGGAGTTTTGAGTGGTAAGATAAGCAAAGATGGAACATTTTATGAATACGTGGGAATTCCGTATGCCACTTCTAATAGCAGTACAAGGTTCAAGGTTTGTAATATTTATTATTTATATTAACTACAAATAAGTAAGTGTACCTAGATTTTATTTTACGGGATAATTTTGGTTTATCAAGTGCCTGATTACTTATACATATATTTTAAATTGAATAACTACGAGTATCTTGCAAATGTATTAAAAGTCAGTAGACAGTGCCAGCGGCCACAATTTTTTTCACAGAATGTGAATTTTTATTAGCATTCCTTTAAAATTGGTACGGATGCCTCGTACTTGTCACGGCACTATAACACCTATGGTAACTATTTCATAGGATAAATTATGATAGGAGGACCAATAGGTTTCACACTGAATGGTGATGAATATGTTAATAATAATTTCATTTTTAGGCGTCGTTACCACCGCCTACATGGGAAGGTGTATTCAGAGCAGTAGATGAAATCCATCAGTGTCCTCAAAAGTCATTTCTCGGCGTAGTTGGGACTGAAGACTGTCTTAAAATTAACGTTTATGTACCATCGAAAGCGAAAAAACACCTTCCAGTTATGGTTTTTATTCATGGAGGGGCATTTCAAATAGGAAGCGGTGGAAAACTTCTTTATGGTCCAGAATTTTTTATGAAACAAGATGTTATACTAGTCACTTTTAATTATAGACTTGGGGCTTTAGGTTTTATTTGTTTGGGTATAAAAGAGGCTCCGGGTAATGTTGGTCTTAAGGACCAAATAGCTGCTTTAAGATGGATTAAGAAAAATATCGCTGCATTTGGAGGTGATCATGATAACATTACTTTATTTGGACAAAGTGCTGGTGCTACTTCAGCATCAATATTGCTAGCAAGCAAAGCTACTGAAGGATTATTTCATAAAGTGATCATGCAAAGCGGATCTTCTACTAGTAGTTGGGCAATTAATAGACAACCAATAAGGGTAGCTAGTCTTATTGCCAAAGAATTAGGTTACAATGCGACTGATCCAAATGAACTTTATAATATATTTTCCAAAATACCGTACAAGGATATCATCACCGTTAAACCAAAGAAGCCCCTTGGTATGTATTTTGATACGCAGTTGTTAAATTATCCATGTATTGAACAAAACATTGAAGGTGAAGAAGCTGTTATAACCGATTATCCATACAACATATTAAGTACTAAGCCTAAAAGCATGCCAATGATTATTGGAACAACAAGTAAAGAAGGAATATTTATACTAAATGATGATACTAAGGAATCACTAGTAGAAAGAAATGCACGATACATTTTTGCTTCTGACCTTCAATTTGCTTCGGAAGAAGAAGCAGCAAATATTTCTAAGAAGGCAAAAGAATTTTATTTTGGTAATAAAAGTATCAGCTTTGAAACACATGATATAATATCTGATCTTAATACTCAATTATATTTTGAAGCACCCGCAATTTTAGAATCTGAAATTTTACTAGAAAATTCTAGCCCGATTTACAACTACTATTTCAATTATGCTGGAGGTAGAAATTTCTTGAAATACCTCAGTGGATATGGAAGAGAATCTGGCGCATCTCATGCTGATGATCTTTTATATTTATTTGATGGAAGATTATGGCCTTTTACTATTAGTGACGATGATCAAAAGGTCATTGAATGGATGACCATGATGTGGACTAATTTTGCTAAATATGGGTACGTATTATCTACGAGTATTAACTTAACATACTCCATGCAAGTGTTATAGAATACCTAATCGTGGCAAATTATATTAATTTTATACATCAACGTCATCATTCCCCTTGCCTTTTTCCCATTTCTATTGGGGTTGGCTCCCAGTCTATCCTGATGCGGCTAGCTACCAAAATTATACGAGCGCCTGCCATTAGACCTCGAAACCCGTAGGCAACCAGTAGCCAAGATGGTTAGACCAGGTGTCAGATTATATTAGCTTCTGACTACATGTGACGATTGTCATAGATGTGTTAAATGACAACCGGGAGCAACGGCTTAACGTGCTCTCCGAGGCACGGTATATTTATTTTATACAGGCATTGAAAATTTTATTTTGGCAGTAATGATCCTTTATCCCTTGGTGTTATACGCGGACAAAATTGCGGACAGGAACTGTTAACTTATAAAATCTAGTTTAGTAAAATACGTTGTTTCGTTTTAAATATTACCTATTTTTTCAGGAACCCCACACCAAGTAACACACTGCCAGTGATCTGGGAACCGAGCACTAAAAATAACCTCAAATTTTTATACATAGATAAGGAACTGCAAATGGGTCCCTTACCTAACTCAAAAGCTTATCAGCTCTGGAGAGATATTTATACAAAGTATCGAAAGAAAAATAAACCAAATGATTTTGAAAGATAATAACGATTTTCGATTATTTACCCTATCGTTCAAATAGAGGTTTTTTCATATATGACTAAAAGAAAGTAATGCAAGGTGTATGTAAGTCATTATTAACAGTCGCCATTTTCATGACGACGCGGCGTGGGAGTGTTCATGTTCATCCAATCAGCCAAAAGTAAAATGACGTGTCTCTTCAAGTCAGCTACACTTGACCGATCAGGCAACTTTTTCCGTCCCTCAAGTATTGAAACGGCCTCGTTACATCACATCACTTTTTTACCAACGATTAAAAGTTCTTGCTGTAAACAAGTTTGTTGCCTCACAGCGCCTAAACGGATGAATCGATTTTCATGTGGATTTTTATTCGGAAATACTTCCGCTTTGTTGCTTGATTGATTTTAAGAAAACTTATAGTTGAGGTTGTCCTCAAATTCATTAATTAGTCTTATAGTGGTATTGTAGCTCAAATAGGATTATAATTCGTTTGTTTTTATCTGTCATCTTGAGATTAATACTAGTAAGAAAGAGATAAAGTTCATTTTAACTAAAGAGGCTTACAATTTTTTTATGAATAAGACCGTTAGACTTATACCTAATTAGCAGCAGATTTATCATTTTTACGTTTATTATTCAGCGACGTGTTTTTACGTGGTTAGTGGTGACTAGCCTTAGTGAGCATAAGCTTACTACCAGTTATATTATATAATTATTTATTTATAATTTATTTAAATAGAAACTATGAATAGTTTCATATTCAAAGCAGCTTTCTGTTATTACCATCAAAATCAAATCTGTCAATATCTTAGAATTAATGAGCCAATATCTCGACTTAGGATGCAAATCTCAACTATCGTGATTAAAGCATAATTAAAGTTGGTTCGTTCTTGGCAAAGTTTCGGGGCTCCCTAATCCGGGGTGACCTACCAAAAGCCCGTTTAATATTCAGTGTCACACTTGAGCTCATCCAGGGATTAGACGGTAATGCATGCTCTGAGACGGCTGCGGCAGACTATTCGCCCGCTTTGCACTGAATATCGAACGGCATGGATACGAATATTACGTGGTAACGTTACAGCAGTAGAGTGAGATTGACAGGTAATAAAGTTAATATATTACTAACCAGCAATAAGCAGCTAACGTAAGTAGACATAAATCACCGTCTAGATACGTGCCAGAAGCCACTTTCTTCAAATATTGTATGGAATTGTAGTTGTCAAAATTTGGCGAGGTATAGAAAGGACAGAGCGAATAAAAATGAATTTAAAAAAAATATAAAAATCAAAGACAGATCCACATATTATAATTAAAAATTTAGTTCTCAAAGTTCCAGAGTTCTACTTTTTTGCGGTTACCGTTTGTTGACTGTTTTATATTATGACATAATTATCAGCCTGCTTTTAAATGGTATTTCACCTTGTGTTTATTTGAGCAAGTACCTATAATCGATATAGCTGTTAAGGTGAATAGTCGAAATTGGTGTAATTTGAAACTGTGCCAAAGATGATTGACGTTTATTGAGGTACATACCTATAACATCATATTCATATTCTCTATAATTAACACCTACCCTCACAATATTGGCGAGGGAGTAGGCGCAGGACCAAAGCCTTGACCCCCAAAGTTTCTGACTAAGAGCTATGAAGTTATGATATTTTTGTTGCAGTGTTAGATTCAAACCCGCAACTCTGTCGGCAACAGATATGCTTTGCCAACACCATTATTTATTTTACTAGATTTCCTCCATGGGTCCATTCACGTGAACAACATTTTTTATTGTGCTCAGATAAAAACAGTGCAAGAATTTTTAAAAATCTGGCCAGTAATCCTGAAATTAGCAAGTTTAATCAAAGAAACAAACACACCTTTCATTTTTTAGTATTTGTATAGATATAGTGTAGTATTGGTATTATCTAATTCTTTTTGAACAGGTCTTTAAGTATTACCATCAAAATCATTGAGTATTTTACGTAACATACCACTTATTCCCGCCGTTCCTTTTACGTCATATTGAATTATTCCCTTGTCAGATATCGCCAAATGGATCTTCGGTTGTCAGAATCTGAACATATTCCGGAGAAATATCCTATTTGTTGTGTTGTGTTACAAAAAGGTTCGAAGGGTGTTTAATAGGTTATCGACCGAGATGTTTTTGTAGTATTCTACTGATATAGGTTAAGCTACTTGTAATATCTTTTGACAATGTTATAAGTGGGATGTTCTTTTAGTTTTGAGGTGTTTCATGTTAAAAATTTTACATAGAATCTCGAGAATATATTTTAATTTCAATTCAGGGCATATAGAATTTGCTTTCAGCGAAATTTTCTCTAACGTACGCTTAAGCCGTGGAACTATCTTTTTACGGTTTTACCAACAGACTTCAGCTTTACGAGTTTCGAAAAAGGAATACTAACGGCAACGGGCAAGTGATGTCTGGTATTGCAAGCGTCCATATGCTGCGGTGGCTACCATCCGGGAGATTTAAAAAATGACTAAGTCAAAGTTAAACTAAAGTTTCTATTTGAATACATCTAATTTAATTTCTACGGTGCAGTGAATGACGTAGTAACTACTGAGAAACACTGCTAAAAACTCAGTAGGCTTACTTATATCTATTACGTTTTGTTTAATTCTTCTGCTAAATATATAAAAGAAGAAACTGACTGACTGACTGACTGACATATCAACGCAGAGCCCAAACCTCTGGGTCTGGAGACTCCAAATTTGGCACATAGGTTCCTTAAGGGGTCTAGGGGTGCACTAAGAAAGAATTTTTCAAAATTCACCCTTTAAGGGGGTGAAACGGGGTTCCAAAAATTGTATAGAGAAACAAGATTATTGAGATCAATTTCGCGAGCGAAGCCGCGGGCGGAAACTAGTGTGTTATAAGACTTAATTCTTGTTGAACTTACTTGAGTGACTTAATTCCAAGCCGAGTTTGGAAGGCTTAAGTATTCTGGTCAATACCAGAATACTTACAGCCTTCCAAACTAGAATATTAAAAAAAATTACATAATGCTTACCTATCAATATTATTAGTGTATTACTTTGCGAAATATACTGCCAATTATTTTTTATTAATAACATATTTAAAATTAAGGTCAAATTTTGTTATTCTATTTCCAATTGGTTGGCACTTTCCTAAAATCACGAATATTGGAGAAACTTTCACACGTATTTGAGCGTCCAGTCTGCAATTATTCTACCCGTAGAGAAAATTATTAAACTTGGTAGTAGACTTAGCACAACGGTTGGGACCAGTGTTTCCAACAATAATTAGTTTTCAGACCGCGTTGAATTTGAACGCAGCATTATAACAGTTTTGGACAGTTTGTTTGTCATAATCTGTCGGTTTTTGTTTGTGACACTATGACATTTGGTATATTAGTTTCGATACAAAGTCCTACTTAACAGAGTATTTTAAGAGTCAATTAATAAAATGTCGCGATGTTTAAGCTGAGCATTGCTTTTGTGTGTGTGATCATCAGTGAACTTATTAAATAGAATGCGTCGTGTAAGGGTCGCACCGCGCCTAAAACTCATTTTCAAAAAGCAGTATTAAACCAACTCGAAAATACCTGTACCGATTTTGTTAATTTTAAAATGTTCGTGCTGATCTAATAAAGGTTCGAAATGAGAATTTGCTAGAGCAGCTAGTCAAGTATAAATTGCACTGTGGTTCCTTCATAGAGGTTATTTTGTAACCTAGCTAGGAGCACAAAACCTCAACCCTTATACTATTGTAGTCCTAAGTTCTACTACTGTATTGTTCTACACGTTATACATATAACTCTGTACTACAAACAGTTTATGAAATAAATATATTTGTTATTATTATTATTACCAGAATTTATAAAAAGTGATATATTAGGTAGGTAGATACTAGATGTTTTACTGTCGATAAAAATTTCAAACAACAGTTTGAACAACACATTTGTGTTTAGCATTGTTGGAATAACAAACATAAACGATATTGCTATGTTTTTCCTTCCAAGTAAGTGTTAAAGTTCAAGTTTAAATTGCATCTACGTCGCTTAGCAGCAATATGCATTAAAGTCTGAAATAATAATTGATTAGGCTATACACTAAAAATACCTACCTAATTAAGAACCTTTCATTTATATTTAGTACATAACTTGTTTTTTGTACAAACAAAACTAAACTAACTAAAGTAGCCCCTCAATTACAGACAGCAAACAAGAGAAATAGGTATTATTACAAAGCCGTCGTTCCAAAATATTCTATTAGTTCAGGCATTAGAGAACTAATAAATTTTAACAAAACAAATTGAGTTAATTAATAGAAATTTACAAAATTAATTTTGTTTACAAAATCATTGTGATTCATGAATTTCTTAGAAGATCCAAGCGAATTTTCATTTTGCAATGAAACTACGGGCTTGCAAATTAATTTACAAAGTGGAATTTCTGTAGATCTAAGTATTTTAGTGGTAGCGAAACTTGGTTGGATTTTGTAGTAACTTAAACTAATCTTCAGCATTGCAACAGAAAGTACAATATTTTAGATCGTAATTTGTTATGTTTATCCCGGGCAAATCAGTATTACCAACCCGAAAGATGCGGAAGAATTTTTTGACGTCTGAGTTTAGGTTACCCAAGTATTAGTTAGTCTAAGATTTTTCATTTATCTCGTCAATAGTTTTCTTTACCAAACATAACATACCTCGTAATAAATATGAAATTAGTATAATAAATTAGTAAGTACAAATAATTTAGTAAACATAAAATTGAAGTTGATTTCTTGTTTGTGATATATTTAAAGGCATTATTTTCCGGAAAACTTCTACGACCAAAATAAATTTAAAACTTTTAGTTTCAATCCACAATTTTCCGGTCAAGATATTGAATTGGACGTTCAAAACATTATCAGAGACAAAGCCATAGGTCTAATACCAGCAAATTGAATTCCAGTCCAGCTCTGTAGGTACTTAAGAGAATTTCCTGCGCTAAGAAATCAATTCGAAATAATACAATAAGAAGACAGTCGCATCTTAGGAAATAATAGTATTATACATACTTACCTACTTATAGGTACCTTATTTAGGTATAAATGGCTGTATTTATCATTTCTTTATTAAGTAAAAAATAGGAGTATTTTGTTATTTTTAATAAGTTTTTATTTATGATCGACTCAAACACAAAACTCCCTGCAAATTGATTACCTCTTCCTGTTTGATGTCGGATAGCTCTAACTAATTACTGATGAAATGAGCATCTGTTCATATGTTCACTTTTATTTTTAGGCAGAGGTACAACTTGTTTATTCAAAAAAGTAAAGTGCAAAAGAGTGTAGGTACTTAAAGGAATAAAATTCCTCTTACAAATTTTTATTTTATTTTAAATATTCATACTTGCACCGACTTCCATTATACCAAGACAGCATAACATGGAAGAGATAACAAGATTTTCACATTTCTTACAAATTCAGCTTAAAAGCAGCTCCACGAATATTTTAAACTTAATGAAAATTCTGGAATAACGTCTTCCGGTTGAGGCACTATCTAAATTGAATGCATCTATTCAGACTTCAACAATGAACCACTTTTGAACTAAGAATGAAAGTTTTAAGATCTATGGTTTTAAATTATTTTTCCTTTGTGTGCTAATGAAAAGCCTCGGAATTAATCTAAAATAAATACTTTTTCATTTTCTCTTCTATAACGTACCTCCCTTTCTATCTCTAGTTTTAAGTGCATTTTGGTGACCTTGAATATTCATATTTAACAATTTAGCCCTTGGGTGGTTTAAGTGATATTTTTAATTAATTCTTTTCTGAATACGCCTAAAGATCCCAAACGAATTTAATTAAAATATAATACAAGGGTTTGGAAAGTAAAGTTACCAAACTCCTCAGTTAAGTCAATAAAATGTAGTTTCAAACGTATTAACTTCGCTATAATTACGGATAATTCCATTTCCTTAAATCTTGTGGATTCACGTTAATTGAATTAGTCTTAAACTTTATTTGCCAGTTCTTGAATCGCGAAAATTTTGTTCGGTTCTTCTTGAATGACGCTAATTAAGGCGCTTTATGATGCAGTTAATTATTTCTATTTACCTCAAATAAGAGATAGTTTCAGACTGTAATACAGGAAAACTTTTTGTTCAGTGTTTTTGAACCAGTAATCCAGTAATAAACAACTTAGCAATTATAAGTACGTCATTTTTTGTACTAAGACGTACGTGTTTATTGTGCACTGGTTAAGAGAAAGATTGTACCTATCTTTAAGCACAGTGTAAGGAAACTTACGTGGTCCTACGCAGTTTTAAGTCACGAGAAATGACGTTTCCATTTAGACATTATGTCATACCTTTTTTTATTATGAAATAGGCCTTGCCGTGTTCCGGTGCGATGTCTGGTGACACCATGCAGAGAGGGTAGATCGGAATAGTTGCTCATTTAAGGTTACTAACCATAGAGAGTCTCATTCCACTGCCAACTTACTTACCGAAAATTTTTGCTGACACGTTCAATCGTGGACTACGTCATTGCTTAACATCAGGCATGATAAAGTCAAGCGCTTTCCTATTCCATAATAATAAAAAAAAGGCATGCGCTTGACTACAAATTGTATGATGTCAAGGAAAGATGTAGTCTAGTCAGGTCACTCACATCACATCACATCACTTAGTATTTTAAAAAGAAAGGTTACGCAACAACAATTAGTCGATTCTCAATGGCAGGTACCGACTACCGAGTGCAATGTATGACTACTCGGTACCCCACCCAACTCTTAGGACGACTGTAAAAAAGAGTTCTTTAGACTGTGGTACAAGTTTGTGGCGACGTAAAAAACTAAATCAAATACACCGATTATTATGTTTCTTTTTCAAGACAAAGTGCTTTTTCTAGCCAGCTATTTAATAACCATGGCGTTAATGTTAAACAGAAACATTAAACAAAGGACCTTTGAACCTTATATTGTCAACATGTCCCACAAAACGGTGGCGCCCACATAAAAACTGCCTATACTTTTATGTCACGTGAATACGACCGCAGCGTCGCATCTTCACAAAAGAAATGTTTACTCAAGCTTAGGGCTTTTGCATTTTTTACTCGGTGTAATGACAGTGTTGGTTTTCTTTAGCTATATTTCTAGTGCGTTCCTTATAAAGTACCTTTTCCCTCAATTTTATCGAGCTCTCGTTACCCACTAAAAACCACCATGATAGCCTGCTACAGAGATAATACAATACAAGATTCCTGGGTAAAAAAATACTATTAATTCTGTCAGTAAAATTTAAAAAAAATTAAGTGCGTATGATGTTGCTTTTTTAACGGTTTTATTTAGCTTGCCTGGTTTTTTGTTGTTGTTGATGGGACTAGTGACTGAAATTTTATAAACCCCCTTCCAATTAACTGACTTTGCAATTTTGCACTCACCATCAAAACCGGTGATAAAATGTACGTAATCAACATTTTTATAAATCCAAGATCGGAATAAGATTGCGCATCACCAATTTTCTTACAAACTTCTCAATGTAAGATGTAAAATATAATATGGCAGATTAATACCGGCGTTGAGTATGTTTTAATAAAACCATTTCACCAATATAATGATTTTAATTAATAAAAAAATACTTGTTTAAACAAAATTTGTGGTTAGATAAGCTCATACAGGGTTTTCTTACTAGAACTTACTCTTGCTGGAACGTTGAGTGGAGACCACGAATTGGAATACGTGTTTTGGAATTGGAATAATGGCGTAGGACGCCCTCAAGCTAAATGGTGTGACGATCTCAGCAGGGCGGTCGGGAAGAAATGGATGAGAAAAGCCGCGGTCTAGCTAGTACAAGTCCTAAGCTCTAAGTAATTTCTTACAACTTCATTTAAAAAGTGGGTGGTGTGACCCACCTGTCCGTAGGAAAGAACGTAAAAGTGCTATTTAAAATCCGATAGTGAAAGGAATAGAGAATGCACCTATGTTTGCGAACATGCTTGTATATTACTAAAAAGTTATCTGCTGCATACCTAGCAGTAGAAATACGGCTAGGGATTAACACCCAGCAGTGGAAGAGAAGGAGAACGAAGAAGAAAATAGACTCAGTTAAAAATGTAATACTGTTTGTAATACTGTAATAGTTGTCACGTTATTAATTGCATGGTAGGAAAAGCAATTGGAAATTTTTAAATAGAAGATATTTGTTTTTTTATTTTGTGTTGTAGGCAGTCAGGCTTCTTTATACATAACTACTAATTTGATAAACATAACTTGTAGACAATTATTAATACTATTACAGTTATTGGATTAAATTATATTCAATTATGTTGATCTAATCTACCATGTACATTAGTGGTTATAATTAATAGAACATCAATATAATAATGCCAGTTGGGAATTCCTCTACATTTAATTTAATGGGTTGCTATTGTTTTGCTTCGGGTTTATTCTTATTGGTAGTATCGAAGACTTATTATTATACATTACCAAGTTTTTTATTTTTTTCATTCCTACGGTAGGTACGGGGCTTTTAAAACCCATAATTAAACCTTCATTATACACGGATGTTCTATTTATATTTTCATTCTATCACTAAATCAAAATTTTTACTTTAACCTTTGCACGACAGAGAAATCTACACTGGGTCTATTAGACCCCGTAGCACTGAATTAGCGTGAAAACTAAGAATGAAAGGCTTTACATTTTTTTTCCTTTCGAGGGTTTCCCCCAGAATCTACATATTTCACTTAATTATATAGTGCACTAAATCAATAGTGTCTACTATTATGATGTATCATAATGTAAAAATATTGTCACTATATAAAGTATTGGCGAACTAGAGTTCAAAGAAATTGTAAACAAATATTTTATTTCACAGAAACAGGTAGAACAGTGTAGTAAACGTGAAAATTGCTATATATCCTTGGACAGGAAGCCCCTGTCGCAGTAAGAACGTTTCTAGTGTAACTAGAGTTCGAGCTTACTCTAAGGTTGTCACTTACTTATACGGCGACAATGATGTCAACAATAAATTTCTCTAAATAACAATACTACTTAATGAAAACAATAATATAAAATAATAAAAGGCTTGTTAATGACTTCATTAAAAACTATTCTTGATAGAAACCCACAGATTAACAAACTATTAGGCACTTCATTTTTCATAGCTTGAAAATAAAAGAGCGCTTTAATTTGACATTTCTTAATTGAGGAATTTCATGTAGTCCGAACTTGTTACTAGCAAGATAAAGCTAGTGTTTTTCAAGATATTTTCAGTAAATTGACAACCCTGGCTTTATTCCGCTGTGCTGTATACCAAATGAGTTTGCGTTTATTCCAAACAAGCCGACGGACGGTACTTTTGTTCAAGCGTACTCTCAGTTCTCTGGCTAAACGAATGTCGACTCGAAAATGGAATGAGTTTTTTTTTTAATTTTCAGTTTGTAACAGTGATAGAGTTGGTATGTCATGTTGGTGACTGTATACAATGTAGATTGCAAATCTGAATAAATTTATTATTTATTAAAAAGATTCTTATTTTAAAACAGGTCTTATTCTATATGATGCCACATAAACTCATTCGAGATTTACCGTGCATCAGTATCTTCGAGATGATAGTTACTACTTAATAAATTCCTACTACTATTATTAATACGATAGTAACTCCGTCTGTCTCTTTGCTTTCACGCCTAAACTTTATAACTGATGTAGATGTAATTTGGTATGAAGATATTTTGAGACCCGGGAAGGATATAAAATAGTTTTTATCTGATTGCGCAAATAATGGTTAATGGTTCTGGTTATCCGTTTTGGGCAGTAACCGACATACGCGCGGATGGAAAGCTAGTATTAAATAAATTATGTTGTAAATTAACTATCACTATAGATCATACGACATTAAAGCATGGGTATATTGCTTGCTCCAAATAGCTGCCTGCCTCAGTTTTGTACAGGTGGTGTAACTGTTTTCAAAAACTTTGCCGTATTTCTTTTTGCAAGTATTTCATTAGATTTAAAGTGATGGATACGAAAATCTGATTGATGACATTATACATTTATGACATTAGGTAATGTTACCACGGAAACTTTTTTAGCCCTAATGCCGAAGGTTTGTGTTTTCGCGCGTCTCATGTAGGTAATTAGACATTATCTACCTATGTCTGTAAATTTCTTTACTCTGTTACCTCGTATTATCCGAATGAATATAATAATATATATCTGCAAGACGCCACGGCTCGCCCTCTATTACTAGTGGGGCCTAAACATAGTCGGCAAAAAGTGGGTAATATTAACATCTGCCTACAACATTACCATCTTCTACATCATCATTGGTCTATTCTAGTCGACTCATGGACATAGGCTTCTAAAGTACGCTACTGAGCACGATCCGCGGCTTTTAACCTTCGCTTAAAACTGTCGTTATGCTATGTAGGTATGCATATTCTTTTAGAGGCCTCGTTGGTTGAATGGTAAGTGTGGTCACTTAAAACAATACCAAGTGAACCAATAGACGTTTCTTAAAACCACAAAGACGTTTCTAAATTGTGCCCGATACACGACATTAGGCTTACTTTTTTATAGTACCTCCTAAATTCATATATTTAAAGAAAATCTTCTTTACTAGTGTTTGTGATAGACTGTCTCGAACAAACGAACCGATTTAAAAGTTGTAAATAAGTAAGTTACATAACTTTCCAAAGAAAACGGTGATATAAACTGCATTAAGTGTAGAACTTTAACTGATATCAACAATAGCCTTATCAATCTATCAATCAAAAATGCCAGATCATTTTAAAGGTTATAAATTACTATTGATGCAGGTGCCAATGGAGTCTCGATCTCAAGATGTTTACAAAGACCTACACTCATATTCGGGATAGTCGCCACAAATATTTCACTAACCATTTCTCTCGCCTAGAGACAATCTCCTTAGCCGTGCTCTACATAGGCTTTCAGGTTTACGCCTACTACATATTTCGTGGAATACCAAAGCCTCTTAAGGTCGTTGCACATATAAGCAGATCGGCATTTTTCGGTACAGCTGGGCGATATAGTCTAACAAACCAGGTAGAAGTAATGTAGGTCATATAGTTTTATTTCAATGTAGGTCATGTCAATAGATAGTGAAGTTTGTCTAGAAGGAGGTGGATAATCTAACTTTCCAACTCCTATTATTTTCTTTTTTTTATTCTTGAATAGTCTGGCGCTTGACTACAACTTACCTGATGTTAAGCAATGATGTAGCCTACGATAGGACGTGCCAGCCCAATGTACCGATCCACTCGTGATTACGAATGACTTTCGGTGAGAAAGTAGCAGTGAAATTAGGCTCCTTATGGTTGAAACCATAAAGGAGCAACAATTTCGAACCACCCATACTATTTTCTTTCTGGTTATATTCGTGATCACAGACAGTTTAGGTTTCCTGTGACATGGCCGGTTTTAAATACTGAGTCTTTTCACAGTGCTTCTGTTGATCCTTAGAGGAGACGCAGTGGCGGGATTTCGGTGAAGGGTTAAGATAGTGCAGTAATTCAGTTTAACAGGAAAGCTAGAATAAGTTCCAGTAATAATTCCATTCTATAACATTCATAAATATCGTAAAAGCAGGTCACTGGAATGTTGGCCTTAAACACAAAATGGAATATTTTTTCGGAATTAGTATTTTCCATTTGATCAGTAACGCTAATTTTATTTACTGATTAATTTAAGATTATTTTCGTCTGCTACTGTATAACAGTTCTGTTATTGATAAAAATCGTAGCTGTCGCCGCAGATTCACAAGTAATTTAAAAGTTTTGAATACCTAATTTACAAGTTTTGTTTCTTTCTTACTGTGTGTCAAGTCACATAGATAAAACTTGTGAATAAGCTAACCGACATTCATCAGCAACTAGTGAAGCTGACGTTTAGTGAAACAAATACTGCCGAATTGAATCTGCCGTTTTATTACGGTGTGCGACACCCCTTTAGTGAGTAAAATAGACAGTGTACTATATGCCTTGAGTTCATCTTCGTTGAGGTTATTATATTAGCTTACCTTTATAAGGATTTTCGATAGAAAAGACGGATAAAGATTACGTTGGATTGAATTTCTTTTGCCCATATTCAATCTACGATCTTGTAATGTAGTGATTAAATATTAACGTAATAATGTATTTTGAAAGAATCAAAAGTCATTTTTACAGGCTACTTCAATGGAAAATGGAACCTGTCAATTAAGTTTGTGTTTCAATATAAAGATAATAATTCTTAAAAGTAAGACTTTATTCGAAAAACAACCTAAAGTTGTTACTTTAGGTTTTTTTTTCAATAAAGGCTGATTAGTATTAGTTCCATTCCGAGTCTATTGACTGTTGTAACCGAAATTTGTATTTCACAAAGTATGCAAACACAGATGCATTTCCTATTGCATTCATTTTTAGAATCTATAGGGGTGAAGCCTTGACGTGGATTTCCGAGACATGGCCATGACATAACAACAACTTCATGACAAAGAACTGCAAAGAAATTAGAAGATTTCGAATACTCGGTTTGTTCGACATTTTCCTCTACTCCAATAAGCCATAGGTATCCTAAGAACATGTTAATACCAGACCGTCAGGCCGAAAAACTCAGCTTCTATAAAATGACGAATGCATGCAAACACATACATACTTAAATACATACTTTAGGTTTGCTGGTAGAAAATTCATATTTAAATTAAGCTCGCCTGTTTACATTGTTGTTTCTTATTTATAATCATCCATATCGGTCCAGCAGTTTGGCTGTGAAAGTGTAAAGTAATAAAAACCTTCAACCCCTATGACAGACATTTACGGGTTGATTTTTGAAAAAAGTAGCCTATGTTTGAACCATGGTTTTAAACTATATCCCTACAAAATTTCATCGAAATCGGTGCAGTGGTTTGGCCGTGAAAGCGTAACAGACAGACAGACAGACAGACTTTCGCATTTATAATATTAGTATGGATTGTTTTAAGTAAGTGTTTTGTGTACAATAAAGAATATCTTTATTTTCTTTTTATTTGTGTTTTATTTTATTTTATTGTGGGTGTCTTGTTTGTGTCACATTTATTCTTTTCTTTTTTTCTTCTTTTCTTCTGTAACCTTGACATGTCAAGATGGCATAACTATTCCATTAAAACTTAATCATCATCATCAACACCCCATTTTAGTCCAATACTTGACATATCCGCGGCTACTCTCATCCAGCTCTTACTAGCAGAAGTTGTCCAGAAGTTGTCACTCCACCTTGTCTGAGGATATAACTAAATGCAACCGCAACTCAAATAAACAATGACATATCATAATGTTTATGTTAAGTTAACTTAGTTATGTCGTCTGGCGTAAAGGTATTATCATAAGCAGATTTGTGGAGCATTGTACGAATAAATCGGTTTTTGCGACTGAAACTCACGCGAACGTTGTTATTTAATGATTTTATAAACATAAATTTAAATATTCTCGTTTCAAATTACTATTTTATCTGTAGAACATTTAATAATAATATTTTCCCAGATACACACAGACTATAGGCCGACCGTTTAACTCGCGTATCGCCATCTGAGGTACAAAGTCATAAATCATTAATTAAATCTCTTAAAGAACTATTTAACCAAAGATAAAAGTAATGAAAGACTATTCGTCACTAATTTCCATATCGCTTGAATCATCATCATTGTCTGTGCAGCTTGAGGAGTCAGAATCTTGCCGATAGGCTATACGCGAGATAAACAGCCTATCCATGTATAGTCCTAAATGAAGCAATCATTTATGTTATGGTTAGCATGAACTAATAAACAGCAGCGATAATAAGCAACGCCTTAGAAATATAAGGCCGCAGGTACAATTTCCGGTCGTGCCCACACATCTTTGTGTGAATAGGTACATCGCCGCTGCACAATGTCGGTGAAGGTTTCCCTTCACCGACTGATTATTAGGAAATCAACAGACCTAAGAACTAATCATTCGAGGACATATTGTAACATCGACCAACCCGCATTTGACCAGCATGAGTGGATTAAAGCTTAAAACGCTAATAAGATTTGTAGTAAAATGCAATAGTAAAAAAAATAAAATAAATAAAAATAAATATTTATTGCACCCAGACACAGAACAAACATTCATGCTCATCATACAAAGATTTGTGTTGGGGGGGACAACCTCCGGCTTAGCAGTCACTATTCACATATTAACCACTGCACCAACAGATGGTAATAAAAAAAATTGGTTACCTGTAAAGTCGGTATACGGGCGAAAGTTTTACGTGACAACGACTTTGAGTGGTAAAATAATTTTAATTTGAATATTCATTCGTATAGTAGGAAGAAGGATGAAATAATAGTAACAATTTAAAACATTTATTTATACAAAGAATTATATTTAAAACATTAATTTATACAAAGAATCTCGCTCTTAGGCGGGCTAACTGTGCTCGAGTGGAAGGGACGCGTGCCTTTCACTTTTTATGTCTGTCTCTCTCGCTCTTAGGCGGGCTAACCATGCCCGAGTGGAAGGGACGCGTGCCTCTCACTCGCTCTCATTGTGAGCGCATAACGTGAGCGGAGCGTAACGCAGTTTCTTGAAGTGTCACCCGGCAAACCAATTTATAAGACGTTGTCACGTCAAAAACTTACTTTAGGATTAGATGATATTAGTTATTTCAGGTAAGTACCTAATGGCTGTAGTTTGCTCACTATAAACTATTTAGGTTTAGCTACCCCTGTAATCCAGGGTCAGCGCTCATAAAGAGTCTTAGGACTTAAAACCCGGCTAAGTCCTGGGAAAACTATACTGTCAAATAAAAAAAGGTGTGAAAGGGCTTAGCAGACGGCCGGTAGCGTTTTTAAGATTCACTTATAGATTTAATCATGAGGTTCAATTATGATTAAATCTATAGTTACGTCTTCAAAACTTCAAATGATTTTTTTTTTTCAAAATAGGTCTGCAATCAAGTTTTGTAATCCTCGGTGCCTACTTGCTGTGTTAGTTAAGTATTTACTTGTACCTACATTTGTGTTAGGGAAGTTGTTATGGGTCAATTTTCTTGAATATTAGCATATAAAAGCACTATTCGCTCATATTTATGAAATTTACTCATAGTGGCGACTCCGGTGTATGGTTAAAACTCGAATGAGTTTATATTACACCTTGTAAACACTTGTTTTGTAGACCTGTTTTCATAATATAAAATAATAAAATAAAAATCATGGACTGAAAAATTGACGAATATACAAAAAATACCAAGAATTCAACATAGAACTTGCTCCTTTTTAGGACGTAGGTTAAAATGCTTAGCTAAGCGTTTTGCTGGCTCTAAATATCTGATCTTACTGAGATTCTGAGTTGACATTTATGTAAACCGCTTATTAAGCTTCATGATCAGCTTCATCGTTTAGAACTAATTACGACTCATCTGACTAATGACAGCTTATTCGATTACAAAATATGCTGTATAAGCTTTGTAAAGTTCTGTAAGATGGTGGGTAATTAATATTGGGGAATGTTATACTTACCTAAGACTGTTATTTTTCTATTTGTAGGTAGGTAATTTATTGGGTAAATACCCTTTCTTTTTTTAGGATTGGGTTATTAGTTATTACCGAAGTTGATACGGTTATAATAATATTAACCATTTATTTTAGGCTACAAGGCCGTATGAAATGTAACACTTTAAACAAAAACAATATTATTAAACCTAAATATTATCGGCCTTATTCATAAAAAAGTTATAAGACTGTTTAGTTAAAATGGACTTTGTCTCTTTCTTACTAGTTTATATGTCAAGATGACAGACAAAGACAAACGAAGTATAAAACTATTTCAGCTTTTATGAGCTTTAAATACGTTTATTAATACAGGGGTTCAAATGCAATATAAAATATATTATTTTTTCTACGCTGCAGTGTGAGTGTGTTGCGTGGTATCAAGTATCCGACCTCGGAAGCGCTGAAACAGGGCACATTTCAAAATTTTTCTTTTTAGAAGGTTGGCAGATGTTCAGTGGGTACTCTCATCACAAAGGAATTGAAATTGACATTGTGGCGAAACTCCAAGTGCTTGACTCTCAGCGTGAACTTGGTCTTGACACGGCAGTGCTCAACAATATCTTCGACCTTGGTTGAGTAATGTAGACTATGGACGTGTTTGTTCATTCTGTTCGATTTTCTATTCGAACATTATCAAAATGCGTGATTCCTAGAAAATCGAATCGTGCGCGCGATCGAGCAGTAGTAGTATGCATAAAGACTAACTTAGATCGAGAAGCATCAAATGAAATTATATGTGCCTATAACAAGTATAGAATAACGAAAAATCAATAAAAAATTTACTAATCAAAAATCATTTGCATTTGACGGTGACGTACCTAATTAACCTGATAAATAACGACATTGGTAACCATAGAACGTAATGATGACTTCAATTTATGATTCGATTGGATCGAGAGTACGCATTTCAATTATTTTCGATTAGAGAAAGAAATCCAAAATCGAATCGTTGTCGGTAGTAACCCCCCAGGTTTACTCAATAAAACTCTGCCGCAAGTTGAGAACTTGTCCTGGATTCTGACCCCTACCACAAAACCACACAAAATCGTTAAGTTGAAAAACTTACGACAAAATGTGCTTGATGACTTTTTAAATTAACCCTTATTTTAACCCTCTACAGAAAAGAAAAATGTTATGTTAAGAAGTTAGACACTTGTATCAGTATATCGTTTGTTACCTTGTAACGGCTAAACGGGTCAACCCATTTTAATTTGTCTTTTTTAATCGGAATCTGAAGTAACAAAAATGGTTCTTAGCTAAAAAAATATTCTTTGTGGATTTGTTAGCCCCGATCTTTGTGTAATATCAAAGATTTGTTTCAACGGCTGCTTGGATGATGGGCTACCCTCCTTGCCTCGAAAATCACGTTAAGCTCGGTTATAATTATAAACATCTATGACAATCGTTACAGGTAGTCAAAGAGTCTAATATAATCTGAGACCTAGTCTAACCATCTCGGCTACTGGTTCCCCAAGAGTTCCGAGATATGATGGCAGTCGCTCCATCTATTCATAGCTAGCCGCATCAGGTTAGACTGGGAGCCGACCGATATAGAAATGGGAGAAAGGCAAGGGAAATAATGAATTATGATACTAAGCCTAGTACAAACAATCAACTAACGCTCTTTTGTTTTAAAAAAATACCTACTAACTTACGACCTCGGCTCCACTCGTGCGTATGTCGGTTATCGCGTTGTGTAGATAAAACTATCTTACGTCTTGTTCCGAATTTTGAACTATCTCCATACCAAATTTCACCCAAATCGGTACAATATTTTCGGCGTGAAAGCGCGACAGACCGACATACAGATAGATTTAGGAATTAGGAACTCTTTCACA
Source organism: Meganola albula (assembly GCA_936450015.1). Lineage (NCBI taxonomy): Eukaryota > Metazoa > Arthropoda > Insecta > Lepidoptera > Nolidae > Meganola > Meganola albula. The sequence goes on along the minus strand of OW388155.1, from coordinate 4,778,956 downwards.
TTTTTAGTTTGTTATATTAGTACTGATGTCATTTATCGCCTATTCTTCTTTTGATTTTATGAAAAATATTTCTAAAGATATCATAGTAGGGTGTTGAGCGGAGACTAGGTATGATTAATGAGTGTATCAATAGAGCTAGGGATCTACTCTTCGTGATGTATTGCTTCCAAGACCGCTTTATCGTGATTTAGGATGTCGAATTAAGAAGAATCGCCTTTCATCAGGGTCATATATTTATTGTTCTAATACTTTCAGGGTTAGATAGGTGATTTTTAATAGAACATTTAGTTAATTAGACTTTTTAGTAATCTCATTAAGCTTGTAGTTCTTTAAAGTTCGTTTGTTCTATAATTAGATCATGTTGTCATTGTTACTGAAAAAAAAACTCATATTTTGGAATACTACATGACATGACAATCAAGCCCGGTCGCCTACATGCTGTCAGCAACTTGTTTTAGAATACCATTTAAATATTGTCATCACTTCAACGTGTCCCACCTACTGGACACCGGTCTTCTTTCAACTATCTTGCCAGTTGAGGGAGTTTAGGCCTTAATCTTAACACGCTAGCCAATTGCATTTGGTTGGTGGATGTCACATGTCCTCGAACGTCATTAGTTTTTGATATGCCAGTTTCTTTACGAAGTTTTCCTTCGCCGATGTGGAGCAGCAAGGATGAAACAATTTAACAAAGATGTGTGAGCACGACCGGGAATCAAGCCCGCAACCTTATATTTCAAAGGTGCGGCCGATACCGCTGAGCGACCGCAGCTCTGGTACTTAGCACATGGAGCTCCAATTGCAATTTTCGTTCATGGAGTAGGTACTTCTCGCATCTTTAGGATGAGTTAGCCAAAAATAGCATAAGGCATTGGAGTCTATTGAAAGAAGAACCAGAAGGCTCATCATCATTTGACGATTTTGGTCTACTGCTGGACATTGGTCTTTCCTAAAGCATGCCACTGAGCACGATCCGCGGCTACTCTCGTCCAGCTTTTACCAGCTACTTTGCTGAGATCGTCATTCTACCTAGTATGCGTCCAACCCTACGTTTCGCCGTGGTCTTGACTCAGAACTCGTTTAGCCGGTTGTCGGTTCTGCGGCAGATGCCTAATAACCAGCCCACTTCCACTTCAGCATACTCATCCGGGGCCTATGTCGTTTACGGGTTCTCTGTTGCATCACTTCTTTGCGTATCCGATTGTTTTGATTAACTGCAAAACCCTTTCCATAGTTCGCTGAGTGTCTTTATTTTTGTCTACGTTTTGGCTCCGTATATCCCAACTGGTAGGACGCACTGATTAGCTTTATTTTTTAGATTCCGTAGAATTGACTAGAAGGCTTATTGGCAACAAAACCTTTCTTATGCCTAAATTGCAAAGCGAATTTTTAAATTTCTGTTTATGGAATCCTATACTCTGAGTGTGAAATAAAACCGCATTAATGATGGGCAGTACGTCTTTGGTTTTCCTACATGTATTAAGTAGGGAAATTATAATATTAATCTTTATTTGAGTAATCAAAACCAAATCCATGTAAATCAAACTAAAAAAACACACAAAATCTGGTCAATCCATCAATTTCAAAAACATAGAAATGTTGACTCGTCAGAACGATAAATCTATGAAACGGCGGTACATGTCATCGAGACTAAAGGACGCATCTGTCGTTAGCTGGATGACAAATTGCAATGTCGCACATTACTTGGTACACGGTTTGATTTGCAGTTTTGAACAACCATAACGATACAAAAAAAAAGTTACAAAGGTTGTTGCGTCTATAGCATTTGTATCATATTATTATAGACTTGCAAAAGAGGTAAATAGATTAGTTTTGTAACGAAGTTCCTTATCGCGCGTTGTGAAAGGGGGCTAGACGGAAATTCTTACGAAAAGTTGTCACGACACTTTTTGCTATAGTAAGCTATTGTAAGCTGTGCGGCGTGCGCATGTTTCTCTGTCTGTCTGCCTCTCTCTCTCTCTAGAGATAGAAAAAAAAATAAAAAAAATATTATTATAACTTTAAAAAATAAAATTTTATTACAATTCCTTCACTAATTAATTGAAAGGAACTTCGTTCCACCGGGTGTCCCTTGACACCTCTCAAGGTTTTTTGTTACAAATGTAAAATCTCTTCAGTGCTGAAATACATAACCGCGTTGCAGCAGCAGCGGTGGCGCAGTGGTACGGGCCTCGCCTTAGAAATATAAGGTCGCGGGTTCGAATCCCAGTCGCACCCACACATCTTTGTGTGAATTGTTTCATCGCCACTGCTCTATATCGGTGAAGGAAAACATCGTGAGGAAACCAGCATGTCTAAGAACTAACCATTCGAGAGCATGTGGCATCCACCAACCCGCACTTGGCCTGCGTGTGTGGATTAAGGCCTAAACTCTCTCAACTAGTAAGATAGCTCAGAAAAGACCTGTGCCCAGCAGTGGGACACTATTAAGGTTGAAGTGTTGACGCACCGCTCCGCAACTATTTTGTTCTGCGTAGAGGCAGGCGGCACTACCTGTAACGCGCTTATGAATTTTGTGCCACCGCTGGTCACGGCTCTTCTCTTAACAATCTTAATAGTTGAGAGTCTGACTAAGTGCAGTTTGCAAGATGTCACTTGTTTCTATTCATCTCTGCTTACACCTTTGGGTAATACAGGGTATATGTTGTACTACTGTAAGTTAATAATATCTTAAAGATATGCGAATGGGAAAGTCTGTCTAAATGTGTACTGGACAGATTTGAATGAAATTTAACACAGAGATAGATTATAGTCTGGGACAGCACTATGGCTACTTTTGGGGGCTGAGTCACCTTCGTCCGTGGGTGTACACATTTAATTGAGTCCCCACACGTGGTCCCCGGGTTGTGCAAAACAGGTGACAATCAACTGGTGGTAGGATTCGGCCGTGGTTATTGACCACCCACAAGACAAAACCACACCGACAAGCGGCCTTGCCGTGTTCCGGTGCGATGTCTGGTGACACCATGCAGAGAGCGTAGGTCGGAATTGTTGCTCTTTTAAGGTTTCTAACCATTTGGAAGCTCATTCCACTACCTTCTCACCGATAATCATTCGTAATCACGAGTGAATCGGTAATATAGGCTAGCGCGTTTCATCGCAGACGCATCAATGCAAGCAACGATGTAGATCATTGCTTAACATCAGGCAAGTTGTAGTCAAGCGCCAGCCTATCGCAAAATAATAAATTAAAAAAATTAAAAATAAATCCTAATACTACGCGGAAAAGCTGCGAGTAAAAGCCAGTATTACATAAAATCTGGTTGAAAAATGTAAAGTACTTATAAAATTAAGAGCTCATTACAAAAATTACGCTGTACATTGTAACTTTATGACATGCAAGTAACAGAGGTCGGGTCTCATAATTTATTATTATCGTAAAGTCGGGTTAAATAGGTAATAGATAGCTACGGCTTTTTAGGGATCCGCTAAAAAGTTAATTTAAACACTTTTCTTTTATTCTTCGATAGTCTGACGCTTGACTACTACTTGCCTCATGTTAGGCAATGATGTAGTCTACGATGGAACGCGCCAGTATACCTACTGATTCACTCGCGATTACAAATGATTGTCGGTGAGAAGGTAGCAGTGGAATGAGCCTCCATATGGTTAGAAACCTTAAAGGAGCAACAATTCCGACCCACCCTCTCTGCGTGTTGTAACCAGAGATCGCACAGAAACACGGCAAGGCCGCTTGGTGGTATGTCTTTGACTGGTGGGTGGTCACTAACCACGGCCAGAGCCGCGGAAAGAAAGTAAGTAATAAAATATCCGGTACAATGACACAAAAAGGTGTGGAACCCTTTGTGCTGACATCAATACACACTTGACAAGTGTTCAAGATCAAGCGAAAGTTAGCTGTATGTAAACACTCGTAACTTTTTTAGTAACCACTTTAAGAATTTTACGTTGCGTTTGCGTTTAATAGTCAAATATAAAACAGTGCTAAGCCTTAGGGGCTTTATAAATGTCCCAATAAGCCAGTATAACGTCCCTTCGTAGCTATTGAACGATGGTATACATGTGTGAAACTATATGTTGGTAAGCTAAAGTGTTTACGGTCGCCTGTTAGTACAGTCACTAGGAAAAATGTTTAGAACAAAACGTAAAACAAATATAAACATAACATAACATAACATAACATAACATAACATAACATAACATAACATAACATAACATAACATAACATAACGTAACGTAACGTAACGTAACGTAACATAACATAACATAACATAACATAACATAACATAACATAACATAACATAACATAACATAACATAACATAACATAACATAACATAACATAACATAACATAACATAACATAACATAACATAACATAACATAACATAACATAACATAACATAATCTAACATAACAACATAACATAACATAACACAACATAACATAACATAACATAAACATGAAGGTGTAAGTAACCAATTTTCGCCGGCTATGTAAAGGTTCCATACGTAATAAGTGGCGAACCTTTTGCAGTTCATTGGACAGAATCCCAAACAACGAGATGCATTTAAGATTCTCTTAAGTATGTTAAAAAAGTACATTTGCTCGATCCGGGAAACAAACCCGGGTCTTTCGATTGTTAGGTAAACACGCTTACCACTGGGCCAGTGGAGTCAGTCTGGAATGTTAGGACGTCGAGGATGTTAGATGTTTAGAAATGTTTGTTAAAATAAAAAACAAGTAGTTTAAGCAACAGTTATTTATCATGGTCAAGTTTTCTTGCTTAAAGTTACTTAATTTATACCAGGAAGACGAAAAGTGTTTCTTATTGCAGTGATTTTGTAGCTCTTAGCTTTTCGCCGAAATACTGAATGCATCTAAGAAGAAAAAGAAAATATCGATTTCTCATTCTCATTTTTTTGTCAAGATATTAATAAGATTTGGTATTTCGAAAAAAATATAATGTGTTTGGTAAACTAAATTCATGCCTTCTATAGTGTGATAGTTTTTGATATCATTGTGCTTTGTGTGATTTATTTATTAGGTAATTATCTACACAGAAACTCCAAGATTATTCAAATTTCAATTATTTATATTTATACGTTAGTGCATTTTTAGCTTGACTGTACCTTTTGTACACAGCGTTTCAAGTGTGCGACTGCATTCCCGTATCGATAGCACTAAGAGCTACTAAACTTTTGATAGTGACGATACTATTTTGACTTGACGTTTGAAGCAAAGATTTTTCGTAATACTATAGCTTCTTTAAGTATTTAAAAAAACATTTAAGCTATTACAGGCCTTAAAATAGATACGAAGTCATGACTTCACTATGACAAACACTCGCCTAAATTTGGTACTAAACTAACTAATACCTAATTTTAATTTTTTTTTATCCTAATATAGGCTTGCCCTTGACCAAAACTTGCCTTATGTGAAGCAATGATGCAGTCAACGATGGAACGCGCCTACCCAATAAATGCCGATTCACTAGTTACTTGAAGACCGGCAGATTATAGTTATCAGGAAACACAGATGCCGGCAGAGAATTCCACAATTTGGCAGTTCGCACAATGAAAGTGGAAGCAAAGCGCTTTGTGCGTACCCGTCGAATTTCCACCATATAACGGCACAGCCGTACCTCTACTTGTCCGATGGAAGAACGGGGATGGGGTAGCAAGACTGTGCAATTCCAACGCAAACTCTCCGTAGTGTAACCGGTAAAAGACCGAAAGGCTAGCAACTATGCGGTGATGCTGGAGGCTTTGCAATTTATTTTAGATCAGATGTTAAAAAAAATTGTTAACTTTATTTTTATTATATTTTTTTAAGTAGAAGTAAACAGAATGAACACGGGATGTGTTCATTCTGTTTACTATTAAATTAATTTTCTTCTACAAAGAAAATGTGTATGCTAGAAGCTACCCGATAAATCGTAACATTTGAAAAAAGCAGAATCGACACAAAACCTAAGTATGTAGATTACTCTCGTTATTGTTTTACCATCTATTGTATGGTTTGAAACCTTAAACTGTGCATTCCCGATTTGTTGAGAATGCACTTATTATGGAGTTCGCCTACATTCAGACACTTCGAATAGTATTTTGTAAACGTAATACGCGGGAAAAATGTTATAGCTTTCATAATGTTGTACAGAGCCCATAGACAAAGTAACGTAGTAAAAAGAACAAAATGTATGGGATTGGATGGGATTCACTATCGAAAACTCACGTAACAATCTTATGTCAATCCCATAAATAAATAAATAAATAAATAAATAAATATTCTGGGACATTAACTCACACGGTCATCTGGTCCCAAGCTAAGCAGAGCTTGTATTATGGAAACCAGATAACTAGTATATAGGTACTATACAAATACTTTTCTTTTGTAAATATGTTATTATAATAAATGTTTACACCCAGACTCGACACAAACACAAATGTCTATCACTAATGTTCGTCTCGTGTGGGAATCGAACCCACGACCTGCGGCGTAAAAAGCAAATATCTTACCGACCACGCCATCGCTGCACCGGCCTGTCCGCATACGTTTACTTCTTTTCGATCTTTCGTTATCGCTTGGCCATGCCTTTATGTCCACAGGCCCTGGTGGTAAAAACAATAGTAACAATTATGGACCCCGCCTTGGAATATTTAATACGGAACTGGTATAGCGCACGTTCCCCTCTGCTCAAGTACATTAACAGTTTTTTATACATAAACTGTTCATATTTTGTGATTGCAAGTGTGTAGCTTTAATTGACGTGTGCATTTGTAAAAGGCGAAATATGTATTCGTTTTGGGAAAGCAGAGATTGCACAAAGCAGCGGTACGGGCCTCGCGTTAGAAACATAAGGTCGCGGGTTGGATTCCTGATCGCGCCCACACATGTTTGTGTGAATCGTTTCATCTCCGTTGCTCGAAAACAACGTAAGAAAACCGGCGTGTCTAATAACTAATCATTTTAGGACATTTGACATCCAATAACCCGCACTTTGCCAGTGTGGATTAAGGCCTAAACTCTCTCAACTATCTAACGAGTTGAGAGAGTTTAGGCCTTAATCCACACAGCAGGCCCGAGCTCAGCAGTAAGACACTAAAAAGGGTTGAAGTGTGCATTTTTAAAGATGCTTTAACTTTTAACGTGTGCTGTAGGTTCGTGGTTACCTCGCCTTCCCCGAAAACTGGCAGAAACGGGGCTGAGTTACCTTCGTCCGTGGGTGTGCACCACAACAAATCAGGTGACTATAAACTGGTGGTAGGCTTCGGCCGTGGTTAGTGACCACCTACGAGACAGGCCTTGCCGTGTTCCGATGCGATATCTGGTGACACCATGCAGAGAGGGTGGGTCGGAATTGTTGCTCCTTTAAGGTTTCTAACCATATTGAGGCTCATTCCACTGCCACTTTCTCACAGATAATCATTCGTGATCACGAGTGAATCGGTATACTAGGCTGGCGCGTTCTACTGTAGACTACATAATTGCTTAATATCAGGCAAGTTGTAGTCAAGCGCCAGCCTATCGCAGGATAAAAAAAATACGATTTAGTACTAGAACTTGCGTATAATACCTCCAGTGTAAAATGTTCTATGGGCACTGCATACAATATAACTAAATGCGTCAGATAATTGACATAAAACTCGTGTACAGTCGTAAGATGCTGCTTTATTACGGCTGATTCTTTTAAGTTCTTTATTAAAGCGTTTTTTTATTCAACAAAGGACCTTAATTGAAAAACTGCTCATCCAGTTGAATACGGTTACAAAGTAACGAGAGGAAAATATTGTAAAGATCTTTAAAGGTTTGACTTATCTTATAAGGCGTTGTAAGCCCTTATTATTTGCTTCACTGACAATATGCTAAAGTTACGCGGTAAAACAAGTTTTCCATTGAAATGGCTCAATCTTTTTAACCTCCGACAAAAGGAGGATGTTACAAATTTGACGCTTATCTGTGTCTTTGTATTTTTGTGTTTTTGTGCCTTGGAGAGCACGCTAAGCCGTCGGTCCCGGTTGTTATTTAACACATCTATGAAAATCGTTACATGTAGTCAGAAGCCAATAATCTGACACCTTTTTTTTTTTTTTTTTTTTTTTGCCGGGTGGAAATCCTTTATGGATCCCCCTGCCCTGTATGGCGCCAGGGCAGGGGGTATGTGGGACTGCGTGAAGCGCCTACCCTAACTAAAACCCCCCGGGTGTTCCATCGCGCATCTTGACCAGGGGGTCGCGGGAACCACAAGTGACACAACCGCGGCCCCCTGAATGCTGGCTCGCGTGCGAGCCCCTTCTCGAATGTGGGAGGGGGAAGATCGAAGCACTCCCCTCCACAGAAGTCAGCTGGGGCGCGCGCGGAACACACGCGCGCGCCTCCGTCATGTGCCTGCGTGGTCGGGCGGCGGGCCGCCATACCCGCCGCCCCGCAGGCACGGGTGGTGGTGGGCCAGGGGAAAGAGCACCATTACTGGCACTCCATCACCCCAGCCCGATCTGTCGCCAAGTCCGCGGCGAGGTCTCTCGCCGCGGACTTGGCGGCAGAGATCTTTTGCGCCGTGCGCGAGACTACCACGAGCGGAGTGGGCCGTGGTAGCTCATCATCCGTCCGCGCTACGCGCACGGCGCCCTTCTGTGTTGGTTGGGGGGGGGAACTGCGTCCCCGCAAGCCCCCCAACCCACCATATGGTTGTCCGGCTTGCCTCGAGCCGCACATAGAGTGCAGCGAGGCTCGCCGGAGCAATCAGCGGCCTTATGGCCGGCTTCACCGCAGCGGAAGCAAAGTCCGCTGCGGTCCACCTCCGCCTTGCAGGCGCCTGCCGCATGCCCCTTTTCAAGGCAGCGGTAGCACCGCAAAGGCCCCTCTCTGAGGGCCCTGACGCGAGCCAGGACCCACCCCACCTTAACCTCCCCTTTGGCCACCACTTTGACGGCCGCTGCAGCAGGAAGCCTGCAGTAGGCCGTCAGCCGCCTATTCGGCCAGGAGAGAACCGACGTCAGCGTCACCTCCCCCAGCCCGACACCTCCCAAAGCCGCGAGGGCCTCCCTCAGTTCACTTCTTGAGAACGAGTCGTCCAAGCCCGTGACGCTCAAGCGAGCGTACTTCACGGGCCTGGAGACCTCAACCCTCGTTCTGCCGAGGGAGGCCCTCAGCTTCTCCTCCAGTAACTTCGCTTTTTGGTCACAGTCCGGACCCGCAATCTCGATCAACCGAGCGCCCGTCAAGGTTGGCCTTATACGGACGCTCGGTATTCCTAGGGCATCCAGGCTAACGATTTGTCTGGCCTTCGCCAGCTCAAATGCGTAGCTGGAGCCCTTCTCCACCGCCTGCGGCAGCAGTTTAACCTGCACCGCCGCGGTGGAGGGGGCCCGGACTGTGACTTCCTCCTTTCTCTTCCTGGCTCCTCCCCTCTTGCTCTTCTTTCTCTTTTCCTTCTCGACCACTGTCCACTCCTCCGAGCTCCTCTCGGCAGGGGTGGAAGTGGCGGGGACAATCTCCGGCTCCTTCCTCTTCTTTCTACGCCCTCTTTTCCGGCGTTTCCGGGACGGGGCAGGTGTTGCGCCCCCCGCAGCCGGAGCAGCAGCCACCGAAGCATAAGAGGGGACAGAACCCCTCGGCTCCAACGGCGGCCGCGATAGCCTATTTTCGAGGGCCGAGAAGCGAGCATTAAGACTCGCTAACTCGGCCCCGACCGACCCTGCCTCCGCTTTCCTCTCCTCCAGGAGGAGGTTGATGCGCTCCTGAAGGAGTTTATTTTGCTCCTTCAGGGCGACATTCTCCTCTTGGATGCGCTCAGCGTACCCGTGGTGGAGGAGCACAAAGTCCGCCACGTCGAGGAGCGCTTCACGCACCCCAGCGTCCGCCGTATATTTTCTACTGATTCTGCGGATGAGGCGGGCACCGTCCTGATAGGACCGCCACATTACAACCTCCCCATCCGCATCATCCTCCATTTCCATCTCGGCGTCGTCCTCCTCTCTCCCCGACGCCGTGACCCTCTCCGAAACTCCCCCCCTTTCTTCCCCCATCCCAACATCTGTGCAAGGCGCAGATGAGACACCTGTTTTGCCCCCCCCAGAGTACGAGGGGCAGCCGGTGCCCGTGCCAGAGGCACGAGACACCGGGTCCGATTCCTCCCCGGCCTGTTTAGCAGACCGGGTACGGACCTGGGGACACATTTTAAAACTGGGTGTCTTGTCCATCTTTTAATTTAATTTGGGGGCGTAACCGGCCCCCGGCGGTTTTGGTGATTTTTTAGAGAGGTTTTCTTCCTCGCAGTCCGAAGACCCCCGTCCCCGACAAGTCGGGATTACGGGACCGGGCCGAGCGGTGGTCTGCATCAGACCGTGCCCGCCGCCCATGTCGCCACAAGCGGCGAGCCCGTCGCCCCGGATTTCCTCCAACATGCGGCCCCGACGGGCCGCACCAGCCCCATCCGCTGCCACCTCTGATGAACAGAGGTGGCGCGGAGAAACCCGCCCTGGCCCTGAAAAGGGCCGTTGGTGTCGGACCTTTGGCAACTAGAGATGGAGACCCCTTGCGGGGAGTTCATCTCTAGTACCCAGGATGCACCGGCCGCTAACGGTTGCCCTTTCCCCCGGATACAAGTATCAGAGGGAAACTGCAACCGCGCGGCACACGAGGAGGTAGTCCGACCTGACACCCCAATAATCTGACACCTAGTCTAACCATCTCGGCTACAGGTTCCCTATAGTAGGGGAGCCGAAGAGGGGATTTTGGGATTTACTCCAAAGCGTCAGATTAAGAGATAGACAATTTTTTTGGGTAGTTTTCAGTGTTTATAACCTAAAGAGTTATTTATGTCATAATCACTGAAAACTACACCGTAAACGTGACGTCATACAACACTTTGACTCAATGTGTCGCCTTTATTTTTAGTTTTTAAAGAAAATTTATCTGCTTGTCCAATATTTTCGTACAATTTACAAGACGAACATAAAAATATAATTTTGTCATTTTGTCTCTTTTTTCTTGCAGGTAAAGTTGTGGACGTAACTAGTCTTTACTATTATTTATGAATGAGATAGTAACTCCGTCTGTCTACCGCGCTTTTACGTCAAAACTACTAAACTGATTTGAATGAAATTTGGTATGAATATAGTTTTTAGGGCTGAGTCATTTTGTCCGTGGGAGTGCACCTTTTATCTGAATCCCCACACGTAGACCCCGGGTACGGTGGTGCAAATCAGGTGACAACCAACTGGTAATTATGTTTACTGGTAATTAACTGGTGGTAGGCTTCGGCCGAGGTTAGTGACCACCTACCTGACAAAGCCGCATCGCCAAGCGGCCTTGCCGTGTGCCACTGCGATGTCTGGTGACACCATTTAAGAGGGTGGGTCGAAATTTTTGCTCCTTTACACCGAAAGTTAAACGTTATCACGAGTAAATCGGTACATTGGGCTGGCGCGTCCCATCGTAGACTACATCATTGCTTAATATCAGGTTACAGCTTATCTAATGTCAAGCGCCAGCCTATACAAGAATAATAAAAGTTTGATACCCGGGAAAGGACATAGGATAGTTTTTATCCGACTGCGCAAGTGTTTAATGTTTTAGCGCGATAAACGAACGGGTAGAGCCGCGGGTGGACAACTAGTTTTGAATGAATGCCTTTACCACAGATACATATGAAAATCGAAACAGAATGGGATCAAACTCGAAGGTTTTAATTTCCTGTATGAGAATGTCGAACGAATTCACCCAAAGCGACTGTTTGTGTACGAATTATATTTCTTCATTTATAAATATGTTTAACCAAGTTTAACACAATTTAAATAGCTTAACTTGTTATGTATTTAACGGAATCTTTAACATGTTATTTTTATACACTTTAAAATTGAATTAATATATTGTACATGTCATTGAGGACCAAGACAGATTTGGTAATGGTTTTTAGAAACCAAACTAACAGCCATTTCTATAACTTCTGCTTTAAAAATGATGAATGAACGAAGGAAACCCCCTATATACTAAATTTTATGAAAATCGTTGGAGCCCATTCCGAGATTCCAATTATATACAAGAATTGCTCATTTAAAGATATAAGATTACTTAATCTATTGCAAAAAAATGATCCCTGCAAAATAAAAATATTATTTTTCAATTTATTTTCTTAGACTGCATCATTGCTTCACATCAGGCAAGTTGTGGTCAAGCGCAAGCCTATTTTAGATAAAAAAGAGGTTTTATTTTTGACGTGACAACGTCTTAAATTAGGTTGCGGCTGGGAGGCACTTATGAAAAAGTGTAACGCTCGGTAACGTTACGATGAGTCACCGAACGAGAGAGAGGCCCGCCGAATGCCTTGCGTCTCTCTCCCACTCAACTATGTTTCATCCTTCTTCCTACTATACGAATGAATATTCACATTAAAATTATTTTACCACTCAAAGTCGTTGTCACGTAAAACTTTCGCCCGTATACCGAATTTACAGGCAACCAATTTTTTTTAACCTCTTTTTTTATCTAAAATAGGCTCATAAAATCAATGTACTCAAACCTTCTTAAAACACAAACAACTCTCCGCAGATAGCAATTAACAAAACAATCAAGATGAAACCTGATAACAAGAGGATAGTCTATTTTTCTTTACCGCTGCATTCATAGTCAAGGATGGCTTTTCATATGCTTGGTAGTTTGATTCAACAGAATTGACTACTGAAGATATCGCTTTGATAAATCTAATTGTTGTTGATAAATCTAATTATTCATTTATAAGGAAGTAACTTAAAAGATTTTGTGCTCTACGCTACTGATTTCTTGAGAGTGCCAGTGAAAATGGTGGATACCAGAAGGTTCCACTGTCTGAAGACAGAGCCAGTTAAAATTTAGAGAGCTGACTGGCCGGTGGCGTGGTCGGTAAAATACTTACTTTTCACGTCGCAGATCGTGGGTTCGATTCCCACCCAAGTCAGACATTTGTGTGATGGACATGCCTGTTTGTCTTGAGTCTGGGTATAATTATAATAAAGTATGTATTTACAAAAGAAAAGTATTATTGTGTTGTAAATTATCAAACAGCTATCTGATTTCCATAGTACAAGCTCTGTTTAGTTTGGTATCAGATGGCCTTGTGTGTTAATGTCCCACAATATTTATTTATTTTTTTATATTGCTATAAAATCCGCACCATTTCTTGAGACACCAGTCAAATGAGTGTTTCATTATTTCTGATGACCAACAACTGTCTATTATGGTGGTTAAAAGTCGATGGTCTTCTGTAAGTTTCTTGACGCTCACGCTGTGCTGAAACTGACTAACGGAGCAATAGGAACTGCGGAACGTTTAAGTGGAACGAGTTCACTTCACGAAACGGAATTTGATGAGTCAGTTCAATAAAGTGAACGACAATCCTCAAGCCTATTTTAAAACCTCTCTTTTCTGTCGGGCGTTGAAAATAAGAACAATAACTAATAGTCTTGCCATTTCAAGCGCCAACTCTCTTGAATCGGAGTACCTATATCAATTTAGATTGATTGATACAGGGTGCTGTATTGTTTGTGCCGTATCTTGTTCAGATAACATTTCAATTAGAATTTCTCATTCAATGGAATGGAGGTAGTTATTTTTAGAAGTTGAAGTACTTTGAGGGCTTATTGAAGGTTATTCTGTTTTACAATTAGTAATTCCTTACCTTGCTGGAGCATTATTAGAATTGTTACTAAAAAAATATCTGCCGAAAATTGGATGAGAAAAGCTGCGGGTCGTGTTCAGTGGCGTGCTTTAGGAAAGGCCACGTCCCATAGTGGACTAGAACAGGCTGATTATGATGACTTGCTTCTCTCTTTAACCCTTTTTAGTGTCCTAGTGTCCTATTAGTGGGCATGGGTCTGCTCTCAATTATTTAACGAGTGGGTTAGAAAATAGCCCGTAGCCTTCCTCAATAAATGGGATCTGTAACAGTGCAATATTTTTTCAAATCGAACCAGTAGTCTCCAAGATTAGCGCATTCAACCAGACAAACTCTTCAGATTTATAATATTAAGTGGCGATAGTATCCTAAGATTTAAAAATAAGTGTTCAATCTCAAGGGCCAAATGTTAATATAATTTACGACTTTAACAGTCATATCTAACGACTGTTAAAGTCAACTATTTATATTCATGATGGCAAAAGGTGCTTTAAATGTACCAAGTAAAAGCTTACCATAATTAATCATTTTACACCGCCAAACTAGGAAACTTTATAATGCATACTTAGGAACTATTAAACAATTAAGTTTAGCACTGAACTCCAAAACGTAGAGCTCCACTGCTGCAATTATGTACTATTGAATTAGACCTCACAATGTTCTTAAGTAATAGGTATACACTCTAATTTTGATCGTAATTTAATTATTAATTAAGTTGAATAACTTATCACTCGTGTTTGTATTACCCAAAGGTGTAGGTAGACCTAAATTAAAAAACACCTCGATTACATCACCTTTCAAATAAAAAACTGCATAAAAATCTGTCCATCCGTTTAACCGTTACTGGCCAGCAAACTTGTACACAAATACACACGTCAAACTTGCATCACTACTCCTTTTTTACGGACTTAAAAAAAACACATCGAGTGTCGTCGAAATACCAGTAAAGATTGTATGTCAAAATTTTCACCTTGATGTAAGAACCTCTCGTTAGGTTAGGATAGTTAGGTTTTTTTTCCACAAAGGCACCTACTAGAGCGATAGTTATTGCATAATAAAGATAGGTAAGACGTGTTTTTTGCTCCAGAACTTTTTTTACTTTTCAGCGGCGCGGCGTGTGGTTCTACAAGAGATGTGGCCTGTCTACTGATACTTAAACTTGCTCACTTTGATCGTTATTCGGTGACTTTAGTTCTTCTGCAGATTTCCTCATTGCGAAAAGAAACTGTAGCATAGCTCTCGCCATGGCCTGTTGAACGACCTTGAGCTTATTTTTAAGCCAGTAGCGAAAGACCACGTTTCGGTTTCGCATGTCATCACTGGCAACACACACTGATTAAGGACGTTTTCAAGAGTTCTAGACGTGGAGACATCGCGTAGTTTCCCGAATGCTTCCCATCCGTGTTGGATTCTTCGAGCAACTTCTTACGACCATTCATAAAAGTGAGTCTTAAATAAATATTGATTTATTACCTTGTAGCATTAGCTAGATATAGTTTTTAATTTCTAGCTGGAAAACTCAGAAATTGAAGTACATTCGAAGTTTATTTTTCTACGAAACAATCTGTGACTGACTGTACTGAGTTTAACTTTCCAAGTTGTTTCCGACACAACGCGCGACGTGGCACGAACTTATCGTCTGTCGCGTGAAAGTGTAAAAATAAATTATTCACTTTAGTATACTCGCGAATTCTGTAATAAGATTTAAGTGGAAGTATAAAGTAATTACCTAATTAAGGGCTTACGGAATTAATATACTAAAGTTGCCTAGTTATTTCTGTGTTGATGGACTTATAACCTGCCATTTTTTTTTAAATAAGTTGTTTTGATCAATTAAATAGTTAGTATCTAATACATTACGATACATTCTAATATTATACTTCCCGTATATTACGCGGATGAAGGCGCTGTTTTGGAAGAACGGCCATCGCTGATAATAATAGATGATATTCTTTGGGTGTACAACACTCGCTTTGCTTCCACTTTTACAATGCGATCTGCCTACATTTGGAACTCGCTGCCAGCATCTCTGTTTCTCGAAACCTATAATCCGTTTGTCACTAAACCACATGTGGGTATCTACCGGGTAAGCGTTTCATCGTAAACCATATAATCGCTTTATTCAAACTTTAAATTTTATTATGGTCATATGCAAAGTTATTTAGGGATACAAACATTTAAAAGAATTTCATTCATATTTAATCATCTTAACCCCAAAATTTAGTTCAAAGTAGGACAATAGTCAGACACAGATAGGCAAATAAAACTAAAAGCAACTTCTCTTCAACAAAGCATCCCGAGATAAAAACAAAACTTGAACTTAGGGTGAGTACAGACCAACATGTTTTATAACATAAGAAATGTTTGCATTATTTTAGAAACGTTCCTAAAAGATAAATGATTTAAACATCATCCTTAGATACCTAAACCATAGAAAAAATAATATATTCTTATGTATCTATGCCTAAACCGAACAGCGTTGTTTGCCTTAATCGAAAAAGACACAGTGTTTTTTAACATACTTACTTTCATGTCATTCACTTGTTAAATACAGAACTTATCACAAAGAAGCATATTACCACTTATGTTCCACGTCATTAATTTAAATCCTAATAATAATTTAATCCAAAATCCGTTTGTATGAAATACGGTAATACATCTCAACAAACGGCCGCGATAAGGATAGGAGAAGGATTACCGTGCATTACCAAATTAAGTCTTTTAAAAGGCAGCAATCATAAATGGTTAAATATTGGGCATAGAAAACACTCCGGTAGGTTAAGGAGTTTGATTGAACATTTTCCGAAGACCCTTTACCGCATACGAGTCCATATTTAGTTAAATGTAAAAAATATTGTGTTATTCTACAATTAAAATTAGGCTAAAATTAATACTCTAAAGAAGTCAGTTAAAGAATTCAATCGTATGACTAAATATATTTTAGTGTGTACGGAATGATATCGATGATGGCTGTGATGCTGAAAGGAGACGTTCAAAAAATGTATAGAGCCTGGGATTAAAATAATTGTAAATTTGAACAGCAATCTGAGTTACATAGGTTAATAGAGCATAATTTATTAAATTTTGTTGGTGTATTTAAAATAATTTTACACCCCCCCGTTTTTTAAAAAATTGAAATTGAAAATAAGAATCCTTAATGCAATATTATGATTATTGCAATTGGCAACCCCATGGTCAAATGACAATTGAGCAACCAAAAAAATCAAAATTATTTCAACGCTGTCAATGAAACTGATCAATGACAATGACATCATGACGTTTCCCGTAATTATATTTTTTTCCACGCGTTTTCTTATTACACTAATAAGATAACAAATATTTTTCGTCATAATTACATTAAGCTGCAGCTAGAATAATATTACAAGAGAAAAGTACTGTAACAGAATGCAATTATTGACGTGATTGCAATATTTATACTGCTTAGGAAACGGATAATTAAAGGTAATGTGCCTTTTGTTTTTCTATTACATTTTTTTGATTTTTACAAAAATGGTTGCTCCTAAAATTCGTGTTTAGTTAAATTCTAACAGCTTATTAAATAAGCTTTCCAATGAGGTATATCACATTGGTGTTCAAAATTCTAGCCCACTTTTGACCTCTCCTTTCATTCAACAAATGTATCTTTATTATTTAATTTGTTATTAGTTTTGCCTCCGCTTTCTGTCTATAGGCCGACCGTTTCTCGCGTATTGCTTATCGCCAAGATTCTGAAAGCTGCCAAGCCAAGAGCTGTACAGACAGTGATGATGATTCGAGCGATATGGAGATTAGTGACGAATAGTCTTGCATTACTTTTATCTGTGGTTAAATAGTTCTTTATGAGATTTAATTGATGTTTTATGACTTTACCTCAGGTAGCGATACGCGAGTTAAACGGTCGGCTTATATCTGTCAGCGGGCTGTGGGTCTCTCTGTTTCAAAAACTAGAAAGAGAGCAACTCATAAGAAGAGAGTTGAACATTTTCCAGAACATGTATTTTTTACTACTATGGCAAAGAATAATAAAATAACGCACAATATGAGTCCGAATCACGCGTGACATGTTTTTGGAAAACAATTTCTAGTTTCGTTTTATTTTGACAAACTGTATAACAGTGGCAGTGCGATTGGATGCTGAATATTTAATCTTTAATTCACAAAAATCTAAATGTAGTAGAATCTATATTACTTTATGAGTTTGACTAACTATCGCCCGCGGTTATGTCTTCGTAGATCCTGTTTTAAGTTGATGAGTTTTAAAAAGATCCTTTGTAAGTGCACTCCTGGACCACATACGGAACTTTTGTGCCAAATATAGAGTTGATAACTCCGCCTGGAATAAAATGTATGTCAGTGATTAGCGTAAACAGTACTGAACTGAAACTGATTGATATGATGGTCTGCCTTAAGATTTGATTATACTACCTGTGCTAAGTGTGTTAAAATATTTAATTTAATAACAAGTAAAGGAATATCTAATAACAGGTCTCCAACCTAGGGAATATTCATATATGAGAATAAGAAAGAAAAAAAGAGGTTTCAAATACACCCTTTCAAAAGCATCTGGAAATGACATTCGCACCATACAAAACCCGACAAAATGAAAACACTGAAACGCAGAATAGAAACAAATTAATCCCATTTTCCATTCATCTCCCCCTCATTTACCTCCGATAAACCTTTTGTGCGACCGCCAGCATGTTTATGGTAACAAATAAGCCGAAATTGTACTTTAAGCTGAAGAAATAAAGGTAATTTTGAATTTAAGTGTATCCACGGATTTGCTGTTTGTATATTCTTTAGTGTATAACTCAACTTGACACGTGAATAACAAATTTCTACTGAGCGTAAGCGACCGACGTCAGAACAGGGTTTTCCTATTTTCTTCTAACACCTATTGTTGAATTCCGCATATAATATTTTATTCCAAATTTATTTTCTACTTAGTCACGCATCTATAAGTGGTCTTTTTGTTGTCAAAATTGTACAGATGAATTGTATGTTGCATGATATTTCAGCATTTGATTTTGGCCCTTCCGAGTGAAAGCGGTTGTTATTGTTGTTAACTTTGTATGGAATTTTTGGGCTGCACATAAAAATTACAATTGTGTTTTTGCCAATTTTATTTTCCAATTGTTGTTAATAAATGTTCTCCATATGATTTGTAGGTATTTATGCCAGATCGTCACCTTAGTTAGCATTTGCGCGGGCATAAGTTTATATATTTTGGGGGCTGAGTCACCTTCGTACGTGGGAGTGCACCTTTTATCTGAATCCCCGCACGTGGCCCCCGGGTGGTGCAAATCAGGTGACAATCAACTGGTAATTAAGTTTGCTGGTGATTAATTGGTGGTAGGCTTTGGCCGTAGTTAGTGACCACCCACCAGACAAAGCCGCACCGCCAAGCAGCCTGGGCGTGTTCCGGTGCGATGACACCATTTAGGGGGGTGGGGTCACAATTGTTGCTCCTTTATGGTTTCTAACTATAAGGAGCATCATTCCACTGCCACCTTCTCACCGAAATTCATTCGTAACCACGAATGAATCGGTATAGTGGGCAGGCGCGTCCCACCGTAGACTACATCATTCCTTAACATCAGGCAAGTTGTAGTTAAGTGCAGGCCTATTTCAGGATAAAAAAATATATATATTTTGCAACTACAATTGTACACAACCGGTACAATAATCTCTCAATACGAAAATATACCATCAAAACCCGCAGAGGTACCTAACACAAAGGATTTCTACAATACTTTAAGATACTTGTAGCATTTCAAGTTGCAATATCAAAGATCGGATGAACAAAGGCGTGTCAAACAGTAGCCTCAGGGAAGCTTGATACAAGACAGTCCTGTATACAGTGAATATCTTAGTTTAACCTTAGTTCCTGGTAACATACATAGATGTGAACAAATGCCGCATTATCTGATATAAATAGGTTAATAATATGTAGGTAAGTAAAGCAATAATGTGCTTCACTTGAACCCTTTTCAATATCCCACTGCTGGGCACGGGTCTTCTTCAACTATCTTACGAGTTGAAAGAGTAAGTTTTTTTTAATCCATACACGCTGGCCAAGTGCAGGCTGGTGGATGTTACATGTCTTCGAATGATTAGTTCTTGGATATGCCGGTTTCCTCACAATGTTTTCCTTCACCACTATTGAGCAGCGGCGATGTAACGATATACACAAAGATGTGTGGGCACGACTGGGAATCGAGCTCGCGCCCTTATGCCGCTACATCACCGCTGTTCAGGTGTTCGTTTATACTCAGGCAGCCAGCTGGGAGATCCGGTTTAATATTTCCTGTATGATAATACCTATACAATAATATTCAAAGACGCCAAATACGTGGTTTTATACATTAGACTTTTTTTTTACAGCTGGACAAGATTAGCAGCAGATTGTAATCAGTGGTGTGTTTTAGGAGAGGCCTTCTAACAATCTTATGAAACAGTTTGACTAAATAGTCTTAATAATTTATTTGATAGATTTTCCCCATTTTAAGTATGCAATACATATTATTATTCACTCTTTGAATACACTCGGTGTTTCACGGATGTAGTTGTAGAGGAAATGAGTCATGATGTAAAATGTTATAAGAAGTATTAGTATCTTCGTTGTATGAAGTCATGCATCCTCTTTAGTGTGTTTGACGTATTTATTTCCCGTGTGTGCTCTGTTTCAAGGAAACCTGTCTCTTTGTATGCTTACCTTGCATAAATTCTTTCTTTCCTTTGGGTGGCATTCATACTCTATAATATCCGTTACTAAAAAGCAGAAAATCCTTACTGTTTTACGTCAAAAAGTACATACATAAAAGCATAACAGGACCTTATGTTGTAGTAGACCTTCACTGAATTAAAACCTTATTCAATTCAGAGTAAATGTTTGTAAAAACAATGAGTTTTTGGAAGCAATAATGAATTAAATTACTCAAGAACCTTCTTCATAAAGCTATGGAAGGAGAGAAGCAGTTTCTTAAAAATGTGTATTAACTAAATTAAGTTGATTAGCTTCTTGCTAAAACAAACAATGATGTCACATAAGTACAAGATTACTGAACTGTCTTTATAAACCAAATACAGTGGTACAAAATACGATATTACATTTTGCCACAATCATGCCACACTGTAATACAGTTTGTCGGCCACTGCCTCTTAGATATTATTACAAAACTCGTTTATAAACAACAACGTTTTATAGTATTGTCTTAGATTTACGCGAATATCACACATTGAAATAAAACAAATTTTTAACTGATTCTATCGCGGTTTATTTTAGATAAAAATAAAAAAACTAAAAAAAACTACTAAAATGGTATGGAAATTGAAAACATCTGAGCAATACACTTAACTTGATATAGGCATTAAATAAATAAAATAAAATAAAATAAAATAAAATAAAATAAAATAAAATAAAATAAAATAAAATAAAATAAAATAAAATAAAATAAAATAAAATAAAATAAAATAAAATAAAATAAAATAAAATAAAATAAAATAAAATAAAATAAAATAAAATAAAATAAAATAAAATAAAATAAAATAAAATAAAATAAAATAAAATAAAATAAAATAAAATAAAATAAAATAAAATAAAATAAAATAAAATAAAATAAAATAAAATAAAATAAAATAAAATAAAATAAAATAAAATAAAATAAAATAAAATAAAATAAAATAAAATAAAATAAAATAAAATAAAATAAAATAAAATATAATAAAATAAAATAAAATAAAATAAAATAAAATAAAATAAAATAAAATAAAATAAAATAAAATAAAATAAAATAAAATAAAATAAAATAAAATAAAATAAAATACCATTTATTTCGGACAAGCTACATCCATATAGTGTTAGTATAAAGAAAAAGAAAAACAGATCTTATAACTATGTTAGTAAAATAAATTGAATTAAAACCATTATAAAACATTTATTTTGTTACTAGGATATTGTTCGAGATACATCTACGAACAATTCCCAGTAACAATGGAGAGTCGAATCTCCATGCTATGGTGTTCAGGATGGAGTTGGAGCTGGCTCGCAGTCTGCAGAGCATCGAAGCAGACTTTTTCCTAATGATAGCATGATAGCTATCAACGCCCGCATGAGCAAGCATACCAGATGCACTGCAGAAACGAGACAGCCCCATCAGCATCCTGAATCCGTTGTTGTATTGGACGCGTAAAGCGCTGACAGCCCGCTGCGTATAGTTAGTCCAAAGGCTGCACGTGTAGAACACTTGACAGTAAGCTTTGAAAAGCGTTAATTTAACTTGCTTGCTACAACGTGCAAACCTTCGCGCCACCATATTACATCGGACTGCCAGCGCCCTACGCTCCCTCTCAATATCCACCTGATCTTTGAGGTCAGCAGTAACGTAATGTCCTAAGTATTTGAACTGATAGACGCGTTTTAGTTCATTACCATTTAGAGTAATTACAGGAACGTACTCTGGGCATTTACCACCACCGGCCTCAAAAACCAGGTACTCACTTTTTGCCACATTATATACTAGGCCATGCTTCTGAACATACGACTCACAGCAGGCTAGTAACTCCCTCAACGCCCTGACCGTTGGGCTCAGCAGCACCATGTCGTCAGCATAACTGATATTATTGATGCTGACGTCATCAATGCGACACCCAATTTTCTTGCTACTGAGCTCAACAATCAGGTCGTTTACATAGAGATTAAAAAGTTTTGCTGAGGTTATCCCTCCCTGTCTAACACCACAGTCCAAGCTGTACGGCGCTGAGAGCTTATCGGCCCATCTTACGTTGTTTATCTGGTTGTGGTACCAATACTGGAGAATACGCAACAGTTCCGCGGGTACTTTCCTGTCTCGTAACTTGTTCCACATGATATCATATGATACGAGGTCAAAAGCACGTGACAGATCTAGGAAACAAGCATAGACAGGTGTACGTCGACTTGTATAATATTGCACTGTATGTTTAAGACCGAGAATAGCGCTTTCTGTGCACAGGTCGCTACGAAAGCCAAACTGTGCATCATGTAATTGCAAAAATTGATTTAAACGCGCGTCCAGTTGTCTATCGAGCACCTTAGCGATGATAGTGGCTAACGAGATGGGTCGATAGTTACTCTTATCCGCAACGTCTCCAGTTTTGTTTTTTATAACAGGTACAACAATTGTTCGCATTAGATCGGCAGGAAGATGAGAGTGACACATACATAGTGAGTAAAACATAGCTAAAATTCTAGCTATGTGAGGACCTGCATTCTGTAAGTGCTCGATGCTCAGACCATCGTGACCAGGAGATTTCCCTCGAGTCATTTTATTAATTGTGTTGCACACTTGCTGCGCAGAAAAACGAACCAGGTCTGTCTCACGACAGTGTCCATCATCAAGCACCCGCAGAGGCGATCCCAATGGTGACTCAACTTTAAAATGGTTTGAAAACATGTTAGCAATGCCCTCCGGTTGATCAGCACCCCCAACACTCACGGGGAGGCCTGGTTTAACATCTAGCTTTTTGGTAGCCTTCCAGAACTTTTGAAAGTTGTTACTTTTACGATGAGTAGCAATTATATCTAGCTTTATTTGTTCCTGGTGATTTTGGCACCATCTCAGTTTGCTTTTAAAGATCTTACGAGTAGTACACATGTCTTCATAAATATCACCAGCTATAGGTTTGTTGTGATATAACCACAGCTGATATTTAAACCTGGCCTTCGCGTGAGCATCTCGTACATGCTTATTCCATCCGACTACCCGGCCGTTATGTCTATATGTCCGAAGTTCGCCCCTACTCTGTACAGCGGCATCCGATAGAATAGATACAATATTTTACATTAGGAGCGTGTGAGTTCATTACGATTAACATATACGCATAAATTGTATTCCAAAAATGTATGCTTGCATAATGCAATGTCTATGTTTATTATTCGTTTTTGCTGCACCAAAAATCCTAATCAAGTTATGTTACATATCTTTTTCAGTAGCCAGACAATGTCTCGTTACTTTGAACTGACAAAACGAAAAAATGGCTTGGAATGAAAAAGTCGTGTGCTAGCGGCTAACTAGACGTATCGTCTAGCCGCGGTATCGTCTTTTTGCGAAACTAACTTTTTACACAGTTTAATCTGGTTTGGTGCTCCAGACAAATATTGATCTTGGATTTCTTGACTTTTGCTATCATATTGCACATTCTCTTTGAAGATTTTTTTAGGCTCTAGTATTTTATCTTTAACTGCAATATAAAACAATTGTAGATAGGTGGTTTTTTTTTCTAACATAATTTTATAAAACTACTACTAGATTTTGACTTAGTAAGATTTCTTTTTCCAAATAAGTGTATACAACCTATTGGCTACTTAAAATATAAAAATAATCCAATTCTTAATTCTAACTTAAAAACTAGATATGGCGTCATCGAATTTCGAACAGAGGCAGTATTCTCACGTTGTAAGGCAATGCTAATTCTTTGACCAAAATATAGGTGAGCCTTCCAGTTACATGAAGAGTCTATTAAACGCTTGGAAATTTCTTTAAAAGTACACTGGCGCTCAGGCCCCACAGTCTAAGCATTTCAACCTAACCTAGATAACCTCTCCTAGACTTTGAATTCATCAAAAACCTTCTAATTTTAACGGGTGGTTACCTAATAAAAAATCATATAACTTCAACGTAGCCCCTGATAAATAACAAAAAAATAACCAGTGATTAATTAAAATTTATTAAATCACCAGTAACTTTATCCTTACATTTTTATAAAATGAATTTGCTTCCGCCGTCTGTTTTCGACGAACTCAAAAACTACTAAACAGATTTTCACCAATAGACTAAGTGAGCCACGAGGAAGGTTTAGGTGTATAATTTGTACCCGTACAAATCTGGGGTGCGTCGCTAGTTATGTAAATAATTATTTTATATAATGCTGCATTAAAATAAAACTACCGTTTAACGGATTTTATCGCGGCTTATTTTAAAATTTAGATCCTGACGTTCCAGTCTTTTCTACTCTAGTTTTTTGTTTATCTAAATTCTATAATAAACCGCGATAAAATCCGTTAAAAAGTAGTTTTACTTCAATCTGTAAAATTCGCGTGAATCTAAGACAATGCTGCATTATTCTAACTATGACCTGTTTAAATTTTGATAGGCTTTTTTTCATACTTTTCCTCAATATATAATTTCACTATTAAATATGGCTAGCTATACTTATTAGTTTTTTTTAACCTGAAGCAAAACCCTAAGACAATTTGTCAATGATTTCCCAAGTGGGTATTTCCAGCAAAAAGTCATCCGTTAGTTTGTCTCTGTTTTTGTACGACAATTCTACAGCATTGACGAATCTTATCAAAGTCCCAATAGGCCCGGCCTTACCGTGGCGTTGCTCAAGCTACTTCCAAATAATGTGAATGAAGAAATTATGGATATGAAATAGATTCAGGTATTCGTTGAAAGGTTCGCGAAAATGAATGGGGCCTTAGTGATGCGTGTGAAATTCAATATTGTTATATCACATCTTTTTGTTTGATTTTTTTGACTAGATTTTGGTGGGGTATTGCTTAAAAATTTAAATTCCGTAGTACATCATTACGCCGGATAATCATAATCATTTTTTGTAGCTAGTAGGCTTGTAACTACATAACATTTTACCGGAGTGCGTCTGCTACACCCTTTTTTGCAATACTCCATTCAGTAGGTACATTAATTTCAGTTTGTTCTAATATTTAAAAATTTAATTGTCGAATACCTATTGATATGAGGGCAATCGCTGCTTTAAAAATCGTCTCAAATTTCGGTGAACCAAAAAACATTATTTGGTTTTTTATCGGTCACACCTTGAAGAGTGTGCGTTAGAACTACTTTATCTTATCTCCAATCTCCATTCTTCCATCGGACAAGTAGAGGTACGGTTAGGCGCAACTGATATATGATGAAAATTCTAAAGGTATATACGCACATAGCGCTTTGATCTCAGTTTTACTGTGTGACCTGTAAAGTTGTAGAATTCGCTGCCGGTATCTTTGTTTCCCAGAGTTATAATCTGCTTCAAGATTATAACTCTGTCTCAAGTCATGAGTGAAATGGTACTTACTGGGTTAGCGCTTTTCGTCGTAGACTGCACCATTGCTTAATTAGGCAAGTTGTGATGGAGCGCAAGCCTATTAAAGAATAAAAGAGAAACTGACTCAATTTTTGTATCAATAATGGTGTCGGCTAATAACATAAAAATAACGGCTAAATATAAAAAAATGTGCGTGTACTTATGTACGCGCGTGAGAAGTTATACTTCTTTGGCATCATTAAATAAGCAGACAGCTTCATACTGTTAATTTTGTGTCACATATGCGCGCGCATCTTAAAATTTCACTCTCATCATTTTTTCATAACGCGCCTAAAGAAGTATAACTTCAAAAACGACAGTAAAAATCACATCGTGTTTTTCAAATATAATTTTATTTTTTATACATAAAAGTCAAAAAAGTACAAATCCCTGCTCAGATAACCAGAAAACACCATAAAGATGTAAAGTTGTCACTTTTCCCGCTCCACAGATGTACGTGCAAGATATCTGCAGTTCGCCGCGTGTCTCCGCAAAGCCCTGCCTGATAAGATAGATGGATACATCATTCAGCAGCGCCCTTTTGTGCACACTTTTATGACTTAAGAAATTTGGGAGAACGTTAGACACACCTAAATTATTAACGATCACCGAAACAAAGGTTGGCAGTAAAATTGCGGTCACAATATAATGTTGTCAGATGATATTACTCAAGTTATCATTATTTGTTATTCTAGAGATGTTCCTCGGAGAAATTAAAGAGACGAGACTATTGTCCAAACGTCCAAGTCGAATAAATATTTAGCGTCCCGCTTCGACTTGGTACCAGTAGCAAATGTCAATAGGGATGACGACCAGTTATGAATAATCGTATTTTAATGTAAGGCACGTAATTTTTGCTATATAATTGAAATGAAACTATATTATAATATAACGCAGTAAAATTATGGAGTTGGAGTGCGCTACGTCATATCTCTATAAAAAACATATTCAGGTGAGACGTCATTCGAGATTTCGTTTGGACGTACAATCTCGCCTTTTTCCCATGGGGGTAAGCAGAGCTTATAGAACACCACTGGCTACGATCTAAACATACTTCCTTAGCCTCATTAATGTTCATACATCTGGTCATGCATGCACGGCGGTTGTGAGTGCTACGCCCCGTCCCTTTTGAAGGACATCACCGATGAGATCAGCGAATGGCCTCCTAGGGCGTTCTCTCCCTGAGTATCCACTAACCTCCGCCGTGTCACTAGATCTTCTTTCAGACCAAAGCGTTCTCTAATTATTTCATTCCCCTAATCAGAGTTACACCACACATAAAATATTTTTAATTTACCTAGGTATCGAACGGACAAAATAAACAACCAACCAACGACAATCCTTTAAATCATACAATCTTTCCATCCGTTAGAGAAAACCGGATGAAATCCATTCAGTAGTATTTGGTGATCATCGAGAGGCAAGGAAGTCACAAATATTAATTCATTGTAATATACCCTGAGTTTTTTAACTAAAGGTAAGAACTACTTTATTTATTGTCTTATTTCTTTATTATAATGCAAAAAAAACTTTATTCCTACACATTTACGAAAGAACACACGCTATCCATAAACAGTACAATTTACAACCAAGTGAACCTAGTTCACATAACATAAAATATTTATAGTGTTGAAGGTACAGCAACGTTATTCACTAAAATACCACAACGTTGTCGCAATAGCGACAATAGACGCAATAGGTACTGTAAAAGCCTCTGAAAAATTAATTCAAGCCCAACATTTTTTGTAAACACGAGAAGATCTTTTCAAAAAAAGGTCGTTATCTGTAAATCAGAAAAATCATGCATGTAAATCTCTATTTCAACATTAGAATAACTGCCGTTTCTACCAATACTTACTTTGTTAACCCACGACGCAGAAACGACACTTTGTTAGAAGTTTCACGTGTTTCAGTGTATGTCCGTGTCTCCCAAACGAACGGAAGAACCTTAGACGAGGGAAACGGCGAACCTATTTTGATTAGGTTTTTGGTTTAAAAGATGAATTAGTCGGAAGTGTTCATTGCTAAAAATTTTCATTTAAAGTTATTCCACATTATAGAGAATAAGCACCTAACAAAACTCTTCATAGATCTAAACCCATCTTTATATATATAATTCTTCTGTGAGTGTGTATGTCACTGAACTTCCCTCAAACGACTGGACCGATTTTGATGAAATTTTTTGTGTGTGTTCAAGGGGATCTGGGAATGGTTTAGATTCACAATTTTGCGCGGTACGAAGTTCGCTGGGGCAGCTAGTAGAATTATATAGTAGAAACAAAACATACGAAATCTACATGCTAATAAGTTTGAAAAAACAAACTCGTAAAAGAAGTTTTAAACACTCTGAGCTACAGCAATGAGTTAAAGGTTGAATCAGGGATGCATCTAAGTTGTGTAAACTTCTTAAATTGATTTCAGTGCATATGCTAATCCACGTGGATTATCATGGCGGCTGGTCTGAGTACACAAAGATCGTGTAAATCTATTGAACCATTAATGTCTGATTGAATAGTAATTACCCGCGCGTGGCATAGTTTCATTATAATCAATCAATAAACCAAAGCTGTTGCATCTCAAGGACGCAATGAGGATCTAAATAAAAAGGTTAAGATTTTTTTCAGATCCGTATATTTAATTAATAGAAAAATAGCAGTAGGTACTTTATGGTTAAAAAAAAATAAAAAAATCAACGTGTCACTGCGGTGAATATAATGGAATGGAGATTGTCACAATTGTAACTGACTAAGAAATTTGATTTGATTTACAAATTTGGATTAATATAATTGGTAACACAGGCGCAAAAAAAAGTTATCTAGCTTCTACTTAAGTTGTAGAGATCTCCTAAGAAAAGTAATGTGATTCCAAAATGAGAAAATAATTTTCAAAATACGAACCATATTACTATTTTTGTTGGGAGATAATGTCTTTGTTTGCATGGGACCCACATCAGATTCTCACTGGGTATAGTAGGGTGTGTACGAGTTTTTGAATCTATACATTTTAGACTGTTCACCGCGACTTTACCTGTATCGGCTAAGTTCTCTTAAATCACGCGACGAGCTTAAAGAGCAGGAAAATTTGGAACTAGTAACTACAAAAAATTTGAAAAATAAGATTTTTTTATTATTTTGGTAAATGTCATAAAAAAAGTAATCGTTAACGAAAGATGTTCACTATTGATACGGATCATTCTGTTAACGCTGCTGTATCAGCTGTAAGCAGCATGCTTTCATCGATAATAGCGCAAATAGATTAACATAATTTGCTGATTTTGTGTCGATTTAAAAACTTTAAATAACCTATTATTAATTACTAGCTTCCGCCCGCAGCTTCGCCCGCGAAATTGATCTCACTAATCTTGTTTCTCCATACAAACTTTGAAACCCCGTTTCACCCCTTTAAAGGGTGAGTTTTGAAAAATCCTTTCTTAGTGCACCCCTAGACCCCATATGGAACCTATGTGCCAAATTTAGAGTCTCCAGACCCAGCGGTTTGGGCTCTGCGTTGATATGTCAGTCAGTCAGTTTCTTCTTTTATATATTTAGATTAAATGTCTGTAAATGGAGGGAACATGTTGAGCCTGTGATATTATTGTAAAACCACATTATACACTTATTATAGCAAATAAATGAGCTTTATCTTTGTTGAATGCAGACGTCACCCGGTAGATGGT
The DNA here is from genome assembly GCA_936450015.1 of Meganola albula. Taxonomy (NCBI): domain Eukaryota; kingdom Metazoa; phylum Arthropoda; class Insecta; order Lepidoptera; family Nolidae; genus Meganola; species Meganola albula. The sequence goes on along the minus strand of OW388155.1, from coordinate 4,749,562 downwards.
AAAGTAGTGCCATCTACCGGATCCGAAAATAAATTATGTCCGATTCTAAAATCTACCGAATATACAAATCAGTCAAGCCTTTTCGTAGGAGTTTTTTTTTTAAATAATTTCTCTGTGTAAGAACTATTCTCGTACTGCAAGGAATATTCTAAAAAAAGAATTAGCGAAATCAGTTCAGCCGTTCTCGAGTTATGCGCTTAGCAACACATTTAGTCATTCATTTTAATTATACAGATTAATGGAAATGTGTTCTGTAAGTAACACTGAACCCCAAAAATAAACTACGTGGGTACTGGTTATTATTTTTCCTGGACATTTATTGGTAGTTACAGTATTACACGTCCCTTAAAAAGACACAAAAAGTCGCTTAAAAATGATTCAAAACTACTAGTATTTTTAATAAGTATTCTATTATCCTTTCTCGAACTCCTTAGACTATCGCTGTACCAAATTTCATATAAATCAGTTCAGTCATTTAGGCGTGAAAGCGCGTTTTGTTCGCATTTATAATAAATTGAAAGGATTTGTCGAACATTAAACATTATATTACGAATGCTGATACTAAAGGGTTAACTTTATATGCACCAAACGTAAGAACTTACTTATAACTTATAAATGTCGTATTTTAGTCATGCGCAGCTCATGCGGGAGTTTTACGATTTTCCTTCAGGTAGGGCCAACTTTATGACTTCATGCCGGGCTATGTAAAATGGTGGCGTCCATTCCGCAACAACCTCGATACTCATGTTTATTTTATTCTAAATAATGTAGTAAAAGGACGTTTTGTTAACATATTGTTACGTTATTATAGCCTTTTGTATCATAAATGTTTGACTTGTGTAGGTAGTTTATGGAAATATATACAGATACCAACCTAAATTTGAGTTGCAAAGCTATTTGGATTTTTATAATACTTGCTGTCCCTGGAAACTTCGTACCGCCTAAAAGTTTATACGATACCAACGTCACTCAATTGTTTTGCCTTCCCGGAATCTCTCTACTAACACTAGAACTTTATTTTTAAAATATTAACTTTAATTTTATTAAAATTAAAGTTCAAATTGACTTTTAAGTATTGTTAGGTACATAAGACTGCATAAGAACCATCATCGTACTTCAAGGAATATTCTAAAAAATGAATTAGCGAATTCGGTTAAGCTGTTTTCGAGTTTTGAGCTTAGTAAGACGTTTAGTGATTCATTTTTATTAAATTGATTTTAAATTTTTCAGGAAATTTTCAAAAATTTTCTTAGCTTAAGAACCATCATCGTACTTCAAGGTATATTAAGATTAAGACTAGTTGCCTCATCGAACTTTATACCACGTATTTCTAACCTTTAGACTTTTATGAGTACGTTAAGACCAAAATCAGTCGAACCGGTTCAGCCGTTCTGGAGTTTTAGTATTACAGACATCTGTCAATTCCAGTTTTTAAAAGAATGAATTTTTTTTAAATATTTATTCTCGTGCTAAGGGTAGATGTATGGATGTGAAGCATCAACACAAACAAAAAGAGGAGAATAAACTTCTCTCAACACCAAGAATGGTCGTACGCAAAATCTTGGACCCTGTGCACTCGTATTCTATCATTTTTGTAAAATACTTGAGAAAATATAAACATTTGTTTTCCAAAAGCATCCCAAGGATACGTATCGCTGGAAAAATAGTATGTGTAAATAATAGTAAAAATAGTGCGTGTATGCTCATAGAGGAGCATACACGCACTAGTGGTTGACCGGATGCGGCCAGCCGCATCGTTCAACTGGATCGGGCGTATGTCAGTGCTATGATCATGTTGTTCCTAAAAATCTATTTACACCGCTCACCGCATTTCAACCAACCGCTAATGCGTATATGCTCTAATGTTAGTCTAGATGAACATTTATTTTGGTTCCCGGTGATACTTTTGTAACATTATGGCGACGAAATTTTATTTAAATTAGTAAGTAGTAACCCTTAATCGTATACGTCTTAGCTTATAATAAGGTAAAATAGGTTTATAATTCGATTGTCTTTGTCTGTCATCTTAACATGTATATTAGTAAAAAAGAGACAAAATCCTTTTAGATTTTTTTTCCATTATTTTCCATTTTTTATAATGTCTGGATATAAAATATAAAATAAACTGATACTCTGCGATAATTATTTAAACTATAAAAGGCTTAGGTATAAGATTTTTATTAACAAGACCTTTTTTAACAGTAGGTATCAGGATTTCCGATACAAAACTTGACTGCACTTTTAACATCGTATTAGCTTCGAACAAATCCGTTGAACTTTACCGAAAACTACTTCTCCGTTAATAATCCCACCTTGTTACAGTATTGCAGAGCTTTTCCCAATACAATGGCTGGAGTACAGGCCAATACTTTGGTCTGCAAAGCTTAATACCCAGCTTACTTTGACCCACCGACCAGATACCTAGAAGACGTCACTTTCTTCAAATATTATATGAAACTAGCTGACCCAGCGAACTTCGTACCGCGTATTTCTCACCTTTTAAACCTTCCTTAAAATTGTCAAATTACTAATATCGCTATTAAAAAATAGGGGTAAAGAAGTGAAAATTTAAGGTAATTTTTAATGCCACATCATAAGAAAATAAAATGTTATCCGATTAATAAAAATAAAAAAAATGTGGTGGACCACCCATAACATCACATCACATGAAAAATAGGTTACAACCGGTTCTCAGACCTACTGAATATAGATATATAGTTTTATAAAAATCGGTCAAGCCGTTTCGGAGGAGTTTGGTTACAAACACCGTGACACAAGAATTTTATAAATAAGAATTGTAATCGTCAAAAGCTGGATTGGTTCGCCCAAGTTCTTGTCTATGAACGAACCAATTAGAATAAGCTTCTGGTCAGAAAATATGTAGAGTTGTAAGACACAAATTAGGTGAAAGTGAGTTTCCAGCTATGCGGTGTCTTTAAGTATCTGGTCGATGCTTTGACCTAAAGCTTTCAGCCAGTTCCGCTTTCTCAGCGCCTTTCAGTTTCAGAGCTTTGCTTACCTTGTTCCCGATTTTTATTCACATAAGCTCGTATTTAAGGTTTTGCGGTTAACTTTTGGTTTTAAAGTCGTATTTAGTGGTTCTATTTTTGCTGTAAGTACGTTGTTTAGTTCCAGTTTTAATTAATTGGTTTCAGATGAAATAGTTCTACACTTTGATGTATTAGAAGCAGAGGTTCTTTATAGCTTTGCGTTTTTTATTTGAATTAGCAGTACCAACTAACGTAGTGTCAAGTGTGTTATCCGAAGGTGTAAGCAGAGGTGAATATCACCCACTTTTTGCTATGTTTAGGTCCCATACGTAATAGGGGCGAGGAAAATTCCAAAATTCGAGTTACAACTATAATTATCTAAGTATACTAGAAAAGTCTTTTGGTTTGACTCAAGAATCGAACCCGCGACCTCGCGGTTACTAAGCGAACACGCCTACCACTGGATTAAGACACTTCGTCGGGGTAGAGAAGAAGAAGAGAAGGACTCCTTGTCTAAACAAGTCCGGCACTGCACCGACTGGACTGTTCCACCTGCTGCAGCCTGCCAAACCGGTGACGCTGCTATACGTGTCCGTCTACATCACTCAACGAAGGTTGAATATATTGTTGAGTACTGCCGTGTGAAGAACAAGTTCACGCTGAGGGTCGAGCGCTTGGAGTGTCGCCACATAAATGGTTATTATTATTAACGAGGCGGTTAATTAATTAGTAGTAAGTATTGTTTGGTTTTATATCTGACATTTTCCGCATTGCTCGAAAAATAATTAACAAAGTACTCACACCCGCTGTATTACCCGAAGTTGTATGAAGAAGTGAATATTACCCACACATCTTGGCTAACTTTGAGCCCCATGAGATAAGTTTAACTTTCATTTCCTCGCAGTATGTGACATTGACGACGGTGATGCCACACATGCAGTCTGTGAGTGCCTATTCGTGCAAATCGCTGGGCCCCGTGGGTCCTATTATAGTTATACGACGCGGAAGAAAGTACAGTACCTACCACTAGTACTAAATTATATCTACTAATTTGTTGCGTCATAGCCAGAAATGATGTCGTATTGTGTATGTGTAAGAGCCCTTATTTCGTGGGTGCCATTGCCATAGGATTGATGACAATGTATTAAAAATCCTATTCAAATTTTTGTTGCTAGGCATAGTTGTCGGAATAGTTTCTCCTCTAAGGTTTCTTACCATATGGAGGTTCATTCCACTGCAACTTTCTCACCGATAATCATTCCTAATGACGAGTATATCGGTATTCTAGGCTGGCGCGTTCCATCATAGATAAATATCATTGCTTAACATCAGGCAAGTTGAAGTCAAGCGCCAACCTATCGCATAGGTAATAAAAAAATCAGTCAGTAAGATTGTAAAAAAAATGAGACACTGTCTTTTTGTCTATAATTGAAATGAAACAATATTAAGATATAACGCACAGAGATATAAATCTTACCAAGTGTGACGTCATTCGAGATTTCTCTTGGACGTATCGCTGTTATATTTAATCACACAAAAAAAAAGAAAAATACCTGTCCAATATTCTTCTTCTTCTTCTTTTAATTATGGCCTCTCAAGCCAGTGTCAAGTTTACAAGCTAGTATACAAGCTTTTAAAAGATTAGTAGTAAAATAACTAAAAAACTGCAACGTTCTAAGACGCCATTTTTCTTGTTTTTTTCCTGTACAATATTATTAATTATTTATATATCTATCTGACGGACTAAACAAAAAAAAATATTGACATGCTTATTACCACGTGGTTAATTGGGTACTGGCCAGTAAACACATTTTAACCTTTCAAAAATAATTAAAAATAAAAAGAATTGTGAAAGAAAGGCTTTATACATCATTCGAAATCTTTCACAATAATTTTAAGCAAGGAGGCTGCAATAAAATAAGGTTTCACCGGTCTTGTTATAAATGTACACAGTGAGACAAGTGGTGTTGCAGAGAGCATAACTTTGGTGAAATAACGACTGAATTCAAAGGAACTTCGCTCGAGTTTGAAACGGTCCGCTAAGCTAAAATGTTGCTTAGAATTTGGTAAAGATTTTTTGGCTTTATTTAAAAGTATTAAGTGTGTTGTTAAAGCTTTTGGAACTGCATGATATGCGTCAACCCTTTTAGTGTCCCACTGCTGGGTACGGGTCTTCTCTCAACTATCTTACAAGTTGAGAGTGTTTAGGCCTTAATCCACACAGTGCGGATTGGTAGTCCTCGGATGATCAGTTCTTAAATATGCCGGTTTCCTCACGATGTTTTCCTTCGCCGATATTGAGCAGCGGTGATGAAAGAATTCACGCAAAGATGTGTGGGCACGACTGGGAATTGAACCCGCGATCTTATATTTCTAAGGAGAGGCCACCGTTTCTCTAAACGCTCAGCTGCTTCGCATGATTTATTAATTCTTAATTAAATATGAGTTTAGAGGGTTAGATTATCAATGAAATCTATGAATTCAAAGACTTGTGGCTGAAAGTATTGCCGACTGTAAGGCAATTATGATTGCTCTTGATATGGTTCCAAAAATTTGCCATATTTTAAAATAACGATCAAAGAACACTTCTTTGTTTGTTTTATCCTTAGGCTTGCGCTTGACCATAACTAGCCCGATGTTATGTAATGATGGAGTCTACGATAGGTCGCTTTACCCAGTAAATACCGACTCTACTGAAGTGATATTTGCCGTAGTTATTTTATTGAAATACCCTCTTCTTACCCGATTATTCACGCCTACCTAAAGTTGTCTGCTAATCCTGATATTTTTAGTCTAAAACCTTCAAATCTAATAACACAAACAAAAAAGAAATTTACAAGCAAACATACACGATACGCTTGATAAATATTACCCTTTCTCAGCAGTCAGGCAAAAATAGTCCGCTGAAAGAAGCTGAAAAACACTTTAACGCCATTATGTAAACCCATTGTCTATAGAATGTCAACGTGACAGTGACGTACGCGCTTTGCGTGACCAAACGCCATGTATCAAGAACATAGGTAAATAAAACGACTGAGGTAACAAAGTTTCCTAGTACGTCACAATTTTAAATTTTCATTTTTTTATATTAGTTTGACGATCGTTACTGTGTTCATATTTGTGGCTATTATTGCTAATTTTGTTACGTTTGTACAAAACAATTCAGATGGTACAATTTTAAGAAGTCCAAGTACATTCTGCCTTAAACTAGGATGCAAATTTTAAATAGATAATTATTTGCACTAATTTGTCACGTAAATCTAAATATAATTATAAAAATCATGCCACTTTTCGTTGTAGTTTTATTACTCAAAAACGGGCTTGCCTATTTAAACCAAATGTTTAGGCATTGTTCGGACTATTTAGTAGATGGTTTATGTGAAGTTTGCACTAAATCGGTTGAGCGGTTCTTTATTTATCACATTTTTTGTAAATCGTTGAGTGGGCTGAAGCTACCCGGGCGAAGCTGGGGCGGGCCACTAGTATTCCATAAACAAATAATCACATTTCTCAATCAAAAATGATTTTAATCCTCACTTTAATTTTGACAACGGTAGTTCTTTTAGAGTGTTTGGAATTTTATTAAAAATTTCGGGCGCCTTGCAAAAACCATTTTTCATTAGCAAAGTAGTTTTAAATGCTTTCTTCAAGTGATCGAGATACATATATAAGATAGGTCCCGGGTTTCATATATTTTTAACAAGTAATTATTACTTGTATATAAGTGCAATCATTAGTTTTTTTTTCAACTAGTTGGTTGTAGTTTTGCAAGAGTAACCTTAAGAATTATTGCATTTTTATTATATCAGTTCAGGTGTCGTTACAACAGCTTTAAGCAGTATTGTTGGAGCTGTGAAAAGGGAATGCCGCTATACAATGTCAATGACGGACCGGTGGCGTGGTCGGTAAGATACTTGCTTTTCACGCCGCAGGTCGTGGGTTCGATTCCCACCCGAGACAAACATTTGTTTAAATATGTCTGTTTATCTTGTGTCTGCGTGTAATTATCAATATTTAAGTACATATTTACAAAAGAAAAGTATTATATGAAATACATTACCAGTTATCTGGTTTCCATAGTACAAACTCTGCTTAGTTTGGGATCAGATGACCGTGTGTGTTAACGTCCCACTATATTATTATTATTATTAATGTGTAGAGCAAGTTCTCTTTCATATAACTACAATAATATTATTATACGGTGTCATAGTAAGACAGACAGACAAGTTTAGCATATTTATCTAAACGTTTAGCCTCTGTAAACTGTGTTATCTACGACAAAGGGAATGTGAAGCTCCTTTTGTAAGATTACGTAAGAAAGGACACATTTGTAAACTTTTCCTATGTCAAGACATGAATTATTCTTGTTTTATCTTTGACTTAACTGAGTATAGTTATTTAACTATCTGTCCTTACTGCCTCTTGAACATGAACTTATCGCATAGGTCGTGGGTTCGAATCCCACGCCACTGGACAAAAAAATTGGTTGCCTGTAAAGTCGGTATACGGGCGAAAGTTTTACGTGACAACGACTTTGAGTGGTAAAATAATTTTAATGTGAATATTCATTCGTATAGTAGGAAGAAGGATGAAATAATAGTAACAATTTAAAACATTTATTTATACAAAGAATTATATTTAAAACATTAATTTATACAAAGAATCTCGCTCTTAGGCGGGCTAACTGTGCTCGAGTGGAAGGGACGCGTGCCTTTCACTTTTTATGTCTGTCTCTCTCGCTCTTAGGCGGGCTAACCATGCCCGAGTGGAAGGGACGCGTGCCTCTCACTCGCTCTCATTGTGAGCGCATAACGTGAGCGGAGCGTAACGCAGTTTCTTGAAGTGTCACCCGGCAAACCAATTTATAAGACGTTGTCACGTCAAAAAGCGTAGACACTTTTCTGATTTTTCAGTACTAACCCCTAGTTAGGAGAGCAGTGCTGGCGCAGCGGTACACATAACATTTTTGAATATAATGTAATAATGATATGAAAATCGCGGGTGGCATTCCGCTACTGGGGAGACAGCGGGGTATGCAGGATTCTACCTAGTCAGCAGGCTTGAGTTAACTACTAAAAACACCACGGTAGTCTTCCTCAGAAGTTTATAACGGACCTGGGAATTTGTGATCTGCATCCAGGGCCGCCATTGCAACAGCCTATTTGTAGGCTTATCATTACCACCACTTCCCTTCACCTGTGGCTACGATATCCTGTCTCATCGGGATATCCCCTCCAAACGCCAACCTACCATCTCCTGCCCTCTTCTGCTTTATTGTCGTTCTGCTCTTGTCAGAGTGGTCGAGGTCACATTGAGTCATCCACATCGGTTATAGAGGCGGACACAGCTCTCCGCGTGACCTCCCGCCATGTCTGCCAATTGGCAGACTGTCTGGTACAATTATGTAAGCTGTTTTTGTGGCGAATTATATCTAGTCAGTCCAGCGCATAAGACTGAGGAAATGCCGCGTGATCTGTTTCCCTTCACCTTTCCCTTCTCCTTTCACCTTTTCATCTCCTACCTACCAAACAACAATTCGGGATTAAACTAAAATAAACATATCAAAAATACCTTTGTACCAAAAAAGGAACAATAATTTAATTCAAACCTTTTCCCCTGTTATGATATTCATTTTCCATTCATACATATAAAACAAAGCGTCGGAAAGTTTGATTCTCAAACGCCCTCCCTTTAATATTAGGTTCCGTGAACTGGGTCCTTAGAGAAATGTATTTTTGCATAGTCCCCTTTACAGTCCAACCACAAAATAAATGCTCCTTTTAATCTAGGTGATAAAGAACTGAATCAATGTAGTGGTTTATCCTTTGTTCAATTTGGAGTTGACGTATCATATCATATCATTTATTTCGAAAACAAAAATACATTTGTGTTGAAAAAAATACTTAATTAAGCATGCAGATAACACCTCAATACAAAGTAAAATTAAAAAATAAAAACCTACTACAATTTAATTATATCAATATAAATTACAATTACAAGTACCTGTCAATATGTCAAAAGATGTTAAGTCACAGTTTAAATCCTGTTTTATTTAATTTAATAATGTCAATAATAATTTTACCTATTACAATTAATAATGTCAATTTATGTTTTACATATTTACTATACTAATGTCAATACAAATTAAATTACAATAATGTCAAGAATGTTAAATCACAATTTTTTATCCTCACAAAATTCGTCTATGCTATAATAAGCCTTTTCAAGTAAAAATCTCTTTAGTTTATTTTTATTTTATAACGAGAAAGAAGGTCAAATATTTTTGTGCTGACTGGTTTGTGTCAAAAACGGAGCCTTAAAATTGTCTTTACGACATGAAAACTACTGTATGTCTGGAAATCGGTGACAAAAGACATGACAAAAAAGAAATAACATTTTACGAAGTGTCATATGAATCTCACGTGACTGATTAATGTCGATTTTCAACTCAACATTACAATGCAAAAAAATATAAGACAGGGGCGAGACATCTTTACAAACAAGGACGTGGAACAAAAAATCTCTCTTACTCATATTTAAGCAACTTGACTACGCACATTGATTTAGTGTCCGAACTATACGCATTACTGTCTTTGTTCTCAGTCACGTTATGTTATTACGTGTATAATGTAAGGTGGTTGGAGAAAAGGATCCTTAATAACGCCCCTCAAGTATTCTGAGCCAATTAAATGAGATTATTCACGTTTTATAAGTTCTTGTGCTAAAAATGGGAAAGTTTATTTAATGCTGTTGGTTTTTCAAAAGAAGGCTACTTTTGCAGAGGATTTTTTTTAAGTAAAGGTGAATATAACCATAGAATAATAATATATATAACCTACATTTCGTCTCATATGTTCGTTTCATATTAAGTAAAAGGGGCAGGTTTCGATAACGCGACTCGCTAACTGTAGATGCCTCGACTCGACTTACTTATTTCGTAATTCGTAGTAATATACTAATATATCATACGACCATAGGTTAATTTTGATTGTTTCGTCCAACAAGAATTGGAATTTTCACCTATACCCCGGCATCTTTTGACGATAAGTTTTTTACAGTATCTGAACAAAAATATGTCTAACAGGTTTGTAGTGGTTGATTGCCGTTTATCAGATAATATTCCCAGTTTCGATTTGCTACAAATATTAAAGTTTTCAAATTCGGATAGCATATTTTATTCAACCTAGGATCGAAACCCACGACCTCAATGTAATGACGGGCCGGTGGCGTGGTGACATTTGTGTGATGACATGTCTGTTTGTCTTGAGGCTAGGTGTAATTATCTATTTTTAAGTATGTATTTACAAAAGAAAAGTATTATATGTACTTAGTATATTACCAGTTATCTGGTCTCCATAGTACAAACTCAGCTTAGTTTGGGATCAGATGACCGTGTGTGTTAAGGTCCCTCTTAATTTTGTAGTACCTAGTACCCATTTATTTTGAACAGACTTTAGGATGAACTTTTCAATGCGTAGCAATTTTTTTTATTTCATCGCATGTTTGAAGATGGCTGTGCCAATTTGGAAAACTCGTTTTTTTAGTAATTGGATCCATTTAAATTTTGATTGACATTGAAGTCGGTTCACATATTTAAAAAAAAACTATTATTAGTGTGTATATTTCATTTTGTTTTTACCATCTATCTACACTTTTAGGTAAAATAACTTTGATAGAGGTAAGTTAAAGTTCCAAACGATTGATTGCGTAAATATATTTCAGTATTCGCTCCTATTTCAAGTCACCAAATAAAGGAATGCTCATGCGTTATTCATCTCTGAAGCAACTGAACACAAAATTTACTTCAGTGCTATATTATGAGTTTTCTAATACTCGTCATCGAGTTTATCGGGATAACTTTGCAACGGTACTGTGTAATGTTACAACTAACAAAATTGGTTGAAACTCAATCGACCGAATATTGAACACGACTTCAGCTTTAAGAAAAACGCATTAAAATCAGTCCATTATTTTGAGCGTTTTGATGCCACAAACTTGTACATATCGTGAAATTTACCTGTAACACACCCTTTAGTGGTTGGGGGATAAAAATTGTATACCCTTTTGAAAACAACTACTACTGCAAACTAGCCCAGTATAAAAAGGTGTTATCTAATTATCCTGTCAAACGTTGCTCGGGTACTTGGTATCTAAAAATAAATGAAATATAAAAAAAAATGTTCCGACGAATTAAGAACCTCCTCCTTTTTTAAAGTCGGTTAATAAATTGAATGATCTTAATTTTCGACTAAGGAATAAGTGATTTATTTTAATTTATTTAAATATTTAATAATTTACACTGAATGCAAATTATTGCAATTCTTTAAAACGACAGCTTATTTAAAAAAAGCTTGACGATTTTTCATGGAATATTATAAGGAACGACTCCTTAAATAAGGAAGACAATTTATTAACACCTTGTATAATCAGTGTTTATACAATAAACAATAAATACCAGATTACCAGCCGATAAGCAAGAATAGAAAACTCATAGTAGGGGTGCAATAAAGTAGTTACAATTTCAAATATTATATTGACAAATCTACGTAGAATTATTCATAAGTGTCTGCGCTGATGTTTGGTTACTGAGACCTACATTAGATGACTCAGGTAGGTATACCTACTAAGGTAACACTTGGTAAGAGCACAGCGTAGTTAAGAATCAAGCTATGCTTTTCCAGTATAAGCTGATCACACATGTTATAGGATATCAGTACAACGAGAGGTCAGCTTATACTGAAAAAAAAAACAAATAAAATATACCGCTTTAAATTCCGCTTCCATTTAGACATTACGTCATGTATGAGAGAAAAACAATGTGTTGAATCTCAGTGGCGTGTCTGAGGCCCTAGACAAATTTTAAACTGACTTCAATGTATGGGATTGAAATTCCCCTTCTAAATGTTACGTGAGAACCTAATGTCAATCTGATACATTTTGTTCGTTTCAATCTTTCTTTATCGCTTCGCTGTGTAATTTGTCTAGAGGCCCTGAGTACAATGTATGGATAGTCGGGCTCACCGCTACTCCATTGGCCAATTGCAAGGAAGAGTTATTTAAACTGTGGTAATAGTATCTTTATGAATGAAATGTATCTAGATAATTACACCCAGGCTCAAGATTAACTGAAAATATTATTATGCCCATGCATACAAATCTATCCCAGGTTGAAATTGAACTAAAAAGCTGCAGCGTGAATGGCGCGTATCTCAAACTACGGTAATTTTGTCACTAGAATTTATTTAAGTTTATCCGTATTTTATGACGGATAATCGCAAAAATAGTAGCTGTTATAAAATATAACCAAATCTGAATTGCGATGTCGCAAGATGCCATTAATTCAGTTGAAAAGCTAAAAATCCTTAAAGCCGAAAGGATTTGAGAGAGCTCTGCCAGCATTCATATATTATTCAAGCAGCGTCCAAGAGCGTAAATGAAAAAGTTTTTTGTTCAATGACTATTCGAACGCCACCAAAATAGTAGTAGCTAACCCAAAAGTTTTCAAATTGAACAGAAATTACGACTTTTGGTGTTGCTGCTAAATATTCTGTAGGCGTTTGTCACTGTACCTACGATGTACAGCAACTTATTTTATTAGGGGAATAGTTAAGATGACTAAATTTTATTTTTTAAGCCGTCTTATTCTTATTACTTATTGTACACAAAACACTTACACAAAGTTTTGTGGTCACTACCAGAAATCGTAGTCGCGACGTTATATTACAAAGGCGAAAGTGATACCGCTGCGATGCCGCTGCTTCTGTATATTATATTATTAATTTTGTAATTTGTTTTAAATGTATAATTTTAATTAAAAAAAAATTATGAGTGATTCCGAATTCTATTATTTGATCATTGTAATCAATTTGTAATATTAAGTAATAATAATAATAATATATAATATTTTTGGGACATTAACACACAAGGTCCCAAGCTAAGCAGAGCTTGTGTTATGGAAACCAGATAACTGGTAGGTATATACTATACATATAATACTTTTCTTTTGTAAATATATACATATAATAGATATTTACACCCAGACTCGACACAAACACAAATGTTCATCATTAATGTTTGTCCCGGGTGGGAATCGAACCCACGACCTGCGGCGTGAAAAGCAAGTATCTTACCGACCACGCCACCGGCCCGTCAAATATGGGCACAGCCTGAATTAAATGACCTTTTATTTATTTATTAGGTACTGTTCTATGAGAATAAAATATTAGTGTTAATATTCTAACACGTCGAATACTACTCCGTGAAAAATAGATTTGTTAAACTAAAAAAATAAGTTAGAATAGTTATCTATTCATGTCACGGTATTAAATTGAGTAGAAACAGGATTAAAGAAAACTAGAAGTGAGATTTCCCGATTTGTTGGACCGAGTAGATGCGGAAATTGCAAAAACCAACGGGTTATATTATAATGTGATGTTACATTCAAATTATGGCTGCTATGGAGCTCCGTAACCGTAACCAAAACTATAGGACATCTGAATTTACACATATATTTATAAGTACCTAACCTACAGTTGTGTATTCTATTTTACTAATCCTACCAGGATTATAAATACGAAAGTTTGGACTGAAAACTTAGTTTTGTTAAACTGCATCGGTGGTGTGGTGGCGTGATCGCTTAGTAACGAAGACGTCCCGGGTTTGATTGCCGGGTTAAGGAAAAAATACTTTTCTAATATACTTAGAGAATATTAGTAGCAGCTCGAAGTTTGGAATTGTGCCCAATGAACGACAATATGATCGGATTGGGTGATATGTGCCTCTACCTACACCTTCAGATAATGCAGGCATGATGCTATGCAAGTTTGGATTTAGACAAGATTTTTCATATATATAATTAGTTACCTAGGCTAATATATTATTATTGTATAGTATTTTTGAAGTGAAAACTTCTTTAGCGGCGTTGAGCACTTTTTCTGTAATGGGTATAAAATCTTAAACTCGCGTCAGGACAGGACGTGACCTGATCGAAAAAGCGTAAGACGGATGGAGAGTAGACAGCTATCCCCTCTCTACGGCGCGGCGAAAATGTATGCCTGGGCCTACTGTTTCGTTTAGGCAGCGCAGGGCGCTTGCGCGAATGTTCGTGTATGTTACAGCGTGCCACGCGCATCCATGGATGGTGACAGAAAACAGTTAAATTTTTAATGTAATATAAATTGTCATGTTTGTGTACTATAGCGCAATAAATGAATATTGTATTCTACCACATAAATGATAGTACTTTTATACTGATAAAGCAATTGGTGCAAAATTATTCCCTAACCATTCCAAAATATCAAACATGCTCAACGTTAATAATCAAGTTTTCACTTCTGCCGGCACTCCCGGAGTGTAACCCGTCGTTTTTTTGTAATATAATACTACTGAATTATATTGTGATGTTATTGCATAAAGATGGAATAAAAAAATGCGGACTGTCGGGTACAGCTTTATTTTAGGAACACGATTATTTTTCATGAGTGAATCGGTATACCAGCGCGTTTCATTGTAGCCTACATCATTGCTTAACATCAGGCAAGTTGTAGTCAAACGCCAGCCTATCACAGAATAAAAAAAGAACAGTTTATTTTCATTTTAATCCACACGCACTCACTAACTTATGCATATCACAAGACTTGAATTTTTATTTAAATTATTAATATTAAAATAGCTATTCACTGTTATTCATTATAGTCATCATCATTCCCCTTGCCTTTTGCCATTTCGATTGGGGTCAGCTCCCAGTCTAAACTGATGCGGCTAGCTACCAGAATTATACGAGCGACCTCGAAACCTGTAGGGAACCAGTAGCCGAGATGGTTAGACCAGGTGTCAGATTATATTGGCTTCTGACTACATGTAACGATTGTCATAGATGTGTTAAATGACAACCGGGACCGACAGTTTAACGTGCTCTCCGAGGAACGGAGGGTAGTCCCTCAACCAACCAGACACCGAAACAAATTTTAGCTGTTACACAAATATTTTCCGAGGCGGGAATCGAACCGGTGACCTCCCGGGCACACTATAGTCCAATCGGACGGCTTACACCGCTCGACTACCGAATTCATTATAGTGTTCAAATACAATGCTGAGCACATGATATCAGCTTACTATCCACAACAGACCCCAATGGTTCAAAGCACTCTGAGTTTACCACCCAATTTTGATGAGGTAATCACCAACTTATGATAGATAGGTACTCAAAGTTTATAGACATTAGGTAAAAGCCTTATAAAACATACAAATCGTAAACCAACATTATACAAATTAACAATAACAGAACTAGGTACACAAAATACCCCCTAAAGTACTAGGGCGCTACTCTTTAACGACTCAAGACGAATTATCGTATAAAAAGATGTCATTAAAGCTTCTATTTTTTATTCAGTTTTAGGCATAAAGTTCAGGTTGAAGATAAAGAAAAATCCTTCTACATGACTATCGAGCGACAATTTTATAAATTACCTAAATAAAACTTGTAATTTTTACTTAAGATTTTAGTATTTATTTTATTTTACTTGGATTACCAACAAATTATTACATTAATCAATTAGTTTGTACAAAGATTGGACAGCTGTGTTCATTTAGTTATATGTAACCACAGCTAAACTGTATATTTATGATATTTAATGCTATGCATGATATGTAAGCGCGAAAAGAATACGCGCATTCTATTATAATTATTTAAAGCACCAAAAAATGTACGTATTTTCTGTGAAATTATTTTGTATGTTACTGTTTCTTTCCAAGTTATATTCTAAGGTCTTTTTCAAATGTCAAAATTAGTCCATTGAAATGTTACATTTTTTAGGCCTAACCTTGCATTTTTTAGAGGACGCAATTTTATTTTTTTGATGTGTAGGGGGGGTCAGTGTAAGGCTAAAACCAAGTTTGTGGGGTCGCCACCCTTGTCCCACGGCCGCCATCTTGAAAATAGGGGTTGAAATGGTTTTTACGAGATATCTCGTAAACTATTTATGTAATAAAAAAAATTTGTTAACATTTTTTATTGCAAATTAAATTCTCTACAACTTTGGTCCAGTATTTTTTGTCGTAAAATTATAAATAAAAAAGTTATAAGCGAAAATATTCAGAAATTTGAGAAAAAAAAATCTATTTTTCGAAATAACTTTTTTTTTATCATTTTACGAAAAAATAACATCAGATCATTTTTGTAGATCGTTTTTTAAGGAACAACTTTTATATAGAACATTTTTTCATTAAGTCAATAGCTAAGGTTTTACAGCGCCCCGAAGTGAGTACTATTTGTCAGTATTCTTAACTATACCTATAGTATACATGTATACTAATAATGTGTCATCAGTCATTATTTTTTTTTCTTTTTTATTCTGTTATTGTAATTTTTTTAATTATAAATTTTGCAATATTATTAAGAATTAAGTAATGACTCTTTTCCACGCCAATACAGGATTTTACAATTATTGATTTTTAAAATAATTTAGAATCTGATGGCCGTTAACAGGAATGCTGTTCAGGTAGAAAAAACCCATGTTACCGTGGGGGAATAAAAGAACAGCTGCCTGCTATTATTATTATTATTCCTAACCTCTCTTATAGTGAGAATAGCTGATTATGCTGTGTTGAAGTTGTCGTTAAACTTACATCTTTTAGTTGTGCTACATATTTCTCCACGTGCGGACATATTTTATTCTGTTTTTAATTGTTATAAATATTGTTATTTAATTCTATATAAAAGTTGTTCCTTAAAAAACGATCTACAAAAATGGTCTGATGTTATTTTTTCGTAAAATGATAAAAAAAAAAGTTATTTCGAAAAATATAATTTTTTTTCTCAAATTTCTGAATATTTTCGCTTATAACTTTTTTATTTATAGTTTTACGACAAAAAGTTACTGGACCAAAGTTGTAGAGAATTTAATTTGCAATAAAAAATGTTAACAAATTTTTTTTATTAAATAAATAGTTTACGAGATATCTCGTAAAAACCATTTCAACCCCTATTTTCAAGATGGCGGCCGTGGGACAAGGGTGGCGACCCCACAAACTTGGTTTTAGCCTTACACTAACCCCCCCTACACATCAAAAAAATAAAATTGCGTCCTCTAAAAAATGCAACCCCAAATGTAACTTTTCAATGGACTAAATGTTAAGTGACTAATAGGTACCTACTCGAACTCGAATGAATGAATTAAAAAAAATGTGAGTATTATTTCGAATGACACGAGTAGGGTCTTGTTTTCATCAGCTTAAAAGTGTTGACTGTTTTTAAGCGCCACAATGAAATTGTTGTACATTAATTTTGGTAACGCATAGCCGTAATTACCGTTTTACAAATAATTCACGTGTTCGTTATTGTTAATTAGTTTTAAGTAAACTGCTTTATAATTATTATTTAAATAATTTGAGGTAGAGATAAATATCTTTATTTGTTTTTTTGACTCGATAGTTTACACCCTGTAAACAATTAATCTTTGACGAAAAATAAAATAGAAACAACAGTTTCAAGTTAAAGTTTGTATATCTGGTACAAATTCGTGGTATCGTAGTGCTTTAACAAGAAGAAGATTAGATCGTTTTTGATGCGGTTTTCTTGTTAGAAGGCTAAGTGATTCTTATCTCTACATCTAGACCAATTTTGCTTTCAAACAAGAAACTAGTAAGGTTTCAAAAAATTTGCTTAATCGTTTGAAGTTCTCGCATCTTCAAGAAGTAACCGACTGTTATTTTTTAGATAGCGTTGATTTTCTTCGAATTTCAAAAGTAATAGTTTTATCAATGATTAGCTTTCCAGTGACTTACATTTTTTAACATGTCTAGCTGTGGGATAAGTAGTTTAAAGCCTTTTTCATTAAATGATTATTCAAGATTTTTTTTAAATCGGACCAGCAGTCCCTGAGATTAGCGCATTCAACCAAACAAAATCTTTGGATTTATAATACTTAGCTTCCAGACCGCGACTTCGGAGGCTCTTATTTCGGTTATTGCGCTAAACCATTAATCTCTCTATGCGCAATCGGATAAGAACAATCCTATGTCCTTTCCCGGGTCACAAACTATCTCAATACCAAATTTAATCCTAATCAGTTCAGTAAATTTGGCGTCACAGCGCGACAGACAGAGTTACTTTCGTATTGAAAATATTGGTAAGGAAGTAAGGATTAGTACTATGGATATATACCTAGATAATGGATAATACCAGTGAGAAAAGGTTATACCGACACCATTATAAGGAGCGTCTGAGAGGGAACCGAGAAAAGACAGAATAATGTAAATATTAAGTTTCGATTGACTGATAGGTATAAAATTAATCGTTTAGCTGTTTTCTCGCTACGGCGACCAGCCTAAGCAAACTAGCTAGGTAAGCAGGAGATATTCTTTTATTTATTTATTTAGCCAAAAGCTTATACGTCTATTATTAAAGTGCATCTACACCAATGCAATAGAGCAGTCATTTACATTATTTATAACTAATAGTATGCAGAGCTATTTTTGTAAATTCACCCTGAGAACAGTGGAAGATATCTATGCTTTCTGCTAAAACATTATAGTACACATGTGTGTGCGCAAACACAGTATACTCTCTATTCCCTACACTTTGAGAGACCGGTGAGATGGATTGACCGATACGACCGGTGAAAGTTCAGGTACAGGACCGACGGCTTAACGTGCTCTCCGAAGCACAAGGGTTGCTATTTCTATGTGCATGTATTTTTTTAACAAAATGTATAAAACCAATAAGCACATATTTGGTACCCTATCCTATCATGTTGATAGGATCTATATTATGGGTTAAGTTTTCAATGCCGTATAGTAGATACATGTCCCTATAGCAAGAATCTTATGCGTGGAAAAAAAAATACATCGTATTTTCTTTCTCGATTACTGACTTTTGGCTTTGATACTCAGCAGACTATCATTTATTCATGAGTAAAGGAGTCTGCAGTTTTTCTTGATAAGCAGATACTTATATAAAGTCAAAAGGCTTTTCATGTAGGTTGAATTTACTCTTTCCTACTTATAGAGTCCTAAACAGTTCTTTTAACTACGGTTTAATAGTGGAATAACTATTAATTAATTACTGTTTAAAAGAAATATCGAGACTGAACTGGCAGCTATTAAAATTTTTCTATAAAATACAGAGGTACTATGTGAAGATACATAATAATAATAATAATAATAATATAGTGGGACATTAACACACACGGTCATCTGATCCCAAACTAAGCAAAGCTTGTACTATGGAAACCAGGTAACTGGTAATATACTACATATAATACTTTTCTTTTGTAAATATGGATAAATTACACCCAGACACAAGACAAACAGACATATTTAAACAAAATGTTTGTCTCGGGTGGGAATCGAACTCACGACCTGCGGCGTGAAAAGCAAGTATCTTACTGACCACGCCACCGGCCCGTCAATCATGTGACGTTGTGACAATACAAGTTGGGTTAGCGTATTTTAACGATAAGACCCTACAGTGTTTGACCAGAATGCGATGCACCGCATTCGGCTAGCCGCATTTCAATTTTTCTATGAAAATGCATTAACTTAACGCACTGTTGCGGTATACTGCACAGACTGAGGTGTACCGCATGCGGTTTGCCGCTAGCATAAATATTAATATTTTTAATAATATATAAGTCTAAGTCTATGAATTAGACTATCGCCTTGTTTCGTGTGAGTTTGAGAGTGCTCTCGCTCAGAACTCTCAAATCCTTAAGATAGTTGATTGAAGACTCGTGTCCAACAGTGGGACACTAATAAGAGTAGAAGTGTAAATGTAAAAATGCAAATGAAATATTTGCATTTTTAGATGGAGAGAGACAGAGGTGAGGATGTAGTGATATTTTACTATTTCATGCAAAAACTACGGGACTGATTACGATGAAATTTGGCACAGAGATAGATTGTAGTCTAGAATAGCAAATAGGCTAATTTTTATCCTAATACCACGCGGGCAAAGCCGCGGGTGCTAGCTAGTATAATAATAATTGCGTACAATCCTTGTTGAGGATTGTACGCAACATTAAAACTTTGCTACAAACGGCCCACGTTTCAATGTTATGAGTTTTTGTTTGGGTTCATCACAATTTATGATTGGAGTTTTTGAATTGTGAAAAATGAAGTACGTAATTGAGTGGTTTCTACAGTTTGTAATGTTTGTTTAAATATACTGGCTGGTTCGCTTAATTTTTAGCAGCCTTGCGTATACACGATGACGAGGACTCGTAAGTCTACGTTTTTAACTCCCGGTGAAAAAGGAGCCGTTGCTACGATGTTAAATGTGTCTGGCAACAAACGTGTTTTTTTTATAATACTCTGGACGATATACCATTGAACTCACACTTTATAATTGGATGAATTTATGTTATTTATTTATTTATTTATTTATGTTAACACGGTTCTATTAAACCAATTACATTAACACAAGTTCCAAAAATGTAAATTACCGACAAAATAAAATTTTATACATAAATCAAATAAAATTAAGAATAAAACATAACAAAACAATTAAAAAAAAAAAGGAATAGACAATAAATCATAAAGTAAATTATTATATTACCTAACTAAAGTAAATCAAATTCTAAATTGTTCGCAGAATCTGACACAAACACGCATGACAATTTTAAATTCGTCTGCAAACAAATCACAGTCCGGGTAGGCTTCAATGAGGCTATTGAGTGCAGTTAAGGCACGCGGAATAGGTGACGCGGCGCGTGACACTGTGCGACTCTGAGGTACGGCTAGTAGCCTGTGTCTTCTGTTTCGAAGATAATTGTCAGGGACATTCAGACGAATAAGTTCATTGTGTAGGTCTGGAGCATCTAATATACCTTTAAATACCTTTATCATTATGTTTAATAGCTCGTAAGATCTTCTAGTTTCTAGTGTGTGATATCCTAGGCATCCAACAAGAAATTTTGTGGGGTAAAGGTATGGATAGTAACCAAGAGACGATTTGTATAGAAAACGTAAAAAAAACGTATGTTACACCTTTAGTATAGTTTAGCGCCCTAAACCACGATTACCAACTTCATAGTGGGTCCATTGTTCTTGCCTGTGTTGGGAGCGTGAAGACAATAATGCCTGCCACTTTAATAAAAATACTTATATTTAAGTATCTAGGTATTTGTAAAAAAGTGGCAGGCGTTAATATTTGTTTTATAATTATTTAAAGCGAGACACTTAAATACTTACGATCTTATTCATAAAAATCTTTATAAGACTTTAGTTAAAATTAACATAAGTGTTTTTTTAACTAGCATAAATGTCAAGATGACAGACAAAGACCAACGAATTATAAAACTATTTTAGCTATAAGACGTTTATGAACACGGAGTTAGTTTCCTTAACGAGTGAACGTCAAGATGGCGGGACCAAGTCCCCGATTTGAAATGTTTTACATTATAAAGTTTGTGCCATATAATTATGTGCTAATTGAACCCCAAACCAGACATTTGTACCTCTAAAGGTAAAAGAGTTATGTCAAGATCTTTCTGATCTCGCCACTTTGACGTCAAATTTACATCCAAAGACTTAGTGCTACATAAATGTACATATAAATACTCAATTTTCAACACAATCGTAAGTTCCAAATTAAAGTTATGTGATTAAAACATTAATCCCACCATTTTGATGATTCTTGCTATCCCTGAATTCATAAAATATGAAAATTTAAAAAAACCGTCCAAAATCCTACGTGGAAACTTAGTAACGCCTAATGTACTTGAATCTTGAATCAGAAAGATCTTGACATAACTCTTTTACCTTTAGAGGTACAAATGTCTGGTTTGGGGTAGGTACAATTAGCACATTTAGGGCACAAACTTTATAATGTAAAACTTTTCAAATCGGGGACTTGGTCCCGCCATCTTGACGTTCACCTTAACGATCATGCCTAAGAACCTGTGAACGCCAGGCCTTCGTTATTTTATAAAAGTTGAAAGATTTTTTATAAAATATTTTGTTATTTATCCGCCTCGACATATAGGTAAGTACATACAAACCTTTCTTATATTTTCTATTTATTTGCTCTTACAACTATGTGAAATTCGTAGAAAAATACTGTCAGTATTAAAGAATTGCAAACAGTTGAACAGCGGCGGAGGCGGAACTTTTTGGTAAATAATATGGACCCATGAACCCACGCAGTAGTTTCTTTGAACTAAACATTACATTCGGGATGTCAGTAGGTACAGAATAGAGGATATTAACACAGTAGATTATAGTTCAAGCAGTACGGAAACTAATAAGAAATCGTTCAATACGGCACACTCACGCAGACGCACGCATCGACTCGAATCTTGGTGTCTGGCGTCCCTTGCAGTGATGTCAATAGAGCGCTCGCGTCGCGTTGTAATTATTATGTGAGTGTGCTGTTTAAAACGATTTCTTCCTAGTTTTTGTACTGCTTTAGCTATATAGGTGTTACTGTTCCGATTGTAATTTAGATAACGCATTTATGAAATTATCCTAGGAAAAGTATAAAGTCGTGTACCTAGTATAAAACATCTCATACATTTCCTTTCAGTTTTAAGAATATAATGACAGGTTACATACTTTTCCGTTAAAATTTATATGAAACCTAAGTACCTACCTAAGTACCATTTTGAGGTTTTCTCTATGTAGAGAGAAGCCAACCTCGTAGAAATAGAACAAAAATCGTACAAAAGTGTATCAGATTTTATCAAAGAACATTTCTGCTTACTAAAAGTGTATCGTAGTGAATGTTCCCTTTGCGACGTTGTTGCATCAAAGAAAAGGGGCTGCGTGAATTTCAGTTTTCGATAGCTAAACACATACAGGCTCAGAGAGGAGAGCAGATTTTTGTCACGATTAAAACAGAGTGCGAGTTGGTGGATTTGCAATATCCTCGAATGATTAGTTCTTTGACAGGCCGGTTTCCTCAGGATTCACACAAAGATGTACCGGGCACGACCGGGAATTGCACCTGCGGCTTTGTATATCAAACTCTAGGCCGATACCCCTACGCCATGGCGGTGCAATGCTTCTCTTACCATTAATACTATTACAGTATAGTATTATATTATCTGTGCTATTACTTACTATTATTGTACTTGTTCTTATAAACTAAGTACAAAGGTTTAGCTTTGAAAATGTATCAAAACAGACTGAGTAAAATTTTTACTTTTTGTTTAAATAGTTACCTACTAGTAGATAAATATATATAGTGGGACATTATACACGTAAATTGACTTTAAATATTATCCTCCGTATTCATAAACGTCTTATAAGCTCAATATAGCTAAAATTGGTTTATAATGCGTTTAATTTTTTTTATCTTGACATTTATAGTAGTAAGAAAGAGACAAAGTCCATTTTAACTAAAGTCTTTTAAGATTTTTATGAATAAGATCGTATAGATATGAAGCAATTATTTAAGAAGTGAAGTGAAACTATTCATTTCACTGATTGCAGCTAATTGCAACAAGACAGCTGAAATTGCAGTGTAAAAATGAGCATTAATCTCTCGGACACAAAACCATCCTAAAAAATAGAGGATCCTCAGGATTTCTAGCCATTGGACAGCTTGGGGTTACAACCGTTTACTGTGAGTAATAAAAAGTTGCCTGCTACTACTGGCATTTGTAAATCGCCTCGTTAGTTCGGACGTGGGATTCCAGTTTTTTACAAAAGATTATAAATGTATTACCTATAGAATTTCACATTCATTTCTAGTAATTTTTACTGGGTATTACAACACTGATATAATGACTACGGGCCGGTGGCGTGGCGGTAAGATACTTGCTTATTATGACACAGGTCGTCAAAGTATTTTAAGTATGTATATTATCAGTTATCTAATTTCCATATTACAAGCTATGCTCAGTTTGAGAGCATATGGCCGTCCGTTTTAATGGCCTAGGATATTGTGATAAATTATAGTTACTTCAAGAATAATCTCGGTAAATAAAAACATCCTTTAGAAGCATCCCTTCGGATCTTAATAAGTTATTAATAACTTATTTAAATCCAAAGAGATGCTTCTAAATGATGTTTGTTTCCATTAACCATAGTAATACCTACTCTGAATAAAAGTAACGTTATTCAGGGCTTACTGCCAGTCCCTGTACACGTGTGCGTATGGGTGGCTTATACACAGAACTCGCCTCACAGGCCTTGCCTTATAAATATAAGGTCGCGGGTTCGAATCCTGGTCGGGCACACACATCCTTGTTTCATCACCGCTGCTTAATATCGGTAAAGCCAAATATCGTGAGGAAACCGGCATGTCCAAGAACTAATCATTCGAGGACATGTGACATCCACCAACCCGTACTTGGCCAGCGTGTGTGGATTAAGGCTTAAACTCTCTTAACTCGTAAGATAGTTGAGAGGGGACTCGTGCCCAGCAGTGGGACACAAAAAGGGTTGACGTGATACACAGAACTCGTACAGCGCTCTACGTGTCCAATACAACGCCTTGAGGGTGATGATGGGGCTGCCGCGCTTTTGCAGCGTATTAAGGATGTTCGCTCAAGCAAGTGTACCAGATTTTTATGTAATCATACGATCCAGAAGTGCTTCCCTGATGCGGCGAGGGCCTGACATCTCCAACAGCCTTGTCAGTATACTGTGGCGAACAGGCTGGTTAGCCAAATAATGTACAAATGGACGTCGTCTTATAGATCATCCTTTATCTATGTAAAATAATAATTGGTGTACCTACTATGGATCGATGATCTGAGATAAATATTATTATTATTATTATATGGAAATCATCTAAAAAGTTTTATCTGATTTTAAGGAAAACTGGCTAAAGAAACAAACAAATACAAATCCAACATAATGCTTTATTTTACAAATACTATGTAATCGCCCTCTAAACGTTACATTACTCTATATTACATACCACGTATTCCTACCTAAATAATAGGAGACACCTTTATATACAGGAAATTTTAACATTCAATAATTAATGTAAAGTTATAAGGCACATTAAACATCTTATCTATTCGTTAAATTACTAAGAATTTACTAACTATACAAATATACGAGAATGTTTTAAATACAATGTGATGATAGATATGCCAGACTCAGTGTGAAACGGATCGGATCGTGGACGCAGTCCCGGACGTATTGTCAACATATTTTAAATAACAGCGCTCAGAGCACAAGATATTCTATCGAAATCATAGTAATATAAAATTCAAATTTTTGTAACGACATGAAAATCAACTTTTAATAAAATTTTACCAGGTTAGACTGTCTCACAATAATAGACAAGCGACATATCGCATCGTATCATATTGAATGCTTGAGAGAAGTTGCGTATTTAATTTTCGTTTATGTCGCGAAACAAAGCCACACGGTAGGTCGTTTTAAACATTTGTTGTGCTGTCTAAACCCGGATACTTTAGTAATTTCCCATTTAGCTTTGCAATGTAAATTACCATTATAATATTGAGTGAAAACTTCGCTGTGGTAGTATAATAATTTTGTAAAAGAAACAGCGAACGCTTTGAATGTTTTATATAACGATCAATTTGACATACCAACGAAAGCAAACTGACCCAAACGATTCTGACGTCCACGATAAATCGCGTCGGACGGTCCACAACACACTGGGTTGCGCTTCAGATGTTTTGAAGTCTTTAATGACGCTACCTATAAACTGGCCTCAAGATTGTAAGAATTAACTAGGATTTAATTAGCCACTTCTGGATAATTTTAATTTATTTGAGTTAAATAAAATAACGCCATAAAAGACGATAAAAATCACTCTTTAAAATCATGTAACCATGCAATATGTTTGGAGCAACGAGCAATTTTGTGTAATACTGAACAAAACATAAAAACTTTGTACAGTACACATTTTGTTAAGCCGAGATATTTACAAAATTGTAGGCTAAACGAGTTTGAAGCTATATATTTATGGCCGTTGGAGATTTAAGACACCTTAGAAACTCCGATAACGAACTTGAATTTCAACTGAATACCTATTAATTTAGATATGTTTCTTTAAGGCCCTGACAAAAAACCCAGGCACATTAATTTATTTTATAACGACATAAATGTGTATTACAATATCGTTGCCTGATCTATTAAAAAAATCATAAAAAGATATGTTTGATGACCTATTTAAGTATGAACATAAATCTAGAGGTATGATCGGGTCAGTAAATTGTTGAGCCATAAAAATGAACACGAGCTTTTTTGAATTCCAACTGAAAATTAGCGTTTAATAATAATATCGTATAACCCTACCAAAACTGATGCGCAGGGTAGATCTACAATTAACTGATATCGTAGTACATTATAAAATCTTCAAACTCTTTAGCCATAGGTATGTAGCATCTGTAAAAGTCTATAAGTTCCTAAGTATTTACAAATTGATTTGTAATAATTATAAATGAAATATTTAGAAATAATAGTCCATTCTCGATCAATTTCTAAACCAATTAAGAAACTCTTAAAAAAGGTTATTAACTGATTGGTTAATTGGGATCATTGAGGAATTTAAAACAAATCAGTCAATTATTTTATCAAAAGATTAAATAATATTGTAGGAGAATTAAAAAAATACAGTCATACAGACTTAGGAAGACTACTGGCAGTTAGTTTCAATTTCATCTATATTTAGTAAAATATTTTATGAATTCAGTGGGGTTCTAAAACACTTCTACTTAGTTTTGATAGAGAAAAAAAATCACACCAACTTTGCCGATCGATGATGTCAACAAGTGAAATAAAGCTGGCGACAATGCTATACATGTTAGTTTATCATCTCAAAATTTCGAAGGACTAAATAAAACTAGGAATGTAAACATAATTATTGATAATAGTAAGTTAAATAAGTCTCACTAACAATTTAAAAATATATGCAAAAACAAATTGTCATACTAAAAAAACACAGATGGAATGTTAATAATTTTTATACACAAAATTTTGAAACAAATAAAATTTAAAAAAATTGTGTATTTTGTCTAATATATATTTTTTATTTTGATAAAATATTTACTTACGTAAAACGTGACTAAACCCAAATAAATTCGCTCAGAAAACTTACAATACCAAAAACATTTACTTAACAACAACACACTTCAATAATAATTAATTATCATTGATAAATTTTATATTACAAATTTACTAAAATTTACACTAAAAAGTTTTACGGTCCGTTTCAATATTCTATCTGTGGACTTAGTTACTATTGATATTGCTGGCATTGCGTATTAGACACTCATTGATATTAATTTCATAGAACGTCGCAATTCTACCTCCGGTAAACTTTAGATAGAATATTGAAACTAGTCATAACAAGGACTATGGTTTAATTTCACCAATCTATAATCAAATAAACATCTATAAACATCTAACTGATAGGTATTGATCATGGTGCTATTTTGTTAAAATTTCACAAAAAAAACATCACAAAATAATTTTACCGAAAAGGTTTTAAACCTCCTGGTGCCATTATTTTTTGATAAGATGATAGTTCCAAAAAGTCGTATGCCAAAACGAGGTATAAATATAGTCCTGATTTGTTTTAGAATAAGGCCTGTGAGTTGAATATGGGCCGACTGTGTCAAAATAATACAAGAGAATTTATTTACAAGTAGTTTACAAAAGAAAACTACAGTTTTAGACATTACAGACCGTGTTGGCCAACAGCTAATAGATTATGATTACTTTCAGTCATTGCATGATACTTAGGCCAACCAACTTGTAAATACCCATAAATCTAATTTCAAACATACAGATATGAAAGATATGTACAATCCAAGTGTATGCTAAACACTTAAGTAATATATCTTAATAGTCGTTGAAGAATAATAGTACAACAATTTTTATTTTTTACAATAAAACATCTCAGATTCCATAAAAAAATGGCAATAGAGACAACAGCTGTTGTTATAATAATGATATATTTAGATATGTTTCGATAAGATTTCTGATACATAAAATACTATAAAATAACAATATAATAGAATAAAACAGAAAATACTTAAAAACTTACGCCGATTTTGGATACAGCAAGAATTTAAACAATAAATTAACCGAAATAAATCTCACAAAAGACAAAACAGGCAAGCACCATCGATATAACGTTTATTTTCTGACTCAAAATGTTCTCCACCCACACTCCTGACAAACTTTAGGAACTAAACAAATGGCATTCCAGCGAAATTAAAAACAGTGAGTAGGCCGACTTTTAAAAGGGGTTTCCCATCTACAGTAACACATAAAGCCGTTCAAATAGCTTTCATATTTACTATACAATAAAGTACACATTACACTAAAAGCATTTTGCATCAGACAACAAGTGATTTAAATAAACACTAGTCACAGTCACTTTAATTTGATAGTCTTTGCTGTTTATATGAACAGCACTTCCATATATGCCTCCGGCTACTCGGCGACTAATTCCGGTGGTAACTTTTCAGGGTTAAAGTTTTCCATGTCCCACATCTGCCTCTTTTCGCTGTCACTACAAGATTCCATGACAATTTTATCCTTGCTTCGTGACACGGCCATACACTTTTCGCTGGAGCCGTGTTTTAATAATTTTGTCTGTGAAAATAAAAATAAAATAAAATGTATGATTTCTGTAGTGAAATGATTTGAAGCGGTAAAATAATAGATAATTTTTTTTTTATAATAAAAATGAATCACTAAATTTATTGCTAAGCGCAAAACTCGAGAACCGATGAACCGATTTCGCTAATTCTTTTTTTAGAATATTCCTTGAAGTACGATCGGATAGGTCCTACACGGAGAAAACAAATTAAAAATTGCCTGAAAAAGTGTAAAAATAACACTTCTAAACTCCCATACTACACAAACGATTACTAATTATACTTAAAAGTCAATTTGAACTTTAATACTACACCATAAAGTTCAAGTAACTTGTCATTATGGACAAGTTCCGGTAAGGCAAAACAATTCAGTGACGTCAGTATCGTATAAATATTGACATTGACATAGTGTAATTGTTGACTTCTTAATTTTTTTTTCCCGGCGTCCCGGATGCAGAACAATTATTAAAAAAATTAAAGAATTGATAGTTAATCTGTACGAAGTTCGCAGAGCGGCTAGTAGATAAAGAGTATAATGTCTCGGAGTTCTTTCTGCTTTTCTACACAATTGGTTAATGGTGATAGAATGGACGCCGTGAATAAGGACATAAATACTTAGTGTGATTTGTGATAGTACGTTAACAACAGTAAAGGGTAGATCAAAATTCTACTTTGTCTACGGAGCCGTGACATCGCTTCTCATTAGTCTGCTTGTAAGGCCGGCCGATGCAACCCGTAGTCGAAACGTAAGTAAAACAAGGTATGTACATTGTAACCTTCTTCGATTCAAAACCCAGGACATTATACTTATTTGGGTACATGGTTAAAAGTAGGTACTCACTCGTCTAAGACCTAAATAAAACTTAATATCTCATTTAAAGGCTACGCAAAAATAGAGTAAAATTATGTAAATAATAACTTACAATAGGATCGTAAAGCCACAACTGGTTACCCTTAGCCCCATGGCAAGGATAGAGAACAACGTCGTGACCAGAATAATCCAAACATGTTTCATCACGTCGGATTTCACCGTTCTTTGAATACATCCAATACTGAAAAATGATAAAGACCCATTAAGGATTATACAAATATTATGTTAGATACAGAAAATGATGAATTTACACGTGATGGTTTTAGAGAAGCTGTATTTTATTGGATTATGGGTATTGCAATCTTGATGAAGTCCTCATACGTATACCTTCTTACTTATAAATGAATCTTATGCTGAGAATAACTCAAATATGTTTGTTCCTTTCTTCTTTTTGTCTCTTAAAACATAAATAAGCTATTTTTAATAAAGGGGGACAAATGTACAAAACAGCAGGATTTTAATTATCTACGCAATAATTCAATATTTCTTATTATAACTTCTTTTAATATGATACCTACCCACATGTCTAATATTTTACTGCAAATATGTATGTGAATTATTTATGTGTAAATAAATAATCGATTGAAATCTGTTAAATAAAGTTGTTATAATATTATAAGTATGTACAATACCAGATACCGTGAAACCCAAAATCAAATCCAATATCAAAGAAAAATCAATAAAACTAAATAAAGTTAAATTGTATTAAAAGGGCGTTAGAAATATAGTTAACTTAGATACTAAAGTAACTTTTTAGGCAAATGTTGGACATGTTAAATAAATTTAACTACGTTCGTAAAAAGATAACAACATGAAACATTAACATTTTAAAATTTTGATAGGGCTCACATGTCAATCATTTGCACGTTAAAAGCTTTCAGTTATTTTTACCTAGCGGCAGTACCAAATTGGAAGAGTAAAATTATTTATAAATTCTGTTTCTAATGTAGATATTTGTAGCTACACCGTTTTTAAAAAAAATATTCAGAGCATTGTTGGAAAATGGACGACCAATAAAAAAAAAAGGATGGCTACGTTGTTAAACTAAAAAATATGATCCCATGAACATTGATGTTAGTACTTGATATTGAACTACAAATTGAAAACACAAGCATATGCAATACAAGTAACAAAAGTTAGTATATAATAAAACTTGTATTAGATAGCTACTCACTAAATCCCACTTGATGGACACCAATACCAACTACAAAAGAAAGCAAAAGCGTAGGAAATGAGTAATTTGCCGGCCTTTGACAAACCTGGTTTCCGTATTCCCCATGACATGGCCAAAGGTTGACAGGCTGCTTCATATCTTCGGGACCCGCCGGCGAGTCGAGGCACATTGCCGACGCTTCGTTCGCGATCTAATATGCCATCGATATGTTAAAAAGGCGTGCCAAAAGCAAGCGTGCTAATTCAACGTCATTATTCGAATAAGTGGTTTAAAAGTAATATAAGCAGGTGTCTATCGAATAATGGCTTTGAATAATTGCGGTAATGAAGATGACAACAAATTAAACAGTAGATCCCTAAATATTAAAAGAATCATCAACTGCACTCAGAAAACAAAGGTCTAAGTCGAAATAATTGCACACCAAACTCCTTTGTCAGTGAAGGAGTACCTGATTGCCACCCATCCTGTGACACTTATGTAACATAATTGGAGGATATTCCGCTTGCCCTTCTTGAACCAACACACCATCAATGCAGCGTCGGAAGTATCCTAAGCTTCGTATCTATAAGGGATGGCCACAAAACATATATGCGAAATTTTTAGTGGTGCTTAAAGAAAATCGTGCTGTCAAACGTGCAAAACACAGTGCAACATTAAGTAATAG
Organism: Meganola albula; assembly: GCA_936450015.1. Classification (NCBI taxonomy): domain Eukaryota; kingdom Metazoa; phylum Arthropoda; class Insecta; order Lepidoptera; family Nolidae; genus Meganola; species Meganola albula. The sequence continues at coordinate 4,718,331 of OW388155.1, read as the reverse complement.
TTAACGGAGCCAGACGAATATAACGATTGATCAGTAAAAACAAACAAACTCCTGCAAAGTGGTACTGCCGCAATCGGTCAAATTGAAATCGAGAGAAGACCTGATTTCCTCCTTGCCGATGACACGGGTACAGTCCGACTGGTTTGTGATGGTCAGCTTTACGGGTAGGCGAGTCCAAACATGTCTTTGCGAAGGCAACATTTCGGATCTGTACAAGTAATAATTTTGAAGAACACATTCAAGACTTGGAGTTTAAACAGCCTTCGAGGTAGGTTTATTATCATAAAAGCTGTATTTGTTGAGACAGGGCCGATTGAAATACAATTTGATAAAATTATATTAAATATATGCATACCTCTCCATGTGCCACGGACTCTCCAGGGATAAACAATTCAGGGTAGATGTTCTTTAAATACCAGTCAAATGATTTACACCCCAATTTTTCTCTTAATTTTTTCCTACTGCTGACGTCTCCATAATCGGATTTGTCGTTCCCAACTCGTTGATAATAATATTTCGAGTAATCATCTAGCCAAACCTAAAAAAAATCATGTTAGACATTTCATTGTATTATGTTGTTATATAAGTTTTAAACTTGTTAAACACTTTACCTCTGCCAATCGCACAGAATTCTTTTTAAGAACGTTCACACCGTTGCGCCATTTGTACGGCGACCGTTTTCTAAATATATGGCCAACGTGAGAACAAGGAACTATTTCCAAAGTACCACCACACATCCACGTCTTAAAAGACAGTTCCAAATTTTCACCTCCCCAAATGTCAAAACCGCTGTCGTAAGTTCCTAGTCGTTCGAAAAAATCTTTGTCGATAGCGAATAAACCACCAGCCATAGTCGGCGACCATACAGGCTCTGCTGTATGTTGGTGTCTCGCTCGCTCCCTTGCTGGTACAGGATGCCAATTGAACTGAAGATTCCAGTCAAACCCGCCAACATTGACAGACGATGAATCTCGGTAATGGTACTCAAGGGTATTGTCGTCGATTACATCAATTACCGGGCAAACAACCGTCGTCTTGTTACGTGCAATTCTGTCTAGTAATGGTTCGAGCCATCCTGGAATGAAATAGCTGAGGTTAACGACGGCTCGTTAGGAGAGATTTGCCTTAAACTAATTAAGGATACAATGTTACCTTCGGTACACTCGCAATGACTGTCGAGATAGGTTAGGACAGGGGCGGTAACGTATCGAGCTCCAAGAAGTCGAGCTCTGATAAGGCCCTCACGTTGAGTCGCTCGTACTATTCTAACTTTAGGTAATGATGACATGTAATCATCTAGTTGCTGCATCAAATGTGCTAAAATGAAAACAACAATAATTATTAACTATCGTGTCATATTAAACTATCTACTACATTGTCATTTTAACTTACGCATATCAGAAAAGTCGTCAACTAGTACGATCTCTTTTATTAAATGCGCGGGTGATCTATCTAAGACTGAGTGTACAGTTCTTAGTAAAACAGACCACGCTTCGTTGTGGAAGCAGATTACTACCGATGTCTGTGGGAGATCTTCTAAATATCTTCCCGGCTGTTTGCACCTAGTAGAAAAAGAATAACGATTTGAAATACTTCTGTATTATTCTTCTTATATATTCTGTTCTCAGAATTAATAAGGTAAAGTAACAATTTGGGTAATGTTTCTCAATATTTGAATTTTCTTACACGTACAGCACGAAAACTAATAAAAAAGAACAATACATATAATCGCAATCTTTAGTTCCCTTGGGTATATTTCACGTCATACTTCATGCTAAAAGGATTTCGTGTTATTTCCTTACCATTCGTCTCTTGGGTCCGGTAGCTTTCTCCTAATAGATATCAGGTCGCTAACATATTGGTTAAAAGCATTCTTTTTCCAACCTTCCGAAACCGCTAGTTTAGCATCTTCACTCATATTCTTAGGTAGAACTACCGGTTTTCCTAATTCACCTGGAGCGTTGTTAGAGCCTGGAGCAGCAATAACTCCAAGACCTAAGAGGAAGATATAATAATTAAAAGAATTTACTGGCAGATTACAAAAATAACGTATACATTTCATTTTTTAGTTATTTTTTTCATTCAATTGCAAGCTAAAAAAGCTGATAAAGTTAGTCAATTTAACACACAAAATGATGAATTAAAATTACAAAGTAAAATAAACTTTGTGTCAATGTATAATTTCCAACATGTGCACATTAAGTAGGTAATGAAACTTTGTACAAAAGCTAAACCACAAACACAAAAATATGCAACGCGCAAAAATTAAGACAAAAATTAACTATATGCAAAAAACTAGCGAACAGAGGCCTTTAAATATTACCTTCATTTCCCGCAAGCCGGCCGATCCAATCGACCCGCCTTCGTGCTGTGATGGATAAACGCACATTATCATGCAAAATGTTAAAATAAAGAAAGCCAAAATTAACGCGCTAAATATTTACAAGGCTTATAAGACCTAATTATACACCTATGTAACTGGTGGCAGAAAAAAAGGAAATATGCGGGAATTAATCTCGAATATCTATAAATAAGTTTTAAATCTTTACACATGTGGTTGTTTATGACCTAAACCGTTAAAAGCAACCTTCAATAAAAAAGACGAATTCGCATGAACTAAATAATGAATATTTTTAGTTAAATAAAGACCACAAAACCACGAGTTTGGTCCACCCAGTTGTGATAGATTAAAGTTAGTTTTCGTGCATCCTATTGTAAACTATGATACTCCTTTAAAATTAACACCTACACCGTGCAAGCTCATGCAACAACGAACTATTGAAATCATACTCACCATCGGATAGGTTATTGCCATAGGATTCACTTTTCTTTTTAGTCGATGTAGGTTTTGCCATTTTCAAAGGTTTCGCCTCTGCTTCTTCATATTCTATCCCTGGCGCATTAATAGAATTTCTGGAACCTCCATTTGTAGTCAACAGTGCTACCATAAACCATATCGCCGTCAAAATTAGTACTGCTTTTAAAATCAACGCTCGTCTCCGTAAAAAGAACATACTGGAATATTTCATATTCAGTTCCTTTCAATCAATAAATATTTGTTGTCAATCAGTACATTTCTTGAAATTTCAATTATTTAGTCTTATCTTCGTTTATATCTAGGATGTTTAAATCAATATATCTTCTTTATAGAACTTGAGCAATAATTTTAACACTATCTATAATCACAAAAGGGTGACTAGCATAAAATAATAAGATATGTTTTTGTGTTTGATTACGAATGTCACAAGATATGCCTTTTCGATATGACAGTTCCACTAATTATCAATAGCTTCACATGACTTTGGTGAGTATTTGGCTAAAAAAATTGCCTTGTATTTTGTGTATTTTCTTTCTTGTTTTTTGTTTCATTGCCAACTTCTTAATGAGCATGATTTATCGTCCATATTCTTCGACACGACCCTGAGAACAAAATTGTACCTTATCAATAACATAACACGCACAATATCAAGCAAATAAAATATACGTTACTTTGATTGATGTCCTGCGTATAATAGTATTTATGGCATGTAATTTTCATGTTGGAATGAGCTATTTTTTGTGTTCTGAAATTGTAATTGTGTCACATTTCCATCTGGACAGTAAATATTTCTAAACATACTTATTTATAGGTAAGCTACGGTAATGTCAACATAGTCATTATGTAATATACATTATTGCACAAACGATTGTAGAGAAATAAGCTAGCATACTTATTTCAACAAACAAAGATCATGCTGATCATGATATGCGTTTCACTTTAGACCACATTATTGCTTAAGAACTAGTTAGTTCTGAGGTATGCCAGTTTCCTTAAGACGTTTTCCTTCGCCGATATTGAGCAGTGGCGATGAAAACATTTACAGATGCGTGGACACCACCAGGGTTCTAACCTACGACCTATATTTCAAAGCTGAAGCCGATATCACTGCTCCACCGCTGCCCTATCCTGTATTTTAATACCTAATCAGTATTTTTAGTTTAGTTTTAGGTGAGTACGACACAGGCAAAAACAGTTCTGGGCCAATATTTAGTCATTCGCAAAACTGTAACTAGGGCCTGTAAAAGTACAAAACTTATCAAAAACTGAAGCAGAGGGAAAAGCAGACTTTGAACCGGTACAAAACCATTTCCCGTTTATTTTTTTTTATTAATCTACTAGTGTCACTCTAGATGAGTTTTACCGATACAGGTATCGGTCTAAATTTAGACAATGCAGACAAATGCTTTTTATTATCATAGACGGAATAAGAATATTAAAACATGAAGCAACATTCCAAAGATTGTTTTCTGCCTTGGTTTGTCGACACTTTAATCACCATAACGGTATTGGGATTTTCACAAAAAACAAAAACAGTTTGCTTGCTTTCTGTTTTCTGTTTAAATCTACCAAACCACACAATACTAGTCATTCCGTCGAAACTTTAACACTCAACATGGAACTAAAGATGTACAATGGCGCCCTCAATGGTGTGGGGAAGAGGTTTCCGCTACAGGCTGATGGATTGCTGTGCCTCCTACATTATCGGCGCTAGCTGCCAGTGCCATATTTCAAGTGGCCACAGAACTATTTTGTAAGCCCTTTAGGAAAATCTATGTCATGGATTTTTCTCACTAACACACATAACTTGAAGGAGAATAGAAAAGAAATGAATACTAATTATTTACTTAATCAAATTTTTTGTTACAAAATTATTTTAAGCGTTTTGCAATACCTAGGGAGCCAACAACTGGCCGAAACTGGCGACTTTTTTTCTTCTGTCTCATATGTTTTTCTTCTACCTTCTACTTAAATGTATGAGTGCATATATTGAAAGGGTAGTAAACACTGAGCATTTTTTTCCAACAAGCAAGGGGCATGGAATTCTTTGAAAGTTGTATTACTTGACTAGGATAAAACGAAATACGCTCTATTGACAATATATTTTAAGGGCCTTGTCGAAATACGAGCAATAAATTAGATAAAATCTTTACGGTTTCAAATTTAACGTAAATATCAGCAAATGGCGGAATATCCGAACATCTGAGACGTCTGCGGTAATAAATTGGAGAGAACTTCTCCTGAGGGTTTAGTTATTTGAAACTCATTTGAATAACAGAAAATAAGACACAATTATTTGAAGTATTTTGTATTTAATGATTAACTTCATAATTATAACAACTGAAGAAGTATTAGTACCGTCTAATAAGTCAATGATTTCCAGGTTAAAAGAATAAATAAAGTTAAATTTGAAAAGAAAAAAGAGAAAAAAAGAAATTTGCTTAAAGAGGTGGAATTTCTTCTTGCATTTAATTTCTAATTTCTAATTTAAAAGATTAATTTCTGATTTTCAGTCGAACATGGCGTTTATTTTCGACTTTACTCAGCAATGAACTTGTAAACCGATGATTACGATGTTGCTGATAGCGATTTTTCAAATGTGACGATTTTTAGAAAACCTTATACCTACGGAATGTTTCAAATGGCGTGGATTTTAAGAGATTTAATTATGTCGTAAACTAATAGGGGAATTGTTTAGTATTTACCGATCGTAGGTATCACCAGTCAAATAATTTAAAACAAATTAGCACTGTAAATTAGCAGCCCGAATAAAATAAAATAACTATTGTAAACGCTCCAAAATGAGCAAATATTAACCGGAGCAATAAAGTTTTACAGCCCTAAAAATTTCGTATACACGAATACTCATGTGGCCTATAAATTAATACTAAGATAATTTTGTAAGTAAATTCAAATATACGTTTAGGTAATAATATGATTAACTTCAGACATCCAATTGGTTTAATAATTGTCTTCTTTATTTAAACTACTAAAAGGGTAGTTAATGTTTTAAGAATCCTTTTAATGCTTGTAATTTTGAGCATCCTTAAATGTTTGACTTCTAAAAACCCATAAAAAATAAATACCTTGTTAGTATTACAACTTATTAAAAATATGATCAGTCTCTCAAATTATCTTATCAAGTGAGGCTGGCATACCCAGAGCACTTGTAAGTGGTATCTTTTGTGCTTCCCCTTGTTAGGTACCTACTAGAAGCCTCAAGTATCGCCCGCATAGCTAGTCCATGAACACTTGATTAAAAATCAGCGACCAATACTAAAACGTTTTCATAATAATATTCAGCAAGTTTTAGACAGAAACGTAGTTATAACATATACATTTATATAACATAAGTAAGTATGTAAGTAGGTACTTATTAAAATTCAAGATGAAATTTTCATCACACACGCCACGAACGAAACCACATTACTTGTAAATATTTTAGTATGCTACGATGGGAACCGAATTCTGTGGACGCATTACATTTCCTTTCTTTCGCATGTGTAGTCATTGGGAATTTGTGCCATAAATATGTTAAAGTATTTTCCATCGGGAATATTTTTAATTTGAAATCCGTCCTATCTTTTCTTAAAAAATACAGTCCTTTCATTATACCTATCTTCTAAATATTTGTTATTAAACCAGAGTGTGGATTTATGATTTGTCTTCCCGCAATTATTAATATGGTTGAGAGAAGACCCATGCCAAGCAGTCAGCAGACGCATTCATGCCATAACGTTGTTATATACTTATATTTTTATCCTCACATACTCTTTCCCTCTTGGACCTTAAGTAACTCTTGAGACAGAAGTCACAAAAGAAGCCCACATTAAATTAAAAAGCAAACAGTTAAAATTAGCTGTAGCTTTTAGATACCGATTGTGTTAATGTAATTAATTTAAGTGTTTTAATGAAGGCACTTTAGTTTTAAGACAACCTTCAGTCAAGAGAAAAAGATTTTATCAAAGTATAAATTAACAATGCACGTTTTAATAGAAACCATCAAGTTTTCGTGGCTACAAACCGCATTGCATTCGCGCAGCCATGACCTAAGCGAACACAGCACCGCCTCATCACGACACGGCGAAGTACAGTATTAACATCATTCGAGATTACGGACCAAGTTCACAAACCTTTAATTCATCAAATGTCCTCTAAAGACCACATTCTATTCGTGTTTATACTGTAAACGTTAGTTTAAACCTATAAACCTGGTGGTTTGTAGATTCAAAACTAACGGTAAAACTATCACTAACATATTACAAGTGCTTAAACTATCACCAAATATTGACCAATTTCACTGTTAATTGGTCATTTGTGTATATTATTAAGATTTTTCCAACAGCTGTAAGTACAACTATTAAGGATTAAACCACCACAATCCCGAACTGTATCTCTTTTTAGCCAGGATTGACAGCAGCACGTAGAAAAAAGCTTAGAATTTTAAAGCCCAACACAGTCCTAGGACTCCTAACCTTATTTTAGACATTACAATAACTTAAACAAAAGATAGTTGAGGCGTTGGAATATTTAGTTGTTCATCATGATACCTAATGATAAAAAATATTCAAAGATTACTGATATTGTCACCAACGACCATCTACTGTTTGATTACAATCATGTCCTCGAAATTGATATTGCCAGATTGGCTGTTGGGGTACCTACGTATTGTATACTTATTATATTTCAATCAGAATTTTTGACGTGACAACGTCTTATAAATTGGTTTGCCGGGTGACACTTCAAGAAACTGCGTTACGCTCCGCTCACGTTATGCGCTCACAATGAGAGCGAGTGAGAGGCACGCGTCCCTTCCACTCGGGCATGGTTAGCCCGCCTAAGAGCGAGAGAGACAGACATAAAAAGTGAAAGGCACGCGTCCCTTCCACTCGAGCACAGTTAGCCCGCCTAAGAGCGAGATTCTTTGTATAAATTAATGTTTTAAATATAATTCTTTGTATAAATAAATGTTTTAAATTGTTACTATTATTTCATCCTTCTTCCTACTATACGAATGAATATTCACATTAAAATTATTTTACCACTCAAAGTCGTTGTCACGTAAAACTTTCGCCCGTATACCGACTTTACAGGCAACCAATTTTTAAAGAAGTGAAAACAACAAAGGAATTTTGAGAAGTAGAACATCCTATTATAATTTTCAACAAATCACAGTCGCTAACAAGAGTTTGTAAGATTCCAATCAATGTTAAATCAATACTGAGGCTTACGCTGTCAAAACAGTTTGCAAGCTTACAATATTACTCGTACTTGGTTTTATTAAAACACAAATACAATTTGAAAAGGCTTAATGAAAATCAACGGTAGAACACAAATTCAATTCCTAAGACAAAAACGAAAGCGAAACGAAATTCGTTTCCAAACCGAAAACTCGAATATATTTAGGACGAGCAATCCATTGTCCTGTGCGATTAATGGATATTTCCGTAGAGAAATCAGTCTTGATAATAAACCAATTACTTACTTTGTCTTAAAAGATAGACGTCAGAAGTAAAATCATTAAGATTTGAATCGGAGAGGACGTAATACGATCTAATTTGTCAATTTCTTTTAGGATTCATTTGCTTTTATCAGCTTTTGAAACTGTGAAAATTGAAACTTTATTCTATAAAAAGATTCGAAATTAGTAACTATTTTCATATTTCTAAATATAGGTGAAAGGAAGTGGCATATTTGTGAACATTTGAATTTACTTGGTCATTACATTTAATAATTATCTAATGATAAGTATACCTATCTAAAACTAGATAAGAACTTGTTCTAAATGCGTAATGATTTGAAATACATGAGAAAGAGATTGTTCCTAGTTTATAAGATAAGGCTGCTAAATAATATTTGAAAAGCAATCAAAGACACGTATACTGAAATTGCATACACATTTCATTGTGAACGCAGACGGGTCACCAACCTCCCCTTTACTAATCCGCCTCACACCCCTTAGGTTCCTGTTAATGACATTTGCGAGTTCTAAAGCTATAACTACCTACGTGCTATCACAAGCATGCAATTTATATTTTTTATTTCTATTAGATCTAGACCAACTTTTTACAGTAGTAATCTAGAATATCAGAAGCAGAGGAGCAGAGGCATTAGTCTCCCCTTTGAAAATTGGGGACTGAGTCACCTTCATCCGTGGGTGCGTACCTTTAATTGAATCCCCACACGTGGTTCCCGGGTGGTGGTAATCAGGTGACAATAAACTGGTGATAGGCTTTGGTGGAGTAGCAGTGACGCAGCGGTACGGGCCTAACCTTAGAAATAGGTAGCGGGTGAATTGTTGCATCGCCACTGCTCAATATCTCTGAAGGAAAAAATCGTGAGGAAACCGGCACGTCTAAGAAATAATTAAGACCTAAACTCTTTCAACTTTTAAGATAGTTGAGGAGAAGACTCCTGCCCAGCAGTAGGTCACTAAAAACAGCTGAACTGAATCTAGACTATTAAATATAAAAGTTATGGAAATTGTGTTGATTAATATACAATATTATATATACGATATATTGATATTACAATTAAATCTGTTTGATTTTGTCCTGTTCACGAATGACCATACCAGTAGAAGAGATTTAACAGTACGTAGTTTGAAATCTGAAGAAGTAGAAAGGGAAGGACGCCTTTAATAATCATTTTACGCCTTTAAAAAATAGTGAAAATGTTACTCTTTTACAATAAAACTGATCCGATATAGTTGAAAATTTAAAAACATGTAGTTAAATTCCTAAATTAAAATATTAAGTACTATTAATCATGGCTTTTTATGTTACACTGAGATTTTTTCGGTATGTCACGAAGATGATATCACGACCGGACTTGAACTTAACTATTACGAAGATAAAACCAACCTTGCGATAAATATTTACAAACACAATACAAACTGAACAATCACTGCCGCTTCAAGTGAAACTAATCCATCGCCTAAAACAGAAGTCAGTCAACCGTTACCTCATTAATGACGCTCATTACAAACGATGGAGGTCGGTAATGATGATATTACAAACTGTATAACAATTACAGTTTGATTTATGAATATTGGCGTCTAAAGACTTCGTGCGGAAACATTGTTTCCTAGCTTCTGCCCGCGGCTATTCCTACGTAGTATTAGAATAAAAAGTAACTAATGTGTGCGTTTGTGTGTCTAAGCTATAAATCTAATTCCGTCCAGTAGTTATTTTTTCTGAAAATTTAACTGATTCACACATCTAACTCTACAAACTTTCGCAAGTATTTGTTGGTCCTTGATTATTTGGACCTGAGCCAAGTGGAGCATTTTTTTTTATCATACCAAAAACACACAGACATGCACAAAGCACTGGATAAAGTAGAAGAGAGAGTAACGAAAAAGCATACTTATCAGTGGCGAAGGGTGAGTCTGAAAAAGGGAAGCCGGAGCAAAAAAGGACTTACTTTGGGAAATAATATCACTTCACTACAGTCATCGATCATTCTTACACTTGATGCTATACTTATTTTTGTTGCTATTTAAAACTTTTAGGCGTTAGATAATATAATACGTACATGTGATATTGACCATTACCTAAAGGGAAGCCGATGGGAATCGGCTTGTATGGACTCTTCGCCACTGATGCCTATATACATTGCCTGCAGTGAGTTACTTATGGTAGCATTATATTAGTAACATGTAAATCCAATCTTTCTCTATAAACTAGTAGAGACAAGCTAATGGGGTGGCAATGAAATAAGCGTTCGCTTTTTGCCTGAGGTGCGTGCGTAGTGTGAGTTTTACCTAGTCGAAGAAGTTTGTGTAAAAGCAAAATTGTATGGAATTTTAGCAGCGTCACCAGGTGGAATACTATAGAAAGTGATTTTTGCTTTACAAATTGACGTTAACGCTACTAAATAGGTTTGAAAAATTACATTAGCCCGTTTTTGGACTTACGTCATCACTGGTTTTTTTTATATAGGAGTTGAAATCAATAAGTTTTCTCTAGGTGCCAACGATTTTGAATTGGACTACACCTGTATTGTAACCGTAATCTTTGTTACGATAACATCGTAATGGTTTCATGCCGAGTTAAACGAGCATCGATTAATTTACAATTGTAATCAATCTATAAAACTTTTTGTGCAAATTATTATTGTCTTTGTAATGCTAATTGAATCAGAGCACGTACTTATGTAGGTAAGTACAGATTACTGGATTACGGACGTACTGGATTTACGGTATGTATTTCATTAATAATAGTTTTCTAGTATTAAAATAATAGTTTAAATTTCGAATTCATAAGTAGTTTGCGATTACAATTAAAATAGGTAGGTAAACTTTCCTAAAGTATCGACATCATTAAATTTTCAGTAAAATAAGCGTATATTTTTTCAACGAGCAACTGAAATAAAAGCAACCTTTTTTTAAAAGAAATCCAGATATAATAATATCTGGTTTTGAATAGAATTTTGTTTTACTAAATTTTGTTAAAACTTTTCTATTCAAGGTACGAATAAAAGCTACTCTACCTACAGGTTGAGAACCCATAAAATATTAACTGTAAAGTAGGCACTTATTTTATCCCTACTAATATAATAAATGCGAAAGTAACTCTGTCTGTCACGCTTTCACGTCAAAACTACTAAACCGATTTGAATGAAATTTAGTATAGATATAGTTTGAGACCCGTGAAAGGATCTACGATAGTTTTCATGTAACTGCGCAAGAAGAGGATTATAGTTTAGCGCGATAACAGATATAGGCATGGAAAGTTAGTAAATCAATAGACTACACTTAGTAGTGTGTTTGCTTAATAACGCAAGGTCCCGGGTTCGGATCCCGGATCGAGCAGACGTGCGACAGCGAAACAACGTGCTGACAAACGTAGTGGGTTTAAACAAACAGTACATACGACCGACCAGGTAAATGCAGTTGCAGTACTAAACCCTATAGCGTAAAGGACAGAGGTGTAAAAATTTCTTTTCACATCCAACATTCGGTGTCGTGGGAGGGTTCGTGTCATTACCAACTTTTCTCACAAGGGTGTTGTAAATGAGCAACAAGAATAAAGTCGCCCATTGTCGGTGAAAACCGTGCGAATTCGAGCGCAACCGTTACGAGGCAGGTAATTTTTCATGTTGCTTTTGAAGTGAACTGTGATAAATTAATTGTTATTACAATAAGTGCACACTAATAGTGCGTTACAATCGTTTTTGTTAACAGTAACTAGCTTTAGGACTAAGTTTCAGTATATGGAATGCGCTAAGCTACAACAGAACAGAATAAATAATATAATATGGTGGGACATTAACACACACGGTCATCTGATCCGAAACTAAGCAGAGCTTGTACTATGGAAACCAGATAACTGGCAATATACTACATATAATACTATTCTTTTGTAAATATATACTTAGGTATATATAGATAATTACACCCAGACACAAGACAAACAGACATATTTAAACAAATGTTTGTCTCGAGTGGGAATCGAACCCACGACCTGCGGCGTGAAAAGCAAGTATCTTACCGACCACGCCACCGGCCCGTCATAACAAATTGTAACAGATGGACATGGAACTTTAGGAATTGTTGAGACTAAACGGATTGTCGGCCGCTGACTGTGAGCGCGCGTTATGCAATTTATCGGTTTCCCATATTAAAACTTCTCGTTCACATCCAAAAGCGACTATACGCTATTACGCAGTGACAATCGGCGTACGATAAGTTTGATGTGAACGATACCTAAGGGTTATAGATTCGAAACTAAAAAAGCAAGACGAGCTACAACAAGCATACTAGGTAAATAAAATAACCATATTTTTGAAACATACTTCTTTTATAAAATAAAAATAGAAGCAATTATCAGAACAATGACTCTTTAAGAGTTTTCAATTTATGTTCTAAGTCTCCCCCCCCCTCCTCCCCTAACGCCACAACCTATTTTATATATTCACAAGGTGACTGTTTCTGACAACACTTAAATTGCTTTTTCCTCCTTTTTTTTGCTCTGCCAATACTTAGACGGAAAAAGACAAAGCAATACTAAACACAACTTTTGTAGTCCCAACAATAATATGCGACCCTAATAACTTCTAGTCTTAAAACTACATATTATTAGAACTGATTTAATGGTACGATTAAGATAGAAACCTTTTAGTTTTTAATATTTTACTATTGTAATTTGTTCGATTCTGCCATATATAATAATCCAACTAAACTAAAATTAAAGAACCGCTATCTTAAATTAAGAATACCTAGAATAAAAATTATGAAACTATTTACACGGTGCGGTGGGGTATTTCACTTTAAGATTGCAAAGAATAAACTGATAATAATAATGTTCTAGGACATTAACATACATGGTAATCTGATCCCAAGTTAAGCAGAGCCTGAGTTATGTTAACCAGATATCTGTTATACTATAATATACTACTTTTAGAAATATATTATGTACTTATAATAGATAATTACACCCACACTCGAGACATATACATCCTCGTTCATGCCCACAAATGTAAGGCACGAGTGGGAATTAAAAAGTAAGTAGGTATATTACCAACCACGTCTCCTTTAATTATTATCATCTTTAATTCGAAATTGATTAGATATTATGTCTAATTTAGTTAATAACTACAGTCGTCCAATTATCTAGCTGCTAATTCGTAAAACTGAGTGTAGCTATTCTAATTTTGGTTTAGTTATAAACAACTGAATCGAGGCAAATGTCAGTGATGTATCGATCCCTTGATATTATTAGACCTCGCTTGTAAGAATTTATAATCAAACAAGTATCCAGTAAGGATCCAGCTTCAAAATTAATCATCTAAAATTGAAATTTAATGCAAATTATAATAATAAAGTCGACTCTCAATGGAAGCAGTGTTAACGTTAGGTAATTATTAAAAATAGTTAACTACCTAGGCAGACAACGTTATAATATAATAAATCTCCTACGAAAAACGATGGTAATTTTAATTATACATAAACCTATAATACCTATTTGTAATAAAAAGCGGATTTTTTTTTATTTTCCGCAGACGTGAGGTAATGAGACAATTACACGGCAGGAGGATCGTTAACTGGCGCATTTATTAATTGAAACTGCATCCCTGTAATTACATGGTTATTGCTACGCCATTGAAACCATAAAATTTAAGTAAAAAACTTTTTAATAAAAAATCTTTTATTTATGCGCTAAAAATTCTCAACAAGTTTAATTTGATAGCCATATTTATAGGAGAGTATTCAAAATAACTAGTTCGCCATCTTGGATATTCCGCCATGTTTAATTTAGAATAGAGTGATAGAAAGTGATACCCAGCATTTTTATACAAATCAATCGTGTATACATACCAAATTTCAACTCAATTATTGAAGATTATTTTCTGCTTTAAAATTGAGTTGCATGATTCCACCCGAACTAACATACATTGCTAGTAGAAAGCTTTTAAAAATTATGTGTGTTATACCAGTTAATTGATAATTGATTACAGTTTCATCCGGGTGATGTACGTAAATTGTTTATAATATTTGAAATAGGTACTTTTCCGTACATTATTTTGATATCAGGTAAATTTCACACCCTTGCCAACAAAATGAGGACTCTATCAACTCTTACACACACTTTTGGGACATGAAAGGGTTGTTAGTTTTACTAAATAGATAAAAAACGTTTTTAATTATAATGTTAAATATTTTTAAACGAACATTTTTATAATAAAATTTATTAAATTAGCATTCAGTGTACATAATGCATAAATAAGGGTGATTAAACCTTTTAACATATGGTAACAATGCACCTTTTGTTACAGTCGACACTGCAGCAGCGTTCGACGTTTTAATGTGACCACAACTTAACCGCAACAAATTGCCATCAGCGCAGGGCCAGAAGTTTAATTGAGCTGTATTGCAACAGGGTTGCTTCAAGTAACACTTTTTAAACGGTAAACTATCTAACTAAACTGAAATAAGAAGAAACAAGAGGACCTTAGGCACTGACCTCAATGACAAAACGACAGGAGATGACTGAATGTAAAGTTAACAACAGTGCGTAAGTCAAAAAAGTATAATTTACAGGAGATTGATAAAACTGTACTAAATAATAGCTTTCCGCTAGCGGTATAGCTCGCGTGACCTATATTAAATATCATGCTCAGCAGTGGGATAAAAATCAGGACTAGCACTTCCTGAAGCTGGGTGTTCAACAAAACAAACAAACTCTTTAGCTTGATAATATTAGTATAAATAAAAATCAAAGCCACTTTTCGTTGTAATTTTATAACTCAAAAACGGGCTTACCTATTCAAACCAAATGTTTAGGCATTGTTCGGACTCTTTAGTAGATGGTTTATGTGACGTTTGCACAAAATCGGTTGAGCGGTTCTTTATTTATCACATTTTCTGATAAGTGGTGTAGTAAATTGTTGAGTGGGCTGAAGCTACCCGGCGAAGCTGGGGCGGGCCGCTAGTATTAGTATAAATTCATTAGCAACGTCAGCAACAGTGTCAGTTTTATTAAAAAATGCGCTGTTGGTCAGCTATCTCCTCCCTGATTGGTCAAATGAAAGCACGGCGTTAACATCGACAACCATTTAATGAAATTAAATTAAATAAAATTATGTTAAACTTACAAAAATACTTAAGCGCTGTTAGAACTTCACTGACGATTAGCTACAATAAGATGAAAAATGTAGATTTCATTTAATAACCATTCGCCTCTCTCGCTCTCTCTAAGAATCGATGGAAATCCACACATAGCACATCTATTGAAACGGAATAGAGCAGTGTAGAGGTAAACCAATTTATTAGTTTAGACCACCAGACAATTTGCCATATATCGGCAAATGTACAGTCCGCGAGGACTAAGTTGAGCTTTTCATTGCGCAAGGGATCAGTGATCATTTGAGTTGCGTCGTGCAAGGGATGCACCGCGCCTCTGGGTGATTGTTAAAATTCAGTATAAACCGGATTAAAATTATAAACTGGATTAAACCAAGCAAAGGAGGCGTCGTGCCCTAACCTAGTCCGACGTCACACCTACCTACTACACTATCTAATTGTGTATGATTCCCACATAAATATGATAAGCTTAAATTAGACCTCGCGGACTGCACCTCATTAACCATAAAGCTAGACTTAAATTTTACGATGCATATTAAATTGCATAAAAATGTACATATTGCCGCTAATCAACTAATGAAAAAAACATGGTAAAATTTTCAAAAGCGTGGATCTTGCAAGCAAAGTGTGTGTTTCATCTACACTTTACCAGTTTTTAGTTTCTCAGATATAGCGCATTCTGATAATAATATCCTTGTTATAGTTTAAAGGAATAAATTTAACTGGAGGGTGAACTAAAAAAATTAAGTACCTAAAGCTTTTACCTTATTGCAATTAAGTCGCTAATCAAATGACAAACTGGCTCAATAATTCGAAAGATTTAAAACTTGACTCTTATTTAAAAAAGATAAGGTTCATTTCAGAAGAATTTTTAATTCACTTAAATACACCACATGGCTACATAAAGAAAATAAATATGTGTTCACTCTCAACAAATCAAATTATGCATCAAAATGTAAACCAGCTATTCAAATTTTGAATAATCAAATTCATATTTACCGTCTACAATATACATTTTAAAACCAAAGCACATTATAATATAACTTATATAGCTTAACCCACGGCTTCGATCGTGTTTATAATGATTAATAAGCCTTAGGTCCGAAATAAACTTATAGCTATCTACTAGCTGACCTAAACATCCACTCTATTTGAGTAAACTGCCTTGGTAGTTCAATGATATGCGTGTTCGTTTAATAACTGCAAGGTCCCGGGTCAAGCAGAAAGACTTTTAATACACTTAAAGAACCTCAGTTGCAGCTTCAGTTCGGAATGATGCACGATGATCGGTAATAGGCTGGCCCTCTATTTTACGTATGGAATCTGACATAACCAGCGATAATCATATCCACCTCTACTAACACCTTTGTGTGATAAAGTTGGTGCATAGCGTCCATAATAATATTAATCTATAAACTCCTTTGTTTTGTACTAGCTATTTTATTACTTAATATTTTATCTGCCAACTAATTTTAGTAAAGCATACAGAATGTTTTAAATGAATATAAATCTTGATGGGCCTGAATGAATATAACCTTTTCCCTGGGTACCTACCATTCTGAAACACCGCATTCAAATCTGATTCTGATTCTTAGGTTACTTAACGATAACACAAAGGTTAGTTCTTTAGATGATCACAAACAACAAAAATATAAAAACACTTCCTAAATCAAATCAACATGCAACTATCGTGCTGCTAAGTCGTGACGGACGCACTTAAGGTGATGGCACATCAAGGTCACGAATCGTCCGTTCATAACTACTATCGCACATTAGATCTGAGGTTCTACTCTCATAAGTCAAATCCAAAAATTAACAAACGAAAGAACAGAAATACTTTGATATGTCTGTTCTGTTGTTTGTTTTATAGGTATACTGTGTTAACTCAAGAATTGAATAATAATCGGCAAAGGTAAACAACATTCTAAAGAAAACAGTGATTTTAAGATTATAAATTTCGAGGACATACAATAGCGAAACGATAACGAAAGATCGAAAACAGCAAAGTGAAATATCGTAGTTGTATTCAATACATTTTGTTTTGTATACAGACCTAGTAGATAATGAATACCCCTAAAATAATATGAACTGGTCATAAAATACTACATTATTTCACTTCGTAAAGTTACTTGATAGAAAACTCATCATTAACTAGTAGATAGTAGAAATCTACGTTTGTTATTAATTCAAATAACTTGCTTTTGAAGTATTTTGATTCGAAATAACAAACGGATAATTAGTTGATAGTAAACTATAGTAGAGCCTTGAGATGAGTCAATATTCGATCACTGGAAATATCAGCCTTGATAGTATAATTATATTGAAATACGAAACCACATTTTATAGATTCGTTTCAGATTTAAAATTAAATTGACACAAGTGTGGAATTAAATGAAATAAGGTTAATTACTCAAATTGAATTGGATAAAATTTAGCTTAGCGATTTACAAATAGGATATTTTTAACCTGGTAATATATTTCAGTAGACTTTTTTATGATGATGAAATCGTGAACGGTCACTATTCTCTACCATTTTCAATTTGAAAAATGCACAGTGGCTGGTTTTTAATAATACAGTTGTCAATTCTGAAGCTGTGCTGTCCACACTTATTTATACGAAAGTAATTGTGTCTGTTGTCGTTTATCACGATTAAGCAACTGAACCTATTTAGATGAAAATAGGCAAGGTCAAGTTTGAGACTCAGGGATTGAAAAAAGATGGTTTTTATGTACTAAAATAGAGTACTAATCTTGCGCTAACTGACGAAATCGCTGATAAAAGGTAAAAAAATAATGAAATAAACAAAAACAAGCAAATGAAAAATGCAAATTAAAATGTACAATCACGAAGTATACCAAACAAACCAGTGATTTACGATGTCTCTCAATCCTTTGAGAATTACCTAAAACTTTACACATCCACATTAACAATGATATATCACAAAACCATGATGTTGGTAATGTTGGCTATGTTGGTTTCAAGTTAAATGTTGGTAGTTATGTGACCGCTGGTAAACAACGCACAGGGGACCAATATTTGAGCCAATGTCACAATATCGTTGAAACTTTTTGAATATATACGGACGATAAATAACGATTATCTGACAAAATTTATTGGTTTTTATTTATGGTGGGTGTGATTAAACTGTGCAAAGTGAAAGGCTTGTAATTTGAATTGCAAATTAGTATCCAGCTTATATGATCACATCTGAAAGTCCCACCTGACAAACACGTGGGGTGGAAAAGAATTTCGTAGAATGTTAATATGCCACTATGACACTAAAACGCAAAAAAAAACGTGTAGATACGTCAGGAGTGGACTTCCGCTGATGAATATGTCTCTGATAAGAAGGAAGAGTCACGAATAAGTCATCCGGAGTAAAAATAAATTCAAGGGCTCTTACATAGAGTTCAGAAGAAGCACAAATATTCTCACACTTGACATAAGATAAGATAATCCAGGTCACATTTCAAATCAACGCATCAGTATAAATATCATTAAATTGAAATTACGTTGAATCTCCTAACCCAATTATATTTTTAAGCGATCATAATCCTAGTCAACTAGCTTATGTAGCGTAGTTTAGTGTTTTGGACAATGGACATGCGTTTTCTATTTATGTTTTCCTTTATGATTTCTGAGCAATCATAATTAAATACAATGAAGATAACAAACTCAAAAACAAACTGTTATTTTAATTAAAACGATTGACAGATGACGCTAGTTCCAATCCATGCTTATAAAGATAATGTGTTAATTCACACACCAGCGATGCACCGACCAATCAGTTCAGTAGAGCAAGTTGGCCACAAACGGTTCAATTGCGAACCGTTGCAGTAACTACTAGCGGTCTGTAAAAGCGATTAGCAATCAAAGCGTCATCTGTCTTAGCGGGAAAATGATTGCATTTTTAGATTCATATAAATTAAGTTGAATTAACCATAAATTATTATCAGTCTTTAAGTCCACGTGTGAACAATGTAAATATACAATCATAGATTTAGAATAGCGTTTGTTTACTTTTGAAGTGGAATATTGGACTATATGGATAGTGCCTAATAATCCAATTAGCTGCTTCCACTTAAAAAAAATTTGTGTGTTTAAAATAGTTATAGGTTCTATTTTTCCGCTGATGACCAGCAGTTCAAGGGTGGAGGAAGTGCAGTAAAAGGAATACGTATGATCGAGAAATACATATTATGTAAATCCGTTAAATCGTTATGGCAGTGCAAAATTGACGAAACGAAAATAAAAAATATAGCGACGATAATATTTGCTACATGTAAATTGTCTATCACTGGTGTAAACTTTTATAAAACTATTTTATCAAGATCAGTCCGTCAATTGGTTTACTATAAGTTAGAAAGCTCTTTAGCGCTTAGTCACGTAACACATTAGGAATCATTAGACAAACGGCCTTGAGGTAATTTCACAGATTGCTTTCTGCAGATGATCAGTTTGATGACAGGGAATCAAATAACAACCATGCTAAATTTCTGCCTATGATGTTGTCCGCGTCATATACCTTAATATCAAAAAAGATAAACAGTACTTGATACCCATATTAACTTGGATTGTAAAGTAGATATCTGAATCCAACCTATTGTTTAGGCGTGAAAAAGTGACAAATATCCTTACAAGGTGTAGGAATCTATTACAATATAGTTTACATTTTAACGTCAATAAAAAATATTAACATTTTAGTAACTTATCTTATATTTCCAAGTATTTTATTCCAAGTTACTTCTCAAGTTATAAAAAGAACATTAAAATGAATTATCACCATTGTACGGAATAATAAATGGTATTAATACGAGACGTTTGATGATAAAGAGCATAATAAAAATACATTTGCTTATAAAAGTTGAATCACAAATGAAATTCTAATGTAATAAAACAGTCAGTCGGTTTGGTAGTAATAGAATAAGCACTGACATCCTGTAGCAGACGATAACCTTGATGTATGTCAAACATGTGGATTCCTTGTCATCTGCTGTACTTTGATTTACAGTCGAATCTGCTCCCTAATATTATAAGAATTAAGAGAGTATAATCCACGCCTAAGGGCGTATACAGAAAGAAGCACTACAAATAATATCAACGCTGTTGTCGGCGCAGGTTACCACCTGCTTTATTTTAGTTTTTGGGGGCTGAGTCACCTTCATCCGTGGGTCATCCCACACGTGGTCCCCGGTGGTGCAAATCAGGTGACAAACAACTGGTGGTAGGCTTCGGCCGTGGTTAGTGACCACACACCAGACAAAGCCGCACCGCCAAGCGGCCTTGCCGTGTTCCGGTTCGATGTCTGGTGACACCATGCAGAGTGGGTGGGTCGGAATTGTTGGTCATTTAAGGTTTCTAACCTTAAGGAGTCTCATTCTACTGTCACCTTCTCACCGATAATCATTCGTAATCATGAGTGAATCGGTACACTGGGCTGGCGCGTTCCATCGTAGCCTACATCATTTCTTAACATCAGGCAAGTTGTAGTCAAGCGCCAGCCTATCGAAGAATAAAAAAAAGTATACGCCTTAATGTGGGTTCGTAGATGTCACATCATGGAGGTTTAAATAGTTTTAATTCTAGGGTATTCACTACCTATGTTTCAAACTTCATTTACATTGGTTGAACGGTTATGGAGATACGCGGTAACAAACCTTCACACACACACACACACACACTTACTTTCGCATTTATAATATTAGTAGGATAGGATAGTAGGAAGTAGGATAGTAGGATAGGATGAAAAGATATTGGCGTGGAGGATAGCCATATAATAAATTTTAATAGGCGTATAGTTAGCGCAGTATAGTTCGAAATAAAAATTACGTATTAAGTCACGTTCTGATCGTATTAGAAGAGTCCATTTACTCATGAAAAACATTTCCTAATTAAATAATATAAGTCAGATACATACATATTTTTGCGACTAATCACAGAAATGGGACAAGCTGAACCCAAATCTTAGAGATATTATTGGATAGTTCCATTTAATTTAGTTGCGATCCCAATCGAAGGGTCAATATTACAGGCAATAATGTAACTAGAAACGGCTTCGAGATTACAGATTTGGATCCGTAGTCCCTTAAATGGAGTCCGGTGGTTTTATAGGCCGGATAAATTGATTAAACTACCGAACAGTTTGATGTCAGTCACAATAGCTGAATTAATGAAGAACAAAATGATATAACATTGGGTTTAATGTACCTACCAATGTAATACCTATAAACGAACTTTGTTTAAATTATTTCAAGCCAACAGTTAATGTTGTCTCAGTTAAACTTAGGTATAGCAACACTGATTTTTGATCTATTCTATAAATTTTGAAAAGTGTTATTATACTTCGTACGAATTTACACATTGCAATTATGAATTAAGCAATGTCATCGTAATCAAAAATACAGTAAACCCATCATTTAACTTACCTCGTAATCTGATAGTTACTCCGAATTGATTCAATCTGTTGACAAAACAAAAAATATTTTAGAGCATGAAACTAATCAGCCGTACAGAAATTTGGCAATTATAGGCGTGCTTGCAAATGCGTCCACGTGATATGGTGAAAGCATTCCAAAGCAATATGTCCCATGTTGTGGAAAAAAAAACTCTATATTTTCTCATACCCAGGTTATAAACTAGCAGTATACAAAATTAAAAGGATATATTTCAAATCTTTTTGTCTTAAATTAGTGTATATATTGGTGCATATGAAAACTGTAGTTAACAGGGAATTAGTTGCTAATGCAGGAAATCAGAGTGGCTCACGTCGTGTCAACCCTTCTTAGAGTCCCACTGCTGGGCACGGGTCTTCTCTCAACTATCTTACGAGTTGAGAGAAATCCGAGTGGCTACATACGACATACTTTCCGAAGGTTCTCAACACTACTTGTAACACTTCGCATAGGTAGCACATCGCCAAATTTGGTTGGATCTCGAGTATACTCCATCTCTCGTAACGACAAGCCCATTAGGGGAGCTACACAAATAAGCGGACCGGCAAAATCGGCACAGCCTTGGTCGGTAAAATCGAATAGTATAGATAAATATTCTGAACCGTTTCACATTACACAAATATATTGCCGAACTACACTCGAATAAAATCCGAACGTATAATAAGAATTTAATAATATCAAGCGATCTATGTAAAGTGCATCGTTCAATAGCAAGTGATCTGGCGAGAGCGGTGTTTCAGTTTTGTTATAGAAGATTTGTAATCGCGCGTGAAAAAGCAGTCGTATCTAGCGCTCGCGCTCCCGTGATTTGGTCCGTATGCCACAAGGCGGGCCATGGAATATAGGTGAGAATGCCCTAACGTTTTAATTACATAACTTAATATTCTAGGACAGCAAATACTGCCGGACCGAATGTGCCGGTCCGATTGCAAAATATGTGTAGCGCCCTTAGAACGGGCGTGCAACGCGATTTTATTTCCGAATCAACGCGCCCTGAAACGCTTCAATCCGCACATACCCTGTATCCGCCTCTTAATAAAGTTGGTGCTTAATTGACTTCACATTGGATTAATAACGGGTTGTGGTTGAAATATATGTTTGTGGAATACTGCTTGGGTTTAATTAATTTATGTTGTTATTTGTCTGGATTGAATAGATTTTACGAAGTTTACGCAAGGTATTTTTCATATTTGAGATAGGTAATGATTTTCATTTACAATAATATTACCAATTGTTGTTACAAAGAAGATGTTTTCAATGATTTTATCAGGGTTCGGTACCTTAAAGACAAAACCTGAAACCTAATACGATCACTCCGTTGCTGTTGTAATGTTGTGAAGATTTTTATCCTTTAACTGGTTAATAAATGTACTGTTAAATAGCCCGCTCCAAAC
Source organism: Meganola albula (assembly GCA_936450015.1). Taxonomy (NCBI): domain Eukaryota; kingdom Metazoa; phylum Arthropoda; class Insecta; order Lepidoptera; family Nolidae; genus Meganola; species Meganola albula. The sequence continues at coordinate 4,695,080 of OW388155.1, read as the reverse complement.
TATAACTATAAATGTACTGTTGGATGAAACAAAAATCAAAGGAATCGATACTAACTCAAATTTCTATTTCATCAAAATGCGGTCGGTACCTACTTTCAGAATAAATAAGAAGCGTCAATTGATTCATTAAAAATTTTTGCCCATTTTAAAAAGATATACCTAACTACTCAATTGCAATTGAAAAAGTCTTCCTCTTTTCACTATACAACGTCTAATTTTACAAAAACAAAAGTATAATTGAGTTGACTCTTGTTCCAACTTAATATGAACTTACACTTCAACATAATCAATCTCAACTAAAAGACTAAAAACCTCGTAATTATCCAAACCATTGGTTATAAGAAACTGACGCAAACTGTGAGCGTTCAACACTTAGTTTTAATTGATCGCCAGTCGTTGAATAGGAGCAAGTTTGTGAGGACACGTCTGCGAACCCGTAATAAAGGCTTTTGAGATTCACCTGGCATAGTCGTTAAAACGTAGGTATTGCTGTTACCTTTACCTTTAGATAAGGATAAAAAGGCGAATGCTGAGTATAAACTCAGAATTAATATAAATTACCTAGGTGTTCCTTGCTTTTGATGGCGTAGGACTTACGTAGATAGAGTCATCATCCCTTATCTTTTTCCCATTTCTAATGGGGTCGGCTCCCAGTCTAACCTGATGCGGCTAGCTACCAGAATTATACGAGCGACTGCCATCAGACCTCGAAACCCGTAGGGAACCAGTAGCCGAGATGGTTAGACCAGGTGTCAGATTATATTGATTATATTTACTACTTCTGAGTATAACAGTTATAATGTAGGTAATAGGAAAAACCTATGCTAAATATCCTTCAAGAAACAACGACGAGGAAGGTTAAAATTCGTTAATTTTATTTTAACTAGCTGCCCTAGCAAAATTTGTACTGCGACCTGCTATTCTCACATTTTAAACCTTCTTTGGATCTGTAAGAACATTTCAGAACCAAAATCGGTTTAGCGGTAACAAAGTGTAGAGTTGTGTTTTAACTTTTTAGCTGCTATTCCGACTATACATCGATGAACTATAACTTAGTCAGCATTTTGTTTTGTTTTGTGTAGTTGTTTGTATATTAACAATCTTATTTAGTTATTTAAATGTGAGATTTAAACACAATGTATTGTTATTGAATCGAATTGAAAAATTGAACTGAATTGAACTATAATCTATTTCTATACCGATTTTAATCCAATTCCATACAGTTATTTTTGGGTGAGCGAGTTACTTAAGAGTGCTTGCTTAATTAAAAACTAGCATACACACACGTCTTCGCCCGCGTGGTACCTACGTATTGGAAAAAACCAAGTACTACCTCTGTACCAAATTTCATCTAATTCCTTCCAGTGGTTTTTGCGTGAAAGAGTAACAAACATCTATACATCCATACATTTTTACAATCTTTCGTGTTTATAATATTAGTAGAAAGTAGGATTATATAAATCTTTCTACTATCTACACATTTAATGGAACCTAGTAAATATTATAAATACTCCGTTCAATAAAATACGAAGCGTGGCGTGTGGGTTCAATATCATTTAGGTCCGTGTCACGTGTCATTGCCCGTCATATTAGTTTACGATGCTAATAGCAACATTGAGAAACCCTTAAGGACATACACGTTCACAAATGACAATTATATTTACCAGGATACAGATTTATTCACAGACTTAAAAAAAAAACAAGAGATTATCAGACTTCAAAAAATGTTCTCAATTCGATTGTATTAATAATTTTTGGATGTATTTTACTCCGATAATTCTGCCAAATATGGATTGATTTTGATAATCTTTTTTTTTTTCAGTTAGTCCCATATAAATTTTATCAAAAATCTATTGAACAAGTATTGAGTTATCGTTATAATATGAAGACAATTCGTATCTATTTTTTTAAAAAGATAACTTTTTATAACATTGGAACACCTACAGCCAGACATGCAAAAGCCTTTTGCTTCTGACAACGGTTTCAACAAAGAAACATGCATTTTGGAGTCCATTTAAATAGAAGTAATTTTCTACAACCTTTTCTGTGAACTCAGTTGAAAATAATCATTTAGTGCAGAATATTATTCCACTTCAAAAACTTAAAGGAAGCTTAAACTCTTAAGAAAACTAGTGTCTCTAGGGAAATCAGCGTATCTGCAGCTCAAAAGCAATGAGGCGTTACATCGGTAAGATTTTTTAAATTTCTACGCTTTTGTGCTTTCTCACTTGTCATTTAATGTTCAAATCATGGGGCTCAATAAAATGCAGAATGTTATTTTAGTTAAAACTACATATTTCAATAAAACTGTGACATGCCTTTATTACAAAACATTTTCGTATAATAATTACGTACAACCGTAGAATAAATATACTTTAATTAGTGGTACAAATAAACTGCTGCGAAACAGTAATACGAAATCGAAGGTCACGCGGAAATTGTGAAGTGGTTCAATCCAATGTAACTATATTATCATTTAGTAAAATGTGCGATGTTTCAAGGACCATAAAAATTCTTAGCTTAAGCTGAACTCCTAAATTCAGTACAGAAGGTAACTATCGATTTTAAAATACAAGGACCTATAATGTTATGATTTCAGATTACATTGTCTAACCAATTAACCTTCAGACGTCACCATTTGTTTTTATAGGCACTAACTGACACCCAACTTCTGAATTTGATAAAGGATCAATACCTTTTATAACTAGTTAACGAGGGTCGTCCAAATAGGTACTATTGGAGTTTCAAGCAGTCTACATAGTTTTAGTGGAAAGTTAAGTAACCTACCTAGATTTGAATATATTATCAACCATTAGGACTGCGACTATAAAGAAGATGGCATATCTAAAAACTTACGATTCTAGGTCATGTGACATCCACCATCAGCAATTGGCTAGTGAGCCCTTGCTCTCGCTCTCAACTCTTAAGACAGTTGATAAAAGACCAGTACAAAGCTGTGGTACACTAAAGGGTTATTATTTTATAGCTACTACAAAAGTATTTGTCACTAACGTTAAAATTTTGTAGGTTAATTGCATCAAAGACTCATGTTACCCGTGTAATGTATGAATTAAGATTTGCACTACAATATTTTCATACTAACTATAACTCGAACCACAGCCTTCAATATTTTTAGCTCTGATCTGAGATCTGCAACAATGCGTCACAGAGTAAGACCTTTTGATGTAGACACTCGTGTTATAATAAAAACATGTTTCTGATACTGAAAGTTGTTGAATTATTTACGTCAATGTCCAAGTCCTATCATAATAATTCCACACCTGAGGTTGTCATAAATTAAATTTGATACCCCTCACTTCCTATGTACTTAAATATAACATCCCGTTCCACGCGCCCACACATCATGGAGCATGAGAATCGAAATAAAAGAGAGATTAATTTGTGCTCCAATTCCCAAAACGTATGAGCTAAAAATAATTCATTTGAAGGTTTTAATGAGAGAAAACTCATTAATACGCTTTTTGTTTGTTTACGATTAACATATTACTATATCATTTTATTGTTATCATTAAAATGAGGATACATAACACAGTTTGTTTTAGCTATGAGTTTATTGTATTGTATACACTATGCTTGGCGCTGTTATAGTAGTAAGATTGCTGGAGTTTTGCTGATAAGTTTCGAAGTTTTTTTTATAAGTTTTGTCTCTATCTTACTTGATGTCAAGAGACAAAGATAAAACTTGTAAATAAGCTATCTGACAATTATCAGTAATAGGTGTAAATGGCGCTTAATCTCAGGAACTATTAAACCTAGAAAGACGAAATTCAGCAGTTAGGTTAACGATAGGAGGACTAAGGAGTAGGAGGTCTTAGGGTTTTAGGGACTTCCTCTATGAATAGGTAGAATAATAATATTAGAATCCACTTTAATTATCTTTTAATAGGCTTGCGCTTGACCACAACTTGCCTGATGTGAAGCAATGTTGTAGTCTACGATGGAACGCGCTTACCCACTAAATACCGATTCACTCGTGACTTGAAGACAAGTAGATTATAGCTATCGGGAAACGTAGATGCCGGCAGCGAATTCCACAACTTGGCAGTTCGTACAATAAAAGAGGAAGCAAAGCGTACCTATATAAAATTTTCCACTATAGTAGTATTTCCACGCCGCCCCTTAGTAATATTGCCTGGCTTTAGTCAGTGTTAACAAACAAAGCGACTAAAAACGACAAAAGTAGCATTAATCCACATATCTAAGTGTAAAAATAAAATTTATAAATACATAGTAGTATACCTATAGGTAGCTACAAGAGGGGCTGTTATTAAACATTAAAAGACAGACCAATTTACGTATAAGAGCACAAATTTAAAAAAAAAATTGAATAGAAGAAAAATAAACCACTTGCCTCGTACCTATTCTAATATAATATGATTTATGTTGAAAAGTCTCAACGCGTATCATTATCATAATGAGAAATTTCTTCAATGGCAACACTCATTTATCGCTTTGAAAATATTAGATAGGGTGACTGAAGCGAAGCCTTGAGAAATGAGTGGTCTTTGAACGCATTTTTTTCTCAAGAATAATAGGGATGCTTGATACACGAACAGAAAATATCAACATGTCTCAAAGCATAAAAAAGCTAATAAATTAAAAAAATATGGTAAAAGTAAAACATGCCTCGATTATTAAATAAATGCCCTTTTCTCAGGTTTTATTCCATTCCGTTTATTGCCATTGAGACAGCAATTTACTTTAATTCTAAGTAGAGAGGAGTCCTTTCCCTTGCCTTGTTTCCCATTTCTATTGGGCCGGCTCTCAGTCTAACCTGATGCAGCTAGCTACCAGAATTATACGAGCGACTGCCACCAGACCTCGAAACCTGTAGGAAACCAGTAGCGGAAATGGTTAGACCAGGTGTCAGATTATAATTATTAGGCCACTGATTTCAGCAAATACTTCTACAGTTTAAAAAAAATCCGCACAGTTTTTTTAAGTTTGTACATTTATATTAAATAGTAGATATCAACCTACAGACCTTTCGACAAATCTTAGACTTTTATAAAATTTGTCATCACTAATTGCTAGACGAGAGATTCAAAAGATTTTCAAAAATAGAATGAATATTAAAATGTTATACATATCTGTCTAAATTTTATAATAATAGTAATTTCGTTTATTTCGGAATTTCTTTCATAATCTTGTTAGTAGGCAACATTATTCTTAAAAGCTAGTCTTAGTAGGTAGACATTAGTATATAACAGTATAAGTACTGCCTTACTCAAGTACTTATAACTAATTTCAGTAGGCAGTACCTCAGACCAACTTTTCTAAGAATTGATAGATGACGCAGATAAAATAGATTTTCGATAGAAAAAAGCTCACTAAGAAGTAGTAGGTACCTACAGAATTTTCTTTGAATTTTCATTACTAATTTCAGCAGCACCTCAGCTACTAAAACTTCATATTCAATGGCGACGGTTCGAATAAATCAAACTGCTACAACGTCGAGTAAGCGCTTCCGTCTTTTGAAAGCGACTTTCTGAGATTGCGCGTTTTATATTTCGCTAGCTGCTATCTCTGTAGATACTACAGATATCCAACTTGATATTGCTTTTATGATCGATCGCCTTTTTTAAACTCTACATATCGTTAGTGGTGCTAAAAAAATGATGTAAAATATTAATTAACAAGAACCTAGTAGAAGTTAAAAATACTATTCAGAAATTTGACCTACTCATAAAAATTTGATTAGGTACCTACGTAAGGATAAAGAAAAATTAATAGTAAATAGCTACTCATTTCTCAGAAGTAGGCCAGTGTGCTAAATAGGCTGACTTATAATTACATATTTATGAAACTAGCAACCAATTTTTTTAAGGAAATATTCCTTTAATTGTAGATGTTTTATTGGTTTACCGAGTATATTCGGTAGGCCACACGGTTTGGACCTTTTTAGTTTGTTTTCTTTTTCACCTTAACATGGTGTAGATATACTAATGCATTGTATATCAAACTAGCGACCCGCTTCGGCTTCGCACGGGTACAAATTATACACCCTAAGCCTTCACTCTGTCTATTGGTGATTCAAAACCGTTTAGAATTTTATGAGTTAATCGCTAACAGATAGCGGGGGCAACTTTATTTTATACTATGTAAAGATAAAGTAGGTAATACTTGGATACTCAGAGGTAATATAAAGATTTTTTTATTGAAAATGTTACAGAAATCTACATCAAAAAGGTTAATAATTTATATGGAAACAGTTTTTCATCATATTACATTATTTATTAAATCAGGCACGTACGACGCGATCCATTCTCAACGTAGGTATTCCAAAGTAATTACATATTTCCCAAAGCACGACACACGCCACTCGTATCGTTTTTCTACGAAAAATTTATAAAACATGACTTCTTATTTCTCGTGCCGAAATTGTTGAAATCGAGATAGATACCACAGTAACATTTAAAAGTCCGCTTGTTTGTACGGAATGTCACATACATATTTAAGAGTTTCTTGATGTTAAAACATATAATTCTAAGAAAACGTCTATTATAAAGAAAGCGTAATCTTCTGCCAAATTAAATGTTGCAAAACGATATTAACTTTTTGTTTTTACTGTTAAAATATTTTTTTTAACTGGAGTAATAGTGATGTACACAAAATTCTCAATTAAAGAATACCTACTAGAACTCAATTTTAACAAAATATAACTATTTAATGTTTATCAGAGAAATACTACCTTGTAGGTAAAAACAAATCCGACCAAATTATCGGGATATCTTGAGTAATGATCGCAGCGAATCAATTTAGAGGCCGAACATGTGTTAATAACATCTGGCTTCATAAGAAGTTATTCTTTCTGTATTAAATAGCAACTACTTGGTATAGAATATGTGGCTACACTAATCACTGCTAATACTGGACAGATATTGGGAAAAGGTAAGTGTTTTTTTTTTTTGTTAAAACGCATTATTATTTTATTTTACCGTGTAGGTAATGTTGGTACCTAATTAGTAAAAATAATTTTGTATCTAATCTAATAGTTATCGTGTGGTTAATAAGTGAACGTATTTTCTCTAATACGAAAAGTTGATGTATTGAAAAAAAAACAAAAAAGTAAAAGTAAATAAGTATATGATAACCACAAAGAAGGTTGTTATCATTCAAAAAGAAAAATGTTAGCTTGAAAGTAAAATGCTTAAGGCAACTTCATGAACCGAGGCGAACCCGCTTAATTAAACCTTACCTATTTAAAACTTTGAATAAATGTCTGTTGAAAAGAATCTTAGGCTGTTGGTTTGTATTTTTAATTAATTCAACTAAAACAACTAGGTACTACTAAAATAACAAAAGTAAAGTAAAATCTACTTTCTGGAGTATTGAGTTGAAAAACCAAATTAAATAAATTTAATAAGAACAATTGACTGTACAATTTTGTTACATAAAAAAAATTTTTAGTGTCTCTATGCCTTCTTTAACTGTAGGTATTTTCTGTCTATTCTGTGGTCTTTTCTCAACTACCGGAGTAGAGCTTCTTGTTACCTCAAAGTTAGTCCAAAATCTGATAAACTATTAAAAAATTAAAGTACAGTATAGGTACGTCTATTACTAATTAACTATTTAACATTAATTAGGTCCATGGCATTGAACGTTAAAGACCGATATCCGATTCCAATAATTGATCGACGCCCGTAAAACTTGTTTCTAAGTAAAACCACAAGAAAAAGTGCCACCATTGCCCTAGTTTCTCTGTATCGCAGGTTGAGCTTACATTTGTACCACGATATATTACGATCGTTGCGGTTGAACCAATTTTCTTGGCTTCCAACACAACACAACACAATTCCACTTTGTCTTATACTTTGTGGTAAAATGTGATGTTACTAAAGCCATCGCCATAACACATCGAATTCTTATCACAAAGCGCCAACGCACTGCAATTTATCTGATAGATTGCTTGTTAGATTTTGTCGTTAAACCTAGATTATCGACATAACGCAAAGGATAAGTAAGCTGAGGTGGCAGTGGACTGGCCATACCTATCTGTTGAAGCACCAACAACCATTGAGGTAAGCTAATTCATTTGGTTTGCCAAGACGCGGTCTAGCTTGAGCTAACTGGAGTGACGATCTGCGAAAGATACCCGGCTGTAGCTGGACGCGACATGTCGAAGAAAGAGTGAATTCAATTAAAAGCGAGAAAAATTGGGAGAACTCAATGTCCAGAAGTGGACTGGAATGGGCCGATGACAATAATAGATTTTGTGTGTAATGATTAAACATATTTTCCTAATTTAATTCAGCCTTTTAGTTAATCAATAAGAAACAGCCCTATGGCACCCCAGTACGCATATTTTATCAACTAAGTAAGTATATTATAAGAGTGGAAAGAGTTTACGCTCTATTCCACACACTTCGGTCAAGTTCGGGTTGGTAGATGTCACGTCATCGAATGCTCAGTTTTAGACATTCCGGTTTCTTTCTCGATTTCCGTTCAGCGACATTGAGGATCAGCCATGATAGTTAAACAATAATGTGTGGGTGAATCACATTTCAAAGTCGTGTTGATACCGTTACACCAACGCTGCTTCTTCTAGCCGAAATTCAATATCTAGATTGAATATTCTATTTACCTATATTTTCGGGGAAAACGGCAGCAGACACATTAAAGCTCTATAACTATCGAAGCGTTTCGTCGCAACACTAATAACCAATCAGCCTAGCAAACTAGTACACTATTCTATGACAGGATTACATAGAATTGAGAAGTGAGATAATGATTTTCAGGCTTGCCTCTGAAATTGCTTGATAGTGTGAACATAAATTCATAAATTAGGTGTATTTAAATACTTTCCTGACAGTTGTTTTTAAAGAGATCATTTAATTTACCCACATGGGCTTTGAATGGTTCTCCAAACACTAATTTTAAAGACTTAATTTTAGTATCAGGATTTACTTAAAAATATTATCATATTTTACTCGATAATTATCTTAGTTATAACAACTAAGTCAAATAAAAATACAGTACTTAATAATATGTTTCTTTCTTCGGTATATTTTTATACTTTTGTTAAATTGCTTAAAAATGTTATTGTTACAAGATAGTCGTATGTACTACTGTTTTACAATTTCCTGCTACATTATACAGATGATAACTTCAATATGGCGTATCATTCTGTATTGAGACGCAACATTTTTAAAAAAGCTGTAAAACAAAGTTTGGACTCTCCAAAAGGAAGCCACTCACCAAGTTTCAAGTGCGTATTTATCATTCAACAAATAGTGTGATGTCCCACAGAAATGGAAGAAGTAGTAGAAGTATATATCTTTATGAATACTAAACAACATTTAAGAACAACAATAGCTACTATAAGACAACATTAACTGCACTTTAGCATCCCTTTACCGTGTCGTGAATCTCCAAACTTGTCCTATTCAACCAGTAAATGGTCTAATATCGTAACTTGAAACGACCGTCCCTTGAAATCGTATAGTAAATCGTCATTTAGGCATTTCGCCTGCTTAATGTGCCAAGTTTCAATTAAAAAGCCGTAGCGCGCTATATATGACCCATTACTCCTAATTATTACCGGGTGTGTATTAAAGCAGAGTGGTTAATTTAAGGTAATTGAATTATTATTATTTTGTTTGTTATTATTTGGCTGCTTAAAATAGGTAACTAAAGTCATTGTTTTTCATAGGATAAGTAAAAATAAATGAAAGGCCGATAGCGTGGTCGGTAAAATAATTACTTTTCACGACGCAGGTCGTGGGTTAGAATCCCACCCAAGACAAATATTTATGTGATGAAAATGTCTGTTTGTCTCGAGTCTGGGTATAAATTATGTATTTTAAGTATATATTTACAAAAGAAAAGTAGTATATGTATAGTATATACCAGTATCTGGTTTCCATAGCACAAGCTACGCTTAGCTTGTGATCAGAAAATCGTGTGTGTTAATGGCCTACAATATTATTTTATATTATTAAACTATACACATAATACGAGTATGTATATGGATATAGCTGGCACATACCGGTAGGCACATAAACTAGACAAAACTAACTAATTATGACTTGAAGCCAAGTAGAGAAGTTAATTAATGAAGATAATAATAAATACCTTACTTGATCAGTATTCATAACGTAACTTAGGTATAAATAAAAATCTGAATACAACTTAACAAGTCACTCAGTATTGTTCTATAAATAATGTAGTACCTACTTATAGTAAAAGTGGCACTTGACTAAAGATATTGAGATATGTTTCAATAGCAGAATAAAACCTACCCACGACCTCGTAGGGCGGTCGTGAGATCCAATGTGTAGTCCAGTTCACAAGATAGGCCAATTTCCCTTCTCTATCATTGCATAAAGTTAAAGGAGCGCGCAAAATTGATCATCTATTGATTGCTATTATTGCAAACCGCAGACTAGATAGATATCAAGAAACGCAATCTGAATTAAGTCATTGTTTTATTATTTACAATAGATATCGACCATTATTTATGGAATGATCACAGTATTATGCTTTCTCCGAGATAGTCTTAGATAATTCAGAAAATGTTAACTGGGAACCTGTTTTTTTATATAGATAAGTAATTACTTTAAGCATATTCTTGATTTCATATGGTGGTAAGTGACACTGAATACAAAATAAGTGCACGTGAAGTCAGTAAATGCCTAGTCTCTTTAGCTTTAAAGGCATCCAAATTATATTTGACAGGTAAAAAAACCTCGTAAGATATGCCTCTGCTGTCCTTACACTGAAATTAATTACCAAGATGGTAGATGAAATGGTGTCGTGAAAAAATTAATCTTTGGAGCTTATCTAGAATCCTATCCATTGATACTGAAAAATACAGTTATTTATAGCGTACTTGACTGCAAACAAAACAAATTTGCCTAAAGGAATGCAGAGAAGATAATTTATCATATTAATTAATTTCGTGAAACAAATCATTGTTAAAAACCATAATAAGTTACCAAAAGACGTAAGAAATATTACCCTACAGAAAGTTACAGAGAAGGCGTAGAACGACAATATAAAGGGAATAAAACCACGTCAACACATAAATCATTTGCAAACATATTCTTCATGACAAACACAGTTTTATATTACATGTTGTTGCCGTAGAATTACAAAGTCGCATACGCACTATTTAGGACGGACGCTTCATATATTTTCCTTCTACGCCTGCGACTTCTTTCGCGAGATATACCGAAAACATAACAAAATAAACTTGCTTACTATAGAAATGAAAAGTATTCTACGTAGTTTAATAAACTGTACGTGTGCAATATTTTTTCAATATTTCTGTGCCTAATTTTACCGTGACATTATTAGCACCCAAACAAAAATTCGAGTATTAATAAACAAGACAACATTGCTAAATTACTACAAATTAAGAACAGGTCAATTTCGGAATAAAACAATTAAAATAAAAAAAATGTTTGCCAATAAAAAAACAAAACCTATTGAAAGAAAGAAAAAAACATTTATTTGAAACAAACAGGACATACACAATCAAATAAAAAAACATGTATACCTAAAAGAAAAAAACAAACAAATTGAACAGCTAGAAAAAAAACTAAGGATAGGGACGTGTGAAACATCAGTGTCAAATATATACATTGCAATAACAAACAGAGTAAAACCCGAATAAAAATAAAAAACAGAAACAAGAAAATAAATAATCCTATATGAAGTCGATTAAAAAGACAAACCGCGACTACCAAGTTTACGCCTTATGTAATACAGCTAATAAACAGGCTACGTTCAAATGTGTGCACAGCCGCAATGCGTTTAATAGAACAGTGCGTATATGCACTAAAATGGGAGATACGAAACGACTTTTAGATGCCAAAGTACCACGTAAATAGGAGGATGAATGAACGACTCAATCATACAGCTTTATTGCAATTAAGTTACGTGGATAACGAGCTCTCATTTCGCTCATCACTGCAAAAATTGATTTATCGCTAAGATGGTAATGGTCTTTTCTCAATGATAATTGAGAAAAGGCCCATGTTGCTGTGTAATGCTAGATGGTTTTTCCATAAGTAGATACTGATAAAATTTACCAAAATCTACGGGTCTGATAGACTATTTAGCTCCATCAGTTTTATTAAAGGTTTTATCAATTTTATAAAACAGATTTAACTAAATAGTCTTCTAAATAGCAATAAATTTACACTTAGTTGATAGAAGATAAAAAGTATTATGAATAAGCTACTCAGACTAATAGGCCGAGCCGTTTAAACAATTCGACAGATCAAATAAAAAAAACTAATGCACCGTAAAAAAGTTTTTGACCTCGGAAATGAACCCAATGTATCTTGCTTATACTTCAGAGAATAAGGAAGTAATTGGACAATTCCAAACATATCAAATAGTGTTCCAAATTCCAATAAGGCAAAAATTTCAATTGGATGTAACAAAGAGGCGGCCGTCAGCATCTAAATTGTATAAAATGTTAATCCATGAGGGAGGGATAAAACGTCTCGCTGTTTAATTTGAAAGAGAAAAATTTGGTACTCCTAAATTCAATTCACATGTAAAATTGATACTCACACATTTAGTTGTAGTAGATAACATACGGTTACGTGATATATTTTTTCCCATAAATGCTATAGGATTGATAGCGTCGGATAACGTAATACAAAAGAGTTATAAGAAACTGGATCTCTAGTGGAGGCCACGGATTGGCAAACGTGGCGTAGGATACCACCATTCTAGGGGGACTCGTGTAATATATAATAAAATGTGGATATTATACTTGTTTTAGGCTCACCTATGACCAAAAGTAGATAAAAACAGACTGATGAAGGCATATCAACTAAATGACATGGACAACAGAAAACTCAACGTGTTAATTAGATTTTTAATATATTAATAAATTCCGAATGAACCTGAACTCTGTCATTCTATAAAGTTGCACAAACATCCACTTAACTGTTCAGAAAGAGTTTAAAAACGAGCATTTTATATTAAACACAAAAACAGTCCGTCATTTCAATTAATCTTTTTAATTATTATTTGTTGTAAAGAAGAGCAACGTTACCTTCAGGCTTTACAAAACAATCCGAAACACGAGTCCTGGAACAAAAAAAGAGGAAATTTAATTTATTTTTTAGTAAATGAGGCTTTTCCTTAACACATTTCGATACAAGTAAAGGTGCTTTCCACGGACTCAATTTTCGAAACTTCGTCAATTTCGTAGAAATATTTTTAGAGTTACCAAGCCTTGATCCGAAAAAATCCTTTTTACAATTTTATTCGTTTTTATAAATTAGATAATATCATTAAAACAATCACGAAACTAATGGCTTCCTAATGGTTTATCAAAGGCGGTACAATTTAAAAATGAATATTGAAACCCTTAATCTTTGGTAAATATACTGTCTATTTCATATTGATAAAAATAATAAGCCTTAATAACAGTTAACAACTTATCCAACGTGACTACGGCTCTGGAGAATAAACTTTCTCGTTCATTCTGCCTTTTAATATATCTAGTAATCGTTCTTAATTTGATTAGTGACTCGCCTTGTGTTTTGTCGTATAATAATTTGTCTCTTCTATCTAATGATTATATCCTTATTCAGAATTATAACCTACTAATATTATACCTAAATGAGCAAGTACAGGCAAGGATGGTGCTTGATATTTTGTCATTTATCAGGTAAAATTGTCATTTTTGTTTGTGTCACAAATAATTAAAATCCTGGATTAGAAGAGTAAATAAATAATTTTTAATAGGTTATCTATTCAGCTAGACAATGGCCTATCTGTTAAGTTGGCTCAGCAACAAAGTGACTACCTACTATGTATTGTATTTTAACCCATGTCTATCATGATATGAAAATGAGAATTATTTTATTATAGGAAAATACCATCTACAAACATTTGAATCCAGTTCTTATGCATGATAAAATTTGCTGCAATTTTTCAATAAAACAAAGGAACATTGTTATTGCTTCTATAGATCTAATGTTTTCAAGAAGCTCAATCTAAACGCTGCGGTGGATGTTAATCTCTTCCGTCCGATCGCTCTTTTGAACGTTAATGGTGTGAAAGAGTCTTCGACGCGAATTGCGATCGCAAAAGATACTCAACTGCCAACATTGTCCCTAGAATTTGTTATTTTACTAAAACTGTTAGCTAAATGCATTTTAATGAAGTATAATTTCATTGATATTGTGGCTTAGACAAAACAACGTTACATGTACAGAACTGTACTGTGCTTTGGCATGTTAAGCAGCCGGTCCCGGTTGTCATTTAAAACATCAGTGACAATCGTTAAAAGTAGTCAAAAGATTAATATAATCTGACACCTGATCTAACCATCCCGACTACTGGTTCACTAGGGGGTTTCGAGGACCGCCTTAGGTTAGACTGGAAGCAGACCCAAGGAGAAATGGGAAAAAAGATAAGGGATAAACAGAAATGAATAGCTACAGAAATGTATTTAACAAATATGTTCGCGACTGACTTAGTGTTTGTGATAGACTTAGATTGTGCTAGACATTCTTATCAGTAAATTTAGTATTGCAAAATGTGATAATGCATATCTTAGAACATTTTAACAGTTTTCTTAGAAATATTTTTGTTGTTAAAAATGTAAAAAAATTTAGGTACTTATATAAAATAAGTACCTTCATCTCACAAATGTTAATAATAGATTTTGCATTTTCCAAAATTGTTAATATTATTGTAATTAAATTACAATTAAACAGTATAAGCAGTATCTAATGTATTTTCAGGTAATTTTATAGTAAAATTGTAAAATGTTAAAATTTGTAAGAAAATTGTATAACGTTGTTAGAAAGTCCGCTATAACTTTGTAAGTTTTAATAAATGAATTATAGTTTTGTGTTTAATTTGTACCTAGATAGGCTATCTATCAATAGGTAGGAGATAGTGAACCTAGGTCTTAGGGTTTGGCAAGTATAACGAGTGAAAGTACTAACTGCACCTAAAGTGCCTAGATTTTGCAGATATTTCTCGTTATACTTGCGAAGCCTAGGAACTTAGGTTCAAAACTTTAGGCTTCCTAGATAGAGGGTTAGGTAGGCTTGCTAATAGTGTTTACTTTATAGATCTAGCCCTAATAGTTTAATAGCTAGGAACCAAAATGTATAGTTTTTAAAATGAAATTAAAGTTAACACAGGAGAGGTTACTGCGGTCATCGTTACGGTAAAGTTTCGAAGTAGCTAAGCGTACCGCACTATTCGGCGGGCGTAGCACGGCGTAATTGCGATCTACCACTGCGGAAGTAATGATCAAGCATTAATCTCAAGTGTGTGCGTATGTTGTCAAGTCGGTGTTTCATTTAGTGTCCCGGTGGCTTTCCCGTAGCGGATAGGAGAACAACGTCGGGCGGTGGGCAGTATTTCAGGGAGTATAAATCGTCGTCACGAAATCTATGAACACGTAGGTGTTCAGGGCGTCAGCTAGATTTTCATATATTGAATTTTTCCAGCCCGTCCGGAACAAAATAGTTTAAACAAACCGTTAAAGATGATTTAGAAAACGACGATGCTGGCAACAGAATACTGTGCAAGAAAATAACATTGTTCTACTAATAATATTACACTATTTCGCTTGAAGAAGTGAGCTTCGTTGACCGCACATTATGGAGGATGACAAATTAAATGAATTTACAGCCTGCAGACTACGTCACAGCAAGAGATCTAATGTTAATGTAATCTAATGGTAATGTTTATTTAAATAAGTGAAAACATTTATTTGTTGGCGTGTATTGCTCTAGTTTTAGTACAAATGAAGCCAAAATAAAAAAGTCTAACTTCTAATTGATTAAATCTTATTTAATACAGTGGCAACAAAACATATATCTTTATATCATGTATGTAATATTTTGATAACATACAAAGTTAATTTCCACTTATTATAATACAATTCATTTGAATAAGAAAACTCCAATATTTTTCTACGTAACAATAAGTATAAATGAAACTCATTTCTTAACAATTCTATAAAACGATAAAAACCGAAACCGAGCGACTAATGATGATTGCCTGACAATGTAGCATTTAGTCAAGCCAAAATTGTCTTGAGGGAATACCTACCTAAGCAAGACTCAAACGAATTAAAGGTATTTATTTTTTTAAACGTTAGTATATCTAACGCTAAACAAGCAAATGTAGAAATGATGTTCAATAGCAACTTCAAAAAGCTACCTCGGGTATCATCAAAATAAGAGGTAACTAAACTGCTGGTATAGGAAACTTTTCTCAAAAGGAATAATACTACCTGTTTAATGATGAATCAATCACATTCACTCAACAAGTGACGCTGTATGGTGTCCGCAACCTGTCTGCACAATAAACAGTTACCACTTTCAGCGCATAGATATGCAAATGTGTCAGCTACAGACGGATCCGCAGTTTATGAATGTCACCTTCGTATTGAGTAGGGTTGCCTACGGAAATACTATTGATTCAATAGAAAACTACAATCTTGTCTTAAATGAAAAAGGAACAAACTAAATAAATAACAATATAGTGGGACATTAACACACACGGTCATATGATCCCAAACTAAACAGAGCTTGTACTATGGAAACCAGATAACTGGTAATACATATAATACTTTTCTTTTGTAAATGTATATATACTTAAATATAGATAATTACACCCAGACACAAGACAAACAGACATATTTAAACAAATGTTAGTCTCGGGTGGAAATCGAACCCACGACCTGCGGCGTGAAAAGCAAGTATCTCACCGACCACGCCACCGGCCCGTCAAATTGAATAGCTAAGGAAATAAACTAAAAATATAGGACGGCAAGAAGAGATAATTCTTATTGATAGAAGAGAATATGCGGACAAATATTGTAAAATAAAATATTATACACATAATTGAAACGAGATAAATAGCAACTAAAAGACTTGACATTTATTAAAACAGTCACAGTTTTTGAAGAAGCAAAGAACTTGGATGAACATTGTACAATGTTCACTTTATTTATTCTACGTTACAAGACAATGTTGCTTTTGTGTCTAGCAAGCAACCCTATTTGTCGCCACCGAGACGTCAGTGATACAGACATTTTACGACTAACCCGAATATGCAACAAAATAAAGCAAAACTTGCGAAGAGCGACGAACTCTCTTAACGTCTATTTCCTGGGATGATGTTCCTAATGACTACTTCAATAATGTTTTAAGAAACTCATGAAAAAATAGTGGATGAACACAATATAAAAATATTAATTAATCCCTGACCAAAAAAAAGTACTCCGTGAGTGTTTTACTTAAATTATTAGTACTTAGACAACCGAGCTTTTTAGGATGATATCAAAGATATCAAAGAGCTCCCAGTAAGACAAAAGAAATGTTAAAAAAAACTGGATTCGAACCAGGATCATCAGGTTTCGTGACCGTCTAATCGCCCACCATAACCATTGTGGTGAAATTTGCCTTCGTGTTCTAATTACATTGTAAGTATCATTTATCATTGGCTGAAGACACAAATAAAACGGAATTTTCTAAAAATAAAACCTAGCAAGATCGATAAATCACACCTGAACTCCCTGCATACCAAATTTAATGAAAATCATTGGAGCCGTTTCTGAGATTCAGATTATGTATTAACTACATACATATTTACAAGAATAACTTGTTTAAAGGTTTAAAGATATATAGATTAGATGAGCTATTTATTTTACAAAAATAAAGGAAATCTTGATTTAGGAATTACGAACTAAATGTAAGCGAGTGTCTGAAACATTAAACTAGTTCACGATAAACTACCTAGCTCATCTTGATAAGATTTTCCACGGAAATCAGACTACAATACAAACATCAAAATTGCCATCTAAAATTATAACAGTCAATGCATAACTAGTTTTAAAGCAGACACTACCTACTAAAACGAGTTACCGAAACAAGTTGACACTAACGTTATTTCTAAAAAAGCCGCAATGTATGATTAGCTAAACTAGTTTGAACAATTATAAACGAGTAGGTAAGTGAATATGAATAAAACCGGTAAAAAACGTACAAGACGATGTACCAACGACAAACTTTAAAATATTTCCTTGCAATTTACGGGAGACAGCCAATTAGTATCTGTTTCGAAATAAGCAACAACTCGCTAACTGCCAAGATTCTTCACGACTGACGGGAATTTCGTCAAGTTTTGAAACTTAGCGGTATCAGAGACATTTGCTTACCCAGGTGAAATAAATTGATGTTGGCATTTTAAATTATAAACTTGGAAACAATAAGTTACTTCAAGACAATAGACATGACGAAGGCTAATCTCGTTAAATAGTTGAAAGAAGACCTGTACCCAGCAATGGGTCACTGGTCACAAAAAGGGTAGAAGCGAAGTAAATAGACATGGCGGTAGACTGAGGAAAACATGGAGAGATGATCTGGATATGTTGAATAGTATAATATAGGGTAGTGAAGGTCTTTGACCACCAGTGGAACAATATATAATGCAAGACCAAAAAAATTGATATTATTTTAAATATTAAAGTACCAATCTCCAGATTTATTTAATAAAATCGGGTCTTCGGAGAGCTAATTTAGTATTCTACCAAAATATTTTGATTTTGCAAATTATCCATTTGCGTATAAAGATCAGACTTCACAGGGAGAAAATTATACTTCATTGCATTACACAATCTGACAAGACTTGATTAGAAATCTGCTAAATTCAGCTGTATCGGCTTAGATAGAGGTTAAATACATTATTCATAAGCTAGAGCTAATTTAGGCTTTAGTATTCAAAGCATTCAATAGAGGGAAGCAGTGATTACCTACAAGTTGCTTGTCGCTCAATGTGGTAACGGTAACGAAGATAACACTACACAAAGTATCCTAAAGGCGCTCCCTGAGCGAATATGTTCACACAATATACCGCCTTATTATTATCCTTAATGTTTTCATCGTTGCTTTTATTTTATTATTATTCTAATGTCTCCAACAGATTTGGCAAATTGAATAGTTTTATTTGTTATTTTAATTGTAAGTGCTTATGGTTTATATTCGATTGAAATGGTTGAAACCACATTTTGGGCGCACGTGTGTTTAACTTTGCTTTAACTTATTTATTAGTGTCCCACTCTGCAGTTACTTTGTTTCAGTTGTTGTAGTGTAGTTTAGTTTATCAATGTTAGAAGCCCATCTGTCACAGTAAATGTACCCTTAGAGGGTGAAAGCACTAATGGTTAACGCCTCGTTTTATTTCTAAAATTAATAGGCCTAAAATTTCTAGAAACATTTTCAAAATAGTTAATAACCTTTATATTCCAGGAAAATGGAATAATTTAAAAGAAGTTTATGATATTTAAACGGAATCCGCTCCACAAGAGTTTAACCTACACATATGTCTAACGCACCAAAAATACTTGGTATTGTATGTATATTTTTTCAATCCTATTCAGTGATACAAAATTGATGAAAACATTTATAATACTGTTTTAGAACAAGATAATATAAGATTTTTTTTTAAACTGCATAACGCAGTTTAATTTGGCGGAATGAATAAAAAAAATATCTATCCACCCGTTGAGCAAACAATACGCCCGTGTTCAGGACGCAACCGATATACGGTGGTGACACAGAAATTCAATAGATAGTCGACAACACACGGAAAATACGGCTGCTTCCGTTTTACGTAAAATAAAATTCACCCTACACCAACGCGCAAAAACATACGGGCATAAAGTACACTGCGGGACAAATTATCTCTTCTCTCTTGGGCACGGGTCTTATTTCAACTATCTAACGAGTTGAGAGAGTTTAAGCCTTAATGCACACACGCTAACCAACTGCAGGTTGATGTTTTTTTACATGTCTTCGCATGATTAGTTCTTAGACATGCCAGTTTCCTCTAAAACAATTCACGCAAAGATGACAATGATGATGTGTGGGCATGACCGGTGATTGAAAAAAAGCCTGTGATCTTAATCTTATTCAAAAGTAAGGCCAATACTGGTGGCCCACCGCTACAGGACCAATTATAATACCATTTTATACACCAAACTATATTTCACTCTATTGCGTAAACTTGTCCCACATTGTTCCCGTAGTTTCGAACGTCCGTGTCGGTCGTAAATCATAGAGGTAATTTAAATTTTGTCATTACAGCTAAACTAATGTTATTTGGACCAAGACATGCTGCTTCGTACCAAAACGTGCATTTATGTTGGAATAACATGTGGTGTAAATCAAAATAATCGCGCGCTTACAACATACATGTAGTATTAGGTATATGTACTTAAGAATTATAGACATAAAATAAAAGTGAAGACTTTTGTGTTCAACTTGGTTCAAAAAATTTAAATTAAAAAGAAAAGATCTCCTATTAATAGAATAGAAAAATTAGCGTAACAGTCACATGAGGCAGTCCTATAGAACAAGTGAAACAAAGGGGACAACTTGTAACTTAATTTATTTTAAAAAAACACAACAAGGATGAATCTAAAACATCCTCTTCTATGTCCTTATATCTCTACATCTTCATTTCTATAAACCTTTCAGCCGGCAGCTTCGTTCGCTTGACCTAAATTTTATATCATGCTCAGCAGTAGGTTAAAAGTAGCCTTTAGCCTTCCTAAATAAATGTGCTATCTAACAGTGGAAGAATTTTTCAAATTGGACTAATAGTCCCTGAGATTAGCTCGTTCATCTAAACAAACTGTTCAGCTTTGTAACAATAGTATAGATTTGTAGGAGGAGTTTATCCGTTGTAAACTTTATTAAATTGTTAGATTTATAACAATATTCGTGCGGGTGCCGTGTACGTGGCTCCAAGTGCACAATACATGCGGGTGAGGTGCGCTGCGTTTTATAGCCCAGCCATGTATCAAAGTTTCGCGAGCGCCCTGAATATCTACCAAGAGTCAGAACCACCAACCAACGAAACACGAACCGACTTTATATGGGAAAACGCAAACTTGGTTTAAAATTAGTTTGTTCACCTTTCTTGAGATCGTTACAAGAACAACTGAGGTGATAATATTATGAGTTATAATGAAAATATTACCTCAGATTATTGTTCTCGTTTGGTGAGTACTATAGCATCGTTTTGTTTGTGATAAATATTTTAACTATATGCAAAACACTGGGCAAGTCAACTGGGTAAAGTCAAAAACATACTAAGACTGTGTCCCGTTGTGCCATGCTATAATATGAACTTAGCCTTATGCTGGCTGCAGGGCAATAAAATGGAGAAATAGCAGAACCCTGTTTTTACTTTTTATTGCCAGCCTGCTATCGCAATAGTGCTAGAGTAGTACGACGTTGTAATTTTTTTCACTGGTCGATGATTGTTACTGACGCTGGACGGTTTAATACAGACATTTTTTCTTTCACGTGTACCTAATAGATTTACGTCCCTTGTTCATAAACGTCACATTATCTTAAATTAGCTAAAATAGGCTTATGATTCGTTTGTCTTTGTCTGTCATCTTGGCATTTATACTAGTAAGAAAGAGACCAAATCCATTATACTATAGAGGCTTATAAGATTTTTACGAGTAAGACTGAGTCTATGATTGCATCTATGAAACATTACAGAAACAGATATGACGGACACAGCACTGCTTGAGTAGGTTTTCTGTAGTACTTACGAGCAGTACGATGATGCAATACAGATGATTTAGCAAGAGTTTGACATTAATAAAACTTATTCAGTTATGTTACGTTATTCTTTCTATTTTAACCGAGATGAGAGAACAGGCTTCAAAAACTAGAATAGGTATCAAATAAAATGCAAAGCATTGTAGTCTTTAGAAGCGCACATATAAGATTCAAACATGCAAGCATTACAATGAAAAGGGGATGTAAGTTGCTAGCGACGGGGAATGGTAGAAAGCCAAGCGCTTGAAGCGACGTAGCCATAATATGCATCGTTTCATCAGAATTACGGAGCCCGCTCGAGGTAATCTTCACAAACTTCATTTTAGTCAAGTGAACACAAATTACATTCCTTTGAGAGTGTAAGGAGACCAAGTTTTGTGATTACCTATTTTCTGAGAAACATTTTAATACCGAAACTTTTTTTTAAGAACAAAGCGTTAAGTTTACATAATATATATTAATTAAGAACATAAATATACAATTGTTAAAAAACATGACCTAACTGAATAACAATCGCAAAACGAACTATAAAAATCTACACTAACTAATGCCTAATCTAAACCACTGCGACAATTTTTGTTTCGTATCGTTATCTTCCGGGAACGTACCCAAAAGACTAGCAGCATTGCTACGTTGGATGGCAATACCGATCCTTTGCCAGATATACCTACATATGTCACGTATGTTGTCAACTAGGCGTCTCGACAACTTCATGAACTTGAACGTGCTTCTGGGATCTACTAGCATTTTGGAGTTTGAATGAAAAACGTCCCTGTTCATTTAAGTTCCAATTATCAAATTATTATTTTCGTCCATGTTAATATTTAAGGTTAATTCTATAGTATATTCGTCGTTGGAGATTCAGTACAGTATGTAGAAGTGCATGCCCGCTTGACGATGATGGCGAAATGACCCCATATCAAGCAGGAGAGGGTTACCAACTAAAAACAACACAATACTTTTACCCCAAAGAATCATTACAGATAGAGGAAATTGTTTTGCATCTGGCGCTTTCTGCCAATATTAGCGAATTGTCAATTCCACAAAATGGAATCACAGTATGGCAGAATAGCAACGCACAATTTTTAAGAATATTCGAGCAACCAAATTTAAAAACACATAACGAGAAATCGAATTTTCCAATAGGTACGTTCACAGCAAAGCCGCAAAATGAGATAAACAAACGTTTTCAACGTACTCTGGGCTCCGTACAGTCTATGATTACTTTTCCTTCACTTTATAAAAGTTTACGGCGACGCAACGTACGCACTAGTCCGCTAGCCGCTAAAACGGTTACACCAATGTAGGCAGAGGTAGATATCACCCAATTTTCACTAGCTATGACCAGCTAGGTCCCATGCATACGTAATAGAAGGCGAGCCTATTGCACTTTACTGATCATCACTACGTAGTATAAAACAAAATCGCTTTTTCTGTCCATATATAGGTATGCTTAGATCTTTAAAACTACGCAACGGATTTTGATGCGGTTTTTGTTTATAGATAGAGTGATTCTAGAGGAAGGTTTATAAGTATAACACATTGCACCCATGCGAGGCGGTCGCTAATAAAATACAAAAAGAAAGTAAAAGGACACGGGGATGTATGTCATGACGAATTCTACCAGTTTGCTCTACGCTCTAAAAAGCGCTTTCTTTTTAAACTACCCAGCTGTCATTCACTTCAACCCTTTTTAGTGTCCCACTGCTGGACACAGTTTAGGCTTTAATCCACACACGCTGGCCAAGTGCGGGTTGGTGGATGTCACATGTCCTTGAATGATTAGTTCTTGGACATGCCGGTTTCCTCACGATGTTTTCCTTCACCGATATTGAGCAGCGGAGCTGTCAGCCGTCATTAGTTCCTAATAAAATAAGACGCTCGATTAGCCGCATTTAAATGTACGAGCAACAGTAGTCCGGCTAACTGAACAGGGTAATTTAACAATTTTAAGGAAGGTTTAAAAGGTGAGAAATACGCGGTACGAAGTTCGCTAGGACAGCTAGTTTTCTTTATATAAAATCAGAGTAACTAATTTTATAATAATGTCGTATGACTAAGCAATATTTTTTCTTAGAAAACGATTCACTGAAGCTTACACAGAATAAAGTGCTTCGTCATTCACCTATATACAGGGTGAAACATAACATTGTCATAATGTTAAGATCCTGTAAACAGTATTTTAGTATAGCCTTATAGCAAATCCTACTCTAATATTATGAACGTAAAAGTTTGTAAGGATGTGTGGATGTATGGAAGTATGTTTGTTACTCTTTCACGCAAAAACTACTGGACGGAATGAGATGAAATTCAGCACAAACATAGATTATGATCTGGATTAACACACTTTTTGTCCAATAAGTATCACATGGGTAAAGCGGTGGGTGGAAGCTAGTCTTTAATAAACCATATATGTTAGGGCTAGAAAATTATTTCATCTTTTAAATATGCATTCTAAATTTGAAAGTTAAAAACTAACTATATCGGTACCACCGCCTCGGAGAACATTGATTATAAATTCTTTGACGCGAAATTTTGACATATTAAATACAATTAAATGTAAGTTTTGTGTGTAAGTCAACATTAAGATTTGTATTAGCATGAAAATAGTGAAACGAATTATAATGAATTATACTCAAATGAACTAAAGAACGGTAAAAACTTGGAATGAACTGACAGAATAATATTGTGTAAAAAAAATAGTTTAAAAACAATAACAATATTTTTGTTTTAAATTATACAATGTAAATTTTGTTTTCATTTTATTTCTGGCCTTATACACCCTGTATATGCAAAACTTATGCCACATTGTCGAAGTTCATCCATAATGAAACTGTTATTTTGGCAAGGCGCGTATTTTCTTTGTACTGTCGTACAAAAGGCCTACTTTGATCCACCCACTTTCCGAGAGGTCCGGTACCAGCAAAAATCCCAACTATTCGGCATAAAAAGGGATAGGATACACTAAAAATAAGTTTTGGTAGGGTAATATTCTGGATGTTTTGAGAGTAATAAAATTCTTCATCTAAAACAATTATTAATTGAATAAATAAACGCTTTGAAGTTTATTAAAGTCTCTTATTCAACTTGCCATGTGTTGACTGACTTTTTGAAGATAGATTCTGTTCAAATTTGATGAACTCATGCGTATAATCGGTAACAGTGCAATACAGTGCAGTGCACCACGGAATCAGTTGTTTGGAGTTGTAAGGTATAAAATGTATTAAAAGCTCTTATTCAAATTGCCGTATGTTCAGACTGACTTATTGAAGATAGATTTTGTTCAAATTTGGTAAACTGCATATAAACGGTTACAATGCAATAATATGGGCACTACGGAATCAGTTTGATGATGGAGTCGGAAGGTTACTACAGGAAGGAGTTCCTGAAGACAGTAAGATTAGCCTTAACGAGTTAGCACATTGCGCTGCTAGTCTTTATAGCTCGTTTATTTAAGTAAAACTTTGTTAACTTTTTTTTTTATATTTATTTAGATCTCTTTATGCATACACTAGCTTTAACCCGTTTTTTTGTCCTCCTCATATTGGCGAAACATAATTATAGTGATAAATTTAAGTAGTACCTACACATTATAGAGTGGACACTAATTAGTTTTGTTATGAAAGAGGTACAAACGTCCATCGATCCTAACGTACATTCAACCACAAAATTTTAAGTCTTTGACAGTAAATAGCAAGTGAAAAAAATGTATAAAAACCTGCTACGGGTATCATATTCGGAAAAATATAGGCTAAAATACGATCCCTAAAAAGTCGAGCTGAAGTGTCACCATAAACACCGATTCTTGGCACAGTAATCCGGCCAGCAAGGTACGCTTTACACTTACTTATGGCTAACAGAAAATAGAGCAAAATGTTCACACCAAAATGTAGTAGTTACCACTACAGATTAAGTCTAATTCTACCTTTGATCCTAGTTAGCTTATGGAAATGGTTTTCACTATTTCATTTTATGTACCTACTTTATAAAATATTACCGAAATTATCCTATCAAATCCCATGATAGTTAAGATGAAAAAGTAGTCTGTTAAGTAAACTTTCTGAAAAGCATCAATTTTTCAAAATATTTTTTTTTTTCGTTATCGTGCAGTTACACAATAGTTAGACTCCCAAAAGAATTATAATAATAAATATGAGGAAACTGGCACAACCCCGTGATGTCTGGATGTTATAAGGAAGGCTTTTGCCCAGCAATGAGAAGATCCAGTATATTAATAAAAAAAATATTGGCAGTTATAGGAACTGCTGAACTGTGAACTCACGAGATTTTACCCATGTAATAAGCGTCCAACGAACACAATACGCGGCTGCAGCGTGCATGCGCCAGTCATGAGTAGGTATGTCGGAGACGCCAGTCAATAATATTTTCCCCTACTAAAAAGAGCCCACCTTAGCTAAAGAAGTTTTCACGTCAATAAAGAGGAAAGTAAAGTTACCCGCACATTATACAAGTCAAACCACGTTAGCTGAAACGTGTCACCGTGTAAAACATGCTTGTCAAATAAACAAACAAACTACAAAGTAAGTAGTATACTTTAACGATGTGGATATGTACACGACAGAGCGTGTTAAGTTGCTTACCTAACGTGAAGCTAATTGTCATATTTACTCGACAACTGAAACTTTCTCCTTGAACACAAAATAAGATTATGCAGAAGGTTTGCTTCCTATTTTGAGTGACAATGCTGTATGGCTTTTGTTAAATAAAGTTGCTTACATAAAATCGTAAGAGTGCTGTCGTTGAATTAGATGAACATTATTAAAGTTTAACAAAAAATATGTCAGTTAAATCTGTTATCTTGATATGAGTTTTCGTTTTACACTTTTTTAACTCATACATCACCTTATACGAACGTAATATTTATCCCAACAATTTTTTATCATGAGATTATTACGCTGTAGGTGCCGATAGTAAATATATATTAAACTAGGTAGCCTATGTTCTTTCTCAGGGTCTAAAGA
This sequence comes from Meganola albula, assembly GCA_936450015.1. Taxonomy (NCBI): domain Eukaryota; kingdom Metazoa; phylum Arthropoda; class Insecta; order Lepidoptera; family Nolidae; genus Meganola; species Meganola albula. The sequence goes on along the minus strand of OW388155.1, from coordinate 4,668,499 downwards.
TTGTCTGTGCCAAGTTTTATCAAAATCGGTTGAGGGGTTCAAGCGGGAAAGCGTAACAGACAGACAGAGTTACTTTCGCATTTATAATATTAGTAGGGATTAATTGTTGGTTACTTAACTGTATTATACATTATTTATATATTTAAAACTTAAAGCTGTAGCTAACATTGACTACAATCATATTTCATGTACCTAGGTACTTACTAAGTTTGCGATGCATGACAAGCGGACATCTGCTGTCACTTGTGATTTTTCATAATGTCAATTGTTTCGTTTCCCTGATTATTCTCAAAATCGATTTCAAATTTTATTGTGATTTTTGGAAAAAAGAGTTTGGCTAGGTTTTTGTCACCATAACATCATAAACGTAATCATCATAAAAAGTAAACATTCCTGAACAAAGATGATGGGAACTTAGCCTTCCGTTAAGTTTATTCTGTTTTGTGTGTTTGAACTACTGAAAATTTACGTTTTCAATCTTTCAGGTGTAACCTTCCACTTAACCGTTGTTGATTAAACTTCTCACATTAAAATCTCAAATTATAATAATCTAAATTTCAAGTTGAGTGCTTAGACGTACTAAATTTTGTAAGGAGAGTCGCGGCAATTACCTTAATAACCATGAAGATCTCAGATTATATTAAATTTATTGTACGATCTGAGTCTTAAATTTTAACCCATACAATTAACCATCAATCTTGCTAGCACGCCAACCTTTTAGTGTACCTCAGCTGGGCACGGGTCTTTTCTCAACTATCTTACGAGTTAAGAGAGTTTAGGCATTAATCCACAGACATACACACACACACACACACACACACACACACACACACACACACACACACACACACCTGTCTAAGTGCGGGTTGGTGGATGTCACATGTCCTGGTGGCGCAGAGGTACGGTTAGAAATTTAAGGTCGCGGCTTCTATTTCCAGTCGTGCCCACACATCTTTGTGTGAATTGTTTCATTACCGCTGCTCAATAACGGTGAAGGAAAACATCGTGAAAACTAATCATTCGAAGACATGTGACATCCACCAACCCGCGCTAGGCCAGCGAGTGTGGATTAAGACCTGATTCGTAAGATAGTTGAGAGAAGACCCCTGCCCAGCAGTAGGTCCTTAAAAAAGGTTGAAGTAAGTGACTGCCCGTATTCTCAGAAACTGCTGTTACGACATATACCTACCCATTCTGATGATAGATTGGTACTCTACGTAAGTGTGCTCCTACATACCATGCTGCTTCCCAAGTCAATAGAATTCCTAAAGGATACCCACCAAATTATTTATTTTCTTATATCTATCAGATGACGATCAGATCTAATATTATTAAGATAAACTCCTAGTTCAAGTAAATAAAATTGACGACTTTCTAGGTATATCAAATACCGTAAGCTCTAAATTGCTTTGAAAATTAGCACTAAATGAAATTGCAGCAACTAGTTTGTCACATAGGAGCTCATTAACCTAGCTGACTTGTACTTCCTCGAGATAATAGCCTAGAGTTCAGAATACTTCCTTTTTGCTCGTGGGTGTGAGATTTACTGCTGTTGTTATTACTAGTCGTAAAATATATAAAATTAGGAGTTCGCACGACCGTACCTAGGTATATGTTTTGTATAGATTTTTTTATTTTATTTTATACTATGTATTGAGGTGTTATCTGCATGCTTAATTGAGTAATATTTTCAACAAAAATGTATTTTTGTTTATAAAATAAATGATATGATGATGATGATTATATACAATAAATTAAAATAAATAAATTAAATATTTTATGTTAAGTAAAGAATATACCTATGTAACAGTATCACTTAGTTTTAAAATCTATACACATAAAAATGAATCCCTATTTCCCTTGGTCACTCCATCACACGTGAACATCTAGACTGATTTTGCTAATTGTTTTTTTAGAATATTCCTTTAAGTACGAAGATGAATTTTTCGCAGAGAAAAAAATTTAAAAAGAAAAATGAATCCCTATTTCCCTTGGTCACTCCATCACACGTGAACATCTAGACTGATTTTGCTAATTGTTTTTTTAGAATATTCCTTGAAGTATGAAGATGAATTTTTCGCAGAGAAAAAAATTTAAAAAGACAATCTCCTCCGAAACGGCTTGACCGATTTTTATGTAGGTAATCTTATATCTATATTCAATAGGTCTGAGAATCAATCGTAATATTTTCGGACCTGGTATGTGGCACTACTTTACCGGGAAGGACGACGTCTACGGGGTCGGACAGTAATAAATAAAATCTTTACATTAATTTATATTAGGTATATAATACTGTCTTAGATTTACGCGAATATTACACATTGAAATAGAACTACTTTTTAACGGATTTTATCGCGGTTTATTTTAGATTCTTAAAAGACTTTGAAACGTCGGGATTTAAAATCTTAAATAGACTGCGATGAAATTCGTTAAAAAGTTGTTTTATTTTAATTTATATTATTTCACTGGCGTAATTTACCTAAAATTCTAATAGCCCGCTACATAAATTATGTCTAATTATACAAAGAAAGAACTGTACAATAAAATTAATGTTTTTACTAATGAATAATGAACCACCTATGATAAAGGATAATAAATGTATACTGTAATAATAATGATGGCGGTGTACATTGAGGGTAATTAATTAAATTAAGCGTAGGAACATTTTTGTGTATTACAATTAACGTCAAGTTGGGACTTTAAATAGTGTTTGTGTTTATTAAAGATAATGTAGGATCTGTATTGCCATCCAACGCGGCAATGCTGTCAGTTTTCTGGATACGTTCCCGGGTTAAAACGATGTGGTACAACTTTTTGAAGCATTAGTTTAAGTTAGGCATTAGATAGTTCTTTATTTAGGTTGCTTAAAAACGACTGTGAAGATAATGTAATATTACGTACGTACTAGTAGATAGTGGAAAATTCAGAATCAAGAGTATTTTCATTATTATTGACACTATAAGGACCAACACACGACATGTTCATAATTCCATTTGGTCAACTTTAAAAAATGCATCTCATAAGCAGAGATCAGAAATATTCAATGTGTTTTTACTGCTTTAAATCAAATAATAATACATCTAGTACGGAACATTTCGGCATTCATATTTCCACAGGTACGTCAAGATACACAACTTATAGCACTAACACACTAATTATAAAGTTACCAAAAGTTAAATTATTAATTTTATAAATTTAGGAACCTTACAAAATTTCAACAAAATGATACTACCTGCCCGTTAGTAAGCTTTTTTATTCTGTAATAGGCTTGCGCTTGACTACAACTTGCCTGATGTTAAGTAAACCTTTAACATAAACTTAACCCCTTAACTATCTACTTACCGTATTGAAATCAGTGATGTCCTCTTTTGTATCGATAAAAATTGAACTTAGACACTAATAACATTGACAGCAAGTCCGTACCTGAAACAAATAGAATAGAAAATTAATTTTAACATTCCACTACATTTTGGTACCTATTTGACTATAGTCCATGTATCTGTCACCCTCACTACGCTTAGGATGATAACACCCGATATTGTCACTGTAACATTATACTCCTATCTGAATACTACACAATCACAAACGCACAAAGGATTTTCCAACTCCATCAAACAATTTTAAATATTAGCAGACTTAAAACAAAACAAAAATACCACTTCGCTTCTATAGATTAAAGTCACGGTTTCAAAGCTTTTCGATCAGAACGCGATTAAATTTGAGTTCAACCGATGCACGATGTTTATTGTTATTGGATCCTTTTACAAATAGATGACCTTTGACTTCTTGATTCTATATCTTACTTTTTAAAATATTGGAGATAGTGTCTGATCAAAATAAACAGAGATTTACTTTCTTTAAAACCAGATAGTTATCATTAATATAACGTATTTTAGTTTTTAGTGTTTACATGTGACTGGGGGTCAGAAGAACTCCATCAAGAACAAATACTTTAAACTTTAAGCTTGATTTATTATAATAAGTATATTTTTGTCATTCAAAAAGCGCAGTTCTCTTTTATTCCACTTTTTTTCCCTCTTTAACCTCTCGTATCTCATTTCAACTTTCTTACCTTTCTTTTCTCACTCCGACCCCTTTCCCCTCTTCTGAATGATCTCAGCTAGTCTCGCCAAGGTATAAACTGTCAACTTTTTTCTACATTTATCAATATCTTTCGCTATATTCGGTAAAAAAATGTTAGTATTAAGCCACTGACACTACTAATTAGTTACATATGACTTAGCAACTAGATACAGCATTATATTACCTAATTATAAACTTAATAGTAAGCAATGTGTTAGGATCCAGTTCCTATCCATGCATCACTAAACGTCTAAGATTATTAAGTGCCAACTTTGATGAATCGATACCGTACGTGAGTTAACATATAAACTCTGTGTAGCACAACACTATCATGCTAAACGAAATAACGGAGGTATCGTTGCCAAAGTCCACACGTCCGTGATGAGATGGCACTCGTTTTACGACCCGACTGGCCATTCGCAATCCCACTAGATGGGACGGACTGGGACGCAAGCGCAACAACATTCTAGTGTTTATGTATTAGTTTTATTTCTTACGCGGAATAATCTACAGAAGTCCCGCTATACAGAAAAAAGTGCAGTGTCTATTTTTTTAAGTACATAATTCGTATGAGACTGCTTTATATATCGAATGCTAGCATTTGCATATACCTAAAGGGCAAGATTTTGGTTCGAATACCGAGTCAAGTAAAACGGATTTTTAGCAGTAGAATAAGAATATCAGTTAGGTATCCGACGAAGCGCAATTGTAATTTTTTGGCTTTCGATTATGTTTCCTTGCATTTGATTTAGGCTGATTGAATATAATCATTACGTTGTTTAATAGTTACTTTAAATACTTTAATAAAATCTATTTTTATTTTTACTCAGTGTGTATTTTTTTATGGTTGTAAAGAGTAAACCTTCTGTAGATACTTGGTTGTACAATAAGAGTTCTGTTTGATGTCGTGATAAAAATGTTGTGAAGGCATATGGACCGAGTTTTAGTTTGCGACGAGATAGTACAAGTTTTTATTATTAGTTTTGGACTTGTTGTTTGAACCTGCGATACGACGGAAGCTATGTGTACTGGTGATAACTGATAAAATAGTTTGTTTTGTTTCGCATTTCTAACGGACGCTTGCAGCTATTCATTTGTTTTGCCTCTACATAACAATGTTCTAATACTTGGAATTTTGAAATCTGTGAGACTTGAATGCACTTACTCATAATATATAATTTCATTCATTGATTCCATAGTTACTCATAAATAAATATACTGAATTTAAAATTATTGTAGAACATAAACTTATCGTCCCTGGATATTCTAATAATTTCTAATAGTTCTGGATATGGTCACAAATTTATCGTCTTAAATTGTTTGGATTCCGAACGCCAGAAATATATGAAAAAAGTATACTAAAGAGGTTGTTGTTTGAAGGAGAGTACCAAGACTACTTGAAGCCTCGGCCACTACCGTACTCACTAGCAAAATAAAAACAATATACCTACATTGTTTGATACGTGCCTATCATAAACTGTTAATTTTTTATAATTATTTGCCATGTGGTAGTGTTTATGATTAATTGATGACAAACAACTTTCCCAAGGAAACATTTTTTGGGAGTAGTTTTCTTCATTAAATTCGTTATAATAATAATACTAAGCAGGATTGTAGCGACAACAATTATTGAGTGTAGATTAGGAACTCCCTATTGCGCGACCTAATAGTAAACAGCTTTAAAATAAAAAAGTTTCTTCAAGAAATTTCTTTGGGTAAGTTGTTTGTGATCACTAGCACAAGTTCAACAACTTGTGATCACGTGCTAACTTATTTCACATTAAAGTAAAGAGTACTGTTCAATAATTAGGCGACCAATGTCTAATGTGACAGTAGGTACTTTTAACCTGAGAAGTTTAAAGAGGTTTTCAGTTGACAACTGCCAAAAGGATTTACAATGTGAGGACGAACCTCGGCTCGGGGCGTAATACTTAATAGGTAGTGAGGCAGTATCTCAGTAATTGACGATATTTACCATCAGAACGCGAAATACCTTCTCATAGTCATTTTATTTACTTATTCAAAACTTTTCATCACTTCACTAGGCATCATGACCTTTACATATATGTTAAAAGTACAATGCCATATTAACCAAACTGTCAATTATCAAGTACTATGTAGGTAAACTTTCTACTTTACTGTTACAGTGTGATATATTGTTGAATAGGAAACTAGCTGACCCAAATACTCTGTACGACTAATCGCTAGTTTTAAAATTACAAAATATCAATGAGGGTTACCAACATGCCCTGGCGATCTTGGGCACTGAATAACGCTGCCTGCCTACGGCCGATGTATCAAACTCGACGCGTGTGCCTTGAGTTGGAAACAAAATCGGTAAAAAAGTTGGTAGTGGGCGGGCAGCGAAAGGGATGCGTAACATACTTGTAGCATAGCTTGTAGTTATACAAAATACTGTCGACTTGGCTACCCGTCGCCATAGTATCCATTCAGTCTTCAAATAAAGGCCGATCGGTCTTGACTACGCTTCTAAATCTTATTCAAGTGTATTTGTTATATATTTCAATGTGAAATGTTTGGCTCTGAAACCAGTGACGCCGCCTTGGCTTTCCCAGTGTCTAAGCTCTAAAGTTTAACAACACCGGGCTAGAGCATAACCATAATATAAGTGCAGAGGTATCTCGTGATTTTATCTCAGAATAACACAGGACATTCAAAGACAGCAATTTAAAAACGGAAAGAGCAGTGAAGATCTTAAACTCGAAGAACTTTAAACTACTTGTTTGCAGTATGAAATGTTGTTATTGCAGTTAGGAGAATTGCAAGAATATTGCAGTTATACCAACTGTGAAATTAAACAGTCACGAGCAAGTGCTGTCTAGGGATGACGATGTTTTGACGTGATAACGTCTTTAAAATCGTTTTAGTCGGGTGACATGTTCAGAAACTTGTGTCACACCAAAACCTCACGAGCGCGATCGCAGGTATAACGAGAGAGAGACGGACCGATCTCCCGTCTCATCTCGAGCGCTGCCAGTCATTCCGTGAAACTTGTCACGCGGAATCCTCACGAGCGGAGGCTGGCATAGCGTTCGGGTGAGTGGACCGATCTTCCGTCTCTCTCACTCTAGCGGCATACAAACGAATGGAGATTTTCTCGTGCGGTTAAGTTTTCGAATAAGACGTTATCACGTAAACATCTCGATCGTAAACCTACTTTACAAACAACCAATTTTTTGTTTTGTCCGTCATGCGTCAGGCAGATAAATTAAGAATATTGGACACGTTCTTTTTCATTTAATTTGTGTGATTAAAGATTACGGCAACACGTCCAAGCGAAATTTCTTAGGAATCCAAACAAGTAGGTACCTACTTACATAAAAATATTCTTATCACAACAAGGTATGATATAAGCTGTTTTCATTTTCAATGCGTGTTGTTATGCTGCTATAAATAAGCAGTGTAGGTATGTATATTTAATAGGTGAAAACAAAGTTCACTCTAAACATGTTAATAAATAAATAAATAAATAAATAAATAAAACATACTCCTCCATCCACACCACAGATCAGATATAATACTAGTAATCCACACATTCTTAAAGTGTGTATGTCTGTGTGGCTGTTGCAAGGAAAGGTTGCAGAAGTATAATGTAGCTGGTAGCAAATAACTCGTTATGTCATGCATGCTTCTCCTCATGATCACATCTCATTGTTATGTCCGCAAGTTAAAATACCTAGAACAGGGTATCGCGATTCATCGCAGACAGAAGCCTGTATGAACAGAGAGAGCAAATCACAGTAAGGCGACGAGTAATTAAAGCAAACGTTTTCACTGGTCACTTAGCGAGGCGATTACAAAAGATCTAAATTAACAAAAGGTATGGGATTGCTAACCTAATAAATGTCACGTGACAATTTTATGTCTGTCTCATACATTTTGTTATTTTCAATCATTCGTTATCGCTTCGCTGCGTGACTTTGTCCATGGGCCCTAGTGAACCTATGTATCATATCTATAATCTATATAGATAAAAATGAAACCCGTTTTCCGTTGTCACGACATCACGCGTGAACGGCTGGACCGATTTCGCTAATTCTTTTTTTAAAATACTCCCCTAAGTACAAGAATGGTTCTTACGCAGAGAAAAATAAAAAAAAAGAAATTTTAGAAAGCGAAGTAGTGCCGAAAACGGTTTAAATACCTTTTATTTATTATTGGTTATATTCGGTAGGTCTGAGACCCGGTAGATGGCACTGCTTTTCCGGGCAGAACGACGTCTGCCGGGTCCGCTAGTATCATATAGTATCTCTCGGAAGATAGATATTTCTTCTTCGTCAGGTACTTCTTTTCTAATTAAAAAAAAAGAAAATGTAGAAAGCGAAGAAGTGCCGGGTTAGATACCTATTATTTATATATATTCGGTAGGTCTGAGACCCGGTAGATGGCACTGCTTTACAGGGCAGAACGACGTCTGCCGGGTCCGCTAGTATCACATAGTATCTCTCGGAAGATAGATATTTCTTCTTCGTCAGGTACTTCTTTTCTTCTTGAGAAACCTTAGTCTTGACTACTTTGCTTTTTCGTCATAGCTAAAAGGTCAGTTAGATGCAAAATACAAAATTTTGCAATGGCCAAGGCCTAACGGTTTGTGGATATTGTAATATCGTTATCTTTCTATGAGTATTCATCTACATTCCAACAAAATGTCAGCAGCTACTTTAGTTTATCTTTTATCTAACAGCATTGGTACGGGTACAAATTATACTTACCTAAACCTTCCTCATGGATCACTACGTCTATTAAAGTTTATTGAAAACAGACAGCGAAAGCGACTTCATTTAATAAGTATAGTACTTCTCTTTTTTCAAGTCGCTTAAAATAGGTACCTAAACTAACCTCAAACTGTTCCAATATTCGGCTATTTCCGCTCCGAGGCGGCACAATTTAGTTACAGAAGTGCACAGCCGTGAGCCGACCGATATTACCGCATGACCACTGTCGACCTCTACCTGTGCTAATCCTATTTTTGCTAACTCAATTTCAGTCCATGCTAGACATTGAATATTCAGTTTTGTCTGCTGTTTCTGGGTCAACTGGCATGTGTGCCAGGTTTATGTTTATAATGACTTGCTATTTTAGCAGTAGCCTAGATCGGCTCGACCGTTTTCGAACGGCTCACTGAAAAAGTACGGTGAACCTTCAAACATACGAATTTCAAATCATTCGTAGTGCGAGTTCAGAGTTTAGAGTCAATATCTCAAGAACTTCCTCAAGAATAGTTTTTGCCGAAGGGTGTCAATTGCCGGAAATTTGGCGGTAATCTACGCGACTCGAACATAAATGTAGGTATTATGCACAGAATTATACAATTAAGTTATGCGTAAAACCGCATCGGTTAACCCACTTCTAGCGACGTCAAGGCAAACCGCTGTGTCGTCTCCGGTTTGTGATTTGGCTACCTACCTCTACATAAATGTTACTTCAGTTTAATAACAACATAACTTAAGGTCAGTCCACACACTAGTGCGAAGAAACAACGGCGCGCGTGCATTCTACAAAAATAGAGTAACTAACTAAATATCATACATTTCATCTATAAAACTGAGGTTTATATCTGTATATCTGCACGTGGCGTCTTAGCGCATTTTTTAAATTCTAAAATAGGCTTGCGCTTCACCGCTTAATTGATGTTAAGCTAACTCTACAATAGAATGCGCTTACCCAGTAAATACAGATTCACTCGTGACTTCAATCGAGTTCAGAAAATCGAGCTACTTAATAATTTTATTTTTTCTTAGTATGTTAGATGTCTTTTTATTCGATACCTGGATTCGAATCCCAAACAATGTAGTTATTAAACCAACAGGCAGCTAGTATCACCTATGAACTAGAAAAATTTGTATGCGTATAGAATAGAAAGCTTAAACTAAATTTATGCAAATCTGACTAGCAAAATGTTAATCTAGACCAAATCAAATACAATTTACTAGGTTTTCCATTAGAACTTATATAACAGATGCGGTTTAATTTGATTATGAGTAGTACAACACCGTATGATTTCGTAGGTACAGTCAGCATAATTTATGAACAGATTCAATATAACAAAACATCTAACATTAATAATAATGAATAATGTGTCGTGAAGTGAGAAAAAAATTATCTTGTCACCAGTTTACAATAAACACTAAACAGTCTTTTTCAGTCGTTAAGATGTTTTGTAGTATTGAAATTGTTTATCATCTATTGAAATTCGAAATCAAATTTAAAATCATTTATTTATTTTGGAATCAGAATATAATTAATTACTGTTTCAAGGTACCTACCATGCAAGATAAATCACGTGGCAACTACTAAGAAACACCGCCAAAAAACTTAGTAATTATTTTAAAATATAGTTCTTACTTCGTTAAGTGTGTTTTATTAGAGTGACTTCAATTATAAGCGTTTTATATCAGTGACAAAGTATGATGCTGACTGTACCTAAACAACAATTCAAATTTTAATTTTAATATATTTTCCCAACACAGTTCTAATAAAAAAGATTCTTTGGGAAGTTATTTGTAATCATGAGCACTAACCACGTGGTAAAGTATAAAGTTAAGATTCACCTTACATAATATTTATCAATTTTATACAATAACAACACACTATATTTGAGGATAATAACTAAAAATTATATAATTACCATTAAACTATAATAAGTTATGGTAGAAATACTTGAACAAAAGCCGACCAAAAGTTATACCCCTACCTGTATAACATAACGTAGGTCGTGCACAGGTCAACTCCGCACTGTAAACCCCTTGACCCACAAAATTCTTGGACAATAAAGCCAAAGACTGCGCACGGCGTTTCCATTAAGGCGACAATACCTCGGATGTATGGTTGGAGCACAATAACATGTGCTAAGGTGTAGGTGCCTATTGTTAGACGTTATTAGCCCGTCTTCGAGTTTAACTTATTGTTAGATTTAAATATCGTTGTGAATTATGATTATTTTACATACTACGTTATGGAGTGTGTAGTGGACAATCTTACTTTCTAACTCGTCCTAATATCTTTCTGAATAAATTCGTGCGGGATCCTAGACAGTGTAGGTGTTCCGGGATTTGAACCGGATTCAAATCCCGAGTCTCTTCACGGCGCCGCGCCGCTGTCGATCCTGGCTTACAGATGTAGCAGTGGCGGGATTGCAGTGGTAGACGATTGGTGACGATTGGTTGGTAGTCCTTTGAAACAAATGACGAGGCCTTTATGGAGCAATCTAAGTAGCGTGTCCTGACCGGAAGTCTGCAGACGAGTGGTGGTTCTTCAGAGCAAATAATGAGGCTCACGGAGCTATCTATAAATGGTTTTATTTACGAATTATAAATCTACTTTAGCTATTAGGTATAAGGTAATTATCTCGGTAATTATCAACTATTACGAAATCATTATAGCTATTTTATCTAATCTTTATGGTGACTTTGGACTCCAAAACTAATATTAAAGTGAATTTCCATAAAATTACCATAAATCCAATTTAACTATCGATTAAATTAATAAGGAAACGGTACAAGACTAATAAAAAGTGTTAATTAGTGATGTAACAATTGGATTACAATCAGTTGCATCGTTTATTGCATAACATTTGTATGAGGTCGCGACACGCAAGACGCGAACGTATAGTTGGCAACCAAAGTTTGGTCATGCAAAACCAATCGTTCATTACCTGATTATAAACAAATTGCATACGATTAAGAAATATTACAAGTGTCTTCATTCATGTCATCAGTGTCAAGTCCATTAAACTAATGATTCGTTTTAATGATGACGCAAAACAAAATGTAATTATTAATATATAAACCACTGACTTAACTAACAGTGTGCACCTGCTTAAGTATCTAATTAAAACGATGCTGTCGTGATGCATGATTTAATTCGACAATGTTTGTCATTATTATTTCGCATTCAGTGCAATCCCGTATGTTGGCAATTCAAAATTGATCGTTATAAACACAATCCTTTCTTCTAGCAAAGTTAAAAATAAAAATACTTAGCAGTATAAAATAAAGCATTCAACAGGTATGATGGCATCAAATATTTAGTTCACTATAGCGTGACTCTAATTACTATGAATAATAATAGTTCAAGTATAACTCTTCTCACCGTTTTTATGAGAATCATCTAAAAGCTCCTGATTGAGACATTACTCAATACTATCATGTGTTCTAATAGAGCCGACTACCTATTTGAATAAATTAATTTATACTACAGATAATAGAGAGAGGAAATAGAGGGAGACCTAAGGAAAAACACGTCAGCAAGTATTGTCGTAATCGTTTAGTTTTCATTTCATTTTCATTTCATTTCATTTCATTTCATTTCATTTCATTTCATTTCATTTCATTTCATTTCATTTCATTTCATTTCATTTCATTTCATTTCATTTCATTTCAAAAACACGTCAGTAAGTAGCAGATCAAAAAGAAGTGAAAACTTTTATCGGAGGCCAACACGACACATTTAAAGTCATTGAGCCAATGAAGTAAGAAGTATGTATGGAAATAAGTATAATACAGATAATAATAAGTTACCTATAAGCTCCTACCGGTCGTATTACTAAGATAGCCAGTCAATTGTTATCACAGTGCACAAGTGTATACACAAACACAGACGCACTCTTAATACCCTTACTTGTCAATAATGTAAAAGAGACCCATCTAGAATTATTAAGTATACAAAGGAATAGTGAACCCGTTCAATAGTCGTTTCTGTCTTCTATTGGCTCTACGCTACCAAATAAACCACTTCATTTTCCTATCACCTACTTATTACAAGAGAATATTACAAGATACGCTTGGCATACTGCCTATCATCACATCAATCATAATTTCAAACACTAGCACAATATAATTTGCTATCTTCACCTGCTCATTCAATCACACACTTTACAGAATGCAGTTACTTAATAACCATTCACTATTGCTAAGCGTGGGAGTATTCGCGTAGAACCCTCATCATTGTACGTACCTACATTAGAACCTACAGATAGAATACTAAAGGAAGTCTGTTTGTTTGTTACGATTTTAGTTTCAGCTAAAATTTTGATGAATTTTGATTTGCGATTGATAGGTTTTACTTGTTCTGCCCCTGCAGTTTTTCTGTTCATCTATTTTGTTTTAGATACATAAGCTATTTACATCAACTGGTCCCACATTCTTCCTCTTTGGATCCATATCAACTTTTTTCCTCCTTTTGTCTTAAACAGATAAAGAATAAAGAGCTGAGTATAGTGAATCTTGGAAGAAACTGCACATATTACAAGACAACCCATAGGTAGTTTAGGTAGTCCTTAAGTTTATGATGACTATTGATTAGATTTTACTAACGGTTTTCACACAGACAAAACGGCACACATTAGCTAGTAATAAATATTCTTTATTAGCCAAGCTAATGTGATATTTATAACAATCTTACAAAGGCTGATAGGTTAAAACATTTCTCACTCTATCAGTCCATCATCTATCATTACAATTACCTTGAAAGGTAAAACACAAGCCTTCTGAATGGCAATTAACATCCGTTTGTGTGATTGAGTTAGTCATTTATCATAATTTTCTTTTATTTGATTTGGACTAATAACCATAGAAAAATATGTATAGTTAGCGTAAGTATCTGAACTTTTACCATATCCTCGTCGATCCTGGTCAAGCTGCTACGTTTAATGAACAACATAATAAGTGAATTTGACGTGAGACTCGAAAAGAATCTAATAAAATTATTACATAAGGTACCATATTATATATATGTACGCACGAGTAATAATTATTCCAATTCCTACACACATTTAATTTACATGAGAATCATATGTTTATCACCTTAAAAAATTTGGACATATTAAATCGCACACCGTTAATTTGGCTTTACGTTTCGACACGGGTTGTACCGGTCGTGGTCGCAAGCAGGCTGACTCTGGTCCGGTCTGGTCTGGTCCGAAAGGTGAGCGCGCTAATTGCCCGTTATGATAAATATGGATATTAATAGCGCAAGTTTAATAGTATACATTAACTCGCACCAATAAAGAAACCCGCTCGAGACTTGATTAAAAAAATACCATATACATAACTGACTAACTTATTTTGCTGACAGTCCAAACTGACATTAAAAGAACAAGTCGCCATTTCTGATTCATTTAATCATTCTGATAATACTAACACAATAATCATATGTACACTAATCCCTAATTAGCTAAGCCCTATGTGTATGTTACATTATTTTTTTAATAAATTTTATTTTTATATATTTTTTTATATTTCTTTACTGATGCGGGTCATACAAAATAATAAATAATCCACCTATCAAAATGAGAATAGCCCTAAATGTAAATTACCATACACTAAACGTTACACAATAGACAGAGTAAAGCTATTAGCATAAAACAGCATTTAATTAATCCGGTAAACTGTTAAACACCAAAATATTCTAATTGACTGAATAAACATAATACACGTAGGTGCGTCTCGGTTTTCAGTAACAAACGTTTATTAAAACAATTAAATCCAAGATAAATATTATTCCGCCCGCATTCTATTTATCTGAATAGACGTAATTGAAAACACAGTTAATATTGCCACCACAAAGGAGTCGAACACAAACAATTATTTTTTGAACCGCTGAATTCACGTGTGAATAAATGTTTTCGAACGTTGAAATTCATTAAGGCTCTACTTTGTGAATTGGATTTCTTGGAATACATTTTTAAAAGGGAATTAGGTACTTATTTAGTTCAGTTTATTTAAGATGGCGCATTTGTAAGGTTATACTTATATTAGATACTTATTATTTAGATTATTTTCTTTTCAGAATAGACCGTAGGTAAAAATTCTGCGTAACTATTTAAGAGGTTATTTAAGTGTGTCTTTGTGATTTCCTGATCAGGTTCCTGAATGACGTTTTAAACATCTACCTATTATTAGGATCGCTTTACAATGAATGATTAGGTACTTAATCAGCTAATCAATTTGTAAAACCGTAATATGTATTTTGTTATAAATATTATGTTGATAACATGAAATAACAGTTATGAGACATTATCATGTGAAATAGACAAGTTAATCAGTTAACTTCCATTCTATAAAACATCCTGCCGCACCGACATTTTAACACGACAAAAAAAGTGTTCTATTTTTGATAGTTTGTAGGAATAGATAAAATATATAGTTACATTTTTACAGAATAATTATGAGAATTATTCTCACTTATGTTAAGTTTTAATGTTGTTAGATTTTATGTAATTGTAACGAATATGATTTGTAAATGCCTCGATAAACTGTCGAGAACTAAAAACGATTAGCCGATCAGATGTTTAATAAAAAAACAACCAAATCAAATAATTTGCATATTTAGATAACACCAAATGGCATTTTCCTTAACAAATAGTATTATTATGCCATCAACTGCAATGTATTGGTAGATCGCCAAACGCCTCTGGGAAATGTGTATACTACTCCGAATCACCGGATTTATTACTTCCCTGTGTCGATATTTTATGATAACAATGCACAACAATAAATAAGAACTATTAAAGCCTTTCCTCTACATTTTTACTACTTTAAAAAAAAACTGTGAAGTTACACACATGCTTTGGATTATTTGCATAATGTCTTGTAATTACCATTTACAGCACGTTAGGTAAAGAGATTGAACGATTTAAAAAATATATATAATTGAGTTTGAATTCGAAGATTTTGTAATAAGCCGTGGTTTCCACGGTCCATAGATGGGGGAAATATCTCTATAGATACATAAAAAATACACACAGTGGAACATATAAACTCCTCCTTGTTTTGGGAGTGGGTTAATCATTAAAATCGGTTCTGTGGTTATGAAGATACGTGGTAGCAATCATTCACATACACACACATTTACTTTCGCATTTAAGTATAATTTTATGCAGAATGAACGATGACATTTATCGTTTGGTCAAACATCAAAAACAATCCAAACTAAGCAATACTCGCAGCTACTCTTATCCACTACCTTGCACTGACTGTCGCACCACTTAGTATGATGGTATCAAACATTAGCTGATCGTGGTCTCCTCTCAACAACTCTTTAGGTTGTTTGTTACCTTGTTATCTCTGCAAATTTCAACCAAATGCTTAGTAATTATTTTAAAATTAACTTTTAATTAATTACGCTTCAGTCACTCTACCTTCACTCTACGATCTGCCGCTGTTAGTAGACTTTCAGATCATTGTCATGATTAATGAGAAAATAATTTTGCTCCTCAGCTTAAGTTTTGTTTAACAAAACTAACTTAAGATTTTAAACTTCGTTTAGACTTTCAATTATGCTGAAATAAGTTTTCAATATTGCTTCATTGTTGTGTTTGTCGGTGATTAATGAAAACAATCTGATTTGGCACTTGATATCTGATAAATGCTTACTGTATTTAGTTACTTTGACATTTTTACTAAATAAATAAAGAAAGGTTAAACGAAATAAACTTATTTCCGAGAAATGTTTTAAGTTAGTCGCCTAATGGATTTCTTTTAGGTTTACTCTAAAAGCTTTCCATCTATCCTTAAACATAATCTCAACGAGCAAGTTGTGATAGGATAATATGATCATCTTTGAATATACGACACGACTAGGGACATATCTGCAAACAAGATTCAACAGGTTACCAATCAAGTTAAGATTATAACTTTTATTGGACTAAACAAGGGTAAAAAGAAAAAAAGAAATTAATCCCTTACTAATGAGATGTTTGAATTTAAAGAGTAAATTTGCTTAAAATACCTAGTTGATAGTTCTATTATGTTTACAATAAAAAACACTTCAAAAATACTTTAAAGTTAATTGATAAGTAAGCAACTACATTGATGCCGATGGTGGTTAGACAGGTATTACGAAGTTATTCAAGCAAAATGATTAAAACAAAATAATTAATATACCCCTGTAGTGGGTTTATTGATTACTGTACAAATTATTTAAATAGAATAATAAATCATAAAAAAACATTCAACAGTATTCGTCCAACTGTACCAAGAAGCAATTTTAGTTATTATTGAAGGGCTGGCTAGTAAAAATGCTTTTGCACGCAAAGCTTCTTTTGAAGCGAACGTAACAACTTCGTGACTAGAATTCAGGTAAGCAGAACAGTCTCATAACATAGTGGATGCTATGGCGACTATAGGCCAGTGGGTGATTGTGACCGCGTGCCCTATGCCAGTTGACCCGGTCTTGGAATGCCTTGGGAAAGGTAAAATGAAAATTATTTTGAAGTAATGGATGTACTTGTCTTGGAAAAGACAATACAAATTGCTACTAATAATGAAAACTACATCAAAATCATCCTTATAAATTATTGGCAGCTTGCAAATGGCTTACTTTTGTACATGTCTACTTGGATCCTGTATTTTTTATTCGATGTATAAAAAATAACAGTAAATATTTACCAATGTTTTGAGTAACTTTGGTACAATTTTCCATTTATGTGCATATTTAAAAGTAAATTTGAAGGAATTGAAATTAAAATGTGTTACGATGTTCCATTTTTCAATGTTATTGATAAACGACTCAAACTTAACGCAGCAGATATCTTTTCAAACAACAGCCTCTCAATATCATCACCAATATCATTACACAAGCTAATTTTGGCATTTAACTTAATTCGAATTCATTTCCAAGGTAGAATTTTATGATTTACAAAGAACAATGGCAGGTCTCCATACTAAAAAATGTCTGGAATCAAATCACAGCGTACCGTTATGAAAAAAATGTCAAAGGATTTGGCGTTAGTTCCAGAGTCTATAAATAGAACTAATTTTATTTGGGAAAGCGGGAAAAAAAAGATATTAGCGTTTAATTTTTTTGAGGTTATGAACTTTTTATAAACAGTCCATTATAGTAATCACGTATTTACTCACTTAATCCTTTATACTTCATCCACATAAAATCAAATAGAAACGGGTAAATAATATATTACGTTAGTATTAGAATAAGAAGGTGTCAAAAAGGTGTCATTTACAGAAATACAGGTTCTTTGTTAAATAACTAGTTGCACGGGCAAACCTTCCTTGGACTTGCATGAGTACTTTTAAAACTAAAATCAGCCATATAGATTCAGTTGTTTTCGAGTTTTATCGATATTGACATCTGTTATTTCATTTTTACATGTAAAGAGTTATTAAGCTTGTTGAATTGAAAGTCCCTGCTGCCCGGGAAAGGTGAACGCAGCATTGGCTACTACGGCGTGGTTAGTTGTGCCAGGTTCCTTAAAACTTCAGATAAAAGAATTCGAATGTGCGACTGCGGTGCGGTCTGCGTTCAACCTACTTATGAAGGTAAGGTTATGATATTATGCAAGGATAAATAAAAATCACTTTGTTAGTAATCATTATGTTTATTATCATTTTGTTTTTCATCATAATCATCAATAATTATTTCATCAAGAAAACCGGCTGGTGCTGATATATATTCTTGATATCTAGCCCATCGTAAATACCATACTAGAGTCATAGTGTTGGCATAACAGCCTACAGTACGCCGACCAACCAGGCAACTACAACAATTCTCAACTATGCCAGTTCTGCCAGGTACATTATTTTCAATAAGGATGTTCACATAGTATTGACATATTATCATATTGACATATTATCTTGATTTGATGCGGCTCCCCCAACACTTGTGGCACCTCCAACACTTGTGGCTCCTCCAGCACTTGGGACTCCTTCAAGACTTGGGACTCCTCAAGTACTGGAAAAACTACTGCACTACTTTGAGATCTTGCAGCATCAGTAGTAGCTCTACGTTGAGCTTCCCTTTGTATACGCAGTCAGTAAGAATGGCACACATGATCATGTTCTGTAATCTGAAATTAATATACATAACCTTTATTTATGGTCATATTTATAAGTGTAAATAAATTATTTATTTACTAAAGAACCGACATGTCAAAGTACACATTGCTATTGAATTCGCTTAAAAATAGCCAGGTCCTTGTCTGTTTTAAACCCAGATTAAGCACAAATATATTTAGAGAAAGGCGCCAATGGCAATAAAGATGTTCACTTATTAACTAAAAAGTTTCATTTTAATTTAAACTATATTACTTATAAAATAAGTGTACAGGACCTAAATATTGTCAGCAAAATGTGGACGATAGTCACCTCTGCTCACTTCTTTAGGTAATAGAGGTGTAAACATTATAAATACTATTTATTTTTAAGTCTGTTCCAAATGTACTAATCACTTCAACCCTTTTAGTGTTTCCACGGCTGGGCATGAATCTTCTCTGAATTAACATAAGAGTAGAGAGCTTAGGCCTTAGTCTAAACACGCTGGCCAAGGGCAGGTTAGTGGACATCACACATCCTGAAATCATTAATTCTTAGATATTCTGGTTTCCTCACGATGTTTTCCTTCACCAATAATATTAGCAGCGGCGATGAAACAATTCACACAAAGAGTGTGGGCACAGCCAGGGATCTAACCCACAACCTTATATTTCAAAGGCAAGGCCACTGCTCCTAACTGTATTATTATTATTCACTTAAAATATTAAGCATACCTGTCGTGGTGTTACCCTGCTTTCAATAATAGCAATCATGGACAGTTGCAGTTCAGTAGGATTGCTTCTTAATATCTTATCACTCCATCTTCTTTAAGTTGATAATCCACACAACAGACACACATGAGTGTGGCCTTGGTGACTTGATCCAGCTTGTTGATCTGCATTGCCTGAAACTTGTTGCTGTATATTCTGGTTTACTGTGAACATAGCGAGATCTCTGCATGCTTCACATACATGGTCTTCTTCTATGATCTGTCAACAACATATAAGTATTTTATTTAGTACGCCTTAGTTTGCCTATACATATATTATCTTCTATTCTATCATCAAATAATTATAGAACAGATACTTACGTTTTGTGGTATACCCAGCTGCAAAGTAAGCCGGCAACTCTCGGGTCAAGTGTTAAGACTTGGAATCGGCGCAGTGTGTTGACACATAATTACAGTTAATACAAAAAATACGCGCAGCACGCGGTTCTGTGGCGTAGTCTTCCATTGTTCCAGGGTCCAAGTCGCGAAAGAATAAAAGCAAAATCGAAAACATAACGACATCCAACAACTAAAAGCGATACAAGTATTCTGTTCAGCTCAGCTTGGGTGGATCTGTCAGTGTCAGTGTCAATTCAAGGTCTAAACTAGAGCTGTCAGTTGCTAACACGATCGATCCGATTACGTTCAATATCGATTCAATATTGTTATGATTCATAGTTATTTTAATTAATTAAGAATTTGATACAGGTAGTATAGTATAGTTTTAAAAACAACAATGACTAAAAATGAAAAAAGAAACAACACATTTCAATTAAATATGATCAAAACTTATGCAAACTATCTGTATCGATCTTTCTTTAAATAAATCGATACCCACATAATAATACCCTAAATCCCTATTTATTTCGTTGACATTTTTTTGATTATTTATTTATCAGTTGAAATACTTTTAATAATATTAAATAACTCCGGCTCTAACAAAAAATACGATTTATTTAATAAATCGTAAAAAAAAAAAAATATTTTTGCTATAAAAGAAATCTAAGGACGCCCACAAAAGTCCAGACAAAAATCTGCCATTGTTCTTTGGTTTTTAATGTCTCGTAATTAAAACTATACTTGTGTATGGTTGGTTGCTTGGGGCGGTTTACCAATATTAGCGAAGGTCATTGCTTACATCTCATGCATCACTTAACCTGATCCGAGAATCGTGCTTTTACATTAAACAAGTAGTTAGAAAACACTTAAATTCTCATATTCCATTTGAAAGGCGACGTCGACAGATAGGTAAGATGATTTAAATTAGTAAAGATTTAGGTCAGCTGTACTTATCGAATGGTATTGAAATAGAGCAAACTAGTCAGTATTAGAACAATACTACCAATTATGTATTCTGATTATTCGATGTCCTAGTTTCACGAACAGTTAAGTTTTAGATTTGAATTCATTCTATTATACAATCAAACACTGGGAATTATTGAGACGTGTAGGTGAAGATTATTAAGTTAATGGAGAAGTGGAGATTAAATTACTTTATTGAGGTCATAGTTATTTACCTGCCATAGTAAGTTTCTTACTAATAACATTTTGTGCCACTTTTAAACAAGCAATCAAGAAATCCAAATCATCTCAATTAATGGATTAAACATGATGAGAATTGTAAAATCAATTAAATTTTGAATGCTTTTCTACTAAATTATCACTACATACACAGCTTAGCTAAATAATCAGGTGAAAGTGAAAGTTCAACATATTCTCACAATCAGCATCAATTTGGTAATCAATTTGCCTCGATTCAAGAATCGTTTTGGAGTGAGAATTGAAAATTCTCTTCCGCGTAAGTGGAGGCACAACTCAGTGGGATACATTTTGGCAGCATTCCAACTGCCGTAATTTCCAAGTCTATAGTTCAAAGTGCAGATGCAGGAGAGTTTGAAGAATTTTTATGGAGTACTCAGCTAGTTTTAAGATAATTTTTATTAATAATAATAATAAAGTCATCTGATCCCAAACTAAGCAGAGCTTGTACTATGGAAACCAGATAACTGGTAATAAACTACATACAATACTTTTGTTTTGTAAATACATACATACTTAAATATAGATAATTACACTTAGACTTAGTTAAACAGACGCGTTCATCACACAAATGCTTGACTTGTATGGGATTCGAACCCACGAACTGCAGCGTGTAAAGCAAGTATTTTATCGACCACGTCACCTGACCGTCATTAAATAAAAGTATATGAAAAACTTATATTTTTTACATTACATCGTAATTTAAAAAAAAGTCGCAATAATTACACTATTAATAGTAACTCAAGATAGAGTAAACACACTAGTAGGTTGATAAGATCATTGATTTATTGGACTTGTCTCCCCTGTGAATAAAACTATAAATATTGAAACATAAAAAAATAGAAATAAAACTGGTGACGCGACTAGCTAGTATCTACACAAATAATACTCAAAAGTTTTGCCGTTCCTTCATACAATAACGTAATGTAAGCTATTGAATATAATAATAATAATAATAATAATAATAAATCATTTATTTCGATCAACTAATTGGATCATAAAATGCAATAAAATATAATGTCACTAAATTAATAAAATACAAGATTAATAAATTCAAATTAGAAAAAATCATATATTATTTAAAGAATAATTCAATTATTATTATAGTTAATAAATTTTGAAATTTAATTATTATTATTAATTTATTATTATATAATTATAACTTCAAAACAGGTGAACAAATTAACTTTCTTATTTTGTAATTATGTCTACAAGGAAAATCAACTTGAGAAACATTCACGAAAAAAAATTAGCGGTTACGAACTTTGCCGGGACAGCTGGTAAATGATAATATTCTGAAACGAACTAAATTCACAATTAACAACATCCTCACACGCATTATCTATAAATTCACGCCCACTATTCCTGATAATGGCAAGTTCAAATACAATTTTAATAATGACACTATAGTAATTGAAATACTCTTTAACGTTCCACTTCATATAATTTTATGGCATTAAAGTAATTGCCTGGATAGGTATGTTTTGCTGAAACATAAACTTATCGAAGAGGTTTCTAGTACCAACTCAATATTTCTTTAACCGCTGTAGGTAAGTACTAAAAAGATCATACAAGAACTGTCCTTGAAACTCTGAACCATTCCACTTGACGTCATATAATTCGACAAAGTTCTTATAATTTATAATAGTCGTATTTTGATTCGTTACATCTTCGTCTTCGTATTTCCTCTTAAACATACAAAGCAATTAATGCATTAGTCATTGCATTCGTGATTCTATATAACTGAATCGGATCACATCACTGATTCTGTGTGAGCTTGCTATCAATCACGTTCAGATCAATATCCCCTATTAGTTTGACGTCTTAGGCTTAAGTTCTATATATAATTAACTACGTCAACGGATGTATCTTATTCCTAAACTAGCTTCCTTGAACTTCATGAACTTCCTAAGAGAGACAAACAAACGTCATTTGATTATTATAAAGAGAGAGATTGCTACATTCTTCATAGATTTTATTAGACTCATCACGTGTTTCAATAGTAGGTATAACCAATTAAAACCCATAATGTTGCCCATATCTTTTAACTAAGTAGGTACTTAACCGCTAGCCAAAAATGTAGTAAGACTGGTTCTATCGTTCCTAAACTTGAATATTACATTCACAATTACATTAGGTACTAATCACGATACAACACCGACAGGTGTGGTCGCAAGTGATGCGTGGCCGCATAAGTTGTTCTTATTCATGCGAACACCTGAGAAACAATCAGAAAGACCTACAATACTTCGCTATGTTTCATCCTGCTGATTTCATAACTCGAGTGATTAAAAATAATCTGTACTAAAGCGAATAATACGAGTTCAATTCTATGCGCTCAAAACTACGAACGACGAAATATGAATTCAAATCAATGAAATCCAAACGAGACGAGCGTATCAATATTGCGAACATAACTCCAATTCACTGCGGCTTTAAAAAGGTGGGTTACTAACAAAACAAATTTACATAAATCCGTCGGAATCCGTAAAAATGACGGGCGACAGCCAAGCCGATAAGCCTCGGTATCATTAGCTCGGGCGAACTCGAACGATCGCTCACTTGTGCGGCCTCCGTTACGAATGGGTCTCTAGAAAAAAATCCCAAATATCAATCTTCTTTTCCTTTTCTTCGTACGATCAATTGTAAATTGAAAATCCCGGGAGATGTGAAGTCACTCAAGCCTCTTATCTGTGCTGCGAATAAAACGAGAAAATGCGATAACTTGAAATTACCGAACCTAACGTCAAAATACACTCGGATATTTCACTGTAAGTACGTATTTACACAAAGTACTTACCCATTTGCAATAGCAACATGAAATAGTGAGCAATCTGAGATATTTATGAAAATATGGAATGAAAAATACCAAACTTTACAAAAAAACTACAGAATAAAAAACTATGTGTTTTGTCCCAACATAAAATCGTAAGTAATCAAAAAGCATGAAATCAAAAATTGATTCCCGATTTTGCAAAAAGAAAACCTTTCGCTCTTATTAATTTAATATGGATTCCGCGAGTGCACTCGAGAGAAGTTTCATAACAGTCGCCAACTGAACTTTGTAACTGCTCGACTTTTCCCATCTTCTTTTATTTCTGGGGTACAATCTAAAGGATTTTCTAGCAATATTCAATTGCATGACATAACTCAAAAGGTTTTTGATAGAATTTAAAATAAAAACTACAAATATTTGATATTGCATTACTAAAGCAATCTTTGTTCGCTATTTATTAAACAGTTTCATATTTATAAGAATTGACGTCACATTTATAACATTTTGAGACGCTCTTTTAAATTGTGAAACATATTCGAATGATACATTCAAATGGCATTATTATGGTAATCATCTACATTTCAAAACCACAAACAGTATTACCTACACGAATCATTATTATCAATATTAGCATCCGTGACATAGCTCTATGCATACCATTTAACGGTATATAGGTAAGCATTCAGATTATATCCAATCAGATGGTTTGTGTGACAGTGGTGTGATTTCATGCGAAGTTAATACACATATAATTTCAAAGCAATCATTTCAGTAGACAGTTCAGTACGTTCATACAATACCTAATCACTAAAAACATATCGTTCGCAATCCTTTTCAATCAAAGGCACATTCACATTACGAAATCTGTTTTGCGGGGTCTGAAAAAGAAAAGCTGATTCAATCAGAACGAGGATTTGATAATAACATAAAAGAACAAATTTTCCAAATTATCTTGTAATGCGCATCAAAAAAGTCTTTATTGAGAGACTTGCCATATTAAAGATTTTATACTACTTGTTAGAGACTTACGATATAATATGTATATTACAAGTTAATAAATAATATTGCATTAGATGAGAAAGGAACAAAATGATACATTTTACTTCAAATGAAAGTGTTTTCTATTTTAAGAATATTTTAGAAATGATTCCTATAAATTAGATCAAAAAATTTCTAAATGATATTTTCTAAATAAACAATAATCTTTATGAAGACTTATTAACTAAGTATGGCACAGCTTAATTGCTGTTTAGTGTAGTAAGTAGGTAAAAATATATCAAAATCAAAGAATCTGTTACCTCAAATATCAGCATAGCGAAATTAATTCAACTAGACTGCATATTTTGTATATCGTATCATAAATTAGTATCTCTCTATTATTGTTATGTAACACGTACTCTTCGTTTCAATTTATGTTTCCAAAAACATATTATTAGAGGTTTTTAGCTGTCTTCTGATTTACAGACATCGCTGCTCTACAATCTTAGTTTACTCTTACTTCTTTTGTAGTAAGCTACATTCAATGTTTAAAAGGAACATTAACCAAAAATTAATGCACCGTCACAAGTGTTATATAAAATTATAGTATAGGTACATTCAGCATCAATCATCAAAATATGATGAAAGTGAGATGTGCTTGTATACTAACATGTTAGAATTTCGTTACGTAGTGATTTCTATGCTAATAATATATACTTACTTTCTTTTGAAATATTTACATGATTTTGCAATGAAATTACGAAATTTATTGTTTTGACTGTAAAACTAAGAGTTAAAGTTGTGTTTGAAGATAAAGAATATTGCGTTATTGACAAAGACAATACCAGCCCACTGTACTTTTAAGTGACTTACTTATTAGAGGCAAATGTTTTAAAGAAATTTCTTTAATGTATTCAAGTTTGATCTGAATGATGAGTGTTTTTAAAATAGTCATCTATCACACAACTATCCTTACTAATATAAAAGCGAAAGTAACTACATCTGTCTGTCTGTCGCGCTTTCACGCCAAAACTACTGAATCTATTTAGATAAAACTAATATGGAGCTAGCTATAGACCCAGGGAAGGACATAGGATAGTTTTTATCTGACTGCGCAAAAAGAGGTTAGCGGTTTAGCGCATACGAGCGGGCGTAGCTGTGGTTGGAAAGTTAGTTTCATATAAAACAATAATCGTAATATTGTTTTTGGAAATAAATTTGTGATACCCACGCGTTGTTTTTCTCCCTCGTTTTCTAATATCAACCTTATTTAATGTGGATACGTTTTCTTTCACTTTGCCTAGTTCATCGTAATATTGTGCTGCTTGATAGACTTTTGTGGTACGATTCATCGTTTAGGTCAAAGGTTGCGTATTTGCGTACCTATATCTATTGTTAGCGGTTTTCTATAAATGGTATGTCGTTGATTTCTCTACTTGATTGCTATCTGTCAGATTTCACATTTGTGACGATAATAGCATGCCGAAGGTTTGCTATTGAGTGTAGAAAAAATGCTGACAATATTTTAACATTATAATTTTGAAGAGAAAGTCTGAATATTGATTATAAATATAATTTATTTTATTCCATAGATTCATCCTAAAGATTATTATACGTTCTTTACAGCGGGGTATACAATAAAAGTTAAAAACGACTTATCTTGTCGCTTTGTTTCATGTGGTACAATTGGCATACATCAAACACGCGACGACGTTTTTCCACCAATCACAATGCAACAATGCGACAAATCGTGTTGAAAAATAGTGTATTACTAATTTGTCTTGTTTATGCAAAAGTTTAAGGTATTGATATAATGCAGTCTACTTCCGCTGGATATAGTTTGAAAGGCTGGAATTTTTACCCAAATGCATAAGAAGGAGGGTTTTTAAAATAATAATATAAGAAATAAAAGATTTCACATGAATAGACGATACTGTTAAACGCAACAACACAATGTAATTCTTCGCATGTTTTTACCCGATGAATTACAAGGCTCCACAAAAAGATAATCGATAGCCATAACCAGTATCGAATTACGACTTGTAGCTAGGCAGGACCATTTAATAAGGCATAATAAGATTTAATAAAATTGCCGTGTGAGAACATCACTTATTCTGAAATTACCGCCTAAAAAATATTGCGTAACACAAGGTTTGGCAGAACAAATACTTTGGACACCGTATTACTTCATTGTATTGAGACTTATGAACTCCATCTTTAAACGCGTGAAGTCCTCAAGCGCCAACATAATTGAATAGAACTATACCTTCAAGAAGGTCCGACGGAGGTCGTTGCATTTATGGTGCGCGATGATCGGGTAACATCGGCTATACCGGTAAAGCAAGCGACTGACCTTTCCCTGCCCCCTCCCCTCGTCAATCCCTTCTCTTCCTCGCCAGTGTCGTCTAAGCCACAGAGCCTTTCAATATACATGCGAACAAAAGTACAAGTACTCTACTCAAGTACCTAGTACCATTTATAAAATATTTTGTATTCAATTTCCGTATTGGGTCGGATAATATATTTTTTGTGATGACCGTTTAGTTTTATTCTATTTAATATGATTGCATTAATACACTACAGCTGAAGAAAGAGTTAACTATTATCTTAAGATTATACAATAGGTACAACTCAACTTATTAATTAGGACTTACCAAAAATCCTTGACTTGTTTTGGTATCAAATCATAATTAAGTAATATCGTGATCAGCATTTCTAGACCCTCATTAAGGTTGCCATTTACATAACTGTTTGACATCATAAATATCGTGCATAATAAATGACCCAAATTTTATTATAACTTTGATTGCCTACATAACTAGGCATTTACATAAAAGGAGTATCTGAAACGAAGTCTCCACTGATAGTAGCTGCATAAATTTCTCAAAAACATATTTAATAAAGTCAATGTAAGTATATTAATTAATCTCAATGATAACTTTAATAGAGCAAACAATAAACACAGCGTATTTTAAGCTACAGTGAACATTGCCGTACTTTACTGTTCAGAAATAAACAGAATTTCTTATGTCTACATGACTGAAATCAATTTATTTATCTGTTTGGACGTTTGCAAATGCTTGCACTGAAAATCTTAAGAGAACAGAAATGCATTTTAACACAATGCGTGTTACAATAATATTAGTGTCCATGCAAGACTAAAATTTAAATATTTATACGAATACATAATATCATTCTAATAATACAAAATGGTATCTACGTTTCAACCCACCAGATGCATACACAAACGTTCAATATAATGGCTAAAGACTATTAAATATCTAAATATAACACAGTAACCTTTGCAGATATTTACGTAATCAAGAAGCACTTAATAAAACAAATTCATCAATAACTTAACCAAGAAAACAATGCATGTAATACGGAAGCTTGCCTCACATCTTTCCCACAAATAGGTATCATTGCAACATCTCCAATGATTCATAAACTTGGAATTTTACTTAGATCTTAACACAAACAGTATCATAAAAAGAAAATATGTTTTTATATCCTGTTGAAATGAATTATGTTCGATTCAACAAAACTCATAACATGGCCATTGAATCTGATAAGATTCCTCTACCATTTAATGGAATGCTATTATGCCTTATCACAGAATATTTAATAGATTACATCTAAAACAAAAGGAATATTATGTTTCAAGATATTTTCTAACCTAAACATATCTACAAATTTATGTCAAATTACTTAAACAAAAATATTTGAGGTTCCACAACTCAGGCATCTGCAAACAGGTAGGTACTTAAAGTAAAAATAATACAGTATCAGTACAGCATCACAATAGTATTAAATTATTTTTTTTAAATTTCCAATAGTGTTTCTATCCGACTAGAACGCATAGTGAAACGTGCTAAAACACAATGTTCAAACAGACTATTTTTAGACTCTATTTTTAAACCAACTTAACTATAGTATGGAGCTATTTGGTTTAATGTGTTGCTGCTGGAGTGACTATAATCCAGCCATTCTATAATGAGGTTGATTCTCAACAGAATGTTTATATATGTATATTCTAATATACGTGGACAGATATTTCATTTAATAGACAGTTTTTATTGATAAAAAAAACTTCGATAAAGTTATTGCTTTTAAAAATATTCTTTATTTTTCATTGGAATTACTTTACTAAAGAAAAATTAAATCTAACATAACTGCACATAACAAGTACACCGGAGCGCAAAGAAAAAGAGTGTTAGCAATCTTTAATATCTTCTAAAGTACCTAACCTAGCTGTATAAAAAGAAATATTTAAAAATATAATGTAAATATTATTTAATTTAGTCTTTTTTACATAAAGTTAGGTCAGGTACCTACTTTAGATGATATTGAAGACTTTCTAACTAACCCTTTTTCTATACGTTCCAGTCTTCATCATCGTAATCATCGCTGCAGAAGCAAAAGTCAAGCTTTAATATTTTCTTCTATGAATTGGTAAAAACATTTTATTTCTTCAGTTTTTTGAAATGGTATCTCAAGAAGGATGTTAATGCAGAACGTGGGAGTCTGATACTATCATAACAAGTTTACCCACGATTCGGATCCACCCAAGAAACGTCATTCAAGCGCTCATTTCGTAATGAGTTAATACAGTGATAGTGATCTATACAATTCTTGCAATATTTTCTCACCACTCAATGACTCTTTTACTTCACAATTCGATACAAGATCATATTTACGTACCAATTGACCGTGTTTCCGTGATTACTAAATTAAGATTTTTGTCAAGATAAATTATAAAGTATTTTTTCCATCACAATGTCTTATGAATAATAGGTACTTGTACGTTATGCCCTAGACAATATCATGCACATACTATAATCAATTATGGAATCGTATAACCGGTCACTAAAATTGGTCATAGAATAAAAACAACCGATTAATATTTTTACAACACTTACCAATTTATTCAACAATCAACGTGAATAGACTGTAACCAAAACCTTAAAATTGCAGTAAAAGTAACTAAATACACCTGTAGACGTTTCAAAAGGAATGTTATATAAATAACTTCTCATAACAGTTCTGCAGAGATCAGCTACTAAAAGTTTTATCGAGTATATGAAATCCGACTGGGCGAGAAAATAAAAGCTGAAATGTCTTCGAACACGATAACTGTAACAAATAGAGCAGACTGGAAAGAAAACAAAGTTTTAACGTACTGTGCACAAGTTTACAGACAATTTTAAAATAAACAGTCTAACTGAACTTACGTGCATTTGTTTGTTTTAAATTTCTACCATGTAATGACTTTCAAACACTTTGTTGATTTAGAAATTTTCTACGATTTATAAATATGATATATATTTTTTTAAGGTCATTTTTCTAAATCTAATGATTTAGTGCTGTCAAAGTATGCTAATAATGGTAAGATCCGTGAAATGTCGGCTAGTCAACAAGGCTATCCCTCAATAGCTCCTTATCTTATAAGGTGAAGCATAAGTAATAACGCTAAACCAAAAATATAAAGACGGAAGAGCGGTTAAAATGGTTTCAACCCCAAAAATTTGTTACATTCTTTGCAGAACGATAGAGGCGTGTAATCCATCAAACTCAAACACACGTAATCAATATACAAAGTATTACACACTTATGTTTGTTTAGAAAGTCGTACAAGTGCAAAAAGTATGGTAGTTCATCTTCACACAGTTACACACGTTAGAACCAAACGGTTACACAAGTAATTGCATAAAATCCTTTCACTGCCATGTTAGTAGGCAACTTTTAAAATGCATTTCAAATATTGCTGGCTTTAAATGTTAAGCCATGGAATTTAAAGAAGAAAGAAAAAGGTTTATGTATAATTGCAATATTTGCTTCACAAATAGTAACATTTAACTTTGTAATCGCAACGTAAATAACTGATGTATTACTTATAATGTGTACATATTATTTAGAAATTCTTAAGCAAACCATGACTAAATCAATAACTTCTTTTTAAATGTTAAAACTAAAAGCTATTAATCATGTACTTGAGACATTCATCCTCATGATTTATAAAATGTTGAATACTTAATTGTGTTGTCACCGGATTTAAGGGTGCGTGCAAAATTTCAGATCAATGTGTTAATTGGAAGGTGGTAAAATTTCAGTCACTAGATTTGACCCATGAACAAAGAGGACAAGCTAAATAAAACCGTTTAAAAAGGGTTCAATTCATTTACCTTTAAATTTATATAAAATTTTGCACGTTACGCACTTAGACCATTTTAATTTTAAAATTCTATTGGATTTGCTATGGCACTTATTTTTTTAACGATAAATCTATTTTGGTATCGATTTCGATAAATTTATCAAGTTACCTAATGTCGATTCATTCTTTAGCAAAGATATACAACAAATCCTAAACTTGAGATGTTTATCAACAACATAAATATTTTGATTATGTAGTTTTGTCTAAACATGATATAAAAATACTGTAATTACCTAAAATAGTTTTACAAACACGTACATTCCACAAACTTAGTCTGACTTTATCCTCAAAGCATCCCAGTTAGTGACTGCCAAAGTAGAATATCGTTTTCCTTAACAAGCTGAATTCTAAACTAGTTTAGTAGGTACACAAGCGTGTGTGAGCAGAATCAAACAAAGACGTTCACGGTTTGAACGGGTTGTAGTTGTTTGACGTAGGTACAGCTGTTACCAATTAAATTTTGTATCAACAGGCAGCTACAAGTAATATTAATTATATAATTGTAATGAGTACGAGTATTTCTTATTCCGATTTAATACACATAATAATACCACGCCATTATTATGTGCTATCACCCGTTTTACTTGGAGGAGCGTGGACATTATTACTTTTATATCCTCATGTTATCATTTAACTGATTTTTTGCGGTATTCAAGACACGTAAGTTATCCCAAGATTAAACCGCACTCCGTGTTGTAATACCTACTCAGTTTCTCTCATGTACGTCACTATCGATGATCCTATGACAGTAGCAATCGCGGCGGAAAAAATTTAATATAGCTAGAAAAATATAAAACTGAAAGTACATATTATTTTATTCACCGAATTTGCGAAAGTCGTAAATCTAATTTTACCAGTTTTATAGGCCTTGTAGCTGAAGATCGTGAGCTGTCAGACATTGGAAGAGGGAATGTTCAAATAGAATTTATAGGTCTACATAAATTTAAAGATACTGAAATGAATCTTGAGAATTATCAAACTTAACTGGTACAGACTATAGTCGAGTTTTAGTAAACGCTAAAGCGCTAAAGATATTGTTGAATTGTCGGGTTAAAGCAGAACATGTTATATATGAGGATAACTTGGATCTTTTGACAATTTTAACGTTAAGATTTTAGCTTGATATTAGTGCACACATGTTCCTAATCTCTACTAATATTATAAATGCGAAAGTAACTCTGTCTGTCTATCTGTCTGTTACGCTTTCCCGCTTGAACTACTAAACCGATTTGGATGAAATTGGGTATGGAGGTAGTTTGAGACCCGAGAAAGGACATAGGATAGTTTTTATCTGACTGCGCAAAAAGAAGGTAATGTTTTGGCGCGATAACTGACATAAACGCGGGCGAAGCCGCTGTCGGAAAGCTAGTTTAAAAATAAAATGAAACAAGAAATCAAAACATAATGAAAACTGAGGGAAAGCATGTAATGGGCTGTAAAGATATTGATTTAAAATCTCAAAAGCAAAATGATGAATACGCTTCAAGTAATTAACCAATGAATAACCTCACAACTCACATGAGATAGATACTTGTGCAATATAAGTAAATTCATCTATTAAACTCATATACCCAAACCCTCGTCACTATGTTGACGGGATTCAATTTCATAAAATCAAATTCTGATGAAATATCTCGACGTATTTAGCTTTTCTCGGGTCCATGATCCCATTTGGCTTGTTGTTTTCTAATTATCTCTCGGATCATATTCAATACGATAGGTACCTACCAGTAAAGTATTCCTAATTAAAACACACATTGACAGTCGACACTTGAAAACAAACTCGAGTCTTAATTATGTCTCAAATTGAAAGTTAATTAGATTTTGAATTCCTTCACTTGGTATAGAGTTAAGGTTGTTGCCACCCCGGTCGTAGGTTGATGTTTTAAACGATACCTACTCTGGATTATTTAACGGCAATAGATTTGTTCCACTAAATAACTAATAATAGAATGGATTTAAAATAGATTATTTTATAAGAATCATCTGGAAATTTCCCGACGCGTAGCGAATTAAATTTGAGAACAGGATTCAAAAAATAATGTATTCATTTTAAGTGGGAATAATAATGTATCTAATTATTTTCACTTATGATTACGCTACATTTTAGGTTTGCTGATGAAAAAATGGTCTTGACGCACCTAAAATAAATCGACACTGTGTCGGCAAATATGGAAACATCCTTAAATGAAATTAATTACAACATAATTATGTATAAAGCCGGTCGAACAATGTTGCCAAGATTATGTACTTTTATATTAACCCCCGTATTTTTAAACGTCTTATAAGCCCATTATAGCTAAAATAGGTTTATAATTATTTTGTCTTTATCTGTCATGTTGACATTAGTAAGAAAGAAACAAAGTCCATTTTAACTAAAGAGTCCTATATGATTCTTATACGGCCGTAAATCTATAAAGTAATGACACATGCTAGTTGCCTGCTGTTTCCTTTTTTCATTATTGCCTAGATTGAAGCTAAAACACAACATGTATATAAAATACCGGTAGTAAGTGCCTTTTCTATCTACTAGGAAGCTACTAGATACTCAAGATCAATAAAGTTGTTATTTTAAATGTATAAAACTTTTAAAAGTGAAATAATAATAAGGTTATTAAATTTTATGTTTAATCATTTTTAAATTTAGTTAAGTGCTTAGGATGGTGGTGCGAATCACCGTTTAGGTACCTATTTGTATGGGTTGGTTTTCACCTTAGGTCAACTTCGATAAGTATAATAATGTCGATCATTTTAGCTTTCAAACTGAAACAATCGCATAAAAATCGAACCATTCGCGCTTCAATATGTTAACCTCAAACTCACATCAAAATTTACATTTTTTTTTCATCGGTGGTTTTAATTCAAATTAAACTTAATCAATGTTTGCACAGCAGACTATTTTTCTGGAAGTGATACCATCAGTAATTCTAGTGAAAGTGATTGACACGAAGACATTGAGAATAATGCATTATGGCATCCATGGCCTTTCGGTATTAAAACTATCATAAGCTATGACTCATCAATACCAACATTCCAACAAAGTAAAATTCCAAAGTGATTATTCAACCCTCTAACAAACAGGCAGGAGGCATAAAACAACATTTGTACATTAACGAGTATTAATATTAATGTAGATAAATAACTCACAGGTATGAGTGCATCCACGTTTACCTACCTAACATTTATTTGATATGCCTTTAGCAGATGAGATTAAATGTTATGGAGATAATAATAAACTCTGGAGAGGGACAGATGGCAAGTTTGACCAGAGTGCGGGAGTGGTTTGTAGCAGAATCATTAACATAATATGCGCAGCCGCAGGTAGGTGGAAAGCTAGTCTTTACAAATGTTATAAAGAGAAAACATTTGTGTTTTTGTTTGTACGAAGTAAAATCAAAAACTACTTCGTTCTGCAATAGGCTTGCGCTAGACTACAACTTTCCTGATGTTAAGCAATGATGTAGTCTACGATGGAACACACCTGCCCAATATACCGATTCACTCGTGATTACGAATGACTTTTGGTGAGAAGGTGGCAGTAGAATGAGGCTCCATATGGTTAGTAACCATAAAGGGGCCACAAATACTGAACTCATTTAAAAAATATTTCACAAATGATATGCTTAATCACCATTGAATAACCTAGGCTATATAAATTGACATCACGTCAATACGAAATACAAAACATAACAGACTCCAGCTTGCGTTTTTTAACGTTTTTTTTTTCAGGTTGTTGCGCCAGAGTGTGACGTCATGCCGACTCAACTTCAGTGGATATGAAGACGCAGTTGAGAACTTAAGATAATATTGTATGCAGATTTGCTCATGTAGGTATTAAATACTTACCTGTACACAACGCCAACTTGCAAGGTTATCTTTAATTGACCAAATCCAGCAAAATTCTGACTGGGTACTTAAATTATGAAGGTTATACTAAATTAATAGATTCTGAATAAGTAGGTACCTATGAAGGCTACAAATAAATACATAATACGTTAGCCTAGAGGGTGGTGTTGATAAGCCGCATTGAGCCGGATTCGAATCCCGGGTGAAGCTACCACTAAGCACGGTGCCGCAAACTTGTCAAGTACACTAAGTAGGTACTTGTCAAACTTTATTACTTATCAACATCTCTTTTTCGTCACAGTTTCATGAGTGTATTGTGATGATATGTTTTTGTCCTAGCACCACTTTGATTATTTATGTTGGGAGAAGAGGAAATGCTAATAGTCACATACTAACAAAATACTTTGATTTGTTAGCTCAATTAGATATTAAACACATAATTTTAACTGCATTTCCTTATAGCAAGTTGTTGCTTGAGGCAGAAAATAATGCCAGACATAGGTTAAATAATAAATTGCATACTTTGGCATTGTATAACAATAAATTCACTTTAGTTGACATTAATACCTTTGTATTTAATAAGACATGTAAATTAACAAAAGATAATTTTTATCTTGCTAATTTTTATAAAAAACAAATAGCAATGTCGCTATCATATTGTTTTAATGACCCAGCCAAGTTGTTGGCTAACTCCACTGCTTCTATTGAGCAGGTTACAAATGTAATATTAAACTTTGACAGTTTGGAACAAGTTCCAAGTTCTTTAAATTAGACCTAAAGACAATAGAGATAATCTCTGGCATTAGTAATAAAGGTAATGGATCTGATGATGGATATCAGAATAATTATTTAAGAAATACAAAACCATTAAAATTTAAACATTATAATAAAAATTGTATCAATCTGGTGCATCAAAATATTCAAGGACTGTTAGGTAAAGAGTTAGAATTGGAGTTGTTTATGAATTGTGAGAATATTGATATTATTTGTCTTAGTGAGCACTGGCTTAAGCGCCATCAATTCATTTACAGCTTCAATAATCACCAGATTGCAAGCTCGTTCATCAGGGAAAAGTTTATTCATGGTGGCTCTTTAATAATAACAAATAAATTACTCAAATATAAAGAAAGATCTGATATTGTGAGCCTCTCTGTTGAGCGAGTTGTTGAGATCTCTTGTGTTGAGTTGGAGCGACATATTGTTATTAACGTATACAAACCTCCCTGCGCGCCTTTTGAGGCATTTTTAAGAATAATGGAGGATGCCTTAAATAAAATATCCAATAGCCATAAAACTGTTACTGTCTGTGGAGACTTTAATATAAATATTTTGGAGGATTGTTCTACTACTACAATTTTTTTAAATTTATTCAAATCTTATAACCTAATAAACATATTTTGTGAACCAACTAGAATAACTGCCACTAGTGCGACATGTATTGATAATATTTTTTGTAATATGACACCTAGTCATAAATCAGTTTTTAATAAAATACAATCAGATCACAGTGGTCAGCTAGTTTGTTATCCAGTAGATACTCCAAAAAGTAAAAAAAGGAAAATAACAGTTGTACCCTTCAGTGAAAGCCGCTTAGACAGGTTTAAAAACAATTTATTAATTAAATTAGAGTGGTTGCCCAGCAACCAGAGTCCAGATTATCAATATAATTATTTATTTAATCAAATTAATGAAACATTTCATAGAGTTTTTACTTCTAAACACTTGATGGTTAGTGATGGTCTGGATTTTGGTGAATGGGCAACCCCGGGTATCTATAAAAGTAGAAATAAACTGTATGATTTATACGCTGAAAAGTCCTACAATCAGGACCCTACCTTCATAGATTATGTTAAAAGATATTCAAAACTTTTTAAAAAAATATGTTTAACCGCTAAATCCATATACATAAAAAATAAAATCAAAACATCTTCTAATGTTGTTAAAACTACTTGGAACATTATTAATAATGAAACTGGTAAGAAAAAAGCCTGTAATAAAGATTTTAAGCTAAAAATTAATAATGTAGATATAACAGCTGACCTGGAAGTTGCGACAGAGTTTGAAAATTTTTTTACTAACATTCCTTTACTGACTACAATGAGTCTGCCGTCGTCTTCTATATCCGCTGAATCAATACTTAAGGAAAATGTAGCAGAGTGCGGTACAGTGTTTGAATTTATGCAAGTTACACCTAATGATATATTGAAAGCCTTTAAATCAATTAATTTGAAGAATACTAAAGACTTGTGGGGACTTTCTGTTAAGGCGGTATCTGCAATTATTACTATAATTGCCCCACATCTTGCATCTATTTTCAACAACTGTATTGCAGTAGGTGTATTTCCTGACTTGATGAAGCACAGTAAGGTTATTCCTTTATTTAAATCTGGAGATACTTCTGATCCATCAAACTTTCGACCTGTTTCTGTATTACCCACCTTAAGTAAAATCTTTGAAAAATTAATACTTAGCCAGTTGCTCAGACATTTTAATAGACATGAATTGTTACATAAGAAACAGTTCGGGTTTACCAAAGGTTGCTCAACCGTTGATGCAGGTGTTGAATTATTAAAAAGTATCTATGCTGCTTGGGAGAATTCGCAGGATGCCTTGGGTATATTTTGCGACTTGTCCAAAGCCTTTGACTGTGTGCAACATGAAACTCTTGTAAGGAAATTACACCACTATGGTATTAAGAATAAAGCTCTTGAATTTATCATATCTTATCTGAGTGATAGAATTCAAAAAGTCGATGTCAATGGAATTAAGTCCTCAGGGTCAAGAGTCACCATGGGTGTACCTCAAGGATCGATTCTCGGCCCTTTTCTGTTCCTAGTTTATATTAATGACTTACCTTATTATGTTAATGATAGCCATGAGATTGTGTTGTTTGCCGATGATACTTCATTGACATTTAAAATTAATCGACAATTAAGCAATTATGACGAAGTAAACAACGCACTCTCTAAGGTGGTCTATTGGTTTAGTGTGAATAATCTTTTACTCAATGATAAAAAAACTAAAGTGATAAAGTTTTCCATGCCTACTGTAAGACAGGCAAATACAAATGTTAAAATTAATGGTAATGAGGTGGACCCTGTTAAGTCATCTGTTTTTTTAGGCATCACACTAGATTCTAAATTACAGTGGCTTCCTCATATAGATAAACTGTCCGGAAAATTAAGTTCTGCTGCGTATGCAGTCAAAACAATTAGACGGCTCACTGATGACGATACTGCTAGAATTGTTTATTTTAGTTATTTTCATAGTATCATGTCTTATGGAATTCTTCTTTGGGGAAATGCGGCTGACATAGAAACCATTTTTATTTTACAAAAAAGAGCTATAAGAGCTATCTACAAACTAGGAAGCCGTGTTTCTCTAAGAGAGAAATTCAGAGACATAAATATTTTGACTGTCGCTTCTCAATATATTTATGAAAATTTATTGTATGTGCATAAAAATATTACAAAATTTAAAAAAATAAGCGACACACATAATTTAAATACTAGAAATAAGAACGATCTTGTAGCACATCATACTCGACTCCACAAAATCAGTAACTCTTTTATGGGGCAGTGTATACGTTTCTACAATAAACTTCCAAATAATATTGGGGAAATGACTATTAACAAATTTAAAATAACTATAAAATCTACGTTATGTAAGAAAGCGTATTATAAAATTTCAGACTATGTAACGGATAAAAACGCTTGGAATTAAGTCGCTCTAATTCAACACAATAAACAAACAAAATGTAATAGATATAAGTACTTCATTTAAAAAAGAAAAAAAGCCTACTGAGTTTTTTGGCAGTGTTTCTCAGTAGTTGCCAGTCATTCACTGCACGGTAGGAAAAGAAATTGGACTATTTTTAAGTAGACTCGCGTCTCAAAAAAAATAAAGCATATTTTCATTTCATTTCATATACTAGTTTTCCGCCCGCGGCTTCGCCCGCGGATGTCGGTTATCGCGCTAAACCATTAATCTCTTTTTCGCAGTCGGATAAAACTATCTTTTCCCGGGTCTCGACTATCTCCATACAAAATTAGTTCAGTAGTGTAGGCGTGTAAGCAACATTTTGAAATCGGCAAGCCTCCATAGGCATATCCATAGGGTTTCTTAAAAAATACTACGGCTCTTAGACCATAATGTAAGTTTTTCATTTAATATCCAAGAACAAATAAAATTTAAATTTCGAATTCTAATAATCGGACTAAGTTATCAAACGTCGTTGTGTCAAAATAAAAAGTAATTTAGCTAAAAAGCACGAAGGAGTATTGATATCAACTTCAAAGAAAATCTCCCTCAGAATAATTTCTCAGGCTTCACCCGCGTAATATTAGGATAAATATAAAAAAAATGGAATAATAAAAAACACGTGTTTCATTATTTGTTTTAAGCTATATATATACCGAATTTGAAGTGAATCAGATCAAGGACTAAACAGTTCTGGAATATTTAATTTTTCCAAAAAAGTTCATTTTACACTCCCCCTGGGGGTAGTTTTGGAAAAATAAAAAATACGTGTTTTATGATTTCTTTTAAGGTATATGTGTGCCGAATTTGGAGTGAATCGGACTTGAGACTAAGCAGATCCAGAGAAATTTTAATTTTTACCAATAACACTCATTTTCCACACCCCAGGGGGGTTATTATGGAAAAATAAAAAACCCGTATCTCATTATTTGTCTTAAGGTTTATGTGTACCGAATTTTAAATGAATAGGACCAAGGAATAAAAAGTTGCATACAAACTTCACCCCTCTATTTAACCCTCTTAGGGGATGATTTTTGGAAATATTATTAGCCTATGTCCTATTCTAGGGT
Organism: Meganola albula; assembly: GCA_936450015.1. Taxonomy (NCBI): domain Eukaryota; kingdom Metazoa; phylum Arthropoda; class Insecta; order Lepidoptera; family Nolidae; genus Meganola; species Meganola albula. The sequence continues at coordinate 4,628,679 of OW388155.1, read as the reverse complement.
ATAGACTACCTACGTTTCAAACTTCATTTACATTGGTTGAGCGGTTATGGAGATACGCGGTAACAAACCTTCACACACACACACTTACTTTCGCATTTATAATATTAGTAGGATTATACCGTTGAGCCATTTTGTGGCCTACCACCAACTTTGGTAGAGTAATACATAGATATCTCATGAATTGAAACTGACAACCCGCACAATAATGTTACCAAATCTATAAGACGCTGAGTAGCTCAACAATAAAATTAATATATGTTAGGTATGGTACAATACCAAATTCACAAAGACACGTTGGAAAGCTGCCTCCATGGTAGCGTATTCGTTTAATAACTGTGAAGTCCCGGGTTCGAATACCGGTTCCATCCAAAAACCTTTTTAATATAGAAAAGTCTAAGTACCTAGTAGCCCGAAGTTGGTAATAGTGCCAGATGAACGGATGTATTGGATATAATGGGACCTAAGGGTAAGCAACACCTTCAGGTAAAACAGGCGTAAACGTTATCCATCAAAAAGTAGGTCAACTAAAAAACCTTCAAAAAGCAGTTTAGGAAATAATTTCAAATTTGATAACCCATTAACATTACTTCATATATAATTCACATACAAACTGACACACGCTCAATCAATCAAATTTTTTAAATTCAAAAAGCTAATGGCGTAAAAGGCAAAATAAACATGAAATACAAGTCATTAATCGAAGATGACACACGATAACAGAACACGACTTCCAGAGTACATAAGGTATGGTTCCATTAAACGAAATGCTATTATGAACATTACATTTTTGTAGTGGAACTAAATATGTTATAAATGATTGTAGACATTTTTAGTAATAACAACTTTTTGTTGAATATTGTTGTTATATATTGTTGTTTATTGATTTTTTTATTTTGTTGTTGTTATATTCAGGGTATCCTAGAGTGGTGCCTAGGGCTCCTCCCTCTAATTTTGTTTTTACTGGAACAATAAAGAAACATATAATTTATTTTATTTATTTTTTAATTTAAACGCATTAAATAGCAAGTATTCATACTATTTCATCCTTGAACTCGCCCAGGTTTAATTAAATCTTAATTCTATTGCTATAATGCTTATAAGTGTTAAACGTATATTATGTTACGTGTGAAGCTATTAAAGAGTAACTACTCACAATTTTATGATCATTTATTATGAAATAAAGACTCCTTAATGCTATAGTATTATTATTATCTGTGTTAATGCCTAGCTGTGTTAGCAGCGGGCAAAACTACTGTCGAAATCTTTTAATACAATTTAATGATAAATCGTCGAATCGTCGTATTTAATTTTATGTTTTTCGTTTTAATTTCGTCGTTCCTATAATTACAGCATTATGTTATTAGCGGGAGTTAAAAAAATACTCAATAATAACTACTAAGATTATGTTATTAAAAAAACTAGGTGTCTAAAGAGGCCTGAAAAGTGTATTTTGATCATAGCAGATGGCGTTTTACAATCTCTGTCAACCCACATGAGAAAAAGGTGCGATGGTATCTGTGGTAAAAAAAAAACTTGAGAGGTGTCAAGGAACACCCGGAACGAAGTTCCTTTCGATTAATTAGTGAATTTTTTTTGTTTTTTTGTAAAAAATTGTATTTTTTTAAGTCATATAATATTTTTTTTTTTATTTTTTTTTTTCTATCTCTAGAGAGAGAGAGAGACAGACAGACAGACAGAGAAACATGCGCACGCCGCACAGCTTACAATAGCTTACTATAGTAAAAAGTGTCGTGACAACTTTTCGTAAGAATTTTTTCCGTCTAGCCCCCTTTCACAACGCGCGATAAGGAACTTCGTTCCAATAACAATAGAGATCAAAGTGTAGTTTTCAGAAATAAAAGCCTGTCAAAAAGCTAGACACTCGTCGGCCTCTTCGAGATCGCACCTTAACATCGAATCTTAAAGCCACAAGGCTACAATAGACACTATAACGAACAAGGGAGTATCAAGTGTCTGCCGGCTACCGTGACCGTAACACACGACTGGCCCCTCAATGAGATAATAATACGTCCGATATTGAGATCGTGTTGCGTTTGATCAGTGCTCACCTTTTTATATCGATTGAGAGATCGTCATTTGTTTGTGGTTGTAAACTCATCACACCTTGCTATGAACGCTATAAACCTTTTATTTTTTTTAGTAGTTTGTTCAAAATATGTTAACGGGAGTTCAGTTGTCAGTTGTCAGTTTTCAAGCAATTGTAAAGACGAATAAATATTAATTTTAGTTAATTTCCTATGTTAATAAAAAAAATTGGAGCCAACGTTTTATTTATTTTTATTTATTTTACCAAAAAATGTCACGCTTATGTATTTTCAGTTTTTAAATTATATCTTTCTGAACCTAAACTTTTATACTGAACATTAATTGCCTAAATAATTAAAAAAAGAAAAAAAACACGATTATTACTACTGACATGGCGGATTAAATAGTATTTCGACTATCGTAACTATTTTTAAAGAACTATTTATAATTATGTTAATTTAATTATTATTATTTAAGCTAAATTTTTCCTGTTTAATTTGCATGTTTGACAGCGGGTTCTATTCGCATCTATTATTATAACAAATATATAAAATATGACAAAAATTTATAAATCACAATTAAAGGCAAAGTAATAGAGACTTAATAACTTGTCTCAGTAAAATTTATTAAGGTACGTCGGGACAAACTTCTGAATTCTATGTTCAGTTAAGTTTCAAGTTTGAAGTTCACTTAATACCCTGTTCCATCATTACTAAGCTCTGCAAATATATGAATGTTCAAATCCCTATGTATACAAGGTACGCATTGGTATGACAAAATAAGTCTATATTTTTTTATGCATTTGCACGTTGCTATCCAAGTTGCAACTAGTTGTAAATGACAATTAGGACAAACATGTTAAACATATTATTATACTGACAGTAAGAACCTACTCACTTCAGTAGGGTGAGTAAGCCCTATAGGCCGACCGTTTAACTTGCGTATCGCCTATCGCCAAGATTCTGACTCCTCAAGCTGCACAGACAGTGATGATGATTCAAGCGATATGGATATTAGTGACGAATAGTCTTACATTACTTTTATCTGTGGTTAAATAGTTCTTTAAGAGATTTAATTAATGTTTTATGACTTTGTACCTCAGATGGCGATACGCGAGTTAAACGGTCGGCCTATAGATGGTTACTTGGGTTGTCGCATGGGGAAATTAGTTTTACAAGTACAGTACAGCCCGCCAGACCTGTTGGTTTACCACCGACAGCATCGTGCTCGGAATCGATCGAGTTTGATTCGGATTAACGCCCATCTGTCATCTTGAAATCGACACTAGCGTACGGTCTAGTTGTAATTTGCATAGAAACTATCTTAGAACGAAAAATTCAAATAAATAATACATTGAAGGCTAATTAACTGGATACACATAACGACGCTAATAATACTGAACCGTAACGGTAATCTCGATTTATGATTCGATTGATTTGAGAGTACGCATTTCGATTATGGTCGAATAGAGAATAACAAGAATAGAGAGTATAGTAACCCTGTTTTCCTATTTATAGTTCCACCAGGGATCCCGTCGGAATACGAATTTGTCATTTGGTGACGTGTTCGGCCTGGTGTGTATAAACCATTGGTGAGGTATATAGTACATACTTTATTTATAAAAACTTATAACGCATCTAAAGCCTTGCTGTAGTACCTACCTAAGATTCTCTTTGTCAAATAGCACTTTAGCGTGCCTTGTAGATGTGTTATAAGTTTTATGAATAAGTCCGGTTTGCACAAGTTTGTAACATCATAGCACTTAAGCGACCCGACTATTTTCTTTATTAAAATGCTGAAGTGATCAGGCATTTGTAAAATGTTATAGGTACTTTAAATTAAAAGTATTGGAATGGTATAGTATTAAGCAAAAACGAACTTAAGTAATAATACTAACGATGTTATATAAGATAATAAATATAACATCGTGAATAACATTAGTATTTAAAGATAAATGTAAAACATATGTATTACGCCACATTATATTAACTTTAGTCTTTATATAAAGGTTACATAACCACAAAATAGCATTTAAGGCAACTTTGTAATATTACTCTTTTAGGTCACGTTAATCCTACACAGTACCTACTACTTATTATAAACACGAATGTCTGTAAGAATGAATGGACGGACCTTAATCTTATGTCACATATTTTTGTACATCTAAAACAGTAATAGTAATTTAATGTATTTGATCTAAATTAAGTTAAAGGATATTTTGCGCACAAATTCTTTTAACATAATATTTAAATACGCATATTTATTTGTATAGGTATTTCTCTACTATCTTGATATTTTTTTATATGTTGCGAGGACGACGTCGCAGGCGCAGATGAATTTTGAGCAGATTTTTTGAACAATAACTTTGATAAGTCCATGGATTACTATAAACTAAATATTATTTCATTCAGACGAAGTCACAGGCGGACGTTAGGCTTTAATAAAAAGCCTGGCGCACGACTTTAGCTGCCTCAAAGATCATAAAAAGCGACACGGTTCTGTTACTCGGCGACATTATATGTAATAGAGCCTATTTCTTTCACAAACATATCTTTCAGCGTTCATTTTACGGCTGCTTTACTACTGGCTTAAAAGAATCAGTCGCCATTTTGTAAGCATTGCCATGTAGAAAGTTCCTCAATAAAACGGGGTTAAGAGCTTTGGCCACGTTATTGAATATTGGCGCATCTTTATTGTTCTGATCGTCAACTTTTCTATTTGCCTATCCTTTTTACGGTAAAAGAATTTTATGATTCTTTCTTATATAATAAGCTGACTGCATTCCTGTGATAATATATTTTAACAAAACAAAAACGCACTTGTAAGGCGCTTGATGTGTTTAACCGGTGGCAAGATGCGACATAGTCAATAGCACAAGAGACACATAATAAAGGGCAAGTTACTGCCGTGAAAAGTCTGACTTCGATTTGTAATAGTATTTTTTCTGTAAGAAAAACCCAATAGTATTTAACACATAATTAAGGGTCACGCTGATTGAAGCAGACTCGCAACAGCGGACGAGGTAAACCTAAAAGGGCCTAGCAACCAACCCAAAGTTTGCGAAAGAGTGTAATAAGATTTACCTACTTAAGTTCCATGAAGCAGATGGTAAAATAGCATCTAAAGTATTTAGAAGTAGTTAGAAGCGCAAACTGAAGGATTAATAATAACCACTTTGAAGAAACATAGTTTTTTTTTAATTTATAGCGATACGTATGCAATAAAATTAAATATGAATCAATACTAACATAGAATGCATTTCATTGGAATGGTAATTAGCGAAGTTAAGCATAAATAATGCCTATACCACGCGATACATCATTGATCACATTACGATAGGGGTTGAGTTACATTGGCAGTTCAATGAATACATTGCAGTTGTATTTTTTGTATCTAAACATGCAAATTATCAAAAGATTTGCACATACACTCTTTGAATTAAATTTAGCAATCGAATATTACTTCATACACGGTTTTTCATACCGCGTAGTTGGAAAACGAGATGACCCCCCCAGATGGTAAGCGATGCAGGCTGTGGATGGATATTGTTTATGGGACTAAACCATCCACTGCTACTCCTATAAGCCAGGATCAACAGCGGCGCCGTGAAGAGATACGGGATTTGAAACCGGACATGTACCAGGATACCTGAATTGCCTTGGATTCTGCACGAATTTTATCAGAAAGATGATAGGAGGAGTTAGATTGTCTGTCACGCACACATTACCAACCCTTTAGAGACCTTATTACTTCTTTCGTCCTTAGTTTTACTATTACTCTTACAAATTCTAAGATTTTTAAAAGAAAACCAGAGCCTAGTTAGAGTAACCAATGGGGTTGTTACAAAGTTTGCTCTTACATCGATAAGACATCAAATTAAATTTAGATTGCAGCATTCTCTAGATTGTCTTGGAATCAAGTTTGATGAGTGTAGTTCCCACATTGGTGTTAATTTTTGTTCACTATACACAAATATCATGTCATCAGTAGTTGCTATAAAGATTACGAATAATGTAACACATTTCAACCTGATATTCCAAATATATTCAATAATTAATATCGTTCAACGCGACCCCAGTCGTAGCTACATTTGTTACATTTTGTGGTGAAATTGGGGTAATATATTATTGGAATAGTTACTCAATATTTATTCATATAATATTTTAGTGTTACTACTTATGTTTTGACGACTTGAATTTTAAGTAGTTAGGAAACAATACCGATTTTTCATTTGATGTGCTAGTCTTGTCATCAACTCTCTCTAGACTATGCTATCTGCTGCTATAATTATTATCTTATTATTATCTTCTACTATCCTATATTTGCCATACCCTAACAGGGTCATGTACTGTGTTATTACATATTGTTATTAATAAATAAATAAATAAATAAATAAATAAATAATGCTATATACAAAAGACGCAAAGGTTAAAATCAAACCTATCATTCCTATTTAAGAGATTTTAGCAATTTTTGGCGTCTCTTGTGACAGCAAAATTGCGAGCAATGTCTCAAATCTAAAAATAGTTATTAGAAGATTCCCTTACAGTGTGTCGCTAAAGAATGTCACTTTGTTACATGAAGTCTAATGACTACATTAGACCGGGGCTACATTAGACCGCGACTCGACCTGCGATACACAAAGCATTGAATTAAAACAAATAATTAAAATTCACGTTTGTACGCCAAATGTAATACTATTGATATTTGATTCGCTCTTCCAGTGGCATTGCAAATCAATCGATCTAGGATGTTAAAAGTTCGTAATTTTTTAACGTTATCAAAGTCAAAGTGATTCTAGATGAATGTTTGCAACATTCAAATTTAATTGCAAATTTTTTATGTAGCTTCTACTTAAAAACGTTCATTTATTTTTTCTACTATCACCAAGTATCTACGTACGACGTCGCATCTTCTGAGAGTCATTGTTAGCAACTGTCAAGTGTGTATAAAAACGCGTCAATTGACTGCTTGCTATTGCTCTTATTAGGTAAGCTAATCTTTACTAATGGTATATCCAAAGGGTCAATGCCTACCTTCATTTATTCAACTAGAATAAGCGACGACATTGCATAGGTACCTGAAACAAAAACAATCAATTAATATTTTGTGAAGTTACTTGTTTTATGAGTACAATAGAACATATTATTATCCGGTGCAGGTTCATAATATTTATGTGACTCATCATTTTTTGGATAGGTTAGCATTTACCAACGTACTATGGTTCTATCTTGTTTCGTTTGTTTTCTATTACCAATACAAAAATCTTAAAAATACGACTGACATATGACTAGTTTTTTAGTAACACTCACTAAAAACGACAGTATGTAGAGTGTGATGTTTTCAAAATGTAGTTTTTCCGATAAACTATTCCTTTTTAAGTTAGTTTAGTTTTGCAGCAAATCGCATGAACCACTGAAGCGGGTTTGGTGTGACAGACAAAGCCTGTATTACAATCAGGGTTAGATTACAATACAACTTAGTAGATACTGCCAGCTCACGTTTCAATTAGGTAGTAGATTACCTAATTTAAATGTGCGCTGGCTTTATTTCACTGTTTACGTAAAACCTCTTCTTCTATTCCCTAAATAAAACTTAAATATTTAACAACCTGAATAACTCTGAAAGTGTCTTTTCTCAACTATCTTACAAGTTGAAAGAGTTTACGCTTTAATCCACCCACGCTGGCCAAGTCTTAGGCAATTATTAATGTATTTTTAGTAATAGCAACCGTCTCACTATTAAGCAATAAAAAATAAGTTTAAAGAACCTTACTAAGTACCTAAATAACATTTAGCTTGAAAACCCTGATTAACAAATTGGAGCTTACACGTAGAACGATTGTACAGCAATGCTTGTTTCCGTCGGCCTACGATATAATCTATAAAGGGCGAGATCACGCACAAAACATTCGTTGTGTTTAAATTATTCAAGAACAACACGTTGTTGTTATTTCTGAATAATTTCGATATAACTTTACGAATTATTGGAGAACATATATGAATTTTATCTATAGTTAGAGGTGTTGAAAGAATTTGGATACATTACAATTACGTTGGTTTAGAAAGCAACATAATTTTCGTTGAAGGGTACCTACACTTAGAATCTATTTATTATTTCATTAGTTAGCACTACATATTTATTACCTACATCTTTTTATAGTATAGTGAAAAATTATGCAGATCATAACAACAATTTTTCTATGGATTTCCGAAATATTTTTCTTAACCCACGCAAAAGCGGCTATATTCGTGAATGACCGAATCAAAAGGTCGTCCCTTCGGTCAGTTTTGATCTAAAATATTCTACTTAGTTATTTCTCAATAATTATTATGGCTTTATGTCAATAAAACGCAACATATTTTGACTTTCGTCAAATTTGTAAACATTGAAAGAAAATGACTAAAAGAAAGTGGCCCAGAAGGCGATCACTTACCCGCTGAGCAGACCTAATAAAATCAGTAAGTCAAATTTCTATGGTGACATTCTCTCTTAATATCGCACCAAGTGCATTAAATTGCACGAGAAGCGTTCCTAACCAGAAATGACAATCCTCCATAACCTTATTACATACACCAACAAAAACTAGGTACTCTGACTAGAGTGCACGACAAAGAAGAATAAAATTCCAGTTATAAGAATTAGGTAGTATCCACTCCAAGTTACCCTGTTACAGAAAAATAAATACCCAATGCATAGTGCATCCGTGAATAAATCTTACTTGCTGTGGATAAAGGCTTCGTTAATAATAGCCGTAAATTAAATTTTAACGATTATTTAATTCTAAGTTTTGGATCTTGCAGCAAAGTATTTTATACTTATTTTAGTATGAAAACAAAATACGGGTTAAAAAGTAATTTTGGGAGAATTATTCAAAACTTATAAAAAATTATAGCTTTGAATGGGTAAATTCAAAAAAAAAATACAGGGTTAGGAAATACCTATTAGGTTCACTACCTACTGGACAAAGACCGAGGAAGCGAGAAGTTCAGAAATGAAATAATATCACGAAACACGATATGTGGTTACCTAGTTCGTACTACCTATACCATGCAGGGATCATTGGATTACCTATTGATAAATTCCTCAGTCGAATAATACACGTAGTACCTAGTAGAATAGGATCTTAGCTTTATGCCCCACCCTGATGATTTCATTACACCGCAATCTCATAATGTATTGACTATACAACCATTCACACCCAACATTAGAAGTTGGAACCAGACGAACCCCTTTCAGTCAAAGGTCGCAGGTGAAAGTGATGCTTTCGCTAGACGGTCGGCTGCGTGATTCTGTCCCCAGCTTAATGTCATGGAAAGTACAAAGTACGGGCGGTGATGAAAGCGGTTGATCGGATACTAGGTATTATGGTTTTATTTGTCACTGAGTTTGTCCGTGACATTGGGAAATGCTGTCATCTTTATTTTGTTTTGAATCAATTTGGGCTTTTCTTTTAGGTTTTTTACTCCGTAATTTAATATGCTTGCTACAAAGTTGGTGCCTGTGTAACTCACGTAAGATCCATACCTGTATTTCCCTATTGCTCATCTAGGTATTGTTTGCTTTCTTTCGTTTAGTTTGTTTGAACTGCTGAACTGATATTAGCAAAATGTTGCACGGGCATAAATTTAATTTTTAGAATTCATTGATGCCATAACAACATTCATATAATAAGAATATGTAAGTATATTGTACCTAAAAGCTTAGCTCTTGTCGGGGTAATGATTCAATTCTCTTCATATTTCTCTCTCAATTATGATCTTTTCGATTTCGATTACCTTTTAAATGTTTATTAATCATTTTTTATGCATCTTTACTTACTTTTTTCCTTATATCTCTTATTCACATAACGAAAGTTTTTGTGGTATTCAATGTAGAAGCCTTGTAAAATAGCTTATGCATGCAAGTGTGCTAATAAATTCACTGACAAATAGGTTGTTTGAAATATAATCTACATAAAATATGCATGTCCAATTTATTCATAGCTAGATCTTGTTAAACAGACATTTATTGACCTTAACCATTGTGCAATAAGACACCTGAATAATAATTAATAATGTTTACTAAACCAAAGAAAATATTTTTACAATAATAACAATATCAATAAAATATTGTGTAACAATATAACAAACAAGTGTAACTATCAAAAGAATAACTAATAAGTATGTTTACGACCTGTTATTCCATTATCCTTCATATTGTTTTTATTAAATACACTGTGTCTAGGTGTAGTACCTACTAACGGGTTAAAAACAGTCATATTTATGTTTCACTTGTACATAAGTAACTACAAAACAGTGATGATTCACCCAAAGAAAACGAAAGATAAATGTACCTCCATACATTGCGAGAGCAGAATTCTAATCTTTGAAAGATACGAAGGCCTCCTGAGCTACTCATCACTTATAAACAATTGATAAAATAATAATGTTTGAATAATCTCCAGTTAAGAAACAGTTACAATCGGCAGCTTTAACAACAATGATGTTACGGAACACCATAATTTTGCCGGAACAAAAGGTCGAGCGCAATAATAACCGAACACCACAATGAATGCATTCATCATATTCAACGTCAATGAAAACATTGAGGATGTTGTGAACACTCAATTGGATGTGATTATTGCAAAATTAAACTGACGAATGCAGCAATATTAAATATGTCACTATTTTAGCAACTGTCCCTGTACCCATCTCATAGACTTACTGCAGCTTAAGTTCTCAATTTGTAAACATGCCTATGCACAAACTTAATTTACAATAAAAGTAACTAACGGCTCTACGAGTAACAGTACCACTTAAATTACTAATTCCGGGTATGATAAAAGTTAAAAAGATTAAAAACAATGCAATAAACTAAACAAACAATCCATATGATGTTATGATGAGTAAACATGATTCATTAAATAAACCTAGTAAAACTGAAAAGATTGTTATAAATTTCCTCTGAGATAAACACATCCTTAGTTAGCTTTAGACAAACATTTGTTGTTTGGTCATGAAAGTATTTTATCTCTGACATAGGAAACAAAATAATTATAACTTAACCAGAATTATAAAGCTGCCTCTTTATTGAATGAAAATTTCAAAAAAGTAAACACCATTAGAGATTGGTAATATTATACGCATAAAAACTTTATTGGAGCCAACAGTAATCAATCTGTAAAAGAAATCAAAAGTAAAGCTATAAACGAAGATGATACAAAATTTGGTGTGAATCATGGTAAAAAACTAGATATTGTAGACATAGCGGACCTCATCGATACAGCCTATGTCAATGGCCGGCTACCTAATCCAATAAAGCGTAGGTACATTATACGAGATGCCTCGCTGACGATCCGCGTAACGGTAACGTATATTTAACAGGTTTCCCGATACAGAGCCTCGGGCGGACTTACAAAGAAACTCATTAATTCATTAGCTGCTTTAGTGCGGGGATGCCAAGTTACCTTAACTATTGATTTCCAATTTTAATCTGGTAGAGATTCATTATTAAAATTAAATAAAACTGTTACTTAATTTTTTTACGAATATGATTGCACAAGAAAGTCAATTTTATAAATAAATAGGAAAGTGTAGGGAGTAAGTGATTGTAATGTATCTAAAATTGGACGTAGAAAAATATTTAATGATTTAATACTTAGAAAATAAACATGCATTTTTGATTGTTTTAATTTAGTATTATTAAATCAAATTCTCTTTTCTAAATACACATAACTAAATGGTAATTATAATAATTAAAAATTTAAGTCATTTTGTGTCACAAAAAAACGGCATTCCAAAACAACCCACATACAACCGTGAGCATAACCATATTTCTATTAAAATCAAATAACAGATCATTTAAATTCATTTGCCGTCTCACTTTTACTAACGAGAAAAATTTGGTAATTCACAATGGCTTACCAGTTAGAAATCTTCCGAACTAAAAACCAGTTTTGTCAGTAGATAATATAACAAAGTTTAATGTTTATTAATGAGTTTAACAAGACTAGGCGTCGGTCAATGGCAGTGGCCTTGGCAACGATCTAGACACACAGTTTGTGGTTGCTAAACGTTCACGTAATTTCATTACCTCCTTTATTTGTTACAAGTTCATCGGCTTTATATAAAACTGTTAATTACGTGATATATATAAATAGTTATGAACCAAATTTATTTTTATTCGTTAATCATGATGCTTCTGATAGACTGTAATAGAATTGAGCTAACTACACGATAAATTACAAGCTAATGGTGATATTCAGAATCATTCTTTTATAATTGAAATTCTATTAATTTTAAAATTGGAATATTTATATATAGTGAATATCTAGACGTTTTTGCAACACTCGTATAATAAAGATGTTTTTAAAATATGGTAATGGTATGGTACAATTTTAGCAATCCTCGGGGCTATTTAATTTATCACATGTAGGTAACTCAAATACTCAACTAAATTAGAAATAATGACTAATTTTGGTTCTTCATTCTAAAAAAGAAATGTTACTAAAATTAAAGAAGTTTTAAAAGTTTGTTTATAAGATTACACGTACCCGTGGGCGAAACATTAAGTCGTGACGCATTTAGAATGTTATTTTTTGGTAAAAGAGTCTGCTATTCATCTATTCATGTCGTTATATTGGTGTTTAAAAATGGAATTTTGCGCACAACCGCTAACCTCATCAGTCGGTGGCTCAAACTCTTTTATATATTTTAATCTTCGAGTAATCACTCAGCTCTATTCTATTGTAAAAAGTAGTAGTTCATGGTAGTCCATGAACACATTTTATCTAAAATCTAGCAACCCGCCCCAGGTTTGCACACGTACAAATTATACATTATCTCATGGATCACTCTGTCTATTGGTGAAAACTGGATAAAAGTCCGTTCAGTAGTTTTTGAGTTTGTGCGACTTCATTTTATACTATGTAAAGATGAAAATATTCGGGTAAATATTATCCAATGCAACTTGAGAGGCTCAATACCAAAAATGTTACATGTTATTATAATTATTACATTCCTTAGATATTGTTCTAATGTGTTTTCTGCCTACCCAAAATACCTGTCATAGTATTAAACCACGTGACATCTATTAACAATCAAGATAGGCAGGTTCACTAATTACACTTATAAATTAACAATGATTACAGTAGACAATTGTCTACACCTATCATAATTCAAGTATCAAAATATCACGCAACATCAAATAAATTACGTCTGTGTGGCGAACACAATTCAACACGTTTATTTTACTTTTAATTCGGACATTCATTTTTTAACTACAATAATTACTATGTAACTAGATATTACGCCAAACGGAGCAGAAAAATTAGACCACAATTTATAATTCCAATGTTTATTTTTTTACAATTGTCTAGTAGGTTCTGACGTTTTTAAGTACAACAAATGTACTTAATTATCAAGAACTCAAGTGTGATATTGCTTATTTTCAAAGTCCAGGTCTAGAAGAATTAAGGTACGAACAAGATAGTTCCAATATATGATAACATTTTAGTAAAAACGAAGTAATTTTAAACATTTACAAATAAGTGTGATTAATTAAGTCATAAATAGGCTTTTAAAATTATGTTTACAGCATTAACACGTTCACTTTATGCAAATGATATTCACAATACACAAGTCATTCCATGGTCAGCACAGCGAAACTTGATTTTTTGCTATTACCTACATCTTAAACATCAATCTACTTTTTACAATATAAAACGAGTTTTAATCGTTTTTTTAGAACCTACAAATCTCTTGAATTACAATACTGTACAAACTAGAAATTAGTCCCTATTAGCTCTTTTATGTTTTATAGTTTTAAGATGATATTGGGACTGCCTCGTTTTTGCTGTGCCTCCGGCATGTTTGTGGAGGCAAGAGTGGATGGCTCCATACATTATTCGAAAAAGAGTCTGCTCTGTCTGGAGTCTGTCCCTGCTAAGTCGAATAAGAGGCAGCAATAATGACATCCTGAATGTAATTGTAGCCAAGTACGACTCCAACCTGGTGAAGGAATTCCTTCGGATGTTGGTCGACTGAATCACTACAAGTTGTGAAGAATAATGTAGCAACTTGAGTTGATACATAAAACTTACACTTCAACGGTAAGTGCGTTTCTAAATTATGTGTATTCTCATTTTAAATATCGTGTATATTCATTTTATTTTAAAGTTATGTTTCTAATTCTTATGTACTTACCTATCTCTATGGACTTGGTCTGAAAATATAGTTTAATTTAATTTATGTACCTACAGTCATCAATTGCGTCAACGAAAAAAATCCTTATCAAATATAGCGTCTATAGAATATGAACACATGCACACGATTCAAGAACAAAACTTACTATGAATGGTCAAGTCTAGTAACGGTAGTTGCGCCATACGATGCGCCTCAGTCAAAGATTATACGAGTACATAATATGCGGCGCGGTCATAACGGTCCGCCATTTTTGTTACTTCTACACACGAGTACCCTGTAATTCGTAAAATGGTTCAGTTCATAGTCCTATTATTAGGGCCAAATAATCATTAGTGTAACTTCACACTGGTATCTGATTATTATTATCTTGATTTTACGGAAACTGGGATTATGATAGTGCTTCTGATTGGACTTATCTCGTTTAAAAGATAAAGCATTAATCGTGATGGACATTAAAATCTGATAACAATGTATTTTGAAGTTCGAATGCAATTTAATGTAATTTCATAGACTCGACATTGTGAAACTAAGTTTAGTACCCCTGCATTGTTAATAGTTGACTTTTAATAGCATTTTGGCATCGTAAATTACTTAATCTGTTTTATTGACACAGGTATAAATCTACCATGAAATATGCGTAAAATGTACTGACAATATTATACAATCTCATCAATTAATGATTGGTAAATATTCGAGAATTCTAAAATAAACAAAAAAGCATTCCTTCAGAAACATTAAATAGGGATGGTAAACACCATTATCATTGAATCGACTCGACTCTCGATGTTAACAATCAGAGTAAATCTTATCGAAACAATCATATAGGAGAGGGCAGTGAGAGTGCCCATTTATCAATTGTAGACATCAGTCGACTACAATGAATACCTACCGGTCATTGTGTCTTGAAGAATGAACTGACTCTTGGGGACTTACCGTTCAACACCAGAGACGCATAAAGGAATACAAATGAACACAATAATGACATACCGATGATACTTGACTATGAAATTATGTCGAGTAACACTTAAAATTGAGAACAAATGAGTGAACTAACGGCACTTATGAACACAAATATACAACAACAGTTTTGTGAAACATAAGTGACTGTTATGTGGTTGTTTTAGACAACCTAAAAATTTATGAACAAGGAAGATCGAGAAGACTATCGAGTGCACTCATCAAGATTTTCCCGTGAATCGAATAGAAGTGACTCATTATTTCCAAACATTGACGACACGTGGGTGAACAATGGAGACGGCTAGGATGACAAGTCATAACAACCCATTGTAATAACAAGGTCCCACTAGAATCTCTCAGACAATTGCATAATATTATATTTTTGTTTGACCTTTCATCTAATCACATAAAACTGTGGGTGCTTTAATGAAGATGATATGACAAAATGCCCATGTCGACGCCAGATTTCCCGCACCGACAACCTTAACACCTTTGTCTTAAGGTGGTATTTAATTTATAATGTATCGAGTCAAACACTCCACCAATCACAATACTCCACATACATTCTACACCAGCGCCTCTGTCGACCACCCCCACCAGTGACACTACACACCTTTACGAACACTGAACAACAACGGTCACTATTTGTCAATTTAAATCAATTCTACTAATACAAGCTAAATCAAAATTACCAGTTATTTTTCTTGTGTTCATCACGAACAGCCCATAATAGCGTTATAGAGATTTTTTTTATTATTTCATGGTATTTGTTGAAATATAAGAAACTTACCGCATGTTACACAGATTTTAGGCGCATGGGAGCTAGATGGAAAAAAGTATAACCTCAATGGAAATTCTTATTGTTTTAATTACTTTAACGGAATGCTTCTTTCATTATTTAAACTAGCACAAGTTCGAATCTAAGAAATTTACATTTAATTGGTCAATTTAATTTTTTTTGGTCACCTACGTTTGTGCTGTTGTTAACAATATGGGATACAATTCTAGGTATCCATCATAAGATGACGATTAGCGATTATCCTGATAGCTACGTTCCAGTCAGGTGCCCTTAAAGACACCTCACAAATTTTTAATTATTCCTATTTATTTTACCAATTTCTCGTATTATTAAATATATTTTTGATTCCAGATTCGTAAAATCTATCATTTAAGAGACAGTTAATCGAACACCCAAACTACAAACTAACGACGTTAATACGTCAATAATTTAGGGCTGTTGTCAGAGTTTAGTTCAGAAACGTCCGTAATATTTTGTTCCCAAATTGTCGAATGCTTCACATCTTAATTCACCAAACTTAGCAGCATTTGGAGTTAATAGTATATTGTTTGTAAAATATTAGCACTTGGTTTAAAGTTTCAGGTACGTGCTAGTGACAATTTACATAATTTTGAATATATTAATTTGATTAATCAAATAGTGTACATTCTACAATATACATTTCAGAACAAAGGTAAATAATTAAATAACAAACTGAACGACAATATGTCACAAAATGAAAACACGACAGATAATGAAAAAATTTCTCTCCAATTTCGAAACAAAACAAAAGTTTATTCCAAAAATGTGTTATAGCTATTTTTAGATGAAACGCTATTTAAACATTTGTGTGTGTGACGCTCCCACCCAAAGCCCAATTTTTTCCTGCAATTTTTATGACCTATTTTGTGACCAATTTAAGTCACATGTATAAGTCGGCCACAAAATTGGTCATAAAAATCGTCTAATCTTAGCCAAAAAAAAAATAAGGAAAACATTAAAAAGATACAAAGGTGAACTATTCAAGACCCAAAAATGCCATGATTGCTTCACCTCAAATTCTTAATCGTAATTATAATTCTGTGTTTTAGATGTATAAGCACCAATTACTACCCCATCATTCGTTGTATGAGAAGCAAAGCAATAAAGTTAAGAATTTAGTGTTTATTAGTTAAAGGTAGTAAACTTTAATAACCTGCAGTGTGTTTGCACAACAGAAGCATCGCTACGATTCTCTCATTCTTTTAATAACTACAGTGCGGTTCCTATTTGCTATTGACTTTGCCTTTTTTCTGTCATCAATCAATCATAACATTTTATTATTTCATGCCATGTATTATTACTGTGTGAATTATTATTATTATTTTTATTTATATGTCCTGAATTATTCATACTACACAATAAATTCGAAAATCTTGTATTTGTAATTTCAACGCCTAATTTTGTTACGACAATTATGTTATTAAAATAAATATTGGAATGCATAAACTTTCCCCAAACCTGCTGGAAAACGAAATGCCTTTTAAAATATTTTCTCTTTTTAAAATCTATTTGCAAATCATTCACAAAATTACTAGAGAAACTAATATTCTATTCTCGCTTAAACGTTTACCGATAATGACAGCTACGATGCCCAATAAGGCGTCTAAAGCAAGTCTCCTATTAGCTTCGAATACACTGCAGTGCAGTAGCTACTACAAACCCTCAAATTGTGTTTGGTATCCAGACAACGATCTACAAAGTCTGACAACGAAGTGGCAGTGGTCTCAAGAGGTTCTAAGTTGAGACTGGACACTGTTTGTGTAAGCGGACTACATCTACTCACATTGTTGGTTATTTTGTCTGTGTTTTTTTTCGTTATAACCAACGCCTCGAGGCGGTTTGTGATTTCAAAGTGTCTTATAGAAGAAGAGGACAAAATATGTCACAATACATATTTTGGCTATTTTCAATTATGAGTTTTGTAGTAATAAGAGGTTTGATATATATTTTAGTATGTTTTCGCTTTGTACTGTCATATAGGTAGATCTAACAAAAGAAGGCGTAGCAAGAGTAGGAATAAGCATAAACCAATAATTATAATATTATGTGAAGTGATAAGCCACCTCTTGATATTTCTTTTTACCAAATGGGTTGAGAATATTTTTGACAGAAGTTTTCCGAAGAACCAAAACAAGCAGTCTTCCTAAAAATAATGTAAAATTGCTAAAAATGTTGATATTTTGTGGGATGACTGAATCTGTTTTCTTCTAACTATCCGCATAAGCGTTGCCCGGGTGCCTGGTGGTTTTTTTAATTCTGAAACAAGCTTGCGCTTGACTACAACTTGTCTGATATTACGCAAAGATGTAGTCCACGATGGGATGCGCCCGCCCAATATACCGATACACTCGTGATTACGAATGATTTTCGGCAGGAAGGTGGCAGTGGAATTAGACTCCTTAAAGTTAGAAACCTTATAGGAGCAACGATTCTGACCCAAGTAAGTAGGTACATTTTTGTATTATTATTTCAATATGATTTGTTACACAATTTCTTTGATACACACCATGCCCTGATGGTATAAATAAATAAGTACTAGTTAACCCACAATGAACAAATTTGCTAAAGGCTTAACTTTAAAAGCTTTTAAAAACTTTAAGGTAAGTTACCCACTTATTTAAGGAAAATTATGTTTTGATTTTTTTATAAAGGGTTGTGTAGATAGTGAAATAATTAAACTTTCTACATATTTTATGACGTCCAAAAGCAGTAAATTATAGACTGAAATTGTCTAATAAATCTCGATCATTTTAAAGATTATTCTTTGATTTTTTCTAAATGTAGCAAAAATAACTGAAGCGCGGACCAGTGGCACAACCACGGTAGGAGTCCCAGGTTCCTGGTTCGAACAAAAAGTTCTTTCTAATTTACTTAGATAATCTTAGTTACAGCTCGAAATTCGGAATTATGCCCGATGAACGGCAATAGGCTCGGCCCTTGTTAGGGGAACCTAACATAGCCGGCGAAAAGTGGGTGATACTCACCTCTGCCTACATGTTCGGGTAATACAGGCATAACCTTTGTTATGTAACATGAATTTAAAAAAAAACCGACTGCTATAAGGTTACTTAGCACTAAAAATCCGTTTAGTTAAATAATTATGTTTGTGCGTAGTCAGTAATAATTGTCATTGATATTTTTGGACGTCAAAAACCTCAGTCCACCCGTGTTCATGACGTCTTTGAAACGTCGGGATCTAAAATCTTAAATATGTCGCGATAAAATCGGTTATAAAGTAGTTTTATTTCAATGTGTAATACTCGCGTAAATCTAAGAAAGTACTATAAAAATCCGCTAGTTTATTTTTACACCTCTGCCAACGAAGGGTTATCAAAATTACTTGGTAAGTTAAACTTCGTATGACGAATCTAACTAAACCTTAACTGTCACAAATGTCAGGTCATCAAGTCGTTTGAAAAATACAAGGTACCTGGTCAAAAAATTTACCAACAGAAAAATGCCTGCCAAAAATATACATAGCCCTTTTATGGTTCTTCAGTAAAAACTACTTTCACGGTATTATTCCGCTGTTTACCAACACTTCTAACCTTCTTCTAGTCCTTTATAAACATTGATAATAATAAAATAATAAGGATTACCTATGATAACATTGTTATCATCACTCCTTTAGAATTGTATGTAAGATCTAACTTCCACTTCGTGTTATCAACAGAGTAGCGTATAATTACAGATTGTTATATTTACTACTCGTTAACAGCATGAATGATAATGATTTGTACGCCGAGTGTCGGTTTTGTCGTAACGATGACGCGTTTTAAAGCGAGTGAGTAAGTAAAACATTTGTATGAAACCCTATCTCATACATAGCTTTAAATAAAAATGAATCCCTATTTACCTCGGTCACGCCGTCACGCGTGAACGGCTGGACCGATTTCGCCAATTCCTTTTTTAGAATATTCCTTGAGTACGAGGATGGTTCTTACGTAAAAAAAATTAAAAAAAAAACAATCTCCTCTGAAACGGCTTGACGAATTTTTATGCAACCTTATACATATCTT
The DNA here is from genome assembly GCA_936450015.1 of Meganola albula. Lineage (NCBI taxonomy): Eukaryota > Metazoa > Arthropoda > Insecta > Lepidoptera > Nolidae > Meganola > Meganola albula. The sequence continues at coordinate 4,608,652 of OW388155.1, read as the reverse complement.
TATTCCATAGGTCTGAGAATCGGTCGTAATGTATTTTCGGACCCGGTAGGTGGCGCTGCTTTACCGGGCAGAGGATCGCTAGTTATGAAATAAATAAATGCTGTATTTTGTATTTTGTACTTGTTAATAATATGCAGTAGGGGGTGACACTATACAACAAATTTTAATAAAGTTAAGAAATGACCTATCATATTGCTTTGTTTAGCGCAAAAGCATTAGCGTTAATTGAACACATGACGTCTTTCGACCAATCAAAATGTCAAAATGAAAATATACGTACGTTTTCGTGTCGTTTTTACTATAGTTTGTGCAACAATTTAACCGCGCAGTGACACCTTACACCGTTCAATAAATTTGAATGAATAAATTTACGACATGTGTAACCCAAGAACCCGTAATCCAGTGTGACCTGTGTGACTGACTCCATGTCCATATGATCTCATACACTCTTCTATGACTTGAATACCACGTTAAACCGTCGATCTACTTGTCCCATTGAACCTGTGCCTATGCACGTGCAAATGTTATTGTATAGTACTTCTGTGTACTTTGCTATTCAGATTTGACTGAGGCCATAACTTATAAAGGGTTAGGTAGGAGTAACTTCTAAATATTTCAACGGTACACAAGAACAGTGGGACATTGGTTATTTAGTCTTTTTTGCTTAGATACTTATTGTAATTACAATAAATTTACTAATACATGCATGTAACGTTGGCATACGAAATATGTTTCTCAATTAATTTGTTACCAAAATCACTGAAGGAGAAAATTGCAGTGAAGAAACTAAAAGATGTAAGATAACCACGCATAACTGTTCGGAACTTTAAACAATGTTGATTGTTAGTTTTAAGAAAATTGCTTTTTTATTCTACCCTTCTACTTCTTATAGTTACGTACAATATACCTAGATGCCAGTTATTACTAATTATCCACTCTTCAGGCGCTATAATAAACCTTTTGCGACGTCTTAGATTAACGTATTCAGAGATGAAACATTACGTATAAACACACGATTAATAAAAACCTTTTACGCTTTGTTATAGTACCAACGCATAAAGGTATCTATCGCCTGCGCGTAAGTACTAGTCCCCTCATGTGATCGTTGACATGCGATTAACAATAAGTAAATAAGATGTTCGAGGCCCTAGACCGCTGGAATATGTTTGAGATTGTAATCTGCCCTGAAGCATCTCGTATGCTTCTTGTTAATCGCCCTCTCAAGGATATAGTATAGGTACATGTAGTTACAAAAATATAATTACCTACTTGATAGAGACATGAAAATTGACATTATGAAGCTAGTTTGACTATTTACGACAATGGACAAGAGATTAATAATGACATAAAGTGAAAATTTAATCTAAATCTGATGAAAAATTAGAATGACATTATACGAGTAGAACTAGTCTGATTCTATTGGTGTAAGAAAACGCATTCACTCATGAGTTTGATAAGAACTATAATATTGTTGTTGTTAACGCATTGCTTGCACGATAACTCTACCGTATTACACCACGTATCGTAATGTGCAAAATTATTACTATAAAACCAGCTAAGTGTGTGTCGAGCCACGCGGACTGTGGGTTTTGTAGCCATCCGATAGTTACCTACAGCTTAAGTCTTACTTGGTTTATTTTTTGCATAGAATTTTTGAAGTTACAGTTTGCTTACACTGACATAGTTTAGCCGTAATTTAAATAAAAGCAAAATAATAATATAGTACAACTTTTGTTGTTTTTATATATTTTATTCAATTTTAGGGATTACTGGATCCAAAATTAAACATCCTTTTCGTGTCTATCTTCATGTATATATGATCTAGCCAATGATAGACAAATAGAGGAATAAAAATACATTGTTAAATAATACTAAAAAAACAAGTTTTTACCAAAAACCATAAGTAATATTTGATCTACTCCATCAGGGTTATGTCAAATTACAGTTTTATCAGAAGTGGTTAGAGGTGGACGGGCGAATGGACTGATGGTCATTGCGAAACTAAAGAGTTTTATTAACTAACACTCCGAAACCCTGAAAACGTTTCTCTGAAAAATTGTTACTATTTTATTGCAATCAATGTTTGCATATTGTATTATGTTTGGAAATATGGTCGTATGAATTTTACAAGAAATTTATAGTTTTAGCGTGGAGTGTTAACTACTTCTATATAAATAACGTTTGCGGGCATTCTTTGAGCTAAACACTACAATTATAATAATATGAGTGGTAATAAGACCACTATTATAAAAACATATAGTAAATTAATGACTGTAGAATTACCAAAATGGCTGCAGTTTGGTTTTGACATACATTTTTTTACGGAGAAGGTTTCACACCCACCTAATTACTTATAAATTTAATAAGACACCTACTTTAATTGGCAGTAGATATAAATAAATCCATAACAGTTGCATTTTACAGGAAAGACTAAAACTGTTTAAACAAAATAACTTTTTACGTCGTACAGTAGGTACAAGCTGACTTCTCGTTGTACGGAAATCCTATACAGTGCGAGATCAGCATTTTTTTTTATTCTATAATAGGTTTGCGCTTGACCACAACTTGCCTGATGTGAAGCAATGTTGCAGTCTACGATTGAACGAGCCTACCTAATAAATACTGGAAATGTATAGCTTGATGTGTAGCCGTGTGTACAGTTGACTCAAGCGAAATTACTTTCTTACTTGACGCGATTTACGATGATGATGACGCGATTTTTGATGTTTTCTTACGAAGGAATAAGGTCCTTTGTCAAAACATCAAAAAACCTTATGCTTGGAGCTCTAATAGTTAACACGTATTAGTTCTAATCAACACCAGACTACAAATATTCGTTACATAGATTAATAATCTCTTCGTCACTAGAGTATCCATAATGTTAATAGGGTTGAACATAAACGCCTTTAGATGAGCTGCCTATACTACCTAAGATACATAGTAATATAGTCATAGTAGCTACTATGTAGCTAAATCGACCTTACGTCAAACCGTTGCGGATATCGAGCTCCAATCCTGACCACAAAAGGCGAATAACCTGATTCGAGATGCCCGAGCTCCGTAGATGTACACACGCATAGCTGCCTTGAAGTTTATAGCTTGACCATGATTACTGTTCAATAAAATAGATTGGTAATGATAAAGACAGATTAATAAAATTGAACTCAATACATGCGGTAATTCCATTAACACCTTCCGTAGTTATAGTAAGATGTTACTAAACACCCTACTGTAACTACACGCTAAAATGGTCCTAACTGCCTCTAGTATTATTGGTATTTAAAATTACGTTCCATTCTGAAGAAAGAGTCTCAATCCGTATCGAATACATTTTTTCAACAAAATCGACAAAAATGTCCAATTAGGTAACTGTTCTATACTAGAAATGTTTTTGAAACATGGAAGAGAGGAATCTTTTTTTAGAATGAAGCATCATAATAAGCCAAGCAAGCAAGTAGGTACTTTACTGTGCCCATCACATATGAGGCATAATTATCACTCATATTTTACAGGATATATAGGCCTCAAATGGATAAACCTTTCGCTATCATCATTCATCGGATACAATTCCCAGGAACAATTCAAGGTGCTACTAAGATTTTTAGCTACCTAAGTTCTAGCAGGTTCTTAGATTTTTCTAAGCATATTAGAAACATATTTTTGCTCAACCCGGGTTTGAGTAAACCCGCTAAGGTACTACTTGACTACCAAAACAGTCTCTAATTTCACCAACCCTATTTGAAATATTCACTTTGCGTGCTTTATTAGTACAGATGTACTGTTCAATAGACTACAGTCGTTCTGCGGTCATTGTTGTATGACATCATTATTGCAATTGCTCCAATCATAACAACACTCATTCCTTATTAACATTATGAGATATTATGTCTATTACTTTGTTACTATTTCTAGTTTCGTAAGATTTGTAGTGCAGCTATACGAGTAATTTACTAGTACAGTAAAACTACCTCGGTGCGTGGTCCATTGGCGTATCCTTTTAAACAGACATTTATCTCTAATAGACAATTGTCGAAAAAATGGAGGATATCATTGAAAAACAAAAATAATCGCCTTTTTTGTTAGACAAATGTCTATTAGAGATAAATGTTTAAAGCCCCAGAATCGGGGCTCAGGTCGAGGAACAATACTTTTTAACATATTTAAAAATCGTAATAGCAACCCGAATTTAAGAATTAATTGTGCCCGGTAACGGCGATAGGTTCAACATCTTCTACGTGTGGTACCTAAACACAGCCAGCGAAATTAGAATGATGCTCATCTCCGTTTACACTTTCTGCTAATGCAGACGTTAGAATTATGTTAATATAACAATTTTACAATAAGTACCAAATTGCCTACTCGTTCTACTATAAATACCTACTGATAAAGACTACACCGATAACAGTTATGTTTAACTGTTGGTTTGATTAAACGCTGATTAATCTTTTGAACTACCTACTATATAGTTGAATTGACAAAAATCTTATTGGAATTAAATTCTTTTTCGTAGTAATAGAGCAGAGTGGCAAAACTCATTCTTTAATGAAAAAGTATCCACCTTTCTCCTTCTCTTTCAGTTTCTTCCTTCTTCTTTCTATACACGGTTGTATTATGTGTAAGTACCTACGTGCGTGTTTTGAATATTTTCATGCATTTTTCTATGTAGACCTAAAGAAATTGCATAAAATAATATTATTTAAATAGAATTTAAATAAGGCAAATAAAAAATCGGTTTATATTACGTCTCTTTACATTGAAACAACTCCGATTCTTATGAAACATATAGGTAAGAAGTAAATTTAATTAATATCTAAGCATAAATTATGGATTATTATTGTATACTTAGTTGCACTTCCCCAAAACTTGAATGTTGTTTATCGGTTATATGGTCTACGATGGAACACGCTTACTAAGTAAATACGTATTCACTCGGGACTTGAAGATAAGAGTACACTAGGAGTAAACTTTTAGAACTAATGCCTGTACCTACACTGTACAGTATTTACTAAACTGTAGGAAACTGGTAATTACACCTCTAATGATCTCCCATACTTATTTAATAGTTATTCATAATGGTGCCCACTTATACACTGGTCCAGTGACTAAATCGTCATATTGCAAGTATAATGTGGTTAAACAGGTACATACAGAAAAAAACAAAATGTAGTCTTATTAGTCTTTACGGTATTGGCATAGGTGCTATTTTCGTTCAGCTGATCAAAAAGAGTTATTGACTAACCCGTACACACACTTGACCGACGAATGGCCTCCGGTGACACCGCCAGTCTACATTACACGCCTCGTACCAAGAAAAGCAATCGATGTAATGCGAACCAGCTATTCGAAGTGAAATTAATAATTTAGCGAGTGCATAAGAACTGTCGCAATCGTTCTTGGTAAAGGTCGAAACCTGTTTGTCGTTCTGCAGATGGTGAGTACTTATTTAAGATGGTTAATGTCTGGATCATAATCTTAAGTCTAGTAAGAATGCAAGCACATCCTATGAACACTGTATTTATAGTAATTGCACGTAGGCTGAAACGCAAAAGCTAAGGGCAAAGAAAACATTACACATGTCATGTAGAAGTCGATCAGTATTAAATGTTTTCTTATGTTATAAAAATAAATATTTTCACTAGCAAAAAATTTGTAAACAAAAAACCGTCTATAAAAGCTGATATTTAAATGATATATAATATCTATAACTTTACAAGTTCGGCCTTAAAGTAGGTATATGGATGAATTTGTAAAATTATTTCTTTTGTTTTGTACCGGAGTTGTAATCAATCAAACAAAAGATATGAATATCTCAATCAATAACCTTCTCCATTTTGAAGTTGGTTAAAACTACCGGTTTTAAATCTTATAGTAACTGGCGAACGTTCTCCTCTGCCTACACGTTTGATAAATACAGCCGTCTATTGTGCCTAACTACACACCTACAAACAAATTACCTTGGATTCAATTTTAATCAGAAAGATAATCTGAGAAGTTGTATATTTAAGTCCACTTACTTTTACTTCAAACCTTTTTAGTATCCCACTGCTGGGCACGGGTTTTCTCTCAACTATCTTACGAGTTGACAGAATTTAGGTCTTAGTCCACTTACGCTGGCCAAGTGCGGGTTAGTGGATGTCACATGTTCTCAAATGATTAGTTCTTAGATATGCCGGTTTCCTCACGATGTTATCCTTCACCGATATTGAGCAGCGGCGATGAAACAATTGACATAAAGATGTGTGGGCACGACTGGGAATCGAACCTGCGACCTTATAAATCTAAAGCGAGGCCCGTATCGCTGCGCCACCGTTGCTCACAAGGTACTTACAAAATTTAATGAAAAATAGTTATTATACATAGGTAGGTAGAGTTTTTAAGGCGTAGTTTTATTGGCCTCTTTACTCAACGAAATGCTTGTAGTTGATAATAAAGTTGTTTCCCCACATTTACGAGGTTTTTACAACACTTTTGCACCCCACATAACAAGCATTCCTTAAGGTTGGTTCTTACCTACAGTCACAAATGCTATCAAATGTTACAGGTAATTCGAATTGCATTCCAGTGTTTCCAGTGTTGTGGGCGCCATCTGTTATTCAAACCAAGGTGTTTTTTTCTGTTGTAACACGTCACGATTCATGATTACGTTGATGACTCAACTTGACACAGTAATCTGAACATAATGAACCTAGCTTTATTATCAGAGATTCCTTAACCTGTGGTGCTCACCATTCCGTTTACATTTAACTACAAGTATTTAGTTCAGGTATTCTTATGGTTAAACACGTATTTAACTGCAGTTCCCGTAGAATTAATAATTCTTTCGACTGAAACTTTATAATTTCGAATTTAAAAAAACCAAGGTCCTATCTACATCGAAAAGATTTATTTATTTATTTAGTAACCACTTTACAACTATCATTACAGGTACCAACACGTAATGCGATAGACTAGTATTCTAAGTACCTACTATTCTACTAATTTATTTATTTAAATGTGCATACAAACTTATAATTTATCTATCTATATCCATTGAATATTTATTAATAATAATATGCATAGAATATATAATAATATGCGCCTACATTACAATAATAGCGGCCCAGATTTTTCAAACTTTGGCCCAACCGTGGGACATTACGACTGAGTCTATCCACAGTGTCTGCCTCGCCTCTAGAAAAAGGCGATGATGGTACCTATGTACGCAATGTATAAAGTTTAATATACAATCTCATTGGTCGCAGTTTCCTACGGCGTGTTTGGTGGTCGGTCAATAAATATAGCCTACCATTCGTTCCTGAATCACATATCACAAACTAATCTAAATTATTTCTAGAGCCATAAAAAATCTATATGTCACAAGCCAGCTCAATTATGTGCTAATTATCATTTTCCATGAAGAATTGCGCAAAATAAGACATTACATGGTCTAATAGAACAATACCTTTATACAACAATAGGCAGGCGTATAACATTCAATCCCAGAGCATTACGTAGGTGACACAAATCTAGTTGAGCTGTTTTATACTCACTTTTATCGCGTTACGTATGAATAAAACCAATTTTCCGCGATTACAACAAGCACCTAGCTAGAATAATAATATATTACGGCAATTTTATTGATAAAGTAAATCAGTTTTCCATAATTATTTTTATACACAATTCCTAACTAAATATTTAGTACTTAACTTAAACGAAGTTTGAATAATTTCGGAAATGTATATGTCCAGTAAATAATGTTTTCACTTTTAACATAGCACGAGTCGTAAAACCAAAACGGCGTATTATTATTATTATTCTATGGTGAAGTCACAGAACATCGTTATAATACTACTGAAACTTTCAAGCACATGCGCATATACGGTTTACCGACATGCGATTTCATCCATATAGTACGTATGTACTGTAAAATATATATTTAAGAATTCATAGTAACTGTAAATAAATAGTACAGACTTGGTTTGATCATAATCTATATTTTCTTTAACCGCTATCCTAGTTAAAATCCGGACTGAGAGCAATTAAAGTACCAGGCAAAGTTAAAAGTCGCCAAAAGAAACAATTAAACCTTTTCTACGAACGTATTTGACAGTGGTTAGACAAATAACAAGCTGATGACCCGCATATGCAGACGTGCACCAAGCCCAGCAACATTTAGAAATAAAACTACTTTTTAACGGATTTTATCGCGGTTTATTTTAGATTTTAGATCCCGACGTTTACTAAAACAATACTAAAACAATACTATAACATTTAGAAACTAAAAACAAGTAGTAAAATATCAATTAAACTTGTGGCACTTTAACAGAGATGTTCAATAACTTGTGAAATAGTTAAAATCAAATAAAACAAACATTAATAGTTTTAGAACAATAAAGTGAAGCACTTTTATCACCATTTAGGTACAGGAAAAGCGTTATCGTACACACTAAAATATATTTATGTGTATTTTAATGGTTATCCTGTCAACAGCGCGTATTGTTAATTCGTTGACACTCGGCACTGAATAGTGTAGGTAGTTGCAATTGTCTAGGTAGATCGGCACCATAAGAACAAAACTCGTAACACAAAATTTTACTAGAAGGGGATTAAACTGTCTGATGTTTTACTAAAACACTGACCGCATCGTTAATATTGGCCTGGTGGCGCAGTGGTTAGTGACCCTGATTGCTAAGTCGAAGTTCATTTTTCGAACTTTTTGTGGTGGGCATGATTGTTTGTTCTGTGTCTGTATGTATTTACAAAAAAAAGTACTTAACTAGTATATCGTAGTATCCATAGCATATTTTTTTTATAATTTGGGACTCATCTAGTCCCAAATTTATCATATTATATTATTCATCTAAGACCCGACTTTAACAAAAAATATTCATACCTACCTAATAAAAATTATAAAGATAATATTATTTAACAACAAGCAGGGAAACACTTCAAATTAATATCAGTGTCACATTATATCATAATTTCTACAAAATTCAACACGTGCTTTGATTGCTACGTCATCTATTTGTCCTCGGTAAAACGCGTTTGCCTATACATATCGGGCAGACTAGATAGCCTTTTGATATCAAATTTAGTGCAAGGAGCTCTAGTCGAGTGAATAGACGTCCGTCTATAGACTGTGGACGTACTATTAACAAAACATTGACTCGTAGGTCTGTGTCTGATCGTAATCTGTCACTAAAATTATTTAAACTCCTATTATCTACTTATGCAAAGTTTGTGAGGATGGCTAAATAGTAAAACTACTAAAATGATTCGAAAAAAACAGGCAGGAATATTCTGTAGCTTAGTTTGGATTAATTAACCTGACAATTATAGACAGCTGATAAACTGATCTTGTGGCAAAAAATTTTTCAGCTAAAAAACACCAATACATAACAATACTAGGATAAAAAGTGTGTTAATCTAAATAATAAAATGTGTGTCAAATTTCACTTATTTTATAATAATACACTGTGAACAATAACTAAAATCCGTGCATCCACATAAACTTTCACGTTGATTATAATAGTAGAATATAAAATTATGGAAGTAACACATATCGAAAACACTCAAATCTCAAAAGCACGCCAACTGCTAATAGACATAGTCATCAATATACTAAGACTCGATATTATTATTATCATCGTGCTTGATAAAAACCTGCAAAATTGCTAATCACCCAAGAGGCTGATTAATAAGAAACAAAAGAAAAGTTCAGGACAGTTAATTATAATCTCAGGACATGTTGCAGCAGTCTAGGATATGAAAAATTTCATTTAATTCTTGTTTCACCTTCTCCTTCTCACCGCAAAAATGAGATGACTAGCAGTAGATAAATGTCAAGTTACCCAAAAATAACCTGCACGACATTAATATGTACAAATACTACAGAATTCAGTATATGTGTCTACGTAATAATGATGATAATAATAATTTTTCACACATCTGTATTTGCTCAAACTTTATAGTAAATAAGTAATTTGATTCAATTACTTCAATAAATGATACTGCGAAACACAAAGCCATCTGTTTGGTCAACTGATCAAATTACACAATGTTATTTGATCAGTTGTCATTATAAGTGTGATATATTACATTAATTGAAATCAATTTTAAGGTCAAAAGCGTATAGTTTGGATAAGATATTTAATAATAGTTACCTTATTTAAGCATTTTTTTAAATAATCAAAATACACTGTAAAATAAGTGCATTTTGATCATCAAGATCCAAAGAAACTGACCGTTTAAACGCTACCTAGCGAGTCTAATAATGATTCTAAACCATCTAAAAATCATCAAATAAACATTATTTTAAATCAAAATCAGTCAAATCCTGTGAGAATTCTCATACCCGCTTTAAGATTTACAATGTGTTGAATAAAATTGACTTTTTAAAAAATAGAAAGAAAACACCAGCGTAAAATTTAAACTATTCGTAATTAGCGTCTATACTAATCCTCCATTATTACCAAGGAGGTAATTATTTACGTTCAAAATAGCAAAATAAATTCAAAAGCAAGTCGTAATATCAATACAGAATTCCCACGGTTCCCATTCCGTACATTACGGAAGTGAACTTGTGTAATTACTCATAGCTTTGTCGTGAATGAGAAAACTGCGGTTACATCAGGTTGACAATTAAACGTTTGGGTAACTTTGATTTAGAGAATTTGTAATTAAAGCTTTAGTTGATGAGCAAGTTACCCAAATAGGGTTTCATTAAAATACTACATAATTCTGTTTGGTTCCTTTCAAGAAAAAGAAAAAAGTGAATAAGAGACTATACCAAATACATTGTGTCAATATTCATATCCCAAAATGTACGAGTATAGTAAGAATTTAAGATCAATAATTAACTTATAAACAGCAACATAAGAAACTACACAACTAAAATAGTTCATTGAAACAAGAGAGTACAAGAAACTCAATTCCGTTTGAAATTGGTTAAAAGGAAGTGCAGCCACACTTAACTCTTGCTCAGTTATTTTAAACATTCGTGTGTCAAGATAGCTTAAAAGCGACGCGACGTCGCTCGTTAATAGACCCTTTTATCTGCCAAGCCACGTCTCCTTGCGTTCATTACAATAAAACTTTAACATACAAAGAATACTTGAAATACTATGTATTCTCATATGGTACTTATACACAATCATTTACGATGCATTCATTTAAATAATCAATGCACAACCATTTCATACGTTATCATCGCTTTGAATTCATGGTCAATTTCTCAAACAGTTCGTTCACTATCCTAAGAATTCATGCATATGTGCAAAATTTCAGCTTATGCAATGGCAGGAAGTAGTTAAAAAGTCATAGGACTACATTACAAATACAATAACATACACAAATCTTGAAAGGTGAAATATTCCAACATTTTCGATCACTCTATTTAGTACAAATTCTACTGGAAATTGATGTGCACGTCGCTCACGAGTAGGCACTTCCCAATTTAACCACATCCGTCGGAAATCGATCCACTGAAATCAGTGTGCCACTAACAAGTTCTTCGTACTAATTGTTGCCATCTGCTGTGAAATTGTTGGAAGTTTTTCCAAAATGTTTTTCACTTTCGGAAACTTTAATTCAGCAACGATTATGAAATTAATTGACCATTTAGAATTTTTAGTTGTATTTATTTATGAGTTTAGAATCCATCTTCTCAATCATGCACTCTTGTCAAAATGGTCGAGGTTGGTAGATAGATTATGATCATGGAGGATTGTAATTTCAGATTAAACTGATTCCATTGCAAATTTTGTCCACTTTGGGCGCTATTGCGGAGCTAGTATGTCATCATAAGGGTTTATGTCACTGGTTATAGAGTGAAACACATTTAAGAATCACTAACAGGTAAATAATCTGTACAAGACAGCAACATTCGACCATCCCCAAAAACTTTGAAATTGTATGATAAAATATAAAGATAAATAGTGTAGTAATTAACAACAACTTTACATATGGCTAAAAATTATTACAATAATTACCAAGAATCTTCTTTGTTATATCTTTCAAAAGGTCATTTTAAACACTGGCCTTTGCGAGCCGTTTTGTCATTACGAAGGTAAGTTGAAGTGAGTCAAATACAACTAAATAGTTTTTAAAATGTCAAGGAAAACAATTTTATTACTCAAGTGTGTATGTAGAATTTATTTAAGAATTAAAAATGTTGAACAATTTGTAAAGATTTTGCTTAAAATAAATACAAATTTTCAGTGCAACTTAAGTGCCAATGAAAATGTTAAAATCAGTTTTTTAACTTCCATTAAGTTACTATTTATAGTGTGCTCGTCTTTAGTGCCTGATAGCCGAAAGTTTAACTTAGTCCTAATTTAAAAAATGCATCATTTGCATTGTGTTATATAATTTTTTAAACACATTCGAATAGAACGTGTTTTAAAACAATGATTATACCTACGTCAGCAATTATTAGTTCATCATTATTGTATGTCTTAAAAAAACTCATTTAGTTTTTTTTTTAATGAATATTTTACCGTTGATGATATAACATTATTGATTATCATGATTTAATCAGCATTGAGTAATTTCTATTGACTATTAGGTATAGTATGTACCTACATTAGCTGCAAATACCACTGTAAAAAATTATATACCTATAAAACTATTACTAACTAAAAAAAATACAGAAGTAAGTATTGAACTTACTTCTGTATTTTTTTATTGTAATAGACTAAAGGAAAGGATGTTTGGGCCTAAAACTATATCACAATTTGTTATTATTGCAGATTTCCAATTATTACATTATAATGAAAAATGAAATTGTGAAAGTAATTACAGTTATATTTACTAAAACCAGTTACTTTGGACACCAATATTTTAAATTTGTTTTAAAAATAGAAGTTCTTGGAAGTTAATGGTTTAGACCATGACGGACGGTAAATTTGATTCAAAGACTAAACACTCCATTGTTTCAGATCTTATAAACAGGAAGCCGTTATGTAGGTAGGTAATTCACTTTGAACGAAATCGGAAATGGTTGCATTGAATCTTCATACACCAATTGTTTCCAGTAAAAAAAATTAAACAGATGTTTTGCGTACTATTGACACCACAAAAAATAAAAGAACAGTCATTAGGAGTCAACGAACTCAAACGGCGACAGTTCACGTTCTTTGGAAAAAATCCTTTACCTTTAGATTCCGATTAAAGCATGTAATGCTAACATATAAATACTGGATGGGTGACATTCCGTATGCATCCAATCGCAATACTATTTGCAAAGTACACATTACACCGACCTTGAATGATAATCAGCTGTTGTTATCCCAAGAACTCTAAACAGGAAAGTGATAATCCAGAAAAAAATGCACAATGTTTATTTTAATGTAGTTTTACACACAACACTGAAAATCCACAGGTAAAATTCGAAAGCTCGCATGCAATATTGAGCGGCAGTAGCGTGCGTCCATACGCCGCGCGGCCTACAGCAATACTGAGGGAGACCTGAGGTATCAGCGTTAGCAACTTGAAGTGGACTGACTATCGTACCAGGGGCGTAAAATTATCGTACATGGAATCGAAATTATCGTATTTTTTAGGATAATGTCTATTATAGATAAATAAATCATATAAATTGTAATATTGATATGCATGCAAGTACTTTATTTTTTATCTTTTTTAAACCACCGCTATCAAATCAACAGAACACTGAAACCCAAATGTTTTACACGTGGTACAGAGTTGACTGCTCGTACTATTACTACTTTGCATGTAGGACTCATTCTTCATAGCACAGATAAAAAATAATTAATAGGTTAGTAAGTTATAGAAAATATACAGCCACTGAAAAAATGTATTTGATAAATATACCTACTTGCCAATGATAACAATCACTCCGAGTGTGTAATCAAAATTTTGCTGCTCTAGAAAATTACTTCTTTCTTCACTTAATTTGAATAATTCCTTTTGTCAGAGCGAATACAGATATATAATCATAATAATATAACGAAATGACTGCCAACTTTTCTACACAAAATATACGATACATATGAAGTGTGAACATAATCGAAATATCGAACTTATATTCTCTTGTTCGCATTGGTAGATGCTATACTAACCAATAAGAAAGCGTGTACAGCAGGCGCTGGATAAAGTTACAGTATCGGCAGTGGTGAAACTTAGCAGAGCGGATCGTAAGAACCAATGGGAATAGAGAACTTGTATTTCCCGGTATTTTCCCAAGATTTTATTGGACAAAATAAAATCATGCTACTGCGATTTAAACTATCAGCGCATGAGTGAAATAATATAAATTCTCAAATTTTGCATCATGATAGAAATTATCGTACAATCTGCGTACGATAATAATATGCTATCGTACATCGTACGTAGGCACAAAATTATCGTATGTGTACGATAATTATCGTACGGTTCCGATCGCTGTGAGGTACCTATAGAGGTCCGTTTAGTCAGAGGTCGGAGGCGATTGGCGGAGGGCCGAGTGAAACGGGATGCGGCAACGAGATGTGCGCATCGGTTGACTTCCGTTTCACGCATTTGATAAAATTCGCCGTGTCAGTTCAACAAAAAAAAACAGTGCTTAGATTTCGCATAACTTTTCATCTATCAATGGTATTACCGTCATTTGATTATCAAATCGTTAACTGGAAGTAAAATACCTTGGTCAAAATAAAATACTTTTCAATTAGGTAGTAACAACATTACCTACTGTAGGAATTTTAATGTTCCCATTAGTGGTAGTAGGTATCAAATAAGCTTAATCATGGAGTGTTACCACGACGATATTATTGTAAATTTGCCTCAGTTTTTCAGTACATATTATTATTCGACAATCAAATTCTAGTTGTGGAATCGCTGACACTGATTGGCGGTGTCGTAAGTCGTAACATTAAATTCAGGCAATCTTATCATTTACATGATGCTATCAATAATCTACCTATATGTTTTGATTAGAGGCACCCACTAATTATTATATCCACGATTTATCTGATAAGGATTATTTAAATTTCAATACAAATTCAAAACATTTAAATTGGAGACCCAACACCTGTGCAACACCTTTATTAACTACGTAATTAAGGATTTTGTACAGTCGAACATTAAGGGCCGAATAAAGTTAAATAAAAAATTGTTTATTATTATGAACATGAGAAAGATGATATTTAAAAAAAAATGAAGTAATAAAGGAGGAGGAGAATAAAAGAGAAGAATAAAAGGGAGTACGGGAGCACACGCGATAATCACTCGCTAATCGGTTGCGTGTATTGAGGTATCATTGGTATATTAATACATAAGTAGCTGATTATACGGATTCGTCGTACAGGAACCAACGAAAATAAAAAGTATTGCAGTTTCTATCACCCCGTGTACGTGGTAAGTAACCCAATGTTAAAAAAATAGAAACAAATGCAAGAATGTATAAAAAGTAAGTGAAATATGAAAATAGCTAATCTCAATATAATATAACTCTAAATTTAAATAACGTAACATGAAATATATGTACCGTAAAATTAGAAACATAAAACGCGATAAGAATTTCTAGTGCAATCGTAAACATTATTTGAGAGCAAAGCAAAAAAAACAATCATGAAACATGAGAATTTCTTACTTCTTCATTCAACTAGGTTTTACAATAAAGACTTTAAACTAAACCTCGGACAAATAATACTTCTACAACGGCAGCAAGAATAATATAAAAATGAATTGACGTGTACCTATGTATTGCTAAAACTCAAGAACGGCTAGTAAATGTTCGTACAGGTCAAAGAATGGTTTAGAAGGTGAGGAATACGAGATGTTAAGATCGCTGGGGCAGCAAGTTTAAAAAAAATATTAAAAGCAAATGAGTCTTACCGTAAAAATATACATTTCAAACATCGATTTTAAAACGCTTGGGTGCACTAAGCAGATCTTTACTGTCGCGATTTATTCAGTTATTTGGAAGATACGAGAGAAACAAAGAAATTTACAAATATACATACACAAGATACGAGGACGTAACCTTAAAGCACCATAACTAAAGGTAGAATTAAGAAAGTGGTGATAGGAATTTTTCAAATGGTGCTTAATATTCAAATGTCTATGTACTTTTTTAACCTAACTAAGAACTTACTTCAGCGCTACGACGCTACCAACTTATAGACACACGTTAAACTTTTAACAGTTCTTTCTTGTCAGGTATTACCTGATCATTAAAAGGCTAACCAGTTTATTTTTATATTTTTTTATTCTGTAATAGGATTGACCTTGACCACAACTTGCCTATTGTTAAGCAATGATACCGTCTACGATGAAACGCGCTTACCTTAAATCTAGCCAAAACCTATGTAACAAACACAGATAATATAATACTAGTAACAAAGGTACCTACCTACGCATCAAGATCGGCGCTTCGTTATAATCAACTTACACTAATACACATGGAACCACATCAAATTCACAACACCCGTCTTTTTTGTCGGGTGTTAAAAACTCATCCAAACATGAGATTCCAACAAACACAACAAACTTCCGATTGTACCGACATTTCTAGATAACTTTATCAGTCGTATGGTCATTACTGTCTCATTTATTGTTATTTTTTATCTTTTCCCTCTCTTCGCGTGTATTGACTTAGGTCAGAGTGTTGGTTTTAGGTGTCTTTGTTTGTTCAGGTCGGTTGATGGTATCGTTTTGAAGTATCTTTGTATTACGAGTACCTACCTGATTTATCACCATGTATTGCAATCTCGGAACTCTGTCGATATTGGCTTGTTGGATAGTACCTAATTGTTTTTCTTTTATTCTGCGATGGGCTGGCGCTTCACTACAACTTGCCTGATGCTAAGCAATGATGTAGTCTACGATGGAACGCGCCAGCCTAGTATACCGATTCACTCGTGATTACGAATGATTATCGGTGAGAAGGTGGCAGTGGAATGAGCCTCCATATGGTTAGAAACCTTAAAGGAGCAACAATTCCGACCCATTCTCTCTTTGATTGTATTGATTATTATTTACTTCTTTATTTATTTATTTATCAATTAAAAAAAAACATAGTTAATGATTCCAGGGTACGTAAACAAAAAAAAAGAAAAAAATACGATGGGCACGAGTAATTTTTTTTTTAAACTAAACGTTTCTTTGTAACGTTTTCTTATGAAAAAACGAATCTTTTAATGGCACTGCTGTCGATCCTGACTTACAGTAGCAGTGCAGTGGTACAGGATTGCGATGATGGGTCAAGTCCCATAAAAATATCTATGAAAAAAATGCTATAAATCGCTTTAAATTAGGAGTTCGTGGCGACTATACAAAGTTATTGGCATAAGAGCGACTGTGGCGCAGCGGTAGGTACAGGCCTCGCCTTAGATTTTGCGAGTTCGATTCCTAGTCGTGCCCACTCAATTTATATGAATTGTAACATCGCCTCTGCTCAATATCGGTGAAAGAAAACATCGTGAGAAAACCGGCATGTCTAAGAACTAATCATTCGAGGCCATATGACATCCACCAACCCGCACTTGGCCAGCGTGTGTGGATTAAGGCCCGTGCCCAGTAATGGGACTTAAAGGGGTTGAAGTGTTGCAAAGTTTCTACTTATAGATAGACTGTTTAACTCGCGTATCGCCATCTGAGGTAGAAAGTCATAAAACATTAATTAAATCTCATAAAGAACTATTTAACCACAGATAAAAGTAAGGTAAGACTATTCGTCACTAATATCTATATCGCTTGAATCATCATCACTGTCAGTGCAGCTTGAGGAGTCAGAATCTTGGCGGTAGGCGATACGCGAGATAAACGGTCAATCTATAGTTATGCCACGACAGTAGGTACGTAAAATTTACTGTCTCCAATATTTTTATTGTTCTTTAAGACAGAATAATATTGTTTAGTTAAAATGTCGAATCTTTAGTTAATTAGCCAATGGATATAAAACAACCTACCAACAGCCTATTAAAATAATCATGAGGTAGGCCGGTGGCGTGGTCGGTAATAAGTATACTTCACTTTTTACTCCGCAAATCGTGGGTTCGATTCCCACCTGAGACAGACATTTATGTGATAAACATGTCTGTCTCGAATCTGGTTGTAATTATCTAACATAAGTATTATTTACAAAAAGATAAGTATATCTATACTAATATTATAAAGCTGTAGAGTTTGTTTGTTTGAACGCGCTAATCTCAGAAACTACTGGTCCGATTAGCAAAATTCTTGCACTGTTAGATAGCCCATTTGTTGAGGAAGGCTATAGGCTACTTTTTGTCCCACTGCTGGGCATGATATTTAGTTCACGCGGGCGTAGCCGCGGCGGAAAGCTAGTGTGTAATATGTACCATTTCTGGTTCCCATAACACACTCATACTCTGCCAAGTATGGGATCAGATGACCGTGTATGTTAATGTCCCAGAATATTTCAAAACTAAATGGGCTATTATATTTATATATATATAGGCTATAGGATTTTTGTAGCGAACCCATTTTTAATATGTTTTCTAATATACTAAATTCATGATAAAATATGTTTCGTTCTATTATCAGCTCGGTGAAGGTCGATATACATGTAGGTTCGGATCTTCTACTAGTAGTTCACGCGGAGCCGCAGCGAATAGCTAAAGCTAAGTGTTAAATAAATATAAATTGAAATTGTGTTGAAATCCCAAACCTTACTGAGAATTATATATTAGTACTTCAACTTTTAAATAAAGAAAACCGCATATGAATCGGTCCATCTACTACCACAAACTTGTACATAGATACACAAACATACAGATACCCACATCGTCTTTATTTCGAGATTTAAAAAATAGAATTTCTAGTAGAAAAATAATTTAAGTGTTAGTACAGTTGATGCTTTTGCGTTTGCAATATTGGCCTTTAGCCTTTTACAGTTCTTCTACAGACATATTTTATGTAATTTCTCTTTCAATTTCGATAAAAGTCAATAATTTCATGATAATTTAAGCGTGTCATTTTATGCGGCAGAGTTATACCTATTAATAAATAACGATACCTAAATTTGTCACGACTTTTTCATGATTTTATCTAACAAGCAAGACAGATAAGCTAAACCGAAATTAATTTACTATCATAATCATTAGCTAGATAAAATCTAATCTAGATTTAATTTTAATCATTTTTTATCTATCTTATTTTAAATATACCGCTAAAAAAAATTGATTATCTTTAAATTGCTTGCTTGCTTGAAATTCAAATTAAAAATAACTAGGTGCACCTAACTATCAACAAGCTTATATTTTATGATCTAACAAATAGATTGTTGTTGAATAGATTACCTATTATAATTTCTAGAATTATTTTTGTCATACCCATTAACTTTGCTACTAGAAATAGTTTAGGTATTTAAATGTCAAATTCATTCTCAGAAATTGCTGAACCGTATCACCATGACACGTTGGGAAAGATGTCTCTAACTTGTATATGCTATAGGTAAAATTTGTAAATAAGTAATAAAAGTATAACATACATATAGCATACCTGTTTATTTTCAATGCCAATCAAGATGTTCTAAAAAAAATAAAAGCAATTTTCTAAACAAAGCAAAAAAATAACAATTCGATATCAATCCAATAACGAGTAGAAAAGAATCAACCGACAGTAAGTAATCACGCGTGGAAAAGAGATACAACTATAAAAGCCAAGGATATGAAAGAGATAAAAGAAACGATCGTGCCAAACCAAAGAACGGTGTAAACAATAAAAGTTTTTGAACAAGTTTGAGCTTATTTGGCGTGCGAAAGGGTTCCAGAGTAATGAATAACACAGATAAATCATTATTCCACAAATTATTATTCAAAACACAATCGTATTAAATTCGAGTCACTCTTGAAATTTTATTACAGAGAGTGCGCAACGCAAAATTACTGAAACAATTTATGAACTTTTGTTTCAGTTACAGAATAATTAAAAATTAAATTTACGTTGTTTGACTGATATTTCTAGTTATTGTTTTATCAAAATTGAAAGTAAAACAAATGGTCGGCGAAGAAAACATCGTGGCTGAACTAGGTACAAAACTAATGCCCGCGACATGAGGCAAATTTTTTAACAACTGCCAAATAAGTGTCATGTTTTTCGCGAGTATCTTTTATGTATGTATGTTTGTAAATTTCTTTCTTAGCACGTATCTCTCAAACTTCTGAACGAATTGCAACAACTACGGAATCGTTAGTTTTAATTATGCAAGTGTCAGTACATAGATTTTAGTTTCAAAAATTGTGGTTTTTAAAACTGTAACAGTCTTAATCATAAAAACTTATAACACATCTAAAAGCTTGCTAAAGAGTACTTTAGTTAAATTGATGTAAAATGGTAATCATAAATGTATTTTAGCGCTAAGGAGTTGTCTATTAATCATGTGATCTTTTTTTAAACATATTTTAACCCCCCTCCCTCTTTGTGATACATAGTGAACCCCTACCCAACATCACGTGTAATTTTAGTATCAACTTTTTTTTAGATTTTTTAAAATATCGTCTTATATACAGGTATAAAGTATAATCTTATTTAATTCTAGAATTAAGGACCATGATAAAAACGTGTAGACAGAAAGGTTGCAGGTTGTTTCGCGCGTTTTAAAAAATAATTAAAAAAATAAATACACGTGATATCTTACTACACCTCCTCCCCCCTTGTGAGATTTCGTGGTTTTTGTTTTCCCCCTTTCAAGTTTCACGTGATTAATGGACGGCCCCTAAACAGTTCTATAAATCTATCATAACATAAGAAAAAAGATGGCAGACTTTTCACAGCTGATTACAGAAAATTACTAGAAAAAAAGTGAATGTTCAATGTCAATTTGTATTCGTAAAATATAAAACTTATTGCACAGTATTATCTTTATTAAATCAATGAGTAAAAATCATCTAAAACCTTCTTTATGCATTTTATGAATAAGACTGTAAGTTGTTTCAAATCATAAGTATATTGAATTAATATGTCTTTGAAGTGAATTGCAGTCGGGATTTTTTTTTAATTGTTAACTTGTTCAAGCTAAGATAGTGACTTAGTATTAATTGTTAAGCTAGCAAGCTAGTAACTCTGGCCTAAGTGTTTCCAGAACTAGCTACTTAACTCGTGTTAACTAACTTTCCAAGACAGCAGGCTAAGGTAGAGGCACGTTAATCCAGTCTCCTCCGTTTTCAGTAGTCGGTTAATAGGTATATAAAACAGTAATTTTGTTATGAATTTTAGTACTCAATTTAAAATACATCACTTCCTTATAAAAGTAGACACCAGCAATAAAATTATGACATTATAAGACCTTGACACATTTTCGAATAATACTAACTTCAATCGAATCGTAACAATTAATAAAATTGATATAACAAGGCATGCATTTTGTAATGCAACAAAAACTTTCTAAGGCTGAAATGATAATGTAAACAAACAGAATGACTCATGATTATGAATCACATTAGTATATTAAACTTTCGAAGTTATTGAATTGAATTGATATTAGGTAGTATTAAATAATAACTGTCATCGGTTATCGATAGCCATTGTGAGTATAAAACACAATAGAATAGAACCGCAGTGTAATTGAATGCTGCTTGCAATTTGTTGATAGCAATAAATATTATTTTGAATTGTTTGCTGCATTTCTTTTGTGGTTGTGTCCTAGGTTATGTACATTTAGTTTAATATTAATTAATAAAAAATAAAAAATAAAAATCTTTAAATTACTAAGATATGCACATAACATAGCTACATACCTACACTTAAATAAAAAATAAAGAATATTAGTAGTGTACTAACAGAAGTTAAAGATAAAATTCTTAGTATAATTAGGAAAAATCGCGACTCGCTGAAGTTAACTCAAATGCTATAACTGAATCAACAGGGTATTTACGAAGAATCTAATTAATATTTTATTTATTGCTTACGTTTACACTCACCTCTTATTCATAAACGACTTACAAGTTAATAATAGCTAAAATAGTTATCTATACTTAAAATTCTTTTGTCTACTAGTAAGATTAGAGATAAGGAGCAATATATTTTTTTTATGAAAGAGACCTTTTATGCAAGAATATGATTTTATTAGTGGAAACCACTACTGTTTCGTAAATTTAGCTTGCCCTAACTTTGGATGCTTTGATGTTAGGTAGAGTAAACATTTCGTCTTCGTCAAAACCTGGATGAGAGAAGCGGGTTCATCTTTAGTGGCATGTTTAAGGAGAACTTCCAGTAGTGGACCTGTGTATACCTGAATTATTTACATCAGCTAGTGGACATGATAAATAAAATAAATAAAAACATGAACCGTTTATTGCCAAAAGATTACAAACAAAAGCTTAAACAACGGACCTCAAACTAGGAACATGTCCTGTATCTTGATGGTCCAGAGAATTTATCAAATAGATTTATAAAGTGATACCGTGAAGAAAATGACCGTGATAAAATGAGGGTGATGTGAAATTTTTAACTTAAATATTAGACGGCAGGAAACTGAAAGATTTTATAGGTACATACAGCATTCAGTCAGTGTAGGTACCTACCTAAAGTGTCAGATTTTCGTTATCGTTCAAGTTTTACATACCGGTTTAATGACAAAGACTTTGAAAATTTCAGCACTTATAATATATCCCTGAAACAGACATATAGTACACATACAATTCAATCCTTTAGTGTCCCACTGTTGGGCACGGGTCTTCTCTCAACTATCTTACGAGTTGACAAATACTACTACTGGACTAAAATTATCACTGAAGAGATAAGAGTGTATGTAAGTTAGGTTACTTTCCGTGCGCCGCGCTGAACTAACAAGTTTCATTCGATATTCGATGTGCAAGTGCATTGACCAAATCGGATTTCCCTACCATTTTGCTATAACATAGTCAAACCATTAGGCTACTCCAAACTGCTTGAATTATTAAATTACTAGCATGTACAGAATTTTAAATTTATTATTACAAATTACAGTAACCTATTACTACTAACAACTAGAACATTAGCTCGCTTTCTGTTTCAATACCTATGGGATGGGACCATGTAAATATGTATACCTATGCGATGGGAATACGTAGCTGACCAAATATGAGTAACATTAAGTGGTGCGGTTACAAGGATGCTATAATTCATTCAATTTTAAATCAATGAAATTTAGAAACATGACAAAAAACAATTACTGGCGGTAAAGAAGGAGTTGTCTAGACATTATTCCGGACACAATTCTAGGCTTCGAGCTCCTACTAAAACTTATATCAAGTATCAATAGCTAAAAATATGAACCAACTTCATTGTTTTTACAATATCTCAAAACCCGCTTAACCGATTACGATAAAATTTTATTGAAACTACCTACAAAGTATATTTTAAAACAAAAAAAGAATTATTAAAAGCGATCTTTCACTTCAACCCTCCTTTAGTGTCCTACTGTTATGCACGGGCCTTTTCGTAACAATCTTACGAGTTTAAAGAGTTTAGGAATTAATCCACAAACGCTGGCCAAGTGCGAGTTGGTGGATGCCACAAGTCTTTGAATTATTAGTTCTTAGACATAACTAACCTCTCAAAATTTTCTTTCACCGATACTGAGCAGTGGTGATGAAACAATTCACAAAAAAAAAAATGCAATCAAATTGGGAACTTCCTTCCTTTTGAAGTCGGTTAAAGAGGTCTCTTTGCTCTCCTTAATATTCAAAGGAAACACTGATTACTAATCTCTTTAGTCAAGTGATACTAAGCTATTGTATTACCGAAGCCTTTTATTGCTAACATGAAATATTTATAAATACTAATTTCATGGAAAAGTTCACGTAACTCATAACGACAAAAACTAAACAATTCATTAGTCCACTGGGAGCCCAAGTCCCGACCTTTTGCCAATGGCCTCCAAGCTTTGTAACCTCACATAAGTCATATCATAAGTCAACGCAAAACATCAAATTTTCACAAGGAATGTCACATTTGTAAAGGCTGAACATTAACTATCACACAATGCTAAGTTCAAAGCACATATGTAGATACTCGTATTTGTTATGTCCTTAATACATTTTTTAATTCGATTACAACATTTTAATTTTTATGGAATCTAGTAGTGTAGTGTGTAATCTTAACAACTGTTTGACGGGCCGGTGGCGTGGTCGGTAAGATACTTGCTTTTCACACCGCAGGTCGTGGGTTCGATTCCCACCCGAGACAAACATTTGTTTAAATATGTCTGTTTGTCTTGCGTCTGGGTGTAATTATCTATATTTAAGTATATATTTACAAAAGAAAAGTATTATATGTAGTATATTACCAGTTATCTGGTTTCCACAGTACAAGCTCTGCTTAGTTTGGGATCAGATGACCGTGTGTGTTAATGTCCCACTATATGATTATTATTATTATTGTTATTTCATATTCATTATTAATTATACCTAAAAAAAATATTTAATCCCTAAAGTGTGGTGAAAAAGGGTCGGTGTATGTAATTTATGGAAAACTTAATTAACGTTTAACTTCTTCGAACCCAAATAAGTACTTAAGTGCTATTGGATGTGAAAAGCAAAAGAAAGTTTAAAATTCGGTTCTATAATTATTGAAACTTTAAATATGAGATTATTATTAATTTGGGGACTAGTTAGTACACCTACACTTAAGTTTAGCATAAACTTGTTAAACCGAAACATGTTTACGAATCCATTCATTAAAAGTTGGCCTTCAGAGATAAGGACTGGTCTTATTGTCAGCGGAGACCTAAAACTATTTTAACATCAAACGCTCAAAAAAAAATCTAAAAATTCTGACTTTAAGCTACTAATTTTAATGGGATTGAAACGGACTTCTAAAAGGTATAAACAAAGAAGAGTGAAATAATAATAAAATATTCTGGTACAGAATCTAAATTGACTTCCCAAAATAGGTTCAAGCGCCATTAATTTTTTTGAGGTCGGTGACAGCCACACAAAAAAAAATTTTTTTTTACTTTGTCTAATCGAATTAAAAGCGTGCTTATTATGAATATCTAGAAATATTTATATAGAAGATTTGTGTAGCTATTGGTGCAATATCAGGGATATACGATAGTCAAAGCATAGCATATATAGTTTTCATAGAACAATTTTTTCCGCTATCGCACTTCGCTATCAGTAGGTCCCAGGCTCTATGTCTGGCTCTACATTTTGCTTTCACGTTCTATTGGACGAGGAACTTAATAACTTCATTAAAGGAGAGGTCAAAAGTGGGCTAGAATTTTGAACACCAATGTGATATACCTCATTGGAAAGCTTATTTAATAAGCTGTTAGAATTTAACTAAACACGAATTTTAGGAGCAACAATTTTTGTAAAAATCAAAAAAATGTAATAGAAAAACAAAACGCACATTACCTTTAATTATCCGTTTCCTAAGCAGTATAAATATTGCAATCACGTCAATAATTGCATTCTGTTACAGTACTTTTCCCTTGTAATATTATTCTAGCTGCAGCTTAATGTAAATATGACAAAAAATATGTGTTATCTTATTAGTGTAATAACAAAACGCGTGGAAAAAAATATAATTACGGGAAACGTCATGATGTCATTGTCATTGATCAGTTTGATTGACAGCGTCGAAATAATTTTGATTTTTTTGGTTGCTCAATTGTCATTTGACCATGGGGTTGCCAATTGCAATAATCATAATATTGCATTATGGATTCTTATTTTCAATTTAAATTTTTTAAAAAACGGGTGGGTGTAAAATTATTTTAAATACACCAAAAAAATTTAATTAATTATGCTCTATTAACCTATGTAACTCAGATTGCTGTTCAAATTTACAATTATTTTAATCCCAGGCTCTATACATTTTTTGAACGTCTCCTTTCTACTTAGCACGTACCTTGTAAGCAAAACAGGAGTTTTGGTCACATTTAGGAGGAAGTTACGAAAAAAGACGCGTTCATTGAAGTTATCAAAATACCATACAAACAACTAAAATTAGCTAATACATCAGTATTAGCTTGGGTAATGTTGTTGGTACGAAGTTACAAAGTGCATTTTGCTGCAGATACATATTTTTAGTTGACATAAACTTTTTTGAGAGACGTAGTATATCTTACTTCTTATTTGATTGATTAATATTAAAAATACGAAAGTTTGTATGGTGTGTGAATTGTTTTTACTATTTCACGTATAAACTAGTATGGATGATAGATGGATTTTGATGTCATTTGGCACAGAGATACATAGATTATAGTTTTTAATAGCACATAGTTATTACCATAAATACACGCGGGCGAGGCCGTGGGCAGAAGTTTGTGTCCTACAAACTATAATATTAATTAATTAGTAACAGTAGTAGAAGCGAGGAAGCGGTCGCCAGCTCTAGCAACGTTTGTTTGTCGGTCTGTTTATCTTCAAGAAAGTCTCGATCTTCTGTCTGACCACCATGATGCTGGATTGCGGGATTAGCACATAAGTTTCACCGAACAGCCCGGCTATGCGTGACGAGAAGTAGGTACATACTTTGTTTAAGGATAGTGCCTCTTATTGGGCGGTTGCACTGCACAACAAAAAAAGATACAAGCATAGTTTTATCTCTTTCTACTCATCTCTAAACAATAGAGATAGATAGTGCTGCAATATGTTTTCTTGTGCATTTTTCGCCAGTGGAAACTAGGGGTTAGCCAAATCACAGATATTAAAATACTATAGTGTTTAGGCCTAATTGTGTCGCTTTATTGTCTAGGGGAGTGATATACTACTTAACTTATTTAATAATCTAGTTCAGGCTAGCCGACACCTCTTCCGTAGAAGTAAGTAGTTATTAGTCTTACATACATAGAACATAGTCATATACTCGTAGATTATAGATAGATTTTAAAGATAGCAATAAGTAATTATATTTTGTTTAATATTGTATGTAGCTCATGTATATGCCGTGAAGTTCAATAAACTTATTTTTATTTTATTTTATTTTATAACTGCTAAAAGATAATAAAACGCCTATCTTGCTGTGTTGCCTGTAACGCTACACTTTAATACTGCGTAACAAAATTTGTAGGAATTATTGCTTTAGTTGTGGAAAGCTAGGTGATTGCAAAGTTCCTATCACGAACACAATAGCATAACATAGACCAACTTCGCTGGAGGTTTGGAAACCTGAACATATCTCTATTGAACTATTTCGTATGGTTTAGTTTGACAAAGCATGCCTGCTGGCTTATGTTGGAGTTGTTACTTTGCAAACTTGGTGATAAATACCATGATTTATGTTTATACTTGTGGATACATTTTTAATTTTGTATCGCTACCTAATATGTAGTAGGTACTCACTTTGTTTATTGGTACAAAATTATTTATTCCAATTTTTCTCTGCTTACACCTTCGAGAAATATAGGAACTAGTGTTATGTTATGTGATTCAGATATTTTAAATGTTAGGTGTAGGTAGATACTTATTAGTCGTATTTATTTCAGAATAATCAATTGCGTATGCGCAGACAGGAGATTTACACGTAGTTTGCAAATAAAATCGCAAACACGGTAAAATCTCTGTCATTACCACGTACCTACTGCTCTATTTTTATTTTTTTAAGGTTTTTTAGTGTAGGTAACTAGCAACTAACTTAATGTATTTAGAGTTTATTTATTTAAAGATACTAGAAGCACTTCTTAGTCTGAAACACAGGTCCAACCTGGTTCACGTTCATTTACAACTTCAGTCTTTTAAATTGTAAGATAATTTATTAATTTCCAAATTGTGACCTTTTATTAAATAAACAATTTATTATTATTTTCATTAAGCGGACTGTTTAAAAAACTCACTCCACTAAGTAACTAGTAGCACAGAACTTACTTCTTACCACTATTTCTTGGTCTAAATCTAGATTTAAAACCAATTAATTTGGTACCTAGTTGTTTAGTTAGGTTAGATTAACTAACTTCTACATATTAATTTATTTTTAATGTAGAGTGCCCGATGCGTTCCATAATAATCTGATTTTATAATTTACTACCTACGAACATTGTGAAACGCAATCAATGATTGAGTTTAATCAGTGATACGAAAGGCCATTATTAATTCTACACCTACTTCTAATTAGGTATGCAATAAATTACCTATCAGGTAAGACAGTTTGGTGGTAATGTCCAACAATAGTTACAATTTATAATTCAACGCCTTATCGAAAGGTAACGTCAATGTAACAGGCAATTCAAAGAGCTACTAATTGCTTCATTACAAATTCGAGGCGCCAATCCGTCGAAGCATGCCATTGGGTGGTCCAATTAGGTTCTATTAAATGCATGGCTATTGACATTTTGGTCACGTTAATGTAAAAGCGGTCAATATTACCTACTAGTTTTTATTTAACTTGTCGCGTAGTAATTCTAATCTCGGAAGCTAAAATACGCTCACTTTATACTACGTATGACTATATGTATATAGGTAAGTTAAACCACATCCTTCTGTCGCACTATTTAATAATATTAATAATGGTAATGCGAAACTTTGTGCGGTTGGATGGTACTTTTTCACGCAAAACTTCTAGATTTAATTGGAGGAAATGGGTAGACAGACATAGGTGAAGGAATTTTTCTATGATACAAAAGCTATATTTGCTATTCCAGATTTATTCTAATAAAACGCTGGCGAAATCACAGTGGGAATCTAGTAACCAATAAAGAAATAGTGATCCCTACTTCATATTCTCTCTGTTACATTTTCACACATAAACTGTGGCACCGAACTAAATGAACATTGAAAAAGAAATAGTTTAAAGCCTGCGAAAGGATACATGCCTTTTATTTTAAAGCCATGCCTTAGCCAGGTTTTATCCTAAGCTGCGGGAGAAAGCTAGTAGGCAATAAATAAAAGATAACTTAAAAAAAATTAACACCGACTTCAATGTTTTAACAATAACTCAAAATATGGTGAGTTTGATAGAATTTAAATGGAAACACCAAAAAAGAACAAATAAAATAATTATCAAAATTGATCTTTATCTTTAACAAACAAAAAAAAATAAAAAAGTATTTAGTCAAATTAAAAACCTATGTGAATTAAAATGGAACAACAAAATAGATTTCATATAATCAAAAATACCTTTAGGTAAAGTAATACAATCCCAAAGGCCACGAGGGACTTAGCTAAATTAAACTTTTCAAACACAATCAAATGACCAGAGTTTGCACGTCTCCTTTTAGCCACCTCTGTAGCTAATTTGGGCTTATTATAAACTCATTAAACACACCGCCATTTCACGGCTACTTTATAGATTTAGCGGTGACATTATGTTCATGCAAATCCAAACTTTAGCTTCAATATTTTGACTTAAAATTCCAAAGGGGTTGGAGAAAAATGTTATAGGTTTAGTGACAAACAATGAAATGATTCTATTCGTGTTATCTAAAGTGTTGGATAAGTATCTTGCAATCCACATTAAAATAAAAACTCCTAAAAACTACTCCTAAAAAAGTAGTTGCTTTAGGTGTAACGGTTTTATTAAAATGTACAATAACTATAATTAATCCGATATTTTATAAGCGGCAATATTAGATTTATAAGGACGTTAAAAACTTTTTATTGTATTGTCACCGGATGTAAGGGTGCGTCCAAAATTTGAGACCAATCGAACAATTGAAAGGAAGTAAAATTTCAGTTATCAGATTTGACCACCGATCCCAACGATTTAAATGAAAGGAGAGGTCAAAAGTGGGCTAGAATTTTGAACACCAATGTGATATACCTCATTGGAAAGCTTATTTAATAAGCTGTTAGAATTTAACTAAACACGAATTTTAAGAGCAACCATTTTTGTAAAAATCAAAAAAATGTAATAGAAAAACAAAACGCACATTACCTTTAATTATCCGTTTCCTAAGCAGTATAAATATTGCAATCACGTCAATAATTGCATTCTGTTACAGTACCTATCTCTTGTAATATTATTCTAGCTGCAGCTTAATGTAATTATGACGAAAAATATTTGTTATCTTATTAGTGTAATAACAAAACGCGTGGAAAAAAATATAATTACGGGAAACGTCATGATGTCATTGTCATTGATCAGTTTGATTGACAGCGTCGAAATAATTTTGATTTTTTTGGTTGCTCAATTGTCATTTGACCATGGGGTTGCCAATTGCAATAATCATAATATTGCATTAAGGATTCTCATTTTCAATTTCAATTTTTTAAAAAACGGGGGGGTGTAAAATTATTTTAAATACACCAAAAAATTTAATTAATTATGCTCTATTAACCTATGTAACTCAGATTGCTGTTCAAATTTACAATTATTTTAATCCCAGGCTCTATACATTTTTTGAACGTCTCCTTTAATTGTTTAAGTAATAAAATCGATTTAGATATTTAATTGTATTATTAGTAGGTAAACGTTTTTTATTCGATGTATTTTTTGGAATATCAAAGGGTCTTACGAATACAAAGCCTAAAGCTAGACCCTACAGGTGATACTGTAATTATTATTTATTTAAGTACCTCTAAGTACTTGGTCTAAGACGACATTCTATTGAAGTACATAGTATGTAGCTACAGAAATGTATTTAAAATTATTTGTTGAACACTTCTGCTCATCCCACAATGTTTATCTACAGGGTTTGCTGGTAGTAAATTCACATTTGAATTAAGCTCGCATGTGTAAATGTGTTGTTTCCCATTTATTAATTGTCTATACTAGTTTAATATTATATTATCTGAGGTCTATGTAATTGTTTTGTGTACAATAAAGAATAAGAGTAAAGTTCCGGATTGAATCTAAAGGGAACCTTTATGCGGATTTTATTTTTAAATTAGGCAGGTATACTGGTCTTCTTAATTACCTATATATTTTCTTATTTAAATGCCATAAAAAGCAGTTTCTAGTCGTAAAAGTTCATTACCAATTTTGATGGTGCCAAGAAAAAAATTAAATAGCATTTTTATATTCGTAAAAGACAGACTTATCACCAGTTCCTTATCTAGAAGGTCGTTAAGGTAAGCACTTTATGAGCCCTTTAAACAAGGGCAGAGGAATGTTTTTTTCACATCTAACTTGCTTTGCTCGTAAAACTGTAAATTATTACGACTGTTATCAGTTATACAACACAGAGAACGGTAAATGCTTTATAGATATAAGTATTTTTAGCGCCTGATATTTTATGGACTGCAATTAAACAATTACACTTTTTACTATTATTTTTATGGCAAACGTCAATTTTAAACAACAGTTTTAGTTTAACTAATCTACAAAAAAATAGGTACTATATTACTATGTAATCTCAGTTGCAACAAATTACATCAGATTTTAACTATCGCATCGTTGATGGTAAGTACCTACCTACTTTAAAAGTACACCGTTTATGTATGAGCAGTGAACATAAATAAAGATAATGAAGTGTGTTTCGGAACAGCTCCTAGAGGAAAAAGGGAAAATGTATGCATCTCTCTGCTTAGGCAGGCGAGCATCGTTTATACAAGCCCTAACTCTAAGCATAGCTATTTAACCTACTCCGGAACTGCAATGTGGTTGGAACGAACGGATGTGTCCAGATCCGCAATTGATAAATTGGTCGATAGTAGACCTAGTTTGGTAGGTATAAATAGTTTCAATATCATTGCATTCATCGGAAACCACAAAGTAAATACCATTGTACAAAATAGAAGAACCCAAGGAGGAACAGGATTTTGGGATTTACTCCTTCACTTCAATTATTTGCATTGTTAACGTAATTTCTTGACGCACCGATCAAGTTGCGGTGCAGTTGCAATTACATAAGTTTACGTCTTAGTGCGAAAAGTTATACCTAACTCAGTATTATAACTGCACATGTGCTACACGTTGATTGGACTAAACTATCATTTGAGACGTCAAATTCGATATCGAATCACGCGCAGCAGTTTAGTGTATTCTATCTACACTAAAGCGCTCGCCTGAAGCGAACTTGACGCGAGCATATTATTATCTGACAGTGGTTGCCAAATTACTAGGATATGAAAAGGGCTGTTTTGATCGAAATTTAACAACAAACGCACTGCATCTAAAGTTATTTAATTACGTGAATTAGCATACAGGGGCCACCCGATCCTAAATTAGACCCAAAAGGAATTTTACTTTGGACTTTTTCAGCGGGTGATCCCTATTTTTGACTCAGAGATTTGGATCCTTATACGAGTTAGTGTCGCACGTATAGGTAAACCAAGCAGAATTTTATGATTTTTTTGCCAGGTGTATAATTTGACAGAAACAAATTCATGGGTGAAGTTGTGCCTACATCATGTATTTTCAATATGTTATTAATTAGTATTGTCTGAAACATCTCATTATACGGACGTATCACCAGACCGTGTTTTATTAGCAATACTCACACTACCATCAACAACCAATAGCGCACAGTGGTGACCCGACTTTACACGCGACTACAACGTTCAGCATTATTTACAACGTTGCAAATAAGAAATTAATATGACTGCACCACAGCAAGACAGTTTTGGGATGCCGAGCACAAGTGGGTCTGGTGAAGTAGCAGTCGTTACTGTTTCTTCAAGGATACCTGAGTTTTGGGTCGATCAGCCGAGATTGTGGTTCGTACAATGTGAAGCAGTTCTAGGACCACAGAAAATGAGTGATGAAGCGAGGTACAACATGGTGGTTACTAAACTGGGCAAAGACGTGGTTCAGCAGGTTAGCGACATTCTCCTAAAGCCTCCAGAGATTAAAAAGTTTGATGCTTTGAAGGAGCGATTGCTGAAGGTCTACGAAGAGTCAGAAAATCGCCAATTTCAAAAATTATTGAGTGAAATTGAGTTAGGCGATCAAAAACCCTCTCAACTTCTCAGGCGAATGAGAGAATTGGCTCGGGAAAAGATTCCAGATAAAACACTTCGGATCATGTGGCAAGGACATTTACCCTCTTCTGTTCGTAGTGTGTTAGCAGTTTGTGAAGTGGAAGACTTGGAGCATCTAGCGGCAATTGCGGACAAGGTAGTAGAAACCGCAAAACCCTTACAAGTAGCTGAGATGCAACTTGCCCATAGTGCAAACAGTGACAGTGCATTAATTTTGGCGGAGATAGCCAAATTAAGTTTAAAAATTAGAAATTTGGAAAACGAAAGAAGATTTAATAGCAGAGCTAATCGTTTTCGTTCTCGATCGCGATCTAAATCGCGCGGTCGTAATATGACACGACGGTCACCTGATAGCCCGGACTGGCTATGTTTTTATCATTATAAGTATCACCATAGAGCGAGGAAATGTTTAGAACCGTGCGCTTGGAAAAATGCAGGGAAACAGGAAAACTAAGTCAGGTGCAATCGCAGGTGGAGATTTGCACCATAGCTCCTGTTCCCCGACTATGCGTTACGGATGATAAAACTGGACTCCAATTTTTAGTGGACACAGGTGCAAACATTTCTGTGATTCCGTGGAATAAAAATAGAATACCTAGTGTAAAGTGCGAAGACTATAAATTATATGCTGCAAACGGTAGTGAAATTAAGACTTTTGGTAGTAAGACATTAGATTTAGACTTTAAGTTACGTCGACCTTTTCGTTGGTCATTTGTACAGGCAGAAGTCAAGCAACCTATACTCGGTGCTGATTTCTTAGCCCATTACAAACTTTTGGTGGACGTTAATAATAAAAGACTAATTGATTCGGTGACTAATCTAAAAAGTTTAGCATCTGTGGCAGTGCAAAATGAACCGACAGTGAGAACAATTGACTTTAAAAATGAATATAGTGACATTTTAAACGAATTCCCGAACGTGACGAAGCCTGTGTGTTTCAAGGAAATGCCGTGTCATACGATAGTGCATCACATAGAAACACACGGACCAGCTGTTTTTGCGCGTCCAAGACCTTTACCACCTGATAAGTACTTCAGAGTCAAGGCAGAGTTACAGCGCATGCAAGAAATGGGTATATGCAGACCATCTAAAAGTAACTGGGCTAGTCCTCTCCACGTGGTAACAAAAAAAAACGGCGAGTTAAGGCTATGCGGCGACTATCGAGCTTTAAACGCAATCACTAAGCCTGACCGCTATCCAATACCACGCATACAGGACTGCACTTATTTATTACATGGTAAAACAATATTCACTCGAATTGATATCCAACGAGCATACCATAATATAAGAGTACATGGAGACGATATACCGAAAACGGCTATTACAACACCTTTTGGACTAGTAGAGTTCTTACGTCTAGGTTTTGGTTTTCGTACGGCAGCACAAACCTTTCAAAGATTCATGCAAGATGAAGTATTAAAGAACCTTAATTTTGTATTCATTTACATTGATGACGTCATAATAGCGTCCTCCTGTCCTATACTTCATAAACAACACATTCAAGAAGTTTTAAAGCGATTAGACAAATATGGCATCACAATAAATCTATCTAAATGTGAATTTGGCAAATCTGAATTAAACTTTTTGGGTTTTAGAGTGTCAAAAGAAGGTTTGAAGCCGTTAGAAGAGCAAGTAAAGGTCATATCTGAATTCCCAAGGCCTAAAACCGTTGACGAGCTTCGACGTTTTCTTGGTATGATAAATTTCTATAGGCGACATCTTCCAAAAGCCGCCGAGTACCAAGCTAAATTAAATCTATTCCTACATAATGCTAAGAAAAGAGATAAATCCGTAATACCGTGGACCGAAGATAGTATTGAAGCATTTGAGCAATGTAAACAAAGCCTAAAAAGCGCAGTTACATTGTCATTTCCTTCCCCTGATGCCCCAATAGCCTTGATGACCGACTGTTCGAACTCTTGCGCAGGAGCAGTGTTGCAGCAAAAAGTTAATAATACGTGGCAGCCACTGGGATTCTTTTCTAGTAAATTAAGCGATGCTCAACAGAATTACTCAGCATACGACAGAGAATTGCTAGCGATTTATTTAGCTGCCAAACATTTTCGACCTTTTATTGAGGGGAGACAGCTTACAGTTTATACCGACCATAAGCCGATTGTTTATTCACTACATAAAAACACCGTCAGTAAAAATGATACACCTAGAAGAATACGACATTTAGATTTCATTATGCAATTCTGCACCGAGATAAAACATATTTCTGGCGTAGAAAATATTGTTGCAGATTGCTTATCGCGTATAGAATCAATAAATCTACCATCTCCTATTGACTATGCTAAAATTGCTATGGAGCAGAGTAAAGACGAGGAACTGAAACATATGATAGAAAACTGTAAAAATCTACGATTCAAAAAGATGTTGTTGCCTGGATATGAACTACCTATTTATTGCGAGATGTCGGGTAATAAAGCCCGCCCATATTTGCCGGTGGAATTTCGTATGTCAGCTTACAACGCGGTACATGGAATTAGTCACCCGAGGACACGTGCAACAACAAAGATGATGCAAGATAAGTACTTTTGGAAAGGTATGGAAAAAGACATTGCGCAGTGGACAAAGGCATGTCTCGATTGTCAGAAATCTAACGTACATCGACATACCGTCTCACCGCGTGGTTGTTTTGTGCATAGCAACCGATTTGAACATGTGCATATGGACATAGTAGGGCCGCTCTCATACTGTGATGGTTACCGGTACATAGTAACTATGATTGATAGAGAAACCGGATGGCCTGAAGCATATCCAGTAAAAGATATGACTGCCGAGACAATAGCAGATATCATTTACTCGGGTTGGATTGCTAGATTTGGATGTCCTTTAAATTTAACTACAGATCAAGGAGCAAACTTTATGTCAAATTTATTTTCACAGCTTGCCAAAAGAATGGGCATTAGAAAAATTAATACGTGCGCTTATAATCCTAAGGCTAACGGCAGGATCGAAAATTGGAATAAAGCGCTTAAAATTGCACTTAGGTGCCGCGGTAGAACCGAACATTGGGTATCAGAACTACCATCAGTTCTGCTCGGACTGCGAGCGTCCGTCAGAAATGATACACTCATCAGTGCAGCTGAAATGGTTTATGGTGAAGCAATTAGGTTGCCGGGAGATTTCTTTGAGCCCAGAAAGCAGGAAACCTCTGACAGCTTATTTTTACAAAAATTACGTCAGAACATAAACAACTTAGTATCAGTGCCCAAGAAAGAATTACACCAAGATAAAATTTTTGTCCATCCAGATCTAAAAGACTGCACGCATGTTTTTGTTCGCGTTGACAAAGTTATAAGACCTTTAACGCAGCCATAGGTAGGCCCATTTAAAGTTTTAAGCAAGACTGACAAATATTTTAAAATAATGCAAGGCGAAACCGAGAAAGTTGTTAGTATCGACAGGTTGAAGCCAGCCTTTACAATCAACAACAATGAATGTGCAAGCACAGCAAATACGGCGAGTGCATCGGTAACTCAAGAACTTAAAACATCAAGATTTGGGCGTACCATAAAACCTGTTGTTCGTTTTGCTTTGTAAAGGCATATCATATTCGAACTTACTATGCTCGAAAACAGAGTTGGGCAAGGCTCTGACAGCCGCCCGCCTCAGCGAGTGATAGTATAGAGATAAGTGATAAGATGATAATAAGGTGATAAAGAGAAGTTTTCGTATAAATTAGGCTAGCAAAAATTTTGTAGACATATAATGTTACAGGCAATTTTTTTTGACCATTCATTGTATTAAGTAATTTATATATTGAATTATTTTTTCATTTTAAGATTTAAATAATATGAAAATTGTACCATATTCTTGATATTTTTGACGTTATACATTTTTTTAATATACAAATTTACATATGCATATTTACTTTAAATTTTTTTATACAATCATATTTTTTACCAGTTTATTTTTTTTTATAAGGGGGATGTACTGTGCCTACATCATGTATTTTCAATATGTTATTAATTAGTATTGTCTGAAACATCTCATTATACGGACGTATCACCAGACCGTGTTTTATTAGCAATACTCACACTACCATCAACAACCAATAGCGCACAAAGTGTTACCTTATTGGTTACCTTTTTACTGGGCAAGCACGTTGCCATAAGAATCGAGGTCCTTGGTTCCAATACCGATTCGAGCTAAAAGACGATTCGTCTTAGAAAAATAAGATTTGTGCCTGATGAACGGCTCGTCCATACGTATTAGGACTTAGACATTTCCAACAAAATGTGGGTGACATTTACTTCCACCTAAACACAGGGGCTGGTCTACCTCACCTTGCCTTTTTAGTGTCCCACTGCTGGGCACGGGTCTTCTCTCAAGTATGAGATGAGATAATTTGGGCCTTAATCCACACACGCTGGCAAAATGCGGGTTGGTGGATGTCACATGTCCTTGAATGGTTAGTTCTTAGACAAGCCGGTTTCCTCACGATATTTTTATTGCCGATATTTTGAAGTGGCTATGAAACAATTCACACAAAGATGTGTGGGCACGACCGGAGATTGAACCTGCGGCCTTATATTTTACCAGCGAGTTCGATCCCACTAACTTCTGACAGTACACAATTAATGAAGGCTCTACCTTTACCTTTTTTACCTTTTCTAGTGAAAACTGAGTTGATCTTTAGACAGAACAGGATGAAAAATAAAATCATAAGACCAATTAGAATGAAGTTCTAAATCACATCATTAATCTACTTACTAACATACACACGAACTTAGTTAAAATATTCCTCAAACGAAGCGTTGAATTGAAAATACTTACCTTACAACATCAAAAACGACGGTTCCGGTACATACATAACAAAGTTCATCATTTCTCCACCCCCTAATAAAAATATCCAAAGTTTTCGTTACACAAATCCTCCAATCTTGCCAAACACAAATCTGTTCTGTTTAATCAGATAAAAAAAACTGTTGGCGAGCTTAATAAACGAGGCGGGTGCTATTCTCTTAACATAATGGAATCTTTTTAGACACTTTAAGACAGCACTTTAGCTTAATGAAGAGCCATAATTCATTTTGACGCTCCTAGTCACTAGAGGCATGGCGTGCCTTTGCTTATTCACCAAGGTATGTAGGTACCTACTTACGACGGTAATTAAATCTACCGGAGTTTATTGATTTTGTTGAGTTTCTAACGCTAGTGTACAATTTGGTAATTAACATAAGCCGCGTCCGTAAGAATTACCCTCGAAATCCTCTACGTAATTCCTTTTTTTTATATAATGCGCTTGACAACAACTTGCCTGTTGTTAAGCAATGATGACGTCTACGATGAAACGCGCTTACCCAGTAAATACCGATTCACTCGTGACTTGAAAACAGGCAGATTATAGCTATCGGAAAACAGAGATGTAGGTAGCAAATTCGACAACTTGGCAATTCGCACAATAAAACTGGAAGCAAAGCGTACCCGTGGAATTTCCACCATATATCGATGGCGTACAGCCGTGTCTCTACTTGTCTGTTCGAGTCCTGGTGATTACTAAGTGAGCTGTACTCACTGGTGGTAGACATCAGCCGAGGATAGTGACCAGCCACCAGGCACCTCGTCATGAAACAACATCACCCTGATAAGATGTGCCTAGAAATAGGCAATGATATTATGGCAGCTATGGATGTACCTACATCTACGAGTTCCCGTGGTGTTTTAAAGGGTAACCTCATGGGTCCACTTGATAGCAACATTTCTCGTCCAAGAACTAATCATTCGAAGACATGTGACATCCAGCAACCCACACTTGGCCAGCGTGTGTGGAT
Organism: Meganola albula; assembly: GCA_936450015.1. Classification (NCBI taxonomy): domain Eukaryota; kingdom Metazoa; phylum Arthropoda; class Insecta; order Lepidoptera; family Nolidae; genus Meganola; species Meganola albula. Next base: position 4,570,137 of record OW388155.1, on the reverse strand, counting down.
TAAGGCCTAAACTTTATCAACTCGTAGGATAAATGAGAGAAGACCCGTGCCCAACAGTGGGACACTAAAAAGGGTTGAAGTGAAAAGTGAGATACCCCGCTGCCTCCCCAATAGTGGGATCTCATAAAGGGTTTCCACCATGTTCTAAGACTGTAAATGCTATAGTTACAATACAGTACAATCTACAGACTTAGAACTCGAGGGTTTCATTTCGTCAAATAACAAATCATTGCTATTTATTGGAATAATCTATCATAGTAATACATTATTCAACATTTTTTAAAATGACACCTTCCCTGCATTGTTATCAGTTTAACTGGGTTTTGCGAGATCGCTAAATGGCAGTTTCAATTATTTACTTTAACTGAGCGCTCAGAGCATACAGAAATAGCCTAATGCGACGCCAGACGCGAACATGACCTGATAAAGCTATTCCTACGATCCGAAAACGTGGAAGCCTTTTTTAGTTATTTATCGATGAAAAGTATTTGACAAGCTTAATAATAATAATGGGCTCAATTCAACCACGCGATTAAATGACTATAGAAGGCCCCTGAAAGTTAATTATCAACCTTTTAGTATGCCACAAATGTGTAACTCTTGTATTCTATAACCTTAGGTATCTATCTTAAGAGTAAAGAGAGCTTAGGTCTCACACATGCTGGCTAAATGTGGGTTGGTGGATGTCACAATTTCTTGAATGTTAATCATAATCCCGAGTCACTTCACGGCATCGCAGTTGATCGTGGCTTACAGGAGCAGCGGTGGCGGGACTGCCGTAGTGAGTAGAGTCCTATTTAAAAAAAATCCTCGAATGTTGCGTTCTTACACATGCCAGTTTCCTCTCTGACGTTGTCTTGTAAAATAACTGCCAAACGCTATATGGTTACATTAGAAATGTTATTTTTATATTTTTTTGTCATAGGAACCTTGACTTGGCAATTTTAAATAACAAAAATAGAATTAGCGGAATCGGTCTAGCCGTTCACGCGTGATGTCGTGACCAGGGGAAATAGGGATTCATTTTTATAGTACTATCCGATATTGACCTATGGCGATGAATGAATTTACACAAAGATGAATGATGCGCCGCCGCTGTTCTTTGGTTGGTTGGTGTCCTTTAAATTACCTACAGTAATCTTATCGTGTAGGATTCAATAACAGCTAATTACTTATTTAATTATGCATACTGAATTATGTTAGTTAATAAAGACAATACGATCCTAAACACAGTTAAGTTTTCAGAAATACACTTTGTCTATCTTTCAATTACAATAACAAGACTTAGTACTAAATCAATTTTGAGAAAATTTATTTGGTGTCAATAGTTTGAACAATAAATAACAAAGTTAGATGATAACCGAAAGTGCTCTCAAAATATGGTTTTATATAGCTACACAGATAAACCTCTATAAATCGAAAATTTCAGGCGCTGAGAAATACCATTTTACTGCTATCTTCTTTGCGATAAAATATATGCCGAAAGTAAAAGACTAATCATTCTTAAAATCAATACAATTTCAACCTTTTTTATTCTGAAATAGGCAAGTGTTTGACTGCAACGTGACGTATGTTAAGCAATGATACAGTCTACGATAGCAAGCGCCTGCCTAATATAGCGATTTACTCGATATGGCAGTGGAATGAGGCTTTATATGCTTAGAAATCATAAAGGAGCAACGAACAACGCAAGACGAGCAAGCCACCTACTTAAATGGTGTCGCACTTAAACCAGACATCGCACCAGAACACGGCATAGCCGCTTAGTGATGCAGCTTTGTCTGGTGGGTGCGGCCCAAGCCTACCACCACCATTTTATTGTCACTTGATTGGGAATTGTGTGGGAATTCTGATAGACGGTGCAATCCCACGGATGAATTTTAAACGTTTAGTAACTTATCGTGGCATATGACTGTAGAGTTGATACACTGTTTGCACTGAACTCAATTCAATTATTTAATACCCCTTTCCAACGTAGGTATCGATTTTTAATCAATATGCATAGTAAATTCGGTGAGCATGAGTTGTTTTTAACTAATGTAAATTTTACCCAACGACAGTTGAAACAAAACAATAACAAAATTTTCCTATGCGTTTGCAATTACAAATTTCAGGATTCTTCCGATACTAAAAAGAACGACCAAAGGGTTGCATACAAAAATTCCAAACAAGTATGATCGGTAAAGGAAAACATTTGAACATTAGAACTTGACATTTTAAGACATACCCGCACTTCTTTAGGATCCTGTCTCAACTTTAAACGCTTAAGATATTTGAGAAAACAACAGTGCCTAGCAGTGAGCCATTAAAGAATTGTCACTAACTTTCAAGGGATTTTAAATATAGTCTCGTCAAATACTTTTGATCTATAAATAACTGCAAAAAACTTTGACGTTTTTGGAGCATACATTAAGATCTATCTGATATCAGCTCATAGAAGTCTATGTACATTCTTTCAACTTCACGTTTACACCTTCAAAGGTATCAAGACATGTTTGTTAACTCAATTCTATACCCAAACACACCCCACAATTTTAATTTCCCATTTTGGCAACTCAACGCCATGATTGCATTAAAGTACTTGCTAAACTTTATCCATTTCATCTGTTGACACGCTGTAGGTTTGGCTAGAATTTAATTTTCAAAACTTAGTTCTATTATACCGTCCTTATTTTACAGTCGTTTCAAACAAAACTATTAGACCATTGTTAAATGCTCGTGTTGTTTTAGGATTGGAAATAATTGATTAAAATCTGTCAGAAATTTGAAATGGAATTATGAATGGAATAATTGTAGATGAAATAATTTATAACTTAGTTTGTATTTAACATTATGTGAATATAGCCCACAGCTATGTATTCCTGGTTCAGAAAATCAATATTAATTATTTTCAGTCTGTTAGGTTATAAAAATAATTGGAAACATGTTTTCTGTTATTCTTTTAATAAAAAAATATTTACAAAAATCGAGTCGTTACGTCTTAACTAAGTTAAAATAGTGTCTTAGTAAAAATGTATTACCTAATAAATGTATTACTTAATATAGCCAGCGTGAGCAGGGAATAAAACTCTTTAGTGGGCTACGAAGAACCTCATGAAATTAACCAGGGCATTGTGGAGAATAATATCTGGGAAACACTGGTTTATATACAGTCAGCGGCACTAGCCATGTGTAACGGTACCTGCCACTGTTAATGCCAAGATCTGGATTGATACAGTATCAAGGCTGACGTTGGCAGAAATAATGAGCATGATGATTATTTCGAGTCGTTCAACCCTTTATCTTATAATAAGGCGAGTCGGTGTGGGATATAGCCGACACTTTTGAAATTTGCATCATTTATTTGGGATCATCGTGGACAAATGCGTTCGATTTTAGAATTCATATTTCTATTGGAAGTAGGTACCTACTTAATTACCTAAATAATTATAACTTAAACTGCAACTAATGAACCATTCATAATAACTAAACACAACCATGTTGATTTGTAATTTCAATCGAATAGACAAGAGCTCTACTACTATTACCATATACGGCATCCCTCAATAATTATTTTTTTTAGTAGGTACCAACAGATCCTAGAGAAATTGCTTTCCATTGCTTAGTATTGCATCTTTGCTTACATCACAGTGTAAGTAGGTGTAAATAAAGTTTGAAATAAGTACAACTTTACATTACATATTATTATAGCTATCCGATCTTTCCTCGAGTTCAAACTATCTTCATACCAAATTTCATCCAAATCACTCCAATCAACAATCAAGACAGATTTTCAGAGTTACTTTCGCATTTATAATATTTAGTAAAGATTATTATCAACTTATGGATCTGCTGTTATGTTGCGAATTTCATACTTACTTTAAAGAATCTATTAATGCAATCAAATTTAGTTTTGAGGTGACTATTTCGTGATTCGTGATATACGAAACTTCGTATTAACAACAATTTTAACAACAACAGTAGGCCTGCACTATGACACTGGGATACTGCAGCACTGATTCGTGAATAATGCGATTGGCGATTATTTATTCAACTGAGAGCGGACATGTCATACGGTACGATAAAGCGCACTGTGGTTTCAGAAACTTATATAATTGAAACGACGCGTCGTATTCAGTGCTAATCTATTTTAAGCTGTGAATTTGTTTTACAGTATGTATTTGAAATATACGCGAAGTAATTATGGGTGCTGCTAATAGTTATCTTTCTTGTAAGGCATATTATTATTATTCCGTGACCAGAACACAGCTGAGGCCTACATCATATTTAGGGCGTACGGAATGTGCTTATGGTATGAATAGGTATTCTATGTTCTGTGTTCTTCTACTGTATGACACTTTTAAATCATTTGTCAGAGACGTCGTTAGTATACGTCCGTGCATTTTGTTTGTATTTTTAATTTTTAACTAGGTTTGCGCTTAAACACTACATATAACCTAAGCCATGATGTGGTTATCCAGCAAAAATTGATACACTATCAAGAAACAAAGATACCGGCCAGCAAGATCTACAACTGGTCAATTAGCATAATAAAAATGGAACAAAAGCACCCGCGGAATTTTCGCCATTACCGGTGAATATTCCACGGTGTGGTTCGGTTATCGATGACTCATAGCCTGAGGGAATAAGATTGCACGCTCTCCGAAATGTGCTCCATGAAAATCGAAAGACTTGCAAACATGCGATGGTGACGCTTTGTAATTTAGACTTATTAACATTGCCTAAAAACAAAAGGAAGATAATATTATAAGTGTATGTTATAATAGCCCAAGAAATTGGCGAGGATGATGAAATATTTTATGATATGTAGTGTACCAGTGACGAAGCATGATAAGGACACCAAGAATAGAACTTAAATTTTATTATTCAACACAAAATATTAATATGCATGATAAATTCCTAATGGTAACATTTAAATGCCGTTTGACATTCAGAACCAACGTTGCAATATTCTAAAACTGGCGAAACGTCCAAATTTAATAGCATCGCTTTACTTATTCATCAGGTATGCAAATGAAAACCAAATATGAGAGGAATGGCTATCCCGTATGTTTTGGTTCATCAAAGATGGCATACAAACAGTCTCTTACAATGTGCTGTTTCTCTTAGTCGGTCTGAGCCACTAGGGGTGGCAAACTTCGTTGTATATTGACGTGCCATCTTTAAAATAAAAATGAATCACTAAATGTGTTGGTAAGCGCAAATCTCGAGAACGGCTGAACTGATTTCGCAAATAATTTTTTCAGAATATTCCTTGAAATACAAGGATGGTTCATACGCAGAGACAATTAAAAAAAACTCCTTCGAAATGGGATAAGCGATTTTTATAAAATCTTATATCTATAATCGGTAGGTCTGAGAATCGGTCGTAATTTATTTTCGGACCCGGTGGCACTGTTTTAACGGGCAGTACGACGTCTGCAGGGTCCGCTAGTTTATTAAAAAACCGGTGCCGTCAAATAATTTTGACTGCGTAAATTACATACTATAGCAGGTACCTAAACTGTGCTACTACTATCAAACTCAAATTTCTCTGTTTACTATTAGGAACTAGATAAAAGACACAGTACTAGCAATATATTTTGATGATGAACTGGATTCAACATATATACATCACGCCTTTTTCCAATGGGGGTAGGCTGATATTATAGAGCGCCACTTGCTACGTTCTAAACATACTTCCTTAGCCTCCTAATGTTCATACATGTGGTCAAACATGCACGGTGGTTGTGTGTTATGCACCTGTCCCTTTTGAAGGACATCATCGATGAGATTGGCGAATGTCCTCCTAGGGAATCCTCTCCCAGCGTTTCCACTCACCTCCGCCGTCTACCTTTCGTCAATCGTTTACATCATTCATCCTTCCTACAAGACAAACCACCTAAAGCATGTTTTTTCCACCTTTATGACTACATTTTCATTTAGACCACAGCGTTTTCTAATTACTTTATTCCTTAATCTATCATTCAGAGTAACACCACACATACTTGGTAGAGAACGCATTGCCACAGCATTTATTCTACTTCCATGCTTCAACATTCTCTTCCATACATAAGCGTAGGTACCAATATGCTATGGTGTATAGCCAGTCGAGCCTTTCTAGAAATCTCCTGGTTAACCACAACAGTATGGATTGCCCCATTAAGCCATTCAGCTATAACTCTTCTTTCTACATCTATTATTCAATTAATCAATTAAAATTTTGGAATATAAATAAATTTAGAAGATCAATTAAAAATTGACATATAATTGACATACGGCTTCGTAATGTCACGTGGCAACCGTATGTCAGTACTTACTAATATTATAAATGCAATAGGAACTGTATGTCTGTCGCGTGCGCTTTCACGTCAATACTACTAAACTGATTTGGATGAAATTCGGTAGGGAGATAGAGATCTGGGAAGGGTATGTGGATAGTCTTTATACAACTGCGCAAGAAGAGGTTAATGGTTTAGCGCGATAACCGACATACGCGCATGTAGAGTGAGCAGAAACTAGTCTCCTATATTTTTTTTCATTTCGATCTTTATTTTGTGAGAAATGTGATTTTGTTTGCCCTGTGGCAAAAACCTCACCCATAGATTTCCGACCGTCTGTATAGCATGCTTGCCCCATAAAATTTGCAACATACGCATTTTTATCGTAGCGCCATCGCTTTATGTTTCGTCTTCAGCGACGCCTACTGTCGCTTGGGATTGACAGCATCGTGAACATCGTCGCCATGGGGTTCCAGGTAAGGCGTAGGTACTAGAATATTCCTATTTGTTGAAACATAGTACGAAGTAGACACGATTTTACAGTATTTTTGCTGATGAGGACATTACTGATACTAAGACTATATTGTAACATCAGACTTTTGCCTACGTTGACAAATCACTTATATAGAGAGAATTAGTTACATGATTCATGACTTCGGAAATAGATAATAGGTTTTCAGCTACCAATTTCTGCGGAGCGGACTTTATCAAAGTTTATTTGGAAAACGATCAAACATTACGATCCCATTTCGCACGACGCGACGCATTTCCATATGCGCTATAAATAATGGCGTTTTACATCCATTCAAATTCAGTTCCACAGACGTATATTTTTAATTGCAGGATAAGCTTTATTTTGACTATTTTCCGTTTGGCTGAATTAAATATAAAGAGACAGTTATTACTGTCTCTAATATTGTATGAAAAACTGAGTCTTATCATTTCTACTTTATGGATAACACAAACTTTCATTTCTGGGACCATTAGTTAACTATTTTTATTAGGACCAAACCCAACATAAAAGATAAAAACAGAACCTAATTATGGCACATTTATCACTAAAGGTAATCACAGATATAAATAAGTATAAAATAATACATTAATCTCAGGTGAAATAATTGTGGGAAGCCTTTACCTATTTAATCATAGGGGAAATATTTGAGTTGAGGAACGAAATAATTTAAGATCCACATAACGCCCGCTGCTTCCACCGCTAAAGTGGTTGAGGTTTTTTGTGCAAAATACCTTAATGCAAAGGTCGAACATAGGATTTTACGGGAAAGCATTACGCTTCAGAGCGCTGAACGGAATTCATAATATAATTAATGACGGCCGAAACATTGCCCCTCGGAAATCTGAACACGTACGTCGTGCAATGCAAAAACGTTTTGGGGAAGCTAGCAGCGTTAGTATTATTTATGGTCAACCGCAAGAAACGTAAGTTTAGACGTATTTAGGTAAATAAGAACGCATCAGAAATACCTTAATTTTATGGTACAACTAGCTTACTGCCGAAGGCAGTACAATACATTATTTCAACTCCTATAACTTCTCTGATTAATTTCGTGCGGGTTTCAAGATGGTTTAAGTGTTCTGGGAATTGGCCAGGTTTCAAAACACAGGCATCTTAACGTGCGAAACAATCGATCTTGGCTTTCAGGAGTAGCAGAGGCCGGACTATGGTGGTAAGTTTTATAAAACCTTTGCTCTTTTAGAGGTTCTGGGGAATCCAAAATTTATTCAGGTGTTAACAAAAACATATGTACTGTACCTAGTTACTAAACGTGTTACCCAGTTATTGCATAAAATCTAATCAAAACTATAAAAAAGTGGGTGGTAGGGCCTCCTCTATAAGTAAGTAAATGAATAAAGCGAGTTATTTTCATTTACGTAAAAAAGTAATCAAATAAATGCAAATACCATTTCATTTATTACATAGCACCATAAAACGTTTGATATGTGTGTTATTACCAGCCCATTCCGAAAAATGACGAAAAATTCCATTATTCAAATAATACGCCTATTATTTTTCACGCAGCAGTATCATCTTAGCTATAAGTATATCCGAATATCTGTAGGTGTCGTTTAATGGCCCTCTTTTGAATAAATCTTTGTTATGAGACCCATTCTCCTCAATTTAGTTTACTTACTGCGAATATTTTTTTCTATATTGGACCTTTGTTTATGGTTTACGGGCAGTGGAGCTCTAATAAGATTGATTATCGCCATAAAACATAAATAAAGGTTAAGGGTGCTTTTCCTCGAGATGTATACTGTGCAGCTGATGCTGCTAGGATGTGGAATCTTAGATACGAAACTCTTTGACCGATTTCAATGATACTAATATATTATGCTGGTGAAGCTTGGCACCTGAGCTCTCGAACTGCTTCATTTGTGATCCTTCAATTCTAAATGACGCCTGCGATTAAACGCACACAGCTAATATAGCAGGTGTTGACTTGATGTTCTTGTTTTGCGTAAGTTTTCCAGGTCTCGGAGCCGTAGAAGAAGCAAGGAATACAAACTCTACAAACGAGACTTTGGTTCTACCCCTAAGGTGTTTGATTTCCCACACTGGTACTGAGCTTTCCAAACATGGTTGCCACTTTTCCAATGATAATGCGTTTATCAATCTCTACATCGAGTGCGATATTGCTCGACACGAAAAAGTCGAGTCAAGAGTTAATTCTGAGTTTCTGAATATTGGATGTTACGAATCAAAAATCTAGGTTGCTGCGTATCAGCAAAGCTATTCTAGTACTATTGCAGAAAACTCTCTTCAGCCCCGGCCTCTTCAAAAAACATAGCTTTGACAACTTTCTTTTTTAAATATAGGTTATAAATTAGTCTAATAGATAGGTTTCTGGTATATAGTAACTATGTACCTCCCTGTTTCAACTTAAACATTAAATTTAGTAAATTTCTACTGTATTTAAACTGTCACCTATCTATTTATTCTACCCTAATACCTGTATCTTTTGTTAATAAACCGCCAAGAGCCGCAGAATTAACAGGCAGCTTCACCGCAGAAATGTCAATACAACGTGTAATGAACTAACTCAATTAGATTAAATATAGTTAGGTAACTAGTTGATATTAGAGGAGTAATCGTTCAGATTGACAAAATTGTGGTTTTCAAAGATAATTAAGCAGTTACTCAGATAGTTAACTTATTCCTCGGTGATCCAGTGGTGGGTAAGAGTTTTCTCATAATAACCACGAGGGGAGAAGCGGTGGCGCAACAGTATCGGCCTCGCCTTTGACACAAAAGGTCGCAGGTTTGATCCCTTACCGTGCTCACACATCTTTATGTGATTTTTTTCATCACCGCTGCTCTTTATCAGTGAAAGAAAACGGACATGTCTAATCATTCAAGGACATGTGTAATCTACCAACCCGCACTAGGTTAGCGTGTGTAGATTAAGGCCTAAACTCTCTCAACTCGTGAAAATAGTTTAGAGAAGACCCGTGCCCAGCAGTGGGACACTAAAATGGTTGAAGTGAACTGCGAGGTTACCAACATTACACTTGGAAAATCTTAGTAGCAGCTCGAAGTTTGGAATTCTGCAAAAGGCTGGCTATCATTTACGTGTGGGACCTTAAGTATCAGGCAAAATGTGCTTGTCACCTGTGTCTAAACCTTCGAGTGAAACAAGTGTGTACGCTGTGTATGTATGTATTTATAGGTACTATCACAATCTAAATAGGTATTCTACTATTAAGATAAACTTTATCATGCAAAACAACTGAACAGATTTAGATAAAATGTTAATAAATTGGATTAACACATGAAAACATTTTATTCCTCCCATATACTGTTTAGTAGCTAGTATCATAAATATTTATATGGAAACTTCTTTTTTAGGTTGAAATATAGTTTACCAATAACGACGACCTTGCTAGTCGAGCGGTGTAAGCCGTCCGATTGAGCTATACTGTGCCCGGGAGGTCGCGGCTTGGATTCCCGCGCCGGACAATATTTGTGTAACAACAAAAAAAATGTTGTTGTGGTGATTGAGGGACTACCCTCCGTGCCTCGGAGAGCACGTTAAGCCGTCGGTCCCGGTTGTCATTTAACCCAGAAGCCTATATAATCTGACACCTGGTCTAACCATCTCGGCTACTGGTTCCCTACGGTTTTCGAGGTCTGATGGCAGTCGCTCGTATAATTCTGGTAGCTAGCCGCATCAGGTTAGACAAGGAGCCGACCCCAATAGAAATGGGCAAAATGCAAGCGGGAATGATGATAGTTTACCAATAATTAATTCAAACATAGCGTCACGGCTGTTTTGTCGGATGTAGGTAGAAATGAATATCACCCAGTTTTCGCCAGGTATGTTTAAGTCCTATACATAATAGGGGCCAGCCTATTACTGTTCATAGGGTACAATTCCAAACTTCGAGCTGCAACTAAAATTCTCCAAGCATTCTTAGTCTTTTTGCTCGACCTGAGAATTAAACCCGGAACCTCGCAGTTAATAAGCGAACACTCTTACACAGACAATCAAGGAAGTTATTGTATAATATTCCAGGTAGTGAATACATTATATCCCTTCGATAAACTTTTTACTTAGTTTGTTTAGACGGAAACTTTTTAATATTTTATGTTGAAATATAGTCTATAGAAAAATAATTTTAAAATATAAAGATAAAAATATACTTACTTATATTACTAATTCGACGTATCTGTTTACAAACTGAATAAATTATATCACAAATACCTGAACCACTGAAGAATTCTCGTGTTTTCTCTTGAATTTTGAAAACCAGATCCCCTCTACTCTTTGAGAAAACTTAAATCAGTTAAATACACTAAAAGCACTGCACCAAAGTTTCAAACGATTATTTACAATGCACCAACGTAAATACCACAATAACCTCCCTTTTTCTACATTAACTGAATTTACAAATAAAAACACAACGAAAATTACAACTTTCAACAGTTTATATGAAATAATTTGTTTATTATTATTATTTTCAATAAATATTTGTGAAAATAGGATTTGTTCCTCAATGATTGTTGTCAAGACTGTCATTTGTTCGACGCCATGGTTATCGCGCATGCGTAAATGGACTTTTCAATATACGCATGATCTAGTAGGTTATGAAAACAAACAAAAAGGTTTAGTTTGACATTTGACTCTTTGGGAATTTTTGTTCCATCCACAGATCACCAAACCACTGCAAGTTGACTGTTTTGCTGCCTTATTATGAGTGTTTATAGCGATTATTATTCCGTTGAAAGAAAGGGATGCGGATATAGGCATTGTATAACCGCATCCTTTTCTATCATTGAATACGCCAGCTGTAGGTAAGTGCATCTCTTGGTGCGGCCAATTGACTGGGTGGGAAACACAGACTACAGAGGAGCTAGCGGTCTGGGAACCCACAATTCCACACAGAAGTAAAACGTCACAAAACATTATGTAACATTCTCGTTTCACCTTACAGATTCCAACTGTAAGGTGCATACACAGAGCTGATGTTGCGCTGTACCTATTGGGCTGATTTTGGTTTTATAGTACCTTTGTTATGCACCTTTAGGATTACTTAACACCTGTAAGATTCATTACATTATTTTGCAGTAGGGCTTTACTTTGGATAATAAGCTATGAAGATACTTATCTATGGTACGCCTACCAAAGGAAGTTTAGGTACGAAGATAGGCAATGCCATTTTTCATGGGTACGATACTCCAGTCTCCACACTACTTTATCCTATTTAGGTTATCTATTAATTAGCTAACTACTTAATGCTAAAGTATTCAAGACTTAGTTTCACTTACCTTATAGCTAAATGGTTGGACTGATTTTTTTACCCTGTTTCTATGTTAAGTAGGAATATTATGAAGACAAGGTTACGTGAGAGTTTGCACCACATAAACTTCCAATTGGGTAAACCCCTTGAACCATTCATATGGTTAATCAATTAGTTATCATATAAGTGTAATATTATGACACATTATTGTAATATTATTTATAATAATAATTGTAATATTATAATTGTAATGTTATTTATTTTTATTTATTTATAAAATTGTGTAGAAACCAATTATAATCCCTGTCATACAAAGTTTGTCATAAATGCTTGACTAGTGAAAGTTCATCACTCTTTATTGCACGTTTATGGTGCATATTATAATAATTTACTAAGCTATAAATAAAGAAACAACGAGATTACGAACATCATTCCAAAAAAAATAGATAAAACTTTTAGCAGTTTTAGCACTTAAGCGTATTGTGTGAGTGACTTACGAGAAAACTTTGTAATTTTGAACAAAACGCTTATGTTTAAGTTAACTAAACTGTCTAAACTTTAATTAAATTTTCAAAAACATTTCTGATATAGATTAAGATAATGTCCTTGGATAAGGGCTAATTTAACAATGACATTTTACTTAAATTTAATCATCAATGTTATAATTAACTAATTGGTAGGATTTTTTTTATCCTGAAATAGGCCTGCGTTTGACTACAACTTGCCTGATGTCAAGCAATGATGTAGTCTACGATAGGACGCGCCTGCCCACTATACCGATTCATTCGTTGTTCCGAATGAATTTTGGTGAGGTGACGGTGGAATTATGCTCCGTATGGTTAGAAAGCATAAAGGAGCAACAATTTCGACCCATCCTCTTTAATGGTGTCACCAGACATCGCGCCGGAACACGGCAAGGCCGCTTGGCAGTGTGGCTTAGTCTGGTGGGTGGTCACTAACCGTCAGTTAATTACAAGTAAACTTAATTAATAAATAAATATACTGGGACATTAACACACACGGTCATCTGGTCCCAAGATAAGCAGAGCTTGAGTTATGGAAACCAGATAACTGGTATATACTATAGTATAGTAATACTTAAAATAGATATTTACACCCAGACTCGACACAAACACAAATGTTCATCACAAATGTTTGTCTCGGGTGGGAATCGAACCCACGACCTGCGGCGTGAAAAGCAAGCATCTTACCGACCACGCCACCGGCCCGTCAAATTACCACTTGATTGTCACCTGTAATTTTACCTTTTATTGTGTTGCGTTTTATTTATGTGGGCTAGTATTCATTTTTGTAACCTAATAACAAAAATTGATAGACCGTAGAGTAATTTGACAATTAACTTTCTTTAGTCTAACGTCATATGGTCGCAAGACCAAAACAATTATGTAATCCTCGATAACCAGTAACATCAGTGACTTGACAAAAGGTAACAGCCATCTGGTAACAGCGAGGCTGGCAGCGAGTTCCAAATTTGTCAAATACTTACCTACAGCATGTTATCGGTCAGCTCGAAAGGTTTTAGAGAACACAGGCATGCAGGCGTTGCCGCAGTGTGACCTAACGCGATGAGGAGGCATCGGTCCTCCGATGCCTCCTCCTGACATTCCATAGTTTGGGGAAGCCGACGTCGTCCTATGGACCAAGCGTTTGTAGTTCTAAAGGCGAAGCTTATATCCAGTAATAGACCTTACCAGGCTGATGATGATGACAGCACCTTTGCTGTATCAACATATCCACCTTGTGGAAGCCAACCCAAACTGTGATATTTTTGTAGATGAACTAAGAATATTAATGTTCATATGCCAGAGTTTCTGTCAAACACAGCTAGTTTATGTATTGTTTTTTATATATTGTTAGGTTTTTTTATACCATTCATTTTTAACTCATTTTGTGTTCTCTTGTCCATATTCTTCTACTTTTTATGTACATGTTATTGTAATTGGTAATAAATACCGTTATAACATAAATAAATAAATAAATAGGTAACTAAATTGGTTACTACAAAGTTATTACACAGGGTAAAGAGTTTTGTAGACTGTCGTTATTAGATGTCAGAATTAACTTCATGTCCGTTGACTAGTTAGAGACACGTGTCACACTCGTATCGTATTGGGTATTTGGTTTCAAAGTTATTACCGCATCGCGTGACTACCTAAATGTATCAAATTGAAATAGGTACATAAGTAGAACAAAGCTGTATAAGGATAATCTTGTGTGATTGCCACATTGAAATACGAATCGATATTTGCTTGTTTTAGATTTCGAGCTTATTTTGCAATTTTATACTAGGTATTGGTCTAATGGTAAGTGTGTTTTCTGAGTAACCGTCCGTGGTCTTCCGTAGTCGGGAAAATGTTTGCAATATATGTATTTAGGAAAAGTATAAGTAGGTAGCAACTTACAGTTAGGAATTGTTCCGATGAACGGCTCGTCTTGACGAATGTTAGTGATATTCATCTCTATCTACACCTTCCGGTGATACAGTCGTGAGATGTTTACTACCTAATCCTTTTCAAAACTCCTGAATTGTGTTCTGCAGACCTTAAACAATATTTCACCATTAAAGAGTTTTAGAAAAGCAATTTTCGAATCGTTTTCCCTTTCAAGTCTCGTGGTTGATCCTAAACAATGACCTCGACTTTAGTTTAAATCGCTTTTTTATTCTGTGCCACAGCCTAGAAAATGTAGTGAAATTGTCACAAGAAGGTACCTGAACACTTTATATTGTTACTGAATATAAATTTAATTGTATTAATTATTACTGTTAAATCTTTGTATTGTTCTAAAAATCGTATTGCACCATTCCGTCAGAGAAAAGATAAGAAAAATAAGAGCGCCTACTCTCTATGTTTGCTCATACACACTAGTACGTCATAAATATGTCGTTGATTGCTGGCCCACGTAGAAGTGTCAAGTCCCGTTTTTTTAGGGTACATACAAGCTATATATGTCCAGTATAAGCTGATCTCGCATTGTATAGGATTTTCATACAGCGAGAAGTCAGCACATATTGATTTTGCATAGCTTGTTATGTAGCCGTGTGTACAATATGAACTAGGAACCCTTATAGTTTCACCATGTCCGTCAGTGCGTCCGTCCGCGAGTTAACATAAGAGACGCTTACTACTCGTACTAGTTACTAAATATCAACACCGCCTACAAGTTTTTTTAACCGTTTTGTTATATTACATATTTTTTTTAAATAATATTTTTTTTCGTACACAAGGAAAAAGGGAAAAAAAGTTTTTGCAAATATTAAAAATAATAGGGGTAAGTAGGTATGAAACGAACGCTTTCCAATTTGAGGTTTCATTAACGAAATGTTAAGCTTTAACGCTAATTTTAGTAACAGTCAATTAGTGACCCTTGTTGTCGGTGCTGTTAATAGTAACATTTACTACCATGCCATATTACAGCTTTGTAGCACCAAACGTCTATAAGCTAACCCGCAGATAGAACGACGGACGGACAGACGGACATGGTAAATATAAAAGCGTTCCTAGTTTACCTCGAAACCCTTAAATGTCTCTTAAAACTGGTACAAAACCCTATAAGTGTGGTTCTTGCATTTCAAAACAACTACTTAATTTGGTCTTTGTAGACTTCTTTCTACTATCGTTCAGGTTCAATTTTAAGATTCTTAATTCATTGCTTTAATTCCGACGTGTCAAATAAGTTTTCATAAAAAGTACCTAAATATTAGTTTTTAAATAAAGAAATATGTACGTTGTTTGGTCAATATGCTCTTTACTAAGAACTCTAAATAAAAACTCAATGTCATCTCCAACGCCTTATTTTGATGAATTCAGCTTTCGAAAAAAATTAATTTCGAAGGCGAGGTCGATATCGCTGCGCCATACCGAACTTACATACCTACTAGCCTAATTTATGCTGTGGTCCTGACCCGACTCTCTGGGCAACGGTATTCATTTGTTTAATCAAGGGACACTTTATTTGATCAATCGTGTCGTCGTTTTTGGAATGGCTCAATAAGCTTCCGGTAACCTATTTATTTACATTTAGCCTTAAATTAGTACCTAATTTATTTCTATAAAAGTAAGTTAATTCGCTTTATTGACTTATTCATTACATATTTACTACTCAAACTACTCATGTTTTGAAACTTCTTTGAAACCTTAATATTATGTCGAGATAGAAACCGTTTGGGGAGAGTGGATGACTTGAATGAGTGGCTGCTATTATTCGAAAAATAATCGCATCCCTGCTAAGTCGAATAAGAAGCAGCACTAATGGTATCCTAAAGGTAATTGTAGAAAAGTACGACGCCCTGATGAAGGGGTTCATGCGTGTGTGTGTCGGGCGAATCTCTACAAGTTGTGAATAATAATGTTGCAACTTGTGGTGATACATCAAACTTGCACTTCAACGTTAATTGCGTTTATAAGTTTTGTGTATTCTCTTTTTAAATGTCGTGTATATTATTTTTATTTTAAAGTGATGTACCTAATTATTATGTTCCTATCTCAATGGACTTGATCTGAAAATAAAGTTTAATTTAAAAAAAAATGTATTGAGCTTAGAATAAAAAAAAATAATTCAAATCTCACGTGCTAAATACATACCTACATTTTTCACCTCACCTCATAACTATTTGTGGCCTACTTATCGCTTCTCTTAAGTCATCTCACAACTAAAGTGTTTAGTTATAAAACAAAAAATATATGTCGGCGAACTCATAGGGTCGCGATCACCAGATACACCTCACCCATGCATCGCAATAGAAAGCTAATCAATACCTCTGCCAATGATTACAGTACCTCCCTAAACACAAATATTCACAAAATGTTTGGATAAAAATAGATTTCTTTTTTTGTGTGGAGAAATTCGGTTTACACACACACCACGCGCTCACCCAAAAGACCTTTTAGACATTGTCCCCTGATGTCACAATGACAATCACAGACAAGCAATCTGAGTGACGTTGACGTTTTGTAAGTTTGACAACTGATAGGCCTTATGCTATCACAAGTGACTGAAGTGACATCCAACAATTATATGTCCAAGCGATAGCCCGCCACGTTTGTAAGTTACGCGCTGCGACATACATAATTAAGTTTATATTTAAATTGCATTAATAGGCTGCCATCAGATCTTGAAACTCGTAAAGAACCAGTAGTTAACCTAGATGGTTAAACCAGGTGTCGGATTATAGGCTTCTGACTACCTGTAATGATTCTCATTGATATTTTAACCAGAACCGACGACTTAACGTGCTCTCCAAGGCATGGAGGGAAGTCCCTCAACCAACCAGATACCGAAACAAATATTTTTTGTTACACCAATATTGTCCGGGGCGGTAATCGAACCCGCGACCTCCCTCGCACAGTACCAATCAGACGTCTTACAACGCTTGACTGCGGATGTCTACTCTATATTCTATGTATCTGCCTATCCGTAAAATAATGAAGGCGTCAGTGCTATGATGATATAGACAAAATTTTATGTAAATGTTTCTCAGAACCATCTCAGAACTTTTACAAATGACCTTTGCACGTTCAAACGTATGTAGGTTGTAAATTATTTAATTGCGTTTCAATAAACCTAGACAGAGTAGTAACTATTATGTATGTATTTCTTATTATTAAGCTACAGATACTAGCTATAGCTCAAGGCTTTGCTTTCGCCACTATTGTAATAATAATTGTTACCTACGTTATTACCTATGTAAATTGGCAACAATTATTCTTAGTACTAAAAATTCAGTAAGTATTCTTTGGCAGATGGGCGTGCGGTGTGTGCTTAAATAACAATGATAGGTAGCTTTTTATTCCTGTTAAGATGTTATGCAATTCCGTTCAGTAGTATTGCGTTAATGAGTAACAAAAAAACATATAGATATTACATACTTAATTTCAAATATTGTCATCCAAAATAGTGATCTTTTCATACCAACCTACACCACCTACGGCCTTTGCTCATCATTGCTGCAATACTTACGCAATATAAACTAAAGTTGAGTTGACACGGTCAAACTTATTTCATTAAAAATGATTCTCTGTACAAGATTTAAAATTGTATTTAGCCTGTACTAAATATCTTATCTTACTTAATATTATAAATGCGAAAGTAAGTGTGTGTGTGTGTGAAGGTTTGTTACCGCGTATCTCCATAACCGCTTAACCGATTTTATTGAAATTTGAAATGTAGGTAGTGTATACCCTAGAATCGGACATAGGCTAATAATATTTCCAAAAATCATCCCCTAAGAGGGTTAAATAGAGGGGTGAAGTTTGTATGCAACTTTTTATTCCTTGGTCCTATTCATTTAAAATTCGGTACACATAAACCTTAAGACAAATAATGAGATACGGGTTTTTTATTTTTCCGTAATTACCCCCATGGGGTGTGGAAAATGAATTTTAATGGTAAAAATTAAAGTTTCTCTGGATCTGCTTAGTCTCAAGTCCGATTCACTCCAAATTCGGTACACATAAACCCTAAAAGAAATCATGAAACACGTGTTTTTTATTTTTCCAAAACTACCCCCAGGAAGAGAGTAAAATGAGTTTTTTTGGAAATACTAAATATTGCAGAACTGTTTAGTCCTTGGTCCGATTCACTTCAAATTGGGTATACATAAAGCTTAAAACAAATAATGAGACACGTGTTTTTTATTTGTCCATTTTTTTTATTTTTACCCTAATACTACGCGGGAGAAGCCTGCGAAATTATTCTGAGTGCGATTTTCTTCGAAGTTGATATCAATACTCTTTCGTGCTTTTGATTTAAATTACTCTTTATTTTGACACAATGACATGTTTGAATGCGATGATTAGAATTCGAAATTTAAATTTTATTTCTTCTTATAGGTATGGTCTAAGAGCCGTAGTTTTTTTTTTTAAGAAACACCTATTGTTTTATGGATATACTTATGGGGGCTTGCCGATTTCAAAATGTTGCTACACTACTGAACTAATTTTGTATGGAGATAGTTAGAGACCCGCTAAAGTATAGTTTTATCCGACTGCGAAAAAAGGTATTAATGGTCTAGCGCGATAACCGACATCCGCGGGCGAAGCCACGGGCGGAAAACTAGTTAAACATATTTTTGTATTCCCAAATTTTAAAAGAATCAGATGAGAGAAAGAGGCTCGTGACGTTATAACGAAATGTGTGATTTGCACGTATGGCTTAAAGTTCTTAATGTTTCGCCACAATTTCTTGATTAGGTACGTTAAAGAAGAGAAATACGTCTTCAATATTTTGTAAAGCCACATGAGGGCTAGTTAAGTACGCTGTATCCATATTGCGCAAGTGTGAGCGCAAATAGAGGTGCGCTTTCTATTTCCTTCAGGGTCCAAAGGGCTTCGACGCATTTTCTCATCATTATGAGAAAACGGTTGTAAGGCCGACGGCTTTAAGTCATCTCCGAAAACCTGGGGTGTACCACAAAATTAAAAAGGTCTGAGCGACAAAGCTACCTTCATGGTTCAAGGTGAACTCACTATTCTCCACACTAATGAGGTACTTTAACTTTAATACATACTTACCTTCATATAGATCGATTAAAATAACCTTGCATAATGAATTTGATGGTATAGAGTATATTTTATAACAGCAATACCATGCCCTTTTAGACGGGCAGTTAACTGCCAGTGGTATGGATCCTACTACTAGTATGACTGGTTCAAGCAGACTGATCGTGTCCACGCGGCATTAGTTAAGAATTAATAAATTCAGTATGACATTTCAATCAAGCACGTTCCTACACAATTAAATACTAATGTTAACACTTTTGATTTCTGTTCAAGAAACACTTAGATAAATTGTAAAGTTTACGACGAGACATTTTGATCGACTGAATATTAAATAACTAGTTTTCCGCCCGCGGCTTCGCCCGCGGATGTTGGTTATCGCGCTAGACCATTAATCCCTTTTTTTGCAATCGGATAAAACTATCCTTTCCCGGGTCTCGAACAATCTCCATACAAAATTAGTTCAGTAGTGTAGGAGTGTAAGCAACATTTTGAAAACGTCAAGCGCCCATAGGTATATCTATAAATCAATAGGCGTTTCTTAAAAATACTACGGCTCTTAGACCATACTTATAAGAAATGAAATTTAAATTTCGAATTCTATTCGTAGCATTGAGTTATCAAACATGTCATTGTGTCAAAATAAAAAGTAATTTAGATCAAAATTACGAAGGAGTTATGATATCAACTTTGAAGAAAATCACCCTCAGAATAATTTCTCAGGCTTTGCCCGCTTAGTATTAGGATGAAAATGAAAAACAATGAAAAAATAAAAAACACGTGTTTCATTATTTTTTTTGAGCTTTATTTATACCAAATTTGAAGGAAATTGGACCGAGGACTAAACAGTTATGGAATATTTAATTTTTCCAAATAAACTCATTTAACACCCCCACCAGGGGTAGTTTTGGAAAAATAAAAAACACGTGTTTCATGATTTCTTTTAAGGTATATGTGTGCCAAATTTGGAGTGAATCGGACTTGAGACTATACAGATCCAGAGAAACTTTAATTTTTACCAATAAAACTCATTATCCACACCTCATAGGGGTAATTATGGAAAAATAAAAAACCCGTATCTCATTATTTGTCTTAAGGTTTATGTGTACCGAATTTTAAATGAATAGGACCAAGGAATAAAAAGTTGCATACAAACTTCACCCCTCTATTTAACCCTCTTAGGGGATGATTTTTGAAAATATTGTTAGCCTATGTCCGATTCTAGGGTATACATTATCTACATTTCAAATTTCAATAAATTCGGTTGAGCGGTTATGGAGATACGCGGTAACAAACCTTCACACACACACACACACTTACTTTCGCATTTATAATATTAGTAGGATAGGATAGGATGGGATAGGATGGGTATCGGTAGTGCGGGCGAGCACTATTCGACCGGCGCCCTCTGGTTTGAGGACGGCGGTAATAAGCTGTCCTGTAGCGGCAGCTAAAAAGCTAGCGGGAGGAAAGCGTCTCCTCGTTGGCTGGGTGTCGGCGCAGGTTAAGATCCTACCACCGCGCCCCTTGCGGTGCTACCGTTGTATGACCAACGGTCACGTCGGCGTGCGGTGCACCGCTGAAGTAACCTGCGTGGGTAGGTGCTTCCGCTGTGGTCAGTCGGGCCATAAGGCTGCCGACTGCAGCGCCGCGCCGCATTGCGCTGCATGTGCTGCGACAGGTAAGCCGGCTGACCACCGCATGGGGAGCAAGGCCTGCGCCCCACCCAAAAACAAGGGAAACAAGACGGTAACTGCGGTCACTATAAAGCCCAGTGTACCTAGTGCGCCACCCGCAGCGCTAGTGGAAATGGAGGTAGTGGAACTGACCCAATAATGGCTCTCTTCCGCTACCTCCAAACAAATCTAAATCACTGTGCCAGAGCACAAGATCTTCTATACCAGAGCCTGGCGCAGTGGGAAATCAATGTGTGCGTTGCCGCCGAGCCGTACTTCGTCCCGCCTAGAGATGACTGGGCGGGCGACGTGAGTGGCTCGGTGGCCATAATAATTCGTGCGGCTGCTGGTACCCCGCCCTTCGAGAGTGTGACGAGGGGTCAGGGATACGTGGCAGCCAAAATAGGAAAAACTCTGGTCGTGGGGGTTTACTCCCCACCCAGTCAGTCTCTCGCTGACTTTGAGGCTCTTTTAGCGAGCTTGGGCACGATCGTCGCTCTTAGCCGTCCTCTCCCTGCACTCGTCCTGGGGGACTTCAATGCCAAATCAACGGCTTGGGGCTCCCCGGCTACGAGCCCGAGGGGAGAGTCGCTCGAGGAGTGGGCCCTTACTACAGGTCTACTCATTCTCAACCGGGGCTCTGCACACACGTGCGTGCGCTTGTGGGGCGGGTCCATAGTGGACCTCTCATTGGCTAGCCCCACCCTGGCACGTCGTGTTCGGGAATGGCGCGTCGTTGAGGACGTGGAGACGCTTTCGGATCATCAATATATCCGCTTCGACGTCTCCACTCGGACTTCCGACGCCCCCATTCGTCCCGGCCCGGTTGGGGGTGCTCCACGCTGGGCTCTAAAGCAACTAAACAGGGAGCTGCTCCTGGAAGCCGCTCTAGTCCAGGCTTGGGTGACATTCCCCGATAGACCTGTTGACGTTGAGGATGAAGCGGAATGGTTCCAGGAGAGTGGGTCACGTTTGTGCGACGCGGCAATGCCGCGGGTTCATTCTGTGGCGACCAAACGTCAAATGTACTGGTGGTCGCCGCAGATCGCGCAGTTGCGCGAGGCCTGTTTGGACGCCAAACGACACCTGAACAGGCATAACAGAAGGCACCGTGGCGCTGCACACGTGGCCCTCAGGGGGGCGGAATTACACGAGGCGTACCGAGAGGCGAAGAGGGCCCTTCAGTACGCCATCGAACGAGCGAAGGCCGAGGGATACAAATTGTTTCTCGAGACTCTTGAACGAGATCCGTGGGGTCGCCCATACCGCTTGGTACGGGGCAAGTTACGTCCGTGGGCCCCACCATTGACGCAGAGTCTCCGGCCTGAGCTCCTTGAAGAGGTGGTGAGCACTTTATTCCCTGCGACGGGGGAGCATGTGCCGCCACCTATGGTTCCGCCCACCCAGGAACTCAGCGTGGACGCAAATGACGACGTGCCCGAAGTGACCCGGGCAGAGTTGAGAGCGGCGGTGGCGCGTATGTCTGCGAAAAACACCGCCCCAGGGCCCGACGGCATCCATGGCCGTGTGTGGGCTCTGGCTTTAGGGGCTCTCGGACCTCGACTTATAGGGCTTTACAACACGTGCCTGGAGCGGGGCCAGTTTCCGCGTAGGTGGAAATCTGGAAAACTGGTCCTGCTGAAGAAGGAGGGGCGCCCGGCGGATAGCCCATCCGCCTACCGGCCCATAGTGTTGCTGGACGAGGTGGCGAAACTCTTCGAGCGAATAATCGCCGAGCGCCTCGTCCAACACCTGAGTGGTATAGGGCCGGACCTGGCGGACAACCAGTTTGGTTTTCGCCGAGGGCGCTCCACCGTACACGCAGTGTTGCGGGTTAGGGCCCAGGCGGAGGAAGCTGTTTCCCAGGGCAAGGTGGTGCTAGCGGTGTCTCTTGACATCGCCAATGCCTTTAACACTTTGCCCTGGAGCTGCATAAATGAGGCACTAAAATATCACCAGGTGCCCAGCTACCTCCGCCGCATTGTCGAGGCCTACCTCTCCGATAGGAACATTATTTTCCCGGGTCACGAGGATTGGCACAGGCGAGAGATGATGTGCGGCGTTCCACAGGGGTCGGTTCTAGGCCCTCTCCTGTGGAATGCCGGCTATGACTGGGTGCTGCGCGGTGCCTTCCTCCCCTCCGTCAGCGTGGTTTGCTACGCTGATGACACACTAGTGTTGGCAAGGGGGGAGACGCACCGGCAGGCGACAATTCGGGCAACCGCTGGGGTTGCGCAAGTCGTGGAACGGATCCGGCGTTTGGGACTACAGGTAGCCTTACACAAATCCGAGGCAATATGTTTTTACGGGCCTCGGAATAGGCCACCAGCAGGATCCCACATAGTGGTAGGAGGCGTCCGCATCGACATAAAATCGTCGATGCGATACCTCGGCCTCACACTTGATGGCCGATGGGACTTTAGGGCCCACTTCGGGAAACTAATCCCGAAATTGGTAGCCACCGCGAGATCTTTAGCGCGGTTGCTACCAAATTTGGGAGGGCCCGACGCCTCCACACGAAGGCTTTACCTGGGGGTCGTGCGGTCAATGGCCCTTTACGGGGCCCCGGTGTGGGCGGAAAACCTGACAGCCAACAATGCTAGGCTGCTGCGAGCTCCGCAGCCCGCCTTGGTTGTCAGGATCATCAGGGGATACCGCACGATCTCCTTTGAAGCGGGAAGTCTTCTGGCCGGATCCCCGCCCTGGGACTTAGAGGCAAAGGCCCTCGCGTCACTTTTTAAATGGCGTGAGGATTACCTTACGCGGAGCTTGCGGCCTTCGCCGCGAGAGACTGAATTAGAGCGGTCTCGGCTCCGCGCTGTCCTGGTGGCGGAGTGGGACGCGCGACTTGCGCAACCCAGCGCAGGGCACGCCACAATCGTGGCGGTGAGACCCATCCTCTCGGAGTGGCTGCAGAGGCGTCACGGCGCCCTCGGCTTCCGAGTGACACAGGTGCTTACGGGCCATGGGTGTTTTGGCAAGTACCTGTGTCGCATTGGACGGGAGCCGACTCCCGGGTGCCACCACTGTGGGGCCCCGGAGGATACGGCGCTGCACACGCTGGCCGAGTGCCCGGCGTGGTCGTTGCAGCGCCGGACTCTTGTCTCGGCGACTGGTGCAGACCCCTCCTCGCTTGAGTCCGTGGTCACTATAATGACCCGGAGCGAGGAGGCGTGGTCGGCCGTCACCTCATTCTGTGACGAGGTGATGGCCGAGAAGGAAGCGGCGGAGCGAGAAAGGGAGGCGACCACCACCCTCCCTTGCCGCTCCAGACGCACCAGGCGCCGAAGGGCGCCTCGAGACGACCTGCAGCCTCCGTAGAGGCGGCCTGCGGGCGGCGGGTAGGGCAACCCGCCGCCTTAGCAGCAGCAAGTCCGAGAAGGTGGCGCGACGTGTTCCGCGCGCGCCTTTCTCCAGAGGAGGGGGAGGGCAGCCTCCCCCGCAACAAGGACGGAGACTTGTCTCCGTCCCGGACGGGGCTCGCCACTTTGCCGTCTTAAGGCAGGCGGGCCGACCCGCCGGGCTGTTCGGTGAATGCAGGAGCGAATCCCGCAGCCCGGCACAAAGGGTGTCCGACGGAACACCGGGGGGTTTTAGTGGGTAAACCGGGCCCGGCCGCTTGTAGCTGGAGACCCTGCGGGGTCTCGCTCGCCCGGGCCAATAACGGGATTCCCACATACCCCTCGCCCTGTGCCCATTAGGGGCGAGGGGATGCTTAAAGCATTTCCCCTCGAAAAAAAAAAAAAAAAAAAAAAAAAAAGGATGGGTATCGGTCATCTTGGTTCACACGAAGTTCGAGGTGTGGTTTATTAACTAACATCAATGAGGTTATCAATTCAAATTTTTACTTTTTATTTTTTTTGTTTGAAACTTCGTCTTCGTACCTGATATGATAGATTTGCAAAATTATTTTTTTGCCTGAAGGATTCCTAATCCCATTTAAAGAAGTAGTTTTTTTACCACCACGTAAGTACTGATTTTTACAAGAAATATAACAATCAATTTTCAGTGAGGAGATGCAAGTAGAATGAGGCTACAAAAGAAGCGATTATTATGAACTGACCTCACAAACATACAACGCAAGGTCCCATGGTAACAAGTAACAAGGTTTCGTTTGGTGGATGGGCACTAGCCACGGCCAAAGGTTCCTACCAGTTTATTGTCACCTGATTTCAGGCACTTATTCTAGGACAAGAACTTAAACGAACCAATCAATATTAGCTATCTTCCTCGATACCCCAACTTTTGAAGATTGCAATTATTATATATACAATATTTGATTATTAGTAGGTATAGTTGGTATCTAGTCGATACATTGGAATACTGTAAATGTAACATATGAAAGGAGTTCTTGCATCAATAACACAAAGTACATAATCAAATATAGTAACCATATTATAATTATTTATTTAGAGTGTTAGAGTGTCTAAAGTGTTTCGAGGGCTGAGTCACCTTTGTCCGTGGGTGTACACCTTTACGGCCTTGCCGTGTTCCGGTGTGATGTCTGGTGACACCATGCAGTGAGGTTGGGTCGGAATTATTGTTCCTTTAGGATTTCTAACCATATAGAGGCTCATTCCACTGCCATCTTCTCACCGATAATCATTCGTAATCACGAGTGGATCAGTATACTGGGCTGGTGCGCTCCATCGTAGACTACATCATTGCTTAACATCAAGCAACTTGTAGTCAAGCGCCAGCCTATCGAAGAATAAAAAGAAGTTATATTTTGTACCTTGCCTAGAATAAATGTACTTATTTTAATATAAAACTAACATTGTACTTAAAACCAGCTAAACCTGGTAACTGAAGCGATAACCAAATAAATATCTTAATACATGCAAACTCAATCTTGTTTGTAGATATTTCACGTGTTGCATTGCACTGCTATCACTGTATGCATAGCATTAAATGTAACTCTACTACGAGAACTCGATTTCAGTAGGTATGTAAACAACTCTTCATGTTCCATTGTCGAGTTCATTAAGGTGAGAACCTGAACTCATTAGAATAATGAATAATAATATATTAACACAAGATAATATAATACTATAATAGATATAATATTGTAATATACAGATACCTACAGCGCCGTATAAGCAGCGGTGGCCCAGCGGTACGGGAGTTAGAATTATAAGGTCGCGGGTTCGATTCCCACCCAAGACAGACACATGAACATGTTGTTTGTCTCGAGTCTGGGTGTAATTATCTATATTTAAGAAGGTATTTACAAAAGAAAAGTATAATATGTAGTTATTTTGACGGGTAGGTGGCGTGGTCGGTAAGATACTTGCTTTTCACGCCGCAGGTCGTGGGTTCAATTCCCACCCGAGACAAACATTTGTTTAAATATGTCTGTTTGTCTTGTGTCTGGGTGTAATTATCTATATTTAAGTATATATTTACAAAAGAAAAGTATTATATGTAGTATATTATATTATTATATAGTAATATGTATAGTATATACCAGTTATCTGGTTTCCATAATACAAGCTCTGCTTAGTTTGAGATCAGATGACCGTGTGTGTTAATGTCCCACTATATTATTATTATTATTATTTTGTTTTTCATAGTACGTAAAAGCTCTATTTAGTTTAGGGGATCTGATGGCCGTGTGTGTAACGCACTGTGGCTGAAAAGTGTAGGCCCATTGTTATTTAATAATAACATGTCAATAAGTTTAATAAGTAGAGTTTCGATTTTATATCTGTTTTGATTTAGCTTTAACTCAATCCAAAAGAATCTTGGTTTTGAAATTTTTGTTTAGCATACTAGTTATACGGTCGCAGCTCCGCCAGCGTATCAGCAGCGAAATAAAAATTAGTCTTTAGCCTTCCTCAATAACTGGGCTAGCTAGCGGTAGTGCCGGGCAAGCCTAGCCGCGGTGCACCCGGGGTGGTTACAACAATACAATTACATTTTCAACATACCGTTCGGCAAAAGTCGGAGGGCTATGCAGCTTGCATGTGAGCCTTAGCAACGCAAGAATTTTTCAAATCGGACCAGTAGCCCACCAAACAACCTCTTCAGCTTTATAATTTTTTTATGGTTACCATCTAAACTTTAACGGTCTTATTCATAAAAATCTTATAAGACCCTTTAGTTAAAATGGACTTTGTCTCTTTTTTACTAGTATAAATGTCAAGAAAACCGACAAAGACATCTTAGCTATAATGAGCTTATATGAATATACTTATACGGGCATCTAAAAAAAACATAAAACCTTCGGAAATCTGAAAATAATGTAGGTATATTAAACCGATGAAATATTAATGCGGTTAATAGATAATAGCTTAAAGCAGGTACTTAAACGCATATTTAATGAAACGCTTATTCAGAAAACCAGAAATTTTAAAACGACAATAGTAATGAATATCTAATGAGATTAAAAAAATAAATTAATTATGGAAGCTACTATCGACTCTATAGGTCAGGAGTGCTGTATAACAGAACAATATTTATATTATAGGTCAAGGAGTTTCAAATTTAATACGAAATATTTTTAAATCATAATAAAATAACCTTGTCCGTTGATTTATTATTAATATCTTTCGCACTTAATAGTTTTATGATTAAACTAGTTTTCCGCCCGCGGCTTCGCCCGCGGATGTCGGTTATCGCGCTAAACCATTAATCTCTTTTTTCGCAGTCGGATAAAACTATCCTTTCCCGGGTCTCGAACTATCTCCATACAAAATTAGTTCAGTAGTGTAGGCGTGTAAGCAACATTTTGAAATCGGCAAGCACCCATAGGTATATCTATAAATCTATAGGGGTTTCTTAAAAAATACTACGTCTCTTAGACCATGATCATGGTAAGTTTTTCATTCAATATTTAAGAAGAAATAAAATTTAAATTTCGAATTCTAATAATCGGTCTGAGTTATCAAACGTCATTGTGTCAAAATAAAAAGTAATTTAGCTAAAAAGCACGAAGGAGTAT
The DNA here is from genome assembly GCA_936450015.1 of Meganola albula. NCBI lineage: Eukaryota > Metazoa > Arthropoda > Insecta > Lepidoptera > Nolidae > Meganola > Meganola albula. The sequence goes on along the minus strand of OW388155.1, from coordinate 4,541,984 downwards.
TGATATCAACTTTGAAGAAAATCAAACTCAGAATAATTTCGCAGGCTTCTCCCGCGTAATATTAGGATAAAAATAAAAAAAATTGGAAAAATAAAAAACACGTGTTTCATTATTTGTTTTAAGCTTTATTTATACCGAATTTGAAGTGAATCGGACCAAGGACTAAACAGTTATGGAATATTTAGTATTTCCAAAAAAACTCATTTAACACCCCCACCGGGGGTAGTTTTGGAAAAATAAAAAACACGTGTTTCATGATTTCTTTTAAGGTATATGTGTGCCGAATTTGGAGTGGATCGGACTTCAGACTATACAGATACAGAGAAACTTTAATTTTTACCATTAAAACTCATTATCCACACCTCATAGGGGTAATTATGGAAAAATAAAAAACCCGTATCTCATTATTTTTCTTTAGGTTTATGTGTACCGAATTTTAAATGAATAGGACCAAGGAATAAAAAGTTGCATACAAACTTCAGCCCTCTATTTAACCCTCTTAAGGGATGATTTTTGGAAATATTGTTAGCCTATGTCCTATTCTAGGGTATACATTACCTACATTTCAAAGTTCATTAAAATCGGTTGAGCGGTTATGGAGATACGCGGTAACAAACCTTCACACACACACACTTACTTTCGCATTTATAATATTAGTAGGATAGGATTATGTTCGTCAAATATTAATAAGCACGTAATTATTTTATTTACTATAAAAATAGCATTGACAAAAGAAATTATAACTAAACTAGCTTCCGCCAGCGGCTGCACCCGCCTTCTCACTAATCTTGTTACTCCATACAAAATTTAGAACCCCGTTTCACCCCCTCAAAGGGTGAGTTTTGAAAAATCCTTTCTTAGTGCACCCTTAGACCCCATAAGGAACCCATGTGCCAAATTTAGAGTCTCCACACCCAGTGGTTTGGGCTCTGCGTTGATATGTCAGTCAGTCAGTTTCTTCTTTTATATATTTAGAAGATAACAATCTCAAAGTTAACCTAAATACAGAACTGAACATAGTTTAGTCCTTTATTTAGGATAATTTAAAGTACTTAGTGCTAGTCAACTAGTTATATATAGCAGTCAGTATAAAGCTTGATTCGGTTAGGGATAGGATCTACTCTTTACTAGAATGCAAAACAAGACTGTATGTTTTTGTACTCGAGAGATCTATTATTTAAAATCAGTGCTGACGTCACCTCACAGAGTCCCAATATCAAGGTTAAAATATTTCAATTTAAGCATTGTACTTCAAATAGGTACTTAAATTTGATAACAAAATAATACATCTAATTGCCAAGTCCGAATCAGAATCGAAGTGCAAGGCTAGGTAACATGATAATTTTTGAACCCATTTGGCAAGTTCTAACACCATTTTCGTGCATTCGAGTTCATGCATTTTCGTTTTTCAGTAGTAGGGACCTGTCAGAGATCTATATCACAAGATAAACTCCCAGGTGTATTCAGTAATAAGGATGCGCATACACGAGACGACAACTGTGAAATTGCTTGATCGATATCTTCAGTTACTATACTAGTTGGTGTGGTTTGTGTAATGTTAATATCACAAAAACATCGGATCCAATTTAAAGGATTCGTTAAAAAGAAGGCTATATCAAGGCGCAAATCATCATTGTCATTATCATTGTCATCATCATTATCATCACCAACAGCCTGTTTTTTTTTATATCAACTGCTTATTTACAACATCAGAATCTTAAGATAAGTACTAGTATAGTATTATATTATCTGTGGCTAAGTATAGCGGCACTTAAGCTGAAATTACTGTGTGACCAATAGTTGCAAGCAAAAATTAATATTCCATACTTAATACATCAAACAAAATAAACCGAAATATAATGAAGACTAACAATTAATTATTGACCACTGGTGAGTGATTTTACGACGTGAATACGAAAAAAGTTCTTTCTCAAATAGAATATGTCAATGTCTTCAAACCTCTGAGGTACAAAGTAAACTCTGCATCTCTTTGTCTGTTTCAACCACTGCAACCTTGAGGATCCGAAAAACGTTTAGTATGACTACAAAATTTTATTGTCTGATCTCGCTGAATGTCTTTTCAAGTGTCAAAATATCCCATTTAAAATTTAAAAAAATCTATTTACTGTTACCTAAACTAACAACAATTAAATTTGAAACTCATAAGGACATCGGATGCTTGCGAATGCTCCATTTCCTTGAATTAAATAGCAATTATAAAAAGCAATACCAAACCCTAATATTGTTTCCATTTCCCGAAATAAATACAATTTTCTTTTACACGTCTACTCTTTGCAATATCGCAAAGGAAATTAGTTTCCTGTAGAAAAATTGGTTTTTGTATTGTTTTTACTCCATCAACTCATAAAATCTACATAAGTGACTTGTGGTAACCCCACATAAACATAAACCCCGTTATAATATCCTAAGTAGAACTCGTATTATGGAAACTAAATCATTGATCCAACATTAGTAGAATAATACTATCGTATGAATAACAACTGACAACCCGCACCATAAAGTACTCTTCGACTTACTTTATAATCTTACCAAAATTAATATGACGCTGATCTCATATTGTATTAGATTTCCGTAAAACAAGAGAACAGCTTATACTGGAAATGTATGTAATAATGCATGATGTGTTGCAGTGTGTACCAAAAACTACTGTCAAGTTGTTACCTACGACATTATATAGGTACTACCTAGTTATTTTTTAAATGATTCATCTATAACTTCATAGATAAATTTACTTCCAGACCCAAGACAGACAACGCCATGTTTAAAGCACACAGGTATTTCCGTCTTGGTTGAAAATCCAATCCACGCGTTGGGGTGCGTGCGGCATGAAAAGCACGTATCTACCGACCACGGCAACAATAGTTCTTGGGACATATAAAATAATAATAATATATGCACACACGGTCATTTGATCCCAAACTAAGCAGAGCTTGTACTATGGAAACCAAATAACTGGTAGTAAACTACATTCATAATAATACTTTTCTTTTGTAAATACATACATACTTATATAAATACATACTTATACAATTACACCTACACACAAGACAAATAGACATATTTAAACACGAATGAATCGGTATAGAGGGCAGGCGCGTTCCATCGTAGACTACATCATTGCTTAACATCAAGCAAGTTGTAGTCAAGCGCAGGTCTATTTCGGGATAAAAAAAATGTTTGCCTCGGGTGGAAATCGAACCCAAAAAAAACCAAATGTTTATTTTTGTACTTTGTACTAATATGTGTATAGATTCTTTCATTGAAATAAAACTATTTTAAAACAGAATTAAAATAATAATACCTAAAGTTATAAATTTTAAAATCTAAAATAAACCGCGATAAAATCCGTTATAAAATAGTTTTATTTCAATGTGTGATATTCGCGTAAATTTATGAAAATGTTGTATAGATTATTTTACTTTTTGATTATTATTTTTCTTATTGTTGCTGTCTTTTTTTTTTTTTTTAACGGTTTTATTTAGCTCACCCCGTTTGTTTTTATTTATTATTCATTTTTCTTGGGTCAAATTTAGTAATTCAAATTTCACCATCTTCCTGTCAACCGATTAATCTGAAATTTTGTATACACTTTGGATTTTGGTGACAATACAATTATGTTTATTCATTAACATTATAAATTCAAGATGGCCGCCGCTACAAAATGGCGGATAATTTATGTTTTATTAATCCCATCAATATGGGTATCAAATGAAAGGGCTCAACAAGCAGAATACAATATACTATAAAAAAAATTGAAATCCAAGATCGCGGCCGCTACAAAATGGCGGATAACGTAGGTTTTATCAATCCCATCAACATGGGTATCAAATGAAAGGGCTCAACAAGCAGAATACAATATACTATATAAAATTAAAATCCAAGATGGCGGCCTCTACAAAATGGCGGATAACTTAGGTTTTATCAATCCAATAAACATGGGTATCAAATGAAAGGGCTCAACAAGCAAAATACAATATACTATAAAAAATTGAAATCCAAGATCGCGGCCGCTACAAAATGGCGGATAACGTAGGTTTTATCAATCCCATCAACATGGGTATCAAATGAAAGGGCTCAACAAGCAGAATACAATATACTATATAAAATTAAAATCCAAGATGGCGGCCTTTACAAAATGGCGGATAACTTAGGTTTTATCAATCCCATCAACATGGGTATCAAATGAAAGGGCTCAACAAGCAGAATACAATATACTATATAAAATTAAAATCCAAGATGGCGGCCTCTACAAAATGGCGGATAACTTAGGTTTTATCAATCCCATCAACATGGGTATCAAATGAAAGGTCTCAACAAGTAGAATACAATTTACTTTGCAAAATTGAAATCTAAGATGGCCGCCGCTACCAAATGGCTGATAACAATTTTTTATCAATCCTACAAATATGGGTATCAAATAAAAGGGCTTGACAAGAAGAATACAGTGTACTATACAACCTCAATATTTAAGATGGGCGCAGCCACTAAATGGCGTATAATAATAAGATTTAAATTTAGAGATTTAATCTGTAATTTAGGTATCTGATTAATCCAGCCTGAATCCACCACCCAAGTCAAGATTTTGTATCGTGTTGAGGACTGCGTGGCGTTAGGGTGGCTAAAAATGATACGTCGTTAGCGGTACACCACCCAAGTTAAGGTGAAAGGTTAAAACGCGCCGAGAACTGTATGGCATTAGGGTGGATAAAAATTATATGTCGTTAGGATCAGCTAGTACTCGCCACACGAAATGCAGGCAATGTGGATATAGCTACTATAATACCAGCTGATATCAACAAAACTGGGGGTTTACCAGCGAAACTGGAAATATTTGTGGGGGCAAAAGTCATGCTACGGTCCAATATTGACGTTTCAAAGGGATTAGTAAATGGCGCTATAGGCTACATCAACGAAATCGTTTGGCCTCGATTTCGTCGAACTCAGATGTATGCAACAGATGTACCTTCCGTCCGAATTGATTTCGCAAGAGACGGAGTACATCTTATACACCCGAAAGCCATACAGTTTTCAGCTAAGTACAATTACGGGACGGCTGAAAGAAGAATGCTGCCTTTAATACTATCATGGGCTTCTACAATACATAAAATGCAGGGCAGCACTGTGGATCACGCAGTCGTATACTTAGGTGCGAAACTGTTTGAAGAAGGTCAAGCCTACGTGGCTCTTAGTAGAGTAAGATCTTTGCAGGGACTACGTATAGAGGAGTTGGACTGCAATAAACTAACGGGCAAGAAACCTTGCAATAATGAAGCACTAAATGAATTAAATAGAATGCGAAATAAAAACTAAAAACTAGAAAATAAAAATAGGTAAAAAAACTTTTTAAGTTAAACGGTTTTATGTTTAACATACATTGCAATGTTTAAGATAAATGTACTAAAAACAAAAAAATAATAAAATAGATACAGTCGTGGGATTTATAAACATATGCATAGACTAGACTAAAATAAAACCGTGGGGCACGTCAATTGTCCACAAATTATCGACTTAATGTGCGATAGAAGAATCGTTTAATTCGTCGTTAGGCAGTTGGCCCGCAGACGGTGAGGAAATTACTTACTATTTTCTACGTGCCCCACGGTTTTATTTTAGTCTAGTCTATGCATATGTTTATAAATCCCACGACTGTATCTATTTTATTATTTTTTTGTTTTTAGTACATTTATCTTAAACATTGCAATGTATGTTAAACATAAAACCGTTTAACTTAAAAAGTTTTTTTACCTATTTTTTTATTCTACAAACTTCGTGAGCTTTTGTCATTGTTTTTGGCAAGTCCTCTGCTCGATCTTACATTCAGTCTGTCTACCCGTCCCACTAGACTTTGCGACTAAATCACAAGAGAATGCACCTGTGTTTGTGAGATGAGAATGAGAAATAATTCACACAAAGATGTGCACGACTGAGGATCGAATCCGCGACCTTATATTTCAAAGGCGAGGCCAATACCGCTGCGCCACAGCTGCTCTGCTCTGCATACACTTGTCCACTATAAAATTCCCTTTGTCCCTGGCATGACTGGCTATTGACTGAAGTTGTATAAGTTCAATTAACTATTAGCTAAAATTATTTTTGTACCTGATTTCATTAAAGCCTTTCAAATAATACCATCAAAACAACAAACTATTTTGTACAAATGGACGAACTTTTTTATTATTCTCGATTCCGGAAACTCAGTTAAACTAAAAGCTAGCTAAAATAAAAACCAGATGTAACAAAACCACATCTCTTGCTGGATCAGTGCATATTTCATCTGCACACCTCAAAGATAAAAAAATAATAGATGTGCCAAACGCCATTTAAATCTAGGTGCCTTCTTCATACCGAAAATCACTCGTAAACACGAGTGAAGCGTTATACTTGATAAGCGTATTCCATCGTATACCACATCATTGCTTAATATGCAAGTTATGATCAAGTGCAAGCCTACTCCGGAGCAAAAAAATAAACACTTACTAGCTGCACCATGTACGTCTATTTTTCTCCATTGTAATTTTTCACTTAATAAAAATACAATTTTAAAGAATTTAGGGAGTATTTTTTTTTAATAGAAATTTATTTCAGTGGAATCAAACATTGCATTTTCATGCAAAGTATATTGTTATATTTTCTAATAACTAGTCCCATAAATGCGCATAAAATCATTAAATTAATGTAGCTACGCGATGATTAGTAACAGACAATACTTAGCTAATGAACAAGTAGGAAACTCTAAAACGGGTACGTTATGATGATAAAATTAAAGTCTATTGTTATCGTTATAAATATGGTCCATAATTAAAGGGTGCCAACAAAACGCTGTCCATCTTTCTGTTATTTGCCTGAGGTCTATGATTAGTGATAGAATGGTTACAAAATGTAAATTTCCATTGCCATTATAGCAACAAAGGACAAAACCATAGGGACCAATTGTGTGGAACTGTTGAACCCTCGGTAGAACACTAGATAAATGCATCTAACTTTGCGTTCCTACATGTCAAGAGTAGGCACAAAGAGGACCTTCTTTAAGATTTTACTTTTCTTTGACGGTAATAATATTCCCAATTTATAATATGTTTCGCAAACGCCAAATTCGATAAACCAATCGCTTTGAGTGTTACTCGAAATGCAGTTAATGGAATTACACGGTGCTCGGCGGTTTGTGATCAGTAAATGGGTTTTCATAGCCCCCTACCAACCGTTTATGTGGTAGTAACTTATGAAATTACTAGTATCCGCTCGCGGCTTCGCCCGGGTGTTATTAGGATAAAAACTAGCATGGCTGCCCTTTCCGGGTAAAATCTATCTCTATGCCAAATTTCGTCCAAATCTGTCGGTAGTTTTTTATTGTAAGAGTACCTAACATCCACACACCCATACTTTTTTTTTCGAATTAATAATAGATATTAGTAAAAAAAAGTAAAATGAGATAAAAATGTAATATTAGTACGATTTCCGTGCTCCGGTTGCCAACCATATAATTAGGTCGCCCCATTGTTGTACTTATAAATACTAGCTTTCCGCCTGCCACCGTTCCATCATCCGCGCGTATGTTGGTTATCGCGCTGAACCATTACTAGTCGGATAAAAACTATCTTACATCCTTTCCGTGTATAAAACTATCTCCATTCCAAATTTCATCCAAATCAGTTCAGTAGTTTTGGCGTAAAAGCACGACAGACCGACAGAGTTACTGGATTATAACAGTATGCGGTTCACAGTCTTGCGGTACCTAATTACCTAACATACCCATCGTGTGAGTCAGTCCGTCCCACAGGACTTTAAGAGGTGTTTCTTTTTTCCATGGTGCAAACCCATTTGAACACTACCATTTATCTGCAGCACACAACGAAATTATAGTGATATTACTGGCCTACATGATAGGTAGTCTTTTTTATGGGACTTAACCCACCACAGCGGTCCCGCCGTAAAGGTGACGCCCCTTACTTGAATTATCCCACCGACATTGCCATTCGTCCATTAGTTGCATGATTTACTTACAAGGTAGTCTAAAAAGCACCACCTGCTAAAATCTGGCAAATAACCCGTTTGAAACTGCCTTAATCCATTGAACAGTGAAATTAATTACATCACTCACTAATGAAGCCTGTTGGTAGCGAGACAATATTTGCCCGCCCGAAACCCGCCTTTGTTCTGGTTTCAATGAAGCTATTATGAATCTCGAGTGTTTGTTTATTATGTTCGTGTATCGATGTCTTGTGGTGTGCGTGTAGCTCATATCGTAACATTATTTTATCTACCTATATATAAATAGCGCTTACGCTTGTATTACCCGAAGGCAGAGGTAAATGTCCCATACGCAATATGAAGCTATGGTAATTTCGATGCGATTTCCGGACTCTAATACGCACGATAATACGTCGGTCCTGATTCATAACACCTATGATATGACAATCTTTAAAAGTAGTCAGAAGCCTAATATAATGTGACACATGGTCAAACCATTTTCAGTACTGGTTCACTACGGGTTTTGAGGTCTAATGGCAGTAGTCGCTTCTGTTAGCTAGCCGCATCAGGTTAATCTGGGAGCCGACCGCAATAGAAATGGGAAAATGGCAACGGAAATGACAATGACATGAAGAAATACATACATATAAATATAAATACGTAAATAATTACACCCAGAATGACAAACATACATATTTAATATTATGTTTATTAACTCCAATTTCTGTCCTGAATGAGAAAAGAACTCACTGCAGCGGGAAAGGCATGTATCTTTCCAACCGCGCCTACTGGCCCCAATAAATAATAATGTTGTGTGAACATATTATTATAGCAGATGATTAAAACTAATAAAAAAACGTAAGTTAGTTCTGCTAAAGCTACAATGGTGGTATAGCGTGACTTGAGTAACTTAGCGCCATATGGTACATACATTACATTAAATTTCTCGTAAGTGAAACAACAATTTGACGCGACAAGAGGTCGAGGTCGCTTATTACTTTGATTCGTCTGACCACCTAATTAACCTATTTACAAGCTACAATGTTCATCCCTTTTTCAAACAAACCATCGGCTGTAGAATGGAGTTATCGTGATACTGCGATCGAGTGGGCCCGGTCGTTGAGTACTGCCGTGTGAAGACCAAGTTCACGCTGAGGGTCGAGCACTTGGAGTCTCGCCACAATGTAAATTTTAATTCCTTTGTGGTGAGAGTACCCACTGAACATCTACCGACCTTCGCAAAAGAAGAATTTTGGCTGCAAGGTGTCTTGTTCCGGCGCTTCCGAGGCAGATACCTGACACCACGCAAAAACTCACGATGCAGCGTGGAAAAAATAAAATATTTTGTATTGTTTTTATAGTATTTAGATTATATGACATTTAATATTGTATTTGTTCATAGTCTTATATTTTAGGGCCTTGTAGCCTGAAATAAGTGGTTATTATTATTATTATTAATACAGGGCGGTATCGTCGGCGAAAAGAACCAGAACGGCTTTCGCGTGACCCGGAATATCGCTGGAGAGAAGCGTAAACAGGAGAGAGGAGAACACAGCCCTGAAAGGACTCTGGTGTGTATCCGATGTGGAAAACACAGGATGCCTTAAAGTCGTTGGTGAAAACTACCACCAGTAAGAAAGTCTCGAATGTTGAGCACGAGATGATAAAACACACCCAGTTGGTCGAGCTTTATGGTGCTTTCAAATAAAATGGGGATATTTTCAGGGCTTGGCCGGCGTTATTTGTTGTAACAATTGCACACAAAAATAACTTTGTTATATCACGAAATATTTTATGAATATTAAGTTATAATTTTTTTTAAACCTCAAAACACCCTGTATTCCGTGGTGACCTATAATGTCACATGATAAACGTTATGTGATGTCACACGTCCTCGAATAACTTGCTGGTTTTCTCACGACGCTGTCTTACACCGATATCGGGCAGCGGCGATGAATCAATGTACAAAAAGATGACAAAGATCTTGTAAGTACGACCGAAATTAAATCTAATTTGCGACATATATTTAGCCAAGGCTGATACCGTTGCTAAATATGTAGATCAGGTAATATCCTACCTAATCATAAAGTCCTAATGTTGCTACTAAAATCTATGTGACACTTTGTGCTTTAGGTCATAAAAGTAATCATTAATGTTGAATCATGTATGTTGAATGGTGTATAATGTTATTATACACGATTCAACATACTTATGAAAAAGAAGAAGAAAAAGTAAAAGAAAGACATTTCTTTGACAAAGACAGGGCACACAGAATCAAATAAAAAAACACATGAAAAGGGAAAAACAAACAAAACAGCAGAAAAGAAAAAAATAACAAAGAGTAAGTGTGACCCATCAGTGTCATGTCAGTCAACATGAACATTGCTCAGTAAACTTATTACTTAGGTGCTCAAAGACTGCGTCCTACAATCCAAAAATGATGTTGTATTGTAGGCGATTTAATTGCCTTAAGTTCATGGCTAGCCAAGCGTCGGGGTTATTCCAGGAAGCATGTCCTCCGAAAGAAGGCGATAGTAATCTAACAACAACAACCTAATTTGCGAATTTTTTCTTTGGTAATAACGAAAATTGAAATCAAAAATAAATAAATTAATAATTTAAATAACTATATGCGTGCTAGCGCAGCAAATACAAAATTACAGCTGGCAAAAAAACAAGAATACAAAAATAACAACAAATTAGAAATCAAGCAAATAAATTAAGACGCAAGTAAATGAAATTTTCGGTTAGTATTAAAGAAAACTGTGAGACTATAAGTACAAAGAATAATGTAATTCAAGGCTACACTTGGCCAGTTTTGACGACTGAAAATGGTATTTTCGCACGTTTATCAAACGATGTTGATGCAGTTTAAACCCCCTGTGCTCCATGCAAAAGCTTCTTTTTTCTTGTGCTTATTGTACACACTCGCAAGATTATTAGTTTTCTCACGCTTGATGACGATCGACGCAGAAGTAACTGCTGCGAAAAGCTTATTGTTATGCGCATTTGCATAATATATTGCACTTATTTATATTTTTCAAATCGCACAACTGTTCTGATGATCAGATTCGGTATCGAGATTCGGTTTATAGAGATCAGCACGCCGATCAGATTCTGATCGGCGAGCCGCTTTCCTGAGAAACATGCGAGTGTGGTCAATACAAGTTCTCGCATTCTCGGGTTTCATAAAAATCGAGGTACCGTATCCGTTACTCCGCATCCAAGTTGTTTATTATTTCATTCCATCAATAATAACTTCATCCATAATTCATTGGATTCACTCCTTCTTCTGTCTCTGTATGTTTCTGAGCTCCACGCGTGCAACATGTAATATTGGGTATTCAATAATGTATTTTTGCAACAAAGAGCAATAAAGTGTGTTAAAATGTAACCAGTGACTTTCATTAAGCAGTATAGTTTCTCTAACCCAAGTCAATCGGTAGTTAGCACAGACTACTAAGAGAACCTAGCGGGTAGTTAGTGCTTTCACGCTCGACTTAAGCCTCTATCCACACATTCCTGTCAAGAGCGAGTTTGTGTATGTCACATGTCAAATGTCTAGTTTTAAGACATGTCGGTTTTCCTTCACTGATATTGAGCAGCGGCGATGAAAAAATAATGATTTACCTAGATATAAAGTTGTGAGGGCATGACATTTCAAAGACCACTCTTACTCACCCTACAGCGTAAGCGGTTATTACTACAACTTCTTCCCCTTTTATTTCCTACACCAATAACATAACCAAAACACTAATAATATGAACAAACATTTATTTTACAAAATATACAATCATATTGCGACTAGATGTAACAAAAATCGTCAGAGATGTTTTAAAAATATTAACTTAAGCACGGCGGAGTTCTTCTTTAGGGGGGTGAGCAAGGATGTAGGCGATAGCCCTTTGAATGTAGTCAGGGATGGGCTGAGGCGCGGGAGTTGTAGGCAGATGGGCACCCTGAAAAAAAATAGAATAAAATTATTATATATTAAATTCTTTACATCAATGTTTCTTGCTTTTATCATTTGGTGGGGTAATATTGGCTGAATAAAACGGAATTCGGGAATAATAGATATTATACCTACAATACTTTTTGTAAATATACACATGTCAGATAAATTACACCCAGACACAAAACAATGAATCATGCTCAACACTCAACTCAACACAATGCAAGATTTGTCCTGGGTGAGAATCGAAACCACGACCTCCAGCTTAGCAGTTAGGGTTACTAACCCTACGCCAACAGGCCAGTCAAGCTACGAAGTCAACTACAAAGTCAAGTCAAAGAAATCATACTTCTAAGAAACAAATAAAAAATACAGTACTTCGAATGAAACTATAATGATGATGTGTGCTGCTTTTGCTTTAGCAGCTGGATTACTTATTTAAGTAAGCAGTATTAAAGCAAAGAATTAAATAAAAATTAATTTTACAAGGCTTACCTGGGGTTGGTATCCATTAGCGTCAGCAACGTAGGAAAGCTGGATCTGCTGACCCTCAGGGTTGGTGTAGGCGTTTGAGCCTACGACGCTGAGAGCTTCATTTTGCTGAAAAGGGATATTAATTAGTAACAAAATCTCGATGATCTACGAGTAAATAATTTTTGTCGTCAAATCAGTGAATATCCGTCGGACAACCGTTCAGATTTTTATAGGCAACCTTATCATAGTAATCACAATGAAATAGCGGTCATTTTAGTATAGCATTTATTTATTAAACAAATAGATGTAAATAACTTTTATCGATTTAAAATAGGTACCTGTTATATAAACCCAACAGTAACGCCATGACAACCTCACGTTTGTTTGTTTCAACTACAGGTTTTATACTTTCGTTTGGTACTAAATTTATTCGTTAAACTCATGATTCATTAGATGTTGCATTCAATTCAAAAAAATTCTTTAGTATTGTTTTAGATTTACGCGAATATCACATATTGAAATAAAACTACTTTTTAACGGATTTTATCGCGGTTTATTTTAGATTTTAGTTTTAAATTTGTTAAATTTAATCCCTCTAAATATTTTTTCTATATTAAATATTTATTTGAACACTTTTCCTTAATTAAACAGATGGGTGAAGGTCGTCTCTAGTTCGGATCTTAAGACTGTATAGTGTATAACTTGCTTTAAACTTGATACTTTAAATAAATTTAAATGAGCAGACAAGGTCAGATCATTTTAAACCCATCATTGACCAGAATTAAATGTATTTCCAAACTACGTAACACTTTGACCTTAACAAAATATCAAGGTTTGTTGTAAAATATTTAACATAATCGTACGCAAGAACATCTGCCGTTTTAAATGTCATCCATCAGTTGGTTTAAGTTTAAGTAACATTTGTAGCTCGATTATATTTTTAAGGATAACTAACATTTAATCAATTGATTCAATCATCGTTATCAATTAATGTTCATCAATTTTTATCAATCAATGAAACATGAAGACAAACAAAAAGAGAGCTCGTAATTATGACAGGTACCAAATCTTTGCTATATATTTAAATATCTGCCGTTACACCCATATTATTTAATACGATGTAAATGCACAAACCGCAGACAAAATAGATGGACTGGGGGTTTTTTTGTAAGGAAACGATACATCTTATATGAATTGGAAAAAAGTTGCGATACATATAGACGATATGAAATACATAAAAAACGTAGGTATCCAAAATTGAAACATAGAAAGAATCAAAGTAAAAAGGAACCGAATTCTAAAAAGTAATTTACATCTGCTTATTGAAGTCGGCGCTAATATCTCACAAAACTATGTTTTATAATTAGTACTGGCTAGATTACCATTTTAGCACCGACTTCAATTAACAGATGTAACTTTTATTCTTCACTTAATATAGGCCGATTATTTTTTCTTTGAATCTTTTTTTAGCATTTTTATATTCATATAAAATTCCTTTACGTCTTGTTAGTGATTAGCCATCGAATACATGTATAATTAATGTAAGTAGTTAATCCATCTTTAATGCAAACTTGTCGCCACGTTTCTTTACTGTGATTCTATTAATTCTATATCTCCGAAGTCCGCCAACAGATAATTGTTTTGTAATAAGACCGCTTTGGATTATAGAAAGTATTTCCAAAATCGGTCCATAATTGACGGAGTAATCGACGAACATACGAGCACATTTTTTTACAGAAGTCAGTTAAAAAAGAAATTACTTGTTTTATTTTTCATTCTAAAGAAAAAGACTGTTTCCACTAGCACTATGCTATGTGGATGAATTAATTTATGAAAATATTTAAAATTTATTAATTTATAGAATATGATAATGACATGTATATTACTATGTCATACCGGTACTGTCAGTAGGTACGCGACCGGTATGAATAACTTAGCAGTTTAAAGTTGTTCCCATAGAAATTTTTAATACGAATATCATTTAGAGAATCTTTAAGTATGAGTAGTTTTTCATCAGTAAAGTCTATGACATTGTTGATAATTGCAACTACTTACGGTGCCAGGATTCACCAATTGGCCGGTTTCCTGTGCTGAGATACCGTTGCTGGTTTCGACCTCGTAACTGTAGCCAACAGGCGAGACATCAGCATTCTGCTTAAGGATCACGGCGTCTCTGTCACCTGATCTGGGTTTCAGTATGTGCGATACGTCTGCGGCGGCAACAGCCACTACGGCCAACAGGGCTAGGAAGGATTTCTGAAAAACAAATAAATAAATTTAACGTTCCACCGCCTACTAGACACAGATATTTTCTCTTATATTTGAATCGTATGGTGTTGAGACTCTAGAGCCATTGGGCTCAGAAGCACGGTCACTTTTCAAAGATTTGCCAAAACGCCTAGGCTCAAAAATGATTAGGAAGTTTGCTGTAGAAACTTATACATTGCCCCATAAAAGAGTTAATAATTCTGTGGAGACATGTATGTGATATAAGATCATTCTTGTTTCTTTTATTCAAAGTATGTATGTTGCTTTTTTTTTATTTGGTAACATTTTTAAGCACATACAATATATAATATACAACATTTTCATTACTATATCGTGGAGCGACGACAGTCCAAATATATGTATAATGTATAGGATTTGAGAGTCTCGGACCTAATGCGAAGTGGTAGATGTTACACGTGCTCGAGTTTTTAGTTAGGCTTGCAATGTTTTCCTTTTTCGTTTTGACGAATTCGTACTAAGAGAACTGACCATGTGGCAATTTTTGAACCTCATAATTAAAATATGTAAAAATTATTGTACGCAAATTTAGTCACGAAAACCAATAAATTTTACAACTCTATTAAAATTCCCGGAATTAAATTCCAGTTTTAGTGAATCGTGACAAAATTTATTATGATAATTTTATTGTAAAGTCGATTTGAACACATGGTCGGTTAATTAATATTAAGGGTGATGTACCGAAATCTCACTCACCATCTTGTGTCAAAGTTAACAGACGATGTACAACTGTGATCATAAAATGACGACCCGCCATTATATAGGCGGTCCTGCGCATATAGTTGAATCTCGATAGCAACATTAGCATTATTTTGCAACAAAGAGGTTCTGATTATGATTTGTTGGTTTACAAGGTGAACGCGATTTGATAGCTCTCTGTAATCATATATCCGGGTTTAGGACACTATTTTTAGGGGCTGTGTCACCTTCGTCCGTGGGAGTACACCTTTTAATCGACAGTGACAGTAAACTGGTGGTAGGTTTCGGCTGTTACCATCGTAGTTACCATCTACCCGAAAAAGCCAAACCGCCAAGCGGCCTTGCTGTGTTCTGTTGATATCTGGTCATACGTTTAAGGGGGTTGGTCGAAATAGTTGCTTCTTGATAGTTTCTAACCATTAGGAGCCTCATTCCACTGCCACCTTCTCACCAAAAATTATTCGTAATCACGAGTGAATCGGTATATTCGGTGTTATAAGCTCATTATAGCTAAAATAGGTTTATAGTTGACATTTATACTAGTAAGAAAGAGACGAAGTCCATTTTAACTAAAGACTCATATAATTTTTTTATGAATAAGGCCGTTTATCTTTATTGTGCCTGGTGATTAGTGGTTAGTGACCCTGACTGCTAAGCCCGTAGGTCATGGGTTCGACTCCCACCCGGGAAATATCTAATATGTGTGATGACCTCGACTGTTTGTTATGTCTGGGTGTAATTTATCTTTATTAGGTACATATTTACAAAAAAATGTTCTTAGTAGTATATCCGTTCGTATAGATGACCGTTTAACTCGCGTATCGCCTATCGCCAACATTCTGACTCCTCAAGTTGCACAGACAGTGATGATGATTCAAGCGATATGGATATTAGTGACGAATCGTCTTACATTACTTTTATCTGTGGTTGGCGATGGCAGATGGCGATACCTACAAATAACTTATGCTTAACCTAAACTAATGCGTCAAAAAATTCTTCCTCGTCATTATCTACCGGGAACGTACCCAGAATGATAGCAGTAATGGATGGCGATACTGAACCAAAGAATTGTATTGTATTGAGATACAACCCAGCCTTCTGGTCACGTGTGTTATCAACATAGGGTTTGAAAACTCCCTGAAAAGTGAACATGCTTTTGGGCCTACGGGCCCACAGTCTCTCAGTCAATTTTCATGAGGCAAATTTTTAACCTCTATTTTTTTCACTATGCTGTCTCCCGTTTTGCCTGAAGGGAAGTGGACAATGTAACTTAACAATTCCTCCTATTATCTTTCAGATTAAATTCATGTGGGTCCAAGACAGTTTAGGTGTCCCGGGACTTGGCCGTTGTCGATCCCGGCTTACAGAAGTAGCAATGGCGGCATTGCGGTGGTGGGTTAAGTCGTTTTGCGTATTTGCGCCGTTTATCTTACTTTTTTTATAATTTTTGGTCCAGTAGTTCAGAAACAAGGGAGGAGATGGTAAATTATTGTTTTTTCTCAAAAAACTTCACAGCACGTACCTAAGTTAAAATTACTTACCTAGCATCTGAAAGTTTGATTCCCATTCATAAGATCGCCGCTGCTCAATATCGGTAAAGGAAAGCATTGCAAGGAAACCGGCATGTCCAAGAACTTTTTT
Source organism: Meganola albula (assembly GCA_936450015.1). NCBI lineage: Eukaryota > Metazoa > Arthropoda > Insecta > Lepidoptera > Nolidae > Meganola > Meganola albula. Next base: position 4,524,943 of record OW388155.1, on the reverse strand, counting down.
TTTTTTTTTTTTTTTAACTTATACCACCAACGGAGTCGGCGCCTGTGTTTTGGCTTTTTTATGTTTTTACATTCGATGCGGGTGGGTTTCTTTGTTTTTAATTTTGTTTTCATCTTACTCGCTATACTATTGTACCTATTTTTCTAATTCTATTCTTAAACTTCTATCTTAATGTATTTTTATTGCCAATTTATCTTATGTCTATTTTTATTAACTTTAATTTTCTTATGCTATACAATAATATACTAAAATACTATGATAGCATAATTTACTTAACTATGTCTTATTTCTATCTATTACTATATTCGCAATTTTTATGCAGTAATCTATAAACTTATATCTATTCTTACTCATTAGATATTATTTTACTTATATTACTATGCGTTAATCTTTCGTCTAGCTTATTTTCTATCTTAAATCTATCTGACATAAAGACAGGGCACTCGAGGAGTAAGTGCGGGATCGTTTCCTCAACTGTCGGGTCGCAGGTGCATGACGGGTTATCCTTGCACTTGAAACGACATAAATACTCGGAAAACCCGCCATGCCCCGTCATGATTTGTGTGCAGACTCCAGACAGTTGTAGTTTGCGGACGACTCTATAAGCGGCGGTGGCGTCAGGGAAGAACAGCTTCGTCGTAGAAGCCGTGGTCTCCGACACATACCTTTGATTCCATTTGTCAAGCGTTGCACTGCGTATGCTGCGCTTGACAAATGAAATGGGACAAAGGTCGTAGTCCGGTCTCTTCTTTGACTTCAAGGCGGCCTCCTTGGCCAACTGGTCAGCTCTCTCATTTCCCTCCAGCCCTGCGTGCGCCTTTATCCAGAACAAAGACACAGTTTTGTTCTGGAGGGATATTTGGTGGAGGTTATCCCTGGTTTCCACCGCTAGGGGATGGAGGCAATTGGGGTTCTTGACAGTTAAGAGGGCCGCCATTGAGTCACTGAAGATACCGAACGAGGAGGCACCACAACCCAGAACGAACTTTGTGGCTCTGCAGATGGCCAGGATCTCAGCCTGGTAAACCGTACAGTAGCTAGAGAGAGCAAGCTTGAGGGATTTAGTTTCAGTCACGCCATTCCAAACAGAAATGGCGGCTCCGACTCTTCCCTCAATCTTGCTCCCGTCTGTATATAAGCGGACGTCGAAGTCGCTGTGTGCATTTGACTGTTCTTGGTTTACCAGGCTCAGAATCTGCAGATCTCTGTTCAGCGCTGGATGCGGCGCCTCAAGTGCCGAAGACATTCGCTCGATCTCCCTGTCCCCGAGCCCCGTCTGTGGAGCTCCTCTCTTAGCCTCGTAGAGCTGGGCTGCCTCTTGGACGCGCATGTCAAGAGGGAGCAACCCAGACAAAACCAAAACGGAGTTCAGGGAGACCGTGCGATAGGCTTTGCACAGCTTTTGTGCTACTCCTCGCTGCACAACGGCCAGTTGCTTCCTGACGCCTAGCTTGTGAGCAGCCGGGGCCCACACACTAGCCGCATACAAAATTACAGGCTCGATAGCTGCCGTGTATATTACGCGGATTACTTCCGGGTGCAGGCCCCAGCTTACTTTTGCCGCTCTCGAGAGTCGCTTGTAAATCCCTATGGCCTTTTTGCAGACGTTCGATACGTGGGTGTTGAATGTCAGCTTATGGTCTATGGTGACCCCCAGTATCTTTATTTCCGTAGACAAGCCAATGCCGACTCCCCCCATGCTCAGGTGTGGGGTGTCGTGCTTCAGCTTCCGAGTTAAGACCATCGCCTGGGTCTTATGTGGCGCAAATTTTAGCTTGTTAGCAACACCCCACTCCCGAACCCGTTCGAGAGTGGCATTGGCTCGCCTCTGAACTTCTTGCGCTGTGTCACCATCAAACAACAACACCACGTCGTCCGCAAAGGCCTGGCAGTACTCTCCCCTGTCTCCCACGATCTTTAGGAGAGGATCTAGGAGTAGGTTCCAGAGTATGGGACCTCCAATCGAACCCTGGACACACCCCTTGTTTGTGTTCCTGCTGAACTCCTCTCCAGCGTATCTCACTGTCACCTGCCTATCTGTGAGGTAACTGCCCATGACCCGCCTCAGGTTTGCCGGACATTTTTCTTCAGCCAGTCGTACTTTTGTTGCTGGCCACCAGGCGCTATCGAAGGCTCCCTCTATATCTAGTGATACTAGGACCAAGATCTTTTTTTGGTCCAACTTTAGGTTGATATATTTCACTAGATTATAGAGGGAGTCCTCGGTGCTCCTCTGTGGCATAAACCCAAACTGGCGAGTACTCAACCTAGGCAATATGTAAAACTTGAGGCGGGCCACTAGCATCTTCTCATATATTTTCCCGAAGACCGGAAGAAGTCCAATTGGCCTGTAGGACTTGGGGTTGGTGTAATCCCCCTTACCAGGTTTCCTAAGGACCACCACTGTGGCCTTCTTCCAGTCCTCCGGAAAATGATGGCATTCGAGACATTTGTTTAGGAGCAGCAGGAACAGCTCAGGGTTGTCCCCTATGACTCGACAGCATATATCGGCGGTAAAGCCGTCTGCCCCTGGAGCTTTTTTAGGATTAAATGTCCTACTCACTGACTTCAGCTCCGCCATGGTGAATGGCGGATCACAAGGTACATCTTGTTCCTCGCCATTCACGTTTTCGGCTCGCGTCCTAATTTGGCAGTGGTAGGCATTATCGCTGTCGGATGAGTCCTCCGGGTAAAAGGTCTCAGCCAACAGCTTGACTGAGTCCTTAGCGTCCAGTACTTTACCGTCCTTTTCCAACGGTACATCCTCTTCCCGCTGTGTCGTCCTCCCAATAACTCTGTAGATCCCTTCCCATACCCCTTCCCTGTCCTGTTTGTCCAAGAACTATTAGAATACATGTGACATTCTCTGACTCGCACTTGGCCAGCGTGTGTGCGTACAATACACAGTGTAATTTCAACCCAACTGGTCCAGTGTTTCGAAGAAAATCGGCAGTGACCTAAGGCTATGCAGACAACGAAGTGATCCTATAACGGTTCCGTTTTTAACTTCTGAGGTGTGGGACCCTAAAGGAGAGTAGGAGGTACAAGATGCCGATTAATTTGGGATGGCGCCGATTCTGACCCTTTTGATATTTATCTCTAATAAACATTTGTCTAACAAAAATGGTGATTTCCTATGTTTTCCAATATCATCTGCCCTTTCTTTTCGACATTTGTCTATAGTCTAAAGCACGCAAATGTAAAAAATAGGGGATATCAATGAGTAACACAAGAAATCGCCATTTTTCTTAGACAGATGAATGTCTAAAGGGCCAGAATCGGGATCCTGAGGCCGTGTTAATGTCCCAGCTGTAAGACATATCTATTTCGTCGTGATGTTTTCCTTTACTGATGTTGGTGCCAACATCAGTAAAGGAAAACATCACCTGGGTTTGAACCCGCAATATATCGCTTTATATTTCAAAGCTAAGTAAACCTACAATAAATCACGTAGATAACACGTGATTCAAAACCAGTTAATTTTATATTATTTAAACCAGTTTAAGTTCAAAAGAGTGAAATAAGATGAATTTATTAATGTACATTTATTCGAATTCAGAATAAATTAATAATTCATTATTGACTGACCATTAGAACAACGATTAATTAATTAATTAATTCTTTTTTTTCTGATGACCTATTCAATTTGCTAGAGAGGCTATTAATGGTTCAGTGGACTTTTTCGGTGAGCGGTCCGAAGACGATTAAGACATCACAGACTTGGCAACTGCAGTGATAGGAAGTTATATAAAGTCTTCTAACAAATATATTACGAGTTGAGAGAGTTTAGGCCTTAATCCACACATGCTGGGGGAGTGCGGGTTGGTGGATGTCACATGTCTCAAACATGCCGGTTTCCTTACAATGTTTTCCGTCTTTGATATTGAGGAGCGGTGATGCAACAATTCACACAAAGTTTTGTGAGCACGACTGGGGATCGAACCCGCGACCTTATATTTCCACCGCTTCTCAGTAATTATCAAACTACGAACTTAATTAGCTTTACTAATAATAATAAATTAATAAGTAATAAAATTAATAACAGTAATAATCTCTAATATATGTAAAGATTGTATAAAAATAAATTAATTAATCAAAATTTAAAGAACTACCTACTACTACGATTTTTTAGTAGGTATTTTGTTCATTTTGATATTTAGATAATATATTAAAATATTATGTTGTGTTAAAAAGTCAATATATTTTAATGTGATTATACAATGAAAATATTTTTGGCTACAATGATAATGCAATCATTATTTAAATCGTAATAATATATTTTTTCTATATAACTTGATGTTTTTCGTGACCTTCAAGTGTTGGTAAAGGATTAATAAAATTATTTAAGCAGTGCCACCTGCCGGGTCCGAAAACAGAATACGACCTATAAGATTTCATAAAAATCGGTGAAGCTTTTTTAATTTTTCTCTGCGTAAAAACCACCCTCGTACTTCAAGGAATATTCTAAAAAAATAATAAGCGAAATTGGTTCAGCCGTTCTCGAGTTATGCGCTTACGAACACATTTTGTGATTTATTTTTATATTATAGATTAATTGAATCCCCACTGGCCCCCGGGTGGTGCAAATCAGGTGACAATCAATTGGTAATTACGTTTACTTGTATCGGCAGGCGTGTCTCATTGTAGACTACTTCATTGCTTAACTTCAGGTAAGCTGCAATCAAGCGTAGGCCTATTCCTGAATTAAAAAAGTACCTATTCTTATTATTTTTATGCATCCTATGTGATTTAGAATGCAATATGTATAGGCAATTAACTCTATTCAATACCATAACTCAAATAAAATAATTTATCGCTCCACTCTTGTGGACTACGCTTGTAGGACCTCGAAAAACTACCGATCTTATTTAGTGACACACGGAATAGGACTAACTAGGGCTTATTAGACTTTGTTCGAGGGTACGAAAAAAAATTATATTTAGTCCGTGTTGTAGTGAATGAAAACTGAGATAAATCGCATTAAAGTTGTGTTCTTTAGGTCATTATCACTAAAAACTACTCTTGGCTTAATAAATATTATATAGCCTTTATTTTTCGATGGCGTAAAATACATAAAAATAGGTATGTTGGCACATCTACTTCTCAATGCATCAGCTGTCATTTTATACTGTCATCGCGTCCGTCTTTAAAGTCAGCTGTCACTCGAAAATGTCATTATGAACGAACGAATGAACACCGAGCACGGGTGAAGCGGACATCTTTGAATGGCTGACACTGCGTGTTGGACCGTTGTGTCGTCGGGAATGCACTACCCGACGACACAACGGTCAATGCAATAACGTGTTTGGTTTTCAAGCAGATTGAAAACAAAAGTAAACTAAAAATAAAAATTTGTCATCTTGCCAATTACTTTTTAGTGCCAATACTGGCTAATAGGTTCTTGAGTAACGTAACGGCTAAGCCGAATATTAAGTATATGTATAAGGTTATAGGGTTTGTATTTTAGAAAAGTAAAGGCTAGGATTGACGGGGTATCCTATTGGTTATGATTAACGTTGGAGCAGGTTAGGTTATGGCGTGTAGAGGTGCCTCAAGACGATCTGCAGCCTCTATAACGACGGTTGGAGTCTTAGCAGCAGCAGGACCAAGAAGGTGGCGTGTTATGATCCACGCGTGCCTATTTCTAGAGGCGGGAGAGGTGAGGTTACGTCGTAACAACAGACGGGGCTCGCCATTTTGCCGAATCAAAGTGGACAAACCACCACCGTCCGGGCTGTTCGGTGAATGTAGGAGCAAACCCGCAGCCCGGCATAAGGGATATCCTACGAAACATCGGAGGGGGGTCACTCGCCCAGGCTCAAAACTGGAGTCCCACATACCCTACCTGTACCCATTTGGGGCTAGTGGATATGTAATGCATTTTCCTCATCAAAACAAGAACGTGTAGAGCTAGGAGGGTCTCTTTACATGATCTGAAGACTTTTCGCTAAGCAAATACTACCTATACGTGTTAATAAATAGTCGTCAAAATTTAGGAGATGGTTTAATATGAATAATCCTCAAATATGTTTTTAAATAAGGTAACGTTTTTAAAATATGCCAAAAATTCAGCAGTCAGCGGCATTGCATTGTACGTTAGGTACACTCGAAAGAATTTTTGATAGATTACCTTTTCTTAGTCAAAAATTTAAATCGCTCAATAATCTTTTTCTTGTATTATGTGTAATATTTAATACCAAGCACCCTTGCAACAAAGTTTGATAGGTTACTTCTCTTGGCGCTACATAACATGACAACGTGGGCTGGCAATAGCGACGCCAGCCCAATCACGCAAAATAGGCGCACTTATAAGACGTCGAGTTGCAGAAAATTAGCCCGCTCCAAACTATAACTATAACATGATAACGTTTCAGGAATGATATATACCTATGCATCTATTCAAGTGATCGCCGCAGGGTGTACGCTTGATTCTCACCCATTTGGTTGTATTATTTTATTCACCTCTGTCTTGATTATAATAATATGTATTTACAAAAATACTTTATGTTACCTGGTTTTCATAGTATAAACTCTGCTTATTTCGCGTTTATAGGTGTTGTGAGATGTGATTAAGCTCTGCTTCGATCTTCAGGATATAGCCGTTAGTGATACGTTATGTTTACAGGTTAAAGGGTAATAAGACAAACTTAGATTTATAACATATTCATTGCTAATTAAACAAAAACCAACTTAAAGCCATTTGTACTTTGATTATGCGATTGGTTGCCATTGTTGTAAATTTTTCAAGGCTTAGTAGCCTCTTTGTAAGGGTGGGTCGCGATCCAGTCCAAAGCTCTTGCGACGTATGAAGGTAAAGCCTCAGTGGGGGGCGGGGTTGGGAGGTATGCAGCCTGAAACAAAAAAATAAAATATAAGTGTTACTAAACTATCTATTAAATATTTCTTTTTTCAAGATTTAAGGGGTCGGGCTGTTGGCTGTAACGTGCGCGGCCGGAATCTGAAAGTACGCAGCGCGGAGTCGTTGCTCCACAACTCTGGACGGTTAGTAGGCATAAGTCGTGCTTAGCCGAGTCTTTAAACGTCGACACCTCCCTTATCCGGCTACCTCCCTTACTAATACTACTCGAAGTTGTAGTCTTACTATACCTTCGCGTACTCATGCCCTTACTACGAATTGTTTATACCTAGGAAAAGGAGTTTTCGAATACTAGGAACCAAGATACTGAAAAGTTAATTTATAACAATATCTACTAATTATTTTACCCATCCTATTTCCAAATATTTTTATTAAAGTTCTATCATTTTAATGGAACGTATAAAATAAAATAAAAAATTAAGAACCCATTTTGATAATTATATGATAGTAAAAAAAACTTCTTGTAAGTACCTACAGGAAACTGGCTCGCAGCTTTGTTATTTTGCAAGAAAAAATGTTTTTTTTTTAAATTAGTTGATTGTATACCTGTGGTTGGTAACCATTTTCGTCCGCAACATAAGTCAGGGTCAAAACTTCACCTTCGGGGGATTTGTGCTGGTTGCTGCCGGAAACTACTAGAAACTGTCCGCCCTGTGGATAAATGAACAATATGAATACTCAGGTGATGTTGAACTATTATTTTACTTTTTAAGCAACCGTGCACACAAAACATGCACGTTTCTTTGTCCCATTTTTCATTCAACATCAGCTCGGTAGTTTATGTCGGTACGTATGAAAACTAGCGTAGATGCATGGCCTTATACTTCGCCGCCGGATACCCGTAGCCGGCAAGCCAGCAACCGGAACGAAAAGGCACTTCGAGAGTCGTTTCCCAGTTCTCAAAATGACTTGTAATGAATCCAAGATGGTGGATTACTTTGGTGTACTATCAAGAAAGTTATTACTTCGTGGAGGCAACGCACCAGTCGGGCTGCTATAAAATCTGCCGATTGTTCACGATCTCTTACTAAAAAATATTCATACCTTTCCGTCAGACTTCAAAGTTCCTGCGGATTGGCTAGCAATTCCGTTTTCAGTTTCAAACACAGACTGGAAATTTCCTTCAGGGGATATATCATATGAGCTTTTAACGACTTGAGCAGTCTGCTCGCTTACGGAAGCTGCGTACACGCAACCGACGGCGCAAAGGGCGACGATGACTGATTTCTGACAAGAAAAATGATTAATCATTACTTATTAGAAAATGAATTATCCTGAGATTCATATTAATAACAATGATGTTTTATAAAGCAGTGTATACGTCTCTACAATAAACTTCCAAATAATATTCAGGAAATTACTAAGTTAACAAATTGAAAATAAATTTAATATCTACGTTATGTTAGAAGGCGTATTGTCGTTACATAGTCTACTTAGACTACGTAACGAATAAAAACGCTTGAAATTAAGTCGCTTTATTACAACACACTATATAAAATGTAATAGATATAGCTACAATTCGTTAAAAAAAACTAGCCTACTGAGTTTTTTGGCAGTGTTTCTCAGTAGTTGTCAGTCATTCACTGCACGGTAGGAAAAGAAATTGGACCGAAGTATAGTAGAGTACCTAGTAAAAATATTGAAATACGATTTCATAATGAAGGATTGGGATTTCTTTACGTCATAATCACTATGAAATACTCCGTGAACGTGACGTCACGCGACACTTGGGCTTTATCTATCGTCTCTATTTTTTTATTAAGTACGTAAAAAGGAAAAAAATATGTGGCCAATATTTTAAGAGAATCTACAATACGAACTAAAAAGAATAGTTATCCTTCTTATTACTATGTTAACAATGTATTTTGACTGATTTTATTGATAGTTCACATTTTATTTTCCTATTCCATCCACGTCTATGTCTATGGAAGTATCAAAACTTACGATAAAACAGACCATTATTTATGAACAAAATATACGTAGGTATCAAAAAAATATATATGTCGTGGCCAGATTGTAGAATTGATCATTTTTTGAAGTGGCAAGCCGTTTTATGGAATCATTCTATTTAATGGAGAATTTTAACTGCCTAAATAAATAATATAATATATAACAGAAATAAATAAATAATAAATCATGATGTGGCCTGCCCAGATCAATGAATAAACAACGTTTACCAATATGAACAGCTAAATTCATGGTCACTTCATTAGTCAAAAATCAGCGATCAGATCTTAAACTTGTTGCACTTTTGGACTTGTTTTATAGTCCTGATGCATCGTGGCGGCAGACACAGCTATTCTTTAAACAGCCTAATAATATAATATTCCAGGTCATTAATACTCCCGATCGTCTCTTCCAAGCTTAGCAGAGCTTGTTTTATGGAAACCAGATAACTGGTATATAATATTACCTAATACGTAAGTATGTATTATAAAAGTAGTAATACTTTTCTTTTTTGAATACATACTTAAAAGATATAACTACACCCAAACTCAAGACAAATAGACAAAAATGTCTGTTTTTGGTGGAAATTGAAACCACGACCAGCGGCGTGAAAAGTAAACGAGTAGGTAGTAGATACACGCCACTGTCCTGTCAATGAAGTAGAACTATTTCATGAAATGGTTGGCCACGTGATGAAGTCATCAATTCTACGACATGACGACGACATTTACACAGAAACACATTTCAAATTCACTTGACTGCAGCGTTTTACTATTTATAGACAAATAATTAATATTCAACTCAGTACAAAATCACTTACCATTTTTGTGTTGTTCAAACCGACTACAAAATCAATCTAATAGTAGAATGCTAACCTCAGACATTTATATACTTTTTCTATGAATATTAAGTACTTTATTCTTTTAGGTATCTTCACCTGTGTTTATTATTTCGTATGTTTTTAGCAAATGACATTTAAAGATATGCATTTTGATAGAGATATTATAAAAATACTAGTCTTCGCCTGCAGAATCGTTTGCTTAATATGTATACCGAGAGTATGAATACATCACCGGGATACAGAATAAGCCTTTAACCTTTTACCGCCCCGTTAAAAATCAATTATCGCACCGTGGTGCTAGACCCAAAGTTTTCAATAAAGTTAATCAATAAAATATAGTTAAGTGCCTACAATGAATAAGTAGGTAAAACGATTTAACATGGCTATCCCATAATAAACTTACGTTTGACGACAAGGAATCTGATGTTACCCAAGTATGTACTCTATGTGGAAAAATCGACTGGCGATGTAAAGGAGGCAGTGAAATGGAACTCCATATACTTGTATATAGGAACAACAATTTCGACTAACGTTTTCAAATGGCTCCAGACATTGTACCGGAACACGGTAAGGTCGCTTGGCGGTACGGCTACCTCTGGTTGGTGGTCTAAATAACTTGCTAGTTTATTGCCACCTGATTTGCACCACCCGGGGACCATGTTCGGGAATTTAGATTGAAGGTGCAATACTATGGATAACGGCGAAACAAATTCGTATAGCCGTTTTTCTGTTACAGAATACCTAACAAACATCCGCACAATTTTTCAGATTTATATAAGTATAATATAAAAAAAAACGAAGAAACTAGCTTCAAAGTGTAAAGGTTGGAGCATATTTAACAACTCGGAAACGGATTTTTGTTGCCACCGAACAACGCTGCAAAGCTGAATTGTTCACGTCGACACGGCTTACGGTTTTGAGTCTCATAATGGTCAATGAGACATAGAAAACAACGAAAGCGTACGAGTGAGAATAACTTCTTATAAAGTCTATCAACTATTCAGACAGGAAAAGTGAATCGGCCACCAATGAAACCTGATTTTGAATGACAGGTCTTTACAAGTTAGCACGCTTTGTAGGAAATTGTTTGCAAGTGTGTCATCACCCAAATAAAAATTATTTAAACATCATTAATTCATTTGGTGCCGCGTTTTTAGTTTTATTATATTAGTTACAGTATATTATGTACTAAGTATTTATTATATTACCTAACATTTTTTAGAGTTAAAAAGATGCTTAGTTAGGTGTTTCTATACCTACACATTTTAATATAATAATATAGATGGACATTAACACGTACGGCATTCTAATCCCAAAATAAGTAGAGCTTGTAATATGGAAATCAGATTATTGGTAATATGTATTACTTAAAATACTTTTCTTTTGCGAATACATACTTAAATATGTCTGACTTGTGTGGGAATCGAACCCACGACCTGTGGCGTGGAAAGCAAGATCTTACCGACCACGCCACCGCACCGGCCCGTCCGGTTTTAATTTATAACTATCCTTAAATAACTCACCTTTAGATATCATGAAATAAAATCGCTTGAGACAGAGATAGACAGAGCGATCCACGAGGAAGATTATGGTGTATAATCTATACCCGTGCAAAACTGGGGAAGGTTTCTAGTAAATACTAAAACGGTTTAGTTTGGTACGGTGTCTGTCCGATTTTGAGATTGTGTGCTTTAAAAGTGTGCTATAACCTTTACGTTTAGAGTCTATTCTGTACCTGAATAATGCCAATGGGACCCCAACACATGTGCTAATACCAGACTTCCACGGTCCTCTTATCCTTGCCTTTTTCTACCAGCAGACGCTTTTATATAAGGTATTAGTTAGAGATGTAAACTGTGCGCATTTCCACTATTACACGCCGCCCGCGGCGCAGAAAACCGAAAGATAAATTAGGAGCTTGAGTACAAGCATAATAATGCTTAATTTGATTCTAAATTTTCTTTTGTTTTTCTCTGCGTAAAAACCATCCTTGTGCATAAAGGAATATTTTAAAAAAATAATTAGCGAAATCGGTCAAGCCGTTTACGCGTGATGTCGTGACAACGGAAAACGGGTTTCATTTTTATATATATAGACTAGCGGACCCGGCAGACGTCGTTCTGCCCGGTAAAGCAGTGCCATCTACCGGATCTCAAACCTACCGAATATAACCGATACTAAATAATAGGTATCTAACCCGGTTTTCGGCACTTCTTCGCTTTCTAAATTTTCTTTTTTTTTAATTTTTCTCTATGTAAGAACCATCCTCGTTCTTAAAGTAATATTTAAAAAAAAAGAATTAGCGAAAGCGGTCCAGCCGTTTACGCGTGATGTCGTGACAACGGAAAACGGGTTTCATTTATATATATATATATATATATACAAGAAATATATATATTAAGATAGATAGAGTCATTTATAAACAGGAAATTAAACACAAAATTATAAGGATCAAATTAATTTTCCATTTCCCTTATGAATTCTAGGTTACTATTGATATTAACAAAAAAAAATAGATAGTAATAATATTTTTTTATTCAGCAAAAAAATATTGAAATAATAATTGATAAAGTTAATAAAACCAATTTAAAGCTTATGTAAGTATATGTCCACTTAAATAGGTTTATACACCAAATAGTTTTCTGAAGTCAGTGCCAGCCTTTAAAAAAAATACATTTCATTTATAACAGCTCTAGCAATAAAGGAATTACCCAGCCCAGCAATGGGACACTACTAAAGGTTAAAGTATCAATTAGCACGCAAATAAGTAAATCTGTATAACAACTGAATTCATTAGGTAGGTAGCTATATAAAAAAATAACGACCGAAAAAAAATTAATAAAAGTGGCTTCACAATTATTGTACAAGTATCCTGCGTGATTTGAATATTAACTAATAATAAGACAGCATATTTATTAAACGTTGTAATGCCAGAATGATCTAACCGAAAAACTGGTTCATTGTTTTTCAATAATTCAATATTGTTATTAGGTACCTAAATAGCACGTAATTCAACTTTAAGCATAACCTTGTAAAATTTTCCTCCATCTGTAATCTAAGTTAATAATATATAGTAATATTCTGGGACATTAACACACAACACGGTCATCTGATCCCAAGCTAAGCATCATCATGATCATCAGCCTATTCTATACTGCTGGACGTAAGCTTCTCCTAAAGTACGCCACTGAGTACGATCCTCAAGAATTTAAGTGACATTACAGTCCGATAAACACAATATTGTTACGAGCTGGGTATAAGGATAAATTATGTCCAAACACTAGTAGTCAAAGTCTACCATAATAAAACAACAACACTAGCACAGCGGTGGCGCACCGGTACAGGCCTCGCTTTAGAAATACAAGGTCGCGGGTCCCATTCCCAGTCGTGCCCACACGACACGACACGATCTTTGTGTGAATTGTTTCATCTGTCAAAAAATTACAGAAAACTATAAAATCCTTACTTTATCTTCGACATATGTCTATTAGAGATAAATGTCTTAAGTCTTAAGAATGACTGCGAGGCTTTTTTTGTGGATGACCTAAACCAATTGGCCGGAAGGGCCTTTATTGGTGAGCCGTCCGAGGATTGAAATAGGGCCGTATGCCACCTCGCAGTCTTTTTTTGCGGATGACCTAACCCAATTGGCCAGTCTTAGTCTTAGTTTGGATTTGAGAAGACTCGGATATGAGAGTAAGAGAAGAAAGAAAGTGTTCAATAAAAGCTATAATGAATAAGTGGTTCGTGATAAACAATGTGTAAAGTGGTGTTAAGTGAATATTGTGATAAGTGATATGAAGTGTTAATTAGTGTTAGTGTAAATTAGCGTGCGTTATTGAAGTAGTTTAGTAGTTTTTAATAAAGTTAGTTTAAGTTGGAAATTAATGTTTACCTTAATTTATCATTATCGTCAAAATATAAAACAAAACATTTAGTCGATTATAAAATTTAAAATCGATACCGTGTTAATCGAATGATTCGAATGATTCATATTCCGCTACGCACGCACTAACAGTATTCCCGCCCGCTCGATGACGCAATAATCATTGACGATAAAGCTACCAAACCAGTAACATTGAAAAGCCTACTCTGTGCCAATATCTTATCTTATCTTAGGATATTATTGACTTTCAACATGACTGGAAAGGCTAAGAACAATGCAACTGGAAGCAAGGATATTGAAAAACCAATTATCGATACAGTTGACGCAAATGGCAATGAAAAAGATTCACCAACAGAGAAGCGTGTAGTTAAAATGCCGGTTGAAAGAAATGCTCGGTATTACAACATGAAGCATAAATATCGAGGTATGGCAATCATTTTTAACCATGAAAATTTTTATAAAAACTTTTGCAAGCCACGTCGTGGCACTAATGTGGATAGAGACACTTTAAGGGTTGAACTACAGAGGTTGGGTTTCAAAGTAACTGTGTTGGATGATAAGAAATATGCACAAATATTCTCATACCTAGAAGATACAGCAAAAATGGATCACTCTAACTATGATTGTTTGGTTATTGCGGTACTTTCACATGGAGACTCGGGTGTTTTTTACGCGTATGATACACATTACAAATCTGAAAAACTATGGAGTGCATTCTCTGCTGATAAATGTCCTACTTTAGCAGGCAAGCCAAAGATATTCTTTATTCAAGCATGCCGAGGTGAACAACTCGACGATGGTGTTACGTTACATCATGCCGAAACTGACGGTCCCGTATTGGCTTCATACAAGATCCCTGTTCATGCAGACTTTTTGATTGCATTTTCGACTGTTCCTGGGTATTATTCTTGGAGAAATAGCACCCGTGGTTCATGGTTTGTGCAAGCGTTATGTAAAGAATTACGTGAATATGGAACTAATACCGACATCTTAACATTATTGACCTTTGTTCTACAAAAAGTGGCGCTAGATTATGAGTCCGACACTGTTGACGAAGAATCTCGTGAGAAGAAGCAAATACCATGTGTTAATAGTATGCTAACGCGACTTTTAGTGTTTGGTGACAAGAAATAAATTTATCAAAATGCACCACTAATCATGTGCTAAGAATTTGCAACGGCATCATTAAGTTATTGATTAATAACAAATATAGATCAGACTTTGTAACCTAGTTTTCTGGTTTAGGAATTTAAATTGATATGTAGCCTACCTGTGATATAAAAGACAGACTGTTTAGATCAAGTAATGTAAGTATCTCGCCTTCATTATATTTAATAATAAAATAATTAGTAATAGAATTTGTTATTAAAGTTTGGCAGGCGTTTTGTCATTGCCGCTAGAAGAAAAACAAAATAAAATTTACACTGCTAATAGAAGAACTATCTTAATTGCGCCTACAAGCACACCTTGCTATAATTATTTTTTTATTCAATAAATACCAGCACAAGATGCAATTAATAGTATTATTCAACAAAATCAAACGTGGATTCCTACTGCTGATCATCGATATTAAACAAGTATAGCTGTTGGAGCGCCTGACAAAATATTAGTAGCAACAGGGCAGTTTATTATTTTAAACCGCACTTTAGATAAAGTTAACTGTTAATTAAGTACATATGTACTGTTGTTCGGTCATTTTATTCTTGCAATTACATCCTCGGAACTGAGTCAAACGTGTGCCGAATTTTTTGTTCCTCTTTAACCTCCATCAAGATTGTTCAAAATTACAATAAGTATAATTAACAAAATTAAAGGTAATTAAGATGCGTTTTCCTTAAAATGTACCTACCTGTAATAATTACTACCATACTTATTCGGTTCAGTATTTCAATTGATTGTTGAATTGTATTTCAATACCATGAACTAGGTTAGGCACCTGTTTAAATAAAATATAAGTACTAAACATGATACCAGCGGTGGCGCGGTATCGGCCTCACCTTTGAAATATAAGGTCGCGGGTTCGATCTCGGGTAGCACTCACAGATTGTGTGAATTGTTTCATCGCCGCTGCTTCATATCGGTGGAATACATCTTAAAAAAACGGATGTTGAATAATCATTCGAAGACATATGACATCCACCACCCCGTACTTAGCCAGCGCGTGTGCAGTGGGACACTAGAAAGGGTTGAAGTTGAGTGAACTGATACTAAACTTGTATACGCGTAGAATCAAGTAGGTAAGTACGTGATCCGAATAAACCCAGGATTTCTCTACAAGACAGCGAATTTTATTCAGAATACATTTACTGTAAGATTTTTGTATGTAAATAGCCTGTCAAGTAAGCTTCGTCTAATTTATTATGCCTATTTACATACGAAAAATAAATTGTGTAGCCATTTCAGAAAATTTAACCATATTAGTTTTAGAGGTTGAATGAATTTTAATACAAAAATAATAACTAGGTAATCCCCCTATTTATAAACGTCGTATGAGCTTAGAAAAGCTAAAATAGGTTTATAGAAAGAGTAATACGCTTTCTCCACAAACTAAGAGGATGCATTCAGCTCCTTAATTTGAATCATTTTTCAACTGAACATTACTTATTATTCTTTTTAGTATTTTTTTTCTTTTATTTCTATTAAAAAATCCAAATCTGCAAGCACTCGATTTAAAGAAGGAACAGCTAAAATAAAACAATCATCGATGTGCTGATGCGGGAAATGATGACTCACGAATGCCCTTAGTGGTAAGGACTATCCACAGTGGAAACGTTGGCCATTCGCTATAAGGGTTTCTTTAAGGTAACGATACATTCCCTATAAGTTAATAAAACAAAGTACGTTTACTAGATATCCATGAAGTTCCTGAACTAATTTCATGTCCGGTCATCTCAGTATGATGTACGGATTTCACCCTATCACTTTGCGGAGGGCGGTTCCATCCACTCGGTATTAAGATCCGGTAACTTTTATTATTCGTAGCCCAGGACCTATATGCGATAACGCTTTCTACGGGACCAAAGGGACAGTTGATAAGGTAAAATATATGTTAGCCGCTTTGCTTTCAGTTCTTAGTAGATAGCTGCTGTTAGCTGTAGCTCCCATAGCATCGTTAATTGTATTGCGTGATAAGTGGGTTTGTCCCATGCTGGCTTGCTGGATACGACTTCTTACGTAGGCACCAATTGTTTCAACTTTTGGACTATTTTCTTTATATTACTAGAATTTAGGTTGAGTTTGTTACCAACAACATACATGATCTTAATGATCATGATCTTGTTACCTACTATGTGTGTGATCGAAAATAAATATTCATTATTATTATTGAAATAAAACTATTTTATATGTAACGGATATTATTTATGATATTTTAAATGCCGACGTTTCAAAGCCTTTTCAGACTAAACCGCGATAAAGTCTGCTATTTGCGCAAAAGTTATTTCAATGTGTGATATTTGCGCAAAATTAAGAAAATAGGTACTATAATTTTTAATATTATAAAGGGAAGTGATTTATGTGGAGGATTTTGATGATCTGTAGAATAATCTAACATTGTAACTCTTATTAGCTACTAGCTTCCGGATCTTGGTTTTAGGATAAAAATTAGCCAAGTGACAGATCTTTAAGAACCCTTTATCATATTTTTTATTTGTTATTGGTCTTAAATCAGATCGTGTTTGTTTATTTTAATCGAAGACGTCTAACTCCATTTTGGATCTAATTTTTGTGCTGGAACTAAATAAACTTTAGCGTATTCTGTAGTCGATCAGCTATAGCAATGGCAGTGGTGGGATTGTGGTGATTAATTTTTGTAGCGATGCAGTCGCTCGAAAGTATCCCTACAAACGGGCGTTTGTCGCATTTGCAACATGCTGCAAAAGCAATGCCAACGCGCTACTAACGCGCTACAGCATCGCGACTATTTTGAGTAAACGTGCGACCGTTTCAAACGACATCGAGAGAAATAAGGAGGGTGGTGCGTTAGTGGAGAACAGAGCATCAGTGCAAAACAAACATCGCGACAGTAAGCAAACAGCTAGCGACCGAATAGATGCGAACGCGCGACAACATCGCTACAAAAAGTCGCCGTGAGCAAAGGGCTAAGTCCCCAAAAAAGTATAAAAATATCCTTACATAAACCGTAGCCCTGTTTCAAGTTTCTATAGCAAACGAACGCAAGCCGATTTCAATCCTTAATAGTCTTCAAAGAACCTCTATAGAACTTATAATAGCTACATTGAAATGGTTCGTAGAAATTGAATAAGACTGAAATTGAGAGGTGGAGTAATATCATCAAAAACCAATTCGGCCTCATTAAGATCGCGTTCAAATTCAAATAGGGATGGAAAAACCCCGACGACTTTGCTTGAATTAATTCGGTTTACACCAAACGGAACATAGCCTCAACAATTTAATTTTATTATTGACTATTTCCCGCTCACGACTTCGCCCGCGATTACATTATTATTATTACATACTATTGTCCTCTCTGCGCCAAATTTTATTCAAATCCGTCCTGTAGTTTTTTGTGCTAAAGCGTAACAAACACCAAGCAGTGAGACACTAAAAGGGTTGAATTGTGAGTAATAAACATCCATCCACACACACATCCATACAAACTTTCGCATTTATAATATTAGTAGGATAGGATAGAACAGTAAGTGGGAATAGTAATCTGAATTTAATTTATTTTATTTAATTATTTATTGCATAGAATTTTAAAAAAATATGTAAAACGTGGTTAACATTAGCATTCGTTTAAAGAAATCCGCAATAATAATAATAATATTTATTTCAGATCATAGATCCATAGTAGGTACACAAGTTATTATTTAATATAGATAAAGGACGATCTGTGAGATGACATTCATTTGTACATTATTTGGCTATCCAGCAATAAAATCAATCAATTTGTTTTTGTTTATCGTAAGAAACTTGTATGTAGCGTAAGTATTATAAGTCACACTTATAATACGAGTAGTTCGATCTTTTTCGTCGGAACTTAAATATTTCGGGACATGTTCTGCTCGGTGTAAAGTGATGACTGCGTTTTCCGGGTACTCTGGAGATTAAATAGTTAATTCAAAACAATTTAGCTACCGATTAGGTTATTTATTTTATTTTTATTTTTAATTAATATAAGAAATATAGGTACAATAGAAGTTTTACATTAGAAGTGTCGCATAAACCACTGGTTTTTTTGTACACTTGGTATTGATAGTACAGTTTTAAGTAGGTATCAAATTAGACTTGAAATCATACCTATATTAAACAGCCCGATTTATATTGAAATCGTTTTTAACCCCCACAAAAATCTGTGTAACTGTGTACAAGTTGTGGCATCGTTGCTAAATGAATTGACAAATTTTGATATGGTTTTCTTCATTCATAAGTTTTAGTAATCAAGGTGGTTACGAGGCCAGCCGCGTACTAGGCAGCCTAGATACAGAAGTCAGTCTGCGGCAGCGAATGAAACATAAATATGTATAACGATTTACCTAAGGGAGTCCGCGCACTATACTAAGTAGTCATACAAACTCCTCATTTTTTTACTAGCTTGTACAGTCCCAAAGGCTTGACAAAGGCCTCCCACAACCGTCTTCAATCTAGTTTTATCTCTCGCAACTTGTGGCCATTCTATATCGCATGCATCCAGGGCCCCGATAAATATCTAAATTAGAGATAAATATCGAAAGCGTGAGAATCGGGGACCAAATCGTGCCGCAATCTTTTTCTCGGTCAGAATTATTTATTTTATTTATTTATTTATTCACAACATAACTAACATTACAGGTTGCCCCAAATCGTTAGCGTGGCCTTATATTAACAATAGGTACTTATTATACTATTTATAACACTAGTTACTCATGCAAAGTACCTTTAGTGAACTCATTCAGAGAACAGGAAAATAAACCTCTCCGCAACCCTATATGTAGGTATTAGGTATATGTGTATTTATATCCCACTGGCTGCCGCAGCCTGGCTGCCTAGTGTGAGAAAGGTCTTATAGTCCGCTGACAAACAAACCGAAGTTTTAGTAATAGAGTTCTATTCGCACGTTTCGTGTAAAGAAACCTGAAATGAACATATTAGCTTTTGTAAAACTGTATCATAATCACAAAGCCATTCAGGTTCATTAGGTATGAATGGTTTGAAAAACTGTCTTTCTATCCTATGAAGCACCATTGAAACTGCTTATTGAAAGCAAACCATTAATATGATCGGTTATCGATAAATTCTAATAAATGCGTACTTAGTTGTCTACATAATTATAGTCTGCAAACTTTTAAGCAGTATCATTATGGTTAGATATAGGACGACTGACTTCCACCTGCGTCTTTGTCCGTGTTATATACCTACCTTTTTTAATGTAACTTACCCACTCCTACTCTTACAAGCCAGGATCGACAGCGACGCAGTAAAGAGTAGATTTGAATCCGGTCAAGTACCTACCAGGACACAATACTCTTATTTATTATTTATTTATTTATTATAGCTAAATAAAACGGTTTACACCAGTTAAAACATTATTATTATTGAATCCCTCACGAATTTATTCAGAAAAATATTAGAGGAATTGGAAACTTAGGTAGTCTACTTCCCTACAGGGAAAGCTAGAGACAGCATAGAGAAAAAAGAGAAATTTAAATTGCCTCATCTAATAAACGAAGCTCCTCGGGTAGTGTAATCTAAGGGGACCTATTACAGATAGTTAGCCAGTAATAATTATAGCAAAATCGTTTAAAGGCACGGGAATTTGCACCGGTTGCAACAATCCTGTATAATATTCCGCCCCTGACAATGCTTGTACATTGTCAAGCATAACTAATGTTACGTTCGTTCTACCAAAGATTCTTACTAGATGTACTTATTGTTCATACTGATTGTGTGGAGTTAGACGAAAGAGAACAATTTACTTTTAAAGTAGTCATGTTCCTGTGATATACCTACCGATAGTACCTGAAGAGAATATTTGCATATCCACTAATGTTATCCGGGTATGTATTGGTACTATATGTGCAAAATTTCATTCTATCCCGTGAAGATGTTTTGCCAAAAGAGGCAAAATGCCAGACTTCCCTGTTGCAACGAATGCGTCAGAAAATGAAATTGTATAAAACAAAATTTATCAAAAATCAACAAACTTTGATCCAAGATCTATCATTGTCCCTGACCACTAAATGTTGTCTGCGAATGTTATCCTTGGGCAGATTACTCAGATGTTTATGATTCAGCTCTAATAGGCAGCAATTGGGAAATGACTTTGAAACACAAGAGTAGGTAATACTACAGAAGCAGGCTGTGATAGTTCCATAAACACCATAAGTACCTGTACATTGAACACATCTATTTATGTGACATAAAACCTACTTAGGAACTTTGTTCGATAAAAAGACTGTAACTTGAAAACTTAATTATTCATATCGATAAATCGGATAATTTATAGGAAAGAGAAGATCAGATAACAAACCCGCGAGTTTCCCGATTGAAAGTCAATCATTTACTCAATCGATTGGAAATTGTGATTCGATTAAACCATTAGGTAGGTATCGATTCTCATTTCCGAGCAATCTTCTAACTTGGAGATAATAAAATGCCAACGTAATTCCATGTATTGGAATACTTACATTAGCGCGACAGGTGCAAACGTTGCTATTTTCCAGGATTATTCTGGAAGGTTATGTAACTCAACACCTTTTTACCTATAGCGGAGAAAATGTAAAAAAATCTTCGAAATGGACCAAACACCGTAATGTGTTTGTTTGGAGCAAAGTGGATTTAGCTTTCCATCTCTTTCTCCTCTTCTCTCCTTCTTTTGATCAAATGAGCGAGATATAAAGCTTGGGTAATTTCCGACAAAATCGATGAATCGACGTAGACAATCATGACTTCCAGGGGTAGCAGTAACGGAATTGTGGTTAGGGGTGTAGTCCTATAGAAAGACGGGAAAACCGATTCGGATGAATGCATCGTACATGGGATTGTATGATGAGCAGCGGTGGCGCAGTAGTACGGGCCTCGCCTTAGAAGTATAAGGTCGCGGGTTTTAATCCCAGCCGTGCCCCCACATCTGTGTGTGAATTGTTTCATCGCCGCTGCTCAATATCAGTGAAGGAAAACATCGTGAGGAAACCGGCATGTCTAAGTACTAATCATTCGAGGACAACTGATATCCACCAACCCGCACTTGGCCAGCGTGTGTGGATTAAGGCCTAAACTCTCTCAACTAGTAAGATAGTTGAGAGGAGATC
Organism: Meganola albula; assembly: GCA_936450015.1. Lineage (NCBI taxonomy): Eukaryota > Metazoa > Arthropoda > Insecta > Lepidoptera > Nolidae > Meganola > Meganola albula. Next base: position 4,503,140 of record OW388155.1, on the reverse strand, counting down.
CGGGCCCAGCTGTGGGACACTAAAAAAGGGTTGAAATGAGATTATGTCTCTAGAATGGGTGTATTGTCCACTAAAACCGCCCGGTGTTCCGTCAACCTGGTGTCAGGCTGTGGGACTCACGGGAACTCACCAAACAGCCCGGCATGCAATCACCTAATGGTCATCATGAAGTGGGCTTCATAAGTCAAGTCTGCTAACTTTAGTCAAAATCGTAGCCAAATTGATTACGTAACCTTACGAGTGATGAGGAAAATGTTATCTGTCCATCATGAAAACATACATAAGTACTTATACCTACTGATAATTATGTACACAAGTGATAGGTATTTTAATAAAGGTTTCCTACTCAGTATTTTTGTGTAAGAACAAACAGTTCATACTTTTATAAGCATACTTTTCATACTTTTTTTTATATACGTTAATATTATCTAAATTTTGTCGGAAAATCGCTGTGTCCTAACTGTCTTAACTACTTATTTAGAACTAAATAACTAAAACTCATTTAAATAAGTTAGTGACAGCATTTTAATAAAAATACATGAGGCTCGACCAACTTACAGCGAAACTAATCCAGAATAGGGCTCTCGTTGCATATTTTAATGCACAGCCGAATGCGACGAAGCATGAAATGGAAATCTTTCTGGATCGTAACTGCCTGCTTTAACTGCAGCGCGATATTGGAATACTGTTTTGGAAAAAAATATGCTAAACATTAAACATAATATCAACAACATTGAAAATAAAAAATTAATAGAAACATAAGCTACTGGTGTATGTAGAAGTTAGACTTTTAATTACGTGCTAGAACCGAATCGGCCGATCATCGGCCGGTGATCGTAGTGATGATCAACTTAATGGCTCAGCTATTGAGTTAAGGTTGAAAGTTTAATCTAACATTACTCAGCAGTTCGGTGTAGATGGCATTGTTTTGTGATGAAACCATGATCATTAGCTTACGCCTAGTACCTATCAATTTTTTTTTATTCTGCGATAGGCTGGCGCTTGGCTAAAACTTACCTAACAGCAATGGAACGCGCCATCGTAGTATACCGATTCAATCATGATTACAAATGATTATCGATGAGAAGGTGGTAGTGGAATGAGCCTCCATATAGCTAAAACACCTTAAAAGAGCAACAAAAATTAATTATCAGTGTATCTGTATACAAGTTTGCTGTCTCATTGCATCTAAACGGATGGAACGATTTTGACGCGGTTCTTTGTACTCGAAAGCTGGAGTGTTTGAGATAACTCTTAGATAGACCAGGGCTACATAAAATTTCTGATTTCAAGTTGCTTTATTTCTAGCTTAGAACATCCAACACGGACCTGGTATTGAGCGCGTTCCTCTTTACCAAGGTACATGAAAAGTGTAGATATGCATAAACTGTTCATGTTTCGTGTTTGTGTGTAGCTTTTATTTACGTGTGCAAATGTAAAGACGGCTCAACTCTTACATGTGTGCTGTACGTCGACCTCCCCTTCCCCAAAAACTGGCAGAAAAAATTCAGTACTACAAGTTGCATACAACACTTCTCGTGTTAAATGCACTAAGATTTCTAGCAAAACTAAAACACAGGGTATGAAAACACGTTCCGATGAAACATTCTATTGAGGAGTTAACGCATCAATTAGCCAGAATTACAAAGTACCCTCACGTTCGTACGATTTGCTCTGCACATTGCTATATCGAATCAATAAGGCGCAAATGCTACAAATTAAATGTTTACTTTGGAATAAAATAAAGCTAGTTAATTTAATAATGAACAGCGGTGGCGTAGCATTATTGACCTTGCCTTTAAAATAGGTATCCTATTCTAAAACGCGAAAGTTTGTAAGAATGTATAATAATAATAAATAATAATAATATAGTGGGACATTAACACACACGGTCATCTGATCCCAAACTAAGCAGAGCTTGTACTATGGAAACCAGATAACTGGTAATAATATACTACATATAATACTATTTTTTGTAAATATATACATATACTAGCTGCCCCAGCGAACTTCGTACCGCGCGTAAAATTTCATCAAAATCGGTCCAGTCGTTTAGGAGGAGTTCAGTCACATATACACGCACACAAGAAATATATATATTAAGATATATAGATAATTACACCCAGACACAAGACAAAAAGACATATTTAAACAAATGTTTGTCTCGGGTGGGATTCGAACCCACGACCTGCGGCGTGAAAAGCAAGTTTCTAGTATGGATGTTTGTTACTCATTTACGCAAAAACTACCCGACGGCATTGGATGAAATTTAGCACAGAAATAGATTATGGTCTTAATTAACCATAGGCTTTATGAATAGTTACTTTTTATCTATCACATAGTAATTAACTAGTAGTAGACGTCGGCCGTGGTTAGTAACCACCTACCAGACAAAGCCGCAATGCCAAGCGGCCTTACCGTGTTCTGGTGCCAAGTTTGGTGACACTATTTATAAGGGTGGATCGAAGTTTTTTCTTCTTTATGGTTTCTAATCATATGGAGTCTCATTCCACTGCCACCTTCTCACCGAAAATCATTCGTAATAACGAGTGAATCAGTATATTGGGCAGGCGTAGAGTACATCATTGCTTAACATCGGACAAGTTGTAGTCAAGCACAGTTCAGTTCAGTTCACAGTTCTGGTCAACATTCAGACCCAAGTGAAACATTATTTAAGCAACATTTAAATGCATGCATTAGCATGCATCTTAGAATTCACAAGCATTATATTAATCTTAAAAAATTAAAGTAGCTCTGTCTGTCTGTTACGCTTTCCCGCTTAAACTACCGAATCGATTTGGATGAAATTGGGTATGGAGGTAGTTTGAGACCCGAGAAAGGACATAGGATAGTTTTAATCCGACTGCGCAAAAAGAAGGTAATGTTTTGGCGCGATAACAGCCATACACGCGGACGAAGCCGCTGTCGAAAAGCTAGTAATTAACAAATATGTCCACAAGCGCCTGCACAATTTTAATTAGCAAACAATATTTTTAAGAGTTGCTCCAATTTCAATACTATTAACTACTTATAGTATTTTTTCAACCACCCACAAATATTGAAATTGTTAATAATTCTCCCTACTAATTTAGACGGCTGTGTCGTACTTAACTAAAAAACTTGCTACATCATTGTTACCACAGGTTTCCTAGAAAATCAAAAATTGAAATCTGATAGATTTTAATGTTGATTTTCTAGGAAAAAAAAGAGTAAAGAAAATGAGACAAAATATCTAACTAATTATTTAGTCCATATAAAATTTAATATAATCATTTTAATTGTAATTTTAATAATAGTAGAATTATTATTAAAACATGGCAAACTTCGTCTGCCCACAAGAAATCACAGACGGTAGGTACTAAATATTAAAGTTTCTTTATTACGAAACATCACTTAAAATCAAAGACTACCAAATAAACAATAATCATTATAAATCAACAAACAGTTCATCACGTTTATTATCATAAGCAGAGTGCTTCTATATTTAGTTGAAGTTATTTAGAGTGTAAGAATGCATCCATCTCTCATTTAGTAGCTGCTAGCTTCCGCCTGCGACTTCCAATAAAATCATTACCGTTGGACTTATTACAAGTTGTCCCGACAGATTTTGTTCTGTCATAACTATGAATACTAAAAATACATTTAAAAAGTCAAACACCATAAGGTAACACCATGTTTATATTGCAAAACTACCCCGGTGGTCCAATGGTAAATGTTTTCATTTAATAACCACGAGGTCCCGGCTTCTATTCCCGGATCGAGCAAAAAAGACCTAATAGGTATACTTAGAAAATTTTAGTTGCGGATCGAACTTTGGAATTGTGCTAAATTAACGGCAATAGGCTCGGCCCTATTGCGTTTGGGTCCTAAACATAGCTGGCGAAGGTGGGTGATATCTCTTAACATCATATACACTTTCGGGTAATATACAGGCGAGACCATAAGTTCAGGTTATATTAGAATCACGACGTTTTGTACAGAATACTAGCTTCCACTCGCAGCTTCGCTCTCGTGGTCCCCGTTACAACCCCTTGGTTCCAGTTTCAAAAATCCTTTCTTAGTGCACCCTTGAACCCGATACGGAGCCTGTTTGCTAAATTTGAAGTCTCTAGACCCAGCGGTATGGGCTATGCGTTAATAAGGTCAGTTCATCAACTTCTTTTTGTATACCTACCTACTTACGGCCTCATTCATAAAAATCTTTTAAGACTCTTTAGTTAAAATGGACTTTGTCTCTTTCTTACTTGTATAAATGTTAAGATGACAGACAAAGACAAACGAATTATAAACCTATTTTAGCTAATGATGAGCAAAGACGTTTTTGAATACGGGGGAATGATGTAAATAATATCTTTAGAAAATATTAAGGTCCTTATTTCTTTGTATTGAATGTAACTGGACTCGCTGTTGAAATATACATAGAACGTGAACGATTCTTCTCAACTCTTGTGATAGGTAATAGAGGGAAAACTCCTTTAAAGCAGTGAAATACTAAATATTTTTCTATAAAAACCAACCTTGATACGAAGAGCATGACGCACTATTCCTCACAATCATAGTGTGTAAGTGCTTCAATTGGATAATCATTGTTAAGACATTGGGCACATTTGAACACCAAGGTTGACTAGAAATTTTTTGAGTAAATATTAAATATTAGGTTTCTTTATCACGGAAAACCTGATGACCGAATTTAAATTATATTTTCACCTAGACTAATTTAGTATTATGTACAGTAATAGCTACAGTATAATAAATTATTATCGGTGTATTATCAAATTATGGCCAGATTTTAAGCACTGTACCCAATGATTTATCGTATTAAAATTTTATCTCATTTGAGCTTGAGACAAATTGTCACAGAAAATGAAGTTTCTCAAAAGTTGATCCATTACAAGATGGCGGATATAACCCGACCGATGACAAAACGTCACAATTTAATGTAACATGTTAGCAGTATTGTGATCTATAATTTCGTAGTATAAAATGGTTTACCTTTTATCTCATGGCTTCCTGAATTCAGGAATGACTACAAGTTATAGGTTATACCTACTTAGTATATTTCCGAAAAAAGGATAAAAGTTTAGAATAAGAAGATGGTTGGCAGTTTATCAGTCTAGAGTAGACTACAAAAGGTACAGTCACGAGCATAAATATCTTACTATGGGCATATCAGCAATTATCTGACCGAGGAATGAGTGTAAAGATAAAGATAAAGATAAAGATAAAGATAAAGATAAAGATAAAGATAAAGATAAAGATAAAGATAAAGATAAAGATAAAGATAAAGATAAAGATAAAGATAAAGATAAAGATAAAGATAATTTATTTGTCATAAACATGCGTTTACATCCATGTAATAATATCTATCTGCATGTACTACCAACCACATCCCTATAGACACCTCATTGATTAACTAATCATTTAGTGATTGTTCATCGTTTATAGGCATCAGACAACTGCTTAAAACAAAAATATGTGCAACGTTTGTGTAGATCGATATTATTGAACTGGATCAATTGATTACCGATGTGCCCATAGTAAGTTATTTATGCTCGTAGCTGTACACGCTTCAGCCTATCACCGATATTATCTCTAACTTTATGTTGGCTAACCTTAAACTTGTATAACACAACACAGTGATTAGGCTATCCAATATAACAGCTGAAAGTAAAATAATTTTGGATGGACTGCATAAGTCACAATACAGGTGAACCGAACTATGGTAAATTCTGGTTTATTTGAAGTAATATGGGTAGGTACCTACTTAGAGCTGCATGTATGTAACTGATAAACGTTTTATCTGAATTGTATTATTAATAAACGAGCTTCACTTCAAATAAATCAATAAAGATATTTTAGATAAAAGTTATTAAATTCACTTCTTATCTGTAGATAAAACCACATAAGTGAAACAAGTTTGCTTTTGAAATATTGAAAATGTCCTTACAATATACCTGGTATTAAAAAACTGATAATAACTAATATAAACATTTAAACTTTCCCGTTGCATACGTACCGGGCAATTAACGCACTCACCTTTAATTTGGCTTTACGTTTCAACCTCTACTTGCCACCATGACCGGTGAAACCCCCGTCGAAACGTAAAATGAAATTAAAGGTGAATTGCCCGTCATGATAAATATTAAACTGTTAATATGTAGTTCGATATTTAATGACAATAACTTACAGAGGCATTTAAAATAGGTACTTTTTAAACTTTAAAGTATTCTAGATGCCTATGTAAGTTATTCAAGTATTAAGGTGTTTTGGAACATCTAAAACAATAAAAATATTATTTTAAATCCACTTTTCCTGCCTGCGTTACACTCGCGCGTATGTCGGTTTTCACGAAAATCAATAACCTCTTTATGCGCAGTTGGATACTAACTATCCTAAACTAAGTATATCCTTTCTTTCCGGGGTCTGAAATTATCCCTATACCAAATTTCAACAAAACCGGTTCAGCAGTTTTAGCGCGAAAGTACAATAGATAGACACAAACAGAGTTACTTTCAATTTATAATTTAAGTAAAAAAATAAGGATTAATATAGGTACCTAATTTATGACCTTACTATCAATAATATCTACTTTGTTTGCACACAGTAGATATTTGAATGTTTATATTCTTAAATTCTATAGAAAGTATATATTCATGCTTCCATATTTGATACTATCATTATGAATACGGCGGCTTATTCTACTGGGACGGCCCTGACGTGTAGCCGCGCCGATTCGCCCCGCACATGCGCAGTTACTACCCACAATACAAATCACCATTTCTACCGTCAGACAACAACGTCACTACACTAAAAATACTCCCAATAACTCCAATAAAGGAAGAAATAAATTGCATCTAAATTAGTCAAAGCAAACTTTCAAAAATACAACAAGCTTCAACTCAAGCACGCGCAGTTCTTTGTTAAAATAAATCAATGATGCTATGCTAACATGAACGAACGGAAGATTCTGTTTTTTATACTCTCGGCGATTGTTTATTTAATATACAGTGTTCAAATGTGGTTTATGAAGAAAAATGTTGAAGTTAATGTTGTAGCCAATGAAAAAAGTGTCGAATCATCGCTAACAGTGTCTAAACCTGAGTTTATTGAGCAACAAGTACATGAAGAAGTAAAACTTGTAACAAAATTAAAACCTATTCCGCTATTTATAAAAGATGCTTGCAGTATCTTACAAGTGTTTACAGAAAAACCGCCTGTGAATATTAAAATCAAACGAACTGTTATTGGCACAGATAATAACACAGTAACTGTTATAGGGATCACTGTTTTTCTTTTGATTCTACTAATAAATGCTGTATTGGACGTGCTTAAAGTTAAAGAAGAGGAAAGGATAAAAAGAAAATTGAATCCAGACGGAGAAAGAAGGCAATCGCTAGCAGAATTTGCTAATAAAAAGACATTACGCAGAGAATCTAGTAAATTTGGACTTCAATTGTTTCAAATTGCCGAATCTTTTGTAAGTGCTGAGGAAGATAAGAAGACTCGACGACCGTATACTAGAGGTGATTCTACGAACTCATATTTGGCTGAAGCTAGACGCAAAACTCAAGAAGGTTCAGCTCCAGCTTCTATCAATGAGACATCTTCAACGGAACCAAAGCTGGTGAAACGGCAATCAGTGGCAAAACTCTTTGGTATGTCGCATTAAATAAATTCTCAATTACTTTTGAACATAATGAATATTCTTGTTATTTTCGATGGATGTTATTATGCAAGAATGTCTTTAAATTGATGTTTAACTGATTTTACGAAAATAAGAATAGAATATATTAAATCTAAATTCATGATTAATTACTTTCTAAAAACGTGTGACTAACTTTTAGTTACTTTTATTGTCAGTAATGCACACACTTTATTATGTACTCCTGGGCACATGCCTTCTCTTTTATAGGGTACGTATTATACATAAAACTTAGTGCTGGGTGGTGAATAATCTTTTATATTCTTATTTTTGTATATACAAAACGTCTTAAATGTTTACAGTTTTTATTGTTTAAACTGTCCTATCACTTTTGTATTATCTGTTTCATTACAAGGTCTGTCTGACGACTGAAATTTTCAGGTAATCAATGCAATTAGAGTTTTTCTTATTTGTAAATACACTGTTCACAAGTTTAACTTCGTTTGACACTTTTCTTCTTTGTAAGCTTTTGTAAAATTAAACAGTAGCTAATACATAGCATGTCTTGCTTATTTGTTGCATACTCCTGTTTTCTATTTTCCTAAATAAAGTTTGTAGCCAACCATTTTCATATTAACGCATAGCTTTCTTCGTAAATACTTATAAGGTTGACCGTTGGGAGTGTTCACGAAGCAAGCTAGCAAATTTTTACATACAACAAATATTATACCCCTGTAGGATACAATACAGCACTCCATTCAAAACAATATTTATCTTTGTTCTTAAACATACTTAAAAAGTTAAAAAGATATATAAATTAACTAAAAAGATAATTTACTCACAAAATATTAGAAACCTACCTACGATGACTTTTGACAGATTGTTTGAAGAGACGTTTACTAAGAAAATATTTTCCTCCGGATATACCCCTTTAGAAAAATCCTCCCCTGGCAGTATGAAAATCAAGTAGTCTATAGGTAGAGAGGGCAAAGCCAGCGAAGACCGAAACATTCAATTCTATATAATTTCTCTCTTCTGCTGTAGAGGCGTGGATGGATTAAAGAGGCGTGAAGGTGCCTAATGTGAACCAAATTTCTAAGAAACAATTTTACTTGAAACCTAACTATGAACTATCGCAGTTACTCTAGCTTTCCATTAAGAAGCTCATGAAAATCGTTCCTTACGTTTAGGGGGTTGAAAGAAACAAAAATTTGCCTGGACATCAAACTGAGTTTGTTTTTTTTGTTGCAAGTAGTAAGCCTTGGAAATTGGTGAATTCGGACCTTAAACTAGTACAAATTTGCGTTTAATTATGCTACCTGAATCTGAAGGGTTTGTGGTGGATTTACATGATGGTTAATTGGCTTATAGATGTAGTAAATCGGTTAACTATTGCGGCTCACTCATCCAATTAGTGATAGGTTATGGTTAGCAAAGATGGCTGACTGTTCATTGTTAATAAGATTCAGCACTTTAATTAATGGGTATATAGAACTTAAGCTATAATATAGCTAACCCTTGCTTATGTTTTGTCACTGTAATATTATTTCAGACGACCTCTGTAGTCGAGCGAGCCGAGATGGTCGAGAGGTCGCCAGTTTGATCAGCGCTTCAGACAATCTTTGTGTAACAATAAAGAATTTTTTCGGTATCTGGTTGATTACCTACTCTCTGTGCCTTGGAGAGCACGTTATGTTGTTGGTCCCGGTTGTTATCTAAAACATCTATGATAATGGTTACAGGAAGCCAGAAGTCTATTTTAATCTGACGCCAGGGTCCAACCATCTCGGCTACTAGTTCCTCACGGGTTTCGGAGTCTGATGGCAGTAACTCGTTTAGTTCTGGTAGTTAGCAAAATCCTTGAAACAAAAAGAAAATACAGAAAATTATTAAAATTGTCGTGTAATATAAGTACATAAAAAATACAACAGAATTGAGAACCCCTTTCTTTTCGAAGTTGGTTTAATACTTAGTTTGAGACGCTTTTCACCATTACGTCATATAGACAGTAAGTAATAGTACACTAGCATTGAAACCGCAGCGGCCGCTTTTGAAATTGTACGCACTTAACCGCAAAATTTCAAGCGGCTTCGCCCTCGCTGTTTCACCATTAGGTAACGCGTAAAAGCGCTTATTAGAACTTGCATGTAGGTAAGTACATAGCTAGATATTATTATTTATAAACATGCCTATTTCAATAAAAGAAAAAACACATTCGTCCTAACCATGTCTCAAAATAGAATATATATGCGTAATCTGTACTTTTAATCGATTCAATTATAATTAAAAGGTCAATACTACACAAACACCGTATAAATATTACATAAAGTTACCAAAAGACGTCACAAGCTTGATAACTATTTTAGTTTGAGTTGAAAATAAAATTTTGACGTCATTTAACAATAAAGAATTTACGATTCCTAATATTAAGTTTATATTTGTGACATCGTAGCACCCATGTATATATTAGGTACCTGAAAGTGAAGGCAGAGGTAAATATCACTCTAAATGGCATAGCCCACTTACACGACTCAGCTCTAACACCGCTACCACTCAACACCGCCCAAAACTAAGGCGATTGCTCGCAGTCCACGCAACGACAGCTAGCAGGCACCCAGCTGTCCGCGCGCTGACTGCTTTCGCTATTCACGATAGACACAGTTCTCATTAAAGCACCTCGTATATTAGACTGTCTCAAGCAGCCAGCACGCCGACACCGTGCAGACTGCTTACTTGCAACGTGTTGTAAGAGAGGCATCCACTACCGAGCAGTCTGACGGCGCGGCGGCGGTAAACTCGCTGATAGCGAGCTGTCTGCTAATTTATGTTGCCAATGTAAAGTACATCTAAAAAGCAATACTTTAAGCCCATATTAATTTTTTTTTTCCGGGTGGGAGCAGAGTCGTGTACGTAGACTAAGAACTTTTGTAGATAAAACCGCGAGTAAAAGCTATTTTCACATTTTCCAATTTTGATCACCGACTTAAAATATGTACCTACCACAGAGCAGCTCTTCGCCCCGCCCAACTCCGGTAGAAGGTTTTTTGATGATCTGTGGTAGGTGCATACTAATTTTCAAGTTTCCATTATAGAATTATTATAAACAGATATAAATACGAATTTGTAAGAGCTAGGTAATAACTTGCAGTCAAGTATCTAGATACAAATATGGCTTAGAATATGCTTGGCGTAAGATATGTCAGGTTCGTTTCTAGCCTTTGAGGAAGAAGACGGTTAGACTTTTCTTCGTATTCAGCACTAGTTACCTAGTCACGATCTTGGCGTCGGGACACGGACAGCACGTGGTTCTGCGCTTGATCGCTCACCGGTCGTGTAGGACAGCTTCTCGTTGGGCTCTGAAAGTGGATATCTAACTTATCTTCAATTGGTAAACTAACCGCAACCTATGTCGATGTAAGGGGACAACAGTTTTTCAACGGCAATAATAATTTTGTCCCTTTAAACAGCAAGTTTGTACTTTGTCCTTGATATGCGCTACTCCGACGCGTTTTTATTACAGTTATATTTTTTATAACAGGTGCTCGACCAGTGCCTATGGTGCGTCGATCATCGTTCCCCGCTCTCCCCCTCAATCCTGATGTCCAGGCGTTAATGTTGGGACATCGGCAAGCCTCGGTCGACAGTGACGATGAAGACGGAAAAAGCCGCCGAGTTAGAATAATTCGTAGATACTAGTTTCTTTTCACCCCATTTGGGTACTGTGTTTTTCTGATATTGTATGTTTGTGATTATGTTGGTATATTATATTGTATCTGGCCAATATTGATGCCAAGGATTTTGGTAACTTACAATTTTCCTATACATCATGCAACACTGTGATTAGTTATATAGATTTTCTTTAATGTTTAAATTAAATTGTGTGATTTCTTGTATGGGTTGCGTATGTATAGGTGCATTTAAATATTAATTTATAGCAACTTTGATGTGGTCGCGGTCGTCGACCGCTAATATGCCCAATATCTTGAAAGTTATGTGGAACTGTATCCACTGAAATTACATAAAAATATCTTACGTCCGTAATTAAAAGCTACGTGTGTGACTGATTTGGTTACCTTACTTTTGAGGTTAACCAGAAAATAATGTAACAATTAAAAAATGGACGCAAGTTTGATGTATTCATATTTTAAACGTCTAGTCTTTTAACTGTATTGATTTATTTATGTCTTTGTGCATAAATAGTTAAGTATATTTGCTTGTTTGATGACTTATCGTGCAAAGTTTGAATGCGTTTCATTCGAGGTTCCCTTGGACGCTATGTTGGCAGTAACTATACTAAGTAAAATTAGAAAATTCGTGTAGCCAACTAACGGTGTATGGAAGCCATAACATGAAACGATTATTAGTAAGACTTAAATTATGCACCTACTACATAGGGGAGAGGCGTCTTGTACCGTATTATAACATATCAATACAAGATGTTAATTTTGGGCATATTATGGTTGGGTCAATTTCCGTATGTGACAAAGTTTTTTTTAAACAGATACTGCAGTATTTATACTGCATTTTAAGTAAAACAAATGGTTTCCCTTAAAGGCCCATCTATTTTTTCGACTCTTTACATTGCACTGCAAGATCTGCTTTTCCCCTTGCTAGAAAGTTAGTAACTAAAATTAGATTTTTAAGACCTGATATCTCATTTCTAAGTCTGATAAACCTTGTACTGAATGTGTGACTGAATACGTGAACATTTTGTGATTCGAAATTTTGTATGGCACCTTTTCCTAGTGTTTAAAGCAAAATAATTAAATGTATCAATATTCTATGTAGGTTTTCTTAACGCTGCCCGCCCACGGCCGAGTTTTCCGCCGATTTTGAGATCGATTAAACGTGTGTATTTGTTCACAAAATCGGGCATAAAAATCGGTGGAAAAATTGGCAGCGGGTCTGAAGCGTAAATGTATAATCTTGTAATAAAATAGGTATTATTAAATACCTACCTCATGATAGCAACTTGTTTTATTTTTACTTAGATGAAAAGTAAGCTGAGCTGTAAAGGTTAACCTAAACAAAAACTAGAATAGATTCTGCGAAGACGGGCGTAGTCATACCGTTTATTTACACAGTCTTTTATCTAAAATCCATAGGCACGAGTTAGCTCGAGCAAGTGTAATTGCACCCTAAGAATAGCTAATCCATGATTTCTCTCTTTCCTCCATATGATATTTTAAAATCATTTGACAGTGATAAAATATTTATTACCTACTCTCAGCAAATTTTTCGTTCAATTAATGGGACAGATTTAATAATAAATATACCTAAAGGGTAAAGAATAAAGAAGGTTATTAGAAACCACGATAGAAACTATTCAAAACCGGAGAGGAAGGGTATTATTAGGCTATCTCATACGACATGAGACCTTTATAAAAACATCTTAGAGGGGAAGATAGAAGGAAAACGTGGAAGAGGAAGGCCAAGGATAAGCTATATGAACCGAGTAAAGGAAAAGGTTGGTGTTATGTCGTATAGGTAGGTGAAAGAAGCTGCTTTAGATTGAGTCAAATGGAAAGAGATTCATCAGCTGTACCGATAAGGGTCTCCACCTAAAATAAATAGGAGTATACTCCCTGTATTTCTTCACAGGAACACAGCGACAGCAATCAGTTCTACAGGCCGACCGTTTAACTCGCGTATGGCCATCTGAGGTACAAAGTCATAAAACATTGATTAAATCTCTTAAAGAGCTATTTTACCACAGATAAAAGTAATGTAAGACTATTCGTCACTAATATCCATATCGCTGAAACATCATCACTGTCTGTGCAGCTTGAGGAGTCAGAATCTTGGCGATAGGCGATACGCGAGTTATACGGTCGGCCTATAGCTAGGTGGAGGGTCTTTCGTGGCACTATCGGCTACGTGATATTGACAAATTCCTAATGGGAAGTCGATTAGAATCGGCTTGTATGGACTCTTTGTTACTGTAACATAGCCTTACGTATTTGGGGCGAGCTTATTGCTGTTTATCGGGTACAATTCCAATATTCGAGCAGTAACTAAAGCGTTTGACCACGCTTCCAGATGAACCAATCAATAAATAAATTCATCTTCACTTCACTTCAACCCTTTTTAGGGTCCCACAGCTGGGCACGGGTCTTTTCTTAACCATCTTACGAATTGAGAGAGTTAAGGCTTTAATCAACACATGCTGGCCAAGTGCGGGTTGGTGGATGTCACATGTCCTGGAATTATTAGTTTAATCACGATATTTTCCTTCCCCGATATTGAGCAGCGTCTATGAAACAATTCACATAAACATGTGCGGGCACGACCGGGGATCGTACTGCGACCTTATATTTTAAAGGCGAGGCCGATACCGCTATGCCAGCGCTGCTCATCGCATTTTCGCTTGTCGTCTTAGTTTCTTTGAAAGAATATTCGGTTATAATGATCGGACTTCTTAGAAAAGTGATTTCCTTAGCTTTAAGCCAATTAGCGACATATTTTAAAACGGATACCTATTTTAAAAATAGACTGGTATGAAATGTAGCTACCGAATTATGTTAGAATATTAAAATTTTATGTTATGGATCACATTTTAGACCAAACATCTAACATTTAGAATTATTATCTGTTAGTTTTATAATGATACTAGCGGACCCCGCAGACGTCGTCCTTCCCGGTAAAGCAGTACCACCTACCAGGTCAGAAGATATAATACGACCGATTCTCAGACCTATCGTATATAGATATAAGACTCGATAAAAATTGGTCAAGCCGTTGCGGTGGAGATTGTTTTTTTTTCTGCGTAAGAACCATCCTCATACTTCAAGGAATATTCTAAAAAAAGAATTAGCGAAATCGGTCCAGCCGTTCACGCGTGATGGCGTGACCAAGGGAAATAGGGATTCATTTTTATTTAGGTAGATAGTAACATGTTTAGAGCTAAGGTACTGCTTCGGAAAAATACGTGTGGTCCTTAAAAAAGTAGCTCCTTTCTTCCATGAGTTTCACCTAATGAGTTTTGGATAAAATTTGGTACAGAGAATTATAGTCTGGAATAGCACGGTTGCTTTTTATCGTAATAACACGCGGGAGAAGCCGCTGGCGGAAGTTAATCAGGAATAATTCGAAACTTCGAGCTTTTTTTACCCTATAAAGGCTTGCGATTGACTACAACTTTCTTGATGTGAAGCAATGATGCAGTCTACAATGAAACGCAGTTACCTAGTAAATACCGATTCACTCGTGACTTGAATACAGGCAGATCTTTTATTAGGTCAAAAAAGTTCAAAAAACAGCTGATTAGGGCTGCGCAAAAATTTTGTGCAATCTCAGCACATCAAATATCATATGCAATTAATATAATGCAAGTTAATTTCTGACTTCATAGTCATTAGTTATGAAATGACCTAAAGAATGTCTGGTTTCAAGAATAGAATAGATTTTCCGGTTCAGGTTGCTTATCTATGCTTCACTTCAACCCTTTTAGTGTCCCACTGCTGGGCACGGGTCTTCTCTTAACTATCTTACGAGTTGAAAGAGTTTAGGCCTTAATCCACACACGCTGGCAAAGAGCAGGTTGGTAGATGTCACATGTCCTCGAATGATTAGTTCTTAGACATGTCGCTTTCCTCACGATGTTATCTTTCACCGATATTGAGCAACAGCGATGAAACAATTCACACAACTAAAGATGTGCAGGTACGAGTAGGAATCGAACCCGCGACCTTATATTTTACCGCTGCGCTACCGCTACTCTGCTATTATTTATGCTTATATGGCTTTATGCGTAGATCTGCATATGCGTGCATGTAAACATATAATTGAACTAACAAGTGATCACATAGCACCTATGACTAATACTATGTAGGTATTGTTATTACATCTCTGTCCTCAACCTCGCGAGCTGTTTTGGATATCTGCCAAGTTCCGTACAATATTGAACTCATTACTCCATTTCGTATTGCTTTTGTTTAGTCGCTAATGAATGATATTGAGGCTATTGGGTTTTGATTTGGAATCTATACTGTTATAGAATTGACCGTGGATAGGGGACAGGGCGGCGATGAAACAATTTACAAAGATCCACACAGAGGTGTTGGCATGACTAGGAATGGAATCAGGACCGCTGCGCCCCCGTTGCTCGATGGTAGTTAGTAGGTAGTAGGTTAGTAGTAGTATTTTTTTAGATTTACGCGAATATCGCACATTGAAATAAACGGAAACGAAAACGTACTTTTTAACGGATTTTATACTTATTTTCTTTAAACTTTAGACTTCAAACATGAAGTCTGAAAAGACTTAGAAACGTCGGGATCTAAAAATCTAAAATAAACCGCTATAAAATCCGGTAAAGATTTGTTTTATTTCAAGTTAGTAGGTACTTAAACTAGCTATATTAATTGTGTGTCTGCTACACCGGTAATGACGAAGGAGATAATATTAATATACCTACTAAACATGGCCATTGATTTTTTGACCCAAAACGTGACTTGCATTTTTTAAGTTAATCAACCGGAAGTCAATAAAAAAACTTTTTTTAGTTGTGTGTCCACAAAAAGTTACATAACTAAACTCTTGGCACATTTTGTTTTGAATTGGAATTAGTCAACATTCACGTAGTTTCCGAAAATGGGTTAATTTTTGTGTCGCAGAGTTAATTTTGGAGACACTGGGACAGGTAACCAAAATATGGACAGTCTCGTTCAAAACGGGACGTCTGGTCACGTTAATTACAGGTAAGTACCTAAGTACTGCATAATTGTGTGCGCTAACACAGATGCACGTAATCTCAGAGCGCAGTGAGATGGGTAAAATATTTTTAAGTAAAATATTTAGGTATATAGCTAGGCCAGTAGTTTTTAGTTTTAGTCTTTATGACTTACAAACAAAAAAACAATTCTGCTGTCATTAGGAAAAAGGGTACATCTGACATTTTATTTCGTAACTAAGTTACTAACATAATCGGAGTCAGTAAAATATACTGATTCCGATGATATCTATAAATAACTCAATTACGAAAAAAATGTCAGATGACCCTTTTTCTTTATGACGGCAGAATTCTTCTCTTGTTGTAATATTAATTTTGTATAATGCGTAATATGTAGGTACTTATTTCTCTTTACATTCTGCAGTAGATCTGGCATATACCCCTATGTAGAAAGAAAGAAAGAAAGAAAAACATTTATTTGACAAAGACAGGACACACAAAATTAAATGATAAAAAAAGAAGCACATAGAAAGAGAAAAAAAAACAAACAAAAGAAAAAAAAATTAAAAACAAGAGTGTGACCTATCAGTGTCAAACATGGACATTGCTCAGTAAACGCTGTGAGTGCCTACTAGAGGCGACCCACAAATACATATTATAAAGTAAGTATATATCAGTACCAAAAGAGGCAATTAAATGATTTTACGGATGTAATTCTGTTTAGCATATCGCGTGCATTCTGCTAAACAATTTCGCAACACATTATCTACTAAAGTATTCACCTAGAAATCGGTAAGCAACACGATTAATTTTAACGAAAATCCAACGAAAGACCTTGTTATAGTTTTAAAAATAATTCACGTACGCGCTCGAGACGGGATGCAGTATTCAAACGGGATTGCGTGAAGCGCGCATGTCTTAGAGCGCCGAGGAAACATTTTTTTTTAACGCCATCATGAATATTACATAAATTGATTGACTAAGTATATTAGCTCAAATAAATAAAAACAAGTGAAGTTAATAATGAGGAATTCTAAATAATAGTTGTGAACATGAGTTTCGAAGATATAACACCAAGCACTGTCCTTCATTGGAATTACAGAGGTTTCACCGAATTTCCATTAAACCAAATAAATGGTGAAGAATCTGAAATCACAGATATTTATCTAAAAGAGAATTTGCTAACCAAACTTCCTAGTAACATAGGAGTTTTGGAACATCTTGAAAGTTTGTATGTGAGCGGGAATGATATAACGGAGTTACCTAAAGAGATATCTAAATTACGATGTCTCAAGTGTTTAGATGTTAGTGGAAATAGATTAAAGCAAATTCCCGAAGAGATAGGCGAAGCGAAGAACCTCAAGTTTCTGATACTAGATGAAAATGAGTTAACTGAGCTGCCGTTAAGGATTGCAGAGCTAAGGCAGCTACGGTATCTATCGGTTTGTGGTAATTTAATACTTTATTCGATATCAATGTTGTGTTTGTTTACGTTGAGTTTGTGTATTACAGTAATGTGTGTGTTTGTAAGATTGCCAAGTGCTGTGTTGATTTGGTTGGTGGTGAGCTTAATCTAAATATCTACCCCCGTATTCATAAACGTATTTTAACTAAAGAGCCTTATAACTTTTTATAAATAAGGCCGCTAATCTTTATATAGTATGTTTAAAAGAAAGTCGTGTTAGTTACACTATTTATAACTCAAGAAAGGCTGAACCGATTTGGCTGAAAATTGGTGGGGAGGTAGCATAGAACCAGGAGACGGACAAAAGATACTCTTGATCCCGTTGCGTTCCCGTGGGACGTAACGGGATCAAGAGACAACCGCGACATTTGCCTGGGTGTCATAGCTTTCAAACGGATGATTTTGATTGTTTGTTTTGCCAAAGCAGACTTGATTGTGTGTTCTTTCCAAGGATGGAAAGTCTATCAAAAAGTTATGTTACAACTTTTAGATATTAATTTTTTGGTTAAATACCGATATCTACCTACCCGTGCGAAGCTGGGGCGGGCCGCTAGTGAAATAATAAACAAATAAAATAGGTAACTGGTTTTTATGATTTTTGTTTTGATGCATTTGTGTCCACCCGAATAGCAGAAAAAAATGCAGTTGTACAAATTTCGAGCTAATATTGTCTTATAGCTACTAGTAAATTTGAATTTGAACATTTTAAAACTGTTGATTTAAACTGTGATTAACCACAATACTAAAGTCCCAATAAAGACAAGGTTTTGCATAGTCATCATCATAGAACTAAAACAAAGTTCTTTTTCGTGGCCTGGATCCATTCATAGATAATAGACATAGAATTAAATAGTTAAGTGCCTCGTACGTTTGATCGCTTTTTAAATATCTCAGCAATATTGTAGTTGGAAATGAAATAGATCGCAGGTTCAATTCTGAATGGCGCCCAGATATGGTGGGAATCGTTTCACCACCACTTAATGTTGGTAAAGTAAAACATCCTAAGGTAACTGTCAAGATAGGAATGTGTGGATTAAGAGATATACACACGCTAAGACAGAAAAATTAGGATAGACTAAGACCTGTGCCTAGCACTATCTGTCTGGGCGTCACAACAAATACAAATAAAAAGCAAATAAAATAAATTAACACTAACCCATTAGACTAAGTTTGAAACTTGAAATAAATGGTATCAATGTTATTATTAGGGTTGTTTAAACTACGCAATATGGACGTATAACTGTTATTGAATCAACTGTTACAGTGATATAATAAAATACTAAAATCGTATTGTGAACTTAATAAGATATTGTGTTTTGGTGTTACATTACTGTGGTGTTTTGCTTTTTCGAACATTTCAAGTTTCTTAAAATCCATTTCATCACAAGCACTGTCGAGTACGGTTAAACAAGCCAGTATAGCACGCTCGCTTTTACTGTCGTCATTAACTTCAGACAGTAGTTTAGGCGCCAGATAACGAACTATCCTCTATAAATCAACTCGTTTCCTTATTGATTTGAGCGACCCATTTTATCTGTTTAACTTGTTGTGTAAGACCACCAAGAAGTGTTTGAATTTACAAGTGTTTTGGGCTTTATTTCTAAGGAAACGTAAACTGAATGATAGTTTCAGTAGTAATGGTTACTTGTTTATTGTTTTAATATCCGGATGACTCAGCTTGCTCAGTATTTTTTTTTAAATGACATTTTCTAAAAATGATTCCTAGCTATATCGATTTATCGCCCCCGAAACCCCATAGATACTAAATTTTATAAAAATCGTTGGAGCCGATTCCGAGATTCCAATTATATATCTATATACAAGAATTGCTCATTTAAAGATATAAGATTATTGCAACTGCATTTGCAACTAACAAGTCATCATCATTGCCTTTGCCTTTTCCCATTTCTATTGGGGTCGGCTCCCAGTCTAACCTGATGCGACTAGCTACCAGAATTATACGAGCGACTGCCATCAGACCTCGAAACCCGTAGGGAACCAGTAGCCGAGATAGTTAGACCAGGTGTCAGATTATATTGGCTTCTGACTACATGTAACGATTGTCATAGATGTGTTAAATGACAACCAGGACCGACGGCTTAACGTGCTCTCCGAGGCACGGAGAGAGTCCCTCAACCAACCAGACGCCAAAACAGATATTTGTTGTTTCACAAATATTGTCCGGGGCGGGAATCGAACCCGCGACCTCCCGGGTAGAGCCCAATCGGACGGCTTACACCGCTCAACTACCGTCCAACTAATTTGCAACTAACAAGTACTCTAGGTATATTTAGGATCTAGGTAGTATGTTAACTTGTTATTGCATTTTAGGCAACACAAGGTTTGGTGCAGATGAATCTACTGATAAAATCAATAAAAAAAATTAATAGTTTGCAATTATCATTACGTAGTGTTTTCTTAGATTTACGCAAATATCACACATTGAAATAAAACAATTTTTCAACGGATTTATCTCGTATGTTTTAGATTTTAGATCCCGAAGTTTCAAAGTCTTTTCAGACTTCATAGTCATGGTCCGTTATAAAATTGTTATATTTCAATTATCATAACGCAAATTTTTTGCACTTTTAATGTTTTCAATATAACTTTATTACAATTTCCATTCTTCTAGACAACAAATTGCAATGGTTACCACAACGTCCTGTTTTCAATCACCATCACTGCGAATTTAGATTCTGGAGAAACCCAAGTCTAAAGACTTTGCCGTACTCACTTTGGTATCATATGTTCCGGGATCAGCAAACTAGATGTCTCAATATTGGGTAAGTTTCTACGACGCTTATTTGGCAACTTCTATAAATCGTTAGTCACTTCAACCCTTTTTAGTGTTCCACTGCTGGGCACGGGTCTTATCTCAACTATCTTATGAGCTGAGAGAGTTTGGGCCTTAATCCACACACGCTGGCCAATTTCGGGTTGGTGGATGTCACATGTCCTCAAATGATTAGTTCTAAGACATGCCGGTTTCCTCACGATGTTTTCCTTCACCGATATTGAGCAGCAGTGATGAAACAATTCACACAAAGATGTGTGGGCGCGATTGGGATTCGAACCCGCGACCTTATATTTCAATGGCGAGGCTAGTACCGCTGCGCCACCGCTGCTCTAATCGTTAGTGAGCTACATAAATAACTATGATGATAGTTTTATCAGTTTAGAACAATTCTTATGAACCTATAAGAAATTAAAGGGGACACAGGACAGTAGAATGCAGTGACTGAATGGACAACAGATTTTGGATAGTTCCCCTATTTCTACACTAAATCTAGAAAACATTTTTATCCTCTTAGTAGACCTATTCTACTTGTAGTTACGCAGTTTCTGATTTGACACGATACGATATGGTGATGTGATGTGATGTGCTATGATGTAATGTGATACGATACGTGTATGAGTGTGTTACTTTTATCTTTTACTAGCTTTGCGTCGGCAGCTTCGCCCACATCAATAATTATAATATCATGCCTAGCAGTGGAATAAAAAGTAGCCTGTAGCCTGTCTCAATACATGGGATATCTAACAATGCAATAATTTTTGAATTTGGACCGGTAGTTCCTAAGATTAGCGCGTTTAACCAAACAAACTCGTCAGCTAAATAATATAAATAAATTAATTAATATTCTGGGACATTAACACACACGGTCATCTGGTCAGAAGCTAAGCAGAGCTTGTGTTATGGAAACCAGATATATACTTATAATAGATATTTACACCCAGACTAGATACAAACACAAATGTTCATCACTAATGTTTGTCTCGGGTGGGAATCGAACCCACGACCTGCGGCGTGAAAAGCAAGTATCTTACCGACCACGGCACCGGCCCGTCAAGAAAGTAAGAAGTACAGAAACTTATAGGCTATATTCTAATAATTAAAACTATAACTATTAATATTAATGTTTTCAGGTGTCTACTTACCGTAAATACTGAAGACAAACAAATAACAGGTCATCAATGTAAATTAAAAGTTATCCAAGACTCCAAAGAAACTGAAATACTTATAAGTCAATCACAATATAATGTAATACTAGATCCGAGTTTTTACTCACCACCAAGTCTGTACGAGATTACCAAAAGGTTTATATACGAAATGATAAATGCTACAGTGAACAAAATTAACCCAAAGACTTTTAGCTTGTATTCAGAGAATTTCAGACATAGTTTTCATAACGAAGAAAATAATAACATAAACGATCTACAAAGAAATTTTAAAGCAATCAGTTTAAATGGTAAAAGAGAGAATATTTGTGATGTCAACGGAAACGATTACATAGCAACCATGAGAGAAGCAAAATACAAGAAAAGTGCTAAAACGTATTACGCGCCAGCTGATGTTATTAAAGAGAATTTGAATTTTTTGCCGAATTTCGTGAAATCTGAATTAAGCAATGGACCTATTTCAAGATGTGAAAACTTGAATTGTAAAAAGGCGATATTTGATTGGGTGTACTATGAATTTTGTTTTGGGTAAGTTAGAAAGTATTTTTATTTTATCTACATAGATACGTGTTACAAATCAGAAAACAACAGACGATAATAATAAACTTGTTAGAATATTTTTATCAATACACAGTTTGCTAAAATTGCCTCATCTTTAGAGGTGGTGCAGTGGGACCACATAAATGAAATTAAAAGACACGTCTTGGCTTTACTTTACATAAACTAAGTCACTTTTAATATGATGTAGTTGAAATATAACTGCCTCGATATGGTCTTTTGATTTTGGGTCGGGCAAAAAATCCTTTTTATTAGGTGTACTTTGAAAAATCTTAGTTGCAGTTGCAGCTTAAAGTTTCGAATTGTGGCCGATTAACAGCTATAGACTGACATATCAGTAATATTTACCTCTGCTTATATCTCTAGGTGTTCATGATGAGTGTTATGTTATCGAAATTGTAGGATTAAAATTTCCATTTTCCATGCTTGTGAACTTGTGATAGACCTTGTTAAAGTTTTAGTTAATATTACATTCTCCTTGTTTAAAACATTTGTATTGCAGGGAGCTGATGTTAATTGACAAGCTTGAAGAGGTTCTCTTAAGTGCTACGTTCTGTTCTAAATATTGTGCTGATTATTGGAAGAGAAGTAAAACTACTATACCATGGACGTTATTGTAAAGCTGCATATGGTGCGATACAGAATTAGTTCTATGAATGACCTATCAACCTAATTTAAATGGCTCATCTGTTAGTTAATAAATAATAAAAATAATAGTTTTTTACTAGAAGTTTTAATGTATTTCAATGAATTATCAAAATTTTGTTATTTTAACATTATTTTTATGCTGATTAAGATTAACTATTAAACTATTCACTATGTCTATGGTAACATAATTAGTTACGAAGATAAGAAGCACTAGGTCAGGTAAGGTAAAAGAAATGGTTAGGTTAGGTCAGTGGTAAGAAGCCTATAATTTTTTTGACTGCCCTAGACGCGGCCAAGATTAACCTGGCTAAAATTAAGGGTTTAATCTGCCCCCGTATTATTATTTATTCTGCAATAGGCTTGCGCTTGACGACAACATTGTAATCTACGACACGGAACGATTGCCCGTTAAGATAAATTTTATAAATATTAATTGATTAAGAATTAAAATGAACCTAATGATAATCATCAAGAAATCTGACTCCTACTTCTTCTTATTCTTATTCTTTATAGTACACAATACACTTGCATAAACAATGATAAATAGGAAACAGCAATTTACACAGGCGAGCTTAATTCAAATATGAATTTTCTACCAGCAAACCTCAAGTGGAGAAAACTTGCGGAATGGGTAGAAGTGCACAACAAATAACTTTACATATATACATATACCTATATACTAACACTACATACTTCTTCTTTTAATTATGGCCTCTGAAAATTTTTTTCCACAATTTTGCCAATGTCAAGGTTTAACCTGCCAAAATTGGCCATAAACACAGACAAAGAGAATATTATCCCCACAACACAGACTTTTATAAACTAACCTATACTATTACAAGTACTATAGGTGCTTTTGAAGATAATAAATATTTATTTAAAAATCTGTGGCCATGAGTTAGGCTTTTTGAAGTAGTCTGTGGCATGAATAAGTCCAAGTAAATCCCACAAAACTTAAAAATAAAATATATAATAAGTACAATTTTTATTTATTAATAAAAAATGTACCGTAAGCAAAAAGAGAAAGACGAACAGAAGGAATCAATAAATGACCACAATTATTTCAAAGGTCATAATTGCTATTTACCAGCTGATAAATTGACAGCTTACGTTATAAAATTGCAAGGTTGGAGAAAGATATTCTTCGATTTAATATCAGTGAGAGCTGATGATATCAGGGCTCTCAATTTGTACAGGTAAGAAGTCTTCTCTGCTTTTAACACACTTTTGATAGCTTAGTTTGTAAAGATCATGTTTTTACTTGTTTAGGTACTTATTCCATTGGCTCTGTAATGAATTCCAGTTAGGAACCGACGGAGGACTGGTGGCTCCAGGACCTCCTTATCGACGGTGCTGGTCGTGCCCGGATTAAAACACCGATGGTTCACTGTTCACTCGTTCATTTATTCACCATAGTACGATCTGGTTGCCGACTGCGATGCAACGCAGTACTTTATACGGCTTAAGTACAAAATATTGATGTCACAACGACAGGCTCGGATGACGAGCCCGTGTGGAGGACTGACCAATCTCGTCCGTTTTGGGGCGGAGCTAAATTTCCCCTAATTTTAATCTACAATGTGATTGGTCAGTCCCCCTTACAAGAATAGGTTTTTATAACTCATTACCTTATATGGTCACGTTTTTCGCCGTTTCCAAGAAACGGCTTATCGCTTTCTAGGAAACGGCTTCTCGCCTCGTAGCGCCTAAGTTTAATAAAATCTACCTACTTCTTGTTTCTTTTCCCAGACCTACTGCTTATTTATCCTATTATGTTTCCCCACATTAAAACACTATAGTTTCCTCATTTATTTCCAAAAAACCCTACTAATTACCCTTATCACAAGATTACTTGTTATCATAATACATCATTTAAGAGACTATTTCTTCCTAGTCACATACACAGTAACTTACTAACAATAATAATATACAAACAAATATGTTATCTCTTATCAGCTAACTATAAAACATATTAACAAATCTAAGTTATGTTATTAACCTAATTAGTCATTGTCAGCGATGTCGCCAACAATCTCCCCTCCAGTGCACGACGCCTCGGGCACTTCCTCTCCCGGTCGCGACGTCGCTGCAACCTGGATCAGCCGGGACACTGGTCGTCGCATGATGCCTCCCTTCGTTCGCACGTTCGCTACTCTTATCCTCCCGTCGGGGCCTGGGAATACTTGGACTATTACTCCCTTCGGCCATATGTTGCGCGGTAGCGACGCGTCGGCGACGATCACCACATCACCCGGCCGGAACTCCAGCGCTGCTTTCTTCTTCATACTTCTGGGCATGAGAGTGGGTAGATACTCTCTTAGCCATCTGCCCCAGAAGTGGTCGGCCATCCTCTGTGCCGTTTTCCAATTAGGCTTCCCGATCAGATCGCTGTCCGCGTACTCTCCTAAGGTCGTTAACCCGCACGACCTCCCGATCAAGAAATGGTTCGGGGTCAACGCCTCTTCGTCCGCTGGGTCGGCGCTCAGGTACGTAAGCGGACGTGAATTCACAGTGTGCTCCACCTCAGTGAGGAGCGTGTACAAAACCTCTTCTGGCGGACTTCGCTCTCCCAGCACGGCGACGAGGGCGGTCTTTACCGATTGCACAAGTCGCTCCCACGCTCCTCCCATGTTCGGCGCTCCAGGAGGTATGTACTTCCACGTGAAGCCTTCTTTTTCTGCAGCTCGTCTCAGGTCGTCCTGTCTGATCTTCTCTACTTCTTTTTTCAATTCGTTGTCTGCTCCCACGAAATTGGTTCCATTGTCGCTAAACATCACTCGCGGCGTCCCCCGCCGCGCAGCCATCCGTCTCAGCGCCATAATCATAGAACTCGTGGATAATGATGCAGCGAGCTCTATGTGTACTGCCCTCGTTGTTAGGCACGTGAAGAGCGCTCCCCAGCGCTTTTCCCGACGTCGCCCGATGGTGACGTGCATCGGTCCGAAATAGTCGACCCCGGTGCACGTGAAGGGTGGCTGGTTGTATGCCAGACGTTCACGTGGCAGATCCCCTTGCGGCGGCGTCCCCGGGTTGCGTCTCTTCAGTTTGCACCACTGGCAGTTGCGAACTTCCTTTCGCACGGCGTTGCGCAGAGCCAAAATCCAATACTTCTGACGGAGCTCGTTGATCACGGTGGCGTGGTTGCCGTGATGAAGCCGCTGGTGGTAGTACCTGATTAGAAGGCGCGGTACCGCGTCTCTCCCGTCTAACACGGGCGGCGCGTGCTCCCCTCCGTGCGCGAATTTCTTTGTCCGACCGCTGAGACGTAGCAGACCCTCTTCGTCGGTGGCTACGTCTATCCTTCGCAGACGGTTGGACTCGCCAAAGGATCTTCTCTGGCTCTGACGAATTAGCGACTTCTCAGCTTTCTCTAAGTATTTCACGTCTATAGGAGCGACGATCGACTTGTTCTTTACCGGTCCACCGACTGTCCGCCTTTTCTGTCCGCACCTCTCCGCGAACTCGAACAGCCGGGCCGTAGTTCTAAGCAGCCTTGTCCAGCTACTAAATCTGTCCGGGTCGGGAGTCCTGGTATCTGCGCCGTCGCCTTGTTTGACGGCGCAGACTACTCTTCGTTCTTCAGAGCTCCCTTCCGTTTCCGACGTTATTTCCTTTTTCGGCCATTCTGAACTCGGCCGGTACAAGAATTCCGGCCCGTTGAACCACCTAGCTTGGTTGTCGAACTTCCTCGGCAGGCTCCTTGTGGCGTCGTCGGCTGGATTCTCTTTTGTAGGGACCCATCTCCACTCGCCGGGCTTCGTGAGATCCTCTATCTCGGCCAGGCGGTGCGCGACGAAAGCTTTAAATCTGCGTGGGTCGGACTTGATCCACTGCAGGACGGTAGTGGAGTCGGACCAGAAAACTCTGGATGTTATCTCCAGGTCCGTCTCGCTCGTGATGTTGGCGGCGAGTCTTGCTCCTAACAGTGCGGCCTGCAGCTCCAGTCGAGGGATCGAAACCGGCTTAACCGGTGCGACCCTGGCTTTCCCGCCATCAATCGTACGTAGACGTCCCCGTGCTCGTCCTCGGTTCGCCAGAAGACGGCAGCTGCATACATCGTCTCGCTTGCGTCTACGAACGTGTGCATTTCGCCCGTCCCCGAGTGCGGCGCCAAACATCTAGGAATTTTCAGCTCGTTTAGCGTAGCCACGTTGCTCACGTATCTATCCCAGACGTCGCGCTGCTCCTCGTTGATCGTTTCGTCCCATTCTATTCCAGCCCTCCACAAGTCCTGGATCAGTTTCTTGCCCTCGATCAGGGCCGGGGCGGCGAGACCCATTGGGTCAAAGGTCGACATGACCGCGCTGGTCACTTCTCTCTTGGTTGGGGCTCTTGTTCTCTCGTAAACTTCGGGCGGCGTATTCCTGAGGCCGGCGTTGAAGGCCAGCGCGTCTTCCTGTATACACCATCTCATACCCAATGTTTTCTCCTCGTTCCCGAGCCTCCTCTCGCTCGGGTTTTCTCCTTTGCCTAAGCTCGCCAGGGCTTTCTCCTCGTTGCTGGCCCACTGGCGAAGCTCAAACCCGGCCGATGCGTGTATCGTATTTACCGCGTTGGCTACACGGTTGGCTTCCTCTGACGTCCTGAAGCTCTGCAGATAGTCGTCCATGTAGTGGTGACGAACTATCGCCCTCGCTGCTTCCGGCTGCTCCGCTTCGTGTTTCTCGGCGTGGAGATTTTTGACGTATATTGCGGTCGCCGGTGAACACGCTGCGCCGAAGATCACTGACGTCATCCGGTACTCTTTCGGTCTATCTTTTCGCTCTTCTCCCCGCCACAGGAAGCGTAGGCAGTCTCGGTCTTCTTCTTTCATTTTAATTCGCAAAAACATCTCCTTTATGTCTGCGACTACAGCTACGGGTCCCTCCCTGAAGCGAAGGAGTACTCCGAATAACGACTGGAGCAGATCGGGGCCAGGAAGCAGCGCGTCGTTCAAACTTTTCCCTTCAAAGCGGGCCGCGGCGTCGAACACGATACGCATTTTCTTTTTCTGCGGGTGCACTACCGCGAAGTGCGGTAGGTAAAAGGTGCGCCCGGGCTGCGAGGGCGCGGGAGCCTCCTCTGCGTACCCCTTCTCCAGTAGATTATCTATCTGCGTCTTATATTCTTTCTTGAGGGCTTCGTTTCTATCTATCTTTCTCTCTACACCCAGGAGCCTATTATACGCCTGGGCGTAGTTGTCAGGCAGCACCTCGTCTTCCTTTTTCCACAGCAAACCAGTCTCGTACCTCCCGTCTGGAAGTTGCCTCGTAGTGGCGTTCAATATTGACAGTGCTCGTTGATCTGCGTCGTTACTCGGGCGTCGAAGTTTTATGCCGATGGAGTCCAACTCAAAGTGTTGCTTTATTAACTTCTCAATGCTTTCTTCACTGTCGGCGGCTCGACAGTGGTTGACGAAACCGACCGACGTGGCGGCTATCCCAGTGCAACACCCGTGCAGGACCCAACCGAGCCCGGTGAGTGACGCGGCAGGTTCATTTCTCTTCCCTTTGAGTACCTTTCTTGACACTATCAAATCCCAGTTATCTTGGCCAATCAGGAGCGCTGGTTTCTCCTCTCCATACGAGAGCTCATCTAGTTTCCCCTTCAAATGGACGCAGTTCTCAATATCCCTCTTGTTAACGTGCTGCGGCGACAAACTCAGCTTTTCTACGGTGCGCACGCCCCTTAGAATCTTCTTGTCTTTCTTGTGCGCACCTTTAATTTTCAGGTTCATCTTCAGCGAGTCCTTCTTCTCAATTATTCTGCCACCGACGGTCTCCAGGACGAGAGGTACTTTCTCGCCGGTGGCTCCGATGCTCGCAGCGACGGCAGAGTCCAACAGCGACACCGTGGACCCTTCATCCAGTAACGCCAGGATCCTCTCTGATCCTTTAGGGCCGTAGACGTCCACAGGGATCATCTTCAAATATATCTTCGTTCCATCGGCCGTAGCGTATACTGGTTTCACGATTTCTTCTTCATTGCCCTTCCCTGGCTTCTCCCGCTGCGAAGATGGTGCCGTTGCCGTTGAGTTGGCAGGCTCCGAGTGCAGCATACTGTGGTGCGATCGCTTGCACCTCTTGCAGGGCGGCGCCCTGCAATCGTTCCTCAAATGTCTCCTGCGCAGGCAACGGAAGCATAGCTTGTTCCTCCTCGCTACCTCCCACCTTGCGTCTATGGAAGAGTTCCTGAACCTGACGCATTCAGTGATCCAGTGTTCTCCCCCACATTGGAGACAGTGCTTCTTAAAAGCTTCTCTGTTCGTCGCGATCGTTTCATATTCTTCATATTCCCCGTATTCCTCTTTCGCCGTATGCACAGGATATCTGCGTTCGGTTACCCGCTTCCTGTCGGGTGCTGTGCCCTCCGGCGGCGCGTACGTGCTGCACAACTCTGCTTCGTAGTCCAGGAACTTTTTCAACTTTACCAACTCTGGTTCTTCCTCGTAAGCGCGAGCGCGGCTGAAATCTAGCCAACGGTATCGCATGATCGGCGATAGTTTTTCGACGATACATTTGCTCATTTCGGGTGAGTGAAGATAGTGTGGCTTGTTCAGTGCACTTATCGTGGTCACGGCGTTGCTGATCTTGCCTGCGAAGATGCATACTTCTTTGGGCGTGTCCCCCGCTCTAGGTAGCTCCCTTAACCGTTGGAGCTCGGTCAGCGCCAGCTGATCTGGTCTGCCGAACCTTCTTTCCAGAGCGGTGACAACCTCGTCCGGATCCGAAGCGACGAACAGCAAGCTTCTCACTGCTTCCTTCGCCGGACCCTTGATGGACTTCCTCAGTCGCGCCATGTTGTATACGTCGGTGCACGATGCCTTGCTGTCTTCGTACGCCCTCTTGAACGGCAGCCAGTCTTCGTGGGAACCGAGAAACTCGGGAAGATCCCATAGCTTCGGCGAGTTCTGGTTTACCTGGCTGCTCTTCGTTGCGCTGACGATGGCCTCTGCAAGCTCCTTCAAATCACTTCTTTTTTCAGGTTGTACGTACGCGTGTTCGTTGTGTTCTTTCTCCTCGATGTAGGCGGCTGTGTGATCCACCCAGTTCTCGACGTGGGCAGACCTCTCAATTTCGAATTCTTCATCCAGCCCCTCTTCTGATTCACACTGCACCAGCTCTAGTTCCGTCTCCGCGACGGCTACTGCATTCTGTGCGACTTCCAATTGTTTTCTCTGTAGTTCCAGCCGGGCCTCGAGTTCCATTCTTCTCGTCGACTTCGTCGATCTCGCGGTCAATTTTCTTTGCGGTACCACGGTCTCTGCAGACGCGTACAGTGGGACTGCCGTGGCCTTCCCTCCATTGTTCTGCGACCTTGTGGTCCGCGACGAAGTCGCATTCCCATTCGGCGGCACGTTCTGTGCCTTTGTACTTACTGGATCGGGGCGCGCTGAGAGTGTGCGCACTGTAGAGCTGGTGGGCGGCGCGGTGAATACCGCGGCTTGCTCGGCATCTCGCGGAGCGGTGGGTGGCGCAGCCACGTCCCGGGCGCCTTGCGGCGCGGAGACGTGCGGAGCGCCGTGCGGCGCCGTGACGGTTGCCGTGGCGCGCGGCGCAGCCACGTCTCGGGCAATCAGAGGTGCGGAGACGTGCGGAGCACCGTGCGGCGCCGTGACGGTCGCCGTGGCAGTCGGCGTGGCAGTCTGCGCGGCTGTTCGCGGCGCTGCTGTGAGAGGGCGTCTGGCGGAGGTGGCGGCGGCGGCCGCGGCGGCGAGGAGCGGCGTGGCCTGGTGTGCGGCGATCAGCGGTGGCGGCGGCGGCGCTGCGGCGGCAGCGGCGGCGGCGGCGGCGGCACGGGTTCTGATTCCCGTCGATGTATCGCCGGATGCGGCGGTCGAACTAGTCTCCGTAGCTGGCGTATTCATGGACCAGTCCGACACCTCCGCAGACTCCTCCCTCTCGGATCGTGATCGCGTCGGCGGTGATCCAGATCGTACGATCGGCATTTTTCCAGGTCTTCTGTTCGGCTCCTATCCGGCTCGCAAGGACCAACAATTGTAATGAATTCCAGTTAGGAACCGACGGAGGACTGGTGGCTCCAGGACCTCCTTATCGACGGTGCTGGTCGTGCCCGGATTAAAACACCGATGGTTCACTGTTCACTCGTTCATTTATTCACCATAGTACGATCTGGTTGCCGACTGCGATGCAACGCAGTACTTTATACGGCTTAAGTACAAAATATTGATGTCACAACGACAGGCTCGGATGACGAGCCCGTGTGGAGGACTGACCAATCTCGTCCGTTTTGGGGCGGAGCTAAATTTCCCCTAATTTTAATCTACAATGTGATTGGTCAGTCCCCCTTACAAGAATAGGTTTTTATAACTCATTACCTTATATGGTCACGTTTTTCGCCGTTTCCAAGAAACGGCTTATCGCTTTCTAGGAAACGGCTTCTCGCCTCGTAGCGCCTAAGTTTAATAAAATCTACCTACTTCTTGTTTCTTTTCCCAGACCTACTGCTTATTTATCCTATTATGTTTCCCCACATTAAAACACTATAGTTTCCTCATTTATTTCCAAAAAACCCTACTAATTACCCTTATCACAAGATTACTTGTTATCATAATACATCATTTAAGAGACTATTTCTTCCTAGTCACATACACAGTAACTTACTAACAATAATAATATACAAACAAATATGTTATCTCTTATCAGCTAACTATAAAACATATTAACAAATCTAAGTTATGTTATTAACCTAATTAGTCATTGTCAGCGATGTCGCCAACAGGCTCAATGACCTAAAATGTCTCTTGGATCCCTATAAGAGTTTTTGCCACTTTTCGTGATCCCTGGCATCTTCTCGCCAATCGCTAGCTTGAAGTTCTCATATGTCTGTCTCAATTCTATCATTCCAGCGATATCTCGATAACCTACTGGGCGTAGTCACCCTGTAGGACGTCCAAGGTATGCTCTTTCACGCAGCGATCCTCTCCCATTCTTACAATGTAGCCGAGCCCGGAGCCAAGGTCGTGTTTCACTTCAACCCCTTTTTTTAGTGTCCCACAGCTGGGCACGGTCTTCTCTCAACTATCTCATTAGTTGAGAGAGTTTACGTTGGCCCAGTGCGGGTTGGTGGATGTCACATGTCCTCGAATGATTAGTTCTTAGACATGCCTGTTTCCTCACGATGTTTTCCTTCACCTATATTGAGCAGCGGATATGAAACAATTCACACAAAGATGTTTGGACGCGACCAGGATTCGAACCCGCGACCTTATTTTTCTAAGGCGAGGCCCGTACCACTGCGCCACCGCTGCGCACAGCCGAAACGAATTGCTTAGTGATCATCATTCTCAGCCTTTATAGCTGACCACCGCTCTAATAAGCGACATTACATTCTGTCTTCTGTTTCGGCTGGTCGCACTATATGACTCTCAGATACATTTCCCAAATTGGAGGCGTCTTACACTAGTCTCTTAGAAAGATATGGCCAGAACTTTGCCATTTTAACATGTTTATTCTCTGTGATATTTGTAATTCTTTTCTGAATAACCTAATTGCGAATTGTATCCCAAGCATAACCACACTGGCAACGATAGATAGTTTACTTTTATAAACTTTACTATAGATACTAGGTATACATTTGCACTTGTTATTCATCAGATCCTACGCCGCTCTGTGTACGCAAAAATACGAACATTACAACGAATGTTCCTGGACAATACACCCATTTAGTAAACTACGGTTTTGGTATGAGTTTATCTTCGTAATCATAAATATCTTGTATCCTTTACTTCTCGCAATACATTACAGTGAAAACCATTTGGATATTGAAGTAAGTGAACTGTAGCTTTTAGAATCTTTAGTGGTTACAGCTTTACTTGGTAGGTAAACATAGTCGGTATTTAGCTTTTAAAAAATATATGAACCGACTTCAATGTTTTAACAATAACTCAAAACCTTCTGAACCGATTTTGATAAGCTTGAAAAGGGATCACATGGAATGTATATACCTACCGTTTGAAAAAGAAATATGAATACATATCAAAATCCTAAAATTGGCTGAATCGCAAAACCAACATATTTACCTAACGGATACCTAATATCTAACGGGGTCAGACCAACTTAATTGAAAGCGTTTTTATACGATTCGAACTAAGTTGTTCTGATACAACACACTAAGTATCTACTTCTTTTAAAAAAGAAAAAAAACCCTACTGATGGTTTTGGAAGTGTTTTAGTTACTAGTCATTCACTGCACGGTAAAAAAAGAAATTGGACTATTGTTGAGTAACTATAGTTCCATTCAGCTATACAATTCCAATATATGCTGTTCTCGCATTGTATAGGATATCCGAAAAAGGAGAGATCAGCTTTTTACTGGAATTGTATAGCTCGATGTGTACTCGCGTATCAAATAAAATAAGGCATTTTTCATTTCCTTCATTACATATAAAGAAAATAAAACAGTCGAAATAAGAACCTAAATATTTTTGAAGTTTTTAGTGTTGTAAACAGTGGTTTCGTTGGTAAAACTATGGGCTAAACTAGGTTCATTTATTTTCAGTGTCCTTTCAACACTCTCAAGCAAAGTTGTCATGCAATTTTCATATTTCAAGTGATTATAAATTTCTTCACTGGATACGTTATAGGGAAATCTTCAAAAACAACAGTTATGAATTTGAAAAAAATATGCTGTCACTATCTGAAAACTTGGTTTGCTGTAGATTTGCTTGCAGCTATAGGCTTTATCAGTTCTTTACTGACAAAACACCCTTACATGACCTTTTTAAATATGATAAAATTGATACAAATGCCAAAGTTACATTTCTATACCAAAAATTTTATGACTGTTTTAAGATTGTCTGTGAGTACCTTAACCACTTATCCTTACTTACTCTAGGTACTTCATCATCATCATCATTAGTCAATTCTAAACACTGCTGGACATAGGCCTCTCCTAAAGTACGCCACTGAGAGCGATCCGGGGCTTTTCTCACCCAGTTCTTGCCGATCGCCCTGCTGAGATCGTAATCAGACTAGGCAGAGTTACTAACTTATACTAATATTATAAATGCGAAAGTAACTTTGTCTTTCTGTCGATCTGTCTGTCTTTCTGTCGAAATTTGGTATGAAGATAGAGACCCGGGGAAGGACATAGGATATTTTTTATCTAACTGCGCAATAAGAGGTAAATGGTTTAGCGCGAAAAGCAGCGTATGTTGCTTTTCGCGCTAAACCATTGGCAGATCCGCGGTTGGAAGCTAGTTTTTTTTTTGGTAAATCTATCTTGCTTTTAAAGTACCGCTCTAAATAGTTGAAGTAAATATCAATCCTTTAGTGTCCTGCTGCTGGGCACGGGTCTTCTCTCAACTATCTTAAGAGTTAAGAGAGTTCAGCTTTAGACGTTAATCTACACAAGCGGGCCAAATGCAGTTTAGTGGATGTCACATGTCCTCTAATGACTAGTTCTAAGACATACCTGTTTTTTCTTGATGATTTTTACCGATATTTAGCAGCCTCGATGAAGTTATTCACATACGGGTGGGCACGACTGAGATCGAACCTATGACCTTATATTTCAAAGCCGAGTCTTATACATCTGAAAACTTATCTTTTTAAAATAATTTTACAATCAGCTACTTTTTCAGGCCTACGTTAAAATAATTATAGAGATATGCTTAGCCTTATTTTTATATCTATCTTGGAATATATATTTTCAATTCGCTGTAGAATATTTAGTGGAGATGGATTATAACCCACTTAATCCGAGGAATTGTTCGTGGTTGGCTATGGGCAACCTGTGGAACGAATCTCAGACTGTGAAGCTGCTATATTCTTTGGATAGATCTGGTAAGATCGACATATAACTATTTTCTTTCTCCCGTATGACAAAAAGAAATTTATGCCTAGTTTCAGCTTGTTACTTAAAAAATGTTGGATCTAAATTAAAGTCTAGTTTTAAATCTATTATTGGTAGAGACATTCTTTTCAAAAATAATGTTGGGGAACAATAGCGCCCTTGCGGCACTCTTGAAGATTGCAGTAGGTACCTACTTTTTGACCCAGCTTTGCTTTTTTATGTTTAGGCAAATCAAAATACACGGGCATTACAACATATTATTTATGTAGGTACTCGTACTACTAGTTCTTAACGAAGTTAGCCAATTTCTATTAATTAAGTTGAAACACTAAATAGAATGAATGTTGAGAATCCTTAAGTTTTGTTTCAGTTATTATGCTTACGTCAAACACGAACATGAATATCGTCCGACAGAAAAACTGTTTTGGGACTTTTCTGGTTTTAGCCTGGCTGATTTCTAAGGTACCTAAAGCAATCTAATAATAATAAAAAAGAAATAATAATAAGAATATAATAATAAAAAATGGTTATACACACTATACTATGGCCACTATAATTATCATTATTGACTAAGACAACACAAGGTTGTTTCTCATTTTAGCATTTTTATAGATAGGATAGGTTAAAGGTACCTACCTACTAGAATATTTACTTACTCCATAATATTAATATGTTATCTGTACATTAATAAAAATGTACGAGTTTAAAAGATTATTTAAATTGAACTTATTGTCCTAGTTCACTAGTTAGGGCGGTATTCCAGTAGTAGGTACTTAAGTACCTATCACTGGCGATACATAAGTTATTTAATATAAGGTTATGACCAAAAAGCATATAAACACTATCGGTTATGACCTTAAGACGAGATTCAAAGTTATTTCAAAGTAAAGGAAGCCGACTAGACCATAGAAAAGTAAAGGTTCAGGTTCATCAAATAGGTAATCTCAAGCATTAAGACGTGAGAAACGTTGTTTTACTTTTAGATAATGGTTTACCATTTCACACTAAGATACGTGATAGTACAAATAGGCTACGAATCAGCGCGATCCAACTACCATGTAATGAAAACACAAGTGGAAACTTATATGACGCTCAAAAAATTTCCACCGAGACTCAAGAAGAAGATTTTGAAGTTTTACGCCGTTCGCTTTCAGAGGAATTATATGGCGGTACGTAGGTTCCTACTTACATACGCTACATAACATATAATAGGTACATAGTTCCTTACCAACTTAAGTACTTAAGAACATTATATATCTGAAAAGATACAGCTGTGACATACGGGATAGGCAGTAATAAGTAGCTAGACTCTAACATACATGATGCATGACATCAAACAGAACGCACTACTGAAAATCTAAAAGTCAACTAAGTATCTACTAAATTGTACTGTACCTACCGCATAATCTGAAATTCTATTCAAAACCTTAAATCCGATTGAAAATGCCTATGTCACAAGACACTCCATTCTGACTACTGTTGTAGGTACTACTGTCACTCTGAGAGACATCCTATACTTATGTACTTGCTACTTGTACAAATAGCTCAAACTGACTACTACCAGTTCGGAATAATAATTAATAAGTTTGTCTTTCATTTCATCTCGGAGCTATGAAGCTCCGGACTTTTGGAACCGTGCGTGGGGTCGAAGTCAATACGTAGAGACCCGTTAGACAATAATAAAATTTTGCCCTGCATGTAATGTGGCACCAGCCAACGATTAGGATAATCCCCGGTTAGTGCAGGACTTTTGCAGGATATGGAAACTAAAATCTGGGTTATAGTGGTAGGTGTAAATGGATTAAGTGATGATGACTATGGAATGTATGGTATGCCCCGGCCTGAACAATGTTAATGAACATGAATAAAGTGAGAGGGGGTGACTGGCTCACTCAATAATTGTATTTATTACAGTTTTCTGCCTTCAGGAATCCTTCATACTCAACTGTTTGTCGGGACAACTGCGAGAGGATATTATGATGCACACTGGACGTCAACTGGTTAGAGAACTACCAGTTCTAAAAAATCTGCCGCGGCCTTTGTTAATGCAGATTGCTTTTAAAATGCGTCTTGTGATTTTTATTGCTGGGGACATTATTTTCAAAATTAATACTGTCGGTAAGTTTTTAGTACGGTGCGAGTATTCCAGAAGTAATGATTCTTAATACAAAATTATCATGTTAAAATACCAACAGTGAATTAGTTAGGTCTCAGTCAGCCGTCATGAAAATTGGTTTCCCTTGCCTTTTTCCCATTTCTATTAGGGTCGGCTCACACTCTAACCTGATGTGGTTAGTTATCTGCGATCAAACCTCGAAACCCATAAGTTACCAGTAGCCGAGATGGTTAGAACAGGTGTCAGATTATATTAGGCTTCTGACTAACTGTAACTATTGTCAGAGATATTTAAAATAACAACCGGCACCGATGGCTTAACGCTCTCTACGACCTCGTAGAGAGCGTTAAGCCATATATACCTATAGAGGGTAGGGTTCTTGAACAAACAAAAACCAAAACAAATCTTTGCTTTTACAAAAATATTGTCCGAGGCGGAAATGGAACCCGCGGCCGCATACACAGCTAGACTACAGAGGTCGTCTAAATAAAATAAAAATGATGCCGAGACTTATTTTGCGACTTAGTCACATCCTTCAAAGCATCAAAGTTTGCGTCTAATAAAAGTTAAATATTTGAAAAGACTGAGTGTTTCCATATGTAGAATGGCTGACGCAGTCGGATACGCAAATCCATACGATTATGAGATACCTATCCTAGTAAAATTTAAAGACCGCGGGTGGCCCGATAATAAAATATTATATCGCTATAATTTAATTACAGGAGATTGCCTATTTTTCGTTGATAAAGGAACAGTAGCAATTTACTCAGAATCTGGCAAAGAAATCAGGCACGTAGATGACGGTGATTTCTTCGGTGAACTGACTTTAGTGATGAAACACAGGTTCAGAATAGTCTCTGCGGTTGCAGTAACTAATTGCGAGTTATATCGACTCGATAAAGAAGATTTCGATAACACAATAGCGTACCACCCAACTCTATATGAATATTTTAGAAAGAATGCAATTAGCCGCTTTGAAAAAACTTGTGTTCTTGATGCACATCATAGAGCTGAATTAAGGTCCGCTGATGATAAAAAGGCATCGCCTAACGCATGAAAGTAAATTAAAACCCTACTAAGGTGTTATGCCGAAGCTAGCTGTAGAAAGTAACTGATGGTAATAATTTTTGGCTGACATGCAGCCATAAAATACCTACAGAAAATATTACCAGCTGCGCGATTTGTTTCTGCAGCTGGCCTGAAAGTAGTACTACTTTTAAAGGGCTATTCCAAAGTGGCAATTTTTGACTTTTATATTTTTTCTGTACTGATATGTAGCAGTCATTCAATTTTAAAAATAGTTCAACTTAAGCTGTACGTGTCGTTGAGCAGTTACTTTTTGCAGCCAACTTCAGAATAACACCTTAATTATTTAAAAAAAATGAGAAAGGTACTGTCCCTATTCTTCACCTTAGTATGACTAAACCGCTAAACTGATTTCAATTTAATTTCTATGCAGACAATTTTGGACTATTTTTATGTAGACTCGCGTCAAAAAACAATATTAAGCATTTTTTCATTTCATTTCATCAATTTAGCGGTGTGAGCATAACAAGCTAACAGATGGGACATAGCTAAGTATTTTAAACGTTGGAAAATATATTTGTTTTTGTTTAGAAAACAATTAATTTAATTTTAAGCTAAGTATAAGTTAAGCTATATTATGTTCATGATTAAAACAACTGTTAAGATTTAAATATTTATTTTAATTTTTAAAACCAGCCACCATGACAAGCAGTACAATTTAATTACCCAAATACTGTAAGGGAGTCCCCAAAAAATCATACCCGATTTTTCAGCGTTTAACTACTATTTCTTTGATTAAAAGGGAATGTAATACCTCATATTAACTACATGTTTAAAATGTTAAACGTCAATTTGTGTTTCAAATCGTCTTGATAAGTTTGGGGACTCAAATGTAGAACACACTGAAAATATTTATTTAGTCCCATTATACACCATTTCATTAGACGTGGTGCAGATAGTTTGGTAAATTGCATATGAAAATGTTATTTGTAATTCATTAACACCTTGTTTGTAGTGCACAAAACGTGCTGATAGATCAAGCTTACATAGTTCTACAGTCATTCAACGAAGTTATCATCACCTGGTTCTTGTCTCAGCAGTCCTGTTGATATAACCACTTTCAGACTACTAAATAAATATTTACAGTGTACGCTATCCCTAACAACTTAAGACTCAAAATCCAATAGCCGTGGCTACAATTTCATACATTATCACAACACTTGATTCTTTGTCTTATAATTTAGAAGTAACAATCAGTCGTTTTGAAATAATAAAATAGATTTAAAACTATTTACACAAAGCCTTAAAAACATTGGCAGATACTTTAAGATAATTTAGTTAGTTTCGATAAAATTATGCATCATCGCATCGATTTTATTTAAGAATGTTTAAGTACAAGTATTCAGAGTGGCGTGTTCTCTTTACGTACGGATACCACGTCTACCCTAGTGCGTAAACCTGTTAAGTTGTATAGAAAAATGTACAGCGCCTCTGACGGCGCGTTTTGACGTGACAACGTCTTAAATTAGGTTGCGGCTGGGAGGCACTTATGAAAAAGTGTAACGCTCGGTAACGTTACGATGAGTCACCGAACGAGAGAGAGGCCCGCCGAATGCCTTGCGTCTCTCTCCCACTCAACTATGTTTCATCCTTCTTCCTACTATACGAATGAATATTCACATTAAAATTATTTTACCACTCAAAGTCGTTGTCACGTAAAACTTTCGCCCGTATACCGAATTTACAGGCAACCAATTTTTTTAAATACATTTCTTCATATAAATGTCATGCTTACGTCATAACTCAGACGCTGCACTATGAATCTACGATGTTCTTTACAATGTGAAATTTTAAAACATGATTGTATTCACAACAGCTAGATTTGGTCAATAGTGTTGACTTTCTTTGACAAAAGCACTTTAGACAATCACTTACTGAAACAAGACTTCAAAAAGGAGAATTCAATTCGACACTTTCACTACTCTAGCAATATAGTATTCAATTAGATGGCATTATAGTCACAAAATTAGAATTAATTTGAACCGTAAGTCTTTTACTCAGCTTACAGTAGAGCGAAATGAAGTCATCTAACCTGTAAACAGTGTTTTTCGTACATAAAATTTGCCTAAATTGTTACACACCACTCATGATTTTGAAATTTGTTTAACAATTTGAGCGCAAAAACTTGGTAAATCTCTGTTAAAAAACAAACTCATTCAAACTATAAATAACACTAAAATAATAATTTAAGATTTCATTAAGTCTTCAATTGTTTAAGTTAAATAGAAATACATGATTTTCTTAGCTAGATATGGTAAAAATTAACAATAAGTATAACATAACGCGCGTTATGGCTTTAAAAAGTCCCGGAATAGAGTTGCGTTTTGTTGTACTGGACATATCTGTCAAACAGACCGAATCATTCATTAATTTTTTCATTCACTTTAACCCTTTTTAGTGTCTCACAACTAGGGCACGGGTCTTCTCTAACCGACCAAATATAATATACTAACCCCCGTATTCATAAACGTCTTAGCTCATTATAGCTAAAATAGGTTTATAATTCGTTTGTCTTTGTCTGTCATCTGACATTTAAAATAGTAACAAAGAGACAAAGTCCATTTTAACTAAAGAGTCTTAAAAGATTTTTAGAATAAGATCCGTTAAAATATTATAGACGACCAAAGAGTGCGAGTGAGAACTTTTACAATGCAATTTAAATAAACAAAGGTAAAACTAATGTCAATGCAGTCTTTGTTTGAATCTTTGAATGACAGTTCGACATAAGTCGGCACACTGAAATATAATATTTTAACACATACACATAGTGCCATTTAATCTCAAAGTAAGCAATTCTATTTGCTTGTGTTTTAGGTACTAGGGACTAATGAAAAAAAAAATGTATATAACTATACTAGTTATATACATTTTTTTGTAAATACATATATATTATAGAAAAATACACCCAGACACAGAACAAACAATCATGCAAATTACGAACATTAATGTTAAATTTTGATTTCCACTTTTGTCGCTGACTGTACGTAGTTTTGTGATGTCTTCTCACTGAATGTAACTATAATGCGTGGCTATCGGAATCTGGTAGTAGAACTGTCTCATGTCGTATGGACCGACGGCACTGTGGGATGAGAAAAATATGGGTTCGTTTGACATATCAATATAATGCTTAACTATATCTCTTTTTATCGTGTAATAGGCATGCGCTTGATCACAACTTGTCTGTGTTATGTAATGATGTAGTCTCTTTCTGAAGCTATACGAATATTATAAAGCTGAAATGTTCAAACTAGTCCGATTTAAACAATCGTGAATTGTAAAAATTAAGGAATGCTTTTAATCCTACTATTGGGCATGATATAAAATATAGGTCATGCGGAGAAGCCGCGGGCGGAAAGCTAGTTGCCGTATAAAAGTTTCTTTTACTCGCACTATTTGGTCGTCTAATCTTCTAAGTGACATAGCATCACTACTTCACTTGCTGACTGTACTGCAAGTTGTGCCATAGATGACTTCTAGTTGTTATTATACTTTATATGGCTATCTAATCATCTAGCTTGCTTGTTCTTTAAAACTTAAAGGTTACTTTGTGGATAACGGTGCTGGTTGTGTAATTAACTAAATTGTTATTTAATATTTCTGTTAGGTAATATTTTATTGCACAATTGTTAGTTATCCCGAAACAATAAAAAAAAACTACTACTATATTACTCGAAGATGTAGGAAGCGGTGAATATCACCTACTTTTCGCCGGCTACGTTTAGGTCCCATACGTAATTACTGTTGATCGGACCCAATCCTAAACTTCGACCTGCAACTTAGATTCTTTAAGTATATAAGAAAACTCATTTTACTCGATCCGTGACCTCACGGTTATGACGAAAACAGTCGATATAGCAATTTGTAATAGGAGCTGTTTTTGTCATAGAGAATAAAGTACTGGCTTTAGAGCGCTTTAGCTACTCGCTGGGTACTTACTACGCTTACTCTAAAGCGAACCCAAAACGAAACATTTTGTTTAATACCTTACACATTAAATATCGCAGTTTCATCTGCACCTTTAGGCACGAATTGTCTTTTCCTCTATATATTATCTAAACCTATTTAAAACCTTTGTGTCATAATTTCTTAAGTTCCTAATTTTCTGAGTCTCGCATAGCAAATTGTCTAAATGTGCGTATGCCCATTGTTAGTTGACTTGTACAGTCATTGAAATAAAACTACTTTTAACGGATTTTATCGCGGTTTATTGTTTGTTAAAAAGTAGTTTTATTTCAATGTGTGATATTCGCGTAAATCTGAGGCAATACTATTTGTACAGTCAACGCTAAAAGTAAGTTAAAAACGGGCACTCTAGTTGGCTGAATGATCATAGATATTGTGTGGCATTATCATTAGCTATTTGGTACACATATTAATCATGTACTTTAGAAACAATTCACTGCCACAATATTTTGACGCAAATTATAATCATTTGATTTCCAATTTTGATTTCTACTTTTGTCGTTGACTGTACGTAGTTTTTTTTATGTCTTCTTACTGAATGTAACTATAATGTGTGGCTATCG
This sequence comes from Meganola albula, assembly GCA_936450015.1. NCBI lineage: Eukaryota > Metazoa > Arthropoda > Insecta > Lepidoptera > Nolidae > Meganola > Meganola albula. Next base: position 4,460,672 of record OW388155.1, on the reverse strand, counting down.
GAATCTGGTAGTAGATCTCCCTCATGTCGTATGGACCGACGGCACTGTAAGATGAAAAATAGGGGTTCATTTGACATATTAATATAATACTTAACAATAAATCTATAGGCCAATCGTTTAACTCGCGTATCGCCATCTGAGGTACAAAGTCATAAAACATTAATTAAATCTCAGAGTAATGTAAGACTATTCGTCACTAATATCCATATCGCTTGAATCATCATCACTGTCTGTGCAACTTGAGGAGTCAGAATCTTGGCGATAGGCGATACGCGAGTTAAACGGTCTATCTATAGTTCTAATTCTCACCATGGTAATGTTTTCAAAAATATTCTTTTGTCACCTATATTTGCTGTATTCATCTACATCATAAGGTCACGGTGACGAAGACATTGTGTAAGTTCAAATCAAAATGCATAGCACAAAGTTAATGTTAAGTTTTTTCACTTCACTTCACCACAACCCTTTTTAGTGCTTCACTGCTAGGCACGGGTCGTCTCTCAACTATCTTACGTAGAGTCTGAGTCAAGCTCTCAGACCACACGGCTACGGAGCTTGTTGCATAAATTTCAAATTTCTTGAATAATATTAATTAATAATATTTAATTATTTATTTCTTCAATTATCTGTGCATAGATACATCATTTTGTTTACAGTTTGACTTGTCTGTTTTCACGCAGAACTGTCATCTGTTACAATATTTTATTAACTTCGGAAAAAAAACCGAAGTTCTAAGTTAAAACGTATGTTTATCTGTGTTTCTCCGTGTGGCGGGTAACTTTTCTCATGGTAGCTACATACTTTTCTACATAAATCTATTTTCCATACATTTTAACATAATAATATTATAATGAGGCTTAATTGCGATACTTGGCATCTTCTCGCCAATTGCTGGCTTGAAGCTACTTAGAGTCCACATCATTCCAGAGACATCGATCTTTTATTGGAGGGCAAGATTCATTTTAGGACTTCGTGACTTCGGAGTAAGTAGCATGTGGTTTGATATTTTGTGCTGACGCTACTTTTGTTTGGTTTTTGGTATGAAGCTAGTCGCGAATCCAATCCTATTGTCATTTGAAACGCAAAATACAACCTAAACCAAAAAGGTTATACTATACTTGAAACCAGATATTCTTCAGGTCATTAGTAATGACTATTTCAAGTGAGAAATCAATTTGGATTTTTTGATACCATTTTTGATGTACTAAACTTTTGCAAAAATTTCGCTTCGCGCAGCCCTAATAGATAATGATGATGAATGAATGATTTTCTGAACGCTCTTTGACCTACTAAAAGATGTGACAAATGAATAGCAATTGGCGGTCTCTAAAAAGTTAGGGTTGTCTAACAAAGTAAATTGATAAAAATTATTTTTATTTTATAAGGGTTATCTTTTTTTCAAATTGATTTATTAAAATTTTAACGTTACAGGGCTATTGCATGTGGCTCAAATAACATAGAATTTGAGGCGTGATATACCCTTTCTGGTTCAACTTGTATACCTATTTATGTTTTCTCACAGTCATGTAATTTCAATGTGACGTAAAGAAGAAGAAAAGGACAAAACATATTTTAGCTATTATTAGCAATATTCGTTAGAGGGGGGTTTTTTCGGACTTAACCCACCAACCCAATCCCGCCATTGCTACTCTTGTAAGCCAGGATCGACAACGGCGCCGTGAAGAGACTCGGTATTTGAACCTGACCAACTCCTGGGACACCTAAACTATCTTGGATCCCGCATGAATTTAATCAGAAAGATAATAGGAGGAGTTGGAAAGTTACATTGTCTACTTCCCTCCAGGCAAAACGGGAGACAGCATAGAGAGGGGGGTGTGTAATCTAACAATTGACTACAAAATATTGTGAAATACTTCAGTTAAAGCGGGGTAATATATACTAACCCTTCGCCGTAAGGTCCATACATGAACATGGGCTATGACGCCTCTTCTGCCTGTGGTATCCGCGCGCTGTTTGACGTGTAGAACAAAACGCAAGGTGATTTCCACCACGCGCCGAATTGGACCACTTCATCAGCGCTTACAGGTACGATACTGGAATTGATACAAGTATTATAATTGAAAATTCAGGTTTTATTAACTTGTACAAGCGCGGAAGGTTTAAGCAGTCGTAAATGATATCGTAAGTAGATAATGATAACTATGTCAACTGCAGAATAAGAGCTTCTGGAGTATCTGGAAATTGAGTATGTAATATCTAAATCAAAGCGTTTCGACAATTCATTAAACAGTCAATAAAGCTTTTACAGTGCTGCAAAATGTCTTAGTTTTGTTCTAGATCTCTAAGTTAAAAAGTTTTATAGCTACTTAGCAATAGGGATGAAGAGAAGGTATGAAAAATCGTATTTTAATTAGTCCGTCAGCGAGATTATAAAAAAAACTAGCATTCCAACAGCGGCTTCGCCCGCGTGTATGTCGGTTGTCGCGCCAAAACATTACCTTCTTTTTGCGCAGTCTGATAAAAACTATCCTATGTCCTTTCTCGGGTCTCGGGAAAGTGTAACAGACAGACAGACAGAGTTACTTTCGCATTTATAATATTAGTAGGGATGTAAGACACGTAGTTTTTGCTTTATCATTGAAATAAAACAATATTAGGATATAACGCAGTGCGAGTGAATCGGTATTTTCTGGGTAAGCGCGTTCCATCGTAGTCTGCAACGTTGCTTCACATCAGGCAAGTTGTGGTCAAGCGCAAGCCCATTAAAGGATTAAAAAAAAAAATAAGTCATAGACTGGGAGTGCGCTACGTCATTCGAAACTTCGCTTGGACGTATCGCCGTAAACTTAATCACACAACAAAAAAAGAAAAATACGAGTCCAATATTTTTATTTTATATATCTGAGGGACAAAACCAAAAAATGACGTCCTCATCCCTATTGTGTACATTAGTGTTAATGTAAATTACCTGAGATCGTTGAACAAGTGCCACACCGGTTCTTCATTACTAGCCGCGGTTTGAATGTACGCAACCAAATTCTTAGGATTATCCTCGACGCATATCACAGCTGCTGATAGAGTGTACTCTTCCTCTGACTGAGTGGTCACGTGTTTCTTCTTGTGCTTGTCCGTGCGTGTATTCTGTGCTTCTGTTGGAGATTGTTCAGCCTAGAAAGTAATAATGTGTGTTCAAGCCATAGAACAAAATGATTCGTTGGAATAACTTAGCCCGAAAATGGGTGTGGGTGTGTGTTGGTGGGTGTGGGTGTGTGTGTAGGTGTGTGGGGGTGTGTGGGGGTGTGTGAAGGTGTGTGGGTGTGTGTTGGTGGGTGTGGGTGTGTGTGTAGGTGTGTGAGGGTGTGTGGGGGTGTGTGAAGGTGTGTGGGGGTGTGTGGGGGTGTGTGTGTGGGTGTGTGTGGGTGTGTGTGGGGGTGTGTGGGTGTGTGTGGGTGTGTGTGGGTGTGTGTGGGTGTGTGTGGGGGTCTGTGTGCGGGCGTGTGCGTTTGCATTTGCGTGCGTGCGTGCGTGTGTGCGTGCGAAATGTGAAAGGTTGAGTGTTTTGCCTTTCTATCGTTACGCGTCTGATGTTACGCAAATTAACTGGACCGTGTTGTCAAGAACAGTATTGCAATTGAAGTTTTCAGTCAATCAATAAATCTACTTAGCATTTTCGGATTTGTACCTACATATTATGTAATCTTGTTTGTTCTAAGTATGTAATTGTTGTGAGAATCTTTATGTCATTATGATACACTAGAGTTTTTCGACAGTTTATCATCAATTTGATATCTTAAATTTTGTCCAGATGGACAACACTGTACAACTGACCCATAGAATCGCAATAGACGGTTGCTTTGCAAGACAGACAACAAAACAGATTTTACTGTCACTTTTAATCCTTATAATCTCTTATCTTTTTTACCCAATTGGCAAGGACGGGTTACATTTTTCGTGCGTATCTTGTATCAATGTTAATAAAAATCTTACACCTTGTATCTTCCAAATTTTAAAACAAAATAACATTTTTTGATATTTTTTACATTTAATTTGTATTATTCTTACTTTATCGTTGATAACAACGTCACCGTCTGACTGCAGCCTTATAAGTATTTGTAAGGGCAGCACGCAATTGGACTCCTGTGTTGGACTTTTAGAAGAGCCGGCTGGTGTAGAATTTGGTCTGAAATTTGAAACGTACGTACGTATTAGGTATAGCTTACAACGTTTAAGAGGAACGTGGTGTGTAAATAGATGAATTTTAAACATGGGGCCACGTTTTGGTGCTAAATTAGGAAATTAAAAAATAAAGATTCTTTTTACAATAGTAAAGAAATATTTTTACCTGACTAGGTACCAACCATCGACTAGATACTTGCATATCGCTTAGCTGGACCAACCGCCATCTTTTGACGATTACAATTTTATACAGTATGTAAAGTGGCGTCTAATACTTATGTAGTCGGTGTTACCTACCTATCTGGATGTTTGAAGTGACAGCCTGGGCGAGCGCAGTGTAATCCATATCTACATGGTTTTCCTCCCCCACGTTTAGTTTCCGACTGAAAGGAGTTTTATTATTAATGCTCAACTTTATTATAACTGCAGACATTGGTCAGTTTAATCACAGTAAATATATAGCTATAACAGTACGGAAAGTAGAAATCGTTTGGCCCCTTGCCCATGGCGACTTTTTGTAACGATGTTGTCGCGCGTTCGCTTAAATACGGCCACGAATCAGACGTGATGCAATCGCGATACCGTCGGGATATCTGTGTTGCACTGATGCTCGGTTCTCTACTCACGCGCCGTCCGACACGGTCACGCGTTGCAAATGCGACAAATGCGCGTTTGTAGCGATACTGTAACACGTTTCGTCATCGCGTGACTGCTTCGTTAAAAAGTCGCCGTGGGCGAAGGGCTTTTAAACACCACACACTCATGCGCGCGCGCATCGACAATAATTATGTTGCGACTCGCTATAGAGAGCACTGCGCGGGACCCCACCATTCGTGTAATCTGTCTGTGTGCCGTTTTGAACAATTTCTTCCTATTTTCCAAACTACTTTAACTATACATGTACTTGTGGTTCAAGTAAAGAAAATTCATGACTTACGGCATCTCTCTGAGTTCCTTTCGCCCAGTACGCTTTTTCGCGGACCGTGGCACCTCCGCAGTTTATTGCGAGGATAGGTGGTAATCTGCAAAACAATAACTTTTTGGTAACATAAAGTTATATTATGCGACAGTTTCACCATTTCCTCATAAGGTTCGCATAGCTACACAAGTATACATACATAGTACACAGTACAAGTATACAGTTTCTCAGTTGACATAGTAAAAAAGAAACAAGACTTGTAACTAAGCTACTCAAAACTTATCAGTGGCTTATGAAACTGCGCCTTAGCAAAGAACTCGCTGTCAGCGAACTTGCCGCCGTCAAACTGCTCGATAGTGGTCGTCTCTCTTACCGCACGTTGCAAACAAGCAGTCGCCAACTGCTCGATCGAGACATAGGCAAAAATACGAATTGCTTCAATGGAAACCGCGTGTATCACGAAAAGCGAAAGCGGTCACCGCGTGGATAGTCGGGTGCCAGCTAGCTGTCGTTGTGCGGACTGCGAGCAGACGCCTTAGTTTAGGGCGATGTTGGGTGGGAGCGGTGTTAGAGCTGAGTCGTGTAAGTGGGCTATGACCTTAAGTCCACAAACCTGACAATCCTGCCACGTTGTACGGTAGGAGTGAATCTTGAGCACTGTTCACACCAGGCGGGTGTACTACGTCGTGCTGCAAGCGACGCACGCATGAGTTCTATGAATCCACCGCGAGATTCTCCCGACTCTCGCGTCGCTGATGGGTACTGGAGGGCACATGCGAGTACTACGGACTCACGACCTTCCTAACAAAAAATAATAATATAATAATATAGCGGGACATTAACACACACGGACATCTGACTCCAAAACTAAGCAGAGATTGTACTGTGGAAACCAGATAACTGGTAATATACTACCTACATATAATACATTTCTTTTGTAAATGAATACTTAAATATGGATAATTACACCCAGACTCAAGACAAACAGATGTGTTCATCACAGAAATATCTGATTTGGGTGGGAATCGAACCCATGCCAACGGTCCGTCATAAATAATCAATAAAAAAATCGAACATACCCGAAGTGACTTTCAGATTCCTAAGACAAGTACTGACTTGTTAAAATATCGATAGCTTTCCGAACGCCTATATCTATAGGAAAACTTTTTAAACAGTGAGCAATTTTTTTGGTGGTTCTGTATCAATAATAGAACACAGTTTCTTCTTTAATTGTTCTATACATTACAAGTTTTTATTCGATATAAATCAGAAAATTATGGACTATCTATGTTGGACGATGTTTCCTTCACCGAATTGAGCAGCGGCGATGAAACAATTCCCACAAAGATTTGTGAGCACGACTGGGAATCGAACCCACCACCTTATATTTCTAAGGCGACGCTCGTACCGCTGCGCCATCGCTGCTCATTCTCAATTAACTAGCAGCAATAAGCAATGTATCTATCATGAACAAATTCTTAACCGCCGTATTCATAAACGTATTTTAAGCTCATTATAGCTAAAATAATTCCTTTATTTATAATTCCTTGTCTTTGTCTGTCATCTTGAAATTTACACTAGTAAGAAAGAGACAAAGTCCATTTTAACTAAAGAGTCTTATAACTTTTTTATGAATAAGGCCGTAAGTTTTTTGAACTGTATTTAACACCACAGCGACCAACCTCTTTATTACATTTCAAGCATCGATTCAGCTGGTGTCTGCCAATCGCAAAGAGCTGCGATATTTCAGATTCTTCTCTATCCGCTTGTTGGCTATCAGATAACTCGTGGTTGTCTATCTGCTGGCCTGGGTCAGCGTCCCCTGCTCCTTTAATTAATTAATATTACTATGTGATTGCAAAACAAAACATATTGCGATCACGGCCTACCTCTTTCTAATCTTCTTTAGCGACAGATTTTAGGAATCGAGTCGCCTTCGTCCGTAGGAGTACACCTTTATTTATTTATTCATTCATTTAATCTCACAAGCTAATAGATATAAAAATATCCAAATAGCTTACGATATTATTAAAGTAAGATTCTCTTTATCAAATCGTACTTTAGCAAGCCTTTAGACGTGTTATAAATTTATAAATAAGGCCGTTAGACTTTTAGCTAACTTTTACACTTTCCTAAAATATTTTTAAGAGTTTTTGTAAGACTCCATGACGTGTTTGGCCACATTAAGCCAAGTTATAGCAATGTGACACGTTTACAAAATTCTCATGCATGTAATATATTTTCTGATACATATGCACATGCCACTAACATGCTCAATATTTATTTAGTTACCTCCATATTCCGGTGGTCCGATAAGGGCGGCCACTATAGTAAGAGAAATAAATTTTAATGGCAAAAGTTAAATAACTAGCCCTTTACTAATACACGATATATAAGGTGCGAATGGCTATTCTACGTTGTCTTTTTCTCCTGTATCATCATTTCCCTTGCCGTTTTCGCATTTCTCTGGAGGTCGCCTCCCAATCTAATCTGATGCGGCTGGCTACCAAAATTAAACGAGTGACCGCAATCTGACCTCGAAACCCGTAGGCAACCAGTAGCCGAGATGGCTAGACCAGGTGTCAGATTATATAAGGCTCATAGACAATTTTAATGACAAACAGAACTGACGGCTTAACGTGCTCTCCGAGGCACAAAGGGTAGTCCCTCAACCAACCAGACACCGAAATAAATCTTTGTTGCTACACAAAGATCTTCCGCGACCTCCCCGGTACAGTATGACGGCTTACACCGCTCCAATACGGACGTCGTGTTCTCTTCTGCTTCTTATTCTTTCTCTCTGATACTTTTAAATCATCCGACAGAGACAACACATTGAATAGCTATTCACATCTTTTATGTCGTTTATTAGTAAGGGAGCAAGTGTCTAGGTAATTTTTTACATGTCACAAATAAATCTCTGTATATAAAAATTAATAGATGGATGTAAAGGTTTAAAAGGTGAGAAATACGCGGTATAAGTTCGCCAGGCAGCTAGTAACAAATAAATATGTGATGGGTTGTATCATTTTACTCAAAATGGATCCCAATATTCAAAGTTTATTTAATTTAAACATGTGCTTGGGCCACAAAATTATTACCAAATTCAATGCAACTTCTAATGTAGTCAATTTGAAACACCACTGCTGTGGTCATAAACTTATTTTATAAACATACACACCTCGAAAAGCTGAATTTTTCAAAAACGATTGGGAAGGCATAAGTATCTCACGAACACTCGTAACCTAAGCACGCATCTACGTTAACCGGTAGTTCAGTGATTCTCAACCTTTGGTTCGAATTTTTTCACCGCCGTAGCAAAATTAATCATTTGGTCATTAATTTAAAAATGAAGTGCTCTGCGTGTAAAGCTGAATTTAATGATGGCGTCCAATGTGGTTCATGTAAGAAACACTTTGACTTTGGCTGCGCTAACATGACTGAGTCTCGATGGCGAAGGCTTGGGTCAGAGAAGCGTTCTTTGTGGCAATGTGGAACCTGCCGCACTTCGTCCCCGTCTCCTACCGTACAACCTCCATTTGAGACGGTCTCTAATGAAACTATTCTCAATGAGATCCGTGAGTTAAAGTCGCAGTTGGCAGGTTTCTCCTCCATTAAAGAAGACGTCCGAAGCATTAAAAACGAGCTAGAGGAACTCAAATCAAGTCTGGACTTCAATAACAATAGAATGGATGAGTTGTCTAATAAGCTAAACAGTGTTGAAACTAGAGTTACAGCATTGGAAAATCTCCAGGACAAGCTACAGTCACTCCAAATAGCCGTCGATAATATCAAAGCTGATTTGGTTACCAACGAGCAACGATCTAGATTAAACAACATAGAAATTAAAGGTATTCCGCTAAAAAAAGATGAAAATCTATTCACAATTTTGGAAAAAATTAGCCAGAAGGTGAACTATACTTTCCCAACAACCCAAGTCAATTACATTTCGAGAATACCCTTAGTTAATACAAAGGAAAAATCTATTGTTGTTAGCTTTATTAATCGTTACATCAAAGAGGATTTCGTAGCTGCAGCGCGGTCCCATAGAAGCTTATGTACTCAAGATCTTGGTTACGCTGGCGCGTCTGCAAAAGTTTACATAAATGATCACCTCAGCCCAGACTCTAAAAATCTATTAAACAAGACGAAGACATTTGCAAAGGGTAATGATTACAGGCACGTATGGGTAAAACACGGAAAAATACATATTCGCAAATTGGACGGTTCCCGTGTATTTGTAATTAGAAAAGATAATGATTTAAACAAGCTAGGTTAAGCAGTTGCATAACCTTTACGTTTATGTTCTTATATCACAGTTTTTTAATTCTCATATATAATTACAGATCGCTACTTTTACCATATGTTCTTGTTATCGGCTTTTGTAAAAGGTTGAGCATCTCACTTTTTCCCGTAGCTTCTATAATGCTTGACTACTGTTTTAACCATTCTCACTTTCATGCTTATAAGTTTTATTCTTGTCGAGCGATCATATCAGTGACGAAAAATCATAAAATATCTATCTCGCTTGTAATGCTTGGATTTGTAAACAAATATTACTTTTGTTTGCTTTTTCTTCATCTCAGACCAGATCTAAAAATTATTAAACCACATTTTTCTTGTAGTACATATTATTGTAAAAGGTTTAGCACCCCCGACTTGCCTGTACCTGCAACAACTTGCTATTGTCTTTACAAAGTTGAAAAACTATTTCTGCCTATCTCGCTTGCACGTATGAGGGAATCTATTTCCGTCCTGCTTAGATGCCTAGTGGACCACATTTTTATTTCATACTACCCATTATGTATTTATTATTTTGAATGCTACTGTACTATTCCAATAGTGTTTTTGTGCTGCAACTATGAGCATAATACTGTTACTTTTAATTACAGTACCGTTAATGGATAACACAAACTCAAATAAATTAAACATTTATTATCAGAATGTTCGTGGGCTCCGGACTAAAACAGAAAATTTCTATCGCAATATTTGCCTCAACTCATTTGATGTAGTTATTTTAACCGAAACATGGTTAATGGACGGTATATCGGATTGTGAGTTGTTTGGTGATATGTATATTGTTTATCGCCGGGATCGTGACTACGATGCGACCGGGCAAACGCGGGGAGGTGGGGTCCTAATCGCTATTCGTAAACACATTAGTGCTATTCCTCAACCTGATTTTAATTCCTCGGCGGAAGATTTATGGGTGACTCTTAAGATACGCCAACCATTGACCAGGACTTGCCTTACATTAAATATATGTGTTATTTACTTGTGTAAACAAAATCGCGGGCTTACTTTTTCTGCACAACTGTCAAACTTCTTGCTTAAACTAAATGAACAGGTAATGAATAGTGCGACCGATAAGTTCCTGATAGTTGGTGATTTTAATATGAGTGGATTATCTTGGCAATTTACGAATAATTTATTAAAACCTCATAACATTACATCTAGTGATGAGTACTTATTTACCGATGAATTGCAAATCTTATCTTTAAATCAATATAATGGGATTCTTAATAAATACGGCAAATTATTGGACTTAGTGTTATGCAACGACTCAATATTAGTGACTGAATGCTTAGATCCTTTGATACCACTTGATGATTACCATCCCGCACTTTGTATTGTACCGAACTTTGTTGACTTCACCTACTTAACGCCCGCCCCGTGTACTAAATATATCTATGAAAAAGGTGATTTCAATTCTCTTAATAAAGAACTCATGGCGATTGACTGGGCGCAAGAATTTAATTCTAGATCTTTTTTAGAGTCCGTTGACTTCTTCTATAATACGTTGAACGAGCTTCAAACCAAATTTATCCCTACTAGACATGTTCAACACTATTCTTATCCGGTTTGGTATTCTCAGGCATTAAGAAGGCTAATTAAAGAAAAATTCAAATATCACCGTAAATTTAAATTATATAATAGACTTTCTGACGAACTTACTTTCAAGTATCTACGTGACAGGGTACATAGTTTAGAACTTGAATGCTATAACGCTTATATAGCTAGTACAGAAGCTTCCATTGAAAAAAATCCGAAGCACTTTTGGAGTTTTGTTAAACATCGTTCTAAATCAAACGCTGTTCCCAGCTTTCTTAAATACGGCGATATTACTGTTTCTTCTGCTGAATCAATATGTAACGCCTTCTCCTCACACTTCCGTTCCACCTTTTTAAATTCATTAGATGAAACATCTGCTCATCATACTAATCTCCAAAATGTCAGCACTAGTATTTCATCTGATATACGCACTATAGAGGTAGATATTCAAACTATTCAGTTTTTACTATTGAAACTGGACCCTAACAAATCGCCTGGGCCTGATAATTTATCGTCCAAATTCCTAATAGGATGCGCTAAGTCCATTGCCCTTCCAATCTCTATTTTATTCAGCAAATCACTTTCGAATTGTACTTTTCCCCAAATCTGGAAATCTGCCTACATAACACCTGTTCACAAAAATGGTTCAAAAAGTGATATTGTTAATTATCGTCCAATATCTAAACTATGTATTCTGGCCAAGGTTTTTGAAAGAGTAGTTTACGATCAAGTCTATGCGGCGCTAAAAAGTTCATTCAGTCCCTCTCAGCATGGTTTTTTGAAAGGCCGGTCAACTGTCACTAATCTTACATTGCTTAACGACTTTATAACGAATAGTATGGCTATAGGGGCTCAAACTGACGTCATATACACTGACTATTCTAAGTGTTTTGATCGTATTGATCACAATATTCTTAAATTAAAGTTGTTGAACGCTGGCATCAGTGGTGACTTGTTGAGATGGTTTGCATCTTATCTAGACAATAGATCCCAAGCAGTAGTTGTCAGTAACTATATTTCGAGTTGGGTGCAGGTGCCCAGCGGCGTCCCTCAGGGATCATTGTTGGGGCCATTACTCTTTATTATTTATGTGAATGACATTGACTCCTGTTTTCTGACATCAAAGTTGCTTTGTTTCGCTGATGATATGAAAATCTACTCCTCCATCTCTTGTTTAGAAGAAACGGTAGCTCTGCAGTCGGATCTGGAGCGCTTAGATGGTTACTGCTTACGTAATAAATTAGACCTAAACCCCCTTAAATGTTCTGTTATCACATATAGTCGTAAACGGTCTCCACTTTTAGCATCTTATAAACTCAAAGGCCAGATAGTACCAAGGAGTGACATTGTTAAGGATCTAGGCGTTTACCATGACTCTAAACTACTATTCAACGTACATATAGATAAGGTAGTAGCTAAAGCGGCTAGGGCACTCGGATTCATTATGAGAATTTCAAAGGGCTTCAAACTAGCCAAAACATTAAAAGTTTTATACTGCACTTTTGTCAGAAGCCACTTAGAGTATGCGTCACAAATATGGAACCCACACTATGGGACATATGTAGACCGTATTGAAAATATTCAAAAGCGTTTTATAAAATTTCTATGTTATCGACTACATATTCCCTATCAGTCTCATAACTACATCAATAGTTGTAGAAAGTTTCACATTATGCCGCTTTCAAATCGTAGGCGCATAGCGGATTGCACATTGCTACTAAAAATAATTAATAATGAAATCGACTGCCCTGACCTACTGCGTCAATTAAACTTTAACGTTCCCTCTAGATCCTTACGCTATAATGCACCCTTGTTGGCACCTTCTTCATCAACTAACTACAGGCAGAACTCATACCTAGTGCGGGCGAGCAAGGATTATAACAACATTTGTAAAGAGTTTCTATTTGATCCTTATACTACTAAAAGCAGTACTGCAAGGAACAGGCTAAACCTTAATTTTTATAAATAATTTGGTTTTTTCTTTTGTTATTTTAGACTTTAACAGGGTTTTCGTATTTGCTTGCTAGTGTTCTGAAAAATTTATATTGTTACATTACTACTATTCGTGAAAACCTATTATTGGCTTACTGTTGTTTTTTAGCTACTTTTTCAGTTTGTTATATAGCTGTTGGTTTTCCTTATCAAATAAATAAATAAATAAATAAATAAATAAATAAATAAAACAAAATTGCTACTAAGCCAAAAAATTCCATACCATGACTTTTGAGAGGTCCAAATAGAAGTACAAAAGAGAAAGATAAATTTGAATTTTTAAATTTTGCTGGCATGTATAGTTTCTACGTCTTTAGTATACGGATATCTCACCATCATCTCTTCCAGTAGGCCATCCATTTTCTCTCAGCTCCTCAGAACAATCTAAATCAGTAGCCGGTCCCAGAAACTCGAGCTCAGTATACCGATAGTCTTCAGAATACTGCCCATTCACTCCAGGTGGTACAACTCTAACTTTTGTGGGTTTGGGAGGACTGTTAGCTATAAAAGCTAGCTCTTTCTCTTTTTTACGTGTTTCTAAGATCTCGTAGTGAATTTGGTGAAGGATAAAGCGATTCCAGCTCTGTAGAACAAGTTATACTGTTAGAGATTTCCAGACTGAATGAGTCAGAATTACCAAGCGGTTACAAAAGAGCGATTATTAGAGGCTACAAAGCCTTTTTAAAATTTTGTCGTCAAGCTGTGCTAAAGTAGCTGGTGTTTTAAATACTGTTATTACCGCTTATTGTCATTAAAATTCATGTTATTTAATAGGAGATGAAGCAGTCGCCATGGCCGAAATCGGTCGGACATTATCATTATTAACAGACGTGAGTGCGATAAATGGAAGTGCGATTAACGCTTGTGCGTCAGAACTGTACGGAGCTTTATATGTAGCTTTATTCCATGTACGGAGCTTTATATGTAGCTTTATTCCACTGCCAGGGTGGGAAAATTTTATACAACAATAATGAGAGTGACATGTTAAGACTTTTTAATGAATTTTCGTTCTGATTTCTTACAACAATGCATTTGTTCATTGATTTCATACGTGTAAATAATTTGAATGTAGTTTTCACTATTAGTTAGACAAGGCATGATTTCAGGGTGAGAAAATCAGAATTTAGTCCTCTAATTAGGTTCGTCAGATATAGCGGCCATGTATTTATTTATACTTTTTTCAAATTGATAACATTTTGGCTCAATGTACCGACATTACTTTTTGATGACGTAAAAAAATAAGAAAAATATTTGAACAATATTTTCTACCAACCAACAAGATGGATGAATAATAATATTCGCCACTTTTCAAGGAAGACTTATAAATGTCGTCAACCCTTTGGGTGTCGCACTGCTGGACACGGGTCTTCTCTCAACTATCTTACGAGTTGAGAGAGTTTAGGCCTTAATCCACACACGCTGGCCGAATGCGGGTTGGTGGATGTCATATGTCCTCAAATAGTTAGTTTTTAGACATGCCGATTTCCTCACGATGTTTTCCTTCGCCGATTTTGAGCAGCGGGTATGAAACAATTCACACTAAGATGTGTGGGCACGACTGGGATTCGATCCCGCGACCTTACATTTCTAAGGCGAGACCCTTACCACTACTCACTCTGCTTTTAAGTATCATTCTATTAAATAATTTTAAAATTTTGCGTTGCATTAGTAACATGTATATTTATCAGAACGGGCAATTAACGCGCTCACCTTTAATTTGGCTTTACGTTTCGACACGAGTCGCAACGGTCGTGGTCGCATGCAGACGAAACGAAAAGCGAAAAAAACGTGAAGCCAAATTAAAGGAGAGCGCGTTAATTGCCTGTTATGATAAATATAAATATCATTGTATTAAATCTGTCCTCTGTCCGTTACCTGTATCAAAGCTACCAAATCCACTCTGGAATCAGTTCCACGGTCCGGTAGTATCAGTCCTAGCGCCGCTGCTTCGGGCACAGTTCGAAACGCGCGAAGAAAGTTGTTCGCTTGGCAAGGAGCACCGCCTGATGTATCCAACATCCTGAATAGGAAGCCTGTAAAAAATTAAGTAAAACAATAAACTTATACACTCACACAGCTAGTACTAGTCTTCTTTTTTTATCTGGTTTCCATAGTACAAGCTCTGCTTAGTTTGGGATCAGATGACCGTGCGTGTTAATGTCCCACTATATTATTATTATTATTATTATGATATCCGAAAACATTTTTCGTATTGACAACTCATACTAAGGGTACAGATAGCCGTGTGTGTTAATGTCACATAATATTATTTAATCTTATTAAATGCTGGTTTTATCCTCAATATATCTTTTTCACCTATTAGCAGCTGTGGTGGAACAATACAAACTGCAACTTAATTTAGCTACAAAACATTTCAACCACTTCAAAATGCAGAAAGCTAGAAACGTCAGATAGTTAATGGTGATTACAGCGGTGAGGAGAAGGTTTTAATACAAGCAAATGAAGTGCTTTTAACGAAAATCCAACCAAAACACAAATTGCTGTTTATCGGTCAATACAATTTTATACGAACAAATAGGGATGGCGACAAAGTATGAAAAATCGGATTACAATTATTCAAAAATGCTCGACACGTATTTTTTGCTTTATCTTTGAAATGAGACAATAACAAGGCATTAAAGTTATGTAGTGGGAGTGCGCTATGTTATACCTCTGTAAAAAAACTTGCCTAGGTGTGACGTTATGCGAGATTTCGCTTGAACGTATTGCCGTAATCTCAACGTCACACAAAAAAAAATACTCTTCCAATATTTTTAATTTACCTCTATGACGGAATAACAAAATAAAAATATCGTCTATTGGGATGTCAAATAACTCATAACAACAATAATTTTTGTATTTTTTTTTATAACTTACCCAATTCACAACTGAGACAGAATTCTTTAGCACATGTGTGAGATAAAAGCATAGATTTCACAGGCAGTGTGTAATACAGCACCTGCAAAAGGAAAAAAATACTTTAATCCAGGATGTCCTAAACTGACACTACACTTTAACGCTATCAAAATTTTCATAATCATTTCAGTGGGCTAATTCACGTAATTAAATAAGTTCAGTTGCAGTGCAGTTGCAGTTAAGTTTCGATCAAAACAGCCATTTTCATATTCTAGTAATTTTGTCAACCGCTGTCAGATACGCTCGCGTCAAGTTCGCGTCATACGAGCATTTTAGCGATAAGTTATATATATGACAATTAGAATAATACCATTTTGCACTAAGAGGTAAACTTAATTGCAACGTGATTGCAACTGCACCGCAACTTGATCGGCGCGTAAAGAAATAACGTGAATTAGCCTACAGGCCACCTACTATCAAGTTTAATAGTGATCATGTAACCACTGCGTTAAAAGAATAACGATTTACATTTTTCGTACCATATGGCGCCCTCATTTTCTACTATTTTATGTCGCCTGAACCGAAACCTTTACAACCTGAACCGAAAAGGTTATTCTATACTTAAAAACTAGATTAAGTAAGTAATTCTATGTAAACTAGGGACAAGATAATAGGTCACTTTTGACAGATGTCAGTTTTATATTCATAGTGAGGTGACCTGCTTAAAAACATCGATTAAATGAATGAATCGAATGAATCGATACAGACTTGAAACATATGTGAAATTTAAAAATGACCATGCGAATCCCTGTCCCATTATTATTTTTTATTTCATAAATTAAAGGAGCAAAATAAGACAAGTACCTACGTAATTTAACAAAAAAATTGCTTTTATTCACTTGAACTATCGGAACTGCTATCTTCATCACTGCTGTCAGCACTCAGAAATATTATTAATTCATTTTCAATAATATTGTCTATTCTCACATCTCGTTCAAAATCTTGTAAAATTATTTTCTTTGTCTTCTCCACGACTTTTCGCCAGTCTTCTTTAGTGACTTCTGCACATGCAGTTTGTAGCAGAGTCATCATTTTAGCAGTACTGAAGGGTGGTTCAGTATTGTTCCGCGCTGCATGACCCTTTATTTGTGCCCAAATAAGCTCGATGGCGTTATACTGGCAATGGTAGGGAGGTAATCGAATAACTTCGTGTCCATGTTCTAGGGCTAGTTCATCGATTACATAGCGGAGCTTGGACGGCTTAGTTGCTTTTACCAGATTTAACAACTCAACTTTTAATAAAGTTGGACTTGCCTCCACACCATTTCTTACCAGCCACGAGACAATTTCTTGCTTTTTATTTGCTTGAGTTGGTGGTTTATCAACTTGTACAGAATGATACGGAGCATTGTCCATTATAATTTTCGAAGGGTTTTCTAAGCTGACTAGCAGCTTCTCAAACCACTCTTTAAAAACATCAAAGTTCATTTCCTCATGGTAATCTGTTGTAGTTTTAGAGGCGAATGCGAGGAGGCAGTCTGGAATAAAACCTTGAGAAGCTGATCCCGCGTGACATAAAATAAGTCGGGCTCCTTTTCCCGATGGAACTTTTGAGGTGGAGGCCGCTGTATCATCGGTCCATGTCCGCGCAACCGTATGGTTCGCATTCAACCATGTTTCGTCAATAAACACGACATTGTCCCAATCCGTAATTTTATTTACCTGACGTAAGAATGATATTCTCTTCAAAATAATATCGTAGCGTTCTAGCAGGATTTTCCGCTTGTCGGATTTTTTAAATCTAAAGCCAATCGATTTCAAAACCTTTGATAGAGACGATTTGCCTCCAAAAAATAAGCCTGCGCCTTTTAACGAACTCAATAGCTTTTCCCGTGTAGGATATTCTTTTCTCGAGTAATATCCATAAATGTGGTTGCGAATTGCAGCAGCATCAAAATTATCAACGTCAACAATTTTCTTGTCCCTCTTTCGTTTTTTCGGTGTACGTAAAGTATTATCTTCTGAGCCTGATGGTCCGTATTTCTCTTTCAGAATTTGAGTTACTGTCTTCTTCCCTATTCCCAATGCTTCGGCAACGCGTTCTCTCGGTGGTTTCAATGGTAAAAGAGGCCCATCGTTAACTGATTCACGTCCAAAATAATTGTACAATTTCAGCACTAGTTCGCGAGATTGACTGTTTAGAGTTTTCCCCCGTTTCGACATAGTAAGACTGTAATGTTTTTCTTGTTTAATAATCGTTAAGCAATCGGAGTCCAATTTATAGCCAGGTAAACGTAGTCAGTAAGATCAGGTTAAATGAAAAAGCCGGATCAGAAGAAAATAACAGAGAGCACACCAAAAATGCACAGTCACTTCGCACAACAACAAAAGACTGCGTCATCATCATGTAATGGCGACATGACATGCGTCATCGACAGGCACTGGTGTTGCCAGCAACATCCACCTAAATTGCACCCAACATCAATGACCTTTCTATTTAGTTATTTTTTTGTATTTTTATAGTTAGTTAAAAGAATAATAAATATGTATAATTAGGTTTTATTATAATCACAACGTGGTTATAAATTTATGGTGATTTTTCTTCACAAGTAATCATTGCATTCGATTCAACTTACAATCCTATCAGCTTTCGATTTTTAGAGTAACATCCCTAGTGTTTAAAAAGAAATAGGGTTGACTGACGCAACATTGTAACGACGTTCAGTTCTTTAGATCAGAAATTGTTTATTATGTTTAGAATGGTTTATTAGTGAAAGCAAATCGTAAAATTACTCGTATCGGTCATTATTACAATAAATATGTAAACGTAATTGAAAAAAGTTGAGCAATTGTGCAGTTCTTATTTTATGCCCGCCGTTACAAGGTTACGTTGTTGAATTTTGATGAAATGTCAAAAGTGACCTATTATCTTGTCCCTATTTAAGCTGGAGCGGGGCGTAAATAAATTATACTTTTAGCTAACCTGCAACATAGAATTACAATACGAGTTAGGCAACGTAGCTTCTAACCCAGGCAGTCCAGTTTTGTTGCTTTTATCCAAGTCTTCGTTAGGACTGTGTTTACTGTACCGTAGCTCCATCTGAAACATGATAGTTGAACTGTACAAAAAATACCAAAAATTATAACTACAGCCTATATATTACCACAGTCTATCAAACTCTTTCTTACAGTCGTCCAACAAGTTGGGTATGGTACTGAGTACCCATACATAGTACTCGGTACCCATCATTGAGAGTTGAATAATTGTTGTTGCCTCACCCCTTCGTCATTCGTCAAACTTATAACACCCCCACCTTTTTACCCCGACATTTTAATCCAAGATGGCCGACTATTACATTACGAATCACAAATTTTTAACCTTCGACGCAAAAAGGTTGTGTTATAATACGTATTATTATACTTTTATTGGATTTAAGGGTGCTAAATTATACTCAACAACAACAGACAGGGCAAGCTAAATAGAACCGCTTAACATAAATAATAACTTCAGCCTCATTGAAAGGGGTAAGACTTATGTGAAGCTTATTTTTTGTGAAAGAAATGTAGACATAGGATAATTGAAACACGATTGATTGTTTGTATCAAAATAGGCTAATAAGGAATAAAATATACCTTTTGATATTGCTTAGGAATAGGTTGTGAGACGTATTTGTTGCCGTTATGTTTCGCAGCGTTCAAGTCTTCCAAAGTATCTTCTATATACGGCATCTATACCATTGAGAAAGCTTAAATTAAATCAAATATTTAGTGGCAATTAATGGCCTGTTCCCCCCCCCCCCTCTCGCGAGGTGGCTTGATGAAATAAAAATGATAGCAGGAAACAACTGGACATCAAAAGCCAAAGACAGGAAACTGTGGAGTAAAAAGGAGGAGGCCTTCACTCAAAATGAGGTCCTTGATAACGAAAATGTACAACAATAATAATTTATAAAAACTTTATTCACTGCTTGATTTATTGTTTATGAAGGATAATTAAATGGCTTATTATTATTAATGGCCTGTCAAATGACGCCTCCTTCGCGTCATCTAAAAATATTCTAGGAGGACAATGATGCAACTGAGCCGAAACGTCAGTGATATTTAAAAAAAAACATGTTTATTAAATTTAATATTATAAAACTACGATGTCGAAACCTGGACGGGTTTACATCCACCATTTTTAATATTGATCGAATTGTATGAGACGTTACTTCACTTTTTCTCAAGCCTAAATAAATAGGGTATAGACAAGCTGTTTATGACATAATATAGACCTTTTTGCGCCTAGCCCCTTTGCCGAGTATTTAAAGAGTAGCGTGCGACAAGGAACTATCAAAACTATTACGATGAAATAGACAAAAATCTACCTTTCTTTATGTTGTTTAGAGATTAAGTAAGCAAAAGGGGCACTTACCTGGTTTCTTCTAAATGTTTTAGGGTTTGGCGAGTATCCGATAGGACCTTGCAGTTTCATTGATTTCAGTACTTCTGGATCTACAGGTTTTGGTTTTCTGTAAAAATATATCAAACATACAACCTGAACTTAACGCCTAAACTAAATAAATAATTTTGTGATGTTCTTTATAATAACACAACTGCGCAACTGTATTGAAGTAAATGATCGCAAAGAAACGAGAAAGTACTGTGGCCGCACCTACCCTGCCGGGCAGTAGCAATTTTTATATGAATTACGTATGAGGCGTAACGGGGACTTCCCCTGCATCCAGTACGAATGACCGCCCGTTTATCTCACAATATACCTGTCAAATACTCGTCCTGCCTTTTATATTTACTTAAAATTTTGTATGGAGGTAGGTTATTTCTGCGTACTAAATATTATCTTAATTTGTACATCGACACAACCGTGAAAAGCCAACAGTAAGACAGACACACAGAATTAATTCCACGTTTCAAATATTAGTACAGATTTACGCTTACCTATAAATCTTTTTGTAAAATTCTTCAGGTAACTCGTTGAACCACTTCATACCAGTGGCCAGAGGTGGCAGAGGTACTGTCGAATACTGGAATGTAGTATCATTGAACCCGACGTACGGGAGCCCTACTACTTGGTCTGCGAACTCCGTAGCCCTGGAAAACAAAGGGATTTGATAATATGTTTAAGTGGTAAAAGACTCTATATGGGTTAAAATAAGGTTTCATTTAGTTCGTTTATATAATTTTTATTTCCTGTTTCTAATGAGTTTCTTAATACTTTTGTACAATTAAATCCACGTTTACTTTCGTATAAAGAGAATATGGATTTCATGGGTTATTAAACACAAAGTAACAAAGTTTAGAAACTATTTCCCTCACTGAGTTGAATTGGGCTTATAAAAAAATAAGGAAAATAAAGGAGTGGTAGCGAGATTGAAAACAAATATTTGGAATGGACTTTCATCTTTTAAATGTCACGTGACAATCGTGTTTATTTTAATTTTCTTTTCCATTTTTCGCTATCGCTTCGCTATGTAATTTGTCTAAAGGGCCTTGCATTTAGTTCACCGTATCAGACAATAGATGGCGGTGATGGTATCTAGTTCGCCTTTCAGACAGTAGATGGCGCCATCGGCCTTAACACTTAATTAAAATTATTTCTCTTACCTAAACAGCCGTCGGAAGTCCTTTACCTTGAGAAATTATTGAACACCGGCTCATGGTTGTGCTGTGGGGAGAACAGGTTCAAGTGTCCTGATTGATCACCAAATACAATAGCTTGTGATGTTGATGATACGTCCATTACGTTGCATAGGGAGCTTTGTGTGTCCACCTAAAAGATTTTATAGAACACTAGCGATCCTCGCTGGCTTCGCACCGGTACAAATTATACATCCGAACCTTTCTAATGGATCAGTCTGTCTATTGATGATAATCACATGAAAATCCGTTCAGTTTTATAAGCTGAGTCGGAAAAAACTCAATGTCGAAGGAGAAAAATATAGTGAGAACTATCTTTGAACATTTGAGGACATATAACATCCACGCGCTGGCAACTTGGGTAGTACTTGGTACGTTGTTCCTGTCGTTAGTCATACACGTTGGCACAACACACAGACCCCCCCCCCCCATTTCTCTTTTGTTTATAAAGTCAGACTATGTGCTGACTATCTATCTAGGTCAAAGAGGTCTCGCATCTTTCTAAGTCGGCGAGTATTTTCTGGGATTGTTAGCTGTCCCGCCAGTTGATTTAGTGTTACTGCAGTCTTGCAGACTTTTTTCGTCTTTGTCACCGTAAGAAGAAATTTCCTGTTTGACTGTTGGCACATCGAGAGTTTCGTGTAGCTCTGTTGTTTTAAGGAACTCTGTGGATCTAGCTGTGGGTTTCTTTGCATTTATTGCAGTATCATTAGATTGTTTGCACTAGCAGTACCCCACAGTTGTATGCCATTTAAGTCAAACGTAAAACAGTTTATTTGTCAGCAAATAAAAAAATCTCACCTGAAAAACAGACTGCTCGGCTGAATCAGGCGCATTAACATGTAACAACGCTACATGACCATCACCAGCTACTGCTACCGCTCGTCCAGAGAACGCGGGCAAGAAATGCAGCAGTAAAGGTGGTGATACTGTCGACAGTGACCAGACACCTTCATCGTTCTTGTTCGTACCACGGAGACGTCGTACATCCCATACTTGAACATAGGATTCTGCGACAGTCATACCAGCACTGGAAGAAGAATAAAGACTCACCAACTGACTAAACACACTCACTTCAACCCTTTTTAGTGTCGCACTGCTGGGAACAGGTCTTCTCTCAACTATCTTATTAGTTGAGAGAGTTTACGCTTTAATCCACACACGCTGGCCAAACGCGGGTTGGTGGATGTCACATGTCCTCGAATGATTAGTTGTTAGACATGCCGGTTTCCTCAGGACGTTTTCCTTCAGCGTTATTGAGCAGCCTCGATAAAACAATTCACACAAAGATACACATCTTTCTGGGCACGACCAGGATTCGAAAACGCAACGTATGTTAAGAAAAACATCATGAAGAAACTGGCATGTCTAGGAACTAATCATTCGAGGACATGTGACATCCACCATCAACCCGAATTGACCAGCGTATGTGGATAAGACCTGCATCCTGCAGTGGGACACTGAAAAGGGCTGATTGTAGGTCTGAGTAACAAAACCGCCTATAAATGAATAATACATACCTCTGTGCAAACCCACAGCTAATCATCAGATCTCCTTGCATATCCAAGTCTGATAAACAAGCAGAATGAGCTCTGAACACATGTTCTGCAGGTCCAGGAGCTCTTATATCTCGTAACGCTACCAAGCCGTTGGCGCTGCCGCAAGCAACGAGTGACCCGCCACCGCTTCGGAGTACTACACAACCTTCTTCTTGTATAGGCTGTGGACCATCACGTATAAAAAAGAAAATAATTTAGCCAATTAGTGTCGGGTATGAGCGAGCCCAATTTTATACACTTCTCTTTTAAATTAGTCGGTTTTTAAAATTACCTTTTTATAATTAACTAGCTTCCGCCAAAGGCTTCACCCGCATGGTACTTATTGGGATAAAAAGTAGCCTGTGTTTATCCAAACCATAATCTATCTCTGTACTAAATTTTATCTAATTCCGTCCCGTAGCTTTTGCGTGAAAGAGTAACAAATATCCATACATTCTTACAAACTTTTGCGTTTATAATATTAGTGGATGTTCCACGCAACATATAACAAAAAAATTAAAAGCTTTTTACAAATAAGATTTCGTGTAAATACGCTAAAAGGTCGCGTTATTCTCAAGTCCTTTCATTTGATACCCATAATGAGGAGTACATTCAAAATAACTAGTCTGCCATCTTGGGTATTTCGCCATGTTGGATTTGGAATGACTTTACACAGCTAACCATCCATTATCATAAATAAAGTTGTATACAATAATTCAACCCAATCGTTTAAAGATATCAGCTTCAGAACTGAATTGCGAGTCGTCAAAGATTCCACTCGAACAGATACATTGAAAGTTGATTAAAAACTTGTAAAAATAACTTTTCACTATAAGGCAGGAGGTTTTTATGTAAATCATCGAAATCACTTGAGGATGTGTGTGCGTCGCAAGCGGCATCCATTTATTAACTCGGCGAGACTCATGTAGAATAGCTATGCATTATTTTCTTTACTAGCGACCCGCCCCAGCTTCGCACGGGTGCAAAGTGTTATACTTATAAACCTTCCTCTGGAATCACTCTATCTATTAAAAAAACCGCATCAAAATCCGTTGCGTAGTTTTAGGGACAGAAAAAGCGACTTTGTTTTATACTATGTAGTGATAACCATAGCTTAACAAGTCTAAGGGCCTTCGCTAAGTTAAGCGTATACAAGCAGCGGATGCCTCGTGTCTGTATTGAAAGATTATACAATCTTATAATCTTATAATATAATATATAATCTCACAAGATGGGTATCCACATCTAGAGCAGTACTATGTGGCACATATTCGTGCGACGTGTAATGCCAAATAAAAGTTGCCTGCTCCATCCACCTGCGGATGCTTAACGTAGCGAAGGCTATAAGACAGGCTGACTGGCCGTTGAGATTGAGCACATTGCACCCTGAGCCATAAGCCATATCCTGTTTAAAAACCTGTAACTTAAGTAATAACTTACAATAACAGTTTCAGTCATTTTAGTGAGATCAAGATCGAGCAGCTTATCTTGATGGCCACCAATCAGAAGTTTAGTAGAACTCACTTGGTACAAACACTGCATATCAACCATATTTGATGATCTGTAAAAAAGTTTTTGTTTTAACTTACTTCAAAAGTAAAGTTAGAAATTTAATACATGGTAAATAATAAATGATATGCTATTTTAAAATATTTTTACGCTGCCGTATTTCAGAACTAAGTTACTTTCAGTACATTATACTTTAGTCATATGCTTGCTGGACAGGAGCCAAACTGAAAAATATTGTAAATGAATAAGGTTGATCACAATAATAGTGTGGCCTTCAATCTCATTCTATTTCTTCTTCTCATTGACTCACTGCACTATTTTATCTCTATCTTTCCTTCACCCTATTGATATAAGAATTGTTAGTGTTGAATAGGTAGACCAACTTGCCCATTCACCTTTAGACAAGTCGCAATAGTCCTTCATTTCTGTACGGATTTTGTATGTCCTCTACCTCAACAGGTTAAGGTGAACACCGTTTACTAAAATGAGGTAATCAACTCTTGCCTATATTATTAATCAAAACCAAGCATTTCTACTTACTTATAAGTCTTCTTAGGAATGCCTCTGCGGATTTGGTGACGTAATGCAGACTTTGTTAAAGCATATATCCCTTGCTCTACAGTTATTATATCTCTCACTTCCTCTGATTCATGGACTTGGAATGATGTGTATTTCTGCATAGCTGGCCCATAGTATGATGTTACATGACCCTAGACAGATTAAATTCTAGTATCTTTGAAATGATTATTCAAAACAAAATAATTATAATAACTTACGAAACTTTATTTAACTCCTTTAAATCTACTCAAAATGTACCAGACTTACGCCCTTTGCTCGACATTAAATTTTTTTTAACATTAATGATAATTTTTTTTTTACATATACACACACTGCCATCTAGTGATAGTAATTAAGCAATTATATTTGTTTTGATGTGGGTTCTTTAAAGAAACTGATATATTACTAAAACACATAGGTACATATTATAGATAAATTACACCCAGACATAACAAAAAATCATGCTAATCACACAAAGATTTGTCCTGCGTGGGAATCAAACCCACAACCTCTGGCTTAGCAGTCAGGGAAAGATTAAGAAATACTTACCCCTTGATTCCCCATCCATATTAGTTCCTCATACTTATCAAATACTACGGCAGACACTCCAAAACGGTCACCTCCATCCGCTAAGACATTTGCACGCATAGCATACTCTGCTTGTTGGTTTGGCATCAAGTATTGTGGTGCATATTCTGGTGCATATGTACCTAAACATGATTACTGAGTACAAATTTCGAGATACATAAGTTGCTTATGGTCAGAAGACACAGTGTCAGTTAAAACCAGGCTTGGTGTAAGTTCAAATCAGTAATTAGCACGAGTGAATGATATAGGGGATGTATTGATAATTTATTTTTAATTAACTCAGTGACTTAACTAATTACTTACTAATGTTTTTAAGGCTACTAATACTAACAGGAACTATAATATATAACATTCAGGGGCGTAGCTACCGCCGTATCTGACGTATCAATTATACGGGGCCCCCAAGCTACGGGGGCCCCCGACGTGCGTAAGCAATCTATATATATAAAAATGAAACCCGTTTTCCGTTGTCACGACATCACGCGTGAACGGTTGGACCGATTTCGCTAATTCTTTTTTTAAAATATTCCTTTAAGTACGAGGATGGTTCTTACGCAGAGAAAAATTAAAAAAAACAGAAAATTTAGAAAGCGAAGAAGTGCCGAAACCGGGTTAGATACCTATTATTTATTATTGGTTATATTCGGTAGGTCAGAGACCCGGTAGATGGCACTGCTTTACCGGGCAGAACGACGTCTGCCGGGTCCGCTAGTAGTTAATAAAATCTCAATTTTTATTATTCCAGAAACGACTTAGTAAATTTAATAAAAAAAGAGTCATCATCATAAATGATTTTATAAATCAGTTTGACGAAATATGGGCAAGAGTGTAGGTATATTTTTAAAATAATTTTTCTACGGATTTTATCGCGGCTTATCTTTTCAGACTTCATCGTCACAGGTGGAATAATCATGGTTTTTTTTATTTCCCTAATTTTTTTTTGTAAATATTTTGGATAAAGTGACGGATAATCATGATGAATAAATACTTTTTATCATTTTATGTAAACATTTTTTATCCATTTAAACATTATTTTTATTGGAAATCTTTACCCTTCATATGGGCCCCAAACAAAATTTTATACGGGGCCCCGCCATAGCACGCTACGGCACTGATAACATTGTTATGAAGTGGGTTTACTTGAAAAGTATGTTCAAAGTAGGTCAAATTAAATTCATTAATATTCTAAGACATATATAAATATCTTGGCTAAGGGATTGATATTAGTATTTTTATTTAAAAGTTATTATTGTAATGTACCACAGTAATTTTTGTTTACGTAAATATTTTGGCAGCCACAAAAACAGTGACACGAAAATGTTTTTAAAACAGCTAACTAACGAACAGCAAATGTACCACATACTGTTAAATAAATTAAGCAGACGTAGTTGTTATCTGGTTACACTTTATTTGCCCCTTATTAAGTTAGATATTATGAGAAATATGTGTAAAAAAATACCAACCAGTTAGAAGATGATCCGTTGGAATACAAAGATCGGGAAAATGATATTCCATGACAACAATGTTGTAAATCAAGCGTTTTACAGCATTTAGTACAAAAATCTGAATATACAGTTTTCGAAACTATTTTAATTATTAAAATAATAAAAAACAAATAACAGTTTGGCGTATGCAGTAATTTGAATGAATGAAAATAAATAATGAACGAATGGCAACCTGGCATTGAATGAATGATACGAATGCACTTTTCTTGACAGCAGATTCTCCTCCCTCCCTCAGAATCATAAAACCATATTTTGAGCTTTGAGCACCTAGGTCCCATAAATCTATCATCGACCCTAAGAGCAGCAAAAACCACTTTACCTGGGTGAAATAACAATAAAATTACTTACTAAAAATTAATTGCGTTTAATAAACCATAGAGGAAAAATAAATATTTTCTTATCATAGTAAACCCTTAAACAATGTAATAAAATTAAATGAGGTTATTTTCCATATTATGTTTTACTTTAAATAATATTTTATTGTACAGAAGTTGGTAAGAAATGTTGGTAATAACTTTTCGTAAACTCAGTCATAAGATCAGGCATAGCTTCTGGTAGAGAGGTGATGAGACGGGCTGGACTGCCAGAATATCTTGCAAATGACGGCACCACAGTTTCAGCTGGGAGCACAGAATTATCTTCAATCATACAGCAGTCTTTTAATACACATCGACGCCCCTGTAATTTTTTTTTAATTAGTTAAATGACAGCAGATTTTTAACAACTGGAGGCAGGATTAGTAAATATCAGAAAACAGAATTGATATATAAAAAGTCATGCTGTAACCTTAATGAAAAATGCATGTTACATAGATCAAAACTGGTATGAGATGAATATCACCCATATTTTGGCCACTATAAAGGTCCGATAGTAGAGGGTGACCATATTGTTGTTTATTGGGTACAATTCCTAACTAAAAGCTACTATTAGTAACTTCCTTATGACCTGAGTAGGCCTTTATAACACACTTTTTTTTATTTAGTGAACACTTTTACCAAGGACTAGTGGGGAAAATGTAAATATTGTACAAATGATTGTAAATCTTTAAGTTTTCTAGTATTATACTTACTATAACAACATTTTTTCCAATATACACATAAGAACCAACAACAGCTGCATTGACTACTGTATTTTCTCCTACAAATACATGATCACCCATTTGAAGAGGGAAGAAGGCAACACTGAAAAATACAACATTTAAATTCCATATATCCTGACTTTTATTTAATTTATTAATTTATTTATTTTTTGTTAAAGCATCTAAATTTTTTTGTGTGAAATGTACATACTATAAAGAAATGTACATGTAGTTGATAGGTAAAAAGTGAATAGAATACCAGGCACAAAATTATCACTTTGAAGAGTTTTAATTGCAGAACCTTCCTTATTTGAGTCTTAATGGTTAAAAAGGATAAGCAATGTAACTTAACGCTCAACCACAACTTGCCTGATGTTAAAGCGATGGTGCTTACTTACCCTTTGCTAAACTTCTTGAAAGGAGGTCGAATAACTGAGCCTTTGCTGATGATACAAAATCTTCCAGTTTTCACATTCGCCAGGTCCCCTCTTATTATAGCGTCACTTTGAACAATAACCTTTCCATGTAATACAATATTTTGAGACCCACATAACACTGTCTGTCTGCTGACTTTATTGCCCGATGCCTAAAATGTGTACAAATATTATTGTTTGACGAATTTAACATTTTTAACTAGCTGTACAGATGCGCAATTAATTACAGTTTCCACGTATTCTGATTTATTATAGTAAGTATCTTGAAGTTCCATTGTGTGGACCTAATAATTAACTTTTTTTCACTTTTACAGTTAACAAGACAAAACTGGAAAATTGAAATTATCTAAACTTAATAGTAAATTGTAAACAGAATGAATGAATGAATGAATGAGGTGACTCACCGACTGACATTTGGCATTGGCATAAATATGCTGTCACTGTCACTAATGTAATCTCAGAATCGAGACCAAAAACCATAATGCTGCGTACCACAGACTTTTACACAATCGAAAGTTTCTTTGTCTATGAATTATCACAAAATAATAGAGTTGTAAAAGTAACGAAAAAAAGCGTACCCGTATGTATTCGTTACTATAACAATGAATACTCGTTACTATCGTATCGTTACGTTACTCGTTACTTCTGATGAGCAGCGAATCAATTCGTATGCGTACAGTACACGTAAAAGCAACAAATCGGTGTCAAAAATTATTTATTAACAATAAAATTTAAAACAACATTTTAACGATAAATCAGCATAGAAATTGTTTGCTTAGAATAAAATTAAACATAAAAAATAAAATAAAACATGTTTTAAACAAAATTTAAACAACAAAAACCTTTTGTTCTTAGACTGAAATTAAACATATCAATAAAATAAAAACACATTTTAAACAAAAAAAATACTTTCCATAAAATGAAATTTAACCCTAGAATACCGTAATTGTTATGGTCAAGCGTTAGCATTTAACATATTAACGCATCTACGGTACTTGCGTGAACTGAAACAGTTTCGGTACCCATAATACGAAAAATGCGAGTAACGAAATGCTTTCGTGAGTAACGTTTCGTTACTCGGTACTAGATGGCGCACCCGTTACTCAGTACCGAATACATACGGTTTGCTACAGCTCTACAAAATAATTTATTCAAATTTTCGGCGCCAAATGTAACGCTGACGAAAGATATTGAATATTTTACGAATTAAAAATTTTCCCTATTCTTAAAATGGACAGATACATAGTGAGAGAACCGAGGGCTGGAGCTAGTGAGTATTTTCACATCAAACAAAAATAAAACATAAAGCATAATGGATTAAAATTTAAATATTTTCAGCCTATCCACAGGGAAATCAAAATACTATGATGGCATTTGCATCGAATACAGGAATGAGTAATATTATGTAAGTTAGGTGCTATATCGGTAGATTGGTACGTAAGTAGGGATGCAATAATTGCAACGATTTTAGTTTTTTCTTTTATAGCTAAAAATATATTATTTAAGTATACTTAAACCTATCTACTTATTGAATTAAGTTTACATACCCAGGCCTCCTGAAAATATCTACCATGCGCCTTGCATGAACCAAAATACAGGCATTCCAAACATCTCACCGTCAACTTTCATGGAGCCTGTTCAAATAAATTCACCGTTTTATCGTCAAAATGTAAGTAAGGTTTTACTTGATTTGATTAGATAATATTTTTTAAATTACTGATGTGGGGAAAAAGTATACATAGGGCTACTAATAAAATGTATTATAATATTAAGTAGTGACGAATGGTGAAAATCTGAAAAAGGGAAGAATAAATCAGTTAATACTTAAGAAAATAATATATACATATTCACTACCGTCACCGATCGTTCTTACACTTGATGCTATACTTATTTTTGATGCTATTTAAAACTTTTAGGCGTTACATAATATACTATTTGTACGTATTTGGAAAACTGAAGAGAATCAGCTTGTATGGACTTTTCGCCATTGGTAGATAGGTACGTTGCAGTGACGAAGAGTCCTTAAAACACGATTCCCACCGGCTTCCCGGAATTAGCCAAAATAATGTACCTACTTAATTAAATAAGTGTTATGTAACGCCTAAAAGTTTTAAATGCCATCAAATAATATAGTACATACAGTCTTAGTAAGTTTGAAAGGAAGTACGGCGTAGGCGTAAGGTGTAACCACAGATAATATAATACTATACTGTGTAACCAAGAAATACTTGTCATTCAATTTGCTCCATCTTCCCTTTTCCAAATTTCTACCCTTCGCAACTGGTACCAAAGCGTTTATATGCTCTTTGATTGGTACGTTTTGTTAGTCGTGGTGTTAGTAGTAAACCTAATTTTGATTGCTGTTGGTGTTTCAACCTTTTTAGTGTCCCATTGTTGAGTACGGGTCTTCTCTCGACTATCTTACGAGTTGAGAGAGTTGACGCCTTAATCCACGCACGGTGGCCAAGTGCGGCTTGGTGGATGCCACATGTCCTCGAATGATTAGTTTTTTAGACATACCGGTTTCCTTAGGACTTTTCCTTCTGAGCACTTTCTGGAGCCCTACTATGATACCATTAAACCCATACGATAGCGAAGTATCGTATGGGTCTAATGGTATTATCTACAATTTTTTTTTATAATAACGTTTTTGAGATAAATACTTTTAGAATTTTTTGTACCTACTTAGTGCGTTCTGTTCACTTTTGATATCGTATCGAACTTTACCCGAGTAGGACCTGTGAATTTCGAAAGCGGGCCAATCATTTTTTTTCTTTATGCTGTATTAGGTAGGTACTTTCCATGTTCCAAAAGTTTGTTAATGTTGGTACATCTGTCAGTAGGTATCTTATCGTTAGATATTTATTGAAGATGAAAATTTGGCGATTTTGACCTTATCCCACTCTCCTCTATAGGCCGACCGTTTAACTCGCATATCGCCTATCGCCAAGATTCTGACTCCTCAAGCTGCACAGACAGTGATGATGATTTAAGCGATATGGATATTAGTGACGAATAGTCTTACATTACTTTTATCTGTGGTTAAATAGTTTTTTATGAGATTTTATTAATGTTTTATGACTTTGTACCTCAGATGGCGATACGCGAGTTAAACGGTAGACCTATAGGTCTTATTTTCGATTTAATTTGTTATCCATCAAAACACAACTCCCTTAAGTGGTAAGTTATTTATTTTTTAGTTTCAAATGTGTTTTAGATGATTCCAGCTCAAGGGCAAATTGTTACTGGAATTGATCCGAGATATTTAGCTAATTACTGCGACAACAGTGCGCAGTACATCGTTACAGGTATGTAACTATCTATTATTATATATTACCTACTAGCTGACCCTGCAGACTTCGTACTGCCTTAATCGACTGCTGTTTTTAGGGTTTTCCCCGGCAATTTTTCGAATTTATCTCACCTTTTAAACCTTCCCTAGACCTCCACGAACATTTCAAGACCAAAATAAGAAAACTCCGTTCAGCCGTTCTCGAGTTTTAGCGAGACTAACGAACAGCAATTGATTTTTATATATATAGATAATAGCTTTATTACTTTACACCTATATTATGTACGGAGTGCAGGCAATAACCGTGAGATCTCAGGTTTTTATTTAGGGTCGCGTAAAAAATCATTTCTAGAACACTCAGAAAATCTTTAGTAACAGTGCATGAGGGAATTACGCACGATAAACAGCAATAGCGTACATAGCCCCCTTCCTTATGACATATTATAATAAATAAGTATAGCCGACAAAATATGGGTGATTTAAGTACCTATACTAGGTGAACCAAAAATGGCAAGTTATTTGAGTCCTATGCAATAGTATTGTGACGTCAAAATTTTAATAGATTAATTAGTAAAAATAATTCTAGAAAATAAAAATACTATTTTTCAATTTATTTTCTATAACTACCCTTACTTTTAAAGAGACTGCTAATTGTCATTTAAATTAAATTAAATAAATAAACTTTGTTTTTTTTTGAGACGCGAGTCTACGTATGTTTTTTTTTAATAAATTCCTACCGTGCAGTAAAAAATAGTTCAATTCCTACCGTGACGGGCAACTACTGAGAAACACTGCCAAAAAATCAGTAGGTAGGCTTTTTTCTTTTTAATATGTATTTTTTGAAGTCACGTGTCAAAAAGAATTCAGAAAAACAGCTATTAGAGGTGTGCGACGCGAAATATTTCCTAAAATTTTGCACATTTAAAAACGTATTGAACGTAATGACCTGAGGAATGTCCGGTTACAAGTAGGTATAGTAAAGTCTTTCCGTTTCTGGTTGTAATCTGTGGTGATAGTAACCTCTGCCTACACCTTCGTGTTATACATTTTTCATCTTTTGTTGCATTTAAAAAACATGTTCAATTAGATATTAAATAGGTATTAATCACAGCATAAACAGATAAACTCAAATTACCTTTTAGGTACACATTTAGGTCAACAAACAATACCCGGAGCTTCAAACGTTAATCCTAACTTCGGAGTCTATCCAAACGATTGTTTTGTGGGAGCTAATAGAAATAAAAATACACGTTCCACTAATTCTAATATACCACCTATAAGCAGTAAGTACAACATGGTAACTCTAACAGTCATGTTCATAAAATCTTCTATGACTCTTTAGTTAAAATGGGCTTTGTCTCTTTCTTACTAGTATAAATGTCAAGATGATAGACAAAGACAAACGAATTATAAACCTATTTGAGCTATAATGAGCTAAGACGTTTATGAATACGGGAGTAAGCATATTAAGTACCTACAGCATAAAGCTGTCAGTCTGAAAACGCAGCAAGAAACTTTTGTAGACATTATGACCAATTCAGCTAAATTATACTTTGTATAAAGGGTTATTTTAAAAACACCTACATCCTCTTAGGAGTAGATAGCTGATATCATAAGCAACAACTTTTGTTCTTCGAGTTTGCACCACCCGGGGATCACTTATTCTGATAAAAAGTGCACTCCCGCGGATGAAGGAGACTCAACCCCCAATCATATTGAAATTAATTAATTGGTAACACTAAACGTGCGCCTATCTATTTACCAAAACATTTTATTTTTACCCAGTTCCAAGAAATGAAATTATCGAAGCAAAGAGTTCTTTAAATACTCATCAAATTATGCAACATAATATTGTTTCGAATGAACAATATATCCAGAATCAAATTCCTGCGAGAGGTAAATCAATTTACTTAAATTATCTATTACTATCGTACGCTTGGGCAGCGATAACATCCATCCATCTATCAATCAGTTAATTCATCAATAATCATCAACCACTTCATCACCCTATCAATCCATCAACACAGAAGACCATTAGTCCATGTTCATTCATCCATCCATTAATCAGTTAATCCATCCATCTATTCGACTATCCATCCATTAATCAGCCAATCCACCCATCTATATGACTGTCCATCCAGCAATCATTTAATTCATCCATTACTAGCTTACGAGTACGCCCGGGCAGCGGAAAAACAGCCATCGTCTATCAATCAGTTAATTTATCAATAATCAAAAAACCACTTCATCAACCTATCTTTGTCAATCCATATATATATACTAGCTGCCCCAGCGAACTTCGTACCGCGCAAAATTGTGAATCTAAACCATTCCCAGATCCCCTTGAACACACACAAAAAAATTCATCATAATTGGTCCAGTCGTTTAGGAGGAGTTCAGTCACATACACGCGCACACAAGAAATATATATATTAAGATATCTTTATCAAACCAATATTCTATGTTCATAAATCCATCCATCGATCAGTCAATCCATCAAACCGTTGATTCATTTATCCATCAATCAGTCAACTTAGCCATCTATCCATCCATCTAGACCATCCACTTGTTTCCATCAATCAATCCATCAATAAAAAAAAATCATCCACCGATTCTTTTTTTTATTAAACTTTGTATTTTCCTTTTAATAAAAAACAAAAATTGGAATAAATGCATAACTTCGGAGCCGGAAAAAAATTCATTCTTTACAAGATTATTAATTCTGTTCTGTTAAAAGATAAGTACCTACCTAACTATCACAGTCGGGCTAAACTCGGTCTAACAAGCTTGTTACTCTGTATATTCGGCTGAACTTAGTTTAAAAGGAAACTTTGTTGTATTAGGCACAGACTAGATTAACATTTAATTCCTAGACGATCTTTGATGTGATGTAGATATCAAACTATACGTGCGTTTCTTTCTAACGGTTTTAATCGCGGTTTATTTTTCGTTATAAAATAAACCGTGATAACACCCAGTATAAAGTTTTAATTCAACGTGTGATATTCGCGTAAATTTAAGAAAATACTGTAGGTGCATTCTAATCCTCGAAAAACAGACGGTTGTTATTTTGAAGTTTTGTGACATCGCAGCTTAAACGAATAGATAAATTTTGATGCGTATTTTTAAAACTAAAGTGCCCGAGAGATTTTTGAAGCTAGATCACAGATAATATAGCACTATGTTAGATAAATTGTTTCACTTTAACCCTTTTTAGTGTCCCGCTGTTGGGCACGGGTCTCAACTATTTTATGAGTCGAGAGAGTTTAGGCCTTAATCCACACACGCTGGTCAAGTGCGGGTTGGTGGATGTCAATGATTAGTTCTTAGACATGCCGGTTTCCTCACGATGTTTTCCTTCACCGATATTGAGCAGCGGAGATGAAACAATTCACACAAAAATGTGTGGGCACGACTAGGATTCGAACTCGCGATCTTATTTTTCTAAGGCGAAGGCCACCGCTGCTCTATAAAAAAAAGTGTTTCGTAGTAATTTATAGGTAGTAATTTTTTTAGGTCCTGCTAGAATTAGTACTCCTACAGCAAATGTTTCAGTTGAAGTGACGAAGAAGGAACCGCTAAATGTAATCGTTTCTAAAAGCGATATGCTAAAGGTTAGTAGTACATTTTAATATAATATACGTTAAACTCAAAAAATATAATACAGGTTTCTACATACTTAAATAAAAAGTACCTACTGCGGTTTTATTTCAATTAAAATATAACAAAAAACAACTTGGATAAAATTAAATCCTTAGGGCGTCATAGAATTCCTCCGATACAAGACCAAGGTCTTGATTCGAATGTGCTGAGAAGGCTTGTAATCTATCTTTATCGTTACTTATCTATATAAAAACATTGATATACACCTACTACTTAATGCCTAGGTATGTATGAAAATTAATTAAATAAATTACAAATCAATTAAATTGACGGATGTTTGTAACGCTAAAACTCTAGAACGGCTGAATCGAATCGGTGTATATATTGGGCAGTTTCGGTCCATAGTAGACTACGGCATTGCTTAGCATCAAGCAAGATGTAGTCAAGCGCAAGCGTTCGTTTGTTTTTTAATTTGAATTGTTCCTATGAATCTGAGGAAGATTGCCGGGGCATATTAATAACTGAAACAAATCTTCAAAAATATATTTAACACGAAATATATTTTCTTTAACTCGTACCGACTAATCAAAATATGGTTTGATTTAGTTTATGGTTAGAAGAACTACTATTTCTAGGTTAGAAAGTACCTAGTTCTTGAAAACTTTTGACTTATAATATTTAACTTTTTATTTTTTTGTCTAAACAAGGATTAATTTAACCCTTTTTAGTGTCTCACTGTTGGGCACGGGTCTTCTTTCAAATATCTTAAGAGTTGAGAGAATGCTGGTCAAGTGCAGGTTGGTCGATTGCTCTCGATGTTCTTCTTCACCGATATTGATCTGCTGCGATTGAACAATTCACTAAAAGATGTGTATTATGGGCACGACATCAATCGAACTCGCAATCTTATATTTCAAACATTATGGCACCACATTGTTGTCATGGAAAATACTCAAACGCTTAGTACCTATACATGTGCCACTACGTACTGCTGCTAAAGATAAAATCCCAAAATTTATATATTTATCAGGAAGCAGATTGGGCTCAGCGTTAATCTACCTATAACAGTAAGCGACAAAATACCATTAATAACACCATAATTTAAAATAACATAAGGGACAATGTACTAAAGACAATTTATCATGCCCCGTCCCTGTTAAGGACGTCGAATTGCAATGTGATATCCAATAAAGTATAAAAATTGCTTATGGGTTTTTTCAGATCATAAATATTCACTCTATTGAAGCAAGGGGTCGCTTGTTTTTACTAGGTAGTTATTTGGGTTTCGGACGAATTTGCTGGTTTTTTTTTTATTATGGAAATTAAGAAACTGACTGACTATCAACGCTCAGCCCAAACCGCTAGGTCTAAAGATTCCAAATTTCTAGGTCTAGGGGTTCACTAAGAAATGTTTTTTTAAAACTTACTCCCTAAAGGAATAAAACTGGGACCACGTGGACGTAGCTAATTTATGCTACAATAGGCTTGCGCTTGCCTACAACTTGCTTATTGAAATAAAACTTCTTTATAACGGGGTTCATCGTGGTTTATTTTAGATTTTATATCCTGACGACGACGATTCAAAGACTTCGTGACCACGAGCGGATTGAGGTATTTGACGGCCTAACTTATTAGTCACAATTATTGCTAACTAGCTACAAACATAAAACAACTTAGAAGGAAGAGGCTAATAGAAAAATACAGCTAGGTTCGGCAGCATATGGGAAATTACGTCGAGTCTTCACGTCGTTCATTCCATAGAGTCTAAAGACGAAAGTCTTCAACCAGCCGTTATGGCATACGGAACCGAAACGTGGACACTGACGGTAGGACTGGTCCAAAAATTCAAAATTACTCAGCGAGCTATCGAAAGGGCTATGCTCGGAGTATCTCTGGAGGATCGAATACGCCATGAAGTGATTCGACAGAGACCTAAGGTAGTCGACATAGCACACCGGATTAGTAAGCTGAAGTGGCAGTGGGCCAGTCATATCTGCCGCAGAACTGACAACCGCTGGGGTAAACGAGTTCTTGAGTGGAGACCACGAATTGGCAAACGTAGCGTAGGACGCCCTCAGACTAGGTGGAGTGACGATCTCAACAGGGCAGTCGGCAAGAACTGGATGAGTAATGCCACGAATCGTGCTCATTGGTGTGTTTTAGGAGAGGCCTATGTCCGGCAGTGGACTAAAATAGGTTGATGATGATGATGACCTACAAACATAATATTATTAACTAGCGTTCCGATTTAAGCAAACTAAGCTCACAGTACCTTGAATTCTAAGTGGATTTTGCTTGGATTTTGGTTCCAAGCACAGATAATATAATACAAGTAAAAGAAAACCGGTTCCTACCAAGAATGATCCGTGAAGCTATTGAAATTAAAAAACCTCCTAATTTTAACAGAGAAAATGGTTGGGACCCAGTGCTTAATTTACTTGTACCAAAACCCAAGCAAAATCAACTCAGAATTCAAGACAGTGTGAGCTCAGTTTGCTTAAATCGGAACGCAACTTAAATATTAATGTTTGAAGGTTTTCTGTAATAATTGTGATTAATATTTTTGGACGTCAAATACCTCAGTCCACCCGTGAACATGAAGTCTGAAAAGACTTTGAAACGTCGGGATCTAAAATCTAAAATAAACCGCAGTAGAATCCGTTAAAAAGTAGTTTTATTTCAATGTGTGATATTCGCGTAAATCTAAGACAATAATATAATACAAGTAAATTAAACACTGAACCCCAAGCAGGAGTTATATTCCAACTATTTTCTCGTTGAAATTAGGATGTTAATTAGGTTGTTTTTGATGTTAAGTTGGGACGTCCTATACCTCGGTCCACCCGTGACTATGAAGTCTGAAAAGACATTTATATGTCGGGATATAAAATCTAAAATAAATCGCGATAAATCCGTTGTAAAGTAGTTTTATTTGAATGTATGATATTCGCGTAAATTTAAGAAAATACTACACATCTTGCCCGTTATAAATAATAATGTAGTAAATAACGATTCACTCGTGATCATAAGTAATTTTTTGTTAGATGGTGGAAATAGATAAGGTGGTGTCTGGTATTGCCATACAAAACACAGAAACACGGCAAGATCATCTGACGGCGCGGATTTGTATCACAATATATCACCATATCTGGCTGGTGTTCAGTGATAAGGCTGAAGCCTATCACCAGTTAACCTATCAATGTCATCTGATTTTCACCACCTGGGGACCACGTGTGGGATTCAGATTAAAGGTGCACTCCCACAGGCGAAGGTGACCAAACTCCTTTTAGCGTTAAACTTTTGTTATTTCTTGGTACTAATAGTAGATGTCCTATTTAATGCACATCCTTAAAACTTTAGTTAATCCCTAATATTATAAATAAAAAAGTGACTCTGCCTGTCTGTCGGGCTTTCACGTCAAAACTATTGAACCGATTTGGATAAAATTTAGTATAAAGATAGGTTGAGACACGGGGAATGACATAAGGTAGGTTAACCTAATAAATAAAGGCGCGGGCGTAGCCGCGGTCGGAAAGCTTATAGGTATCTTATAACTATTAACTTCAAAGATATTTTAGTACAATTAATATAATTACCTAACCGTTCTCAACGTTAATCTCTGTCAAAACGCCACTATAACAGACAAGTTCCATCAGAAACCACCGACTTCACTCATAAAACACGAACTTTAAGAAATTGCTTGTAATAAAAGTAATAGCAGGCATTTCGGCCTTTGTCATCTACGTATTAGGTTGAAGCTAGGGTTGTCAACTTAAAACATTTTACACGGGAAATGTAATACCACAGATAATATAATACTATAGTAGGTAATACGCAACTTCTAGTTCTAAATTATTTCTGCTATTTTCGGGGGCGGCGGGCGGCGAGGTAACCACGTACTTTTACATGCTCACGCACACTCTTACAAAGAGTTGAAGCGTGTTTACAAATGCACATGTAAATAAAAGTTACCTAAGAACACAGAACATGCACTATTCCTGTGTTAAATATTTTGATGTTGCCACTTGACAGAACTTAAAATTAAAAAAAAAAATAACTATTGCTTAGTTTGGCTGGACATTTAGTCCTAAAAGATGGACCCAAAGCCTCTATATTAGGCATACAGTCCAGAATTTATTGTATGCTGTATAAAGTAACTATATTCCAAGTCCTTAAGATGTATTTAATGTCAGTTTTCAAAAAAATAAAAGATCTATTCTGCCGAGTCCGCATTTGAGTTAAAACATTCGCTCTTTGGTTTAAGACAGTCTTTTGACATTTTTAGTCTGACAGCTCATATTATTAAGCAGGTTGTAAACTAGTGATACAGCCTCTCTTGGATATTTCATCTAGCATTAAAACAATAATAAAAGCTAGATAGACCAAAAAGATACGACTGTTTTGCTAATTTTAGTTTAGAGGCGGTTGGCAACCCTAGTTAGAACGTGATCTAAGCGTAAGAAATCGTAAAAAGTGTTAGGTCTTTACAAATAACCTACCTAGATTTGCAGGTTTTCATAAAAATTACTCTACTATACAAAGGTATTTTGATGGTATCAGAACTAAAATTATGGACCAGATAATAATAGCTGATAATAAACAGCTGGAATTAACATTATGTTTGTTGCCTGTAATCAAATTCACAGATTTTTTGAATTATGATACTAATAAACAGGCACATAGGGCGGCAGTCAAAAAATATACAAACAAAATAGAATGTACTAAGTAATTCTATACGAGTAAATAAAGTTCTTGCCGGAAAGCGAGTCGTTGCGCTCGCAATGCAATATCCGTGGAAGATCCGTGCCTTGTCTTTGAAAAAGTAATTTTAGAACATCGAACTTATTATCAGCAAGAACAAGCCTCAGAAAACTGAGTTGTAATGGTTCCAAAGGTAAAAAAAATGATCCGAATCGAGTGTAATATTGTTATAATCGATTTTGATAGGCTTTCCGTGATTGTTATATTTAGGCTTAATATATTTTTCTTCCCCCTACACGTGTTACAATTAAAATTATACGTGTTACTTAACTAAAATTAGTGTCAGACAAAGAATGTGAAATGAGCGGTAAATAATTTAAATGAATCTAACGTTCTAAATTATAGCAATCTTGAAAGTGATGGCTTAGGCAGTAGACCCGCAGACTCTAGCGATAGACTCTCTTACTCTGACCTTTATAGTTTCTTACTATATTCGTCCAAGCAAAGGGTTGCGAGCGGTACCGGTCCTTACACAGTGATGTGGTAAAATATTAAACGACCATCAGGCACGCTACAAGAATTAATACTTAAAAAATTGTGGCAAGTTTAGAGCTCGAGTCACCCAATACCCGCAATAACTGGATCTCCAACAGTCGTACGACTGGTACCACAACAGCTTAAAGCAGAATTGTTGGAGCTGTGGAAGAGAGATACCGCTATACAATGTGTAGAGCAACTTCTCTTTCGTACCACTGCAATAATAATACTATAAGGTGTCATGGTACGGGTGATCTCTTACTTCTTTCAGTGCATTTTATCATAAGTTTTTACTATATTTGGGTTGTGTGTTGTAATATTAAGTGGTCATCAGGCACTCCACAAAACCGGCTCGAGGGCGTTTTCCGGTCCTATTGAGAAGGTCCTAAAATGGCACAAGGCTTTACAAGAGATTGGAGTCTTTGTATTTTATGAAATCGTTGGTGAGTTTGATTGATGGTATTTCACTTTAGGCGATAAACCTGTCCATAGAAATTTTTGCTCATAAACTGAATTTTTTGCAAAAATGTGCAAGTCTCTGAGCTATCAAAATTATTCAAAATACATTTACTTAAAAGTGCTCCTACTTTGCTTCGTATTGGTATTTATTTACTCTATTCTTAAAAAAATATAAAAAATACATTAAAAATTAATTAAATTTGGTATTAAAAGTACCTACATGTGCGATACAGGTAGAGAAATTATTTTTACAGGAAAGGAAATATTTACTAATACAAAGCAAAGTATGATATTTTTGCTTTAGAAAAGTAACTACATTTTAATCCATAAATCAATAAGGTGGAATATATCTATTCCATAGAGCAATCCAGTCTAGCATTTGACTAGATTGATTAGCAATATTCTGAGCAACAGCTCAGAATATACGAGTATGTAGATGTACCCATCGTTGTGGAAACTATGGAATGTTGGGGAACGGATGCCAAAGGTTTGATTAGGGAGATAGGACGCCACTTAAGGGGGAAGACAGGTGACTTTCACTCCGACTCGTACCTGGTGTAAAGGTTAGATATTGCTATTTCAATGCAGCCAGAGTCTTTGGCAACTTTGCACCGGAGTCAGGACTGGGTTAATTTTGTAGTTATGGAGTTTAACATTTAGTTAACATTTTATTACCCAATTATTTTTTATTATATTTATTTTATCAAGTTATTTATTCGCAAGTTAGTGTTACTAAGCTGAAATTGTTTATAATATTATTCTACATAAAAATAGAAAAAATAAAAAGTTTAAACAATAAATAGATAATTATCTTTATATATATAATTCTTCTGTGAGTGTGTATGTCACTGAACTTCTCTCAAACGACTGGACCGATTTTGATGAAATTTTTTGTGTGTGTTCAAGGGGATCTGGGAATGGTTTAGATTCACAATTTAGCGCGGTACGAAGTTCGCTGGGGCAGTTAGTAAAGTTATAAATAAATAATTCTGATATTTTTATAATGTATTATAAAAATATAAGAACTATGCATAGTACTAACACCAATAATTCCAATTAACCCTGTATTATTTTCCACTAACTTCGAGACAGTGCTGTATAAAACCATGTTCTTAATTTTAAAGATCTACATACTTTTAATGTCTTCTTCCAGCGAAATGTGTTAGTGTAAGAGCTGGTGATACTTGTTCCAAGAACCTCGTTGTCAGAGATGAAAACGGACCAGCGATGCAAGTGGTCTATTATGAGATAGATTTTATGCTACCAGAAATTAAAACCCCTTCTACTATAAGGTAATATCAGTAGACCAGTAGGTATCATATAAGTACTATAGACCGACCGTTTAACTCGCGTATCGCCATCTGAGGTACAAAGTCATAAAACATTAATTAAATCTCCTAAAGATGTATTTAACCACAGATAAAAGTAATGTAAGACTATTCGTCACTAATATCCATATCGCTTGAATCATCATCACTGTCTGTGCAGCTTGAGGATTCAGAATCTTAGCGATAGGCGATACATGAGTTAAACGGTCTATCTATAGTAAGTACCTATTCTAAATATATTTAGAAATTCAGTGGCTTATCAATTTTGTAAAAGACCTTTTTCCTCGTTTTTGTGATAGGGGACAAAAAACCTCCAAGTTTTTTTGATCCATTTTCATCTATTGCACATAATCATTGTAGGTATAATGTATTTTATCAATTCGAAAATTATTAGAGTCAAACACGGTTAAAAGGTTACAATACGTTATTGCGCTGGTTCGCGGTTTCAATTCATGCGGGCTCATGTTCATTTAAAATTGTTAGGATTGAGTGGCTTCAAAATGACCTAACCTTTCCTTCTTTGTAAATAAAGGCACGAACTATCCTATTTCTACAGGGTTATAGGTAGAATGATGCCAGGCACGTGTAGACTACAAGCTTTCAGCATCCGTCCGGCAACTGGCGATGACGTCGCGATGTTGCCGCGTCGTGCTGCCGTCGCTGCTCATCACG
Organism: Meganola albula; assembly: GCA_936450015.1. NCBI lineage: Eukaryota > Metazoa > Arthropoda > Insecta > Lepidoptera > Nolidae > Meganola > Meganola albula. The sequence goes on along the minus strand of OW388155.1, from coordinate 4,417,497 downwards.
TTGCAAAACTCTGCAAAGAATATGGAACTCATACAAAGAATTAATTTTTGTTTTTCCTTTATTGATTTTGTGATTAATTTCCTTGTTATGTTGTAATAAATTTATGAACGAATTGTTTTTGACGTTTGAACTCAAGAACTTTTGTAACCTATAAAAGTGGTAAAATAAAATTAATGTAATAATAAAATATCTTAAAAATAATAGAAATGAAGTAGATAATAATGCAAGTTGTAGGTAGTCAAGCACAAAAGAATTCAGAATTAAAAAAAATAGGAGATTACCTACCTGAATTTCTTTTGTACCTGCTTAGGTATTGACTACTTAAACTAATAATCAACTTGACTTAACTTCATTTAAATATAGGTACCTCCATAAGTACCTACTATCGGATGAGTTAATAACTAAGTTCCGGGAAGTTTGCACCTACGAAGTAAATTTACAACCACACTGCGAATATAATCGTAAAACAGATGTACTGAATTTGAATTTAATCCCACTGGCACCACTTTTTATGACGTTATGGTAAGTCACTATTTTACTAGTCACGAGTGTGCTTTTAACAATACAACAGCAGATTTTAGACGGCTAGGTGCTTCAGTTTTATATTCCTGAACGAATTTTAGTTTTGGGCTCAGGCAGATAAGAGAATATGTATCATTTAGGTGTATGTAGGTACTTTATTGTGTATTTTCTACGCACAATAAGTATTTAGATAGGTTAATGGTCCGTCTACAGAGAATAAAAATCTATTGCACTGTGTTTCTCTACTATGTCATCTAACTTTGTTAAGTTAACTACATAGTTGCTAGCATTTACAATATTTAAACTTTATTTTACAACCAGTAAACGACATTTTATGACTCGCTACCTGAGATGGCTTATTTCGTCACCTGTGTCTTGAATCTACTAAAGATAAAAATATAAATCGAAATAAGATGACTACAGTTTCGTCAGGTTTCTGCTTATTGTGAGGAACGTACAAAATTTATAAATTATTTTAAGTGTGACAAAGTGTCTATTTGTAACGTATTGTCAACGCAGGAACTTAGTTGGTAAGGCGGCGTCCATCAATTACGTGAGGTGTTCTGGAGGGAGGGGATCAAGCTAAATGTTTCCAAATCTCACTAAGGGGGAAGGGGCTTGGCAAATATCACGTAATTATTTTTCTAGCAGAAAACGGTGTAAAATTATTTCTAGATTAAAATGTTGCCAAATCGAGATGAGGGTACCTACCTATTTGTCGTATTCATCCGAACTTCGCAGAACAGCGAAGTAGCGCTCGATTGTTTAGCTGTATCGACAGTAGCGTGACAAGATTTAGTAGAATTTCTACTTCCCAAATAGAGGTTTTTAAGAATCTCGCGTGAGATAAGGGAGGGGAGAGGGAGTTGAGGAAAATCTTACGATATCTCACCAGGGGTAGAGGGGGGTCAAAAAATTCTCAAAAATACCTCACGTAATTATTGGTCGTTCCCTAAATACTTGAGGTAACTTGTTCAATGGAGCTGTATCTACCTGAGTAGGTCTTCAATCTATTCTGACTTGTGCTGATTTTGAACAAGAAAATGAGACGTCGCACCAGACTCGAGACCTACAATTACTTAACTGAACCAATTTGTGAGAGTCTACAATTTTATTACAACCTAAGAAACTTCATCTTGGATAAAATTAGGATTTTCCTTGTAACAGTCCATTAACATGCAAATTGCATATTAATTTCAGCGTAACGGACAACCGTTAAAAGTTAATATAAAGGATCAAAAGATCGTTTCACTGCGTAGGATGTACCAAAAGTAATTAACCAAGATTTCAGAATATCTTGTTAGGTAATTCTTAACACTTAATAAGACGTAATAAGGGTTAAGTAATGTTGCTCTGATTTTATCAGGCTAATTAAATGGTTGAAAGTGAAACTATAGGACCCATTTTGACAAAATAGGGCCAATTATAAATAAAGCCATTGAAGAAGATGGTACATTTTTGTACTACTCTATTTTTCTTTACGTCTCCTATCAAACAAATTAAGGCGTACGATAGACAAATTATATTACCTAATAGGTAAGTATTTTAAATTCATGAAAATTATTGTGTTTACAATATAAAGCAGTTTATGGTGTGGTCAAATAAGCCTAAAGTCGTGATTGCCACAATGAAACAAATAGATATTATAGAAGAATGAACTATACTTACCCTTAGAGGTACCTAAGTACAATCCAAAGTGGAGAAATCCACGCCTACATACTTCAGTTTTGATGGGTTGAATAAAGCCACTGAGCGACCGCCCGTGGAGGATTTTGATGATCTGTGAATAGAGAGTATAGAATATTATTTTAGGTACAATACTTGCGTAGGTACCTAAATATCTATAGCAAGTAGCAACGCGACCCGACAAGACGAATTAGGTTTATTAGGAGCACCGAGGTGTTTTAACGACTCCTGTTGGGGATACTATCACTTAACACTTCGCAAAGATATCGCTTTTTTTAGGCCCGACCTTTTACCTAAAAAACGTTATCTATACAATTTTTTAGTTAATTTTAAGCAACGTGTGGACTCTAAGAACTAACCATTCGAGGACATGTGACATCCACCAACTCGCATTTGGCCAGCGTGTGTGGATTAAGGCCTTAGCTCTCTCAATTCGTAAGATAGTTGAGAGAAGACAACCTTCAAACTTCAACCCTTTATTAGTGTCCCACTGCTGGGCCCCGTGCTCACTAAAATAGGGTTGAAATAAACATATGGATTCATTTAAAACTACTAACTAGTACTTCTATCTAATAGTACTAACAACGGTAGTTTCTAATGAGAATGGACGAGAACGCAATTAAACGGCTTTAGACAAGTTTTGACCAATCTTTGTGGTGGTCCCTTCGGCCCTCGGATAATCAGTGTTAAAGTTCAACTATGTACGGATATAACCTGAAATGCAAAGACTTAAACTTATCCAACCAACACTAATTAACAGTGAACTACATGTACGGTACCGAAGGTAAAATCGTAGCTGGTCTTGTAAATCGTACTTCTCTCAAATTACCACTTTACCCGAGTAAAAAGCGTAACTAAATTGGCAGGGGTTAGTCGAGTAAGTGGTAGATGTAGACAAGTAAGATGGTATAGTTTTGAATGTATCTTATTAAGAGAGAAACCAGTATTCAGGGATCCTATGAACAATGGTCGTTCGTGATAAACGATCAGGATTCGAAACAATTTCTTGTAGGTTATTCTAATGTTCTTTAACCGAGTTGTATTCCCACCTAGTAACTAAAAATAACAAATATAGGTACAATAAAATAAAATAAAAATAGAACTGTTTGGTAGGTATTTTTAAAAACTTTTATTAATTGATTTTGCGTGCATTTTCACTCAACTTCAGTGTCATGCTTAGCAGTGTAGTTAACGACCCTTTGATGTGATAAAACTGGGCGAATAAGTATCACAGACCTTCGCTCACAAACTCACAACCAATCAGCCGTGAGAGATGGCTCCATTTCCTCCAAGTGCATCTATTCACAATCGTAATACGTTCGTTCACGTTCTATTACACGTATGACATAATAGAGTTCCACACTGATTGGACGAAATTCTATAGCGCGAGGAAAATCACACCTATAAATCGTGATCAATTTATTTCAACGCTCTGAGATTTTCTAAAAGAAAATTGTGTGCCTAACTGCTTTCGATAGCTTGCGAAACATTGCTATGGTACTTTGATGAACATTTTGGTATCTACTTACATAATTTATACCTATCTACTAGTTTTATTTCATCGTCAATTTTATACACCTCGTTGGTCCACCTACAAATGCGTCCATCGTGTGATTCCATTATAAGAACGAGATGCGAATACGCTGTCATAAAGAACATTTACATAAGACCACGTTAGTATTATGAGTAGGCAGATTTACTTCGACTACATTCGTCAACATTTTCCAGTAAGTAGTATCTAAAGATTAATAAATCAAACAAAAAACAGGCTCCTAAGGCGACAAATAATCGCGTTAAAAATGTTCCCACAATGAAACAAAACATCGAAGTTACATTACGGTAAAAACCTTTTAGCCTTATTGTATGATGTTCGGAATAATTTATTAACTGTATCATCAGATCGATAGATTAGATCCAATAAACTGTGAGAGTACGCTATTTCCCTCTTTTCCAATAGGCAAATAGGTTCACACTCGTATCATTACATTCGACGCGATGTTATCGGCAAAGATATAGGTCATAACGAATATGTAGATACCTATGTTAGTACTTGTATAGATATGGTAAATTATGCTTTCTGTTTTTCTCAATACTTAGGTACTCGTTTTGTTAATTTTTTTGCAGATCTATCATTCCTAACCTCTCATATATCTGTACCATGAATTTATAATTCGTATAAATGCAGCAATATTTAAGTGTGAGTTTTTATTGATATAAAATTCCTTTAGAATTTCGATACTTACGTTTAGGTAGGTGGGTAAATCTGTAATTTGAATCATCTAATCGAAGTACATACATACATATACATATTTATTTATATGTAGTTAAATATTAAAAAATCTAATATCCATTCGTTTCTAAATAGGTGCCTTGTTGTTTCACAATTCCATTGGTAGATACACCACTGAGGATGGGCAGAAACCTTTACAAATATCTGAGATGTTAGAAACCAACCATCCCCTACCAAATAACATTCTAAAATCTTGTGATGAAATGACTTTTATTGGATTTTGACTTACATCTCCCTTTGAAGGTACCTATTTAGGCTATTTACCAACAAACACGTATTTTTCAAGCATTTTCTCTTACCACGGCTCTTAAGTTAACATTTGAAAGCCTGTAATACTTTCAGCTTACGTTCGTTAGAATGAATGTTCAAAAAGATTTCTCATTCGCGCAACGTATTTCTCAAAAGCCAAGCACGCATTATCCTAATTAAATAGATGGGCATTAGTACTCATTACATTCTGTGCTTCAGTTTTGTGGAACCATTTGCAAATCACTCCTAACAACCTCTTTTCGTCTTTGTAAGCTTTGTTTTGCACCAAGATCTTGTGTCTTGCAGCCCGTTTTTAGGTATGTGGGTGCTTTATATTTCTGTTGGAATTTATTAAGAAATACAGGTCTATTTTACAGCGACTATAATGTTTGTCTTCATTAATTCAAAGTTCTGTTTCATTAAATGATTGTAAAATAAAATGGTCAATACCTGTATCTTAAATACTATAGTACAGGGTGACTGGTAATTAGTGTAAAATACCTTATCACGTGGTTACTAAAAAATTCGACAGAGAGGTTCCTACCAAGAATGATCCGCGAAGCTATTGAAATTAAAAAACATCCTAATTTTAACAGAGAAAATGGTTGGAATATACCACCAGCTTGGGACCCAGTGCTTAATTTACTTGTACCAAAACCCAAGCAAAATCAACTCAGAATTCAAGACACTGTGAGCTCAGTTTGCTTAAATCGGAACGCAACTTAAATATTAATGTTTGAAGGTAGTCAGTAATAATTGTGATTAATATTTTTGGACGTCAAATATCTCAGTCCACCCGTGAACATGAAGTCTGAAAAGACTTTGAAACGTCGGGATCAAAAATCTAAAATAAACCGCGATAAAATCCGTTAAAAAGTAGTTTTATTTCAATGTGTGATATTCGCGTAAATCTAAGACAATACTATGTGAACCAGTACGGACTGGAAACAGCAAATAAAATACGCCGTTTAGAAGACCTACAAACGAAACGCGCAAGATTTACAACATCTTTAAATTTCTTGAAGAGGTGCCGAGACCACAACCTCATCCCTGCGTGTGTCAAAATATCAGCTAAAAAGGATATACGAGGGAGCGGTAGGATTCTAAAACAGGCAAGCATCAAATTATTACGACAAAAAATCCGCGAACATCGTGCCGATTTAATACATATTAACAGGAGGGTGGACGATCTACAAACGGAAATACAGGTATTGTTACAACCTATTGATTTTACATCGTGCATTAATAATATTAATAATCGTGAGTCATCCAAATATAACGTTTGTAAATCGAAACAAATTCAAAAATACGAAAAATTAACATCATATGTCACTGTCACTTTCAATAAGCACAATGTCAATCGACAGATATGTCAAACATCTGTCAACAACACTAGACGTCAGGTTGTAATAAATCTGTCAAAACAAAGTTTAGATCAACCTACTTTGAAAGTTTTAGAAAAAGGGCTTAATTTTAGTATAGCACCAAGGAAAATCCCGTACGAAGCCATTATCAGTGATGTCGAGAGCTGCCTAATTAAAAATAACCTGAAGAGAGATGATATGGAGGCCCTTCGCCAAGATATCTCATCGGTTCTGAGGCGATCTAGGGCTCCCAAATCAAATCTTAGCAGAGATGAATACTTAGCATTAAAAAACTTGCGAACTAGGCCAGAATTAACTGTTCTCCGTGCTGATAAAGGTAACGCTACGGTTGTGATGGATACGTCAGACTATAAACAAAAAAATTGAAGACCTATTATCGGACGAAAGTACATATAAACAGGTCAAAACTGACCCTACTAACAAAATATTAAAACAAACAAGTGACATTATAAAGAAATACTCCGGAAAACTAGAAGGTCTGAACGTAAACTTACTACCATCATGTGCTAAGCCTCCTAAACTGTATGGCCTACCTAAAATACACAAACATAACTCACCGCTACGTCCAATAGTGAGCCAAATCGACACTCCAACCTACAGATTGGCTCAACACCTAGCGAAAGTACTCTCACCACTCAGAGGACACTCGAGAGCACATGTCAAGGATTCCTACCATTTTGTTAGTGAGTTAAAACACCTTCAGCTTGCTGACAATGAAACTATGGTTAGTTTTGATGTTCAGTCATTATTTACTTGTCTACCTGTTAATGACTGCATTGAAATCACTAGAAGGAAACTCTTAGAAAATGATATGCCTGAGGAATATGCAGACATTTTAAAGCATTGTCTAACCAGTGGTTATCTACTGTGGGACCAAAAATACTACGTCCAGCTGGATGGAGTAGCTATGGGTTCTCCAGTTTCCCCCGTTGTCGCCGATATTTACATGGAAGACTTCGAGGCGCGGGCCCTGAATACAGCTCCCATCATACCATCTTTTTATAAACGGTACGTAGACGATACTTTTACCATCTTACCAAAAGACAGTGTATCTACTTTCCTCAACCACCTCAACTCCATTAACAACAACATTCAATTCACAATGGAGTTGGAGGCAAATAACACCTTAGCTTTTCTAGATATCCTTATAACCAGGAATCCTAACAATACCTTAGGTCATACAGTTTATAGAAAACCAACACATACAAATAGGTATCTAAACGGTGATTCGCACCACCATCCTAAACAGTTAGCTACCGTGGGCAAAACTTTGTTTCAGAGAGCACACGGAATCTGTGATGATGAACATCTTGACGCAGAGCTTAAGTACGTCAAGCAAGTATTGCATGACAACAAGCTCCGAGCACCGCGTCGCCGCAGATCACGTGTAAAACCAGCTACAGTTGAAAGGCAACCTGCAATTCTTCCTTATATAAGAGGAGTGACCGACAAGATTGGCTATATCCTTAAGCGGGCTTCTATAAATACTTACTTCAAGCCAAAAACCAAGATAAGTCAATTTTTACCATCTGTCAAGTGTCAAGTCCCTCTACAAGATGCGGGTGTTTATAAAATTGACTGTGAGTGTGGACTCTCATATATAGGACAAACAAAAAGAAGTATAGGGACCCGCGTAAAAGAACACATAGCTGATGTTAAACATCAACGCTCAACGAAATCTGCAGTGTGTGAACATACTCAAAAAGGCCCCAACCATTACTTGAGATTTGATAAAACACAGGTCCTTGTCAAAGAAAACCGGTTCCTACCAAGAATGATCCGCGAAGCTATTGAAATTAAAAAACATCCTAATTTTAACAGAGAAAATGGTTGGAATATACCACCAGCTTGGGACCCAGTGCTTAATTTACTTGTACCAAAACCCAAGCAAAATCAACTCAGAATTCAAGACACTGTGAGCTCAGTTTGCTTAAATCGGAACGCAACTTAAATATTAATGTTTGAAGGTAGTCAGTAATAATTGTGATTAATATTTTTGGACGTCAAATATCTCAGTCCACCCGTGAACATGAAGTCTGAAAAGACTTTGAAACGTCGGGATCAAAAATCTAAAATAAACCGCGATAAAATCCGTTAAAAAGTAGTTTTATTTCAATGTCATTATATGCGTTATTTAATATTTCGACCACGCAGTAAAAACGAAGATCAACTCTTTCTTACTCTTCACTCCATTATCGTCATCTCTACTGCGAGACTCGATACAAAATTTTGTTTCTTGTTTCTAATCATAATCACTAGATACCACGTGGTAAAGTATTTTGCACAAATCTTCTGTGCCGCGGAAAAATCAAATAATTTACCTAATATTACGAGCGCAAGCCCGCTGGTCAGGGTACTTTCTTGTGACGTGTTAGTTAAAAACTTGTATAGGACGTATTATTAATAGGTAACTCTTTTCTTATAGTGTAGGCTGATATAGCAAGAGAAACTTTTTAAAATACAGGCAGCAAAAAAAGTTTTTAACCCTATTTTTGAAGTTCTGTCAGGCCATATGACAGACATTACACAAAATGGCTAGCTGTAAACAAAACATGTTTTTAAATGTTTTGTAAAGTTACAATAAAGCAAAGAGCGTGATTTTACAAAATATTAGTTATTAAAAATGCCACACCGCTCATTGGAGTCTGATAACAAGTTACGTAAGTTGCCTCAAACATCCGTACTTTTCAACCAAGCAGAACATGAAAGGTTTGATGAGGCAGATGATACTGGGATAGATTGGAGCAACTTGATATTCTTGCCGTTTCACCCAATATTCAGAACAGTTGTTCTCGTCTGTGTGGTTATCAAGGTGATGCTGGTAAGGACAAAACTGTTTAAGAAGTAGCATAAGTAATAAAATTTGCGTTAGTCGAACGAGATATCAAACATATACTCAACAGGAATGATGTAGTAGAGGCTGACCTAAGGAAGCTTCAAGCCGAGATGTCAAGGATCATGGAAAGTGGGGAAATCTCTTATCGGAGGCTAATACACCGACGGAGTAGGTAGGCCTAGAAATAGCCAACAACTTCTCAACAACCGCGGGCACTTCTCACTCCTGAAGAATCTGATATGAGCATATTTTAAGCATACAAAGACAAGGAAATTATTACTGGTTGACCGGTGCAAGTTCATTCTCCTACAGTCAAAACCTCTGAGTAAGAGGGTTCTGTGGTCAGACCTATTTTATGAGTGGCTACTGGCTACTATTTCATGATCAAACATGTACTACTTAATTTTAAAAAGACTGGAAAGAAATTTAACTCCAAATCACAGCTGTGTAGATAGTATTGTATTTTCCTTTTTTCTTCACAGGGTCCCATACAATCAGTGTACTCGTTTGTTGACTGTTGGGGTTTTATGGAACAAAACGTATTTCTAAATGTCTTAAAGTATTTTTACACGTACGGTTGCGATTTTATCTATGGAATTGATACGTTTCTTCACATAGCACATCGGTAAATATTTGGCTTCTATTAAATTTAAAAAAAAATGCTTCACAATACCTATATTTTATGAGTTTGGTTGGATTAGGTATTAGATTTTTTTTCATGTAATAGTTCTTAAACCCTTGAAACTGACGCACGCAATTTATTGGCGGGTTCAACGTTTTTTTGAAGTGAAAACTTCTTTAGCGGCGTTGAGCACTTTTTCTGTAATGGGTATAAAATCTTAAACTCGCGTCAGGACACGTGACCTGATCGAAAAAGCGTAAGACGGATGACGTAATATAAATTGTCATGTTTGTGTACGATAGCGCAATAAATGAATATTGTATTCTACCACATAAATGATAGTACTTTTATACTGATAAAGCAATTGGTGCAAAATTATTCCCTAACCATTCCAAAATATCAAACATGCTCAACGTTAATAATCAAGTTTTCACTTCTGCCGGCACTCCCGGAGTGCAACCCGTCTTTTTTTTTGTAACTATGGAGGTTTAAATTACACCCATGCCCATCTAGCAAAACACAACAGTCTGTGCCACAGTGTTCAATTACCATTACCTACATTAATTTCCATTTATTACAAAAACAGACAAAATTAACACATAGCTCAACTCGCCATGGAGTTAGGCCTTTTGAATATTTTTAAACTAAAGTAGTCATCAGTTAATCTATAGAATCTATAAAGTACATCGAGTGACACCTCTAAAATTATCGTTTCTAGGCAAGTAACAGATAAAGCAACAAGACGGGAGTTCTGGCCAAAATCAGGTTACCTCTTGTTGCTCGATATATGTTCTCTGATACCATTTATGAGGTTTATGAGTCCGGATGTATGTCCCGAAGCGGAATTGTGGCCTAACATACTAGCTTTTAATGAAGTTCTTATGTAAGTACTGTGTAAAATCTGCCTAAGATGCTTTGAAAGATATGGTTACTTTTCTTATATTACCTAGTTATCTAGTTACAACAAGTAATATAAAAAGCTAAAATATATTAGAAATGAGTAATAACCTCATTTTCTTACGCGATAAAGTCCACAATGAGGAAATCCACAGGACTGAAATTACTGACACAGTTTTGTCAGACCATAATATTGCTCGTTTATAGATATCTGGACAAGATGAAAATAAAGTTTTGTGTTTTTTGACCCCTGACAAAAAAAAGGTTATAAGTTTTACGCGGTTATCTGTGGGATTGTGTAGGTATCTGTGTACAAGATTGTGATTCAAAACCTGAAGTGCTAGAAGTGGTTCTTAGATAAATAAATATACGTAATGGATAATTATCAATTTATTTAGGTAAATTAAATTCAATTATTGATTTTAGTATCTACAGACTATGGGAGTATTTTTCTTTGGTGTCTAGCCATTCGTACTTGAATCTGTTTATTGGTTTCTCGCTGTTATTTCTTATCTGCACTAGCTGTATTGGAAGCTTCTGGATATTACTTACAATGGAAGGCTTATGTAGTAATTGTAACAATGCTATTTATGACTGGAGACTCTATGTCTTATACAAGGTTAATGATTTTACTTTGTATTTATTGGTCGCTTTTGCATTAATTATCTGTAGTGACATTTATTTTCTTTTTTTAGATTAATTTAACTGACCAAGGATTCTCAACCTACATTTATGGCTGCACATATGTTCTCTCCCTATCTATTAACAAGCATTTAGACGAATATAAACCGTCAACAATCATTGAATTCATAATGATGTCTCTATTTATCTTAACAAGTTACATCGTCTTACATTTTGTCCTTGTACCAAAAGTATTTTGTGAGTCGATATTGAGACTACGCCAAATTATTGACAAATATCCGAGTGTTAAAAAGATTTTAGAAGAAACTGAGAATAGGAACCCTGGAAGCCCGTCAGCCGTGAAAGCAGTTGACAACTATCTGAACCTGGTATGGGCGAAGCGCAATGGCATTCTTGATTTACCTCGGTTTTTTAGACGAGCTTCACCACGATACCTCAGGCTAGAAATTAAGGAAGATTTGCTTTGGCAAATATTCCACCACAGCCCAACTCTGAGAAAGACATCTGAGCCCTTTCAGCGATATATTTGTGAAGTAGTGTATTTACACTATAAATTACCAGGCGAAAAACTTTACTCCAGTGCGAACAAGCGATCTAATTACTACTTCATAAAATCTGGTGTAGTTCAAATCATATCTGCTGAAGACGGAACTACGCCAATACTTTCAGTGACATCTGGAACTATATTCGGGGACGTAAGCTTCTTAGTGCCCCATTTTACCTGTGACGTTATCACACGTTGCCTGACTTATTGCGAAATTTATATTATAACGAGAGAAAGTTTCTTAAGGGGTATCCACAAATATAAACCTGACAGAATCTTAATTAGGGAATCTGTTAAAAATAGAATTCAACATGCAAGAACTTTGTATAGCAGTAAACTACAAATAAAAGGCACAGATAGGAATGAAGACGAAGGTATAGCCTGGATAAAGCGTCGTTGGTGGGATATATTTTATATAATCCGAAATTCAAAGAAAAAATTATCAGGTATAAGATACGAGTTGCCCTCTGAGGAAGTTCGTTATCACTGTCCAAAATATTTAGGTCAACTGGTTTTGTGTACCGATGCTGAACTTCGAGAAAATGCAATGTTTGTGAATTTGAAATTTCCTTGGATACTATCACCAGAATCCAGTTTTATATCGGCTTGGCACCGTATTGTCACCATTACAGTTTTTCTAGTTATGCTTACCTTTCCTCCTAATTTGACTAGACGATTTCAAGAAATTCCATCTTGGTTCAGACTTTTTTCATTTTGGACGGATTTAATATATATTATTGATATAGGCGTATCGCTTCTAACTGCTGTAAAAGTAGCAGGTTATGTGACAACGACGTTTTCAGAAGTAATGTTTGAAAGATGCAAAAGTCTGAACTTTATGCTTGATATATTGGCCACTATCTGGATTGAAGATTTAATCAGCATTTGTGGCCTTTCTCAATATTATTATGGTGCTAAATTGAATAGACTCATAAAAATCTACATGCTTTTCGGTGGAGAAAACGTGAAATGGCGTCTTAAACAAAACCCATTCATAAAAGTGGCACAAAATATCTTATTAATTCAAGCAGCCTATGTTATTTTAATCAGCCACTTTATTTACGAACTCGGGTTATATTATCTTGAAAATTTAACGTTCAACTATTTTTTTGGAGATGTCTTATGTGGTGCAAATTCTAACAGCAGTACTCAGTGTGTCAATTCTGATCGCGTCTTTGGAGTATCAGTGTTTTGGTTTTTTGAGTTCACCTTTTCTGAATACCTACCAGCAACTTTGAATGATACTTACATAAATGCTACAATAGCATTTGTAATATATATTATACACTTTTATTGCAAAGGTCATTATATTTCTTACTTGTATTTGAAGGACATGTATGTAATGAACTATCGCTATTTCGTATCAAATGTTGTTAAATATTACCAGCAGAATGATATTCATCAAAATCTACTTAGCAGATTAAACCAACATTTCAAGTGCCATTGGAAGTATTTTAAAGGTGTTGATATTATGCAGCCAAATAAAATAGCAAATGAACCAGTGGAGATAGTCTGGAAATGTCGGGGGGAAGCGGCTCATAACAAAATTGAGCAGTCGCGATTGTTTTTGAATGCTAACCCAGCTTTAATTAGAGAGATAGCTCTTGCAGTAAAGACACTGATTGTATCTAGGAATTCGAATGCATATTTGTTTGGCACTCACGGATATAATTTTTGTTGGCTCTTACGGGTAAATAATTGTAGTTTTTTATTTAGTTTATATAAAGTTGGAATCTTATGTCGCGCGATGACTAGCGGTTAGTATGAAGTAGTGACTACTTTTATTATATTGACTAGGAAAGAATTGACTGATACACTTAGTTACTTACTTAAGATGTTATTGATATAGAGTGCAGTTGGATTATTTTTAATGTGTTTTATCTAGGGATTCGTGGTGTCGCACTACCACGGTGATGATGGTAACTTAGTGAAGAAAGTTTACCAATCCAAGAATTGTTTAAATGTTCTCTCAGTCTTGTTCAGAAAACCTGCAATTACAACACACACAACTCATACTGAATGTGAAGTAAGTATTAACAATTAAAAAAAAATTGGACGTCTTAGTAGTTGAATAATAAGACCAATAAACCATAGATTTAGGATGTAAGCTGACGTATCTATCAGTTCAAGTATCTTGATCATATTGTGACTGGGCTCTTCAAGGATGACCAAGATACAGAAAAGGTACAGAGGGCATTATCGATACGTAGAAACATACATACTTATATGGCTTGTAGGTTTGTTCGGTACAGCTCCAGTTAATTTTTATTAAAGTTCAAAATCAGTTTCAAAAATTTTATACTAATCGTCTATGGATCAGTTTCACGCAAAATCGTTTCGAGTCCGTTATAAAAATATATATTTATGATTCTGTGGCAACTTTTACGTTATTCAGTGCATCAGGCATGTTCGCTGATGTAGAGGACTTCTTTGCAATAATTTGTAAGAAAGCAGCAATGGTTGCGTATAGCATGCTTCAAAGTGGCAACAGCATTATGATGATGCCTTTCTGCTATTACCATCATAATTCTGTAGTAGAGAGGATGGGCTCGGCTATTCTAGGTCGATTCACGGTCTCCATGCTGTAAAGGTAAAAGGTGTAAGAAGCTCATGATTTGGTTTTGAACACTAAAAAGGGTTGAAGTGAAAAACGGTCATTTTTCTGTCAGTGCATTCAAAACGAGAACTCTGCTTGGTTGAATTTTTAAATGTTAATCATTCACGCATTTTGTTTTACACTAGACTAGATAGATTTTAGTAACTAGATTTTTTTTGTAAGTACATCAATGTGACGTCAGAAAAGATCACCACCGTTCACCGTCATGGTTCTATTGACAGGAAACAATGAATTAATTTCTGTAATTACAGTTTTTGTACATTGGCGTAACAGACTTTTTGGCTATATATAAACGATACCCAGCTGAATGGGCACTTTTAAAAACTTCCATAGATGAATTCAAAGCACAATTTGACGATGTGTATCTGGATAATTTAGTAAAACACAGAGAGGTTAGTACTTTACTAAAGAATTTATTTTACTCATAAAAGACACAAGTCCACTTACAACGAGTATTAGTAAATACTTAACATTAAGTTAATCATAAATTTTTTATTTATTTATTTTAATAGTCACAAAAAAATTGTTACCAGTTGGAAACTAGTTTCCGTCCGTGGCTTTACCCGCAGTTTTGCCCGCGTGGTATTAGTGCAAAAATTCCAGACTATAATCTGTCTTGTGACGAATTTCATCTAAATCCCACGAGTAGTTTTTGCGTTCAAAAGTAACAAACATACATGCACGTCCATACAAACTTTTGAATTTTTAATATTACTACATTAGCTTCCCCTCGTAACTTTTCCCACGTGGTGCCCGTTTCACCCCCTCTGGGTGAAAGTTTCGAAAAATTATATCTTATGTGAACCCACATACGGCACTAAATTTGGAGTCCCTAGACCCAAAGGTTTGGGTTGTGCGTCGATATGTCAGTCAGTCAGTTTCTTCTTTAATTTAGTTAGAATTTAAAGAAGATAAACAAGAAGTGGGAGAGGAAAGTAGAAAGTAGGATTAAATAAATTAGAATTGAAAATAAATTATTTATCAACTGACTTCTGAAAAAAGGGGGAGGTTTAATGTTTAATTGTTTTTTTTACCACTGCTTATTCTATTCCATTTCAACATCTCACTCTTTGCCGTGCGTTCAAATGTTTCTGCTATAATTATTACATGAACCAGCTTTAATATCTCCCCTTTGATTACATTACTCGTGGTGCTTAGTCCATTTTGATGAGGCAATTTAGTCCTCTCTTTTGTCTGTATACTATCTCGCTTTGCCTGGAGGGAAGTAAACAGTCTAACTTTCCAACTCCTCCTATTATATTTGTAATTAAATTCGTGCGGGATCCAATACAGTTTAGGTGTCCCGGGACTTGGCCGGCTTCAAATCCCCGGTCCTATGGCGGAGCCGCTGGTGATCCTGGCTTACAGGTAGTAGTGGTGGGATTGCGGTGGAGGGTTAATTCTTTATCTAGTCCACTCTTATTGAGAAACCGTCAGGAGGTATATAAACGCTTAGCTTCCACTTTTATTGTGCAAACTGCCAAGGTGTGGAATTCGCTACCGGCATCTCTGTTTCCCGATAATTATAATCCTGTTTATAATTGCCTGTCTCCAAGTCACGGGTGAACCGGTATTTAATGGGTAAGCGCGTTTCATCGTAGACTGCATCATTGCATAACCACAGAATAAAAAAATAGGTATTTCTGTTTTCAGTATCAACAAAAATTAAAAGAGGAAGAAATAGAAGCTAGAGAATACAGTTTGACACAGATGAAAATGTTTTCGACTTTCTCGAATCGATTTTGGGGAGAACCTAGTTCAAGGTTAACTATTTTATTAAACCACGACGTATACGAGAAGCACTATAAAATTAAAATAAATAAAATAATTATTTATCTCATGCATATTCACTTCAACCCTTTTTAGCTTCACACAGCTGGGCACGGGTCTTCTCCCAACTATCTTACCAGTTAAACATGGCGGTTTCCTCACGATGTTTTCCTTCACCGATATTAAGCAGCGGCGATGGAGGCGATCCACTGGACTGATTTTCAGTAATGTTTACATTCCCACAGTGTGACGCCCGGCTCCGAATTTGGATGTAAAATGTTGGTTCAAAGAAGATTTAAATGGGAAGAAATACGCGGAACAAAGTACGCAG
This sequence comes from Meganola albula, assembly GCA_936450015.1. Taxonomy (NCBI): domain Eukaryota; kingdom Metazoa; phylum Arthropoda; class Insecta; order Lepidoptera; family Nolidae; genus Meganola; species Meganola albula. The sequence goes on along the minus strand of OW388155.1, from coordinate 4,401,106 downwards.
GGGCAGCCAGTAATAGCTAAAATATATTCATAATTTATTTGTCTTTGTCTATCATCTTGACATTTATACCTGTAAGAAAGTGACAAAATTCGCTTTTACTATACGTGCAAGATTTTTTAAAATAAGCATTTTTATAAAACCCGTCCAGCACCCCCTCGCCCTCGTGACCATGAAGTCTAAAATCTGTTAAAGGCACTAGTTTTATTTCATTAGACCTTTGTATTTTTACAGGTTTATGAAGAAATGGATGAAGTTTAGAATGTTTATTGTTATTGTGTCAATAACCGTTAGTTCTTTACATGGTAAGTCAGCAAGCAGTTTTTTATTCTTAAAGATGGCGATCTGGAGATTTTGATAAGTCATAAATGGAGAACGTAAACATAATGTTAACTGGCCTGTTTTGCGAATTGGGTAGTGATCCAGACTGCTAAGCTGGAGGCCGTGGGTTTGATTCTCTCATTGTTCTGTGCCTGGGTGCAATTTATTTACAACATATTTGTATTTACAAAAAAAAAGTATTTAAATGGGAGTGTAGGTACTAGTATTCCTACACACAAGTAATTATAGTTGCTTAATTTGGGACTACAGATAGATCGTTTAACTCGCGTATCGCCTATTGCCAAGATTCTGACTCCTCAAGCTGCACAGACAGTGAGGATGATTCAAGCGATATGGATAGTAGTGACGAATAGTCTTACATTACTTTTATCTGTGGTTAAATAGTTCTTTATGAGATTTAATTAATGTTTTATGACTTTGTACCTCAGATGGCGATACGCGAGTTAAACGGTCTCTCTATAGTATTCTGTGTAGGTATGTCTGAAATTAATATTATTATCTAGTTCCCGCGGCATTAAGGAAACGAATATAAAATAGCGGCTAGTATTAATGACAGTTTGGATCTTCTTGGAAGGTCCACCTTCAGCAAAGATGATATTTAGTAATATAGACCTTGGTGGTTTTAATATAAATTAGCTACATAAACAGCCAACCAAGTGCTGAATTTACTCGGAATTAGCGGATTCTGTTATTTCTAGAACGTATAAAACTTCATGCCTATACTGAATACAAACAAATACATACCGGCACGCACAAACGCTTTGCTTCCACTTTTACTGTGCGAGCTGCCAAGTTGTGGAATTCGTTGCCGGCATCTCTGTTTCCCGATAGTTATAGTCTACCTGTATTCAAGTCACGATTGAATTTATTGGGTAAGCGCGTTCCATCGTAGACTGCAACATTGCTTCATATGAGGCAAGTTGTGGTCAAGCGCAAACCTATTATAGGATTAAAAAAAATATATCGTTATATTAGAATTTTGTTTTGTTGTGTGCTGTACCGACGTGTGTGACTAAAGACAGCAATAAAGTGCAAGTAAGAGGGAATGATTAGTGCCGCCATTTTAGATTCTTTTCTTTATTGGCATGGATTATATATTATATTCTTTATTGGCATGGATTATATTCTCTTAATTTTGGCAGGTGGTCTCGGAGCCAGGTACTATTGGGCGTGCAGTACTCTCGGTGCCTTCTGCGATTGCATCGCTTGGATTGATATCATATTTAAACTATTTGTAAGGGCAGATTACAGTTTTATATCATTTATTTTTATGTTGTTAAAAATGTTACTAAGCATTTTAGTTACAAAAACCATGTAATACTCAAATTCTTGTTAAATTTTTAATCATTAACAGAAATCGGTACAGTATTCTTTATCATTATCATCGGCCTATTGCAGTCTACTGCTACAGATAAGCCTTTTCCAATGAACAACATTTTATCCGATCATCAGCTTGTCGCATCCAGTTACTGCCGGCTATTTTTCGCAGATCGCCACTCCACCTAGCTGACGGGCTTTCTACACTAGAACACATAGCATGTACTTCGATATCATTCGTTGTTATTTTATAAATAACATCATTTACTACTTTGACTAATAAAATCTCGCCAATACAAACATGATTAGTTTATCTGGAAAGAGTGTTCCAACATTGCAACTTCTATTAGAATACTATAATTTATCTTTCAGCTCAACTATTACAATCCTAGTGGCATTTTAATCGTCGATCGAAAGAAATGCTTCCTTCATTACTTAACCAGAGGATTTCTTTTAGACCTTATAGGAGCTTTACCTTTATCGTCCATTGTTAAAGCTCTAATGTCTGTGCATATTACTGAAGGCGAGACCCGCATGTTTGACTGCTTCTGCAAGTTCGCCCATATCTATATAGTGTTCGCGTTTTTCACGTATCTCAGCGATAAACCGTCTGCTAATATGACTCAAATAACGGTTAGCCACTATTATTTTTTTTTGAATTCATAATGGTTTTGATTATAATCAAAAATAACCTTTACACAATCTCTACTTGGTAAAGAATGCCTTATTTATTTTTTTAGCTTACAATGCAGATATTGTTTGATTCACCAGGATCAATTTAGTAGCTTCTATATTCTTAACTATAGTTCCATTTTATGATTCTATCGATTTCATTAAATTGAATATGTCGTCTCTTGTAAATTATAGTATACATGATGTTTGTAATGATAATTGTATATTTCCAGATTATCAAATGGCAATTAATGAATTTATTGATCATGTTAGGTGCTAGCAATTACTTGCTAGTAAGATGTATCAAGGTGGAATATGATCCCAGTTATAAACACTTGCTTAAAGTGACTAAGCAAGAAGAGTGCTGGGTGCCTCGTTTTTTGAAAATGCCGGATGTTTTAGAAAAAGAAGATATTCATAAGGTGGAAAACTTTTTAGCCTGGCCTATTAAGTGCCCACTATTACGTCATCATCATCATCTTCCTGTTTTAGTATACTGCTCGACCAAGGCCTCTCTAAAGCACTTTACTATTATCATCATTGTGAAGTCCCTCGCCTCGAAGGAAACCAGTCTCGTTGAGCTGGCCTGAGTCGGCGTCATTCAGATGTAGCGCACCCCTTGTGTTTAGAAATATTATGCCAATCCTATGTACTCATGGAATACTCATGAAATATGCCAATCCAATATACTCATACTCATATACTCATCCAGCTCTTGCTTCGTCACTTCATCGTCATCATCCTATGTTACGTTTGCCAATTTGTGGTCTCCACTGAAAAACTATTTCATCCCAACGTTTGCCGGTTCTGCAGCTGACCTGGCCGGTCTATTGCTACTTCAGTTTAGCAATCGGATCACTTTACTGCGAATTCAATCCTTTAAGAGCTATGGACCAGTCCTTTTATGAGTGTCCACGCTTTGGCTCCGTATGTCATAAGACTTTATAGAACATACTATTACGCGTGTCACTTGGGTGATATTCAACCAGCAGTAACTATTGATCTCTAGGTATTATAGATGTGAGCTATGTTTTGTATGTTACGTTGTTACGTTACAAAAAAAAAAGTCATTAGTCTATTGTTTGTAGGCATGGAACAGCAAAACTCCTTATCTAGCAGTATTCATTTTGTGAGGTTCTGTTTGGCTCAGTGTAAATCTAGTGTGTCAAGAATAGTGTGATCCAGCATAAATGAATAAAGTAACCGCATTAAAACCTGGCTGCAGAATCTTTATTTGCAACTAACATAGAAACATTTAATGCAACTGCAATCTCACGCGGTAAATTAATGTGTAATGTTCGCGATGGACAAAATATACGATGCTTCGCAGTTTAAAATAAAATGTTGTCTATTTTTAGATACTAGCTGAAAGCCTGAACTTGGCACAATGTGGACTAACGCGTATGAATTTTGGTAGATTCTTCATAGAACGTGACCATTTTGGTGTTGGACTTGTACTGTTTGCGCTTGGGTCTCTCTCATGGTAAGATTTTTTAGACTAAGTAGGTATCTAATATTGTAGTTTATGCAGGACCACAGCAATAATAATAAATAGGCTACAAAAAATAAGAGAAATTCGTGCTGGGCAACAAGCCAGGTATACTCCATGCTAAAATGGAATTATCCACACATAGGTACTTATTATAACAAATAATGTGAGGACATAAAAATACGACGTGATGTATGTAAATGAAAGGCTTCACGCAACTCATAATAAAATAGAAAAGAGGAGACCCGTACCCAGCAGTGAGACATTAAAAAGGGTTTAAGTATGATACATACTAATTGTATCAGGGTAGAGATAGAGTGATCTTTTCGTAAGACGATAGAAAATTTGTTAGAAATTAAAGAAATTTTCTTTCGTATTGAAATTTGTGTTTTTACAGGTTTGTAATGTGCCATACACTAGCAGTGCTTGTACTGGCTTCCCGAAGCAACACCTTGTTCCAACATGGCGTAAATAGACTGATCAGATTTCTCACTTATGAAAGAATTGATAAAAAAACTATCTCTAAATCTGTGGTTCATTTTAGATACTGCTGGATGAGGTAAAGTTATTATTTGTTTCATCCACATTACATACTGACATCGTCCAACAAGCGGAAGTTAGGAACACAAACGTTGCTCCAATCTGCTAATTTAATATAAGCACAAACGTTGGTCATAATGACAATCCCTAGGTAGACAAATCTGGCCATAATAATCAGATAGCCATGTGTTAATGTCGCAGTATATATTATTTACTAGCTTCCGCCCGTGGCTTCGCCCGCGAAATTGATCTCACTAATTTTGTTTCTCCATACAAACTTTGGAACCCCGTTTCACTCCCTGAAAGAGTGAGTTTTGAAAAATCCTTTCTTAGTGCACCCATAAGGAACCTATGTACCAAATTTGGAGTCTTCAGAGCCAGCGGTTTGCGCTCTGCGTTGATATGTCAGTCAGTCAGTTTCTTCTTTTATATGTTTAGAAGATTAATAAGAACAGTGAACGATAATTTTGCTAATTAAATATTAGCAGACTTAGGGCTCGGCTAATACAGGAAACAATCAATTGTTTCACATACCTACAATTATGGTAAAGACCAGTGATAAATTACATTGGTTACCCGCAATAAATCTTGTCGTAAGTTATTCTTGTTTGCAGGACAAAAGGCCTAAATATTCAACAACTATCAAATGAGCGGCTTGGCTTGGTCTTTGGTCAGGATTTGAATTACTACTTCTTCAAACAGTAAGTAATTTCATAGATTTTATCGTTTTTGTCCTGAGTTTCTTTCTATAAATGGTCTCAGCCTTCCTAATCTTCAGAATACTATTAAAACGATTTTTAACGCTAGAGCTCTAACGATGGAAATCATTAAGTAGGTCGAAACTTTTCCATCGGATGTATTGTTTTTGTTTCTTCATTATCCAAAAAGGATACTTGCTAGTTTTTCTTTTTAGAACATTTGCACTTCTTGATACACTGCTTAAAGGAGGAGAACAGTTAGAAAGAAGAATGGCTGGATTAAGTCTCCAAGGGTACTTTATGCCTGGACAAGATATTATACGTGAAATGCATTTATCCCCCAAAGTATATGTAGTACATAAAGGCAAAGTAAAAGTTACTATAGAAGGGAAAAAAGTTGCAGTTCTTACAAAGGTGAGCTTCATATCGATTTTACGTAATTCTTTAGGGTTGCGATTGTTTAGGATAGTTTTTGTTTCAAACTGTTGAAGGCTGATAAGTGTCTAAAAATTGCTGGGATTTTATTGCTTTGCTTAAATTATTCTCTTTATATTCCTGACAATCAATATAGTACAATGCGTTTCAAATAAGAAAAGGACTGGACTCGCAGCTAACTTCATACCAAAATCCAAGCAAAAGTAACGTCAGCACAAAATGTCAAACCACAGACAATAATATTATTTTGAACTGTATGAGAAAAGTGATTAATGTGAAAACTTTACACAAGTATGTAGTTACAATGCAGCTACCTATCTAAATAAATTTACGCGCTAGGACACCACAAACTGGCACACAAATTTATATACACGGATAAAAAAACACGTTTTAACTTATAACTCCGATTTTTGTCATAGGAAGTTAATAAAAAATGTTCGTATCTAAATATCCGAATCCAAATGTCCAGTCTTACTCAAAAGGCAATAAGATTTAAGCAGTTTTTTTTTTTCATCTAGATATGTGATTTTAATATCAAACAAACAGTTTTGCTCACTGTACTAAAAAAATGTGAAGTTATTGCGTATTCCAGTCCAAGATGGCGGATTTCCAATCCTATTCTTATTTGAAACGCATAGTAAACAAAGACAGTAAACTAAACCACACCGGTAAATCAAGAATGGTTGAACCTACTATATGAATAAGTAGCTTCAAAATTAGATGCGAATATTTTCGCGGTTGCCATTGTTTTTGTAACACTTGTACACGAAAATAATTTTGTAACTTATTTTGTGACGTATTGTCAAAACACCTAGTAAGGCCATAAAAGTGTTAATACGAAATAATTGTCATGTGTGATTCCTTTATCTTTTAACAGGGTGATCTGTTTGGTCAACTTGTGGGAAGTAAGTTGTTACCAGTTCATATCACAGCTCAATCAGAAGATTACGTAGATGTGTTAGAGATAGACTCGGTCACATTTCACCAAGTAATTAATGACGAGGTATGGATCGTATTTACTTACAGCGTGAAGTTCTGAAGAATACCTTGTATATAGCTGTTCTTTTGGCTCTAATGTCCTGAAAAATTCGTGCAGTATAAATTAACTTTAAAAAAATCTACCGGGAAAATACGTTGGGCTATGTTGCCTATTATTATTATTGTTGTTCAATATTCAATATTAAACTGTAGGTAGCAGAAAACTATGTAATTGTAAACTTTATTTGATGTATAAAAATCATGCATAAAAATTGCTCTACGTTAAGATCTATTCGTTTTCAGGTCAGAGCAAATATTGAAAAAGATCCTCACTCCAAATTAAATTACATGATGAAAAAGAAAGCGTTTATTGAAAGCCCTTATGATACAGTTCGCTATCTTCTTCGTGAAAGGAAAACCATTAAATTACCTGTAAGTTTTTTGTATTTCGAAATACTTTTCTGTGGAACGCCATATGATATCGCTGTCAACTACCTACCTACCTGCTGACCTACTACTGTAGGTAAAATATACGTTTCAGCCAGTTTCTGAAATAATTTGGGTTTACTAAGATAGTTAGTTTGCCATAGATGTTGCAATGTTCTTTGATAATTCAAATATTTACGAAACCTTTAAGGATTTCGCAAAAACATGAATAATTAGACAACGTTTCATTTCTTTATATCACTAGAGCGACTTGAATATTCTCCCTTTGTCTCAGTAAGATTCAATCTTTTCATCTGTGTAATTATCCATGCTTTAGCATAACTCGGGGGTTACACAAAAATTCGAATAATCAAATTATCCTGCGCCAGTAATACCATTTGACTAGTAAAATATCTTATTTTGATATTTTCTCTTTAGTGGTCGTCACATTGGACAGAAGGCCACCATGGAACTTGGTACTCCCATTGGCTCTACCTAACGTGGTTCTTTGAACCCTTCTTTGGTGCGGTCATCTCTTTGGCATTGGGATTCATGCCCGAAAATGTCAGAATAATTTTATACGTTTTACTCATTGCGTTGGACATATTACATTTGGCTAATTTTATTGCGGAGTTTTATACGGTAGGTTTTTCTGTTCGTTTTATGTAGTCTTGCATAATCTTAATTATAGATCACTCAATTTTATTTAAATTTAGAACATTGTTGAAAAAGTTCTAACAACCAATGCAATTATTTAGTTTTTTAAATTAGTACCTACTAGAAAGTTTTATCTGACCTGTTTCTTGGTATCCGATTAATAGGCCGATTATGTTTCTTTTAGTTTGGATGACATATTATGGATATCTAAGCCCAAAAAGTAGTTAGTTTATATCTACTCGTAGTAAATCAGCTATCTGGCATCCATAGTTTGAGCTCTGATTAGTAGGTATCAGAAAGCTGTGTTATTGTGATTAGAATATAATTATTATTGTGTAAGTAAAACATTACCTACCTAGCCTTGAAAGCGAAAGGATACGCTCTGACGAGGTTGGCGGTAATCAGCCGTAGTATTAGGGAAATTGAGAAATGAATCTGCGAACCATACGACCATTATGTCAAGAGTGCTTTCTGCATCAAAATTAGTTCATAAATACGAAAAAAGATTTTAAATTATTATGTTTTCGTTTGAAACGATAGTCAAAAAGAAAATATAATGCTAAAAACAGAATAAAGAATTTGAAATAGAATTGGTAAAGTATTAGTAGATTTTTTGTGATTTCACTCATCATCTCGACAAGTTAATGATAGTACCTATTCGAAAACATTCTTCGTATCGACAACTCGTATTATGGGAGCAAAGGCTTTTACTGGTTTCCTCGAGCCTCGTATTATTATCGTTGCAGATGCAATACTTTGACAAAAATCATAAACACATGCATAGTTACATGGGATGGAAACGTCTCAAGTACTGGGGTTTTTATTTAGACCTGGTGTCATTAGTTACCCCTTTATTCACGTTGCTTGCCTGTTGTTGGTGGTTTCAACTAGCCAGAATTTTGAGACTCAAGATGTTCTATGATTTTCATCATTTCTTCTGTGAAAGTTTCAAGGTACATTTTTGTTTCTGTTGTTAACTTGTTGTTAACCTAATAATATAATACAACATAGCGCTCACGCCTTTGATACCTATAAATTTAGGAAAAGATTTATTCGTATAAAAATACCAGATTTATTCCATTTCAGAGTGTAACGCCTAGAGTTTTATTGAAATTTGCCATTACCTTGCTAGTTTTACATTTTTGTGCGTGCTCATGGATTTATGTTTCATGCAGATGTAAGTAATATAGCCCACATAGTACCAACTTTACTACTACTACTACCAAATACTTTTGCCTTACTTTTTTTATTTGAACCCAATTCAAAAAGGAGCACGTTTTCAACTCAGATGGTATTTTTTTTTATGTTCAGGCCTAGCTTTGAGATATCTTTTAAGGACCAATATTATTTTTTCTATTGTTTCAAAGAAATTTATTCCGAAAAGGTCACATTTAAAACTTAATTTAGTTTTCATTTATTAATTTTTATCTTGCTTAATTTAGATGATACATTTCCGATTGACGTGCCATCACTGCCGGAATCCGTAAACAAAACAATTGATTACACTGAATGGATGCACCCTAACGACAGGGGTGGAGGTATGTTACATATTTTATAACGCTTAACTTCTGTATGAATAGTTCACAATTTATATCAACGTTTTGTTGAACCTTCATATAAGAAGTTTTGATGGGAAACATCTATTACTGGAGAATCAGACCGACTGTTGATGTGGCGAGCGTCGCCTTAACATAAGTCTGTCACCACGGCAAATGACTCCCTTCTTCCCTCTTGGCTTGGTGATGTACTATCTCTCTCATCACATTGATCTCGTATATTTTAAATAATTTTAATGGTTCACATCTGTCAAACGTTTCGCGATAGCTCAGTTGTTTTTCTAACTTGATTATAATCGCGTTTTTACAGAGGAATATCTTAATATGTGATACGCACTAAGCAAATAAACGCTAAGCGCTTAGAGTGTTTTTATTTCTGTATTTACAAGGCAACCCGCTTGTCTCTTAGTGCATAATAAGCTACCAATCTATGCGGTCATTGACTTGAGAGACAAACTAGTAGCAATGCAATTATCTTCCTTGACTTTTTTCAATAAACTTCTTGTTTTATTTGTCTAGGCTGTGCTAAGCTGACAAGCAACTTTAGAAAAGATGAACGCTATAAAGAAACTAGTTTTCTAGTGCCGAGAAAGTGGTGGAACGATTATGTTCTCGCAATGTCTTATGTGCTCTTGATATTCAGTCATACTAATGTTGACGTTGTAAGTATTGGCATGTTGGTGTATTAATTGACATGATTTGATTCGGATTCCTGATTCTCTTCCATTATTGGCACATTCCATATTTGGCATAAAGCAAAGTCCAGTACAGTCATTACAGATTATAAAACTGCTTTAAACGTAAAATCCGCTTTTGAATAGGTATTGTAATTTTTGGACGAAGTTATGATGTTGATATATTAATATGTTTTCTATAATTAGGTCTTACCAGTAAATATGCCGCAGATATACTGCAAAGTGTTTATAACATTTATTATATACCTCCTTGATATTTGGATAATGAGCGTCGCCATCAACGCAGCGTACGCCGCTTTGAGAGACTTATATCAATACGACTTTACTGTAAATTTAGTGTCCACCTACTTCAAAGATCGAGGTCTTTGCAAGTACCTGATAGATTGCTACCAGAAGTATAGTAGACTGTTGTGGAATAGGCATAAAGGAGGTAAGATCTTGACACTTTTAGTATTTGTAAAGATTGGTTGGTTATATTAAGACACATGCGAGCCCACGACAGAAATAGGAAATAAAACAGTGGTCATGGCCGTAATCTGTCGGACATCATCACATCACATCAGCCTTTTATTGTCCTAAGCTCAAGACATTTATAATCAAAATAATCTATCTATCTATACAACCTGAACTGGAAAAGGCTAAACTATACTTGAAACCATACATTCTTCGGGTCATTACTAATGACTATGTGAAGTCAGAAATTAATTAGCATTATGTTTTGATACGATTTTTAATGTGATAAATTCTTGCAAAAAATGCGTCGGCCAACCCTAATAATTAAAAAAAAAATAGACATCACTATCGAAAAATACTTCCCTATCTGAGTACATAAAACGTACCAATTTCAGTTCTAACAAAGTAACCTAAAAGGCATTATAGGTACTTGATTTTATCTGTTACTATATCATAAAATGTGTCATAGTTGATTCATATCAACTACAAGCCAAGAAAAATATTAGGCTTCTTAAAGTTTAAAAAGACTATCAGCTAATTAATATCCATACATCAAAATATAATGAAACCCACTGCTCGAGGGCTAGCACCGACCTTTAAAAATATTTGGCGTATGAACCTATTTCGGAGGACACACACTTATGCTTTTTTATTTGCATTTTATCACCGGTATAAATATTGTTTCACCCTTTTTAGAAGTCAGATAAATTTTTTAAAGGTTTATTATGAACTTTCTTTGACCTTACAAAAGATGTAACAAATAAATGACAACTAGCGGTCTCCTCAAAAGGGTGTCTAAAAAAATAGTACTTTTTATATTTATTTTTTCAACATTGAAATAAAACTACTTTTTAACGGATTTTATCGCGGTTTATTTAAGTGTTGATTTGTTAAAATATAAACGTCACAATACCATTGCATAATAATATGGTTCAAATAACGTAAAACTTAAGGCATGATAAATATTATTATTTATACCCTTTCTGATTCACCTTGTTTAACAAAATATCCATTGAAGCATTATTTGTCAAATTCAAAATCCGGATCAGGACACCAGAAAGTACCAGTTTTACAAACTAAATTTTTTTAATCGTTATATCAAATGTGATATTGGAAAGATGTATAGTTCTACTATCATTAAAATATTATTATCTAAAACGCGCGATTTTCCAACAACGGAAAGCAGACAATCGACGAATAATGATGCAGTCGATGACAAATCAAACAAACGTAAAGAAGCACCGCCACTGAAGCCAATTACGGCGGAAAGGGATCATTGACATCTCTCAAATGGTACCTTTGTGTTTCTAGGCATGTGGCTCCCAGATCTGGTACATAAAGGCCCGCCGTGTTTACGACAAGACATATTCTCAGCTCTATACATGCATCATTTGAACACACCACCTACTTTTGCGCAGCTTCCTGAATACTTCAAACGGCAACTGGTTGATCGAGTGGAAAGAGTGGTGGTTTATCCTGGTTTGTTACTAACAAGTTTTCGTTAATAGAGGAACTCATTTTAGTCCAGCATTTTCACAAACTGCAAAAAAATGTGCTAACTGTTCTTATAATATAAAAGTCTTAGGTACAGCTCAGAGATACGATTTGTGTCCGGTGGTCTGTCCTAAACGAAATGTGAGCGATGACTTCTACATCTTCTACTTCGGTTAATTCAGGTGTGAACTACATAATAATATAGTGGTTTGCTTAGCAGATTTCTGTGCCAAATGTAATTTGCTGTTCAATGCGTACTAATATTGGCAGTTTTCAGGTTAATAACACTGTAACTACGCAACAAACTTCGATTCCACCATGTTTGACTAGCGTTGCCTTTTATCTAAAATAATTCAGAAAGTAATCTCTTATAATTATTGGACTTTATTGCAGGTAAATGCATTGCACGAGAGGGTGATACGTTTAGCGGACTTTATTTCATTCATGAAGGTGAAGTGGAAAAGTGGTACATTGGATCTGAGTAAGTAATATGCTTAACCAATTTTAATTTGCGAGTTTGTTTGATTATAATGGAACCGTCGGTAGAACAGCAACTCACCTACTTTCATTTTAGTGAAGAGTGCGAACCAAGCGTGCCAAATATAGAGTCCTTATATAAAGGGTAGCACAACGCTATTTCTATTTTAGAGCGATTGGCAGTTCTGTGGGCTTCTTGGCTATTCTAACTTGGCTACTAGGCTTGGGCATCGTCGTTCGTTTTAAGGAACTGGCTCATCAAATGTCGTTCTGTGAAGTGAAGTCGTTTCGCTAAATCAATCCACAGTTCTTGTAACGCTCCGTAAAACAGCAGTACCAGCTTATAAGTGTAAGGAGTGAGTGTTCAGTGAACTTGGAACTGCGGAACGAAACAACCGCGTAGTAGAACAACAGTCGGAGTAGAGTGATTGTAGCGTATAGAGCTCGCTTATAGAAATTGGGGTGATTTTTGGTATTGAATTATTGGTAATAAAAACACTGAGATTAAATAGAAAATACGCTTTTTATTTAACACTTATAAAATAACACTTAGAATTAACACTGGTAAATAGAAATGGTAAAAATGGTTCTTAAAATGGTCTTTTTTAAATGTCAAGAAAATTCGTTATAAAATGCTTAAAAATGGTTTTTAATTGGTTAAAGAATGGTTTTAAAAATGGTTAATTATAATGGTTGTAAAATGGTTATCGAGCTCGGTCGCTGGTTGAATGCAAACTGATTTGATAATCACTAAAATGTTCAGTTGCGCAGATCCGGACAGTGATTTCGAGCAATTTGCGACATTGAGTTTCAATGAACTTGGTACGGCGGAACGAAAATACCGCGCAGTAGTAATCGGGTGAGCTCATTTCATTCCCCGTCAGTGACCAGTTCCTCGGAACGAATCACTCACGTTCCTAAGTCACGGCTACTGCGTGGGTGGCCTTAAAGATGTCCTTCAAACTATCAAATATACAGGAATTTGAAGCAAAAATATACCCAGTAGTATCGTATAAATTTTGATCATCCTCATTTCAGTGGCGAAAACAAATTGTTGTCAGTTCTTTACACAAACGGCTACTTCGGTCTCATTGCTGGTTTATTTGTCAACGAAGCGTACCAGTTTTCGTATTATTCTCGGACGGTAATAAAACGAACCTTCTTCATTAGTTTAATCATTTCTATTTGTTATATATTTATATTTCTTAAGTAAAATTGTACTAGCTTCCGCCCGCGTCTTCGAACGCGTGGTCCCCGTGTCACCGTTATTATTTCTTAGTAGACCTCATAAGGAATCTATATGCTAAATTTGGAGTCCAGCAGCGTTCAGGAGCGCAGCTGTTTGGGCTGTACATTAAAATATTACTCATTCAGTTTGTTCTTTTATATATTTAAAAAAGAAGATTGTTTTTTGTTTAGGTGGTTGATCTGATAATCCTAAAATTGGATTTGTGGAAGGACCTGTTGGAGGGCTACCCTGATGTCGAAAAAACTCTTTTTGAAGCGACTGCTAGTCTGAAAAAAGAGTACATGAAATGCAAGTAAGTTATTTAAAAATATATTAGTGTTTATTATTATGTTTATCATACCGATGTTTCTATGTAACATACTTTCTTTATTGACGGGCCGGTGGCGCTTGCTTTTCACGCCGCGCAGGTCGTGGGTTCGATTCCCACTCGAGAGAGATTTGTGTGATAAACATGTCTGTTTGTCTCGAGTCTGGGTGTAATTATCTATAACATGTATATATTTACAAAAGAAAAGTAGTTTAAGTATAGTATATACCAGTTGTCTTTCCATAAAAGAAGCATATCCTAGAATATTATTATATTATCATTATTATTTCACCGAAAACATAAGCGAGTTTTTTGGTAACTACCTACCAAAAAACTCGCATAGGTTTTTGGTATTACACATAATTCGAAACTAAGTTTTTAAAAAAAGATTTACCTGTTCACTGTTAAAGATAGATGACAGGGGAAAAAAATAATCATGTGATAATACTATTTATTAATAAACAAATCACTAAAACACTATGCAAATATTATATATAAATAATAATCAATACCACTTTTCGTTGTAATTTTATAACTCAAAAACGGGCTTACCTATTCAAAACAAATGTTTAGGCATTGTTCGGACTATTTAGTAAGTTTGCACAAAATCGGTTGAGCGGTTCTTTATTTAACACATTTTTTCTAAATTGTTGAGTGGGCTGAAGCTACCCGGGCGAAGCTGGAGCGGGCCTCTAGTGTATTATATAAATAGCGTGCTAATATTAAATAAATCTTATTTCAAACGCGCATGTATTGTATCAAATTTGATAAAATATTTTTTTGTTTTTCAGCTATGGCAAGTTTATGCCATGTCGACCATCTACAATATATAAAAGCACTAAATTAAACCTTAATATGGAACACACCTAAAACTGCAAGATCCAGGTGTTTTTTTTATCTTAGATTAAAGTATTATTGTGAACTTAATATATATCGTTGTGCACTTGCCAGGAGTATAGTTTAATTTAATTGTTTCGTTACCTGTACCTTCTGAGATTGCTTCAGGAAGCTGTTGGAAACTTAAAGGGTCGCTAAGATTTTTCCTAGAACTGGGCTGGTCATAATACTAAAATCACGGAAATTAGGTTGGCAAATTTAGAGACAGAGTTGCGGTAAATCCCGCCCAAATGCAATTACTGATACGGTTGCAATATCTATTCTGCTTACAAAACGAATAATTAAAGGCAATGTGCGTTTTGTTTATCAATTATATGTTTTAGTTTTTACAAAAATGAGTAGCTCCGAAAATTTAAAAATAGCAATATAAAACAATATATTAAAAAATATAATATAATATTCCAATAGCTTATTAGCTTTCTAATAAGATATATTACATTGGTGTTCAAAATACTGTACCATGTTTAACCTCTCCTTTGTCGTTTTTATGTAAAACCTCTTTGCCTATATTTTTTTTTACTTTAAGTACTCGTCAACATCGGCCAATAAGGCCAAGTAAGTGGTTAGAGGCCTTCCGTCTTTGATGTAATCCAACTTCTAGGCAAAAGCCTTCTAGGCAGGCTATATAAGCAAAGATAGGCATAATAGGTATTATGCCTATCTTTGCCTATCGCTTAGCATAAAAAGTCGCGGTTTTCATGCTAGAACGCGCTTACTCCAGCGTATGTATATTCAATGTGACTCTATGCCAACACTACCTAAAGTGATAGAGCTAATCGAAGAGGTAGTTTCACCATAATTTCCTCTAAATATTTATATGAAAGTCGTCCTCAAACATGAAACAAGAACCACCACTTTACAAATTACCACCGGCAGAAACAATTACCGTTTTATCCACAAATAAAATTATTCCGCTCCAATTTCAAACAGCCCCCATCAAAAACCCAACGAAGCGAAACTCTAAACACTTATTAATCCCGTTTTATTCTGTCTTGCGTGAAATTCGGCTAATTAACCGTCTTCAGAAAGAAAGAAGTTTTCAATTTACATGTTTGTATTTCGGTTTGAACCGGCTAAAAACGTCATATAATAGATTAGCTGCAGATTAGTTGCCCCAGCGAACTTCGTAACGCATATCAAAACCAAAATCAGGCAAATCGATTCAGGTTTAGAGTTACAAACATACATCAATTCATTTTCATATTTATGTATTCGTATTTTTATATATTATTGTATGCATGGTTTGTGGGGAAACAGCAAGCAGGATCCTGAGGACGATAGCGGACAGAATGGACGCGGCCATTTTCGGGCGATGGAGTTGCACGTCCGTAAGTTTATGGGCTGAGTCCATTTTGCCCATACCTATCTATTGTATTGCTGTAGGTACTGGTACATCATGTGTATTATATTATGTATTGTTCTCTTGTACTAACATAGTTTGTAAGTTCTTTTGTTATATATTACTAAAAATACATAAGGACTGCGTGGTCTGATAATAAATTATATTTATTTTTAATTTTATTTTTTTAAAGAGATCTGAAAAAGGCGTTATATTGTAACAAAAATATGGAACACCAATGTCCTTTAATCATAATTAAACATCGATATACTAGATTCTAAAGACAAAATCTGTATAAAGAACAATGCCATATCATAGATGATTGTCATGGCGTAGGTTTACTCATGATAAAAATTGCATGAGTTTTCTATTAGAACTTAGAACTTTCTTTTCTATAAAAAAAATAGGAACGAGTCTCTGTGTTGTTGATAAAAAAACTAGAAAAGCAAAGAATATTAGGTAAGTAATCAGTTTCGAAAAGGGTAACTTAGTCATATATAATTTGCCAGTCTATATTTCTTATTGCTTTTAATTATGTTCCGTTTAATTAAACTAATATTGTTTCCCTGTTAATTATACCAATACAAGAGTATTCTGTTAAATTAAACAATTGTTCACTTGGTAGCACTTTCATTTTCCTATTAGGTAGGTGAGGTATTAAGAGAATTGAGGCACCTAATTAAATGGCAAAATTAAAAGCAAGATTAAATGCATCTATCTTTTATATTGTACGTCTGTCATGTTTAATGTGTAGAGGGTGAACGCACTAGCGGTTGACCGGATACGGCCAGCCGCATCATTCATGAGTGAAATTATGTGATCTATAATATAAAAATATGTGTTGGTAAGCGAGAACGGCTGAACCGATTTCGCTAATTCTTTTTTTAGAATATTCCTTAAAGTACGGGGATGGTTTTTACGCAGAGAAAAATAAAAAAAACTCCTCCGAAACAGCTTGACCGATTTTTATGAAATCTTATAAGTCGCATTCTGGTTTCGGACCCGGCAGGTGGCACAGATTTACCGGACAGAACGACGTCTGCGACGTCCGCTAGTTTCCTATAAAAGTCGAAGTAGGTACAACTAGCCGCTTACAGTAAACCACATTTCGGTTAACCGGAAACCGGATTTGAATCTAACCAATACACATAATAAATAAGTTTCTAAATTAGTTTAAGAAACTTACATAGGTGAGAAAACTTACAGAGGTGTATGTCGAGACAAAAAAAATAATATTGTTGACGAGTACCCATTAATTACTTGTACGGCTGACCCAACATTGTCCAATTGTTTGGTAGGAATCCATGATACTTCTGCATATTGAACTTGCTTTGAATAGACATGTAGAGTTATCAGGCCGTAATGTAGACAATGAAGGTGTTGAGGTTACACCTAAACCACAGTCATTCCCATGACGCAACGAAACGGGGTTTTGTTAAAGCAATTCCACTTCTTGAATTTTTCATCGCATTATAGCCGCAATAAAAGTCATCTGATACTTTATTATAGTCTCTTTATTGCAGATAAGGTTAATAAAAGGAATCGTTTCAATTACAATTTGGTTATTTCTTTGAAATTAATGTAGATTAGGGTTGTTTTGTGAGATCGTGTGAATTTAGAATTTCATTTCTTTTTATTCTGCCTACCTATTATATATTGCTTATTTTCATTGGTCGTTAAGGAGGGAATTGGCAAATTGTTTTTAGGAAATATGAGCACATAGTGAATCGTTAAAAAGGAATTATTTTCGCACCTGCCGTAGTGATTCCCTACTTAATATACAAACAACATTTAGACAGAGAAGTTGCAAAGATTTAGGTCTGGATGGTGTAATGTGTTAAGAAAATTTTACGTGTGTGCGTACCTACGGTTTTATTGTCATTAAATATGTTTTCTTCGTTCAAGCTGGTTAACTTCATCAAATAACATACCACCTAACAATGGGTGTAGTCTAGAATTAGGATATTTTTAAACACAGAATATTTTTAATCCCAGTATCACGGTCTCTTAGACGGCCTTTATATTTCACAAAAAAAAATCGCTTGAAGAAGCTAGTTACGCACGCAATATGTTTTTGTTAGAAATTAGTAGTTAAATAGTTATTATTAGAAAGAATTGCAAAGAATTTACGAACCTTTTTCTAAAACAACCAATTTCGTCATTTAAACATTATTAAACAAGTGCTAACCTACTGATTTTTAAATATAAAAATGAATCGCAAAATGTGTTGGTAAGCGCATAACTCGAGAACGGCTGAACCGATAAAAATACTTACCGAGTGCATTCAATCGACACTAATGTCGACATTTTGCAAAACTTTACTTGTCGCGCTGCTAGCTACTGTGTTTATAGTCATTTCATGAAGTTGTAGAACCACAGAAACACTTGAACCGAGATTGAGTGCAATCGCTGCAAACTGTGGCAATCACTGGCAAGTTTTAACTATGTCAGGTAGAGTTGCTGCACAATAGCTACACTAGAATGGTTCTGAACTAGATCCGATTTAGATCTGTAAAAAAATGGATCTAGTGACTGATTGGGATATTGTTTCTCGCATTACCACCGATCCAGATGATTTCTGACTTATCCACTTTTTGGACATACTTCTGTAGAGTGAAATTGTATTTCCACGACGACTAACGACGCGAAACGGCGAGAAGCTTTGAAAATTGGATTTAGGGCGTCAACTATACGAATAGGTTTACTTCTATTCCGGAACGAATTTTCACGGATTTTGGATAGGCATGAAAATATATAAGCAAAATTCGAAATTCGATATTTTTTCTTTTTTAAATCCGGTGAACCATTTTGTTTGCTTTAATAGATAAGGGTCGGCACATATCTGACGGAAGATGAGTCGAACGTATCAGTAGCGTCTACTCATCAGTTGGATCGATACCTACATATTTGATGGGCAATGCGTTGCGTATCATCGGTCGCGTAACGCTAATACAGACGAATTTAACTTTTCACACCCAATGTTAGGGCGTCTGTCTGATAAATACCGCTACGTAAACGCAACAGACATTATTCGGCAGCTTCTCTCAGTATGTGAGAACTACGCTTCAGCTCACAAACTTGTATATAATGTGAAGAAAAGTGAGTTCATGATATTTAAAACTCGAAATAAAAAAATTGAAAATGTGCCCCCTGTTTGTCTTGGGAGTGCTGAGCTCACAAGGGTATCGACGTTCAGGTACCTCGGGCATATAGTTACTGAGGACCTGAATGATGACCTTGACATAGAGCGGGAGCGGAGGGCGTTGTCGGTTCGTTGCAATATGCTGGCTCGCAGGTTTGCAAAGTGTACTGCAGCCGTAAAGGTCACATTGTTTAAAGCGTTCTGCCAAACGTTCTACACTTGCAACTTGTGGATCAAGTATACGCAGCGGGCCTACAACGCTCTGCGCGTTCAATATAATAATGCTTTTAGGGTGTTGATGGGGCTACCACGTTTTTGTAGCGCATCAGGCATGTTTGCTGAGGCGCATATTGATAGCTTCCAAGCCATTATACGCAAGAGATGTGCGTCAATGATGCGTAGAGTGCGTGGGAGTGCCAACAGCATCCTGAAGCTTATTAGCTCAAGGCACGACTGTCCTGTCCTGGCACACTGGATGCATATGCATACGTATGTATGTGGTGTGTCCGGAGGACGGTACCTAAATTAATGTTATTATTATTATTATTATTATTCCTATTATATTATTTTCATTATTTTATAATTTCAATGATAATTTTACAATTTGTTTTTAATGGCTCTGATGTATTATTTTTTTTTATTTATTTTTATTTTTTTATTTTTATATTTAAATAGTTATGACTAATGCGGATTTCTGTTTTTAATCATTTGTAGCTAATTCTTAATATGGGCACAGCCTGAAATAAATGACATTTTATTTTATTTTATTTTTTTATTTATTATACACTCGACGCACTAACGCATCATCGCAGTAGATTGTTATATTATAATTTATTTGCCTGTTGTGGTGTTACGCAAACGATCGCGATTTGAGACGTATCTTCCGTCAGATATGTGCCGACCCTTACATTATCGCAAAGTTTCGCATTTAGGGAAGGTTCATATCTGACGTAAAATACGTAGAGCGTATCATCGGTCGCGTCTATTCGGTCGAATATGTCGGTTCACATCAAACGGGAAAAGCGTGGAGGTCGAGCGTATCGTCCGTCCTACCACATGTCAGTTTCTGCGTTTAGCATCTATAGAGCGGTTGAGTTGAATTTTAAAATGAAGCCTATGGAAATAATTGCTGTTTAGGAGGCTTTAGAACAAGACCGTAAAAGAAAACGTCGATATTGGGTGCATCCTACAAAATACTAAAAGAATATCAAGTGGCCAATTTAACTTTCTAAGCAACTTTAAGAGAGTATCCTACAAAATTTATTTAGTATTTACTACCGCATGCCCGTAGAATCTTTTTAAGAACTCCTTACGATTGTAAAATGTTCCTTAGCTAAGTACGCCGCTATTACGTCGACCGACAATGTGTTGACGGAAACTGAATAGACGCTGTACGCTCGACGCAGTAACGTATCATTGACGGGCCAGGTGGCGTGGTCGGTAAGAGACTTGCTTTTCACGCCGCAGGTCGTGGGTTGGATTCCAAAACAACAACAAACATTAGTGATGAATATTTGTGTTTGTGTCGAGTCTGGGCGTAAATATCTATTAAAACTGTATATTTACAAAAGAAATGTATTATATGTATAGTATATACCAGTTACCTGGTTTCCATAACACAAGCTCTGCTTAGCTTGGGACCAGATGACCGTGTGTGTTAATGTCCCAGAATATTTATTTATTTATTTATCGGTTGGGTGTGAACAGTCAAGTGTTTTTCTATACATTTGTCTGTTCTGGCGTTACGCGACCGATAATACGCGACGCATATTCCGTCAGATATGAACCTTCCCTTATAAAGAAGTAGGAAGTGCCTGGTAAATGAGGTTTACAACAAACAAACATTTTATAGTTGTGGCCTTAATGATTGTTTCTCGTGGCATCAGATGCTTTGTGTTAAACTGCGCTGTATACGACACGGAAAACGATTTTGTTGTGCAGTAAACATTAAAAGTTGTGGCGTCAATTAAAACTAAATTGGTATGTAACGTTGAAGTCATTATGTAGGTTGGTAATTATTGCTTTTATTAACAATTCTTACAGAACTTGCATCTGTACTATTGTAATTGTCCAAATTGTCACCTCAAACCCCTAGCTAAGGTGTCGGCTCGCTTAACCGGTGGATCCAGATCTGGACACTATCTATCACCGCGGCTCCAGTGCCGGCCTCAAGTCCACTTTGTGTTCGTTCCTCCCCGGCTTTCGAATCCTGGTCGTGCCCACACATTTTTCTGTGAATTATTCCATCTCCGCTGCTCAATATCGGTGAAGGAAAACATCATGAGCAAACCAGCATATCTAAGAACTAATTATTCGAGGACATGAGACATCTACCAACCCGCACTAGGCCAGGGTGTGTGGATTTAGGCCTAAACTCTCTCAACTCTAGACCCGTGCTCAGCTGTGGGACATTATAAGGGGTTGAAGTGTAAACTAAACTCGAGTTGGAATTTCACGATATCGAGTCACTTATTCAGTGATAATTTGTAGAATAAATTGGTTAGCGTATCAATTCCTTCAGGGAGTAGGGAACGCTTCAGTTTCAGCTCTATCTTTGTCTTTGAGAAATACTCGTAGCCAGCTAGGTAACTGTAGGTACTTATTTTGCAGTTTTAATGGAATTTATAACAAAAGTTTTCTATGATACAGTTCTTGTGTGTGAATCGCTAAACGATTTACTGAGAACTTGAGAAAGGCTAGACCGATTTGGTTATTAACTTTTATAATTTTTTGTTAGAAGTCAGAGAGCTACTGAAATACAAAATTAAGCGTAGGTATACAATGTTACTATGCGTTTTAAATAAGAATAGGACTAGAAATCCGTCATCTTGAACCGGAATGCGCAACAAATCTGAGGCTGAATCTGCATTGTATCACATCATACTCGTCTCTACATCAGTTATAGGGCAGTGTATACGTTCCTACAATGAACTACCAAATAATATTAGGGAAATGACTTATAAACAAATTTAAAATAATTATAAAATCTACGTTATGTACGAAATCGTACTATAGAATTTCAGACTATCTAACGGATAAAAACGCTTGGAATTAAGTCGCTCTAATACAGCACACTAAACAAACAAAATGTAATATTTAAAAGTACTTCATTTAAAAAGAAAAAAAACCTACTGAGTTTTTGGCAGTGTTTGTCAGTAGTTGCCAGTCATTCACTGCACGGTAGAAAAAGAAATTGGACTATTTTTATGTAGAATCGCGTCTAAAAAAATTTTTGCATATTTTCATTTCATTTCATTACATTGCAAAACAATATCTACTTCAATACCTACAGTCGCAGTTATACGTCATAGCTAACTGTTAACGAGTTCCCTGAAATCAATTTAAACTTGTCGCTAACGGGTGCTGGTTACACTACCTACATCTCTATCACAGCGAAAAGGTTTAATACGGGATATTTTATGTAGTATGAGTGAAGATGATTTACTTTGCAATGAGAGAGAATTATAGTTTTTATTTCAACCCTTTATAGTTTCCCACTGTGTGGCACGGGTCTTCTCTCAACTATCTTATGAGTTGAGAGCCTTAATCCACACACGCTTGCCAAGTGCGGTTTGGTGGATGTCACATGTCCTCGAATGATTAGTTCTTAGACATGCCGGTTTCCTCACGATGTTTTCATTCACCGATGTTGAGCAGCGGAGATGAAACATTCACACAAAGATGTGTGGGCACGACCAGGATTCGAACCCGCGACCTTATTTTTCTAAGGCGAGGGTCGTACCACTACGCCACCGCTGCTCTTGATTATTATAGTATCTATGGCTATTTCTATCTTGACTATCTATGGTGATTAACTTTTTAATGAAAGAGGTTTCTTATTGAGTCTATGACTTTGTCTTAGTAAAATTACAGCAGTGGCTAAAATATTGGCTGGATTCACATTTACGGTCATCTGATCTCAAACTAAGCAGAGCTTGAATTATGGAAACTATGTGACTGATGCATAATATTTTTTTGTCCTGTTTACTACGTATCCTTTTGTGGTACATTCAACCGTATGTTGGTTGCGAATGCTGGAATGCTCAGTATGTGACTAGAGTCAAAACCTCAATTTAATTAGACAGTAGTTTAATCTTTACTGGTATTTTGCGCTTTAATCGGCGCACTTGGTTAAGGTTTTCTTTTACCAAGCCAGGGACTTCGTATGGCGCACAAGTTTCTATTTCATAGTGTATACGTAGGTCACGGTGTATTAGTTCGTTTGGTAGGAAGTGGGGAGCGTTAGGGGTTCCAAAATAAAGCCCTGCGTATGTGAAACCTTTGTATGATATCTATGTGGGATGAAGTTTCCCATAGTGAAATAATAGAAATAAAATGTTTATTTTTTCACCAGACGAAGTTTCAAATTTATAATTTTAGTAGGGATTACGCCCTGACTTAAGATTCAAAACATGTGCTCTCCAATGTCTGTCCTACCTCGCAGCGTTTCGAAAGTTCCTATCCTACTAACTCTTACCAATTACAGTGCCACTAAAGAAGATTGAGTTCCGCAAATGACATTTACGTTAGCTCGTTTAACTTTTTGGTAATGTAGTAGTATCCTTAGACACACACTTTAGTACATCTAAATAGTAAAAACAGTGCTAATGCTACTGAATATTCTCGTTTTGCTTCATTCACAACATCGCTTCCACAATCTCGGCTCACGTATTTGTCATTGTTACCGTTTGCGTGATGAATGTATGCAGCTATAGGTACGTGACTTCGCAAACGTGTACAAAAAGAAATCGCTGTTTCTAAATGCTTGTGAATAAAATATACATTTAGTTCAGTTTTGCTTGAATTCGAGGATACTTTCAAGTATAATATTATTAGTAGTAAGGTTAAAAGCATTGCCTCACCTTAAAGGCTATATAGGATAGGTACCCTTTGACATGACAAGCGACAGTCGGCAGGAGCGTCTTAGTGCCATAGAAAGAAAATGGTGCGGGTGGCGGCGCGTTGGAAACTATACGGACAGTGTACATCAAGACTGCTTTCTGCATCAGGTCAGGGCCTTGGTTCTTGCGCCTTAGACATTTTTCGCTGAAAGACATTTGTTTAAATCTAATGAAACAAGTCCTCCGACCGCTGAAAAATGGAGATTTCTTTAGTTTTTCAATGACATCCGCCATATTTTCCGACATTTGCGCGTTTTAGACATTTACTCTAATAGACAAATGACATTATATGTCTGTTAGAGTTAAATGTCGAAAAAATGACAGAAAACTAATAAAATTCTTATTTTATCTTCAACATAATAATATGTCTATTACAGACAAACGTTTCAATCGGGGCCCGGGGCCATCTCTCATTTACCCATTATCATTTTATCATTACTTACTTATTCAAGTCAGGACAAAAATTAAAAAAAAATAAGAACGAATTGAACTCGCCCATTCATACGAAAAAGACTAAATTATTATGAATCTCGAACCAGGGAGAAAATTATTCGAGTCTTTTGAAACGTTTGAAAACTGCTAGTTTGCAATCAACTTGGATTGAGAGTTCATATTGAAGGCGAGAGTACACACAGTTGAACGATATTCAATAAATGGTAGTTTTAATACTTTTGAATTCAAGTGAAAATATGCACGCTTGTCGCAACAAGGAGGCAACAGCTAAGAACATATACATGGAGTTCACTTGGTACATTATTATTTACTCGTACTAGGTACTGGGCATAGATAATATCATAAATACCTTTCATAGAAGTTTAGAGAGTAATAAAATCACTAGGTAATGTGATCTCCTTCTAACTGTTCAGCAACAGTTCAGTTCAGTTCAGTTTCAGCAACGGTAGCCATATATGCAGAAAAACAGAAAAACCCGTGCGTAATCTCTGAGAAAATAAAATTGAACTTTTTAATTTTTTTACTACAAAAACAATGAAGTAATCGCCAATGAAGGTTATATTGATAGTGGTTGTACCGTCTCCTGCGCGCCCGCTTTTTAGCTGTGTGCTCGCTAGCTAATTTTACACCGCGCTCTTTCATTGACAAATAGATCGTTTATAATTTGCTATTTTTATGTCGAATAAAAAAAATAAAAATCATATTAAAAAATTAATAAACTCATACAAAACAAACGATTAAAAAAATGGACTCTTGTTAAAAGGTTTATACATAAAGTCCTGTAGTGCTTAAGTAGGTACTGGTTCCGTAGTATAAAAAAAACGTATGTTTGATAGATACCTTTTATGCTAAGTTACTTAACTAAAGAAGGTATCTATAAAAATATACTTTGCTATCTGTTCGTATAATGCATAATTTCGCGTTCAATTTGATCGTCACCCCAGAGACACGGGTAAGTAATTCTTTGTGTTTCGTTTCACTCATAATGTAGTCCTGATAACTGATGATTTATTAATGTAGCTATTGTATGAAAGTATATTTAAAGATATTTTATACTAATTTAAAGTGATATTGGTACAAGTAGGCACCGCCAATTGTAATTGATATTGGCTATTGGTATTAACTAAATCCTTTTCGTTGTAATTTCAACCGATTATTTAAGTTTTAATTTGATTATCAATTGCCTGTTGACCCAATAATCTACCTATTACTTACTATACACGGTGTTTATAAACTTTGTACTTGATATTGAAAAATGAACATACAAGAAAAAAACATTTGCGAGACTTTAATTTTTGATTAAGAATCTATCAAATTTTCTTTTGCGTATAGTACGTAACGTAAGATGCAATGGCGCATAGAAAGGTACCGTACGGATGACAAATATTTAATAATTTAAGCTTAATGCAAATTAACTATTGCCTTTCTAGACGATAGCTTGTTTATAAAAAATTGGTTTTGGCGATTTTTTATCCTGTGATAGGCTTACACTTGACTACAACTTGCCTGATGTGAAACAATGGAAAAATCAACGATAGAACGTGCTTAGTCAGTAAATACCGATTCACTCTTGATTTGAAGACATGCAGATTATAGTTATCGGGCAACATAAACGTACTTTAAACATATAGACATATTCTGGGAATGTTATATTTAACAGTCCATTTTTAATTTATAAACACTGTGTATAATAATATCTACTAAATTGAAAAGATGAAAAGTCTTAGTACCAACTCAAATTTAAAAATTGTACCTGATGAACGGTAAATGCCTCGCGCTCTTATATGACAGTAGCATAGCTGGACTCTACTATTTAATATTCTTGATAGCGATGTTAATTGGTGTTTGGAGAGTTCCAACAGCACTTTGCTACTGACCAAGACGAACTTCATAGCTGTTAGATATACTTTAGATCTAAATTAATCTTACAAGAAGAGACCCACATTTACAGACAGATTAGCAATTGAAATATTACCTATACCTATACAGTGTGAAAACAACAATCATTGATAGGTTGCATTTTGCTCCTTAATAAGAATCATTTTCTAAAGGATGTTTTTTAGATAATTTTAAATTGTTGAGTTTTTTTTAAATATAGATTTTTTTAAATTTACAGCCTGTCGCAACACGCGATTTTAATGAAAGAAAGCTAAAATAAAACATATATCGTTATTAGGACTGGAATGAACGGACTGGATTATTACTCGTCAATTATTTTAACAAACTTCGATTACTTAGGTAGTAATCGACTAGCTATTTAGTTGTAGTTTTATTATTAATGGAGTACGTACTTTTATTTCTAGTAGGTCTTTAGATCTATGTTCCAGAACAGTTAAGTTTGAATAATAATAACATTGGTGCCGTTATTTGCTGGATGTTCAAGTTTTAGTTATGAATAAATTGAAATGTCTTAAATACACAAATTTTGGTAAATTTATAGGAATTTGAGATGTACTTTTAGCAAACTTGGCGCAGGTTAATAAGTTACTGATAAGTTTCGTACAGCTTATTTAATAGTACCTACACGTTTTGTCTCTTTCTTAAATAATTTTGATATTAACATTATTAATAATAATATAGTGGGATAATAACACATACGGCCATCTGGTCCCAAACTAAGCAGAGTTTGTACTATAAAAACTAAATAACTGCAAATATACCTACTACTTAAAATACCTACTTTTTTTAAATACATACTTAAATATCTATAATTACACCCAGAATCAAGACTAGCAGATATGTTCATCACACAAATGTCTGTCTCGGGTGGGAGTCGAACCCACGACCTGTGGCGTTAAAAGGGAGTATCTTACAGACCACGCCACCGGCCCGTTCGTGTTTAATTTATTACTAACATTAGTTCTTAATATAAATTGTTACTAACACAGTGGATGTAGAAATCTTAAAAAAAATATTATTGTTATTATTTTATGTCAAGTATCAAGACAGGACTTTTGAATAAACTATTCTTCGCCTAATGGGCTGTCCAACTGACTTACAGAAGACACGCAGCAGTAACATTTGTGTTTTGTGCGTAATTTTATATGTATCACCCTGTATTGAAACTAATATCTTTTATCACGTCACATCCATCATCACAATAATAAAGCCAGTGTATGAGAATTAAGGACTATACTCAATCAAATCTTCAGATAGAAGAAGGTGTCTAAGAAGAAATTCGTTCCACATTTAGGTACGCTGCCCGTTCACAGACAATTTTTCCGTGGATTTCAATGACCAATTGTGACCAACTCGCGTATGCCTTGAGTTGCTCACAAAATCGGTGGAATAATCCGCTCGGAAGGGGGGAGGCAGCGAGGTTTAAACCAACTATACCCTACTTGTAGTAGGTACGCATAACTGTCTCTCCAGGCGCCGCGTGACGATCTGCAGACGAAACGGGTCCGACCGTTATGCTCCCATTCCGTGTTGCCACCGGCCGGTAAGCCCCCTCATTGAAAAATTTGTTATTCCGGTTTGACCCGACGAAACAGGGCAGACGGGCCGACCCGCCGACCCGATCCCACAGCCCGGCACAAAGGGTGTCTGACGGAACACCGGGGAGTTTAGTGGTAGCCGCTCGTAGCTAAGTTTCTGCGTGGTCTCGCTCGCCTGCGACAAGAGCGGGAGTCCCTTAAAGCCTTTCACTGTGCCCACTTGGGGCAAGGGACGCGTTAAGTATTTCCCCCCCTTAAAAAAATTGTACGCATAACTGTAATTTACGTTAATACCTAAATAAAATTGGAGTGCCTTATCTGGTCACAGCGATTTTTTTTCGCTTTTTAAGTAGCCCGATTGGAAAGCTACCTGTACCATACATGCGAATTTTCCTTCACAATTGTTACAAATGTTCCGTGGTATCACTTACCACGACGAAATATTAGGAATATTAGACATATTTTTAATTTGAACCAATTTTCTTCGAGATGTTAAAGTGTTTTGGTTGAAAGACTTTTGGTTTTGTTACTGGGTATGAGCACAAAATATATAAGCGCTGCATAGTGTACCTACTTCGTGGTATGCATAGTAAACAATGCCCGTCGGCATTTAAACGGTAGGTAACACGCGAGTGATGCTTCTGGTATTACAACTGTCATAGCTACGGTAACCGCTTACGGTGGGACGTTTCTGTCTGAAGCCGTGTCTGTAGGGAATTTAAATATTTTCTTAACAAATGGATAATAAAATAAAAAATAGGCGCAAAATAGGCGCACTTATGAGACATCGAGTTGCGGAAAATTAGCCCGCTCCAAACTATAACTATAACTATAACAAATGGATAAAGCAATGTTTCCAAACATCTAACATTGCATTTTCTTTGTAATTAACAAGTACATTTTGGACTTGTAATTTCCATTCCGCTACAATGAACACTGAAGCAAATGTCCTGCTTATCGCAAAAGTTCGTGAGAAATATTCTCATAAATTTCTCAATGATTTCATCTAATTACTAGATGAGTGAACAAAAGCAAGAAATAGTAGGATATTAATCTTAATTAGAGAGGTTCTTATTCAAAGCCGATTAATTTATTTCTTTATGAAAGTGGACTGCGTTTTCTTCGATAGAAATTTTACTAAGATACTAGCCGCCCGCCTCAACTTTGTTCGCCTCCATCGTAGGCTACATCATTTCTTAACATCTGGCAAGTTGTAGTCAAGAGCAAGTCTACTCCAGAATTAAAAAAAACAGTTGACGTAATAAATAAAGTAAATTGAAATAAAACTAACTACTTTAAAACGGATTTTATCGCGGTATTTTTAGATTTAGATCCCGACGTTTCAAAGATTTTTCAAACTTCATCCCCACGGGTGGACTAAAGTATTTGACGTCCAAAAATAATCACAATTATTACTGACTACCTACAAACATTATTACCTACTTAAGTACGGAGCTCACAGTGTGTCTTGAATTTTGTTTTGATTTTAATGGATTTTGGTACAAGTAAATTAAGCACTGGGTTTGTAGGTAATCAGTAATAGGTAATTGTGATTAATATTTTTAGCCGTCAAATACCCCAGTCCACCCGTGACCCATGAAGTCTGAAAAGACTTTGAAACGTCGGGATCTTAAATCTAAAATATACCGCGATAAAATAGGTTATAAAGTAGTTGATAAAGAGTTAATACTAAATGAAACAAAATTAAAAATGTGCAACAATTAGAAATCAACAATACGACTAACACAATAGCTCCACTCCTCAACTTTAATTATGTTTAAAGGCATTGTGAAGGCAACTTCTATAAGTTAGGGCAGTTTACACTTCACTTCAACCCTTTTTAGTGTTCCACCGCTGGGCAAATAGTCTTCGCTCAACTATCTTAAGAGTTGAGACAAGATAAAGATACTGCGAACATTTTACATTTAAAAGTGACATTCTGTCATTGGTGCTACATCCGCCATCTTTAATATTTATCAACTTGCATCATTTTCGTTGCTTACACTTTGTCATAAGCCCAAATAATGAATTTGTACATACATGGAAATATCTACAGGATCACACGTGCTGTCTCGAGAAATCTCGAATGACGTCACGCTTAGGTAATTTAAACTTTTAAACTTGCGCGTTGCATTATTAATATTTATATTTATCATAACGGACAATTAACGCGTTCACCTTTATTTCGGCTTTACGTTTCAACACAGATTGCACAGGTCGTGGTCATAAGGAGAGAGCAGGTTAGTCTGCTTGCGACCACGACTGTTGTAACCCATGTCGAAACGTAAAGCCAAATAAAGGTGAGCGCGTTAATTGCCTGTTATGATAAATCTAAATACGCATGTAAGTTTCATATTTTTTTATTCTTCGATAGGCTGGCGCTTGACTACAACTTGCCTGATGTTACGCAATGATGTAGTCTACGATGGAACGCGCCAGCACAGTATACCGATTCACTCGTGATTACATATAATTATTGGCGAGAAGGTGGCTGTGGAATGAGCCTCCTTAAGGTTAGTAACCTAAAAGGAGCAACAATTCCGACCCACCTTCTCTGCATGGTGTCACTAGACATCGCACAGGAACACGGCAGGGCCGCTTGGCGGTACGGCTTTGTCTTTGTTGAAAGCCTAACCTAACCTAACCGAACCACGGCCGAAGCCTACCACCAGTTGATTGTCACCTGATTTGTACCACCCTGGGAGCACGTGTGGGGATTCAATTAAAGGTGTACACCCACGGACGAAGGTGACTCTGCCCCCAAGCTGCAAGCTGTCTCTTTGTATGGCGTAGCGCACTCCCGCTTCATAACTTTAATGCATTAGGTATATCTTAAAATTGTTTCATTTCAATGATAAAGTAAAAAAATACGTAATAAAGTAAAGTAATAATAAATCAACCTGAACTTTTGAAATCTTACTGGCGGACTAATTATAATACCATTTTTCATACTATAACGTTCCTCTATTCTGTGACAATTTGTGGAATAGCCAGTGTGCCACTACCTTAATCGTTTATAAATGCGTCAGAATAATGTAAGGTAAGCGATAATGATTTGCCTTTGTTGCGCCGGGAATTCTCTGCTTCCTTGCTCGAGAAAATCTGCAATATACAAGAAATATGAGCATTTTACAAAATTTCTATTACAATAAACTGAATGACATGATATTATGTTCCTGTATCTAGTTCCTATAGAAATAGGTACTCGTGAGCTTAAATATCCAAAATGTATACGAGTTCCTTGTAAGTATTCAAAATTTGTTAATTAATAAAACTTAAGCGATCCTCGGCTGGCATTAAAGGAGCTATAGTTTACTTTCAGTAGATTTTTGCCTCAGCTAGTCACAGCAACACTAGGCCAGGGGTGACCTTTTTGTATCGACATGAAGTTTATTTCCAAAAAAATATAACCCATTTACCTCTAATAAACATTTGTCTAACAAAAATGGCGATTTTTTTTCAAATCCTTCCGCCATTTTTTTTCGACATTAGCGCGCTTTAGACATCTATGTCGAAAAAATGGCGGATATCATTGAAATACAAAATAAATCGCCATTTTTGTTAGACTAATGTCTATTAGACATAAATGTCTAAAGTGCCAGAATCGGGGCCCTGAAAAGCTCATCAAATCCGGTCCCATATGACTTCACGGCACATTGCAAAAACGACATAATTTTATCCCGTGAAATTTTTCGGCATCAAAATTCAAGTGAGATTACGAATACTTACCGATCCTTTAGAAAACGTTTGGGCCCACCTATTTTTCATAAGAACAACCCGATCATTTATAAGAAAGGGTGAATTCCGTTCATTCCGAGAAAATCGTATAACTTAGGTATTTGATGACAACGAAAATGCAAAACGTGATCTTCAATAGGTATTTGGTTTCAATATTCATAATATTTAAATATAACGGTGTAACAATATTAAACAGGTATTTACATAAATTTCTAAGTAGATACGTTTAAGTTCTACAGCTTTACAAGTTATTAGAAGCATCGCACTACACAAATAAAGTTCGTTTTGTAAGTAGGTATTGAAAAGGAAGATTCGATTTGGTACACGGATAGATCAAAAATGAAATCTGGTGCCGGAGCTGGCATCTTCCACGCGGAGTTTGCCTGCAGTCAAAGCATGGGTAGACTTGCAACTGTGTTTCAGACAGAAGCATATGCTTTAGCTACCTATGTAAAAGAAAGTCTTCAATCAATCCATACTGATTCTCAGTGATAGTCAGGCGGTCCTTAAATCGCTAATGACACCAAAAATAAATTCAGGTATAATCTTGGACTGTGTTAAGTCTCTAAATGCTTTAGGGACATATAACAATGTCGGGTCAGCTTGGATACCAGGCCATGACGGCTACGAGGGTAACGAAAAGGCTGATGAACTAGCCAGAAGGGGATCGATGGAAGCCTTTCTTGGCCCAGAACCGTTCATTGGTGTTACGACCGGGGCGGTCAAAAGAGAAATAAAGAAATATGCCTGTAAGAAACACCAGGAGCTATGGAAACAAACCCCAGGGCTCCTCCATTCCAAGAAATTTATAGGCGACTGGCCCCCAAGGTACTCTCAGAGACTGAGGGGCATGACCAGGACTAAAATCAGACTGGTAATAGGTGCACTAACTGGGCACGTTGGGCTGCAGAAACACCTGTGTAGAATAGGGCTAGCAGAAAGTTCCACTTGCCTAGCATGTGGAGAAGCTGAGGAAACCATGGAGCACATACTGTGCGAATGTGACTCTTTAGCGAAAAAACGCACGAATGCATTAGGGGTAGACCACCCTACTCCTACGTAATCACGAGTAAATCGATTTATAGGGAAGGTGCGTTCCAACCTAGACAAGGTAACGCCATCTAGCCCCAAATTAAGCAATTAAATTTGCTTGTGTTATAGATAAAGGAACGGATATAATCCTTAAATACATTTTTTTTGTAAATACATACATAAAATAGATAGATTACACCCAGATACAGAACAAATACTCGCGTTCATCACACAAAAAATTGTCCTGGGTGGGAATCGAACCCATAACCTGTGGCTTAGCAATCAGGGTCACTAACCACTACGCCACCAGGCCATAATTGCTTAACATCAGGTTGTAGTCAACCGCGTGTATTTCAGAATTAAAAAATGCGTCATGCCTGTGTTACCCGGAGTTGTAGACAGAGGTGGAAATGACCCAATTTTCGCCGGTTATCTACAATTGCTGCAGTTACAATCCATCAAATCTTTTTTTTTTATTTACTCAAAATCTGCATACATTTATATTAATTACTATTCTGCCAAACTGCATAACAGTTTGTCGGCAGCAGTTCTCGTTTTTAACTAATTATATAATACAGATTTTACTTACTGATTTCTAATACTACTTATTACTATTAATTAAGTTTAGGTAAACAAATAAACATCATGCAAATAAACAACTTCTATGGACACAGAGAAAGGTAATGTTTTTTTAAAACCCTTTTAAATTGGTTTTAAGATGTGATGTTGCACAACAGATCTACAGGTAACTCATTACTCAGTGTCGGTACTATGTATCTTCTAGTACGTTTACCATAGTAATTGTTTGTGTTTGGGACAGCGAGTCTTCTTTTTGTAGCTAAACGGGTTGGGTACATATGTTTTCGTTTAATTTTATGCTCCACGTTATTAAATTGTTCTAATAAAATATTTAAGTTTTTTTTTTCAATAGGGAGTATTTTGCATATTTTGAAGAGTTTATCATAATTATTATTTAAAGAATATTTAATTTTTTTATTTTTTAATAATTTAAGTAACCTCATTTGTAAATCTTTAATTTTATTAAATTTTGAAGGAAATGTAAGTCCATACGCACCCAAACCGTACTCAATGTTCGAGTCCGCTAATGCATAATACAGAGTATACATAAGTTTACCACTGACAACCCTTCCTAAGAACCTTAATTTACCCAAAATAGAGCGAAGTTTATTACAAACGTTATTAACTTGTAGGTGCCATGTAAATGTGTTATCTATCACTAGTCCTAAGTATTTGTATGAGTTTACCGTTTCTAATATTAAACAGTGGCAATTCTGCTTTTTATTATACATACATTCATAGGTATGGCCTTTGACGGTAATTGACAAGACTTTATTCTTACTGTAAGGCGAGTGTATAACCATACATTTCGTTTTATTTATATTTATATAAAGGTATTTCTTAGATTTGATGGACTGTAATGTTATCACGTTAGTGAATGAGTGTGAGATGTACACGTGCGTTTATGTTAGTCAGTGTTTGTGAATGTGTGTTAAAATAAGTATGTTAGATAGAAAGAAAATGAATATAGAACCTCCATAAAGTGTATTAGTAAAGTCGGGGGTAATACTAACTTTGTGTAATATATTTGATGGCCCATCGCTTCTTCTTACAAGACCCATAAAACCCAAAGCACATATAAAACTAACGTTACCGTGCTCAGTAATACAATTTAGCTTAATTAACTCATTAGCCCAAACATTGTTTCTGTCCTGACAAGGTTAACCATCATTTTGAAAGAGCAAAAATTTTATGGAAAATATAAATTACTTTAAATAGCTGGTTTACTTTTTATTATTTTCTTTCCTCACACAAATTTAAAAGTGAGCAACTTTTAGAGCAGCAGTGGTGCAGCGGTACGGACTTAGCCTTAAAAAAATATAGTCGCAGGTTCGAATTCTGTTTGTGCCCACACATCTGTGTGTGAATTGTTTCATTTCCGCTGCTCAGTATCGGTGAAGGAAAACATCTTGAGCAAACCGGCATGTCTAAGAATTAATCATTCGAGGATAATTATGTGACATCCACCAACCTGCACTTGGCCAGCATGTGAGGATTAAGGCCTAAACTGTGTCAACTCATAAAATAGTTGAGAGAAGGCCCGTACCCAGCAGTGACACAAAAAAAGGTTGAAGTGTGTGAGCAACAAAGCCTGTCTTTATGAACGAGAGAGGTACGGTAGGTAGTAAGTTTAAAATTATTAAAAATAATTTTATTTTGATGTAACTAAAAATTTGCTAACTTTATCTGATTCTACTAACATTAGGTCAGTCTGTCGAGATTACGATCTTAACATGATAAATACAAACAGAAAATTATTTACAGGTGTGTTATCTCAGTCCTAATTAAAATCAAACCCATAGTAACCCTATTATTACCTTGCAAGGGAGTCGTAATTAGAATCCCATTGTTAACAATGTGAAGGTAATTTAGTAATATAAAATATTGATGGTATTAAAGCTTATTAAGGTGGGATAAGGTACGGTTGGCAAGTAGAATTCGCTCAACATGTACCTACGTTCAAAATAAATAATACATAAAGTAAAATGTATTATGATAACATTCTGAAAGTAAAGTTACTTCTTAGGACTCTAGTCAGACCATCCTAATAATAATAGTAATAGGTAATAATATAGTGGGACATTAACACACACGGTCATCTGATCTCAAACTAAGTAGAGCTTGTACTATGGAAACCAGATAACTGGTAATATACTACACATAATACTTTACTTTAGTAAGTACATACTTAAATATAGATAATTACACCCAGACTCAAGACAAACAGCCGTGTTCATCACACAAATGTATGACTTGGGTGGGAATCGAACCCACGACCTGCGGCATGAAAAGCAAGTATTTTACCGACCACGCCACTGGCCCGTCAAACATGTAATGTATTAAACAGCATATTATCCACTTTATATCCATAATCAACAAATTTGTAAATGGATTAGAGTAAAAATCGATATATTTTATGTGCATTCCTATTACAAGAATTCGTATAATATCTAAAATAAGGTAGATACATATTGAAATAAAACTACTTTTTAACAGATTTTATCGCGGTTTATTTTTTTTTTTCTAAAATAAACCGCGATAAAATCCGTTAAAAAGAAGTTTTACTTCAATGTGTGATATTCGCGTAAATCCAAGACAATACTATAAGCTACCTAATAAGCTGTTAACTTTTGTATAGTTCCCACCTGCGGATTGTAATTTACGTGTTCACTCAGCCTGCCTTTTATAAGATTAGCCAGTAAATCACCGATGTCTCATTTATGAAAGAAATCATTGATTCGGAATATTCGATTACTTAGCTTAATTAATTTTCTATTATATACAGGTTGATGCATGTTTACGTTACGTTATATTAATAGTTTTAAGTGAAGTGCTTCAAATTAATACATAATAGAACCATCATCATCATTGTTAGTCGCAAGGAAACTTTGAATTTCATTTCTTAGAGCTACACTTCAACCCTTTTAGTGTCCCACTGCAGACTGCTGAGCACGGGTCTTCTCTCAACTTTCTTACTAGTTGAGAAAGTTTAGGCCTTAATCCACCCACCCTGGCCGAGTGCGGGTTGGTGGATGTTACATGTCCTTGAATGATTACTTCTTAGACATGCCGGTTCCTTACGATGTTTTCATTCACCGATATTGACGGCGGCGATAAAAAAAATCACACAAAGATATCCGAGGAATCGAACCCGCGACCTTATTTTTCTAAGGCGAGGCCCGTACCGCTACCCACTGATCACTGGATAAAAACGCTCGGAACTAAGCCGCTCTAATACATCACAATAAACAAAATGTAATAGTTAAAAGTAACTATTACATTTTAAAAAGAAAAAAGGCCACTGATTTTTTTACAGTTTTTCTCAGTAGTTGCCAGTAATTCACCGCACGGTAGGAAAAGAAATTGGACTATTTTTATCTAGGCTCGCGTCTCAAAAAAAAATAAAGCTTTTAATTTTTCTACTATTTATTTCTTTATTTTATTTCTTCATATGTACCTAGATACTTAAGCGAATTATTCAGCTTATCTACTCATGAAACTATAAATTCGAAGATATTTGATTATTTGCATTTCGCATAAAGATGGAGAGAAGATTTTAACGGTCGGACACAAGAGGGTTGTTAATTGAAGTTAGCAAACTATTTTGTAAGTTTAGAGAAAGTCATTTCTATAGCTTTTCATTTCCTTATCAATATTAAAATATAGATTTAACATAACGTAAGACAGTCCTCATACTTTTATTAGGAAGCATAAAGATCCAACAGTAACAAAATATCGGGCTGTTTTAAAATAATGCAGCCTCTAACTTGGTTACCAAGCAATTCTATTTTGAACGTCTCGCTAAACGCGTTTAAACGGCTATACAGGGTTGATCAAGGATTTTACTCAAAAGAAAAAACAGAAGTTCAGCGAGATTAGATCGTTGAACAGACAATACCAAGAAATAAACTTTGCTAAGCTAAGTTTCGACTAGAGTTTGAAGGAATAACTGTAGTCAGTTCGAGAAAAAACCTACCCCCGTCTTATATGTATGCTCATTAAGTTAAAGTTTATGCTCTTATTTACGCTGCAAATCCCTAAATTTGGTTTCGTATACATAGCAGGTCTTGTGGTATAATTATAATAATACATTATACTGGGACATTAGCATACACAGTCATCTGATCCCAAACTAAGCAAAGTTTGTGTCATCCTGGAAACCTCTATCTGATATTACTATTCATATATGTTCGCACTATTTTTTTTTGTAAATACATACTTACTTACAATAGATAATTCCACCTAAACTCAAGACAAACTGACATGTTCATCAGCCCACCAAAGTACTATCTATGACAGTGTAAAACGGGCCTACTGTATTAAGAATATTATATCTTCTATGTAAAATAAGGCATTTCCAACGGGATGAAGTTTCACAAAATTCCGTAAAACGAACACAATCTGCGCCCTCCCTCACGGAGGCTATAGGTTCTGATTAAAAATTAATTAACGGTCCAACTCCGCATAAAGGGCAACATTAGATGCCTTTGATGGCCGCTCTTGAAGTTTGGTAATAAATTTTAGCAATAAGAGGCTATTAGACCGCCGAATTGGAAGCCTAGATTAAATTATTAAAATAATATTTCAGTTTCGATGTTTTGGATACTAAGTACCACATTTGCCCCGGTAAAAAGAAGGGGTTATTTTATGTTTGGTGTGTTTATCTGTGTGTTTCTGTTGTACAAGTTTGCGTGGTCCTGGTGGTTGATCCCAGTGTTATAACAAACATTTATGACAATCGTTACAGGTAGTCAGAAGCCTAATATAATCTAACACCCGGGCCCCGATTCTGGCGCTTTAGACATTTATCTTTAATAGACATTTGTCTAACAAAAATGGCGATCTATTTTGTTTTTCAGTGACATTCGCCATTTTTTCGACATTTGTCTATTATATATTGAATGTAGAAAAAAATGGTGAAAGTCATTGAAAAACAAAAAGAAATCGCCATTTTTGTTAGACGAATATCTATTAGAGATAAATGTCGAATAAATGTCAGAAAATTATGAAAGCCTTATTTTATCTTCGTAATATTATATCCATATGATATGTTTGAAGGGTGAGAATCGGGACCCTGATCTAACCATGTCCGCTACTGGTTCCCTACGGGTTTCGAGGTCTAATAGCAGTTGATTGTTTAATTTTGTTAGCTAGCTGCAACAGGCTAGGCTGGGAGCCGACAACTTACCTGATGTTAAGCAATGATGTAGTCTACGCTAGAACGCACCAGCCAGTATACCGATTCACTCGTGATCACGAATAATTATCGATGAGATGGTGGCAGTGGAATGAGCCTCCTTAAATTTAGAAATCTTAAAGGAGCAACAATTCCGATCCACCCTCTCTGCATGGTGTCACCAGACATCGCACCGGAACACGGCAAGGCCTCTTGGCGGTGCGGCTTTGTCTGGTGGGTGGTCACTAACCGACAGTTGATTGTCACCTGATTTGCACCACCCGGGAACCACTTGCGGGGATTCAATTAAAAGTGTACACCCACGGACGAAGGTGACTCAGCCCCCGTAGGCGTCTATTCTAACTAGTAACAAAAACCTGCCTAACTATAAGGCAGGTTTTTGTTGTACCCAAGCCAAGTGGGAGAAAAACCTAAAGAAAATATGCAAGCCCTGGATAGTAATTGTAGCTATCGTATTAATATTATGCATTAATCTTTGAAACCAATTCACGTTAGCTATAAACTCTGATTAAAATTTAATCAAGCATGTACATAACCTCGGCTGAGCGTTTTTGCTAACAAGCAACGTTGCATTTGACTCATACAAACAATGTAACATTGAACTCTTACTAAGCAATATTTGATAAACAAAGCAGTTATAATGAAATTAGTTACTAAAATGATTATTATCATGATTCACAGGCATGAAGTTCGTGAAGAGACAATTGGAACAAAGAGACAAACAAATAATCTCATATTCCATACGGTCGAGCTCTTCGCTATATTTGTTTAAAGGAAGAATAAAATAACACTTTCTTAGTGACCACTGATAGACAGACAAATCATCAGTATATATTTATTTTGTATATATTGTATTATATATCTAAGTACATAGTATGTAATGTTAGTATGTAGGTATATGTATGTATTTAAAGTTATTTGTTGTGCACTTCTACCCATTCCACAAGTTTTCTCTTCTAGAGGTTTGTTGGTAGAAAATTCATATTTGAATTAAGCTCGCCTGTGTACATTGTTGTTTCCTATTTATAATTGTATACGTAAGTGTTTTGTGTACAATAAAGAATAAGAATAAGAATAGATACTGACTCAGGTCTTTGACTAGAGTCAATATTTATTTTCTAAGGTATCTATTTTTTCTCTCTCTGTGGTCAGATCCTAACTAATTGCAGGTAATATTGTCTTAGATTTACTCGAATATCACTCATTGAAATAAAACCAGTTATTGAAACAAAACAAAGAGAAGTATAGGGACCCGCGTAAAAGAACACATAGCTGACGTAAAACATCAATGCTCGACGAAATCTGCAGTGTGTGAACATACTCAAAAAGGCCCCAACCATTACCTGAGATTTGATAAAAAACAGGTTCTTGTCAAAGAAAACCGGTACCTACCAAGAATGATCCGCGAAGCTATTGAAATTAAAAAACATCCTAATTTTACCAGAGAAAATGGTTGGAATATACCACCAGCTTGGGACCCAGTGCTTAATTTACTTGTACCAATACCCAAGCAAAATCAACTCAAAATTCAAGATACTGTGAGCTCAGTTTCCGTAAATCGGAACGCAACTTAAATAATAATGTTTGTAGGTAGTTAGTAAAAATTGTGATTAATATTTTTGGATGTCAAATACCTCAGTCCATCCGTGAACATGAAGTCTGAAAAAACTTTGAAACGTCGGGATCTAAAATCTAAAATAAACTGCGATAATATCCACTAAAAAGTAGTTTTATTTCAATAATTGCTGGTAAGTTCCAAGGTCTCAGATTTCACCATACAAATTAATGAATCATCATTGCAATAAAGTAATTCTAAATCCAACATGGCGGAATACTGCAATATCACAAATGAAATTTTCAGCGCATTTTCAGTTTTACTTTTAACATATTTATCTTTAGAAAACAGGAATTTTTAGAATGCAAATTTCATGATTCGACGTCTCTATAACTTGTTCATATTTAACTTACAAAAATTCATGAATAATGTAAATTTTCTTGTCAATTATTGTAAAAATAAAATTTAATTGCCTAACAGTCACAACACTAATCTAAATTAAGAACTACCTAAACTAAAGTAAAGCGTCGACAAATTATTTCGCATCATCATATGGGATCTTACTTGCTTAGTTAGAAGTCTACTGGCATTACCATGATAGCAATGCTGACCCTTTGCCCGAAGCTAGCCTTCGAATAAGCAGTAGAGGTGCAGCAGTATCAACGCAGGTTTAATCCCCTATCTATCCTTTATATTTTACTAGCTTTCCGGCCGCGGCTTCGCCCGCGTGTATGTCGGTTATCGCGCCAAAACATTACCTTCTTTTTGCGCATTCGGATAAAAACTATCCTATGTCCTTTCTCGGGTCTCAAACTACCTCCATACCCAATGTCATCCAAATCGGGTTAGTAGTTTTTGCGTGAAAGCGTAACAAACAAACTTACATTCGCATTTATAAT
The DNA here is from genome assembly GCA_936450015.1 of Meganola albula. Taxonomy (NCBI): domain Eukaryota; kingdom Metazoa; phylum Arthropoda; class Insecta; order Lepidoptera; family Nolidae; genus Meganola; species Meganola albula. The sequence goes on along the minus strand of OW388155.1, from coordinate 4,360,155 downwards.
ATTAAGTATGAAGTATGATAGCCGCTGCTCTTTACTCGTAAAGGAAAACTTCAAGACGAAACCAGCATGTGTGATAACTATGCCAGAACGTGTAGGTAAGGCCTAAACTCTTTCAACCCTAGAGATGTTGAGAGAAATCCCTGATCACAGGCGTTTTATAATTAACAACGTAATTTAGATAGCCATAATTCACCTTAAGTACTTAGTGTTACTTTCCAAACTTTTGCTATACATTGTCCAATATCTAATTCAAACTCAAAGTCGTTGCCGTGTTAATAAACAAAGTCAAGCCAAGCAAATAGGGTTGTCAAACCTATGATAGGTAGTGTAGCAGAATCCCATTTTATTTTCGTGGTTTTAGTATAGATAACTGCTGGAAAATAGAGGTTCTCTTATGGAGACCACGTAATGGTCACTGCAGCGTCGTCAGCCGGTCTGCCACAAGTTGGGCTGATGACATTTTTAAAATTGCGGGAAGCCGATGGATTCTAACGGCCGGCTGTTCGCTTTGGCATTCTATCAGGAAGGCCTTATCCAGCAGTCGACGTCCCCAGGCTGATGATGATCATTAGCCCCCGGAAGGAAATAAAATGCCCCTCGTTTTGTATATATAATGGGGAATAAATTACAACATTGTATGTGTCAAAACAATAAAAGAAGTACGTACATAACCCCGAGTTGAGCACAAAGACACAGATCAGAGATGTAACTTGGAAATGAACATAACAGTCGTATGGCAAACGGGCTGTGGACAAAGGAGAGGGCACAAATCAGACCCAGATGGAGATGGCGGAACGAACTAAAGACAAACTAAGAAAAACGTCCAGCAGTGGATGATGACATTAAAAATATTAAATTAAAGAACATCTAAAATTTATATACATAAAATAAAATGAAATAATAACAACATGTAAGATTCGAAACGTATAGTAGCAACCCTAATAACGAACACCAACCAGCAACAAACCGCAGTCCAGTTCGTTATCTATACAACAAGTTGTCTTGCGTTTCCTGTTCCAAGTTGTTTAATGAAACAGGTTGTTGTTGTCGCTTTATATAAGGGTATTCAAAATATTACAACTCTACGCTAGTTTGTTGTTATTTGGACGATGCCCCTATGGTTATCAGTTCCTTTGTCAGTACTAAATACTCACCAATCAGGCAGCGTACTGCAATAGCTTAAAGCAGTGTTGGAGGAGCTGCGGAAGAGGGATGGCGCTTTACACTATATATAGTAACTTCTCTTTCGCACAACTGCAATAATAAAACTATGTTGTCATAGGACGGCTCCAGATACCTTAGATACCACATAGCTAGGCTCCCGCGTTCGTCTAACGTAAAGTATTAATTTATCTCTGGCTTAACTTTGTCATATCACTACCTAAAGTCAGACAACAAGTTAATTTTAATTGGTTCGTTCAAGGACTAGAACAATCCAATCAAGATTAGCTATCTTCTTCGATACCCGCCAACTTATCGGACCAAGAAGAGTGTTGGAAAATGTATATTATACTAACAGTCAGGAACTTAGAGGTGTGACATCCCCGTACTAGCTGTTTATCCTGCCCCTTTTTTTACCGATAGTGTCGCTTAACACAGCCTACTAAGCGGTCCTGAGAGTGTAGGAAATAGAGAGTGCTACGCATCTGTGATTGCGCATGTACTTGTGCACTATCGCCATCATTTACCTGGTTTGTAAGGATGGCAATGGCTAGCTGCCGTAGCGGCTAGTAAGGACTTATTTGACCACGAAAAAAACAACTACAAAACTAAACTACTAAAAGTCAGAATACATGACACTAAGCTCAGTTTTATTAAATCGGAAATCGGAACGCAACTTAAATAATATAATGTTTGTAGTAATAATTGTGTTTAATAAATTGGGATAAAAGTGAGACCTTTAAGTCCATCCGTGAACATTGAGACTGAAAAGATTCTGAAACGTCGGAGTATGAAATGTAAAATAAACTGCGATAAATTTGATTGTATAGTAGTTTTGTTTTATTTTAATATTTGCGTTAATTTAAGGATAACGTATAAAAATAGCCAAATAAAATGAAGTACAGAGCACTTTAATAACATTTATTAAAGGAAATATTAATTCCAACATTGATTACGCCTGCAACAGCTGGTAACACATAAACCGATATTGAAATGTAATTTGTCTTGACCGAAACCGTACCAAAATACGGTGCTCTACAGCTGTCTCTGTAATTGGCAGTTCGGTATGACCAGATTATCGGCTGAGATCATAGACTTCACATATTAAAGACAACCTATCATTTTCTGAAATGTTACACCTTGTGAGTAGCTATAATAGTGTCGGTGTTCCACACTTGAAAGCAATTTTCTTTAGAATGTGACAACTTGTTCAACCTGTCATTCAAAAATCGAGGTGTTATTTTCGTAAGATTTGCCGTTGTGTTATTTATAACTGGCTTGCAGTTGACCACAGCTTGTCTGTTGTTGCAGAGATGAGGTCTACGATGAATTGCGGTTACCTAGTAAATATCGATATACTCGTGGCTTAAAGACAGGCAGATTCTAGCTATCGGTTAACAGAGATACCGGCTGCGAATTCCACAACTTGGTAGTTTGCACAGAAAAAGTGGAAGCAATGCGCTTTGTGCACACCCGTGGAATTTCCACCTCTACTTGTCTGGACAAAAAATAACTACTCTCTCTTCTTTGCAGTTCTCTTTCTTTCTTCTCTACCTTTGCAGTTAAATTGTCATATAAAAGTTTTTTATCGCACTCTTTGGTATTTAATATCACATCTTTAATATTATAGGTCTATAGCTGAAATACAAATAGAGCACATGTAAATTTCAGATTTCAGTCACTCGAATTCGTGACACGTTGCTATGGTTGAACGAAGGTGACGGGAATAGGTGGACAATTTTATCATGGATTTGATCAAATTCGCTCTTCACTTCACTTCACTTCCACCATTTTTAGTTTCCCACTGCTGGGCACGGGTCTTCTCCTAACTATCTTAAGGGTAAAGAGAATATAGGCCTTAATCCAAACACGCTGGCCAAGTGCGGGTAGGTGGAAGTCACATGCTGTCGAATGATTAGTTCTTAGACATGCCGGTTTCCTCACGATGTTTTCCTTCATTGAGCAGCGGCGATGTAACAATTCACACAAACATGTGTGAGCACGACTGAGAATCGAACCCACGACCTTATATTTCTAAGGCGAGGCCCACCGCTGCGCCACCGCTACTCAATCGAGTTCACTCTATCACACTTAACATGCTAGATTTGGATACATTCCGAAAAATCTGGATTTCTGCCAGAATCTACTGCGAAACTGTTATTGATGTCTAGATTACATCGCTGCGGACGTAGGTACTCGTAGTAACCACTCACTAGACAAAGATGCGACACGAAGTAGCTTTGCCGTGTTCTAGTGTGATGTCTGGTGATCATTTGAGAGGATGGGGTGTAATCACAGAGGAGCTAACCGGGATGGAGGATCAAAATCCTTTAAATCTTAGCAACTAGGTCTGATTACCATTGATTATCAAAATAATCAATGTTAGTAAGACCTAGTTGCTAGTATAGAATGTCATCTGTTCACCTTGTAGCTGGTCGACGGCAACGTGACGTTACAGTGCCCCGTTTGTGGTGACTTTCTTCTTCGTATCTTCAACTCTTAGTAACTTACAGGAATCACATTCCATTTCTCCTTATACGACATAACATCAACCTTTTACTTTATTTGGTTCTTCCTTGGCCTTTCTCTTCCACACTTTCCTTCTATCTTCTTCTTTAAGATGTTTTTGATAAAGGTAATATGTCGTATGAAATGTTCCATCAGCTTTCTTTTCTACTCTTTCCAACCTTTTGACCTGTTGCTGACAAAATTCTACATAACTTACATGGAAAATATTAAACATATTGTTGTCATATTTGGGTTTCACAGGATTCCGATTGCAATATTTACCATATAAACATAAAGAAAAAAAAAATAATATTATGCCATCGAAGAGTTTATCAACCGCTGAAATAAACTATAGGAAAACTTATTACTCACCGTAAAACATCAGCTTTTCTAATCACTGACAATGTAGCTAATAAAGTGCCTCTTGTACTAGAACAAACCACTCCTAAACAAACATTTCGTTCGAGATGATAAGACGATTGTACGTTCACATATTGGGCCATTTGTCTGCACGTCTGCACGCTCGATTGCTCCTTGATTGCCCCTGTCTTCCGTACCTCACTGCCACCGACCACTGGCTTTTGTTTTGCTAAGACATTGGCTCTCAAACTTTTTGCACATTTAGCAATTAATATGGGCGGTTACATAAGATTTCTAAATATCCGAATGACGTCATTTGTATTTAGCAATAAGGTACATTAAACAATTAGTTAAAGATTATATCACCAACGAGCATTGGTGGATACTTAAGACGTCATTTGGAAATAAATGCAAAAAATTATTGTGTTTATTTACTTTATTTCATCAGTGGAAGATACTGTGAGTTTGTAATCTATATGCAGTCACGCTTTACCCAAAAGTACGTACTTTTTGCCGGCTACATTAAGTTCCATACGTAATAGACGTAATTTCACACTATCACTTTATGGCGCAATTTCAAACCTAAACCTCCGAGCTGTAGCTAAATTTGTAAGTATATTATACCAGTCGTTGTACTTCGACACAGGAATCGGAATAATGTTTGTAGGTAGTCAGTAATAATATTGATTAATATTTGGACGTTAAATACCACAGTCCACCCGTAAACATGAAGTTTGAAAAGATTTAGAAACGTCGGGATCTGAAATCTAAAATAAACCGCGATAAAATCCGTTAAAAAGTAGTTTTATTTCAATAGTTAAAAATAATTCATTAAAAAAGTTTTAGGTAAGATTTGGTTTTGCATTCATCTCAAATATCACATAAATACAATTTAAGTGATTAACAAAAAGTGGTTGTTACAAAAGTTTGACAATCACTGTTCTAGATTAATGATCTCAGGATCTTTCTATTGTTGTTTCCTTGTATATTGATTATTGTGGAGGGAAAAAAACCTCTATTAGGGTTAGGGTTTAAGCTTGAGCGCTCTTTATCTGCCCCTATTGGCAGTTGGGTTGATAATTAGGTCGCGGTGCTTCGTTAAGTAGCTGTGTAATAATGTCAAGGGAACAGACCCAACTTATTATCTTTCTTTGTAACTCTTTCTGTATTTTGGCTACAGCGGTCAATCATTAGCTTAACTTGAGAGATATTATGGAGCACAAGTGTGTTGATAGAGTCCGGTGGAACGGACTTAGATATTGGGTGCAGAACTGAGGGCGTTAAGGGCTCTCCAAGCCATGGGGTTATCACACCAACAATTAACTGCCTAATGCGGGCCGGCCCGGCGGCTTAGCCAGTAAGGTACTCGTTGTTCATGTCTGTTTGTCTTGAGTCTGGTTGTAATTATCTGTATTTAAATATGTATTAACAAAATAAAAACTTTAACCCCCGTATACATAAAAGTGTTAAAAGCTGATTCGCTTGTCTTTGTCCGTCATATTGACATTTATTCTAGTAAAAAAGAGACAAAGTCCATTTTAACTAAAGACTTGAGATTTTTATGAATAAGACCGTATATATAGTATATTATCAACTATCTGGTTTCCATAGTACAAGCTCTGCTTAGTTTTGGATCAGATGGGCGTGTGTGTTAATGTCCTACGATATTATTATTATTAATCCTCAGAAATTAGGTAACCCTCTTTGTACACTTATCGCTCCTGGCATAAAAGTGCCCATCACACTCGACGCATTTCCGCGACAGATTACGATGGCTAGCTTTTGAATCAGGAACGTTCCGGAGCGAGAGTCACCAGTCGACTTTATAAACCTGCTGCAAACTCTTCTAGCCTATCTACAAATCAAATTATAGTACTTATTCTATTAATCTTTGTGTTACCTAACACCTAGGCCTTAGTAAACATTTTGTGAGATATTAAAGAGGCAATTTCAAACAATGTCTTCCCTTGACTAAGCGCGGCACAATAGCGGTGGCTTAACTAAATCCTTGGTGAAGGTGAAGGGTAAATAGGAGGATTTCATTCTCGCCCTCGTTAAAATAAGGAATTAAATATTGATAGGTCAAAATTAGATCAGGTTTCTGTGTAGTTAACTTAAGACTTTATTTAATCTGGCTTTACGATCACGGCGCCGCCCGCGCGTATTTGGGTTATCACGTAAACATTAACCTCTTTTTGCAAAGTCGGATAAAATTATCTTATGTTCTTTCCCGGGTTTCAAACAATTTTCATACCAAATTTTATCTAAATTGGTTTCATAGATTTGGCATGATTGCGTGACAGACAGACAGAATTTCGCATTTATGATATTAGTAAGGTGTAGTTATTTACGGCAGCCAATATAAGCTGACTAGTCAGGTACGCAGGAGATATTATAATTCAAAATAGTATGCGCGAACACACGTGCACTCTCTATTCCCATCACACTGTGAGTCCGGTGGAACGGATTGTCGGATATTATCTGATTTTATCGCAGGACAGACGGCTTTACAACAACTTTCTATTTAGTGCTGAGAACCCTTATACTATCTCTCTTTGCTTTCGTTTTCAAACTTTTTTAAATATTAAGTCAATACTATCATTGGTCCGACGGATTTGAACTCACAGAGGTTAGGGGGTAACACGCTATCCTAAGTCACCGAGGTAGTCAACTTGACTTAATATACCTACAAACAATTTGAATCATTTAATAAAACCCCTGACACGTACAACGGAAAAATTAAAGGAGTTTGAAAGTGTTCCAAAGTGATTGCTAAGTTTACTTTCGATCACGTCAAACTCCTGCCACAAAGTGATAAATTCAAATTACGAATCAATAAGACATTAAAAAGTTAAGTTTATAACCCCTCCGCGGATACTATTTATTTACTGTCAAAATGTTAAAATAGTCTTATGTTAGAGATAAACAGAGGCCTAGCGATATAATAGCCTCGCTTCTGATATAAGGTCGAGGGCTTGATCTCCGGTCATACACACATACAAGGCCCACGTGTGTGGATTGAGGGCTAAACTTTCTCATCTCTCAACTCGCAAGATAGTTGAGAGAATACCCGAGGACAGCAGCGGGACACTAAAAAGGGCTGTAATGATGTGACAGATTTAATGTTTGTTACATATTCTTGCACTTATAATTTATTTGTGTGCACAGGTCACGATTGGCCACCATAACAGAAATACTACGAAAATTAATATTAGGTGGTAATAGGAGATAATATTGAAAAGCTAAATTTAGTGCAACATGTAGGTAAGTAGTAGTTACATATTTTGTATACATTGTGTCTGGTGCTGTGTCATATTTTAGTCATAAAAACAGCGATTTGATACTCAGAGTGCATTAGCAGACTATCTCTACATAATGGAATGTTAGTAGATCTTATATCTTTAAATGTGCAATTCTTGTATATATATATATATATATATATATATATATATAATTGGAATCTCGGAATCGGCTCCAACGATTTTCATAAAATTTAGTTTAAAGTGGGTTTCGGGGGCGATAAATCAATCTAGCTAGGAATCATTTTTCGGTCATCCAGATATTTATTGAATTATGTTAGACACGTAGATTGTTTGGTAAATAACTTTAAAAATAATTTTTAACAAAAACATAAAACCGGCTTCAAAAAGGAAACTAAAAAAAGTAAAAAAGAAATTTATTTAGCTTAAAGTAATTCATATTTTGATTTAATAGTTGTTCAGAAATGATTTTGTAAGTATTTTATATCATTTAATGTCGGTACCAAGTATTTTTTTGGAAAAAAATATTTTATCTTACAGTTTTTAGTGTTAACCCTTAAGGGTGCAAAGTTCTTATTAAAGAAATGAATTAAGTCCAAACACAAGATAGCCAATATAATCTGACACCTGGTCTAACCATCTCGGCTGCTAGTTCCCTACGGGTTTCGAAGTCTGATGGCAGTCGCTCGTATAATTCTGGTAGCTAGCCGCATCAGGTTACACTGGGAGCCGACCCAAATAGAAATGGGAAAAAGGCAAGGGGAATGATGATGATGATGATCGATCGTTCCCCTCGATTTCACTGGAATTATTTGTTATAATTTGTTTTATTTCTGCTTCTTCTAAATCGCTGTTTTTGGAGCTCAAAATTTCTCAAGTTTTTGCTTCTAACGCTCAACAACATGAAACTAGCGAGTACTAGAACGTAGCAAGATGTGCAGAATCACGTGATGAAGATTATGTTTCAAGTTTAGTGCTAAGGTACCTGGTAACTTTGAGATAATACTCTTAATAACTTCTCTAATTAGTTGCTTAGCTTATACGCTGTGCAAGGATTACTTATAGGATAGGATTACTTGCAAAGTAACAATATGGCTAATGAGCATAATATTGAGTTAGGATATTCGTAATTTTGTCGAAATCGTGTAAGAAGGTGTTTCAGAATGCAATATTTTCAACACTTAGTATTAGCAAAAGGTATTCTAGGCTTGACTTCTTCTCCGCGGTATGGGGTTGACGACTACTTCAGAGTCGGCTCCTTAGATATTGTGAATTACGAAAGCACTTTACTCAACATAAGGTTTGCTAGTAGAAAACTCATATTTTGAGCTAAGCTGGCCTGTGTACGTATATCACTTCAACCCTTTTTTTAGTGTCCCACTGCTGGGCACGGGTCTTCTCTGAGCTATCGTACGAGTTGAGAGAGTTTAGGCCTTAATCCACACACGCTAGCCTAGTGCGGGTTGGTGGATGTCACATGTTCTCGAATAATGAGTTCTTAGACATGCCGGTTTCCTCACGATGTTTTCCTTCACCGATATTGACCAGCGGCGATGTTAGAATTCACACAAATATGTGTGGGTACGACTGGGAATCGAACTTGCGACCTTACAAATCTAAAGCGAGGCCCGTACCGTTGCGCCACCGCTGCTGTGTACATGCATACATACATACATGTTATTTCCTATATAAGAATTTCTGGGTAAATCTAGATTACGTTACCAAGTTATGAAAAGTTAATTCAGTTATTATTACATGAAAAGTGACTAACTTGGTCCATTGTAACATGTTTTAACATCTTGTGCTAATAGAATGTCTTAGATTTACACGAATATCACACATTAAAATAAAACTACTTTATATCGGATAAATAATGTTTCAGCTACTTGGTTTAAAATAGCGATACACCGTCGGATGTAAACGAACGAGTGAAATGGAGCAAACAGAATGATAGTGCGGATTTCTGCACAATTCTTCTCCTTTTTAGAACACAGGATTTCAGAAAACGATGTAAAATCTAGGTCTTGAGAGCTGTTTGGCACCAATTGTAAGAAATTTTGCTTTACTATTACCTATATTTGTTTGCGTATCTGAAAGACTTCTAAAAATACAAAAACAATGTAATGGAATTGTATTGAATCCATTCTTAAGTTAGTTACCTGATTTATATTTTATTTAAAATACTTAATTCCTAAATTGGTTCCATTGAAATTTTTTCATGATCGGATAAATTAACGGAGATATTATGAAACGTAACTCTTTACAGAATCTTAGTACACCCAAAGTAACAAGTGTAATTATGTGTGTTTTAGACTTGAAGTAAGACCAATATTTTACACTAGCTTTCCGACCGGCTTCACCAGGGTGAACTACATTTTTATAGTGCCCAGCAGTGGAATAGACTATAGTCTTCCTCTAAATGGACTATCTAACAGTGAGTTTTTCAGTAGTGCCTTATATTAGTGCATTCAAAAAATATACTTATATCCTGTAAGAAAACATGTTATACTTGTGTATACATAATTTGTGAAACACTTTAAAAAAACAATGATATTTCATCTTTCTGAAAGCTAAATATAGTACCAAACTCTAGTTGAGGAACATTTATTTTATTCATGGTTGTCACTTGCAATTTGTACGCCTTGAAATATGGGATTGACTTTGAGTCAAAAGATATTGTGAGTAGCAATGCCTTTCTGTATTATTACTACTTGTTTATGCTTAAGATGTGGCTAAGTTACGTGTAAGTTTGGGATCGTCGGCTTTATTGCTGGTTTCAGCCTCAGCGTCATTAGTATCAATGTCATTATCATCAATGTAAGCTTCGGTTATGGTTATGGCGTTATCGTTGACGTCATCGACATCATCTTAGGTGTTGGCGTTGGTGTAAGTTTTGAAGTTGGCGACAGCTTTAGCGTCAGATTCATCATGGGAAAAGCGTCATTATTATCTTAAATGTCAACATAGCCGTCAGCTCAATTATCACCACCAACATTAACTTTGGCGTCACTGAAGGCATTGCCGTCTTGGTCATCTTCGTTGTAATCGTTACCGTCCTTGTTGCTAACATAATTGTCCATCATAGCCGTGAATATGTGTTATTATGTATTTTCAAGGTTTTCTTAACTTTAAGAAACCTTTACTAAACCTATCAAGAAATATGTTGTTACAATCCATTTCCCCGTTGATTCACTAAGGAAATATCCCAAACTCCTTTTCTACACCCGAAAAACTTTCAAAACAATTTGGCAACACACGTTTCTTTCGCGTAAATATGTATTTTCCAAATTATACCTTCCGTGTTAGGCGTAAGATTGTATTTTATTTGACAGTCAACTTTTATTGATAGTTTAGTCTGTGTATTTCCAAAAGGCTGTGACGCCTCTATTTAGTTTGTTGAATGAATAGGTGATTGATGTCTTACCTGACGGTGTAGGTATTGTTTGTCTACGTTATTTTGTGTTGGTACTTGTAGTACAGGTGGGTAATTCATCAACATTGACAATTAAGAACTTGCGATTCCGACGCACGTTTAGTGTAATAACATGTATGTCCTAACAGAAAATGGAGTCCACACAATTGCCAAAGAAGGTAAGTAGGTACCACTGCTATATTATGCTAGAAGACTCTTCCGACTTCCTTTCAATTTACATCTACTACCCGTGCGCGATAAGTTGAGACCCGCGTGGAATGCGACACTCCTCCCCCATCCCCGCGCACCTACCCGCGGCCGCCCGCGGTGTACAGTTGAAGCCACATTTTTTATCTATTAGTTTCGTACTGGCTTACGTCACGTATCGACGCGCTCCGAATAAGTTGTTAGTTTTGTTATAATAGTCCGTGTTAAGTTTATTTGTTATTGCTCCTGTTACGTTTTTTTATTGTTAAAGTTTCTGTTACGTTTTTTGACTGTTTTATTGTTATTATTTTTTTAATAACAAGCATTGTAATGAGGGGTAAAGCTTTGCGTAGTGGAGAAAGAAATCTCGTGCTGAAAGTGTTCGAGTTTTTCGAAAACGAAAAGCGAAACCAGCAGTTTTGTTTACCTGTTGACCAGGCAATCAAGAGAACCTGCATGGCAACGGGAGTTTCCAAGGCGACGTTGATGAGGATCAAAACTGAAGCTAAGCGCTTGCAAACTGCTTCACCAACACCAGGTTCGTCTTCGGCACTAAGTGATGTGAATTTATCAACACCGGGCAAGAAACGTAGACCTAAGAGTAACCGCATCCAATTAGACAGTTTTGACATGTGTGCCTTGAGGAATATAGTTGATAGTTTCTACACGGTCAGGAAGGAAATACCTACCTTGAATAAGATACTCAGTTTGGCTAAAAGAGACCTTAACTTTCAAGGGGAGAAAACGTATTTAAGACGAGTGCTAGTGGACAAACTAGGATACAAATTTAAAAAATGCAAAGACGCGAGACACTTTCTCGTTCAAAAACCAGACATTCGAGCGTGGAGAGCGAGATATCTAAGAAGATTAAAAGAAAATGATGATTTGGGCTCGGCAAAAAGGCCAGTCATTTATATTGACGAAACATGGATTCACTCTCATTATACAGTTAGCAAATGCTGGCAAAATAGTACTGATGCTACTATTAGAAAAAATCACAGTCCGGGGCAAAGATGGGTGATTATTCACGCAGGGGGAGAAAATGGTTTCGTGAAGGGGGCTGAGTTGCTTTATAAATGTAAAAGCAACACAGGTGACTACCATCACGAAATGGATACAACAAATTTTAAAAAATGGCTTATCGAGAAGCTGATCCCCAACTTGCCGCCGAATAGTATTGTGGTACTAGATAACGCACCATACCACTCTACACAAGTAGAAAAACCACCTACAAGTGTAGCAACGAAAGCGGTAATAAAGCAATGGCTGTTAGACCACAACATTGAATTCGACGAGCGAATGACGAAATCCGAGATGTATCACCTATTGTACATAAATAAGCCTCCAAAAAAATATATTATTGATGATCTTTTAAAAGAGCATGGCCACGAAGCTGTTCGTTTGCCTCCCTATATGTGTGACCTCAATCCCATCGAGTACATTTGGAATTTGGTCAAACAACGAGTAGCCGATAAAAATGTGAGCCAGCTAGAAAGAGACATAGAAAAATTAACACGTGATGCTATTAATAGTATAAATGAGAGTGACTGGAAAAAGGAAATAAACCATGTTGACAGGCTTAGACAGAAGTATTGGGAAGATGATCACCTGCAAGAAGACATTGAGTCCCAATTAATTATTAACTTGCAGTCTGACACCACCAGCTCAGATAGCGAAAGTGAGAGCGAACCTCAACAACTACCAGAGGGAATAGCAATAATTAGTAGTGATGACGACTAAATAATTACTGAAAAGTTATGTGATATGAATGATAAGGGTAGGAGGATGATGATGACGACTAAATTATTGTTGAAAATAATCTAATAAATACTTATACATAAAAGCATCTTTTATTTATTATAACACATATCGGCTTTTACTTTTAGTGATACATAATAAATCTATAGTCTGACAATTACGATTAATTATTGTTATAAAATAACTTAATATTGTAAATAATTTCACTATGGAAGATGACTACCTAAAATTCGCAGATACCGCCGCATGCGGAAGCTAGTTACATTTTTTGTTTGAACTGTACTTGTCAGTGACGTCACCGCGCTCAGGTCTCAACTTATCGCGCACGGGTAGTAAATGTTATTTATACACTTCACAAAACCAGAAAATACAAGAAATGTTGGAAACTACCATTTACTTAATAATTTTTATTCAATATTTACGTAAAAAGATAACTATTAGTCCCACAGAATTACCAGCAATAGCGATTAGGTACCAATTTTATTAGAAATTTGTTATTAAACAGCCCAAAACATTACTTTCAAAAGTATTGGAGGTTCGCAGAACCCAATTTCCCAACCATAAATTTTTATTCTTATAACATGCCAATAAAATGAAGAACTTCATAACCAAGTGGTAATTAATTAATGATCTCAGTCAATCTAGTAAACTCAATAATAGTTGTTCATCATACTTTGTAAGTACTTGTAAAAACAGACAGCCTAAAATTAGAATGTTGTTTATACTAATAACATTGCTCTTCATAATGTTCCAGGTTTCCTAAAGATTTTAGAGATTATTAAAACATTTTAACCTTTAGGGTTAGATTCGGCAACATCATTAATATTGTATTTTTTCTTCTTCAAAGTTTGACGATATATAACTTTGTAAACATTTTAACCAATTTATTAGCAGGGCATTTCAGTCTTACTAAAAGTAAACTGTCCTAAGTCAAGTCCCTTACCTCGGCAATTGAATTCGAAACTGTGTAGAAAAACATTTCATTGTGAGAACACGTCCGTCTATTTACTTTGTCCCTTCATGGTTAATTCCATACATGTGCGTCCTTATTACAAGGACCGAAGGTGTACGATTCACAATTAACATATAGATGTGATACTCAACCGTAGTGCCCCTTTTAGTGAAATTACAAAAGACATCTTTTTACACGGTCTAGTAAAAGGTAGGCCTTTATGTACTTACACATATAACAATTAATTGCGTGGAAAATTAACTAAAATTCATTAGTGACTAATATTAAAATCATGAGAAACCAACTGGCTCATACCCATTGAACCAAAGGGTCTACACAGAGTTACATTGCTATAACTAATAACAAAGATCAAAAGGTTTGACATAACAATGCCACGTGCAATTTAGTAATCTCAAACATTAAAATCATTTAGTCAATCCTAGACATTCTTTGCTTTACGATCTACATTACTGCTGTAACAATTTCACTTGCTGTAACATTTCCGGAAGACTATGGTTTTTTGTTGCGTGTGACATAATAAAATCTATAAAACCACAATTCCAATTGTATGAGGAGAGGTTCACAATTGGACCGCAATATCTCATTAATCGTATCCCAGGAATTGATTCGTACACTGATCGTTGGGTACAACGAACAGTAATTCATTTGCGTGTATACGTGTTTTTATTCAAAGTAGTTTTTTCATTACAATTTATTAAAGTACTTACACAATAATTATGCCCTGGGGAAAATAGGAGTGAATTACTTCACTGTCCAATTGGTTTATCTTTTTGGATAAGTTTGTTCATGATACAAGACACTTAAAATGTATCGAAATCAAACCTATGTTGAACACCCAGTTGTGCGTTTAAATTTCTTAACCTGGTTTACACTAGTAGGTAGCACTAGGTTGTAAAAGAGGGTTTATTTGCAAAATAATAGATTAAACTTTGTCAACCCTCTGTGTATTTGTGCGTTCAGGTCTATTAGATCCTTACACGAAAATACTTTTGTATAACCACAGATGTATATTATACTGTAAAAGTTCGGGATCTTTCAGGACCCTGCTAACTTTACCTGTTTCTCAAAAGAGTTCAACATCTTCAAAAAACCGCTTAAAAAGTTTGCAGTTCCCGTCAAATTTGACGTCCTATCTCCAACAAAGATTGATGATCAAAAAACAAGGAGTGAAAAACAAACAATAAACATACCAAAACAGGTGTTTATAAAAACACGAGCACATCGATCAAAGTTCTTGCAAGACGTCTCCTTAGAGTAAGACAAATGAAACTTCTGTTAAGCAATCTATCTCTCTAAAAGATAATTCGGATAGGTTGGAGGCTGAAAAAGGCTAACTACGAGTAGGAAACGTCGTTTACTACTCACTAACTCGCTCAGTGCACTATTGCATTAGCAGCTAGTTAAAACATTAAGCAGACTGTTTCAAGATAGGTTTTATACGAAAGAGATATGGTGGCAAAAACTTTTTTAAGTTTATTTTATTAGGAACTGTGTGCGTAGTTTCTATAATATATTTTTTAAAAGTAGTTTTTAAAGCGTTGGGATAAAAAATCTTAAATATACCACGGTGTTGTAACGTTGTTTTATTTCAAACATTGAAATAAAACTACTTTTTAACGGATTTTATCGCGGTTTATTTTAGATTTTTGATCCCGACGTTTCAAAGTCTTTTCAAACTTCATGTTCACGGGTGGTTTTTATTTCAACTTAAGTGGAAATATAAATATTAAATATTTAAATATTTCGTACTGCTTCTTTATTTTACTAGACTTTTAGGTAAACATAAAATAATTGAGAGAAAAGCTGTCAGTAAGACGCTAAAAGGAGATTATTTAATTAAGGGATTCTTATAAATGACATTACATTGTTCCCTTGGGATTTTTTATAAAAAGCAAAGAACCTCTTATTATGTTGTTATCTTGGAGGGATATTGGCCAAAAATGAGACATTTATTTATTTATAAAGGCACATCAACAATGTAAACACCAACATTAACATGTAGCATTACCTACATAAGACTAGTACTTATGTTAACATCACCTAAAGATATGCATAACATTGAACATCATTTTTTATTTCTTTTATTTAGACTTATTCAATTCGTATGCAATCTTGGATCCAAATAATAAAAGCCAATGTGCAGCACTGGCATAATACCTACATTGCTCTTGGTTTGCTCACAATCTTTGAAGAATATGTAATAACTTTAAGTATAACAATGCTCGAAAGTTTTATTAAGTTACGTAGCATATGGAACAGGTGGGTACTGTAATATTAGGAATTTGAAACTAGTTTGTAGAAGTAACTTAGAAGCAGCGATTGGAGCGACAGCGCCATAATGAATGCTGTTTTATTCATGTTGTGTTGGTATTAGGTAAAGGGAAATTGAAGCACAAAGTACAGATCTAAGTTAAATAAATAGGATGATGATGGTGATGGTGTAATAATTCCTCCCAATTTAAGCAATGCGGAGTTATTCATGACCTACATCATAATGATGGAATAAATAAATTGTAATTATTAAATTATTATACGAAGACATCCAGTTTGATTTATAGTTATTTTGTGGTTATCAAGACAGGTTTGTGAAAAATGTTATTTAACTAAATATAAAGGACAGTTTTTTAAATTGAGACCTTCAGCTTTGCACGAGTCGGGAATTAGTTGAAAAGAGTGATTTGACTGTGGTTTTGAAACAGTATTTAGTCAAAAACTAATCAGCAATTTTTGGTTAGAGACAAAAATCCGTCCTCACAAACCTATAAACCTTTGCCTTTAATTCTTAAGGAGACTGATAAATAAGTCGTAAATTATATGCGCTGTTTTAGCAGCAACACAAGATTTATTTGTACAGTCTTCGAAATCAATTTCATTGTAATAATGTTAAAGTATCCGATCGCCATCGTAATCCCACTAGGGAGGTTTTACGTGGGCATCTAGTAAAGGAATTTGTCGTTCTCTAACTGATATAATATGTTCGGAATTGGCCTGATCCTCTTGTGGGTAGAGCTTAGAAATATGATATTCATTATTGTTTCAGTTACTGATGGTTTCAGTCTATTTTGTTCAGAGGCTTTATGTAAATAATGTATTGTGAATGACAATACACAATTTGTTTCACAGTCATAAGCAGCTTTATTTGAAAAACATTATTTACGTTTGTATGGTAGCTGTATATTCTTCTCAGAGTCTGGAAAATAATGAAAAACATGACATAGTTCAACACATTTTATTGTTTCATTACAATTTCAGCCTTGCTTTTATAAATAGTTTTATACATATTTACATCACAAACATCTTTCACTTTTGGGTACAAATTCCGTAAAAAGGTTTTATCTTTTAAATTTTTGTTCATATTAATTTATGTGTAGACATGAGAAAATATTTTTATTTATGATAGATAGATGGATACTAACAGATATATAGATAGATCCAATGAGAATAAATTTAATGAACCCTTAGGCCACCAATCAGTTTTCTTACAACAACGATCATAACATTCTTAAGTGATTGTCAGTAGAGCTACAATCACTTTTCTCGTACTGTCATTGACGAGTTAGACCCAAAGAATTTGCTAGATGAGAGCACCGAGCCACAACTTCGTCTTGTAGAAGACTGAAAGACATCGCTATTAAAATAAGCCCAAATACTAAGTACGCACAACACGCGATCATTTGAACATATTCGCTTCTGGAATGTTCTGTCGTTTGTTTTGTTGTGAGAAAACTGGTGGGAACAAAGTCACCAAAGCCGATAGTAGCTAAGGCTATAAAACAGAAGTACGCGGCATCTAGGAAGCTCCAATTCTCCCAGGCAGAGAAAATAGCAGCCCCGACGCAGACGTAGGCTAAAAGTAGGAAGAGGACTATGCCTACAGGGATGTGGCAATGTTCTATGCTAGGATGGATATGGTGCTGAACGCTGGTGGTGCTACTGCTGGGGTTAGTACAGTTCTTGCTCTTGTGGCTCTCTTCGTTCCAAATCAAAGGCACTCTTGATGGTGTGTCGTGAGGACAAATTCTGTAGATGAGATAAAAGAGAACCATTTTAGTAAAAACATCACATTGGCTGGATTATGGAATTCAAAACTTCTTTTAAACACGTTGATTTGAGAGCTTCATTTGATGTGTGCGTTTTAAGCTTGATTATAAATTGTGGCTTAATACTATAGTATTTATCGTCTTATTTTTATAACCAAAGGAAATAAATACATTAAGTTCGGTATATTTTTATTGTATTTTAGTAGCACTCCCAGAAATATGCTCAAATTTTACTTACAATTCGTCAGGATCTTCTGAATCATCTGTGTCATCCTGACATCTATTCATTTGAAGCTCGCCACACTCTTCAGCAATCAGCTGTTCTATTATTGCTCCTCTGGGCTTCTGGATGAATGACCTCCCTCTGCCTCGACCAGGTCCATGCACTGTCGCCAAGCATTTTGAGCTGGCCATACTCTTCTTTCGATCAAGTGTTTGTGTTTGAAGTGCTGAAGATGTGTGGGGTTCTGTGAAAAATTAATACAATTTTGTGGGTAAAAAATAGTTATTAAATTCGAAAAAAATATATTAGTAAAATTATTCTCAAATTGAAGCAGAGTAATAGAAAAAGTAAATATCGTGCTGACACAAAATGTCAAAAACAGGGGAATTATATATTCTGATGTCCACTTAACAATTCCAACTCGTGTAAAAGCAACCACATGCTTAGACAAAGGGTGCCATTAGACGCATAAGAAATATTTCCGTCAAAATCTTACCATCAACGAAAGTACGCTTCACCCTTCCTAACGTAGCTGATTTGGGACTTGCAGGTGCCCTTTCAAAAACTTGAGAGTACTGCCCTCGGTCCCCTGCCCTGGCTTTCACTGTCCCTGGCGATCTGTGTGGCCGTGGAGGGAACGATGTGTATTGGTTATTTTCTGCTGGCTGCGGGAGGAGTCGCTGCTGTTCATGAAGCTGAAGATAGTTCTCCGGCTAAAAAGTAGAACAAACAGACAGTTAAACTACTTTGCAGTAAAGTCTATTGAACTACACAAGGCTACACATCAAACTATACAAAACCATTAAAAGCTGATCTCGCATTGTATAGGGTTTCTGTACAACGATAGGTCAGCTTATACTGGTTTTGTATAGCTTGATGTGTACCTCCTGTATATATAACGTGTCTCATAAAAAATATTTAGCATTTTTGCTTGAATCAGTGTCATAAACCTGAAACTAATTATACAAAAACTGGGTTTGCTGATAACAATATCGTTGTAACTTGCTGATGACAATAGTAGATTAATACCAGACTTCTTCTGAATAATCTCTCTCTATATTTACCTCAGCCATAAATCATTAAAATGATAAATTACCTCAGTATCTTTTCTCCAAGTGTTAGCTCCTTTTCTCTTGGTCGCCTTCAGCCACGCCAGCCGTGCCAACCTGGCAAGTGACGCACCTAGCCCTGCTAAACACGCGAGGGTCAGTGGAACCCCCGCTGCAGCATATGCTACAGTAGCAGCACGACCTGCAGCTGTTCTTGGTGAAACATTGCCATAACCTGAAACAAAGAGCGATATTATTAATATTTAATTAAATAACAAAAAAGGAATTGACTGACTGATTGACTGATATATCAACGTACAGTCCAAATCATTGGGTCTAGAGACTCCAAATTTGGAACATAGGTCCCGTATAAGGTTTAAAGGTGCACTAAGAATAGATTTTTCAAAACTCACCCCTTAACTGGGTAGAATGGGGACCATGTGGGCAAAGCCGCGGGCGGATTCTAGTACTAAAATAAATTTAATACGAAAACTAATATTATGATGAAAGAGAGAAACCCCTGTGTTCCCTTTATTTCTGGTTACACATACCTACAGTACAAATGACCAAAGTTTTGTTAGAAACTATCTAAAGTATCTTACCTATAGTTGTGATAAGAGTGATACAATATATCAAGGAACCCGAGAAGGTCCATTTAGTCTCCATTGTCAGTTCTGGTGGTTGGGCATCAGGCGACTGCCTCGCAGCTGTTACTATTGAAGTCTCAAACTTTCGGAGTTGCTCGTGGACCAGTCGTGTCCAGTTACGCTCGTACAGAACATTCAGGCGTTCTGAAACAATAAATGGAATAGTTAAATATGCGACAGTATTTTGTTTTTCTTATATGAAGCTTATGATATAATAATATTATACATTTGAAAATACTCGCAATTTTACTGTCACAAGTACCTATATATAATCACTTACAAAATAGTTAGGTAAAGTTACTTTCCTAAAGAGTTTACTTCACCTTATTTCCTGAATTACAATGAATTTTCTTTAGTATCAACAATAATAGAACTTTAAGCTGAAATTGGCCATCAAGAAGCAAGTAAAAGCGATAAGATCTTCTGAATAGACCATTATAATTTCTATGGGCTAGCGCTTAAATTAACGAGACTTGCAATCAGCTTTGTTTAGTGTAATCTAAGTGAAGCCTCTTGAACTTACGACAGCTTTACGTCTTAAAGTTGACAAAAGCACCTAGATAAAAGAAATCTTTAAAGTAAGTAATCCTTCTAGATAAGATAAGGAAGCGTTAACAGGCAAGATATCTAAATTTAATTATAAGTCCGTCTTGAAGATTAGGAAAAGTATTAGAGAGGTATTTTTTAGCTTTTCACGTTATTAAAAAATAGTAATGAAGCGAGCCAAAATATTACCCAACATCATGGCTATGTAAATTTTTACATTGGTATAACGTCACGATCCCCTTAAGGTGGATATACACTAGAGCATTTCCTCGAGCATTTCTATGTAATGTAACATTCTTATGAATTGTATTGTACAAGTAGCTCAGTTTTCTTTGTATTGGATTTTGGTTACTGAACGGGTGATACACTACAACACTTCATAGAGCGGCTCGTTGTTCTGTTACAAGTAAATGCTCTAGTCTATACTCACCTTTAGCCTTAGACCTTAAAAGAACCTTAATACGATTAGATCGTCAATTCCCTTAATCTAATAGGATCTATTAGGTACTGTTTAAATAATATTACTCAAGTAGAACACCTAAGGTCAAAGTAGAAGAAATGAACCGGTAAATAAAGCATACAGATGTTCATCATCATCGCCATCATCAGCCTGGACACGTCCACTACTAAACATAGGCCTTCTCTTTAGAAACTACAGCGATCGATTGCAAGCCGTTAGCATCCATCGGCTTCCTGCAACTTTAACAATATATTTCATCAGTCCACCCTGTGGCGGGCTAATTGACTACGACGCTGTGGCGCCCATTAAATGGTTTCCACTCAACAACTTTTACTTCCCCAGCGGTTATCGGTTCTACGAGCAAACATACAAATGTTATCTAAGAATGGTACCCATTTAAACAAGTCAAGTTTTAAAAAGTCAACAAACTGTGTCTTATCGGAGAAATATTTCAATTTTAATCAAGTTCCTTTCGATTAATAGCTTACTATCTGTCTCACTTTATTTCCTTGAAGTATTTAAATCACTAACAATATTTCGTTACGTTTCCATTAAATGTTTCAGTTGAATAATTACTAGATTTCGCGATAACCTGGATATATTGTCACTTAAGGTTTATATTCCTTTCATTGTATTCTTTTGTGTTATCGTCTGTTTTTATTTCCCATTTTATTGAAAAGTTATTTTAGGATCAAAGTTGTTGAACTTTGGCCATCAGTGTCCAGTTACAAAAGATATTTTCATTAAGAGTCTGAACTTTGCGTGATCGGTTCTTTGGCATCTCATTTAAATTCCGACAGATCAATTTGTAAACAAAGCACACGGTTTTACTTTGTCTATGTTCTGTTAATTGGATACTGCTTTTTGTTCGGTATTTTATAATATCAAATATCTGTTTATTTTGTTACTTTAAAGAATCAATTAAGCACATTACTTATGTTTATGTAAACAATTATGGGTACTTTCGAGTCATGTACCAATTTAAGCTATTCTGTATTTATCTGATTGTATGCAGGAATTCGAAACAGATTTCATTTTTCCTGAATGAAAAATATTGCGAAAAAACCGATATGATTTAGAACTAAATATTCGAATAATAATATGTCCACCCCTCTATCTCAAATTTTAAGAAACATAGTGAAGACTTAGCTTGGCAATGAATCTTTCAAGGGTTGGTACGTTAATTGCTAATGGATTTATACCTACACAATGGTTTCTAAAATAGGTAACATCTAGGCCTGGTTAAGAACATGTAAACTTTCAGAAAAGTAGACGATTAACTAATTGGAACCCAAAAAATTTCTGAAGCGAATACTATGCCAGACCGCGAACTGGAAACTGTCGACTCTCAATTTGTAAACCCAAACCCTAATGCGGCGGTATTTATTATTATATTCCTAAGCAGAAGTATGTGCCAGCCCTATCTCCATCTGTTTACGAGGTCTTTCCGAATTGAATACGTGACCCTGCATTGTAGAGGTAGGAAAAGCTAAAAAATAGGCATAATAAAAATGCTTATAGATAGAAATTTTATGAAGTATTAAGAGGTATTAATTAAGAAACTTATTAGCAAACATTCAGATCTTAACTGATACCTTAAGTAAAAGCAAATTATCACATGTACAGTATGTCACAAACGTGACCTTGTTTGATAGACGTCAAGAATTTTTAAATGTATCTAAATCACCTTCATTTCACCTAGTAGTAATAATGGCTATCGAAGACGAAGATGATTCACGTGCAGCCAGTAAATGGGAACGGGCAGTTGGTCGAAAGTCGGAGCCAAATGAACACAGTTAACCATACCTGCCTCCATGTCTGGATGACGCAGCTGGTAAACCAGGCATCACGTTGAAATATATGACTGTATCTTTGCTTGGTGACAAGCCAGGAATGAAGCCTATCATCAGTGATAACAACGAAGTTGAAATAATGAAATCACTGATTGACGATTATGCTACATGCTGACGATAATAGACTCGGAATTCAGTTTAAATTCTGGTACAAAGCACGGGACTTTAAAAACCATGTTCGTTCACAATTCAATTCAGGAATAGTGTTATAAAAAGGTTTTATTTATCGTAGAATTCTCGATACCTCCAGCGAATGCAAGTTACACAGCTCTCGATTCGAGATTTATTTCCGATTTTTATTTCCGCTTCAGCCAAGCGTGTTGAGATACGCGTATTTTGTAGAACGACACCGATCGGGTGATGTTGATAATATTCTCATTGATAAGTATACTCATTGCAAAAGACTTGAGCACATTAGTTGATGAGTCAACAGGTGTCATTGGTGTTAAACATGAGATAAGTTCTAAGTTTTTTATAAATAACTAGCGGACCCCGCAGACGTTTTCCTGCTCGGTAAAGCAGTGCCACCTACCAAGTCTGAAAATAGATTACGACCGATTTTCAGATCTATCAAGTATAGCCATAAGATTTCATAAAAATCGGTCAAGCTGTTTCTAAGAAGTTGTTTTTTAATTTTTCCCTGCGTAAAAACCATCCTGGTACTTCAAGGAATATTCTAAAAAAGAATTAGCGAAATCGGTTCCGACGATCTCGAGTTATGCGGTTACCAACACATTTTACGATTAATTTTAATATTATAGATTATGGTATTAGAAGGCTCCCATCGAGAACGTTGTTTATCCTAATGATGTTTATACAATAGTAATTAGTAGGACACAAACAAACATAAAACACAAGGAGATATAGAAAAAAAGAGAGCGAGAGGGGACTCCTGAACGGAAGAGGTGTGGACTAACTAAAGTTAACATAATTGAAAAAGCGCAGTAAAAAACTTAAAACTATTAGTACCTAGTATTTTTAACATAAAGTAACAAAGCCATTACGCCGATGTATTATCCTAAGGTGCAAGCAAAGGTGAATATAGCCTAACGGTCTCATTAAAAAAATCTTATTAGACTCTTTAGTTAAAATAGACTTTGTCTCTTTTTTACTAGTATAAATGTCAAGGTTAAGGTGACAGGTAAAGACCTAAAACAAACCAAACCTATTTTAGCTATCATGAGACTATAAGACGTTTATGGATGAAATATGGCGTCTTAGAACGTCGCAGTTTTGAAGTTATACTTCTTTAGGCGCGTTATGAGAAAATGATGAGAGTGAAATTTTAAGATGCGCGCGCATCTGTGACACAAAATTAACAGTATGAAGCTGTCTGCTTATTTAATGATGCCAAAGAAGTATAACTTCTCACGCGCGTACATAAGTACATGCACATTTTTTTTAGATTTTTACTACTAATCTTTAAAAACTTAACTTATTTCAACTTGACACTGGTAAAATTGCGGAATAATTTCTGCAGGGGCCATAATTATAAAAAGAAGAAGAAGAAGAAGAAGACGTTTATGAATATGGGGTAAGAGTATACCAAACTATGTTGAAATTATGAGCGTCGCTAACAATGTAAAGTATTCTTTCACACACGCTGCCCAAGTCCTAGTTGATTCTGGTAAGCATTTTATGATTAAAACACACGAAATTCATTTATATTGCAGAGTCCTTTTACATAATTACTTTTGTCGATTCCAACCAGCCTTCGATAAATTATATTTAAAGGTTTCTGCCATTATTTTTACATAACCTTTTATTCTTGAACATAAAGGCTATTTAAAGTCACAAAACCTTTTGATATTGTTCAATTGTATTGTTTTAAAACAGGTCCGTTATTATATCGTATCCCTTTATACATATAATGGGTCGTTTCGATTTCTCATTACCAAGAACACAGGACATTATTTATATACTTTTGTTTTCGATTTCATTTGGTAATGAGTACTATGCGTTTCAAATAAGAATAGGACTGGATATCCGCCATCTTAACTGAAGTTTAGTAGATAGGTACTGTTGGCAAAAACCTTGATGAAAATTAAACAAACAATCTATTGTGTTTTGATTCAGATTGAGTATTTGGGGTCGAATATTTAGGAACAATCATATTTTATTAATTTCGGAAGAAAATCAAGCGGTGTTAACAAGATAAAACGTATGTTCACGTCTGTGTATCTGTTTCTGTTTCTTTATGTAGAAGGTTGTGGCATCTTAGCACGTAACTTAACTCAGGTAGCTACATACTTTTCTGCATAAATCACTTTTCTATACATTAATTATATTAATTGTGGTTTGATATTTTGTGCTGACGCTACCTCTGCTGGATATTTGAAATTAGCCGTGGCTAAGAACAGAGACGCATAGTAATGACAATAAAGACAAAGAGTTTACAAGAGCAGTCTCTAAATAGTAATAAATCTTTATTCCTCAAAAATTCTCTAGTACCTACATAATGACAATTTACAAAATCGTATAAAGTGAACTAAAACTACAAAAAAATGGTGAGTAAGGTGATTACTAGCTAGGTTAAATAACCTGTGTTTAGGAGTAGATGGAAACGGCATTCTTGGCCTAACGAATCTATCAGACCCAGATTTACATTTGTGGTATCCAACAGGCACTATGTCAAAACATGATTGGGTCATTTGGCGAAGTATTTCTACCGACTGGGGCCACCATGCAAAATAGACACACATTTGACGTTGAGTTGCGGAAAATCTAGTCCGCTACATTCTACAATCTGTCGGGTGGGTCGTATTTGTGGCCTCATCGGGCTAAACGTAGAAACACGACTGGGTATTAAGCGATGTATTTTTGCCGGGCGTCTACTACCAGTGAAGTAAAATTCTTAGTAGCAACCAGGCATCACGTGCAGCATTGTCACGGTAGGTTCAAGGACGCGTAAAATTCCTTGGCGTATTGTTCTAAGTTGCGAGATTAGACCTCGAAACTCGTAGGGAACCAGTAGCCTAGATGGTTAGATTAGGTGTCAGATTATATTGGCTTCGGATGTGTTAAATTACAACCGGGACCGATGGCTTAACGTGCTCTCCGAGGCACGGAGGGTAGTGACGCGGCAATAGACGGGCTGTGAAATTTTACGAATCGATTAAATATATCTCCAATTAATATGAAGTTGCAATGGATGAAAAAGGACCAAAAAACCTAATGTGTTTTTGTCGCATAAATGTAACTTGTGAAAAAGGCGGTTCAAAGGATAATATCTCACTTACCTAAATCAATACGTAATACGTAATCGTAATCGTAGGTAGGTATTTTATAACAAAAAATCCATTAAGAATATAACTACCCCGGGCCAAAGCTTTTTGAACTCAACTATAACCTCAGGTTATTTGTAAAGAAAGATCGTAGACCTACGTCTGTCAGACCCTAATCATAAAAATACTTGCGAATTGGTTCAACTAGCAGTCGTTCTTGATTCGTTTTAGATAATCCTTTTGTAGTCTTTCTGTTTTACTCCGTTTACCTGGGAAACATTCAGTTGAATGAAATACCTAAATGGTTTTCACCTAAGTACGAGTATGTCTATCCAGTTCTTTCAAAAAGTAATGTAACAACAATATGTTATATTAAGACAGTCTCATTAGAATACATTACCCGCTAAGCTTAGTCCATTTTGATGAGACATTCTAAACCTTTCTTTTTTCTTTATGCTTTCTCCCGTTTTGCTAGAGGGAAGTGGACTATTTAATTTACCAACTCCTTTTATTACCTGTCTGATATAATTTATGCGGGATCCAAGAAAGTTTGTTCCGGGACTTGGCCGGGTTCTAATATTGAGTCTCTGGGACTTGGCCGGGTTCTAATCTCGACTCTTCATGGCACTGCTGTTGAGCCCATATTACATGAGTATCAGTGGCGGAATTGCGGTGGTAGTTTAGGCCAATTATAAAAAAAAGGATTCATGCACCTGTATCAGGCTAAAGCGCTTGTTTATTGGAGGCTAAATGCATTCAAATAGTTACCCTAAATCAGAAATAATAAAGTTTAGTATTCTTTGAAGCTATTTAAAACTAGCGTGTTTCGTGTAAACATACTGGGAGGTTTTGACATGCGGTAATAGGTATACGTCCGGTCGGCGACGCCTGTTGCCCCGGTTATAAAACCTTTATTAGGGTTTACGATCAGATGAAAAAAGAAAAAATAAATAAATGTTGTTTCGACACAATATAAAAGGACACCTTTTATGAATTTCAGCATGTTTGTGTTTAATGTGTGTGTCAACATTTAATTTGATGTTATTTATGTAAAATATAACGTGTCACACATTTTGGGGTTTAAAATAGCCCTGGAGGAAAATACTCATTACAGTTAAACGATTCTTGTTGGTTATTATGAATTATATATCTATACTAATGTTACAAAGCTAAAGAGTTGGTTCGATTGAACGCGCTAATCTCAGAGACTCTAGTTTTGACTCTAGTTTCGATTAAAAAAAATATTGCACTGTTAGATAGCACATTTATTAAGCAAAGCTATAGGCTACTTCATTAATTTCATTCATTTTCATTCATATCCCACTCTTGGGCATGATATAAAATCAAACGAGAGCAGCGGCCGGCGGAAGGTTTAGGCGAAGTTTTGTGAAGTAAAATTGCTCGCAATTTTTTCCTTAATGTAACTATGGTGGGATGTGGTGGCGGGCTAAGCGCTATTAAAAGTACAGTTTCTTGTTAACCGACGGCTACTAAAGGTACCAAAGCTACTTATAAAAAGATCAATCTCAATTCTCCAAAAATACTAATATGTAAATGTGATCAGCAAGAATCGACCTTAAAAATATAAGGTTAAGATTTATAATCACTGTCACCGTACCAAGTCATTACCCCGGCCATTTCTAATTCAAAGTTATGGAACGGACTCACATCTGCATGGTGTTTAATGGACCCCATTGAATTAAGTCCATGCCAAATCACAAAGGTACATAATATATTTTACACTCGTCATGTTTTTAGGAGTAGGTAATTTAAGCATTATGGTCGTTAAATCTTCAATTGAATGCTAGATTATGCAATTATTTTCCTATATGAGTACTTTTCCACCAGAATTTGGGATGTGGAAGAAGGGCTACGAAAATGTGTGTCCTTTATCATTGATCCTATGTAGCAATGGACGTTAGGCAACTATAAATAGTTATCAATAGCGGTTATGCAGTCAAACTCAATAACAAGGTATTCGGTTCTACCCACGGAAGAAAGAAACATCTTGTTATAAGTTCTAACCACCAATAACGTACCTAATAAGGTGACCGAAACGAAACAAATTTCATTAACTCTCTTTACATATTTCAAATGTGAGCGATTGAGATAGCGGTTACTTACCAATAACTAATTATGAAAATAGACAGCTATCAAATACGGTTTTTGATTCAATAACGTTATATTAGGCCGACCGTTTAACTCGCGTATCGTCAACTGAGGTACAAAGTCATAAAACATTAATTAAATCTCATAAAGAACTATTTAACCACAGATAAAAGTAATGTAAGACTATTCGTCACTAATATCCATATCGCTTGAATCATCATCACTGTCTGTGCAGCTTGAGGAGTCATAGTATCTTGGCAATAGGTGATACGCGAGTTAAACGGTCGGCCTATAGTTAGGGTATTGTATTCTCTTAACGACACATGATAGGCATGACCCATGTGGGGCAGGTAAATTATAAACGGCGTAACATGCTCGATTGAACTGCCCCCCGATCTTCTAAAACTAGAGTGTCCGGCAATGTTCTGAGCTGAGGTGCGTCCCCACATGGGGAGCCTTCATAGCAGTTGCTACAGTAGTTGATCGGTTCGTCCATCCTCAGCCAAAAAACCGACAGCAGGGTGGAGCACTCATAATAGCAAGCAACGTGCGGCTCGTTGCTCGTTGGTTTTGTTTGTATATCTAATAATAGGCATGCGCATAACCACAACTTGCCTGATGTGAAACAATGATGCAGTCTACAATGGAACGCAATTAACAAGTAAATACCGATTCACTCCTGACTTGGGGACAGGCAGATTATAGCTATCTGGAAACATAGATGCCGGCAGCGAATCCCACAACTTGGCAGTTCGCACAATAAAAGTGTAGCAAAAGTTGTATTTCTGTGTCTAACTAAAAATGTTCACTCAATAGGAAGAAATTCGAAAATGCATCTCCATAGCAAGGGCACAAAATGTGTTCTAAAAGCCGCTGGCGAAAACAGCTGCATGTTGTCGCTTGCATTTGTCGCCCGTCAATGTTACTTGTCGCCAGTGACAGCGTAAAACCTTAAAACCGTACTTTTTATTTGATTTCAAGACAAAAGCATTGTTTAAAGAAAAATTGGAAAATAGATTAAGTAAATTAACTTATTTCTAAAGAGCACTTCAAATAATGTTTTTAGAGATTGTGCAGGTTTTGTCTTATTGTTTAGTTAATTATTTAGACGTTTTTTTATCAATGCTGATTATTTTATTTGACCTGCATTTTATTTAATTTTTATAATTAATATTTATGATTTCAAATTAGGGTTCAAGCTAACCAAAGCTCTCTCATTCGCGATCGCGTTCGCTTAGAAATAATTGCGTGCTTGAATTACATAATATTTTGCTGATTCAACACATTAACTATTGCAAAAATGTGATAAATTAGTATATATAATAATCCCGCATCTCTTTATTTTTACGCAAAAAATTTGAAACATCATGTATGTACATATTTCATTTTAAATAATTTATTTTCTTTTTCGACAAAGCCAAGCGCGTCGCTAATGCAGTACGGGTACAAGTTAAAAATTCACCCAAAAAGAAAAAAAAATCACCCAAGACCTTGACATAATCGCTTCGGTGTGGTGGAAATGAAACTTTTAAACATCGAAGGCCTTGTAAACTATGCTTATCAAATAAATGAAACCTTTGTTAAGATTTCATAGCTTTTGTAAATAAAATACATACTTATTTAGTAGAAAAAAATCACGATATACAATTAGGAAAGTGAAATTCCAAGATTTTTTGTAAACAGTTGATTTTTATCAATGATTAATGGTACCTATTTAAAAATATGAGTGTTATACGATTATTGGACTTACCGTAATCATTCAGTAGTTTAGTTTTTACGGAGATTAAAATAAAACGTTATTTTTGTTAATTCGTTTAAATTAGGTACCGACAGAATATTTTTACGTTCCTAATTATGTAACCATTTTAACATTTACTTTAAAGTTTCTAGTACTTTTTTATCCTATAACCGGTATACGCGCTTACCCAGTAAATACCGATTCACTCTTGAATTTTCACCATAAATCGGTGGCACATGTCAATCGGACAAGTAGAGGTCTACTTGTCCGATGAAGAGCGGGGATGGGAGAATAAGATTGTGTAATTTTAACGCACACTCCGACATATTGTATCCGATGAAAGACCGAAAGGTTAGCAAATATGCTGCGATGCTCAAGGTTTTGCAATTTAGCATTGACGAGGAATACGTTGCCAATTCGTGATCTCGTTTACCCCTAGCGGTTGCCAGTTCTACGGCAGATATGACCGGCCCACTGCCACTTCAGCTTACTAATACGCAATGAAGGCGCAAAATGCTGTACGTACTACTTACTAAGTTGGAAAATCGGCGTAGGTTACTAAGAAATTCTTGTTATTGAATTTGCTCAGTGTTCTGTTTTCCGCGAGGTACATAACTATTACAAACTCTTAAAAATTCATTTTTTTATTACATTCAGATCTAAAAGTAATCTCCATAATTCCTTTTAATCCTTAAAGTCAATACACACATGTGCATAATACCTTGCCTTACAAAGCTCTTGGAAGCTTGCCAACTAATTAGTCATGTAAATGGAAGCAACGCACTGTTTGGCGACAATGTAGAACAAGGTTATTAGGAGTCAGGATTTGAATAAGAGGCTGGATATTGTAACAGTCGGGAAAATAGTGCTTGAAGTCTTTTGATATTATATTAAGATTGTTAATATATGATATCAAGTAAAATTCATCTGTTTAGGAGCAAAGCCATAGACCTGGCCAAGTGAGAATTAAAGCTGAATCGTAAAGTAAAAAAGAAGTTGTGTTGTAAATTGGGCAGGTGCGTTCCATCGTAAACTACATCATTACATCAGCAAAAAATTTAAACGTAACTATGTTCCTTGGGATGGAATCTGCAACTCAATTTTGAAGCAAATATTTTTAACCGATTAAGGTGGAATTAAGGTGTTGTTACAATTATAGCGATAAGTGTTGTCAAATCAGACATTTGTATGATAAACACGTCTGTTTGTCTTGAGTCTGGGTGTAATTATCTATTTTTAAGTATGTATTTACAAAAGAAGAGTATTTGTAGGATATTACCAGTTATCTGATTTTCATAGTACAAGCTCTGCTTAGTTTGGGATCAGAACTATAAAAAATAGGGGCATTAAATGAAAGGGCTTGCTGAGAATAACGCGCCTTTTAAGCGCATTTCAATAAAATCTTATTTTTGAAAATGTTATTAATCCTTAATATTATTATTCTCCTTCCATCCAATAGTATGAATGAAGAATAAAATATTTATTATTTTAACAATAAAAACTTTTTAATACTGTCATTTTATGTTAACTACCTACCTACTACCAGGTGATGCAAAATGTCGTAAAAAATTTAACAACAGTAACATAAAATATATTTATAATTCACTTTCCACGTAGCCTGACTGTAGTGATTAAATTATTTCGTCATAAACTTTTGTACTTCAAAAAGAAAATACATTTTTAACGAATCAAACTGATAATGAATTTGCCATTTGGGAACCCAGTAGACACTTTAATTGGCTGTATAAAACACGAACAAAGTTTTTATTGCGTCTTTTCTAATCAAAATTTCGCCACCGAGAGTTTTATAAGCGTGAAGTGAAGTATCTCGAAAACTCACGACTTTTAACTCAGTGTTATTATATTAAAAACTTCGTCTTTGATATAAACTTTGTAGGTTAATAAAGGTGGAATTTTTACCAAGTTTAGTACATAACTAATTTTAATTTTTAAATCTGGGAACCAATTAGAAGTTGACGCATTAGTTAGTTTAGTTTTGTATTTAGGTTGGTGTTGAAATTGTTATACAGTTAAACATCTTTCATGTCAATTTCATCTTTATTGGAAATAAATATTTGTGTTTCAATTTCATATGAAGTTATTTTATTGATGAATTGGGTGATGATTTTTCTTTTAGTAGAGATAGACGGCTATTTGCTTGCCTGCATACGTTTTCTTAAATATTTCGTTAAAAAAATATGGATAGTTTTAGTTACTTAAAAATCATATTATGTGTATTTCGTTGTTACCGTTGCCGTTCGCCTGATTTGTTTGGCATTTTGCCTGGAAGAGACCACTAATGTTGCTTGTAAGTGCACGAAGTAGCCAAATGTGGTCGTAACTATGTGTTGACAACACTTTTCCACAGTAAACAGACGATATACAACATTAAATCATTTAGTTAACGGGTCGACCTAATTTTGATACGTTATTAGGTACTTACAAGTAATATAAATCTTAGTGTGCAATCATCACTTATATTTCACAGTGCGGAAATTATATTTTGGCGGTTCTAATTTTTTATTCGACATAAAATCAGAAAATTATCGACGATTGTTGGTAATAAATAGTAATAATGTCGATGAAAGCGCGCGGCTTAAAATTAGCGGTCAGTGATCCTAGTGAGCACACAGCTGATGCAGTAGCGCGTGGAACCGTTCAATCAGTATCAATAGTAAACATCTACTGTCGGGGACTACTTCATTTTTTAGTACATTGACACGTCAAAATAAAAAAATACGTGTTAATTAAAAGTTGTTAGTTTATTTTTTCAAAGTTTTTGCACTGGTTAAAAAGTTGTTGCAAACATGTATTACTTTTTAGTTAACTACATGATAAATATAAAGATTTTATTATCAAAATAAATAAATAAATATTCTGGGACATCAACACACACGGCCATCTGGTCCCAAGCTAAGCAGAGCTTGTGTTATGGAAACCAGATAACTGGTATATACTATACATAAAATACTTTTTGTAAATATATACTTACAATAAATATTTACACCCAGACTCGAAACAAACACAAAGGTTCATCACTAATGTTTGTCTCGGGTGGGAATCGAACTCACAACCTGCGGCGTGAAAAGCATGTATCTTACCGACCACGCCACCGGCCCGTTAAGCAGAATAGTTTGATGACGATTAATATGTAATTTTCAGCAATGGATTTCCGCAAAGTAAAGAAAGATTATCGCTGAAAGAATAACATTATAATAATAATAATCATAATCATAATCATTTATTTGTCAGAATATGGTAAATACATATATTAAATAGTGGTCTTAAGATTAAAACAGGTCACAGCATATTCTACCAGAAGTGGTGTGCAAATTTAAGCCGTAATTAATTGTTAATTTAAATTATTGCAGTAGTAAAATATAGAAATAAAAAATAAACAAATGATAATACTTTGAAAAATAACCACCGTTAATTTTTTTTTAAATACAAAACCAATTTCCTTAACAAATATGGTACGGAACTGTTAGGAATAAAAAATATATCGGGTAGAGCAAGAAAAACAAGCTTTTGATTAAACCCGACTGAAAATGTCTGTAGCCGTCATCTCAAATGTCAATGATTGTTTTTGACAATACAATTAAAATACCTAGAAACTTGTTTGAAGTTTCAATTGAAACTACCTACCCGTTTTTCACCACGTTCTATAAAAAATAGTAAGTTGTTTTTTGAATTCATTGTCAAAAATACTAGGAACTTGTCCCAGCATTGTATCAAGTTATTTTCCGAACATAATATAATTATCAGATAAAAAATTGGTTGCCTGTAAAGTCGGTATACGGGCGAAAGTTTTACGTGACAACGACTTTGAGTGGTAAAATAATTTTAATGTGAATATTCATTCGTATAGTAGGAAGAAGGATGAAATAATAGTAACAATTTAAAACATTTATTTATACAAAGAATTATATTTAAAACATTAATTTATACAAAGAATCTCGCTCTTAGGCGGGCTAACTGTGCTCGAGTGGAAGGGACGCGTGCCTTTCACTTTTTATGTCTGTCTCTCTCGTTCTTAGGCGGGCTAACCATGCCCGAGTGGAAGGGACGCGTGCCTCTCACTCGCTCTCATTGTGAGCGCATAACGTGAGCGGAGCGTAACGCAGTTTCTTGAAGTGTCACCCGGCAAACCAATTTATAAGACGTTGTCACGTCAAAATTGCCATCATAATCATAGCTAAGTGACTTTTATTCATTGGATATGGTAATGAACCCACAAAGATCCTTACAACAGCCATAGACAGTTTAACTCTATCTACTTAACAGCAGCGGTGCCGCAGCGGTATCGGAACATCTTTAAAATATTTAAATAAAAAAAGAGACCACACTATCTTTAAAATACGGTCGCGGGTTTGATCCCAGGTCAAGCCCACAAATCTTTGTGAAGATTGTTACATCGTCGCTGGTCAATATCTGTAAAACAATGTGTGACTAATTATTCGAAGAAATTTGTCATCTACCAACCCGCAATTGGCCTGTTTGTGTGAATTAGGGTTTAAACTCTCTCAACTCGTAAGATACTTGAGAGATGACCAC
This sequence comes from Meganola albula, assembly GCA_936450015.1. Taxonomy (NCBI): domain Eukaryota; kingdom Metazoa; phylum Arthropoda; class Insecta; order Lepidoptera; family Nolidae; genus Meganola; species Meganola albula. Next base: position 4,326,073 of record OW388155.1, on the reverse strand, counting down.
TGCCCAGAGATGGGACTCTAAAAAGGGTTGAAGTAGCTCTTTTATCAGTTCTCACATCGTTTACTGAGCAAAGACCTCGTTTGAGACTGTTGGGTCACATCGATACTCTTTTGTTTTTTTTTTTAATCTGTTTTATTTGTTTTTATTTTCTTTTGACGTGATAACGTCTTTAAAATCGTTTTAGTCGGGTGACATGTTCAAAAACTTGTGTCACACCAAAACCTCACGAGCGCGATCGCAGGTATAACGAGAGAGAGACGGACCGATCTCCCGTCTCATCTCGAGCGCTGCCAGTCATTCCGTGAAACTTGTCACGCGGAATCCTCACGAGCGGAGGCTGGCATAGCGTTCGAGTGAGTGGACCGATCTTCCGTCTCTCTTACTCTAGCGGCATACTTCATTAATTCCTTACTTCCCAAAAACTTATATCACCAATAAGACGTTATCACGTAAACATCTCGATCGTAAACCTACTTTACAAACAACCAATTTTTTTAAATGTGTTTTTTATTTGATTGTGCGTGTCCTGTTTGTGTCAAATAAATGTTTTATTTTTCTTTTTTCTTTCTTTCTTTCAAATCCTCCAATAATTTGTAATAATAATATAAATTTGAATTATTTGTGCGCTAATTACAGGAACTACTGGTCCTATTTGAAAACTTTTTACACTGTTAGATAGCCCATTTATTACTACTTTTTATTCTATTGCTGGACATGATACAAAATTAAATTTACATGGACGGCGCGTCGGCGGAAAGCTAGTCTCTTAACGTCAAATAGAAGGCTATAGAAGTAGTCGAATTGAATATTTATGATTCAATCTCAGCATCGATTTTAATGTAATCAATCACTCATGGGACAAAGCATATTATTATAGTCTACAGTACACACAGATGTAAAATGGGTATTGAATAACTACAGTATTACACACGACTACACATCAAGCAATTTTCATACAGCGAGAGGTTAGTTTATACTGGATGTGCCTCACCTTTGAAATATAGGGTCGCGGGTATGATCCTAGGCTGTTCCCACACATCTGTATATGAATTGTTTCATATAACATCCACCAACCCACACTTGGCCAGCGTGTGTGGATTAAAGCTGATGCCATAATCCATACATCAGGCAACATCAGGCAAGTTGTAGTTAAGCGCATGCTTATTTCAGAATAAAAATAAAACCAAAACTAGCTACTTTTGTTGCCGAAGTGATTCCATGCTCATTTTAAATTTAGACGTACTGTTCTGTATTGTTGTCGATCCCAAAGCCAATGACATGTGAGGCTAAAGAGATGCGACATTCCCAGCCTCAGCGACAGATTTCCATAAGGGATCTAGAACTAAGCCACAATGATGGAAAAGTTCTAAAATATAAAAGAACATACACAATTCAGACAAGACGTCAGAGAAATAAGTGGCTTATTGTTCTCGAACAGATTGCCATGGCCCAGATATGAGAACTAAAAAAATAAAACCAAACATCAGGCAACATCAGGCAAGTTGTAGTTAAGCGCATGCTTATTTCAGAATAAAAAAAATAATACCAAAACTAGCTACTTTTGTTGCCGAAGTGATTCCATGCTCATTTTATATTTAGACGTACTGTTCTGTATTGTTGTCGATCCCAAAAGCAATATACGTTTATTAATTAATTTGGATTTATGTATTGAGGCCACAAATGACAGGTTACAATTCATTAGGTGCGCGTTAGGAGTAACAATCTACGTAGATAACTAAATTAATAACTAACTAGCACCTAATATAATGTTACAATTTAATACTAATTGGATTGTAAGGACGACTGGTTCCGTGTTTGATGTGTTCCTGATTTGCCGTATTCAATTTGACGCAACATAGTCCAGATTTCCGTCGGCGGGTTCGCCCGCGTGGCCTACATTTTATATCACGACCAGCAATGGGATTAAAAGTAGCCAATAGCCTTCCTCAATAAATGGCCTATCTAACATGCAAGAATTTTTTTTCAAATCAGACCAGTAGTTTCTGAGATTGGCGCGATCAACCAAACAAGACAATTTTAGTACAGAGTCGACGCAAGAAGTAAACAATTTTTTTTTATAGATACCTACTTCAGAAGGTGCTTTTTATTAGTAATCAGTAGCTGATATTTTTAATAAATGGAGTTCAAGTGTGATGTTATGACGTTTTAAATAAGTTGTATAACCCGCGACAAAAAAACGGGTGTTAGAAGTTTGACATGTTATTGTGTACCTGTGAATAAGATGGTTTCCTTATAGCGCATAAATAAATGGACCAATTTTGATGCCATTTTTTTTCCTTAACTAAGTTTAAATAAATATTATCTTTTTATTTATAGTTATGTTACAAACATTATTCATCTATATATATAAAAATGAAACCCGTTTTCCGTTGTCACGACATCACGCGTAAACGGCTGGACCGATGTCGCTAATTCTTTTTTTAAAATATACCTTTAAGTACGAGGATGGTTCTTACGCAGAGAAAAAATTAAAAAAAAGAAAATTTAGAAAGCGAAGAAGTGCCGAAAAACGGGTTAGATACCTATTATTTATTATTGGTTATATTCGGTAGGTCTGAGACCCGGTAGATGGCACTGCTTTACCGGGCAGAACGACGTCTGCCGGGTCCGCTAGTATCCAATAAAATATAATGCGACTGTATTAAGTCAAATCTGGAATACGGCAAATCAGGAACACATAAAATAATAACAATGTCTTTAACCGCTATACAAACCGTAATAAGAACTACATTTAATCATGATGAGTTTTAAATCGCAGCAGGAAACGTGAAAATTTCAAGAATTTGTATGATAAATGATAAATCTTAATTAAATTTTAATGTTTTCTTTCACGTATAGCTTCCAACATTTCAATAATTTGAAAGTTAGACTACTGATTATAGTCAACAATTTAGAAATTATTTAAAGTCTGTCAACAAAAGTTATAAATGGGGCAAAACTTTCAATGTAAATAAATAAATAAATAAATAAAATAAAATAGATTTTATTTCGAACACAAAGATTCATATTGTGTTAGTAACAATATGCTTAGGACTATGTTAGTAAATAAATTAATAAAGATTTAAACAATATTATATTGCAACCAATTGTGTGGCTGACATGCATCTACGCACACAATGGTTCAATATAGGCGAGTCATACCTCATGGCCATCATTTGCAATATACTGCAATATACTATATAAATAAAGACCTAATTCATAATACTAATCCAAAACAGCCTACAATTCAAATTGTTTGTAAGTTATTTGAATTTCATGACATTTCAATGACAAACATTAGCAAATAGGTTGATATAACAAGAAATTGTACCGAATTTAAGGAAATTAGATTGACTTAATAAATTGAGTTTCCATATCATTGAATAGCGAAGCGAACCCATTATCTAAATGGCGTTATTAGCTGGAATCGATATTTTTGGTAACAACTGAGTCGATTTTTATACGGATTTAAGGTTAATCATGGATGTAGATTATGCTGCGTGGTTTACGAGCGAGATCATATATGTTATGTATCTAATATAAAAGCTCTTCCAATTTTGTTCGTTTATTGATCTTTGTTAATTTTTTTGTACGCGAGGGCTAGTATAATGACAATAATGAGTGTGGGATTAATGACAACAAAATTAAATAGGTAGTTTACTAGATAACCACAAGATAACAAACTGTAGCGGTCTAGGCTATATTACTTCTTAAGCTTCTTGCTAACCGCAGCTTCTCCAACACACTGCTTAAATTAAGTGACTAGCTATAATAATTGTGCGTACGCCAGTAATAGAGCATCTATTACTAACGTGCGCACATTATGTAGAAGTTTTATAATTATTTTTATTGTTTACTAACTGTACCAGCGAACTTCGTACCGCGTATTTATTAAAAAAAAAATCACTTAGGGGTATGAAAAATATATATTAGCCGATTCTCAGACCTACTGAATATGCATAAAAAATTTCATAAGAATCGGTCAAGCCGTTTCGGAGGAGTATGGCAACGAAAACTGTGACACGAGAATTTTATATATTAGATAACCTAAGTATTACCTGAGTTTGAGACGAAAACAGTTACATACTAAATGCTAACCAAAATTTAGACTTTAGTAGATATGTATTTATCAGCTAATAACAACGAAACAAAGGATCATCTATTAATACCAGTTTGAATTTCATGTTCAGTTTCACCCATTGTGAGGTTTGCGGGCTAGATATTGGTTTATGGGGACATTATCGTTAGTTCAGATTTAATTTTATCTTTCGACTCAGTGATGGTGTTTGCAAACGTTCAGAGTTCGATATTAGAGTGCCCATATTGTGCCCTCGAAAGGCATTTTAACAAACATTAAGATGAACGTCTGAGAGGAGTAGATAAATCATAATGTTGAAACAATTGACGATAGTAATGAATTACTGTTCTAAATTCATTTACATAACAGCCAATCGCGATTAGATAGAGGTGAAGTTTTCTACTCGAGTTCAACCTCAATATTATAATCATAATTATCAACCAATTCTAGTCTACTGCTGGGTATATACCTCATCGAAAGCATAACACAGTCCGCGGCTTTTGTCATCGAATTCTTGCCGAGTGAAAATTAACCGTTGGGCTATACTGGAACTGGTAAATTAGGTCTACAACTGAATCTATTATAACTTGACCAAAAATATTCAAAAGAAGAAGATGCAGTGATTAAACGTTGTGTAATTCATTCATTTTAAAAAATATGGTATAGTGACTATAACTATTTCATTTCCCAAACAACAAAAAAGGTCAACGTTACCTTTATTTTGTCAGTCTTCCCAAAACCAGCACGTGATTAGTAAAATAAATAGAACAAAACGCTTCTGAGATTTCCTTAACCGTAAATATTGTTCTGCCTCTATATTAATTGTTCCCAAATGATTTGATTTCCGAAGTAAAGTTTAAATCGAGCGAAAATCCTGGAAGGATTCCAATCAGATTCCACTTTTGTTTAAACGGTCCCCAGAGCAAAACCAAAGGTTAACCATTGAATTAGCCACAAAGGTTTAGCTAAATTAGAATATCGAATATAATAGACTACACGGAAATTGAAGGCCATTGTATAAAAGGGTAACCAGACCTATCCCTAATCCAGAAAAAATAATACGGTACCTCCGATTATGATCACGTTAGTTAAGGATTTGCGATCTCTGAGTAGAAATCGTAGGATAAAATTGAATAAGAACTGTATCCAACAAAAGTGTTATATTAGAATTTCCAAATTTTTGCTTTATTTAGGATGACTACATCATAGCACGATCAATGAAATATGCACGGGCGGAAGTGATCGTGAAATATCATTTCCCTCGTTTAAAAGTCGAGTAAAATCTGAATTGATAAGTGATTTAGGAACAGTTTAAGTGTGGAAGTACAAAGCTACTTTGGCATTTATAATAGTATCTACCTAGTATCGTGCTCGAAATAATGTGAATAACATGTTTCTTATTTCATGAGGACCATCATCACTATTGCTGGAAAGTTTCTGCCCCTGGGTAAATATATTCTTTATGTCATGAAAAATGCATTAAAATAAATAGAAAACCAAAGGAGCAAAACTTTAGCTGCATGAAAATGATGTGTTGCTCCAAGCATTATGAAGTTAAAACGGTTTTAGCGCAATGTTTGCACACGACAGAGTTAAGCTTTGTGAAATGGCGCGATGTAACTTATAGGATTAAGTACTTATAGTCCCATGCACGCTGACTTCATATGACGTATTATTATAATCATTTTGTGTGCGCGTTTCCTTAACTATATTAACTGTTTTTTTGAAGTCATTGGTTTCTGTATATATATTTGTAATATTTTTATCATCATCATCATAAGATGTCATTTTAGGGGTTTTTTTCGGGATAAACAAAGTCCCCGTCGGTAGGATTTACTATTGTGATCATACATGTGATCCCTGTCTAATGCTGAATGAGCTGTAATTACTTGGTACTCATTTCGACTGCAACTGGTAATCATCTTCCAGGCAAAAACACGTTACTTAATGACCTATTCGTGATCTAATGAAATGCCAGGTGGATTAATAAACAGGAACGGATGTGTGCTGTGTTTGCTAGGCTTTGGGCAACTGCTGGTCTTAGTTTCGGCTGCACTTGTATGGTACCCGTGCAGTCATCTTCATCTTTACTGTCAGTTGCCACTAAGCCAAACTCAGGATAAACTTGCTATCACTTGTGTGTATAAAGTAATACAAATAGTTGATTGATTATTACCCATCGAATTTATCAACCTACGAACACTACTGGTAATTTCCCAGAAGGGTTACCCACGTAATCACTTTTTAACAAGATTTTTGAAAACTGCCTCGTCCAGTTCAAACGTTAGCGTTTCAGTATTAGTATACTCTACTGAACTCACTGGAGTTCCTGGGTCCAAATGAACGCTGATAGGCTCACACCCTCTTACGTATGGGACCTACATATAGCCTACAAAATCGGGAAATACAGCGGGAGTGCTATTATGTTAATTTTGATTTAGGATAGAACAATTGCCTATTTTTTATGTTATTTAGCAATACATTCACGCATGACTACAACTTGACTGTTAAGCAATGATGTAGTCTACTATGCAATGCGCCTGCCCAATATAACGTATAACTCGTAATTTCGAATGATTTTCGATTGTAGAATGAAGTTCCATATGGTTTGTGACCATAATGGAGCAACATTCCGACCCACTCTCTTAAATGGTGTCAATAGACATAACTTCAGAACACGGCAGAGCCAGTGCTCTGAAACTCAAACTTTTGCTAGGCATATCAACGAAACCCAACGTGAGAGACAAACAAATTTGAAATGTCAACAGGGCAGGTATTACAAAATTTTTCTCATCAAAAGGTTGGAAGCTACGCATAACATTACTAAAGTTGTTGATCCACTTTTATTTGCCGTGTTCAAAGTTGTGCAATAGCTCTACAGACTGAACGTGTGCTAGAAATGTAAAGTATGGCAATTTAAAACAATACTTTGTTCAATGAGTAATCATAACTATGAATAAAAAAAATTTGAAACTCCGATCGAAACCCGCATCGAACACCACTATGCCACAAACTTGTACATCGATACACAGACATATAAATACACAAGGTAAACGTAAAACATAATTTTCTTTAGTTTTTAAAATTTACTTTAGATTTACGTTAAAATTTACTCGAGCCGTAGGAGTCCATTAAAAGGCGAGCCAAGAGGCGTATTGGCAACGAATCGTTCATCAAGCCTAAAGCATCGAGCATCGCCGCATAGTTGGTAGTCTTTTGGTCTTTTATCGGATACACTTCGGAGAGTGTGCGTTAGAATAACATAATCATATTCTGATCGATGTGCCACCGTTACATGATGAATTCAACGGGTACGCTCGAAGCGCTTTGCCTCATCTCGTATTGTGCGAACTACCAAGTTCTGCCGGCATCTCTGTTTCCTGATAGCTATAATCTGCCTGTCTTAAAGTCACGATGTGAATCGATATGTACTAGGTAAGCGCGTTCCTTCGTGGACCTTATCATAGCTTAACAACAGGCAAGTGGTGGTCAAACGCAAGCCTATGTAGGATAAAAAAAATAATATTGTCAAATGCTAGATTTAAGATATTTGAATTCCATTTCAGCCAATTTCAAATCCGGCCGTGGTTTAAAATGGGTGAATCGTGCAATAGTAATCTAGTTCGCATACTTTGGTTTAATTTATATTTTTCCATGTAAATTCCCAATGAATAGTTTCGGGGTAAAGTTTGCCTTCATAATATTAATGTCATGATTTTGAAGCGTGACAATCGGACGTAAAGATATTTCTGAACGGCTTTGCTCGGTTTTAGCGATTTAATGTTATATTAATTTCCATGAATTATTTGTTTTGAAACTTGTGTTTACTTTTATTAATCTTGGTTGTTGGTTTTTATAATTCTCTGGTATGTTGAAAAACTTCTAAACTCAATATTTCCATACTAATTGTCATATTTTGTTATCAGCATCAGAAAAGTGAGTGATATTCACATCTGCTCACACCTTGGGATAATACGTAATAAGACGTAATGCTATGTTATGCTTTGTTACAATAGTGGTAGGGTTTATTTTATCTTAAAGAAATAATATTCTGGGACATAAACACACACGGTTATCTGACCCCATACTTAGCAGAACTTGGTTATGCAAACCTGACTGATAAACTATACATCACTATATTTCTTTTGTAAATACATACTTATAACAAATAAATTCACCCAGACTCAAGACAAATAGACATGTTCACGCACACAAATGGCTGTCTCAGCTGGGAATCGAAGACACGACCAGGTCGCAGCGCGAAGAGCAAGTAGGTATACTACCAATCACGCCACAAGGCCACAAGATAATTTATCATTGTGGTGTACTGATATATGAATATATATATAGATAGGTACCACCGTTGTTACGCTCCGCTCGCCAGTGACCACCATTATCTTAATAGCCGTTGAGGCGAGTGGACGTACGCGAAGTGCAAAACCACCAGAGCTATGTTGCATTTTTATTATTTCTAATATCTCTGGAGAATCCAAGACCCATAATTATCATTTGCTAACAAGATCACTATACATCAGTATTATTAATTATTATAGCTATATCTATTTGTAGGAGTATTTCAATTTACATTCTCTCATATAGCTTGCTACGAAGTTTAATAAAAACTGAGAACTATGTTCGATTTCAATATTTGTTTGTGGCAGCTCGGTAGGTAAGCAAATACGTGTTTAAAAAGTAGTAAAAGTGCAAAAACTAGTTATTGCACGATGCATGAAAGTTTTTCATGCCTCTGATATTGTGAAATAGTTTCTGTTGACGGCATACCTACACAGATTTTTGTACGGAAACATTCGAATTGCTTTGCGAGAAATAACTGTAAAATAAAGGTAATACGCGTACACAAGCAAAATCATAACATTTGGCTATTTCTGTGAAACAGTTTGGAAGTGCTACAGAAAATATTACGCTTATCCCAGCACATCATCATATCGTAAAACACGGATGGCAACAAGGTATGAAAAATCGTATCTTAATAATTCCGTCATCGAATTATAAAAAAGATGTTAGACACGTATGTTTATATTTATCAATAAGTATAACATATTACCTATTAAAATATAACGCATTAGAGATATGGAGTAGGAATACGCCACGTCATACCTCTATATAAAACTTACTAAGGTGTCACGTCATTTGAGATATCACTTGGACGTATCGCCGCAATCTTTAGGTCTCACAAAAAATACGTGTCAGTATAAAAATTTGTCTGATGGACAATTAGTTAGTTAGATTAGTTTAAAAAATGTATAAAATCGGTCCAGAAGATTTTAGAATTTTGAGTGTATTCGTAAGAGGTCATACGTTTCATGTAAATATAGGACAGGTTTAGATTGCGATATTGATGTATCATGAATGTTACGATCACGATTCCATATAGCCACATCGAGCGTCGAAGCTGCTATTAATTGGATCCCGAAAAACGAATGTACGACGCATCCAATTTAGTTCTACTTCACACAGTTTACCTAGATCGCAATATTCGTGTGAAACGACACTTTTTGTAAGGCTCTATGTAGTATTTTCTATCAAATAGTGTCGATAGAGCAATGGAAACAAGTGGACAAATTTGCAGATTGAAGCTAGGATCCGGTCAAGTGCGGCCCTGCGCATAAAGGGTTCGGTGCCATTTTTAAGAGGCATTCACCTTGTAAAGCCAACTTAGTGAAAGTTATCCTTAAATTCATTATTTCGTAGCGTGACTTTTTTTTCGAATTTACTACTAATGGTTTAGGTGGTTAGTTGAAGGTGCTATGAAACGATGGGAAATTTCATCTTTCATCTCCTAGCAGTAACAGCGACCAATAATTAGCTAACCAGCTACGGATGTAAAAAATATTGATGAAAGTGCGCTGAAACATAGTTGAACTCTCTATTCCGTTACTCGCAGAGTCTAATGGGGCTGGCTGGTTGATAAACGGTTTGTTTACGTGACAGTACGAAAGCAGGACTGATGGTGTGACGTGTTCTGCTAGAAAAGTCCCAAAATTCTTTTTGCTTTGTAGCGAAATCTGAACCCGACGACCAGAGGCAAACGCGTTATCCCCTAATCCAACGAGGTAGGTAGTCATATAGTTACAATATTATGTATATATGTAGCTATTTCTACAGCTCTCAATAGGACAGTGCCCTAAGCCGCCCATCAAAAAGGGTCACCCCAACACTTGTGAGCGCCTTATAAAATATCATTTTCCAGCTTTTTACCATAGTGTTTATGAAGGTGGCTATAAACAGTTTATTTCATAGTTGGCAGTCCCTTTTTGGAGAAAAATACGTGATGTAATCTGAGTAACAAAACACTCATAAAATACTTGTATAATATTTGCGACAAAATAAATTATAACGTTACTAAAATTGATTTAGAAAATGTTTTATTAAATTCACTTCAACCCTTTTTAGTGTCCCACTGCTGGGCACCGGTCTTCTCTCAACTAAGTTAAGAGAGTTTAGGACTTAATCAACACACGCTGGCCAAGTGCGGGTTGGTGGATGTCACATGTCCTCGAATCATGGTCATGGTGTTTTGAGCCATCTTTTGGGGTCATATTGCTGGATATTTATTTGCTTAACTACACTATAACATTTAATTCAGAGAAGCATTTTAATAAAATATTATTAATTATGATTTTTTAATTCTTAAAGTAACACTTTTTCATGATTGTTTTTAATTCCTGCAAAATCACTCATATACAAACAAGTCAAAATTGGTATAAATACGATATTGCACATGCAGCTGTGCGCTTGATAGGGCCACTGACCGCTAATTTTACGCCGCATGCTTTCATCGATATTATTACGAATAGATCTTCTATAATTTGCTGACTTTAAGTTGTCTAGGATAAAAAAATAAAAAATGTACTGAAAATAAAAATAAATGTGTTCTATTACTGATACAGAACCTAAAAAAATGCAAAGTATTCCTTTTTGAAAAAAAAAGGCAGACACTATTTTGGCCCACAAATTGAAACATCGATCTTGCCAACAAAGCAGATATACCTATTTCAGGTACAAAAGGAGATAAATAACTTTGCTGTCACTAACCCTTTATCAATAATCTCCATATAATATACCAAATACGGCGTGTATTAACATTTTGTGATATATGCCAGTACGACCGCGAGAAGACCGTCATTATTTTGCGGTGTAATAAAAATGCCATTGGGGATGCTCAATATTTTTTATATGAAAGGTATGCTTTACCTGGTATTGTGAAACGAGGAATTACTGGAATAGCAAGATAGCTTTATGTAGGATGTGAGGTGAGGTTTATCATTCCCGACCTTTATACTTTAGATTGGCTCATTGTGTTCTAGTCGTTGTCATCCCTTTTAATATGCATGTATGTATCTTTATTATCAAATTTCACAACATTACAATATTTCATTGCCCCACAAAACTACTAGTGTCCCGCTGCTGGGCGGGCACGGGCAGCCCGTACCACTGCGCCACCGCTACACAGTTGTACAGTCAATTCGCCTGGAATTGTTTACCTGAGCAAGTTATGGCAGCAGAGAATGCCAACCAGTTTGAGAATCAACTTGACTCTTACAATGAAAAAGAGTCAAATTGATGCTTCAACTTTCCGTTGTATTCTAATGACATTATAGCAGTTATTCATTGCCTCAAAACATGAACAAAACGACGTTTTGTAAATCTGAAACCTAGCTAGAATGCCTAGTATGCTAAATTTCATGAAAATCGTTGGAGCAGTTTTCGAGATTCAGTTTATATACAAAGAATTGCTCGTTTAAAGATATAAGATATATTTTTTTCTCTAAATGGAGTTTTTTCGCTTCAGTGAAAATGTCACTCCGTAAGTATTACAAAACTATTTATGATAACAAAGAGAATAACTTATCTATCCTTAAGACTAAGTTTAACTAGATGTAACTGTTTGCCTGCACCTTCCGAGAAAGGTTTAGACAACACACTATTAAAATTATTACGAGAGTTATTAGTAGGTACCTCTAAACAGTTGGTCCATGTATATTAGATAGATAGATACACACTTCAACACTTCAACACTTTTAGTGTCCCACTGCTGGGCATGGGTCTTCTCTCAACTATCTTACGAGTTGAGAGAGTTCAGGCCTTAATCCACACACGCTGGCCAAGTGCGGGTTGGTGGATGTCACATGTCCTCGAATGATTAGTTCTTAGACATGCCGGTTTCCTCACTATGTTTTCCTTCACCGATATTGAGCAGCGGCGATGAAATAATTCACACAAAGATGTGTGGGCACGACTGGGTTCGAACCCGCGACCTTATATTTCTAAGGCGAGGCCCAAACCACTGCGCCGCCGCTGCTTGATAGATACATTCGTATTATATTGTAATCGTTCTACTTTCCGAACTCAACAAAGTTCAAGCTACGATTCCGCACAAAGGAGCTCAATTTGTACCGCTTTAGCTTGTTTCAACTTCTAACTTTACAAGTAAAACAACTTATGATTGTATGCAGCCTGCGTGACTTGCATGTTTATTTTGTAAACATTTATTTTAATATGCTGTCTTCCTGTTTGTGTTTTCATGTAAATCCAGTCTCGGTGACAGAGTAATTAAATTTGGATTTTCAGGTTGACCAAAAATTCAACCGCATCTTCCATGACTTTAGAAAATTTAACGCGGGACGTGTAACAGGGAGCTTCTAGCACTAAATTGTTTCTATATGCCGACCGTTTAAATCGCGTATCGCCATCTGAGATACAAAGTCATAAAACATTAATTAAATCTCTTAAAGAACTATTTAACCACAGATAAAAGTAATGTAAGACTATTCGTCACTAATATCCATATCGCTTGAATCATCATCACTATCTGTGCAGCTTGGGCAGTCAGAATCTTGGCGATAGGCGATACGCGAGTTAAACGGTCGGCCTGTACCAGGTTTTTAGGGAGGCGTGTTAACCACACATGAAAAAGTTGAAGCGAAATATAGTCGTCGGAGCCAGAGGAACCAATAAAAAACAATTTAATTTGAACTTACTTCAATTAAAATGAAATATTAAAATTTAATTCTTATTAGCTAATTAGCCTAGCTACCAGTTTCGATGTGTGAAACTAAGTGTTTGAGGCGAACCGGATGCGGTGTCGGGTTCGCTCCTAGGCAGGCTTGCACGTGTCGCGTCGTCAGCATTTCCCTTGGTCGTTTACGTCAATACTTCATTCCTTGAATTGAAACTGTTGCCATGCCGATTGTACAGGCGTTGATGTGAATGTGTCGTTAGCAGGCAGCGTTAAGGTTCGAAGCATAACAAGCGTCTTTACATTTTAATGCTCAAATAAATAAAAAACACACACAAACACAAAACATGAACAGTTTAAGCATACAAACTGTTCATGTACTTCGGCAGAGGAGAACGCGTGCGCATAACAGGTCTTTGTTAAATGTTCTAGTAATAAACCTTTAACCATAAATGAAAACGTACGTCTGTGTGTTTGTGTATCTGTACACAAGTCTGTAGCATCATATTTCTTAAACGAAAGGAAGGATTTTGATACGATTTTTTTCTATTAGCGATCGTACTCAGATAAGTTTAACTTATCTAGATACTACATACCTTTGATAGGTAAACTGACCTTAGTGATCGTCAATTGTTTTAGATCTTAGTCCCTCCTATACAGTTTCTATTCATATTTTATTATTCAGGAAAGTATTACACTAGAACCAGATATGTGACCGGCCTCTGGGCACTTCTGCCAGTAATATTTAATAGGGTGCCAAGCAAACAAGAAGTCTGCGTACATTTTTAAGTTAAATTGCTACCTCCGTATTTGCTATTTTTCTCATCATTTTTTATTGTATTTTATTTTACTGTCATTGTTATAAATAACAAGAATCTCTTAGAAAAAATGCCTGGTGGGTGGTTAGTGATCCTGACTGCTAAGCCGAAATTCGTAGGTTCGATTCTCACCCGAGACAAATCTTTGTAATGAACACGATTGTTCGTTTTCTGTCTGGGTGTAATTTATCTATATCATGTATAATTTATGTTTGCATTAAAAAATATATTTATGTTGTACAGTGTATTCGTAAACAAGAAAATATGATTGCTTAACTTGGGACTAGATGGCGCTGTGTGTATGTGTTAAAATATTAATATTATAGGTTAAGTTCTAAGTCTTATAACCAAAATTTGCTCAAATAGTAAAAATACATACCTACTTATGTACATAGCGTCACGCCTGTGTTACTCAAGGTGTAAGGCAGAGGTGAATATCACCCACTTGCGGCTATGTTTAGGTCCCATACGTAATAGCTCACCCAGCTTATTGCCATTCGTCGAGCACAGTTAACTCCGAGCTATAACTAAGATTCTCATATATCAGAAAAGGTATTTGCGCTACCTGGGAATTGATCTGGGGACCACGCGAACATGCTTACCACTACTGACCACTAGGTAGTTAAAATAAAAATAAAGTGTAAATAAATCTATATTCAATTTATTTGGAATTCTGAAACGCTTGTGTATATACTACCCTACTATTATTTACGAACATGGTGTATTTTATTGTGTTGACAACAATCGAAGCGAATTCACGGCCTTTTAAAAAGAGGTATAGGTACAGTCAGTGACAATAATGTATCGATTTAGCGAATACAACAGAATTTACGATAAAGACCTACCTGATGAATTGTGTAAGTAAATACCAATAACAAAACCAGTATAAGGATGAATCGATACCTCAGAAGTATCGAAACTTTTACTCGATACTGCATTTGTCTTGAGGTATCGATATTGAGAGTCAGCCGCTGGTTTTTTTTTGCATCGGCATTCGGCATTCATTCGTTTTGCATCGCATTTAAATCGATTTCGAGTAAAAATTCGAATAAATATAATAAACAGTATTAATATTATTTATTATAAATAATACAAGTAATTAATTACATACAATCCCCCGTATTCATAAACGTCTTATAAGCTCAATATAGATAAAATTGGTTTATAATTCGTTTGTCTTTGTCTGTCATCTTATCATTTATACTAGTAAGAAAGCGACAAAGTCCATTTTAACTAAAGAGTCTTATAAGATTTTTATGAGTAAGACCGTACTTATCTGTTTCTAAACGAAGGCCCTCTTTCTTGAGTGTAAAAAAAATTAAGGAAAAATGCTTTTGTGGTGGTCCCGAATTATAAGATTTTCTAATGATTATACTTAATAATGATTATTTTGAATGATTATAATAATAATGGCAAGTGACACGATATGAGTATTTTTGGACAGATATCTACTCGGTACTCAGTTGTAAAAAATTTGGTACTCATTATCGAAAAAAATATTGAGTAGGTACTTAAATTAACTTCAAAAGAGTTTGTTACTATACCGACTTACATTTATGGCAAATAATACAAGGTTGGATAACATAAAGGAGCAACAATTTCGACCCACCCTCTTAAATGGTGTCATCAGACATCGCACCGGAATATGGCAAGGCCGCTTGGTGGTGCGCCTTTGTCTGATGGGTGGTCACTAACAACGGCCGAAGCCTACCACCACTTCACCTGATTTGCACCACCCGGGGATCACGTATGGGGATTTAGATAAAAGGTACGAAGGTGACTCAGTCCCCTTATTTTATCAGTTATCGGGTTTCCATAACACAAGCTCTGCTTAGTTTGGGATCAGATGGCCGTGTGTGTGTGTTAATGTCCCACTATATTATTATTAATTGTAAGGATAAGGTTTTAAATTATTTCCGCTAATAATGTTACCTTACAAGGCTTTTGGTATTTTACTTAGATAAAAATGCAAGCCGTAGTTATACTCATACCTAAAACACTTAAACCTATTAAAACAACCCAATCATCCTTCATTACTCGCTAATATACACAAGTACACTTTAAAACGAATTTTCTACTCAAACAGAAATCATGTTATAATAATTTACAGGGCGCAATAAATAATCACATAACGTGCGTGTTGTGGCAATAAGGATGTAAATAGGCTCATGGTGGGGTGATTCGTTATCATTAACTAAAGAGTTTTTATATCATAAGTATAAAAATATGGAGTAAGTTAACACATAATGTATGCTTGTTTGGGTTAGAGATTCGGAGATTTTACAACAACACAAATATTTGAATTTCATTTGAAATCTCTCGGAAGTTATATTTAATATGGCTTTAAAACGAGATCGTTCTTACATCACAGGAGTAGTAGGTCACGATTTTTTTAATAATTATTATTTTAAATCATTTATTACACACGCTTGGTCCTTATAATAATACCTATGTACCAAGTTATACCTACATAAAATAATATTGAAATGAAAAATAAAATCACAATTGACAATAATTATTATTAAAATTATAGTTAAAGAAAAACAAATGTTTTAAACTTAAAAAAATAATAAATAAGTTATCAAAGTTTCGAAAATTATAAAAATAATAATAATAATAATAAAAACAAAAAAATCATTACAATATCATCACTTTCGCTGCAAGTACCTTAATAGAAAATTAAATCGTGTTACGTCTTCAATATTTTAATTTAATAACAAGATAAGTCTATATTTAAAGTATTCAAAAACTGTTTGAAAATAGTAGTACCTAATATAATTGAATAGATTTGAATGATAGATTACTATTTAGGATAGGTACTTAATTAAAATTTGACTGTATATTTAGGTATTTTGACATTATATTTAATTATTGACATTCTTTCTTCGAATTATAATTATATTTCAGTTCTTAATTTATTTGACATCATATTATTGTTATTTTATCAATTAAAATTGCGCTTTATTATAATTGCATGCCTATGTAATGGCAAAACGTGGAGATCAATATTATTTATGTAAACATCATTAATGTAAATTCCATTTTTGGAATGAAATAAATGAATTATGAATCTAATCATTCAGTGGTTTGTCAGAAGTCTAAGTTCAGCCAATGACATAGTAAAAGATAAAAGATTAACCCCCGTATTCATAAACGTATTTAAGCTCTTCTATCTTTGTCTGTCATCTTGACATTTATACTAGTAAGAAAGAGACGAAGTCCATTTAACTAAAGAGTCTTTTAACTTTTTTATGAATAAGGCCGTAAGTAAAAAGGTACTAGGTATAAATTACGAACTGAGTAGTTGATTAACCTTTCAACCACCCGTGTCAATCAAACATGCATATTTTTTGTTCCGTTTCCATCTATTGCACCTACTATTTTATTGTGTTATGTTATTTATTGAATTGAAAATTTTTAGGATAAAGCGCCACAAACACAGCAACAGGGATTACGACAAGGTATGTAAAATCGTATTTTGATTAGTCCGTCAATAAGATAATAAAAATGTTACGTATTTTTTGTTTTATCATTGAAATGAAACGATATTAAGATAACGCATTAAAGTACAGGAGTGCGTTAAGTCATACAGAGGAGTTTACGTAAGCATGACGTCATTCGAGATTTCACTTAGACGCATCACCGTAATCTTAAATCTCACAAAAAAAGGAAAAATAAGTTTCCAATATTTCTAATTTATCTATGTGACGAACAAAAAAATATAGAGACTATAGAAACTATTGAGTTTTGATAAAAAGAAAAGGTTACAAGATTTAAAAAATTCTAGAAATTGTATGTATTGTGTCTGATTCTCCGAGGTGACCTGTTTTATTTGTAGGGTGGACCGTAGGTCCACACGACGCTTATCGGAGATTGGGTTTACAGAGAGCTTAAGCTATCTTGGTGCATGTGACGGATAAGAAACCAATTACACAACATAGACTGGCTTTTGGAAATTATTATTTTTGACCACCAAAAAAAGGGCTCTATTTAGAAAGAAAAGAAAGAAAAAACATTTATTTGACACAAACAAGACACACACAACCAAAATAAAAAAGAAGTATCTAGAAAAAAAAACAATACAAAATAACTAAAAAAGGATCCACCAGTGTCAAACTGTCTATGTTTGACATTGATGGGTCACACGTACGTTGCTCAGTAAAGCTGTAAGTACCTACCGGAGGCGACACACAGCACTGATTTTATTAAGTTAATATTAATTTCACACAAAATTACGAGATTAACACAACATGCGCTTATAGAAACATAGTGTCACGCAACGTCGATATTAAATCGGTGGCAGGTCGGCCGTGTTTGCCCAACAATATTATATTTCCATGAATTCCCAAACGCGTGTCGTAAATGCAAATATTGAAGCAAGTATCAAGGTTTGCTGCAAACTAGATTTTGTTATATTTGCCTGTTTGTGCCAATGTTTGAACAAGCAATTTGGTACACGTCGGCACAATCATTGGATTTACAGAAATGTCTTCGTAATTCAATGAATTTGTGTTTGAATAGTTAAACTAGTGTTTATTTAGGATTTTACTTAGTTGAAAGTTACTTAAGTACCTTTTTTGTTGTTAAAAAAGAGTTTTAGTTTTTTTATTTCATAATGTTCTACTTTACTGTTTAAAGTAATTCAATTACAAATTACTTGAGCAGTGTGGTCTAGGACTCTACTTTAAGATCGTTATTTGTATTGTTTAGTTGCCGTCAATATCAGTAAAATAAATATTGAGGAGACCGGTGTATCCTATTACAAAACAAACATTAGAGGACATGTGAAAACTATCACTTGGCCAACGTACGTGGATTAAAGATTAATGTAGTCAAAAGACCAGAAGGAATTATTATTTTAGTTAAGACATTCGGTTCTACCGCCTGGGGTAAAGGAGTTCTTGAGTAGAGTCCACGAATTGGCAAACGTAGCGTAGTACGCCCTAGACTAGGTGCAGTGACGATCTCAGCAGGGCGGCTAGCAAGAACTGGATGATAAAAGCCGCGGATCGTGCTCAGTGGTTTACTGAAGAAGCGGCTTACGTTCAATAGTGGACTAGAACAGGCTGATGATGATGATTTACTCGGGTAACTTTCTTGTAAAATTAAAATCATGTTTATTGAAATACTTTTTAGGCTGCTCTAATATTGCTCTCTCTCTCTCTCTCTCTTTTTAGTAATTGAGTAAATTTTGTAATTAATATGAGTCTATTGACTTACTGAACCTTTAGAAAGATCATGCTGATAATTTTATTTGAGTGGAACGAAGTTCATTGCTGCGGCTTACGATCAAACAGAAATATTTATCTAATGAAAATGTATTGTATCCAGACAACCATTTCTTCTCTTTCATTCTCTCTCTCTCTCTCTCTGTTTCATTTGTTCACAACTTATCAATTAAAAATAGTTATAAACCACAAGCTAATTAGTAGAGCGATACTTAGACATTTTAACACGAAACTGGTATTGCGTTCCCGTCTGACGAGGTACATGAATAGTTTGCATGTATATACTGTTCATGTTTTGTGTATGTGTGTAGCTTTTATTTACGTGTACATTTGAAAAGACGCTTCAATTTTTACATGTGTGCTGTATGTGGTTACCTCCCCTCCCCCTAAAACTGTTAGAAAGAATTAATTACTAGAAGTTCCGTATAACACCTCCCGTGTTAAATCCTCTAAGGTTACGATATAAGTTAGGAGAGCGCAGGAGCCCAGCTATTCAGTGTCTATAGGTATCTGGTCGGTGGAAACACCATTAACGAATAATGCCGCACTAATAATATAAGAATCGATACCAATTTAACGACTTTATCCGACACCTGTTAATATTTAACGTGTCCACCGCTATACTAACTTTTCAATGTACATTCGGCAACAAAAGTTTATGAATAATTAATATCCTAAACTATAATAAGCTTCCGTCACAGTCAGGTACCGACTTTTCGTTTGTCTCATTAGAAATACGCTAGATATACTTTTTGTAACTGCCTCAATACCCCAGTCGAGATAAAAGACTTCTAATATACTTAGAAAGTCTTAGTTGCAGTTATTTGGACTAGTGCATGTTAATCGGCAATAGGTTCGCCCCTATTCAGAAAAGTAGGTGATATTTACCTTTTGCCTACACCTTTCGGTAATACAGGTGTAACGCTACTTAACATCAATTTTTAGTGTTGATAATATTTCCAAAGCATCAGTTAAGACACAATAATAGTTTAGGCGCATTTGGGCTAATTCTCATACTTACAATATTGTATACTTACTTATTACATTAGTTCAATTAATGTTAATTTATTCTTAAAATAATGTCATTTATCTCATATGAATGAATAAACATGTTTATATACATAAAGACTGTACTTATTTTAATAAACATTCCAAAACATTGAGAAGTAGCCCTAATCAGAAGTAGCCATAATGAGAAGTATTCCATTAGCGAGTCGGTTGCCATTATGAGAATTAGCCCAAATGCGCCTAAACCATAATAATATCTACTAATTCGGTTGGTTTAAAATATTTTAGGTATAAAAGTAATCCCTGTTGTATACATGAGACCGTCAGCAAAAAAGCAAAAGTAGTTAAATCTTTTTGTTTTTTTTATTATCAACATAGTTCTGTAAGCCATTGTTACTAACAAATATGGACTTACGATGTCTGAAATAAATAATTTTTATTTCATTATTTTTTATTTTGTCAAGAAAATTGAAAATAAATATGATTTTTTTCAAACCGTGTACTTTCACCACTAGTTCAAAGATGGAGCAAACAGCTAGTTTATATTAGAAGCTGAATAAAAATTATGTCTAAATCATGAATATTTTTTAATTATATTCCCAGAATGTCGTTCTAACTTTTGACAGAACTGTACTATACTAATAATATTAGTGTAAGTGGAACCCTACTTGTGAGGGGATGACAGGTCACTTGACGTCGGGTAAATATTGTGAATGTCTTTTACATACCCTACTCGTGACTTTTAGTTTATGTAAATTTTACCCAAGTATTAATAAATGTATTTTAAGCTCATTATAGCTAGAATAGGTTTATAATTCGTTTGTCTTTGTCTGTCATCTCGACATTTATACTAATAAGAAAGAGACAGAGAAATATAAGGTCGCCGGTTCGATTCTCAGTCGTGCAACATCTTAGTGTGAATTGTTTCACCGCCGCACACACAAGCAAATAACTTTTTTTTTTTATTTAAACGGTATAATATATATGGGTACTGACGTAAGTAATACAGTTATTATTAGCGGCCAGTCTAAACTGACTAGCAGCGGTGGCAGTTGAAATATAAGGTCGCTGGTTCGATTCTCAGTCGTGCAACATCTTAGTGTGAATCGTTTCACCGCCGCACACACAAGCAAATATATAATTGCTCAATTTGGGACTAGAGGGCGCTGTTTAGAATTATGAAAATATTATTATTATTAAACTAAGTTTTTTGTAAATCGAACGAAACCTCTTACTTGTTTATCTATGACTTCATTAAGGCATAGCATAGATGGCCATCGTATGTTAAAAAAACATTAAGTCTTAAGACAAACAATATTTTTTTTTATTGAAACTGTACCTTATTTTAACAATAACATTAATTTCAGGATCCAATGTGCCTTTGGCATTAGTAGGGATAAAGTTATCGTGGTATAGGCCTTAACAAACAGCTTCCAAATTACTCTGTCAATAGGAACCCTCGTCCAATACGGTCTAAAAAGACGACTGCTAAGAATTAATTATTAACGTTTTCCTACTTCCAACTACTATTATGAATGCGAATATTATGTTTGTGAGAATCGATGTTTGTTAGTCTTTCATAGTAAATCTACTAAATAGATTCGGAAAACATTCCAGACACATGGTATCTTATTAGTAGACAAATGTCGAAAAAATGGTGGATATCATTGAAAAACAAAAGAAATCGTCATTTTTGTTAGACAAATGTCTATTAGAGATAAATGTCGAAAGAGCGAAATTCGAGGCCCTGTGCGTACTTTGAGAAATTAACCTAAATTTATTTTAAGAAACATAAATATTTTTAATTTTTGTAAGCCAACGGATGTTAAGTTTTGATACTGATTGTACGGTCACCCGCGCGCCGTTGTATCAGCTGTGAGATCGACAGGTCCCTGACCGGTAATTTATGCTGCGCATTTGTCATCAATTTTACGAATAGATCATCCATAATTTGCTGATTTTAAGTGAAATAAAAAATTTAATAAAACGTGTTGAACAAAATATGTACTTATACTGATCCAGAACCACAAAAAAATTACTCACTGGTTAAAAAAAATGTTGTAGGTATAGGGTACTGGCTTGTTTGTTGTCACCTGATTTACACCACCCGGAGATCACGTGTGACGATTTAGTTTGGAAGTGCACCACAGATAAACATGACTCAGCACCCAAACAAAATAAAGAAAAGTAAGACAAGCAAAACGAAATACTCGGCGATCAAACAAAATGGCGCGCCAGAGGACAGTGACATGCCTGTACTAAGTACGGCGGTGTTGCGTGCGGCACTAAGCAGTCGTCAGTTCGTACATACAAAGCTACTTGACAAAACCGCACCGCCGAGCGGATTTGCCGTATTCCGGCGCGATGTCTGGTGACACCATTTAAGAAGGTGGGTCGGGATTGTTGCCCTTTGTGATATCCAACCAAATGGAGCCATTTTAGCCATTCCAATGCCACCTTTCTAAGCGAAAATCATTCATTATCGCGAGAGAATCGATATATTAGGCGAGCGCGTCGCATCATAACTACATCATTGCTTAAAATCAGGCAAGTTGTAGTCAAGCGCAAGCCTATTATAAAATAAAAAAATAAATAAACTGTTTTCGAGATACTTTGAGTGCGAACACTTACTCGCCGCACACACTTCCCCACGTGACTTTATGCTTTTGGCATATTACGCAGATAAAGTCGCGGGCGAAAGCTAGTAACATACAATAACTCTAGATTAAAAATTTAGTAATCCCCGTCCTTTATTTTTTTAGCTAAGAACACTCCCGACTAATTCATCTTTCAAACAAATAAATGAAATCGAAATCGGTTCATCCGTTGGGGAACTACAATGCCACAGACACATCAAAGTTGTAATACCCCGTCGTTTTTGCGTCAGGTGTTAAAAAAGCTATACTAACAATCAATAATAATAATAATATAGTGGGACATTAACACACACGGTCATCTGATCCCAAACTAAGCAGAGCTTGTACTATGGAAACCAGATAACTGGTAATATACTACACTTTTCTTTTGTAAATATACTTAAATATAGATAATTACACCCAGACACAAGACAAACAGACATATTTAAACTAATGTTTGTCTCGGGTGGGAATTGAACCCACGACCTGCGGCGTGAAAAGCAAGTATCTTACCGACCACACCACCAGCCCGTCAATTACAACTACATGTGTATAATAGCGATTTCTGCCAATCAATGTATCACAACAACTAACCCATCATAAATTAACCCCTATTCCTTCTTACAAAGGTTTACCATATTATCTAAGGTAAGGGCACAAACGGCCCGCGCCTACCAACAGTATTATATTCTGCAAATTGAAATCTCTGAGCAACCGAACCGGGGCCCCTAATCTTCTAAATTATAATACTCAAAACAATAAACTGAGATTTAGACTGTCATTTTGTGAAAATTATGCTCTCCGAGTCATCTGAGGCAGTAAAGAGTGGATTATTTAGATATTTTGTGTTTATTTTGTTATTGGTAAGGCTTTAGAACGATTGCGTAATTTATTTAAGCTTGTTAAACTCCAATACACAGAGTTAAAATGCCAGACGAGTGACACGCGGGTTAAACTAAAAGACTTCCTTAGAATGCTGTTAAGAGTAAGTAGAATTAAAAAAAACACTTTAACGATGTGATTACTGAGATTCAAACCAGATTCAAACAAACACCATACCGTGTGTCGCTACGAGACAGACTGTAGTTACTACGGCGTAGCAATAGTATAGCTACTAAGCAAACTGTAGTTACTACGGCGTAGCAATAGTATAGCTACGAAGCAAACTGTAGTTACTACGGCGTAGCAATAGTATAGCTACGAAGCAAACTGTAGTTACTACGGCGTAGCAATAGTATAGCTACGAAGCAAACTGTAGTTACTACGGCGTAGCAATAGTATAGCTACGACGCAAACTGTTGTTACTACGGCGTAGCAATAGTATAGCTTCGAAGCAAACTGTAGTTACTACGGTGTAGCAATAGTATAGCTACGAAGCAAACTGTAGTTACTACGGCGTAGCAATAGTATAGCTGCGACGCAAACTGTTGTTACTACGGCGTAGCAATAGTATAGCTACGAAGCAAACTGTAGTTACTACGGCGTAGCAATAGTATAGCTACGAAGCAAACTGTAGTTACTACGGCGTAGATATAGTATATACCGATAGTGTTAAGAACTCCAAACGGTCATAATTAAAGTAAGCTTTAACTTTAATAAACTTAGACGGAGGAGCTAAAGCTGATTTTTAATTATGATATTATAATTTAAGTAAAGATTTTTTTACTAAAAATCTAGTGTAGCTACGTCACTAAACATTTGATATCAATCATTGACGTATATCGATAACAGTAAACTTTTCAACATAATAGAAAATAAATAATGGCGTGCCAGCATCAACCTTACGTTTGGAACCTAAAGAAGCGTGTCGTAAAGTTTAAGTATAAGGGCTAGAGCATACCGGAACCGGACAGCTAAGCACACGTGCACGTGAACGTACCATTTCTGTTCTTTTTGCTTGCGTAATGCGGTCGGTGCGGTCGGACGCATTTTAAAACATATTTGTCTTTATTATATTTTTTATTCTTTATTGTAGACAAAACCCTTCCATAAACAATGAATAAATAGGAAGCAGCACATGTACATAGGAAAGCTTTATTCAAATGTGAATTTTCTACCAGCAAATCCTAGGCAAAGAAACATACTATGTACGTGAATAAAATTTCTAATATATATCTCAAATATATACTAAATAGAAATATGATTATAATTATATTATTGATATAATAATGATAATTTGTCTGGCTATCTAAGTAGTCACTCAATTAAAAAAAAGTGTTCTTGTAATCTTCCGTTGAACATATCGAACGAAGAACTCGCACGTGGGAGAGAATTTCACAAACGCACCGCGCGCACAGTAAATCAGCCATCGTAACAGCTAGAAGTGTGAGTGGACATTCAAAGAAGAAGAGAGAAGACTGAACAACATACTTTGCCCGGGGGAGCTAAATTTAGTTACTTTCGGAAGTCTGAGATATGGTCATATACATACTTGTATAAACCCATACGACTTTGCATGAATGTTTTGAAGTAATAGTACTTCGCGCAGACGGTTCAAGGTAATGTATGTATGCACTGCACAACAAAACATATTACGGGCATTGTCTATCTGTTTCTACTCGTCCCCAAGCGACATTAATAAACCGTTTTTGATATTTACTCGTGCTAATGCGACCTAAGGGTTAGTTATATGTGTAAGTGCGTTTAATTCCGAAGAGGTAACCGTTACAACTGTTAGTGTAGCTTAAAAAAAGTAATATTCTATTGCTGTATCTATCTATAGTCGGTCGACCAAAGAGGAGCGACTGCGATGTCATCGGAAAACGTATTATGTTGTTTAGGTGCCTACGATACTAAGTGTAAGTCCAAAGTGCTCCTCACCGTATACATGCACAAGCAGTAGGTATACATTAAATATATGTGCATACCTAGTGTGCTCCGGCCTTTAGGCCAGACAGTATCCGTCACGCTAAATTAGCATCCTATGAAGAATGTTGGAGCAAAAGCATCGCGTGAAACCAGTAACTTTTCTAAGGAATTTGCAATTTTTATCAAGGAAAATGTTTCAGAGTTTTATTTCTGTTCTGTTTTGTTTGAAAATGTGTCTCAGGGCAAGCCTTACTTTAAGTAAATGATTTAAATTTGACAAATACGGTATTTAGCATTACTAGTTAATCAATTGAGTAACGAGTATCTTGATATTTTTCACATTGCCATATTATTTGAGTCCATTTACCTATAATTTAGTGTTTCTTGTGCGTGAAGGTACTTTCTAATTTAGTTAGTTCCATGATTCAATAAAAGTCGTACAATTTTTTTAAAAAGGACCCTCAAAACTTCCTTTAAACCAAGAAATCTATTTTCGTTTTTAATAACGTTATTAATATATTGGTTATGATCTTTTACAATAATAGGTAGTAAAACGCGTATGACATATACGAATTCTGTCGTCATATGGACACATGTGACGTTTACTTCGTCACTCAGTTCTTACTGTCGAAATCAGTATCTTTTACAGACAACTGGCTTTTTAACTTTTCCGACAACGTATATAACTCGGTTAGGAAAAAAAAGTCATATAAAGGCAGTCAGCCTTCATGAAGGCAGAATTGTTGCAGTAGATATGTTTTTGTAAAAGAAGTCAATATTGAAAATATTGAATGAGTAAATAGTTCTTGATCTAAATTTTGTCGACAGTTAAAATAAGATTAGTCACAGAATAAGCCTCTAAGCCTCTGAGAGTGGTGTAGTGGTACGGGCCTCGCCTTAGATATATGAGGTCGCGTTCATTATTACATCGCCGCAGCTCAAACGATGAAGAAAAACATCGTGAGAAAACTGGTATGTCTAAGAACTAATTATTGGTGCTCGGCTGTGGGACACAAGGGTTGAAGTGAAGGCTCTAAGACTATTTCTATTAGTGAAAGATTTGCGGGGATATTAAATAAATATAAATATTTTTGGGACGTTAACACACATCTGGTCACATCTGGTCCCAAGCTAAGCAGAGCTTGTGTTATGGAAACCAGATAACTGGTATATACTATACATATAATACTTTTCTTTTGTAAATATATACTTAAAATAGATATTTACACCCAGACTCGACACAAACACAAATGTTCATCGTTAATGTTTGTCTCAGGTGGGAATCGAACCCACGACATGCGGCGTGAAAAGAAAGTATCTTACCAACCACGCCACCGCCGGCCGGCCAATATTATCGCGTTCCTCTATTTTTTAACAAAGACGGTCTTTCGGAGAGTGTATAGAAATATGTGACACCTTGCGGTAGTCCGTAATAATCGAGGGCTGGTTTCAATTCCAGTGTTAAGTTACGAGTATCCGAGTAATGTGTCAGCTACAATCAAAAGGTTTGCGAATCATAATGATGCCGACGTTTTAATGGCGCTAAGTTTGGTAAACTAGTTGGAGAGTTTGTGGTTGTTTGGAGTGTAAGTACTTTCCTAATTGTTTTGGACAAAACGTTGTACTTAGAATAATGATGATATGGAAATCGATAGACCGTTTCATTATAAAATTGATCTAAAAAATCAACAAAACGTTACTGTCTCGGTGGTCATTATGAGAAGTTTTATGAACTAATAATTTGAGGACATGAGACATCCACCAACCCGCACTTAACAAGCTTTTTTTAACGGCTAAACTCTCATAACTCGTAAAATAGTTGAAGACCCGTACCCAATAGTGGGACAATAAAAAGAGTCGAAGTGAAGTCTAAAGCAATGCTACCAGCTTTCAGGCGTAAGTCCTAGAGGAACCCTGAAGAAAAGGTTGAAGTGAATGAATATATCAAATAGAATTTAATAGAAAATCTAGTGCCCGATGAGATCTATAAGGTGCGGAATGTGCGCATGTAAACCTCTGGTGTTGAAAGCGTCCATACTGTTTACCGCTACTGTGACCGCTCATCAGTAGGGCCGTAAGCTTGTTAGTCAACTTAGTAGTTTAAATAAGGAAAATAAATACTGAATATACAATTTTCGAACGATTGTAAGCTTTTTTAAATTTCGAATCAATGTTTTCAAACAACTCAAAAACGCTCAACTGATTTTAATAAAATTTTAGTAAGACCACCTGGAAAATATACCCCTTGAAACAAAAAAGAATTATATAAAAACGAATGGAATTATCGCGTAATATAGAAGAAAAGACACAGTCGAAAGTGGGTTGAAAATTAAAGTTAAAATAAAACTGGTTCAGTGGTAATTTGCTCTCCCACAAAGCGTAGCATAAAGTAGTAATGACATCGTATCACGAATAATGATGATGAAACAGTACACTTCTGTAATCTCTGTAAATCGTGTTGATGTTAATTGTACCGTCTGATTGTATAAACCAATCCAAATTTGTCGACGCTTAAACAAGGTGAGCCGGAAAGGCCATACATTATTTTATTTTTGAAATGAAATACTTAGAACCCATCGACTAGACTATGTTTTGGTCTAGTAATACAAATGACGCCACAAACTTGACTTCTGAGTCGCAAATTAGTCCCTAATTGTTATTTAATTTATGCTAGCGTTGTTTGTATGGACTCTAACAACAACCTAACTATGTGATATTACAGTGTACCTACCTAAAGTTATTACCAAAAAAAAATTGCCTACAAAAAAACTAAGTAGGTAATTTTAATTCTATGTAAAAAAAAAACAAGTTCTCATATTATTTACGAACACCTTCAAGAAGTCAAATTAACCTTGTATATCGAATTGACAGACTGATTTTTCAGGAGATTTAATTTTTACCTGAGCGGCCCACAATTTTGAACAAATTTTTTTACGAACATCGTCTAAAATCTAATGCGATTTTTATAAACATTGCGTACATGTATCCAGCAATGAAGCTAAGCTGGTAATGTGATATCGTTTAACAATATTGTGTCATTCGTTTCGTTGTAAGTATTTGTCACACGGACTATTGTTCTTCCAACAGAAAACTATTTAGTTGTGTGCCTGATAAAATATAGTTTTATTGATATTGTAGCTGTGTAATCTCTCTATCATCAAGGCGTTCATTCACTCGAATCGCCGCACTGTCTACTGTCAAACTTAACGTCTAATGTTGATTAAAATTTAATTCAAATAATTTTTATAAATAACATTAAATTCTTGTGTTAATTAATTGGTCGGACTTTTTGGTCTAAGTTAGACATGCATGCATTCCAATTCGGTCCAAACTCACTATGACCAATAACAGATTTAATTTAATATTTTAATTATTGTGTAAAAGTGTTACATACACTCATACCTACATTTCACAGGCTAATTGTTTAGGATATTTTTATGTGAGCCGCCAACAAATTTGAACAAATCTCAGTAAAAGCGTTTCTATCTAGTGTTCACAGTTCAACGCGCTTACAGTGCTTAAATTAGAGCAGGCTAGACAAGTTGGTACCCGTAATACTGAGTATAATTGGTGGTTGCTCGGTAAAGGTTGGGAAGTGTTTTAGTTGGATTCTACGGAATCACGCTTACCTTTAACTTAAACAAAATGTATCGGTCTATAGTACGACGGAGAATGATAAATAATTTATGAACGACTCGATAAGTTGGTGATGGCAGCACAGGTAAATCGAGTATAATAATCGAATGGTAACATTGATGTGTCATTGTCATTTTGACATTAGACGTTTGGCGTGTGACGTTGTTACTGAACGAATATCTGTCAGTGGCGCGATTGGAATAGAGACTTGCTCTTGTACCGTCGCCTGCACCGGGTGTGTACACTGATAAAAATACGACATGGCGGACACAAATAACGTGGATTTGGATTCTAATCCGTTCGAATCTGCGTCAAGTACAAACAATTCAATAAATAGTCTATAAAAACGTATTTAACGAGTGCATCTTATTCGTTCACTTCAACCCTTTAGTGTCCCAGAGAGAGTTTAGACATTAATACACACTGTTCAAGTGCGTGTTGATGGCTGTCCTAGAATGATTAGTTCTTAAACATCTGGTTTCCCTTCACCGATATTGAGCAGCGGCGATGAAAAGCGGCGACGGTTCACACAAACATGTGTGGCTCGATCGGAAATTGAACTCGACGCCTAGTATTTCAAAGGCGAAGCCGGTACCGCTCCGCCATCAGTTATTATATCTGTTATGTTATGATAATTAAACCAAGCAAAACTATGAACATTTACTGTAGAACTAATTTATTAAATCAAAGCCGCTAAGAGAATTATCAAAAGGGCTATGCTAGGTGTCTCTCTGAAAGATCGAATGCGCAATGAAGTGATCCAATAAATAACAATAGTAATAGACATAGCCTACCGATTAACAAATCGAAACGGCAATGGACCGATCATATTAGCAGTTACGACAAAAATTAGGTTATACTAGTTCTAAAGTGAGGTAAACTTAAGGTAAGTCACCCTCAGTCTAGGTGGAGTGACGATCTCTACAACCTGTCTTACAAGAGCTGAATAAAAGTATCCGCGTGCTCTAGAACAATCCATTAACTTGATACCAACAAGACGCCACTTTTTTCAAATATTGTATGAAAATTTAGTCGTCAAAAGTTGACGGGGTATGGAGGAGCTCAATAGCAAATTTTATTTGGTTCGTACAAGTTCTTGTCCTTGAACGAACCAATCATAATAAGCTTGTAATGGTAAGACACGTGAAACGAGCGCGAGTACCCAGCTATGCGGAGTCTATAAGTGTACATCCAGATCGCCCATCCAGATGTACATCCGTAGCCGCACATCTTTGCGTAAATTGTTCCATCGCCGCTGCTCTATCGGTGAAGGAAAACATTGTGAGGAAATCGGCATGTCTAAGAACTAAGCATTCGAGGAAATGTGACATGCACCAACCCCTAGCTTGGCCAGCATGTGTGGATTAAGGTCTAAACTCTCATAACTTGCAAGATAGCTGAGAGAAGACCCGTGCCCGGCAATGGGACACTAAAAAGGGGTTGAAGTGATTTACAAAAGACAAATAGTAGGGTTTCCAAATACAAGCTCTACTTAGCTTGAGACCAGATGACCGTGTGTGTTAATATCCTGGAATACTATTCCTACTTTTATGAAGAAGCCTATACCCAGTAGACAATAGTACGTCGATGACTTCTAATATCACCTTAAAATATTTACTTTTATAGTATAATGAGTCTGTAGCACTAACTTAGAACTTACTTAAACCTAGGTGACTTCTTAGAATGTCGCCTCGGATAAAAAGTTTAAATTTTCTAAATTACTAAAGTTAATTAAGTCCTTGTGCTTATGAAAACAGCTTTTAATCTTACTTTTGAACTTTTAATAACCTTACGTTTGCATGTACTTCTAAGTGCTTTCATAGAACTAAATTATGTATTTTTGAATGTTTTAACAATTATCTAAATGATAGGTTTGGTGAATTAGCAGTCGCAAGCGCAGCTCTCCAGAAACTAAACATGGGTTCTCGACAAAGTTAAATAGGTTCCTAACTAAAAATTTCCTATTAATATTAAAATAAATATAGTCTGAAGTACGAGTTCGTTTGTGTCTTAGAAACAATCTCTTATCCGACGTACTCCTGTACCTACTCTAAAT
This sequence comes from Meganola albula, assembly GCA_936450015.1. Classification (NCBI taxonomy): domain Eukaryota; kingdom Metazoa; phylum Arthropoda; class Insecta; order Lepidoptera; family Nolidae; genus Meganola; species Meganola albula. The sequence goes on along the minus strand of OW388155.1, from coordinate 4,294,825 downwards.
GAATTCACTAGACTAGCATTGCACATAATTTGTTACAATACCTAGTTTATTCTAAAACAATTGCAACAATATCGCATTGGTTTAAATAAATTTAAACGAGTCGTATGCGATCGGAGAAAATTAAACATTTTTTTTAAAATACGATTTTTAAATTACACCGTTTACGAGGTAAAGTTGACAAAAAAGAAATTGAAAATTGAAAAAAAAATGAAATTAAAATTGGCTCGTCAAACAGAGGGGATATGACTGAATCGATGCACCAAGAGCCGCTAGCTTTTGGGTTAGCACTAGTCACAATAAACGCACTACCAGCCAGGAGGAAAACTTTGCAAAATTATAACCACAGATAATATAATACTATTTTTAACAGATCGAACAAAATATAAGTACATAGGAACCATAACCCCTTGCTGTCTAAATAAAATATGCAGCTGTTATTTTTTTTTGCTGCAAAAGATCTTTTGTGGAATCCTGTGGGCGTCCGTAAACGCATTAAATGTCCTTACAGATTTATATCAATTTGCAACCAATGGGCCGACGTGAAAGATACCCCTACATTGTCATTTAATTTCATCGTAAAAGCCAATGATAATGGCGCAGTCGTGAATGCACGTCAATTTTATTGTCGCCTTTTGTTAAATAAGTCGCAATGCTGTCCTACATATCAAACAATGTTCGATTCCATTTAAATATATCTTTAACAAGATTGACCATAGTATGGCGTAACTTTAGTAACGAAAACGGATTCGTACCTTAATATTCTTTAAATATTATAGTCAAACTACTTCAGTGGTCCAGTAAGCGTGTCCGCTTAATAACCGCAAGATTCCAGGTTCAGAAGATTCCCGGGTTTAGCAAAAAACTTTGTTGAAAACTTTTTCCCGGGCAGAGATTCTCGCTCGAAGTTCGAAATTGTGCCCGACGAACGGCAATAGGTTCGCTGTCTACTACGTATGATACCTAAACATAGCTGGGAAAAGTGGGTAATATCCACCTCTGCCTACACCTTTAGGTAATACAGGCGTGACGGTATGTTATGTTACCCGCCTCAGCCTCAGGGTAGTGTAAGTATCTGTAGTGTTAGCGGTATTAAATATAGTTTTAAGACCTACTGTATATACACACAAAATCTGATAGGAATAGGTCAAGCCGTTTTGGAGGTGTTTTATTACACTGTGACACGAGAATTTTATATGAGTAAGGTTAACTTTAGTATGAGCCTGTAACAGATTTAGATGAAACACATTAAGACATTTAATGCGCAGAAATGCATGCAATATGTAGTTTATTCACTGAATAAACACTTAAGTTACTTTTATTCCTATAATATGTGTTCTATTGGGTTACTTCCCGTACAACACACGAAGGCGCGGGCACAAACTATTATTACAAGTCTAGGTGCTGTACTCATTTCCATACTATTGAATTAGAACGCTTTAAAACGATTGGCAGTTATCGACAACTACAGCAAGAATACATCGCGTTCTACAATATCCATTGTCGCGTAAATAGGCTCCTAGTTTCCACCGTGTAATGAAAAGCCTTCAATGTATTGTGAAGTTAGAGATGGGAACGGGAACGAGTCCTGCCATTGTTTTGCTTACGTCAACACTTCTGCGCTGTAAATGAATGCAGAACTGGGACGCTTATTGTCATTTAGATTGTCAACGGTTTCGCTGAATGAGAATGTAGCGAAAAATAAAATTGTAATACATTTATAGTTAAGGGCGTAAGTTAATACAGACTTTGTAAGTTCATAGCGTTTTATACGAGAATTCTGTATAATTTGAAGTGATTTAGCAATTTAATTCTAGAAGAACTTTAATTAAGAAATTGACCACAACTTGAAATGTCTTTTCAAGCATTTTAATTCTTTATGAAAGTTGATCTTGACCACAACTTGAAATGTCTGAATTGTAATACAGATTGGCGACGCAGTTTTGCTGGATCAATGTGAAACCACATCCCAAATCTACCACTAGTTTATTGTCACCTACCACATTGACCACACGTAGCAAAAAAGCGAGACAGTTTTCTCGCCGAATCACTTCAACCCTTTCAGTGTCCCACTGGTGGGTACTCAACAAAAATAGTTGAGAGAGTTTTTTAGGCCTTAATCCATACACGCTGGCCAAGTGTGGGTTATTTTTATTATTTGTATAAGGTAGTATTTTTAGGCATGCCGGTTTACTTCACCTATATCAAGCAGCGGCGATGAAACAATTCACACAAAGATGTGTGGGCATGACCGAGAATCGAACCAGTGATCTTGTGTTTGTAAGGCCCGAACCGCTGCGCCGCCACTGCTCGCCGAATACTCGGTCATGAAAACATAGCGAGCCTATTATATATGTTTATACGTATCGAATACTCGGCCGAGAGCACCGTCTCTTCGCTACTTTTGTTGGGTACATGTAATCAAGGTATAATTCGCACCACGTAGGGACTAGTGATGGAACGTTGATGGTATAGTCGCTAACTTAACGTTAACGTTAATTTACATTAGTCAACTAATTGTAATCAATTAAATACTAGTTAAATACTAGTTAATACTAGTTAAATTCAATATCGTTGTTGACGAATTCAACTAGTTTATTCAGAAAGAGTTAAGTTTAACACAGTAACTAGTTTGTTAATTTTAATGGCCATCGTTAGTATGGACTACGTTTAAGTAATTCAGTTTGAGGCAGCAGTCCCACAGACGAAATTGCCTCATGGACATGCCTGTTCATTGATAAGGGGATACTTGCTTCATTCACTTTTTACCAACAAAGGACAGTGCTTATGCACCGTCGCGATGCGTGTGCATTGTTACACCAATATATATTGGTGAATATATATTTAATGTATTGACGAAAAATTTGTATCTCATCTAGAAACGTTGCTATCTTAAAGATGCATGTAAAAGAAAAAAAAAACAATAGACAACTTGAGATTCTATTTAAACCTAAAATCTCATATCTAAAGTATTTCTACATTGGAACGACGCGTCGCTCACTTAGATAGTATCCGTCGAATGCAAACATTTACCATTCCTATTTTGCCTCCAATTTTTATTTCTGATAAAACGAATATCAGGGTTGAACAAACGTTATCTAAGAAATTGAATTGATGTTTAAACTATTCTGTTTGAACTAAAAATGTATTGGTATTGTAAAATAAGATATGATTTAAATACAATACACAGTGTAAGGGACAGCACTTACACTGTGTATTGCCCTTAGGTATACTAAGATGATCAGTACATGAAAAATTATTATCTGATCGTGAAAACTGCATGAAAATCCCTTAATCGGTGTTTGTATATTATATTTCTGTGTATTTCGCATTTATAATGTTCTTACAAATATTATAAATGCGAATTCCATATTCTACCTGGTCTTGCAAATTTCCACACGGTAGACTATAATAAATAACTTATGATTCAAAAACCTCAGTTCCAATAAAGCACTTCAGTCACTTTTGATAGCATAAAGCCTGTCAGTGATCAAACTTACAAGACGTCAACGTCACTCAGGTTGCTTGTCTGCGATTGTCATTGTTACATTAGCGCACAATGTCTATGAGGTCGGTTGGGTGTTGACGTGGTGTGTGCAAACCGAATTTGTCCACACAAAAAAGAAATCTCATCCCATCCAAACATTTTGTGAATATTTGAGATTAGGGAGGTGTTGTAATCGTTGGTAGAGATATTGATTAGCTTACTGAGGTGTTATTTTGTATCCCATCGAGAGGCTTGGGTAATGAGGTACGAGTATATCTGGTGATCGCGGCCCTATAAGCTCGCCGATATGTATATCGATCAGGTTTCGGTTTTACAAGCGGAAGACGTAATTTTTCAAGCAAAATACAACATTTCATAATTCCATGTCAACCATCTAACCCTTATTAACTACGGGTATAAGGATTTGAGGTCTTAAATGGCCCTTTTAAACGCGTCTGTTGACGTACGGTAATTGGATTAAGCAATGCATAAAATTATCCAAAATAATTTATATGACATAATACTTTATACAACCAAAGGGCTGGTTAAAGAATTTGAATTGTTATAAAACGTGGCGATATCGGCCTCATCTTTAAAATATAAGGTCGAGGATTCGATCTCCGGTCGTTTCCAAAGCCATAAAGATGATCTTTGTGTGAATTGTTAAAATAAAATAAATAGCCATTTAATGCATGATGACAATAATAAATGTTTAGAAGTTAAGCCACAGAGTACATTTCGTTTTAGTCAATCAATCAATCAATCAAATTTATTTGGTAAACATAGGTGTACATACTTACATAGGTCTTATAACAATAGTTCTTTAAGTTTTGCCATTATGGCATACAAATTTAAAAAGAAAAGTAAATAATATATAATAGAGTCTAACTTAAGTTTAACACACTTACAAATTATTAAAAAAAACATTTTTAGGTACGGAAGGTGTCATTAAAAAAAGTCAAATCTTTAGTGAAACACGGGGCACGGGTTTTCTCTCTATGATCTTAATAGATGAGCATTTTTAGGTTCTAAGGGAAGTTAACTAGTACTTCAATATTAAGAAAAATTAGTTTCTATGATTGTATGGCCAGATGATAATATCTTAAGAAAAATACACTGAACAGAGAAAAAGTGATTAAAAGAAATGTTCACTGAATAGAAAAGTAAAACATAGAGTTTCCACAAACTCTTGAGTTTTGCTCAAGTAAGCTGGGATTAGATTCTTGTCCAGCTGTGAAACGGTGTTGATTTTACTACTTGTTTTTGAGTATGTCGGTTATCGGGACTTTTAAGAGGTCGTTGGATAAAAACTATCATATTATATCCTTCCCCGGGTCTCAAACTATGTCCATACCAAATTTCATTAAAATCAGTTTCGAATTCGGTTGAGCCGTTCTCGAGTTATGCGCTTACCAACACATTTTGCGATTCAATTTTTATATTATAGACTAGCTTTCCGCTAGCCCGCGTGTATGTCGGTTATCGCGCCAAAACATTACCTTCTTTTTGCGCAGTCGGATAAAAACTATCATATGTCCTTTCTCGGGTCTCAAACTGCCTCCATACCCAATTTCATCCAAATCGGTTGAGTGGTTTAAGCGAAAAAGGGTAACAGACAGACAGACAGAGTTACTTTCACATTTATAATATTAGTAAGGATTACCTACCTGCTTTACTTTTTTGAATAATAATTTCATAACACGTTTATAAAATGAGATCATAATTTAATATTTTCAAAACGGTCGTGAAGCGAGAGGGATGGGAAGACAGACACTACTCGCGATATTAAAATTCCGTAATGTGAGGTGAAATATAAATATTCGAGCAAAACCAATATGAATATTTACGCTGTGTTAATGACGTGGTATTTCATTTTCCGTTTGATTAAATGCAACGTATACAACGGATAGCACTACAAGTAGGTACACAACTATAAACACTTACGGCTTTATTCATAAAAAAGTTATAAGACTATTTGTTAAAATCGACTTTGTCTCTTTCTTACTAGCATAAACGTCAAGATGACAGACAAATCAAACCAATTATAAACCTATTTAGCTATTATTATGTTACTAGGTAAGAGAAGAGATATATCTACAAACAATTCCTAGTAACAATAGAAAGTCGAATCTCCATGCTATTGTGTTCAGGGTGAAAAAAAGTAAATAAAATAAATAACCGAGGTAAATGGTTTAGCGCGATAACCAACATACACGTGGGTGAAGCCGCGGGCGGGAAACTAGTATCCAACAAATAAAAGTTATTTGTTAAATTTACAATAAATATTATTTAACTGAAACAATCGTAAAACACCAAAAAAAGAATCCTACGCACTAATTTAGTCTAAAAAAAAGTAAATATAAAATAGAACTTATAAAACATATCTAAAGCTGGGCGTCAAAAAACTCCTCCGCATAAAAATAAAAAACAAAAATAAATAAAAATAACTAACGAAATAAATAAATAACTTTTATCTACATACCTAAATAGTTTTGATACGAAATATTCACAAAACATCAAAAAGTCACAGCAAATCTTTCGAATTTCAGATAGATTTTTTCCTAAAAGCCGCGTTTCGTAAAATATTCGTGGATTCCAACACTCTCACTGGTACATTAGACGTGACTAAACAGTTTTGGTAGGCAAACACATTTTTTATTCAGAACGAGTGGTGCATAACAAATTGTGCTGCAAATGTAATAGAGAATGCGTAAGTTGAAATATTTACATTCCTATAAACGCAATTTTTGTTATAGCTAAATAAAAATCATGAAAATCATAAAAAATTTGCAAGCCTCTACAAATGGATGTTGTCTCTTTGTTACTAGTAAAAATGTCAAGATGACAGACAAAAACAAATTATAAACCTATTTTAGCTATTAAGACGCTAGCTATAAGCTTATAAGATGTTTATAAATAAGCGTGTAAAAATATAACTATGAACCTAAGTATGAACTATTTGCATCGCTTAAACTTTTATTTAGGAAACTGCTTCAAAATCTGAATAATAGTTTCAGTGCTACAATGCCACGAACATGAAACACAGATACTTACGAATATACCGATCATTATCAACAGCCTATTTTAGTCCACAGCTGGACAAGGGCTGCTCTTAAAGCACAATCCGTAGCTACACACATCCAGCTCTTACCAGCCACCTTGTACAGATCGTCATTCCACTTATGGCCGGTTCCTATATCAAAAAAACGCCTCGTTTTGTCAACGGATGTTAACATTTTCTACCTACGGTCATCCAAATCTGTTCCTATAAAAAACGTCCCGTTGTGAAGATTACCCAAGGTGTATTACTAACGGATGGGAGGGCTAACTACTACGGTCCGTAAACTTAAAGTATGGAAATTTTGAAAACGGTGTTCCTATAAGAAAGAGGGCCAGTCTTACCTGCGGATGCTACCCACCGGTAGCCGTAAAAAAAAACTTGTGGAACGCCAGTTAACGCCCCGTTGGTTGGAGGATGGAAACGGAAGGTTACGTTTACTAATGACGGAAGTTTGATAATTATAGGAACCGGGCATTAATCTAAGGGCGCCCTACGTTACGTTAGCCAGTCCGTGGTCTCCTCGCAAGAAGTAATTTACCCCAGCGGTTGTCGGTTCTGCGGCAGATATGACCGGCCCACTGCCACTTCAGCTTACTAATCCGGTGATCTATGTCGATTACTCTGTTTCTCTATTGAATCACTTCATAGCGTATTCGATCCTTGATAGCCCATAAAAGAAAACACATACGTGAAACTAATAACATCCCTCTTTATAGACATCAATAAGTTATTGGAACGATTGGAACGAAGTTCCTTATCGCGCGTTGTGAAAGGGGGCTAGACGGAAAAAATTCTTACGAAAAGTTGTCACAACACTTTTTGCTATAGTAAACTATTGTAAGCTGTGCGGCGTGCGCTTACGAAAATTGAGCCTACTGATTAAGTTTATATTACATTATATTTGTTAATAATAAAAAAAATATTATTAAAACTTGAAAAAAATAAAATTTATACAATTCATTACAATTCCTTCACTAATTAATCGAAAGGAACTTCGTTCCATCCGGGTTTCCCGTAACACTTCTCAAGTTTTTTTTGTGATATTTTATTTTCTATACAACCTTTTTTGTCAGATTTGGTTTCCCCTTGGAATATTACTATTTCACATTTATTAGAGTTCGAATTTCCGTAGATTATTAAAAATTTCCTACGCATGTGTTGTAATGTAGTAGTAGTAAAATTTTCTAAAAAATAAAAATCTATGATTATAAAGCAAGAAAAGAATAACTAATTTAACGAATACTCGAAAAGCGCTACTATAAAAATATGTTTTCACTTTCCTTATACGAATACAATATTCAAAGAAATTCAATGTAAGTAAAACAACTTCATGTTTTTAGTAAATTTTGACATCTAATTTTCTTGTTATCAATTTACTCCCATCAATTAAGATTTTATCAAGACCTCGTTATTAAGTTTAATTAAGTTTTTCGTTAAATAAAATACTTAAATTGTTGTCATGGGCACGAAATTAAAACATTGTAAAGTTTTTAGATGCTGTTGTCACTGAAAGAACCTAAAAATACTTAGATATACAGTCAAATTTAGACATGTATAAAGAAAACTAGTATTAAGAGTCTATACTTCAACTCTTTTTTAGTGTCCTACTGCTGGGCACGGGTCTTCTCACAATGATCTTAAGAGTTGAAAGACTTTAGGCCAGCGTGTGTGAATTACACACTCTGGTCCTATTATTTGTACCTATTATTTTTACTGTGTACTAGCTTCCGCCAGCGGCTTCGCCCGCGAAATTGGTCTCACTAATTTTGAAAAATCCTTTATTAGTGCACCCCTAGACCCCATAAGGAACCTATGTGCCAAATTTAGAGTCTCCAGACCCAGCGGTTTGGGCTCTCCGTTGATATGTCAGTCAGTCAGTTTCTTCTTTTATATATTTAGATTATTATGTGTGTACTAATCTTTTAATTTTAAATTTATTTGCATTCGACTAAGTTAGCTATCAACAGGATTAATTAACTTTTCTGCTGAAATAAACCAATCGTGGCAACCATATATTAAACTTTAAACACTACTATCACGCCAGCCATTAATGAAACTGGGAATTTCTGTTATAAGCAGTATATTCACGCAAATAACTTAATCGAATATAAAGCAGAAATTTACATAATAACCGCCCTTTCAACGTTTTGTAAGTTATTTTTCACTGACTTTGATAACACCACTTAGCTGAAATGAAAGCTGTAGGCGTTGTTAAGGCTTGAAAGCTGGAAAGATTTATTTGGATGAATGCAAATTGCAGTGTAACATTTAAAGAGATTGTAAATAACTTCATTATAAATAGGTAGGTCTTTTAAGTTAGGACTGAACTCGCCACCACAATCCTGCCATTATTACTTCTGTAAGCCAGGATTGACAGCACTGCAGCAGTTTGTAATCATAAGCGTGTGTTAAACTGTTTATAACTGCGGTTTGAAACAGCAAAAGCTGAAAACATGCTAAAAGTATTACACGGATAGGACGTCTATAGGACAGATAAAAAATTGAAGTGAGTCGTGCAATTTAAGGAAAATACTTTCAATCAAAAATAATTGATCATACAATTTCCCTCTTCTTTCAGAAGTCGATTACTATGAAAGAAACCAGTTTAAACGGTGTAGCACATGCTATAATAGGTATGACTTAAGTCCAAATTTGAAAAGAACTGTACTTACATCTAATTAGACTTGTTTACAAAACCAAATCCAAGTTGCAACTACGGCTTACTAACTAAACTTGTGTAGCACCAGTACTAGTGGTGTAACAAGTTAGCAACTAATTGTACTGGAGTCACTAGCTTTCAACGGGAAACTATAGTGAGGATACCTAATTAATAGTTATGCAGAATCTCAGCGTAGGTATTGTAGTTATGTTCTGTTGAAGTTTGGGTTATCTCGTTAGATTATTGTATGTTAAACCGCTATTAGGATGAAGTTGGGTGATGACAAAGGTTTATTTAATTTGACACAGGTTCGGCACATATTTGTCGGAAGCCGACGCGTCGAGCGAATCGCGACTATTCAGTCCGTTCGGTCGGTACATATCTGACAGAAAATGCTTTGCGGTTGCGTATCGTTGGTCGCGTAATGCTAGAACAGACAAAATTCGTTTTCACACTCAACCAATAATGCGTTAGCAAGGCATCCGTCAGATATATATCGCTTTTACGTCGGCCGACAATGCGTTGACAGAAAAGGAACAGACGAGCTGTACGCTCGACGCACGAACGCATCATCGGTTAAGTATGAAAGGTTATTGTGTTATTATAATTTGCTTGTTCCAGCGTTACGTGACCGATAATACGCGACGCATCTTCCGTCAAATATGTGCCGACCCTTAATGTATGAATAAACATGCTCGTTTTATATTGAGTATGTCTATTAATACCATTATTCACCTGCTATCTAGCTTATTCCATCAAATTTGAGGGCGCCCTACACTACATTTACCAATCACTCGACTCTACTGCAGCAATCAGATTTTATCTGAGTATGTACACTCAGATTAATTTCTTACTTATTTTTATTGGTAAGTACTTACTCAATAGCTTTTTCAGCAAAATACAAAACATGCTTGAATGTTAATTTGCACCTTTACCTTTTGGTTTAATTAGGTTAAGTAGAGGTGAATCGCTTTTGAAAAGAAAAGTTGCTGCCGGACCGAGCCCGGGACAATGAGTGTCTGAATGAACATTAGGGAAATTTAGTGGAGTCCCAAAGAGAATCGCTCACTAGTATTCCAAATGGGAGTCACACATACGACTAGAAATCCTCCACGCTGTGCTTCCGCGCTGCTTGAAGAGGCAAGTTTATTGTCAAGTTCCGTACAGAATTCCATGTTCCAGGCTAGTACACTTTAAGCATACTTCATTCTACCTAAATCAAACTTAACACCCACTGAGACATTCAGTGTTTATTTATTCATTCAAATACCTACACTTTAGTTAAGTTTAATAGTAATCCTAAAGGGCCATTAAGAGGATTCAAATTACAACTCTACTCTTCAGCTTAGGTTGTATTATGTCACCACCCAACTTAGGTATGTAAGGCCTTAACTTGTAAAATATGATCCTAATTCATTATTTCGTTTCTTTTTAACAAAGGCAATGTTTGGGAAATTCGACAAAATTCCAACTCTACGAATGTTTAAAATAATACAATGTTAAACTAGTGAGTCCCTCGCTTCGGTTGTCTAGGTTTAGTGAATATCTCGTGGAGTACATAGCGTCGCAGTCGAGAGGAAATTGGCAGATATAAAAGTGTTAAGGCAATATTTCCTCTAGGTTTTCCTTGCCTCTGTTTATTAATTATAATACGGTATAAAGTAATGGTTATGCAGACAATTTGTTTTTTCTTAGTAAAAATTCTAACGAATTCAAAATCAGATGCTCTATTGAATTCAGCAGCTGAATTTTTAGTTTAAAGTAGTTAACCAATATAATCAGGGATTTGTTTGGCATAATACTTAACTGCAAAATATAAATCAACATTGACATCTCAGAAAATCTCATTTCCTAACTCATAAAATGAAATGACGATCATAAATTCTTTGGAAAGTTCGTTTAAGACTAAAAATAATTAATCGGTTTGTGCCTTAACAAAATAAATCCGGCTAACTCTAGGTTAATTAATCCTCGGTCCGTCCCTTGCCTTTCGGTTAATTAATTATATTTTTAGGGCTTTTCTATAGCGGAAGGGTTTTTGTGGTATTAAATTAGATTTCAGATCTTTTTATAACCAGTTAAATAGGCATGGTAAGTCATTAAGATACGAATTTAAAAAGTCCAAACTGTCAGTCAAAATATGGTCACGATAACTCTTTTTAAACACAATTCTAATTTATTTATCATTCATTTGTTCATTCATTCATTCATTTATTCCTTTATTTTTCTACTGATTATAAATGTAATGCGGAAATTATATTTGACTTTCAACTAAGTTTTCGATTCAGCTAAAATTTTCTTGTGTAGTAGGTACATATTTACACGTTAGGGTGGCAATGTGCGCATGCCTCCTAACACATGCAACTAGCCTCGAAACTTAGATTTAAGGCTACAATATCTGTCCTATCCGTAGTTTATTTTTTACTATTAGGACACTCAGTAAATTCGTATGACCCAATTAGCGTTGTTAACAGCGAAGCGCGCTGTGATTAAATACTGTCAAATCCCTTAATCAAAACCTTTTTACACACTTCAAAAAAGGAGAATCTCAATTCAACTGCCCAATAGGTACGATTTCGGGGTACAAACATTAAAATTCTACTGGGTCTACCAGTTGAAATTGCAGATACAATGTTATGTTTAGTAGGTACGATTAAATTTCTCGCCGCGACACCGCGCCTATCAAAATTTAGTTTAAAGATTTTTTTTAATACGATACCCTTATCAACACATTTCCGGAGTCTGGAAGTTGTTGGTCGGAGAGTCCAGCGCCCGATTCTTTGGTCGTCGAGTCGGTCAGTCTGTCTTTCCCGTCTCTGAGAGTGAAGTAAATAGAGCACACTTTTGTACATTATAAAATCTCCTGGTGAACATACCTGCCTAGTACCTACATTGCTAGTCAGCTTAGTCTTGGCGCCTGTTAGACATTATTATTCACTTCAACCTGCAAGAGAAGGATGGGAACTCTACCCAGTCCTCCACCAGAAGTAGGTACGGTGAATGGAGAAATATGTGAAGTAAAGTGTCAGGATGGTCTTTTATATTAACTTACCCAGTTATTCAAGCCAAATCAGTGAGCAGTTATACTGTTAAGCACCTACCTAATATCTATCGTTTAGAGAGTAACCCCCAGATTATCCTACCTACCCAATATTAAACTATTATGGGTTCCTAGGGGATTCAGTAAGTAAAACTAAGATAAAAGGTGGATTAGCCGCGCATACGACCGCTCTACTTGCGTCTCGTAATTTGAACTACTGATTCGCCAGCGGACGTCTAACTCGCACGGGGTCCAGCGATATATTCATTTAAATGGTTACAGTTAACACAAACAAAGAACATATACATAATCATAAAGCTATACATAAATTCTTCATTCATTCAGTCGAACAGCTCTGCGATGTCACCTGTCATAATTGACAGTTGACATTGATCCGGTCCAAACTCACCATGACCGACAACAAACCTTCTTTAGTGTCCCACTGCTAAGTACGGACCTGTCAACTATTTTACGAGTTGAAAGAGTTTAGGCCCTAATCCACACACCCTGGCTTAGTTGGCGAATGTCACATCACTTCAACCCTTTATAGTATCCCACTGCTGGGCACGGGTCTTTTCTCTACTATCATACGAGTTGAGAGAGTTTAGGCCTTAATCCACACACGCTGGCCAAGTGCGGGTTGGTGGATGTCACATGTCCTCGAATGTTTAGTTCTTAGACATGCCGGTTTCCTCACTATAATTTCGTTCACCGAAATTAAGCAGCGAAGATGAAACAATTTACACAAAGATGTGTGGGCACGACCAGGATTCGAACCCGCGACCTTATTTTTAAAAGGCGAGGGCGGTACCGCTGCGCCACCTCTGCTCATGTCACAAGTATTCAAACAATTAGTTCTTAAACACACCGGCTTCTTCAGGATGTTTGCCTTCACGGATATTGATCAGCGGCTATGAAACAATTCACAAAAAGATGTATAGGCACGATCAGGGATCAAATCCGCAAACTTATATTTCTTAGGCACTGCGCCGTTGCTGCACATATTATAACCTACTATGATCCCAATTCAGAGCAACAAACTCTTTTTTCCTGTAGGCTCTTAGTATTAGCATAACAGTAGTTTAGTTCCTGTAAAATATATCGTATCGGAGCTGCATAATACCGCGTCCGCTCACATGAAACATTCATGACACAGCGCACTACTTTATGTCATTATTCTCATAGCCGCTGAGCTTCAGAAAGCTTTTTAAACAAAGATCTTATTATATATGATGCACTTTGCAGATAATATTGTTGTCATACGTTGTATTTTGGTCTGAAGCGTATTATCATAATTTTTGTATATTAAGTAATATTAATATTAAGTATTAATATTAATTAATTAATAATATTAATATAATAATTATAATTAATAATAATTAATTGCGATTATATAATAATTATACTTAATTAATATTAATTATTAATTAATTAATATTAATTATTAATCCAACTATATCGAGGTAAAGACCAGCTTTACTTTGTTTGTCGAACACGTGGAATCTCGTCACAACACGGATGTCAAATCATTTGTAGTGCGAGTTTCGAAGAAAAGTTTTGACCAAAGGTTGTCGACCCTTCGGTCAAAAATGTATACCGGAGATTTTGCTGTAATCTACGAGTACCACGTAGCGCAACAGAACGCCGTCTCATTGTATTAAATAGTTGCTTCAACCCTTTTTAAAGTACGACTTCTGGGCACGGGTCTTCTTTCAACTATTTTACGAATAGAGAGAGTTTAGGCCTTAATCCACACACACTGGCCAAGTGCAGGTTGGTGAATGTCACAAGTCCTTGAAGAATAATTAAGTAGTTCTTAGACATGCAGGTTTCCTAACGATTATTTCATTTTGATACAAAATGACGATTTCATTGTGCTTTCATCAAAAAATACTTAAATAAATTCATATACCTACAGGTACATCTGGAGCAACAATGTTTGCCTTTTTTATTTTACTTCTACTTAAATTGTATTTATCTTAAAAATATTGGATAGAATGAGATCTATAATCATTTTACTCGTACTTTTCATAATATTATCGCTTAGTCACGTTCAGTAATAAAAAGTCAAAATTATCGTCTATGGGGCGTCCACAAATTGCTTCGTTGCATTTTTCATGAGTCGTGGAGTATCGGCGCTATGAATCGTTGATTTAATTATTGAGATAGGTATTTCCTTGTTTGAGATACATAGTAACAACGTAGCTGCCTGGGTACTTATCCATTGCTAGCAGTATAATTTTGTTTACCAACAACCTACTGGTTAATATAAAACATTATGTACCTTCAAGAAAAATTATATCAATATTATTATTTAAAAAAAAAGCTTTTACTTAAAAAAATCTTGTATATCTTGTTCTTTCATTTGATACCAATATTGTAGGGGTTATTATGAAAATGATAAGTCGCCATTTTGTACTGTCCGCCATATTAGATTCAAAATGGCGGCATTTATAAAATCTTGTATTGTCATCAAAATTACACGTGTACGCTAAATTTTAACTTGATAGTTTTAGTAGAAAGTTGCAGGACATACTTAATTAAACGTGAAGTTACTTAAAAGGTTTTAATAATAATAATCATCTTCAAAAGTAAATAAACAGAAGTGTAAGATTAATACTCTATTGAACAAAAAAATATTATTTTTAGTCAAGATAACTTTTTAACCAGCGTGAAACCCGTAAATTGTTACAAACTTTCATATTTATATTAAGTAGTATCTATAGGTATATAATGTTTGCTGTTGAAATAAATCACCCCTTTCTATCAAGTTGCCATCTTGTTCATCTTGTTCAGTAGTTTGAATTAATACTCTTGAAAGCAACCGATGCTCTAAGAACGGGATCTTATAGCTAGAAAATATTTTATGTTAATTTAGTTAAAATAATCAATATAGGTACTAGAAGTTTCCTTTATGCTTTTGGGGGCTGAGTCACCTTCGTGGATGAGAGTGCACCTTTTATCTGAATTTCCAGACGTGGTCCCCGGGTGGTGCAAATCAGGTGGCAACTAGTGGTAGGTTTCGAGCGTGGTTAGTGACAAGGCTTTGTCTGATGGGTGATCACTAACCACGCTTAGTGGATTAGCCGTAATCCGGTGGGATGTCTAGTGACACCATTTAAGAGGGTGGGTCGGAATTATAGATCCTATATATATGTTTCTAACCTGAGTCACCTTCTCATCGAAAATCATTAATATTCACTATTGAATCGGTATATTAGTCTCGCGCGTTCCATCGTTCGTTCTACATTCATCATCATCATTCCCCTTGCCTTTTTCCCATTTCTATTGGGGTCGGCTCCCAGTCTAACCTGATGCGGCTAGCTACCAGAATTATACGAGCGACTGCCATCAGACCTCGAAACCCGTAGGGAACCAGTAACCGAGATGGTTAGACCAGGTGTCAGATTATATTGGCTTCTGACTACATGTAACGATTGTCATAGATGTGTTAAATGACAACCGGGACCGACGGCTTAACGTGCTCTCCGAGGCACGGACATTACTATTGACATTACTATTTATTATTGTATTGACATCATTTTTTTATTTTTTATTTCTATATTTTACTACTGCAATAATTTAAATTAACAATTAATTACTGCTTAAATTTGCACACCACTTCTGGTAGAATATGCTGTGACCTGTTTTAATCTTAAGACCACTATTTAATATATGTATTTACCATATTCTGACAAATAAATGATTATGATTATTATTATGATTATGATTATGATTACGGAGGGTAGTCCCTCAACCAACCAGACACCCAAACAAATTTTTGTTGTACAAATATTGTATACAAATATTGTCCGGGGCGGGAATCGAACCCGCGACCTCCCGAGCACAGTATAGCCCAATCGGATGGCTTATACCGCTCGGCTACCGAGGTCGTCAATCGTTCGTTCTACATTATAGTTTAGAATTTTTAAAGTTGTAGTTAAGCGCCTATTGCTGGATTTGAAAACATGCACGTAAACCTGACTTCTGAAAAAAGGAGGAGGTTCTATGTTCGGTTTAGATATCTTTTTATAAGTATTTTCGCCGATTACTCCGATAATTGTGGACCGATTTTAAACATTTTTTTTTTATTGAAAGAGTACTCTAGAGTTTAAACTCTCAATTTGGTCTTACTTAATTTAATTTGGATCTGAGGATGGGATTCGGAGATATAGAACAGAACTCCTCTTAGAAACAAAATGTTGCTTTGTATTTACGTGTACTTGAGGGCTAACTACTAACAAAGGAGATGGGTGGGTGTTATGGACCCTCTCACCCCTCCTTATGTTTAAATATAGGCACCATGTGTGGTTATAGTGAATTTTTATATATATAATTTAAAGATTCACAAAAGTTTGGGAAAAGTATTATTCATAAACTAATAATTATATTTTAAATAAACTGTAGCAATGCCCGGCAAAAGCCGGCGGTTTGTACAGCCGGTATTGAGCGTAAGAGCCATAAGATTCATTTATAATTAAATTTTATTGTACTATGACTTTCTAGTTGTTTGGTCTCCCGAATACGTCTATATTTAGATTTACTTACGTATATGTCACATAGATATATATTCACTATTGAGTGCTAAAGTTAAGTAAAGTTTAATAGAATTTAGATGTCAAGATCTCATATCATACCAGTTTACCTAAATAAAGTTAATAAAGAAAACTTGATATTTTATTTAACTTTTAATGCAGAGATAGAATACCTTCATAAATATTAGCATAAACCAATAACATTTTGATGTTATAATAATAATAATATCGTGGAACATTAACACACACGGCTATCCGATCCCAAACTAAGCAGAGCTTCTGCTATTGAAATCAGATAACTGATAATAGGTATACTACATATAATATTAAGTAAGTAAGTACGTACTTTTGTAAGTACTTAAATATAGATAATTACACCCAGATTCAAGATAAACAGACATGTTTATCATACAAATGTGGGAATCGAACCCACGACTTGCGGCGTAAAAAGCAAGTATTTTACCGACCACACCACCAGCCCGTCATTACCGTCTGCCCGTCACCTGTTGTAACTAGCTATACTAATAATATAACGGTAAAATTTGTTAGATTGTACGGGGTAAGCCCTGGCTCTATTGAACCGATTTTGAAAATTCTTTTGCCAATAAAAAACACATTACTTGTGAGTGTCATAGACTATATTATTATTTAGCTTTAACCAAAAGCTAGTGTTATAATACTACATGATAGTTAGGTACCTACCA
The DNA here is from genome assembly GCA_936450015.1 of Meganola albula. Lineage (NCBI taxonomy): Eukaryota > Metazoa > Arthropoda > Insecta > Lepidoptera > Nolidae > Meganola > Meganola albula. The sequence continues at coordinate 4,277,342 of OW388155.1, read as the reverse complement.
CTGGGGAAGAGTCCACACAAACCGATTCCCATCGGCTTCCCATTACGAAATGGTCAATATCACACGTACTTAATAATACCTATATTATGTAACGGCCAACAGTTTTTGATTTTAGTTATTTTTTTTTCAGAATATTTAGCTTTTGGTTCGTCCTTTTATGACGAATATATTCGAAGAATATATGGATACATAAATATGTAGATACTTAATTATTATTTCAACTGTTTACGATATCATTTTTCCAATGAACATATCTTCAAAAAATAATTCAACAATTGTGCTTATTTTAATATTTCGCTCAAATACTTCAGTAAGGTGGCAATAATTAGCACTTGTTCAAGTAACTCTTGTTATGTCCCCATTTACTCAAGAGTTTCACTCAATTTATACCATTAGGTCAGCGTTATTTGACTTAATTGGGTAAAATTCGTTCAATTTAGTTAACTTTACATATTGTTTCTGTATAGTTGACCATTATTTTTTTAATAATTTAATTGACTGAAAACGTTTAGGTTCTGTAACGATTTACTTCTAGTTAAAATTGAAAACGTGGCTTTCTTTTATTTATAACATAACAAACAATAAGTACCTTGTCGCTTCACTTCAGCTACTTACACTTCCTTCGTCGGTCCAGGTTTTCATCTAAAACATCTATGACAATCGTCAGAAGCTTAATATAATCTCACACGGTCTAACCAGCTCGGCTACTAGTTCTCTTTCGAAATCAAATGACAGTCGCTCGTTTAATTCTGGTAGCTAGTCACATCAAGTAAGACTGGGAGCCGACATAAATAGAAATGGGAAAAGGCAAGGGAAATGATGATGATTACATTATTAGCTTTTTGCTTCATTGTTATCGTTATCTGTAATGGTGATAGTCTGTAAAAATATGAATTCAGAGTTTAGAAGCTAATGGCCTTCCTTATGCTCAATTAGTAGGTACCTAAGAGTACTAAAACACTCCCATGCTTGCTTTGAATATCAAGTTCTTATGTCGCTAATCTGAAACCTCTTCTCAACGCAATGTATGGACTTCGCAACGTCTAGTGACCACAAGTGAACGTTTATTTGGAAACCTTAACTAAAACTTAGGAAATATCACCTTGTTCCGTGGGAGAGGATCTTCAATCTGAATCCCTACTCGTGGAACCCGGGTGCCAATCAGGTGAAAATAAACTCGTAGTAGACTTCCAGATGGTTAGTGATTCCATAATTTAGAAGGAAGATGTGGAATGGCGACCGCAAATAGATTTTATAAGTCTTATTAAAGTCAAGATGTTTAAAATTTAAAGAATTGGCGATAACGAGATGGAGACGGAGACTGTTAAAGACAAGAGCCTAGCTCTTAAATTAAAGAAGAAACTTAAACTTTTGGGAGCTGAGTCACCTTCGTCCGTTGGTGTACACCTTTAATTGAATCGCCACACGTGGTCTCCTAGTGGTGCAAATCAGGTGACAGTCAACTGGTAGTAGGCTTCGGCCATAGTTAGTGACCACCCATCAGACAAAACCGCTCCGCCAAGCGGTCTGGTGACACCATAAAGAGAGGGTGAGTCGGAATGTTGTCCTTTAAGGTTTCTAACCATATGGAGGCTCATTCTACTGCCACCTTCTCACCGATAATCATTCGTAATCAGGAGTGAATCGGTATACTAGGCTGGCGCGTTCCATCGTAGACTACATTATTGTTTAACATCAGGCAAGTTGTAGTCAAGCGCCAGCCTATCGCAGCATAAAAAAAAACAGACTACTATTCAAATGCACTCTAAAACAAAACTAACTCCAACACAAATAACAACACACTTGACTAAGTATTTCCGATTCCAATTCAATTTATTCAGAGTACTAGAGTTCAAGTGTTTATGCTCAGGATAAATGGGACGGCTTGAGTTTTTCTCTTTCTAAACAAATTCCAATACAAAGTCTCGTTTGTTACGCTTTCATTGTGAAGATGTCCAGTGCCACAAAGGCACTGTCGCAAATCAAATTAAGGGTCGTAGCACACATATAAACTCGGAACCGAATCGTAAGCGTGTCGCTTATAACCTCGCTGCCATAGCGATTATATAGCGGTCGACTCGTCGGATGACGGCTATGCGGCACCAGTTCATTGACAGCACGTTAGGTAACTTAGGCCGTGGCAGTGGCGTGGACGTAAGTGTGGGAACTGAAAGTCGACCACGCACCGCACGCAGTTCGTGAGCTTGTTCCGAGGCGATTACGTTACGATACTAATTGGTGTGCGTTGCAGTTCAGTTTCATACAAATGATACTGAACGGCTCGCGTTAATAGAGTGGCGACCCCTTGCCGAGGTTATGTGAAATATCTGCTTCGACCTTATTTAAACATATCCACTTAATTTTAGTAGTGTATAATTTTACTTACTGTACTGTAGTTTGTACAGTGTATTACCTGTAATCAAAAATAACACGTTTTTAAATCATATCATGAGGCACAAACAGTAAATGATCAAATATAATATAACTTAGCGTCTCGCCTGTATTGCTCCAAAGTGTAGGCAGAGGTGAAGATTCTCTAAGCATATTAAAAAAGTATTTTTGCTCGACCCGGGTATCAAACCCGGGGCTACTATGCGATCACGCTCTACCACGGGACCAGCGAGTATTTGAGTAATACTCTAGGTGTAGTAAACATACTTTAGGCACATAAATAGATACCTAACTATTCATGTGGTCCACTATTTATGTGAATAGATACCTATTCATGATCTCAAGTTAAAAGTAACAACCCGTCTAATGTCCCACTACTAGGCATGGGTTTTCTCCCACAGAGCCAAGTGCGAGGTAGATATCACACTACCCTGAATGTTCAGTTTTAAGACGATGGTTTCCTTCAACGATAAAATGAAAAAAATCACACGAACTATGTTTAAAGTTTTTTTCGGAATAAGGCCGTCTTTGAAATCAAAGCAGGTGGGTTACCACAACAATTTAAACTAGTATTGTTGGAGCTGCGGAAGAGGGATGCCGCTATACAATGTGTAAAGCAACTTCTCTTTCGTACAGCTGCAGTACCTAATAATATTTCTCTTTTTAAAGTCGAATAAATTAATATTTTTATAGTATCTTAATCTCATTAAATCTTTAATCTGCGTGTAATTTATCTATAATATTTAAAAAAAATAACGTATAACACTAGCAAATATAATTGCTTAGTTTGGGACTAGATGGCGCTGTGTGTATGTGTGAAAATATTATTATTATAGAATTTACTACAATCTTCTATTGGAGATTCTTTACACACTAAAGCCAACGACGTCGCGGCGCGGCTGCGGCAGCCTTTTTTTTAAACAATCCTACCGGCTAACTAACCCGGCGGGTTCGTGTTGGTAACTTTGGTGCGTGCGTGGTGGCCTTTAAAGATTTATTAGTTTAGCTAAATTTTACAAACACGGCTTGGAATTTTTTTTCTTGTATCTTCTTAGTATTTTTATTTGAATACAAGGTTGGTACAAAAACCAACACTTTTGTTCCTAAATCAATTTTCTAAGAAACTAATAAATAATATAATATTTTTTTACAAGGACATTTAAATATGAAGGCAGTTTTGTTAATGTTTTGGTCATGATCAAAGATTATTGCGGGATGTAAATCGAATGCCATTTTATTTTCTTCAGTTATTTCACTAATCAAAACTAAAATATCTGCCTTATATTGTCAAAAAACATAAACCAATATACCAGATTATTTATTGCGAATTGCCTTATTAGAAATATGATCGTCCCAAAACATTTCTCAGATAATGTGTTTTTGTGAAAAGGAACATCCGTAACACACAATTTATGTAATAGCAGTCACACGCGATATACGTTTTATGCTAAGCGGTGTTTTTCTTTTGAAATGAGATGAATGTATTGTGTATCCAACAGAGTGGTGCAAATGTAACAATAATCATTTTGATTACATTTATTTTTTACGTGGATGTGTGAGTGCCTTAATGTGAGGCATTTTGTACCATTGTAAGACCTTTTGATGACGCAGGTGGGTTTGAATCCATTCCGCGCCGGACCAAAACTTTACCAGAGCCAGGAAGTAGCAGCGTGATACCCCGTGCCTCGGAGAGCGCGTAAAGCCGTCGGTCTTATACCCGAAGTGTCGGTCAGTTCATCCCACTGGGAATAGAGCGCTTGTGTTTGCGTACACACTCCCGAGTATCTAGCTAGTCAGCGTAGATGGTCCAGTAATAACATTAAATTGAAAAAATATAGAGATCCATAAGTAATCCAAGAACAATTTCAACTACGTCATCTTTTAAATACGGGAAAACTTTTTAAACAGCTCGCAATCTTTGAGAAAATAAACTTAAAACAAAATTTTAATAAACACGTGATTTTTTATTTTGGTTTGTATTAATACAAAAAAATAAAGCAATCGCTAACAAAAGATGTTTACTATTGACACTGACTGTACTGCTGGATAGCGAGGAAAAGCGCCATATCAACTGTGCGCTCACTAAGTTCACTGACCGCTAATTTAACGCCGCGCGCTGTTACGATCTAAACATACTCGTACTTGCTTAGCCTCACTAATGTTCATACATCTAGTCATACATGCACGGCGGTTGTGAGTGCTACGCACTTGTCCTTTTTGAAGTTTTGAAGGACATCACCGATGAAATCGGCGTCCTCTTCCAGCGTCTCCACTGAACTCCACCGTGTTTATACCTTTCGTAAATCGTCTATCATCTATCCTTCCCACATGACCAAGCCACCTAAGCGTGCTTTTTTCCACCTTTGTCACCACATTTTCATTCAGACTACAGCGTTTTCTCTCAATCTAATATTCAGAGTTACACTACATATACTTCGTAGAGAAAGCATTTCCACAGCATTTATTCTACTTTCATGATTCTTGAACCTTAGTACCTTACCTGTATAGTTTATAAATGGCCGAACAATATCACATGTCCAACATTTATAGTTACCCTTTATTAACTATTTATATTAACTAAAATAATACATACAATATCGTCTTTATGGCACTATAAATAAGAATGAGAATGCTTGCATTTATTGATACAACATAACAGGTATACTCAAACTGAAACAGGTTATTCTTATTCTACTCAATGCTTTACGACTTGTATTTTATGTCATTATATTAAAAGGAAAATCGTAAATGATACTCACCTATCTTCACGGTCTATTTAATTTTGGTACGAGTGAGTAAAAGGTGAGTAAAAGTTATGTTTGTTAAGCTTTTTCGGAAAAAATCAATATTGTGGAACCAATATAGTTAAGCAAGGAAATAAGTACTTACATATTTTACGACGTATTTTTTATACTAACTACAATATTTTATTGAATATGTATTGCTATTAAAACCATACGGTAAATTACTGTTTGTTGAGATTTGAGTTTCATCGTAAATAGCTTGTTCTACCTAATATTACTTCTTAACGAAGCACCGATCATGACAAATATATTATAACTGTTAACATTTTTGAGATACCTACATTGAAGAGTTTTTTTTAATCTGAAATAGGCTTGCGCTTGACTACAACTCGCCTGATGCTAAGCAATGATGTAGACCACAATGGAACGCGCCCGCCAAATATACCGATTCAATCGTGATTACGAATGATTTTCGGTTAGAAGGTGGTAGTGGAATGACGATTCATTATGGAGTAAACTTCCTACCCACCCTCCTAAATGGTATCACCAGACATCGCACCGGAACACGGCAAGACCGCTTGGCGGTGAGGCTTTGTCTAGTGGGTGGTCACTAACCACGGCCGAAGCCTACTACCATTTAATTTCCAGTAAACATAATGACCAGTTGACTGATTGTACCTGATTTGCACTCAGTCCCCTAGTTTTTACAAACTTTATCACAACAATATTTTGATCATCTTTTATTTTTCTGCTCAGCTAAAATGCAAGACATTATAAATCTCGTTTTCAAATACGGAATTTTTGTGGTTAACCCGTACAGAACATAAAATGTTGTGCTTACCACAAATATTTCGATTCCTGAACTCGATTTAGACTGCCAATTCAGTACATTAACTGCAGCTGAACCAGATAAGAGGTATGCTCCATCGAAAAGTAATTTGGCACTGGCTTGGCTTTAAAGTTATCGAGTCAGTGCTCGGGGAAACTAATATTTTAGTTAGTATAACATATGCCTGAATTATCCAAAGGTGAATATCAAATATATTTAAGTAGGTTCTACTCGTAATGGGGAATTTATTTAGCCGTTTATCGGTTAGAATTCCCATCTTCAAGTTAGAATTATATACATATTTTTGCTCTCGGTTATTAAACACACTTATCTACTGGACCAGAGACAGTAATGTAACGTAATTAACGCCAAAAATACTCTGTGTTACTCTTACTTAGGTACCTAAGTAAGAGTAACACAGAGTATTTTTGGCGTTAAATCTGTAATATCTAATATTATAAAGCTGAAGAGTTTGTTTGTTTGGTTGACCGTGTTGATCACAGGAACTACTGATCCTATTTGAGAAGTTATTTCACTGTTAGATAGCACATTTATTTAGGAGGGCTATTGGCTACTCTTTATCACACTGCTGAGCACAATATGAAATGTAGTTCACGATGGCGGAGTGGCGGCAAGCTAGTTTGACCATGTATGTAGTTTATGAGAACCACGATGACTGGCAAATAACATTGACATAGGATTTGACTTTTGATAGGCGATTATCATTACTAACAAAATAGGTATTTGCACAAACCTAACTAACAAAATATTTAAAAACAGAAAGAAAATAACAATAACAAGAATTTTGAACTAACTGAATAATTATGTATATCTTATCCTAATTATAGAACTAAACTAAACTACCTAATCAAACCCAATACGTCAAAAATTCTTTAGCATCGTTATCTTTAAGGAACGTACCCAAAAGGCTAGCAGCATTGTCGCGTTGGATGGCGAAGCTGTGGGCTAATTCACGTAATTTCTTGACGCGCCGATCAAGTTGCGATGCAGTTGCAAACAAGTTGCGTTGCAATTGTGATCAAGTTTACGTCTTAATGAAAAATGGTATTCTTGTAATTGTCTTATAACACATACGCTAAAGCGCTCGTGTGACGCGAACTTGAAGCGAGCGTATCTCACAGCGGTTGTCAAAATTACGAGAATACTGTTTTGATCGAAACTGCACTGCAACAGAACTTATATTTAATTACGACAATTAGCGTACTGTAGGCTAATTCACGTAATTATTTGACGCGCAGATCAAGTTGCGGTGCAGTTGCAAATACCTTCACGTCTTAGTGTAAAATAGTATTCTTGTAATTGTCATATTTATATCATAAACGCCAAAGCGCTCGCATGACGCGCACTTGACGCGAGCGTATCTGACAACGGTTGTCAAAATTACGAGATTACGAAAAGGTCTGTTTTGATCGAAACTTAACTGCAACTGCATTGCAGCTGAACTTATTTAATTACGTGAATTCTTATTCTTTGACCAAGATTCATTTACTTTATCAGTCTATTGATTTATCACCTACAAAACTATCTACCTAGCTACTATACTACCAACATACATATATAGAGGCGATTAAACATGTAGACAGTCCAAAATTTATGCGAGAATCCCCTGATGCTTTATCTTTTGGAATGCGTGATTACCTCCATTTGTGGAACCAGTTTAAGTTCCGTTTAGTGCCATAGATACTTAGATAATGCATGATTTGTTAGTTGGAAGTAATTTTTAAACCTCTTTTCAACAAAAAATAATAATAAAATCCATCTACAATGATGGCGCGAGCAGTCCCCTTTTTTTAGTGTCCCACTGCTTGGCAGAAGTCTTTAGAAGATTTTAGGCCAACAACAACCCGTACTTAACCAGCGTGTGTGGATTAAGGCCTAAACTCTCTCATCTCGTAAGATAGTTGAGAGAAGACCCGTGCCCAGCAGCGGGACACTAAAATGGGTTTAAATGATAGCAGCATCAGACGATGTGTCGCTGTAACCTGGTCTGGTCTAGCCTGGTCCTGATATTACTAAGAAATATGGCGACGTGACCTGTTTCTAGCTGTGGAAGGTATTTAATAGAAATATGTACATAGAAACCGATATTGCGTGGGCGCGTTCCATCATGGACAGCATCATTGCTTAACATCAGACAAGTCGTGGTCAAGTGCCTACCTATTTCGGAATAAAAAATAAATAAATAAAAACAGTAACGTCGCAGGGAGACGTTGCCAGCTGCTGCTGTCTGCAGTTGGCTACGATCTTACACTCTAAGAGAAAGGTAGAGAGAGAAAAACACAAATATTTAACTCTTTGTTAATTATGTTGTATTAATTGTAACAGCCGTTTTAATAAAACTGGGCGAATTAAACGTGAAAGTGGTCACACACGCATAATGTGAAATGCGTGGTTAATGAAAAGCGTTCTGAAAGCGGTGCATTTCATAACCGTACTGATGAAAGGAGACTTTTCATTGCAAAGTTTTTGTAATACTTTAACTTGGAATTGAGTTTTCTAGTAGTTTTAATAAGTTGCGTTGAAAGCAGTACCGTTATGGAGCCTTTATTAATTTATATGGCGTTCGGCTTATTTTATTTTATATTTTTTTACACACACGGTCATCTGATCCCAAACTAAGCAGAGCTTGTACTATGGAAACCAGACAACTGGTAATGTACTACTTAAAATATTTCTCTTTTGTAAATATATTCATAAATATAGATAATTACACCCAGACACAAGAGAAACAGAAATATTTAAACAAATGTTTGTCTCGGGTGGGAATCGAAACCACGACCTGCGGCGTGAAAGCAAGTATCTTACCTGCCACGCCACCGGCCCGTCGAATTTAATTAAATTAACCAAAAATTGTTTAACATTTGATTCGACCATCCTTGGACGGCTCACGGAAAAAATCCGGTGAACCAATAAAGGCCCTTCCGACCGATTGGGATAGGTAATCCACAAAAACAATTGTTTAACACTATCATCAATTATTTAGGTACAGATATGTGTTAACTGCATCAGCACCTAGTGGTGAGCATATTTGTTTAATAAGTCCGAGGACCTAAGGTTGCTGGGTTGAGCTAAAAGGACTTTTCTATTAGTTACAGTTCGATGTTTGTAATAGTGCCCGATGGGTGGCAATAGGCTCGCCCCTATTAAGTATGGGAATTAATGATAACTGACGGAATGTGGGTGACATTCACCTCTGCCTTCAGGTGATAGAGGCGTGACGTTGTTTATGTAAATAAAAGTGTAACAAAAAAACCAAAAATAAACACTAACCCCTTTAATCATAACGTTTGTCTTTGTCTGTTATCTTGGCATTTATACTAGTAAGAAAGAGACAAAGTCAGTTTTAACTAAAGGGTCTTATAAGACTTTATGAATAAGACCGTGAGTGTAAAGTGTGCCTACCAATAACACCGCATACCTACACAAAACGAAGAAATGAATATCCAACATTGAAATAAAACTATTTTATAACGGATTTTATTGCGGTTTATTTTAGAGTTTAAATCCCGACGATCCAAAGACCAGTGACCATGAAGTCCAAAAAGACTGCGATAAAATCTTATAAAATGTTATAAAATAGTTTTATTTCAACGAAGAAATGAAACTTAATTTGGTATGATATTATGATACACTAGCAGCCCGCCCCAGCTTCGCCCGGGTAACTTCAGCCCACTCAACAATTTACAATAAATGTGTTAAATAAAGAACCGCTCAACCAATTTTGTGCAAACTTCACATAAACCATCTTCTAAATAGTTCGAACAATGCCTAAACATTTGGTATGAATAGGTAAGCCCGTTTTTGAGTTACAAAATTACAACGAAAAGTGGCATTGATTTATATACAAATAGATTATTCTTGTATTTATGGTAAACGATCTCGTCAAACTGACTAAGCGACCACTAGTCTAGGTAATAAGTCTTTTATTAGAACAGTTACATAGTTATTTTAATAGCTTTCCGCCGCGGCTAGGCCCGCATGAACTACATAATAACATGCCCAGCAATCAGTGGGATAAAAAGTAACCTATAGCCTTGCTCAATAAATGTACTACCTAACAGTGCTAGAATTTGAAAAAATCGGACCAATAGTTTCTGATATAGCGCGTTTAAACAAACAAACTCTTCGGCTTTATAATATTAGTATAGATTTCAATCGTTTAATTTTCCGAAGCGAGTAATAGCCACGCGGGATTCCTTTAATAAGGCTGACGAGATTTCTTAACGTTTTATTGCATATTCCTCAGAGTAAATCGCTCGTTTGCCTGTAATAGCCTACGATTTAAAGGTCTCCTCAAGGGACACCCTAATTGTCTTTGAGAAATCTCATGCTTTTGGTGATTTAAGTCTTTATGTAAAAAAAATAATTCAGTTATTCTTGCACTACTTAAACAATAAGGTTGATAACTATTTATATCGTTTTTGCTTTCTAGGCATTATTCGACGAAAATTCGTAAATAATTTTCGTTGATAACTGTTGGATGTATAGATTTTTATTGAAGTAGCATAATAACACCTCAACCGCCTTCTACATTTAAGCCTCACTCTCCTATATGAACACGCCTGGACTACTGCTCTTAAAATTACCGACCAAAGCCTGGACTTCAAGCATCCAGTATTGCCTAGACTTAAAAATAAATCGGTCTGGTACAAGCCCAGAATCAATCAAATTCTAGAACAATAATTTGAATTTTTACCACATCGACTAAAACAAATGAGGAGCGACCGCAACTGACAGTTCTGTTTGTCTCTATCACTTTGGACCTTTTCCGGATTCGGACAATTCTTGGTACTTATTGTCCAGTCCTTATTTGAATTAAGAAATAGTATTTGAAACTATAGGAGTATTCAAGAGTGCCCAGTTCGCCTACAGTTTATTTCGCTTCATCGCAACTTTTTATATTCCAAACTGAATCATGCGGGCATTTATCAACAATAGCCTTTTGAACTCGCTTCAGGGGTTAAACAAAAAAGAATCGGTTTGTCACCAAACCCACAACTATCTTCACCGAGCCCTTTGTTTGCATTCCATTGTTGAAATGAAACAGCGGCTAAGATATTATAATTAATGAAATTTCTGCAAATTACTGTTTTCGTTGCGATTTTAATTAGAACAATTTATTTTACTCCACTCAGTCTAAACAAGATGTATATACTCGTAGTATAAACTTTATATGTAATCAAACTGCAAATATTTGTCATGACCATCTGTGTTCTTTGTGTTAAATAAAGATATTATTAATATTATTTTGTAGATTTGTCTTAAGCATTTGGTAAAGTTGGCATTATTCTTTATTATTCATGTTAATTAAACTTAATGGTAAAAGATTTTCTTTTAAGAAAAACTTTTATTATTAAGTTTAAACAAGAGAAATCACGTAAGAAATCGACTACTTGCTACATTAAAGTAATCAGTCTATTTTGGTCCAATGCCGGACATACGTCTCCAAGCCACTGAGGCTTGCTTAAAGAGAGGAGCAGGGTTGACAGGATCCACAGTTGCTCATTTCCAGCCCTAGCCAGTCCTTACTGAGATCGTCATATTCGTTATTGTGAGAATTTCTCACACTACGTTTGTCAACCCTTAGATTTCACTCAAGAACTCGTACATTAAAGGACCCAGGGGAAAAAAATACCAACTCTTTGCCACTTCAGCTTGTTAATCTGGTGGGTTACGTTGATTACAGTATTTATGACTCCGGTATTAGACCTCTGGTAGTAAAATAAGGTACACTTACTTTGCACACTGACACGCGTTTCTCTACTTTTACTAACGAGTCTTCCACATCTTAGATAAACATAGCTTCTTCATTTTAAAATATCAAAAGATGTTCGTTTAAATACGTTCTTAGTTATTTACGGTTGCCCAAATTAAAAATTTGCTTCTTGCCTCTAGCTCTGATCTAAAGGGAAATTGCTTTTTGGATGACATTGAAAACATTTTATATTAAATATCAAGGCAAACAAATTGGTGAAATTAATATTAATAACCTGTTAGAGAAATCTCAGCCATTTTAGCGTCTAGGCCTTTACGCGAGGATGTTTATAATCATTACTAATGTAGGTAATCTGGAGTGAAAATGGCGGGGGGAGTATTCAATCAATCGGCTGAAGATTAGGTTGATGATGATATTAATTTAATTTTGCTAAAATATTATGCGTATTAGGGACATGTCTGTTGAAAAATGGACCTAGATTTTTACTCCACTTTTTTTCTAGAAAAATCCGATGACGCTTTGTTCTTCGAACCAAGATTTAAACTTGGAGTAGTGTAGCTGAAGCGGCACGGGCCTCGCCCTAGAAATATAAGGTCGCAGGTTTTATTCCCGATCCTGCCCACACATTTTTATGTGAATTGTTTTATTGCCGCTGCTCTATATCGGTGAAGGAAAACATCGTGAGGAAACCGGAATGTCTAAAAACTAATCATTCGAGGACATGTGACATCCACCAACCCGCTCTTGACCAGCGTGTATGGATTAAGGCCTAAACTCTCTCAACTCGTAAGATAGTTGAGAGAAGACCCGTGCCCAGCCGTGGGACACTAAAAAGGGTTGAAGTGAAGTGAGGTATGTTAGTCCGGATAGAATCATGCAACTCAATTTTTAAGATCTTCAACCGATTGAGCAGATTTTTTAATATTCGCTTAGTTTGAATGACAGTGCATGGTTAGCTGTGTGATGTGATTATACATCCAAAATGGCGGAAGACCCAATATGGCGGAATAGTACTTAAGAATGCACTTCTACAATCTGAATATCAAAAGAAAGGACTTGCTGAGAATAATTTTTTCACGCTAAATGGGCCAAAAAATATTTTTTTTAACTTTAAATTTATTTCTTACACGCACACACTTAGCACAGGTATTTAAAAGTATTTAAGTCACCTTAGCGAGACTTGTTTACTTAATTGTAACTTTGAATAACACTCTGGAGTCTACACTAAGTTATAAAATAACTCAATAACCCTGTTACTAAGGCAATACCAATTATTTAGGCTCTAAACTTAAATCTTCACGCCTGTTATCGAACTTAAATTAGTTTTTAAACGAATAAAAACAGATTAAAAGGTCGTTTCGAAGTTTAAGTAGTTACTTTAAAAAGTTTTTAAGTAAACCCTAACGTAGTTGGAATCTTCGACGAAAACTATAAAATACTTTCACGGTCCATTAATAGCGAAGTTATTACCAATAATTTAGCTATTTTTTGCTGTTTTTAGGGTTCCGTACCTCAAAAGGAAAAAACGGATATAGGATCACTTTGTTGTCCGTCTGTCTGTCCGTCCGTCTGTCAAGACCCTTTTTCTCAAGAACGCGTGGAGGTATGAAGCTGAAATTTATATCAATTACTCAGGTCTACTGTCCCTTGAAGCTGTGAAAAAATCAAACTTCTAAGCCAACGCAATTAAAAGATACAGCCGTTTATGCCGCAAATTTTCGACACTTGCAAGGGAATCAAAACCTACAGGGTGCTTCCCGTGAACTCAGAATCTTGAAATTTGGTACGAAGCAACGTCTTATAGCATAGATAAAGGAAAAATTACGAAAACCATAAATTTTTAGTTACATCACATAATATATTTTTTTTTAATAATTTTAAACTTACTACCCATTTCCTCATAAACGCGTAGAGGTATTAAATTGAAATTCATACCAAATACTCAGGTCTATAATACCTTTAAGCTGTAACAAAATCAAACTTCTATGTCAACGCAATCAAAAGAAACAGCAATTTAAGCTGCATATTTTGAAACTCGCAAGTACTCGCAAGGGAATCAAAACCTAAAGGGTACTTCCAGTCGACCTAGAATCTTGAAATTTGGCATGAAGCAACGTTTTATAGCACACATAAAGGAAAAATTCCGAAAACCTTAAATTTTTAGTTACATTACAAAATATATATTTTTTAATAAATATAAACTTATTACTTTTTTCCTCATGAACGCGTAGAGCTATCAAGTTGAAATTCATATCAAATACTTAGATCTAATTGCCTTTAACCCTTGAAAAAAAAAATTCTAAGTCAACGCAAAAACGCAAAACGCAAAAGTACAACCATTGATACCGCATATTTTGAAACTCGCAACTACACGCAAGGGAATTAAAACCTAATAGTGACTAAAAACTTAGTAAATAAATAACTTTAATAAAAGAACTTTCGCAAGTCTGCTGCAAGGCTAGTATAAGTGTTTCAGTTATATTATAGATAAATGATATGTGTTAATATAAAATAAAGGATTACTTAAACGATAAAGAGATCTTTGTCTTAAATTTATGCTCCTCCATCTTTCCCCATTGTAATGTTATGAATTTCATTTTGCAATAAAAATACCATAGTTATGACTCGATTGTCGTAATGAACGAACTTTGTAAACCTTGCGGGTTTGTACGGAACCCTCGGTGCGCGAGTCCGACTCGCACTTGACCGGTTTTTTTTTTTATTTCTTACTAACACAGCACAGGTACATATAAGTATTTAAGTCAACTTATCGAGACTTGTTTACTTAATTGTAACTTCAAATAACATTCTGGAGTCTACACTAAGTTTTAAAATAACTCAATAACACTGTTACTAAGGCAATACCAATTAGTTAGGCTCTAAACTTAAATCTTCACGCCTGTTATCGAACTTAAATTAGTTTTTAAACGAATAAAAACAGATTAAAAGGTCGTTCCGAAGTTTAAGTAGTTACTTTAAAAAGTTTATAAGTAAACCCTAACGTAGTTGGAATCTTCGACGAAAACTATAAAATACATTCACGGTCCATTAATAGCGAAGTTATTGGTAGGCTTTGCAGGATTTAATTTAACAGCTACCTTCAGTTTCGTCGAGTCAGGTAGCTTTCAATTTATGCAAGATTTACTGAAAAATAATCATACTTTGTAAGAAGCGTTACTATGCGTTTCAAATAAGAATAGGACTTGACTCGCGGCTAACTTCATACCAAAAACCAAGCAAAAGTAGCGCCAGCACAAAATGTCAAACCACAGACAATACTATAATTTTGAAATGTATGGAAAAGTGATTTATTTTAAAACTTTACACAAGTATCTAGTTACGATGCAGCTACCAACCTAAGTAAATTTACGCGCTAGGATACCACAAACTTGCACACAATTCATATACACGGATAAAAACAAACGTTTTAACATATAATTCCGATTTTTGTCGTCGGAAGTTAATAAAATATGTTTGTATCTAAATATTCAACTATAAAATGTCCAATCTTAGTCAAAAGGCAATAAGATATACGTATTTTTATTATTTTTTCATCTAGATGTGACTATAACATCAAACAAACATTTTTGCTCACTGTACTAAAAAATGTGAAGTTGTTGCGTATTCCACTCCAAGATGGCGGATTTCCAATCCTATTCTTATTTGAAAAGCATAGTACTGCTGTTAAATGGGTATGTACAGTCTACGCTGCACATTTTGTTGATAATGCAATTTATGCAATTACTTATTTAATCATAATAAACATTTATTACTATATTTAGTGTGCTATTAACGGAGGAAACGATTAGTTATATTGTGTACTTACTAAATAAACTTTGAGGGAATACCATAACTCGTTCTTCTCTTCACACTCTACTAGCAAAATACCTATAACTAACTAACTACTCTGAAAGTGTACAAAACCGTACAGGGTCATCATCATCATCATTCGCCTTGCCTTTTCCCATTCCTGTTGGGGTCGGCTCCCAGTCTGACCTGATGCGGCTAGCTACCAGAATTATACGAGCGACTGAACCAGTAGCCGAGATGGTTAGACCAGGTGTCAGATTATATTGGCTTCTGACTAAATGTAACGATTGTCATGGATGTGATATATAACAACCAACAAAACCGTACAGGGTACCTTTTTATATTTGGATGTAGGCTTGCATTTGACTACAACTTGCCTGATGTTAAGCAATGATGTAGTCTACAATAGGACGCACAAGCCCGGTATACCGATTCACTCGTTTACGAATGATTTTCACCGATATTGAGCAGCGGCGATGTAACAATTCACATAAAGTTGTGGGCGTGACTGGGAATCGAACCCGCGATCTTATATTTCTAAGGCGAGGCCTGTACCGCTGCGCCACCGGTGCTCTACTTGCCTAATGTGAAGCAATATTGTAGTCTACAGTGTCTAATATTGGTAAAAACAACAATAATGTTTAACAATGTTTCAGATAACACGAAAACAACTATTCACAAAACGTTCAATAGTTTCCACAACATCCAAGATTGCATCTTTCAATTTAAAAAGGTTCCAATTTAGGAGATTTGGAAGGAGAAACAATATTTTCTCGAATCAAGACGTTACATGGGAAAGCAATTTCGCTTTCACAGTTCCTCAGCTTATTACTAAAGTTCTTATTGCCAGGACGTTTGGAAATAACAATGAGACAGATCTGATACAATGAGGAAACTAAATAAATAAACAACCTTCTCAATTTAGTTCTGAGTTTTCTACCTGTTATAAGCGGTCCTTTTTAAGGCCGCTAATAGCAAGTACAAAACCCAATTCAAAGGTCTATTCATGTTCCTTTAATTTCGTTTGAAATTGGAAGTAAATTAAAATATGTATTTTTTTATTAATCTTCTATTACAGATAATAATTTACCTCCTTACTTCTTCCTATTTTTAGTATTACCAATGCAGAAATAATTTCGCAATTTTGCTAGTGTCAGGTTTAAATAAGTCATTTTAAAAGATTGGCGTTAAATTAATCTAAAAAAGTTCAACGTTCCACCTCCTTTCATGTAATATTATTGTTAAGTGATAAAAGACAAAACATGTTTTAACGATTCGCTATTTTGGGGGCTGAGTCACCTTCGTCCGTGGGAGTGCACCTTTAATCGTAACCACGAATGAATCGGTATAGTGGGCAGGCGCGTCCCATCGTAGACTACATAGTTGCTAACATCAGGCAAATTGTAGTCAAGCGCAGGCCTATTTCAGGATAAAAAAAAAATCGCTACTTATTCAGGCCTTATTCTTCCTATCGTCCAATTGACATTACCGATGGGATCAGTTAGAACTGACCGTGTATGGGCGTAGATGTGCATAACTATTGTCGATCTACACCCACACACCTTACGTTCGTTATTTATTTATTAGTAGTCATAAATAGGTCCTAGTTATTTCAGAAAAGTAATGTTTCCTTTAATATTCCACTGCTGGTTTTCTTCTCTCAACTATCTTAAGAATAAGAATAAGAGTATGTGACCTATACTTTCGGGTACTCGTAATACAGGCATTAGAAATCAGATTTTTTCTCTTTATATATATGTGAAGAAAAAATTCAACTTACATCATTTTATCTTTAAGGAATATAAAAAATGAACGTCATAAGATTATGAAAAGACTGACAAAGCAACATATTCGTCAACAAAAATGTACAAAAAAGGTCCTACAATATTTAGTTTATTGCACGATGTTATATAAAAAGATGTTTTTTATTAAGGGATCTGGGACGACAAATTCAAAACATTTGTCAGCTTTCAACAAATTGTAAAAGGCAGCAATCATTAATTCATACTGTTCATTTATCTTGTCAATTCCGCAGCAAACAATAAAATTAAGTTATCAATAAACCGTCTGTCTGTCTTCTTTGTCGATGTTTATTACGTTTTTTTGTTTTATTTGTGTATTTTTTTTTTACTTTTGTGAAAACATTTTTATGAAAAATTTTGCACACTTACTCAAAATTATTCCGTAAACAAATTAGGTATTATGACATTTTTTTTGTTTTTTTCCCGTCAGATGGATTAATTAAAAATATTGGACACATAATATGTAAGTTTTATACCTTTGTATGACGTAGTGCTTAAGTCCATAATTTTAACGAGTTACATCTTAATTTTTTTCATTTCATTGCTAAAGCAAAAAATAAATGTCTAATATTTTTTTGTAATCCTACTGTCGGACTAAATAAAATATTAAGAGTTTTTTTTATACCTTGTTGAAAAAGAAACCCTTGACATCGTTATCTATTATCCAAATTTACTTTAGAGTTATTTGTATAATGTGATCATTACTTATATAGTAAGTATTTTCTTAAATTTAAGCGAATGGGAAAAAAACTATTTTATAACGGAATTTATCGCGGTTTATTCTACTAAGAACGATTCGCGAAGTTATTGAAATCAAAAACATCCAAATTTTAACAGAGGAAATAATTGGAATATACCTGTGCGATTTGCAAGGATTGTAGTGATGACTAATGAATTGATGAATTCTTGATAATGTTTATTGTATAAAATATAAAGTATCACTAAAATGATAAATTTGGATGTCAAATACCTCAGTCCATGAAACGTCGGTATTTAAAATCTAAAATAAACCGCCATAAGACCCGTTACAAAATAGTTTTATTTCTTTACAAATATATTCCACCATGGTAAACGATATATTGTGAATCGTCAAAGCGTTCCAGGGACGTTCCTTTATTGGTTTTCTATATCAAAAGGGTATTTTATTTGTCGATGATAAGCCGATCATAATATTCTCAATCTGTTTGTAATCCAAATATTAGGTTCATTGTGTTCCCAAATACCAACAATCACAGCTTTTATTTGTTATTAATACTGTAAAAGTTATTTTGGAGGTTTCGTTAAAGCAACAAACCATTAGGTATCTTCTATCTACTATTTTAAGAGTTAAGACTGTTTCAAAGTCAAAATGATCTATTTTTTAAAGAAGCAGCTTCCATTTGATTTCGTTCAATTTATTTTCCTAACGTGCAGTGAATGACGCGAAAACCTTTTATTAATTCTGAAATAAGCTTGCGCTTCCCAGAGCAGCGGTGGCGCAGAGAGCAGCGGAGGCGCAGTGGTACCTACGGGCCTCGCCTTATTTTAAAATTAAATTAAATTATTTTATTTAATCAGATAACATGGTCCTTAATGGTTAGTAACAATTGATACTTACAAACTATGTTAGTGAGTACAAATTATTTTATAGGACATATTATTTTTTATAGTTATTTTATTTTTCAACTCAAACTATCAGCCTTACCCAAAAAAAAGGAATAATAGAAAAATATGGTCGCGGCTTTCCCAGCGTGTGTGGATTAAAGCCTAAACTCTCTTAACTCATAAGATAGTTGAGAGAAGACCAGTGCCCAGCAGTGGGGCACTAAAAAAAGTGTTGAATGTTAAATGTCCTCGAATATTTAGTTATTAGGTATGCTGGTTTCCTGACTAGGTTTTCGTCCACCGATATTACCATTATCAATGAAACGATTTCCACACAGATGTGTATTTTTTAATAAAAATATTTACTTTTTCGTACCCACATTAGGTTTCCTACTGGTTAATTCTAGCTTTACGACCGCGGATACGCCTGCGCGTATGTCTATCAACTATTAACCTCTTTTGGCGCAGTCGGATAAAAACTATCCTGTCTCAAACCAAATCGGTTTAGTATCGGTTAGTATTAGCGTGAAAACGTGACAGACAGACCTTAGTTACTTTCGCATCAATAATATTAGTAAGGATAGTCGAGTCGAGTATTCGTCAGAGAGTATAGTTTTTTATTTATTTTCTATAGGTAGTTAAAATAAAATATGTCGATGTTTCGACCCTCGGTATCGTGTTAAGACGCCAGCTTCCAAATTAATGACGTCACGTCACCCAGATATGATTCAGTGACGTCACGAACGCCGGATTTATGAGCCCGTTATGTCCTTGTTATGGAATGAACATGATTCGGTGCGTTTAGTCAGAATGGCGTGTGACGGCGTACAACGATGAAATAATGGAAATGAATTTAAAAGAAGAATAATTTAATTTAGAATTTATTAAGAATTATAATTTATTAATAATAAAAAATTGTAAGTTATTAAGAATAATTTAATTTAATATTATAGAAGATAATTTTAAGTTTTACATAGAATATTATTTTTACATAGATGACGGGCCGCAGGCATGGTTGGTAAGATACTTGCTTTTCGCGCCGCAGGTCGTGGGTTCGATTCCCACTACCACCCATGTGTTTATGAATATGTGTTTGTGTTATTACCTATTGCAAGTATGTATTTACAAAGGAAAAGTTATATAATTATGTACCTAGTATATTACCAGCTATAACACAAACTCAGCTTAGCTTGGGATCAGACACAAAACCCCAAACACAAGCCTACCAAAATGATGACGATAAAATTTACATTAGAAAATCTTCACTATGTATTTGCTCACAATAAATAAATAAAATTTGAATTTAAAAGATAATATAATCTTGTAAACCTCTTGGCCTTTAGTTGCCCTTGTAATCAGTAGGTAATCATTCCTAAACCTAAGTGGATAGAAAATACAATTTCTTCCAAATCCCAACATTGCTAGGAAAACCATTACATTCCTTTTTCCTCAACACAATTTATCCAGTAATCCTTTTATACTCACTAAAGCTGTGTACATTTTTAACCAGTCACTTTATCCATACTTCCAAGTCGAGGTAAATGAGTATTTATTTTCTCTGCAATACTCAGTTGGTACATAGTTATTGCCCTTTTAAGGAAAAGCCAATCCAGGATTGTGAGGAATCGTAAAAAAGGTAAGATTAAATCTTTTCATTTTACGAAAGGTCCGAATCGGTCCACTGAGGCTGTTACTCAGAAATTGCGAAATGAGTTCGGTAAAATCAACATTTGGACTGTTTATAGCCAAGGAAAAACATTTGTAGGTTTAAGGAGGCCCTCTGGGTAGTATTTTGTTACGACAATGTGTATGACAACGGCCCTCTGTTATTTCGTTTTGTTATTTTACTATTGTCATGAGTTTTTATAGCGAAAACTTGACATTTCGTATTTGAATTCAGTGATATATATTTATTCAGTAGGCTTCGATGAGCATCAACTAAAAAATTATATATCCTTTTTACCGCCCCGTCAAACCCCAAAATTGTTTGAATCGACAAAATATATCTACAATGAATATGTAGGTTTGATGAATCACAATTGAACTAACATGCGCGTTTTTTTTCGCATTAATGTGACACAGGCGCTAGAAGAACAAACAGATTTGCCGCATATATGCGACACAGGTATTCAAAAGGTTATTGGATAAATTAAATTAAAATTGTAATCAAAATTAAAAAGTATTGCACGAATTTAAAACTATTAATTTGTTAATAAATAATTAATAAATAAAAATAAAAAATAAATAATATTTATTATATTATTTTTTTTTTGGAAAATTAATAAGAAATCCGCATACAGTTCATAATCTTCTATCGAATAAAGACGAATCATTCCGGGTATCTAAAGCAAGTCAAAGACAAAATCAAATCTGCTGCAAAATCTCTCTCTAAAGTTACTGAGAACATAATCTCCTGATCAAATTGCAGAGTGACTTATCACACCCCCTCCGTAATAGCGTGGTTTAGTCAACACACGTTACGCCATACAATACTATTGTAACAGATTGTACCGAACATGATTAATGTAGGGGCGACGTGCAAATCAATCAATGACGTCACTACATCTGCGTCACAACTTAAACTTGGCCGACCTCATTAATTAGGGCATGAAGTAACCTCGTTTGAAGTCTTTGACAACCCTTAGCTAAGTTGTATGGATGAGAAGTGATTGACTAGTTTACTTTTCTTTTCAATTTTCTTTTTGTATTAGTAAGATGCTAAAAATTTAAAACTTATGGTGTATTTTTATGTAGATCAACTTAAAAAGTGTACAATTTTATTTGTCAGAATATCTTGGGTGTATACCTAACTAATTTCATTAAAGTCATGTGGGCGAGTAATAAGGCTCCAGTCTCGAATTAACTTTCTATAAATAAGAAATTAAATAAAAAACAAGTTATAGGATGACGCGACATAACGTATTCGATTCGTTGTTGGGTTAGCCGTGATCC
Source organism: Meganola albula (assembly GCA_936450015.1). Taxonomy (NCBI): domain Eukaryota; kingdom Metazoa; phylum Arthropoda; class Insecta; order Lepidoptera; family Nolidae; genus Meganola; species Meganola albula. Next base: position 4,255,493 of record OW388155.1, on the reverse strand, counting down.
ATCGTTGCACCGCGCCGCCCTTGCCTCGCGGCACGTGCCGGGTACACCGCCGCCTCTGGACGATGTTCACGAGTGAACAATCTACCCTGAAAATCTTACAAGACACCGTTCTCCGGCCGTTTCCCTGGTGTTATGAGCCATATTTCTTCAAATTTATGCCCAAAAGGAGCAAACATGTTGAATATTCAGTTAGTTTTATTTCCAGAACCTTACCATTTTCTGGCCTGTTCCAAAATATTTAATTTTCAAATACAATTACAAATATTTTAGATTCCTAGTTAATTTTACTGAGTGACCTGATTGTATATAAATATGTTGGCACATCTACTTCTCAATGCATCAGCTGTCATTTTATACTGTCATCGCGTCCGTCTTTGAAGTCACCTGTCACTCGAGAATGTCATTATGAACGAACGAATGAACACCGAGCGCGGGTGAAGCGGCCATCTTAGAATGGCTGACACTGCGTGTTGAACCGTTGTGGCGTCCGGTAGTGCAGATGCAATAACGTGCTCGGTGAATGTTACTATTTAATCCAACGTAATCTTAACGATCGGTAATTAACTGGTAGAATTCATGATTGTGCTATCGAGAAATGGGGGTGAAGTGATATTTTGCTTTAGTTATTTTATTGAAATACCGTCTTCTTACATGATTATTCACGCGTACCTAAAGTTGTCTGCTAATCTTGATATTTTTAGTCTAAAAACCTTCAAAAGCATTCAAATATTAGTTATATTATTTGTTTTTTTATTTATTTAATAAGAATCTCCTTATTCTTAAAAACTAATTAAGGGTCGCTTTAGTAAGATTTCCATTGACTAAACGTATTTTTTTACTAGATGGAGTGACGATCTCAGTAGGCCGGCAAGAACTGGATGAGAAAAGCCGCGGATCGTGCTCAGTGGCGTGCTTTAGGAGAGGCCTATATCCAGCAGTGGACTAGAATAGGCTGATGATGATATGACAAAACGTTTTTAGCGGGTCTTTAGATGCATTATTAGTGTAATGAATAAAGCTAATTAATATAAACTAATGTTATAATATTGCACAAATTAATTATTGTAATCTTGTTTTAGGAGTGTTTGAAAATTAAATCTAGGACTTTCTAGCCGGGATATTCTAAAGAAACAAAATCAATTTATCTCAAATACCGGCTGATGACTTCCAAATTGAATTTAATACAAGATAGCTTGACATGCTTTTCTTTGATCACGATACAGGCATTCCAAATTTCAATATTGGAACTAATCAATCAAGACTAGCGTGAAAATGAGCACCCTGTGGCTCATTTATCAAACAGCCTGTAGATGAAACTTGAGGCAGAAGGTACAAGTGATAAGCAGTGTTAGAATTTCATTAAAATCGTTAAAAAAGCAATAGACATATTTACATAAAGGTAATTCTTGGTTTTATTTTATTTAAGTAATTATTATTTATATTTCTCAAAAAAAAAATTAAACAAATATGCAGGATCAGTCCATTTAGGTGAATGATCTCACACACACTAGGCAAAATATAACATATATATTTTGCATATATATTTATACATATATATTTTCAATGCTTAAATTAAAAAAATAACATTATTTAAATTTATTTGTTTAAAATAACATATTTTTACCCATTATTTGAATGAATTATACAGGATTATTCCATTTAAGTGACGCTCTCTGCATATCTGGGTTATTATTTTTGTTGACAGGACATTTGCATAGGTGTAACATCTCTCGAGATAAAAAACCATTGCCAAGTCTAATACTGACGGATCATATAAGAACAGCTAGACTGATTTAGGTTAATGTTTTGATATTCACAAAAAACTACTAAAGGTATTATGGAATTCGCTACCGGCATCTTTGTTTCCCGATAGCTATAATCTGCCTGTATTCAAGTCACGAGTGAATCGGTATTTACTGGGTGACCACGTTTCATCGTAGACTGCAACATTGCTTAACAAAAAAAGAATACTATACTATACTATACTATACTATATTTTGCCGCCCGTGCTGGTAAAGAAGATACAAGTGGCTACACAAGTGTATGCAATTCATAGTTATTGAAAAAAAACTAAATAATAATTTGGAACCTGAGGAAGGAAATTTAAGTGCTAAATCCTATTGGTTTTAAATTCTGATAATATACGCAAGCTTATAATTGGGACCACACAGACCTTGAAAGCAATTATTTGCCGAAATATTAAAGCCACAATACATTCCGTAACTGGTTTGGGAAACTTACAGGTTACACTTTTAACAGAGCGGTCGTGAATGTCGTGATCATCACGCACCGCCTAGATACTAGATAGCCACTAGACATTACATTATTTATATTGTATGATTTTTTTATATATATTTATATTTTTTTATTATTTTAAATATTTACAGTTTAAGCATATTTTGATATATTTTAACTACTTTCGTTTTATGTAAAAACATAAAACGAAAGTAGTTAAAATTAGTTTTTTTTTTCATAAATCATAAAACCTCTAGGGTAATAATAGTGGTTTAAGTTTTATAATATTTTGAATGCCATTTTGGTAGAATGTTTAAGGGACCAACAAAACACACAACACCTATATTATTTACCTACATCCAAGCTAATAAAATTTCTAGATATTCTATTATATTCTAAATTGTAATCGACAAAAATTAGCGAAATATCGGATAGGTTAGCTAAATTTTAGTGGTTCGTTCGACTTCTTTTCTTTGAACGAACCAATAGTGCCATAAGTTCGGGGCGAGTGGAGTCCTAATTACGCTGCACACACATGTCCAATTTTTGCACCGATTTTTATGACCGATTTTGTGCAACTCAATACAAAACTCAAGGCCACGCGTTGAGTCGGTCACAAAACCGGTCAAAAAATCAGTCGTGGGCGGGCAGCTCTAGCGGTGTTTAGATATAGGCACAGATATACTAGTATATTTGATTGATATTGTCATATCGTGTTTTGGAAGGGGGTGATAACCTCACGCGATAGCCTCACAGTCTCTCGTTCCCATACCTACTCTGGACATTTTCTTATTCCAAAGTTAAAAATTAATGTACAAAAGTAAAGTCTTTAGAAAAACCTCTTAATTTCTTAAAATTCAAATTCTCAAAATAAATTACACATTATTTCGCTCTCTAATCATGCTTAACGATTTGACACCTACGTGTAAATCTGTCGAGTAAATCTATTTGAAGCTCTTCTTAGTAAAATTATCTTACATCAGTCTAAAGATCTCAACTGCTTAACATTTTATATACAGTTTCGATACTTGGATTTTAAAGGGCACGGCGACCCTATTAGGACGCCCTTCGTTTACGCGAGGCTCACATTTTTATACCTAATTTGTACTTTGGGTTGTTTGTTTATTGAATCTAAGGAAAGGGACATTTTAAAGGTAACATGATGAGGTAAGATTTATTAAGTTACTTTAACTTACCAAGATTTTAATCCTATCCTACTAATATTATAAATGCGAAAGTAAGTGTGTGCGTGTGTGTGAAGGTTTGTTACCGCGTATCTCCGTAACCGCTCAACCGATTTTATTGAAATTTAAAATGTAGGTAGTGTATACTCTAGAATCGGACATAGGCTAATGATATTTTCAAAAATCATCCCCTAAGAGGGTTAAATAGAGGGGTGAAGTTTGTATACAACCTTTTATTCCTTGGTCCTATTCATTTAAAATTCGGTACACATAAACCTTAAGAAAAATAATGAGATACGGGTTTTTTATTTTTCCATAATTACCCCCATGGGGTGTGGAAAAGAAGTTTTTTTGGTAAAAATTAAAGTTTCTCTGGATCTGCTTAGTCTCAAGTCCGATTCACTCCAAATTCGGCACACTTATACCTTAAAAAAAATCATAAAACACGTGTTTTTTATTTTTCCAAAACTACCCCCAGGGGGAGTGTAAAATGAACTTTTTTGGAAAAATTAAATATTCCAGAACTGTTTAGTCCTTGGTCCGATTCACTTCAAATTCGGTATAAAAAAAGCTTAAAACAAATAATGAAACATGTGTCTTTTATTTTTCCAATTTTTGTTATCTTTATCCTAATACTACGCGGGTGAAACCTGAGAAATTATTCTGAGGAAGATTTTCTTTGAAGTTGATATCAATACTCCTTCGTGCTTTTTAGCTAAATTACTTTTTATTTTGACAGAATGACGTTTGATAACTCAGTCCGATTATTAGAATTCGAAATTTAAATTTTATTTGTTCTTGAATATTGATTAAAAAACTTGCAAAAAGTATTGTCTAAAAGCCGTAGTATTTTTTAAGAAACCACTATAGATTTGTGGATATGCCTATGAGGGCTTGCTGATTTCAAAATGTTGCTTACACGCCTACACTACTGAACTAATTTTGTATGGAGATAGTTAGAGACCCGGGAAAGGATAGTTTTATCCGACTGCGAAAAAAGAAATTAACGGTTTAGCGCGAGAACCGATATCCGCGGGCGAAGCCGCGGGCGGAAAACTAGTAATTAATATTTTTATTGGTGGGTAATAAAAATGAACGCTCAAATAAGAACGCTCGAAGTTTGGAATTGGGCCCGATGAACGGCAATAGGCTCGCCCCCTTTTTTTTACCTGGGGGAAAACTTTATGGATTTCCCCACCCTGTATGGGCGCAGGGCGAGGGGGAATGTGGGACTCCGTACTGGTTACCCGAACTAGAACCCCCCGGGTGTTCCTTTTCGCATCCTAGACAGGGTATCACGGGAACCATAGGTGACACAACCGCGACTCCCTGAATGCCGACTCACCCTTTCAGGCGAGCCCCGTCACGCAGTTAATAGGCTCGCACCCTGTTACCTATGAGACCTAAACATAACCAGCCAGATGTTAGTAACTGCAAGCTTCTGAATTTGAATCCCGGGTTGAGCAATAAGAATTTTCTAATTTATTAAAATCATGGTACCGGTTCATAGTTGGGAATGACCGATGGACGATTATAGGCTCGCTCTCTGTTACGTACTGCCACCGATATATACCCATATATATCGCCCGATATTCAACTCTGAAATACTCCTTACTATAATAGTAACATAATTATAATATAGTGGGACATTAACACACACGGTCATCTGATCCCAAACTAAGCAGAGCTTGGATTATAAAAACCAGATACCTGATAATATACTACATATAATACTTTTCTTTAGTAAATACATACAACTAAACCCGGACTCAAGACAAACAGACGTATTCATCACACAAATGTCTGACTTGGTTGAGAATCGAACCCACGACCTGTGGCGTGATATGCAAGTATCTCACTGATCCGTCATACAGGATGATACAAACGTGAATTAAATGTATGCAGGTACTATCCATTATTTTCTGTAACCGTACAAACATTATATTTTCTGACGTATAAAATTCAATTTTAGATGCAGGATGGAGGTAGCGCTGGCACATGGCGCTGCGGTGGCGTTCACGCCTTTGAAATATGGACCTATAAGGTCGCGGGTTCGATCTGGTTGTGCCCACACATCTTTGTGTGCATTGTTTCATCGCCACTCTATATTGGTAAAGGAAACGTAAATGTCTAAGACCTGATTATTCGAGGACATATGACATACATCAACCCGCAATTGGTCAGTGTTTGTAGATAAATGCGAAAACGCTCAACTCGTAAGATAGTTGAGAGATGACCCGTGCGCAGCAGTGCGACATTAAGAAAGGGTTGAAGTGAAAAGTGTGACACCATGGAGATTGTTTAAAAAAAGCATACGTGTAACATATTTGAATAAATCCCTACTTCCGTATTTAATATTATAAATGCAAAAGTAACTCTGTCTGTTTGTTACGCTTTTACGCCAAAATTACGGAACCAATCCGGATGAAATTTGGTATGTTATGATAGTTTGAGACCCGGGGAAGAACATAGAATAGTTTTTTTATCCGACCGCACCAAAAGAGGTAAATAATAATATTAATAATAATAATTCATTTACTTCGGAATTTCTTCCATAAACTTGTTAGGAGGTATCATATTTCATGAGAACTAGTGTTAGTAGGTACATAATATCATATGAAAGTATACTGCCTTTCTCAATGGTTAATGGTTCTCCTTTGTTAATGGTTTAAAGCGATAACCGATATACGCGAAGCCGGCACCGCGGGCGGAAAGTTAGTGTGCGGAAATTATATTAGGCAGGTGACATACCACAACAGCAAGCAGCATCGTTGGAGTTGAGAAAGAGTGATGCCTCTATACAAATAAAAAAATAATTACACGCACTGTTGTAACTATTGTAAACCTGAATGTGTGTACCCACAGACAAACTGTGGAAACAGTTTTGTGGGGGCAATGAAATATTGTAATGTTGTGATATTTAATAATAAAGATACATACATACAATGTGTAGAGCATCTTCTCTTTCGTACAACCGACTTCAAAAAAAGAGAGGTTGTCAATTCCACGTGTATGTCCACTAATATGTACAAGTAATTATAGAAAACGGTTCTCGTAACAATTACTTACACGAATCAATATCATAAAAAAGGCTGAAGCCTGGATAATCTAGTCTGTAAGTCGGCTTACCGAGCCATTGGAACACGCGAAACTGACATTTATGTGTCACTGAACGTCCGCCATATTGGCAATAAAGTGATGCTCGGAAAACGTCACTGAAATATTGTTCCACGATACGCCACGGCACTGACTTCTGGTTATACTTTTGTTTTTTATTACTTCGAAGTTTTTAAATTTCACGATGACGACCTCTGTAGTCGAGCGGTGTAAGCCGTCCGATTGGGTTATACTATACCCGGACCGATTCCCGCCCCGGACAATCTTTATGTAACAAGGAAGACTTGTTTCGGTGTCTGGTTGGTTAAGTAGAGCACTTAAAGCCGTCGGTCTCGGTTATCATTTAACGTATCTATGACAATCATTAAAAGTACTCAGAAGCCTAATATAATCTGACACCTAGTCTAAATATCTCGGCTAATGGATCCCTACGGGTTTCGAGGTCAGATGGCAGTCGCTAGTTTAATCCCGGTTGCTAGCCGCGTCAGGTTAGACTGGGAGTCGACTCCAATAGAAATGAGAAATAGCAAAGTAAATGATGACAATGATGAAGTTTTTAAATTTCAGATATGCCGTAGTATTTATAATTTGAAGCCTACTAAATCTCATTCGAAGTTAGCGGAGAGGACATTAGCCTCGGAAAACACGACAGAGTTTTAGAAGTAGTTGGATCCGATATCTTGATCCGACTTTCAAAAGGACACCAACACACATCGAACCCGATAGGCAGATTACGTTGGATACCCGAAGCAAGAAACTAATGTAGCGCTCACGCCTGTATTACCCGAAGATGTAGGCAGAGGTGAATATTACCCACTTTTTGCCGGCGACTAACCATAACCGGCGAAAGTCCCATACCTAATAGGTAGCGAGCTGATTGTCGTTAGGAATCAATTCCAAACATCAAACTGCAACTAAGACTTATTAAGTATGATTAGAAAAGTCTTTTAGTTCAATCCATTACTAAGCGAACAGGTTTACCCCTGGACCACCTAAGCAGAAGCTGATGTATATCGTAGAATAATAAATATTAATAATATAGAGGGACATTAACCCACACGGCCATCTGATCCCAAACTAAGCAAAGCTTGTACTATGGAAACCAGATAACTGGTAATATCTGAATATACAAAAGAAGAAACTGACTGACTGGCTGACTGACTGACTGACATATCAACGCAGAGCCCAAACCGCTGGGTCTGGAAACTCCAAATTTGGCACATAGGTTTCTTATGGGGTCTAAGGGTGCACTAAGAAAGGATTTTTCAAAACTCACCCTTTAAGGGAGTGAAACAGGGTTCCAAAGTTTGTATGGAGAAACAAGATTAGTGAGATCAATTTCGCGGGCGAAGCCGCGGGCGGAACCTAGTACTACATATAATACTTTTCTTTTCTAAATACATACTTATATACATATAGATGACAAATGTCTGACTTGTGTGGGAATCGAACCCACGACCAGCGGCGTGAAAAGCAAGCCTTACCGACCACGCCACCGGCCGCGGCCCGTCAATATATTTTATAACGGTAACAACTAACGTATGTTCTCAGACTTAATTGCACTGCAAAAAGACTGATAAATTCATCTTTTTATGGTTGTAATGATCCAAAAAATTACAGGTTTAGAGGTGTTCAATACCAAACAACAATACATTATTACTAGATAGGTAACTTAATATTTAAATATTATGACTCTACTTAATAGCAAGGAAAGGAAACCACCTTTGATAAAATTAACTTCTTTGATCTAAAGAAAGCCTGCGGTTATTTTCCTTTCACTGTTGAAAGCCATTCAAATCGATTCAATACTCCAATTAATTTAACAATAATGATTGAATAAATTCAATGTAGTACATTCAATGTAAATGTAAACAATTATTATTATAACAATATTACAATATTTTAATAGTGAATCGATAACTGCTAGGTAGGTATGTTACTTAATAGACTTCAAGTGAGAGTTGCAAAATAATGTTCAAATTACACTAACTTTACACAATACGAAAAGATAAGCAGAACGTTTTGAATATGGTATAGAGGACAGCAGAACACGCAGTACGCCTTACGCTTATATAAAAGAGTTAGAGATCGTTCACACAAAACGAATCGCGATCCGACTCTGAGCATTAATGCTCACTGTCCTCAATGCACTACGTAGTAGTACAAAGTCGGTTTCGGAAGTTAACTTTCTATGGAAAACTGGTAAACTGCGTAACGTGCTTACAGTTTATCGACAGTACATTTAGTCAGAATAATACCTTATAGTGTTAGGTTAATTTAGTTAGAGGCAAAAACTTGGCTTTTCATAAAATCTGATACCTTTTTACAGTGCATTTATATAGCATGAAAATAAGTTATAGGTTCTAGAATCTGGAGTGAATGTGTAATATTTAATACTCTGTATTTTTGTATATCTGTGTACCTACTCGCAATTTGAAATAGTCAATATTAGCACAATATCAAGCGAATAAAATATACAGTCGTTATAAAATCAGCAGTAGCGCAGCGGTACGGGCCTCGCCTTAGAGATTTAAAGTCGCGGGTTCTTAGACGTTGAGTTGCGGAAATCCAAGCCCGCTACAGTCTACAATCTACAAGGTCGCGGGTTCGATTTCCAGTCGTGTCCCTCGTGTACATCTTTGTGTGAAACCGGCATGTCTAAAAACTAATCATTCGAGGACATGTAACATCCAACCTGCGCTTGGCGAGCGAGTGTGGATTAAGGCCTAAACTCTCTCAACTCGTAAGAAAGTTGAAAGAAGACCCGTGCCCTGTAGTAGGATACTAAAAAGGGTTGAAGTGAGTTACAAAATGCAAAAAAAAAATCTATATATATATAAAAATGAAACCCATTTTCCGTTGTCACGACATCACGCGTGAACGGCTGGACCGATTTCGCTAATTCTTTTTTTAAAATATTCCTTTAAGTACGAGGATGGTTCTTACGCAGAGAAAAAAAAAATAAGAAAGTGAAGAAGTGCCGAAAACCGGGTTAGATACCTATTATTTATTATTGGTTATATTCGGTAGGTCTGAGACCCGGTAGTTAAAGATAATAATTCTCAAAGATAAATAAATGAATCTTCATTCTTAAAGATAAAGCAAAAAGATAAACATATTAATGAAAAATCATCAAATCTGGGCACAACGCAACAGTAGTTAGGCTTGTGCCGTCAATCGTCGGAGTGGTAGAAACGGGGTCAGACACAGAAATAGAGCACTCATCCCGATGCGATGACTCTACGTAATGACAACCCTAGTTGGTGATAGTTGGTGTTTTTTGGAAACTAAATGTAATTTTTTGAAAAACCAGTTAATGTTTTATCAAATGACGATGAGATTCTCGTGTCGAAAAGATTTGACCAATTTTTATGAAATTTTACATCTATTTTCAGTAGATCTGGGAATCAGTTGTAAACTATTTTTCATACGCCAAGTATCCCTCAATTAATTTCTAAACGGTTTTATTTAGCTTGCTCTGTTTGTTTATTTGGGTCTTATCTAATAATTGAAATTTGACCTCCTTCCTGTTGACGGATTGGTCTGAATTTTGGTACGCACCTTTATGATCCGCTGACAATAAAATAATACGTATTCGACGTCCTTATAATTATAATTCCAAGATGGCCGCCGAGTCACCTCTTAATATGGGCGTCGCATGAAAGGTGGAAAAATTCAATTAATATAAATCTAAAATAGATACTAACATAAAATGGCGGATTATTAATAACTTTTAGTTGATACATTTTGCAGGTCGTGGGTTCGATTCCCACCCGAGACAAACATTTGTTTAAATATGTCTGTTTGTCTTGTGTCTAGGTGTAACTATCTATTTTAAATGCCTACGTATTTACAAAAGAAAAGTCTTGTACATAGTATATTACCAGTTATCTGGTTTCCATAGTACAATTCTGTTATATTGGGATCAGATGACAGTGTGTGTTAATGTCCCACCATATTATAAAATTATTATTTTAATAGAACCTTTTATCCTAACAATTTTTTCATGAGTTATTCTATTATAACGATTTACAACTATTTACCTACAAGTCTTTTTTTTTTCATTCTGTGATAGGCTGTCGGTTGACTACAACTTGCCTGATGTTAAGCAATGACGTAGTCTACGATGGAACGCGCCAGCCTAGTATACCGATTAACTCGTGATTACGAATGATTATCGGTGAGAAGGTGGCAGTGGAATGACCTTCATATGGTTAGAAATAAAAGTAGTTAGTATCAATCTGTTGAAATCTGTTTAAAATTGTAACTATTTTTGAAATAAAAGCCTCAAATGAACAAAATAATTTATGAATACATTTTGAGTGATTTGTAAAGTAATGAATTGCGACTAATAACCATTAATTTAAAACATATTTTTAAAACGTTATTTTTCAGCGATTCTGAGTTTCTACTACAAATAAAAGCACTTACAAATATGTATTCTAAACATTTTAATGATTTCTAAAACAATTTTAACGTAGACACATAATGATGCTTTCGTAAAAGCTTTTAACGATTATGTATTCTTAAATTTATCATCTATTTTTAGAGTATAAACGTACGTATATTTTTTTAATGTTACGATGTATTTGATATGAAAAAACATATGACAATCGTTACACATGTAGTCAGAAGTCAATATAATCTGACACCTGGTCTAACCATCTCGGCTACTGGTTCCCTACGGGTTTCGAGGTCTGATGGCAGTCGCTCGTATAATTCTGATAGCTAGCCGCATCAGGTTAGACTGGGAGCCGACCCCAATAGAAATGGGAAAAAGGCAAGGGAAATAATGACGATGTATTTGCTATGAAATTATTTATAGTTTTTGTATCAAACATGAAATTGTTTTATTTTCAGCTGCCTGTCTACTGAAGCAGAATGCTGCCGAGCGGAGAAACGGATAAATATCGACCAATAGGATTGCACAAAATCTCAGCTCCTCTTCTTTTGAGCAATCATATAGGGTAATATTTCTCCATAGCTCCGCTCCGCATCCTCGCTACGCTCCAATGAACAGGCAGCCTTATCCTACTAATATTATAAACAAGAGTTTGTAAGAATGTATGGATGTATATTTGTTACGCTTTCACGCAAAACCTGCTGGACGGAATTAGATAAAATTCAGCACAGAGATAGATTATGATCTGGAATAACATATGACTTTTTATCACGGTTAAGGTAATAAGTATCACGCGAGCAGAGCTATGAGCGGAAACTAGTACTGCATAATTTTATCACCTGAAATTATATTTCATTAATGGATTGATTTTTTTTCAACCCTTGAGGATAAGAGGTGTATACCAATTCATTCGTGATTACGAATGTTTTTCAGTAAGAAAGTCGCAGTACAATGAGGCTACACATGGTTGGTAACCATGAAGGAGCGGCTTCACACAGCTATACATTTCCAGTATAAACTGATCTTGCTTTGTATAGAATTTCCGCAGTTCGAGAGGTCAGCTTGTACTGAAAATGTATAGCTTGGTGTGCAGCCGTGTGTACAGTTTACTGTACAGTGTTAAAACGAATGGACCGATTTAGCTAATATTAAGGTTATTAGCTAGTTTAGTATTTCATAAAATTAATGAAAAATGATGTAACAATAACGTACTCGTTCAAAAACTTTTGTTTTTAAGTCGCCTAATGAGTTTGGACTATTCTATAACCTCGTTTTGTAATAAGGCCACAAAAGTTCTGAAACAGCACATTTTGAAGGAAACGACGAAATAAAATAACAGATTTACATTTAGTTGTCGCTGAAATATTTCATGTGTTCTACATTTGTTACATAAGCTCTTGTGTCACGAAGTTTTGAGTTACGAGCGAAAACGTACTAAAAACCTACTATTGTTAAACTTTTCTTTTCGTTCGATCAATACACGGATATGAACGGATACGTTCGTAATAAAAAAAAACAGTACGATAAAAACAGTACAACGAGCAGCGGTGGCGCAGCGGTACGGGCCTCGTCTTAGAAATATAAGGTTGCAGGTTTAATTCCCGGGCGTGCCTACACATCTTTGTATGAATTATTTCATCTCCACTGCTCAATAACGGTGAAGGAAACATCGTGAGGAAAACCGGTATGTCTAAGAACTAATTATTTAAGAACATGTGACATCCACCACTTGGCCAACGTGTGTGGATTAAAGTCAAAACTCTCAACTCGTGAGATAGTTGAGAAAAAACCCGTGCCTAGCTGTGGGGCATTAAAAAGCAACCCTTTTTAATGTCCCACAGCTAGGCACGGGTTTTTTCAGCTAGGCAAGGGTTGAAGTGAATACACGGATATGGACGTTACGCATGGTTAAAAAAACAGTAGCTATTGGTATTTTTCGGTGATTTTTTAAAAAACTGGCATTTATATCTAAACATTTAGAGATGCTACGCACTTAACTAGCGCGTAGAATTTATTCTACACACGCTGGCCAAGTGCGGGCTAAACTCCCTCAATTCTTGAGCTGAGAAAAGACCCGTGCCTATTTTTTACTTCATAGATTTTTTAATACTACCAACACAGAATTTTTTTCAAAGTAGATACCACATTATCAATATTTTGATATATCTTATGCAATTTATTACACAATTAATTGAATAAAGCACTTAGTATCAACCGAACGAAATAGATACGAGTGAGAGTAGCGCTTTAACCGTAATTTGAGGGATTTGATATAAAGGAAGTCATTGTTACAAAATGTAATCATAACTAAGGATTCTCCGTCACGTCCAAATTAAATAAATGGTTTTGTTTTACACATACAGTATTTTTACTTAGCAACGACCCTTAAATTGCGTCTATGAGAAAATATTCATCACAAAATATCGTATCGCAAGACGGCAGGACCGCAGAGCGTAGCTAAGCACGGCTAATGATTAGCAGTTAAAGTTATTGCTGGTTAAGGACTACAACTACTACCAACATCTACATACGAATACTACTTACTACCAACACCTACATACGAATGTAGTTGCTATTACTGTAAGCTATTGACCGAAACATGAACACAAAGCTATTGTAAATAAAGACTCATTAAGTTTCGATCCAATTCTAATTTTCATTTAATTACTTAAAAAATTATGATTTGTATCAAAACCTCAGCATATCGTTCACAACACATGACTTGGTAAGAATTTGGCTTCACTCAAAAACCATCTCATAAAATATTCATCTACAAATCTCCAAACCACTTCGATTCAGAAAAAACCAAACAAGGAAATCCCTACTTTACTCTTTTATCAAATGTGAAAAGAAATAGAAACATGAGGGTTAGAATACACCAACAGAGTGGTGACGAAGACACTACCAACTGTCTTTTGGTGACGTGAGCGACAATGTTTCTGGTCAAAAGTCCCAGCTGTCAATTTCAACCGTCCGTTTCAATTATTGTACTCTGCTGGCCTAGTTCAGGTATGAATATAAAAAGTTTGTGAGGTTAACGGGATTAGGAAACAATTACTTGGTTCTATTTCTATGGTGGGGGTTAATAAATAATTTTGTTACTGCGTGTCTGTTTAGTTAGTTTGTAAAAACAAATGAAGAACAGACTATTTATTGGCTGCGCATGAGCTCAGCCATGTCTCAAAAACCGTTTTATTGGCTTTAATCTAATTGCACGTCCAGAAGGTTTTTTCCTCAGATGAATTCGTAGGTAAAAACTAGTTACATATTGAAGTACCCCGTTTGAATGCTTTCAATATTTTCCGGGAAATATCAGGGCAGATTATACTACTGGTGGCTAATGTAAAATCACTTTGCCTCTATTCCGAATGTCTGTGCTACGCCTTACAGTATTTATTTACTAACATTCCGAGGGCAATCCAATAAACGAAAGGTAGCATCGGTCAAGGCGACACTCAAACCACATTTGGACAAATCAGATTTATTACGGATGTGAATTCAACCAAACGGTGTCAAACCGTAATCCTGTGACGCGAACGGTCGAATCAAATTACTTTGAATTAAAAAATTGAGCAGTCGAAATAGATATTCCCAATTATTTCAGAGCTATAAAAAATGTTCAATTTAACCTAGACGTGAAGTTTAACTTCAGTTTCATTTCAATTTTAGAGTATCTATAATATAAAAATGAATCGCAAAATGTGTTGGTAAGCGCATAACTCGAGAACGGCTGAACCGATTTCGCTAATTCTTTTTTTAGATTACTCCTTGAAGTACGAGGATGATTTTGACTCAGAGAAAAATTAAAAAACTCCTTCGAAACAGCTTGACCGATTTTTATGAAATCTTAAAGGTCGTATTCTGTTTTTGGACCCGGCAGGTGGCACTGCTTTACCGGACAGGACGACGTCTACGGGGTCCGCTAGTTTTTTATAAAATCACCAATTTTTGAATAAAAAATAGTGAACAGCTCAGCTAATTTGGCTGGCTTTTTTATATTCTCAATTCTACTATAGATAAACCGTATTAAATCATTTTGCTCAATTAAAACTAAATTTCCTACGAGTAATTGTGTGTAAGCGTAAGACTTCCCAATGGCATCGAATCGAATGTTTTTGTCATGTTTCTTACTGGAAAAAATACTAAGCTTATGGTTATATCATTTTACGACCTTATTCAGTAAACTTATAACTCACTAGCTTTCCATTTTATATCATCCCCACCAAAATAAAATCTTAATTCTTTAACCATAACTACAGTCTTAAACAATAAATGGGCTATCTAACAGTGCAAGAATTTTTTAAATCAGATCAGAGTCCCTGAGATTAGCGTGTTCAGCCAAACAACCAAACTCTTCAGCTTTATAATATTATCATAGATAGGTATTAAAGCAAAAAAAGTAATAATTAAAAGTATGATTTTCTATAGACAATTTTAATCAGCCTTTAAATGCTTTATAAGTTTTACTTCTACTAACTAGAGGGCTAACAGAGTAATCTACACACGTGGCATAAACTGGATCGTGGAATCTTCTGACCCACCTAATCTCTGTCTGTACTAATCCCATAGGTTTGTATGGTTTGTTATCTTTCCCTTGCATATGGGTCCAAATTAAAAGATTAAGAAGTTTCATACTGAATTTAAACAAATTGGAGCACGTCCAAGGGATATTAGGTTCTGCAATAACATGATGCATGGTGAATCATAATTGCTTGTATGTTAGATTAAACAACCTGGGAGTGCCGCATGCCGGCTGTATTAAATCCAAACGGTCTTGTACGAGTCGACGGTAAGAGACCCCAAATCATTGCTACCTTAGAAGATGGGAAGGCCGTTGGCGTGGGATGTGACATGTGTCGACACCGTCACCCAGTGCCATTAAGATCATCTAAGTATATTAGAAAAGACTTTTTGCTCGACATACGAATCAAACCCCGCTGGATCACCGATTACGTGTACACGTTTTAATCAATTTTAAAATTAGCTTCCCTTTTAAACGTCATTTTATACTGCTTTGCTCTCTTTTTGACTATGTAGTCTCCATAAAAATGCTAAAACAGTATATTGAGATACATTTCCTTTTTGTGCAACCATACCCTACTTAGTATTTGAACTATATGAAGGCATAATTCTTTTCAAGTTTTATTCAAAACTTTATGTCACTAACATCCATTTAAGTTAAGTGATAATAATATTCTGGATTTTCTTATTTATTTATTTATTTAAGGAACCCAACAGCTTTTTTAATAATAATAGTATAGTGGGACATTAACACACACGATCCCAGTCATCCGATCCCAAACTTGAGCAGAGCTTGTACTATGGAAACCAGATAACTGGTAATATACTACATATAATACTTTTCTTTTGTAAATATATACTTAAATATTGATAACTACACCCAGACACAAGACAAACAGACATATTTAAACAAATGTTTGTCTCGGGTGGGAATCGAACCCACGACCTGCGGTGTGAAAGCAAGTATCTCACCGACCACGCCACCGGCCCGTCAAAACACATTACATACATTAAAACACATTTTAACAAACACATTACATGCATGTATGCATTTACAATAATCGAAGCCAATAAAAGAGTTCCACGGAAAGAGAATTTGAGGTATACAAAGATAGATTATAGGTAGGTAATGAAGTTATCATCATTTTATCTGATTACGCAAAAAGAAGCGAATGGTTTAGCGCGATAGCCGACATACGCACGGGCGGAGCTGCGGTCGAATGCTAGTATTAGTATAGATATCAGATATCTGGTTTCCATAACACAAGCTATACTTCACTTCAACTTCAACCCTTTTTAGTGTCCCACTGCTGGGCACGGGTCTTCTCTCAACTATCTTACTAGTTGAGAGAGTTTAGGCCTTAATCCACACACGCTGGCCAAGTGTGGGTTGGTGGATGTCACATGTCCTCGAATGATTAGTTCTTAGACATGCCGGTTTCCTCACGATGTTTTCCTTCACCGATATTGAACAGCGGCGATGAAACAATTCACACAAAGATGTGTGGGCACGACTGGAATTCGAACCCGCGACCTTAAATTTTTAAGGCGAGGCCCGTACCACTGCGCCACCGATGCTCTGCAACGCTAGTACTACCTTCTATAAAAAAGTAGCTATATATTTTTGACAAACAGCCATGCTCATGTACACAAAGAAGGAAAGGTAAAGAAGTATTACTTGGAATAAACCTAGTAGCAGTTGGAGTGGGTAATTGTACCCGATAAACGCCAATAGGCTTACCTATTATTACCTTGGGGTCTAAACATATCAAGCGAATGTTGCTTCAGAAAAAACAAAACGTAACACTTAGGTTTTTATTACGCGAAGTTGTAGGCAAAGTCAAATGTCACACACGATTCGGAGGTAATTAGAACTAGGACGTAATAGGACCATTCTATTGCGGTTCGTCAGTCACACTTATAAATATCGAGGTGCGACAAAGATTTTTCTGAGTATATTAGAAACTAGCTTCCGCCCGCGGCTTCGCCCGCGTTGTGTTAGGATAAAAATTAGCCAAGTTACAGATCTTTAAGAAACCTTTATCATATTTTTTATTGGTCTTAAATCAGATCATGTTTGTTTCTTTTAATCGAAGACGTCTTACTCCATTTTGGAAAATTATTTTTGTACCATTTAAGTCTTGTTAAAATCTTTAGTTCACCAAACTTTGTTAGGAATTTTAAAAGGGTTATTCCCGTCGGAAGCCAATTTGGGTTATTCCCTCTAGGCAACATCCCCAAGGAACCCGTTTTATATAAAAATTATAAACAATTTTTTTTTTTTACTTTTCCCAAACGTTTGTGAATACTTAAGAAATTCTACTCAAAACTATACCCCACACGGTATACCGGGTGGATAGGACCGTTCTCCACAAACTGAAAGAGTGAAAATATACGGATTTCACTCTATCAGTTTGTGGAGGACGGACATACTGAGATGATTGGTACATGGAATTAGGTCAGCAACTTTGTGGATATTCACTAATCGTGCTTTGTTTTGTAAAATTAGACAGAATATATCGATACCTTAGAAACCATCAAAGAAAACCGCCAACCTTTCCACTATGAAGTTAGTCATTTCACGCATCGTTCCTCAAACTAAAGCATTGATGAATGTTTTATTTTAGCTTTCATTCATTCAAATTAAGTTCCGCGTACAGAGTAGCAATTGCAAATGAAAAAAAAACAAATCAACATAATTTAAATAATTCGAAAAAAAAATCGTTGAAAAATCATTCTAATTAAGCAGTTGAGTACCTACACCCTCTCAATTTATCGGTTCGACGGTCCCCGGACGGCTCACCGAAAAAGTCTGGTGAACCAATAGAGGCCCTTCCAGCGATTGGGTTAGGTCATCAGCAAAAAAAAAACCCTCTCAATTTGTACACAGATACATAGATATACGTTTCAAACTTATTATATCCCTTTTTATGGGGGGTTAAAAACCCAACTTGATCGATTTATCTTCATTGGTTATTATTAACATAGCGCTCATTACTGTACCATCTGAAGATGAAGGCAGAGATGAATATCACCTACATTTTGTCGGCTATGTTTTAAGTCTCATACGTAAAATAAGGGTCAATTGACGTTTAACGGACACTTTACCGAACTTCGAGCTGCTATCCTACAAATATTTATGTTTGGACCAACTACTGTCTAATCTACCGAATTAGCACCGACTTCAAATAACAGATGTAAAGAAACTAATTTTTAAATTTTATAACGCGGTCATTTTTTCTAAGAAGTTTTATTTTACATTTTTTTGTGATGCACCCCGTACTTTTCCCGAATTATTGTAAAACCTTATAAAAGTCCACTACCAACGATACCCCGTACGGTATTTTTAATCATGGAAATAATAAAAACCTTCAACCCCTATGACAGACATTTAGGGGTTGATTTATAAAAAAAGTAGCCTATGTTTGAACCATAATTTCAAACTATATCCTTACAAAACTTCTTCAAAATCGGTCCCGCAGTTTGGCCGTGAAAGCGTAACAGACAGACAGTACATTGGTACATCCATATCGGCCCAGCAGTTTGGCTGTGAAAGTGTAAAGTAATAAAAACCTTTAACCCCTATGACAGACATTTAGGGGTTGTTTTATGAAGAAAAAAGTAGCCTATGTCTGAACCATAGTTTTAAACTATATCCCTACAAAATTTCATCAAAATCGGTCCCGCAGTTTGGCTGTGAAAGTGTAAAGTAATAAAAACCTTCAACCCCTATGACAGACATTCACGGTTGATTCTGGAAATAAAAAGTAGCCTATGTTTCAACCAAAATTTTAAACTATATCTCTACAAAATTTCATCCACATCGGTCCAGCAGTTTGGCTGTGAAAGTGTAAATTAATAAAAACCTTCAACCCCTATGACAGACATTAAGGGGTTGGTTTTTAAAAAAAAATAAGTAACCTATGTTTGAACCATGGTTTTAAACTATATCCCTAAAAAAAATCATCCATATCGGCCCAGCAGTTTGGCTGTAAAAGTGTAAAGTAATAATAACATTTAACCCCTATGACAGACATTTAGGGGTTGATTTATGAAAAAAAAAGTAGCCTATGTCTGAACCATAGTTTTAAACTATATCCCTACAAAATTTCATCAAAATCGGTCCCGCAGTTTTGCTGTGAAAGTGTAAAGCAATAAAAACCTTCAACCCCTATGACAGACATTCAGGGGTTGATTTTTGAAAAAAAAAGTAGCTTATGTTTGAATCATATTTTAAACTATATCTCTACAAAATTTCATCCATATCGGTCCAGCAGTTTGGCTGTGAAAGTGTAAATTAATAAAAACCTTCAACCCCTATGACAGACATTTAGGGGTTGATTTTTGAAAAAAAAAGTAGCCTATGTTTGAACCATGGTTTTTAACTATATCCTTAAAAAAATTCATCCATATCGGTCACGCAGTTTGGCTGTGAAAGTGTAAAGTAACAATAACCTTCAACCCCTATGACAGACATTTAGGGGTTGATTTTTGAAAAAAATAGTAGCCTATGTTTGAACCATAGTTTTAAACTATATCCCTACAAAATTTTATCAAAATCGGTCCAGCAGTTTGGCCGTGAAAGCGTAACAGACAGACAGACAGACAGACAGACAGACTTTCGCATTTATAATATTATAGTAAGTATATAGTATGGACTAGCTTTCCGAAGGCGGTTTTGCCGGCATTGCCTACATTTTATATCATGCCTAGCAACAGTGGTAATAAACTTCCTCAATAAATGGACCTAGCAATGCAAGAATTTTTCTATTAGTATTTTCTGAGATTAACTCGTTCAACCATACTTATTAGCATAGACGATATGTCTTTTTCGACTTTATTTGTTGCGACTTTATAATTAAAATTGGACAAAGGAGGCAGTTAATTTAAAAAAAAGTTTAAGTAGGTATAACCATTTTATTAAAACCTCTTTTAATTTGATCCCAAATTCTAAAACAAACATCAGCGTTATCAATAGGCCATAAGTAGGGAACCAAAGTTATAACTTAGTTAACCGATACTGGCTGAATGCCAACTGAACCCACTAGCTTTTTCGAATTTCGAATGTGTTCCAAATTCAAAATGGACTAGTAAGAACGAGTTCGACATCAAATAAAAAATTAATCTACCAGATTATTACTTAGATGGAAAAAAATGTAACAGCAAAGAAATTCTGAAGTTTTGAATTATCTCAAAAATCGTTAATTTTTTTTTATAAGTTTATCTGGTTTGTAAGGGAATCTTAGAACGCGATTCTACCTAACCTACCTATTCTACCTACCTTCTTCTTTAAAACGTCAGATTCATTTGAATGTCAAGGACTGATGAAGATACAAATAACTAAATAAGTTGTCTCGTAAATCGATTCTTAAGTTCTTTTTTAGCTATATTAAAGATATTGCACGCATTAGCTTATGTTAGAGAGTTTGTTTAATTCTTTATTTAAGTTTTAATGTGTTATCATTTTGTTGTACATATTTAATATGAAAAGGTTAATTCAAGCACGGTCGACACAAGTTTTAACTTTCCCAACAAAATGTTTATTTAAAATTCCTTGCTTGATATAAGAAAGTAGAACTTCTTTAAATTAACTCACAAACTTGGCCACTTCATAACTTTATCAGATATCATTGTCTTGCGGACGGGAATGAAGCCTTTTAAATGGTTTTTTAATTATGTTCGTGAAACTCCGTCGGAGTTTGCTAAATTATTATTGTTTTTATACTCACTATTTTAATAAGAACCAACTTTTGTTATGAGAATATTGTTTTCTTTTTTATATTCTTTGCAAGGTAAAACTTTTGCATTGGTTAGGTAATTAATTTAGAGAATTTGATTAGATTGTTAAAACTGCGGGAAGCCATTGGATGCTAACAGTAACCAATCGTTGGGACGATGTAACGAGCCTATGTCCAGCGTTGGACATCCCCAGGTGTTAATTCAACTATCTTACGAGTTGAGAGAGTTAGACATGCCGGTTTTCTCAAGATATGTCTTTCACCGATATTGAGGAGCGGCAATGAAACTGTGTGGATCGAACCCGCGACCTTATATTTCAAAGGCGAGGCCGATACCGCTGAGACACCGCGGCTCTTTTCTTGGTTTTGGTATGACGTAAAAATAATTTAAAAACTGTGTCCGCGTTTACGCTGCGATGCAACAAACTTACACTAAAAGGTACTCAGATACGAACATTAAACTTATAACATTCCTATTTTTCGTCGTTGGCAAAACACACTTTACCGAGTACCTACTAGAAACACATGATTAACAGAACCTTTTCTTAACAATTGAGTAATAATTTAAAATAAAAAATCTAATGACCCTCGACCTTTAATTTTTTAGCTAAAACACACCTGACTAATTCACCTTTCAAACAAAAAAAGTAAATCAAACTCGATTCATCCGTTCCGGAGCTACGATGCCACAGACACGTAATAATAATAACACCCCTTCGTTTTTGCATCGGGTGATAAAAAAGACCTTTTCTGTACATATATCACAAAACTAACCCAACAATACGACTGTCAGAATTAGCTCGAGTGGTCGTCAAGCGGATCAGTGTCGCTACATGTTGGCCCAGAGAGCTCTCAGGCCGGCCTTTCCTGGCCTTGGCATGCTGCATATAGCGAACAACCTTGACACAACCTTGCTGTTGTTCCATTTAAATGAATTAGGTACTCCGTTGCAACTATTTTGAAAGAAAAAAAGAGATTTAAATATTAAAGGACAGGTCAAAAGTGGGATAGTATTTTGAACACCAATGTGATATACCTCATTGGAAAGCTTATTTAATAAGCTGTTAGAATTTAACTAAACACGAATTTTAGGAGCACCCATTTTTGTAAAAATCTAAAAAATGTAATAGAAAAACAAAACGCACATTACCTTTAATTATCCGTTTCCTTAGCAGTATAAATATTGCAATCACGTCAATAATCGCATTCTGTTAGAGTACTTTTTTCTTGTAATATCATTCTAGCTGCAGTTTAATGTAATTATGACGAAAAATATTTATTATCTTATTAGTGTAATAACAAAACGCGTCGAAAAAAATATAATTACGGGAAACGTCATGATGTCATTGTCATTGATCAGTTTGATTGACAGCGTTCTAAATAATTTTAATTTTTTTGGTTGCTCAATTGTCATTTTGCCATGGGGTTGCCAATTGCAACAATCATAATATTGCATTAAGGATTCTTATTTTCAATTTCGATTAAAAAAAATACGGGAGGGTGTAAAATTATTTTAAATACACCAAAAAATTTAATTAATTATGCTCTATTAACCAATGTAACTCAGATTGCTGTTCAAATTTACAATTATTTTAATCCCAGGCTCTATACATTTTTTGAACGTGTCCTTTGATGTCTTTGGAAAAAGAAAATACAACTTCGGATTTACACTATGAAAAGAAAATTAAAAAAAATCTATGTACAAAATTAAATCACAATGTTTGTTATAGAACTCCTCCAAAATGACTTACCAACCGGATTTTTATGAAATGTTTTGTGTATATTTGGAGGGTCTGAAAATAGGTCGTGGTTATTTTTCATACCACTTACCCCGCAGGTCAACACCCAAGCGAAACTGAGGCGGACAGATAGTAATTTATTAGTAACGGCCACAACCAATGCCAAATCATTAGTGGGTAAATACCGTTTTGGAAACTAAACAGATTGTTACATTTGATGCGCAATTACGTCTCGTCACATTATAAACTAAGGATCTTGAAAACAATTCCGACATCGGTTGGAGCGTTCTCGGACGGCTCACCGAAAAAGTCCGGTGAAACAATTGCGATTATCAGATACTTACACCCCTTTCTTCTACATCTCGATAAGACACAAAATAACACAGATGA
Organism: Meganola albula; assembly: GCA_936450015.1. Lineage (NCBI taxonomy): Eukaryota > Metazoa > Arthropoda > Insecta > Lepidoptera > Nolidae > Meganola > Meganola albula. The sequence continues at coordinate 4,232,167 of OW388155.1, read as the reverse complement.
AATCTAATCAATGTCTTTGTTAATGATTATAGCACAAATATTCACTAAATGATTGGATGAAAACGGATGCCTTTTTGTGAGATCAAATTTGGGCACACACCACTTACTCACCAAACTCATCTCATAGATATTGTAATAGGTCAGGAGATTACAATTACAATCAAAGACAAACAGACAAACAACCTACACTGACATTGACGTCTTGTAAATTTGACAACTAACAGGCTGAAGGAATGCGACATCTAACTGTCAGTTTAGGCAACAGCTTGCTAACTTAAGTTACACGATGACAAATAGGCGCTTACTGATTATAAAGTTATATCAAAACCAGGAGCAGCGCAGCGCTATCGGCCTCGCCTTTGAATTACAAGGTCACGGGTTTAATCCCTGGTCGTGCTCATACATCTTTGTGTAAATTTTTTAATCGCCGCTGCTAAATAACAGTGAAGGAAAACATCGTGACACATGACATCCAACAACCCGCACTTGGCTAGCGTGTGTCTTAATCTCTCTCTACTCGTAAGATAGTTGATGGAAGACCTTTGCTTAGCACTTTGATACCTTTAATTCACCACTTTAGTAACTCTATAATTCAGTTTGCATCATATATCGATACCTAATGGTTAGGGAATTAACCAAGAACATTTGCAGTGAAATGATAACATAAACCATCTCAGTTACTTAAGCTTCGCAACAATTAACTTAGCTTACTATAGTACAACTTTGATTGACTTTGTGTATAAGTACATTAAATCATGAATATTTATTGAGACCATTTGATCAATAATCGAAGTAGTTCGTGAACTAGGTACGCATGACAAACTATACGATTGTATTCAATTTGTCAGATAGTCAACCTTAATAAATTGGGGCAGTCGGCTACAAAACGCAAAAGTCATTATTTATTATTCTATCTACTTATAACGTTGGGTGTCTTTCAAATGTTTACAAGTTATTTCGTTTTCATTACTAGTTGTTGCTATAGAAATACCAAAGTGTACGTGTAAATGTCGGCCGTTTATGTAAATAAAATATATTATAAGATTAGAAACGTGGGCCACAAATTCGCAAAGCTAAAATGGGAATGGGCTGATTACTTTCGGCTAAATTTTTTCGTATGCATAGAGACAGATGGGCTCGCATCATGATCTAGTAGATTCCTGGAGACGGTTTTCATCTCCGAGGAAGACCACTTCTCTTTTTTTGCATTCCCCTGTTGTGTTAATTTTTTTTTTTACTATAATAGGTTTGCGCTTAACCACAACTTGCCTGATGTGAAGCAATGTTGCAGTCTACGATGAAATGCGCTTACCTAATAAATACCGATTCACTCGTGACTTGAAAACAGGTAGATTTTAGCTATCGGGAAACAGAGATGCCGGCAACGAATTCCATAACTTGGCAGTTCGCACAATAAAAGTGCAGGCAAAGCGCTTTGTGCGTGCCCGTGGAATTTCCACCATATATCGGTGGCGCATATCCGTACCTCTAGTTGTCCGATGGAAGAACGGGGATGGGGGAATAAGATTGTGTAATTCCAACGCACACTCTCCGAAGTGTATCCGATGAGTGTAGTGTATATTTAGTAGGTGAGCCTGGGTATTATCAACAAAACATTCTAAAATTTTAAACTCTCCAGCTGTATTTGATTTAGACAACTCCTGCTGGCAAGCCCGAGTTTACATTCGCTATCGTTATGTCAAATCCTATTTTGGATAGGAAATGACAGACGTTATCTAGTTATTTCCGATACAAAACTAGAATTGGATAGCTGATGTTTATTGCGTTAAATAAAGTATGTGTTTGTTTAGGCTTGGCTAGGGCTTGACAAAAACTTCCCTGTAAATACCGTTTCACTCGCGACTTGTAGACACAAAGCTTATAACTTGCTACCTAGTAGTTGACTCAATAACAGTCGACCGTGGAGTATCGTCACTTACCACAAGGTTTCGAATTAGGTTAGGTTTCGTATAACGTATACAGGAAGCTGTGAGATAAGAGGTAAACAAACTATTATAATACTACTAAATTTTATATTAAAATGTGACGTTATCGATCAACTTGTATGTGAAACGTCATTTTCTTTGTTTCAAGCCCGAATGATTAAAGTGGCGCATTGACGTACGGGCCGTCCGTGCCTGTATTTTAGACGTTGTAAATGTTTTTGTTTTCGAATGTACAATAAATTGTAAGTGAACCTATTCTACAAAATTAATGAGTTCGGTAATATTTTCACTAACAAATAACACTACTAGATTTTTCCTATAGATTACTTTTGTTAGCACTATGACAAATGGGTTTTACCCTAAACCTCGACACTAATATTTTTATTTTTTATTTATGGACTAGCTTTCCAACCATGTCACTGCACGCATGTACACACGGCTACAAATCCAGTTATACAAATCCATTATAAGCTGACCTTTGGTTGTACGGAAATCCTATACAATGCGAGATCAGCTTATACTGGTTTTACGTAGCTTGATGTGTCGCCGTGTGTACATAATGTCATTGAGCGAAAACACTCCTCATCACACAACCTCTTTTTACGCACTCGGATTAATTGTCTCCTAAGTTTTTTACTTGGCTCGAGACTATTTCCATATCAAACTTCAACCAGATCTTTACGATTTGAGCTGTAAAAAAATATTTACAAACAGACCAAATTTCTTTCGCATTTATAATATGAATTTTTTTATGAGTGTAAGTAATAAAAACTTTTTACGCCATAATTTAAAAATTATGGTGTCAAAACCACAAAACGAAATTAAGTTACCTGTAGGTACACTAAGTCATAAAATAAACCACGTGTTAAAAAAATTACTATTCATGACACGGGTTAATACTCATAATACAACTCTTGTTTAGCAAATTTATAATTATGTATAAATTAGATGTGAACTGCCGCGGTGGTCTAGTGGTAAGCATGTTCACATAGCAACCACGGGGTCCCGGGCTCTATTATCAGGTCGAGATTAAGACTTTTCCAATATACTCAGAGAATCTTTGTTAATCTAGTGTAGCTCAAAGTTTGGGATTGAATTTGATGAACGGCAATAAGTCCACTACCTATTACGTAAGCTACCTAAACACAGTGAAAAGTAGGTAATATTCACCAAGCTTACACCTTCGGGTAATACAGGCGTGATGCTATATTATATGTTTTTAATTAAATGTAAATAATAGGAATATTTTTTTAAAACATTGCACAACTTTAAAGACAGATTATTTTCCGCGTCAGTCCGAAAACGTAATGGTTTAGGTACTTTTCATTCTTTTTCAGTTCAATACATATAAGTTCCTGGTTACGCTATAACTTAGGAAACTATATTTATTGTAATCTCAAGATTCTTTACTATACTCCCTTGATATACATACCTATAATTTTAAACCTCAAACCTGTTTTTGACAGAACAATCAATAACTGACGTATAAAGTTTGAAGCTCGCGGACAAAATGACAGGTTCATCAATCACGGATGTGAATAATTGAATGCCAACGATTTTTCCTCGGAATTTGTTAAAGCATATTTTAGGTGAGCCGATTACGACTGGAGCTACTCTTAAGGGCAGTCTCCACGACGAGCGAGAGTCTCCAGTACACTCTCTGAATCGCGATTCTCGCGCTCGTGGAAACGGCCCTTGAGAGAATGCAAAGAAACTCGCAACTTCATCACTCAGAACACACAAAACTTTATTACTTTCTCATAAGTATATGCTTTGTGATAGATATTTATTATAATATAATCATTATGGACCCTATCGAACACAGAAAGAATAGTAGACGAGAGGAAGCTCTTTACCACAGCTATTAACAATGTTGGAACTACAAAATATCTAGTTTTCAGTACAGTCTAATAAAGTTTTGTGTTTATTAGGATGACTTTATTAATTTAGAAAAACTACGATAGTTAGCGATTATTTTAAAATTTATAACTGTGAGGTCAGAGATGTAGGTAAAAGATAAGTTAAAGGTATGGATATAGGAAATCGCCAAAACGTAGTTCCGACTTTGTTAACAGCTACGGTCGCTCTCATTTTCAATAAAAATAAAAATGGAAAAATAAATATTTTTGCTTATGAACTTTGCTTTAAATTAAAATCATGAAATAGCGCAGCCATTACATTACTATACAAATAAATCACAACATAATAAATAAATAAAATAAAATGTCATTTATTTCAGCCTGTGCCCATATTAAAAATTGATTAAAATTATAATATTTTCTAAGAAATTATTTAAATCAAATAATAACTTTCAAAAAATATTTCAATAGGAGATATGGTGGCGGTAATAATATCGCGACGATTTTCTCGCTCGTGGAGACGGCCCCTTATAACGACCAGGCCCGGTGACGGTTCATGGATGCAATAAAATCAAACCTTTCGAGAAGAATTATTCGTGGGTATGAGTAATCATCATCATCAGGTCGGTGTTTCAAGCTTATAATAACCATTTACCATCAGTTGATATGCTTGATTGCTAATTCAGTAGTACGAAAATGTAGATATAAGAGGGAGTGCAAACGAAAGGAACCTTCAATCAGAAGTAGGTTCGGTGAACGGAAAAACCATAGGTCATGTGTCAGGATGAGATTTAGTCTTAACCTAGTTATGCAAAATCGGGGAGTAGTTACACTGATAAGTACCTGTCTTGTATTCATCGTTAAAACAGTAACGCCCAGGTTGCCCTACCTACCCAAGTATTAAACTGTTATGGAATCACTAGAAATGTATCTCGATACATATCTATACCTACAGCTATATTGACGCGTAAGCTATTTTGTTTGATACAATGTAGAAATGAGGACGAGAGTCGACAATGTCAGTTGCAATTTGAATTAAAATGTTGCCTTCAGTTGCTATTATAAGTGAATTACTTCATCCACAAGTCCCTGGGCATTAAATACCGAAAATAATAAGATTTGATTAAATGTAAGATTTTACTGCCGACGGCGTACGTTCCATTGTAAGTTACTTGAATAATAATAATATTTTCATTCATTCACAAAGATAAGTTTACAGGCAGTGTAAAAAATTTAAAAGGGCACCTTGTTCTCACATGTTCAACACTTTATGATTATTCTATAGAGTCTGATCCAGAGTTGAAACCTGTACTTACTACAGATCACCAGGCTCTCTCTGGATTCCTAATAAAGGGTTAGTTTAGTTAACTGTGTAGTTTAATGTGTTTAATTTTCTTATAAGTATAATTTAAAAGCGTGTTTATGAATGTCTGTACTCTTAGACAAACTGTAAAAAAGAGTGAGTTATTGGAAAATTGAAATGTTGTTAAAGTTAGTAAAAAATATATTCTTAAATTAAAATTTATGAACCCCCGGTGCATATTTTAGGTAGGAATCATCTCTTCTAACTTTTAGAAATGAAACCACATCAAAATCAGTCCATCCGTTAAGGCACTACATAGCAGAAAACTTGTATACAGGTACACAGCTTTACTCGTTTAACTTTTTTATACACTACACTTTGTTTTTTATCCAGATCTAAAAAAGGAGTTAATGTATACCAGATGTAAAATCATTTGCGATGTTTTTATTAGTAGTTAGTGAACTTAATCCTTATTATTGCTTAATGATTCGGCAAAACTGAGCAAGCAACTTTACCATAAGATCGAACCTCCGTTGTAATTAAGACACAGGATCTCTAAGCTATATATAATCATCATTAAATATCGTTTAATACAGTTAATAGCCCGGTAGCGTTTATTTTGGTTAATTTTGAATCAATTTGTTTGTGAAAACAGTTATTTTTAACCCCTGATTAAAAGTTTGACGTCTGTGTTTAGTGTTATGTCTGTTACTGCTATTACAATGATTTAAGACAGTTTTAAACGTGATAAAAATATGCTCTCCGAGCCATTATCATTATTAGATATCATTATCATTATCATCATCATTATTATATGAACGGACCATGAAGGTACGTTCACATAGAAGGAAGCTACTTGTTTCGCAAGAACATATTATTATGTAAGGTTATTTAAAAAACACCAGCAATCTCACAGGGGTCGATAGCTGACACCATAAGTAACAACTTTTGTTTTACGAGTTTTGACATAACTTAATACCTAAATGATTAGTTACGCGATTTTAACGCGTGCTTGCGCTCCATATAAAAACTTTACCAACTTCTTCAGATAACCATCTGGTTTATATTAAGTGATCGCGAGGTTTGTAGGCAGTATGTGTTTATAGTCCCTCCAAACTGCTAAATTATCAAAAGTGGTACAGCAAAAGTAGTATTATCTTAGATTTACGCGAATATCGCGCATTAAAATAAAACAACTTTTTAACGGATTTTATCTCGGTTTATTTTAAATTTTAGATCACCCGTGAACATGAAGTCTGAAAAGACTTTTTAACGTCGGTATCTAAAATTTAAAATAAATCGCGATAAAATCCGTTAAAAAGTAGTTTTATTTCAATATACAACAAAAGTAGTTGTGTATATATCAGCTATCTACCCATATGAGGGTGCTAATGTTTTTAAAATAACCCTTTATATAGTATTACTGTAATGAAAAACAATACAAACATCAAATATATCTTCACAAACAAGCTCAAACTTTACAGAGTATTAACACCAAAATTTCCCATTTCCCGGGTGAAAACAGAGCACTTTCGTCAACGTTAATCTAAGTAGTCTCATAATCCGAACAATTAACAGGTAAACTAATTACCACGCCTTAATGCAAGCCTTTAGAGGCTTTAGTAGGTAGGCTTAGTAATTGTTTTGATGTTCACAGAACAAGATGGTGGCATCCGGCGTTCTGTCTACTGCCCTAGTTTGAGACAATGGTTGTGGAGGATTTTCTTTCATATTGCGGAAAACTAAGAGGTTAGATGATAAATACAACATAATAACGAATACAGATATGTAAACATAAACATAAATTATAAATGGTATTTGTTTAAAACTACACAAATATAGTACAACTTTCTATCCGCCCGCGGCTTCGCCCGCCTTAATTATATGTCATGCCCAGCAATGGGATAAAAAGTAGCCTCAATAAATGGGCTATCTGACGGTGCCAGAATTTTTCAAATCGAACCAGTAGTCCCTGATATCAGCGCGTTTAAACTAATTTAATGCAATAAATGATAATTTAGAAAAATATTCAGTATTTTTTTTAAATTTTCTTTTGATTATTTATGAAATGTGTTATAATTGGTAGGCCACAAAAAGTACAGACAAAAAATATGATTTTATAACCATCTTAGCTGAACGATAAATCCTTTAGCGATTCAATAGTCTGGTGAACCGTAATTTTTGCTTCAGTTGCGCGTTGTTAGTAACGGTCATTACTGGCTTTTTTTACTGACTAACCTACCTGTACCTCGTTACAGAAACCTACATTAAAACCTTAAAGCTACTGGACATCGTTAACCAGAATTTCAATTAGCGTAAGAAACAGTTTACGAAAAATTTGACGTAACTACTGAATTTAAGCTGTATTTATTAATACACTAGCTTCTGCCTCTCTTTCTTCCAAAATTTATTTTATGTAGGTATGTCACAAATTTTATACAATTCCCTCCACACATCTACCAATTCATTGGTACAAACATTCACGTTAATAATACTAGTGAGATTGTCCTATTGTTTTGATTTTAGAATTCTATAAGAGAAAAAAATACGTGATATTACATTTTACATCTATAAGTAGATGTAAAATGAACAAAATAATAGTTATTTTCACTCTCTTAACATATTTGAGTTGTTATGTTGTTAACGTAACAAAACTTGTAATTTTGGTAAACGTGAGGGACAAATTACACCATTCAAAATTACTTGTATATTATATTATAATATACATGTCGTTCAACACGATGGCTAGAGAATAAATTCTCCAGCGATTGTGTAATACGACATGTATTTTAGGAGTTCTCTTTTAACGGACAGATGATTAGCGTGTTTGGCAGGATACTTGCCTTTGACACTACATTGTTGTTCAATTTTCACTCAGAATAAATAAATAAAATAAATATTTTGGGACATGAACACACACTGTCATCTGGTCCCAAGCTAAGCAGAGCTTGTGTTAAGGAAACCAGATAACTGGTATATACTATACATATAATACTTTTCTTTTGTAAATATATACTTACAATAGATATTTACACCCAGACTCGACACAAACACAAATGTTCATCATTAATGTTTGTCTCGGGTGGGACTCGAACCCACGACCTGCGGCGTGAAAAGCAAGTATCTTACCGACTATTCAATTCAATATAATACTGAAGTAAGAGGTACTTTGCAGGCCATTTTTTTCGACATTTGCGCTCTTTAGACATTTTTATCTCTAGTGGATAACTTTCGATAAAATGGATATCATTGAAAAACAAAAGGAATCACCATTTTTGTTACACATAAATATGTCTATTAGAGATAAATGTCTAGAGCGCCAGAATCGGAGCCCTGCTTAGTTCTGGAATGAAATGACTGTGCGTTTAATGCCCCAGAATATGTCAGATTTCACTACTTCAGCAAGTTTTCAGCCCCAAGAGGCCAAAGAATGTATATCTTTCTTCTTTGTACATTTTACTAGGTACAAATATATTGCGATAATGAACTTTAACTCCAGCGATCAATATTACTAACAATAATGTGTGAAGCCTTAAATATTAAAGACTACCAATTTCCGAGTACCGATCACAAAATCGTACGTGCCACTCGTACAAAGTATCAAAAACGTGTCTGACATCAAAAAGGTCTGTTTCACCGACTGTTTTAACTTCGCCTTGGCTATCAGTTAAATTGTATGTTTGACTTAGAAACATTCGATTTATAAATTGGTTAAATGAGACTTACGTAGTGTGGTGTGTGTAATCCATCGTCAGCTATGATGAATAGAGGGTGCCGTTTATACCCAAGGATTAGTCAATCCGGCCTCAAATCTACCAAGTCATTGGTAGATCTGGTGTGGTGCAATTGTAAACTTGCAATTCTATTTATCTAACCCAACTATCCAAACACACCCAGCTCTTAACTAACTCTCTGTTTTGGTATAAATGAGACAGGCTCTGCTACATACTACAGGTTCATTTTGAAACTTACAACACAATCTAAGGTAAAAATACACTAGAAAATTCGATGTATGATATAATAAAAGACTTATTTTACTTAAAGAAATACTATATAATAATATTCATAATCATGTCTTTATTTGCATTGAATGTAGTTTTATGTAACAAAAGATATTTACATGATAAAGTGCATTTGTGTGAGGAAATTCAGATGCTCTCTCTATTATTTTCATCGCTCAATCAACACGATCGCTCCGAGACACGACAACGTTACATTCCCGATTTCTTGATTCTGTACTCATCATTATCATCAGCCTAACCTAGTCCACTGCTGGACATAGACCTCTCCTTAAGCACGCCATTGATCACGATCCACGGATTCTCTCATCCAGCTCTTACCAGTCACCTTGCAAAGATCGTCACTCCTCCTACTCTGTACTAGTGCAGAGAAATTAGCAAAGTCTCAACACTATTTTTCCAATGCGAAATCTAAACCCTTGACGTCGCGTCGATAGCTAGGGGGGGTTACATTTTATTGATTAAATTAAAATTACAGTAGGTACATCCCCACTTCATCACACATCACGTTATAAATTTTTCTATGAAATTATTTTAAAAACTAAAATAATAGCATAGAAATGGAAATTTGATATATTTACGCTTCAGTTTATGACTTAGTAAACTTAAACGGAAATTGTCTGGTTAGGTCGAGTAAACAACTGTCTGCTCCCACGAAATTTTGAACATAAGTACAAGTGTTATTGAGAAAGTAATTACGAACGATTAGTATGGTACATCTTTAGTTTCAATTTTTATTTCAGCCGAAAATTATTACCTCTACAAACATACTATACCTAGTTATTATTTCACAGAGGAAATAGCAGAACAATCTGGTTGCATTTGATACAGAGTAACCAGATGTAGGCGATAGAAGTAAATGAAAGATTTTGGGGAAACTAAAAATAATTTTAGTAAAATAGTTAAACTCATTTAGACCTACGCAGTAGGCAGTACATTGGTAGTGAATCATAAAATTATACTATGGTTTAATGATGAACAACCCAATTGTCTATTAACCTGAAAGTGCACACACTACCTTAACGTAGAACCCTACAAAATATGACTAAAATTCAAAAACAAAATCATATTACTTAAAGACTAAACTAAAGTAAATTAAACTGTGTGACATGTGTCATACAGTTTCGTTTAGTTTTCGGTTACGACTTACGTAGGTAACTGGCCTAGCAAGTGGGTTGGCACAGGAACATCGGGGAGTTTTGTTGAGTAAACTTCTGGAAAGTCTCACATACCCATTGTGTTACACCCTGATGCATTGGGAATTCTTTGAAAGTCAAAGTTCATTTATCAAAGTCGCGGCCGAAAACTGCACTGCACTATATCTAACCTACCCATAACTTTCCCCATAACAGGAAACTCTTGCCATTTCACCCCCTTGCTTTTAGTAAGCCCGTGCAACAGGGCATATAAAATTTACGAAAGTAGGTAATTATAGAATTATACGAAATTTAACCAAAATGATAAGATCTTTAATAACTCAACAAAAACATCTAAAAACATATAAATATCTAAGGAATATCTAGTTTAGAACATCTAGTAGCTATAGAACAAAATAACTTGATACCCATAACTTCCCCAGACAGGAAACTTTTAGCCCGTCCGATAACTCATATAAAATGTATGAAAGTGATTTTAAATCTTACTTGGCCAAAATTGTTTGGCCATTGCATAACTCAACAACAATAAAAAAAAATAACGAAACGAAAGTGTCACACTTTTCTAAATCGCGTCCAATAGTCGCAACGGTACAGGTACCTATTATATGCTATGTGCCCACTGCTATAGAATCAAATTTCCTGATACCCATAACTTTTGGGCAGATAGAGATCAATTTATCACGGCAATCGACACCACAAATTCACGGTTTTCACAAAATTTCGCACGTGTACGAATAAGTTTTGTCTACTTTGTAATTCAAGCCTAAGAACGCTACAAAGTTACAACATCAGATTACATTTGATTTCCGTTATACACCGTAATATGAGAATATATTAACTTTTGTTTTGTTGGAACTCCATTAAACTAAAAGTAAACAGCTAAAGGGACGTAAACAAAGATGGCGACTGAAATATTAAGGCCTACCAATACTTGTGTTTATAGTCAATAAAATTATAGCAAATTTAATCATATCCTACAAATTATTGTAAAAGATGCAAGTATTTCTAAAAGTAGGTGGATATTATGTTAATGACTCTAAAAAAACTCTTCTTTAAAAAACTAAATAGGTATCAAGTCCATAAATTTAAGTGTTAACGCATCTATAATGAAAATTACATTATTACATGTCAGTTAACTAAAAACGAAAAACTATTTTAAAAGTCTTCGAAGACAAGTTAGTTATTTCAACATTAGTTTGTGCTCGCATTGTTCAGAATATAATAGAAGCTTTTTATCCACAAACTTCGCTGCATAAAAAATAAATTTTCAGAAGTTTTTCGAAAACACAAAAGAAATTATAATATCCATTGGTAAGGGTGTCCGCACATTTAGTGGCGATCACTAGCTCAATCGAGTTACTAGGTTTGACTACTAATCGCAGCCACAATTGGCCAATTGTGGCCGCCTCTGCCACCACTTCAGACTATAGGTTTCTGTTTATTTCGTTAGCACATTCACGGAAGTGGACTCTTAAAGACGCGTTTGTGATATAAAAACACCGTTAATTGTTGATTTTATTGTTTCAAACAGATCTGTCAATATTGTGTTTGAGCATAAAATTATGGTGCAACTGGAAGCCGGCAACTGCGGCAGATTCTGCGCAAGGCAGATATATGCCAAGTTGTGGAATTCGTTGCCGGCATCTCTGTTTCCCGATAGCTATAATCTACCTGTCTTCAAGTCACGAGTGAATCGGTATTTATTAGGTAGGCGCGTTCCATCGTAGACTGCAACATTGCTTCAGATCAGGCAAGTTGTGGTCAAGCGCAAACCTATTATAGAATAAAAAAAAAAAATATATATATATATATAACCGCGTTGAATGACTACTGCGGCTTATACCTCGGATGCGACCATTCAAGTGTGAAAAATTTGCAATTTGTGGCGGCCACTAAATACGACCACCGCCTAGTGTGCGGCAACTCTAAAGGATAGATAGAGGTTACGAAACAAAAACAGTTGCTTTATGAAGCGTATGAGTTGGTCGACAAATCAAGATTATATTTACTGGCGTTGACAGCCTATCGTTATAAATCTACTTTATATACAAAATATAGCAAAATAATAATTTGGTAAAACATCAATGATGAAATTTTTTGTAGTTCGTAATATTTTTAACGTTTGAGATTTTAGTATGAACGAATTAGGCCTAAATGAATGTCTTGAGTCAAAAAAATCTGCGTCTTTTTTTAAATACAAGACAAGTTAGTAACATGCACACATGCTATGGTATACTTACCATCAGATGAACCGCATTTTTCTCTGCCAACTTATTAATATCGCAAAAAGAATATCGTTTTTTGGTTCCAATAATGTTATAACTGTGAAGATCTTCCTTTGGGAAATCTTTTTTTGTTCCTTTTTCCGCTAATGATGTCTCATGGTATATCTCCAATCAGCTCATTGATGTTCTATCAGTTCCGGTTCACGGCAATTAGATGTTGATGAAGGTAGACATAAAATACAGTTAAAAATATTTAACTGTTCAAAAGTTTTGAAAAAGGAAGTTGTTGACATTTTTTATTCTAAAATAGGCTTGCGTTTAACTACAACTAGCCTTATGTTAAACAATGATGTAATGTAGGATGGAACGTGCATACCCAATATGCCGATTCGATCGTTCAATCGTAGTTACGAGGGAATTTCGGTGAGAAGGTAGCAGTGTAATAAGGCTCAAGGATGGAAACAATATAGGAGCAACAATTCCGATACCCTCTCAAATGGTGTCACCAGACATTGCATGGGTACACTGCAACGCGACGCAGCGCGCGTTTCTATATGGTCTCCCACCGAAAGCCAAAAAAGTGGTGACGAAACCACCATCAGTTTGCTGTCACCTGATTCACACGCGAGGACCACGTGTAGGGATTCAGATATATACTTACCTAGTAGGTATTTGTAATCAAAAATTGTAATGATTATGATGGTATAACCAGAGATCGGAGTAGGTAGAGCTATCCCCCAAATCCCGGGATTTGCATTTTAAGTAGAAAAATAATAATAAGCTATTAACGCCTTAGGGAGTAATGTAAGAATATAAGTAACAATTAAGCCATAATAACGTGTGTTTGTTACATAATTTTCAATAATCTTTATTTATTTATTCGCCGAGTAAATCGTTAGTTGCATTTGAAAGAGACTTTAAGGTTTTTTCAAAATCAGTAACAAGCCAGGGTCAAGAAATATTCACTACACAGCAAAATACAACCGGATCGAAGACGGCAACGTCGGCGTCGCGTGTTTGACAAAAAATTTTGGCAACGTATTGCTGATGTAACATATTTTAAAACGTTGTTCGTGCGCTTTATTAAAAGCCTTAAAAATATATTATATTCATTAAAATCCCGGAGTATCTATCGGAATTCTGTGGAATATCCATAATAACATCAATGTTTGCGGTCAATGAACCTAAATAGCTCTACCTACTCCGATCAGTGGTTATAACATTGATAGGTCTTAAGTTCATTTTCTTTCTGATTTTTTTCTTGTCCAAGTTTATGCTAGTGATGCAATATTTAATAATATGTGTAATTTACTGTAACTCAATCTCCAATTTCAAACACAATGATTTTTTTCCTATGAATACCTAAATAAATAATTGAAATGAAAACTTGTACACAGATATACAGATACAGACGTCTAAATAATAACATTCCTCTATTTTATCGGGGGTTTAATTCAAATTCAAATTCAAATATTTTATTTCGGATTTACATCCATATATTGTTAGTAAAAATAGCTTATTCCTATGTTAGTATACACGTTCAATTAAATTTTAAATTTTACACAATTTTTTTTTTTTTTATTTGGATAAGTGTGTCTGCACACTTACCCACCTATAAAAGAGGGGAGAGTCCCACCTGTCTGCAAACACATTCAGGATGCCATTGGAGGAGGAGCGCAAGCGCGTCATCATGGAAGCACATCTTTTTCGCATGATCGCGGCGAACCCGTCTACGCACGCTTCCATGAACATTCCTGACGCACTACATCGCCACGGCAACCCCAAAAGCACCCTGAATGCGTTGTTATACTGCACGCGTAGGTCGCTGTATGTCCGCTGCGTATACTTAGTCCACAGGCTGCACGTGTAGAAAGACTGGCAGAAGGTCTTAAAAAGCGTTATTTTAACGGGCTCGCTACAGCGCGCAAACCTGCGGGCCAGCATGTTGCAACGTACAGCCAGCGACCTACGCTCCCTATCAATGTCTAGATTGTCTTTCAAGTTATCAGTGACCCAGTGGCCCAAATACTTAAACCTTGACACTCGAACTAAAGGAGATCCAGACAGATAGATCCCAGGCAACTGTTCGTAGGTTAAAGTACCCGATTTAAAAACCAACCATTCGCTTTTAGTGGTATTGTATTTGAGCCCATGAGTCACTGCATAACTTTCACATATTTTAAGAAGCCTTCTCATTGCACCAATAGATGGGCTCAGCAGCACCATATCATAAGCATAGCTGATGTTGTTCACGCAAACACCATCTACGTGACAACCTATTTTGGTGCTACTGAGCTCATCTATCAGCTTGTTAATGTATAGGTTAAAGAGACGAGGAGAGCTGAGCCCCCCCTGCCTCACCCCACAATCCAAACCATAAACGCTAGAATATGCGCCAGCCCACTTAACTTTGTTCTTTTGACTACTATACCAGTATCGGAACAAGGATATCACATTCGCCGGGACACTCGTGTCGCGAGCGAGCTTATGCCAGAGCAGGTCATAATTGACCAGGTCGAATGCCTTCGATAAATCAAGGAAACATGCCACTACAGGAGTCTTTCTGTCCGTATAATATTGGACAGTCTGCTTGAGGCATAAAATCGCACTCTCCGTTGATAAGTTTGGTCTAAAACCAAACTGACCATCCTCGAGGTCAATATGCTAAAAAATACTATGTTTAAAAATACACTTCACATCTGGGCGTTTTCACTGCACAACAAAACATGATACAAGCATAGTGTTATCTCTTTCTACTCATCCTTAAGCGATAGAGATAGACAGAGTTTGCAACATGTTTTCTTGTGAATGCTTCGCCAGTAGAAACTAAAGGTAAAGTCTTGTCATAATTAAATATTCATAATACATGTGTAAAGTATTTTACTGAAGCGAATTCAGAGAACAAAAATAATTCTCTGTATTTCGTGCCTAACATTTTGTGTAATAGCTATTAATTTAGTGGAAATACAAGTAATTATGGAAATGTTAGAGCATTTAATAGCAGGAATGGGGTCAATACTGTAACCACATTACCACATTATACTTGGGTATTGTTTTGCACGGGTAATCTGTTATTAACTTATGCAGTAAATAACTTTCTGACCGCGGCTCCCACGCTTATGTAGATTATCACGCTAAACCATTAATCTCATTTTGCGCGGTCGGATAAAACTATCTTATGCCCTACCCCGTGCCTCCAACTATCTCTATATAAAATTTCATCCAAATCGGATCAGTAGTTTTGTCGTGAAAGCGCGACAGACAGACAAACAGAGTTACTGTCGCATTTATAATATCAGTAAAGATTTATATCCCGACATCTCAGATACATTACAGAAACTTGATATTCAGACAACTGATGACGCACATATGCAATCTCATGTGGTCACTAGTGTACTGAAAGTATCCTGTAATATTTAAGCTAAAGTCTGTAGTTCTTGACTTATTTTGTCAAGTCAAGAATAATATAGAAAGAACGAATTTGTAATATTCTCTCTAAGCTTAAGATACTAGAGCCTTGACCGGAACGTAGCTGAAGAAGCACTTGCTCTGAAGGCTTGCCTGTGAAGCCTCTTTAGGTTTACAGAATACTTTAAGGTAAAATTTTAATGTACATTTGGAGTAAAAATGTTTCTTCCAAAATAGATTTGGTTGATTTTTTAGTTTAATTTAGTTTAAAACAACCAGTCAATCTTAGCACTGCAATCTAACGATGTGTCGAGAATTATCTAGAATAGGAGAACACCTGGTATTAACAATTAGTTTATTATATTTGCTGTCATCTAACGTATTAGTAAAATATCCAGGCGAAGGAATACTTATTTCTAACATTTTATAAGCTCTCTAAGTGAAAAACGATATTTTGCAATCCTTATATATATTTTTACTATTTAAAAGTTAACCCATATAACCCTTGCTACGCCAGAACATAAGAACGACTGCACGAAAATACCTAGCATTGTACGAGTATCAGCTCCTTTGTTCCTTCGATAGATCAGTCTGTTGCCATGAATAGTAAAACCCGTTTCGAAAAGTCGAGCCAAATTAAAGGCGAGCGCGTTAATTGGTCGTTTTCATACAATTATAGGTAATACTATTTTGTTTATATTGTTATTGGAAATTTGTATAAAAGTCAATTAAAAATAAAATTGGTTTCACCACTTAAGCGAACATGGGGTGCGGAAACAAACGCGATATATTTACAATATAATAGATGCCTCATTTATGGGCCATGGCTATAACATTTCAAGGCCACCAACGATAATAACAAAAGACTGAATCCCAATTTCAGTTTTTTTTTTATCTATTAAAACCTCACTTCAGTTCATTTCAGTTCAACATCCAACCGACGCCTTTAACACAATCAGTCTCACTCCGACCTCATTTTCTTGCTTAAAATACAGCTAATGAAATAAAACACTGAGCCCGTTTGGTCCCTTAAATAGGGTTCCTTTATTCTCCTCAGAATTGATGTCAAGAGCAGACGGCCACGAAAACAAAAATCTGCCGACAGCAGCACCATGCTGGGATCAAGGGTTTATCTTGTTTTTAATTCTAAATGCACGTGAGAACTGAGATATTATTCTTAAACGTTTAAAAAGTGTGGTATCGCATTCGGCTTTGAAATGCAGCCAACGGGTTCAATTCTGGAGGACGATTGTAAAAAAATGTTCCATAACTCAACACGATATCAGCAATTTTGTGTGAAGAGGGCAAGAATTTAGTTTTTACAATATTATACACGAATATTTTTTAAATTTTATATTTTAAATTTTATAATCTTTCTAATTTAAGGATGTATGTACAAAAGAGAAGTAGTATATGTATAGTATATACCTACTAGTTATCTGGTTTCCATAACACAATCTCTGCTTAGTTTGGGTTCAGGTAAATGTGTGTGTTTTATCCCAGAACATTATTTTATATTATAATCAGCGGCCTAACTTACCTAAATATCTATCGATTAAAGCTATAATTGTTCACGAAACTTCAAAACCTTTAGGGTTGAACAGAAAATAACCTTTGAAAGTTTACTTTACGAATCATAAACGTTCCCTAATCTAAATAGGTTTGAAGTTAAAATTAAAACTTTATTGAAATACCTACTGAAACTAAAAAAACAATGGAAAACCACAACCACGCAATAATTTCCAACATGGAAATGAAACTATTTTTAACGGATTTTATCGCGGTTTATTTTAGATTTTAGATCCCGACGTTTCAAAGTCTTTTCAGACTTCTTTCCATGGTGGGATCTAAAATCTAAAATAAACCGCGATAAAACCCGTTAAAAAGTAGTTTTATTTCAATGTGTGATATTGGCGTAAATCTATGAGAATACTATAACAACCATAGTGATTGAAATTATAAATTAATTTCCAGTTTAATCACACGACACAATATTCGCAGATTTTATATTTAAGGAGCCTCATTCCACTGCCACCTTCACACCGAAAATCATTCGAATTCAACAGTGAATTGGTATACTAGGCAGGCGCATTCCATCGCATACCATATCATTTCTCAAAATCAGCCAAAAAAAGGTGTCTGTATACTAACATAGCGGTCAGCTCAAGATGCAGGAGGCTTATCAGAAAATATTTTAAACGGAAGTTCCTTCTTTGATTTATTAATAGCGTAAATGTCTATAAGTTGAAATCTCAAGTGAATCGGTACTTATTGAATAAGCGCGTTCCAACGTAGACCACATTAATTCGTATCAACAGGCAAGTTGTGGTCAAGCGTAAGCCGCTTTATTTGAACAAGATCCATCCAGGGCTAGTTCACAGAGTAATTTCTTAAATTTACCCTAATATATATTGAAATAATTCTACTTTATAACGGATTTTATCGCGGTTTATTTCAGATTGTTATATCCCGACGTTTCAAAGTCTTTTCCACCCGCGACCATGAAGGCTAAAAGACTTTAAAAACATCGGGATATAAAATTTAGAATACCGCGATAAAATCCTTTGGAAAGTACTTTTTTTTTTCATATAAAGCTATTCACTAAAGAATAACATTTTGATTAACTTCAATGTTATTTTTTCAATCCATCTCACGCATTTCTTTTTAAATATTCACGACCTTATTCATAAGAATCTTGTCGACTCTTTAGTTAAAATGGACTTTGCCTCTTTCTTGCTAGTTTATATGGCAAGATGTCAGACAAAGACAAACGATTTATGAACCTATTTTAGCTATGATGAGCTTTTAAGACGTTTATGAATACGGGGTTCAATGTTTTGTAGGTACATATACTTTGCTGTATTTCCATTATTAGCAAAATATAACTGTTAAAATGATCAAATCATAAAGAGGATTCAGAAATCCATTTATATAATTGTGATTCATCCTTGCGGAAAATGCTTAGCGAAGAAATTGGATGAAATTAATATATCATGTTTCCTGGACGAAATATTGCAAATTACGCACGTTATGATAATCTCATTAATTTTGACGGGTGTCAAAGAATTATGAAATAAAACTTATTCATGTAAAAAAGCAAGAATGAAGAATTTTGTGACGCATTAGTTTAGGTTAGTGTTAGGATTATATTAATAATGCCTTCATATATTGAAAAACTGCTTTTATTAATTGTCTACAATGATTTGAATGTTAGAAATCTCGAACGGTACAGAGTTAAAATTATGTGTGTAACAAAATGGCCGCGTGGGTTAGTCTTGAAGGAACGAAAGAATGATGGAGTGAGTGAAATGTAGTTCCCGCGGCGGCCTAAGGGCTTTTTGCTTATCCTTAACAGTTAGGCATTAGTTATTTCAGTTCTATATTTAGGTTAGTGTTGCGATTATTATTCATTTAGGTCATTAAATTTTTTAATACAATAATAAAAAAACTGTTAGAATAGAAGCTTAATTTTTGTTACATTCTAGCTCTGTTATTTACATTTTTCTTTTTTTTAAAGGACCTAACCCACCACCTCAATCCCGACACTACTACAGTTACTCTGTAAGAGACTTGGGATTTGAACCCGGCTCGTCTCGGAACACCTAAACTGTCTTGGATCCCGCATGAATTTAATCAGAAAGATAATTAGGAGGATAATCTATTGGAGGAGTTGGAAAGTGAGATTGTCCAATACGGAAGTGGATTATCTAACTCCCGATTCATTGTTCCGAATAGAATAACTGGTAATTAGGGCAGAATTCTTTACCACGTAGTTCTTTTTTTACAATCCTAAAATAGACTTGCGCTTAACCACAACATGCCTGATGTGAAGCAATGACGCATTCAACGATGGAACGCCTTTACCCAGTAAATACCGATTCTCTCGTGACTTGAAGACCGGCTGATTATAGCTATCGGGAAACATAGATGCCGGCAGCGAATTCCACAACTTGGCAGTTCGCACAATGAAAGTGAAAGCAAACCGCTTTGTGTGTACCCGTGGAATTTCCACCATATAACGGTGGCGCATAGCGGTATTCATATTTTTTGATTATAAATAACTTTTTAAATTTTTTTAAACTACTTTTTTAATTAAATTTCCTATTCGCACTGTAGAGACAACGATCGCTACCAACGCGGCGCGAGCAACTTATTTTTTAATTAAACAGCGAATTTAATAAAAAAATAAGCTGCTCCAAAACAAAATTCTTTGGGAAAGTTGTTTGTAATCATTAGCACTACTTCGTGGTAATTTTATACCAGTCACCCTATATTTCACGTATGTAGCATACCGTTTATGCGCCTCTTTGTTTATTAACCACTAATCTATCTTTTTTATCTACGGACGACCTCGATAGTCGAGCGGTGTAAGCCGTCCGATTGGGCTGTACTGTGCCCGGATTCCCGCCCCTGACAATATTTGTGTAACAACAAAAATTTGTTTCGGTGTCTGGTTGGTTGAAGGGCTACCCTTCGTGCCTCGGAAAGCACATAAAGCCGTCGGTCCCGGCTGTCATTTAACACATCTATGACAATCGTTAAATGTAGTCAGAAGCCAATATAATCTGACACCTAGTCTAACCATCTCTGCTACTGGTTCATTCCGGTCTGATGGCAGTCGCTCGTATAATTCTGGTAGCTAGCCACATCAGGTTAGACTGGAAGCCGACCCCAATAGAAATTGAATAAAGGCAATGATGAATTATATTTTTTATGAAAAGTTACCGATTTCTACAACTAAACTGTATATTCAGCGTTATCTTAAACAGTCTAATGCATAGACATACAAAAAAAGAACTGAAAACAACTTAAATTTTGACAAGTTAATCTGACTAACACATAGATCTAATAATTAAAATTATGAAAGGCAGAACGGGGTCAACTTAATATCGGACGATCGGTAGCAGCTGCGCATTCGCTAGATTTCAAATTATTTTAGAGTTCAAATCTTAAGTTAAAATTAATTAATTAAAACTTACATCTGTTTGATTCTTCAACATGAAAGTTATCATAGATAGAAAGTACCTATGTGCCATCCGCGGCTTATTGCACAGTAGAATAAAAACTATCCTATGTCCTTCCCCAGGTCTGAAACTTCATCCAAATCGGTTCAATAATTTAGGCGTTATAAAATAACAGACTTGTCCGTTTGTTTGAATTAAGTAACTGTCTATCGAAAGACTAGATGAGAAGAGAGTAAGTTACTTTCGCATATTGATATTAAGTAGAGGTTTAATTCGCATAACAGAAAAATTGTAATCCGAAAAATTATGCTCTTAATAATCGAATTATGACAAAAGAAGAAAATAAATTATTGTTCTTAAAAACTTTTTTACTCGAGCTCTATTTTTTCATTTGAAATCTCTATTCTTCTCTCTAGTTCTTGAGTGGAGATCACGAATTGACAAACACGCAGAATACGACGCCCTCATAATACGTGGAGTGACGATCTTAGCAGAGCGGCGCGCGGCGGCAGAACTGAATGAGAAAAGCCGCGGGTCGTGCTCTTGTGTGCTTTAAGAGAAGCTCATGTCTAGCGGACTATATTCTAGTCTGATGGCTATTCCAAGGCTGAAGATGTTGATGAATCTATAATTGTTTGTAAAAAGTTTATCTTAATCTTAATTAATCAATGGAATTACTACGCCATTCCAAATTAATAAAATACAAAGCCATTTTATTGTGTCCATTTTCATCATAACCCGCATACTTGCTATGCAGTACTTTGCAGGAAAATTATATACCTGCCCTCCGTCCTAGATTCCTAATTGCTCACTCTCTGGTCTGCGTAATGACTTCCCCAATTGTCGACAGGATTTCGTTTTAAAATTCCCACTAATACAGGGCAACTGTTCTATTAAATCAGACGAAATAGTAGACGTGGAAAATGTTTAGTAATGATTAATAATACATAGTTAGTATAATAATAGAAATTGATAATAAAATAAAATAATAATCAAAAATGAAATAAATAAATAATTAGTAATAAATAATAGCAATAATTATTATTATTTTATTAGTGTCCTGAATTACAAATTATCCATTAATGTATAAAGTTGTCTGGTGACTCTCGCTCCGGATCATTCCAGATTCAAAGGCTGGCCATCGTATTCCAGCCCACAAATTCGGCAATTGTGATAGGCACTTTTAGGCCTGGAGCGGTTAGGGGCGGGTTTTAAATTTGCATTGTATTACATTCTGGACGACATTTGTAATTATTTACTAATTGATAAATATAATTAAATAATGTATCTATACTAATATTGTAAAGCTGAAGATTTCGGTTGTTTAGTTGAACGGGCTAATCTCAGGGACTACTGGTCAGAGTTGAAAAATTCATGCACTGTTAGATAGCCCATTTATTGAGAAAGGCCATTTTTTTTCATCCCACTGCGGGGAATGATATAAAATAAAGTTAACACAGGAGAAACCGCTAGTTAGTATCGCTAGTATTGTCTTAGATTTACGCGAATATCACACATTGAAATAAAACTACTTTTTAACGGATTTTATCGCGGTTTATTTTAGATTTTAGATCCCGACGTTTCAAAGTCTTTTCAGACTTCATGTTCACGGGTGGACTGAGATATTTGACGTCCAAAAATATTAATCACAATTATTACTGACTACCTTCAAACATTAATATTTAAGTTGCGTTCCGATTTAAGCAAACTGAGCTCACAGTGTCTTGAATTCTGAGTTGATTTTGCTTGGGTTTTGGTACAAGTAAATTAAGCACTGGGTCCCAAGCTGGTGGTATATTCCAACCATTTTCTCTGTTCGTTAAAAAGTAGTATCGCTAGTTCAATAATAATAATAATATATCTTTCGCATACGATTTAATTCGCATGACAAGCTGAATTGGTCCCAGAGGAACAATTTAACCGGGATAAAAATTTACCTACAACGATGTTAATGCAAAAGGTAATAAATTATTTGATAAAAGTAAATTTGAAATAAAACCATTTTATAATGGATTTTATCGCGGTTTATTTTAGATTTAAAATCCCGACGGTTTCATACTTCTTGGCCACGGGTGGACTGAGGTATTTGACGTCTAAACTTATTAACTGAGCTCACAGTGTCTTGACTTCTGAGTGGATTTTGCTCCGAGTTTTGTTGCAAGTAAATTAAGCACTGGGCTCTAAGAAGGTGGTATATTCCGACCATCTTCTCTGTTTAAATTAGGATGTTTTTTAATTTCAATAGCTTCGCGGATCGTTTTTGATAGGAACCGGTGTTCTTTGACAAGTACCTTTATTTTATTAAATCTCAGATATTGATTGGAACCTTTTTGTAAAAGTATTTGGTCAAAGTTTTAATAATAAATCATCTTTAGATCACAAACTATTGCAAAAAATTACATTCACCTCTGCCTACACTTTTGAATATTACAGGCGCAAACAATTCTAAGTAAAATATCTAATAAAATATTAATAGTAGGTAAACTAACTGTAAGGTAACTTGGTGTCGATGTTTGATACCCGGGTCAAGCAAAAAGACTTCTAATATACTTAGGGAATCTTGCTTGAAGCTAGAAGTTTGGAATTGTGCCCCTTGATCGTATGGTACCACAGCCGGCGAAGAATAGGTGATATTTGCCCCTGCCTACACCTTTGGGTAATACAATCGTGATGTTATGTTATGTTAGTTGGTAGATAAATTCAATATATTGCTTTATTACCATAATGTGCAATAAAAGGTGTTACAAATAAATTTCAGTGTTCACTTATGGATCCTGTAGAGCACAGCAAAAAATAGGTGAAAGAAGGAAGGCGCTGCTTCCTTTAATTAAAATAAAATGTAGCGAAAATTTAATTATTATTAATGTTGTAGTTAAAAAATGTCATTTAGGTAGTCCTAGATAGAATAATAACATTTTTGTTCTAAGAATTTAATTCTATTGTTATCTTTTTGTGGTAATAAACAAATAAATGTATCTTTTATCTTTTTTATACAGATACTTATCATTAGGTGTACCCATTCAATGTTCTTTAATACTTATTTTACTAAATAATAATTAATAATAATTTGATTTAATAATTTGTTTCGTCCACATCATCCTTACAACATTATTAAGTAATATTTTTAATTTTATTACATAGCGTTTTTAGAACGTATAGATAAATGCCTTCCAGTCATGCTATGAGGTTGCATAAAATAATGACTATGTTATCATAATTTCACGTGAAATAATGGCTTTTATTCGTGATTTTGCTTAGTATTATTAATAAAAAGTAAACAAAAAGTTACCTTTATAAATTAGTAGGTAAATTAAGGTTACAGAATAGAACTTATCTCAATAAATTTCAGTTACCTGATTCGCTATTTTTCTCAACTGACTTTCTTTAATAGCTCTACAGTTAACCTAACCAAAATCTTCTATACCGATGATCGACCACAAAATTCTCCAACACAAGAATTGTTAAATGCTCCTAACACCTAGCTACTTTTTTAAGTGAGTATACCCTGTGAGGTACATGAACTATTTATATGCATAACCGACCAGGTTTCGTGTTTGTGTAGCTTTTATTTGCGTGTGCATCTGTAAATACGCTTCAACTTTTACATGTGTGTTGTTCATGGTTACTTCACCTCCCTCAAAAACTGGCAAAAAAAATTGCTCTAGAAGTTGCGTATAACACCTCCCGCGGTTATATGGGTATACATATTCTGTAGCAAAGCAACCTCACCTAGTTAGGAGTGGCGAATAAGTTTACAACTCATTAGGCTAACGTTACTTCGCCGAGCGGTCTGAACGCCTCTGCTCCATAAAATTATGCATAACCAACGCGTAATGTGGTCCATAAGTGGGTCAGAATATAATCGTGAATATTCACTTATGTTCTGTATCTTCAGTACGAGTAGTCAATATGAGAAAAAATTCAAATACTATAATAGTTGACGGATAGAAAAAAATTGACAGTTAAACCCGACTTAAACCGATTTTCTTAGAATAAATTACCTAAAAGAGAGGTTGATGAACCTGTCAATAAGATAAAAATTAAAAAAAAAAACATATTATTTAACCTATTCTATTTTCAATTGATTGACTTTGTCTCTTTCTTACTAGTATAAATAACAAGATGACAGACAAAGACAAACGAATTACAAACCTATTTTAGCTATAATGAACTTAAAATACGTTATGAATACGGGGGTTAGCATTTTATTTCCTTTTTATCGAACGATCCGAATGAATAATGAAACCAATTTAAAAATTTCAATTAGTCCGACTTCAAATGAGGTTATAATATTAACTATACCGTTGATAAAATCCAAATAAAATGCCAAGTACCTACTTTTGACGTGACAACGTCTTAAATTAGGTTGCGGCTGGGAGGCACTTATGAAAAAGTGTAACGCTCGGTAACGTTACGATGAGTCACCGAACGAGAGAGAGGCCCGCCGAATGCCTTGCGTCTCTCTCCCACTCAACTATGTTTCATCCTTCTTCCTACTATACGAATGAATATTCACATTAAAATTATTTTACCACTCAAAGTCGTTGTCACGTAAAACTTTCGCCCGTATACCGAATTTACAGGCAACCAATTTTTTTAGGTACCGCACGGTGGGAAAACAAATGGCACTTTTTTATGTAGAATCGAGTCTCAAAAAATCATAAAATGTATACATTTAATTTTCAAAAGGCTTAAGTCTTTAAAGGTAAGTACTTTTTATACTCAGTTTAAAAAAACTACTTTTAAATTAAAGATCACCATAAACTAAACTTTTTATAGAAGAATAATCTATATTTTAATTGAAAAGAAGCGTAAAATTTAATCTCACTTCCTCAGTTCGTATTCATTTAAATCATTGTTTTAAAATTCAATACAACTTTAACTTGCATTCACCGTTTCAAATTCCGCCGTTTTATTATGAAACATTGCATTCTTTAAACCCCGTCAAAAAAGAGGGGTGTTACAAGTTTAACACATGTTTCTCTGTACGAGTTTGTTGCCACCAAAATGGATGGACCAATTTTGATTAGATTTTTTATTCGAAAGCGGAAGTAATAAATGGTTCTAAGCTGTATTACAAAAATTCAAGTAATTTACTGATTTTGGGATTATTCTTGTTTAACATAATACCATCCTGACTGGGCCAGCTCAGATATTTTACTGGGCCAGCGAAATTATCTTGATAGATTTTCCGTACATAAAATCATGTAATGCCAAAAAAAAAATCTGAGAGAAAAGTTACATCTAATAGTAGGGAGACTCGGTGGTCCAGTGGTAAGGGTGTAGGTAAGTTGGCTTAGGTAACCGTGAGCTCCAGGGTTCGATTCTCGGGTCGAGCAAAAAATTTTTTAATATACTTAGAGAATCTTAGTTGAACCTCGAAATCTGGAATTGTGTCTCTAGTACGTACCTAAGACCTACACATAGCCGGCGAAAAGTGGTTGATATTCACCTCTGTATACACTTTTGGATAATACAGACGTGACGCTATGTGTAATATTATCACGTTTGATGACCAGTATCAAAGCGGAAAGGAAATTTCTTTTCCGCCTTGATTCTGGTCATCAAACGTAGAATACGCGGCAAAAACGTAATGTTTGTAACTTTCGTAGTTCAATAGTAAGCGGTTTGCTCAATAACAAAGTTCAAATCCTGGGTCAGCCAAAAAGACTTTTCATGTATGTATAGGTATATAGAAAAATTTAGTTACAGCTCGAAGCTTGAATTGTGCCTGATTAATTGGCTCACGGGCCTTAAACATAGCCAGCATTTAAGCAGAAGCCTATAAGCGTAAACGATATAGTGTTTAATAAATTTTTGAAGTGAAAACTTCTTTAGCGGCGTTGAGCACTTTTTCTGTAATGGGTATAAAATCTTAAACTCGCGTCAGGACACGTGACCTGATCGAAAAAGCGTAAGACGGATGACGTAATATAAATTGTCATGTTTGTGTACGATAGCGCAATAAATGAATATTGTATTCTACCACATAAATGATAGTACTTTACATACTGATAAAGCAATTGGAGCAAAATTATTCCCTAACCATTCCAAAATATCAAACATGCTCAACGTTAATAATCAAGTTTTCACTTCTGCCGGCACTCCCGGAGTGCAATTTTTTTTTTTTTAGTAAATCTAATCGACTGTTTAATTTGGCGAACTTGGCTTAACACTTGCCACCTCTCGTCTAAAGTTTAAACCAATATTCAAATTGCTTCAAAACTTTTGCAATAAATAAAAGGTTTTTTAAACGTCGCGCTTTTACTTTTAATTTATGCCAATACAAGATACCACCTACCGTTTATTTTTGTACGTGGCAACATTAAAAATTTGAGCCAAAGAAACGTGGACAAAATCCGACACTACTCTAAGTTAATCATTAAAAATTAATATACACAGTGTAAGGAAACTTTTACAGTGGTCCAACCCAGTTTAAAGTCGTGCGAAATGCCGCTTCCATTTAGACATTACGTCATACCCCAGGGTTGTCAATGCCTTTTTTAACCTATGACGAAAAGAGAGGTAAACACAACAACAACTTGTCAACTTTCAATGGCGGGTACCGAGTATTATGTACGGCTATTCGGTACTGCACTCTACCCATTGGACGACTGTAATAGACATAAATGTAAAACATCGACTGTCTTTCATAAAAGTGTTATACGCCTAATCTAAATGAGTTTTGTCTCTTTCTTACTAATATAAACTAATGTCAAGACAGACAAAGACAAAATTATGAACCTATTATAGCTATTTTTCGTATGAGAAATAAAATGTTTCATTTTGATGTAGTAGGTCTTTAGAAGTTTATTAACAAAGGTTTTATTGAAGCAGTTTATTTCAATAACAAATGTAAATGCTGGCAATACTTGTTGACTGTCAAAACTTTTTGAATAATTTTAATTCAACATTTCTTTATGAAATACCTTTTATGTTGACTCAGCGATTTTTCAATATTTATACATTCTATTGGATAAGAGTAGATTTTTATGATTTTGTGAATGGATTTATTATTATCTTGTTTTATCTTAAATAAAAGTAAGAAACTTTTTTTCTTAAATTACCTAAAACTAGTATAGTCATCTGTGCCTAATCTAAAATGAATGTGACAGCAAAATCGATGTAATTACAATTTGATTTATTCGATGAGATCATGAGTTAAATTAGGTTTGGAAGATATGATATTTACTTAAAATTTAATATACCTACATGTAGTCACATAATTATCTTTTTGTAAATCTTGTTTTTTCTTTTCTTTTTAACTAATTCAATATTTTCAGTGATGATTTTCTTAAACGTGCCTCAGTCTTTAACTAGTTACATTCTAACTAAAACAAAAACACTACTGAGCAGAGCAACCTTAGAAAGTAAAACTCAAGAATTTCCTGTATAACAAACCCTCAAATCCCTGGATAATACCGGGCGCAACAAAAATAATTCCAAGCGGACTTGACTCGTGAATTATGTAAAAGTCTCGTTTTTAATGCAAAAATAATTTCGCGGTCTAGCCCTTGGAGGTCTTTTGTTTGTAAATGTGAATATAATTATCAGCAGGAATATAAAGTGTTGACAACTGTTTATTTCGGTTTGATGTTGTTACTTTTGGTTATGTGAAGCTCTAGATATCCACAATTATTACTTTGCTAATGGTATTTCTCTTTTGAGTACCTGCCTTTGGGATTAGCCGGCATATTCTCAACTCTTGAGCCTATTTGAAATTAGGGATTGTATTCGAGATCTTGTAGATTAGGACTTTACAACGTCGCAGTGAAAAAAGTTATAGGCCAATTTTAAAATAATGGATAATAATTTGTGATTTTGAATATAAATTCGTTTTAGATCAAATATATTGTAGATTGAGTTCGTGTTATCGTGAAATTGGGATCGAGTCAAATGTGATCATTATTCTTATTCTTTATTGTACACAAAACACTTACATACACAATTAATAAATATGAAACAACACATTACACACGGCTACACATTAAACTATTATAGTCCATTATAAGCTGACCTCTCGTTGTACCGAAATCCTATACAACGCGAAAGCAGCTTATACTGGAAATGTAATAATGTATATAGGCGAAGCAAAGCAAACCCTAAGTAGAGAAACATTGTAGAATGGGTAGAAGTGCACAACAAATAATTTGTGATTGGTTCCTTTTATAAAAGTATAAAAGCCACCAATCACAATCAGTTCTGTGTGTGTCTCGCGCTGTCACGCCAAAACTACTAAACTGATTTGTATTAAATTAGGTATCGATACAATTCGAGACCCGTGGAATGACATAGGATAGTTAATAGTTTAGCGGGGTAACCCACAAACGCGCATAAGCCGCGGGCGGATAGCAGTTTTTTTTTTATTCTTCGAATTATTATTGTTGTTATTTAACACATCTATGACAATCGTTACTTATAGTCAGAACCCAATATAATCTGACACCGTCCTGGTCTAACCAACCCCGCTACTGGTTCCCTATACGGGTTTCGAGGTGTGATGGCAGTAATTCTTCGAATTAATATTATTTTCTAGTTTATTACTACATGCAAATGTCACGTGTTAAATATGTATTACACTTTATAGACATTTCCCTCTAAACAAGTATTTCGTACGGATCGAATTTATTCGAAATCGAAGACATCTCGATTTAGAGGACCCAATATATTCCAAGTCACGGATAAGTCCTTTCCTTAGAGAGCCAGAAATTGGACAACTGTGTTTTGTGCACGTATTTCTTGAGTAAAGAAACCTTGAAATGGCAATTGAATTCAATTTTTAAAAGAGATTGTACAAAGATTTTTTTATTAGAAATCTGTTCCGGACGGGCTGGAAAAATTCAATATATGAAAATCTAGCTTACGCCCTGAACACCTACGTGTTCATAGACCTCGGGATGTCGTCGATTTATACTCCCTGGAATACTGCCCACTACTGCCTTGTTCTCCTATCCGCTACGGGAAAGCCACCGGGACACTAAATGAAACACCGACTTGACAACATACGCACACACTTGAGATTACTGCTTGATCATTACTGTTTTCTGCAGTGGTAGATCGCAATTACGCCGTGCTACGCCCGCCGAATAGTGCGGTACGCTTAGCTACCTCGAAACTTTACCGTAACGACGACCGCAGTAACCTCTCCTGTGTTAACTTTAATTTCATTTTAAAAACTATACATTTTGGTTCCTAGCTATTAAACTATTAGGGCTAGATCTATACGGTA
Organism: Meganola albula; assembly: GCA_936450015.1. Lineage (NCBI taxonomy): Eukaryota > Metazoa > Arthropoda > Insecta > Lepidoptera > Nolidae > Meganola > Meganola albula. The sequence goes on along the minus strand of OW388155.1, from coordinate 4,202,057 downwards.
AACACTATTAGCAAGCCTACCTAACCCTCTATCTAGGAAGCCTAAAGTTTTGAACCTAAGTTCCTAGGTTTCGCAAGTATAACGAGAAATATCTGCAAAATCTAGGCACTTTTGGTGCAGTTAGTACTTTCACTCGTTATACTTGCCAAACCCTAAGACCTAGGTTCACTATCTCCTACCTATTGATAGATAGCCTATCTAGGTACAAATTAAACACAAAACTATAATTCATTTATTAAAACTTACAAAGTTATAGCGGACTTTCTAACAACGTCATACAACTTTCTTACAAATTTTAACATTTTACAATTTTACTATAAAATTACCTGAAAATACATTACATACTGCTTATACTGTTTAATTATAGCTTGTTTTTACTATATTTAATGATTTTGGAAAATACAAAATCTATTATTAACATTAGCGAGATGAAGGTACTTATTTTATATAAGTACCTACATTTTTTAACATTTTTAACAACAAAAATATTTCTAAGAAAACTGTTAAAATGTTCTACGATATGCACTATCACATTTTTCAATACTGAATTTACGGATAACACCAAAAACTACTGATAACAATAAACTTACTGATCACAGTAAACCTACTGATAACTGATAACAATTAACTTTCTGATAATAATGTCTGGCACAGTCTAAGTCTATCGCAAACACTAAGTCTGTCGCGAACATTTCTCCCGCCGTGCAGCAGCGCGTCGACCCGTCGTTGCCCAGGCGGTGCTGCAGACGTCGGTGAGCGCCACCCTCGTCACTTGGGTAGCGGTACCAGCTTCTTGGCGGGGCGTTTGAGGACTCCCGCCGGTGTGCGCACCTCTGCGGTGCGTACCTGGCCGTCAGGGCCAGGGTAGACGGCGACAATCCGCCCCCGCGGCCATGTGTTGCGGGGCAGATTGCCGTCGGCGATGAGCACCGGGTCGCCCACCGCGAGCGCGTTACCGCGCCCGTGGGGCTCCCGCCGGTACTGTAGCTCGGGCAGGTACTCGCGCACCCAGCGGCGCCAGAACACCTCTGCGAGGATCTGGGCCCGCCGCCAGTGCTTCCGGCTGTCGTAGTCGGACTCGTCAAACTGGCCCAGGGACGGCAAGCGTGCCGTGCCCCCGAGCAGGATGTGGTTCGGGGTGATCGCCTCCGCCTCCTCACTGTCAACAGAGACGTGTGTAAGTGGGCGACTATTAACTATATACTCTGCCTCGCACAGCAGAGTTGTCAGGACCTCTTCGTGCGGGTGCTTGTCGTGAAGTACTGTGAACAGAGTATTTTTTACACTCCTTACTAAGCGCTCCCATGCGCCTCCCATGAAAGGCGCCGCCGGCGTTATGAATCGCCAGCGGATCCCCCTGCGGCTCGCCTCGTCGGCCACGGCGTCGCGCATTTCTTTGTCGGCGCCGTGCATGTTCGTGCCGTTGTCCGAGTAGATCTCGGAGGGGCACCCGCGGCGCGCAGCGAACCTCCGCAGCGCCAGTATTGCGGAGTCGGCGCTCAGGCTGGCGGCCACCTCTAGGTGAATGGCTCTGGAGGTGAGGCATGTGAATAGAGCCACATACCGCTTCTGGTGCGTTCTTCCCACTGTAACAGACAACGGACCAAAGTAATCTAAACCTGTAAAGGTAAAAGGTCGCTGATGGTGGGCTAATCGTGCCTTTGGATGGTTCCCAGTGGCCGGTACAGGTGGCTGCGCCTTGCGTATACGACACGGCAAACAACTATTGATTACTTTTTTTGTAATCGGTCGTAGGCGCAATACCCAGTAGTGTTGACGAGTTTCATTTATCACAAGCTCTGTCCCGCTGTGATGCAAGCTTCTATGAGTCCAATCTATGTATAGCTGTGTTATTCTGTGTTCGCCGTCCAAAACAGGTGGTCTCTTTGTTTTCTCTGTTATGTTTTCTGTGGCTGCTATGCGACTTCTCAGGGTGATGATCCCGTTACTATATTCTATAGGCAACTTGTACAAGCGGCTGTCTCGGGCAAGTTCCTTCCCGCGCCGGAGATCCCGGAGTTCGGCGCCGAAGGAGGTCGCTTGTACCGCCTTCACAAGCAAGTCCTCGGCGTCGTGAAGGTGCTCTGCAGGGAGAAACACGAAGCATCGTCGGGACACCGGCGCGGGGCGGAGCTTAGCACCTCCCGTAGGCTGGTTCTGTGTTTTCGTGTTTTTCTTGTCACGACGCCAATCTGGATCATTTTCCAAGTTTTTCTTTGTACGTTTGTACAAAACTTGCTGTTGAAATTTTCTATTTTTGCACAGAGTAATGAACTGCAATACTCGGGCGGTTGTGCGGAGTAATCGTTCCCATTTTGAAAATTTGTCTGGGTCAGGAATCGATTCTGACACTTTCTGTACCCCTCTGTCTTCTGTCACTGTAGTGGTACGTTCCTCTCCAGTGTGTGTAGAGATAACTATTTTTTCTGTAGGCCAAGACGACGGGTCCTGATACAAAAATTCAGGCCCGGTGAACCACTCATGGTTCGAGTCGAAGTTGCTCGGTACTTCGCGTGTCGCCACGTCTGCTATGTTTAATTTGGTAGGCACCCACTTCCAGTTTTGTACTGTGCTGCTATCTTCTATGGCCGCTATTCTGTGCGCGACAAAAGGTTTGTACGCTCGGGACCCGTTTCTGATCCAAGTTAAGACTGTCTTGCTGTCTGTCCAGAAAATAGTGGCTTCGGGCTTCACACGATGTTCGTGTAACATAGCTGCGGCCAGTCTCGTACCCATCACAGCTGCTTGTAGCTCCAACCGTGGGATCGAAGTAACTTTCAGCGGCGCTACTCTTGCCTTCGCAACGACGAGCGAAACATATACTCGTCCGTCCGAAGTGGTCACTCTCCAGTACCCTGCTGCTGCGTAGCTGGTAGAGCTCGCATCTGAAAAAATGTGGGCCTGGATTTGGTAGGCTGCGCTGTATCCCGGGTAACATCTTGGTACTTTGACTGCCTTCAAATTTTCTAAGTGCTGTGTCCACTGAGTCCACTGGTGGGCAAGATTTTCTGAGAGTTTTTCGTCCCAGTCTATCCCCAGCCGCCAAGCTTCCTGTAGTATTTGTTTGGCTCGAACGGTGACTGGTGAGACAAGTCCTAATGGGTCGTATAGCGACATAACTATCTTGAGTGCTTCCCTCTTTGTTGGCGTAGGTTTTTGCAAGATGTCCACGGGCAGACGAGCGAGCTTGAGGTTGAAGCTTAGTTCGTCGGTACTCGGCTGCCAAATAAGTCCGAGTATTTTCTCTCCGTGACCCTTGCCGGCGATAGAGACGGTTTCTCCACGATGTTCGGTCGGTTCTATGTCTTCTAAAACTGTTTTTGAGTTTGACGCCCACTTTCTAAGTTCGAAACATGCTTCTCGGTGTATGTCACGAACTTGCTTCGCTACTTGTGACGCCTGTTTTTCGTCCGGAAAGCTGTCTAGGTAGTCATCCATGTAGTGATTATTTACTATCGCATCTACTGCCTCTGGGTACTGTTCGGCGTGCCTTCTTGCGTTCCAGTTTTTGGCGAATATCGCAGTACATGGTGAGCTAGCTGCGCCGAAGATGGTCGCCTTCATACGGTATTCTCTGGGTGCGCCATCTCTTCGGTCGCCTCTCCATAGGTATCGCAATGCGTCCCTGTCATCAGGCTTGATGCGTACTTGCATGAACATCTCTGAAATGTCAGCTGTCACGGCTACCGGGTGGCGGCGAAATCTCATCATAACGCCCGGTAATGACTGAAGTAAGTCCGGTCCTGTAAGCAGATAGTCATTCAGCGACTTTCCTCTGCTTTTGGCTGCTGCGTCGTGAACTATGCGAAGTTTCTCTGGCTTCAACGGGTTGTGGACATCAAAGTGCGGTAGGTACCAGGTTCTGCCTTTCGTACCTTCAAGCGGAGCCTCTTCTGCGTATCCCTTTTCTATTAAGAGGTTCATCTGTTCTGTGTACTTCAACTTGAGTCCCGGGTTCCGGTCAAGCTTCCTTTCTATTGTGGTGAGCCTTTTCAAGGCATTTTCATAACTATCGGGCATAACGAAATTTTCTGTTTTCCATAGAAGAGCGGTTTCAATGTGTCCGTCTTCTAACTGTATTGTATTTTTCTGTAAAATATCCTCGGCTTGCTGCTCCGGATCTGAGTTCGGACGACGTGGGTTTATTACAAGCGATTCCAAAGCGAAATATTCCTTCAGTTGCTTGTCTATATTTTCTATGCTCTGTGGTGCAGACATCTGGTGAACAAAATGTACTGTACGAACTGTGTTTCTTGCGTGCGCACCGTGCAGAGTCCATCCTAAAGTGGTGAGCGATGCTATAGGCTGATGTCTCGGTCCTCTTCGTATGACGCTCGCAACCAGAAGGTGCCAGTTATCCTGTCCTATAAGTATCTTCGGGATGCCAACGTCATAGATAAGATCGGTCTTGATATCTTCTAAGTGCTTGCAGTCAGAGATATCCTTTGCGCTTACGCGTTGCGGTGTTAAGTTCAAAGCTGGTACTGTGCGCGCGCATAAGGTGGACTCTCTCCCTGTAGTACTCGCCAACTGGAGCTCGATTCTGCGTGATGTGGGCATCTCTATAGTGGTATCACCGATGGCTCGGATGGTGAACGGATCTATCTGCCCCTCTGCTCCGACCTGGTTGGCTATGTCTTCGTCTATGAGGGAGACGGTTGATCCATCGTCCAACAGCGCAAAAGTAGGTACTTCTCCCGCCGGTCCGATCAATCGTACAGGAACGATCTTGAGGTAAGCTTGCGAGTTAGCTTGTAAACTGGAACTAGCCACTGTTTCTTGCGTCTCTGTTTTCGATGCCTCTGCCTTCCTTTCGTAATGCAACAAGGTGTTATGCGTGGCCGTGCAACCTTCTATACCACACTTCTTGGGCTTGCACGTATGTCCCTGGCGGCGCGCGCGTAGACACCGAAAACAAAGGCCGTGTTTCTTCGCAAGCTCCCACCGTTTGTCCGAGCTTCCCTTCCTGAAAGTTGCGCATTCTGAAGCATAATGTCCGTCTTGTGAACAAATGCGGCACTTCATGCTTGAGGCTGGAACTGTTTCCCATATCGCAGTGTGTTTTTCAGTTGCGGCGTGCGTCCTCTGTACCACGCGGCGTGCTGGCTGAGCTGTCTGAGCTGTCTGTTCGGCCGGGGCAAAAGCACTGCAGTAGCGCGCTTGCTCACTGATAAACTCACTGAAACAGCCGAGGTCCGGTTTCGCTTGATACTTTTCTATGTATTCTCGGTACCACTGAACGCGTAGCGAATTCGGTAGCTTCTCAGTCAGGATACGCAGCAGCTCGGCGTTAATCAGGTAATGTTCTTTCTTCAAAGCACGTAAGGTAACAACACTGCTTCTTACCTTGCTAGCGAACGAACAAATGTCCTTCGGCGCTTCGCCGCAGCGCGGCATGCTTCGCAACTTGTCTGTTTCTGCTTGAGCGATTGAGTCCGGTCTTCCAAACTGAAGTTCCAGTTCCTTCATGATTTCATCAGGCTGCGCGTTCCCGATCAGCTCCGAATTAACTGTTTCTAGCGCTCTTCCTTTGAGACTTTTTCTAAGTCTCGCTGTATTCTCCACGTCGTTGAAATATTTTCTTGTGGTGTCGTATATCGCTCTGAACGATAACCACTCTGTGTGCGCCCCGTCGAACGTTGGTAAAGTCATCACGACTTTTGAAACCGCTGGGTGAGGCAGCACTGTCACATCAGACGGCTTCTTCTCAGCGAGCGCGGCGATGGCGGAGGTGAGTTCGGTGATGAACGGCGTCAGTGAACTTCCTCCCTGTTGAGACGGTCCCTTCTTCAAGGGTGCATCTCCTGTTAAAACCCTGGCAGGTACATCTGCCATCTGTGGTCCCCCTGTGACCCCCCCCTGGGGGTGCGCGGCCAAGTCGGTGTTCCTCCCGGTGGCTTCTGTGGGGTCGGGCTGTGGTTCCGGTGCCTCTTCCAACCATGAGCGGACGTAGTCAGCTTTCGAATGTCCGTCCTCATCGTAATCAGAGTCAGCTTCCTCCTCAGCCTTCTGTAAAGCTATCTGTGCTAACTGTAGCTGGATCCTCAGTAAGTCTTCACGAGCCTTCAAAACTTTTCTATTGGATCGCGTCGACGTCACTGAAGCGTCTGGTCTACGTTTTCTATTTTCCTGTCCTATCTCGGTGTGCGCGTGTGTGTCGGTGGCGGGTCGCACTATCTGTTCCGAACCGCAATCTGTGCTTTGTTTGTCTTCGTGTTCACGGACCGCCGATAAGCGTGGCTGTGTGGGCGGAGCCGGCTGGGTACTGACCGCGTCTTCTGCCACCGACGGCGAGCGTGGAGGGGCCTCGTGACGTAGCGCGGCTGCGCTTGACGGGCCTTCCCGTACCTCTACCGTCCACGCTTCGGGTGCCTTCCCTTTGGACCTTGTTGTTATCGGCATCTTGAATCTTCTTGTATAACAAATTGACAAAGCTTAATGAAATAGGACAGAAAAATTCCAGGTTTTCTTCCACTAGTGACGTCCACGAAGTCTTGATCCGGCTCGGTGAGGACCAGCAAATGTTCCGGACGGGCTGGAAAAATTCAATATATGAAAATCTAGCTTACGCCCTGAACACCTACGTGTTCATAGACCTCGGGATGTCGTCGATTTATACTCCCTGGAATACTGCCCACTACTGCCTTGTTCTCCTATCCGCTACGGGAAAGCCACCGGGACACTAAATGAAACACCGACTTGACAACATACGCACACACTTGAGATTACTGCTTGATCATTACTGTTTTCTGCAGTGGTAGATCGCAATTACGCCGTGCTACGCCCGCCGAATAGTGCGGTACGCTTAGCTACCTCGAAACTTTACCGTAACGACGACCGCAGTAACCTCTCCTGTGTTAACTTTAATTTCATTTTAAAAACTATACATTTTGGTTCCTAGCTATTAAACTATTAGGGCTAGATCTATACGGTAAACACTATTAGCAAGCCTACCTAACCCTCTATCTAGGAAGCCTAAAGTTTTGAACCTAAGTTCCTAGGTTTCGCAAGTATAACGAGAAATATCTGCAAAATCTAGGCACTTTTGGTGCAGTTAGTACTTTCACTCGTTATACTTGCCAAACCCTAAGACCTAGGTTCACTATCTCCTACCTATTGATAGATAGCCTATCTAGGTACAAATTAAACACAAAACTATAATTCATTTATTAAAACTTACAAAGTTATAGCGGACTTTCTAACAACGTCATACAACTTTCTTACAAATTTTAACATTTTACAATTTTACTATAAAATTACCTAAAAATACATTACATACTGCTTATACTGTTTAATTATAGCTTGTTTTTACTATATTTAATGATTTTGGAAAATACAAAATCTATTATTAACATTAGCGAGATGAAGGTACTTATTTTATATAAGTACCTACATTTTTTAACATTTTTAACAACAAAAATATTTCTAAGAAAACTGTTAAAATGTTCTACGATATGCACTATCACATTTTTCAATACTGAATTTACGGATAACACCAAAAACTACTGATAACAATAAACTTACTGATCACAGTAAACCTACTGATAACTGATAACAATTAACTTTCTGATAATAATGTCTGGCACAGTCTAAGTCTATCGCAAACACTAAGTCTGTCGCGAACATTTCTCCCGCCGTGCAGCAGCGCGTCGACCCGTCGTTGCCCAGGCGGTGCTGCAGACGTCGGTGAGCGCCACCCTCGTCACTTGGGTAGCGGTACCAGCTTCTTGGCGGGGCGTTTGAGGACTCCCGCCGGTGTGCGCACCTCTGCGGTGCGTACCTGGCCGTCAGGGCCAGGGTAGACGGCGACAATCCGCCCCCGCGGCCCTGTGTTGCGGGGCAGATTGCCGTCGGCGATGAGCACCGGGTCGCCCACCGCGAGCGCGTTACCGCGCCCGTGGGGCTCCCGCCGGTACTGTAGCTCGGGCAGGTACTCGCGCACCCAGCGGCGCCAGAACACCTCTGCGAGGATCTGGGCCCGCCGCCAGTGCTTCCGGCTGTCGTAGTCGGACTCGTCAAACTGGCCCAGGGACGGCAAGCGTGCCGTGCCCCCGAGCAGGATGTGGTTCGGGGTGATCGCCTCCGCCTCCTCACTGTCAACAGAGACGTGTGTAAGTGGGCGACTATTAACTATATACTCTGCCTCGCACAGCAGAGTTGTCAGGACCTCTTCGTGCGGGTGCTTGTCGTGAAGTACTGTGAACAGAGTATTTTTTACACTCCTTACTAAGCGCTCCCATGCGCCTCCCATGAAAGGCGCCGCCGGCGTTATGAATCGCCAGCGGATCCCCCTGCGGCTCGCCTCGTCGGCCACGGCGTCGCGCATTTCTTTGTCGGCGCCGTGCATGTTCGTGCCGTTGTCCGAGTAGATCTCGGAGGGGCACCCGCGGCGCGCAGCGAACCTCCGCAGCGCCAGTATTGCGGAGTCGGCGCTCAGGCTGGCGGCCACCTCTAGGTGAATGGCTCTGGAGGTGAGGCATGTGAATAGAGCCACATACCGCTTCTGGTGCGTTCTTCCCACTGTAACAGACAACGGACCAAAGTAATCTAAACCTGTAAAGGTAAAAGGTCGCTGATGGTGGGCTAATCGTGCCTTTGGATGGTTCCCAGTGGCCGGTACAGGTGGCTGCGCCTTGCGTATACGACACGGCAAACAACTATTGATTACTTTTTTTGTAATCGGTCGTAGGCGCAATACCCAGTAGTGTTGACGAGTTTCATTTATCACAAGCTCTGTCCCGCTGTGATGCAAGCTTCTATGAGTCCAATCTATGTATAGCTGTGTTATTCTGTGTTCGCCGTCCAAAACAGGTGGTCTCTTTGTTTTCTCTGTTATGTTTTCTGTGGCTGCTATGCGACTTCTCAGGGTGATGATCCCGTTACTATATTCTATAGGCAACTTGTACAAGCGGCTGTCTCGGGCAAGTTCCTTCCCGCGCCGGAGATCCCGGAGTTCGGCGCCGAAGGAGGTCGCTTGTACCGCCTTCACAAGCAAGTCCTCGGCGTCGTGAAGGTGCTCTGCAGGGAGAAACACGAAGCATCGTCGGGACACCGGCGCGGGGCGGAGCTTAGCACCTCCCGTAGGCTGGTTCTGTGTTTTCGTGTTTTTCTTGTCACGACGCCAATCTGGATCATTTTCCAAGTTTTTCTTTGTACGTTTGTACAAAACTTGCTGTTGAAATTTTCTATTTTTGCACAGAGTAATGAACTGCAATACTCGGGCGGTTGTGCGGAGTAATCGTTCCCATTTTGAAAATTTGTCTGGGTCAGGAATCGATTCTGACACTTTCTGTACCCCTCTGTCTTCTGTCACTGTAGTGGTACGTTCCTCTCCAGTGTGTGTAGAGATAACTATTTTTTCTGTAGGCCAAGACGACGGGTCCTGATACAAAAATTCAGGCCCGGTGAACCACTCATGGTTCGAGTCGAAGTTGCTCGGTACTTCGCGTGTCGCCACGTCTGCTATGTTTAATTTGGTAGGCACCCACTTCCAGTTTTGTACTGTGCTGCTATCTTCTATGGCCGCTATTCTGTGCGCGACAAAAGGTTTGTACGCTCGGGACCCGTTTCTGATCCAAGTTAAGACTGTCTTGCTGTCTGTCCAGAAAATAGTGGCTTCGGGCTTCACACGATGTTCGTGTAACATAGCTGCGGCCAGTCTCGTACCCATCACAGCTGCTTGTAGCTCCAACCGTGGGATCGAAGTAACTTTCAGCGGCGCTACTCTTGCCTTCGCAACGACGAGCGAAACATATACTCGTCCGTCCGAAGTGGTCACTCTCCAGTACCCTGCTGCTGCGTAGCTGGTAGAGCTCGCATCTGAAAAAATGTGGGCCTGGATTTGGTAGGCTGCGCTGTATCCCGGGTAACATCTTGGTACTTTGACTGCCTTCAAATTTTCTAAGTGCTGTGTCCACTGAGTCCACTGGTGGGCAAGATTTTCTGAGAGTTTTTCGTCCCAGTCTATCCCCAGTCGCCAAGCTTCCTGTAGTATTTGTTTGGCTCGAACGGTGACTGGTGAGACAAGTCCTAATGGGTCGTATAGCGACATAACTATCTTGAGTGCTTCCCTCTTTGTTGGCGTAGGTTTTTGCAAGATGTCCACGGGCAGACGAGCGAGCTTGAGGTTGAAGCTTAGTTCGTCGGTACTCGGCTGCCAAATAAGTCCGAGTATTTTCTCTCCGTGACCCTTGCCGGCGATAGAGACGGTTTCTCCACGATGTTCGGTCGGTTCTATGTCTTCTAAAACTGTTTTTGAGTTTGACGCCCACTTTCTAAGTTCGAAACATGCTTCTCGGTGTATGTCACGAACTTGCTTCGCTACTTGTGACGCCTGTTTTTCGTCCGGAAAGCTGTCTAGGTAGTCATCCATGTAGTGATTATTTACTATCGCATCTACTGCCTCTGGGTACTGTTCGGCGTGCCTTCTTGCGTTCCAGTTTTTGGCGAATATCGCAGTACATGGTGAGCTAGCTGCGCCGAAGATGGTCGCCTTCATACGGTATTCTCTGGGTGCGCCATCTCTTCGGTCGCCTCTCCATAGGTATCGCAATGCGTCCCTGTCATCAGGCTTGATGCGTACTTGCATGAACATCTCTGAAATGTCAGCTGTCACGGCTACCGGGTGGCGGCGAAATCTCATCATAACGCCCGGTAATGACTGAAGTAAGTCCGGTCCTGTAAGCAGATAGTCATTCAGCGACTTTCCTCTGCTTTTGGCTGCTGCGTCGTGAACTATGCGAAGTTTCTCTGGCTTCAACGGGTTGTGGACATCAAAGTGCGGTAGGTACCAGGTTCTGCCTTTCGTACCTTCAAGCGGAGCCTCTTCTGCGTATCCCTTTTCTATTAAGAGGTTCATCTGTTCTGTGTACTTCAACTTGAGTCCCGGGTTCCGGTCAAGCTTCCTTTCTATTGTGGTGAGCCTTTTCAAGGCATTTTCATAACTATCGGGCATAACGAAATTTTCTGTTTTCCATAGAAGAGCGGTTTCAATGTGTCCGTCTTCTAACTGTATTGTATTTTTCTGTAAAATATCCTCGGCTTGCTGCTCCGGATCTGAGTTCGGACGACGTGGGTTTATTACAAGCGATTCCAAAGCGAAATATTCCTTCAGTTGCTTGTCTATATTTTCTATGCTCTGTGGTGCAGACATCTGGTGAACAAAATGTACTGTACGAACTGTGTTTCTTGCGTGCGCACCGTGCAGAGTCCATCCTAAAGTGGTGAGCGATGCTATAGGCTGATGTCTCGGTCCTCTTCGTATGACGCTCGCAACCAGAAGGTGCCAGTTATCCTGTCCTATAAGTATCTTCGGGATGCCAACGTCATAGATAAGATCGGTCTTGATATCTTCTAAGTGCTTGCAGTCAGAGATATCCTTTGCGCTTACGCGTTGCGGTGTTAAGTTCAAAGCTGGTACTGTGCGCGCGCATAAGGTGGACTCTCTCCCTGTAGTACTCGCCAACTGGAGCTCGATTCTGCGTGATGTGGGCATCTCTATAGTGGTATCACCGATGGCTCGGATGGTGAACGGATCTATCTGCCCCTCTGCTCCGACCTGGTTGGCTATGTCTTCGTCTATGAGGGAGACGGTTGATCCATCGTCCAACAGCGCAAAAGTAGGTACTTCTCCCGCCGGTCCGATCAATCGTACAGGAACGATCTTGAGGTAAGCTTGCGAGTTAGCTTGTAAACTGGAACTAGCCACTGTTTCTTGCGTCTCTGTTTTCGATGCCTCTGCCTTCCTTTCGTAATGCAACAAGGTGTTATGCGTGGCCGTGCAACCTTCTATACCACACTTCTTGGGCTTGCACGTATGTCCCTGGCGGCGCGCGCGTAGACACCGAAAACAAAGGCCGTGTTTCTTCGCAAGCTCCCACCGTTTGTCCGAGCTTCCCTTCCTGAAAGTTGCGCATTCTGAAGCATAATGTCCGTCTTGTGAACAAATGCGGCACTTCATGCTTGAGGCTGGAACTGTTTCCCATATCGCAGTGTGTTTTTCAGTTGCGGCGTGCGTCCTCTGTACCACGCGGCGTGCTGGCTGAGCTGTCTGAGCTGTCTGTTCGGCCGGGGCAAAAGCACTGCAGTAGCGCGCTTGCTCACTGATAAACTCACTGAAACAGCCGAGGTCCGGTTTCGCTTGATACTTTTCTATGTATTCTCGGTACCACTGAACGCGTAGCGAATTCGGTAGCTTCTCAGTCAGGATACGCAGCAGCTCGGCGTTAATCAGGTAATGTTCTTTCTTCAAAGCACGTAAGGTAACAACACTGCTTCTTACCTTGCTAGCGAACGAACAAATGTCCTTCGGCGCTTCGCCGCAGCGCGGCATGCTTCGCAACTTGTCTGTTTCTGCTTGAGCGATTGAGTCCGGTCTTCCAAACTGAAGTTCCAGTTCCTTCATGATTTCATCAGGCTGCGCGTTCCCGATCAGCTCCGAATTAACTGTTTCTAGCGCTCTTCCTTTGAGACTTTTTCTAAGTCTCGCTGTATTCTCCACGTCGTTGAAATATTTTCTTGTGGTGTCGTATATCGCTCTGAACGATAACCACTCTGTGTGCGCCCCGTCGAACGTTGGTAAAGTCATCACGACTTTTGAAACCGCTGGGTGAGGCAGCACTGTCACATCAGACGGCTTCTTCTCAGCGAGCGCGGCGATGGCGGAGGTGAGTTCGGTGATGAACGGCGTCAGTGAACTTCCTCCCTGTTGAGACGGTCCCTTCTTCAAGGGTGCATCTCCTGTTAAAACCCTGGCAGGTACATCTGCCATCTGTGGTCCCCCTGTGACCCCCCCCTGGGGGTGCGCGGCCAAGTCGGTGTTCCTCCCGGTGGCTTCTGTGGGGTCGGGCTGTGGTTCCGGTGCCTCTTCCAACCATGAGCGGACGTAGTCAGCTTTCGAATGTCCGTCCTCATCGTAATCAGAGTCAGCTTCCTCCTCAGCCTTCTGTAAAGCTATCTGTGCTAACTGTAGCTGGATCCTCAGTAAGTCTTCACGAGCCTTCAAAACTTTTCTATTGGATCGCGTCGACGTCACTGAAGCGTCTGGTCTACGTTTTCTATTTTCCTGTCCTATCTCGGTGTGCGCGTGTGTGTCGGTGGCGGGTCGCACTATCTGTTCCGAACCGCAATCTGTGCTTTGTTTGTCTTCGTGTTCACGGACCGCCGATAAGCGTGGCTGTGTGGGCGGAGCCGGCTGGGTACTGACCGCGTCTTCTGCCACCGACGGCGAGCGTGGAGGGGCCTCGTGACGTAGCGCGGCTGCGCTTGACGGGCCTTCCCGTACCTCTACCGTCCACGCTTCGGGTGCCTTCCCTTTGGACCTTGTTGTTATCGGCATCTTGAATCTTCTTGTATAACAAATTGACAAAGCTTAATGAAATAGGACAGAAAAATTCCAGGTTTTCTTCCACTAGTGACGTCCACGAAGTCTTGATCCGGCTCGGTGAGGACCAGCAAATGTTCCGGACGGGCTGGAAAAATTCAATATATGAAAATCTAGCTTACGCCCTGAACACCTACGTGTTCATAGACCTCGGGATGTCGTCGATTTATACTCCCTGGAATACTGCCCACTACTGCCTTGTTCTCCTATCCGCTACGGGAAAGCCACCGGGACACTAAATGAAACACCGACTTGACAACATACGCACACACTTGAGATTACTGCTTGATCATTACTGTTTTCTGCAGTGGTAGATCGCAATTACGCCGTGCTACGCCCGCCGAATAGTGCGGTACGCTTAGCTACCTCGAAACTTTACCGTAACGACGACCGCAGTAACCTCTCCTGTGTTAACTTTAATTTCATTTTAAAAACTATACATTTTGGTTCCTAGCTATTAAACTATTAGGGCTAGATCTATACGGTAAACACTATTAGCAAGCCTACCTAACCCTCTATCTAGGAAGCCTAAAGTTTTGAACCTAAGTTCCTAGGTTTCGCAAGTATAACGAGAAATATCTGCAAAATCTAGGCACTTTTGGTGCAGTTAGTACTTTCACTCGTTATACTTGCCAAACCCTAAGACCTAGGTTCACTATCTCCTACCTATTGATAGATAGCCTATCTAGGTACAAATTAAACACAAAACTATAATTCATTTATTAAAACTTACAAAGTTATAGCGGACTTTCTAACAACGTCATACAACTTTCTTACAAATTTTAACATTTTACAATTTTACTATAAAATTACCTAAAAATACATTACATACTGCTTATACTGTTTAATTATAGCTTGTTTTTACTATATTTAATGATTTTGGAAAATACAAAATCTATTATTAACATTAGCGAGATGAAGGTACTTATTTTATATAAGTACCTACATTTTTTAACATTTTTAACAACAAAAATATTTCTAAGAAAACTGTTAAAATGTTCTACGATATGCACTATCACATTTTTCAATACTGAATTTACGGATAACACCAAAAACTACTGATAACAATAAACTTACTGATCACAGTAAACCTACTGATAACTGATAACAATTAACTTTCTGATAATAATGTCTGGCACAGTCTAAGTCTATCGCAAACACTAAGTCTGTCGCGAACAAAATCCTTACCAATATTATAAATGCGAAAGTAACTCTGTCTGTCGCGCTTTAACGGCAAAACTACTGAATGATGTGAATTAAATTTGGTATCGAGATTGTTTGAGACCCAAAGAAGGAAAGATTGTCTTTAAACGACTGCGCAAAAAGAAAAAGAAAGAAAAGAAAAATGATTTATTGTATCTCACACATTGTTTACTTAAACCTAGATGAGTCACCTCCAGTAAGTATGGTAATACTTGTGTTGGAGTTGACTCGCTTCTTCCCTTATTTTCTAATAACAATGTTGAGACCTTTGTATGTGTGCGTGCGTGTGCGTGCGTGCGTGCGTGCGTGCGTGTGTGTGTGTGTGTGTGTGTGTGTGTGTGTGTGTGTGTGTGTGTGTGTGTGTGTGTGTGTGTGTGTGTGTGTGTGTGTGTGTGTGTGTGTGTGTGTGTGTGTGTGTGTGTGTGTGTGTGTGCGTATACGTTTGCGTGTGCGTGTGCGTGTGAGTGTGGAAAAAGTAGTTTCATTTTGGTAATGGTTTCTTTTTTTTATTTATCGATAGGCTGGCGCTTGACTACAACTTGTTTGATGTTAAGCAACGACGTAGTCTACGATGGAATGCGCCAGCCTAGTATACCGATTCACTCGTGATTACGAATGATTATCGGTGAGAAGGTGGCAGTAGAATGAGCCTCCATATGGTTAGGAACCATAACCGAGCAACAAAGCCGACCCACCCTCTCTGCATGGTGTCACCAGACATCGCACCGGAACACGGCAAGGCCACGACATGGCGGTGCGGCTTTGTCTGGTGGGTGGTCACTAACCACGGCCGAAGCCTACCACCAGTCCACCAGTTGATTGTCACCTGATTTGCACCACCCGGGTACCACGTTTGGGGATTCAATTAATGGTGTATAGTATAGTACGGACGAAGGTGACTCAGCCCCCAAGAAATGGGTAAAATCTCTCAACTCGTAAAAAAGTTGAGAATAGACCCGTGCCTAGTAATGGTACAATATGAGGTTGAAGTGTATGACACATACGTATACAGAAAAATAACATCTAAAAAAGACGTACTACCTACTCAAAGAATAACCCATACCAAAACTAACTGAAGAAAATGTATTTCTAACAAAAGTTGGAAGTTTCGTAATCATAATACTTATCCAAACTTTGAGAAGATCCACACCTTGTGGAGTGGATAAAAGTCATAACAACATCAAAGATTTACAGACGAACCTTTGAGTTCTGACGCCACAAGCTATTAACCTATTAACCGTCCCTTTAAAAAATCAATTGGTGTTCCTGTGGCACTTAACACTTACACATCGACGAACTCGATAGTCGAGCAGTGTAAGCCGTCCGAGTGGGCTATAATGTGCCCGGGTTGCGGGTCCGATTCCCGCCTCGGACAATATTTGAATAACAACAAAAACTGGTTTGGGTGTCTGGTTGGGTTGGGGCCCTCCGTGCCTCGGAGAGTACGTTAAGCCGTCGGTCCCGGTTGTCATTTAACACATCTATGACAATCGTAACGATTGTAAGTGTAGTCAGAAGCCAATATAATCTGACACCTGGTCTAACCATCTCTGCTACTGGTTTCCTACGGGTTTCGAGGTCTGATGGCAGTCGCTCGTATGATTCTGGTAGCTAGCCGCATCAGGTTAGACAGTGAGCTGAGTGTTTTTTTTTTTTCATTTTTATTAATGGCACCTATAATAGTAGGTACTATTATTATTTTTCTTGATGTTATCATTTTTTCTTATTATTGTTTTTTTTATTCTTCGATAGGCTGGTACTTCAACACAACTTGCCTGATGTTAAGAAATGATGTAGTCTATGATGGAACTCGCCAGCCCAGTATACCGATTCACTCGTGATTACGAATGATTATCGGCGAGAAGGTGGCAGTAGAATGAGCCTCTTTAAGGTTAGGTTACTTATGTTTTTATTTTTATATATCCTGTTCGTGTAAATTAAATGTATTTTTCTTTTTCTTTTTGCTTCCTTTCTTTCAGTCATAATAGTTAATCGAATCCAATGTTATTAAAACCATTAGCGACCACACAACCAACGCGGCGACAAATGTAAAGTTCTATCATCGTAATAATCTTTTAACAATGTTTCAGCAACAATACGGGCCATTTCAGTTCGTTACGCGAAATTAACAAGGGTAACTTCACAAAATGATAAAGTGAAGACGTAATTATGATAATAATGGTTTATTATTGTTTTAAACATTTATAATACTCACGTACCTTTTACGTAGTCAGAGAGTCCTTAAGTTCTTCGGGCACACACTTAGGAGAGACTCTGACAGTCTAGAAAGGCTATTTAAATAAATAAATAAATATTTTTGGGACATTAACACACACGGTCATCTGGTCCCAAGCTAAGCAGAGCTTGTGTTATGGAAACCAGATAACTGGTATATACTATACTTATAATACTTTTCTTTTGTAAATATATACTTATAATAGATATTTACACCCAGACTCGACACAAACACAAATGTTCAACAGAAATGTTTGTCTCGGGTGGGAATCGAACCCACGACCTGCGGCGTGAAAAGCAAGTATCTTACCGACCACGCCACCGGCCCGTCATTTATAACTGGATGCGCCAAAGGAAAAAGGGGCAGGGGTAGATCGCCGACAAGATGGACACACACTAAGCAGGAAATCACAAGAGCCACATTACAAAGGTCCATCCAAATGGCGCAAGATCGGGTATGCTGGAGAAGGGTGGTTGAACAGATTACGCGCCACAATCACGTCCCTCAGTTATGAGGACACGACCAAGAAGAAGAAGACCTTTTACGTACTTAATTTTAGTCAGAAATATTTAAAAAGATTAATTACTAACGACTGTTCAAGGAGCGTGACAGCCCTAATAGCATTCTGAAAGTAATGACTCACAGGTGGGACAGCCCTACATAGGAGCATTGGGTACACCTACATGCAGATGTGGCGTGTGACTTTTTTTTGCGGATGACCTAACCCATATTAGCCGGAAGGGCCTTTATTGGTTCACCGGACTTTTTCGGTGAGCCGTCCGACGACGGTCGAACCGATGCGTTATAGTAACGAAGTATTTATACTAGTTCAAATGGATTATGTTTACATACACGTAGCTCACGAATGAATGAACCGATATTGATTTCGTTTTTGTTCCAAAGGTGAATTAGTCGGGAGTGTTCTTAACTATATTTTATTTTTTATTTAGAGTTGTATTGAAACTTGTTCTCGTATTTATTGCCCATATGCGTGGTCTCCAGGCAATGCAAATTAGGTGACAATAAACTGGGTAGGCTTCAGCCGCGGTCAGTGACCATCCACCAGACAAAACCCGCGTCGCACAGTGGGTGTGCCGGTTGTTACCACTGAAGTTAATAACACAATTTAAAACTGTAAGTAAAACCACAGATATTAAAATACCGTACTAGAACTATCCTTATTTAATATTATAAATGCGGAAGTAAATCTATCTGTCTATCTGTCACGCTTTCACGCCAAAACGATTTTGATCAAATTTGGTACAAATGGAGATAGTTTGGGACTCGGAGAAGGACATATAGCTTTTATCCTTTTATACACGCAGGCAGAACGGTCAAAAAAATATTTATAATATATTCAGTAACCACTAGAATCGGAATAATTGCTCCTCAATGGTTAATTAGAAAAACAAACCAAAAGACGGGAGAAGACAGAAAAATGATAAAAAAGTCCATCTTACTTAGCAGAGTCTTAACAAGATAGTCCAAAATCACAGGTTATGCTCTTCAAAGCCAAGGTAATTTATTTTATTCTTATCCGTACCCAGATAACGTACGTTAGAGGATATTACAGTAAACACGACGCTTGACAGGTGGCTTCGCGTATAATAGCGGATTTCACCAAATCCCCTAAGAAGGTTTTCCTTGTACCCGTTAATGCAATTTACACAACTTTTTACCTTTACAAAACTAGGGGACGTGTTTTAAGACTTGCAATGTAAGAGCACTCATAGCATGGTGGTTTCACTGATATCTAACAAGGTTAAGTGACACTTAACAAGGCTGACTTTTCGATGGGTTACCGTTTACTGACATTTCGTTCAAGACTCTGCATTTGGGAGGATATAGACAGACGCGGGTGACTCATGTCTGAATGTAATATAAGTATCTTTGGTACTTACTTATTGAAAAAGTGTCTAATACTCCTGTCTTCATATTAAAAAGTCAATCGGTTTACAACACACAGACATAAAACTTGTCAAACTCAGTTGCGTTCAGGTGTATAGCTTAGCTTCAACCCTTTTTAGTGTCCCACTGCTGGGCACGGGTCTTCTCTCAACTTTCTTATGAGTTGAGAGAGTTTAGGCCTTAATCCACACATGCTGGCCAGTTGCGGGTTGTTGGATGTCACATGTCCTCGAATGATTAGTTCTTAGATATGGCGGTTTCCTCACGATGTTTTTCTTCACAAATATTGAGCAGCGGAGATGAAACAATTCACACAAAGATGTATGGGCACGACCAGACTGGATTCGAACCCGCGACCTTATTTTTCTAAAGCGAGGCCCGTACCGCTGCGCCAACGCTGCTCATTCGTGTTTATAATTAACATTAAAAATATAGACAAGTTTTTAATCTTAATTGAAACACACACCCAGTATTATTACAACTAGAAATTAATACAATAAAAACTAGAAAATCTGTTACATATATTTGAAGAGCTATAAATTGTGAACTCCCTTTATCTTTTCTTTCTCTTAACTTTCTAAAATCCCATTTAAGAGATCCTTTTGCAGATCCCCTTTAAGAGTAAGCCACATTATTTAAAATAACAGTTAAGTTCAGAAAATTTCACAATAAAGAGCTTGAACTGGACGTGGAAAGTACATGTTTCCATTGGAGACTAAAGAGATTTAAAGTAACTTAGTTTGAACCTGGCATCTTGCATTTTTTTTTTTAATAAGAGCTTAAGATTTTTGATAAGTTACTCTGAATTGAATTATTCTCCTAATAACTTAAATTTTATTATAATTTTATTTTGAAGTAATTAGTTATGATTGACTGTCCGATCTTCTGCTACGGTATTAAAAACTCTTTGTAATTAAAAATTATTTTCTACTTTTTAGTTTGCATAGCTATAAAAGCGTGGTTTTTTAATTTTTTTTAACTTTATTTTATTATTTTTATTTACATTCGCGCACTATTGTTATGGTATGTTATGATAGAATGTGATGGACCATATTACTTTTACCACTTTATGTACCGCATATTTTCTAGTAAATAAAAGCTTTTATTTATTTCGAAACTTTGACTGGGAAGTTATCTAGTAACAAGCTCAGCTCAAAAGTGGATTCATTAGTGTTGAATTTTGATCCTGGAATTATAAACTGTGTTGGTTTATGTCAAAATCCAAATCTCTTAACTCATTCACATTCAGTCATTCGATATTTCAATTATTCTATCACACATTTCATCACACATTTATTATGATAATTTATTTAAATTAAATTTGTTATAATTATTGCAATACAGACTTTTATTCAGTGCGCAAGTCTTTTCTTAAATTCTCTTGACCTTATCTACAAACTGTTACTTAATTAGCATTCAGGTATTAGTAATTTAATCCTGTAATATTGTATTGATTTACGCGAATATCACACATTGAAATAAAACTACTTTTTAACGGACCTTAACGCGGTTTATTTTAGATTCAAAAAAATAATAATTAAAAATAATAATTAATTATTTATTATTATTTTTTTATAAAATGCGTTAAAATAGTTGTATTTCAATAATTGAATCCTTTTATATCCTACGTAAATGGGTTACTATAAGTAAAGGCCGTATATCTCCAGACAGTCCAGACGAATTACATATACGATATAGGCCAATGACGATGAATTGTCAGTTTTTAAAACGGGAAGAAAAAATTAAGAGTGATAGTGGAAACGCACCGTAGTGTTTAATTCAAAAGCTTAATACCGTAGCAAGCCACGAACGGTGTATAACGAAAGGGTTCTATTTGAATGTTGTTTACGCATGTGTACATTTTTAATTATTTTTTGTGTGTAACTTGGATAGAGTCCAGTTAACTTTGATTATAATGTTTACAACTTAGATTTAATCTTGTGTTTACACTTAACTATCTTCTTCTATAAGAATACGCGCACATCACTCTTCCATTCATTAGTGAGTTTAAGACAGACCAGATTATTAAATGAAACAGAAAAGCCCGCAGCGAATTCCAGATTTTTTTTTATCGTATAATAGGCTTGCACTTGACCACAACCTGCCTGATGTGAAGCAACGATGCAGTCTACGATGGAACGTGCTTACCCACTAAATACCGATTCACTCGTGACTTGAGCACGGGCAGATTATAGCTATCGGGAAACATAGATGCCGGCAACGAATTCCACAACTTGGCAGTTTGCACAATAAAAGTGGGAGCAAAGCGTTTTGTGCGTGCACGTGGAATTTCCACCATATAACGGTGGCGCATAGACGTACTTGTCCGATGGAAGAACGCGAATGGGGAAATAACATTGTGTAATTCCAACGCACACTCACCGAAGTGTATCCCCTAAAAGACCGAAAGACTAGCAACTATGCGGCGATGCTCGAGGCAGTTCGCACAACGTGGTGTACCACCAAACAACCACTCCCACTTGTGCGTAGTGGGAGTGGAAGGCGTTCTGCGATTTACCTTTACAGTCCCTCCTATTATTTCTCTATTTAAATTCGTGCTGGATCTAAGACAGTTTAGTGTTCCGAGATATAGCTGTGATATACCTGAACCTATCATGCGAGCCGCTGTCATTCTTACTGGAGTAGCAGTAGAGGAATTATGACTGTGGGTTCAAGTACCCAGAGGATTAGCTATTTTCCTTAGCGTTTCTTAGAAACCATCTTAGATTTACAATTAATCATCATCATTCCCCTTGCCTTTTTCCCATTTCTATTAAGGTCGGCTTCCAGTCTAACCTGATGCGGCTAGCTACCAGAATCATACGAGCGACTGCCATCAGACCTCGAAACCCGTAGGGAACTAGTAGCCGAGATGGTTAGACCAGGTGTCAGATTATATTGGCTTCTGACTACATGTAACGATTGTCATAGATGTGTTAAATGACAACCGGGACCGACGGCTTAACGGGCTCTCCGAGGCACGGTTAACGGCTTAGAGTTACAACTGATCTCAAAGAAAAATGGGCCTTAACATATACCAATTATTTTTGCGTAAAAGGTAAAAGTTGAAGAGAATATTATTCCCATAGCAGTTGTTACCCAAATCCTTGAGGATTCTTACGGCTTAACAATCTAAACGACTCTTACCAAAATCGTGAAGTTTGTACCTATACTTACCGATTTACTTTATAACGAGTTCCTATTATTTACGTATATATACCAAATGTTCACACTTTCAGTACTTTATTATCAGTTTTGTTCTTACATTCAAAATATGAGCAGCGGTGGCGCAGTGGTACGGGCCTCGCCTTAGAAATATAAGGTCACGCGTTCGAATCCCAGTCGTGCCCACACATCTATGTATGAATTGTATCATCGCCGCTGCTCAGTATCGGTGAAGGAAAACAAAGTGAGGAAACCGGCATGTCTAAGAAATAATCATTCGAGGACATGTGACATCCACCAACCCGCACTTGGTTAGCGTGTGGGGATAAAGGCGTAACTCTTTCAACTAGTAAGATAGTTGAGAGAAGACCCGTACCCACCAGTGGGATACTCAAAAGAGTTGAAGTGATGTGAAGTGATACATTTAGAATTCAAAGTTAATGCATGCGTATCTGATCTATTCTTAAAACAAATTAATATGAACACTTCTATTTCACTTTTAAGGAGATTGTTTCACTCTGTAATTACACGGCCGTAGGAAGGTTTTCGAAGAGTTTCGATTCGTTGGCCTCCTCCGTAGTTTTAGTAAGTGTCCTTCAAAACGGCTATTTTTGATTGAAAAGGAGAATCTACAAAAAAGCCCTAACTAAACCAGTTTTGTCCTTCAAAAGAGCAAAAACAGACCATAAAGTATCGTTAATGTAACAATTAAAGAGTGAAACAAAAGGAGCAACATAATATTGTAATGTATTAAGACAATTTATGGAAGAATGCTGGTGTGCGTGAAAGCTTATGCTGCTGGTTGCTTGACTGTTTAATGGAAAAAATATTCATGATTCTATGACCTAGTTACTACTACCTAATGATATTATACTGGGTAGAATGTCGGAGCGGCGGAGAGACCTATGATGAATCTATGATTCCAGTAAACAATGATGATGTTGAATGTATAGAGATTGTATGAATGTCGGTGGCGTTGGGATGACGTATTACCCACTAAGGTTGCACGTTTGAATCCCGCGCCGACCCAAATATAGTGTTGAAGCTATTAACATTTTTACCCCGTAAAATTAATACTCTGAAATACTGTATGATTGAAAGCTAGGAAGTATTTTTTGACAGCCGTCCTTAAAATGTCAAGTCGTAATGGAATCCTGTTTATTATGAAACCCAAATTATTCCATTTCACCTCAACATGAGGAAAATATCTCAACTAATCAATCCTTACTAATATTATAGTAAATGCGAAAGTAACTCTGTCTGTCTGTCTGTTACGCTTTCCCGCTTAAACTACTGAACTGATTTGGATGAAATTGGGTATGAAGGTAGTTTGAGACCCGAGAAAAGAACATAGGATAGTTTTTATCCGACTGCACAAAAATAAGGTAATGTTTTAGCGCGATAACCGACATACGTACGGGCGAAGCCGCTGTCAGAAAGCTAGTCCTACTAATATTATAAATGCGAAAGTAAGTGTGTGTGTGTGTGTGTGAAGGTTTGTTACCGCGTATCTC
Source organism: Meganola albula (assembly GCA_936450015.1). Classification (NCBI taxonomy): domain Eukaryota; kingdom Metazoa; phylum Arthropoda; class Insecta; order Lepidoptera; family Nolidae; genus Meganola; species Meganola albula. Next base: position 4,178,650 of record OW388155.1, on the reverse strand, counting down.
CATAACCGCTCAACCGATTTTATGGAAATTTGAAATGTAGATAGTGTATACACTATTTTTGATGATGATGATTTTTGAATATATTTTGAAAATATTATTAGCCTATGTCCGATTCTAGGGTATACCTAGAATCGGACATAGGCTAATAATATTTTCAAAAATCATCCCCTAAGAGGGTTATTTAGAGGGGTGAAGTTTGTATGCAACTTTTTATTCCTTGGTCCTATTTATTTAAAATTCGGTACACATAAACCTTATGAGAAATAATGAGATACGGGTTTTTTATTTTTCCATAATTATCCCCATGAGGTGTGGAAAATGAATTTTATTGGTAAAAATTAAAGTTTCTCTGGATCCGTATAGTCTCAAGCCCGATTCACTCCAAATTTGGCACACATATACCTTAAAAGAAATCATGAAACACGTGTTTTTTATTTTTCCAAAACTACCTCCAGGGGGAGTGTAAAATGAGCTTTTTTGGAAAAATTTAATATTGCAGAACTGTTTAGTCCTTGGTCCGATTCACTTCAAATTCGGTATAAATATAGCTTAAAACAAATAATGAAACAAGTGTTTTTTATTTTTCCAATTTTTTTTATCTTTATCCTAATACTACGCGAGTGAAGCCTGAGAAATTATTCTGAGGGAGATTTTCTTTGAAGTTGATATCAATACTCCTTCGTTCTTTTTAGCTAAATTACTTTTTATTTTGACACAATGACGTTTGATAACTCAGTCCGATTATTAGAATTCGAAATTTAAATTTTATTTGTTCTTGGATATTAAATGAAAAACTTACAATATGGTCTAAGAGCCGTAGTATTTTTTAAGAAACCCCTATAGAATTATGGATATGCCTAAGGAGGCTTGCCGATTTCAAAATGTTACTTACACGCCCACACTACTGAACTAATTTTGTATGGAGATAGTTCGAGACCCGGAAAAAGATAGTTTTATCCGACTGCGAAAAAGAGATTAATGGTTTAGCGCGATAACCGACATCCGCGGGCGAAGCCGCGGGCGGAAAACTAGTATTACATAAATCTGTATCCCCAAAAGTGGTAGATTGTCTTAGTGTAGACTATTTAAGTTAGATTTTAGTAGATTAACTAACTTAGATACTATTTCCATTGCCTATTTGCTATTGACAAGTAATTCTATCATTGCACAAAACACTAAAATATAGCAAAATACGGCACCAAGGTTTAGTAATCTTGAGGTTTTTATAATATGAAGATACTTGCGTATTAATAGATGGATTTCGTATTTTGAGTCTTCAGGGAGAGAGGTCTTCAAATTTAAAGGATTGTTTGATACTTGCATAATTTATGCTGAAGTTTTAAAGATATGCAATAATTTGCATACAGTGTAAATTATTTAATATGCTATCTCTAATAGCATCATACGTTAGGTACCGAACGAAGAAGAATTTTTTATAGATTACTTTTCTTAGTCAAAATTTAAATCACTTAAAAATGTTTTTTTATTCTTGTATTATGTTTATTCCTCGATACCATGTACCCAAGCAAAGTTTGACAGGTATTTTTTTATAAATACAAACGGTCTTATTCATAAAAATCTTATAAGACTCTTTAGTTAAAATGGACTTTGTCTCTTTCTTACTATCATAAACGTCAAGATGACAGACAAAGCCAAACAAATTATAAACCTATTTTAGCTATAATGAGCTTATAAGACGTTTATGAATACCTACGCAGGTAAATGTTTTATTAATAAAAAGAAAGTATCATAAAATGGTGATTGGGACCTCCTTTTAGCATTACAAATAACGATACAAGTGGCGAACAGTCTGCATTACACGATTCCCACCGGGTTCCCTTTAGGTATTGAACAATTCAACGTACTCTTGTACTCTTAACAGTTATAAATAGCAACAAAAATGCAGTACATACTTTTTAATAAGTTTGATAGTCGGCGTAGGTAACCGAGAAATGCTTGTCATTTAATTTGGTCGCCACTGGTCAAGTAGTACCACAGCTGGGCACGGGTCTTCTCTCAACTGTCTTACGAGTTGAGTAAGTATAGGCCTTAATCCACACATGCTGACTAAGTACGGGTTGGTGGATGTCACATGTCCTCGAATGATTAGATCTTAGACACACCTTTTTCCTTAATAAGGTGTTTTGTTATTACACAATCTTATTATTTAGCTGTGTATAGTGTGTGCGTGTGCTTGTTTGTGTGCGTGTACGATAGTAAATTAATTATCACTTTATAGGTATGTATGTGCGTGCAAGTCAAATTGTATAATCAAATTCAGATAGAATAGAATAGAATAGATAGAATTACGCATAAAGCGCTATGCTTGCACTTTCATTGTGCGAACTGCCAAATTGTGGAATTCGCTGCCGGTATATATGTTTCCCAATAGCTATAATCTGCCGGTCTTCAAGTCACAAGTGAATCGGTATTTACTTGGTAAGCGCGTTCCATCGTAGACTGCATCATTGCTTTACATCAGGCAAGTTGTGCCTATTGTAAGATAAAAAAAAGAATTTATTCAACGAGAGTCGCAACCACACATTTCTTCTTGTAAGGTTAATATTCCTATTTGAAGAAAATCTTTGATGTATTGGAGAATGAAAAGAGCTCTGTTAACCCTCCTATTGACATAACAAGGTCAAATAAATACCACGTACAATACACGATATTAAATTCTAGTTGAGAATTTATGTGTGTAGAACCCAAAGGCATTATTTCGATGTAAATATAAACTTTTGCACCTACCCAACTCATTTATCTTCGAGTACATGTGGAATTTGAATGAGAGTGTGTTTTGACTAGTGAAATACTGAATAATTCCCTAAAGAACATTAGTTATTAGGGATAAAATATTTTTGGGGGTATTCATGCTAATTAAATATCCGTATTTTATTATTAGCAGTGGTGGCGCAGCGGTACTACGGGCCTGGCCTTAGAAATATAAAGTCGCGGGTTCGATTCCCGGTTTTGCCCACACGTCATCTTTGAGTGAAGTGAAACCGGCACATCCAAGAACTAATCATTCAATGACAAGTGACATATTTCAACCATGGATGTGTGTGGATCAAGGCCTAAAATTCTCTTATCTCGTAAGATAGGGGCCGTTCAAGTATAACGTAAGCACTATGGGGGTCGGGAGGGGTCTTTGTTTTGCTTATTTTGGATGACATGGGGGGTAGGGGAGTCTAGATGATGATTACGTCATCGGTAGTTATTTAATTTTTTACACAAATGGCAACCCTCACATTGTCTATGCTTGAAAACGAAACGCATTTTTAAAAATTCCCGCAAATAATGCATAGGTACGTTTAGGCACTCGCTTTCAAAATTTAGAGCACCATGATGTTGAATGGCTCGATGAGAACGACGTAGACATACCAAAATCGGATGAAAGTGATCAGACTTACAACACTGAGCAGCAATCCAATGTCATCGAAAACTTAGAATCATGGATTCGGGTTTCATGGACTGAAGACTGTTAATTTGAATTTAATATGTGTACCAAAAATTTTAAATAAGTTTGTTATGTTCGTAAGTGTTCAAGCTTTTACACATCTAATTTGGATACATCTAGCGCCACCTATACGCAACTATTTGAAATACAATTCGCAATGATGTTGGGTGTCTGCGCATGATTGGATTAATATTCGCACCCCTTCTATTCTCAATAAATATTCGCTTCTCTTTCTTTCCTGTACATGCATCTTTTTCTTATACACGTCATTCCCAAAAAATCTAAAATTCGCAACGAACGTCACCGACACACAAAATTGTACACGCAAAAATTATCTGAAAGTTTGTTAAAGTCGATAATACAGTATTTTTATTTATACGCAAGTTTTATTCCGCAACAATCCTGAGATCTTCAAACATCCAGCTACACGCCAAGGAACCGCCGCCCCATGTTGGACCTTCGAACCGAATAAAAGGAACCTAACCAAATACGGCACATGTTGGACCTTCGCTCGGAATAAGAAGAACCTAACGAAATACGGCACATGTAAGACCATCGTGCCGAATAAAAAGATTCTAGCGAAAAACGCCACATGTTGGACTTTCTATTCGAATCAAACGAACCTGGCAAATATTGGACTTTGAACCGATGTCAAGACATACCTAAACGAGGTGGTTTCCAGCTGGAAATAAGGCGCAATAGAAGATCAAATCCACTTAAGAGGCAATAGGAGGTCAAGCGCATTGAGAGCAAGGAATCATTGGCGTTACATCGAACACTACGCGCATATCGGTGGGCCCAGTCATTCCTCAATCTATCACCTCCTATTCCTTTGTGTTAAACTGCTTTCATTAAATATCCTGCTTTGAGTGTCGCGATTGCCGAGCAATAGCATAGGTGCATGGTGTCGTTGCTAGCATCATCTCATCAGTGCTAAGTGCTTTGGCCGCCATTTTGTTAAACGTGAGTAACTCCTATTTTTACAAACTACCGAAATGTCTTTAGACCCTAGGCCTAAATCACCTCTTTCATTAAACGTAGGCAATAATCAATTAATTAAGGATTTAAGTAGAAAAAGAGCAGTTATTAAAGGCAGACTAGCAAAATTTACAAATTATTTACAACAATTAGAGAACAGTGATCACGATAATAGAAATAATATTGATTTAAACTTAAGAATTAAAGGAGCGGCTAGTCTATATACAGAGTTTAATGAGATCCAAGCTAAAATAGAGGAATTAGTTTCTGATGGTGAACTATCCGAGCAATTAGATCAGCGTGAGTCATTCGAAGATAGCTATTACAGTACTTTAGCCCAAGCCGAGTCTATGCTAAACACTGGTGAGGTTACTAACTGCTCCAAGTCGTGTCACAATGCGCATAAACCATCAGTTAAACTGCCTACTATATCCATGCCGACCTTCGATGGGTCCTACGAACACTGGTTACAGTTTAGGGACACTTTTACTTCTCTAGTTCATAATTCTAAAGACATAAGCAATATACAAAAGTTTCACTATCTTAAATCCTCTTTAAAAGGTTCCGCAGAGCTAGTTATACACTCAATTGAATTTAGTTCCGATAATTATCAAGTCGCATGGGAGTTATTACTCAATAGGTACGATAATTCACGGCTTCTAATCCACAATCACGTAAAATCACTATTCAATATAACCGCAATAACAAAAGAGTCACCCTCCTCTATTAGGACTTTAATAGACACTATTCTAAAAAACTTACACGCATTAAAGTTATTAGGTGAGCCTGTCGACTCATGGGACACTCTTATTAATTACATAATCGTTACCAAGTTAGACAAAGTTACTGAAAGGGAGTGGGAGACTTACAAATGCACTATTTACTCAAACGTAAACGGTTCTGTCAAACGCATCACAATTGAAGATTTAATCAGCTTCCTAAAAGACCGGGCAGATATGCTTGAAACATTGCAGCTTTCACATAGCAAGGTTGATAACCAACCCGTTGACAAAAGAAGTCACAATTAAAGGCCACATTTCACGTCACACTGCAATGTTTCTAGTAATCCACACAAGTCGTCCGAACGAGTTGTACGCCCAGCCCGCGTTAGGTTATGCATTCAATGTAAAACGCATCATCCACTTTATTCGTGCAAAACATTCATAGAAAACGATTTAAACACAAAATTAAAACTAATAAGCGATCACAGGTTGTGCGAGAACTGTTTACGTTCGGGACACAGCGCAGATTATTGTAGATTCGGCCCTTGCCGAAAGTGTAATATGAAACACAATTCATTATTACATAATGATAGCAAAACAAGCACGGTGACATTCCATTCCGCATTAATTGAATCAAATGCAAGTAACAGCGATGCGCCCGCGGCTATACGCAACCCCGCGACCGCATCACCCGTTACCTCCACCATCGGTCCTGTCCAGGTAAACAGTGCACACATGCAAACACCTTGCACTCAATCTGATGTTTTGTTATCCACTGCCGTTGTCGAAGTAGCTGATTTGCACGGTAGGTATCATAAAGCGCGCGTGCTGCTCGACAGTGGTAGTCAGAGGTGTTTTATAAGTAAACAATTATGCGCTTTATTAAATACGCCATTAATACAGTCCACTAACGAAATTCGAGGCGTTGGCAACTCGTCGATACAGTGCCATTACGCCTGCAAAATAAATATTAAACCATGCATTAATACGTACACTACGCGTCTTCATTGTTACGTTTTACCTCAAATCACGGCTTCGATGCCAGCTGTATGTAATTTAAACGCGCAGATCTGTATACCAGACAATATACAGCTAGCTGATCCAGAGTTTTTAGAGTCCGGACCTATAGATATTTTAATAGGCGCAGATAGGTTCTGGGACCTTTTATGCGAAGGCAAGATACTGTTACCTACTGGTCCATATCTTCACAATAGTAAGTTAGGATGGATACTATGCGGTCCTATACTTAATAATACACGCAATAATATTTTAATCAATTGTAATATTATGAATTTGCTAGACTCCCTAGATACACAACCAGGCAAGATCTGGGAGCTAAGCAAGTTGCCCAAAAGTCGGAGACGCACAGACTGCAGGGGAACCTGCTCGCAAGAAACACTTCATTCGCAATACTATGCGCAACAGCGAAGAAGGTTCTGCAGACGTATTCCTCTCAAGCAGTCACCCGAACTATTGGGAGATTCCTACGATTCACGTAGACGATTATATAACTGGCCTAGCTATACGATTAATTACAATTACGCTTAACAATAATTTTAGTTTATGTGATAATAATCAAATCTAATAATTTTATTTACGTTTTCTAATAAATACGAGTAAAAATTTATTTTATAAGGCGCAGTTAGATACAAAACATATATAATATATTATTATATTATAATTTTAAAATGCTTTGATGTTCTACATTTGCTAGTTCATATTTATTTATGAATCGCTAATATTCTATTGCTACAGTTAAGGCTACTAAACGGCTATCAGCTGGGACGCAATATTTACTAGCCGATGATGCCGCGCGACAATGGAACCGGTTTGTTATTTCTTTCGATCACTCAACTGTGGTCGAATCCTTCGCTACGCTATAGGTACTCAACCTATGTAGTTTTGTTGCTATCTCTGTAGATTAGCACTAGATTCATTTCTATTCTACCGGTTTTAACAATTTAAACGCATGAATGAGACGAGTGACGGCTTCTATGTTAAGATTTCTTCATAATATTCGCAACAAACCTTTTAAATTACAAGTAACCATAATGTTGTAGTTAGATAATGCGGACAACACTCTGGTTCGTATATTTATTTGGTTGGTTATATTAGTTAAAATAGTACTCAGCTGAACACAATCTATTGTCTAATGGTAAAATAATCAAAGGCACAACGTCAAATAAATTAAATTTATTTCTAGATGATCTTAAAATAATGCGCTTACGAGGTCGTCTTAGTAAACCTAGTAAGTTTATATACGCTAAAAATTCTATTATATTATTTTCCCTGCTATGTATCCTAGGCAAATCATATGGTATTTTTCCTGTTTATTTTGTCACACGCGCTAATATCTGGAGTTAGTTAGAGACCTCTCCAGTGAGGTACCTATATTTATTAACATTAAAGAGGTTTATTTCTCATCAAAACATACCATCAGAAATCTATTCCGACAGCATTGGTCGCAAGTTGTCGGTAAATAAATATATTTTGATATTTTTCAAGCAATCGTAGTCCAGATATTTTAGAATTCGCTACTAATAAAAAATCAATTAACACTTTAAGCCGCCTTATAATCCGCATTTCGGTGGTTTGTATGAATTAGGGGTGAAATCATTAAAATATCACCTCCTCCGTCATGTAACGCGCATTTAACTATAAAGAAGTTTAGCACAGTACTTACGCAAAAGCTGTCCTAAATTCCGTACCTTTGTCTCCTATATCTATGACCCACAGGACTTCCTAGCACTCACTCCAGGACTCATCCTGACTGGTTGCACACTAAACTCATCAGCTTACGATGACGCACGCGATGTTTTTGCTACCTGCCACAATCGCTACTAGAGGGTTGAACATCTGTAACAGCATACTTGGACTAGACCACCGACAATGACAATTTGAAGTTAAACGCGCTAGTGGTCATTAAATCTTTGCCCCGTGCAATGGCTTATGTAACGTGTACTGCACACTATCAAGGGTCAAGATGGTTTCGCAAGGGTTGCTAATATCCAGACGGCGATCGGCGATGTAAGCCGAGCCCTTACAATGGTCTGTCCGCTTTTCCAAGACAACGATAAGGATGCTGCTGAAGAACATTGAAAGCCACTGCTTCCAAGGCCGGGGGCATGTTCAAGCTTTTACACATCTAATTTGGATACATCTAGCGCCACCTATACGCAACTATTTGAACTACAATTCGCAATGATGTTGGGTGTCTGCGCATGATTGGATTAATATTCGCACCCCTTCTATTCTCAATAAATATTCGCTTCTCTTTCTTTCCTGTACATGCATCTTTTTCTTATACACGTCATTCCCAAAAAATCTAAAATTCGCAACGAACGTCACCGACACACAAAATTGTACACGCAAAAATTATCTGAAAGTTTGTTAAAGTCGATAATACAGTATTTTTATTTATACGAAAGTTTTATTCCGCAACAATCCTGAGATCTTCAAACATCCAGCTACACGCCAAGGAACCGCCGCCCCAGTAAGATTATAATATTTTTGTCCCTTACTCTATGTTGAATACTGTATCAGTAAAATCTAATCTTTATCCTAAATCTATATTTTTATTTTTAAAATTATAATTATAACATTATAATTACAATATAAAAAAAATACATTTATAATTGAAAAATGTTTACGTAAGCATGGAAGGAGGGGGTAAGAGCTTTGCTTACTTTTGCTGACAAGGGGGATGAGGGGGTAAATGATTGTAATAAATCTGCTTACGTAATATTTGAACGGCCCCATAGTTGAGAGAAGACCCGTGTCCAGCTGTGGGACACTAGAAAGGGTTGTAAAGTAATCTAGAGTCGAGAGAGTATTTATTATTTAGCTGTTTAAGCTATAGGTACCTAATAAACTGACAAAAATTTAGTAGATCCTCAAAATATGTGCAAGAATCACATGTACAAAAGACATAAAACGAAGCATCTTGAAACGGTTAAACTGTGTAACATGAGTTTGTGTGAACTTCTGTCGAAACAAACAACCACTTTACAAAACTTGTTTGCGCTTTCTTAGTAATAGTTCCCTTCTACTGCGTAGGTAGGTACTAGTGATCAGTACTTAATTTCTTTGTGATATTGACACTTCAATTTAATTGTACGTTTCCATTATAAATAAACAAATAAATAAATCCTTTTGTTTCCTTCAATTAAAGTAAATAACGAATAACGATTAAAGTAATTTACATAAGTTCACGTACACACGATAAATTCGAGATTCAACGAGCACGCACGCTCCGGCTGCTCGCTGCTTGTGCGCGTTCGTGCAGCGGTTAGTATCGAAGCGACGAGCAGTTTCTGTATCATATAATTTTAAACTTTATTACATTCATGGTTACAACATATTTTTCACTATTACAACACATAGTATCGCTTAAGAAACGTCGCGCGGCAGCTTCGATAACAATTAAGTTTTAAATTATATGACACAGAAACCGTCCACCGTTTCGTATGCCGACCGCAGTAGTCGGCATACGAAACGGTGGACGGTTTCGGTGAGATTTGATCGTAAAGCTGCTTGCGAAGTCGCTTTCCGGACTGTCCAGCGTACAAATTAGATACCAATAGTCTACTTGGCCCACTGCCAGTTCCACTCACCTGGTTGTAGGGCTATGTACACACACAGATATTGCCATGCTTGCGATTGTTCACCTTTTATTGCCGGGCTACTTGCTAATGCGTTATGTGAAATCGACTTTATCATCGTCTTTATTTTCATTCACAATATTATGCACTTAACTTTAGCTATTGACCTTCGTTTCACTAAGTTAATATTTGCCTACACAATTTTTATTTTTCAAATCAAATCCAGCGAGTAAATTCGCATTTTTATAAACAAGTTTATACCTGAAAATGCTCTATCATGTTGCCTTTATTTGCAAAGTATTCGGAGCAAAATGTGAGTATGTAGGTAATAATCTAAGGTCTAGGTAATAAATTATAAAGGTGACACGCAATTTTTCATAGCTTTTGTACCTGTGACGTGGATAGGAATGCTAAATACTTATTAGTCTGGTTTCGTTTACTTTAGTTATTTAGGGTTTACTTTAGCACGTTATTCTGTAGACTTCTTTAATAATATGTAGGTACCTACTTACATACTTTACCTATTTTGCATGAACTAGCCTTCAGCCCGCGATTTTGCCAACGTGACCTGAGCAAAACCGTAAATCTCTAGGCAAGAATGAAGGCCACGTTCGTAACAAAATTTGAGTCACTTTTCACTACCTCTCCTTACTTTTGAGTAAGGCAGAAAGGAGGGAGCTTCTCTATAGAGAGCTAAAAGTGTTAAGTTTCCTGTTGTCCGATACTTGGCCTTCATTTGTAGGTACTAACTAGATAACTAAGCAACCAACCTACTAAGTAAAAAATGGAAATAGCCTTTACATGTACTCAAAGTATCCTATACGTCTAGGTAATGTATTAATGTATACCTACCTGCCAGGATAATCAATGATCCCTACATCTAGTAATGTTATATTAGGATGAGATTTCATATTCTTATTACTTAATATAAAAAATAGTCATATTATCATACCATATCTATTACTTACACGGACTAATAGGTTACTTACACAGACCAGTCATTACGAAATAATAATAATAATAATATAGTGGGACATTAACACACACGGTCATCTGATCCCAAACTAAGCAGAGCTTGTACTATGGAAACCAGATAACGTAATATACTACATATAATACTACTTTTCTTTTGTAAATATATACTTAAATATAGATAATTACACCCAGACACAAGACAAACAGACATATTTAAAGAAATGTTTGTCTTGGGTGGGAATCGAACCCACGACCTGCGGCGTGAAAAGCAAGTATCTTACCGACCACGCCACCGGCCCGTCTACTAATTATATTGTCATATCTTTCTATCACGAGACCTAGCCAGCGAGTGGGTCTGAGACGCGAGCGCGTAACATTAAAGACAACGCCCAGTAAGTATCGCTAGCGCGGAAACGCATGAAAGCATTAGCAATGGACTGACCTAGTTCTGATGAGTACGGCCTCATGTGTCCCCGACAAATAGTAGCGGTCATGGATTTGCTGGAGAATAGTTGAAGCTTAGGAGAAGAAGAAAAATCTAGGGGAAGCACAAAAGATCCCATTGGCTCGAAGTTCTCTGGAATTATCAGCCCCATAGAGAATATAAGGTAAGTATCGCTTCTGCCACTCACTACTACGCACGCTTCATATTTCATAAACTAATATCTGGTAACCTAATATGAAAAAATCGTGTATCCTAATATGAATCGGTTCGTATTACAATACTTAAACCTAATATAAAATATATTCCTCACATCTCTACCTACATCAAATTGTAAGGCATGCTTCACAATTTCTGAAGACTATGAAACGCATTAGGGGGATCTCTCATGGGAGTGAAAGTTTTGATGTAAGAAAATACACCGAAAAGTTAGATTTCAATAATGTATGTAAGTATTTTTTGTATGGGTTTACTTTTTATTTAAGATAAATTATTAGGTTTCCAAATAAATGTGAGGTATTGGAGTTACTTTCCTATTCTTTTCTTTTTAACTTGAGAATGTAATGTGGTGTTAAAAACGTAGATAAAAGGTGTTCATTGCCTTTTACTTACTATTATGAGAGATTAAGATATTATTATTTAAGTATGTATTTACAAAAGAAAAGTATTCTATGTAGTATATTACCAGTTATCCGGTGACCATAGTACAAGCTCTGCTTAGTTTGGGATCAGGGCAGCGTGTGTTAATGTCCCATTTTAATTTAATATTATTATGATTTTGAATGTTGTTTTTTTTTTGTTGGCTTTTTGCTAGTTTAAAGCACAATTACGGACTTACACCAAGTAAATGCGCCGTATGACGACATGTCAATTAGGTAGTTGTAGTGTTTGGATTGGGGGCTATGTCATCTGCTTGCATGAATTTTCGGACGATTCTACACGTCTTCAAAATAGCTGCTTTTTGCAGGGTTATGTAGAGGGACTCTTTGAGGGCTATTAATTTTATACTATGTATTAAACACTTTGGGATAACACCTGTCGTAGAAAAAACTATTGGCACTACATAGACCTTTTCTTGTCTCCAGATTCTCTTAAGTTCATCCTTAAGTTCTGCGTATTCGTTGATTTTTTCGGTAACTGTTTTTTGGAGATTGTGCGTATTTGGTGTGGCTATGTCTATGAAATATGTTATCTTATTATTATTATTCAGGCTAATCCACACACGCTGTCACAGCACATCGCATCATTCTTTAATGATTAGTTCTTACTGGGTGTTTACACTACACAACAAAATATTGTACATGTATATTCTTATCTCTTTCTACTCATCTCTAAACGATAGAGATAGACAGTGCTTGCAACATGTTTTCTTGTGCATATAATTATCGCCAGTGGGTTAGATATACTGGTTTCTTTACAACATTGTCTCCGATATTGAGCAGGTGCGATGTATCAATTCACACAAATATGGGCACGACCGGATATCAAACCCGCAACCTTATATAACAAAGGCGAGGCCTATACCACTGCGCCACATCTGCTCAATCATATCCATTTGCTAACAAATCTGATTCCACATAAATTGAAAGCAATCAAAATAGTGTCGCATTTCGCAATTTTAATTAGCGATAATCCACAAGATTATCTGTCGGGGCATTTGAATTATTATTTGAATAGAGTTTAAACAGTAATAATTTATCGGGTTACCGGTGACCACAGGTTTTATAAGCATCGAAATACATTTTTTTTATTCTGCGATAGGCTGGCGCTTGACTACAACTTGCCTGATGTAAAGCATTGTTGTTGCCTACGATGGAACGCGCTAACCTAGTATACCGATTCACTCGTGATTACGAATGATATGGTTAGAAAACATAAAGGAGCTACAATTCAGACCCACCCTCACTGCATGGTGTCACTAGACATCGCACCGGAACACGGCAAGGCCGCTTGGCGGTGCGGCTTTGTCTGGTGGGTGGTCACTAACCACGGCCGAAGCCTACCACCATTTGATTTGGAAATTTTATTAAAGTATGTACATTGCATAACTGATAAAAATGAATGCACAATGGTATTAGTTACCAAAAATAAGAAAGGCTGATCATCTCACTTTTTTTCAATTTTTCTTGATACAGTTGACAAAAAAAATTACCAACTGATTAACAATCTCAATATTAACCTAAAAGATCTTAATTAACTAATGCCAAAACTATCTTAACCGTCAAAAATTTCTTCTGCATCGTTATCTTCTGAGAACGTACCCCAGAAGGTTAGTATTGGGAATGCTGATCCTTTGCTCTAGATACAAACCAGCCTTCTGATCACGTATCTTTAAGTTGTAAATAAAATGAATAAAAACATTATATACTGGGACATCACACACGGCTATCTATAACCAAACTAAGCAAAGCTTGTATTATCGAATATATTATAATTATATTATAATTTTTAATATGGTTTGATGTGAAATTCAAAATTTTAAATAGGTGCCTACTTAAGGATACATCGCGGTTAACAGCTAGTCATATATAAATACTTTTATATCCGGAAAGTTATGCTGACCTTAATTAAAAGTTTGGCCCAAAGTTATCCCAAATTCATTCAATTACCATAATACGTTATATGCCTAATTAACAGAAATCAAACTTTGTACTGACCTCTTAAATTACAATTGAAACTCTCTTTGATTTAAATTATGGATATTTTTTATCCTGAAATAGGCCTGCGCTTGACTACAACTTGCCTGATGTTAAGCAATGATGTAGTCCACGATGGGACGCGTCTGCCCACTATACCGATTCATTCGTGATTACGAATGAATTTCGGTGAGAAGGTGGCAGTGGAATGATGCTCCTTATGGTTAGAAAACATAAAGGAGCGACAATTTCGACCCACCCTCTGTACATGGTGTCACCAGACATCGCACCGGAACACGGCAAGGCCGCTTGGCGGTACGACTTTGTCTGGTGAGGTCACTAACCACGGCTAAAACCTACCACCAGTTAATTACGAGTAAACTTAATTACCAGTTGATTGTCACGTGATTTGCACCACCCGAAGCCACGTGTGGGGATTCATATAAAAGGTGCACCACGGACGAAGGTCAGGGGGAAGGACAGCCCCCGAATACTTGAAATACCTCATTTACCTGAATTATGTGCTAGAGCTGTCCTTTTATATGTTTCAGTGCCCTTAGCTGAAAAGTAAGGCACAATTATTTTCTTCGCCCTATGGCCAGCCTTACTGTTAAGGTACTTAAGTTACAAAATACACACAGTTTGATAACCACAGAACAACCAACCGCTCCTTTAATTCAACCCTTTTAGTGTCCCATTGCGGGGCACGGGTCTTCTCTCAACTATCTTACGAGTTGAGAAAGTTTAGGCCGTAATCAACACACGCTTGCCCATTGCGGGTCATGGATTTTACATGTCCTCGAATGTTTAGTTCTTAGACATACCGGTTTCCTCACGAAGTTTTACTTCACCAATATTGAGCGCGGCGATGAAACAATTTTGAACAAAGATGTGTGGGCATGACAAATGTCAAGTGTTACCCATTTTTGAAGTGAAAACTTCTTTAGCGGCGTTGAGCACTTTTTCTGTAATGGGTATAAAATCTTAAACTCGCGTCAGGACACGTGACCAGATCGAAAAAGCGTAAGACGGATGGAGAGTAGACAGCTATCCCCTCTCTACGGCGCGGCGAAAATGTATGCCTGGGCCTACTGTTTCGTTTAGGCAGCGCAGGGCGCTTGCGCAAATGTTCGTGTATGTTACAGCGTGCCACGCGCATCCATGGATGGTGACAGAAAACAGTTAAATTTTTAATGTAATATAAATTGTCATGTTTGTGTACGATAGCGCAATAAATGAATATTGTATTCTACCACATAAATGATAGTACTTTTATACTGATAAAGCAATTGGTGCAAAATTATTCCGTAACCATTCCAAAATATCAAACATGCTCAACGTTAATAATCAAGTTTTCACTTCAGCCGGCACTCCCGGAGTGCAACCCGTCGTTTTTTTTTAATTATGCGCATGCTGTGGCACCTTGAAATGTTATGCATTTAATTATAATGTTAGTGATAGTTCATTTCGAATTAAAATAATACAATAACTACAGGTTGTCCAAATAAATAAATAAGTGACTGGGAATCGAACTCGCGACCTTATATTTCTAAGACGAGGCCGTCTGGGCCTCGTCTTAGAAATTTTCACGTTTAAAGCATTTTACAAAAATATTCTGTAACTACCTACTTGAATTACCTAGGTAATCCTTTTTTGCAGTAGGTATAACTAGGTAGGTACATTTCATAGAAAATGCTTTTAACAAACCATGAAACATTAAAATCAAAATCCTTTTACGGTTTGCGAATATGAAATCAAAATTCATATAGGTCTGCGGTTTTTTGTTACCCTCAGGCCGCCATCCCATTGGTCTTTTTTGGGTGTTAGGATTTTACCGGACTTTCGAGCGACATGAGTAATAACACTAGAATTAATAATAGGTAGTTCCCTCCCAGCGGTGTCTCGGAGTCTTTCTGAAAGTTCAATACAAAATGAAGTGATCCGACAGAGAGCTAATGTAATCTACCTACCTAGCTTATTTTTTACTTTTATTGTGCGAACTGCCAAGTTGTGGAATTCGTTGCCGGCATATTTGTTTCCCGAGAGCTATAAATTGCCTCTTTCTTTAAGTCACGAGTGAATCGGTATTTACTGGGTAAGCGTGTTTCATCGTAGACTGCATCATCACTTCACATCAGGCAAGTTGTGGTCAAGCACAAGCCTATATAAAATAAAAATAGCTCACCGGACTAAGAAGCTGAAGTGGCAGAGACCCGGTCATATCTGCCTTAGAACTGACAACCGCTGGGGTAAACAAGTTCTTGAGTGGAAATCACGAATTGGCAAACGTAGCGTAGGACGCCCTCAGACTAGGTGGAGTGACGATCTCTGCAAGGAGGATAAGAGATGGAGGAGAGAAGCCGCGGATCGTGCTCAGTGGCGTGCTTTTGGAGATACCTATTTCCAGCTGTAGACTAGAATAGGCTGATGATGATGTTGTTTCAGATTTAGCAACCAGTCTAAGCTGACTAGCTAGGTACGCAGGAGGTATTATAGTGCTCAAGTGTGTAAGCAACACAGGTACGATTCCTATTTTTTCCACCCTTAGAGACCCATGCCACGCGGCGGCAGGCTGCACGACACACCCTGTAAGATATCAGGTGTAATAACGACGACGGTACAACACGCTCTCCAAGGAACGTAGAAATTAAAAACAACAATACATAACATTTTATAACATTAATGTTTTCACACATACAAAATAGCGCCGTCTAGTTCCAAATTAAATTAATAATTTGCTTGTGTTATTACTAGGAACTGATGTGATACTCAAACACATTTTTTTTGTAAATAAATACCTACTTAAAAAAATAAATTACACTCAGACACGGAAGAAATAATAATATCAAATATGAATTACAATTCTTTTTTTAAAATCTTGCATTAATTGTATTTCTCTTTTCAAGCTCTTTCATTTGATACCCATATTGTAGGGGTTGTTATGAAAACGATAAGTCGCCATTTTGTACCGTCCGCCATATTAGATTCAAAATAGCGGCATTTATAAAATCTTAAACTGTCATCAAAACTAAACGTGTGTAATTTCAGCGCGATAGCTTTAGTTAAAGTGGCTGAAATATTGATTGCAAGTGTTGCCGATCTAACAAAATTCACACAAAGATGTGTGGGTACGACTGGGAATAGAACCCGCGACTTTATAATTCGAAAGCAAGCCCGTATCGCTGCTCCACCGCTGCTGAATATATTATGTTCATACAACACCGAGACGCCTTGAAATTGTTTAAAATCTACCAACCAAAACATCTCAAACACTTCAAAAACTGTACCAAAATTGTTTATCCATTTAGACGCTACGTACATCAAACTTGTAGGTACACAGATACGCACAGCAAACATAACAGCCCTCTTTATCGTCGAGAGTTTAAAAATACCGCAACAAGATTTTATACTTCAGTAAGCCTGTAAGTCTGTGAGAGCCAAATTCCACCAAATTATAACCACTTGTTATAAAGAGAAAAATGTTCCTTTGCGAGTAAAGCGGCGAATCTTCCTTTGTGCTTGGGTTTTATGATAAAGAGTATTTTGTAGTATGTATGGACCTAATATCTTGTAGGTTATTTTCAGTTTACAAATCGGTTTGGCATTGTTCAGACCAAACGGATTGTCGGCGGCTGACCATGAACGCGTGTTACTAAGTTTATTTGGTTTTCCATATAATCTTTAAAACCGCGGCTTCGCCCACGCGTATAGCGGATACCGAGCGAAACCATTAACCTCTTTTTGCAGTCTGATAAAAACTATCGTATGACCTTTCTAGGGTCTTAAACTATCTGCACACCAAATTTCATATAAATCGGTTCAGTTGCTTTCGCATTTATAATATCTATTGGATTTAACTTCTTGTTAAACATATCGAAACGCTTTTCGTAATGAGTTGTCAAAAGAAGCATAAATTATGCTCACTGCACGCGTTACGTTCGCTGTGAAGGATACCTTAGTCGATAGTGCTTCGGTGGCTTATGGGATAGCTTTGAAATTCTAGCTTCTAGGATTGTCGGTTCGAATCCGACGCGTAACAAAAAGAGAGGATGTTAATGCTTATTATAGGTATACCCCCATTGCTTGGTGAGCTATTAAAGCTGTCAGTCCTTGGCCCAAAACCACCGGACTTGTGGACAAATCTCCTGCATACCTAGCTGTTCAAATTAGATTTGATTGGATTAATGAAAATAAAAAAATACTCAAATTAATTGCATTTAAATTAAGAATGTTAAATTCTGTAAACGTAACGTCACGTGACACTTTAAATAAGTGTCAATATTATTTTTATACAACTTACAAGACTGACTAAAAAAAGAAAATTTAGTCGTATTGCTATTTCAAAATGTACTTAACGAATCTTTGATGTCTCTTACAGTTACCTTTTATTTAAACGCAATAAATTTAATTTCCTAACTGAAATTACTTTGACTATTCAACCTATAAATTAAAGTTGGTGCCTTTTGAATTGACTACAAAGAGGTTAAAGTATATACCACGGTGAGTGACATCTGTTGATCGGTAATAAATAATTGTGACGTGAATTGTTTTGTATTCGAATTTGGAATACAAATATTAATTTAAATTTTGAAGTCAAAGACGATGGACGTTTCATTGGTTAGCAACAATCTGAAGAAACTGTTGGCTTAGATAGGTAGGTAGGTACTACTGACAGCATCGAATTCAGTATCAATCGAGTTTGAATCAGCTTAATGTCGAGTTTGAGCTGTGTTTCGCTTTATTACTAACATAGACCGAAATCTTTAATTTGAAATTAGAGAATTACGAAAATTCAATAAAAATTTTGACTATTATAAAACAGCTCGCATTTGACGGTGTTAAATTTATATTTGTAGGTTTTGGGAAATAATCATAATTAACAAGTTTATACGTCAAATACCATGAAATCTGAAAAACCTACAAAACATCGTAATATGCAATCTTAATAAACCGCGATAAAATTTAAACGCGCGTTATGGACTACTTTTATTACGAAATTATTTAATTACGTTTTTAAATTCATAAAAGACAGAAATAAAACAATTATTCAAAAACATAGTTTAGTTAATGTTAATAGCTTATTTTATTTGGTTCTATTTATTGGTACTAAATATTATAGGTGTTATTTGGGCCTATGTTTATCTATGGTTTATAGTTTTGACAACGGAATGTCATCTCTAAATGATTTTTGTAATAAAGCAGATTATTCTTGTAGAAGTTTAGTTATAACAACTATAGGCCGACCGTTTAACTCACGTATCGCCTATCGCCAAGATTCTGACTCCTCAAGCTGCACAGACATTGATGATGATTCAAGCGATATGGATATTAGTGACGAATAGTCTTACATTACTTTTATTTGTAGTTATATAGTTCTTTAAGAGATTTAATTAATGTTTTATGACTTTGTACCTCAGATGGCGATACGCGAGTTAAACGGTCGGCATATAGTGTTTATTAAATATCCAAGTTCAATACCACTGTAAAGAGTATCTGTTAAATAAAATGCTAGAAACCTTGAATTTAAATAATAATGTATTAAATCAAGAGCACATACACATGCACATGGTGAATGGAAAAAATGTACAAGAATGAGAAAGAATGAATGAATTAATTTGGAATAACAATTTGTCCGGAAACAAGTAATAGACAAACTAAGTGTTGCTATTAAATAAACATTTATAGATAATAAACAAAATTAACTATTATGTTCTGTATTGAACAGTGTCGGTTCGGAGCTAGTTAAATGATACGACTGAATTAGGTTAAATAGAAAATATAGTTTATATATATGACCAACACAAAGAATTATAAAATAATAAAAGGAGCGCGGGAGCACACGCGATGACCGCTTATATTTTAAGTCTACTGAGGTACTATTAATATATTATTAAGCAAGTAGCGTAAAGTGCTGACTGTACAGTTTCACCGTACAACCATTTAACAAGATTTTACAAACATACCGGTAAGTAACAAGTTTAATGACTTAATGTATCAAATATGCTTCCGACTAAATATTAAATTGGTGTAAAATTTATCAAAGGCAATTTTACAGTAAATGGCACCTACAAGATGGCGGGAGAAGTGAGCTTGTTAAAATAATTTAGGCGACGACATATTTCTCGTACAGACAGCTACAAAAGCAATTTCTATTTCATTGCTGTCCCATAGGTTATCTAGTAGGGTACAGTTGTGTCACTTGTGATTCCCGTGATACTAGTAGATGATTATAACTCGGTTACGAAGAAAATGTCAGATGCTTCCTTTTTATGACGGCAGTATTTTAAAAGCCTTAGCACATTTTGTGGCGACAATATTTTTAAAAGCCGTCGGCACTCTTTTTATTACGGCAGTAGGTATTATTAAAAGCCGTCAGCACACTTTTTATGACGGCAATAGGTATCATTAGAAGCCGTTAGCACCTTTTTATGACGGCAGTAGGTATTATAAGAAGCCGTTAGCACACTTTTTATGACGGTAGTAGATATTATTAAAAGCCGTCAGCACACTTTATGAAGACGGCAGTAGGTATTATTAGAAGCCGTTAGCACACTTTTTATGATAACAGTATTTTAGAAGCCGTAAGCAGACTTTTTATGACGGCGGTATTTTTAGAAGCCGTCAGCACACATTTTATGAAGCTCTGTAAGGCTTGCAGATGCGCTCCGGGTGCAAAGTAGACACAGAATATCAGTACTTTTATTGGGCAATTAGTTTTACAATTTACATGTCGCAGAGCGCATTTGATATCGCTCGCGGAGCGGTGCGGACAAAACTAAAATTACAATTATTGAGGGTGACAGTAAAAAACTTATGAATACCATTACCTACATTATTGACATAATTAACACAACCCTCCCGCCTGTATTAACCTAAGGTGCAGGCAGAGGTAAACATAACTTTAAAGGTTTTTTATATGATCCGAACTAGATAATTAATGAGATTATGAGCGTCGCTAACAATGCTCCCTTCAGCGCATGAGGAATAAAACTTTAACTACTATCGAGGCCTTAAGCCTGCGACGTTCCCACCAAACTAATAAACTAATCAAATTACGCCTCACATCGCTACGCTGTGAAGTTGTTTTTACAGAGTAAGGTAAAAGGGTAAACGGTTTCTGGTTTGCACCACATAAAAATTTAATATCTCTATTCAATAGTCTCATACTAAAAATCTCTTGGTAGATAAAAAAACATTGAATGTTCTAATATTTCCTCCGGTTAGTAGGTACTTATTGCACAGGGGAAATTACCCAAAGGGCTTCATCGCCTTTGGGTTTTACAAAGGGCACGGGAAATGACCGATTTTATTTGGACCAGTAGATAGCTATCTGATTCGTACTTTGTAAAAAGCTGTGTCGTTCATTTTATTACTTGTCCTATATTAGAGACGATATATTGTTAATAATATCCTACCTTTTGCACCTACTGTCAACGAAATTAACTTAACAATGGGAATATCCAATTGGGAGATCGTTCGCCAAACACCTCTCTTTCAAAAATAAATAAAGTTTATTTGCCAAAAATCATACATAGAATCAGAATCCAACAATGCGTAGAAAAGTATACATAATAAATCTACAATGTTTCAAGTATCTAAACAAAAATAAATGCCATTATAAGAATGCACTAGGAGAACCTGTACCTAAGGAAAAAGAGTAATAATAATAATCTGAACACTTTATTCTAATTTTTTTTGGAACAAAATTATAATAAATTAGCAATTAGTAGGTAATACTTAATGTCGAAACGGCCACCTCCTTGAAAACTTGCTTCCAATGGAAGTTTCGCTCAGTACTACATATTCTTCGTGCCGTATAGGAGAGTGTGTATGAAAGAGCCAGGCTAAAAAAAAACGATATGATTTTTTGTAACTTACCACATACAACCATAGTTTAATTTATTTTTTTACTAAGCAACACTAGATAACTATTACTCACAAAAATACGACAGTTCGACGAAAACAACTGTCATAGTTTTGTGAATATAAATCATATCGGCTCTTTCAAAGCCTGGCTCTTTCATACACACTCTCCAAGGAGACTACATTTAGGGACAGATTATACTTGGTTCCTTAACCTTCTCTTAGTTCCCAATGTTACTGCCATGCCCTGGTGACGTCCGCAGCAGTGTTTAAAGCTTATGCGAGGATCAATAGACTATTCTATTCAAAATGATTGGGTAAATTTAACAAATTTAAGATTGTCATCATTATTTAATAGCTAAATGTGTAAAGTTTCAATTTAATTCAACATTTTAAAGTATGAAAATCATGTTTAAAGATTCCGTTACTTACGCAAATACAAATGTAAATAATAAAAGTGTCCTAAGTAAATGACTTAATTTATGGAATAAAAAGGACTCACCTGTAATAGCCCAGAGCTCTTTCAAACACTCCTCCCTCGATCTCTGTATCGCAGACCTCTTTTGTACCTCTGGCCCCGACTCCAGATACTCGAAGAGCACCGCACCAAGAAGTACATATATCACCACTAACACCACTAAGCCTAATTGCGAAAAAGCCACCCTTAAACACCCAGCGGCCGCTCTACGAAATAATCCTGGCCGCTCATGACCCTCCAATGACACTTCAGACGACATAATTTCAAACTTTAATTCGAATAAAAAACTATTGATTCAAATTAAGAACTGTACTTTTTGTCTTTAAACCTTTTTGTTTCAACCTCATTCATTTTAACTTTAACACTGCAATTTATTTTTAACTACAGACACAAATGTAATCTAATTTTAAATTTAACAAGGTGCTGTATCATTCATTATCTGAAACAAAAAAATAGGTTTTATTAAAACAATTTGGCAAGTAATTAAAATTGATACAGTCAGTTTTAAAAGTCTGGCTTCGAATTTCGAAACATTACTTTTTTTATTAAATTGCTTTTTCGTTTAGGTCATCTCAGTCGTATAATTTTTATATATTTTTTTAGTACTGCTCGCATAATTTGTTTAGGTCCTAGACGCAACAGGGAGCGAGCATATTGCCGTTCATATGACACAAAGCAGCAATTTAGATTTTCTAAGTAAATATAACAAATAAATTATTTCTCGTAAAGTCGCTTATTTATTTTTCCATGGATAAAATTCAGGACCGTTTTGATAACACCATAAGAACTACCACCATACTAAAAAAATACCATAAAACAGTTCAGCCCTACAGTAAATAGTAGATCTGCCAAGATAAAAGTCGAATGGTGTGGGATTGCGTAAAACATATCGCCCAAAGGGTTGTCCCAAGCTAACACAACGATAAATCATATTGACATGAAAACTACAACCAATAGCTGTACAGTAGAGAGGTTGCCAATAGTTGTAATACCGAATAGTCGATTCGGTATTCGAAATTTCAATATATGAATAATTGTCCACGACCTCGATAGTCAAGACGTCCAAATTCAAATTTATTTATTTTGTGAATAATAATATAATAATAGGTACATTTAAGGTGGTACAAATTAAAGTCCGATTGGGCTATACTGTGCCCAGAAGGTCGCGGGTTCGATTGCCACTCCGGATTTGATTTTCGGTGTCTGGTTAGTTGAGGGATTACCCTCCGAAAGAACTTGAAGCCGTCGGTCCCAGTTTTCATTTTTATAATCTAACACCTGGTATAACCATTTCGGCTACTGGTTTCCTACGGGTTTCGAGGTCTGTTGGCAGTCGCTCTTATAATTCTGTTAGCTAGCCGCATCAGGCTAGACTTGGAGCCGACCTTAATAGAAATGGGATAAGGCAATGGAAATAAATAGGTACGAATAAAATTTGTACCCTACGATGATGGTCGAATTGGTCACTATTATTCGACATATTTTTTTTAAAAGTAATTATATTAATTATTATATTCATTTATCTTTGGATAAATTATTTCATACCCAAGATTAATAATTGTTACTATGCTTAAATAATAAGTAATAGTCATAATATTAAGTAATAGTGTTCAATTAACAATAAGACTATTTTGAAATATAAGTTCGCGGGTTGGATTCCCAGTCGTGTTCACACATCTTTGTGTGAATCGTTTTATCGGCACTGCTCAATATCAGTATTCTAACTTGTAAGATGAAGGGTTGAAGTAACAAACACTTCATTACTGTAAGTTTTGAAAATAGATGGAAAAATTTATGAATCCATCGGGTATTACATCGATATTACATATTTAAATAGAACTTAACTAAGCCTAAGAAAAGATTTCTTGCGATAAAATTGGAAGGCACGCATTTTTTCATGTTCTATGAAGTTCGTTGACATTTTTAACCAAGCTGAATATCGAATAATTCTAGCTATTTTTGGTATTCGATAATTTACAAAAAAATATCGAGTAATATCAAATAATACCGGGTAATATCGAATACCGAATAATAAAATGAACTCGCGGCTTCTCTAGTGAGATATTATTTTGTAATAGTGTCACGTGACATGAATTTAATTATTGCTTTTCAATGGTTCTAATTAAATGATATTACCCTGGGGACTGTATAGGAGATATTCTAATATTGTTATTGTAACAACACCAGGGGAAAATGACTCGAAACTAACTGACTATAGGCTCCCGGCAACACCAGGGAGCTCACTAGTTCACTTCTCACTTCAACCCTATATCAGCGTCCCACTGCTGGGCACGGGTCTTCTCACAACTATCTTTCAAGTTGAGAAAGTTTAGGCCTTAGTCCACACACGCTAGAATGATTGGGTCTAAGAAATGCCGGTTTTCTCACGATGTTTTCCTTCATCGAAGTGGAGCAGCAATGATGTATGAATTCACACAAAGTTCCCGCGACTTTATAGTTCAAAGGCGAGGCTAATACCGCTGCGCCACCTGCTAGCATAGTAATTATTTATAACAAAAAAGGAGAAAGAAAAGAAAGGAATACATTTATCTGACAAAGACAGGATACACAAAATCAAATTATAAAATAAAACACAAACAAAGAGAAAAAATAAAATAAATAGAAACAGTAAAAGGAGAAAAAAAAACAAAGAGTAAGTGTGAAAAATAGGGACATTAAGAGATATTATTATGTTTAGTAAAAAATTTAAAAAAAAATTGCTCGCACAAGTAAAATGAGATAAAAACGTTCCTTGAAACATTATCTTGACTACTAGTGAAAACTAAATACTAATCCGTTAAGTAGCTTTTGATATCATACCGATTATACATACAAATAGACAGTGGCTTTGTGTGTTTGTTTAGAATATTTTAAATGCGTGAGTGCTATTAGGCAAATGCAAGTATTTCGTAGAAAAGTATCCAATGGAATTGGTCATTCTAATTGGGTACTAACTAACACAGAACTTCTATCCCTCTGTGCCAATTAGTTGCTACAACCATAAAAGTATTTGTACGGGGAAATGTTGATCTAATATATAAAATTTCCATGTCATAATGTTTGTTACCATACTCCTCCGAAACGGCTTTACCGATTTTTACCAAATTTTATATGCGTATTCAGTAGGTCTGAGAATTGGCTACTATCTATTTTTCATACCCGTAAGTGATAAGAGTTTTTCCCCCTAATTTTTTATTTAAATTTATGGACGAAATTTTTTGTATTTATTTTTTTAATATGTGGCATTAAAAAATACATACGTATTACATTAGTAATACGCGGTACGAAGTTCGCTGGGGCAGCTAGTAATAATAATAAGATACATTACTACGGACTACGAGAAACTATACCTTGTTTTTCCTTAGGATGCATATTATAACAACAAATATGGCCGCCTCGTAACCAGAGACTATATTTTTAGGGTAGGGCCACCATGATTGAATACATTGAATGATTTGTTAAAAGAGTAACTGAATAGATTTCTAATCATTCATTATTCGGAACCAAGAAGCTTTACATTTAATAAAACACTGGAATACAATAATGCAGTCGTATCTCAAATAAATTGTTGAAAACAGGAAATATTATAAATGTTTAAAAATTATGAAAATATTAAAAAAAAAACGTTTCAACGACTTCTTTGATATTTTTCTCTTTTTCTGGCCAGTCACCAAAATTAAGATGAGGGGTAAAACAAGCTATTTTGTTAATTTTTTATTAATCAATAATCTGATAGTGAATCTGAGTAGGTTAATGCGGATGCGGGATGAACTCTGTGTTAGTTAGAGAGGGAGGAGTCATGCGGTTATAAAAAATGAAAACGCAAGCGCATCGAAGTTATTTGTTGCCGCAGAAGTATCGTCAGCGGGCCGCACTTTGACGACCGCTGCTCTAGATGAATACCGATAAATTGACTACAACCTTACCATGTATTAAACTGTTAAGGACCAGATCTTTTAAAATAGGCAGAGCTGTTTTTTTTTAAACTTCCGAGTATCTTTTAAATCTAGGCACATAGATACATAAATTATCCATTTTGGTGTAAACGTTCTCAAGTAATGACGTGACCAAGGGAAGCACAGATTGATTTTATTTAAATGATCGTTTAGAACATTTGAATGAGTGACGATACGATACAACTAATTATATTTATTATGCACTCAATTTCACACAGCATCAGTTACATGGTTGAAAAACAAAATTTTCATATTTAAAGAAGACAGTAATAAAATAATTTAGGACAATACTTTACATTAAAGTACGATCTAAACATCACATTTTCATTTGACTGGATATCATTCACTCAGTTCTTCCTAAATCTATGGTTATCGAATCCATAAAAATCTATGTCCACACTCTAATTTAAAAAGTATAAAAATGTCAAACAGCCCGTGTCCTTGCATAACCTGTGGTCATGAATTTTGGAATGTGTTTAGAATTTTATCAATAATTCGTATTTAACTGGTTGATTTAAAACATTTTTCAGTTAATTTCATAGTTAAAGTGTTTACTCAATGGATTAAGACATTTATAAGTCGATACATAGTGTGGTTCATTGATAAAATCGTGATATTCTAAAGTGACACGAAAACTGAAGCTTTGTTTACCTTTTTGGCACGGTAAGGAAAAACAAAGTATACGAGATTATTGTTCTCAACAACTTGCCTGCCGTCGTAAAATTTCGTAGCACTGTACAAAAGAAAGGCTCGTAGCCTACGATTTGCTACGAAATACTACGAAAATTTGTCTATGCTACGAATTCGTAGCAAAATCTCACTACCATTCTATTACGATCCGACAAGATTTTTATGATGTTTTGCTTTAGACAATTATTATTAAGTACTGAGTCACTTTTATAACTAAATAAATTGAACCTCAAAGCCTAATTCATGACTTATGGAAATTATATTAAAATTAAATTGTGTAGTCAGATGTGTTAGAACAATGCATTTTTATTTAAATATTAACAGGTAACTTAAGTTAAAAAAACCTAAAAATAGTTATATCTAAATTAACCTAGACTTGAATTAATAATCATAACTTATATTAATTAAAATTAGTAATAGAAACCTGATTGATTAAAAGTTCAAAACTATTGTACCTACATGATATTTAATTTAAAAACGAAATTTACTTACCAAATTTGTTAGCAATAATTACATAGAGTGAGTAGATTTAATTAAATGAAATGTTTTATTTAGGTATAACATCCTTGAAAAATAACAATTACTTTAGCACACAATAACTAGACAGAAAACTTTACACACGAATTTATTTACAATTTTTAATTAAACTACTTGTTTTAAATGTTCTACATCACAAAAAGTTTCATCCATCACATTAAATACTAAAGCGGTAACATTTTTCGTACTTCATTGAACTCTCGTAACTTACGAAGTTAATTAAATAGAGTAGCGGTTGAGAACTAGCCTAACCGTCGACGTCTAACGTGGTACTGAGGCGTTCTCCATCATCTACCCTTCATTTTCCTTTTTTTCATACCATGCGCAACCTGTATTTGCAAGTTATAGATAAACCTTACATAACGCCATCTATGAAGTGGTAGAACAACTTTAAGAGAAGGGCTAAGTTAAGCAAGTATAAATTAAATTCAAATAACGCCATCTAGTGAGTGCTGGACTAACTAGTAGAAGAAGCAGCCCTTCAAACTGTTAGATAAACTCATTCATAGATGACGCTCGCTCACCAACAAAATTGTTCTCTCTTCTTCTTCTCCTTTTAATTATGGCCTCTGCAGAAATTATTCCGCAATTTTGCCAGTCTCAAGTTTAAATAAGTATATAAGTTTTTAAAGATTAGTAGTAAAAAACTAAAAAACTGCAACGTCCTAAGACGCCATTTTTTCTCCGTCTCTAAAATTGTTCAATATTGGTAACTTCATGTTAATCTGACATTAATGGTTTAGTCCGCAATTCATAATAATAACAAACAATACTTAAAATTTCTATAATGAGAACACTGCCTTAATTAATTGGCGAAATTATGGACTGCATTATAGTTAGACGGTTTTTCGAAGTCAGTGACATGTCAGTTGTCAGTTCAGTTCTAAAAAAAACTTCCATTCTGGAAATTGTACACGAACGGGATTCTGACACGCTATCTTAATTTTTTTATATTAAACTGTAATAATTATCTGATTTTGTATATCACTAATTGTGCTTCAGTAGTTAATAGAATAAGGACAAGTCGCAAAAATGAGTACAATACTTGAGAAAATTGCCGCTATAGAGTCCGAGGTTAGTAAAGGTTATGATTATAACACTCGATATTCCTTCAAATAATACATAATAAAAGTTACAAAACTCTTCTAAAACTTAAATTAAATCCACCACACTATCTCTGTAATTAGTTATACCTACTTTTATTTTTCTTTTCATCGTTAAATGATTGAATTTTGTTTTTACAGATGGCCCGGACGCAAAAGAATAAGGCCACTGCTTTGCATTTAGGTATATTGAAAGCTAGGCTAGCTAAACTAAGACGTGAACTAATCACTCCTAAAGGAGGCGGCGGTGCTACTGGTGAAGGTAAACAAACATCATTTTTTTTTAAATATTTTTAATGTAGTATTGTCTTAGATTTACGCGAATATCTATATATCTATTTTTTTTATATTTTTTTTTATTTTATATATATTTTTAATGTGATATAATTTTGACGTGTCTGTCTGTGGCATCGTAGCTCCCGAACAGATGAACCGATTGTGATTTCTTTTTGGTTGAAAGTTTCAGCTTAAAAAAGAACTATCAGGAGTTGTTACTTTTTTATTTTGTAGTTATACCACAGTATAAAACTAAATAATATGTTTTTAATTTGGGAATACATGAATTAGCTTCTAATGGGTCAGTGGGTCATTTTAGGGGATATTAATCAATTCATATAAGGAAAAAAATGAGCTATATGCAATGATGTATGAGGCAACAAATTTATACACAAAATCAAAGTTATGTTAAACAATGAAAAAAAGTCATGAGATGTTTCCTTAAAACACACCTAACTTTAAGACAGTTTTACGAATTCCAATTATGGGTATATGATGATAATGGCAACACTGTGAACACTTAAAAAGGATGCCTATGCCCTATTTTATTGTAAAAAAAAAATTATTATTCTGTTACACATCATTGAGCAGTGGTGTCAGTACAATGACCACTAGTTTTGAGCCCACTAGGCAACATCTTAATACACTTAAATTATCTTCCAGGTTTCGACGTCGCTAAAACTGGAGATGCCCGTATAGGATTTGTGGGCTTCCCATCAGTAGGCAAGTCGACTCTGCTGTCCAATCTGGCAGGGGTATATTCTGAAGTGGCAGCCTACGAGTTCACAACTCTTACTACTGTGCCGGGATGTATTAAATATAAGGGTGCTAAAATTCAGGTATTAACTTCTACTAATTTATTTACTTAAGAGCTTTCACTTACATACTTCTGAATAATATGCAAAACCTCAAGGGAGTATAATACTGGGTTAAAAGTTAGTATGTTCATCTAAGTATTGTACTCTATGCTACTAATCTTAATCTGTATACAATCATGTAGCATTGGGAAATGTCTAAAGGTTAAGAAATATTTTTAAATATAGTTAAGATTACTGTTGAAATGAAATGAACTGAAAATATGCTTTATTTTTTTTGTGATGCGAGTCTACTTAAAAATAGTCCAATTTCTTTTCCTACCGTGCAGTGAATGACTGGCAACTACTGAGAAACTCTGCCTAAAAACTCAGTGGCCTTTTTTTTTCTTTTTTAAATGAAGTACTTATATTTATTACATTTTGTTTGTTTATTGTGTTGTTGTTCTCGGTGTAAACAGACATGAGATGTAATATCTGTGCACTGCTTTTATTAAACAACACCAAGGTGCAGTTTTACAAGTTTTGTTTCTTTATTTCAAGTTACGAAGAGAATGACTGGTGAAGTGCTTAGAGTCATCATACATAAATAGCCAGTGCACAATATGCGCAAGCACTCACAATGTACGAGACACTCTTCACCCACTACGATGTCTATAGGTCTTATGGTGTTATATATCTATACATTGTGCTATGTATATCAACTCCAACATACCCAGTAATTGACTAAAATTATCTTTTTATTCTCTCCAGCTCCTAGATTTACCTGGTATCATTGAAGGTGCTAAAGATGGCAAGGGTAGAGGTCGTCAGGTTATCGCTGTAGCTCGTACTTGCAGTCTCATCTTCATAGTCCTTGATGTTTTGAAGCCGCTGCAGCATAAAAAGCTCATAGAACATGAGTTAGAAGGCTTCGGGCTGAGATTAAACAAACAACCACCTAATATACATTTTAGGAAAAAAGATAAGGGTGGAATTAATTTGAATACTACTGTAAGTATTGTCTTGAATACTAAATGAGTAAGAGAACAAGCATGCTGGAATTCCTAGAACTCTAGTGTTAGTCTAGTTCTTGAGTGGAGACCACGTACTGACAAACGTAGCGTAGGACACCCTCAGACTAGGTGGAGTGACGATCCTTGCAAGGTGGCTGGTAAGAGATGGATGAGAGTAGCCGCGGATCGTGCTCAGTGGCGTGCTTTAGGTGAGGCCTATGTCTGACTAAGATAGGCTGATGATGATGATGATGATGATATTAGTGTTTTCCTGCTCGCCTATGTGCAGGACAGGAATATTTCTTAATTATGATATATGTTGATAACATGTTCTTTGGTACGGTAAATAAAATCCAGTTAATCACCTTTCCTTCTATAAGGAGTATGACAGTTAAAATTCTCTTCTGAAGTCGCAGTTAGACAAAACAAATTGGGAAATACTGTCCTAGATGATTAAAATAGCTTAAAGCTTGTAAAATGCGTGCGTGGCAAGCAACATTGATCTTTTTAAAAAGCAACCTTCATAATGTGCTCCTTAATGTTTAATGAAAAATGTTATTTTTGCAATTCTTCTCAAAATGGTAAAATAAAATGACTGCAAATGCTTGATTAGCATGCGTCACATAGTGTGAAACTCGTCAATTGTGCTGGTCAAGGAAGTTTATTATTATTATTATTAAACAGACAAGCAGTTGTAAACAACTGATATTCGCCTGTATCTGGTCTCTTTCCTGATTCTGTTTGCTTCTCTTTCTTTAAAGTTTAATTACCAATGGTCAAAAGAAGATGTGTAAAAGTCTATACTCTCAAACAGATTACATTAGGTTTCTGGTAATTTCAATAAGACTGCTGAATTGTGAAAGATCAGTGGTTTAATCCCATAAATAAATGATAAACTAGTAACTAAGACTATTTCTACGCCATTATAGTATTCTGAATATAAATTAAGTGGTTAAATGTAAGTAACTAACATAACTGGTGGTAGGCGTCGGCCGTGGTTAGTGACCACCCACCAGACAAAGCCGCACCGCCAAGCGGCCTTGCCATGTTTCGGGGCGATGTCTCGTGACACCATGCAGTAAAGGTGGGTCGGAATTGTTGCTCCTTTAAGGTTTCTAACCTTAAAGAGGCTCATTCTACTGCCACTTCTCACCGATAATCATTCATAATCACGAGTGAATCGGTATACTGGGCTGGCGCGTTGCATCGTAGACTAAATCATTGCTTAACATCAGGCAAGTTGCAGTCAAGCGCCAGCCTATCGAACAATAAAAAAAAAGAATTAATAATCTTCCATATTTTTCCAGTGCACTCAATCGGAACTAGACTTAGAAACTGTTAAAACTATACTATCGGAGTACAAGATACATAATGCTGATATTGTGCTGCGGTACGACGCGACAAGCGACGACTTGATTGATGTGATAGAAGGGAACAGGGTATATATGCCGTGTATTTATCTTCTCAACAAGATTGGTTAGTAAAACATTGTGTATTAGTTTAGTTAACTGAGTAATAATAATTTAGTCACACTGCTGAGCTAAATAGTTTAAGAATACTCCCCCCCCTCCCCCCTCCCGTTTTCATAAACGTAGTTTAAGCTCATTATAGCTGAAATAGGTTTATAATTCGTTTGTCTTTGTCTGTCATCTTGACATTTCTACTAGTAAGAAAGAGACAAAGTCCATTTTAACTAAAGAGATAACTTTTTTATGAATAAGGCCGTAAGTTTTGACGTGACAACGTCTTATAAATTGGTTTGCTGGGTGACACTTCAAGAAACTGCGTTACGCTCCGCTCACGTTATGCGCTCACAATGAGAGCGAGTGAGAGGCACGCGTCCCTTCCACTCGGGCATGGTTAGCCCGCCTAAGAGCGAGAGAGACAGACATAAAAAGTGAAAGGCACGCGTCCCTTCCACTCGAGCACAGTTAGCCCGCCTAAGAGCGAGATTCTTTGTATAAATTAATGTTTTAAATATAATTCTTTGTATAAATAAATGTTTTAAATTGTTACTATTATTTCATCCTTCTTCCTACTATACGAATGAATATTCACATTAAAATTGTTTTACCACTCAAAGTCGTTGTCACGTAAAACTTTCGCCCGTATACCGACTTTACAGGCAACCAATTTTTTTTTTTAGCCCTATTAACTATCAGTACAAATATTATAATGCATAAATGTCTGCAAAAACTCTGGTGCACTCACAAATCACTTCACCCTCAGTCTTACTGTGCTCTCTTAAACACTAGGATAAGTAACCTTCAATCAAGAAAAGTTCAAACATTTCATTTGATCCTGCCGCAGCATTTGTGCCCACTAGAGTAGAAGGTGAACACTATTTTCTACACCGAAAAGGCAATTTTATGTCTATTAATATTATAAATGCCAAAATATCTTGGTTTTCTTCAACATGTGGACAAAATTTTCAGCCTACGCTGAACCAATTGTAATTGGTAATGCCATCACTGTGTATTTAAGTCACTTATCACTTCAACTTCAACAACTATCTTACGACTCGAGAGAGTTTAGGCCTTAATCCACTTAAGTTAGCCAAGTGCGGATTGGTGGATGTCACATGTCGTCAAATGATTAGTTCTTAGACATGTTTCCTCACAACGTGTCCCTTCAACGATATTGAGTAGCGGCTATGAAACAATTCACACAAAAATGTGTGGGCACGAGCGGGAATCGAACCTGCAACCTTATATTTCTTAGGCAAGGCCCGTACCGCTGCGCCACCGCTGTTAATGTATTACCCTGAAAATTTAGCGGTTGAGCCTGATGAACTAATCATAATTTTAATTTAACCTTCAGATCAAATCAGCATAGAAGAACTAGATGTAATCTACAAAATACCCCACTGTGTACCAATATCCGCTCATCATAGATGGAATTTTGATGATCTATTGGAGAAAATGTGGGAGTATTTGAAGTTAATTAGAATATACACTAAGCCTAAAGGACAGCTTCCTGATTACAATGCTCCAGTAGTATTGCATGCAGATAGAACGAGTGTAGAAGACTTCTGTAACAAGCTGCATAGGACTATTGTGAAGGAATTTAAGTAGTAAGTATATTATTTGTATAGTTTATGGGTGTTTTTCTACTGAAAATAGCAAATACGTAGCAATTTTAAAGATACCATTAGGTATGAATGACATTTAAAATTTCAGCCAATTATAGGATCTCTTGTTTTGAGTTCTCCGATCGGGCTATCAGCATTCTTATGTCACAACAGCTAACATTGCATATCTCTATATCACCAAAGTGACCCGAGTTTTCGCGAAACCTCTATCTTTTTCTAATAAGATTGAGAAATGTTTTTGGGGGCTGAGTCACCTTCGTCTGTGGGTGTACACCTTTAATTGAATCCCCACACGTGGTCCCCGGGTGACAATCAACTGGTGGTAGGCTCCGGCCATGATTAGTGACCACCCACCAGACAATGCCCCGGTCTTGCCGTGTTCCGGTGCGATGTCTGGTGGCACCATGCAGTGAGGGTGGGTCGGAATTGTTGCTCCTTTATGGTTTCTAACCTTAAGGAGTCTCATTCCACTGCCACCTTCTCACCGATAATCATTCGTAATCATGAGTGAATCGGTGTCCTGGACTGGCACGTTCCATCGTTGACTACATCATTGCTTAACATCATGCAAGTTGTAGTAAAGCGCCAGCCTATCGAAGAATAAAAAAATGTTGCTTATGTCTAACTATCCGTATTTTTGGTTTTCGTAAAAATTCAAATTATCTAATCACCCTGTGACATACATGTATCGCATTGGCATGTAATTATAAATGCAAAGTTCATACAATTTCGTACATTCCTACATTGCATTGCCTCTTTTTTATCACATTTTAACCTCTTATGATCGATTGACACCTCTTTAGCAGGATTGGTATGTTTAAAGCAAGTTGTTTTAAAATATAACTTTTAAAGCAATTTAAAATAATATCAAGTATTAAAAAAATAAAACGAGCTTTTATTTAAAAAATCTTTTATTAATTGTATTTCTCTTTTCAAGCTCTTTCATTTGATACCCATATTTAAATACGTTATTATTATATATTTTTTTAATATAGTGGGACATTAACACACACGGTCATCTGGTCCCAAGCTAAGCAGAGCTTGTGTTATGGAAACCAGATAATTGGTTTAAACTATACATATAATATTTTTCTTTTGTAAATATATACTTATAATAGATATTTACACCCAGACTCGACACAAACACAAATGTTTATCTTACCGACCGCGCCACCGGCCCGTCATATTTATGTATTATTATTATTTCATATTGTAGTTTTGAAAACAATAAATCGCCATTTTGTACCGACCGCCATAATAGATTCAAAATGGCGGCGTTTATAAAATCTTGTATTGTCATCCAAACTAAACGTGTATGCAAAGTTTCAGCTCCATTTAGTGGAAGTGGCTGAAATATTGATGGCAAGATTCCAGGAAAATAAAACAATGTTGTTCATTACGGGCGCGTTTGCAATTTTGACAAAATAACATGATTTTCATTACATTTTGCGACAAAATGAAACGAAACGAAATGTAATTAATTAATAATATCCACACATAGATTACTCCTTAATCTTTCAACGATAAAATAAAGAATATAAAAAAAAAACTGTTTATAATATTTGAAAAAAATAAATCCCTAGCCTCTTCACACAAAATTGACGATATCGTGTTGAGTTTAGTAACATTTTTGTTATGTTTAATAACATTAATTCATTTATTTAAAAATGTTTTACGTAGATAAACATTTTTACCTTAAACCTTTGCATAAAACTTTTAGGTATTAATTTTATTACTCTAGTATAAGTGTCCAATTTTTTTACCACAAAACGTAATACAGGAAAACCTAAAAGAATCATGTAATTTAAAACTACCGATGTAAATTAACGTGCACGGCAGAATTTCAGCCAAGTCTATACTTCTCTAAAATACTTATCACGTGTGGATACAATACTTTGTACGCGTTTCTACCCCAAAGAAAATCTAAATGTGCAAATTTATTGTAACTTACTATTTTGGAGCTAACTACATTTTGGAGTTCTTTACTAAGTTGTTCAATCTCCCTCACACCAGCAACTAAGTCATTCCGTGAAGCTACTAAGGCAACTCGACATTTCACGTTCCCTAAATCATATTTCGGAGCATCAACAGAACTAAATTTGACGTGGTCCAAAGAGCCATAGTTGAATTCTGAAAAATTACCACTAAGACCTATTTGGGCGTAATGTTCTAAATTTTTCCTACTCGTTCCTCCTGGGAAATGTTCGAGTACTTGGTAGAAGAACTCAGGTTCTAGATTTTCTACAGTTTGACCGGTTACTGATCCAATAACTATTTTAACACACAAATCATAGCCTAATGTACCCTGAGAACATAAAATAATGATTAAAGTCCTTACTATTGAATAAAAACCCGCGAGCTCGTAAATCCCAAATACTGTTAACAAATTCACTATAATTGGGCTTAACATTATAAGCGTTGATAATGTTTTACCGACACCTGAAAGATGTATAGCCGGTGCTAAAGAGACGACAACATTAATTTTTTCATTGTATTCTGGTCTTCTTGCCATCATAATAAAAGTTGCGGCGTTTCCTTCAGAATGTGCAACTAAGCTTAATTGTGCTTGTCCAGTTTTTGTCAACACGAAGTCTATTACAGATGGAAGGTCGTAATATCCCATTTCATGCATACTGTACTGCCAAAATTCTGGATTGGAATCTGGATCCATTGTCTTGTGCCTTCGGGAATATCTATTTCCTCTGAAATTGATTGCCCAGATATCGTAACGTTTCATCGCCAGCATGTATATTAACGAAGTATTCCCTCTTATAAGAAAATCATCTGAGGAACAGGAAAATCCATGTAAAAACATCACCACATCGTTGAGATTGCTTGGTATACGAAATAATTTCAGTATATAGCTGTCTGCAGTGATTACATCGTATTCTTCAACGTTCCCGATATACTTTCTCGCTAGATCAATGAAGTCCGAATTCCCAATTGTGTTCATATTTCCTTCTGGCTCCAAATAAGTTCCATTGTCATTGTATGCAAGATTTTTTTGAAGTTTTTGAGAATTTGTAGACAAAGACTCGACAAAAGCAAAGATAACGCAAAATCGTGTCAACGACATAATTGTTATTTATGCAGTGTTTGTGTATTGCCATTACTGGTCTTTATATAGGTACTGGGAATATTAGTGTGAAAAACGAGCCAAGTTTGGGTAATTCTAGTTCGGTTTATTGTGGTCTTGGTTAAAAATTATTCCTTATTTTACCTTAAAAAAAACCTTTTGCTTATTAGTTTATTGACCATAGATTTATGAAAAATCTTGCCTAATACCTATAAAAAAAATATAAAATTTCTGAATTTTTTACAATGTTTTTATTATTTTAAAAAATCACAGAAAAAAATGTATGTTGTTACCAAGATTACCATCGTAACTTACAAGACTTGGCTTTATTTGATCTAGCATATTTAAACGTGTCCCTAACATTGATATTGGTTTAAAAGTAAACTAGAATTACTTGACCTACTTTAATACAAAATGAGAGTAGTACTTTAGATGTTACTAAAATTTAATTTTGGACAATAATACTCGTAATTACCATGACATTATTTCGATTTCAATACCATCGAAAGGATTATTTTTGTGAAGCTAAAAGACCTTACTGGCAATAGCAGTTCTTAAGTCATAAAACTTATGTAACATTATACTTTACAGTTATGCCACAAAAGGTCAATGATAAATAAAATATTTCCGTAAAGTTGTTCACACTTCGTCATTATTATATCGTCAAATAAATGGAAAAATTTCATTTTTAATATTTTTTTAAATTGTCATTTGCAGAATAATGTTATTATTCAAAAACTTAGAAAAATATTTTTTCCAATAATCGACTATGTCATTGGTTACCTTACCACAATTTTGCGTCATTTTAATTATGCTTTTTTATTCCTTACAAGGATTTAAGGAAAGTTGTGCTCACACTACCAAACTTGTCCGAACTGAGTGTACTTTGGTAGCAACCAATACCAACCGTGTTTTACTGACCACAGTAAAAGATGGCCGATAGACAGTGGTAACCATGCCACAGTAAGAATTTACTGCCCTCTCGTAGATAGATCATTGTCAGCCTATTCTAGTTTACTGCTAGACATGGGATCCTTGGCTACTTATATTCATTCAGCCCTTACTAGCTACCTTGCAGAGATCGTCACTTCACCTAGCCTCAAGGTTCTTATACTTGCCAATCCTTGGTGTCCATTGACATAGCTTACCTAGCTTCTGCGGCATTATGATTGACACATTGCCACAATAACAATAACCTCTCTTTTTCACAGTGCTCTCGTCTGGGGTTCATCAGTCAAACACCAGCCGCAAAAAGTAGGCATTGAACATGTTTTAGCTGATGAAGACGTTGTGCAAATAGTGAAAAAAGTTTAAAATGACACTAACTAAACTAGAAATATGAAAGTATATTTTTGTGAAACAAAAATACGTATATGTATCTACAGTTTTGGATTTTTGAGTATCTGAAATCGCATAGTTTTGGTAAGTTGATTTTCTGTAAATAAACAGTTTAGGAATGATTGTTAGGTGGATCGCAGACATGTGCAGCAGATGGATGATAAGATTAACAAACCTTAGCTACAAATGCCGGTGATGGCCAGCGCGACTAAAAACTCTGTAATACATTGCGTAATAGTCACGAATGGATCGGTGTTTACTAAACGTGTTCCGTTTAACGCCACATCATTACCAACATCAGGAGGCCAATTCACGTAATTAAGTTCAGTTGCAGTTAAGTTTCGATCAAAACAGACCTTTTCCTACTTTCGTAATTTTGACAACCGCTGTCAGATACGCTCGCGTCAAGTTCACGTCATGCGAACGCTTTGGCGTTCAAATACGAGAATAGCATTTTACACTAAGACATGAGCGTATTTGCAACTGCACAGGAACTTGATCGCTGCGTCAAGAAATTACGTGAATTAGCCTACAGGCAAGTTGTAGCAAAGCTATTTAAAAATAAACCATTTGGTTGGGATCTCGATTCACGACTCCAGGCACTCTATCGAGTTCATGTTTTGTCTTAGAAAATTTAACACGGAACTCGTACTGCGCACGTTCACCTATGCCGAGGTATATGAACAGTATTTACATAAATTGTTCATGTTTTGTATTTTTATTTAGCTTTTGTATTTAACTTTTATTTACGTGTACATTTTAAAAGACGAGTGGTGTGACGTGGTTACCTCGCCTCCCTCACAAACTGGCAGAAACAATTTAGTACTCGAAGTTGTGTATTACACCTCCTGTGTTAAAGTCTCTAAGGTTCTACTCTTCTAGGTCCGTTAAAGGAGTTGTTGTTTGAAAATTTCAGATACTCAAATCCGTAACACTTGTTATTGTTGGAAAATAAAATTATTTATGTAAGTATACTTATAAATATGAGATGGGTTGTATAATGTTTTAATATGTTTCTCTCTCAACCTTTGCATTTAACATAAGTAAACAGTTTTCAATGCCTATGAACTTATCATAATAAATCAAAGTTCTGTCTACTTTTTAACATGAGTTCATTTTTACTAGGTTTGTTTTATTTGTGAGTGATACCTTAAATAGGAATTAAAAAATACAGTTCCTTTAAGTCGTCATTTATTTTAATCATAGTAATTACATTTCTGGTACCAACCTATGAATTGGGAATATTTTGTTCATGCCATAAAGAATCTCCAAAAATTAGCAAAAAGTTTACATTACATTTAAGTGTGAAACAAAATTAGTGACACATAGATACCATTATACATATTGATTACATATATGAAGCAATAGTCTCAGTTAAGTCCTTGTATAAAACATCGTAACTATTTTTGCCCCAAATATAATCTTGATGTGTAAATGGCTTATAACTTATTGTTTTAGAAAGAGCCACATTCCCCAATTCACGTTTAATTTTTTCTACATCATCTGAGCCTACAATTAGATCGTTGTCAGCCGAGTACAGCGCTACAGGACATGTAACATTTTGAAGATTGTATAATGGGGGGTTTTCTGATCCATACATTTCAGTGTTGACTGATGATCCGTAGTCATATCTTTTAAATTCACCACTTAGACCAACCTGTATGAAATGGTTTAAGTTTTTAACACATGTCCCGGCGGGATAATGACCTAATCCTGTGTGGAAGAAATCTTCTTCTAGGTTTTCTGGACCATATCCGACAACAGATGCGAAAACAATCTTAACACATAAGTCGTATCCAATTGTCTCGATCGAGCAAACTGCATCGATTAACGCCTTAGTTGTCGAATAATATCCAGCTATTTCTTGAACACCAAAGGCTTCGAATATTTTAACTAGAAGTGGGCCTAGTTGTATCAGAGTTTTTAGAGTCACACCTGTATCTGAAAGATAAGCAACAGGAGCCAGAGCGGCAAATATTTTAATTTTCTCATTATACTCCGGTCTCGTTGTGGCTAACACAAATACTGCAGACGTTCCCTCCGAATGGCCAATTATACTCAGTTGTGTTTGTCCAGTTTGGTTCAGTGCAAAATCTATAACCGCTGGCAGATCATAATATCCCATCTCGTGCATGCTGTATTCCCAAAACTGCGAATCAGTGTTAGGGTCTAAAGTCTCGTGTCTCCGTGAATATCGGTTCCCGCGAAAGTTGATTGCCCATACTTCAAAGCCATTTTCAACAAGATTATAAATCAATGAGGTAGTACCTCTAAGGAGAAAATCATCTGCACTACTCAATACACCATGGGATAATAGTACCAATTTGCTGCTATTACCTGGTATGCGGAATACCTTCAATATGAAACCATCTTCTGTTACCACGTCGTACTCTTCAGCACCGCCAACGTATTTCTCAGCAAGTCCAGTGAAGTTCAATAACCCATCTGCAGAAATGTTTGATGCATGATTCTCTAGGAAACTAGTAACATCGAATGATTGTATAGTTGCATTCAGGGTTGTTATAATTGCTTCAATGGTCGCATTGGAAGCGCTGGTCAATTCGGTAACTGTAAAACTTTCTATCAAATTGGTGAAGTTTAGTGCTGAGCTGACTGTAGTGTTAAAAATTGAATCTAGTTCATCTGTTAAGCCTTGGAAAGTAGCATTTGAAGCACTTACTACATCGCTAACAGCAGTCGCTGTTTCATTGCTGACTTGAGTAACAATATTACTAATGCTGCTTCCAATTGTAGATAATATATTAGATGTTTCTCCAATATTACTATGGATTAAAAAAAATACTGTAATTTGAATGACGGACTTCATTTTCCAGTTCGGCAATGAATTATGACTGATGTATAGAATCAAGGCTACTGCTTTATATACCTAAATGGTTTAGGAAATGTAAAAAAAGCCAAGTTATAATTTAGTTTTCATTTTCGTATCTTTCTTTTTTTTAAATTATAAGTACTTTCAATTTTTGTTTAAACCGAAGCACTAGTAAGTACTTCTATAGACAATAAATAGATATATAGGTATAATAATTATTATATTATGTGTACTTTAAGGTATACTAAAGAAAAATATCGGAGTTAGTGCCAAGGTATGCACGATGCAAAATCCTCTAAAAAAGACAAGTTACCTATCTGTTGATATACTTAGTAACTCCTAATTTGTTATAATGTCGACTCACACGGCCGTAGAGTCTACGCTGTTTTTCGTCTATGGTTTATTGATTTCTATTATCCCATCTAAGGTATACAAATTTAAACAAATAATGAATTGCGCATCTACATCACCGCGTGTCGAGCGGATTTGTAACTCGCAGTCAGTGACGGGTTCACGCTGACCAGCACTGTGGTCTAAAGGCGGGTGTCTACGCGCGATATAGGTAGTTATCAAAATGGACGCGTAGCATCGTAACTCTTCAGCTCTGTGGTTGTGAGTTGGGCTTTAAAATTTGCTCGAGCAAATTCACAAAGTGCTGATTATTCTGGTGGATTGTGTATCCCAGTAGTATCACACAATTCTGCTTTACAAAAATCGCAAAAAACCTACCATTTTTAACGCAACGATGATATAAACTTGTACACCTGAGGCGAAGGGTGGAAGTCTGTAAAAGGGAAGCTGGGGCAAAAAAGTTCAAACTTAGGAAAATAATATCTCTTTAGTACCGTCACCGAGTGTTCTTACACTTAATACTATTCTTGTTTTTGTTGCTATTTAAAACTTAGGCGTTACATAATATATTATGTACGTCAGTTTAGTATGTACGGCTTATTGTAAATTTTCTAAAGGGAAGCCGATGGGAATCTGCTTGTATGGACTCTTCGCCATTGATGTACACAGATCTACATGGGACATTAACATACACGATCATCTGATCCCAAACTAAACAATAGAAATCAGGTAGGTACCTAACTAGTAGATAACTATACACATATATGTATTAGGTAGTACCTATCTACCTAAGTACTTTCATTTTTGTACCTACTACGAGTAATTAGCTTCAGACATGTTCATGTACAAAAAATCAGTCTTGGGTGAATGCATCAGGTTCGTCATAATAACCCTCGTCGTTTTCATCGGCGGTTGAAACGTGCCTATAACCATTTTTTTATTTTAAACATACTTATCTATTTGTTACTTTGCAAATTTTCTTCTACCACACAAAATAACTTGGCTTAAATTAACACCGGGCATACATAATTTATTTTTGGAACCTACAATAAATAATTAAATTCATAATAATGCTAATTAATATTTTCAAGGAAACATATGGTTCGCGACCGCGACGTATTCCAAATTATTTATTTAAAATAAATATTACTGAACAGCTGATTAAACTTATAAGGGTAGGCAGGATAATAATGTACCTACATCAATGTCTAAAATATAATCTAAGAAGAAAAATATATTTTTTTAAATGTGACCATTTTTGAATTAAGTAAGTAAAAAGGGAAGAAATGTCCGTTTCAATTGCTCGGCCACATTGTCGAAAAAAAGACTACGTCAATATTACGAGGGTATTTGCTATACACTAACAGTGAAAAATCGCATATTCGAAAATCGAATATTCACTAAGTTATAAAGGTTTAACAATTGGCCGAGCCGTTGAAACGTAAAGAACGGCGCGGATGGATACTAAGTACTAACGGGCGCGGCCACGCAGTTTAAACCATACAAGTCTGAGATTAGTAGTGATCAGAATGTTTTTGCTAACCCTTGATACGATTTCGAAGAAAATGCAGATAGTTGAATAAAAGCCTGAATGTTAAAACTTCACGACCAACAGAACTTGAAAGCTATGGCCGCACTGTTAAACATTGAGAACGATGCGGCCATGCAGTTTTCTTAAACATTACTTATACCACAGATAATATAATACTATAATACGGAGATTAGTAGACATCAGAATGTTTTTGCTAACCACTGATACGATTTCGAAGAAAATGTAGACGGTATGAATAAAGCCCAAATGTTATAACTTCACAGCCTAAGAGCCAAAACCTGGTTACCCTTATTCTAAATGGAGTTATAGGTTTCAAGCTCTTAGAGCCAAAACACATACTCGCATTGCGGCGCCGCACCGCAAGAACCCAAGAACCGGCAGTGCCGCCCGCTCTACATAGAAAAAAATGTACTAGCACTACGAGCGTTGCGGCAGCGCATCATCATTGGCTCTAAGAGCTTGAAACCTATAACTCCAGTTAGAATAAGGGTAACCAAGATTTATAGAGTGTTAGTGAGGAATTACCAAAAGCGTCTTAGAAGTGTTGTATGTTAATGTTACATATAAAGTATGTTAATGTTGTAATTGTATGAATCATCATCAACATGAGCCTATTTTGTACGCAGCTTGATCTTGAAAAATTGTCGATAGCGCGAATAGTCTTATCGAAATGTTGCACTATGTACTATCTATAGTATCGAGATTCGTTACTATCGATACTATCAAGAATCGATAGGTACTATCGATAGTACTTATTGCATCAAAATAGTCGATACCATCGATGATTTATCGACGCTCTTCAATTACGTATTGATAGTTTTCAAATAGTAGGCACACAATGACATGTCCTCGAATGATTAATTTTTAGATGACGGCTTCTTACGATGTTTTACATCACCGATATTGAGCAGTGGCGATGAAACAATTCACACAAAGATGTGTAGGCTCAACCGGGGATCAAACCAGTGTACTTATATTTCAAAGGCGAGGCCGATACCGCTGCGTAGCCGCTCGCGCTGCTGCTACTAAAGGAAGGTTGCCGTAGTGTTTAGTGGGTTACACAAATCTGCTAGGCGGAAGTGAAGACATTTCTAGCTAAGCAGACAGGGACTATTATATGTCGCTGTCTACCCAGCGACTGCGTGCGCGAGCGGGCAACTGTAGTTTCCACCACATAGGTACCTAAAGAGAAAAGGAAATTTAGATTGCGTAAGTAACATATTGATAGGCCATCTCGTACGACATGACACTAACAAAAAACATCTGAGACGGAAATATAAAAGGAAAGCGTGTA
The DNA here is from genome assembly GCA_936450015.1 of Meganola albula. Classification (NCBI taxonomy): domain Eukaryota; kingdom Metazoa; phylum Arthropoda; class Insecta; order Lepidoptera; family Nolidae; genus Meganola; species Meganola albula. The sequence goes on along the minus strand of OW388155.1, from coordinate 4,134,597 downwards.
AGAGGAAGGGTAAGCTACTTACATGAACTAAATAAAAGGAAAGATTGGTGTCATATCGTATAAGGAGGTGAAAGAAGCTACCCCAGACCGAGCCAGGTGGAAAGAGTTGCAGCTGCACCGACAAGGGTCTAAATGAAGAAAAGTAGGTAACTTAATAATATGATATTTAATTTGTTTATTAATAAATGTTAATTTATGTATCCATATTGATCATAACACAATGTTTTTCACGTTTTTCACATGTTATGCAATGTGACATCTGGAACACTTGTGTAATAAAACGATGGACTCAATTTAGTTTTTACCAAAAATAATAATGACTTGGTCCGCTCCGTGTGGAGCACGAACTTTTTCCACTCTCGTCTTTCTATATCGTTGTAATGTCAAAGCGTATTTTTGTGTGGAAAATGAATAGATGGCGTTGTTCGTTTCCATAAAAATACGCTTTGATTACAACGATATCGAAAGACGAGAGTAGAAAAAGTTCGTTTGTGTGTACTGACCCGAAGTATTTTTACCTTGTTTTCTTTTGGTACCTGTGTTAAGTACCTAGTTAGGAAGAGTCGAAATCTTGTTATTAAACCGTCGCGTCTGTGAACAAGCCTAGGGCCAACGCTGTCCCTGTATCCTATGGTCGAACTATACTTATAGGCTATAAGTTTAGATTTCACCGGGGTGGTTGCCTCAAGTACAACCAGTAACACGACCAGGAATAATTCAATACACTATTCTATGCCTACCTATCTAATCGTTTTGCGGGTTATTCTAATTATCCAAAATACTCGCGCGGGCCGATTTTTATGATCAATTTAGTAACAGACTCAACGCGTGGCCTTGAGTTTAGCGTTGATTTGCACAAAATCAAAAAAATTAGGCCTTGTGCGGGCAGCGAAACAATTAGTAAATATTATTTTATTTTAATCAAATTAATTATCCATGATATTATTCTAATTATCCTTGATAATCTGTGCTTGTATGCTTTTTGACGTCAACCATGACAATCAATGACGTATGCATGGAGTAATTGTCGACAGTTTACTGACATTCAATTTGTCAGCATGTATTTGTCTGTCAGATAGATTCAGAATTTCTGTCTGTGGATAGATTTAGCCGGATTGAGATTGTTTACTTTTGGGTGTTTTTAAATTCGAAATTTAAACTAGTACGACAAAAAATTTGGTTTACCTGCGGCAAGAATAATCTTTTAAGTACCTATTTATCTGGCTCATCAATTGAATAGAAAACGTTTTAATTCTACGTGATGTTTTGCAGAAACAATGTCAATTTTTGAAAACCTATCAACAACTCAAGTAAGTTAATATATTATTTGCTATTTGGACATTTTTACTTAGAAGTGCACCCGCATGAAAATTGGGGAGATTTAGAGATTTACTACATGTAGGTATGTTTTTCATTTTTTTTTTATAATTTCGGGCCTAATATTTAGAACCGCACCTAAGATAACCCACTGACCAATAATTTATTTTGGACCAAAATAACAATTAAGTGATGAATGATATTAAGTATCTATAGCAAAATGATGGTTGGTGTTGTGACACTGACAAACGGCTGTAATAATTAACACAAAAGGGCTCTAACATTTTTAAATAAATTTGAATTTCTTAAAATTTAAATATAGGTTTGTTTTTATGAAAAGTGTTTCCATTGCAAGCATAATTTTTTTTAGCTTTATGTTTGGAATAATACAGAATTATATTATATTGAAATGTGCTCTTTAACCTCTTGAATTTTATACCCCACATGGTTAATATTATGCAAAAAAAAATTAGGTGGTCCGCCCTATATGTGATAGCATAAAACATCATATATCCACCAACCCGCACATGGCCAGTGTGTGTGGATGTAGGCCTAAATGCTCTCAACTCCCAAGATAGTTGAGAGGACCGTGCCCAGGAGTGGGACACTAAAAATGGGTTGAAGTAAAACCATCACTGAACTAATGTCACATTATCCAAGTTGGGATTACAAAAATATCCATTATATTCAAATAAAGTCATATTTATCTAAATTATGCGTTAAAAATGTTACTCAAATAACACGAAAATAAAATAGTTCAAAATTGTAATACAAATATGTAACAAAAAAAAAACCACCAGCACTGGTAACTTAAAATTGGTTGAAGGAAGGTTTAAACTGAAATAAAACCATTATAATTCAACCCAAAATATCAGAAGTAAACAAAGCTAAATGCATTGACATTTGAGTTGCTATTGTATTTGATTCAACGCCATCTATTGATAAATATACTTCATAACTTTGGATGGTATCTGTTCATTTTTACTTAAAGTTCTCAAATCGATAATAGATGGCGCTATAATTTGTTTTAGAAACTACGAGCTGCACTGCATCGAGACGTCCATTCTATTTGTACGGAAACCTGCCATTTCCTGGGACTGGAGATCACAAAGCCTGCTATGGAAATAGTAGCAGAGCTAGTCTACAGAAAGCTTTCAGTTTATGGAACAGATCTAGAAGCATTTGCAAAGTTTGTGATGAAATTTCTTCCTTTAAGTCACACTTGTGTACATACATACTTTTATTTCATAATTTATTTTTATTTTTTAGACATGCAAAACGAGCTACAGTTAACTCTGAAGATGTTAAATTGCTGGTTAGACGTTGTCCTTCTTTGGTAAGTGCTTATATCTACCTACCTGCAATTAAACTTAATCAATCAATTATATTATAATAATTACGAAGCTGTGGCGAAGAGTCCTAAAACACGATTACCACTGGCTTCGCTTTAGGAATTGGTCAATAATGTAACGCCTAAAAGTGTTAAATAGCACCAAAAAATGCAGTATTTACTTCATAGGAAGTTAGATAGTCGCGCAGCGTAGGTAATAATTCGCTTTGTAAAGGCTTACAATATCTTATTCCCATCGCTTTTATTTCCTTACAAAAGAACTTGAGTGCTCATTTTTGACTTCGTCTTTCCTTTTTCAAATTTCTTCTCTTCGCCACTGTTACGTAGATTATAATATTCATATTTTAGGCTGCCCGCCCATTGGCCATTACCGCATGAGCTACCGGTAGCTTTGACAGTTGTTCTTTGGGTGACTTTTCTGTAGGTAGCTCAAGCGATAGATAGCGTAGCATCCTTAAGCGTCTAATAGTTCTTCTAGCATCCTTAGGTGTCTAGGGAGCCATGTCGCATGAAAGCAGGCAAGTTTACTGCGTTAATGAATGGAGACCGCGTCTTTTAGAGTTATGATTTGCTGTGAAAAAGTGGCTGACATATGGCAGTAGTTGGATGCGGCAGCCAAAGTTGTGAAATGGCGCTTATTGGGGTAGGCCTACGCTTAGCTGTGGACTGCTTTCTTGAGGAATTTTCTCAGCAGAAACTTTTGTTTTTGCTTACCTATACATCGTGCTTGCGAACAATCGATCCGAACATAATGCAAGTGGTGCAACCAACCATATTCATGAATCGAATTCCGGTTATATTAACAACGATTTTAAATTTAAATTCGAAACTGAATCTTTAAATAGTCGTGTGATGGAGTCGTTTATTTATGCAAATACTGTTTTCGACTCGAAACGATATACCTAATTGACTTCAAATTACACCACGCTCGGTCTGTAGGTACTAATCGTCAGGTAGTTTGTCACTATTTGGTTGTAAATGTACAATATTTAAAAGGATGGGTCTGGATTTTTGCTCCTTTATAGTTTCTGACCGTAGAGCCTCATTCCACTGCCACCTTCCCACAAAAAATCATTTGTAATCACGAGTGAATTGGTATATTAGGCGACCACGTCTCATCGTAAACTACATCATTGCTTAAAATCAGTCAAGTTGTAGTCAAGCTTATTGCAGAATAAAGAAAAAGGTGCCCGTCCTATCATTCAACAAAATAGGTTGATGTAGAAGTTAACACTACATAGAGTACGGGGCTAAGAGTTTCAGGGCTCTCGCCCTGCGTATCGAATTAGTAGTGCTCAAAGCAGCAAGACAATCACAACTTAACTCAATATTTGCTCGAATTTGTACCATGCACGCGATTTTTAATAATATCTATATTTTATTACAAAGTGCTCCAGCGAATCTGAGATGATTACAAAAGCTAACCTAAATTTTGTTGCACACGTACAGTGCATGGTCGGGTCGGATCCCTAAGTAGTAGGTAAAAAAAGACGATTGTGGAGCTACTTACCTACGTCGTTTAAAATATTGAAAGATCTTTTTTTTTCAGAAAAATCATTTTAATTCCATCGCGCCAAATTCAACGATACCTAAAGAGAAACGACGGAAAACTGTAACATCTAAACAGTCAGAAACACCTGTTGCAAAAAGATCTGTATCTCCAAGTACTACAGCTGAAAGTCCTGTGGTAAAAGCAGCTCAAGTGCCACCATCCATACCAGAGACAACGAACCAAAGACAAGAAGATGAACTAGAAAGGATGATTGTTGATGAAATTGATTTGACTTTTGAATAAATACTTTTTTTGCGCATACCTGCTTATATTTATATAGGTTATACTAGCTGCCCCAGCGAACTTCGTACCGAGCAAAATTGTGAATCTAAACCATTCCCAGATCCCCTTGAACACACACAAAAAATTTCATCAAAATCGGTCCAGTCGTTTGAGAGAAGTTCAGTGACATACACACTCACAGAAGAATTATATATATAATAAAGATTACTTAGGTCATAACGTCAACCCTTCTAGTGCCCCACTGCTGATGTTCGTTTCTACTGCGCGATAATTATGAAATTTGATGAAATTTTGCCAAGAGTTAGTTAATATTTTTTACAACACATCTCTTTTTCTGATTTTTTTGCAAAAAAGCTAAGACACTATGACTAAAAATAATATAAATTTAAAAAAAAATAAGCGATACACATAATTTGAATATTAGAATTAAGAACGATCTTGTAGCACATCATACTCGTCGACACTAAATCAGTAACTCTTTTATGCGGCAGTGTATACGTTTCTACAATAAACTTTCAAATAATATTAATGAAATGACTATTAACAAATTTAAAATATTTATAAAATCTACGGTATAAATTATAAATATATAGAGCGTATTATAAATTTAATAATACGCTCTCTTAAGAGCGTATTATAAAATTTCAGACTATCTAAAGAATAAAAACGCTTGGAATTAAGTGGCTCTAATTCAACACACTAAACAAACAAAATGTACTTAATAGATATAAGTACTTCATTTATAAAAGAAAAAAAGCCCACTGAGTTTTTTGGCAGTGCTTCTTAATAGTTGCCAGTCATCTACTGCACGGTAGGAAACGAAATTGGACTATTTATATGTAGACTCGCGTCTCAAAAAAAAATAAAGCATAAAATTTTGATTGATTTGATTGAGTTGGCCGCTACCATCGCCTCGCTGAACTCACCACCTTTGATTACACATAACCTAAATAATGCAGATAGGCGAATGATACATCCAAAGAGCATATAAACGCTTACGCTGACACATCAAGAGAAAGGTCTTGCTATGCTGAAGTTTTACAAAAATAAAAAACGTCAAAACTTTAAGAATTAAAATATATTCAATGTTCAGTTTCCAATTTAGGCGTAGGTCGTTGTCTCATCATTAATATCATGGAATGTTCAATAATCACTATATAAGTACTCAATTCAAATGAATTCACTTGCCTCTGCCTATAAATTTGATATTAATGCTTTGCTCTTTCAGCTTTTATGAAAAAGGAAGATCTGGTCATTGTGGGCTCTTCAGCTATTATACTGTATCGTCAGGAATGTTGGTAGATTAAATAACACACAGTACCTTCTTAGTGTGTAAATATATGGCTCTGTGCATAATAATCTTATAAGGGTGAAATGAGCAAAGCAAATCACAGGTACACCACCGCGGGTCGCGGAGCACTCGCCAAAAAACTCGTTATAACGAAACACAATTACCGTGGCATAGAGAAGACAGTGGAGTAGTTAGGCAATTTAACGTTATCATTTTTAGACTGTTACTTTACATCGCAATCTTCATCCTGTCATTTTATTCGAGAGTGATTCTTCTGATTTACTATTCGTTAATTGTGTTAATATTTTAATAATATAATAAATTTTATAATAGCTTCCCTCGGCCTCGCCCGCGTAGTCCTCATTCCACCCCTTAGGGGGTGAGTGTTAAAAAATCCTTTCTTAGTGACCTGGACCTCACACGGAACCTAGGTACTTATAAATTAAAACCAGCGCTTTGGGTTGTGCGTTGATATTATGTCAGTGAGTCAGATAAGTACTTAAACAAAAGCCAAAATCTAAAAGACAATAATAACCTTTATGATCTTTTAGATTTTTGCTTTTGTTTACTACTTGTACTATTAGTTAAGTACCTTTAATCTAGTCATATTAATATTTGAGAGTATCTGTATCCTCAAGTCTTAATTAGAGGCCAATGTATCTTGTTTGTGTGAACCAGTATTAAATTATCCATGGTGTGAACTAATATTAATACATAACTAGAACAGATGACGTCCTTTAGTCTGTCAATCCTTTTTCAAACAATCATTTTTGGATTGTTGGTTTGTGTGAAGTACTTGCAGTAAAGTCAATTCAATAAAGTTAAGAAAATCCTAACCACAGTATAATGGTAATGTGCCTTAATATGGTAGAGACGACCTATTGCCAAGTCTAATTAATTACTCTGGGAATAAACAAAATAATTACACACTGACCACTCCACACCTCTGCTGTTCCCGGTAGTTAATTACTCCTATAACGACAGTTAGAGCATAATGAGATTTTTGCAATTCAACAGTAGCACATTACAGGGCGCTGTTTGTCAACCACCCCCACCCCCTGCCCAGCTGTGGGCAGGGAGAGGTTATTAGGTAGCTTTGTTAATGAATTTCATGCAGGTTATACCTATTTGGGTACCTATGTAAATGTATAAATGAGTTATGTGCTGCTGAGGTGTTTCCGATTGTTGATACGAATTTTACAATTGTGGGTTTTGTTTGCTGTGTATGTACCGAACTACACTCATACGTAAATGTATGTTAGACTAGCTTTCCGCCCGCTCGTATATCGTTTATCGCGCTTAACCATTAACCTCTTTTTACGGTCAGAAAAGTATCCTATACCTATCCTTCCTCGGGTCTTAAATGATCTCCATGCCAAATTTCATCCAAATCGTTTCACTAGTCTTTGCGCAAAAGCGCGACAGACAGTTACTTTCGCATTTATAACCGTAAGGATAGTTATTAAAGATATTTACTATGTTAATGTTTTTAAGATATTCGTACTTACTGGGCATTTGCACATCACATAAAAACGTAATACAAGCGTAGTTTTTTCTCTGTCTACTTATCTCTATGTGATAGAGATAGATAGTGCTTGCAACTTATTCTCTTGTGCCTGTTTGGCTAGTGAAAACTAGGGGTTACTTAAACACATACTAAATTCTTGCATAAAACTTTTGAGTGGCATCCTTTTAGAAAGGTCCTTTTAGATTACATTACCCGTGGTGCATAGTCCATTTTTATGAGGCAATTATAAACCTCTCTTTTTCTCTCTCTGTTGTCTCCCATTTTGCCTGGAGGGAAGTCGACAATTTAACTTTCCAACTCTTCCTTTTATCTTTCTGATTAAACTCATGCGGGATCTAAGCCAGTAAGCCAATCCCGAGTCTGTTCACGGCGCTGCTGTCAATCCTGGCTTGCAAGGAGGCTTATCAGGAGTAACAAGGGAGGGATTGCGGTGGTGGGTTAAGTAAAAAAAGTTCTTTTAGAAAGTGGCAAGTACCTAATAGGGATTACAATAGGGGCTAGGTACCTATTTAAATATTTGCATCTATTTTCAATAGGTACATAGTTATTTTGAGATTTTTTTGAATGTGATTCATGTGTTCTATCTAAAAAATATATAAAAGTGAGTTTGGTTAACTTGGCAAAAGAAAGTCAAAAAATAAATTTAAAAGTAAGTAGCAGTGTGAAATATAAGGTCGCGAGTTCGATTCGAATCCCGGCCGTGCACATATATCTTTGTGTGAATTGTTTCATCTCCGCTGCTCAATATCGATGAAAGAAAACATCGTGAAGAAACAGGCATGTCTAAGAACTAAGCAATCGAGATTATGTGACATCCACCAGCCCGCACTCGGCCAGCATGTGTGGCCTAAACTCTAGAAAGTCTTAAGATTTCTAACAAGATCTGTGCCCGCCCAGCAGTGGGACACTAAAAAGAGTTGCAGTGATTAAGAAAGTATGTAAACCAAAATTTATCAAAAAAATAAAGAGTTGTCTAAGATGCTGATGTAAGAAACTTCAATTAATTATGTAGAAGTTGTATTCAAATGAAACCTAGGTATGTACTTGCTATCGACTAAAGACCCCTAATTATTAGCATCGCGTCGCCCTCGCAGACGTACCTACTGATGAATATGCAAGAACCCACAAACCCCCAGCACACTTGCAAATGTAAACTACTAGGACATATTTTGGTTTGATATAAACAGTTTCGAGTTTGAAGCAATGGTATATTATCAGACTAAACAATCTATGCCTAGTTATGAACCTACTATTATAATTTGGACTGCGCTAAAAATCTTGTTTATTCAAATAAATAGGTACCTACTTACCCATTTGTTACGCAATTATGTGGTCTACTATGGAACGCGCATACCTAGTAAATAATTCATTCACAGGCAGACTATAGTGATTGGGAAATATACTATGCCGACAGCGTATTCCACAACTTGGCAGTTCGCATAACAAAAGTGGAGGTAAAACACTTTATGCGTACCTACCCGTGTAATTTTCACCATTCGTTGGTGGCGCATAGCCGTACCTCTAGTCATAAGGCTCATAAATCAAAATTCACGTGGGTCAGAGGTGGGGCAAATCACGTGACAATAAAGGTGGTAACTTCGGCTGTGGTTAGGAACCAGACAAATCTGCCACGCTAAGCGGCCTAGCAGTGTTCTTTTGTGTTGTTCCTTTATGGTTTGATTTCCTCATAGGTCAAGCTCGTGGGTTCTCAATCCACTTCCACCTTAACGCCGTTGACTTTGTAACATTATAATAATCCCTACTAATATTATAAATGCGAAAGTAACTGTCTGTCTGTTACGCTTTCACGCCTAAACTACTGAACCGATTTGGATGAAATTGGGTATGGAGGTAGTTTGAGACCCGAGAAAGGACATAAGATAGTTTTTATCCGACTGCGCAAAAAGAAGATAATGTTTTGGCGCGATAACCGACATACACGCGGGTGAAGCTGCTGTCGGAAAGCTAGTATGATAATAATTATTTTATTTACTACACAGTTTACACACTGCTTATGGAGTTGTCTTAATACTAAAAACTAATAAAGAAAATACCAGTACCTACCTACAACAATTTAAATAGGTCATGGGACGTCCTTTCCCAAACTAGGCAGGAAACCTGTCTGTATCTTGGAAAAGTCATTCAATTCTGATTAGCCTAGCTGTGGTTAATCAAGCGCAAGAAATAGCTGAAAAATAAAAGTGCAGTTTCATGAGGAATAGTATTACCAACCTACGGAATAGAATAACCTTAGAACGAAGTCATATCGTGTAAAGAAACGCAGCGAGGAAAAATAGCTAAGCGAAATTAAAAATAATGTCTTATTCATAATTCTCTTAGTGCTATAAATACGTCATTCCATACATACAACGGAATCGTTTACATCCATCACGTGCAAGCGAAATGAGCTGATCTAGGCTGCCCCACTGTTGTAAGATAGGCCTGGGTGCTCATTAAAATATGTAAATGTCCGTCCAGACATTACGCAGATAGTTGCTTCTGACTTATTGACTGGACCGCTTTATGCAATGTTTTAGTTTCTAATGCAACAATGATTTCTACAAGTACCTATGTAGGTATGTTACACCTTCACAGATCTCTATGCGGATGTCCAAGCCCTTTCGGTTGAAAGGGCCTTTATTGGTTCACCGGATTTTTTTGGTGAGCCGTCCGAGGACGGTCGAACCGATTAAGTACTGTGAACTGCCATGAGGGTTCCCCATGTGAGGACGAACCTCGTCTCAGGTCGTTGTCGGACACTAGTTTTAGGGGATCGGGGATATTTCGCGATCGCGCGGTCCTGTCCTGACCGGAACCGTAATCGTCTGGGAACCTTCTTGGAAGGGCGATATCTACTACTGCTACTGTTTTGGTGCCTACTCTAGCAGCGGATCGGAGACCGTCACAGGAATTCTTATAATTTGTTTTATAGTGCATAAACACTAATGACATCTGTCGACAAACGATAATGACAACAATAGGTTTACACTTTGTTCACTTGTGCTGTGACAGATGGCATTGTTGTCATAAAATCCATGTAAATGTATATAAAATATTTCAATGATCTGAGATGTTGGAAAAAAAATGGCGTCTTAGAACGTCGCAGTTTTTTAGTTTTTTACTACTAATCTTTAAAAACTTATATACTTATTTAAACTTGACACTGGCAAAATTGCGGACTAATTTCTGCAGAGGCCATAATTAAAAGAAGAAGAAGTGTGTGTGTAATGATCTGACAGAGAACTATAGTAATGACATAGCCCATCGGATTAACAAGACTAATGTTTGTATGATCAGCAGAAAACTTATTCATGTGATAGGAGTAGGTAGGTACCTACCTAGTACTAATATCTTTTGTATGTGAAAAACATCCCTATTATTCTTCCATTATCCTTATTCCTTATTAGTATATCTAGCTTAAATACATCCTAACTCGGTACTGAACGCATTACTCGTTCCAGGGCACCTACCGCGCGCTATTTAGTGTCATTACAAATGTCTCTACGTTCGTGTGTCCGTCTGTCTGGCTGTGTGCGCAGAGAGCTACCGTTCCTTATTAATAAAGAGTATTGGAAGGCTCGCAAGTAAAGAGTAGGACTTCTTACTTTCTTAGCAGATCAGCGTATATGTGATCTGCCAAATAATCCTTAAAATGATCTTGACAATTGGGGAAACTGTTCTGTAGTACTGGACCAATAACATTATCTTCAACAACAGCTTATTACGATTGTCATAGACAGTCTACCAATAGGTATCTAAAGATGGCGGGAGATTGTATGAACAGCTCCATTCTCCTCTACAGCCGATATGGACTCCTCAACATGAGCACGACCACTCTACCAACAGCGGAATGATAAAGAAGAAGAAGATAGACTAAGAGAAGGAAGGATGACTTCCGAAATAAAGTGGGTTAAACATAAACTCGTACAAGCAAAGGGCGACATAATGGAGATTGTTTTGCTAGACTATTTGTAGGCTTTAGGCTTAGAAAATTTAACAGTAGTACTTAGTTATGTATGTATGCATACATATCTATAGGCCGACCGTTTAACTCGCGTATCGCCTATCGCCAAGATTCTGACTCCTCAAGCTGCACAGACAGTGATGATGATTCACGCGAATGGATATTATGGACGAATAGTCTTACATTACTTTTATCTGTGGTTAAATAGTTCTTTATGAGATTTAATTAATGTTTTATGACTTTGTACCTCAGATGGCGATACGCGATTTACACCGTCGGCCTATAAGTACTACTGTTAAATTATATATGTTATTGTCGTGTGCATTTGTAAACTCATTTCAACTTTTACATGTATACTGTTTGTGGTTACCTCGCCTACCCTTAAAATAGGCAGAAACAATTTCCCTGTAAAATGCTCTAATTGCACAGTAGGAAAAAAATTACGTCATTCCTTCCACGAAAATAAATAACTGACTTTTTTTAAAGCAGGATATCTAACAGTTATGTTTATCTTAATGTTACCTCTCTTTGAAGAAGTTCTCTCCATACAATGTTTTATCCGTTCGTTACCAAGTCGCTGAGGTAAGCAAGTGTTGTTTTGTTCGGTCCTCAGTCCCATCATTACGTACCTTTCAGCTCATTACTGGAACAGATCACTCGCTTAATTTGTGCATTTCCGATCTACAGATATTCAAATTTCAACCCTAATGACGCACGGGAAATGTTAATAAAATGTTAATGCTACGAAAGCGGTTGTCTCTCTTGCAATAAGTGACAGATTTGCTCGACAGGCTAAGCCTTGTTTGTTGTTATAAAGTCACGATTTTGCTTTTTTGTCAGAGCTAGATAGGTTTATTTAAAACAATCGTAGCAGTGTTGCATTTGAAGTATTTTAATGATATATTATTTAACTGCGTCGGTGGTCTATTACCTATTCATTTTATCAAAATCAGACTTGTGCTTGACCACAACATAACTGTTGTTATAGATAGTTTGTAATCTAAGTGGAACGCGCTTACCCAGCAAATACTTATTCAATCGTAGTTCAAGACAGACAGATTATAGCTATCGGAAAGAGTAATGTCGGATTTAAGTAAAAGTAGATAATTTAATACTAACAATTTTTGGTTTAGTTACAATACTTACTTAATAACAATATTTTCACAATACACACAGCCCCCTCTAGTCCCAAATTAAGGAATTAACCACCGTATTTATAAACGTCTTATAAGCTCCATATAGCTAAAATGGGTTTATAATTAGCTTAGTTAGTTAGTCTTGGTCTGTCATCTTGATATTTATACTAATAAAAAAGAGACAATGTTCATTTAGCTAAAGAGGACAATATAGGACATTTTATAGGATTATTCATAGATTTTTTATGAATAAGACCGTATATATTTCGCGCCTTAGATGACCTAAAGAAGTTACCGATCGTTGGCGATTGTACATAGAACGCCTTAGTAAAAACATCGTAAGTGTAAAAGAAGAAATTTTTCACGAGGATGCAAAAACTGCGTGCTGTAATATTTTGGACGGCGTCTTTTATGTTTTTTTTAAATATTTATTATAAATTTTTACCCAGTTTTTAACTGTTCGATAGGTACTATTAAGATTGTCGATTGTTTCTTTCTAGAAACGCAGTGGGACACTAAAAAGGGTTTAGTGATGGGTGCTCGCACAGATCATCCAAATTCTCTACCCTGTCCTGGTAGTTGGCTGCTCTGTGGGTACTAGGAAATGATACACAATGTAGTAAAGGTATTATAAAATTTCGGACTATTAACATTATTATCGAATAAAACTCTTTTGGGCTAACCCGCCCTTACACAACACAATAATCATTGAGTAATTTTCTTTGTTTTGACATATTATGGATTTGTGATTAATGGATTTTATTTTTAACCGCGATCTTTTCAGACTTTATGGTCACGGGTGGTGGTGGTTTCAGTCCACCCGTGCCCATGAAGTCTGAAAAGACTTTGAAATGTCGGTATCTAAAATCTAAAATAAACCGCGATAAAATCCTTTATAAAATAGTTGTATTTCAATGTGTGATATTTGCGTAAATCTAAGAAAATTCTAGAATTTAAATTCTCCAAGAAATAAAAAAAACATACTGACTTTGACTTCAATGAATTACACCCAGACACAAAACGAACAGTCATCACACACAAAGATTTGTCCTGGGTGGGAATCGAACCCACCACCTCCGGCTAAGTCAGGGTCACTAACCACTATGCCAACAATCCAGTCCATTTATATGTGTGCATATGTAAGTGGACTTGTCTTTTACCTAAGTTAATTCGTGAACAGAAGCAAGTTGTAGATAATTGTAGGTACTTTGTATAAAACGGGACTTGTAAATGCACTGATTATAATGAATAATTCAAATTGCGAATATCTGGTGGCGGGTTCCTAACGCGTGGGACTGCCTTATTCAAATTCAGGCTTATTAAAATTATCTCTACTTTTGCATCCATTAGGTTCACTATCAACTGATTAATTCTTAAGTAAGATAATGAGTCAGGGTTTCTGTACTTTGGAGCCAGTTTTGGCCTATAAAGCTAATAATATTTTGTGACATAAACACACGATCTTCTGATACCATACTACGCAGAGCTTGTATCATGGAAACCAGATAACTGTAATACTGTACAATATGTACTACTTTTCCTTTTACTTTTAAATAATAGATACCAAATTACACTCAGACTCATTAAAAACAGACGTGTTCATCACATAAAGAACTGTCTGTCTCGGGTGGAAATCGAATCCACGACTTGTGGCATGAAAAGCAAGTGTCTCATCACTGACCACGCCACTCGGTCCGTCAAGTGCTATTGATATAAATAATAATAATGTTTTCACACACACAGCGCCATCTAGTCCCAAATTAAGCAAAAATATAGCAATGTTATGGGTACCAGGAACTGACAAACTAGGGAAAGAGTGTGTATGTGTGTATAAAAGAGCCAGACTTTGAAAGAGCCGATATGATTTTTTCTTACTTACCTGTATATTACCATAGTTTCATTAATTTTTTTACTAAGCAACACTGGATAACCATTACTTACAAAAAATTTACAGTTCTATTCCTACTCTTTATTTCTATTTCAGTGTCTCTCCTATTTTTGTGAGTAAAAATCATACCGGCTCTTTCAAAGTCTGGCTCTTTCATACACACTCTTCCCTACTTAAATACATTCTTTTGTAAATACATACATACCTACATATTAAGTAAATTCCACCCAGACACGGAACAAAGAATGATTCTCATCACACATCTTACCTATCTTATAAATGGGGCTGGTAGATCCAGAGCACTTCGACCCAGCTGGATCTTTTGTGCTTCCCCTTGATACTATGAAGCCTCAGGTATTCTCCCTCCACACAGCTCTTCCATGACCGCTGCTAATTGTCGGGGACACATGAGGCCGTATTCATCAGGAGTAGGGCGGTCCATTCTTCTTCTCATCACACATAGATTTGTCTTGGGTGGGACACCAAACTCTATGCCAACAGATGAGTAAATAAATAACTGGGGTACCCTATTTTAAGTAGTGGACTTTGGAGACCTTTACCCGCTACTAGGGGGGCAGCAAGGTAGTAGCTATGTATTACTATTCGTAAAATTACTCTTCTTTTGCTTACCTACTTCCCCATTATGCTGTATAGAACATCAAAATCCTCCACCGCGGGCGTTTGGCAGCCTCTTGGTAGTCAGTGAAGGTAGCAAGCGACTAAAGAGGCTGCCTCATCTCCAGGAACTACCAACCGCTAGGTTCTCCTAGGTAGTCTGTGGGAACTACATAGTAAGTTACTGGATAGTTAATGCACCTTCATTTTAAGTACCTTATTTGTATTAAATCATGTCTGGCTGACTGATTAATACCCATTCGTGTGTATAATCAATCGCGCCCTTTCACACAACGCCATCTGGGATTGACATTTTTTGGTTATATGCTTATTATTTACAAAACAGTGAAAAACTGCTCAATAGGGTTGCCTCAACGAACAAATATAATACACTAAACTAAGAGCGTGTTCTTCAATTATCCAGATAACTTTAAATTATGCAAAAAAAATTACGTCAAAATCTCAGCGGTGGCGCAGCGGTGCGGGCTTCGCCTTAGAAAGATAAGGTTGTGAGTTCTATCCCTGGTCGTGCCCACACGTCTTTGTGTGAATTGTTTCATCGCCGCTGCTCAATGTCGGTAAAGGAAAACCTTATTAGAAAACTAAGAAGTATTCATTCGAGGACATGTAATATCCACCATCGTGTGGATTACCTAAGGCCTAAATTCTCTTAACTCGTAAGATAGTTGATAGAAGACCCGTACTCGGGACTCTAAAAAGTTGAAGAGAAGGGATTACTACTCAAGTATTTTTTTTTCCGAAATATTTAACTAATAATCGACCCAGAAACATAATACTAACTCTATATCTGGTAACACCTGGACAGCTGGTGACCACGTGGGTGGCTGTTTTTTCCTCCTCCATAGATGCCCTGCACAAACCAGAAACAAAAATAAAAAAAATCTTCGTGTTTGGCAGGCAATATTGTCACTGTTTGCGTTTGCGAGTTTGCGTTTGAATTTTTCGCTCTATGCCTACTTTCCACAATTATAGATAGTACATATTTAAAAAATATATATTCTGGGACATTAACACACACAGTCATCTGGTCCCAAGCTAAGCAGAGCTTGTTTTATGGAAACCAGATAACTGGTATATACTATATATATAATACTTTTCTTTTGTAAATACTTATAATAGATATTTACACCCAGACTCGATACAAACACAAAATTTCATCACTAATGTTTCTCTCGGGTAGGAATCGAACCCACGACCTGCGGCGTGAAAAGCAAGTGTCTTACCGACCACGCCACCGCACCGGCCCGTCAATTTGATTTTATTGTAGAACTAGCGGAGCCCGCAGACGTCGTCCTGCCCGGTAAAACAGTACAATCTACCGGGACCGAAAATAGATTACGACCGACACTAAGACCTCCGGAACATAGGTATAACAATTCATAAAAATCGGTCAAGCCGTTTCGGAGGAGTTTTTTACTATTTTTCTCCGCGTACGAACCATCCTCGTACTTCAAGGAATATTCTAAAAAAAGAATTAGTAGCGAAATCGGTTCAGCCGATCTCGAGTTATGCGCTAACCAACACATTTTGCCATTTTGAGCAGCGGTGGCGCAGCGGTATGGGCCTCGCCTTAGAAAAATAAGGTCGCGGGTTCGAATCCCGGTCGTGCCCACACATCTTTGTGTGAATTGTTTCATCTCCGCTGCTCAATATCGGTGAAGGAAAACATCCTGAGGAAACCGGCATGTCTAAGAACTAATTATTCGAGGACATGTGACATCCACCAACCCGCACTTGGCCAGCGTGTGTGGATTAAGGCCTAAACTCTCTTAACTCGTAATATAGTTGAGAGAAGACCCGAGCCCAGCAGAGGGACACTAAAAAGGGTTGAAGTGAAGTGACAACACATTTTGCGATTCATTTTTATATTAAAGATAGATGTTATAGTTCTGTATATGAATAATTATAAATATTTTTTTGTAGTTTTATGTGACTTCTCAGTAAGTGAATTTAAGTGATTCTTGTGAGAAATTAAGATACCTATTCTAAATTATTAATATATTGCTCATAAAAAAACCTATGTAGTTATATTGTACACTAAAGTGTAGGCCCTACAAATGTGATTGGTACGTAAATGAATGATAGTGATTTTATTTTTCCATTGTTGACTGCGGTTCGTCGGAGCTGACTGTCCAAGAATTAATAACGGACGGTACCGGGGCCGAAACCGCGACAATCTGTGCGCTTTTTGAGTGTGCACAAATTCAATAATTTTTTTCTCGTATTTTTTTTTTCCTATTCATTTTCCGATAGTTTTTTGAGGTCGATGACTGTTGCCGTTTTGCGAATACGATTGAATTTTTAATTGCGTACCGGGTTATTCCTTAGCGATTTTGTTTTGTGTAACTTTACCAGTGTTCAAGAGAGAGATGATTATTTCTTGCAGTACCTATTAGCCGCTCGGTTTTTTGAACAGATGCAATAAGCATGCATTGCTAACTGACTGGTTTAAACCTCAAACTTACCACCACGCAGAGAGGGTGGGTCGGAATTGTTCCTTTATGGCTTCTAACCTTAAGGAGTCTCATTCCACTGCCACCTCACCGATAATCATTCGTAATCACGAGTGAATCGGTATACTAGGCTGGCGCGTTTCATCGTAAACTACATCATTGCTTAACATCAGGCAAGTTGTAGTCAAGCGCCAGTCTATTGCAGAATAAAAAAAAGATAGAGGCTCTATTAGAACAAAATAAACACACATATACATGCACACACGCGCGTGCGTACACTCTTACTCATTTGCATGCCGACACACTGAAAAAAAAAATGTTCACATCACGGAAGAGTCGAGTCTCCTAACACAGGCAATACCTATAAGTAAGCTTAAAGGGAGGCTCCGATCACTAGTTAATAATTAATGTAATTATTTGTACAATAAACATTTTTAATTTTTTCTTACGTTACATTTTGACAACACATTACAAAACATGCAAACTAGATAATCGTAACCCCTAGTTTCAACTGGCGAAACATGTAAAAGAAAACATGTTGCAAGCACTATCTATCTCTATCATTTAGAGATGAGTAAAAAGAGATACGACTATGATTGTATCATGTTTTGTTGTGCAGTGCAAACGGACAGTAAAAAAACCGCATACAAAAACTTCTAAAAAGATCCTTCTAGCTTATGGTTTTTAATGAAGAACTTTGTTCTATACGTAACATTGTAGTTACACACCTTTTGATCTCTTTTAAACACTAGCCCCCGTATTCATAAACGTATTTTAAGCTCATTATAGCTTAAATAGGTTTATAATTATTTTGTCTTGGTTTGTCATCTCGACATTTATACTAGTAAGAAAGAGACAAAGTCCATTTTAACTAAAGAGTCTTATAACTTTTTTATGAATAATGCCGTAGATACCTTGGTCGGTAAGATACTTGCTTTTCACGCCGCAGGTCGTGGGTTCGATTCCCACCCGAGACAAACATTAGTGATGAACATTTGTGTTTGTGTCGAGTCTGGGTGTAAATATCTATTATAAGTATATATTTGCAAAAGAAAAGTATTATATGTATAGTATATACCAGTTATCTGGTTTCCATAACACAAGCTCTGCTTAGCTTGGGACCAGATGACCGTGTGTGTTGATGTCCCAAAATATTTGAAAAAAAAAACTATTTATAGAGATGTCAAACCCTTTGAACTGTGTTAGTCTGTGTTAGTCTACCTTGTGGCAATGTAGAGCTTACACGAATGGGACGACTTTCATGAGGTTTTCTTTACATAATATATTAGGTAACTGACGGTTTTTAATAAAATCGTAGGTGCCATATTAAAAAAAAACTTCGTCTTTTTTAATAAACAAGCAGACAGTGCATGCTATTGTCTCAATGAGTAGTAAATTTACCAAATGAATAGGATACCGGTGTTTGAGGTGTTTTAATGGTTGCAGGGTTAATTTTTAATGGATCCCGTATAGTTTCGTAATGCCATTCCGTTGAACAATTTGCGGTGACAGTCTGTATTGAAGGAAAATAATAAAGCGTTCTGTGTACATGTTCATTCTGTCAATTAACAGCTCAATATCAATACGCTATTATGAAATGGAAGTTTTATGAATACAATTTGTATTTTTTTTTGTTATTTATGGCTAGTGGCATTCTGAGTACAGCCAGTCTATACAATTATTGGTTGATACTTGTAGAAATTTATCAATTTAATCATCATCAGCCTATTTTAGTCCACTACTGGACACATGCCTCCCCCAAAGCACGCTACTGAGCACGATCCGCGGCTTTTCCCATCCATTTCTTGCGTCGCCCTGCTGAGATCGTCACTCCACCTACTCTGAGGGATTATTATCTCATTTATTCAGCTAAAGGCAAATTATAAACCAACTTTCAAATATCCTTCAATTATGAGTAGATATGACTTACATACATTTCTCATTATTCAAACAATTATAGAATTATTTAATCAAATTCAATTAACGTTATGCTGGAATAACAAATTACTAGCGCAATTAACTTGTGTTATGTTTAAGATATAATAAGTTACGTTTAAAATAACAACGGAGTGGAAGGTCGCCAATATTTAACTGAAGGTTAGGTTGCTAAACTTTAGTATGGTGCGATGTCTGGTGATACTATTATAGAGGGTGGGTCGGAATAGTTGCTTTTGTGTTTCACCTTCTCATCACTTTGCTACCGAAAATAATTCGTTATCACGAGTGAATCAGTATAATTATAATGCGCAAGCGTCCCATATTTTCCCCGTACTTTTGTAAATCCTTATTTAATACTTATTAACGGAGTAATCGGCGAACATACGTAAAAAAACGTAAAACACTAGCAGAACCGGCAGACGTTGTCCTGTCTGGTGAAAGCAGTGCCATCTACCGGGTCTAAGACCTACCGAATATAACCACCCACATATAACCGCGACGGTTTGTCATGAATACTATGTGTTTTTCCTTCGGCTTTCCTTTTATAATATTTCTTCCGGTTTTTAACCTGGAACTCTTCATAATGTTCATCCTGTCTCTTCCTTTCTCGGATAAGTTCATTTTTTTTATTTTTCTTTATTTTCACATACATATTGTGATTCATTTTAATATAGTGGGACATTAACACACACGGTCATCTGATCCCAAACTAAGCAGAGCTTGTACTATGCAAACCAGATAACTGGTAATATAATACTATACTTTACCTTTTTACTTTTTTTATTATTATTTATTATAGATATACATTATACATACAACCGAACAGAGAACCTCCTTATTTCAGAAGTCGGTAATTTCTAACATTGTCTTTAATAAAATTGTTTAATCGACATACATACACATTAAATATTCTTTTAATTTAATTATAATATATAAGGTAATACTCAGTAGGTAGTGCAAACAAGGACCCGCTTGGCAAGCTACTGCAGTAAGGTGAATATAATTTCAGAAAAAAATGGGACATTGACATTACCTACAAATAATAGTATAGTGGGACATTAACACACACGGCCATCTGATCCCAAACTAAGCAGAGCTTGTACTATGGAAACCAGATAACTGGTAATATACTACATATAATACTTTTCTTTTGTAAATTTATACTTAAATATAGATAATTACACCCAGACACAAGACAAACAGACATATTAAACAAATATTATATTTATTATATTATTATATAAAAATTACATAAGGTTTAGGATACTTCACTTCATCCCTTTCTAGTGTTTCTGCTGGGCACGGGTCCTCGCCCAACTCGAGTTAAGAGAGTTTAGGTCTCTTAATCCACACACATTGGCTAAATGCCGGTTGGTGGATGACACATGTCTTCGAATATTTAGTTCTTAAACATGCCGGTTTCCTCACGATATTTTCCTTCACCAAAATTGAGCAGCGGCGATGAAACAATGCACACAAAGATGTGTCGGCACGACGGGGGATTGAACCCATCACCTTAAATTTTAAAGACGAGGCTGATTTTGCTTCACACGTAATGGTAAAAAAATGGTAAAAAGTTTTATTAGCATGCAAACTCCTGAGTCTTAGCATGCTAGTTTCTAAATGCTAATAATGACGTATATGATTTTTAATAATATGTGAATTAAATAGCTAATAATATCGCTCGTGAACGATGCCAAATAAGGTCACGTGAAACAGAGAGATACAATACATGACTGTGTGCGACAGATAACGCACTCTGGCCGTTCTCAGCCTGTGTAATTTACATGCTAAATAATTATGTATGAATCGAGTGCTGAGTTTGCTTCAAACTTCACAGAATCTGCTAATGCAACATTCGCATGTTAACAATGTGAATGCTATTTAATCCATTACTACTTTTCACTGTGGACAAATATTTAATATGTTTTTTTTTATTTATTTTTTTATGACTTATCCTCAAATATTTTAGAACATACTTACCCTACAAAAGACCGCAGTATCTTAGCACAAGTGCATCGAATTAAATTCGCGATTAGCATACGTAATTACAACGCTTATCGGGCATCGGGCTCTTAATTGCACCGTAATGAATCAACTGCCGACGTTCTCCGTTTTATATTATACTTGCCATTTTATTAACACAGAATGTAGGTGCCTTATTTTTTTATACTATAACAGGCTTGCGCATGACCATAACTTGCCTGTTGTTAAGTGATGATGTATTCTAAGATGGAATGGGCTTACCCAGCAAATACTTTCACTCGTGACTTAACAGGCAGATTATAGCTATCGGGAAGCGAGTTCCACATCTGGCAGTTCGTACAATAAAGTAGAGGCAAAGCGCTTTGTGCGTACCCGTGGAAGTTTCACCTTAGCCGTTGCTCTACTTGTCCGATGAAAGAACGGGGATGAGGGAATAAGATTATGTTCCAACGCATAGTGTCCAATGGGTATCTGATAAAGACCGAAAGACTAGCAACGAAATGCATGCGTATGCGCCACCGTTAAATGGTGGAAATTCCACGGGCACGCACAAAGCTGCCAGATTAGTTGTGCGAACTGCAAGTTGTGGAATTCGCTGCCGGCATTTATGTTTCCCGATAGCTATAATCTGCCTGCCTTCAAGTCAAGAGTGAATCGGTATTTACTGGGTAAGCGCGTTCCATCGTATTGACCGATTTTTGTGAAAATTTATATCTATATTCGGTAGGTCTGAAAATCGGTCGAAATATATTTTTCAAACGCCTAAGTGATAAGGGTGGTCCATCTAATTTATTTTTTATTTTTCTGATAATATTTTTTATTTTGTGGTATTAAACAATACAGTCCTAAATTGCCACCTCTTTACCACCCACCTCTATTTTTTAATAGCGATAGAAGGTTTTTAAGGTGAGAAATACTCGGTACGAAGTTCACTGTGAGACAGCTAGTGTCTTGTGTATAAGAATTACAAGATTTTACTTAAGTCGTATCCGTTTACAAACTATGTAACTGTATCGCGTAGCGTACACGTCTATTTAATTCTGTCTGTATACGTAGTTCTAATTGCTCGGGTGCAGTTCGCCCACTTATCATAATGTCTCGCAAATCACGACGCAGCGGGGATAAATCTAGTGTCGATAGGAGGTAGACATAGGGCTGGGGCTACGGGTTCTGTGCTAATTAATTTAGCACAGGGAGCTTAAATTAATCAGGTGATTATAATTAATATTTCCAGGCGTTACTTTGAGGAAATTCATTGTTGTCACACTTAAATCTGGATCAAACTATTCCGCTATTTTGCTTAATAGCAGACTGCTGAATAATGGACAAAGAAATGGAGGTTAATATGACTGTAATAAGAAACATGAAAATACGAAAATTGACTTAACTTACGAAAATTGCATAGTAAAAATGAATTACTAAATATGTTTCTAAGTGCAAAACTCGAGAACGGCTGAACCGATTACGCTAATTCTCTTTTTAGAATATTCCATAAAGTACAAGGATGGTTCATACGCAGAGAAATATTAAATTAAGTCCTCCGAAACGGCTTGCCCGCTTTTTATGAAATGTTATATCTATATTCTGTAGGTCTGAGAATCGGTCGTAATCTATGTACAGACCCGGTAGGTGGCAACTAAGTCCTCTTTCTACTTTACTTGCGACCTGACCCAAGTTTGCAAGGGTACAAATTATTCACTTATACATTTCTCAGAGATCACACTGTATATTGGTAAAATCCGCATGAAAATCCTTTCAATAGTATTGAGTTTATCACGAACAGACAGCGGAAGAAAAAACTGCTTTCAAAACAGTGAAATATTAAATTTACTACTTATGTATGTTAAGTCGGTCCTAAATGGGTAGACAGTATTTAGGACAAAAACAAATTATTGTGGGATATTAATCATAATAATAATAACAATTTAATATAATATATAGTGGTACATTAACACACACGGTCATCTGATCCTAAACTAAGCAGAGCTTGTTCTATGGAAACCAGATAACTGGTAATATACTACATAATAATATAATACTTTTATTTTGTAAATATATACTTAAATATAGATAATTACACCCAGACACAAGACAAACACACATATTTAAACAAATGTTTGTCTCGGGTGGGAATCGAAACCACGACCTGCGGCGTGAAAAGCAAGTATCTTACCGATCACGCCACCGGCCCGTCAATTAAAAATATTAGCATCGGTTTCAATAAAATTAGATCAAAATATTTTTTTTTTTCATTTTTTTTTTCATTTTTTTTAAAGGCGGTTGTTATATTAAGTAAAGATGAAGATATAAGCAAGGTATAATATGCACTTATGTTATTTTTAGAGAGAATTAGGAACTATTGAAGTTTACTGTAAGTAGGTACTTAATTAAATAAGTTATGCTGTTGATATCCCTAGTTACGCACAAAAATGGTAGCACGCGGATTTCTAACATAAATTGTACCAGACTCCCCATCGGCGCGCATGCAGCCAACACTTTATTATGTATCAACACGAAATTATTATGCAATACCGCTATTAGTGATAACATTCAATTTGCATCTCATCGCCCTCTAATTGGCGTTTTGATTCATTTAATTTTAGTTTTTAGTATAGTTTGATTCGTTCTAATTGACCTCTTAAATTTGTTTGTCAGCTGAAAAAGTGACTGTCGCCTGTGTGTGTTAAAATCGTCCTCTCTGTTAATGTTGCTCTTGAAAGAGGGTGACATGAACATACTATTAGGTGTCAGCAATAGCTGCACACGGAAAATTTTATTTTACACTAGCGGACCCGGCAGACGTCGTTCTGCCCGGTAAATCAGTGCAATCTACCGGGTGTCAGACCTACCGAATGTAACCAATAATAAATAATAGGTATCTAACCCGGTTTTCGGCACTTCTTCGCTTTCTAAATTTTCTTATTTTTTAAATTTTTTTCTGCGTAAGAACCATCCTCGTACATAAAGCAATATTTTAAAAAAAGAATTATCGAAATCGGTCCAGCCGTTCACGCGTGATGTCGTGACAACGGAAAACGGGTTTCATTTTTATATATATAGATTAATCTCCGGTATCTTAACAAAAATGATTAAAGGTTTAATATTATTATATTTGTATGAATACAAACATTTTATAATTTTTTTGTATTGTCAGACTGTAGTGACACCATTCATCATAAGAAAACTACATTAGTTATACAGAGTGTAAGTCAAGAGACCAATAGACTCGAGTGACATCATAAGAACATTAAAACTGTCTTGGCGCGAATATTTAAACTGTCACTTTGAGATCGCAATTTTTGCCAATAAGTTAGAATATTTTTCTTTTTAATATATTCCTGGTCTACCCTGCACCAAAATCATTCAAAATAAAGCAATAATAAATAAAGTGCATCTTTCCTATTACCTAGACGGCTTACTGATGAGCATACTGCTAGAATTTTATATTATAATTAATGTCTTACGGAATTCTTTTTTGGAAAATGATGCTGACATTGAGATCATCTTTATTCTACAAAAGAGAGCTCGTAGAACTATCTACAAACTCGGAAGCCGTGTATCGTATGAATGTACAATCTTAGTTAGTACCTAAGTATAGTTTATCGATCACAAGTCTTGCTCTGTGCTATAAATGATCAAATATACAGAGAATCCTTCCTACGTATTTACGTAGTACATAGCCAACACAAAACACCCACCTTGTACGTTGAGACTAGAAATCTATGCCTACAGAGGGGCTCGGCCGAAAATTATTGGGGAAGGGGGCAAGGGGTAAGGGTATGGGGCCAGCCGTCGCCGGCCTGATATGTGACCGGAGAGTCTTGTTCAACAAACGATGACGATGATTTAAGCTCAGGCGTTTTAAGTGTATTACTGGGAGAAATCCGGCTTTTGGGCTTAGGCTTAGATTTGAGTGAGCCTGCTATTATGGGGGGAGGCTTCTCGATTTATGTGTGCCTGTCCATTTGACGGCGGGGCTGTTAGCTCGAGAGTAGTGACGTCATTTAGTTAGTGCGCCCCAAAAAGGTTATTAAACAATATTGATGTTCGTCATTCAAAACCTCGCTGCCAGTACATACTCCTTGGTATTTTTTCAAATTGAGAATTCATGAATATTTTTTTGTTTACGTCACCAGATACCAGTACAAATTGAGTACGAATCTTGAGATTATAAATTAAACTACATTTATAAAAGATTTTATTTAAGGTTATTATAGTTCTACGAGTGAGATACTAAAGGGTTGATTACTGTACACTTTATGATAAACCTTAAGTATATAATAAAACCTCTTTTGCAATGTTGAGTTAGTAATCCACAGATGAATCTTGCAACTTTAAGCAAATCGGTTATATCTTGTCCCACAGACTCAGGAAAACTAATGAAAATATATATTGGCTTTAACATCGCTTTTCATCTAAGAAGTAACAACCCATTATCGTCCCACTACTGGGTGCGGGTCTTCTCTCAACTATCTTACGCTTTGAAAAAGTATAGGCCTTAATACACACACGCTGGCCAAGTGCGGGTAGGTGGATATCACATGTCTTCAAATGATTAGTTCTTAGACACGCCGGTTTCCTCACGATGTTTTCCTTCACCGATATTGAGCAGCGGCGATGAAATAATTCACACAAAGATGTGTGCCCTCGACCAAGAATCGACCCCACGACCTCATCTTCATTTTTCATATTTCAAAGGCATGGCTGACACCGCGGCTCCACCGCGGCTCATATCATTCCCAATACACATGACATCTAAATATCATTTCTTTCTGATTAAATTTGTACGGATCTACGACAGTTTAGCCAACATAAATCTATATATATCTATAAAAATCAATGCCACTTATCGTTGTAATTTTATAACTCAAAAACGGGCTTACCTATTCAAACCAAATGTTTAGGCATTATTCGGACTATTTAGTAGATGGTTTATGTGAAGTTTGCGCAAAATCGCTTGAGCGGTTCTTTATTTATCACATTTTTTGTAAATTGTTGAGTGGGCTGAAGCTACCCGGGCGAAGCTGGGGCGGGCCGCTAGTAACCTACATACCTATTTACTGTGGTTTAGGTGTCCCGAAATTTGGCCGAGTTTCAAAACCCGAGGCTCTTCACGGTGCTGCGATCCTGGCTTACGCGAGAACAGTAGTGGTGCGATTGTGGTGGTGGGTTAAGTAAAAAGTTAAAATACAACCTCAATCCTTTTAATTAACACAAAATCCGTATAATTCTATATTGAATTTTTCTCCATTTAATCTTGTATTCAAATTTTAATTATATCATTCTGGCGTTTGAATAAAAACGAATTCATTTCGTTCCGTCAGTGAATAATAATGTACAGGCGAGTCGACGTTCGAATTACATCGGCTGCCACTCACACAGTGGTGTAATGATTAGGAACTTTGGAAAGGAACATTTTCCGACATAAAAGAGAGGTGTGTCGTAAGTTTGATGCATATCTAGTTATGTGTCTGTGTAGGTATATCTGGTTTCCATAACACAAGCTCTGCCTAGCTTGGGACCAGATAACCGTGTGAGTTAATGTCCCAGACTATTTACTTTATTTATTTTTGAAGTTATACTTGTTTAGGCGCGTTATGAAAAAATGATGAGAGTGAAATTTTAAGATGCGCGCGCATCTGTGACACAAAATTAACAGTATGAAGCTGTCTGCTTATTTAATGATGCCAAAGAAGTATAACTTCTCACGCGCGTACATAAGTACACGCACCTATTTTTTTTTTACATCGTCTTTCAATGTTACTCATATGAAGTTAGAATACTTAATATCATGTTTTTTTATTAGTAGTTGTATTCGTAACCTATATCCATATTGTGTTAGCCGTGATGATTTATTAAAACTAAAATATATTAAAAACCTATCTTATATCCTTACCTAACTAAG
Source organism: Meganola albula (assembly GCA_936450015.1). Classification (NCBI taxonomy): domain Eukaryota; kingdom Metazoa; phylum Arthropoda; class Insecta; order Lepidoptera; family Nolidae; genus Meganola; species Meganola albula. The sequence continues at coordinate 4,107,409 of OW388155.1, read as the reverse complement.
TACCTATAGTTCTGTCAAGTAGTGTTTAGACTATAATCCAGACTACAAGTACAGGTGGATATCACATGCCGGTTTCAAATGTAATGCAATAGTTATGATAGTTTATTATTATAGATAATAAATAAATAGTTTTCAAGCATGCACAACTTACGAGTCTTCATTGTTTGCTTATTAATCATTACAGTGTAACAAACATCCATCTGTCCATTAATAAGAAGAACGTTTAGCACGGAGCACAGTGTGAACACTGAGTTATGTAAATCAACAATTATTTCCTATCTCTATACCCGGAAAAGCACTTTTCATGACCTAATATGCATATTGAAATTATGCTGTATGATCACGCTTAGAATATATTTAGAACATAAACCCTGTCTACCCACTGTCAGCTTAATCCAGACGGGCGTAATACTAATTATTGTTATTTTCACGTTCTAAAATGTTCCATATGCAGTTTTAGGATATTTTAGAACCACGAGTATAATATGATAGACAGCTACATTAAAATGAATTTAAATTTAAGCTAATTTAAATTTGCAAAGTTTAAATGTTTTTTAATATGTAAATATAAAAACCTAATCAAGCTTTGCATTCATAAAATTATTGTACATACTAACCTAACAGACCTGACGGACTGTCCTGTCTTAACTAAAACAATATACCGACAGCAGCGCTACATACAGAGTCCAATTGTCTTTTTAAACCATGCAGCAACCTAAATACACACACAAAATTTCCTTAAAATCGGTCCAGCTTTCTAGGAGGAGTTTGGTGACAAACACACTTATAGAAGAATTATATTGAAATAATATACAAACCTTTGCTCTAATAGTAAGACGTGTACTAGAAAAAAACTGCAATGTAATTTTTACATCAAAATAGTCACCATGAGGCAGCAAAATTGTCCACAAATACACGCGTCACCTCCATTTTTCGTCGGAATAAAAATGAAAGATGCTGAGTAGTGTCACATACTTACCGACCTACGAACTTTTCTTTGGCGTACATACACCTTGACAAATGTTACGAGAGAAAACCATCTATGGTCCAAACGTTATAACTATCCGTCAGATGACGTCAAAAGTAAAAAACATGTTTTTGAAGTTACGACTTTTAATAATTTGATGTAGTACCTAGCTACATCAACATTTCAAACGCAATCAGTACAAAGCGAGCACTTCCATTTATATAATACTCGTCAATAATAATTTCATTAAAATGTAGATCTAGTTAAAAGCATTTTTTCTGATTAATTTTCAGTCGCGGACCCCGTTCCTCTTTTTTTAATTGAATATCAGGCCACTTTGATGGCGACGAGAAAGGGTTGAAAAAAAGTTCGCCCTCATTTGAATAAAATAACAGCACTCACACTTTGCATTTACGGAGATATTTCAAATTATATCTGGACTCTTTTTGTTTTAATTTTTTTTTGTTCCTCGTATTTATTTTATTTTTCCATCACCGCTCCCGTCTAATTGAGTTAGGCCTCCAAATCGAAAATGTCGATCGCGATGTAATTCAATTTATTTTTGTTTCTAATGGAGTTCAGTGCTTTTTATACATATTTTAACTGTAATGTTGAATTATTTGCTTATTGAATCCTTTGGAATATTTCTGGTTTTTGTTTGATGTTTCAACCGTTTTAGATTTTTGTTTTAATAATAACGAGTTTGTCTGTTTGTAGGTATCTACGCGTTTATCTTAATCATCAAGCAAAGTCACTACGTCAATTGAAATATATCTACATATCTGAGTATTTATTTACAACACGAAGAGTTGACAAAAATCAACCTTACTATCACACTTATCAGCTTACTTACTTGCATATCAATTTTAATATTAATATAAACAAAGAACTCAACCTAAACTAATGCTTCAAAAATACTGTTCCTAAACTGACGATGAATTAATAATTTTTACTTCCCCTTTTACCGCCTTCAAGACCACAAACTCAGAAATAATATTTTTATGGGAACAACTTAGTAGGCAAACCTATTTAAAAAGAATCATTTTCAGAGTCGCTCCCCGTTTGACGGAAAATGCGTCTAACTTTTACATTAAAAACAAATGCAACCGAACATATAACCTCATCCTTCATAAAGTCCTAAACTGACCATGAATTAAAAGTTTTTACTTCTCCTTTTACCGCCTTCAAGACCACAAACTCAAAAACAATATTTTTATGGGAACAACTTGGTAGGCAAACCTTTTTAAACAAAAAGAATCATTTTCAGAGTCACTTTCAGAGTCCCCGTTTGACGGAAAATGCGTCTTACTTTTACATTAAAAAAATATAAGCAACTGAGCATAAAACCTCATTCTTCATAAAGTCTATTAAAAAGTATAATATTAAGAGGTCAAATCTCACTTCCAACAAAGTAACATAATGAAAATTATGTACACGTATAAGCATTATTCTATTAGCAGTATACAAGCTGTAACAATGTAGCGGCTGCCTACTCAAGACACTTGTCGCTTGTAGTCGGAATAAATAGTTTTGATACTTGCACATTTTAATTTCATTTAACGTTTCATGATTTTAACTGCATCTGAATCACAAGCAAGCAGAAAAAATTTAGTAGCAGCTTGAAGTTGGGAACTGTGCCCGATTAACGGACTGAGCAGCGGTGCCGTAGCGGTACGGACCTTGCCTCAGATATGAAAAGTTGCTGTTTTGATTCCCGGTTCTGCCCACACATCTTTGTGTGAATTGTTTCATCGCCGCTGCTCAACATTAGCATCGGTGAGGCAAAACATCGTGAGAAAACCGGCATGTCTAAGAACTCAATGACACTTAGCACGTGTTTAGTGGTGCGGATTACCTAATTACTATACACAAATTTTCACAAATCGTTGGCGCTAGTCGTGAATCGTAAGTTTTAACACCCATGCAAACGAAGCATCCACTTAAATGTTAATCTGTAAAAATAGTTCTGCTTTTAAACGTCTCAAAAATAATATTGTTATCATTGACGCTGTTAAAATTTTTAAACGTATGACGTTAATTTGAAAATATTTCAAACACAACCAAAAAATTTGAGACTATTACACAAAAAGATTATCTTTTAGAATTTTTTGTAGAGTGAATTAATTGTAATTATTTTTTTAGTAATTATCGTCAAAAAATTAAAAAGGGTTTATTTTTGAAAATGATTCCATAAAATAATATTAAATTAAGTACCAAAACTAGCCACTCCGAGTACATTTAGCAAGAGCGTTTAAGAGAGTGAGAAAAGCTCGCCGCTCCGGCCTATTCGTTTCAGAGAGGGCGCGTCCGCCTACTTTTGTCTTCGGTACTGTCGACAAATATTGTGTAACTCGTATTTTGCAAAAAAAAATATGAATAGAGGTTTCATAATAAATTATGTGTTCAAGGTTTTAAGTAAAATGAGTTTATTGAAAATAAGGTGTACCTACCTTTTTTAATCGACATAAAAAAGGGAAGTTTATCAGTCAGGATGTTTAATATTTGTTTTATTTTTGTGCAGGTTAAATTTCTTTATATTATGTGTAGTCTACACAATCTGCAAAATTCATTTTTTGTAAGTGTTTTATTTTAAAATTATTATATATGTATACTTAAATATAAAATGATTATATAATTTGATGTCATTATTTTAGCTAATTTGTATAATAATACTACTAATATAGGTACCTATAGTATTATTTTTATTCCGCAATAGGCTTGTGCGTACTATAACTTGCCGGTGTTAAACATTGGTGTAGTAATAACTAAAGGATTAAGAAGGTATAGGTACATTTCAGAATGTAAAACTAAAATCAAAAGTCTAGTTTGAATCTATGTATTTAGATTACATTAGATGTTTGATTGACGAGCAGCGGTGGCGCAGCGGTACAAGCCTCGCCCTAGAAATAAAAAGTCGCAGGTTCTATTTCGATTCCCGGTTCTGCCCACACATCTTTGTGTGAATGATTTCATCGCCGTTGCTCAATATAGGTGAAGGAAAACATTGTGAGGAAACCGGCATGTCCAGAACGAATCATTCGAGTACATGTGACATCCACCAACCCGCACTTAGCCAGCGTGCGTCGATTTACGCCTAAACTCTATCGACTCGTAAGATAGTTAAGACCCGTTCCCAGCAGTGGGACACTGAAAAGGGTTGAAGTGAGATGTTTGATTTATTTTTCTTATTTCTTTTAGTTTACAAGCAAACAAGTTAATTGAAACGCCAAAAACAAAATATTCTTAAATGAAAATCACAAAATCTTGACTTACGCCCTTTGTGACTTAAATTCGGAATCTAAGAAGAATCTCGGGGAGAAACTGAAGAGTACCCTCACCGCCTGGGGCCACCGGACTTGACATTCATTTAAGTAGCATATAATTCAGTTTATTTAACACAATTGAAACTCAAATGAAGGGTTGCTGAATAAAATATAAAGGCATTTAATAAAAGGTGTAAGCAGAGGTAAATATCACATACGTTTTCGCTGCTCAATATCGGTGAATGAAAACATCGTGGGGAAACCGGCATGAGAACTAATCATTCGGGGACATGTGTCATCCCCCAACCCGCACTTAGCCAGCGTCTGTGAATTAAGGCCAAAACTCTCTCAACTCGTAAGATTGTAGAGAGAAGACCCGTGCTCAACATTGGGACTCTAAAAAGGGTTGAAAAGGATAATGCATTGGTTTTGGCTACCTAGAATCTTTACAGATAAAATTCTAATACAACAGTCTTTTTTTTAATCGTATCCCTGGTTCTAGGCCTCATACTGTATAAGATAGCAAAACAAAATTAATTTCACGAAAATAATTAAAATTATCATCTCAATTAATAATTATCTTTATTAATCAAAATTATTATCTTTTAATAATGTATTCATAAACAACTTAAAAGCTCATTATAAAAAAAATAGGTTTATAATTCTTTTGTCTTTGTCTATTATTTTGACATTTATACTAGTAAGAAAGAGACAAAATCCATTATAAGTAAAGAATCTCTAGGATTTTTATGAATAAGACAGTAAATCTTTAGTTATGTTGTTACATCCCAAATTGTTAATATTACATAAACAAATTTTGTTTTACATTTCAACAAGTCATAATTCTCCTGGTTATAGCTAAAATTAATTATAATAATGGATTAAAATAGTTTTCTAGTTAGTTCTGAATTCGACTTTAAGCTGTGTGTGAGAAGGAAGGGTTGATAAACATTTTTCACATTGTGTTCTCGTTTGTGTTAATGAACGTCTTGTCGACTAGATGATAGAGACATGAATTTCCTTCTAATAAATTGGTTATAAATAAGAATCTTTATATAACCTAAGTATTACTTTGTTTAATCAAAGTTGCTTTGTGTTTATTTCATTACTTTGTGATGATTTTTTGGAACTAAACTTATAATGATAAGAACGACAGTTTTTTTATGCTTAGGTAATCATAAAAATGAATTACTAAATGTGTTGGTAAGCGCAAATCTCGAGAACGGCTGAACCGATTTCACTAATTCTTTTTTTAGAATATTCTTTAAAGTAAAAATTAAAAAAAACTCCTTCAAAACTGCTTGACCGATTTTTATTGAATCTTATATCTGTATTCGGTAGGTCTGAGAATCGGTCGTAATCTATTCGGACCCGGTAGGTGCCACTGTTTTACCAGGCAGGACGACGTCTCCGGTAGTACCTATGCTAGGTATAATTTTTGGAGCAACCTATTCGTACTAAGCCAAATACTGAGTCACTGGACTTATTTAAGATATAATTTAAACGATTATTATTAGATACATAACATAGCGTCTCGCTTTTATTATCCGAAGGTGCAGGCAGCGGTGAATATCACTCACTTCTGAAACACTCCGTCTGGAAAGGTTTGCAAAAAATTGAAATTATGGCTAATTATAAAATCATATTATTCTATTACCGAACTAAATAGCCATATAAATGAGCATAATATTAAATAATTGTCGACATTTAATATTTTAATAATATTGTCATTTAATTTAATTATTCGATGTATTTGTATATCACAATGTGACTATAGGCCGACCGTTTAACTCGCGTATCGCCATCTGAGGTACAAAGTCATAAAACATTAATAATTTTTTTTAATGAACTATTTAACCACAGATATAAGTAATGTAAGACTATTCGTCACTAATATCCATATCGCTTGAATCATCATCACTGTCTGTGCAGCTTGAGGAGTCAGAACCTTGGCGATAGGCGATACGCGAGTTAAACGGTCGGCCTATAAAAGTAGATGTCATATGTAAATTGTAACTACTTATCACCTGTTGTTGTAACCCACATTTTTGACAAATAAATCTATCTATCTAATAGGAGGCGAGCCAATTGCCGTTCATTCTAAACTTGAACTGCAACTAAAGATCCTCTAATTGAATGGAACCATAAATTTCACAATTATACCAAACTAAATACAAAAACAAACCCTATCAACCGACAGACACACAAAGTAGGTGCTTACCTCCCAAATACACAGACCACAAATTAAAACTTGAACTAAGACAACCAAGTGTTTATACCCCTGCCTAAGAATATCCTTCTGCGTGAAGCACCGTTTTTTTTTGCTGATGACCTAACCCAATCGCCGGAAGCGCCTCTATTGGTTCACCGGACTTTTTCGGTAAGCCGTCCGAGGACGGGTAAAGCACCGATAACGCGTGCCTTACTTAAACTTAACACGGTCGCGGAGAGGGTAGATTTATTCACTAAAGTTACTTTGCATGAGTTGTGTTATAAATAGTATAATAATTAGTACATATTGTTAATATATAGCCACGCTAACGATTTGGGGCCACCTGTAATGTTAGTTATGTTGTGAATAAATAAATAAATAAATAAATAAGTGTTAGCAACACAAAATATTTGCTTATTGTACGCATTATAGTATTAGAGGCGTGTGTTTTATCGCTGCGACAATCAAAACGTACGTTCCCAACCACAAGTTTAATTATGCAAACATCAAGCCGTCGCCAGATTTCTCATTAGAGCCAAGATAATGACGGTACACACTGTCGCAAAATTAGATAGCAAGCACGCACCCAAACAGATATACGCGGCACATTAACATAAACCGAATTTGCATGTAAATTACATTTTACAGCATCTTAATTAAAACATTTTGGCATTATAAATGATCAAGCGGGTGAGGGTGGTGTACCCCTGACCTTAGCGCCACCCTCTTTACAGTTAATTCGATAGTTTGAATTTTCGAACGAATTTGACGTTTGATTTTAATCTACTTACACTTAGTTTAATATTAGATTTAGTAATATTTTCTATAGTCAAACGGTAAAAGAGGTCCCGGGTTCGATTTCCGGCTAGAGCAAAAGACTTTTCTAGTAAGTCCATATAAGCCGATTCCCATCGGTTTTCCTTTAGGAAATGGTCAATATTACACGTACTTAATAATGTATTATGTAACGCCTACAAGTTTTGAATAGCCACAAAAATAATAGCATTAAGTGTAAGAACGATCGATGACTGTAGTGAAGAGATATTATTATCCTAAGTAAGAACTTTTTTGCTCTGGCTTCCCTTTGTCAGACTTCCACCCTTCGCTACTGCTACATAAAGAATCTTAGTAGGAGCTCAAAGTTTGAAATTATGCCTGATGAAATAGCAATAGCTTCGCTCTCTATTTAGTATGGGAGCTAAGCATGTTTTGCGAAAAGTGGGTTATATTCACCTCTGCCTACACCTACGGGCAATACAGGCGTGACGCTGTTATTTTATAAACCTTCTCCCAAGTCCCAGCTTCTTTACAATATTTTATCTTCATAAGACTATTAGTAAAAAAAATGTGACTAAAGTTTTTTTTTAATAGCCTGTAATGTCCCACTGCTAGGCAAAAGCCTCCCCATAGCCTTCCAACTGTCCCCTATTGCTAGCTTCCTCCGTCCAAGTCACGACAAACGAGCTTATATCATCGCACCATCGTTCATTCATCTTCAGGAATCCACTGCGTCGTGATACAGACCCGATGTCTCGATGCATACGACAAATATGACCAGCCCAATCTCATTTTAAGTTTTCGGACTTGTAGCCAAAAGATTACAAGACAAAATTGGTTGATTGACCACTAGGTAAATGATACAATATAAATAAATAATAGGTAAATCAGCTTATACCTACTGGAAATGTGTAGCTTGATGTGAAGCCGTGTGTACCTCTGCCTTACTTGAATATTTTAATTCTGCTCTTTTATATTATTTAACTGATTGTGCAATTATACACGGCTAACATCAAGTTATAGAATTCCAGTATAATCTGACCTCTCACTGTACGGAAATCCTATACAACGCGAGATCAGCTTATACTGAAAATGTATAACCTGATGTGTAGCCGTGTGTATAACTGACAATTTATAATGAATTTTAAAGATGTATTTTCAACCCTCTCAACAAAAGGTAATTAATAAAGTTTAAAATAAGTTAGCAATAAGTAAGATAAAATTAACATAATTGTGGAAATTTAATGTTTGTGTTGTTGACATTAACAACTTAGTTGCACTCGCAATTAAAATTAGGTTTATTTTGAATATGAACCAACAATTTAAGTATATTAAACGTTTTTTAAGCTATCGCAAATTAACTTAGGTATTTGAATAAGGCCTTCTGACAGACACCAAGAGGGTAGGTCGGAATTGTTGTTCAATATTGTTTCTAATTATATGGAGTCTAATGCCACTACCACCTTCCCGCCGAAAATCATTCGTAATCATAAATCTGCATATTGGCGGGCGCGTCCCTTCATAAACTACATATTTGCTTAACATCAAGCAAATTATAGTTGAGTGCATGAGTTGGTCACGCCATCACGCGTGAACGGCTGATTCTTTTTTTTTAATATTCTGTGAAGTAGGTACAAGAATGGTTCTTACATAAAGAAAAAAATAATAAAAGACAATCTCCTCTGAAACGGTTGGACTGATTTTTATGGAATCTTATATCTAAATTCGATAGGTCTGAGAATCGGTAGTAATCTATTTTCGGATCCGGTAGGTGGCACTGCTTTACCGGGCAGGACGACGTCTGCGGGGTCCACTAGTAATTGAATAAAAAAACGCTCAGAAGTCCAAACTCAATTTTTTTCAAAGACCGATGGAGTGCAGTGTCCTAAATATAAAACTTAAGGCCCGAATCCACAACACAGATAAACGCTCCAAAACATGCATTTTAGACCTGGGCCCCGATTCTCGAAAAAAATGGTGGATGTCGATTGGAAACCTTAGAGCATTTAACATTGGAGGTGTGATTCGCAACTTGTAGTATTAAAGTGTTTCAGCCAGTTAACTACGTACAGCACACATGTGAAAGTTGAATTGTCTTTACAAATGCAGACGTAAATAAAAGCTACACATAAACACAAAACATGAACAGTTTATGCATACAAACTGTTCATGTACCTCGGCAGAGTGGAACGCGCGCAATACCAGTTCCGTGTAAAAATTTCCAAGGGCGTAAGTAACATTTGCAACAACAAAGAAAAGTTCTAGATGTCCTAAGGCTATTCGTTGATTCTTGAGCTGCTGTAACAGTTGTCATGTATGTCATAATTTATTCATCATTCGTTTTCAGCTACGTTCTAAGAGGAAAGTATGTAGGTACTAGTGAAAAAAAAAATGTCAGGATTGTTAGTTCAATTTTGAATTTTTGGTCAGTAAAGTTTCGATAGCCAAAACTGGCGTTTTTGACAAAATGGTAAGTTGAAGGCTTTTTCAGAAGTTCCATAGTGGATGTTATACGTGAGTTTAACATAGTACTACAGCTTTTTCAGAAGTTCTTTATCACCCTATTCCCCTCTGCTGAAGTACACAAACAGCTTTATACATAAACTGTTCATGTTGTGTGTTTGTATTCAGCTTTTATATACGTGTGCATTTGTAAAGACGCTTCAACTTTTACATTTGTGCCTCTCTCAAAAACTGGCAGAAACAATTAAGTACCTACTAGAAGTTGCTCCTATGTCTAATGCTCTAAGTGTACCTTTCTTTAGAGTTAGATTGCTTATCCTAGGTTCCTATATCCTAGAATGATTAGTTCTTAAGTATGCCCGTTTCCTCACGATGTTTTTCTTCATCAATATTGAACAGCCTCGATGAGACAATTCACACATAGATGTGTGGACACGACCAGGGATCAAACCAGCCACTAATCTAGGAGGTAACCCCGTATTCATAAACGCTCATTATAACTAGAATAGGTTTATATTTCGTTTGTCTTTGTCTGTCATCTTGACATTTAGGTATATTATTAAAAAACAGACAAATTCTATTACAAGTAAAGAGTCTTTTATGATTAAGACCGACAAAGGTGTTTTCATAGTGCAACAACTCACAAAGAAAAGGCGGGAAAATAATGATACGAAACTCTTTATTACATCGATAAGTGTAGACAACACGTTCACAATGACACCTCTCCACACCACAGACTAGGAAAATAAACATTTAAAATAACCTTAACTTACGGAATGGCATTTTCGCTGAAGCGAAAAAACTCCCTATTTAAAGAAAAAAAAACAACCTTAAAATTACGTAATGCTTTACGTACGAAATGAATTTTAAGAACGAATTGAATTTTCAGAAATATAGTTGTCGAAAAATAAATTTGAGAAAGACTTTACAATGAAAGGAACTGAAATAAACAGTAAAAAAAAATTACCTACTAGTGATATAAAATAGGTTTCGGCTGCGAAGTCAAAGAAACTAAAATACAAATATTAATATCTAAAAATCCGTACAGTAGTTTTTGACAGCGACTTCATTAAAAACTGTGTCAAGAAAGATAAAGAAGTAGTCAAAGCAAAAGTAAAGTTAAAGTAGTCTTTTGTCAATAGTTATTGTTAATATCATTCGCCAATAGGCAGGCAACAGCTTTGACCATACAGCCTTGTCAATTTTTGAACTAAATCTACAAAGAGGTTTTTTTTTAAATAATGGCTCGGCTTTAGACCATTTGCCAATAACAAAGTTATGGAAAACTAAAAAACCGCGTCAGTCAATTTTCAGGTTTATTGTAATAAGGCAACGTAATATCTGAACGTGCATCATCTTCACAGCAATGAAAAGTGGTAAGAACAAGCGTCTAGTGTCAAGTGTAAATCGCCTTGTTAATTTCACTAGCCCTGCGGCGAATTTGCCGAGGACACATTGTGTATTCCGGCTTTATGTCGCGTCTTCCCGTTGTCTGTACACGGTTTTAATTGCGCGCGTCATTGGCGCTTTCTGAAAAAAGAATGACGTGTAATTAACGCGCGAATATGGAACGTGACAACGCGCGTTCTGAGGGAGCGGTATTTTTTTTAATATTTTTAATTAGGCACAGGAAGGGTTGTGTTTAGTGCTTTGTTTTTGTTTTGTTTATATTATTTTGTTAAGTCGATATAACTGAGAGTATGTATAAAACCTATTAGCTAACTAAAATTTAATGATATTGGAATTTGCATTGCACACAGGTTGCTGGTTTGATTTATTATACGCCGTGCATGATCTTTGTAGGAATGGTTTTATCAACGCTGTTCTATATCCTTGAAGGAAAACATTGTGACAATCCTGTATATCTTAAAACTAAGTGTTCCAGGATTTGTTATTTAACACTGGACCAGCGTGTGTGGATTGAGGCTCGTGCTCTTTGAACACTTAAAATTTAGAAAAGACCTGTGATCAGTATTGGGACATTAAATAAACTTATCTATAGTGATGCTTTTGGTGTTGCAAGCGTCCACATGCCACGATGGCTGCTTACCATTAGATGGTCTGTATGATTGTTTGCCAACGTAATAGGTTTTATTCTTCTTCTTCTTTTAATTATGGCCTCTGCAGAAATTATTCCGCAATTTTGCCAGTGTCAAGTTTAAATAAATTTAAAAGTTTTTAAAGATTTGTAGTAAAAAACTAAAAAACTGCGACGTTCTAAGACGCCATAAAAAAGTTCTAGGTTTTATTAAAAACTATGTTATGTGCCGCCCTGTCATTTAAAACAGGCTGCTTTGACATCTTTTTTTTTAGTCTGTTTACTTGAGTTTCCTCAGAATAAATTCTTCTATGTTTCGTCTATGGGTTATTTAACCTCATTCTATTATGTTACTATAGCATTACGATCTAATTCATAAAATTATTTGTCGGGTAATTAAATTGATGTACACCCCCGTTTCCTGTAACACTGGATTGTAAATAAATAAAAAAAAGTATATAATTTTGTAGGACAATGACTGTCCAAAAACAGAGATGATACATGATCCTCGTTTGGCTCGCTCGTACATTTTTTTATTAAAAAAATCACATTAGCGGCCTTCATTGGGGCGGCGATAAATAATGCTCTCCTTATTCAAATTTTTTGTTTTGTTCATCCCCCGCGTTATAAATGAGTCTTATTTGAAAACGAAATGATAGGAACGATAAATACTCGATTATATTACGATGTATGCGAGTACGGGTATAATCGAGTCGTTTATCATATTTAATGTTACTTGAATTTTTTTACCGAATTATCTACCTGTTTGCTGAATTTTTATTATACTTAATTCCCTAATGGGTAATTTAATTGAAGTATCTATGTACCACCTTTGAAATAGAACCCTGATAAATAACGCCTGTATCACCCAAAGGTGTAGGCAGAGGTAAAAATCACCCACTTTTCGCCGGCTATGTTTTAGATCCAGTAATACGTAATAGCGGGCAAGCCTATTGCCGTTCATTGAGGACAATTCCAAACTTTGAGCTGCAACTAAGATTCTCTATGTAAGTATATTAGAAAAATCTGTTTGCTCAACCTCTGAATCGAACCCGGGACCTTGCGGTTACTATGCGAACACGCTTACTCCTTGACCAACGAGACAATCACCATTTTTTTAAACTTCTTAAAGTTAATGTTGTGTAGGTACTAGTAATTTTGGATCATCATTATCGGTCTATTGTAGTCCACTGTTGGATATAGACCAGTCCCAAAAAGTGACATTTAACACGGTATTCGGTTTGTCGCATCTAGCTACTGCCATCCTGTATTAGGTGAATTATGTATGGGGTCTAAACATAACCAGCGAAATATGGGTGTTATACACTCCTGCCTACACTTACACTTATTATTATGAGCGTTATGTCAAGTAATGTCAAATAATTTGGCTAGTAATATAGGTAGCTAGCTTCCTTTCGCATGGTATTGCTTGACGGGCCCGTGGCGTGGTATATAAAATACTTGCCACACAAGTCAGATATCTGGGTGATAAAAACGCCTGTTTATATGTATGTATTAACAAAGGAAAAGTATTATATGTAATATGTACTTATATTACCAGTTACCTGGTTTACTATAGAAAGTACAAGTTAGTTTGGGACCAGATGACCGGTTAATGTCTCTTGGCTTACTTTCCATGCTTAGAACACTCGATCAAGTCTGCTATGGCAAAACAAATAATCAAAAAGCTATGGTGCCGCAATAACCCACAGATAGACACCCAGGTAAATGTGAGGTACCTATCTACTTACGTAACGGTCCCGGTTGTGTCACATGTGGTTCCCGTAACACCCTGGCACAAATGCGCCACGGAACACCTGGGAGATTTTAGTGGGTACCCTTTGGGAGTCTCACATACCCCTTGCCCTAAGCACACACGGAGGTACCTATCTACTTACGTAACGGTCCCGGTTGTGTCACATGTGGTTCCTGTAACCCCCTGGCACAAATACGCCAGTCGCTACGAAACACCCGGGAGATTTTAGTGGGTACCCTTTGGGAGTCTCACATACCCCTTGCCCTAAGCACACACGGAGGTACCTATCTACTTACGTAACGGTCCCGGTTGTGTCACATGTGGTTCCTGTAACCCCCTGGCACAAATCCGCCAGTCGCCACGGAACACCCGGGAGATTTTAGTGGGTACCCTTTGGGAGTCTCACATACCCCTTGCCCTTAGCACACACGGAGGTACCTATCTACTTACGTAACGGTCCCGGTTGTGTCACATGTGGTTCCCGTAACCCCCTGGCACAAATGCGCCAGTCGCCACGGAACACCCGGGAGATTTTAGTGGGTACCCTTTGGGAGTCTCATATACCCCTTGCCCTAAGCACACACGGGGAAAAGGAATCCATAAAGGATTTCCCCCCGGTAAAAGAAAGTTACTGAAGTAATATAAAGTACCAGACGTGGTGTTACATTCATTTACACATCTATGTTTCCCGATAGCTACAATCTGTCTTCAAGTCACGAGTGAATCGGTATTTACTGGGTAAGCGCGTTCCATCGTAGACTGCATCATTGCTTCACATCAGGCAAGTTGTGGTCAAGCGCAAGCCTATTTTAAGTTAAAAAAAAACACTCTTGGCAGACCCGAAATGAAGTAATAGACCAAGCTAGATTTCATATCATTACATACACACTCTTACATGCTCTGTCTTTCCTGTGAGAAATATAGCTTTGGTGTTACATTAAATTACAAATACAGGAACCATTAGACAAATTTTATCTGTATATCTCTGTCGTTGTAGATGTAGATTTAATGATTAAAAAAAACTCATTTTTTTTGCTAGGAAGGATCTCTATCACTTCAGCTTTCTAATAAAAAAACCGCTTTAAAATCGGCCCATCTGCGCTACACGGCAACACATTTGTACACAGATACATAAAATACAGATACACAGATACACGTCTTAACCTTATAACTCCACTCTTTTTTGTCGGGGTTAAAATCCATCAGACATAACCGCTCTATAAAACAAAAAAGACGCCGTACAAAAATTTTATGCACATAGTGTTTTCTTTCTCCTGAAAAGTTACTTCTTTTACACTCACGAAGTGTTAACCCTAAGAAGCCGTCACCACGAGCGAGAGACTCGTAGCGAAATCATCGCCGCGCCATACATTTTATGAATAGTCATTCTTTCGCTCATGGTGACGGATCTTCTGAGAGTGTATAGGAACAAGTAACACGACGAAAATATCGCTGCGATTCTCTCGCTCGTGGAGATGGACCCTAAGACATCAATTACCTCTAAACATGGCCGTCAGTGGCAAAGGGTCTATACAAGCCGATTCCCATCATCTTCCTTTTAGGGAATGGTCAATATCACACGTACTTAATAATATGTTATGTAATACCTAAGTATTAAATTGAAAAAAAATATAGCATCAAATGTAAGAACGATCGGTGATGGTAGTGAAGAGATGTTATTTTCCTAAATAAGAAGAAGAAGGCTTCCCTTTTTCAGACTTCCACCATTCGCCACTGATGGTCTCTAAAATTTGGGTGTTACAAACTCTACTTACACCTTCGGATTATTATTATTATTATAGCGTTTAACATTTTTCTGGTTTCTATAACACAAGCTCTGCTAAGGTTGGGATCAGACGACCGAATATGTTTTTATTTTTATTATATTTCATACTAGCTTTCCAACAGCGGCTTCGCCCGCGTGTATGTCGGTTATCGCGCCAAAACATTACCTTCTTTTTGCGCAGTCGGATGAAAACTGTCCTATGTCCTTTCTCGGGTCTCAAACTACCTCCATACACAATTTCATCCAAATCGGTTTAGTAGTTTAAGCGGGAAAGCGTAACAGACAGACAGACAGAGTTACTTTCACATTTATAATATTAGTAAGGATTAGTAAGGATTGTAATATAGCCCTGTGCGCTAGTTAGATACTTCCCAAGTAGTAACAGGAGCTTGGTGATACATCATACATAACAAAGGTCGTTGCGATTTTCCTCCTGACCTTCAAACGTTGCTAACTGATTGCAGGAGCGGATGTAATGCTTCGTCTCCCTCTCCAGTACTAGATCATGGGTCGATTCTAGTTAGTACATTTTTTAGTTACTTTAAATTTCGTTTCGTGTGAAACAAAAATGCGATGAAAAATATTTCGGAGGAGGAAAAAAAAATGTAAGTACTTAGCCATTTCAGGCAGGAGCGGGTACAGTACGATTGTCTAAATCTAGAAATGTCCGGGAATGTCCTAAGCCGAGGTTCGTCCCAGTCCCGCCCTCCGAAAAAGTTAGGTGAACTAATAAAAGCCCTTCCGGCTAATTGGGCTAGGTCATCCGCAAAAAAAGGACTGTACGAAGCAAAGCAAAAAATAAATTTGAGCATGACGATAATAAACAAATTAATTATTACAAACGCTGAATAGAGCTGAATAAATGTGCGTAGTCCACGCACATTTATTCAGCTCTATTCAGCGTTTGTCTATAGAAAGCTATGATTTTGTATGAAACGCGTTCGCGCCGTTCAGCGCTGAATAAAGATGAATAAATGTGCGTAGGACTCCCTAACCGTTCACACTGTCCACAGCCTATAATATGAGTTGCAGTCATACTATCTGCCTACATATACTGCAGACTAGCTATGTTACTGTTACGTACATTTCGTCAAGAATGTTAATGTTGACTTTCATTGGATTCTTTTTCTACTTCCGAAATGTTATCTGCTAGGATATTTTTATCAAAATTACGCACCTTCAAATATTAATCAGAATACATTTAAAATGCTGTAAAACCAGAATAAACAACCTTTGGTGCGAACTAAACATTTCCAAACCGGTACCAACCCAATCGAGTCCCCATACATAATGTATGAAACTTAAAGAAATGCAATGAAGTGATAAAATGGCCTATTGTAGATAAACGGGAGATTTCAATTGAATGATTACTATTGTACTAAGTTTAGAGATCCTGCATATAATGCCGAGGTGGTCTAGTCTATTTGATCCACTTATTGCGAACATTACTGAGGATCATTGGGTCACTATTTGCGAATGTTGATATGGTAATTGGTTTAACACATTTATTTGATCGTGGAGTGGAAGATTTTGCGGTAGTTTTAATTTAATACTAACTCTGTACCGTCCTTGATAAACAAAGAAATGTATATAATTAAATATACATGTTTATGACAATCTAGCTGTCTCAGCGCAATTTCGTAACGCTATTTTTCAACCTTCCTTAAAATCGTTAAATTACTTATACTTACTGCTATTAAAAATAGGGGTCATGAGGTGAAAATTTAGGGTTGTATGTATTATTTGATATGAATTTTGGTGTGCACCACCCTTATCAGTTGAAAATATATTACGACCGATTCTCAAACCTCGGTAGGTTTGAGAATCGGTCGTAATATATTTTCATAATAAATTTTATATCTATATTCGGTAATATAGATATAAAATTTGTTCGGAGTGTTCGGAGGTTCGCAGGCGAGTGTTCGGAGGCGGTTCGGAGGAGTACAGTTACAAACACCGCGACACGACGAACAACACAAATTTAAAATCTTTTACATATTAAAAAATTAAATAATAATACAATAATGTACCTACTTAATTTTTTTTTCATAAAGTTTATAAAATTCATGAACATTTATATACATTTCTCTACAAAATTTTACCTAACAAAAAAATGTGAATGTTATCTATATAATGAATTAATTAATCACAGGAAATGAAATAAAATAAAAAAAACTTTCTTACCTTCTTTAGATTTGTATGCGTAAAATATGACCAAAATCAGCTAAATCGGTACAGCCGTTCGCGGAAAACAAGAGTCACTACAATTTTAAAATTAAGAATAGAGACTTATAAATAAAAGAAAGTTTAGGTTTTATTTCACACCAACTGGCTAAGGGCGGGTAGGTAGATGTCACATATCTTCGAATAATTAGTTCATATATTTTTACAATTTGTACACAAATAAAAATAATAGTAGACCATATCTACTAATTATCATTTTTTATTTGTTAGTACGTTCGGGAAGGAAAACATCGCGAGGTAACCGGCATATCTAAGACCTAATCATTCGAGGACATGTGACATCCACCAACCCGCACTTTGCCAGGGTGCATAGATGGTCTGAACTCTCTCAACTCGTAAGATAGTTGTGAGAAGACCCGTTCCCAGCAGTGGGATACTAAAAAGTGTTGAAGTGAATACGTTCAGGATTAACTTTTCAATGGTCGTATGCTTATTAATATCAACATAATTTTATAGTCGATACGTTGTACCTACACTATAAATTATAGACCACGGGTGTGTACAATAGGTTGTCAACATTTTATTTTCAAGTCTATTGTATTACAGTCCTCCTTGACGTGTCCGTCAATGGCGAACCTGAAATAAAATGAAAATATGCTTTTATATTTTTTGAGACGCGAGTCTACATAAAAATAGTCCAATTCATATTTCTACCGAGCAGTGAATGACTGGCAACTACTGAGACATACTGTCAAAAAACTCAGTAGGCTTTATTCTTTTTTAAACTTGCCTTTTTCCTGGCAAAGACAGCTTAAACAGCAAAACTCAGCTAGCTATAAAGTCGGTCATAAGCCCTAATATAGCATGCGAAACCGAGCTAGGTTTTAAAAGTACACAGGACGCACAATAGAGCTGGGCCCCGATTCTAGCTCTTTGGAAATTTATCTCTAATAGAAATATTATAAAAAAAATGAAGATTTCATTAGTTTTCAATGACATCCGCCATTTTTTTCGACATTTATCTCTAATAGACATTTGTCTAATAAAAACGGCGATTTCTTTTGTTTTTAATGAATTTTTTTAAATGATAACCGCCATTTTTTCTACATTTGTCTATTAAAGATAAGTATCTAAAGCACGAAAAAAATGGCGGATGTAATAAAAAAACGAAAAAAAACGTTATTTTTGTTTGACAAATGTTTATTAGAGATAAATGTCTAAAGCGCGAGATTTGGCCTTCGTTATTGTAAATAGGTTTAGGAAAGCTTAGGACAGGTATTTTTACTAAGGCGTTTGGCATCCAGGTCTTGTATTAAAGAAATTCCGGAATATTGGTGAACTTGGTTCTATAAATACCTATCTATATTTACACAGTAAGAACAAAAAATTGAAATGAATTTGTATTTTTGAATGTACTGAAAAAACCCAAAAACTATGACAGGTACCTAGGTACACCTGTACCTAAGAATATCTAAAACTGATTGAGTACTTGTATCTACAAGTACTCAATCAGTTTTAGATATTCTTTAAGATGCTGAACGCCGCTGATTGAGTCTCTTGAGGCGATGTAGATTTAATACAAAAAGAACAAACCTTACTACTATTAAAAATACGAAAGTAACTATGTCTCACTTTCACGCCAAAACTACTGAACCGATTTGGATGAAATTTGGCATGGAGATAGTTCGAGATTAGGGCAAGGACGTACAATAGTTTTTATCCGACTGCGTATAAAAAGGTCGGTCTGAAGCCGCGAACGGAAAGTTGTTAACTATTCTACTGTACTTACGCTTAGTAAACTCATAACACCTCATAATATGGGTACTGCTAATTGATTCCAAGTACAGAAGTATCAATTTGACACAACATCAAAATGAGCAAAAGCAAATAGGTAAGCATTTAAAAAAATCGTACCACAGGTTATCGACTCATGGGACGCTTAAATTACGGGGCAGGCACATTTTTATCTTGTTTTTTGCCGAGCCTAGGGGTGGTGCACATTTTTTGGACTTATTTTTTTATCGAACGGTCCGAATGGAACACTTCAATGTAGAGTTAAACTGTCTGTATAACGGTAACTATGTTTTGTTTGGGTACGACGATTGGGGGGTTATCTTTTGTGTTTTTAGGATTGAAAGAAGCAATAATGCGGTGATTAGGCATTATTCCAGGGTTAGACAATCCATATTCTATTAAGTCCGTCTTAAAGATACCAGTTTTCCGACCAGGGCTCCACCCGCGTGTATGTCAGCTATAGCGCTAAACCATTAATCTTTTTAGCACAGTCGGATAAAAACCATCTGAAGTCCTTCCACAGGTTTTAAACTATCTCCATATCAAATTTCATCCAAATTGGTTCAGTGGTTTTAGCGGGAAAATCGCGACAGACAGATAGAGTACTACACATTGTTCTTTTGCGAATTAAAAAATACATTCAGATCAATCGCATTAAAGTTAATGAGTGAGAGTTTTTTACGTCATCACTAGAACTACGCGCTTAGAACTAGACTGGTATAGTATTATATTATCTGTGGAACTAGGAAAAATCACTCCGAGAACCGTGAGCTTGACGTCACACGACATTATAGCTCAATGTATAGTCTTTTCTTTAGATTACGTATAAAAAATACGTGTCTAATATTTTCAAATAATCTATTATGTCGGATTAAAAATAAAATTTAGTCATCTTGTCTATTAACTATAAATTTGACAAACTTTGTGGTGTTGACATAAATTACAAATGAACGTAAACTGTAATATATTGTGAGTTAAAAGGTAATATTTACTAGGTAGCCTAGCTTTTTAAGTCGAGCATGTACTTTCCACACTCATTCAATGCGTTATCTAAACTCTATTACAACTTTATCGGTTACTTCACTAACATGCAATCTTAGCAGCACATTCTATTCCAAAGTTTTGCGACTCCTATTTGGAACATAATTTGCCTTTTGAGTCAATCTGTCAGATTGACCCAAAAGGCATTAGATCTGGCCAAAATTGAAAGAAAATTAAATAATAGTATTGTCTGAAAAGACTTTGAAACGTCGGGATCTAAAATCTAAAATAAACCGCGATAAAATCCGTTAAAAAGTAGTTTTATTTCAAAATTAAATAAATTCGAAATTAGAATAGCAGATTTTCTTTTATTTGTGTTTTATGATAATTATTACAACAATAAATGTGTTTATTTGAATTAAGAATGCCACAAAACAATTGAATACCATGTGTACCTATGTTAAAAATAAAACGTGCCCCTTGCTTCAAATTAAAAGTTAACGGAGATTTGCTAATACATGTTTTGTCTCTTTCTCCCTTATGGTAGATATCTACATTGAAATCTTTTGACAGTGACAACTTAATATTGCGTTTTTATAGCGACGGGGGTTAGATGTTTGCATTTTTAGTACGTATTTGATTGACGTACAATTAAAACTCTAGCAATTAAAATACAAATAGGTTTTTAATTGTCTTTGTCATCTTGACATTTATTTAGGTACTGGCGACCCGCCCGAGCTTCACGGGTACAAATTATACACTCAAATCTTCCTCATGGATCATCCTGTGTATTAGTGACAACCGAATGAAAATCCGTTCAGTATTTTTTGAGTTAATTGCGTACAGACAGCGGAAGCGACTTAGTTTTATACTATGTATAGATATAGAAGAGACAAAATCTGTTTTAAATAAAGAGGCTAATAAGATTTTTATGAATAATAGAGTAAATAATTAGTGGAACGTCCGACCAATCTCAAAACCGTTTCAATTTCTTCAGTCTTGAGAAAACTTTATCGAAATTGGTCTATTTGTTTAAGCGTTGTGATGTCACAAAGTTAAATACAGATCAGATGCACACGTCGAACTTTTTCAATTTCACTGCAACCCTTTTTAGTGTCCCACTGCTGGACCCGGGTCTTCTCTCAACTAAATAGATAAAAGAGTTAGGCCTGAACACACATACGATGGCCAAGTGCGGTTTGGTGGGTATCACAATGTCCTTAAATGATTAGTTCTTAGGCATGCCGGTTTCCTCACGATGTTTTCTTTCACCGATATTGAGCAGATATTGAAACATGTGTGGGCACGACCGGGATCAAACCTGCTACCTTACATTTCAAAGCAGAGGCTAACACCGCTGCGCTGTCGTTGCTACAACTAGAGACAAGTGCAAACAGGGGTGTCATATAGTATTGTCTTAGATTTACGCGAATATCACAAATTGAAATAAAACTACTTTTTAACGGATTTTATTGCGGTGTATTTTAGATTTTAGATCCCGACGTTTCAAAGTCTTTTCAGACTTCATGTTCACGGGTGGACTGAGGTGTTTGACGTCCAAAAATATTAATCACAATTATTACTGACTACCTCCAAACATTAATATTTAAGTTGCGTTCCGATTTAAAGCAAACTGTAATTCTGAGTTGAAGAAAAAACCAAAACCCAAGTAAAATTGCGAAATAAACTGCGATAAAATCCGTTAAAAAGTAGTTTTATTTCAAGGGGTGTCAAATTTTTAACAATCGTGATTGAAATAAAACTACTTTTTAACGGATTTTATCGCGGTTTATTTTAGATTTTATTATTATTTTTTTTTTTTTTTATCGTGATTGATCAAGAGATAGAGGTCACGTCAATCCGTTCGCCTGAAACATAGCTACATCATGACTATCGTTGAACTTCACCCCTGATTGTGGACGTTAACCCTTAGATGATTGTATGGATAGTAATTTAAGAGCAACGGTAGCAGTTGATATCGGGCTCGCTTTTGAAATGGTCGCAGGAGTGATTCCCGGTCATCATCTCTGTATCGGTGAAGGAAAACATCGTGAGGAAACAGGCAATAGGCATGTCTAAGAACAAATCATTTGAGGACATGTTACATTTACTTAACGTGTATAATTAGGCCTAAAGTCTCTATCAATCGAAAGATAGTTGAGAGCAGACCCGTGACCAGCAGTGGGAGCCTAAAAAGGGTTGAAGGATTATCCCAGATGATATACCTCGGTGGTCCAGTGGTAAACTCCCATGTTTGATTCCTGGGTCGAGCATAAAGATTTTTCTATAGGCCGACCGTTTAACTCCCGTATCGCCATCTGAGGTACAAAGTCATAAAACATTAATTAAATCTCTTGTAGAACTGTTTAACCACAGATAAAAGTAATGTAAGACTATTCGTCACTAATATCCATATCGCTTGAATCATTATCAATGTCTGTGCAGCTTGAGGAGTCAGAATTTTGGCGATAGGCGATACGCGAGTTAAACGGTCGGCCTTATAATATCTATACGTAGAGAATTTTAGTTGCATCTCGAAATTTGGAATTGTGCTCGATGAACGGCAATAGGCTGTCGAGGTCGCCGTAGGACCTGGTGAAAAGTGGGTAATGAAATCATAAAGAATGAATGAAAATGAATTAAATGTCATTTGAATTTTTTTGACTGGCTTAGTGGGGTAGTGGTTAGTGACCCTTACTGCGAAGCCGAAGGTCGAGGGGAACGAGTGTTTGTTCTGTGTCAGGGTGTAATTTACCTTTAACATTGTGTAAGTATTCGTATTGATCAAAAAAAAAGTATTTAAGTATTACATCCGTTCCTAGTACCCATAACACAAGCAATATATTGCTTAATTTGGGATAGTTCTGTTTTTAAGTGTGAAAATATTAAATTATTATTAATCTTAATCCTCACAGCCCTCCGATATACACAGTAGCAGGCTTATTAATAAACATGCACTAACAATAAATAATTGTTTATAATGAACTTTATAATATATGTATTAGTGCGGGATAGTTCATTATCTCGACTCCACGCACACTGCTGTATGCTGTATTTAGTTCACGCAAAGTTTCAAGTTAGTAGTGATGGGCACAATGTATAAGATTATTAATAAATAATGCAAGTATTATTAATATAAATAAATTTAAAGGCTTTCGATTAAAAATCTGGATTATTAGACAACTATAGGTAGGCGTGAATTATTGGGTTTCTTAACTAACTTTATAAAATATTTATAGAATTATAAATGTATTACTTTACTAATAGGTATGATGGGAATTTTCTAAGACCTGAACAAAAATTGTAACAGCATTCTTTGACCTTTTCAGTTGTCACAGAAGAAGTTTTTTTTAACACAGCTTTTGTTTTAGTTTTAAATAATTAGGTGTAAAATGAAAGAAGATACAAGACACAAGTACCTATGTAGGTAAAATATAGTTTAGGTTAGAGTTTTAGTATACAGATTAATTTTAATTATATTATTTATTATTAATAGTAATTCTTAAAGGTAATAATAATAGATTAGCAAAAGACAGGGTAAAAAGCTTATTGAGAGTGGCCCATCATGTCCACCAATGGATTTGCTCATCATCATCATCATTGGCATAAGCGAATAATTGTTTTTTTTTATAGATTTTAAAGACAAATTTAATTATTAACATTTTTATTCAGAGGTGATCTGTGCACATCCCTATTCCCGCTGCGCAGGAGCATCGGTTTCTATTTTCTTTTATCAACGCATTGATTAATGCCGGTTGATTTGAATAATAATTTTCAGATACAAACGTTATTGTATGATAAATTTAGTGCAAATTGTAACGTGAAACCTTTCTTGAGTTATTGCTAGATATTGCTATCTAGGTATTTAATATTTAATAGTGAAGAATAGAAAGGCTGTATTGTTGCGTTAGCTATTCATAAATTGTAATTAAAAGATCTTTTAATTCTACTATATCTATGCCTTAACTTACACAATAAATTTTCAAAATTATACCTTTTCAGTATACACCTAAGCTGTTTGTCTACCGCCGCAGATAATAGGGAGTCGCATCAATGAGAAGATTAAATAATACTATTCCGCCCGCGGCCCGCATGGTCTCCGTCGCGTCGGTTGAATTTTGAAAAATCCTTTCATTTATTTATTTATTAGGAAATTCAACAGCTTATTCACATACTCACAACTTACTTTCTTAGTGCACTCTTAGACCTCACACGGATCCTATGTGTCAAATTTGTAGTCTCTAGATCCAGCGGTTTGGGTTGTGTTCTTATTTTATATTCAGAACTTTTGAGATCAAGGAGACGAGATGGGATGGCGGCTTAATAGGCGTGCGCTGCACGTCATCTTTGTCCCATTGAGGTTCTAGAAACAGTGGCGGTGGATATCCGGCATTACGTCTAATAATATCATTAATTAAAAAAAGCTCTTTAATTAAATCTTGTATTAATTGTATTTTTTATTTTAAGCTATTTCATTGGTACCCATATTGTAGAGGTTGGTATGAAAACGATAAGTCGCCATTTTGTACCGTCCGCCATATTGTATTCAAAATAGCGGCAGTTATAAAATCTTGTGTTGTCATAAAACTAAACGTGTATGCAAAATTTCAGCTAGATAACTTTAGTGGAAGTGAGTGAAATATTGATTGCAAGATTCCAGAACATACATACACGTGAAGTTAAATAAAAGTTTTTAAAAATACCTATTCCACATAATTAGATATTTACTACTAGTGGGTAAAAGAAAAATTAAAAGATTTCGAAATTCCCGCCACACAATGACAGATTAATTTTTCGCCGGCGGTTTTGCACGCGTGACCTGTATATTACATGACCAGCAGCGGGATAAAAGTTGCCTATAACCTTCCTTATTAAATGAACTATCTTACAGTGCTAGAATTTTTTAAACAAAAGCAGCAATAGTCCCTGAAATTAGCGCGTTTGACCAAACAAACAAACAAATAATCTCCTCAATTTTATAATATTAGTATAGATAAAAATAAACACCATTCGAGCAGCGGTGGCGCAGTGGTACTTACGGGCCTCACCTTACAAAATAAGGTCGCAAGTTCGAATCCTGCTCGTGCAAATTGCTATTCACACAAATATGTGTTTCTTTGTGTGAATTGTTTCATCTCCACTGCTCAGTATCGGTGGAGAAAAACGTCGCGAGGAAATCGGCATGTCTAAGAACTTATCATAGGAGGAGATGTGACGTCCACCAACCAGCATTTGGCCAGCGTGTGTGGATTAAGGCCTACTCTCTCTCTTCTCATATGATAGTCAGTAGTGGGACACTAAAAAGGGTTGCAGTGTGAAACACGATTCGCGCCAAAAACTGAACCATAAAGTTGAATTAAAATGATGAACCAATTCCCTCAAACAAATCCCTAGCATCGTACACAGCAAATAAACCATGACCGCCCTCTACACAGTACAGTAGAACGGGAGCGAGCGACATAAGAACGAACAAAACAACGTCCTTTCGAGGTGAAGGTCGAAAGAAGTAGCTGATGAACGATACACACTTATACAGAACAAATAAAACCGGGTTTGGAAGCGTCGTAGATTTATATAGAGCTGTTAGAACACATATTTTGTAACATTAATGTTTGTATTTCTGAAATGAGAACTGAAAAAGATGAAGGGGTGGAATTTTTTTTTCGACGGTTACATAAACTTGCAATGTTATAAACAAAGTCGCTGGATAAAATGTATTGTGAATTTAAGATATGAACAGAAAATTAAGAACTTAACATGAAAAAAGTGAATCAAGAGCAAAATAAAAATATGAAAAGATTTAGTTAGTAAACTGAGTATTGCTTCTTTGATAATGATATGTTTTATTTTTCAATAACCTAGAAAATAAAACTTACCTTCTTTAATCAATTCGTCTACAACCTATGATTTACTTTACCTCGATCTATCTACTTTACTTTACCTCGATCTATCTACTTTACTCGATACCCGTGTGTGTATATATCGAACATATTTAGAAAAAGGAGCGAACTCCGTTTTTTTTTAAATTTCCTTTTTTCATCCGTCTTCAAAAAGAAGGAGCTTCTCAATTCGACTATATTTGCTTTTTGTGTGTATGTTACGCGAGAATTCGTTAATTATTGATCGATCTTGATAACTTTTTTTTCGTTTCAAAGGGCGCACTTTTCAGTGTTGCCTTATAAATATTAAAATCAGTTTTAGCATGTTTTGATTAACGTTAAAAAATTATGTATTTCTTAAAAAAGTTATTATTCGTTGTATTGACAATAAAATCGATTTAAAACCAAAAATTAGTACAAAATCGATTAGATCAATTAGTATGTATTCAAATTGAAATAGGTGTTTTAACAGCTCTGTATAAGTCCCTGGCAGGGGTGGCGTAAGTCCGGTGGTCCTACACATCAGTTCGCTGTTACCACCTCCAGTCTTTTATAGTTAACACAGCTATCATAGCTTCTTGGTTGTTTATTGCTCCGTATATTGCTGTGTTGCTGTTTGTTGCTGTTCTGTTGCAAGGAAATTGTACGTCATTGCTTTATTCGTTTAATACGAAGACTTGTAGAATATGCGTGGAATAATTGGAGTAATATTTAGTTCTGCTTTCGATTAATGAGATAATATTTTAATTATTAGTTATAGTAATAATGTTGATAGTGTATATTGTCGTGCCTTGGAGAGCACGTTAAGCTGTCGGTCCCGGTGGTCATTTAACACATCTATGATAATCGTTACATGTAGTGAGAAGCCAATATAATCTGACACCTGGTCTAACGTTCTCGGCTACTGGTTCCCTACGGGTTTCGAGGTCTGATGGCAGTCGCTCGTATAATTCTGGTAGCTAGCCACATCAGGTTAGACTTGGAGCCGACCCCAATAGAAATGGAAAAAAGGCAAGGGGGAATGATGATGATGTTTATAGTGTTTATTAATAAGTGCATGCTTTTACTTCAACCCTTGTTAGTGTCTCACTGCTAGGCACGGGTCTTCTCTCAACTATTTTACGAGTTAAGAGAGTTCAAGCCTTAATCCACACGGCACCACATGCGGGTTGGTGGATGTCACAAGTCCTTGAATGATTAGTTCTTAGACATGCCAGTTTCCTCACGATGTTTTCCTTTACCGAATTTGAACAGCGACAATTTAACAATTCACACAAAAATGTGTGGGCACGAGATGGAATCGAACCCGTGACCTTTTATTTCTAATGCGAGGCCTATACCGCCGCTCTAGCTAGTCAATAAAAGAATACAAAGGACTCGTTTACCCTAATAAATTTAATAATTCATAACAAACTTTTTACTAGTTAAATTAGAAATGATAACTTCCTTCAAGAAGTTTCAAAGACAAATCCAAGTAACATTGTTTAGACAAGGAATAGAGAGGGTTATTACAATAAGACGGACCTCATTAAAGTCGGGATACGTAATAAAGTGTGGCATTATTCTCGTACAGACAATGTAACTTAGCTGTAAATTACTTACTGTCGCCAAATAGCGCATCAGCGCATAGTTTGTG
Organism: Meganola albula; assembly: GCA_936450015.1. NCBI lineage: Eukaryota > Metazoa > Arthropoda > Insecta > Lepidoptera > Nolidae > Meganola > Meganola albula. The sequence goes on along the minus strand of OW388155.1, from coordinate 4,079,673 downwards.
TTTGTCCAATGGCACAAAATCTCTGTCTATAGCTTAAACAGTCATTCATTCCCCCTTGCCTTTTTCCCATTTCTCTTGGGGTCGGCTCCCAGTCTAACCTGATGCGGCTAGCTACCAGAATTAAACGAGCGACTGCCATCTGACCTCGAAACCCGTAGGGAACCAGTAGCCGAGATGGTTAGACCAGGTGTCAGATTATATTGGCTTCTGACTACATGTAACGATTGTCATAGATGGGTTAAATCACAACCGCGACCGACGGCTTAACGTGCTCTCCGAGGCACGGAGGGTAGTCCCTCAACCAACCAGACACCGAAACAAATCTTTGTTGTTACACAAATATTGTCCGGGGCGGGAATCGAACCCGCGACCTCCCGGGCACAGTATAGCCCAATCGGACGGTTTACACCGCTCGACTACCGAGGTCGTCTATAGCTTAAACAGTGGTCGTTATAATCTTTATTTTCATCCATCCAAATCCAGGCCTCTAGGCAAAGTGACGGAAAGAAACGATACAGAAAATTCGAAAGAATAAAATGTGTGGCATTGACATTCAACTTCGAAATGTCACGTGACAATCTTATATCAACCTCTATGTGTAGCCCTGAGCCTGTTCACGCGCGCTGTCGACACTGGCTTTATCACTCAATTTTGATGATTCTCTACCAAAGAACAATGACATTCACCAACGCACAATTGGTCTGCGTGTGTAGATTATAAAAAAATAAAAAATAAAAGATTAAAGATTATGGCCTCAACTCTTTCATTTCTCTAGATAAAAAGAAGAACCAAGACCGTAACTGGGATGACACGAATACTTTAAGTTTCATTCACTCATTGCGTGTCGGAATCTCAGATCGTGTCTGGATTAGCGCTCAAATTCTACCAACTTATAAATAGTTGATAGTAGACCCTTGCCCAGCTGTATAATGCTAAATGGCTGTTACTTTAATTGTGTCGGACTCTCTTACTTATTTTAAGTTTCATTCACTCATTGTGTGTCGGAATTCTAGTACCATTGGAACAAACGTAGACAGGGCGCGAACTTGTGTCCCGTTCTATTGTGTGGACTTGAAACAATAATCTGGATCTGTTGTAATGAGTCGACGAGCCAACGGCTATTGCACACTGTACACTTCCATTGGTGGTTCTCTGTAATTTTGTATTGAATTAGTACACTGAAACAGATTAATGTATTATTTGATTAAGAAAAATACTAATATATTGAATAGGTGTAGGGGCTGAGTCACCTTCGTCCGTGGGTGTGCACCTATAATTGAATCCCTAGACGTGGTGACCGGGTGGTGCAAATCAGGTGGCAATAAACTGGTGGTAGGTTTCAGACGTGGTTAGTCAGAAGCCTAATTTAATCTTTTACTGGTATGGGTTTCGAGGTCTGATGGCAGTCGCTCGTATAATTCTGGTAGCTAGCCCCATCAGGTTTGGCTGAAAGCCGACCCCTACAGAAATGGGAAAAAGGCAAGGGAGATGATGATTTTAAAAGGTAAATTTTTAAAAAGCAGTCTTAATGCTATCATTTCGGTCCTTTTTAGCGTCCCACTGCTGGGCACGGGTCTTCTCTCAACTGTCTTACGAGTTGAAAGAGTTTAAGCCTTAATCCACTCACGCTGGCCAAGTGCGGGTTGGTAGATGTCACATGCCCTCACGATGTAGGTACTCCTTCGCCGATATTGAGCAGCGGAGATGAAACAATTCACACAAAGATGTGTGGGCACGACCGGGAATCGAACCCACGATCTTATATTTCAAAGGCGAGGCCCGGACTGCTGCGCCACCGCTGTTTATTGCTATAATGCTTAAAAATAATATTTGCGTCCATTGAAGCTGTAGGTACCTAAGATCTTAAGCCCGGCTCCTTATGCAAATTTTATGAGACATTATTATCTGAAAACAGCGCTTGAATTGCTTAATTGTTCGAATCAGACGTCTTACAAACAAAAACTACTACAATTGATGTTTTTGGCAACAAAGCGATATGACACGCTTACAGCGATTTAATTTTGAATGCTTAAAGTTGTTTGTCTAGTCAGTTTAAGGGCCTTTGAGCTGCATTTGTAGATTAAGAGAATCTCAGGAGACAATAGGTACCTAGCCTATGTGATACTATGTGTATCCCTTGGAATTATTACACTATCTTATTCCCCCATCACCGTTCTTTCATCGGACAAGTAGAGGTACTGCTATGCGCCACGGATCACCTATGGCATCTATCTTTCCCGATAGCTATAATCTGCCTTGGTAGGTAAGCGTGTTCGCCTAATACTAAGCGAAGTAAAGAATTTTCTAATATCCTAATTGCAGGATCAAGTTTTAAATTGCCCTTTGAAAGGGCGGCCTCACATTTGAATTATAAAGTTTCAGGCTCGATTCACGATTCTATCGCCGCTGCTCAATATCGTTGAAGAAAAACATTATGAGGAAACCGGCATGTCTAAGAACTATTCATTGGAGGACATGTGACAACCACCAGCCAAAACTTGGTCAGCGTGTGTGAATTAAGGCCTGAACTCTCTCAACTCGTAAAATAGTTGAGAGAATACGCGTGCTCTGCTGTGGGGTGCTAAAAAGGGTTGTAGTGATAATTAAAAATACCTACCTACTCTATAATGCGTAAATATTAGGTAAATTTTAAATCAATCGAACCTCAAAAGTTCTAAAAGTTTTATTCCCATCGTGTTTTTTTAAATTATAAAGTTAGTATTATCTTAGATTTACGCGAATATCACACATAGAAATAAAACTACTATAAAACAGATTTTATCGCGGTTTATTTTAGATTTTGGATCACGACGTTTCAATCTATGGATCTAAAATTTTAAATAAACCGCGATAAAATCCGTTATAAGGTAGTTTTATTTCAATTTTTAAATGATTTTTTAACCTACTTTATGGCATAATAACTGCGAAGTTATGTTCTTAGAACAATCAGTCAACAGTTATGAAATTGTGACAATAACATAGAATTATGCAGATAGTCACAGCTATTAAACAAGTCCCTTTAATAGAGAAGATACGTCATCGACACCTTCCAATCAGTCTGATTCTCATCAGGCCTTAAGCAGCGATAATAGACACATCAAGCGCCGCCATAAAAGATCTAATTGTTCTTTCTATTGTTCCAATGCAGTGTTGAGGATCTAGGAAATTATAGACTGGTTGTATTTTTTTTACAAACGACGATGGGCCGGTGGCTTGGTCGGTAAGATACTTGCTTTTCACGCCGCAGGTCGTGGGTTCGATTCCCACCCGAGACAAACATTTGTTTAAATATGTCTGTTTGTCTTTGTCTGGGTGTAATTATCTATGTTTATGTATTTATTTACAAAAGAAAAGTATTAAATGTAATTACCAGTTATCTGGTTTTCGTAGTACAAGCTCTGCTTAGTTTGGGATCAGATGACCGTGTGTGTTAATGTTCCACTATATTATTATTATTATATTATTTTTTATTATTCTGCGATAGGCTGGCGCTTGACTACAACTTGCCTGATGTTAAGCAATGGTGTAGTCTACGATGGAACGAGCCAGCCTAGTATATCGATTCACTCGTAATTACGAATGATTATCGGTGAGAAGATGGCAGTGGAATGAGCGTCCATATGGTTAAAAACTTTAAAGTAGCAACAATTCCGACCCATCCTCTCTGCATGGTGTCATCAGACACGCTGTCTTTATTTTCAAAATAAAACGATTCAATTGGTTAAAATTCCTGTTTCTGATTGATCTAGAGATGCGTCTTACTTTTCTCTATTGAATGACATTCAAAATACAAAATGAATTTAAAGACTTCTGATTTAAAGACTTTAGAACTTAAATCGGTTCGACCGTCCTTGGACGGCTCACCGAAAAAGTCCGGTGTACCAATAAAGGCCCTTCTGGCTAATTGGGTTAGGTCATCCTCAAAAAAAAAGTTAGAACTTAAGCGACGATATGTGCTTTTGTAAAATATTGTACACTTACAAGGCTAAAATAATGTTGCATTAATTTATACATATTTATTACGAATACAATCAGAAAATATGAAGGAAATAAATGAGTGTTTTAACACTCTATCCGTTTGTAGTCTTAGACGCAAGTCGTAACAATTAATTGGCATAAGTACTAGGCGAGCCTCGATAATTTGTGCTTGTATCAGTAGGTGACTCATTCCATACGTCTTACACAACACTAGCAACTTGCCCCGACTTCGCACTTCGATTGTCTAGGTGTGGCTTTCTAATAATAAAAAAAATTAAAAAGAAATTGGAGTTAGATTATTAGATGGTGAGGACATCACGGGTGAACGACTGGATCAATTTCAATAATTCTTTTTGTCGCTTGTTATTATGTCAGCATATAATTATCATTATTTACCATACAGGTTCTTAGGAAAGAAAATACCTATTGTGAAACTAGTTCAAACGATTAAAATAAACCATTAACCTTAGCGCTATTACATACCTACAAATAAACGTTTTAAATATAATGCTATGACGTTAGAAGCATTTATAATATATGCATTTAATAAATATGTCATGTTCGTAGATCATACTTTTGGAACAAAGATGTTTTTGGTCAAGATGACAGACAAAGACAAACGAATTAAATTAAAATATATTTTTTAATCAGATAACATGATCCATAATGGTTAGTAACAATTGATACTTACAAACTATGTTAGTGAGTACAAATTATTTTATTTTATTATAAACCTATTTTAGCTATGATGAGCTTATACGACGTTTATGAATACGGGGGTTTGTTTCTGACTGATATCCTTAACTGGACGTGCATTGCAAAACAAAACATGATACAAGCATAGTCTTATCTCTTTCTACTCATCTCTAAATGATAGAGATGAGTAGAAAGAGACAGTGCTTGCGACATGTTTTCTTGTGAAATTTACGCCACTGGAAACTAACGCCGTGCCACGGGACACTGCGTCGGGCGGTGTGACTGGCGATTTTGTAGTTCATTGCCTAGTCGCGTTCACTTATCTTTAGACAATTCTAAAGCAAATACGCAATGAGTGTATATGAATTTGTGTGCAAGTTAGTGGTATTCTAGCGCATAAATTTACTTAGGTAGGTAGCTGTATTGTAACTACATACTTGTGTAAAGTTTTCAAATAAATCACTTTTCCATACATTTCAAAATAACATTATTGTCTGTGGTTTGACATTTTGTGCTGGCGCTACTTTTGCTAGGTTTATGGTATGAAGTTAGCCGCGAGTCCAGTCCTATTCTTATTTGAAACGCATAGTACACACTGTAAGTATAATCACACCTTCATTACATTCTTACTGTACCTTCACACTATTGGCAGTATCATATTAACAAACAAACACATTAACCATATTACATTTACAGATATAGGTACGATGATATTAATCAATGACGTCATATAACAATTATATGGCCTATTATATTAAGTCAGAGTTGTTTAAACGATGTCTCTTTGCTATATGGGTTTTGGGTTACACTGTGGGTGGTTTACAAGATTGTTTTCAATCCTAATTTTAACTATATTTCCCAGTAAGTATTTTTCTTCAAGACATACGGCATCCCTACTAGTATTATAAATGCGAAAGTAACTCTGTCTGTTTGTCTGTTACGCTTTCCCGCTTAAACTACTGAAACGATTTGGATGAAATTGGGTATTGAGGTAGTTTGAGACAAAAGAATGGACATAGGATAGTTTTTATCCGACTGCGCTAAAAGAAGGTAATGTTTTGGCGCGATAACCGACATCCGCGGGCGAAGCCGCGGGCGGAAAGCTAGTTATTCATAAAAAAGTTATAAGACTCTTTAGTAAAAATCCGTTGAAACCCGGCCAAACTTCTAATATTATTTATTAGGTAGGCAACAGAGCAGCGGTGGTGCAGTGGTACGGGCCTCGCCTTAGAAAAATAAGGTCGCGGGTTCGAATCCTGGTCGTGCCCACACATCTTTGTGTGAATTGAACATTGATTGCGGAGATGAAACATCTCTACTGCTCAACATCGGTGAAGGAAAACATCGTGAGGAAACCGGCGTGTCTAAGAACTAGTCATTCGAGGACATGTGACATCCACCAACCCGCACTTGGCCAGCGTGTGTGGATTAAGGCCTAAACTCGAAAACCCGTGCCCAAAAGTGGTACTAAAAAGGGTTGAAATAATCAAGTACCTAGGTAACGAGGTACCTACTGCTCACCAACGTTAATTCAATTAGGGATTTCTCAAGTTTAAGGTTAATTAAATGTAAAATAGTTTTGTCAGATTATTTAAAAAAGCTAAATATGCCGATATGGAAAAGTTACTCAAAGTGGTAAAATAAAAATAAAAAATTTAATTTTAAGTTATTGGGTAGTTATTATATTAATATTATATTTAAAATAAGTTTTTTTGTGTAATTATTATTATTCTTAAGTTGTTATTATATAAGTAGTGGTAACAATCCGTAACACAGGTTCCACCTAGTTCGGGTTAAATTGTAATTATTAGCTTAATTTACTATTTTTATTGATTTATGAATGTACAATGACCACTTGATTTGAATAAAATTTTATTTATTACTAGCGGACCCCGCAGACGTCGTCCTGCCCGGCAAAGCAGTGCCACCTGCCGGGTCCTAAAACAGAATACGACCTTTAAAGATTTCATAAAAATCGGTCAAGCTGTTTCGGAGGAGGTTTCTTTTATTTTTCTCTGCGTTAAAACCATCCTCGTACTTCAAGGGTTATTCTAAAAAAAGAATTAGTGAAATCGGTTCAGTCGTTCTCGAGTTATGCGCTTACCAACACATTTTGCGATTCATTTTTTTAATATAGAAGATTATTTATTTATTATTATAATTACTAAAATATTTTTATGAAATCGTTTTATACGTACCTATCAGCGGAGAAGGGTGGAAGTCTGACAAAGGGAAGCCATCGCAAAAATTTCTTACTTAGGAAAATAATATCTCTTTATTACCGTCACCGATCGTTCTTACACTTGATGCGGTACTTATTTTCGTTGCTATTTAAAACTTTTAAACGTCACATAATATGTTATTAAGTACGTGTGATATTAAAAAAAATAATAATAATAAAAAATAATAATAAAAAAAATAATAAAAATAATAATAATAATAAATAAAATAAAATAAAATAATATATTGACCATTCCCTAAATTGAAGCCGATGGGTATCGGCTTGTATGGACTCTTCGCCACTTATCCAAAAGGGTGTAACAAAACATTGTCAAAAGTGGACTTACTACCTTTTTACTTTGTTGCATATTTCGCCACATATACAAAAGGGGTGTAACAAAACAATGTTAAAAGTAGACTTACTACCTTTTTACTTTGTTGCATATTTAGAAAACTTTTTAATTCCCACGTAGGTACGTACACTAATACAAATTGAGGTACCTTTTAAGGCGATTGGACACGGCTGTACCTTTAGCCACAATATTAAATATTTGACTCAACATGCAAACGACAATTTCTACTTAATTGTCTAATTGATTATTTAATTATTGTGTAAAAAATGTTATACTTTAATAACCGTTATATCTGTAATTTACATAAATGCCTTCAAGTCACGAGTGAATCGGTATTTACTGGGTAAGCGCGTTTCATCGTAGACTGCATCATTGCTCAGCAGCAGGCAAGTTGTGGTTAAGCGCAAGCATATAACAGAATAAAAAATAACTATTATGGTTTTTAATGGGTAATAGTCATTGCTGGTCCAACAACCCTGTTACCCTCAAGGTCCCATAGGGATGAAGTAAGTTTTGGGTAAATTTAATTACTCTTACCTTCTGGTAACTGATTAACGTAAAATATTTTCATAAAGCCTTACTAATATTATAAATTAGCTTCCGCCTACGGCTTCGTTCGCGTGGTACTTATCGGGATAAAAAGTGTTAATACAGACCATGATCTATCTCTGTGCTAAATTTCATCCGATTCCGTCCAGTAGTTTTTGCGTGAAAGAGTAACAAACATCCATACTTCAAACTTTCGCGTTTACAATATTAGTAGTATGAGAAAGTCTATCTGTCTGTTTGTTGCGCTTTCACGCTATAATTACTTAACTGATTTGGATGGAATTTGGTATGGAGACGGTTTGAGACCCGGGGAAGGACATAAGATAGTTTTTTTAGCCGACTGCACAAAAAGAGGTCGTTTAAATAAGTCAGCTGTTTTGCAGATATACTGTACTGGCGTAATATTATTATTAAGGGATTGCTCTTGTGAAAAACTATGCTGAAATAAGCTAGTAAATATTATGCTTAAAGAAGTGGCGAAGAGTCCATAGAAGTCAATCGGATTCCCTTTAGTAATTAATATAATATATAGTGGGACATTAACACACACGGTCATCTGATCCCAAACTAAGCAGAGCTTGTACTATGGAAACCAGATAACTGGTAATATACTACATATAATACTTTTCTTTTGTAAATATATACTTAAATATAGATAATTACACCCAGACACAAGACAAACAGACATATTTAAACAAATGTTTGTCTCGGATGGGAATTGAACCCACGACCTGCGGCGTGAAAAGCAAATATCTTACCGACCACGCCACCGGCCCGTCCCTTTAGTAATTGATTGATATCTTTTACTTTATTAAAACAATGTTACGCTTAATAGTTTTAAATAGTCCACTTGTGAACATGAAGTCTGAAAGACTTTGAAGCCTCGGGATTTAAAATCTAAAAAAACCGCGATAAAATCCGTTAAAAAAGTAGTTTTATTTCAATGTGTGATATTCTCGTAAATCTAAGAAAATCTTTATATATATAATTATTCTGTGAGTGTGTATGTCACTGAACTTCTATCAAACGACTGGACCGATTTTGATGAAATTTTTTGTGTGTGTTCAAGGGGATCTGGGAATGGTTTAGATTCACAATTTTGCGCGGTACGAAGTTCGCTGGGGCAGCTAGTACTATATAGTTTTAAATAGCATCAAAAATAAGTAGGTACCTATAATATGAAGGCGGTGGTCTCCATAGAAACATCGGTGATGAAATTAAAGAAATATTATTTTCTTTTTATTCCAAAAATCAAAAAAATTCATAATGTAGCAACTTTTTGATCCGGCTTCCCTTTTTCAAATTCCGTTCGCCACTGGCTTATAGTAAAACAATTTAATATTTATATTTATCATAACGGGCAATTAACGCGCTCACCTTTAATTTGGCTCTACGTTTCGACACGGGTTGCACCGTTTGTGGTCGCAAGCAGACTGATCCAGAGACAGAGCTCCGCTGATGACGGCGGCCGTGGAATAACATTTTGTTTAACTACCGTCACTTGTAATATAATTTAACTATTGTTAGGGACCCTACACACTACACTCATTATGTCCGAATGTCCGACCTTCAAATACCGAGGTCGAGTTAACTCTAAAACTGTATTCCACGCCGAGATTAGTTTGTAGCCACTTTCCCGATTGAAATTTGCATATTTCTTGATTTCAATCGCTTCACCTACTACTCTGAAATAAAAGTGTCGATCTGTGGAAAGGACTTGTAAAACAATTTGCGAATAAGCTTAAGGCGTAAGCGGTTGCAGTTAAGCAAAATGTACATAACCAACTATCCGCTGACCCACCCTTATAAATAATAGTGGCAAGGCGCCCGTCCGTACCCCATCCCCCCTTTAAGGGTACCCTCCGGATCTCATTTCCAAATTGCATTTCGAAACCGAATCTCGACCTTACTCTTATCACCAATTAATGAATATAATACCTTATTTAAGAGACATAGAGTTGGATTTCAAGTGTGTGGGTGGTAGAATTAAGTGTTTAGTCGCCAGGTCATTCAAGGAGGCAACTCCAAGCACTAACTTGTATAATGAGATATGATAATAAACGCTTCAGTTGAATATTGATGTCGACAAGTTAGGAATGCATTCGCCATGTTTACTGCTGCTAAGAACGTATTATTTTGAATTTAAGTAGATACCAGTGGTGAAGAGTCCATAAAAGCCGAATCCCATCGGCTTCCCTTTAGGAAAATGGCTAATATTACGTACTTAATAATATATTATGTAACGCTGAAAAGTATTAATCCACACACGCTGGCCAAGTGCGGGGTGGTGGATGTCACATGTCCTCGAAGGATTAGTTCTTAAACGTGTCGGTTTCCTCAAGATGTTTTCCTTCACCGATATTGAATAGCAGAGATCGGATTTATAAGTGATAAACGGCAATAGGCTCGTCCCCTATTACGTATGGGTCTTAAACATGTCTGGCGAAAAGTGGGTAATAATTACCAGACCTTCGAGTTATACGCTATGTTTATGCGCAGCGGTGGCGCAGCGGTACGGACCTCGCCTTAGATTTATAAGGTCGCGAGTTTGATTCCCAGTCGTAAAAATAAAACGTGCAATACATTTTTAATTTTTAAATGTTGTGCATGTCTGTAGTTGATGTAAACACTATAGATAGACCGTTTAACTCGCGTATCGCCATCTAAGGTACGACGTCATAAAACATTAATTAAATCTCTCAAAGAACTAATTAACCACAGATAAAAGTAATTTAAGAATCATCATCACTGTCTGTGAAGCTTGAGGAGTCAGAATCTTGGGGATAGGCGATATGCGAGTTAAGCGGTCTATCTATAGTACTGTTCCAAAATGTCTATTTTATATAGGTCTACTTTATGGCTCAGAATTATAATTTACTCTGAGTTTTATGGGGTTTATGTGGCTAGCCTAAATAAATAAATAAATAGATATGCTTTTGGTGGTCTAGTGGCAACTAGACCACCAGAAGCATATATATGTATGTATTTAAATTTTTATTAAATAAGTACAGTATAAGCTGACCTCTAGTTGTACGGAAATCCTATACAATGCGAGATCAGCTTATACTGGAAATATATAGCTTGATGTGTAGCCGGGTGTACTGTGTGTAAGCGCTGGTATACAATTTACGAGATAATAAATTACAGTAGGTGAGGTACACTTGACGTGTTGGAATAATAATTTTACGGCTATCTTATTAAGGAAGTTAATGTCTCATTAGGAAAGTTTCCATTGTTCTGTGACGGACGATATTAACGGACGTCAAAATATGAACAATGCGACTTATAATATAACTTCGTAAAGAACAATTGACAACGTACAAATTTGGTTACTCTATGTACTACTAGTGATGTTTACCTGCAATGTTATAATAAATATAAATATTATATTTATAATCTTATGTAATATATAAACTCTTAGTATTGTCTTAGATTTACGCGAATATCACACATTGAAATAAAATAACTTTATAACGGATTTTATCTCCATTTCCACCCGTGAACATGAAGTTTAAAAAGACTTTAAAACGTCGGGATCTTAAACCTAAAATAAACCGCGATAAAATCCGTTATAAAGTAGTTTTATTTCAATATCAAAACTCTTTTCTCTCTCAAAATAGTATGTAGTTTAGTAATTTAGTAAACGATACTTCTGTAATATCTCGTCTAGTTCACCTATTTGTCTCATGGTTGGTTCGTAAATCATTGGGAGCACCAATCCGTCAGTCTAAGGCGATATCGTGTCGCATGCAATTTATTTGACGTGCGTTTTGTCACAGAAATTTAGAGAATCGCTTACACTGAAACTTTCATCAGTTAATATAACATTGATTTGTTATTAATAATTCAATTTGACAGTAATATTTGTTTCTATAATTATATCTATTATTTTACTTAATATTCGTAATAACGTAGAGATATTTATCGGGGGAATTAATTATCCATTTCCAGAAAACATATTATCAATTTAAAACAAATAAATAAACTAAAATTTCACTCAATTTTAAAAAGTAATCACCCAAATACTTAACTCAAAAAATATGTCCATAACTTGTTATGGCATTTTTCACTTAGTAGATATAAAAAATAAAAGGTATAATTTTCGCGATTGGAAATACGTAGTTATTATTTAAATATCTTAGGTTATAGCCTTATTTTAAAACCCAGTTTTAGCATTTTTCCTAAAATTACTAATTATTATTAACTTATTAACAAAGTATTTCACAGAAGGATATATGTGTTGTTGATAAAATTTCCAACATATAACGCTATCCACGGTGTAAAATTAAACTTATTTTTCCTTCAATTATCTGTACTTGTATCTGAGTACGAGTTGTCAATATAAAAAGTCTACTATCATGAACCTGTCAAGATATTACTTATAATAAATAAATGTACAACACTATTTTTAACCTATTCTATTTTTAAGTTATTTTATTTTATTTCTAGCATTTTATTTCTTTTTCATTAATCGTTGAAAATGCTAGTAATAAATAAATTAAAAAAAAAAATCCTTTTTATTAATCGTTTCACCACGCAAAGTAGACGCACAACTGACGTCGAGTTGCGGAAATCCAAGCCCGCTACAATTTATTAATCGTTTGGAGAGATAAAAATGAATAGGAAAACAATTTTTTACACGTTCAAGATAGTTTTTGAAAACTTTTTTCGTTTTGACTAACTCGTACTGTCAAATATAAATATAACTATACAGATATTTTCATTTACAACAATGGGAACACACTCTTCAAATTCAACGTTCAATGTACACATACTTTACTCGCATTGTCGGAATAATTACAATAAATTAACCATAATCTTGCACTTGTTTTAATTTAATGGCTGCTAATAGGTTGGTTTCAACAAAAAACTTGATAATTTTAATGAAATTGCCATTAAGATAGAACAAAACAATGTACCTTTCTGGTCGAGTTTGTGGTAAGTTAAGATTTGTTTGTGAAGGCACATTAATTGTTCTTTAAATACTGTAAATACTGTTACTTGATATTATGTAAAAATATTTAAATCATGTTAGTAATTATTTAATGAATATTGTAATAAGAATTTGCTTAAATACAGTCCAACTTTAGTGAGAGTTGGTTATAGATACGAGTAGTTAGATGCATAAATGTTGGTACTTTTTCTTGCGGATGACCTAGCCCTGACTGGAAGGGCCTTTATTGTTTCACCGGGCTTTTTTGATGAGACGTCCGAGGATGATCGAACCGATATTGTTACAAATAGTTACAACCACTTCAACACCACCATTCTAGAGTTATTAAAGTATTACATTGGTTTACTTCTTCATAGACAAAAAAACAATAATTTAATTTTTTTTTTACATTAGCAATACACAGCTGCACTATCTTTTTGAAGCGACTCACGGAATTTTCAACATCCGTAACTTGTGAGTCCAATATTTATCGTTACGATACTCGTTCAGATTGGCTGGTAAAGCGGACAGAGGTAGATAGAAAGCATTACCAGGGACCTTACATTAGCAGGTTTAAAAAAAATATATTATAATACCTACATACAACTGCTCTACCTACAGTACATATATTTATTCATACTCGCCGTTCGGTACTTTAATAGCTTATAAAGGTTCTTGATGCTTCACTTCAACCCTTATTAGTGTCCCATTACTGGGCACGGGTCTTCTCTTAACTATCTTACGAGTTGAGAGGGTTTAGGCCTTAATCCACACACGCTGGTCAAGTGCAGGTTGGTGGATGTTACATATCCTTGAATGATTAGTTCTTAGACATGCTGGCTTCCTCGCGATGTTTTCTTTCTCCGATATTGAGCAGCCGCGATGAAACAAGTCACACAAAGAAGTGCGGGCACGACAAGGAATCGAATCCGCGACCTCAAAAATCTAAGGCGAAGCCCGTACCGCTGCGGCACCTCTGTTGAAGCTTACGTAAATCTTAGTTACTTACCCCCGTACTCATAAACATCTTATATGCTCATTATAGCTAAAATAGGTTTATAATTCGTTTGTCTTTGTCTGTCATTTTGAAATTTATACTAATAAGATAGAGACAAAGTCCATTTTACCTAAAGAGTCTTATAAGAATTTTATAAATTAGACCGTTAGTTTAGGAAAGTTTTGATGGATTGCCAATCCATCATAACATACATTATATTATATACATCCATTAACCACGTAAGTAAAATAAAATAAACTACTGTTCTTCAATTGCGATACTCCTATCTTTACTCGGGCGAACCTTGTACTTTATAAGGGTATCCGCAACAGTAAAATACCACCTGTAATCCTTTCTAATATTATAAAAACGAAAGTAACTCTGTCTGTCTGTCGCGTTTTTACTATTTGCTTTGGAGATAGTTTGAGAACGGAGATCGGAGGAGGACATAGGATAGTTTTTATCTGTCTGCGCAAAAAGAGGTTACCATTAACCTCTAGCGGGATAACCGAGATACGCGCGGGCGGAGCCGCGGTCGGGAAGCCAGTTAATAAAGTACCTTTAAAATGTATTCTTTACTTAAAACTTAAAAGTTGACAGGAACATCGAAGGGGGTTCGGTCGATAGTTAATTCTGTCGGTACTACGGAGGGGGTTAATTAATAATAACGGCGTATGGGTGATTAATGAAACTGTACCCTACCTAATTTATAGTTGGACTTACGCCCCGCCCCGCTCACCCCTCCGGCCCAAAGCAAACTAAATATCCAATACCTCGATGTTAACTGTTAGGTGGATCGTCTTGATACTTGCTTACAAGATGGTTAAATATATTTTGAACTATTTCAATAAAAATCTGAAAAAATTAACAACTATAAATATAAATGAGGCCATTTTGAAACATTAACAAAAATCTGAATTTAAAGTTATGTTAAAAAAAATAAATAAAAACAATTCATAAAAATATAACGATATGGGTAAAAAACGTACTAGTAAAAAATTATAAGATTTGAAAATTATTATAACTGACGGGTCAGTTGGTAGGTGTGGTTGGTGCTACTTCTTTTATTTGCAGCAGGTTGAGGGTTAGATTTCCTTTCAGAACAGACATTTTATGGGCATGAACTACGTCTGTTTGTCTTGAATCTAGGTGTAATTCGTAGAAAAAAAATAGAAAAGTAGTAAGTACCTATATCAGTAATCTAGTGTCCATGATAAATAATAAATAAATAAATATTCTGGGACATTAACACACACGGTCATCTGGTCCCAAGCTAAGCAGAGCTTGTGTTATGGTAACCAGATAACTGGTATATACTATACATATAATACTTTTCTTTTGTAAATATATACTTATAATAGATATTTACACCCAGACTCGACACAAACACAAATGTTCATCACTAATGTTTGTCTCGGATGAGAATTGAACCCACGACCTGCGGCGTGAAAAGAAAGTATCTTACTAACCACGCCACTAGCCCGTTAATGATACTATAAGTTCTACTTAATTTGGTAACAGATGTCCTTCTCTGTTCAATGTACTAACATACCTACTATTAATTTTCCTGTAGCAACATGTATGTAGCTAAACAAAATGTAATACTCAAGTATCAAAATCAGTTGTTCCCATTACATTATTATGAAGACAAGTACGAGCAGTGTATTCGGACTTTGAAAATCTAATTACGTAGCCGGTACCCTTACCTCGATCGCTCCTTCGCGCCTCCCCGCACCGCCGCCGCGCCGCCCGAGGCGCTTTCCACTACCTCACCGAATAAGCCAAAAAGTCGACACTTGTTGACTCGTCCCCCACAAATTCCAAAAAGGAATAAAAATAATAAAGTAAATAAAATATAAGAGATAATTGGTCTTTAATTAGCTTCTAATAATACTTAATAATATTCTGGGACATTAACACACACGGCCATCTGATCCCAAACTAAGCAGATATGGACAGTGTAATATGGAAACCAGATATGGACCAGTGTCTGTATTGACGTATATTGTTAGTATTTTTTAACTCACTTTATTTTATGAAACTTTACCAACATTATTAATTAATCTAAATATCAACTATTGTCTAAAATGAAAAACTTAACTAAAATTTACATTTAGCGAATATGATGTCTAAGATATGAAATGTTCAGACACCATTGGAAAACCCTAAGTTTGTCCAGGGCGCACGAATTATACATGGTGTATTAATACGGTGTTCAACTATTGCTAGTGAAGTTTTAATTCGATAACCCACCGACTGCCCGCCACCCCGTCTGTCTGCTCCGAAATAATGTATTTATGGACGATACCGCGGCCTTAATGAGCGAACATACGCCTCTTTACGCCCTTTTACTGATAGATAACTTACGTAACAGTTCAATAGGAGCGGACGTTTCATGTTCTATAGTGGCAGATTTACAATTTTGCTGACTGTACCTACTCTAATATTGTCTTAGATTTACGCGAATCCGTTTAAAAGTAGTTTTATTTCAATGTATCTACTCTATTTCAATTTTGCTGCATACTTACCTTTACAAATCGAGTTCTTCACTTGATACTTTATCGCCGCTGTTCAATATCCGTGAAGGAAAACATCGTGAGGAAACTGGCATGTCTAAGAACTGATAATTGGAGGACATGTGACATTCACCAACCCGCACTTGGCCAGCGTGTATGGATTAAGGCCTTAACTCTCTCAACTCGTAAGATAGTTGAGAGAAGACCCGTGCCCAGCAGTGGGGCACTAAAAAGGGTTGAAGTGAAGCGGAGTGATTGTCAGTTAGGTATATAACAAACCATAATTATATAATCGTTAGTTGTTTACTCAAAATTTACTAAGTACTAATTATTGATTGGCAATCTGTTTGTAGAATGATGTTACAACACTCTTCTTAATGTTACATCTCTAGTAAGATGGCGGGGGAGCCTCTCTTGTCTAGCGCTGGCGACAACAGTGCGAGACGCACGCGTTCTAATCTTATAGGCCGACCGTTTAACTCGCGTATCGCCATTTGAGGTACAAAGTCGTAAAAAATTAATTAAATCTCTTAAGGGACTATTTAACCACAGATAAAAGTAATGTAAGATTATTCATCACTAATATCCATAACGCTTGATTGAATCATCATTACTGTCTGTGCAGCTTGAGGAGTCAGAATCTTGGCGATAGGCGATACGCGAGTTAAACGGTCGGCATATAGAGCATTAAACACGGGAGGTGTTGATGTAGAACTTGTCGTACTAAATTGTTTCTGCCAGTTTTGGGGGGAGGGGAGGAAATCACGTACAGCACACATGTAAAAGCTGAAGCGTCTTTATAAATGCACACATAAATAAAAGCAACACACAAATACAAACAAAGTTTTTTTTTTTAATTTCCTAAGATTCTAATCAACGGTCTGTGATTCAAGGTTAGTATTAGAAGCAGGATAGTCTGGTTAGTAGTTGCGTTTGAAGTCTAACAGCTATTAGATATAAATTGACCGGACATTTCGTCTCCGGCCGACAGGCTAGCCAGATAGTAACAAGGTATCATCTGTATTCAAGGTAGTCCGACAGTAATATATGCGTATACATATAAAAGACGGTTAATTTTGTTGTAAGTTGTAAGGAGGTTTAAAATATTACTAAACTTTTTACCCAAAATAAAGGAAAATGTTATAAGCAAAATAAAAATATTTATACTCAGTCACTATTTTACACAACTTGAAGGATCTTTGAATAGCAATCGGATTAATATAGTTCAGAATTATTTTAGCAGATCTTAACGAATCGAGGTAATAGGTAGCAAAATACAGTTGTGTAGAATTCATATTGTATGGGAATCGTGAATATCTAGAATGGCAATTGCGTCAAAATAACTGCTATGTAGAATTACGCTTGTAGTAAACTGCAACTTTATGGAACCCGTATTGTATGGGAATGGCGAAAAGGTGGAATGGTGTTTGAGTGAACACACTAGATACTAATACTTCTTCAATGCTACAAAACCCACTCCTAACTAGTAGCCAAACGAAATCCAATTTAGTTGTAGCTCAGCAAACCGAAGTCTTGAATGACGAATGCTACAAAAAGTATTTCATAGCATTGAATGACTTCTGTTAGAGTAGTAACTCCAATGCTACGGATCCAACTCGTAAATCGTAGCTAAACGAAAATTGTCATGAACTCGTAGCTCGTAGCAGTTCACTCCAATGCTACGAGGACAACTCTCAGGTCGTAGCAAAACGAAAATGTAATAAACTCGTAGCTCGTAGCAATTCACTTCAATGCTACGAGTACAACTTGTAGCTAAATAAAGTTGACTACAGCTACAAAGAGTAGTGGGCACAGCGATTTTCTTCGCTTTGTGGGTAGCCCGATTGGGGGGATACCTGTTCTTTACAGAATACACACAGTGTAACACAGTGGTTTTTTTATGTTCCTGGGTGTAGGTAAGTAGCAATCTACATCTAAACACACAATGATGATGATGAATCGGTGACTGAGGCCGCGATGAGCGTGAACGTGAAGTGGCCACAGTAACACGCGAGATCGTGTAGGGGACGCGCGAGATTGTGTAGGGGACGTACGAGTATATCAGGTATTACGTACTATGGACGGAAATTTGATATTTTTACTAGAAAATTCGATCTTGAGATGGAATATAGCACTAGAGATCGTGTGCATAATATAATAAAAATTAGCAGAGAAATAAGTACTGAGATAACATAAACATAACAACACGCCTGTTTTGCCCTATGGTGTAGGCAGAGGTGAATATCTTCCACTTTTCGACAGTTCCCATACGTAATAGGCTGGCCTCCGCGAGCCTATGGCCGTTCATCGGGTGCAATTCCACTCTTCTAGCTGCAATCAATATCATCATCATCATCATCAGCCTATAGCAGTCCACAGCTGGACATAGGCCTCTCCCAAAAAGCGCAATTTCACCCTGACCTCGGCTTGTCGCATCCAGCTACTGCCGGTTATCTTTCGCAGATCGACACTCCACCTAGCTGGAGGGCGTCCCACACAACGCTTGCCAAGACGTGGTCTCCATTCGAGACCTCGCTTTCCCCAGTGATTGTCAGTTCTTAGACAGATATGTATGCAATCAACATACCTTATATATGTTAGAAAAATCTTTTTGTTCGATCTGGGAATCGAACCCCGGACCTCGTATTGAGAGCTCTACGAGTAGCTACCACTATCGCGCGGTTTATGCCTCTGATGTTTTTTGTGCGAGCCTATCTCTATTGTGGTCAATTACCATAGTGGGTCATAGGAAAGCGATCTTAGAAGATGTAATTATTGCAAATTAGTTAAGTATGTATTCTTTGTTAGTACGTAAGATATCGCAATGAAGGTAAGTAGTAAGTATACTTAAGAACTCTGTCAGAGACCACTAGAACAAAGCGTCTGTAGAGGGACAATAGACATTCCCATCTAAATTTTAATTATAAGTAATAATGATTAAAGCCATCAGCGGCGCGACAACAGCCTGACCTACCGTCTCACACCCTTTGTGTGACTATGAACTACTATTAAAAGGATATGGTATTCACATTAGGAATTCAAAAATCAGAAAATATTATCAACGACACTAATTTTAAAGATAAATATTTTAAGTTTTCTACTAAACCATTTTGGATCATTATTATCCTAAATAGGTATATTTGTTAATTTTTTTCATTTAGCAATGAACCTACTTCATATTTTACTTATTAAAAAAATAAAATGACATCGAAATCGATCCGTTAGTTTCAGCTTTCATTGTCATAAATTGTACACTATAAGTACCTCTTTTTTGTCTGAGCCTAAAAACAATTTTGCGTGCATCCCTCTTTTTTAAGTGTAAGAAGGTGTTAAGAGCTAAAAATAACATTAAGTAAATAATCATCATCATAATCAACATCACGTTTTAGCCCACGGCTGGACGTGAACCTCTCCCAAAACACGCAACTGAGAACGATCCTCGGCTACTCTCATCCAGCTCTTACCAGCCAACCTGCAAAGATCATCACTCCACCTAGTCTGAGGGCGACCTACGGTACGTTTGCTAATCCGTGGTCTCCACTCAAGAACTCGTTTACCCCAACGGTTGTCGGTTCTGCGGCAAATATGACCTGTCCAGACACACACAAGAATAAAAAAGATAGATAGACAAGGAATAGCGCTTTTTTAGTGTGATAGTACTCTACAACTACCGTGTCAAGGATTAAATTAAATTTCTCCAAATAAATATATATCCCAATCTTTCTGGGTCGCTGTACTGTTTCACTTCGACCCATTTTAGTATCCCACAGCTGTGCATACGAGTTGAAAGAGTTTAGGCCTTGGTCGATGTTACATGTTCTCCAATGATTTCTTCTTTCACATGCCGCGCCGGTTTCATTCACCTATATTGAGCAGTGACGATCAAACAATTCAACATTAAGATGTGTGGGCACGACTGGGGGTCCAGCCCGTGACCTTATATTTCAAAGACAAGGCAGTCTATAGATATCGATAATTGTAACACAAAATGCCTCCTCCATACTACAACTAGTTCTTCACCTCCCACCCCTTCCCACCCCCTGGTACGTACGTCTTGAACCAACTTCCCATAATTAATTACACTCATTATCATTATTGTTTGGAAGGCAGTTTTGCCTCGATAATGAATTGTTCGCTTCCATCATTAATTAGTTTATTATAATAAGAACCTAAACTTTCTCTGTAGATTAATCAAGTTTTATCTGATGCCCGATGCTTAAAAGTATATTTTGCTAACTCAAAGGTTCGCGAATTCAACTTAGATACTTATTTGTTTGTGATGGATGGTTCATTTTACGTTTGTTTCGTTAATATTTCATTTGGTATTATATTAATTGGGTTAAATTAACTTTTTGTGGAAGGCTACAATTCAAATTTACATTCTATAATGTAATGCTTTTATATGTTATTTTGTAGGTACTACCTTTATGTCATATCATGCCCAGCTGTGGGATAAAAAGTCGCCTGTAGCTTTCCTCTAATGAGCTATCTAACATTGCACGAGATTTTCAAATCGGTCCAGTAGTTCCAGAAATAACTACTTTCAACCAAACAAACAAACTCTTCAGTTTTATAATATTAGATAATAAAGATTATGTAATGTTTTTATTACTGAAACTTTTAAGGGTAATTTTAAATTAGTAACCCCTAGTGTCCACTGCACTAGAAAACCTGTAGCACATCCATCTCTATCGTTTGGAGATGAATAGAAAGAGATAAGACTTGTATCATGTTTTGTTGTGCACTGTAAATGCCCTGTTAAAGAGAGATCGAATTAAAGTTCAATGGTCACATATTGACCGAAAGTTTCTTCTTTTCTTGCAGACATGTTCATCGTGAAAATATCTGACTTGGGTGGGAATCAAACCCATGTAAGTGTTTTTCCGATCACGCCACCGGACCGCCATGCGCCACGCCTTTATAAGTATTACAAAGATATTACCTATTCAATATGTTGTCTCATGCAACAAGTTGACACTATCAGCTCTAATCATTCATAAACTTCATGGTAATCTCCCTAACATGTACCTACTCGTATATTTTTGCCATGGGAATCCCGCTTATAAATGAATTTACAAAACTTAACTACCAATTACTTAGTATTTTCTTAAATTTACGTGAAT
The DNA here is from genome assembly GCA_936450015.1 of Meganola albula. Classification (NCBI taxonomy): domain Eukaryota; kingdom Metazoa; phylum Arthropoda; class Insecta; order Lepidoptera; family Nolidae; genus Meganola; species Meganola albula. The sequence continues at coordinate 4,058,308 of OW388155.1, read as the reverse complement.
ATCACACATTGAAATAAAACGGAGGGACGTTCTAACGGACGACCATGACCATGAAGTCTGAAAATACATTAAAACGTCGGGATATAAAATCTAAAATAAAACGCGAATAAAACCGTTATAATGTAGTTTTATTTCATTGAACCACTAACTTTAAAAATGATTTTTTTTTTTCAAAAATTATGGTAGATAATGACTTTTATTGTTTTGAGATATTCAAAATAAATTTTATATCATTCTGAAATTTAAATAATTTTGACTATTCTAATTTAAATAATTCTGCCTTACTGACCTAGGTACACAGCTGAGTTGTATTTGCGTGTATTCTGTATGGTGGAAGTACCTTCTTTGTCAGGCTGCCCATAGAACGAAGGAAATTGCTATTTCCTACCTTTTAGCTTAGCTTTTACATAAACGCAGTATAGCATATCCCTGGAGCAAAAACTGTACCTACTCTTAGTAAGAGTTCGTCAACACGAACACAGTAGCCGAGATGGTTAGACCAGGTGTCAGATTATAATTGCTTCTGACTACATGTAACTATTGTCTTAATTGTGTTAAAGAACAACCGGAACCGACGGCTTAACGAGCTCTCCGAGGCACGGAGGGTTCTGCAACCAACCAGACACCAAAACAATGACGTCTTTTTGTTACACAAACATAGTCCGAGGCGGGAATCAAACCCGCGACCTACACCGCTCGACTATCAAGGTCGTCTTTCTTTTTTAATCCTTACACAAAACAAACTCGATTCCATCAAATTTAATAATAACGCATTGTAAATACAAAGATCCAATAACAGAGTTGTCACTAAACTTGTTTAAAAGATTTTTCTCTGGATCTCCTCATAATTTATTCATGTCCGCTCCCCCAATCCGAGTTTGCCGCCATTTTTCTGTGTTCAACGCAATTTTTTTAATGTTATTGACTTAATTAAAATTTGGAGGGAAAATTTTGTATTTGTTTTTAAAACAATTATTTAAATGTATTTTTACGAGGAAAGGGGTTATATAAGTTAGAAATATTATTGAGACAGTTTTAGGGACTACGCACATCTATTCAGCTCTATTCAGCGTTTGTCTATAGAAAACTACTTTTTTGTATGGGACGCGTACGCGCTGTTCAGCGCTGAGAGGCGCTTACGCGTCCCATACAAAATCGTAGCTTTCTATAGACAAACGCTGAATAGAGCTGAATAGATGTGCGTAGTCCCTAAAGGTCATAAGCTTGGAAGTTGTGTATGTCGGATTTGATGTTAAATAAGATCACTTCACTTCAACCCTTTATTAGTCTCCCACCGCTGGACTCGGGCCTTCTCTCAACTATCTTGCCAGATAAGTTTAATCCACACACATGGCCTAGTGCGGGTTGGTGAATGTCAGAAATCCCCGAATGATTAATTCTTCGACATATCGATTTACTCACGATGTTTTCTTTCACCTATATTGAGCATCGGCGATGAAACAATTCACACAAAGATGTGTGGGTATGTCTGGAATTGGAACCCACGACCTTATATTTCAAAGGCGAGCCTGATACCGCTGTGTCACCGCTGCTGATGCTTGATACAAAGCGAGTTTATTACTGTTCATTGGCCACAATTCTCAACTTTGGCATGCTGTGGGTATCCATTTTCTTAAGAAGGTATATTGGACCAGTAGTGTGTGTTTAGATAGTTTCTAATGAAACAGAAAGCGAACAATTCAAAAGATAATATACCTAAGTACTATATTATTTTTAAATAAAACATAATTAGGACGTATTCCGAATACAAATTTATTATATAGGAAAATAACATCTTTCAAATCTATATATATAAAAATGAAACCCGTTTTCCGTTGTCACGACATCACGCGTGAACGGCTGGACCGATTTCGCTAATTCTTTTTTTAAAATATTCCTTTAAGTACGAGGATGGTTCTTACGCAGAGAAAAAATAAAAAAAAGAAAATTTAGAAAGCTAAGAAGTGCCGAAAACCGGGTTAGATACCTATTATTTATTATTGGTTATATTCGGTAGGTCTGAGACCCCGTTGATGGCACTGCTTTACCGGGCAGAATTACGTCTGCCGGGTCCGCTAGTAAAAAAATAATTTTGCAGATTATAGATGATAGAGTTATGCATCCGCAAAGATGGCCTTTTTAACCGACTTTAAAATAGGATGAGGATGATGATGAGGAGATGATTATGTTCGACTGTACTTATGTGTTTTTCATGAACACCGAATTTTTCCCCATTTTATGGACTGGTTCTCAAACTTCTTTTTTCACTTAATATTATTAATATAAGTCGCTTAATAATATTTTACAAACAGCACAACCAGCTAGGCAGTAAGCTGTTACAACAAGTTCTAAATTAGTTAATTTTTAGACGCGACCTAGACGCTGGCATACAATAGACTTTGATCTAAAACTAGGACCAATTACGTATAACACAGGTGGTAAAGTCTATTGCTATTACATTGTAAAGCGTCAGTCTTTGTCATGTAAAATCATGTGATATTTTTTGCGTAAAATAGAACAAAATTGAACAGGTTTAGTATAATCATGGAAGTTTAATGCAGATTGGTAATTTCTGTTATCATTTTACTGTTCTTATAAATAAAAATGTATTATAATAACAGAAATATAGGTATAATAAGTACGCTAATACCTTCTGAACGTATTGTTCAGTAAGGTAATAACTTCCATACGGCTGAAATAGGTAAAAAGAATTCATTGCGTTTAGACAAGGTTAATTAAAAAAAAATTAAAAAAAAAACAAACGTATTGGTTTAAAAAATCGGGTACGTGAGAGCTAATATGTAGTAATTATATCATATTAACCTAAAATAATTAAAAAAACGCTACGATTTATTGTAAACATCCCAAAGTGTTTAGAATATTCCTATAAACAAGTGCCTACCAACGCAGCATATCAGGGTAATTCTCACGAAATCCCGAAATTCTTGTCCTTGGAGTTTATATAAAAATCCAACAAAGAAATTGATGTTACTAATATTTCTATACAATCCACATAACTATACCTAAAAGTTTCACATAACATTTTGGAGCTGTTTCATTAAATAAATAAACAGGCAAAACCATAATGTTCCTAACAACATTCCCTCACTGTGTCCCAAGTACCAATTTTATTTACATTTATTTGCCAAAAAAGCACAAAAATCATTCGAATCATATTCAAGTAAGTTGGATTGTTTAAATATATTATAAATCTATGGGATAAATCGCAATTAGCGTTATAAAGTAAAAAAACGCGTTAAGAATTTGAATAATTATATGTGTCTCACAAAAAAAAATCATTTCCTCACACTATTAATGGCAGTGAAGTTATGAACGCATTTTAAATAAAATACGAACACTACCATTCGTTTTTGAAAGTTGACACTAATGTCAATTTATAAAAATGGCGAATTTTCTGTGATTGTGTTCAGATTTTGCGTTTCAAATTGGTTTTATTAATTTTATGGCTAAATTAAATTTTTGATCGTCATTTCATCACATGCTAAAAAACAAAAGGTAAGTACTTTAACTGATTAAGAGTTGCACAGTTAAGATGGCTTTTGGGAGTAATTTCCATATGCAAAAAATCATTTTAAAAAGTAAGGTTATGTCACGAGTCTTTTACGGTTATTCTTTATTTTGTCATTCCCTCACCATCATTCCCTCATAAAAATTGATGGTGAGGGAATGATGATATAATGAGGGAATGATGTTTGGGTGGGCTAACTGACTTTTTTATTGTTTGCTTTTATTAACTCTTGAATTTATTGCTGCAACATTGCTGTAGGTTAAAAAATGTCAAGAAAAAAGAAGATAAACAAAGAAGAAGCTAAATTAAAAAAGCAAGAATATGGCCAAAAGCGTAGGGAAAAAATTTAAGCTGATCCTGTAAAACTTGAAATACTTCGCCAAAAAGAATGAATCAAATACCTGAAAAAAAAAGAAAAAAGTCAAATAAAACCTATTATATCCGCAATGAGTTCCCGAGAAAGAAGGCAAAAAAGGAAGAACTGGAAGAAAAATACTCATTCATATAGAGACGTATCGTATGGAATGTAATACTCCATAGCCTGACGCAGCACATTACTCACGGTTTCTGTATAGGTGGAGGAATTACCAGAAGAAGCTTTTCTTCTGGTAATTCCTCCTAAAATACGGGCTGCCATGGATGAGATGCAAAGAAGGACCGCATCTCATCCCAGTCTGCTGACTTTTACCGTCACATTCGCCGATTACCCCTAGGGCGGCGGTCGGGCGAGGGAGTTGAGATACTGATTTGACCAGACAGTAGTCTGATTTGCCTGGGTGAAGAAATTGATACTGAGTAACTGTTTGAATCAGTCGTCAGCAAAAGGTCCAAGCAATAGGCTGTGTGCGAGTCAACATCTGGTACCCGTGTGGCACCACGGGCTAGCTGGGTAAGATTCAATGCTAAAGCTAGCATCCGCGGTTCTCTTCTTGCATGGTCAGTGTCTAGGAAGGGGAAGAGCCACTCTTGATGGTGAGCAAATCACCCATCAAAACCAATTGTGCAGAGGGGTACCTTTGTTGAGCCGCTTCTGCCGCCTCGCTGAGGTATTCGGTGAGCCTGGTTGTCTCCTGATCACCGCTATGAAAATGGTAGACACAGGTATAAATAATTTTCTCTATTCCTGTATCTACTATCACCCAAAGAGCAGAGAAGCTGCGGTCTTTGAGGTTCTGGAGACGCCGACAGCATATGTCGTCCCGGGCGTACAAACACACTCCCGCGTGAGGTTTGAAATTGTGTTTCAGTGTGTACCCCGGATACGACAAGTACCCACGTCTGACGGACTACCTATTTGCGTCTTCGTTAGGAACAAGAGTGACGATTTATCGGTCTCCAGATGGTAGTGGACCGGCATGAGATTAGAGTGCAAACCCCGAATATTTGCAGGGTGCAAGGTGCACTTATAAAGAAACGGAGTACAGCCACTGTTTAGACTCATTTCTCTTGTTGTTAATCATTTTTTGTTCTTGCGAGTGGTTTGCGGTAGAGGATGGAAGTGGAATGAGGCTTCATATGGCTAACCAGCAGACACACTTTACAGGTTGTTCTCCATGCTAGTTGCCCTTTGGTGTTGACCAATGGGCAACTAGCATGGAGACCGCGGGGACGCCCGAGCCCCCCCGCGGATGTCCATCGGGCCCTTTCATCCGGTCGCCAACTGGCACGATGACGCATCCTGGGATTTTTCGCAAGTTGGCGGGACAGCCTTTCACGAGTGGCTAACTCACTGCTTGGGTCTCTTACTAACTGTGATCGGCCAGCGGTGCACCGCGCCTCGGATCCCGCTTTCCTCCAGGACCAGTTACCCGATGCTACTATAGAAGTGCGAGTCCAGAGCGGTGAGACTATAAAGGGTGGGTGGTCACTAACCACGGCCAAAACCTACCACCAGTTAATTATCACCTGATTTGCACCACCCGCGGACCACGTGTGGGGATTCAGATTGAAGGTGCTCTCCCACGGACAAAGGTGACTCAGCCCCCGAAAAGATTAAGAACAAAATTTCATTAAATAAAAAAAAATTGTTCAAAGAAAACTAATTTTATTTAAAAAGCTTCATGACTAGTCTGTAATAATCATTCCCTCACCTAAGTTGTCATTTCCTCACTTTGCTTGTTTTTTAATATCCTCATAACTTTTATAAAAGGCGATAATTTTTGGGACCACTACATAATTAAATTCTAGTAACATTAGTACTATCAAATTCACATAAAATAAATATCAAATAATTTCAATATTTTTTGTCATTTTATGATAGCCGAATTTCGACATTTTGTGATAATTACCCATCAATAGCATAGCAATCAATTCTTTTACAAGTTACACGTAACGTACAGTGGGTATCAATTATTAAGTGAATCGGTAACTTTAGTTCGCTCCAAGTTGGTCGGATTTGAACCAGTGACGTCATTTAGCTATTTACGTAGGTAGGATTATCTTAGGCGATGCACTGATATGATGTCTCGATTCTTTTACTCGATTATTTATCGATTTAATTTTAGTTCCCTGTGCTTTAAATCAATCATTCAAGAAAAATCTCTCTCTTGACTCATTGCTGGACACGGGTCTCAACTATAGGAGAGTAACTAACCTTTGAGAGATTTGCTAAGTGAAGATTGGTAGATGTCAGCTGTTCTCAAATATTTAGTTAGCTAAGTACCTAAGAATAGTGTTTTACTTGTGGCATTCAAAAAGACATGACGTCATAGCAATCTTCAATCGCACAAGCACAAGTTTCACCGACGATTAGCATTTATACAACTTCCCGACAAGAATAGTTGGAGGGAGTACCGCGGTCGCCGGGTAGGTATTACAACTCGACCGGCTGGAGAATCTTCCATTTTCACTAGAGGGTCATTACCACCCGATCCTTCAGTCACCGCCACATACATAGAACCTGCCTTTGGTAATAATTGTTTAAAAATAAAATATTTTATCATTAATTGAGGATGTTCGACTGAATATTTATCTTATAAAATTATCGATTAACTATATTTCTTTAATTTGTTTACTGCTGTGTGTGCAATTAAAAATAATCAAATTATACGTTACAATAAAGTAACCTTGATTGTACCTTTAACACTATAAATCTACGGTCAGTTAAAGGCACCTTGATTCTAGGAATTCGAAAGATCGTGGCGTTTCTTTTATTTTTTAAGAGCACCTGTGTCCTACTTCTCTTAAAAAATTAAGAAGCACTGGATTCTCTTCGTTCTGTGGACAGCTCAACTTGAAATAAATAAAGAAAGGAAGAAAAACATTCATTTGACCCATGAAATCTGGGACTGAGTAACCTTAGTCCGTGGGAGTGCACCTTTTATTTGAATCCCCACTCGTGGTTCCCGGGTGGTGCAAATCAGGTAACAATCAACTCGTAATTAACTGGTAGGCTTCAACGGTGGTTAGTGACCACGCACCAGATAAAGACTCACCGCCAAGCGGCCTTGCCATCTTCCTATGCGATGTCTGGTGACACCATTGAGGGTGGTGGGTTGAAATTGTTGCTCCTTTATGGTTTCTAACCATATCGAGCCTCATTTCACTGCCACCTTCTCACCGAAAATCATTCGTAAAGCACGAGTGAATCGGTATATTGGCCAGGCGCGTCCCATCGTAGACAACATCATTGTATATCATCAGGTATGTAGTCAAGTGCAAGCCAATTTCAGATTAAAAAAAATGCAAAGCTTTGCTTAGACCTTGCGAGCTGCAAGTCTATACAAATTATCAGTTAATGCAATAAGTCCGTTGATTGCAACTTTGCCCTGTTTAGATAAATTATATTAAAGCAGTATAGTTAAAACAATATAAATTAACGTGATTAGGGGGTGCACCGGCGGCCGCAGTACGATCGGTATTGAATTACCTCGATAATGTGTAGACTGTACTAAGTCTTATTAAAGACACTTCACACGGCAAATTTTGTTATGTTTAGCTAGAAATATTAAAAAATTGGCTTAAATTTTGATGTAATATCAACAAATATCTTTCTATTTACATCTAATAAATAAAATTTCCATGTCACTATTTTAGTTACCGTTAGTATTATATTATCTGGGGTTACCGTACTCCTCAGAAACGACTTTTTTACCAAATTTTATATGCGTATTCAGTAGATCTGAGAATCGGCTATTATCTATTTTTCGTACCCCTAAGTGATAAGGGTTGTTCACCCATAATTTTTTTTTTAATTTTTGGACGAAATTTTTGTTTTTATTTTTGTATAGTTTATGTGGCATTAAAAATACATACCTACAACCAAAAAATAGGTTGGTTGGTGATAAAAAAGTAAAAATTTGTTTTACTTTTTTATCACCAACCCCTATTTTTTACACGCTTTTTTAATAGTGAAATTAGTAATACGCGGTACGAAGTTCGCTGGGGCAGCTAGTAAGCTATATGTTGTGATGAATTGAAAATGAAACAGCATTCGGTTAAGAATAGTAAGTTATAAAAAAAATACGACGTAACTTAATTGTTTTAACTACAATTCAGAACCCATTTAATCGATTCGGATAACATTTAAATGGTAACTCTGAATGATAGATTGAGGAATCAAGTAATTAGAGAACGCTGTGGTCTGAAAGAAGATGTAGTGACAAAGGTGTTAAATGCATGCTAAGGTGGTCATGTGGAGAGGGTGGATGATAGGCGATTGGCGAAAGGTATACACGGCGGAGGTGAGTGGAAACGCTGGGAGAGGACGTCATAGGAGGACATTCGCTGATCTCATCGGTGATGTCCTACAAAAGGGACAGGTGCGTAGCACTCACAACCGCCGTGCATGTATGACCAGATGTATGAACATTAGTGAGGCTAAGGAAATATGCTTACATTCACTGCACGGTAGGAAAAAAAATTGGACTATTTTTATGTAGACTCTCGTTTCAAAAAAATAAAGCATATTTTCATTTCATGCTACGGCATGTGCCACTCTATAGTCTCTGCCTGCCCCCATGGGAACAAGGCGTGATTGTATGTATGTATTTAATGATAACCTGGTACCTGGAAAGTATACCATTCTATGATTATACTATGGTACACTTTTAAACAAAAAAAGTATTACCAAAATCAATCTTTATTTAGCGGTATCATTGCTTATTACAACTACATATAAAAAACAGAAAACTATTCAGTCGAATTGAGAACCTCCTTTCTTTTGAAGTCGGTTTAAAAATTAATAACAAGTTTAAAAACAAAATAAGTTACCAAGATAAACAAACCAGAATATACATAAACAATGAATGAAATGTATAGAAGTTCAATGGCATTCAACTTTTGAATTGTTTAAGAGCTATGACAACATTAAAATATTTGACGGGCCGGTGGCGTGGTATGTAAGATATTGCTTTTCACGCCGCAGGTCGTGGGTTCGATTCCCACCCGAGACAAACATTTGTTTCAATATGTCTGTTTGTCTTGTGTCTGGGTGTAATTATCTATAAATAAGTATATATTTACAAAAGAGAAGTATTGTATGTAGTATATTACCAGTTATCTGGTTTCCATAGTACAAGCTCTGCTTAGTTTGGGATCAGGCAGTGTGTGTTAATGTCCCACTATATTGTTATTATTATTATTTATTGCGTCCTCATAGCTAGAAGTAAAAGACGTATGTTTCATTCAATCACATAACATAGCTCTCACGCTTGTATTACCCAAAGATGTAAGCAGAGGTAAATACCACCCACTATGTTAGGCTACTGGTTATGTTTAGGTCCCATACGTAATAGGGGACGAGCCTATTCCTACAAAATTTTCTAAGTACCTATGTTAGAAAATACTTTTTGCTCGACCCGGGAGTCCAACCGGAACACGCTTACCACTTTAGGTACCACTGAGGCGGTTAATTTTCAATTACTATTTTCACAAAATTTATACGCACCAGTAGATTCAACGCAGTCAATTATTTTTAATAGAAATATTAATTCATAATTGCTATATCTATTATTTAGATAGTACATGCATGAAGAAAGCTCACGCTATTCAAGTTTTAGTTCTACAACTATCATAAATATGAAAGTTTGTGAGTATGGATATGATGAATTGAAGTTTTTCACTCTTGCAGTGCGCTTGCACAGTTCAGCAAGCATTGGATGTCTCTTTCTACTTGTCCTCTGTGCTTTCAATTTGTTGACGTGTTCACGTTTCGTGAAACTAGAAGGCAATGTCCAATAGGGCAATATTACCGAACCGACGTGACTGGAATTTTGCCTACATAGAGTTTATAATCTAAATTAACATATACAACCTCGCAAACAACGAAGAATAGGTTTAGACTACTAAATGTTACATGAAAATTTGAAATATTTTAACATTGATTTCGTAATCACGAGTGAATCGGTATACTAGACTGGCGCGTTCCATTCTAGATTACATCATTACTTAACATCAAGTTGTAGTCAAGCGCCAGCCTATCGTAAAATATAAAAAAAACAGTGATTATTAATTAATGGCTTTTGACTGGCTCCTGGCTGACGGACGGACTTTTTATAGGATAAAAAATAGCCTCTGTGCTATTCCAGCCTAACCTATCTCTGTACCAAATTTTATAAAAATCCCTTCAGTAGTTTTTGTGTACAAGAGCAACTAACATCTATCCATATATAAAAACAAACTTTCACATATTTTATAATATTAGTAAGACTCTCAGCGTCATCATCATCATTAAATAAATATATTCTGGGCCATCAACACACACGGTCATCTGGTCCCAAGCTAAGCAGAGCTTGTGTTATGGAAACCAGATAACTGGTACCTATATACTATACATATAATACTTTTCTTTCGTAAATATATACTTATAATAGATATTTACACCCAGACTCGACACAAACACAAATGTTCATCACTAATGTTTGTCTCGGGTGGGAATCGAACCCACGACCTGCAGCGTGAAAAGCAAGTATCTTGCCGACCACGCCACCGGCCCGTCATTATCATCAACCTATCCTAGTCCAAAGCTGGACATAGGCCTCTGAACCTATTCTTCCTTTATTTTCATTATAGATAGAGTCCTACTTTAATTCTTGTCATAATTATGTTTTCTCTAGATGCTATGGTAATTCATTTGAACGAAGTTGTAGGCGAAAGCTAGTACATATTAATTACGAACAGCTGTTTGACTTACAGGTTTTTATAATGCGTGAGAGTCAGTTCAAGTATTGTGTTTACTAAAAAATCCTTAACTGGTTATGTAATCAAGGTAAAGAATTTGCGTAATTTGAGATTATAATTTTATTGAAATCAAGGAATAAATTTATACCCTCATATTCATATTCATAAAAGCTCATTATACCTAAAATAGGTTTATAATTCATTTGTCTTTATCTTCTTGACATTTATGCTTACTAGTAAGAAAGAGACCAAGTCCATTTGAACTAAAGAGTCATAAAAGATTTTTATGAATTAGACTGAAAGTTTACTTTATTGTCCCACGGCTGGGCACGGGTCTTCTCTCAACTGTCCTCCTATGATTAGTTCTTAAACATGCCGGTTTCCTAACGATGTTTTCCTTCACTGCAATTGAGAAGCGGCGATGTTAGAATTCACACAAAGATGTGTGGGCGCGACTGGGAATCGAACCGAACCTTATATTTCTAAGGGAGTTAGGGTTAAAACATTAAAATCGGTATTCATTCATCATTTCTAATATCATTATCATTATTTCATTATCTTCTCGACTTACAAATTTTTCCAATACTAGTACAGTAAAATAACTACTTAAAATTATTAGTTGTATGGTAAAGCCTTTATACTGGTGTGTATTTATTGGCAAACATAGTTTAATACGATTACTTAATGCTTTTACTGGTGAGACCGCTTTGATATAAGGTCAAACAGATTATTGATTAACTGCCTAAAGTCCTTTAGCTAGTAATTAATTTAATGAACCATGTATCGACGTTTTCTTTAATTCGATTTAAGGTCAGATTTGATATTAGGTGGTTTAGTATATTGTATGACAGCTAGCTTAGTTATAATACCCATTCTTTTATCGTGGTGAAAACTCTTTAAGGTTCACCGCTACTGGGGACGCAGCGGGCGCAGCCTATAATTGAATCCCCTCACGTGATCCCCGGCACGAAACAAGTGACTATAAACTGGTGGTAGACTTCAGCCGTGGTCAGTGACAACTTACCAGACAAAGCCGCACCGCCAAGCGGCCTTTCAGTGTCCCGGTGTGATGTCTAGTACCACCATGCAGAGAGCGTGGGTCGGAGTTGTTGCTCCTTATAGGTTTCTAACCATATAGAGTCTCATTCCACTACCACCTTCGCACCGATAATCATTCGTAATCACAAGTGAATCGGTATACCGGGCTGAGGCGTTCCATCGTGAACCGTATCATTACTTATCATCAGGCAAGTTGTAATTAAGCGCTAGCCTATTTCAGAATTTAAAAACGCGGAGTATTCTTCTGACCACACTGGTGAGCTCGGGCTACTCACTAAAAAAAACACGGTAGCCAGTTTCAGGTGTTTAAACGGTTCTGGGTCCCCATAGATCTACAACCAGGATCGCCTCTGTTGCCTTTCAGTACGTTCATTCATTGGTTAATTTTAATCTCGACCTTAAGGCAGGCATGGCTACAGGAGACTGCTAAAGGTGTAGCAGCGGTAGTGTATTGTGGTGATCTTGGCTTTGAAACACAGACAGCAAGTTTGACCCCCAAGTCATGCTTACACATCTTTGTGTTCTCAATGTCAGTATGGAAAAACTTTGCCAGGAAATCAGCATGTTTTAGAACTTAAGCCTTTAAAAAAAAATTAATAAACCTTTTGCAGTCTTGTGCGGTCTTGTATGAATTTAATGAAATAAGATATCTTGTATATATCTTAACAAGCTTTCAAATGATTAATAGTAAACAAAATACTGTGTGGTTTTATGAAACCACGGTAAAAGTGAAACTTTTTTTTACTTAAAAGACATTTAACTAAAAAATTTTGGAATAATATTCCATTAGGGTTATAAAAATAGCTTTATCATCAGCTTATATTGGACTTGGGTATTCTGACGCCTTTGACTTTATCCCTACTCCGCGGCCGACCGTCACGCGACATGCAACACACAGAAAAAGTTTGAGACGACGTAATAAAAGTTTCACTTTAAAAGCTAAAACTCTCCGATGTTGTAGGACGCCATTTGTCATATCCTTCAACACACTTCTCTTCAGTTTTTAAAATACCATTTGCGTCTTCGTCTTGACAGTGATTCTGACAACGTCAAGTGAAAAGAGTGCAATACATTTTTTTTTATGCGGTATTTCGGAACGTAGTTTACTCAATAAGTGATCATTCAAAACGAAAATAAAATATTCAAATTGAAATCTTGCTTTGTATTTTCAGTTCTTCATTCAATTAAGTAAGCAGTATTGACGCAGTGGGGTTTTGTTTTTTAAGTATTTATTTTTGAAACTAGTGTCTACTTAAATAAAATCATTTGATTCCTTTTTTCCCTTGAGTTCGTCAATACGAAAAAAGTTTTCGAATGACTTCTTCTATCTTGAACTTTTCAAAATGCGTTTTCAAACTAACTTTATTCATTGAAAACGTTCGAAAAAAGAAAATAAAATGCGAAAAATATAATAAAATTAATTGGAATTAGAATTAAAAGTAAAATTATTTCTAGACTTTTTTACAAGTCAAACTTCTTGATAACATTCTAAAAGATTTTTCATACAACAATTCCTACGAATTTTTATTTTATACATTACACCTTAATCATCCTATCAGACAATATTTTTAATAATTTATTTGTGGATTTCTTGGGAATTATTGTTACTGTATAGGTACCTAGGTACACTAGTTCCCTCGACATCCACAAAAAAAATTTAAACAATAGGTTTAGGTATCGGGAAATACGCTACCATTACATATTAATAATAAAATTTTATTTTTAAGAGCATTGCATTTTGTACAACCCTTTATATCATGAGGTTATAAGCCAGAATACGATTTGATGGTAATCCCAAATCATTTTATAGCTTATGTAAGTACCTATTTAATGATTGTAACTTATTTGGGTTTTACTTGTATTTGAAATCCATGAAATTTTTAATTGACTCTATAAATTGTATAGGTACTACAATATGACTTGGGTGATCATGGTGTTTGAGTGAGACATAGGTATTATTATATTTTTTTATACTACTTAGTATGGGTCATCTGATCGTTAGCAGTCTTCGTAGCATATGGACACCTGCGATACCAAAATATAGTATTTCAGTAGTGTATTCTATTCAAATCCTGAATTTCGTAGTTCAAATGGACCACTAAGGTGATGCGTTCAAATCACCGACAGTGCTCGATAATGCATTGTCCAGCGCGCGAACACCCCCGAAAATACAGCATGCGAAAAATGCCATCCTCGCCTCCACCCGCCATTAATGTCCCCCACCTCGCACTAAGCTTCTTTTTTTAATACATAACTTTTTTTCAAGATGCATTTTTACATGTTTCGGCCTAAAACTTTACACACCCAGAAGTGAGAGCCGATAAAACCGGTAACGCCTATCGGTACTCGGATCTCTCTGTCGCACGCACACCAAACGCCCGCCGGACGATAGTGGCGCGAGCGAAACAAACCTATCCGTGTCCACAGCTGCGTCTTAAACTAAGATTAAGGCTCTATTCCGCTTTTCCGAACGCATGTTCTTAGTTCTAACGCTTGTTACGCGAACATTTTGACGTCTAGATGCGTTCCTCGCTGCATCTTAACATGTTGTACTATCGTCAATCATAATAATATAATTTATTTTAAATATACAGTTCTGAAATAAAGGAAAAGCTATACGTCTCACTCTAGCGTCCAGTGCGAAGGCATTTGCGCTACGACAATTGAGTTGAGTTGAATTGAATTGAGTCGGTTAAACCGTAAAAATGATCGGGCGGGTATAGCCGCGCGAGAAAGAGACGAACGAAAGGCGTGTTGGCCGAGACCGCTGCCTTCTTCTCCTCGACTTACATCGAGTCGCGACTAGTGAACGTCAGTCTACTGACGAGGTCGGCCGTATCTGTGCTGGTTCGCGATTTTTGACAGTTGGAGAAAAAAAAACATTTCGCGCGTCTTTTACCATAGAGAACTAAAAACTTTTGAGTGCGTTCGGGATTTGGATTGTTGGACTAAGTGCTATTTCACGAGGTTTTTGGATTTATTGAGGGAAACAGGAACAGTGTTTGCAGTGTACCTAATAATTAACTATCGGCTTGGACTAGCTGAGACGGTATAAAGTGATGAATCAGCGAGCGTCGGCTAATTAACAACGTCACTGTTACGAAAACAAATCTAAAGCTCTACTTAATCTACTTTAGCTTTCGGATATTGTGAGTAATGAGTTTCTATTCTTAGTTTTACTTGCTAATATTATTCTTTCCTACCTAAAAAAGTAAGATAAATAAGTTTTTATTTTATTTTATCCCATCATACCATTTTTATTTTGTATTTTGTAAATGGTCATTTCAGTTGATTTAACCGTTAATTTTGATTTAAAAAAGGAAATGTTTAAGAAAAAAAATTGATATTTTTGTTTTTGAGAACGTTAATGGTCAGACGATGTATATTTTTTTTAACTTTACATACTTCGCGTGTATGTAAAGTTTTTAATATTTATCGGGGGAAATGATGAATTGGGAAATACTTTTGACGTGCCAAGAGGAAAAGTTACGGCGGGGCGGGGCGAGCCGAACCAACAAACAGCTGATTGGTTCCAGTATGTGTCGCGTTTTTCTGTAGGTATTTTTACGAGCACCATCTTTTTAAAAAAATATTTCTGTTTTTTATTTTTCTTTAATTCAATCACCTTTTTCAGTTACACATTTCTTCACTATTTTATTTTTATTGGTTTCATTTTTTTATTATAATAAATAATTATCATGTAGTAATTTATTTTATTGCTTGTTATAATTTATATGTTAAACATTTTTTCCTTAATAATATATCCTTTTTTGCATATTGTGGTATTCTTTGATTTCCTTTACAACAAGAGTTTTAGACAAGTTAGCTCTACTTTAAAGTTGCACCCCTGTTATTCCAGCACACGCTATAATTCATCATTCAGATAGTTGCCAACATAACGCCGAAGTGAAATCTCAAGAGAAACAACACCAAACTACTTATAAATATTCACAAACTCGGCACTTAATATGAAAAGCAATTTGATTGTTCCGATAAAGAGTGCATTATCATTAGACCATGAATTTATTGCTTCGTCGTTAATTTTCTCATTATTATGTTATTAAGTGGGTCGTAATTTATTTTATCATTTTGTTATCACCCACTTACATATAATTTGATCGGAAGTACAAAGGTACTTACTATTTTTCGGTTGGTTATTTATCTTTTAGCTAAATATACAGGGTTATTTTAAAAACACCCGAACCTCAATATTTAAGTATGTATATCCAAAAGAAAAGTATTATTTAAGTGGTATTTTATATTACCAGTTATTTGGTTTTCATAGTACTAGCTCTGTTTAGCTTGGATCAAGTTGCCGTGTGGTAATGTCCCACTATATTATTATTACTTATTAAAAACGATTATCTCTTAGGAGGAATTAGCTCGTATCATATGCAGCAACTTTTGTTCTACGATTTTCCATATTTTGGCAGTTCTTTTTTCATACAAAATTTACCTAGTGAAATTTTTGTATGGAGCGCGGACACGCGTTAGAATCGCGTAACTTGTCATGTATTGAGTTATGTCAAAAGTCGTAGAACAAAAGTTGTTGCTAATGGTGTCAGCTATCTACTCCTTAGAGGTTGCTGGTGTTTTTAAATAACCCTATAGACACATCAAAAGTTTTCAAAGATTAATGGCCTTATTCATAAAAATCTTTAGTTAAAATGGACTTTGTCTCTTTCTTAATAGTATAAAAGTCAAGATGACAGACAAAGACGAACGAATCACAAAGCTATTTTAGCTATAATGAGTTTAAATACATTTTAAAGTAGATATTGCACTGAACCCTGCAAGCAACAGATGACTTAAGGCCTTATTCATAAAAAAGTTATAAGACTCTTTAGTTAAAATGGACTTTGTCTCTTTCTTACTAATATTAATCTCAAGATGACAGATAAAGACGAATGAATATAAACCTATTTCAGCTATAATGAGCATAAAATACGTTTATGAATACGGGGTATGTACGTAAGCCTTATTGCTATTGGTACAGTCAGCTACAAAAGTTGGTTAACAGATTCAATATTATAATACATCTTAACACTAACAGATTCTATCAATAAGTATCGCGATTAAAGGACAAAATAAACTTTTATTAACTAGTTTACAATGAACAGTCACAACACACTTATTTATGGAATGTTCTTAAGTTAAAATGTTTTGTAAAATTGAATATGTTAATTAACATTTGTGGCAGACCGTACTTTTTGAAGTTAGTAGTTTTTATTAGATTATGTAAATACAATGAGTAACTTAAAATATAATAAAATAAATAAACTAATCCTAAATTCTAACTTAAAACTCTTTTAAGTAACTTATAAATAACTTTAAATTTAGATTTTTCCTAAGTATTATAGGTACATAAGTAGGTAACTAATTATGTTTTTTACTATTGTATTTCGCAATCTTATCTCATTAAAACAATCATTAAAGTAGTTGCTAGCTAAATTTTTATGACGAGTAATTAAACAATTCTGATTAACCCAAAGTAAAAAAATGCACTAGCTTCATTTTACGTCTCTACTCGCGTGGTATCAGTCTAAATAAAATAATAAAATAACGCTTTATGTCTCATGGAAAGTATACAATTTGTATTAATATATCAAAAATAAAAATCCCGACATATTAGCCTCCGAAAATCCGGAGCTCCATAGCTCTAAGAAATTAAAGAGACATACAATAGTAATATGTATTATGTATTGCATATAACTTTATAACTGTAAAATCTCATCGGTTCGACCGTCCTCGGACGGCTCACCGAAAAAGTCCGGTGAACCAATAAAGGCCCTTCAGGCTAATTGGGTCAGGTCATACACAAAAAAAACTGTATAATCTTCTTCGTCTTCTAAATCTTAATTATTAAACGAAGAAACTGACTGACATACCAACGCTTAGCCCAAACCGCTGGGTGTAGAGACTCTAACTGGCTCATAGCTTCCGTATATAGTCTAGGGGTGCTCTCACCTCACCAAAATGAGGATCGAGCGCGTGAAACCGCAGTCGAAACCTAGTGGTATAAATTAACGAGCAAAACTCACAGACGCTTATTTCAATCAAATAAAACTGGAGTTTTATTACAAAAACATAAATTAAACCAAGAATCTAATTTAGATACATAATTAGTTTTATGCGACCAGCACAGTTAATAGTACGGTTTACTTATTTTATATTATATTTGTGCTGTTTATGAAACTCCTGCGCATTCTTAATCACTTTAGATTACTTAGAACCTGTTCCTAATGCAAAATATCACTTACATCTAAAAAAAAAATCAAAATAATCATCATAAAGTCGATAATATATTTCTTTTTAAAAAAATATTAGAATTACCTACCTAGTAATAAAAAATTGATGTACCTAATCTACCTTCATAAGTAAAAAGAATGCATTTGACATTTTTTTTTTTCAAACCGCAATAAAAACAACTAGTTAATACATGCTCAATTAACTTTTACTGATTCCGACAATGAAATAACTCAGATGGTGCGGAAAAATGTCATATACGTATGTTTTACTGGCGGCAGTAATAGTTTAACTAAGGTCCAATTTTTAAATGCAAGATATCTATGGTTTTTCTAAGACATACTTATTATAAAGTTTTAAAATTATTACTAGTTAACGTATGGGAAATCTGTTAAACATCAAACATTGGGCATTAAATAGATTATAATCTAGATTTTAGTCGTTTTAATAGTAGTGTATTTAAAAATCGGTTTTACACATAGGGATAACCTACGTTAGAAAAAACAAACAGAACACTAAAAAGAGTAAATACTTAAGTTAAGTAAAAAAGGTATGATTGCGTAGATATATTGCTTGATAAGTTTTTCTTCACATCGTATAATTAGACGTGCACTCTTGCGCAGCAAAAGTGATAAAACGTAATCTCTATTGTTTATGGTGCTGCCAGATGTGTGAAAAATATCAACACGTCACAATAAGTATTTATAGTGAAAAAATCAATAAAAGTACCTACCCTTTTATAATATCTACATAATATAAAAAAATACCAACTATAAATCTAGTCATCATCATCATCTCCCTGCCCTTTTCCCAATTTATTTATTTGGGGTCGGCGTAGTATGTTTTCTTTTTCCATACATCTCGATCACTCGTCATCTCAGTTGTCACTCCCTTTTTTGCCATATCATCTTTCACACATTCCATCCATCTCTTTCTAGGTCTGCCTCTTTTCTTGTATCCATCTACATTCATACTTAATACTTTTCGTACTTTTCGTACCAACTATAAATCTAGTCATTTATAAATTAGATATATTTGACAAATAAAGATCCATTAAATTGTTAATGTAAATAAATGTTACAAAAATTATAATGACATAAATTATTTTATTCTATAAATTCGTTCACGTTGTTTTAGGTCGTGGTGTGGGTACATAGACGTTTGTAAAGTAAGTATCTATTCATAAAACTTTGTACTCTAAACATAATTAAAATTAGGAAGGTAATATACGTAAACATAATTAAGCATGATTATGTTATAACACTTGTAATTTTAATTATAATTTATTATGCCATAATTATATTTAGTGCAAAAAGTCAAAGACTTATGTTAATGTTATTTATAAGTTGTAAGGAAAAAAGCAACAATCATAGAATAGATTGTAAAAAACTCTTCCATCACTCCGTTGGATCATAAGATCATTAAATATAATTGAATATTTTAATTAACCCATAATTTTATGCACTTTGAGAAACATTCATGATATTATTAATTATTAACTACTTGTTTAATAATTATGGGTTTTGGTTTTTATAATTTACACATAATTAATAATCATACCTACTTTTATGCCTATACTGGTAATAGCTACATACTACAAAATTTAGAAAGAAAATGCTAAAAGTGTTTTTACACAAAAATATACTATGTACTTATGTGACTGTTTTAAAATAAGCCTCTCTACAAAATCAATGACTTTAGAAATAGTTATGATATCAAACTTATGTCTAAACAAACAAATAAATACATATAGTAGACATCCGAATTGAGAACCTTCTTTTTGATATCAATAAAAAATATTTGATTTCGCCGTAATTCGAATGCATGTTCCTATTGGTTCCTATTGGTAATAAAATCAGACAGTTAGTAAATAAAATCCTGATTTGAAAACCTAGGAAAATAGTATTTTTATTAAGGGTCACACAATGTTTTTTTTAAAAAAGTTAAAAATTAATGTGTCAAATACAACTCCTAAAAAATAATAATATGTAATAAAATAAATAAAACACTGCTCTGTCCACCTATATTCTTCTAACTCATTATTCTTGCGGGAAATTTGCAAGATTTATTTTATTTTACATCATTTGATAAGTAAATTATGTAAAAAATAGTGTACACGTATTTTTCCTTTTGCAGTATCAAATAAATACCTACCTACCTTAATAATAAATCGCATTAATGTTTGGAAGTGGAGGTCCAATACGTCATCATAAATAAGTAAAATATGTTGTAAATTTGTTTATGAGAGTGACGTCACGCCACATTTTGTCTCAAATATCGCGATTTTTTTTACAATAAATTTATACAGTCAGATAACATGATCCATAATTTTTACTAACCTATAAACTAGCGGCCTTATTCATAAAAAAGTTATAAGACTTTATTTAAAATTAACTTTGTCTCTTTCTTACTAGTATAAATGTCAAGATAACAAACAAAGACAAACGAATTATAAATCTGTTTTAGCTATAAATTAGCTTAAAATACGTTTATGAATATGGGTACCTATGTACATTTTTATATGCAAAAAAATAGTCAATGATTTAAGGCCAGTGTTTTTATCAACCTACAAATTGGACTACATTAATATTTAGTCATACATTTTGGTAAATATTATAGGACATAGTATCGTCTTAGATTTACGCGAATATCACACATTGAAATAAAACTACTTCATAACGGATTTTATCGCGGTTTATTTTATATTTTAGATCCCGACGTTTCAAAGTCTTTTCCACCCGTGAACATGAAGTCTGAAAAGATTTTGAAGCGTCGGGATCTAAAATCGGAAGTTAAAACGTAGTTTTATTTCAATTATAGGACATGTCTTTTAATTAGCAATTCTGTTGCATTAAACAGTGACGTCATTATCTTATTCATTGAATTCTTAGTCTATTGTACCTCATTAAACAATATCATATGACTCATTTGTATCCTAACTTTATAGCTATGAATCATTTTAATTACACTAGCTCGTTAAATTTGATTTATATTTTTTCATACTTCTTAGTTGACAAACTAGCACACGTTTCATTTGATGGTGTCACTATAGCTTATGGAATAACGCAAGAGATGTTACCGACCCTTTAGAGGTCATCGA
This sequence comes from Meganola albula, assembly GCA_936450015.1. Lineage (NCBI taxonomy): Eukaryota > Metazoa > Arthropoda > Insecta > Lepidoptera > Nolidae > Meganola > Meganola albula. The sequence goes on along the minus strand of OW388155.1, from coordinate 4,037,255 downwards.
GCATTGGGTAGTTACTTTTCTCCCATCTAGGAACAAAACAAAAGTTGTGTGTATTCTGTAAGGTACTACTCTGTAGAGTTAGGAAACCTCTTCAGCCGAGCGCGCTTATAGCGAATAAAACTGTGGTGGTGCCCTTTCTACAAATAATAATATTTGTCTAGTACAAGCTACTTAATCTGACAATTTGTAAAACGGCTGAATTTATTTTTTAACATCACTCTCGAAATGGAAACATCTCACCATTTTACGACAAACAGAACACCGTCTCCGACATCAACTTTTATAACCGTTCAAACAATTACATCTGAACTCGTTATGTTTTACACAAGAGTAAAAGAGACACACGTATCTTACTCCGCTACGCCCATCAATGTCTAATTGCTTTTATTATTTTAAGGCATCGTAATCATTATGGCCGCAATAAAAATTGTAATTACTTCTCATTAGTTCAATTAAGACTTTTCTAGACACGGTTTAGTTGATATGTTGATTGCAAAATGGTTTAGTCCAGTGATCCATTGTGTTGAGAAAGCGGCTTTTATTACTATTACGTTATTATAATTCCCTTGTCTGTGAGTGAAATCTGATGCCGATAATCAATAAATTTTATGAGTGTTAGACACGGCTAGTATCAATCAATATTAATGATCATTCCGAAATTTGGAACTAATCGACAAATTTTAATTTTTAATACCCATAAGTTGTAATCTTTCTGAATTGGTACATAAACGGCCACAATCCGAATTCAAAAACGGTTTTGTTTGAACCGACAAAACTGTTACGATGATCATCTTAAATTACATGCGCGTTTAATTTATCGAATTATACGTGAAAACTATCGTAACTGCATAATAAATACAATAACGATTAAATCTATTTAGTAAATGAAGGCGATCGAATTGATAAAAACGTAAAAACTCATCGAAAAACATAATCGCGAATCGGTTGTGAAAGAATAAGGCAACAACGCGAGGAATTCAAAAAAGGAACGTTGTGAGGCGTGCGGCGAGTGGCGAGAAAACTTCGCCAAAAAGTTTTCATGCACGTGGCTAACACGTGGTCTTGGGTGAAAAATCGCGCAGCCCCGCGCGCTTCTTGCACCCTCCCCCACCCATGTCACCCCCAATCTGCGAGGACTCGACTGAGAAGTCCTTTCTAACATTGCAAAAAGATGCGGGCTGCGGGATATTACTCTTTATTAAGTTAACTGTACATTTCCTTTATTTTAAATGACCAAAAAGAAGGACGTTTATTTAACTTTTTTATGTTCTCCGTTCACATTATGCACTGATTCGGGAGTATACTTTAACTTAACTTTACTTTAATAGAAAACTGTAAAATCACCTTTTTAAAATAAATTCAGGCTTTTTTAAATTCGCAAATTTTGTAGGGTTTAAAATTTTGCATGCACATAGTATTTTCTTTTATTATGATGTTAATTTATTTCGTATCTTGTTGCAACAGTTGCGGCGGGAGTCCGAAGGACGGCAGCAAGCTGTTTTACCCCTACTTGAAGACGTCTTCCCTACAAAGGGACTTCCTATTTGCCAGTGGCTCCGGTACGTAGCTTACCTAGTGCACGTAGTTTGTAGAACACGATATTTCAATCGTCAGTTTCCTGATTTCAAATAAGTAGGTACTCAATATTCTATTTCGATTACATTATTTAATTTTAAAATTAGAATGTGTAAGTGTATTTGTTTTGTAATTAATAATAGTGAGGGAACACTTTTTTAATACATTGATTAACAGCGATGTTTTGACAGGTATCGATTAAAAATACATAGGATGTCAAAGAATCCTGTGAAAATAATGTCCAGACGCTTAGCTTTGTCAATTATTTAATTATTATAATAATTTATTATTAATAGAAAGGGCTAGCTGACGATTGAAAATTGGATCTATTTGGTAGTCTACATAATACATAGTATTTTTATAGCCATATTAGCAGATAGAAATCATCACTATTTATGTTTTCATGAGTGTTTTTTGCAAATAAAATCGAGAAATCCTAACCTTACAACACCAGAATAAAGGTAAAAGTTCATCTTCCCACTTGATTACAGTCACCATCTTGCACACTGCTAAAGCAATTAAAATTGTCAATGCATAAATTATCAACTACAAATAACTGCTTTTGTACACATCTGTTAACTATTTAATCTGAAGTTATAATCTTAACGGGGCGTGCAATATAAAGGGTCACTAAAAACTATAAAAGTAAGTATTAATAACACGTTATCATACATTCTTACTATTTGTTTATGTAAAGTTAAATTATTTTGAGTTAAATCGATGTTTTCTATCGATATTTAACTCGTTAGGATCAACTGTATTACAGTAGTGAATGATGTTCAACACTGTTTGACATATGGAATCGATTAACTTTTATCGATCATTCGTGTAAGTCGTTTGTCAAAATCAATTACAGGATTACGTCGGGTGTTCTACATTTATAATATAAAAAAGAAACATGAGTTTTTATTATATTTTTTTTAAACATATAATCATTTGGCCTTATTCATCTTAATCTTAATCTTATGAAACTCTTTAGTTAAAATGGACTTTGTCTCTTTCTTACTATTATAATAACATGATGACAGACAAAGACAAACGAATTATAAACCTATTTTAGCTATAATTAGCTTATAAGACGCTTAAGAATACGGGGGTTAATGTATAAGAATGCAGTTAGTAGCTACATTAAAATTTGATATCATACTCATATGGGTCAAACCTCTTTTTTTTCTGTGATACATGAAAATAAATCACTTATTTGATTGAAAATAGAGACGACATTTCTACCAAAAATTGGAAATCTCAGCAGTTTCTAGTTGTTGCTCAAAAGTCATCTCCATTTTTATCAAGAACTTCATGGTTTGTAATAGTTGATATAGTCATACCAGTACCCTTAGTACGAGTTCATCTATACGAAAAAAGTTTTTGAATACTATCTTGAACTTGTCAAAATTATTCAAGTATTCAAATTTATTTATTTCGTACAAAACATTTAGAAAAGTGGAAATGTAGTACTAGAAATAAAAATAATATAAAATATATATAATAATATATATATAATATATATGATAATAATAATAAAAACAGATTATGTAAAATAATTTGTAGATTTAAGTGCATTACTTATTGTCTTGACAGGTTCATGATACTTATTCGAAAACATTTTTCGTAATAACCACTCGTAATAAGGCTACAGGAGTTATCAAGGACTTGTTCATTTTTTTCAAATGTCTCTTTTGCTTCAGAATAATTTATTCTATAGTTCGATCTGAAGATGCAGAGATGGATTAGCCACCGTGTAATAGCAGTAGGTAAATGATTCGGGTACCACGCATTCGGGAGACACGTGTTCAACACTTACTAACTTTAAAGATTAAGTAAATTACAAATGAAAATATGTTTTTTTTAAATCAATATAATTACAATACTTACGAGTACTAAAAATTATTTTGAAACTGAAGCTAACATAATCCATTTTTACGGTTCTTATATCAATACACTTAATAAAATAGTTACGTTGTAAATGTTGTCGTATTTATTAGATCAGACCAATCCTAGCCCAGCTTTAGTTCCAGAATCTAATAAGTCACTGGTTATGTGATTTTACTACTAAACTAAATAATAAAATGTTTTAGTCTCAAAACAATGGCCTCTAAATAGAATTTGCAAATGGGGCCCCGCGCTGGCTCACCTAATCCGGCACTGTCTGTAAGTATGCTTATAAATATAACGACATAATGTAATAATATTAGGCAGTAATAAATGGTTTTAATTTCTGTAGGTACCACCTACATATGTACGCATTCTAAGAACTTCCTAATTTAAAATTATCATGATTATATTAATTATAATTTGTATTCAAAGAAATAATAATTCTAAGGCATATTAGAGCTATACATAGATTATAATCTGTAACAAGTTACTTAAAAACCGCTTTGGTAAGCAATAAACATCTAACCGAAAACCCGGGCAATACAATAACACATTCAAAATTGAGTTATCATTACTCCGGTTTTATCGAAGCTCATGTAATAGGTACTTGATGTACTTATTGATATAGTTTTATCATAGTCAATTTATAAGCTAAACCAGTAGTTCTACTTTAAACACACGCCCCTTAATCAAAAGAGCGCTCTTTCCGCCTCCCGCTATAAAGGCTTCGCCATACAGGACGTACGAACGTAATTGCGTGCGTTAGTACGTTAGCTTGACGCTGCGCTGCCGAACTGTGAATTGTATTGTATTCTTCCTACTAAAACGTACAGCGAGTGTTGAGTAAACGCTGTTTGACAGTACGCGTACACCAGGATACAATACGATTAGGCGCTAAAACGCGGCGTCAGGCTAACGTTCTAACGCGCAAAATATTGCGTTCTGTTTGGCGTACCCTTAATACTTCACGGGACACATGCCGCTTTATTGAAACTTTGTTATACCTATTAATATATTTTGTATCCTGAAATAGGTCTGCGCCTGACTACAACTTGCCTGATGTTAAGCAATGATGTAGTCTACGATGGGACACGCATGCCCACTATATCGATTCAACAAAACAAATTCAATCTATTACTACAACAAATTCTCGAAAATATTCTTACAATATTATCTAGCAATCCTACAATCTGAATAATAGTAAAGATTGTGTATTTAAGAACATTGAGTCAAACTACTGCCTTTTAGTTTTTGGATGAAGCCCTCCTCAATCCCACTACTGCGCTCTTGGAAGCCAGAATCTTCAGTTTTTTACTGTTTTAACTTATTGCATCTACTGTGGTTTAATAGAACAAGCCAAGCCCGTATCACAAACATAACGATTAGATCGACTCTCAGAACAGGCCATAAATCCAACCCTAAAACAACCGTTCTGTTTAGTTTGGAAGCACCCATCCTAATAATTATACAATAATTCATACTTTAATAAATACTAATAAATCGTTCCCTCCGCTCGCAGCATTATCGACTATTATTACACGATGTAATTACAACCAATAAATTACCAAATAATACATCAATCAGATGTGTTATAATTTTCTTATTATTACATTGTTTTTTTAACTTTTTTATTGAACAACGGGCAATTTTATTAAAATTATAATGCAGCAACCGACTCTAAATTGGGGTACCTTCGGGCTAAGCCTGGCTTTAATTATATATGTAATGTTTAATGATATATTCTTATAATAAGCTACCTGATGCTCTCGGTGGGCATAAATCAAATATTTCATTAAAATTCGAAGAGCTTACAACCCTTCATTTGTGTAGTTATTAGGTTTTGGGATAGGATTGTGCGAATATCGTCCAAAGTATAGGTGAATGGATAATTTTGTGTGGAAATAACATTTTTGCGTTGACGTTGATGAATGGCGTCGATTAAATCCCTTATTAGTTGTATGATAATATCTATGTTAACGATATCGATTCATTTAGATTATTGTTGGTATTTTTCTCTTCTTATAATTGTAAAAAATTTGGCAACATGACCTGTTATATCCTGTAACATTACCTGCTGGGAAAAATCTTCCCACATGATCTTTTTTTATAACACGCCTCCTTTTGTCAGACGCGCCCAGTTTGTCGCGCCATTGCTTCCTAAGTCTTCAGCGAAGACTGGGATCCACTGTGTATTTACTCTTGCCCATAGGTATGTCATAGTGCTGATACAATGAAAAGTTGTTCCTGGTTCTTTTATAGAAATCAGTCATATAGCTCATTACCAGACCTGTGTCGTGGTCGGTAAGATACATCTGGATTTTACACCGCATCTCGTGGGTTCCATTTCCATATGACATTTATACCTTTGTGTGCTTGAACATGTCTGTTTGTCTCGAGTCTGAATGTAATAAACTATTTTATGTATTTAAAAAAGAACAGAAGTAACTTTAAGTATATATATTTTATCAGTTATCTGGTTTCCTTAACACAAGTTTTTTTTAAATTTGGCGTTGGCAAACCTATTAAGTATAGTCAAATTAAAAAAAGTTGGAAAAACTAGGACGAGTCAGTTTAAAAAAAGAACGCGGCATTTGAAATGCAATAGTTAAGAAATCGATTTCTTTCTATTGACCATAGTGGGATTTTTTTAGAGAAAAGACTCTCTCGACATTGGCGTTAAGGACCGGTATGCTAAATACATACCTATTCAGCGTAATCAGGGCACTTTAAAAATCTAGGACGCTGCTGAATAACTATCAAGGATCTCCTAGGTCACTGCAAAAACTAGGATGTATTCTGGGAAAACAGGACGGTTGACAACCATAGCTCTATGGGATCAGATAACCGTTTGTGATAATGACCCAGAGTATTATTAATAGTCTAACGTACATTCGATGTACACTCTACTGTTATTCCAATAATAATAACACCCTCCTTAGTATTTTCTAAAATTTACGCGAATATCACACATTGAAATAAAAGTATTTTTTATTGGATTTTATCGCGGTTTATTTTACATTTTAAAACCCGACCTTGCAGTCTGTTAAGACGTCATGGGTGGACCCATTAAGTCGCCCGTGACCTCTTAGTCTGAAATGACTTTGAAACTTCGGGATTGACATCTTATTACAGCCTTTTGCACACTCTTGACAAGAGTCGGTCTCCATTTAAGAACTTCTTTACTCCCGCGATTACCGGGTAATGAACCGCCATCGGTTTAAGAATGGCCATGGCCATCCACAGTCATATAACTACATGTTATTATAAGAACTAATCCTAAACGGGTTGAACTATATCTATTTTGGTGCAATTAATATCACTTTAGCGGTTAGCTACATGATTCATGATTAGTTCTTAAAATAGCGTTAGGAACTCGCGGTCACTTGCTGAGAACTTCCTAAATCCACTAATGAATGAATTGCGACTTTTAGTAGTGACTAAACTTAGTAAAGTTTGGCCTTAATTATACATTGAATGGAATTGAATACGCTACAAGCAGCCCAATTGCGATATGGTACCGATAGGTACTTGTATGGGAAAACTCAGTATATCTCCAAAAAGCTTCTATAGCACAAATACCTACAGTCTATTCGGTCCGTATGTAACGCAGACCCGCTCACCTCCTGTTTACCTGTCTTTAAACAACTTAAAATATAACGCTAACCAGAATTTACTCTGTGTAAGTATGTCACTCACTTCAACCCTTTTTAGTGTCCCACAGCATGGTAAGGGTCTTTTCTCAACTATCATAAGACTTAAGAGAGTTTAGGCCTTACACGTTTTAACTGGAATAACAGAGAGGGTAGGTACATTGGGCATTTTTACCTACCTATGTTTCATACAATCGTTAGTGTAAGATAGTTATAAATAAACCAGACAAATAAAAACGATATCACCTGCAGTATACCTGGATAATATTTTTAAATAATGAGTTTGCATTATATAATTATTTGAAATACATCATTTTATAGTGTTCGGATAAAAGAAGGGTTAAACGTATCATTATGTTTAGGTATTAATTACGTTTGATATATTACGAGATAAAAGAACAAAATTATATTGTAGAATATTGTGTAAAGTATAAATAAAATTATCTACTGAACAATAGAATAAAAATATTAGTATCCTAAGAGATAATTAGATTAATAATAATTATATAGCGGAACATTAACACACACGGCCATCTGATCCCAAACTAAGCAGAGCTTGTACTATGGAAACCAGATAACTGGTATCTAATATACTAATACATAATAATACTTTTCCTTTTTAAATACATTCTCAAATATTATTCTATTATTTAAATAATAACATCCAGACTCACGACAAACAGACATGTTCATCACACAAATGTCTGACTTGGGTAGAAATGGAACCCACAACCAGCGGCGTGAAAAGCAAGTATCTTACCGACCACGCCAAATACCCATCAATATGTATGAATTATACATATTAGATAGTAAAGCAGGTCGCGCTATAAATGATAATTGATGAGTAGGTAGTGTCGCCGCATACGGGCCACGGATCACAACTATAAAACGCCGTGCCGCTACCATTTTTCCTGTAGTTTTCATACATTTTAGGCACGGTTGATGCCGGAGGTTGCCAGTCGTCACACGGTATAAAGCATACTGACGTTCTAGTGGCAGTACTTGTAGCTGTCGATTGTGGCCTGTGTGACACTTTTATACAGACGAAATGAAGGCCATATTTATCCCACGAGTTTCTTATTTTCAATAAACTTTCATAATATTTTTACAGCAGTGGCATATAACATTATATTAAATAATATTATAATTTTTTTCATTTCAACCCTTTTTAGTGTCCTATCTCATCTTGTCTGCTGATATTCTTTGAAATCATTTTTTTTATATCTTACGAGTTGAGAAAGTTTACCTCTGTCTTAATCCACATACGCTGTCCGATTGCGGGTTGTTGGATGTCACATGCCCTTGAATGATTAGTTCTTAGACATGCCGTTATAACCGGGAATCGAACCTGACGGACTTATATTAAATCACTTCGACCCATTTTAGTGTCCCACTGCTGGGCATTAGTCTTCTCTCAACTGTGTTATGAGTTGAGAGAGTTTAGGCTTTTATCCAAGCTACACGCTGGCCAAGTGCAGGTTGGTGGATGTTACATGTCCTCGAATGATTAGTTCTTAATCCTCTAGTTCTAGTTTTCCTTCCTCAATACTCTGCTCAATACGAAAGCTAAATCTCATTTTTAGAATAAAATCATCATGTTAAATCCAAAAATATTTTTCCATAAATGTACCAAGTAATCTTGATTCTTAAATGTAGAATTTGTTCCTCTACATCTCCATAAAACCCAGTGAACTCAATGCACGTGACATTCGTCAATTATTCTGTAAACCTCAACAACGATTGTCGTACTGTTTGAGCGGCATTTTTCAGATTCCCAGATAGGCAATTCCCTTCCGTTACGCCTTCTGTTCTTCATCCCTCCGGGATTCTTTCAACACGTCGAGCCCTTTCTAATTTCACGCCCACTTTTGTGAGTTTTTCTTTTAAAATGGAATGAATTTTGTAGCACAAATTGAGGTTACACTGCGTGTTAGTTCATATTGGATTCGTTTAGTTTTGTTTGTTTGTGAATGTTTTAGAACATGTTTGTAGTTTTGAGTATGACATATTGGATTTACAGTTTGCAACGTAAAGGTGTCATGGGAAGCTCTTTTTTTTTCTTCTATTTTATTTCGTTTTTATATTATAAACAAAGTTTTAGGAGCTTCAGTTTTTTTAGTAGGGGAGAGTGTGTATGATAGAGCTAGGTTTTGAAAGAACCCATATGATTGTTCCTAACTTACCTGTAAACTACCATAGTTTCATTTATTTTTTACTAAGCAACACTGGATAAACATCACGTACAAAAATATGACAATCCTACGAAAACAAAATATTTGTTTTTGTGAAACTGTCATATTTTTGTGAGTAAAAATCATATCAGCTCTTTCAAAGCCTGGCTCTTTTATACACACTGTCCCCTAAGTATCGACATAGTTTTTTCTTAGATTTACGCGAATATCACACATTGAAATAAAACTACTTTATAACGGATTTTATCGCGGTTTATTTTAGTTTTTATATCTCGACCTTTCAAAGCCTTTTCAGACTTCATGACCACCCGTGACCATGAAGTTTGAAAAGGCTTTGAAACGGTGTCGGGATATAAAAATTAAATTAAATCACAATAAATACCGTTATTATGTAGTTTTATTTTAAAGTCTACATATATAAATTGTTAAATTGGAAGAATAAAATAGCGATTTTAATTTAAAAACATTACTTCAAATAAAAGTTCCTTTAGTAAGGTTGTTAGTAATCAGCACTACCACATCGTAAAGTATCTTACACTAACTACCATTCACCCAATTTATTTAATTATTGTATAATGTAACAATAATATAATAAAAATTGTTATTACATCGTCCGCTAAGCCTTAGCCTGACTGATTGACTGGCCTGTTGGTAAAGTGGTTAGTGATCCTGACTGCTGCGACAGACATGTCATATACAGTGCTGGGTAGAGCGACGGTCATTTATATATCATATGCATTTTATTTATTTTTTCACTAATTATTTCTGATTGTATGGGTTCATTGTTACCTGAATTAAATGATTTTTTTTTAAGCAGGAAGTTCGATACCCACCCAGAACAAATCGTTTTGTGATGAGTATGACTGTTTGTTCTATGTCTGCGTGTATATATATCTATACTGATATTATGTATTTGAGTAGTGTACGAGATCTTAGTACCTACCCACAACACAAGCAAATATAATTGGCTAATTTGGGACTAGATGCTGCTGCGTGTAATGTGTGAAAATATTATTATTATTATCGTTATTAGAAACAAACATTAATCTTTAGAGTTGTTATCCTAGATTAATAATTACAGTCTAAATTGGTTTTTAGTACGCTTAGGGATATGGCTACTTATAACTATTGTTAGCTGTGGTCCGTCGAATCGTTACAATAATAACCTTGTTTAAATCAAGTGGCATCTTCCGAGGAGGGGTTAGACAAGGAAATATTTTGCACTACTAAAAGGGAAGTGGGCTCATTTGAATAGAGTCTTCATAAGAAAAATCTGGAGCATCGGTAGCGGTTATGGGCTCGCCTTTGAAATATATCGTCGCAGGTTCTATTCCCGGCCATGCCTATTCATACTTGTGTCAATTGTTTCATCGCGGCTGCTCAATATTAGTGAAGGAAATCATTGTAATGTCTAAGAACTAATCATTCTAGAACTTGCGACATCCACCAACCAGCTCTTGGTCAGCGTGTGTGGATTATTCTAAACACTGAAACCGGAGTTGAGAAAGGACCCATGATCTGTAGGACAATAAAAAGACTTGAAGTGATATAATATCTAACTAAAGCAGTATAGCATTGTCTTAGATTTACGCGAATATCACACATTGAAATAAAACTACATTTTAACGGATTTTATGGCGGTTTATTTTAGATTTTAGATCCGGACATTTCAATTTTTTTTAGACTTCATGTTCACGGGTGGACTGAGGTATTTGACGTCCAAAAATATTAATCACAATTATTACTGACTACCTCCAAACATTAATATTTAAGTTGCGTTCCGATTTAAGCAAACTGAGCTCAAATAAACCGCGATAAACTCCGTTAAAAAGTAGTTTTATTTCAATGAAGCAGTATACGTCAAAAGTGATAGATTTCTGTGCATTTTAGAGCATCGCTGAAATTTGAATTATTTATTATAATAAAACTGTTTTATCACAGATAGATATTTACACTTAGAACAAGCCTCTTTTATGTCTGGGGTTAATACTCTTAAACCAAGTTACTTTCACATTAATAGTATTAGCTTACGGTGTGATACCTAATATGAATTGGTAATGTAAGGAAACGATTTACACATTAAAACATTTATCACGACTCAATTCAATCATTTTTAACGATTTACTTAGTTTAAAGTAGCTCTCGCAACGGCTCCTCCCGCGCATATTTCGGTTATCACGCTAAACCATTAACATGTTTTTGTGCAGTCGGACAAAAACTATTCTATGTCCTTCTTCAGGTTTAATACTAACTCCATACCTACCGAATTTTATCTAAATCGGCTAAGTAGTTTTGAAAAGCGTGAAAGAGCGTCAGACAGAGTCACCTTCGCATTTATAATATTAGTAAAGATTTAACTCTAATGTTCTCTAAAATATTTCCTACACGTTCGATCATCGGGAATTACCTTAAATATACTCATAATTATAAATAATTATAATAGTAATTATTGTTCATTCTAAGCATTATTGTGCTAATTATGTGTATAAGGAAACTAATTCTAACTAATCAATGGTGCTTATCTACGTATTGCGGCTGCTGGTTGATTACACAATGTTTTATAACGCAGTTTCTCGTTCACCTAATTAATACAATATTACAACTCATTAGTACAAAACCATAAAAATACTACTATTATTATTCGTTTTAGTGAGATAGGCCTCCCAAACTCTTGAAAATATCTAAATTTGATTTGTTAGTGTTGTTAAATGCGCTTATCTCAGAAACTACTGGATTTAATTTATTTTTTTATGTTAGTAAGTCCATTTATCGAGGAAGGTTATAGACAGTTGCGTATATAGGTACATAAAGCGAGTCAGTAAGCCCGTAACCAGGTTTTTTATTTTGTGAGGTACGAGAGACGTATTTTTAAATACGTAACGTATCTACCTACACACGGCTACACATTACATACTGTACTTTCCAGTATAACCTGATCTCACATTGTATAGAATTTCCGTACAACGAGAGGTCAGCTAATACTGGAAATGTACGTATAGCTTAATGATTAAAGAAGTAGGTGCACTTCACTACATAGTATAAAACAAAGTCGCTTTTTCTGTGCCTATGTCCCTATGTATGCTTAGATCTTTAAAACTACGCAACGGATTTTGATGCGGTTTTTTTTAATAGATAGAGTGATTCCAGATGAAGGTTTATAAGTATAACACATTGCACCCGTGCGAAGCTGGGGTGGGTTGCTAGTTATTTAATATACTTTTTTTATTCTGTAATAGGCCTGCGCTTGACTACAACTTGCCTTGTATTTATTTTGTACATACATATTATCAACTTTAATAAAAAATATCTTGACAAGTAATAAATTGATTATCTTGTTAACGAGTATATGTGATTAATGCGAAAATACTAAACCTAAAACATTAACCCACCTGTAACTAAAACCGGTGCAAAGGTGTCTAAGATAATTAACTGAACTATAACTATTTTTTCCAGAGCACAATAGAATCAGCACCATAGTAAAATTAAATATAATTTTACTGACATTTTATGGAACTGAGATAATTTAGATAATTATTTTATAAAAAATTAAACGTGTTGATCGTAATTCTTGACCAGTTTTGGTATTTAAGCCATGAAAGGTCGTTGTAGAAATAATAAGAAATATTTCATTTAGCGTGTAGCCATTATTTGTGCATGTTTTATGTTACTTTTAATTAGTAGTTAGTTCAAACATTATCAGAATTGGCAACATTATTATAGATGTTGAGGCATGTGATTTATTGTAATTAATTTTTCTTTTTTTAACACGCTTTTTGACAGTTACTAGTATTTACATAATTTGACAATAAACAGAGGTGGTGCAGCGGTATAGCCGCGGTGTCGCAGCGGTAGGTATAGACCTCGCCTTTGAAATATAAGGTCGCGGGTTCTATCCCTAATCGCGCTCATACATCTTTGTGTTAATTGTTTCATCGCCGCTACTCGAATACTGGCGAAGGAAAACATCGTGACAAAACTGGCATGTCTAAGAACATGTGACATCCACCAACCCTCACTTGGCTAATGTGTGTGGATTAAAGCCTAAACTCTCTCAACTCATGCGATAGTTGGAAGAAGACCCGTGCTCAGCAGAGGGACACTAAAAAGGGTTAAGGTGATTGAATAGCTTTTTATAAGACCTGGGAATTGAACATGCTTACCTATGACAGAGGCAATGCTATACTAAAGTTAATTATCTTATTTGTGACGTCATCTAACGATAATATAAACTACATTACGAACTAATTATCTCCCATTCTGTTGCGGTTTTGTTTGTAATGATAATTCCAAATCATTTACATAATTATACACGTTAGAAACAGTTTTTGTATAGAATTTTATGTCTCTGCCGAAGTAAGAAACAATTTTATGAGTACAATGATAACGCTAAAATTACTTTAATTATGGGCGTGTCCACGAATGTTTTATGGATTAATCAACGATTAGATAAAACAGGGATACAGTATTTAACCGTGTATACCAACTTTTAATCGTTTGTTTAGATATTATACAAAAATTCGTAAATCAACTTCAAGTAGCTCTTACTCCTGTATTTCAAAAGAAATTCCATTTAATTTCCAGGCTTACCTATCTAAGTAAGCATTTGTGTACCATGTACAAATTGTAACATACCTACTTATCACTACATAGTATAAAACAAAGTCGCTTTTTCTGTCCCTATTTTCCTATGTATGCTTAGATCTTTAAAACTACGCAACGGATTTTGATGCGGCTTTTTTTAATAGATAGAGTAATTCCAGAGGAAGGTTTATAAGTATAACACTTTGCGCCCGTGTGAAGCTGGGGCGGGTCGCTAGTAATAGAATAAATGTCATTATTACTAGCTCACCGACTTGTGGCTCCACTTGCGCGTATTACGGTTATCGCGCTAATCCATTAACCCCTTTTGGCACAGTCAGATAAAAACTATATATGTCCATCCTAGAGTCTTAAACTATCTCCATACCAAATTTCATAGAAACCGGTTGAGTAGTTTTGGCATAATTGATTACAAAAGTATTTTTACTCGACCCGGGATTTAAACCCGGGATCTCTCGGTATTATTAATCTGATGCTTTTATGCGTTTCTTAAATTCATACTTTCCCATAAACTTTTGTTTATAATATAACAATATTATGGAGGAAAGATGACTCTTCAACAAATAATACGAAATCTAAAAAATAATATGCTTTAATACCAAACTTCAAATAGCTACTTAGTTTTTTTTTTAAGTATTTTTGTTCTCCCCGGTCCTCGCTCACCCCAGGACCAAGGAGGAAGTTGGACGAAATTCTATGATTAAACACTAAACATCGGTTTAAATGTTAGTGAACTTGTCTCTTAACTCGTAACTACCATTAAGTATAGAGTAATAATTAGTTTTAGCTGAGCTCATTTAAGATGTAATTATCTAGATCTGCGTCTTAATTCAATCTAGACTGAAATTATAAAATTGTTTTATTTTTTTTCCGTGTTTTGTAGAAACATAATTACTACTTAGGTGCGGAGAACTAAGCGAACTAAATCATAAAAGAAAAGAATTATGTATTTAAAAGAATAGAATAAAAGTAAAACAATCTACATATATATAATTGTTCTAGCTTTCCGCCCGTGCGTATGTCGGCTATCACGGTATACCATTAACCTCTTTTCGCGTAATCGGATAAAAACTATCCTATGTCCTTTCCCAACTGGGCGTTGCGTAGGTCAACCAAAGTATGCTCTCTTTGCGCTTCTACAATCTCCAAATTCTCACAATGTGGCCTAGTTAATGGAGTACAGTCCCATCCCCTAAATCTAGAATTATCCGGAAACGTCCTGAGCCGAGATTCGTCCGCACATGTGAAGCCCTCAAGGCAGTTGTCACAGTACTTGATCGGTTCGTCCTCAGATGGCTCACCGAAAAAGTCCGGTGAACCAAAAAAGACCCTTCCGGCCGATAGGGTTAGGTCAACCTCAAAAATAAAACTGAGTCTGTCCGTTTACAAAGTCTTTAATTTCGGCATTTTCCCGAACTCGTTATGTTCTGTCAGGTCTCATGTTCAGCTTTAATAAGTATTAATATAGATTAAGAGGAAAAACGGCTCTAAAACAGCAAAAGCTTTAATACCAATAGTTAAAATGGTATTCCAACTTATTTGAAACGAGCAAAAAAAGGAGATTCAAAATTAAAATCGCTAATGACTAAGACCATTAAGTTAATCATTTTAATTAGACGTTGGTGCTGGCCTGCTGGCTCGCGTTTCTTTTTTTTTACTAAAGGGGAGAGTGGGGTAATGTTTTGATTATCTTAGGTATATTTAGTACATTGTCGTTTTATTATTATTCACTTTTAAAATATCTAAATACATACTCCTGTATTCATAAACGTCATATAAGCTCACTATAACTAAAATAGGTTTATAATTCGTTGGTCTTTGTCTGTCATCTCGACAATAATACTAGTAAGAAAGAGACAAAGTCCATTTTAACTAAAGATTTTCATAGGATCCTTATAAGATTTTTATGAATAAGAGATAGTTTCTAATCTACTAAAGCAGGTATAATGAAAGTTGGTTTAAAAGTCCACGGTAACTGCTTACTACCATGTGGGCTGTCTTCAAAAGACAAATTTTGCATAGTTATTCTTAAATTAACACGAATTAAAACTACTTTACAACGGATTTTATAGCGGTTTATTTTATATTTTATATACCGACGTTTCAGTCTTTTCTGACTTTATGGTCACGGGTGGATATATTTGACGTCCCAACATATCACAATTATAATAATAATAATAATAATAACAATAATCACAATTATTACTGACTACCTACAAACATTATATTACTTCAAAGACATATTTTATTTTTGAACTCAATAAATTAACTAAAGTAACGATAAATTCACAATTCAATGCGTTGATCAACAGAAAGCTTCTAGATTTGTAAGAATCACAATTTCACTGAATTAAAAACCCCTTCATTTAGTCCCTGTCTTCGTCAGTCGTGATTTCGTGAAGGATGCGCCTTGGATGTACGAAATATAAATGCGCATCGTTTGTGGATGTGGTATTTATAAATAATGAATCTTAAAAAAAATATTTCATTGGCTAAAAAGTATAGTTAATGTTTTCAGTGGCGATAAATAACAATTTATATTGTATTAAAGGAGGAGTAGTAGTTTAATTTTAAATAAATTAAAGTATCATTTCATTTTCAGCACCTCACTAAGTTAGCACTCCGTTTGATGTCTTTTTCATTCTTCCATTCTCTAGTATTGTACGAACTTGTGTAGTGTAGATAAATGATTATTTTACTTAATATATAAACCCGTTAACTGAAACCACTTTTATTAAAAAAAAAGAAAATGAAAAATTGTAGTCTCCGATGTTCCCGAGTTCTACTTTTTTTTTGTCGCACTATACTTATCATTATTAATAAATACGTGAAGCAAAGGTGTTGTCACCTTTTTTTACAATAATAATCTGGAATGGTAAAGTATGAAATTCGCACACTGATGGTTTGTACAGAGAAGAAATGTGGAAACTATTTTTTACACTAAGGTCGAATTTCGAGTACTAGGCAATAGACTAGCGATATATACTCCCAAATATATTAATACGATATATTAGTTCCAAAATAGTTGAAAATTAACTATCTTTAAGCAAATGTTATTGCAATATGCAACATCCATGGTTTAGCAGCTTCTTGCCTCTCAAAGATCCAGACGGACATCTGAATAGCGTCTCATTATCTTTAATTATATACTGATTCTTTGGCAGAAGGGTGCCCGCTTTGCTTATTGCTTCACCAATTATAAAAAGCTATATATTTTATATTATTTTGGTTTATGTTTATTAAAGGCGTTGGTTAACTAAGATGAAATTAGATCAGTGCCTTATTATTATCTTTTATACTTGTAGTTTTGTAATTATGTGTCACTAGCTCTTTGACCGCGGCTCCGCACGAGTGTATGTCGGTTATCACGCTAAACCAATAAACTCATTTCAAAATTGTCCTATATCCTTGCCCGGGCATCAAACTATCTTGATACCAAATTTCATTCAAATCAGAGAATAGTTACTTTCGCATTTATTAGTAAGGATTTTTGTGACGCACATTTCGCTTAGACAGGACAGTCGCGTTATACACACTTACACATATCAAGTGTGTATCACACCTCGCTTTTCGTCGGAGGTTTACGAATGAAACAAGTTTTTTATTCGGATCACCTAACCCAATTAACTGAAAAAGTCCGGTGAACCACTTTTTCGGTGAGCCGTCCGAAGACGTCGAAACAAATAAGTAGTATGACCACCACCTTGAGGGTTCCCTATGTGGGGACGAACCTCGGCTCAGAACGTTGCCGGGCTGTTGACTAGGGTCAACGTTTATATCGCGATCGCGCGGTCCCGTACTCACCGGGACTGTAATCGTTTAGGGCACCTGTCGGGGAGGGGCGCGTTTCAACTCACCGCGGCGAGGGTGATATTTTGGCTTGCATAGTGCTGCTACTACTGCTGATGGTGGTGTCTCTATCTACCCTAGTATTAGCTGGTCGTCTGAGTTCACGGTAGCGGGCGGTAGCCAAAGCGATCTCATCGTCGAGATCGGCAAGTACGCAGAGCGGATGTCGCCGATCCACGGGACTGATTGGATTGAAGAACTTAGGAGATACATATATAGGCCATGAAAATCACTTCTTAAGGTGCCTGTTATTGCCAATGACTGACTAATTGAACGAGCTAATAAACTTAAACCTTTATGATTTATAAAAATCTTTAAACAAATAAAAATAAACTTTGTTAAGTGGTCTAGTGATAACCGGTTTGCTTAATAACAGCGAGGTCTCTGGTTCCAATCCTGGGTCGAGCAAAAAGACTTTTCCAATACACTTTGATAATCTTAGTAATAGCACAGATAATATAATACTATACTAGTTTAATAGCTAGAATTTTGGAATTTTGTCCGCTGAACAGCAGTAAATTCTCCCCGAAATGTGGGTGATATTCATCCGCTGCTTACAACTGTGGGTAATGCAGGCGTGAGTGCTATGAATGCTATATTCCAGGATTTTAATATTATATGGGTTATTTTAGGGTTGCCAACCGTTCTGTTTTCCCAGAACATGTCCTGCTTTTTAGCGTGTCCTGGGCTGTTTAGGATACTTTCGGAGTTTAGGAGTTTTTAAAGAGTGCTGTTAAGGACCTATGTTTTAAAATTGGCGCGCTACTACTGAAACGATCTCCAATCGTTTCACTGGGCCCTGGTTTTATTGACTTTGTTTTCATATAACAATTAGGTACTGATATATTCTATGCATAAGTATAGTCCTGGCTTTAAATCGCAATGTACTGGTATTTCTACCTAAATATCCTGGATTTCAAAGTTGGGAGATGGCAACCCTACCGTTAATTCTCATAAAATTGTATGAGTACGTACATGAAGTAAAGATTTGGACACAAAAAACGTGTAAGTTTAAACATTAAACACAATTACCTCCATACAATTAACATACACGGTAAATGTTTGTAAAGTAATTAATTCTAGATAAGCCGAATATATTCTGATATTTAATTTAATGTATATAGATAAGGCTAGTACAGTTTCCGGTTAATAACTAGAAGTATTTTTATTTTTCTTGTCATTCATAACTTCATTACAGTTTATAAAGATTATAATAATAGGTTCTATGTATAAGTTACATGTTACATTACGAGAAATAGACATAATATCATATGACATAAACACACACAGCCATCTGATCCCAAACTTAACAGGTGTGTATTATCAGTGTTCAAGGCGATTGTGATTCTGTTAAAAGAAAGAGCTGCAGTTATGCGATGCGTATATTCGCATCCCTTTTTTTCAATGGAGTCACAATTGCTTATACACTCATAATACTATACATAACTTCAAAATTTTTAGTACGGTGGGTAAAAAAGTTTGTTCGATCTAATAATAACATCTTGATGAAAAAAATTAAAAATGCGTATGTGTTATTGCCGTTCGAATAAATAAATTTAAACATTTGTATTTAATTATTTAGTACCTACGAAAATAGTTAATTACCTTCCGAAAAAAATCTGTGTTAAACGTTTGTTTACATCGGTGTATATGTATTTGTGTAAAAGTTTGCAATATCCTAGCGCTTAAATTTACTTAGGTAGGTAGCTGTATGTAGCTACATATCGTAGTAACATTTTCAACATAAATCACTTTTTAATACATCTCAAAATAATATTATTGCCTGTGGTTTGATATTTTGTGCTGACGGTACTTTGGCTTGGTTTTGTGTATGAAGTCAGCCGCGAGTCTAGTCCTATTCTTATTTGAAACGCATAGTACGACAACAGAGCTTGTACTATGGAAAGCGGTATAGGTTTTCAATAAGAAAAAATTATCATTAATTTATTAGATTGAAACTGTCAAGATAATAAGTTAAAATGCAAATAAATGTAGATATAAATTATTTTATCTATTCTATTTTCAACCAATATTTTTCAATTTCTAGTATTACATTACTTTTAAATGAACAAACTCAAGATAGTATTCGAAAACTTTTGTTGTGTGGAATAACTCGTACTAGGGGTGCAGATTATTTATTTTAAAATGTTAAGTAAGGTACTTTTGAAGATGTTAAAAATTTTCAAACCGACCCTTTTTCTTTGCGGGCCAGTGTATATTTTATATAATTAAATTAATTATATAATTTTTATAGTATTTAATCTAGTACTTAGCGATGTACATATTTGACGTTCTTAATAAGTTAGCACATTTGAAGTAAATTTTGTAATAAAATGGTTTATTACTTTTAATGTGAATAACTTACAAAGCCTCCGTTATCCACGTTTATTATTTTTACATTAACTATGTAATTAAAAAGCCGCATAATAATTAAGTTAACATAGAATAAGTAAGCAACGTGCACTAAAGAACTAGTAATGTCCAGTAAAATCCAGTTCAAAGCAGTTTACGACTGTAAACACGTTAACAAATACAAAAAAGTGTCATTACACCCGCAAAACTGCGCATCAACTATAATTTCCATTAAAAAAGCCTTGATATAAATAGAGAATCTTTTTAACAGCACTTATTAGAGGGTGAAAAGGGGATGCCAAGGTAAAAAGTGTAATTATGTTGATTATTTAGGCCTTAATGCGCCGACTATCCCGCACCTCCCCACGCCGTCATTAATCGCCCCCCTCTCTTCCTTACAGCCTTTATTATTTCGTTTCAATTATTTTTGTGATTATCTTTTTATGGCGGCCGAGCATTAAAACTCGAAAAAATAACAGTGGACATTAAATGTAATTAGAATCGAAATTACGAGATGTCACCCTGGTTGTGTTTGTTTTTTTAATATTATTAGGGCTCTGTTTAAGCTGTGCGTTTGTTCTTTTATAGCATGTTTTACATGCTTTTCACTGTTAAGTGCTTTTTGTAATTATTGGGAAAGATGTTTTGCTTACATAGCTCTCGGTTATAACCAAAAGCATAACCAGAGGTGAAAGTTATCAAGAGATTGCTAGATATTTAGGTGATAAACGATTAAAAACTGAAATGTGCATAGAATTTTTTTTAAGGTTTAAGCCATTTAGGGTCTTTGATGTATACTGATTTATTTTAAAAACACCAGCAACCTCGCAGGAGTCGATAGCTGACACCATTAGCAACAACTTTTCTTTTGCGAGTTTTGACATAACTCAATACATGACAAGTTACGCGATTCTAATGCGTGCGCTCCATATAAAAATTTCATCAACTTCTCTAGGTCACCATCTAGTTTATATTAAGCGATCGCGAAGTTTGTAGGCAGTATGTATCACAGTTCCTCCATAGTTAAGATAAAGTTTCAAACGGAAAGTCAAACTAATATTAATTGTGTATCACAAAAAATCTGCCAAATTATCAAAAGTCCTAGACACACTTTAGGTAACCCTTTTTTAGTATCCCACTGTTGAGCCCGGGTCTTCTCTCAACTATCTTATGATTTGAAACGCTGCCCAAGTTCTTAGACAATGTGTCCTCACGATGTTTCCTTTTTTTATTTTTTTATTCTTCGATATGCTGGCGCTTGACTTTAACTTGCCTGATGTTAAGCAATGATGTAGTCTACGATAGAACGTGCCCGCCCAGTATACCGATTCACTCGTAATTACGAATGATTATTATCGATGACAAGGTGGCAGTGGAAGGAGTCTTTCTTCACCAATATTGAGACTTCACTGTAAAACGAAAGTTGTTGCATATTTTATGATATCAGCTTTCTACTCCTAAGAGTTTGCTGATGTAAAATTACCCTGTAATACATTTAAAAATTAGTAAATTGAAAACTTCCTTTGAAGAATTTATTCTCGTTAATTCCCGTAATTAAATAAGTTCAGTTGCAGTGCAGGTGCAGTTAAGATTCGATCAAAACATCCCTTTTCGTACTCACGTCATTTTGACAACCACTGTCAGAGACGCTAGTGTCAACTTCGCGTCACGAGAGCGCTTCGGCGTATACGTTATTTTTATGACACATTACAAGTATTTATTTTTGTAAGACGTAAACTTAATTGCAAATGCACCGTAACTTTTTTTATCCTATAATAGGTTTGCGCTTGACCACAACTTGCCTGATGTGAAGCAACGTTGCAGTCTTCGATGGAACTCGCTTACCTATTAAATATCGATTCACTCGTGACTTGAAGACAGGTAGATTATAGCTATCGGGAAACAGAGATGCCGGCAACGAATTCCACAACTTGGCAGTTCGCACAGTAAAAGTGGGAGCGAAGGTGGTGCCCGTGGAATTTCAACCATATAACGGTGGCGAATAGCCACTTGTCTACTTTACTTGTCCGATGGAAGAACGGGGATGGGGGAATGAGATTGATAATTAATAATTGATTATCTTGACTGGCACATTATAAAATTACGTGAATAAGCCTACAGGGCTGATTGTTACTCTAAGTATTAATACGTGTAGTAACCTAATATCCTAATACCAACATTATAAAGAGAGCATTAGTCTCTATAGCAACGGAAATAGAAAAACGTATACTTATAATTTCGACGCGTGACTACTAACAATAGAAGTTGGATTTGCCAACCCTTTGATTTTACTACTAATGAATAGACGATTTAACAGGCGATTTTGATCTGTACTTAATGGTAATAGAGTAGAAATTTGACAGTAGTTATAAAGTTAATGCATATTATTATTAAGAGTATTTTATGGATGAGCAATTTTTATTATGGTATTGCTATTGTGAAGGTTCACTCTGTACAGATGTTAGGTTATTATAAAGTTAATCGTTAAAATCTTTAGTTGCTACTAACATTCACGATCTTTGACTTAAATCAAATAATTAAAACATCCACTGCTATGAAGTTCGTTGAGCTTTCAGCAATAATTAGTGACAAAGTTTTAAATTTTTAACGAAATAAGGCTCTATACATTTTTTGAACCTCTCCTTTGTCCAGTATTTTTGCGTGAAAGAGTAACAAACATCCATCATCACACATCCAAAATTTTTCGCACCTTACTAATTTTATAAATGCGAAAGTTTGTATGGACATGGATGTGACATTCAATATTTGGATTAAATTTGGGTTAGAGATAGATTATTGTTTTAAATAGCACTTAAATACTTTTTATCCTAATAACACGCGAGTATAGCCGCAGGCGGAAGCTAGTTTATGATATCCTACTGTCTTACTAATATTTTAACGCGAAAATTTGTAAGAATGTATGGTTTTTTTTACTTTTTCACGAAATAACTACTGAACGGAATTAGATGAAATTTAGCGCATAGGTAGATTATGGTCTGGATTAATACATACCTTTTTATTCCAATAAGTACCACTTGGGCGAAGCCGTGTGTACTTAAATCAAATCAAATCAAATCAATTAAGTGAAGTAAGATAAGGTTTATAAATAAATAATACATATCCTGGGACATTAACACACACGGCAATCTGGTCCCAAGCTAAGCAGAGCTTGTGTTATGGAAACCAGATATATACCACCTATACCTACATATTATACTTTTCTTTTGTAAATTTATACTTATAATAGATATTTACACCCAGACTCGACACTAACTCAAATGTTCATCACTAATGTTTGTCTCGGGTGGGAATCGAACCCACGACCTTGCGGCGTGAAAAGCAAGTATCTTACCGACCACGCAACCAGCTCGTCCGTTGTTGTAACAAATGATACCAAAGCAGGTATAACAGTGCATATCTACTATTCTTCACTTCACTTCTGTGTTCTACCTTTTTAGTGTCCCACTGCTGGGCACGGGTCTTCTCTCATTTATTTTACGAGTTGTGAGAGTTTAGACCTCAATCCACACACGCTGGCCAAAGGGTTAGTGTATGTCACATGTCCTCGATTGACTAGTTTTTGGATATGCGGGTTTCCTCACCATGTGTAAATTCTCCAATATTGAGCAGCAGATTGCTTACTATTTTACCATCAGTATATTCAATAAGTTCACGTTCAAAAATCTATATAAAAACGAAATCATTACCAATATTTCACAAACGTGTGGTCAATGGCGATCACGCGCGATTGGCAGGAAACGCTAACGAAAGGGTGACCACGCATTAATAAATATAAATGGGATATTATCTTTACTACGTCAATACATTGGTTTAACGCTTGTGTCAAAACATGTCGCCTGTCCTAACAAAACGTAGAGAGTGTAACGTATTGGAACGAAATTTAGATTGATTCATTTAAAAAATAATTACATTTTTAACTAACAACCCTTTTTCAGTAATATCAAAGATTGATCACATTTTATTTCTCGTTCACTTCAACCTTTTTTAGTGTCCTACTATTGGGTATGAGTCTTCTCACATGTCAAGAGAGTTTAGGTCTTGCTACACACGCTGGCGGATATGCGGGTTGATGGATGTCACATGGCCTGTAATAATTAGTTCTGCACACAAAGATGTGTGGGTACGACCCGAGAGCGAACCCGCAACCTTATACATATTTGAATAGCGAGGCCAATGCCACTGCGCCACCGCTGCTCTCTCTCTCTCCCTTACACATTAATATTGATCATATCTTATGAACAAGAAATTCAGAGAAACGGTAAAATATAAACCGCTATAAAATCCGTGATATTTGCGTAGATTTAAGAAAATATTATTAATCATAATAGATTGTAATAAAATCACGATATATTTACACATTATTAGTATTTTTTTACGAAAATGCTATAGACTGGATTTTGGTGCAATTTCCAAAATGTGTGTGGATTTACACGTTGTAAATTTGCTGTCGCTGAAACAAGACCCAACTCTAAAGCTCTACATTAAATACAACTTTGTATTTTGTTGCTTTTCACGTCTATCTGTTTGTAATTTCTAACTTCTTTTATACTATACAACGGATTTTAAAACTCTTTAATAAATAAATGAAATGAATGAATGAGTTTACATCATCATTAATAATTTTTCCAGGAAAATATGTATTAGTACACACGGCTACACATCAAACTACACATTTCCAGTATAAACTGACGTCTCGTTGTACGTAAATCCTATACAGCTTATACTGGATAATAAGAATAGGACTGGACTCGCGGCTAACTTCATACCAAAACCCAAGCAAAAGTAGCGCCAGCACAAAATATCAAACCACAGACAATAATATTATTTTGCAATGTATGGAAAACTGTTGTATTTAAAAACTTTACTTAGGTATGTAGTTACAATGTAGCTACTTACCTAAGTAAATTTACGCGTTAGGATACCTCAAACTTGTACACAAATTCTTATACATGCATAAAAACACACGTTCAAACTTTTTGTCGTCGAAAGTTGATAAAATATGTTTGTAGGTACCTAAATATTCTACTCCAAATGTCTAATTTTAGTCGAACGGCAATATAAAAAAAATAATGCAAATAAAATAAAAATGCGTATATCTTATACGCATTTTTATTTTATTTTCAACTAGTTGTGATTATTATATCGAAGAAACATTTTTGCTCACTGTACTAAAAAACCGGTCAAGTGCGAGTCGGACTCACGCACCGAGGGTTCCGTACAAACCTGCAAGGTTTACAAAGTTCGTTCATTACGACAATCGAGTCATAACTATGGTATTTTTATTATATTTTGTATATTATATTATAAATATATATTTTGTAATGTAACTAAAAATTTAAGGTTTTCGGAATTTTTCCTTTATGTGTGCTATAAAACGTTGCTTCATGCCAAATTTCAAGATTCTAGGTCGACTGGAAGTACCCTTTAGGTTTTGATTCCCTTGCGAGTACTTGCGAGTTTCAAAATATGCAGCTTAAATTGCTGTTTCTTTTGATTGCGTTGACATAGAAGTTTGATTTTGTTACAGCTTAAAGGTATTATAGACCTGAGTATTTGGTATGAATTTCAATTTAATACCTGTACGCGTTTATGAGGAAATGGGTAGTAAGTTTAAAATTATTAAAAAATATATATTATGTGATGTAACTAAAAATTTATGGTTTTCGTAATTTTTCCTTTATCTATGCTATAAGACGTCGCTTTGTACCAAATTTCAAGATTCTGAGTTCACGGGAAGCACCCTGTAGGTTTTGATTCCCTTGCAAGTGTCGAAAATTTGCGGCATAAACGGCTGTATCTTTTGATTGCGTTGGCTTAGAAGTTTGATTTTTTCACAGCTTCAAGGGACAGTAGACCTGAGTAATTGATATAAATTTCAGCTTCATACCTCCACGCGTTCCTGAGAAAAAGGGTCTTGACAGACGGACGGACAGACGGACAACAAAGTGATCCTATAAGGGTTCCGTTTTTTCCTTTTGAGGTACGGAACCCTAAAAATGTGAAGTCGTTGCGCATTACGGTCCAAGATGGCGGATTTCCAATCCTATTCTCATTTGAAACGCATAGTAAGTGTGCCATCTTATTGCATTCAAGGCCGTGGTAGTTTAATATCCGTACTAGCATAAAATATTTATTCTGATACATAAAAACTATGAATAAAAACTATTTGGTCCACGGGTGGTGCAAACCAATTGTCATAGCATAACAGCTTAAAGTACTATTGCTGGAGTTGCGCAAGAGGGATGCGGCTATACAATGTGTAGAGCAACTTCTGTTTCGTACAACTGCAATAATTATACTATACGATGTCATAGTACGGCCGCAGGTGACAATTAACTGGTAATTAATTAATTAATTATTAGTTTGCTGGTAATTAACTGGTGTTACGCTTCGACCGTGGTTAGTGACCACCCACTAGACAAAGCCGCACCGCCAAGCGGCCTTGTCGTGTTGCGATGTCTGGTGACACCATTTTAGAGGGTGGGTCGGAATTGTTGCTCCTTTATGGTAATTAACCATATCGAGCCTCATTCTACTGCCATTTTCTCATCGAAAATCATTCGTAATCACGAGTGAATCGGTACATTGGGCAGGCGCGTCCCATCGTAGACTACATCATTGTTTAACTTATGTCAAGTTGTAGCCAAGCGCAAGCCAATGCGAAAGTTTGTAAGAATGTATAAACGTTTGTTACTCTTTCACGCAAAAACTACTGAACGGAATTGGATGAAATTTAGCACAGAGGTAGATTATAGTCTAGATTGACATATAGGATACTTTTTATCCTAATAAGCACCACGCGAGCGAACTTGTAGGCGAAAACTAGTAAAATAATAAAACTATGTTGTCCGCGATAATTTGAACTTATAGTCACCATACTCGCGTACGGTGAAAATTGAAAGTGGCCACCGAAACGCAGTGGACATCCATTGATGTATCTCTTCAGCTATTATTATATTCGGTGAATACTACGGGGTCGATGAAAGCGAAACCGTTACCAATTGTTATCCCTTGCTATTTAATTGACAGATATTTTGTAAATGGTCGCGGTTAATTTGTGTGAATCGCGTGTGGAATGTGTGTACAAAATGCAGAAACATGCGTTCACACGATTATATGTAATCCTACTAATATTGTGAATGCGAAAGTTTGTTTGGGTGTGGATGTTTGCTACTCCTTTTCGCAAAAACTACAGAACGAAATTGAATGCACTATAAATCGTGTGTCAAAGACTGGACTCTAAATAAATTACTTACATCTATATAATCAAATGAATCACTAAATGTGTTGGTAAGCGCAAATCTCGAGAACGGCTGAACCGATTTCACTTATTCTTTTTTTAGAATATCCCTTGAAGTACGAGAAAGGTTCTTACGCAGAGAATATTTAAAAAAAAACTCCTCTGAAACGGGTTCACCGATTTTTATGAAATCTTATATCTATATTCGGTAGGTAGGTCTGAGAATCGGTCGTAATCTATTTTCGGACCCGGTAGGCACTGCTTTAACGGACAGGACGACGTCAGCAGGGTCAACTAGTAGATACACGTTTTTTTTTATAGATAATTAGATATTTATAGTAGATATATAATCACATACCTAAATTCTTTACTATTAGTGAATATTTCGACTTGGTATTCAACAAATTCACAATTTTTGAAACCCTTATTTACTCCATCTTATATATTTACAAGTATATTATTGCTGAGCAGCGGTGGCGCAGTAGTATGGGCCTCGCCTTTACAAAATAAGGTCGCAGGTTCGATTCCCAATTGTACCCCCAAATCTTTGTGTGAATTGTTACATTGCCGCTGCTCAATATCAGTGAAGGAAAACATCATGAGAAAACCGGCATGTCTAAGAACTAATCATTCTAGGACATGTGATATTCACCAACCCGCACTTGCCCAGCGTGTTTGGATCAAAGCCTTACCTATTTAGACTACGAAAAAAGTACACAGAAGACCCGTGCCCAGCAGTGGGATACTAAAAAAGGGTTTAAGTGACTGGGTAAGCGGGTTTCATCGTAGACTGCAGCATTACTTAAAACTATCTGAACTCATAAGATATTAGAGTGAAGACCCATGCCCAACAGTGGGACACTAAAAAGGGTTAAAGTAAAGTGATATTATTGCTACTAAAAACCTTCCTTACTATCTGCATAGTTATTTACGCTCCTGTCTTTATCTCCAGAATGACACATTAGTTTAAATTTTACGCGCATTGCATTTCCTTAAGCATTACGATTGTTTGCTTCAGATCTTAAGCAATAAACTTTGTTCTACGCCGCTATTAATGTTTCAGTTCAAAGGACTCATGTTGTTTTCATACTAAAATTGCTAGATTTGGTCTGTTTTTATTTTCTAGAATCTATTTATGGGCTTGGCAACAAGTATTCCGCATATTTTTGCTAATATCTGAAGGCTTTCGAAGGTTTTAGATTAAAAATATCAGGATTAGCAGACAACTTTAGGTAGGCGTGAATTATCTGGTAAGAAGACGGTATTTCAATAAAATAACAACAGCAAAAATCACTACACACCAATCTCTCGATAGCACAATCATGAATTCTACCAATTAATTACGGATCCTTAAGACTACGTTGGATTAAATCGTAACGTTCACCGAGCACGTTATTGCATCTGCACTTCCCGACGCCACAACGGTCCAACACACAGTGTCAGCCATTCTAAGATGGCCGTTTTACCCATGCTCGGTGTTCATTCGTTCGGTCATATCGTCATTTTCGAGTGACAGCTGACTTCAAAGACGGACGCGATGACAGTATAAAATGACAGCTGAGGCATTGAGAAGTAGATGTGCCAACTTAATAAACTTGACACTGGCAGCTTAACAACTTTATATACAACTAGCTACCCCAGCAAACTTCGTACTGCGTATTTCTCACCTTTAAATTACTAATATTGCTATTAACATATAGGGGTTTGTGATAGAAAGGTGAAAATAAGGGTTGTATGTAATTTTTAATGACACATTATAAAAAATTGCAACAAAAAATGTAGGGGAGTGAAAACTAGATAGTAGCCGATTTTCAGACCTACTGTGTATGCATATAAAATTTCATAAGAATCGGTAAAGAGAATTTTATATATTAAAATACTCCTCAACATACCAATGCTATTTAAAGCATTGGTATATTATGGAGTATGGGCATTAATATATTCTAGTAGTATTTTCTGTCTATAGTAATTTTCGTCGAAGACGTCCTCGGTAGTCGAGCGGTGTAAGCCGTCCAATTTGGCTATACTGTGCCTGGGAGGTCATGGATTCGATTCCCGCGTCTACGAGTATTACCAGTTATCTGGATTCCATAGTACAAGCTCTGCTTAGTTTGGGATCAGATGACAGTGTGTGTTAATGTCCCACTATATTACTATTACTTGTATTTTTTCCGGGAACCAAGACAGTTTAGGTGTCCCGGGACTTGGTTGCGGCTGTGTCACTTGTGGTTCCCGAGACCCCTTGGCCAAGATACGCAATGGAACACCCGGGGAGTTTTAGTTAGGGTAATCATCTGGAGTCCCATAAAGGAATATCCCGCGTAAAAAAGGTGCCCCGGGACTTGGCCTGATTCAAATCTCGAGTCTTTTTAAAGCGTTGCTGATGATCCTGGCTTACACGAGTCACAGTATCGTGAATTTGGTGATGGGTTAAGTTCCATAAAAAATAACAATGCTGAACGTCCAAAAACGTAATTTTAAAGGTTTGAACTTTCATAAATTACCACATTTGTTTTTGTGAAGCCTTAAATCTAGATAAGAAACGTCTCGATTGTTTTAGCTTTTAAATAAAGGAAATCGCAACAAAATTAGTTCATTCGCTGAAGTGCTACGCCGCCACAAATAAACAGCGATTTATACATAATAATACAAATACACTATTCAAACACATATCTTTAATAGAATCTTTTTAAAAAAACATACGAGCCGATTTCAATGTTTAAACAATAACTTAAAACCCTCTCAACCGATCCGGACACACTTTAAATAGGACCACTTCGAAAGAATATCCTTTGAAACATAAAAGAATTATCAAAATCGTATTATAGGTACTTAGCGGAGATATAGCACATACATACCTACAATATATATGTATATAAAGAACAGTATAAAGAACCACCTTCATTTTGAAGTCGGTTGAAAACAGTCAGTTTTATTGGGAATATTAAAACAATAACTTATTTAATAACTCATTTTTTTTTTTTATTTGATTGGGTAGGTAACATTTTTCTGAAATTCACTTTTCTTTGGTCCTCAGATCAACATGGACTTAAGGGAGACTTAGGGTCGTATAATATGTACCATTGTGCGTACCCCCCCAAAGATACCTGGATGCTTACAGCACTGTTTACCCACTTCAATCAAAACCGTGAGTAAATCAATAACTAATTCAATTTATTCATTATAAACACCTTTCGTGACATAACAAAGTTACATTTTTACTACCATATTCATAAAATAGTTAAAAGACTATTTAGTTAAAATGGACTTTGTCTCTTTCTTACTAGTATAAATGTTGAGATGACAGACAAAGACAAACGAATTATAAAGCTATTTTAGCTATAATGAGATCAACATACGTTTATGAATACGAGGGATAACATTTTATCTAAGTGTATTATATACATTGTGAATTATGTACCTATAAATAATCTTGGGAGGCAACAAACCTTATTGTGTGTAAAACCTCTGCGCAGATTCCAAACAAAAAAGTTTCGCAATAACAAAATAACATCAAATTCTATTTTTAAAACAGAAATTTACACAAGAATCAGTACACAAATGACACCCCGAAGGTGTGTACTTGTCTTAAAGGGTGCTTCTACCACTTGACAGTACAAAAGCACTTAGAACCTCATTCCTCCCGCGAGGACCGATCACTTATAATTTCCTTATTATTCTCGGCTTCATTGTTTGGTTTCATTCTACGAGTAACAACGATAGCCTTGAAAATCTTTAATCCTTTTCCTATTACATTGATTAAACAAAGACAGCAGATAAATTGATGCATTGTAAAGTTACGAAATTAGTTACGAAAAATTCACATGAGAATAACCAGGTGTTTTGAATGGTACTTGGTAACAAATATAATATTTTAAAATCCATTTTGTTTGGAAAATTGAAAACACAAATAAATAACGCCGGTGTAAAATATTTTAACAATGTAGGTGTCAGTTTAAAAAACCAGTATATGCGTTTGAATGTTTTTCGGAATATCAACTGAATTATTATGGGGTTTAAAGATTCAAAAACTTACTAATTATCTACCTAACAATTTTAAACTTAACAGTATGTATAAGAGTGTGAGTGACGATATTTTAGTTCATTACATTTAGTATTTTCTTAGATTTACACGAATATCACACATTGAAATGCCACCACACCCGTGACCATAAAGTCTGAAAAGACTTTGAAACGCCGGGATCTTAAATCAAAAATAAACCGCGATAAAATCCGTTATAAAGTAGTTTTATTTAAATTTTTTGCTTTTTAACCATCCTTATTCAATGAGAAAAAGACTAAAAAAGAAATATCCAGAACGGTAGAGTCGTTTTCAAGTTTTTGTTTCGAGTTACTGAGGAACTAACGAATGTCTATTCGAAGTTATAATATACGATTAAGAGAATTCACCCTGTTTACACAACGTGTGTGTTGAAATATCCTTTAACATGGTCCGTGAAATATCTTTTTGGATGTCAGTAGACATTCAAAAATATATAAGTGGTTTTCAGAATAAACCTTCGTTAGAATTAGAAATTAACCGTCACTGGCCGAAAAAAACAATAATTATAAAGCGCGCGTAATTCTAATTCCGAATTCAAATTAAAGCCGCTTAATGCGCGGGAGCGACCCCGTTAAAAAAAGAGTAGACGAGTGCGCGGAGGGTGGTAATTTTTCATTAATTTAAGTTCACCATTCCCTGTTTTGTTTGGTTTTAATCGCATTTCTAATTAATCCCGTCGAGAATAACGTGACAACTGTCGACGATGGCCGCCATTTTTTCGAGCTGAGTATAGCAGATGTCGGCCGATTTCCATTTGTTTCTGAGATTAATGATTCGGTACGATTGTGAATTTTTCCGGTCGGCTTTTGTTGTTTTAGAAGCAATTTGTTCGCTTACTTTTGTAGAGGCAGTCGTTATAGCTTCTACAAATGATATTGGAACCAAAAAAACCGTCTGAACGGTTGATGAATTTAATTTCAGTTGCAATAATGTTACGCAAAGTCAAAAACCGTTTACAATTTTTGCACAAACGCTATTCCTACTTGTAACAGTAGCGCAACGGTATAAATCCGATGCTGGTTAAGAATTATAGTACGCGCGTTCAATCTTGGAGCGCTAGGTGTGTGCACACATCTTTGAATTAATCGTTTCATCGCCACAGCTCTACATCGAGGACACCGATGACGGGTTCGCCGATGTAGAGCAACAATGATGATATGGGTCTCTCAACATTAGATTACATGAAAACCAATCGGCAATTAGCCAGCGTGTGTGGATTGAATCCTAAACTCTCTTAACTTGTAAGATAGTTGAGAAATACGCGTATCCAGCCTTAGTCCACTAAAGTGTTGAGTTGCTTACTTCTAAAGTGGAGCACAATGTATAAAACACGGTAGTTCATAAAATGTATGTAGTTAACCTTCAAAAGTCTAGGTGTAGGTGTAAATACTCAGAAAGCAAAGCAAATCGCTTACATCTACACATGCTAAGCTAGTGCCTTTATCGTGTAGAGCTATAAGTGTCTGGAGCCTGTAAATTTTCGCAGTGGCGATCTGTGGCCGGTCTTTGTGCTATTAATTTGTAATGTCCCCCTCTGGCTGCCTAGATGCATAGCCCTGTGCATGTGAGAGCAGATTCAGGGATAAGTCTCAGGATTTAAGCTGAAGAGATTGGTGTTTTGAAGTTACTGTAGATTTAGCTAGATATTTGGCTCAGTTCAGTTCAGTTTGTTTGTTTTGACAAAAATGTATATAATAATGTAAATTTATTTCAAGTCCGCTCGTTCAGCCAAATAATTTGATAACTGATTTCAGGATTTTTTTGGGCGTTTTGTACATGTATAAAAAATGTAAAAGTTAATAGAATAATAGTTTTTATGCTTTTGTTCGTATAGCAGTAGGTACCTTCTTCTATCATCATTCAAAAGTTGCCCCTGCATTTTATGTTACTTCATTGTAAGTTTAACCTAGTTTAACATAACATTCTTTTTATTTTACAATCTTTTTTGTCATCTCTGTTGTCATTCTGATGAAAAAGAATGACAGTCTGTATACCAAACACCAGTGACGTCATGCAATGTTGAAAATCTTCAGACATGTCATCAGATAGTACCTCAGGCTAAGTGCTTGCCGATCTTCAATGGGGGGCCGCGTTTCCGATAGGATTAAGCCAGACTTACTGCTCGGTCAGGAACACGGCGCGACGCAGTAACCCCCCTTCCCCACCCTCTAACCTCACCCCTCACCCGCCGCATTAGGAGCAATCATATTCGACGGCTGCTAGGTTTTGGCAGCGGTCTGTGTTGCTTCGGCTATTTGTGGAACAATGATTACTTGTGTCTCAACTTGTAAAGCACTTAAGGTACATAATCCTTTAACATTGTAATCAAGTAAGTTTTTGCTAACACTCATCCTAGCTAGCATTCACTATTACAGAAATATAATTAGATAGGTACTTACATGATATTTTCTTTTTCTATGTTTTGTTGGCAAAAAAGGTAAATGACTTATTAAATCTGTCTGACAAACATATTTCATAACCAATTTCGTTAGCAGGTCAACAATGTAAACACAAAGTACATACAGTTAATTAATCGATAACTACTTAACTCGTTAAGTTTTTTTATGTATATTTACCAAAGTTTATCAATTTACTCCAAGGTACGTGAATCAGTTTGGAAAAAATCCTGTTTCGTTCAATTGGTTTTTAAATTATTCTACATTGAAATTCAATTCGTATTTTTAGGAAAATGTTCTCGTTGCATGCAGTTGCAAATATTAATACTGCCTAATAAACTAGTTACTAGTGATTTGTTAATATAAAATATTCTCAGAATTGAAGCTTCTGACCATTCCATATTCCATCGATTCTACGAAATTGTAAGCTAAATCTTCTAATTTAGCTAGGGCTCTGTTGTTACAAGCATTAGGTGTTAACTACTAAATAATTCTTGCTCATCTACTATTTAAGCTAAAACACATATTCAAAATAGTTAATTTTAGTAAGAAATTAAAGGTTCAAGCTAAAGGTTCTCAAGGCAGATTTTTGTAGAAGCACATTTACACACAACCACGTTACGCGCGTAAAAGTTACAACAGCCCTCTTATAATAGCAAAAGAAGAGTCGAAAAAGAAAAGGTTCGATCTATTTGAAGCATCAATTACAACCATCAAAACATTTCCCTTCGTGGCATCCCAAACAGCTGATATACCTACTTTTTCTTCCCCCAAATACTGCTCACAACAACCTAAAACCAACCTTACAGTATAAGGTTTAAGGTAGATTTTCGTAGACAGGAGTACAAGGAGTCTCGTACGTGTCTTGACCTATTTGCGTGGTACTCGCACGTTGGTGTAGGTCGGGTGTTTACGCTTCAGGGTTCACTTACTATGTCTTATTTAAAGGTTGAATTTTATTTAGACTCCTAATAAGGATAATGGAAATTAGCTTAAATTTGCTGCGATACTTAGGTAGCGGTATAGCGAGCTCGATTAACATGATTGTGTACCTATTAAATATTTTATGCTACATCATCTGTGAAAAAAGACATTGTAAGGTACTAATAAGTTCGAGGACTATATCATTTACATGATAACGCCTAAAATCTTTAAATAGTTAACAGCACACTTTTTTATAAGGTCTCGAGTTCGATTCGCAGTAGTACCCACAAATCTTTGTGTGAATTGTAACATCGCCGCTGCTCAATATCGATGAAGGAAAATATCGTGAGAAACCGGCATATCTAAGACCTAATTATTCGAGGACATGTGAGATGTTGGCCAAGTGCGGGTGGACTTAGCCAGCGTGTGTGGATTGAGGCCTAAACTCTCTCAACTCGTAAGATAGTTGAGAGACCCCGCCCACCCCTGCTACTCCTGTAAGCCAGGGTCAACAGCAACGCCAGCACACTTCTTAACTTTGCTTTTTACTTAATTATGTCTTTTTAATTTTGTGATATAATGTACAACAGGGAAAGGAAAATGATTCTTAATTGATGTTTCAAGGTTGAAGGTTTCACTTTTAGTTATTAATTTTAAAATGAAGGTTTATTTCAATAGTATTGATATTATAACACACTAGAAGATCCCGTGGACGTCGTCCTGCCCGGTAAAGTAGTGCCACCTACCGGGTCCAAAAGTAGATTACGACCGATTCTTAGACCTATTGAATATAGATATAATATTTCACAAAAATCGGTCTAACCGTTTTGGAAGAAATCGTTTTTTTATTTTTTCTCTACGTAAAAACCATACTCGTACTTCAAGGAGTATTATAAAAAAAGAATTAGAGAAATCGGTTCAGCCGTTCTCGAGTTTTGCGCTTACCAACACATTTAGTGATTCATTTTTATTAAATAGAAGATAAACTTAGGTCGTGTTTTTTCAATTTTTCGAAATGTACTATTAAGCTTGTTGAATTGTAAGACATTATCATTACATTGAAAAGAGTCTACCAAATCTTAAGGAGAAGAACGTCGCTGATATGCAAGTGCAAGAGAATGAGTTATTATGTTGATGTTGTTATATTACTAATAGATTCCCTATGAATGAACGTTTTCAAGTAAAAGCAATTATCATAGAAATTTATAGATTTTTCTTAGTTTTTGCTGTCTTTATTTTTATCATCAGTCTACGTGTCCATAAAGTCTGAACACATCGATACGTCGGCATATAAAATCTTAAATAAACCGCGATAAAATCTGTTTAAAAGAAGTTTTATTTCAATCAATTAAGGTAATAAGGTAAAAACAGCAATAGTTTTGTACCTATGCTTATTTAGTGTTCTGTTTCTTTATCATTGTTATAATGAAGCATCTGTTGTTTCAGACGAGTCGGGATGCGAGGCTGATATGCTGGAGGGCGCGGAGGTGGGTCGGCACTCGCCGCCCCGGCCTCAACAAGAGCCCATCAACCTCAAGAATGAGGTGACACCTCTTTACTTTCATACTCTTTATTAGACACACTAACAATTTTAAATTTACAATGTCTGATTTTATAGTATCACTTCACTTTTTAAAATATATGGCGTCCACCGTTTTTGACAGTGATTCAACCAACGTTGAAAGAGACAGTGTAATAAAATAATATTTTATTATGGTGGGCCGAAATGTTGATTACTCAATAAGTATGAGCATGTAGTGGATAGACTTACAAGAACTTAGGAAATTAATATTGGGACAGTATTACCATTGAATAGAAAATACATAAAGTAAACAATTATAATATTTACAAATACAATAAATACATAATACATAAGTAGGAATCTTTGTGTTGTAAATCATTTACAGTTTCACTATTTTACATATTGTGCAAAAAATTGTCCGTTTTGATAATATTAGAACTGTAGTTCAAATGTGGTTGAACTTGACTTAAAATTTCATTTGTTGCAAAACTCATTAACAAAAATTGCACACTGAGAAAAATGTTTGAGAATTTTCTGTAAGATATTTCTTAAAACTGCCTCGCTGGGTTATCGGTAAGCATATTCACTTATTAACCTCGAGGTCTTGCGTACCAATTCCGGATCAAGCAAAAAGGCGTTTGTAATTAGGTAGGTATAGCTAGATACTAAGAAAATGAACGTAAATACTCGTCGTTGAGCATGAAATACGGATGATATTAACCTCTGCCAATGGCTTAGGATAATGCAGGCGTAAGCGTTAAGTAAAGCTAGTCTCAAAAATTTTGTACTACAAGTTCCAATTGACTTCCTAAAAAGAGGTACTCGACTTACAACCACAACCTAACTAACACGTGGTTGGAACGGACCAAGTTGAGTGCGAATAAACGATCCTCAAGTGGGGCTCGGAACTCGGCAGCACCAAAAAGACGGCAACCCAACTCAAAAGGTCCTCGCAAAGACTAAACATTCCCGCTTCGTTAGTGTTCTCGCGAAAAAAATCGCCACGAACATTTCGAGCCGACCAATCGGCCCCGTTCTGCCGCAACCTACTTGCCTCAGAATCTATAGTATTGATTAGTGAGTTTTTACCCACACGCACTCACACACCGCCGCGGCGGGGGCAGCCTTTTTAACAATCTTTTTTTCGTCCACCCCTCTCCACAAAACCGCCATGTCCATTGCGCGGATGCAAAGACCACCCCGCTGGCCCCACCCCTCATATAGCAGCATTGAAAACGGAATTTCCATGAGTGATGGAGTGTCAAACGGGAAGTGAAAAAACGGAGAAAAAGTACATTATGTTAATTATTGAGCGCGTGGTCCGTCCGAGTTTAAATTGAATGTCATGTCGTACGAGGTGGCGAGTCGTGTTGTGGAAACGCACGCTTGCTCCTCTCGTTTCATATGTACGGTATAATTTTTAATTTGTGCTCTGTTTGAGTTTTAAATAATTTGCATTTTTTAAATTCGAACTATACAGCCACCATCTTTGTAGTTGCGAATTTGAAAACAAAAGACGATCAGTTACTTTCCCTTTTCGTGAAGTTAAATCGAATGATTAAACCAAATCAAAACTATAAACAAAAATGAACCCTACGCCTTTACAATAAAAGCGATATGTCATGTCTGTTACTACAGGCGAGACTTTTCCACTAACTACGTGCATACTCTTTGAAAACTTTGTGTAGAGCTCGGATTTTCACATTTTAAATACCTATTTAGTACTGAAAATTGGGATAATGAACTTACAACCCATTAACCTATAGGTTTACTTATACGTAGGCTTCTATGCATTCCTGTGCCTTATTACTTTAAGGTGTAAGCAGAGATTAACATGACATATTTACGATATCGATGAGTCGATGACATATCAAATGTAACTAAGGTTAACTATTAAAAAAACGTAATCTAATTATTAATTTAATAACAACGAATATAAATATAATTTGAAATATTGTTTTCGAACATCCATATTTTTTTTCCCAATGTGATTCCGCAATGAGGAAATCCGTAGAAGAACTAGAGTCACTGACATAGCAATGAAAGTGAGCAAGTTGAAGTGGCAGTGGGCAGACCACATCGCTCGTAGAATCAATAACCGCTGGAAAACAAAGGTTCTCAAGAGGAGACCACGCAATGGGCACCGCACAGTCCGCGTCGGCGGCCGGCCCGCTACAAGGTGAACTGATGTCATTGTTAAAATTGCGTGAAGCCGATGGATCCTAACGGCCGGTTCCCGATCGCTATGGCGTTCTAAAGGGGAGAACTGTGTCCATCACTGGACTTCCCTTATGATGATGTATATAATTCTGGTTCAACTGAAGCAAAGAATCAGAAAAGTTCATCGAAAGATATTCTCATAATTATCTTTATATCTGTACACAGGTCATCTTAGAGATGCTTGTTTTTAATTAAATATGTGGTTGTAGCAACTTTTAGTGCTTGGGGCACTACTTTTTTATATCATACATACTTAAATCTTAGCGAGTGACTACCTTTTGTCTGTCCTATAAACAAAAATAACTTAGTATTGTCTTAGATTTACGCGAATATCACACATTGAAATAAAACTACTTTTTAACAGATTTTATCGCGGTTTTACCTTAGTTTTATTTCAAAAATAACTTTTTATGTAACTCTAAAAAAACCCATGATGAATTTTATTAGGTACGAGCCATTTCTAGCAGATCAGCTTTTGAATAACAAAGATTTAATCAAAATCGGTCCATCTATAGATGCTACATGGCAACAAATTTGTTCACTGACACACAGATACATGTATCAAGCTTTTAACACCTCACCTTTTGTCGGGGGCTCCATATGGCGAATCATGCTCTCTTTAACATGGAGCGCTCAAAAAATGTCGTAAAATTAATTTTAGTTGACATGCCTTAAGGAAGTCACTTACGAATTTTCAAGCATGCATTTATTATTTAATATAACGTAGTGCTTACGCCTGTATTAAGGTTCTATACGTAATAATAACAATAATCTGGAAACCAAATAACTAATATTTACAACATATTATACTATTTTCATATTTTACGTATACTACCGGACTTATTAAAGTCTTATAAGACTCTTTAATTAAAATGGACTTATTCTCTTTATTACTAGATACATGTCAAGATGACAGACTAAAACAAACGTATTATAAAACTATTTTAGCTATAATGAGCTTATAAGACGTTCATGACTATAAGTATCCTTGGTACTTAAACTATTTTAAAATGTTCAGAGCTATTGTTGTTCATCGGACACAATTCTCAACTTCAAGATTTTACTATAATTGTGCTAAGTACAAAAGTCTTTTGCTCAACCTGGGACCTCGTGATTAAGCGATCACGCTAAACACCATTAAAGCAATAATAATAAAAAATGTGCATTGTCCCTACGGCTATTACTAGGTATCCAACTCTCATCACAATGAGAAAATGTGTCAAACTAATGTATGACAATCTAGAAGTAGGTAATACCTACCAACTCCCCTTGGTTTAACTTTTAATGAAATCTGCTATCTAACTGAACTGCACAAAAAGAAATTAACCACTTATTCAGGACAACGAAAACTATCCGTACAGTCGCAATGCTAATGGAAAACCCGAAAAAATATTGGCTGTGGTAAAAAATAGGTAAAAAAAATCAACGAACACATTTGAATGAAAATTGGGTGGTGGTGGGTGGCGGCTGGCGATCGGCTATTATTATTATTATTACTTGCATTATATCTGCATTTTTTCACGCACACAGAGACGCAGCGTGCGCCATTTTTATTTTTTACTTTCTTTTATTTTGGGTATACGGGGCGGGCGGCGCCCCCACACACGGCATACTACCCCGTAGAATCGAACGGGATTGAACTATGATGTCTACAAGTGGACGAACATTTAAATTGGTTCTCATCAAATATTGACTGCGTGTAGTTTTTTCATTAGCCACTCAGCTTTTTGTGGGATGCTGGTTCCCTTTTGAATTTGTATCATTTTCCTTTGACGAGGTTACTGAAGAGGATCAACATTATTTCAATGTTGGCTCATGGCACAAAGTACTTAACGGCATCGCGCTTCTCATGGTTATTGGTCTCTAAAAATATTTACATTTCTCGTATATTATGACTAGGTAAAAAATTACCAACGGCGCAGCGGTACGAGCCTCGCCTTAGATTTATAAGTTCGCAGGTTCAATTCCCAGTCGTGTCCACACATCTTTCTGTGAGCTATAACATCGCCGCTGCTCAATATCGGTGAAGGAAAACATCATGAGGAAACCGGCAAGTCTAAGAACTAATCAGTCGAGGACATGTGACATCCACCAACCCGCACTCAATTCGTAAGATAGTTGAGAGAAGACCCATGCCCTAGCAATGGGATACTAAAAAGGGTTGAAGTGAAGTAAAGTGAAAAATGATAAAACCACTAGCTTCCGAACCCAAGCTCAAAAGTAACCTAAACCTAAACTACGAAAGTGCGAAGTCTTCTACTACAGGCATTCTATGCTGAAAAGGCCACTCCAATAACCACTATTTTGGCATTACTTATTAGTACAATCTATCCTCGTGCCGAATTTAATCCTAATCCGAATCCGAAATGCATATTTTAGTGTGAAAGAGTAAAAAAACATCCACACCTTCACACACCCATATATCCATATAATAATATACAAACTTTCGCATTTATAATATTAAGCAAAAAAAAAGTGAGATAAACAAAAGACTAATGTCTCTTTATTCAAAATTATAACACGACAAAATTAAGTATGTATTTCCTTAGTTTAAAACACAACGAACTACTGCAGTGAAGCGAATTTATTATCATTAAAAAATGCAGAAAAAAATCATAATTAAGGGGGTGGTGGGTGCATCCCATTTTTTATTTTAATTGGCTTGTAAATTACAAAAGTTATAGTGAAAACGTTGAGAACGTTTCTGTGCCATTATGCGGTTTAAATTTGGTCGGTTTGTAAGGTAAACAGCTTTCCTATGATAATATCTTGAATCTGATTAAAGGATTATGCTAAATACGATTTTAAACAATCAATTCAATTGCTGTAGAAGATTTTATTTCATTGTTGACCAAGTTCCGCCTTAGTTTCTTCCACATTGTCCCCGTTTCCCCCCCTTTGGTGGTGAGTTATGGAAAATCCTTTCTTAGATCCCCTAGACGTCACACGAAACCTATGCGACAAATTTGGAGTCCAGCGGCTTGGGTTGAGCGTTGATATGTCGTTTAATCAGTGAGTTTCTACTTTTATAGATTTAAAAATTTGCCTAATACCTGAAAGTATTCTATACTGAATTTTGCGCCTAACGCCAAGCAAGGGGAGTTGTTTTCCAAATTACACGTATTTTCATCAATAAGTTATTTAATGCTATTAAAAGCATTAAGCAAGTAAAAAGATTGAGTTTAAAAGTTTATATTTTGATGCTGTCATTGCCACGTAACCTACCACAACCTATGAATGAATGAATGAGCAACAAGCACTGCTGCTGCTATGGGCCGCTAATATACCGGAAATTTCAAGGGTACGCACTTTGTCCGAACTTTTATTGTGCGAACTGCCAATCTATGGAATTTGCTGCTGGCATCTTTGTTTCTCGATAGCTATAATCCGCCTGTGTTCAAGTCACGATTGAATCGGTATTTACGCGGTAAGTGCGCTCCATCGCAGACCATATCATTGCTTAACAACAGGCAAGTTGTGGTCAAGCGCACGCCATATGGATAAAAAACGTCAATTTTACTACAAAAAAGGAAAATCAAAGGTAGATTATCTGAAAGTCACACATAATAAAACAATTCTAAATTAATGTTTAAACTGAAACTAGTGTTATAAGCTAAAGAATAAGGTTCAAAATTGTAACACTATGGTTATTGATAGGTGTAAATACAGAACGCCTTCAGCTAGGGTTGCTACGGATATAAATCTCGGGCATCAGCCACGGCCAGGGCTACCACGACGGACGTGATTGATCAAAGTCGTTTGTCAGGCTCGCGTCGCGACTGTTGGTAGCCCTATGCAATTAGCACATGATTCGGCGTCTAATACACGAATTTGGTTTTAATTATGGAACACTGTTATGGAAAGGATTCTGTTTATGTTCGAAATTCAAATATTTAATTTAAAACACTATTTCAATTATTTGCAGCCAACTTTATATCTACTTGTATGGAAAAAGTTTATAGAGTTTGTTATAGTTTAGAATAGATGAATATAAAAATATATGTTTTCAGTTGTTTAAAAGGAAGTTACATCAATATGTGAATACTCTTTAGTTAAAATGAACTTTGTCTCTTTCTTACTAGTATAAATGTCAAGATAACAGACAAAGACAAACGAATTATAAACCTATTTTAGCTATACAATACGTTTATGGTTAAGGGGGTATATTTTTTGCAGTTCGCCACAGATTATGCTTAAATTCTAAAATAATTGTTGTAATTAGTTATCTGGTTTCCATATTGCAAACTCTGCTTAGTTTGGGCATATATTGCCGGGTATCTCTCTTACCTTTAAACGAAACTTCAGCTTAGAATGGTTTATTTATGTTTTGTCCCTATCATGGGGTTCCAAAGTGTTACAAAGCAGAAAAGGACAAAACATATTTTAGCTATTCTCAGCTCAGTCTATAAGTCGCAACATATTATTACTGTGCAAATTATGTACCTGGCTGTTAATACATCTGTCGCAAAATTAAAAAAAACTTGCATTTAAAAACAGAATCCAATTAAACAAAATTGAATATTCATTTAGACCCACGCATCGATCAAATAAAAATTTGTAATAAAATTAAATTAATACCGCATCTTGTCTAACAGATGTAATGCAAAGTGCGAGACTCTATGCGTGAGTACGCTCGTGCCTGATTCTAAATAATAATGATTAAAAAAAACCGGACAAATGCCAGTTGGATTCACCTACCGAGGGTTCCGTACAAATTGAGTCTTAAAAAAGACATTTTATTTACTTATTAAGTACAATTGTATAGCTCTCAGATTTTTTACTTTAATATTCTGAGACATTAACACACACGGTTGTCTGATCCCAAACTGAGCAGAGAGCTACATATACCACTTTTCTTTTGTACTCGTAAATACTTTTAATAGATAACACACGCAGACTCAAGACGAATAGAATTCACAGCTTCGAAGGACGGTAGACCCAAGTATATGGTTGTATAGTATTGTCTTAGATTTACGCGAATATAAATATTGAAATAAAACTACTTTTAACGGATTTTATCGCGGTTTATTTTAGATTTTAGATCCCGACGTTTCAAAGTAAAAAAAAAATATAATAATATAATAATAATAATATAATATATGGTTGTAATTAAAAATAAAAAACGTTTTGTTTTTATTAATTAGTTAAAACTCGATCCTTCCATTCGTTCCCGAGATAAAGGGAAGACAGATAGTCGGATGGCTAGACAAAGTGATCTTAAAAGCGTCGCATTTTACCTTTTGGACTACGGAACCCTAAAAATACAATAAGCATTTAAAAAGGGACAATTCCCATTACAGATGAATTAAAATGCGAAATCACGTACATTACTACCTTTCTTTTTTTTCAATACAGTTATAAATTCGCACAA
This sequence comes from Meganola albula, assembly GCA_936450015.1. Lineage (NCBI taxonomy): Eukaryota > Metazoa > Arthropoda > Insecta > Lepidoptera > Nolidae > Meganola > Meganola albula. Next base: position 3,993,406 of record OW388155.1, on the reverse strand, counting down.
CGCAATACGTGGAGTCGTCTGATTCGTATTTTTATTGTTTTTTGATTATCTTTGCTAAATTAAATGTTCAGGCTATCGAGTTTGATATCATCGGTTTTTAATTGAAATCGTTATAACGTTGTGTTTGTAAGTATAATTTGATTAAAGTATAAAAATAAATATTTAAATATTTTCTTTCATATACTGTTTGGTGTAAATGTAAAATGTAGGTGTGTGTTTAAAATTTTGGAGGCTCTACAGTTTTTTTGTTTAAAATGTCGGTTCGCATTAAAATTAATGGAAACACTGTTTAATGGCATGTTCTAATTCTGTATTTATTATACATTTCATTAAATATGAAATAAGGTAACACAAGCAGTTAATACGCCTTTAATATGTGATTTATTATGAATTAGGGCTTTCGTATATTGGACTTTTTTTAAATAAAACTACTTTTTAACAGATTTTATCACGGTTTATTTTAGAATACTATAGGTAAAACAGTTTGTTGATTTTTTTGCATTTTGACTTATTATCTTGACATGTTAATGATAGTATTCGAAAACTTTTTTCGTATTTACAACTTCACAACTCGTACTAAGGGTACTGGGGAACGATTCTCACGTTTAAGGCATTTATCTCTAAAAGACATGTCGAAAATATAACAAGTATTGAAAACTAATAAAATCCACGTATAACGATTGCGGTAGACTACTCGTTACATGTCGTGCGTTGAGGGCAAGACTTATCTCTAACGTGATATTCTGAGAATACGAAAATTAGTTTCGAAGTCTATGTTTATTATAGAACGCGTGTATCGAAGTTCAGTACCCTCAGTACGAGTACGTCAATATAAAAAAGTTTTCGAATACTATCTTAAACCTGTCAAAATGAGTTTTCCAATTCAATTCTTTTATTATAATACATTCATTAAAAAGAAATTATAATGCTAGAAATAGGATTTAATTGATTAGAAACAGTATATTTTAAATAATTTTTATAAAACTAAAAATTATTTAACATATTAATTTGTAGTTGTATGCAAATGCATTTTAACTTATAATCTTTACAGGTTCCTAATAGTGTTCGAAAACTTGAATCGTATTGACAACTCGTACTAAGGGTACTGAAGTGTTTTATAAAAACATAATAAAAAAATGTATATTCTTCACCGACAAGATTAAATGAAATCTCCATGAATGCAAAACAAGAGGTTACAAAGTTATAAAGCAATAGAATATCTCCCATCGCGACAGCCACAGCGGTCAGAAACAATACATTCCACCTATCGCACCCAACAAAGAACCTATTAACAATATGAGTAATGCACAACTTAGATCGAATGGCTATCTGATATATGAAACATGAGGTTACAGACGAGCGTTCCAAAAAACGCTCTTCAAACGAATGACGTTTCAAAATTGATTCAAATAAATTAGTGCAAAACAAAAGCTTACGAGTTATTCAGTAATAGAAAATCTCCCATCTCACAGCGATCAGAAACAATACATTTCACCTATTGCACTCAACAAAGAACCTATTAACAATGTGAGTAATGCAAAACTTAGATCGAATGGCTATCTGATATATGAAATGTAAAGTTTGAAACGAGCGTTCGAATCGACGCGGTTCAAACGACCAACTGTTCTAAAATTAATTTAAATTACAAATACATAGCAGTTTATTTATATACTAGCGGCCGCCCGCGACTTCGTCCGCGTGGATTTCGGGTTTTTTTCACAATAAAAGGTAGCCTATGTTCTTTCTCAGGGCCTAAAGATTGTCTGTGCCAAGATTCATCAAAATCGGTGGAGAGGTTTAAGCGGGAAAGCGTAACAGACACACAGACAGAGTTACTTTCGCATTTATAATATTAGTAGGGATGCCTTGGTTCATAGGTAAGCGTGTTTGTGCATTGAAAAAGGCGTTTTCAATACCTACCTATACACCAAAAAAATCTTAGTAGTTATTAGATTAAAGTTGGGAATTGTAACCGATGGACAGTAATATGCTAGTTTCCTATTTATGTATGACACCTAAACATAACAGGCGAAATGTGAGTGATATTCATCTCTGTCTGCAGCTTTAGATAATTCAGGCCTCAGCGCTATGTATGTTACCTATGTTATGATAAATATTCTCAGTTAATTAAAAATTCTTGCGTAGCGAAGGCCTGAAAATTGTTAACGCTTAATTTAATGATTAAAGATAAAATTTAACTCGTTTTGAATGTAATGTTAACTACAAACGAATCTCCGATTTAGGTAATTGAAACCGTGAATCATAAACGTTCGTTAAAAATAAATGCGATCACTAATTATAATTGCGTTTAGTTATTTTGTTTGAATTATTATTACAGTAAAATGACTGTGAAATTGATTTTATACATAACCTATGCTAATTTTTTGAATTAATTATGATTTTAAATAACTAATAATCACTTATCCTTCACTTTTAATAACTTTAAAGTAATCGCAATGATTTCTGTATTTATAATTGGTTTACAATAATTATAAATACTTATGGGAGGCGTTTTTACATATCAAACAAATAGACGATTTATACAACTCGAATTTATTATTACAAACGCGAAAGTTTATAAAAGTGTATGGACGTTTGTTACTCTTTCACGTAAAAACTTCTTGGACGGGATTGGATAAAACTTGGCACAGATATTATGGTCTGAATTAACTATAGGCTTACTTTTTATCCCAACAAGTACCACGCAGACGAAGCCGCGGGCGAAAAGTAGTACAGTATAAAATAGCACTTGCCATTTGTCTAAGTTTAATTTTATTTGAATTTAATTAATTACTAGCGACCCGCCCCGGTTTTACACGGGTACAAATCATACACCTAAAACTTCTTTATAGATCACTCTGTCTATTAAAAAAAACCTCAGAAAAATCCGTTCCATAGTTTTTGAATTCATCGTTAACAGGGAGCGGAAGCCACTTAATTTTTTCACTACGGGAAGTTTCATGAAAATGATAAATACTTGCCCAATATTGCGGTTTAATTTAAAGATTTTTTGAAAAAATAAAAAAACGCGGCGGTTAACACGCTCGTCTGGTAATCCTCTCCACCCATCCTCTGAAAATGGAGCGACCGATAAAAAAGGTAACGAATTATAAAAAAGCGGAGGCACACAATCGCGCGCGGACGTGTGGGTGGTGGGTGAAATGAAATGAAATAATGAAAAAAATGGGCAAAAAGCAGTACAAACATGCATTGTCCTCTCTCCCCCCTTAATGAGTGGGGGGAGGCGCGCAACGTGTGTCTGGAGTGGCTGATTATCACCTGATTCTATCTGTACCAACCTTTAAATACATCGCACTGGTTTTTTTTAAACAAATTCTTTTAAGGGGCATAGGTACACTAGACAGAACAAATTGGCAAAAATCTAACGTCGTCATCCATCATCATCCTCTCTTTTACTTTTTCCCTATCCCTTTCTTAATACACATTATATTATCTGTGACATATCTTACTCTTCTAATTTAAGGTTGAGAGTGTTTCCACTTGGCTCGATCTAGAACAGCTTCTTTCACCTCCCTATACGACATGACACCAACCTTATCTTTTATTTGGTTTATATAGCTTATCCTCGGCCTTTCTCTACGCTTTCCTTCTATCTTCCCCTTTAAGATGTTTATTATAAAGGTGTCATGTCGTATGAGACGACCTGTCACCCTTCCTTTCCGGTTTTGTATAGTTACTATTAACCTTATTTTTTCCTTTACTCATTCCAATAAGCGGTCATTCGTTATCATACCTATCCAGCTGATCTTCTCCATCACTTCTGTAATATGTATCTTTATTATTAAATTTCACAACATTACAATGTCTCATTGCCTCACAAAACTGTTTCCACAGTTTGTGGGTACACACATTCAGGTTAACAATAGTTATAACAGTGCATGAAATTTTAACAAACTATATAATAGGTCGATGTAGGTGTACACTTATACAGTATTCAAACGGCTAAGTAAGAATTGTTTGAGTGATTTTACAAACTTATTTTTATCGACCATATCCCCAATATATACGGTGTGATAAAATTAGTACCTACCAATTAAAATTTAAAAAATATATAGTACATCAATTCTCAACACCAACTTTACACCAGCTATGTTTAGGTGCCATACATAATATGGGGCATATTATTATAGCCATTCATCGGGCACAATTCCAAACTGCGAGATGAGACTAAGATTCTCTAAGTATATTGCAAAACTCTTTGCTAGCCTACAATAAATAAAGCTAATCTAAATTATTTAATAAATTTATTTACATACAAGATGCGCGCGAAAACAAAACAGTTCATAACACTTCCTTGCCAAGTCGCGGCCGTGTAATAAAGTTCGAAAAATGTATATTACTTTAATTAACAAATAGATTACTTTTAAAATCTCTGTATTGAAATAAAACTACTTTATAACGGATTTTATCGCAGTATATCCGGTGCCCCCAAAACCATGAAGTCTGAAAAGACTTTGAAACGTCAGGATCTAAAATATACCGCGATAAAATCCGTTAGAAAGTAGTTTCATTTCAATGTGTGATATTCGCGTAAATCTAAGAAAATACTACCTCTGTATTGATTAAAATAGTTTTCTTTATTCTGGGACATTAACACACGGTTATTTGATCTTATATTAAGTAGAGCTTGTTATGGAAACCAGATAACTAATAAGTATAATGTTACATGTAATACTTTTCTTTTGTAAATACGTACAATACAGATAGGTTTCACCGTGGTAAGTGACAATGACGACAAGATAATATACGTGCAGTCCGTAAGTGCCTGTCTACCCTATTTGTTAGTTTATACCATAGCAACGGCAGTTGATGACATACAAGAGAATTGTTGCTATTATTGGTTTCACTTCAACCCTTCTTAGTGTCCCACTGCTTGGCACGCGTTTTCTCCCAACTATCTTACGAGTTGAGAGAGTTTAAGATTTGATCCACACATTCTGGCCAAGTGCGGGTGGGTGGATATCACTTGTCCTCGAATGTGTGTCACATGTCAGTTTCCTCATAATGTTTTCCTTAACCGATATCAGTGGCTTCCCTAGCGGAAATCAGCAAAAAGATTTGGTAATCTGGTAAAAAGTGACTTCTTACTTTGATGATAATGAAACAAAAGGTAGGTACACTGAAATGCGCTCGCACGGTTAATTGTACTTTGTACTCCACAGGTTCCTACTTTCTTTACACGCTATTGATTTCCCGAAAAATCTCAATTTTCGTACATATTAACCATCAAAAACAGAGTCCGAAATTAATTTGTTTATGCGAAACAAAGGTGGGTGCCGGGCGTATGCACCCGCATCTCGCCCACCTCCCGAAAAAAAAAGGAAAAAAATACGAAAAAAGGGGAGAACGGGGTTCCCACACCCCACTCGCGGCGCGATCGGCATCAGACTTCTTTTTTTAATCGCGTCGCATTCAGGATCGTCGTTTTTGGTAAGCACACACTGCGCATTGCCTATTTTCCAATTTAGATTGCTTTGTATTACCGGTTGAGCGATGCGCAATAGTTTTTGAGGCCCGTGACACGTGAACGCAGGAAATTAAATTTCTGTGTAAAAAAAAAATACAGAAATAGGACTAAAGGATTCAGGTTCGAATAATTGGAAGCGGCTAGTTTTTAGTCAACCGTAGCTTTGTATGTGACAGAAGAAAAAAGGAATACATTGGTCATACAAAATGTCCCTGTGTATTTGTATTGTTTTGTCACACACTGTGTTACGCATGTCGCGACACTAACTAAAAAATCTTCTAATTCAAGTATAAATTACGCCACAGTAAAAACGTTTATCAGGAATTGTTCACATCTCTAAATCAAACAGAAATTACTTTAGCTATACAAATTAAAAATTAGGTAGATATATAAACAATCTTAGCGACTCTATTACTCACATCACATTATTATTAAATTTTGCATCCCTTTTTATACAACAAACATGGAGTATAAAATTGAGCATACTAAGTTCGATAAGTAGGATTCCCTCGAGCTAGGTGGAGTGACGATCTACAAAAGGTAGGTGCCGGTAGTAGCTAGATTAGTTATTGGGAGAGGCCTATGTCCAGCAGTCGTCTGCTACAGAAGAAGAATTGTTAGTTTTACTCAAATAAGCTATGTATTATTTTAGTTTAATTGTTTGTTTATTTTATAAATTATTTCGTAGTATAAATGACTAATCATAATAAATATTACTGTTCTACTACCGCCTGTAGCACAGGTTAACATAACCTAGTATAGGCAGTCAACAGCTATACCTATAAGATAATATTTTAGATTTAAATATTTGTATGGACCTTGTTTGTAATAAAGTGATTATTATTATTATTATTATTATTACAGGCTGATGATCATTATGAAAGTTTCTATAAAAAAAGCCAAAAACTCTTTAAAAAAAATATGCATTAGAAATACATTATTACAATATTGGACACACTATACTACATTACCACTATTAAATATTACTCAACTTAACTCCACAAATCAAATACCTAGAAAAGTATCAAAATTAACTATAATTAACGAGTTGAGACAGACTAATAATTCAAGTATCAAAATTCCTTGATAATTAGCGGCAAGGTAATAAATATTGCCACAGTAATTATTATTCGGCAAGTATTACAGACATCCTGTACTAGACTAGAGACTATTCGAAATGAAACTAGATATTCTAGGAACTGTGACATCCACCCACTTGGCTAGTATTTGTGAATTAAAACCTTACCAATTTCAACTCATTACTCTTGAGATATATAAGAGAAGACCTGTTCCCAGCTGTAAGACCCTAAGAGGTTGTTCTTATTAATCTTTGTAAATGCATAAAATATAGAACTGATTGTACTGTTTCGTTAACCATTCTCCACGAATGAAATACTTATAAAAATATCAAAATTAACTATAATTAACGAGTTGAGGCAGACTAATAATTCAAGTATCAAAATTCCTTGATAATTAGCAGCAAGGCAATAAATATCGCCACAGTGATTATTACGCGGCAAGTACTAATCACAAGAAGTTATAGTGACACCCTGTAGACTAGAGATGTCTTCGAAATTATAGAGCTGTTGTTAAATAATTGTAACGCAAAAATGTGTTATTATTGTTAAGTTATTATGTTGCAGAACGGATGTTGTCTTTGCTTAATTAATGCTGTAGATTGTTTATGAATTAATTTCTATGTGTAGGTGATAAGCGGTTTTAACCGAGTTAAAAAAAAGAGATGATACACATATTTATGTTAAATTGAATGTAACGTCGTTTTTATTACAATTTTACGTACGATTAAGAATGATTATTAATTCAATAATTTAACTTAAAAAAATAATAGTATTTTCTTAGATTTACGCGAATATCACACATTGAAATAAAACTACTGTAAAACGGATTTTGTCGCAGTATATTATAGATTTTGAAACGTCGGGATTTAGAATCTAAAATATACCGCGATAAAATCCGTTATAAAGTGGTTTTATTTAAAAAAAAAATAAGTTAAAAAAAGTATATCCTTAGAGTTTAATCGTTATTTTAAGAGAATTAAATAAGGTACCTAATTGCCAAGTCCATAATTAATCCTATGGCCCTATAGCCTCAAGCAACACCATTTTCTGCACCCTTCGAAGCCTCCTAAGAATCCTGTATTTATAAACCACTTGTATAATTAGAGAGCACAAAGAAATCGTTTTGGAACAGATAATATCACTTAAAACGAAGTAACATAACATTATTAATGAGTTATGTGAAAGTGTCTTATTATGTTATTGTAATTATTGGGACGTACAGTTAACGCCAAAAGTACAAAATCGAAATTTTAAGTCGAACCATTTGCTACATTACCTGCTTTAGTTTTATGAATGATCATTAATGATCATATAACTGAATAGCAGTATCAATAGCTAATATTTGGTATACTTAATCATTATGGCAGTGACTTATGTCACTGCCATAATATTTTGACGCAAATTACGTTCAATATGCACTTAGAACATCACCGGAGGTTTTATACGCAACTCCTAGTGCTAAATTGTTTCTGCCAGTTTTTGGGGGAGACGAGGCAACCACGTAAAACACACTTTTACACGCTCACGAACACTTACAGTTGAATGAAGCGTCTTGATAAATGCACACGACTATAGGCCGACTGTATAACTCGCGTATCGCCATCTGAGGTACAAAGTCATAAAACATTAATTAAATCTCTTAAACAACTATTTAACCACAGATAAAAGTAATGTAAGACTATTCGTCACTAATATCCATATCGCTTGAATCATCATCACTGTCTGTGCAGCTTGAGGAGTCAGAATCTTGGCGATAGGCGATACGCGAGTTAAACGGTCGGCCTATAATTATGCAATGAAAGCTACATACAAACACAAAATAGGAACAGACCCGATGGCAAAGGGGAACGAGTGCGCATAACAGTTACTATGTTAAATTTGTAAGAACATGAAATTTCGATTTTGATTATCTACTTTTGGCGTTATCTGTACAAGATTGGGAGGTAACTCTATTGTAAGTAATATTTACATAATAGAGATAAGTCACGAAATGTGAGTTAAACAATTATGAAGGAAAATAACGCATGACTTATAGTAAAGAGTTAGTAGAAAGTTATTAAGCGTTCACAACTGGTCTGGTTTCTTCTCTCAACTATCTATAACGGCAATAATTCAAGCATGCTGGTCTAGAGGTGTTAGAGTTTTTTACTTGGGATCTGTTAAACATTCCTTTTTTTACCTTATAACAGGCTAGTGCTTGACTACAACTTGCTGTTGTTAATCAATGATGTAGTATATGATAGAAAGCGCTTACCCAGTAAATACTGATTCACTCGTGACTTGATGACAGGCAGATTATAGCTATTGGGAAACAGAGATACCGGCAGCGAATTCCACAACTTGTCAATTCGCACAATAAAAGTAGAGCATAGCGCTTTGTGCTTCCTACTTCGGCTGGATTTACAAGGAAGTAAAACGCTGCGCTTACGCATTCAGTCCAATTTTAATTTTGTATGAGGAATTACGGTTATCATAGCATTTTGTATTGTCATCGTTCCTTGGCTAGTGGGCAAAATTTCAAAGAAATCTAACGTATAGAATTTAATACAAAACTGGTATTGCGTACGTTCCCCTCTGCCGAGGTACATGAACAGTTTGTATGCATAAACTGTTCATGTTTCGTGTTTGTGTGTAAATTTTATTTACGTGTGCATTTGTAAAGACTCTTCAACTGTCTATAAATGTGCGTGAGCATGTAAACGTCTGCTGTACATGGTTACCTCGCCTCCCCAAAACAAATGGCAGAAACAATAAAATTTTGTACTAGAGGTTTCATATAACACCTCCCATGTTAAATGCTATTTTTTTTATTTATTATTTTTCGATAGTCTGGTGCTTGACTAAAACTTTCCTGATGTTAAGCAATGATGTAGTCTACGATGGAACGCGCCAGCCCTGTATACCGATTCACTCGTGATTACGGATGATTATCGATGAGAAGGTGGCAGTGGAATGAGCCTCCATATGCTTAGAAATCTTAAAGGAGCAACATTTCCGACCTCCCCCCCCTTTCTGCATGGTGTCACCAAACACCGCACTGGTCGCATCTTTGTCTGGTGGGTGGTCAACTCTTTGTCTGGTGCTCTAAACTTTAGAAGTGGGTAAAAATCGTGTATAAAGATTTCTTACAAACAAACAAGTGAAGCCAATAGAAGCGTGTTGAAAACGCTGCCGCGAAGTTCCCTACTCAAACAACTAACCTCCCTTCTCAACCAGCTAAGTTAACTAAGTGTAATTTACTGGGGATATAAATATTATGCATCATTAATCTAAGTAATTAGACCATTGCTGGTATCGTGTTGCCGGCTCCCGAGGAAACTCTGCAAGATAGCAGAGTTTTTTTTTCAATTAAATCGAGTTCGGAGGTGTAGGGAAGAGTGTGTATGAAAGAGCCAGGCTTTGAAAGAGCCGACATGTTTTTTATTCACAAACTAGCGGACCCCGCAGACGTCGTCCTGCCCGGTAAAGCAGTGCCACCTACTGGGGCCGAAAATAGATTACGACCGATTCTCAGACCTACCGAATCGGTTAAGCTGTTTCTGAGGAAGTTGTTTTTTTTTCTTTGCGTAAGAACCATCCTTGTACTTCAAGAAGTATTCTAAAAAAACAATTAGCTAAGTCGGTTCAGCTGTTCTCGAGTTATGCGCTTACCAACTCATTTTTCGATTCATTCATTTCATTTTTCATTTTTTCATTTTCTTTGCCATAAATCTCACGGAGCCCGAGACCTTTCTAACGAATGCAAAACCGTGGAAATCGGTTCTTGCATTCATGAGTTATAGCGTCAGGAAGGAAAACCAGACTTATTTTTATATAATAGATATATGACAGTTCTACGAAAACAATTTTTATTTTCGTATAATTTCAGTTACCCAGTGTTTCGTAGTAAAAAATAAATTAACTATGGTACTTTACAAGTAATTTAGGAAAAATCATATCAGCTCTTTCAAAGCCTGGCTCTTTCTACACACTCTCCCTACTCGCATTAATAGGGTGTTAATTCGAGTTACGGTAGTAACAACTAATGTATGCAGATAACTATCTTGTAATGGACTTGATAAATAAATTATTTTTAATTATTACCTATACCAAAGTGGAGCGAAGAAGTTTGATTTAAAGATGTGAGTTTTACTATTGTACTTGAAAGTAACAATTTAGTGTAACTATTAATGTATTATGTACTTAATGTTAATGTTATAAGCAGAGCAGCGATGGCATAGTGGATTCAGCCTCGCCTTTATATATCACTTCGCGGGTATGATCACATCTTTGTTTTCAATTATGCATGTTATTTTTCTCTTTGCATGTGTTTTTTTTTTATTTGATTCTGTGTATCCTGTCATTGTCAAATAAATGATTTGAATCATAATCTTAAATATTTCTTTGAAAACTAATTATGTTTTTAAAAAAAGGTAAAATTAAGGGTTTTATAGAATTTACCAGAAAAAATATTTTTGATGTATTAAAATTTAAATAAATACCTACTAGTTTTAATCTAATATTGTAAATGCGAAAGTTGTATTTATGATTGTGTGTGAATGTTTATCACCCTTTAGCAAAAACTGATTGAGAGAATTGGATGAATTTTGGCACTGAGATAGATTATATTCTGTAATAGCACACAAGTTATTTTTTATACTAATAACACGCGAACGAAGCCGCAGGCGAAAGTTTGTCATCTACAACATTAGTTAAACAGTTTTCCGCATGCCAAATTAATTTCCTAGTATTTCCAACCGACAGATAATTAGAACACCTATGATTTACTATTGGTTAAGTTTATGATAATCACGCTATGAATAATCTGCGCAAGAGGCCATATTCTGTATAAATATACAGAACTAGCGGCCCGCCCCAGCTTCGGCTGGGTAGCTTCAGCCCACTCAACAATTTAAAAATAATGTACCTAATAAATAAAGAACCGCTGAACCGATTTTGCAACATAAACCATCTACTAAATAGTCCGAACAATGCTTAAACATTTACTTTGAATAGATAAGCCCGTTTTTGAGTTATAAAATTACAACGAAAAGTGGCATTGATTTTTATATAAATAGATATGAACTATATGGACAGAAATTCTACACTAGTTTCAACCCGAAACTTCGTCAACCATAAATATTCCAAAAGAATGCTTACCTACCTACCTAACATAGGTACCAAGCCGTGTGACTGTAATGGTTTACCGTCACACTGTTGGGTCTTCTCTCTGCCATCATTTTATTGAGAGGGTTAAGGCCTTAATTCACTCACGCTGAACAAGTTTCTGTTGATGGACCCAACACCACTATCTCACCACGACTATGTACTCCAAGGGACGTAACCAACTACCACTGCTTGATACGCCTGTAAACCAGGATCGACAGCGGCGCGCGTGAAGAGAAAGTGGTTGGTGAATGTCTCATTTCCACAACAGGGAATGATAAGTAAGAAACGGTAGGTATTAAAAATCATGATAAATTCATATTAATTTTCAATTCGTTCTACAACGGATTTAATCGCGGTTAATTTAAAATTTTAGATTCCGACGTTTCAGTCTTTTCAGACTTCATGACTTCTTGTCCACTCGTAACCATGAAGGCTGAAAAGACTTTGAAACTTCGGGGTATACAATCTAAATAAACCGCGATAAAATTCGTTTTAAAAAAAATATTTTATAAAATAGTTTTATTTCAAAAAATGATCATTTTTGTATCAAAACAAAAGAACAACTATGCGAATCGACATCAAACAAACTCACATCTAGCGTGTAGCTGGTCGAGTACCACCTCAGGCTACGTATCGAACGGGAGCGGATTGTAATAAGTCGCCATAATTTATGTTACACGCAATTAAAGTAAGATTGTTGCGGCTATAGTCCAGGAGCGAGTTCTTCGATCGTGTTGTTGATCCTTTTGTTCGTTTTTGTTATTAAGTTTAATTTACTTACGTATTATGTGTGTTATAATGGTTGATTGAAGATTGTTGTGATAACGTGTCATAAATAAGTGATAATTCGTTAGTTGGTCTATTTTGATGAGATATTTCAATTGACTTTACATTTATATTACAGCTATTCAGCTTTGTTATTGGGAAATTGTCGTATGTTAATTCACTTTCAAACATAGCATATTAACACAACATTAACTAGCAACATCATCGTCTTTCATTCATCATCTCCATTTAATTTTTTTTTTCGTTTGACACTGATGGGTCACACTGGTACTCTTTCTAATTCATTTTTTTTCTGTTTTATATATTTTTTTAATTTTACATGTGTTTTTTTTTATTGTTTGTGTTTTGTTTGTGTCAAATGATTTTATCTTATATTGTAGTAACTAAATATGGTAGATATGTACTTAAGAATAGAATTTACACGTCATTATGTAATGATTAAATATGAATATTAAAAAAAAAATTGGTAATTTTTAAAATTGGTATTAGCATTTAAACCCAATAAATCTTTGACTTTGATTTAGACAATTTACTAAAAAAATGAAGTAGGTAGTTGTTGACTTAACCATATTTTATGTAACATTGTGTTACAAGAAAAACAATCAATATTATGTGGGCACCAGATATAGTTTAAGACAAAATAAATATTAAAAAAATCAATTAAAATCATCAGACATAATCACTGCCGGAATTATTACGAATAAGCTGTCTGATTAAAAAATAATTTGTTAGAACCTGTAGTAAAAAACATAATCTACTAATATGTACACCTTACTTAATAATTAAGTTAGGTTCTAGCTTTGTCTAAATTATACCTATTAAATAGGTACCACCGATAAAATGATTTAAGTAGGTTCAGGCTCTTTGACTGTGATTGTGGTTCTATTACTAGGTTTCCTGTCACTAAATGAGATTAAATGCACCACAGAATGTTTCTCAATAGCATAAGAACATTTAATGAAGCCGGCTCTCGTAAGGGTCTTTACAGACTGGAGCAATTATTAATTATCTATGATTAATTAGCTCAAGGAGACAACAACTAATTACAATATTATTTCCAATAAAGTTTAGTGATCTCGCCGAAATTTCCACCTGAAATATGGTCCGAAATATGAGCATTTTCTATTCCGTTACTCTGAGACTAAGAAAAGGGCTTGGTGTGTGATCAGGACTTTAATTCTCGAGCTTTAGACATTTATTTCGAACTCGACAGAAAAAATGACGAATGGCGATTGAAAAACAATTTTCGTATACCACGCGGGCGAAGCCGTAGCCGGAAGCTAGTATAAAAATAACAATAAATGTTTATGGTAATTTCTTAGATTTACGGGAATATCACACATTAAAATTAAACTATTTTATAACGGATTTAATCAGATTTATTTCTATTTTCTAAAATAAATCGCGATAAAATCCGTTATAAAATAGTTTCATTTTAAAAATGTTAATCCTAAATGTTAATTCGTGAAATTATGTGAAACACTTCAAAGTGTAGTAGTTAAGGCGTAAGAAAGCGGGCTACCAGTGGCTAGTGTCTGGGTAATTTTTTTTAACCTTTATCAATATAAAAAACACAAAATATTTTTGCACTTCAAAATCTAATTCCTGCAGTTTAGCCTGTCTTTGTGGTTTTATCCTTCGATAATGTTGAAATATATTTCTGCTATTGCAGCAAATTATTAGCAATTTAATCTAATTATGCTAAAATAGAATGCAATCACGAAACAACAGGTTTTGTATCTATATCAAGCTTAAGCAGGCTGTAGACATTGGGCCTAAGTCCTGGGCCACCATGTTGGGCCCAACTTTGGCCCAACTGGTAGAGATCAACTTTGTGGTATGTTAGAGATTGGTGGCAACAAAAGATTTTCAGTGTACATTTCGACTTTTGGAATCCTAAATTTTAATTCAACATGCTGGTAGAGCAGCAGTAGCGCAGCGATATCGGCCTCGCTTTTGAAATATCAAGTTACGGGTTCGATCCTTAATCGCGCCTACATATCTTTGTGTGAATTATTTTCATAACCGCTGTTCAATATCGGTGAAAGAAAACATCGTGAGGAAACTGGCACGTTTAAGAACTAATCATTCGAGGATATGTGACAAAAAAAAAATGTGACATCCACTAGTTGGCACCAATTGGCAGTGCGCGTGAATTAACTCGTAAGATAGTTAAGAGAAGACCCAAGCAATGGTAGCAAAACTTTAATAATTTATTTAAGTTTATAAAAGATCATTATTATTAAGCAGTTCTTATAAAATAAAAAACACGGGTTGCACTCCGGGAGTGCCGGCAGAAGTGAAAACTTGATTATTAACATCTTAATCTGCCTAAACGAAACAGTAGGCCCAGGCATACATTTTCGCCGCGCCGTAGAGAGGGGATAGCTGTCTACTCTCCATCCGTCTTACGCTTTTTCGATCAGGTCACGTGTCCTGACGCGAGTTTAAGATTTTATACCCATTACAGAAAAAGTGCTCAACGCCGCTAAAGAAGTTTTCACTTCAAAAAACAATAAACAAATATCAATGCATTAGTAATTTATCAATAAATGAAACATTGTATCTCCCATGCACTATTCAACCAGCCCACCAACCGGTAGCAGTGATCGCCTACGCGGCGCGAGCGCATCGATCCTCGATTCTAATCAATATGCAAAAAGGCGATACTTGATCGCGTGTTCCATCGCCACTGATCTCAGTCCTCAGTCAGCCCTCTGCCTCTGCACGATATTAATTGGTACAGAAGTTTTGCTCTACACGATTAAGTGAAGCACAAATTTACACAGTCCTAATAATATTGCTCACCTAGCTGTTCCAGCTACAGCGGTCGGTTTGAGAGGGAGAGAGAGAGAGAACAGTGTATCACCCTTTTTTAATTAAATTTAATTTATTGATAATTTATTTATTTACTTTTGTAATGGCTACTAAGCCATTACAAAAGTATTAAATATATAAAAAAATTGGTTGCCTGTAAATTCGGTATACGGGCGAAAGTTTTACGTGACAACGACTTTGAGTGGTAAAATAATTTTAATGTGAATATTCATTCGTATAGTAGGAAGAAGGATGAAACATAGTTGAGTGGGAGAGAGACGCAAGGCATTCGGCGGGCCTCTCTCTCGTTCGGTGACTCATCGTAACGTTACCGAGCGTTACACTTTTTCATAAGTGCCTCCCAGCCGCAACCTAATTTAAGACGTTGTCACGTCAATACTAATAAAAATAATATTCATTATAACACTATTTTAGTGTCCTAATAACAGTTGGGCACGGGTCTTCTCTTAACTATCTTACGAGTTGAGAGTGTTTAAGCCTTATCCACATACGCTGGCCAAGTGCGGATTGGTGGATGTCACATGTCCTCGAATAATTAGTTCTTAGTCTATCAAAACTGACAACCGATGGGGTAAACGAGTTCTTGAGTGGAGACCACGGATTAGCGTAGGACGCCCTCAGACTAGGTGGAGTGATGATCTCTGCAAGGTGGCTGGTAAGAGCTGGATGAGAGTAGCCACGGATCGTGCTCAGTGGCCTATGTCCAGCAGTGGACTAAAATAAACTGAAGATGATGTCATTGTGTTGTTTCCTATTTATAAATTGTTTATGTAAGTGTTTTGTGTACAATAAATAATAAGAGAAAATAATTGATCTAATTCGTTACGTCATCTCCAAGTGCTCAACACATCATGAATGCTGTTGTAAATAATTGAATTATGATTTTTCCGACGATATGTAGATTGAACCTTCTGTCCTTTACCTTTATTTTCAATGTTCTTTGTTTAATTAACTGGCGGATTAATGCAACATTACGCGGATACCTCTGCTACAGTTATAAACTAGTCCCTTTTTCAACATGGCGATCGTAAAAATGCAGATTAAAATTATTTACACCGTGTCATTGCTATTAGCATGTTGGTAACTGGTCTAATTTATTTAGTTTATAATGTTTGCAGTGCGTTTTAGTGTTTGATGAAATACGGTTGTAGATGGCGAGAAATATTGACACGATTTTAAACGACTTTGATTTACAAAGGTTTTCTCTGGATTCTTACTAACCTCGCAAATCAATTACATATCATGGGACTTTACCTACCACCACAAGCCCGAAACTGCCATTCCTGTTAGCCAGGACCTACAGCGGCGCTGTGAAGAGACTCGGGATTTGAACTCGGCCATGTCCCAGGACACCTAAACTGTCTTGGATCCCGCACGAATTTAATCAGAAAGATGATAGGAGGAGATGGAAAGTTAGATTTTGGACTTCCCTCCAGGTAAAGCGGGAGATAGCATAGTTAAAAAGATAGGTAAAAAATTATTACTTAATTATTTATTAATTAATTATTATTTATTAATTAATTTATTTTTTTAATTAATTTAAATTGCTTCATAAAAATGGATAAAGCACCACGGGTAATGTAATCTAAGGGGACCTATTAGAGCTGGTTCCAACAATGATTATGGCAAATAGTTTGATCGCACGGAAATTAAGATTTAACCTGTTTAGCTTGATTAACATTCAAGATTAACAATTACCAAAATAAAATGATCGTCCAATCAAGGATTCAAAATGTTATTCTTATTAACTTGCTGAGTTGAACACTCGTGGATGCAATTTTATTAATTAATTTGAGATGCATTTATCTTCCTCGCATGATGCAAGCGTTTAATAAGGCTAAGGCGCCATTATGGGGATTGCGTATGAAGGAAGTTGGGGTGAATCGGACAACGGCTGAGTGCCCAACAATTTATCACTCGTGGAATAAGGATTTTTGTTTGTTCCGCACCGGCTTTTAACTTAATTTGTGATGTGCAGTTCTAAATTTTTACACTTATTTAATTTAGGTAAAAGTAATTTTTTTCTGACTTTATCGAAATGGACCCTTTTTAGTGTTTCACTACTAGGCACGGGTCTTCTCTCAACTTACGTGTTGAGTTTAGACATTAATCCACACACGCTGGTAACATGGATTGGTAGATATCAATGTCTTCAAATAATTAGTTATTAGACATGCCAGTTTCCGTACAATGTTTTCCTTCACCAATACTGAGCAGCGGCGATAAAACAAGTCACACAAAGTCACACTTAAATATTATTATATTGACGGGCCGGTGGCGTGGTCGGTAAGATACTTGCTTTTCACGCCGCAGGTTGTGGGTTCGATTCCCGCCCGAGACAAACATTAGTGATGAACATTTGTGTTTGTGTCGAGTCTGGGTGTAAATATCTATTTTAAGTATATATTTACAAAAGAAAAGTATTACATGTATATTATATACCTACCAGTTATCTGGTTTCCATAACACAAGCTCTGCTTAGATTGGGACTAGATGACCGTGTGTGTTAATGTCACAGAATATTTATTTATTTAATATATTTATTTATATTTCAAAGATGAGGCCAAAACCGCTGCGCCAGCACTGATTTTTTGTTTGATTGAGGTTTATTACCTTTGTCGTATTTTTGTTATTTATTTAGCTACGAGTTTAAGGCTGGTACTACTTAGTAATTGGTATTTTAAATTCTGCCAATGATAATTTAATTACCTAATGAAAACTACTTTTTAACGGATTTTATCGCGGTTTATTTTAGATTTTAGTTTCCGACGTTTTAAAGTCTTTTCAGACTTCATGTTCACGGGTGGATAACAAAAAAACCGCGATAAAACCCGTTAAAAAGAAGTTTTATTTCAATGTGTGATATTCGCGTAAATCTAAGACAATACCTAATGAAAAGTTGCTTAAGAAATACTTTTAGTTATTTTATACTCCTAAAGTTTAATTATTCCACGCCCAAAGTTAATTAAGTTCTAAATATTATATTACTATACGATACAGACCATCGATTACACAATATTACGATTTAACGGGTCCACAAAGCCCCAGCATCCTCTAATTTGAATAATAATCTCACAATCAATCTGTTTGGTTTTGCCTTGCTCCTTGATTATTAAAACAAGGTCTCATTTAGATTATAACCTCAGTACAGATAAATGTACATACTAGTGAGAAATAATGTCAACGCCTTTATGACAGCAGAATAAGAACTATTTTCGCTCAACCTTTATAGTCCAAGAGATATAACACTTTTTTTAAATAATAAATACAAACGTTGAACTTTATAAATAATTTCTTTTTAGAGAGCCTATCAAATTTTATTCAGCGGCTTTTTTTTCAAAAGTCGTGCTTTAAATTGAGTTTCGCAACAAGCAACAAGACAACAAGGCAGCAAGGATTTTGTCGGACACTATTGCCATTAGAAAGAAAAAAATCAATATTTGACAAAGACAAGACACACAAAATCAATAAAAAACATAATTTCATTTCATTACATACATAATCATTACATTAGTACATTAATAAATAATCAATTTAAAAAAAGTCCATGTCAACCCTTTTTAGTTTCCCACTGCTGGGCATGGGTCTTTTCTCAACTGTCTTACGAGTTGAGAGAGTTTAGGCCTTAATCCACACACGCTGGCCAAGTGCGGGTTGGTGGATGTCACATGTCCTCCAATGATTAGTTCTTAGACATGCCGGTTTCCTAACGATGTTTTCGTTCACCGATATTGAGCAGTGGAGATGAAACAATTCACACAAAGATGTGTGGACAGTGGACACGACTGGGATTCGAACCCGCGACCTGATATTTTGAAGGCGAGGCCCTAGAAATATAAGGCAGCACCACCGCTGCTCAAAGAAGAAAAAATGAATTTATTAAAAAATAATGTTTAGCATTTATCTGACAAAAGAAATGAAAAGGTAGTTTACGAAATTGTATTTATGTATTTGTTATTTAAAAATGTGTTATGTCCCCTGGACTTTAGCGCTGATTACCTTAATTTAAATTCTTGTTATTTCTGGTATCATAAACCTACTTGACCACTGCTTATGTAAACCACTTATGATAAAACCATTTTGCAATTATCGCCAATAATTACCCGCCATATTTTACTTTGTTATAAGTAATTATCTTATGATTAACGTATCCGTGTCTTATAAGGTAAAATAAGTTATCAGTGTCATTGGAAAAGTAGATAAGTTTAAAGGTTATTTTAGTTTTTGTGGACAATGTGTCCTTTTAAACAATAAAACTTAAAATAACTTCATGGTTCACCCGTGACCATGAAAGACTTTGAAACTTCGGGATTTAAAATCTTAAATAAACCGCGTTAAAATCCGTTATAAAAAAGTTTTTTTAATGTGTGATATTCGCGTCACCTTAATAAACTACAGTAATTTTTTTTAACTGGTGTGCGAATTGTGTTAAGTTTCTGTAGCAGTGATAAAACATACATGCATACAATTACGCCTTTTTCCAAAGGGCGCAATTTGGATCAGTGCAAAACCGGGGCGGGTCGCTGATCTTACATAAAAAATAATTGACACTTTGTTTGGCTAAAACTCGAGAACAGCTGAACCGATTCGCTTGATTTTGATCTTAAAGTACACATACAAGTCTAACAGAGGCTTAGAATGTGAGAAATACGCAGTACATGGTTCGCTAGGGCAGCTAGTTAAGTATAAACGACTCACCCTCTATTTCGTCAGGGGTTATAAATGAAAAGATTTGAGCCATTTGAAAATTTAAACGTACTCTATCAGAAACTCTGACGTCAGAGCGCATCATAAATGTAATGTATTTAGATCTAAGGGTGCGTCATTCGAGCGGGATGTTACGCAATGACAGTTTTTAAATTAAGTTTTAATTACAATTTGAAACGAAAATACACAAATGACTGCGAAATACAAACAAACGAAATACAAAAAAAAAAATTGGTTAAAAGACTTATTTATATGAAGGTATTTTTACCTAACTTTTAAAATGTCAATTATCTAGTCTAATAAATCAAAGAGATAGGTTTTCAAAATAACTCTAAATAAATTTTCAGTTAAAAACCATATTGGAAGAAAAAACCCACAGACACTCCTTTTTGTCAGAAATTTAAAACAAAATTGTTTTCTTTTACCGACACTGAGCAGCAGTGATAAAACAATTCACGACTCAAGCAGGATTAAACGCAACCATGGTTCCAAACCGCTGCACCACCGCTACTCCAATCTGAATAAAAATATTTAAATAAAAATTTGAAACTTTATAAATTATTTTAATATTAATTCATTGGGTTTACTTTTTACCTTTTAACTAAATCACAAAGAAAAAGGGTTGAAACATTAAGTCAGCAACAACTTAACAATAGGCAATCAGTTAAACTTTGAAATCTTTTTCTGTTCAAAAAACTTCGTTTTGTATCACTGATGAATATTAAAAAATCTTTTAAACAGTAGGTGCTTATGTACTTTGTTAATTGGTATTTTTTAACCCCCATTGAAAAAGAAGTGTTATACAGGAAAAGTTTTTAACCAGCGCGTAATAATTTTTGTTGCACAATTCCAGTCATTGTTCAATAAATTTATTTTTGTCATTTTTTTATATTAGCAAATTATGGGTGATCTATTTGTAATAATATCAATGACAGCAGTCACCCTTTTGGTGGAATCCATAAAAGATTTTTGTATGTGGGAATCCAACTGGTTACCCGAACTAAAATCCCCCGGGTGTTTCCTCACGCATCTTTGCTAGAGAATCACGGGAACCTTATGTGACACAACCGCGACACCCTGAAGCGATCGTACTGCATATTTCTCACGTTTAAATCCTTCCTTGGACCTTCACGAACATTTCAATATAAAATCGGTTCAGTCATTCTCGAGTTTCAGCGTTACAAGCGGTGCCGCGTCGGTTATTTAAAAGTTTAGGTGATCGTTATTCTAGGACAAATTCGATGGTTTTTTTTTACAATAATTCACATGTTTAACCTCTTTAAATTGTAGGTACATCGCTCTTAAAACATTTCACACATATACCAGTACATGAAATGTTTTATACCGTCTGTGCTTAAACTATATGTTACCGTACGAAGGATAAATCAAGCAAGCCACTAATTATAATAAGCAATACCAAAACAGCAAAACCAATAAAATCCCTTATTTTACTTAAGCTACGTTCACACTTGCGAACTGTACTCATACTCAATACATACTATACTCACAATATTGAGTATATAAATACTGCTTTCTTCATTCCTGATGGTATTAACATACTTATTAATTGCTGCCTCCGGGGTACACAGGTAGCTTTATAATATTTCTCCAATGGTTTACGAGTGGCTGACTCCGCCCAACCCGTCGGACTTGCAGACATTAATGCGTTGCCGTCGTCGTCGGACAAATGAGTATGCTGATTAAACCCGTGTGCACTATTCTTTATATCTGTTCGCCTTTTTGCCAGCTACTTATTTTAGTAGCAGGTTTTAAAGACGATTTTATGAAGAGCTGTTTATGTCTTTTTGGTTATATTAATCGTTCTTTTAATAATTTATTATTTGAAATTACATAGCGCTCACAGCTGTATTAGCTAAAGGAGAAGTCACGCACATTCCACATACTATGTTTAGGTCTATCATGTTTGGATGTTTAGTTTTAATACATGCTGGTGTCCAGACTGTACAATAGAATACAATACCTAGATATTTTTATTTGTCAAACATAGGTGGGTAATACATTTTAATCTCTTAAAATTAAAATAGAATTACGTTTTACCGCAATGGCATACCAATATTTTGTGTTTAGTAGGTGCATACATTCACACTTAACTAAACTATCATTTATGATACAATTAAATCGTAATTTGAAATATATAAAATAACAATAATGACAAAACCAAATCGTATTTTCTTAGATTTACGCGAATATCACACATTGAAATAAAACTACATAATAACGGATTTTATCGCTATATATTTTAGATTTTAAATCCCGACGTTTCGAAGTCTTTTTAGACTTCATAGTAACGGGTGGAAATAATCCCTTGTAAGTAGTTTTATTTCAATAATTAAATAAAATAAAAGATACAACAATTTAGTCGACAAAGAAATTTAAAAAGATAGATTAGTTATTTTAATTATTATACTTAGTTATATTAGTGGATTGTCATTTAAAAACTCATCAATTGTATAATAGCACTGTATTTGGGCGGATTTATTGATATTGAACAGTAGCTATTGAGTAATGATTTGCACAGGCACGGCCAAAGATTGAACTCATGACCTTAAATTTCATTCCGCTGTTCCACTGATTGCTCCGATACTATACAATAAGCATGTTAACTAAAATTATCTTTAATTTTTTTAGATTAATTAAAAATATTGTTGCTATATGTTATCTTTTTTTACGTAATAACAAAATATTTGCATTAGATTTAACCAAAATGTCATAATCTTTTTAAAGATTTTCTAAGATTTTCATTATATAAAGAGCAAGAAGCTGTTTTCTATATTTCTATGATGTAACTGACAGTCTAATTAGATTTTTTGAATTGTAAATTGTAAATCTTGTAAATTGTTCCTTGTAATTATTTTATACTCAACTATTTTGTTTCGTTCTGTTACAGGTAAAGTACCGTTTAAGCAGAATAGTGAGTATGCGTCTAATCTCATCTTAAATTCACGCACACATACAAAATTATAATAACACAAACAAACTATTTAACGAACGTAACCACAACCTCCTCCAATCAAGGCAAGTCGCATTTCGAAAGCAAATTATCAACCTAAAAGGGGGGAGGTATAATTAAAATCCGTTGATTAATATGTAAATGTAATAAGATTACCCTCCCTTGAATAATTTAAATGGAAGCCCGAGAGATGAGTTATATACGACAACGGACTCTCATTATAGGTACTATGGTTGTATCGGACACAATTATTTTGTTGTTTCGTTGCGTTGTCGCCGCGTCGCGTCTTCGCGTTGATGAATGTTGTTTATTCGTTGCGTTTGCTTACGCTAATCTGTCTTTAGCCTTATTTAAAAAAAAAATATTACATACCTACCAGTACCATTTCGGCGTTATGTCTTCTTGGTGCAGCTGGTGAATCTTTTTCCATTTAGCTTGATATAGAACAGCTTCTTTCACCTCCCTTTACGAAATGATACCAACCTTTTCCTTTATTTGGATTGTGTAGCTTATCCTTGGCTTGGTTATCCTATCTTCCCCTTTAAGGTGTTTTTATAAAGGTGTCATGTCGTATGAGATGTCCAATCATCCTTCCTCTCCGGTTTTGTACAGTTAGTAAAACGGAGTATTGTAAACCCTACGCAGCAACTAGTGCGTGCCGCAGTAAATTGTGTTAAGCGTCAACGGACATACGTTTTCAAAACGATGCTGTCTATATAAGTAGAAGATGACAGGTGTTTGCGTAAAATAAAGTAGCAACAAACAAACCACAAGAATAAATATTCTACTACTCATGCACTCAGTATCATTTCTAAATTTTATATACAGACTAGCTTTTCGATCGCGGCTCCGCCAGCGTGTATGTTGGTTATATGCGCTAAGCCATCGATCTCTTTTTGCGCAGTCAGATAAAAACTATTCTATATCCTTCCATAGGTCTCTAACTATTCCAAATTTCATCCAAATTGGCTCAGTAGTTTAAGTACTGAATTGTTTTGCAAAGATCCGTTGAAACTCAAAACTTTTTTATTCAAACTTGAAGTTGGCATCCAGTATTCAAATCCGGGACTTTTTCATTACCAATTGCGTCACGCTTGCTCACTAGGCTTTTAATGTAGATTATGATTAACTTTAAATTAATTTTAACATCATCAATCCTAGGAACCATACATTGTATAACGTAACAATGAGGTACTTAATCAGTTTACCACCATCCTCGTACCGCCAAAACGGCCATGTTTCCGCCATCTTTATTAAGAACGCATGGCCTCCCGCCTCCTGGCGTTGGTCAACAGCCAGCAAGGCGTTAAAGGCATCAGCTACACCACCCACCAGTATTAATAGACCTTCCCACCCCCGCTGAAATCTACTGTTGCTAAGCGAAGAAGGGCATCTAGATGGCTCTGAAAGGTCAAGTTATGATGGTTGTAAGTGCTTGGCTCACTTGTCTAATGGGTTTGATTAAACTGCCAGTTTATTTGACGGTACGATGCGTGCGTACGACCATGTATGTATGAATTTATGTTAGACGATGTCCGAATATGAAATTACGATCGAAGATTTAGATTGGTTAGGTAATATAGTTGCCCTAGGAACAAGAGGATTATTATTTTGTAGGTACCAGATTTTGTGACATTTCATGATACTTTCAAGAGCCTTTGGGAACTAAGAACGTGTGTTATTCTTGTTGCGTCTCAAAATTTTGGCTCGTACATTTTGAATCTACAATTTTTATGTTATATAAGTAGACACCAAAATCTTTGCTTTAATAGCATATCTACATAACATTATCAGGGACTATACAATATGACCTGCTTCAATCTAAACCTAAATATAAAAAAATATTAGAAGAAAATTATAAAAGCAAGAACTTTACATTTTAATATCGTGTAGGTTGAATGATTTATTTTTCGTTTTTTCTGTGTGAACTGTGGTTTGAGCAAATTAAACATCGTTTTTTAAGTGGCAAAGTTATCTATTTATTGACGGATAATTTTCTAATAGTAGAACAAAACCTTAGTCACAGTCAACAGTATTAGAACGTCACAGTTTTTTTAGTTTTTCTATCTATTACTAATCTTTTAAAACCTTTTATACTTATTTAATGACAGTTTTAATGTAATGACCGTACAAGACCGCTGAAGTTTTATTAGTTATTTTTACTACTAATCTTTTAAAAGCTTGTAATACTTATTTAAACTTGACATTGGCAAAATTGCGGAATAATTTCTGCAGAGGTCTTATTAAAAGAAGAAGAAGATCATTCATTCACGATCCTAAAAAGAATGATAAGTAAGTAAGTAACATTAATTACTTTGATCAACCTGTATTTGACTCTCAAAGAACGTTACTATCTAACCACTAAAATCTATAGAAATCATACCACATCTCAGTAAAACAGTTGAATAATATTGGAAGCAGACACATCAACAATAGTGTTCATCGGAGCCTTGCAGGCTCTCAATAATTAGGATAGTGCATCTCCGTTTACCGAATGAGAATAAAGCCTACCCTTTGTGTTTGTGTGGGTGAAGACCCCTAGTGTACATATATGAATACGTGTAGTTATGTGTGTACCGTATGCATCTTGATTTTGTGTTCGTGTGTGCTAGGGAGGCACGTCCTGCCGTAAGGGCCGTATATTTTAGTAGTACGTACATATCTGCCTTATTATGTTTAGATAGAAACTGATGACGGATTTAACGATACACAGGATTTGTGTAAATATTAATTGCGTATGTCCGTGTGTTTGAGTTTTTAATCTAGTGGTTATAGTTGCGTAAACGGAACACCTGGAAAAATACAAAAATGAAACAATTTTTACTAAACAAAATTGTTGTTCACGTTAATGTGATCGTCTAAGTTATAAAACATTCTAGTCTCTCAGTTATATGATACAAAGTGTAGATAAATATAAATAAGGATTTGACTAAATCGAGAGAGACGCCGCAGTGTGTCGCAAGTTCGATCCCCCATCAGGCCCGGGAATTGTTTCATCGCCGCTGCTCAACATCAGTGAAAAAAAAACATCCTGAGGATAATGGCATGTCGAAGAACTAAACATTCGAGGACATGTGACATCCACCAACCCGCACATGGCGCCAGCGTGTGTGGGTTAAGGCCCAAACTCTCTCTCAACTCGTAAGATAGTTGAGAGAAGACCCGTGCCAAACAGTGGGACTCTATGTGATCTGGAAGCTTTTGATATTAATTAGGCAGAATTTGTGATTGATTGGGATAGATGGAAGATGATAGAAGAGACATCTTCCCAGCTATGGATTTACTCTGCAACTGTTGTTAAAACTTATAACATTATAAACGTTATTACAACGCAAATAATTCATTACCTTCTAAATTCTATTTAATTTTTTTGTCGGTCGAACATTTTGTAATCAGAAATCCTTTTGAGACTTCAATTTTTATTGAAATTGGCGTCTCGTTAATTAAAACCAAATCGAATTAATTACGGAGTGAAAATTATTCCACCCTTTTGACCTAAAAATGTTAGTTAAGACTGAGTTTGGGTTGTCGGTACAGAAAACTAGCTTATAGATACGTAAATTCTAGCTAAAATTCATGTTTTTTCTTTATTCCATTTATTTTTTGCTTAATTCTAAGTCTAAGTTTAAGAAATAGGTATCGGTTTTTAACCAAATAATATAACGCATTGCCTTGGTGGTTATGTAGTCATTGTGTTCGTTTAACAACCGCGAGGGTTTGATTCCCAGGTCCAGCAAAAAGACTTTGTATCTTCTACTTTATGTTTGTGTGACAATAGGCTCGCCCTCTATAATATATGGAACTTAAATATAGTCAATGTAAAGTGGGTGACATTCACCTCTGCTTAAACCTTTGGGTGAGTGCTATGCTATGTAATGTAGCAATCACGCCTATATAATAATAATAATAATAATAATAATAATAAAAATATAGAGGGACATTAACACACAC
Source organism: Meganola albula (assembly GCA_936450015.1). Classification (NCBI taxonomy): domain Eukaryota; kingdom Metazoa; phylum Arthropoda; class Insecta; order Lepidoptera; family Nolidae; genus Meganola; species Meganola albula. The sequence goes on along the minus strand of OW388155.1, from coordinate 3,966,438 downwards.
GATCATCTGATCCCAAACTAAGCAAAGCTTTTACTATGGAAACCAGATACATTATAATACTTTTCTTTTTTAAATTATACTTAAATATCGATAATTACACCCAGGCACAAGACAAATAGACATATTTAAACAAATGTTTGTCTCGGGTGGGAATCGAACCGATGACCAGCGGCGTGAAAAGCAAGTATCTTACCGACCACGCCACCGGCCCGTCAAAAGAAGAAGAAAAGTAGAAGAACCTATATTACTAGAAGACAAAGGCAATACATTTCATTGGCCATGTTTAGATTCCGTAATAGGGGCGAATCTATTATCGCATCGCACACAATTCCTAACTTCGAGCTAATAAGATTTGTTGGTACTTAAAATGTATTTTTGAAAAGGGGTGTTTTAATTTTGAAACGGATTAATTAACAAGGATGACGATAATTTTGTTTTGTCCTTAAGATAGTCAATTAAAAATATTGAACTCGTGTTTTTCTTTTTTTTATTGTGTGACATAAAGATTAGGGCGATACGTCCAAACGAAATATCGAAGTTGAGGTATGACGAAGCGCACTCTCAGTCAGTATGTATTTAATGCGATATATCTTAATATTGTTTCATTTCAATGATAAAGCCAAGAATACGTGTCTAAATTTTTTTTGTAAATATGCTAACGATGGACTATAGGCCGACCGTTTAACTCGCGTATCGCCTATCGCCAAGATTCTGACTCCACAGAACTGCACAGACAGTGATGATGATTCAAGCGATATGGATATTAATGACGAATAGTCTTACATTACTTTTATCTGTGGTTAAATATTTATTTAAGAACTTTAATTAATGTGTTATGACTTTGTACCTCAGATGACGATACGCGAGTTAAACGGTCGGCCTACAATTAAAATACGAATTTTTATACCATATCATCAGCTCTATTCCTTTGCTTGGTATTTGAATCAAGATGGTTTTTAAATAGGTCAAGGGATTCATTATTAAGTAAATCTTTGTACAATATAATGTAGGTAAAGCGGTATTGTTTGCAACACCGCATGCTATAAACTAATATTCGCTCGGACACTACTTGGAGTTATTGGACAATGTAAATGAACGGTATCCTATAATGCCTGCCTTATTTCCCCCTGCCAGGCCAGTGCCCGGAGCGACCCGGGGGGCGCCACCCACCGACCGATGTCTCATCAGTAAGGATTGAACCCTTTAATGTATTCACCGTAACTTCGGGATGAGTCTTGTATTAGTGTTATAATGAGACGTGGCCCCAAGGAATTATAGCTATACTTGCGCTCTGGGGTCGGGATTAACCCAAACCCAGTTTCAATTTCTATATATGAGAGGTTTCGTAAGATATTCGTGGACTGATAATATCATATCTCATAATAACGGTAGACAAATCTGATATCTATATAAATAGTACCTAGGTACTCACTTACTCGTATCTTAATACTTACGCACTCACAGAAATATCTATTAAGGCGTGCAATTAAAAAAAAACAATTATTTGCGTATGTTAGTTATAACCCTGTAATGTCCTACAGCTGATTATAGGTCTTCTCTCAACTACCCTAAAGATTGAGAGAGTTCGTTATTCATATTTAAAAATATATGATTTCTATGTTGAGAAAAAATCTTTCCATAAGGACTTATTTTTAATCCTTTAAAAAAACTTTAGCGAAACGTTGAAATAAAAGTGCATAACAGAAATAGTAATCTTTTCGCAGCCATGGAAACTAAATTAACGCTGTAAGACAACAGTAAATTATATTACGAAACAAATCTTGAAGCAATTTATAAGTGCTCTCTATTAAAAACTTCTTTAATTAGAGTCCATTAACAGAGTTGAAGTTTAAATTTTGACTTTAATGGTTTTACAATAACCAAAATGTTCGGTAAAAATGTTATGTAGAGCTTCTTGAGTCTCAAACAGATCAATAATGCTGCCAATTAGCCGGTACCAATTTTCCAATAAAACTTCAAACTGTTTTCCATTCTATTATCTCTCACCACCCTTTATTGCTGGCAAAGTTAAGCTACAACTCCTCTTTCCACTCCGCTCCAAAATTATTACAATAATAATATTATTATATTAATAATTGTATTGATAAGGAGACTCTCGTAATAAGGGTAAACCGTCCCCTTTCTGCCAGCCATCCTCAATAGGAGAATTTATGTAACTAATGAAATAAGCGAAGTGCCGCTCCCCGTGCCCCGCACCCCCGTCACAACCCGCTCCCATCCACCCTTCATTATCGGAAAGTTTGAAATATAATTTGAAATTATGCTCAATGTTATATTGAAGATAAGAGAAACACAAATTCCTTTAATTGGACTTGTTAAAGTGAGTCAAATTAAGTTAACACCGACTTGATGGTATTACTTTTGAAGTTGGAAATTATGACGGACTGTCCGTGGGTTTCTGCGGAATTCATGAGGTGATTAGCGGTAGAAAGAACATTTATCGGTTCCCCGACCCGCGTGTTTTATTTAACGGCCCTCGCCGCTGGGAACTTATTGCATTGTATTATTAACTTTTAACTACGCTCAGTAGAGCAGTGACTGACTACCTAATCGTGTGTACTGAATCAATACAATTAATTTAGAGAAATAAATTTGATTACAATGACTTTTACATGGAATCTTCAACTTTTACTGCTAATTGTTATTGTTAATTGAGTTATTTTTACTGCAAATTGTTAGTGAGTTTCCTAGTCCTGTGTACCAATCAATACCTACCGCAGATTTGGAGTAGCTATAAAACAAATTATAAGTACTTATTACTTTAAGTAGGTAACTAAATTACGCTGAGTGTTTATTGCTAATTATGAATCAAACGAACTTACCTTAGTGAAGTTTGATTCCAATTATGCGAGGGTGTCAACCGAAGACGATTACATATTTACTTGCAGCAGTACGTCAGTTGGTGCCATCCTTGTCACACATTTAGAGTATCTTTGCCTAAAAAAGCCTAAAAAAAAAGTAAGAACCTATCTTCGGTCTCACTCATTCACTCAATCGCGCGCCGTCACAGCACAGCAGCGCGGGCGGTGGTTCATTATTTTAGAGGAACAGAAATTTGAACACTTTTATGTATTTTTGTTTGGGATTGGGAGGGTTGGGATGATGTAATCGTCTTCGGTTGACACCCTCGCATAATTGGAATCAAACTTCACTAAGGTAAGTTCGTTTGATTCATAATTATACTTCGGGTGTCAACCGAAGACGATTACATATTTACTTGCGGATGTTTAGAGCTATTTTGACTTGATTCGACCAAAAAAGGGTACATACCTAAAAGAAAATAATTGAATAGATAAAATGTTCAAATCAAAAGTTTCACTTTATTTTGTCCAAATAAGCAGACAAAAGAAAGGTGAAGTAAATTAAAGCACTTGGCTAAACTGCAGGTTATTGCACAATTGCCCATCTAACGTTACGTTTGTAAATATAAATGTAGACAGTCTGTGAATTTTTTATCGATCATTGAATAGTGAATGAATAAAATCATCTAGATTTGTTTGTACAACTTCTCTGTAGTAAATTATGAAAACATTAGATCTGTCACTCCAGCTTGCGACCTTGCAAACCACCTCCAGACTTACCCCAGATCTGTGTGCTTCAGATGTTGATGCAGACCTGGTGCTGTGAGCACTAAACACCGATACGTCGATACAGCTGTCCTGTAAAACCTGTTTTACCCAACGCACTAGTGTCTGGGTTCCAACTTTGTGATGAGGTTGATATGTTCCTAAAAACAAGTGATCCTTGCTACCATTTTATCGTAGCTATTGAGTTCTCTATAAGTAAGTTTTAAGTGCTAAAACCGGAACAAATGAAAGGAATTTTACGAATGAAGGACAATCTGATGAGTGGTTGGCAAGCTCCAAGCTTTGATGTTTTTATAAAATCGATAATTTTTATAACAATGGAACCATCCTGAATCATAATGTTATGTACTTTAATTAAACTAATGGTCTGCATTCGCTGAGCAGATGATATAGGTACGTAAAAAAGTACAAGTTGTGAGGTTAGGTAACGAAGTATCCTCGTAAGGGTACAATTTAGAAAAATAGTTTATCGCGACGTTGGTAACCCACGTTGAGTTATATTTGGGCTGAGGTGCAGAAAGCCTATTTACTCTCTTAAAAAATCTGTACACAATCATTTAATGTAATATAATGTAATGTAATGTATTCTTATAATGAATGATTTGCTTGTTGATTTTTCAAATATCTAGTTATAAGTATCTAAATGAAGGTGGTAAAATTGAACTTTGTAACGTTACTATTAATTTAACAACAAGCTCTGCTTAGCTTCGGACCAGATGACAATGTCCCAGAATATTTATTTATTTATTGTTCTCCAGTATGTTTTTATTGAGAATAAAGTTTCTTTAAAGCTAAACCTAAAGTTAGTACCCGAAATAATTGATAGGGCTAATCTGTGTGTATTTAAACAAGTAAAACTTGCTCCCTTGCGTTAAATTTTTGTGTTAGAAAACGATATTACATTAATAATGTCAGCTTATAAAATGTTCAGATTATTTTTTGTGCAAAATTACATCTAAGATTTTAGCATGCTACTATATTGTTTTAAAGTTTTTGTTGCAAATTATGCCAATTTAATCACTACTAAGTCTAGTGGTACATCCCGCTTTATTATGGAGTCCCTGATAATTTAGCTGCCACCAGAACATGGACCTCATGAAGTGGATGGTAGACTCTGAGAGAGTAATACTGCAAGTATTTATCAGGCCCAAAAGGAATATTTTTCTGAGACAACAATCCTTGACCGTATAGGCATGGGGTACATGGCTGCGAGGACGAGTCGGGTACGATTAAGATGCCTATTGCTCGATCTGTGATTCTTTCTTCTAAGGCTTAGACATAAAGCTGAATGCATAAAAATATGTATTATGACAACTAAAAGTAAATGCATCTACCACTTCTAAAAATGGATCAAGTTTCCATGAAGCACACCTTGAGCATTTATTATTTTGGGCACTTGTAAAGAGGTCAAACTCGGGTTTACCTAATAATATGGATATTTGCGCAATAAATAGTTTACAGATTTCCCATCCTGTGTTGATATTCATTATCAACGATATGTGTTTTCACACGATTTGACATAGGAGGCAAATATAAAGATGTTTATATCCTCACACCGCTGTCATATTTTTTGAGCTAAGTAATTAAGTTAAATGGGGATGTTGTACACCTCCTATTCTATTTATGTAGCTAATGGCAGTGGGTTTTTAGTTAGGGTTTTATTTTAATTTGCCTATTATAGTCACTATTATAGTTTAGTGCTAAAAAAAATAATTGTCGTTCAGATAGCTTGGTGAACACAATTAGCAGTGACATACGGCTGGGCATGCAGAGGTTAGCAAGCCTATAAATTGAGCAAAGTTTCTAATAGAGCAACTACTTTTTCTCATCGACTCCGTAGCTTTATTTAATTCGCATTTTTTTTTTCTCTCTGGTGGGGTGATGATCATATTTTTGGGTCCAAAATGATATCTAAAAATCTACAGGTATTGTTTGGTATCATAACACTCATATTCGTGTTAATTACGAAACCTAAAGACTATGACCATAAGTATTGTAAGACTGGTTTTAACATTTTTATGAAAGCGTAGGGTGCAGAGCCAGACTTTTATTATTCGTAGCAATGCTAAGACCAAACGGAATAACATTAAATTCGTAAAATGGAGATTTCTATTCTAAACTTTATCTTTTTCTGTAGTTTTATCAATTGAAATTAAAAAGTATGCGTCTTGTAGATCAATGATGGTTTAAAGCAGTGCAGTGATCCTCCATGTTAAGGTGGTCCACATGAATATTAGGCATTTCAAAATTAATTATATAAATATTAATAGACTCTTCACGTGACCAGAGGGCTGGCCTACATCTTGGTTAAAGAATTAGCCATACAACGTGGCAATGCTGCCAGCCTTCTAGGCACATTCCTAGGAATTTTATGACGCCTTATCTAGTTTTTAAGGTTATAATTCTAGAATTAGTTTATTTATTGTATTATATTTTATGATAATAAGAAATAATCTTATTGTTATTATTAAAGTCCCACAATATGTAAATCTGTGTATTCACAATAAAAATTGGTGAAATAAGTTGACCTTTTCAAGGTGCATACGGCTAGATAAATCCTGGTACTAGTATTTCCGCAATGCAATTGTCAAAACATTTAAATTGAGACTGCGAATTGCAAACATTATTTTTAGGTTGCACTGTTTGAACAGGTTGTTCTTTAAATGGATATGCATCATTTGACCCAATTTAAGACGGTACCTATAATCATCATTCACTGTGAAAGTATTTTAAATTTAAACGTATTTAAATTGGTACCTCTAACGTGGTGTCTCGTGGAGCCCGTGGCACGTTGACAGCCCCGCGCGGTAGGCAGTTGGTGGCGATCCCGTGGCGGCGGCGGCGGTCGACGTGGCGCTGGGGCTGTCCGCAGCACGATCGCCACTGCGCGCTGATGCCCCCTCAAGTTTAAAGTCCCTCGGTGTGGCTGGACAGCTGGCGACGCTTGGTATTTTGTTCGGGTCGCAGTTAGTCCTAGTTCAATAAATGTCCGAGAGCTGCGATACAACTACAAAGTTGGTTTTGTTTATCCTGGCAATATTCGTTTTGTTTTACATATTAAACTCAGAGAGCGCCGCTTTTATTTTAAGGTTGAGCTGAGGGGCTGAAATATTGACGCAATTTTCAGGTGGCAAGTATAGTTTTACTAGTTCCGCCTGAGTGTCTTTTGCCAGACCATTAATAAGAATATGTGTCCACCTCGGAACAATGTTTTTATGTAGGCTAACTATTTGTATAACAAGGGTCTTCTCATAAAAGATTTGAAATATCAGTGTCCAAATTATTCATTTGATCACCCTCCTGAACACCTTAGGTAAGATAGGAGATGGTGACGCGTCTGACGCGGCCTTTGATAGCACCGCCGGTACCGGAGGCTGTAGCGGCAGCGATTTGTCCGGAGTTGGCGGCGGCGATGTGTCCAAGGTAGGTATAGGTTCAAATTGCGCGAGAAGCTCTTCGTCATCCAAGTTTATTGTTAGATGACATAATATATCTCCGTTTAAGAGTACGTGAGATCCCAACTCACTTACTTATCTAAGTAGTAACTTCAGTAAGGTAGGTACCTTTAAATGCTATTTCATCACACTGTAGCCGGAATTTACATTATCCGTACTAGTATAGTATTATATTCTTTGTGATTATCAGTGAATATTACTGTAGGTACAAGAAAGTCACCCGTATTTATTATGAGGATGGTCCAAGATAGGTGCCCAATCATAAAGTGTGGGTCCAAGATAGGTGCCCAATCATAAAATGTGGGCCCAAGATAGGTGCCCAATCATAAAGTGTGGGTCCAAGATAGGTGCCCAATCATAAAATGTGGGCCCAAGATAGGTGCCCAATCATAAAATGTGGGCCCAAGATAGGTGCCCATGCACGTAATGGGTCCAAGTTAGGTACCCGTGCAGATTCTTATAACATACTTAATTACATAATGTATAGTAGGTAGGTTAAACAATTATTTCAATAAACTTGGTTAAACACTATTCTCTGTTAAATAGTTTGTCATTATCTGCGAAAGAAGTGGGTAGTTTACTTACCAGAGTAACCCAGATTCCTGTCTTACAACGAACGATCTCGCCGTTGTTTCATAAGTTTGCGTTCCAGTTTTTTAATTTTTCTAAAACGCTATCATAGGTAATTTCTTTTTTCAGATCTTTTCCGTTAGTATAAAATTCCTAAACCTGCGTGTAACGTGTGAACGTGATGACACAAAGAAACGTAATGAATCCACCGCCCGCGCTGCTGTGCTGTGACGGCGCGCGATTGAGTGAATGAGTGAGACCGAAGATAGGTTCTTACTTTTTTTTTAGGCTTTTTTAGGCAAAGATACTCTAAATGTGTGACAAGGATGGCACCAACTGACGTACTGCTGCAAGTAAATATGTAATCGTCTTCGGTTGACACCCGAAGTATAATGGTATTTGTTTTGTTGAAACGCAAGTAATTTTCTGGGTGATTAGTTTAAGAGAAATTATTCAACACTGATCAATATAATGAAAAATAACTGGTTATATAGTTAGTCAATTATTAGTCCTGTTTACGCGATAAACTTTTAATTATATCGCAATATTCAGGGATAATAAATAAAATATTATTGATAAAATAATATAATAAATGTAATCCTTCTTAAAAGGAATATGAAATACACAAGTATTCCTAGTAGTAAATCCTTGAGGGTAGGACGTTAGGTCATCTATTGATTTTGGCGTCCGCCCGTACCTAGGGGCTCGCAACTTGAGACCACCACAATTAACGCCGGACACGATCTAATTATATTTCTGATTGAACTGGTAACGCACTATAGTCTATATTCGTAAATCTCAAAAATAATAACTATTATCCTCAAGATTTCTAATTATACTAAAAGTAGTTCATATACTTTTAATTAAACTTATAATAGTTTTATCTTAATTGCTACAACTGTTTTATTGTTAGTGAATAAGCAATAGACGCTTATACTTTGGTATTTTATTTATTTATTTATTATTTTATTATTGATTTTTTAAAACAAATTCAAATTTATAGATAACCTAGTTTATAAAGTACACTAGGGCTAGCGAGACTACAATATTATTTGGTAGTAAAAAGTATGGTATGTATTTATTTAACAAAATTAGTTTAAGGTCGTCGCTATTGTCATTAAATACAGCCTACTAAATATGACGTTCTTATACTGTACTTATCTGACAAAGTTAGGATAACCGTTATTTTAGTCTAGCTGGTGAATCAAATCTAAATAATTAGATCTGAATCTGTAGCTAATTGGTTGCAAGTTCTTATTAAGTGTTATCATCCTCTAAAAACATATAAAAATAAATAAATAAATAAATATTCTGGGACATTAACACACACGGTCATCTGGTCCCAAGCTAAGCAGAGCTTGTGTTATGGAAACCAGATAACTGGTATATACTATACATATAATACTTTTCTTTTGTAAATATATACTTACTAGTTTTCCGCCCGCGGCTTCGCCCGCGGATGGTTCATCACTAATGTTTATATGTGTATATATTTTTCAATGACATATCAATCGTAATAAGAACTTGCAACCAATTAGCTACAGATTCAGATCTAATTATTCAGATTTGACTTCAACAGCGCAGCACTATTCTGATTGTCGACAAGCGATTTCGGAAATTACTAAGGCGTCGACGCCGCGCCGCCCGCTCATTTCAGCCACCCCGTTCCTTGCGTTTCTATTAGATGGACGACAACAGTGCAGTTTACCCTATAGGTACATTTAAATTGAGTTACATAGAATCGATGCGTTTTGCGTTACGCTCAAACATTTGTTAGCGTTCTAAACACATTCATTTCGGTATTTTATTCTAATATTTTCAGAAATATAAATCAGAGCTTCTTTTAAAAAACAAAATTAACAAACGCATTGAATTCAAAAAAATTCAAAATGAAAGATTTTTGTCATCTAAAACTAATCACTTCACTAAAAGCGAAAATTGGGCAGACAAACTTTAAAAAATTGGGTATGTATGTATGAAATTGTGAAACTAGTTAATATGGTAAATTATCTTACCTATGAATTTATAGTTTTGTAAGAATACGTATCACACTTCACTTCAACCCTTTTTAACCGACGTCCAAAATGAGGAGGTTATCAATTCGACTGTATGTTTTTTTATGTTTGTTACCTCAGAACTTTCGAATTGGTGAACCGATTTTGATATATTTTTTTTAATTGAAAGCTGATGCTTCCCGTGTGGTCCCATTTCAGTTTGGTTTAGTTCAGAGAATGGCATCCATGAAGTCGGTTTTTTTGTTAATATTTTAACTTAATATTATTAGTGTCCCACTGTAGGGCACGGGTCTTCTCTCAACTATCTTATGAGTTGAGAGAGTTTAGGCCTTAATCCACACACGCTGGCCAAGTGCGGGTTGGTGGATGTCACATGTCCTCGAATGATTAGTTCTTAGACATGCCGGTTTCCTCACGATGTTTTCCTTCACCGATGTTGAGCAGCGGAGACGAAACAATTCACACAAAGATGAGTGGGCACGACCAGGCTTCGAACCCGCGACTTTAATTTTCTAAGGCGACGCCCGTACCACTGCGCCACCGCTGCTCTAGAATACGTATACTAGTATCAAATTAATTCTGAGAGACTCCTGACGAAACTAGAACATAGATATCGACCAAAAATCCCACCAGACATTAGCATAACAATTCCATTAATCAATTCAAGACTCCGCATTCAAATAAGTATTATTTGTCTGGTATAATATCTTAAGTCATTATTATAATTAAGATTATAACTATGTATTCTAAAAATAGTTACATTAGGTAACTCAAATTTGTAACTTGTAGGTAATAGTTAAAATTTTGAAATTCACGTCAAATATAAAAATAATAATATAACACACAACGCCATCTAGTCCCAAATTAAGCAATTATATTTGATTGTGTTATGGGTACTAGGAACGAATATAATTCTTTTTTTTTTTGTAAATACATACATTTAATAGATAAATTACACCCAGACACAGAACAAATAATCGTACCCATCACACAAAGATTTGTCCTGGGTGGGAATCAAACCTACGACCTTCGGCGTAGCAGTCAGCGTCACTAACCACTACGCAATTACTGGCCTGGTGCCAGTAATTAATCTAATTAATTTAATTATATCTTTATTTCCAATGTAAATTGCCAGATACTTGAGCATTGAGCCAGATACTTTTATTGCGCTTTTATGTAGACTGATTTAGGTAAAGTGCCAGATATTATATTCTTTTATTCCTAGGTTACCTGATACTATCAATCAATTTAAACTGTAGGTCAATAGGGTAAATAGACATTTACTGCCCAAGTAAAAAATAATTTGGTACAGTAGGTGCAGGTTTATATTCTTTGAATTCTCGCCAGATAGGTTGAAATACATTTATTTATAACTAAGATTTAACCAGAAAATTGACCTGATTGAATAACAATTTCAATATTAACTTATATAATAACTCAAGTAACTAATACCATACCTAAACTAAAGCGTCAAAAACATTTTCCACATCTAAATATGTTTAATTCTTTGTAAATGGCCAGATAATCGAGCATAGAGATCGCCAGATACTTTTTTTATTAGTCATCAGTAAACTTGTTCCTAGACTCACTAAACACTATCTTGTTACTAAATAACTATTTACAACCTTGACAGTGACAAAATTGTCTCACCCGGTCTACATATTTTCCGTACAATGCAAAGTATTGCCGGCCAATAATTGTAGTAGCACCACCCGTTGTATACTAGCGTCTCGCACTTCTCCCTGAAGACCTACCCCCCTCTCCCCCTCCACCTAGCTGTACATCATCTCATTTGAATTTCTAACTAGGAAACCTCCATGCAATTATTGGATTAATGTAAATTACGCAGTCTACAGCTCCACGGTGCACTATCAGGGACAGGGTTTAATTAGAATCCGGTTAAGTCTAATAATTCTATAGTGTTAGCTAAAACCGATCTTATGTTTAAGAAAGAATGGTTGGTTTTTGAGAAATAGATTGGTTAATAATTAGAATAATTATTTTCGCAAGACAACTGGGTCTGTTTATCATCTGTTGCCCTACTTTGTAACATTATTTATCAATACTAACTATATGACAAATGATTTGCTAATAGCTGCCGCCCGCAGCTTTTTCCGCATGATATTAGGATAAAAAGTAGCCTATGTGCTATTCCAGACTATAGATTATCGCTGTGTAAGATTGTATCCAAATCCGTCCAGTAGTTTTTGCTTGAAAGAGGAACAAACATACATCATCCATACGAACTTTCGCATTTGTTATATTGGTATGAAGAAGGATGTTTTGTCCATTAAATGAGAGGTATTTCATGATCATACCTACTTCACAATGCCCGAAACAAAAATGTTATGTTTATGAAGTGAATACCTACGATCGATGAACTTCGAAATCTTACGCAGCGCGTAGCCCGACATGCAAATAATATTAATAATTTACATTTTTTTATAGTCTGTATTGTCCCGCAGCTGGGCAAAAGTCTTACCCGTAGCCTTCTAACTCTCCTATCACACACATTTACTGTTAAAATTGCAACAGATGCACATAAACGTCATCCTTTTTATAGTCTTCTAAAAGGGCGCTAAACTGCAAAAGGCATTACACAAGATACCTAAAGGAAAAAAAAGGAAAAAGTAGATATTATTATTCCTCTATGAATATCTTACTAATGTCACGCTGTCTAGAGATAAAGGCTCACCCACACAAAAACATTCAAAACATAACCTCAAACACGCGACGTGACCTCGAAAATGCACGTAGGTGAAAGCCCTCGGGAGTTCACGTAGGGGAACAAAAAATCCCCTAACCTCCCCTAAGGAGCGGGGGGCGGCCCGCCCGTGAATGAACGAAGGAGTATTGCGTCCTTGGAGCAAAAAAGTCACGTGACCCCGTTCAACAGGTGGCGCCGTGAATGTGTCCTTGCGACGTTAGAAAAAAAGCGAGATTCTTTTGTTTTGCTTTTTGTTTTTGGCATACGATAGGTTTTTATAGCGCTTGTTACAGCTTAGAATGTTGTTTAGTTAGGGTTGCATTTGTTAATGTTTGAAATGGTTTCTCATTATGGTAGGTAAGCTAATTTTTGATAATTATATACTAGGTGTACTAGTACTGCGCTATTGATAGAGGTATTTCCTTCGCAGTTATCTTTTTTCTGCCTGCACATGCAGTAGAGGTAGATTATACACACAAACCTTTGTTATGAATCTCTGTCTATTGGCGAAAATTGATGAAATGCGTATCGCAAATTGGTTCAATAGTTCTGGAAAGCATCGCACAATATACACACAGATGATGCGGAGTAGGACTTTGCTGTTTAATATTTTATTCGGTAAAAAATTACTTTTATTTTTATTTATTTTTTGGCTACCTGCCTCATATTTTTGTTTGCTGTTAGTGACCCACCTGACATACGTTTTAATAATGAACCTATCTAATTACAAAACTAACCCAGACAGTTGATCATTTATCATTCCAAGATCTTCGTAGTTAAAAACACAATGTGCGATTATTCGACGAGTATGTGAACAATACGTAGACAATAACTACACTTTGAACTAACAAAACGAATGGTTACAAAGCAAAGTTCCGTTCAGCCAAAAAGCGTACATCCAAAAAGTTTACTTCGAAACAAGTAGGTTGCTCGGTTCCTTTATGAATGGTTTTGTCCCAGGGCCCCGCTTAACACAAATGTCACGGGGCCCGACGAGCCGGAAAACTCTCTTTTCTTCCTGAATTACTACCACAACCACCAACCAAAAACACACCCTATTAACACCTAACTAAAACACAAATTCCTTTAAACGCTCCGTGAAAATGTAAGGAATTTTCTACAGACTACGGTTGTTTAAAAATAAGACTTGGTGCATTAAATTAAGGCTGTTTTTTCAGTGGTCAGGTTTGGAACGAAGGCATGAAATCTTGCGTCTCCCGCGGCAAATTGTTTCCTCGCTTGGCGTGTTTGTATTTTATTATACATTTTTATTCTCGATAACATTAGCTTAACCGACTTTTCATTGCCTTACAGGGTTGCCACTGTTTTGAATTGGACCGATTTGAAGGGTTGACACTTTTGACTATTTCTTGCTTTCATGACTTCTTAATAGAACTATAAGAGCTATCTACAATAAGGAAGCTGAAGTTTTTTGGCAGTTTTTCTGAGTAGTTGCCAGTCATTTACTGCACGTTAGGAAAAAAAAGGACTATTTTTATGTAGACTCAACAAATTTAAGGCATATTTTCATTTCATTTCATTACGGCATTGTTTAAGTTAAAATACTACAAGTAAAGTTAAAGAAAAATATCTTATGAAATGCCTCATATATGAACCCTGCCTATATTAAAATTAAAATAATTTTTAGATATTATTACTTTCTTTCAATTGGTCAAGTACCTTGTACTTAGCTTAAGTGTAAAAGTAAAATTAAATATACTACTTATTTAATATTATTAAAATCTTACATTAGATCTTCTACTTATGATAAATAATTCTTGTTAGATAATTCTTGTTAAACATTATAATTGGTTGCACTCTAAGCTAACCGAGTGATTCACTAAAAGCAACGACTTAGACTAATAGTCAATTTTTTTTTTTTGCGGATTACCTAACCTTATCGGCGGGAAGGGCCTTTATTGGTTCACCGGAGTCTTTCGGTGAACCGTCCGAGGACGGTCGAACCGATTAATAGTCAATCAAGTTAAGCTGTGTTTTTATACACTAGCAGAATATGTGAACCGCGTGACATCCCTAAGAAAAGTTGAGGGCAGTGAGGAATGTCAAAAACGGTAGGCGCGAACAAATATGTGCTTTGCCGACGCGACGACGGGCGGGAAGCGCCGCGCGCCGGCTTTATCAGCTTAACCGAGGTTTAGATTGTTTATGTTTTATTATTTTAACTTTTCGTTTTTTAATCTAATACTCGAAGATCCAAAAGTTATAATACCCTCGTACAATACAATATTATGTAAGATAGAGTTGCATTTGTACGTACAGTCAACTACAAACGTTGATTAACAGTAGAGCGAACTTTTTTTTACCCTCTTCGTTCGATATCGTCGTAATATCAATGCGTATTTTTGTACGGAAAAGTACAACGCCATCTGTTTATTTCTCAAAACTTGGCACATAGGTTCCGTGTGAGGTTTACGAGTGCAGTAAAAAAAATCAAAATTAACCTCCTAAAGTATCATGCGGGTGAACACGCAGGCGGAAACTAGCTAGTGTAACTTTTAAAAATATTGAACTCTATGTTAATTAATTCCATCGGGGTTCCTTTTTTATCATAGTTAACAGTCCCCTCTAAAATTCTATTGGTACATTGCTGACAGATTTGTTTTCCAGTTTACCTTTACAAATGTTTAACTATTGCATTTTTCTAGCTCTCTTTAATCAGTAGTTAGGATATGGGGAAGACAAGCTCTTCCGAAATCCTTTACATAACTCTCCAGCACTTGAGCAGTTTTTATTTTATTTACTTGAACGCCAACGTTAGACGCCCCGAGCGCCACTTAGCCAAGGTTTTGAAGCTAGATATTCCGAAGCTATTTCGGCAAATCAACTGATTTATTAATTTTGGATAGGTTTTTCACTTTGTTGCGCTACGCGTGCTTCAGCTGAGCTTGGTGGCCAATATGCTATAGAGAGTGACCACTACCGATAGATGTATGGTGGAAATCCCAAAGGTACACACAAAACCGTATGGTTGCTAGTTTTTCGGTCTTCTATCGGATACACTTCACAATTACATAATGTTATTAACCCTAGACCAGACAAGTAGAGGCTATGCGCCGCTGATATACTTATAATTCCACGGGTACGAACGTACACGTACGTTTCCATTGGGGGCTGAGTCACCTTCGTCCGTGGGTATACACCCCCCTTTAATTGAATCCCCACACGTGGTCTACGGGTGGTGCAAATCAGGTGACAATCAACTGGTAATTAAGTTAACTGGTGGTAAGCTTCGGCCGTGGTTAGTGACCACCTTCCAGACAAAGCCGCACCGCCAAGCGGCCTTGCCGTGTTCCGGTGCGATGTCTGGTGACACCATGCTGAGAGGGTGGGTCGGAATTGTTGCACCTTTACGGTTTCCTTGGAGGCTCATTCCACTGCTACCTTCTCACCAATAATCATTCGTAATCACGAGTGAATCGGTATACTAGGCTGACGCGTTCCATCGTAGACTACATCATTGCTTAACATCAGGCAAGTTGTAGTCAACCGCCAGCCTATCGCAGAATAAATAAATAAATAAAACCGCTTTGCTTCCACTTATATTTTACGAACTGCTAAGTTGTGGAATTCATTGCTGGCATCTCTTTTTCACGATGGCTATAATCTGCCTGTATTCAAATCATTAAAAATTTGTATTCACTTGGTAAGCGCATTCCATTGTAGAGCACATCAGTATATTTCCAAGTGCGGCTAATAAAAGCGTGTTAAAATAACTAAACGTTAACTGTTCGATACATCTCAACTCGAAAGATCGACATACGTAGAGCACGAATTAGGAGCGGCCGTCTCTATAGTGTAGGATCCCAGGGCACACAGACGTTACTTATCCAGTATAAATAAAGAAATGTGTAAGCCTTCTTTCAGGTAAAAAAATAAACTAATTATTTATTATTATTTTTACGGTTTAGAAAAAACATGTGAGATATTTCCTTTAATAATAAAATAATAACTGCCAGATATTTTGAAGAACGAAATAAAAATCTAGTTTCTTTAATTCTTTCTTTTACCAACGATCTCCCGCTTAGCCAGCGTGTGTTGATTAATGACTTAACTCTCTTAATTCTTAAAATATTAAAAAAAATAGTGAGTGCCAGCCGCGGGTTACTTAAATACATTCTTACTTTCTTACTTAGATATAATAATATAGCATCTTACCCGAAAGAGTAGACAGAGGTTTAGACTCATACGTAGTAAGAATGAGCTTATTGTCGTTCATCAGGCACAATTCCAAACTTTGAAGTAGAATTCCCTTAGTATAATAAAAAAGTCTTTTTGCTGGACACGGTAATCAAAACCGGGACTTCGCGGTTATGAAGCAAACACGGTTACTATGGGACCACTGAAGCAGTTAAGTATTATAATAATAGTAATACATTTTCATAATTTGTGTAACTAAAGGAGACTAATGATAAGACATTAGTCTCCTATAAGTTACAAAAAAAAATAACTTAAAAAAATACTTTGACGTACATAACTGTTACGAGTTGTCCGTCATTCGAAGCTAGCCTGTACGTATACGGCATAAATGTAGTATACCAAACTGCACCATTAACTACCAAACTAACAAACGGTTGCGATGCAAAGACTTTCTTCAAGTTTATGGCTCATATTTGTAGCCAGATATTTTTTTAATTATTAATTGATCGTGCAATTGCATTGTAATCGTTTAGGATACGATGGGACTGGCATAAACTGCGCGTAAAAGAAAAAAAGAAAAAAAAGTGCCTTTAATTAAACAAAGAAAAAAAAATAGAGTTGTGTCAGTACATATAATGTAGTCTTATCAAAACACTGTTGCAAAAATGTTGTGTGTTAGAAAATAAGTAATATCGGACAGTCGTTAGATCTCGGACTATTAGTATAACAACAGGGGGGTGCCTTGGGGGTTGCTATCGATTTTGGATGAGAAACTGGACTAGAGACATGCAGGCTTAATAACAATGCCGTTGCACCCCTTGTGATTGAACGCTTGTTTTACCTACTTAGATTTTAGACTATCCTATATTCTACACTCTCGACTTATCTATACTAATCCCTGCTAGGTATATTATTAATGCGAAAGAAGTCTCTGTGTTTGTCTGTCGCGCTTTCCCGCCAATACTAGTGAAGTTTTTTTTACTATAATTTTAGACCCGGGAGAGGGCATCGGATAGTTTTTATCTATCTGCGCAAAAAGAGGTTAGTGGTTTAGCGCAATAACCGGCATATGCGGGACAAAGCTAATATTACATAATTATTATTTGTTCCTTGCTAATTTTTGACTGTAATAGGTTTTTTGTATTTGCTTGCTATCGAGTGTACTTACTTCGCAAAAATTTTATAATCTTACTCAAATATTCGTGGAAACCTATAATGGGTTACTATATTTATGTATTTGGACAACCACTACTTAATATGTACATTTTTTTTAATCGAAATTAACTAGCACTAACAGTATAATTAAATGCATAACATTTAAAGGTGCCACAGCATGCGTATGGTTAAATATAATGAAAAAATGGGTAACACTTGACTATTTAAGTACATACTATAAAAAATAACAAAACAAAATGATTTAAATGGGGAAACCAGAAATGAAACAAATATCTAATATAAGTAAAAAAGAAAAATATATGCATAATGTATGTCTAACGTGTATCCGTATCTCTCAACAAACTCAGACCTTTTTTACTGAAGATCGGTAGGCTATCGGCAAAAATATCTAGCTCGCTGCAAAGGCTGTTGTAATTCGTTGATAGCCTGTTGATTTGTTATATAGCTGTTGGCATTCCTTACTGAATAAATAAAATTAGAAACGTTGAAGAGTTTGTTTAGTTAAACGCGCTAATCTCATGGACTACTGGTCTGATTTGAACAATTCTTGCACTGTTAGCTAACCCATTTATTGAAAAAGGCTATTGGCTTTTTTCCTCAGCTGGGCATGATATAAAATTAACGTCACGCGGGCGATGCCGCTGGCGAAAAGCTAGTTTTTTTTTTTAATAATAGTAGCAACATAGACTTTTAGGTTTTGATCCACCGGGGATAGATAAGAGTAAGTACGAGTAAGTACCTCACTCATACCCATAAACACAACCAAAAGTTAAATACACAGCATGTATTTTGTAAGGGCCCATTGTTCACGAGGAATAGACATAAAAATTAGATTTAGAAGGTATTATTTTTTCATAATAGGCTTGCGATTGACCACAACTTGCCTGTAGTTAAGCAATGATGTAGTCCACGATGGAACGCTTACCCAGTAAATACCGATTCACTCGTGAATTGAAGACCAGCAGATTATAGCTAT
Source organism: Meganola albula (assembly GCA_936450015.1). Taxonomy (NCBI): domain Eukaryota; kingdom Metazoa; phylum Arthropoda; class Insecta; order Lepidoptera; family Nolidae; genus Meganola; species Meganola albula. The sequence goes on along the minus strand of OW388155.1, from coordinate 3,947,773 downwards.
CGGGAAAAAGAGATTCTTTCGGATGACATAACCTACAGCCGGAAGGGTCTTTATTAGTTCACCGGACTTTTTCGGTGAGCCGTCCGTAGACGATTCCGACACAAACCGATTCCGAAGACGGTCGAAACGAAAGAATTCCACAACTTGGCTGTTTAGTTTTATAGTAAAAATTCACTATATATATTCTGGGACATTAACACACACGGTCATCTGGTCCCAAGCTAAGCAGAGCTTGTGTTATGGAAACCAGATAACTGGTATATACTATACATATAATACTTTTCTTTTGTAAATATATACATATAACTATTATAATAATAATAATTAATATATTTAATCACTCATTTTCTACCTCACACATAAATTACAACAAACTATTATTAGATACCTACAACATTTATAATTAAACATTATTAATCAATCAACATTAATTATACTATCATTAAAACTGCCTATAAAGAACAAAAACCGGGTTTAACTCCAAAAAATTACAGTCCGGTTAAATTAAAAATAGACAAAGCTCTTACATTTCGTTCGTAAAGGTTACTATCATTATCTAGTTGGGTAGCATTCTGAACTACATCGACCTCAAAAACTTATTACAATCCGCCCTACCCAGCTCATTATCTTTAGCCCATAGTCTCAATCGATACTAACTACAAACACATACAAACTATTAACTCACACAAACAAAGCAAATGAAAGTCTATGCGTACCCGTAACCGGCGCGTCAACTTAAAACTTAATTATAATTAATTAATTCCAATTGGACGGTATCTCTTTCTAACATTAGATGTCTTGGCTATATTCATCCTTGTCTACCGTAAAGGCGAGGGTAGCGTGGTATTGTGTTTTCGAAGACCTTTTATCACGACGCATTTCACGAAGTAGAGGAGTTGTTAGTTCATTTCCAATACGATTTTATTAGCCCTTCGATTTTAATTGGCATCCTATTTAATTATTTTTTTAAGCATGCTACTTATTGGCGGCGGATTTTCATTAAAATGATGGATGATAAGGGCCTGTCGAGATGGTTTTAATTAAGTTAGGTAGAAATGTTACTGTATATCGAATAAAATGGTGCTGGTTTGCGATTTGTAGAAAAATGAAGCAGTAAATTATTGATGAGTAAGTTACATTTTGAGGTTCAATATCGGTGAACGAGAACATCGTAAGGAAACCGTCATGTCTGATAATCATAATCATTTATTTGTCCTATCTGAGACCTAATCATTCTAGATTATGTGACATCCACCAACCCGTACTTGGTCGGAATGTGTGAATTAAGACTCTTATGATAGTTAAGAGAAGACCCGTGACCGTGAGCTGTAGGACATTAAACGCTTATTTCAACCCTCTTTGATACATCACTCCTGGGAGGGCACGGGTGTTAACTCAACTATCTCACTAGGTGAGAGAGTTTAGACCTTAATCCACACACACTGGCCAAGTGCAGGTTGGTGTACTTATATCTTAAGTCCACAAATAATTAGTTCTTAAACGTGCCGGTTTCCTCGCAATGTTTTCCTTCAATGAAAATTTACGGATTTGTTGAGGACGGCTGGGGATAAACCTAGGACCATATTTTCAAAGGCGAGGCCGCTGCGCCTAAAAAGTTATTTGTTACTAAGGTTCTAATAATTCCCATGTTTAGCACGTTATTGATTGCATCCATAAATAGCCTTTTCTAAAACAATAGCCTTAAAATAAACCTACCTAAATACAATGGAGGTATAAAACCATTAAATCAGTACAAAATGGCCGTACCCCGTGAATGGTTGTATAATTTAATTGTAATCATCACTACATCGGCTTGTGACGAGTATCAACGAGATGCGACTAGGACCACCCCTTCCCCCCAACTTAACCCCAAGAAGGGGTAAACCCCCCCTCATTACCATATTTCATTTACTCAACGAAATTATGCTAATTACTTATATTGCTTTGTGTAAAAAGGAAATTTATAAGGATTAAACTTATACCCCTTTTAACCGGGAGGTAACTAGTTTTGTGAAGTCCAGATACATTATTCAACTCTTTTTTTTAATATCCCACCGCTGGGCACAGGTCTTCTCTCAGCTAGCTTGCAAGTTGAGAGAGTTTAGGCTGTAATCCACACTCACTGGCCATCAGATACATTATTATTAAATAAAATAAAAAAATATACTATTACGTTGACTAATACGACCGTCCAAACCCGATTCTCACACATTTTTTTAGACAAATATCGAGTTAGAGATGCATGTATGTCTAACTCGTCTTTTGTCTAAAATAAATGGAGAATGAAGATTAAAAACTAATGAAAACGACCATGTCAATTGCTATAGACTAGCTACTTGTTGTATGACGTGTGTTGAGTTGTAGATGTATCTCTAACGTGACATTTTGAGAATACGAAAAATTGTTCTCAATCGAATTTCGCCATTTTTTTCATGTCAAGTTCAAGATAAATGTCTAAACCGCGAGGATCGGGTCCTTGATGGCAAGCGGTATTTTGCGCTACTAAAAACTGCGTTGGACCACTCTGAAAGAGATTCCTTATACTCTAGTTTTCTTTAAGGCGTACTGGTAACCAAAATATGATAATAAATATTGATGGTATGGTTATTGGTTATGGTATTAGGACAATCAATTTGAAACAGTTTTTAGTGTGATCTATTATGCCAAATCTCTTTTTTTTTTTGATCCTTGTATAGGTACTTTATTTACCGTAATACATAGAACAAATATAGAAAACACTCAAACAACTCAAACAAACAAAAGTTAAAACCGAGTTTGTAACACTACGTGTAGGGTTCTGTAGTATAGTGGTTGGCTGTGTACCGGGGTCCTAATTTGGTATGTTTAAGGAAACACCGATAATTATATCAACTGTAGGTATCGCTTTATCAGAGCGCCTTATAGCAACTGTCTCAAACATGTAATTAATATAGTAAGTTGGTAAATAAAGTACATTATCATATTAACTATGTGTCAGTGTAAAATGTCGAGCTTGCTCGTGCACTACGTGTATTCTGTAAGGGTAGCTACACACAAGCTGGCCGGCATAGTCGGTTCGGCAGTATTGGTCGAACAACATTTTATTTACATTCATCTACAAAAATGAAGATTTTGTTAAAATAAGTATATACAATGAGTAACTTAGAAAATAAGAAAATAAATAAAGTAATTCTCAATTCTTACTTAAAAACTAGGGCGTCATAGAATTCCTCCTAATCGAGACCTTTATATTATTATCTATTTTACTGCCTGCTGTGCCGATTTATGCCCGCGTGCATAGCTACCCTAAGGTTGAGGTACCTAGTTCTCAGAATTGAAAATTTCGGTCCGTCCGAAGGGCTGCCGAATTCCGTCCGACTCGATTATAATTGCACGCAATTAAAATTCAAATTGGAGAATTTTTAATGCTGTTATTGATGAGCCTCTTTTTAGGTCGGATGAAATTGTGTTCTGTTCAAAAGTTTTAAGCAAAGTTTAAGTCACTGATTAACATCAGAAAATTACTTGTTTATTTTATGATTTCCTACAAATTTATATAGGAAAGAGAGGTTTTCTGATGATTTTTAAACAAAAGCACTCTCAGGAGATCTTATAACCTAAGTAAGTAAAGTAGTGACTGGCCTTCTGAAGGGTAGGCAACGCACGAGACATGCCTCTGGTGAGCCGCAGTCGTATGATTGTTTGCCTACATATAATTATGAAATGAAAGTAAAAAAAATGATTCACAGTGTCCCAATGATGTCGGCGATGATGTAGGGGGTTTTGCTGTCTGATGACATGACTTTGTGGTCGCAAATAATAATATACTAAAACCTATTCATACTTAATATGTACATGTACCTAATTATTATTTTGCTTGCCTTTTTCATTTCTATTGGCGTCGGCTCCCAGTATAACCTGTTGCAACTAGCTATCAGAATTAAACGTGCGACTGCCATCAGACCTCGAAACCCAAGAACCAGTAGCCGAGATAGTTAAACTAGGCGGCGTACCACGACAGCTTAAAGAAGTATTGTTGGAGCTGCGGAAGAGGGATGCCGCTATACAATGTGTAGAGCATCTTCTCTTTCGTACAACTGCTTTAACAATACCGTACGGCTGCAGGTGACAGATTATTAGGTTTCTTACACCTGTAAAAGTACAAAAGCAGCGCCAGGGTATGTAGTTTGTTACAATATGATTAGGGTTGCGATCATCAGATTCATGAAATAAGACCACAAAAAGCTAATTGATATCTTTGCTAATTATTATAGCACCTCGCTAATTACAAATATTCCTACACAAAATATTTTGATGGAAATGGATGCGTTTTTGTGAGATCAAATTTGGTTTGCATACACCACGTGTTCACCCAACCGTCCATAAAGACATTATTCCCGGACGTAACAATGTTGTGAGTTTGACTATTGACAGGCTGGATGCTATCACAAGTGACTGAAGTGACACCTAACCATGTGTTTAAAGCATTAGTTTGCTACGTTTAAAGGTTACGCGCTGCGATAAATATATTTTTATTCCAATAACACACATCAAACTAAACTGAATACATTGTAGGAATTGAATTATTTGTAATGAAATAGCCGGTTGCTTTGGGCAGGCGAACGCCTCTGGCCGCTAGTTTCGCAACTTATCCCAGCTAAGGCAAGTCCTTATTTAAATGTAAATTAGGTTCATTTCACAAAATTAATGTCGTGAAGACCCCACCCTAAGAGAACGGTTTCCATGCAGTTATAATTTCTGGAGACATTCCTGTTTTGATTTTAAATTGCTGAGACTTTGCTACTAAGTACATACCTGTTATGTGGAATTGATTTTACTTAATAATATAAAAGTTATATCACGACAATAATTACGATTTTTTTCGTTAGAATTATTTTTTATAAACATTGCATAAAATAATATTTTTTTTTTAGTTGGATAAGGCAGTTATTATTGCTTGTCACAATTGTAATTATTACTATTTAAAAAATGTAATAGAATTACCAAATATTATTTAAAAAAATCACGGACTAACGTAATAAAAAATATACAATTTTGTACTAAGTACATATTGCAACAGTTTCAAGTAAATTTTATGCTATGAAAAGTGTTTAATTTCCCAAAACGGATTTAATATAGGTTGGCGACATGTAGCTAATTTGTGGATTGAAATATCATTGTGAACTAGATCCAATAAATGTTCCGTGTTCTTGAAGCAAACTGCTGGTCACCCTACACTGAGGGAGTAATGGCTGCTCTATGATTATATGGACAGACGAGTCATTACTCCTGTGTAAGTGTTGTTGAGAATTGCTAATGTTGTGCTTTCACAGTTTTACACACACAAATTAATTGCTACTTTAACTTTTACTCACTGTTTCAGGGCACTCATTTATACATATTAAGTATCTATTAGCTTAGGCTGAGTAACCTTCGTCTGAATATACCTTCAACCTAAACCCCAACACGTCCCACGGTGTTAGAGGAAAGAGCAGTCACTCGTGTTACAATTGTTAGTTTGCGACGTTTTTCAGTACCTAGTAAACCACGGAGTGACAAAAGGACGTCTCATTTTGGACTCTAAATAGAACCCCATAGGTAACCACTACGACTACACTTTGAACTCTGGCTTCTTGCTATCATTATTAGAATGTAAATATAACCAAAAACCATTATTAATGTTAACGAAACACAAACTATTAATCGTGATATACCGATCGCGATCACTTCACGACGCGATATCAACGGAAAGGGTTAAACCACCCCAACGGCACATAATTACACGCACACACACAAACGCCGCGATAAAACAAGGCAACTACTTAGCATTTTCAAATTAAATACACTAATCACTTGTATAAACTGTTTGTGTGTGTGTAAGGATCGATAATGTGTATGTGTGTGATTATAATGAAGGGAAGAGGGTGATATTAAGTGGCTTTTGTACCTACCCCTAGCCGCTTGCTGTGTGCTCATGCTTCCGCCACTCTGTAATTTTGTACTGATAAATTTTATTTTTTTATTATTTCTAAAGTGTTTAAACAAGTTACGATATAATTTAGTAACATTAATTAATATCTAACACTGTAGCTGTGTTGACTCATTTATTGGCAAAGGTTAGGCTACTTTTTATCCCACTGTTGGATAGTATAAAATGGGGGACAAGCGGGCGAAGCCGCGGGCAGAAAACTAGTAAATAATAAAGTGCTATAAATTTCTTGATGTATGGTACAGTCAGCTACAAAAGTTTCAGCAGAATATAGCTATTAAAAATAGCTATTAAATCTGCTAAAACTGTGATAAGTAGTCAGGACTACCAAGACGTAGCAGATATTTTAGTAAGTTCCTATATCTTTTTTTATCCTGAAATAGGCCTGCGCTTGACTACAACTTTCCTGATGTTAAGCAATGATGTAGTCTACAATGGGACGTGCCTACCCACTGTACCGATTCATTCGTGGTTACGAATGGATTTCGGTGAGAAGGTGGCAATGGAATGATGCTCCTTATGGTTAGAAAACATAAAGGGGCAACAATTTCGACCCAACCTCTTAAATGCAATCAAGCGAAGAGTGACTTGACCGGGTTCAAATCCTGAGTCTCTTCACTGCGCTAGAGCAGTTGCGGGATTGCGGTGGTGGGTTAAGTTTAAAAAAACTGGTCAATATCATTAAGACTATTTAAAACTGGTTTACAAGAATAAATTGTAAGCAGATGATTAATTGGCCATGCAGTATTACACGTTTCGCCTCTTTTTGAACTAATTAGGTAGCTTTCTAATTAGCCTTGGCCTTAATGTAGCTCACTAATATTAGAGTTAATGTTAAATTAACCGTGAGTAATGAGCACTGTGAGTGACTATTAAATATATCAAAATCTTTGTAAACAGTTAGGTATATTACATCACGCAGAAACGCAGAAAATGGCTTTCATCTTTAATACGTTTTGACTAAAAAGCACCGCTGGTGCAGCGGTATCGGTCTCGCCTTTAAAATATAAGATCGCGGGTTCGATCTCCGGTCGTGCCCACATAATTTTCTGTGAATCGTTTCATCGTAGCTGCTCAATATAAGTGAAGAGAAACATTAGGAAACCTCCTTGTCTAAGAACTAATCTTGGACTTGTGACATCTATCAACCCGCACTAAGCTAGCGTGTGGATTAAGACCTAAACCGGTAATTCTTAACTTTTTTAGGTCTGTTACCCTTATGATCTAACTAGGGTCTCTGACTTTACCCCTCCTCCCAACTATAAACAAAACGGGTATAGTAAATATAAATACGTAGACCATATTAGATATAAAACAATTGCATATAAAAAAGTGAGATATTTTTACTCTGAATTACATTATAAGCTAGTTTTAACTAAAAACAATATAATACCATACTAGTTTAACTACAGAAAATTATAAATATATAGCTAAAAGTAAAATGAGTGTACAGTGTCATTTTGAAATTCCGTGTTCGAGACAGCAACCCGCATTGTTGCCCTCGCGAAATACAAATTTTACCCACGCGTGGGTAATTACCCCCAGGTTAGGAACACAGGGCCTAAACTCTCTCAACTCATAAGATTGTTGAGGGAAGACCCATGAACCAGCGGGTATGAAACGAATTTTTTTTATAATTCAATTTGACCTTTTTAATTTTTGTATATATATGATGTTTTCACCTCAGCTCACACCTTTATATACAGTCGTGAGCGTTGTTATGTTACCCTAAATAATTATAGAACGCATACTAAAGTTAACCTTTTGTTGCCGTGACTCCGTGCCTTCAATAACCCGTAATGAATTAATAATCACCTTCCAACCTACCAAATGTTATCAAAAATATACCTATACCTCACTGGCCTAACTATAAATTAAAAATTTAATGAAATCAACCAAACTAGCTAAGAAACATCTAGATTATAGACCGACCGTTTAACTCGCGTATCGCCTATCGCAAAGATTCTGACTCCTCAAGCTGCACAGACAGTGATGTTGATTCAAGCGATATGGATATTAGTGACGAAAAGTCATATATTACTTTTATCTATGGTTAAATATTTTTTTAAGAGATTCAATTAATGTTTTATGACTTTGTACCTCAGATAGTATTGTCTTAGATTTACGCGAATACCACACATTGACACAAAACTACTTTTTAAAGGATTAAAATCTAAAATAAACCGCGATAAAATCGGTTAAAAAGTAGTTTTATTTCAACATCTAGATTACTTTAGCCTTAGAGCATTTAACTGGAAGTGTTATACGCTATTTCTATTACTAAATTGTCTCTTCCAGTTTTTGGGGGAGGCGAAGTACAGCACACATGTAAAAGTTGAAGCGTCTTTACAAATGCACACGCAAATAAGAGCTATAGGCCGACCGTTTAACTCGCGTATCGCCTATCGCCAAGATTCTAACTCCTCAAGCTGCAAAGACAGTGATGATGATTCAAGCGATATGGATATTAGTGACGAATAGTCTTACATTACTTTTATCTGTGGTTAAATAGTTCTTTAGAAGATTTAATTAATGTTTTATGACTGTGTACCTACCTCAGATGGCGATACGCGAGTTAAACGGTCGGCCTATACGCACAAACATAAAACATGAACACTGTATGCATATAAAGTGTTCATGTACCTCGGCAGAAGGGAATGCGCGCAATACTAGTACCGTGTTAAATTTTCTATGACTTCAGCTTTTAACTCCATTCTACGTCGGTTTGAAACACTGCCACCTTCTCACCGAAAGTCATTCTCACGAGTGAATCGGTACATTGGGCTGGCGCGTCCCATCGTAGACTACATCATTGCTAAACATCCGGTAAGTTGTTGTCAAGCGCCAGCCTATGCAAGAATAAAAAAAAAGAATATCTACATTTTCTTTTTATCTTAAAATAGGCTTGCGCTTGACTACAACTTGTCTGTTGTTAAGCTTTGATACAGTCAACGATAAAAGGCGCTTAAATACATAGCACTCACGTCGGCATTAACCCGAAGGTGTAGGCAGACGTAAATATCACCCACATTTCGCTGGCTATGACACGTAATTGGAAGCGGGTCTATTGCCGTTTATCGGGCAAAATCCCCAATTTCGAGAACGTCTTTTTCCTCGAGCAAGGATTCGAACTCGAAACCCCGAAGCTAATAAACGAACACGCTTGGGTCAACGAGGGTAACATACTAATCGATTAATTAATGTTACATAACACACCTAAACCCATCCATCTGTCGTAATTAGGCGATCCCTTTGCGATCGCAAAAATAATGACGCGCCCCTAAAACACTTTCTTTTTTTTCATCATTTTTTTAATCCAATTTGCCGAGGATTATGTCCGTAATTATATTTTTCCAATTGCTCCATGGAAATTCGTTTGGTTGATTGCGAAACGAAAAATCCGGCGTTGATTAGGCTTTTTAAGCTGTGATTGCGTGGGTCTCACGTAGATATAGATATTCACATAATGTGCGTTTGTATACAAGGTGAACCAGAAAGGGTACATCCTTGCCTTAAATTCTACGTTTTTAAGCCTTAAGCAATATTATTATGACATTTAAATATTAATAAATCAATTAGAAAAACAAATAATAATAAACTCAACAAAATAAAAATGTTATTAATCAATTTATTTACGATAAGTCAAGTGACAATCTTGTGTCAATCCCATGCATTATGTACTTTTCAATCTCGAAAAGATTGTTGGTACTTTTCTAATATTTGACTCCGAGGTTAGGAAGTAGGATTTGCGATACCCCTGATAGTTGCGGTACCTAGGATCCTAGACAAATAACATAGCGAAGCGATCACGAAAGATCCAAAAGTACAAAATGTATGGGATTGACATAAGATTGTCACTTGACTTATCGAAGGTGAATGTCAATCCCATATCTACATATCATTCTATTGGATCTTTCGCTATCGTTATCGCACACACATGTGCTCTATAATAACTCTTGCGTCCGTGGCTACTGAGGAACTTCCTGAGCCGAGTTTCGTCCCCACGTTCGAGCCCTCTGCCTTGTTCGGTTTGGCCACGAAAGAATGAAATAAGTTGCAGTTCCTTTTTCTAAGGGTTCGATTGACTTTGGACGTCTCACCGAAAACACTCTTCTTCTTCTTCTTTGTCGTTCCGCTCTTGTCGGAGTGGTCGTGGTCACATTGAGTCATCAACATTGGTTATAGAGGTGGACACAGCTCTTCGCACGATCTTCCGCCATCTATGTGTATTGTTAGAGTGTCTGGCATAATCCTGTAAATTGTTTTTTGTGGCGGATTTTATCGGGTCAGTCCAGCGCATAGGTGACCTGCCGCGTGATCTCGTTCCCTCCTCCTTTCCCTGCACAACCAGCCGCTCAATGGAGGTGAACCAATAAAGGCCCTTCCGGATAATAAATCCGTTGAAAAAAAATGGCCCGTGAGTACTTCATTGCTAAATGAGTTTATCTAAGAAGTATCAAATACGCAGAAACTATACTTTGTAAACAAATCCATACAAATGTATGGATTTGTTTACAAAGAATATGTAATATCTATACAAATGTATAGATAGTACATATTCATTAATTAATAAGTTTTACTAAAACTATATTTTTTGTATTCTGACGTTTCCATGTGTCACTCCAGGAAAACCCATAAATGACGGTTCTTTACATAATTCTTGGGAAATTATATGTTACACCTTTACGCTAATTTAAGGAAATATCTAGAAAATATAGATGCTTAGAAGATTAAGGAAAACTGATTAGGAAATTTGTGAAAACATTTTATTTTATTGTTAAATAATCTAGCCAAATCTTTTTTCCTTCCCATATAATGGTAAAAGCCCATGTATACTTTTGACATTTCCTGGTATTTTCTGTTTACTCTTAAAGCAGATGAATAGTTCTCTAGAGGCTCTAAGAAAACCTAGGTTCTCTGCTAAATGATAATACATAACAAAGCAATCGTCAGTCTGGGGACGTCCACTGCTGGACATAGGCCTCCCCTTTAGAACGCCACAGTGATCGGATGTTTGCTTGTCAGCCGTCAGCATCATCGACTTACTGCAATTTCATCAAAGTCATCAGCCCACCTTGTGGCGGGCCGGCTGACGCTGCGGTGACCATTGCGTGGTCTCCACTCAAGAACTCTATACCCCATCGGTTGTCGGTTCTAGGAGCGATGTGGGCTGCCCACTAACACTTCAACTTGCTCACTTTGATCGCCATGTCGGTGACTTTAGTTCTTCTGCAGATTTCTTCATTGCAAAGCGAAGCGGACAAATTACATAGCGAAGCGGTAACGAAAGATCATAATCGGGTCGGCTCCCAGTCTAACATGATGCGGCTAGCTACCAGAATTATACGAGTGACTGCCTCTCACCTTGAAACCCGTAGCGAACCAGTAGCCGTGATGGTTAAACCAGATGACAGATTATATTAGGCTTCTGACTACCTGTAACGATTGTTATAAATGTGTTAAATGATAACCGGGACCGACGCCTTAAAGTGCTCTCCGAAGCACCGAGGGTCATCCTTAAACCAACCAGACTTCGATTAAAATTAAATGGGATTTACTTAGGATACTCCCGTGATATTTCTGTTTTCCCATGGGCAGCGAGTATTTTCCTTCACTAAGTATTTTAATTTTCCTTAGAAACATTAGTAATGTTGCAATTATAAAAATAAAACTACACTTATGATCGTAATTACTAAAACAACATCATTATTTTCTTAGAACTGTTAGCATATAATATTTCAATACAAACGCTGTAATAGGTAGTTGTTATAGGTATCTATAATAACATTGTACTAGCACAATTTTGCTACTTCTGTAAGACGGTGTATGGTGGTGAAGAAGCTCGGGGTAAACTGAAACTCTTCAGAAGCCCTCAATATCAATAGTTTCTGCAGAACTATTTATTATTAGTAGGTACTTATTAGTAGTAGGCACTGTCCTAGCACCACCTTGATTGTGTATGTCGGGAGAAGAGGAAATGCAAACTGTCACATGCTAACAAAATATTTGAATTTGTTAGCTCAATTAAATGTTAAACGCATAATTTTCACTGCATTTCCTTATAGCAAATTGTTGCTGGAGGTAGAAAATAATGCCAGACATAGAATCAACAATAAATTACATACTTTGGCATTGTATAACAATAAATTCACAATAATTGACATTAATGCCTTTATCATTAATAAGACATGTAAATTGACAAAAGATAATTTCTATCTTGCCAACTTTTACAAAAGACAAATAGCAATGTCGCTATCATATTGTTTTAATGACCCAGCCAAATTTTTGGCTAACCCCAATGCTTCTATTGAGCAGAATAGTAATGTAAGATTTAATTTTGATAGTTTGGAACACGTTCCAATTTCTTTAAATTAGACCGTAAGACAAAAGAGACAAACTCTGGCATTAATATTAGATCTGATTCTGTAAATCAGAATAATAATTTAAGTAAAACAAAATCTTTAAAATGTAATAATTTTAATAAAAATTGTATCAATCTGGTGCATCAAAATATTCAAGGTCTACTAGGTAAAGAGTTAGAATTGGAGTTGTTTATGAATTGTGAGAATATTGATATTATTTGTCTTACTGAGCACTGGCTTAAGCGCCATCAATTCATTTACAGCTTCAATAATCACCAGATTGCAAGCTCGTTCATAAGAGAAAAGTTTATCCATGGTGGCTCTTTAATATTAACAAATAAATTAATTAAATATAAGGAAAGATCTGATATTGTGAGCCTCTCTGTTGAGCGAGTTGTAGAAATCTCTTGTGTTGAGTTGGAGCGACACATTGTTATTAACGTATACAAACCTCCCTGCGCGCCATTTGAGACATTTTTAAGTATAATGGAGGATGCCTTAAATAAAATATCCAATAGCCATAAAACTGTTACTGTCTGTGGAGACTTTAATATAAATATTTTGGAGAATTGTTCTACTACTACGATTTTCTTAAATTTATTTAAATCTTATAATTTGACAAACATATTTTGTGAACCAACTAGAATAACTGCCACTAGTGCAACATGTATTGATAATATTTTTTGTAATATGACACCTAGTCATAAATCCATTTTTAACAAGATACAATCAGATCACAGTGGTCAACTAGTTTGCTATCCAGTAGATACTCCAAAAAATAATAAAAGGAAAATAACAGTTGTACCCTTCAGTGAAAGCCGCTTAGAAAAGTTTAAAAACAATTTATCACTTAAATTAGAGTGGCTGCCCAGTCAACAGAGCCCGGACTATCAGTATAATTATCTATTTAATCAAATTAATGATATTTTTCATAAAGTTTTTACTTCTAAACACATGATGGTTAGTGATAGTTTGGATTTTGGTGAATGGGCAACCCCGGGTATCTATAAAAGTAGAAATAAACTGTATGATTTATATGCTGAAAAGTCCTACAATCAGGACCCCAACTTCATAGATTACGTTAAAAAATATTCAAAACTTTTCAAAAAAATATGTTTAACCGCTAAATCAGTATACATAAAAAATAAAATTAAAACATCTTCTAATGTTGTTAAAACTACTTGGAACATTATTAATAATGAAACTGGTAGAAAAAAAGTCAGTAACAAAGATTTCAAGCTAAAAGTTAATAATGTGGATGTAACAGCGGACCTGGAAGTTGCTACAGAGTTTGAAAATTTTTTCACTAATATTCCTTTACTGACTACAATGAGTCTACAGTCATCTTCTATATCCGCTGAATCAATACTTAAGGAAAATGTAGGAGAGTGTGGTACAGTCTTTGAATTTATGCAAGTTACCCCTAATGATATATTGAAAGCCTTTAAATCAATTAATCTGAAGAATACTAAAGACTTGTGGGGACTCTCTGTTAAGGCAGTATCTGCTATTATTACTATAATTGCCCCACATCTTGCATCCATTTTCAACAACTGTATTGCAGTAGGTGTATTTCCTGACTTGATGAAGCACAGTAAGGTTATTCCTTTATTTAAGTCTGGAGATACTTCTGATCCATCAAACTTTCGACCTGTTTCTGTATTACCCACCTTAAGTAAAATCTTTGAAAAATTAATACTTAGCCAGTTGCTCAGACATTTCAATAGACATGAATTATTACATAAGAAACAGTTCGGGTTTACCAAAGGTTGCTCAACCGTCGATGCAGGTGTTGAATTATTAAAAAGTATTTATGCTGCTTGGGAGAATTCGCAAGATGCCTTGGGTATATTTTGCGACTTGTCCAAAGCCTTTGACTGTGTGCAACATGAAACTCTTGTAAGGAAATTACACCACTATGGTGTCAAGAACAAAGCTCTTGAATTTATCAAATCTTATCTGAGTGATAGAATTCAAAAAGTCGATGTCAATGGAACTAAGTCCTCAGGGTCGAGGGTCACCATGGGTGTACCTCAAGGATCGATTCTCGGCCCTTTTCTGTTCCTAGTTTATATTAATGACTTACCTTATTATGTTAATGACAGCCACGAGATTGTGTTGTTTGCAGATGACACTTCATTAACATTTAAAATTAACCGACAACTAAGCAATTATGACAAAGTAAACAACGCACTCTCTAAGGTGGTTTATTGGTTTAATGTGAATAATCTTTTACTCAATGATAAGAAAACTAAAGTGATAAAGTTTTCCATGCCTAATGTAAGACAGGCAAATACAAATGTTAAAATTAATGGAAATGAGTTGGACCCTGTTAAGTCATCAGTTTTTTTAGGCATTACTATAGATTCTAAATTACAGTGGCTTCCTCATATAGATAAATTGTCCGGAAAATTATGTTCTGCTGCATATGCAGTCAAAACAATCAGAAGGCTCACTGATATGGATACTGCTAGACTTGTTTATTTTAGTTATTTTCATAGTATCATGTCTTACGGAATTCTGCTTTGGGGAAATGCGGCTGATATAGAAACCATCTTTATTTTACAAAAAAGAGCTATAAGAGCTATCTACAAACTAGGAAGCCGTGTTTCCCTAAGAGAGAAATTCAGAGACATAAATATTTTGACTGTCGCTTCTCAATATATTTATGAAAATTTATTGTATGTGCATAAAAATATTACGAAATTTAAAAAAATAAGCGATACACATAATTTGAATACTAGAAATAAGAACGATCTTGTAGCACATCATACTCGTCTCCACAAAATCAGTAACTCTTTTATGGGGCAGTGTATACGTCTCTACAATAAACTTCCAAATAATATTAGGGAAATGACTATTAACAAATTTAAAATAACTATAAAATCTACGTTATGTAAGAAAGCGTATTATAAAATTTCAGACTATGTAACGGATAAAAACACTTGGAATTAAGTCGCTCTAATTCAACACACTGAACAAACAAAATGTAATAGATATAAGTACTTCATTTAAAAAATATAAAAAGCCTACTGAGTTTTTTGGCAGTGTTTCTCAGTAGTTGCCAGTCATTCACTGCACGGTAGGAAAAGAAATTGGACTATTTTTATGTAGACTCGCGTCTCAAAAAAAATAAAGCATATTTTGATTTTGATTGATTTGATTGATATTATTATAAAAAGTAACACCCTTATTTACAAACGTCTTATAAACTTATAATTAAAACAGGTTTGTAATTCGTTTGGCTATGTTTGTCATCTTAAAATTTATACTAGTAAGAAAGAGACAAAATCCATTTTAATTATCGAAGCTTATAACATTTTCATGCATAAGACTGTATCTAAATTAAAAAATATATATATAAAACCTCTTTTAAAAAGAAATATCGTAAATAACATTATATTTTTTTTAAATCTCTGCTTTCGTTTAATCCACTTAAAACTCTCCTTTTTAGTCTTATAATGTAAATGCGTAGTGTTCATCACGAAACAAACACAAACCCACACTACATTAAATACAGCACTAGTTAACTACTTAATCAGCGTTCATACAAATTCTTATTAGAACATTCCTGGTATAATCCAGCTATTTTAAATATCATTAGTTTGCACCAATATCTGAGCGATGGTATTACCTCGTGAACTGGTCGTGTTGGCGAGTTAATAGCGAGTTATTGTCATTAACGCCCAGCGGTAGCGAACGAAGCTTGCACCTTTGAATTAATGCTCGTTTCCATGGTTTTAGATTATCCGAATCGAATTTGCTTACGTCACTTTAGAGTCTTACGGCTGGACACAGAACTCTTTAAAATCGTTTAAGAGAGTTTAGGCCAAATTCCACACATGCTGGCCGTGTTCAGGTTGGTGGATGTCACATGTCCTCGATTGATTAGTTCCTAGACATGCCTTAGAATTATTACTAACATCAATAGTTGTTAGTAGTACAATTAATTATTTAAGCACTTTCATTCCACTAGAGCGATATTCAAGTGGTTGTAGTTCCTAGTTATATTTTATCGACTCGTTTATTTTTTTTTTGTATCGTGATCAACAATGAAAACAGTAGGTACCCTGCAAACATGATGTATGTTGCCCGCATACTTACAGCTATTAAGCTCTTTATTAATCTAGTTACCGACTTAAACATATTTATTTAACATTTGGAACATCTTAATTTGTAATTAAGTACCGTGACGCGCTTATATCAGATCTATTTAGGAACGCTCTTTGTTGGGCTGCGCATAGTAAAACTATTCATAGACTTTTGATTTCAAAAATAACTATTAGGTATTACATCTTCTTAGATTCGTCGGTCTCAAGAATTTTTTTATTAGGTTTAAACCAAAAATATTCATGAGTATATTATAGGTCAAAAATATTAGATTTACTTGAATAAATTAATTATTGCTTCTCAGAAACATTTATTTTTTTTACTGTACACTAAATGCTATGACAACTACAAAGAAACTTAACTTTAGAACATCCACTAAAGAGTCGCAATTTTTCCCGCTTTTTCTATTAGTCGTCACCTTATTCTCTACAGAAAAAAAATGTTTTCATGTAGTACATTTATTTAATTTTAATTTATTTTGACTTTTACCTTTTTATTTTGCACTAATTGCATAACTATTATTCACCATAACTGCAACGTTCCGTCATTCTCGTTTGAAGTTTGACATTGGACACGCGCAACCAATACCCGAGATGTAGTACTTACCCGCATACTTAGAGCCATCAGACATTACCTAATGAGAGTAGGAACGTGGGCTCCATACTGTTATAATAAAGCATTTATGCATTGATGGGCTCTTGTTCTGCCTCACATAATTAAAATCATTTGAACTGTATGTGAAGATATTTACAAAGATTCCTGATCTTTTGATATTGAGTCATTGAGTCACGTTCGCCCGTGGGAGTGCAGCATTTATATGAATCCCCACACGTGGTCTCCGGGTGGAGCAAATCAGATGACAATAAACTGGTGATTGGCCGTGTTCTGGTGACACCATTTTAGAGGGTGGGTTGGAATTGTAGCTCCTTTAAGGTTTCCTACCAACTGGGAGCCTCATCCCACTGCCACAGTCTTACCTAAAATCATTCGGTCTCCCGAGGGCAGGCGTGTTCATCATTGTTTATCATCAGGCAAGGTGTAGTCAAGCGCAGCCTATTTCCGAATAAAAAAATTAAAACGAAACCAAATTGTAACAGATTGGTACCGTAGAAACAAAACGGCAACTCAAAAAATAAGAGGACGAACTTAAAATAACAGCTGGTAGCTGCTGGAGAAGAGTCGCAACAGACAGAACTTGGAAATCATTGATTTCCTTTGCCAGGAGGCTCAACGAACTCTGAGACATCACTTCAACCCTTTTTAGTGTCCCACTACTGAGCACGGGTCTTCTCTTAAGATCTTACTAATTGAGAGATTAGGCCTTAATCCACACACGCTGGCCAAGTGCGGGTTGGTGGATGTAACATGCCCTCATATGATTAGATCTTATACGTGTCGGTTTCCTCACGATGTATTCCTTCATCAATATTGAGCAGCGGCGATATTACGATTCACACAAAGATGTGTGGGCGCGACTGGGAATCGAACCCGCGACCTTATAAATCTAAAGCGAGGCCCGTACCGCTGCGCGACTGCTGCTCCTCTGTGACATATTACATAATAAACCTAATAAACTTATAACAACTTATAACTTATATGTTTGTTTAAAATAGATACCCAACTTTTAGGGTTCAGTTTTGCTTATGGATAGAATTCGAAATCTAAACAAAAGCTGCTAGAACGAGTGATATGCAACTCTGCATACACTTTTGGTTATTACAGACGTGAGCAATTCTACAAAAAAAAAAAATTAATCACAAATGAGATCATAATAATGTTGTATAGTCCGATTCTCTAAATTTGGCGTTTGAAAAATTGCGCGATACAGCAATAGGTACTCACTAGCGGTCGGTCGGGTCCTCTTAGTTTTACTTAGAATGACACATTTGACAGCTTCGTTATCACCCCCGTATTCATAAACGTCTTATAAGCTCATTATGACTAAAATAGGTTTAAAATTAGTTTGTCTTTGTCTGTGATCTTAACATAATCTATACAAGTTAGAAAGAGACAATGATAATTTTAACTAAAGAAAAGAAATGAAAAGGACCTATCGTTTTAAGTACAAACAATGTTTTGGTGTGTATTACTACAAATTCAAGCGTTCTTCAAGCATTTTTATTACCATTAAATCACGTGATGCCTTTCTTCTTCGGTAGCGAGAAGCGGGGGCGCAGCGGTAACTGCCTCGCCTTTGATATAATTAGAAGGTCGAGAGCTCGCGACATTATATTTCGCGCCTTATATTCGCGATCTATGTTTGATGTTTTATCACCGCTGCTCAATATCGGTGAAGGAAAACATCGTGAAGAAACCGGAATTTTTGTGGCGCATTTATTTATTTTGGCGTGTTATTTTGCGTCTCATAAAATATATGGAATTATTAATCGAATTATAATTCGACGGACCGGTGGCGTGTTCGGCAAGATACTTGCTTTTCAAAAACAAAAAGAAAAGTATTATATGTACAGTGTATACCAGTTATCTGGTTTCCATAAACCAAGCTCTGCTTAGCTTGGGACCAGATGACCGTATGTGTTAATATCCCAGAAAAAAAAAATGTAAAATGTCCAATAACGATACCACAGCAGCCAATTCGATTCAATCGAACTACAAGTACTTATAGTCAGTAATTTGTATACTTATGTGTGCGTGTTGCCTTGAAACGCTTGTGTGTTACCCTAATTGCTTTTGTCATTAATAGTCGCGAATACTTCTTAGTTGTACAATTAGTTATAATGATGTGTAATTAGCTGGCTCGGGCTCTTTGTCTATGAAAAGGAATGTTGCCCACGTCTCTTACTAGATGTATTTTAGTTTGGTTGATTTGTATAAAGCACACCACACTGGGCAGTAGTGGGCATAGGTCCAATAGACCACAATCTACTCACTTTGTTACTAGTCCTCTAATGTACCTACCGTTTTTTGTTTACCGGGGGGAAATCCTATAAGGATAGGGGATATGCGAAACTCCATACTGATACCCGAACTAAAACCCCCTGGATGTTCCGTCGCGCATTTAGCCAGGGTGTCACGGGAACCACAAGTGACACAACCGTGAATCCTCGAATGTGCCTACAATTTTAAGACAGGCTGGTATCCACATGAGCAGATAATTGCTTAATTTAGTACTAGATGGCGCTGTGTGCGAAATTATTATTATCATAAATAATTCCACACTAAAATAAACAAAAGCTGCACAATATTGCCATTTATAAGTATGTATTGGCAACAAAACAAGTACCATTTGACTTGTAAAGGCTGCTCCACACCGACCGAACAATGCCTCGCGATAAAATATGCATTGCCTCGCCACAATCATAATCGAGGCATAATTAGTTGGTAATGCATGCGAGGTATAGCAGGTAGCCTGAGAATGCAAATTTTAGACACTGTTTTATTAAACCGAAAGTACATGGAACTTGAATTGTTAATAATAATAATAATATCGTGGGACATTAACACACGCGGTCATCTGACCCCAAACGAAGTAGAGCTAGTACCTAGGTACTATGTAAACCAGATAACTGGTAATATATCGGCCTGTTAAGTTATTTATTACCATTTCAACATAGCGTCCTATATTACCCGAAGGTTTAGGCAGAGGTGAATATCGCCCACTTCCTGCCGGCTATAATGTTTAAGTCTCATAAGTAATAAGCCTATTGCCTTTCTCATTAGGCATAATTCCGAACTTTAAGCTGCAATAAAGAACCAATTTTACTAAACAATTTTTAGGATGTTTGCATTTTTTTTATATTTCTTCCGGTACGGTCTACGTCATCTCTATATTAATTTATGACTCATAATAATCAACGTCTATTATGACGTTGACTCATAATACAGAGATTGACTGGCAAAATTTTGTTTATGAGAGATTTATTCCATAATAGAAAAATTCTTAATATAGTTTTTAAAGTATTTTTTTGAAATCTTACTTTTATTACCATTTTTAATGTGTGTTAACTCCTTGGTGACAGAAAATTGGGAATGATTTGTATAAGGTATGTCTAAGTTAGACATATCTTATACAAATCATTCCCAATTTTCTGTCACCATACACCATAGTTCCCTTTAAAAAAACATTTTTATAAATAATACCTATCCTTCATTTAATTTGTGTGTGTCAATATATTGTAACAGTGTTCATTAAAGTTTTACTGTTAAACCTTTTTCCTTATTCAAAGTTACAAATAAGAACAAACTACGAAGTAGCTAATCTTTATGTATCTAAACAGGTACTTCTAGATATTTTCCTATTAGATACTAGCTGCATTAAATTCTTGCGTCATTTCCTAATGCCTAATTATCGCACGGTTTACGTTAATGTTCTATACCTAAGTGTGTAACCTACTTTATTTATAGAAGTACTTGAAATTATATTGCTTATTATCTAATTCCACCATATTGCATTTGTAATACATTAATATTATTATCTGTGCAGAGATTTGATAGCCGTGAAATAATAGGTTTATTTTACATTTTTGATTTTATTTTGTCATAACGTATTATATTTGACGGGCCGGTGGCGTGGTCGGTAAGATACTTGCTTTTCACGCTGCAGGTCGTGGGTTCGATTCCCACCCGAGACAAATATTAGTGATGAACATTTGTGTTTGTGTCGAGTCTGGGTGTAAATATCAATTATAAGTATATATTTACAAAAGAAAAGTATTATATGTATAGTATATACCAGTCATCTGGTTTCCATAACACAAGCTCTGCTTAGCTTGGGACCAGATGACCGTGTGTGTTGATGTCCCAGAATATTTATTTATTTATTTTTACGATAGCAACTAAGGTTCAAAGCTCATGAGCTACTTTGTCGATTAACAATTTAGCCGGTTTTCGCATTATAAGCGAAAGTGACCGTGCGTGCGCAATAGTGTCGCACAAAAGTTCAACGATGTAAGCAACTAAATTCTTCATCCACGCTACCAATAGCAATTGCATTTGTGGTATCACAATAGAGCATGCTTTTGCTGTTTTTGGGGCTGAGTCACCTTCGTCTGTGGGTGTCCACCTTTAATCTGAATCCCCACACGTGACAATCCCCACAGGTGAGAATAAACTGGTAGGTTTTAGCCGTGGTTAATGACCACCCACCAGACAAAGCCACATCGCCAAGCGGCCTTGCCGTGTTCCGGTGCGATGTCTGGTGACTCCATTATAGAGGGTGGGTCGGATTATTGGTCTTTTATGGTTTCAAACCATTTGGAGCCTGCCTACTGCCACCCTTTCACCGCAGATCATTCGTAACTACGAGTGAATCTGTATATTGCGTAAGTGCGTTCTATTCTAGACTACAGCGTTGCCATTGCAAAGGCAAGTTGTAGTCGAGTGCAAGCCTACTATATAATAAAATGAAAACAGCTCATAATAATGTTAAATGCGATTGAATGCAGAGAGTTAGCAAAGTACGATGCGAAAATTAGCTTGAGTACTTTGTCCTTATTAGATAACAGACTTATATTTGCATATTTTTTACGTTGAAACCAAATCAATTTCCAATTAACTTTGGTTGTGACAGTTCATTTATAGTCAACAACATAATCACAAAGTAGCAAAAGATTTATAACAATATAAACCAGATTATAATAAGCATGGATATAGCTTCGAAACAGCACAAGCGTCCTTCACCGAAGAAACATAATTAACCTGTCTCAATATATTATTGAATGAATTAATAAGTAGGTACGCGTAACTTAGATGCTTCTAAGGGGAATTTTTTACTGGAGCAGCGCAGCGGTTGAAAAAGTATCGGTCAACGGTTTCACTGATGTCTGATTCGCATTTAATATTAACAATTTTATTTACCTTTAGAACATTTTCCGTGAAACCTATTCAGCACTCTCGGTGGAACTTTAAAAGGGCTAGGCTAAGGTTAATTACCATTAACTGATTTTTGGCTAAATTGTTTACACTGATTTAGTTTTATCTCATTAAAAGCACCTCTTTGGAACATACGGTGTTCCCTTGATGATGACGTGCAACATTTCCGGTCAGAATCGTACCATGTGATGTAAATGTAGACATATAGTTAACAGCCTCATCTTCAAATTATTATATTATCTGGCCATTCCGGGTCTACCGCCTAGCTATTATTGAAAGTGATAATGACTGCGATAGCAATCCCATAGCCGAGGTTCGTTACAGATAGGTTCACTAGAAAAGTATAATGAACCAATAAAAACCCCTCCAAATTAGCTAATTAAATAAGTAATTAAAAAAATCGAGAGAAACACGGTCTGCTTTCTTATCCTTAAATCGTTTTTCGGTAAAACCGC
This sequence comes from Meganola albula, assembly GCA_936450015.1. NCBI lineage: Eukaryota > Metazoa > Arthropoda > Insecta > Lepidoptera > Nolidae > Meganola > Meganola albula. The sequence goes on along the minus strand of OW388155.1, from coordinate 3,925,046 downwards.
TGGCTGATCGTGCTTCATTGCTGACCACTGCGAGTCTGTGTGTGTCTACCCTTACGGTGTTCTTAGTAAATCATTATGGTAATATTTATACTTAATAGGAATCAATTGACACGGTAATAAGTGCTTGAAGTCTTAACCAAGATATAACTAAGATTATCAAGACATACTTGAAGACTAACTGGTTTCTCTTTTGTCTCAAAGGTGTAGCTATAGACAAAAAAAATTGTGATTAAAGATGACGGCGATACGAGTAAGTTTGTTGGGTAAGGGTCTCCCCACATTTTATCGACGCGGAATCGGCTAACACCGGTCAAAAAGCCTTTACGCACTCTGCTTAAGCCGATTCGGCGTCAATAAATGTGGGGAGACCATTACTCAATATTGTACGAATCCTGTGCAATATTTTTGTGAGGTACTTATAAGAAGTAAAGATACGGAACACCGCAGGCAGTCACAGACCCAACCACGTATAAAACTCGATTTTGATCAATAATTAATGTTAATTGCACTAAAAGGACATCATGCGGAGATTAAAAGACGTATAATTTGATATAATTGCACCAACTTCCCACATAAGTACTAATTATAATGCCTAATTAGCACACTTCCATAATTAGATAGATAATTGTAAAGCTATTACAAAAACACATAATTTGCAATTTGAATGCCATAATCGTGAATTGTTAAATTAATAGTCAAACCAAGGTCACGTATAAAATAAATTACATATTGATTTCGTATTCATAATGTTGATTATAATTTATTATACAATGTCTTGTATAATTTCAATAATTATTGGTAATTATGTTTTCCTTTAGTTGTATAAGTGTTTGAATAATAATCTGGGTTAAGATATGATAATTGTAAAACAGCAAAACAAGCTGAACAATGAGCGACGACAAAGCAGACCAATATTGTTGGTGCCAATACAAAAAGGTTTTTTATAAAGGGAGTCAATTCGCTTATCTAACTCACGTTCATTACTCTTTTGCGGGTTTAAGGACTAATGCTTTTTAGAGAGTTCATTCCATACTATATTTGTACCACACAGTAAAACATGTTGCGAGCTCTGTCTATATCTGTCCGTCTCTTTCTACTCATCCTTGAGAGATGTGTATGTTTCGCCGCTGCGCTGCCTGCGATGCGCTGGCGCGTACCGATAGTTACAGTCGGTAAGAAACTGTTGCCGTGTTGTTTCAAATAATCGTGATTCCATTAAAAGAAAGAGATACGGATATTATATGCATAGTATAAACGGCATCCCTTTCATTAAATAAATCACAATCGAATTAAACACTCATAATACGACAGTAGATCTCTGGCAAAGAAGGTCAATGCCCATTGTTTAGTTAGTTTTACTGTAGATACTTATTGTGCGTTTACGCAGGTTTCGTAGAATTATTATTGTGCACTTAAAGTAATAACACATTTAAGTACACTTTTGTAACTTTATGTATAATTACAATTAATTGTGTCTTAAGAGTTTTTATAGTTCAGCTATTTTGCAGCGTTTCCTAATAGTTTCTAAATGAACTATAATAAATAGCAATATTACGTTTATTATAACAAAAAAATACACTACCATCTTATTTGTATTTTGTTACGTAATATAAATTAAAATAATTACCTCTTGATATTGAAATAAAACTACTTTTTAACGGATTTTATCGCGGTTTATTTTAGATTTTAGATCCCGACGTTTCAGTCTTTTCAGATTTCACACATCATTTTTAAAATCTAAAATAAACCGCCATAAAATCTTTATATATATAATTATTCTGTGAGTGTGTATATCACTGAACTTCTCTCAAACGACTGGACCGATTTTGATGAAATTTTTTGTGTGTGTTCAAGGGGATCTGGGAATAGTTTAGATTCACAATTTTGCGCGGTACGAAATTCGCTGGGGCAGCTAGTCTTTTATAAAATAGTTTTATTTCAATGTGTGATATTCGCGTAAATTTAAGAAAATACTACCTCTACATAAACGTTTTGAGCTTACAATAGCTAACATAGATTCTTTGTCTGTCATCTTGAAATTTATACTAACTATAATAATAATACAATTATAACACAAGTTATTATTTTATATAGATAAAGGATGATCTGTGAGACGACATCCATTTATACATTACTAGTGACCCACCCCAGTTTCGCACGGGTGCAATATGTTATACTTATAAACCTTTCTCTGCAATCTCTCTATCTATTAAAAAAAACCACATCAAAATCCGTTACGTAGTTTTAAAGATCTAAGCATACATGTAGTGATTCGGCTATCCAGTCTGTTCGCCACAGTACTGACAAGGCTGTTGGACCTGTGACGCACTCGCCGCATCAGGGAAGCAATAATACTATAAAGGTATATAACTTTTTTATGAATAAAGTGGCATCTCTTTAGTTTCTCATTCCTAGTCTTATCTCAACTATATGAAAAGTTAGAGAGTTGTAACAAAACTCAAAATGAACTCGAGCTGTTGAAAAAAAAATAAAAGATAGGTTCCTCGGTACTAAACTAACTATTAAGTTATTTAGGTACTAATACGACATTATGTTTGTGTAATTAATATTAAGACTCATTAGAGTAAACTCATTTATATGTTAACCTAATCCGTTGTTGAATCGATTATACGAATGACGCAAAATTACTCGAGAGTAATAAGTGGTTTGTACCTAATTATATTTTTACAACTTTGTTTACTTACTGATTATCTAGATAAGTACCTCATCTTTATGACCTTTACAAGCGAACTCATTTTATAAAAATACGATACACGCGCCTTCTTTTTTGTTACTGGTTTCCATTGTATGGTGGCTAGCTAGAAAGCAACTTGCCTGCGTTCCACATCGTTTCTGGTCGTGGATTCGAGTCCCACCCAAGACAGACATTTAAGTGATGTATGTATGTACTATGCGTTTGAAATAAGAATAGGACTGGAAATCCTTCATCTTGGACCAGAATGCGCAACAACTTCACATTTTTCAGTACGGTGGGCAAAAATGGTTGTTTGATATAATAATCACATCTAAATAAAAAAAAAATAAAAAATAAATCTTATTGTCTGTGGTTTGATATTTTATGCTGACGATACTTTTGCTTGGTTTTTGGTATGAAGTTAGCCGCGAGTCCAGTCCTATTCTTATTTTGAACGCATAGTATCTCTATTATCAAATTTCAAAACATTAAAATATTTCATTGCCCCACAAAACTGTTTTCGCTGTTTGTCTGTGGGTACACACATTTAGGTTAACAATGGTTATAACAGTGCGTGAAACTTTAACAAACTTTAAAATAGGTTGATATAGGTGTACACTTATACAGTATTCAAACGGCTAAGTAAGAATTGTTTGAGTGATTTTACAATTTTTTTTTTTGTGCGGTGTAAGATTTCGGCGATACGTCCAAGCGGAAATCTCGAATGACGTCAGACTTAGTTAGGTTTCATACCTCTGTGACGTAGCGCACTCCCACTCCATAACTTTATTGCGTTAAACTATGTCATAATATTGTTTCATTTCAATGATTAAGCAACTTATTCGTTGTCTACCTTTTTTATAATCTTACTGACGGTCTTTTTAAAATAGCTAGTAATACTAGCTTGATTGCTAGTCTTTCGGTCTTTTACCTGATACACTTCGGAGAGTGTGCGTTGGAATTACACAATCTTATTCCCCCATCCCCGTTCTTCCATCGGACAAGTAGAGGTACGGCTATGCGCCACCGTTATATGGTGGAAATTCAACGGGTACGCACAAAGCGCCTTGCTTCCACTTTCATTGTGCGAACTACCAAATTGTGGAATTCGCTGCCAGCATCTATGTTTCCCTATAGCAATAGGTAATCTGCCGGTCTTCAAGTCACAAGTGAATCGGTATTTACTGGGTAAGCGCGTTCCATCGTAGACTGCATCATTGCTTCACATCAGGAAAGTTGTGGTCAAGCGCAAGCCTATTTTAAGATAAAATTAAATTAAATTAATTAAATTAAATATTCTGGGACATTAACATACACGGTCATCCGGTCCCAAGCTAAGCAGAGCTTGTATTATGGAAACCATATAACTGGTATATACTATACATATAATATATTTTTCTTTTGTAAATAGTATATAATAGATATTTACACCCAGACTCGATACAAACAGACATGTTAATCACACAAATGTTTGTCTCGGGTGGGAATCGAACCCACGACCTGCGGCGTGAAAAGCAAGTATCTTATCGATCACGCCACCGGCCCGTCAAGATTTTTCATACCTGGTCTCTATATTGTTCATCAAACAAACAATTAAACTTCAGCTTTATAATATAAGTAGGTTAGGTATAGATGAATATAGGAACCTTAAAATGCTGTCGGTTTCAATCGGGTTTAACTAAGAACACAATTAATCTTATAATAGCATTTACAGTAGTAAGTCCATAAGTTTTGTGTTTAACACGCATTTTAATTATACTTATTAACAATTAAAAGCAATGCACGATGTAGGTCAAGACGGTTATAGGAATAAATCAAGTACCCAGTATGATCTCATAATGATCATGGTGATATCTGATGATCCTTATGGTGTTTATAATAAGGTTTATTTCCGTATGTATTTAATACGTTATATTGAACAAGTAAGGCCATTGGTATCATTAGGTTTTATATTTGAAATCATTATACTTATGGAGCAGCGGTGTCGCAGCGGCAAATATAGGGCCGTGGGTTCGATCCCCGATCATGCCAACACATCTTTGTGTTAATTGTTTCATCGTTGCTGCTCAATATCAGTAAAGGAAAATATCGTGAGGAAACCGGCATGTCTAACAACTAATCATTCGAGGATATGTGAAATCAAGATGAAGTGTCTAGATCAAGGCCTAAACTCAACTCTTAAGATAGTTGAGAGAAGACCCGTGCTCAGCATGGGACACTAAAAAAAGGGTTGAAGTAATGTAAAATACTACTGTAACATAATACTAGTATTAAAAATGTGAAAGTAACTGTCTGTCTGTTGGCTATGACGCGTAAATAGCTAAACCGATTTGAACAAAATTTAGAGTTGGAGGACAGTCAGCTACAAAATTTGATTAACAGATTCAATATTACAAAATACCTTAAAAAAATGACGTTATGAAGCACAAGCCAAAAGCAAGCAAAATATGATAAAAAAGCTGACTGTAGCTTGAACTCTGAGGATATATGCTATTTCTAACACGACTGCGCAAAAATAGGGAATTTTTTAGACTCACTTTACCTCACTTTGTCTGATGTTAATAAAAAAAATTGTGATATCAAATTACGGAGGTCAAAAGTTACAAGTATAATTAAGTATATACTCCTACAATTAGTAAGATACCTAAGTTAATTATTTATACAAACTTGCGAAACGTAAATTACCGTTTACTTCACTTGATTGAAAATAATTAAATGTAATTAAGTATTTTAAGTTATCGATTTATAAACTGTATAATGTTGTATTACATAATCTTAAACAAGTTTCTCTAACCTAGGTATCTAACTTTTATAAAGGACTTATAAAGGCCTTTAAAATAATAATGTAGCGTCACATACCTAACGCCACTCAAGAGACATGACGTCATAGCAATCCTGAATCGCACAAGCAAAGTTTCACCGACGATTAACATTTATACAACTTCCCGACAAGAACTGTCGGAGGGAGTACCGCGGTAGCCGGGCATTACACCTAGCCCGGCTGGAAGATCTTCCCTTTTCACTGTAGGGTCACTACCACCCGATCCTCTAGTCCCCTCCACAATAATATTCCAGAACATTAACACACACGGGTGAGTAGCGGCGGCGCATGTACGGGCCTTGCCTTAAAGGTATAAAGCATGTTCGATTCCCAGTCGTGCCCACACATCTCTGTGTGAATTATTTCATCTACGCTGCTCAATATCAGTGAAGGAAAAAATTGTGAGGAAACCAGCATGTCTAAGAACTAATCATTCGAGGACATGTGACACATCGATCCGCACTTGGCCAGCGTGTGAGTTAAGGTCTAAACTCTCTCAACTATCTTACGAGTTGAGAGAGTTTAGACCTTGACCCGTGCCCATCAGTGGGATAAAAAGGGTTGAAGTGGAACACACACGTACATCTGAACACAAACCAAGCAGAGCTAGTATATGGATACCAGATAACTGAAAATATACTGCAATACCTGGGTCCGGCCGGTATGCCCCCATTCCGGGTTGCCCCCGGCCCCCACATTGAAAAATTTGTTATTCCGGTTTGCCCCCGGCCGCGTTGCCCCCTTAGTTTCTCTTTTTGTTATGATATTCGATTCAGTACGGATAAGTAGACAATTGTTAAAATAATATATGGAAATTAAGTATAATCATCATGACTGATGTGCGCAGCCAATGTAGATAACAATAGATTAGGTAGATGCAGTGATGAGGGGTTGTCTACATCCGTCTACAATGTTTTAGGTGATTTTTTAAACTTCTTACTAGTGAGTAAAAGGCACTTTCTTGTTTGTATCATCTCATTAATTTACATTTACATTTATTTATCTTTATTAATTTATAATAATGCGGTAACCTTACCAATCAAACAAAATATAAGGTGGCGTGGTCGGTAAGATACTTGCTTTTCACGCCGCAGGTCGTGGGTTCGATTCCCACCCGAGACAAACATTAGTGATGAACATTTGTGTTTGTGTCGAGTCTGGGTGTAAATATCTATTATAAGTATATATTTACAAAAGAAAAGTATTATATGTATAGTATATACCAGTTATCTGGTTTCCATAACACAAGCTCTGCTTAGCGTGGGACCAGATGACCGTGTGTGTTAATGTCCCAGAATATTTATTTATTTATTTATTTATTTATAGGACATTATCATACAATGACACATAGTATAAAATAAATTAAAATGAAAAACACTTTTGTTTTCAACAGTATTTGCTCAAGCGTCTTGTTAAAAATAAAATGGAGGCAAGACGGCCGGGGGCAAACCGGAATAACAAATTTTCAATGTGGGGGCATACCGGCCGGGGGCAACCCGGAATGGGGGCATAACGGCCGGACCCCAATACCTTTCCGCCAGCTTCGCACGCGCATTGATCCGTCATAAATGCATCCAGGAAGTTTTGCCATATTTTTCTCGGTCTATCACATCTGCAAAAAATATAAAAAATATATGACTTAATATTTTGGCATGAATTTTAAATAAAGAGTCAAAAACTATTAAATAAAATAAGTATAAAACTTTAATAGTAGGTATACTCGTACGTAATCATAACTTTGGTAGCAAAAACTAAGTAATTCTCTAACTACCTGCTTTTTACTTAACCTAGTTTTCCATAACAATTCATAATTATAAAGCACACGATAAATTTGTAATATCTAAACGTTTAAAAATTCTTAATTGGAGAAATCGACTAAAATAACATGTTAACAATCAATTTAACTAACTATTATGTTGAAAACTAATCGACTGGCTATAAAGAACTCGATAAAATTAATAAGAAATCAATAAAATGATTAAAATTTTCTAATCGTGCCAATTAGGTGAATTTATTGGTTCACTTGTTACGTACAACTTACAAGTGCGGTAAACGTACTGAGTTCATTCATTCATTCGAATGATTATTCGAGCGAAGAATGCGTGAGGAAGTGATATTTTTTTTGCTGACTGTACTTATTAAGAAACGCGATTGAGCTATTAACTGTTTTTAGAAAAGCGATAGACGAAAGTTAAAAAAAAAGTACGTGCATGACGTATCATAAGGACGCCCGATTGGAACGAAGGTATTTTAGGTTAGGTTAGTCATAAGTTAACGGATGTTTGACTGCGTTAGTATCGCTGCGCTGTCCATTACTGTACAAACGTATTTTTCATTTGACCATTCGAATAATTTTGTAAAATCACATATGGCTCTAGTGAGTAAAAAAATATGTATTTTTAGTTTTATTTCAAGAAATAGAATCTATTTTTATTCGTTTAGCTCCTATTCGTTGTTAGCGGTTAATTAGAGATTTCATTTCCACGCACTGGCAGTTGCAAAAAAAAATACACATTAAGTGTACTAAAGAGGCGTTACTAACGTAATCACGCTACAAAAGTTATTGGCAAATGGTCTAAAACCGAGCCAATATTAAAAAAAAACGTAAACACTATTTAAAAAAAGTGCATGGCATTTGAAAATCGAATATTCGACGACGACAGCTATCAATTGCCATGCGCTGGCAGTTAACAAAAAAACGCATTCTAATAAAGAGGTGCTAATAGGCACATTCGAGTATAACCTCCGTGATAAAATTAAATAGCATTAAAAATCGAAAATTCGCACTATTTAAATTTAGAACGCGACACGACAACGACGCGGCGCGGTGGCGCGCTTAAGTGGCTCTACATGTACTTAGTACATACTCTGCACAAAACGCCACACACCCCAATGCTCATAATTTGCTGACAAGAAAACAAAAATGGAAAAAAAAACTCGGCACCGTTCTAATTAGGTCGTCGAGTGAGAACAGGGCGTTCGTCAGCACAATAATAATTAACACTGGTTGTAATGAAGCGTACCATAAAAACTAATTGGAGACTACTAACGTCGCGAGGGTGACTCGCTAGAACGAGTTCATACTGATATTCAATAGATTTTAGTTTGGTTATCAGAAAAAGATTAAACAAAATCAAAACTAAGTTGTATAACTGCTTGTATTGGTAACTTTTTTGTTCTACTCTACTGGCAACATTTTAACAAACGCTTTGTTACCCGACTGCGTAGAAAGAGTTTCATTTTTCACGCAATTGTATGTATTTTTGTTTACCTTGTATCTTCCAAATATAGTTGAATCGGTTGTGATGACTTATTTGCGTTCATAAATCCTAGCTCGATGTTTAAAAGATTTAATTTAATCTTTTTTTCCTTTTTTAAATTATTTAATTTAATCAATAATGTATCCTCTATATTATTGGTAAGAACCAAAGACAAAAATAATACGTCTAGCTGTCTAGCATCTATGTCAATTGTCAACGCTTTACCAATTTATTAAAAAAAAAATCCGTAAACTACACTTGCATAACAAAGGTTCAACGAACTCCAACAATATAGGAAGTAATAATTGCTAGCAATAACGATTCCATTTTTAAAAGCCACGGTTCATTCAAAAGTCACATTACATTACCGCTTAGTCACACTAAAATATAAACATCGTATAATCGATTAATCGATAAAACCTAATGCTGGTAACATTCGAGTAGGCAAGTATTTTAAATCGAAAAGCTGACGCGAACGTCTATCAGCTAGTTGAAAAGGGAAATCAGTCAATAATGCACTAATTTCCCCTCCTTAATGGCGTAGTCCGGTGCTCAGACACTATTACTACACAGTTAGTGTCTAATGTAATAACTTGTGTACACTGGGTACATTTTCATTCTAATAGTTTACTTTTGGGTACTTAAAAAGGTTCAACGTGGACAAAAACATTTTTAGTTTTTTTTAACATTACAATAGGTATACAACTTGGTCAGTTGGAAAACAAGCTTATAGCCGACCCTGTAATCTTGGCTAGCACTAACAATTTTAATCACACAACTAAAAATTAAACTGCGTGTATTCTGTAAACTTAAAAGTACCTGCATTGTCGCTGTGCCCTGCCAAAGTACAAAGCCTCAACAGCAATTAAATGACTCAAAGCAACAAATATACTATTAAGTCATAGAAAGTCAATAATTAAAAAAGACTAAGTAAATAGTGATGTGCGAAATATTATTGCTAGTTGGGCCAATACGTCAGTCAACTTTCTTATGTCATAATGACGTATTGAACGAGCTGTCAAAATGTCTAGTGTACGCTGTAATTATTATTTGATGAATAAATACGGCGAATGGATGTGGTATTATTGAATAGGAAAATGCTAAATGCCACTGTTATTACGACCAATGGTTTTAATAGTCGGCATAAATAATTAACTATGATCGAGTGACTATATCTTGCAATTTTGTATTCACAACTTGGGTAATTAGAATTGAGTTATTTTGTCAGTCTGTCTGGCTGTAGACAGGACCGCTTTTGCATCTTTTGGTCCCCGGCTACTGGGGATGCATCGGGTATGTTTGGAGTCCCTGCATCACAGTGGCTAGCCTCAAGTGCTTGAAATGTCTTGTGGCTTCACAAGGCACTTCGGAGAGTGTGCGTTGGAATTTCATAGTTTTATTCCCCCATTTCTGTTTTTTCATCGGACCAGTAGAAGCGATGCGCCACCGATATAACAGCTATGGTGGAAATTCCACGAGTACGCACAAATCCCTTTGCCTTTTACTGTGCAAACTGCAAGTAGTGGAATTTTTTGCCGGTAACTCTGTTTTTCGAAAGCTATAATTTGCCTATCTTCAAGTCACGAGTGAATCGGTATTTATTGATATTCATTTCCAGGTAGAGGTAAAGAGTTCAAAGGTTATAGGTAAGTTAAGAAATGTTTAAATACTAGCGAATTCAGAACTAGTCAGCTGAAGTAATACTTAGAATATGCTATATGTTTTACCCTTATAACCGATTAGGCAAAAGTTCTTGGTTATAATCCGCGGAAGCGCAAACGTAGGGTATGACTCCCTAAAACCAAGTGGATCTAAGAACGAGTTATATGACAGTAATTGCGAATCGTGCTCAGTAGAGTTCTATGAGAAGTATGTGTATGTGCGGTACGTGTAGTTATATGTAACACAACTAAGTAATTAGTACCCTCTACACATAATAACAATGTAGATGCCAATTATTTTCACATTAAAAAATGTTCCTCAAAAAATTACTCGTTTGGATAGTTAAAAACAATTCAGGATACTTAATGTTGTAGCGACTTATTGTGTTACGTACTGCAAAAGTCTATGTTTACTGTCATGCTTGTGTGAATATTGATTACACTGTCTCTACATATAAAATTCATAGTTATCTTTCTATAGGACTCTCTATTGCTCTATGGTCAATACCTATAATAAAAATAAATAGATAGGTATTTATTTTCACCATAACTAATGCGAACCTAAACATATTGAGTCATTAAGTTCTTTATAGGCATTAGTTAGTTAAGTTCTTAATTTAGGTAAATGTTGAATTTGTTATTCAGATATGACTTTTTTTTTCAAATTTGTGTCTATACTGTTTTCTAAAAATAACACATTTATATCTAAATAATTGTACCGTGAAGTTATATATCGTTTTTTTTACCATATTTGTCATTACTATATACAATTTTACAAGCACCTATTGTAGGGCTTGAATTAGAATAGAAAGACAAAAAGGAAAGGAACAATTGTTCAACTAAAATAAATAATAATAATAATAAATTTTATTTAATGAAACAATACAAAGACAACAATGAGTGAAGATTACAAGTTATGGCTACAAACAAGTTGGTACAGTTTCTCTGGACCCCACACTAGGATTCCCTGTGTCGTGGAGTCCAGTCTCTTCCCAGTAACTTAGTAGCTAATCAAAAAAATAGACAATTCTACTATAAAATTCTATTTACTTTAAGATACTCATCAAGCCCTCAGTCTGACTATAATTCTTCGATGACAACCATTTGAAAATGATAGATTTTATACGGAAGTACGTCATGTTGATTATTTCTCTATTAAATCTATAAAGACTGTCATAGAACTTTTATTTGTCTGTGAATTACCTACTTTTGACATTTTAACAATGCAAGGGTTTGTCAATCACGTCAACGTTGTTTGTAAACAACAGCCGTTTATGTTAAAGTCACTGTCACAACACTGACTCGACTCTCAACGCTGATTGGCTGAAAAAGTTGCTGCGTAATTTTGAACCAATCACGCTGCAAGTTCCAAGACTTAATAGCAATACATCTAAAAAACTACTCACTGCTACTAATCCAATAATTCGATTTATAATTGTAATAATATCTTCTACTGAATTCATGCGTCACAAAACATAGGTACAGAAAAAAATAAGACTTAATTAAAGCCTCACTTTGCAATTAAAATAATGGGTGTCACACCTCTATGACAATTAATAGGTACGTAAATAAATTCTATGTTTTGGCCTCAGTCCTTAATTAGGGATAATCAAAAAAACTTAATACGCCATAATGGCACTATAATAGTTAGGTTAATGTGGTCTCTTGGTACTGATAATATATGATAATTATAAGCGAAGTGTGTCATGCTAGCTTTCCTCACAATATTAAAAATTCAAAGGAAGAAATATTTATGTTTATTGTAGTTAAAACGTGGCTCTGTGGGTACTTATTAGTTTCAATACAATAATACACTTCTGTCTTTAATATATTACTTATTATTACGAGTATTAAATAAATCAATAAAATAAAAATATGTCATTTATTTCAGGCTCAACTATCTTGTAAGTTGAGATAGTTTAGGCGTTATTCCACACAAGCTGAGCAAAACCTCGTGAGGAAACCGGCATGTCTAAGAATGAGGACATGTGACATCCACCAATGTGGATTAAATCCTAAACTCTCTCAACTCTTAAGATAGTCGAGAGGAGACCTGTGCCCAGCAGTGGGACACTAAAAAAGGTTGAAGCGAAGTGTCTTGAACTCCGATAAAAGTACTCTGTTTAGTGGGCAATGTAACTGAATTATATAGTATCTCTGCGAAGGCTGGGCATATTGCTTAGGTATTCAAGTTAGGTACTAAATTCTTAGAACCCTTAATTAAGTTTTAATTGTCTTTAAAACAAACAAAAATTAACAACATAAACTATATTAGACTAATGACTAAACAGCAATCGACTCGATCGGCAAACAAATCGATTATAATCGACTAAAAAGAGATGCACTTAATTATATCGCTGTCCTTGTCGCACTCCTGTACGTAGAGTTCATTGCACACCCTATGAACTAAAAAAAATGGACAAGTGAGAGTTGGTATTACATGAAAAGGGTCTCATAAAAAGACAAAAAGCATAGTACCTTTTTATGTCTTAAAAATTAACGGCCTTATTCATAAAAAAGTTATGACTCTTTAGTTAAAATGAAAGGAGAGGTCAAAAGTGGGATAGAATTTTCAACACCAATGTGATATACCTCATTGGAAAGCTTCTTTAATAAGCTATTAGAATTTAACTAAACACGAATTTTAGGAGCACCCATTTTTGTAAAAATCTAAAAAATGTAATAGAAAAACAAAACGCACATTACCTTTAATTATCCGTTTCCTAAGCAGTATAACTATTGCAATCATGTCAATAATTGCATTGTATTAGAGTACTTCTTTCTCGTTATATTATTCTAGCCGCAGTTTAATGTAATTATGACGAAAAATATTTGTTACCTTATTAGTATAATAACAAAACGCGTGGAAAAAAATATGATTACGGGACGCGTCATGATGTCATTGTCATTGATCAGTTTGATTGACAGCGTTCTAAATAATTTTAATTTTTTTGGTTGCTCAATTGTCATTTGGCCATGGGGTTGCCAATTGCAATAATCATAATATTGCATTAAGGATTCTTATTTTCAATTTCAATTTAATAAAAAACGGGAGGGTGTAAAATTATTTTAAATACACCAAAAAATTTAATTAATTATGCTCTATTAACCTATGTAACTCAGATTGCTGTTCAAATTTAAAATTATTTTAATCCCAGGCTCTATACATTTTTTGAACGTCTCCTTTGTCTCTTTCTTACTAGTATAAATGTCAAGAAGACAGACAAAGACAAACGAATTATAAACCTATTTTAGCTATAATGAGCTTAAAATGCGTTTATGAATACGGGGGTAAGTTTTTTGAATAATGCATCTTTGGAATTGGAATTTTGTATGTGATACTTAATTCAATTCCCATTTTAGAATTGAGGTGAATTTTATCATTTACTAATAATTTAAATAACAATTTTTATTTACTAAATGAAAGCTTATTACCTATAGAGTTTTAACTATTTTTTTGTATTTATTTTTGTTTTGTAGTTTTATTATTTGAAAACATTTCAAGTACCAACCTATTTAAAGGTACATATATTAATATTATAATGCTGGTTGAACGCGCTAGTCTCAAGGACTACTGTTCCGATTTAAACAATTCTTGCACTGTTAGATAGCCCATTTATTGAAGAAAGATTTATGATACTTTTTATAAGCCCCAGCGGAAAGTTGTTACATATTATTTTAATGTATAATACGTAAAAGCTTTCACTTATGATGCGTCAAATACTAAGATTATCTTAATATATCAACTATCTTAGTATTTGTAGGATTAAAAATCCTAGGCAGTAATAACCAATCCAACAAAATTTTCCGAAATCCGACCAGTAGCTTTACGTTATTTGAATGAAAAACTTACATTATGGTCTAAGAGCCGTAGAAAAACGACCTTCATCGGTGTGAAAACCAAGTTAGACATATTTTTAATGAAACCCTTAGAGATTTATGAACATGCATGGAAGCTTGCTGATTTTAAAGTGTTCATTGTTATTTTTAGTTTAATTAATTTCAATTAAAAATAATATAAAATTCGCAAGCTCCCACGTTCGCGTGGAGCTAGAAACATCCATCTAACCGTACAAATATGCTTCTATGATGTAGGATGGTTTTCAACACCCCGTTTCGTACGGAACCCTAAAAAAGAGTTTAATTTGCTTACCAACGACTTGCTATATCGTATAACTAGCTGAGCAATTACTGCTAATGATAATAGCGCCTTTATTACTTATGTCCATTAGGTTACGTTGTATAGTGAACATTATGCCTGTTTGCTGTTTTAGAAGGTTTTCTTTTCATAAAAGTACCTTCATTATGACTTAGAAATGGTCATTTTTTATTAAAGTAGTCCAATTCTTTCTTTATTTTATCCTATAATAGACTTGCGCTTGACCACAACTTGCTTGTTGTTAAGTAATACAGCAATCTACGATGAAACGCGCTTACGCAGTCACTTAAACTCTTGTTTATTGTCCCACTGCTGGGTACGGGTTTTCTCTCAACTATCTTCCGAGTTGAAAGAGGTAAGGTGTTGATCCACACACGCTGGCCAAGCGCGGGATGGTGGATGTCATATGTTCTCGAATGATTAGTTCTTAAACATGACGGTTTCTTCACGATGTTCTCCTTCACCGATATTGAGCAGCGTATATGAAAAAATTCACACAAAGATGTATGTGTATATTGTGTGTATATTTCTAAGACGCGGCCCTTACCGCTGCGCCCCCGCTGCTCATTCATTCACGCATTTCACATTGTAACAGAAAAGGCTTTCTCAGTGATTTTTAATGTCTTTTAATTTAACGTAACTCAACTTTTGGTTATGATCAAAGTCAATAGCGAGCACATAGCAACAAATTAGTAAGGGTGGTAAAAGGGGGAACATTCGACGCTATTTACCATACGTGAGCCTACTGTTTTCATGGCCTTTTTTTCGTCACGTTTTTACGCTATTTTCCGAGGCCCCGCTGGGCGACCGGCCCACAAGCAAGTCCTTCTTTTTTTAAATCAGTAAATTGCATATTTGAAAAACTACTGCAGGCTGGACGTCGATTGGACCAGTACTTGCTGAATTTTAACTGTTTGATCTTTTATGTCAGTACAAACAGCAGTTTAGTTATTTATTTATCTTTAATTTCGAACCGTATTTCATTCTAATTTATGTAAAATCGTAATGTCAGTTTTATTTTTGACAGTAATAAAACTAATAAAATGGCCGCCATATCCACATATCTACTCACCAATCGAGACTGAAGCATTAAATTAATTATAAAAATGCATTTATAATTTCTTTTGTTTAGATATTACAAAGAGTTCATAATTACAACGCACTAATTGCGTCGTCGATCAAAATTCAAATAGAGAATAACAATAGTAATTTGAATTTAGAATTTAGTCGAAGTTTGAACAATCGAGTGAATAGTCGAGTTGAGTGCCCACGCGCCAAGACTCAGTAGGGAACGTAGGGGTTGATTCAATATCGGTATCCACGTGACGTCAGTTAAGTATCCTAAACCTGAGGGTACGGGTATTGTACAAAAAGCAAATATTGAATTTGCATGCAATCATGTACCTACTAATGCAGAATTACTGTTAGTTACAATGAAATAGTAACTTTTAAAAAATATTAAGAAAAAAAGAAAGAAAACCATTTGTTTGACTAAGACAGGACACACAGAATCAAATAAAAAAACACATGAAAAGAGAAAAAAAAACAAAAATTTTAACAGTTATAAAGAAGAAGAAAAAACAAAGAGTGTGTAATTAGGATGTAGGTATTGATGAGGTAAGTAGATTAGTAATATAAAAGCGTAGAAAAAGCATGTCTTAAGTTAATTAAACAGAACTCGACACTATTTTCTTCTTAATGATAGCCAAGTTTGTTGGAAAGTTTCTCATTCTTTAACCATGAAGGTTATTATAACTTATTAACTCGAATAACTCAATAACAATCATTAAAAATGTGGAACACGAATATTATTTTGGGATATTTTTATTACACACGATCATAACCGCCACTTCGCTAGTAGAAGTTATCAAGAAGCTAAGATTGATATCTTCACCCAATTACATCGCAAATACAATAACTCATTTTAACATTTAATCCCGCCCAAAAAGTTGTAAGAATTGAATACTCTCATTACACCCACACTGCCGGATACGTTGATAGCTCGAATATATCAATCGAGATAAGATCGACTAAACAAATCGACTATGCTAATCACTACTTCACTAGTGATTTCTTTCATTATTGGGGCGGCGCGACAACATTATTTAAAATAGACAATAAAGTCAAATGCCACTGTTTTTAGTTAATACTGATACCTTCCATGTATCTAATAAGATTCTTGAGTACTATTAAATAGATAAATATAAGTGTTGGACTTGACGGGCCGGTGGCGTGGTCGGTAAGATATTTGCTTTTCACGCCGCAAGTCGTAACATTAGTGATGAACATTTGTGTTTGTGTCGAGTCTGGGTGTAAATATTTATTATAAGTATATATTTACAAAAGAAAAGTATTTTAAGTATAGTATACTATACGAGTTATCTGGTTTCCATAACACAAGCTCTGCTTGGCTTGGGACCAGATGACCGTGTGTGTTAATGTCCCAGAATATTTATAAGGATAGTGACATTAATGACAAACTGCCCACATATGCAACGTATGTATGCATTGTCTTTAATCATATGTTTTCTTTCGTACAAGTCTAATATTCAAACTTATTCAGAAGTTCTCGACTATTTTTCAGGTTTTGGTACGAAGCATGATGGAGATATTGTAACTCCCCCCACGGCTTTCTTCGCATGGTATTAGGCCAAAAAGCACCATAAGTGCTATTCCATATTATAATCAATGTCTGTGCCAAATTAGATCCAAATTCGTCTTTGTGTGAAAGAGTAACAAACATACACACCTCCACATATCCATACAAACCTTTCACCTCTCTTTTTTCCCACCGCTGAGCACGGGTATTCTCTCAACTATCTTATGAGTTGAGAGAGTTTAGTTTGGCTCGCATGTGGCTTTTGTAGTCCTACTATTAGCAATTCTACTATCCTAATTGCTGCTTTAGCTTCATTCCACATGCGAGACCTGTCCTGGACCTAAGAGATGAAGCAGTCGTCATTGCAGAAATCGGTTGTCCATCGATGTTGTAATTTTTTTTAAATCCTATAAAAGGCTTGCGCTTGACCACAAATTGCCTGATGTGAAGCAATGATGCGGTCTACGATGGAACGCGCTTACCCAGTAAATACCAATTCACTAGTGACTTGAAGACAGACAGATTATAGCTATCGGGAATTAGATGCCAGAATTCCACAACTTGCCAGTTCGCTCAATGAAAGTGGAAGCAAAGTGCTTTGTGCGTACCCGTGGAATATCCACCATAGAACGGTCACCGTTTTCCGACCACCGCCATAGCTCCGCAAGTAGAGCAAGCAAAGGTAAGGGTAAAGGTACACTTGTCCGATGGAAGAACAAGGATAGGGGAGTAAGATTGTGTTAGTCCAACGCACACTCTCCGAAGTGTATCCGATAAAAGACTGAAAGACTAGCAGTAGTATAATCATTGTACCAAAACTATTCAGTTTTCCAGAAATTCAAAGTATAGGTTATGTAATTAAGGTTCTATACCTGTACAAAATGGCGAATTGAAAAATAAACACAACTAAACAGAAAACAGTTTGATCGTTCATCACATCTGTAATCCGGTTACTGAGCGATAAATGAAAGGTAATTGAAAGGAAATTACGCAATAAATGGGAGGTTATTATTGAATTTAATGTTAAATTAATCGTGAGCCCCCCTCTAACCATCTGTCGTGTGTACCCCCTACTGCTTTATACTTTCGAGATGTTTCGATGTGCTCTTGTAACTTGTTACAATGATTCAATTATTTTGTTATTAAGTGCTTTACAGAATGGGTCGCGGAGTTTTTGCTTGAACGATTGTGGTGCAATGTAGTTTAGGTGACGCGTGGCTCTAGCTACTGTGAGTCCAGTTTATGAAAGTAAAGGGTACTTGAATCTTACTAATATTATAAACTCGAAATTGTTGGTAAGAATGCATGGATGTATCGTTAATCTTTTACGCAAAAACTACTGTACAGAATTGTATAAAATTTTACTCAGAGATAGATTACGGTTCGGATTAACACATACGCTGTTTTTTATTCTAATATCTATGGCACGAAGCCACGGGTGGAAGTTAATAAAATATACAAAAAGTTTATATTTGGAGGTATAGATTTTGAATGTATTGTTTTGGTTTCAGAGTCCTAACTAAACTCAAAACTAAAAACCTAAGTCGGTATATTGATTACTGAAGTGTCTACGAACGTAGACACGCACATCGTTGTGCATGTCCACGTAAAACTTACGCCCTTATCAAGAACAGTCTACCTTATTAAATCAGTGCCATCATATGAATGTCTGTTATATACTTTCGTTACACTGAATTCGATACCTAAATTACCAAAAACTTATTATTATAAATATTTATTTTGTCTTATTTAAAATCTATGCTACGTTACTATAACATTCACAAGGCACGGCGGGTGAGAGTGTTTGACAATATCAACGTGCAGTAGTGTTGTCGGTACAGTCCTGGTTGGTACAGTGTAGGTCGTGTTCCCGACACCCGAGAACAGTCTGCATAATACATCGCTCTACGTTGTTGCTGTACGTTGCCTTTAATTATATATCTGCTACAATTTCGACTTTTTTTCCAGTATTTTTCGCATATTCACCCCCTACACCCTTCGCCCACTACCGAACGGAAAAATGCTTCACATGTTCACCTACGTGCATTGTGACGTCACAAAGAGCACCGACAATACACCGTAACGTCATGACCACCCCGATTAACTCTACAAATAAGATCGCAGTAATTAATGAATAGAAAATTGTCGTAATAAAAATACACTTTGAATGCAATTAAGCTTGTAGAACACGGGCAGGAGAGGCCGATAAGCCGCGTTCAACTTTTCCTGTAACAGGCTGTTATTTTACGATTTAAAATCGGTTCTCAACCCGTTAATGACGCGAGGTACAAGTGCAGATCGGCGGCTCCGTTCGGCCGCGGACCAATCTATTTAATAACCCCCGTCGGTGACACCCCGCCCGGCGGCCATCGCCAATTTTCGTCCCCCTCTCCCCCGCTGGCCCCCTAGCACCCGCCCTGAAAAAAATCCAGAGCGTTTTAAAATTAATGAGTAAAAATCTACACACACACCCGAGCGGACAATGAGACGTGTGTGTGCGCGGACGCCCGATAATGACCACGCTTTACCGCCCAAATGAGGATGTCGAACAATAAAACATTCCTTCCTGACGCGGGTCCTGTCACTACGCACTTCCCGTGCTAACGCGACTAGAAAACCGAGTTACCCACTGCCCCCCGTTTTAGAGGAAAACCGAGAGCGCCTAGCCTTTCCCATCAGGAGCAACTATCCGAGAAAAAAATCGAGTACAAATTGAAATTTCGCCGGTTCGGGCGCTAATTCAGAGCGAAACGGCGCCGCGACGCGAAACGAACGCAGTTAGATAACATTTGTAGAGGCAAGGGGGTGTCACCCCTACGCAACGCCGTTTTTATTTTGGCCGGCCCATCTCCCTTACCCCCTTCGTTCGTCCAACTTCATCTGAATAATTACTGATTTTTTCCGTGTACCGCTGATTATTCCGAATGTTACTTGTTGATGATAATTTTTTACAACTTTTTTCATTAGTCAGCGCCCGGCAGAGTTTCGATTGTGCTTTTAAGCTTTTTTTGTATTCAATTTGTTAACATTGTGTGGAATATAAAAAGTATAAAACAATATAGGTATATTAAGTACATACAAAAATGAGGGATGTCCTCATTTTTCGTATAGATATCATTCTACAGACTCATGATCTATTTAATTTTTAAGGATCAGAGTTTTCTTACATAATATCATTACTAAAATGTAGTGTTTAAGTGTAACTTTTGGGTAGGTACTTTGTTTATAGGTAGGTACTTTGTTTAAACAAAATTCGTTATAATTAATTTTATTTTATATTCACCAAAAGGTCAACGAAAAAAACGAATGTAAACGAAAAAAAAAGGAACGAATTAATATAAAAACAATTGAGCTAATAAAAATGTAAATATGTGTGTATCAATTGTACGTAATTTACTAAGTATGGTAATTTTATTACAAATTTTCTTCAATTTATTTTATTTTATCTATTATTTATTTATTTAAATAAGTTTCACTTGACAACGCTAAAATGAACGTTAATTAACTTACCCCTTTAAATATATTTCAAGACGAATTAACAGGGCAAATTGTGAATCGGTCATTACAAAAACAAAATTCAAATTAGAAGGGGTGTCTCAAGATGAAAAGTTTAATCCAAAATCAATGCTAACGAATAAAATTCTGATTAAATGAACTGAAAGCGAATTCACGAGACACGTGCTTATAACTCGAGAGAAAAATCGAATAAAACTAATCAAAAACTTTAATTATCATGCTTATTCGACAAGTGACAAGTCGGACCGATGCCGATCGCTTGGCAAGGATTTCGGCGGGTCCACCCACCCCCGCGGGGCCACATTTTTTCCACCCGCCAACGAAGGGGTTGATTTTTTAAACTGATGACGCGCTTTCATTCCGCGCTGTGCAACTTGCCGTGCGGCTGTATGTGTTACCGGCCGTTGATAAATAAATTAAAAAAAAGAAACGTGGAAGCTTTGTCGATAGTGCGCGACGTTTCTTTTTCGCGGGCGTTATCTACGCGCTGTTCCGTTCTAAATTCAAACTTTTATATAGTGAATAATATTGTACGTTTCAATTTACGTACCTATACGAATGGAATGTTTGAAGTTTTACGCGGTCGCAACATATTTCGAACCGTCTCGCTGAACTTCGCCGAAGTTTTCTGAAAGTTTTCAAGTTCACGCTCGGTGCTGCTTTTAAAACATTTTTAACGTTGATTTCATTTTTTGACAAATGACGGGGAAGCAGTTATAATTTTAATGGGTGTGGAGAGAATGACATTGTCCTTTGTAAGTACCTACCTACCTATTACTCAAATAATTTTAATCCTTTTATTAATATTAATTATTTTGATTATTTGCTTTTAAATTAAACATTATTTTTAATATTATATTAATTACAGGGGGTTTTCTATATTTTGTTTTTTTTTATTTTGTCAAAGGCAAAAAGCTGGGTATTTTATTTCTACCATTTTTTATCTTATAACCGCGGTTTTAAGGATTTATTATTGATTTGCAAACTATTAAACCAACAACTGGCTTTAGTGAGTTAAATAAAACTCACTTTCGTAACATTTTTATTTGAACGTGTAAATTATTAATGACTGCAACTGGAAACTTGTAGCTAGGTATAATTATAACAAATTAACAATTCAAGGCATTTCCTTACACTTATGTTTAATAGGAGTTAATTATTAAAGAGTAGGGTGACCATTAGTGAACTAAAAAATTAGAACATTTGCAGGCGGGCGAATAATTGAACGGAATACACATCACCGTCGCCCTAATCTTACTTCATCTCTAGCCATTTCAACCGCGCCTATTCACTTCGACCCTTTTTAGTGACCCACCGCTGGGCACGGGTCTTGTCTCAACTATCGTTATTTATATTTTTATAGAAAATCGGATGCAAATTTGGTAATAAATCATTTCATTAATTCATTTTAACTACTACTGATTCACTACCCTACTTGTTACTAAAAGATAGCAATTCTCCAAGTTGTGTCCAAAAAATATGCAAAGATAACCTTGAAACTCTAAGCCCTCATCGAATCTTATTTTCTTATTCTATCTTTTAACCCCCTTATTCATAAATGTCTTATTAGCTAATTATAGCTAAAATAGGTTTATAATTCGTTTATCTTTGTCTGTCATCTTGACATTTATACTAGTAAAGAAGAGACAAGGCCCATTTTAAATAAGAGTCTTATAAGATAATAAGACCTTAAATATATAAAAGAAGAATTTGACTGACTGATATATCAACGCACAGTGCAACCCGCTGGGTTTAGAGACTCCAAATTTGGTACATAGGTTCCATATGAGGTCTAGGGGTGCACTAAGAAAGGATTTTTCAAACTCACCTCGTAAAAGGTTGAAATAGGAACCACGCGAGTGAAGCCACTATGAGATAAAGGGCTATCCAAATATGTAGCATAACGCATTGTAACCCTGTTTCATAAGTGACCTTTTATAACGTAGGTACTTACGTTCAATAATCACAATATAAATAGTTTATTACTTGACAACCTACACAATACCTATAATAAAATAATGGATTAATAAAAAAATTAAATACAAAATGGTTTCCGTAATCAAAATATTAATGGCGTATGTACGCAAAATAAGACAGACGATAATTATAGAACAGTAAAATTTATGAGATTATGATTTATTAAACATCGACAAATTATTATTTATAATTAATACTTAAAGTAAATTATTACTAAATTAAATACTTTATTTTACCGATAAACAATTATCTAACGGATATATTATGTATTAACATATTATCAAACTTTTTGCAAAACAGTGCCATCTATGTTACACACATAAAATCTCCATATAACTTGTAATAATGTCATAATACAGATTCCAAAATTAGCAGAGCTTGTACAATTTGAATCAGATATCTGATATATTACATACTACCAGGTACCTTTCTTTTGTATATAAATACTTAATATAATACATCTACACTCAAAATAAACAAATATGTACTTAATCTTATTCTTTATTGTACACAAAATACTAACAAATACAATTTTAATAAAAAGGAAACAACATTGTACACAGGCGAGCTTAATTCAAATATGAATTATCTACCAGCAAACCTTAAGTAGAGAAAACTTATGGAATGGGTAGAAGTGCACAACAAATAACTTTAAATACATAGTAACATTACATACTATGTACTTCAGTATATTGTAGGTATATTATATACTAAATAAATAAATAAATATTCTGGGACATCAACACACACGGCCATCTGGTCCCAAGCTAAGCAGAGCTTGTGTTATGGAAACCAGATAACTGGTATATACTATACATATAATATATACTAAATAAATAATAAATATATACTAATAATGCCCACAAATGTACGACCTGCGTCGTGAGAAGCAAGTATCTTGCCGGCCAAGTAACATATATTATTAGTATTTAAATCATAGTCATCCTATTCCTGTGTTCTCAAATCACCCCTTTATTCCAGGCGGAGTCAGATAGAGAAAGCGGGGCAAGCTCGCCGGAGGGTACGCGGGCGCAGATAGCCGAGCCCCGGACCCCCTCCCCGCGCTCCCGCACTCCGCAACACCAACACCTGAATGGCTCCAGTGAGTTCGTACTACGATTTGTTTTCTAATTTAATTAACTTCTGATCTATATTAAAAATATACCTAATAACAAAAAAATCGCATCCATCCGTTTCTATTGTAGGTTCGGTACCAAGTTGTTTCGAATTATTATTATACAAAGAGGTTCAATTTCGAATTATGTCCACCTAAAGGTGTAAGAGATTTAGTCTATACTGGGTGCGGGACCAACACACACGCCCTAAACTCATAACACCCCTTTTTGTCAGGGGTTCATTGACTTATGATAACTTTAAAGAAGAGGCCTTTGCAACTGCCCCTGATGTCAAAATATAATGATGTCGACATAATCAAGCAATTCTCTCAATACTTGGCGAAAGCCTTTTCCGACGTGTTCCATCTTCACCTGTCTTCTGGACATTTGGTCATTCTATGTCCATCATTTTTACTCGGTCAGCTACGGCGATGTCTACTCATGCGGTAACCAGTGAGTGGCTATTGGGTACATTCATGGAACAAACCAGCTACTTTTTCTAAGGGTCCATCTCTCAGGCTGCATTCGAAACAAATGCGCAATAAAATTGACGTAAAACAAGTAATTAATAACAGATAACTTGTTGCACAAATATTCATAAACTCTTATGTATGTAGTGGTGGAAAATAAACGTTATTATTATTATTATTAGCTAATGATAGGTAATATAGCTATAACGACCATAGTACACAATAAATGTAATATACAATTATTCATTTAAAAAAAATGTCAAATTAAAATTTGCAGTTTCCGTTCAGTTTTATTATGTTTTATTACGACCACACATCGATTCTTAAAGACAAGTATCGATAAATGTTAAACAGCAGAAAGAGTTACGAAACTAATTTCGATTACATCTAATCATCGATTATATTGATTACTCAACGTAATCGCGATTAGTAACTGTTCTCAGGGAAGATTTAGACAGTTTATAAATGGAACGATGTAACCACGCACCATCTAAGTTGTCGTTTTAAAAATATAATAAGATTTATTGATCAAGACTATTTAGATAGACTAAACTCGCGTATCGCCATCTGAGGTGCAAAGTCATAAAACATTGATTAAATCTCATAAAGAACTATTTAACCACAGATAAAAGTAATGTAAGACTATTCGTCACTAATATCCATATCGCTTGAATCATCATCACTGTCTTGCAGCTTGAGGAGTCAGAATCTTGGCGGTAGGCGATACGCGAGTTAAACGGTCTATCTATTAACGTCCCCGCTTAATAAAATTTCTGCAAAGAGACATTTCTAATATACTTGAAAAAAAATGAGCTTGGATTTGTGAATTATTGCTGAAAGACAATAAACTCTCCCCATATTACTTTTGGGATTTAATATTGTCAGTGAATTATAGGTGATTTTTACCTCCGCCTATGTGTAGCCTACAACTTCTGATAATGTGAGCACTATGTAGCAACCTCTTTTTGCGGTCAAAAACTATGCTGTCCAGTTTCAAACTATCTCCACACCAAATTTCATCCAAACCGGATCAGTAGTTTTGGCCAGAAAACGCGACAGACACACAGACGAGAGATACTTTCGCATTTATAATTTATGAAAGGTTTTTATCTCATATTTTCCCAAACTGTCTTTAGGTAAATCACTAAAGTCTGATTTTAATGTTCAATCATCAATAAGGAATGTAGGAATTTTAAATATTTTAAACTGATTTTTCCCGAAATGCGATGTTTTCCGTGAGCTTGAGGAAAGTTGGCTTCAAACTTTCTGCCTAAAATATTTAAATAACCACAACATAATTATAACTTTTTAATGAACAACAAACTTTTTGGTGTTAACCAAGTCTTAGGTAGTTACGTCATTATTTAAATACTCAAATATACCCAATAGCCAAGTGATTCGATTTTTGATTGTATAAACCAAGATTGCGAGCAAACTCAGTGGTATTAACCTCGTCCTAATCCCACACAGTTAAACAGAATCCAGCTTAAGGTCCCTCCGGTTCATAAAAGTAAAAGCGCGATTTTAAAAAATCAGTTCCAAAAAAAACATAGGTATATATCGGACCGGGGACCATAGTGTTAGGAAATAAATTGCTTCCTTCTTTCATGGTTAGTAACAATGATCTTACAAAATATATTAGTGTTACGTACGTACATACAACAAATTTTAAATCGGTTATACGTTGTATTAAAAAAATGCCTGGATTGCAAAAGTTTAGCTCAAAAAACTAACTTTTCGGCCCCGGTTCCGGTGCCCAGCAGTGGAATAAAGTAGTCTAGCCTTCCTCAAAAAAAGGCTGTCTAACGGTGCAAGAATTTTTCAAATCAAACCTTTAGTCCCTAAGGGTCGCGCGTTAAACCAAATTCTTCATCTTCAATATTAGTATAGATCAGGGTAATCCTTGTTGAACAAATTCCAATCTTCGTTTGCCTTATTTGAGTTTACCTTAATTTAGGACATAGCAAGATCCAGCGTTGGTATAGCTCATTTCACGCTGGCCCTTTTCCTAAATATGGGTAGAGCGAGATCTGACGTCAAATAAAGCTTGATAAGTCCAGCCTTTCTCCTAAATCAGAGTAGTTGTAGGTACAACCTCAATTCACCTTATTAAACGCCGGCTTTAGTTCTAAATCAAATTTGAGCGAGATAGCATTGATCTAGTATGCCTTTGTCATAAATCAGGGTAGTCCTAGTTCTATTTACTTCATTCAGCGCCATTTTTGTCCCAAATTAGGGCAATTTGAAGCTAATTTAGCTCACCCGAGAACAAGTGAGTCATTTCATTCATTCATTCTCCGAGCCCAGTTTATATTATTCAGCTCGTGTCTTAGTCTTCATTAAAGATAACGCGGAATACTTAGTAACTTAGCTCATTTAGCATCGAATCTAAATCATATCCAACGAAATCCTGGTCACATCTTAAAGCAGTCAGCATTTCCTTAGCCCTTCCAGTCACTTCATTTCTTTGAGACTACTTTCCTTGTTTAGAAAACTACTTGAAGCTGTTCTTTGTTCAATCTCACACAGTTAATCACTAAACAAACTCAGAAGGATCGATCGGATACTAATTTGTTATAGTCATTGTAATCATCTATTTTGTTAACAGTGGCGTCAATGTTCCAAAACCTGCAAAACCTGGCGAACATGCAGCAAAACATGCCACCGATGTCACAGCAGCTGCAGCAGCAGATGTCACAACAAATGACGCAGCTCGCAGCCAACTTACAGGGGCTGACGTCAATGCCTTCGAATCCTGTTATCAACTCGCCTCTCAACTTAAGCGTTAGTGCACCAGGTAAGAATAAAAATTGGCATTTATAGACTGTTGGCAGAAATGAAAACTGTGAACTCACTTAAAGCTTCTAACGCACATAGCTGACGACCGCTGCGCATGCGACAGTCATGAACATGCCGGAGACGAGAAGTACGAGTATTCACTTTAAATATTCGTCCATTAGTTCACTCACTCACTCATTCATTCCTTTAGGTCATTCTCAGTGATGTATAAGATACCCAATACAAAGTATCTGAAATACAAGATGCAAGATACTTTAAAAAAAAGCATTTCAGATACCAGATACAAATAATTTTCTAAAAAGGTATCTGAAATACTAGATACAAAATACCTATCTTTCAAATACTTTTTAAAGATAAAATACTTTTGTAAGAAAACAACATTTAATTGAACTTATCTAAGTTTATTCGTTCGAGAAAACAATTTTCGAATAGATCGCGTTGATAACAAGGATCAGGCAAATGTAACAAGACAAAATATGAAGGTATTAAAATAGAGACTTTTAATTTTAATGCTTTAGTTGAGATTTGAGTAAAAGTAATTCCTCAAACATATTGTCAGTCATCTTCCTTCGATGAGGCCTCATGATCATGCCCCCAAAGGAAAAGAGTCGCTCCTCAGGGGCAGAGCTGGGCAAACAGGTGTATTTAATTTAAAACACCATACAACATGTGCACACGAAAAAATTACGGAATGAGTGACAGGAGTGACAGACATCTTAGCTGATGACATTTGTAGAAAGATAGTGTCGCCATCTGTTATTTTGATTCCCGAATTCCGACAATATTGACCAAATTTTTAAACGACGCGCTACGTTCAGTTGCTTTCGGTTAGAAAAACTGCGAAGTTTACTTCAGTAAAAGTATCTTGGAGAACAAAGTATCTTCAAAATACTAAGATATCAGTAAAATGTATCTAAATATCAGATACAAAATAAAAAATAAAAAAAGTATTTCAAATACAAGATGTAAATACGTATTTTGTATCTTGTATCTGTATTTCAGATACTTTTATCTGAGATATGTCACATCTCTGGTCATTCTAATGTCACTTCTGCAGTCTGCAGTCTTGTATCACAGGGTTTATACACATGTAATTTCAATAAATGCCGGTTACATTACACGGGATCCTAAAACTTGATAAATCTTAATATATATATTTTTTGTGTGCGTGTGTATGTGACTGAACTCCTCCTAAACGACTGGACCGATTTTGATGAAATTTTTTGTGTGTGTTCAAGGGGATCTGGGAATGGTTTAGATTCACAATTTTGCGCGGTACGAAGTTCGCTGGGGCAGCTAGTAATATATAAATATGCTATTTATAACGCAAAATATCAGGTAAATTTCAGAATTAATCAGTTTCTCTTTTACGCCATCCCCGTTTTTCCATCTGACAAGTAGAGGTACGGCTACGCGCCACCGTTGTATGGTTGAAGTTCCACGGGCACGCACAAAGCGCTTTGCTTCGACTTTTATTGTGCAAACTGGCAAGTTGTGGAATTTAAGCGCAAACCTATTATAGAATGTAAAAAACGACCTCAATAGTTAAGGCCATGATCTTTTCAAAATGCTGTTCACAGTTACGCATGGGCAAGAAAAGTTACAACTCTCGCGCCTAAAAATCTTCGACATCATTATCAAACTGAAAATTTAAATAGACTCTATACTTATAAGGTTTAAGGCGATATTACAATGTGAAATAAATACAATTCTACAACGGAACAAAATGTTTGCCTTGAACAAGTATTTTCGTTTTTAAGTAAAAACGAAGTGGTTTTATCTTAGATACTTATCTCATCGGATAAAAGGTTTTGTTTGCTAAGTACTTATTCATTTATTCTTTAGTTTTTTGCCACTTATGTACATAATAGTGTTAGATTTGCATCATCACCGTGTCAATATTAAACAACAACTCAAAACATAAACTATAAAAACTCTATTTTGAGGTATACAGTGTATATTCACCTTAACATAGTTATAGTTGAAAAATTGATATTATACACTATCGAGCATTTTCTCGAGCATTTCTATATAATGTAACATTCTTACGAATGGTACCTACAATAATAATAATATACTGGGACATTAACACACACTGCCATCTGATCCTAAACAAAGCAGAGCTAGATATCTGGTAATATACTACATACTTAAAATACTTTTCTTTTGTAAATGCATACTTAAATATAAATAATTACACCCAGACTCATACGAATGTCTGACTTGTGTGGGAATCGGACCCACGACCTGCGGCGTCAAAAGCAAGTATTTAACCGACCGCGCCACCGTCCCGTCAAATAAAAAATATAAATATTATACAATGTAGGCAAAAGCTCAGATTCCAGAGCATTTTGGTTCGTGAAAGGGTGACACCTGAACATATCACTGACTGGCTATGTGGCGTCACATACTTAACCTCACATATGAGTCGTTACGTCTTGCAATCCTGAATCGCACAAGCAAAGTTTCGCCGACAACTTCCCGACAAGAACAGCAGGGGGGACCGGTGTCGCCGGGCATTACACCTCGCTCGGCCGCAAGATCTTCCCTTTTCACTGGAGGGTCACTATCAACCGATCATCCACTCACCATAGGTTCATTCACTTCAACCATTTTTAGTGTCCCACTACTGGGCACGGGTCTTCTCTCAACTATCTCACGGGTTGAGAGAGTTTAAGGCTTAAAGCCTTGACCAAGTGCGGGTTGATGGATGTCACATGTCCTCGAATGATTAGGTCTTAGGTATGCCAGTTTCTTCATGATATTTTCCTTCCCGATATAGAGCAGCGGCGATGTTACAATTCACACAAATGTGTGTGGGCACGACTCGAAATCGAACCCGCAACCTTATAAATCTAAGGTGAGACCCGTACCGCTGCGTCAGCGCTGCTCCTTGCGCCACCGATGTAGACGCTCTAGTCTAAATACATGATATTAAAGATATATCAATACGAAGTACCTTTATCTGTAT
Source organism: Meganola albula (assembly GCA_936450015.1). Taxonomy (NCBI): domain Eukaryota; kingdom Metazoa; phylum Arthropoda; class Insecta; order Lepidoptera; family Nolidae; genus Meganola; species Meganola albula. Next base: position 3,895,003 of record OW388155.1, on the reverse strand, counting down.
TAATATTCTTCCTGTTTTCGACACTATTAGGTACCTATATACATAATAAATATAATATCAGAGTCTATAAATTAAAAGTCGCTCAGCAAGCTAGATCCTATTCACTTTGCAATGAAATCATTCGACAGACAACTAATGTAGTCAACATAGCCCACCGGATTAGAAAGCTGAAGTCACAGTGGGCCGTTCATATCTGCCGTAGAAGCCACAACCCCAACCGAAATCTGGACGCCCTCAGACTAGGTGGTGATGACAAATGCCGCGGATCATGCTCAGTGACGTGCTTTTAGAGGGACCTATGTCCAGCAGCGGTCTAGAATAGGCGGATTATAATGATATACCTAAGGATATCTATCAGAATTTATTTCTAATACGCTAAACACTATTAATAGCCGCAGACGGAACATAATAAACATTTTCACGGCATTTCACCCTTAAAAACTACCTTAGTCAATATTCTTCTGTATTTCAATAGGGTACGCCACTAATTAGAGTGGATCAGACAGATTGTGTTAATCACAATACATGGTTCGCGCATTAAAACTCTTAACTTGAAAATCACGTAAGCCGTAATTAGGTGATTACCGAATCCAATCGATTTAATGAATTCAAGATAGCGGTATCACCGGCCCGCCCATTAAACCTATGCCGTAATGGATGAAAAAACCTATTTAAATAATGAGTATAATTACATATTTTTTTTCACGAACGCATGGATATTACGACTGTTGCGGTATCATTAAGAATTTTATTGTCTTAATAGAGCTAATTATACATTTTTTTCGGTACTTAATTGATGCGCTGTAGGAAAGAGCATTTATTACAAAATGTGAAATGTCATGGTTTAAATGAATACGTTATGTTAATGTTAAATTTAACGGGCTTGTAAGGCATGCAGATAATTTGTCTGATTTTCTTTAGAACCGTTTTGTTCGCAGCGAATTAGTTGTGGTCGGTTGAGTTTGGGGTTTGAGTAGTTTTCTATCGTTGCTTTTGTTTATAGTATAGACTACGTTTATCCCTTATCTATGGTATAGAATAGACTCTATACCATAGATTAGGGATAGATGTAGTCTATGACTGCACTGAGATTTCGATAGTGTGAACCTAAATAACAGGTACCTCGTCAATACATTTACAGCGTATAGCTGCGAGATGCAATTTGGTTTGTTTATATGTTTCATTATCTTAGATTTACCCAAATATTACACAGCTAAAGACGTCGGAATCTATAAAAGCGTGCCAACTTGTGACAACATTAAAAAAACTGCTTACATATGCGTCAGATCTACTATCCTTTTCTATTTAGATAATTAATTACCCTATATGTAAAGTTCTTCTCACTCCCAAGCCATTGTTACGGAGTTACTTACATTATAAGGTCCTCATTCATAAATATCTACATCTACCTATTGAAAACTATTTTATAACGAATTCTCCGCCCGCGCATATGTCGGTTATCGCACAAAATCAAATTAACCCCTTTTTGCGCAATCGGATAAAACTATCCTATGTCCTTCCCCGGGTCTCAAACTATCTCCATAATTTTATACAAATCGTTTTAATTTTATTTATTTATTATTATTATTTCTTTTTATGACGGTTCTTATAGAAACGTCATTAGGATGGACATAAGATTGTCACGTTCAATTTTGTTCTATTCAATCTTTCGTTATAGCTTCTATAACTATTTTTTCTAGCGGTCTCAGCTAAACACCATTGAACACTGTAACTAAAGAATCAATTCTGTAGTTAGTCATAAATGTTTCATAACTCTATCAAATCAAATTATTATAATACATAGAACATTATCACTGTTTCTCAAGTTTAAATATTAGTACCATATCAAAATTAGCTACGCACGTCTTTGTGTTTCAATTTGAATAATGAGCTTAACAACTGGTACTAGGTAGTTTTCTTTTGATGAAATTTGTAGCACATAAGAATTACATAGCAAACGTAGTGTGGGACGCCCTCCAGCTAGGTGGAGTGACGGTCTGCGAAAGCCGAAGACAGAGTGAAATGGCACTTATTGGGAGAGGCTTATGTCTAGCAGTGGACTGCTACAGGCTGATGTTAATAATGATGATAAAGAATATCATTTATACCTGTACCTAATATTTTATTGCTGTATTTGCAAGACAATGTAGTTGGTACATTTTTAGAGATACTAAGTTGTGCTCGCACTTATTAGTGGGAATTGTTTCATCACCGCTGCTTAATATGGGTGATGGAAAACATCGTGAGGAAACCGGCATATCATAGAACAAATCATTCAAGGACATGTGGCATCCACAAACCACTAGGCAGATTAAGCTTAAACTCTCTCAGCTCGTAAGATAGTTGAGAGAAGACCTGTGCCCAGCAGTGGGTCACTAAAAAGGGTTGAAGTGATTGTCCTCGTGGAAAGGTCTATTAGGATGCAATGGGTGAAAAGAGTGTTCAAATACAGTGTTCAAATCTCCAACTTGTCAAGATTCTTTCAAATTCATATTTTTAATTCAAACGTAGTAAAATGATAGTAAAATGCTAGAAATAGAATAAAGTTTGTGATTATTTGCATTTCAACATAATATCTTGATAGGTCCATGATGGTATACGCAAATAATTTTCGTATTAAAAACTCGTACTAAGAGTACCCAGCTACTGTATATTATGAAGACAAAGTCAAGGGCGAAAGCTAGTTACAAATGTACAATTAAAATTAACTATAAAAACTATGTATTAATTTTGGCGGTAAAAAATGTGTTTTTGTTATAAAACATTAAAATTCAAAATGAATTGCCTCATTTAACGTGAAATTTATAATGATCGATGTGTTATTATTATAAATGTATTCCTTTTGATATTGTTTACATGGATATTCCTAAAACTTAGGTGTAAATCAAGGCTTAAATATACCAGTAGGTGCTTATGTTAAAAACTACAATACCAATTCCAATTCATGTTCCTTCACTTTATGTTCATTCACTTCATGTTCCTTCACTTCATGTGACTTTTATGATAATCTATGTAGATTCTTCTAAAGCATTGGCGAATTCATTTTTTTACTTATTGTATTCATAAAATAATTAAGTATACACTACACTAAAATATTGTATGCTGTTACACATTTATACCATCTGCCATAGGTTTTAACTTAGTTTTGTTATTGGAAATCTAGGAAGGGATCAATGTTGTGGCAATTTTTTTTATTAAATACGGTTTTAATTCGAATTCCTTTATATAACAAGAGCAGTTAAAACTGAAATACTTTTGTGCACTCAGGTAGGTGAAATAATTTTTTATTCGGGGCTGGCGCCGACCTCAAAAACCTACTGCGTGTATAAACCTATTTTGGAGGACGCACACATAAGCTCTGAATTGACTTATAAATTATTACATCGTCATATTATTTACTTCGACCTTTTTGAAGACGGATTAATTTTTTAAATTAGTTTATTTGAATTTTTTTTCATAACGAATGTAATAAAGTAAGCATCGATATGCCTTATATAAATATTTCAAAATTCGAGGATCTATCTATCAAGCCACACTAGATCATGCGCATTATGATTCCTAACTAGAAGAGAAGACTCATGCCTACATTAATACATACGCAATATACCCATTCTCATCAGAGATATTCTTTCACAGGTATGGGATCTCCAAATCCCGTGTCGAACAACAATATGCTCCCGCCAGCGATGCCTTCCCCGATGCCGCAGCTAATCCTTGCATCGGGCCAACTGGTGCAGGGCATACAAGGTGCACAACTTCTTATACCTACATCACAAGGTAAGAAACAGATGAAGAGTACAAACGCAAAAAGGACTTTAGATACAATTTTGATTGATTGATTTTTGATTTCAATAATCCTATTTCTTTTTTCAAAAAAGCTGTCGACATCCCTTTATTGTCATCGAAATTACAGATACCATTTTCATAGTTATTTTTTATGCCTAAAACAGAAACAAAACCAAGTTTACTAGTAATACATAAAAACATAAAATGAATTTATAGTTTCCTAAACATCCCACGTAGGTACCTACTAAAATCATTTAAATTAATGAAACGAAAAGAATTGCTCCTTTAAACTAGAATGATAGTTGGACTAGGATAATAATAAATTTGCATTGCACATTCACACAATTTGACACTTATCCGTCTCATGAATTCATCAATAAATTAAATGCTGTCTACTTATCTACTGTATTTAGAATTATTCACTTTAATTACTTTATATTATACTAACAAAATATTTTACAGTACGTTACCGAAGATAGTCAATCGTTCACTTTAGAATGAATTAAATGGAATTAAAATATACTTCTATTCCACAGGCATAGCAACACAAACAATCCTTACGATACCGGTCAACCACGTCAATTCAAACGACCAAATGGTAAACCTAGCGCTAAACAACGGCCAAGTAGTATCTACATCGCTCGCCAACCTCCAAGCGATGGCCCAACCACACCAGCTACTAAACTCTAACCCCCAACAATCGGCCAACATTCGGCCAAACATGTTGAACCCAACATTGTCAAACGCGCTTCTAAATCAAGGTTTGCCGAATTTCTTATCAAACGGTGCAGCCAATGCTCAAGAACTGCTTCAAGCATTGCAACAGCAGCCGCAGGGGAACCATAACCTTCTGCAGACAGTTCAGCAGAACAATATGCCGCAGCAAATGCAAGGGAGGCGATCGTCATCTCCTCGACCTGATAGACATTATAAAGAGCGAGAAAACTTTGAACGATTTGTTGGAAGTTCTAGAGAGAGGAATGAGAGGGAAAACGTGGGATCGGCAATGAACAGCATTAATAGGTAAGTCAATTTATTTCACAGATTTTAAACTTATACTTTCTTTATGTAGCTTGAAAGTTATCGAGATGTATAGAAATTATTGTGTAATTATGTATCGTGATGTATAGAAATTATTGTAAATATGGCACTGACCGATACCTCAATCCAACTGAAATAATATTGTGTCAGATCAAAGTTAAAGAATTTGCCCTCGAATTAGATGAAGTGACGATCTATGCAAGAACTAAACGAGAGAATCCCCGAATCGTGCTAAAAGAGACGCCTAATATAAAATTACCTGATGATGATAATGATCTCATTTCAAATAATGAACAAATTGAATTGCACGGAAAATCTATATCTTGTTCAGTAATTCAGTTTAAGATACATAAATCATACGTATGTAATCAAGAAATATATTTTTTAGGTGCATTGATGTACATGCCACATCAAAAATAAATATAGAAGACACAACGTTGATAGTTAACAAATTTAATTACTTACATTCTAGGAATGGCTTTGGTAAAACAATACTCAAATATTATCAAAACCACCAGGAATTATGTCAAAAAATTATATGCTTTTACTGTGTAATTTGGAACTGAAATGTAATTTGATTCTATCTGTAATTCTAAAATGGAATGTATGTCTGTTGACCGTGTTCAATACTTATCAATATTTTGTTATTTAAAAACTGGTTAAGTGTGACTTCGACTCATAAACGAAGGTTTCCGTATATTTTATACAGGTAATTGTCACATGCATAATATTAGAGTTCATGAAATACTGTATACCGACCGCTGACTAATAGATGGATGGACGTCGGCGGTTTAAAATAGGGTTCTATTAGGAGCTTTCTTTTAGTTAATTTAAGTAGTCTTCACTATCATTAGCATTGGCTACAGCCAATCTACTGCTGAACTAGTAACCTAACTAGTAACCTCCAGTGTATTGTCACTCCTTTATGGTCACTAACCATATGGAACCTCATTCTACTGCCACCTTCTCATCTAAAATTACTCGTAATCACTAGTGAATCCGTGTTTTGGGCTGCGCATCTCATCGTATTCATCATTCATCATTCCTTAACATCAGTCAAGTTGTAGTCAAGCGCAAGCCTATTCAAGAATAATAAAATAATAAAAATACCAATACCCACAATTTCGCCCTTATTTAGCGCGTTGAATGCAATCTCTGCTAACGATCTTTTCCTAATAGTTACTTTAACTAGAAGCACTTCACTTTCCAAAACGATATCTGTGATTTCCACTGGTCATCACTTGGCCCTGAACATCTTATTGAATATGTAAAATCCAACACGCATTAGGTCATAGTTTGTGGATTTAACCAACTCTCTTATTTAAGCAATGAGACATGAATGACTGTTGTAATCAGCGTTTAGTTCTGTGCCTACCATCAGATTTTCAGCGTTTTGACGTGATTTTGTAGTATCAACTCTATTTCTGAGTCATTAGATTTCAATTGTAAATGTGATCAGTGCTAGCGTTAATTATGTATGACAATGAATGTAATTACTGTTTTGTAGAAACAGATATTTGTGTATGTGTGTGTGCGATTAACACGGATGGCGAAGTTCACCAACGTTAAAACCTAACGTTAATATCTACCTATAATGCTTTTCTTTAGGATTACACCCAGACTCAAGACAAATAAACGTGTTTATCACACAAAACGATAAAAACCACGAAAACGATGGTGCGATGATATTGGCTCGTTTGTCGCGACTTGGACGGAAGAAGCTAGCAATAGGGACAGTTGGAAGGCTATGGGGAAGGCTTTTGCCCAGCAGTGGGACACTACAAGCTAATAAAAAATCACACAAAAGTCGAATCCAAAATCCAACCCACGATCTGTGGCGTGAAAAGGAGTATCTTACCTACCACGCCACCGGCCCGTAGTTTTATTTTATTAACTTAATTATTATCATAAATTTTTACCTTGATGGTATATTGATTTAAATTTTCTTAAAGGTTTTCCCCACGGCATATATAATAAATATAAACTTTCCTCTACAATGACGTGATATTTTATTAATAACGAAACCTATACCTATAGTAAATGAGTAACTTAGTAATTAGTAATTCATTCACAATGACCTAGAAATGAATGTAGACATTTCTTATTTAAAAATAAACTTGCGTTTAACCACAACATACTTAACTACGTGAAATAGTTTAAGTGTTATTCTCAGACCTACTGAATATACACAAAAAATTACATATGAATCGGTCAACGTGTTTCGGCGGTGTTTTGTTACAAACACTTATAACACGAGTAGATTCTATTTACCAAAAAATGCACTAATTATTTTTATTTAATTATTAGAATAAGCTTATGCAAACATCAATGTAAAGCGTAGTACTTAGGGTTTTTTACATAACAACTAAGTAAAAACTGCGCAAAAAAAGTGACGTCAAGCATTTTAGTTCAATGTGTCGTCAATATTTTGATTTCGTAAAAAGAAAAATCATTTAGATTTTTTTAATAACCTTGAACTCGGACTTGAAATTCAAATTTAGTCATCTTACCTGCTGTTATGAAACCAATATCAGTTTTTACCTAACACGGGATTAGAACTCGCCTTGCTATTTGTAAACCATTGAACCAACAACGTGGTACACAAACTAAGTATATTCCTAATTGCAAAAAGAATGCGACCTTAATTATTCGCCGCGCGTAATTAAGATAATTATCTTGATCAACTGTTTAGATATTAAGTTGTAATGGAGACCGCGACTACGTATTTTGAGCTGACCTCAGATAATAAACTAATTCCGTCAGAGACGTCTGTTTGGAATACGTGCCTACAAAAATAACGGGCAGTAAAAATAACCTGTATGGATTAATAAAATAGCAGAGACGAAGTCGCGGGTGGAAACTTGTTGTAATATTTTTTTGCGCACAGTGCGTCTGTGACTTCAGCGCCCCCAGGTGTCAACTTATTGCGCACGGGTAGTGAGTGTAAAGTAACTTTTCAGGAGAAAGAAACTACGTGCTGTTTAACTTTGTAGGCTTCTTTAATGTCTTTTTTAATAATTATAGTAAATTAACTTGATTTTATAGCCAAAACTGTTGTATACTATAAGATTGTCCATTTGTTCTTCTTAAAAACGCATTAAAGTAAATTTGAGTAGAAATGCATTTACGATGTTCTCACTCTTAGTCGTCGATATCCTGAATTGTTTAGTTCTAAGCAATGACCTTATACATAAAGACACCCCACATATACACTCCACACTCGTTTAACTTATGTCGTATCACTACATATCAACATGTTTATCGCGCTACAACATAAGTTCTCCAGGCAAAGTATTTTGTATGCTTTAAAGGGTTTGCGCTTGACCGCAACTAGCCTGTTAAGCAATGATGTAATCTACTATGAAACCCGCTTACCCAGTAAGTCTTGTATATTAAAAACGCCTGCGGATGTCATCCTAATAACCACAATGTATTATTTAAAAGATATAAAATATTTTATAGTTAGTTCTATAATACGTAATTAGGTAAGTACTAAGTAAGGCATAATAAGGAAAATGAGGCAGTCCATTATCTACCTTTATTAGCTATTAAATGTTAATTATATACAGGATGTATTATAACTCGCGGTTACTGATATAATTACACGAATAATGGCATGTTCACGCACTTTATAAACAATTTTCTGGTGTTGGTAGTGCGGAAAAAGTATAAAAAAACTAGTTGGGTATGTCCACGACATTGTGACTTACTATTGAAATGGTAACATTAAGTAGGCAATTTGTAAATTTCTTTTTCGATTTCTTTGTCACAAGCTACCTATTTGAAAAAGGAAAGACGAAGCAAATTGAATGACTAGTTTTTTTGGTTACCTACGCCGAATTTCAAACTTACTAAGAAGTATGTAGCATTTTTGATGCTATTTAAATCTTTTAGGCGGTACATAATATTTAATTTAGTACATTATTTTGACCAATTTCTAAAGGGAAGCCGGTAAAATCGTGTTATATAGACTTTTCGCCACTGCTAGCTACAAATACAAGGAAATAGTAAGCTGCTAGTTTCCCGACCGCTGCTTCGCCCGCGTGTATGTCGGATAAGCCAACTTTTTGATACAAAACAAAAATCAAATTCGATCTATAATTGGCGGAATTATAGCGTAATACACATACAAAAATAGAAAAACATACAGTCGAATTGAAAACCTCCTCCTTTTCGAAGTCGAAAGAAAATTATGATGATGATGACGAAAGGAATATTTAAAAAATTGTACCAAGTTTTCTTTTACGAATATCTTTACAGTGACAGTTCTAAGATATTAGGTAACTAACACAATTAGGCTAGGTATTACGTAATCACCGACCAGATACCTTTAAACAGCGCATATGTGGGCACTGAAACATGCTCGAATAGGTCGCCTTAGATAACATTAACCGTGGTGCTTAGTCAATGAGATAATTTAAATATCCCCTTTTTCAATGTTCTGTCTCCCGCTTTGCCTGGAGGGGAATGGACAATCTAACGCAGCTCCGCCAGCATGAACACTGTCACCCCTTTGAGTTTTGAAAAATCATTTCTTAGTGTCCTGTTCCTAGACCTTATATGGAATCTATGTGCCGAATTTGGAGTCTCTAGACCCAGCGGTTTGGGTTGTACGTTGATAATGTCAGTCAGCCAGTTTTTTTATATATTCAGATATGACGAAAGTGGCGTGTAATAGGTATCTAATCGGTGTTTGCCTGTAATTAAGTACGCAGCCGTAGCTCAGCTAATCCTTAAGTAATGGTGATAAATAGATCTTAGGATACAGGGTAGTATTATGTTATCTGTGGTACAGGGATAGCACTAAATGACTAAATGTATTAGTGTTAGTAGACTAGAGTTTGGAAATTCTATTAGCTATTACCAGCTAGTATCACTAACTCTCTCAACCCTTAAGATAGTTGAGAGAAGAACCGTGTGTCCAACTGTGAGACATAAAGGCTTATGACTTACTGTCGTAGTGTTAGTTTAGTCACGGGCACGGGTCATCTCTCAACTATCTTACGAGTTAAGAGACAATCATGAGGTAACCATGACGTGTGGACACGAGCGGGTATCGAACCCGCGACCGGCCGATTTATAAGGCGAGGCCGATACCACTGCGCTACCGTTGCTCTTTTATTTTATGTTACTTCATACTAATCTTACTAATCCCTACTAATATTATAAATGCGAAAGTAACTCTGTCTGTCTGTTACGCTTCCGCGCTTAAACCTCTCAACCGATTTTGATGAAACTTGGCACAGACCATCTTTAGACCCTGAGAAAGAACATAGGCTACCTTTTATTGCGAAAAAAACCGAAATCCACGCGGACGAAGTCGCGGGCGGCCGCTAGTAAGTAATATAAAGGCGACAGTATGTATGAATGTTTGGAGGTGTAGATGTTTGTTATTCATGCAAAAACTACTTGATGAAGTTGAATGAAATTCGGCACAGAGGCAGATTTTAGTCTGGAATTGCACATAGACTACTTTGTATTCTAATACCACACAAACAAATATTGGGACAAGAGCAGGGGTATTGAAATCGACTTTGAAATACGTTCGATCCCAGGGCTTCTAGAAAAATCACGTAGCGAAGCTGTAACAAAATATCGGAAAGAACGAAATGTATGAAAGTGACATTCAGGTTCGAAATGTCACGTGATACTCTTCCGTTGCGGCACATAGTTTCCGTAAGAGGTCTAGGGGTGCACTATGAAGGAATTTTCCAAACTCATCTCCTAAGTGAGTGGAAGGGGTACCACGCAAGCAAAGCCGCGGGTAGAAGCGGATTTAAATAAATTATTGATGAAACATCCTCCCAAATAAGCAACGCAATTATAAAGGACCATGTACACTGTCAAGATTGTTCCATTTTTAAGAAGATTTAAGTATATTAAAAAGCTATTATTGACCTTAATAAAGCATTGCGCATTATTATAATCATGCCTCCAAGCTTATTTCGAGTAGTAATCAAAAACAATTCCTTATTTAAATAATTAAAGTCCGGTTTCGTTGACTTATGGCATTAAATATTTTACATGGTAATTTAATTGAAACGGTTTATTATAATAATTATTGAACATATTTTTAATTATTGGTATCTCGTAACCTGGCATTTAGTTCTTAGTAATACAGAACGTTGATCAAGGGTAAAGTTAATTATTTGAATACAATAACACTGTGTAGGTATCATACGATTATAATTAACAATAATTAGATAAGTAATTATCTGTATACCTATTAAGTACAGACTTCCTTAATGAACTTCAACAGAAAAGTTTGGGTATAGCAAGTAGTCACGAAGTGCGGTGGTATTTAAATTGCGACGTAAAAGACGGGTATTTAACGGATATATACGGGTGTCAAACTTATAAGTTTTTTTTAAACACCCACAGCGCCATCTAGTCCGAAATTAAGCAATTATATTTGCTTGTTTGTATAATGGGTGCTAGAACCTGATATAATACTAAAATATATTTTTTAAATATATACATGACGCAGATTGGAACGGATTAGAATCCAAATCCACGTTATTTGTGTCCGCCATGTCGTATTTTTATCGATAAGCGCGCGCACCCGGCGCAGGCGACGGTACAAGAGCAAGTCTCCAGTCCAATCGCGCCACTGACAGATATTTGTTCAGTAACAACGTCACACACCAAACGTCAAATGTCAAAATGACAATGACACATCAATGTTACCATTCGATTATTATACTCGTTTGCCAGTGCTGCCATCTCCAACTTATCGAGTCGTTCATAGATTATTAATTACTCTCCGACATACATATTATAAATAAACTACACACAGAATTAATTATCATGCTCATCATACAAAGATTTGTCCTGGGTTGGAATCGAATTCACAACCTCCGGCTTAGTAGTCAGGGTCACTCACCACTACGTCAACAGGCCAGTCAAACATACCATTGGTTTAACATGTCATTGTGTACCTGTATTTAACATATCATTGTCAGTGTCCCATTTTGTGACATCATAAGTAACAAAATGGACGGATTCTTAATTCAAAAGTTGAAGTAATTGAGATTCTTCTTAGCTAGGTCAGGGGATTCATTAAATTTTTAATGTATAGTTACGTCATAAGTATTTGAGCTATGAATATGTCGGAGTAATTGCTGAGATCGAACCTTTAATAAAAATATAAAGGTCACATGTCGCTGACATGATAATGAGATCTGTAGTTATAATTTAAAAAATAAATTAAGCTTATTTTACACTATAAAAGGTTTTATTTTATAGTTTTTGAAACTAAATAAACAATATGAAACTTATTATCCGTACATATTCACTACCTTCTACCTACGACTTAGTCCACCAGATATACTAGATATATGCCAAATGTAGATAATTACTGGAATATAAATACTCCTATTATTGATTCAGGTATTCAAATACCGACAAGTCTGCAAAATTTAATGTGATTATATTTAATATTTTTGCCTTTAAATAGTGACAAACTCCCATCTATCTATCAGTTCATCCAACCTCAAAGACTTAAAAGAAATATTCATAATATTACAGAATTAAAATAGGTATTATGTGTACTTACAATAGCGTGTGTAGCGTTATATGTTCTCTTCACGACATACTTGCAGTATTTATCGTAGCATAAAGTTTAATTTACATATTAATTAATTGTTAAGAATTGAGTAAGTAATAAATTAGGTTATTCATAGACTGTAATTAAGTTTGGCCAAATAGGTAATTTGAAATACCACGAAACGTCATTACTTTGCCAAGATACTTTTACCTATTTATATACATAAAGGAGAGGTCAAAAGTGGGCTAGAATTTTGAACACCAATGTGATATACCTCATTGGAAAGCTTATTTAATAAGCTGTTAGAATTTAACTAAACACGAATTTTAGGAGCAACCATTTTTGTAAAAATCAAAAAAATGTAATAGAAAAATAAAACGCACATTACCTTTAATTATCCGTTTCCTAAGCAGTATAAATATTGCAATCACGTCAATAATTGCATTCTGTTACAGTACTTTTCTCTTGTAATATTATTCTAGCTGCAGCTTAATGTAATTATGACGAAAAATATTTGTTATCTTATTAGTGTAATAACAAAACGCGTGGAAAAAAATATAATTACGGGAAACGTCATGATGTCATTGTCATTGATCAGTTTGATTGACAGCGTTGAAATAATTTTGATTTTTTTGGTTGCTCAATTGTCATTTGACCATGGGGTTGCCAATTGCAGTAATCATAATATTGCATTAAGGATTCTTATTTTCAATTTCAATTTTTTAAAAAACGGGGGGGTGTAAAATTATTTTAAATACACCAAAAAATTTAATAAATTATGCTCTATTAACCTATGTAACTCAGATTGCTGTTCAAATTTACAATTATTTTAATCCCAGGCTCTATACATTTTTTGAACGTCTCCTTTAAGTAATTAATTTTATTATAATCGATTCAGAAGTAATATTGTCTGTCATTGATCTGGTATACATACATAATTAAGCTATAAATTAGCTGTCTGCTGTTTATCAGTGATACCTACTTAGGTATTCCAAAATAAATTAGTAAATTACGCTAATAGTAAGTTAGTCAGGTTCAATATACGAATTCTTATCTGAAATTAAAACAAAATACAAAACACCATGATATACCGTGCAGTAATGTGAGATAGTCATTAGTTAGTAATTTATTTAAAACTAGCGGACCCGGCAGACGTCGTTCTGCCCGGTAAAGCAGTGCCATCTACCGGGTCTCAGACCTACCGAATATAACCAATAATAAATAATAGGTATCTAACCCGGTTTTCGGCACTTCTTCGCTTTCTAAATTTTCTTTTTTTTAATTTTTCTCTGCGTAAGAACCATCCTCGTACTTAAAGGAATATTTTAAAAAAAGAATTAGCGATATCGGTCCAGCCGTTCACGCGTGATGTAGTGACAACGGAAAACGGGTTTCATTTATATATATATATATAGATTAAATTACTTACATTTTATTTATGTGGGGTTCCAAATTGAAATCAATTCAAAAATCTTGTCTGCTAGTGTAATGTGTTTTGTTAAACATAACGAAAAGACATTTACAGGACACTCTAAGCATCTGCTGTCCATCAGCTCACCTGTCAGCGGGCTACATCTCATAAACCATAACAGGCGAAAGTAGACATTTTCACAGAGCGTGTTTTTCTAACGACGAATAGTTAATCGTACAGAACCTTCCATAATATGTTCAGTTTGAGACATAAATATTTTTATAATATTTAATTGTGTTCCAAATTTGAACCGATCCAATCCTGCTAGTGTAAAAGCGCCTCTATCGTAGGTAGTTTTTAACAAGTGTCGAGTCGTTCAAAGGTCTGCAACAATGACACTTGCAAGTGCAACTCACAAATGAGGTGCGCGGTTCATTAAGTGCCTGCATTAGCGGCAATTACCGTCTAATTAGTGCCTCATCCGCTACAACAAAACTCACACATGTAGGTGCATTTATTGTGCACTAACACAAAGATGTTGTACTGACTGCGTTTTGTACGTTAGCAATTTTTTATGTTTGTTATATTTAATATAATCTTTTAATATTATGTAAACCTCCAAGAAAAAAGGACAATTAATAGATAATTACAACAATAAGTGTTAAGTATGTATTTACATGACTGAGTATCAATTGATAGGACCAATAAGATTTCTTATTACTTTTTTTTTTTATAATTGAAATCGACTTCTACTACCGATATCCGACCGATGCATACGACCGATTTTTCCTACCGATCTTGGCAGATTTTGTGCAACTCAGGTACTAAACTCAAAGCCACGCGTTGAGTCGATCACAAAATCTTCTAGCTTCTCTACATAAAAATCAATTGCTGCTCGTTAGTCTCGCTAAAACTCGAGAACCGCTGAACGGATTTATCTTATCTTGTTCTTGAAATGTTCGTGGAGGTCTAAGGAAGGTTTAAATGGTGAGAAAAATTATACAAAAAGGTCTCCTATTTATCGATTAAGTTTGCCGGGTCAGCTAGTCAGTCATAAAAATTGGTCGGGCGGACAGCCTGAGACCCGCGGAAAATAGTTTTTAAACACCTACCTTCTCTTCATGTCCTAGCAAATATTTTATACTGTGTCTAGCTCTAAGGCAAAACTCTAAGCAATTGCTTACCTAATTTACTTATAGTTTCCGATTCAGTAGGCTAATTCACGTAATTAAATAAGTTCAGTTGCAGTGCAGTTGCAGTTAAGTTTCGATCAAAACAGCCCTTTTCGTATTCTGGTAATTTTAACAACCGCTGCCAGATACGCTCGCGTCAAGTTCGCGTCACGCAAGCGCTTTAGCGTATGCGTTTTATAGACAATTACAAGAATACCAATTTGCACTTAAACGTAAACTTGATCGGAACTGCACTGCAACTTGATCGGTGCGTCAAGAAATTACGTGAATTAGCCTACAGATTGCATTCCACTTCGTAACTAAATAATAATCACTAGATTTGAGACCGCGACTTCTCCCGCGTGAACGTTTTGTATATTCCCCAGTGAGATAAAAAGTAGCCTAAAGCCTTCCTCAATAAATGGGCTATCTAACACTGCGAGATTTTTTCAAATTTGACTTGTAGTTCCTGATGGACTATTTTCACAAGGACAATAGCGGGGATAGAACAGTAAGCATGGGGCAGCAAAGCACTAAAAATACACTGCATTATTTATAATAATAATATAGGTAGTGGGATATTAACACACACGGTCATCTGATCCCAAACTAAGCGGAACTTGTACTATGAAAACCAGATAACTGGTAATATACTACATATCAGTGACGAAAAGTCCACATAAGCCGGTTACCAACGGCTTCCCTTTAGGAAATGGTCAATATCACACGTACTTAATAATATATTATGTAACGCCTAAAAGTTTTAAATAGCAAGAAATATAAGTATAGCATCAAGAGTAAAAACGATCGGTAACGACAGTGAAGAGATATTATTTTCCTAAGGAAG
The DNA here is from genome assembly GCA_936450015.1 of Meganola albula. Taxonomy (NCBI): domain Eukaryota; kingdom Metazoa; phylum Arthropoda; class Insecta; order Lepidoptera; family Nolidae; genus Meganola; species Meganola albula. The sequence goes on along the minus strand of OW388155.1, from coordinate 3,879,200 downwards.
AACTTTTTTGCTACGGCTTCCCTTTATCAGACTTCCACCCTTCCACATACTTAAACATAAATAATTACACCTTGACTTAAGAGAAACAGACATGTTCATCAGACAAATTTTAATGTCCTGCGGAGTGAAAAACAAGTGTCTTACCGACCACGTCACCGGCCCGTCATAGGATTGTCCTCAAGACAGTTGCCGTTATTTACACGATGCTTTTTAGTGGCTTGCTGCCCTCGGGTAAATGGCCCATGAGATTAACGAGTTCAACTAAACAAACCGACCGTAGCTATTTATTTATTTATTTATACATTCACATCTTACAAGCTAACAGACATAACAACATCCAAACCGCTTACAAGACCAGTTAATTATAAAACAATGCAATTGAGTTTTATTTGATAAGATTACACCTGCGCGTCACATTCTACGTAGTCATATTAAATATAATAATTATAGTAATAATAACATGCCAATTTATAGTATTAAATTAAATTAAATTAAATAAAATTAGGTCTATATTATTTCGTTTACAATTATTCTAAATTTACTAATTAACTGTCCTAATCCATCGGCAAATAAGTCCAACTCGTGGTGCTGGGCAAGCATGTCCCCGATTGTGCGGAGTGCGCGGTTGGTAGGCGCGTGTCGGCCGCGTTCAGTGCGCGCAGCAGGCCGCTCCAGTAGTCGCGGGCGGCGGCGAGGCGCTACTTGTCCACTCGAGTCTCTTGAAATATTTACGGGGACCAGAATACCGATTCTCTCTAGTATTTGGGGGCTATCGGTTTTGTTACGAATTACCGACAGATATTGCATAATTATGGATATCGTCCTTCTAAATTTTAACGTTTCCATATCAACCATACCTGAGACGAATAACGAGGGGTATAAGTAAGGATAGTAACCGTACTGCTTCTTGTATATGGATCGAGCAAATTTGCGTTGTATTTTTTCAATCATTAGAGCATACTTTTCCTCATAAGGATTCCAAACGACGGCACCATACTCGAGTTTACTACGTACATATGCATTATACAATACTTTTGCAACCCCTATGTTATCGAACTGTGACGCAGTCCTAATAACGAACCCTAGCATTTTATGTGCTGACCTGCATATATTGGTAATGTGAGTATGAAAGTCTAATTTGCAATCTAAAACTAATCCTAAATCCTTAATGTCATAAACTCTATCCAAAGGAGCGTCCGTCAATTTATACCTAATAATCTTAGGCTGTGGTTTTCGTGTAAATGTTATTATTTTACATTTGAGATTGTTAAATGGAAGATGGTTGTCTTGACTCCATAAACCTACAGCATCAATATCTCGCTGTAATGCTACCGCGTCAGCCTCAGTCTCAACCCCTAAACTCAACTTTAGATCATCTGCAAATAGGAGACACTTAGAGTTTAAAACAACTTCCGGTAAATCATTGATAAATATGACGAATAGCAAAGGTCCTAACGTGCTACCCTGACTTACTCCTGATCTTGTGAAATAGTCTCTAGAACAGTACCCATTTAATCGCACAAATTGACGACGGTTATTTAGGTAGCAGGAAAAAAGTTTTAGGAGCCCTGGCGTGAATCCAATAATCGCTAGCTTTTCCAACAGTTTATCGTTATCCACCAAATCAAACGCCTTTTTAAAGTCGAAATAAGCCGCATCAACTTGCTTGCGGCTATCCATTTGCGAGCAGACATAATCTACATGCGCAACCAAGTTAGTAGTAGTGGAGCGAGCGCTACGAAATCCATGCTGACTGTTATGTATTTGGTGACAAATTTGGCTGCTGATACGATTACTCAGGATTCCTTCGAAGATTTTCGCAAAAACGGATAGGACTGCAATAGGTCTGAAAGAAGAAACATTTGTGCCTCCCTCTCCCTTAGGAACGGGTGTAACTCTGGATAACTTCCAGTTTTCTGGATATTTGGACTGATTTAATGAGAGATTGTAGAGGTACAATAGAGGCCCTTCCAGTACTGATATACAATCCTTAACGAGGAATGCAGGAATTCCATCAGGTCCCACAGATGATCTTGGTTTGAGGCGCCTCACTGCCTTTCTCAGATCGCCTTTATCCACTTCCACAATCGAGACATAGGCTGCGTCTCGACAATTATATGCAGCTTTGGCAGCCGTGCTTGGACTCAACACTGGTTTATCTGTATGGAATACAGATGCGAAATATTTGGCAAAGGCCTCAGCTGCTTCTTGATCCTTCACTTCTGTCTTATCATATAAATATGTATCTACATGCCTTCGGTCTTTTTTTTTCTCCTTCACATATTTCCAGAATTGTACCGGATCGTCAATGATATTATTTTGTATTACAGTCATATATCTTCGATATTCATAATTAGTCAATTTTTTCACTCTGTCTCTATAATATACAAACATTGCCTTGTTGAATTCTTTACCCTCACTTTTAAATCGCGTTGCGTAATAATTTCTGCGTTGTACCAATTCGGGTAAACGTATCGCTGATTATGCATTATTTGTTTCTTCAACGGTACAAACAGATTTATTATTGCGTATAATTTATCATAGAACAATTGAACTGCGCTATTGATATCACTTATTATTAATAAGTCGGACCAGTCTGTGTCAACCAGTGTTTTATACAAGCCCTGAAGATCAGCCTTGCACCAGTTCCATTCAGGCCTAATTTCCGAGCCTGGCATCTTTTGTTGCGGAGATGACGCCATTGACTGTAATTCAATGCATGGTAATGTCAAAACTATATCGAGCATAGGATGGTACTGGTCAATATTTACCAGAGGATCTTCACCGAAGCATACCGCTATCAGATCGGGTCCAAAATTGCCCAGCACGAGATCTAGCATACCACCGTAATTATTTAAAACTGTGTTATACTGCTCTAGCGAGCAAAAGTCACAGAAAAAGTCAAAACTTGTTTTTACATTGGCACTGCAAGAGTTTAAATTAAAGTCACCTAGAATTAGGACTTTCATGTCAGAGTAATTACAAATAACATTCTCTATACATGTCAAAACATTTAGATATTGCTCATCCTTATAGTTAGGGGGCAAATACACGACACAACATAACAATTTTACATTTTTATAGGTGATTATTGCAAATATTAGTTCTTTATCATCAGTCATACTATCAATATCTCTAACTAATTTAACATTATAATAGCTTCGAAACGCGAGCAAAACTCCTCCCCATCCACAGTCACCAGCCCTATCTTTACGTAGAACGTGAAAATCAGGAGGAAAAAGTTCACTATCTGATACGGAGCTCGTAAGAAAGGTCTCTGTTAATGCTATTATATCATAATCACTTTGCGTAACATTATTAAGGAAGATATTAGTCTTCGTCCTTAAGCCACGAACATTTTGATAGCATAATTTCAACTCATGGGATCGTGGTCGACACTTGGGAACCTTTGGCACGAAAGTTCTGCCGCCATAGCTTAACACATATATCTTTTGCCCAGCTGTCAGGTGACATTATACTATTGGCATACTTTGACGGGACACCAAGTTTAAACGACGCGTAGTGACCACAAGATTTCAGCTTCTCAACAATGCATTCATCGCTGCCACAAATTGTCTTGAGGTGCTCGCGTACTTGCTCAACTGTAGTGCCTTCCCGCACGTAATATAGATGCAAGTATCTTAGCCTCTCAGCAGCCTGCAGCATCGTCGATCCAGGTGCAGCAGTACCTCTAAGTACCTCAGGTAGTGAAGAACGAGACCGTTTAGACCTTACTTCTTCCCAGTTTCCTTTATCGGTGTTTTCGGAATCAAGGCTATTCATGGTAGAGGCCAATGCGGGAGATTTCACCTCAATGGTTTTTTGAGCATTTGGGGTATTCACCGGAGTGGAAACCTTAATTGTGCTGCGTACAGAAGCCTCAGATATGTCTGTATTAACCCTGAGGGGCTTGGTGTTTGGTTGAGATTTTCGTTGAGTGTGCTTATTTCTTACAGCTGATTTATTTCCAGGCGTTGGACATGCTGGGGCATTACTAGACATCGAGTGTTCGGACATTGGGGCAGTTTCACGAGGAATATTAGTGCTTGACTTGTATTGTTCTTCTAATTGTAAAACTTTCGTTGTCATCAAATCAATCTTATTCATGAATTCAGTTTTGAATGCCAAAAATTGTTCAATAAGTAATTTATTTATTTTGCTAAGTAGGTGTGCTTCAAAATTAGCTTGCAGGTTTTTTAATTCTTGCAAAACAGTATCTTTCAATGTTACCGGAATATTTTCACCTGTATCCTCATTGACAGATTGCGCGTATCGCGGCTTTGTACGGACAGTGACATTTTCGCCCACGTCTTTACTAACAGACTGCGCGTATCGCGGTTTAGTACGTACAGTCACGTTTTCAGGAGTTTGCATAGATATGTCAAGGTAATGGCTAGTCGTATTCAGATCTTGCGCGAAGTGTTGACGCACTGGAGTATGAGAATTATCTCGTTTTGGTTGTCTACTACGACATTCTACACATATCCAAGACAACTTAAATTCTACCGACAGGGTGTTAAATATGTCTGTAGAAAAATTAGCGCAAACAATATCAAAAATCTGCTTACATTTAGAGCATTTCATATACGGGCCGTCTTCACTTACTTCCCCGCGGCAGCCCGCGCACGGTGCTTTCCTAGATGTCATCTTTGCGCGGTCCGCAGTAGGTCGTTATTACAATGCCACACACTGCGTTAACTTAGCGAGCGCTTCGGCGACGGTGCTTCACTCACAGCAGCGAGCGGCGCGCGAGTTGTCGTAGGTCGGGATCCGAGACGGTTAACAAAATATTTTAAAAATGTTTTTGCTTATATCTCTGGAATTAATGATTGGATTTTGATTTCGATTTCACCACTAAAATTGTCACTTAAATAGCTTTGCGGATTATATACACATTACTGCAAGGAACAACTTTAACCACAAATTATAGCAATTTATTTGCGGAGCAAACTTGTACAGATGCTTACTGAGCGGCGGTAACTTACGACTCGGAATTAATAATAAAGTCGGATTAATAAAGTCGGAACTACATTTTTGCGATTTTATTTTTATTATAAGTTCTTAAAATACCTACCTATATCTATGACCTCGGAAAGGTGCAAATCTCAAAATAATCGCTATAATAGTTTTTCTAAATTAATAAAATCGGTTCGAAGAACGACCCATTAAGCATAGAACTTTATTAGATTGTATTAAAATGTAGCGTATTTGTAGTTCCGACATTGTTATTAGCTGTCGAAACATACGAACCCCTCAGTTTTATAATATTAACTAGCTCACCCGGCAGACTTTGTACTGCCTTATTCGACTGCTGTTTTTAGGGTGTTCCCGGCAATTATTCGAATTTTTCTCACCTTTTAAACCTTCCCTAGACCTCCACGAACATTTCAAGACCAAGATAAGATAAATCCGTTCAGCCGTTCTCGAGTTTTAGCGAGACTAACGAACAGCAATTTATTTATATATATATATAGATAATATAGATAGGTACGGGTATATTCAATGAACAACCGTATAGATTTGAACACGATAAAATATCTCTAAACCTTAAACGTATCAAAGATAAAATACCAACAACTAATTGACTTTCATCTAACATTTATCTCATTTTGTCTAAGATTACGTTTGACGTTACGATGCGGTCTCACTACGACGAACATTTATCGAAACAGAATAGCAAAACATACCCACCACTATTTTTTTTTTATTCAATTACACTATGCTATTCTATCAGCAGTTTATTTCATTACTAGAGTAATTGTATATCTCTAACACCACACAGTTGCAAATCGTATTAAATTATTATAGGATCATATTTTTTTATAGATTACTATTTCTATTATTAAATAAAATAACTTAAAAGTTTGTTAGGAAAATAACAAACTAACTCAAACAGCGAGCGCTTCATAATATTAAGAGGTAATAATTATTTACTTCTGCGCCATTGTTAACCAAAATATTCATTAACTAAGTATCCTTATCTAAGTTTAGAATCCACTGTGCGTCAAGTTTAACAATCTAAAACACAACAACCTGTTAATTTATAGCCACACCATAAATCGAAACAAAAATTAAAACATAGTCTCATTTGAACACATTAACAAAAATAATTACATCATAAAACTTTATGTTATACAGGCTTGCAGCGTCGAATGGTGAGATAACGATCACTACTTCGCATAGCGGCGCAAACGCAGGCCCAGCGAGCAGCGCAGGTAGTGCGGGTTCTGGGCCGATTCCGTCACCTCACGCTCCGGTCAAAATGTCACCAGGTTCAGTGAAGTCGCCTTCACATGATGACAGCGATCTGCTTGCCGATTCGCCGAGTAAGTACTTTCTTTTTCTTTTCTACCGTATTTTAACAACTGTTTTTAAGGCTACTACGCAAAATTACTACTTAATTAATTAATTTACATGTATGAAATACATTTTTATTTCTGCTAAAAAAGCATATTTTCCACAATGGTATGAATTTCATTACCCAACTAGCATTTGATAAATTTTCTTATTTGTCACCAGCTTTATTGATCCACATTTTGCAGTGGATCTGTAATAAGACTAAGTTTAAGTAATAATTACATTTTAAACTAAACTTTAAACAATGTAAACCTCTTAATATCCGCCATCTCAAACAAAAGCAGTACCTACCTACCAACAGTAACTTAAAAGCTATTTTCGACTACATTCCTAACTCGATTCTACTTATCCATAAAAGTTGTACGTTCTAAGTAGAGTTGCGACGCGATCCATTAGCCAGCGAAGTCTAACAGTGTCGTAGTTATTTTACCTAATACTATAAAGAGTTAGTGTGTGTCCGACCGTCCAATGTTTAGAAGTTCTGAGTTTCCGAGTGCGTTCACTGATAGACGTAAGTTGATTAGCCGAAAGCGTTCGACGTAGCAAAGCCTGCACTGCAACACTGCCTCGATCTTATCATTGAACTTAATTCGGATGCGCACCAAAAAGGTTTGTTTAATTTAATTTTTTAACTTGAACGTAATTACACTTAACGTATGTGTAACTTACTCGGTAATGCATTGGACTTGAAGTTAATTGTACCAATATTTATACAGTATTGAGTATCCTATAATAAAAACTATTAGACTGGTTGAAATTGAAATATTTTTGAAGGGAACAGATGGTATCTTGTTGTTTTTATAATTAAAAATCGGTAATAGACAATAATGTAGAATTTAAACATTATATTATAACCGGATCCAATTCGTTTGTTAATTTAAGAATTAGGAAATGTTCGGTGTTACGGTAATTAAGAACAGGAATATTATGCTTATTATGATACTTAAAAGATTGAAATAGATAAACGTTGTATGGAAGACCCATTAAACAATTAATGTTGGTATGCAGATAGTCAAACAGATTTCCGTGCGTTCAAACGATTTTGCTATAATTATTTACTGGAATCAGCTGGAATAGGTCCCCTTAGAATACATTATCCGTGGTGCTTAGTCCATTTTGATGAGGTCATTTTAAGCCTCTCATTTTTCTATGTGCTGTCTCCCGCTTTGCCTGGATAGTTAGCTAGTGGACTATCTTACTTTCCAACTCGTCCTATTATCTTTCTGATTAAATTCGTGCGGGATCCAAGACAGTTTTAGGTGACCCTGGACTTCGCCGAGTTCAAATCCCCAGTCACTTCACGGCGTCGCTGTCGATCCTGGCCTACAGGAGTTGCAGTGGCGGGATTGCGATGTTTGGTTAAGTCCCAGATAGGCAAATAGTATTTAAAACGGGTTTCACATTAGGCCAGTAACTGTAGTCAATATTGGTGTCAAATAATAAAAGATTATTCACGTGAGGTCAATGATTTTCAGATCGCTGTATTGGTTTGAATATCTTTATTTGACAAAACCGGTACCACATTAAACATGATAACAGATTTACATTAAGTTAGGCATTGACGTCAATAAATACTAAAAATATAAACAAAAGAAAGGCCGCTTAGCTTTACATATAATTATGTCAGCTTTCAGCGACATTATTTGAGTTCAGTGACTGGTCTAATGTGAACCGACTGTGAAACCTACCAAATTCAGTTAAAAATAATAAAAAATAAAATATTCTGGGACATTAACACACACGGTCATCTGGTCCCAAGCGCAGAGCTTGTGTTATGGAATCCAGATAACTGGTATATACTATACATATAATACTTTTTCTTTTGTAAATATATACTTATAACAGATATTTACACCCAGACTCGACACAAACACAAATTTTCATTACTAATGTTTGTCTCGGTTGGGAATCGAACCCACGACCTGCGGCGTGAAAAGCAAGTATCTTACCGATCACACCACCAGCCCGTCTATTAAATATCCGTTAAATAAATGTTTCCTAGGGTTTATAAATACTGATTAAAATACATAGTTCAATTACATAGTTTTCCTCCATTCATAATTTCAGCGAACAATACCTAGGGATGCCAACAAAGTATGAAAAAAAAATGCATTTTCATTACTAGTCCGACAGTGAGATTATAAAATATGTTAGACCCGTATTTTTTGCTTTATAATTGAAATGAAACAATATTAAGATACGCATTAAAGTTATGAAATAGGAGTACGCTATGTCATACAGAGGTATAAAACTTACCTAAATGTCACGTCGCGTCATTTCTGATTTCGCTTTGACGTATAAATATTTAATCACAAAAAGACCCGTACCCAGCAGTGGGACACTAAAAAGGGTTGAAGTGAAAAAGAAGAAAAATACATGTCCAATATTTTTAATTTATTTATCTGAGATATCATCCCTACTGTTACTTTTAATCCCATCCATTCTAAACTTGGCGTACACTATCGAGATAATTGAAACTAATTCTCGCCAAGCAGACGAAGCCAATTTATTTAAGACAAAGTTATTTTTATTGGCCCATTTCATTCAGTTTTAGAACTATTCCGGTCGATTTTTATTAGTAGGTGTAAGTATATTAGGTACATTGTATATGTGTCTGATCTAAGTCTAGATAAGCTAGACTTTATATTTTTAGCGATATGTCTGCATCTACTACCTATTTACCCAAATTCGTCAGGGTTATTATTGACTCTCGATTCTATTTAAATTGTAAATTTAGATACGAACTTGTTGATTGGTACTCTTCAATACTACACTATCGCATAACCTAAAATTCAAAGAAAGTCAGCTAAATATAACATCCATCAATGCATTAGTTTATGGAACAATGCGTGAAATGACACGGCGCGAATCCGCTTGGTAGTACCTAAAGACTAACCCCTTAATGGAAACCTTTGGGTTTGCCTAAGGTAGAAGGAACTTGTTTTGTCAACAGATACAAGAGACATTCCGTATATGTTGACAAAACAAGTTCATGAACTAATTTCATCTACTTACCGATCACCTCAGTATGATGAACGGATATCATCCTATCAGATTGTGCATGGTGGTTTTTACCGGTATTTAATAATTGGAGACATATTTTAATACAGTTTGAAACATTTCAGATTGAATTAGTGTTGGTGAGATTCGATTAAACAGTAAAACCTCATTAATACGAATTTTAATTTATTTTTTACTTTTAAAATATTTCTTCGCTTCTCACGTTTTGGGTAACGTGTAGGGTATTTATTTAGGGTAGGTATCCTGTGAGGTACCACACGTGATTACAGCCTCGTGGTAAATGAGTTTTACTCACTAGTGGTAGGTTTCCACCGTGGCTAGTCACTATACACCAGGCGCACAAACGTGTTTTGACGTGATGCCTGATGAAGCCATAATTGGGAACGGATCTGGTGGAGTCAGTGCTTTGACTAACAGCAGTTCCTACTTACTGACTGCAAGTGTACTAGTATCTTCGTCTTCATGGTCACTTACAAACAGATGAAACTTAGAACAAACCCGACGCATTTTTTTAAATCTAGTTAATAATTATAGCTATTATATATCTTTAGCTTTTAAACAAAGAAAATCGCATCAAAATTGATTCAATCGTTTAAGCGGTATAAGGCAACAAACGTGTACATAGATACATAGACAAACACTTCAAACTTATATGTCTCTCTCTGGTTTTTGTTGGGAAAATATAAATAGAATAATTAACCGAAGCAGGGTAATGCGTCGAATAATTTATTCATCTATCACTTACGTACGCGTTTATAAATTAGCGAATTGTCACAACAGAACCAGGATATAGAATAATCACAATTACGTAAATAAAATGTCGTAAGGAGGCCAACTAGAGTAACTAAACACGCTAATTTCGGCCTCAAATATAAAGCGAAAGTACAACGCTCTCGCAAATCCATTCAGTACTATTTATAACCAACGATTTCTGTTAATAATATTTATGTCTAGCAGACCCGGCAGACGTAAAGCAGCGCCATCTACCGGGTCTCAGACCTACCGAATATAACCAATAATAAATAATAGGTATCTAACCCGGTTTTTGGCACTTCTTCGGTTTCAAATTTTTCTCTGCGTAAGAACCATCTTCGTACTTAAAGAAATATTTTAAAACAAGAATTAGCGCAATCGGTCCAGCCGTTCACGCGTGATGTCGTGACAACGGAAAACGGGTTTCATTTTTATATAATAAATATAGATTAGAGTTGAAATCATAAAACTGTAACAAGTTGTTTCCCAAATCCAAAACTATTACAACTAGTAAAACTTAGTAACACTTACGGAGTGGCATTTTAACTGAAACAAAAATCCTCCGTACATAAAGAAAGAAAATCCTTTCGTGGTTGAGAATCGATAGTAGTTCCCAAATAAGACGTAGATAACTTTTAGGAATGCAATAAGTAAGTAGGGAGACACATTATGATTCGTATTTCGTTATGTGTTTGTGATTAAGGAATAAAGTATTAAAATAACTATTTCACAACTGGAATGCTTCTACAATAAGCTTTTATTAAATTCTTACTGGATCCATACACAGTTTTAAGTGTCCCAGAAATATGCTGGATTCGACACCTTGTGTTTCTATACATATAGTACCGTCGATCCTTCACAGGATTACAGTTGTGATTTAGTACTTAACCACCTCTTTTCTTAGCAATGGCCTCGCCTTTGTAATATAAAGTCGCTGATTCGATCGCCGGTCGTGCCCACACATCTTTGTGTGAATTGTATAAACGCTGTTGCTCATTATTGGTGAAGGTAAACATCGCGAGGAAACCGGCATACCTAATAACTAATCATTCGGGGACATGTGACATCTACCTACCCGCTCTTAACCAACGTATGTGGATTAAAACCTAAACTCTCTGTCAGTGGAACACTAAAATGGGTTGAAGTGAAGTTAACACCCTTCGTAAACTAAGCTAGACTTTTTAAATTGACATTTAAATATCAACGACCCTTAATTAGAGTCAATCAAATATCCAAGTCGTGTCGTACCCGTATCGTGTGATATAAAACTAGCACAAGGTTCGTACCCGAGCCCCAGTTCTATTGATTACTATTTAATTCGTTGTTAGTGGATACAATTACTAAATTACTCAGTTCCTCTCTACAATGGTTTGTTCGCTAAACCGTCTATAAAAATCTATTAACCGGTCATTTTCGTGGTATAAGTACAGCACTCAAATTTAAATGTATAGCCTTCCTTGGTATATAGGAATTTATAATATTTTTTTTGGGTTCTGTATCAGTCACTATCGATTGAACCCTGTTCAACTTTAACTAGTTCAATATGCTTTTTTAATTTTTTTATTCGACATAAAATCAGCAAATTATGGACGATCTATTCGTAATAATGTCAATAAAAACGCGCAGCGTAAAATTAGCAGTCAGTGATCCCAGCGTACAGCTGATACGCCAGCGCGCGGTAAATTGCGCGTACTGTTTGAATGATCAATAGTTAACGTTTTTCGTTAGCAATTACTTCATTTTTTGTACTAAGACAGATCAAAATAATAAAAAAATAGTGTTAAAATTTGTTTTAGTTTATTTTCATAAAGTTTGCGCATCAGTTAAAAAAGTTTTTCTGTAATATTTAGTACCTATTTGCTACTTTTATTATAAAACGGTTAAAGGTACCTATAAGCAGACAACTTCTCCACACAAAATCTCTTGTTACTTATCCCAGTGTACCTTTTAAGAGTTTTTATGCTATTTAATCTATTAAAACTTGTTTAGTAACTATTTATTTTTGAATGAAATCAAGTACACACAGCTACACATCAGTCTATACATTTCCAGTATAAGCTGATCTCACATTGTATAGGATTTCTGTGCAACGAGAGGTCAGCTTATTTTGGATTTGTACAGCTTGATGTGTACCTATAGCATCTCTAGCAGGAAGTGTAACTAAAACGTTGTAAAAAAAAATCATACTTGTGGCAAACTGCCTGGCGCCTATTAGCTTCTTACCTACATCAAATATACACATAGGTCGTAGGTAAATAGAATGAAAATGGTGCCTTTTGTTAAGAATATAACGCTTCTAGAGAGTATACACATTTGTTCGTAGAAGCAGATGTGATGACCGCATGATGTCACAACCCTCCCCTCCTTTCAATTATCTGATAGTTATTTATTGTAAATAGCGTTCGACTACTATTGATTGCGTGTTTGATATACAGCTTGAGAATATTGCAAAAATATATAATAAGGGTAGATGCGACGGACTGTACGTAACGCCTTCAGATTAGTTGAAGTGACTATTCAGCAGGGCTGGTACAGTCCGCGAGGTTGAGCTTTGGATTTTTGTGAGTGGCGTCCGCAAGGGACGCAGCGCGCCTCAAGCCGATGGTCAAAAAGCAGTATGAACCGGTTTTAACCAGGCAAAGGACGCGTCGTGCGCTAGGCTGATGTAACACCTACAATATGTGCCTGTATGTATGTACGTATACAAAGGCTTCGCGGATTGTAAGAGCTGGATGAGAGTATGTAGCTGCGGATCTGACTAAGTTTCGCGCTTTGGAGAGGCACAAATAGACTGATAATGATAAATCCATTATTTACCTACTTTTACCATAAAAAACATACTAACAACCGAATAAAGAACCTCCTCCTTTTTAGAAGTTATTGAAAATTTCGTATGTTCTATACTTTAGGAAATCTTGCGATACTTACTTTGTATTGACTGACTTTAAAATGGAGGCGGTTTTGGGGAGTTTATATTTATTTTTTTATGTTTTTTCGAGCATAAATCTGAATTCCCCTAGTCCCCTGGTCCCAATAAAAAATTGAAGATTACATTGTTCCTTTTTTTGTCTATAAGTAATAAAAATGACTGTTAAAGATTGATATAGTTTAAGTATGGGATGAGAACCAGACTCTCAGTAAAAGTCCACGATAAATGAAATTGTCCATTTGTACAAGTAATTATTTAATTACACAACTTAACTAAGATAAAGTAGGAATACAGAGGACTCTGGTCTTTATTTTTTAACCGACTTCTAAAAGGAGGAGGTTATCAATTCGACTGTATGTTTTTTATGTTTGTTACCTCAGAACTTTTGAATGGGTGAACCGATTTTGATAATTTTTTTTTTAATTGAAAGCTGATGCTTCCCGTGTGGTCCCATTTCAGTTTGGTTTAGTTGAGAATGGCATCCATGAAGTCGGTTTTTTTTTTGTTAATATTTTAACTTAATATTATTTACACTATAAAGTTGGCAGACAAGCAATAATTTATACAATACGTATATCGGCATCCCTTTCTTTACTTGAATCGTAGAGAGATTTTATTTTTGATAGAGTCCTGTGAGCAGCGTGGCGCAGCGTCACAAGTCTCGCCTATGAATCATTTCGCGGGTTCGATTTCCAGTCGTGCCCACACATCTTTGTGTGATTTGTTTCAATATCGTGAAGGAAATCGGCATATCTAAGAGCTAATTATTCGAGGATGTGACAACCAACCCTCACTTGGCCAGAGTTTGTGGATTAAGGGTTAAACTCCCTCAACTCGTAAGATAGTTGAAAGAAGACCCGATCCCAGCAGAGGGATAATAAAAAGAGTTGAAGTGAAGTCCTGATGTATCTCATATCTATTAGCTTATTAAACATAGTAGGAGTGTTTTTTGGCACTTAACCCACCACCGCAATCCCGTCAATAAGCAAAAGACTTTTTATCTTTTTTCCAAGTTCGGTCCCATACCTAATAGCCGATTTCCATCAGCTTCCCTTTAGGGTTATTATGTAACGCCTAAAAAAATTTTAATGACAACAAAAATAAGTATAGCATCAGTGTACAGTACTTGTAAAGTAATTTTAAGTTAATAATTAAGTTGAGCAGTGTGGTTCCAACTTCGAACCCATTCGCACCTAGGTATGCTAGGTGATCTTAAAATGTTAGTTTTAACTATAGTGAATTTCTTTTTAAGTAATTTTAGTTTCCTATCTGTTCCGCCGTTCACGTAATTAGTGTAAGAACGATCGGTGACGGCAGTGAACATATATTATTTTCGTAAGGAAGAACTTTTTGCTCCGGCTTCCTTTTTCAGACTTACACCCTTCGCCATTGCTACCTAATATTTTATTGTTAGAAAAACTCAATAGGCCGGACTCATTTTAGCTTAACTTCTGACTCAAACATGAACCGGAGACCTCGCTTGTGCGCAAGGTAGCACAACATCAACATGTTGTATATTTTTAATTTTTTTTTATACCTTTCATATTTTATATTCATTTTGTGTTCTCTTATCCATATTCTTCTACTTTTTATGTACTTAAATGTTATTGTAATTGGTAATAAATACCGTTATAACATTAAAGAAAATAAATAAATAAATAAATCAACCGCTACGGACAGTAATTTTAAAACATAACAACCGAATACCTCAAAGTCCTCAACCCTTTTAAAATTTAATATTCCTTATAAGTAAACAGTTATTATTTCATAATTAGTTAATTACTTATAATTCGACTAATTATTTTAAATGTACGTGAGTACATAGAGTCACGATCAAAATAAAGGAACTTCCATCAAAGTAACCGACAAACAACCGACAGTACAGAACTAAATTAATTAATTAACTAATTAAAATCCATTACAAATAATTAGCGTTGTTGATAAAATTGTACGGAATCGATAAGGGAACAGAAACAAAGAGACGACGGAGAATAACCGAACTTTATATTAATTAGTGATTGGAAAATGAGAGAGGTCTGTAATTTGTTGTATTGAACGACGTGCGACGTGCCCTTTTCATTATTTCTATAGTAACTACATTTTATCATTACTACTATGCGTTTCAAATAAGAATAGGATTGCAAATCCGCCATCTTGGACTGGAATGCGCAACAACTTCACATTTTTTTAGTACAGTGAGCAAAAATGTTTGTTTGATACTATAATCACATTTAGATGAAAAAAAAGGCGTATTTCTTATTGCCTTTTGAGTAAGATTGGACATTTGGAGTCGAATATTTAGATACGAACATATTTTAATAACTTCCAACGACAAAAATCGGAGTTTTAAGTTAAAACGTGCGTTTTTATCCGTGTATAATTATGAATTTGTGTGCAAGTTTGTAGTATCCTAGCGCGTAAATTTACTTAGGTAGGTAGCTGCATTGTAACTACATACTTATGTAAAGTTTTCACATAAATCACTTTTCCATACATTTCAAAATAATGTTATTGTCTGTGGTTTGACATTTTGTGCTGGCGCTACTTTTGTTTGGTTTTTGGTATGAAGTTAGCCGCGATCCAGTCCTATTCTTATTTGAAACGCGTATACAGTCCATCAAATCTAAGAGGTACCGTTTGACGTTTCCCTGTTTTCTATTAAATTAGCTGAATAGAGGCGTAATTCACACTATTTTTATTAGCTTTCCTGTAAAATAATTGAATTATGAAGCTATTTTTATTTTAACATAACTTAAACAATTTTCATACAAAAAATAAAATTGTAAATGTACTACGTTTAGAACTGTCAAACGGTACTTCTTAGATTTGATGTCCCTATGTCCCGGTATGCTTAGATCTTTAAAGCTACGCAACGGATTTTGATGCGGTTTTTTTTTAATAGATATAGTGATTCCAGAGGAAGGTTTATAAGTATAACACATTGCACCCGTGCGAAGCTGGGGCGGGTCGCTAGTTAACTATAATTAAGTACTAGCTTTTATCAGCGGATATACGTATATCGGCATCCCTTTCTTTACTTGAATCGTAGAGAAGAGATTTTATTTTTGATAGACCTGTGAGCAGCGGTGGCGCAGCGTCACAAGCCTCGCCATTAAAATATAAGGTCACAGTTCCGATTCCCAGTCGCGCACACACATCTTTGTGTGAATTGTAACATCGCCGCTGCTAAATATCGGTGAAGGAAAACATCGTGAGGAAACCGGCATGTCTATGACCTAATCATTTGATGGCATGTGACATCCCACACTTGGCCAGCGTGTGTGGATTAAGGCCTAAACTCTCTCAACTTGTAAGATAGTTAAGAGTAGACCAGTGCCCAGGAGTGGGACACTAAAAGAGTTGAACTGATTGAGCAGCGGTGACGCAGCGGTATCAACCTCGCCATTAAAATATAAGGTCGCGGTTTCGATCCCGGTCGTGTCCCCACACATCTTTGTGTGGGCGGATAATGTAGAGAGAATGTAGTACCTACAACATCATGAAGTGGCCAAGCGTTTAAATGTTCATTATTCATATACTTCATTGATCCGACTAGGCCACATGATGGAGCCAGTTGATAATTTCCATATCATGAGATGGTTGGTCATCTCATAAAAGTAATCCATTCTACGATATAGCCACGACACATATACAGCAAAACATTTTAACCACTACGCAAATTCTACGAAAATAAAGTTAAACAATTTTAATAAACACATAATGTATTGTCTTACATTTACGCGAATATCACTCATTGAAATAAAACTAATTTTTAACGGATTTTATCGCGATTTATTTTAAATTTTAAATCCCCCGACGTTTCAGTCTTTTCAGACTTCATGTTTACGGGTGATTCTAAAATAAACCGCGATAAAATCCGTTAAAAAGTAGTTTTATTTCAATAAACACATATTTTTTACTTTATAATTCGTAGTACAAAAAATGTAGTTGGTACTTAATCGCTAATAAAAGGGGTTTACTTTCATACTGTCACCGCGTGCTGCCGTATCAGCTGTGCGCGCGAGGGTCACTGGCCGCTAATTATACGCCGCGCGCTTTCATCAATATTATTACGAATACTTAAAATAATTTATTGAACAATTGAAGAAAATCTGTTCTACAAAACACAAAAAAAAAGATTCCGCTATTTATATAGTTTGCCTGTTTAAACTCGGATTCAAATACACCATACAATTTTATCCCGTATCTTGTACCTGTTGCGTCGACACGTGAGCGTAGCCCCTCCCAGCGCAAAACCAAAAACCATTCCGCTTACCCTTTATGTAGTTAAATGAAGCCTGTTTACCGATTGCAAGCTATCCTACTAGTATAGACAGCATTTTGTGTGATGTTTGCCACGGTTCCACTTTAAAACGACAGCGGAGTTAGATACGATTACGATTTACTTAAGCTAGAAAAGGTTTCAAATCAGCTCATCGATTTTGAGATCGTACTTAATCAAATATATGAATAATCGAATAGCATATTAAAAAAAATTCTTATATAAAATAAAAGCAATCTATCTAAATATATAAAAGAGGAAACTGACTGACTGACATATCAACGCAGAACCCAAACCGCTGGGTCTGGAGACTCCAAATTTGGCACATACGTTCCGGAGTCTAGGGGTGCACTAAGAAAGGATTTTTCAAAACTCACCCTTTAAGGGGGTGAAACGGGGTTCCTCAAATAACAAATAAAACAATGTGATAAAGGGTTCTTATAGATCTGTCACTTGGCTAATTTTTATCCTAACACCACGCGGGCGATGCCGCTGGCGGAAGCTAGTATAAAATAAAAAAAGATAAAAAGTATCATATCAGTGTGACTCATCAGTGTCAAACATGGACATTGCTATGTAAACGCTGTAAGTACCTACCAGAGGCGACCCACAGCGATGTTCGCATTTTCACAGAGTGACGCCAGGCGCCAAGGTTGCTGAAAGAGCCAAACCTTCATCATCAAAAGTTGACACATTACTGCATTATTAGCTTTTGCACGCGGTCCCCTCTACCGAGGTACTTACATGAACAGTTTGTATGCATATACTGTTCATGTTTCGCGTTTGTGTGTAGCTTATATGTACTTGTACATTTGTAAAGACGTTTCAACTTTTACATGGGTGCTGTACGTGGTTACCCCCCCCCAAACACTGGTTGTATTGTAACCTTTGTCGCTATGTGTCGAATGATTGTTATCGCGATGTATCCATACAAACCAAGATATTGATTACCTACTAGTAAGTTTTTAATAATAACCACCCAAATTAAGTCCTTATTTTATTGAAGAAAGCTAAACTTTACCAAATAACTTCTAAATTCTTCAAGTTTTGTTCAAAACCACTTATAACAGTTGATAATACTCGTTAATTATAATCGATAAATTAATCGTAATCGTTAACAATCTAGAAAACGATGCGAGTAATTTCAAGCTCTAACATTTTTAACTAATTGTCATTTACTAACATTCTATAGCCTACTATTTATATTAATTAAAAAATGGATGTTGCTTTTTTGGAAAAACTACTGACATGATTGACTGGCCGGTGGCGTGGTCGGTAAGATACTTGCTTTTCACGCCGCAGGTCGTGGGTTCGATTCCCACCCGAAACAAACATTAGTAATGAACATTTGTGTTTGTGTCAAGTCTGGGTGTAAATATTTATTATAAGTATACAATACATTTACAAAAGAAAAGTATTATATGTATAACAGCTATAACTTTAATAATTTATTTGTAACATGGTGTAACGATTTCAATCCGACCCTGCATGTTTGTTTACAACGTAGTCCGTCTGTCCATTTTTGTTGCAATGTGGGTACTGCTCTTGCTTAAAATAAGCTTACCCACTTTTTATTGATGTACTTTTACGCGGGTGGTTTTTGTACTTGATAAGGGAAGACACTAGCCTCCACGACACAGGGAATCCTAGTGTGGGGGCTAGTGCACTAAAACATATTATTGTATTTTGTTTTGTAATAATAAATTTATCTTTATCTTTATCTTTATCTTATAGTATATACCAGTTATCTGGTTTCCATAACACAAGCTCTGCTTAGCTTGGGACCAGATGACCGTGTGTGTTGATGTCCCAGAATATTTATTTATTTATTTATTATTTATCTATGATTTTAATAAAAGCTTTCAAATCTGTAAGATAGATGACGACAAGGTATAAATAACGTATTTTAATAAGTCCATCAGTAAGATTATAAAAAAAATGTTAGACACGTATTTTTTTGCTATAATGTTGTAATAAAACAATACACGCATTAGAGTTATGGAGCAGGGGTGTTGCGAACATTCGGAAATGCAAATGCGGAACTTCCGCATAGGTTTGGACATCTGCATCTGCATCCGCATCCGCATTAATTAATGCAGATGTTCATGCGGATGCGAATATCATGCAAGTAGCGACAAGAAAGAAATTGGGCGAGCCCGGCGACTGCTATTATAATGCTCCTATTTTTAATTTCACTTACTAATTTAAGAACCAGTAGGTGTTTAATATAAAAATAGATACTTATGTTTGATTTGATTACAATAAAAATGTTAATAATTAAGTTATCATTGTTTTAATTCTTCATTATTTACATAATATCTTAAAAATCCGCATCCGCATCCGCATCCGCGGATGTGAGCTTTCAAAACTCCGCATCCGCATTCGCATCCGCGGATGTGAAAAAATCTGCATCCGCAACATCCCTGTTATGGAGTGCGAGTGCACTACGTTATACCTCTGTATGAAAATTACCTAGGTCTGAGGTCACAAGATTTGCTTGAACTTATCGTCGAGATGTATACCCGTGTGTACTGTGGGCCATAAACTATTGTTTCTTAACTTGTAACCAAAGTAAATATGCTTATTATTATTTCAATTATGATTATTTTTCTTTTTAATTTGGTTAGCATGAGAGGGGCGCATTAACTCAAACAAACGCAAAACTGATATTAACGGTTCATTTTCTATAGGAAACAATTATTTCGATTCCTTATTTCGATAAGAATCGGTAACCAGAAAGAAAATATTATAAAATTTCAGAATAATTCCTTCGAAAAACAAAAATAGGTTTAGGTACCATTTTTTTACATTGAACAGATTGACTTTATTATTATGTTGAATTTATTTTGTTTAGCGAAATACTTTTTGGTGGATACTTTTTTATCATTGTCTATAATCCTATTTTAAATATAGATTTGGGATTAGAGTATATCCAATATCTATGATTTTAAACATCGCTGTACGTACCTACATGAACCATGTATTATTAGTAGGTACTTATTATTATGTGTTATATATGTTGTGTTATTTTAAAGAACATCAAAACGTGTTCGCTTGAGATCAATAACTATAAATTAAAAAAATTACGAAACCTAACTAGGAGGCTCAATTTAAATAACTTCAACTCTTTATTAAATACCGTTTTAAACTTTACGATGCAAGTTGTACTCAGATACCTACACAGACATACAAATACACCCCTTTTTTATTGTAGGTTACTAAAAAGCTTATAAAACCGAAACAATCCTCTAGCTAGTGAACAAAATTGCGTCTATTTCTGTAGCCGTCAATCTGAGTTAGTTTGTCTCAGACTATCGATGTTTGTCCTCAGAATAAGACCAATTTATTTCTCGCTGCTCAGTTTACAGCTGTTATACTAGACTGGACATATTGTTAGGCAAAAATAACTTGGATAATGCCTGGTTTTCGTGTTAGATATAAGTTTATCAATATTTAACTTTTACTAAAACATATTGAAATGTTATTAGATGCCTTCATAAAACTTTTTTGAAATTTCGGAATAGCTACCCAAACCTTAAAAAATAATTAAATTTTCAAATCCTAAATCTAGTCTGAAGATAGTTAAAGGGTGACTGTGTATGAAAGAGCCTGGCTTTGAAAGAGCCGACATGATTTTTTTGTAATCGTATTATTTTATTTTTATGACAGTTCTAGTCTAGTTCTATGACAGTTCTAGGAAAACAAAATTAGTTTTCGTAGAACTGTCATATTTTTGTGAGTTTTCTATAGATAACCAGTGTTGCTTAGAGAAAGATAAATTAAACTATGGTAGTATATAAGTAAGTTCGAAAAAATCATAACAGCTCTACATAATATGCTCGAACAACCGCAAAAAATTGTATTAAAACATATATTGCCCTATAATGAGTGTTTAAAGCGATTATGTTTCCGTTGACAAACCAAGATACATGTATCTTTATTCAACGGAATGACCATTGTTTTGAACTGTCATAATAGGGCACCTGAATTAATAACCTAACTTTTGAAATTAGCTAAAAACATTAACTATAACCATCATTTACTTGCTCTTCACTTTTACAAACAAAAATACTTAAATAATTTTACTAATTTTGTATGTTTGGGTATTTATATTAAATTAAAAAACCAACACCAAAAACACGTAGTCGAATATTAAATAAGTTTTAAGAAAACAACAAATTTACACACGTAGGTCACAAACACACGCAAACATTAATTGTTGCTAATTAATTTATTACAAGTATTAAACAATTAACTGTATCTTGATGGACTCTATCGAATTCAGGACGCCATATTACTTTGATACTTGGCCAATTGACTTATCTTTGAAAGCTAATTAATGGGTGTGCTCATCACGCGATGTACTCTAATTGGACGAAAACAAACGTCATTTTGTTATTAGTTTTTCATTTTATTGAAAGGATAGAATATTTTGGTGATAGGATGATAAAATTAATAAATGAAAAACAAATTTTAAACGGATACAGTCAACAAGTCTGAATTGGAAACTATATTTGAATTACGAACATTATTCCAATTCGAGAGTTGAATGTGAGTGAACTTCCATAGATTAAAATAGATTTATCAGTCAAATATAAAAACTTTTCATACAAATCTTGTTTAAATACAATTCCAAATTATTCTCTTACGCGACTGATATTTGCTTTGATAACAAAGTCCCTTGAAACAATAAAGATTGAAAAAAAATCTAATTCATACTGCCACAGATTAACACATACGTACAGCGCCATCTAGTTCCAAACTAAGCTAATATTATGTATGTCTGTATTTAGTATATTAAGTATACAGTTAACTATATTCTATTTCACTATATTTGATGTATGAACCCGCGTACTTTATATCCAAAGGCGAGGCCAGTACCGCCGTGCCGCCTGCTCACCTAAAGCCTTAAATAACTGAAACCTACATGGACCACCTTAACCGGAACTAAGTAACATAGGAAGGAGGTGCCCAGACAAACCACAAAAGCCTTAGAATATGTAAGGAAGGTGGTATCTTACCTCTTCCTAGTATATACTATAGTCATTTGATACTGAATCAAATCTGAAACCTATAAACAAGCAATTCTTGTAAATTATATAACTTCACTTTACTTCACTTCAACTCTTTTTAGCGTCCTAAAGCTGGGTACGGGTCTTTTCTCAACTATCGTATGAGTTGAGAGAGTTTAGGCTTTAATCCACACACGCTGGCCAAGTACGGGTTGGTGGATGTCACATCTCCTCGAATGATTAGTTCTTAGACATGCCGGTTTCCTCACGATGTTTTCCTTCGCCGATATGGAGGAGCGGCGATGAAACAATTCACACGAAGATGTGTGGGCGCGACTAGGAATCGAATCCACGACCTTATCCTAATATACATTTATATTTTTTTTATTCTTCGAGAGGCTGGCGCTTGACTACAACTTGCCTGATGTTAAGCAATGATGCTCTACGATGGAACGCGCCAGCCCAGTATACCGATTCACTCGCGATTACGAATGATTATCGGTGAGAAGGTGGCAGTGGAATGAGCCCCCATATGGCTAAAAACCTTAAAGGAGTAACAATTCCGACCCGCCCTCTCTACATTGTGTCACCAGACATCGCACCGGAACAAGGCAAGACCGCTTGGCGGTGCGGCTCAATCTGGTGGGTGGTCACTAACCACGGCCCAAGCCTACCACCAGTTGATTGTCACCTGATTTGCACCACCCGGGGACCACGTGTGAGGATTCAATTAAATGTCTACACCCACGGACGAAGGGGATACATATACATAAATATTTATACAATTAAATACCTAATGTGAATCTCAGAAAAGGCATATCAGGGAAATATCTTTCTAATGATATTTAATACGCAGGGATTTCGGAGCGATTAATCGATCTAGTTAAGTTTCAGTTTTAGAAAACGTCGTCTTATTCGTATTAACGTATAGTGAACAACTGCTATAAAATCACTATAGGCCGACCGTTTAACTCGCGTATCGCCTATCGCCAAGATTCTGACTCCTCAAGCTGCACAGACAGTGATGATGATTCAAGCGATATGGATATTAGGGACGAAAAGTCTTACATTACTTTTATCTGTAGTTAAATAGTTTTTTAAGAGATTTAATTAATGTTTTATGACTTTGTACCTCAGATGCGATACGCGAGTTAAACGGTCGGCCTATACCTAGAATACGAACGCTAATTTTGCGTCAACGTACATGGGAAATTGGGTGGTCCCGAAACGAGATGATCCCGGTTCGAATCCAGATGATAACATTAAAAAAAGTTCTTAGAAGTATGAATAAACAAAACATAGATACCGATGACGATGAAATCGAATTCGATTTTATTCGATTAGTAGATATGGAATTTTACGTAAACATCACAATTGGCGGTAATTATTACGTCTGTGACATCAATCTATAAAGTTAATCAATTTGTTTGCCTTATACAGGGTGCCTGGTATTTTGAGTAAAATTCTTTACCACGTAGCTCAGCGCCAGTGCTCATGATTACTAACAACTTTCCCAAACAAAATTTATTTTAGCAACTTTCATAATGAATTTTGTTATTTTATATTGAGCCGCGTAGTAGACACGACGTTAATGGGCTGCGCTTTGGTAACGATCGTTGTTTCTACTGCACGGTTCTGAATAAAATTACTGATTTATTTTAAAATAATTTTGTAATCTGCACTGCCACGTGGTAAAGTTTATAATTTGTATATTTTAATTTTTATAAAGCCTTTATTCAGACCCATATTACAACTAAGTTTAAGAATGGAAGAAGAGAAAAGACCACGAATTGGCAAACATAGCGTAGGACATCTTCAGATTAGGTGGAGTGAAGCCCTCAGAAAGTCGGCCGGCAAGATCTGAATGAGAAAAGCCGCGGGTCGTGCTCAGTGACGTGCTTTTGGAGAGATCTATGTCCAGCACTGGACTAGAATAAGCTAATGATGATGATGAAGGTGATATGATAGAACAATACACAAAAACTTGAATTCAATGTAAATCTTATTACCTACTTATTATTTGAAAGTCTGTTTGCCAGTCGTCAAAGGCTTCCTCCTCCAACCTTTTCCACTTAGTCTTTCTTGAGCCACCCTGTTCCATGTGACGCCTACCACTTCTCTTAATTCGTCATCCCATCTTTATTGTGGTCTACCCCTTTTTTCTTTTACTTTCTCTAGGATACCATCGGATCAGAATTTAGCTGGTATATTACTCTA
Organism: Meganola albula; assembly: GCA_936450015.1. Taxonomy (NCBI): domain Eukaryota; kingdom Metazoa; phylum Arthropoda; class Insecta; order Lepidoptera; family Nolidae; genus Meganola; species Meganola albula. The sequence goes on along the minus strand of OW388155.1, from coordinate 3,854,629 downwards.
ATTATCCACCAACCCGCACTTGGCCAGCGTGTGTGGATTAAAACCTAAACTCTCTCAATTTGTAAGATAGTTGAGAGAAGACCCGTGCCCAGCAGAGGGACACTAAAAGGGTTGACATGACGTGATTAGACTAATTTATTGATTTATTTCTGGGCGTTCGCGATGCACAACGAAATTACTCTACTACTTACTCTAATGCGGCTCTTTATACTCACCCCTAAGCGATAGAGATATGCATGTTTTCTTATGAATTTTGCGCCAGTGGAAAGTAGGGGTTACAATAATACTAATATAGTGGGACATTAATACGCACGGCCATCTGATCCCAAACTAAGCAGAAGCTTGTACTATGAAAACCAAATAACTGGTAATATACTACTTAAAATACTTTTCTTTTGTAAATATGTACATACTTATATATGGATAATTACATCCAGACTCACGACAAACAGACGTGTTCATCACAATATTACTAACAAATGGATTCACTTCAACCCTTTTTAGTGTCCCACTGCTGGGCCCGGGTCTCCTCTCAGCTATCTTACTAGTTGAGAGAGTTTAGGCCTTAATCCACACACGCTGGCCAAGTGTGGGTTGGTGGATGTCACATATCCTCGAATGGTTAGTTCTTGGACATGCCGGTTTCCTCACGATGTTTTCCTTCACCGATATTGAGCAGCGGCGATGGAACAATTCACACAAAGATGTGTGGGTATGACTGGGATTCGAACCCGCGATCTTATATTTCTAAGGCGAACCCCGTACCACTGCGCCACCGCTGCTCAACAAATTGATTGTGTTGCCCGAAATTAAAGAAATTTGAATTTGAACTAGTTACCAGTCACCCTTCATAAAGTAGGTGAGCTGCGAAAAACAATCGTTGTATCGGATATGATCTATTACTTCCCCTAAAAAATCATCCTAACATCATCAAACAGCAATAAGATTGCGAAACACAACACAACTAGTTATAACTTAACAAAACGAAATTCGGTATTCGACTTCGCCGGTAAATGGTGAAACGATTGCCAATTTACCAACCCTACCCCTTCTTAATTGACACAGACTACTCCTTAAGCTAAGACACTGTTCACATTATGTCGACAGTTTTATCGTTTGCGATAATCGGTCGGACTTCGTCTGCTAAAGAAATGTTTTTCGAAAGTTCACATTAATAATTGAACATGTATTCAAACAAAGAAAGTATGAAAACGTATCCAACATACAATGAGAAGTTTAATGACATAGACACGTCACTTCAACCTTATTAGTGTCTCACAGCTGAGCACGGGTCTTCTCTCAACTGTCTTACGAGTTGAGAGAATTTTAGTTCTTAGACATGCGGTTTCATAATGATGTTTTCCGTCGCTAATATTAACCAAGGATCGAACCCACGAACTTATATTTCAAACGCGAGGCCGATGCACCGCCGCTGCTCTTTCTTTCTCTTGAAAAGAACAGAATACCGCGTGATGAGATTATAATATTGTACCCCTGCAAAGTCGGAGTGTGCATACGATAATTTTGTCGTCTCCGTAAGTCGGTTTGCTGTGAACAATCTTAAGCTAGCGGGAGTATAGCGAAAGTAATTTGTCATCGGTTAGCTTAACATAGTGTAGGGGAAGGAAGGGGGGAGGTATTCGCGGGCCAACCTCCGCGTAGGAAGCACGTCTCTACTAATGACATCCCGCATAATTAGGAGCCGCCACCATCTACTAATTACATAAATTGCCCACTAAACTTGGCTATAATTTTGCTTCGCGTTTAAACGGTAACTGCTTCAGATGGTACGGATTGGTATTTCAATGTGATGAAGATAAGGAGATAATTTTATTCAGTCGGTAGTTTGTTTATGGTATTTTATTGATAGTCCTATTTAACCCTCAAATAGGTAGATCTAAATATCGAGTATCAACCCTTTCTATTTTCTCACTAAAACTTCATAAGTTACAGGTACTTCTAATAACTACAAGTAAAGTGAATTCCAAATACTATCATGTAGGCGCATAAAAAATATTAAATTAACAGTTGCACTAAATGATGCCGAAATCTTCAGAACGTGTGTCGACGACATTGTACCTACTCTGTAGGATACACATGTCATGGCATACAATTCTCAGGTTAACGCCAATTTTTATGGACAGCATTAATTTGGCATTATTATATTGGACTTAAGTCTTTATAAAGCTCTTGAACATAAGTTTGTACTTAAATGTTAAAATGTTTAATTACATTTGCTTCTCAACAGATCAACCGACAATCAGCCAATCGTCCAGTAACGTTGTTGACGGCATCAACTTAGAAGACATCAAGGAGTTTGCAAAGGCTTTCAAGCTACGGCGTCTAGGCCTAGGCCTTACTCAGACCCAAGTGGGCCAGGCCTTATCAGTCACAGAAGGTCCGGCGTACAGTCAGAGCGCTATTTGCAGGTAATATTTATGTTTAGTATCATAGCTTTTCTGTTTTGTCTGTGAATAATGGCTTTTTAAACACAAATTCTTTGCAGTTATTTACACAATCTGTTGTGCTGGATAAAATGTCTTAAATGTAATAAGTAAATAAAAAAACAAACAAATCTGGATTAGTTTTACAAAACTAAAAAAGATATTGACACTGAAAAAGATAAAAAACATCAAGAATACGTAATGGTTTAAGCAAATTGAATTTTAATAAAATATCTAAAGACCAGGGACACAACAGAAGCTTAATCATCAATGTTGGCACTTGAAATTGTTGTTGTTAAAACAGTAACTTATTTGAATGTAAGAACATAATTTACCTACCTTTATTCTAAGAAGGCAAAGGCGCACGCTTGATAAAATATCGTGAACATACAAAATTATAGGAGTGTTGAAACAATAAAGCAAGGTTTCTAGCTTTCATAGCAGCCAATATAGAGCCAGCGATACTGATTTGTATAACAGTTCACTAATAGAGGGCACTTTTAGGACAGGGTACAAGTAGTTGCACCATAAATATACGACGATACATAACAAGGGAATCATACAACGGGCTTCACTGATTTCAAATTATAGCTACCTCAAATATTTTCTAGTAGAAAAGTAGCCTTATAATCGTTTTTCACAAACGTCGACACGCAGGCCGACGCTCAGTTATCATTCAACTTTTTAATATCGTTAATTGAAGTGATTTGTAAAACAGCATGACTCCTTTCATTGCTTACAATTCGTTTAATTAATTACCATTCGGGTGGCTTCCGTTCTGTTCTGTCGTGGCTTATACCATTTTTTTACTCGGCTAGGCGCGGGCGTTTTTCTAATTATATTTCGCTGTTATTTCTACTTAATTAATTGTTGCGTACAAGGAATTTGTATCAATACGTAATGGGTTAATTGCCGCAGTAATTTAGTTCCCGAGAAAAAATGCAAATTATTTAACACCTGGATCAAATTTTACACTCCATTATACATTTTTTGATTTCAATTCTTGAATTTTATTACAAAAGTTCACACGATACGTGTAATAAACATGAAGTATGGTATTTCAAACTTTCTTAATTATTGGCATTTATTTTTTGCAATTACAAGTGTTAGGTTTGAATTTTATGCTCAAATTGCCAGAGCAACAGGTTTGTCGACCGCCTAAAGAGTATCTTAGACATTTTTTCTTACGTTACCTATGCTCCGTAAATCGGCAAATTAATCACGCTTCAGACAACTTTACGCTCATAATGTTTAATTGAATCAAATCATTCGAAACAACATTGCCCCGAACAAATCGAATTTCGATGCAAAATGGAATGCGACAGGCACAAGCCGAAGGAAATTTCAATTCGTAGCCACCCCCCCGACCTCCTTCGTATAATAAAATCATTAATCGTTACTTCTGTTCCAGTTAATTAATTATCTTGCCGTAATTACTTTTTTCGTGTAATTAAAAAGAGTAGAATGCCCCTGTCTTTGTTCTGTCGTGATTTCATTTCCCATTAATTTTTCTTTCGTCTCCCTCCAATTTGGTGTCGTGACGTCGCTACATAGTAGTTACCCCTTTCATTATACTGGACTTAATTAATTTGCATTTTAATTAAAACATTATTATTGTATTAAAGAAATGAAACCCCCATCAATAAATTTATTTCATTTCAAGTCAATTACGCTCGACTTTTCGTTACTTATATGATTGTTATTAAACTGTGTTCAACTCATATTATTTAAAGTATCTAGCCACATTGAAATCGAACAACGTAGGTAGTAGAGACTTGAATTGTGATTTAAGTAAAATATCAGTATTTCTTCATGTTAATTTAATGAGATGCACTTTACAATAACAACTGATGTATCTCTGATAAAATCAGGCATGGTCATTGCCACTCGGATCGGTGTCAATAACAAAATATTGAATTAACCATTAACCTCAGACCGTTCATTACAATTTCATATGAAGCTCAACACGTCAACGTCTTTTGTACAAGCATAATATTAATAAATATCCTCTATAAACGTCAACGACCTAATCTTGAACAAAACACTGAAATAATAGAGCTGACATTTGTTAAGAAAAGTAAAGAACTTTAACCCATTAACCACTAATGACTTGTAAAAGCGTCAAAGGTACCTAATTAGAATTTAGAACACAGACCATGATCACGGTTTGTGGCGTCATCATATTTTGTCATCAATGGTTATCATTTGCCAAATTATATAGAAAATTTGGTCGGCAATGGAAGCCAGCATTTTTAGTGGCGGAACATTATTAGTTGTAAATTTACTTCATAAAGTATTTAATGAGTTACAACTTTAAGTATTAATTTCACATTTCTAAGTGTATCAGAGAGCGTGCGACTTTGTTCCTTATTCTTAGATTGTTAAAGATCTTTATTGTAGTAATCCTGGTTCCATCAAGTCTATCACCCACTGGATCCGACATATCTAACATATTATTTGTTACCGTCCCCAGTGCCCTGGCTTCGCAGATGCTAGCAGCTCAGCTGTCTTCACAACAACAAAACATGTATGTGTTTTGTTTTTATCCATACTATCTACAAATTTATCTTTATCCAATCCCGCTTCCTTTAAAATTATACTTTATAAGTTTACTTGAAACTAGGATAAAGATAAATTTGAAGACATTTAACATAATATATTAAGTAGTTACATGCTTTGGCTCCCCTTTATCGGCCGAGTCCACACGCAGAATGTCTTTAAATCAAAATGTTTCAACGCTGTTTAATGTAATCTTATCTCGATCGACGATCCGTGCATACCTTTTGAATGTATGCCGTATATAATTATTTGTAATTACCGGTTTTGACGTTCTTTCTTTTCCTTTTCACACGTGTACGGTATTTGCATTCGGGTAATTACAGCTAAGGCGCTATACATCATACGACCGAGTTACATTTTGATGTTAAGACAAACGCTCTACACTAATGCGCCGGCTACCAAACCATGTCGGTTCGACACTATGAGTAATCGCCTCGAGAACTTTATCACTCACATTATTTGTAACATCTCGATGAGTAATATCTAACTTTCCATCTAATATAGCATGATGTATTATTTCATTACTCTTATTTTTATTTAATATTCATTTTGCGCAATCAAAGCCAGGGCATTGGCATACGTTACCTTTCTAAGCAGATTTGTTATTTTATTGTTACCGTGTTCGGTATTAATCAAACTGATTACCTCGGCATCTAAATTGCCTATTGTTTTTTTCTCTCTGTCTAAAATCGTTAACGCAATGTCAATGTCCTGTGTTTATGGTTCTGTTAATTTGATCGGGTTGTAGTAGCTTCGCGTTCGTTTGACCGGTGCTCGCAGGCAACACTCTAACATTACATTTATGTTCGATACAGATTTGAGAAATTGGATATAACACCAAAAAGTGCGCAGAAAATCAAACCGGTGCTCGAACGTTGGATGAAGGAAGCAGAAGAGAGGTAAATATTTGTTTGAGTGATTGTTCGTGTTCGTGAGATATTTGGCCTAATGCTTAGCAACGTTAAAGACATTTCTCAAATCTGGACTAACTGCTTCACGGGCTAGGGTTTATGTTTATTTGTATTTATTATCTAACGTCTGTTTTAATCCTACGTCTAACTCCCGCCGTTGTTAGGAATAACTAATTTCCGTATCGTCTCGAAATGTGTTGTTCCTAATTTAGCTACCGTTTGCTTTATTTACACGGATACATTACTAACTTATTTCATTATGCATGCATGTTTTAGTTTAGTTTCTAGTGTTATATTTATGCGATCATTCTACGTTGTGCTCCGGACGCCTTTCAGCGCCCTGAAAAGCGCAGAAGTTGACAAAACTGTAGTCAAAACATAGACTTAATTAAAAAACTGAAAGTAATTTTAATAACTACATCAGTTTCTGTAAACTTACGACCTTATTTTATATCTAGGCTGACGCTTAGTGAGAAATTTTAAATTCCTTTAAAAAGTTTCACCTTAATTTTAAATGTTACCGGCAAAATATGACATAGATTAGAAAGATAGATGGTCTTTTTTGACAAATTCATAATAATTTTGAACCCAGACTATACCTATGTGTTTTTAAATAAAATAGTAAAAAACCCTTTAATAATTACATATTTTCGGATGAAATCTTCTTATTGTAAGAAGTAACGAAAAAAACAATCTATATAAATTAAAAAAAAACTGTTTTACCTATAACGGATTTTATCGCGGTTTATTTTAGATTTTAGATTCCGACGTTCCAAAGTCTTTTCAGTCTGAAAAGACTTTAAAACGTCGGGATCTAAACTCTAAAATAAACCGCGATATAATTTGTTATAAAATAGTTTTATTTCAATGTGTGTTATTCAAAGCAGTGCCACCCGGTAGGTGGCACTGCTTTACCGGGCAGAACGTAGTCGTCTGCGGCAAGCAGTAGCAAACATAATTTTCCTAAAACGTCAACGTTATGTAAAGATTCGTTTAGAAATGACGGTACACCCGCAAGCACTTGTGATTATTGTAAAAAATATTTAGGAAGCAAAGAGAAACTTTTACTACAGCAGCGTTACTATGTTAATTGAAAAATTCACTTGGGGTACACGCCGCACTTGACATCCTTTGTTTACGCTTCTGTATCGTATGACAATAATAGACGGCACGTGCTAAGGTGATACAATACAAAGGTGTAACTACCTAAGTGACTGGCCTGTTAAAAGCTTTCTATAGTGTATGGATCTCAAGTTTTTATCTAGATACTGGTAAGATTTCAGGATTATTCCTACAGGAGGCAAAACTGACAGCTTAATAACCATAACACAATGTAAAAAAGCCAGCATCGGTACAGGCCTCACCTTAGAAATATAAGGTCACAGGTTCGATTCACGGTCGTGCCCACACATCTTTGTGTGAATTGTTTCATCGCCGCTGCTCAATATCGGTGTAGAACATCTTAAGGCAACTGGCATGTCTAGGAACTAATCATTCGAGGACATGTGTCACCCACCAACCCGCACATGGCCAGCGTGTGTGGATTAAGGCCTAAATCCTCTCTACTCGTAAGATAGTTGAGAGGAGACCCGTGCCCACCTGAGGGGTACAAAAAAGGTTGAAGCGAAATGTAAAAATAAATATACTCGTTAATGACGCTTTGAGACGTCGAAAAGGAACAGGACTATCGATTTGGCATCGTGAAACACATTATCAATGCAGCACTAGTTTAACATTGCAAATAGGTACATTGAATTTACAAAACCCCTTGGTGGTAATTTTTAACGACCGCTCCGTAGTACTTGAATTAATGTTGGCGCAAGATCTCGTTAATTATTAACAACTTAGTGTTATAGAACAGTGTTAATGTAAAACAGTGGTGTTTTATTTAAACTAGCGATTGGTAGACGTTTATCTTTAATAGACATTTGTCTAACAAAAATGGCGATTGCTTTTGTTGTTCAATTACATTTTTTTTTATTCTGCGGTAGGCTGGCGTTTGACTACAACTTGCCTGATGTTAAGCAATAATGTAGTTCACGATGGAACGCGCCAGCTTAGTATACCGATTCACTCGTGATTACGAAATAATTATCGGTGAGAGGTAGCAATGGAATGAGCTCCATGTGGTTAGAAACCTTAAAGATGCAACAATTCCGACGCACCCTCTCTGCATAGTGTCACCAGACATGGCAACGGAACACGGCAAGGCCGCTTGACGGTACGGCTTTGTCTGGTGGGTGGTCACTAACCACGGCCGAAGCCTATCACCTTGATACCTACCAGTTGATTAAAAAATACATAGAACCCTAAATTTTTAACCTTCTATCACCAACCCCTATAAGATGAGAAATACGCGGTACGAAGGTAGCTGGGGCAGCTAGTATTTTATAATTTTAAGCTGCCCACACACGGCCGATTTTTCCACCGATAAAATGACTGATTTCGTGCCATTCAATACTAAACTCAAAGCCACGCGTTGAGTCGGTTACAAAATCGGTAATAAAAATCGGCGTTGGATGGACAGCCTTAACTTTAATGCATTAAATACAATTTTTTTATTTGTATAAGACATAATATATTTTATTTAATAAGTAGGATTCTTTAGGTTTAAGTTAAATTCATTTATGTATTCATTCAAATGAACGGAATTATGAAACCAGAGCAAGGCTTGTTTATAACGTCTGTGGATAAGTATAAATTAAAATTAATATCTCATCTTCGTACTGTCACAATATTTACCTTTTTCTTTGAGGGGAAACTTTTACAGTCCATCAAATCTAAGAAGTACCGTTTAACAGTGTTCTAAACGTAGTACATTTAAAATTTTATTTTTTGTATGAAAACTGTTTATGTTATGTTAAAATAAAAATAGCTTCATAATTCAATTATTTTACAGGAAAGCTAATAAAAATAGTGTGAATTACCCCTCTATAAAGCTAATTTAATAGAAAACAGTGAAACATCAAAAGGTACTTCTTAGATTTGTTCAATTGTAATAGGTCCCACCGTATTAGAAGCGTGACATAGTGGGTGTGACACTTCAATAAAGTTTACTCTTTACTTTAGTTTACTTTACCTAGTGGTCTACGATATAGAATAACTCCCGTACTCATAAACGTCTTATAAGCTCATTATAGCTAAAATTGGTTTATAATTCGTTTGTCTTTGTCTGCCATCTTGACATATACTAGTAAGAAAGAGACAAAGTACATTTAAACTAAAGAGTTTCATAAGATTTTTATGAATAAGGCCATATGAATGTATCTATTTGTAAACATTCTTCTTGTTTGTTGTACACAAAACTCTTACATAGACAATTTATAAATAGGAATCAACACATGTATGTTCCTCTTTGAATTCTTTTCCCAACTGCGGCTGCGGTTCTAACGCGTTATATTTAGGTACATCAAATCTGACAATCAGCATACCGTGTGTCAATGTTTTTTCTTACATAGACATGCATATGCTTTATGTCGTTATACTTCTTCTTCTTCTTTTAATTATGGCCTCTGCAGAATTATTCCGCTATTTTTCCAATGTCAAGTTTAAATAAGTATACAAGTTTTTAAAAGATTAGGAGTAAAAAACTAATTTAACTTCAGCAGTCTTGTACGGTCTGAGTTGTAAGTATAGTAAAACATTGACACTTATAGGCCGACCGTTTAACTCGCGTATCGCCTATCGCCAAGATTCTGACCCCTCAAGCTGCACAGACAGTGATGATGATTCAAGCGATATGGATATTAGTGACGAATAGTCTTACATTACTTTTATCTGTGGTTAAATAGTTCTTTAAGAGATTTAATTAATGTTTTATGAGTTTGTACCTCAGATGGCGATACGCGAGTTAAACGGTCGGCCTACCTATCTATAGCTTACCAAGTGTCAATGTTTTTTCATACAAATGACATCCTTACGCTTTATGTTGTTATAACATAACAATGGGAGTATTTATGACTTAACTGACACTCAGCACACCAAGTGTCAATTTTGTCGTAAACCTCTAAGCATTTAATAATGGTTACACTTGCAGATAAATTAAATATAAACACTGTTTTCACTTCTGAAACTATTTATTGTAACTAAAATCGATATTAGGACACAATGTGCAACGACAGTTTTTATTTTTCCATCTTAAACTACATACAAAATTGAAATAAAACTACTTTTTAACGGATTTTATCGTGGTTTATTTTAGATTTTTGATAATAACTACTTACACTATTTTAAAAAAAATTGATCCCTCATCTGTTGGTATAAAGTTTATTTTTCTACGTTACAGGTACGCGTCCGGCCAAAATCATCTGACTGACTTCATAGGGATGGAACCCAGCAAGAAGCGAAAACGACGAACATCGTTCACACCTCAAGCGCTTGAACTGCTGAATGCGCATTTTGAACGGAACACACATCCGTCCGGTGAGTGAGATGTAAAGTAAAGAGTGTTTCAAATTATTATCATTCCTAATTAGGTATTCATGAAACATGAATTTTTGTGAGTTTTAAATTTTAAAATCCCTAGGTCTAGTATAATTAATTGTCGGCTCGTTGCCTGCTTCGTTGGTCCATTGATAATGCGGGTGCGGGTCGCCTTTATAATTCTTATCCCATCCAGCGTCAAGCAAGACAGGCGTTTCAATTAAACACACTTTAAGCATCTTATTAGTAGCTCAAAGTTGGGATTTGTTTCCGATAAACAACAATACGTTCGCTCCTTTTTACGTAAAGGACCTAATACCTATAACCGGCGAAATGTGGGTAATATTCACCGGTGCTTACACCTTCAGGATATACAGTCATGATAACTTTGGATCATTGAAGTTTTTGTCACTAACTGTACACATAGTCCGTAACTTTTTTTTTATTAAATTATTATACTAAGTTAAAACTACTTGACTAATAATTCGTGTCTTATTATTTTTCAGGAACAGAAATAACTGGACTGGCGCATCAGCTTGGATATGAGCGAGAAGTTATTAGAATATGGTTCTGCAACAAACGGCAGGCCCTCAAGAACACCGTCAGAATGATGTCTAAAGGCATGGTCTAAAATTAAAAAAAAGACACCATTTATTATTTATTGTCTGTGACGGTAAAAAATTACACAAAAAACGTCAAAAAGAAGAAAGTAATAGTAATGCTGTTGATGTTCGACGATTTATTCGATATCGATGGTTTCTTTAGATCTGCACGTAGAAACGTGATCTCGTCTCCATTTTCAATGTAATATAATTTGCATCGATAGTGTCTTATTCAGTGTTTTTATTTTATATAAATTAAAAATCTGGCCTTAACCGCAAATCTTTATGCGATTCCAGCCAAAATGAAACATGGAACGTAGGTAAATAGTATTAAGCGTAACGTAAATGTATTATAAAACAAATTTCGACTGAAGTATTCGTCTCGATGTAGTTTACAATGATATGAATGGAATGTCGTAGCAACTAATGTAGGTGTTTATTAGTACAAAGTAATAAATTGTGAAACACTTTTCCCTGTATCTCAATGCATACATTAAAATTACTGCAATTTCTAACTCATCCCCTGCCAACAAAATATAAAAATAAAATTGCTTTTAATAGCTACCTAAATGACCTAAAGTATCATGTGTTATTGGCAACTTTTTTATATGTATTAGAAAATAGACGCAATACCATAAAATGAATGAATTCAATATACGATTATGAGATGTTATGTTCAGTTGTACCTAGGTTCACAGATGCAAAAATGGATTCTGGACGTTTTTTTTACCTACAAAAATTAAATAGGGTCTCCAAACGCCAGGTTCCTTTTTGTAAAATATTGCATTTTGTAAATAAGTACAATAATTTTAGTTTCGTCAATAAGAGTTTAATGTAGCTTATACAATAATTTATTAAATACTCTGAGTTGTTTTGTTCTCCCTAGCGAATGTTGCACTTTGTAAGCCTAAGATTTAATATCGATATTATGAAAGTAATGTAGCTAAAATGTGTCGTCAGTCTTAGTATTTAATGTACTAAGATTTTTTATTAATCTATAGTAGGATTTTGTTGATAGATAGGTATTATAAAACGATATGTATAAAATAATTATCTAATATTGCCGTAAACTGTAAATATTGTTTCGATAATTTGATTTAATGAAATGTATTATTAGTTTTATGTACTAAGTATAGTTTGATGGCTTTTTAAAAAAGTTTTATTGTAATTAGTCAGTATTCAAGTTGGATTTTTTTCGCCAATATTAACAATATTTGTTGGATTGCACACTTTTATTCCAATTACTATTCATTGACATTTTCATAATAAATACGATTAGCAGTGGGTCTTTAAATTATAGAAAAAAAATTGTGGCTATATTTCTCACTTTGTAAATGTTAAACTAATAAAATTGCCTCGCATTTGGGAATATAGATTTTGAGAATATACTTATGATATGTAGATTTTCCAAAAAATACTAAAATTTGACGTTATACTATATATATAATTATGTTAGAGAAAAAACAAGTGAGGAATATGCCCAATTTTGTAGAGATTGTCCATTATAGATCTTTAAAACAGTTCTGTAAACTATTCATGATGTTTAAAGTATTAAATTAATTTTAATGCGCTCCTGTGACTCCTTTCAAAAACGTGTATTAAAATGAATGAATTACTTAGGTAGGCATATATACCGCCTCCAATTAAGATATTAAGGAAACGTGAAAATATTTAGACTTAATAGTTTTCATTGAAGACCCGCCGCTATATTGTATTAGCAATAGTATTAAGGATGTAATTGTAATATTGTATGTTAATGACCAATGAAAACCAACTTGTGATCATTAATATTTGTACTGTTACCTACTACTTAACAAGAGTCGTTAAAAATAATATTATAAAAATAAAAATTGAACATATTTTTCGGCTGTTGAAAAATTGTAAATACAATATTAAGAATAACTATTTGGATTAATATTTAGGAACAAAAGGAAAAATATTACCAAAATTTATATTTTCAAAAATTATTACAAATACAAAATGTGTATTTAAAAGGAATGTTTGGCCATAAACTAAAACACATTCACGGAACGGGTTTTTTAATCGACTTACACACACCACACACCACACACAAGCAGTAAGGTAATCAGTGACTTAAAATTGTGCGATGCGGTATTGCACGTAATCTCTGTACTTATAAACGAAGTCAGATTTCTCATTAATATAAATACCACATTGAATGGTTTTCTTAAATCAATTTATTTATCTTCTCATCGATATAAATTCACATAAAAACACATCATCAAATAAACCATTGTAGACCATTAGAACATTCCTACCGTAAATGATTTAATTTTTGTTATAATTTTAACTATGAAAAATCTGACTTCCATCAAACATTAGCGTAATAGAAGGAGCATAGAATGCTAAGTACAAATGATATAATTTAACGATAAAACTGCTAGTCCCGTTAAAGATTAAATAAAATAATTATTACAATGCAAAATCGCGTTGCACCCTGGTTTTCATGATCCGCATGTATCTATAATAATAATAGTAATACAATTATAAAAATATACACATAACTTCAACTGTAACACATATTCAAACCAAACTGTAACAGTATGTAATAGTGTATTAATTTTTTCTTCCTATAATGGTACCGAACGAATGATTATGGCTGCTGGTTTATGAAGAGAAGCAGAATAAAGGCAGATAACTGTTTGAATTATTGTTTTATTCTTGTTAAGTAACCCGTACCCGTATCCCGTATCGTACTTACCGACTACATGGTCTAAGCCGGTCATTTCGGTCAGTCCATAGTAACCACTAGATTATAAAAAAGAAACAAGATATCTAAGCAAGATATTTAAATAATTATCGATATCGATAAACCATAGTTAAGGCTCTTCAACATCTGTTACTCGCCTAATAGTACGGAATGGCTTTTATCTCTCTGGCAAAAAAAATGTGGGTACGACGTAACCCTTAGTTTCCACTGCACAAGAAAGCATGTTGCAAGCACTATCTATCTCTATCGTTTAGAAACGAGTAGAAAGAGATAAGACTGTGCCTGCATCATGTATTGTTGTGCAGTGAAAACGCCAAGTTACTGACGTAAACAAAATTCTTTTTAACAAGCGCACTACATATATAAAGATTTAGGGTTTGTCTTGTTATGTCGAAAAGGTTTGAAATTTGGACCTCCTTCACAAAATTTTAAACTTCGCGGGTTATTAACGTCGATCATCACGTCAAATAAAAAGAACTTGTCAATCTTGACACTTGTGCATTGCTCACCGTTGTCAACTGTGTATACTATACACTGTATAGTCTGTATCAGTAGAAACTTGTAGAGGAGGGATACAGTAGTGTCGAATCGAATTTATGTAATTATTTTGAGCTAAATCGTCTGACCATTACAAAATATTTCATGATTCAATTAATTTTTTTATTTATATGATTCACTTTGGTAAACCTTTGACAAGTCACATCATTAAATTATTGTTGTTGTGACCCAAATTTGTGTCCGCTTATATATTTATTTAATGATACTTTAATGTAATTCATGCAAAACCGTACAAGACCGCTGAAGTATTCATATTCATCGCTCCTATTTGGGTACAATTTTCTTTGATTCGGATGTATTCCAAGATGTTCTACCATTTCAACAGTAACAGCTTGCATTATGATAACAAAAATAATGAATTAATTCGAATTTAATATACACAATACTGTGCATTAAGTTTTGATTGTTTACGAATACAAAATTGACATTGAACTTTTATTTCCCCCATTCTTTTCACTGAGGTTTCTTTTTTTTCAGTCATTTTCTGTAATCAGAAATGATAAATTGGCCATATTTTTTCATTTCGAACTTTTATAGTAGGGTGGGCTCTATAAAGTTATGATAGGTTTATAGAACTGTTTAGCACTAAAATGCGTTTTTAATTACCATTTTTTATCACTTTTACTTATGTACTCTTTAGCAAGACTATATTAGGTGCTTTAAGTTTTCATATCTTTCAATTTACGAAAACTATTTTTATTCAGGAAATAGGAAGGATTCGAATATCGAATTGAAAACTTGTTATGCCCATCTCTAAGTACATGCGTGGAAAATTAAAAAAAATAGAAATGAAAATGGTGGAAGACCCGTCATTTCGTAAAATGAAAGCTTAATTCAGAATAAATTTTGATTGAGTTATTAATAGTAATGAGGTTTAGCTTAAACAAGGACAAGGGCAATATTAGCAACATAGTAGAACATAGACAGGACTTCATTTTAATACAACTGTTTGCAATAAAACCAGTGAATATTTGATAGATAAGCTCCTAAAGATAAGGAAGGAACATCTAACAATACAATAATAACAAACTTTGACTGTGTTAAAAAGTGATCGGGATGAAAATTGCGTAAATTATTACGTCACGCCCACATTGGGAAGACCGTTGCGTTGTGAGCTATATGTACTAGGAATATTGCGAAGAAGCAAGGGTTCACAATGATTCATAAGGTTAATTGAAGTATTACCCTGGTAATACGTAATTTGTTCATCATTTGTACGTGTTACGTGATAAATAATAGTGTTTGGGTTTCGTCGGGCGTTGACATCAAGGAATCTGGTTGAAACGGATTGACTAATTTATAAAATGATTGAGAGTGTGTCAAGACGGGCCTTTAGCAGTACCAGTGGGACTTACAACGTGCGCGCGAGTGAGCTAGCGCGGGAACGAAAGCTAAACATCTTCAATGTTACTGTACAACTCCTGGATGATACACAGCAGTCCTTTCAAATTGAGGTTAGTTTTAACACTTTTTATATCTTAGTCCGGTTTTCGCTTTAATATCCACGGTGGTAATCGAAAATAAAGTGAAAAAGGTCACAGTCAGTACATTGTAACAATAGTTGGTTACCTAAATGGGCCCATTCCCATGTGAAACACAACTGGGTAAATCGGAGTCTTGTCTGGTGGGTGGTGCACCAGACAAGACTCCGATTTACCCAGACCAACTTTGGCTGAAACCTTTCATTTTTATGCTATTGTTGCCAGAATAATTATTCCTTTAACAAGGTACTAAGTATGCATTCTTCTTAGAAACCATTATGTATATATCCCTCTTGGGATATCTGATTGAAATAATGACAACCATTTATAGTAAAGGCACAATGCTGCACACTTTGTATTAATAATACATCAATAGAGACCTTCCTATGTACTATTTATAAGAAAATGTCTCTTGCATTTCTCTGGAACCCTAATACATATTTTTATGATGTGATAGCAAACTTTTACAAAATGCATGTAAGCGGTGTCGTGTTACTAATAGTAATAACTGTATGACATCAAATTGAGACAAAAAATATTTCATAGAAAATGTCAGAAAAATGTCTTAAATATTACATTTTTTTAGTCCCACCTGTACAGAGTGAGTAATGTGCAATAAGGAACTTCATTCCAAAAACCAGTGTTGATTCATATATGTCCTAATTCAGACATTGCTGGCATTCCCCTTGTTATAAATGTACCCTCGGGGATAACCTGCATACTAATTGGGAAACTAGTATAATGTACATAATCAACCTCATAGAACTTTATAATAGTCATGTTAGATAGCATTTACCTGGTAAAAATACATTACATTAACTATATTCGGAAAGAAGTTCAAGATCTTCTATAATAGGGTTTTCTAGTATGATAACAAGTAGCGTGTATGGACTATGACCACTGGAAAATAAATGCTGGTTACCAGGTTATGACTATTAATATTACTACCAGTACAGTAAACACTAATATGTGCTGGAAGGCATTTTAAATAAAAAAAAACATCAGATACCATACTTCAGATAACAGAGATTCACTTACTACATAGGTATTATATAACCAATCTGACTGCCACTGCAGTGATGAGACCCTGACATCCACAATCATCAGTATCTTGTTTTGTATGCCTCACATTCTGCAGATCAGGGATAAGTTCTTTTTTTAAAGGATGGCTTGAAAGCTAACTGTTTAAAACAGCACAAACATCCCCGAGGCACTACAGAATTGAGGCAACCAGCTCATTTTGTGTAGAGGCATAAACAGGAAGTAATTAATCAGTAGGAACACTTCTATAGATGTGAAGCCTGTTGTTAAGGATTGTAACCTAGGTGACTAGGGGTGGTATTTAACCATAAGAAGCATAAAATGCAGATAATTAACTGTTAATAACTACATTTCATCGGTAGGTAACCAAAACTTTGGTTAAATACCGTAGCAAACAGGGTTTTTACAACTAGTATGGGATGGTTACCATGTTATGAGTACTGTAATTGTTATTAAGTTTGTTTAGAAACATAATGTTAATATACAAAAAGAAAGCGGGCAACCTCACTGTTAACTTACCCTTACAATGTACATATTATCTCACATATTTACAAATAATAAATACAAGAGATGTAAATAAATTAATAATCATCACAATAGAACAAAAGAATTCTTCATAGTAAAATGTATACATTTCAAACTGAGTTTGAAATATATTTTACTAGTATGATTTTATTGTTGTACCAAGAGTGCCTTTCCTTGAGTTGTGAATTGTAAGCCCATTGTGAAGTGGAAAGTTGAGTGTCTGATATTCAAATATTTTATTATGCTTTCAAAAGTTCTTTAAGGTCTTTCCTTGTGACACTGGTTTCTAAAAGATGTATTTCTATGAAATATAGCAATGCAAGGTGTCTCTAGCTGTAAGAGGTATTTCATAGAAATACATAAAAACTAGTAGCATCGCATCTGTTGCTACTGTCTGCAGCCGACTAAGAACTTGCACTTTCAGATTCTAGACAATGCTATATTTTTCAAAGTAGTCATTTTTTTTTACTTGGCTACCAAGGAAATGTTATGTTTTTCACGCGTAACTTGTATGTGTATTAAAATTAGTACCTTAAACTTTCATTTGTATTTAGTGATAATTATTTTTAAGAGGAATATCTCTCACAATATGCCTAGTATTAATACCACTTTGCTAGAAGCTTTCTTGAGTACTACGCATTTCAAAACATCTGCATTTTGCTGAAACTAGTAGGTACGTATATATTGTTGTATATCTTATAATAGGACAGGAAACTTGCGTACAAAACGTAAGTGGCCACTTGCCTCGCACCTAATGTGGATGAAGTTTAATGGTTTGGCTTATAAGTTGGTTTTATTAATGTTTGTTTACATGGGTACAAATTATACACTAACCTCCCTCAGTCTATTGGTGAAAACGTATAAAAATCCGTCAAGTAGTTTTTGAGTTTATTGCTAACAAACAGCAGAAGCAACTTCATTTTATCTATACATATAAAAATCAATGCCACTTTTTGTTGTTATTTTATAACTCAAAAACGGGCTTATCTATTCTTACCAAATGTTTAGGCATTGTTCGAACTATTTAGTAGAAGTGGTTTATGTGAAGTTTGCACAAAATCGGTTGAGTGGTTCTTTATTTACTTATCACATTTTTTGTAAATTGTTGAGTGGGCTGAAGCTACCCGGTCGAAACTGGTGTGGGCCGCTAGTACTATGTAAAGATTTCCACTATTAATAACATTGTAATAGAACACATTGTGAAGCAAATAGCAAATATTATAACTAAATTCCAGGTCATTTCCAGGTTATGCACATTTGGCAACCTATGTTAGTTATTGGATTACGGCCCACTCTTAATTCTGATCCCTGATCAATGATTACTGACAAATTGTTTAACATAAATTTTGTATTTTCAGAAAAAAGCCAAAGGCAGTGTGCTCTTAGAACAAGTATACCAACACCTAGAACTGATTGAGAAGGATTATTTTGGCCTGCAATTCACTGAGAATGGCACTCCACCCAGTGCTACCAACACAGAAATAACTGTAAGTAATGTAAATTGAAATTAAATTGAGAGCAAATCTTTTTATTTTACATTTCATGCTATAATATTGTATGCCAATTTGTGTAATATCTATCTATTCTAATATAAAGCTGAAGAGTGTTTGGTTGAACGCACTAATCTCAGGGACTACTGGTCCGATTTGAAAAATTCTGTTAGACTAAAAATGCACTGTTAGAAACCTATTTATTGACGAAGTCAATAGGCTACTTTTTATCCCACTGCTGGGCATAAAATACGTAGTTCACGCGAGTGAAGCCGCTGGTAGAAAGTTAGTAATGGTTATAAACTTAGTGGGTTGAATAGGCGTTTTAGATTCACGGTTTTTTAGTCTGTACAGCACGTAGATTGCCATTCGGACCTCTTTTTGATCTTTCACATACTTGCTTGGGGTTCGAATCACGTAATCACGAGAGAAACGGTATACTAGGCAAGCGCATTCTATCGTAGACCACATATTGCTTTACATCTGGATAGTTGCAAGCGCAAGCCTTTTCTAGATTAAAACAAACTAGTTATTATTAGTACTTATTTCGGTCGGTAAAATATTATTTACTTGCTTTTCGCGCCGCAGATCGTGGTTTCGATTCCCACCCGAGTCAGATATTTTGTCTGTTTGTCTCGTGTCCGAGTATAATTATTTATCTATTATATGTAAGTATGTGTTTGCAACAGAAAAGTAGTATATGTACTATAGTACATACCATTTATCTGGTTTCCATAACACACGCTCTGCTTTGCTTAGAATCAGATAACCGTCTGTGTTAATTTCCTTTATTATTATTATTTTATAGTTGGAGATTATCTGTGTTATCTCCTGTAATGTGTAGTATAACTAGTATAGCATCCATTATAGCTATTATGCAATGCAACTATCAAGATAACTCTTCATGGAAACAGTTGCATAGGAAATATGTGCGGATATGCGTTGATAAATGAGTAACAATCTCTTTTATTCAGGATTTTTTTACCAGTGCTCAAAATGCTTGTTGGTGGTTCTGTATCAATAATAGAGCACATTTTGATTAATTGTTTAATAGGTTTTTCGACCTAAAATCAAACTATGGACTATGATGAAAGCGCGCGTTGTAAAATTAGCGGTCAGTAAGGGTCACTGACCGCACTGTAGATACGGCGGCGAAAGGGCGACCGTACCCTTAGTACCGTATCAATAGTAAACTAACAGCAAAAAAAAATGATCACAGCTGAGCAGCGGTGGCTCAGCAGTACGGGTCTCGCCCAGTCCGCACACACATCTTTGTGTGAATTGTTTCATCGCCGCTGCACAATATCGGTGCAAGAAAACATCGTGAGGAAACCGGCATGTCTAAAAACTATACATTTCAGCACCAACCCGCACTTGGCGAGCGTGTGTGGAGTAACTGGTGGATTTATCGCTTAACATACATATATACCTACAAGAAAAAAACATCTTTCAATACTTTCAATGTTTGAATTGTTTTAATGTCTCTGTATCACATACATAAACAATACGGACGTATACAGGAGCTATGAGAATTAATTTTGTTAAAAAAAACTTGAAATCAATGAGTCATACATAATGAGATAATTAGTTCGTATAAGTCTTCACTAAATATGTTTAATTATTATGGGCTCATTGAGTCACACAGTCCTTGTAAATATTTACGTTAAAACATTAGCAATTTGTTAACAGATTGATTATTCCTCAATGATGGATCTTCAACGGTAATGATGTGTTGACCGCAATCGCTCGCCTGTATTCTTGACTAGCAATTTGTATAATATTACGCCCATCATTGGAATAAACAGTAGCCTATTTTCTTCCTCAATAATTGTTCTATCTAAGGGTGCAATATTTAGTCACGCTGGCCAAATGTAGGTTGGTAGATGTCCCATATCCTCGAATGATTAGTTTTTTACATGCCCGCTTCACCGATATTAAACAGCGATGATAAAACATTCACACAAAGATGGGTATGACTGGGTATCGAACCCGCTATGCCACTGCTGCTGCTCGAAATTAAAAATACCTATATTAAAAATTCTGGTTCGGAATTTGGCACTGTTAACAAAGTGTTAGTCATCAATGTCGAAGTGTCAATATTGCACAGATTTAGCCTCATATTATTGTTTTAAAATTTACCTGTTAGGTATGTGTTGTATGTGGCTTTTTATCAACGCTTATGCTAAAAATAACTTACTTCTATACTTAGTTCTATATGTTTACATTATTACGTGTTCGTCTCTAGCTTTCGAGCTCGTGGATTCGAAGATTGAGAGTATTCTAACCGAAAGCTATTGGTTTGACACCCCTCTTGGTAGGTAGCAGTGACGAAGAGTCCATACAAGCCAATTCCAAACGGCTTCCCTTTAGGAATTGATTTATATCGTTTACTTGATTAACATTTATACCATTATCGCCTAAGAGTTTTAAATATCATTAAAAATAAGTATCTATGAAGGTAGTGGTCGCATAGAAAAATCGGTGACGGTATTGAAGAGATATTCTTTTCTTAAGTTAGAACTTTTTTGCTCTGGCTTCCCTTTTTCAGATTTTACACCCTTCGCCACTGGTAGGTTATCATTAACAGCGTCATAGGCATGTGGTATCCTAAAGCACGCCACTGAGTACAAGCGAGTCATAGCGTCTCCTAGAACTCTGTTACCCAATCATGTGTGCCAGCCCATTACCACTTTAAATTGATACTTGAACTATGTTGATTACGCTAGTCATAGCTTTGAGTGGCTGCTACTCATACAGCTCTAACCAGTCACTTACAGAGGTTGTCACTAACTCCTCTAGTCTCAGGATGAAACGTAGCGTATGACTCTACGTTACCTAATCCATGGTCTTCTCCTAGAACTCGGTTACCCAATCAGTTGTGCCGACCCATTGCCACTTAAGGTTACTACTTCGATGGACTGTGTCGATAAACCTAGCCATAGCGTCGAGTAGCTGCTACTCGCATTCAGCTCTTACCAGCCACATTACAGAGGCACTTCACCTAGTCTCAGAAACGTAGCGTATGGCGCTACATTTCTGAATCTAGTCTCTTAAAATTCGGTTACCCTATTCGCTGTCCTCTATCTTATTACTTCATTTCGTATCTGTTCCTTCCTCTTGTTCCTTTCCATATCTGATCAAATTCGTGCGGGATCCAAAACAGTTTAGGTGTCCCGGGACTTGGCCAGGTTCATATCCCGAGTATCTTCACTGCGCCGCTGTTGATCCTGGCTTACAGGAGTAGCAGTAACGGGATTGCGGTAGTGGGTTAAGTTCCATGTGTTCCTTCAGAGATACTCCGAACTATAGCACTTTTAATAGCTCGCTGAGCAACTGAATTTATCGACCAGTTTTACCATGACACGTCACCTACATAATATGTTTAGCTTTGGAAGGAATCTATGTTGAAGGTACCTAGCTAATTTTGGTCTTTAAGTAGTCATACAAGTAGGAAGGTTCAAAAGCTGAGAAACTCGTGTCACGTAGTTCGCTGGGGCAACTAGTTATAGAATAAATCACTGATTGCCTGATGTGCTTAATTAGATAACCAAATGTAGGTCAATTGACTGCCCTCAATGTGCGCACGTTTCATTCATATTGTTCTAATTGAACTGCCATTAACTTTTGTTAGCGAATTGGTAAGTAGTTATTAGCTAATGTCGTTCAAAATCAAAATCAAAATATGCTTTATTTTTTTTGAGACGCGAGTCTACATAAAAATAGTCCAATTTCTTTTCCTACCGTGCAGTGAATGACTGGCAGCTACTGAGAAACACTGCCATAAAACTCAGTAGGCTTTTTTTCTTTTTTTAATGAAGTACTTATATCTATTACATTTTGTTTGTTGTGTGTTGAATTAGAGCGCCTTAATTCCGATCGTTTTTATCCGTTAGATAGTCTGAAATTTTATTTTACGCTTTCTTACATATCGTAGATTTTTTAATTATTCTTCTCCTACTTCTTCGTTCTAATACATAAAAAGTGCACACTTTATTTTTACTCTTAGAGCCCGTTGCGACGGGCTCGCAGACACCCGGTGAGAGATTGGGCAACAGGCAGCTTAACGTGCTCCCCAAGGTATGGTGTTGTCACACACCGACAAAATAGATCTAAGAAATTAGAATTGGTCCGCCACGGGGCTCTAACCCGCGTCCCCGGAGGCTAGAGATAAACACGCTATTCCCTATGCTACCGAAGAAGTCCATAGTAATTATGTTCGTATCGTAATTATTAGTGACTAGCCTAGCTTCCGCCCACGGCTTCGCCTGCGTGGTACTTACTGGGATAAAAAGTAGCCTATGTGTTAATCCAGACCATAATCTATCTCTCTGCTAAATTTTTATCCATTTCCGTCCAGTAGTCCAGTATTCTTAGAAACTTTCGCGTTTATTATATTAAGTAAGATAATGTACCCTTTTCATTCAGGTTCGAAACCTTAGAAATCCTTACTCAGTCTTAAAATTACCACTCAGTACAATAATATTTTGTCCGCAGCGCTGGCTCGACGGTTCAAAGTCTGTAAAGAAACAAGTCGGCACCAACGCTCAGTTCTGGCTCGCGGTCCGCTTCTACCCCCCCGAACCATCACGTTTAGCTGAGGAGTATACCCGGTACCTGCTGTGCTTGCAACTGAGGAAGTTACTGCTGGATGGGAGAATGAGTGCGCCGAAGAATACTGCGTTGTTATTGGCTTCGTTTACTGTTCAAGGTAAAGACTAGTAACTGCTCTGTGACTGTAGTAGACTCTGTGACTGTAGTAACTCATACTTATTGAGCTCTATTCACATTTTGATCATAAAAACACCAGTTTCTCGAAAGCTATAACCTGCCTGTCTTCAAGTCACGAATGAATTAGTATTTACTTAATAAGCGCGTTTCATCGTAGACTGCGTGATTGCGTAACAACAGGCAAGTTGTGGTCAAGCGCAGGCCTATTCTAGAATTAAAAAAACGTACATGATTAGTGTGGTAATTACATCAGAATCTTAGGCTAATTACAGAGTTTCACAACATTCAGGCACTTCGCTGAAATTATGTGTGATTAAATTTTACAAGTAGAAGTTAGTATTCCATACACTGTGGGAATATGTACATTGCTGGAAATCTGTGGGTCGCCTCCAGTAGGCACTCACAGCGTTTACTGAGCAATGTCCATGTTTGACACTGATAGGTCACTCTTACTCTTTGTTTTTATTTCTTCTTTTCAACTGTTTTCATTAGTTTCTTTGTATCATTTGATTCTGTGTGTCCTGTTTCTGTCAAATAAATGTTTTTTCTTTCTTTCTTTCTTATACATGTTATGTCAAATAAAATAAAACTAAAACATTTTATAAAGACTAACAACGAAACATTCACCATTGGCGAGTCCTTTTAACACTTTATTACGAAAAGAGAATAGGTCTTTAAGTCTTCAAACATATGAGCGTAGGTGCAAGGAAAACGGTTTTAAAATAGATTCTGATTATTCTGTACAAAAATTAATTAATTATTGAAGTTAATTTATTGTTTTTCATAATAATTTGTTGTGATTCAAAGCTTGGGAAACCTATTTGCATGTTTGCATTTTCCTCTTGGTATTCGTCAAATATACAAAATATGAAATGAATAGATTGTACAATATCTACCACTTTATATTTACCCGAATGCACCATAAGGAGGGTTATGTTTTTTGAGCGATGTATGTATATTTGTTTGGCATGCTTCGCATCTTAGTTTGAGAGGTATCATTAGATTCGATAACAGCCTTCTGAGATTGGTAGTTTCTCAGTAGTTGCCAGTCGTTCACTGCATCGTACGAAAAGAAATTGAACTATTTTTATGTAGACTCACGTTTCAAACAAAATAAAGTATATTTTCATTTCATTTCATTTTCGTCTTAGTCATGAGAGTAACACTGGGTATAGACCGACCGTTTAACTCGCGCCAAGATTCTGACTCCTCAAGCTGCACAGACAGTGATGATGATTCAAGCGATATGGATATTAGTGACGAATAGTCTTACATTACTTATATCTGTGGTTAAATGGTTCTTTAAGAGATTTAATTAATGTTTTATGACTTTGTACCTCAGATAGCGATACGCGAGTTAAACGGTCAGCCTATACATCAAAATTATCCAAAAAAAAATCTTTTTCGCCCCACCTCACAGACACTGACGTAACAATGACAATCACAAACAAGCAACCTGCAGTTAGATTGACGTTTTTGACGTCTTATGAGTTTGACAACTTAAAAAACAATGCTGTCACAAGTGACATCTAACTGTCAGTTTAGGCAACGGATTGCTACCTTAGGTTACGCGTGTCCCACTGCTTCGCACGGGTCTTCTCTCTATATCTTACGAATTGAGAGAGTTTTACCTTAATCCATACACGCTGACCAAGTGCTCCTCATGGTGATTTCCTTCAAAGATGGTGATGAAACAATTCACGGGGATTGAACCCGCGACCTTATATTGCCAAGGCGATGCCGATACCTACCTGCGTCACCGCTGCTCACGTTATTATGCTCATGCTTCACTACGGGCAGTCGGAATGTAGAGGCACCTATACCGTACAAAAATTCATCTAAAAATGCCATTCAAAACTGAACTCTATTCCAGCGGAACTAGGCGACTACAATGTGTCAGAGCATCCACCGAACTACCTGTCCGAGCTATGTCTGTTGCCTAAACAAACTGCGGAAGACGAACGTCGGATACGGGAGTTACACAAATTACATAAAGGACAATCTCCAGCCGATGCGGAGTCCAACTTCTTGGAACATGCCAAGAGATTGGACTGTTATGGCGTCGAGTCACACCCGGCGCAGGTAATTAGCAAGGTTGATTTATTTATTTTTATTATTATTATTTATTTATTTTTATGGGTTTTAATTGTATTTTTAATCCGTCATATAGTTTAGAGAATATAGGACATGTTTTTTTTTTTACGTGATCAAACAATAAAAAATATTTAATAAGCTAAGAGATGAAGTTATGGTGGTTTAGGTAGTATTTAGGTATATACCTGACCACGGTGTGTAGTGTGTTACTAGTCCCTAGGTGGCGATGTAAATAAAACGGCGATTTACTGGTCTGTTGTTTTATAATGTTCTCACAATCCAGGCACACACAAATCACAAATAGAAGGAGCAAGATAAGTAAGATGGTAGCACAAGCACAGAAGAAATATAGTCAAGAGCATAAGCGATAGTTTTAGGTTTATACAATTAGGCAATATTTATAAAGCACTGAGGGTAAGCGTAAGTACATAAAGCTGCAACGAAGTGACGTGCGCTTGCGTCTAGAGTAATTCTCGACTGGTGCGCGGGCGCAGTGATCTACGCGCCGTGCGACAAGTATATAACGCTTATGTAAAAACTTGAACGTAGTGCGTAGGACTAGTCGATAACTATCATATCGATATCGACCAGCGGATATGCACCGGAATAAAAGTGTATATATAAATATTGTGGTTTATAAATAAATATTAAGTGTTAATAATATATATGCAATTTAAATTTAATAATTATTGTGTATCCAGATATAAGTTTAAATATATAAATATATAGTTGTAGTTTTAATTATAGATATAAATGAATGTAATTTGTTGAGTGTGCGATTTGGCACTTGTCATCAATAGTAAGCGCCCACAAAGTAATTGGAATTTTGATTTTACTGCCTATTGTGTATGTAGATTCCGTCTACGGGTAATCTCTAGAATAAAAAAAAAATTGCTGGTAGAAAATTCACATTTGAATTAAGCTCGCCTGTGTACATGTGCTGTTTCCTATTTATTAATTGTTTATGTGAGTGTTTTGTGTACAATAATGTATAAGAATAAGAACTAATTATCCTAATCTAAATTTTTGACAGATATTGTCATCAAACTTTAGATATGAGGCGACTTTTCTCTTTCTTTCTTATTCTGCTTTCATCAACAGCCTATTTTAGTCACAGGCCTCTCCTAAGGTACGCCACTGAGCACGATCCGCGATTTCCCATCCAGTTCTTGCCGGCCGCCCTGCTGAGGTCGTCACTTCACTTAGTCTGCGGGCGTCACACGCTACGTTTACCAATTCGTGGTCTCCACTCAAGAACGCGTTTACCCCAACGGTTGTCAGTTCTACGGCAGATATGAACGGCCCACTGCCACTTCAGCTACTAATATACTGCTTTACTACTATTATATACGATTGTATACATGTATGGGCGTGTGCGAATAAGGATTTGAACTTGCAGTTTGCGCGAATAACAACTTTAATAGTATAAATTCATTGATACCACTGTCGACCATTCATTTTAACCCTTTAGTATTTTCTCGCTGGTAAAAACCTACATTCATATACTTACCAGTAGCGAAGGGTGGAAGTATGAAAATGGGAAGCCAGAGCAAAAAAGTTCTTACTTATGAAAATAATATCTGTTCGTTACCGTCACCGATCATTCTTACACTTGATGCTATACTTATTTTTGTTGCTGTTTAAAACTTTTAGACGTTACATAATATATTATTAGGTACATGTGATATTGACCATTTCCTAAAGGGAAGCCGATGAGAATCTGCTTGTATGGACTCTTCACCACAAATATTTACACCTGCAACTGTATTAATAAATTTAATATATTTTTTTCAGGATTACAACGGCAAAGACATATTTATTGGTGTAATGTCAATAGGTATAGTTGTGTTTCAAAACAACATCAGAGTGAATACCTTCTCTTGGACTAAAATTGTTAAGATTTCCTTCAAGAAGAAACAATTTTTTATACAACTGAAGAGAGAGGCTGTAAGTATTTTTCTGTTCTAATTCAGTTTAATCAAGTTTTACTCCAACCCCCTTACTAATCAACCATGTATATGTGAATAGGTATTCTATGTTTTGATTCTGTCAAATGATTTAAAAAAGGATTAAATTAAATGATTAGATTTTCGGAGCTTGGATACGGCTATACGCCACGATATATATCAGCAAAACAAGCTCGGTTTTAATATTTCAAAGTGTTCCATAATGAGTTTCACCCGCGCGCGTGCACCGTTGCGACACGAGTACATATTGGACGGAACGCCTATGCAACGAGTTACACAGGTCCGTGATTTAGGTATTTCGGTTACTCCAGAGTTGTCATTCCGTGACCATGTAACTAAAATCTGTAAAAAGGCTTACAGAAACTTAGGGTTTGTTCTGAGGCAGACACGTGACTTCACCAATATTACAACTATCAGAGTCCTATATGATGCACTAGTCAGGAGTCATCTGGAACATAGCGCTGTCGTATGGGCCCCATATGAAAGTAAATATATTGTCATGTTGGAACGTGTTCAGAATAAATTCACGCGGTACTTGTACAGAAAGTTGTATGGGGTATATCCATTCTATCCTTTAATGTACCCCACTCTTTTCGTACTGGGCATGGTCGGGTACAATCAGCTAAAGATACGACGGGAGTTCGCTCTTGTTGCGTATTTAGTTAAAGTACTCCGTGGCGTTGAACATAACCCGGTAATGTTGCAAAGATTAAGTTTTTGCATACCGGACGGCTACACGTCGAGAAGAAGACGTCCACCACTACTATCCATACCGGTAGCCAAAACAAATCTCCAAGCTAAAACTCCGCTGGTCCAATCAATTCGTATAATAAATAGGTTACATGTTAAAATGGATATATTTCACTCGAAGTTGTATGAGCTCGCTAGGATATTATTATTTATTTTATGTTACGAAGTAGAAAAACTGATATGACGGATGATGTATTTGATGCTTTTTCTATTTTTTTTGTGTTTTCTGATTTTGTTTTATATTATTTTGATATTTAATGTGTGTTTTGAATTTTGTTATATTTTGTATTTTAATTTTATTATTGTTTTATATCTACTGCATTAGGTTACACCTGTAATGGTAGATATAAGTTGGAAATAAATAAATAAATAAATAAATAAATAAATATTGTGACGGGTATTTTACGGGTACATGCACAGCGCTTTGCTCCCACTTTTATTGTGCGAACTGCCAAGTTGTGGAATTCGCTAGCATTTCATTTTCCCAATAGCTATAATCTGTCTGTCTTCAAGTCACTAGTGAGTCGGTATTTACTGGGTAAGCGCGTTTCATCGTAGACTGCATCATTGCTTAACAACAAGCAAGAGTCTGGTCAAGCGCAAGCCTATTACAGGATAAAAAAGGACAAACACGAGAAAAAGACAAAACATAATAGCTATTCACATAAGTCGTTTATTAGTAAGGGGGAAAGAGTACACTTGTTGTAATGAAATAGGTTATGGGCCTAGTATAAAAAAAACAAACTTGAAAACTGCTGGACCAAATTAAAAAAAAACTGTCTAGCGAAGCGTTATTTAAAAAAAATGCTGACTAAGCATTTCAGTGGTTTTTGTTTTAGTTTTTTGTAACTAGAATATTTATTTTCAGTCTGAATCATACGACACGGTGCTTGGCTTCAACATGCGCTCAAGTAGAGCTGCGAAAGCTCTGTGGAGGTGTAGTGTGGAAAGGCACGGGTTTTTCCGACTCAGGGCACCTCGGAGAAGGGCGCTGCTGTCCGCACTGGGGGCATTGGCTGGGTTAGCAGCTCCTACAGTACCCAGAACGGAGACTATGGCGCTAGAAGATGCTAGAAGATCGCGGTCGAGTAATAGAAGCTTTGTGAGGTTAGATCTCTTACGTCATAAAATCATATTGTAATAATGATTTATCCAATAAATTTACTATTACTATTTAACATAACGGACAATAAACGTGCTCACCTTTAATTTGGTTTTACGTTTTGACATGGGGTTCACCGGTCATGGTCGCAAGCAGACTGATCCAGCGAAAGAACTGTGTTAAATTCGCATAGCTATCTATTGTGTCAATTATTATATCATCAAAGATTTTTAGTTTTGGAGAATCCAATTAGGATTCCTATGGATTTTAGTTGAAAACAGTTTTATAGAGTTAAGAAATCCATAAAATACAGAGCAAAATTTTCGGTTCGTTTGGTCCAAAATTAACGAAGTTATGACCAAACTAGCTTTCCTACAGCGGCTTCGCCCGCGTGTATGTCGGTTATCGCGCCAAAACATTACCTTCTTTTTGCGCAGTCGGTTAAATACTATCCTATATCCTTTCTCGGGTCTCAAACTACCTCCATACCCAATTTCATCCAAATCGGTTCAGTAGTTTAGGCGTGAAAGCAACACAGACAGACAGACAGAGTTACTTTCGCATTTAAAATATTATTAAGGATTACTAGCGGTCTTAATGGGGTCTTAATGCAAGGTCCACACGTTTTAGTAGCCATTGGTAGCGAAAGCGATGCGACTTAAAGTCAATCGCTTCGCGTGACGTCACTCGGATTGCTTGGAATACAGGTTTTACAGGCCCCGTTTAGGCATCAGTACATGTAAAATTGTGAAAGAGTCAGTAAATATATTATTATCATTTCCAGACGAAGTCAGTCAACAACAAGGGAGCGATCTGCGGGAGCGGTAGCGAGTGCGTCTCCGAGTGTGATGCGTGGGGCCAGAGTGACGTCACATACGGAGCCAGCGCCGCGCATCGCCTGGACTGACACACAACCACACGCACCCACACCCACTAACACACAGTACGTATACATATTACATACTCGGTGAATATAGATGTAGAGAAATACTAGACTAGAGAGAGGGGGGGAGAGAGAAAGAGAGGGAGTACTAGAATCACTTCAACCCTTTTTAGTGTCCCACTGCTGGGCACGGGTCTTCTCTTAACTATCTTACTAGTTGAGAGAGTTTTGGCCTTAATCAACACACGCTGGCCAAGTGCGGGTTGGTGGATGTCACACGTCCTCGAAAAATTAGTTTTTATACATGCCGGTTTCGTCACGATGTTTTCCTTCACCGATATTGAGCAGCGGCGATGAAACAAGTCACACAAAGATGTGTAGGCACGACTGGGATTCAAACCCGCGATCTTATATATTATATCGGTAAGATATTTGCTTTTCACGCCGCTGCTCGTAGCATCAATTTCCACCTGAGACAGACATTGTGTGATATGATGAACGTGTTTGTTTGTCTCGAGTTTAGGTGTAATTATTTATAATAATAGTATATAAGTATACATAAGAAAAGTAGTCGACACGCGCTCTGCTTACCTTGGGACCAGAAGACCGTGTGTTAATATCCTAGAATGACTGAATGTTAACCCAAATTATAGCTGAATGCATTTGACTTTGAGCCTTTCCCAACGAAACTTCAATATATTTTTAACTAATTTCAGAACCGGTGATCTTCTTGAACAAATCCTCCGCATTCCGCTATCGTACGTGGATGAGTCTGAATCCAGTTCCGACAATGGATCCGTAGGTGCAGCGGGTGTGCGTGTAAGATTAGCTGCAGGCTCGGATGGGTTGTTCGGGTTCAATGTCCGTGGCGGTGCCGGGGCTCCTGTATGTGTGTCTAGGGTCGCCGCTAGAACTAGGACACAGTTGCAGGAAGGCGACCAGGTAATCCTTATAAGTGAGAAAGTAACTGTCTGTCGCGCTTTCACGCCAACACTGCTGAATCGATTGTGATAAAATTTGTTATGGAGATAGTTTGAGACCCGGGGAAGGCTAGCATAGCTTTTATCCAACTGCGTAAAAATAGGTTAATGGTTTAGCGCGATATCTAGTAATAAGTACCTTATAAACTGACTCCCTTCGGCATCGTATTAAAATTATGGACACGATTTTTTTTGCTTTTACGAATGAAATGTTGGTTTTGACCAAAGGTCGTGGGTTCGATTCCCACATCAAATCTTTGTGTGTTGAGCATGATTGTTTGTTATGTGTCTGGGCGTAATTCATCTGAAGGCTTTTGAAAGGTTTTAGACTAAAAATATCAGGATTAGCAGACAACTCTAGATAGGCGTCAATAATCGAGTAAGACGGTATTTCAATAAAATAACTACGGCAAATATCACTTCACCCCCATCTCTCGATAGCACAATCATGAATTCTACCAGTTAACTACATATCGTTAAGATTACGTTGGATTAAATAGTAACGTTAACCGAGCACGTTATTGCATCTGCACTTCCCGACGCCCACAACGGTTCAACACAGTGTCAGCCATTCTAATATGGCCGCTTTACCCGTGCTCGGTGTTCATTCGTTCGTTCATAATGACATTTTCGAGTGACAGCTGACTTCAAAGATGGACGCGATGACAGTATAAAATGACAGCTGATGCATTGAGAAGTAGATGTGCCAACATTTCTATAGTATGTATGTATTTACATTAAGTACTTAAGTAATATAAAGTATCAGTTTCTGATACCCATAGCACAAGCAGTTTATACTAGCTTAATTTGCGACTAGATGGCGCTGTGTGTATTGGTAAATATTAAGAAACAAGACAAAATATATTGTAACTTATAAGATTTTTATGAAAAACACTTATTGTGGTATTAAAATTTCAGGTGTTATCAATAAACGGACGTGACGTAGAAGAGATGACACACGAAGAGATTGTGTCGGAAATAAGAAATACGAGAGGAACCCTTACATTAGTCATTAAACCAAATGGTGAGATTATGTATTGAAATTGAAACGAACAGTGGTGGCGTAGCGGTTTCGTTCTCGCCTATCACTACATAGTATAAAACAAAGTCTCTTTTTCTGTCCCTATGTATGTATGCTTATATCTTTAGACTCCTGAGGAAGGTTTATAAGTATAACACATTGCACCCGTGCGAAGGTGGGGCGGGTCGAAAGTTAAAAATATAAGGTCGTAGGTGAAGAAAAACATCTTGTCATCAAACTGGCATGTCTAAAATCTAAACTTACGAGGACATGTGTCATCCACCAACCCGCACTTGGCCAGCGTGTTTGGATTAAGGCCTAAACTCTCTCATTTCGTTAGAGAAATCTCATGCTCAGCAGTTGGGCACTTAAAAAAAGGATTGTAGTAATGCTTACCAGGCAGTTAAACCTGTTTTACACTTTTGATCAGAATAGTTATACTTAGCTTCAGATTTTGTTTACTACATATCAAGAACAAGCTAAACTTACATACTGTGTAAATTTTACTGCCATAGTACAATTGACACAGTATGTACGCTTTGTTTCACGAAATATCTAACAATGGCGCAACTCTTTGTATGAAGCAGTCTTATCTTTTGAAGAAAAGACCTGGACGCCAAGCGCTTTAATAAAAATACCCGTTCTAAACCTTCCTATACCTACACCTACACCTACAATGGTGATGGTCAACTCTACTGTGCGTCCTGTGTGCGTACTTTTAAAACCAAGCTCGGTTTCACGAGTTATGTTCGGACTCACGAACGAAGACTATGTAGCTAGCCTAGTTTTTGGACTGCTTAGCTAGCTGTCTTTGTCAGGTTCGCCGTTGACGAATACGTCAAGGAGGACTTTAAATAAATTTGTCAAAGTGTACACTTTATTGAATTCAATGAATTGTGTTATTATTAAATACATCCATCATGTTCCAGATATTTACGAGCCTGAAGAGGTTGGACCTGAAGAACCAACAGTATTCTTTGTGCCTATAGACTCTAATAGATTTGAAGGTGATCCGCTCGAACAAACGATGCTGTTGCTAGGCGATGGACTGGCTAGTGGCGCGGCGTTGAAACAATACGAGAATTTGTTGAGACGATTGCCGGATGAGTCTACCGCAGTGTCGAAGTTACCGCAGAATATTAATAAAAATAGATATAGGGATATTGCGCCTTGTGAGTATTGTTATTTTTGTTACTAGCTTATACTGCCCCACCGCTGGGCAAAGGCCTCCTCAAATTAAATCAAATCATTTATTCATAACATAATACAAATGATCTTAAGTCAAGAAATAGCATCACCAAAATCTGCCTAAAGAGGCATATGAAAATAACATTAATATATTCTGGGACATGCTGGGACATTAACACACACGGTCATCTGGTCCCAAGCTAAGCAGAGCTTGTGTTATGGAAACCAGATAACTGGTATATACTATACATATAATACTTTTTTTTGTAAATATATACTTATAATAGATATTTACACCCAGACTCGACACAAACACAAATGTTCATCACAAATGTTTGTCTCGGGTGGGAATCGAACCCACGACCTGCGGCGTGAAAAGCAAGTATCTTACCGACCACGCCACCGGCCCGTCAAACCAAATTACTATAATAAAAAGTCAACAATGCTGTAGTAGCTTAAGAAAGAAAGAAAAAAAAATCCATCCATCTTGTCCGGTCTCTCGCTACCTCGGGCCATTCAATATCGAATATATCCAGATATTCCCGCTATTTTTTCTCGAGTGGCTTCGATACAAATGACCAGCCCACTCCCATTTTAACTTAGTCGTCTTGTGGCCCACATTTATTACGACAGTTTTTCGACGAATTTCAACATTGGGGACTCTGTCTTGACGTTTATGATAAAACTTGACGCTCGAAGTGTTGGTTAAAGGCGCATTGGCATCATTATAGCTATCCCTTCCTGTTTATATATTTTTTATATAAGGAGTTCTTACTCGCACGCTCTATGGAGGAATAAGTCTGTAGTCTTACCATAACTTCATGCGAAAATGTTTCTTGCATAGAAATTACTACACAGAAGGAGGTAGGAAATATGAGCCAATTATCTGATGCCAATCCAGATATAGTTATTTAGATTGTAGCGGGCTTGGATTTCCGCAACTCGACGTCAATAGTGCGCCAATTTGGCGTGGTGGTCTGGCGTAGCTACTGGCAGCCCAGCTCCAGGAGGAATCCTAGCAGACTCTTCATGTTGCCGACGGCTTCCTAGAGCGTATTCGGCGACCCGAGCTGTTCAGCCCTGTATCTTGCCTCCATGCAGGCCCTGCACAGAGGACTGTCTGTGACACCTTTGGTAAAAATGTGTTTGTTTATATAATTATTTAAAAGTGTATTTTTTTTATAGATGATTCAACACGTGTGATATTGAAAAATGGACCTACAGGCGACTACATAAACGCTTCTTACATCAACATGGAAATACCTAACTCTGATAATGTTCTCACGTACATTGCCACGCAAGGTAAGCTTACGCAGTTGACGTGAATTAGGAACATAAAGTATAACTTTTTTTACTATTTTATAGGCGTTACAACAATTTACCAAATTTACCTATTTTACTTTACAAATTTAGTAATTTTGCCTATAATATTCATGTTGGCTCATTTTACGAGTACATGGTAATTTTTGCCATTGGCCTGGTGTCTAACACAAATATTTTTCCAGGTCCATTATCTTCAACTGTTGGCGACTTTTGGCAAATGGTTTGGGAGTCAGAGAGTTCTCTAATAGTTATGTTAACAGTACTGACTGAGCGAGGCAGGGCCAAGTGCCACCAATATTGGCCCAAAGTTGGCACGACTCCCCTTAAAGCCACAAATACTTTAACGATACATACGAACAGTGAACAGAATCATGGACATTATATTAGAAGAGAAATGACTATTAAGGTAAGCCTAATTTAATTAGAAACATTACATAACTTCTCGCATATATTAGAAGGTAAACAGTGATAAAGAAAAGGTAAGGTCTGAAAAGTCGTATTTCTATTTTGGTGCTTCGGCCGTTGTAAGTGACCCACACCAGACAAAGCTGCACCGCTAAGCGGCTTTGTCGTGTTCCGGTGCGATGTGTGGTATAAATACGTGTTCAATATTTTTAATTTATCTATCAGACTAATAAAATTAAAAAAATGACAATGTTATGATTGGCCAACCAAAGTGGCGAAGCTCTTTAAGTGACCAATAGGTCTGTATTATAGCTATAACGATCTGACTTAATGATCTACAACCGGTATCGACAGTTAACCGTGGCCTCCGAAATTTGGAGATGTTGAGTGAAAAATGTACAACCAGATGACCCATTCTAATGAATACTCAAATACGGGGTGTATTTTTACTATGTATCCTTCATGCATCTCGTTGGGGCATAAAATAACACAGAACCTCTCTAATGACAAATATAAAAAAATGGATGCAAACGGATGCCTTTTTGTGAGATCAAATTTGGATTGCACACCGCTCGCTCACCCAAACGCCAATTGACAATCACAGTCAAGCAACTTAAGTGACATTGATGTCTTGTGAGTTTGACAACTGACTGGCCGAATGCTATCACAAGTGACTGAAGTGACATCTAACCGTCTGTATAGGCATCTACTTGCAACGTTTAAACACTGTGACAAAATTTATCTTGTTGTTCTAGGAAACAGACGGGGGCACACGTAATATAACTCAGTTGCAGTACACAGGCTGGCCTGACCACGGCGTGCCCGACGACTCCACGGCCTTCATTACTTTCACACAACTCTGCTCAAGACTTCGGAACACACGACCACGTTAGTATACTTCATTAAAATGAGGGTGTTGTTATAAATTTAAAATGTGTATATCTGCATACGAGTTTGTTCCTTCATAGTTCCTGGTAGTTTT
This sequence comes from Meganola albula, assembly GCA_936450015.1. Taxonomy (NCBI): domain Eukaryota; kingdom Metazoa; phylum Arthropoda; class Insecta; order Lepidoptera; family Nolidae; genus Meganola; species Meganola albula. The sequence continues at coordinate 3,818,442 of OW388155.1, read as the reverse complement.
TTTGGTTTTTGTTAGAATCCAAGACACTGTGAGCTCTGCTTGCTTAAATAATAATGTTTGTACGTAGGTAGTCAGTAGTAATTGTGATCAATAATTTTGGACGTCAAATACCTCTGTCGAACACTTCCACAGTGATTCCAACAACTGTGGACTCTAGTGAAGAAGAAAGAGTCCTAGATCCACCAATGATAGTCCACTGCTCTGCGGGTGTGGGTAGGACGGGGGCGCTGATCCTGTGCGAAGTGGCGTTGGTTCAACTGTGCCGTCGCGCTCCGCTCTACCCGCTGGAGATTGTAAAAGCGATGCGGACTCAACGACCTATGTGCATACAGAACGCTGTAAGTATATGTCACTCAGTTTAACCATTTTTATTCTTATTCTTATTCTTATTCTTATTCTTATTCTTATTCTTATTCTTATTCTTATTCCACGGCCAAAGCTGACTAACCAAATATATATTTTTTAAATTTTATAATGTTATTCTATATAACAACGGGTATATACCTATCCCAGTATTCATAAACATCTTAAAAGCACATTATAGCTAAAATAGGTTTATAATTTCTTTGTCTTTGTCTGTCATCTTAACATTTATACTAATAAGAAAGAGACAAAGTCCATTTTATCTACCGAATCAATCGTAATTTCAAGACAGACTAGCTTAAATTTAATTATACCCGTCTTAGATTTACGCGAATATCACACATTGAAATAAAACTACTTTTTAACGGATTTTATCGCGAGCGAAACGTCGGGATCGAAAATCTAAAATAAACCGCGATAAAACCCGTTAAAAAGTAGTTTTATTTCAACGATACAAGTATATTATAAGCTAAAACATTATTTTTCTTCTTTGCAGAGTCAATACAAGTTTGTATGTGAAAGTATACAAACCGCCTACTCGCAAGGCCTTGCGAAACCCTCCGAGGATAGCTCTAACTAGCAGTAGGTGTTTACTTCACTTAAAAGCTAACCCATTGTCCCAATTATAAAACTGTTCTAAATATTACCCACGGTTTTAGTATGGGTACTACGACCCATAGACTTATACCTCATCAATAACTTACGTAACACGTTTTTGCTACACATACCTCGCTATAGTTAGTGATATTAATAATCCCTCCCCCCCTCCACACCCGGTTGTGACGTCACATTATTTCCCTTACCTTTTTCCCATTTCTAATGGTATCGGCTCCCAGTCTAACCTGTTGCGGCTAGCTACCAAAATTAAACGAGCGACTGCCATCAGACCTCGAAACGAAACTCGTAGGCAACCAGTAGCCGAAATGGTTAGACCCAGTTTCAGAATTATATTAAGCTTATGACTACCAGTAAAGATTGCTATATATGTTTTAAGGGATAACCGGGACCAAAGGCTTAACGTGCCTTCCGTGCACGGAGGGTAGTCTCTCAACCAACCAGACATCGAAACGAAACTTCGAAATCGAACCCGCGACCTCCCGGGCACAGTATAACCCGATTGGACGGCTTATACCGCACGACTACAGAGGTCGTCCTGATGTGGCGTAACATAACGTGTGACGCAGGAGTAACCGTGACTTTTCATAAACTCAACTTATGTTAAAGCACAATATTCGGAAGTTACTGAAAAGATCTATAGTGAATCTAGTCTGTCTACAAATGATTCTCCAAAATGGATATACATACGGATGGCCCCCATAAAAACGAATTTTAAGCTGAAAATAGCTAAAACATGTTTCCTTTTCTTCTTTATTACACTGAAGTCACGTGACAATTGCAAAACAAGTCTGGTTAAGTTAATTTCCATATAAGTTCTTCTCACTCTTACACTGGTCGTCTTTACATAGTAATATTCTAAGTCTATGGTAGGTACCTATTCATTTTTTTGAATACTACATAATCCAGTTTATAAGCCGACTGTTTATCTCGCGTATTGCCTATCGCCAAGATTCTGACTCCTCAAGCTGCACAGACAGTGATAATGATTCAAGTGATATGAATATTAGTGACGAATAGTCTTACATTACTTTTATATGTGGTTAAATAGTTCTTTGAAAGATTTAATTAATGTTTTATGACTTTGTACCTCAGATGGCGATATGCGAGTTAAACGGTCGGTCTATAGTAACCGTATTTTTGTATACTCTGTAAATAGATGTCAATTGGTGGGGAAAATCCCCTATAAACGACACTGAAGCTAAAAATGCCTAATTTATGTTTTGTCTCTATCTATATCTCTTGTTAGAAAAGGACAAAACATATTTTAGATATTCTTAGCATTTAGCGTTTAAATAAGTGTGTGTAAAATTGTATAAAACGGTGCAATAGTGCCAATGTGTTCAAATTTTCAGAAAATATGCCTTTTAATATGTAAAATAACTTCGTAGATCATAGTAGTAAGGATCATTAGTTTTCAATTATCTATCTCTGAAATGCAGATAGAAATATGATTTCATTTAAATTAAATCTTACAAGGAATTAATACTAGATTTTAGATCCCGACATTTCAGTCTTTTCAGACTTCATGGTCACGTGTTTTCAAATCTAAAATAAACTGCGATAAAATCTGTTATAAAATAGTTTTATTTCAATGTGTGATATTCGCGTAAATACTATTTGTTTTTATTATACAATACTATTTGTTTTTATTTAACACATTAACTTTTGACTGAATTTTATACTATTAGATTTTCGAAAGAATCGATTATTGTACTCATAAGATCCATCATAATAGATTGAATAAATTGTAATTTGTATTTAGTGTTAAGCATCCCCAGTGGTTTGTATAAATAAATTTACTCCCTTACCTTAAAAGTATGAGAATAGCTAAACCACAGTCTATCGAACTCTTTCTTACAGTCGTCCGACATGTTGGGTGTGATACTGAGTAGCCATACATTGTACCCGGCACCCACCATTGAGAGTGGATGAATTGTTGTTAATTCACCTCTCTATTTCGTCAGGGTTTAAAAAAAGTAAATGACAACTGACTACCCTAGCGTATGACGTATTGGCTAGATGGAATCATTTCGCGCAATTTAAAACTGCGTTGAACCACTGTAAGAGTTTTCTTAGACTGTGGATAATCTTGGTTTTGTCACAGTCTAATAATTGTAAAAAGACAGACAAAACATGGATTTACTGGTTAAGGGACTGTTTTACCAGTTGCTGATAAACTTCGAGTTAGCATATACGGAACTCAATATAGGCTTATTTGAATTTTACAGGTATAGATAAATACCTTAACTTAATAAAGGCCTTGTCACCTTATCGCGTTCTGCGATCTGCGCTCAGGTAACAGTGACTGAACCCGCATCATGTTGAACAAAATCGCCTCGATTCTCGCTCTTTAGACATATATCTTTAATAATCTTAGATAAAATCTAATCTCTCTTTTTTGACATTTATCTCTAATAGGCAAATGTCGAAATAATGGCGAATATCATAGAACAACAAAAAAAATCGCCATTTTTGTACCCGGGCCCCGATATACAAATGTTGAAAAAAAGGCGAATGTCATTTCGCCATTTTTTTCGACATTTGCCTATTAGAGATAAATGTCCAAAGTGCGACAATCGGGGCCCTGACTGTAGACTGTAGAACGTATCCAGTGTGACTAGGCCTTAATATATAGATAGCGTTTAATTTCGGACAGCTGTCGGAAACTTTATTAACAACTGGTGAAATCGGTGAGGCTGTATATCATTTAATATTCGATTAACGAATGACAACTCGAATAGTGATTCGATCATAATCGATTACCACATATCACTGTTAACATAAGATAAAAATTATTTTATTAATTTATTTGTAGGTTTAGGTTTTTTCTAACACTCTGTGATCTTTCACTACGCGTTTAAATGTATGTAAAATAGGAGTCTTGCCTTTCCAACGAATTTAATAATTTATTGTTAAAATGCATTGTTTTATGTTTTTATAGTTTGTGTTGTTTAACGAATATTTTCGCCTAATGCTGCGGTCGCACATCACGAAACTATCCATAATACGAAAATTGAGTAAATTTTACATGTGAAATGTAGGTAGTAACCATATAAACTTGGGTAATAAAAGCGAGAGGTCCTATTTATGTGTACTAATTACCCAATTCATGAATTGTTGAGCCAGTCAATTGACTATCTGTTATGGTAGCGTTTAACAAATGAACTCGAAACTTTAAACCACTACACAAATAATTGATAGCATAGTCAATTGAGTGACTCGTCTAATGACACTTCGTATGTTTTAATATCACGAATACTATAGTTATCAAATGCGGCCGAAGCATAACATATTAACAAAGACTATAGTTTCATTCAATTACACTGTCAAATAGAATTTGCTTGGCTTTGCGAAATTTCGCAGGTTTCTGACATTATGTTATCATACCTAGAGAACGCGAACATTGCTGTCTGCCGCAGCCATATGCGCGAACTTAAGACAGTGTTTTTGAATATGACTATAGAAATACGTATCTGTGACGTAAATTATAACATTTTAGAAAAATTAAATGAATTTTTATTTTTGTATTGTTTCACAACATAAATAAAAGGAAGATATCGCATATTGGTGGTGTGACTATGCTGAAGGTGTATACAATGTGCGTGTTTCAGTGCGATGTGTGGTGACACCGTTTCAGAGAGTGTCAGAATTGTTGCTCTAATATGGTTGCAAACCATAATATTAATGGAATATCATTCCACTGCCACCTTCTCACCAAAAATTATTCGTAATCACGAGTGACTTGGTATATAAGATAGGCGCGTTCCACCGTACCACATCATTGCTTAACTTCAGGCATGTAGGATTAAACGTGACGCGTTTGTATAAAGAAGTGTTTAAAAAATGCGCCGCTTGTAGCGCTGTATATGTTTTATATACAAATGACGCGCTTACGCACTCTCGGTAACACGCATCATGTTTAGATATCAATTCATTTTAGTCATCTAACGACTCCAGAAAGAGAATCGTGTCATGATAATAGGGAAGACAAAGTAATTTGAATTGAGAAGCAAAGTAGGCGTCAAAACTCAAATAGAAAACCGGCATATAGAATTGAATATTCTATGATAGGTGACATCCCCTAACTCGCACTTGGCTAGCGTAATGAAACCCCCTTTTAACTAATTTTGAGACGCCAAAGGTCAATTGAAAACTAATGAAATCGACATGTGATGTAGATTGCTATAGACAGCTCGTCGTGCGTTGAGTGGCAGACTTCTTTTTATTTTTTATTCTGCGATAGGTTGGCGCTTGATTACAACTTGCCTGACGTTATGTAATGATGGAACGCGCCAGCCTAGTATACCGATTCACTCGTGATTACGAATGATTATCGGTGAGAAGGTGGCAGTGGAACGAGTCTCCATATGGTTAGAAACCTTAAAGGAGCAACATGAAGCACCCACCAATGCGGCGGTGCGGCTTTATCTGGTGGGTGGTCACAAGTTGATTGCCACCTGATTTGCACCACCCTGGGGCCACATGTAGGGATTCAATTAAAGGTGTATACCCACGGTCGAAGGTGACTCAGGCCCCGACTTTCTTCATTTTTTTACGTGTAGTGTTCGAAATAATTGTGTAGGTAAAGCGCGAGAATTAGGGTCCAGCTATGCGGTGTCAATAATGGTAATAATTTTCACTTTGGTACCCAGGACCCCGATACACGCGCTTTAGACAATCGTCATTTTTTTTCGACAATAATAATATATCTTCTATACTAATATTATAAATGCGAATGTAAGTTTGTTTGTTACGCTTTCACGCAAAGACTACTGAACCGATTTGGATGAAATTGGGTATGGAGGTAGTTTGAGACCCGAGAAAGGACATAGGATAGTTTTTATCCGACTGCGCAAAAACAAGGTAATGTTTTGGCGCGATAACCGACATACACGCGGGCGAAGCCGCGGGCGGAAAGCTAGTTAGAAATAAATGTCTAAAGAGGAAGAATCTGGGCCCTGGAAATCATGCCTATTATATTTTTGTTTTAACTTTTAATTTTAAGTACATACAAAAAATACGTATTTATGTAGGTATAGATACTTGTTATTTTATATTTTCATAATAATTTATTTTCACCTTTAACCCCCAAATGCTAAGCCTATAATCATAAATAACTGGCTAATAATAGTAATATTTTCTTTTTAAATCGCATTTTGGCGTCTCTGTAATAAATTTTATGATTAAGGTCGTAAATGTTTATAATTGAATTATGTAATTAAAATGTACTTGACCAGTTAATTACAATACCGGGTGGCAAGGACCGCCCTCCGCAAAATGATAGGGTGAAATCCGTACATCATACTAAGATGATCGGTAGATATAATTAGTTCAGGAAATTTATGGATATCCAATAATTATTCTTTGTTTAAATTATACGTAGGTAATGTATCGCTACCTCAGAGAAACTAACTAGCTAAAAAGTCAACTTTTCCACTATGGTCTTTACCACCAGCGCACTCATTCACGCTCGATCCTTTAATATAATGAATTAATAGATGTTTTATTTTAGTTTGATTGATGTTTAGTTCTGCGTACGTATTAGTAATTGTGAAATGAAATAAATCAAAATAAACTTAAACATTTTTATTCGTTAAAAAAACATTCAGAAAAATATACCAGTGGAAAATTATTCTATTTTAAGGAGCTGAATGCACTCTCCCAGTTTGTAGAGGGTTGTCCCTTCCATCCTGTATATCGTACACACAATGTTAACCACAATAAATTAACACATATTCATTGTGGTTCCGCCATCCTAACAGACACTCCTATTCATATTAAGCTAAAATTCAAGTATGCATTTTTTTACTAAATATTTATTAACTGGTTAAGTAATTGTGAATGACTGATGTAGTAATAAGTGTTGTATTGTTCAATTATATTTGTAGAAGAGTGATCAATCTTTTGTAGTCCTTCTAATTTCTACCTTGTGATGTCTTTAGTGCTGTGTTTATGTCAAATAAAAGTTTATTGATCAAATTAGTGGTTTGATTTTTTTAATAAATTGCGTTTACGAACGGAAGTGGTTGAGACTGTCGAGAGTAGGGTCTTTGATTTGAAGAAAATTCAATAAGAACTTTTTAACAAAAAAAAAGTTCTTTTTTGAACTTTTTTTTATGAAAACGTTTATTTTTCGCTGAAACCGTAGTCTTGAAGAAATCTTAACTAAAAGCAAATATTTATCTCTATATTAAAAAAAAACAGTCGAGCGAGTGAAACTCGCACGGTCAGGGTTCCGTTTAATACCAGTGGAGCTGGTAGATAGTTTTGAGTAACTGGTACCTAGACAGTCTCAGACTTCTACAGCCGATTTGCACAGAATCCACTTACAGGACGGATTGAGTTGAAATTTGGTACATGTATGCGGATTGAGAACCTGAAGAGAGGTCGGATGTGGTATGTGAATATGTGTAAATGAATGTTACATCCCGCCTTTATACCTGAGGGGGTAGGCAGAGCCTTAGATGTGTAAGTGACAGTGAAAAGAATTTATTTTTTCAACTATTTTAAATTTCTACCTTTTATGTTTATTGAGTTGCGTAGTAGAGACGACGATCGTTACCAAGGCGGTGTGAGATGCACCGCGCGCCCTGCCCCGGCAAATCACACATCGCGTAAACAACGCGGCAACGGTGAAGCAGCGGTACGGGCCTTGCCGTAAAAATATAAGGTTTCGGGTGTTTGTGTGAATTGTTACATCGATCCCCAATATCGGTGAAGGAAAACATCGTGAGGAAACCGGCATGTCTTAGAACTAACCATTCGAGGACATGTGACATTCACCAACCCGCACTTGGTCAACGTATGTGGATTTCTCTAAAAAGGTTTGAAGTGATATCGCGTAAGGGTCGCACCGCGCTTTCGGCCGATTGTCAAAACGCACTATAAACCGGTTTTAACCAAGCAAGCAAGGACGCGTCGCGGCCTAGCTCGTCGTCACACATACACTATAAGCAAAGCTCAAATTATCTGCACACTAAGAAAAGCTCATATTACTCTTCGCGGACTGTAAGTACCTAGGTAAGTATGTATAGCTGAAATTTCAAAGTGAAGTACCTAAATACTCTTGTTTATTTGTGACGCGAAACAAGAGTTCTGTTAGGACTCCGAAATCAAAGGGCAATTGAAATCAATACTACGAAACGTCGCAATTCAAAGTTTTCGATGCTCTCCCTGTGATCACTTCCCATAGCAACGCGTTAGAACTCGTTGCTATGGTAACCAATTATTATCCAATACTTGACTTGATTTTAACTTTGGATTCCTGTAATGTAGAATTAATTGACTTTAATAACTTTAGTTAGGTAGGTAGGTACTTAGTTTTCGCATAGCTTACGCACGCTACTTTTGAAAATGTTAAAATGAAACCAAATGTAGGTCAATTGACTGACCTCAATGTGCGCACGTTTCATTCATATTGTTCTAATTGAACTGCCATTAACTTTTGTTAGCAAATTGATAAGTAGTTATAGCTACTGTCGTTCAAAATCAAAATCAAAATATGCTTTCTTTTTTTTAAATACATAAAAATAGACAAATTTCTTTTCCTACCGTGAATGACTGGCAACTACTGAGAAACACTAACAAAAAACTCAGTAGGCTTTTATTCTTTTTTAAATGAAGTACCTACTTAATCTATTACATTTTGTATGTTTAGTGTATTGAATTAGAGCGACTTAATTTCAATCGTTTTTATCCGTTAGATAGTCTGAAATTTTACAATACGCTTTCTTACATATTGTAGATTTAATAATTATTTTAAATTGGTTTACAGTCATTTCCCTAATATTATTTGGAAGTTTATTGTAGAAACGTATACACTGCCCCCTAAAAGAGTTACTGATTTAGTGGAGACGAATATGATGTGCTACAAGATCGTTCTTATTTCTGGTATTCAAATTAAGTGTAGCTTATTTTTTTAAATCTCCTATAATTTAAATCTGCATAAATATAAGTATTTCTCGTGTTATTTACTTTAGAATTGTCATAACAACAGCATCATAGCATATTACTGCGAATAATTATCATATGTTAAGGACCCAAGTTAATGGTCTCCTCCGCCTCCTACGTTATGACCCTATTGCCATTCATCGGGTACAATTCCAACTGCAGCTAAAATTCTTTAAGTATGTTTATGGTGAAACAAGCATAAAAAACAATAGGGAAGCTAAAGAGGAGATGTACCTACTCCAGTCAAACGCGTCAGATTAAAAACCTCATCATACAAGCAGTTTGGGGGCGGATGCGCAGCAGTTACCAATTTAGGGTAATTTACCGTATATTTAGGGTAAAAATAATCCGGCAGGGTAATTTCTAGGGTATGAATTATCTTAGGGTGTTTTTGGGGTAACCCTCAATAATAGATAGTATAAAATAACAGTGAACTATTTTATTACAGATTCTGTGTCATGAACGCACGTGTGGTCTTGGTTCTCTCTGTAGATTGAAACTGAGACCAAGCCTAGGGTAAAGTAAAACTTTGACCTGGCAACACCGATGCGCAGCAACGTTTTTGTCGCATATTTGAGTCCACGCCTCGATTCGAGGCGATCTCGTTCTACGCCAGCAACGTTTCCGTTGCAAGATCGCTTGCTCGCAAACAAATCGCGCACCTAGCTTGCTGAATAGATAAACCAAATCTTGGCTTCTTGTTTATGTCTGTGAGTTTAGAGCAGATAATCATAATATTTACTATGCGAAAATAATCGTCCATTACACCGAAATGAAACCGACAAAACTCTTTAACATAGAGTATATCAGTATCACTATTATTTTTATTCTAGAATACTGTTTTTTTTTATTCAAGAATAGGCTGGCGCATGACTACAACTTACCTGATTTTAAGCAATATTAATAATAATAATAATAATTGTTTATTAGGTTTAAAAGGTACAACATGAGATTAAAACTAACTATAAAATAAAAACAGAGTTATGTGTATACCTGAACTAGGGTGAACCCCTGTGTCTCAGGCTAATAGTGCTTAAAATGTATATAGTAAAAGTTATCATATAATTAAGTTTATATAATGTAATATATATATTTACTTATTTTACCAACTCTTATTTACTAACTAATAACATTTCTTCTGTAGAAGTATATGTTTGTTCTCTAAGATATTTAAATAATAATTCCTTACATCTAAATTGATTTAAACTGTAAATACTTATTTCTTTGTTAATTCTATTATATAAAAATGGGCGTAAAAATGAGAAATGCATGACGTAGCAATGACGTAGTCTACGATGGGACGCGCCAGCCCAATGTACCGATTCGCTCGTGATTACGAATGACTTTCGGTGAGAAGGTGGCAGTGAAATGTGGCTCAATAACAATGCTCAAGAATGCTCATAATTTCGACCCATCCTCATAAATGGTGTCACCAGACATCTAACCGGAACACGGCAAGGCCGCTTGGCGGTGCGGCTTTGTCTGATGGGTGGTCACTAACCACGGCCGAAGCCTACCACCACTTAATTACCAGTAAACATAATTACCAGTTGATTGTCACCTGATTTGCACCACCCGGGGACCACGTGTGGGGATTCAGATAAAAGGTGCACTCACACGGGCGAAGGTGACCCAGTCCCCACTGTACTTTTTATTTTTACGATTTTATTAAACTCGACGAAATGTGCGTGCGTTCATAACTTCTGATGGCACCGAAATGGATAATTATTTTTTTGTTTTGTTGTTTTTCCGGTGGCGTGGTCGGTAAGATACTTGCTTTTCACGCCGCAAGTCGTGGGGTTCGATTCCCACCCGAGACAAACATTAGTGGTAATGTGTTTGTGTCTAGTCTGGGTGTAAATATCTATTTTATGTAAAGACTATTTAAAAAATAAAAGTATTATATGTATAGTATCTACATACCAGTTATCTGGTTTCCTTAACACAAGCTCTGCTTAGCTTGGGACCAGATGACCGTGTGTGTTGATGTCCCCGAATATTTATTTATTTATTTATTTTATGTACATATCACTTCAACCTTATTTAGTGTCTGTCTTCTTTCAACTTTCTTATGAATTGAGAGAGATTAGGCCTTAATCCACACGACGGCAGTGGCTTCCTCATATAGATAAATTGTCCGGAAAATTATGTTCTGCTGCATATGCAGTCAAAACAATCAGAAGGCTCACTGATGTGGATACTGCTAGACTTGTTTATTTTAGTTATTTTCATAGTATCATGTCTTACGGAATTCTGCTTTGGGGAAATGCGGCTGATATAGAAACCATCTTTATTTTACAAAAAAGAGCTATAAGAGCTATCTACAAACTAGGAAGCCGTGTTTCCCTAAGAGAGAAATTCAGAGACATAAATATTTTGACTGTCGCTTCTCAATATATTTATGAAAATTTATTGTATGTGCATAAAAATATTACGAAATTTAAAAAAATAAGCGATACACATAATTTGAATACTAGAAATAAGAACGATCTTGTAGCACATCATACTCGTCTCCACAAAATCAGTAACTCTTTTATGGGGCAGTGTATACGTCTCTACAATAAACTTCCAAATAATATTAGGGAAATGACTATTAACAAATTTAAAATAACTATAAAATCTACGTTATGTAAGAAAGCGTATTATAAAATTTCAGACTATGTAACGGATAAAAACGCTTGGAATTAAGTCGCTCTAATTCAACACACTGAACAAACAAAATGTAATAGATATAAGTACTTCATTTAAAAAATATAAAAAGCCTACTGAGTTTTTTGGCAGTGTTTCTCAGTAGTTGCCAGTCATTCACTGCACGGTAGGAAAAGAAATTGGACTATTTTTATGTAGACTCGCGTCTCAAAAAAAATAAAGCATATTTTGATTTTGATTTTGATTTTGATTTGACGGCCAAGTGCCGGTCGGTGGATGTCACATGTCCTTGAATGATCAGTTCTTAGACATTCCGGTTTCCTCACGATGTTTTCCTTCACTGATATTGAACTGCGGAGGTGAAACAATTCACACAAGTATGTACGGGCACGACCAGGATTCGAACCCGTGACCTTACTTTTTTAAGGCAAGGCCCGCAGTGTTGCAACACTGCTCTTTAATTCCTATATAAGTATAGAACAAGGTTAATGTAAAAAACGGGAAGAGATTTAAAAATCAGGTACATAACTAACCGGGTGAAGCTGGGGCTGGCAGTTCGAGTTTACATTTCATGGGATTTAAACGCAGTTTATTTTAGACTTTATATCCCGACGTTTCAGTCTTTTCAGACTTCATGGTCACGGGTGGGCTGAGGTATTTGACGGCCCAACTTATTAATCACATTTATTACTGACTTCCTACAAATATTAAATTCCTTACGTAAGTTGTGTTCCGGTTTAAGCTAACTGAGCTCACAGTGTCTTAAATTCTGAGTGGATTTTGCTCAGTCAGTGACTGTGAAGTCTGAAATGCCTTTAAGACGACGAGAATTAAAATCTAAAATAAACCGCAATAAAATTCGTTATTAATTAGTTTTATTTAAATAAGTTTAACATTTAATTAAAGTATTGTGTCTGCTCTTCGAATGAATTCTGACCCCCGACAACAGAGGAATATTACAAGCTTTATGCGTGTATAAGTTTATTGCCACGTAGCGCCTGCCGATAGACTGGTTTAAATGCGTTTTTTGCGTAATTTTTTGTACTTATTCATTATTCTAATCTGTCGGATACACCAGAGAGTACAGCAGAATGGGAAAAGACACAAATATAACGGATTGTATGCTCCCATCGACATAAGGGGGCCAAGTGACTGAATAATGTACAGGCTCCCGACAACATTAGGGAACCCTCTAGCATAGTAACTATCATTAAAATAAGGACATTGTTAGAAAAAAGGTTAAAAACGGCACGGACGTAAGGTCTGCGGTGTGTGCGTTAAAATTAAAAAAGAAAACTGTCGGATATAATAGCATTAAATATTAAATATTCTGGGACATTAACACACACGGTCATCTGGTCCCAAGCTAAGCATAGCTTGTGCTAAGGAAACCAGATAACTGGTGTATATGATACTATACATATAATACTTTTTTTTGTAAATATATACTTATAATAGATATTTACACCCAGACTCGACGCAAACACAAATGTTCATCACTAATGTTTGTCTCGGGTGGGAATCTAACCCACGACCAGCGGCGTGAAAAGCAAGTATCTTACCGACCACGCCACCGGCCAGTCAAATGAGCTTACTGTGTTTAGCTTAGCTTAGTTACTGTGGTTATTTGAAGAGTTGAATAAAGTACCTTCATGTTTTTAAGCTAACTGTCCTTCACCTTTTCTTTGAATTTAATTAACCTTTGTTAGCGTAAAATAATAGAAAATCCTACATTGTTTCTATTGTTCAAGCAAACAGGCTTATCCTGAAATAATTAATTGATTAATAAACCATTATAATAAAAAAAAAACATTAACAAGGGAACAACTTAGAGAATTACCGGAAAGCTGTGTACTCAAATTCGTACCTAGATTGTTACTATGAGAACTCGATTGGAATTTTTAAACACGAGTAGGCCAATTCGCGTAATTTTTTGACGCGCCGATCAAGTTGCGGTGCAGTTGCAATTAAATTTACGTCTTTGTGCAAAATGGTATTCTTGTAATCGTTTAGCGATCATAGATCATATTTAGTTTAAAGCGCTTGCGTGACGCGATCTTGACACGAGCGTCTCTGACAGCGGTTGTCACGATTACGAGAGCACGAAAAGGGCTGTTTTGATCGAAACTTAACTGCAACTGAACTTATTTAATTACGTAAATTAGCCCACGGTTCATAACAACTAATTTTATTTAGAAACTATAGCATTATCACATAGAATTATTGTGGCATTATTTATGGCTTTTATAATTTTAAATACATTCAGGTGTTGGCTGAGATGAATGTTACCCATATTTCATCTGACGTCTAAAAAAATTATAATCTAGCAGAGAAAACTACAGTCTCCATATTCAGGAAGAGTTTTGTAATTCAATCATTGTCGTCATTTCAGTCCACCGCTGGACATAGGTCCTCCTAATAAGCGCTTTTTCAGTCTGACTTCGGCTTGTCACATGCAGCTACTGCCGGCTATCTTTCGCAGATCCTCACTTCGCTTAGCTTGAAGGCGTCCTACACTACGTTTGTATTTCAATATCAAGTTTTAAAAACTACTTATTTTGTATGAATAATTTTAGTTTCTTGAATCGCCTGTATGATCAGCGCGAGGGAGTTTTATTGGTTCACCGATTTTTTTAATGAGCTGTTGATCGGCTTTCAAACATTCAAATGCTTGATGATTGCTGTGGTTTTCCACTTAATGACGACCTCAGCTCAGTGCCTTAATTCACGTAATTTCTTGACGAGCCGATCAAGTTGCGGTACAATTGCAGTTAGGTAAGTTTACGTCTTAATGCAAAATGGTATTCTTGTAATTATTTAGCTGTCATATCTAGTCCAAAGCGCTCGTGTGACGCGAACTTAACGCGAGCGTATCTGACAGCGGTTGTCAAAATTACCAGAACACTGTTTTGCTCGAAACTTAACTGCAACTGAACTTATTTAATTACGTGAATTAGCCTACAGGACGTTGTCGGACAACTCATTATTTTGAGACGAAGTTTATTGTGTACTCACTGGAGCTGTCGAGTCGTAAGGAGGCTGCAGCTCGATGTGCTGCGTTGAGTCATGTAAAAAGTAAGCACATAGTTTAATCTGTGCTGGACGCTGGACTCAACTCCAATAACGAAATCGTGGGACAAAACTAGTATAAAGTACCTATCAGTTATCAAAATAGTAACAGTCAAGGTTGGTATGATCCCAAGTGGATTATTAGTATTGTTATCCGACCGGTTAAATTTATCTCATTCTTATCTGTTATTGAAAAATAAACGTTTTACGAGGCCCTTGAAAAGTTGCTAAGCATAACGTTATAATAATAACACCAAAATGTAACGCTATTTTTTTATAGTAATGTATTATTAACTTAGTAGTTAATTAATCGTTTTTGAGGTAAGTGGAGCTGCTGTGCCGCAGCGGTATCGGCCTCGACTTTGAAATATAAAGTCACAAGATCGATCCCCGTTCGTACCCACACATTGGCTCATTGTGAAGGAAAACATCAAGAGGAAACCGGCATATCCAAAAACGAAATGTGTATTATTATTTGATTTCCACCAAAAACAGATATATGTGCGCATGATCTGTTTATCTTGTTCAATTATAAATCTATTTATTAGTTCGTACCTACTTATGTATTTAGACAAATAAAGTAGTTTATATATTACCGGTTATCTGATTTCCAAAATACATGCTCTGCTTAGTTTGAGATCAGATGGCTGTCTGTGTTCATTTATATGCCACTAAGTTCAATAAACTTATTTTTATTTTATTTTATTTATTTAAGTACTAGAATATTATTACATGTTATTATATTAATTAATACTGATCGTCGTAGTCTACGTTAGTGAATTAACATTCGAGTTACCGTAGTACGAGCTCCAGGTAGCGAGCCGCTCCGGCAGTAGAAACGCGACGCTTGGAAGAGCGGCCCGCCCGCCCTACCGTTCCTATAGGAACCTACCAACGTACCTAATAGTGAAATACGTTCCATTATTAATTATTATTATATAAGTGTTTATAGAGTACTTTATAAATCTTGGTACTTCTAGCAACTGCAAATATTTATTTCTAACTGCAAGTTTACTTGAATTTTGTTCATTTATCGTAAGATAATAATGTTTATTCCAGAAGTGTATTATTATTACTTCTGCAAATGATTATCTTATATTATATTCTTTACATTTGTACTTTACCTTATTTCTTTTCTTTCTGTATTTCTATATTTGACCACTTCACAAAATTAAAAGTTTAATCTCTAATCTTCTGTTAAATTTAGTTTATAATCATGCTTTTTATTAAACGTTTCATATGATAAGTGAGTCAAATTCTCACCTTTTTCAAAGCAATTTAATAAAAATAAATTACATATTAGGTGTGTGTGATACATCATTAATTGAAATCTTATATTTGACAATTACCTAAGTATATATCTTCAATATTCTAAGAACAATCCAATTGACATGCTTGCTATTTTATTTTATACTAGCGGACCCGGCAGACGTCGTTCTGCCCGGTAAAGCAGTGCCATCTACCGGGTCTCAGACCTACCGAATATAACCAATAATAAATAATAGGTATCTAACCCGGTTTTCGGCACTTCTTCGCTTTCTAAATTTTCTTATTTTTTTTTAATTTTTCTCTTCGTAAGAACCATCCTCGTACTTAAAGGAATATTAAAAAAAAAATAGAGAAATCGGTCCAGCCGTTCACGCGTGATGTCTTGACAACGGAAAACGGGTTTCATTTTTATATATATAGATAAATATTATTAAATACTTAATTTAATATTTATAGAACTGAATTTATCGAAATGGATTAATAATAGTTTAATGAATATTTTACAAACTTATTCGTTGTGATCACCTATTATTGGCTACTCTTTAAGTCTAAGACTAGTGTGTACCAATACCAATTAATTGTTACAGAGAAGCTTTTGGTAGTCCATATTAAATAAATATTAAACAAAAATTTTGCTTCATAATTTTAAGTCAGAATGTATGTATATGGCTCACACACAGTAACGACTAATATTTAACGTACCTACATTCTATAATAATAATATAATGGGACATTAACACACACCGCCATCTGATCCCAAACTAAGGAGAGCTTGTACTATGGAAACCAGATAACTGGTACACTACATATAATACTTTTCTTTTGTAAAACATACTTAAATATATATAATTACACCCAGACTCAAGGCAAACAGACGTGTTCATAACACAAATATCTGACTTGGGTGGGAATCGAACCCACGACCTGCGGTTTGAAAAGCAAGTATCTTACCGACCACGCCACCGGCCTGTCAAATAAATGGAATAATAAAAATGCAAATAAATTATATTCTTTTCTATTAATACACCTGCCTTTACATACACATTCACTGTCCCCAGCTTCATCCGTGTCCCCGTTTCGCCCCCGAGGTGAATTATGTAAGATCCTTAGTGCACTCCTAGACCTCATACAGCTATATGCCAAATTTGAAGTCTCTAAACCAGAGGTCGTGTCACACTTTTCTGGATAAGGATAATGTGAGGTGTCACTGCGCGTCGTACAGGCACGTACCTATAGAAAATATGGGGCAAACATGTTTTATGTACACATTGTTTTGTTAAATAAACTTTTATTATTATTACAATTTTATATTTTACTAGCCCAGCTTCGCCCGGGTAGCTTCAGCCCACTCGACAATTTACAAAAAATGTGTTATATAAAGAACCGCTCAACCGATTTTGTGCAAACTTCACATAAACCATCTACTACATAGTCCGAACAATGCCTAAACATTTGGTTTGAATAGGTAAGCCCGTTTTTGAGTTATAAAATTACAACGAAAAGTGGCATTGATTTTTATATATAGTTATAGATTATTATTTTTATTAGTAGGTACATGCTCTGCTTAGTTTGGGATCAGATGACCGTGCGTGTTAATGCCCACTAATATTATTATTTTTAAAGTCGCTTGTAATGAATTTGCTACATGGCTAAATGGTTTATAGTTGTCACTGCGTTATATTTATTACTTTACGACGACGATATCCACTTACTAAATTACCTAATTATTCACTTTCTCACCTACTCCTGTCTACTCAAGGTTAAGCTGTTAGATTTTTTCAGCTTTAGCCACAGTAGCTATAATGTTGAACCAGTAGTTCGAGAGATAATATAATGTTGATTCGAGAGATAATCTATATCTATTTATCACTACATAATATAAAACAAAGTCGCTGTCGCTGTCTGTCCCTAATCTTTAAAACTACGCAACGGATTTTGGACCGTTTTTTTTAATAGATAGATTGATGCAAAATAAAGGTTTATATGTAAAATACATGCATATATTGTTCATCATTGCACCCTTGCGAAGCCGGGGCGGGTTACTAGTATATATATATTAAAGTCAATTGCTATTCGTTAGTCTCGCTAACACTCTAGAACTTTTGAACGGATTTATCATATGTTGGTCTTGAAATGTTCGTGGAGGTCTAGGGAAGGTTTAATAGGTGATAAAAATCTTATATATAAATCCATGGCTGATCGTTACTTCGTTATAACTGGAGAACGGGTGAACTGATTTGACTAATTTAAGTCTTAAAGTATTCAAAAAAGTCTAAGGACAGTATAAATAGTGAAAAATACGCGGTATGAAGTTCGCCGGGGCAGCTAGTATAATATAATGTTGAACCAGTAGTTTGAGAGACGGCTACTGGTTCCCTACGGGTTTCGAGGTCTGATGGCAGTCGCTCGTATAATTCTGGTAGCTAGCCGCATCAGGTTAGACTGGGAGCCGACCCCAATATAAATGGGAAAAAACGCTAGGGAAATGACAATAGTTCGAGAAAACCTAGTTACGATGCTTCGCGGTACGCTCAATATCGATAACGATGTGAAAGAGAACATCGTGAGCAAACCCGCATGTCTAGGAACTAATCATTCAAGGACTTGCGACATCCACCAACCTGCACTTGGCCAGCGTGTATGGATTAATGCTTAAACTCTCTCAACTTATAAGATAGTTGAGAGAAGACCCGTGCCCAGCAGTGGGACACTAAAGTGGTTGAAGTGACGTCACTTGCGACCATGGAAGAAATTGGTATTCTATTTTATACATATTAATATATTATTCTATATCTAATATATAAAAATCAATGCAATTTTTTGTTGTAATTTTATCACTCAAAAACGGGCTTACCTGTTCAAACTAAATGTTTAAGCAAATTTGTAAATGTTGAAACGTCGGGATCTAAAATCTAAAATAAACCGCGATAAAATCCGTTAAAAAGTAGTTTTATTTCAATTGTTCGGGCTATTTAGTAGATGGTTTATGTGAAGTTTGCACAAAATCGGTGGAGCAGTTCTTTATTTCTCACATTTTTTGTAAATTGTTGAGTGGGCTGAAGCTACCCGGGCGAAGCTGGGGCGGGCCGCTAGTTATTACTAAGAACAATAACAACAAAGAGGTCAATGAAAGAAAGCTCTTTCTTCCATTGACCTCTATGTTGTTGTTCTACGTATTGCCTAATGGCAATACGTAGAACAACATTATAGAGGTCAATGTGAAGTAATCAGATCCGATTTAGGTACCTTTCCCGGAAAGAGACTTATTTATTCATATTTTCCTTATAATTTTCAACGTAAGGTGGGTGGACCATGGAAGGCCACGCTCCTTTGAAGGCCAACTATCAAAAAGTCGTAGTTATTGACATGTAAACAAATATTCCTTCGGCTATACACTAAGATCCATCAAAGTAGTTTTAGTAGATTCATCACTAGTTTTAGTAGAATATATTAATTGTTACAACTCTATTTTTAAGTTGAACGACTGATGTATAATATTGGCCTTGTTTGGAGCCGTGTTCCTTGCAAGGCCATTTTGAAGGGCTTAACAAAACTTAAGTTTAATGAATACTGATTAAAGCTAGGTTAAAAAAAAGTGATTTATATAAATGTTTTATTGTGTACCATATGGTACACAATAAAACAAACTATTATTTGATAATTTTTTTTCATTTATCCAGTTAATAAACGAATAAAAAGCGTTTACTCGTTAGAGTGGCCTTCCATGGTCCACCCACCTTAATTATCAATTAGAACCACGGGCTTTGAAAAGGAATAAAGTTAATAAGAAATTTCTAGGCGTATAATAGACTCTTCACGTGACCAGAGGGCTGGCCTACATCTTGGTCAAAGAAATCGCATTGCCACACAACGTGGCAATGCTGCCAGCCTTCCGGGCACATTCCCCAAGGCCTCGATTCGGAAGAATTTTATGACGCCTTAGTTATCTAGTTTTTAAGATAGAATTTTAGAATTTGTTTATTTATTTTATTATATTTTATGTAACTGAATATTATTATAATAATAATATAATGCGACATTAACACACACGGCCAGATCCCAAACTAAACAGAGCTTGTACTATAATAATAATAATAATAATAATTTATTCAAAAAACTTATAAAACAGGTGAACATGGGACAATTTTATATAAAAATACATAATGAACAAAATATGTGCCTGAACTAGGCAAAACGACTTACAAAATAGAAATAATGAATGTGTACAATAATTAGGTATAAAGATAATGATATGTAGTCAATGTTAATAAATATTTTATAATCCTACAAGACATGCTTATAATTAATGCTAACTAAGATAATGTATGTAACTACTTATAGCTATTTTTAAACTATAGCCATAGTATAGCACAAACATTACTGCATTACAACTAACAAGTTCTCTGTATCTTCATAGGACATGTTCTGAAGAGCTTCACAAACCATTTTTTTGCATTTGATGTAACGGTGCGGATAAATATAAGTTATTGCATTTAGTCTATTATAGAGAAATGGGCCAAGGAACATAAAAAATTTAGATGCAAAAACATGGCGTGTGTTTATTTGAGGGCAAACGATATCTCTCCGTCGTTTCTGTGTTAACTCAGCGTTAAAGGGAAGGTCTGCATGCTGTTTTAGTACTGTATACATTATAAATAGTTGTCTCACTGTGAGTACCTTAACAGAGTCATATAAGAGGTTAGTAGGATAGGTGTAGGGCTTAAATGTAGAGACTTTCAGTATGGCTCTTTGGGCCCTCTCTATTGTTAGAAACAGCGTTTTACCCACCCCACCCCATGAAGTGATGCAGTAGACTATAATTGACTGACATAGGGCAAAGTAAACTTGTTTTATTAATTTGAAATGAAACTATGGAAACCAGACAATACTTTTCTTTTGTAAATACACCCTATCCTGTCCTATCCTACTAATATTATAAATGCGAAAGTAAGTGTGTGTGTGTGTGTGTGAAGGTTTGTTACCGCGTATCTTCATAACCGCTCAACCAATTTTAATGAAATTTGAGACGTAGGTAGTGTATACCCTAGAATAGGACATGGGCTAATAATATTTCCAAAAATCATCCCCTAAGAGGGTTAAATAGAGGGATGAAGTTTGTATGCAACTTTTTATTCCTTGGTCCTATTCATTTAAAATTCGGTACACATAAATCTTATGACAAATAATGAGATACGGGTTTTTTATTTTTCCATAATTACCCCCATGGGGGGTGGAAAATGAGTTTTATTGGTAAATATTAAAGTTTCTCTGGATCTGTTTAGTCTCAAGTCCAATTCACTCCAAATTCGGCACACATATACCTTAAAAGAAATTATAAAACACGTGTTTTTTGTTTTTCCAAAACTACCCCCAGGGTGAGTGTAAAATTACCTTTTTTGGAAAAATTTAATATTCCAGAACTGTTTAGTCCTTGGTCCGATTCACTTCAAATTCAGTATAAGGGTGAATATCCCCGCGGCAAATTTTACGTGTCCACGTTGAGAATCGAGGTGTTAAATTATAGGATGTTTTTGATTTTTTTTTGTAGTGAACTACGTAACTTGGTGCAATTAGGGCCACATATGTTTTTTTTATAAGTGTGTATAAGTAATCAGGAAAAAAAGAATCGCCTGAAAATTCAAGTTTGGTGGCTTGTCCCAGTTCCATTTTTTGATACAATTGCACTCACCTAAGTCACAATCTAAGATACAATACAAAATAAACGATTTCGTTAGTATATGCATAAGACACATTATCTGAAAACAATGAAACCATATTAGAAAATTAAATTTAAAGGCACTGGATACTCAATCAAATTTTGTCCAAGCAAATATCAAAAATTTGTTGGCACTTGTTCAACTTACTTTAACGTGAAGTTACGTACGTATGCGATCAATCGCGTTTTATGATTTAACATCTCTCAGTCGTGCGCCGGCACTTGCGCGTAAAAGGTGTGTTATTAGTGCTGTGATTTCCCGTCAAAAACGAAAATATCATCTTGGGTGGCACGGGGGACAAGAAATGTTCAATTTTGGTGGATCGATTTGCTGTTAATTTAAAAGTATTTTAACAGTAAGCTACACGTTATACGTAGTGATTTGGGTTATGCATTTAATCAGTGATAATAAATTAATTGTTACTTATATCCCTTATTTTTAAAGGTTTTTTTATGTCTGGTTCCAATTTTGGTGGCTCAATTTTGGTGGCTTTGGTGGCGTTTTTCCCTTTTGGACAGTAAAAAAGCGAATTATAATAACATTTTTTTACTAAGTAGGACCATTTATTATTTATTAGATCCTAATCTCTCATTACCACCACGAATAGCAAGACCTCTTGAAGCCAACAATTTCACTAGGTACTTCAACAATCCTCTTAAGCACATTCTTCCAACGGGTAGTTATTTTCTGTTCGTCTAGTAGTTTTTATTGCTGCAACATAATTCATAATAAATTCCCTGAGCTGTAATCTGCTCTTATGCTCTATCAATAAGTTACCTACTCATATGCTTCCAATCTTTATATCCATTAGGAGAACTTCAATTATGTCCAGAACCAGTAATGGTATTAAATAGACGGCAGCAATAACAGTATACAGATTTATTTAGTGGTGAATAAAGGAGCCATTTTCTTTCTAAAGACTCCTTATTCGCCAATTAACAAATAAAATATTTTACTCAAGTATTAGTTTTCGTTTTACCATTTGAATCTAGAAAACTTGTAGAAGTTTCGAAGAAGTCACTATTTTTATTTTAGTAAAACTCTGGCCCTTTTCGAATTCAAATATCACGGACTTCTTCCGGTAAAATGTCACCACAGTAAGTACCAGGGTCAGGAGACACATACATTCTCTAAGCTTGCAGTTATTAATTCAAAGTATGTAGCTTGACCAAATGCCCAATGAAATAGATAAAAGAATTGTGACGGAATGATAAAAGTATTGCGCCTTAAAAGAAGTCATTAAAAACAAGGTACTGGGCATAAAAATCAAGAAGAAGATCTTTGATAACTGCATAATAACCTGTATCACTTAAGGATGTGAAACCTGGGCTTTGACAAAACACGATAGGAACAAACTAGCAAGATGCCAGAGAACCATGGAAAGGAGCATGCTGGGTTTGAAACTAATGGACAAAATTATAAGGATCAGGCGCAAAACCAAATTAACAGACATACTGTCACATATTAGCAAAACTCAAATGGAGGTGGACGAGACTTATGCTCCGCTGCTATAAGGAAGAAAGGAGCAAAGAGGTGACAGTTAGCAAAACAAGAAGATGGGAAGATGACCTTGAATTGACCGTAGGACCTCTTTGGATAAGAGTGACGACAGACAGGAAGCAGTGGCAACGGTTGGAGAAGGCCTAAGCCATAAGGCACACCGAAATCATAGAAATTTTGTATATTTAGTGTAGTTTTTAATTTTTATGTTTTTTAGTTTTATCAATCACAACTGTTCGGAACAGGCTTTATTATTATTAGTATGAAGCTTGAAGTCGATGGTTCCGCATCTAATGTGTGTTTGTCGTTTTCATCACACGTAACCTCTTTTTCCTAGTGATATTCAGAGGTACTTTTGTCTTGCGGGGATGAGACTGAATAATCCCTCGGCTTATTTGTTTCTCTAACTGTAACTTTTTCCCTTATTTCTTTTTGAGCTATTACTGATTTGTGAAAAAAAGTGTAATGCGCCAGACGAAAAAGTTTTCAGAATAAATGTGTGAGAGAAATTGTCAGTCCTTCGGGGCCCCTTGAGAATGGGGGCCCTGGGCATGAGCCTCGTGTGCCCTTATGGTAAAGACCGTATTGCCACCAGTCGTTACATACAAAAATACAAATCTTTTCTCTCTATAATGTTAGTACAGATTAGTAGTTATAGATGAAAGTTGATAATTCCCGAAAACTTGTGAGATTCATTACATGAAGTTTTGTTAGTGAGATTGAAGATGACAGAAAAATTCAATTTTGGTGCCATTGATTTTCAATTTTGGTGGGCACTTTCAATTTTGGTGGGCGATTTTCAATTTTGGTGGCCACACTACACTTTAAACTAAAATATCTCAAAAAGTTATCGAGATATTCTTAGACCTCTTGAAGATTATTTTAGCTTTGAATTTATATTTTTATACCAGGTCCTTACATTTCACGAAAATTGAAGAAAAAGTTTTGCCACCAAAATTGAAAAAATAAGCACGTTGTTGATATTGACCCATAAATATAGCTTAAAACAAATAATGAAACACGTGTTTTTAATTTTTCCAATTTTTTTTATCTTTATCCTAATACTACGCGGGTGAAGCCTGAGAAATTATTCTGAGGGAGATTTTCTTTGAAGTTGATATCAATACTCCTTCGTGCTTTTTAGCTAAATTACTTTTTATTTTGACACAATGACGTTTGATAACTCAGTCCGATTATTAGAATTCGAAATTTAAATTTTATTTGTTCTTGGATATTAAAATGAAAAGCTTACATTATGGTCTAAGAGCCGTTTTTTTTAAGAAACCCCTATAGATTTATGAATATGCCTATGGAGGCTTGCCGATTTCAAAATATTGCTTACACGCCTACATGAACTAATTTTGTATGGAGATAGTTCGACACCCGGGAAAGGATAGTTTTATCCGACTGCGAAAAAGAGATTAAGGGTTTAGCACGATAACCGACATCCGCGGGCGAAGCCGCGGGCGGAAAACTAGTATATTATAAATGCGAAAGTAAGTGTGTGTGTGTGTGTGAAGGTTTGTTACCGCGTATCTCCATAACCGCTCAACCGATTTTATTGAAGTTTGAAATGTAGATAGTGTATACCCTAGAATCGGACATAGGCTAGTAATATTTTCAAAAATCATCCCCTGAGAGGGTTATTTAGAGGGGTGAAGTTTGTATGCAACTTTTTATTCCTTGGTCCTATTTATTTAAAATTCGGTACACATAAACCTTAAGACAAATAATGAGATACGGGTTTTTTATTTTTCCATAATTATCCCCAAGAGGTGTGGAAAATGAATTTTATTGGTAAAAATTAAAGTTTCTCTGGATCTGTATAGTCTCAAGCCCGATTCACTCCAAATTTGGCACACATATACCTTAAGAGAAATCATGAAACACGTATTTTTTATTTTTCCAAAACTACCCCCAGGGGGAGTGTAAAATGAGCTTTTTTGGAAAAATTAAATATTGCAGAACTGTTTAGTCCTTGGTCCGATTCACTTCAAATTTGGTATAAATATTGCTTAAAACAAATAATGAAACACGTGTTTTTTATTTTTCCTATTTATTTTATCTTTATCCTAATACTACGCGAGTGAAGCCTGAGAAATTATTCTGATGGAGATTTTCTTTGAAGTTGATATCAATACTCCTTCGTTCTTTTTAGCTAAATTACTTTTTATTTTGACACAATGACGTTTGATAACTCAGTCCGATTATTAGAATTCGAAATTTAAATTTTATTTGTTCTTGGATGTTAAATGAAAAACTTACAATATGGTCTAAGAGCCGTAGTATTTCATAAGAAACCCCTATAGATTTATGGATATGCCTATGGAGGCTTGCCGATTTCAAAATGTTGCTTACACGCCTACACTACTGAACTAATTTTGTATGGAGATAGTTCGAGACCCGGGAAAAGATAGTTTTATCCGACTGCGAAAAAGAGATTAATGGTTTAGCGCGATAACCGATATCCGCGGGCGAAGCCGCGGGCGGAAAACTAGTACTTAAATATAGATAATCACATGTGTGTGGTGTCACTTATCTTCGAATGATTAGTTCTCGATATTTCCTTCACCGATATTGAGCAGCGGCGATGAAATAATTCACACAAAGATGTGTGGGCACGACTGGAAATCGAACCTGCGACCTTATATTTCTAAGATGAGGCCCGTACCGCTGCGCCACCGCTCCTCATAATACATACATTGTAGCGAAATTGGCGTTCGTATTCTAATGATATTGTAGAAACTCATTGCATACTAATTTCATGAAAATCTTTGGAGCCGTTTCCGAGATTCATATTATTTGTTTGAATATCTATTTATACATATACCCATACAAGATTTGCTCGTTTGAAGATATTAGATAGATAGATGCGATGCGAAAGTTTGTATAGATGTGTGGAATGCTTCCCATAGGTAGGTATCATGCTGACGGAATCGCGGGCGGAGTCTAGTAATTATATTCGTCAGTTTTTTAATTAATTTATCTGAGAGAGAGGGCGATACTATCCAGTTTCCGCCCCAATTCTATAAGATCGTAAATCCGGGACTCTTTGTATAAATATCCGGTAGCTTCGTATAAAACAGTTCAGTTGAATACCTACATTTTTTGGTCGTATTCTTGTGCCTGAGAGACGTAGTTTTTGAATTGGCTACCTGATATTATAAAATGATGTAGCCTACTATTAGACGCGCCAGCCTAATGTACCGATTCACTCGTGATAACGAGTGACTTTCGGTGAGAAGGTGGCAGTGTAATGAGGCTCCATACGGTTGAAACTATAAACGAGCAATAATTTCGACCCACCCTCTTAAATGGTGTCACCAGACAGCACCGGAGCACGGCACGGCCGCTTGGCGTTGCGGCTTTGTCTGATCTGTCTAAGTGGTCTCTGACCATACATTGTATTAAAAGAATTATACAGGGCTACGCAAAACCGATGCTAATTTCCGTGCGTTCTAAAGATTTTACACTTAAAATTCCTCTCCAACTAAACAGAATACAACCATTTTATGAAATAGTTGGCCACATCATGAACAGATCAATTCTAGTCCACGAAATAATACGCCTTATTTCACTCTTATTAACCCGCTTTGCTTGTTAAGTCGCTTGGACCGACGCGCAACTCCAACGCCCGAATTCGTACGCTCTTCAAGGGTATCACGATCACGGGCCCACGATCCCACACCCATTTAATAATTCCGTATTCCGTACACGTGTTTACGACTCCTCATTCATAAACATACAGTTCAATACATATAATTATGTGAAGAAATTGAATACTTTGAAGTGTTACACTGAATTGACTAAAAAAAGATTTGGTGAATTCAGTGAATAACCAATTTCACTAGACAAATCCCGGTCCAGCTTCGCAAGGGTAGTGTAAGTCACTAGTCGGTAAGATATTTGCTTTTCACGCCGCAGGTCGTGGGTTCGATTCCCATCCGAGAT
The DNA here is from genome assembly GCA_936450015.1 of Meganola albula. NCBI lineage: Eukaryota > Metazoa > Arthropoda > Insecta > Lepidoptera > Nolidae > Meganola > Meganola albula. The sequence continues at coordinate 3,791,356 of OW388155.1, read as the reverse complement.
AAACATTAGTGATGAACCTTTGTATTTGGGTCGAGTCTGGGTGTAAATATATATTATAAGTATAAGTATATATTTACAAAAGAAAAGTATTATATGTATAGTTCGTATTGTATATATCAGTTATCTGGTTTCCATAACACAAGCTCTGCTTAGCTTGGGACCAGATGATCTTGTGTATTAATGTCCCAGAATATTTATTATTATTATGATAAAAATATCTTTATTGTGCCAGTAAAAACCAAATCAGAGGGAGAAGCCCTAGGCATCACACTAGAATACCCTGTGTCGTGGGGCCTAGTCACTTACAGTCCAGTTAATTCATAAAGACACATTTTATTATAATATCTATATTTTTAGAATAGCGAGATAAAGATGTTTTATGTATTTATTTATTATTATTATTATAAGTAGGTACTCATCATCATCATTTCCCTTAGCTTGTCATCTCATTTCTATTGGGGTCGGCTCCCAGTTTACCTAATGTGTTAAGCTGCCAGAATTAAACGAGCCATTGCCATCAGACCTCGTAACCCGTATGGAACCAGTATCCTAGGTGGTTAGATCAGATGTCAGATTATATTAGGTTTCAGACTACGTGTAATTGTCATGATGTTTTAAACGACAAACGGGCCTTAACTTGCTCGCCGAGGCACGGAGGGTAGTCCCCTAAAACAACTGGAAACCGAAGCAAATCTTTGCTGTTGAAGATTGAAAAATTACAAATGAAATTACACATAGATTTCGAACCCGCTACCTCCATGGCACAGCATACGCCGCGCGCCGCTCGACTACAGAGGTTGTCAGTGTACCCGTATTGTAGTGGTACTCGTATTCAAATAAATGTCATTAAATTTTGAAAGTTACCACATAGACATCAACCTAATAATAACAAACATTACAAAGAAGTAATTACCTACTCTCCATTTCGGTGCAATCGTTCGGAATTTAAACGTTATCAAAATATTTAGCGATAAATTTTATAACACTGACACAAATAGGCGGGGGTATGTTTCACTTCAACCCTTTATAGTGTCCCACTGCTGCGCACGGGTCTTCTCTCAACTATCTTACGAGTTGAGAGTTTAGGCCTTAATCCACACACACACACACACACAATGTCAAATGGTTAGTTCTTAGACATGCCGGTTTCCTCACAATGTTTTCCTTCACCGATATTGAGCAGCGGAGATGAAACAATTCACACAAAGACGTGTGGGCACGACCAGGAATCGAGCCCGCGACCTTATTTTTATAAGGCGAGGCCCGTACCGCTGCGCCACCGCTGCTGGGATATGTATACTGACAATCTCGGTAGTCGAGCGTATGCCGTGCCATGGAGGTAGCAGGTTCGAAATCTATGTGTAATTTTAGCTGTTAATTTCGATTTTAGTTTATTTCCTTTTTACTTTACAGTAGGTACTTATATTAAATAAAGTAGGTAGGTACCTATTCTGATAATTTTAATGATGAAAAAACCTAAAACTAGCTAACCTTTCTATTCCTAGGAGACGAAACACAAACTACTTAGTTCATGTCAAATTGTCAATTCGGGTGCCTCAATATTGATTCTAATTTTAAATAATTATTAATAAGTTTTAAGTGTTACAAAATCTTGAAATACAGTGGCAAGTGTTAATAAATGTATGTACTCAAATGTTTCTATAATGGAGAAACGGTGTGTGGTAATATGGTGTATCATAACCTGGTGGTTCCCTGTGACGAACTTTAGGGTCCAAGAGATGAGTCTGTTAACCCAGAAACTGCTTCCAACTACAAATATTCGGAGCGAAAGTGTAACAAAAAGTTTGGTGAACTCAGTTCCGGCACTCTTTGCTCAACCCACGGAGGATTCTACTGTGGAAATATACACAGAGGAAGATACTCAGGAGGAAGTCAATACTTCATCTCTACTTTTACCTCCTGTAAGTACCATAATTTACTTATTATTGCGGAAGGGTGGGAGTGTAGCTGGTAGAATTGAGTGTAAAGAAAAAGTTTAGTATTGTCTTAGATTTACGCGAATATCACACATTGAAATAAAACTACTTTTAACGGATTTTATCGCGGTTTATTTTAGATTTTAGATCCCGGCGTTTCAAAGTCTTTTCAGACTTCATGTTCACGGGTGGACTGAGGTATTTGACGTCCAAAAATATTAATCACAATTATTACTGACTACCACCTCCAAACATTATTATTTAAGTTAGTTAATTATTATTTTAGTTATTTCAATACACTGTGAGCTCAGTTTGCTTGAATCGGAACGCAACGCGAAAATATATTGCATCGAAGGCCATCCAATATTTTTTTAATAACAAAATATAACTGACGAGACGGTATAATAGTACGACTAGGTAATTGGTTTTCGTAACCAGGAATGTACTTAAACGAAACAAAATGTAAACAAATCAATTGACCCATAAACGGTTCTGAAAGAATCTTGAGGATTGTTTTGAAACGTAAATAAGGCTTCAGGTACAAAATACATGTACCTACATATAATCACCCGGGAGGGGCTTATGCGTCGTTAGATTTTAATGTAATGAACACAATTAGAGTTAGATAGGTAAATTTCGATGTAGGTAAGTCTATAGACTAGTAGTTTCGGTCTTATATGAGCAGCGATGGCGTAGATATCGCGGGTTCGATTTCCGGTCGTGCCCACACATCTTTGTGTGAATTGTTTCATCTCCGCTGCTCAATATCGGTGGAGGAAATCATCGTGAGGAAACCGGTATGTCTAAGAATTAATCATTCGAGGACATGTGACACCCATCAAACCGCACTTGCCCAGCGTGTGTGGACTATGGCCTGTGAACTCTCTAAACTCGTATGATAGTTGAGAGGAGACCTGCGCCTGGCAGTGGGACGCTAATAAAGGTTGATGTAGTATCGATTGTATTGTAAAATTCGATACAATCGATAGTGAGGCAACACTACTTCACAGGAATGACGGGTATAATCGATTATGAGTAGACATGTTGCACCAATATGATAAAAACAGAGATTTGGTAAATTTCCTAAGGGAATTGATCAAGTCACTTAGGATGTTAAAATAACACCACGATTTTATCATTTCTTTAAACAAATCTAGTGATTTGAACAAATACCTGAATTAACATTTTAAAGATTAGGTACTCGTTATATAAATTCTTCAACGTAAAAATTATTGACCAAATAAAATAATGCCAACAGACTATTTAGAATTTAGAGAGTATTTATTTTTTTTAAAATGGCGTCAGAACGTCGTTTTTTTATTTATCGACGAGCTCTAATGGCGTCGATCATCAGGTACACCTCATTACCTTTGCATGTCTATGGGACACAAAATAACCCTGCAGAAAGCTAATCAATATCCCTGCCAAACAGCACCTCCATAATCACAAATATTCACAAAATGTTTGGATGGAAATAGATATCTTTTTTGTGCGGACAAATTCGATTTGCACTCATCACGTGCTCACCCAATCGACTCCATAGACAATTCTTCTTCTTCTTCTTTTTATTATGGCCTCTGCAGAAATTATTCCGAAATTTTGCCAGTGTCAAGTTTAAATAAGTATATAAGTTTTTAAAGATTAGTAGTAAAAAACTAAAAAACTGCGACGTTCTAAGACGCCATTTTTTTCTCTCTCCGTGCCCTGATGTAACAATGACAATCACAAAACAAGCAACCTGAGTGACGTTGACCTCTTGTAACTTTGACAACTGACAGTCCTTAAGCTATCAAAAGTGACTGAAGTGACACCTAACCGTCTGTTTAGACAACAGCTTGCTACGTTTATATGTTATGCGCTGCAACATATAGTTATTTAACGGTACCTAGTTTTTAGTGGAATTCATACAAGGATCCTTCTTTTACAAAGGGGTGTACAGGACAGCTACAGTTTTATTTGATTTAGTTAATATAATATAATTTTTCAAAAGCTTATATACTTAACTAGCTGCCCCAGCGAACTTCGTACCGCGTATTTATTAAAAACAATGTTCACTTAGGGGGATGAAAAATAGATGTTGGCCGATTCTCAGACCTACTGAATATGCATAAAAAATTTCATAAGAATCGGTCAAGCCGTTTCGGAGGAGTATGGCAACGAAAACTGTGACACGAGAATTTTATATAATAGAAGATTAAACATGACGACCTCGGTAGTCAAGCGGTGTAAGCCGTCCGATTGGCCTATACTGTGCCCGAGGGGTCGCGGGTTCGATTCCCGCCCCGGACAATATTTGTGTAACAACAAAAATTTGTTTCGGTGTCTGGTTGTTGAGGGACTACCCTCCGTGCCTCAGAGAGCACTCAGTCGCGGTTGTCATTTTAACACATCTATGACAATCGTTACATGTAGTCAGAAGCCATTATAATCTGACACCTGGTCTAACCATCTCGGCTACTGGTTCCCTACGGGTTTCGAGGTCTGATGGCGGTCGCTCGTATAATTCTGGTAGCTAGCCGCATCAGGTTAGACTGGGAGCCTACCCTAATAGAAATGCGAAAAAGGCAAGGGGAATGATGATGGCTTATTTATACATGACACTGGCAAAATAATAATATAATAATAATAATAATAATAATATTCTGGGACATTAACACACACGGTCATCTGGTCCCAAGCTAAGCAGAGCTTGTGTTATGGAAACCAGATAACTGGTATATACTTTACATATAATACTTTTCTTTTGTAAATATATACATAATAATAGATATTTACACCCAGACTCGATACAAACAGAAATGTTCATCACTAATGTTTGTCTCGGGTGGGAATCGAACCCACGACCTGCGGCGTGGAAAGCAAGTATCTTACCGACCACGCCACCGGCCCGTCAAAATGATGATGATGATGATGATGATGAAAAGCTGGCATGCGAATTCAATGCATGCTGCATGCATTCAGCATAATTTATGTCATTTCACTAAACCAACATTTCTAAAAATCGGTATTGTTCAAATCACTAGATTTATTTAGGGAAATGATAAAATCGCGTTATTATTTTAACATAATCCGTGATTTGATGAAATCTCTGTTTTTATCATATACCTGCTACGGATACGGTACTTGTCATTTTGACGCAAAATACTTAAGCGATTAGTAATATAGAATCGATTACAAACAGTGTTCTAAATAGAGATAAGATAAATATTAGCCAGCCCGTTATGCGTTAGTTTTAGCAATAGATTTATTATGCCAGTAATATATTGGTCTATGTAGAATGAATTAAACGGATGGAAATAGTTGTTGACGCAAGTTAAAATTTAAAGAGTCTTAGGTACACACTCTCTTTAAATTTTAACTTGCATTTTAAATTTTAGGTCGCAGGTTTGATCCCACATTGTTGTGTACTTTTTTTTATAGGCGCTGCTCAATATCGGTGATGGAAAACATCGTGAGGAAACCGGCATGTCTAAGATCTAATCATTCGAGGACATGTGACATCCACCAATCCGCACTTGGCCAGCGTGTGTGGGTTAAGGCCTAAACTCTCTCAACTCATACGATAGTTGAAAGAAGCCCGTGTGCCCAGCGGTGGAACACTAAAACGGGTTGAAGTGAAGTACTTACTGTGCGTTAACTCCGCACAGTAAAACATGTTACGTACCTTTTTTTTACTACAAAATTGACAACTACAACATATACAGGGTGTTAATATTAATTAACACCCTGTATATGTTGAATAAGAAAATAAAAAAATAATAGTAAGAAAAGAATAAGAAAATTTGAAGACCTAATTATAGGTCTTCAAATTTTAAGGGGCTGTGTAATATAATATCGATGAATAAATGAAATGATTTTTTTAATTAAGCTGTTTAAAGATATGCTATACTTTACATTCAGCGTAACTTTTAAATGTGCTATCCGTACGGCACCTTTCTTCGACAGTTTCAGTTCATTCAACAGTTTTAGTGCCCCACTGCAGAGCACGGGTCTTCTATCAACTATCTTACGAGTAGACAACGGTAGACTTTTCTCTATTTTTTTCTCTCTTAAAAACACACTAACAAATTTCAATTTTTAATAGACATTTATGCAGGTTTGGTCTTTTAATAAACATTTATGCAGGTTTGGTCTTTTGGCAACCTTGGCATCTGGCGTAATATGAACATTGCTGAAAATCAGTGCTGTGGTGTACTCACAGCGTTTACTGAGCAATGTCCATTGTTGACACTGATGGGTGTCAAATAAGGTCTTTGTTTTTTTATTTTTTCTTCTTGATATCTGTTTCCATTTATGTTTTTTTTCTCTTTTGGTGTGTTTTTTTATCATTTGATTTTGTGTGTCCTGTCTCTATCAAATAAATGTTTTTCTTTTTCTTTCTTTCTTTCTTTTTAACGTGACATTCTGAAAATACGAAAACTAATTTTCAATCGACATTTGAGTTCTAGATCTTTATATATATAATTCTTCTGTGAGTGTGTATGTCACTGAACTTCTCTCAAATGACTGGAACGATTTTGATGAAATTTTTTGTGTGTGTTCAAGGGGATCTGGGAATGGTTTAGATTCACAATTTTTTTTTTCAATGTTTTTTTAATAAATACGCGGTACGAAGTTCGCTGGGGCAGCTAGTAAATGTATAAAGCGCGGGTATTGTGTTTCAGTAGTATCGAACTTCAAATTTTTAAATAAAGCATTGTCAAAATGAAGACTTTGGGTATCGGAGTTCTATGCTGTCGAAGTAAAATATTATTGTAGAAAGATTTGCCGAAATTCAAATAAACAATTCGGCAAGTGTGCCAGCGGTGGCGCAGCGGTACGGAGTTTGCCTTAAAAATACAAGGTCGCGGGTTCGATTCCCAGCCGCGCCGTTATCTTCGTGTGAATTGTTACATCGCCGCTGCTCAATATTTGTGAAGAAACACATGGTAAGGAAACCGGCATGTCTAAGAACTATAATTCGACGACATCTGACATCCAGCAACCCGCACTTGGCCAGCGTGTGTGGATTAAGGCCTGAACTCTTTCATCTCTTAAGATAGTTGAAAGAGGACTGGGTACCCAGTAGTGGGACACTAAAAAGGGTTGAAGTGATTGATTGTGTGCCAGATACTCGTAACAACCTACATAAAACACGAAAACGCAGCATCGCAGCATGGAATATTGCACAAATCAGTGGAATTTAGCGCCGCGCCGACGTCATTAGGTAAACAGTTAGTTATAAATGTATAAAGTGAATAAAATATTGCTATTCGTACCTAAATTCGTACAGCTAACAGGCGTGCTGTTATGTTACGAAATGGTGATAATAATACACAACTACACATACAGTGTGTCTGTAAATTATGGTTCAAAGTTAAGGAGTTCATCTCCTTTGAAAATAATCTAATTTAGCTACCATTTCCCGGAAATGGTACATTAGATTATTTTCAACAACTATAACCAATTATCCAAAACTTTTATTATGTTGTAACTTGTATTTATGTTTCTGAATTTCTCTCTTAGCAAAACACGGCTTCCTAGTTTGTAGATAGCTCTTATAGCTCTTGATAGCTCTTATACACCTACCTAATTTATTGTATGTAAAAAAATTTACCAAAACATCGTGTGTATATCTATATATATAAAAATGAAACCCGTTTTCCGTTGTCACGACATCACGCGTGAACGGCGGGACCGATTTCGCTAATTATTTTTTTTAAATATTCCTTTAAGTACGAGGATGGTTCTTACGCAGAGAAAAATTAAAAAAAAAAGAAAATTTAGAAAGCGAAGACTTGCCGAAAACCGGGTTAGATACGTATTATTTATTATTGGTTACAGTAGATGGCACTGCTTTACCGGGCAGAACGACGTCTGCCGGGTCCGCTAGTATTTTTTTTAAATCTATATTACTTACTCTACACGTGGGTTAAGGATCGCCTGTGGGTTAAAGATGTGGGACATTATAAATACAAGTTACAACATAATATAAGTTTTGGAAAACTGGTTATAGTTGTTGAAAATAATCTAATGTTCCATTTCCAGGAAATGGTACCTATATTAGATTATTTTCAACGGGGACGATCTCCTTAACTTTGAACTATAATTTACGGACAGACTGTATAACAGCACGCCTGTCAAACACCACAGAGCGCTATGTTTTTGATCATAATAAACCATTGTGACTTTGGAAAACTTGTTGTAGTAAACGGGAATTACTAGTGGTGGAATTCGCTGCCAACATCTGTTTTTCGATAACTATAATTTGCATTTGCAAGTGACTAGTGAATCGGTATTTACTAGGTAGGCGCGTTTCATTGCAGACTACATAATTGCTTAACAACTATCAAGATCAAGCGCAAGCCTATTATTGGATAAAAAGCACGGAAAAGCATCATTTACGGGACACCCTGTATATGCTTTGTTTACACTATTTAACCGCAGGTCGTTTGCAGACTTCCGTAGTCTCATTGATCTTCAGATATTTATATTATTTTATAAAGGGTGACTGGTAATTAGTGTAATATACAGGGTGAAAAACTTTCCCCAAAAATATTTTTTTTTGTAAGTACAACTTTATTTTTAAACTAGCTTTCCGACAGCGGCTTCGCCCGCGTGTATGTCGGTGGTCGCGCCAAAACATTACCTTCTTTTTGCGCAGTCGGATAAAAACTATCCTGTCCTTTCTCGGGTCTCAAACTACCTCCATACCCAATTTCATCCAAATCGGTTCTGTAGTTTAAGCGGGAAAGCGTAACAGACAGACAGACAGAGTTACTTTCGCATTCATAATATTAGTAGGTATTCGCTTTTGTATATTGAGTCTAACTAAACTAAAAAGTCATAGGCATAAAGATTGTTTTATAAAATTTGGATAAATTTCCCCGTTAAAGTCCTGAACATTGTATTCTCCCCATTTGCTATGAGATTCTGGTACACCTATACTTAACATCGCATATTGTGTATTCGCAGTAATTTATTAGTCTATGTACCAACTGTTGTTCATGCCTAATCTAATCATATCAGTTCACTGTTAGTATTTGAGTATGTACGTCGTATTATCGATAGATTGGATCCGGAATTGATTATCAACAAATACTTTAATCACCAACAAATAATATGTTTTAAATGAAACATGCAACTTAATTTTTTTAATAAAAGTGTTGTAATTTAACGCCAAAACAAAAACTCTATAATAACAAAGTGCTCGTTTTGGATTGCTAAGTGTTGTTTGTGCTAATAAAAGTCTGACAATAAAGTGTGTTGACCTTTGTGCGTTATGTAAGAAAATGCATTATAAAATTTCACAATATCTAACGGATTAATACGCTTGGAATAAGTCGCTCTAATACAAAACACTAAACAAAATGATTTGTATAATGTAGGTACCTACTTCATTTAAAAAGAAAAACCGTACTGAGGTTTCTGGTAGTGTTTCTCAGTAGTTGCCAGTCATTCACTGCACGGTAGGAAAAGAAATTTACTCTTTTTTTATGTAGACTCGCGTCTCAAAAAATAAGTATTTTCATTTTCATTAGTCCAGAAGCCTATATTAGGCTCGGTACTGCCTCAGTGTGTTCGGCTGCGAAGGTAAAAAAGAGTGTTGCGATTTTTTTAATTTGCTAACACTAGTCCGGAGCCAGGAAATTGGTAGTGTTTTAACCAGGGCTTCGGAGAGCATGTAAAGCCATCGGTCCTGCGCTTGGTCTTTTACCGGTCGTATCGGTCAATCTGTCCCACCGGACTCTAAGTGTAGGGAATAGAGAGAGCCCTTGTCTTTGCACACACACTTCTTCACTATAATATCTCCTGCGTACCTGGCGAGTCAGCTTAGAATAGCCACCGTAACCGGGAAAACAGCTAGGATAGAAAAGAAGATAAATCAAGAAGCGATGGCAAACTTTTTATGACACGGATTTTAATTGGTTTAATATTTAGTTATTTACATACACTGTCAGTAATTTTACATTTATTAGTACCATTAAAAGCACAGATAATGTTTTATAATAATATACTATTAGAAGTAATATGATACGAGGTATGGTTTGATCTAGATTCACAAAAGGGTTAAAGTCCTTTATTGCAAATTGTGTTTCACTCGAATTATTTACTAAAAAACGTGATATAATATGACACAAAACCTAAGACCTAAGGGTCTACTCGCGTTCGTTAAAATAGGTAATTATTAATTTTCGGATAAAGTTTTGAGTAGAAAGACGAAGGATACAGAAAACGTAAATAATAAAGTGACTAATACAAAATTACAGGAAAATAAAATATCATTGATATGAAGGTAATGGATAATACGTAAGTACGATCAGATAAGTTAACTGTTTGCTACTCAATAGCTCTATCAATTTAGTATTTATTGCGAGAAATTGCGAATTAAATTCATGTAGAATCGTTTTTCCCATATGAATTGGGGTTTTTACACAATTACTCAATTATATTATTAAGATAAATAATTAAAAAAAAAAAGATTTTATGAAATGAGTTAAACTTCAGTTATCCCTAAAATTTATAAGGCATTTGGTAGCTCAAAAAAATCTGATCGAAAAATCTCTATATTCTACGAAAACGAATCCGAAAAATCCAAAGTATTGTATAGAAATGTATCAGAGTAAATCTTCAGTTCTCAGAAGTGGCATTTGGTTAAAAAATAGTGTGTAACTAAGTGAAAATGTTTGTGAAAATTACAGTGAGTTTAATTCTTGTGTTGTGTTGTGAAAGTTATCAAATGGATCACAGTTTTAGCGGTAGTCATGGAATCCCGCCTTTTATTTCAAGGCCTAATTACGGAGTAAGTGTAAAATAGCTTGTTAATGTGGTAAGATGAAAAAATATAAACAAATGTCTAGAGTTTGGAGTACGATAAATTAATGATTTTAAATGGGCGCGATATTGTTGTAGGTACTATAAATAACTTGACTGTCGCCCTTGACTTCGCAGTAGCCACTTTTCATACAAATATTCGCTTATCCCGTGCCACATATGTAGGTATGTAAGGGCATAATACTATATTCACTAGGAATACTTTCGATATACAGGATGTTAATTAACAAAGGACGTTCCCTTAAACCTACATCATTAATATATTAAATAAAAAAAATAAAAAATAACGACAGAAAAGAAAATAATCTAATTTTTAAAATTGTATTAATTGAAGTTTACAAACATCCTTTTAAAAATAAGAATTTCGGCGCGAATAGGGCATCTAGCGTTTTTGCTCTTCCGCTCTTCCTCATTGATTGAAAAAAACCTTTTCCGTATCCGTAGATTGTATTTTGACAATTAACATTTTTTTTTGTGGGACTATTTGGGAAATGTGTGGGAAATTCCGGTTCACCGTGTATACTAATAATGAATTAATAATTGTCCCTTTTCAATTATCCATGTAGGTACTGTAACAAAGATAAAATATTACATAATATATTAAACATTTTTTTCTGTTTAATGTAACTATTTTATTTATACGTACCAAGATAAAAATTATTATTAATTGAATTATTTAAATTATTTACCTTGTTGTGCTATATTATTACAAGCTAACGGGAACGCCTTTTGTTAATTATCATACTGATTTTTTTTTCTCATAGTCTCTTTCTATCATTGGAGGTCGTCTCTCCACGATCTATAGCGCTAGGATCATTATTAATTAATACTCAGCTGTCGTGTTGTTTGGTTCGAAACTTTCTAAGCCCTTTTATATAATGGACCACCACGTGGCCTTTGCCTAATGGGCGCCCTCTACCCAATGGGCTTTGTATGTTTTACTTTACGCCATTAGTAACACACATTTCTCGTAACTCAAATCTGGCAATTATAAATTATTAATATGCAAATTACTTGACTCTTGATATTCCTGTGGTTGCTTAGCAACGCACGGAAGTAAACACGCCTCGAATACGATAAATAGGACGGTATTATCGGATGGATTCACTTATAGGGTGTCTGATAATTAGTGTTAAATTATTTATCACGTGGTAGTTCTCTCGTGAAGAACAATTTTCCCTTTCGTAGTAGGTCAGTGGTAGTATTGTATTGGAGGATTAATTGATTTGACTGGCCTGGTGGCGTAGTGGTTACTGATCCTGACTACTAAGCCGAAGGTCGTGGGTTCGATTCCCACCCAGGACAAATCTTTATGTGATGAGCAAGTTGTGTTTGTTCTGTGTCTGGGTGTAATTTATGTACCTATTTACAAATAATGTATTTAAGTATTATGTACATCCGTTCTTAGTACCCATAACACAAGTAAATATAATTGCTTAATTTGGGACTAGATGGCGCTGTGTGTGTGAAAATATTATTATTATTAATTTAATGCAAATAACTGTAACAACAGAAAACACCAATTTTGTGGCTAGTAAACAAAATCTTCAAATTTTAAAGTTTAGTGCGTTAATTGCAATTAAATATGAGATTCCAGCAGTGAGTCATATTTGTATTACTAAATATCTTCATTACGTCTTGACTTCAACCCGTTTTAATGTCCCACTGCTGGGCTTAGTTTAGGCCTTAATCCACACACGCTGGCTAAGTGCGGGTTGGTAGATGTCACATGTCCTTGAATGATTAGTTCTTAGACATGCCGGTTTCGTCAAGATGTTTTCCTTCGCCGATATTGAGCAGCGGAGATGAAACAATTCACACAAAGATTCACGGGTTCTGGGCAAGACCAGGATTCGAACCCGCGACCTTATTTTTCTAAGGCGAGGCCCGTACCGCTGCGCCACCGCTGCTCCCTTAAATAATAATTATCTATTTATATAAAAACTAGCTTTCCGACAGCGGCTTCGCCCGCGTGTATGTCGGTTATCGCGCCAAAACATTACCTTCTTTTTGCGCAGTCGGATAAAAACTATCCTATGTCCTTTCTCGGGTCTTAAACTACCTCCATACCCAATTTCATCCAAATCGGTTTAGACGTTCAAGCGGGAAAGCGTAACAGACAGACAGACAGAGTTACTTTCGCATTTATAATATTAGTAGGGATGAATCCCTATTTCCCTTGGCCACGCCATCACGCGTGAACAGCTGAACCGATTTCGATAATTCTTCTTTTAGAATATTCCTTGAAGTACGAGGATGGTTCTTACGCAGAGAAAAATTTAAAAAAATCTCTTCCGAAACGGCTTGACCAATTTTTATGAAATCTTATATTATATTCGATAGGTCTGAGAATCGGTCGTAACTTATTTTCGGATCCGGTAGGTGGTACTGTTTTACCGGGCAGGACGACATCTGCGGGGTCCGCTAGTAAAATAATTAAACACGAGATCTCGTTTCGAGAGTTGTATAGAGACTGGTAATAAAAGATAACTGGATTAATCATAAATAATTTTGAATTTAGAAAGATTTGGATAGAAGAAAGAAACGTAAGAGTGGCCAGGAATGAGGAAAGGTGGAAGGATGAAAGTTGGATTTATTTTTAAATATTCTGGGACATTAACACACACGTTCATCTGGTCCCAAGCTAAGCAGAGCTTGTGTTATGGAAACCAGATAACTGGTATATACTATACATATAATACTTTTGTAAATATATACTTATAATAGATATTTACACCCAAACTCGACACAAACACAAATGTTCATCACACTACCTAATGTTTGTCTCGGGTGGGAATCGAACCCACGACCAGCCGCGTGAAAAGCAAGTATATTACCGACCACGCCACCGGCCCGCCTAGTGGTGTGGTCGTTGTGGTGGGTGATTTGTTAGAAGTGTACCAGTTTTAGGCACACACACGTCTTGTAAATTATAAATATCTCATAACCTACTATTTCCAGATGGAATACGTTTGAAAGATTAACATGATCAAAAGAATTTTTTATTTTCTTTTAAGAATTTCTTTTAAGATTTTTTTCTCTCTCAGACAGAAGACTCGGAGCCGCCTGATCGACATCACCATGTTCTGCACGCTGGTCTACCGCGAAAGTTAGAGGTATTCCCCCTGCCGCTGGAGAACTCTGACCACGAGCTCAAGTTTAACGTCTCATGGGTGCCGACTTTTGGTAAGAGACAGCAGCTCCTGTAGATCGGTGATAATAATCGGCCAGTATTTATTGGGTAAGCGCGTTTTATCGTAGACTATATCATTGTTTCACATCTGGCAACTTGTGGTCAAGCGCAACCCTATCTATACTAATATTATAAAGCTGAAGAGTTTGTTTGTTTGAACGCGCTAATCTCAGAAACTGCTGGTCCGATTTAAAAAAAACGCGGGTTTATCCGCGGCGGAAAGCTAGTTATAGTATAAAAAGATCATATAGTCATAGTGTCACGGCTTTATTAAGTACTCGAAGGTGTAGGCAGAGGTAAATATCACTCACTTTTCGCCGGCTATGTTTAAGTTCCATACGTATTATAGGACGAGCCTTTTGCTATTCATTAGGCACAATTCCAAACTTCGAGCTGCAACTAAGATTTTCTTAGTAAATTTGAAAAGTCTTTTTGCTCGACCCGGGAATCTTACCCGGGTCCTCGCGGTTGTTAAGCGAATACACTTACCTCTGCATCACCCAGGCACTTAAATTTATACCTTTCCAGTTCAGCGTCTTAAAACTAATCTCCCAGTGCGCTTGTGAACAGTTTCGGTTACCAGTTTCGGTTATACCTTTCCAGTTCAGCGTCTTAAAACAAAACTTCCAGTGCGCTTGTTATCAGTTTCGGTTATCTTATACCTTCCCAGTTTAGCGTCTTAAAACAAAACTTCCAGTGCGCTTGTTAACAGTTTCGGTTACCTTATACCTTTTCAGTTCAGCGTCTTAAAACAAAACTTCCAGTGCGCTTGTTAACAGTTTCGGTTACCTTATACCTTTCCAGTTCAGCGTCTTAAAACAAAATTTCCAGTGCGCTTGTTAACAGTTTCGGTTACCTTATACCTTTCCAGTTCAGCGTCTTAAAACAAAATTTCCAGTGCGCTTGTTAACAGTTTCTTTGAGAAAGTTGTTTGTAATCCAGAACTACTACGTGTTGAGGTGTTACACTAATGACCATTTGTCTACATATTATATAACGTATCGTAAAACCGGAAAATGTGGGTAATATTCATTTTCAGTGCCTTCAGCTAATACATTCATGAAGTTTTTGCAGGTCATTTTTTTTTGTATTTGTGAGTTTATTTGACTGTTGTCTTCAGGTCCACCAGCGCGGGACTACTCACTGGAGGTTCGGAGTGTCACTGAAACAATCGACTGTCAATCTCCAATGTGCTACGAATATAACATACCCGGGGTAAGTACAAAACTGTGATGAACTAAAATAACGGTTATAAATTAAATTTGGAACTGGTTTGCACTATTCCGCTATTTTGAAATTAGGTACAATTTCGTACTTACCGTGTAGTTCACACACACTCACACTTATTTATTATTAATAGGGTTATTTTGTGAGATTTGGAATTAGAAACCTATTTCAAACTAATAAAGATACAATTTCAAGTGTAACAGATTAAATTCTTGTTATGGTGAGATCAGAATTGAAAGTTCTGCCAAGTGTTCATTGCTAACAAGTCAATGACACCCCCACCCGATAAGGGACCATTTCTAAATTACATATGATATTAAGGAAGCGGGGGTCGGCGAAGTGTAATGTGTGACAAGGCGTGACAAGTGTTCTGAATATCAATGTCACACTTCAAAGCCTATCCAATTCTATATCAGTATTAACGGAATATGTGACATCAGAAAAGGAAGAGGGGAGTTTCACAAATTAATGTGACAAGGTGGGAAGGCAAAAAAATGAAATTCGTGTCAAGTAATTAAAAATTAAAAAGTAAAGTACACAAATAATATAGGGTGACTGAATAAGTGTAAAATTCTTTACCACGCTCATGATTAAAAAAAAAATTCCCAAAGTATCTTTTTTGGAACAACTTTCTTTTTACTTAAATTCGCCATTTAATATCTCAATATTAAATGGCTCACCATTTAGTAGAGACGACGATAGTTCCCAATGCGGTGTGAGGGGCACCGCGCGCCCAGCCTCGGTATGTCATTGTTCAATATACTCCATTAATGTTGTCTCCGCTGCGCAGCTCAATATAAAATAGCAAATTTAATTTAAAAAACGGCTCCCTATCGAAGTTTCTTTGGGAAAACATGTAAACATCAGCACTACCACGTGATCAAGTTTTTTATACTTATTACAGTCACCCTGTACAATTAATAACTACTAGAACCATTCGCAAGATCCAGAAATTGTCAAGAAAATTAGTACAATTGGAGTTTGATCTCAAAATTAAATTAGTTCTTCTGCATCGTTATCTTCCGGGAGCGCACCCAGAAGGCTATGCGCATATAGATAACTGGTCCCGGTTTTACCCCCTTAGGCGTTGAGTTTTTAAAAATCCTTTCTTATTTTACCCCTAGACCTCATACGAGACCTGTGGGACAAATTTGGAAACTACCCAGCGGTTTGGGCCACGCGTTGCTATGTCAATCAGTCGGTTTCTTTTCTTATATATATAAGATATTACCGTGGCAGTATCGCGTTGATGACAATGTTGATTCTCAACATTTAATACTTTATTTGCATTGCATAATGTACTTAGTATTTCGATAATGTACATACTTATAGTGGGATATTAACACACACGGCCATCTGATCCCAAACTAAACGACATTTATTGACTGTTAGGCGGTAAGAAATTCGCCGGGTCAGCTAGTATTTATATATAGATTATTATATTACACCCAGACTCAAGACAAACAGACGTGTTTGACGTGTGTCAAAAACGTCAAATCACGAACAATTTGCAATTAAAAGCAATTTGTAAGTTAAAATAAGCGGTTACCTTACATTATTATGCTCTATGGACCATGCTCTTTGGTTCCAATTATGTATTATGAACCCTGTTCGCCACAGCAAAAGTCAAAGTCGAAAGGAAGAAGTCGTTCGCACAAAAGTAGCTCATGTAAATACCTAATATCCGAAAGTGTACCAACCCAGAAATACTCGCAAGTAAATATGACCAACCTTTGTCTACTAAGTTTAGATCCAATACGTCATTGGAAACAAGTATAACCCGTTCATATAATACTAGGTGCACGGCTTTGTTCTGTTTTTTAGATAATAATATAATATTTTTAGGACATTAAAACACAAGTCATCTGATCCCAAGCTAAAAGCTTGTGTTATGGAAATCAGATAACTGGTATATACTATACTTAAATTACTTTTATTTTGTTAATATATACTTATATATATATTAGATGATAACCCCGAGACATTCTCATGTTAAGTTTTGACAATTGGTATTATAGTAATTTATGCTGTTCATGCATAGTATTCTCAGTTCGCTTCAAAAAATTGAACTCAGCTTCAATGACAGAGGTTTGATTGTCCCAAAATGATGATATGTGTTTCTGATTGTCGCGGAGAAGCGTGATATCTTTTTCGTACTGTTCTGCGAATCTCGAGTCTAGTACGCCAAACAGGCTGTTTGCGATGTAACCGACACCATCAATAAGGCCACGCCGCCACCTGTTCGGTCGCGTGTCAAAATGCTGACTCAATAACTTTCGATTATTGTAATCGAGCAAACAGACATGTTAATCACATAAATTTCTGACTTGGGTGGGAATCGAACGCACGACTTGCGGTGTAAAAAGCAAGTATCTAATGAAGTTTCTGAGGTTTTTATAGATAAGTATCTGAAGTTGCAAGCTTCCTATGCTACAATAACCGCTTCTAAGTTGGCTGTCTTGTTTGACAACTTAGTGTCATAAAAATCTTAGTCATAACTTCTTTCCAATCGGGGCCAATATTATGTAATACAATCGACATCTGGACCAGCGAGTTAGCTATTTATATTTCATTTTCTAAGAAATAATGATAAGCAATGTTGATTTTTGACCAGATGTACGTTAGTTATAGCTAAAACAAATGGAGCTTGTAAATATTATCGTGACGTCAGTTTTATATCAAACACTAATCTGTAATCCAAACAAGTATTAGGCAATCGAGACGTCGCAGTACATACCTCCTCGCTTCTTGTATGCGTACGGATCATCTAACATAATTAAGAAAATATGAACTAACATCACTGTTTTAAACACAAAATCCGCTGAACTGATAATTTAAATGAGACCACCTGGAAAGTATACTCCTTGAAACATAAAAATAATTATCAACATCGATCTATAACTGACGGAATTTTCGCTTAATATATGTACATACCTACTTACAATAGGTCCTTTATATGAAAATCATGCAGTCGCTATGAGAACCAGTGGCGAGGGGTGGAAATTTGGAAAAGGGAAGACGGAGTCAAAAAAAAATACAATGATTTTTTGGTTATCTACAACGAATTTCAAACTTACTAGGATGTATGTAAAGAATTTTTTGAAACTATTTAAAACTTTTAGGTGTTACATAGTATTAAATTAAGTACGTTAAATTGATCATTTCCTAAAGTGAAGCCGGTGGTACTCGTGTTATATGGACTGGTACTAATACACTGGTACCTACGTAAGCAAAGAGAAATGCAAACTTCGCTCGTAATGGTTGTGGTTGCCCGTGACCTTGTGCGTCTATGCAGTTCTCCACTTACTCTAATTTTCCACATAAATGACTCCGCTCGCACCCGGCAAAAAGAATATAATTTAAATATGGGCCTTAAGTATAGCTCTAATATACTTAACATTGGCAACATAAAATAGCAGATAGCTCGCTGTCAGACTGCTCGGTAGTGAACGCCTGTCTTACCGCTTTTTTTGCTGATGACCTAACCCAATCGGCCTGAAGGGCCTCTATTGGTTCACCGGACTTTTTCGGTGAGCCGTGCGAGGACGGTCGAACCAATACCGAGGACGGTCGAACCGATATCCTGTCTTACCGCGCGTTGCAACTTGCAAGCAAGCACGGTTGGAAACTGTATGTATGGTTTCGATTGTAATTCTAATTTTGTGTTTTTAAATTGTAATTTTTATTTGAATTTTAATTGTATGTATTATTTAAAATTATATGGATTTTAAGTATCTGAAATGCGAATATCACACATTGAAATAAAACTACTGTTTATATAGGCTGAACGTTTAACTCGCGTATCGCCATCTGAGGTACAAAGTCATAAAACATTAATTATATCTCTTAAAGAACTATTTAACCACAAATAAAAGTAATGTAAGACTATTCGTCACTAATATCCATATCGCTTGAATCATCATCACTGTCTGTGCAGCTGAAGGAATCAGAATCTTAGCGATAGGCGATACGCGAGTTAAACGTTACGACCTTTATGTAACTGTAACTAAGAAGTTGGAATGACAAATACCTGTCTCAAAAGACAGAAACGTCGGGATATAAACTCTAAAATAAACCGCGATAAAATCCGTTATAACTATTT
Source organism: Meganola albula (assembly GCA_936450015.1). NCBI lineage: Eukaryota > Metazoa > Arthropoda > Insecta > Lepidoptera > Nolidae > Meganola > Meganola albula. The sequence goes on along the minus strand of OW388155.1, from coordinate 3,772,083 downwards.
TAGTTTTATTTCAATAAATGGTATTGAATTTAATTTTATCTATTGAGCAGCGATAAAACAATTCACACAAAAATGTGTGTACACAACTTGAGATCGAACCTGCGACATGTTTCAAAACCAATCCAGATGCTATAGTTAGTTATTTTCACTTATTTTTAATGAATGTAATTTTCTACCAGGGCTCAACATGGTGGCTAATCCCTGCATACTCCAGTCCAGTAGCAGAATCGTGCGCCGTTCGTCCGGGATGCGCGTACAGGGTGCGTCTAATTTCGCATCCTTGGGATGGACACACTTCTGCCAACATGCACGTCGAATTAGACGGTCAGTTGTGTAACATGTTATTTCGAAATTGCATGCTTAGTAACCACCAATTAGGTAGACACCTACCAGACACCATTTCATTATAATATTGTATGAAATTTTAATGGTCCAAGTTTACGGGGTACCTAAAACATTTAGTAACCAATACCACAGGGAACTCGGTAAATGAGTCGTCAAATAACTCGTGGACGGAACAAACTGAAGTTTCATGATAACTTTATGATTACGAATAGGATATTAATGAACTTCCGTACCATTTACCTATTCAATAATGTTTCAAGGTTTCAAGTTAGTTCTTGGAGCGCTTATTGGAAGTGCTAGGACCTACTAAATCATATTTAAATTACTTAAAAAATTACTTAAAAACGGAGAATTATAGTGGATTTTTTAATTACCTACCAATTTATACCTAAATAGCTAGATTTCCTGTATAAAAATCATAATCATCCGTTAAGTCAATTCCGAGATACATCAATCCTGCAAACGTTACCTACTCCAGCAGGATTTGAAATATCTTCGCAACCATCTGTATCTATTTAAATAAAAATCAATGCCACTTTTCGTTGTAATTTTATAACTCAAAAACGGGCTTACCTATTCAAACCAAATGTTTAGGCATTGTTCGGACTATTTAGTAGATGATATATGTGAAGTTTGCACAAAATCGGTTGAGCGGTTCTTTGTTAATCACATTTTTTGTAAATTGTTGAGTGGACTGAAGCTACCCGGGCGAAGATGGGGCGGGCCGCTAGTATATATGTAAAAATGAATCCCTATTTCCCTTGGTCACGCCATCACGCGTGAACGGCTGGACCGATTTCGCTAATTCTTTTTTTAGAATATTCCTTGAAGTACGAAGATGTTTCATAAGCAGAGAAAATTTGAAAAAAAAACAAACTTCACCGAAACGGCTTGACCGATTATTATGAAAACCTATATCTATATTCAGTAGGTCTGAGAATCGGCCGTAATATATTTTCGGACCCGGTAGGTGGCACTGCTTTACCGGACAGGACGACGACTGCGGGGTCCGTTGTATTGAATAAAGTCGCTTCTGCGGTCTGTTAGCGATAAACTCAAAAATTACTGAACGCAGTTTAATGCTTTTTTCACCAATAGACAGACATAAGTCTGTCAATGATTAAATGAAAATACAACATAAGGAAGGTTTAGGTGTATAATTTGTACCCGTGCGAAGCTGAGCGGGTCGCTCTATAGTTTTAATTTTTGGGACGGGTTTTGATCTTCGGTCGTACCTAATCTTTGTGAGTGTGTGGCTTAAGGCCCAAATAATACAAGCTTTCCGACAGCGACTTGGCCAGCGTCACTTAGATTTAATAACATGCCCAGCAGTGGACTACAAAGTGGCCTATAGCCTCCCTCAGTAAATGGGCTATCTAACAGTGCAAAAAAAAATCAAATCGGTCCAGTAGTCTCAGAGACTAGCGCGTTCAACTAAACCCTTCGGCTTTATTATATTAGTATGTACTAGCTGCCCCAGCGAAAATCGTACCGCGTCTCGCCTTTCTTAAAATGACTAAATTACTAAAACAACTATTAAAAAATTGTGATAGTAGGGTGAAAATTGAGGGTTGTATGTAATTTTAATGCCACATTATAAAAAAAAAAATAAAAAAAAAGGTTAGGGGTGGATAATTCTTGTCACTTAAGGGTATAAAAAATATATAGTAGCCGATTCTCAGACCTACTGAATATGCATATAAAATTTCATAAAAATCGGTCAAGCCGTTTCAGAGGAGTATGGTAACTAACACTGTGACACGAGAATTTTGTTTATTAGATAGATAGTCTAGCGTCGAGTTAGTGTTTGCAGTTCGAACTCGTGTCCTTAATGCTAAAGGCGTACACGTTAACCACTACACTTATCACTGCAACCCTTTTTTTATGTGTCATACTGCACAAGTTTTCTCTCAATTATCTAACGAGTTGAGAGAGTTAAGGCCTATATCTATCTACACACGCTGGCCAAATGAGGGTTGGTGGACGTCAAATATCCTCGAATGATTAGTTCTTAGATATGCCGGTTTCCTCACGATGTTTTCATTCATTGAGCTTCGGAGATGAAACAATTCATACAAAGATGTGTAGGCACGATCGGGAATCGAACCTATCATATATTTCTAAGGCGAGGCCCGTTCCGCTGCGCCACCGCTACTCTAAACAAGTTGAATAACAGTTAAAATAATAACCAAATGTAGGGTCGCCTTTTTATATCTTCTTCTGTAAGAGATAGTCTTTATGTTCTTACGGACAGTCGTTGATCAAGTTGACCACGTTGTTAAGGGTCATAATGGATATAACTCGATTTAGTTAAAGCTACTCTCCACGCTAACATTAAATTTGTAATAAAGCCGGATTAGTTTGTGCAGGTACATTTGATTAATTAAATGGTGTCCGTAAGTTTCTGCCAGTTAAATAGAACCAGGAATAAAGACAATAATGAATTCTATCTATACTAATATTAAAAAGACGAAGAATTTGTTTGTTTGAACGCTCTAATCTCAGAGACTAATAGCTCAATTTGAAATTATGTAGGTATCTTGATTATAGAAGAGCAGCGGTGGCGCAGCGATACAGGCCTCGCCTATAAAATGTAAGGTCGTGGGTTCGATTCCCGGTCCACGCATCTCGCCGATGCGCAGGTCAATATCGGTGAAGGAAAACCGGCATGTCTAACAACTAATTATTCGGGGACATGTGAAATCCACCAACCCACACTTGGCCCGTGTGTGGATCAAGGCCTAAAATCTCTCAACTTGTGAGACAGTTGAGAGAAGACCCGTGCTCAGCAGTGGGAGTTAGATAACCTATTTATTGAAGAAGGCTACTTTTTCACCCACTGTTGGGCACGATGAATAAAGGTTACACAACCAATTTTCCGCTAATTACCTACTCTATGTACACATCAAACAGTTCATAATCATTTCCAGTTCTAAGCTGATCTCGTATTGTGTAAAATTTCCGTACAGCGAGAGGTCAGCTTATACTGGAAATTATGACTTCATGTGTAGCCGTGTGTACATAGATCATCATCATCATCGGCCTATAGAAGACCACTGCTGCAAATGAGCCTCTCCCAATAAATGCCATTTCACCCTGTCTTCGGCTTGTTGCATCCATCTACTGCCGGCTATCTTTCGCAGAACGGCGCTCCACCTAGCTCTAGCTAGGTAGGTAGGTAGGTAGGTAGGTGGTAGTCCTACAATACATTTGCCAAGACGTGGATGTACTTATATATGTTTTATCCTATGTCCTTTCTCAGGTCTCAAACTATCTCCATACCCAATTTCATCCAAATCAGTTCAGTAGTTTAGGCGTAAAAGCAACACAGACAGAGTTACTTTCGCATTTATAATATTAGTAAGGATAAGGAAGGATGATTGCATTAAAAATAAAATCGCTTTTTTGTTACTTTTTTACGAGACGGTAAAGAGAGTAAGGGTCTCCCCACATTTATCGACGCGGAATCGGGTTAAGCCGAGTGCGTACCTATCACCACACTACTCGACTTATAGCCGATCAGCTGTTGCGACGAATGTTGACATGCTATCGGCAGCGATTCAGCGATGCTAGATTCAGCGCCGTACGGATGCGATCAGTAGGCTAATTCACGTAATGTCTTGACGCGCCGATCAAGTTGCATTGCAGTTGCAACTAAATATACGTCTTAGTGCAAAATAGTATTCATGTAATTGTTTCGCTGCCATATCTAGCAAAAATGACGCGAGCGTATCCGACAGCGGTTGTCAAAATTAAGAGAATACGAAAAGGGCTGTTTTGATCGAAACTTAACTGCAACTGCACTGCAACTGAACTTGTTTAATTACGTGATTTAGGCTACGCAACAAACGGCTCGTTTCACCGTCATCGGCCAGCGTCTAAACGCGTCGTCCGAGCCGATGCGAATGGTATTAGTAACACCCTTTGTTGGAGCCTCCAGGTGCTTAGTGAAAACTCCGGATTCGTTTAAAATCGTATAATTGGTATTTGTAATCGTTTAACAATTGTAAAATATTGAGAGCAAGGTTCGCTGGTTAGATGATCGGATACAAAAGCAAAGTGTGTAAAAATAGTAAAATGACGGTAAATTAGAAATGAATATTAAAACGCCTGACACATTACGCGAGCAACAATTTAGAAATTTTCGTTTTAAAGATTTGTAGTGAAGGCGTTAACACCCTTATTACGTAGACATAAAGGTTTTATGACCGGTGTTAGTTGATTCCGGGTCGATAAATGTGGGGAGACTTATTACCTTATCTGGTAAAGAAAATACATTGAAATCAATTATTATTCTGTCTGTTGTTACATAAAGAAGAAGCTTTAGTGTACCCATGGATGTTTAACTTCAAAACAATAAGTTAATATCCGTTCTGAACTTCGATTAACAATGGTTTTGAAATAACATAAGCTCTTCAACATTTCTGTAAATATGAGTACCTATTACAATTTTGAATAACGATATCCTACTAATATTATAAACGCGAAAGTTTGTAAGAATGTATGGATATTTGTTACTCTTTCACGCCAAAACTACTGGACGGAATTGGATGAAATTTGGCACAGAGATAGATTATAATCTGGAGTAACACATAGGTCGCTTTTTATCCCAATAAGTACCAGTACGAAGCCGTGGGCGGAAGCTAGTTGAGAAACATAATTTACTTATTTATTTTTTTGATTCACTAACATTTGAGTACACTCATACAACACATATACGGTACCTACAGTTTATAAACCAGTGCAACAAACAATTATAGATAAGTAAAACAGCAAAATAATGAAAAACTAAAAATAACATAAAAACATAATATTTGAATTAGAAACGATCACAAAATTCTTAAAACCCATATCATAATCAAATGCCCGCCATAGCAAGGTTTCTAACGACAATCTTATCACAACGAACCCCCAGATGCTCCGGATGCTCTGGAAGTTATTAATAATAAGCCACAAGACATTGAGCACCGGCGAAACAATTCAAACAAAGATGTGTGAGCATGACCGGGGATCGAACCCGCGACTTTATAATTTAAAGTCGAAGCCGACACTACTGCGCCACCGCTGCTCAGCAGTGATTATTTATTTAATTTTAATTTTTAATTTTTTTTTAACAGAATGCGTTGTAGGGGTATGTTCCTGTGCTCATTCGCCGCGTCTACCCGAACCAGTGGTTACCGCTCAATACGTGACAATACAGGGGGACCCGTTTGTTAATGTAAGCTGGACGCTGCCGAAGCCAAGGTTTCCCCAGCGACTACCTTCAGCTAAACTTGAAAAGCAGAGCTATATTGTTAGGTGAGAGATTTTGAATCGCACAGATAATATATTATGTAGATAGGTAGTGTAGGTATTTAACTCAACTTGTACGTTTAGGTACCTAATTATGTTAAGTTTAAGCACAGATAATATAATACTATACTAGGTTTAAGTAATAACCTGACCTCAGAAAAAGACACCATCATCATTCCCCTTGCCTTTTTCCCATTTCTATTGGGGTCGGCTCCCAGTCTAACTAGATGCGGCTAGCTACCAGAATTATACGAGCGACTGCCATCAGACCTCGAAACCCATAGCGAACTAGTAGCCGAGATGGTTAGACCAGGTGTCAGATTATATTGGCTTCTGACTACATGTAACGATTGTCATAGATGTGTTACATGACAACCGGGACCGACGGCTTAACGTGCTCTCCGAGGCACGGAGGGTAGCCCTCAACCAACCAGACACCGAAACAATTTTTTGTTGTTACACAAATATTATCCGGGGCGGGAATCGAACCCGCGACCTCCCGGGCACAGTATAACCCAATCGGACGGCTTACACCGCTCGACTATCCAGGTTGTCCTCAGAAAAAGACAAAGGTTTAAAAATTAGTTCCATTTTTTTCTATGTTGGTTACGCAATATATCCGTCAATTATTGTGGATTGGGATAGACAGTGACAGATGATACCTATTGTAAAATTTGCGGGAAGCCGATGCTTGCTAAAGGCCTGTGGCGTCTTTTATCTTTTTTTTTATTAAAGATAACTATGGGCTGACTAATGCCGACCATTTAAAGTACATGTAAGTATATGTACTTAATACAATCGCAACTAAAACCCCTTTTTTCCACAGCTTAGGTAAGCAGATGGTCTCAGACGCACACCCATCACCTTGGTTCGCGAATATCATTTCACGTCACGTAGATGCTGACGGCTATATCTCACAAGGAGACAGTATTCGATGGTTGTTACTGCCAGCGAGTGAGCGTAATGAGCGGAACGGGAAGAAGGTTGAGAAGAATGTGAAGCTCTTGGCTAGAGTAAGCGTGGTCGATGATAGGGGGTGTGTGGGGCCAGCTGGGAACGCAACAGCGATTGGTGAGTTAATTTGAGTTGGTAGTTTGCAGGTATTGTGGTAGTGGAGATTGTGTGGAGAAGAGAAATTCAGTGAGATGGTCAAATAGATGTTTGTATTTATAGGCCGACCGTTTAACTCGCGTATCGCCATCTGAGTCTGAGGTACAAAGTCATAAAACATTAATTAAATCTCATAAAGAACTATTTAACCACAGATAAAAGTAATGTAAGACTATTCGTCACTAATATCCATATCGCTTGAATCATCATCACTGTCTGTGCAGCTTGACGAGTCAGAATCTTGGCGATAGGCGATACGCGAGTTAAACGGTAGGCCTATAGAAAGTCTGCAACCTAATATTTCATATTGACACCACTACGTACGTCATCATAATAATATATTATCATTGTGCAGTTACAAAATGTCGTAAGTAACTTCCAAATAAAATAAACCTACTATATAACGGTATTTATCGCGGTTTATTTAAGATTTTATACCCCGACGTTTCAGTCTTTTCAGACTTCTAATATCGTAGAGTTAGTGAGAACGAAATTTCCCATCAGTTCTACTCGATGGAGCAGATAGAACAAGCGGGAAAAAAGACTTGCACTATTTCTAATGTTGAACTGTTCAATAGAACAAGTGGGAACAAACGCTTTAGTAGAGGCCTATGTCATAACGCCACACAATTTCTATAAAAGTAACTCCAAAAACGTACCTAAATATCGTTTGCGACTGACAGTTTTTCTATTTGAATGTTTTTTCATAAGCTTTGTGCTTTGGACATTTGAGCAAGAATTAATTTTGTTTTTCAGACCCAGTGGCGCCTACAAGTAAATTCGCTTTTGGAACGTATGTAAGTATTTTGTCATTTATTCCTAACTAGTTTTCCGCCCGCGGCTTCGCCCGCGAATGTCGTTTATCGCGCTAGACCATTAATCCCTTTTTTCGCAGGATAAAACTATCTTTTGGCGGGTCTCGAACTATCTCCATACAAAATTAGTTCAGTAGTGTAGGAGTGTAAGCAACATTTTGAAATCGGCAAGCCCCCAGTATGTCCATACATCAATAGGTGTATCTTAAAAATTACTACGGCCCTTAGACCATACTTATAAGAAGAAATAAAATTTAAATTTCGAATTCTATTCATCGCATTGAGTTATCAAACATGTCATTCTGTCAAAATAAAGAGTAATTTAAATCAAAAGTACTAAAAAGTATTGATATTAACTTTGAAGAAAATCGCACTCAGAATAATTTCTCAGGCTTCGCCCGCATAGTATTAGGTTGAAAGTAAAAAAAAATGGAAAAATAAAAAACACGTGTTTCATTATTTGTTTTAAGCTTTATTTTTACCGAATTTGAAGTAAATCGGACCACAGACTAAACATTTCTGGAATATTTAATTTTTCCAAAAAAGCTCATTTTACACTCCCCCTGGGGGTAGTTTTGGAAAAATAAAAAACACGTGTTTCATAATTTCTTTTAAGGTATATGAGTGCCAAATTTGGAGTGAATCGGACTTGAGACTATACAGATCCAGGGAAACTTTTATTTTTACCAATAAAACTCATTTTCCACACCTCATGGGGGTAATATGGAAAAATAAAAAACCCGTATCTCATTATTTGTCTTAAAGTTTATGTGTACCAAATTTTAAATGAATAGGACCAAGGAATAAAAAGTTGCATACAAACTTCACCCCTCTATTTTATCCTCTTAGGGGATGATTTTTGAAAATATTATTAGCCTATGTCCGATTCTAGGGTATACACTATCTACATTTCAAATTTCAATAAAATCGGTTGAGCGGATATGGAGATACGCGGTAACAAACCTTCACACACACACACACACACACTTACTTTCGCATTTATAATATTACTAGCTGCCCAAGCGAACTTCGTACCGCGCAAAATTGTGAATCTAAACCATTCCCAGATCCCCTTGAACACACACAAAAAATTTCATCAAAATCGGTCCAGTCGTTTGAGAGAAGTTCAGTGACATACACACTCACAGAAGAATTGTATATATAAAGATGACAATTGTAATTTAATTAATAAGAATCTGACAGATTACGACCCGACTGGGGTAATTCGTTTAATTATATCGATACTAGTTTTCCGCCCGCGGCTTCGCCCGCGGATGTTGGTTATCGCGCTAGACCATTAATCCCTTTTTTCGCAGTCGGATAAAACTATCCTTTCCCGGGTCTCGAACAATCTCCATACAAAATTAGTTCAGTAGTGTAGGAGTGTAAGCAACATTTTAAAATCGTCAAGCGCCCATAGGTATATCCATAAAACAATAGGCGTTTCTTAAAAATACTACGGCTCTTAGATCATACTTATAAGAAATAAAATTTAAATTTCGAATTCTATTCGTAGCATTGAGTTATCAAACATGTCATTGTGTCAAAATAAAAAGTAATTTAGATCAAAATTACTAAGGAGTCATGATATCAACTTTGAAGAAAATCACCCTCAGAATAATTTCACAGGTTTTGCCCGCTTAGTATTAGGATGAAAATAAAAAAAAATGAAAAAATAAAAAACACGTGTTTCATTATTTGTTTTGAGCTTTATTTATACCGAATTTGAAAGAAATCGGACCAAGGACTAAACAGTTATGGAATATTTAACTTTTCCAAAAAAACTCATTTAACACCCCCACCGGGGGTAGTTTTGGAAAAATAAAAAACACGTATTTCATGATTTCTTTTAAGGTATATGTGTGCCAAATTTGGAGTGAATCGGACTTGAGACTATACAGGTCCAGATAAAATTTTAATTTTTACCAATAAAACTCATTATCCACACCTCTTAGGGGTAATTATGGAAAAATAAAAAACCCGTATCTCATTATTTGTCTTAAGGTTTATGTGTACCGAATTTTAAATGAATAGGACCAAGGAATAAAAAGTTGCATACAAACTTCACCCCTCTATTTAACCCTCTTAAGGGATGATTTTTGAAAATATTGTTAGCCTATGTCCGATTCTACGGTATACACTACCTACATTTAAATTTTCAATAAAATCGGTAGCGCGGTTGTGGAGATACGCGGTAACAAACCTTCACACACACACACACACTTACTTTCGCATTTATAATATTAGTAGGATTATAGTAGGACAAACAAGCGTTGCTAATCAATTATTTAACGCGTTTCGTGAAGAAAAATAACTCATTTTCCTTATAATTTACAACAGGAAAATGCGAATACTATCAGATCAACTCAAGCATTTTAAATTGAAATTAGACTTTTCATTATTGAGGTTTAAACGACAATAAAATTAGGAAGTTTTATTTTTTTACCGTGAAAAGGTATTACGAGCTTTTGTGTAAGTAATTAAATGATCAAACTTCGGTGTAAACAGATGAGAATTCATTCGGTTTACAGACAAATCACGTAGTAAGTACAATCAACGGCAGAATTGGATGATCAAAATCCGAAATTCAATAGGAACCAATTTATCGTGGGTACTTAATTTACGTCTAGTGTGTTAGTAAATTGTTTCTGTAGGCGTGATTATATAATTTATGGATTTATATTTTTTTTTATTGTGACTTATTACCTTGACATGTTGTAAGTGTTTATTTCGACTAATAGGTACATACATAGGCAGAGACTATGGAGCGCCACTTGCTACGATCTAAACATACTTCCTTAGCCTCACTAATGTTCATACATCTGGTCATACATGCTGCGGTTGTGAGTGCCATGCACCCGTCCCTTTTGAAGGACATCACCGATGAGATCAGCGAATGTCCTCCTAGGGTGTCCTCTCCCAGCGTTTCCACTCACCTCCGCCGTTTATATACCTTTCGCCTATCATCTATCATCCATCCTCTCCACATGACCAAACCACCTAAGCATGCATTTTCCACCTTTGTCACTACATCTTCTTTCAGACCACAGTTTCTAATTACTTCATTCCTCAATCTATCATTCAGAGTTATATTTCGACTAGTTTCATTTCGACCAATAATGTTAATTTTTTTTTTCTGATTTCCGATTTTAATTATTAAAATGTATTTACGGCTTTGATTGTACGTAGTAGGTTACGTACCTACTCCCCAAGTTGTGTTGTAGGTAAGATAGACTAGGATACTATGGTAAATGAGACTACAAGAGATTTTCTTATTAAGCCATTTTAATTTTGAAACCTTTTTGGATTGATTTACTTATTTATTCACAACATAACTAAAATAATAGATAGTTTTTTTTTAATAACACAGTATTATTTTATAAAACAGGCTATATTAGGAGCCCTCGTCGGTGCTTGGCTGATGGGAGTAATGTTCGTGCTGAGCGCCAGAATCCTCAAACACGTTCTCAAGTCAATCCGCCCCACAACCGTGTCTGCTCCACTTGAGCCTCTGCATCGCCGTCCCGCCTGGTTCCCGGTACAGCTGCGGTCGTAAGTACCTAGAATAAGTTCATTTACTAATAATTTATTACGCCTCAATCAATATTTTTGAGTGAGTATCAAAGAAGCAGAAAATTAATTTCTGCTTTCAGCGCCTTGTGAAAAGTTTTAGCAGTACTAATATCTAGTAGTTATGTATAGCTATTAAAAATTTTGAGGCGCTTCAATTAAACGTATTGAACTTTGAAATAACTTACTCTTCGTCAGTTCTCTGATTTGAAACGGAATATGAGGAGTCAATATTATTATTATTATAATATACATATAATGTAGCTTGTAAGTACCTGACCGATGTTTTCCTAAGCCTCGCAATACAAATATTGTTATTCCTAACTTTCTTTCACAAATAACCGTTACTATGCTGCTCAATCCCCTGTGACTCATTATTACATAAACCCGCGTAACTTTTAGAGAAATCTTAACTATTTATGTCATTTGCATACAAATTCTACATTTTTGTCTAGACGAATACTTGAATTGATTTCAAATTGAGGTGGTTTATTTGCATTGCACTTCATTGCGCATGTAAATGTTTAAAAGTGGTTAGATTAAGTACCTTTTTGCCCCCAATTTTGTAAGAATGAATTTTATGACGCTTAAGGTGTATTTTAAGTTTAGATTATTTCACAAGTTGTAGTCACAAGTACTACACTAACTAAGGATAAAACTATTATTTTATTTTTTCATTGTCCTCGCCATTTTTCTTTTTTAAATATTAGGCTTCACAAAAACCGCACAGCGGCGCGGTTATTTGTAAATTCTGTAAGAGATCGTCTTCATGTCGTCGTTGACCACGTTGCTAAGTCTTAATAAGAAAAAAAAAGAGTAAGAAAAGAAAAAACATCTATTTGACACAAACAGGACACACAAATAAAAAAAACATATTAAAAAAAATTAACAAAAAAAAACAGATAAAAAAGAAATGAAAAACAAGGAGTATCAGTGTGACCTATAAATGTCAGAGACATTTCTCAGTAAACGCTGTGAGTACCTACCAGAGACTAACCACAGCACTGATTTTCAGCAAAGTCCACATCCCACAGTGTGACGCCAGACGCCAAGGTGGCCGAAACACCAAACCTGGCTTATCTATTAATAATTAAACCTGTTTAAAGGAAAGAAAAATAACCTGTTTAAAGAATTTTGTTAATTCAATAGCCGACTATATTAAAGGAGTTTCTGTATTCGGCCCGCGGTGATAGCAACACTGATCAATGATCAAAATGAAATGGACATTTAAATACTTATTACTATTAATAAAAAGGGTGACTAACTTTTTTATGGCGTCTTAGAACGTCGCAGTTTTTTAGTTTTTTACTACAAATCTTTAAAAACTTTTAAACTTATTTAAACTTGACACTGGCAAAATTGCGGAATAATTTCTGCAGAGGCCATAATTAAAAGAAGAAGAAGAAGAATAAAAAGGGTAATTTTAAAAATGTAAGTAAGTACTTAAAGAGTTAAAAGGTTCTTCAGACATCTCAATATTTTACGATCTTTCTTTAAATCTACATTATTTATTCTTTGATTTCGAGAGTTCAAAAACATTCATTTTGCTCTTTTCAATCTTTCGTCATCGCTTCGAGTTTTTTAAGTGGTGTGTTACATTTATTAATTAAATAAAATTACGTTGACTGCGTTCGCGTCTTATCTCATTATGATCATCATTTTTATGACGTTCTTCGCATTTCTGATGGTATAATTTTTCCTTTGTGTCGCGAATTTATTAGCATTTTCCTAACAAACAACTTAAGAAAATGATATTTTCACTCGTCCCGTCTAAGCACTGGCCTTGTGACGTCATAATCACACTATTTTCCTAGAGGCGGATTTACCCGAAGGCTGAGAAGGCTGAAACGGGCGGCAATTTTTGGGGGTGGCAAATTCAGGTCAATTTTTTGTCTGACATATAAAGGGCGCCTCGTCAGCACTTAATGTTTCATTAGGTACTTGATATTTGTCTTTCATGCTTTTACTCTAATATCAATTTTCATCTTTTATATTAACATAATTTCCTTGTTTTTGTGTGAAAAAACATCACACGAGAAATTATTTTCACTTCGCTCTTGCCACAAGCCGTACCTATGGCATAATGTAGCTATTGTCCTTTCTAAATGTGACATCTACCAACCCGCACTTGCCAAGCGTGTGTGAATTAAGACCTAAATCCGCTCAATTCGAAAAGAAATTTGAGTGCCGTGCCCAGCAGTGGGACACTTACAAGTAGCTGTTTTTTTCATTGGAACACTAATGGGTTGCTAATAGGATATTTCTATGTAAAGACGATACCTAATTATCTTTAAATTAGTGTTTAATCAAACCTTACATTAATTAGATTATCACGGAGTTCGCACATACTCATACGTTCGTTAATTGCTCAATTATAATGTGCCCAGTGTATTTCAAAGTTTAATGGACTTGTCTTTCATGTTGTACTTATTTTATTACGCGTTTAACTAATTTAACTAATGGAAAGTTGGGTCGATTTACCTACCTTTTTTTCGATAGGATTTCCTCGCCCCAGTTGGGCACAAGGCGAGGGGTATGTGGGACTCCCGTTATTGACCCGGGCGAGCAAGACCCCATAGGGCCTCCAGCTACAAGCGGCCGGGCCCGGTTTACCCACTAAAACCCCCCGGTGTTCCGTTGGACACCCTTTGTGCCGGGCTGCGGGAATCGCTACATTCACCTAACATCCCGGCGGGATCGATTTACCTACCTAATGTTTTCTCAGAGGAGTTCTGACCAATATCACTAGAACCAATTTACCACTTTAGCCCCAGAACGTGTTAAATCGGACGCGGCCCAGAGGCGAGCGGCACCTGACACCATTTCCAAGAGCTTCTGTGACTGACAAAGTTTTTGGATGCGGTCTTTAGATGTTGACCGTAACGCTTCTCAAAGAGTACCTACCTAGTTGAAACAAAATGAGCTAATACAATAGTTGTGGGCCATTTAGACGCGGATAATAGCCATTGGACAGTTGACAGAACAGCAAGCCACTAGAAAATACACTGCATTGGATTATCTTCCAGACAGCTGTCCTATTTACACGCTGCTTTTTAGTGGCATGCTTTCCTGTCTTACTGTCCAATCACGGTTATAGTCCTCGTCTAAATGGCTCATTAGTAATATTGCGTTCAATGAACATCAATAGCCTTGAGCTATATTATGAAACACTCCATTAGGTATATTATAACTTAAGAAAACTAAAAAAAAATAACAACTTCAATGTGTGATATTCGCGAAAATTTAAGAAAATACTATATTAAAATAACTGAAAATTAGAGTGCACCTATTCACCCTAGCTACTCGAGCGGGGTCTGATCGGGTCAGAATTAAGATAATACAAATCTTCATGCATTATGAAAAGGTTTATGCGCTCAAACAGAGCTTTTAAATGTATTAATTAATTTATCAAAATGTTCATTTACTTTTACAAAAGTTGCCCTCATCATATTCAAAAGCTAAAATAAACACAAGAAATTTAAATTTATTCAAATGGAAAGGAAAGGAAAGCGATTTATGAGTTATGATTTCAGTAACAATGTAAGTATAAATTATTATGCGAACAAAAAAATATGTAGGAAGTGTTGAATATCACCCACATCTCGCCGGCTATGTTTAGGTCCCTTATGATATAAAGGGAGAGCCTATTATAGTTCAAACTTTGAGCTTTTACTATGATTTCCTAAATATATTATAAAACTAGATACAAATGGCAAGTAACAAAGATAAATGGAAATCCTTGGAGGAGTGGGCCATGCAAGAATAAAATATCTGGATGACCGAGCTTAGCTCGGTATTTTTTTTTAATGAAATTTTCTAAAAATGATTCCTAGCTAGATCGATTTATCGCCCCCGAAACCCCGTATATACTAAATTTTATGAAAATCGTTGGAGCCGATTCCGAGATTCCAATTATATAATACAAGAATTGCTCATATAAAGATATTAGATAAGATAAAAAGGAATACTCTATATTAATTTATTTTTGCTAAATAATAGAAAAATTAGATCAGTATTCACAATAAATAAAATTATATTAAATTGTAAATAAAATCATACCAGAAATTATATTTATTGAAATCTAATTTAATTTAATTATTGTATGTTGCATAGAAATAAAAGGCTTTTTAGATTATTTATTTTTATTTGTTTTATCTTATTAACAAAGGGTTTTTGGTCGAACCGAGACCCGAGAATAATGTTCCATATCACAGCAAATAAAACCGCAGAACTGCTTTAGATAAAATTTAAATATGGAAATAGTTTATACCCTGACAACGATTAAATTACAGAAAATTACTTTTTGCACGATAGAATAAACTGTACTACTATTATAAATGTATATATATTTATTACGATTGTTGCGATATGTCCTACTGTCTATGACATCATCTAATTCCACTAAGTTGCTATTCTTATGCATCTCAAGTATTCTTGAATCACTACTTTCTAAATCAGTCGGCGTCTAAAATTGGTATTGCCGTATTATCTTAATTACAAAATGGCTAACCGTTCAAATTTAATGACTCGTTAATAATATTATTATTTTATTTTTAGTATTTCAATATTATAAATTAGATAAGTGTCGCGGCAACGATGACACTAAAACGGTATTCCTGGTAAATAATTTAATGTCACTCATCGAACTATGGAAAATAAAATAAATAAATAAGAAAATATTCTGGGACATTAACACACACGGTCATCTGGTCCCAAGTGTGAGAAACTCAAAAACACTGATAACTATTTTTAAATACTATTTATTTAAATATCGAAAGCAAAATTACAGGACAAGATATTAAGCCGCAATCCGAGATAACAATGAATGCTCGGTAATGTTCTCTTGGTTCGACCGCGCCTTGGTAAGGTAC
This sequence comes from Meganola albula, assembly GCA_936450015.1. Lineage (NCBI taxonomy): Eukaryota > Metazoa > Arthropoda > Insecta > Lepidoptera > Nolidae > Meganola > Meganola albula. The sequence continues at coordinate 3,756,080 of OW388155.1, read as the reverse complement.
CCCCTCCATGCGAAGCAAAGGTGGCGTGATTATCGGATCATACGATGCGGCGCGGTGTTGCCAGTACATCAAGACTAAACTTTCCTTACAGTCGGCCTTCCTGATATGCTGCGCGCCCCGCAAAGCTCTGGTGGGTTGGTCTGATGGCTGAAAATGGTATCACCTCTTAAGGTGAAACCTAAAAATGTTAACAACGAAGCCTTCTTAATGGCTTCCAATGGTTCTTCTTAATGACCACTGTCACTGGTTACATCAGCCGTCTGAATGGCTTTAGCGCGGGCATATGCAATAGCCTTCTGAAGGGCTTTCCGCGGGCCATAAGGACACACAAAGTGATTAAACCTTCTTAATGGTAATTAACCAAAGTAATTAAACCGTCTTAATGGTAATTATGACGCCTTCTTAATGGCATCAATGTTGTGACCAAACTATTTGTTTTAAATACGGGTAAAGTAAGTACGAGGAAAGTAAGTAATTGTCTTCTTAATGACAATCACGGGTGCATAATTCTGGCCAAAAAGATATGTCATGACAATAAATAGTAACCTTTCAAAAACCTCTTAAGGTTTAGCGCTAGCTAGCATTTCCTTTGAACAAAAACAAGATCGATCGTAATAACTTTAATTTAAAATAATAACATAACTGTGTAACAAAATATTGTTTAAACGATAGTAAACATAACTAAGTTTGATTCGGTTAGATCTACATTCGGTTGGAAAGGTTTAAGCTTATCTCGGGCTAATACATTTTTATAAACACGAGATCGACCATGTGTACTCTCAATCACATAACGATCGTGAGGAAGTACTTTGACAATCGTAAAAGGCCCGTCATAGCGAGGCACAAGCTTTCCACTACGCAAACCCTTACGGATTATTTTCCTTTCCGCCAAAACCTTGTCACCGATATTAAAAGAAGGTGCGTCACGGCGCTTTTTATCGAAAGCTTCTTTGGCATATTTGGATGCCTTGGATGAGCGCGTGGCTCCACATTCCCTCAACAAATCTAAATCGGAACATCTAGAAGGAACAATAATATCACCAGCTAGTCTAGGGCGGAAACCGTACAAAAGCTCAAGAGGCGATTTTCCTGTAGTGTTGTTAAAATTGGAGTTAAAACCTAATTGAACTTTTGGTAAATATTGTTCCAGTTTGATTGTCACCTACATATGCAACAAGTGCATCAAGTATAGTTCGATTAAAGCGTTCTATTTGCCCGTTAGCCCTAGGACTAGCTACAGCAGTCATAACATGTTTGATTTGTCTTTCAGAACAATATTTTTTGAAATCTTTACAGTTAAAGGCTTTATCTGTCACTAATTACACGGGAAGGTAATCCGAAAGTTTTAATTAACTGATCAAAAGCTTGTAAGACATATTTACAGCTGACATCTCGTACAGCTTCTAACCATATAAAGCGAGTGAACGAATCAACTATGGCAAGTATGTGCATCTTACCAGTAGGACTTTTGCAAAATGGACCTAGATGATCCACATGCACCGTATGAAAGGGAATAGGAATCTTTTCAATGGGATGCAGCATCCCACCTTTCGACCTGTTGGTTTTTTTGCATATTGGCAAGAGATACAACCTTGTACATATTTCTTAATAAACCTGCGCATATCACCGAACCAATACTTTGATTTAATTGCCTCATATGTCTTATTAAAATTAACGTGGCCGTTGTTGTCATGAAAACTTTGTAAGAGTGACCAGCGAGAATTACGAGGTACCACAACCCTTTTGGTACCATCTATTTTTCGAAATAAAATTTCTTTATCTATTAAGTAATCCCTAGCAAGACCTAATAAATTATTATTACTTATTTCATTCTTAAGTTGCTCAAGAGTCGATCGTATAGCATCATCTTCTAATTGAAGTGACTCAATTAAATCTTTCTCAACGATTCGGGACACTGATAGTGGCAGATTTCGACTAAGAGCATCGACGTGTGCCATTGAATTACCGGCTCGATATTCCACATCGAAATCAAAATTTTGAACCTCTAGCCACCAGCGAGCTATCCGCGGAGATAAGTCTCGCTTAGACCATGTCCACCTCAACGCACTACAATCGGTGACTACAACAAATTTAATGCCGGTCAAATACACCTTGAATTTATTTAAGCTCATAATAACTGCTAAAGTTTCGAGTTCAAAACTATGATGCTTCTGTTCTGCAGGTGTAGTTTGCCTACTTGCATACGCTACGGGTTGCCAGGTTCCATTACTTTGCTTTTGCATAAGTATACCTGCTAGTCCTATTTTAGACGCATCAGTGTGGACTTGCGTTTCGAGTTGGTGATTAAATAAAGCTAGTACTGGCTGAGCGGCGAGAAGTGATTTTATAGTATCAAATGCCTGCACCTGTATCTCACCCCAATTCCATGGCTGATCTTTTTTAGTAAGAATAGTGATGGGTTGCGCTATGGAAGCAAACCCAGGAATAAATTTCCGAAAATAGTTTGCCAGGCCCATGAATTGTCGAACTTGATGTACATTTTTAGGCATAAGATAATCACGAACAGCTGTTAGTTTATGCATAGAAGGCCTTATTTTACCGTCGCTTACCTCATGACCTAGATACTCTATTTTTGAAACTAGAAATGAACATTTATCTAAACGAAGTATCATATTTGAATCCCTTATTCTTTGTAGAACAGCTTTAAGCCTATCCAATGCATCGCCAGTATTTTGAGAATATATCAAAATATCGTCTAAATATGCTGTTGCGCATTTAAATCGCAATTCACCGAGAACTGCATCCATCGCTCTCTGAAAAACTGACGGTGCATTGGCTAGGCCAAAACTCATACGTTTGTATTGAAAATGGCCATCAGGTGTAATAAACGCCGTATACTGTTTACTATTGTCATGAATTTGGATACAATGATAGGCTGACTTCACATCTAAACTGGTGAACACGCGCTGTTCGGACAACCTGTCTAATTGATCTTGGATCAACGGTAGTGGATAACGGTCTTTTATAGTTATCTTATTTAAGGCTCTGTAATCTACGCAAAGACGTGACTCCCCGTTCTTTTTAGGGACGAGCAAAACCGGACTAGCATATGGCGAGTTACATTCTTCAACAATCCCTTTCTCGATTAGGTCATTAACAATACCTCTGACTTTTACGCGATCCGCCATTGACATCCTGTACGGGCGATAATAGATTGGCTTTTCATTTGTTAATTCTATTTGCATTTTGATCGGACACTTACCTATTCTATTTTCGTCACCGGAAAAACAGTCGGAAAAGTCATCTAAAATATTTTTTAATTTGTTCAAAGTAATCGCATCTAAATTTTCACGTACTTTATAATTTTTCGTACTGCTAGTTATAGTGCCACGTGCCACGCATTGATTTTTAGGTAAACTTACATCATTGTTAGAAATATTAAAGACTTTTAAAACTGATTTCCCCTGGTCTACTTCTGCTTCACATGAAGGGATAAAACATTCTGCACAAGGTGTAGTATATTCTGTTGCATCAACTAAAATCAAATCCGATATAGGCTCCGTACATGACACAATAATCTTGTTAACGCCAGGTTTTAAAATAATATCATCCTCTGTAATTAATTTAACACGGTTGGAATTATCAACAAAACAAGGTAATTCATTTAAATGGTTACCATTGTACATTTTTAGAGAATTAGGTGTTTTAATCACGTATACATCTGGGTAATCAGTGAATGGTTGGCCAACAATAATACCAATATCTTGGGCATTATCAGGTACAATATAAGCACTGGTTTCACAACTAGCCTCATCGGCGGTTACAGTTACCTGAGACTGACCGACCGGTGCAATCTTTGAACTACCAAACCCACTTAAAGTAATGCTGGCTGGACATTTGTCAACATCTAAATTGATCTGCCTAGCAACTGATTCAGTGATGGTTATACACGAACTACCAAAATCTATAAAAGCGTTAACTGGACAGTTATTCACAAAAACAGTCATGTAATATTTCGAGCTACCCGAAATATCTTTAATAACCCGAACACTTTGCGTCGTCGTCTTATTTTTGTCAGTCATATTGCGATTCTTTAATTTTATGCATTCATCTTTAACATGACCACTTTTACCGCAATAACTACACTTTTTATATTTTGTGTAACAGTCTTTTTCGCTATGACCACGCTTATTACAAAATGCACAAAGTAAATTAAATTTATTTTGTTTTTCCTGAGCCCTGTTCATACATTTAAATGCAATATGGCCACGACGACCACATATATTACATTTAGGCTTAAACTCAACAGTATTGTTTCGTCCACTGCGCTCCATCGATATGTGAACCGGATTTGCAAATGATGATAGATATTTCAAAAGAGACGGGGGATCATGGCAACCAGCTGAAATGGCGCCGACTTTTAGCAATTCGTTGCCAATAGTTCCAATTATAGCTTCCGTAATTAGTGACTCGGGTATACCACAGCCATTACCTAAGGCTAATTTCTCGTAATAGAATTGTATGTAATCTTGATCAGGACGTCTTAATAAATTAACTAAATCACGCATCATTGAGAGTCGGCTACGGTTGGATGGAAAAGCGGTTAATAATTTTGTTTTCCATTCGGACCAACTTAAATTTAATTCACTTAATTGGTCATACCACTGACGGGCGTAACCTTTTAACTTTGACGTGCAATTAAAAATAACCGTCTTTTCATCCCAACCGTACATACTAGATATACCCTCGACTTTTCTAATCCACTGTTCCATTGTAATCATTGACGTTTGCGGATCGAACTCGGGCACTGGATCATTACGACCTACATATCGCACCGCTGCCGGTAAACATGATGGTTGCACAGTAGTAAAATTGGAATAAACTGGATTTGAGTTATTTTGAAAGGATACATTGTTGCACCCATTTTCTGTTCCGTGCGCAAAAGATGCTTGAACAAGCCCGTTGGTAAGATAATTGGGTACCGACGTGTCTATATGACGTCGTGGCAATGTTGATGCGTCATGTAGTACCGATGGGCCGCACTCAGGCACAGGTAGGGCGCGCTCAGGCACAGGTAGGGCGCGCGCAGACACAGGTGGGGTGCACACAGACACAGGTAGGGTGCACGCAGACACAGGCGGGGCACGCCCTGGCATCGGCTGGGCGCTCCTGGGCGTAGGCGGGGCGCACCCGGGCACCGGCGTCGGCGGCGCGCACCCGTGCACCAGCGGCACGTACTCGAGCGCCGGCGGCGGGGCGGACCCAGATACAGACACAACGGGGGTACGGCATAGTGTCGAGTTCGTACCGGTTGACACCGACGGTATTTCACTCGATTTCTCAAGAACAACGGGTAGTTGGTTCGAAATAACGACCGAACGTAAAACTGGGGTATGTGACATATTATTCGAGGTCTCGCTATGTGTCGCTGAGGTATTGTCATTAACTTGCAATACATTATTATTACCTGTACGAAATATTTCATTTTCTAACATTTTCAAGCGTTTAGATAATCTATGCGCCTCCATCCGCTTAATTAACTTACGACGCATACGAGATTCACGATCACGATCTTTGTCATCGTGTTTAGATTTTTTATGATGACCCATTATAAACGTATATAGGCGTAAGTAAGCACAACAAAAGTTTATAGCCGAATAAAGTACACAATATAACACAGAGGTACACAGTTAAATAGTTCACAATATACACAACAGTTATTATTTTAAAATACTCACATGAGTTCTTCCCGCTTCTGAGCTGTGAGAAACTCAAAAACACTGATAACTATTTTTAAATACTATTTCTTTAAATATCGAAAGCAAAATTACAGGACAAGATATTAAGCCGCAATCCGAGATAACAATGAATGCTCGGTAATGTTCTCTTGGTTCGACCGCGCCTTGGTAAGGTACCCCCTCCATGCGAAGCAAAGGTGGCGTGATTATCGGATCATACGATGCGGCGCGGTGTTGCCAGTACATCAAGACTAAACTTTCCTTACACAAGCTAAGCAAAGCTTGTGTTATGGAAACCAGATAACTGGTATATACTATACATATATTACTTTTCTTTTGTAAATATATACTTAATAATAGATATTTACACCCAGACTCGACACAAACACAAATGTTCATCACTAATGTTTGTCTCGGGTGGGAATCGAACCCACGACCTGCGGCGTGAAAAGCAAGTATCTTACCGACCACGCCACCGGCCCGTCAAAAGGCTAAGGCTATACTCGGAGTCTCAAGGGCCGAATACGCGTTGAAGTGATTTGATCTTTCTGGATCTTTCGAAAGAAGAAAGTAAACTAGGGAACAGAGTAGTAGTTTGTACAATACAGTCGTACCTCGGGTGTCGGTCGCCGGTGAATTTCTTTGACGATTTCTAGGGTCCATTCCTATGACTATTGATTTGTGTGGATAAATCAACTACCCACTCTTTCTAATACAAGTATCTTTCTATTGTTATAGTTAGTGGGTTAGTGGACTCAGGTCACTACAAAATACCTCCTAAAATCCACATAGCTGGACCCGCGCGCTCGCTTAAATCATGTCGTACCACAACCAAATCCAACTAAGCTAATTTTTATTGGTTCGTTCAAAGTGCGAGATCCAAGATAGGTTGATACCTGATCCTCTTCAAGTGTATCGCTGTCTATCCTGGCTTACAGGAGCAGCAGTGATTGTCCTGAACTTAATTTTTAATAAAACATCCTGATGTTTTTATCTACAAGTTAATAAACGTAAATTATGGGAAGAGTTTATGCCGTTAGATGAGAAAAATCAATTTTACTTCTTTTATGTATGAAAGATCTGAAAGAAGCTGTTATCTTTATCCAATTATGTTTCGCAAATAAGAACACAGGATAGGGTAAATGGATAGTTACTGTGCTCCCAATGTTGTATAAATTTAATAAGGACAGAGTCGCTACTTGTTATGATTTTAGACAAAAAACTTTATTTATTTATTTATTATTAAATTTATTTATTACATTGTTAAGTCCAACTTTCTTACAAGTGAAATTTTAGGTTTAAGTTAAGATTAATCACTTGAACATACAAGTTACAAATGTATATTGTGAAGCAAGCGTATAATTATTTAGTTATATAAACTTGTATGGCAGTTTGTTTGTCCATTCAATCATTGAGAACGAGTTTTTGTCATGCCTCTCGTGTTATCGAGTGACCGTAAAGTATTAACGCATAAGAATTTTGACATTTTTTTAAGTTAATTGGGAAACAATGGACTAAGTTTCAAGCTCAGTACCCTTTTTTGCTAGGGGAAATCTTTTAAAGATTCCCCAGCGCGGGGGGATGTGCGACTCCCGAGGGGTAGCCACTAAAACCCCCCGGTGTTCCTTTGCGCATGTACACCCACGGGTCAAGGGATCCAATTGTCACACAACCGCGACCATAGACTACCGGGACCCCCCGAAAACCTACAGCACCCTCTTACTGTCTAATAAACATATATAAAGCTGGAGACTTAAGCATGACGCGCCAATCTCAGGAACTGCAGTTCCGAATTTAAAAATTATCTTGGAGTTCGATAGCTCATTTATCGACAAAGGTATAATAAATCACGCAATGACTAATGCAGCAAAAGTTGCGCGGGCAGCTAGATTTAACATAGGTAGACTAGCTTTCCGACTATAAACAAACTTAACTGTTTCAACTATGTAGCGATTCACGTATTATAATTTTCACGTCATTATGTAATGATTAAATATGCTATGCTTCTTTTTTATCTGTAATACCTTTGTAACCATATTTAAGGCAAATAAATCTTGATATCCGGTCGCGGCTCCTCGAAAACCTTTTACCATAACCTTTAAACCATAGTTATAAAAAAAACCTCAATAAATGGGCTATCTAACAGTGGAAGAATTTTTCAAATAGGTCCAATAGTCCCTGAGATTAGCTCCTTCAACCAAGCCTTATACTATTAGTCTACATAGGTAACGGATAGATACGTAGTTGTAAGAACAGATTCTGATAGAAAAACGTATTCTTTCACGTAAAAAATACAAAGAAATTGGGTGGGCTAAGTGGGCGTTTGAAATAGGATTAACACATAACATAGCGTTCACATCTGTATTACTAAAAGGTGTAGGCAGCGGTGAATAACACCCACATTTACGTACGTTATAAAGAGTGATTCTATTTTCGTTCATCGGACACAATGCCTACCTTCGAGCAGCTTCCACAGCTGCTACTAATAGCCCGTTTACATTCAGCTCGTTTCCGCGGCAGAGAGCAAGGAAGTGAGCAGGACGAGTATGTGAACAAGATATTTTTCATGCTCCTGCCGATACTCTAAAGTAGCTGCTATTTTAAAGGTACCTTAGCTGTACCTGAGTACATTAAAGGCTGATTTTTACACGAATTTGAATTGGAGACCCCGGTAATTAAGCGAATGCACTTAGAATTAAATTAACTAGAATTAAAATAACTAACTAATTGTAGTAGTTATCAGAGTAATCGACATAGCTCACCGGATTAGTAAGCTGAAGTGGCAGTGGGCCGGTCATATATGCCGCAGAACCGACAGGCCGTTGGGGTAAACGAGTTCTGGAGTGAAGACCACGTATTGACAAACGTAGCGTAGGACGCCCTTAGACTAGGTGGAGTGACGATCTTTGCAAGGTGGCTGGTAAGAGCTGGATGAGATTAGCCGCGGATCGTGCTTATTGGCTTGCTTTAGGAGAGGCCTATGTCCAACAGTGGACTAGGATAGGCTGATGATGATGATGAGTAATAGTTAGTTGTAGTTTAGTTTAGTCTGGAGCGGGCTATTGTGCGTGATTGGACTGGAGACGCTATTGCCAGCCTAGCTCCAGGAGGAATCCTAGCCGACCCTTCATGTTGCTGACGGCTTCCCAGAGTGGCCTCGGCTATCCAAGATGTTCAACTCTGTATCTCGCTACCCCTGGATAACAGGTCACCACGTGGGTGGCTGTTTCTTCCTCCTCCATACACGCCTTGCCCGGAGGGCTATCGGTGACACCTATGGTGAGCAGGACCAGTTATAATGCCGGTGATGAGGCGTAGCTGTGGTCTTGCGAGCTGTTTCAGCCTACGAGCCAATCCTAGGCAGTACACAATCTTTAGTTTGCCTTCATTGTGTTAAGTTCCTGGCGTAGAATGTAATAGTTTTACCCAAATTTTCTAGGATCTACAGTTCCGTTAGATAAGTGTACATGCTCGCCAGATCCTCAATTAGTACCTCATATGACGAAACGTGGATGACATTGATAAGCAGATTTTTCTTAAAATTCCAATAAAGAAGTTGCTCAATTCGATTAGTACTCAGTATTTCTTACAAATAGCAGCACTTGTAAACTATTGGGCCGAATATTGTGTAATTCACAAAACATTAACACTTTTGAAGTTTGAGATTGCATATAATATTTTAGTCAAAAGATCTTGACCATGACCGAACCCACACAATAAGAGATCATTGAAAGCAAAATTAGCGACTTTTGTTTAAAAAATTGTAAGCAATTAACAAATATTTTAAACATATTTTCAGTTTAGAATCATTACTTTGATTTATATTATCTGGCTAGCTTGGAACGAAAGTGGTATATGATACAAAGTACATTTTGAGATAACAAAGGTAACTCGTTTGTACTCACTGTGTAGTTATCAATGATTTCTGACGTAAAATACTCATAAATAGAAATGGCTATATATGTCGCATAGGCCACTTTAGCTCCAGGCTAGCAATCTGTGCTATGATTTATTGCAAGAAAAGTGGTTTCGTTGTAACGTTTATGTGTACAGAAACTTAAATATGTGTTAGAATTTAGGTTATGCCTTAATCTACACGCTGACCAAATGCGGGTTGATGGATTATTACAAAGGTGGTTGATTGGTCTAATATTGGAAGAGGAACTAGACGAGAGGCAAACTTCAATTATTACTTAGGATATGTTTGTACGGAGGGATGTTGGCGCGCACATCCCTAGCTCCAATTATTCAATGTTAAACAAAGGGTAGATTTCTATTCCGGCGGCCATCTTGCTCTCTGCTTTTACCACATTGTGAACAGCCGCCGTTTTGCACAAGAATTTTAATAAACAGTAAAAATACCAAAATTTAGATACCAATTTTTGCCTAAAACGGTAGTCATAATAATTAATTTGTAAATCACTTCAACCCTTTTTCGTGTCCCACTGCCAGGCACGGGTCTTCTCTCGACTGCCTTAAGAGTTGAGGAAGTTTAGGCCTTAATCCACACTTACTGGCTATGTGCAGGTTAGTGGATGTCACGTGTCCTCAAAAGATTAGTTCTTAGATGTTATCCTTCACCGATATTGAACATCATGAAACCATTCACACAAATAAGTGTTGGCACGAACGGAGATCGAACATGCGCTATCGCGGCTCAACTTAGGTATTCGCAGTAATTTTTTGTGAGACTGTTATTTTTACTATATTTGTTGTTATTTTTACTATGTTATTTTTGCCATGCTTAATCTAAAAAAGGGTTAACCCTTTTATCGTTTTCGAACTAATGATGCGAAGTAACAAAGCTAAAAATCTTTTAAATCTTCTAAGTATCATTATTTATACACCTATGTATATAAAAATCAATTGCTGTTCGTTACTCTCGCTAAAACTCGAGATCGGCTGAACGGATTTATCTTATCTTGGTATTGAAATGTTCGTGGAGGTCTAGGGAAGGTTTAAAAGGTAAGAAAAATTCGTATAATTGCCGGGAAAACCCTAAAACAGCAGTCGATTGAGGCAGTACGAAGTCTCCCGGGTCAGCTAGTACAAAGATAAAAAAAATTGGTGGAGAAAGTTGACAGGCCGGTGGCATGGTCGGTAAGATACTTGCTTTTCACGCCGCAGGTCGTGAGTTCGATTCCCACCCGAGACAAACATTAGTGATAAACATTTGTGTTTGTGTCGAGTCTGAGTGTAAATATCAATTACATGTAAGTATATATTTATAAAAGAAAAGTATTATATGTATAGTATATACCAGTTATCTGGTTTCCATAACACAAGCTCTGCTTAGCTTGAGACCAGATGACCGTGTGTGTTAATTACCCAGAATATAAAAAAGTGTCACTTTTTCACTGTTAACAATAAAATATCAACAAACACGTATGACTAGTAGGTATATAACGACGTAAAAGTACTAATTTAAACCTTCCTAGCCATATGGGTTAGCTGCTATTTAATTATGATAACACTGTTAACAGTGGAAAAGTGTCACTTTATTCACCAAAAATTTATATCTATGTAATAAATAATGATATAGGTATGGTACTTAGGTATGTTCTAAACGAATCAGATAGAAACGGATAATTATATGTGAATCTAACTGCAATAGTGAACGTAGATTGGCCAACATAATAGAACGGTTGGATATAAAGACGTTTTGTAAAGTTGCTGTCAGTTTCCAATAGAGTTTTATTGCTATTTTATAGTGGTGGTTTATTGTTATGACGATTATCAACTCCTTTTAAGCTTCTGAATGTATTTGTATTTAACTGCAACACTTTTGATGGTGGGATAGTCACCTAATGGTACGTTTAAATCGGAAATTCATACAGGGTGGAAGGGACAGCCCTCCACAAACTGAGAGGGTGCATTCAGTATTAATTAGAATAATTTTTGCACCGGTAATTTAATTCAGATTTCATATTAAAAAAAAAACTAAAATAATTGTAAATTTTACTTTTCAACAAAAGACAGCTAAAATGAAATACCTATCAATGCAGTAGTTCAAGGTGGTATGCGTGAAAGGCCGTAGCACTAGTGTGCTTGGTGTTATACGCATAGTAGTAAGGTTCGCTATTATGTTCAAGGTATCGATATATTCCGTGTAAGTCAGCAAAACACAACACGATTATTGGATACTCACAAATTTCCTGAACTAATTTCATATACCGGTCATCTCAGAATGTTGTACGGACGACGGTATATTAGTTTATGGAGGGCGGTCCCTTCCACCCGGTATGTATGAGGATGTGACTACTGTGGTACGCTATTCAAATAAGAAAAAGAAAAAAAACATTTATTAGACAAACACAGGACACACAAAGTCAAATGATAAAAAAAACACATAGAAAGAGAAAAATAACATAAATGGGAAAAAAAGCAGAGTAAGCGTGACCCATCAGTGTCAAACATGGACATTGCTCAGTAAACGCTGTGAGTGCCTACTAGAGGCGACCCACAACACTGATTTTTAGCAATGTCCTTAATATTATAGTACTTACATAATATAGTTAATTTAACAGTTAACCTACAAGGTGATGCTTAAGTTATTTTTACCATGGAGTAGTTTTTATGTGATTATGACGTAAAGAACATACGTGGTCAATATTTTAATATTCTACAAAATGGACTGATTTATTAAGCAATGCGTTTCACTTATTTTTTTCGTAATATTTTTATATTCATACAATAAATTTTACTAAATATATTGAGAAACGAAACTCAACTTCATAATTTCCTAGAATTTTCTCTTAGAGAAACACGGCTAGCTATGTTTTAAACGGTGTCCATGTCAGCAGCATTTCCCCAGCGAATAATTCCTGAAAATATGATACTGTGAAAAAAAATCAATTCGGCAGTATCTAGATCAGTGAGCCGTCTATTTTTTTTGACTACGTATGTACTTACGCAGCAGAACTTAATTTGCCGGATAATTTTTCTCTGAGATAATCTATGAATTTAGAATTATTAATTATGCATGCCCATGTAATAGCAAAACAAAGAGAACAATATTATAAATGAAAACACCATTAATGTAAATACCCATGTTTGCAACGAAATAAATGAATTATGAATTATGATACCTAAAAATTTTAACTTATTGGGATCTAACTCATTACATTTGCTTGAACATTAGGGGTGGAAAATGTTATTACTTTAGTTTTCTTATCATTTATTGAAAGATTATTTACGTATCAAAAAACCACCTTAGAGAGTGCGTTGTTTATTTCATCATAATTACTTAGCTGTCGGTTAATTTTAAATGTCTATGAAGTGTCCGACACAACACAATCTCGCGGTTGTAATTGTGGAGGGGACTGGAGGATCGGGTGGTAGTGACCCTCCAGTGAAAAGGGAAGATTTTCCAGCCGGGCGAGGTGTAATGCCCGGCTACCGCGGTACTCCCTCCGATAATTCTTTTTTTTTTTTTTTTGCTGATGACCTAACCCAATTAGCCTGAAGGGCCTCTATTGGTTCACCGGACTTTTTCGGTGAGCCGTCCGAGGACGGTCGAACCGATCAAGTACTGTGGCAACTGCCATGAGGGCTCCCCATGTGGGGACGGACCTCGGCTCAGGACGTTGCCGGACACTCTAGTTTTTTAGGGGATCGGGGGGCATTTCGCGTTCGCGCGGTCCGGTCCTGACCGGAACCGTAATCGACTGAGGGCCTATCTTGGAGGGGCGCGGCGCGGCCCACGACGGCGTGGGCGATATCTCGGCATGTGTTGTGTGCTACTATTTTGGTTGTCCCTACCTACTCTAGCAGCGGATCGGAGTTCGCGATCGCGGGCGATCGCAAGAGTGATCTCGTCGTCGGAATCGGTGAGTACGCATCGCGGACGTCGCCGTTTCGCGCCTCTGAGCGGATTGTAGTCGCACGCGGATACGACTAACCTATTCGGGTGTTTGACACCGGTGTCGAAGAAGCGTTTGGATGCGTTCTTCATCCACTGCCTGATGGTCGGCAGTTTTAAATCGATGTGTAGGTTTTCATTGCGTAAGAACCACGGAGCTCCCGTGGCTCTACGCATGAATCGATTTTGAAGAACTTGCAACGGTTGCAAGTAGGAGCGCTTAGTGTGCGCGAAAACGGGTGAAGCGTACGTCATAATGGGTCGTACGCACGCCGTGTAAGCTCTCACTTTGTTACGAAGCGAAAGTTTACTTTTGGCGTTGATAAGGAAGTGCAGTCTGCTGAGAACGAAACGCGCACGCTTACGAACAGAGGCAAGGTGCGGTTTGAAAGTGAGTCCCTGATCTAGGATGACACCTAGATATTTGGCTTGCTTCTCCCAAGGGATCCGCTTGCCAAACATGCAGATGGAACGAATAGGTGGAGGGATAGACCTAGAGAAGAGTACGGCGGCACTCTTCTCGGGATTCACCTCGATTCTCCATCTCCGGAACCATTCGCCTAGGGCGTCGGCTGCGGATTGGAGTGTACGGGCTATTACTTCCGGGCAGCGGCCCCGGTAGTAGAGGGCTGTGTCGTCAGCGAAGAGAGCTAAGCAGGCTTTCGCGTGACGAGGGATGTCGCTAGTGAAAAGCGTGAACAGGAGAGGCGAGAGCACGGAGCCCTGAGGGACTCCGGCGTGAATCGGATGCGGCGAAGACAGGGAGCCTTCCACTCGGTAACGAAAACTGCGACCAGTGAGAAAGTCTCGAATGATGAGCACGAGACGATCAGGCACACCCAGTTGGTAGAGCTTATATAATAAGCCTGTGTGCCACACTTTGTCGAAAGCTTTCGCCACGTCGAAGAAGAGAACCCCGGTTAACATCTTACGATGGAATCCTATCTCAATGTGCTCCGTGAGGCGGTGCAGTTGATGGACGCAAGAGTGTTTGGCTCGAAAGCCAAACTGCTCGTCGGGAAGGAGGTTGTGGGCGTTGACAAAGTTCAACAGCCGGGTATAAATGAGTCGCTCATAGAGTTTCCCAATGGAATTGAGAAGACTTATGGGGCGATAGCTGGTAGGCTTAGACTTGGGCTTTCCAGGCTTGGGAATACCGATAACGGTGGCTCTTTTCCACGCTTGTGGAAAGGCATTATGTCTCAAGGCCACATTGAAGATGAGAGCCAGGAGAGTAATGAGGGAAGCAGGGAAGTGCTTCAAAACCCGATTGGTGATACCATCGGGACCGGGTGCCTTCCTTGGATGAAGGGCTTTTATCAGCGCTTGGACCTCGGCTGGGGAGGTCGGCGGAAGCGGATCCTCGACGTCGACGCCGTCGGCGCCGCCAGCACCTCCGCCAGCGCCATCGCCGGTTCCCCTCGCCTGCTGGGAGGCGGCAGGAAGCGGCGGCGGCGGTGTTGGCAGCGGTGGTGGCGGCGCCGGCGGCGGCGGAGGAGAAGACGAGATCGCGTTGTTGGAAGCGAGAACGGAAACGCGTCGCGGCGCGGCCAGAGGTGTCGAAACGGCGGCGGTGGTAGGTGGCGGTGGTGGCGCGGACGCGAATACGGGTGCCGGCGGCGGCGGTGGCGGACGCGGCGGTGGGTTAGCTAATCTACGTTCGACTTCGGCGTTTACCTTAGAAAGGTGAGCCGCGGCTACTGGTAGATTGCTAGGAGAACACTGAAGTTCCAAGCTGTCTGCTAGGCATTCAGCACGCTCGTCGTCATCGAACGCGAGTTGACCGGTCGAAGTGACCAACGGAGGGATCGAATCCTCGGTAGGGGACTTGAAGGTGCGAATCAGTTGCCAGTAGGCCCTGTGTGACGGTCTTATGTCACCGAGCGTCTTATCCCACCGCTGACCCCGGAGTTCCGCGAAACGACTCTTTACAGCTCGCTGTAAAGAGCGCAAGCGAACTCTGTTCTCGTTGGTGCGATAAGAGTCATAGGCTCGTGCGGCTGCGTTCTTCTCGGTTAACAGCTCGCGCGCATCGTCGGGAATCTTCCAACGACGGTCATCCGTCGTCGGAATCTCCCGAGAGCACTCGTGTACAGCGGTGCACACGTGAGCCGTTAGCGAGTCGATGGCTTTGGTTGCATCCTCGAGGCTATCGAGGTTTTCGGGCACGGTACTTAAAATTTCAGACGAAGTAGCATTGAGTGCGCTCTCAAGTCTACTCCAATCTGTGATTATCTTGGTGGGGCCTTTCGCGGCCCCCGCGTCTGGTGGACCGTTGGAAACGGCGGACAGACTCAACACTACGGGCCTATGGTCAGAGTCAAGCTCGTGCAGCACCTCTATAGAAGATAAACGTAAGTTTATGTTCTTCAGAAGGGCCACATCGAGAATGTCCGGCCTATGGTCCAGAGTGTCAGGGCTGTGCGTCGGCTCCAAGGGTGTTACTAAATCGAAGTTAAGGCGGTTCGCGAGAAAGTCAAGTGTTCTGCCTCTCGAGTTCGTCGAGTTGCAGCTCCATCTGACGTTCTTTGCATTGAGGTCGCCCGCCACGATGACGGCGCCTCCTAAACCGAGCAAAGCTACTAGGTCGCTTTCGAGCAGATCCTTATCGGGCGGCAAGTAGGCCGATACGATATGAATCGGTCCGTGACCGGTCATGCCTAGACGGCATATTGAGACCTCCAGGTTCGTTAGATCTGGGGGATCGACAGCTACACAGTATAGAGCCCTTCGGAAGTATATGGCGGTACCGCCAAGCCTCGATGTTGTCCTATCATTTCGGACCATCTTGTAGTTCGAAATGTTAGGACTGCGATGCGAAGCCTTCAAGAAGGTCTCCTGTACTAGTAGGAGGTCCAGCTGGTTACGTCGGAGGAAATCTCCAACCTTAGTACGCTGGCGACTAAGGCCCCGAGCGTTGAAGAAGCCAACGCTGAGGCCTCTCGGCTTGATTCTGGAAGCCGGCTGGTTTAAGGTCGGACCTTCCATTGGGATTGCATAATCCAGTAATTGCGAAGCTCAGCGACAGCTATACTGGCTGCGCATTGAGCTCCGAAGTCGTGAGGATTTGCCAACGCTCTCTGAGAGCAGATCAGAGCGCGTGTGAAAATATCAAAGTTGCACCTTTGGGAAAAGGCGGCAACAGGATCCATATAGTGTGGAGGGCGCGACACCGCTGCAGAGGGCGGCGGTGGCGGCGACGGTAAGGGAGCGGCAGTGGCTACTGGGGTAGCCCCGGCGCTTACCGTTGATTTAAGAGGGCTGGCGGCGGCCTTGGACGAGGTCGCCGGAGCGGTCTTAGATCGCAACGGTGGGAAAGACTTGTCTGAGTATGAAAACTCAGGAGCTGAAGATTGGAACGAAAGTTTGTCCCAATGAGGTGGTCTCTGGGGAGTTAGAGACATAAGAGGAGGTGGCGCAGTGGTCGGAAGGGAGCTGCGCGAGGTTTGGGGCTGGTTCCTAATGCCCCTTTTCCCACCAGCCTTGCGCTGTTTGGGAGCTTTGGGACAGCCGCCATAATTGGCGGTGTGTCCCAATTTCCCGCACAGAACACAGCCGGGAGGTTCGGTGCACAGAGACCTGTCCTTGGGCCTCGGGCAGTCCTTCGTGGCGTGTGGGAGGAGGCACTTAACGCAGGCTGGGTCAAGCTTGCAGTTTAGGGATGCGTGCCCATACATCTGGCAGTTGTGACACTGTCCAGCCAAGGTGTTTTTCCGGGGGGTTTCCACCCGAATGCCATCTAAGATGACAGACCGGAGATTGAAGATCTCCTGCGCGGCTTTGGTCTTGTCGAGGATGACAAGGACCATGTCTAAGACCTTGCCGGTCTTGGTTTTCATGCGATGTACATCGCGAACGGGTAATTTCTTGCCGATGAGGTCAGCTTTGACCGCTTCGGGCAAGATGCTAGGGGGCAAGCCGATTATTACGGCGCGGAGCATACGTTCCTCCGGAAGGGAGTACGTGAAATAGCGGACTTTGTTCTTCTCGAACATCCGCGTGACGACCCTGTGCTCATCGGAGCTCGACAGTTGGATCCGGAAACCCTTCTGTCTCGCGTCCCATGAGGCACGGATGGGGACAATGTTTTTGGACTCCATGTCCAAACGGATTTTGAGCCAGTCCTCCTGACCCAGGAGGACTATTGGCGGTGGGCGAATAGATCTCGGCCCTTTAGGAGGGCGCGAGACCTGAGAGGGTTGAGTGTCTTCGGTCGGAACCGGAGACGAGGACGGTTTGGGCGCCTTGGACGGGGCGGACCCAGAAGCGGAGGCCCTTTTCCTCTTACCGAGGACAGGGGTGAAGGGTTCCTCCGATTCGTCCCCGGAAGATCCGGAGATCGAGTCGGAGGCAACCGACGACGCTTCGTCGATGGTCTCCATAGGGGAGACGCATCGCCGGGAGGGTGAAAGGGAGCGGGGGCGGGACCGATAGAAAGGAACGGGCGAGGGAGAGGGGGACGGTGAGGCGGGGGGATCGCGGAATGTGACGGGTCGCGAGGAGGGGGTCGCGGGCCGCGGTTGTGACGCAACCTTGGCGTCGGTAGCGGAGGGGGCGGCGGGGGTAGGTACCTGCGCTTTAGGAGCGCAGGTAGCCTCCGGACCAGTTTTGGGTGCCGGGTTCGACACCTTTTTGCGCGGAATGTTATTATTATTTTCGCGCGGACCGGATGAAAGTTTGGCGCTTGGCTCAACAGTTTTAATGTCTTTCGACATTTTGTTACTGTTGAGCCAAGCCTCAAACATTTCCTTGAATTGCGGTAATTTGGCCGCAACCGTGTTGAGGAACGCGAGCAGCTCCTTCATGTTGAACTACATGTTGGGCTGCTCGCGCTCTACGTGCGCGAATGATTTTATAACCTACTACGTGTATGGCACACGTAGTTGGTCCTAAACTGATTAAGAACAAGTTTTATAACTACTCGACTTCGCTCGCGGTGCGTTCTCGGCAGAAGAAGTCGGAAGAAACTGCCTGAGCGATCGCACACTATCTGGCCTAGCTAAGACCTACACCTAGGAGACCTACAAAGCCTAACTCCCCGGGGGGACACCCGGGGATGTGTAGTTCGACCCTCCCTGTCGGGTATAGACAGGGAGGCGTGTGTACCTAAGGTGAGCCCTAAGCTTGCACGTGAGCACGCCTCTCCGCCAAACTTTGTGCAGAGAGGTCCCTAAGGTCGTCTGGGTTCAGTGGGAGCCGAACTTACAGACTGGGAACGGAAACAGGGCTGTCCCTGCTCCGGGGAAAAGGAAAGGGGACCCTACGGGCAAGGGTTGACTAGGGGAGACCCCAAGGCCAGTGGTCCAAGCCCTCGACCGACGGATTGCCTTGTCCTGAAGGGACAAGAAATATTCTAAAAACAGAATTAGCGAAAGCAGCCGTTCACGCGTGATAATAATAATAATATGGTGGGACCAAGGGAAATAGGGATTCATTTTTATATAAATAGATAGATTAGTGACCGACCAAAAGTTCGGTTTCGGTTGCGGCAAGTTTCGGCAGAAAAATGCAGCTGCTATGCCAGTTCCGTTTTCGGCAGAAAAAGTGCCGAAACTCATACCCTCAACTCAAACCGTTACCTCAAACTCATACCGTTAAGTGGAGTGACGATCTGCGAAAGATAATCGGCAAGCCGATAACAGGGTGAAATGAATTGTATTGGTAGAGATCTATGTCCAACCGTGGACTGCAACAGGCCGATGATAATGATGAACCACCAAAACAACTTATACTATGTGTGACCTTCAGTTACTTTGACTTTCTTTTTATCCTAAAATAGGGTTGCGCTTAACCACAACTTGCCACGATGAAACGCGCTTACTCAGTAAATACCAGTTCACTCGTGACGGCGCATAGCCGTACCTCTACATGACCGATGGAAGAACGGGGATGGGGGAATAAGATTGTGTAATTCCAACACACACTCTCCGAAGTGTATCCGGTAAAAGACCGAAAGACTAGGAACTATGCGGCGATGCTCGAGACTTTTCAATTTAGCCTTGACGAGGGATTCGTTGTCAATAAGCTTCTTGGCTCGCCTTACCCTATAGACTTTAACGCCTCGTGTTGGTATTTAGCTGACACAACCCAAAGATGCGAGCAGTACATGCATCAACGAACTTGTGCTTCGTATAGCTTGAGCATCTGTTTAGGGCCTGAAGTACTGACGCAGCTTCGCGAGGACACCTAGCTTTTTGGCAGCTAGTTGGGCCATGGACTCAATGTACGGGCCAAATGAGGGTCGAAGTCATATTGACGCCAAGAAGGTCAAGGTGGTCTGTAATAGGCACGTGTACACCTTGAAAAGTAGGAGCAATTGAATGGCTTTTTTTTAGCAGAGAATAGACACGCCTGGGTTTTAGCAGCATTAAACTTGACTAGATTGGCGTCACCCCAGTCGGAAACAGCTTTAAGAGACAAGTTTAAGCGCTCAACCTTGGCCTCTCTAGGGACTAGATCTCAGCCGTACTGGCAAGTGGACTAGACATATAGCTCTCTACAACTGTGCTATGTTAAAACGTAGTTCATTCCATTTCCTAGCCAGCTTCAGCCACTTCTTTTATTAAAGGGAAATGTCTCTAGCATCTCCTCGCCCTGGACAGACACGGGGGGAGTGGTACTCCTGTTTGTAGCAAGGGTAAGCAAGACCCAGCAGGGTTTCCAGCTCTAAGCAGCTAAGCCCGGTTCACCCCCTAAAATCTTTGGCAGTGGGCTAACCCGCCGGCCAGCATCTGAAGCTGCGGAGCGGGACGATGTTTGCCACCCTCTCTTCTTTCCCAGCCATCGCGACCAGTCTATGACGGCCACATCGGGCACTTGGTCAGCGTATGCAGCGCCATGCCTTTCAGCCCCGAACTGGTGGCACTCGGGTGACTTCTCCCGTCCAAGGTGATTTAGGTATCTAATTGCAAAAACTCCCATGCATAGCCTGTAAGTGCCTGCGTCGTTCATAAATCGAGGGTCACTTGGAGAGGATGGACCTTGCTCTGCCTCAGCTACCTCGCCTCGCCCTTTTCCGCATACCACGTAAGGTCTATCTAATTATTTCGGAAAGGTAGCTTTCTAGTTCTCAGTATACCTACGATTAGAAAAAGAAAATAATATATTTGTTGCATACCTTAATAATTGTTACTTTGTCATTTTAAAATATTTGCACGCGTGTGTGTGAGTGTGTCTGTGTGTGTTAAAATTAGATTTACCTACTTTATCGAATCGGTTAATCAGTTGGTCTAATTCAGGACTCTATGATAGTTCAATTAAAATTATGTGCTCTATTCCTTTAAGTAAGTACCTATGCCTACAGAATCAATAAATCAGAATAGGATCCGTAAGAATAAGCCAAATTCAAAATGGATTTACAACGTAAACACACACGAGCGCACTCTACGACTGAGGAACACGAAAAGCATGTCCTTGATGTTTGTTTAATGTTGCCTCTCATTCTATTATTTTCTAACTTCATTCAAAAAAGTGACAGAGAAACTAATAGCAAGTCGCATACCTTCTATTGTTTTATGCAAAACATTATATCCCTTCAATGTAAAACAAAGAAACCTTACTTAAGTAGCCCCTTAGTGTGGTTGGTGATATGGAATTTAGTGTGTTATGATTATTTCATATTTTTGGGTACTAAATTATCAAATTTAAGCAATACCTAGCTAACTTATCTATTTTCAAGCACATTTCCAACTAGGTACTAAGAAAAATTACAAGGAAAAGTTACATTGGTTCGGCATTTGTATGAATTAGCTAAACAAATTAAATCCTTAGCGGGTCCTATCCTCAATGGGTCGTATTTTCTATGTCAAGCTCCTGGAAAGAACCAATTAATGTGATAAAAAATGAAAAAAAGTATTTACTGTCGATTTTTAGTAAATACTCAGTATAAAAGAGTATTTACTCAGTATTTACTCACGTGACAGTATTTACTGAGTCTTTACCCATCTCTGCGTATAACCAATGAAATAATTATAGGAGCGCGCTATTCTGAAAAGAACGCCGCGCTCCGTTAACACAAAATGGCGGCCGTAGACGCCGGAGGACGCGTTGCGCAGGCGCAGCGTAGCGGACGGAGATCGCGATGCGTTGCGGCAGACGACAGCGGAGCGCGGACACACACGTGTGTTCGCGACGGCGGCCGGGCAGCAACTCTTCCCGATAATTCTTGTCGGGAAGTTGTATATATGCTAATCGTCGGTAAAACATTGCTTGTGCGATTCAGGATTGCTATGACGTCATGTCTCTTGAGTGGCGTCAGGTATGTGTCGCGACATAATAAAACATTCCCATAAAACCTTTCTTTATTACACGATCAAAGTCACAGGCTAAAGCTAAGCTGCCTGTTTTAAAGACACGATTGAATTGGTATTTACTAGGTGAGCGCGTTCTATAGTAGACTGGATCATTGCTTAACAACAGGCAAGTTGTGATCCAGCGCAACCTATTATCGGATAAAAAATATCACATAAATTGAGAAGGTAGTACTCTACTCGTGTCCATTTCTATTATAGAAGGGTCAAATTTCATAAATCACCTCCGATATTGCGTCATCGCTATACAAATTACGTACCTACAAGTATTTTTTC
The DNA here is from genome assembly GCA_936450015.1 of Meganola albula. Classification (NCBI taxonomy): domain Eukaryota; kingdom Metazoa; phylum Arthropoda; class Insecta; order Lepidoptera; family Nolidae; genus Meganola; species Meganola albula. Next base: position 3,733,935 of record OW388155.1, on the reverse strand, counting down.
TCAGGCCAATGATGTGCTAACCTTTGAATAATTGTGGGGCGCTCTTGAATGCAATTGCACTGTAAGTTGTAACTGTTGCGTACTTATATCCCGATAATTCTTTTTTTTTTTTTTTTTTTTTTGCTGATGACCTAACCCAATTGGCCTGAAGGGCCTCTATTGGTTCACCGGACTTTTTCGGTGAGCCGTCCGAGGACGGTCGAACCGATCAAGTACTTTGGCAACTGCCATGAGGGCTCCCCATGTGGGGATGAACCTCGGCTCAGGACGTTGCCGGACACTCTAGTTTTTTAGGGGATCGGGGGGCATTTCGCGTTCGCGCGGTCCGGTCCTGACCGGAACCGTAATCGACTGAGGGCCTATCTTGGAGGGGCGCGGCGCGGCCCACGACGGCGTGGGCGATATCTCGGCATGTGTTGTGTGCTACTATTTTGGTTGTCCCTACCTACTCTAGCAGCGGATCGGAGTTCGCGGTCGCGGGCGATCGCACGAGTGATCTCGTCGTCGGAATCGGTGAGTACGCATCGCGGACGTCGCCGTTTCGCGCCTCTGAGCGGATTGTAGTCGCACGCGGATACGACTAACGTATTCGGGTGTTTGACACCGGTGTCGAAGAAGCGTTTGGATGCGTTCTTCATCCACTGCCTGATGGTCGGCAGGTTTAAATCGATGTGTAGGTTTTCATTGCGTAAAAACCACGGAGCTCCCGTGGCTCTACGCATGAATCGATTTTGAAGAACTTGCAACGGTTGCAAGTAGGAGCGCTTAGTGTGCGCGAAAACGGGTGAAGCGTACGTCATAATGGGTCGTACGCACGCCGTGTAAGCTCTCACTTTGTTACGAAGCGAGAGTTTACTTTTGGCGTTGATTAGGAAGTGCAGTCTGCTGAGAACGAAACGCGCACGCTTACGAACAGAGGCAAGGTGCGGTTTGAAAGTGAGTCCCTGATCTAGGATGACACCTAGATATTTGGCTTGCTTCTCCCAAGGGATCCGCTTGCCAAACATGCAGATGGAACGAATAGGTGGAGGGATGGACCTAGAGAAGAGTACGGCGGCACTCTTCTCGGGATTCACCTCGATTCTCCATCTCCGGAACCATTCGCCTAGGGCGTCGGCTGCGGATTGGAGTGTACGGGCTATTACTTCCGGGCAGCGGCCCCGGTAGTAGAGGGCTGTGTCGTCAGCGAAGAGAGCCAAGCAGGCTTTCGCGTGACGAGGGATGTCGCTAGTGAAAAGCGTGAACAGGAGAGGCGAGAGCACGGAGCATTGAGGGACTCCGGCGTGAATCGGATGCGGCGAAGACAGGGAGCCTTCCACTCGGTAACGAAAACTGCGACCAGTGAGAAAGTCTCGAATGATGAGCACGAGACGGTCAGGCACACCCAGTTGGTAGAGCTTATATAATAAGCCCGTGTGCCACACTTTGTCGAAAGCTTTCGCCACGTCGAAGAAGAGAACCCCGGTTAACATCTTACGATGGAATCCTATCTCAATGTGCTCCGTGAGGCGGTGCAGTTGATGGACGCAAGAGTGTTTGGCTCGAAAGCCAAACTGCTCGTCGGGAAGGAGGTTGTGGGCGTTGACAAAGTTCAACAGCCGGGTATAAATGAGTCGCTCATAGAGTTTCCCAATGGAATTGAGAAGACTTATGGGGCGATAGCTGGTAGGCTTAGACTTGGGCTTTCCAGGCTTGGGAATACCGATAACGGTGGCTCTTTTCCACGCTTGTGGAAAGGCATTATGTCTCAAGGCCACATTGAAGATGAGAGCCAGGAGAGTAATGAGGGAAGCGGGGAAGTGCTTCAAAACCCGATTGGTGATACCATCGGGACCGGGTGCCTTCCTTGGATGAAGGGCTTTTATCAACGCTTTGACCTCGGCTGGGGAGGTCGGCGGAAGCGGATCCTCGACTTCGACGCCGTCGGCGCCGCCAGTACCTCCGCCAGCGCCATCGTCGGTTCCCCTCGCCTGCTGGGAGGCGGCGGGAAGCGGCGGCGGCGGTGTTGGCAGCGGTGGTGGCGGCGCCGGCAGCGGCGGCGGCGGAGGAGAAGACGAGATCGCGTTGTTGGACGCGAGAACGGAAACGGGTCGCGGCGCGGGCAGAGGTGTCGAAACGGCGGCGGTGGTAGGTGGCGGTGGTGGCGCGGACGCGAATACGGGTGGTGGCGCGGACGCAAATACGGGTGCCGGCGGCGGCGGTGGCGGAGGCGGCGGTGGGTTAGCTAATCTACGTTCGACTTCGGCGTTCACCTTAGAAAGGTGAGCCGCGGCTACTGGTAGATTGCTAGGAGAACACTGAAGTTCCAAGCTGTCTGCTAAGCATTCAGCACGCTCGTCGTCATCGAACGCGAGTTGACCGGACGAAGTGACCAACGGAGGGATCGAATCCTCGGTAGGAGACTTGAAGGTGCGAATCAGTTGCCAGTAAGCCCTGTGTGACGGTCTTATGTCACCGAGCGTCTTATCCCACCGCTGATCCCGGAGTTCCGCGAAACGACTCTTTACAGCTCGCTGTAAAGAGCGCAAGCGAACTCTGTTCTCGTTGGTGCGATAAGAGTCATAGGCTCGTGCGGCTGCGTTCTTCTCGGTTAACAGCTCGCGCGCATCGTCGGGAATCTTCCAACGACGGTCATCCGTCGTCGGAATCCCCCGAGAGCACTCGTGTACAGCGGTGCACACGTGAGCCGTTAGCGAGTCGATGGCTTTGGTTGCATCCTCGAGGCTATCGAGGTTTTCGGGCACGGTACTTAAAATTTCAGACGAAGTAGCATTGAGCGCGCTCTCAAGTCTACTCCAATCTGTGATTATCTTGGTGGGGCCTTTCGCGGCCCCCGCGTCTGGTGGACCGTTGGAAACGGCGGACAGACTCAACACTACGGGCCTATGGTCAGAGTCAAGCTCGTGCAGCACCTCTATAGAAGATAAACGTAAGCTTATGTTCTTCAGAAGGGCCACATCGAGAATGTCCGGCCTATGGTCCAGAGTGTCAGGGCTGTGCGTCGGCTCCAAAGGTGTTATTAAATCGAAGTTAAGGCGGTTCGCGAGAAAGTCAAGTGTTCTGCCTCTCGAGTTCGTCGAGTTGCAGCTCCATCTGACGTTCTTTGCATTGAGGTCACCCGCCACGATGACGGCGCCTCCTAAACCGAGCAAAGCTACTAGGTCGCTTTCGAGCAGATCCTTATCGGGCGGCAAGTAGGCCGATACGATATGAATCGGTCCGTGACCGGTCATGCCTAGACGGCATATTGAGACCTCCAGGTTCGTTAGATCTGGGGGATCGACAGCTACACAGTATAGAGCCCTTCGGAAGTATATGGCGGTACCGCCAAGCCTCGATGTTGTCCTATCATTTCGGACCATCTTGTAGTTCGAAATGTTAGGACTGCGATGCGAAGCCTTCAAGAAGGTCTCCTGTACTAGTAGGAGGTCCAGCTGGTGACGTCGGAGGAAATCTCCAACCTCAGTACGCTGGCGACTAAGGCCTCGAGCGTTGAAGAAGCCAACGCTGAGGCCTCTCGGCTTGATTCTGGAAGCCGGCTGGTTTAAGGTCGGACCTTCCATTGGGATTGCATAATCCAGTAATTGCGAAGCTCAGCGACAGCTATACTGGCTGCGCATTGAGCTCCAGCATCGTGGGGATTTGCCAACGCTCTCTGAGAGTAGATCAGAGCGCGTGTGGATATATCAAAGTTGCACCTTTGGGAAAAGGCGGCAACAGGATCCAAATAGTGTGGAGGGCGCGACACCGCTGCAGAGGGCGGCGGTGGCGGCGACGGTAAGGGAGCGGCAGTGGCTACTGGGGTAGCCCCGGCGCTTATCGTTGATTTAAGAGGGCTGGCGGCGGCCTTGGACGAGGTCGCCGGAGCGGTCTTAGATCGCAACGGTGGGAAAGACTTGTCTGAGTATGAAAACTCAGGAGCTGAAGATTGGAACGAGAGTTTGTCCCAATGAGGTGGTCTCTGGGGAGTTAGAGACATAAGAGGAGGTGGCGCAGTGGTCGGAAGGGAGCTGCGCGAGGTTTGGGGCTGGTTCCTAATGCCCCTCTTCCCACCAGCCTTGCGCTGTTTGGGAGCTTTGGGACAGCCGCCATAATTGGCGGTGTGTCCCAATTTCCCGCACAGAACACAGCCGGGAGGTTCGGTGCACAGGGACCTGTCCTTGGGCCTCGGGCAGTCCTTCGTGGCGTGTGGGAGGAGGCACTTAACGCAGGCTGGGTCAAGCTTGCAGTTTAGGGATGCGTGCCCATACATCTGGCAGTTGTGACACTGTCCAGCGAAGGTGTTTTTCCGGGGGGTTTCCACCCGAATGCCATCTAAGATGACAGACCGGAGATTGAAGATCTCCTGCCCGGCTTTGGTCTTGTCGAGAATGACAAGGACCATGTCTAAGACCTTACCGGTCTTGGTTTTCATGCGATGTACATCGCGAACGGGCAAGTTTTTGCCGATGAGGTCAGCTTTGACCGCTTCGGGCAAGATGCTCGGGGGCAAGCCGATTATTACGGCGCGGAGCATACGTTCCTCCGGAAGGGAGTACGTGAAATAGCGGACTTTGTTCTTCTCGAACATCCGCGTGACGACCCTGTGCTCATCGGAGCTCGACAGTTGGATCCGGAAACCCTTCTGTCTCGCGTCCCATGAGGCACGGATGGGGACAATATTTTTGGACTCCATGTCCAAACGGATTTTGAGCCAGTCCTCCTGACCCAGGAGGACTATTGGCGGTGGGCGAATAGATCTCGGCCCTTTAGGAGGGCGCGAGACCTGAGAGGGTTGAGTGTCTTCGGTCGGAACCGGAGACGAGGACGGTTTGGGCGCCTTGGACGGGGTGGACCCAGAAGCGGAGGCCCTTTTCCTCTTGCCGAGGACAGGGGTGAAGGGTTCCTCCGATTCGTCCCCGGAAGATCCGGAGATCGAGTCGGAGGCAACCGACGACGCTTCGTCGATGGTCTCCATAGGGGAGACGCATCGCCGGGAGGGTGAAAGGGAGCGGGGGCGGGACCGATAGAAAGTAACGAGGGAGGCGGGGGGATCGCGGAACGTGACGGGTCGCGAGGTGGGGGTCGCGGGCCGCGGTTGTGACGCAACCTTGGCGTCGGTAGCGGAGGGGGCGGCGGGGGTAGGTACCTGCGCTTTAGGAGCGCAGGTAGCCTCCGGACCAGTTTTGGGTGCCGGGTTCGACACCTTTTTGCGCGGAATGTTATTATTATTTTCGCGCGGACCGGATGAAATTTTGGCGCTTGGCTCAACAGTTTTAATGTCTTTCGACATTTTGTTACTGTTGAGCCAAGCCTCAAACATTTCCTTGAATTGCGGTAATTCGGCCGCAACCGTGTTGAGGAACGCGAGCAGCTCCTTCATGTTGAACGACATGTTGGGCTGCTCGCGCTCTACGTGCGCGAATGATTTTATAACCTACTACGTGTACGGCACACGTAGTTGGTCCTAAACTGATTAAGAACGAGTTTTATAACTACTCGACTTCGCTCGCGGTGCGTTCTCGGCAGAAGAAGTCGGAAGAAACTGCCTGAGCGATCGCACACTATCTGGCCTAGCTAAGACCTACACCTAGGAGACCTACAAAGCCTAACTCCCCGGGGGGACACCCGGGGATGTGTAGTTCGACCCTCCCTGTCGGGTATAGACAGGGAGGCGTGTGTACCTAAGGTGAGCCCTAAGCTTGCACGTGAGCACGCCTCTCCGCCAAACTTTGTGCAGAGAGGTCCCTAAGGTCGTCTGGGTTCAGTGGGAGCCGAACTTACAGACTGGGAACGGAAACAGGGCTGTCCCTGCTCCGGGGAAAAGGAAAGGGGACCCTACGGGCAAGGGTTGACTAGGGGAGACCCCAAGGCCAGTGGTCCAAGCCCTCGACCGACGGATTGCCTTGTCCTGAAGGGACGCAGCGAGCGTGTCGGGTCCACGCCCCACTCGGCTTCGTTGGCACCGTAAGGTATCCACCGAGGACCACGAAACTGTGGTTTTACCCAGAAGGGGCAAGCACAGTTGACAATTGACGTATAACCAATGAAATAATTATAGGAGCGCGCTATTCTGAAAAGAACGCCGCGCTCCGTTAACACAAAATGGCGGCCGTAGACGCCGGAGGACGCGTTGCGCAGGCGCAGCGTAGCGGACGGAGATCGCGATGCGTTGCGGCAGACGACAGCGGAGCGCGGACACACACGTGTGTTCGCGACGGCGGCCGGGCAGCAACTCTTCCCGATAATTCTTGTCGGGAAGTTGTATATATGCTAATCGTCGGTAAAACATTGCTTGTGCGATTCAGGATTGCTATGACGTCATGTCTCTTGAGTGGCGTCAGGTATGTGTCGCGACATAATAAAACATTCCCATAAAACCTTTCTTTATTACACGATCAAAGTCACAGGCTAAAGCTAAGCTGCCTGTTTTAAAGACACGATTGAATTGGTATTTACTAGGTGAGCGCGTTCTATAGTAGACTGGATCATTGCTTAACAACAGGCAAGTTGTGATCCAGCGCAACCTATTATCGGATAAAAAATATCACATAAATTGAGAAGGTAGTACTCTACTCGTGTCCATTTCTATTATAGAAGGGTCAAATTTCATAAATCACCTCCGATATTGCGTCATCGCTATACAAATTACGTACCTACAAGTATTTTTTCTCAGGCCAATGATGTGCTAACCTTTGAATAATTGTGGGGCGCTCTTGAATGCAATTGCACTGTAAGTTGTAACTGTTGCGTACTTTCTTGATAGTTACTATGTGTGAAATATTATGTTTATGAGAAACATTTTTTTAATCAAATCAATCATTTCTTACTATAGTCCATCAAACCTAAGAAGTACCGTTTGACGTTTCACTGTTTTCTATTAAATTAGCTTTATAGAGGCGTAATTCACACTATTTTTATTAGCTTTCCAGTAAAATAATTGAATTATGAAGCTATTTTTATTTTAACATAACATAAACAATTTTCATACAAAAAATAAAATTCTAAATGTACTTACTACGTTTAGAACTGTCAAACGGTACTTCTTAGATTTGATGGACTGTAATACGGGTAATATTGGTAGGTATACATAGCGCTCACGCCAACTTTGCCTGAAGATGTAGGCAGCGGTGATCACCCACTTTTAATAATAATAATGATTCCTTTATTTCATTTCATTTCATTCATTAGGTAACATTTCTCTTAAAAAATAGTGTCAGTAGGTACATAATAAACATTTAAAAGTATACTGCCTTTTTCAGGCACTTTTCAACTTACATGCATAGCTGTCCAGTGCCTGAGAAAAGGGCCATCAAATCGAATCTACTGGCTGTCTGCTTTTCGCCGGCTATCCTTTCCATAGGATAAATTAAGCTTAAGTCCCAAAAGTGATTGCGGCTACTTTTTTCTCGCCTCACCAACAAAAAAATGAAAAAAAAAAGAAATAAAAAAAATGAGCTGGTTGTAAAAAATTAAATGAAAAAGTTGAAATAAAATATTTATTGTTTTGAAAAGGCTTACAATCGTAGTTATAAACAAAAAAATTAAGTAATGATGCTATTCATACTGTTCATGTCACCACGCGCTACCGCATCAGCTGTGCGCTTACTAGGGTCACTGACTGGCTATACTGGAAATGTATAGCTTGATGTGTAGCTAAGTGTACAGGTATTTTCGGATTAGGAATACTCGATGTTCACGCCGTGCAGCGGTCCCCTATTCATATGCAAAAAATAAAATTAAAATAACTTTAAAATAGTTTAAAGAAACTCATTTTTATTTTATTTTTTTAAGACAACTGTATTAAACTATTGTATTGTCATCGATCCTTGATAAGTGTGAAAAATTTCAAATGAATCTGACAGCACGAAGTGGGTAAAAATTCGCGTTCAAAGATTCCGTTACAAAAACCCAAGTGAGGCTAATAAAAGCGTATTCATTAAAATTGCTATGGAGTCAGAAAATAAACTTAATTACATTTTTTTCGTAAATACAGTGTAATTATTGTGCCTTATGACCTTAAGAAAATTAATTTTGGGAAAAATAGTATAACTAATTATATCCAATGAACATTTCTTTTTCGTATGCTATTTCTAATGCCCAACACGTAATGCCTTTAGCAATTGCTTAATTTGCTTTTAAGTCAAACACTGTGTATACAATCAATTTTTTTATGTGTTCTTTATAATAGGAATGAAAACAATTATCAGACAGATAAATTAAAAAGAGATGACGGGTATTTTTTTTATGACATCACACCTAGGTCAGTTTTATACAGAGGTGTATGCTGCCCTGATATGGCAAAAGGCGGCTACGTGCAGACAGTTGGTTTCAAGAACAATGCAAAAAGGTTACCCTAAAAAATGTGCATTTAGCCGCTAAATAGCTTACAATATCTTGGGAACGAATAAACTTAGAAATATAATTCCAAGATGGGTAGATGCGCAATCGTTTACTTAGTGTGCTGGTTATAATAACTCATTTTCGTAAAAATGACGTTTAGCCGCCTTCTTCCATATCACGGCAGTATGACTTAACGCACTCCCAATCCATAACTTCAATGCGTTAAACTTAATATTGTTTCATTTTAATGATAAAACAAAAAATACGTGTCTAACATTTTTTTTATAATCTTACTGGTGACGGACTTATTAAAATACGATTCTTCATACAAGAAAAAAGAAAGAAATAAAAACAATTTGACAAAGACAGGACACAGAAAATCAAATGATAAAAAAAACATAAAGAGAAACTGTAGAAGAAGAAAAAAAATTAAAAACAAGAGTAAGTGTGACCCATCAGTGTCAAACATGGACCTTGTCGTCACTCCTATTAAGCTGTCCTCTATTACTTAATCATCTTGCCATTTAAAGTTACTATGTTGCAAGCAAAGTGTTAATTCATACACTTACTTTATTGTCAAGTGTGGTTCTAATCAATCACATTGAGGGCTTTGGCCGTGAAAGATGACGTTAAATGTCAAGTAGCCCTTACAGCTAAAGAAAATATAACACAAATCCCTGTAGATATTCAAAAACTAGATCCTAACAAATTTAAATAATATGTTTAAAAATTTAAGCAAAATTCCTGTTTTGCTATTACAAGATTTCTGACTACCTAAAAGCCAAAAATACTTGCAACTGACCTATTAGTTAGACAGGTGGTCTCAAAGTTTCTATTAAAAATTTTATTTGCAGAAAGTATTGACGACCTCGGTAGTCGAGCGGTGTAAGCCGTCCTATTGGTGAGATCTGATGTCCTGAAATACAGGCTTACGTCCAGTTTAGGTATCAGTCTCCCACAATTTCGATACTAACCCCCTATGATAAGCTCTGTGTAGGTACAATAAAATTGTATAATAAATATTATTATTGGGCTATACTGTGCCCGGGAGGTTGCGGGTTCGATTTCCGCCCTAGACAATATTTGTGTAACAACAAAGATTTGCTTACTATTAGATTTAATACTGCTTGCTTGGTACGCCGCCATATGACCATGTGTGTTAATGTCTTAAAATATCTTATGTATCATATCATATAGTAAATAGTTTTTCTTTTAATTTAAGGTAACCCTTGTCTGTGCAGCTGCTGAATCTCTTTTTCACTTGGCTCGATCTAGAGCAACATCTTTCACCTCCCTATACGACATGACACCAACCTTTTCCTTCATTTGGTTTATATAGCTTATCCTTGGCTTTCCTCGTCCACTCTTTCCTTCTATTTTTCCTTTTAAGATGTTGTTGATTTAGTTGTCATGTCGTATAGGATAGCTCATCGTCCTTCCTCTCCGGTTTTAAATGGTTTCTATTCACCTTCTTTTTTCCTCAGTTAATTAGTAAGTAATTTATTTCCGAAAGGTCATATCTCCTAACTTTTGACCCACAACTTCACACGTCTTTATGTCATTAACCCAAGGCCGTCTAATTTACGTTTCATACGCTAATTTACGAAATACTGCCAACTTCAGCTATAGGCATACTCAAAAGATGGCGTAACCTTTTCATAAGTCACTCAAAAAGTTTGAAACCTACATTTATCAAGACCTTTCGTTTCAAAGGTCAAACTTTTTAAATTGTCACATTACTAGCAAAAACTTAATGATTTGTCTGAAAATATTATGTAACACATATGTTACATCCTAAGGTAAGTTTTTTTTTATTTTGCAATAGACTTGTGCGCTTGACTACAACTTGCCTAACGTTATAAAATGATGTAGTCTACGATGGACCGCACCTGCCCAATATACCGATTCACTCGATTACGAATGATTTTCGGTGAGCAGGTGGCAGCAAATTGAGGCTCCTTAAGTTAAGTAACCTTTAAGGTAGCAACAATTAAGCCCCCCCCCCATGAAATGGTGTCACCAGACATCGCTCCGGAACAGCAAGCCGCTTTGCTGTGCGGCTTTGACTGGTAGGTGGTAACTAACCACGGACGAAGCCTACTACGAATTGTTACCAGTTGTTACCAGCTTATTGTCACCTGATTTGCACCACCCGGGGACCACGTGCGGGAATTCAGATTAAAGGTGCACTCTCACGGACGAAGGTCCACAAAGAAAAACAACATTTATAGGTAATTGCCTCTTTGCAAATGCATTTTTTAAAGATGTTACGATGTCGGTCGATGGAAAGAGGCGATGTAACCATAAACTACCTCGATATAGTGCAGTAGTATGCGCGATTACTTGATAACCGCGAGGTTCTGGGTTGGATGAGCAAAAGGACTTTTTTAATATACTTAGGTATACTTCAATAATGTTACTTGTAAGTAAATAAAATGCTTACTTGGCTGGTATTTAAATGGAAAATCGCTAATTAAAACAGGGACCTAAATTTATTTTGAACCCCCGACGCAAAAACGATGTATTGTTATATCTTTGACGTGTTTGTGTTTCTCTGTGGCATCGTAACTCCTTAACGGATGAAACAATATTGTTTTTTTTTTTGTTTGAAAGGTGAGTTAGTAGGGAGTGCTCTTAGCTTAAAAAGTACGTTTCATTTAGAGGCGATAGCTATAATCTTTGCACAAAAGTCACCTCATGTGAACAGCGACATTAAAAAGGTAGAAGGTACCGTTTAAGCTACCCCGCCAAAAATCAGGTAACGTGCCTGTTGCGCGTGGCCCCTAGATTTTTCGAATTAACGAAGTAGGTATACCGACAATGAAGGGATGAAAATGGTTAAAAAAATACAAATTTTCCACATATATGCGACACGGGCGGTAAAAAGGTTCATCATCATCATCAGCCGATTTTAGTGCACTGCTGGACATAGGCTTCTCCTAAAGTACGCCACTGAGCACGAACCGCCATTTTTCCCATCCAGTTCTTGCCGGCCGCCCTGCTGAGATCGTCACTCCACCTTGTTTGAGAGCGTCCTACGCTACGTTTGCCAATTCGTGCTACGAATTGGTTATAAGTTTAAAGCAAATGCGATGTGTTTAGGGCAGATAACCTCAGGACATACAGCGGTCTAGATTCTAAACCATCTATATTGTTAATGGAGACGTTCAAAAAATGTATAGAGCCTGGGATTAAAATAATTGTAAATTTGAACAGCAATCTGAGTTACATAGGTTAATAAAGCATAATTAATTAAATTTTTTGGTGTATTTAAAATAATTTTACACCCCCCCGTTTTTTTTTAAATCGAAATCGAAAATAAGAATCCTTAATGCAATATTATGATTATTGCAATTGGCAACCCCATGGCCAAATGACATTTGAGCAACCAAAAAAATTAAAATTATTTAGAACGCTGTCAATCAAACTGATCAATGACAATGACATCATGACGTTTCCCGTAATTATATTTTTTTCCACGCGTTTTGTTATTACACTCATAAGATAACAAATATTTTTCGTCATAATTACATTAAACTGCAGCTAGAATAATATTACAAGAAAAAAGTACTCTAATAGAATGCGATTATTGACGTGATTGCAATATTTATACTGCTTAGGAAACGGATAATTAAAGGTAATGTGCGTTTTGTTTTTCTTTTACATTTTTTAGATTTTTACAAAAATGGGTGCTCCTAAAATTTGTGTTTAGTTAAATTCTAACAGCTTATTAAATAAGCTTCCCAATGAGGTATATCATATTGGTGTTCAAAATTCTATCCCACTTTTGACCTCTCCTTTGTGGAACTTATTGTTTCTTTCTATGGGTGCAACGTGCAACCCATATTACGCTTAACTAAAGATTTGACAGCGGTCTAGGCGTGGTGCAACCCACCCTTATTGTGAAAAGGATTCCCTAACCTAAATATCATATTGGGAACTATAAGTTACTTACGCAAACATAATAAATTTATAGGAAAAAGTAGGTAAATATTTTTATGAATTATTACGCATTCGATATTCTCACCTCAAGCTGACCTCTTGATACTGAACGCCACCTACTTAAAAATGTCTGGGAAAACTCAACTTCTCAGTAAAGTACAAAGTTACTTCAGCTTTTGATGCCATAAGGAAAATAGAATCAAAGAATTCGTAATAACCCCTTAAATTTGTACAATGTTTATTATGTTATAAAAAAAAATTCAAAGAAAGAAAGACCGCCTTTTAGGAAGTGAAAAATAACATTTACATTTCTGATAATTGAAGTTAGTGTTAATCCCATTCCCCTTTGTTAGTGGTTATGCTTTGTTAGTGGGGGCTGAGTCACCATAGTCCGTGAGTTACCTTTAATTGAATCCCCACACGTGGTCCCCGGGTGGTGCTTATCAGGTGACAAAAACTGGCGGTAGGTTTTGGTCATTGTTAGTGACCACGCACTAGACAAAGCCACACCGCCAAGCGGCCTTGCCGTGTTCCGGTGCGATGTCTGGTGACACCATGCAGAGAGGGTGGGTCGGAATTGTTGCTCCTTTAAGATTTCTAACCATATGGAGGCTCATTCCACTGTCACCTTCTCACCGATAATCATTAGTAATCACGAGTGAATCGGTATACTGGGCTAGAGCGTTCCATCGTAGATTACATCATTGCTTAACATCGAGCAAGTTGTAGTCAAGCGCCAGCCTATCGAAGAATAAAAAAAGATGCCTTAGACAACGCGTAAAAACAAAGTAATACTACTTTTAGCGACAGTTATATCTGAATTCCGTCATACTTACGAAGTGATTTTAAGCAGTACAGCAGTAATCCTTATCTAATTAAGTACCTTAGTATCGCGGCATAGTTGCTAGTCTTTCGGTTTTTTATCGGATACACTTCGGAGAGTGTGCGTTGGAATTACACAATCTTATTCCCCCATCCCCGTTCTTCCATTGGACAAGGAGAGGTACAGCTATGCGATATATGGTGGAAATTCCACGGGCACGCACAAAGCGCTTTGCCTCCACTTTTATTGTGCGAACTGCCATGTTGTGGAATTCGTTGCCGGCATCTCTGTTTCCCGATAACTATAATCTACCTGTCTTCAAGTCACGAGTGAATCGGTATTTATTAGGTAAGCGCGTTCCATCGTAGACTGCAACATTGCTTCACATCAGGCAAGTTGTGGTCAAGCGCAAACCTATTATAGGATAAAAACCTTAACCTTAACCTTATATACATTGTCCATTTAATATAGATCAATATGGCCCTTTACAGCATGTAATTTAAATTAATATTTCCGAAGATATTACAGATTTAAAATGCCGGAGTAACGTCTAAACAAAACATGATTTTGTTAGTAACAAAAAGTTGTATACGTTGTTTGTATGGACATTATTAGTAGTTAGGTATATTTAGTATCAGCATTGCATCCGTTCGAAGCCGGGGCGGGTCGCTAGTAAGATATAAAAAAAATCCCAACCAGGGAGCACGTGATTATCACGGGAGAAAGTGCCTTAGTCCCCAAACTAAGCTACGCGAAACTTGTGTTAAGCTAAGCATCCACGTGGCTCGTAGTCATAGTTACTGATTAATTTGAAAACATTTTTTTATTCTATAACTAGCGGACCCGGCAGACGTCGCGTCGTTCTGCCCGGTAAAGCAGTGCCATCTACCGGGTCTCAGACCTACCGAATATAACCAATAATAAATAATAGGTATCTAACCCGGTTTTCGGCACTTCTTTGCTTTCTAAATTTTCTTTTTTTTTTTTTTCTCTGCGTAAGAACCATCCTCGTACTTAAAGGAATATTAAAAAAAAAGAATTTGCGAAATCGGTCCAGCCGTTCACGCGTGATGTCGTGACAACGGAAAACGAGTTTCATTTTTATATTTAAAGATAGGCTTGCGCTTGACCACAGCTTACATGTTGTTAAGCAATAATGCAGTCTACGATGATACGCGCTTACCCAGATTAAAGCTATCGAGAAACAGAGATAACTTCAACCCTTTTTAGTGTCCCACAGCTGGGCACAGGTCTTCTCTCAACTATCTTACGAGTTGAGAGAGTTTAGGGCTTAATGCACACACGCTGGCCAAGTGCGGGTTGGTGGATGAAACAGAGATGCCGGCAGCGAATTGCACAACTTTGACCAAGAACAACAAACAGACAGGTTTAGTATTACCAGTTTTAATTTGGAAACAGTACCCAAATTATAGTGACGTAGGCACAGTTAGAAGCTACGTAAGCAAATATATAATCTATGGCTATGTCGATCATTTCTCTACCAGCTTTTCATTTTAGTCACATATTATCCTCCTGCCTCAATTCACCTTCATAATAGATGTTTTTTGTAAGTCGTTTTCCTTGTTATTATGTGTGTATCAAATGAAAACGCGTGATTGCTCTTAAATCGATTTCGTAATCTTGCTGAAGTATTATACAGTAAGCAGATAATTTTAGCGAAAGTTCCGAATGTAATAACTAGGTACAGTCACCTACAAAAGTTGATTAACAGATTCAATATTACAAAATATCCTGAACATAAAAAGATAAATAAATAAATATAGTGGGACAATAACATACGCGGTCATCTGATCCCAAACTAAACAGAGATGTACTATGGAAACCAGATAACTGGTAATATACTACATAAAATAGTAAATACATACTTAAATATAGATAAATACACCCAGACACAAGACAAACAGACATATTTAAACAAATGTTTGTCTCGGGTGGGAATCGAAACCCACGACCTGCGGCGTGAAAAGCAAGTATCTTACCGACCACGCCACCGGCCCGTCAAAGAATAAGTGTCGTGGTTAGAGGTAAAATAATTTTGTCATTAGTATAGCCCGTTAGAGTTGACTTGAGTCTTCAATTGGATGACATAAGCGCGTTTTTAGTGACTGCATTATAGAAACATTCATTGAAATTTGTTTTTTATAGTTGACTGCATTGATCTTAAATAAAATAAAAAGTATAGGTAATATTATCTGCACTAATACTATGAAGCTGAAGTTTCTTTGTTTGTTGGTTTAACACGCTGATCTGAGGGACAAATTTAAATAAATCTTGAACTTTATAAGTATATCTCATTTATTGAGGAAGGCTACGGGCTACTGTTATTCCACTATTGGACATGATATAAAATGTAAGCCACGCGGCGAAAAGCTAATCGGATCGACCGTCCTCGGACGGCTCACCGAAAAAGTCCGGTGAACCAATAGAGGCCCTTCCGGCCGATTGGGTTAGGTCATCAGCAAAAAAAAAGGCGAAAAGCTAGTATGATATAATTGGGAGAGAAGCGCGCATTCTACTCAGATCTCAAGTAAACACTTTCGGTTTATAACCTATGAATTAAAGTTAAACTATAACTTGCAATGAACAGTCAACGACAAAGCAGCGGCGGCGCAGCTGTACGGGCCTCGTCTTAGAAATATAAGGTCGCGGGTTCGATTCCCGGTCGTGTCCACACATCTTTGTGTGAAGATAGTTGTAAGATAGTTGAGAGAAGACACTATTGCCTAACAGTGGAACACTAAAAAGAGTTTAAGTGAAGTCACACTGCACTTATTTTGAAATCTTTTTGTGTAGATGTTTTGTAATATTGAAACTGTTAATCAACTTTTGTACCTGACTGTACTTATCGATGCAAATAGGTGGCTCATAGACGATGCAATAATGAAAGTTGTTTATTACCGTTTAATTTTGTCAAAACGAGTATACGTTAACACAAGTAACTACAATTTGCAATCTTTGACACCTTTCTAGCATAGAATTATTATTAGCAGACTAACTTAACATGAAGCCCGGGGCTCTATTACATTTTAAATACGGAAGGTATACATTACGAATGTATCCAGTAGATTTTTGTAATCATAATTTTTGCAAAATAACATTTTTAGCTAAACAAAATTTATATAATGCAATATTTTCGTATTAACTATAATGTAAATAAGTAAAATATTGCGAAAAATCTTTTAAAAAATCGAAGTATGCAAACAAACAACAAACTATCAATATTTTTTATGCTCAGACAATCGTGAAAAAATATAAAGTTCCAAATTTAAATATAAACAATTTGGAACTTTTTTATTTCCTTCTGTACTCATTACTCAGTATTGATTACAAAAACAATTAATCACATTTAAGAACAATAAAAGTGCTATGGTTGTTGTTACGCTGATCCAAACGTTCTGTAATCAAAACGCGTGCTTCAATAATGGCAATATAACATTATAGAAATTGTTTTCGTATACAGTAATGTATTGCACAAATCTCATTGAATACTAAGATACTGTCTTTGTCTCAGATATTTGTATTCACTATCCATTTTCAGATAAAATCTCATAAACTTGCACCTTTCACTACATTCAAAAAACTTTGTTCAAGTAAATGACATAAGCATACACCATAGATGATCAAAATCCTCGGACGGCGGGCGGTTGGCTGCTCTGTGGCATCTACTTTTTCTTTTTTTTATTATTCTGAAATAGTTTTGACCACAACTTGCTTGATTTTAAGCAATGATGAAGTACAGGATGGAACGCGCCAGCCCGGTATACCGATTCACTCGTGATTACGAATAATTTTCGGTGAGAAAGAGGCAGTGGAATGAGACTCTCTGTGGTTAGAAACCTTATACAATAACTGATCATTGTAGAAAGAACAGAGTTTTAGTAAGAACTAGCGTGAATCTATTTAGCATTAACTGTGTAGGTATTATTGCCTCTATTTATACTGTTCTTATTTTTCGCTCTTTCTAACTTGCCTTAAACCTGTTGCATGTTTTAAAAGTAATTATCAGAATAACAAAGAGATTACAGCCACACTTAAGAGAGTGGATCGGAATTGTAGCACCTTAATAGTTTCTAACCATATGGAGCCTCATTCCAATGAATTCTCATCGAAAATTATTCGTAATCACGAGTGAATCGGTATTTAATGGGCAGACGAGTTCCATCGTAGACTTCATCATTGCTTAACATAAAGCAAGTTGTAGCCAAGCGCAAACCTATTTCAGAAAAAAATCTTTAAGCTCACTATGCAGGTACCTAAGCGTTTCTCGTCTTGTTTAACATAACAATTTTTATGTGTTGCTATGTCAATAATTACATGACAAGTAGGGGGTGTTGACCTCGTGTAATTAACTGTATAGGTACAGAACACGTTTGAAGGTCAAAGTCAAGGCGGTCATGAACTGAAGCCGAGTACTAACTGCACACGATGCACTCAAACTCAATAGCTGTGTAATGTAGTTAATTAAAGTCTATGTTCCCGGCAGGTTCCGGGATTTTTATTTACGGGTTACCCCAATGAAAACAATTGGCTAGCCTGGAGCTAAAGTGGCCTATGTGACATGTATAGCCAATTCTATCTATGAGTATTTTACGACAGAAATCATTGATAACTACACAGTGAGTACAAACGAGTTACCTTTGTTATCTCAAAATGTATTTTGTATCGTAGACCACTTTCGTTCCAAGCTAGTCAATTGTACAAAAACGTTGTTTAAAATTCTGTTATAGGCTTGCGCTTGAATACAACTTGCTTGATGTGCAACAATATAGTATGTATACTTCGTTCCAAAAATTGGATACCCCCCAAACAGGGCACAGCGAATTTCTTCGCTCTAATCTCAGCCTCACTGGTAAAATACTTGCATCGAAATGTCGATGTTAATGTGGATCTTCTCGGGATTTTTAGTGGACAATCCCGGAGAATGTCATGTATTTCCGCTATTGTTTTTATTTGTTGTCACATGCTATATTGTGCGAACTACAAATGTGACAAAATAATTTGCCGATGACATCTGATGTCGTTAATGTAAATTAAATGTGGTTTAAATTGTGTAAATGTATCTTTTTAATAAATCAAGTGATATTTTCTGCTCTATAAAATAAATTCAGAGATTTCAGGCATATCCACTTTATTCTTTCTCTACATAAAATCAGTGTAAATACGTAAATAACTCTACCTGATTCCGACCTCTGGTTGTGTTCCTGGGTGTGGTAAGGTAGCCAGAGCCACTTAAAGTGTCGGCAACGCGCAAGTCACAAACCATCGCTGTAATCTAAGCATCTATTCTAAAAGTACATAGGAAATGCTAGTTCTCGTCACTGACTGACTGTTAAACTTAGGTAACTATTAAGTCTCTATTTAAGTAGCCTTTCCACAAATAAGTAGGTAGTAGTTGTACATCAAGAAGATAGACGCCTCTTGCATTACCATGTGGTACATTCATCCGGCTCTTGCAAGAAATGTTGCAAGATCTTAAAAATGTAGGCAACCCAAGAAATATTTATCATCTAGTTCAGTCAGAGATTGTCAACCTTTTTTTATTATTAGCTAACAAAGCTATACTTGGCCTTTGTTGATTTTGCACCATTTAAAAGAAAAAAAAAGAATAGAAAAACATTTTAGGAAGAATAATTAATAAGAAGAACTGTAGTATATATTTTTTTTATTATGATTTTTATTATTTTAAGAGGAATTTTATAAAGAAGTACTTTTAAAATTTCGACATGAGAGAATATCTATACCAATCTTTATTAAATACTAGCGGCCCGCCCGAATAGGTGAGCCCGTTTTTTAGTTATGAAATTACAACGAAAAGTGACTTTGATTTTTATATATATAGATTCTGGACCTTAAGGTTATGGAAACTAGATAACTGATATAGGTACTACACATCTATAAATGTGTAGTATGTATTTACGAAAGAAAAGTAGTACATAGCTATCTATGTACTACTTTTCTTTCGTAAATACATACTAATTTGTAAATTGACTGTAATTAATTATTCTTCTTCATTACTAACAACGGTTCCTCGACTGCACAGTTTTATTTTGAACCAACCAATAAGGTTTTTCATTCGATTTATTTTTTGTGTTTGTTTCTTGAAATAAAACTATTTTATAACTGATTTTATCGCGGTTTATTTTAGATTTTAAATGCCGACGTTTCTAAGTCTTTTCAGACTTCGTGGTCACGGGTGGAGTGAGGTATTTGACGTCCAAAATTATTAATCACAATTATTACTGAATGACTGTTTAATTTCAATGTGTGATGTTGGCGTAAGTTTAAGAAAATACTATGTTTGGTCCTTGTCATACCTCCGGGACGGATTTGCAAAACTCTTTTTTGTTCGAGTTCGCCAAGCGGCCTTGCTGTGTTCCGGTGCGATGTCTGGTGACACCATTTAAGAGGGTGGGTCGAAATTGTTGCTCCTTTATGATTTCTAACCATAAGGAGCATCATTCCACTGCCACCTTCTCACGGAAATTCATTCGTAACCACGAATGAATCACTATAGTGGGCAGGCGCGTCCCATAGTAGACTACATCATTGCTTAACATCAGGGAAGTTGTAGTCAAGCGCAGGCCTATTTCAAGATAAAAAAAAATCATTCGTAATTTATTTCACTTTATGAAGAACATAAGTTTGTCTAATAAAATTGTTGAGTATCGCTGTATGATAATCATTTCGTGAGATTAATACCTACAGATTGTAAGCTTTTTGTATGTCATCTCCGTTCTAGACGATATCTTAAGATTGTTAACACGATAATTTACATAATATTACGAAAACCTAATAACTATTTGCTCTAAAATGTGTTTAATGGATAGATGAGATTGCAACCAAAGATTCTGGGCATACGTGCGGCCTTGTTAAGGAATCGTCTGTTCTGAGATTTACTAGATTGCCTTGTATTTTCTTCTTTGTCGTTTCGCTATTGTCACAGTGGTCGTGGTCACATTGAGTCATCTACATTGGTTATAGAGTCGGACACAACTCTCCCGCCATCTGTGTCTATTGACGTCTGATACAGTCATGCAAGCTGTCCTTTTGAGGCGGATTTTATCTGGTCAGTCCAGCGCATACCTAAGTGACCGGCCGCGTGATCAGGTTCCCTCCACCTTTCCTTTTTTGTTTAGTAATTAATTAAAAAAGAAACAAGGAAAGCGTTGACGCTGGTGGGTGCCGTGGATCGCAAGGAGAAAATTATTTGGAGTTTCAGATGTATTGTTGAGAAAATTCGCCGATGAAGTTCCGGATTGCAATAGTTTGCGAATGGATAAAAGTTAATTTGAAGAGCTACTACCTACTTGTTTCTCCGTTGAAATGAGTGGGAATTAAAGATGCTCTATGAAAATATCTAACATCATTGGATCGATACATAAATAAGTTCATTCGACACTTATGTTGCTCTTTGTATTCAGGCGTGACATTTTGAGTGAAAGATGCAAAATGAAACATGAAAATAAATAAAAATTTACTCGTCGGATATCTCCTTTAGCAGTGCCCAGCTGTGGGATCTAATATTGACTGTTCAAGGGTAAACCAATATTCCACTGTACACAATAATAATAAAATTGTTTATTGACTGTTTAAAAGTTACATAATAATGAACAAACTTTAAACTAACAACAGAATTATGAGGTTACCTAAACTACCTAAACAAGGGCGAACCCTGCCTCGAGCTGAAAGTGCTTTGCTAATATAAACAGTACTTAAAATATTAAATTATCAAAGTTATAAACATTCACAAATCATTTGATTATTTTACCATCTAGCTGTTATTTATAATCTACGGCGGCCGCCCGCGACTTTGTCCGCGTGGATTTCGATTTTTTCGCAATAAAAGGTAGCCTATGTTCTTTATCAGGGTCTAAAGATTGTATGTGCCAAGTTTCATCAAAATCGGTTGAGAGGTTTAAGCGGGAAAGCGTAACAGACAGACAGAGTTACTTTCGCATTTATAATATTACTAGTTTTCCGCCCGCGGCTTCGCCCGCGGATGTCGGTTATCGCGCTAGACCATTAATCCCTTTTTTCGCAACTATCTCCATACAAAATTAGTTCAGTAGTGTAAGAGTGTAAGCAACATTTTGAAATCGGCAAGCCCTCATAGGTATATCCATAAATAAACAGGTGTTTCTTAAAAAGTACTACGGCTCTTAGACCATACTTATAAGAAGAAATAAAATTTAAATTTCGAATTCTATTCATCGCAGAGTTATCAATGTTTGATAACTCTGCGATGAATAGAGTATGTCATCATTGTGTCAAAATAAAAAGTAATTTAGATCAAAATCACGAAGGAGTATTGATATAAACTTTGAAGAAAATCACACTCAGAATAATTTCGCAGGCTTCTCGCGCGTAGTATTAGGCTAAAAATAAAAAAAAATAGAAAAATAAAAAAACATGTTTTTTTATTTGTTTTAAGTTTTATTTGTACCGAATTTGAAGTGAATCGGACCACAGACTAATCAGTTCTGGAATATTTAATTTTTCCAAAAAAGCTCATTTTACACTCCCCTTGGGAGTAGTTTTGAAAAAATAAATAATACATATTTCATAATTTCTTTTAAGGTATATGTATGCCAAATTTGGAGTGAATCGGACTTGAGACTATACAGATCCAGAGAAACTTTAATTTTTACCAATAAAACTTATTTTCCACACCTCATGGGGGTAATTATGGAAAAATAAAAAACCCGTATCTCATTATTTGTCTTAAGGTTTATGTGTACCGAATTTTAAATGAATAGGACCAAAGAATAAAAAGTTGCATAGAAACTTCACCCCTCTACTTAACCCTCTTAGGGGATGATTTTCAAAAATATTATTAGCCTATGTCCGATTCCAGGGTATACACTATCTACATTTCAAATTTCCATAAAATCGGTTGAGCGGTTATGGAGATACGCGGTAACAAACCTTCACACACACACACACACACACACTTACTTTCGCATTTATAATATTGGTAAGATAGGATAGGATAGGATATTAAGTAGGGATTAAAGCTGTGTAAAATTATAAGTTAGGTTTGAAAAGTATTTAAATAATAACGGAGGTTATTATTGACCAAAAGCATAGCGGAATACTATGGTGAACCAGGGAGTTTTATTTACAGCAATCAGAATTAGAAAACTATAACAATGGAGTCACAGCGTTAATTTTTTTTTTTTATTTATTTTGTGATGCCATGCTGTTTTGGAAAACTGGTCAAATTAGCTGTTGGAGGAGATATATAATTCGTTTGTCTTTGTGTGTCATGTAGACATTTATACTAGTAAGAAAGAGACAAAATCCATTTTAACTACAGTCTTATAATTTTTTTATGAATAATACCATTAATTTTTTGACACATCACTTTTCATAGTATTTTATTAGATTTACGCGAATTTCACACGTTGAAATAAAACTATTTATAACATTTTTTTTTATTTAATTTTGTTTTATAACTATTTTATATACCCGTTTTAAAATAGTTTTATTTCAAAATCACTTTTCATCGACCATACGAATTGTTTCGTGCAATTGTGCAATTGTGCAAACCGAATCGAACCGAAGCCATTGATTTGAGCAACACTCATTAGATCACTTAGAATGAAAATAAATGTCAAGTGGACAAAGATCCTAACCAATTTTGATCAAAGGCCATTGAGAAAGACGGAATTTGGGTGTTCATACTATCTACGTATGTTTCTATTTCTACCTTTTATGAAAGAGTCCATACAAGTTTATTACAATCGGCTTCCCTTTAGGAATTTATTAATCCCTACTTCCCTACTAATATTATAAATGCGAAAGTAACTCTGTCTGTCTGTTACGCTTTCACGCCTTAACTACTGAACCGATTTGGATGAAATTGGGTATGGAGGAAGTTTGAGACCCGAGAATGGACACAGGAAATATTGACGGTACCCTGCCTTTATATCTTAGTCTTACTTAGCGACTTGGTGAAAAATTTAAACAAATATGAAAGTAATGTCGAAAGAGAAGTGAGGGAAGGTACTCGTAGAAAAGATCTACCAAATATGATACAGCCAAAACTAAATGATGTACAACATTCTACTCGAGTACAATCAATCACTCTATTCAATAAGCTGCCTAGTAAATTGAAAACTATAACAAACTTCAATCTTTTTAAAAATAAATTAAAGGACATGTTATTGCAAAAGTGCTATTACAGTGTAGATGAGTTTCTGAAGGATAGGCACACACTTTGAAGCTAGTAGTATTTATTATTTTTTGAATTAATTATTAATTGAATGTTATTAATTATTAAGGAATATTTGACTATCAATTGAGTTTTATAAATTTTAATTATACGTATAAAGACTATAATATTATGTAATCATCATTAGTATTTTTGTATTGTATTCTCAATTTTCTACACAAATGTATTTTTTGACGTGACTACGTCTTATAAATTGGTTTGCCGGGTGACACTTCAAGAAACTGCGTTACGCTCCGCTCACGTTATGCGCTCACAATGAGAGCGAGTGAGAGGCACGCGTCCCTTCCACTCGGGCATGGTTAGCCCGCCTAAGAGCGAGAGAGACAGACATAAAAAGTGAAAGGCACGCGTCCCTTCCACTCGAGCACAGTTAGCCCGCCTAAGAGCGAGATTCTTTGTATAAATTAATGTTTTAAATATAATTCTTTGTATAAATAAATGTTTTAAATTGTTACTATTATTTCATCCTTCTTCCTACTATACGAATGAATATTCACATTAAAATTATTTTACCACTCAAAGTCGTTGTCACGTAAAACTTTCGCCCGTATACCGACTTTACAGGCAACCAATTTTTTTTAGTGGGTAAATATTTTTTTTTTCGAAATATATGACTTATGACTTATTCGACTGCGCAAAAAGAAGGTTATGTTTTGGCGCGATAACCGACATACAAGCTTTCCGACAGCGGGCGAAGCCGCTGTCGGAAAGCTAGTATAGTATAGTTACCTTATGCAACAGCAACAGTAATTTAAAAAAAATAGTTTCCTTAAGCACTTCTTTTTCTAATAAAACATGTTTGCGACTGTACTCGTAATTTTTTTAGACGATTTGCTAACTAGACGTTTTGCTACAAAGACGATTTGCGAATTGGACGTATTGCTGATTAGACGTTGAGGGTAATAATTAGACATTTTTCATCTTAGTCTTAAAATAATGTAACGTCTAAGAGTTTTAAATAGCATCAAAAATATGTACCTATAATATGAAGGTGGTGGTCGCCATAGAAACATCGATGAGGGTATTGAAGAGATATTATTTTCAAGTATAAAAATTTTATGCTCCGGCTTTCCTTTATCAGATTTCCACCCTTCACTGCAGCTTGTTGAAGATAAATACAATTACTGCGTTTCATTGGTAATAACATCAATGTCTTATGTTCTAACGTATGACATAAGCCTTAACTATGCCATGTACACTATTAAGACAAACAAGGTGTTACGTCATTAGACGATATATAAAGAATCCAGCTATATTTAGAATAGAATTGTGAAAACTATAATGTGTAAATTCCTCTCACTTCTACACATTTCGCTTCACTTCCAACCCTTTTTAGTGTCCCACAGCTGGGCACGGGTCTTTTCTCAATTATCTTACGAGTTTAGAGAGTTTAGGCCTTAATCCACACACGTTGGCCAATTGCAGGTTGGTTGATGTCACACATCCTCGAATGATTATTCCTTAGACATGCCGGTTTCCTCACGATAGTTTCCTTAACCGATATTGAGCAGCGGCGATAAAACAATTCACACAAAGATGTGTGGGCACGACCGGAAATCGAACCTGCGACCTTATATTTTTAAGGCAAGGCCCGAACTGCTGCGCCGCCGTTGCTCGCTTGAACACATTAGCACAACAAAAATAACTTAATTATAAAAGGTACATTGAAATGTTCGATACAATTATCATTTTTAATATAACCAGAGGGCTGGTTTGTATCTCGGGCAAAGGATCAGTATTTATTTGGGGGCGGAGTCTCCTTCGTCCGTGGGTGTACATAACCTAAAAAATATACAATTTTATACCTGTCAAGATCAAGGACTTCGCACTGATAATTCAACAATCATTTTAAGGTGGTGTGCAAAAAAAGCAATGTTTAAATTTAACAAGTTTAGACATGGATATAAAACAAAGACGAAATTACATAAAACATGCATATTATAAATTAAGGATAATTTGTGAACAGCTAAGATTAATTAATTATTGACAAATATCACAAAAAAAATCACGTAATTATTTGTCGCGCAGAAAACGGTGTAAAATTGTTTCTATAACTAATAAATTATGCCGAAATCTGAGACGATATTACTTATTCGTTGTATTCGTCCGAACTTCGCATAGCAACGAAGTAGCGCTCGATTTTTAGTTTAGCTGTATCGACACCACCTTGCCCAGATTTAGTAATTTCTACTTCCCAAATAGGTGTTTTTAAGAATCTCGCGTGAGATTAGGGGAGGGGAGAGGGAGTTGAGGAAAATCTTACGATATCTCACCAAGAGGGAGGGGCGGAAATTCTCAAAAATGTCTCACCTAATTAATGGACGCCCCCTTAGGCGTTAGTTTAGTTCTTTATTTAGGTTAGTGTTGAGATTGTTATTCAGTTAGGTCGCTTTTCTAGTTTTATTCTATCTTATAGGTAGTAGAACATGCAATGTTACATTTGCAGAGCGTTGACCACATTTCCATGTAATCATTAGTACCTAAGTTTTGAAAGGGTCTACACGGATAATGAAACTAAATCTTTGAGTACACGTTGGTACATGAGATTTGTTAGTTTTAGTACTTTGAAACATTGTTGTACAAAGGCCTTCCTTGTTATCTTCTTAATTAGCTGACACGGTTGTTATGGCTAAAGTTTTAAAGCTAGTCTTAAGAAATTTGCGTAGTGAATTTGTATGAAATTTTAGCACCGCCTCACCGCCTAAGCATACTGCGAAACATTTCGCACCTAAAGTCTGTGGGTCAGATATAACCTAAAATCTTTCAGATCTTGTACAATAACAGTTTCAGTCCTCTGTTGGGACTGCCTCGCTTCTGCCGCGCGTCGCTCAAATTCGCCACGACAAAAAGTACTACCCAATATCTATTTAGACAAATGATAACCTGCATATCTATCAATAATCAAAATCAGGTCAACAAATTTCGCGTATCTTTTCACGCGAAATCTTTCGCAACAAACATCCGTTCATCCTCAAAAACTTTCGCTAATTTCGTCAATGTAATATTTATATAACTAATGCATACTGTCTTAAAAATATTATAACACTTTTAAATTAGTTTTCACCAAAATTACAATCTCCGTCATCAGCGTTGGCTCTTTGTAATCTGCTAACCTTTTGTAACCTAAGCTGTAATCATGAATCAGCATGTTAGGCAAACAAGTAGATTCTTTCACTTTTATGGGCTATAATCACCTCACTGCCTCTTGTAAACCAGAACAAATGTCGCATGGCGTAGGGTTGATCGGACTTCGAGACCTGTTCTGAATGCCTTTTCCTAACCTTTTAACCACCTCTGTCAAAAATCAATTACCATGCCTGTAGCGATTGACCCCAAAATCAACAGCAGCAACTCAACAAACTATTTCGGTGGTTCAGTTGTAAGCGTTTTCGCTTAAAAACCGCGAGGTCGAGCGAAAAGACTTTACTTTGAGAATCTTAGTTACAGTTCTTACTAACATATTCTACAAATCGAAGGTTAGAAAAATCAATTCACTCATATCAAAAGGCGATTCCATAGCAAAGAAAAGGTTGCTTTTAGAAAATGAAGTTGCGCAAATACGCAATCATTGCAGGCTGATTAGGGGCTGAGTCACCTTCGTCCGTGGGTGTACACCTTTAATTGAATTCCCAAACGTTGTCCCCGGGTGGTGAAAATCGGGTGACAATCAACTGGTGGTAGGCTTCGGCCATAGTTAGTGACCACCCACGAGACAAAGCCGCACCGTCAAGCGGACTTGCCGTGTTCCAGTGCGATTTCTGGTCCATGCAGATTCCAACCCACCCTGGGTTGGAATTATTGCTCCTTTAAGGTTTTTAACCATATGGAGGCTCATTCCACTGCCACCTTCTCACTGATAATCATTCGTAATCACGACTACATCATTGTTTAACATCAGGCAAGATGTAGTCAAGCGCCAGTCTATCGAAGAATATAAAAAAAGGCAATTACGTGTTTGAGCTTTTGGTGTTGAGACTCTGGGTCCCAGGGGCCCAAGACGTTCCCTTTTCAAGGAATATACAAAACGCTTAGTTGACAACACACGTGATCAAAAGGCTAAGGTATCTGGGCCCCGATTTAACTCTAATAGACAAAGGTCGAAAATATGTCCAATGAAATCCTTTTTTATTTATTTCTATTAGTGTCAAAGTCAAAGCGTTTATTGCATTCATGTGTAGGTACAGATGTTTAACAAATCTATATTCTATATATATATATAAAAATAAAACCCGTTTTCCGTTGTCACGACATCACGCGTGAACGGCTGGACCGATTTCACTAATTGTTTTTTTTAAATATTCCTTTAAGTACGAGGATGGTTCTTACGCAGAGAAAAATTAAAAAAAAAGAAAATTTAGAAAGCGAAGAAGTGCCGAATGCCGGGTTAGATACCTATTATTTATTATTGGTTATATTCGGTAGGTCTGAGACCCGGTAGATGGCACTGCTTTACCGGACAGAACGAAGTCTGCCGGGTCCGCTAGTAAGTTATAAAGTCTCAACATGAGACCCGATTAGGGTATACCAACATACAAAAGAAAGATAAAACAACATAAGATAACAAAGCAACGCAAAAGTTTATAATATTTAAAAGAAGTTAAATTTATACAATATAAAGTCATGACATAATTATTACGATTTTCAAGTCTATTAATTTAATTAGTTTGTTACTTAGTTTGTTATTAGCCGTGGCGTGGTCGGTAAGATACTTGCTTTTCACGCCGCAGGTCGTGGGTTCGATTCCCACCCGAGACAAACATTTGTTTAAATATGTCTGTTTGTCTTGTGTCTGGGTGTAATTATCTATATTTAAGTATATATTTACAAAAGAAAAGTATTATATGTAGTATATTACCAGTTATCTGGTTTCCATAGTACAAGCTCTGCTTAGTTTGGGATTAGATGACCGTGTGTGTTAATGTCCACTATATTATTATTATAATTATTATATTGTTTTAGTCATCATCAGCCAGTTTATTTAGGTATTATAATTTCAGTGGTTTTTATTGAATTATCCTTGTTATTAAATTTAAATTATTATAATCAGTTAGCATTATTTATTAATTGAAACTTAACATTTATGAGTGTCATCTAAGTATTCTTCGACTGTGTTGAAACATTTTTCAAGTAAAAACTTTTAACTTGTTATTGAAGCTGTTAAGTTTAATTTCTTGTTTGATGTGTTTCGGAAGTGATATGTGTCTAAAGCTCGAGAATGGGTGCCCTGGGGATTAGGATCAGCATTGCCAACGCGGTAATACTGCTTGCCTTCTGGGTACGTTCCCGGAAGAAGTTTTTGACGCATTAGTTTAAGTTAAGCATTAGTTAAGTTCCTTTTTTAGGTTGATTTTAAAAAGACGTAGTTTCTTTGTTCCATGCTCCACTTATAAGAGCATAATGATCACGATTTCCGTTCTAAGCTGAAATGTGATAGAAACTTATGAAACAGTTAAATAACACGTTGTATTTGAAGACATTAAGAATGTCTAGACGTCTGACGAAATTGGTATTAGTGTTAAATTACGAATACAAAGATGAGAATGAAATATTACGTACAAAAGTGTGTAATATCCGTTAAATGTGTAATCAAAATCATATACTTAACTGTAACATACTGGTCAGTCGCCGTCTCCACCTAGCTTCCCTCCATTCGATACGAGCTATCAAGTTTAATATAAAGTTTATTAAACTTAACTACTAGGTACTGTTATACATTTATACTTGCTTTTCACTCCGCAGGTCGTGGGTTCGATGCCGAGGTAAACATAAGTGTGATGAATATTTGTGTTTGTGTCGAGTCTGGGTGTAAATATCTATTACATTTTACAAAAGAAAAGTATTTTAAGTATAGTTTAAACCAGTTATCTGGTTTCCATAACACAAGCTTTGCTTAGCTTGGGACCAGATGACCGTGTGTGTTAATGTCCCAGTATATTTCTTTATTTATTTATAAATGCGAAAGTTTGAGAGACAATAGTAGCTAGTATTTTTGCTTGACCCGGGAATCGAATCCAGGACCTTGCTGTTATTAAGCGAACACGCTTACCATAGGACCACATTAAGAGGACTAATTTAAAAATAAAACTATGTACTTAAATAACGATGTCAGGAATTAAGATAATGGGTCGGAACTATCCACTGTTATGTCAACTGAACATTCCACTGTCACCTTCAATCGGGCAAGTAAGTCGTGATCTATGGCAAACCCATTTCAGAATAATAAAAAGTAGAAGAACAATTGCGCATTAAAGAAAATATTCCACTTCATAATATTAGTAAGTATGTACTATACATTAAATAATTTTGTTTGTAGAAAGTGAATTTCAATGAATGATATAATCAGGATGCGAACTTTAGACAATGCGCTGATCGTTTCCGTAACCAATTAGATGGTTATCAGTTGCAACCTGTTAACTGGAAACAGTATACTTACGTATATTTTACTCTGAATTAGAGGAGGGTAATCCACTAACCAGCACTTGGCCAGCGTGTGTGAGTTAAGGCCTAAACTCTCTAACTTGTAAGATACTCGTAGTTCAGAGAAGACCCGTGCCCAGCAGTGGGACACTAAAGAGGGTTGAAGTGAGAGGAAGGTAAGCCTAGGCACAGTAGCCAACTCTTCAGATATAAAGATGTTCAGAAACGGTACAAAAAAGATGCAATATGATGATGAAGATGCATCAATGTGGGAAGAAATGACAACACCACGACCAGAATGGCGCGAGTTTATCAGAAGGCAATCAAATGATATACATTTTGAGAAACAGCGTTTACCCGAGCTTGACAAAATAACCCCAACAACATACGTACAATTCTGTCGGTCCGTGCAACTTGATCGGAATGACAAACAAAAAGTTAGTAAGAAAATCACCGTAGATTTCTTCGTAAATTATGATTTCAACAATATTTGGATGATAGACGATTGACCAAAGGTATAAACAGGGCGAAGGTGAGTGGAAACGCTGGAAAAGGACGCCCTAAGAGAACATTCGCTGATTTGATAGGTGATGTCCTTCAAAAGGAACAGGTGCGTAGTACTCACAACCGCCGTGCATGTATGACTAGATGTATGAAGATTAGTGAGGCTAAGGAAGTATGTTTAGATCGTAGCAAGTGGCACTGTATGGTCTCTGCCTACCCCCATGGGGAAAAGGCGTGATTGTATGTATGATTTGAAGCAGGAAAGTTTATACATATTATGACATGCTCAGTGTACCATAACACGCATTTTATCGACAACCTTTACTTACCTACAGAGGAACTTACAAAAACAAAAATACACAAGGAAAACGGAAAATTAAATACATAACACATTACTCCTACGCTTTGTTTAAGGTTCCTTAAAACGAACCACATAGCTCAATACAGTGTTTCAAAAACTTTTTTTTTTTATTCAAATAGCCGCAACTAAACTGCATCTAACCACAAGAAACATCTTTTTCGGTCGAAAATATCTAGAAATATAAATAAAAGTTTCATCGAACCATCTGGAGAATGAGAAAGTAAATCATATTCAATTATATCCTATCCTACTAATCCTACTAATCCTACTAATCCTATCCTATCCTACTTATCCTACTTTTCCTACTAATATTATAAATGCGAAAGTAAGTGTGTGTGTGTGTGTGAAGGTTTGTTACCGCGTATCTCCATAACCGCTCAACCGATTTTATTGAAATTTGAAATGTAGGTAGTGTATACCCTAGAATCGGACATAGGCTAACAATATTTTCAATAATCATCCCCTAAGAGGGTTAAATAGAGGGGTGAAGTTTGTATGCAACTTTTTATTCCTTGGTCCTATTCATTTAAAATTCGGTACACATAAACCTTAAAACAAATAATGAGATACGGGTTTTTTATTTTTCCATAATTACCCCTATGAGGTGTGGATAATGAGTTCTATTGGTAAAAATTAAAGTTTCTCTGGATCTGTATAGTCTCAAGTCCGATTCACTCCAAATTTGGCACACATATACCTTAAAAGAAATCATGAAACATGTGTTTTTTATTTTTCCAAAACTACCCCCTGTGGGGGTGTTAAATGAGTTTATTTGGAAAAATTAAATATTCCATAACTGTTTAGTCCTTGGTCCGATTTCCTTCAAATTTGGTATAAATAAAGCTCAAAACAAATAATGAAACACGTGTTTTTTATTTTTTATTTTTTTTTAATTTTTATCCTAATACTAAGCGGGCAAAGTCTGAGAAATTATTCTGAGGGTGATTTTCTTCAAAGTTGATATCATAACTCCTTCGTAATTTTGATCTAAATTACTTTTTATTTTGACACAATGACATGTTTGATATTTCAATGCTACGAATAGAATTCGAAATTTAAATTTCATTTCTTATAAGTATGGTCTAAGAGCCGTAGTATTTTTAAGAAACGCCTATTGATTTATGGATATACTATGGGCGCTTGATGATTTCAAAATGTTGCTTACACTCCTACACTACTGAATTAATTTTGTATGGAGATTGTTCGAGACCCGGGAAAGGATAGTTTTATCCGACTGCGAAAAAAGGGATTAATGGTCTAGCGCGATAACCAACATCCGCGGGCGAAGCCGCGGGCGGAAAACTAGTATATATATATATATATATATATATTTAAGTCAATCATATTCATCTGAAGAGAGAGAAAAAGCCTTGAGGCATCTGAGCTGTTGAAGAAGTATGGGAGGAATAAGCTGAACAGAAAAAATTACAAACCAAGATGTGAGAAACAGTAGGGGAGAAATAGAGCAGCTATAGAGGACAGAAAAGGAAAGATAATTGCCCATTTACGGACACGACAGGCTAGTGAAAACCATTATAGAAGGAAGAATTGAAGGAAATGGAGGAAAAGGGGGACCGAGGAAACGTTATTTTACCAGTTAAAGGAGAAAGTAAATAGTATTGTGTTAGATTTTTGCTAATATCACACATTGAAATAAAACATACCCGTGACCATGAAGTCTGAAAACACTTTGATACGTCGGGATCTAAAATCTAAAATAAACCGCGATGAATTCCGTTAAGAAGTAATTTTATTTCTATGAGAAAGTAATTGTTAAGTAGTAGTATCAGATAGTCAAAACCTGGCAGAGAGTAGGAACTCATGGAAAAATCTCCACCGACAAGAGCGTAGCTCTATTATATAGTCGAAGAGCTTTTATTGGTTCACCAGACTAGGTGGGTGATCCATTAAAACAATTAAAGCGATCACAACTCAAAATCACTGCTGCTGAGTAACATAATTATGACACTCTTATAATTATAATCAGAGCAAAAGTTAGATAAAGGCTTGAATCAAAATTTAATTTGCAAAGCTAAGGTACTTGGTACAAAATAATATTATTATAAATAAAAAATTAGTGCGCCATGTTTTGTCTTGAGACATAAAAATATTTTAAACATATATATTGAAAGATTTCGAAAAAGAATAACTAATAATAATAATAATTCGTACTTTTTTCTCTAAAACTCATTTTATTCAAGTTTAAAATATTTACAACGATTCTAAACATCAAAAGAACAAATTATCGTAAATTTACGAGTTATTACAATTATGAATATCTATACAAAGTTGTAAATTGGTTCTCCAATTTCGTTTACGGAAGCCCTTAATACACTGTGCCAGTTCGATCTACTTCCAATTAATGTCCTGGCGTCAAAATGTCGCTATGACAACCGTATAAAAATAACGCAAAAGTACATATTTGAGGAAAACGAAACACAGCGGAAGACCGGAAAACTATAGATAACTATGTCGGATAGTTGCTATAAAATAATTACATTAAATAGGGCTATTTGTTTATATTGTGAGTTTCAGAAGTTGTAAGTATAGGTACATATATTTTATATTTAACCTAACCTCCAGCCAAAGTTTCTTTTAATCAGAAATAAATAATCTGGCACTGGACACACCGGCAGCCTTATGGCAACTCTGGGCGAAGTCAACCTTCGGTTAACTTCGCCTAAAGGTTTTTTTTGCATCTAAACACACCAAGATACCGCCACTGATACCTACTCCTGTAAGTTACGATCGACAGCTTCATGCATGCTGGGACATTGAAACCCGACCAAGTCCCGTGACACATACTATTTTGGATCCCGCACAAAATTTCATCAAAATGATAGCAGAAGTAGGTAAAATTAGTTTAGTATGTTATATGAAATCAAATATTGCTAAACAACTGTACCTAATTGGTTATTTACTATGAGATGAAAGTAAAAACATTATAAATACACGCAATAATATAATACAATAATTAAATCAAACAGAATTCAAGGCCGATTCACCAAACGAATATAAGATTTAGTGGAAACCTACTTTCATAACATCACAGTCCAGTAAGCCGGGTATTAAGATATTAGTTGCATATACCTACGATTCATATGAAATTCCATACATTACATAACACATAACTCACAGCTGTATGTATTACATAGATCGGTATTACTAATTTAACTTAGTAATGCGACTGTCGTTTTCAATGGAATAGCAATAACACTGCCCAATAGGTTTGATAACTTGCCCTACGTATTTGTCTCTCTCTTCTCCTAATTTCTTCTTCGTTTCGTATTTAACATCAACTGTTCTAGTTCTTCATCCTGTTCTAGGTATAGTCTGTTCTTCATTTTTTCGCATGCGAACGCTTAATTAGCAATTAGCAAATTAAATATATAGGTCCGTAATTCTGTGAAGTATAAGCGAATTCACTACTTGCTTCATACCTACTTTTCCTCATTTTCTATTCCTCATCTCCTTTTTTTTGGGTGTTTAGTTCTTTAATTCGCATATTAATAAAAGTTATATTATTATCAATTATCGTCATATTAGCAATTGGCATGCTCAAACTCATGAATTCTCATGCTTATACGGCACTCTGTCTCCCTTGAGATTTGGAAACACTAGCACTAGTAATCAGGGTGCTTTAATGACATATATATAACCTTCTTCTTTTCACCCCCTTCTCCTCCTAGCCCCTTCATTTTGAGATTGAGAAGGCAGCTTGTCCTGGTTTATCGTAAGAACGCTCTTTTGGTTCTTTGCACTAAAGACGATAAAGCCGAATTTCTGCCTCTTATGACCTTCAAAATGCTAGTACTTGCACTCTACAAACTAAGGTAACTGATTTTATAGGAACTACTTAAAATATTTTTCCTTTGTAAATACATACATACTTAACTGTAATTAATTACACCCAGACTCAAGACTAACGATAGATGACAACTACACACACATTTTCATCTCCGGGCGCTTTTTTGAAGTTTCCTCTGTAATTTACATATTTCTTTTTAACCAACTTCAAAGGGTTATTTGATTCGGATATTAATATTTTTAAGGTTTGATCAGAATTTGTGAAATTATTTCTTTAGCTATTTGAAGTGATTTATATTTGGTTAAAATTTTTTTTCAACCATGTTTTCTTTCTCGTTTTTTAATCTAGTTATATTAAGCTTGATTTTTTAACTATGTTAATTTTTAGAGATGTATTTTGAGTGTGTAGTGAAGTTTAAAGTAGTTATTTGCTATTGAGCTCACGTAACGTAGGTCGAGAATACAAATACAATTCCGGAAGCGAGCACAAATATTAGACATGTATAATTATCCACAATTAACGCCAAACATACATAAGAACTAAAAATGTTTGTTTTACAATTTCACGCCTTCTCTTTGCGTAACCATAAAATAAATAAATCACAAACTTTCTGCCAAAAAAAACGATTTCTCGGTAGGTTCACGAAATCGTTTTTTTGACAGAAAGTTAAGCTAGTATCACTTCCACTTTTTAGTGTCCCACTGCTGGTCACGAGTCTTCTCTCAACTATGTTACGAGTTGATAGAGTTTAGGCCTTAATCCACACACACACATTCGTTCGTGGGAGTTCATCTTTTATCTGAATCCCACACGTGGTCCCCGGGCGGTGCAAATCAGGTTACAATCAACTGTTAATGACCACCCATCAGACAAAGCCGCAACGCCAAGCGGCCATTCCGTGTTCCGATGCGATGTCTGGTGAGCGATGACACATTAAGAGGAAGGTTCAAAATTGTAATTCCTTTATGGTTTCTAGCCATATGAACCTCATTCCACTGCCACCTTCTCACCGAAAATTATACGCAATCACTAGTGAATCGGTATATTGAGTCCCATCGTAGACTACATCATTGCTTAACATCAGGCAAGTTGTAGTCAAGCGCAAGGCTATTTATGAATAAAAAAACTGTGCTTAAATGGTTCTACGTTTGAATGAAGTATTTATAAACCGCGATAAAATCCGTTATGGTTTTATTTCAATGTATTCTGTTTCCCTTGTTTAAAAGAATAGGTACTCTTGTAAATTAGGATGAGAACCAAAACGTCCCTTCGCCCTTGAGTTCTTTCCCACAAACTTGGCGTTTTATTTCATATTTTATTTGAAGGTTGTTTGAAACTGATCGTAATAAAAACATTGTACTTTTCTCAAACCTATTGAATTACAAACTTATCGTAAATTCAACGTATAATATAATTTTCAATCAACATATTATTATACTCGTAATATTCAAGGAAATACAAATCAAATCACTATAGGTTTAGGATATAGGTAAAGTAACTAAAACGTTGACATGAAAAATAGTTAATGCTCTACCTTGGTTCTGCTATTTTGAACACGATAACGGCGCAGGATAGCATCGTGGGGTAATTGAAGTCTTGTTTGGTATACAAAGAGCTTAGAGGAACATGAAATGTATGGTGAGACATTCACTCACACAGACCCAAATCTCCCACTTTAGACATTTATCTCTAGTAGACATAAGACGGAAAAGAGTGTCGTATTTAATTTTAATAGTTTTCAAACGACATGAATTCGTCATTTCTATAATCGCCAATGTCTATGGGTCCGGATTTCGTTCGATAAGGCGTCATACATTTTTAGAACACAAAAATAAACGATAATTTTCATCAACAGCCCGATACACAAAATATAGAATCGTACGGCAAGTGACAACTCTGAGTCGAGTTAGGTCCCCAAATGAGGAGCCCTTATGGCGGTTGTCAAGTACCTGTCAGCTGACGTATTATAAGTGTTTAACGGTTGTGATTCCGTTGTAAGAAATGGATGCGGATATATGCATAGTTTAACGGCATCAATTTCTTTCAACATTACACTTTAAACGTTATAAACCTTTGACGGGCCGGTGGCGTGGTCGGTAAGATACTTGCTTTTCACGCCGCAGGTCGTGGGTACGATTCCCACCCGAGACAAACATTTGTTTAAATATGCCTGTTTGTCTTGTGTCTGGGTGTAATTATCTATATTTAAGTATATATTTACAAAAGAAAAGTATTATATGTAGTATATTACCAGTTATCTGGTTTCCATAGTATAAGCTCTGCTTAGTTTGGGATCAGACCGTGTGTGTTAATGTCCCACTATATTATTATTATTATAATACAGCATCTAATGGCTCACTGAAAAGTCCGGTGAACCAACTAAAGTCCATCGAGCCGAATGGATAAAATAAACAAAAAAAAACTTAGCCGGAATGGTTCCCTATCATATATACGGTCGTTTGGCGGTTGATAGAGTTTATATTCATAGCCCTTGGGATATAAATATTGTTATTACAAAGTTTGTTTAAGTTAGTAACTTAACAAGATTTCTGAATAATTATGCTTACATAACTTGAAGAAGTTACTTTAGTTATTCATTCCAAACTTGTATAGGAATATATATCGTCCAGACCTAAATCAACTCAATCATTTTTATCTGTATAATAATATAGTGGGACATTAACACACTCGGCCATGATCCCACACTAAGTAGATCTTAGTATTGTCTTAGATTTACGCGAATATCACAAACTGAAATGATCTAAAATCTAAAATAAACCGCGATAAAATCCGTTAAAAAGTAGTTTTATTTCAATAAGCAGAGCTTGTACTATTCAAACTAGATAACTGATAATATACCTCTGCCTACACCTACGACTACCTGCTCCTTTGAGAAGCCTGTAAAATCTATCCAATTAATATAAATAAATCAAGCTGTATTAAAAATATTTCGGAGAATCACTCTCTTTAAGAAGTAATTGATATAATCGGCTTACAATAATTAGATTTCAGAAAATAATAATCATGATTTTTTTATAAAACTTATTTAAAATAGATATTCATTTTTTTTACTAAGCCCACTTGATTTTCGATCGACTTTTCAGTAATCAGGCAATTATTGGAGCAAAAATATAAATTCTCTGAAATATACTGTAAATTCCCTAATCCTACATAATTAATTTAATAATAATGTTCAATATTTTCCCTAAAACACAATGTGTTCTATTTTAGCATAATAGAACATCTCTGGGACTTAACCCATCAATCGCGCCATCGCTACTCTTTAAGCCAGGATCGACAACGGTGCCGTGAAGAGACTCGGGATCTGAACCCGGCCAAGTTCCGGGACACCTAAACTGTCTTGGATCCCGCATGAATGTAATCAGGAAGAT
Organism: Meganola albula; assembly: GCA_936450015.1. Taxonomy (NCBI): domain Eukaryota; kingdom Metazoa; phylum Arthropoda; class Insecta; order Lepidoptera; family Nolidae; genus Meganola; species Meganola albula. The sequence goes on along the minus strand of OW388155.1, from coordinate 3,696,111 downwards.
TATGAAACTTGGAGAACTGTGATATTTTATAACATCTATGTATATATCACCCATGTTTGCAAAGAAATAAATCATTGAATTTGAATTAACTGTACCCAAATATAAATAATTTCAATACACGTACAGTCCGTCTCACGAATGAAGTCCCGAGACATTCAGAGAAACTAATGTATTTCATTAATATGATATTTTGAACTCAATTTGCAAAAATTAAAACAACAATGATTAAGCTTAAAATTATTATGATTGAAATATGAATTGACGCGAGACTTGAAACTGTAAAATCTAACAGCAGCACCCTAGCGCCGCGTCTGCGTCTGCGGACTTCTTTTGTGAGACGGACTTTAATATTAAATTATCTTATTAAGAGTTTCACAAAACAGGAATCCAACTGGATTCTTCCTTAATTAAATATTGTTTTGTCAGTCTCGCCCAGTTTCGTGAAAGTTAAAATCAAGGAGATTAATTTTAACACATCGGTATATTTTTGGTTAATAATACGCCAACGTTAATTAATTATCCGAATACGTATGTAATAATTAATATTACGTAATTAATTAATTATTCTAAAACCACCGATAAAACCGGCGCGGTGCGCGGTGGTCTTTGGTATGAAATCCTTTTCTAAGGTTCCGTAGTAAACCAAGAACCCATATAGTTTCGCGATGTTTGTCCTCGGTACTAGAGAGCTGTAATTTGGCATGTCAGTACTTAACAACAGCGCTGACAAAGTTGTAAAATCAAATCGTGAATTTAACGTGTAAATAGGTACACTACACACGTAAAACGAGAAGAGGGAAAGATTCGTTAGTACTGTCATAGGGCATATTATTAAATAACTTATTAAAAGCTTCTATCTATTTAAAAGTACGTATATTAGGACAAACAACTAGGGAACCCTACACTGCGCGTGACCTGACACGCTATTTGCTATTTGCTATTTTTTGGATGACCTCTCATATTAGCTTGAAGATCCTCTATTAGTTCACCGGATTTATCCGTCAGCCGTCCGAACACAGTAAAACCGATGGTACGGAATCCAAAAAACTTTATGTTTCATACTAAGTACGTGATACATCGCAGAATAATAAATTCGTTCGACAATTTTTTGATGTACTAGCTTCCGCCCGCAGCTTCCCCCGCGAAATTAATCTCACTAATCTTGTTTCTCCATACAAACTTTGGAATCCCGTTTCACCCCCTTAAAGGGTGAGTTTTGAAAAATCCTTTCTTAGTACACCCCTACACCCCATAAGGAATCTGTGTGCCAAATTTAGAGTCTCCAGCCCCAGCGGTTTGCGCTCTGCGTTGATATATGTCAGTCAGTCAGTTTCTTCTTTTATATATTTAGATTACTCGACAACGGAACCGTAATGGTATTTTACAAAAATTATTCCAAAATACATAAATATACTTCCCATTTATATTCTACCGAAATCGGTCAAACGGTTTTTGATTTAATATTACTATATTGGAGTCGGTTCGTGGTTTTTGAAGAAGCTAATATTTCACTTTACAATGGGTTTTGTTGCTATGTCCGATTTGATGGTTTATAGTTGTAAGACTGCTTGCAACTGAATACGAATGACCGAAACGAATCAATACTTTGTTTAAATACTGAGTGAATCCACAAATTGTTGTATTCCGCAACAGTATAGTGCAAACTGCGGTTTTATCAAATCATAATCGCATTCTCTTCATTCGACAGTCGCGAGGTCAAAGCGTTACATCACAAAAATCCTCTCACGAGAGATTAAATGACATGATAATTGATTTCCTTGCATGTTTTATCGCTCATTCATAAAATTAAATAGTGATGGATGGAAGAAGATGGATAATGTATTTGTTGCGAGTTGCGAGTATGAATGACAGATGAAAGTTTTTACCGAAGTGAATGTAAGGAATTGGATATTCAGGCACGTTTTAACAGGACATACAATCTCATACAAATAACACTGAAGATAAATTGTACTTATTGGATAATTAAGTCCTAACCAAAAAAATAATATTTCAAGAATTGAACTAGGTATTACATATGACCTTGAGACCTACTTAAATCTTAATTAAAAGATTATAATGTTGTCTCTAAAATTAGTACTACAATCTATAAGTGTGTAAATATATATATTTATCATGACGGGCAATTAACGCGTTCTCAAAGCAGACTAACGTCTGCTTGCGACCACGATAGGTGCAACCCGTGTCGAAACGTAAAGCCAAATTAAAGGTTACGTTACGAGCACGTTAATTGCCCGTCATTATAAACATATATATATTTAATAATGCAACGCAAAAGACTAAAAGTATTTAAAAGTTTGTAGTACATCAATCGGCAGGTATATCATATTTTCAATTCATGTACTTACTTGGATCTTAGTATCAATTATTTCGACCGTAACTATTAACAAAGTCGGAACTACATTTTGATGATTTGGGTTTTATTGCTCCTAATCTAGGTGCAAACTTTTTAGTTTAATATTTTTTCATGTGCAAATATATTTATTTTATTGGAGTAGAAATTTAATCCGACTTCAAAAATGTCGAAGTAAAGAAAAGGGTAAAACAAATATGTCCCCCTAAATAGGTTCGCACACCCAATAGTTTTTTGAGTTCGATGTTAGCCCGAAATTAAAAAATATTATACATAAGCAAGTGCATAAAACCTATTTTAACCAATTTAAACCGAATTTAATTTCAATTTTTGCCACACACAACATGGATGTCTCCACAGATTTAGATGTTTCCTTTGACATGTAGCTGCTAATATTAGCTACCCTCTCTCTTGTCTCTTCACTTCAACCCTTTTTAGTGTCCCACTGCTGGACACAGGTCTTCTCTCAACTATCTTATGAGTTGAGAGAGTTTAGGCCTTAATCCACACACGCCGGCCAAGTGCGGGTTTTAGGATCTCACAATGTCCTTGAATGATTAGTTCTCGGACATGCCGGTTTCCTCACGATGTTTTCCTGCACCGATATTAAGAAGCGGACATGAAACAATTCACACAAAGATGTGTGGGCAACACTGGGAATCGAACCAGCTAACTTATTTTTCTAAGGCGAGGCCCGTACCGTTGCGCCACCGTTGCTCTTACCGCTTCTCTCTTACTTTAATCTGATTTATTTTAATTTTATTTACTAACCGTATTCTTTAAGTAAGTACAATATTACTAACGAATAGATCGTGTTGTTCAAAAATAGAGAAATTTGAATTTGAAATTTGAAATAAAACTACTTTTTAACGGACTTTATATTTTATTCGCGTAAATCTAAGACAATACTATTTGAAATTCGAATTTGAATTAATCTAGGGCAGTACAAAACCGTTTTTCTTATAAGTCACCATAGCTATGATCTAAGCATGGTGTAAGTATAGACGATACCCAAGGTCACACAACCAGTTATTTATGTAACAACCTAATAAAACAAAATGTGTTTCATAAATATCGAAACATAATCTCAGATAAAAACTACACCATTTGAACGTCGATTATTCGTGGTTTAAACTTAAAATTTAGTACAAAAACGAGTGTTTAGATAGTAAACGTTTGATTATATGGTTATAGTTGTAAGTGAAAGTCTACGTATTAATTCCAAACTTCCTGTAGATGTAGATTGTATGACAATGGTATTATTGATGGGGCCGTACAATAATGGAGTAATTAAAACCAAACCAGTCATTTAGAGCAGCGGTGGCGAAGGGCTATCAGCGTCGCCTTTGAAATATAAGGTCGCTGGTTCGATTCAAAGTCTTGCCCACACATCTTTGTGTGAATGTGAAAACATCGTGAGTAAATCGGCATGTCTAAGAACTAATCAATCGAGGACATATAACATCCACCAACGCTCACTTGGCTAACGTGTGTGGATTAAGGCCTAAACTCTCTCAACTCGTAAGATAGTTGAGAGAAGACCCGTGCCTAGAATGCCGTGAATAGATAACGATGCCCGGAATAACACATAGGTTACTTTTAACTTAATACTGCGTAGGCGTCGCCAAGCGAAGCTGGGTTCTAAGCTTCTCTAATGAGTTGCTGGCCGGCCTTATACTATCAAGGCATTAGCTCTATAACCTATGTCAGTGCCAAATTTAATCAAATTCCATTTAGTAGTATTTTGTGATTGAGTGACGAACGTGCAAAAATCCTCACAAACTTTCTCATTTATAATATCATTGCGATGTGAGTAATAATGATGAAGATTAGCTCGAAGGGAATTCAATATTCTTACATATTACATCGAAGCCGGAACAGTTGGAAAACGAGTTGAAAGGCAGGTCGGGTCATAACATCTTCACGGTTAAATAAAGGCTGTAATATCACTTGTTTTTATTACGTCCAATGTTCACGTAAGTCCATATTCTGAGTAGGTAATGTTAGCTTGGTGCAAATGTGCCCTTTCTTTCTGACGTTTAATCTACGAAGACATTAGTAAAGAAATAAAGTTGGTTTCTACAGCCAAAGAGTTGCAATCGCTTTGCGAAGTCTGTTAAACTAAAGGTGAGGATATTGAGGAGTACATGAAAGTAGAGTGTCGAACATTTGGAATTCACCGTGGTCCTGTGCGATGTCTGGTGACACCATTTAAGAGGGTGAGTCGGAATTGTTGCTCCTTTATGGTTTCTAACAATATGGAGCCTCATTCCGCTGCCACCTTGTCACCGAGAATCATTCGTAATCACGCGTGCTGAATCGGTATACTGGGCGGGCGCGTCCCATCATAGACTACAACATTGCATAACATCAGGCAAGTTGTAGTCAAGCGCAAGCCTATTACAGAATGAATAAATAAAAACAACACGAATTTAAAATCATTTTTAGTGCGAATTCCAAGACAACACCTGGAGACCTTCCTCAAAGAAGAGTTTTGGCCGAAATGTGTCGTCTACCGGGAATTTAGCACCATGCAGCGCAACACGACGCCGCGGCCGTCTTTTCGTGTTAAAATTATGTTATTTAAGTTTTTATATATTTTCTATGGGTCTGAAACTAAAAAATAAATATATAACTCAGTATTCATACCAAGGGTTTTAGCAAAAGGCTTTTTAAGGGGTGGCTAATTAAGTGGAGAGAATTTTTCAAGAGTAGCTTCGTTTTACCTAAAACGGCAATCTTTTATCATCTCATTTATGTGTGGGGGGTGGAATATGCCTTTTAAAAACAGTGTTTGAGAAGGCAATTTTTCGACCCAGTAGGTAATTGTTTTCTTCTTGTAAAGCACGCCACTGAGCACGTTTCGCGGCTACACTCATCCAGCTCTTACCAGCCACCCATGGCCCATACCTACTACTATCATGGATGCAAAATACGATTTATCTATGTGTATTGGCTATTCACATTTAAACCTTCAAACCGATATAGATAAAATTTAGAATAGAGAGAGTTTGAACTCTGGGGATTTTTTTATTTTTTCTCTCCTTTTTTATATACAAAAGATGTTACAGTTTTATCTAGGTGTCACCATTATTCACATGCAAATTCACTCTATTACAATAATTTCATCAGCAATTTACATATGTCCAACATTAATATACTAAAACTAATACACACAATGACATTTACGGCACAACTAAAAATAATGTCAAAAGAGGTACATAATAAATAGTAATTATCCATACGTTCTTACAAACTTTCCTTATAATATTAATAGGATTACTCTCAAAATTCTATAGACAGTATTTCGAACCGAGCTAGGTACTAACTACAACTGCGGACACGTGCAGTAAACAGAACAATTTTTATGTAGTTGAATATGACGACTAGACTGCATGACAGCTACGGGTTAATTACCTACTATGTGGCTGCACGTGCGTTGGAGGTTAGCAGCTCGGTTCGGAACCCTTACTATTTCTTTCTAACCCCTAGTTTCCACTAGCGTAACATACACAAGAAAACATGTTGCAAGCACTATCTATCTCTATCACTAAGAGATGAGAAGAAAGAGATAAGACTATGCTTGTATCATGTTTTCTTGTGCAGTGCGAACGCCCAGTAATTTAAGTCATTCAATATTAAACATTGTTTTATAGTGATTGCCGTCGTTATATCATAATAACGCAACAAAATGACCTTTGACATTATCAAATTAAGGAAAAATAAAAAGTTTATTACAAATATTTATGTTATGAAACTTACATAACATAAATATTTGTAAAAAATAATAATAACATATAATAATAAAAACTTTTTCACGCGTTTTTAATGATTAACTCTGCTAATTGTTTGTTAATGAATGTTATAAAGTTTTATTATGTTTGCTTCGTAATACGAGTAGTTATATTAAATCTATGTTACTAGGATGAGAAACGTTGAGAGTAAGTTGATTATAAGTTGATAATTTTGTAATAATGCGGAAATGTTGCTCGCCTTCTGGATACGTTCCGGGAAGATAATGCGGAGGAGTTTTTGACGCATTAGTTAGTTTAATTCTTTAATAAGGCTATTAATGAGATTGTTATCCAATAAAATAAATTTTATTAACTATACTTATGTTGTTAATAAATGTATCGAGTAATACGGCGGAGGTCTGGATTATTTAAATAAAAACTTTAAATTATTATTTATGCCAACGATGTTAATTGAAGGAAATTGTTATTTTGTATTTTAATTTAGCGACCCACCACTGCTTTGCTTTGGTGAGTGCAGTTTAAAGTTTGTATCTACTTAAATGATGTAATTATAGAAACCTTGACAAAACCTCATCTAAATCTGTTTGGTTATGATAATGTATATACCTATATAGAGTCAGACAGGTGAGAGAGATGCAGGAAGCGACTTTTTGTACCAAATTCATACAGATTATAAATTTGAATGTTCTCTTTGTTTCTTCGCAATTAGCAATTTTTTTGTTTGATAAAGATTATTTTAAATGATTCCCATTTAAAAAAAGGGTTGTATGAGTACTCTGAGAAGGCTCCATTCCAGATGCAAATAAAGCACAAAATTAGAGCTATGATAATGACTATAATAATGATCTGACAATAATCTTGGAAGCAACACAACATAAATTTTGTATTGTATTGTATTGTAACAGTAGAACCACTTAGATACTGTCCCTTTCTGTTAATTGTTTGGCATATAGTATTGTCTAGTATTTCTTTTTATTTTAATTATGGCCTATTTTCGACGACAGTATAATAAATGTCCATGAATGATTTTTTTATATTGGGACTTAACCCCGCCACTTATATTCCTGTAAGCCAGGATCACAGCAGCGCCGTGAACAGATTTAAACCTGGCAAAATTCAGTCCCAGCAGTTTGGGATATTACAGTCTGTCGGTTTCAGTTATATATTAAACACATTGAATGCCACATTTATTTCCTATTCTTAGGAATAGCATAATATACAACGCCAACACGCTATGAGCGTTTCAAGAGAAAATATTGCCAAATCTTCGACATATCTTTGACGGGCCAGAGGCGTGGTCGGTAAAACACTAGCTTTTCACGCCGCAGATCGTAGGTTCGATTCCCACTGAGACAAACATTAGCAATGAACATTTGTGTTTGTGTCGAGTCTGGGTGTAAATATCTATTGTAAGTATATATTTACAAAAGAAAAGTATTATATGTATAGTATATACCAGTTATCTGGTTTCCATAACAAAAGCTCTGCTTAGCTTGGGACCAGATGACCGTGTGGGTTAATGTCCCAAAATATTATTTATTTCTTATTGATATCAATGTAAAACTGAAAACACGCCTAGCGTGTTCGTGACTGACGAATGCACGATGAGGATCAGGACACGCTAGGTGTGTCAATGGTACTAAATGTGTTAAAATAGATAGGAAAAAGCTAGGTTTTAAAAATAATTTCTTACGTAACTAATTACGAATAACTTATTTAATGCCCAGATAATATAATACTAATAATACTAGAATTAGTATTTAAATGACGTAGTTATGTAGTGTCAAGCGTATTACTTAAATTATGATATGCCAAAACGTAGCTATATTTAGTAACTTGAATTTCGAAAGTTTTACGCCCTATAAATATTTATACACTTTTATAAGTAATTATTTTGTATAATAAAAAATGTGAAACGTCTAAGAATTTCTTTGTCCATTGGTTAAATTAGCATTAAAAACTGTTCAGTAGTTTTTGGGATAATCGCAAAGACTGTCTGTGATGATGAAAACCATATTATCTAATGGAAATCTGGAAATATCCATTGCGTAGCGGCGTAGTTTAAAAGATCTAGGCGAACAGATGTAACAATCCACCTTAATTTTTCGAATTTTAGGCATCGTAGCGCTTAAACGTAGGGGCCGATTTTGATGCGGTTTTCTTTATTTAAAAGCTTAAGTAAACGAGATGATTTTCAGTTAAGTCTGGAGTTTCATTAATTTTATATTTCATTATTTTTTATGTCATTAGGATATCATACCAGCGCCGCGCCGCGCGCCGCCTTGGCTTCACACGGGTTTAAATTATACATCTTAACCATCCTCATGGATTAACCCTGTCTATTGGTAAAATTCGCATGAAAATCTGTTCTGTAGTTTTTAAGATTATCGATAACAGACAGTGGAAGCGACTTCACTTTATACTATGCAAAGAAAAGATAAATATACAATAGTTACTTACATAGTAACTATAAACACTCTATGGAAATATGTAGCATATTAATATATTAATGTAATAATTAGAGGTTTACAACAACCGCGTAATATTATATTTAAATTGCATAAATTAATAATAAAAATAAAAATTATGCTTAAAGGTACTTTAGTAATCTCGCGAGTGAACAAAATAAATTATTATTTATAATAATGTTTACTGTAAACAGTTTACAAAATGTGCATTAATTGAGTACAATGAATCATTGTTGTTTTTTATAATTAATATTTAAGATAGATTAAGTGCCTAGACTTACATAGGTACACGTTTTTAGTGTTGGAAAACATTTTGAAGAGTTATGGTGTTATAATTCCTCCTTATTAAAGAGAAGACCCGTGACCAAGAATTGAAATAATATGACTGGGATTTTACTCGGAAGCTTTAAAAAAAACCTCTATACGGACAATTTAACTGTTTTTAATATTCAATATTTAGATATCACGGAAATTCGGGGTATATTAAAAGCAGTTGAAATGTATAGTTATACTATTTTTTATATGTCCTGATTTTCCGTGATATCTGAATCGTCGGTGTGTTTTGTAGTAAGCGCATCAGTAGTAGGTTTTGTGCTTTTTAGTGTGTGCTAAGTAGTAATATATTTGGGAACCTACAGTGCAAATTATCGTGTCCTGTCAATTCAGGGTGATAATAACATCGGTGTAAGCTGTGAAAGTGTCCAATGGCTGTACTCGAGATCTACATTGTTTTCACCGAAGAAGAATTGGACGGGTGTCATTAAAATCATAATTCTCGTATGGCCCGAAGGCCGAATCTTAGGAAGAGCCCGGGAGAGAGGCACCGACGACCCACCGCTATATAAACGTACGGTCGGAGGTACAGAGCATCACACAACCACGACACCTCCGTGAGTCAACATGAAAGCGTTCTTGGTAGGTACCCGTGTGCAGTGAAAGTGATTTGTGACCTGTGTGACCCGCGCTCCTGTGACCGCGCCGTGCTTCCTTCTCGGACCGTTCTAGTGCTCGATCGTTCGGCGATATTCATCTCGATTGCGTGAGCGTGACCCAGTGCGGTACTGACGATCGATGATCAATAAAGTCGAACGATCCTATTTTTACAGTGTTGTTCACAAATAAATTTTCTGCCGTAGGTATTAGCTGCCGTTGCGGCGCTCGGCTCGGCTCGGCCCGAGGCGGGATACAGTTACAACGCGCCCGGAGGCGGCGGCCTGGGCGGGCACGGCGGCGGCGGCATTGGCGGCGGCCATGGAGGAGGTCTCGGTGGCGGCATCGGCGGAGGCCATGGAGGCTTCTCGTCCGGTGGCTTGAGCTCGAGCAGTTTCGGCGGTGGTTTCTCATCCGGCGGATTCTCCTCCGGAGGATTCTCATCCGGCGGTGGATCAGGATTCGGAGGTGGATCCGGATTCGGTGGTGGCTCTGGATTCGGCGGAGGTTTCGGCGGCGGCTTCGGCGGTGCTCCCATTGTCCAGAAACACATCTACGTGCACGTTCCTCCCCCAGAACCCGAAGAACAGCGTCCCCAAGTGATCAGCGGTGGAGGCGTGCCCCAGAAACACTACAAAATCATCTTCATTAAGGCGCCGGCTCCTCCCGCACCCGTTGCACCCATCATCCCCGCCCAAGCCCAAAACGAGGAGAAGACCCTTGTCTACGTGTTGGTCAAGAAACCCGACGAACAGCCCGAGATCACCATCCCCACCGCTGCTCCCACTCAGCCCTCCAAACCCGAAGTATACTTCATCAAATACAAGACCCAGAAGGAGGGCGGTATCGGAGGTGGTTCTATCGGCGGTGGTATCGGTGGCGGCTCCGGTCTTGGCGGTGGTTTGGGCGGTGGTCTTGGCGGTGGTCTCGGCGGCGGTAGCATCGGCGGTGGTCACGGTGGCTCCCTCGGCGGTGGCTCCATCGGCGGTGGCTCAATCGGCGGTGGTCACGGAGGTAGCTCTGGTGGCGTCAGCTCATCATACGGCCCACCCGGCCAGTCCGGCCCATACTAAATTGCGCAGAGGGCGCGCGCTATTGTGATACCTGCTTTGCCGGCGACAAATCTAGTTTTAAGTAGAGAAAAAATTACGGTGCCTAAATGTATTTATGTAAATAGTAATGTTAATGTACTATAATTATAGTTGTATTATAATTCTTATTTTTGCATAAAAACCCTTAAACTTAGCCTTGCTTTCATTTACTCCCCTCGTCCAAAAGAGCTTAATTACTATAACTTTTTTATTACCGAAACTAGTATACAGGGTTGCGCAATGTAGACAGGATTTAAAATTGGGTTGTTGTCAGGTATACTCGTGACATTAATGTGGATACTATCATTATGTCAGATCGCACCTGTTTCGTAGAAAGTAATGTTTTCACCTCTCGTGTGGGCGATGTTGCGCAACCAGGACAGTCTGACCTCTTGCATAACAGAAAGAAGCTGTTTGCATCATCTATATAGAAAATAAGAGAGTTTGCTAAATATTCATATTGCGCAATATAATATTGCGTAAACCTTGACATTTATGTTTTCCCTTTTAGCGTTAAAAACCCTGTTTTGCCATAGATAGCCACTCGAATTTGCTTCGTGAACAAACACAATAATTTGTGTGTGTATGACACAATAGTGACGTCACGGAGTTGAGATAAAACTTATGTGATCCCTACTCTCGTTACTCGTCTTCACTTAACAATTTTCTCGTAATAAAAACGAAACATTTATTACCTATTGTTCACCCAGGCCGTTTTACATAACACAACATACTGACAAGACAATTGACCTAATTGAATAACAATCTCAAAATTAACCTAAATATAAACCAAAACTAACTAGGTACTTATAGGTAAATATTGTAACAATTTTCTATTATTATCTACTATTTAAATATCATAATAAAATTATTATAATTTGATGCACTGATTTTTAGATTAAAAAAAAACGACGGGTTGCACTCCGGGAGTGCCGGCAGAAGTGAAAACTTGATTATTAACGTTGAGCATGTTTGATATTTTGGAATGGGTAGGGAATAATTTTGCACCAATTGCTTTATCAGTATAAAAGTACTATCATTTATGTGGTAGAATACAATATTCATTTATTGCGCTATCGTACACAAACATGACAATTTATATTACATTAAAAATTTTACTATTTTCTGTCACCATCCATGGATGCGCGTGGCACGCTGTAACATACACGAACATTCGCGCAAGCGCCCTGCGTCTCCATCCGTCTTACGCTTTTTCGATCAGGTCACGTGTCCTGACGCGAGTTTAAGATTTTATACCCATTACAGAAAAAGTACTCAACGCCGCTAAAGAAGTTTTCACTTCAAAAATTGTACACTTAATTATTTTTATATGGACATCTAATAATTTAAACATGCATTAGTTACCCGATCGAACGGAATACTTAAACCGTGAACGGAATACCGTAGTTATGCCGTAATTACGGGTTGAGAATACACATAACTGTATTTGAGTGGACAATCGTTACGCAAAATTGATGACACGAAATGAAAACATGTCTGAATATTTATAACATTTGACGGAAACTTTCGCATAACGTGAGTGTATTGAGTTCTTTATGTAGGACGATGAATGGAGTACGTGCAGTTTGTTTAAGCCTATTTACAAAGGCTTAAATATACAGGTCATATAACTGTTACGCATATTTTACAGATATTCTTTGTTTTTTGACGAAAGGAAATGCTTTACGTATCCCGTCACCCCAAATGGACACAGTGAAAAAAAAAAATTTTACATACTACATGGTTACAACGCGCCCTAATGATATTGGGTTATTCACCAACTCGTCACGAGGGACGAAGACACAAAAGTAACTTAATTTGATTTTCACTATGTGGACATACATAGAAACCTTGGCGTGTCTAAATGACGAAATAATAATTAGTACTAATTTAAAGTTTCACCAACTGAACACACGTGTGATCAGTCCCTCGTGTCGAGTTGGTGAATAACCCATGATATTTTAATCATATTTTTGGGACCAAAGCCGCCACGAACTTTCTGCTATTGCTATCTCCTGTAGGCCAGAGTCGGCAGTAGTTTGTGAAGGTTTTCTTATTTTTTATGGGTGACCTTTTAATTAGCCGGAAGATATCTTAATTGGTTCACCGAAATTTTTCGGTGAATCAAAGAATTTTTCAAATCAGACGAATAGTCCCTGAGATTTACGCTCTCAACCAAACAAACTGTTCAACTTCATAATATTAGTTGTCAAAATATAAAAACATGTTTGACAAAGAGACACATGAGCCTGTCCACGAAATATCTTATTTACCTATTAGTAGGACTGCTCCAACATAAATATTAGACCAGGGATGGCGAACCAATGGAATACGGCGCAATATTTGGCTTGGCCGCCACCAATGAAAAATTTTAACAGTGCGAGTGCAGTCTGTCTACATCCCTGAACGTTAGATTGAACAGTGTTTGCAACATATTTCTTCTGCATGTTTCGCTATGAGAACCAAAGGCTAAACTAACATTTTATAACACGAATATATTGTAGGTATCTAAGTTATACACGTAGTAGATAGGTTTGGTGACATAGTATTTTATGTACTCACGGTTATACATCATTCTTTACATTTCCAGTATAAGCAAACCTCTCCTTGTGCGGTAATCTATACAATGCGAAATCAGGTTATACTGGAAATGTACAGCTTGATGTGTAGTTGTGTGTACGTAAAATAATTTAACGACATTTCTATGGGCTCATTTTTTTGGAAATAAATTTCGATACATAAAGGTTCACTCATCCCTGTATTAAGCCATTGTTGCTTTGTTCAAGAGCATTTCGTTCGGAAGTTTACTAATACTTTAGTTCACTTTAGTTCGAGTTATAATTTCTCGGAACACGCGTGTCTTTTGTCTTGTTGATAATCCGACGGAATAAGGTTAATCGTGTAATGCCTTATGTAACCTCTTAAATGGCTATGCATTGTTGTTTAGTGAATATTTTAAGTCCACCGCAGTTTTCGCTTCGCCTCGAATCGGTGCGAAAATATTTTTTTCGCATAGACTTAAAATGTTAGATTGGAGATAATGATAATATGATATTTTTTCTTCATTACAATAATCAAATACCAATATTTAATTATTGCGTCACCGCAGTAGGTACCTATAAATGTACACCGGTGCGTAGCGGTATAGGCTTAAGGTCGCGGGTTCGATCCCCCGTCGTGCCCCTAGATAATTTGCGTGAATTGTTTTATCACTGCTGTTCAATATCGGTGAAGGCAGACATCGTGAGGAAACCGGCATATCTAAGAACTAATCTTTCGAGGACATGTGACATCTAACCCGCACTTGGCCAGCGTGTGTGGATGCAGGCCTAAACTCTCTCGACTCGTAAGATGGTTGAGAGAAGGCCCATACCCTGCAGTGGGAGACTAAAAAGGGATGAAGTGAAGTGTGTTTCTATGGTGGAGGTAGTACCTACCTCCGAGTTAGACTGAACATAAAATGAAGTTTTTCTATTAATTAAATAGTCTAAAACAAGATTCGCTAATTGAAGCTATGACAGTTACGACTTGAGCTACATTCTAAGCCAATGTCTTTATAAGTCAATCAGGTTAGATTACCTTAAAATGGTAACGATGCGCAAGCGCAACTCACTATAATAGTTATTTCATAGTGATTAATGATGTCTGATTATCTGTGTCAACGCTCCTTTACTGGAAACAAGATGTAAAGTCACAGAATTATTAACCTTAAACCGGTGATTAGATAACTACTTAATTGCAATAATATTTTACTAACAATATTTTTACTGCCTCAGTGGTCCAGTGGTAAGTGTGTTCGCTTAGTAACCGCGAGGTTTTCGATTCCCGGGTCCAACAACAAGACTTTTCTAATATACTTATGAAATCTTAGTTGCAGCTCGAAGTTTGGAATCGTACCCGATGATCGCGAATAGACCTGCCCCCTATTGCGTTTGGGACCTAATCATAACCGGCAAAAAGTGGGTAATATTCACCTCTGCCTATACCTCAGGTATACAGGCGTAAGCGCTACTTCGAGCTATTTCGAATTCCTATATCGTTAAACGGGCACAATGTTAATTCTACTTAATATTTTTTAAGTAGTTAGTATGGACACTATGTACCAGTAGCAAAGAGTCCTTACAAGCCGATTTCTATGGGCTTCCCTTAAGGAAAGTCAATATAAAAAAAAATTCTGGGACATTAACACACACGGTCATCTGATCCCAAGCTAAGCAGAGCTTGTACTATGGAAATCAGATAACTGGTAATATACTAGGTACATATAATACTTTTTTTTCGCAAATACATACTTAAATATAGATAATTACACCCAGACTCAAGACAAACAGACATATTTAAAGAAATGTTTATCTCGGGTGGGAATCGATCCCACGACCTGCGGCGTGAAAAGCAAGTATCTTACCGACCACGCCACCGGCACGTCAATATAGTTCATCATTGCATCAATGCCATATTATCACTATATATGAACTTCTTAATTCATAAGCATCATATAACAATAGAGCAGCGGTGGCGTAGCGGTACGGGCTTCGCCTTAGAAAAATAAGGTCGCGGGTTCAAATCCTGGTCGTGTCCACACATCTTTGTGTGAATTGTTTCATCTCCGCTGCTCAATATCGGTGAAGGAAAACATCGTGAGGAAACCGGCATGTCTAAGAACTAATCATTCGAGGACATGTGACATACACCAACCCGCACTTGGCCAGCGTGTGTGGATTAAGGCCTTAACTCTCTCAACTCGTAAGATAGTTGAGAGAAGACTCGTGCCCAGCTGTGGGACACCAGAAAGGGTTGAAGTGAAGTGATACCTATAACAATTGATATTTAAATCAATTAAGATGTATCTCGTGTGGAGTATGTCGATGTCGTTGGACAGCGTTATGCAACATGTGACGGTCACTCTTACGTAGGTGACTGAACTTGACTACACGTTTATTGTTTAACCATATCTCTCTGAGCTTGTTCACCATATACGTTAATATGTACATGCATACCCGCTATGAAAGTCAAAATTATATGCGTAAGTTGTATTTTAGAGAATGGTTATTTACATGTCCATCAGTCGTGTTTCATTACAGTCTGTTTCTTTAACTGTCTTCAAAAAGGAGACTTCAATGTGAATGTTTATTGTCTAACTTCCACCCGCGGCTTCGCCCGCGAAATTGATCTCACTAATCTTGTTTCTCCATACAAACTTTGGAACCCCGTTTCACCCCTTTGATATGTCAGTCAGTCAGTCAGTCAGTTTCTTCTTTTATATAATTAGATGTTCGGGGATATATAATCAAAGTCCGTCGGAGTCCGTCATAAATAATCAATGCAATAATCAATGCAATGATATGCAATAATCTTTTTTAGTTTATTATCTCTAGTTACCACTGGCGAAATATGAATAAGAAAACATGTTGCAAGCACTATCTATCTCTATCGTTTATAGATGAGTAGAAAGAGATGAGACTATGCTTGTATCATGTTATGCTATCGTGCAAACACCCAGTTAGATGAAATTAATTCCGAAATGGCTTTATTAAATTTTTATTAAATCACTAAATTATTGTAACAATTTTTTATATATTGAAATAAAACTACTTTTTAACGGATTTTATCGCGGTTTATTTTAGATTTTTTTATATAGTTATTTAGTTTTCGGTTGTTCTTGTTTGTTTTGACAGTCACCAAAGTAACATAGAATGAAAGAACAATGTTCTAAGAGGCCAAGGGTAGTTTTATTTGGTCCATAAATCAATAAGTAATTCAAGAGGTACCCTACTAAACATTTAGATAAAGAGCTTTTCTTCGTACCGTGGATCTTGATTAGAAGTGTTTTCCTGCCTACACTTGATACAGATCATGAGTGTATACCAAAGCAGACTTAAGCAGACTGCTTATAACCTCTATCGGTGATACTAAATTAAAACGCAAAAAAAAAATTGGGAAGGGTTAAATTGTCCACGAATGTTGTTTTTTATTCTATAGTAGGCTTGTGCTTGATCACAACTTGACTTGTTAAGCGATCATGTAATCTACGATGGAACGCGCTTACCCAGTAAATACCATTTACTATAGCCACAGTCTATAGAATTGTTTCCTACTATAAACTGTGATGTCCGGTGATGCAATGGCTAGACCAAAGAATGCTTGAATTATTTAAATTGTATTCAAAGTCTCACGATTTTAGGCAACTGTACTAGTAATCGATGTAGATAGTTATCTCAGAAACAATGCCATTAAGAACACACACGTAACTGTTCTATTATTGTACCACTGCTTACACTCTGATGCAACTGCGGATGACGTTCATTTATCACCGTGACTGGACCGATATGTCACAGAGCAGAGTAATACAGTGAGACAACTTTCAACACAATCCTTACTAATATTTTAAATAAGCACTAAAATAACTTCGTCAATCTAACAAAGGCTACGAGAACTTTGTAATATTCTGCTGAAGTACTAACTATACTTTGTGTTGCTTAGAAATTACCTATACTTTATTTTATTTGTAAAAAATAATAGATTGTAGCGGGCTTGGATTTCCGCAACTCGACGTCAAGTGGTATTGAATGTAATTGCATTCAGCTAAATTATTATCAGTGTATTAATTCGTGCTCATATTTAAGTACGGTCTTATTCATATTTATAGACCTCTTTAGTAATTTAAATGGACTTTGTCTCTTTCTTACTAGTATACCTGTCAAGATGACAGACGAAGACAAACGAATTATAAACCTATTTTAGCTAGGTATATTGAGCTTAAAAGACGTTTATGAATACGGGGGTTTGTGCATATAATTTCTTCAAGTAATGGCACTTAGATGTAATCAAAAATTATCAGTGTGCTCAGCGTGGAAAGCCAAATAATGAAATAAACTTTTCTGTGAATTTAGTTTCAAATTGTTTTCTAATTACATTTTTAATGTCAGTTTTCTGAATTTCATTAGGTTTTTTAACAAAATCTTATAATGCCAAGAGTTAAATCTTATCAACACGGAGGGAATTTAATTTATACCCGTTTGACTGACCGTCATAATTTCTTAATAACATGTCTGTACTTGTCTGAACTAACTGTGTTAATTTAGACTGTGACTACTGATGTCCGTTCCACATTTATCACTATGTCACAACGTATCACTTACACACCAATACATCTATTGAACATTCGCTTAAGATCTTACTGATAACTACTAGTACAGTATTAAATTATTTGTGCTGATAATTATAGTTTGAATAACTTAGTTTGGGTATAGGAATAATTAACAGACAGCACAAAGTCTATAGGTATCGAGAATCATATGTACTTTCACTAAGAGGCCGTCTCCACTAGTGAGTGAATCCCGGCTGTACTCTCGTACATTTTGAATCACGAGTCTCTCACTCCTAGAGAGACGTAGTCCACTCAGAGCACCCATCTGAAAAGCACCTGCGTGAAGCGCACCTAGCGTGGTCCACGAAGAGCACCTACGACTTAGCAGCCTAGTGCCGGAATGTGTTTGTTTGTGAATGCAGGTATTGAATTATAGATATTGATAAAAATCACTAGAACCTATTTTAATTACACGTACTTGAGATGAAAACTTTCAGGAAAGATTTCATTTCTAAGGAAGAATTCCTGAATTTTCGTCAACATTTCGGCAACTTTGGAAGTTTTCACCACGAACATTTACATATACATATTTGACGGGCCGATGCGGCGTTGTCGGTAAGATACTTCCTTTTTACGTCACAGATCGTGGGTTCAATTCCCACTCAATTGCCCGTATAGCTGAGCAGCGGTGGCGCAGCGGTACGGGCCTCGCCTTAGATTTATAAGAACGCGGGTTCGATTCCCAGTCGTGCTCACACATCTTTGTGTGAATTGTAACACCCCTCAGAGTGTATCGAAATACGTGGCACGACGATAATATCGCTACGATTCTCTCGCTTGTGGATACGGTCCTTAAGCGTCGTCTTGGGGTCGTTGAATGCAATAATATGATTCAATCGTATTGTTCGAAACCATTGTTACATATTCTAAACTATTTCTCATGGATGACCATTATTAACCCCCGATAAAAAAGATGACTGTTACTTGTACGCGTATCTGTGTACAATTTGCCATGTTATGTTTAAATGAATGGATTAATTTGAATGCGGTGTTTTTTATTAGAAAGCTGTAGCGATGGAGATGGTTCTTAGCTAATAAAAAAGTGTCGCGATTCATTACATATACTTTAAGTTCAAATGGACTTTGTCTCTTTCTTACCAGTATAAATGTCAAGATAATAAACAAAAACAAGTGAATTATAAACCTATTTTAGCTATAGTGAACTTAAAAGACGTTTATAAATACGGGGGTTAATTTAGAGTAAGTTATATTAAACTTACTTGCAGTAAGATAAAAACAGTTCTAACCTCGAATCAAGACATACAATCTGCGTACGTACCTTTATTTTTATTTATCATCCCTATCCCTACTAATATTATGTAAATATTATTATATAACTCTATTATACTATACTAGTATATTAATAATACTAGTATAGTATTATATTATCTGTGTTAATAATATAACTCTGTCTGTCTGTCTGTTACGCTTTCCCGCTTAAACCTCTCAACCGATTTTGACGAAACTTGGCACAGACAATCTTTAGACCCTGAGAAAGAACATAGGCTACCTTTTATTGCAAAAAGAACCGAAATCCACGCGGGCGAAGTCGCGGGCGGCCGCTAGTAAAAAATATAAACCGACTTTTAAATTCAATTGAAACCATTTCGAAACCAAACTGAATATTGCTAATTCGTCTATTTAAGACGACAAAACCCTCTCTTATCAAGTCTGTTGAAAAGCAGATTTAAAATAAAACCATATCAGCGTACCGATACTCACCTTATTACAATTAAAATTATCGTTCTCGTCATAACAATATCGGTTAAAATGGTGAAAACATAAAAAAATAATCTCATTCAAAACATTGTACGTTAATTAAAATGTCAAGGTTACGGTACAAAAAAACAATTTAATAAAAACAGTGTCAAAACCATTTCTTGCGTTATATAATCTCAGTTAAAAAATGTAAACACAAATTGTAATGAACCTTTCATCTTTTTAGGGTTCCGTATACAAAGGGTGTCCACGAGACCCTTGTTCAACCTCCTTTGTTTCGTCCATCTTTCTGTCTGTCAACAAGCTGTAGTGCTCTTTTTTTACAGAATATTTAATAATTAAATATTTCTGTAGCAGTGCATTATTAATCTGAATTCAAGTGATTCCCGGGTGATGCAAATCAGGTGACAATAAACTAATGGTAGTCGTTAGTGTAATGAAGACCCACCAGACAAAACCGCGCCGCCTAGCGGCCTTGCTGTGTTCCGGTGCGATGTCTGGTGAGTGACACTAATAGAGAGGGTCGAAATAGTTACTTCTTTACGGTTTCATCAAGGTCAAATATAATAAATGTAGCCATTTCACTTACCGAAAGTCAAATGTACATAATCACGAGTGAGTGCATAATGTATATTCTTAGGCCTACTGGGTAAGCGGATTCATCAAGGAAGTTAATTTAGAATATTTAATATTTAATTTAATCAGCCTATTTCAGGATAAAAACAATAATTTTAGAATAAATAACGGAACGTTTCGTGTGTTAGTCCGACTCAGACTTCACAATTTATTTTAATATTATTTTACCGAGTCATGTTTGTTTTTGGTTTTTATTGGAGCATCATTTGCAGTCTTGAATTTCTTTTATTACATAGGTACTTTCGTTTTTTTGTTCAACATTCGAAATTATACTTAAATATATTAACGGAATCATTGACGCGGTTTATTCGTAACATCGCCAAGAATTATATCATCAATTTAATGTCCAGTAAAACTGTCATTTGAATTTGAACCTTCTAGTGCTCATATTAAAAGATATTATTGAGTAGCTTGTATGCAAGTGCGGATCTCAGAATTGTATGTTTATCTTCGACCTTTCTTGAGAGTGAGAGTGAACTGCCATGACAGTGCTTTCGCTTATTCACTTGTACAATTGACTTGCATAAAAATGTCTTTACAGTATGTACTTCCGAAGAACATGCCATTGAGTTGTCATTTTATTGATAATAAAAGATACTAACAATAATTTTATTCGTTTGAATAGATATATATGTTTGTACGAATATTACGTATTGAATGAAATTACTTTTATCGCGTTTTGTTTTTACTGTCGCCTTTTCATATTTGAGAGAAATTCAAGTTTCTGTGTAGAAGTATTCTACGTACCTAATAATATGAAATGGGGGAACAGCGGTGTCTGTTGCGACGAGTTTAAACGTGAGTCTTGTTTGTGTAAATTGTTTTGTGGCTACTGCTCAATATTAGGAAGGAAAACCATACGGAGAAACCATTTTAATAAGCCTTAGAACTAAACATTCAGACCAACCCACACATGGTCAGTGTGAGGATTAGGGCCACAGACCACAAATAATCCTCCACCCAAGCCAAGCTGATGGCTGCTCTGTGCTTACTCTCTCAACTCGTAAGATAGTTTAAAAAAGCCTCGTATAAGCAGTGGCCCTCTTGGCCAAGGGTTTACTTTATTTACTTTGCAACAGATAAATATATATATGTTGCCCTTTCACGAAAAAATAATGATCAGGAAGAAAGATTCTTGGGACTTCTAATTTATCAACACAAGCCCGGAATTCGAGAGCTAGTTATGTAATTTTTATGAGCATCGGAGATCACGATAAGCCGTTGGGGTGACCTCATCCTATTAGACTATAATATCGCCAGATTACGGCAAGATGTTTTGTGTGCCAAGTGCCTCCATAACAAAATTTTGTCTAATTTGATAAAGATACATTACTACCTGGTGATGAAGTTAGTAAAACAACTAATTGTGTTGTTTGTACACAACCTCCATGTTTTGTAGACCTTATCTAATGTGTAACACATCTTGCGCGTAGCATGTAATCGCATAATTAGACAATTATTACTGCCGAGACATTTTTGCGAGCTATGATATTGCAGACTAATGATTTTAATTTCTTCTTGCGACCTAGAAACCTAGACGCCACGCATATTGACGTTTTCTTGTATAGGATCACACAGCCGGGTCTCAACGGTTACTAAGTGGTATTAAATTCTCCTCAGAGGAGTGTCTTTGTCTGTGTCTTTTGCTGAACATGGTGACCTTTCCTAAGTCGTGCCAATGACATCAAGCCTCTGTTACTAAATCGCCAGCTCTTTCTAAATTTTGAAAAGGCATTTTCATTTCTTAATAATTAATTTATTCTTAATTTGTTAGATTTTAAATTAAAATAAGACAAATTCAACCATGAAAAATTAAACGGTCGCAATAGTTACGCGACACTTTTAAAGAATGGCTCAGTGGATATATAGTTTTTAATCTCGTCACAAAATGACTGAAATAATTTCAGGATGAAATCTAGACAATATCAACGGGAAAAAACGTTGTTTTAGGAAGTGTAAGCAAATATACTGTCAAACATAGAAAACGACTTTGTGCAATACTACATAGAAGAAGGCCAGTACAAAATATCCACTTGTGAACAAACATTTTGTTTATCACAGTAAATCAGATAATGTGTAACATTTTTAAACTGTGCCAAAAGGTGAGTGAACAACTTTATTGTGCAATTTTATAGCCTACTTCACTGATAGTATCAACAAAATCTGTTGTAATTGAAAACAATGGAAACCATACAATAAGCTTTCAGTACATAACTCATACTGTTTTCTTTATTGTTTGCAAATTAATGGTCAGTCAAAATGCCAAAATAGTGAGAGGCAGTCTTTAGTAATTGCTTCATTAAGTATTGTTGCATAATGCGGTCCTTCTTTCGCGGGATAATAGTCACCAACCGCAACTGGCTGACTACAGTAGCTGTGTTCTCCTTTAGTTTTGCTTGCTTATGAAGAATTTACATAACAATTAACCCGATGAGTAGGTACCTAATAATTTATATATACTTTTTAGTTACATTCTCTTTACTTAACTTTTTTAAATTATTTGGCGTCCAAAGTCTTGACAGTGATTCTGCCAACGTTAAATTGAATGAAACAGTGCAATTATATAATGAGTAAGTACGGTGGGTCGAAAGCTGATCTCAAAATATAGACGAGGTAGGTATTTCATTAAGAGAATAGACAGGAAATTAATATTGGGAGAGAATTTATCAACAAACAGAAAGTACATAGAATAAACAATTATATAAACTGAAATATACACAAAATTCATACTGTACGAATGTTTATGTTTTAAATAAATGTATATTACATAAAATTTTGTTACGTTATCATTTGTTGTTCTTTTTGGTGATCTTGACTTTGACAGTGGGCAAGCGGAGCGTAACTTTTTTTAAAATAATTAAAAAGTTACGACACAAAAAGTAAGGCCTTTATTACGGGTACTTTTTAACTGGAGATGTTATGAAACTATGTTGTGAGGATGTGATGACTAACCTGCAAAATTATGTGACTATTATCACGTATGCTAAGTTATTTAGCAGAGAGAGTTAAGAACTAAGAAGACCTAATTTTGGTACTCAGTAGGCACATAACATTTATCTATAGCACGCATATCTTTCTAGCTAGCCTAATAGTTACTCAATACTCCTTTGTTAATACAAAGGAGTATTGTTTTTAGTAGAATTTTGTAAGAATTTAAAAAAGTTCGGGGAGAGTGCACGACAAAAATATGTGAAAAAAAGATTCACCAACAGTCCATCAAATCTAAGAAGTAACGTTTGACAGTTCTAAACGTAGTACATTTAGAATTTTATTTTTTGTATGAAAATTGTTTATCTTATGTTAAAATAAAAGTAGCTTCATAATTCAATTATTTTACAGGAAAGCTAATAAAAATAGTGTGAATTACGCCTCTGTTAAGCTAATTTAATAGAAAATACTGAAACGTCAAACGGTACCTCTTAGATTTGATGGATTGTAATAAGTAATAACCGTAATAAAATAAAAAATAAGATATATTTTTTAAAAATATTTTTTTTTGATAATATATTTTTTATAAAGAACATCTGTTCTTTATAAATAGTCTTTGTGTACAATATAGAATAAGAACTCCGTGCTAAATCGGTAGCTGAGACACTATTTAGGACGAGAACAAAGAATTGTGTGATATAACATTTCTTAGCTAACTAGTTTCATGTGTCATATCTGTAAACTTTTGATTAATAAATTTATTTAATATTATTTAATTATTTTAAGCACTGACTTCAATTAACAGATGACAATTATATTTTTCACTTTTTAGAAGGCTGTGCACTTGTTCCTTGTTTTTTTTTATTTAATAGAAATATTAAAGCGATAACGTTACGGTTACGCTTTTGACTTGTTTAAATCACTACATAGTATAAAACAAAGTCGTTTTCCTGTTCCTTATGTATGCTTATATCTTTAAAACTATCTTTAAAACTTTTTGTGCTTACATTGCAAACGCTTGCTGAACCCTACGAGATATATCAAAATAATGTACTACAGTATTGCACACCTTAAAAAGGTCAACAAAAAAGTCCGCGATGGTATATGGCCATCTCTTAGGGATAACCCACAATAACCATTTTCTTATCTTTTACTTTCAACCAAAAGTAATGGCTTATTTACGAAGCGATTTTAAGCAATTTTGCATTAATCCTTATCTAATTAAGTACCTTAAATACATTGTCTATTTAATATAGGTAGATCAATATTGCCCTTTACAGCACATAATTTAAATGAATATTTCGGAAGATTTTACAGATTTCAAATAGCGGTGCGGCGGTACCGGCCCGGTCGCGCGCGGCGCGTGCTGTTTGTATTGTCTAATGGCAAAAAAGCTCTTAACGTTGTTTACATTTTGTAAATATACCTCAATATATTTAGTATCAGCATTGCACCCGTGCGAAGCCGAGGCGGGTCGCTAGTTATGTATAAACAAATCAAGGGCGTAAGCGGTAATGTTAAAAGTAAAGGAAGTAAAAATATATTAATATGCTACTTGTAATAAAACAGATGAACTTTCATTTGTTTGCAACAAAGTCTGTAATTAGTTTTAGCTGAACCCGGAACCTTTGGTTACGTGAGGTGCGCTGTTAATCGCTGAGTACCTTCTAGAAATGTTGTGACCCTTGTATATTGTATAATGTTGTGGTTGTATCATTTCTTAAGGTTGCTGTCCTTACTATTACCGATGACGTCATAATTTTGAAATGATATTTTACACGAATGAAAATAGAACGAACTGCGAGAAATTGATATCTAATAGAAAAACGTTACTTGCACCGATATAAAAATAGACCAAATTGTACTTGACCAGTGTGTGTGGATTAAGGCTCAATTGCACGAAATACTCGGGTTTATTTATATTGTTACATAACTACTATTCGTGAAAACCTATTATTGGCTTACTGTTGTTTTTTAGCTACTTTTTCAGTTTGTTATATAGCTGTTGGTTTTCCTTATCAAATAAATAAATAAATAAATGCATAGTATTGTCTTAGATTTAAGCGAATATCACACATTGAAATAAAACTACTTTAAAACGAATTTTATCGCGGTTTATTTTTATTTTTATGGATTTTGTTAAACGCGATAAAATTCGTTTTAAGGTAGTTTTATTTCAATAAATAAATGCAGTTAGCAAAATCCGGGGTTCTCTTCAGCCCTTTTTAGTGTCCCACGGCTGGGCACGGGTCTAATCTCAACTATCTTACAAGATGATCTACACACGCCGGCTAAGTGCTGGTGGGTGGATATCACATGTCTTTGAATGATTAGTATTTTGTCATGCCGGTCTCCTAACGATGTTTGCCTTTACCGATATTGACCAGCGGCGATGAAACAATTCACACAAAGATGTGTGGACAGAACCGGGAATCGAATCTGCGACCTTTTATTTCTAGGGCGAGGCCCGTACCGCTGCGCCATCACTGCTCATTACCTTACCCAACGTTTTTCATTGATCTCTATTATTGCACTGGTTCATCTAATCTGTTCCTATTGTCTGTATGATGTAGTCTACCCATCGTTGTTTGGTTCCCGAGTGGATACGCGTAAGTCGCCGCAGTGTCATCCGGCCCGTCACAAGTTGGACTAATAACACTGTTGAAATCGCGGGAACCAGATGGATGTTAACGGCCGGCAACCGTCTGTGGCGTTTTATAGGGGAGGCCTTTATCCAGTTAGACGTCCCCAGGCTGATGATGATGATGGAGAACAGGAAAGATCATTTCTGTTTCTATTATCCATGGTATCAACAGATTGCATGAACGTAATTAATGGAGATTGCGGCAATGGAGATTGGGGCAAAATGGTATATTATAATTAATTTATAGGTACCGCATTGATTGCTCAGTAATTACGTTGTTTGTACAGAATTCATAAGTCGTTTGTGTTAAAGCATTGCATAAATTGTTATCTTAACGTTATAGGTATGTCTTAATCAATATAGTAGATTAAACCTATTTAAAAAACTATACTATACCAAGTGTTAATAAATTAACCCCCACATATAAAAACCTCAGCTCATTATAGCGAAATAGGCTTATAATTCGTTTGTCTTTGTCTGTCAACTTATAATATAATAATAATAATATAGTGGGACATTAACACACACGGTTATCTGATCCCAATCTAAGCAGAGCTTGTACTATGGAAACTAGGTAACTGGTAATATACCACATATAATACTTTTCTTTTGTAAATACATACTTAAATATAGATAATTACACCTAGAAACAAAACAAACAGACATATTTAAACAAATGTTTGTCTCGGGTGGAAATCGAACCCACGACCTGCGGCGTGAAAAGCAAGTATCTTATTGGTTCGTCGGCACTTGACATTTATACTAGTAAGAAAGAGACAAAGTCCATTTTTACTAAAGAGTCGTATAAGGTTTTTATGAATAACACCGTTAGTCTTTAAAATTTAAGAAGTTGTTTAATATAATTTTCTATAAATAACCGCTAAGTATTTTTTTAAAATAAGCTATCGTTTTAAAAATATGCAATAATTTGCATTCAGACTACATGATTAAATATGTTATCCGTACGGTACCTTTCTATATGAACCAGACAGCATACGCGCATTATCGCATCGTAAGTTAAGCAGAAAAAAAAATAGATTACTTTTATAGTAATTAAAATCGCTAAAAAATAGACTTTCGTACCCTGGCAAAATTGAACAGGTTATTTAATTAACACCATATAATTTTATTGATTGATCTCTCAGTAGTCAAGCTCCGGTGATAATTTTATGAAAGGGATTAATGATTATTGGCTAAAATTAAATATTTTCTGCGTTAGAAAGGAAATTACGTGCTCTCGTGTCTAACTTAAACTTTTGAGTAAGTACCTACATAAAATAAATAGGAAGGCTTTCCATTTTACGAAATTATACTTTGTTTAGGTGCTCAAATGTGAATTTACAGTTAATTTCAGTTACAGTATTAAATAAAGAGCAGAATTAATAAATGTTAAAACAATGTTATCTAAACTGAAAGAGATGTTGATTTTCCCACGAATTGGATTCTGTAAAAGTGAAAATTGTATTCTATCTAAATCCAAAAAGCAACGGTTTTCTTTGATGTTTGGCGTGGAAAACATTTAATTCTCTTAACAAGTGGTAAATGCCGATAATCTGGTCTTAAAATATAGGCAGAGATGGGCCTGAGCTGAACCTGGAAATGTGACTGTTTGGTCAAGAGATTGGGTCTAGCATAAAGTTGTTTCTAAAGCTAAGGCCGTATGGTTATATGGTAGACACAGCTGATGTTTTAAAAAAAATTATGATGTCGCTTCTCACATTTGCCTGAAGGAAGTGGACAACCTTACTTTCCAACTTCTTTTCTGATTAAATTCGTGCGGGGCCTGCTATAGAGCAACACGTCTCCGGCTCTCGCCGCTTTTTGATGAATAACTCCCCAAGTGGTTGGATACAAAAAAAAATTACCTACCTACCATACACAAGCGCACGACGTCATACACTGAAAATCTGTTATATACAAATTACAAAATTAAGTACTTTTCCGCCAGGAATACTGGCACCTGCTATACTTAAATTCACATTTATGTCAACACTGTACGCCAAATACCTACTTACTAGTGATATTTGATTCGCTTTTCCAGTCACTACACAAATGTAACCTTGACCTTGTTTGTATCTTAGCGACCACCTATCTTATTTTTGACGTTGCTAAACATTTTTTTTTATTCTTCGATAAGCTGGCGCTTGACTAAAACTTGCCTGATGTTAAGCAATTATGTAGTCTACGATGGAACGCGCCAGCCCAGTATACAGATTCATTCATTACGAATGATTATCGGTGAGAAGGTGGCAGTGGAATGAGCCTCTTTAAGGTTAGAAACCTTAAAGGAGCAACAAGTCCGACCCACCCTCTGCATGGTGTCACCAGACCACCAGGTGACTCAGCCCCAAAAGAACATAAGGCTTGCTTGACATATATTATATGTAACATACTATCACGCCATATTCTTTTGTGGGTAGACAGCCACTATAGAGCGCTACATGCTTCGACCTACACATAATTTCTTAGCCTCACTAATGTTCATACATCTAGTCATACATGCACGGCGGTTGTGAGTGCTACGCACCTGCCCTTTTAAAGAACATTCATCACTAATGAGGTCAGTCAGCGAATGTCCTCCTAGGACATCCTCTCCCAGCGTTTCCAACTCCGCCGTGTATATACCGTTTGTCAATCGTCAATAGATCATCCATTCTCTCCACATGACCAAACCACCTAGGGATAATTTTTTCCACCTCTGTCACTACAACTTTCAGACCACAGCGTTCTTTAATTGCCTGCCATAGTTTTCAATTAAATTAAAGCAGGAAATCTCGTGTAAAATAAAGGTAATTTCTTAAGCCATTGAGTCCTTATTTAGCAACTAGTTTAGGAAACCGACTGTTACTTTGAAGTGCACATCAAAATTAAAATGTTGCAAACAGGAAATCGTAGTTGGCTCTTAGATTAATGCATGTCGGTTGCATAAACGAATCTGCAGTTGCATTCGACCCGGTTTTGACCTAACATAATATTATTATTGCATTCACAACACTATGACTATCACATGACTGCCATATTATAAATTAACATGAGACCTAAATATCGAACTAAACTAACTATTAAGTACCTAACCTAACGCGTCAAAAAATCTTCTGTCTTATATTAAGATGTTTTGTTTAATTTTCTTGTCAATTGATTATTTTGGAAATAAATGTGAATTTCACATAAAACTTGTCTCGAATGACGTATAATGTAAAATTAATTGAGTAGAATAGTAGGTTATTAAGCCTATTTTAAACCCCTCACAAAAAAGTAAGTTAATGTTTAATGGATTACGCATGTGTGATTACATATACGGATAGACCGATTTTGATGCGTTTTTTTAATCGAATGCTCAATTGGGAGGGATAAAAAATACATGGGGATAATTATTTTTTTAATATTCTTACGAAAATATTTCTTGTTTAAGTTAAGACTGTGTTAGGTACTTGTATTATGAAATATTAAGTATTAGGTACGTATAAATCGAGCCCTTGTTTTTTTTACTTAACTCACCACTGCAACCTGTATTTAATTATATTGTAACATCCATTAAATCCAAGTTAGGTATACTTAATTTGCCCAAGGACCTACTCACATTTTGCACTCTAACAGAAGTGACGGCGACCGCTAGTCTTTAAAAATTTATTAACGATGAATTAAATATATTAAAATCTAGATCATATTTTCACACATGCGTACCTACACAGGTATTGTAACACTGTCTAGTCCCATATTAAGCAATTAGCAAGCTTTTGTCATGGGTACTAAATAAAATGGATAAAATACACCTAGACAGAACAAATAATCATTCTCATCATCCAAAGGTCCTGGTGGGAAACGAACACACCACCTCTGGCTTAGCAGTCAGGGTCACTAGCCACTACGCCACAGGGCTAGTCAAAATTATGACGTAAATGGGAATTTCATGCAAATTAGATACATTAGCATTTCTTACACATTAGTTAAATTGTATAATACTTAGACAAAAATTAATTAAATAATTTGTGTTAATCATATGCTACATCAATTTATACTGTTGTGTAGTAATATCTGTAATAGCTCTGTATAATCTAGCCATTTTTATTATCTTATTAACATAATTTAATATATTTCAACAATGGTTTAATAAATTAAACTCTTGTAAGAAGCATTTAACCATGTTTTCCAGAACAGGCAATAAACAAATACATAAAAAATCTTCAAAGTAGATGTGACGACATTTTTGATTGCTTCGTCCATCAGATGCTAAATCCCTACTAATCCCTACTTTTTAACCGACTTCTAAAAGGAGGACAATTCGACTGTATGTTTTTTATGTTTGTTACCTCAGAACTTTCGAATGGGTGATCCGATTTTGATAATTTTTTTTTCCCATTTTAGTTTGGTTTAGTTCTGAGAATGGCATCCATGAAGTCGGTTTTTTTGTTAATATTTTAACTTAATATTATCCTACTAATATTATAAATGCGAAAGTAACTCTGTCTGTCTGTCTGTTACACTTTCCCGCATAAACTACTGAACCGATTTGGATGAAATTGGGTATGGAGGTAGTTTGAGACCCGAGAAAGGACATAGGATAGTTTTTATCCGACTGCGCAAAAAGAAGGTAATGTTTTGGCGCGATAACCGACATACACTCGGGTGAAGCCGCTGTCGGAAAGCTAGTTAAAATTACGGTTATAAAGGCCGACTGTATAACTCGCGTATCACCATCTGAGGTACAAAGTCTTTATTTATTTTATTTTATTTTATTTTATTATTATTTTTATGTTTTTCTTCATCCCAGCCGTGCCCACACATCTTCGTGTGAATTGTTTCATCGCCGCTGCTCAATATCGGTGAAGGAAAACATCGCATCGTGAGGAAACCGGCATGTCTAAGAACTAATCATTCGAGGACATGTGACATCCACCAACCCGCACTTGGCCAGCGTGTATGGATTAAGGCCTAAACTCTCTCAACTAGTAAGATAGTTGAGAGAAGACCCGTGCCCAGCAGTGGGACACTAAAAGGGTTGAAGTGTAAATTATTTATTTAAGGAAATTCTACAGTCATAAAGCATTAATTAAATCTCATAAAGAACTATTTAACCAAAGATAAAAGTAATGTAAGACTATTCGTCACTAATATCCATATCGCTTGAATCATCATCACTGTCTGCGCAGCTTGAGGAGTCAGAATCTTGGCGATAGGCGATCGCGAGTTAACCGGTCGGCCTATAGGTACGTCCAAGTGAAATCTCGATTGAACTAACTGAATAACCCACTTCTGGGTATGGATTTTGTCTTCTGCGCCAACCCTTTTAGTGAACCACGGCTGGGCACGGGTCCTCTCAACTATCTTACGAGTTGAAAGAGTTTAGGCCCTAATCCACACACGCTGGCTAAGTGCGTGGTTGATGGATTTCGCATGTCCTCGAATGATTAGTTCTGAGACATGCCGGTTTCTTCCCGATGCTTTTCTTCGCCGATATTGAGTGACTCAGTCTCCATTAAAAAGTAAACGCATTCCCACAGCAAC
Source organism: Meganola albula (assembly GCA_936450015.1). NCBI lineage: Eukaryota > Metazoa > Arthropoda > Insecta > Lepidoptera > Nolidae > Meganola > Meganola albula. Next base: position 3,664,917 of record OW388155.1, on the reverse strand, counting down.
AAAAAAAAGTTATGTAATATCCACGAATGTCGTCTGTGCCATGTAGTTTCAAACGAACTATAGATGAATGCCCTCAAGTGACAAGATCAACAATGCGCGCGCGTCGCGTGTTCCAAACCAGATCTTAGATCTTCCGCATTAATACCCAGCACTAGCTTTAGCCATGACTTTGTCTGCGTTTTTTATAGGTATAATAGAAAACGTTCTTTTGGTACAATGGTCACTTACTGAGAAATGTTGATAATACTATACCTAATTATTGTATTACTTGGCACCGACATTAATGATATAATATTTATACTGATTAAATCATAAATCAAAATTAGTAGTAGTAGGAATTACTTTATGTTATGTAAATTTATTTTTTACTTTTTTTTGTTTCCTTTTTGTGAAGTCCATTTTACTTTTTTGTTAAAAATTATTGCTTGTGTTTTGGTACAAGTAAATTAAGCACTACAGAACTCATCAACATACATAGGCCTCTTCCATTAAGCGCTATTCGACCCTATTTTCGAGTTGTCGCATCCAGCTACTTTTTTATTTATTTTTTTATTCTTCGATAGGCTGGTGCTTGACTACAACTTGCCTGATGTTAAGCAATGATGTAGTCTACGATGGAACGTGCCAGCCCAGTATACCGATTCACTCGTGATTACGAATGATGATCGGCTACTGCCGGCTATTATTCGCAAATCGTTTCTCCACCTAGCTGGAAGGCTTCCTAAACGTTTACCAAGACATAGTCTCGGCTCAAGAACGTTGAGAATTGAAGAACCTAAATATAGCTAGTGATATATGAATTTCAATGTTATTACTAAAAAACACACTGGCAATTAACTAATTATGCACTGTCATCCATAAAACGTGTAAATATGTAAAACTTTAGCTTAATTTATGAAGGGTGAAAAGTTAATTAAAAAACAATTTGAGAGAGTGAGTCGGAATTGTTGATCCTTTAGGGTTGACCAGTGGACCAGTGACACATGTTAATTGTGTAATACCTAGAAAAAACACAGGTGTGTTCTGCTTTTTGTTTATGTAATTGCCTATGGAATGCTTTTGGTACCTATAGGCCGTATCTGAGGTACAAAGTCATAAAACATTAATTAAATCTCATAAAGAACTATTTAACCACATATAAAAGTAATGTAAGACTAATCGTCACTAATATCCATATCGCTTGAATCATCATCACTGTCGGAGTCAGAATCTTGGCGATAGGCGATACGCGAGTTAAACGGTCGGCCTATAGATAAAATCCCGCATAGTGTCAGCGTGCAATCCTCTTCTAAAATATTCTGGTTTATTTCGTAATCGGATTTGAATAAGATGTAACAGAGGAAAAATATCATGTGAAAAACCTTTGTCTGCTTTGTATAATGTCATACTCACAGAAAATGAAAGTATTTACATTTAAATTAATTAAAACTACCGTCAAGTGAATTTATAACATGCGATTCATGGTTTTATCTGTGATCTAGAATCTGAGGCAGTATTGTTCTAACTTTCGTTTTCCCCAGACAGGCAGTTTTTATTCCAACTTGCTTCCGGATGCTTATAAACCTGCTAGCTGCTCCAGCGAACTTCGTACCGCGTATTACTAATATCGCTATTAAAAAATAGGGGTTGGTGACAGAAGGGTAAAAATTTAGAGTTGTATGTATTTTTTATGTTTAAATAACAACATTAAATTATCACAAAATTAATAATTTTTGTTGGCGTGAACACCCCTTCTCACTTTGAGGTTTGAAAAATAGATAGTAACCGATTCTCAGACCTGCTGAATATGCTTATAGAATTTCATAAAAATCCGTCAAGGCTTTTCAGAGGAGTACGGTAACTAACACTGTGACGCGAGAATTTTATATATTAGATAGATATTACTTCCATAGTACAAGCCGACGCGACGGGCCGGTGCCGCGGTGGCGTGGTCGGTAAGATACTTGCTTTTCACGCCGCATGTCGTGGGTTCGATTCTCACCCGAGACAAACATTCGTTTAAATATGTCTGTTTGTCTTGTGTCTGGGTGTAATTATCTATTATAAGCATATATTTACAAAAGAAAAGTATTATATGTATAGTATATATCAGTTATCTGGTTTCCATAACACAAGCTCTGCTTAGATTTATTTTATTTAGCTCTGCTAGTACTGTTATTAGTTAAGGATCAGCTGGCCGTGTGTGTAATATTCCTGTATTATTATAAATATAAAAACCGAGTCCCATAAGTAAATGAAAATTGTAAAGAACGGTCTCTAATTTCACTTAAAAACAAATAATAATAATATAGTGGGACATTAACACACACGGTCATCTAGTCCCAATCTAAGCAGAGCTTGTACTATGGAAACCAGATAACTGATAATAGTATACTACATATAGTAATTTTACTGCTTTTCTTTTTTTACTTTTTCTTAAATATATATTCTGGGACATTAACACACACGGTCATCTGGTCCCAAGCTAAGCAGAGCTTGAATTATGGAAACCAGATAACTGGTATATACTATACATATAATACTTTTCTTTACTTATTTCACATATTCCGATTGCTTAAACATCATTCGCTCATCATCAATCATCAAGATATCCGGAGACTCATTGACGTCAGAGAAATTCAAAATGAAGTGAATTTTACATATTTATTAACACATATTTGGTTTTTAGAAAGCTTTTACGTAATAACATTAGCTATTCAATAGGGAGCTCACCATTTATTTAGCGTTTATTAGTAAAAGTCACTTCTGAGTTTAAATAACGTTACGTATTCTATCGTTCTATCTAATGTTTATAGATTTTACCAGCTTTCCAACCGCGGCTCCAACCGCGCGTCGGTTATCGCATTAAACCTCTTTTAGCGCAGTTGGATAAACACTATCCTATGTCCATCCCTGGGTGTCAGACTATCTCCATACCAAAGGAGAGCTCAAAAGTGGGATAGTATTTTGAACACTAATGTGATATACCTCATTGGATAAGCCTATTGGAATTTAACTAAACACGAATGGTCGGAGAACCCATTTTTGTAAAAAAACTAAAAAAAAGAATAGAAAAACAAAACGCACATTACCTTTTATTATTCGTTTCCTAAGCAGTATAAATATTGCAATCATATCAATAATTGCATTGTTTTTAAGTACTTATGTCTTGTAATATTATTTTAGCTGCAGTTTGATGTAATTATGACGAAAAATTTTTTTTGTCTTCTTCTTCTTCTTCTTCTTTTAATTATGGCTTCTGCAGAAATTATTCCGCAATTTTGCCAGTGTCAAGTTCAAATAAGTATATAAGTTTTTAAAGATTAGTAGTAAAAAAACTAAAAAAAACTGCGACGTTCTAAGACGCCATTCTTTTTTTGTCTTATTACTGTAATAACAAAACCCGTGAAAAAAAAGATGATTACGTGAAAGGTCATGATGTCATTGTCATTGATCAATTTGATTGACAGCGTCCTAAATAATTTTAATTTTTTTGGCTGGTCAATTGTCATTTGGCCATGGTGTGGCCAATTGCAATAAACATAAATATTGCAATAAGGATTCCAATTTTCAGTTTCAATTAAAAAAAACGGGAGGGTTTAAAATCATATTAAATGCACGAAAAAAATTTGGTAATTAATTATGCTCTATTAACCTATGTAACTCAGATTGCCGTTCAAATTTGACAGGCCGGTGGCGTGGTTGGTAAGATACTTGCTTTTCACGCCGCAGGTCGTGGGTTTGATTCCCACCCGAGACAAACATTTGTTTAAATATATCTGTTTGTCTTGTGTCTGGGTGTAACTATCTATATGTAGTATATTACCAATTATATGGTTTCCATAATATAAGCTCTGCTTAGTTTGGGATCAGATGACGGTGTGTGTTAATGTCCCACTATATTATATTATTAATTTACAGTTATTTTAATCCCAAGCTCTATACATTTTTTAAACGTCTCCTGTCATCCAAATAGGTTCAGTAGTTTTGGCGGGAAAGCGCGACAGACAAACAGTTACTTTCGTATTTATTAATAAGTAAGGATAAATTGAATTACTATAGCGCTCATGACTATATTAGTTGAAGGTGTAGGCAGTGAATATCACTTATATTATGTTGGCTATGTTTACGGTTTATGTTTGTCCCATATGTAATAGGGTAGAGTATATTGCCGTGGAGCAGAGGTGGCGTACTGTTATGGGCCATACCCGAGGACAATAGCCGAGAGAGGACAGTAAGACAGGACAGCAAGTCACATAAAATAATTTTTAACAAAAATTAAAACCGACTTCAGAAAAGGAAACTAAAAAAAGTAAAAAAATAATTTTCTTAGCATAAAGAAATTCATATTGTAATTTAGATAATCAGAAATATTTATTAATTATTTTATATAATTTTAAGTCGGTGCCAAACAACAACTTACTACGTCCTTGGTATTCTCAATCTTTCTCACAAAGTAAGGTTGTTGTAGTATATGCTCTTTGGTTGTAGTATTTACTTGAAACTAAGTTTAATTAAGAAAATAAGCGGGATCCTAAGTGTGTATTATGATGCTGCAATGCAATTTATGTAGCAATCAGAGCCCTTTCACAAAAACGCTAGGAGTTACAAAATAGACCCTCTTGGTGCGAGCATTCACCAAACGGTCAAGCAGATGCGCGGGAGCATCAGCTATGCAATTCATTTACAAATTACATCGTTGGTGCATCGATGTCAACAAGCGTAATAACAATCAGATTTTAGTTTTGAGGATAAGGGAGGATTAAGGGGTAAGAGTTAAAAGTATACACTCAGAAAAGGTATAAAGTATAGTATTACATGACGAAATATATACAAAGGTTATTTTAAAAGTCATGTATACTGTGTGTTATGTGTACATAATTTGTTCATATTTATGTTTGCACCCCCAAATTCCCCACCCTTCTAACTATGCCCGACTATGTCAATTTTTAAATGATACCGGAATACTTACACCAGTGCGCAAACTTTGAGGCAATAACTTAAACAAATTTTAATAAACATATGTTTTTTATTTTAATATGTATGTCTTAGTACTGAAAAAGAAATGCTCTTTAGCGAATGATGTTTACATTTTAAACTAATTGTCTGGTCACCCGTGTGCGCTCGCATCTGCTGGTAGTATCAGCTGTGCTCTCACTAGGTATGAACGCAGGATGCTGACCGCTAATTTTACTTAATGCTTTCATTGATATAATATTATTACGAATAAATCTTCCAAAATTTGCAAATTTTAAGTCGGATATAAGAATTTAAAAAATCGTATTAAAACATAATAGAAATATGTTTGATTACTTATTCAGAATCATCAAAAAAGTTTGCGCACTTCATAAAAAGTTATTTTGTATTTTTTGTTCAAAATCCAGCGCCTTTTTATAAATGTCGTCGATCTTGGCGTGCAGGAATAGCAGTGACGGACCGTGGTGTCTTTTGTCTCAGATTTAATCTTAATTTCTCATAGACTACAGGACAAGATGTCCAAGTTTTAAATTGAAATTTTCAGCAAACCAACGTTTAGAGCTAGTGCACGGTTTTGGTTTACGTTTAGATGTTTTAGTCGATAACCCAAATCGGCTGTATTTACTTTCCACAGTAATTTGAACCAATGTAAAAAAGACTACTCTAAAAAAACGCGTGTAAGAATCACTCTACAACAATAAATTTTTTGATGTTTAATTGAAGAGTATCAGTCACACTCAACTAACATGCAAATTTAAAGTGAACGATCGAGGTAGATCGTACAGTCAGGGTGTATCGACGATGTATCGACGCTGTGAAATTTCTGGGAATTAAATCTCAATTCTCTCACGAGTCACGACTACTGCGTAATCCGTAGCGCTGTCACTGTGTGTGGTTTTGGCTTAATTCTGAAGAATTAGCGATATTATTTGATTCTAACCTCCATACAAAATCTGAGAATAGCTAAAACATCTTTTGTCCTATTCTTCTTAATGATATTTAGAAATCACATGACAGTGACAACAGACAAATAAGCTATTCTTAGCTTAGATGCTGTCTCCACGAGCGAGAATCGTGGCAATATTATTGTCGTGCCACGTATTTTTAGAGATAGACTCTCTAAAGGGCCGCCGCACCTTCACGAAAATGGTACAAATCAGAAATCCATAGAAAAACATTATCTGTATAATAAAAATAAATCACAAAAATATGTGTTGCCTTGCTAAACACAAAACTCGAGACCGGCTGAACCAATTCCGCTAATCCATTTTTTAGAATATTCTTTGAATAGGTACGAGGATGGTTCTTACGCAGAGAAAAAATTAAAAAAAAGAAAATAATTTAGCACAAAATATTAGAAAGAAAGAAGTTATCCGAGAGAAGAAGAGATAAGCTTAAACATTATACAATATATTAAGAGTTTGAGGTCAAAAACCTCGAGGATGGTTCTTACGCAGAAAAAAAATTAAAAAATATTTTTTTTGCATAAAGAATTAGGAAGAAAGAAGTTATCCGAGAGAAGAAGAGATAAGATTAAACGTTATTAAGAGTTCAAAGCCAAAAACCAGGCGAGATATTATAAAAGGAAAACTGAAGGAAAAAACTATATTGGATGGTTAGGTATATTCGGTAAGCCTGAGACCCGGTAGATGGCGCTGCATTACCAGGCAAAACAGCGTTTGCCGGGTCCGCTAGTTAAATATATAGAAATCCCCCTTTTTATATCGGTCTAAATCGCTTACAGCTTTTGAATTAACTACTAACCGTTTTTGTCAAAGGGCAAAGTGAGTGGCGACAACTGATACCGATCTGGATAACTGTACCAGTCGTAAACGAGATTCGATTACAAGGATTCACAATCTCGCTGGATACAGTTCGATTCCCAGGTCGTACAACTATGAACGTACCAAGTATCTCAGTAAAATTTGCTCGTTGGGTAAATAATAATTTTAGTTATATGAATAATGTAATATTTTGAAATTAATCTAGATACTAGGTACATAATATAATATGAACTCAACCAGAAGTTATTTCGCTGTGTGTACTCCCCAGTTGAACTATTTATAGACTCTAGTTACTAGTTAAACTTTTATCTTAATATAATAATAATAAAAGATATAAAAGAAAAAACTGACTGACTGGCTGACTAACTGACTGACGATATCAACGCAGAGCCCAAACCGCTGGGTCTGGAGACTAAATTTGGCACATAGATTCTTTATGGGGTCTAGGGGTGCACTAAGAAAGGATTTTTCAAAACTCACCCTTTAAGGGGGTGAAACGGGGTTCCAAAGATTGTATGGAGAAACAACATTAGTGAGATCAATTTCGCGGGCGGAAGGCAGTTTATAATATTATTTATAAAAATACTGTGATGAAAAGCAGCTATAATTTAAAAATTAATAAACAGCTTATTTATTATTCCTATTGACATTCAACCTCACAACTTCAATATGGTTAAAAACCATATAGGAGCAACAATTTCGACCCACCCCCCTCTTAAGTGGTGTCACCAAACATCACACCGGAACACGGCAAGGCCGCTTGGCGGTGCGGCTTTGTCTGGTGAGTGGTCACTAAATTTAATAATAAGTAAACAAAATAACCAGCAGACCACAAAGATTTATGTGGGTACGACCATATTTATCTATGGTACGACTGAGAATCGAACCCGCGACCTTATTTTTCTAAGGCGAGGCCCGTACCGCTGCGCCACCTGCTGCTCATAATTATAATTAAGTATTTGAGAAATTTAATTAAATTATTGTTGCCAAATACAGCCAAGCTTTAGAGATTGTTTAGCTTTTCTCATTTCAATGGGAAAGCTTTGATTGACGGCGAGATTTACCTGTTATTGTTTCTAAATGCGAATTAATTAGTAAACCTTTATCCGCAAATTACCACTTCCAAATGAAAGGCTACTGAAGCGACCCTTTGCTTGTATGAAAAGTGTACCATCTCAAAATGTACAAATTTTACAGGAGATAATTTTAAAAGTTTAAATTGAATTTGTTCTGACTGAAATTTATAGTCGCCCTAGAAACTGCGGTGACGGTATTGAAGAGATATTATTTTTTTTATGTAAGAACTTTTTACTTCCGGCTTCACTTTTTCAGATTTCCACTCTTCGCCACTGATAGGTACTTAGAAATAGATAATATATTAAATATTATGTAAGTACTCGTAGTATTTACCAGATATCGACGGGCCGGTGCCGCGGTGGCGTGGTCGGTAAGATACTTGCTTTTCACGCCGCTGGTCGTGGTTTCGATTCCCACCAGAGACAAACATTAATGATGAACATTTGTGTTTGTGACGAGTCTGGGTGTAAAAATCTATTATAAGTATGTAGAAAAAGAAAAGTAATATGTATAGTATTACCAGTTATCTGGTTTCCATAACACAAACTCTGCTTAGCTTGGAACCAGATGACCGTGTGTGTTAATGTCTCAGAATATTTATTTATTTACTATTTGTCACTAATATCCATATCGCTTGAATCATCATCACTGTCTGTGCAGCTTGAGGAGTCAGAATCTTGGCGATAGGCGATACGCGAGTTACGAGGTCGGCCTTTTGAAACTGATAGACTAGATACTTAAATACATTTTTTTGTAAATTTAATTTTATAGATAATTTACACTTTGACAGAACAAACAACTAACAAACAACATCGCACAAAGATTTGTCTTGCATTCCAATCGAACCCACTACAACCAACAACAACTCTGAACCAACACAGTTAAAATCTATACTCTTCCTACTCAAAAATTTTAGTACTCAGAAAGTATCAAAATGAAAGTTGCTTCACCATAACCCCGGTCTAAACATGACACAGACGTAACATCACGCACTCTTGCGCAGAGATTGTTCTACAGATAATTCTGACGCCATTTGACCCATCGACTTACAACACTGTACCTTATGGCCCCCTGGTGATTTGATAACAAGTTTAAAACTATTTTAATACAAAACTTTAATTTGGCGTAAAAATACTAACAGCAGAGATCGCTAACAAAAACCGTCCAACCGATAATTCTTACTGCGAAAGTAACTCTGTCTGTCAAGCTTTCACGCCAAAACTACTGAACCAGTTGGTATGAATTTTGGAATGGAGATAATTTGAGACCCGACATAGGATAGTATTTATTCGACTACGCAAAAAGGGGTTAATGGTTTAGGTCGATAACCGACTTACGCGCAGGCGGAGCCGCGTTCGGAAAGTTAGTTTTCTCTTTCTCTATTTTTCTCTTCTTCGTGTCCTTCTATTTTACGGTGTTATTATCTGAGTTGGTGGTGTTGAACTTGACGCGAGCGTCTTTGACAGCGGTTGTCAAAATTACTAGAATACGAAAAGGGCTGTTTTAGTCGAAACTTAACTGCAGCTGCACCGCAACTGAACTATTTGATTACGTGAATTAGCCTACTGATCTGATAAGTGGATTGAGGCCTAAACTCTCTAACTCGTTATATATGTAGTTGAAAGTAGACCCGTGCCCAACTATGGGGCACTTAAAAAGGGTTGAAGTGAAGGTGCTAATGGGTTGTTATTTTTACTCAGAGCATCTTCTCACGCGCAACTGTAGATCTTAAACATACGTTGTTTTGTTATTGATTTAACAATTTTCTTTGTTGCCAGGAATGCTGAAGTCCCAGCTCGAGCTCAAATGGAAGAGAGCCCCCTATACTCACAGAAAGAATTTCAGGTAAGAATATCTCCTATAATATCTACAAAGATATAGTGATTAAAGTTGTCCGACAACTTCCTGAGCCGTGGTTCGTCCCACGCTCTCAAAGCAGTTGTCATAGTACTTGATCATCTCGACCGTTCTCGCACGGCTCACCGAATAAGTCTGGTGAACCATAGCCCTATCGGCTAATTGGGTTAGGTCTTAGGTAAAATAGAGATCAAAGTGAGCAAGTTGAAGTGGCAGTGGGCATGCCACATAGGACCGATAACCACTGGGGAATAAAGGTTCTCGAGCGGAGACCACGTAATGAGCGCCGCAGCGTCGGCCGGCCCGCTACAAGGTGCCGGAAGAAGCCGATGGATGCTAACGGCTGGCAGCCAATCGCTGTGGCGTTCGAAAGCGGAGGCCTATGTCCAGCTGTGGACTTTCCCAGGCTGATGATGATGAATATCTCCTACATACCAGGCCAGTACATGGATCAACGTAAGCGCAGCGATACGGGCCTAACTTTAGAAATATAAAGTCGCGGGTTCAGTCCCCAGACATGCCCATGCATCTTTGTGTACATTGTTTCTACACCGCTGCTCAATATCGGTAAAGGAAAACATCGTAAGGAAACCGGCATGTCTAAAAACTAGTCATTCGAGGACCAGTGACATCCATCAACCCGCACTTAGCCTGCGTGTGTGGATTAATACTAAACTTTCTCAAGTCGACTACTTAGTGTAATTGTATAATACCAATTGATGTTTCCTCACAGATAGAAGACGGTGATGAGTGGGAGGTGAGCAGGAGTAGGGTGCACCTGGGAGTCCTGATTGGCAGCGGCGCTTTCGGCAGAGTACATGCAGCGCAGTTGGACATGCCGGGCGGAGAATCGGTTACTGTAGCTGCTAAGATGCTTACTGGTAATTCATAATTTTTTTTTAACTTACCCTCTGTGGAAAATAAGGGGGCGTCCATTAATTACATGAGGCATTTTTTTTATGATTTTATGAGAATTTTTCCACCCCCTTTGGTTGTCGTAAGATTTTCCTCAACTCCCTCTCCCCTCCCCTAATCTCAAGCGAGATTCTTCAAAACTTATACATATTTGAGCTGTAGATAGGTCAATCATACAGCAGCTAGGTGGCAGTGGAATGAATCTCTTTAATCTAACCATATAGTAGCGACAGTTCCGACTCACTCTCTCAAATGGCGTCACCAGACACAGCAAGGCTGTTTGACAATGCGACTTTGTCTGGAGCGTGGTCACTAGCCCCGGCTGAAGCCTACCACCAGTTCTTGTCTCTCGATTTACACCACCCGGGGACCACTTGTGAGGATTCAGATTAAAGGTAGGTACACTCCCACGGACAAAGGTGAATTAACTAAAGGGTAATGCCCTTATCAGTTTTGCGTAGATAGAAACGCCTTTAGCGGACTTCCGTTGTATACAATTTTCTGGTTAATTACAATTTTCGTGAATAACACAGGTCTCTTGTATCTAATATTTATTAAAGGAAACCGTAAACCCTTCTTTGTTATAATTCAATGAGAAATATATTAATTTATTCATAATTTTGAAAGGTATAAAATATAAATTAATTGGTTTAATCCTAGTCAGAGCTAGAGCAGAAGTGGTGTAGATATATTTTCCGAATTGGAGTACTTCAGATAATAAATAACCCTGACAAAGCATCTTACATTTGGTAAACCTTACGCTATAATATGTAATATCGCAGATAATATATTATAATACTATATTAGGTAATAGGTACCTAATTATTGGCTATCGAAATCGAAATCCCTAGAGTACACGTGTATTTGGGTAAATACACAACACCTGAGTGAATGACCGCAGTGATAAACATTGTTGTTATGTACTATTTCTTGTTATTTGTCACACAAAGAAACAGTTATTTGATACGAATATAATTATCTTCGTTTTTGTTCTAGTAACTTGTTATTGAAACAAAGTTATTATGGCATACAAAGGATCAAATCAGCACCGCTTAATTCGAATATACAATTTCTAAGGGCAACTCTAGATTTTCGGCTATTCTTTGGTATAATCCGCGCTATTATTACCACTGATCGGAGTAGGTAGAGCTATTTAGGTTCATTGACCGCAAACATTGATGTTATTATGGATATTCTACGAGATTTCGTTTGATACTCCGGGATTTTAATGAATATATTTAATATTACTACTTATCCTTAAACCGGTCCTTATTCTTAATTGTCGGAGAAAAAGTATATTCTTACATTACTCCCTAAGGCGTAAATAGTTTTTTATTATTTTACTACTTAAAAAGCAATTTTTTATGTTTTTTATTCTGCGATAGGCTGGCGCTTGACTACAACTTGCCTAATGTTAAGCAATGATGTAGTCTACGATGGAACACGCCAGCCTAGTATACCGATTCACTCGTGCAATTCCCAGGATTCGATGATATCCACATTATTCTTACATATGGCAAGTACACAAAATAGCTCTACCTACTCCGATCTCTGATTATTACAGATACCTAGTATAGTAATATATTATCTGTGACAGAAACGAATGTAAAATGGCGGCTTGTATTTGTAATGTCAGTTTGGACCACAGCTAATATAATACTATACTAGAAGTTTGGACCGTCAGTAAATTATGATAGTCAGATACATAGTTTATATTTTTTCTTCTTTGTCAGGTTTAAAAATAATATTTAATTGCGCATTTAAGTATAAAAACTGATTCAGTAATTATTCACTAAGGCACAGTTTGGAGCGTAATGAAACTTAAATCGCTCTTTAGACTGTGATCAGGGCATGAGAGGGCCTTTAGTAGGTACGTAAAACGGATTCCCTAAATAAATAAGCTTTTATTGAAGTCGATAAAAGGAGCAACGGCGGCACAGCGGTTTCGGACTCGCCTTTGAAATATAACGTCGCGGAGTCGATCCTTGGTCGTGCCCACATAGCTGTTGTTCAATAACGATGAATAACCGTCTAAGAACTAATCAATCTAGAACATGTGATATCCACCAACCTATGTGCCAGCGTGTATGATTAAGGCCTGAACTTTATCAACTCGTTAAATAGTTGGGAGAAGACCCGTGCCCAATAATGGAACACTAAAAATGAATTGAATATAATAGTATTCTACTATAGCTAGCAAATAACTTTACAGGTAACTTGTTCCAAATTGTTGCTGTTACTTTGTTTTCCTTACTAAACTCAGTTACACAAAATCCTGTTTCAGCCTGATGGAATATTTGTTGAGTGTTTTAACTTTTAATGAATGTTGTTAATGTTTGTGCTCTATTGAAGGTATTTTATCATTAGTTAATATCTTTTACTAAGAATTTTTATATTATACCTTTTAATTAATTCAGTATAAAAGCCATTTTAAGACTAAATCGCTTCGCTTCACTTCACTTCAACACAGACACAAGACAAACAGACATGTTCATCACACAAATGTTTGACTTGGTGGGACTCGAACCCACGGCCTGTGGCGGGAAAAGTAAGCGTTTTACCGACCGACCGTCGTCATAATAACTGTTGTACTATGGATCTATGATTTGAAAAAAATATTTTTATTATTATTATTACATATGGGGGTTGACTCACCTTCGTCCGTTGGTGTACACCTTTAATTTAATGCCCACACGTGGTCCCCGGGTGGTGCAAATCAGGTGACAATCAACTGGTGGCGGGTTTCGGCCATGGTTAGTGACCACCCACCAGACAAAGCCGCACCGCCTAACGGTCTTGCCGTGTTCCGGTGCGATGGTGATACCATGTAGAGTTTGGGTCGGAATTGATGCTCCTTTAAGGTTTCTAACCATATAGGGGCTCATTCCACTGCCACCTTCTCACCGATAATTATTCGAGTGAATCGGTATACTGGGCTGGAGCGTTCCATCGTAGACTACATCATTGTTTTACATCAGGCAGGTAGTAGTGAAGCGCCAGCCTATCGAAGAATAAAAAACATCTCTCCAATGCTACATAAAGTATGCCAGGATTGAAAGCAGCGTGCGTGAAGAGGTTCGCGCTCAAGTGACACTATCTGGTGTCTTGGGACTGTTGGGTCCCGCACGAATTTAATCAGAAAAATAATGAGAGCTGGTGATATTTGAGCAACGGTGCGCAGCGATATCGAATTGGGCTTTGAAATATAATTTGCTCGTTTGATCTTACGGCCTTATTCATAAAAAAGTTACGACTCTTTAGTTAAAATGGATTTTGTCTCTTTCTTACTAGTAGAAATGGGAAGATGACAGACAAAGACAAACGAATTATAAACCTATTTTAGCTATAATAAGCCTAAAATACGTTTATGAATACGGGGGTTAATGTTTTCTTCTTTATATGTATACCACTACATCGGCGTTAACCCTTTTAGTGTCCCACAGCTAGGCACAGGTCTTCTCTCAACTATCTTACAGTTGAAAGAGTTTTAGACCTTGATCCACACACCCTGTCCAAGTGCGCGTTGGTGGATGTCACATGCCCTCAATTTATTTGTTCTTAGATATGCCGGTTTCCTTACGATGTTTTCCTTCACCGATATTAAGCAGAGGTGATGAAACTATTCACACAAAGATCGGTGGGCACGAAGAACTCGCGGTCTTATATTTTAAAGACGAGGCCCGTACCGCTGCGCCACCTCTGCTCTCACCAGTACACGTAGGTATGTTATGTAAGTGTAAGTACTTACATAACATACCTACGTGTAGGTATCAGTGGCGAAGAGTCCATATAACACAATTCCCGCTGGCTTCCCTTTACGAATTGGTAAAATAATGTACTAAATTAAATATTATGTAACGCCTAAAAGTTTTAAATAGCATCAAAAATGCAGTACATATTTCTTAGTAAGTTTCAAAATCGGCGTAGGTAAGCAAGAAATACAAACTTGTCATTTCATTTACCTACTCAGTCTTTCCTTTTTCAAATTTTTACCCTTCGCCACGGATAGGTATGTTGACGGTAGAATCAAGATCAATGCAACCCATTGTTGCTAAAAATATATAGGTACCTACCTGTGCCGAAGTTTATAAGAAATGAACAAAAGAAAAATCATTTACTTGACACAAACAGACAAAAAAAACACATTTAAAAAAGAAAATAAAATAACTACCTAAAATATATATATATATTTCCATAAAATTCATTAAATTATTCCTCGTTTATATGAGTAGCATATAAAAACTGTCGCAGGCAAGTCGTTGTGGGTTAATTGCACAGGACTCGATGTTTCCTAAATTATTCTCATCATCAACATCAGCCTATAACCTGCTGTCCACACTGCGCTATCTCACCCTGTCCTCGGCTTGTCGCATCCAGCTACGCCGGCAGTGCCTGCTATCTTTCGCTGATCGTCACTCCACCCAGCTAGTGGGCGTCCCACACTACGCTCGCCAAGACGTGGTCTCCACTCGAGAACTCGCCTTCCCCAGCGATTATAAGTTCTTCAACTCTCAGTACCAATTAATTCTTAGTATTCTTTAATTACTCTATTAGGATAAATAAGAAAAAATAATTTTAATTTTCCAATAATACTTCCGGCAAAAAACCTCGCCTCGTATTTATTATGCGACTTCAACATAGCTGGCGTTAAATATGTAATATTCATAACTTACTTTTTTTTTCCACAGAAAACGCTTGCGAAGAGGAGATGCAAGACTTCCTCCGCGAAATCCTGATGCTGAAGCATGTTGGTTCTCATCCCCACGTCATTCGGCTGATAGCTTGTTGCACCAAGCGCGCCCCTCTCATAGCACTCTTAGAGCACGCTCCAAGAGGAGACCTATTGACACTGCTGAGAGCAGCACGAGGCAAGAGGAAAGAGAGTCAGTCTAATGTTACTAGGCGTATGGATAGCGAGCAGAGACCTTCGGAAGCCGATAGTAAGTATAGAGATATTACAATAAATACGAAGTACGCAAAGCGCCTGTCATTGATTTATAGCAATATTAAGAATAAAGAATGTAACTTGTGATGTAAAATGTTTAGCAGGCGCTATTAATATTCTCTGTAATTAAGTTGGGTCGTCTTAAGACAAGCCAGATTGATTTAATTATTTCTCTAACCAGCGTTCACTGATCTACAAACTTATCTTACACTCAAGATTGACATAAATTAACCTACCACGAAATCTATCAATCTATTAATACCTACCTACCAATTTATCCATAGTTACTTAAAATAGGTAACAATTTAATTATTATTAATCTTTCTTTACAGCTGAATACACTAACCTAAGCGATTCAGACCCGGCTTTGTCTGAAGGTAAAATGTGCTATGATGATGTAAAGAAAAGGGACCATTACGTAGCAGAACCCGCGTTGCAACTAGATAGCAGCACTATGCGAGAATATGCAATGCAAGTGGCTTTGGGAATGAAACATTTGGAAGAAAGAGGAATAACCCATAGGTGAGTGAGATAGTTTAGTTAGTTCGCTTCTCGGTGCCACGAGTTTCACACTAAATTCTTACGAGTAGGTATTACATAAAAGTATACAAGTTCCTTACGATGTTATCAGTGGCGTAACTATAGGGTGGCAAGTCGGCAAAATGCCGCGGGCCCCCAGCCCGAAGGGGCCCCCGATCAGGAAAGTCTCAACTCCCTAAGTACATTTGAGGAGCTGGCGAACAAAACCGGATTAGTCCACGAAAATAAATTTTACACGGTAGCTAAAAAACTAATATCAGTATATGAAGGAGACTAATTGGATATTGGACTAGTCCGGTTTTGTATGAAAATTTAGTTTTTTAAGCCTTTTTTAGCCTACTTCTAGCCGGTTTTGGGTGAAAATATTAACAGGGATCGACGAAACTAGGTCAAGACATCACGATTCGAAAAAAAAACATCTTTTGAATAGTAGTGGACAAGTCCGGTTCTGTTCGCCAGCTCCTCATTTATTATTACACTTAAGTAAAAAAAAAATTGTCTTTAATTTATTTGTCACCTCCTTAGTTGCTTACACAAGTAAAAAAAGAATACGGGTAGGTATTATATTTTTTCAATAAATTAGTAAAAAAAGATTTAACCCAGTTTTAGAATGAATGGGTAAAATCCAATTAATCATTTCGGAAACATGCATGGACAAACATACCTCCAAAATGTGTATATTTGTTTACATTTATATTCACTCGGTTCGGCATGTCTCAGAGCCAGAGTGTCTCGCCAAGACTAGGTATGGTATACTGACGGCATTAAAATCAGTGTTGCCGTTTTAGCGCATTTCGCGCTAGATATCCCAATTCTAGACTCTTTAGCGCTATTTATCTCACTACTACAAAAATATTTGTCGGAATCTAATAGAAATTGTAACTAAAAATTATTGACGATCGTAAATTTAAGCCAATCAGTTGGAGAGAGTTTAATTTAGTTGATTTTGGTAAATAGTAATAATGAATTGACATAAATACACATTTCCTCTTATGGTCATTAAAAATTCACATCTAAAATTTAGCGCAATTTTGAAATGCAAGTTTGGGGTATTTTTTCTTTCTCAAACGGCAGCACTGATTACAATGTATGTTGGTAATACTTGCTGATGCGCGGGGAATCCCCGATTCAAGTTTGTTCATATGAAAAATTTTACTATTGTTTTGCGCAAGAACTCGCCAAGCAATTAGCAGTTTATTGTTGTAAGGATTGGTTGTTTATTGCAAGTGAGGATATATTTAATGAGTTAATTGTGAAAATTTTGTTGGCATATATTTAATGAGTTAATTGTGAAAATTTTGTTGGCAATGTCTACTCGGTAAGAATCTTTTTACAATATTTATTTAAAATCGTTTATGAGATAACAAACATTCAATTTATTTTTTTATTTTATCTATCTTGAAAATTAATCACTTACATCGTCGGCAGGTATCGGTAGTAAAGTTTGTAATCACAAGTTTTGAAAGGGTGGTTCTCCAAAATTTGGTTAACTTGGTGTTAGCAACGATTTTCACAGACTTATATTATTTTTTCTCATGTTTTAAACTGTTAAGGGGTATTATAAAGTCCATTTAATTTGGCGGCTGATTCTGGTGGACATCATAATATTTTCAAAAATCGGAACTTTAAGACTTCCAATTTCAGTGTCTTGCAACCTGCCACTTTGCAAAATTTGAACGATACCGATTTATTGGAAAAGGCTTTAGCATTTATCCATCTAAATAAAAAAGACATATCTATCTCGTTTTCCAAGGAAATTCTGACTTTTCGATCCTCTTTTAAACACGAAATAGAAAGATCATCTTCTATAAGAGAACTTGCAGACTTGTTAATAATAAAGAATCATTTTATATCTTCGAGCTTTCCTGAAGTGTGTACTGCATTTCTGTTATTTCTCACGATTCCTGTAACTACGGCTAGTGCCGAGCGATCATTTTCAAAACTGAAATTGATAAAAACTTATTTAAGAAATTCTATGGGACAAGAGAGGTTAAGCAATTTGGCTATTCTATCCATCGAAAATTCTATGGCTCGAAATTTGAACTTTGATGATGTCATTAACACTTTTGCTGAACAGAAAGTCCGAAGAAAGGAATTTAAATAATACAAATTGTGTACTTAAACTACAATAAAATTGTGATTTCAGTTCAATATGTACTTTAAATAAATAAGGTACTTTAATTTAATGTGACTTCATAGAAAATCTAGTAAGTAATTATAATTTTAAAGTTTGTTTGAACCTACTTCACGTAGTGATTTATTAGTTACCTCTTACAAATAAAAGTGTATAAATGAATAGGTATTATAAAATAAAAAAATGCTATTATTGTTGGTTCAGCTTTTTTTTTAAATTGGGGAGATGGGAGGGCCCCTCCGATGAATTTGCCACGGGCCTCGAACGGTGTAGTTACGCCACTGGATGTTATATTTACTGTTGATAATGTTTAAGATGCTCACGATGATCTGTTTCCAAAGGCGTATCTAGGGTTATTTTTCAAGGGACAAATTTTTTGCTTTGTATGGGGAGCAGGCTACCTTCAAACGACAAAGAGTTTACTAATGAATGGTCTTATTTATGGGACGTAACTCACCACCGCAATCCAGCTATTGCTCCTTCTGTAAGCCAGGATCGAGAACGGCGCTTACAAGAGACTCGGGATTTGAACCCGGCCAAGTAATGAATTATCTATTTATAGTTTTCTAGCTAAACCCGCGGCTTCGCCCGCGTAAAAGTTTAAGTGTCACAACTGGAGAACATTAACTAATTTCATTTCACCTGAGTGAAACTAAAACTAAAACCAAAGGTAAGGTATAAAACGCGAACTTGTTTCCCAATACGTTCCGAGTAGGTATATGTAGTAATATAGTATCTATGATACCTACGTAGTGACGTCATTATTATTATACGACGGTATTACACAGATCGCATTGCCAGTACTTATGGTACTAGGAAAATCGCGGGAATTTCTAAGAAAACCCGTATAGCCATTTACCCGGGGCGTCGAACTTCAGAGATTAAATTAAATTAAACTTTCACAGTAAGCAATTACACATTTATTGAGCATTTATTAAGCCGTCCAATTGGGCTATAGTGCACCTGGGAGATCGCGCCGTACAATAGTTGTGTAACAACAAAGATATATTTCGGAGTCTGGTTGTTTAAGGGCAAGGGACTACCCTCCGTGCCTAGGAGCACGTCCAGCCGTCGGTCCCGGTAGTCACCTTCATCTAAAATTTAAAAGGAGAACGCCTAAACCGCTTGCGCTTGTCTACAACTTGCCTGATGTTGAGAAATTATATAGTCTACGATGGAACGCGCCAGCCCAATATACCGATTCATTCTCGTGATTACTAATAATGTCTCGGTGACACCACCTGGCAGTGGAATGAAGCTACATACATAAGAGTAAAAACCTTAAACAAGCAACAATTCCGACGTACTTTCTGAAATTTAGCACATAGGTACCGTATGAAGTTTAGGGGTACATTAAGAAACGTGTTTGCAAAACAACCCCCTAAGGAGATGAAATGGGGACCATGCGGGCGAAGCCGCGAGCGGAAGCTAGTAAGTATAAAACATCTATGACAATCGTTACAGATAGTCAAAAGCCTAATATAATCTGACACCTTGTCTAACCATCGCGGCTACTGGTTCCCTTCGGGTTTCGAGGTCTGATGTCGTTCGTTTAATTCTGGTAGCTAGCTGCAACTGGTAAGACTGGGAGCTGACCTGAATGGAGATGGGAAAAAGGAAAGGCAAATGATGATGATGACACATCCCACATCCCTACCTCCCGAATAATATTAAGTATAATGGCAAAAATACGTTTCTGTTACGCTAAACTACCGAACCAGTTTGGATGAAATTCGGTATGGAGATAGTCCGAAACCAGGGAAAGGACCTAGGATAGTTTTTATTCGATTGCGCAAAAAGAGGTTATTGGTTTAGCGCGATAAAAATTATTTAACTGGTGCCGACCAGTCCGACCATTTCTTATTTGTTGATGTTTTATGGTTTTTGTAAATTATTTTTATTCATTTGGGCTTGAGACAAAATGATAACAAATTAAATAACGTTCCTCATACAAATTGCTCGATATTAAAGATGGCGGATGACAAAACGTCACATTTTAATATATATCGTTCGCATTATCTTTGGTCTATAATTTAACAGTATGTATTAAAATAAAATGGTTTGTTTAACTTTTATCTCAAGGCTCCCTGAATACGGTATAGGTATAAGACTTTTGAACTTTGACGTGAGGTCGTTCGAGTGTCGTGTCGAACCCAAAACAATAATAATTAATTCAATTATTTCCGCTACTAACTAGTTCGTAATCAAATCAAAAACTCAGTCGGATAGTTGGGTAAATTTCACTTCACACCTCAACCCTTTTTAGTGTCCCAATCCTGGGCACGGGTCTTCTTACAAGTTGATAGCATAATTGCCTTAATTCACACACCCTGCCTAAGTGTGGGTTGTGGTCACACACATGTCCTCGAATGATTCGCTCTTAGTTATGATGTTTTCTTTAACCGATTTTGAGCAGCGGGGATGAAACAATTCGCACAAAGATATGTTGGCACGACTGGGGCTTGAACCCGCAACCTTATGTTTTAAAGGCGAGGCCTATACCGCTCAGTACTATTACAGTTTTATATCAAACGCCTGACAAAAAATTTATAGCAATACTTCTTCCGATGTGTATGTTACAATATAAGTAGGTAGGTACCTATCTCATTAATTTGTAATATTTTATGTTGTAAAAATTCATTTATTCACATACGATCTACATTACAGAATAAAGATATCATATGTCCTAATAAAATATTACAAAATCAAATTCCGTAGGTAGCATAGCTGCTCCCAAACGCGGAGCTTGGGTCGTTGCCTAGCAACCGTTGCTTGGAGCGTACATAATTCAAGGATCATCATCTGTTCTGTCTATCAGTGCAAATATTTACCTTACCGCAATAAAAATATGGCTCACTTTAGCTATTACAGTATATCATTATTATAAAACTTTGTTTTACCGCCAACTCGTACAAAATTAAATTTTAGATATAGAACGCACTTTGTTTCGAACCGGTCAAGAGCGAGTGAAACTCGCTAGATGAGGGTTCCGTTTAGTAATAGGGGAGCTGGTAGACAGTTGCTGCTGGTAGATACTTAACGGGCCGAGGCGACAGGTTCCGTAATGAGAAAATCCGTAGAAGAATTAAAGTCACCGACGACATATCGATCAAAGTGAGCAAATTGAAGTAGCAGTGAGCAGGCCACATCGCTCGTAGAACTGATAACCGCTGGGAATAAGATTCTCGAGTGGAGACCACGTAATGGGCGCCGCAGCGTCAGCCGACCCGATACAAAGTGGACTGATGACATTGTTAAAATTGTGGGAAGCCAATGGTTGCTAACGGCAAGCAACCAATTGCTGTGGCGTTCTAAAGAGGAGGCCTATGTCCAGTGGTGGTCCAAGCTGATATGATAGTAGATAGTTTCGAGTTACTGGTAGATAATCTCCCCCTTAACTATCTGTACGTCTGCTGCAGCCGATTCGCTCAGAAACTACTGGACGGATTTAGTTGAAAGGTACAATTTATTTCACTAATAATTTCAAAATTGTGCACATTTAAATTACAAAAAATGTATCATAGTCCCTCACAGCGAGTTCTTTAATTTAATATGCCACAAACTGTGTAGTGCAAAAAAAAGTCTAAGTACCTATTCCCAAACAAATGGACCCATTAAAAAAAAAATATTATTTACATAGATAGCACGTCACTAATAGGGTTACCAATTCACATAAGTTTACCCAATATCAACTCAATCGGTCCTGTGGTTTCCGAGCATATCGGCTATGAGCGACAGAATGACGACAAACAGACCAAAGGAACGTAGTCCAGATTATAGGGAATTGGTCTTTTAAAACCTACATATTCAGTATATTACCACGTAAAAAATTGCATTTTGGCATCATAAAACTGTTCTCAAAATTTACATATAATTGGATGGCCGCAAATTTTCAAAGTCAGGGGTCACAAAAAATCGGTTTCTTTTATTTTTTTTGCAATCATCTTGTTTTTGTGGGTTTTATGCAATCATCTAATTTGTAGAGAATTAAATTCTCTACAACATTTGTATTTAACATTTTTTTATACCTTAAACTGTTTTAATTAAGAAATTGTTGAGGAAAATACTTAAATAGTATTTTAATTCTATGTGTTATGAAATAAATTCACATTTAATTAAAAATAGATTTGTAACCAAAACAAAGTATGGTAATCTTAAATGGTAATTATATATTTAGCAATAAATAATAACCATAATATGTATTATGAGTTTTTAACCGAGACTTCCAGTTGCCCTCAGATAATTCTAAGACTACGCGCTCTACGTTCTCTATCTCGAAAACAATTCAAGGTATAAAAAAAATGTTTAGTACAAAAGTTGTAAAGAATTTAATTCTCTACAATATTAATGATAAATAAAATAGATAAAAAAAATCAATGCTTGTGACCTTTGACCTCTTACTTTAAGACTTGCGACCATCCATTTACATATGAATTTTGACAATGGTTTTAGAATACAGGTTTTTAATAAACTGATAACTGGTAATATACTGGGTATGTCGATTTTCCGAGACATTCACCTAATTTGGCCTATCATGACTTGACTAATGGTACTAATATAGGTTACGTTTTTAACTTTTGAGGTACGGAACCCTGAAAATATTGTTTTAGGTTCAATATTGTTCTTGGCGAACTTTTTCCTCTATATAAACTAACTAGTTTTCCGCCCGCGGCTTCGCCCGCGGATGTCGGTTATCGCGCTAAACCATTAATCTCTTTTTTCGCAGTCGGATAAAACTATCCTTTCCCGGGTCTCGAACTATCTCCATACAAAATTAGTTCAGTAGTGTAGGCGTGTAAGCAACATTTTGAAATCGGCAAGCACCCATAGGTAGGTATATCCATAAATCTATAGGGGTTTCTTAAAAAATACTACGTCTCTTAGACCATGATCATTGTAAGTTTTTCATTCAATATTTAAGAAGAAATAAAATTTAAATTTCGAATTCTAATAATCGGTCTGAGTTATCAAACGTCATTGTGTCAAAATAAAAAGTAATTTAGCTAAAAAGCACGAAGGAGTATTGATATCAACTTTGAAGAAAATCAAACTCAGAATAATTTCGCAGGCTTCTCCCGCGTAATATTAGGATAAAAATAAAAAAAATTGGAAAAATAAAAAACACGTGTTTCATTATTTGTTTTAAGCTTTATTTATACCGAATTTGAAGTGAATCGGACCAAGGACTAAACAGTTATAGAATATTTAGTATTTCCAAAAAAACTCATTTAACACCCCCACCGGGGGTAGTTTTGGAAAAATAAAAAACACATGTTTCATGATTTCTTTTAAGGTATATGTGTGCCGAATTTGGAGTGAATCGGACTTCAGACTATACAGATACAGAGAAACTTTAATTTTTACCATTAAAACTCATTATCCACACCTCATAGGGGTAATTATGGAAAAATAAAAAACCCGTATCTCATTATTTGTCTTAAGGTTTATGTGTACCGAATTTTAAATGAATAGGACCAAGGAATAAAAAGTTGCATACAAACTTCACCCCTCTATTTAACCCTCTTAAGGGATGATTTTTGGAAATATTGTTAGCCTATGTCCTATTCTAGGGTATACATTACCTACATTTCAAAGTTCATTAAAATCGGTTGAGCGGTTATGGAGATACGCGGTAACAAACCTTCACACACACACACTTACTTTCGCATTTATAATATTAGTAAGAAATAATTCAATCTACCCTACGATTGACTCATGTTTTTCTAAATAAAGGCTTGGTAGGTCTTCTCGCCCCCAATTTCACCCGGGCGTATTTTGGATAATTAAACCACAAATTTATTTAAAAAATGTTTCCTTCGGGTAAGACGAGCAGGGGTGGCGCAGCGCAGCAGCGGTGGCACAGCGTCACGTGCCACGAGGTTCGATTCCTGGTCGTGTCCAGAGATCTTTGTATGAATTGTTTCATCTCCGCTGCTTAATATCGGTGAAGGAAAAACATCGTGACAAAACCGGGTTGTCTAAGAACTTATCATTCGAGGACATGTGACATCCACCAACCCGCACTTGGCCAGCGTGTGTTAAGGCCTAAACTCTGTCAACTCGTTAGACAGTTGAGAGAAGACCCGTGCCCAGCAGTGGGACACTGAAAAGGCACTTCAATCCTATTTAGTGTCCCACAGCTGAGCACGGGTGCCCCGTGGTCATGATTACAAACAACTTTTCCAAGGCGGCGTATGACGAACCGCGCGCCCCTCGCCATGAAGCATCACCTCGTCCCACCTTACTCTACACACCATTATTGTCGTCAATATTGGCCCATTATAAAATAGACTTGCAGCTTAGTCTGGTGGGTTGTCACTAACCACAACCAAAGGCAGTTTATTGTCACCTGATATGCACCACGGGGGACCACGTGTGGGGATTCAGATTGAAGGTGCACTCCCACAGTGACTCCCGAAGGTGACTCAGCCTCCAAAAACCTACCTTTTTTATTCTTCGATAGGCTAGCGCTTAACTACAACTTGCCTGATGTTAAGCAATGATGCAGTCCACGATGGAACACGCCAGCCCAATACACCGATTCATTCGTGACTATGAATGATTATCGGTGAGAAGGTGGCAGTGGAATGAGCCTCCATATAGTTAGAAGCTTCAAAGGAGCAACAATTCCGACCCACCCTCTCTGCATGGTGTCACCTGACATCGCACCGGAACACGGCAAGGCCGCTTGGTGGTGCGGTTTTGTCTGGTCGGTGGTCACTAACCACGGCCGAAGCCTACCACCAGTTGATTGTCACCTGATTCGCACCACCCGGGGACCACGTGTGAGAATTCAATTATACTAATTTTTTTTTTTTGTTATATCCAGGGACTTAGCTGCGAGAAACATCTTAGTCGACGGCAACGGCATTCTAAAAGTGGCAGACTTCGGTCTCTCCAGGTCTGGAGTCTACGTGCATACGAGGTCGCGCCCCGTGCCCCTGCGGTGGCTAGCCCCGGAGGCTATCCTCCACTCGCAGTATTGCAGTGCAAGCGATGTGTGGGCCTTTGCTGTTTTATTATGGGAGATTGCTACATTAGGTAAGTGGTAAGGATGAACAAAATTCGATAAGGGTGCTATTCTAACAGCTAAACGTGCTTTATGAGGTACTAGTAGGACACCCCCGTCCCCTGCCAGTTTTCAGGCAACTTAGAAAGAGTCAAGAGTCTAACATGTTTTTGATGGATGTACGGGATCTCAAACAGCTATTCAATGACTAAATTAAAAGACCAGGGACATAATTGTAGTCTTGGTGGATCTTGCCTAAGTTTGTGGTATACTTCGAAATAGTTGTTCCTTTATGGTTTTTAACCAATTTTATTTCGCTGCCACCTTCTCACCGAAGATCATTCATTCACGAGTGAATCGTAATAGTGAGCAGGCGCGTCCCATCGTAGACTACATCATTGCTTAACATCAGGCAAGTAGCAGCGCAGGCCTATTTTAGAAAAGAAAAAATACTTACTACCACGAAGACTGAATCCATCTCTGCTCCTAATAGTCAAAGCGAATACAGCTTTGCAGCAAGTGTTTATAAGCAAGAATGGAATTCCTTTTAGAGAAACACAGTTGTATTTAATTTTGATATAGAAACTTTTTTACAATTTCGACAAGTCACTTTTAAGCAGCAACCAATTTTGAATGTACTTTGTTATGACTTAAGTATTGACCATTTACAGTGAAATAAAAATTACTTTAGTTATTTGCAAAACACATTTATTCAGTTTGCTTTGTAATTTTCACAGGCGCAATCTGAACGCTAACAGCAGGTTTTGGGCCCTTTTTTTGGTAAACACAAATAGAAAATATCCACATAGTACTTAGTTAAATAACAGCTTTATTACAACTGACAATATCTTATTTCAGGAGGCTTTCCATACGCTGAGCTGAGCAACCAGCACGTCCCATCATTCTTAATGGGCGGAGGCCGACTGCCGAAGCCGATGCGAGCCTCGCCACGCCTCTACCAACTAATGGTCGAATGTTGGTCCGAGAACCCCAACGACCGGCCAACATTTGCCCAAATAGTGAATAAATTAACTATACAAAACCAATTATACGTAGATTTGGATACGTTGGATTGTGTCTTCCCGCCAGCCGAGGATGACCTCACTAATTTAGAAGATTATGATTTTAATTCAGCGTTTGATGGTCAAATTGACCGATGACTTGTAAAGACTGAGTATTTTTATTATTGTTGTCACTTAAGTGCACATTAAATATTTTAAAGAGTTACATTTGTTTTAATATTAACGTTAAACACAACAAAACGAAAATACGCTCATCCTCGCGCCGTGGCCACGGGACACTGCGTCGAACGGTGCGACTGGCGACTTTGTAGTTCATTGCCCAGTCGCGTTCACTTGTCTTTATACACTTCTAAAGCAAATACGCAATGAACGATGAATTCGCAAAACGCGCTGTCCGACGCCAAGTCACGGGAATTGGCGTCGGGATTCGCCAGTCGTACACTTACATCATTGTGGGAATTTTACATTGCCGCTGTTCAATACTGGTAAAGAAAAACATATTGTGAGGAAACCGGCATGTCTAAGAACTAGTCATTCGAGAACATGTGACATCCACCAACCCGCACTTGGCCAGCGTGTGTGGATTAACGCCTAAACACTCTCAACTCGAAAGATAGTCGACAGAAAACCCATGCTCAACAGTGAGACACTAAAAGGATTAAAGCAACTAAAGCCACTAGTGTTTATTACAATACAAGTATGTATTGTAATAAAATACCTATCAGCAACCTCGTTAATGATTACTATGCACATTAAACGCTGAAACAATATCGCGTAAATGAATAATTTGAGATAAAGAAAATGATAAATTATAATTGCAAAGCATTTTATACACAAAGTTTGGATTAGCAATGGGGTAACATTTAAAAGACATATTCTCAAAAGAAAATAAGTAAGATATTTTTATTACTTTTTTATGGTAGCTACAGGAGCTGGATAGTAGTTACACTGCCGTCATAAGAAAAATCTTCTTCTGACATTTTTTTCGTAACTAACTTTTTAACATTTTCGGAATCAGTAAAAGATATTGACTCGGATAATATCAAACGACGGCGGTACAGTAGTAGATCGTGCTTAGTGTTGTGCGTTGGAAGAAGCTTATGACCAGCAGTGAAAATGAAAATGAAAAATGAAAAAATGTTTATTTTCAACATTACTTACAATAGGTAATTAGATTTATAGTGGCCCTCACACTATGCAAGCCTGTATCGTGACGTGAGGAGCCAACCTAAAAATGATACCCCAGGGGTAAAAATTTGAAATCGACAGTAGTGTTGATAACAATATAATAATTATTTGACTTATTTCTTAATTTATTTGAAGGCTTTTGAAGGTTTTAGACTAAAAATATCAGGATTAGCAGACAACTCTAGGTAATCGTGTAAGAAGACGGTATTTCAATAAAATAACTACGGCAAATATCACTTCACCCCCATCTCTCGATAGCACAATCATGAATTCTACCAGTTAATTACAGATCGTTAAGATTACGTTGGATTAAATAGTAACGTTCGCCGAGCACGTTATTGCATCTGCACTTCCCGACGCTACAACGATTCAACACACAGTGTCAGCCATTCTAATATAGTCGTTCGTTCATAATGACATTTTCGAGTGACCACTGACTTCAAAGACGGACGTGATGACAGTATAAAATGACAGTTGATGCATTGAGAAGTAGATGTGCCAACATATGAATGAATGAATGACAACATTAGAAATCAACCACTACCATATAACAATACATGATCTTAACTAGATTTTCCGTCTCATCGTAATTAAGAGTAAACAACCATTTAGTGATCAATCGTTTGGCTTCATGAACGGTTCTTTGATAACAGTAGACGAACATAGGTTAATGTTGATGGTGAAACCTTTACTTCTATCAATCGTGACCTATTGCAGGTATGTATGAATTAAATTATTAATTAATATCATTTTTTTTACAGTGAGCTTACACATAAACATCTTGACCATCATACCTTTAGTGATCTCCGTCCACACGATGACGACAGTAGACCCGAAGAACGATCCTCTTATATTCATAGCAAACCCCATCGAATCCGAACTACCAGGACATTGGATGCCCTTAAGCATCGTCAAACATATTCTCCAATCTAAGCCGTCTACTACTAAAGCCACAACACCCAAACCTGCCCCTAAAGTGAAACTTACAGAGAAGGCAGTTATTTTAATCTCAAACGAAGAACCTGCTTCAAAGAGTCATGAAAAGTTACTTGCAAGTGAAGAACCTCATGAAGCAGAGCCTGAACCAGCGAAGTCTGAATCAGTGGAGTCCGCACCCCAACCAGAACCAGAACCAGAACCAAAACCAGAACCAGAACCAGAACCAGAACCAGAACCAGAACCAGAACCAGAACCAGAACCAGAACCAGAACCAGAACCGGAACCAGAACCAGAACCAGAACCAGGCTCAGCAGAAACACCAACTCCACCACCGGTGGGAAGTACAAGAACGCAGCGAAAGAAGCAAATGGTAGATAATCATAATAATTCACCAATGTAGTGTTAATAAAGTCGGCTAAGTGCGAGTCACACTTACGCACGGTGGGCTTTGTTTTTCTTTAATGTAAATTCATGGAAGAGCCGTAAAGAGCCGTATTATGGCTCTTCCATGGTAGGTACCGCTCCTCCAATATTATAATAGCCAGATTATTGCATATATTTGATAAAAAGAATGGCATCTCCTCAAATATGATTCATTCGTGATTCTAAATTACAAAACAGTACAGGCTTATTTTATAGGGGAAGTCTACCCGATTTCCCATATAGGATGCCGAAATGCAACAAACTAGCAATTACTTACTTACCTTCTGACAGTAGAGAGTAGTATCTTAGACCCACAGATAGAAAGTAGATAGAATTGCAGTAGAAATAAACAGTAATCACTTTAGAAATGACGGGATCGGGGGAGTGACTGTTAACTAATTTAAAATAATTTTAAATCTACGTTATGTAAGAAAGCGTAAGTATTATAAAATTTCAGACTATCTAACGGATAAGAACGCTTGGAATTAAGTCGTTCTGATTCAACACACAAAACAAACAAAATGTAATAGATAAAAGTACTTCATTTAAAAATTAAAAAAGCCTACTGGATTTTTATGTAGACTCGCGTCATAAAAAAAAATAAAGCATATTTTCATTCATTCATTCAGAATTAACTTTTAATAATTTTGAGAAACAAATAAACTAGAAAAACAGTGGTAAATTAAGCAAACGAGATCTAGTCTAGTTTGGTTTCAAGTTCAAATCCACAGACTACTAAGAGATTCAAATCTGGACTGACTGCACAGACTACTGAGAACCTAACTGACTGCTGACTGCTGACACAGACTACTTAAGATCTTAGCGGTTACTCACAGACAACTAAGAGAACTAGTGAGAAACTACGTAAATAGTACTCTAAGGTTTCAGGCGCACCACCCCCTGACAGATATCAAGTAGTGACATGAGAGTGACAATCCTCTAGCGGGGGTGAGGAAGGAAGTACGGGGGTAAGATACGGGAGTAAGATCCTAGTGGTTACTCACAGACAACTAAGAGAACTAGTGAGAAACTACGTAAATAGTACTCTAAGGTTTCAGGCGCACCACCCCCTGACAGATATCAAGTAGTGACATGAGAGTGACAATTCTCTAGCGGGGGTGAGGAAGGAAGTGGGAGAGGCATAACTGTCATTTTTTAACCTTGTATCGTACGGTCATTTTTTTTCTAGAGCTTTACCCACTATAAGTATTTCTCTATGGCTTTACCAGGCGTGCGGTCACTGCTGGTAAAGATTGACACTCAACTTACAGAAATAATTTTCAATTTGGAAAGATTTCAATTAAAAAAGAAAAGTCAGATTGGCAAAGAACGAGGAAAGGTAGAAGGATGAAGGTTGGATTCGTTACGCTTTTGAATGACTAGGTAGGGGTTCGAATTTCTGACACCACCCAAGGATTGTGTTGGAGCTTCCAGGTGCTTAGTGAAAACTCCTGATGCGTTTAAAATCGTATAATTAGAATTTATAATCGTTTAACAATCGTAAAATATTGAGAACAAGGTTCGCTGGCTAGATGATCGGATACAAAAAGCAAAGTGTTAAAAATATAGTAAAACTAGAAAACCCCGTAGACGTCGTCCTGCCCGGTAAAGCAGTGCCACCTACCGGGTCCGAAAGTAGATTACAACCAATTTTTAGACCTGTCGAATATAGATATTAGATTCCAAAAAATTTGTCAAGCCGTTTCGGAGGAGATTGCTATTTTGTTAATTTTTCTCTGCGTAAGAACCATCCTCGTGTTTCAAAGAATATTCTAAAAAAAGAATTAGCGAAATCGGTCCAGCCGTTCACGCGTGATGCTTTGAAGTATTTGGTCAAGAGAAATAGGGATTCATTTTTATTAATAATACTAGCGGACCCGGCAGACGTCGATCTGCCCGGTAAAGCAGTGCCATCTACCGGGTCTCAGACCTACCGAATATAATCAATAATAAATAATAGATATCTAACTCGGTTTTCGGCACTTCTTCGCTTTCTAAATTTTCTTTTTTTTTTCTCTGCGTAAGAACCATCGTCGTACGAGGAATATTTAAAAAAAAAAAAATTGGTTGCCTGTAAATTCGGTATACGGGCGAAAGTTTTACGTGACAACGACTTTGAGTGGTAAAATAATTTTAATGTGAATATTCATTCGTATAGTAGGAAGAAGGATGAAACATAGTTGAGTGGGAGAGAGACGCAAGGCATTCGGCGGGCCTCTCTCTCGTTCGGTGACTCATCGTAACGTTACCGAGCGTTACACTTTTTCATAAGTGCCTCCCAGCCGCAACCTAATTTAAGACGTTGTCACGTCAAAAGAATTAGCGAAATCGGTCCAGCCGTTCACGCGTGATGTCGTGACAACGGAAAACGGGTTTCAGTTTTGACGTGACAACGTCTTAAATTAGGTTGCGGCTGGGAGGCACTTATGAAAAAGTGTAACGCTCGGTAACGTTACAATGAGTCACCGAACGAGAGAGAGGCCCGCCGAATGCCTTGCGTCTCTCTCCCACTCAACTATGTTTCATCCTTCTTCCTACTATACGAATGAATATTCACATTAAAATTATTGACGTGACAACGTCTTAAATTAGGTTGCGGCTGGGAGGCACTTATGAAAAAGTGTAACGCTCGGTAACGTTACGATGAGTCACCGAACGAGAGAGAGGCCCGCCGAATGCCTTGCGTCTCTCTCCCACTCAACTATGTTTCATCCTTCTTCCTACTATACGAATGAATATTCACATTAAAATTATTTTACCACTCAAAGTCGTTGTCACGTAAAACTTTCGCCCGTATACCGAATTTACAGGCAACCAATTTTTTTTACCACTCAAAGTCATTGTCACGTAAAACTGTCGCCCGTATACCGAATTTACAGGCAACCAATTTTTTTATATATATATACATAGATAAATAAAAATGAATAAATAAATTTAATAATAAAATTTAATTAATAGAAATTAATTAAATTAATTTTAATTTAATTATTTTTTTTTATTTCCCTTGATAAATAAATTTTATAAAGATGACGGTGCTATTGGAAATCTATAATAAAACGCCTGACATATAACGCGAGCAACAATTCAGTAATCATTGTTTAAGAATTTGAAGTGAAGGCGTTAACAGATAAGGTGCAAATCAGGTGGTAGGTTTCAGCCGTGGTTAGTGACCAGCTAACTAAAGCATCGTGAACCGGGTCGGAATTGTTGTAATAGTTTCCAACTATATGGATGTAGCCTCATTCCACTGCCACCTTCTCACCTCGTAGGTAATCTGGTAATCACGAATGATTCGGTACATTGGGCAGGCGCGTTCAATCGTAGACCACATCACTGCTTAACATTAGGTTAGTAGTAGTCACGTGCAGGTCTATTATAGAATATTTTTATGTACATAATAAGTGAAGTTTGTCGAACATAAGTATGACCACCTTCATATTATAGGTACTTATTATTGATGCTATTAAAAACTCTTAGGCGTTACATCATTTTAATGAAGTAAGCTATATTTTAACCTATTCCGTTCCGGGGAGCCGTTGGAATCGGTTTGTTAGGACTCTTCGTCACTGGTACCTACCTATTTACAAAAGAAAAATATTATAATACTTTTCTTTTGTAATACATATTTAAATTTAAATATGTAATACATCCAGACTCAATACAAAGAGACATGTTCGTCACACAAATGTCTGACTTGGGTGGGAATCAAATGCACGATCTGCGGCGTGAAAAGCAAGTATCTTACCGACCTCCCCACCAACCCTTCAAACTAATATGATGTCAGGTCTAAGTAAGTACCTGTACCTTACAGAATACACACAGTGTAATAAACTTTTAGTTAAAAAGAAACAGTTAAAAAGTAGAAAATAAAATTATAAAATTAAGAGGGAGTGTGGCCCATCAGTGTCAAACATTGCTCAGTAAACGCTGTGAGTATCTACGAGAGATGGCCCACACACAACATTGATTTTTAACAATGTCCATGTTTTTTTGTGTTTAGAGGTTGGTCTCAAGGTTGGTGAGAAATAAGAAGTCCCTAATCTCTTTTGGTCGATGATAAAACTGAAACATATTCGAACTTGTTTATTACCCAGCTATAGTTAGTCATACACAATAGAGTTGGGGTAGCCGAGTTGAATCTGAAGTGATTGATATGGTTAGCTAGGTCTAGATTAAGATACAAAGGTACCATTAAAGCATATTTAACTAGGTATATTTAGGTAGGTACTTCTACTAGGTAGGTACTGTTACATAAATAACTTTACTGTCATAAAGTCAACCTAATCCTGCCTCCTACCGATTTAGGTAGATGAAGATAGATATCTACTTTAAATTATTTGTTTAAAATTGAAACTACAAAAAAAGGAACGCAAGAAATGCACCCGCTACATACAACTGGTACAAGATAGCGCCGGCAGCATGCCGAGCGATCGGCGCGCGGCGGCAGATGCAAAAAGTGGCGCCTGTAATTATTTTCCTCTTAATAAAACATTTACTTACACTAAAACCAACCTTTTGTTAGAGGTATTAAGTTCAATTTAGAACTGAAGGATATAAATATTAAAGACCAATACAATACCCACCGGAGCCTATAGTTTAGAGATGCCCTTACTTTAAACTGCTTATCGATATTTGATACAATAGATTGTATTGTACGCAACTAGAATTTAAAGAATGAAATAAAAGTTTAAATTTACCACATGTATTAAAGTATTATATTATCTGTGGTATTCATAACTTATTAATAACTACATTATCCTAGTAAATGTTTTTGTCCTGTAAAAAAAATGATTAATTTAAATACGAGCTGTATATAATTCCAGTATTTTTTTTTTCAAACATGCTTATTTGTATAGAAATAATACTTAATATGAATCTTAATATATTATTATAGTATGGTGTACTTGATTAAAATATTTATTTTATTTACCTAATTAAACAAAATATTATCGATACTTTTAACGCACCCTTCAAAACAACACTATTTTACTCGCCTTTCTCGCTTTATCATTCTTTTAGTTCGATTCGATCTATTCTGCACTCATTCACTATAGATTCGATAGTTCCATTCACTCAGTCGAGCTTTAGTAGCCGTTGGGCGAGGACGGCACGCTGTTTGTTATTAAAAATCGTGCACGCGTGTTATTTTCTTTATTAAAAAGTTCGTTTAAAATATTAAAATAGTGATATAAACAAAACGCTGAAGTGTATTATTAATGTGTTAACAATAGTAACTGTGTTAATAGTTGTGGAATACTTGTTTTGGCTGTGATATTTATAGTAAAGATGATATTCTGGCAATGACTGCCGATGGTTGAACAAGGATTGCTACTGCTTTAGATCCATCGTTATGGTGACTGTTTAGTGTTTATTGGTTGTAATAAGTTGTAATAGACGGCAATGGCGGTGGTTAACATTTGTTTGTGTTTACTTTTGGTTATGTATCAACTGTCTGCAGCTTCTACTGAAACTTCTTCAGAGTCAACAGATTTCGCATTGACTGGTATGAAATACTTTGATTATACTTTGTTTATGTAATTAATCTTCGTAGTTACCGTAGTTATCCCTTTAGTATTAGTATCAGGGGTCTTTTATCAACTATCAAAGTTCAGGCTATAATATACCGGTCTACTCACGATCTTACCTACTCGTTTTTTTAGTTCTAAGACAAGCCGGTTTCCTTATGATGTTTGTCATTGATATTAAGCAGCGTAGGTGAAAGAATCAAAGATGTAGGTATAAGACTAACCTGGATCGAATCCGAGATCTCTAAAGCCAATCCAATCAATCTTTGTGCCTACATGTGCCTTATACTATTTAAAAAAAATATTGTGTACGATGATGACTCAGACTATGCCCCATTCTCTTTTGAGAAAAAAAAAGGATGCTTGTGTTGTCTTTGGAATTCGTAAATAACAAGATTAAAGGATTCTTGAATTATTTATTCTATTATTCGAATTTTCTACTCAGGTTGAAAGTATGTGAGGAGTTTTCTTCTGTTTTACCTAAAACTACTTACTTACCGTCCTTCCACTACATGTATCTACTTGAGTATGCATGTATCCGCAAAGACCAAAAAGTAAAATTAGTCCATTAGGTTTTGAGTTCAACAAAAATACAAATAGGTAGGTATTCTCTTAGTACGTACCAATAGTAGGTATACGTACCTATCATCCGTTGGAAGTTGGAACAAAACCGACCACGGCAATTGACAACGGCGCGCGTGGAGAGTGGAGACAGTCGGGTTCGGAATCCCACTCAAGTCCCGGGACACAAACTGTCTTGGCGCACAATTAATTTCAATGATAATAGATATTGAAAAGTTAGATTAGTAGGTACATAACGAAGTATAGATATAAAAAGTAGGTAGCTAGAATACCTACCTATTTATCTAACAATCAGAAAATCAACAGCCAAAGTTCACATCGTTATCTACCGAGGTCATTAGTTAGGCGTTATTCGTGTTGCCAATATCACTAATTATGTTAATAAAATTTTCGTTATGAACATTTACTATAATGAGCAATAATTATTATAAATTATAAGACCTTAAGCCTTATTCTATGGCCGCCGTCATTAACGGAGCTCTTTCGCTGGATCAGTTGGCTAATTCACGTAATAAAATAAGTTCAGTTGCAGTGCAGTTGCAGTTAAGTTTTGACCAAAACAGCTTTTTTCATATTCTCGTAATTTTGACAACCGCTGTCAGATACGCACGCGTCAAGTTCGCGTCACGCGAGCGCTTTAGCGTATGGGTTATTTATATGACCATTACAAGAATGCTATTTTGCACTGAGACGTAAACTTAAATGCAACTGCACCGTAACTTGATTGGCGCGTCAAGAAATTATGTGAATGCAACCCGTGTCGAAGCGTAAAGCCAAATTAAAGGTGAGCGCGTTAATTGCCCGTTATGATAAATATAAATACTAATAATACAAGCTGTGTATAAGCTAACAGACACTTATCAGACACTGGTGACGCAGGCGCTAAGCTTTCTATTTCTAGTATCTATAGAATAAGTAACTAATATTACCTGTACAGTTATTTTTAACAATACTATATAGCAATTGTCTTGTTGAAAAGAACGTAGCCATAGAATATTAAGCCATTGACAAAAGACAAAGGCAATAAACATTAAAAATAATTACCTCTTACCTACATAAAAGGTAATTACGCTTGAAATACTCCTAAGAACCTACAGAATAGACTAAGTTCTCACCATTGTCAATAGAGTACCCTATAGATTGTATAATGTACCTAAAAGTATAAGCATTTAGGTATATTTTCTTTTGCATAGGTTAAGATTTCGTAATTTTGTTAGTAACATGTGCTGGTAATCAAAAATATTTTAATTTTTTTTTGCGCTTTCTTAAAAATGCTATGCAAAGATAGGTCTCTTATTACCTATCTAGTTATTTACCTAGGAGCAGCGATGGCGCAGCGGTACGGGCCTCGCCTTTGATATATCAGGTCGCGGGTTTAATTCACTGTCGTGCCCACACATTTGTGTGTGAATTGTTTCATCGCCGCTGCTCGATATCGGTAATGGAAAACATCGTGAGGAAACCGGCATATCTAAAAACTAAACATTCAAGGACATGTCATTGTGACCTCCACCAACTCGCTCTTAGCCGGAATATGTGAATCAAGGCCTAAACTCTTTCAAATCATACAAACTTTCACATTATACATAATACCTTTAAATATGAATGAACCTAATAGCACTAGTAGTTAGATCATGAGCGTTAGGTTTCGCATTCTATATTATTACATTTCTCTCGATATCTATGGAAGTAGTGTTATCTTCGATTACAGTATCGATAATCGCATGTTACTATGCAGATAGTTTGTGACCTGTCGGCGCGGCGGCGGCGCCGCTCGGCGTCAGTGCTTCATTACGCGTAATAGGAAATTTTAGGAGGAATCAAACCTCTTTACTGACTTCAAAGAGTTTTTGACGTGACAACGTCTTAAATTAGGTTGCGGCTGGGAGGCACTTATGAAAAAGTGTAACGCTCGGTAACGTTACGATGAGTCACCGAACGAGAGAGAGGCCCGCCGAATGCCTTGCGCCCTCTCCCACTCAACTATGTTTCATCCTTCTTCCTACTATACGAATGAATATTCACATTAAAATTATTTTACCACTCAAAGTCGTTGTCACGTAAAACTTTCGCCCGTATACCGAATTTACAGGCAACCAATTTTTTTATGTTTGCACGGACATACTTTTGTCGTATATGTTGTAGACGGATCTGCAAAATTCTTATATTCATTACCTGTATGAAAGAGGTTTATTACGAAATGGTCTCAGTGTTTTGTTCAATTTTTTTCTTTAAACCTAGTTTATTATTATATTATCTGCGGTTTAAACACCGGTACATATTTAAAAGAAGATGCATCGAGGGTAATCAATGTAATCATCTATAGGATCGCATTGTACCTGTAGGTACCTACGCTTAACGCACTTACGCATCACTGGTTAATTTATCCCTACTTCCCTACTAATATTATAAATGCGAAAGTAACTCTGTCAGTCTGTCTGTCTGTCTGTTACGCTTTCCCGCTTAAACTACTGAACCGATTTAGATGAAATTGGGTATGGAGGTAGTTTGAGACCTTAGAAAGGATATAGGATAGTTTTTATCCGACTGCGCAAAAGGAAGGTAATGTTTTGGCTCTATTATGTATTTGTTTGAACTTTACGCGACTAATGATACGCAAGTCGCAACGCATTTTCCGCCTGATATGTACCGACACTAAATAGTACCTCGTTAGTAGGCCTAATTTTTTTTAAGCTAGTTAAGCTTGCCCGTAGAGGGAGAAAGGGGACAGTGTTCCTCGCTTTTAGCCTGCGGAATCGCGGGTTCCATTCCCGTGCTCTGAATATGTTTTATCTATCTAATATATAAAATTCTCGTGTCACGGTGTGCGTAATCGAACTCCTCCGAAACGGCTCGACCGATTCTTATGAAATTTTTTATGCATAATCAGTAGGTTTGAGAATCGGCTACTATCTATTTTTCATACCCCTAAGTGATTTTTTTTTAATAGTACGTGGTACGAGCTAGTCTATATAAAATTTCCATATCACAATATTTGGTACCGTACTCCTCCGAAACGGCGTAACCGATTCTTATGAAATTTTTTATGCATATTCAGTAGGTCTGAGAATCAGCTACTATCTATTTTTCATACCCCTAAGTGATAAGGGTTTGTCACCCCTATTTTTTTTATTATTAAATACGCGGTACGAAGTTCGTTGGGGCAGCTAGTTGTAATTATAATATTACACCGGCCTAAAGGAGTAAATACTATAAATATCCAAACTGGCGATTTGTAACTTTGTAATTGGAGTAGGTAGGTACAGGTAATGTTTATAGGCCTCGAAATGCTTAATACTCATTAACCTAAAGGTCATTGACGCGACTTAGTCATCATTTTCGCTTTGTTGAATAGATTTGAAACTATTAATTGAATTCATTACGGATTTCATTGTTGCTGCTTAACTGATAATTGATTGTCTGAAATCGGATTATCATCGATTTTCAGTTAGTTAATCGGTTAATTGTTGTTTAATTTCAGTTACTAATTAGACTTTACAGACTTTATTCAACGATTTGGCAATAATTGCTACCTACTTAGTTGCTATTTATTATAAATAATAATATTAATAGCCATCTGATCCCAAACTAAGCAGAGCTTGTACTATGGAAACCAGATAACTGGTAAAATACTTATAATACTTTTCTTTTGTAAATACATACATAAATATAGATAATTACACCCAGACTCAAGACAAAAAGACGTGTTCATCACACAAATGTATGACTTGAGTGAACATTGGGCAAGTAACATCGCTCGTAGAACCGATAACCACTGGGGAACAAATGTTCACAAGTGAAGACCACGCATTGGGCAAGGCAGCGTGTCGGTCGGCCCGCTACCAGGTGGACTGACGCCACTGTAAAAATTGCTGGAAACCGATGGATGATAACAGCCGGCAACCGATCGCTGTGGCGTTCTAAAGGGGAGGCCTATGTCCAGGAGTGGACGTCCCCAGGTTTATGAAAACAATTTTATAATCTTAAATGAACAATTAACCTGAAACAATCACAGCAATTTGACTGTATGTTCGTTGTACGTGTTACCTCAGCTACAATTCCGACCCATCTTAAATAGTGTAACCAGACATCGTACGGAAACACTGCAAGGCCACTTGGCGATGCGACTTTGCCTGGCAGGCGGTCACTAACCACGGCCGAAGCCTACGTCCAGACGTCCAGGGCCCCGATTCTCGCGCTATAGACATCTCTAATACTGCCCACCAGACACTTAAGTGCAGTAATAGCTCTTGGATGATTTTTCGTATTATTAGTTATTCTGAAAGCGGGTTTCATAAGGTTTCTGCTGAAATAACTAATTTTTTTCTCGGACGATTTGGTGGTTTTTATTTACAGTTTTACTCTTTTATATCAAATTCTTAACTTTAAATGGCGTTTGCTCGCAATCGTCATTTTGCGGTTACTTCACTTTAGTGTCTGGTGAGCAGAATAGACTTATGTCAAAGATTAAATAAGGATTTCATTAGTTTTCTGTAAATTTTTCGTCATTGTCTATTAGAGTTATATGTCTAATGCGCGAGTAATAGGGCCCAGTTTATTGTCAAATGATTTGCACCACCCGAGGACCACTTGTGGATATTTAGATAAAAGGTGCACTCCCACGGATGAAGGTTACTCAGTCCCTTAACCCAATTTCCATCCCTGTAGTAGGCAGTTACAGTAAACACTTACTATTCAAAAGATTAACGACGAGAGGGATTTCTTTCTGCGAGTTGCGTATTGAGTTGGACAAATTGACAGCCAGTGACGCAACTTGCCGATAAGGTACAGACAAGATCTGATAACTGTGGCGCCAGGTGTGCCATTAAATGTACCTAAATTGGACAAGATTATTTGTTATTTAGTTATTTAGGTACCATGATTGATTCATGCTATCTCTGATTGATTTGGTTTTAAGGATTACAAGGTTTAAAGAATGATAAGGTACATGTCTGCTCAATGTTAAGGATTTTTTAATACTAGACTTGTATGACCCGAACTTGCCTGTTGTTAAGCAATGGTTTAGTCTACGATGGAACGCTCTTACCCAGTAAATACCAATTCACTCGTGACTCGAAGGGAAGCAGAAACTGGCAGCGAATTTCACTGTTCGTGGTATGTGCGTTGGAATTACACAATCTTATTCCCTCATCCCCGTTCTTTCATCGGACAACTAAAGAGGTGGTTATGCACTACCGATATGATAATATTAAGGTGGAAATTTCACGGGTAAGCACAAAGCGCTTTGCTTCAACTTTTATCATGCGAACTGCCAAGTTGTGGAATTCGTTACCTGGCATCTTTGTTTCCCTATAGCTATAATCTGTGAAGTCATCGGTGCCAGTGAATCGGTATTTACTGGGTAAACGCGTTCCATTAAACCACATCAACGCTTGACAAGAGGCTAGTGGTCAAGCCCTAAAAGAATGAAAAAGAAAAGTAAATCAGTTATATCTCAACCTAGTTCTTACTAACAAAATTAATTTCCCTCAAAAGGCATGAACGTGGAAGCCAGTGTGTAAATTAAACAGCTACAAGAAACAACAAACTCGTCGGAATCCATACTAATATAAAGCTGAAGTTTGTTTGTTTGAACGCGCTAATCTCAGAAACTACTGGTCCGATTTGAAAAATTGTTGCACTGTTAGATAGCTCATTTGTTGAGGAAGGCTATAAGCTTCTTTTTATCCCACTGCTGGATATGATATGTAGTTCACGCGGGTTTAGCCGCGGCGGTAAGCTAGTATACAATATCTCGTCAGTGACATAAAGTAACGATCTAGAAGAAAACCGATGAAGTAATTTTTAGGACGTGTGTTTAGCACTATATTTACGAAAGTAACTCTATCTGATAGAGTTACTTTCGTATTTTTAATATTAGGAAGGATGATAATCGAACTTTTTTTCATTAGTATGTTCCTATCACTCCTATCTGTGGCTAAGAGTCTATATAACAAGAGTCCCACCGGCTTCCCTTGAGGAATTGGTCAGTCAATGATCCTGCTTATTAGATGTTATCATGATGTTATGTAACGCCTAAAATTTTTAAATAATAATCAAAAATTCAGTACATACTTCTTAGTTAGTTTGAAAGTAAGTCTAAATATACCTATAAAAGAAGAAACTGACTAACTGACTGACTGACATATCAACGCAGATCCCAAACCGCTGGGTCTGGAGACTCTAAATTTGTCACATATTTTCCTTATGGGGTTTAAGGGGTGCACTAAGAAAGCATTTTTCAAAAGTCACCCTTTAAGGTGGTAAAACGGGGTTCCAAAGTTTGTATGGAGAAACAAGATTAGTGAAGCCAATTTCGCGGGCGAAGTTGCGGGCGGAAGCTAGTAACCAATAAATACTTGTATTTTTTTTGTTGCGTGTTTCCTTTTTCAAATTTCCTCTCTTCACCACTGGTAGCTATGGATTAACTGACTCGTTTTCAGACCTATTGATCAAACTTCACACAAGTACCTTTCTTTTTTTAGCTTTCATTGTAAAACTCGGTAGTAGGTGCGAGCGTCATTATGGCGAAAGCATCTTGCGGAAAATAAACAGAACGTGAACAATTATATTATTGAACATTTCTATGGGAAACCGCCACGATTATGTAATTTTTTAAGTTTTGCGTAAGCAAAGCAGGCAATGTTTGCCGCCCAATAAGACAGTCTTAGTAGACTATTTTATACTGAAAATAGTAATTACAAGTGTGTCGGGAACTCACTATTCCTTTCTTCTCAGAATCCCGTATCTACACGGCCGGTGAGATCGGGCACAAGACCTAAGACTTAACATGTTCTCTGAGGCATAGGGATATAACACTACGAATTTTAATTTCATTAAAAGAGGTCGGATTTAAACCAGCGACCTCGTCACCTCGAGGTGTACACGATAACCTCTGCGACTACAAGGCAATCTTATCATAAAAAGTGTTTAAAAGGGATTATTGTAGGGGACTGACCCTAGTATAATTAAAGTTAGATTTGTCGGTTTGTCATTTAGTTTACGGGTGGATTCCCATGACGTCATAGGCGCCTGTCCCGAGTCGCGACGCCACATGTGCCGCCATGGGTTTTAGAAGCAACCTTTTAAATGAACCGCGTTTTTTTTTCTAGTCAGTAGTTTTACTATCATTTAATATGACAAAACAAGATGTATTTCCAATAAAAGTGACTTTAAATTTAAGTTATACTACTAAAAAAAATACACAGTAATGTGTATTTTTTGGATAATAATAATAATTGGTTTATTAGGTTTAAAAGGTACAAAATGAGATTTAAACTAACTATAAAATAAAAACAGAGTTATGATATGAACTAGGGTGCCTCGGGCTAATAGTGCTTATAAAATAATGTAAATACTACTTTAAAAAAAAATTATCTATATTATAAAAAAGGTTTCTTACAATGTATGATCAGAATACTTATCACATAAATGTTATGACCACAGATAATATAATACTATACTAGTAGGTTATGACTGAGTTATGCTCGAATAAACGTAAAAAATGTATACCTACCCAATAATCCAAATTTTCTTCATCATAACTTTCTTCTTTTTTAAGTTGGTTAGAAAAAATATCAATTTCGCTTGATAAGTGCTGACTTC
The DNA here is from genome assembly GCA_936450015.1 of Meganola albula. NCBI lineage: Eukaryota > Metazoa > Arthropoda > Insecta > Lepidoptera > Nolidae > Meganola > Meganola albula. Next base: position 3,622,416 of record OW388155.1, on the reverse strand, counting down.
AACTACCTGAATATTGTTATTCACTTTTTATTAAACGGTTCCTTTTTCCTTTATTTTTTTTATCACATATAGGTATTTATGTTTAACCTATTTTTTCCCCAAACTTTTGTAAATCCTTTTAAAATTCCACTTAAAACGATACACTACACAGTATAGATAATTTTTGAAACGGGGCAAACTACATGCAATGTAGAACCTACTCCTTTTACTTCAGAAGTTGTTTAAAAAGATTAAAAAACCTTTAGATAAACCATTATTGATTCATCTTAGGACAAACCCGAATCCACAAACAATACATTTGCAATAGTACCTACCCATTTAGTTGTTAAAATATTAAACTAATCACTAATTAAATTAATAGTAATATTTTTTCTTTTCAGGTAAGTTTTCATCAGGTGGATGGTGAAACATCATAATTGCAAAGTTAAACCTAATCGCATGTCAAAGTGTAATCAATAGTCAACTAGACGAAGGGTAGTCGACACCGTTTAACGGTTGTATGGCGCCAAAATACTAGACAACTACTTCTAAACACAGTAAAAGAAACCTTATAGACGAAAATTTAAGGTACGATTTTAGTTGAGTATAACAAAGAGGGTCTTTGGAACCCTTGGGATGGAAAAATAAAGCTCTTTAACAGTAATATTTGTCAATAGGGTCGTGGATTCGTGGCAGATGGATACTGTGCACCTGCATGTTGAAATTAGTATAACCGAGTTTTTTTATTAAAGTATTTATATTTAGAGCGCGTGTTTTCCCTGAAAAGGTTTTATTTTAAGCCGTGTTGACATGTTCAGTGAAATCATACAGAGCAGTATTTGATAACTTTCCGGACGTAATTCATCATTCATGTTGTGCTATCATATCAAAGAAAATTAGAGTCACGATATTTTCCCAAATGAGCTTGGATGCATACTGAAATGGTAAAAACTAGCTTGAAGGCAAAAACACATTTACCCCATAACTATGGTTATGCAAGTGAGTCTCTAAAATCTATGAAACCGATAGGGTTTATGGCGCGACATGACACGCGGGGCGCGGGGGCGAGCTACATGTGTCTCCTTTAAAGCGAAATATGTGTAAAACCGAATAAAAATTAAGTATACAAGAAAATTAACTAAGTAAATTTGATAAACCTACCTATAACCAACACGTGATACCTCCATACTAATAATGCGGTAGTAGATCTGGTTCCACTTTTCACTCTTAAACCGCTGAACTTATTTAAATGAAATTCTGTATGGCAGTCGATTAAGACCCACAGAGGAACAAGCATAGTATAGTTTTCATCCCAAAAGGAGAGGTTAGGTTTTGACATAATAACGCGCGCTGAAACAAGAGAGCCACCTAATTAAAAAGATTGTTGATACACGCCTGAAGCTACTCGGTTCAAGCCAACTGACCGTATCAACGCGAATAACCGATATTCTGAAATACTATGGATAAACTAACTTCCCCTTTCAAGTCTATTTAAAAATGCTTTCTATTCTACTTTCTCTAAAGTTATTTAAAATAAACAGAAGCAATAAAATTTTTGATAAAATCTGAAGCGATTCAGTCATAGTCATGGTTTTAGTTATTCCTTCACGGTTAGGCCGAAACGATACAAAAAATGTAACCATAACTAAATTGAACAATCTATGGCTAATCGGTAGCCGATTTGCAATGCTAATTGTTTTTTAATTATCAGTTATGACGAGTTTTTATTTTATATAGCTAACTACTTGTAATAATTTAGCACACCAACAAAAAACATTGTTTTAGTGTGTTTCTGACTTTTATAGCAATTAGTTACGTTACGAATCTCTGTTGCCAATGTGGCTGGAGGGAAACTAACTTCCGCCCGCGACTTCACTTGGGTTGTATTAGGATAAAAACTAGCTTGTCTGCTATTCCTGCTGCTTGACTTTACAATAATAAATGCCAAATTTAAATCTAATTTCTACTAGCAGTTTTTGCTTGAAATATTGAACAAACATCACACACACTGCTTTAAATGTAAGATTCTTTGAAAAATAGGACACATTGGCGTCAGGTTCCTTACCCCTTTCTGGTGAGTAATTTCCATTTATGTTCTTCTAATTCGCAGGCTTCGTTTTTCTGCATCTTAACGGAGCTATAAAGAATTATTATAATAAATCTCTAGTCAGGTACAACAGTGTAATTATTTCTATTCTAACTAACACACCAGATACTGATTGCCTTCATTAATTTTATCGTTCAATAAATACAGGAAATCTCGAAGTTTGTTTAAGCCCCGAATAAAATAAATATGTTGGCACATCTGCTTCTCAATGCATCGGCTGTCATTTTATACTGTCATCGCGTCCGTCTTTGAAGTAACCTATCACTCGAGAAAGTCATTATGAGCGAACGAATGAACACCGAGCGCGGGTGAAGCGGCCATCTTAGAATGGCTGACATTGCGTATTGAACCGTTGTGGCGTCCGGTAGTGCAGATGCAATAACGTGCTCGGTGAACGTTACTATTTAATCCAACGTAATCGTAACGATCTGTAATTAACTGGTAGAATTCATGATTGTGCTATCGAGAGATGGGGGTGAAGTGATATTTGCTGTAGTTATTTTATTGAAATACCGTCTTCTTACCCGATTATTCACGCCTACCTAAAGTTGTCTGCTAATCCTGATAATTTTTAGTCTAAAAAACCTTCGAAAGCCTTCATCAGAAGTTGGGATGTGAAGGGTAAAACCAACAGGAGACGGTATCTAGTCGAAGAAATAGTGATCCATGTGTGTTCAAGTGTTATATGGTAAGGTGGTTGCAAGAGGCCCAGTACTCCCAAGCCACGCGTTGACGGTTGTAAATGTAAAGCTGGTTGAAAGGGCCTCGTATGCCCGGGCCATGCTTCGGTAGTTGGTTGAAAGGGCCTCGTATGCCCGGGCCACGTTTAGGTAGTTGGTTGAAAGGGCCTCGTATGCCCGGACCATACTTTGGTACGTGGTTGAAAGGGCCTCGTATGCCCGGGCCACGCTTTGGTAATTGGTTGAATGGGCCTCGTATGCCCGGGCCTGTTTAGGTAGTTGGTCGAAAGGGCCTCGTATGCCCGGGCCATATTTTGGTAAGTGGTCGGAGGGGCCTCGTATGCCCGGGCCTGTTTAGGTAGTTGGTCGAAAGGGCCTCGTATGCCCGGGCCATATTTTGGTAAGTGGTTGAAGGGGCCTCGTATGCCCGGGCCATACTTTGGTAAGTTGTTGAAGGGGCCTCGTATTCCCGGGCCATGCATAAGTAGTTGGTTAAAGGGGCCTGGTAAGCCCGGGCCACTGTTGAGTAACTGTATGAAGGAGACTAGCATGCCCAGTCCATATTATTATGCAATAGCGATGAATTTGAGTTCGGTCAGGAAGGACCGAGCGTATGTTAATATCTATCTTTACTTTTTCATTAGAACAGGTAGAAAAGAATGACATGTCATCGAGCAGACTGATACTATGCGCACGAGGTCGTGCGATTCGTCAGGGTTGGCCGTGTTGGCACATCTGCTTCTCAATGCATCGGCTGTCATTTTATACTGTCATCGCGTCCGTCTTTGAAGTAACCTATCACTCGAGAATGTCATTATGAGCGAACGAATGAACACCGAGCGCGGGTGAAGCGGCCATCTTAGAATGGCTGACATTGCGTATTGAACCGTTGTGGCGTCCGGTAGTGCAGATGCAATAACGTGCTCGGTGAACGTTACTATTTAATCCAACGTAATCGTAACGATCTGTAATTAACTGGTAGAATTCATGATTGTGCTATCGAGAGATGGGGGTGAAGTGATATTTGCTGTAGTTATTTTATTGAAATACCGTCTTCTTACCCGATTATTCACGCCTACCTAAAGTTGTCTGCTAATCCTGATAATTTTTAGTCTAAAAAACCTTCGAAAGCCTTCAAATATGTTTAATTTATCGTTAAATGCTTGTAAGTATCATGTTTGCAAACAAAAGATAATTCTCTTTGTTAAAGATCGTTAATTACATCAAACAGTGGCGCTTGCGAGTGTTTGGGAAAGTGATTCATACATTTACTTGTATGTATGATAGGTAGGTATACACGTATTACTAACAAAGAATTGTTTTTAAGATTTAAATAGGCTAAATGGATTCCACGAATAAAAATGTGTAACATCAAGATTTTACACGGAAACCGCGAAAATGAAAATATGTTTCAAGGAAAATAGATTATCTAGATAATTCGTATGATAAAGTGGATGTTAATGATGTGGAAAGTATTTAGAAGCTTGTTGAAATATGTTTCTAGTTTCCTCCCGCGACTTCTAAAAGCATGCCAAAGGAACATAAATCTTATTGTATGGCTTTCCGCTCGCAGCATCGCACGCGTATTTACCTTTTGTATCGTGCCCAATACCACTAAAAAGCCTTCGTCAATAAATGGGATATCTAACAGTGCAAGAATTTTTCAAATCGGACCAGTAGTCGCTGTGATTAGCGCGTTCAGCCAAACAAACTATACCGGAATTATAAGTAATATGTATATTAATCAAGTAACAAATTACATGTGTGCCATCCTTTCAGCCGTTTTGCTGTAGAAAAGTAACATAAATCCATTTATCCTCACATAAAAACATAGTAGTACGGTTCATAGTTTTTAGCAGCTGGTGTTGTATTGTGACCGGTAACAAACAAATTAAAAGAGGTAAACTGATACCATTTGAAATACAACAAGGCTACTAGTGCGTAACTAACGACAGTTGCAGTGAACTTCCGCTGCTTGCCGGATGTGTGGCGCCAGCGGCGCTTGCGCCGGCACTCCGCGGTTTTCAGCTATTCACGCTACAACCGCGACGAACACCGGACGTCACGCGTCGATGATCTCGCTATTCATTACTGTGTAAACGTAATTTGTTTTGTAATTTTTAAAAGAATATGTATGAGATAAACGATACTGAGACTACTTTATAAATAAATAGACATTGCCTGCCTAATTGCTTTTAGAGATGTTTTAGGGTTAAACTAACCAATCCCTTAACTCTTGTAAGAAAGGACCTAATTTATTGTTCAATACTTTTTCTCTGTGGTATTTTTGGGGTTTCACTAAACGCCTGTCCCAACGCAATCTCAGCTGTTTCAAGCAGAATCGATAGCGGCACGCAACATAAAGATCAGGATGTATAACTCTGCTCAAATTACCTTTCGTTTCATAGAAGATAATGATAATAATATTTATCGTGATCTTCTATATTCTCACCTACCAAGTATTCCATTACTTTAGGTTATAACTTATAACCAAACACACACAGCACAGCAGTTTGGGTTTAGAGCCCTGTAAATAGAGTATTAAACCAACATGTCACGGTTTTATTGCAATGCATTTGCTAAACATGTCATATATATGCGTACAGCGACATTGCTTTTCGCATCCGAAGGTGAAGTAACACTGGCGCTATACCTTTGCAATAAAACTATTTACTCGCAAGATTTTAATCAATATGTGGGTGAGTACTATTAAAAGGAGAGGTACAATGACGCACCTCCGAAACATCTAACGTTCAACCGAGTATTCTTTGACGTCAAAATACCAAGTTATAAGTAAACATAGAATTATTTGGTTGTTGTTAGCAGCCAAAGCTTTCAACATTGTCCGTGGATGTTACCATGTGCGCGATACGTTAACAGTATAATAAAGTTTGTCGAGAATAATTTTAGCGTCTTGAGTCTAGACAGTCAAGCTGTAAGTTTCGAAACAGATGTTCATATTGAATTGTAAATGGTGATTCAATTTAGCAAGAGTTGGATTTATTAACTAAATGTATTTCAAAATTATGTGCCAATGTAAAGAAATAATGAACTTTCTAAAGTTGCGGTTTACAGTCATTTATTAAATGTGCATCGTCAATTTTTACAGTTACTTTTGCCAGTGTAACCATTTTACGAATAAGGTACAATGAGGCTATCTGGTCTCAGTGTCTCTTTAGCTGTATTAGTCACTCCTCGAACACAAATGAAGTAATCATTCCCTAATTTACCCTAATTATCACACATTACTTAATGGTAGTTACGACTTTGTTTCTTTTGTGATTACACAGAATTAATTTTCCATCTAGTCTCCCTATAGTCTATACCTATAATGATAAAAATGAATGACTGAATGTGTTGCTATGCGCAAAATTCGAAAACGGCTGAACCGATTTCACTAATTCTTTATTAGAATATTCCCTGAAGTATGAGGATAGTTCTTATGTAGAGAAAAAATAAAAAGGATTGCCTGCAAATTTGTAAAAACAAAACTTTTCTATACTCCTATAGGTACACACGATTCGTAATTATACAAAAAAGTCATTTTGAAATGTAATAGGCTGTTAGGCAGTACGAAGTTCACAGGGTCAGTTAGTTAATAAATAGTTTATACTAAGAGCAGAATTTTTTAAAACTTGTTAAAGACTATCTCGATACTTCAGGTTAATTCACTTAAACCCCATTAAAATCTGCCTATTCGTTAAACAATACTATGATGTCGCGAATTTGTACAATACCCCAGACATTAGACGAAATATTACTTCTCTTTCTACGGGGGTTGTCAGACAGTATTGCAGCACATTACGCCTCCTGTTAGCCGTAGGTTATGTTTACCTACTGTTGTATCGCCAATGTCGCCATCGCACTTAGCAAGTCAACAGGCGACGCGGCCTTTTCCTTGACAACTGATTTATAGCACTTGCGCATACGCCGCGGTGGTCTCTCATTATTGAATATCGATCAGGTATTAAAAATAAACCTCTTAGCCGGCTCGAGGTGATTAAAACCAGTGTTAGTGTACTAGTGTATCGAGTTATATAAGCTGTAATTAGAAGTCATGAAGACTTCAGCTTTAACAGCTTACGGTGTTGTAATAAGATGCTGTATTAAATAAAACTGGTATTAGTAATTAAAATTAGCTTTAGAGGTATCTAAATTTTCCTAAAGAAGTGAATGATTTCTGCCTGACCGCAAAAATATTTGAGAGAGTCAATCTTGCCTTTTAGCCCCCGACTATTAAGATGGTTGTTATCAGTTTGACGTGTGTATCTGTGAAAAATGAAACGCGCTTACAGGGTTGAGTAAATACCGGGTCACTCGTGTACTCGAAGACAGACAGATTATAGCTATCGGGAAACAGAGATGCCGGATGTTTCCTAAATTATTATTATTTCTTATAAAGTACAAGATTTTTTTTACAGATGTCAGTATTAAACCATGAGATGATATCATTTGGCAGAGGATTGTCGCCTTCTTCGAAATATTGTTTCATAAATAAATACATAATCACGCTACGGGTGGTCGTACATTATGCAATGTAATGAAAGTCTGTGGAAAGCGTACTGATTGATAGAAAGCGAATACATTGTTTATATCAACCAGGATGTTTTTTATCAAACGCGTTACAATTTAAGACGTACCTAATCGTAATCTTCGAAATTGGACCGCCATGCCACGCCGATGTATTTAAATACGACATTGATAAAGTTTTTCGCAAGTAGACCTTGTCACGGTCGCCAATTCCGAGAAATATTTCATCTATCGTTTTCCTTCGAATTACCAAAATTTCTCACTATTTCTCGAATAATAATACTTACATAAATGATGATACTATACAATCTTTGCATTTATTATTCTTCTAAGAAGTATTATCAACTTCGAATGCAGTGGATACGATCGGTTGAATTAATTGTTAAGCCTCCTTAAGGTCTATCAATTTTGTTAGGGTTATACATACTTAGTTGCGGAAACCCAAGCCCGCTACAATCTACAATCTACCATAGATATAATAAACTAAACTTTTGGTTATCTATGGTTGTTACTTTATACGTTACTAGCTTTCCCCCGCGGCCTGTGCGTGAACTTTATTTTATATCGTGCCCAGAAGTAAGATATAAAGTAGCCTGTAGCCTATAACCTTCCTCAATATATAGGCTATCTAATAGTGCAAGATTTTTTCAAATCGGACCAGTAGAACTTCCTGAGATTAGAGCGTTCAACCAAACAGCTTTGTAATATTAGTAGGTAGGTATAGATTGCACGGGTTCGTGTTAATTTGCATGACTTACCAAAATCGAAAGGTCATTAAATGGCTTAACAATTAATTATCTGAAGAGTACAGGGTATGATTATTTGATCATATAGACCCATTATTTTTGATCTAGTTGCAACTTCTCACTTATTTATGTAATAGCGATTTAACTAGTAAAAAGTTTTATTTTCGTATGCAATGTTCCCAATTCCCACAATTAATTCAATAAACCTTTGAAACACGTGTGGGCAGTGACAACTGAATTCTCGTTTGTCGAATCAACACATTTTTGTGTTGTCATATTCACACCTACGGTGTTACGCTCTAATAAACTGGTAATCCTTAGGTGTCAAATATAATGAGATCAAACATAGATTATAAAGTAGATATTTAAATTAATTAGCGACATGCTCTTGAAAGAAAATCTGGTCAATTGATCATTCTTACCATTTATGTCTTTCTCTGAAATTAGCGTTAGCAAAAACCATATTGAAAAACAATGTTACGAAAGTTAATCTTATTTCTAGTAAGTTTATAGGTACCTACATATTAAGCCATAACTAATATGTAGTTTATAAACAAATTATTTCTTCAATAAAAGGGTATAAATTAATATTTAAATAGGATTTTGAATATCTACGTACTAATTTAAATTCACTTTGCGTAAAATTAACTTTAAAATTCTTAAAAATCTTCAACTTATAGGTATTTGTGCTACGTGTGTGGCTCATTAATACTTGATGTTAAAACCTGATTGTAAACAAAATGAGTAAAATAGGTACTGAATAATAATATTTCATAAAGTCGACCGAAGCGTGGAAGCGTGCGAGCAAGACAACTTATCAGAAAGAGCGAACCTCATCAACCATTTTTAACCGACAAAGAGGGTTGTTCTGGATGTATACATACTTTATGTGTCTGTGCATCTGTATTCAAATTTGTTTTCACGTAGTGACTAAATGAATGGACCGATTTTGATAGAGGTGGCTCTTTTAGCTAGGTCGGGGGTTTTATTATTTTATACGTTACGTTTGAAATGAATTTTTTTTATAGATAGTCGCGCACAGAAGGTGAAGCGATTAGATCTGTTTTGTGGTCACCACGCTATCAGGTTGTCTTTACGAATTAAAGCTTCGTTCACATCTACCAGCACGTAGGTACCGTGTCAGACACGTACCGTGGCAAATAAAATAATATCCTTTTATACACTTTAGATAATATATCATTAATGTTATGTAATGCTTGCGAGGCGAAGCATGCCCGCGCAGACACGGGCCAGCAGCATGCACTGGCTAGCATTCAAAAACTTCAAAGAAAATTAAAAAAAAAACTTTTACTTAAAAAATCTTGTATTAATTTTATTTACAAGCTTTCATTTGATACCAATATTTTAGGGGTTGTTATGAAAACGAGAAGTCGCCATTTTGTACCGTCCGCCATATTGCATTCAAAATGGCGGCATTTATAAAATCTTTTATTGTCATCAAAACTACACGTGCATGCAAAATATTAGCTCAATAGCTTTAGTGGAAGTGGGTGAAATATTGATTGCAATATTCCAGGACATACATATACACGTGAAATCAAATTAAAGCTTTTAAAAATAATGTTTGTCTGTGCTGGCACGTGTCTGTGTGGTCTCTGCTATGTTACGTGCTGGTAGATTTTTTTTGGCGGATGGCTTAACTTAGTTGAACCTCAGTTCAAGACGTTACCGGACTCTCTAGTTTTAGGGGATCGGGGGGCATCGTGCTGGTAGATGTGAATGAAGTTTTAATTCTGTCTACCTGGTACTACCTACTGGTAATAACTACTAAACTAGTTTGGTAACAATAGACGCCACAAAGTCGTAATATATTCCTATAAACATATTATACAATTAAAGTACACCTACGCCAATTGTTTGTCACTATGTTAATACAAATGCAATACAGTAGCAGCAAAACTCAGTGGGCGAGGCGCCGCTGGTATTTGCATTAATTTTGCGATTAATAGAACCAGTTGAGTAGTTTGTTTTGATTTTAAATCAATTTACTAAATCAAATATTCGATTTAAATCAACTATTCGGCCTTATTAACGGACTTTTGAAAAAAAAACAGTTCTATAGGTTGTAGTTTTTCAAAGAGGTTTAGCCATATCTAACTCGCTAACAATGAACTAACTCCACAATCAAAGGCAAGGTTCGGAGTTAGTTCCACGATTAGTTATCTTCTTTAGGCTTTCGACTCCCTAAAACTAGATAGCATTCACTTGTTCTTTACCTGGCTGTCAAGTAGAAGCTCACCGGCTTAGGTCACGTGACCGCTCCTCGCCTGGTACTTGACTTGCTTATGGTGCAAATTAGCACGACTGGTCATTTTTCGTCTTAAATTAACCTGCTATAAGAGTTTATGACTCCTGGTCATGTAGTAGCTTTGTCAAACTCAATTCACTAGGATGGGCATTCCGTAGACTAGAAAGTAAGTGGCAGGACCAGGGAAAAAAGACGACCTGTTACACAAGATGGATGTTGTTTGTAACCATATTAGTACGGGGACCAATGTCACCAAACTCACACAAATAATTAAGATAAGATAAGATTGGTCGGTAAGATACTTGCTTTTCACGCCGCAGGTTGTGGGTTCGATTCCCACCCGAGACAAACATTAATGATGAACATTTGTGTTTGTGTCGAGTCTGGGTGTAAATATCTATTATAAGTATATATTTACAAAAAAAAAGTATTATATGTATAGTACGAGGGGGCGTTTTTATATTCGCGGAATGGGGGATAAAGAGTGGAAATAAAAAAACCAAATTATTTTTCCTTTTCAATATATTCACCTGCAAGACGAATACATTTTTCAGATCTTTCAATTAATTTATTAATACCCTCATAAAAAAAAGATTTCTCTTTGTCTACAAAATACGCCGAAACTGCCTCCTTGACTTCATCATCGGTGGTAAATTTTTTACCCCGTAGTTCTTTTTTCATTTTTGGAAACAGGTAATAATCACTTGGGGCCAGGTCTGGGCTGTAGGGTGGGTGTTCTAAAATATCGAAGCCCACCTTATGCAGGGCAGCCAACGCAACGCGGCTCTTGTGAACGGGCGCGTTGTCGTGCAAAAGCAACACACCTTTCGTCAATTTTCCCCGTCTTTTTTCCTTAATGGCTTCTTTAAGTCGCTCTAATATTGAAGCGTAGTATTCCCCGGTTATAGAAACACCTTTATCTTTATAGTCGATTAATAATATTCCTTCCGAGTCCCAAAAGACCGTTGCCATAATTTTCCCAGCTGACTGTGACACCTTAAACTTCTTAGGGGGTGCTGCGCCCTTTTTATGCCACTGCATGGAGTCTTGTTTCGACTCAGATTCATAATGATGAACCCAAGTTTCGTCTCCAGTAACAATTCGACTCAATACATCATCCTTGTCTTCATTACAGAGGTTCAAAAATGCACGTGAACATTCTACGCGCTGTTGTTTTTGGGGCGGCGTGAGCATTCTTGGCACCCATCTTGCACTGACCTTAGTCATGCCAAGATGATCATGAAGAATTTTAAAAATGGTTGTATCGGATACTCCAACCATTTCTGCGAGTTGTTTCTTCTTTAGTCGAGCATCTTCCAGTACAATTTTTTCAACTTTTTGTATAAGTTCTGGCGTGGTCACCTCGATACTCCTGCCCGGCCTCGGATCGTCTTCAATGGATTCCCTTCCTTGTTTAAATAAATTGTGCCACTTGTAGACCATGGTTTTTCCTGGACAAGAGTCACCGTAAACCAATGCCATCTCATTCATTATGTTCGCAACCGTTTTTCCTTGCTTGGTAAGGAACTTTATAACGGCACGATATTCGATTTTTTCCATATTTCACTTTTCACTCCCGATTATGTTGCTTGATTGACGATAACTCAAAGACTAATTGTCTAATTGCAATGAAACCTCGTATTTATACTAATTATGAGTCACTGAATACGTTACGACCCTAATGAGTGTAATCCCCCCCCCACAACCCTCTCATTCCGCGAACTTAAAAACGCACCCTCGTATATACCAGTTATCTGATTTCCATACCACAAGCTCTGCTTAGCTTGGGACCAGATGACCGTGTGTGTTGATGTCCCAAAAAATATAAATATATATAAATATAATCATTCATTACACACTAAAACAACTTCATTTAATTGGTTAACGCAATCTAAAGAAAACCATCCCAAATTGGAGCCATCTCGTATTCAACAATGTACCTTTATAGCAATGTTCCTAGTCACACTTCTCTTAGTCCTTTTTTAGGAGCAAAACCTATTCATAAATAAATATTAATTTTTAAATGTAATCGCACATGCGTCGCCTAATTTTCTTGAAACCTAGTTACGTAACATCTTGATGCTTTGCTCAGCTTTTAAATAAAAACACCACATCAAAATCGGTTTATCCGTTTAGACAAACGAGGCTGTTGTAACTGTTGCGTATAGGACACAAGCCACAGTCTCCTATCATTATAATATAATATAGTGGGACATTAACACACACGGTCATCTGATCCCAAACTAAGCAGAGCTTGTACTATGGAAACCATATAACTGGTAATATACTACATATAATACTTTTCTTTTGTAAATATATACTTATATAAAGATAACTGCACCCAATAATAATAATAATAGATAATTAATTATTTATTATTATTATGACAACAATAGAATGGAATCACGCCTCTAACATGTTGCTTAATGCTTCGTAATGCTTTTCAAACACTATTGTTGAAGATTATACTAAAACAAATAAGATTAACAACGACACTACCTAATTTTATATCAAATACACCGCTTTGCAAACAGTTGACTAAACATAGTTTGGTTTAGGCTTAAATGCAGGCGCCATTTGTTCAAATATAGTCTATATTACATTCGTGTAAAGAGAAACATCTATTCAGTAAACAGCGGACCAGCTGTAACATCTTATGGGTGTTATTCATAAAACATTAAAAAGCATCTAAAGTTTTTAGTTGTATTGGAACAAATAAAACTTATTTTTTACAATAAATAAAAAAGGCTTACTATAGCGAGTCTTCAGAAGCGTTATAAGTTTTTCACAAATAAAGAGTTTTAATTATTAGTATGAAGTTTGATCTTTAGTTGTGATCGCACGTATGGGTATAGGTAATATAAAGAGATTAAAGACAAACACTTGTTCATACACATATATCTTGACCCCCTAGCGAGTACGAAAAAAGTTTTAAGTAGTATGTACGAGTAGAGTAGGTATGTACGAGTTCGTTAATACGAAAAAAGTTCGAATGTACAATCTTGAGTAGGTAGGTACTTTCAAAGTCAAGTATTTAAAAACAAAATGCTCGAAATAATAATAAAATTAATTGAAAATATAATAAATCAATAATTAGTTTTTTATTCTAACTTATTCTCTTGACAGGTTTGTGACAGTTATTCGAAAACTTTTTTTCCTACTGATAAACTCGTAGGTACCTACCAAGAGTAAAAGTTCTGTGTGAGAATGGACCTATGGTATGATAGTATTTTACCAACAAATACTCCAACTGGTCTGTCTCATTCTTGTGCCTTATATTTGTAATAAAATGTTATTTACTTATCAACTTAACATAAATTAGCCTTGATGGACGATAGCCCACTCAACCACTTATTAAAATATTCTTTTGATTAAATTCGGAATTTGTCATTTAGCTAACTAAATAATGATATGCGGTTTTATAGTGGTTTGATGGCTTTATTAATACATAGATTAACATAACAGAAAATATTTATTTAGTTACTATTATAACAAGGAGATTTTCCTTTTTTGGTAAGTCATTGGGCCAATGTTTAGTTTTCTAATAAAAGCTGATTATATATTTATTGAGTGTTTTACGCTTATTTCTTTTTGTATTTTTGTGGTTGCTACGTAGCAAATACCTACTCTGATTTCGTACAAATGTAAAGTTATTTTAATACTTAGCGTCTAGGCAGTATCAGTTAAAAAATGGGAATAGAACCGAACCTTACATTAACCTTGAATTGATAAAAGCAAAAATAAAACACACGCATTCGGAAAGTAGGTACTGCTTCCGAACCAATTCCAAATTAATCGAAACCATTTTGAACGAAATATTAATTATTTGTACTGTACCTACATTACCTACTAAATATGCTAAAAAACTAGTTCGGAAAAAACGTAATAAAAAAAATGAAAATTACCTAATCAATGTATCCCATTTTTTTATAACTGGTGAATTAAGGGCGATACTCACCTCTCTGAACGCTATGTTATGTTTAAAGTTAAAACAATAAAACTCAATAATCTTAAACTATACAACTCGTAACAGTTAACATTCATAATAACAAAACAACATCCATTTTGATCCAATAGAAAAACAATGTAGACCGAATCGGGCCCGCTCCCATATTCCTTATAAATATTTTAATTTGACATTGCTGACTCAGCAAAATACTGCCTTTGTTTCATATAGCTATACAAACGGAATGAGCCCTGTCCCTACAACCATGTCTGTTCAAGTTTTATTTATCGTGTAGTTAGAAAAAATGTGTTTCAATTTAAAACGAGTGTGTATCTATTGTATTTTCTTTCTAATATAACTATTTTCTAGGCTAGCTTTTTCAGACATCATGATCACGGGGGCAGGGGGGCGGTATTTTACGATTATAATTTTTCACAAATCACAACTGTATACCTATTACGAGTTGACGAACTCGTAATAGGGATACGAAAAAAGTTTTCCAAATAGTTCTCCAACTTTTCAAAATACTTTTTCTATTTCTTTATAATGTTCATTGCAACGTTTGATAAAAACTAAATAAAATGCTAGAAATATAATAAAATTAATTGGAAATAGAATACATTCAGTTAATATATTGTTTTTTTTTTTGCATTGTAACTTATTATCTTGACAGGTTTATCACAGTAGGTATTTGAAAACTTTTTTCGTACTAACAACTCGTATTACTATACGATGGTAGGAGACAGCATTTCGTCGGTATTCAATGAATGCGGATGACACGGATGCCAGTCAAATATTCCAGTCACACTCATGACTTGATTTGGAACGGCATGTGTTAACCTTATTTTCAACATCGGCTAAAGCTTGCTGTTATGTGCGACTACTCGACGAGTCATATCTTCAATTTAGCCATACCTAGTTGTCATAAATTCGGCGTATGTATCCTGAATGTCTGTGCTGTACAAGTTTGTGACATAAGTGCTTGTAATGCGACTAAGGGACCGATTTTGATGCGATTTTTTCTTTAATAGGTACTAATGATCACACTCGCTTTGTTGCATACTAATCGCTTTATTATGTAGTATATTACCAGTTATGTGGTTTCCATAGTACAAGCTCTGCTTAGCTTGGGATCAGATGGCAGTGTGTGTTAATGTCCTACTATATTATTATTAATATTTATAATATCGGATTATTCACTTGCATGATGTTGAGGAGGAATGAGGAGTCACAATTCCGACCGACTCTCAAATTGTACGACTTTGTCTGGTGGGTGGTCACTAACCACAGGCGATTTAATTGTCACCTAATTTGCAAACTAAGGTGCACTCCCACGGACGAAGGGACACAGTACCCGGTTTGGTAAGTCGGTTCAGTTGTTTGACGCCCGTTGACAGTCAGACGGACAGACAGCCTTCAAGTACTTAAGGAATCCCCACGACAACTTTAGCACATCCTTAGTATCTTTAGCACACACCCGATAATGACTTACAAATGTCTAAGCAATACCTAACACCAACACTTAGTAACACATCATAACTCAATTAGAACGTAAATATGTAAACAACGTCATCTTGGTAATTACTACAGACACTTTAAAAGATAACACAATATACTAGGTAATTTGTTTACACTTTAAAGCTCTAAAACCATTGACACTAATGTAAGTAAAGTAATAAAGTAGCAGGGGTGAAGAGACACACGCGTATAACACGACCGGCTTCCCTTTAGGAATTGGTCAATATTACGTACTTAATCAAATATTCTGTAACGCTTAAAAGTTTTAAATACCATCAAAATTGCAGTATATACTTCTTAGTAAGTTTAAACGTCAGCGTAGGTATAAGAAATACTAAACTTGTCAATGTTTTGCTCCGCCTTCCCTTTTCCAAATATCGACCCTTCGCTACTAGTAGTTACAATAACACCAACAAAACAATGTGCATTTCCGTGCCGCGTGTTTCTTCCTTCACCGGGCGGGTCTGTCTGTCCTAACGACTCTTAGGAGTTAAGGAAATAGAGAGTACACTTGTGTCCGTGCACTATAATGTCTCCTGCATACTTTGCAAATCAGCTTAGACTAGCGGCGGTATCCGAAAAACGGCTAGGAAGGATTATGATCAATCTGCATCAGCAATCTTCAACAATAGCTGACTTTCTCTTGATCCTCGATCTCAATATCACTATAATACGAATATGTTGAAATATTGAGGCCCATTGTTAAGTTAATCTAGCTTGTGCTCAACTATTATTGCATAAAATTATTTACAAAATTCAATGGAGTATAAATTAATATCCATGTTTATAAATGCGCCACTCAAGGGTCAAAAGCCAACAAATACGCAGATCGCATCTGCAATAGTCGCTACATTATAGCTTGATGCCCTAGAAAGTCCTACTTTCGTAAGCTCTTCATTCGTTAGGGCTATTATCGAAATACAGGCAGAGATTATAGAGTTGCAGCACCTGCTACACACTACATTAGCTTTATTTACACAAGTTTTATACCTACATCTGCACCATACATGCACGGTGGTTGTTAATGCTATCCGTTTTCAGCACATCATACCTGATGAGTTCAGAGATGTCCTTCTAGCTGGTGTCTCCCAGCATTTCCACTCAACCCCGCTTTGTCAAACTTCTATCATCGATCTGATTTATCCTTTCTTTATGACCATATTTTTTTCTACCTGGGTCACCATCTTCTTTCAGACCACAGTGTTTTTGTATTACTTCCTCGTATTAATTACGCAGCCAGTAAGTAGTGAGTTGTAAACAATTAACTAACTTATCGCTAAAGATTTTAACATAAGCTCTGCATAATTAATAACCTCTTCTCTCTCTTTACGATAAAGTTCTAAAACATTTCGATAAAGATTAATAGTCAATTTACTAAAACTAAAATCAACTAGGAAGCTAATTAACAGAATTTCGCCACAATGGATCCTAAGAATCCAATGCCGATAACCGTGCAAAATGTTGAAGGCGCCAAGGTAAAAAAAAATAGAAATATGGTGGGAAAAGGGAGAAGATGAAGTCATATTAACGACAATATTATATTTTTTTCGCATAATTAATTCATTGCATGTAGAACTAATACCGAACGAAAGGTTTAGCAGAGTAGACCCTTCGCTTTCTATAATTACTGTATTACCGGTTACGTCTTACAACATAAATAGTCACTAAACTTTTACTGCCTCTCAAACATTGGCACTTCAACACGTGAAGGTTTAATTATGTACTATAATTTACTGTAAATTAGTTTTAAACACTTATAAAATACTGGGTAGTTGTTTATTGCGTTTAATATTTCCCTGCTTTTGCAGTCTTGTTAGAAAACCTATTTCCGTCACCGGTGTCAAGTGGAGATAGTTCCACGCCTAATTTTATCTAAATCGATTTAAAAGTTTCATCGTGAATACTGAATATTAAACCAACAGATATCCAAAGTTACTTCCGCAATCTAATCGAATTTGGTATTTGACATCAAGCATTCTCCAACTTGACACTGATTTTAATTCCTAAAATTCGATATTCTAACGAAGGTGTGGTGATAATTCCGCGTTTATGACATTAAACCGATATTAAACTTACGTGTTATCGAAGTACACTACTCGAATTAAAAATACAGATGCTCTTGAATCTGAGCCAAAAACATCAAATGAGTTAGTTCCAAAATGAAAGTGAATGCTGAGTGGCATCTGGAGGGGTAAAATTAATTAACAGAAACATGGAACATTACTATCTAACAACTCACCTGAATTGTAGGCAGAGGTGAATATTACCCACATTTCCCTATCGATTCCCACTAAGCTATCATCGGTTTCCAAGATACATAGGATAGCACAAAAGATGCACTACGATAGACAAAAAATGGGATACAAAAATTATCAAAAGATAAGATTTAATTTAAAAAAATGGAACTTAAAGAATCTAGCACCAGTGTTAGTCAATCAAAGCAAATGAGTTCAAAAAAACACGATGGGTTTATGTTTAGTTTAAGTTACTGAATCATCAGATTGACTTTATACACTCTAATTCGGCATAGACTTTGAGCAGAATTGAAAGTCACGAAGTGGTCATCAGCTTTTCATATTTCTAGCCATACGCCATGTTAAAAAAAAATGTTTCAATCGCTAATTTATTTCATTGTAACAACCGATATAAATCAAGTAACATGTAGTAACATGCCTGTTCATATGCACTTGCATCAGTGAGTCATCCTTTATCGTCTACTGCATAAGCTCCTGTTCAGAAGTACAGAAGTCTGCACAAATTGTTTCGCGTTATCGGACAACGGATGTGTGGCTATCAACAGCAATATCAATTACATGTTAATATCGGTTTGTTTTATACTTTCAAAGGAAACAATATAACACCTTTGATAAGTTTTCAATCACTTTTATAGTTGTTATTTGAGTTCATATCATTATCTTGATTTATTGCCAGTCATTACCTGCCGAAACAAATGTGGCATTTTTAAAAGTAGGTACTTGTATTTAATGACTATGTACATAATATAGATCATTAGTAACAGCAACAGCTCGTATGATAAGAATAACAACAATAAAACTCTTGTTATTCGATTGAATAAAGTCACTGATAAACGATAAACTTGGATGCTTAATGTCAAGCCCCTAATGGGATTTGGCGATAAAGAATTTCAAGACACAGAAATTCAATTAAGCAAAGGTGCTGTTATCAGAAACGGCAAAGGTGGGCGAACAAAAAGGGCAACAGGGACCACAGATCGCCTTGTCTTAGTCTTATCTTATTCACTCATTTGTCGGCGACATTCCCGGAATGGCGTCGGCGGATGGTCTAATTGACTTTAGTCGCCCACACTGTATCATAGCGCCATTAAAGTCTGTCCTCTAGGAGCCCCTTTGTTCTATACTTACAGGTTTCAACAGGTACATTTTACCTGCGCATATTTGCCAAACAAGGGGCGCTATTTTTTCAATACAATTTCTAAGTTCAATTTTACCTGGAACTTTTTGCTCCGACTTCTTAAGTGGGTTTAAATACACTTGAAATATTATTGTTTCTGGATTTGCTTCGTGTGGTCAGGAAGGTAATTACTTTGTGCTCGCCATTAGCGTGTCGGCGTAAGTGATTAATAGCCTACTGGGTCTTGAAAGCTTAGTACTTGGTCTAGTAAATTGTCTGTATTTACTGCTGCCGCCAATTTCTATGCTTTACTCGACTTGTTAATTACCAACCAACCCACACGAATCGTACTTTCCTCATCACCTACAGTAATTTGACCGTCAACAAACTCAACTATTTAAATAGTAGTAGTAAAACAATTGTTGTTTACTATATCTCTTCAAATTGTCTCTGTATTGCTAAGTAAATTCGTGACGGTACTTATATTGTTTAGTTCCTTTTGTTTCGTCACTGGACGAAGTTGGTCGCTGACTCATCGTGTACCTGTCAGCGGCGCCACTAATGCCACTCCATCATATTGTGTCACTCGTTTCTCAGACACTCATTACCCTTAATGGAATTTCAAGTGCTCAGTCGCAGTATCTTTAATAAATAAAGTCCAGAGGAACTAATAAAAAATGTTTTGAACAATTATCAAATTTTATTTAGTAACTTCTTGTGTGTCGTCTGACTGTTTCTGAACTACATTTCTTTTATAGTACTTTCATCTAATTAACTTCTCGTGTAATGCTAAATATCATAATACAAAGTGAGTATCGGATTGAACTATTTCGATGCACTCAAGTACACTTCACTTCAATTATCCTCTAAGTGCCTTATACCAGTGTCGCTTAGCTTTTACCGTCTAAAATTACTTATCGGGAGCACTTACAGGTTTCCGTTACCTAATGTAGACTTCCGTCGACCTGTAAATCGAACTAGACGGTTATAAATCTCGCCGGGTTGGGCCCGCTCTGATACGGCTAAAAGCTTCGTCCCATTATTAAAAATAGGCCCGCCCTAAGTTAAGGTTCGTGTTCGTTGATAAGGTTTTGTAGTTTTTGTGGAAGAGACGACATCCAAAGAAAAGATAGCGGTGCATCAAGCCAAGATAAAACTCGGTCGCAGGATGCTTTTAAGAGGTTTGGATACCGAGATTAGAGTGGGCTCAGATACTGCAGGTACGGTCGCATATTTGTTTTACGATTTGATTGCGAGGCGGTAGTTTATTTTTCTGATAAAACACACATTACTCGTTGTGTTAGCTAACTCCGCCGATAATTTCGAGTTATATAAAGCGTTATGTTCCAAATAACGAACGTAATACAGTCAACGGCTGGGCAACATCTGTTATCGCATTGAAATTTACGTTTTTCGTCTATCAACCGCACCTGCTTTTGAATTAAATATATATTAAAAGCTCCATTACTTTACCATCGTTATTATCATCAACGTCCGCTGTAAGCAAAGGGATTCCTTATAAATCCTCTAATGTATTGGAATATTTATTTAGTTGAGTGTAAGCAAAGATAAGTGTCGATTGTCCATTTGTAGAGGGGTTTTCAAGTAGTTGGTCTACAATTTGGATGTTCTTCGATCGGTTCTCACACGCATGTTTCGTGTCTGTATCTAAAGTTGGCTCGCTGCTTCCGCGTTATTGCTTAGAGTTGGATTTAATTGAATTTACTACTGGCCAGGGCATCTGTCCGAACAACTGAGATATTTATCACTGCGCTTGCTTCATGTAACGTGTCAAAACAAACGGGAACTCGCTCGCGGATATATTTTTCAATATCGTCTACTCGCTCTATTGTATGTTTATAGACAAGGACAGTGGTAATGCCAATGGCTGCGATCAAATGTGATATAGACTTTATATCCCTCAGTCAAAGTATAATTTAGACTGTTTCTCACCGCAACACTTTCAAAGTATCGTAATGACTCGCTACGGTCGCATGAGCGCATTCAAAGCAACTTATTTATTCAGAAACGTTGTATTAGCATCTTTTATGTTTATAATTACTGTCTTATTGCTTTGAATTAAGGTGCAATGTGGTGTGTTTACTTAAGTCATTTGTAGATGAGGTGTGCGCGTGCAACTCTTATATCCTTGCGTCTCGTCGCCGTTGGCGCCGGCGCCGCACTTAGCGCGCTATTTTTTCCCGCGGCGTACCACGTTATAGTCATAATTTATTCATTAAAGCCGTAATTTATTCTTAGTATACTTTACGACCCGTATAATTTTATAGTTCACAACCATCATTGTGGAATCTTGGCCAAAATGTCGCCAGATTTCCTAAACAAGTTGGCATTTTTTTTTTTCAAGCTTGCTAGGCTTGATTGACACGTGACTTAAATCAGGGAGATTATAGGTATCGGGAAACAGATTCAGCAGCGAATTCCACAACTTGGCAGTTTTCACTATCAAAGTGGAAACAAAATGCGTACCCGTGGTATTTCCACCATAATATTGGCAATATCAAGAGTTCATTGAAATCACATAATGAGTATTATAATTTTGTTGTATTCACACGCGCGTTAACCGCAACTGTTGACCTCGACCCGCAGCGTCTATGTCTAAATCAGGCTAACCTTATAACCTAAATGAAATTAGGCCTGTTGCTAGTTGCGAACCAACTGATTGGATTTGAGTATGTTTGTTTAGATTAGGTATAGATACTTGCTCTAGAAATGGATTATGTAAACGTAGTTCTTGAGTATTATAAAATAGAATGTGTTTATTCTCTCTGTATAATCCTAACGAAAATCTGTTTCAACAATTCAGTAGTCTAAATTAATAATGCCGTCATATTTTTAGACTCTGTGGGATATCTTCCTCAAATAGAATATTCTGGTTTAGTTAAGTAGACGCACATAACATTTAGACCAGTATAGTATGACCTCTTGATCTTGATGCTTTGTAACTTGATTGATCTAGTTCTGGGCAGTTGCGGGAGGGGGGGAAGGTCTTTTGATTTTTTTATATCTACGCGTAGAGTGGTGACAGATGTTAATGTATACTGAATGCTTTTGTAACGTCAGCATAATAAGTTTCATTAACGACTACAAAAGTATCTTGAAAGAGATGATTGAGTTTTCATTTTGAGATACTTACTTAGGTAAGTTTGGTTTGTTGTTTTGTATGTTTTTTGGAAATAATTTTATTTGAAGTTTGAAAACGATGATGTTCCTTTTTGCACGTTACAGTGACGAATTGAAAATATTTGAGTATAGTCTGAAATTTCATATTTTGTGCGTTATTTTGACGGAAATGCTTATTTTGTTATATAAACTAGCACCATGTGTAAATCTACTAAATAATAATAAAATTTCCTAGTTTTCGTAAAGAACACTACATAAAATGTTGCCAGTTGCAATATTAGATATAATTTCAGTCAAATATCCATCAACAGATGATACGGTTTTTAATACTATAGTTATTATAACTTACACTTTTAATGATCACTGCCGTCGATTTTTTTTTGCTAACGCTACTCCTGCCATATGCTTGTTGACTTTGTACAGTGGCGTATTGCGCTGTTGTTTATAAGTTGTACACTGTAGCGGCTGTAATAATAAACATATCTGCCACTTGCGCAGGAGTTTTGTTTAAATTCAGATTTTTTTCTTTTTGATTTAATTTTGTTTATCTAGTTGATAGCGGCCCGCCCCTTATCCGCACAGGTGCAATAAATTGTGCTATTATATCTAAAAACCGGTATGTCTTAGAACTCCACCAGCCTATTTATTAAGGTCTCCCTCAATTGCATTATTGACTGGGGGAAGATACGGGTCTTCATCATTTAGTTTCCCACTACTGGACACGGGCCCACGGTCCAGGTCCAAACTAAAGGGATACAATACTTCTCTTTCTAAGTTTCGATTTAGGGTCTGTCTGTCATTGGAATAAACACACAGTTTAAACTTTCACAGAGTTTCTATTTCTAGTAAAATTATAATTTCTAATTCAATACTAACTTTACTGACGCTAATCAAAAAAAAATTTATGAAATAGAAAATTCTTAAAAATTTCAACTCGCGTTGACCCTTTTTTAACTAATGTCATTTATTCTAAACTACATACAATCACGCCTTGCCAATGAGGGTAGGCAGAGACTAAAGAGCGGTACTTGCTACGATCTAAATAGACTTCCTTATCCTAGTATAGGTTCATGTATCTAGTACGCACTGTCGTTTTTGACATCACCGAAGGTAATATTATTATTTCCTACTATTATAAATGCGGAATTAATCTGGATTGTCTATTACTACGCACTAACGCTTTTACGCCTAATCTACTGAACCGATTTAGATGAAATTCGTAGTAGTAGTAGTATGGAGTTTATGTAGTTTGAGACCCGACACCAAGATGTTTTTTTTTTATCGATAGCACAATATGAAGGTAATGATTTTGCACGATAACTGACATACGGGTGGAGCCGCGGGCGGAAATCTATAATAAATCGGAAATATTAATTATGCCGTTGTTATTGTCTGATAATCTTATGATAAAATTCTCTTCTTTTCAGGTATGTAATTTGTGACGTCTCCGGCTTATCGATGGGGAACGTCGATAACTTGGTAATCAATATTTTGTTGCTTCATAATATCGATAGGTACTAATAAGCGGCAAGTGAGGTATTTTATGATAATTGTAATAATTATCTTAAATATGATTATCTATGAAAAATATTTAATCTTTGCAGTTATAAAAACTAGCGCATTTCTAAAACTCCCAACTGTATTCGTTGAGTGGTCAGTTAATTCTCAATACTTTTTCATCCGCGGAACCCGAACTCTCGACTTTGACGGCTAAAGACGAACACGCTATCCACTACGCGAAACAGGACCGAAACTTTCAAGCAGTTTAGTTTCAAAGCTGTATACGATAACAGTTTTTGTTAATTTAACACAATTTTGATATTTTTAGTTACTTATAAGTGAAATCTAAACTTTGTTACCGTTAGAAAAGTACATTTAGTTTAATTACATCCATGTGAACGCAGAGCCGGTCGTTTAGTAATATGTATTTCGAAACAGGTTAAATTCTCAGTCAATTTACCCACTTAACTACAGCTAAATAGCTTCATTGTTTTACAAACATTCGCATATTAAACAAACACGCGAAATCAATGATAATAAGCATTTATTTGCATAACAATTAACAATTGGCGTTTTTTTAAGCCGACAGTAGAAAGGACACGGTGCATTGTTAGCGAGACGGCGCCGTCGCAGGCGCCTGCGCATCCGCTAGTGACGTGCTTGTGCGTCGATACGACAGTCATAATAATCGATCAATTTCGACTAGACAATAGTGTGTTGCCTTTTCGGTGACAATATTACGGGTTGATTATTGATGTTTGAGATTGAATGATTAAACTATATTTTTGCAAAAGTCGGTTAATCAACATAATATGTCTCAACACGACTACTATTGCCCATGAGAATTTTTGTGTGCAGCTTTAAATACTTTTTGTCTGTTTCGGGTTTAGTTAGTGGTATCATTAAGAGTACCTATATGTAAAAAATCAATACAGTACAATTTAATAAGAATCTATAGGCATTGAAGTGGGCTGAGATGCTTTTATTTGATTACTCGATGCACAGTACATCTCGTAGTTACAAAGTACTGTAAATAGTTGTAAAAAAAATGTAAATTTTATTTTGGCGTTATTTTTATTCTGTGTTTTTATTTTGAACATAATTACAGCACTGAACTATACTTATTATGTATTTACTTGGTCAGAAATGATAAATTAATGTCAGTCACGAGGCACATAATTTATCGATACTACGATGCACTCTGTCGCGCTCCGCTTGGCTTGTCGCCTGTCGACCTCATTCCTACCGCGGTCGGCGCCTGTCGGCATCGACGATTAGCATCACTGCACGCACATCACTATTATCTTTTCTACTTTCCGGTGCGATAATTGATTTACCAGACACTTTTTTACTAAATTGTATTTTTGTAAGTACACCCATTTTTCGCTCTACTTAGATAAATAGTAGGTTTAAAAATTTGCGTCTTTTCGGAGCGAAATTGCTTATTGTAAATAGAGTGTTCATTATTTACATCATGATATGGAGGTCATTAGCACACTGTTAATCATTGGTTTAGTTTTACAGTTCGTATTACTAGCTCCTATATCTGTAATTGTCCGCAACGCTGGCGCCACTGTTCTCTGGCTGTCTGCCACTGCATTAATATGTCATTACACTACAACATTAATAAATATAATGATATAATTTTACTATCATGTATCAAAGTTGTCATAAATAGGAGAAACTTAATGGTTAAAGTCAAAACTATGAAAGTGTTGAAGTTTATGTTTTGAATACGAGCCATAATTTTCACGTGTTTAGGTTATGAATTATTGAATTAATCGAGGAAACATTTTGACTGATTTCTAGAAAAACCATATACACCCTCTTGTTAATCTTTTTTTTTTCAAAACTGGCCTATCATCCTGTTGTGCTAAAATTATGTTCTATTTCTAATTGTGAGTAGTTATCGATTAAACTTCTGTCATTGGCGTCGGAGTGCCGGACGGGCCATGACTCGTTTTATATGCACTTGGCTCGACGCCACCGGTGACCTCATTGCGTGACCGTTTTTGGCGCCACTGTCGTATGATCGCTATCGCATCGATGACATGCCAAAAAGCGAACTTTAAGATCTATATCGATATTTGCAAATTAATGTAATGCGCTGCACTACGTACTGAATGCCTACTGCTGAATTTAATTGTATGAAAAACATTGAATTAAATTCTTTTATTATAAATAAATATTTTACTTAAAATATTTAATACAAAAATTCTGTTTTCCGCTTACTGCCTGCCAGTTTTATGGTTATTTGAGTGATTAATTGTTTGTTTAAATATTCCTAATTATATGCAAATAAATTAATTTCCTTCAAGTGTAAGTAAATACCTACAGTAGTTTATTTTATAAAGCTATTTAGCGAAATTAGAGGCTGCTATACTAACGACCGCGTGGGTGGGTTTTACAAGATTTAGCATATGACAAGCGCCAACCGTCTATATTTATGTAACTACGTTCATTTTATTATACTGGCCTATTGTAAATTAATTTTATGGGCCTATAACATTCTGTTATGGTGTTACCATACGTATCATTAATTTGAAAGTCGATTGATTTGATAAAATAATTAAGATGGTCAGTGAGCCTAGCCGTAGCCCACCTTAAAAGATGGTTAGTAGATGTCACTATGCCAATTTCTTTCCAATTGAATTGATATCAGAAAAAAGGTAGGTATTGATTTAGATACCGCTAAAAATATTAGTAGTCCATACCTAAGCAAGTTGTGAGCTATGAAATGGTAAAATAAATATATATTTTAGGTAAACAACTTTGTAGGCTTAACTGATTTACTCAGTAGATCTAGCCATGTTTGTTTAACTAGACTATTTTTTGCTTAGACTAGTACGGGCGAGTACCTACTTAAGGGTATCCATAACCTAACATTTTGATTGTGTAAGTCGCCACCTACGACATGACACCTTTTGTAAAACGTCTTAGAAGAGAAGATAGAACACAAGCATGGAAGAGTCACACCATGGACAAAACCAAACACAAACATGAACAAAAATAAAAAAAAAATTGGTTGCCTGTAAATTCGGTATACGGGCGAAAGTTTTACGTGACAACGACTTTGAGTGGTAAAATAATTTTAATGTGAATATTCATTCGTATAGTAGGAAGAAGGATGAAACATAGTTGAGTGGGAGAGAGACGCAAGGCATTCGGCGGGCCTCTCTCTCGTTCGGTGACTCATCGTAACGTTACCGAGCGTTACACTTTTTCATAAGTGCCTCCCAGCCGCAACCTAATTTAAGACGTTGTCACGTCAAAATTGGTTGCCTGTAAATTCGGTATACGGGCGAAAGTTTTACGTGACAACGACTTTGAGTGGTAAAATAATTTTAATGTGAATATTCATTCGTATAGTAGGAAGAAGGATGAAACATAGTTGAGTGGGAGAGAGACGCAAGGCATTCGGCGGGCCTCTCTCTCGGTTGGTGACTCATCGTAACGTTACCGAGCGTTACACTTTTTCATAAGTGCCTCCCAGCCGCAACCTAATTTAAGACGTTGTCACGTCAAAAAATTGGTTGCCTGTAAATTCGGTATACGGGCGAAAGTTTTACGTGACAACGACTTTGAGTGGTAAAATAATTTTAATGTGAATATTCATTCGTATAGTAGGAAGAAGGATGAAACATAGTTGAGTGGGAGAGAGACGCAAGGCATTCGGCGGGCCTCTCTCTCGTTCGGTGACTCATCGTAACGTTACCGAGCGTTACACTTTTTCATAAGTGCCTCCCAGCCGCAACCTAATTTAAGACGTTGTCACGTCAAAATTGGTTGCCTGTAAATTCGGTATACGGGCGAAAGTTTTACGTGACAACGACTTTGAGTGGTAAAATAATTTTAATGTGAATATTCATTCGTATAGTAGGAAGAAGGATGAAACATAGTTGAGTGGGAGAGAGACGCAAGGCATTCGGCGGGCCTCTCTCTCGTTCGGTGACTCATCGTAACGTTACCGAGCGTTACACTTTTTCATAAGTGCCTCCCAGCCGCAACCTAATTTAAGACGTTGTCACGTCAAAAAAGTCCAAATACCTAAAGGAAAAGGTTAGTGTCATGTCGTATCGGGTGAATGAAACTGCCAAATGTACCGACATGGGTCTTAAGCTCACATTAAAAGAAGTAGTATTTACTCAATCAAAATGTAAGGTTAAGCCAAATTTTATATTTGCCATACATACAAATCTTTCAACAGAGTAACTTATCAATTAGATACAGAATGGCAGTGTGGCACTAGTGTTTGCGCAAATTAAGATGGACTTCTTATCCCTCTGGAGACCTAT
The DNA here is from genome assembly GCA_936450015.1 of Meganola albula. Lineage (NCBI taxonomy): Eukaryota > Metazoa > Arthropoda > Insecta > Lepidoptera > Nolidae > Meganola > Meganola albula. The sequence goes on along the minus strand of OW388155.1, from coordinate 3,594,333 downwards.
GGAATGTGTACTGCCACGACTGAAGATGGGCGCTAAAAAGTTCAACGTGCTCTTCGAAGCACGGGGTTGCGACACTGCCAACTCCAGACTACCGCAGAGATATAAGAAATGCCCAAAACCTCACTTCGGGCCAGAAAAGAAAGATTACAAGAGTGAAAGATTTGACTTGAAAAACCATGAGTAGGTTATCGATCGTATCGAAATACGATTATAAAGTTGCAACAATTCTTACTTTATATTATAAATGCGAAAGTAACCGTCTCTCTGTAGCGCTTTTACGCCAAAACTACTAAACTGTTTTAGATGAAATTTGATAAGTATGGAGATAGTTTGAGACCCCGGGAAGGATGTAAAATAGTTTTTATCCGACAGCGCGAAAAGAAGTTAATGGTTTTGCGCAATAACCGACATACGCTCGGCCGGAGTCGCGGTTGGAAAGCTAAAATAACATGTTATAGGTATGTATTGTTTGTGCAAAACGTTTACGACTAACATTATTTAACTTTAATAGATATTCAATAAGTTTTACTTGTCGTAAAAATAAAGTGCTTTCTGGAAAATAGTTTCGAAACTCTTTTAGAAGTACATAACTCTTTGATAGCAGTCTTCTTTTTAGTTGTGCACTCGAGTGTGGTCGTGGTTGGTAGAAGGTTTATTTTCATGAAGACTTGTCAATATGGTCATGCCGTTGTTGACGCTAAAGTCTAGATTTTACAGAAAAAAATATTGTTTTTTTTAATGTATATTTTAAGATATTAGAAAGAGGAAAGATTTTATTGTTTGTTACGATTAAACTGAAAAACTGCAGAGCAGATTTTAAAAATTCTTTCACCATTAGAAAGCTACATCTTTACTGAGTAACATAGACCATATTTTATATTATAAAAGTCAGGGATTCGTATGAAAACTTCGATAATGTAACCCAAGGTTTATAGTCGTTTAAAAGTAGCATATAGATGGTAACCGGTCAACTGATGGTAGCATATGGACGCTCACAACACCAGTAGGAAGACTCGCGCGTAAGACCTTTTAGATGTTTAGTTACTAGTTGAAACTCAACTTGAGTTCATCTTGAGTTCTATTTTAGATTATCACAAAGTCGTTCATTATGAGACACTCAGACAGACCAATTAGAGTCTGTAGGATTGTTTTTACGACTACTTTCTTAAGTACGACAGACGCCCTTAATTGGTTTGTTCGGAATAGCTCAATAGCCAATACTTCGGCGTTTGGTGTATCTGTGATGGTTCTATTTTAGTTAAAATGAAGATTTTATGGTTTTAGAATTTAAATTAAAACATAGATGGTGTTTTCTATCTCATTATGTGATTACAACAAAGATCTTTTACGCACGGTATGCGTTTCAAATAAGACTGGAAATCCGCCATCTTGGATCGGAGAATAGTCAATTTCACATTTTTAGTACGGTGGGCAAAAACCAAAAACGTTTGTTAGATATAATAATCACATCTAAATAAAATCTTGTAATAATAAAACAATTCTTTATATTTAGGTTGTCTTCTGCACCAAACTACAAAACTACTGACCCCATCACCCGAGCTATCTGGTATCATTTATCAAGCTTATTAATAGTTTTGATATAAAATTAATAGGGCAATCGTTTAACGTGTTGCTAGCGGCTATTAAAACAAAGCATTTTTCGCTACCCACGCGTTTTCTTCTGTTAATTTTGTAATGTTTTAGTTAGATATTAGATATTATAATTATATGAAATAGTAATTAGTTGGTTAATTGACAACATTATTTTTTTCAACACACTTATATTATTATTTAAAATGAAAATGATCGCAAATAAGGGCATCCATATATTTTTTTTTGAGAAATTATGTATGTCGTTTCCGTTTATAATTTTTATTTGATAAAAATTAAATGCTGGCAAAGTATTAGCCGTAGCTATAAATAGTACCTAGTCATCACAAGTTTTTTTGGTTTTTCTTTATGATCTCCGTGCTAAAGTGATAAAAAAATTAAATATTTGAACTTAAAATAGGATAATATAGAAATTTTATATTAATGTTAGGGTGTTATAAACTATGAAATGTCATTGTGATCCATTCGTCTTATCCATTACTTCTGCATACTCAGTTAATAATTTCTAAAACGAACTCTGCCTGATATTTTTTAAGTTTTCTGTAATTTCACTAATAATTGGAAATCATTCGTAACGAGAATATACTGAATATTGTCTAACATCAACATTGTTTAACATCAGACAAGTTGTAGTCAAGCGCAACCCCCTTTGGAATAAAAAAAAACTTAGACCTATTTTTGGTTTTATAGATAAATATCTAGATGACCGAGCTTCGCTCGGATTTTTTTTTTAAATGACATTTTCAAAAAATGATTCCTAGCTAGATCGATTTATCGCCCCCGAAACCACCTACTTATATACTAAATTTTATGAAAATCGTTGGAGCCGATTCCGAGATTCCAATTATATATATAGATATATTACAAGAATTGCTCATTTAAAGATATAAGACATAAATTATATGTATGTTTAATAGTTTGAAAGCATTGTTTAGTCTAGTAGATTCATTCATTAATTTACGTAAAAGATACCTCTAATAAAAATTTGAATAACCCAATGTTTGACATATCTAACACATTTTCTTTTGACTAATTGGGCGTGTGCACTGCACAACAAAACACGATACAAGCACAGTCTTATCTCTTTCTACTCATCCCTAAGCGATAGAGAGAGACAGACTTTGTAACATTTTTTCTTGTGAACGTTTCGCCAGTGGAAACTAGGGGTAAGAACCATCCTTCACTCCAGCTTTCAAATAAAAAAAAAACACAGAAACACAGAGACTCCGAAACCCGCATCAAACATCCTTCATTTGTTTTTGTCAGGAGTTAAAAATTACCTAGTGACTAGATAAGTACTAAATGTAATGTATAACTGTTGTATATATATATTGCCATGTTTATACGTGTGTGTGTGGGCTAGATCAGAGTGCTTATGCAGTCGGTAGTTTTACTTGTCTCCGTACTTAGTGGCGACGAAGTCAAATTACTCTCAATCGAAAAAAAATTATTCCTAATTCAAAATGTTATCCTAGACACGACAAAATAACTTTCACATGAATAACAGAACACTTTTTTTTTAAAAGGAAACCTCTGCTTTATTACACCTTACAGGATTTATTTTTGTCTGGGTGTAATTATCTATATTTATGTATATATTTACATAAGAAAAGTATTATATGTAGTATATTACCAGTTATCTGGTTTCCATAGTACAAGCTCTGCTTAGTTTGGGATCAGATGACCGTGTGTGTTAATGTCCCACTATATTATTATTATTATTTTTTTAAATAATTAAATATATGATTATATTATAGAGTTCCACAACAACCAAACAGTGGTATTACATATTTAACTATTTAATTATACCTATTGTTTTTCTGTAACATATATAAAAACTAATTGTTAGTAGTTATGAGATCACTAATAATTTTATTTTTAAAGTTATATTTAGCCAAAAGGAAAATGTCTATGTTCGTATATGTGTAAACACGCAGTAGCCGTGTGATAACTGAGTGACTCCTATAGTTAGTGCGGTGGCCAGCTAAAGAGAATAATACAGTATTTCTGGTTCTTGTTTTTGGAATATCAAACTGTCACCTCAACCCTTTTTGTGTCCCACTGCTAGGCACGGGTCTCCTCTCAACTATCTTACGGGTTGGTGGATGTCACATGTCGTCGAATGATTAGTTCTTAGACATGCCGGTTTCCTAACGATGTTTTCCTTCACTTATATTGAGCAGCGGTGATGAAACAATTCACACCAAGATGTGTGGACACGACCAGGATTCGAACCCGCGACCGTATATTTCTAAGGCGAGGCCGCTGCTCTGCAAACTGAATAGAAGATAATAGATCAGGACTGATCAGGATATGAGCAGCGGTGGCGCAGCGTTACTCCTTAGAAATTCGTGGGTCGTGGGTACGATTCGCAGTCATCCCTACATATAGGTGTGTGAATTGTTACATCGCCCCTGCTCAATACATCGTGAGGAAACCGGCATGTCTCAGAACTAATCATTCGAGGACATGTGACATTCACCAACCCGCGCTTGGCCAGCGTGTGTGAATTAATACTTATACTCTCTCAACTCGTAGGTAAGATAGTTGAGAGAAGACCCGTGCCCAGCTGTGGCACATTAAAAAGTGTTAAAGTGAAGATCAGGACTATCAAGGACCACTCGTAATATTGATATGCATTCTAGACACATTAATTTACAAATCTTGTTTCAAATTAAAATTACATAATATGTATATGACAAATACAAAGTAACTGCATATCTCTGAAGTATTTGCTCTATATCATTAGGGTAGGCAGGTCAATTATCGGCCACTAAAAAGTTGATACACCGCTGCGCCGCGTCTGTAATTACAATACCGCATAAGATACCAGACCGGCATTTTCTGCCTTTTGCTATAATGATCTACCATAGCATATGTCTTTTAAATTATCATTTATTCACTGGCATTATCTGACCCACATCCGTCGATTAAAAGTTAATTTAGGACTGAAAATTGCTATTAAACACGCATATCTGTCTTTTAGAGTGTATCGGTCTAATCTTAGTCTTGTACGGTGTTTTACATAAAGATACCCATAGGCAAAGTCACGATTAAGAGGGAATTAGTATCGTCTTAGATTTACAAGAATATCACACATTGAAATAAAACTACTTTAATACGGATTTTACCGCGGTCTTTTCAGAATTCATTCATTACCAATTCAAGTCTGAAAAGACTTAAAAATGTCGGGATCTAAAATCTAAAATAAGCCGCGATAAAATCCGTTAAAAAGTAGTTTTATTTCAAGAGGTAATTAATTAAATATAAACTATACCTATCCATTCACTTTCCACCTAACTTCTTCTTCCATTAGGAAGAAGTTTGTCACGGTGAGAGTTTCTAAAAATACGTTATATAGGTATATATGCCTGTTATACATGTTTTTGTCTGGTTTTGTCATATTCCATATTCGACATAATTCTTCGAATAAGAAATAGGCGGAACCACATCAAATCCAAAACAATTTCCTACAAATCTCTTTTGTTACAGACATGTTAGTGGTATCTTAAATACTGTCATGTTAGATGTTTATGTACCTATGTTTTGGCATATTTATAGTGTATTTAATAATTTACAAAGTAATAAAAGAGTAAGGTTTAATTTAATTCACAGCTACGCAACACTTGGCTAGAACATAAATGACAAACGGCCAGCATTTAATGTCAATTAGCAACACGTTCCGGGAGAATTAGCTATTTACCTATAAATAATGCTTGTTGCAGCTCATTGATATATTTTCAACCTTATGTCAAAGATATAAATGCTACTTTAACATAATTATAAAACCAAGAAATCAGAACACAGCACTCGTCCATAGTATGTACCCTTGGGATCCCAAGAGTAGGCTTTAAAAAATGACTAATGAAGCTATACCTACCTAAATAAGAACGGGTCTGGTGGACTTTCTTCCATTCCCATTTACTACCTGAATGTTTGTCTTTATTGTCACTGCCAAGGAAATCGAAAACCAACGTACTTTAATGTAAGTCTATTAGTTAATATTAGACATAAAGATCATAAAGTAGGTGCAGTAAATACAGCAAAAAAACGTATAAAAAAATAGATTTAGTACCACTAGTACACAACCCAAGAGAGTTTTGAAGTTTTATTTCTCACAAAGTAACAATATACGATGAAATCCTAGAAACAACTCGTTAACCAAGCTAACTAAATAAAACAATCACGCAACAGACGAACACGCAACTATCAAATAAGCCCTTCAATTATAAAGCCGAGCGAAATCACGTTCTACTAAAATAAAACATCATAATGTAACTATTTAGAAAATATTCTCGTAGGTCAAAAACGTCTTAAGTCTATACCGTCGTGTATTGTCTTAAGTCATTATGTCCCGTCTCGGTTGGATTCCCGCGGCCGCTACATGGGCGGTTACCCTATAATCAGACCCCCTCCCGCGCTCTTTGGGAGCGGTTCGGTATGATTATAGAAGGAATTTTACGGCTGCTTCGTTAGTCCGTCAAATCATAGGTCCGTTGGGTTTAGACGAGCCTGTGAAACAATTTTCTGTCATTTCCGAAACTTAATGAAACTTAAATTATATGGGTTATCAGGTTTGGATTTTAAGGTAGGTTGTCTTACTGCCTAATGTGCCTTGTGACTTAGTTATCAAGATTGGTCTTTAAAGAAGGTAATTATCTTACTGTGCCTAGTATCTTATTACCTTTCTGATTAAATTCTTGCGGAATCCAAGGCAGTTTAGGTGTCCTGGGATTTGGCCGGGTTTCAAAACTCGAGGCTCAGCCTCACGCTCGCGTTGCTGTCGAACCTGGCTTCCTGTGATGGGAGTAACAGTGGCGCATATCAGGACTGTGGCTTTAGGCAAGGTTTAGGTCATTTCTCTAAACATTAAGCTCTCATTACTATGAAACAGACATCACTCCTACAGTGCACACTACATAAGCCCAATACTATTCCTATCATCCTTACATCCTGTCCAGCTGTTCTTTGGCGCCAGTCGAGTTAAATATCACCTGCATTTCAAAGTGAACCCATCGCAAAACGATGTGTAATTTATCCGACCGCAGCTGACTCGCATAATTAGATAATCTTATATAAAAAACTGTAATTACTTAGACTAGTTTCATAAAATTGTAGTGTATATTGTTTCATCGCCTCTGCTATCGGTAAAGGAAACATCGTAAGAAAGCCGGCATGTCTAATAACTAAACATACGAGGACATGTGACATCCAACAACCCGCACTTGGCCAGCGTGTGTGGATTAAGGCCTAAACTCTCTACTCGTAAGATAGTTGGGGGAAGCGATGCAAGCGTAAAGATTTCACAGTGTTTTCCTATTCTCACGCTACGAAGTAATAAAACAACAGTTTTGATGTATTCTTGGTAAAATATGTAGTGCACATGATTGAAAGCTATAATTCAGTAAGAGAAAGTTGCAACAATTTCTGAGAATATAGACCGGCGCAAAACGAAAGTCATTGTCTAGAACACAGGTCTGCGCGGCAAATTACTTCTGTTGCAGCGAAGCAATGTTAAACGTTGTGCAATCTTGTAATTTAACTTGTTAACGGCTAGACCAGCGGTACTCAACTACCTGTTCATGTGTGCCCCGACATGTATCTAAGGTGATCCATGGGAATTATTTTTCATTACTGTCTAAGAAGTTGCGTTTATTTAAAACTAGCTAATATAGCCTTAGTATGACTCAAATAATGGGGCTTTCTATTAGTAAAAGAATTTTTAAAAATTCAACAAATCAAAAACCTCGCAAACTTTACCTCTTTTTATAATTTATTAGTATAGCTAGATTACTCAAAAACTAATCGATATCTTTATGTCTATTTATTTTATATAAAGTAATATATTTTCCTAACTCGCTATTAAGTTCACTCTTCTATTTACGTGATCTTGTTTTCACTCATTTTATATGTATGTGTCGCATCATTTTGTAAAAAGGTTGAGAATCGCTGGGCTAGACGATTTCTCAAAGCCGACACAACTAATCAGTTTACAGAGAAGTGTATTTATCATTCTTTGCCTTACTCGGCGCCTTAGTTAATGTGTGTAGTTAGCTTATCATAATCGAATATTTCATCAACATTATTGGCTATAATTGACTATTCGGCTGTCTTTGATCGTGTGTTCACAAATCGCGTGTCATTTGTTTTCTTTTACTATACTGATATAATTTTACTTTGGTTTAATTAAGTCTAATTGCTGCAATAAATTACCCATGTATTAAGAACGGGTTATTGACGAATGCACTACACTTGACAACCAATTCCTTTCAAGTAACTCAGATACTTGGCATACATTATATGTTTTAATTACGCCTCTATAAAGCTAATTTAATAGAAAACAGTGAAACGTCAAAAGGTACTTCTTAGATTTGTTCAATTGTAGCATCGTCATATAGATAGAACTAATATAAATTTATACTCATATTGTTAAATGGTATTATTATGGTATCCATGTAAAATTGTGTGGTTTTTTCTTCCTTCTGAAAAGTTACGAACGAGTATACGTAATGGCAGTGAGTCTATTGCTATCAATAAGGTACAAATTCCCATCTTCGAGTTACTACTAAGAATTTTTAAATAGATTAGAATTCTACGTTCTGTTTTATTATTTTTTTGCACTATTTATGTACATGTTGGCGTTGTAGTACACAATGTAGCCTGATTTGTATTGTTTTTCTTTTGTGTGCTCCGTTATCTTGACCATTAAGCCGCTTTCGTCATGACGAGTATATGACCGTCACTTTCTACGTCGAGCTTATCAGATCTTCGGTAGATACAGTCTAGTTAAGCTAAAGCAGTAGTTAGAATTTAAACAAACGTCTAAATTGAGTTACGTCCTCAAAAGAACGCCCTTACCTACTTAGCGCCCGGTACGATTAGTGAAATTAGTAGTTTAAGGATTTACCTAGTAAAATGCTGTTGTGTAAACTCGAATTTTGGATAAATACTAAAGTACTTAAACTATGTTTGCTATACAATTTGACGCTATTCATGTTACAAACTTACCGCAGTTTTGTCCGGTAGAGAAATAGACGCGCGTTCATATGTTTGTGGTTACTACAATGACAAATTGATAAAAAAATCCTTCTGACAGAGTAGCAACTAGCAACTCGGGTCATATGCTTAAAGTATACACTGAATACAAAGACAGAGAACTGCTGAGTGGAACTACTGCTTTTGATATTATATCTAGTGTACTATTATGCTCTAGAATACGACATGCATTAAGATTATAATTTATTTGCTAAATAACTAATGTTAAGGCGCTCGAGGCGTGTCTGTCGGCACGACACAAAATTCGTGGTTGGCATACCTTTGGCAAATAATCGCCTGGCCGATAATAGCCGATTTTACCCTAAGGCGGTCGGGCAGAACGTGGGCACAAAGCGGCTCGGACTCAATAATTGGACAAGATTGCAGCAATGTTATTGTTAAAAAAAAGGCTTATTATTTCAAGAACTTAGGTTCTATTCAGCTTCGAACTTTTTACTTCACTTAAAAAAAAAGAACTTCGATAATGAAAAAAATTGTTTGGATATTAAAACCACACGACTAGTATCGCGACAAGTCGCGTGCCCTTTGTTTATTTCAGTTTCTTTTTTTAAACTTATCAAAATTTAATGAATGAACTGTTACGTACTTACCTATCTAATCTACCTTATTCATACACACACTGCAAGGCTGTATTGAAAGAACACTTCGCTGCCGGCATCTCTGTTTCCCAATATCTATAGTCTGCCTGTCTGCAAGTCACCAGTGGATCGGTTTTTACTGGTGAAGCGCGTTCCACCGTAGACCACACCTTTGCTTAACTGCAGGCAAGTTGTGTTCAAGTACAAGTCTATTATAGAATTTAAAAAAAAAGTTATTAAATAGACAACTCTTTCTAATCTTCTCAACTTATTCTAATACGATTTGATTTCTAAAAAAATGTATCTGTGAATTACTCGGAAGGCGTGTAAATCAGTAAGGCGTCGGGAGTTAAAAGGCTGTTTTTTATTTTTATTTAGCCAACCATTTGCCGAGAATCCGGAGCTTTACTTTTTGCGTACGCAAGTTGATTGAAATGTAAATTGTGTTTGATTGAGGCAGGTTTTTTGCGACCCACTTATTTAAGAAAATACGAGTACTTTATATTTTTATAGGCAGTTAAGTTACTTATTAACAGACTTCAATATGAAGTAGGTAATCAATTCGCATATTTATATATTTTTTTATGTAATAATCATGAGATTTTTATTTGTAAAATTATTTTTTCTTTTAATTTTAGTCTGAATTGTTAAATGACATTTGAAGTTGCTTGTCTAATATTACATCTGTTAATTGAAGTCGGTGCTGAATCGGTAGATTAGACAGTACCTACTAGCATAGACCAATTAACAGAAGTACCTAAATATAATTTTTCATTTTTTAGGCTCACAGCTCTTTCCTTTGAATTTTTTTTCTTAGTTTTTTCGTAACTACTTATTTATATTGAAATACGACGTTTCAAAGTCTTTTCAGACTTTATGTTCACGGGTGGACTACACATACACTACTACATATTTATAGTTTTACTGGGTAAGTATATCTTTTTAAAAAATTGGATATAGCGGTCAGCAAATAACTAAGTCTACCTTGAGTGTGCAGTTGTCGATTTTCACATAAATGTAGGTACTTGCGCGAATCTGCCCTCCCCAAGCTATTAGCAGCTTACATTCAATTTCAGTTTTTAAATCCAATTGCTATGACCTGAAAAAAGATCGGAATAAGTTCTAATGTGTTCGGCAAATAACCTTTTTTATTTATCTATTAACCACAACTTATATCTAGGCTAGTCTAATGCGAGTAGTTATCTTATTTCTAGTTGAAATCTAAACTTATCAATACATATAATATTGTCTTAGATTTACGCGAATATCACACATTGAAATAAAATAAAACTAATTTTTAACGGATTTTACCGCGGTTTGTTTTAGATTTTAGATCCCGACGTTTCGTAGTCTTTTCAGACTAAATCCGTTAGAAAGTAGTTTTATTCCTAACAGTATACTTACAAAATATAACCTAACTTAACGTTGCGTTCCTAAAATTTAAAATAATCTACTACCTAAGGTATCTATTATCCAGTATGGCTGAAAATTAGTGCTGTGGGTCTTGTCTTGTTATCGATCTATATCTAAAAAAATAAGTTTTCTCTGTAAGTGAATTGTTAAATTCTTTTTGAGAAAATAAAGTTCTTAAACCAGGGTCGCCTCCCCGTACCTTAGTTAGGTACATGCGTTTACTGGGCAATGTCCACGTTTGACAGATGGGTCACATTGTTGTCTTGTCTTTTTTAGCTGTTATTTTTTTCACTTCAGCTTTTTTTAGTGTCCCACTGCTGAAAACGGGTCTTCTTTTAACTATTTTACAAGTGGGACACTAAATAAAGGGGTTGAAGTGATTATCCAAACTTTCCTTATATTAGCTTATGTCTCTTAACTTCTTATTATGTCCAACCTCCTAACAATAAATAGTATACAATATTTGATCAATAAAAATAATTCGTTGGTTGGTACTTGCGGTATTGGACCACACATCGGCGTAGTCGGCGCCTCAGTACAATGTACACTGCACGTTTCACTGTGTGATCAGTACAAATGATAAGCGAACGCGATTCACGAAGACAGGGTATTACATAATATAATAACGTAAAGTTTCTCACTATAAATGAATTGCTGTCGCTAAACATATCCATTTATGCTGCAAATAAAATCAGAATGACTACGACGACAGTTGGACGTCAAAAAGGCAGTATAATCACACGTACATGAGGTATAATGGTATTGTTTGACATTAAATGGGATTAATTAAAAGCCAGTAGTAACTAAATTGGCTTATATTATTTTATTCAAGCCAAACTCGTCTAACTTCTTTATTTAGATTAAATTTGAAATTGTTGTTCAGGTAGGTCAATCTTGTATAATTATTGTATTATCAATTTATAGTAAATGTTTTAACTAAACTTGACTATCCTGGCCTGACAATATGATCTATAGCTTTAGTATAATTTAACAGTGCACTATGAAACCATTAAGAGTTACAATTCTGACCCACTCTCATAAATGGTGTCACCAGGCATCGCACCGAAATATGGCAAAGCCGCTCGACTGTGCGGTTTTGTCTTGTGGGTGGTCAATAACCACGGCGGAAGCCTACCACCAATTTATTGTCACTTAATTTGCACCACCGAGGACCATGACGGGATTCAGATAACATTATTTAAAAATGATATTAATTACTACGTACTTGTAGCCTTAAATTAAATTTGGCCGGTGACATAAGAAGTTCAAATGATCGCCCGTTCATGAAGCGACACACTGTTTAGCTTGATCTCATCACCCGACCGTTTGCACCTCATCCAAAAATCGCTACCGCTTATATTTTAAACTTGAATGCATTTGTCTGTTTAAATATTAGATGTTATATGAACGAGATGTTTGTTTCTCCTGAGAGCCGGTAGTTATGTGTGTTTGTCTGTACGTGTTTCTCGTTAACCCGCCGACTATTTACAGGTTTTGTTTACCGTGCTCATTATTAATATCGCTTCTTTCATTCAAAGTAGAATCTCTGGTGTTAAAACTGTTTGTATTTTACGGGTGCATCTTTTTAACCCCTGACAAAAAAGCTGTTATGTTTGACGCGTGATTTCATTGCACGAGAATTGTTGTGCGTAGACCGATTTTTATGTGAGATAACTGTACAAAAATTCTTTTACAAAATCAAAAACTAATAAGCAAAATTGCTTTATTACGGTTTCTACCGTTAAACAATAACTCAAATAAAATAATCGAATCCTTCAAAACACTAGTGTTAATTAATCGAATTACTCCTTTAGTATGGTAATTTAACGACCTCACAACATTCTAGTGAAAAGCACCAATAAATAAATACAGGTTTACGACCAGTACCAACATAAGTTATACTAGAAAGTATTTAGATACCTAATAAAAATTAATGGCCGATAATTTTGTATGTAACTGTACTTTTGTTTGTACCCACTATACCTAGTTACTATGCGAGAATACCCGTCTTCTTGCAACTATTTTAAGAGATTATAATAATAACCTTTATTTCCAGTAACGTAGGTGCAGTATGTTACACAACGAAATTTACTATTGGTATCGCAAAAAAAGGCTGCCACTCTAGCTAGGATATATAGCAACCTGTGTTAGATCCCAGCCCTTTAATCCCGGCTAGACTATCACTACATAGTATAAAACAAAGTCGCTTTTCTGTCCCTATGTATGCTTCAGATCTTTAAAACTAGGCAACGGATTTTGATGCGGTTTTTTTAATAGATAGAGTGATTCCAGAGGAAGGTTTATAAGTGTAACACATTGCACCCGTGCGAAGCTGGGGCGGGTCGCTAGTTTATGATATGAGAATGATAAAAAGAACTTCGTAAAGATATGTGTGTGAGAGATGACAGTGTTGAGGCCTTAACCCACACACATTGGCCAATTGTAGGTTGGGGTTTGCATGTCCTTAAATGTTTATTTTGTAAGACATGCCGGTTTCCTCGCAATGTTTTCTTTCACTGAAAGCACGACTTGGGATCGGACACGCGACCGATTATATTTAAAAGCCGAAACGAATACTGAAGTAACTGCAACTACTTTTTTGTATTTTACTAGCAAGACTCACTCTCAACACTCACTCTTTAAACCTTCCTTGGACCCTTAGAAACATAGGTATCAAACCAAAATCAGCCAATTCTGTTCAGTGAGATTTAGCGATACAAATTACAAACATCCATCTATTCATTTTCTATATATATATTAGAAATTAATTGGCGAATTTTCGATGTCAAATTGCTGTTAGATATGTCTGAGTACATTAAACTTTTAATTGGTGTTGAGGACATTTCGCGGCCTTGTAATGATGTCATTTGAAAGTTACATGTCAGTAGTTCAAAACTTGTTTCTTCTTGTTTGATTTACATATTACTAAAGTGTAAGTATTAGGTAGGTATATGTTGTTAGTAGTATATTTGAAACTACGTTCGTAGGATAAAAAGTGTGTTGAATGTGCTGAATAGAATAGCTTGCATCGGCCTATAGCAGTCCACTGCTGGTCATAGGCCTCTCCTAATAAGCGCCATTTCAACCGGTCCTCGGCTTGTCGCATCCAGCTACTGCCGGCTATCTTTCAAAGATCGTCACTCCACCTAGCTGGAGGGCTAAGTACGTGTAAACAATATCTAGATTATCTGACATATTACTTACTCCAAGAAGACTGTATGTCTTTTAACCTTGATAAATAAACTTTATCACGGTTAAGAGACATATAAACCTTGATAAAGAAGACTGTATGTCTTTTAACCTTGGTAAACTTATGGTAGATATCAGTGACGAAGACTCCGTACAAGTAAATTCCTTTCGACTTCCCTTTAGGAATTGATCAATACCGTGTCCTTAATCAAATATTATGTAACGCCTAACATTTTTAAATCTACAATATGTTAAACTTAATTATAACATCACATTTTCTCAGGCTTCTCCTTTTCAGGTTTCCATCCTTCGTCACTGGTAGGTATAACTAGAAACTATTATAAACATCACTTTTTTTATTTTCTCCAATTCTCACGTTACATATAAAGCCAATCACATAAGTATGTCAATAGCCAATAGGCTAATATATTAGCCACAAAATCACCACCTACACAAACCTTTATTATATTATCATAATAAAATTACTTAACGATTGTCAAATTCTAAACAAAACTAATTTAAAATAAATATTGTGTTTAAAAAACATAACTTGGACATCGAACTTTCACCTCCAAAACCACCTATTAATTACAAATAAGAATATACTTAAAATTCTAATGCATAAGGTTCAAAATAGAAGTACTTTTTTACAGTATTAACAAATCGAAATTCAATAAAATACAGTATTTATTGTAGATCATTAATCGTGCGCTTAACTAATGATAAATATGCAGTTGGTCTGGGAAAGAAATTCTTAAGTTAATTATCTTTATTAATATGACTCACATAGACTGGACGTAGACTGAGGTGAAAATTAATTTCACCAGTTGTGTTGTTCAAAGTTACGGTAAATAAGCACTTAGGTAGGTACTGGTTGCACGTATGTGATCTTAGTAGGTATTCATTGTCACTTACGACCAAGCGAAATCGTGGAAAATCATGAAAAAATCTTACCTCACACTCGAACACTTCCTCGTAAACTCAATTTCCCGAAAATCGATGTGATATAAAACCTTTTATTTCATCAATTAAAATTAACTATCACTTCTACATGAATCGCCGATAAGTTAATTAAAAATCGCTCTTAACACTATAAAAAATAAGTTTAATTTGGTGTAACTATAGCCCGTTTTTAATCCGTGTATTAGGTAAGGAAACCCGATAACTGTGTAAGTCATGTGTAAAGTTAGTAGCTACTTAATACCGCTAGACAAATGATAATACCACAAACTACATATTAGGTTCTATCAAAGACACCTACTACGGTTTCTAGAACCAAATTCGAAGAAAGGAGACATTCGAGTATAATCATCAGATGTCGATGAAAGAATAGTCACATAAGGATAGTCACTCGATAGTTTTCCCTAAACTACAGCCGTTAACATAAATAGGTATGTACACATTTACATGCCACCACAACATGCATACGGGTTGGACCATGTAACGTCAAATCTTGACGCTATTTGAATACTAAACGTTTCAATGATTCACTGCGCGCTAGTTGCTAACGCCCAGTACAGCAATAAATCTTTTTAACTGAATATGAAATGAGTTTACATTCTACATATTTGTGAAATACAAAATCTACTATAAAAACTTCCTATTTAAACTCCAGGCCTGAGTAGTCCTAATATTTTTGTATAAAAAAATGTACCTATGCGAAATTTCAGAGTCATTCATTTTAAATTGGAATGTGATACAAGTAAAGCTAATATTAACATGGAAACAAGAAATACTCGTAATAGGTGTTTTGAATTATTCAGTAAAGTTTTTTCGAAGGTTTGGTGTTACCTAACAAATTTTATGAGAACAATTCACGCGCACTCGAGCTTACAGTTTTAATATAAGTACTTACCTAAATTGTATTAGATGTTGTGTTTATATCAAACACTATTTTTGTCGAGAAGAAAGTAATGCAACTGAGTAGCTCCACTGTTTGCTAGTCATTCTCGAAGCGTCTACGTCCGAAGTGAGGTAGTGAAAAATAGTAACTACCAGTTATAAATTCCGCATCTCCGCATATAACATAACCGCATTCCGGGCAGCTTCTTTCACCTTGCACTGATGCGGAGAAATCCATTGCGCATTCCACTTAGATATGATATAATAACATTAATAAACCGTTACCAGGTGTTTTGTACGTGTACGTACAACCGCATGGTATTCTGTTTACAGTTATAGAACAACTTTAACCATGTTAATGATTTATGAAACCTAACGCCCTTTCTTACCTAATTACTAAACTTACTTAAAAGAAAAACTTTCCACCGTGATCCGTAATTATTAATCCATCGTGCCATGTCCATCGGCATTGTAAGTAAAATCTTTTATAAACCGCGATAAGATCAGTTATAATTGTTATGAAGTAGTTTTATTTCAATAAGTACAAACTGTCTTTCATAAAATGTGTTTTTTGATTATAACATAGGTACATGTTTTATCTATGGTATTATCCTATTCAACTGTATCTTAATCATTGCAAAATAACCACTTATACATTTTCTCGTAAATATTAAGTTGTTTATACCGAAGTGTGTATTGTGAAAATCCGTAGTTGTAGCATACATTTTACCAGCACCTTCGTAAATATAGTAGTTATCTTGCAAATACCGCATACAATGTTCACCGGCATCATCCATAATCCACAGTGTAGCACTATTGTAAATGAAATCAAAGACGCCATAGACGCACACATAAATATTGCATGCACCTTATCTGAACAATCAAATCTTTCTTCAAGTAGTAAGTCAAGTCAGTCAGCATTATTGATTTTATTTTCTATTAAACGCGAGCGCAATACAAGATCCGTGTTGTTACTTGTTATTACAGATATTGCTTTTTTCACGATCTAATTAAATCGAAAGCAAGCTACTCGGATAAGAGCGGAATGCGGCCGCTGTTGAAATATTGATTAAGCTTTTTGTGTTACGATTCTATCTCGTCTTGCATTATATGTTGTGAGTCAATGAACCATACACATCACAACGATACAACGAAGGTGCTAACATTTTCACACGTCAGCTTTAAACACAAAAGATGTCGCAACAAGTAAAACTTGAGTTGTCACCTTACCACCTAAGACGCTAAACAGCTGTCCACAATGTTGACATGTGACAACTATACCACACACCAATATTTACACAATAAACTCAAACGGTAAATCTCTAACGAAAACATTTCATACATCCGTATAGCACAAAAGGGTTCAGATGTTTACGGTTAGACGGCACGCGTCGGTCTAATGGACTACTGGATGATTGAGAGCTGTTATGATTTAAGACGACAATCGCCACCGAGTTGAGATCATTAAACGATGAGCATTCAGAGCATTGTCGTTGTGACATTTGGTGTCGCCTACACAATTGAGGCGAACATCGGTTATCGAAGCCCATTTGAATTGGATAAAGGTCTTACCCGAAGTTTTGATAAAGGTAAAAAACGAACAGGTAGTCGGCCTTCTGTAACCCATTGTGAGTATTGTGGCTTAACGAGGCGATGAATAGGTACGTCAGTCGTCGATTCACGGGCAACAGGTGGCAATGTTACGCCTCTCGTAGTGTTGGCTTCGTTTTGCAGTTTTAGGAGTTCGACGAACGCGTTTCATTATTCAAATGGTATTCGAGTGGCGTGAAAGCGTCTCGATAACCTCGTAGCTGATGGGACGTGTATAGAATCGCTAAGTAATGTCATATCTATGCTTAAATCCCACAATGACAATCGATAGGCATCTCTATCCCATTGTAATAAAGTTTAGTAACACCTTTGGAATTACACTCGATAGACACGTTCGATTCCAATATGCAAAACCAACAATGACCCGTAAAGTTGTATCAAGCATAATCGAATAAGTACTCACCTATAGAATTACGTCACTAAATCACCAGGCTCAATTCAATGAGGAAGTAAAATAAACGGATATCAATTGAACTTCTGATCAATTATATTGGTCCTCGTAACGTGCTAGAGATCAATAATTTGAGGAAATAACTTCGCTCTAACTGTTACGTTATCCCACTTCTGTATCAACTATCGATAAATAGATGTACCGCTATCTTTGATAGCATACTTTCAAAACTGAGTAAAAGATTTCTTAAAGCCCATGAATCTCTCGATTTAGAACGCAAGATTATCTTTGCGATTTGTCAAGGAGCAGCAAAACTAAAAGGCTTTAGAGTCTCGATTGCAGTTTGAGATAGCTGCAGAAACGCTACTCGACCCACAGAGAGACCTCTCTCGACTCGCATTCCAATGGAAATTGCCCGCGGCCCAGCCAGATTACTGGCGCCGCATTGGATAATTACGCACCAACCGAGGACATCCATTACGGAAGATAATTCAGCGACTGCAATTAGAGGATGAGTCGTGATCGCAACCTGGCGCGATGCAAAAGCGATAAACGAGAGACTACTAATATATAAATTATCTACGCCCATAATTATTAAACGACTTTCCCGAAGCCTGTTTTGCATTCCTCGATGTTGAACGGATGATAGTTAAGCCGCCGGCGTCCCACAGTATTCAGTAATAGTGGTTGAATAGTGAGTAGTTGTCAGCGTTGATGGTCCTTAACTTCGTGATGTCACGTCGCAACTAGCAACAAACGGGCCAAATTGACAGCCAACAAATAGTTTGAAATGGCGGACATAAGAATGTGACAACAAGGCCGCAAAGCAGCCTTGCTTTTTCCGCGTCATCCAATCAGCGTAAAGCCTGTTATGCTGGCTCTAATCTGGACAGAGAAGAAACCGGCTGCGGCTCGCGCCACAATCATTATTAGCGTAATAAAATACTAGATAAAGCGCAGTCGGACAGCGTGTGAACGGCGAGAGAAAGCCGTTGTCGCAGCATTAGTTAGGCACCATTATCATAGATAGCAACCATTCGAATGTTACTAGTTAGTTAATTACGTCCCTCGTGACCAGATTTATAGCTATATATCGATAAAGTTGAATAACTTTGAATATTATATGAATAACTAATCAAAATATGTTTAAAGTTTTAATTATAAGAAGACATAGTTTTTTGATGCCGTGGAAACATTTTTATTATTTTATTTTCCTAGAGATTTATAAATCTAACAGAAATAGCCATACTATTTCTGTTGGTAGTCAGTTTGCTATATCTAATCGTTCAATCTAACTCGAATCACTGATCTCAAGGAACGGAATGTTCTCAAGAAATGGTCCCACAGGAACATTTAGGTTGAAATAGAATGTCTCATTACTTGACATCTGGAAAATAGTCGATGATACTTCCATATAATGCAATGTAGTGCTGAAGCATTTTATTTTAAAGATATTCAGTGGCTCAGTCTCGCAACCCGAACATTTCAATCGCGATTTATCAAAACCTGCTTGTGGCCCGATCTCATCGACCGACCCAATGTTAAATATTTGCTTTTTTATTCGAATGTGCATTTATACGCCGCTAAGGATTCTTAATGTGCCCTTTTATTTAAGTAACTGCTCCTGCTTTTTATTTTTGTTAGATGAACATTCAATAATCGTTGTCCCATTGAGTGCGTTCCACTTATCTGAAGCTTTTTAGGAATCTTTTACGGTCCTCAATTAGTGAAGTAAATAAAAGGGAAACTCTGAAATTAACACCTCGTTTGGTGTAGCACGCGACGGAGGGTGACTGATTGCTTAAAGCCCTTCTAAAGGTTCAGATGTCCGAACATTATCTCACATCCGTGAAACTTCCTTTCCTGAGTTAATGCACCGTAAAGAATTGGCGCCGCCTATGCACTTAAGTAAATTCCATATAAAGCTGCATTTAAATCATGAAGTAAATGATAAGAGGCACTTTCTTTTATCTTAGAATGCATCCTGCTTTCATGATCATTAGTAATCCTGTCTCGTTTTCGTCTCGCTCTGTCCTTTTCTCTCACATCTCCGGAGGGCTATTTATCAATACCAAATAACATGCCGGGGCCTTTTTCTCTTTGTTTATTTGTTTTTTATTTACTTTATGCTTCGATGTTCTATTTGTGCGTCCGTTTTTACTCGAAATTGATTCTAAAGATGCTTTAATAGCTTCGCCTGAACTTAAGAATTATTTTAGTGTAGTAATACGAGATAATAGTAAAGTAGATAATACTAGATGATAGAAATAGTTTTGTGATTAGATGCTCAAAAGTACCTAGATACAATGAAGAAAGTAAGTTCAAGACTAAATTACTGTAGCTAACATTTATTTGGTACGCCAAGAACAATAAGACAGAACGTTAAATTAATGACCGAAATACAAACCTAATTTCTTAATAAACGTAGGTACGTCTCACCGCAATTAATGTTAGCAATTCTGCGTGCAAAAGCTATTAAAGCCGGCTAATAAAAGTTTCCAATTTCCTCTTCGTAAAGGTTTAGCTATTAAATGCAGGTGAAGCCTTTTGTTTTTTGTGTTCTCTTTTAATTGTTTTATTTGCTGCAGTTCAACTCGCGACTTCATCCAGTTTGAATGCAAGCGGAATTCTTAAGTTCCATTGTAAATGTGGAGACGGTCACTCATTAACTTTTTCTGGATCTTTCCCAGACTTTAGTGTTTTAAATTGTTGCCTTTCTTTCAATAAGTTTCTAATAGCGTTCCTTAGGGCATGATTAGTAGTTGTTGAATTATCGAGTTTTTATCGGTATGTTTAATCGATGTCTCGATGTATTCGGTCTTCGGACAACTCACTAATCATTGTAATATGAGTTTAAAAATACACAGTTTCGTGAACGAACAAGATATCCTAAAGATGCCGGACCTCAAGGGGGGTCTTCCTTAAGTTTTCTACCGAGCAAATAAAGCGGCGTTCCTCAGAAATTAATTTGGTTTTGTTTCTCGTCTGAGCCGAAGCATTTACATTGAATGCGGTCGGAGGCTGGCCGTTTGTGAGGATATTTATGTAGGGGCCCGTAGAGTATGACGTGCGCATTATTCATACACAAAACGCGGCCAGGACCAGCTGTATGTATGTTATTTTTACCGGTTCATCGGCTTGTCGATGGGTTACCATTTAAGATGAAAGGGTTGTTTTCTAACAAGATAACGTTGGTATGATTAACTAAAACGTTTTTTAAAATAACTTTACGGTAGTTAAAACTTACTATAAATAAAATTTATGTTACTGTATGGTTTGGAACTTGGACCTATTTTAGAATGTGCCTTGTCTTTGAAATACTTTTTGTCTAGTGTTTTATTTCTTTTCGATGTATTTGCTTTCATTTATAGACGATAGCATTTCTCATAGCATTTGAATTTCATCGACTGATGCCGTAAGCTATCAAACTTTACGATGTTGTGGCGCCTGGTCGTCGATTTTCGCGATTGAACATAATTTTCATTTACAATTGCATAGTCATTTCCTGTTTAGATTTATCGGCACAAAACGTTTAGAATTCAGATGAATTGTTAGGTTGTTAGATAAACCTGTGCCTGTTATATTTCCAATTATCCACATGACATACCGGCTTTCATGTGTCTAAGACTAGAGTAAAAACCTTCCTAGTTCTATTTCTACTTTGCTATCAGTCATTGGCCCTTTCACATTGGACTCATTTAAACAAATAACAAATCCGTATATTGATAGCAAATCATTGTTATGGAAAGATTTATTTTACTGAACTTTGTTTTAAATCCTTTTTTTAATTGCTAAACAATCTTCCATATCGATAGTCATTTGTTTATTTTGTAAAGTCTCAAAATTGATTTTCATTTATTTATTACAGATTCAAATGATGGTGACGCCGGGGTGAGGTGCTACTGTAATACAGCGCAATGCGTTGGCACCGGGTACATGTGCCGGTCAGCGCGCAATGGTGGATGTTATAGTGAGCTGCCGGCTCCAAGACGGACACATCATGCTAGACATGGGTGTTTACATCATTTAGCTGATACGTAAGTCATTTGTTTTCTTTTTTAGCTACATAAGTATGCAAATCAGTGTAAACTTTTTGTCCAGGAAAGGAATAAAACCGTAAATGTTTTGCATAACATAACATAGATTTCCCCATTAACCACAATTTGATCTTGTCTTCGCTCGCTTTGTTGTATCCAGTGATTTTTCGAAAATTATCACTCCAACACTCGCCTAATTCAAAGATTCTATACCTATACTGCGCTAGCGCAACACCTAATCGCGATTTTTATTTTAGAACTTCTAACCTGAGCCGACCATATCTGATGAAGAAATGTAATACATAATCTTCAATAGCAATTTTCTGAGACGATAAAATACTAGTCTTACAGCTTTTATTGTTCAACCTTAAGCATGAGATCTTATGAAGTTATTACAAACGATTTATTTTATTTCATACATTATAGCTATTGTCCCAAATTCTCTAGATGTCTGATATCAGATACAGTTAGTTAATCTTTAGTGCAAACGCCGTTCTCAATACACATTCCGACTTATTTATGATGTGAAAAACATGTTTCACTTTGCAAGAAGTTGCGATTTCACCATTCATGTATCATGGATTTATTAGGTATTCTTTGTTCAGTCAGTTATTTTAAATTGTTATTCCCATTTAATTAAGCGTACAATGGAATGTTCTAGATTTGAAGTTGGAAGTGCGTCAGAAGTAGCCTTGTGGCAAAGATAAGGATATTTAACAATACTGGGGTCATCATCGGTCAGTTTTACCACATTACGACCATAAACCACAATCAGTACCAGTACCTCCATATTTAAAACATTAATTATATTAAAATTTGCTTTAATAAACAGATCACGTGATTTTTGTTCAGAAGCTAGCAACAAGATTTATACAAGATTTTGTTGGAAACAAAAAAGATTGAAAGGGTACGATCCGATCTGACATTCTTGAGGACCATCTTGAGATTTTATCATTCCTAATTGCAATTCTAATTAGTATACCTCCCATTGGTTATATGTCCCTTAACAAAAACTGTCACTTGAGTCTGGATGCAACTAATTGGTTAACCAGTGCTGATAGTTCAGCGTTTTGGACGCTAGATAAAGCGCTTTTTGGTATTAGAAGCCTTTCAGCAGAATATTTAGCGCTTTTGCCAACTATACTGCAATTCAATTAATAAGTTGAGTGTTTTGATTACGTTACTTTGAAATTTATCTTTATGTAGTAGTAACCTGAAAGAAAGAAAAGAAAGAAAAGAAAGAAATAAAGAAAAACATTTATTTGACAACGACAGGACACACAAAATACTATATTTAATTTTGTTTATGGAAAATCTATTCTTGATGCCCTGATGTCATAGAATCTAGCGCTTTTAACTGCTCTGAGCGCTGTGTAAGTTTTTAATCTGGTAGTAGTGCGTCTGCAGACGGAGTTAAGTCAAATTTATTTTATAGGTCTAAGCGCCGGTGTCATATTTCATTAGTTGATACATGTTGCGGATAAATTTATGTGTTTGTGTTGCAATATACATGAGAAAACTCGTCATTTGGATAACACATAGCTTAATAACTTAAAGTAGCACTGCTTTAGAATATTGAAAATAAAATAAAGTAATGTACCGAAATTTTACTTTTTAAACGACTTCTAAAGGGAGAACATCCTCTATTCCGATCTAAGATGGATCTAGCGTGTGTGGTTTGACGCCTAAACTCTCTCAACTCATAAGATAGTTGAGAGAAGACCCGTGCCCAGTGGGACACTAAAAAGGGTTGAAGTGATGTCGGAGTAAATACTTTATGTCAAAGTTATTTAATTGTAACCAGTTAACAATTTAAAAAAAAGTGTTCGTAAATACTTAATTAATTATAAAAATCTGGTATGAATGTTTGCCTTCTAAAGTCCATTAGAGACATTGCCACGCTAATTCTTAACAATATGTTTGAAAATACTAATATGTTTGTTCCAATCTATTCACTCCATCCTCATTAATCAATTCTTAATCCGAATTTATTGACATTCTATACATTTACAATGTAATTATGATTTTCCGATAGGCGGCAGTAACATCTTTTTGAATCTCATCGAGAATATTATTCTTTTGTTAGTATGTTAGTTGCTTTGTCATCCATCAATACTGCTTATCATGGTTCGGTTCGAGTCTCCTCAGTCCTCAATCAATTTGTCTTAAGTATTTCAAAATGACTGCCGCTTTCATCTATGTATTATTTAATGTTGATTTGATTGGACACAAATATATTGACCACTATTGTGGTACTTATCTGACTGATTTTCCTACAACTTGACTAATTACTTTCCTTTTGTATTTTCTGGTTGATAAATGAACTGCCAAAAACATTCCAATAAGATTTGTTACCGGGATTAAAAGTATCATCTAATACATTGTCGACCTTTGGCAAATCTTAGTACTTACCTACCTACATGTTTTAGTACTTGAAATGCTTACTAATATTGATTGGTCCATCCTCACAATGTTTCGCATTTAAAAGAGTTGAAACAAGCTCTTCTAATAATATTTCTGCAGTCACTATTGTAATTGATTCGCTAATTGCTGTAATTAAGACTAGCCTGAATGTTTAGACTTTCAAAACAGTCAGAACATCAACACGAACGTTATTGTATTTCTCGTAACTGTTTCCATCAATAAACGCATGTTTACTTTACAACAGTAGAACATAAGTAATCGTCGTATATTTTTTTGTGGAGCTCACGGTATGTTCACCTCGGATTATTAATTATACTGGCGAAGGCATGCCGGCCGCCGGACTCCACTTAGTTTTTATACATTGAAATTACCCGCTCAGTTGATTATCTTATTCGGATCGGCCCGCGCCGCGCTCACCGAACTGGTTCCAGACCGCAGCATGTTCGCTTTATTTACTTTAAACAATTTTTGCTCCTTTTTGGCAATCTCTTCCATTATCTTCGCTAACGATCGTCGGGTCTGCTTCGTTAAGATTTCCATATAATTCAAATTGATATGAACTATTTTATCGGTTAATTAATTCTCGTTTGACTTGTTTATTGTGTATGGAGTACGTTTGAGTGATGTCGGTGTGATGTCCTCGTTTGTTAAGATAATAGTGACTTGGTTGGGGTTGAGGCGCAGGTCACTAGATAATGCAGTTCGGGCACCGACCCGGACCAGAAACATACATCACAACAAAAAGATTCGAATTTACAAACCAATAAAATTACTTACTTAATCTGCTGAAATCTGATTTGAAGATATTGTTGAGAAATTTGAACGAATCGTTTCCTTACCAACAGTCATTACATTTATTTGCATTGATAGTTTTAAAATTATCTTGATTTTAATTAACTTTAGACAAAGAGGCCTTTGTTTCAAAGCATTGCACAAGATTGCACACGGCTACTTATTGTTATCTATCTCAAATGCGTAATTTATACTCGTCTTGGTTATTTATCGATTTAACATTCGACTCCGATGGCAATGTGACACTGGATTTATTGATAGCATTGTCTGGAATAAGACTATTTGTGTTTTGTTCCGCTTAATATTATAACATGCTGGCTTTAGTTATAAATACATCTATGCCCTTACTAACATTGAAACTAGTAATAATATTGTATTTTTTTTCATATACTATATCAACACCATTAAATGTTAAAAATAATATATTATTAAACAGAATGAAATTTACAGAAACCAGCAGTTTATAATTATTCCTATACACATTATATTTCTGTTCTGGGTTGCCAAAAGCCTGATTTTTCATGGGTAAAAATTGAATATAATAAACTTCTGACAAACAATTATTAATCCTTAGAAGATACCGCTGTTTTATAGCTACAGAAGATGACCTAATTACAAAGTTTGTTTTCATTTCTTAGGCTCAATAAAACCTAATTAAGAAAGGAAACTCAAACAGGTTTAACAGCAAGATTAAGAAACTTAATTGGCTTTTAATTCTTCTTTATATTTACTTGCTCAACCTACTGTTTTGTTGTCAGCTCAATTTCGCCAGCTAATTAGTAAATACTCACCTACTTAACATTTGTACTACATAATATACAATGTTGTTTAATTAATTTACTTATATTTTTATTTTCTTGTCAGTTTTTTGTTGTTCTACTAACGATGTGCGTGTTAAGATATGTTGATGGAATTCATATTGCTAAGAAAGTGTTTAATATAGTCGTTGAATTAAATCTATTAATGGTTTTGCACACGTTTTGCTGTATATGGCAGGGTTGGGTTGAAAAACCGAATGGCAGACATGTACAAGTTTATTGCTATAATTTGTTTTAAAGGAACCCTATAGAAATACCGTTGAACATGGTAATATATTAAACATAGATGTTTAAGTTTTTGTAGATATTTTATTTTGTTTGGATGGATTTACAAATTCTAATAAGTTTATTACTTAAAGACCTACCAAATTCACCTATAAATGGAAAATAAAAACTTCTAATCAATGCCATATAGAGTATACAGTATACTACATACTGTAAAGTCTGTAGTAACTTAAAGTATTTAAGTTTTACTTTTAAGAAAACCATTTCTCCTCACTTGTATATACATTGCAGGCACATATTTAACTTGTTAATATGTCATACTTCTTAGTTTGAAATATG
Organism: Meganola albula; assembly: GCA_936450015.1. NCBI lineage: Eukaryota > Metazoa > Arthropoda > Insecta > Lepidoptera > Nolidae > Meganola > Meganola albula. Next base: position 3,568,007 of record OW388155.1, on the reverse strand, counting down.
AATCGGAAATTATAGTTACCTATTGATTATAGTGGTGACGGTTGATGTGATGATTGAAAGAAAAGAAAGGATTGTCATAAATATTAATGATGTGATAGAGTTTATCCCTTTAAGACCCACCATGTTAATGAAACTGTAACTTGGTGTTTTGAGGGGGGATTAGAGCAAGGTACACTGTTTATTTATGTTAAAAACCAGTAAATTAAGACCTTATTATTGGTTTATCAAATGGTGTCACAACAACACAATATTTTTTTTATTTATCACACTTACTAAACAATCCATAGTGTCATTAGATGTCTTCAACAAATTATGATAATGAAATTAGAAATCATGAACAAATTTTAATTCACAAGCATACAATCTAGGCTAAAAATCATAACATTCTTTTTGTCGTCGCTGTAATCAAGTAAAAAGAGCCAGAACTTACGCTAGTAATCTCATTATTCCGTAATCAGAGTTACGTAAAGGATTATGCGTAACAAGCATAGAAATAACAGCTTCTGAAATAAAAGAAACACCTGGAGATGGAAGAACTATAGACATGGTTATATTTCTGTCAACATTCCACATTGGAATCACAACATTTTAATTGGATGTATAATCGTTTTCTGCAAATAGGTCTCTAATCGTTCCAACAAATATTGGAGTCCAATCATCTGAATTATTCAAATTGACGAAATTCTTCAATCCATTCAGTCAAGTTCCCGTGAGAACCGATCGCATGTTAATTATTGGAAGTTGTTGAAAGAAAATTGAGCGAAATTTGATGTTCAGTTTTAATGTTTTTATTGTTATATGTTTTAGTAAGTGATGGAGATTGTTATGTATTTGTTCTTCTCTCATCTTAATTTGTTCTCCTTTATTAATCAATATCATTCTTGGTTCTTTCTTGATCGCCAGTTTAAGGTTCTGTTTCAAACATTACTCTTCCTTCATCTTTCTGGTTGATTTAATTGCTTAAGGTTTCCTCTGCTCTCACATTTTTTGAACCGCTTAGCCGTATTGGGTTATCCGTTATGAGGAATGCCAAGCGGTGAGTCCTTTTTAGTTATAATTTAAATTATTAAACAAATTGATGAGCAGAATCTGTACATTTATTTTGTCGATATTTTTCTTCGAATCATTTAGCGTTGCCTAATCAATATTCAGATTTATTACTAGTTAGCAACAGAGTGTTACATCAAAACGTGTTTTATAAAGGGCCACGAACAAGTTATGACAAGTAATAAATTATTAAGATTTTGATTACTGTTTTGTGATTGCCTCATTAAGTTACTGGCATATTAAGTTAGATTCATTAACTGTTACTTGGATACAAAATTATATTACCCAAGCCAAATTAATGGACTGACGAGAGCAGCGCGGTGGCGCAGCGGTATAGACCTCGTGTTTGAAATATAAGGTCCCGATTTTGATCACCGGTTGTACCCACGCATCTTTGTGCGAATCGTTTCACCACCACTTCTCAATATCGGCGAAGGAAAACATCGTGACGAAACCGGAATGTCTAAGAAATAATCAATCGAGGACATTGACATCCACTAACCCGCGTTTGGCTAGCGTGTGTGAATTAAGGTCTAAACTCCCTCAACTCGTAAGATAGTTGAGAGAAGCCCGTTCGGAGAGTCGGTCACTAAAAAGGGTTGAAGTAAAATAACTGCTAATTTGACTGCTGAACTGATTGCTACAACTGGAATACCACGTAACATGATGTGTTAGTAAAATAAAGATTAACCAAGCACATAACCGCCTAAATTCAAGAGTTAGAAATACTTATGCCAAGTAGGATGTTACTTAATTTTACTATTGGCTTGAAATTTGGTTTATTTTTATACTAGCTGCCTCAGCGAACTTCGTACCGCGTATTACTAATGTAATAAGTATGTATTTTTAATGCCACATAATAAAAAAAATAAAAACAAAAAATTTTCGTCCAAAAATAAAAAAAAATTAAGGGTGAACAACCTTTATCACTTAGGGGTATGAAAAATAGATAGTAGCCGATTCTTAGACCTACTGAATACGCATACAAAATTTGGTAAATACGGTAACTACTGTACTCCTCCGAAACGGCTTTACCAATTTCACCGGTAACCATAGATACATAAGAATCTAACATTGTGACATGGAAATTTTATATATTAGATGTATTAGAATAATTTTACAGTTCCAAATCAATTCTATACTACTAGGGTTCTTTGTTGATAAAACCCGAAACTTTCCGCTACAAAAATAATGTCTATATATTTCTCAACATTTTCACACGCAGCATCAGAAATAAATTCCATGCGTAGGTATATCAACAAGGGTCAAAGGTTTGTCTACAGATTTATAAATCTGAGAAGCTGTTTATGTTAAATATACACCTAATAATACATCAACCGTCTATTTAATATTCAATAGAAATGCACTTAACATCGTTAAGTTTTATGTGCTCACTGTTTTGAATAAAAATACATTAAACCTATGTATTGTCTAACCACACTAATATTTTATTATTATGTGAAAATTTTTTGTATGTACATATAGTTATTTGCAATCACGATACCCTATAGACACCGCGTAGTTGGGGCTCCGCGCTTTCACGCCAAAGTACTGAACCGATTTGGATGAAATTTGGTAGGGAGATAGTTTGACATCTTATTCGACTGCACATAAAGTTAATGGTTTAGTGCGATAACCGTAATACGCGCGGGCGGAGTTGCGGTTGAAAAGCTAGTTTGTAATAACAAAAAAAAAACCGTTGACGGACAACTTAATATTTTTGGGATCGGACGGTCACGGGGCTAGTAGTTGCTATAGGAAGCTCTTCTATTTTCTTTCTGATTAAATTCGTGCGAAATTAAAGACAGTTTAGGTGTCCCGGGACTTTGTTGATTTGTAATCCTGAGTCTCTTCACGGCCGCTGTCGATCCTGGCTTGCAAGAGTAGCAGTTGAGTTACAACAGTGGATATAGTTTCAATGATTGTGAGGTAAAATACGCCATAGTTTGCTGTCCATTTAATGTTATGTAAATTTCGGTGGCTCCGTGAGAACACCGCTCGTGAGCGGTTTGTGACACTAAATTGATGATTTGTATTCCATTGGGTTATGGTATTATGTATGTGGTGGTCACAGCACTGAGATTATGCTAAATACTATATCATGGCTTTATTCAGTAAACCTTTGAAACGATCTCTGTTATAACAATTTGTTTCTATCTAGCAATAATTTTACTTTCAAATCGTATCGAATCGTGTAGTAGGTAGTTATGGAAACAAATTCAACAGATTACCTAGATAGATTTTTACCTAGTAGTAGACTAGAAACCTCAGTTTCGCCATCTGTCTGTATGTCCGCGTGTCAGATTAGAGAGGTTTGGTACTACAGAGCATTAATTTGGCGTGGTAGTAAAATCAACTGCCATGACCAAGTTCTCAAATAAACTCTTGAACAAAAAATTTTTTCGTGTACTTACAGTACACTCGTAAAACGAGAATTTTTTTTTCGTTAGAACTGTCGTGTGGCATATCATTAGATAGCTGTTAAAAGAATAGGGGTATGATACGAACACTTTTCGATTTAGGGTTCCATTTACGAAATATAAACCTTGAAAGCTGCAGTTTTAGTTAGTCATGTGACCCCCCCCCCCCCCCTCTATCAGTCAAGTCGCTGTATGTAGATTTGCGAATAAATGCCGCTGGTATTTTAAATGATGAACTTACTTTGATAGGTTAAATATTAAAATGTGACAAGTTACAAAATTAAGAATTTTCTTATTTCTAATATGGTACGGAACGTTGTGCGGATTTGACTCGCACTTGGCCGGGTTTATGCATTGTATTGATTTTGATGAAAGTAGCCTGGCTCTCTTTCCCTTCCCTGTGTCCCTATTCTTCCCCAAATGCTCGGAAAACATAACTACATAAAATATGAAACACTGAACATTCTGTCTAAAATGCCGAGCAGTTTTATTTATCGCGAATTTTTATAATATCTTGGCGAATATTTTGGTTTGTTTAATCTCGTCATTTCTTTATCATACGACCTCTGACATGATACTAACATCCCAAATTATGTGACCTGCTAATCACTATTAAGATTACAGTTCCTTGCTTTTTTTGCACGCACTTTGTATATGTATTATTACTTAATTAAAGTATGTATTTGCAAAAAAAATATTGTACTGACTTTGTTTTTTATTTATCTATATCTACTAATATTTATTACTGAAAAGTTTCTTTGTTCGTTTAGTAAAACGGGCTAATCTCAAAGAATAATGGATCGATTTGATAAAATCTTGCATTGGTAAATAGCTCATTTATTGAGGAAGGCTATATAGGCTACTTGCATAGTATAAAATGTGGATTAGGCGGGCTAATTTGTATGTCGCGCTACAACTCGAAAGCAGCTGAACCGATTTGACTAATAGGTACACCGATTTACTCGTGATTGTAAATGGTTTTCGGTGAGATGGTGGCAGTGGAGTAAGGCTCCATATATATAGTTGGAAACTATATTGGAGCAACAATTCGGACGTATCCTATCAAATGATATCACCAGACATCGCTCCGGAACATGGCAAGACCGTTTGGCGGTGCGCCTGTCTGGTAGGTAGTCACTAACCACGGCCGAAGCCAGCTAAATAATCAATTTACTTTTTGATTCGATCATTATAAAACCCAATAGAATTATTAGTTATATTCAATACGGTATTGAAATAGTGATTTTCATCAGATCGCTAAATTGAAATCAGACAGTCACGATTTTGTACTTAGCTGTTGAAATGCTGATTTAATGTTAACAAAACTACTGATTGTATCAGTTGGCATGTCTATTGGCACTTTAGACTTGCGTTGTGCCAATAAGGTGCATTTCCTTTATTCACCAGTTATTATAATCAGATGTGATTAAGATTCACTATGTCATAGAATGGCATGGGCATTTTTTGTCGTGAATAAATCCTCTAAGGATCTCGCTGTCCCTAGCGGCCGCTGGGTGAGACTCCCGAAGGGTGCCCATTAAAACCCCCCGGTATTTCTACCCTGGTGTCGGCATGCAAAAATTGCTTTAGCATGCACCGTTAAGCCCTTGACCCTGTATAGTATTTTGTGTACCTCCATGGTAAAAAGGAACGACAGTAAGTATGTAATCCAAGTATGAATCCGAATATAAAATTTCATCCCAATAAGGTTAGTATTTATGTGGTATGAATATCTATCTACAAACTTTCCCGTTAATAATAGTACAAAAATACAATTACTCGCACCATGGTATAACCAATTCGTAGCGGACTTCGAAACGGGGAATAAAAATCCCATTTCGAAGCTGATTCTTGTGCCACTGTGCCTCGACTTCTGGTTTTTTTCCTGCTCCAACAATAATATGTTCCCTTTTCACAATTATCATCCGTCCTCATTATTTTAGTCAGTGGCGAAGGATGGAAATCTGAAAAAAGCTAGCCGGTTCAAAAAGTTCTTATGAAAATAATATTTCTCTAATTTCGTCGCCGATGTTTCTATGGCGACCATCACCTTCATATTATAGGTACTTATTCTTGATGCTATTTAATACCCTTAGGCGTTACATAGTTTTAATTAAGCTAACGATATTGATCAATTCCTAAAGGGAAGCAGATTGGAGACTTCGCCATTGCTGCCTATGGAAAACGGTCTATTCATACGAAACTTATTTGTACGTTTATAAAAACTACTAGCTTTCCGACAGCGCCTTCGCCCGCGTGTATGTCGGCTATGTCGGTTATCGCGCCAAAACATTACCTTCTTTTTGCGCAGTCGGATAAAAGCTATCCTATGTCCTTTCTCGGGTCTCAAACTACCTCCATACCCAATTTTATCAAAATTCGTTCAGTAGTTTAGGCGTGAAAGCAACACAGACAGACAGACAGAGTTACTTTCGCATTTATATAGTAACGACAATCAATTATATTACTAACTTCATTAATAATTACCAACGCAACAGAACAGAAGTCATTGTAAATGTTTTTGCTACCGCCATTGAATCAAACGAAAATGAATTCATTATAGCAAAAAATTGTATAATGTAGCAACTCCTGAATTTAATATAAAGTTTATGCTTTATTTCATTTTGCTTGTTGGATGTTGGACAAGTTTTTTCTCAATAACAGCTCGAGCTGTATTAAAACGGTAGTCTGTCTTATAAGTCACCTGTTATTTTGTTAGTATCAATATCCTTAACGTTAATAAGAATAAAATGATTGTGGTGTGTTTCAACCAGGATATCAGGAATCTATATCTGGTTATCGCCAATATCGTCCTGGATTTGAAACTATTTAATTTAACTAGACAGTATAGCGAAGACCTTTAGGCTATTAAGAGCTACTCAACACTTCAACCCTTTTTTCAGTGTTCTGCTGGGCACGGGTCTTCTCTCAACTATCTTACGAGTTGAGAGAGTTTAGGCCATAATGCCCACACGCTGACTAAGTGCGGGTTCGTGGATGTCACATTTTCTCGAACGATTAGATGTTAGACGTACCGATTTCCTCACTATGTTTTTCTTCACCAATATTGAGCAGCGGCGATGAAACAATTCATAGAAAAATGTGTGGAAACTACTAGGGATCGAACCCGCGACCTCAGATTTCAAAGGCGAGGCCGATACCGCTGCGCCACCGCTGGTTTAGGATAAAAGTTACTGTTACTTGTAATTAATGAAGATACTTTTTTTTCCAGGGAAGAAGAGGCGCTTTCCCGGTGCCAAAACTCACCAGGATCAAACCCGCGGCTGTCTTCAGAGCACTCGTTGCTGTTGTGCTGTTTTAGAGATCTCTGCAACCATGAGGATAGCCCTATAGCGAGGGCGCGCCTTAATTTAACTAATGAATTAGGTAAGTACTTACCTGAAAGCTTACCTTTTGAGTAAATTTTCGTCGTTATGTAGTTGGAGTCAGTATTCAGGTACACAGGAGATATTATAGTGCTAGTGTGTGGACTGCATCATTGCTTAACATCAGCTAAGTTGTAGTCAAAGCGTATTTCAGAATAATAATAATATTTTTACAAATTAAAATATCCGGGCTTAAAATTACTTAATATACTTTTCTGCTTTGAATGCCCAACAAAACACCGAGAAAATTAGTCCTACAGAACATTACGGAAGTCTCTTTTTCTAAATTTGTACCAATAAACAGTTTTAAAACTGTTTTCCCTAAAGGTAATAAATTTTAATGTATTCTACTGTGATTGTAAACATAAATTACGTTTTATAACCACTCCGAGCGGACTCAAAATCCAAGATTGTAAACCTCTTCGAACATTGTATGTATGTAGTCAATAAATTAATTTAAAATAAATAAAGTTTCACATAATTACGAGCAATAAACTAGACATTCGTTAACCCCCTACAAAAGAGGGGTTTAGTGTTATAAGTTCGACAGGTGTTAATGAACACACAATGTATAGGTTTATGTCACAGATAATATAAACTATGTTTATGTACAGCCATTTGTCCAAGTTTCTTGCGTTAAATATATAAAAGAAGAAACTGACTGACTGACTGACATATCAACGCAGAGCCCAAACCGCTGGGTCTGGAGACTAAATTTGGCACATAGGTTCCTTATTGGGTCTAGGGGTGCACTAAGAAAGGATTTTTCAAAACTCACTCTTTAAGGGGGTGAAACGGGGTTCCAAAGTTTGTATGGAGAAACAAGATTAGTGAGATCAATTTCCCGCGGGCGGGACCTAGTTAATTACATGAGTTTGATGCAGTTTTTGAAAGCTGAATAGATACTTCTTAGATTACATACTTTTACTTTTTTTTTGTTTCGATTTTTTTTTTTGTTTTTTTTTTTTTGTTTTTTTTTAATTGTGTCAGCAAAACATCTTTAAGAAACCGCCATGTTTTAGAGCTAAACATTCGTGGATATGAGCATACACCAATCCTCACTTGCAGCGTGTGTGTATTTAGTTTTAAACTCTCTCAAGTCTTAAGATAGTTGAGAGAAGACCCGTGCTGTTGTAATTTATATTTGACTAGTATGAACGAACGCGGCTACGCCTGCGCGTATGTCCGTTATGACGTCAAACCATTAATCTCTTATGAGCAGTCGGATAAAAACTATCCTATATCTTTCCCCGGGTCTCACTCTATCTCTCTGCAGTAGTTTTGGCGTGAAAGCGTGACAAACTAATAGATAGACGACACAGTTTGCAGTATGTATAATATTAATATCTGATTAAAACAAAATATTAACTTACATAGAGCTAAGGAATCGGTAGGTAACTTATCTATCGTCATAAGTGAAACTGATGCACCTGGCATCTACTTCCTCGTTCACTTGTGTTGTAGCTCAACTTAAAGTAGCTAACAATTTTTTTACTGTCTTCTCTCCAAAATATTTTCTGAATTACCTTATTAGATGAAGAAATTCTTCATAATTGTTGGTAATTATCATATTTGCAAGAGAAGAGGTTGATAGTTTTTGATAAGTATGAAAAGTACACGGTAGGAAAAGAAATTGTACTATTTTCAAGTAGACTCGCGTCTCAAAAATAATAATGCATATTTTCATTTCATTTCATTTCAATAAAATTTTCGAGCTGGACGGCTTAAAGCTCATAAAAGTTGAGAACTACACAAACAAGGACTGCTTAGTGGATGTCACATGTCATATATCAATTTATATACTTGTATGGTTGGTGAATTTGTTGTGACATTGATTTGCTGATATTTTGAACTTTCGAGATAAAGGCTACTTAACAGTTCGAAGGGGATTTATGTAAGCCTTTCTTGGCCCAGCAATAAAGATAATGCCTGTGAGGAACACCAGTAACTATGGGTATGGAACCTAAACTTTGCCGACATTCACCTTTGGCTGCACTTTTGGGTGATAAAACATCTACTCCCTCGTTTTTGAAGTAGATCTTTTTAAAGATAACTTTGTTGTATTAAACTATATTATAATAACTAGGTGGGCGGGTATTTGCTATAAACTATTTAAAATCCTCTCCGCTTCAAGTGTTTACTTTAACATTATTCTCGATAATATTCGCCCAGCTGAAGGATTCCGCGAACAAAGATGTTATTATACCCCACTGCGTATCTAAAGTAAACAGGACATAGAATGGAATGCACAGACATTCAAATGTTCTATAGATTACACACTGTTGATATTTCGATTATTCGAATAACAATTTACTCGATATTTTGTTAACATTTTATTCGATTCGAATCAATCGATCACAAGATTTTCATTGTATTAAAATTTCATTCATAGACTAAAGACTTCCTGTCTTCTACTAATATGGCTTCCCGTGTTACATTGTATGATACACGGAGCCAAAACGTGGACACACAAGGTAGGATCGCACCACCGCACCGGTCGGTCGAGAGGACTCGATTTCGAATCCAGCAAAAAGGCGATTGTAATCAATATTATATAATTGTCTATTTAGATAAAAAAAACGTAGCAACTTGACGCAACGGAAATATGCTCGTCAAATCTAACATCCGGCGTAATGTGTGTGATATTCAATTATTCACATCTGTCTACACCTTCGGGTTATACAGGCGTGAGCGCTATTATCTTACCCAAATTGGTTTTAGATTTTAGTAGTGAGTCTGTATATTCTGTGTGAGTCAACTGTGCTTACGACATCGCATAATGTTTGATAGTTTACAGATTCCCAAGTTCAACGGATGTTAGTGCCTTATAATAACAATATGTTGCGTAAAACTCTTCTCTTAGATTTAGTTATTAACAATTAAGTTCATATATGATCTGAACGTAGGCAGAGGTGAATATCTTGCACATTTCAGATATGTTTAGGTCCTGTACGTAATAGGGTGCAGACCTGACGCAATTTCAAACGACAGGTATACCTAGAAACCCGGCGGCGGCCCCACTTTTTAGACTTGGTCATTATTGTTTACTTTATAGAACTGGCTCATGAAATCAAGTTCCGTGAAGTGAACTAGTTCCTCTAAATCGTTCTTCAGTTCCTAGTTCCCACACCTTAACTTATCTGACGAAAGTAAAATTCAATGAGTTGGGACTAGAAACTTGGAATTGCGAAATTAATTTACTCCGACTCTAACTCTGACTGTATTTCTACGGCGCGGTATTGTCGTCCCGCAATTCCAAGTTCCGTCTTAATTTAATTGAGGCAAGTGAAATAAAACTACATATTTTCGAGGTTTCAAAGTCTTTTCAGACTCCATGGCCATGGGTGATATTCGCAAGACGCAAGTGAAGTTTGGTGAATTGGAACTTGGAACCGCTGAACGACGCAATTACGATCGGGTTCCTTTCTTTATATATCGGAGAGCAGTTCCTCGGAACGAATCTTTCTCTATAAAAGTTACTCTAATCTACCGCTTTTCACTGGTACAATAGGATGTATACCTATAAGTACCAAGTACCTACGTACAGAAACCATTATGACAATTCTTTTAGTACGTAATTTTTGAGATTACAGCCTCGGCGTTTTTCGCCTCACATAAGCGGATCTAAGTATAATTTTCCTTTTGTTTTCACCTTCGGGTAATACAATAGCCGTAAGTTCGGATTTAGACTGAGCAAGGTACTAAGCAACAGCTGTATGCTGTAAGTGACCGTTAAACGTCTTCACGCGATATTTTTATATACCAACAATGGGCCGTTGTGTTCATTTTATTCTTTGTTTGGGTTTCACCACTTGAATGTGGGATTCGTCACCGTTTTCACTCCCACTACACACAAATAGACTTAACTTTCAATAGGGGGACATAAACACACACGGTCATCTGATCCTAAACTAAGCAAAAAAACTAAACTAACTGGCAATATACTACATATAATACTTTTCTTTTGTAAATATATACTTAAATATAGACAATTACACCCAGACACAAGACAAACAGACATATTAAAACAAATGTTTGTCTCGGGTGGGAATTTAACCCACGACCTGCGGCGTGAAAAGCAAGTATCTTACCGACCACGCCACCGCACCGGCCCCTCAAAGAAGATAGTTAATAAGATGTGATGTACTTTACAAACTTTATGGCCTAGTCACACTGGTTGCGTTCTACGGTCTCCGGTCACTTCACAATTTTGTTTTACGTGATCTGACCGCAGACATCAGAACGCGCCCAGTGTGACTAGGACGCCCAAAACCTTCAGAAAATCTTTTCAGTATCCTTAGTGTAGTTTAGAAGGAGTTAGACATAGTTTCTCTAATAAGTCCAGACTTCGGTTAGTTGCGTTCAGCTATTGCTGACCTTTCGCAAATCGTCACTTCACCCAGCTGGAGAGCTTGTCGCCTAAACGAGGTCTCCACTCAGGAACTCTCATACCCTAAAGATTAGATTACAATTCTTGAACAGATATGTCCACCCGAATGCCGGTTGCTTGCTAATGGTGAGCTATGTATACTGTTTTGTGCACCATCAATGTGTAACAACCTTCAAAGAAACTTCAAACATACATACGACTTGAACTGGTAAAACCACCGCTTCTTGAGAGTCCTCGTCTTAGCATCGTATGTCACAACTCCGTAAATGCTAGCTATTCTAATTTTCTAAACCTATAATTCTTAACCATACATATTTTACTCATAATTCAGTACTTTATAAATGTAATTTCAGCTCAAAGGAGTTTTCCTGATGAGTTTCGCTCGAGGGCCTTGTTGCGATGCGCAATTGTTTTAACTTATAATCCTTTGTTTGGAACTAAATTTACTACTGCCAGTACTATTAAGCTAACTTAAATCTTACATGGATGATTTAAAGGCTTAATTTCGTGTGCGGATAGAATCTATTAATCGGTTGTTATAAATAGGGATTTGTTTCAATGACGGTGCTAGGTCATCGCAATTAATGTTAAATCGTGACAACTAGACCAGTCATCAGAGGCAAATTATAGTCAAAAGTTGTACAAAAAGAACTCGCTGTGAGATAATGGACAATAATTAATGATTTTTGGCGGCACGTTCCATTTATAAAATTTGCATTCAAAATCAAAATGGCATCAATCAAATGGAACTTTGCAACTTTTCTTTGTTTTATTCGATTTAAATAAAGTTCGAAATTCAAACATTCAACCGTGACTGCCAGCCGCCAGTTAGTTTTGCAGACAGAATTTTAATTTTAGTACATAAATATTTTTCCTTACAATTAAATTAAAATAAGTCTATTTATGAAAAGTCTTCTTTCTAACAAAAAAAAGTTAATATTTTACGGTGTACTGTATATTTTATGGTTTATTATAAATATATTTTTTTATGTTTCAATATAGGTACGTAAGAAATCTTAAAATCCGAATTGATATTCTTTTTGAAGTCGGTTAAAATATAGATAAATACTGACATTACCTACAATGAAAGGTTAAGTTACCGCATAAAGGTGGTAACAAGGTGTCACCTAAAACTGCATGACACATTTCCTTATAATTATACCTACCGAGTATATTCAATAACGCCTACCACAAATTAAGAACAATGGTCATATCAATTGACAAAAAGAATGTCATTATGACAGTATCACTATCTCACTCTATCAATTCGACAAACTGGTACACACACCATGCAAGTTATGATTTCCTGGTAGGCTATGAGAAACTGCCTATGTATTGTGCTTACATTGCATTAAGGTGGGATTCCGTAGAACAGACGACTAACTGCGACTAAACCGCGCGACAGTAACGAATTTCTAGTAAATAAAAACAATTGAAACAATTTGAGGCGAAGAAAGATACATAGGTAGGTATATAAGTGACATAATATTATCTTACGAATCTTTATTTTACTCTGTAGTCAAATCTTTCTATACAAATAAGAGGATCTGTCCAAAGAGCAAAATAGTGATATGGGTTGAGTTGATTTTTAAGTAGGTATTTGCAGTCCCCTTTTTATCCCAAACTCCATGGGGATAGTTGCAATCGTTGCAGATGCCTACATAAGTTGCGAGCAATACGCCGCATATTATGTCGTTGGACTACGCTTTTTAACACGCTTTTTTTTGTCAACACACACCACGGAACTTTTTTGATAAAAATCGTTTGAAGAACTTAGAGTTCCTTCGTTCCACAAATAAAGTGTATTTGTGGTAGTCTACGGAATCCTACCTTAACTTTACAGGAACAAAACACTTCAAAAGTAGTAATTTGATACAACAGTATAATAATCACACTTTTCAACGAAAAATTAATTTGATCTATATTTCTAGTTATTGTTAAGTTGATGCTATTGGTTGGTTTTGTTTTAGGTATACAATTAAAATTACAAGAAAAAAATTGTTCAAATTTAAAAAAAATAAATACTATTCAAAAAGGAGTCTCAATTCGGTTGTCTATATTTTTTTACAACTTGTGGTCTATAGAGTTGCATAATACTAACACTCGTATTCATAAACGTATTTTAAGCTCATTATAGCTAAAATAGGTTTATAATTCATTTAACTTTGTCTGTTATCTTGACATCTATACTAATAAGAAAGAGACAAAGTCCATTTTAACTAAAGAGTCTTATCTTTTTTATGAATAATTATTTTGTTTAAAGGAGGTTTTATTCGAAAGTTTTCCATTAAAAGTATTATTTTAATTGTCTGTAATGGTTTTCCCGCTTAAGTTGCAATACACGAACTTAGATAGTAGAATTCGATTTTTTTTTAGTAAAAATGTATGCTTTTAATAAAATGAAATCGGTTTAACTGTTAGTAAGTGTTATCTCAAAAACTACCTATTGAACGGATTTCAATTCGATTTCCATCAAAAGATCGAGTGATCTATGAGACAGGGTTTAGGCGTATAATTTGTACCCGTACAAAGCCAGGGTAATATTGATCGTTATCCAGGGGAATTTTCTCGATACTTTCGCTATCGCAGATGTCGGTTTACTTAATATAACAGTCATAACAGCTAATCTTTTATGCTGAATTAGCTACCGCATAAGTTTTTAGAGTTTTTAGTCTAGACTCAGCGGTTTGGGCTATCAGCCAGTTCCTTCTTTTATATATCCTCAATTACATTTCATTCTGAGAAGCCGTATTGATAACAGTTCTGCTTATATTGGGTGTAGGCGGTGATGAGTAGCTAAGCGAAGTAGCTACAAATATAATAATAATATAGTGGGCCATTACACACACGGTCATCTGATCCCAAACTAAGCAGATCTGTACTATGGAAACCAGATAACTGGTAATATACTACATATAATACTTTTCTTTTGTAAATACATACATAAATATAGATAATAACACCCAGATAGTAAAAAATGTTCGAATTCTCAAGCCACGTGATATTGTTTCCAGAAGGCCAGACAGTGGCGAGCCACCGTGGCGCGAGCTACAACGGCGAGGTGTGGTTCAAAGCGGCCACTATAGCGGTGCCGGTGTGCGGCGCGCTCATCCTGTTCCTACTGGTGGCGGTGGCAGTCAGGTTGCTGAAGGCTGACGCGTTGCTGCAAGCTGATAGAAAGCTTAGGTAAGACCACGACCAGATTCCTTTAAACATCGCAGCCCTCGTCCTCACTTAACTTAGGTATAACTTACCACAGCGACTACTGTCCCACTTCTGGGCACGGGTCTACTCTCAACTATCTAGCGATGATATTGTCTACGATGGAACGCGCTTACCCAGTAAATACCGCTCTTCAAATCACTGATTACAAGTGAATTTGGGTGAGGAATTGGAATGATGCTTCATATGGGTCTACGATGAAACCATAAAGGAGCAACGATAGCGACCCAGCTCAAATGGTGTCTCCAGACATCGCACCAGATAATGGCAAGCTCGCTTGGCGGTGCGTCTTTCTCTATAATCACACCATGGCCAAGCCATACATTATGGTCGAGTAGGTGTACACAACTGTGTAAAAATAATTCTAAACTTTTTGTTTTTCTTTTCCAGGGGTGGCTACATGTCACCTTTAGCTCAGAATGCGCCAGAAGATGTGAAGAAAGTGTGGGTGGGGGCTCAAGCCCCGCTATTGGTGGCCCCTGGAGGCTGTCTAGTGGCAGTAGAACGGGCCCAGCTTGTGGACCCTTGCCAGCAACTCTGTGATATACAACGATAGACTATGGCCCTTAGTTGTCACCAAAGAAAAGCAGTGAAATATGCACTTTATAGTCTTTAGCTTATGATCCACTTTTCAAAATCATTTTTAATTTTTCCAATCATTAGAACTAATCTATACTATTTTCATAATAGGAACACATCTTAGTACCTCGTGATTCATAATTTGAATTTAGAATGCCACTTGAATAACACATGGTCCTATAATTTGCTGAATCATTCAAATATTTACTTTCTGTTTATTAACTACAAGGTTCAATATCATTGTAGCATTTTTGCTACGTCAGAGACCGTTTTCTTTTCAAACTTCTCACTTACCTTCCTATTTTATTTTAACACTTAAATGCCTTGGTCATATTGATATGACAATAATTATTATAGACTAAGTCCGATAAATATGACCGAAGTTGTTGATTTAGTCATTTCTGTTGTATACTTAAAGTTTATATTTCACTGCTTTTTTGTATTGATAATGTCTGCCTAAGACTAGTAATCTCTATAGCGGGCCAAACCGTGGACTGGAGTGAAAAAAATGATGAACAAAATGTTTTAGATAATGAACTGAAAGATAGATACCTAATTAATACCTATCCAGAGATTTTTAATAAATTTTTAAACGTATGGTTGTATGAGCATTTGTTAATATATGGATTGTGGAAGTTAAACAAAAAAGGTAAGACTCGGTTTAGAGTTGTCAAGTGAATAAGATTACCATTAATACGCTTGTACGTTTCATAACAGACTTCTTTATGTGTAATGTTGGTTGTCCTGTATTGTCCTGTATTGATGATTTTGATAGTAACCACCACAATCTTTAAAGAATAAAACTAAATTATGATACTATGCCTGATGGAAACCGAGCTTACCTGTAGGTAACTAGAAGTAATTCTTTACACAATTTTTTTTTTGGATGTTGACTTTTCTGCTTACATGTTTTGGGCAACAAAAAGTTTCGCATTGTTTTTACTCAATGAGATTTACAATACAATTAGGAACTTCATGGTTATGTATGTGTAAGGATTTACTTCTTATGGTCTTTCTACGAATGTAATATTTGTATACGTTACATAATATCGAAACGGTTGTGTGTAATTGTCTGAAAAGATATATAAATATATATAGAATGAATGTTCATGTTTGTGTAGTAATAAAAACGACTGATCGCCTCAAACCATTATTCTAAAGATTGCTTATATATGCTGCGTTTTAATAAAATTCACAAAAATTGAGCCGGAGTAGCCAGTGATATTCAGAGTATTAAAATCTATTATTTTTGTATATGAACTATTTAGTTACTTAAAGTATCACTACAGGCGCTTTCAAACATAATTAATATTTAATATACTCTATGACAAGCATAGATTATATAATAAGTACATTAAGATCAAAATATCTATTCAAACATTTTGTTACATACTGAGCAAATAGAAATTAATTTTCTTTGTATGAAATAAATAACTTTTATTTAAAACGCAACATTAAATCTTTTAACAGTGGTGTGACGCACAATGGATCTAATTTCGAAAAATTGATCTCAAATATTAATCCCATCCACGGCGTGACCCGCGGGTATACCAAAACCACTTTGTATAATAATAATTATATTATAATATCTTACTTTGTGTTCCTTAATACCGGGTCGA
Source organism: Meganola albula (assembly GCA_936450015.1). Taxonomy (NCBI): domain Eukaryota; kingdom Metazoa; phylum Arthropoda; class Insecta; order Lepidoptera; family Nolidae; genus Meganola; species Meganola albula. The sequence goes on along the minus strand of OW388155.1, from coordinate 3,551,344 downwards.
CACGATCAAGGTTAAAAACCAGAGTCCTTGTACTTTAAAAGCAACTCAACAAACCCAGGCTAGCGCAGATTAGACAGGAGCACATCACCATTGCAAACAAACACTTTATACATGTATACTAATATTGTAAGTCTAAATAGATTGTTTGGTTGGAGCTAAACTCAGGAAATACTGGTTCGAGTTGAAAAATTCTTATACATTGAGGAACGCTATAGGCTACAATTACATCATGCTATGACCAACGCAGAAGAAGCTGCGTGAGGCGGCTAGTTTTATATAAACTATCACTTGGTATATGCGGGCGATATGTATGACAGAATATTTGCAATGCGATGCGGGTCTGTGCGGCCAGTCAATCTGTGCTAGTCTTAGTGTCCGTCTTCTGAGCAAGGGTCTTCTATGTTAAAAGTTGAAAGATTTTAGACCTTAATCCAGTTAAGTGTGGCGAATTACATGAAAATATACTTCTAAGATATGCCGGCTTGTTCATGATGTTTTTCTTACTAATCGAAAGATATTTAAAGGTTGTGTCCGATTGTAATTCGTCCGATACCAAACGTGATCGTGTCAACGCGGTTTAAAGCTTTGTAAATGTATTAGTTGTAAGCTGGTAACTTAACACCTCAGTTACCAAACAATTACCAAATTACAGCCATGTATGAATTTAAAATAACCGTATTATTTAATTAGACACACTATTTTTTATTTTATTGTAATATTAAATTTAAATTTAAATTAAATTAAACATGGAACAAGACTTATTTTGTAATCATTTTTGAAGTCTTGTTAATAAATGACTTGTGCTTTTCTATATATACACGGTGTTGTTTAATAAATCATGGCTTTTCACAAATATTCCCTTAGTTAATAAATATTTACTTCTGCCTACATTTCCTTTTGATGCTTCCAAACGTGTTAAGAGTTTGAAGGTGAAGAAAATATGTTTCTAGATCGATCGACGTAGAAATATTTCAAGCAACAAGTTAGGACTAAGCTTAAGTATTTTGGATAAAGACTATAGAATTTGGGATAGGTCTTTGCACGCCTGGAAGTACCATTTAATAGTAAGAATGTAAATGAGTTGTATGTTTGTAAATATAATTTTAAGATGTTACCTGTTATATAATGTTAAGACAGTGAAAAGTGAAATCTATTCAGAGAATATCCTAGTCTTTTTATATCTGATTTATGAAGTAAGTATACCATTGATGTACAGGGGCCGGATTTTTATGACCTTGCTATATTACGGATATAACTATTCTTGAAACTGGTGTAGGTGATTAGGACGGACCGCAACAGAATGCATCATATAACAAAACAAAATACTTTCGTACATTTCGCTCGCCTGAAGTATGCGATATACATTACGAAAGTGATATTTTGATATGCGGTGTGGCCCGTCCATCGTAATCTGCAGCAACCTTTATAATATCATTTTCGTACTAAGACTTCAAATTCAAAGCAGTCAAATTTAAAAATTACTGTTATTAACCTTCTCTGCTATATTAATAAATAAAGAAAACCAAGTACGTCTTGATATGAATCAAAGTAAAGTGCTGAAAAATTGTTTCAGATATTATTCACTAGCGATGTCATCAAAATCCTACCCTTTATTTTCACTCTGAATTGATTTCACTGTGTATTTTATGTTACAATTTTTATTGCAACTCATAATTTTGTAAATATTTTGCTTTTTGGGTTCATAAATACTGGATTGGATTATTTCTGACGCACGTTAGGTTAGTTTTATATATTCTCACTATATTTATATTCGATTTGCACACAATAATTATATCATTTAAATATATTATTACAAAAAAATATTAATTGTTTTTTATATTTACCGTTTGTCTGCTGTGCTCTGATTTACCAGCAAATAATATGTGTTTGCAAGAATTATATTACATAATAATTATAATAATTATATTACATATTTTACATTTATATGCATAAAATATTTGTCAGATAAATCTGACCATGGCAGTCAAAGGGTTAAATAAATCGTGTACTATTAAAAAACGCAATACAATTAAACTCGTTTCGTGCGTTAGATATCAAATTTATAATTTCAAACTATAAGAAGTGAGTTGATACAGATATTTCGGTATTTTCGCCTTATAAATGTTAAATTCCGCATGTATTTATGTATACACCACTGAGATTGTCATGTATCAATAAAATAAGCTTCCTTACGGTGCCTTATACACTAGAAAACATAGAATATAGGTGCAAATGAAATACTCCATAATATAATGAATATACCTGCAATCTATGTAAATAAATAATGTGTATGTAAATTAATGAAATAAAATGAAATTATTTTATTACTGGATTACGTTGTTTTTGTTAACTAACAATATATGTAGGGTAGAACCACCTTTTCTTTATAACCTACACAAAGTAAGGTCAACAAGGTACTTCTATAAAGTAGAAGAAGCTACTGATGCTAAATACCCTTGACTTCTCTCACACTTCTTGCCCACAGCTGGTTTGCCATACGACAAACAGTATTGCCGATAATACACGCGAAAAGTTACCTTTAGACTTTTAGAATTATAGTTTTCTAGAATGACGATTTCTCACAATTTAAGACTTAACCCACCACCGCAATCCTGCCTCTACTACTGTAAGATCAATAACAGCGCCGTGACAACTCAGGATGTCCCGTGACAACTCAGGATGTCCCGTGACACCTTCACTATCTTGGATCCGGCACGAATTTAATTCGAAAGATATGAGGAGGATAGTCCACAAGCGAAAGGAACATCAAATGGACTGACACAACAGGTGTTTAACCTTATCACCATTATGTGTACATTAGTACAACTGCATTTTAAAATAAAAACTGGTTTTAATAAAATATTTGGTTTTGTTTAATTTTATTTTACACTTGTTTTTAAAAAAGTTTTGTTTTTATTTAATTTTATTTTACTCTTTTCAGTGGTTTCTCAATCTCTGCATTTCTTGTAATGCATCATTATTGCACGTTATTTTTCCGGTTAATTTAAAACTATCTAATTCTTCTATGAGAAGTTAAACATTAGATTCTACAGACTTCATTGTACTCAGAGCAACATGGTTAGCCGGGGCCAAGAAATTTCTGGCCTTAATTAAACGATTCTTTATGAGAGCATAGCGAATTTTGATAGTCTGCTAATTGCTCAACACAAGAATTTATATCAGTTATGTGGGCCGATCCCGGCGGCACTGCAATGCCGGGCCGACCCGTGACGGGAGTGGAGCGAGCCCCGAACATCCCGTCGATTTACAAAAATCAGTTTAATATACTGGTCCCTCAGTGAGGGAACTTTCAGATATTAAGCTGAAAAGAACAGATACTACACTTTGATCTTAGCCAAAAGGCCGAGAAGCGATACCATTATAACGCCAACTGAGGGAGGTCATTCTTGCTAAGAACATAACGATAGCGCGGTTCAGAAATTGTGACGTCATTTGGTAAGCGACATCTATCGGTTGATGTAAGTACTACTTAGTAGGTACCTAACCTACTAACTTAAACTATGGAGGTTCTAAAGTTCTATGGTATATATTTACATCACTTTAAATTATTATTATTTAGTTTTGGTTTATATAAAACTCACCGGTTATACTGAAGACAACGTTCATACCACGAGGCGGCTTCCTCCATACCGTTGTCAGGTTGGTTGCCAACCACATGATCTATGAAGTTTATCTGAATTTTTGGACTAAGTTATATACTAATTTAGGTTTGTACTTACTTCCTTATTTAGATTACTCTCCCCGATCTGGAAAATCGGTATTTTCACCATAAATACCAAAACAAAATATCCAGTTGGATTTAACACTTCATATTTTTTAATCTTATGCTATAACTACGGCTGCGGTTTACGGCTACATATGTCCAGCAGTGGGATAAATCAATAAACCTTCCTCAATAAACGGGCTATCTAACAGTGCAAGAATTTTTCAAATCGGATCTTTAGTCCCAGTGATTAGCAGATTCACCTAAACAAATACTTCAGCTTTAGATTTAGATTTTTATGCGCACTTGGGAACACGAGTCGACGTCATGGGCTGAAACTAGTGTACACACGGCTACACAAACTAGTACACAAGGCATAATAATCCAGTATCCAGTATAAGCTGATCTCTAGCACAGATTACAAAATAGTTACTACGCCTCTAGTTGCATGGAAATCCTATACAATGCGAGTTACTATGCCTTTCAAATGAGAATAGGATTGGAAATCCTCCATCTTGGACCGGAATGCGCAACAACTTCACATTTTTTAGTACAGCGAGCAAAAATGTTTCTTGGATATAATAATCACATCTAGATGAAAATAAAATAAAAATGCGTATATTTCGACTAAAATTGGACATTTGTAGTAGAATATCTATTAGCTGCCGACGACAGAAAGCGGTGCTTTAAGTTAGAACGTGTGTTTCTACGCGTGTAAAAGAATTTGTGTACAAGTTTGTAGTATCCTAGCGCGTAAATTTATTTAGGTAGGTAGCTACATTGTAACTACTTACCTAAGTAAAGTTTTTACTATCAGTTTTCCATACATTTTAAAATAATATTATTGTCAGTGGTTTGACGTTTTGTGCTGGCGCTACTTTTGCTTGGTTTTTGGTATGAAGTTAGCAGCGAGTCCAGTCCTATTCTTATTTGAAACGCATAGTATAGCTTGATGTATAGCCGTGTGTATTACTATTAAGTAATATTTTACAGAACTCGTACCCAATATTAATTATTAATGTTTACGACCTTGTCTGATCAATAACATTGCGGAAACATTAAGTACCGAGACGACCGAGATACCTAATCTCTTATCAAAATCTACATCTAAAAAATATCTCTTAAAATTTCTACACAACTTAGAACCTTATTGCAATGCAACAGAAGTGTATGTTTCTAAATAATAATAATAAAGATAAAATAAAAATCATAACATATCGTAAATTAAAAATATTAATAGATATTTCCATAAATTAATTAACCCATAATTCAATTAGTAATTGCCTTCGGTTTACAAAAACTTATAAATAAGATGTTTGCTATAAAAAAAAGGCATTTGGATAGCTGACAACATTCTAGTTACTGTTTTTAACGTTTCTGAAGGTAAGAGTTAATCTAAATACTAATTTAATCTAAGTACTTATCAGGGGCGAAGTCTTAAAAAGGGAAGACAGAGCAAATAAGTTAGATAAAGCGAATAGGAAAATTAAGTCAAATCAAATCAAAAACATTTATTTTGTTGGAAAATGGTAGATACTTACAATAAATGTATTCATCTTCTTTTTCTTTTAATTATGGCCTCAGCAGAAATTATTCCGCAATTTTGCCAAGTTTAAATAAGTATACAAATTTTTAAAAGATTAGTAGTAAAAAGAACTAAACAACTACACGTTCTATGACGCCATTTTTTCAGTCTCCCACAAAATAATATTTAATGCACAGTTTCAGCAAATCCTGTCAAAAATGACGTGCAAAAGTCAAAAAGATATATTATTTCGTAATTTTATGCCATTATTAAGATATGATACATTATTTTGGTTAATTATTTTCCAGGTTCTAATAATTTATACCCTAAATATTACTATTATATTATTTATATTTTTCGTAATATTATTCTATATGACATTTTTCTAAATAATGGAAATGGTTAGTCTTGGAAAGCATTTGCTAAATGATTAAAGATAATTACAGCCATGCAATAAACGTGTCTTTAAAAAGTTAGTAGTTCTTGTGTTAATTTTGATTAACAATAACTCCAAATTTAAATATGAAAATGATTTAAGAAAAAACCCTGTGATAGATATATTTTTATGCCATAAACCATGCTAGATTTCCGATCCTGCGGAGTCGCGCGTATGTCGGTTATCGCGCTAAACTATAATTCATCTTTTTGCGCAGTCGGATAAAAACTATCTTAAGCCTTTCCCCTGGTCTACTATCTCCACACCAAATTTCATCCAAACCGGTTGAGTACTTAAGGCGTGGAGCGTAACAGACAAAGTTACTTTCGCATTAATAATATTAGTAGAAAAGTAGGGTTAGTAAAAGTAGGGTAGTAAAAAAACACAACATCACGATAATTCCAAGCTTCAAGCTGCGACCTGTAGGCTAATTCACGTAATTAAATAAGTCCTGTTGCGGTGCAGTTGCAGTTAAGTTTCGATCAAAACAGCCCTTTTTGTATTGTCGTAATTTTGACAAGTTCCGCTGCCAGATACGCTCGCGTCGTCAAGTTCGCGTCACGCGAGCGCTTTAGCGTATACCTACCTACGTTACATATATGACAATACAAAACTACAATTTTGCACTAAGAAGTATAAACTTAATTGCAACTGCACCGCAACAGGACTGATACTTGATCGGCGCGTCAAGAAATTACGTGAATTAGCCCACTGCAACTAAGATGAAATCACATGTATGGTCCTAGTCTCACTTCACCTTCAACCCTTTTTAGTGTCCCACTGCCGGGCACGGGTCTTCTCTTAACTATGTTACTATTTGAGATAGTTTAGGCCTTAATTCACACACATGCCGGTCAAGTGCGGGTTGGTGGATGTAACATGACCTTGAATGATTAGTTCTTCGACATGCCGGTTTCCTCTTTACCTTCACCAATATTGAGCAGCGGAGATGAAACAACTCACACAAAGATGTGGGCATTACCGGGAATCGAACCCGCGACCTTATATTTTAAAGCGAGGCCCGTACTGCTGTGCCACCGCTGCTCACGGCACAACCTAGCCCGGCTAGATGTAGCACGTTCATAATATGTATGTATTATTTTGCCAAGGTGTTCTAGTATTCCTATAAATAAATTTAAAATTCATATCACGTAGAATAAATTATTTCTTAATGCCGTACCACGCAAATAATTAACTGTATTTAACTTGAAATTATATCTACTTCCCAACTAAAGTTAAAATGCAAAATTAAATATAACTGTCTGTCTGTTGGTCTGTTGGTCTGTTACGCGTTAACGCTTAAACTACAGATCTGATTTAATTAAATTTAAAATATTTAAAATTTAAAATATTTAGATTTAAAATAATCTTTGTAAACTAACCTAGGTTAGTTTATATCCTAAATAGCTTTCGACCGCGACTTCGCCCGCCAAATTGATCTCACTCACTAATCTTGTTTCTCCATACAAACTTTGGAACTCTGTTTCCCCCCTTAAAGGGTGAGTTTTAAAAAATCCTTTCTTAGTGCACCCCTAGACCCCAGAAGGAACCTATGTGCCAAATTTAGAGTCTCCAAACCCAGCGGTTTGGGCTCTGCGTTGATATGTCAGTCAGTCAGTCATTCAGTCAGTTTCTCCTTTTATATATTTAGAAGAAGAAGAAGAAGATAAGAAGTTTCTGGTTTAAGAACTATATTTTTAGTAAACAAAAATTAACAATTCACTTACAGAGAAAACTTATTTTTAGATATAATTCTTTAACAAGACAAACTAAAGCGTACAAGGCTAAACATCATGCTATACATTACCAGTATATGCTGACCTATCGTTTTACGTAAATCCTATACAGTGTGAGATCAGCTTAAACTGGAAATGTATATAGTTTGATGTGTACCCGTGTTTATATACCAGTGGCGAATAGTCCGTACAAGCCTATTCCCATCGGCTTGTATGGACTCTCTTATGTATATATGTATTCTCTAAAGGGAATGGGCAATATCACACGTACTTAATAACATAGTAACGCCTGAAAGTTTTAAATCGCAACAAAAATAAGTATAGCATCACTTCACTTCAGAGTTTAGGCCTTAATCCACACACGCTGGCCAAGTGCGGGTTGGTGGATGTCACATGTCCTCGAATGATTTGTTCTTAGACATGCCGGTTTCCTCACGCTGTTTTCCTTCACCGATATTGAGCCGCGGAGATGAAACAAGTCACACAAAGATGTGTGGGCACGACCAGGATCCGAACCCGCGACCTTATTTTTCTAAGGCGAGGCCCGTACCGCTGCGCCACCGCTGCTCTTGCGCCACCGCTGCTCTAGTATAGCATCAAATAGTATAAATAAAAAAAATAGTATTTCAAAGTATAACTTCAAGTGTAAGAACGATCGGTGTCGATAGTGAACAGATATTATTTTCCTACAGAAAAACTTTTTGCTCCGGCGCGGCATCCCTTTTTCAGACTTCGCCTCTAGTATATATATGCAACTTAAAAATAAAAATAACAAAAATGTCTGGTAGATCAGATCACAAATCTGCCTAAGTATTCTGTACCAATTAAACACGGACATAATTAATCTACTGGATTTATTATAATTATTAGGTAATCAAATAGCATTGGTCGTAGGCTCATAGGTCAAGTAATTTAGGCTCTGCTCAAAGGTATAAAATTAAAAGCAGCAATACCAATATTCTTTACATCGCCGTTGGTTAATAGGTAGTCTCAGATAACTTTTACATATGATTTTGTTTAAATTTTTTATGGCAAATATGTATGAAAAATACAGAAAATCGGACAGAGCGTTAAAAGCGTTTAATAGAATTATTATTATATTTTAATTATGACCTCTGCAGAAATAATTCCGTATTTTTGCCAGTGCCAAGTTTAAATGAGTATACAACTTTTTAAAACATTGCTATTAAAATTCGCCGTCATCCAAAAACGCCATTTTTTGTCAATAAATATTACAATAATAACTCTTGTATTAAATAAAATCAATTGAGTTGTTTAATGTCTTTTTGAAACTGTTTTTTTTTTACCAGAATGACAAAAGGAAAGAGTGTTTCAAAGAAGCCGGAAGGGAAAGTTTTGAATTTTGACCACCTGATCTTTTGGGTTGCAAATGCCAAAACAGTAAGTACCTAATATTATTACATTAAAGATGATTTAAATAATAGTGTCCCACTGCTGAACGCTTTTCAGTTTTGCGTCTGATGACCACTGCCACTTCAGCTTACTAATCCGGTAAACTATGTCGAGTACCTTAGTTCTCTGTCAGGATCACACTTCATTGCGTATTCGATCCTTCAGAGAAACTCCGAGCATAGTATTTTTCATAGCTCGCTGAGCGACTTTAAATTTATGGCTCCAGCCCTATCGTTGTGATGTTGTCTTCAAAAAATTAAACAGCGGCGGTTGTATTGTATTTTAAAATGTTTGCAGGCGTCCAGTTACTTCGTCACCAGGTTTGGCTTCAAGCCGTTAGCTGTTCGGGAGTCATCAGACAGTAGAAATGTGGTATCCTACGCAGTAAGACTTAACCAGGTGGGTACAAAAAGTCGATTGTTCTACAGCTAGTACATTTTGTCTATATTGGCCGGTGGCGTGGTCGGTAAGATAATTATTTGCTTTTCACGCCGCAGGTCGTGGGTTCGATTCCCCCCCGAGACAAACATTTGTTTAAATATGTCTGTTTGTCTTGTGTCTGGGTGTAATTACCTATATTTAAGTATATATTTACAAAAGAAAAGTACTATATGTGGTATATTACCAGTTATCTGGTTTCCATAGTACAAGCTCTGCTTAGTTTGGGATCAGATGACAGTGTATGTTAATGTCCCACTATATTATTATTATTATTATATTATTATTATTTATATGGAACTCTTTTGATGTTATGACAGCTTTTGCCATATATTCATTGTCTTAAATTCAAAATAGTTATGACAGAATTTAAAATTGTCTATTGAAAAATTAGCTCTAAGCCCTAAATAAAATAATATAACTGGGACCTAAGATTAGTGACGATATTCCAATCCATTGCAAGTAAAAAAATATTTTTGTCCTATAACGCTGTCGGCACACGTCGGATTTTTCCACCGATTTTTATGATCGGTTTTGTGCAACTCAATACAAAACTCAATTTGGTCACAAAAATCGGTCGTGGGCGGGTAGAGCAATAAAAAATTTTCCCGAGGTTTACTCTTTTTGTCGCACTGTACATATTCTTTTTTCAATTAAACTAAATATATAAAAGAAGAAACTGACTGACTGACATATCAACGCAGAGCCAAAACCGCTGGGTCTGGAGACTATAAATTTGGCACATAGGTTCCTTCTGGGGTCTAGGGGTGCACTAAGAAAGGATTTTTCAAAACTCACCCTTTAAGGGGGTGAAACGGGGTTCCAAAGTTTGTATAGAGAAACAAGATTAGTGAGATCAATTTCGCGGGCGAAGCCGCGGGCGGAAGCTAGTCAAATAATAAAATATGGTGACGTGTGCGCCTATTTTGCGTAGTGGGCTGGCGTAGCTACTGCCAGCCCAACTCCAGGAAGAATCCTAGCAGACTCTTTACGTTGCCGACGGCTTCCTGGAGCGACCAACTTCAACCCTTTTTAGTGTCCCACTCCTGAGCACGAGTCTTCTCTCAATTATCTTACGAGCTGAGAAAGTTTGGGCCATAATCCACACACGCTGGCCAAGTGCGGGTTGGTGGATGTCTCATGTCCTCGAATGATTATAGTTCTTAGGCATAACGGTTTCCTCACAATGTTTTCCTTCTCCGATATTGAACAGTCCCGACGTAACAATTCGCACAAAGATGTGTGGGCGCGATTGGGAATCGAACCCGTACCGCTGCGCCACTTTAAAAGCAGAAGCATCTTTACAAATGCACACGTAAATAAAAGCTATATACAAACACAAGACATGAACAGTTTATGCATACAAACTGTTCATGTAGGTACCTCGGCTGAGGGGAACGCGCGTTGTTCCGTGTTAAATGCCCCGACCCCTTAACTTTAACATGATTTACCAATTTTTATTTTATTTGAAAAAGCATACCTATAATTTACTTAGAATTTTAATTTACTAAGAATCATTTCGCTCACTTTTCCTTTCAAATAAAAAAACACTGCATCAAAGTCGGTCCATAAGATTGGCGTTATGTAGCGAGAAACTTGTACTCAGATTGAGACACCTTTTAACACAAATAAGAACTTCCATCTTGTTTAAATTCGGCTAAAAGGCTGTCCACTAACACTGAAACCAATTTACACTACAGATAACAATAGTCTTCGAATCTCCGACCACTCCTGGAGGAGTAATCTCCAAGGAGCTAGCGTCTCATGGTGACTTCGTGAAGGATGTCGCCTTCGAGGTTCAGGATCTGGATGAACTGGTGCGTAGGGCGAAGGAAGGTGGAGCTGAGGTGGTGAGGAGTGTTACAGAGGAGAAAGACCAGTTTGGGGTGATCAGATATGCGGTGTTAAGGACGGTTAGTGTGATTTTAATTTGTACTATATCTATACTGCTATCAAGACTTCTTCTATAGATCTATATCTAGATATCTAAATAAATCATATAAATTTTGAATTTAGAAAGATCTAGATCGAAAAATTATTAGATACATTATTTAAATAGTTATTTGTTGTGCACTTCTACTCATTCCTTAATTGTTGGTTTGCTGGTAGAAAATTCACATTTGAATTAAGCTCGCCTGTGTACAAGTCTTGTTTCTACTAAACCTAAACTCTCTCAACTCATAAGATAGTTGAGACAAGACCTGTGCCTAGCTGTGGGACATTAAAATGGGTGGAAGTGAGATTATGGTCTCGATTAACACATAGGCTACTCTTTATACCAATAAGTACAACGCGGGCGAAGCCGTGGGCGGAAGCTAGTAAAGAATAAGAATAAGAAAAAAGAGACAAGAGTGGCCAGGATCGAGGGAAGGAGGAAAGGATAATGGGAGGTTGTAATAACTTCGTTACAAAATTATACAGGGTGTTAATGAAAACCTGTATAATATTGTTTAATAGATTCGGTACTTTGGTTTAGTCAAAAACTATAATCACTCAAAAATTTGGTTTTTTCCTTGTATTATGTCACATTTTTGATGACAAAATTTGATAGGTTAATTAATTTTATGAACCTTACAAGAGTTAAAGCTGTGTGTGGTTGTTGGGGGTAATCTCTGGTTCTGCTAAACGAAATGGAAAGCCAGTTTATTTGTGTGTATCATACTTAAACGCGTTTAGATAAAAACGCGTCAAAATTGGTCCATCAGTTTAAGCGATACGATTCATTCTAGTTCTACCCATACACATAGGTACATACACGCTATAAATTTGTAATACCTACCCCTCTTTTAACCTGGCGTCATGTCATGGGGGTGGAAAAGTGTTACACGGATGTTGGGATAGGTCTCACAGACCCATTCATTAGATATCAAAAATATTCCAATAGTTTATAAATAGTCAAGTTATTTTTATATCCCGATGTTACAATATTTTCAGATTCTATGGTCATAGGGATGTCTGAAGATATAAAATCTAAAATATACCGCGATAAAATCCGGTATAAAATCGTTTTATTTCAATGTATGACATTTGCGTAAATTTAAGAAAATAACATTGCTATAATTCGAATCCATGTAGAAGTACTACAGATATTAGAGAAAACCCAAAACTATTTGTATTTTTTTTTAATTTCAATATTTTAGACCAAACATTAAGTTGTTTTTTTTTTAATATTATGGGCGGCTGTGTTTATCTAATATTTTGGTAGGGTTATAAATTAAAATCAGATATTTACTGTTTTGTCATCAGGGCTTTGGTTCTATCGTATAGCCCTATCAAAATTAATAGGTCATTTAGTGGCTCAACAATAAACTAATGATTGTACCTACTTAACCATGTAATGTTTTGAGATGTTTTTAGTATGGAGATAACACTCACACGCTAATCGACCGCAGCAAATACAAAGGAATATTGTTACCAGGATTTGAACCAACAGAAGAAGATATTCTAAACACCAAATTGTAAGTTACTCAGCAAGTCTACGCTACCTGTTTTTTGTAATCACCGCCATCTTGTTTTTGTGTAGGTATTTAATCTAGTGTCTTACTTATAGACTAGATGGCGTTAGTGAGACTATACTAAAATATTTTTTTCGTTTTTGTTGAATAGTAATTTAATCATGTTTATTTTATGTTCAGACCCGATACCGAGCTTATGTATATCGATCACGTGGAAGGAAATATGGCGGATGGAACTCTTGAAGACTCTGTGGCTTGGTACGAAAAAAATCTTAACATGCATAGGTAGGTACTTACCTACTATTTTATTGTTACCTAAACAAATTAAATAGGTGTATCAAAAATCTGTATGAATAGTTAGTCTGATAGGTAGCTAATAATTTGCCACCTTGTATAACAATATGAATCAATCTTGAGAAACTGTATTCAGCTAATTTCTCTTAGTATAATTTCTCTAACTGCCTAGATTTCATTTTCATGTTTTTATTTGTATTAGATTTTGGTGTGTGGACTACAAACATGATTTGGTACCTTATTCCTGCATCAATTCAGCCTCTGTTATAAATCGGGACGAAACAGTTTTGGTAAGTACCTACTAAATAGTACTCACACCGGCTGACAGATGTCGCTTACCAAATGACGTCACAATTTCTGAACCGCGCTATCGTTATGTTCTAACCAAGAATGACCTCCCTCAGTTGGCATTGTAGTGGTATCGCTTCTCGGCCTTTTGGCTAAGATCAAAGTGTAGTATCTGTTCTTTTCAGCTTAATATCTGAAAGTTCCCTCACTGAGGGACCAGTATATTAAACTGATTTTTGTAAATCGACGGGATGTTCGGGGCTCGCTCCACTCCCGTCACGGGTCGGCCCGGCATTGCAGTGCCGCCGGGATCGGCCCACATAAATGATATATACCTCTTGTGTTGAGCAAATAGCAGACTCAAAATTCTCTAGAATCGTTTAAATAAGGCCAGAAACTTCTTCGACCCGGCTATCCATGTTGCTCTGAGTACAATGAAGTCTGTAGAATCTAATCTTAATTTCTCATAGAGGAATCAGATAGTTTTAAACTAACCGGAAAAATACCGTGCAATAATGATGCATTACAAGAAATAAACCACCGAAAAGAGTAAAATAAAAATAAATAAAAACAAAACTTATTTTAAAAACAAGTGTAAAATAAAATTAAACAAAACCAAATATTTTATTAAAACCAGTTTTTATTCTAAAATGCAGTTGTATTAAAATTATTTTTTTATTTTATGCGAGGCTCATGCTGATAAATTTTATTTGAGCATTTTTAATGTTATTAAAATGAATAACATTAAATGTTTATTCAAAAATTTAGTATAAAACTATATTAAACTTATTCTTTATAAATAAAATAATTTCAATAGCTTAGAAATTTATTCCTCTTTTTTCTTTTTGCGCTACAACCTATCGATTATTATTTTTTAATATAATTTTATTAAACACAGCTTGGATACATAGGAGTTTTATTTCAATAGTAATATAGTATATATAGTAATATATAGTATATATAGTAGTATTCGTCTCCCTAACCAGCTGTTTTTCTGAATTACACTGACCTAATAAAAAAGGTGACAAATAATTAAATTAAATTGAAAAATATTTATATATTTTGTAGGGGTTTACTTTTTATACCATTTGATTTATTAAAATTTAAACGTCACAATACCATTGCATAATATGCCTCATACAACTAGAATTTAAGGCATGATATAGTTTTTCTGGTTCACCCGGTGTAAATACAAATTAATCTCTGACGGGCCGGTGGCGGGCGTGGTCGGTAGTAAGATACTTGCTTTTCACGCCGCAGGTCGTGGGTTCGATTCCCGCCTGAGACAAACCGTTGTTTAAATATGTCTGTTTGTTTTGTGTCTGGGTGTAATTATCTATATTTACAAAAGAAAAGTATTTTATGTAGTATATTACCAGTTATCTGATTTCCATAGCTCGGCTTAGTTTGGGATCAGATGACTATGTGTTTTAATGTCCCACTATATAATTTAGAACTACAAACATACCAAACATTCATAAAAATATACTTCTTGGATGTAGTAAAATAAATTTAGTTTTAACAAAATAAAAAAAAAAACTTTATATGGTGCAAACGTAAAGTAACAACGCTTAAGTGAAAAATGTTAATGAAAAATTATAATGAAAATTTGAAATATTATTATATAAGAATTATAATAATCTATATATATATAAATGAAACCCGTTTTCCGTTGTCACGACATCACGCGTGAACGGCTGGACCGATTTCGCTAATTCTTTTTTTTAAATATTCCTTTAAGTACGAGGATGATTCTTGCGCAGAGAAAAATAAAAAAAAAAGAAAATTTAGAAAGCGAAGAAGTGCCGAAAACCGGGTTAGATACCTATTATTTATTATTGGTTATATTCGGTAGGTCTGATACCCGGTAGATGGCACTGCTTTGGCGGGCAGAATGACGTCTGCCGGGTCGGCTAGTTAATAATAAAATTGCATGATTTTAATTTGGATTGATTTTATGGATTTTATTACGTAATGATTTAACTTAAATAATAATATACTAGTAATTTAAATAATTGAATGTAATAATTTTATTTTTATTTATTTTTTATAGTTTTTCCGGTTCACCCTGTATAAATGTAAATTAATCTTTATATGGTGCAAAAGTAAAGTAACGACGCTTCAGTGTCCTACTGCTGGGCAGTGAGCACAGGGCCGTGGGTCTTCTCTTAGTTCTTCTATTTTAAGAGCTGAAAGAGTTAAGGCCTCAATCCACACACCAAGTGCCGGTTGCTGGATGTCAGAAGTCCTCTGAAGATTAGTTGTTAGCCGGTTGTTGGATATTGAGCAGCAAATTCACAAAGATGTGTGGGCACGACAAGGAGTCGAACCTGTGACCTTACATTTCACCGCTGCTCAATTTATGATATAAGTAGTTAATAGTACTTCAGAGCAGCTGTGACGTAGCGGTATCGTTTTCGCCTTTGAAATATAAGGTCACGGGTTTGATTCCCGGTCGTGGTCACACATCATTAAGTGATTAAGGATGACAACAATGTATGAAGTATCGTATTAATATTAATTAGTCCGTCAGTAAGATTATAAAAAACTAGCTTCCGCACGCGGCTTCACCCGCGAAATTGATCTCACTAATCTTGTTTCTCCATACAAACCTTGGAACCCCGTTTCAACCCCTTAAAGGGTGAGTTTTGAAAAATCTTTTCTAAGTGCACACCTAGACCCCTTAAGGAACCTATGTGCCAAATTTGGAGTCTCCAGACCCAGCGGTTTGTGCTCTGCGTTGATATGTCAGTCAGTCAGTTTCTTCTTTTATATATTTAGATATTACATGTAGGTACGTATTTTTGTATTTATCTTTGAATTTAAACAATATTAAGATTAAAGTAGCGCCACGTCATACAGAGGTATAAAACTTACCTAATCATGACGTCATTCGAGATTTCAGTTGGACGTATCGCCGTAATCTTTAGGTCACACACAAATAAAAATACGTATTCAATATTTTTCATTTATCATAAAAATTAAAAAAAATGTAGTTATGCCAATAGCTTCATCGCCATCATTCGAGAACAAATGACATCCACCAAGCCGCATTTGACCAGCGTGTGGATTAAGGCCTAATCTCTCTTAACTGGTAAGATAGTTGAGAGAAGACCCGTGTTTAGCAGTGGAACACTAAAAAGGGTTAAAGCATCTTTTGTGATCTGTTTGTGCAGTTGTCAATGAACGAGGCAGCTAAAGGACTGCGCCCGACCAGCAAAGCAAGCGAGTTCGTCAAAGCTCTCGGCACTTCAGGAGTGGAACATGTCGCCTTCTACACCGATGATATTGTTGCAACTGTAAGTATCTTACTTATCATACTTAGTTGAAGTCTATTGAAATGAGGGCCAAGAGTAGGGTTGCCATCCGTCCGGGTTTCCCCGGATTTGTCCTAGTTTAGAGGGCATCCGGGGAGCGTCCGGGGAAGGTTGTTGCATTTGTAGACTGAGTTTAAAAAAATAAATAAACAAAAAAACATTGGGCCGCCCGCGAGACACGCACTATGCTCGCACACCACGATCAACCGACGAACCAAGTAACTGATTTAAATAAACAATTTGTAACAAATTGTAATATGATTCTATTTTGTTAAAATAATGAATGAATAAAAAAGGTGATTTATGACATTTTCAACTGTTTTTTATTACATTGAATATGTTTAAAAGATCTTGTTGAAATGTCCGGCTTTCGGACTCTAAAATCCGGGGTTTTCACGCGTCTTGTCCTGTTTTCCAAATTTTAGAGATATCAACCCAAGCCAAGAGGCTTATTGGCAACGAATCCCTCGTCAAGGTTAAATTGCAAAGCGTCGACTTTTCTTATTTCTCATCGCTAGTCTGGAGTCTAGAATCTTAGTCTGGAGCAAAAAAAAATTGGTTGCCTGTAAATTCGGTATACGGGCGAAAGTTTTACGTGACAACGACTTTGAGTGGTAAAATAATTTTAATGTGAATATTCATTCGTATAGTAGGAAGAAGGATGAAACATAGTTGAGTGGGAAAGAGACGCAAGGCATTCGGCGGGCCTCTCTCTCGTTCGGTGACTCATCGTAACGTTACCGAGCGTTACACTTTTTCATAAGTGCCTCCCAGCCGCAACCTAATTTAAGACGTTGTCACGTCAAAAAAAATTGGTTGCCTGTAAATTCGGTATACGGGCGAAAGTTTTACGTGACAACGACTTTGAGTGGTAAAATAATTTTAATGTGAATATTCATTCGTATAGTAGGAAGAAGGATGAAACATAGTTGAGTGGGAGAGAGACGCAAGGCATTCGGCGGGCCTCTCTCTCGTTCGGTGACTCATCGTAACGTTACCGAGCGTTACACTTTTTCATAAGTGCCTCCCAGCCGCAACCTAATTTAAGACGTTGTCACGTCAAAATAAAACAGTAGACAAAATAGAACAATTAAAGACAATTATAATGATTATACAAAAGTGCTTATCAAAATTTTTTATTTGTGTAAAGAACTCATTCATTCCCACACTTATTTGACGGTCTGGTGGCGTGGTCGGTAAAATACTTGCTCTTCACGCCGCAGGTCGTGGGTTCGATTCCCACCCGAGACATACATTTGTGTGAGAACATGTCTGTCTCAAGTTAGGGTGTAAATATCTGAACATTGAATATATGAACATTTGTGTTTGTGTCGAGTCTGGGTGTAAATATCTATTTTAAGTATATATTTAGAAAAGAAAAGTATTATATGTATAGTATGTACCAGTTATCTGGTTTCCATAACGGAAGCTCTGCTTAGCTTGGGACCAGATGACGTTAATGTCCCAGAATATTCATTTATTTATTTATCTATTTTAAATATATACTAGCTGCCCCAGCGAACTTCGTACCGCGCAAAATTGTGAATCTAAACCATTCCTAGATCCCCTTGAACACACACAAAAAATTTCATCAAAATCGGTCCAGTCGTTTAGGAGGAGTTCAGTCACATACACACGCACACAAGAAATATATATATTAAGATTTACAAAAGAAAAGTAGTAGATAATACTGGTTTATACCAGTTATCTGGTTTCTATACTACAAGCTCTGCTTAGCTTGGGACCAGATGACCGTGTGTGTTAATGTCTTGGAATATTATTATTCAAGTTGTAAAACAAATTAACAATAAGCCACTTCTTCTAGTAGATTTTAAATAATCTCCCATCTAACTTCTTTATATCTACAAGGCTTAAGATTATACGCACGAATGGCAGTTACTTTAATGCTTTTGTATAATATTGAACTCTAAACTATGGGAAAAATAATGATGTTTAAAATAATATTATATTTTTATTTATTTTTTATTGTTATTACGAGTTTATTACGAGTGACAAATATTATTATATACAAGTATTATTATTATTAAATATCAAATGTTATTATTATTATATTCTTATACTATTGTGTAAGTGTGACAGAGAGAGTGTGAGAGAGTCAGCTGAGAGTTATTAAGAAAATAGAAGCACTGTTTAATTATTATTGTATTATTTTGTTTTATTCTAGATGCAGTCTCTTAAAGCCCGTGGTGCGGAAGTAGTGTCATGGCCGCCGACTTACTTTGAAATAATTAGAGAAAAATTAAAAAACACCTCCCTCAACGTAGCAGAGTCTATTGAGGCTCTGCAGGAGAACCAGATCCTAATAGATTTTGATGAGAGAGGGTACATGCTGCAAGCGTTTACAAAACACGTACAGGCCAGGCCAACTTTGTTTATGGAGATTTTACAGAGAAGGAATCATAGGGTCAGTATATAGGTATATTTGATCTGATTGTTACGCCAAAGGTCGAGGTTCGATTCCCAGCAAACTCAAACATTTGTGTGTGTTTTTTTTCTCTTGTCTCTATTTAAGTGATCTGTATTTTAGTATGTATTTATTTACAAAAGAAAAGTATTTACCACCAGTTATCTGGTTTCCATAGTAGGTACAAGCTCTGCTTAGTTTGGGATCAAATGACCGTGTGTGTTAATGTCCCACTATAATAATATGTATTATTATTTATTATAATTAGGTAAAATAATTTTTAGATATTTTCGCATTTTAACTAATTATCTGGACAGGTTCATGATAGTATTTGAAAACCTTTTCGTCGTATCGACAATAATTGTACTAAGGATACACTATGACACTATGACGCGATTTAATCAATGGGTTACTATTCCGAAATACTTGTACCGAAATACTTTTTGGGGGCTGAATCACCTTCGTCCGTGGGAGTGCACCCTTTATCTGAATCCCCACACGTGGCCACCGGGTGGTGCAAATCAGGTGACAATCAACTGGTGGTAGGCTTCGGCTGTGTTTAGTGACCACCCATCAAACAAAGCCGCACCGCCAAGCGACCTTGCCGTGTTCTGGTGTGATGTTTGGTGACACCATGAAGAGAGGGTGGGTCGGATTATTTTTTTTTTTTTTAATATTCTGGGACATTAACACACACGGTCATCTGGTCCCAAGCTAAGCAGAGCTTGTGTTATGGAAACCAGATAACTGGTATATACTATACATATAATACTTTTCTTTTGTATATATATACTTATAATAGATATTTACACCCAGACTCGACACAAACACAAATGTTCATCACTAATGTTTGTCTCGGGTGGGAATCGAACCCACGACCTGCGGCGTGAAAAGCAAGTATCTTACCGACCACGCCACCGGCCCGTCAAATTTGATTTGTTGCTCCTTTAAGGTTTCTAATCAAAAGGAGGCTCACTCCACTGCTACCTTCTTACCGATAAGCATTCGTAATCACGAGTGAATCGGTATACTGGGCTGGCGCGTACCATCGTAGACTACGCATCAGGCAAGTTGTAATCAAGCGCCAGCCTATCGAAGAATATAAAAAAATAAAAATAAAAACTTCTATTTGCAGACTTTTTTTTTAATTTTTGCTCAATTTTTTAGGGTTTCGGAGCCATGAATTACAAATGGGTGTTTGAAGCGATCGAGAAATTGGACAGCACTAAGAAACAAGAAGAGGTCAAAACTGAGGCCAAGAAAGATGATGCTCATTAATTTCTATGTTAATTCTAAGATATAATATAAAAGGGAATGACTATTGGAAAAAGACAACATAATTCCTTTAACATTATTTAATCAGGCACTATGTACTACAGATAGAAATACATTTGGGTATACCAACCACCGTTTAACTTACTACATCTATTTCTAAAGTAACATTTTAGTAAAGTAAATATTTATTAGGACTTACTTGGGCAGTATGGATATCGTGAGGCACTTTCCTTTGTTCAAATTGGACTATTATTAATAATATTATTATTATGATAACTATTACAATTAAATATCCAGCCGCAGCGTTTACCTCGATAAATTTAAATTGAATTAATAAATTTAATTTTTATTTGAATTTTTAATTGCCCTTTTTTTTCGCGCGCCTAACGATTGTTCTTTTTTTGACTTTTGGCGGGCTTACATTTTAAGGTGAACGAGAGAGAGTCAAAATAAAGACTATAAGTAAATTTAAACTATCTATAAAGGTAAGTCGTTACCCTTACAGATATTATTATAATATTACCTACATCGGAAAATACTTGGAAAAACGAGCATATAGGCAGGAGTGTGTACATTTAAAAAAAAAATGTTACAGGCTTCGCAGTGTGCGCAGACAGACGCTGCGCTGGCTAAATTATTTGCCGGCCATTGATCTAATGTAGGTCTTTATGAATACCTATTACTTATTATGAAATTATAGCATAGATTTTTATTACTTTATAGGTATAATTAAAGAAAAATCGCAACCAGTATAATTAATAATCTAGCATTCCTTTTTCAAACACGTTTGTTCAGGTAGAGGTTGGAGGATTTGGATGATCTGTGGTTCGGACAGTCATGTCCAATAAGGCGTCTGTCCAGAACAAAATTTTGAAGACATGTTCGATCACTGTAATGTTTTTTTACCCCTCTCACACAATACTATTGTAACCGGCCAGAAGAAGACAGAAAATATAAGTTATATAAATAACTTGTCATTCAAATATCTACTTCTTTTTTGTCTCCAAACATTTATTCTAGATGCAAACTTCAGTGATATTATAATGTTCTTGACCACAGACAATACAATATCTACTATGCTGAACAAAATTAAAAAATGCTGTTTAAAAATTTTTTGTCCAATTTAAAAAAGTAGTTTTTTTTTTCAGTTAAATCACATAGAGTATAAGACCTACTCTGCTGGATAAAATTATGTTACATACAATGCTTAAAATTTATGGTTAAGCACAATAAAATTATAGGAAGCAACTAATTATTTGGTAATTCAAGATTTAGTTAAGTAATTATTAAATTTTATTTAATGTAACATTGTAACAATAAATTATGTAACTAAAAAACAGATTTCTTATTTTATTACTAAGCTTAAACCAATTTTTTAAACAAATGTGTTTGATAGTAAACATTTGTGTTATTATTAAAAAGTCTATGAGGTTATAAACATCGAGTTTTAAAGTTGGCGAAATAGTGACAAGAACTTTTTTATTTATTTGATATCAACGCTGATATACGTCAAAATGTTTGATGAGCTTCAAATCGCAACAGAAAAAGTAAAAATATTTCTGTTTAAAATAAGAAAAAATAACCTCAAGGGATTATTATCAAGTCTATAATATTATTGCACAATATTTTTAATTAAAATCCAGTTTGTTCGACCCGAACCGGACTCAAACCGCTATACGTGGGGTGGAGACTGCCTGCGCGCTAAAATGTTCTGACCACAGCGACTCAGCATTGAAATTCGTTAGTTGCGTTTAGGTATTCATTTGAATAACTTCATCGCCGCTGCTCAATATAGGTAAAGGAAAACATCGCAACATCTTTAGAGATGTGACATCCACCAACCGTCACTTGACCAGCGGGTGAGGATCAAGGCCTAAACTCTCAACTCGTAATATAGTAGGGAGAAGACCTGTCCCCAGCAGTGGGACTCTTAATAGGGTTAAAGTGAAGTGTTGTTTATTTGAACATGCCAAATTCTTCGCTGAGATACTTCTCATTTTAAAAACATAATTGTTTTAATATTTAACACTCATGACTCATTTCAATGAAATTGAAGAACATTTTTTTTTGCACATGAAACAAATTGAGGATTTTTGTTCATATCTTTTATTTGTGAGTCTCCGGGTTACGTTACTTATGAAAAACAGCACCGGTGGTGCAGCGGTACGGGCCTCGCCTAAGATTTATAAGGTCGGGAATCGATTCCCAGTCGTACCCACACATCCTTGTGTGAATTGTTTCATTTCCACTGCTCAATATCGGTGAAGGTAAACATCGTGAGGAAACCGACATGTCTAAAAACTAATCATTCGAAGACATGTGACACCCACCAACCCGCCCTAAGCCATCTTGGCCAGCGTATGTGGATTAAGGCCTAAACTCTCCAAACTCGTAAGATAATTGAGAGAAGACAAGTACCCAGCTGTGAGACACTAAAAAGGATTGAAGTGAGTCATGAAAAACCATCCACCATATAAATACGAAGACAGCTCTATGTTGGGACCAACCCCTGCTCAGGAGGTTGGGAAAGCTCCAACCGCTCACACGGACTCATATCTCGATATCAACCAATCTCTCGACATTATATGATACGGCTTCACCCCGTTTCTGTCCACATAGACTCGCCAGTACCACGCACAGACCAGTTTTCTATATTCAATCACATTAACATTTTGTTTACCAGTTGATTTGCGCAGTCTTTACTAAATTAAAGGCAAATTGTAATATTTGTTGTAAATAAATTGCGTTTTATAAATGCGTAAAGGCGTAGGAATTTGTTTGTTATGAATAATCTAATGATATTTACAATAAAACTCATTGTCCTACTACTGGGCATTTATTCTCAAGTATCTTAACATATAAGTTCTAACTCAACTATAATAATAATAATAATAATAATAAGAGCGTTCCCACTATGTCTCTTGACGATTAATTTATCGTCGGACGACTATCATCTCTATAGGCCGACCGTATCGCGTATCGCCATCTGAGGTACAAAGTCATAAAACATTAATTAAATCTCATAAAGAACTATTTAACCACAGATAAAAGTAATGTAAGTTTTTTCGTCACTAATATCCATATCGCTTGAATCATCATCACTGTCTGTGCAGTTTGTGGAGTCAGAATCTTGGCGATAGGCGATACGCGAGTTAAACGGTCGGCCTATAGCTGTTCCTATTGTAACGACTGCTTGTAGTAATTTTTTTTATCGTATAGCGACTGTTGTATCTGATCTAGCTGTTCGACATCGTTTCACGGCAGTCGTTTTGTTGTTTGCACATCAGTAGCAAGCTGCATCCCTACAGTCGCCTCTCCACTCTCCTGGAGATCAGAAGCGCGTTTATACACATGATTTGCCGTCACCATTTAGTCACGACGATTTTTTATCGATTCAAAACTAAAAAATTATATGAATCGGTGAGCGGTTTTATGTGTCTTTAGGTACCTATAAATGAATAACTTATATAACTGATAATTGAATAACTAATAACTGCCTCGGTGGTACGGGTCGGACAAAGACTTTTCTAATATACTTAAAGAATATTAGTTGCCGCTCTAAGTTTGGAATTGTGCTTGATCAACGGCAATAGACCCCCTATAAAATATGAGTCAAAAACATAGTCGGCGATCAGTGGGTAATATTCACCTCTATCTATACCTTCGGGTAATAACCGTCGCTTCAGTCTTTACAGACTTCATGTTAACGGGTGGAAAAAATTTAATAAAAAGAAAAATTAATTAATTAATTATGGTCCGTTATAAAATAGTTTTAATTCAATGTGTGATATTCGCTGAGATAAATATAACATTGAATTTTGTTATATTTATCAGAATCGTACAAGTATTGGGGGCTCGCCGCCACTACCGGTTCAGCGTGTTGATGCGGCAATCGCCTCCAATTACCATACTAAACCAACGTCCACATAAAAAGCAATTTTCCGATATTTGTGACATCACCAGTAGTGGATTAAGGCATAAACTCTCTCAACTCGTAAGATAGTTGAGAGAAGACCCGTGCCCAGTAGTGGAACACTAAAAAAGGGTTGAAGTGACTGAAGTGACAGTTAAAGTTGGTCAACAGGAAGAAGGTTCTCAATTCGACTGTACCTATGTTTTTTTATGTGTATGTTACGCACTAATTCTTTTTTCGTATCGAGTTATATCTTTTAGTATAGTAGTATAATTCGATTCCCGCCCCGGGCAATATTTGTGTAACAACAAAAATTTATTCGATGTCTGGTTGTTTGAGGGACTAGCCTCCGTGCCTCGGAGAGCATGTTAAGCCGTCAGTCCCGGTTGTTATTTAACACATCTATGACAATGGTTACATGTAGTCAAAAGCCAATATAATTTGACACCTGGTCTAGCCATCTCGGCTACTGGTTCCCTACAGGTTTCGAGGTATGATGGCAGTCGCTCGTATAATTCTGGTAGTTAGCCGCATCAGGTTAGACTGGGAACCGACCCTAATAGAAATGGGAAAAAGGCAAGGGGATGATGATGTTACGCGATAATTCTACCAATAAAAATTCTTCTTCTGTTTGTTTGGTATAATTTCCATTTAAATTTTATCAAAATCAGCTGAGCGGGTTTTGAGTTATTGTTACAACATTGACGTTGGTTTGTATTTTTTTAAGGAAGCTATTATTTTGCTCAAGAAATGCACAGTATAAAGAAATAGGTATATTTCATGGTCCATTGAGATAAGTACTTTCTAAGAAAATTAACGAACGACTAAAAATTCCTTCTCAAACCCATCTCTTCTTTCACATCTTAGACGTACCGTTTGACGGTTCTAGACGTAGTACATTTAGAATTTTATTTTTTGTATGAAAATTGTTTATGTTATGTTAAAATAAAAATAGATTCATAATTCAATTGTTTTACAGGAAAGCTAATTTCATAGAAAACAGTGAAACGTCAAACGGTACTTTTTAGATTTGATGGACTGTGAACTGACGGACACCGCAGACGTCTTCCTGCCTGGTAATGTCCGGTAAACTATCATTACGCTGACAGACAAAACAAAGAAAATTTCGTCGTCCCTATTGGATTCAATTCTTAACCAAGTCAGATATTTGTGCAATGAACCTGTCTGTTAGTCTTGAGTCTGGGTGTAATTATCTATATTTAAGTATGTAACTATTTACAACAGAAAAGTATTATATGTAGTATATTACCAGTTATCTGGTTTCCATAGTACAAGCTCTGCTTAGTTTGGGATCAGATGACTGTGTGTGTTAATGTCCCACTATACTTATTTTTCTTATTTTCCGCGGGGAGGTTAAAAGTTAAAGTAGATAGATAAATGGTTCATGTGAACACGTCTTTATTATCTGGTTTTCTCATTAATATTAGTTTCTTTTTACATTGCCTTATAAACTCGCTCTGTGTTAACAGTGTTTTAGTTTATATAAAGTGCTCGGAAAATAAAGACTTCGATAATTTTGTCTGATTAAATAAAAATAATTGGTGTTTTTCTTAATTGGCCTACTTTTGAAGCAGGTTACGATGGTATGTGTTAATATCTTTTATGATTACTACAAAAACTCAATTTCTATAGATTACTTAACAATAATTATTGCAATAATGTTTCATGTAATAATAATAATATTTCATTCTCGAAAGTGAACTAAATATGATTGTGGAAAATTTTGCATGCTCTACAGCAGCTCTACCTACTCGAATGCACTAATTGTAATTATGTAAACATCTTTTGTAATATACATGTAATATACATATCTTTTGTAATGTAATTTACGCGAATATGACACAAAAAAATACCATACTATAAATTATTGTATCATTAAAAATAACTATTAAAATTAATTTATATAAAGTACTAGCTAAGTTTTAGAAGGATTTTCTTTTAATTTTTAAAAGAGAAGTAAAGTATTAAGGCTTTAGACCCGCAGATAGAGAGTAGGTAGAATTGTAGTAGAACAGTAATCACTTTAGAATTAGCTTTTAAAACTTTCGAGAAACAATTAATATGTTAGAAGTTTTCTAACATATTTGTCATAAATTAAGGGCACGAGATCCAGTGGCCCGTTAGGTTTTAAGTTCAAAAGTTTCTTAGTAGTCTGTGTTCAAATCCAGACTTCTGGTTTGATTATTATTTAAATTATTATTAAAATTATTTCTATTGATAATAGAAATAATTTTGAATTTGGAAAGATTTAAATAAAAAAAAAAGCAAGAGTGGCCAGGAACTAGGAAAGGTAGAAGGATGAAGGTTGGATTTGGTGTAAAACACATTTATTTACAACAAAGATACAATTGGACAAAAATTTACCTAACTGAATAACAATCTCAACACTAACTTAAATTAAGAACTTAACTAACTAATACCTAACTTAAACTAATGCGTCAAAAAACTATTTCGCATCGTTACCTTCCGGGAACGTACCCAGAAGGCTAGCAGCATTGTAACGTTGGATGGGAATACAGATAGTAAGAATTACGAGCTATACTTACAACTAAATATTGTCTACTAACTTCCGCCCGCGGCTTCGCCCGCGAAATTGATCACACTAATCTTGTTTCTCCATACAAACTTTGGAACCCCGTTTCACCACTTTAAAGGGTGAGTTTTGTAAAATCCTTTCTTAGTGCACCCGTAAAACCCATAAGGAACCTATGTGCCAAATTTGGAGTCTCCACACCCACCGGTTTGGGCTCTGCGTTGATATGTCAGTCAGTCAGTCAGTCAGTTTCTTCTTTTATATATTTAGATAAAAGATAAACAAACAAAGGAAGTACACGCTTATTGAATTGAATAAGATTACGCAGATTACTAACTAAAGAATTAAATTCTATAACATTAACACAAGTGTTATTTTACAATTTACGACGTCAAAATAAATTACCTGATTCTATTGAAATAAAACTATTCTAATAACGGCTTTTAACGCGGTTTGATTTAGATTTTAAATCCCGACGTTTCAGTATTTTCAGACTTCATGGTCACGAGTGGACTAAAAGTAAAATACCACTACCTGAGTCTATTAAGTAACATAAAGGCTTTCCAATCCAACTCCTATTTTATATATGTATCTGATTAAATTCGTGCGGGATCCGAGATAGTTTTAGGTGTCTCTGGTCCTGTGCCCTAATTCACGTAATTTTTTGACATGCCGATCAAGTTAAGGTGCAATTGCAATTAAGTTTATGTCTTAATGCAAAATAGTATTCTTATAATTGTTTAGCTGTCCCATCTATTATAAATCGCTCGCGTGACGCGAACTTAACGCGAGCGTATCTGACAGCGGTTGTCAAAATTACGAAAATACGAAAAAGGCTGTTTTGTTCGAAACTTAACTGCAACTGCACTGCAGATGAACTTATTAATTACGTGAATTAGCCTACTGACCAGGTTCAAATCCCGAGTCTCTTCACATAGCCGCTGTAGGTCCTGGATTACGATTATCCTTAGTACGAGATGTCAATAAGAAAAAAGTCTTAGAATACTATCAGTAACATGTCAAGATAATAAGTTATAAATGCACTTAAATCTACAGACTATTGTACCTAATCTTTGCCAATCCATTTTATTATATTACTCGCGTATCGCCATCTGAGGTACAAAGTCATAAAACATTAATTAAATCTCATATAGAACTATTTAACCACAGATAAAAGTAATGTAAGACTATTCGTCACTAATATCCATATCGCTTGAATCATCATCACTGTCTGTGCAGCTTGAGGAGTCAGAATCTTGGCGATAGGCGATACGCGAGTTAAACGGTCGGCCTATAGTGATTCTATCTCCTTTTTAACTAATGTTTTGAATAAAAGAAATTAATTTGAAAACGCAGTTTGACATGCTCAAGATAGTATTCGAAATTTTTTTTCGTAAAGTTGAACTAGTACTAAGGATACGGGAATAGCAGTAGTGATTGTGGTGGTGGGTTCTTCAAGAAATGTGGGGACGCTACACACGCTGGCCAAGTGCGTTAGTTGGGGTTGCCTGGTTAAATAGGTTAGTGGATGTCACATGTCCTCCAATGATTAGTTCTTAGACATGCCGGTTTCATAACGATATTTTCGTAGCGGCGATGAAACAGCTCACTCAAGAATGTGTGGATTAAATCGTAAGATAGATAAGAGAAGACCCGTGCCCAGCAGTGGGAGTCTAAAAAGGGTTGAAGTATACTTGGGCGTTAGGTTTTGAATAAATTCTTTGATAATTAATGAAATAAATTGTTGTTTTTGTTTCAGACATCATACACAGACAAGGGACGAAAACCAGAAAATGGTCGCTTTCTAGCGTTCGACCATCTTACATTTTGGGTCTCAAATGCTAAACAGGTACCTATTCTAACTGCTTACCTAATTTGTTTTTGGAATCCGTTTCATTTCATTTCATTATCCTTTGACGGGCCGGTGGCGTGATCGGTAAGATACTTGCTTTTCACGCCGCAGGTCGTGAGTTCGATTCCCACCTTAGACAAACATTTGTTTAAATATGTCTGTTTATCTTGTGTCTGGGTGTAATTCTGCGAACTCTAAGCGTGTTTTTAAATTTTGTTTTGTTTATTCATATTTTTTTCCAAATTCACCCTGTTCTTTTTATTTCACCTCAACTTTTATTTACTCGGTTTTTATAACTAAAAATGTCTAATTTTATTTTACCAACAGGCTGCCAGTTACTATGTGACAAGATTTGGCTTCCAACCTTTGGCATACAGCGGCTTGGAGACCGGCTCAAGAAAAACCGCGTCATATGCAGTCAGAATGAACAAGGCAGGTAGACTGGTTTAACGAGTCTTAAGTTATTTACGAGTATGTAGATTACGAAGTAAACAATATGGTAATAAGGTAGGTAGGGATATCTAGTTACTAGTTTCTAGAGATTTCTGAGAATTGGATATTATCAAAATGAAGGGTTTTTTATAATAATAATAATAATAATAATAATAATAATATAGTAGGACATTAACACACACGGCCATCTGATCCCAAACTAAGCAGAGCTTGTACTATGGAAACCAGATAACTGGTAATATACTACATATAATACTTATTCTTTTGTAAATATATACTTAAATATAGACAATTACACCCAGACACAAGACAAACAGACATATTTAAACAAATGTTTGTCTCGGGTGGGAATCGAACCCACGACCTGCGGCGTGAAAAGCAAGTATCTTACCGACTAATAATTAATCTACATTAGGCTGGCGCTTGACTACAACTAACCTGATGTTAAGCAAAGGTGTAGTCTACGATGGGACGCGCCTGCCCTCTATACCGATTCATTCGTGGTTACGAATGAATTTCGGTGAGAAGGTTGCAGTGGAGTTATGCTCCTTATGGTTAGAAACCATAAAGGAGCAACAATTTCGACTTAAGTTGTGTCAACAGTCGTCACAAGTCACAACGGAACACGGCAAGGCCGCTTGGCGGTGCGGCTTTGTCTGATGGGTGGTCACTAACCACGGCCGAAGCCTACCACCAGTTATTTACCAGTAAATATAATTACCAGTTGATTGTCACCTGATTTGCACCACCCGGGGACCACGTGTAGGGATTCAGATAAAAGGTGCACTCCCACGGACGAAGTTGACTCAGTCCCCAAGTTTTATATTTATTAAAGGACATTACAAAAAAAAATTAATCTTATTATGTTTTGTTTTTAAATGACATTAATAGTAATAATTAGGCATTGCATTGTATTTTAGATTTAAAACTAACTGTAGCTAGTATTGTCAGTGCCGGCGTTAGGGGGAGGGGCGCGATGGGATGACGGCCAGGGGCGCCAAATTTGGGGGGCGCTGAGGTCTGGGGCATCGAACATTGAAGTACATCGTATCTAGAATAAATAATAATAAATATACATCACTCTATTCGTCTCTTTTATCCGCCTCCCAAATCTGAACATAAACTACGTTCACATTGGGTCAACAAAAAATTAATACTCGATAATGATTTCCTTAGGTGGGCGCCTAAATATTACTGCCCGGGGTGTCAGTGGCCCTAACGCCGCTGCTGAGTATTGTCTTAGATTTACGCCAATATCACGGCCGTACCTAAAGCCAGAACAAACCTTATGGCAAAAACCCCCCTGATGATCGCAATTGGGACAATTAATAAAATCCATGCCAAAATAGATATCTTCTCGTGTACATTTAGTGAATTCGCAAAGATATTATTGTATGAATTATGATATTATTATAATGAATTATTCTATGTAGTACCTATTCTGTTTTTATTTAATACTAGCGGGCCCGGCAGACGTCGTTCTGCCCGGTAAAGCAGTGCCATCTACCGGGTCTCAGACCTACCGAATATAACCAATAATAAATAATAGGTATCTAATCCGGTTTTCGGCACTTCTTCGGTTTCTAAATTTCCTTTTTTTTTAATTTTTCTCTGCGTAAGAACCATCCTCGTACTTATAGGAATATTTAAAAAAAAAGAATTAGCGAAATCGGTCCAGCGGTTCACGCGTGATGTCGTGACAACGGAAAACGGGTTTCATTTTTATATATCGCTTGCTCAGAAGAATACTGTATTAAGTCAAAATTTGGCGCTAACTGACTTAATAATACAGCTCGACTAAAAAAAGTACGTTCTTCCGTGTTCTAGGGAATAGAAAGATCGAGAGGAATAGAGATGTAACTTTCCTTATTGGCTCATTTAACGTGTAAGCGATTTTCAACCTAATTCAAAAGGAAGAACGTACTTTTTTTAGTCGAGCTGTATTATTAAGTCAGTTAGCGCCAAATTTTGACTTAATACAGTATTCTTCTGAGCAAGCGATATATAGATTATGGTAGTAGCTCACAAGCATGTAAGGTATATTAAACCTATCTGTCGCATTAGGTTACTGACCTGTAATGATAGATTAAGTTAAGTAAATAAATAAATAAATAACACGTTGAAATAAAACTACTAAAAAAAAATACGGGTTGCACTCCGGGAGTGCCGGCGGAAGTGAAAACTTGATTATTAACGTTGAGCATGTTTGATATTTTGGAATGGTTAGGGAATAATTTTGCACCAATTGCTTTATCAGTATAAAAGTACTATCATTTATGTGGTAGAATACAATATTCATTTATTGCGCTATCGTACACAAACATGACAATTTATATTACGTCATCCGTCTTACGCTTTTTCGATCAGGTCACGTGTCCCTGACGCGAGTTTAAGATTTTATACCTATTACAGAAAAAGTGCTCAACACCGCTAAAGAAGTTTTCACATCAAAAATCTAAAATAAACCGCGATAAAATCCGTTAAAAAGTAGTATTATTTCAATAACAGTAGCTAAGTGTTTCCTAATTTAAAAATCAGAAAATTACGGACTGATTTATACAGATTTGATTCTCTTACCCTAGTAATCATGCATAATAATGTAATGAAGCAACAGTGACACAGCGGTACGGGGCCTTGCCTTAGAAATATCGCAGGTTCGATTCCCAGTCGTGTCCACATTTTTTGTGTGAATTGTTACATCGCTTCTCAACATCGGTGAAAGAAAACATCGTGAGGAAACGGGCATGTCAAACTAATCATTAGTGGACATGTGACATCCACCAACCTGCACTTGTCCAGCGTGTGTGGATTAAGGCCTAAACTGTCTCAATTCTTAAGATAGTTGAGAGAAGCTCCGTGCCCAGTAGTGGGATACTAAAAAGATTTGTAGTGAATAATGTATTGGAACATGACGATTTCTGACAATTTTGCATTTACTCCTTACAGATAATATTCGTATTCAAAGCACAATACGAGCCCGAAGAAACGGACTTCGTTAACGAAGTGGCGTACCATGGGGATTTTGTGAAGGATGTGGCGTTTCAAGTAGAAAACTTGGATTATATCTTAGAATACGCGAGGAAACAGGGAGCTGTGATTGTTAAAGATCTGTGGCAGGAGGAAGACGAGTTTGGTGTTGTGAGAATGGCTACCTTGAAGACGGTGAGGCATTTTTTTTTTCATATATTGGTAATATCACGGAGTTGGGAAACAAGATGTTTGTTCACCATCATCATTCCCCTTGCCTTTTTCCCATTTTTATTGGGGTCGGCTCTCAATTATACGAGCAACAGCCGAGATGTTTAGACCAGGTGTCAGATTATATATTGGCTTCTGACATGTAACGATTGTCATAGATGCGTTAAATGACAACCGGGACCGACGGCTTAACGTGCTCTCCGAGGCACGGAGGGTAGTCCCTCAACCAACCAGACACTGAAACAAATTTTTGTTGTTACACAAATATTGTCCGGGGTGGAAATCGAACCCCGGGTACAGTATAGCCCAATCGGTTATGTTATGATTGGTTTTACCAATCATAACATATGGCAGCGCAGTTTGGTGGCCGAGAACCAAACAGAAAAACTGCATAGAGGCTCTTTCTAAGATACAAAGACTAGCCTGCATGGCCTTTACGACAACGCCGAATTTGTGTAATTCGCGTTTAAGAAAATACTAGGTACTAGGTACGTCAATTTTTTGTAAGAAAATTCGATATTAATTTAGAAAATCGACGTTCAAAACTGAAAAATATTTTTTTATGTAGCAAGCAGTTACGAAGAGTGTAAGTCTGAAAAGGGAAGCCGGAGTAAAAAGTTCTTACTTAGGAAAATAATATCTCTTCACTACCGTCACTGATCGTTCTTACACTTGATGCTGTACTTATTTTTGTTGCTGTTTAAAACTTTTAGGCGTTACATAATATATTATTACGTACGTGTGATACTGACCATTTTCTAAATGGAAGCCGACGGGAATCGGCTCGTATGGACTCTTCGCCACAAACAACTACCTTGAGCCTTCCCTGTACGGTGATGAACCTTCCCTCAGAGAGTTACATCGGGCATTAAGCTGGGCTGTTTAGAGACAACGTTTGCAAGTGATCCCATACTGACTTTTTTCTCATTTATTCACAGTATGGTGACAACACACACACCTTAGTAGACAGATCGCAATACAAAGGTGCTTTCCTGCCTGGATACAAGCTATTGAGTACAGACCCTATCAACAAATTCTTGTAAGTATCTACAATACCTTAGAGAAAGAGAAGAAAGAAAAACATTTAAGTATTTAACAGAGACAGGACACACAAATTTATAAAAAACATAGTATTGTCTTAGATTTACACGAATATCACACATTGAAACAAAACTAATTTTTAACCCGACGTTTCAAAGTCTTTTCAGACTTTATCGACTCGTGAGTATGAAGTCTGAAAAGACTGAAAAGTTAAAAAGTAGTTTTGTTTCAGTGTAAAAAAAAAAACAAATAAAAACTGTTATAAAGAAGAAAAAATAAAAATAGGTAAAAAAACTTTTTAAGTTAAACGGTTTTATGTTTAACATACATTGTAATGTTTAAGATAAATGTACTAAAAACAAAAAAATAATAAAATAGATACAGTCGTGGGATTTATAAACATATGCATAGACTAGACTAAAATAAAACCGTGGGGCACGTAGAAAATAGTAAGTAATTTCCTCACCGTCTGCGGGCCAACTGCCTAACGACGAATTAAACGATTCTTCTATCGCACATTAAGTCGATAATTTGTAGACAATTGACGTGCCCCACGGTTTTATTTTAGTCTAGTCTATGCATATGTTTATAAATCCCACGACTGTATCTATTTTATTATTTTTTTGTTTTTAGTACATTTATCTTAAACATTACAATGTATGTTAAACATAAAACCGTTTAACTTAAAAAGTTTTTTTACCTATTTTTATTTTCTAGTTTTTAGTTTTTATTTCGCATTCTGTTTAATTCATTTAGTGCTTCATTATTGCAAGGTTTCTTGCCCGTTAGTTTATTGCAGTCCAACTCCTCTATACGTAGTCCCTGCAAAGATCTTACTCTACTAAGAGCCACGTAGGCTTGACCTTCTTCAAACAGTTTCGCACCTAAGTATACGACTGCGTGATCCACAGTGCTGCCCTGCATTTTATGTATTGTAGAAGCCCATGATAGTATTAAAGGCAGCATTCTTCTTTCAGCCGTCCCGTAATTGTACTTAGCTGAAAACTGTATGGCTTTCGGGTGTATAAGATGTACTCCGTCTCTTGCGAAATCAATTCGGACGGAAGGTACATCTGTTGCATACATCTGAGTTCGACGAAATCGAGGCCAAACGATTTCGTTGATGTAGCCTATAGCGCCATTTACTAATCCCTTTGAAACGTCAATATTGGACCGTAGCAGTAGCTATATCCACATTGTCTGCATTTCGTGTGGCGTGTACTAGCTGATCCTAACGACATATAATTTTTATCCACCCTAATGCCATACAGTTCTCGGCGCGTTTTAATCTTTCACCTTAACTTGGGTGGTGTACCGCTAACGACGTATCATTTTTAGCCACCCAAACGCCACACAGTCCTCAACACGATACAAAATCTTGACTTGGGTGGTGGATTCAGGCTGGATTAATTAGATACCTAAATTACAGATTCAATCTCTAAATTTAAATCTTATTATTATACGCCATTTAGTGTCTGCGCCCATCTTAAATATTGAGGTTGTATAGTGCACTGTATTCTTCTTGTCAAGCCCTTTTATTTGATACCCATATTGGTGGGATTGATAAAAAATTGTTATCAGCCATTTGGTAGCGGCGGCCATCTTAGATTTCAATTTTGCATAGTAAATTGTATTCTACTTGTTGAGACCTTTCATTTGATACCCATGTTGATGGGATTGATAAAACCTAAGTTATCCGCCATTTTGTAGAGGCCGCCATCTTGGATTTTAATTTTATATAGTATATTGTATTCTGCTTGTTGAGCCCTTTCATTTGATACCCATGTTGATGGGATTGATAAAACCTAAGTTATCCGCCATTTTGTAGAGGTCGCCATCTTGGATTTTAATTTTATATAGTATATTGTATTCTGCTTGTTGAGCCCTTTCATTTGATACCCATGTTGATGGGATTGATAAAACCTAAGTTATCCGCCATTTTGTAGAGGCCGCCATCTTGGATTTTAATTTTATATAGTATATTGTATTCTGCTTGTTGAGCCCTTTCATTTGATACCCATGTTGATGGGATTGATAAAACCTAAGTTATCCGCCATTTTGTAGAGGCCGCCATCTTGGATTTTAATTTTATATAGTATATTGTATTCTGCTTGTTGAGCCCTTTCATTTGATACCCATGTTGATGGGATTGATAAAACCTACGTTATCCGCCATTTTGTAGAGGCCGCCATCTTGGATTTTAATTTTATATAGTATATTGTATTCTGCTTGTTGAGCCCTTTCATTTGATACCCATGTTGATGGGATTGATAAAACCTAAGTTATCCGCCATTTTGTAGAGGCCGCCATCTTGGATTTTAATTTTATATAGTATATTGTATTCTGCTTGTTGAGCCCTTTCATTTGATACCCATGTTGATGGGATTGATAAAACCTAAGTTATCCGCCATTTTGTAGAGGCCGCCATCTTGGATTTCAATTTTTTTATAGTATATTGTATTCTGCTTGTTGAGCCCTTTCATTTGATACCCATATTGATGGGATTAATAAAACATAAATTATCCGCCATTTTGTAGCGGCGGCCATCTTGAATTTATAATGATAATGAATAAACATAATTGTATTGTCACCAAAATCCAAAGTGTATACAAAATTTCAGATTAATCGGTTGACAGGAAGATGGTGAAATTTGAATTACTAAATTTGACCCAAGAATGAATAATAAATAATAAAACAAACGGGGTGAGCTAAATAAAACCGTTTAAAAAACTAAGAGTAAGTGTGACCCATCAGTGTCAAACAAGGACATTGCTCAGTAAACGCTGTGAGTACCTACTAGAAGCGACCCGCTTGAACTTATGATAGGTACCCTACTTAATCATGGGGATGAGGCAACTTTTTGTAGTCATCAGGTTACTATAATGTATGCTATGCTGTGATGGTGGTCCTGGATGCAGAACTACGAGTTCCCAGGGCCCTTGAGGAAGACTACCGTTGTGTTTTAATGGGTAACACGAGCTCATTAGAGTAGGCAGGACTCCTACATATCCCGCTGTATCCCCAGCCGCGGGGACCCATACAGGGTTTCCACTAAGAAAAAAAAAAATTGGTTGCCTGTAAATTCGGTATACGGGCGAAAGTTTTACGTGACAACGACTTTGAGTGGTAAAATAATTTTAATGTGAATATTCATTCGTATAGTAGGAAGAAGGATGAAACATAGTTGAGTGGGAGAGAGACGCAAGGCATTCGGCGGGCCTCTCTCTCGTTCGGTGACTCATCGTAACGTTACCGAGCGTTACACTTTTTCATAAGTGCCTCCCAGCCGCAACCTAATTTAAGACGTTGTCACGTCAAAAAAGGTACCTTACGTAAGTAGGTTTGTATCTCCCGTTACTCTCGTCAACCGTTTTTGTGACCCACAGCTGGACACGGGTTTTCTCTCGTTATCTTACGAGTTTAAAGAGTTTAGGCCTTAATCCACTCACGCTGGGTAAGTACGGGTTGGTGGATGTCACATGGCCTCGCATGATTAGTTCTTAGACATGCCGGTTTCCTCGCGATGTTTTTCTTTGCCGATATTGAGCAAAGCAAAGCGGAAGACAGCATAGAAAAAACTCTCTCACAGTCGAACAGTCTGTATATTATGAGGTAGGTAATGTAGGACTTTTGAACCCTTTTCAGGAGATCTAAAAGTCAGACTTGCTCACGTGGACCTAAATTGTTTTTATTTTAGACCAAATGTGCAGATAAACTTCATAGATCATGTGGTTGGCAACCAACCTGACAACGGTATGGAGGAAGCCGCCTCGTGGTATGAACGTTGTCTTCAATTTCACCGGTGAGTTTTATATAAACGATAACTAAATAATAATAATTTAAAGTGATGTAAATATATACCATAGACACTTATGAGAACTTTAGAACCTCCATGGTTCAAGTTAGTAGGTTGGGTACCTACTAAGTAGTACTTGCATCAACCGATAGATGTCGCTTACCAAATGACGTCACAATTTCTGAACCGCGCTATCGTTATGTTCTAAACCAGAATGACCTCCCTCAGTCGGCTTTCTAATGGTATCGCTTCTCGGCCTTTTGGCTAAGATCAAAGTGTAGTATCTGTTCTTTTCAGCTTAATATCTGAAAGTTCCCTCACTGAGGGACCAGTATATTAAACTGATTTTTGTAAATCGACGGGATGTTCGGGGCTCGCTCCACTCCCGTCACGGGTCGGCCCGGCATTGCAGTGCCGCCGGGATCGGCCCACATAAATGGAAAACAATTATGTAATAGTCTAAACCGCAAATACGTTTAAATGTAATGGACTGATACCTGCTTACGCACGACTACTAATACGCGACTAACACGACTACTGGAGAATGGAGATGTATAGCCGAATGGTGTTGTACCTACCCCTGATACATAGTCCATAATTATTATATTTTGTTCCGTATGGTTTCTCATAAACGCAGAACCCTCAGTGTAATAAGTGCGCAATTTACTTTAGGTTCTGGTCGGTAGACGAAAAGCAGGTGAGCACGGAGTACTCCGCACTAAGGTCAGTGGTGATGGCCAACTGGGAGGAGAACGTGAAGATGCCCATCAACGAACCAGCGGCCGGTAAAAAGAAGAGCCAAATACAAGAATACGTGGAGTACCACGGTGGTGCTGGAGTGCAGCATATAGCTATTAATACTGAGGATATCATTACAGCTGTAAGTTTGCGAAGAATAATAATATTACATTAATGTGGATAAGAACCATGACCTAGGTTTTAATTAATAGGTTTTGTAATCAAAATATTTCTTTCAGGCAGTCTAGCTGCGACGTTTTAACTTTATTTGTAACACCTTTTGTTGTATGTAGGTATATTATGGTCTGCAATTAACTATTGAGTATTGAAGTTATTTTTTTTAGTTAGTTATTCACATTAAAAATATCCTTGGGCTCTAGCTAGACTATCTGTGCACTAAATTTCATTTAAATCGGTTTAAACGTAATAGACAGCTACTTTTGCATTTATAATATTATGTAGGGAAGTAGATATTACCAGCTCTTGTTAAACCAGCTTTTTTTTCTCAGATCGAGAACCTCCGCGCCCGAGGTGTAGAATTCCTCTCCATACCTTCCAAATACTATAAGTTGATTCGTGAACGTTTGCAATGCAGTAAAGTGAAGGTAACCGAAAGTATTGATGTATTAGAACGGCTGAACATACTGATTGACTACGATGATGATGGCTACTTGCTGCAGATCTTCACTAAGAACCTTCAAGACCGTCCTACTTTGTTCTTAGAAGTGATTCAGAGGAGGAATCATAATGTAAGTAAAATATGTTAAAATGTTATTAAATCTATTAAAAATCAATGCCACTTTTCGTTCTAATTTTATAACTCAAAAACGGGCTTACCTATTCAAACCAAATGTTTAGGCATTGTTCGGACTATTTAGTAGATGGTTTATGTGAAGTTTGCACAAAGTCGGTTGAGCGGTTCTTTATTTGTCACATTTTCTGTAAATTGTTGAGTGGGCTGAAGCTACCCGGGCGAAGCTGGGGCGGGCCGCTGGTCCGTTATAATTTAGTTCTATTTCCATGTGTGATATTCGAGTAAATTCAAGTAAAAAAAATAAAATAAAAAAAAAACTGTTTTAATGAATGATTTGAGTGAGTTAATTTGTCAAATATGTAGTTTTAGGTATCTAAATGAAGTGAAGTTGAACGTTGTAACTTTACTATTATTTTTTGTTCTCAAGTAATTGACATTATATTTTTATTGAGAATAAAGTTTCTTTAAACCTAAATAATATATTTTTCTCTTTCTTATTTACAGGGTTTCGGAGCTGGCAACTTCAAAACGCTATTCGAATCTTTAGAAATAGAACAAGATCTACGCGGAAATCTTTAAATTATTTGTCATATAATACAATTAGCATTTTAAAACTATACAGACAAAACAAACTAGACTTTTACTGCCAGTTAAACTGCAAATTAGCTAAATAATTAAATAATATATAAATACCCGAGCGCATAAAAGTAATTTAGCGACAAAAAATTGTCATGCTTGCTCTTTTTTTACATTTTTGAACACGGGTTGATAACCAAACGATACTTTAGGTTGTTAGCTCGTATTCGAATGCTGGAATTCAGACTGTGTAAATAAATAATTAAACAAACTGCCTCCGCGGTTCGGTTAACATGTTCGTTTAATAACCGCGAGGTGCCGGGTACGATTCCCGGGTCGAGCAAAAAGTTTTTTTAATTTACTTAGAAAATTTTAGCTGCAGCTTGAAGTTTATAATTGCGCGCGATGAAATATGGCCACCATACCTTTTAGATGAGCCAACTTAACACAGCAAAAACAGCTATTTGGCGCGTTTTCCAAAAGCGTAAAAAATTCTTCAAATCTAGTAAATTCGTGTCTTTAACTTTACAAAAATTTATTATTTTTACTTGTGTATTAGGTAATTAGTAACAAAAAATACTTATCTTGATCATTGTAAAAATCTTGTTAATTATTTTTAAGAAAAATAATTGCATCTAAGTTGAAAATTTTTATTTGAAATTAAAACGTTACACAAAGGCCAGTTTTTATGAAATTATATTGTCTGCCCTTGTATTCTTCGTTTTAAATTGTAATAGATTTAAGTAAGATGTACAGTCACCGAAATTTATAGGAAATTGGGAAAAATCTAAAACACAAAATGTAACGAGTTTTAGTTGTAAATATAACTATAATTAACAAGCATGTAAAGGCCGGCGTTGACTGACGGCTTGGCACGGCATGGCATGGCAGGTTCAGAAGGTTGCCGCGTCATCTCTTATCACTAACAAAACAACAAACGCGCGTCTCCTCCGCCTTTACCCCCGCGCACCGACCGAACTGCAACTTATTCACCGAAATCACCACCGCACAAGTCTCAACCGCGCTGCGGCAACCCGTTGAGAAAAACGTCATGCCGCGGCATCGTTTATCGAAATAAAGTATCATGAATTTTAATATTTATACTCAGCCCTCTGACGTCAGTGGGCTGAGTATATAAATTTTGCGTTTGCGATGGCGAGAGGCAAATAGTAAGTGGGTCGACTATGTGGCCCTATTTTTATTTGTTTAAGTATTTTTAACGTTGACTGTACTAAAATTATATTTCATGTAGTCAAATAAACATTTTTATACAACTAATCTTGAATAAGTAATTGTTATTCTCTCGTACTCATATTATTTGTTTATTTTAAATCTTATAATTATAAATAAATAAATAAATCAACATAATGATTGTCTCATTTTATTGAAATACCGTTGATTAACATATTCTCCTCGTCACGTGGTCGACAATGAAACGCGCTGTGTATTTACATAAACAATTCAAATGCACCTCAATCTTTAACATAGCGATATCTACGCGAAATTAATATTTGTAGACAGCACCAAAATATATAGAATGACATTAAAATGCTATACAAACATAATAAACAGGTTCCTTATTTACGTTAATGTTGAGATTGTTATTCGTTTGGTAAATTTTAGGAAATCATCTTGTCATAGTTTATCTTTGTTGTAAACAGACGAAGATACGAAATAGCAGTTTGTACCAAAACATTATTTTTGTATAGCAAATTACACAATCGATTTAAAAATATAAAACCCGTTAAGGTACACTTCCGCGATCACGGTTAACAATTACTAATTATGCGATCAAACGCACACGATTTTACTTTGACTCTTTCTATCAAAATGTGTGGCGTCACTACCGACTATAACCCGGTTATGAATGAGTTCCAGGATGAATACTCAAAATGTTACAATGAAAATGGCAATGAAAACCTTCATAGTAACAATAATAGTCTGTCGTCGCGTCATAGACACGATTGACACAAATGATCAATCGTAAGCTTCAGTCGTAAGCCGCGGAAGTGCACCTTTAGACTTGACAAACATCAATTAAATGTAATATAAAATAAATTTTAATTGCACATCTATACAGCTTACCCATTGCTAAGCAAGCATCTAGTATATTATAAGCCATGTTAACACAACCATAGCAGTGATGTGTATAGCAAAACCAACGGACCAGACATCTACATGCGTTTTTTTTTAAATTAAATACATTAGAGGTCGTTAATCTGATTCCGATTTCGGATCGCCTGATGGTGTAAACACGACTTAAAATACTACATTACACAAATATGTACAAACGCTAAGGCCGGACTACACGCGTCATTTATTTGAAATATGACATCGCTGGTGTAGGCAGGCCTTTAAACTCTATCCATAAATTGCAATCTATGGCCCGTTATTTATAACACCCATTAAAATCTACTATCCCGTAGGTTTTTGTCAACAAAATCTATGCCTAGATATTTATCATCAGAATGGTGGGTGAAAATCGTGAAATCGAATGAAAGGTGCACTATTATTTAATAGTGTTTCAGCAGCAAAGCAAAAAGATTTAATAGTTTTACTGAAAATCAAAATCCGCTCCCAACGTGACGTTATACATACTAGATTTTGTTTTTAGTTTCATATCGTATTAGTAGAACTACCAAATCTTTTTGGTTTACTACTAAATACTACTAAAACACTATTAAATAATAGAGCTCGTGTTTATTCGATTTCATGACTTACTCGCCATTCTGACGAACACAGATGTTTTCACATCCGTACATGTTGTTTTT
Source organism: Meganola albula (assembly GCA_936450015.1). Classification (NCBI taxonomy): domain Eukaryota; kingdom Metazoa; phylum Arthropoda; class Insecta; order Lepidoptera; family Nolidae; genus Meganola; species Meganola albula. The sequence goes on along the minus strand of OW388155.1, from coordinate 3,509,372 downwards.
TCTTTCCCATCCAAATCTATGCTCAGATGTTTTTCACTCCCATTCAATATCATTCATTCTCGATTCTATTTTTGAACATTACAAATCAGGAATGATTAAACAATCACTCAAAATGTATAAAAACAATTGATTTCAGATTTTAAATTATACTTTTTAATTTAAATATTAAATAGAATTGTGTGCGATGGATATTTTGTATTTTAATCGCAGTCAGATCTATACACTGTACGTTAAATGTTATATTTTGTATTCAGCTATTTGCGGTAAAACTATGTGAAATACCCTTTACAAATACTTTGGATTTTTACATAGACTTATAATATTATTTCACAAAAAACAACCTAACAAGTTAGTAACGCAAGAACAAATTTAATTTGTCTTAAATGTATGTCTTTCAGAAGTCGGGATTAAATTGGAGAGCATTATTGACGGGCCGGTGGCGTGGTCGGTAAGATACTTGCTTTTCACGCCGCAGGTCGTGGGTTCGATCCCACCCGAGACAAACATTTGTTTAAATATGTCTGTTTGTCTTGTCAATGTGTGTGGGTGTCATTATCTATATATAAGTATATATTTACAAAAGAAAAGTATTATATGTATAGTATATACCAGTTATCTGGTTTCCATAACACAAGCTCTGCTTAGCTTGGGACCAGATGACCGTGTGTGTTATGTCCCAGAGTATTTATTTATTTATAAAGAGGTTAGTCTGGTAGACACGGCCACACATCAAGCTAACCCTCCAGTATACGCTGATCTCGCATTGTATAGGATTTCCGTACAACGAGAGGTCACCTTATACTGGAAATGTATAGTTTGATGTGTAGCCATGATTGCTAGTTACTTCAACAATTTTAATGTGTCCTACACCTGGGCACGGATCTTTTCTATCTTACGAGTTGAAAGAGTTTAGGCTTTAAATCCACACACATGCAAAGTGCAAAGGGCTGTCACATGTCCTCGAATTAGTTCTTAGACAAGCCCGTTTTGCTAGCGATGTTTTCCTTCACCGATATTGAGCAGCGGCGATGAAACAATTCACGCAAAGACACGGACACGGCCGGGGTTCGAAACTGTGACCTTATAAATCAAAGGCACTGCTGCGCCACCGCTGAGCGGGCAGTATCAAGGACTCGATTTACACGCTTTATATCGAATAGGTACGTCGGAAAAAATGGCGCATATCGATTGAAAACTAATGAAACGACAAATGATGTCAATTCCTATAGATTACTCGTTGAATGTCGTGCGTTGAGTGGTAGATTTATCTTTAACGTGACATTCTATAATACGAAAATTAGTTTTCAATCGACATTCGCCATAAATCTCTAAAACGCGAGAATCGGAGTCCAGCTAAAAAAAAACTTGCACGTTTTGGTAGCTCTTACGGAATAATATTATAAATGTATGGGATTTGAATAGTAAATAATGTATAAACCACGATATATTAGAACATAGGCACAGCCCAATGTTAGTTTACGAGTGTTCCTTATCAGGCTCGAGGTCAGCAGGTTCGACCATCTCAAAGTCCCTGTCGGTGGAGGAGCGCTGACTGTTCTCTGATTCAGATTCTGATTGCTTGTCCGGGGGCGTCGCTGTTTCTTGTTCTGACCTGGAATAGGATATAAGTAGGACTCGCGTCAGAAAATAAAAATGAATATTTATACTTTAGGTATATTTATTCTACTATATTCAAGACAATGTCGCACCGCCAAATTAAATAAAATATATGTCGGAGAAGTCATTAGTACGGTAGCAGACTTGCCAGCGAGGCGGCATCGTGTCGACACGCTTCGACAGAGTCTAGCCTGAGGTCCGCACGGGCATAGAGTGGGGATTGTCGCTACACGAACTGTGTGCCCCACCCAGTTCTCTACAGACGTCCGTGCGACCAACATCGGTCTAGGAACTGTCTTACCAATCGTTGTATTATTTTTACATTTCGTAACAAATTAATAGTGTGATTAAGATTAGTGTTTGCTGCTCGTAACCACACCCACTCAATAAGTTTTCTGGCGAGGACTATCCCTCTAATCGGTCCCCTGTACCGAAATATATATTAGTATACAAGGTACAAGTAGTTGTCCTCGCTGGAGGATGCACTTGACCTGACAAGAGCTCACAAAATATCTGCATATGAGTATTGATTGCAGATTAGCACAAAAAAAATGAAAAAAAATTAAATAATATAATTTAGGGAGAGATGGCGAGACGTGTCGTGAGGCGTATTAAATCTGCCCCCTCCAATACAACATGACGATCACGACCACTGTCAAGAGTGTAACGACGAAGAAGAAATCATATTGCCTTTCCACAGTAGATAAAAAAGTAATGCCGTGGTTAGCGACCACCCACTAGACAAAGCCGCACCGCCAAGCCGCTTTGCCGTGGTGACACCATTTAAGTGGGTGGGTCAGAATTTTCACTCCTTTATGGTTTCCAACCATATGGAGCTTCATTCCACTGCCACCTTCCCACCGAAAATCATTCGTAATCACGAGTGAATCGGTATATTGGGCGGGCGCGTCCCATCGTAGACTACATCATTGCTTAACATCAGGCAAGTTGTAGTCAAGCACTAGCTTATTGCAGAGTAAAAAAAAACCTACTTCGCACTAAGCGTGGCGTCCTCCACTACAGGTACAGCACTAGGCTCTCCATCTGCTTTCTCCTCCATCAGTGGAGTCTTCTCACCCTCGTCATCAGATTGTTTGTCTTTCTTGCGTTTCTTCTTGTTTTTAGACGCTTTATCGCTTTCTGAACCCGGGCCTTTATATTCATACTGGAAACAAAATATTAATATTCTAGGACATTATTAACACACACAATCCAACGGTTAAAAACGCTTGGAATTAAGTTGCTCTGATTCAACGCACAAATCAAACAAAATGTAATAGACTATTTATTTATATATTCTGGGACATTAACACACACGGTCATCTAGTCCCAAACTAAGCAGAGCTTGTGTTATGGAAACCAGATAACTGGTATATACTATACATATAATACTTTTCTTTTGTAAATATATACTTATAATAGATATTTACACCCAGAATCGACACAAACACAAATGTTCATCATCAATGTTTGTCTCGGGTGGGAATCGAACCCATAACCTGCGGCGTGAAAAGCAAGTATCTTACCGACCACGCCACCGCCGGCCCGACAAAAGTTAATATAAGTTCTTCATTTAAAAAAGAAAAAAGCCTACTGAGTTTTTTTGGCAGTGTTTCTCAGTAGTTTCAGTGCACGGTAGGAAAAGAAATTGGACTATTTTTATGTTCTCAAAAAAAAATAAAGCATATTAACATTTTCATTTTCAGTCATCTGGTCCCAAGCTAAACAGAGCTTGTGTCATGGAAACCAAATAACTGGTATACATATACTATACATATAATACTTTTCTATTGTAAATATATACCTACTTTACTTCAACATTATTTAGTGTCCTACAGCTGGGCACTGGTCTTCTCTCAACTATATTACGAGTTGAGAATTTATGCCTTAATCCTTTTCTCATCCAGTTCTTGCCGGCCTCTTTGTGAGATCGTCACTCCACTTAATCGTAGGACGTCCTACGCTACGTTTGCCAATTCATGGTCTCCACTCAAGAACTCGTTTACCCCAGCGGCTGTCAGTTCTGCGGCAGATATGACCGGTCCACTGCCGCTTCAGCTTACTAATCCAGTGAGCTATGTCAGCTGTGTTTCTAATTTTATCTTACTTTATACGTATACTTACTTTGTACAACGGCCAGAAGGATGCGAAGAACCCGACGTCCTCCGTCAAGTTAGGCAACAACCACAGATGGTGTCGGGAGAGCGTTAACATCCAAACCAAACAGAACACCACCACTCGGAGCACTGTTAACGCTATGATCATTACGAGGAAACCAGCAGCTGCCACACTCAGATAGTACACGCCTTTTCTGTAATATAACATACAGGTTTGTGAAGAAATTTTACATGTCATAAGAACACAATATTATTATTATAGAGTAAGATCACAGAGCGATCAGACATAACTTATTTTCACACGAATAAAACCTTATGTTTTCAGTAGCGTCTCGTGTGCCTTGAATACCTATGCGCTTGTGAAAACTTGCCGAGTGACATGTGTCACTCGGCAAGTTTCACCTTTCTCACCTGGTACCTGCCCAGGTGGGCAAGTACCAGATGAGAAAGGTAACTAAAATTAAGAGTTATTTTACTTAAATTCACATAGCTGATTTTTATATATATCATGTAGAATATTATTTTAAAGTAATATTATAAGTGTCAGACACTTTTGATGGACCAGAGTTTTTGTCAGACGCTTTTAAGCTACCCAAAAAAGTAAATGAACTTCACTTATTTTCACATGTCTGATTTTTGAATATGTTATTGAAGTATTTATTTAAAAGTTATATTCAATCAGTCAGACTAATTAGAGTGACCAAACATCCCCAAGGCAAAAAATATACCTGCCACCGGGCAGGACGATATCTGCGGGGTCCGCTAGTACATTATAATTTTCGACAGTTTAGCATCAATGTGATGTCTTAATATTTTTCCCTAGTTTTCCGGTTGGATCATTTCTGCACAACACGGTCCAATTATAAGACTGTGACGTCACATCATCATTATCATCATCATCATCAGCCTGTGGAAGTCCACAGTAACTTTGATCCCACATGAATTTAATGAGAAAGAAAATAGGAATTTCATACAATAGTTGAAGAAATTGGCGTCTATAGGCTACTCGCGTATCGCCATCTGAGGTACAAAGTCATAAAACATTAATTAAATCTCATAAAGAACTATATAACCACAGATAAAAGTAATGTAAGACTATTTGTCACTAATATCCATATCTCTTGAATCATCATCACTGTCTGTGCAGCTTGAGGAGTCAGAATCTTGGCGACAGGCGATACGCGAGTTGAACGGTCGGCCTATACCAACTCCTATTTTCTTAATAATTGTGCGTTGACGATTACCTTACTGTCGCAGGCCACAGCGGGAACATGCACACAGTGATAGTTCCGAACACAACGAGGATTCCACACAACCAGTAGTACCACGGCTTCGGATCGTATATCCACACGTAAGCGTCCGCTGTGTCCAGGAACATCTGCTCCATATGCATCTCGAGACGGATCTTGCGTTTCTTCTTCTCCTTTTCTTTTACTTCTTTGGTGTCCTGAAAATATCATTATACAAGTTTTGGTTGGAATAAACCATTAACCATTTGGTCGCGAGTCCGATTCGCGATTCCCGGTCGTGCCCTCACATCTTAGTGAGAAACGTTTCATCTGAATATAGGTGAAGGTAAATATCGTGAGGAAACCGGCATGTCTAAGAGCTAATCATTCGAGGACGTGTGACATCCACCAACCCGCACTTGGCCAGCGTGTGTGGATTAAGGCCTAATCACTCTCAACTCATAAGATAGCTGATGCTTGCTTTTCACGCCGCAGGTCGTGGGTTCGACTCCCACCCAAGTCAAACATTTGTGTGATGAACATGATTGTTTGTCTTGTGTCTGGGTGTAATTATCTATCTACCTACAAGTATGTATTTTAGGGTGGATCGAAAAAAAATTTTTTTTTTTCTTAGCATATGGGTAGAATTTGTAGCTTATAAAAAAAAACATTTTTCAAAAAAAAAAAAAATTTTTTTTCGCAACATTTAGAGATAGCCCACTCGTTTTTTAATAAAATAATGGATCAAATGGACTTATTCTAGCAAAAAAATTTTTTTTCTGTCAAAAATCGTGGAAAACATGAAAAAATAATTGAATATGATTTTTTTTCACTTACCTTTTATTTCAATACAGAAAAAAGGGCTGCTTAATTCTTTATTTTTCGCTAAAGTTACAAAAATAATAGAAAAAATTTTTTTTTTGACTTCTGATTCCATTTGGCTTTCAAAAAGACATTCCACAGTGTGGAATGTCTTTTTGAAAGCCAGAATTAGAATAAGTCCATTTGATCCATTATTTTATTAAAAAACGAGTGGGCTATCTCTAAATGAGAAAAAAAATTTTTTTATTTTGAATTTTTTTTTTATATGCTACAAATTCTACCCCCATGCTAAGAAAAAAAAAATTTTTTTTCGATCCACCCTAATATATTTACAAAAGAAAAGTATTATATGTATATTACCAGTAATCTCGTTTCCAAGTACAAACTCTGCTTAGTTTGGGATCAGATGACCGTGTGTGTTACATGTCCCACTATATTATTGAAGTTATACTTCTTTAGGCGCGTTATAAAAAAATGATGAGTGAAATCTTAAGATGCGCGCGCATCTGTGACACAAAATTAACAGTATGAAGCTGTCTGCTTATTTAATGATGCCAAAGAAGTATAACTTCTCACGCGCGTACATAAGTACACGCACATTTTTTTAATATTATTTCTTAGATCTCCGAAAGATATAGACAAGAGTTCCCTAGAATTATGTGTTCATTGAGTGTTTTGGGAGAGGCCTACGCCTAACAGTAGCAGCTTAAGGTTAGGTTAGGTGATAAATAAATAGGTTTAATACCTTCCCTTCACACGCACTAGCCTGACTCTTCTCCCCGTCTTTATCATCTCCACTCTTGGTCGATTTCTCAGACTCTTTATCTTTCTTCTTAGATTTGCCTTTTAATTCTTGCTCGCTCACTGGAACCTGGAAATAAGAGATTAGAATACAAAACATCTTCACGAATACGAGTCAGAAGAGGAAAGATTAGCTCGGGAGAAATCACGCAGAAAAGAGTTTAAAAATAAAATTAGCCTTCAATTTAATATAGTGGCGCACAGTGCACAATACCAATTAGTGAAAATATTCGACAAGCTACCTGTAGATCTGAAACTCTTATTATCTTCGTTTTTAACTAAACCTAAAGACTTCCTATTGAATAAGGAATAAATTAAAAATAAATATTAAAAAAACCCGTTATAAAGTAGTTTTATTTCAATGTCTAAATCTAGTTTTTTGTTTAAACATAATATTGAATTTTTAATGCATGTGTTATATGTTACAGTGTCGAATTGGGGTAACCTGTAATGGTGCTGCATTTTTTAAATAAATAATTGTTTAGGTAAGTGATTTGTGTACAATAAAGAATAAGAATACTTACCTTTTTCGCTCTGTGAAATAGTTTGTGTATCAACATCTGGTGCAGGTAGTCTGTGACTTCGAGTCGCGTTGTGAAGATGGGGTTCTTGCCTGTCGCCCATTTTGACGTTAGGAGCGCATCCACTGCTTTTGTGCCTGATGACAAATAAATTATTTAAAAAATCAAAATCACAACTGCGTCAACATCTGACAACTTAATTGAATAGAGAACTGAACACCTTAGTCCGTGGGTGTGCACTTTTAGTTGAATCCCCTCACATGGTCCCCGGGTGGTGCAAATCAGGTGATAATCAAGTGGTGGTAGGCTTCGGTCGTGGTTAGTGACCACCCACCAGACAAAGCCAAACCGCCAAGCGGCCTTGCCGTGTTCCGGTGCGATGTCTGGTGACACCATGCAGAGAAGGTGGGTCGGAATTGTTGCTCCTCTAAGGTTTCTAACCTTAAGGAGGCTCATTCCACTGCCACCTTCTCAACGATAATCATTCGTAATCACGAGTGAATCGGTATACTGGGCTGGCGTGTTTCATAGTAGACTAGATCACTGCTTAATATCAGGCAAGTTGTAGTCAAGCGCCAGCCTATATATAAAAAAGAAATCCTAATTTTTTTTCATAATATTGATTACATACCACTCTCACAACTAAGACTAATTGAATGAACATCTCGAGTTCAGATGCGACAAGCCGTGCTCTAGAGCGAGCCAAAGAAATAAACATACATACCAGTGGCGCAGTCAATAAAAGCCGATTCCATTCGGCTTCGCTTTAGGAATTCATTAATATCGTTTTTTCATTAAAATTATGTATCGCCTAAGACTATTAAACAACATCAAAAATAAGTACCGATAATATGAAGGGAAGAGATATTATTTTCGTAAGTAAGAACTTATTTGCTCCGCCTACCCTTTTTCAGACTTCCATCCTGTTCGCCACTGATACATACACTCTTTTTTTATTCCGTCATAGGCTTGCGCTTGACAACTTGCCTGTTGTTAAGCAATGATGCAGTCTACGATGAAATGCGCTTACCCAATAAATACCGGTTCACTCGTGACTTGAAGATAGGCAGATTACAGCGGGAAACAGAGATGCCACAACTTGGCACTACCTAAGTATAATATAATTGGCGAAATTTTCGAGTAACATACATACAAAAGAAAATCGAATTGAGAACCTCCTTGTTTTTGGAGTCGGTTGAAAAAAATATACGTCATCAAACGATACAGCATTTATAAAACCACAGGCATTTAATATCTAATGTAAGTAATGATATACAATTAAGATAATATTTATATGAAAGTTGTTTAAGTTGTTTAGCCCGCGAAATTGATCTCACTAACCTTGTTACTCCATACAAACTTTGGAACCCCGTTTCACCCCCTTAAGGGGTGAGTTTTGAAAAATCCCTTCTTAGTGCACCTCTAGACCCCATAAGGAACCTATGTGCCAAATTTGGAGTCTCCAGACCCAGCGGTTTGGGCTCTGCGTTGATATGTCAGTCAGTCAGTCAGTCAGTTTCTTCTTTTATTATCATAATATTATATTTTGTGATGATTTCGAGTCAATAACATTTGTTTCACAAAATAATACAATCTATGTGTCGAGCATGTCTTGGTCAGATCGTAGAATTGATGTAGCCAACATTTCATGAAACGATTTTACTTTATGACTAGCTGCCCCAGCGAACTTCGTACCGCCAGCGGACAAAATTGTGAATCTAAACCATTCCCAGATCCCCTTGAACACACACAAAAAATTTCATCAAATTCGGTCCAGTCGTTTAGGAGGAGTTCAGTCACATACACACGCACACAAGAAATATATATATTAAGATGTGGCCAATTAGAATTGACCATGCCGTCAATACGTCAACATACTATTACGAGTATAATAATGATATGACCATCAAAGTTTGGGTATATTTAGCTTCAGCATTAGGAACAGTGAGTAAAGAGGCATGTTAGAACAACTAATCGTTTGTGGATATCTGACATCCACCAATACGCACTTGGCCAGCGTGTGTGGATGAAAGCATAAACTGTCAACTTGTAAGATAGTTAAGAGAAGACTCATACCCAAACAGTGGGACACTAATAATATGATTTGCCATGATTTTTGATTACCTTTTGTGCCTAAAGTTAAATTTTAATAATCATTACTAAGTTTTTTTTTGAAAGATTGAAAAATCAACTTGATAAACTTTTTATGTGTTCTGCTAAGTCTGCCAGTGTTTAGTAAACCGCGCATGTACGATTAGATGCGCTTACGCAGTGTGAACAATGATTTTTAAACAAACCGCGTGTATAAATGTTTAATTGAACATTAAAAATTTGATAACCCTTATAAAGTATGTCACATGGGAATTATTACTCAATACTTATGGCGTAGTATACACGATATAAATGATGTTGGAAAATGACAACTATTACTAAGAAAATTAAGCTCATTCTAACTTTGGCACCAATTGTTTGCCTTTGGAAGTATTTGAACTACATTATTAAACGTTTAAATTAAGATCTACAACTGTTAGAATCAATGGGTGGGTTACTAAAACTTTAAGAGCGAATACACTATTGTAAATACTATGGACTTCTACAGGGAAGGCGGAAGTACTGACGGAAACGCGTAACACTCAAACATAGGTTTTGTGGAGGGGGAACTGGAGGATCGGGTGGTAGTGACACCCTCCAGTGAAAACGGAAGATCTTCCAGCCGGGCGAGTTGTAATGCCCGGCGACCGCGGTACTCCCTCCGACTATTCTTGTCGGGAAGTTGTATAAATGCTAATCGTCGGTGAAACTTTGCTTGTGCGATTCAGGATTGCTAATGACGTCATGACTCTTTGAGTGGTGTTAGGTATGTGACGCTAGAGTTTCATTACACCTGTCGTAATGTTGGTCAGTACCCAGCTTTAATCTCAAACAGTCTTCAAAATAAGTTAGATGTTAGATGTTCATTAGTACAACTTATAGCGACCGTGAGAAACAGGGTCGCTAGTTAGCTAGCTATTAAAAAAATTGATATCCTAAGCAACACCGGCTATAACAAAATTAAATGTTTAATCTAAAACATTTTCAAGCGATTTCCATTGTAATTAACTTTTACGAGGTGCGCGTGGTGACGATAATCATGCAAATTAACTTATTTACTCAGTGAGTGAATGGGTATAGTTATAATTTGGAGAATTAGTAAGAACATGGGCGATAGAGCTTATCTTGTGGTGAAAATAAGGTAAAAAAATATATAGCACGACTATAGAAGAAGAAGATGAAATATAGAAGACTAGAAGACGAATAGAAAATGGTCAAAAACACCGACTATCACACAAAACAAATCTTTGTGTGATGAGCATGAGTATTTGTTCTACGTTCAAGTGTATTTTGTGTATAATATGTACTTAAAAAAATGTGAAGGCTTTCGACTAAAATCAGGATTATCAAATAACCTGAGGTAGGCGTGGATTATCGGTTAAGAAAGCAGTATTTTAAATAAAATGCTTACGGCAACAATCATTTCACCAAAAAACTCTCGATAGTATAATCAATAATTCTACTAGATAGTTACAGATCACAAGGATTACATTGAATTAAAGCGTAACGTCCACCGAGCATGTGGTTGCTTCTCACTTCCCGACGATGCGATGCACGCAACGGTCCAACACAAAGTGTCAGCTCTTATAAGATGGCCGCTTCACCTGTGCTCGGTGTTCATTCGTTCGCTCATGTTGACATTTTTGAGTGACAGCTGACCCGAAAGGCGGCCGCGAGACAGTATAAAATGACAGCTGATGTATTGAGAAGCGGATGTCCAACAAATGTATTATTAAGTATATCTGCACCTACTCCCCATAACAAAAGCATTGTGAAAAATATTAATATTATTTAGCTACCTGCCATTGTTGATTATTAACTCTGTCACCACCAAATGAAGAGTATTTGGAAAGAAGTTCTCTTACAGGGTACACGGGCCCTAGTCAACGAAATACGTCAAATTCTTTCAGTGTTATTTATAATCAATATTTTTACAGTGGCGGAAGACGAGAAAGAACACATAATGTGAAATATAAAGGAAATGGAAATGCATACGCTTCTGGCAGCTGGCCAGCGAAACGTTGAGTTAGTATATATTACCATTTAAATATCTACGGGTTACGATTTTATTTTTGTGTTGCATCTTATTCACGTGACCACGTTTAAGATTCGCTTCGAGTGCATGCTCAAAATAGCCTCGTCGTATGAAGAGAACGCCTATAGGGGTTATGTTAGAGTTAGCGAACTGGTAGATTCACAAATATAAATAATTAAAATCTATTTGTATCTCGGGACAAGGATCAGTACCTATTGCCACCCAACACGGCAATGCTCCCAACCTTCTGGGTGTATTCCTGATATAAATGCGAAAGATTTTTTTAACGCGTTAGTTTAGTTTCGTGTTGGTTAGTGTTGAGATTGTTATTCAGTTAGATCATTTTCCTAGTCAAAATAATGTTTAAAATAATAAGTATTGATCTACATGTTTCCATGATTAGGGACAACGAAATATTGCTGTACCTTCCTAGTCGCTACAAGTCGGATGTCAAGTTACAGTTGGATAGACGGGTGAACGAGAGAAAAGTATTGCCGTGAGATTGTGAGAGACATATACCCTCATCTACTTTCCTTATCTAAACTGTTCATTCACTCACCTGTAAAATATTCCACGTGATGGTTCAAGAACTTAGTTTTCTTCGTAGGAACGTTAGCCTTCAACCATTTCGCTACTGAATATTCCTCGCTCGTCGCTTTCTCTGACTCTGGAGGCTCTCCAAACTCCTGAAAATATAGATTAAAGATTAAAGAAATTGCTTCATCATACCCATTAAAATTTGAAGTCGGATTTTAACCCATTACACTATGAAATTAGACAATTTCTACAAGGCGATATGAATAGGTCGATAGATACCATAGATTCATCAAGTACAAATAAAAGTAAGAAATAGTCCGTTGGAAAATAGATTTACAAACAGGAAAATTGTAGAAAAACTGAAAGACCAAATCGCTATCCTTCTTAAACTCCAAAACAAACTATCATTCAAAATTGAGCAGTCGAGAGATCGCCTTCAGACAATAAAGTTTTTACAACCGAAGAATTCTCACACACATCTACAACCCAACCGTCAAATAAAGATACACGAAAAAAGAGAGAGGATAAAATCTGGACGCTTCGATGATTTTTCTTCGATCGAAGATGAGATTTCTGTTGTTTCACTGAACTACTATACTAACTCAAAATCTAGTTACCTAATAGGCTATTTACATGAGGACAATAGCCGGGACAGGACAGCAAGCCACTCAAAATACACAGCATTGAGGACAAGACAGTTGTCCGTTGTCCGTTGTCCCCATTTACACGATGCTTTTTAGTGGGTTGCTGTCCTGTCCCGATATTGTCCTCATGTCAATGGCCCATAATATTCAAAAGATTCGTTACACATTACACCTGTTGTTCAAACTACTTACAAACCTGACCTCCCATACAACCACTTTCGTTTTCAACCGCGCCAATTTATCTAACGGGATCGGAATACCGTATCGCTTTGCGGCATATACGATTGCTTTCCAAATTAACGTGAAAAGAAAAATAAACAATATTATTAGAATATCTGTCTAATAATGTTAATATTTATGAATAGAAAAAGTATTTCATATTGATAACCAGATTATCTAGATTTGTTCTAGAAAATTCTGTGGCTAGTTTGATTTGTACAATTTGCACCTTGTAAAAGTTTTAACTTAGATACCCATTGTCTGTTTCTTCAAATAATTCCATGACCAGTGTTTTGTGGCTCAACAGGCTACTTTAAAAGACGCTTAAAGATAGCCTTTGATTGTTTTTTGCAAATAAGTACAACAACAAAAATTAAAAAATTAAAGCCGCGACTGCGACGACCCCTGCCAAATTAATGGAGAACTTACCAATTTGGCGCAAAAAATCCTAGATTTTTTCATTCATAAATTTGATGTACCCAGTGTTACTCTAACGATTAAGACGAATCTAATGATACCTCTCAAGCTTAGATGCAATAAGCCCTTTAGGCTCTAGTGTGCCAAAAATATATATATATACATACACTCGAAAAACAACCCTCTTTCTGGCGCAGTCGGGTAAAAAGATACAAAATATGTATATCGACTGTCTTTAAATAGTTACTATGTCTGCAAACGATTACCGTTTGCAGACATAGCCTCGTTTTGAAAGTCATTCGCAATAGAAACGGTCGTAAATTCATCTGTTACATAAACTAACCATACCGATTGTGACCTTGATAATGAACTCACGGGTAAATCACTCAAGTGGATGAAGTACATTGGTTATAAGACTCTTGAAGTAGATACGATTAATCGAACTCAAACAGCAGTAGAATCAACTTCACATATTATATTCAAGATCGGTGCATAGATATTGGATGCGGCTTTGAAACTTAAGCCACGGGTTGAATCTGGGTTGTGACCTCTTTGTAGGAATTATTTAATAAACATTATAGGGAAGTGACAACTAGACATTCGATGACTTTTCACGTCTAAGAACCCGCACATTTCAAATGCCAGGTCTTCTCTTTAAGATAGTTAAGACAACCACACTGGCATGAGTGGAATTCTATTAACTCTGGGCCATTTACAAGAGGATAATATCCATGACAAAACAGTAAGACAGGACAGCAAGCCACTAAAATTACACTGCATTGGATTGTCCTATTGTCCTCATGTAAGTAAATGACTCATTATATTTAAGAAAACACACATTCACTAAAAGGCTTTAACTCTTTTTGACAGTACGTTTTAGACTATTTTTTCAACTTTGCACAATAAAAGTTGTAATAAACACACGTTATTATTGCTTAATTGATACAGGCAATATTCACTATATCACACATTACTTATGAAATGAATCTCCCGGATATCACTTTTTTACTATAGTATAATTCAATTTGAATATTTCACTATTCAAAATAATACAGTATTATTTAGAATTGTATGAAGCAATGTTACATTAGTATTAAATAATTAATTATATTAAAAACACAATTTTATCAACTTACAAAGTCTCTCATAGTTACCACGTGTGTGCTATCACAATGGAAGTACGCTAGTAACTGTTCTACCGAAGTGAAAGTAGGGCGTTCGTCTAGAGACAGAACAAATTAAAGGGAAACATTACCTTTAGATATTGAGACTGAAACTAAATAGCGATATCAGTGTGTGATATAGGGTTCTGTTCTCTAAACAGGAAACTTTTTAATCTGTGCGCATTTTTTTTGTGGTTCTGTATCAGTAATAGAACACATAAATTCAATACGTTTTTTATTTGACATAAAATCTTGACATAAAAGGCTTTATGGACGATCTGTGCGTAATAATATCGTTGAAAGCTCGCGGCGTAAATTTAGCGGTTATTGAACCTAGCGAGCGCACAGCTGTTACGGCCGGCACGACTGCTAGTACAATCAGTATCAATAGTAAACATCTTTCGTTAGCGACTCGTTCATTTTTTGTAGATATAATAAAATAAAAAAAACGTGATTTTTTATTTGTTTAAGCATGTTTTCAAAGTTTGCGCACTGGTGAAAATTTTTCTGAATACAGAATTTAATGAAAATCTATTGCATGTATTTTCTTGAATACAGCTGACTCCAAATTAGGGTTGCGTGTTCCTCGATGACGCGCGATTCACACAATTGATGAATGCGCTCGCCTATAGTATATCTATACTAATATTATAAAGCTGTAGAGTTTGTTTGTTTGTTTGTTTGAACGCGCTAATCTCAGAAACTACTGGTCCGATTTGCAAAATTCTTGCACTGTTAGATAGCCCATTTGTTGAGGAAGGCTATAGGCTACTTTTTGTCCCACTGCTGGGCATGATATTTAGTTCACGCGGGCGTAGCCGCGGTGGAAAGCTAGTTATTAATAGTTTAGTAAATCCATGATGTACATGTATATAATAATACAACTTTTAACCTAACTCAAAGCGCCATCTGAATTATCAACTTCGCCTTGACATTAGTGATGAAGCCACAGGAGGAAATGTATCCTATAAATATTATTCTAAAGAAATTTTCCATAAGATTAAGTACTAAGTTGTTCTAATAAGAGTTAGTGACAGGTAACAAAAGTGCTACAATTAAATAAATAACCACTTGCACAAATAGGTACCACACTAGTAATACAAAAATTTAACGTGGAAGTAATTAAAAATACCAGTTGTGCCAACACTGGAATTCAAAGTCATACCACACAGAGAAGATTAAATTTAAAGTATTACGTCATACAGTAGAATCCTTAGCATACAGAACTATTAAAACAAGACGAAGAATGAATAACTAACTGAAAAACTCGAGAGTAGATTTAATATCAAAATGATGGACGTTTTAGGCTAGCCATATACATTATATTATAGATACCAACAAGATTTATATGGATGGATTTAGGTGGATGTATAAGATATCATTTGGAAATAGAATTCGAGAACTTTGCGAGGCTGGGCATAACCAAATACAGCAAAGACAAAGTACCTATACAATTATTGGAAAAGTTTACATCAACATGAAAATATCCATAACAGATTCAGTGCTATGGACTTAGTCAAATACAACAACAAAATAGATATTTTATGAAGCCACTATCAACACGAAGTACCCTTACCAGAATTAACACTGTAATATTTTCATGAATTACTACCACAGGTTACGAAGTGTGTGAACAAACTTTAAAAAAAAAAGAAAAGAAAAGAAAAACAAAACATGAAAACAAAAACAAATTCAGAAAAGTAAAACATGTATAAGTCAGTCCAATTACAATTTTTTTTAAATGTTTAAATTTTTTTAACATCTTAGCTTAGTAATATTCAATTTGTTAAAAATGTTTTTTAATCATCATTGACATTTAAGACTATTTTTACATAAAAATAGTCTACAAATTGGGTATCATTGGCCGTTAATCAGTTAGAAACTGTACTTTATTAATGAATTACATTTTTTTAAACATATCTACCAACTTACATCATTGCCAGTCATACAAAGATCAAAGTTTGAGTAATGTGTTCAGTAAATAAGGATTCTACTGTACAAGTTTGGAGAATATACATCAACCCGCATTAAACTAGGAAAATAAACTAACCTTTTTTCGCTGTAAAATAAAAAAAATACAAATAAATACAAGCACAACTTTTTTTAAAAGATGCCTAGATCCCTATTGGTGTTTTTCAGACAATGTGATTATCTTTGCAAATCTATATCATAATCGGTCACACTCAGATATGTGAATTATAACTAATGGCGAAAGGTGGAAATCTGAAAAAGGGAAGCCGGAGTAAAAAAGTTCTAATTTAAGAAAATAATAACTCTTCAATACCATTATTAATGTTTATATGGCGACCACCACCTTCATAATACAGGTACTTAGTTTTGACGCCATTTAAAACTCTTAGCCGTTACATAATTTTAATGGTTATTATTATTATTACCAGCCCGGATCATCCCACTGCTGGGCAAAGGCCTCCCCTAACACCTTCTAGGCGTCGCGGTCTTGTGCCACCTCCATCCAATTATCTAAGAATTTATTTATTTCGTCCTGCCATCTCCTTCTAGGTCTACCGCGACACCTCCTCTTTAATTAATTAATTAATGTCTCTGAGTAAGGCAGTTAGTCTAATAATGTTTAGAACTGTAATTTTCATATAGTATTGTCATAGATTTACGCGAATATCACACATTGAAATAAAACTACTTTTTAACAGATTTTATCACATTTTTTTTTCAATGTGTAATTTTCATTTTACAATTTTTGATAACTGCCTATATTTTATTATCCATAGACAATAGACAGTCTTGCCTTTAAAGTCTTGTCTTGGCTTAAATATTTTTTAAAGAAACGTGAGTGATGTTCACCTCTGTATACACCTTTACATAACAGATGTGGTGTGTTTTGATAGGGCGGGCCACACCGTCACAACAAAAAAAAACACTTTCATACATTTTATATGAACTATCGCACAGCACAGGCAGGCGAAATGGACGAAGTATCAGTATTTTTTTAATAGTGCTTTTTTAAATCCGTTTTTAAGTCAAATAAAAATAAATTATAGAGAAATTAGTTTCTTTGTGAATCGAATCGGCCCGGTTCGGCGCGACCTAATCTGCGCCAGCCCTTACTTGTAAACACATTCTGACAACCAGTGACGCTGAAAAACTTCTACGCACAACTTTCCTTGGTTTTCAGCCAGGCTATGAATACAAACAAAATGACGTCGACATTTGATTACTATTGCTACGCAAAATATTTTATTATTCCAAATATAAGATTAATTATACAAATATTTTGTTGTATTCAATCGCAGCCACGTTTGAGGATAACAGAAACAAATGAAAATCACTTTGTCCAGCTGGAAATCCCACACGCCGCATCCGCAATATGGAAACGTCGTAGAAATAAATATCAACGTTAAAAATTAATACATGAAACCGTGATTAAATACAATGAAATTATCGTACCTCTTTACGTTTTTTGGTCTTCCTCTTGTCTGCCATTGTAAATTATGTTAATAAAGCACTTTTGTAATAAATATGATTAAAAATTATTCGCTGTACTTGATTTTCTTGTTTCTCTGTTTCTGACTGGACCACAGACTACTCAGAGAACCTAGCGGTTCAGACGGTCATGTTTCATTTATAGATAATATACCGTTGCAAAATTAGAAATTGACAAGTAATGTTTTTAATTAAGGAATCTGGCTCTGGCTACTTGTGTCTAATGAGCCTGAATTTAGTCTGTATAATAATGTTGCCAGCATTGAAATTAAATATTTAGTTTTTTACCATAGCCTTATTTACTGGAAGGAAATAAAAAAAACAAAGAAAGATTATTTACTGAGTTTCTTATAATTTCCTTTTACATTTGCATTATGCACTATTATCAATTGATGCAGTCTTATTAATTTCACTAATCAAGGTTCTTCACAGTAAAATTTTTCTGAAAGGAACGCTGATGTCGTACACTTTGATAAATCAATGTTATGTAGCGTCCTGTTGCTAGAATACACATTTGAGAACACACAGTTATTTCTTATTGTTATATCACACTATTATTAAATGGGTTTATAATAATGTACAGAAATTAATCAACGCAAATACTTCAATACAACACAAATCATAAAAATAGGTATCCGAAATCTATGACACAAACGTCAATAATGGCAGTCATGCATAGATAAGTAATTAAATGAGGGGTAGTCGGATTTTTACTCTTTGGTAATCGGGAACGGCTTTACCTACCACAAACTATATAAATGTAGCCTACAATAGTGAGAAAGTACGTAAATAGTACTCTATGGTTTCAGGCGCGCCACCCCCTGACAGCTATCAAATAGTGACATGAGGAGAGTGACAATCCTCTAGCGGGGGTGAAGAAGGAAGAGGGAGAGGCGTAACTGTCACTTTTCAGCTTTGCATTGACATATCGTACGGTCGTTTTTTTTTTCTAGAGCTTTACCAGGCGTGGACTGGACTGAATTTTCTGACGTAAATGCTGGCTGCGATTGCTGTCAGTCAGTAGGGATGTTCATGCATAACCTTTTTATTAATCGATTGTTTACAAAAGTAGTTATTTACTAATCCCACCTTCTAAGAAGTCAATTTTCTCTACTGAGAGTTTCTTACAATATAATTCATGTTTTTCACTTAGGAATTTGTTTATTTATTTAATGCACATATACACGTATTACAGTAGTACATGACCCTACTAGGGTATAGCAAATATAATGTATTCTTTCTTTATTGTATTATTAAAAATTTGTAATAAAATAGGTCTGTATTTAATATAATATCGCTTCTCTAATGTTATGTTTCCTTAGCCTTATTATTGATTTAATTCTCAATCTTCGAAATATTCTTTAACTGTGTAGTAGCATTTTTCTAATAATGATAATTTAAGTTTAGCTTTAAAAATGGGTATTGTGATACAGTATCTAATGCAGTTAGGCAATTTATTAAATATTTGTATACTGCGGTATTGTGGACTATTTTTATAATTATTTTTAAATAGGTATCTACCTAAAATGTTTAGGCAGGATTAAGGATTAACAGCGGAGGCCGTAAAGGGCTCTGGGTTTGATTAAACCAAGCCAAATCCCGAGACACATAAATTGTCTTGGATCTCGGAAAAATTTAATCAGAAAGACAATAGGTGGAGTTGGAAAGTTAGATTGTCCACTTCTTTCAGCGGGAGATCAGAAAAAGGAATTCTAATTGCCTTATCAAAATGGACTAAGTATCAAGGCTAAAGGGGACTTGTTAAAGCTGCTTCTAGTAATAATTATGGCAAAATCGTTTGGATTACCGAAAATTAGCACCCGCTGCAAAAAAATCGGAATAATATACCGCCCGCGCCCCAGACAACATTTGTACATTGTCGAGCGTAATGTTACGTCCATTCTACCAAAGACCACACTTCTTCTACAACATGTGATGTGAGGCGGGTGATGCTTAGACGGAAATTAAATTGGTTTAATAAATATAACGCATTTCATGTCAAGTCAAGTCAGCAAACCAAAAAGAAGTCAAAAAATTCGCTATTAAACAACATATCAGATGATAATGTATTACCTGATATATTAATATGTAAGGACGCAAATGAATTAATATACACTGAATAAAAACTCGATATTTGATTGTATCAATTGAATAGGATTTTCATCGATATTACGATTTGATTGACAGGAAATAATAAGTGTCATAAGTCAAATTTATGTAGCCCACTCAGTACTTCAAGGTCGCGGTCCACAAATTTTGCATTTAGATAAGTCAAACTTATGAGGTCACTGAGCCAAACCAAGGATTCATTAAAAAATATTTTGAATAATGGCGTCTTAGAACGTCGCAGTTTTTTAGTTTTTTACTACTAATCTTTAAAAAATTATATACTTATTTAAACTTGACACTGGCAAAATTGCGAAATAATTTCTGCAGAGGCCATAATTAAAAGAAGAAGAAGAAGAGCCAAACCAATATAATGACATTTTGGACTGCTATTCTTAGGCTTAGAATCGATCAAGCAGTTTTTCGGTTAGAACGCACGGTATTGTCGATATACGCATAGGCAACTTAGGGGTTCTATACAAGCAGAAATAAAATTTATTAATGCTGAAAAGTCTTACAAGAACGAACACGAACTGTTTTTACTCTTATTTTCTCGTTTTCCATACTAAACTAAACTATTAAAAGACGGGAGCTGAAAAAATCATGCTCTACTTATTGAACCCTAATTGTTGAAGTAGGTTTTAATGCTTGTATAGTTTATACCAACCTTCCCGGATTGTTTTTGTTGTTGTTGTAAAAGTTATGGAAAAAGAAATAGTTACTTGTCATGTCAGAATTTAAATTACAAAAAAATGAATTCTTTACAATAAGGTTGTGGAAAACGTTAACGTTGTTTAATTTTTTATTCATCTCACGGACGTTGAGCTAAATTTCAACACTAACTTCATAGACTATGTTAAAAAATATTCAAAACTTTTTAAAAACATGGTTAACTGCTAAATACTTAAAAAATAAAATAAAACATATCCTAATATTGTAAGCAATTTGTAATTCTAATAATTTCATCATCCGTTAAATGGTGTCATACCTGACGGCAATATGCTTTAGAAAACATAATTATCAAACTACTTTCTAATATCATCCCTGATTACACAAATAATGGAGGTCAGCAATAGGAAAGATGTACCATACTTATTTTTGCTTTATTTTGATAGATTTTGATGTAGGATAGACCGGACAATATTTTAAAATAAAAATACTTTAGTTTTATGGCAAAAATTGAGATATCAAAGTGACAGTTTAAATTTTCGCGCTAAATGGGTTTTAATGTTCTAATGACGCCACTCGGATCTCTCTTTGGCTTTATTAAAGAGCGCCTTATAGCATAGGTCTATTACTCATTACTCTTTTTGCCGAGAGAAAATCCTTTATGGATCTCCCGTCCCGTGTGGGCGCAGGGTAGGGGTTCCCAAAGGGTACCTACTAAAACCTAAAGGCTAGGTTGTTTCGCAGCGCATGTATACCCAGGGGTCGCGGGAAGACAACCACAGCCGCGATCTGTGTACAGCGGCATCATAACTTAAAGTAAATAAATTTTATTGATTATTTTGCCAAAGCAGACTTGGCCGAGTGTTTTAAGTATGAAAATCAGTCAAGAGTGTGTTAAAAATTATAATTATTAAAAATGTCTAATACCGACCGCGGTGCGGTGGCGGTTGGCATAGCGCGGATAAAAAACGATTGCTGTGATCTTATCCTTACAGACCAATTGACATTAAAAATTGACAGTCTATCTAGATACACTGTCATATGATAGATGTCAGTCAAATGTCTAGATCTGCTGACAGATGACAAAAATTAATGTACCTACTTCCTTGGATTGGATTGGACGGACAGTGGACACTTGCAGTGATGCCAACCCTACAGTTTTAACTGTAGATCTACAGTTTTTAGGAAATTCTCTCAGTTTTTAGTTTAAGCCTCGAAATCTACAGTTTTCTACAGTTTTTATGCAAGATGCTAGCGTCATCTATTTTATTAGATAGAGAATGGAGAAGTCTGCGTAATACCAATTTAAATTTTGATAAGACTCATATGCCTAATGTAAAGGAATTTTGGTGGAATGTTTCCAAATTAAAAAAAGGCGACGGTTCTGCAATGTTTCCACTATTATCGACTTTAACCAGAAAGCTTCTATGTTTGCCGCACAGTACCGCTACGGTAGAACGTTTGTTTTCGAGCATTAATGTTATGAAAACCAAACTAAGAAATAAACTTTCTACGACCACAATAAAAGGTACCTTGCACACAAAGTCAGAAATTAATAATTGTTTCGAGTTCAATGTGACAAATGACCATTTTAAAAAATTCAATAAAAATATGTACGAATTCAATAAAAATAAAAATGAAACGGAAAATCAGGAAGACTTAGAAATTGAAAATAACATAGTAGCGTGATACTTGAAATGTTACAACATTTAATTTGATTAAAATTTTGATAATTATACGAGTTTTTTTTATTTTTAATACCCTCCATATAATGTATTCCATTCATACAATTATACAAAATATAATATAAGATAAAACTGTAGATTTACTGTTTTTTAATTTTATATTTACAGTTTTCTACAGTTTTTTTCAAGCAAATCTACAGTTTTACTCTTATGCTGGGGTTGGCAACACTGGACACTTGTCTCACTTGTGTATGTTAGTTAGCTTTTGCTCTTCTTCGCAGTGTATTAGAATACTAATTAAAATTTAAATCTGACTAGGTTTCTCGGATTGCAGTTACAAAGATTTATAACCTTATTACATATTCATTGTTGTTAAAGGCGTCCTACATAGAGCTATTGTTCTTAGGAACATATTTCCTATTTGTGTGATGATAAAGTGAATTTTCTTGAATATCACCTTTAAGAGAGGAAAATTAGTCAACACTGGTTATAATTTGAATTGCATTGATAGTGTTACGACTGTAACTTGTTCTTAATTGAAAGAATAACTACTATTACATAACAGTGATTGTGGACTTATCATAGTGATTTGAAAACATTCTGTGGTGACTTTTGTAAAGAGAAAACTAATAAAATGAACGGTCACCAAGTACATGAAGGTAAGGATACGGTTTTTATATTACGTTTTCTTCAAACACCTAATTTTATACCTAAATAGCTCTCACATCTATGTTGCCTGCCTGAGGCAGAGGTAAATATCACCCATATTCTGCCAGCTATGTTATGTTCCTATATGCAGTTGGTGGCAAGCCTATTGTTAATTATATATTTTTAATAATTAATATAATATAATGTAATAATAATATAATATTCTGGGATATTAACACACACCATCACACACGGTCATCTGGTCTCAAGCTAAGCAGAGCTTGTGTTATGGAAACCAAATAACTGGTATATACTATACATATAATACTTTTCTTTTGTAAATAAATACTTAAAATAGATATTTACACCCAGACTCGACACAAACACTAATTAAAGTTTATTCATACAATAAGTAGTTACAATTAATATCGTAGAGTACAAGGGTTTCATATTAGGTAGTGTGTAATACATTCGCCTGAACTAGGTTGCCCTATGTTTAAGGCTTAAAAGGCAAACATTTATCACAATTATCAGCACAATTCCCAATTTCAGGCTCCAATAAGATTTTAAGAATATCTAGGTATCAGATTGGTAATATGGACCTTGCAGTTAATGAGGGAATGCTTATTACTGGACTAATTGTTATAATGAGGCTTTTTCTAAAAGGAGGTTCTCAATTTAAGTTTTTTTTATATTTATGTGACGTGTTAATTCCACAAATTATATTAGACAATCCTATAAAACATAAAATAATGTTGAGTTCGTTTTTGTTTCATAGGGTAGGTACACCTTCCTTGTGACCCCATTAAATTTTTTTTAAATTGGTTGAGCAGGTTTTGAGTATTGTTAAAACATTGAAGATGTTTCGTTATTTTTTATACAGTCCATCAAATCTAAGAGGTACCGTTTGATTTTTCCTATTTTTATTAGCTTTCCTGTAAAATTATTGAAATATGAAGCTATTTTTATTTTAACATAACATAAACAATTTTCATACAAAAAATAAAATCCTAAATGTACTACGTTTAGAACTGTCAAACGGTACTTCTTAGATTTGATGGAGTGTAAATAGTTATTTTGTTAGCTAATCATAAAAAAATATATTATAGTCATTGTTTGTACTG
Source organism: Meganola albula (assembly GCA_936450015.1). Lineage (NCBI taxonomy): Eukaryota > Metazoa > Arthropoda > Insecta > Lepidoptera > Nolidae > Meganola > Meganola albula. Next base: position 3,485,468 of record OW388155.1, on the reverse strand, counting down.
TGACATCATGGTGTGCTTTAATGACAAATGATTTGTCATGAATGTGGCAGCACAATACTTATGGTAAACAACAATAATATAAATAATAAATTATTGTTGGTATGAATCATCTATACTAATATAAAAACAATAAAAGAGTTATTGTTTGTAATTAATAACTCAAAGTACTGGATTAATGTCTTGTTTCTGAAATTGGCTAAGATGTTGTTATGCAAATAGGTAAATATTTAATCTTCAGTTTGTTTATTGGATTCTAAAGCAATTCCATTCGATGCAATAACTTTTGAAGTTATACTTCTTTAGGCGCGTTATAAAAAAATGATGAGAGTGAAATTTTAAGATGTGTGCGCATCTGTGACACAAAATTAACAGTATGAAGCTGTCTGCTTATTTAATGATGCCAAAGAAGTATAACTTCTCACGCGCGTACATAAGTACACGCACATTTTTTTTATATCAGATTGATGGCATTAATAAAATATTTTGATAAAAAATAGAGTTATAGAGTTTGAAAATTATGCTAGAAATATCTAGGGTAGGCAAAAATTGTCTTCAACATTGAGGGTTGATTTTTGGTTAGCCATGAAAACAGCTTAATGGCTGGATACTTCCTTGCAATATTCTTCATGGGCAGGTAGAGATTATAGTGCTATATGCTATAATAAGAAACAATTTCTTGGGGGAACTGGCTTCCGTCCATGGGTTCACCTAGGTATGTAGTATAAGTTTAAAAAGTAGAAGTAAATTTGTCAAATTTAATCTAAACCAGTCTAGAAGATTTTGCATCAAAAAGTAATGGGCCATTTACTTGAGGACAATTAGCCAGGACAGGACAGTAGGAGAAGATAGCAAGCCACTAAAAAAAGCATAGTGTAAATCATAACGACTGTCTTGAGGACAATCCAATGCAGTGTATTTTCTAGTGGCTTGCTGTCCTGTCCCGGCTACTGTCCTCATGTAAATGACCCATAAAAAACATCCATACATATTATTCTTGTGTTTTTGTTGTGCTTTTTCCAAGTGCGGCTTTGCCCGCGTATATGTTGGTTATCGCGCTAAACCATTAACCTGTCTTTCTGCAGTCAGATAAAAACTATCCTATGTCCTTCCCGGGTCTCAAACTATCTCCATACCAAATTTCATCCAAATCTGTTCCGTCGTTTTGACGTGAAAGTGCGACAGACGGAGTTACTTTCGTATTTAAGATATTAGTTAAAAGTTTGGCAATGCTGTTTGACACCTGAAAGGTCAATGCACTTTATTTTTAATAAATTGATTAATATTCTGAGGTATAAGATGTTTTTTATTTTTATTTAATAAATGATGTCTGGTAGTCATAAATTTTAAATACCAATTTACAGACAGATATAATATTTAAATATTCTATTAGTTAGCTAAAGAAGTAATACATTAGAGGTCATACATACCCAAGGTGAATGTACCGACATAATTATACACTACTCAGGTATTAGGTATTAAAAGTATTTAGGTAAGAGGCAGACACACCTGTTGCTGTTATAGTTGTGGATAGCCTGTACGTAGGGTTGCCATCCGTCCAGATTTCCCCGGATTTGTCCTAGTTTAGAGGGCATCCGGGGAGCGTCCGGGGAAGGTTTCATTTGTAGACCGAGAAAAATAATTTGATCCCGCCCGCGAGACACGCACTATGCTCGCACACCATGATCAGCCAACGAACCAAGTAACTGATTTTTAAAAACAATTTGTAACAAATTGTAATATGTTTCTGTTTTGTTAAAATAATGAATGAATAAAAAATGTGATTTGACATTTTAAACTGTTTTTTTATTACATTGAATATGTTTAAAAGATTTTGTTAACATGTCCGGCTTTCGGACTCTAAAATCCGGGGTTTTCACGCGTCTTGTCCTGTTTTCCAAATTTTATATATGGCAACCCTACCTGTATGAAACTTATCAGGCACATTAATGGCGAATAGTTTCACAAGTTTCTGATAACTGAAAGATTTCTAATTTAAAGAAATCGGCTATTGGAACTTTATGACCAACCGGTGAAGCAGCCCCTATATGTGACAGCACCAGAAAACAACGCTAACATGTTCACACACTGTTCAGTACCTTAGAATATTGTGGTGACAGTGAGAGATAATTGGATGATCACCACCAGCTTGGGACCCAGTGCTTAATTTACTAGTACCAAATCCCAAGCAAAATCAACTCAGAATTCAAGACACTGTGAGCTCGGTTTGCTTAAATCGGAACGCAACTTAAATAATAATGTTTGTGGGTAGTCAGTTGTTCCGGACGGGCTGGAAAAATTCAATATATGAAAATCTAGCTGACGCCCTGAACACCTACGTGTTCATAGATTCCGTGACGTCGATTTATACTCCCTGGAATACTGCCCACTACTGCCTTGTTCTCCTATCCGCTACGGGAAAGCCACCGGGACACTAAATGAAACACCGACTTGACAACATACGCACACACTTGAGATTACTGCTTGATCATTACTTTTGCTGCAGTGGTAGATCGCAATTACGCCGTGCTACGCCCGCCGAATAGTGCGGTACGCTTAGCTACCTCGAAACTTTACCGTAACGACGACCGCAGTAACCTCTCCTGTGTTAACTTTAATTTCATTTTAAAAACTATACATTTTGGTTCCTAGCTATTAAACTATTAGGGCTAGATCTATAAGATAAACACTGTTAGCAAGCCTACCTAACCCTCTATCTAGGAAGCCTAAAGTTTTGAACCTAAGTTCCTAGGTTTCGCAAGTATAACGAGAAATGTCTGCAAAATCTAGGCACTTTAGGTGCAGTTAGTACTTTCACTCGTTATACTTGCCAAACCCTAAGACCTAGGTTCACTATCTCCTACCTATTGATAGATAGCCTATCTAGGTACAAATTAAACACAAAACTATAATTCATTTATTAAAACTTACAAAGTTATAGCGGACTTTCTAACAACGTCATACAACTTTCTTACAAATTTTAACATTTTACAATTTTACTATAAAATTACCTGAAAATACATTACATACTGTTTATACTGTTTAATTATGATTCAGTTATCACAATTATTAATAAATTTGGAAAATACAAAATCTATTATTAACATTAGCGAGATGAAGGTACTTATTTTATATAAGTACCTACATTTTTTAACATTTTTAACAACAAAATTATTTCTAAGAAAACTGTTAAAATGTTCTAAGATATGCACTATCACATTTTTCAATACTGAATTTACTGATAACACCAAAAACTACTGATAACAATAAACTTACTGATAACAGTAAACCTACCGATAACTGATAACAATTAATTTTCTGATAATAATGTCTGGCACAGTCTAAGTCTATCGCAAACACTAAGTCTGTCGCGAACATTTCTCCCGCCGTGCAGCAGCGCGTCGACCCGTCGTTGCCCAGGCGGTGCTGCAGACGTCGGTGAGCGCCACCCTCGTCACTTGGGTAGCGGTACCAGCTTCTTGGCGGGGCGTTTGAGGACTCCCGCCGGTGTGCGCACCTCTGCGGTGCGTACCTGGCCGTCAGGGCCAGGGTAGACGGCGACAATCCGCCCCCGCGGCCATGTGTTGCGGGGCAGATTGCCGTCGGCGATGAGCACCGGGTCGCCCACCGCGAGCGCGTTACCGCGCCCGTGGGGCTCCCGCCGGTACTGTAGCTCGGGCAGGTACTCGCGCACCCAGCGGCGCCAGAACACCTCTGCGAGGATCTGGGCCCGCCGCCAGTGCTTTCGGCTGTCGTAGTCGGACTCGTCAAACTGGCCCAGGGACGGCAAGCGTGCCGTGCCCCCGAGCAGGATGTGGTTCGGGGTGATCGCCTCCGCCTCCTCACTGTCAACAGAGACGTGTGTAAGTGGGCGACTATTAACTGTATACTCTGCCTCGCACAGCAGAGTTGTCAGGACCTCTTCGTGCGGGTGCTTGTCGTGAAGTACTGTGAACAGAGTATTTTTTACACTCCTTACTAAGCGCTCCCATGCGCCTCCCATGAAAGGCGCCGCCGGCGTTATGAATCGCCAGCGGATCCCCCTGCGGCTCGCCTCGTCGGCCACGGCGTCGCGCATTTCTTTGTCGGCGCCGTGCATGTTCGTGCCGTTGTCCGAGTAGATCTCGGAGGGGCACCCGCGGCGCGCAGCGAACCTCCGCAGCGCCAGTATTGCGGAGTCGGCGCTCAGGCTGGCGGCCACCTCTAGGTGAATGGCTCTGGAGGTGAGGCATGTGAATAGGGCCACATACCGCTTCTGGTGCGTTCTTCCCACTGTAACAGACAACGGACCAAAGTAATCTAAGCCTGTAAAGGTAAAAGGTCGCTGATGGTGGGCTAATCGTGCCTTTGGATGGTTCCCAGTGGCCGGTACAGGTGGCTGCGCCTTGCGTATACGACACGGCAAACAACTATTGATTACTTTTTTTGTAATCGGTCGTAGGCGCAATACCCAGTAGTGTTGACGAGTTTCATTTATCACAAGCTCTGTCCCGCTGTGATGCAAGCTTCTATGAGTCCAATCTATGTATAGCTGTGTTATTCTGTGATCGCCGTCCAAAACAGGTGGTCTCTTTGTTTTCTCTGTTATGTTTTCTGTGGCTGCTATGCGACTTCTCAGGGTGATGATCCCGTTACTATATTCTATAGGCAACTTGTACAAGCGGCTGTCTCGAGCAAGTTCCTTCCCGCGCCGGAGATCCCGGAGTTCGGCGCCGAAGGAGGTCGCTTGTACCGCCTTCACAAGCAAGTCCTCGGCGTCGTGAAGGTGCTCTGCAGGGAGAAACACGAAGCATCGTCGGGACACCGGCGCGGGGCGGAGCTTAGCACCTCCCGTAGGCTGGTTCTGTGTTTTCGTGTTTTTCTTGTCACGACGCCAATCTGGATCATTTTCCAAGTTTTTCTTAGTACGTTTGTACAAAACTTGCTGTTGAAATTTTCTATTTTTGCACAGAGTAATGAACTGCAATACTCGGGCGGTTGTGCGGAGTAATCGTTCCCATTTTGAAAATTTGTCTGGGTCAGGAATCGATTCTGACACTTTCTGTACCTCTCTGTCTTCTGTCACTGTAGTGGTACGTTCCTCTCCAGTGTGTGTAGAGATAACTATTTTTTCTGTAGGCCAAGACGACTCATGTTTTGAGTCGAAGTTGCTCGGTACTTCGCGTGTAGCAAGGTTTGCTATGTTTAAATTGGTAGGCGCCAGCCTCCAATCCTGTACTGTACTGTTGTCTTTGATGGCCGCTATTTTCGGTGTGGCCTCAAACGGAACCTCTTTTCTATAATCCGGTTCTATTAAGAGGTTCTTCTGTTTTGTAGACTTCTGTTCGATTGTGCTGGGCCTTTCCAATGCGTTTTCATAACTGTCAGGCATAACAAAGTCTTCTGTCTTGCATAGAAGAGCGGTTTCAATGTGTCCGTCTTCTAACTGTACTGTATTTTTCTGTAAAATATCCTCGGCTTGCTGCTCCGGATCTGAGTTCGGACGACGTGGGTTTATTACAAGCGATTCCAAAGCGAAATATTCCTTCAGTTGCTTGTCTATATTTTCTATGCTCTGTGGTGCAGACATCTGGTGAACAAAATGTACTGTACGAACTGTGTTTCTTGCGTGCGCACCGTGCAGAGTCCATCCTAAAGTGGTGAGCGATGCTATAGGCTGATGTCTCGGTCCTCTTCGTATGACGCTCGCAACCAGAAGGTGCCAGTTATCTTGTCCTATAAGTATCTTCGGGATGCCAACGTCATAGATAAGATCGGTCTTGATATCTTCTAAGTGCTTGCAGTCAGAGATATCCTTTGCGCTGACGCGTTGCGGTGTTAAGTTCAAAGCTGGTACTGTGCGCGCGCATAAGGTGGACTCTCTCCCTGTAGTACTCGCCAACTGGAGCTCAATTCTGCGTGATGTGGGCATCTCTATGGTGGTATCACCGATGGCTCGGATGGTGAACGGATCTATCTGCCCCTCTGCTCCGACCTGGTTGGCTATGTCTTCGTCTATGAGGGAGACGGTTGATCCATCGTCCAACAGCGCAAAAGTAGGTACTTCTCCCGCCGGTCCGATCAATCGTACAGGAACGATCTTGAGGTAAGCTTGCGAGTTAGCTTGTAAACTGGAACTAGCCACTGTTTCTTGCGTCTCTTTTTTCGATGCCTCTGCCTTCCTTTCGTAGTGCAACAAGGTGTTATGCGTGGCCGTGCAACCTTCTATACCACACTTCTTGGGCTTGCACGTATGTCCCTGGCGGCGCGCGCGTAGACACCGAAAACAAAGGCCGTGTTTCTTCGCAAGCTCCCACCGTTTGTCAGAGCTTCCCTTCCTGAAAGTTGCGCATTCTGAAGCATAATGTCCGTCTTGTGAACAAATGCGGTACTTCATGCTTGAGGCTTGAACTGTTTCCCATATCGCAGTGTGTTTTTCAGTTGCGGCGTGCGTCCTCTGTACCACGCGGCGTGCTGGCTGAGCTGTCTGAGCTGTCTGTTCGGCCGGGGCAAAAGCACTGCAGTAGCGCGCTTGCTCACTGATAAACTCACTGAAACAGCCGAGATCCGGTTTCGCTTGATACTTTTCTATGTATTCTCGGTACCACTGAACGCGTAGCGAGTTCGGTAGCTTCTCAGTCAGGATACGCAGCAGCTCGGCGTTAATCAGGTAATGTTCTTTCTTCAAAGCACGTAAGGTAACAACACTGCTTCTTACCTTGCTAGCGAACGAACAGATGTCCTTCGGCGCTTCGCCGCAGCGCGGCATGCTTCGCAACTTGTCTGTTTCTGCTTGAGCGATTGAGTCCGGTCTTCCAAACTGAAGTTCCAGTTCCTTCATGATTTCATCAGGCTGCGCGTTCCCGATCAGCTCCGAATTAACTGTTTCTAGCGCTCTTCCTTTGAGACTTTTTCTAAGTCTTGCTGTGTTCTCCACGTCGTTGAAATATTTTCTTGTGGTGTCGTATATCGCTCTGAACGATAACCACTCTGTGTGCGCCCCGTCGAACGTCGGTAAAGTCATCACGACTTTTGAAACCGCTGGGTGAGGCAGCACTGTCACATCAGACGGCTTCTTTTCCGCGAGCGCGGCGATGGCGGAGGTGAGTTCGGTGATGAACGGCGTCAGTGAACTTCCTCCCTGTTGAGACGGTCCCTTCTTCAAAGGTGCATCTCCTGTTAAAACCCTGGCAGGTACATCTGCCATCTGTGGTCCCCCTGTGACCCCCCCCTGGGGGTGCGCGGCCAAGTCGGTGTTCCTCCCGGTGGCTTCTGTGGGGTCGGGCTGTGGTTCCGGTGCCTCTTCCAACCATGAGCGGACGTAGTCAGCTTTCGAATGTCCGTCCTCATCGTAATCAGAGTCAGCTTCCTCCTCAGCCTTCTGTAAAGCTATCTGTGCTAACTGTAGCTGGATCCTCAGTAAGTCTTCACGAGCCTTCAAAACTTTTCTATTGGATCGCGTCGACGTCACTGAAGCGTCTGGTCTACGTTTTCTATTTCCCTGTCCTATCTCAGTATGCGCGTGTGTGTCGGTGGCGGGTCGCACTATCTGTTCCGAACCGCAATCTGTGCTTTGTTTGTCTTCGTGTTCACGGACCGCCGATAAGCGTGGCTGTGTGGGCGGAGCCGGCTGGGTACTGACCGCGTCTTCTGCCACCGACGGCGAGCGTGGAGGGGCCTCGTGACGTAGCGCGGCTGCGCTTGACGGGCCTTCCCGTACCTCTACCGTCCACGCTTCGGGTGCCTTCCCTTTGGACCTTGTTGTTATCGGCATCTTGAATCTTCTTGTATAACAAATTGACAAAGCTTAATGAAATAGGACAGAAAAATTCCAGGTTTTCTTCCTGTAGTGACGTCCACGAAGTCTTGATCCGGCTCGGTGAGGACCAGCAAATGTTCCGGACGGGCTGGAAAAATTCAATATATGAAAATCTAGCTGACGCCCTGAACACCTACGTGTTCATAGATTCCGTGACGTCGATTTATACTCCCTGGAATACTGCCCACTACTGCCTTGTTCTCCTATCCGCTACGGGAAAGCCACCGGGACACTAAATGAAACACCGACTTGACAACATACGCACACACTTGAGATTACTGCTTGATCATTACTTTTGCTGCAGTGGTAGATCGCAATTACGCCGTGCTACGCCCGCCGAATAGTGCGGTACGCTTAGCTACCTCGAAACTTTACCGTAACGACGACCGCAGTAACCTCTCCTGTGTTAACTTTAATTTCATTTTAAAAACTATACATTTTGGTTCCTAGCTATTAAACTATTAGGGCTAGATCTATAAGATAAACACTGTTAGCAAGCCTACCTAACCCTCTATCTAGGAAGCCTAAAGTTTTGAACCTAAGTTCCTAGGTTTCGCAAGTATAACGAGAAATGTCTGCAAAATCTAGGCACTTTAGGTGCAGTTAGTACTTTCACTCGTTATACTTGCCAAACCCTAAGACCTAGGTTCACTATCTCCTACCTATTGATAGATAGCCTATCTAGGTACAAATTAAACACAAAACTATAATTCATTTATTAAAACTTACAAAGTTATAGCGGACTTTCTAACAACGTCATACAACTTTCTTACAAATTTTAACATTTTACAATTTTACTATAAAATTACCTGAAAATACATTACATACTGTTTATACTGTTTAATTATGATTCAGTTATCACAATTATTAATAAATTTGGAAAATACAAAATCTATTATTAACATTAGCGAGATGAAGGTACTTATTTTATATAAGTACCTACATTTTTTAACATTTTTAACAACAAAATTATTTCTAAGAAAACTGTTAAAATGTTCTAAGATATGCACTATCACATTTTTCAATACTGAATTTACTGATAACACCAAAAACTACTGATAACAATAAACTTACTGATAACAGTAAACCTACCGATAACTGATAACAATTAATTTTCTGATAATAATGTCTGGCACAGTCTAAGTCTATCGCAAACACTAAGTCTGTCGCGAACATCAGTAATAATTGTGATTACTATTTTTGGACGTCAAATACCTCAGTCCACCCGTGAAGATAAAGTCTGGAAAGACTTTGAAACGTCGGGATTTAAAATCTAAAATAAACCGCGATAAAATCCGTTAAAAAGTAGTTTTATTTCAATGTGAGATAAATGTGATAATCACGTAAATCTAAGACAATACTATCTGGATGATCAAATGTTGATCAACACATAAAGATGTAAATAAAAAAAAATTACAAAAATGTCGTAATTCAGCACTTTTAGTAGTCTGTACTTGCCATTTCTTAATTAAACGTGGTTCAAGACTTTGCACATGACTTGATAAGAACGTATTTGATACCTAATATAATTTATAATCTTTATTAACTATAATCTTTATAAATATCTATCATTACATGATAGATATTAATATAATCGAGCGGGACACGGAACTGCTAGAGCAGTATCAGCTTTGGCATTGAATATTAGGTCGCAGATTCGGTCCCCGGTCGTGCCCACACTTGTCCATATTTGTGTCATAATCACTGCTCTATATCGGTGACGGAACTAAACCTAGAAAGAGCTTAATCATCAAATGCCTGTCAAGTACAGGCGTTTGATGATTAAGCTCTTTCAACGCTTAAGATACTTGAGAGAAGACCCGTGCCTAGCCATGGACATTAAAGGGTTGTAACTTTTTTACAGAACTGATTCGTCCTTCAGATATTTGCAGAATCAGTAAAAACTCAAATTGCAAAAAGTAGGTACTAATTAGTTTTACTAATGCATAGGCTATGTCAGTGTACATACTTATAGTAATTCTATTCTTAGGCTACACTTGTCGCGTTACGTTACGTAACATGATAAACTTCACCTCCGACCTTGGCCTTTGACTAATTATGTCTAAGTCTCGCATAGGTACAAAGCAATACGACGAGTAAACCATTTGACACGTTAGATTCAGTCGTAGGACACGAGTCTTTTTAAAGTGATATTTTCTTCTGCATCAGATAAAAATTTAATACAAAAAATCTCGATAAGTCCAGTGGCAAGGGGATTCGCTTTTTAACCTCGAGGTTCAAATTCAGGGTCGAGTTAAATAGTGCCCGTGGGAATCTACTTCTCTAATTTAGAAAAATCTTAACTGAAACCCGAAGTTAGGAATTGTGCTCAATGAACAACAATAGAACAAGAATAGATGTAATATTATTGTAATAGATCTATTAATTATATCAATCTATTATTAGTAATATAATTATTTAGTTGACTCATGTCAATAGAATCTTATAATCGTCAGTGACGCTGATCTCAAACCCCCCCCCACATCATTTATCAAAAATATGCTTACCAAACATTTTTAAACACTAATCTGTTATTTTCATTCCAGAACTACCTCCAGGCTATACGGTAGAAGAAGTAGAAATACCAGTCCCTTGGGGCCACGTTGCTGGACGATGGTGGGGTCCCCGAAACAAACAGCCCATCATAGCCATCCATGGGTGGCAAGACAACGCGGGAACTTGGGATAACTTAATCCCCTTATTACCAGTGACCACATCTGTCTTGTGCATAGATCTACCCGGCCATGGGCTATCGTCACATTACCCAACCGGTATGTTGTACTACATTTTCTGGGACGGCATAGTATTATTAAGGAGGATCATCAAACATTTTGGATGGTATAAAATAAGGTTAATGGGACATTCATTGGGAGGTGCACTCAGTTTTATGTATGCAGCTTCGTTTCCTGAAGAAGTTGAGGGTATTATATGTATAGATATAGCCAGCCCTGCAGTTCGAGAGCCTTCGGTCATGGTTAAGGCTACTGGCAAAAGTATCGACAAAACACTGGAATACGAGCATCTAAAAGATGATCAAATACCGTGTTATGATTACGATGAAATGATAGACATTGTATGTGACGCATACAAAGGGTCTATTTCTAGAGAAAATTGCAAGATTTTAATGAAGAGGGGGATGTCACCAACACCTGCGCATATGAAGAAAAGAGGGTATTTCTTTAAAAGGGATCCTCGGTTGAAAGTTTCTGGTTTAGCTATGATGTCTTTGGAGACTGCTTTGGAGTATGCAAGCAAGATTAAATGTAGAGTGTTGAATATAAGAGCCTTACCGGGTCAGGAGTGGGAGAAGATAGATTATTACTTAAGTGTTATAGAAAAGATGAAGGTTACTGCTGATGTACGGTATACTGAGGTTGAGGGAACTCATCATGTACAGCTAGAGGCTCCAGAGAATATAGCGGGGCTTATAGAAGAATTCTTGGAAGAATATTAGTTGAATAATACATTAATATTGTATGTGATAATATGTGATGCATAATGACTGCACTTTTGTTAAGTTATGAGTAAGATAATGAACACAAAGCTAAGCTTTATTATATATTTAGTTATCTATGAACACTACGACTAATGTAATTGTGGTTTAGGTGAATATTATTGTTAGTATTTTTGGGTAGAGATGAATAATATCACATAGCATTAAAAAAATATTGTGTGATGCGATCGCAGCAAAACTCATGGTATTAAGCTGAAACTACAAAAAAATATGACTTATTGGTACAAAATATGTATAGAAGTTGACTTTTATAGTAACCACTTCTGCTTTAATAATCTGTGGTGCCAGAGTTCTATTGAAATCGGCACATCCAACTATCGCGCAAGATTAGACTCCATATAACGGTTCCCATTCCCATACAAAAGGTAAAACTAAGCTTTTGGAAGTGAAATATTTGAGATTTTATTATACCCACTGGCACTACCACTCTATAATATGATATCCTGGACATCTTGGAATCACGTGATTCCTCGTCTTATACCTAACTCACACGTGACGCAAATACCGTTCGACATTTAATTAATTTCAATTGTTATGCGTACGTATTAACAGTGTATACGTCATGCATAATGAGACATTAAATTAACGAGGTTTAGGGTAAGTTAATGGCTGATAATTTTAAGTAGCAAGTAAAGGCAACGCGAGTTGTAAAATCGGTTTAAACTAGTTAATACTCAAAGGTGTTACTTTGCTATTTATAGTTGAAAACTACACTCCGGTCTAGATCGTAATATTCCGCTATTTTTGGTAATACGAGCTTCGCTTTTATCATTTATACATCGCCAACCAAGTCCTAATTAGCAGGAAAATGCTAATGAAATTAAATGTTCAAGGAAATTGATGTGGGTACGACATTAAAAAACTGAAAATTGATTTATTATTACTAAGTTGAAGCGCAGCGCTGTTATTACGACTAAGTCGGATTAAGATATTAGAGAGGAATATTACGATTCAGTTCAAAGTGTAGTTTTCATAGATTTCTTTTCGATGCGATTTTCGTTAATTTATGTTAATAAAATTATATCATTAGATAAATTAGTCCCGGCTCAAGATTTGGCAAAGAGCATTGGAGCGCAGTATTCTTGGCATAAAGCGGTAGGTACAAGTACTCAAGTGTTGAACTTCGCCGAAAAACTGGCATAATAGATGTATGCCACAAGATGGCTAAGTTAAAGAGGGCTGGCCATTTGTACCGAATCTAGTCAGAAAAATGGGCCTGAAACTGGGTACTGCAAGACAGTAGACGCTATTTGGGCACACCGAAAAAAAAGGGCAGGGCGATCTTAATGGCCAGAGGTGGGCGACAGGTTGCTAAAACTCTATATCGGCTAAATCGAGTAATTAATTTTTTTTACTATTTGCCTTAATGTAGGACGGTTAAAAGTTAATAGCAAACAAAATGCTTCGATCGAACTGATGTGAGTCAATTCGTTTTTTGTTTTTATTAATCTTGAACAGAAACCTGATCAATTCTGTCTAACACTTTTTGTAGGTACGTACCTAATTTGCCTCGTGTGGATATTATATGGGACATATGAAATAATTCATACTAATATTAGTACTATACCCATAAATTTGGAAGTTGGTACCTCTGTTGACTTTTCAGAATACATACACCAAAATATATAATAATATATTTGTAAATCGTACATGCTTATTTATTCGCCCATACAGTAACGTACACAACAATAAAATTGCAAAATGGGCCAGTCGTTCTCAAGTTTAAGAGTTTAGAATCCAATTTTTTTTATTAAATGGTGAAAAAAATGTCCATAGAAAGTACTTATAAATTTCATTTATTAGAATGATTCGATTATAGCGGATTTAAAGCCAAAGGCTTTAGAGTTTAATTTGGTATAAACTAGAATAATGTCGTACAATTTTGTTAACGGTTAATGAACTTGACATTAGAAATGCACTAATTACACTTTAAATCTATACATGAATAGGAATGCATTCGGAAAGGTCAATAATTAAAGTTTTGTTTTAAGAGTTTATTAGCCTCTAATGTATCTGTATTATTTAACCTACGTGAATAATTATAGTATTTTTTTTTAGTTTTCTGTAATCTCTTACTAGTTGTATTTTGTTGAAAATCTTTTATTTGTTCAAAAGTTTAGTATCTACGAAATGGTTTCATTCCAAATTCTATTTAAGTTTTGTCATTTATTTAGCGTTGTGACATATTTTATTTGTTGAGCCACACAGTCATACTAATTTTGGTAAGATTATACGTTAATGTTTGGGTTGTCAGTTTAAAATCATGCGATTTGTAATACTCTACCAATGTTGGTAGGCTTAACAATTAAGATATTATTATGATATCATACATGAATGTACAAAGCAAAGTTCAATGTTATAGTAACGAACTTTGAAACTATTTATCTGATAATAACTATAGGTAACGCGACCTCGACAAATTCATTCGTATAATTTGTGATAAAACATTATTTATCTGACATGTAATAATTTATGTTGTTGTAAAAAAATTGTCTATTCATTTCCGCAACGATTAATATGTAATAATAATTCTATTTGTAGTTACACATATTCATATTTAATAATTGTGTCTCAGTACATATTAACGTTTTGGTATAGAGATTATCGTGTTCACCTCTTACCGTCGGGGTCACGGGTTCAAACCCGACACCAGATCATGAGTGATAATTTAGTTTCTCAGCAGTCCGTCAACAGAAGGTTATACCATGACAACCACGTGTCTCGGAGAGCACGTTAAGCTTTAGGTCGTGTGACCATCTTTCACTAGCAGTGTGCAATTTTTTTTTGTGGTTCTGTATCACTGATAGAATATGAATGAATGCCGGGCCGGTGGCGTGGTCGGTAAGATACTTGCTTTTCACGCCGCAGGTCGTGGGTTCGATTCCCACCCGGGACAAACATTTGTTAAATATGTCTGTTTGTCTTGTGTCTGGGTGTAATTATCTATATTTAAGTATATATTTACAAAAGAAAAGTATTATATGTAGTATATTACCAGTTATCTGGTTTCCATAGTACAAGCTCTGCTTAGTTTGGGATCAGATGACCGTGTGTGTTGATGTCCCATTATATTATTATATTATTGAATGCCATGAATTGTTAATTTTTTTTATTTGACATATAATCAGCCAATTATGGATGATCTATTTGTTATAATATCGATGAACGCGCGTGGCGTGATATTAGCGGTCAGTGACCCTAGCGAGCGCACAGCTGATACAGCGGCTAACGGGTGACCGTAGAGTCAATATCAATAGTAAACACCTTTCGTTAGCGATTACTTCATTTAAATAAAAATGCTTGTGATAAAAATTTGTATTAATTAATTCTCTCAGTTTCTCAATGGTTAAAAGATTTTCCTTATCTTCTGTTTACTTGGCCATTCGCTGCAGCTCTATTCGGCTGGGAGAGGGTCATAATATTATTATTTATTACATACCACCACAATGATTAATTTATTTTATAAATTGTCTGTCAATGTCAAATCATTTCAATTTCATGTCATAATATGTCTATAGCTCTTTATTTATTACTTAAGTATTTAATTTATAGTTAAATTTACTTTTACTTTAACCTAGCGATTGTCGGAGCTCACTCAGTCTAACCGTTTAAATCAGAATACCTAATTATGTTTTATTGGAATATATTTAACTTCCAAATGAAGTTTGAATAGCAATTGATTAGTATAATGCATTTTATTGTCTGTATCAAAGTATCTAGAACAATTTAGTGTATGTTTTACGGCATTTGCGTGTTTAAAGTAATGTTTGCATATTTTCCTTGACAATATAAGATTTTAGTCTATAAAAATGCTCTGCAATTAAAACCGTCAGATAGATTGTAAAACAATTTACTCATATTTTTGGAACGAAGTTCCTTACGGCAGGCTTGGAGGGGATAGGGATTTTGCTGCGCGACCGAACTGAAAAAAATGTGATAGTAAAACCGTAAGAAAAAATCCGTGGAAAAAAGTGCGTGGAATAAAACCGTTAAATGAGACGTGCGCAGGCGCGACAGTCACATACACAAGCAAGTAGTGTATAAATACCTTTTACTTTCTCCCTCTTTCTTTATTAGTCGAAGGAACTTCGTTCCTACCTGGTGTCCCACGACACCACATCATTTTTTTAATTTTCTAAATAATATACAATGCTCAGGTAGAGTAAGAACTCATGATGTCAAATAAAAACTATAGGCCGACCGTTTAACTCACGTATCGCCATCTGAGGTACAAAGTCATAAAACATTAATTAAATCCCATAGAGAACTATTTAACCACAGATAAAAGTAATGTAAGACTATTCGTCACTAATATCCATATCGCTTGAATCATCATCACTGTCTGTGCAGCTTAAGGGTCAGAATCTTGGCCATAGGCGATACGCGAGTTAAACGGTCGGCCTATACATATGCATGACGTCATCCACTCAATGTGTCGCTATTACTGTGTTGTTCTTTTTTATTTGTTCGATTCCCACCCAGGACAAATATTTGTGTAATGAGCATGATTGTTCTGTCTGGGTGTAATTTATCTTTAAGTAGTATGTATGCATTTGTAAAAAAAAATTAAATAGTGTGTTTATCAGTTCCTAGTACCTATAACACAAGCAAACATAATTGCTTAATTTGGGACTAGATGGCGTTGTGTGTATGTGTGTAATTATGTGTTAATAATTGTCTAAAAGATTGACCAAAAGTTAAAAATGTTAGAATCGATTATCTTGGTTATTGAAAAATTGTTTAATTATCAAAGGAGTTACAAGTAGAAGGGTTGAAAACACTAATGTTGAGGTTGTTATTTATTTTATTTAAATATTTTTTATACACTGAACAAATATTTTAGCTATCTTTGTAAGCACCTACTTTTGGCTTAGCCATTATCTAGTTATAGACACCAGTGACTAAATATAATTTATATGAATCCATAAATTGTAATTCACAATCGTTCAAAATATAATTATGTAAATTGATGAAATACCCTATTTATTTATTTTCTTTCACAGCTCGCTAAACACGGCCTTGAGCTGTTTTTGTTGAAATCTTCTATAGTTATTACCTGAAATGAATAATGCAATAATTAATATTATTACTTATATAAGCAACAATTTCTTTTCTAGTTTTTTTGGGTACATAAATAAAGTCCAAAGGCAATATGTTTTTATTTCTTTGAGATTTTTTATTCTATATAAATTAAAAGAAGTTAATTATTATTGTGTTGTGTTCGAGCAGCTTGGTTCCAAACAGTTTTATCATCCGCTAAATAGTCAGAAATTTTATAATAACCTTTACTACAAAGTGCAGATTTTACAATTAGTTTAAGTTTGGTTTTGATCTTTGATGTTAATACTGGGTAGTTTATAGTAGAAAAATTATACAAGGTGTAATTTTAGTCGTCTTACAACGGCCATGTAAGACGACTAAAATTACACCTTGATGAAATGAAAATGAAAGTGACTAGTCGTTTAGAAAAAAAGTTTATTAACTTTTTAACAGTTAAAATAGAGAAGAATATTGGTTCAAGTAAAATTAAGAAACATATTTTTGTTCTAGAGTGCAATTAACTTTAATAAAGACGTCACAGTTAACACTCCGCGTCGTCCTTCTAACGCAAAGCACGGCATAACTGCATACTTTAGGTGTAATACTAAATAAAATCCTTATACATTTATTAATTCAAAAGTTTAAAAAAATCTTCATAATCGTTAAAAAAAAGTCTAGAGTAGTCTCAAATACATGAGTTGAGCTGCTGTTGTAAGACAACTAAAACAACACCGTGTATAAATACCAACTTTAATTTTCACACATTATTGGACATCAACGGGTTGTTACAGACAGTGGCAAGTCCCAAATTTTAGCTGTCAAAATAAAACGTCAAAATTATTCATTAGGTAAAACTTATCAGTAAATTGAACGGTCAACCCTCACTAGGTTTAGTTAGGGCTAAACTGTAGTCAGGTTAGTTATCTTTACTGTTCTCCACTAAACTTCCTTTCTTTGCTTCTAATGAAAAGATGATCGCCGTGTAGAGGCGAACAGAGTTGAGCACGATAGAGGTGTTTACATACACCTTACTCGCGTGTATTCGTTATGAATACACGCGTTTCTATTGATTTACGAATTATTAGGCGAGTTGTTCGGCGAATATCTAATCGTTGCATTACAGAACACTGCCCAAATTGTCTGTCATAGACGTCACGGCCACATACTAGTTTACTATACTTGGTGAAAGATGTCGCTGTTTAATTTACTAATAAAGGGGTCATAGTTTCTTTCAAGCGTGTCTAGATGGCACCACCAGCAGTTAAACATATTTAGGATTACAGAAAGAGCTCTATCAAGTTTCAGGTACGTTAAACAGATCTTGATAGTAATTTTTAAGGAAACCTGCACCCGTACTATATCACTGTAAAGTATTATTATTGCAGATGTACGAAAAAGTAGTATATCGGCATCCCTTTTCCGCAGTCCCAGCAATACTGCTCTAAGCTGTTGTAGTACGCCACCTGGCTTTGCCCACGTTTTCAACCACAAAGGAATGACGACTTTGATACTGACAGCACCTTAGCGTAATGTAAAAACCCGGTTCAATGGTCAGCGTGAATCTAAGGGGCCCTCTTCAAGAATATCGAATCGCGAAGATGTTTCGACGTTCTAGATACTTCTATAAAATCTCTGAATCGTGATTTTCTCACTCGTTCGTCACGGGCTCCAAAGCAAGCCTTTTATACTTACATTACCGTCTAAACGTAAGATAGTTGAGAGACGCCCCGTGCCCAGCAGTGGGATACTACAAAGGGCTGAAGTGTGACATACTTACATTAATAACATTTCTATGTTTATCACAGCGTATAGTTATTGCACTACCAATAGCGTTTTGTTCTTTTAATTTCTCATTGATTTGCCTCCAAATATTACTCGCCGATTTGAGTACATTCATATTTCCGAATATGTAAAAACCTATAAATAAAAATATATATTGTTTTTATTATGGCTCAAGTTCTAGATAAGAGCGATTTCAATTTTTTAGCTTTCCTAAAATTTATGTTTTATAAACTTAAAATGTCATTTAGAAGTAAGGGGAACCCCCCTCATCAATTAAACGACACAAGTATTCAAATCGTTCTAGATAGAAGATGAAATACCTTCTTTAGCTCTGGACAAAGCCACGCATATTCTATTAGAGGCATTTAAGAATCCAATCTTATTGTCTCTGTTGCTCCTCACAAGAGACAATATCACTATCCTGTTCTCTTCTCCTTGGTAGTTGTCCACTGCTGTTATTTTTACATCTCGAAGCGATGGGTACTTTTTGCTTAGCTACCAAAAGAAAGTAATTAAATTCAGTTGCATAAAGTCTTCAAAATTATTAATATCCTACTATTAAAATGCAAAAATAACGAGGAGAGATGGAAAACGGTTGAATAGATTTGGATGACATTTCGCACACTCATATAATACAATAATTACAGGGTCGAGGTATCTCTTGGGATATTTTCGGGACACAGCGCGAAGGTACTGAGAGATAAATAATTGTCCTTCGAGCCGGACACGTACAGTTTCATTAAATGTCTAACAATCGTCTTCGTTTCGCAATACAATTCCGTCTTCCGCAGCTATCAAGTAAGATAACACTAAGTACAATAAATTAATTAAAGTGAAACTTTCCGGTAGTAATTTATTAACCTCTAACGATAATAACGGCTAACCGTGGAATACGAAACTTGGAACACTTAAAATTTATATGGAGAAGAAGTGCAGCAAGATATATTTTTTATAATACGGTTGAATTTCGAGCATTAGGCGTCCACTAGTGTAAATAAACTTAGTCTTACATCTTTAATAAGTGTAACTTGTCCATTGTAAGTAGCCAGGATAGTGATCTCGTCGTTTTTGTAATAGTAACGAAGATAGTCAGCTAAAGCTACACACCACTTCGTCTCGTAACTGTTTCTGTGACTCCAGCTGTCTTCCATACCCTAAAATGGTGAAAATAATTAATCATTAATATTTGCTAATTAAGGTCGTCGAGGCGTCGCGGTAGACCGAGAAGGAGATGGCGGGATAATTGGATGGAGGTGGCATAAGACCGCGACGCCAGGAAGGTGTTAGGGGAGGCCTTTGCCCAGCAGTGGGATGATCCCGGCTAGTAATAATAATAATAATTGTCTAATTAATTCCTATTACAAAAATACCACAAATTGGTTTAGTAACAATAATTTTAAACCAGACCGACAGGTAAACATGATGCGTATCTACACAAGGTGTTAATAAATTAACGGTCTTATTCCACAAAAATCTTATAATTCTTTAGTTAAAATGGACTTTGCCTCTTTCTTATTAGTATATACCTACGTCAAGATTTCAGACAAAAACGAATTATAAACCTATTTTAGCTATAATGAGCTTAAAAGAAGTTTATCAATACGGGGATAAGTAATATAATATTCCATGAATAAATCACCAAGTATTTTTTTTTATAAGCAAAAGAAATGTGAAGATATATGCTATCCGCATGGTACCTTTTGATGAAACGTACAGCGCGCGAGCCAATGTCGCATCGTACGTTAGGTACCAACCTACCTGTTGGCGACGCGCTCATACCTTGCAAATATGTATGTTCACCCTCTATTTAATTATTAAGACGGTGTGCAAGCGAGAGAGCGAGTGAGGAACTGGATGTATGAGAGAGTGAGCGAGTGAATGCGTATGATTTTTTGAGTTCTGTATAGTTGCCGTCCTAACTTAACGCCATTTTTTACCATTGTATTTCCAAAATTTCCAATATTGTGTTTTTTGTGCTAAAATATACATTTAAAAGTGTTAATCGTTTAAATCATTACCTGTGCCAACCCACGAGCGCCTACACTACCTACCTACTGTACGCGGGAGAATTTCTGATAGATTACTATTTCTGAAACAAAAAGTAAAATAGGCCAAAAAATATGTTTTTTGTTTGTATTATATTTATTTTTCGATAGCAACTATTATTTATATTTACTTAAAGGTTACTTTGTGGATAACGGTGCTGGTTGTGTAATTAACTAATTGTTATTTAATACTAGTTTTCCGCCCGCGGCTTCGCCCGCGGATGTTGGTTATCGTGCTAGACCATTAATCCCTTTTTTCGCAGTCGGATAAAACTATCCTTTCCCGGGTCTCGAACAATCTCCATACAAAATTAGTTCAGTAGTGTAGGAGTGTAAGCAACATTTTGACATCGTCAAGCGCCCATAGGTATATCCATAAATCAATAGGCGTTTCTTAAAAATACTACGGCTCTTAGACCATACTTTTATGAAATGAAATTTAAATTTCGAATTCTATTCGTAGCATTGAGTTATCAAACATGTCATTGTGTCAAAATAAAAAGTAATTTAGATCAAAATTACGAAGGAGTTATGATATCAACTTTGAAGAAAATCACCCTCAGAATAATTTCTCAGGCTTTGCCCGCTTAGTATTAGGATGAAAATAAAAAAAATGAAAAAATAAAAAACACGTGTTTCATTATTTGTTTTGAACTTTATTTATACCAAATTTGAAGGAAATCGGACTAAGGACTAAACAGTTATGGAATATTTAATTTTTCCAAATAAACTCATTTAACACCCCCACAGGGGGTAGTTTTGGAAAAATAAAAAACACGTGTTTCATGATTTCTTTTAAGGTATATGTGTGCCAAATTTGCAGTGAATCGGACTTGAGACTACACAGATCCAGAGAAACTTTATTTTTTACCAATAAATCTCATTTTCCACACCTCATGGGGGTAATTATGGAAAAATAAAAAACCCGTATCTCATTATTTGTCTTAAGGTTTATGTGTACCGAATTTTAAATGAATAAGACCAAGGAATAAAAAGTTGCATACTAACTTCACCCCTCTATTTAACCCTCTTAGGGGATGATTTTTGAAAATATTGTTAGCCTATGTCCGATTCTAGGGTATACACTACCTACATTTCAAATTTCAATAAAATCGGTTGAGCGGTTATGGAGATACGCGGTAACAAACCTTCACACACACACACTTACTTTCGCATTTATAATATTAGTAGGATAGTAGGATTTATGTTAGGTAATAATTTTATTGCACAATTGTTAGTTATCCCGAAACAATAAAAAAAAACTATCCTAGCAAAGTTTGACAGGCTTCATATTATAGCCTATGGGGTAACTTACCCCTGGTAAGAGCGAGACGGAGCAAGGTAAGGACAATGACCGCTACAAGGCGGGTGGCTAAATTATGATTTGACTTTCCTACAGGCGCTAGGCGTTACAACAGATTGCTGAGTGTGAGTTTTGTTGCACTTGACATTGTCATTGCGGCTGGCGAGTTATCTCGTCTTATTGAATGTGCTCTGAATGTGGCAGGCGAGATAACTCGTTCACCAAAATCTGTCGCCATAGACGGCAACCCAAAAGCTAAAACTGTTACTACAGACGGGCCGATCGTACTCTGTACCGAAAGTCCAACTATGATTATTATTAATATTCGGTAGCATGACCTTCAAACCAAACATAATTATGTTTATGAAGGTGATTCTAACAAAAAATATAAATTTAATTGTTGGCATTAAATTAAGATGGAAATTTCGTTGGCTTGATAAATAAACAATTTAAAAAAATTGGTTGCCTGTAAAGTCGGTATACGGGCGAAAGTTTTACGTGACAACGACTTTGAGTGGTAAAATTATTTTAATGTGAATATTCATTCGTATAGTAGGAAGAACGATGAAATAATAGTAACAATTTAAAACCTTTATTTATACAAAGAATTATATTTAAAACATTAATTTATACAAAGAATCT
Source organism: Meganola albula (assembly GCA_936450015.1). Lineage (NCBI taxonomy): Eukaryota > Metazoa > Arthropoda > Insecta > Lepidoptera > Nolidae > Meganola > Meganola albula. The sequence continues at coordinate 3,463,347 of OW388155.1, read as the reverse complement.
CGCTCTTAGGCGGGCTAACCATGCCCGAGTGGAAGGGACGCGTGCCTCTCACTCGCTCTCATTGTGAGCGCATAACGTGAGCGGAGCGTAACGCAGTTTCTTGAAGTGTCACCTGGCAAACCAATTTATAAGACGTTATCACGTCAAAACAGTAGGCGAATGACTCAAACTCTGACATTTGTGGGACGAGTATACTCGCCTACTACATATCAGGACACATTATCATCGACGAGTTATCTCGCCATCCGTGTGTCAAAGCGTTTATGCTTAAACGAGTTGTGTCACCACTCGCACAAAGCAACATTAGTTTTGGTGAGCCCTTCTGTGAGGAGGGTTTTGTATAACTTCAGCCCGCAGATACGAAGATAATGTACAACGCCACTAGCGGTGCGATTTTCAAACACATTTCTTCATAAATATGATATGATAACGACAAAATGGAATTCCGAATTTAATATTCTTATAAGATAATTTAAAAAAATAACCCATTCCTCCCCAAACTTTGTGCACTAACCTCAGAATCTTCAAACACATCGTGGGAATAAAAATACAAATTATCTTCCATCCCTTTCACATCTGGATATTCTTTAACCTTAGGATGACTATCTAATCTCTCATATATCGCTGGTACAATTAATTTGACGAAGTTTTCTCTCATTCTGTGCTGCGTAGTTAGTGTCCGTGAGTGTATACCGTTGTTAATCATACGCTCGAAAAGAGATATTTCTAAATTATAGTCTTTGGCTAATTTGTAGTGGGCTGCTGTTGGACGGAGTTGTTTGTGGTCACCTGTTGGAATTATTATATAGGTAAACAAACCTTGAGTGTCCTGTAGCTGGGCAAGGTCAATTCTCAAAATATTTGAGAGATACGCCATAATCGACATGTGCTTGCAAAGGCTGAGTTGATGGATTCCTACTATAGGCCGACCGTTTATCTCGCGTATCGCCTATCGCCAAGATTCTGACTCCTCAAGCAGCACAGACAGTGATGATGATTCAAGCGATATGGATATTAGTGACGAATAGTCTAACATTACTTTTATCTGTGGTTAAATAGTTCTTTATGAGATTTAATTAATGTTTTATAACTTTGTATCTCAGATGGCGATACGCGAGTTAAACGGTCGGCCTATAGACGCCAATTTCTTCAACAATTGTATGAAATTGTAAGTAATCGTCGAAACTTGTATTGGGGAAGATAGCTAATATTGATTGGTACGTTCAAGTTCTTGTATTTGAACGAATCAATCAAAATTTGCTTGTGGTCAATATGCGGGGAGCCCAGCTATTCGGTGTCTACAGGTATCTAGTCGGTGGGCAAAAATTGTATAATATTTAAAGAATGTGGGATCTTGTAGATATAGTCAGTATTTGTGCTCAATGAATAGTAATAGATATGAATTAGATAGCTTACCTATAAGTATTAGATGTTGACATTTATTTGTTAGAGAAGCGACTATATGGGCTTCTAGCACTTCAGCCGCTTCTTCCACAATCACTGAAATTTTACATTACATTTCAGGTATAATATATGATTTTAAATTACTTTGAGCCTCTAGCGGTATGAACGATCATGTCCCTCCCGATTAATACCTCCGTCGCCGCTTAGGGCGTACGACCAAAGTCACGAGTCAAATTTTGCGGGTTGTTTGTTATTTAAGGCACTTTGCAGATGGACCAACTTTATTTGAGGCAACTTTATTTCATTTCGGTTTACAGTTGCCGCAATTTTATAGCAATCTGTGAGCAACTTTAATAAATGTTGCACGTACCTACAGTGTGATGATGTATATCGAAGAAGTAACACTTGTTCTCATTAAATATCATCGCCGCCGTCGACGGCGTCAAAAACGACCCATTATTCGTAACATTAGTTTGTTTTGAATAGTTGTAGTTGCGTCAATTAGAAAAAAATGCAGCTTAAAATTGATATCTATCAACCGAACTCTCTATTCGAGTTGCTACGTGTACGCGTTTCGATTGAGTTACATATATATAAACAATATAAACAGCTAGTTGCCTGTTGTTGCAATAGATTCTACATATGCAAAGCGCCTTAGGCCACTGCCTCGAATCTTGCGGGCAGCGGGGCGGCAGCGGCGGCAGCGGGGGAGCGGGGCGGGCAACGCAGACACGTTCTCGAAAGCAGCGGGCAGGTCGCGCGGCTTTATAGCGGCGTAGTGTTGTGTTCGTGTTTGCGTCGTAGAGATATTTGTTTTTATTCGCGAACGAAATGTCTGAACTAATTTCCTCTAGTATGTTCGAGGACATTTCGACAAGTCACAAAAATAAATTGCACACACAACACTACAATGCAGACGTGCGGGCGGTCACCGCTTGACTGGAGTGCACCGCTCGTTGCCCGCTCCCGCTCTAAGGGTCTTTTAAATGCTATTATTCAGGATGTCATTTTTGATTTCCCTTTCTAAATAAAACCAAATCCCACTGATACGCGGCGAAAGTCAGAAAAGTATTCCATAATATTAACACGTGTTTTTTTGCTGTTACATATTTCGGCGATGATCTTCTACTTACCTATCGGTGAAAGCAGTTTTCTCATAAGATCATGTCGCCTGGCAGCAGTGGTAGTGGTGACTCCAACCACACGAACTGTCCTCATCACCTCACTATCTATTAATGTAGCTACTTCGTTCAGCTCTTGGTTTGCTGTGTTGTGTTGTTCCTGTGGTCACCAAATTACAGTGCGACATAAAAGAGTAGAACCCGGGAACTAAAATTTTTATTCCGTGTGGCGCCCTCATTTATACTCCTTTATGTGCGGCATTGAAGAATAGATCTTGGGAACGTCGGGAACTAAAATTTTTCATTTCATGTGGCGCGCTATTGAATCTTTTCTCTTTTATGCCGCACTGTGACTATAATAATAATAATAAACACACGGTCATCTCGTCCCAAGCTAAGCAGAGCTTGTGTTATGGAAACCAGATGACTGGTATATACTATATACATATAATACTTTTCTTTTGTAAATTTATACTTATAATAGATATTTACACCCTAACACAAATGTTCATTACTAATATATGTCACGGGTGGGAATCGAACCCACGACCTGCGGCGTGAAAAGCAAGTATCTTACCGACCACGCCACCGGCCCGCCGAACTATTATCATTCATCATTTACTATGTGAAACTGCGGTATCTATTCAAGACTTCGCTTGTTTATTTGGACTTTGGAAACCTTTAGTAGTATCAAAAAACTTTTCTGTAATTGGCTTACCAATAAATTATTCATTTTCACTAATAGCTTATTCTTCAACGCGCCCACTGCATTATAATACAGCCTCCATCGTGAGTCAGGTGTCAAGCTGTATAAATCTTTAACCTTTTCAATATTATATCCATCATTTTGTGCCAAGGCTTTGTATTTCTGAAATAAATGTAACAATCCATTAGCTTTATAAGTATCTGTTCTCCACAACTTATCATAACATTGCGCTGTACATTATCTGCATACAAATTACATGCTTAACCGTTTCGCTGCAGGCCTAAGTAATACAAAACCCTCCCCACAGAAGGATCCACCAAAACTAATGTTGATTCTCTGTGCGAGTGGCGAGATAACTCCATTTATCATAAACGCGATAACACGGAAGGCGAGTTAACTCGTCGAAGAGAATGATGTGCGGACAAGACAGTGCTAAATCGCCATTCAAATAGAATGCAAATAAATAATTTTATATAATTTTTTTTTTTTTTTTTTTTTTTTTATTCTATAATAGGTTTGCGCTTGACCACAACTTGCCTGATCTGAAGCAATGTTGCAGTCTACGATGGAACGCGCCTACCTAATAAATACCGATTCACTCGTGACTTGAAGACAGGTAGATTATAGCTATCGGGAAACAGAGATGCCGGCAACGAATTCCACAACTTGGCGGTTCGCACAATAAATGTGGAAGCAAAGCGCTTTGTGCGTGCCCGTGGAATTTCCACCATATAACGGTGGCGCATAGCCGTACCTCTACTTGTACGATGGAAGAATGGGGATGGGGGAATAAGATTGTGTAATTCCAACGCACATTCTCCGAAGTGTATCCGATAAAAGACCGAAAGACTAGCAACTATGCGGCGATGCTCGAGGCTCTGCAACTTAGCCTTGATGAGGGACTCGTTGCCAATAAGCCTCTTAGCTCGCCTTTCAATAGACTCCAACGCCTCGAGTTGGTATTTAGCTGACCCATCCCAAAGATGCGAGCAGTACTCCATGCAGGAACGAACTTGTGCTTGATATAGTTCGAGCATTTGTTTCGGTGTGAAGTACTGACGCACCTTCGCGAGGACACCTAGTTTTTTGGCAGCTAGTTGAGCCTTGGACTCAATATACGGGCCAAAATTGAGGGTCGAAGTCATATTGACGCCAAGAAGCTCCAGGTGGTCTGTAATTGGCACGGACACACCTCGAAAAGTGGGAGCCATTAGAAATGGCCTTTTTTTGGCGGAAAATAGGCACGCCTGGGTTTTAGCAGCGTTGAACTTGACTAGATTGGCGTCGCCCCAATCGGAGACAGCCTTTAGAGACAAGTTCAAGCGCTCAACCATGGCTACTCTATGGGACTGAATCTCAGCCGCACTGGCACGGGGACTGGACATATAACTCTCTACAACTGTGCTGTCGTCTGCATACCCAAAGGTACCGGGTTTAAGCAGATCGTTAATATGCAGCAGAAAAAGAGTCGCAGAGAGCACTGAACCCTGAGGAACACCGGCATTAATATCCATTTGATCGGAAGAGCAGCCATCAATGACCACTCGGATTGATCTATTCCTCAAGAAGTCCGATATCCAATCGCGGAAACCAGTGGGCAAGCCGTAAGAAGGAAGCTTACTAATAAGACCATCATGCCAAACCCTGTCAAAGGCCTTGGAGATATCAAGAGAAACAGCAAGTGCTTCTCCGTACCTCTCCAAGGCCTCATTCCAGATGTATGTGGCGTACGCTAAAAGATCCCCAGTCGACCGATTCTGGCGGAATCCATACTGTCGGTCGCTGAGGAGATCATTGGCTTCTAGGTACGCCAGGAGCCTGCGATTAACAACACGCTCCATGCTCTTACAGAGTATGGAGGTGACCGAAATAGGCCTATAGTTGGCAGGATCGGCACGACTGCCTTTTTTGGGCACGGGCTGCACGTTAGCAAGCTTCCAAGATGTCGGCACTTGACCAGTCCTTAGAGATAGCCTAAAGAGGCGTGTCAATACAGGAGACAACTCAGGCGCACAAGTCCTCAACACTATGGCTGGAATACCATCAGGTCCACTGGCTTTGTTCACGTCAAGATTGCGTAGCGTATTGCGGACCTCCGTTTGGCGTATGCAAATTTCCGACATATGAGTCGTACTGCCAAGTGTAGCAGGAGGTACCGCGCTACCAGCATCTAGACGTGAAGCCTCTGCAAATAAAGAAGCAAACAAATTTGCTTTATCCTCAGCAGTGTGAGCCAGTGTTCCATCAGGTTTCTGTAGTGGAGGCAGTGAGGGGCGGCAGAAGTTCGCCTCGACCGATTTAGCTAGGGACCAAAACGCTTTACTACCCGCTGGATACGAAGCAAGTTTGTTCCCTATACGGCTAATATGGTCAAAGCGAGCCCTCTGCATCACTTTTTTGCAGGACTTGGCAGCCCTGTTGAAGGCTCTCTTCTTTTGGCGTATGTCCCTGGCATTGTGGTGTCGAGCATCAACCCAAGCTAGATAGGCCACATGTTTTTGCATCTCTGCGCGTCTACATTGTGGCCCAAACCATGGGCGAGCTTGGCTTGACTGCGGTACGTCCGAGTATGGAATGAAATACTCCATAGCCTGACGCAGCACATCAGTCACGGCTTCTGCAGAGATAGAGGGATCACCAGGAGAGAAGCATACGGGCTGCCACGGATAAGATGCAAAGAAGGACCGCATCTCATCCCAGTCTGCTGACTTGTACCGCCACATTCGCCGATTTCCCCTAGGGCTGGGGTCTGGCGGGGAGTAGACGGATACTGATTTGACCAGACAGTGGTCTGATTTACCCAGAGGTGAAGAGATTGATACTGAGTAACTGTCTGGATCAGTCGTCAGCAGAAGGTCCAAGCAATAGGGTGTGTGCGAGTCAACATCTGGTACCCGTGTGGCACCACGGACTAGCTGGGTGAGATTCAATGCCAAGGCCAGCTTCCGCGTTTCTCTACCTGCATGGTCAGTGTCTAGGTAGGGGAAGAGCCACTCTTGATGGTGAGCATTGAAATCACCCAGCAGAACCAATTGTGCAGAGGGGTACATTTGTTGAGCCGCTTCAGCCGCCTCACTGAGGTATTCGGTGAGCCTGGTTGTCTCCTGATCTCCGCTGTGCGAGCGATAGACACAGGCATAAAGAATTTTCTCTATGCCTGTATCCACCATCACCCAAAGAGCAGAGAATCTGCGGTCTTCGAGGTTCCGGAGACGCCGGCAGCATATGTCGTCCCGGGCGTACAAACACACTCCCGCGTGAGGTTTAAAATTGTGTTCCAGTGTGTACCCCGGGTACGACAAGTACGCCACGTCTGACGGGCTACCTATTTGCGTCTCCGTTAGGAACAAGAGTGACGGCTTATCGGTCTCTAGATGTTAGTGGACTGGCACGAGATTAGAGTGCAAACCCCGAATATTTGCGAGGTGCACTTTTAAAGAAAGGGAGTGCAGCCGCTGTTTAGGCACATTTCTCTTATTCTTTGTCATATATGATGCGAGTGAAATACGGTAGAGCGTGGAAGTGGAATGAGGCTACATATGGCTAACCAGCAGACACACACTCCACAGCAACACCAATGGGTAACTGGCATGGAGACCGCGGGGACGCCCGAGCCCCCCCGGGGATGTCCATCGGGCCCTTTCATCCGGTCGCCAACCGGCACGATGGCGCATCCCGGGATTTTTCGCAAGTTGGCGGGACAGCCTTTCATGAGTGGCTAACTAACTACTTGGGTCCCCTACTAACTGCGGTCGGCCAGCGGTGCACCGTGCCTCGGATCCCGCTACCCTCCAAGACCAGTTACCCGATGCTACTATAAACGTGCGAGTCCAGAGCAGTGAGACCATAGGGTAGCAACTGTTCCGACCCACCCTCTCATTATGGTGTCACCAAACATCGCACCGGAACACGGCCAGGCCGCTTGGCGGCGCGGCTTTGTCTGGTGGGTGGTCACTAACCACGGCCAAAACCTACCACCAGTTAGTTGTCACCTGATTTGCACCACCCGGGGACCACGTGTGGGGATTTAGATTAAAGGTACTCTCCCACGGACGAGGGTGACTCAGCCCCCGAAAAGTAGTAGCATCATCTTCAAAAACATAATCATAGTTAGTTGGATTTTCGTTACAGAGTTAGATCGGCTCGTCTGTAGAAGCAATTTGAGATATTGGGGTGCAGTTTGTGGCGACAGTTTCTGGATAACGATTTATCTCGCGTACCGTGTGTAGAGCACATTCAATATGACGAGATAACTCGCCAGCACCAGTGAAAGGGTTAAGAATTATAGCATTCTTGAAACACACTGTTCTATTATTGGATGTCACTTGTCCTCACATTTTAGTTCGAGGACTTTGACTTCTAAGTATCCGCGGTCAGTTTTTTTAGAGTCAAAGAGTATCACTAACTCACCTTAAAACAGTTCAACCTCTTTCTAACCTTACTAATCTGTGCATCAAATTTAGCAACCATATTTTGTTCTTCAACACAATCATTAGTAACTTCTTTAATATATTTGATACTATTTAACATTGATTCTATTTCTCTTGACGCCCATTTCTCTGAAAAACATGTTTCTATGTCTTCTAAATCATCTATTGTTTCCCAATTCTCTGTTCCAGAAAGTACTTGATTTGAATCTTGTTCATCGTCAACATTATCTTCTAAATGCTCAAATAACCAATCAAGTATACTATCTTCTCTAGTTTCTTTGAGTTCATAGACTTTATCATCAATTAAAAGATACGGTTTCAAGTTTTTATATGATACTATCTCTTTCTCACATTTCTCTATCTCGCTCTGAACATCAGTCATTTGTATAAATATCCTTTCTAACTCTGATCTCTTATTCGCATACAAATATGAATATTTTGATTTAATTCTCGATCTTAAGTTGTTTAATGTATATTTTTCTAGTAGTTCACTTTTGCTTTGACTACCTAAGCGTACGATGTTCTTAGTTACATCTAAAATTCCTTCTAGAAATTGATCTAAGGCGTGATTGGTGTAGCAGATTATGAGCATTGGTGTGCCTTCTAAGGACAAATTCCTTAATAAAGTGGTAGCGATTTTGATCCCTATATACGTTTTGCCAGTACCGGGAGGGCCCTGGATGACAGCAAATTCGTGAGTTAATGCACGTTTGTAGGCCTCAAATTGGGAACTATCAAGGCCGAATGATGGCCATTGGTCTGTTTCGAGAACTGGAAACGGTATTTCTTCAGAATTATTTGGTAATGTGTAGATAGTTTCGGGTGAAAGGTACTCAGGTGGATGGGTTTCTTTCTAAAAAAAACATAATCAACTTTATTGGTTTATGAAGTGGACCTTCTTGTTTTTTGAATGTGGAAGATAAAGTATTATTTATTTATGATTCAATGACATAAAGAATTATTATTGACTATTTATTTATAAGTCTAGAGTTAGTCAACTATAAATGAACTTTATTTTCATTTAGATAAGGTTTTATTTTATTGTAATAAGTTTTTTATGGTGACAATTTCTTATTTTCTACAAGTTTACCTGAACATCAACAATATATCTTTTCATTGGCAAATAATCCAGTCTGGACTCTTGTAGTACTTTCAATACCCTGTGGTATGGCTCAAAGAATACTTCACTTTCAACCATCAAGTAACTTTCATTGAATATACTCTTAGATGTAGGGTTTTGAAATGATACAGCTATCTGTGAATTACAATATAAGGGTTACCTCAAGGAGGCCATAATGGGCCGCTATTTTTATATTAATTATGTTAATATTTCAGTCAATGTGTACACATACGAAAGTGTTATTTTGATGTATAATCTTAACAAATTTATATTTTACGAGTATATGTATGATACAGTAATTATAGTGTTAATGATTAAAAAAATATCCATCTAACTAACTTTGTACATTAAAAAGTGGTATGATAGTACAAAATTGTGGCAAAAAGGTGTCTTATTTGGGAATTAAACTATGTAAATTGACTTACATATCCTTCACTCAACAAATTGAAATTTGAATCCAGTACAGTCGCACACAAGATATTTTCAAAATTGTCACAAGTGAATAGTAAAAGCGATCCAAACATGAGTTGTTTGTTGTGAGAATATCTTTTGTTCTCAACTGTCCCATTAATTCGGTCTGCATATGCTATATCTACTAGATGTCCAACTTTGTTATTGCTTACATAGTTGCGGAGGATGCGGACTTTTGGGTGTACCCTAAAATTTAATTAAGAATGACATTTGACACCAGGCTACCAGGATTACAAACATTACGACTAGCCTTTGTTAGCACATGCATGTGTACTAGCTGCTAGCTGTAACTCACCTTATGTTTTCATGCCTTCTTTTTGATGGATTTGCTAGATATTTACCTGAAAACAATTTTTATAACCGATTTATTAAGTAATTTATGAAAAGGTCCTCAAGAGACTTGCAAGTGTGTGCTTATTACTTTAAGTGATCCGTGAGATGTTTGCAAGTACGATCTTGGGCCATGCCAACAAATATAAGTATGTATAATATCCCAGGTTCTAAAGGTTTTGTTATCATGGATTTTAACTTATAAATAAAATAAAAATACCAACACATCTTGCGAATTGTTTCATCACTATTGGTGAAGGAAACACTCAAGAAACAAGCATAACATTTGAGGACATTTGGCGAGCATATGCAGATTAAGACCTTTACTCTTTAACTCTTCAGATATCTGAGAAAAGACCCACGCTGTGTAGGAGTGCTAGTAGTGCCACATTAAGGGTTGTTATGTAAGTCAGTAAGTTAAATATGAAAATAAGAGATGTTACCCACTTATCCCTTCTCTCAAAGGTCCAAAACAATCTTCTCTCAACAGTTTAAACTGTATATCTAAATAGTTTTCTATACTTTCATATGCTCCATCAATTATATTAGGTTGAATAGGAACTTTGTTCTCTGATAATAAGTCTACATGGGTAGGAAATATATTCAGGTTCTTAAAATAGTATTTATCTTTATTTCTTACTTCAGTTTCAGGTGACTGTTCATAAGTAAAGTCTGTGGATTCCTGAAAGTAAACAAACAATAATTTAAATAAAATTAATTAATCATTAATTGATCTAATTTAATTTTTATTTATAAATTTAACATGAGTTTTAAGCCACATCTGTACTAAATTTATAAATAAAAATTTATTTTGTTGTTTTTTCACATTTAAGCTGAGCTCATAGCGCTCACACCTGTAGTAGCTAAAGGTGTAGGCAGAAGCGAATATAACCTACTTTTCACTGGCTAACTTTAGGACCTGGGTCCTCAAGTCTATTGCCATATAAAGGACATGTTTATTCACAATTCCAAACTTCCAAAATTCTTTCCAAGATTTTTTGGTATTATAACGAAAGTTTTTATCTTCAACCCGGGACTTCATGATTTGAAGCGAACTTACCACTGGACTACTGAGGCAGTTAACTACTGAACTAATTTTAATGAAATTTGGTATGGAGAGCTAGTACAGAATAACTAGCTGCTTTAGCAAACTTCATCCCACATATTTCTCTTTTTCTCTTCTCCTCTTTTACAACTTTATACTCTACTGATTGCAGAAATATTATTTATTCTCTTTTCAAACCCTGCTTAAATAAAATAACTAATTTCGCAAATAAAAATTACAAGTGGGAGGTAAAGAAAATTGAATTTGAACTTTTTATGGTTGTATGTATTTTTTAATACCACATAATAAATAATTAAAAATATTATCCAATAACAAAATAAAAAGTTTTGGGGCGTTTGAAAAATAGATTACGACCGATTGGTCCGGTGGGTCTGAGCCACCGAATATTGGTATAAAATCTCATATTATTGCAGAGCAGTGTCGGAGGACAAACCCCGCTACACGAGAATTTTATATTAGATTTATACACTGTAAGCTTATGCTGCATGGCTTTCGTTTATCTATTAAATGAATTGCTATTGAAATCCTATTGTTCAGCTATTCATTTACCTGCCTCATTTCTTACCTCATCATTTAACAGCTGCCTTATTCTAGCCTTAAGTTGTAATATCTTCTCAAATAACTCATTACTAAATCTTTCCTTATGCTCTTCTACAACCCCTACAGCACTTGTATCTGTTATATCTAGTAATTCAAGTGCTTCTGCTAGAAACTTAGTATTCATACACTCAAATTTAACAATACCTTCACAGAGATCTAACATACAGTAAAAAAATCCTTCCGCATCATCCCATAATTGAGTATTCAACCTCTTTTCAACAATTCTCACACTTGGCAACTCTTCCAAATAGTTTTTAAGGTTCACCAAAAAGGTTGAATGTTGAAATCTTGTTCGTAATAATTTAACTATTTTAGAATTTTCTCCTGGTTCTAAAGACTTATAAACATTTGCTAGTATTTTAACTATTAACACTATAAAATCTCCCTTTAATTCTTTTTCATCTAAAAGGTTCCAGAATCCTGGCCGGTGGGAAACTTCCAAATTCAAAATTGGAGTTTGTAGAGTGGAGATATCAAGTAACCTTTTGAAACCAATCGACTTTTTCTCTGTATATTGAGGTTTTGGTGGTTCTTTCGGTTCAGGTTGGTCTTCATCAGCGAATTCAGGGTTAGAAGAGGTATTTGGTTTTGAATCTTCAATCAAAGTTCCGTCAAACCAGTCGATACGGAGTGAAGGTTTCTGATTATCACTCATGGTTAACAATTAAAATATATATAAAGTACCTAGTAAGATGGTAATCTTTACATAAGTAATTTAAAATATTAAAATCACAAACACGTAAACAACGATAATACCCTTTTGACAGATCTCCAGACTGACCACAGACTACTAAAAAGACTGACAAATACTGACAGACAAAGGACTGAAGGTGACGTCAGTGACGTGTAATTCACCGACGTTTAGAATAATGACCTACAAAACTATCAATACAGTTAACAGATTAAAATACAGAAATTAATTGTTTTTTATTTACTATAATTGATTTTTTTTAATATTTTTTATTAAACGACCTTCGTCATTTTTTCAACTACTGCAAGTTCTTGATTAATTCGTGCGATTTCCAAAATTATATGCACCTCAAGACATAAAATAAATTAATGCATTTACATTGCTAATAGGGAGGGAACCGCTACGTTGTACGTTCTTTTGATGTCTTGTCCTCTCAACTAGAGTTGAGAGAGTTTAGGCCTTAGTCGACACACGTTCGCCACGACGCGACTGAAGAAAGATCGGTGACAGGACCGTCGCGGCGATGGCTCTCCAAGGGATGGGGATATCACACCATCAACTCCTAGATATGGAATAATGCTAAATATATACAAATAAAATCACAATTCTTTCTTGGTCCCGAGCGGGATTTAAACCTGCAACTTCGACGGCTGGAACGCAGTGAAAGTGCAGTGCAGCATTCATTAGTCAGCCGTAGGATCGGGCGTTGTACAAGGGACGTTAAAGTAACGTTATTTATAGGCCGACCGTTTAACTCGCGTATCGCTTATCGCCAAGATTCTGACTCCTCAAGCTCCACAAACAGTGATGATGATTCAAGCGTTAAGGATATTAGTAACGAATAGTCTTACATTACTTTTATCTGTGGTTAAATAGTTTTTTAAGAGGTTTAATTAATGTTTTATGACTTTGTACCTCAGATGGCGATACGCGAGTTAAACGGTCGGCTTAAAGGGTTTACTGTCAGTCCCTGTACCTACACGTGTGCATATGGGTGGCTTGTACATAGAACTTATAGAGGGCTCTGCGTGTCCAATACAACAACGCGTTGAATGAAAATGAAATGAATGAATGAAATGAATGAAATTTTTATGCAATCATATGATCCAGAATTGCTTTCTTCATGCGGTGAGTGCGTGACAGCTCCAATGGCCTTGTCAGTACTGAGGCGAACAGGCTGGATACCAAATAATGTAGGTACAAATGGATGTCGTCTCATAGAGTATCTTTTATCTATATAAATTTATAACACACGCTGGCCAAGTGCGGGTTGGTGGATGTCGCATGTCCTCAAATGATTAGTTCTTAGACATGCCGGTTTCCTCACGATGTTTTCCTTCACCGATTTTGAGCAGCGGAGATGAAACAATTTACACAAAGATGTGTGGGCACGACCAGGATTCGAACCCGCGACCTTATTTTTCTAAGGCGAGGCCCGTACCGCTGCGCCACCGCTGCTCAATGATCTGAAGTAAATAACAAAGATAACAGGTCCCAATCCAGGATCGAACCTGGGATCTCTAATAGGCACTTAGCTGTTTATAGTACAGTTAACTGTACATTTGTTGGGATGCACGTGCATGGATACCAGTCACGTGGTATATTTTAGAACTCGGCCTGACATGTTTAACGTGCGTGTGTTTTCCGGGGTAAATGGACCATAAAGAGCTATTTCCATACAATGTAAACAAGGGAGGATTTAATTTTAATTTTTAGGTCACGAGAGTGTCAAACTCACACAATAGCTACCTGACTACCTAAATAGTGATACAACACTTCACTTCAACCCTTTTTAGTGTCCCACAGCTGGACACGGGTTTGCTCTCAACTATGAGTTAAGGCCTTAATCCACACCCGCTGGCCACGTGCGTGATGGTAGTTGTCACATGTCCTCAAATGATTAGTTCTTAGATATGCCGGTTTCCTCACGACGTTTTCTTTTACAAAAATATTGAGCAACGGAAATGAAATAAGTGTATATTATTATACATAGTGTTACATACCTAACTAAAATTATCTACATACGCATATTCATTTTACGTACCAATCTGCCAGCGCCGAGTACTTAGCTGTCTATGCAATAGTTATAATACTTATTTAAAGGCATCCTACCCATATAACTACCTAACAATAGATCTAAAATCATAAATCATCATTAATAATAACCATTAATCATAATCATTCATCTTAAATCTATGTACCTAACTAAAGGTTTTCTTTGTCAGATTAGACAGATTGACCATAGATTGACTGACTATTGACATGACAGGTATTTACCTCAGTTTACGAGCAAAATATAATTAGACGTCGCAGTTTTTTAGTTTTTTACTACTAATCTTTAAAAACTTATATACTTATTTAAACTTGACACTGGCAAAATTGCGGAATAATTTCTGCAGAGGCCATAATTAAAAGAAGAAGAAGAAAATATAATTAAAAAATCGAACTAGTTAAATTGCACAATCGGATTGAGATGTCAGAGATTCCAAAGTCTGGAAGGAAGTTGCCTTTGCTTTGGGTTGATCATGGATAAGTAACTAAACAACAAAAATAGCGTAATAAATAAATTTACATTCTTCCCTACTGCATTTTTAAAAATAGTAGCAAAGTAATCTGTTACTGTCCGATCGCGTTGTTTTCCAATCATTGAATCGAACCCATCCGTCAAACGAAGTCGATTAAACATTTTTGTTTATGTCTCCGTTAATTATTGGATGTTTATCAACTTTTTGTTTATCCATTGTAGCTTATTTAATTAACATTTTCTCTGCAAATAAAAAACAATCTTGGGAATATTTAAACATTAGGATTGAGTTTTCAGGATTTGGTGAAATAACTTTAAAAGTTGTCCCCTCTTTCTAACATCTTTGGTTTCAATTCGAAGATACATTTGTAAAGTAGGTATCTATAGTAATATTACGTCCCTCAGACACTCTCTCTTCCCCACTCTTTACCCACGGCTTCAATACCAAAAGGGTTATATTGATCCAACTATGTGATTTGAAAAACATGCGATTGCATTTTCATTCCTGTAATTTTTGCTGTAATTAATTACATAATATTTTCCGCATCTACATCAAAATGTAGGTACCTACTCGTCATTATTGTCTTTCCATTTGCGTTAGGTTAAGATAACAACGAAAAATTTCGCGCTCACCGCGCTCCCGTGTCCATCCGATTCGATCGTTTCTGAATAGCTCACCACTAAAGTCCGGTGGACTAATAAAACCCCTCTGACTAATTTGACTAGATCACCGGTAAAACATATTTGGGGGCTCCATTACTATAGTAATGAGCTGTGATCGGGTTAGGTAGTGCAATTTAAGGTTAACGACCTCAGACATTATATTAGTATGGATCTGCTCCTGGATGTGGGATTTTGGAAACATTCTACATATACGTATAAAACATTTTCTCTTATTATTGTACATATATTTAAATTATGAAAGAAATTAAGTACGAAGAATTTAATAAGTACCTAAATTTTAAATGTGTATCATTCATCATAAAAAGTAGAGGAGAATTAAAAAATAATTGATATTTTTAGGACACTTGTCAGTTAAGAAAAATTATCAATACATTGTCTAAGAATATTAATTAGTTTTAAATAAACAACAATATTTAACGGCGGTAAATTCAAGAGTAAAAAACAAATAACTACTAACTTTTCAAACAATAAATGTTTTTAATTAATTCGTAAAACAGCCTTCAGCTGATTTAAACTATATTAATCTTTAATGTGACCAGCTCTTATCGAAATATCGGTTGGTATGCCACTGTAAAAATTTTGTCATGAGATCCCGCAAAATTGCATTTCCTATTCCGATCATTGGTAATGAGTAGATAAGCTTTCACCAGGTTAATAAAATCCCTGGATACCACCACGCAGGAGATATCATGGAACATAATATTAATAATAGTTGAATAGTGGTGAAGTTATATAGAACATATCGCAATAATTCTTGGCCTAAATCGACAATGTTTGTTCTAAGCCAGTTATGAACTGCGTTGTGGACAAACCACTCAGCAACCGAGCGCTGCAATATGAATTAGGTTCTAATTTTAACATTGTTGTGTGTTTGTGGGAAATTAATTAGGGATACGACAAAGTACTGAATTAAATGTGCTTAATTAACGCGGTTTTCATTTTGTTAAGGGCTAATATAGTTTGCACACATCAAAAAAGTCTAGATGAAACCAATGTCTAGGGTAGGTATAAGTATTAATATTGGTTAAATTTTAAGTACCTAAATTGTTTGATTGATTGACATAATGATTTTAATCTTTTTCTGACAAAGGAGCTCGCTATACACAGAATATACATTTTTACTTGATAAAATAATTTAAGTTTGGAAACGGATATCTAGCCCATAGCGTGGGAAAATAAAGTAGTTTTATGATTTGAATTTGAGTTATGTGTTTCAATATGGTTGTTTGTACTAGACAAGCCAATTTATAGACAAATGGTAAACATTACATAAGATTTACATCGTTTGGTAAAGTTTGACTAGAATATGATAGTAGGCATGAGTTTGTCATGACCAAGGACAAGGGAGTAAAATAAGACCAGAAAAATTGGAGCGAGTCTAAACTTTCACTCTTCGTTTAACTCATTTTTATGCATTTAATTATTTTTAAATTTCGCGGTATTTCAGGATAATAGCTACTTTACTGTCAGTTTACAGATGCCATATAAAATTGGGGCGGCCATTTTGAGGAAATAAATCATGACACATAGACAAAATTAAAAAAAAAACACACCAATATAAGAAAGACAACGACTTTTAAGTAGCTGGGTACATATATTATTTATCATACCAAAGTACCTTTAAAAAATCTTTCTAAACTAAGAGTAACTTTTATACGTTGTTATGTCCTTGTGACAGTAATTTGGGGCAGCAAACAAAATAAAACGAAAGCAATTTTAAACTGTAGTACTTATGTACTTGGTTCCTTTGAAGCGAATTCACGACAATTTCAGCTTATACAGCCGCATTTATTTCGGGGAACATAATTACTGCAGATGTTCTGTACACGGTAGTTGAGCCAACTTTGTCAAACGAGCAACCTGTTTTACAACAGCAAATTGTTTGAGCAAGCATAGACAAGCAAACATTATTACCTACCTATTTTGTTGGCTTGCTAAATTGCCCAAAGGAACGAGAAACGTAAAACTTCTTTATCGAGCATATTTTTTCGAGCCTGTTTATCTTTTTTGTTAATATTTTAGTTCTATGAAGCAGTTTTAAAGCTAGCTTCTTAGATAAATACTAAGGCGCCTACTTTCGTAATATCCTTTTGGTACTTCAAGCAAGACATTAAACTTTCAAGTGACTCAAACGATTCTTAAGTCTGTAAAAGGTTCTTGATAAAGTCTCTAAATAAAATATGAAGGGTCATTGAGTTTACAGTGAATATTTGATATTTCATATTTTATTATTATTTAGTTTTGTCTTTGATAATTGGGTTATTTACTGTATTTCAAACCAATATTTTTCAGGGTAGGATGCATTCATGAACTGTGTAAAATATTGTAAGAAAATTTGTTTAGATTGTAGCATGTGGTGCTGTATAATCTTTATTCACTCCTATGGAAAGTAGTGCATGTATAGGTCGTTAATACTCATAGGCGTGTAAGTCACATCTATCGTTGAAAAATAAATTGCCGAATGAAAAATCAAATGAAAATCGAGATGAAAGTGTAATTTTCATTTGTTGGTTTTATATTATGGTCCTAGTTTGGGCGCCAAAGTAAAGCGCTTTATAAATTGGCGCCCGAGCTGGGACCCAATATCATTCATACATTTTTATACTGAATTATATTTGGAAACCTGTTTTATATTCGCCTGAATTATTTGTTACTAGTATTATTTTCACTAAATAATCCAATTTTATTGTGGTCACAATTAGGAGAGAATACTTCACACCGCTTTAATTCGTTGCTTACAATAGGTGATTCATGTTTTGCTGGTGTCTTTGTTCAAAGTTTGATAAAGGGGGAAAAGACAAAGCATAGATTAAATCCGTTCGTTTAGGTATTAATAAAGAAAATAGGGTTCTATGCATATTGTACTAAAATTCAGGCCAGTCTACACATAGCCAAAGGAGTTTTTATGTGAATCCCTAAGATGAATTACGACTATGGTCACGTTACTAAAACTGGTCAGTCGCACTAGTCCCCGCCTACACAAATAACTACCAAATTGGAATTCTCTGCATTGCTTAGCATCTGTTCAAATAAATAGCTGCTATGAGTAGGGTCAGCGAGGGTATTATTTTAATGAAATAACGAGGGACTCACTAACTATAAGATATTAGTATTAGTAAACATTGTGTACGAGTAAATAAGGGATTCTAGTAAATAATTGTAACGACATTATTTTTTCAATTTTAATGCTGATTAAATAAAAAATAAATAAATAAATAATAATAATACTTAAATAAATAAATGTACATTAGTTTAATACTTACAAGACTAACCCCCGTGTTCATAAACGTCTTTTAAGCTCATTAAAGCTAAAATAGGTTTATATTTCGTTTGTCTTTGTCTGTCATCTTGACATTTATACTAGTAAGAAAGAGATAGAGCCCATTTTAACTAAAGAGCGATATAAAATTTTTATAATTAAGACCGTATATTTTTGAACATTTTTGCTTTTACTACATTTTACTGAGATTCGTTTTATTTAGATGTGTTGACATTCAAATTTATACAGTGTGCATCGTTGGCGAGGTTTTGTACGTAGCGATCTAGTTTGTAATTGGAAAGGATTTGAATGGGATTATTTGCTGTTTTTGTGTAGATATACCTACCTACCAAATATTTACGTAGAAAACTTTGTAATAACTAAGAATAATCGTCTTATTAGATATTTGGGTGTCGCCATGTCCTTCTGTCTGTCCTCGTGTTAGCATAGACGCTTGGAACTACACAGTTGCAATTAGGTGAGCAAAAACATGGCAACAGCGTCGATAAAGTTATAAAATATAATCCTGAACGAACATTTTGCTTGCACGGTAATACGCATCGTAATATTGCTCGTCCTAATTAGGACGAGTTAGGACGAGCAACTACGGAACCTTACACTGCTCGTGGCCTGACACACTTGGCCGGTTTATTTTCCTAGTTACTGGATTTTATAGCTATCAATTCTACTAATGTGTACCTACGATGAGGAAATAATTGAAAATGGAACACAAAGAAATAAAAAAGTCAAAAGTCTTACGATCTTATCCATAAAGACTCTTTCTTTTAAGACTCTATAGTTAAATGGATCTCTTTGTCTCTTCCTTACTAGTATAAATATCAAGATGACAGACAAAGACAAACGAATTATACTTCTATTTTAGCTATATTTAGCTATAAGACGTTTATGAATACGGGGATATATTTTTGTTTCTTGCTCGCTATTATAGATAGTAAAATATGTATTCATAAATTAGCTGGACTGTATGAGACTAGGCCGCACGACACAGGATATCTAGTGTAGTGCCTAGGTTACCCTCTGAGTTTGTATTGGCACAGTAAAAATAATTTTATTTTTTTAAATTTAATGAATGTAATAATTTTGGCATACACACAGGATTACCTGCCTGAATTAGATTAAAAACGTCGGGTGTATTTAGTATTGTTTATTTATCAATAATCTTTATACTAAATTATACGAGAAAAACTAGAAATTATGTTTGGAAAACTGATAAGTTGCGTTTGGTTCATTTATTAATAATATTTGCGTGGGAATTTGCTGAGGGTGCCTTTCCAATACATTTCACACGCGTCAAACCGACGTACTGGAATAATCCTATCCTATCCTACTAATATTATAAATGCGAAAGTAAGTGTGTGTGTGTGTGTGAAGGTTTGTTACCGCGTATCTCCATAACCGCCCAACCGATTTTATTGAAATTTGAAATGTAGGTAGTGTATACCCTAGAATCGGAGATAGGCTAATAATATTTTCAAAAATCATCCCCTAAGAGGGTTAAATAGAGGGTTGAAGTATGTATGCAACTTTTTATTCCTTGGTCCTATTCATTTAAAATTCGGTACACATAAACCTTAAGACAAATAATGAGATACGGGTTTTTTATTTTTCCATAATTACCCCTATGAGGTGTGGATAATGAGTTTTATTGGTAAAAATTAAAGATTTTCTGGATCTGTATAGTCTCAAGTCCGATTCACTCCAAATTTGGCACACATATACCTTAAAAGAAATCATGAAACACGTGTTTTTTATTTTTCCAATTTTACCCCCGGTGGAGGAGTTAAATGAGTTTATTTGTAAAAATTAAATATTCCATAACTGTTTAGTCCTTGGTCCGATTTCCTTCAAATTCGGTATGAATAAAGCTCAAAATAAATAATGAAACACATGTTTATTATTTTTTCAATTTTTCTTATACCTAGCGCGAACCAAAACCAGTAGGCATGGGCGTGCCTTTAGTCTTCATGACGCGGCCTAAGGGATCTCACCCCGACAGAAAAGACTAAGCTGTGGATCAGCGTAAATCTATGAAATGGCGGAATCTAAAACATATCTACCCCAGGAGGGTACCACAAATCGTGGAGAATCCCTCCCTGAACACTGCTCCCTTGAGCAGAGTTCAGGCAGCCCCTCGGATTCTGGGGGGGGGCAAATTTCGCTCTAAACCTAATCTCACGCAACAGATCTTCCATAAGGGAATGTTCATAAACAGACCTAGATCCAACTCCTACAGTGGCATGCCGTCGAAGGCCCCTGCAACTGACACACAAACCGTAGAGGCTTCGGACATGGAACATACTCAAATAAACGACCATAACGACACACAAAAATGGCAAGAAGAGAAGAGTCGCAAGAGACTGAGAACCAGCCCCGAAATAACATCACGATGCCAGAAACAAACCAAACTGAGCTATTGGCTGGCGGCACCAATACCAACATCAAATATGTTTGCGGAACTTGAAACCACTGAAGAACCAAAAGCTGTAGACCAAGTAACACGCCAAGCAGAAAAACCACCACCTTTCTTCCTTGACAAGGTCAGCAATATCCAGCCCCTAACAAAAATGCTAGGAGACGTGGCTCACGAAGATTACGAAATCAAAATCTTACAAGGTGAAAAAGTTAAAATCCAGGCTAAAACTCCAGAGTCATACTCGACTATCTACAAAGAACTCAAAAGCAGGAACACTGAGTTCTTCACATACCAACCTAAACGCGAGAAAAACTTCAGAGTAGTCTTAAAACGCATGCATCCTTCAACTGACACTGAAGATATAAAACAAGCCTTAGAGGAACTACACCATAAAGCAAACAATATTTGGAACGTCAAAAACAGCAGAACAAAAAAAACCCCTACTAATGTTCTTCCTCGACTTGCAACCAAGTGCTAACAATAAGGATATCTATGGCATCAGATCACTCCTTAACTGTCGTATAGAAATTGAACCGCCAAGACCTAAACGCGCAATTCCCCAATGCTCCAACTGCCAACATTATGGTCATACGCAAAAGTACTGCCACAGACAACCAAGTTGTGTGAAATGTGCTGGACAACACCACACTATAAACTGTCCGAGAAAAGAACGTTCCGACAAAGTGAAATGCATTCTCTGCGAAGGCAACCATCCTGCCAACTACAAGGGCTGCATTGTCTACAAAGAGTTACAAAAAATTAAATATCCCGTCTTGCAATCCAACAACAGAAAGTCCAAAATCTCAGAAAATGTAATCAAAGTAAGTCAAAGAAACGCTGTGCCTAATACAGCAAAGGCATATGCAACAGCAGTAAAAAATGGTCAAAAACCAGATCTAAACAAAGATAATACTACCGAACTACACATGACGGATATTCTTCAAACCTTTAATAGCTCAATACAGACCCTTATGAACCAAATGCTCACAATAACTCAGATGCTAGCAGAACTCATGTCGAAAATTCCAACACATTCTCATCCATAAAAATATGTGTCTGGAATGCTAACGGCTTGTCAAACCACTCAAATGAGTTAAAAATTTTCTTAAAAACATATAAAGTAGACATTATGCTAATTTCGGAAACTCACTTTACAACTAAGAGTTACTTCAAAATCCCCAACTACACATTATACCATACGATGCACCCAGATGGTAAAGCACACGGTGGATCAGCTATTCTCATCAGATCCAACATAAAGCATGACCAATCACAATCATATCAAAAGGACTATATTCAAGCCACGAGTATAGTTGTGTACGACTGGATAAGTACTGTTACAGTATCAGCGCTTTACTGCCCACCAAGACACACTATTAAAGAAGAACAATTCAATGATTACTTCAGATCTCTTGGCAATCGTTTCATAGCGGGGGGCGATTACAATGCCAAACATACTTTTTGGGGCTCCAGATTAACCCTACCAAGAGGCCGCGAACTTTTTAAGAGCGTACAGGCAGGCAATAAGAACGTAATTACAACAGGACAACCCACATACTGGCCTTCTGACAAAGGTAAAATACCAGACATCATTGACTTTTGTATCACCAAAGGTATATCAAAAAACAAAATTTCTTGCTATAGTTGCTGGGATCTATCATCGGATCACTCTCCTATTTTTGTGGAAATTGGGGTGAATGTTACAGAAACAACCAAAAAATGTACATTGCACAATAAAAGGACTAACTGGGACCTGTTCCGTATTCTCATAGATGAAGCTCTCGGCGCACCAATTGCACTTCAGACGAAAAACGACATTGCAAATGCTATTGAATTTTTTACCACTAGTATTCAGAGTGCGGCTTGGAATTCGACTCCAATAGTTCAACATAAATCAACAGAGCAATACGTACCGCCAAACATACTTGACAAAATTAGTGAAAAAAGAAATCTTCGCAAATTGTGGCAACAAAACAGATGCCCTGACACAAAAAAACAATTAAACCACAAAATAAAAGAACTTAAGCACATCCTTGATCAAAATCAAAACGCTGGATTCCAAGCATATCTTGAGGATCTTGATGCCACCTCAGATACTGATTATTCTCTCTGGAAAGCAACAAGAAACATTAAGCGACCGGCATCAACGTTCCCACCCCTGAGAAAGGTAGATAATTCTTGGGCACGTAGTGACCAAGAAAAAGCCAATACGTTTGCTGAGCACCTATCAAATGTTTTCCAACCTCATCCCTACGAAGGCCTACCTGAACACGAGAAGACAGTAACAGAATACCTGAAAGCCTCAAAAACAGATGAACATTCGCCTATGAGATTTACAACGAAAGAGGTCAAAAAAGTAATAGAAAAAGCCAACTCAAAGAAAACACCAGGGTACGACCTTATTACCAATAAAATCCTACAAGAACTACCTGACTCTGGGATAGCAATGATTACTGAAATTTATAACGCCATAGCTAGACTTCAATATATTCCTCCGCAGTGGAAAGTTGCACAAATAATCATGTTGCTAAAACCAGATAAAAAAGCTGAGGATCCAAAGTCATATCGGCCTATAAGTTTGTTACCCATACCGTCGAAGATACTCGAAACGTTAATACTACAACGTATTATGCCTTTAGTTGAACAACAAGGACTGATACCTGACCATCAATTCGGTTTTCGTCAAAAGCACGCCACCATAGACCAAGTGCATAGGTTAATAAACGAAATAGACAAGTCCTTTGAAGCTAAAAAGTATTGTGCGAGTGTCTTTCTTGACATATCACAAGCCTTTGATAGAGTATGGCATGAAGGATTACTATTCAAAATAAAATCTTTGTTCCCCAACTACGTCTATTACATATTGAAATCCTTCTTAGAAGACAGATATTTCCTGGTCAACCAAGGTGAGGCTTCCTCAGGCCTTTATAATATTAATGCTGGAGTCCCTCAAGGTAGCGTCTTAGGACCGATACTCTACTTGATCTATACCTCAGACCTACCAACATCAGACTGCATAACAACTGGAACCTTCGCAGATGATACAGCAATTATGTCCTCTCATGAGGACCCATCAGTTGCCTCGAAAATTCTACAGAAAGGAATAAATAACATCTCAAACTGGCTTAAGAAATGGCGTATCAAGGCAAACGAAACTAAGTCCGTAAATGTCACCTTCACTTTGAAAAAGGGTACATGTCCGTCGGTAACGCTCAACAATCTCGAGATTCCCCGAGCAGACCATGTCAGGTATTTAGGATTACACCTGGACAAGCGACTAACGTGGCAAAAACATATCTTCACCAAACGAAAACAATTGGGATTGCAAATACGGAAATACTATTGGTTAATAGGGCGCCGGTCACAACTATCAATGTGCAATAAACTTCTTTTGTACAAAGCAATACTAAAACCAATCTGGACCTATGGTATCCAATTATGGGGGACAGCCTCTCACTCCAACATTGAAATAGTGCAAAGATTCCAGAACAAAATGCTGCGAATGGTAACTAACGCTCCCTGGTATGTGACAAACGAACAGCTCCATCACGACCTTCAAGTTCATACTGTCAAACAAGAAATTCTACGACATACAAAAACCTATAAAGAGAGGATCACAAACCACCCAAACCGCTTAGCAAAAGTCTTGATGAAGGAAAACCACGCACCTCGTAGACTAAAATGAAAAATACCCCAGGACATACTTAAATCATAATGAAGTAAAGTAGGATGTGACCCAGGTCATATTCCGAGCATGCCATTACAGACACCAACCAACCAGCTACTAAATGTCCCAGTGTGTGACAGAACGTAGTGTTTAATTAAAAAAAAAAAAAAAAAAATCTTATTTTCATCCTAATACTAAGCGGGCAAAGCCTGAGAAATTATTCTGAGGGCGATTTTCTTCAAAGTTGATATCATAACTCCGTAATTTTGATCTAAATTACTTTTTATTTTGACACAGTGACATGTTTGATAACTCAATGCTACGAATAGAATTCGAAATTTGAATTTCATTTCTTATAAGTATGGTCTAAGAGCCGTAGTTTTTTTAAGAAACGCCTATTGATTTATGGATATACCTATGGGGGCTTGACGATTTCAAAATGTTGCTTACACTCCTACACTACTGAACTAATTTTGTACGGAGATTGTTTGAGACCCGGGAAAGGATAGTTTTATCCGACTGCGAAAAAAGGGATTAATGGTTTAGCGCGATAACCAACATCCGCGGGCGAAGCCGCGGGCGGAAAACTAGTTATCTATAAATTCGCGGGAAATCTTTAGTTTCCTGTACGAAAATAAAAATAACAATCAAGTATATGTTTTTGCCAAAATTAAATATGAACATAACTAAGTATGTATCTGTTAGTATATTCGAATCCGTGAGCTTGTGCCTAGCTATACATACGTAATAGTAGCAAGTTAACTAATGTCAGTTCTATATCTATGTACCCACTTATGTATGAATAGATGCGCCAGCGCCCAGCGCCGTTTATTGTTGATGTTTTAGTTACTAGCCGTGTGCTGCAATAAATGCATGTCTGTTGACCCAATTTCTTTCACTGTTTATCCCTGAGGAACCTAGCTCTGCTAACAGTATAATATGTACATTGTACATTCTGACTGCTAAAATTGTTACCTAAATATCTGCCGCCATCTTAGGTATACGAAAAAATGCGATTAAATCGAATTGCCATCAAAAGTCGATTCGATCTACGATCTGATCTACGTAAAGCGAACAAATTGGCCGGATAAATCGAGGAATTATATCGTTTTTCGTGTTAGATACGTAATCTGCGTGTAAAAGAGTTTCATGAGAGCTGACCCATATGATAAACCTATCATTTTTCAACGCATAAACTTTATGAACCGTACACTCTTATCTTATAAGCTTTGCATGACCGAACAAGAATGTTTGAACATAAAGAAAACATTTTTCTTTTTCATTGTACGCAAAGACGTGTTTTATTGTGCCGATTGATCAAAAATATTGCGTTATGTCTGAAAACCTAGCAATGTAAACTGTAATAGAATAGGTATAATTGTTGCTTTCGTGTCATAATTGACTATTAGATATTCAACTTAGCGACGCGAGACGACGCAACAACAGCAAGCAACAACAGCAAGCAACAATAACAAGCAACAACAGTAAGCAACAACAGCAAGCAACAACAATAGCAAGCAACAACAGCAATGGAGCAACTCAGTGGCGGTTGTTCAGCAGCATCGGCCTCGCTTTTGAAATATAAGGTCGCGGGTTCATTTCCCAGTCGGGCCCGTGTGCCCACACAGCTTTGTGTAAATTGTTTCAACATAGATTTTAACAACACCTAGGTTTACAAATGGCCTGTTCATTTAGGTGCCTATGCCCACCGCTGAACATGGGTCTTCTCTCAACTATCTGACCATCAACGATCTTAGTTGAGAGAGTTTAGGATACACGCAGGCCAAGTGCGTGTTGGTTGATATCACATGTCCTTGAATAATTAGTTCTTAGACATGCTGGTTTTCTAACGATGCTTTCCTTCACTGACATTAAGCAGTGGCGATGAAACAACGGACATAAAAATGTGTGGGCACGACCGGGGATCAAACCAGCGACCTTATATTTTAATGGCGAGATCCACATATACCGCTGCGCCATCCCTACGCTGTTCAGTAATAATGCACGATTTGGTTTAAATTTTAAGCAGGCTTGTGTTAATCCGTACAACCTTACCAATATTAATAGGTCACTGAGCTCAACAAATTGTATAATAATTTGTCTTCGGCACTTGGCACCAGCACTATAAACTAGATGTTTAAAACGATTGAGCCAATAAAACACATGCACTGCTATATAATTTATTGCCAACAACTTATCCAAGAATACTGCCATTTGTTGGACACTTAAAAATGAATAAAATCTTTGAAAAGCACATATTCGTTACCTACTAAAAATCTTTTAAAACCCAACAAATGCTTTATACTAACCATTAGCATACACATTGCTTCCTTTTCACCCCTTATGGTATAAGTTTAAAAAATCTTTTCCGACATAGTATTGTCTTAGATTTACGCGAATATCACACATTGAAATAAAACTACTTTTAACGGATTTTATCACGGTTTATTTTATATTTTATCTGCATTGTGTGAACATACTCAAAAAGGCCCCAACCATTACCTGAGATTTGATAAAACACTGGTACTTGTCAAGAAAACCGGATCCTACCAAGAATGATCCGCGAAGCTATTGAAATTAAAAAACATCCTAATTTTAACAGAGAAAATGGTTGGAATATACCACCAGCTTGTTGGAGGTAGTCAGTAATGATTGTGATTAATATTTTTGGACGTCAAATACCTCAGTCCACCCGTGAAAATGAAGTCTGAAAAGACGTCGGGATCTAAAATCTAAAATAAACCGCGATAAAATCCGTTAAAAGTAGTTTTATTTCAATCTTTTTAGACATTCTCATTCAGTAGACGTTTAAACATGTGGACCTACTGCAAACAATTACATTTTTCTCATATGGACCTTCTGATTCAGAGTCAACATTTTATTATGTACCTACCTATACACATGTTATTCTGCGCATTAAAACTTGCTCCGACTTGTTTCCGACGACTAATCGATCGGAAAATGCTTGTAAAAGTTCAGTATTATATCGAAAGAATTCATACTTCCGTTTCTATATTATCTAATATTTTGCATTTTATATCTCTTATAAATATGAAGGCTTTAGAAGGTTTTAGACTAAAAATATCAAGATTAGCAGACAACTTTAGGTAGGCGTGAATAATCGGGTAAGAAGACGGTATTTCAATAAAATAACTACGGCAAATATCACTTCACCCCAATCTCTCGATAGCACAATCTTGATTTCCACCAGTTAATTATAGATCGTTAAGATTACGTTGGATTAAATCGTAACGTGCACCGAGCACGTTATTGCATCTCCACTTCCCGACCACACAACGGTCCAACACACAGTGTCAGCCATTCTAAGATAGCCGCTTCGGTGTTCATTCGTTCGTTCATAATGACATTTTCGAGTGACAGCTGACTTCAAAATGGTAAGACTAAGTAATGGTAAGTAAAGTATAAAATGGGAAGACGCAACACGAAACAAAAGAAGACTGCCATTGCCGTCGGTATAAAGATTTATTCATCGATGTCACTTTCATAGCGACAGCAAGTTATTAATTAGAACAATGGATGATTTTATAAAGCTATTAATTAGTTTCTTACCATGATTCTACATTATATCGATTAGTGTAGGTATAACACTGATATCACTGTAGAAGTAAATATCGACATCGACACACACCGACATCGATTATAAGTACTATCGATATACGTGCGATGAGACGAGTCATGAGCAAGTCAAATCCGTTTCGCTAATTCGATTGGAATATAACCTAACCATGTAATGAAATGAAATGAAAATGTTCTCTATTTTATGGAGTCTACAACTTATCAAATTTATTTTCTTAATGTGCATGAAGTGGCAGCGTTCATGCCTATTATACCCCCAAAGCAGGCAATGTTAGATGCACACTCAAATTACGTCAGTTTGGCAATAATTTGTTATTGAAACAACTTAAATTAGACAAAACCTGATTAATGTTCGCTCATTCTGATATTTGGCAACTTTTTGAATACTCTGCCAGTGAACTAAATTATTTTTCTATACTATCTATATCTATACTAATATTATAAAGAGGAAAGATTTGATTGTTTGTTTGTTTGATTGCTCTATTGTTTGATTGTTTGGTGTTTTGATTGTTTGATTGCAACGCCGGTAAAAATTAGGCTACATTATTCGTACCTTGGTATTAACAAAAGCTTTTAACAGTACGTGTAAATTACTTTTTGAATCATTCAAATTGGACATACCATTCAAAAGCTATCGTACTTATAATATTTATCAAAATTTAAATTTAAGAATCAGAGCGGTTATCACCCTCGACAAAAAAGAGGGGTGTTATAAGTTTGAGACGTGTATTTTATCTGTATTTTGTGTATCTGTGTACAATTTTTTTTTGCAAAGTAGCGCGGATGCATCATTTTAATGGATTTATTTATAAGAAAGCTAAAGTAATAAAGATGAAATATATTCAGGGTTTATAATTCATAGAATTATTTCTACAACAACAGAGATATACACATAAAATTTCGCTAATAGTTCTTTTAAGTGTAAATAAATGTAAACCTCATGTACACAACAATGTATCATTCATGTGGTAGGCAGAGCACCAAGTGTGTATGTAATGATGAGAAATTTAGCTTGGACCACTAAATAAGTACTTTTTTGCCGGGTGGGCGCCGTGCAGGGGTATGTGGGACTCCCATAGGGTACCCACTAAAACCTCCCTGGTGTTTCGCAGCGCATTTATACCAGGGGGTAACGGGAACTACCCGATATCTACCCGTGCGAAGCCGGGACGGGCTACTAGTATTACATAAATTCGTAAATAGTCTTTTCATTCAAACACTTAGATTCTTATTTCACAAAAAAACTTCCGGAAAACTTCAACTAAGTAATATTACTGTTAACAAAAGAAAAATATGATGTATTTCTATTTCTTATAATGGAGTTGTAAACTTTGTTTAAATATTCGTTTTTGTACGAGAGAAGTTTTGAAAATAAACAATCGGATTTTTTAGACAAAAGTCACGTTGGATTCTGTCTTTTGTTGATCGACGAGACTATTGTGTGAGACATTAATATAAATATAATTCACGCCTCTGTATTTACTTTGAAATGAGGAAAGAGGGAAACGAAAAGAGGGAAAAGGAATTGAATATAAATCAAATAAAAATATGAAAAATGTAATAAATCTTTATTTTTTTGAGATATTGAGTTTCATTGTGGCGCTCACAGCTAATAACGTTTTATATCATTTTGTATCACATAATAAGTTGAAAATGTTGACTACAATATTTGTTTGCAGGTATATAATCGTTTAATGCATGCAAAGATTGCAATGTTTGAAAGGTTGGGCGAGATCTTTGAAGGAATGACATAAAAATTTGTAAAAAATATTTTCACTTGTGTAGGTGTTTAAAACGTGAAGATTTTCCTTCAAATTTCTATTGCGCAGTGCATGATGAACCTGTAGAGATAGGTAGGTACACATAGGAACGCAGTTCAACTAATGGTTGACACAAGATACCAATCTATTACACAAGTAGTTTGTACTGTACACAAGAGAGGCAATTTCGTTGAAAGGCTTCAAAGCCCTTTGATTATCCTCTGCACTGGAACCATATAAACATAAGTAAACCTACCATAGTAAAATTAAGCGCCTCTATTACGAATTTTCTATAGTCGCATTTTATAATGTTGATAGGATACAGACAGAGACAGAGTTACTTTCTGTCTTTTAAGCTTTCACACCTAAACAACTAAATAGATTTTGATAAAATTTGGTATGGAGGTCCGGAGAAGGATATTAGATAGTTTTTATTCGACTGAGTAAAAAATAGGCGGAGCCGCTGCCGAATAGCTAGAAAACTATATTTTATCCAACTCCGTGAAAAGAGATTAATGGTTTGGCTCAATAACCGACATGTTATACGCATGCGGAGCATCCGGATTCCTAGTAGCCGGGAAGGGTGTGATGCCCGGCGACCGCGGTTTCCCTGGTGCTGTCGGGAACTAGCATACATTCTAATCGTCTGTGAAACTTTACTTGTGCGGTTCAGGATTTCTACGTAATGTCTCTGGGGCGTTAGGTATGTGACGCCACAGTCTAGCTCCTAAATAGTTAATTAACTATTATTACTGCCTTGATATACATATTATTTTAGAGATACAAGTATCATTAGATATCAGACACAATTATGTAAGTTCGTTGAGTTCTCCATAATTAATACCTAATACACATAGTGTATAATAATATTATAAATTTTGACTATCAGAAAACAATTAGGGAAAGAAGGGCATAACTGGGTCGCGTGGCACGACGGGGCCATACTATAATACAAGTAACTACATGTATTGAATCGGTATATTGGGCTGGCGCGTTCCATCGTAGACTACATCATTGTTTAACATCAGGCAAGTTGTAGTCAAGCGCCAGCTTATCGAAGAATAAAAAAAAGATTGTGATCTTTCGACTGTTTCAATTATGCCTCGTTCACCCTTAAGTAGTTAGGTATGTGACACCTCATTGATCTTGAACTATGTGCCAAGACAATGAACTGCGACAGTATCGTCTCACGTCCTACTACATTATAGTGAAACTCGATATTTCAACGCCTCTAACAAGAACAGTACACGGTAGATTGATTTTACGCAATATATAAAGGAAATATCTGAAATACGGGCTTTTGTTGTGGAAATGTGATTTTTGTGGTGAATATGGAGCTATTGTGTTTGTGTAACTTTGTAACTGCTTATTATATTATATTACTGTAGATGCTATTATGTGATAGGAATATGCGTTTATTTGTAAATAGCGAAAAATATATTTTGATATTAGCTTTGGCCCACGGCTTCGTTCGCGTGGTGTAATTGGGATAAAATGTTGCCTACGTGTTATTCCAGATTATCAATCTATCTTTATGCTAAATTTCATCCAATTCTATCCAGTAGTTTTTGTCTGAAAGAATAACAAATATTTCAGGTACATTCAAACATTCTTACGAACTTTTGGCGTTTATAATATTACTTCAATTTTGATATTTTAAGTTTGAATAAAGGTCTCTATTTAGAGACTAGCGGACCCCGCAGATGTCTGGTAAAGCAGACCTGCCGGGTCCGAAAACAGAATACGACCTTTAAGATTTCATAAAAAATTCTCAAGCTGTTTTGGAGGAGCTTTTTTCACGACCGGGGATCGTAAGGCGAAGCCGATACCGCTACGGCTACGTACAGCTACCTAATCTAGTTCTTAAATGATTGCCTCGTTTTAGGAAATAGCATATTCGCCTCTAGCCGTCGATTTTGTGGTTTCGAATTCCGCGCCGCCGGAGCAAAAAAAATATTGTGACTTTTCTAATCTTCCAGCAATTAGACTTTTCTAATTTTCCAATTTCAAGACGAGAGTGGGACAACACAAGAAAAGCGAGTTAAGCCCTCGGTCCTGCACCTGATCTGTGATTAGTTGTATCGGTTAGTTTTTCCGACACAAATGCTCTCTATATTCCCTTTACTATCAAAGTCTGGTGAAAGATCTGGCGCAAGACCTACAGCTTTAACTGCTCTCCGAGGCACGGGGATTACCCCACCGACTTTCTGACTGCAATGGTGCTGAGTAATTAGAAAAGTGTCAACACTCTTTTTGGTCCTGCGTTGGATTTGAACCCGCGATCCCTGAGGCTAGAATCGATCACGCTACCACGAAGCTACCATTGAGGTTGTGACTTATTTAATGAATATAATAATGTCCATTATTTCAGATTAAATTAATGTGTCAGATAAATAAAGTTAATTATTTTAAAATGTTATCTCAATAAAAATCTATCTATATGTATAAAAATCAATTGTTGTTCGTTAGTCTTGCTAAAACTCGAGAACGGCTGAACGGATTTGTCTTATCTTGGTCTTGAAATTTTCGTGGAGGTCTAGGAAAGCTTTGAAAGGTTAGAAAAATTAGAATACTTGCGAGGAAAACCCTAAAAACAGCCCTTTTCTTTTAAAATGTACAGTCAATTTGAACTTTATTTATCGATTTAGGCAGTAAGAAGTCTGCCGGGTCAACTAGTTATATGTATATGTATAAAAATTACGTGTCAAGTTGTTTCTCCGCGAAGGACTCCTAAACTACTGAATCTTGAAAATTTGATTTGCATACTGTGTGCGATTTGATTCAACTTGAAAGATATAATAATATTATAGTGGGACATATGACACACACGGTCATCTGATCCCAAACTAAGCATAGCTTGTACTATGGAAACCAGATAACTGGTAATATACTAGGTACCTGCACATAATACTTTTCTTTTATAAATATATACTTAAATATAGATAATTGCACCCAGACACAAGACAAACAGACATATTTAAACAAATGTTTGTTTTGGGTAGGAATCGAACCCACGACCTGCGGCGTGAAAAGCAACTATCTTACCGACCACGCCACCGGCCCGTCCGATATGATAGCTTACATCTCAATTTATAGTCGCAATATTATTTTTATTGTTTGACAATCACAATTATATACTCGGATATATCTAAATATGATTGTAACAGATGGCGATCTCTGTTGACTAGATTGAGTAAGTTTTCAATAGTGTGTTAAAATTTATAGTTATACCGACATTTACTCGTGCGAAGCCGGGGCGGCCCACTAGTTCTTTAATATTTCACAGGATAATGATGTCTAAGCAAAATTTCTTTAATTATTTAATGTTCGATGTCAGTCAAATTATCATTCAACTGTAAAAAAAATAATATTTTTAATGATTTCGAGTGTTAGAACGTCTTAAATTAAGTATTTTATAGCTTGCTAGCTTTCCGCCCGCGGCTTCGCCCGCGTGTATGTCGGTTATCGCGCCAAAACATTACCTTCTTTTTGCGCAGTCGGATAAAAACTATCCTATGTCCTTTCTCGGGTCTCAAACTACCTCCATACCCAATTTCATCCAAATCGGTTCAGTAGTTTTTGCGTGAAAGCGTAACAAACAAACTTACATTCGCATTTATAATATTAGTATAGATAAGTAAAGTGTAGATATAAAAGTAAATAGTATAGGAGTAAGCTATTTGACGGGCCAGTGGCGTAGTCAGCAAGATACTTGCTTTTCACGCCGCAGGTCGTGGGTTCTATTCCCACCTGAAACGGACATTTGTGCGATGAACTGCTGTTTGTCTCGAGTCTGCGTGTAATTATCTAATGTTTAATTTTACAAAAGAAAAGTAGTAAGTATGTATATGTAGTATATATATACCCCGTATTCATAAACGTCTCAAAAGCTCATTATAGCTAAAATCTATTTAATATATAAAAATCAATGCCACTATTCGTTGTAATTTTATAACTCTAAAACGGGCTTACCTATACAAACCAAACGTTTAGGCATTGTTCGGACTATTTAGGTTTACGTGAAGTTTGCACAAAATCGGTTGAGCGGTTCTTTATTTATCACATTTTTTGTAAATTATTGAGTGGGCTGAAGCTACCCTTGCGAAGCTGGGGCGGGCCGCTAGTAGGTTTATAATTCAATTGTCTTTGTTTGTCATCTTGACATTTATACTAGCACTGATAATATAATACTATACTAATACTAGTAAGAAAGAGACAAACTCCATTTTAACTAAAAGTTCTATAAGATTGTTATGATAATTCCGTGACTTTTAATGGAAATTTTAAATTATCTTGATTATATAATATTTTCGAACACAAGACAGAATATGAAATATAATTTTGATAGTCATCTTGTCTCCCGGATGAGAAGCAACGGCCGCGTTACAACATTGGATGGTATATAGCATTATAGTATTCTATTATCTGTGGTATATCTGGTCTTTTCCGCCAGATAAAATAATAAGTATTGATTTTTAAATGAACCGTTTATATTTTGCCTCTCTATTTTACTTTTGTGCTCATCACAAACCAATCAAATTGTAATCAAGAGGAATTTCATTACTGAAACGCTGCTAAAGGGTCAATAATGTCAATATTGGTACACGCTAGCGAATTTACTCATTATAACTTTAGCCATAGGGATGGTTTTTGAATGGCAGTATTCGGAGTATCTATTGAAAATGTAAAATAAACCTATTTGTACCTAGAGATGGGTAAAGACTCAGTAAATACTGTCACGTGAGTAAATACTGAGTAAATACTCTTTTATACTGAGTATTTACTAAAAATCGACAGTAAATACTTTTTTTCATTTTTTATCACATTAATTGGTTCTTTCCAGGAGCTTGACATAGAAAATACGACCCATTGAGGATAGGACCCGCTAAGGATTTAATTTCTTTAGCTAATTCATACAAATGCCGAACCAATGTAACTTTTCCTTGTAATTTTTCTTAGTACCTAGTTAGAAATGTGCTTGAAAATAGATAAGTTAGCTAGGTATTGCTTAAATTTGATAATTTCGTACCCAAAAATATGAAGTAATTATAACACACTAAAGTCCATATCACCAACCACACTAAGAGGCTACTTAGGTAAGGTTTCTTTTTTTTACATTGAAGGGATATAATGTTTTGCATAAAACAATAGAAGGTATGCGACTTGCTATTAGTTTCTCTGTCACTTTTTTGAATGAAGTTAGAAAATAATAGAATCAGAGGCAAATTCAAACAAACATCAAGGACATGCTTATTCGTGTTCCTCAGTCGTAGAGTGCGCTCGTGTGTGTTTACGTTGTAAATCCATTTTGAATTTGACTTATTCTTACGGATCCTATTCTGGTTTATTGATTCTGTAGGCATAGGTACTTACATATAGGAATAGAGCAAATAATTTTAATTGAACTATCATAGAGTCCTGAATTAGACCAACTGATTAACCGATTCGATAAAGTAGGTAAATCTAATTTTAACACACACACACACACGCGCGCTAATATTTTAAAATGACAAAGTAACAATAATTAAGGTATGCAACAAATATATTATTTTCTTTTTCTAATAGTAGGTATACTAAGAACTAGAAAGCTACCTTTCCGAAATAATTAGATAGACCTTGCGCGGTATGCGGAAAAGGGCGAGGCGAGGTAGCTGAGGCAGAGCAAGGTCCATCCTCTCCAAGTGACTCTCGACTTATGAACGACGCAGGCACTTACAGGCTATGCATGGGAGTTTTTGGTATTAGATACCTAAATCGCCTCGGACGGGAGAAGTCACCCGAGTGCCACCAGTTCGGGGCTGAAGGGCATGGCGCTGCATACGCTGACCAAGTGCCCGATGTGGCCGTCATAGACTGGTCGCGATGGCTGGGATAGAAGAGAGGGTGGCAAACATCGTCCCGCTCCGCAGCTTCAGATGCTGGCCGGCGGGTTAGCCCACTGCCCAGGCTTAGCTGCTTAGAGCTGGAAACCCAGCTGGGTCTTGCTTACCCTTGCTACAAACAGGAGTACCACTCCCCCCGTGTCTGTCCAGGGTGAGGAGATGCTAGAGACATTTCCCTTTAATAAAAGAAGTGGCTGAAGCTGGCTAGGAAATGGAATGAACTACGTTTTAACATAGCACAGTTGTAGAGAGCTATATGTCTAGTTCACTTGCCAGTACGGCTGAGATCTAGTCCCTTAGAGAGGCCATGGTTGAGCGCTTAAACTTGTCTCTTAAATCTGTTTCCGACTGGGGTGACGCCAATCTAGTCAAGTTTAATGCTGCTAAAACCCAGGCGTGTCTATTCTCTGCTAAAAAAAGGCCATTCAATTGGTTCCTACTTTTCAAGGTGTACACGTGCCTATTACAGACCACCTTGAGCTTCTTGGCGTCAATATGACTTCGACCCTCATTTGGCCCGTACATTGAGTCCATGGCCCAACTAGCTGCCAAAAAGCTAGGTGTCCTCGCGAAGCTGCGTCAGTACTTCAGGCCGAAACAGATGCTCGAGCTATACGAAGCATAAGTTCGTTCATGCATGTACTGCTCGCATCTTTGGGTTGTGTCAGCTCAATACCAACACGAGGCGTTAGAGTCTATAGTAAGGCGAGCCAAGAAGCTTATTGGCAACGAATCCCTCGTCAAGGCTAAATTGAAAAGTCTCGAGCATCGCCGCATAGTTCCTAGTCTTTCGGTCTTTTACCGGATACACTTCGGAGAGTGTGCGTTGGAATTACACAATCTTATTCCCCCATCCCCGTTCTTCCATTGGTCAAGTAGAGGTACGGCTATGAGCCATCGTTATATGGTGGAAATTCCAGGGGTACGCACATTGTGCGAACTGCCAATTTGTGGAATCCACTGCCGGCATCTATGTGTTCCAATAGCTATGATCTCCCGGTTTTCAAGTCACGAGTGAACCGGTATTTACTGGGTAAGCGCGTTCCATCGTAGACTGCATCATTGTTTCACATCAGGCAAGTTGTGGTCAAGCGCAACCCTATTTTAGGATAAAAAGAAAGTCAAAGTAACTGAAGGTCACACATAGTATAAGTTGTTTTGGTGGTTCGTCATCATCATCGGCCTGTTGCAGTCCATGGTTGGACATAAATCTCTACCAATACAATTCATTTCACCCTGTTATCGGCTTGCCGATTATCTTTCGCAGATCGTCACTCCACTTAACTGGAGGGTATGCTATACTACGCTCTTCAAAACGCAGTCTACTCAGAAAATTGCTTACTTTTTCGTTCAGTTTCGGCACTTTTTCTGCCAAAAACGGAACTGGCATAGCAGCTGCATTTTTCTGCTGAAACTTGCCGCAACCGAAACAGAACTTTTGGTCGGTCACTAATTTATCTATTTATATAAAAATGAATCCCTATTTCCCTTGGTCACGCCATCACGCGTGAACGGCTGCTTTCGCTAATTCTGTTTTTAGAATATTTCTTGAAGTACGAGATTGTTTTTTAAGAAAAAAAGATAAAAATAAGAAATTGGGAAAGGAAAATTAAATAAATAAATAAAATAAATAAATATTCTGGGACATTAACACACACGGTCATCTGGTCCCAAGCTAAGCAGAGCTTGTGTTATGGAAACCAGATAACTGGTATATACTATACATATAATACTTTTCTTTTGTAAATGTATACTTATAATAGATATATACACCCAGACTCGACACAAACACAAATGTTTTTCATCACTAATGTTTGTCTCGGGTGGGAATCGAACCCACGACCTGCGGCGTGAAAAGCAAGTATCTTACCGACCACGCCACCGGCCCGTCGAATTAGAAAGACAGAAGTTATCCGAAAGAAAAAGTCAAGGCCGAAAACTGGGCGAGATATTATAAAAGGAAAGCCGAAGGAAAAGCAATTAGTATTCATGACTTAAACTGCCGTGGTTATATTTGGGTGGTTATATTAGGTAGGTCTGAGACCCGGTAGATGGCACTGCTTTACCGGGCAGGACGACGTCAACCGGGTCCGTTATTTATAGATAAATTTTAATCCAGAGCTAAAAAAAACCATCATGCTCATCACACAAAGATTTGTTCGGGGCGGGAATCGCACCCCCGACCTCCGGCATAGCAGTCAGTTCGCAAAAAAGACACTTTACTATTGTCAAAAGTATTTACTCATGCGTTAGAGTAAATACTCAGTAGAAATGAGTAAATACTGAGTTTTTACTATTTACTCAGTAAATACTAAAATAGTATTTACTCACCGCCCATCTCTATTTGTACCGAAAATTCGTGTAATTATGCGTATTTTTATGTTCACCATTTTTATGCTAAACCCAAGGTCCCGGGGTTTAAATAGTGGGTCGAGCAAAAATATCTTCATCGGCCTATTCAAGTCCACTGCTGGACATAGTCCTCTCCTAAAGAATGCCACTGAGCACGATCCACAGCTTTTCTCATCCAGTTCTTGCCAGCCGTCCTGTTGAGATCGTCACTTCAACTAGTCTGAGGGCGTCCTACGCTACGTTTGCCAATTCGTGGTCTCCACTCAAGAACTCGTTTACCCCAGTGGTTAAATTGTGTAGCAATAAACGAGAATGGGTCTGGTGGACCTATCCCACTAACGTCACGTAGGTACCTATCTCATCTCGTCTATATCCTCACATACCACCAATGTCCTTATAACGAGTAAGTAGGTGCAGTGAGCAGCGGTGGCGCAGCGGTACAGGCCTCGCCTTAGAAAAATAAGGTCATGGGTTCGAATCCTGATCGTGCCCACACATCTTTGTGTGAATTGTTTCATCTCCCTCCACTGCTCAATATCAGTGATGGAAAACATCGTGAGGAAACCGGCATGTCTGAGACCTAATCATGCGAGGACATGTCACATCCACCA
Source organism: Meganola albula (assembly GCA_936450015.1). Lineage (NCBI taxonomy): Eukaryota > Metazoa > Arthropoda > Insecta > Lepidoptera > Nolidae > Meganola > Meganola albula. Next base: position 3,424,638 of record OW388155.1, on the reverse strand, counting down.
ACCCGCAATTGGCCAGCGTGTGTGGATTAAGGCCTAAACTCTCTCAACTCATAAGATAGTTGTGAGAAGAGTGAAGTGAGGTGCAGTAAACTTTAGTAAGTATGTATTTTTAATGGGACAACCCACCACCGCAATCCGGCCACTGCTGCTGTTAGCAAAAAACAACAGCGGCGTCATGAAAAGACTCGGGGTTGAACTCGACCAAGTCCCGGGACACATAAACTGAAAATAGGATCCCGCACGAATTTAATCGGAAAGATAATGGAAAAGAAGAGATGGAAAGTTAGACTGTACACTTCTCCCCATGAAATCAGGAGACAGCATAGCGAAAAAATAGAAGTACCTAAGTGAAAACGTCTGGGCCCCGATTCTGGCGCTTTAGACATGTGTCTAATAAAAATGGCGAATTCTTTTGTTTTTCAATTACATCCGCAATTTTTTTCGACGTTTGCGCGCTTTCGACATTTACCTCTAGTAGACAAATGTCGAAAAAATGTGCAACAAACGCTTTGACTTCGATGTGTGACATAAAAAGCAATGTTTTTCTCAGCAAAGATTTTAGAAGCACTTCAATGAGAGTAGACCACAAAAACCCAACGATTATGATAAGCTGACCTAAATCCTACAATGTATGTCAGCTTGATCCCATCGCTCACGCACAGGAAGCCATATTGTGTAGATTTGGTTTCACAGATTTATCACCACTACTGTAAACATGGCTTTAGTCATATAACTGCCATGGAAATGCAGAATTTCATGATAACATTGAATTTACTTTTTTTTAATTCTGCGATAGGCTGGCGCTTGACTACAACTTGGCTGATGTTAAGCAATGATGTAGTCTACGATGGAACGCGCCAGTCTAGTATACCGATTCACTCGGGATGTATGGTGTCACCAGACTTCGCACCGGAACACGGCAAGGCCGCTTGGCGGTGTGGCTTTGTCTGGTGGGTGGTCACTAACCACGGCCGAAGCCAGTTGATTGCCACCTGAATTGCACCACCCGGGGATTCAATTATAGGTGAATACCCACGGACGAAGGTGACTCAGCCCCTTACCCGTAGGCGTAGACAGATGTGAATATGTACAGCGGAAATACAGGGTGCAGGTCACTGCCATGGAATTTCGCTAGTCTTCGATGAAATTTAAATCATGAAATTTTTTATTAAATATTTATAATATATTTTCAAATATAACAAAATACAACGTAAATAAACCTAAATTCTAACTCAAAAATCCAGAGATAATTCATCTAACAGCAATATTATAATTTCAGTGTAAAGTTGTTTAAAAGTCTAGGTTGAAAATGTATTAAGCATAAGTGCAAAATAAACATAAGTGTTAAGTAGATAAGTGCGTATAAGTGTCAACTCACTGCTCCATTAGTCATTCTCATTAATGTTTTTGAAGTACCTATTGAAACCAGTGCCGCATTAAGTACATAGCCTGAGTAGCATTTGCTACGGGCTCCGCCCAAAAGAGGGCCCCGCGTACACGAACCTCTATACATTAAAACTTACTAGGCAGTAAGTATAACAGTCTGAACAGAAGTTTAGAGTACAATTTGAGTAGTACGATGCGTAAGTACCTATTACCTGTTAATATGTGGCATATTACAGAAACGAATAGCTCAATAGCTTTATTATTTTTTTATTTGTACATTTTTTTAATGTTATCATTTTCCATGCCTACATTGTTATAAGATGAAAAAAAATCCTCAGATAAAAATGAACTAGCTGTTGAACAATCTGAGTAGTACAATTAACCACTTTTACACTAGTGCCCCTACAAATGATTTGCTACGGGCCCCGTACTTGTTTAATCCGGCACTGATTGAAACTAAAATTTTGTGTGACCTCCAGAATCACTAATGAGCAAATTATTATTTCAATTATCGAATTTGTTATATCAGTTTAATAATTTGAATATATTTAAATGATCACTTAGCTTTAATAAAATTGTCACTTTGACACATGTGGCTTATTGAAATTGAATTTTCGGTTTAGTAGAGCGATTCATTATACGAGTAGGTATTTTTGAAGTAAATTCAATTTACATAATATCATTCGGCTCTACACAGCCGTGAACTTTTTTTTTTATAGATTGATGGAGAAGAGTTTCGTTGGTAAAGTGGTTAGTATGTTTGGCCTACCTGTTAAGGGTCCCCAGCAGTGGCGAAGGGTGAAAATTTGAGAAAGGGAAGACGGAGCAAATGAAATGACATGTATTTCTTAGTTACGGGGGCTGAGTCACCTTCGTCCGTGGGTGTACACCTTTAATAGAATCCCCACACGTGGTCTCCGGGTGGTGCAAGGCTTCGGCCGTGGTTAGTGACCACCCACCAGACAAAGCCGCACCGTCAAGTGGTGTTGCTGTGTTCCGGTGCGATGTCTGGTGACACCATGTAGAGAGGGTGGGTCGGAATTGTTCCTCCTTTAAGGTTTCTAACCATATGGGGGTGCATTCCACTGCCACCTTCTCTTGGATAATCATTTGAGTGGATCGGTATATTGGGCTGGCGCGTTCCATCGTAGACTACATCATTGCTTAACATCAGGCAAGTTGTAGTCAAGCGCCAGCCTATCAAACAATAAAATAAAAAAAAGTAACCTTCACGGACTATCAAACTTACTAAGAAGTATGTACTGCATTTTTTATGCTGTTTAAAACTTTTGGGCTTTACATAATATTTAATTATGAACGTTATATTGACCATTTCCAAAAGGGAAGCTGGTGGGAATTGTGTTAAATAGACGCTTCGCCACTGGTCCCCAGACAAAGTGACGAAACGAAGCGATAGCGAAGGTAGGTTGTCAATCCCATACAAATTCTTTTCGATGTCACATGTCCTAGAATGATATCCAGTAATTAGTTCTTATATATGCCAGTTTCCAAACGATGTTTTTCTCCACCGATATACAATTCACACAAATATGTGTGGTACAAACGGGGATGGACACTGCGACCTCGTATTTCACTAGAAAAGTGCAAGGTAAATTTTTCAAAGGTTAAATTTTAAAACCTAATTTTTCAGCATGTACGGGAGATTTGTGTGAAAAATAGTCGAACCCCAGAAAAGGATTCAGTACACTTCCAAAGAAAAGTGTCCCTCGTTAACTGTCAATGGAAATCGCTTTCAAAAATGACGTGGACGTTTTACCGCCGTATTGGATCGTCAGATAAGATGGAGAGCCACTCTCGGACCGATTTCGTGACCATCAATCGTTGCATCGTCACTTACTGTTGAACGCGACTGTCCCGGTTATAAATCGTTTGCGGATTCTATGGTGAAAGTGCTTTTTTCTGTGAGTGTACTTTTCCGTCGAATTTGATGAATCAAACTTATCAAGTTTGTTTCACAACTACTTTATAATACGACCTGGAAACGCTATACTATACTTCAAACTAGACATTCTTCGTCATTACTAATGACTATGTGAAGTCAGAAATTAATTTGCGTTATATTTTGATACGATTTTGATGTACTAAATTTTCGCAAAAATTTCGCGTCGCGCAACCCTACTACAACAGCAATTTTTCTGAACTCTCTTTGACTTAATAAAAGATGCGACAAATGAATGACATTGGCGGTCTCTTCATAAGTTAGGGTTGTCTAAGAAAAGAAATTAAAAATTATATGTTAATTTTGTAGGGGTTCTTTTTGACGTGACGTCTTATAATTCGATGGAGCCGGCTGCACGCACGAAAAAACATGACACATACGGCGTTATCTCGCTCTGAGGCGTTCCATTTAAGGCTTGAAGTGCAAGCGAGAGCGCGGAAAGAGCGACAAAGAGGCACAATCGGCCCCCGCGTTCGGCAGCGTTCGACAACTGTCTGTGACATCTCTCCTACTTGCGCGAGTGATACGTCCGCGTGGACAGCTGATAAACAGTACAAAAATAAAATTTTCTTTTTGAAAAATGAAACCATTCCATCAGTATTCTCTTAAGACGTTATCACGTTCAACTATCGTCAGTAAACCGACTTTACAGACAACCGATTTTTTTTCCTTATTGATTTATTAAAATTTGTACATCACTGTACTAGGCTCAAACAACAGAGAATTTAAGTTATGATATACGCTTCCCGGTACACCTTGTAGACAGTTAGGGTTTTCTAGGTAGTCTGTGATAGGGTATGTACCTCACACTAGGTAACCGTCAGATCGCGTTGTTATACTGTCAAGTTAAGAACATTTACTTTTTAACCGTAATATAGAACCTCATTACACTTCTACCTTCTCACTGAAAATCACTCGTAATCAAGTGACTTGCTATACTGGGTAAACGCATTCTATCGTATACCACATCATTGTTTAACATTTGGCAAGTCGATTCAATGGAAAAATGACTTTTATCAAAATTTTATTTTTTAACGTGCCACTTGTACATTTAAAATAATGATGAAATTTGACTCGATTTTTAAAGTGAAGTTATTATTCATGCACCATTAAAATGTCGTTATTCCATTTAATCGGCGAATTATAATTAAACAGGACTTCCCCTTTAGTGAAGATAAGTAGGTATTTATAGGCTGACCGTTTAACTCGCGTATCGCCATCTGAGGTACAAAGTCATAAAACATTAATTAAATCTCTTATAGAACTATTTAACCACAGATAAAAGTAATGTAAGACTATTCGTCACTAATATCCATATCGCTTAAATCATCATCTCTGTCTGTGCAGCTTGAGGAGTCAGAATCTTGGCGATAGGCGATACGCGAGTTAAAACGGTCTATCTATAATTCCTCTCTTCCCTTGCGCTCAGAGACTTTAAAAGAACAAAGCAACGCTAGCTAGATAGTCAGACTTAATTAACTCATAATTAATTTAGCTCTAACAAACTCGTATTAATTGTAGTGTTTGTAAAAGGATCTCTAAAGTTAAAACAAAGCAAGAGCTTAGTGTTTGCTGCAAACGGTTTGAATGAAAATATATTTGAGAATAAGTTCTAAGCAATTTAAATTGCGTTTGCTCAGCTGCAGTTTGAATTATATACTATTACTCTTTATACACATCTGCGAGCACATCAGGTGGCCTGTCTAGATAAATGGACATAGTAATAGGAATAAACTGGTGGTAGACTTCGGCCGTGATTAGAAAGAGAAAGAGAGAGAGAAGAGGGTGGGTCACAATTGTTGTTCGTTTATGGTTTCTAACAATTTAGAGCATCATTCCACTGCTATAAATCATTCGTAATCACGAGTGAATCGGTATATTGGGTAGGCGCGTTCCATCGTGTACTACACCATTGCTTAACATCGGGCAAGTTGTAATCAAGCGCAATCCCATTTCAGAATAAAAAAATAAAATAGAATGTATGGGATTGACATACAGAAATCTATTAGTTACACAGAATCCTATTTGTGATAGATAACTATCACAAATAGGAAGTTATAGAGATTTATAATCTGCGTAGGCGTGTTCACAGCTGGACATAAGTCTCCCCTTTAAAACGTCACAGCGATCTGTTACCGGCCATCCATCAGCTTCCTGAAATTTTAACAATGTCCTCAGTTCACCATGTAGCGGGCCGGCCGACGCTGCGGCGCCGTTTACTTGGTCACCATCACCACTCTAGAATCTTTATTCTCCAACGTATATCCACTGCCACTTCAACTTTCCACTTTAATCGCTATGTGTATTCAGTTCTTCTGCGGATTTCTTCATTGTGGAGCTTGTCAGGCAAAGAAACTTCGAGCATTGCTCTCTCCATGGCCCGTTGTGCTACCGTGACCTTGTTTATACGACCAACTGTGAAAGATCACGTTTTGGCTGTGTATGTCATTACTGGCATAGATTATTTATTAATGTTTGTGAGATTTTAAAACTTTAGCCGTAGTAGTAGCACAGATAATATAATACTATACTAACTAGTAGTACTGTGAAAATTTACGTTTCATTTGTTTTGCGACAGTTACATTTTTGATTTTGTTTTTTTTTTGTTTTAATGTAAACGGCCTGTCATAATTTTTTTATTTATGTCAACATGAAAAGGTCTTATTCATAAGAATCATATAGTAATATGCCTCTCTAATTAAAATGGGCTTCGTCTCTTTTTTACTAGTATAAATGTGTAGATTACAGACAAAAAGAAACGAATTATAAACTTAATATGAGTTTGTGAATACGGGAGCAAATGTAATTTTTTTTTAATATTCATTTGAAAGTACTCCTAAGTCCGCTAATGTAGTTTGATTAGATAGTTAGATCCATATAACCACAGATAATACCTATACTATACTATTACAGTGTTACAATAAAATTTGGAAATAATTAATAGCCAGCCTAAATATAATTTGCTTTACTTTGTAATTTGCTTCAAAAGGATATTAACGGTATTTAGAGGCGTTTGAAGTATTAACTATAGGATTTACAGCACCCGTAATTACTACCTACATTTTAATGCGAGGCACGAGTCTGTCTTGACAAAGTTTAACTTCGAATTTATGAACCATTTTCGCAAAGCATGATTTATTAACTAACTTGTTTTTTTGTTTAACGCAGGAAACATCAAAATTATTTTCGTAAATACCTATTTGATTAATCTTTTTCTAATAAAATTACTGCTCTCCACTTTTGATGGACCTAGCAAACGTGGAGCGCCTATTTCTACTCCCTTTTTAAAACTACTGATTCATATTAAATTTGGTAAAACTGCTAAAACAGTCATAAATTACTGTTCTCGACTATAATAACGCGCGGAAATACGGTTTTTGGTGGAGGAGATTTAACCACTTATAGCACAGTTTTAAATGCTCACGCATAACAAAGAGTTATAGCATCTTTACAAATGCTCACGTAAAAAAAAAGCTACACATAAACACAAAATATGGACATATTACAGTTCTTGTATCTCGGCAGGAGGGGAACGTGTGCTCTTAACAGTTCCTGTGTTAAATTATCTAAGGTAATAATATTTATTATAGGTATCACACTTACACACAGCGCTATCTAGTCCCAAAATAAGCAATTATATTTGCTTGTGTTATGGGTACTAGGTCTTATATATAAATACATACATTTCATTCTATATATAAAAATGAATCCCTATTTCCCTCGGTCACGCCATCACGAGTGAACGGCTGGACCGATTTCGCTAATTCTCTTTTCACAATATTCCTTGAAGTACGAGGATGGTTCTTACGCAGAGAAAAAACAATCTTCCGAGACGGCTTGACCGATTTTTATGGTATCTTTTATGTACCTATATTCGATAGGTCTGAGAATTGGTCGTAATTTATTTTGGGGCCCGGTAGGGGGCACTGTTTTACCGGGAAGGATGAGGTCTGCGGGGTCCGCTAACTAACGATCTATAACTATAGATTAATTACTCCCAGACACAGAACAACTAATCGTGATCGTCACACAAAGATTTGTCCTCGATGGGAATCGAACCCACGATCTACGGCGTAGCAGTCAGGGTAAAGATCAAGTTTAACAGTTTGTTTCAAGGTTCATTAGTAGGTAATCCTCTTATATTAGTTATAAGAAGTTCTTCCAGGCGTTCAGATAAATGGCTCGAGGTCGCTGCCACTCGACTAAGTCGTGATCAAGTGGGCTACTATTGTGCAGAGACATAACCATACAAACTCAAACTAAGAGAACTGGTATGAGAGCGGAGTAGCGGGTTATTGTTGTTGCTAAGGGGCATAATGACAAAAATTACTTTGAACTACTGAATCTAGAACAAAAACTAATTCTAGGTACTCATATACATAGAATACAAAGCATCACTTCAACCCTTTTTAGTGTCCCACAGCTGGGCACGGGTCTTCTCTCAACTATCTTATGAGTTGAGAGAGTTTAGGCCTTAATCCACACACGCTGGCCAAGTGCGGGTTGGTGGATGTCACATGTCCTCGAATGATTAGTTCTTAGACATGCCGGTTTCCTCACGATGTTTTCCTTCACCGATATAGAGCAGCGGAGATGAAACAATTCACACAAAGATGTGTGGGCACGACCAGGATTCGTTCCCGCGACCTTATTTTTCTAAGGCTAGGCCCGTACCGCTGCGCCACCGCTGCTCGCTCGAATACAAAGCATGCGCCTGTATTTTTTAAATTCGGAAATAGGTTTGCGCCTGACTACAACTATGTAGCTACTATATTGTATTTTTTTTATTTTTAGATTTTTTATACCATTCATATGTTATACTCATTTTGTGTTCTCTTAATCATATTCTTCTACTTTTGACGTGACAACGTCTTATAAATTGGTTTGCCGGGTGACACTTCAAGAAACTGCGTTACGCTCCGCTCACGTTATGCGCTCACAATGAGAGCGAGTGAGAGGCACGCGTCCCTTCCACTCGGGCATGGTTAGCCCGCCTAAGAGCGAGAGAGACAGACATAAAAAGTGAAAGGCACGCATCCCTTCCACTCGAGCACAGTTAGCCCGCCTAAGAGCGAGATTCTTTGTATAAATTAATGTTTTAAATATAATTCTTTGTATAAATAAATGTTTTAAATTGTTACTATTATTTCATCCTTCTTCCTACTATACGAATGAATATTCACATTAAAATTATTTTACCACTCAAAGTCGTTGTCACGTAAAACTTTCGCCCGTATACCGACTTTACAGGCAACCAATTTTTTTATGTACTTATATGTTATTGCAATCGACATGTATATAAAAATCAATTGCTGTTCGTTAGTCTCGCTAAAACTCGAGAACGGCTGAACGGATTTATCTTATCTTGGTCTTGAAATGTTCGTGGAGGTCTAGGAAAGGTTAAATTTTTTAAACAATAGTTTAGGTCTTTTATTTATTGATTGAGGCAGTACGAAGTCTGCCGGGTCAGCTAGTTGGTAATAAATACCGTCATAACATAAAAGAAAATAAATAAATGTATGTGGCCGATACCGATTCATTCGTGATTACGAATGATTTTCGGTGAGAAGGTGGAAGGCTAAGGCTGTTTTGGTTAGAAACCATAAGTTGACGTTAATAGAAATAAAATTATAATTAATTTCATTATTTTTTCTTTTTGAACGTTGTTTTTGTTACTATAGCGTGCGTGTGCGCTCACATTGCGGTACACACGCTTAGTTGTAGCCGCTGAAATAGTAATTATTTTTCTTTTTGTTTTTTCTTCTTTTAATCGTATTGTAACGAAAGAGACTAGTCTCCACAACACAGGGAATCTTAGCGTGGAGGCTAGTATTCATAACTCACTACGATTGTAAGCTTTTTGAAACAATAAAATATATTTTCATTTTCATTTTCATGAAGTCTACGATGGCACGCACCAGCCCCGTATACCGATTCACTCGTGATTACGAATGATTTTCGGTGAGAAGGTGGCAGTAGAATGAGCCTCGATATGGTTAGAAATCATAAGGTGCAAAAATTCCGGCCCACCCTCTCTGGTGTCACCAGACATCGTACTGGAACACGGCAAGGCCGCTTGGCTCGCTCGGTGTAGGCAGAGGTGAATACTACACACTATTTGCAGGCTCTGTTTAGGTCCCATTCGTAATAGGGAGCGAGGCTACAGACGTTCATCGGGCACAATTACAAACTTTGAGCCGCAACTAAGTACGTGTAAAGGAACATTTCCAAATAAAAAGTGATTTTTATTTTGAATGTTATATCTTTAATGCTCCACCAGTAAAACCATTTTTTATTCGTATGAAGTTCAATTGAAAGACGATTTATCGTTTACTAGCTTTCCGCTCGCGGCTCTGTTCGTGCGTATGTCGGTTATCTTATAACGCTAAAGCATTAACCTGTTTAAGCGCAGTAGGATAAAAACTATGCTATGTCCTTCCCCGGGTCTCAAGCTATCTCCATACTAAATTTAATCCAAATCGGTTCAGTAGTTTTAGCGTGAAAGCGACAGAACAGACAGCGATAGAGAGACAGAATTTCTTTTTGCATTTCTTGTAAGGATTGAGGAATGAGTCACCTTCGTCCGTGGGAGTGCACATTTTATCAGAGTCCCCACATCTGGTCCCCGGGTGGTGCAAATCAGGTGACAATCAACTGGTAATTATGTTTACTGCTAATTAACTGGTAGTAGGCTTCGGCCGTGGTTAGTGACCACCCATCGGACAAAGCCGCACCGCCAAGCGGCCTTGCCGTGTTCCAGTACGATGTCTGGTGACACCAGAGAGGGTAGGCTGAAATTGTTGCTCCTTTATGGTTTCAACCTTAAGGAACCTCATTTCACTGGCACGGTACCTTCTCACCAAAAGTCATTCGTAATAACTAGTGAATCGGTACATTGGGCTGGCGCGTCCCATCGTAAACTACATTATTGCTTATCAAGTAAGTAAGTTGTGGTCAAGCGCCAGCCTATTCTAGAATAAAAAAAAGATTTGTGTAATAATAATTACAATAGTTCTACTAATGTTCTCTACTCTCTTATGTGTGGGTTTATGTTCATTTGTATACCCTAGCAAAATTGATAGTCCATCGACTGAATATACAAATTAACGACTCTTTTTTTAATCGTGTTTACGAGTGATTTTCAGTGAGAAGGTGGCAGTAGAATGAGCCTCCAAATGGTTAGAAAGCTTAAAGGAGCAACAATTCCGATCCACCCTCTCCGCTTGGCTGTGTGGCTTTGTCTTGTGGGTGGTCACTAACCACGGCCGAAGCCTACCACCAGTTGATTGTCACCTGATTTGCACCACCCGGGGACCACGTGTGGGGATTCAATTAAAGGTGACTCACGGACGAAGGTGACTCAGTCCTCAGAGCGTACTCTAGACCCAGCGATTTAGGCTGAGCGTTGAAATGCCAGACAGTTTCATAAGATTACAGAGCTAGGTTACATACTAACTCAACAACGTAGTAACCTACATATTTAATAGGTGGCTTCTAAATTTCGCTTGGTGTTCAAAGTGGCTCTTTGTTTGCGGAGGAGAGTGCTCTCCGTCGCGTCGTGTCGCCTGCCCACGACACCGTCGACAAACAATGGTGACACACTTACCATAAGTTCGACCAATATTGTTCATGAGTATTCTTAATACACGTATAATAGAACACAGAGTCCTGAAAAATCATGTGATACGTTTTTTTATTTGTTAATATTCTGAAATCGGCTTGCAATTATTTTGTTAAATTTTTTTTAAACCTCGATTTTCGCGCGTTTGTCATTTGTCTCTAATAGATATTTGTTGAACAAAAATGGCGATTTATTTTGTTTTTCAATGACATCCGCCATTTTATTCGACATTTGCGCGCTTTAGATATCTATCTCTAATAGACAAAAAATGGCGGATCTCATTGAAAAACAAAAAAAATCGCCAGTTTTGTTCAACAAATGTTTATTAGAGATAAATGTCTAGAGTGCGAGAATCGAGGCCCTCATGTTAAGCAATGATGTAATACCGATTCATTCGTGATTTCAAATGATTTTTGGTGAGACGATGGCAGTGGAATAAGCCGAGAATGCTCTTAAAGGTTAGAAACAGTATAGGGACCCAACAGACATCGAACCGGAATACGGCAAGGCTGCTTGGCGGTGCGGCTTTGTCTAGTTACTAATCACGGCCGAAGCCTGCCACCAGTTTATTGTCACCTGATTTGCACCATCCGGGAACCACGTGTGGGTGTTCAGATAAAAAGTGCTCACCCATGAAAGAAGGTGACTCAGCCCCAAAAAAAATTTGGTCGATCGATATATAAAAAAATTGATCGTTACTGTTTCATTGATTGCTGTGAATCTCCTTCTTTTTGAAGTCGATTAAATGCAGTTACATAAGTCAGTCAGAACTATCTGTAAACGTAAGTACAGAGTTTACAGTGTTTCTCAGAATTGGCCGTGTCATACACAGTACGAAACAAAATTGGACGTATTAAAATAGAAGCTCTATCTTAGATAAATAAATAAAATAGCCTTTATTCAGTAGTACAATAGAAAATACTAAAAAATTACAATATAAAACTTAAATAATAGACTGTTTGTTTACTCTCTGCAGATCTGTTTGCCAATCGGCAAAGGCCTCCTCCAACCTTTTCCATTCTTTCCTTTCGTTAGCCACTCTGTTCCACATCCTTCCTGCCACTCCTCGAATGTCATCATCCCATCTTTTTTTCGGTCTACCTCTTTTCCTTTTGCCTTCTCTGGGATACAACATTGAAACTTTCTTACTTTTTAAGAAAGTAAGAACCTCCTTCATAATGAAAATAAATGGTTTTGACTTTGATAGCAATTTAGTAGTGAAAAGGTTACATTCAAAAGAATTGCTTTAACATTTTTAATATAAGCTCATTAACATTGTATTAGTACCTACCACAGAGCTGGCCATCGCCCACCCCGCTCCGTACCGTGAAGGATCTTTAATGATAAACAGTTTTATACTACAGTTTTTTTGCAATGTTATGTACCTTGTTTAGCTGTGTGTCAGTTTGATAAGCACCCGGCAGGCACACCTTCGAAGCCAGGTCAGCGAAACTGAAAATGCAGTCTGTTTATAAACGAGATCATGTAGACGAAATTATACTTGATTGTATCTAATCATGTTTAGAGAGAATGGTGCAGCTTACTTCTTTTAAATATTGGTAGTTTTTTTGGTAAGCCAAAGCAGTAGCAACAGTAGTGGGACTAACAGTGTATGGATAGCAGAATCTAGAAGTATAAAGATACAAGGCCATAATTCATAACGAGGTAGTATTAACATAAACATCTGGACTAAACAAAGCATAAATCTTTACTACAAAACTCCAAGACAGTGTAGTTTTGAAGTGCTGAAAATGTCTAAAAATTTAAACACTGTTGTTAAGTGCAATAATCGCTTTGGTCAATTAAACTGCTTGATAGCGTCATAAATATTATAGCTAACGAAGTGCTCTGCAGTAAAACGCAGACATTAAATACTGCAATATTGCAAAGTACTTAGTTTTAGTTTTGCAGTGGATTGGATATGTAAATTCAAAGTCTCTCAGTGAGCAACGGAAAGGGTTATGTTCTGAAGCTCACTGGAAGATCGGACAGAGAACTATAGGCCGACCGTTTAACTCGCGTATCGCCATCTGAGGTACAAAGTTAATAAATAAATAAATAAATAAATATTCTGGGACATCAACACACACGGCCATCTGGTCCCAAGCTAAGCAGAGCTTGTGTTATGGAAACCAGATAACTGGTATATACTATACATATAATACATACTTTTCTTTTGTAAATATATACTTATAATAAATATTTACACCCAGACTCGACACAAACAAAAAAACAAAAAACATTAATTAAATCTCTTAAAGAACTATTTAACCACAGATAAAAGTGATCTAAGACTATTCGTCACTAATATCCATATCGCTTGAGACATCATCACTGTCTGTGCAGCTTGAGGAGTCAGAATGTTGGCGTTAGGTGATACGCGGGTTAAACGGTCGGCTTATAGAATAAATGACAGTCAGGATAAACTAGGTGAAGTGACAATGGGTGGTCTTATTTGCTGAATAACCGGCGACTTTAGGCCCAACGAGTTCTTGAGTGGAGATCACGGATTGGCGAACGAAGTGTAGGTTTGTAGATAAGTAGTAATGATCTCTGTATAGTGGCTTGTAAGATATTTAGAAGTTTGACCTTTGTGTTTGTGTGTCTGATAGGTTTGTTATTTCACACAAACCAGGTACCTATGTAATACCTGTGAAACCTGGTTTTACCATATGGTTTAATAAACATGATTCCGCGGTGCAAAAATCAGAATTCTATTAGTTCGTATTGCAGGTTTTAAAAAATATTGAACACATAATTCCGTTCTTTTTGCTTTTACGAATTATTAATACTGAGATAAATTATGGGTTGGGATTTATTTGCGGCATATTATCTAAAAACGCAGAATTTAAAGAGCAATGGAAAGAATCACGTTGGAAATCATGCTAAGTGAAAGAATCCAAAATCAGGAAATAAGAAAAAAGTCTACAGTAACTGATGTAACAACTCGCATAAACGATCTAAAATGGAGTTGGATACGACATATGCTACGTTGCAAAATAAATAGATGAAGCAAGTCAGTAACCATATTGTACACAAGAGGAGACACAAGAAGACAGGGGCGTCCAAAAACAAGATGGAGTGACGATATCCGGCTAACTCTAGAACCGCACTGGACTAGAGTTGCAAAAAATCGAGCTCAATGGAGAAAACTAGAGGAGGCCTATGCCAAGAGGCACGCCGAATTGCGATCGAAATCAGAGAGATAAAATGTATAAAACTAAGTGTTAAATTGTATGCAGTTCGGAATAAAAGGGCTATATTGTTATCTAAAAACTACAATTAACTGTTAAATTTTCGCATAATTACAAGACAGACTAAAAAATAAAATGAAGTCATCCTGCCTACTAGAGTGGTACAGTAAAGGCGGTAATTTCAGTAAAGGAAGTAAACTCTATTTATTGTGCCCGTGATTTGTTTTGTAGGTAGCAATTAAGTAACCTTACGATGGTAATAAGTCTCGGAAAAGGTCGCTATTTGGTATCAGGAGAATTAGTTTTTCAGTTGCGGCTTACAGTTGAGATTTATGTTGCAAGAAATAGGTAAGGTACATAAAGGCCTTTTATAAGGACTTAAAGCCAAGATCACGGTCTTACCACTGCTACTGATGTAAGTCAGGACTAACAGCGGCGCTCACGAAGAAATACACTTCCCACTTCAACCCCTTTTTAATGTCCTACCGCTGGGCGCGAGTCGTATCTCAACTATCTTATGAGTTCAGAGAGTTTAGGCCTTAATCCACATACGCTGGCCTAGTGCGGGTTGGTGGATGTCACATATCCTCGAATTATTAGTTCTTAGACATGTCGGTTTCCTCACGATGTTTTCCTTCGCCGATATAGAGCAGCGGCGACGAGACAATTCACACAAAGATGTGTGCGACTGGGAATCGAACCCACGACCTTATATTTCGAAGGCGAGGCTGATACCAGTGCGCCAACGCTGCTTAACGAAGAGACTAGGGAGCTAGAAACCTCACGCGTTCTTATTTAAATAGAAATATTTATGTAGTAGAAGTAATTGAAAAGTTTTGTGGTCCCCTTTTAACTGATGGTGAAAATTCGTTCATTACTGAAGGGCGGTGAATCAACGAACTAGTTAATTTAACCGTTGATCTCCTGTTAAAAATTTACCGTTAACATAACGGTTTCTGAATCAAATCCAATCATTTATTATTTGTCAAACACAGGTAGTTAAAAACAAAGGGAGATGTAGATCGCTATGTTTTGTCTGCGGTTAGACATACAAATATGGGTCGTATTAATAAAAAACTATTATACAATACTATAAAGAGCCTCTATTATAAATATTAATATTTTTCATTCAAAAAATCATCAACTTTCAACGAGTTGAATTCGACAGCGACGTTATTGAATTTAGCTCGAAACTTACGTTGGAAGTAACAGAGAGTGACGGTTGAATTGAAAATCAAAGAAACGTAACAATAAAATATCCGATCAGTAGATGTAGGAACTCTGTAAACGTCGTAACGTTGAATAAGAAACGTTTAATGTTTAAAAGGATTACAATGAAAGTTGTTGTTAGCTGTTATGCTAAAAGTTGCTTGGCAAAACAAGCAATCAAAATCATTCTCATCAGGCTGTGTTGAACCGCTCGTGCACGCTTATCATCCACCATTAGTTAAAGAAGTAACTATGCCTCGCGACTTCTCTGTTATATTTCGTCATGTTTCGTCTATTCCTTCTAAACCCTCTCGCCAGAGAGTTCATAAATATAACTAATCAAGAAAGCTAATTTCCAGCAATTGTATGCAGCACTTGCTGCCACTGATTGGACTGATGTGACTAGCCGAGTTGAAGTAGATAGTGCGGTTGATGCTTTCTACGCTAAATTATACGCTATTATTGAACAGTATGTATCTACTGCATCCGTTTGTAAGCCATGATGCGGCAATAACCCACAAATTGACTCGCAGATAAGTGACAGTTGTGTCACATGTGGTTCCCGTGACCCATTGGTATAAATGCTCGACAGAACACTCGGGAGGTTTTAGTGGGGACCCTTTGGGAGTCACATACCCCCTACCTTGTACCCACACAGGGTGGAGATCTAAATAGGATTTCTCCCAGGCAAAAAAGGTACTTAAGTAATAAACGGGAACGGGATAAAAAGTCCTACATTCGTCTCCTGGTTCTAAGCTATCTCCCCACCAATTTCCAGACAAATCGGTTCAGCCGTTCTTGAGTTATAAATAGTGTAACCAATATGACTTTCTTTAAATATGTCTATCTCAAAATTTACACCACCAAGAAGGGTCAGACTTTGTACTTACTAAATATTTAATTTATTTCAAGGACTCATCTTTACCAAAAGTAAAGATGTGTCTAATATTCTGAGACTTTAAAACTAGTCCCGAAAATCTTCACTTATCTTGCTACTCAACCCTCGGTAACCTCTAATTACCGTGAAGTAATTTTCCTAAACCCTTCTACTCTCATTCGGGCTCTAATCTGCTAATCTGCTAAATTGTCTGAGAAACGTACCGTCTAGACAAGATTCACCAATGTTAAAACCTAACGTTTACGTGCTAGTTCAGACAGAGAAATTCTGGCGTGTTCAAACCGCTTGGTTCTAAGCACCATATTGTGCAGTGTAGTGTGAAAGTTTACCAAGGATATCATTATAATAGGTAAGCACCGCAAGACTCAACTAGGGCTCTGCACCGGACACGATTTCAGTCTCCGGACATTTTTCTCCGGTTACTCATAATCTCCGGAGATTCTCCAGTGTGCCGGAGATTTGTAATGAAACTTTAATCATAAAAGTAATCAAAACTTTAAAAAAAATCAAAGATACAAAATACCTTTCATAAATAATCTAATGACTAAAAATAATCTTAATTAAATAAATATAAATATAAATATTCTGGGACATTAACACACACGGTTACCTGGTCCCAAGCTAAGCAGAGCTTGTACTATGGAAACCAGATAACTGGTATATACAATACATATAATACATTTCTTTTGTAAATATATATACTTATAATAGATATTTACACCCAGACTCGACACAAACTCAAATGTTCATCACTAATGTTTGTCTCGGGTGGGAATCGAACCCACGACCTGCGGCGTGAAAAGCAAGTATCTTACCGACCACGCCAAAATAAATCAACGTTACGAACTGAAAGTTAAGCCAACATCAATGGTGATTGATTTAAACTAACAACCAAAGGTTTTGGTTAAAAAGCACAACATTTTAACGGCATCTGGTAACAGAGCACTACGCCTGTCACCTAAAAAGTTAAGATGTAAAATGTACTTAAAACAGCAACGATTTCAATACATTTGAGTAAAGGGATGTATATTTTAACTTAAGTAATAAATATCCGGAGATTGATAAAAAAACTGATTACTCGCTACATCGGTAATCTCCGGAGATTCACCGATTTTTCAGGCTCTGAAGCAAAGCTCTAGACTTACGGAGCGGTTACAATCGGTACGTAATCCGCCGTGTCCGAACTAGCCACAGACTAATATGATGCTAGCGAACTATAGGCCGACCGTTTAACTCGCGTATCGCCATCTGAGGTACAAAGTCATAAAACATTAATTAAATCTCATAAAGAACTATTTAACCACAGATAAAAGTAAGTAACACTATTCGTCACTAATATCCATATCGCTAGAATCGTCATCACTGTCTGTGCAGCTTGAGGAGTCAGAATCTTGGCGATAGGCGATACGCGAGTTAAAAGGTCGGCCTGTAGCACTAGTTAGCGCGTAGTTACGTACGTCTAGTTACGTCTCAAATTGTAAAATAACACAGGAACCTTGTAGTTATCGGTACAGCCTATTCAAATCTCAATATATAAGTACATAATATTCTCTTTCTCTCTTTCAATTAAAAAAACTGGCAGTAGATAGCATTCGTTTTGGTTCTTTATAATCATATAATAATAATTATGTTCTTATATAGTTATGTAATATATAGAGCGCTTACCTACTCACTTCGTTTGCTATATCTAAGTATTTTGCACGCAACATTGCTATCTTGTCGCACAATGGTATATTTCGCGGGCTTTGGTGTGAGTTACACGTTTACTTATTTTGTATCTAATTTAAGTGTATTTAACTTTTTCTAATGTGTAACTGTTTTATGTCCCAATAAAGAAAAATAAAATAAAATATTAATAGAAAGAAACAGAAAGCTAACGCTTTGACGCTTAAGTCAGCGCAGCGCCACAAAAGAAGTCCCGCGGCTAAACCAGACACATACTTTCTTACTACAAAATTGACAGTTGTCAGAAACTACATTGACACTACCGCTACGTTCGTTTCACAATTTCTGTCAATTCAGTTCACTATAAGCCGTATAAAAAGATTTCGTTTTAAAAATCTAGTTGACTTTTAAATCAGATAATTAGAATTTTGGTGAAATCTGCTTGTTAGATAATGTTAGGTTATGTGACGTCAAAGGTCTTTCTTGGTGCGTTTTAATTAACTCTCTGAATTATATAGGTACATAGGCACTATCCTCCACCGGCGGCTTCGCCCATTAGACCTATATTTTATATTATGCCTAGCTATTGGATAAATAGTAGTCTACAGCCTTCCTCAATAAATGGGCTATCTAACAGTACCTACAAGAATTTTTCAAATCAGTCGAGTAGTCCCTGAGATTAGCGTGTTCTAAACTCTTTAGAACTCTTTAGCTTTATAATAATAAAGATTAATGTATTTTATGATTACAATGTTTAATATGTCATTACTTTAAATATTATTTATTATATTGCTATTGATTTTTCACGAGGAAAAAGAGCAAATCTGTGATTTTTTTTGTAAAGTTACAAAAAAATCATAATAAACACTAATTAACATATTTTCATGACGCGCCGATCATGTTACGGTGCAGTTGCAATTAAGTTTTCGTGTTAGTGAAAAATGGTATTCTTTTAATTGTTTAGCTGTCATAACTAGTCTAGAGCGCTCGCGTGACGCGAACTTGACGCGAGTGTATCTAACAGCGCAGCGGTTGTCAAAATTACGAGAGTACGAAAAGGGCTGTTTTGATCGAAACTTAACTGCAACTGCACTGCAACTGAACTTATTTAATTACTTGAATTAGCCTACAGTTTTGAGTGAAGTGAAGTGATCCGACAGAGAACCAGAGTAATCGACGTAGCTCACCGGATTAGTAAGCTGAAGTGGCAGTAGGGTAAGAAGTTCTTGAGTGGAGACCACGTATTGGCAAACGTAGCGTAGGACGCCCTCAGACTAGGTGGAGCGACGATCTTTGCAAGGTGGCTGGTAAGAGCTGGATGAGAGTGGCCGCGGATTGTGCTCAGTGGCGTGTTCCAGGAGAGGCCTATGTCCAGCAGTGGACTAGGATAGGCTGATGATGATGACAGTTTTGAGTGTTTAGTATTTTCGGAATCAGTTATTATATTTTACTGATTCCAACAATATAATATCAGTCAGTTACGAAAAGAACGTCAGATGCGACCATTTTCTTTATGACGGCATAATATTATAGGCAGATACGGGCCTCTTTAGTGCCCATTAAAGAGAACTTTATTATTGAAAAAGTTGTTTATGTACAAGTTTAAAACGATTTGAAACTGAAACTTTCACGCCTGGTAAAGCTATAGAAAAAAAAAACGACCGTACGATATGTCAATGCAAAGCTAAAAAGTGACAGTTACGCCCCTCCCTCTTCCTTCTTCACCCCCGCTAGAGGATTGTCACTCTCATGTCACTACTTAATAGCTGTCAGGGGGTGGCGCGCCTGAAACCATAGAGTACTATTTACGTATTTTCTCACTATTGCAGGGTACATTTAAATAGTTTGTGGTAGGTAAAGCCGTTCGTTCCCGATTCCCAAAATGTAAAAATCCGACTACCCCTCATTTAATTACTAAACTATGCATGACTGCCATTACTGTTTGTGTCATAGATTTGGGATACCTATTGTTATGGTTTGTTTTGTGTTGAAGTATTTGCGTTGATTAATTTCTGTACATTATTATCAACTCATTTAATAATATTGTGATACAACAAGAAGAAATAACTGTGTGTTCTCAAATGTGTATTCTAGCAACAGGACGCTACATAACATTGATTTCTATTGAGTGTTGAATAGTATTCAGCCTCTTTAGTTGTCAAAAGTTTTCTTCTACTGAAAAACTAAGTTGGTTACCATGGTGCTGTTATTCGATTCTCTCTATTGCTGTCATTAAAATAAAAATTGTCTTAAATTATCTATAAATTGTGCAAATAAAACTAAAGTAATTTTGATAGTGATATTATTTTGTTAGTCTCTTACAGTTCTGCTAAAATTATACACGTTAATAATTTCATGTGAGAAAAGAAAATCGTTATCAAAGTGTACGACATCAGCGTTCCTTAAAGAAATTTTTTACTGTGAAGAATCTTGATTAGTGAAATTAATAAGACTGCATTAATTGATAATAGGGTATAAAGCGAATGTAAAAATAAATTAAAAGAAACTCGGTAAATAATCCGTTGTTTTTTTATTCCTTCCAGTAAATAAGGCTATGGTAAAAAAACTAAATATTTTAATTTCAATGCTGGTAACACTATTGTGGGCGCAGCTAATATTTTATTTTTTACCGGCAACATTGTACAGACTTAATTCAGGCTCATAAGGCAAAAGTAGCCAGAGCCCAAATCCTTAATTAAAAAAATTACTTGTCAATTTCTAACTTTGCAACGGTACATGAACGGCAAATGAAACATGACCGTCTGAACCGCTAGGTTCTCTTAGTAGTCTGTGGAAACTTTGCATTGTGGTCACAAAATATATTAAATCATCACTCCAAACAAATAGCTTTTGTAGAATTGTAAAATAGATTTTTTGTTCATCTTAATATAAATTACAACTCTCATCATCACTCCTCTTGCCTTTTTCCCATTTCTATTGGGGTCGGCTCCCACAATAACCTGATGCGGCTAGATACCAGAATTATACGAGCGACTGCCATCAGACCTCGAAACCACCAGAATAGAACCAGTAGTCGTGATGGTTAGACCAGGTGTCAGATTATAATGGCTTCTGACTACATGTAACGATTGTCATAGATGTGTTAAATAACAACCGGGACCGACGGCTTAACGTGCTTTACGAGTCACGGAGGGTAGTCTCTTAACCAACCAGACACCGAAACAAATCTTTGTTGTTACACAAATATTGTCCGGGGCGGGAATTGAACCAGCGACCTGCCGGGCACAGTATAGCCCAATCAGACGGCTTAACACCGCTCGACTACCGATGTCGTCTATAAATTACAACTCTATCCTTACTTAAATTATAAATACGAACTACTCTGTCTGTCTCGCTTTATTTCAAAACTATTTAGCCGATTTGGATGAAATTTGTCGAGACCAGAGATGGGCAAATGTCAACCCATTTTATAGCAAATTGATATAATTCAAAATAAACACCCACAAAACCCTGCTCGTGGGTCATTTTTAGGAAATTTATGGGGGCTTATTGGAAATTATCCAATTTGCCACAAATGCAGGCATTTGCCCCTCTCATGACAGTCCAATCACGCAAACTAGGCGAATTTATGAGATGTCGAGTAGAGCTAAACAAGCCCTCTCCAACCTATTACTACCTATAACTGTAATTGGGTACATGGCGCAACGGTATCGGCATAAAATAAGGATAATCGTGCATTCGCATTTAAATAAATAAATAATATAGTGGGACATAACACACACGGTTATCTGATCCCAAACTAAGCAGATCTTGTACAATGGAAGCCAGATAACTGGTAATCTAATACATATAATACTTTTCTTTTGTAAATATATACATAAATGTTGATAATTACACCCAGACACAAGACAAACAGACATTTTAAACAAATGTTTGTCTCGGATGGGAATCGAACCCACGACCTGCGGCGTGAAAAACAAATATCTTACCGACCACGCCACCGGCCCGTTTTGAAATATAAAGTCGCGGATTCGTTCCCACACATCTTTGTGTGAAGTGTTTCATTATCCCTGCTCAATACCGGTGAATATCCTAAGGAAAACATTAGACATGTTTTCCACAAATATTTCGAGGACTTGTGATATCCAACTCGCACTTGGTCAGCGTGTGTTGATGAAGGCCTAAACTCTCTCAAGTCGTAAGATAGTTGTAAGAAGACCCGTGTATATAGATAGACCGTTTAACTCGCGTATCGCCTATCGCCAAGATTCTGACTCCTCAAGCTGCACAGACAGTGATGATGATTCCAGCGATATGGATATTAGTGACGAATAGTCTTACATTACTTTTATCTGTGGTTAAATAGTTCTTTAAAAGATTTAATTTGTTTTCTAACTTTGTACCTCAGATGGCGATACGCGAGATAAAAGGTCTACCTATTGTTGTGGGACTCTAAAAAGGGTTACGTGAAGTGATAGAAGTGTATTTAATGTTTAAATGCAAATCAGCATTAAGTGGTCTGAAGTTACACAAATTATTCCTCTATTTAAATTTAATTTCAGTAGTAACATTGAAACACCCACATAAGTTGGTAGAGTTGTAACATTTGGGTTGTCAATTAGCATAGCGGATCAAAAGTTAGGTACCTAATGGAAACAGGTGTTGAGTTGTAGTTTTTAAATGTTAAATTATTGTAGTGGGGATTAAAGTTAAGTGTTTTTTTTATGGGTGCTGAGTCACCTACATCCTTTGGAGTCCACCTTCTTAACCCAACACCGCAACTCTGCCATTGGTACTCCTGTAAGCCAGAATCAACAGAGGCGTCGAGAAAAAACTCGGCATTTGAACCCGGCCAAGATTTTTTTGTTCTGATATAGGCTTGCGCTTGTCACAACTTGCCTGATGCTAAGCAATTATGTGGTCGACGATAGTACGCGCCTGTCCAATATACCGATTCACTCGTGATCACGAATGATTTTTGGTGAGAAGGTGGCAGTGGTATGAGGCTCCATATAGTTAGAAACCATAAAGGAGCAACAATTTTGATCCAACTTCTTAAATGGTGTTACTAGACCGAATGAAACATGTGGTTTTTTTTTTAAACTAGCCTTCTAAGGCTAAGGTAACTCATTTCACACACCCTCTGGGTTCTGTAAAATGAGTTACCCAATATTATAAATCTGAAAGTTTGTATGGATGTGCGTAGATGGATGTTTGTTGCTCTATCACTCAAAAATTATTGGACGAATTTGGATGAAATTCAGCACATGGATAGATTATAATCTGGAACAGTACAGGGCTTCACTTTTTTAATATCACGTGGACGAAGCTGCGGGCAGAATTAGCTTCTGCCCGCGTTGAATAAAGTATGAACATAGCTATATGTACCTACCTACCCAAGATTATTAAATATTACTGAGCAGATAACCCTTTACTTCGCTAATTAACTTAAAACTTATTTAATTAAGTGAAGTATGTCTTAATTTATCTCGTATAATTAACCGCGGAATGATTAAATTAAAAGTGATTTATAACAACCTAGATTTGTTTAGCTAATAAAATTTGGTTAAGTGCTCAAGTACCTTCTAAGTACAGGTCAGTACAGTAACGACATGAGACTTCTATAAACCGACGCTAGCCAAGCGTCGCGTCGGTTGATTGATGTCTCAGTGCTTGAGAGTTCGAGAAGACCCGTGCCCAGCTGTACTACACTAAGAGGTTGTTAATATACTTTTTTAGCCCAAAAAAATAGGAATACATTTATTTGCCATTCTTTACGAAAATACCTGAGAGCGAATTGAAATGCTTATGTAAATCAGAGCGGGATCTCGGTAATGCGGTAGTATATTCTGGCGGTGAGTAAAAGGTTAAACATATCTCTACTTATTATACGTATGTAGTAAAAACTACTCAATCGGGGTTGACCAGGGTTCGAACTTGCTATTTATATTTCAAACCCGAGTCCACTCCAACCTTGTAAAAATACCAAGTCTATTAAATAAGTCCACGACTCTATTCTCGGATATTGCTAATGTCAAAATGTTGACAAAGTTCACCTCTGCCTACCTCGGTTACACAGGCTTGAGTTTCCTTTTTTATTAACCGCATAAAAATATTGGACACATGGGCAAAATAACCATTGGCGCATTGCTACAACGAAAATGTATTAATACTACAAATCTGAAAGTTTGTGAGTGTGGATGTAATGCATTTACTCAGTCAGGCAAAAATCATATCATCACCAGCTTATTGTAGTCCACTGCTGGACAAAGGCTTCTCCTAAAGCAAGCCACTGAGCACGATTCGCGACTACTCTCATCCAGCTCTTACCAGTCACCTTGCAGAGATTGTCATTCCACCCTTTTTTTGTTTACCAGGAGAAAATCCTTTATAGATCCAGAAAGGATTTATATGAGACTCCAACTGGCTACCCGAACTACAACCCCTCCGGGTGTTCCTTCGAGCATCTTGGCCAGGGTGTCACGGAAACCTCAAGTGACACAACCGTGACAAAATCATCACTACACCTAGTCTTAGAACTTCCTACGCTAGGTTTGCCAACCCGTGGTCTCCACTCAACACCCAACGGCAAGATATCACCGACAGATTAATTAATTTATTACCTAGATATACATAAACACTCTTCATCAAGGTAGAAGGTTTTTTTGGTTAACCTGAAGAAGTAATATAGTTTGTTCAAATTTTTTTGGCAAGCCGTTAGAAAAGAATAAAACCGACTTTACCTATTGTTCTTCGTGAAATATATTTTACACAGACAAAGTAGCGGGCGACAGCTAGTACAACATAAATGTCATTTCAGTAATCCTTTGGGCCTGAGGCACAAACAAAACTGTTTGGCTATAGAGCACAGTGGCAGGAGGAGCGAATAGCGATTATATTTTTCATTAGTTCTTCAGACAAGTGTAGTCGCTGTACTAGTCGTTTTTGCGCAAATATATTTATTATCTACATAAGCATAATACAAATTTCCGGCTATATCACAGATAATATAATACTATACTAGTAGCTATATTATTACATTCTGTTTGATATGGGATTAAATTCTCCACAATTCCTCTATTGCTTCACTCGTAATTGATTGGATTGATAGCGTAGATTGAATTGATAGCATCCTACGTGAAGAAGCTCAGTGCTCGAGGCCAAGCCTCGGGACATCTAAATAATAATAATAATAATATAGTGAGATAAACACACACGGTCATCTGATCCCAAACTAAGCAGAGCTTGTACTATGGAAACCAGATAAGTGGTAATATATTACATATAATACTTTTCTTTTGTAAATATATACTTAAATATTGATAATTACACCCAGACACTAGACAAACAGACATGTTTAAACAGACGTTTGTCTCGGATGGGAATCGAACCCACGACCTGCGGCGTAAAAAGCAAGTATTTCACCGACCACGCCACCGGCCCGTCAAATAGTTTTACATCGTGCAGTAGTTATAAATATAGTTGGAGGATTCGGAAAGACTAACTGGGAGCCCATTTCACGCAGTCGGAACAAGCCTACCTACCTTAATTCTGTGACATATTATCTCTATGAACTATCTGCGCACCAAATTTCATCAAATTCAGTTTAGAGGCTTAGCGGCGAAAAGGTAGATGTACTTGACTTTCCTTTAGACCTGTTAGATATGAGCGCAGCAACTGTAAATCGCTAGCCGCGTCGCCCGTTGCCGTGTTCTATGGCCTGCCAGTAACCGTGGCCGAATAACTTTGTAACTGCATCTGATATGCCATTTTTTATCGCAAAACCCGGGTTGGATTTCTTACAGAGTTTCAAATAAGTTTTTAGCCCGTATATCAAAATAATAAGATTTATCTATTCAAGTAATCGTTTTGGTGTATTTTGTTTTAGTGCTAAAATATTGTCAGTACGGCACGAATGGTAGTCCCTCAACCAACTAGACACCGAAACAAATCTATGTTGTTACACAAAGATTGTCGCGAGAATCGAACCCGCGACCTCCTGGTCAGAGTATAGCCCAAGCAAACGGCTTACACCGCTCGACTAGCGAGGTAAATTTTTAAAACTACTTAAAGTAGTTAATTCTGTAGTTCTCAAAAGCTCAATTAGAAGTTAAATCTACCTTTGTAAAACTAGAAACGTTTTGTAAGCGAAATTTGTCTAATTGTGTTTGTTGTTCAACATGTTTTCAGGTTGAACA
Source organism: Meganola albula (assembly GCA_936450015.1). Taxonomy (NCBI): domain Eukaryota; kingdom Metazoa; phylum Arthropoda; class Insecta; order Lepidoptera; family Nolidae; genus Meganola; species Meganola albula. The sequence continues at coordinate 3,398,546 of OW388155.1, read as the reverse complement.
AAGGTTTCACAGGTTTGGTTTAATTCTGTTTGTTAGTTAACTAAACTTAAGGATTTTTTACCTAACTATAACTAAATCTACAGAGCGGAACACCTTGGATCGCCAAGGTCACTCCAGGAAGCCGTCGGCAACATAAAGGGTCTGCTAGGTTTTCTCCTGGAGCTGGGCTGGCAATAGCGTCGCCAGCCCAATCACGCAAAATAGGCGCTCATACAGGACGTCGAGTTAAGGAAAACTGCCCGCTCCAGCTAACTAACTAACTAACTACATTTAATAGCGGTATGGGCCTCGCCTTAGAAAAATAAGGTCGCGGCATCGAATCCTGGAGGCGCCCACACATCTTTGTGTGAATAGTTTCATCTCCGCTGCTCAATATCGGCGAAGAAAAACATCATGAGGAAAACCGGCACGTCTAAGAAATAATCATTTAAGGACATGTGACATTTACCAAAACGCGCTTGGCCAGCGTGTGTGGATTACGGCCTAAACTCTCTCAACTAGTAAGATAGTTGAGAGAAGACCCGTGCCCAGCAGTGGGACACTAAAAAGGGTTGAAGTGATACGTCTATTTATAACAAAACTAGCGACCCGCTCCAGCTTCGCACGGGTGCAATGTGTTATACAGTATTATATTATCTGTGGTTATACTTATATACCTTCCTCTGGAATCACTCTATCTATTAAAAACCGCATCAAAATCCGTTGCGTAGTTTTAAAGATCTAACCATACATAGGGACATAGGGACAGAAAAAGCGACTTTGTTTTATACTATGTAGTGATAAGAATACAAATGACTAGAAAATTAATTAAAATTAACAACCTCAATATAACTGGGGCGAAACGATATTAACTCGCGTTTAAAATATTCGGTCGCGGGTTCGATCTTTGGCCCGCACACAAGTTAGTGTGAATTGTTGCATCACCGCTGTTCAATATCGGTGAAGAAAACATCGTGAGGAAACCGGCATCTCTAAGAACTAATAAGAAAATTTAGCGTCATCCCATTTAAGGCCGAACGGCTCTAATAAATCACTCACTGAATACAACTGAATACATATCGGAAATATCCTCATTCAGCTGCTGTCAGTCAATCAATAGTCACTTCATCTAGTTTGAGAACGTTTAACGCTTTGTTTTCTAATCCAGGGTCTCCACTCAAGAACTTATTTACCCCAACGGTCGGTTCTGCAGCTAATAACGGCCGGCTCATTGCCACTTCAACTTGCTAACTCAATGTATTATTTTAGATTGAGAGAACTTTAGTTCGCTATATAGATCATCTCCTTCACAGTATCTCTGGACATTTCTTTCCATTTTTCGATACGTATATAATGGACTATATAATGGACCTATGGATGGACAAAATATAGTTGGGTGCGTGGTTGGATATGTATATGTCTAAGCGCGTAACCTAAAAAGGTAGCAAGCTGTTGCCTAAATTGATGATCAGATGTCATAATTTGTGATAACTATCAGCCTATCAATTGTCAAACTCACAAGACTTTGATGGCATTCAGTTTGCTTGTCTGTGATCGTTATTGCTACGTTGAGGTCAACGTCTATGTGGTCGGTTGGGTGAGCACGTGGTGTGAGGAAACCTTATTTGATCTCAAAAAATGGCATCCATTTCCATCCAATCATTTAGTGGATACCTGTGATTATAGAGGTGCTATAATCATTACCAAGTTGTTGATTAACTTTCTGTTGTGTTATTTTGTGTCATGAAGAAGGGGGTGTATCTGATGGTCGCAACCTGGTGGGTTCGCCGACATAGGTATATTATTTTTTGGAAACTACTATCATTTGGTGAAGGGAAAAACCGCGAGTGAAAGTTAGTTACAATTAGAATGAGTGTCGAGAATACACGTTTCATAATAATATGATTCATTAAATTAAGCGCTATCTGCGAATACTGTATCTGAAATACAAAATTCAGCTCTACGTGTGTTGTTTTTAAATTAAATTTTGCCTGACATAATGCTGAGTAAGCGGGAAAAAGATGATTGCTTAATTACATGTCTAGATTGAAGATACTTATGCTTTTATAAATTAAAGTCTAGTGAAACGAGTTGATTTTAATTAAATTTTAACACTGCAATTGCACTGTACATTTACCCCCTTTTTCATAAATGTCTTATAAGCTTAATAAAGTTAGCTAAAATAGGGTTATAATTTGTTTGTCTTTGTCTGTCATCTTGACATTTATACTAGTAACAAAGAGACGAATGATTGTGAGGATGGTGTCTTAGAACGTCGCAGTTTTTTTTACTACTAATCTTTTAAAACCTTGTATACTTATTTAATGATAGTTTTAATGTAATGACCATACGGTCATTACATTAAGACCGCTGAAGTTTTATCAGTTTTTTACTACTAATCTTTTAAAAGCTTGTAATCTTATTTAAACTTGACACTGGCAAAATTGCGGAATAATTTCTGCAGAGGCTATAATTAAAAGAAGAAGAAGAAGAAAGAGACAGTCCATTTTAAGTAAAGAGTCTTATAACATTATTATGAATACGACCGTTAATTGAGAGCAGACTCACGTTCAACCGTAGAACATCTAAATATACTTACTTAAAACTTAAGTTTTTCAGCAAAGGAATCTAAGGCCCTTGATTTTTTATTAATATTTTCCCTGTAACTGTTTTCCATAACAATTAATGACATCTGAAAAATCCATTTGAAGGTTTTCGACTAACAATCAGGATTATCAGACATCCTTAAGTAGGCGTGGATTATTAGGTAATAAGGCAGTATTCCAATAAAATAACTGGGGCAACTATCACTTCACCTAGAATTCTCGATAGTACAATCAATAATTCTACTAGATAATTATAGATCGCTAAGATTACATTGGATTAAAGTGTGACGTCCACCGAGCATTTGGTTGCGTGCGCACTACCCGTCGACGCAACCGTCCAACACAAAGTGTCAGCTCTTCGAAGATGGCCGCTTCACCTGTGTTCGGTTTTCATTCGTTCCTTCATGTTGACATTTTCGAGTGACAGCTGACTCGAAGAACGCGATGACAGTATAAAATGACAGCTGATGTAATGAGAAGCGGATGTGCCAAAACATTTAATACAACTACTTGAATTGTATATTTCTATATTTTATTTTGGCGTTATGACCAAATATAGTAGAAACAACATAATGCCCAAAACATTCCAAAACTTATTTCGTTTAAAATCTTCAAAGAGATGCTGTTCCTTTTATTTCAAAGGCTCGACCTCCATTTTGTCTGTCCTTGTGTTGTCAGTGTATACATTGAGCTAATATTATTGTTGTGTATTTTTATAGCTGATGTAAATTCTTGCTTGCCTCAATGATAACTATAATCGACTAAGTATACTTGAATGGCTTGGTGGCGTAGTGGTTAGTAGTAGTAGGTTCGATTCCTACCCAGGACAAATCTTTGTGAGATTGCGCAAGATTTGTTCTGGGTGTAATTTATTTATAACTAGCGGACCCCGCGGACGTCGTCACGCCCGGTAAAGCAGTGCCACCTACCGGGTCCGAAAACAGAATACGACCTATAAGATTTCATAAAAAAAAGGTTTTTTTTAATTTTCTTTGCGGAAAAACCATTCTCGTACTTTAAGGAATATTCTAAAAAAAGAATTAGCGAAATCGGTTCCGCCTAGTTCTCGAATTATGCGCTTGATAAACGAATTGTGCTATTCATTTTTATATTATAGATATGTATGTAATTTACAAAAAAAAACAAGTACCTATTTAAGTATTATTCTTTCCTAGTACCCATAACACAAGTAGATATAATTACTTAATTTGGGACTAGATGGCGCTGTGTGTATTTGTATAACTATTAACTAATCTTATCTAATCTAATACCTTTAAACAAGCAATTCTTGTATATATAATTGGAATCTAGAAATCGGCTAAAACGATTTTGATAAAATTTTGTATATAGGGGGTTTCGGGGGCGATAAATCGATCTAGCTAGGAATCATTTTTAGAAAATGTCATTTAAAAAAAAATACCGGTCATCCAGATATTAATTATTATAAGCCCTAGTAGATGACGCGACACAACTAAACTAGAAAACACAGATTAATTCCAAACTAATATAAAAATCTTCTTAACACATTTCAAGTTAATCTAAGTGAACCTTTTACTTAATCTGACAAAGAAATTAAGCAAAGACGAAAAGTAAATTACGCTTAAAGTCAGGATTTCGTTTTTTGACATTAAACTAAGAAGACAAGGGAGCTACCATTTATTTTGCAATATCTATCTCGAATCTTGTCACGATGCCGCGATGGAAAAGTTTTATATTAATGGTTCAACTACATTAAGATGGTGAAAGCATTTTCGTGTGATCTACACTGAGTTATCGATTTTTTTTGACACTGTTATCAGAAGCTGGCTTTGTGCCACAATGTTTTTATTACAGTTATTATTGAAGACTAGCTTCTGAAGGCGGCATGGCCAGCGTTACCTACCTAAGTACATTATATTATTATATGTATAGTCAGGGCCGGATTTAAATTAGTGCCGCCCAGGGGCACTGAAGAAAATGCCGCCCTAGGACTTAAATTTTATTTTAATAGTTTTGATATCTTAACTAATTGATTGCAGGAAATTTATTATGTATTATATATTATACATTATGTTTTATTTTTATTTAATCTTTATTTACTCGTATATTCATATTATTTATTAAGGAAATAAATAAATTAAACTATTTGAATAGTTTTTACTTAAATTTCCTATAATATAATATACAATATTTTAATTTGATACATAATGCATAAATTATATTTCTTGAAAGATAAAATGTTTATTTAAAAGAATTAGTTAAATAGATATTGTATAGAAATTTCCAAATTTTGCAGCCCTAAAAAATTTGCCGCCCTGGGCACTAGCCCCGACTGCCCCTAGTGTAAATCCACCACTGTGTATAGTGACCAGTTGGATAAAAAGTAGCCTATAGCTTTTCTCAATAAATTAGTTATTTAACAGTGTAAGAATTTTTCAAATCGGATTAGTAGTCCTTTAGTGCAGCGGTCGGCAACGCGCGGCCCGCGGGCCGCATGCGGCCCGCGGACGTTCTGCTTGCGGCCCGTGAATATTTGTAAATAAGTTATAATTCTATCAAAATAAACGCATTAAACATATGTAAACATAATGTAAGTATTACATGTACGAATTAAATTTTGTGACATTTACCAATTTTTAATAGCATTTTTATTTTTCCTATGGAATACTATGATATGACCAATTATGCGTAGGTGTATTGGGCTTCTAACGCTACGGTTAATACCATGACTGCGGCCCGCCTTTAGTTTATTTTGGCACCTTGTGGCCCTTGCCTGCCAAAAGGTTGCCGATCGCTGCTTTAGTGCATTCAATCAAACAAACAAACTCTTCAACTGTTTGTAATTAGTATAGCTAGCACCTAAATATTAGGTATTTAGAAGTATATTTATATCTTTGGTGTTACAACGACATAAAACTACTTTTTTTTAAGGTTTTATGATAAAAAATAATTTAAAATTGTGAGTTTTATGAAGCCACGTCCTACTTAATAATATTATATTAGATTCAAAAGTTTTGAGGATGGATAGATAACTGTTACTCTTTCAAGGAAAATCTATAACAATACATCGAATGTTGTATTTGGGCAGAAAAAGAAAGAGAATATTATGAATGGATTTTTTTATAACATTGCTTCTAGTGGGAACTAACCATAGATGACGCAATCGGTTTAGCCCACCGGATAACCTAAAGTGGCAGTGGACTGGCAAAACCGATAACCGCTGTTAACGAGTTCTTGACTGGAGACCACGGATTTGCAAACGTAGCGTAGGAAGGCCTCAGACTAAGCGGAGTAAGGATCCCAGCAGGGCGGCCGGCAAGAACTGGATGGGAAAAATCGCAGTTTGTGGTTAGTGACGTGCTTTAGGAGAGGCCTATGTCCAGAACATAGACTAGAATAGGCTGACGATGATGATGATGACGATCCAGTTACCTAAAGCTTATAAAAATCGTATCTACCTTTTTTTATTATTCTTATAGTCTGGCGCTTGACTACAACTTGCCTGATGTTAAGCAACAATGTAGTCTACGATGGTACGCGCCAGCCCAGTATACCGATTCACTCGTGATTACGAATGAAATGAGCCTCTTTAAGGTTAGAAACCTTAAAGGAGCAATTCCGACCTACTCTCACTGCATGGTGTCACTAGACGTCGCACCGGAACACGGCAAGTGTGGGGATTCAATGAAAAGTTTACTCCCACGGACGAAGGGGACTTCGCCCCCAAAACCTCTCCAGTTCTGCGTAAATCTGTTTGTTTATTAGAAACTGCTACAGTAGCGTCGATGCGTAGGTACATTCGTCTCGTTCAGAAGAATTACGTACACATCAACGCAACGGTAACGAACACACCTAAGTTCACCATCAACAAATCAAATGATTAACTACGGAACAGCAGATTCCATCATATAAAACTCCATGTTTAATTTTATAAACGTTAGATTCAGGTGTTGGTGAAGTTGATGTTAGGGGTAATAAATCTTCAAAAAGGTTATGTTATAATGTAATTGAATAGCAAATGAGGTAAGGCTGGAACAAATGTCTTGACGGATGATAAATGAGTTACCGCTGTATTTGTATTGCTGTATTCACCTGTTGCTCATGTTTTGATAATATAGCAGTTTGGTGGATAATAAAGATAAATGTGTAAGCAATATTATTCTTAGAACATTTAACACGGATAGTGATAAACGTACCTTCTAGTACTAAATTGTTGCTGCCAGTTTTTGGGGCAGGCGAGGTAACCAGAGTACAGCACACGTAAAAGTTGAAGCGTCTTTACAAATGCACACGTAAATAACAGCTACACACAAACAAACTGAACAGTTTATGAATATTAACTGTTCATGTACCTCGGCAAAGGGGAACGCGCGCAATACCAGAAAATATTACACAGATTAAAATCGCATCAAATTTCCACTTAAGCGCAGCTCGATTGGGGAAATATCTTCACTTTTGGTGATGTGTGATGAATCACAGTCTACAAAACTTTTTTTTTATATTCTGGGACATTAACACACACGATCATCTGGTCCCAAGCTAAGCAGAGCTTGTGTTATGGAAACCAGATAACTGGTGTATACTATACATATAATACTTTTCTTTTGTAAATATATACTTATAATAGATATTTACACCCAGACTCGACACAAACACAAATGTTCATCACTAATGTTTGTCTCGGGTGGGAATCGAACCCACGACCTGCGGCGTGAAAATCAAGTATCTCACCGACCACGCCACCGGCCCGTCAAATAGTTTTACATCGCTGGGAGCCCATTTTACCTACAAGCCTACCTACCTTAATTCTGTGACATATTATCTCTATGAACTATCTGCGCACCAAATTTCATCAAATTCAGTTTAGAGGCTTAGCGGCGAAAAGGTAGATGTACTTGACTTTCCTTTAGGCCTGTTAGATATGAGCGCAGCAACTGCAAATCGCAAGCCGCGTCGCCCGTTGCCGTGTTCTATGGCCTGTCAGTAACCGTGGCCGAATAACTTTGTAACTGCATCTGATATGCCATTTTTTATCGCAAAACCCCGGGTTGGATTATACGTATTGGATTATTAAACGTAATAACGCTATGGAATTAATATGGAGCCAATCAGATTGCTCCATGTAATGACACCTTAAACTCAATATAATTAAATCATATTCAAAATTCATGTTTTGTCGAGTGAACTTCATCAATCTGAAGGGATTTCGAGATCACTTGACATGAGTGCTCAAGGGATGAATGACGTCACAAAATTTTAACAGGTTTTGGAAGGCAACAATGTTTAAATTAAGCCATTCAAAAAGGTTGTGGGTATCGTAACTGAGATTAGTGGAGGGGCGAGATATTTAGAGGGTGTTATGTATAGCGGAGATAGTTGACAGATTTTCTGCAATACCTAACCATCCGGCTTAGTGATCGTTTCGCACAAAATCTAATGCACGAATTATGCTTAAAACCACTTTTTCAAATAGTTAATAATTAATAGTAATTTATTAAACAAATGTTATTATACTCGTACAATTGACGAGTTTTTTAATGACAATTCACTAATATGACTGAGTTCATCTATCTCTTCAAATTTTCTGTTGACTAAATTGTTGTATCTTTTATTTTGTTTTATTATTATTGTTATTATTTTTTCAATTTTAATTTAATTGTATTATCAATCATAGATTAAGTTTAAGTATTTTTAGGTGGCTTTACGCACTCATAGAATTTATCTCAAAAACCAAATCAAAATCAAAATATGCTTTATTCATTTTGAGACGCGTGTCTACATAAAAATAGTCCAATTTTTTCCTACCGTGCATTGAATGACTGGCAACTACTGAAAAATACTGCCAAAAAACTCAGTAGGATTCTTTTTATTTTTTAAATAAAGTACTTATATCTATTACATTCTGTTTGTTTATTGTGTTGAATTAGAGCGACTTAATTCCAAGCGTTTTTATCCGTTACATAGTCTGAAATTTTATAATACGCTTTCTTACATAACGTAGATTTTATAGTGCACCCCCAGAACACCATAAGGAACCTATGTGCCAAATATGGAGTCTTCAGACCCAGCGGTTTGGGCTCTGCGTTGATATGTCCGTCAGTCAGTTTCTTCTTTTATATAATAACTAGTTTTCCGCCCGCGGCTTCGCCCGCGGATGTCGGTTATCGCGCTAAACCATTAATCTCTTTTTTCGCAGTCGGATAAAACTATTCTTTCCCGGGTCTCGAACTATCTCCATACAAAATTAGTTCAGTAGTGTAGGCGTGTAAGCAACATTTTGAAATCGGCAAGCACCCATAGGTATATCCATAAATCTATAGGGGTTTCTTAAAAAATACTACGTCTCTTAGACCATGATCATTGTAAGTTTTTCATTCAATATTTAAGAAGAAATAAAATTTAAATTTCGAATTCTAATAATCGGTCTGAGTTATCAAACGTCATTGTGTCAAAATAAAAAGTAATTTAGCTAAAAAGCACGAAGGAGTACTTTGAAGAAAATCAAACTCAGAATAATTTCGCAGGCTTCTCCCGCGTAATATTAGGATAAAAATAAAAAAAATTGGAAAAATAAAAAACACGTGTTTCATTATTTGTTTTGAGCTTTATTTATAGCGAATTTGAAGTGAATCGGACCAAGGACTAAACAGTTATGGAATATTTAGTATTTCCAAAAAAACTCATTTAACACCCCCACCGGGGGTAGTTTTGGAAAAATAAAAAACACGTGTTTCATGATTTCATTTAAAGTATATGTGTGCCGAATTTGGAGTGAATCGGACTTCAGACTATACAGATACAGAGAAACTTTAATTTTTACCATTAAAACTCATTATCCACACCTCATAGGGGTAATTATGGAAAAATAAAAAACCCGTATCTCATTATTTTTTTTAAGGTTTATGTGTACCGAATTTAAAATGAATAGGAACAAGGAATAAAAAGTTGCATACAAACTTCACCCCTCTATTTAACCCTCTTAGGGGATGATTTTTGAAAATATTGTTAGCCTATGTCCGATTCTAGGGTATACACTACCTACATTTCAAATTTTAATAAAATCGGTTGAGCAGTTATGGAGATACGCGGTAACAAACCTTCACACACACACACACACTTACTTTCGCATTTATAATATTAGTAGGATAGGATAGGATAGGATATTTAGATAGATATTTGCCAAACAAAACTGGCGATTTCTTATGTTTTTCAATGAGATATACAGTTGTGCAGCAAATAGTTTAATATTTTTTTTTATTATTATTTAACTACGCTTGATTATTCTACATACTACAAACTTAGTTATTTTATATTTCTGGTGCACATAAAAGATATGAAATATTTACTAATATTATTATAAATGCGAAAGTAACTCTGTCTGTCGCACTTTCATGCCAAAACTGCTAAACCGATTTGGATGAAACTTGGTGTGCAGCGCGGGTGGAATTTTATCCATAACATTCCACCCGCGCTGCACACCAAGTTAGTATCGTCCACTATATTCTAGGCACCGACTGTTGTATGAAATTGTGATCGAGGCGTGGTAACGGGAAGACAGCAAATTTTGATTGGTTCGTTCAAGTTCTTGCCAATGAACCAATCAATATTATTCTGATGCATGTCTTCAAATCACGAGTGAATCGGTATTTACTGGGTAAGCATATATCACATCATTGCTTAACGACAGGCAAGTTGTATTTTTACTCTATAGGTATCTAAAATATTTTGCAATTTCTCCCTAGCATAATATACAACAAAATACTGTTGTAGTATTCATACTGTTATCAAAGCATAGAATTATAAAACTTTCCAACCTTATTTGTTTGTGATTATAATGGAGAGCCCGTCCTAAGTCAACACAATTTCATAAGCAGTATTAAAAAGCAGGTATATTTTAGTCTAAACAAATGTATTTATTAATATACTAGCTACCCGCCCCGGCTTCACACGGGTGCAATGCTGATACTAAATATATTGAGGAATATTTACAAAATGTTCTTTTATACAACGTTAACAGCTTTTTTGCCATTAGACTATAAAAACAGCACGCGCCGCGCGCTGTCGAGCCGGTACCGCCGCACCGCTATTTAAAATCTGTGATATCTTCGGAAATATTCATTTAAATTATGTGCTGTAAAGGGCCATATTTATCTATATTAAATAGACAATGTATTTAAGGTTCTTAGTTGCATAAGGATTAATGCAAAATTGCTTAAAATCGCTTCGTAAATAAGCCATTACTTTTGGTTGAAAGTAAAAGATAAAAAAATGGTTATTGTGGGTTATTCCTAAGAGAAACATATACCATCGCAGACTTTTTTATTGACCTTTTTAATATGTGCAATACTGTAGTACATTATTTTGATATATCTCGTAGGGTTTAGCCAGTGTTTGCAATGTAAACGCAAAAAATGCGTTAATTTATGACATCGCATCAGAAACATGTAAAATTATCAGTGTTTTTCTACTATATTATGCATGTATTACATACCTAAACCTTCCTCTTGAATCACTCTATATAATAAAAAATCCGCATGAAAATCGGTTGCGTAATTTTAAAGATTTAAGCATTCATAGGGATATAAGGGACAGGAAAGCGACTTTGTTTTATCGCTTCACTACATATTATATGTAGTGATACGATAATACGAATTTTATTCTAGTGTTATTTCAGGACTCAAAAATTATACGACATAATAAATCAATTTGTTACTAACTAGTTTTATTTTTAACTATCTCATTGTTAGTAAGCCTCAGAGTTCATATCTTACCATACAAGCGGTCTGCAAGTGGCTTCGAATATGTTGAGGGTGTTCAACGAAAACACGGGACGCGCAGGACGCCATATTAACTCGTTACAATATGCGACGAAAACGTTGCTTACCTGCCATGCGTCCGCGACGTCGTTGCTACACAAAGTACCTTTTCATTGCAGACCCACTCCGTCCCGCAGCCTATGATCAGGCCTTTGGTCGCAGCTCGGAGTTGAGTTGTGTCCGATGACATACATGACACACTAAACGTGGGTAATACTCCCCCTGTCACAACTCACAGTAGGTAATAGGTAATATTTTATGTCTCAACTCTTTTGTCACAAGTAACAATTGGTAATAAGTATCTAACTAGCTTCTACCAAAATTGTTCCACCTTAACACAGGCTATACTCAGCTGAGCTAGGAGGACAGTACTCCATTCAGTTTAAACAAGATGTACCTTACCTACTTAGTATAAACCATCTCTTTATGCAAACCGCAAATATTTTTGACCATGTGTGTTCTGGCTTGCCTTCCTTAGTTTCCCTCCCTTTCCTTAAAATTCCTTCATTGAACTCATGGCGCCAAGCAACGGCCAATCCGAGAAGGTTTCAAGCGTCGATCATAGAAAAATCGACCAATGGCGTTGAAGACGACTTCTTAATAAACCTCGGCCGTGACAACAACGCTCGTGTGGCGTTCCCTGATTTTTAAACTAAAACTAATGTAAAGTACTAGTTTTTCTATATATTAACTGTGTGTGGACGGGTCGACCCTCAAGTGTTTCACCATTCATGTGAATTAGTGCTATTTAACAAACAAGAAATCAAGCACGTGGACGGTGCACCGAAGACATACAACATCGGCGGGTCGCGCCTTCGAAGCCGAGCAAATACGTGAGTTCTTCACATTATCTACCTATCTACCCTTTCCCAGTGAGCCAGGCATATATTCTCTGAGCTTCCACCTTCTAATTCTCAAAGCAAAATCATCCCGGCGGTTTGCCGCCAATGTGTTCTTTATGTTAAACTAGCTTTCCGCCGCGGCTACGCCCACGTAAACTACATATTATGCCCAGCCCAGGATAAAAAGCCTATAGCCTTCCTCAATAAATGGGCTATCTAACAGTGCAAGAATTTTTCGAATCGGACCAGTAGTTTCTGAGATTAGCGCGTTCAAACAAATAAACTCTTCAGCTTTATAATATTAGTATAGATGAAGACATTGTTAATATTATTAAAATTTTCGGATGTAGGTAAAAAAGTAATTCTTAACTTATTGTACTAAATAACATTCCAAACATGTTGGTTTATACTGTTACTTAGTACACACTTTTATTAATATACCTACTAGCTTTCCGACAGCGGCTTCGCCCGCGTGTATGTCGGTTATCGCGCCAAAACATTACCTTCTTTTTGCGCAGTCGAATAAAAACTGTCCTATGTCCTTTCTCGGGTCACAAACTACCTCCATACCCAATTTCATCCAAATCGGTTCAGTAGTTTAGGCATGAAAGCAACACAGACAGACAGACAGAGTTACTTTCGAATTTATAATATTAGTAAGGACTTATGTAGTTGAGTGCATGTTTGCTTGACTTTTCCGTAGTTTTTCGCATGATAACTCGTTTACCTATGAACTCACAAATCGGTATAACTTGATTGAAATCCCGTTCGATGAAATGGACTCTTTGAAACCAATTCAAATATGTATGTATAAACTCAATATCTACACATTGACGTAGAGGTGTACCTGTGTATCTTCGTGATTATCTCTAAAGTAATAAGTAGATTTTCATCAGGCGGTTTTTATTTTTATTCTATGTTTTATTGGAAGTTTATCAAACCTAATACCATTGATTAAATATTTTTTTAAAAGCTAATACCTACATCTATTTGCACCCGTACGAAGGCGGGACATCGTCGCTAGGAAATGAAACAAAGGAGAGGTCAAAAGTGGGATAGTATTTTGAACACCAATGTGATAAACCTCATTGGAAAGCTTATTTAATAAACTATTGAAATTTAATTAAACACGAACTTTCGGAGCACACATTCGTTTCCTATGCAGTATAAATATTGCAATCATATCATAATCATAAGTAGTTACTTTTGTCTTGAAATAATATTTTAGCTGTAGTTTAATGTAATTAGGACGAAAACTATTTATTATCTTATTAGTGTAATAACAAAACGCGTGATTAAAGTTGGTTTATAAGACACTAAAAAGGTTCAAGTCAACTTAAATTGTAACTCTGGTGAATTCTATTTTAAGTAAGTAGACTAAAAAGTAATTTATTCCAAAAGCCTTTGAGAGAAGCGATGGTGGATATTTAAGGTCTAAAGTCAGTAGCATTACTTTAAGCTTTATAGCACAATAAAAACGATCCGAGGTTCCGACATCCAGTGAGTCGAGATCGTTTCAACTCTATACTCGAATGTAGGATCTTTTTGGGATTCCGTCATTCAAAACTTTTACTAATAAGTTATAGACTTTCCCCCGTATTCATAAACGTCTTATATGCTCATGATAGCTAAAATAGGTTTATAGTTCGTTTTTCTTGGTCTGTCATCTTGACATTTATACTAGTAAGAAAGAGACAAGTCCATTTTGACTAAAGAGTTTTATAAGATTTTTATAAATACGACCGCTGTAATTTGTAATGTGACGGAAAAATATGGAGAACTATGTTAGTAGGTATTTTTAGGGATACGTACCTCAAAATTAAAAAACGGAGTCCATATAGGATCAGTTTCTTCTCCGTCTGTATGTCAAGACCCTTTTTCTTAGAAAAGAGTAGGGATAGTAGCTGAAATTCATATTAAATACTTCAGGTCTACTGTACCTTAGAGCTGCGAAAAAATCAAACTTCTTAGCCAACGCAGTCAAAAGATACTACAGACGTTTATGTCGCAGTAATTTTATTTATAAAACAACAACTATGTATACTTAAATCACCTTAAATGTATCCATATTTGCAAAGAAAAGAAAGATTTAAAAATTAAATGATTAAACGGAAAGAAAGGTACCCTGAGTGCGGTCTTTCGTCTATCAGTGACTTATTTACTCGGAAGCATTGGACTATCCAGTTGATATTATATGAAAAGTGAATAATAATAGATAATAATATTAATGTTAATTAATAATTTTCATGTAACATTTAAAAACCGACAAGGTGGTATGTCGTAAAACAAACTTTTACACAGATTGAGAGATATCTACACAGATATATGCGTCAAACTTAACACCCCTTTTTTAGGAGTTAAAAAATTAATCTATTTCGGGTTGATAATATGCACACATATTACAGTTACTTGCTTGAGCTATGGTACTAAGATTTAAAAGACTCGTATATTTCTTCAGTGTCATAAGCTCCTAAAAACACTCAGAAATATTATTCTAAAAATCTTATGACAAGTACGAAAGTATTATGCCATATTCGTCATCTTAATCGCTCATACGGAGACTGAATGCAGCACTTTACAACCTCCCTGAGGCTTACAAATGACTGAGAGTAACGTTGAGTGATTTGTACATGAAGTAGGTACTTATTTTTTATAGAAAAATATGGAAAATAATATAATTCTACAGGGTGGGTCTTGGGAAACTCCGTAAAACAATTAGGGTCTAAAAAATAATAATCTTCATTCCTGATTAATATTTATCCTAACGGGCAATTAACACACTCATCTTTAAAACCGACTTCAAGAGGAGGTTTGAAAAACCTATCAAACCTCTGAATAGGTAAGTCGCATCAGGTTAGACTGGGAGCCGACCCCAATAGAAATGGAAAAAAGGCAAGGGGAATGATGATCATGTTTCTGTCATCTTAACATTTATAATAGTAAGAAAAAAAGTCAATTTTAATTAAAGAGTCTTAAAAGATTTTTACAAATAGTATAATATTTTATTTTAGTATAATATTTTAGTCTTAAAAGACCGTTACAGTTTAACCCGATCAGTCTAAAGAGTGTTGTATGTAATATTTAACTACTGATTCAGGTGAATTTCCACTTCTTGAAATAGAAGGTGAAATACGCTTGAAGCAAAACCGTCAAATCCCCATATATTTTACAAGAACAATGTAAACTGCCATCATTTGATAGCAGCCATAACGCGGACGCAAAAATAACGGTTTAAGGTAATGGTGACAAATAAAGTTTTACTACGCTATGAACGTTTCCTTTGAAACAAGGAGCTGTTATAATTTGTAGGATTATTGTAAAAAGAATATTATTATGGCGAGGCAAGGCGAAGATTTTATGTAAGTGTCTTTTATTTCTTACATCTATATAATTTTATTATAGGATCAATATGTTTGTTTTTATCATAATAATTTTATTTGCTGTAGACTTTGTACAGAGTGTCAATCAATTTTAGTCAAATTGTAGGCTACAATTTATTTACACTCTGAACAAAGTCTCTGTATAAGTACTTGATTTATCTAAAATACTAACTGCGGCGGCGAACTGTGAACCGTGTAATATCCAAGGAAAAGGTGAAAAATCCTTGGATCTCGAGCCGCTATCGAGTTTTAGCGTTACAAATATCGGTTAATTCATTTTTATTTAAAGACTAGCTGCCCAAGAGCACCTTTCTTTAAAAGTTAAATTACTAAAACAGCTACCAAAAAATAGGGGTTGGTGATAGAAGGATGAAAAATATAGGGTTGTATGTATTTTTAATGCCACATAATAAAAAAATAAAAACTATTAAAAAAAATAAAAAAAAATTTGGGGTGAACACCCCTTAACACTTAGAGGTTTGAAAAATAGATAGTAGCCGATTCTCAGACCTACTGAATATGCTAAGATGTCATAAAAATCGGTCAAACCGTTTCGGACGAGTATGGTAACTAAAACTGTGACACGGAAATTTTATATATTAGATAAAAACTAGCTTCACTCGCGTCGTCCCTGTTTCACCCTCTTACGGGGTGAAATTTTAAAAATCTTTCTTTGTACACCCCCAGACCTCGTACGGAACCAATGCTAAATTTGGAGTCTCTAGACCCAGTGGTTTGTGTTGTGCGGTGATACGTCACTCAGCCAGATTCTCCATTTATCAATAAATTTTAATTCTTAAAAAATTTGTGACAATCATTTTGGGGGCTGAGCAGACCTTCGTCCGTGAGTGGAGTACACCTTCAATCTGAATCCCCACTCATGCTATCACTGCAATAAACTGGTGGTAGGCTTCGGTCGTGGTTAGTGACCACCCATCAGACAAAGCGGCACCGCCAAACGGCCTTGCCGAGTTCCCATGCGATGTTTAATGATCACATTTGAGAGAGTGGATCGGAATTGTTGCTCCTTTATAGTATAGTGTACCTCATACAAGAGGCACTTCAAATGTCCCATACAAAGGAATAAAGTGTCCCATCACCTCAAATACTTATTTTGTACCACTACTAACTCGTTGAGGTGTTGAGCTTGTGTGCGTGCAGTGTGAAAATGTCGCCCACTCGCTCACTCCCTCAAAAAAGAGTGGTTTGCAAGAAAGAGTAAATGTATTAGTGAAGTGCGAACAGGGTCTGGTCAACTAATATCACAGAGAAGAAACCGACTAAATGGAAAAAAGGCAAATATGTTATTATTATTAAATTACAACATGTAAAAAATTACACTGTAAATTGATAATGTTTTTATTAATTAAAATATAAATCTTTTCTGAATTTTTTTTTACACAATTTTATGTTTGCCAAGTAGCAAAACACTTCAAACTCATGTATTAGTTCGTTACTTCATTTGCCATATACCTACTTCATCTAACACATCCCTCTAAAATACGAGACGGCCTCATTTTGTGTATACTGCTTCTTTTGAGGACCACCTCAAATGAGGTGGTACATTGTCCTACCTCATTTTCCAAAATGAGTTCCTCATACAAACTAATCATTTTGGTTTGTCCTACCCATCACTACTCCTTTAAAATTATATATTAAGCAGCCTCATTCGACAGCCTATACACCTAAAATCATTTGTAATCACGAGTGAATCGGTATATTGTGAAGGTGCGATCCACCGTAAATCACTTCAATAACCACATTAGGCTAGTTATGGCCTAGCGGAAACCTATTTTGGAAAAAAATATTTCACAAAATTTCTCATCTTTATAAATTCAACTTAAAAGAAAGATTCAAACGCCATTAAAGATAAATAAAAGTAATACATACCTGGTCTACGCAAATATAATGTCATAAATAAAAGAGTTGTAACGCAATACGGAGCCTGCCGGTCGTTATGTAAATCCTTACAAATTACCATAACGAAACAAAAATACCAAACGAGGAAATGATTATGATAAATTAGTCGTAAATAGGATTACAGAGGATATCTTTTTTGTGATAACTGTTAACTACCATTTATCACGCTTAAAAAGTAACAATCCTATAGAGTCTCAGTGCAGTGCTACGGTCTTCTCACAACTACCCTATGTGTTGAGAGATAGTGATATTAATTGATGCGATTTTACATTATTACCATAAACATGCGAATTCATGAGTCTTAGCATGCTAATTGCTAATAACAATACAAATGTCTTCTTTTGTAAAAATTATATCTGAATTCTTTTATAAAAATTAATTAATCATAGTTGTTAAGTTTCTACTAACCTATTATGGATCATTGTTGTTCGAAATAAATTATTTTTATTTTGTTTATAAATGTGTCACTTCAACCATTTTTAGTGTCCCACTGCCGGGCACGGCTCTTCTCTCAACTATCTTACGAGTTGAGAGAGTTTAAGTCTCTCACGCTGGCCAAGTGCGGGTTGATGGATGTTTCATCAGGATGTTTTCCTTCACCGATATTGAGCAGCGGCGATGAAACAATTCACACAAAGATGTGTGGGTACGACCGGGAATCGAACCCGTTCCCTTATATTTCTAAGGCGAGGCCTATACCGCTGCACTACCGCTGCTCTTATAATACAATATTACCTAAGGTTAAGTCTTCATCAAATCAAGATCTTAAAATTTATTAAAAAGTCGCAGAGGGCTCTAAGGTCAATTTATTTTGGTGCTGCAGGCACTGAATTTAGAATAAACAAGGTCAAGCGCGACGTGGAGCAGTTAGAATACAAGATTTAGACAACAGTTTGAGTTGAGATGTAAGCTTTGTTCAGACCAATCAGCCTGTCGGCAGCTTTCAGTGAGCGGGCATTACGCAGTTTATCGGTATTCTACAATTACAATGCAGAACAACTTTTGAATCAGAGCGTAAACTTTGAGAAAATAAACTTAAGCAAATTTTTATTTTGAAATGTACAAAAAGAATGAAGAAATCGCTAACGATGCTAACGACAAATGTTTATCATACTGATCATATTGTCACCTGGTGCTGTCGCATCAGCTGTGTGCTCACTAGGGTAACTGACCGCTAATTTTACGCAACGTGCTTTCATTGATATTATCACGACTATAATTCATCGTCTATTATTTTCTGATTTTATGTCGAATAAAAAACTTGTGATAGGAAAACGTCAAGAAAGCTAAAGCTACATAAAAACACACAACAAAACAACAAAACATTACAAAAAGAAAAGACCTCACTGCGTCAATATCTGCCATCTTTAATAAATTAATTGAAAAGATGGAAACAGGATTTTAATTTATATATTTTATTTTGGTTTTGAATAATCTTAGTTGAAAGTGTTCACAAACGCTGTAGGAAGCATAATCACTTCTCGGGTATCAAATATAGGTAGCGCAACAAAATCTCGAACAGCTCTGAACACTGTCAACGAAAATATTCAAATTAAAATGTTTTTTTCTTTCTATCTTTTGAATTTAATAAAGATGGCAGATATTGAGACTGCCGGGAACTTTCTTTTTTAAATCCATAATTTACTTTATTTTTTTAATTCTGATGTAACCAGTGTCATTGTCAAGACTAAGACATATCTATTGACACCACTTACATAAAGGGCGTGCCAAAGAAATGTAGATACATACATCCAAACACACACTCGAAAGATATAACCCTGTTTCTTTCGCAGTCCAGTAAAAAGAAAGCTAGAACACAAAAAAATACTTTACCAGCTAGAAGTTAGTAGTGAAGTATTTTACACTTATAATGTCATGTCACCCTATAATGTTATGTTCTATGTTTAACTTAGAACTTGGCTTAAAAAGTACAACCTAAATATCCAAATTTATAAAAAATCTCAGATACGAAATAATACTCAAATGACATTCTACAAATCCCGTTAATATCTATCGAAGCCTAAATTGAATTCTTTTGTTAAAATGAACAGGAAATTTAATTAGAATATTACCATGAAAATGATTTTTGCTAAAAGTAATTCCAATTTCATTTTGAAATTGATTCGTTCAAGATTTGTCTCTGTAGGCCGTGATGAAATTGATTTAAGTTAAGGGATACCAGCTCAGTTAAAAGGTAATGGTGGTTCCCGCAAAAGCGATTAATAAGAATTAAATTCAATTATTTGCGAAAAACTTTTGTTCTCTCTTCTAACTTAACAGTTTAAACAAAAAGAAACAATATTAATATTTTCACTTGTAAGAAGATTAATTTCGTAGAAATAACCAACTTAAAGGAGGTAAATAACGCCTTAAGTACTTAGATAAAAGCATGTAAGAGTCCTGATGGAATTAAGTTACCTTGTAATCGTGAAAGGTGAACTAAGATGCAACCTGCGTAGATTCTAACTAACTCCATCTTATCTACAAAACACTTTGAGGACTGGCTGGTGTGTTGCGGGGATGGTATTTTACTGTGTTTTAGCCTTTTCTAAATCCTGTAATAATTGTCCTTCTTCGATAGACGCATATTCCTGATATGCGTCCATCGCAATAATATAATTCTGGAAAATAAAACTGACGTTTTATTATCAATTCTTTTTATTAGTATAAAACTAGGTACATTTTTGTCAAGGAAAGAGGTGATAGTTGTTAAATTAATTTATCTACATCACTCCTAATATCTAATTTAAAAATTTCTATTAGTGATACTTCAGCTAAACTTAAATGTTTTCCATAATAAAGTTGGTAAAAAAAAGATTTACAGTTTAAAATGAATTATTATATTACAAAGATAAAATTTGGCAATTAATTCTAATATTTATCTACTTAAATAGCTTATCATTAGTATTGAACAAGATTCAAGATATCTCATAACAAAATATTTAAACTAACGCAACATAATCTTATACAACATTATTGTATGAGACTGCTAATTGTTATATCATTCGGGTAATAAAGTATATGACGGTTTTGTCAGGTTATTACAAACATCTGTAATTATTGTACATATTACAGATTGTCAGATTGTTATAAACTGTCTTATTATTCAGATAATAGTCAGGTTAATTAGATTACCCGACGGAAAGGGGTTATTTGAAAGAACGAGGGGTTCTAGTGTCTCACTTTGTCTTAAAAAAAAATACATAAATATTATTTTATTTATTCAGGATAAGTAAATAGCATAGATAGAAGGACGTATTTGACAGGGCCAAAATATGACTCTACGTAATATTTTTGTAAAAGTTTTAGGTACCTACAAGTACCAACTAACTAATATTAATTAGGACCCTTACTTATTTTTTATAAACAAAAAGAAAGTTAGGTTTATTTATAAATAAAAAGGACAAATTTAAAAAGATTATAACCTATTACATTAAATAATTATAATGTATTACAATGAAGTGACTTTGTATTAAATTTACCACAATTGAACTCCAGTTGTTATTTTTAATAAAAAATATATATTTTCGTAGATATAGTAAGAAATGTTTATATAGTTTACCTACATAAATAATAAAGTCACTACTCACTATGCGAGAATGTCTAATCTTTGTAATCAAGTATTTTTCTACTCAGAAAAACACAAAAATATAAAATTATTTCCATAAACTAATTTTATATGATAATTTGTTGTCAAGTCCTTTGTACGTTATATTTTTATTAGTTCAGCTGCTAAGACACTGTCATCATAAGACAAAAGAGCGTAACTTCGAAACAATCAAAACATAATTTAAAGTAAATCACAATTAGGTAAAAAAATATTTTCTTCGTCTGCGTGTAATATTTTTTTTTCAAAATACTTTTAGATTTAGTATGATAATCAATATTAGGAATAATATGACAGATTCTGATTTAACTTTAGCACCACACTTCTAACATTTGCGCTTTCGCTCTACTTATAACTATGTTTCACCGAAAAAATTCCCTTCAATAATGTTGATTTTGCTGATATTATGTAAGCTTACAAAAATACCAAAAGGAATTTCTTTGTGAAATGGAAATCACTAGCGATACAATAATAGATATGAAGAGAGAAGAAGTCTATACTACTGGAAATATAGAAAGTTAAATAGTATATTCCTAATATTAATATATTAATTGGTACTTTGTTATATCACATCAAACTAAAATTTCACTTCAACCCTTTTTAGTGTCCCACTGCTGGGCACGGGTCTTCTCTCAACTATCTTACGAGTTGAGAGAGTTTAGGCCTTAATCCACACACGCTGGCCAAGTGCGGGTTAGTGGATGTCACATGTCCTCGAATGATTAGTTCTTAGACATGCCGGTTTCCTCACGATGTTTTCCTTCACCGATATTGAGCACGGGAGATGAAACAATTCACACAAAGATGTG
Organism: Meganola albula; assembly: GCA_936450015.1. NCBI lineage: Eukaryota > Metazoa > Arthropoda > Insecta > Lepidoptera > Nolidae > Meganola > Meganola albula. The sequence continues at coordinate 3,376,608 of OW388155.1, read as the reverse complement.
TGGGCACGACCAAAATTCGAACCCGCAACCTTATTTTTCTAAAGCGAGGCCCTTACCTCTGCGCCACCGCTGCTCACAAACTAAAACTTAACGAAAGCATAAGTTACACTAGTTACTCTGCCGGACACAGTTTTATACTTCAAGGTATTTTAACAAATATTTCAATTCTTAGATAGGTAGGCCCAAAAAGGGCAAAACCTTTTCACTGCCTACTTATATTATCTACTTGGCATTCAAAGTAGCATATTTAGTACTGTTTCGCTCACTTTGTGTGAGACAGACATATACTACTTTTGAAATAGTCATTATAGCAATATACCTACCGGTTGTGTGAGCCTTCCACTTGACTTAAAACAAACTGACAAAGTTAATCTCTGCTTTTTAAGGTTAAAATCCTTTAAAAATAACTTGAAACAGTTCAATAAAAACAAACTTGAACAGACGTAATAAAAGCATCTATTTCATTTGAATAAGTTTGAGCATTTCTGTTTTGCGAATAACGTGTAAAGTTTTTTGAGGGAAAACCTTTTTAAGTACCTTCGTGCATAAAGCTATTTTACAAGTTAACAAGAAAATTTCTTAAGATTCGGCAGTATAATTATCATTGTTATATAAACCATAGATAAATATTATACTACTTGCTGCCCGGTTTTTGTACCTCGTATTTCTTCTTCTTTCTTCTGAAACCTTCCTTGTCTTGTATGACTACTTTAAGATCAAAATCACCCAAAACGGTTAATTCATTTTCAAGTTTTAGCAGTACTTCATTTCATTTTTTATACCTATAGAGATTACATAAAATTAAAAATAAGGTTCTTTACCTCTTTAGGTTAAGGAAGAACTAAATTGGTTAGTTAAGTATTTGATGATAAAAAAAATATTTCGTCCTAAATGCAAAATTAGAAATATAAAATTATATCGTTTTAGAAGCAACCCCTTAAACAAAACTAAATTATACATTAGTAATAGTTAATCGTCTAGGACTTCTTGGTCTATTCAGGTTAGTTCCAGATCCTCTGACATGGACTTGGACACATCCATGTGGCATATCCACCGCTGAATGTAGACTGGCAGCCCTCGATGTTCTAGGAGATGGGTGGACTCTTAGATCTACTGCGCTATGGAGGCTAGCAGCTCTGGATGACCTAGTGGTTGTGTGGGAGGCTTCTGGAGGTACGAGTGCGGGAAGGTCGGCAGCTGACCTAGACCTTCGAGGTGGACTTTCAGGTATTAGCGCCATACCACCCATGCTACTTACGAAGACCGAGTTCTAGAACACAAACGAGGTTTGTTATTCTTAAATAAAGTCGGTTCACAAACAGCTAAAGGTCGTAGCAGACATATCAACTCGGTAAGGGATCGCCACCGAATCAACTCGAGCCGGTCACCATCATGAGACTCTCCACTGCAACGCACACTGTTCGGAATAGTAACGTAATCGCCTCGCCTCGGGACAAGCACAGGTTAACGCGATGCAGTGCGTGGTCGACTCGCAATTCCCGCGCCTACGTCTCTCCGTACCCTAGCTTATGTCCCTCCATCCGCGCCCGTGCCGTTGCGTTGTCGAACGTGTTTTGAACTGGTGCTGCCTAGCCGTCAACCAGCAGCGGTCGGTAAACCGGAAACGCGGCGTCGCCTAGCTATAGCCGAGTGGTTTAATATGGTTGACGCCTGGTTGCCGCGGAGGTGAAAAGCGACACGATTACAATGCTTTTCCGAGTTAATATGCCTGCTACGACCTTATGACTAAATTTCTCCACCGCAGCGAGTTCGTAGAGCCCTCGCTTCTCTTTTACGCTTATGTACACACGGCTACACACCAAGCTATACGTTACCAGTATATACTGACCTCTTGTTGTACGGTAATCTATACAATACGAAATCAGGTTACGCTGTAAATGTACCTATAGTTTAATGTGTAACCGTGTGTACAAATTGCAAGAAACGTTTAAGAGCGGTGTTAGATAGCGTATTTTTTTAACAAGTGCTTCATTTTATGCTTCTAGAATGATAATGAATGAAAGGATAATAGATCTAGAATCTTCTAGAGGCATAATAATGGACTTCTAGGCTCGTTTCTAATTCTAGTTTCAAACCACTCAGGATTTCAACCTAAGAGCACTTTAAAACACGCGTTCAGAATGTAAAACTAACGCTGAATTGGTACCTAATTCATATAATACGTTAATATTTTCGTTCTCAACATAAATCATCGAGAAGTACGATATGAGTGAATTTATTCAAAGCACGACTTCCAATTTACATAGATATCTCTGTATAATGAAGATATTACATAGTTCACATCGTTATTCACCCGAAGGTACAAGCAGAGTGAATAGTACGCAATTTTCGTCAGTTGGCTCCTATCTCGATGCGACAAGTTCTTAGTACGCAACATAAAACGCTGTTTCCATTGTTCGGTCAGTCTTATCACGATATGAATAGCCAAATCATAAGGATAGGTATAGCTTGGCCGTACTAATAAGTAGAGAACAATGTTCACTACAAGTAAGTAATACAAGAGCGGTAAAAATTCCGTCTAATGAGAACATGCATACCAAGCCTCAAATAGCATAATCACTTCAACCCTTTATAGTGTCCCACTGCTGGGCCCAGGTCTTCTCTCAACTATCATATGAGTTGAGAGAGTTTAGGCCTTAATCCACACACGCTGCTGGCCAAGTGCGGGTTGGTGGATGTCGCATGTCCTCGAATGATTAGCTCTTGGACATGCCGGTTTCCTTACGATGTTTTCCTTCACCGACATTAAGTAGCGGAGATGAAACAATTCACACAAAGATTACATTATTTTTCTAAGGCGAGGCCCGTACCGCTGCGCCATGCGCTACCGCTGCTCGCTTAACATAAATAGCGTAATATTATTAGTGTATTTCTAATATTCCTTACCTGCCTCGGTCTATGGGACAGGTACCCACATGGTTGATAAGGTGGGAATGGTGCCCCGCAGTCGTATGACACACAGCCGCGTGACAATGATGCTCGGTGCTGTCAAACCAGTTGTTTGTTATATTACCTCATAGTAACATCTAAAGAGCTTTGTACTTAGTGCTTGTCTTAACATATCCGTGGATCTATGTTTCGTATGTGATATACTTTTACGAACAAGGGTGTATACTAACGCCATTTGTGCCCGTATTAGCAGTTTACTATCCTCGCTACAGAGTATTGTAAACTATCCTTGTACCTATGCAATCAAGTTTTTATGTCATTTTTATATTTACCATAACGTGCAATTAACACGCTCACCTTTAATTTGGCGTTATGTTTCGACACGGGTTGCACCCGTCGTGGTCGCAAGCAGACAAAACAGCCAAATTAAAGGTGAGCGGGTTCGTTATGATAAATATAAATATTAATACCGTAACGCGAAAGTTTAAAATTATATAAGTTTTAATGCCTCTAGCCATAACTATAACATAATGTAGCTAACTAACCAAAACAATCATACAAAATGGATAGTTTTACTATCGGTAGCGAGGATAGTATATTATTACGTACATAGACGTTATTCAGTCACTGTAGGGACATAAATGAATGAAGTGTGTGCGTCGATGTTTAGTGAACAATAGCATGTACAATAATGCAAATTGTTGATGCATATGGAAACGAACTCGGTAGGTTTGTATCTTTATTTTTTATGATCAAATTTTTTTCTGCATCTTTTGTTAATGTAAATATTTAATCAAAACATTTAAGTGGCAAAATAGAATTATATCTATTGTATAGGAGATCGACCTACCTTATACCCTACCTTCACCGTTGTGACAACCAAGCGACATATGTTTTTTTCTGGATCCCCTTAGATTTATTAATAGTAGTTAGATTTATCCATAGGCACGGAGGTTACTGATTTCTAAATGTACATGGCTAGTATTGTCTTAGATTTAATTTAATTTAATTAATTTTAATACACTTTTGTGACAACTAAACGCATTTAATATCGATCGATAGTTTTTAATGGGAGAATTATGGCATAGTAGGCAATTTTAAAAGTGTTTTTTTTATTAAAAGTAATTGAATTAAAAATAGCCATGAATTTTAAAATCAGTAAGCTCTATAGGCTTCTACATAAATCTATGGGGATTCATAAAAATATATCTCACTTGGTTGTCACACCGGTGAAAGTCGACCTTCTACGGCTCTTAGACAAATACACTTTATCTGGATGGCAACGATCCATCTAATGTTTCTAATTTTAGTATTGTCTTTATTTTTTTTTCTTGTCTTTTTTCTCTTGTTTTTTTTCTTTTATTTCAATGTATCTAATTTTGCTATAAGTATTCGTATTTTGAATTATTTTTTAACAAAATATTTCCAATTTTGATATTTTATTCATTTAATTTAAAAAACAGTGAATTAGCATTGTTGGTCGGTGCATGAATTACATAAAGAAATACCTTACAAAATCATTATAATTTAGGCATTCACTTTCTGCTGGTAGCTGGAATAGAAAATAAAACGTACTAGTACAAATGAGTATTACTTGTTGATGTCCATTATATGTATTTAGATTTCCTTGTCGTGAGTTCACAGAGCCATGAAATAACCTGAAGGAGGCTACCTCAGTGTTTTTAGTAGGCCCGTTAAAAAAACTAAGAAATTAAAATAAATTGATGTCCAGGGGTTAGTTTCTATGCTTTGTAGTCACAACCCTAGGACCTGAGAATTAGTACTGTTAGTAACAAATATCTGAAATAATATTTATCGATGTGTAATAAAAATGTCTATACAATCACCTAGTACTATTAATGCCTTACAGCTCATTGTTAAAGGAGATTAGAAAACTCAGATACCGTGTAAGATTACAAATCTAATAATAAAATCTCAGCTCAATCTGAAATCGAGATTTTTTACAACTCCTAAGTTTACATAGTTACAAGTAATGATAAATATGGCGTGATACAAAAAAGTCTTTGCTTCATTACTATTTTGTAAATTTTCCATTGTTGCTTAAAATTCGCCTATAATTAATACAATACTATTCATGCGAAAATGGTTACGTACAGAAGCTGTTACAGTATTATGGTAAGTATCTGCATTATTTAGTTTCAGTCAAGCATGCAAATTGGCCCTATTATAGATGTACTAGGATCTCAGAGCAAAAGGAGAGATTTAAATTTGTACATTACTGGGATACTTTATCAAATAATCTTGATACTTTTTTTTTGTTTAGTTACGTTTGGATGTTAATGTGGAAGCGTAGAGCTGACAACGATCATTTGGGTTGCAGATACAAGTGTAGCTCATCTACGTCCGACTTCTGCGTGTTCCAAAAAGTGATACGTTGTCATTCAAGTCGCGTGTACGTATTAGGAATGTGAAGTGAATTAATTTGTTTGTTACGTGCGTACGACGGCTTAACGTGCTCTACGTGGCAGGTAGTCCCTCAACCAACCAGACATCGAAACAAATTTTTGTTGTTACACAAATATTGTACGGGGCGGGAACAGGACCCGTGACCTTCCGAGCACAGTATAGCCCAATCAGTGTAAGCCGTCCGGCTTACACCGCTCGACTACAGAGGTCGTTTTTCATAAATCACTCTTGTAGGTATTTTAATTACCTTGTCTTAAACGATTCGTTTTCGTAATATTTATTATGATAACAACACTTTTGTAACAGTTTCACTAATGTTGGTATATCCTTTTATTTAAAAAAGCTAAAAGTATCAACTATGTTAGTATAGTACAACTTATTGGATCATTGACAGATAAAATCTCATATTACCATATCCAAATCTTATATTTTTTTACTTTTCACATTTCCATGAGATTCTGGTACATCTATAATACATTTGATAGACAATTTACTTTATGTTCAACAAAATTAAATATACAGAATACTGTTTCGTAGGTAATTAATACTTACATGTGGAGGTACAGAGACAGAGTTTTCCGCGAGAGCACAACTCTGTCGGTGTTGTTGCTGAAACTTTGGTTGATACGGCTCCAGCATTCTGACAACAATATCTATGTTTAACTCTTGCGACTTTGATACTTTGTACAGTCAGTTACAAAAGTTGATTAACATATTCAAAATAACAAAACATTTAGACACGTTGACGCGAACATATTTATACCAGTTATTCATACAAACGGGAGTCTCGTCTAATGACGTTAAGGAAATAATTAATAAAAAAGTCAGTACCTTGTAGCATTAGATGTTTGAGACTTCGAAGTGTTGTAGTACAGCAAATGAACTTGTAGTTACTAAAATGACCTTAGAGAATTTAAAATGGCCTTACTATCATGTTGTGCTGAATTAATCTATTTTTAGCTGAACGTTATTATACGTTGTTTCACCGCACGCTCGTCATGTGTAACGTATATATTATGCGATTGTTCTCATCAACGTCTTGACACTAAAGATTCCATAAAAAGTGTCGCGTGACTGTTCATTGTAAACTACTAATGATATTTTCTCCTCTCATTACGATACAAATTTATGGACTATTTTGGTGTTTATATTGAATCTCCTAATCAACTTTTGTAGCTGACAGTACTTTGGGAATATATTATTATAGTCCTATGATTGAAGTTTAATTGATATTACTAATAGTAACAGACTGCCTCGTTGTTGAACACATTATTCGCTTCGAGTCGTCGACAACCCGGGTTCAAATTCTGTGCTGGGCCAAATAGTGTTGAGACACTTGAGACTCTTCTCGAAAAAGCCGTAGGTACTGCGCTCAATCTGATACCAGTCGTAACGGTAAACCCGACAAACCGGACTTTGAGAGAGAACAATAAAGCGCAACTGTGTTTGCGCACATACTTCTGCGCCATAGCCGAGGCTAGAGAATATTTCTAGCACGAACTAGATTTCGAACTGCATTATCGTTTAAGGCGCACCTAATACCTTATTTTTGCATAGCATGCTTCAGAGTTCTAAATATCTGTACCTAACTCCTCCAAATCAGTTAAGTGGCTTAACCTTGAGAATATTATAATATTATTATAGCCAACGATTTTGAACATACGAGTACCTGTACCTACTGGTAGAAATGAAATATTACAGCGGAATACCTATCACGTAAGACTAAAACTATTTTATACAATCGCGATGAAATCCGTTATAAAATAGTTTTATTTCAAAGTGTGATATTCACGTAAATCTAAGAAAATACTATGAGATTTAATTAAATAAGGATATTTAGGTTCGCTTGACCACAACTTGCCTGATGTGAAGCAATGTTGCAGTCTACGATGAAACGCGCCTACCTAATAAATACCGATTCACTCGTGACTTGAAGATAGGTAGATTATAGCTATCGGGAAACAGTTATGTCGGTAGCGAATTCCACAACCTGGCAGTTCGCACTATTATTTAAGTAATTAATTATATTACTGTTAGAAGTCGCAATAGCATTAAAATAAAACAAAATATTACTACGTACAGTTTATAGACGCACCTGATCTTGCCCCAACGATTGAAGAATAGTGCTATAGCAGCGACCCATAGCAGAAGGACGAAGGCCACTATGAGAGCTTCTTCCGCTCTTACCACAACACCACCACCATCTGTTGAAGACATCATCTATATTATATCTATTTATATTAAAATTAATCCCTATTTCCCTTGGTCAAGTCATGAACGGCTGGACCGATTTCGCTAATTTTTTTAGAATATTCCTTGAAGTACTAGGATGGTTCTTACGCATAGAAAAATAATAAAAAAAACAATTTCCACCGTAACGGCTTGTACGATTTTTATGTATATTAAATAGGTCTGAGAATCGTCGGTACGTGGCAATGCTTTACAGGGCAGGACGACGTCTGCGGGGACCGCTAGTTACTAATATTATATAGTGGAACATTAAGACACACGGCTATCAGTAGGCTAATTCACGTAATTAAATAAGTTCAGTTGCAGTTATGTTTCGATCAAAACTAGCCCTTTTCATATTCTCGTAATTTTGACAACCGCTGTCAGATACGCTCGTGTTAAGTTTACAAACATATCTACGTTAATTATTTTTTTATGTGTATTATGAAAAATAGATTAGACGACAATGACCTCGGTAGTCGAGCGGTGTAAGCCGTCCGATTGGGCTATACTGTGCCCGGGAGGTCGCGGGTTCGATTCCCGCCCCTGACAATATTTGTATAACAACAAAGATTTGTTTCGGTGTCTGGTTGGTTGAGGGACCACCCTCCGTGCCTCGGAGAACACGTTAAGCTGTCGGTCCCGGTTGTCATTTAACACATCTATGACAATCGTTACATGTAGTCAAAAGCCAATATAATCTGACACCTGGTCTAACCATCTCAGCTACTGGGTCCCTACGGGTTTCGAGGTCTGATGGCAGTCGCTCGTATAATTCTGGTAGCTAGCCGTATCAGGTTAGACTGGGAGCCGACCCCAATAAAAATGGGAAAAAGGCAAGGGGAATGATGATTATGAAAAATAAATTAGGTGATTTTCTCTGAATTAATAAGTAATAACTTACCAATGTCAGCTACAGAGGCGTTGACGCGGGTGGTTGAAGAAGGGGGATGCAATCTTAGAACTACTTCCGCTGGAGGACCACCCGTTGCACCGGTCCATTCTACAAGATATTCAATATAAAATATTGCATAAATAATCATGAAAACACGATGAATGATAATTGGTATGGTAATTCAATTATATTATATAGGTAGTTATAAATATAATGAATATAATAAATATCATGACGAACTTTGAATTTGAAATGTCTCTGGCGATACTATTGTTATGACATGTTGTAAATCGTTGTCCAAGCCTTTCTCTATGTCTAATAATGAATTTCTAACTTTGATATCTTCGTTATATTAAATGTAATGTTAGAACAATAAAAATATTTGAATGCAAGACTCAATTGACGGAACCCTGAACCAATATTTAATTTCACTGAGTTTTACCCTGCGGCCTTTTAATTTAGCTAAAACAGCATTTTTGCTAATTAACAAATACTGTTAATTTTTAACCACTTCAATATATTAAACAGGGGCGTGTAGGTTTGGGCTCCTGAGAGATTTGATATTATGAGACTCCTTTTTACCCCGAATTACATTCATTACACCTAATTAAATTGTAGCAAGTTTGTCATTGTCACACTTATGTCAGTATTGATAAAAAAAACTACTCTAATGGCAAATTACATTTAGTCGTTGGCTCGTATTCGATTACCATTTGAATTCAGACAAACTACTGAAACAAATAGAATATATACTTTTATTAAACTTTCGCGTTGCATTAGTTATTCAAATCAAATCAAATCAAAATATGCTTTATTTTTTTTGAGACGCGAGTCTACATAAAAATAGTCCAATTTCTTTTCCTACCGTGCAGTGAATGACTGGCAACTACTGAGAAACACTGCCAAAAAACTCAGTAGGCTTTTTATCTTTTTTAAATGAAGTACTTATTATATCTATTACATTTTGTTTGTTCAGTGTGTTGAATTAGAGCGACTTAATTCCAAGCGTTTTTATCCGTTACATAGTCTGAAATTTTATAATACACTTTCCTACATAACGTATATTTTATAATTATTTTAAATTTGTTAATAGTCATTTCCCTAGTATTATTTGGAAGTTTATTTTAGAAACACTGCCGTACAAAATTATTAATATTTATATTTATCATAACGGGCAATTAATCTCAATGGCCTTTATTTTTCGATTATATACAAAAAAACGGCTCCAATTTAACTATTAAAACAAACTACGATAGAATAAAAATAGAATTTAGTTTTTAAATTTATTATTTTTATACTTGCCTATTAGCCTGAGGAGGTTTTATTGCCCTGCACTGAAAGTAACCTGGATGTTTTTGTGTTAGATAATAGTTCCGAGCAGTTTTCTCTACTGTAAGCTGCGTAAAAGCTTAAAGCTGCGTAAATAAAATGCTTATCGTAAACACTGATTTTCCAAAACTATGCCATTAATCAGCTTTAAAAGCTTTACCGCTCTCACCGGCGGAGATACGCGACGGTTGCGGCTGGTTTCTTCCAGTTGAAGTCTTATCTACCAGTTCCTGAGGCTCAGCGGACGTCACTGCATCTGTGGAAAAAAAAACAAGAAAAAATTATTGGAATAAAACCTACGCATACTCTACGTTCAACATCTGATTGTGTAAAATATAGTAAGGGAAACTTGTGGGCAGTTAAGTATCGCTAATTAATAACATATAATAATAATAATATAGTGGGACATTAATTGATCCCAAACTAAGCAGAGCTTGTACTATGGAAACCAGATAGCTGGTAATATATTACATAAAATACTTTTCACATTGACACTTATTGAATAAAACTGTGCAAGATGTTTGTTGAGCGGAATAATGATGAAATTATAAAATTTGTTTGCTGGGCTCCTAAAACAAGGCATCTATATCTGGTCCAATTTGGGCGCCAAATTCATTACTCACTTGGCGCCCCGAATAGGACTAGTTGGACCATGTGACAATTTTTTTATGAATTCAATTTAAACTGTGGTCACCACAAATTGGTGTCAATTCACAATATCCCATTTCTGACACCCTAATTCTTTGTGAATTTCTTACAAAACCAACCAGCAGTTCTTACAAAAACAAATCGCAACTTTGCGGTAGAAGCGTCGCAAACGTCATTTTATAGAATATTCAGATCGATAGAGCGCAAAAAACTGAACAAGACTGCATATTTAACTCATTTTGCCCCAAACGCAAAGTAGCAAAATATTATATTGATCCATTTATCCCCAGAATAATAATCTAGTGAGTAGAAAGACCAAAAGTTTCCAAAAGGCTGGTAAGAGTTATGTAAGAGTAGACGTGGACAGTAAACAGTGGCATTCTTTAGAAAAGGCCTCAAATAGACTGACGATAATGATCCCACTAACATTCGATCACAACAGTAAATGAACTAGAACCTATAACATTGTGTAATAAAAACTACAAAGGTAGAATTTCAATACATTAACTGAATTACATTGACCAAGCACTATACCAAATGACTGATACTGATATAATCATTTGATATCAATAGTAATAAATAACCCATTACTGTATTAGATAGATATTAAGGATGTTCTAGTACGTAGCCATAGTTAGCTAGATTTTTAAACGGTCAGGGAGGTTAGAAGGCCTTCGGCGCGGTCATCTTTGGGTGTTTGACCCAACATATCTTTATCACTTGATATTACCCCAAGTTTTGTGTAAATCAGGAATCTCCAAAGTAGCATACATGTACATGTAAGTAAGTAAACGTTTTTTTTTTTTTTTTTTTGTTCTTTGTCCGCTAGCAATTTCCAGTAATTATTATTGTTATTGTTTCTCTTGGGTACTCTTTGTCTTTAGATTAAGTTTATGTTTAAGTCACTTTATTTAATGATGACTGTTTGTACCAAAATAAAATAAAATAAAATAAATAAATAAAATTTCTAAGATTAGTAATTTTATTTTTAACGTCTCTTTGCGGTTCAGGACTCGGATTTTTGAATATATAGGTCGTCGCCGCGCTAGTACAAATCAACTTCGTACCTATCAGGTCTAACTATATAGTTTATCCTCGCTGCTTGGTATTGGTGAAGGATAACATTGACACTTTATATAGAACTAAATATTTGAGGATACGCGAGATCCACTAACTCGCATTTGACTCGCGACTAAACTATCTAAACTGTCTAAACTCTGTAAAGTTCCAAGATAGTTGAGACAGTGTGGCAGTAGGACATTATGAATTGTTACTTCCATCTTTCAATCAACTGTGTTTTTTGAAATTTAAGTTTATTATAGTATCATTCTCTACATAACACACCTTTTAGTATTTAGGAAACTCTAAATGCTATAAAATTGCAGTTTGCTCCGCAGTTTTGGCTGTTCAAGACAGGTGTTTTCAACTGCAGCCGTTGCCACATAAAATATGCTCCCGTTTTATTACATAGAAAATGGTTGTGGTAAGACATTGTTGATATTTTTATGTAATATCTGCTTATGCCCACTTTTTATACACCTTGTTAGGCAGAAATAGCTGTTAGCTTTTTAGTTATAAAATAATTTTTACCTCAGCTAGATGTATGATCTATGATCTGTGGGCGGATGTTAGGGCGACCTGCTTCCCTAGCAGCGGGCCCAAGAAAGGGGTCCAAGAATTCCACCTGGGCTCTCTATAGGAGACTTCCCCCCCCCAACGAGGACAGGTACGGTGCCTCTTTTATATTCCCTCGTCTCATCCCGACCAAGTGCCCTGCCAGGGTACGAAGGCATTCCGGCCTTCTGGACTCTTTCCTGAGTGCAGTAATTAATTCTCTCTAGGAAACAAAAATTTCGTAGATTTTCGTCAAGAGTAGCGGATTTCGCAGGGTAAGAGGATGAGTAACATATTTCCGCCCCATAACAAACAATATAAACCATAATAGTACCTCTTATTAATACATATGGGAACTAAATTTATCTGACAACATAGTAGGTACCTAATATTCATCCCTGCATACATCTGCGGGTGTGATTCATGTGAGCTAGCTTGATTTCCGACACAGGACGTTTCATAAGTGAGGCTATTTACGTGATAGATCTAGCCTCACTTTTGTCAATGAGAAATTCTAGCAGAACCGAGACCTATATAGCTTAATAGATACATACCTTATGTAGGTTGTAAGTTATTATTTTTGTAGCCAAAGGTCGTGGGTTTGATATTCACCCAGGACGACCCTTTGTGTGATGAGCATGATTATTCGTTCCGTGTCTGGGTGTAATTTATGCATAATACTTACAATGAAACTGTATTTGTAGTTTATCAGTTTCTAGGACTATAACACACAAGTGAATGTGTGAAAATATTGTTATTATTATTGCTCGAGTTCGCTTTTTCTATTCACGTGGAATCGTGTTCATTCGAATCTATAATCCTAAAATTGATAGCTAAGCCAGTCAGAGGTTAAACAATAAACTATTTTGATGGATGTACTATAAAATCTACTACTAAAGAAATATCACTAGTCACTATAAAGTCCGACCAATAATTTAGAAGTAAAACCATCAATCAATATTCTTTAACTCAAAACCTAATAGCTAATTGCAGTGGTATAATATTTCACGTAGAAACATTACTGTTATTATATCTGATATCTTTGAAAGTTAATGTGACTTGTAATGGTATTGGCGGCGTTTTCCACTTAACGAGTGTGTCCAAGGCGTATCGATTGACAGGTCACCCTGTACCTATAAAAACTATGAAATTACAAATACCTATACCAACTTAACTGACTTTCCACCCACCCGGGCATATATTATTGTCTGATTGCAAAAAAATATATGAGTCTGCATCTGCAGTGTACAAATTATAGGCACGCCGAATATTATGAAGGTCGGTCCTGCGTTTAGATAAGATAAGGTAAGATAGATAGAGGTTATACTACCTACTATCGCTCTTATAACTATAAACTTACGTTCTTTGTGTTCTATTTAGTGCTATGAAACAGGGCTTGTGGGTTTAAATCCAACGCAGCACCAAAAAGAGATTTAGATTACTAAAAATCAGTGTTGTAGGTTGCTAGTAAGTACTCACAGCGTTTACTGAGCAATGCCCATGTTTGATGGGTTACACTTTTTGTTTTTTTTTTCTTTTTTTTAGCTGTTTTCATTTGTTTTTTGTGCACTATAGTATCTCTTGCGTACCTGATTAGTCAGCTTGGACTAGCCGCCGTAGTGCACACAGCTAGAAGTAGTATACTTGACTAAAATTCTTGAGCCTAATTAAGTCACCGGTGCAGTAAGGATTTAAGTAAAAACAAACTCCTTCTAAGCCTACCCTATTTCAGCTACAGTTGATGAAATTAGGTAGTAATCACTTCTAATCCTTCGCGTAAGGTGTGTTAGAAACTAATTTAAACTACTTGCATGCTCACGTGCTTTAAGTAATAAAGAGGTACAGGTGCAGGTATAGGTGCTATTAATGACTTGCATATGCAGTTTTGAAATTGCCCATTATGTATGTTCTTTACATGTCAAAAGCTAGTTTAGGTCATTTTTGAATTTCGTTAGAGAAACTTAATTGACGGACCGGTGGCGTGGTCGGTAAGATACTTGCTTTTCACGCCGCTGGTCGTGGGTTTGATTCCCACCCGAGACAAACATTTGTTTAAATATGTCTGTTTGTCTTGTGTCTGGGTGTAATTATCTATATTTATGTATATATTTACAAAAGAAAAGTATTTTATGTAGTATATTACCAGTTATCTGGTTTTCATAGTACAAGCTCTGCTTAGTTTGGGATCAGATGACCGTGTGTGTTAATGTCTCACTATATTATTATTATTATTATGTTTGTCTTTGTTTATCTCGGAGCTATGGAGCTCCGGACTTTTATTATTATTAATTATAAAACTAAATTTATTATTCGAATATCATTGACCAAGGTACTACGTACACATAAGAGTTTATAAGAATGGTACATAGAAAATGGATGACATTTGACACATGTCTGGAGACAGATGGAAATTATTCATTTTATAGTATCAGACATTACTACCAATGAAGTCTAAACGAAGTCTGATATCACAAAGTAGGAGTTTTTTCTACAAAAATGGTCTTGTAGCTAGTTACATATAGTTAGGTATAGTGTGCGCTGGGTTAAAGTTGGAGACTGAGTATCTGTGAAAATAGGCTGAAAGATGAATGAATTATTCTTCCACGCAAAAATATGTGGCCGTATTTTGGTGGTTGTGTACATAGATATTATGCTATAGATTAATATTTTATTTTTGCATTGCATAGGTACTTTTAAATAACTATGCGATTAAAATTAGTCGTAACCGTGGCCAGCTGCGGAATGCAAATTTGTATCATGCCATAGAAAGCATGTGTAGTAAGTGCAAATTGCGGACGCGAGCTGTGTTAATCATATTCTGTTAGGTTATATTTCAGCAAGAACTATTTGAGGTATTTAAATAAGCATTTTACTAACAACACATTAACAACAGTATTTTTATTAGTAATTGTTGAGCCATAGTTTTGTTGATTCTGAAGCGGTATCCAATATTATGCAGAGCATTACTTTCATGTATAAAATTTTCTACCTATTTCATGGTACGCAAGGATTGTTATAATACTTTTTCTGAACGAATTTAATTTTAGAATGTAGCCTATTAACATTTCTAAGAAAACGTTAAATAATTTAAGCAATATAGAGTCCTTAGTAGTCAGATAATTGTTAATTAAGACTGTTTTTGATTATTAAGACTGACCGAGAAGCGGTCGCGCTCCGGTACGGGCCTCGGATGTTCGATTCCCGTTCGTGCCCACACAGCTTGGTATGAATTGTTACATAGCCGCTGCTCAACATTGATAAAGGAAATTATTGTGAGGAAACCGGCATGTCTAAGAACTAATCATTCGAGGACACGTGACAACCACCAACCCGCGCTTGATCAGCGTGTGTGGATAGACCTAAACTTCCTCAACTCGTAAGATAGTTGGGAGACGAACTGTGCTCAGCATTGGGACACTAAAAATAAAAAGGGTTGAAGTGAATGTTTTATTAATTAACTAAACGTTGACACAACGCAATTTCTCAATAATTAACTTCATCAAATTATGTATTTCCTATTAGGTACTCAACTAAATATTTCACCGTTTGAAGAAGAGGAAGAGAGGAAGAGTTTATAGGCTGTGATGTATTTCTGGAATATAGTTAATAGGTTTGCCACGTCAAAAAACTGTAACAAATAAAAGGATAATGCTCATTTTCTGAAGACAAACAAAGTAACGCCTAATGAAGTAACGTCTAATATCAGGCGAAGCCTAAGCAATGAATTCTGTTTCACCATTCGTTTTAAGCTTGAACATGGAGACCGAATCCAGAAATTCCGTAACGAAAATAACCTAACACCCCCCACTCCGACCGGCACAGAGGTGATATTTTTTAGTTTTGCTATCTATGATTAAGGCATCACATTCAGGCACTCTCTCAACTCTTTAGATAGTTGAGATAAGACCCGTGCCCAGTTGTGTGACAAAAAGGGTTGAAGTAAGTTTAGTGTGTGATTCAGGCGTTTCCATGCGTTGTTTTTTTTCTTTACATAGGTACTGAGATGCTTTTGATGTCATGATGTAGGTATAGCTGCTTACTTCTTTTAAACGCGCCTTAGATTTCAATGACTTATTTAGAGACAGGAAATATTTTAATCAGGGAAAGAGAAAGAGTCACACTTATAATAATACTTGAATAATAAATAATCAGAATTAGTAACTTTCTCTTTGGTTAACCAAAACCTACCTAGGGAACCATAAATTAAGCTAAATTTTAAATATTTTGTTCTCATTGTGTTAGAATACTCGTATAAAACAATTTTTGGCTCATCTTTTGAAACAGAGTAGTGCCAAAACGTTTGGTGACAAACAACATTCCGACAAAAAGGCGAATGTTGTGCCAAATACCTACTAAGAAATACTGGAAATGACTTAAATTTTTGAAATTGTAGACTTGGTAACATTTATTTTGAACAAAATCTATTTAACCTTTTAACTACCTCTTTTATAAACGGCCTGTCGCGCTTGACCTCAACATTTTACGAATTAGTAAAATAGAAGTAGGTACCTACAAAGAATAGGTAGGTGCGATGGATGAAAATGGAACAAAAAACATGCATATTTATGATGTGTCAATGGATGTTACAAGATGGCATGATCGAGAATCGAACCCGCGACCTTATATTTCCAAGGCTAGCATTGCCTGTGGCGTTTGACCCCAATTTTTTTCTAATCAATAAAACGTAAGTAACTACAGTTAATAGGTAGGCTCAATGGATGAAAATGAAACTAATAGACAAGCATGTTTTTGTCGCGTAAATGCGACAAGTGGATGGGAATCAGGCACTTTTGTTGTATATCTAAAGTGACCATACGTCCCGTTTTGAAAGGGACTGTCCCTTTTATCGGCTACCTGTCCCGTTGTCCCCAAACAGAGCGCCGGGACGCAAAATAGTCCCGTTTTGTGAAACTGCGCGAAAATTTAAACTGATGAAGCTCATAAGACGCGCGGGCGGGGAAATCACAGACCGTCGCGTCGTCGATGATCGGTGATTCCCCGCCCTCGCACGCTGTGGTCGGTTATCTAGCAACGCGGGGAGAAGAGGGGAGCATTTATTTGGTTGTTTTGTTTAGAGTTCCAGTAGAAAGAGTCTTTTCTCTCATGAATAAATTGTGGACATCTGAGAAAAATCATTTACAGGTTCCAATTTTAAAATCGATGTCTATAACTAAGGTCAATATTAAAAAAACGTGCCAAGAATTTTATTCTTATTTAATATCATCACACACTTTATTCACATAGTATTGTCTTAAATATTAATGTTTGAAGGTAGTCAGTAATAATTGTGATTAATATTTTTGGACGTCAAATACCTCAGTCCACCCGTGAACATGAAGTCTGAAAAGACTTTGAAACGTCGGGATCTAAAATCTAAAATAAACCGCGATAGAATCCGTTAAAAAGTAGTTTTATTTCAACACTTTATTCAAGCAAATTCTTCTTCTGACAAATATAAATTAAATTAGAAAAGTTGCATATATTTAATCATCACTATCAGAAGGACTTTTGACAAAGCTAGCGAACTGGTGTTGATTCTTACTATTCACAATTTTTTATAATAAAATAATTATAATTAACATAATAATAATAAATACTAATTGCATTAAGAAACACTTTTTATGAATAGAGAAAAATTAAAAGTTGTGTCTTTTCATTATATTTAATATTTATATTTAAAACAATATAGCATGTTTTCGTTCTCTATATAACTCGTATAACCACTTCAGTTTGCAATCTGCGCGGCGCGGAAGTTAAGTTTGCTCCATTAAGGACCCTTTAATGTTTTGCTAAAGTAATTAGGCTCTTATTCCACAGTATTGTACGCGAGCAGCGATGAAATGTGTCTATTTATTAAAACAACTCAATTAGATGCTATATATCTTACTTGTTTGCTTACGTAATCCAATTGGAGCTATTGAGAAGTAACTCAGTGCAAATTTATCAGGATTATATTTATTTCATATGGATCCTAATTATTTAGGCTTGAGAAAAAGTGTAAACAAAGAAAGTGGCGTTTCTCTTACAAGTTGATAGATAATATAATATGTATATGGCGGATATAACCCAATCGATGACAAAAAAATCACATTTTGGTCTAAAGTATAAATAATAAATCTTGATTGTATCAGAAAGCTGTTTACAAAGTTATATGCAAGACCTCTTTCGTCGGGGACAAAAAATACAAAAAAGAAACATTCCAAACTTAAATTTGACGAACTATTCTTTTGGGCTTGAAACAAAGTGTAAACAAAAAAAGTGACGTTCCTCATAAAAGTTTATCGATATTAAAGATGGCGGATATAACGCGACCAATGACAAAACGTGATATGATAATGTAAAATGTTCGCCGCAGCTGTGGTCTATAATATAATTAAGGTATAGGTATTAAAATGGTTTAAATTTTTTCTCAAGCCAAAATGAATTGGGTATAAGGCTCTTAAGCTCATGTGTCAAAAATATTAGATTGTAGGTAGGTGTTGTAGACCAGAGTATTTTTAAATTAAAAGAAACGGTTTAAATAGTCTGATATTAATAACACAAGGATTGTTGTTAGAACGATATACCTACTTTTTTCTAATCTTGACTTGAAATAATTTGTATTAAATTTCACAATCTACTTCAGTACTTGCTAATGGCGAAGTCCAATAATCATTACAGGGCTATCGTAGGTTATTGCTTTACCCACTATTGCTAATTGCAGACGTCTTAATGACTGACTGTCTGAGTAGATTTGTGATTATAAACTGCAAATCTGAGTTCAAAAGACTGGTTGGACTGAGAAATTTCTTAGTGTGGGTTAGCTTTTCAGAAAGATTCCGAGCCATAGCGTAGTAATGTAAAAAGAAATTTACTGGTTGATATAGCGGCAAAAGAAAAACACAATGAGTACAAAATTGTGATCGTTAACAACATAACATCAAAAGAATCTCAAGAAGTGAAAAATACATTCAAATCAATCATTTAGTCAAATTAAACGCCAATAAATTATTACACTTTATACATCGAAAATAGATTAATTCCTACTTCGCTGGGGATAGCACACTTGAACAAACAAACCAACGGCTTGACATAATAACTCAGTTTCAAAACAATCGCAGATCAATAAAATGCCTCGATTGTGTGACGTAGACGGTGCAAGGCAAGTTATTTGTATTACAACACGTAAATATCATGAATCGTGCTTTGATACCGTAGCTATGCTGCGAGAATGTGGAAGTTAATCTACGAAATTATGTGACCATTTCCACTAATGCTATGCGATGTTGCGGTGCAGGTAAGAAGCGCTATAAAATCTAGTTCAAGTGAGTAATATATCCATAACAACGCACCATAGCGTATCTCTAGTGGACAAACACCTTAAATGTATAAAAAATTAAAGAGCGACAACGTTCATAGTCTAGCGTATATATGGCCAACACGCACTAAAGAAAACGATTGTCAATGCAGGAAAAAAACGTCAATATGAAACCGCTTTATCAAACATTAGCTTCAGGGAGTAAAGGAAGAGTACTGCTGCCGTACCATCACATCGTATGGTTATTATTATTGAAGTCGTACGAAAGAGAAATTGCTCTACACATTGTATAGCGACATTCGCCTACACAGCTTCAATAATACTACTTTTAAGCTGTTGTGGTACGATGCTGATGCTATTAAAAATTGATTTAGGTACTTATTAGTTACTGTCGTGACGTTACCACAACACTATTAATTGATTTCTGTGGCTCGAAGGACCATGGCCTTGTCAGTTAGCTGTCTGTTCATAAATATAATGATAGGATGTGGAGTAATTATTGGTTATGGTTATACTATCAATAATTAACCACTTATACCGGTGGATAATAGACAGAACATCAAACAAAATTGTTTGAAACTATTTATCTATATATATAAACATCAATTGCTGTTCGTTAGTCTCGCTAAAACTCGGGAACGGCTAAACGGATTTATCTTATCTTGGTATTTAAATGTTCGTGAAGGTCTAGGGAAGGTTTAAAAGACGTGAAAAAAGTATATACAAAAGTTTAGGTCTTTTATTTATCGATTGAGGCAGCACAAAGTCTGTCGGGTTAGCTAGTAGCTTATATAAATAAAGACTCAACTTTTTTCATAATTGCAAAAGTAGATAACCGACAAAGGCAGTTAGGTACCTAACGTTAGTTAATTTTAGTCCTCTGCTGGAAAATACGTTTGCAAACCTGTGGTTTTTACTCAAAACTTGTATATTATCTGTGGTTAAACCAAGAGGACCTAGTTCTCTAGTAAATATGACCAAGCGAGTTAGAGGAATCGACATAGCCTACCGGTTATAAGCTGGTTATATTGCCCGTAGAACCAACAACCGTTGGGTAAATGAGTTTTGGACTACGATGATTGGCAAACGACTGAATGAAGAGACTAACTCATCGAAGTGGCTGACAAGAACTGCAAGAAAGTGGCAGCTGATTATGCGTGGTGTACGTGATGATAATTACCTTTGAAGAGCTTGCCGGTGGAACCTGACAGATTTTTTTATTTATTTCTTCCTTCAGACTATAAGAAAATTAGTATTATATATAGATATGTGTGATATAAAGTAATATTCGCTTCCCATAGCTAACAACGAAAACTTGTCAGCGTAATTTCCCATGGGTTTAGTAAAGCTTCTGTGTATCAAAATATTGTACAGCGCGTAATTTAACGCATAACCCATAAAATTGGTTGTTCAGCTTGTAGAGATAATACGAGTCGAAAAGCGAAGAGACTTTTTTACTGATTGTTAAAATGGAAAATGTTATAAATAGTCCCACTCCTGGGCTCGGGTTTTCTGGCTATTCTTCCTATGTTTAGGGCTTAATTACGATTACGATTTCAATAGTCACAGTCCCGAACTCGGAGTTGCTACATGGCAGTTACTAAGAAAGATTTTTTTAATTTTTTTTAAACTTTAAATTAAAAACGTTTTTTTGCTGGACTTGGAATTAGTACGGGACCTCGTAGTTATTAAATGAACACGTTTACCACTAGACCAGCTATTATTATTATTATTATAATTTTGTCATATTATCAGCAGCAGCGGCAGAGCGGTGGCGTAGCGGTACGGGTGGGAGCACGCCCAAAATCTTTGTGTGAATGAAAAAATCGAAGAAACCAGCATATCTAAGAACTAATCATGCGAGGACATGTGGCAGTCTCCAACCCGCACTTGGCCAGCTTGTGTAGATTAAGGCCTAAACTCTCAGCTCATAAGATAGTTTGAGAAGACCCGTACTCAGGAGTGAGACACTAAGAAGGTTTAAGGTTAAAGAATACACCCGCACAGTACAATAACCTAAACACGTATGATAGAACAAAGACTCCTCAATAGACTCTTGATACACGAGCCACTAACAACGTTACTATCCAATTTGTTTCCCCTCTTGTATTACTCTAATTATGTCTGCTGATTAGACTGGACCGAGTTGTGTGAAAGACATATAGGAAATGTTGTTGTGTTGATCTGATTAACGCTCGTCTCATCGCCTGTTCACTACTAGGTAATTTCACGATTTCATGTCGAGAATAAACTTTGTTACTAAACAAAGTTTATTCTCAACATGAATTGAACAAAGTACATTGACATAATAAGTACCTATGATTATTTAGGCCTGTTGGCGTGATAGTCAGTGACCCTGACTGCTAAGCCGGACGTCGTGGGTTAGACTACCAAACAAGACAATTTTTTTGTGGGATGAGCATGTTTGTTGTGCCTGGGTGTAATTTATCTATAACTAGCTGCCCCGACGAACTTTGTACCGCGTATTTCTCACCTTTTAAACCTTCCTTAGACTTATATGAGTACTTTAAGACCAAAATCTGCCAAATCAGTTCAGCCGTTCTCGAGTTTTAGCGAGACTAACGAACAGCAATTGATTTTTAGGATATGTATGTTAGGGCGACCCAAAATAGAATGTTTTTTGTTTCTCGTGCTTTAATTTCATTCTTTAACATGTCAAATTTAAGGAAAAAAATATTAAGTTCGTTAATATTCATGTTTAGAAGTTGCTCAAATAGATATAAAGTACTCGATTTGAAAACTTAAAAAAAATTGGTGCGACCTCTAAATATTAAAATTTTGACTTGAAATTTTCAGGATCTTCATGATTTTTTACGTGAAAAGAAATGAAATCACGAGAAAAGGTATTTGAAAAAAAAACGACGGGTTGCACTCCGGGAGTGCCGGCAGAAGTGAAAACTTGATTATTGACGTTGAGCATGTTTGATATTTTGGAATGGTTAGGGAATAATTTTGCACCAATTGCTTTATCAGTATAAAAGTACTATCATTTATGTGGTAGAATACAATATTCATTTATTGCGCTATCGTACACAAACATGACAATTTATATTACATTAAAAATTTAACACTATAAAACTATTACAATTATTTTACATTAAAAAGTTTATCTCTCCGAAAAATCAACTTTACGAATACACAACAATGTGATCACTACACAGACGGTCGAGCCATCAGCATGGATGCGCGTGGCACGCTGTAACATACACGAACATTCGCGCAAGCGCCCTGCGTCCGTCTTACGCTTTTTCGATCAGGTCACGTGTCCTGACGCGAGTTTAAGATTTTATACCCATTACAGAAAAAGTGCTCAACGCCGCTAAAGAAGTTTTCACTTAAAAAAAACGATTTTTGAGGATTTTGGAAATTTACAAAAAATTTTGAGCGACCTTTGAAAAAATATTTTTTTTGAGCTGTCCTTTGGACAGCTTAAAACATAGTAAACTAACATATTTTCACACGAGACTTGAGGCGACCCAAAAAAACAATCTTTTTTTTTGGGTCGCCCTAATGTATGTATTACAAAAAAAAAAATTAAGTAGTAGGTATATCAGTTCCTAGTAACCATAAGACAAGTAAATTTAATTTAGAAATCAAACTAGCTTACCTGTAAGCGACGTTCGATTGTAATTATTCTTCCCGGTCGCCTCGCCCTCAATAATAGAAAAGTACCTATAAATTAATGAATTAATTTATTAATTTATAGGTACTTTTCTATTATTGAGGGCGAGGCGATCGGGAAGAATAATTACTTCATTTGGGACTAGGTGACGCTGTGTGTATGTGTGAAAATACTTATCTTTGCTAATGCCCTTACTAATATTATAAATGCGAATGTAACTCTGTCGGTCTCACTTTCACGCCTAAACTACTGAATTGATTTTGATGAAATTTGGTATGGATATAGTTTGAGACCCGGGGAAGAACATAGGATATTTTTTAGGTTTAAAGGTTCAATGATTAATTTGCAGTAAACTAAGGTAAGGTAAGGTACGAGTAAGTAAGGCTAGTATTATATTATTGTTATAGAACCATTCTAGTAACTTACAAACACGACTGTATTACCCGAAAGTGTAGGAAGAGGCAAAAATCATGAGTGTGTGTTTTTAAATTTGAAGAATCTTTACAGATAATTCATAAAAATCTTTAGTTAAAAGAGACTTGTCTTTATCTGTTTCTTACTAGTATAAATGTCAAGATGACAGACAAAGACAAACGAATTATAAACCTATTTTAGCTATATTGAGCTTAAAAGCTTAAATTTAGAGCAGCGGTGGCACCTTAGAAATATAAGGTCGCGGGTTCGAATCCCAGTCGTGCCCACACATCTTTGTGTGAATTGTTTCATCGCCGAGAAGACCCGTGCCTTGCAGTGGGACACTAAAAAGGGTTGAATGAGCTTAAAAGATTATGAATATAGGGGTGTCTATACTTAAAGCAATACTAAATACAAGCTTTTACTCTTGACGCTTAGAATAGTGTACTCTTGAAGTATTATCTTATAGGAATACTGTATTATTATTCATTATCTTCTGGTTGATCACGTTCACGCCTGCGATTTATGCCTTTGTGTTACATCAATAGCATATGACATCGCATCGATTTATGTGAATTTAGAACTAAAGCTTGGACATTTGTCTGGTATCGCCTGGGGCGTAGGCGGTTTTATAGTTTGATAAATTGGATGGATAGTAAAGATTTTGACAGTCGTAGTGCGAGCAAAGTTTAGAACAAAATCTATCTATAATATAAAATTTCCGTGTCACAATGTTTGTCACCGTACCTACTCCTCCGAAACGGCTTGACCGATTCTTACGAAATTTTTTATGCATATTCAGTAGGTCTGAGAATCGGCTACTATCTATTTTTCATACCCCTAAGTGATAAGGGTTGTTCACCCTTAATTGTTTTTTAATTCTAGGACGTATTACGTTAGTAATACGCGGTAAGAACTTCGCTGGGGCAGCTAGTAATTACATTAATGTCAATAATTTCGTGCAGTGTATTAGAAAAGTTACCAATCATACTTATTACATATGTATCTACAGTAGTTTTTACTTGAAATAGTTACAAAGATACACTAAATATATACTATTGACACAATATTCTATGGTTTTGTTGATTACAGTGATTATCAATGTGGGAATGGCATAATCTGCTCGTAAAAGTTTCTTTAATTGAATTAAGAGAAAAAAAAATGTAAATGTAGGTATAGCACTCTGTTCTACTATTATTTTGAAATCATAAAAACACACTAGTAAAACAGAGATGACAATTCTAACAGCCAGTTTTTTACGGGCCACTGAAATATATTATCCTGCATTGCAGTACGCAATACCAAATTTAACGTTCAAGCAACCCGCCCCGATTTCGTACGGGGAGCAGAGTTGAATTGTATATTTCACAGGAAATGTATGAAACCCTAGGAATTTTATACAATTCTAAGAAAAATTAGAAAATGTGTAAAATAATGTTTTGATTGAAGAGTACAAATATTTCCTAGGAAATGTATATATATTTCCTAGTAATTGTATGGTTCTGTGAATAAAACAAATAAAATGTAGGAATATTCAGTACTAACACACTCCGGCCGCCACCATGGCAGGCTTGGTTTGCTCCTTAGGCTCGTGAGTTGTGATTAAAAGTCTAACTTAACACGTTAAACGTTACAATATGTTATCATTTCCTTGTGCGTCCCACATATACCTTCAATCTTTATATGTGCTATTAAAAACGTAAATAATAATAAATGGGTTTGGAATCACACATCAAGAACATTTTTTTTAATAAACGAATTATTTTAGCCAAAAACAAATAAAAACAGTTCTTTACTGCAAATACTTCGATATTTCATTTCAGTAGGTGCTTTAATAGAGACTTGCACAGAAATAAAATCTCACTACTAACTTACTACTTACCTTTGCTAAATTTTCCTTAGTGTGTAGGTACCTGGTTGTTGCATAGTGACCAGGTACCTACGCATATGGAGCACGGTCGTGTGGAGCTAGTTCAAAGTGACGCATATATGGGGCACTGGACGTTGAACGTGTTAACATAACCCAGTACTTTAGTTGTGGGTGGAATTTGGTTTTTGGGTTTACTAATGAACAGGTATCAATTCAGTTATATAGCACTCGCCAGCGGGTACCCCGGTATGCGGTATAGTAATACATGCTTCATCTACGGACATCCCGAATAAAAGTATAGTATTCACAGGAAAAGGTTTATAAACCTATTCGTACATTTTCCATCTAAGGAATTGTATACTTTTCCTGGCAATTGTATACAATTTCAGACTACATATTTTTCCGTTAATATAATTCGTAAACCTTCTTCGGCATCTCTGTGTTCATTGCATGAACATCTTTTCAGTAGTTTTTAAATAATCGCGATCATAATACACAGAGACAAGTCGGGAAATTGTATCTAATAAAATAACTAGCAACCATCTACGACTTCGGACGGGTAGTACTTATAAGTAAATTAAACAAACAAATCTTCCTTATCTCTCTGAATCTGAATAGGTAAAAACCGCATGAAAATTCGCTAAGTATTTTTAAAGATAATCGTCAACGTAAAGAAGTGAAAAATAAAGTGGAAAAGTGAAGTGAATACTGAAGTGAAGTTAATATTGAAGTAAAGTGAAAGTAAAGTGGTGTACAGTGCTAGTGCCGTAATTGTACTTGTGCACTCTGGACTCTGTGTGTTAAAAAAAGACTTCTGACTTATGTTTACGATGATTTGAAAAAAATACCGATATTACCGGATTTTCACCTACATTACATACATAAACACACAGTTGGGGACTTTGTTATAAAAAATATATTAAGTACTTAGAATGATGATGAGTACATTTGTGAAAATGTTTCAAACCTATCTATAAAAAACCAAAATACTCACAAGTAATACTCACTTTAATCAAATTAATTAACATTACCCACCTATATAGTAGAAAAGTAAATTACTGTGATTAAAACAAATCTAGAATATCAGTAGATAACCATCTACCACATTTATCAACGTAACAAATCCGAGAACACTTCTAATTAAGAATCTATACTTACCAATTTGCCGTTTTGTCCTAATTTTGTTGGGGCTCTGTCGACGACCTCTCTTCGCCCGATAAGCCTCTTTCCTTCTCAGCCAATGACCCTCAGCAGCTGTCAACAAAACGTTTCAGTTCAGAGTATATTAAGCTTGTAATACGTGCTTTGACAGGGTAAAACAAGTCTAAGTGGACTGTCACGAGAAATTTATTTGTTAGAGTGCCTATTACTTACTAAAAGTAGCTAATGAGATTTTTAGATACTTATACAATCTTACAAGTACCACAGATAACATGACACTACATTGTATACTAGATACAAGTACTTCATTAACTGATCTTGTTGCAACCGGTGCTAATTCGTGAGTTCAAAAACATTTTGCCGTAATTATTACTGGAACCAGCTTTAATAGGTAGCCCATACTTAAATAACATTACGCGCGGTGCTTAGTCCATTTTGATGTGGAAATTTAAACCTAGCTCTCTCTACGCTGCCTCCCCAAGTGGCCAATCTAACTTCCAACTCCTCCTATTATCTTTCTGATTAAATTCGTGCGGGATCCAATACAGTTTAGGTATCCCAGGACTTGGCCGGGTTCAAATTCAGAGTCTCTTCACGGCGCCGCTGTTGATCCTGGATTACAGGAGTAGCAGTAATGGGATTACGGTGGTGAGTTAATTCCCATTATTACAAATAGGTACTTTATACATTTAGCGAAACGAAAACGAAACGGTAAAGGAATAAAGCGAAAGAGAGTGTAGATAGTTGGATGAATGTTGACACTCTTCCGACAAATCAGCTCAATGGGTTCTGATGAAATTTTGCATAGATGTAGTTTATTACTTGGATTAATTTATGGAAGGATTCATATAGAGGGTACTACTTTAATGTGGGACCTTTGGGATAATTTTGATAAATAACGCGGACGAAGTCATTAAAAAAATAATTTAAGTTCACCTCGGTGTAGTTTTGTTGCGTGTGACCAATGATATTGTGATAATAATACGGCGCGGCATAACATTTTCTTCTTCTAGTTAACATTGTAAATATTTTTAATAATGATAAATAAAATTCAGGACCATCTGATTTTAACCAAACTCGGAATTAATTAAATATTTTCTAAATTGCGCATTAAAAACACCGCTTGAAATAAATTTATACCTTCGAAAATACTCATTTGTTTTTTCTAACATTATGCAACAGTTATTTTTAAATTCAGATCTCTTTAATAAATTACAAGTGGCCAGTGACAATTTATGGATTATGAAATAAAAACCTTTTTGAAAAATCAAATGTAAACTTATTACAGATAAACCTACTTACATTTTTCTTCATAGTCACTTTTTAAAGAGGAAGAGGAAAAGTGCAGTATATGTACATTTTTCTTTTTAGCTGACTGGTTACTTTTGAGGAAAACCCTACTGCAAATACGGATTCAGTTAAAAACAAAATAATGGCTATTTCCTAACAAACACTAATTAATATCTATAAAACGTGGTGTTTTAATCTGTTTTCATTACATCCTAAATCCACATTATTGTTAAAGGCACGCTTACTTAATCCCTGTCGTTAGTTTGCACGCGTTAACTTGAGCTTAAGTCTAAAGTCTAACTTTAACTTATTAATAACTTACCAGTAATCCGTTTTGTAACAGAAAGCGAGTTACCTAACTTTCTTCACAGAATATCTTAAGTCTGGACAACTAACTACTTCAGAGTATAACTAAAGTCGACTAAGTAGGCAAATATTTTTGGCTGAGTTTTCCAAAACTATTTAATTGTATATGAAAAGAAAATTTTAAGTAAAATAGTAAAAAGGTTAAAACGGATTTTCTATACTTTTAGAATGTTCGAAATATCAACTTAATTATTGGCGGGCAAAGTATCAACATTGCGGTTCAATGCGGTAATGCGGTAGCCTTCTGGGTACATTCCCGGAAGACCACGATGCGAAAGATTTTTTGACGCATTAGTTTAAGTTAAGTAGATAAGAGGTTCTTTATTTGGATTAGTTTTGAGTTTATTACTCAGTTAGGTAATTTTTTTGGTACTATAATATGATTTGTTGTAATTAAATGTTTTGAGCAGCGGTGGCGCAGCGGTATTGGCCTCGCCTTTGAAATATAAGGTTGTGGGTTCGATCCTCGGTCGTGTTCACACATCTTTGTGTGAATTGTTTCATCGCCGCTGTTCAATATCTGTGACAGAAAACATCGTGAGGAAACCGGCATGTCTAAAAACTAATCATTCGAAGACATGTAACATCCACCATCCCGCACTTGGCCAGCGTGTGTCGATTAAGGTTTAAACTCTCTCAACTCGTGAGATAGTTGAGAGAAGACCCGTGCCCAGGGTTGAAGCACAAATAAATGTTTTTTCATTGAAAAACTGCGGAGTTTAATCCAGCCAAGTTAACACCTACCTTCGTGTATACTCATTTGGGGGCTTCCTAATTAAACCGTCCCGCCGTTTCCATCGAGCCGGGTTTTGTGGCTCTCAGTTTACGACTTACAACTGTAGGTAGGTACCTATATTCTGACATCTGTATAGCTTTTACTTTTGACAAATTGGGTGATATACCGACAGAAGCGCCACCTACCGGCTCCAGTTGTCTTTCTAAACATCCAGGAGCCCATTGAAATATACAAGAAGTAATGACGATTGTGCACTAATTATTTTATACTATAATAGGCTTGCACTTGACCCCAACTTACCTGATATGAAGCAATGATGCAGTCTACGATGGAACGCGCTTACCCAGTAAATACTGATTCACTCGTGACTTGAAGACAGGCTTAATATAGCTATAGGGAAACAGAAGCCGGCAGCGAATTCCACAACTTGGCAGCAAAGCACTTTGTGCGTACCCGTGGAATTTCCACCTTATAACGGTGGCGCATAGCCGTACCTCTACTTGTCCGATGGAAGAACTGGGATGTGGAAATAAGATTGTGTAATTCCAACGCACACTCTCCGAAGTGTATCCGATAAAAGACCGAAAGATAAAACCAATTCTAGCAAATAATCTAAACAAAATATAAGACTTTTTTGAATTTTTTTTTTAATTATACAAAAAGAAGACCAGTTTTGTTACCGGCCTGGTAATGATTTACTCTATTCTTTTTGTATTTAGTTTATTATTTATTATTAAAGAAAAAAATTACGTTCACAATATTTGTATTAACTAATTGAATGGGAATCGATTATTCCATCGCAATATTATCAGTGATCGCAATCAAACGAATGCAAACTCTTATCGATTGAAGCGTCCATTATTCGAATGAGATCATAGTTGAGTACTTATCTACTCGTTGAGTATCCCAACATTATGTTTGATATAATTATGATAAACTGAGAGCTTTTCGCTTTAAAACTAATTATCAAGGTTCCATAATCCTTTTCCCGTTAGTTATACTATATTTATTTACTAATCTATTATAGGCCGACCGTTTAACTCGCGTATCGCCTATGGCCAAGATTCTGGCTCCACAGACAAGCTGCACAGACAGTGATGACGATTCAAGTGATATGGATATTAGTGACGAATAGTGTGACATTACTTTAATCTGTGGTTAAATAGTTCTTTAAGAGATTTAATTAATGTTTTATGACTGTACATCAGATGGCGATACGCGAGTTAAACGGTCGGCCTATAGAGGAGCGGTGGCGCAGCGGTACGGGCCTCGCCTCAGAAATATAAAGTCGCGGTCGTGCCCACACTTTGTGCGAATCATTACATCGCTGATGCTCAATTTCAGTGAAGGATAATCACATGAGTAAACCGGCATCTCTAAGAACTAATCTTGGCGATAGGCGATACACGAGTTAAACGGTGTATCTATATAAACATTACATACGTAAGACAAATACTAATAATTAACTATAATATTTATAATTACTTCGTAATACTTGTAATTTTACTTAGCAAGTAAATTAACTATTATGGCCTATATTACGGCGGAGATCTTCGAATTATTTATAGTGGTTGTAACAAGTTAAGTATCATTGAACCTTATCACGCTATGATTGGACATCGCTTTTACCCTTACTTCATAAATCTTCAACCGCAGGTACATTTTACTAACATTTTATTTTTATACTTAATTAGCTTTTCGTCTGCTGCAAGTGCTGCAACTAATATTAACAAGAAAAATGACTCAACTTATACATACTCGTAGAAAATCACAAATACTTGCTGTCAAAACGTCTAGTGGACAATAAATTTCACCAGAAGGCTGGTATATATATCGTGGTATTATCATCCAATGCGGCAATGCTGCTGGCCTTCTGGGTACGTTCCGATTACGATGCGAAAGATTTTTTTTACACTTTAGTTTAAGTTAGGCGTAAGATATGCAGTTTAGTTCTTTATTTAAACTAGTGTTAAGATTGTTATTCAGTGTTTATGTCGTAAATAAATTTATACTAACGGCCTTTTTCATAAAAAAGTTTTAAGACTCTTTAGTTAAAATGGACTCTGTCTCTTTCTTACTAGTATAAATGTGAAGATAACAGACAAAGACAAACGAATTATAAACCTATTTTAGCTATAATAAGCAGGTTAATATAAATAAAGTATTTAACTATTGTGTTATTTAACAAATTAACTCATCTATTATTATGTAAGCTGACATCAAAACTGGCAATAAAGACGCACATTTTACAAGAAAATTCTATCAAGTTACAAAATGAACTTTAATGGCCGCAGAAGATTGATTTTGTTCACTACAAAGGGGTCGTCCTAATAATAGGTTTTTAAAGGCTTCTTCTACGTAATAACATTGTAAATAAATTTCTTAAACAAGTTGATTACGATGTTAAGCTAGTGACGCCCATAATATTTTTTTTAGACAAGTTTGCTACTTGCCTGATGTTAAGCAATTATGTAGTCTACGATGGGACGCACCTGCCCAATAAACCTATTCACTCATGATTACGAATAATTTGCAGTGAGTAGATGGCAGTGGAATGAGGCTCCATATGGATAGAATTCGACCCACCCTCTTAAATGGTGTCACCAGACATCGCATCGGAATACGGCAAGGCCGCTTGGCAGTAAAGCTTTGTATGGTGGGTTGTCATTAACCACGGCTTAAGCCTTCATTTCACTTCAACCCTTTTTAGTGGCCCACAGCTGGGCACGGATCTTCTCTCAACTATCTTACGAGTTGAGAGAGTTTAGGCTTTAATCCACACACGCTGGTCAAGTGCGGGTTGGTGGATGTCATATCACCTCGAACGATTAGTTCTCAGACATGCCGGTTTCCTCACGATGTTTTCCTTCACCAATATTGAGCAGCGGAGATGAAACAATTCACACAAAGATGTGTGGGCACGACCAGGATTCGAACCCGCAACCTTATTGTTCTAAGGCTAGGCCCGTAACGCTGCGCCACCGCTGCACGGGCGAAGCCTACCATCAGTTAATTACTAGTAAACTAATAATCAATAAATAGGTACTTTTAAGTCCAATTGTATCTATAAGTTGTAAATAAATGTATTTTATACTTTAACGCTCCTCTTTTAGGTACTGTTCATTTTAACAGATAGAGCTGTAGCTTAGACTCTGAAGCTATTAGTGTCTTAGTAGGTATATTATGTTAAAATTAAAAAAAATGTTAAAGAGTCCTCGAGACATTTCTCTAAAGAAAGATCTCGAGAACACTTTACGCTTATGGAATTCTAAAAATGCTGCACGACGGAATTCAGAGCCTAATAAAGACAAGTAGAATTCCTCTGACATTCATTCACGTTGGTTATATGTCCCACACATTAGCTGCGTAAGTGGCCGTTTATTACGTAACAGCCTACATACTAAGCTTAACTATGTGCATACTAAGTTTTGTGTGAGCTCATACTTTAAACTAGTTAGTCTTAAGCTTAGTATGTATCAGTGGCGAAGGGTGGAAGTCTGAAAAAGGGAAGGCGGAGCAAAAAAGTTCTTACTTACGAAAATAATATCTCTTCAATACCTTCATCGATGTTTCTATGGCGACCACCACCTTCATATTATAGGTACTTATTATTGATTCTATTTAAAATTCTTAGACGTTACATAATCTTAACGAAATAAACGATATTAATCAATAGTATTGTCTTAGATTTACGCGAATGTTACACATTGAAATAAAACTTAAATGCCTCAGTCCACCTGTGAACATGAAGTCTGAAAAGACTTTGAAACGTCGGGATCAAAAATCTAAAATAAACCGCGATAAAATCCGTTAAAAAGTAGTTTTATTTCAAGATATTAATCAATTCCTAAAGGTAAGCTGATTGAAATCGGCTTGTATAGACTCTTTGCCACTGGTATGTACATAAAGATATTTTTTATCTATTTTAAAAGGACTTGATACAAAGTAGAGAAGCGACCATTACGTCCTCGTAAGACTACTTACTCTGATATATAGAATAATTCAAAGCACTGCAAACAAAACCATTAATAGAAAAACTTAGTGGCCACCCACCAGATAAAGCCGTACCGATGTCTGGTGACACCATTTAAGATGGTGGTTAGGAATTGTTACTCCTTTCGGTTTCTAACCATAGGGAGACTCATTCCATTGCCACCTCCTCACTTACAATTTGAAAGTTTTAGTCCACGGCAAACGGCAATGCCTCTCTTAAAGTACGCTCAAAAATGCTACTAAACAGTTAAAGAATATTTCGAAGATAGAGAATTAAATAAATATTAAGGCTAAGGAAACTTAACATTAGAGAAGCGATATTATATTATAAAGACCAATTTTATTAAAATTTTTAAATAATACAATATTAACAGGGTTATGTACTACTGTAAATCGATCTCTTGAGCCTACTTTCTAAAATCGTATCTCCATCTTGTCATATCGTTCTACGCTACTATTGCCAATCCGCTATATTCACTCTGAAATTAAATTTAAAAAAAGGCAAATTAATCTTAAAGAAAGGCGATAAAATATATTAATATAATCACACAGCGCACTCTAGTCCCAAATTAAATTCTGGGAGGGAATCGAACCCACGACCTAAGGCTGAACGGACTATGGTGCATATGGGTACTATCAAATACCATTCTAGTGCTAACGTAGCCGAAAACTGTCCCTTCGATCAAAATAATCTTTTGAGAAAGCGTTTGAGAAAGTCGCGTCGTGTAAACTGCGTTTGACATTAACGTGAAGATCTAAAATCTAGGTACAAGAAGCAATAAACCAACTAGGATTTTCTAACTCGTCCAATCCGATTCTGCATTGGTAATTCGATTCCCCGAGTTAAGTTGTTTAAATTGATTCTGAGTTCATCTTATTTAACTGACATAATTTAAATCCCTTTTCCTATAGGCTTCAGTCTCCTATCTTTTCACATCACTTCAATATACTTGCAATCTTTAGTCTTTTCGTTTTATGTGCATTTGAAATGTTAAATCGAATGCAAACATTCAAATATTTAAATTCGAATTATTTTAATCGATAACTTTTGTTTAAGTTCTACTTTGACATGCGGAAAATGAATTCGGAAAACGAATGTTCTGTGAAATAAAAGAGTAGAACTCGGGACTTCGGAAACTACTTTTTTTTATTTTATGTCACAAGTAGCACTGTTTGCGATCAGCAGGCTTATTAACTACCAATAGGTGAACATTGCTTCGGATAGAAAAACCCATTAATTTTATGTAATTTTTTTTCGGATGACCTAACACAATTAGCCGGAAGGGTTTTTATTATTTCACCGGACTTTTTCGGTGAGCCGTCCAAGGTCGGTCGAATCGATTTTTGTAAAATACGAGGCCTGCCTGCACCATCTACTTAAGGAGAGTTTTCGGTGTGCCGTCCGAGGTCGGTCGAACCGATTTTTGTAAAATACGAGGCTTGCACCGTCTACTTAAGGAGAGTTCCCTAAGTAGATGGTGTAGACCATTAGTTTTATTTAAGTAGCATAACAATTCAGAGGCACTTAACTATAATCTATGTTATTCATGCTATGAATTAATTTCACACATGCATTATACGTGATTAGAATTCTAAAGCACAATGCGATATGCAGTTGAATTATAGGAATGAATGGGGCATGAAATAGGTGCATTTGCATTAACGCCGGCTTTGTTGCATTTGCTAAGCTTTCAGTGGAACTTTGTGGATTCGCTTTGGTTGTTAAAGTCTAAAATCTATTTGTGTAAAAATAAAAATAATATCTAACTATCTATTTGGCTCTATACTAAATATTATAAAGCCGAAGAGCTGTTTTTTTATTTTTATTCTGCAATAGGCTTGCGTTTGATTACAAGTTGCCTGGTGTTAAGCAACGATGGGACGTGCCCGCCTTATAGATATAGCAATTCACCTGTGATTACGAATGATTTTCGGTGGGAAGGTGGCAGTGGAATGAGGCTCCATATGGTTAAACCATAAAGAAGCAACAATTCCTACCCACCCTCTTAAATGGTGTTACTAGACATCGTACCAGACACAGCAAAGCAGCTTTGTCTTGTATGGTAGGTGGTTTTGTATGTTGGTTTGTCACTAACCCCGCTGAAGCCTAACAACAGTTAATTACCAATAGACATAATTATCAGTTGATTGATTGTCACCTGATTTGCACCACACAGGGACCACGTGTTCGGATTCAGATAAAAGGTGTACCTACTTACTCCCACGCACGAGAGTGACTCAGCCTCTAAAGAAGGTGTTTAGTTTAACGCGTTAATCTCAGGGACTATTGGTCCGATTTGAAAAATTCTTGCTTTGTTATATAGTCCATATAATGAGGTAGGTTGTATAGTACTTTTTTTGTCCCAATGCTGGACATGATATGGAATATAGATCATGTGGACGAAGCCGCGGTCGAAATCTAGTTGTTTCAAATGGGGCCACATTTACCTCAGCCTAACCCCCGTATTTATAAACGTCATTTAAGCTCATTAACGTTAAAAAAGGTTTATAATTCGTTTGTCTTTATTGTTTGTGTTTATAATTCGTTTGTCTTTGTCTGTCATTTTGACATTTATACTAGGACGAAAGAGACAAAGTCTATTTTAATTATTATATGTTAA
This sequence comes from Meganola albula, assembly GCA_936450015.1. Taxonomy (NCBI): domain Eukaryota; kingdom Metazoa; phylum Arthropoda; class Insecta; order Lepidoptera; family Nolidae; genus Meganola; species Meganola albula. Next base: position 3,341,165 of record OW388155.1, on the reverse strand, counting down.
CGATAAAAAATAAGGTATTACTTTTACTTCACTATTACTTTTATTAACACTGTTATTTATGCCTATTACGATATCGCTGTTTTTAGCTGGATATCGAAGTCTGAATTTTTAAATGGTACTGATTCTTGAAATTTACTTGTAGTTATTGAATGTAAAAAAATAATTATAGAAAGGTGAGGATCGTTCTTGTTGTGATAGTAACAATTTTATTTTTATAATTATTCTTCTACCATTGAAGAGTGAGCGCCTGCCAAAATTTAATAGCAAATTCTACTACCAATTTTATTAGTACTAATTATAGTGAAGGCGCATCGAAACAGCCTATACTTGAATATATTCTTAAAATGAATTTAATTTAAAATTGTTTTGTAAATTTTAAAACTATACAAAGCTTATTTGACATCATTCACAACCACCTCAACTCCGCTACTGAAATTTAATAGCTGAATAACAAAAAACCTCACCACAAAATCTGCCTCAAAACTGCCTTAACAGAATTACAACAGCAGTTTCTCGAAAATCCCTTACTAAAGCTCAAATTAATCTGAGGAACGGAAGAATTGTTCGTAAAATATTCCACATTAGGCCCTTAGTCAGCAAAAAATGGCCTAATGTCACATAATTAAGTGATTCCCTTTGTTGCGTCGTGTTACAGAGTTTTTAGGCAGTGAATCTTAAGTTTCGGCGTCATTAAGCGAGATGATTTTTCAAAGAGTTTTCTTAAAAGTAACTCGATATTTTTTTGTTTCCTTAGCTCAAAAGCAAAATGAACCCTTTTCAACCAACTTCAAAAGGAAGGGGTTCTTAATTTGAATGCGTTTTTTTGTATATTACGCGATAATTCCGTTAATTATTGATCGATTTTGATGAATATTTTTTGTTTCATAGTTATATCTACTTTTCAACAGGTCCTAATTAATTTTAATTAAAATCAGTTGAGCAGGTTTTGAGTTGTAACATTGATATCGGTTCGTATTTTTTTTAAAAGCTTTATATGTATAAACACTTTGTGTCTGTCTGTAGGTATTTTATTTATAATAGTTTCTTTTGCCTATATTCGGTAATAAATTGACAATTTGTACTTACCAAGAAATTGCATTACAGTTTGACAAGATTAATCCAAATGTAGCATTGCATCCACTTTATTTGGTTAAATAAATAAAAAAATACTGGACGTATACAGGAATTATTTGTCGTCTATAAATAGCACGAACTTAATATATTTTTTTATTTTCCGTCACTCATTTAAAAAATATTTATCATTTATTGAAATTTGCGCGAAATATTCAATTTTACGTGATATTAAAAATACCTGTGTTGAAATAATAAAACTTTCCGCTGTAGTTGTTGTTTAAATTATACGGAATTTTAGTCAAATTACTGAAGAATTTAGTCGAATTACTAAAAGCCTTTAGCATCTATTACTCAGCATAAATTACGTCTGCTTTGGTATTCACTGCAAGATCAGAGCTGCCAACTCGACTGGCATGTGATTTTACACCTTGATCACGCGGCGGGAATGTAAAGCAGGATATAAAACATCTACCTCATGTTTTATGGGGTGTGTTATCAAACACCGTCGGATTTTGACAAGCATATTAAAATTTATAGTAAACCTTTTCCTAACAACTAAGTCCCAAAATGAAACGTAAATATTTGACTTATTATATGAAATATTACTTTTCTGACTTAGAATCGAACTTCTGATTATTTTCTAAAAATTCAATACTTTATTTGCATAATAATATTCTACAATGGTTTTTGGGTGGTGATTTAAATAGTATAATGTCATACTTTTCGGGCACAGCAAATTAGGAGCGACCAAAAAACTTTCATCCAATTTAATAAAATTACAATTAGCAAAAACAATAATTCAATTATGAAATAATTATTAAAATTTCAAATACCTAACATTAAAATGAACAATTACATAAATAAATTTATAACTTTACAAAAAAAAATTGGTTGCCTGTAAAGTCGGTATACGGGCGAAAGTTTTACGTGACAACGACTTTGACTGGTAAAATAATTTTAATGTGAATATTCATTCGTATAGTAGGAAGAAGGATGAAATAATAGTAACAATTTAAAACATTTATTTATACAAAGAATTATATTTAAAACATTAATTTATACAAAGAATCTCGCTCTTAGGCGGGCTAACTGTGCTCGAGTGGAAGGGACGCGTGCCTTTCACTTTTTATGTCTGTCTCTCTCGCTCTTAGGCGGGCTAACCATGCCCGAGTGGAAGGGACGCGTGCCTCTCACTCGCTCTCATTGTGAGCGCATAACGTGAGCGGAGCGTAACGCAGTTTCTTGAAGTGTCACCCGGCAAACCAATTTATAAGACGTTGCCACGTCAAAAATTGACAGAAAGAGAGATTAGAGATAACGATGCGGAAGATTTTTTTTTTGAGGCATTAGTGTAGGTAGGCTGATAGTTCTTCCTTTTGAGTCTGTTACCATATAACGAACCTCTAATAGCTGTACACGATATTTTAAATTTTAAGGACTGAAAAATATAGAGCGACTTGGGCCACACCGCCATCAGCACGGTCCGAGTCGGATATTCGAATGCTCACAAGTAGAATAGAAACATTTTGCGGGTTTAATTAAATAATGCAAAAGATAAATAAAAGTAATATTTATATAAGCTGGCGAAACCGCGGTTAGGAAGCTAGAAATATTTTAAATACTTAAATCTGTCTCTAACGTATCAACTGCTCAACGAGTTTTTATAAACTATAGTCTGGGGAGAGTTTGGACCACAACTTCAATTGAGAACTGTCTCTTTCACGTTAATAAATATTTATCATAACAAAAACAATTATGCAAGATGAACCGGAAAGGCTATATCATACCTTAAATTCTACGGTATTTGAGCCATATGCAATAGTACCTACTGTAAAATTTAAATTTTAATAAATCATTTAGAAATTCAAAGAATAGCCCTACAAAATAAAATATTCATTTCTTAGACAACCCCAATCTTTGAAGAGACCGAAATTTGTCATTAAAATATTACAACTTTTAAGTTAAAGAAAGACACAAAAAACTACTACACTAAAAATCTTATTAAAATATAATGCAAATTAATTTCAGACTTCAAATAATATCTGGTTTCAAGTATAGAATAGCTTAACCGGTTAAGGTTGTACACACACACACGAGAATGTAGGTAGTTACCAAACAGACTGACAAAGTAACTGCCTGCAACACACAATAGTAAAACAGTTACAATATTCAATAAGCAAATTCAGAATTAACTGAACACAATACTCTGGTTAACAACAAACATTATATTCAAAGAGAGATCCTTAGGGAGGGCTCCACTAACTATGGCAGCTGCTTTAGATATAAGCCATATCAGAGCTTAGAATGAAAGTCCCTTTGGAGGAGGCATCAGTTCTAAAATTATCTTAGGCCTCGTTAATGAGTAGACTATCTATTTAAGTTTGTATCTTTAGTATCAAATTTCACAACGTTACAATATTTAATTTCCCAAAAAAACTGTTTTCACAGTTTGTTTGTGACTACAGTTAATTATGTTAACAATGGTTATAACAGTGCTTAACATTTTGACAGACTACCTATAGATATAGGTACAGTACGCTACAGTATTCAAACATCTAATATAATTTAGTAAATCAACCGAATTCTATTTAAGGTATGGTATGGTATTTTATTTTCTTTTTTTTAAAACCAACCGGGTAGTTTGATGTTGATATGTGTGTCAGTCTCTGAGTATAAATTTATGGTATCCAGGTGTTTAAAATGCGCCGTTTTTGTTGATGTTTTATGTATTAAGGCTGTAGTCTGTTGTATTTGTGGAAAAGAATCCGTGGAGGTAATGTCCCAAAATATAGGTACTAGCTTTCCGTACCGAGCTCTGCTCGCGCGTAAGTAGGTTACACGCTAAACCATTAACCTTTTTTTAGTAGTCGGATAAAAACTATCCTATGTATTTGGACTGTATATTTTTTTTTACCAAATTAGTCTTGTCTGCATGATGTTTTGAATTTGAATTTATTTTCATTTTTATATCGTTTACTTAGATAGCGTGCCCGAAGGAAAATGTGGCTATATTCATATATATTCATATATTGGAACATCTATGTAACACCCATGTTCGCAATACATAATTTTGATTTGATTTGATTTCTTCCCCAGGTCACAAACTATGTCCATACCAAATTGGTTTAGTAGTTTAGGCATGAAAGCACGACAGACACAGACAGAGTTAATTAATTAATTTAATTTCGTATTAATAATATTAAGTAGGATTATATTTAAAACTACTTTTTAACGGATTTTATCGCGGTTTATTTTAGATTTTAGATCCCGACGTTTCAAAGTCTTTTCAGACTTCATGTTCACGGGTGGACTGAGATATTTGGCATCCAAAAATATTAATAACTATTATTACTAACTATCTACAAACATTATTATTTAAGTTGCGTTCCGATGTAAGCAAACTGAGCTCACAGTGTCTTGAATCCCTATACTTCTCTTTGTTTGTCCTTTATATGAGAGTAAAACAAAGTAGTTTTATTTCAATGTGTCATATTTGCGTAAATCTAAGACAATAATACTGTAGGATTATAATTGTCAGGTTTTGAGAAAGATGCCATATTTAGTGTCAAAGATTTTGTGCTCCATGTTCCTAAACTATCTACATCACAAATGTCGTCAAGGACTAACAAGTTTCACCCGCAACAATACTGATTTCACTTTTTGTTCGTATGACATTTGGAAAGTTAGGCGTTTTGGTTTTGTTGTAGCGTAGCGGTTTGAGTAATATTTTTCAATATTATTATTTACGTACATAGCGTCTGATCAGCGAAGGCGCAGCTGAGCAGCGGTGTCGCAGCAGCAAGGGCCTCGCCTAAGAAAATAAGCTCGCGGCATCGATTCCCGGTCGTGCCCACACATTTTTGTGTGAATTGTTTCATCTCCACTGCTTTATATCGGAGAAGGAAAACATCGTGAGGAAATCGGCATGTCTAAGAACTAATCATTCGAGGACATGTGATATCCACCAACCCGCACTTGGCCAGCGTGTTTGGATTATGATTAAGACTCTCTCAACTCGTAAGATAGTTGTGAGAAGACCCGTGCCCAGCAGTGAAACATTAAATAGGATTGAAGTGAATTAGGCACTCAAGATATTAATAGATAGAAAATCTGGCGTCAGATACCCTTACGCCACTCATGAGATTTCATAGAATCCTGAATCGCACAAGCAACATTTGTTTCGATATTTAGCTTTATATAAGTCCCCGACAAGAACAGTAGAGGCATCACTCGCACGTTACTGATCCTGTATATATCGACTCAGGAACAAAACAATAAGTAAAATTACATTGTGTATCTTCTATAACGTGGATCTTCCTCAGACGGGCTGCCCATAGAACACCTAGAAGGAACCCGCGCCGCGTGATCTCCAACATATCTTGCACATTTTTTTATTCTGACTGTACGCATCTTAAAGTTTTATTCCAAAGTGCCTATTATCTTCTGGTGTTACAACCACACAGCGTAACACTTATTAAAACTTTGCACATACATATTGCCAAACTTTGTTATTAACTATTTCTTTTATATTTCTGGCCAATGAACGATAATAACCTGGCAACTATTTAGTCAGTAACAGAGGCAAAGGATGGCAATCTGAAAAAGAAACGCTGGAGCAAAAAAATTCTTACATATGTAAATAATATCTCTATACCGTCACCTATGTTTCTATGGCGACCACCACCTCCATATTATAAGACAACATTACCAATTACCAGATTACCAGACAATATTAACATTTGACGGGCCGGTGGCGTGGTCGGTAAGATACTTGCTTTTCACGCCGCAGGTCGTGGGTTCGATTCCCACCAGAGACAAACATTTCTTTAAATATGTCTGTTTGTCTTGTGTCTGGGTGTAATTATCTATATTTAAGTATATATTTACAAAAGAAAAGTATTATATGTAGTATATTACCAGTTATCTGGTTTCCATAGTACAAGCTCTGCTTAGTTTGGGATCAGATGACCGTGTGTGTTAATGTCAAAAAAAAAAAAAGTACTTAGGTATCTTTGATGATATTTAAAACTCTAACCCCCGTATTCATGAACGTCTTATATGCGCATTATAACTAAAATAGGTTTATAATTTGTTTGTCTTTGTCTGTCATCTCGACATATAGACTAGTAAGAAAGAGACAAAGTCCATTTAAACTAAAGAGTCTTAAAAGATTCTTATGAATAATAATGAAGTAAAGGTTAATAATCAATTCCTAAAGGAAAGCCGATTGGAATCAGCTTGTATGGACTCTTCGCCACTAGACATTATTCATTTTGTTAATTAGAAGGAGTTGAGAGACGAATCGTGCAGCAGTGGTGGCGCAGGGGAATCGGCTCCTCGCCTTTGAAATATAAAGTCTCAGGTTCGATCCCCGGTCGTGTCTTTATTTTTGCTTTATTATTGCATTGCTGCTGCTAAATTTGTCCTCGAATGATTAGTTCTCAGATATGCCGGTTTCTTCGCGATGTTTTCCATAACCAATATTGTGCAATAGCGATGTAACAATTCATACTTAGATGTGTGATGTGTAGGCACGACCGGAAATCGAACCCGCGTCCTTATATTTCTGAGGTGAGGCCCGTACCGCTGCATTTTAATTTGGTATTTGAAACCTCTTTTTGTTCGAACCGGGATCGATATCACCGTTATTTAAGCGAACACGCTTACCACTGGTGTAACAAGGAGCAGTATCTATTATAATATAGTACTTAAATGTACCTATTATGTTAATGTATTATGGAATCATGGTTTGTTTAGATACATAGGAATGCCATTAGACCGATTTATAGACAACATTATTTCGATAAAAGCAACGATTAGATATTACCTAGAAGGTTTACCAGGTAATGTGTTGAATATGGTGTGATTAGGTATCTAGTACTTATTCATAAATAGCTTTCTACCCGCTGTTCCGCATGAATATCAATTAAAGACGGGCCTGTGGCGTGGTCGGTAAGATACTTGCTTTTCACGCCGCAGGTCGTGGGTTCGATTCCCACCCGAGACAAACATTAGTGATGAACATTTGTGTTTGTGTCGAGTCTGGGTGTAAATATCTATCATAAGTATTTATTTACAAAAGAAAAGTATTATATGTATAGTATATACCAGTTATCTGGTTTCCATAACACAAGCTCTGATTAGCATGAGACCAGATGACCGTGTGTGTTAATGTCCCAGAATATTTATTATTATTATTTTTTTTTATTTTTTTAAAGTAACTTTTGCCCAATATTTTAAATACTCGCCGATTTTCGTCCTTAGATTATGAATTGTCTTTTTTTTATTCTTCGATAGGCTGGCGCTTGATTACAACTTGCCTGATGTAAAAAAACGATGTAGTCTACGACGGAGCGCGCCAGCCCAGTATACTGATTCACTCGTGATTACGAATGATTATTATCGACGAGAAGATGGCAACATTAAAGGAGCAACAATTCCGACCCACCCTCTCTGCATGGTGTCACCAGACATTGCACCGGAACACGGCTGTCTGTACCGATATCAATTGGTTAAAAAACCAACAGACAGACTGAGTTAGGGTCTCCACACATTTAATCGCGGAATCGGCCTAAGCCGCTTGCGTATCAACGCACTACTCGACTTATCGCCGATCAGCTAATCGACAAACGGCTCGTTTCGCGGTCGGCCGACTGACTCATCAGGGTAGACTGGGAGCCGACCCCAATAAAAATGGTAAATGATGATGATAGCGTAATCAAAAAATATTGGCGAAAAATAAAGGCCATCACGTTCATAGAGTATATTATTATATTATTTATATACCTGAAAATGAAAATGAAAAACATTAACGCAATTTGAGTACTTTTTATAAAAATCTTTTATTTAACTTCACGTGTATTTGCATATGCATGTATGTATGTATGTATGTCCTGAAATCTTGCAATCAATATTTCATCCACGTCCACTAAAGCTATCAAGCTGAAATTTTGCATAGGTACACGTTTAGTTTTGACGACAGTACATGATTTTATAAAGGCCGCCATTTTAAATCTAATATGGTGGACGGCACAAAATGGCGACTTATAGTTTTCATAACACCCCCTACAATATGAGTATGAAAGAGCTTGGAAAGAGAAATACAATACAAGATGTTTCAAATACTTTTTATCAATTTTTATATTTTTTATTTTATTGTTTTGTAATACATGTCCAGTGTTAATTAAAACCCACTTTACAAGTTAGTGTATGTAATAAACTGTGTTTGAAAACTATTCCGTATTACATAATTCCAGATGACCAAACCAAATCTAAGTTTTTAAAACAAGTTCCCATCTTGCTACATCTTGTGGCACAGCTGAGAGAGCTACAATCTCAAGGTTTCAAGTTACATAGTTCCCCTATGTTGTAAAACATAGCTTAGAAGAGGCTTAAGAGCTCTCAAGTAACAAGACCTTCATGTAAGTAGATTGTACAATATTTTTATCCAACAACAATAAAGACGCATGTATTAATGTATATTTATGGCTCTATACCTGTGTACAAGTTTTATACCAAATAGCGCTTAAACGGGTGGACCGATTTTGATGTATTATTTTATTCTCAAGTTAAAATAATAGAGGTGAATCTTATCTAAAAAATTTGCATCGGAGGTTATTAGATTTTCAATTTTGAGTTTTATTTTTTTTATAAAAACCTTATAAGACTTTACAGTTAAAATAGATTTTACTTCTCCTAGTATAAATTATTGTTAAACTTAATTTCGCCAAGAGTATTATAGCATATAGAAGTTCCATCATCGGCCTAAGGCAGTCCACTGCTGGACGTAGGCCTCTCCTAATAAACGCCATTTTACCCTGTTTTCGGCTTCATCGCATCCAGCTACTGCCGGTTATCTTTTGCAGATCGTCACTCCACCTAGCTGGAGGGCGTCCTATACTCCGCTTGCCAAGACGTATTTATAGACGGTAGAAAAAGAAATAGTACTATTTTTATGTAGACTAGCGTCTCAAAAAACAGTATTTTTATTTTCGTGAATAAGGAAGTTAGTCGATTTGGATAACAATTTCAGTTTATATTAGAATAATATAATATTTAGTGGGACATTAACACACACGGTCATCTGATCCCAAACCACAGATAATATAATACTATTCCCAAACTAAGCAGAGCTTGTACTATGGAACGTATAATACTTTTCGTTTGTAAATATATACTTATACTTAAATATAGATAATTACACCCAGACAAAAGACAAACAGACATATTTAAACAAATGTTTGTCTCGGGTGGGAATCGAACCCACGACCTGCGGCGTGAAAAGCAAGTATCTTACCGACCACGCCACCGGCCCGTCACAGAACAACATTTTAGTTAACAAAATTTTAATTTTTACTCAGTCATATTTAGTTCAGAAATGGCCTTCCCTATAACACGCCATTAAGTTCGAATTTAGTTATTTGATTTAAACATTTTAAAATATTCATTAATTTTTAACTAGAGCAGAGCTAATGCCTACGGACATTTATTTAAAGATGTACCTAGGTACAACGTTCTCAAAAAAGAGCAGTGCGGAAGATTTTTTCAACACTTTTATTTATTTCAGTATATTTTTCACTATATTTTTCCCGGTATAAATTCTGAGTAGTTTGTGTTGAGTCAATAAAAGCTATTATTAAAAAAGCAATTAAAGTATTAATATGTCAAATCACAATATAATACCTATTATTGTCGTATATATTATTATTATTTTATTGCGTAAACCTAAGTGCCCGCAATTAGATTGCGACCTTAATGGCAGTAATAAACACTAACATGATTTGTTTCCCGTAGTTAAGCTTATTGTAAGTAATTTTAATTATTTATAGCTGAAATGTGTTGGTAGGTCATTTAATGACAACAAATTTATAATAGGTACGGTATAACAATTTAGAAATTAACTTATTTCGTCTGTTCTTGAAAGTGCAATTAAGTGAGTGACAAGGCTTGGTTATGTATAGCTTTTCAAAATTTATTTCCTATTTTAAATGATATGAATTTCAATGTTTCAACATTTATTTATTACTGTATTTCAATAATTTGATCTAATTTGATAACAAATTAGATTAGCATAAGCTAAAACCAAAAGCAATTTATGTAAACACAGATCTCCCGCTAGCAAGTCAGATAATAATGTAACAGTTAGTCAAAATAAATTCGATTAGCGGAATTTTTTGAAGTTTTTAGCGCCTAACTACATAGAAACTAAACAAACTTATTACAACTCAACTTTAATACGATACTTAAACATTTGTGTTTGTGTCGAGTCTGGGTGTAAATATCTTTATTTTAAGTATATATTTACAAAAGAAAAGTATTATTATGTATATCATATATCAGTTATCTGGTTTCCATAACACAAGCTCTGCTTAGCTTGGGACCAGATGACCGTGTGTGTTAATGTTCCAGAATATTTATTATTATTATTATATAACTGAGAATTTTTTAAATAATTTGATACAGGAAATTACATGTCCAATCTTTATTTTATAATCTATACGACGGATCAAATATAATTTTGTTTATCGTATCCAAAAATCAAAGTTTTAAAAAGGGGCACGACAAGTTTTCCTTGAATTATTAAAAATATAGATTTATAAACCAGAAAAAACTTATAATTTTGTACAAGCCTGGCTTAGTTACAACATCATAAGTAACTATAAAGTACGCGTTCACCCAGTATCGATTGTTTTGAATAAAACATCGTACCTCGGTCTGTTGTAGACGTTCGATAACGTGATATTGTTTAGACAGCTATTTCTTGTCCAACATGACAGTTGAGGACCATATTATTTGATTAGAGATAACATTATTGTTATTTATATTGTAGTACCTACTAATAATTCTTTTTGGAAACACAAAACCGACTTCAATTGCATGAACCTAGAATTATGCGTTAAGGAAAATTGCTCTTATAATTTTGCCTGGCCGTAGACGCTTAGCGTTAACAACACGCTTCTTTCGGCATAACTATGGAGGGTAGAGGTAAGGAGGACTATCTCTGTGTATGAAAAAGTGTCCGTCGAAATGTGTTAAATTAGGTTGGCGCTACAATTGCATCAGGGTAAATTAACCTTATTACAGGTATTTGTTACCTCTACCCTATACCTTATTAATTTACCTTATTAAATTATTACTATTTTAACTTTTGTCAATAAAAATAATAATTTTATTAACTCGGCACACTTCAATCCGTCTACAACTGCTACATTCATACCCTACACTGTTGCTACGCTAGCGCCATTCTGGAAGGTTTTTGGAACTGTTACTTAAAGCTTACAGCTGGACACTTTTTCAACTTGTCCCCCATATAAGATAGTCCTCCTTACCTCTACCCTTCATAGGCATAACCCAAAAACTACTTGTCAGATTTTGATCAATTTTAAATGGGACTACACAAGAAGCACCAACTTTAAAACAAAAAAAGAATCATAGAAATCTGCTCACTTATAACAAAGGCAAGAAACATAAAACAAAATAATAAAAAAACACACAGTTGAATTGTATACCTCACACTAATCTAAATAAAGAACTAAATTGTTAACCTATGGCTTTTCACGTCGCAGGTCGTGGGTTCGATTCCCACCCAAGTCAGACATTTGTATGGTGAACATGTCTGTTTGTCTTGAGTCTGGGTGTAATTATCTATATTCAAGTATGTATTTACAACAGAAAAGTATTTTATGTAGTATATTACCAGTTATCTGGTTTCCATAGTACAAGCTCTGCGTAGTTTGGGATCAGATGGCTGTGTGTGTTAATGTCCCAGAATATTACTATTATTATAACCTAAACTAATGCGTCAAAAAATTCTTCCGCATTATCGTCTTCCGGGAACGTACTCAGAAGGCTAGTACCGCGTTGGATGGCAATACTGATATTTTGCTCGAAATGCAAACAAGCCTTCATTTACCAGTTTATGTTTTACAGTTGTAACTTATACCTTAGCAATGGATCCGCTAGCTACATTATTTATAGTATTGTCTTAGATTTACGCGAATATCACACATTGAAATAAAACTATTTTTAACGGATTTTATCGTGGTTTATTTTAGATTTTAGATCCCGACGTTTCAAAGTCTTTTCAGACTTCATATTCCAAACACTGCAACACTGAGAGCTCAGTTTTCTTAAATCGGAACGCAACTTAAATATAAATATTTTTGGACGTCAAATACACGTCCACCCGTGAACGTGAAGTCTGAAAAGACTTTGAAACGTCGGGATCTAAAATCTAGAATAAACCGCGATAAAATCCGTTAAAAAGTAGTTTTATTTCAATACATTATTTATTTCTACCAATCGCTGTGGAAACCATGAGTAGTCGGGCTTAGATAAGGGTGGGTTAATTTAAGCAAGGTATTTTATTTTATTAACTCGTTTATGTTTAAATTATATTTTAGTGTATCTAGTTATTTAATTTTTTTTATAGTAATTAGGAGAGTTATATATTTTTTTATTATAGACTGAATTTATTGGAGGTCTTATCTAATTTGCTGGTTATGTTAGGTTAGAGTCATTTTTTTAATAATTACAATACAGTGATAATTAAAATTCCATCAAAAAACTTGAAACTGTGGCGAAGAGTTTAACAATAATTTTATAGGAACTCGATTCTTATAAAAAACTAGTAAGTCAGTTTAAAAATAATAACAAGGAGGTAAATAAATAAATAAATACTTACATTTACTATAATATTGAACCTTAGCTTGATATTTCAACAAATTCAAAAGTTCCACACTCATTTTAGTAAAACCATCAAAGTTACAGTGTGATAAAAAGTGTTTATAACTCAAGAAGAAACTTCACTTTACCATTATAAAATACAGCATTTCAAATTATTACATAGTAAACTATAATTTTCAAAAATAAAGTTTATAATTGTGTAAAAAGGAATTTTCGTGTTTGACCTCGTAGCAGTTTTTTCGTAGCGCAGCGTGCGGCTACGGCGGCCTTCGTCGTAGCACTATCGTAGCTCTCGTAGCGTCTCGTAGCAGCGCCGTAGCAATGCGTCGGAAATTAGGAAAAGATTGGACAATATGCATGAAAAAAGATAATAGGTACGGAAAATGATTTTCTGTGCTTCATTAATTACGCTGTTTAAAATATAGCGCTCACCACCATATTACTCAAGGTGTAATTGTGAATATCAACCTTTTTACGTCGGGTATGTTTTGATTTTAATATGGGCGAGTCTATTACCTACTCATTAATTTTCAACTCAGGGCTGTTACTAAGATTTTTCTAATATATTAGATACGTGTATTGCTAGACCCGGGATTCTAAATCGGAATGGGTTTTTTTAAGTGAACTTATTTACTAATGGATATCAAGACACGATCTTATTACCAAAAAGGTTTTTGTTATGTTTTTCTTTCTTTATTCTATACTAGTTTTCCGCCCGCGGCTTCGCCCGCGGATGTCGGTTATCGCGCTAAACCATTAATCTCTTTTTTCGCAGTCGGATAAAACTATCCTTTCTCGGGTCTCGAACTATCTCCATACAAAATTAGTTCAGTAGTGTAGGCGTGTAAGCAACATTTTGAAATCGGCAAGCACCCATAGGTATATCCATAAATCTATAGGGGTTTCTTAAAAAATACTACGTCTCTTAGACCATGATCATTGTAAGTTTTTCATTCAATATTTAAGAAGAAATAAAATTTAAATTTCGAATTCTAATAATCGGTCTGAGTTATCAAACGTCATTGTGTCAAAATAAAAAGTAATTTAGCTAAAAAGCACGAAGGAGTATTGATATCAACTTTGAAGAAAATCAAACTCAGAATAATCTCGCAGGCTTCTCCCGCGTAATATTAGGATAAAAATAAAAAAAATTTAAAAAATAAAAAACACGTGTTTCATTATTTGTTTTAAGCTTTATTTACACCGAATTTGAAGTGAATGGGACCAAGGACTAAACAGTTATGGAATATTTAGTATATCCAAAAAAACTCATTTAACACCCCCACCGGGGGTAGTTTTGGAAAAATAAAAAACACGTGTTTCATGATTTCTTTTAAGGTATATGTGTGCCGAATTTGGAGTGAATCGGACTTCAGACTATACAGATACAGAGAAACTTTAATTTTTACCATTAAAACTCATTATCCACACCTCATAGGGGTAATTATGGAAAAATAAAAAACCCGTATCTCATTATTTTTTTTAAGGTTTATGTGTACCGAATTTTAAATGAATAGGACCAAGGAATAAAAAGTTGCATACAAACTTCACCCCTCTATTTAACCCTCTTAAGGGATGATTTTTGGAAATATTGTTAGCCTATGTCCTATTCTAGGGTATACATTACCTACATTTCAAAGTTCATTTAAATCGGTTGAGCGGTTATGGAGATACGCGGTAACAAACCTTCACACACACACACACACTTACTTTCGCATTTATAATATTAAGTAAGATAAGATTGTACATAAATTACATAGACAATTTAAACAGAAAACAACACACAATTTTTCGAATCTAAACATAATTTTAATCTGATTGTTTGAAACAAAACATTGAATAGCTACAGCCAGCTACAAAGGCTGACTAACAGATTAGATAGTATATAACATTTCAACACATATCGTGACAAAAAAATTTAGGCCTGTCATTAGTAGTATACAATAAACAGTCACACGACACTTATTTGAATATATTACATTGAATATGTTAATTAACTTTTGTAGCTGACTGTATTTTCAACAAATGCAATAACCATAATATAACTTTGATTCTATTCAAAGAAACAGCATCGTTACATTAAATGTACGTGATCTTATAAAACGGGTTTTAATCCTTATTTAATTAAACTGTAAGCTAAATGACATGGGGTCAGATTACAAGTAAAACCAAATCCCTTATGGATACGAGTAATGATTAATCAATTTTAATAAAAAATATATTTTCTAGGACTTTGCATTTACATTGTCCAGGTTTAAAAAAGAGAGCAAGATGTTGAATGTAAGCGTACAATGAACCAAAAATTACTACGTAATAAAGCAGTTGGGCATAGCAATTTTAATTAAATTACAAATACATTTGTTGAGTTTAGCAAATAGTCTGTTGTGAAGATTGAAGGTAGTTTCCCTCCAGGGACTATTGATTCTTTTCCACACTAAAGAGTTTTCAGTTAAATATAAGATGGCATAAATTAATCGTTGAGACACTTGGTAACTTACCAACATTGGTAGAATAATACAAATTGCATGAATTTAAACTGACAACCCGCATAATAACGTATAATCTTACCAAAATTAATACGACGCTGAGCGGCTCAACAATTAAAATATATCATGGTGAGTTGAGCATATGGTGAGTTTAGTAAAATAATCTATTTTAAGGATTTTAAGTACCATTGATTTTTTCCACCCTAATGTGTTAAATTAACGTACTATTATGAACCAACTGCCAACCTGGTGACATCATGCAGTGAAGGTGGGTCGGCGTTGTTGCCCCTTTAAGGTTTCTAACCTTAAGGAGGCTCATTCCACTGCCACCTTCTCACCGATAATCATTCGTAATCACGAGTGGATCGATAAACACGATCGTGTGGTGTTGTTGAAGTTGTGGTCAAGCGCCAGCCTATAGAAGAATAAAAAAAAACTGTAACTGCCAACAGCACATGCAGCCCGCGAAACCAAATCATTAGCTGTCATGTAGTTGTCATTATTCAATTACAAAATTGTTCCGCTAGCTGCACGTGTTGCCGGTAGTTGCAGTTAGCAGCTTGGTTCGGAATAAACATTCTTCTTACATCGATTTTTACTATTTTTGAAAGATATTTTACAAAAAGGTTACTATCGATCCTTAGTCACCCATTTACCCGTATATAACATTGAAATGTCACATAATTATCAAACATACCGTTGGTTACATGACATTAATTATTTACCTCCAATATGTAAGGTATACGACCGACTGATCGAGCTGTATCGACTTTTCCATTTTTCTGTTAATGACATTGACTTTTGGACGTAATATTAATTATTAAGAGCACAATTGGTGTTTGAGCTAAAAGTATTTTTTTAGAAATTAATATTATCAAGGAAAGTAAGAGTGGTGTTACGAACACAGCGCCAAAGCACACATGCTACTTTTACCATATTTAATCACCGATTTAGCAACGGAACAGAAACTAAAACGCATGACTCCGATGCTGCATCCTTGCAGAGAGCCACTGTGATGCGATGCAGTATTGGTGCAGTAGGAAAAACGCCGATCTACGAAGCTTAAGTAGTATATTATTATCTATGTGCCAAGACTCTTACACACACTCTGTGGTCATCTAATTACAGTAACTACAGTCCATCAAATCTAAAAAGTACCGTTTGACGTTTCACTGTTTTCTATCGTAATTCACACTATTTTTATTAGCTTTCCTGTAAAATAATTGAATTATGAAGCTGTTTTTATTTTAACATAACAAACAATTTTCATACAAAAAATTAAATCTCAATGTACTACGTTTAGAACTGTCAAACGGTACTTCTTAAATTTGATGGACTATAGTCGTACGTAAATTGTAAGATCTGACCACAAAGAGTGAGATATACATAGGATTTCACTCAAGTTTTTTCAAATGGGCCTCCGGCTTTCCCTACATGTCACAACCTTTGACAAAGAATTTTCTATTAACTCTATTTGAAACTCACAGTGATCATGTAAAATATTTTCGTTTTAATATTTAATACTACCAGTGCAAGTAAAGTTGGAGCCGCTATTGTAGCTAAAGCATTGTATAGTAATTGTTACATGTAGGCGGTAGAACACAATAGGTTGTAATAGGGTCCCGAGAGGCACTGTAGTTGGTGACAGCAAACGATTGTTTGATACTGCATTGATAAATGAACCATATTGTAATATAAGTACAGTGCATTTCCCTTTGTCCTTTAATGTATTTTCGGATAAATAGGAAACTACCTTTTTTGGTCATTTATAATAATTTATTGCATCAAATCACGTATATAGCCACAGTATGACCTTTTATTTTACTACAATTCTGCTTAGTTATAAAAAAAACCTACTTTGGGATCATGGGTTGACCAACGGTTGTAGTCTCTGCCGTAAATATGGTCAGCCCGTTATTGTCCAAATTTAGTGTCAATTCACTTCTTTACCAAAACGCATAGACAAACTGATACTTCATATCACATAAAAGATAGAAATTGGTCGAATTTATGTAAAGGCCTTTTTAAAAAAATAAAAAACTTTTCATTTCGATTTCATTACCACGTTACAACAAAGAACAATGGGTGTCGGGATTCTTTCTTTATCTATTTTTTGTTTAATTTATACGAAACAGATAGTAATAAATGGTATTTGTTTATAATTTAGGAAAATGGCGGAAGGCAAACAATACGTAAAACTTTTATTTCTCAGTTTTATTTTTCATTTTTACGACCTTTTTAAACGACCCGTCATTAAAACCGACCATAGACACTTGGTTTGTTTATGGTACTTACTTGTAAATAATAATAAAAATGGGTACATATTAAACTAGAATTACATAAAGTGGTACTTACAGAACTTCAAAAATTTAAAACATTTTACTTTGAGTTGAACAAAGTAGGATTCAGAGAGAAAAGAGGCATGATTCGCATATTTCATAAGACTAAACACGAATTCAAAAGTAAAGTTTGTGCAAGTGATCCTTAAATATCTCGCTTTGTGATAGAGTACCTACAACTCAACATTTGGAGAAAGATTAACTCTTCGAGTTACCAGACAGATTCAAGAATGAACTTCTTAAATTAAGATTTATATGCCCGCTTGTACTTTACTAATGATGTTTTTATCGTGGCCGTTTGGAGCCAAAATTTTAAGAAGACTATGTTTGGATGAACACTATAATCTCCGGGATCTGCATGCACTGTTAGATAGTTTAAATATTAAGCAAGGCATAGCGCAGCATGAGCATAGCATCGGCGCAGCATCCGCTCTGCATCGGCGCAGCATCGCAACAGCATCGGTGCAGCATAGGTGCAGCAACGGTGCAGCATCGGCTCTGCATCGGCTTTGCATCAGCTCTGCATCGGCTCTGCATCGGCTCTGCATCGGCTCTGCATCGGCTCTGCATCGGCTCAGCATCGGCTCTGCATCGGCTCTGCATCGGCTCTGCATCGGCTCTGAATCGGCTCTGCATCGGCGCAGCATCGGCGCAGCATCGGCGCAACATCGGTGCAACATCGGTGAAGCATCGGTGAAGCATCGGTGAAGCATCGGCGCAGCATCGGCGCAGCATCGGCGCAGCATCGGTGAAGCATCGGCGCAGCATCGGTGCAGCATCGGTGAAGCATCGGTGAAGCATCGGCGCAGCATCGGCGTAGCATCGGCGCAGCATCGGCGCAGCATCGGTGAAGCATCGGTGAAGCATCGGTGAAGCATCGGCGCAACATCGGTGCAACATCGGTGAAGCATCGGCGCAGCATCGGCGCAGCATCGGCGCAGCATCGGCGCAGCATCGGCGCAGCATCGGCGCAGCATCGGTGAAGCATCGGTGCAGCATCGGTGAAGCATCGGTGAAGCATCGGCGCAGCATCGGCGTAGCATCAGCGCGGCATCGGCGCAGCATCGGTGAAGCATCGGTGAAGCATCGGTGCAGCATCGGTGCAGCATCGGTGAAGCATCGGTGAAGCATCGGTGAAGCATCGGTGAAGCATCGGCGCAGCATCGGCGTAGCATCGGTGAAGCATCGGTGCAACATCGGCGCAGCATCGACGCAGCATCGGCGCAGCATCATGAGCATTAGCTAGCACTAGCTTAGCACTAGCTTTAAATGGTGGGAACAAAATTAAATATTCAATACTATGTCTACACTTATTCTGCATCTGGCATATTCTTATTCTTACTTCACATATTCTGTTTATTGTTTTCGTCTCGATAAATACCTCTAGCTATGTTGGACTTTACGTGACAATACCTTTATGACAATTTAACCTTTAGATTAGAAAACGTAAAGTCATTGGAAAACTCTGAATCGACTGAAAAACTATGTTTTATCTCGTTTAAAGTCGACTAGAGCGCTAATTAAAAAATGACAAATGTGTTTTGTTTGAAACACATGATGGCAGGAATATCTTACAAGTAAAATTATAGTTAGAAGTGGCGAAGGGTGGATATTTGGAAAAGGGAAAAAGGAGCAAAAAAATTACAACGCACATTAAGAATATATGGCATTTTTTAATATTATTTAAAACTTTTAGGCTTTTCATAATATATAATTATGTACGTTAAATTGACCAATCACAAAAGGGTGGAAATCGTATTTTATGGACTCTTAACCACTTATAGTTAGCATACAGCTGGACTAACATACGCTAAGTATTTTATTACGTGAAAACCGACAATTTCGTAAGGAGAGTCGCAGATTTTAACTAGTTGGTATATAAATTGAGTTTTTCAATTACTCTTAATGTTTTCAAATAGAATTTAATTATTTAACTAAGTGATTATAAATGACATGTCAAAGGTTCTTGATGGTTTCAATTTGATTTAAATTGTAAGATTATTTTTAACCTATTACGGTTTATCAAAGAATGTAAATTGAGACGTTTGATTTATATATTTTATTAGTATCGCTTTATTAAAGTCGATAAAATGTAGATAATAATTCATTAATTTTGACTAAAACTTTGTTTGGACAAACCTAAACTATTTGAATTAATTAAGTAACAAGTATCTAATTAATTTAATTTATTTTTCTATGTATTTTTTTTTATGCAGAATAAAAAAAAATACATAGAAAAATTGGCACTAAGAAGTAAAGTTAATTGCAACTGCACTTCAACTTAATTAGCGCGTCAAGAAATTATGTGAATTAGCCTTGATAGGATCACTCCATTGTCAGAAGTTTTTTTAAATCGACTGTGACAGACGGACAATCAGTAAGTAACGAGAGAGGCCTACCTAACTATTAGTTAAATTACTTAAAACTACCAGTTCCTCCTGCTCTTAAACGGAACCCTATCCGTGCAATTTTACTCGGTTTTTTCGTCTTCATTATAGCAAAACAGATTCTCATTGCGCACAAATTTCAACAAACATTATTAATGCATTGTTATAATAATGAATTCATACTATTCTATCATTCACTCACTTCACTTCAACCCGTTTTAGTGTAGTGACACTTCTGGGCATCGGTCTTCTCTTAACTATCTTATGAGCTGAGAGAGTTTTAGGCCTTAATCCACACACGCTGGCCAAGTGCGGGTTGGTGGATGTCACATGTCCTCGAATGATCAGTTCTTAGACATGCCGGTTTCCTCACGATGTTTTCCTTCACCAATATTGAGCAGCGGAGATGGAACAGTTCACACAAAGATGTGTGGGCACGACCAGGATTCGATCCCGCGACCTTATTTTTCTAAGGCGAGGTCCGTACCGCTGCGCCACCGCTGCTCTACAAATATTATTAATGCTATATTAAATTGATAGAATACATATAATTGATAGAATACACTATCATTAGTAAGTGACAATTCAATAGAAAGGTGCTGCCGCTGACAGCGATGCGTCTAACTCGGAAGGGTTGGTTGCTGTTTCTGACGTAATTAATTAATTTTTGCGATGTAATTATTTTCATTCACTATTCTTAATTTGGTTTGTAGATGTTTTTTACATCTGATGTTTTGATTAGCGAATAGGCACAAACACTACCTAGAACAATTAATTAAATATTTTTGTATTACTGGTTTGGCAAACAACTACAACCCACCTTAAACGGTCACCTTAATTTAAGGTGGCTTTTGCTGTCGTGTATACACAGGTTTGAAATAATGTGGTGCATTCCTTAATTAGAATCATTTTCCACCGGAAATATTTTCTTCATATCTTCTTTTTTGTTTTTATTTTGTTAATTTTGCTTTTTAATTACTACTAGGCAGCACTCGATTTGAATTAAAGACAGCTAAAATAAAACATCCATCAATGCGTGAAATGACATAGCGCGTGTGTGCTTGGTGGTAAGGAATAACCCCATAATAGAATGGTGGGCTTTCACTATTAGGGTTTTAACAAAAAGCATGACAATTGGATACCCACCAAGTTCCTGAACTAATTTCATGTACCGATCATCTCAGTGTGATGTACAGATTTGACCGTATCAGATTGTGGAGGGCGTCCTTCCACCCGGTATGTTTAGAAACCTTATTTCTCTTGTGATGTACTGCAGTTCAGGGGATTGCTGAATAAAATACTGTTTATTTATTCATTAATTAATAACAACTACCAAGATTGCGTGCACTGGGACGACCGTTCGCCTTGGCGTCTTTAAGATAATGCTAGCAACTGGCGAGAGCAGCGTGCCATCTCACGGTGTACTTAATTTATTATCACTTTATTGAAGAGCCTTTTGCTGTAGTCACTTGGGAAAACCGTGTCAAGAAGCACACATCCAAAATGCACATGGGAGAAAATTTCGCTGTAAATGATCTGTAAATAATAGCAAAAGACCAAGGATGTGAAGATGATAAGACAACACTGTGTCAGTGCGACACGAGGTTGGTTTAAGGAAGAATGTATTAAGTTACTGCTAGGAATTAGAAGTTAGCCTTATATGTAAACCTAAGTACTTGGAATCTTATCTTATTTATGGACATTGCTGAAAATCAGTGCTGTGGGTCGCCTCTAGTAGGCACTTACAACGTTTACCAAGCAATGTCCATGTTTGGCACTTATGGGTCACACTTATTCTTTGTTTTTTTCTCTTTTCATGTGATTTTTTTTTTATTCTGTGTGCCCGGTCTCTGTCAAATAAATGTTTTGCTTTCTTAAAGTTTTATTTCCAGCTGCTATACAGCTGATACAAAATGTCTCAATAAGTGAAACTTTTAACAACTAGCTCTCATAACCCGCAAAATTCTGAAGTTGTACGTACATAATTCATAACTTTCCACCGCCTTTCTTCTCTAAGTTTCACTGCGTGTTCATATAAAATATGGGTCTAAACACATGACATGTGACAGCCAAGTTCACAAAGCAAAAGGGTGACGCCGCATGTAGGCATCAACCGTTTCAGACCACTTTCGAAAACAGATGTTGGAATTAAGTAATTCACTCTTAGTACAGTTTCTACATGTCGTGTTATAATCTTGTTTTTAATTTGTTTAATTGATACTTTTAGGCTTGCGAAAACACTCTCTTTAGATCAACTATATCTTAGTTATACAAAATCATTAAAAACGAAGTTAACTAAAAACTAGTGTTAGCAACACTGAAAGATCTATGAATAAAATATGAATCAAATTATTGTTTTGACTTCCGGTTAAGTATTGTAACGTTGCCAGATCGTATGACAGTGACAACGTTGGACAAAGCGGATGCGAGTCCAACGTTGTCGTTGTGCCGGACTTAAGCAGGGAGTTGTGTTCCGATCTCCGAAGTGTGCGGACCTCTGGTCGTAGCTAAGTAGCGTTGTTGTATAATACAGTG
Source organism: Meganola albula (assembly GCA_936450015.1). NCBI lineage: Eukaryota > Metazoa > Arthropoda > Insecta > Lepidoptera > Nolidae > Meganola > Meganola albula. The sequence goes on along the minus strand of OW388155.1, from coordinate 3,318,659 downwards.
TTAAAGTTTTAATTTAATAGTGTCGTGGTCAGTGTGAAGTGTATTTGCAATACTGGAATAAACCTCCATAAGTACTTAATATAGTAAAGAACTGAAGTATAGACAATAGTAACGTTTTTTACACTAGACTTTGACAAAACCGTATAATAGACGCAAAAACTGCCTTGACGTTAACGGTTTTAAAACTTTTTTGTACCAAGTACGCGATCAGCTTCAGCGATGCATATCTATATTTTATTTGTGAAGAAAATTAAATAGAGTCTGGAATATAGAAAAATATCACAATAAAAACTTTCCCAAAACTAACTAAACTAAATTGGGACATCAGGAAGTCTGAACTATGGCTTATATTTTTCATGTGATATGGCTTAAATTCTACAAATTTATATAATATCTTCATGATTATTATTCAAGAAAATTCTGGTTACAAGTGTTATTTCAAACAATATATTGTAGGTACATAGCTTGTAAAGTTATTGGTGTACGTAACCAAAGTTACTTATCGTTATTTCAAAGTTTCATGTTTCTCGAAAGACAAACTTTGTTGAACCAGTATGAAAAGATCAATCAACGCTGAACATACAAGCGAAGGTTTAACATAAAAACTTCTTGGAAAATATAGAACGGAATATTATTATTCTATTTTAGCTCAAATACACGTTACATTCAACTATCGACCTAATGAAAGAGTGCAATAAGATGTGCTTTATATAAAGTAGTACTATCCTTAATAACTTTCTAATAGATGATGATGGAGCTAGCATGAAAATCTATTCAGTAGTTATTGAAACTTTGCGCGTAGCAATAGTGATTCATGCCTGGCTAGTTTTATGAATTGGTTAGCCACAGAGCTAAAACCCCTCCCAGCTCGTAAGATAATTGAGTGAAGACCCGTACCTGTAGGACACTATAACAGGTTAAAGTGAAGTAACAGAACTGGAAAAACGCCAGATTGGTCTTCTTACAAATGCGTCCTCGTTTTTTTTTTATATTCTGCGATAGGCTGGCACTTGACTACAACTTGCCTGATGATAAGCAATGATGTAGTCTACGATGGAGCGGGCCAGCCTAGTATACCGATTCACTCGTGATTACTGATGATTATCAGTGAGGAGGTGGCAGTGGAATGAGCCTCTATATGGTTAGAAACCTTAAAGGAGCAACAATTCCGTTGACCTAATGGCAACGTGATAGCCGTGATTCTATCTTGTACATACGGCTACACATTAAGCTGAATCCAGCATAAGCTGATCTCGAATTGTATAAGATTTCTGTACAACGAGAGGTCAGCGTATACTGGTTTTATAGTTTGATGTGTAGCCGTGTGTACCAACTGCACTGTGCCTTGGAATTATACAAGAATTTGTCAAGAAACCAGCGAATTTATATTAATCTGGAGCAGCCCACTACCTTGCTTTCGCCCAGTAATATTTCATACGTTACTCTCCTTTTGTCTTGTGTCTGGGTGTAATTATCTATATTTAAGTATGTATATATTTACAAAAGAAAAGTATTTTAAGTAATATATTACCAGTTATTTGGTTTCCATAGTAAAAGCTCCGATTAGTTTGTGTTAATGTCCCACTATATTATTATTATATTATTATGTAATGCAAAAAGTATTTTATGACAATTGTTACAGAGTACTCATTGTTGAATAGTTGTGAAGTCATGGCGGGCCACTAGTAAATAAATAAAGAACTAAATTAACTATTGCCTAACCTAAACAAATGCGTCAAGAAATACTTCCACATCGTTCCTTCCTTGAACGTAGCAACATTGCCGCGTTGTACAGCATTACTTATATTTTGCCCGAGTTACAAACTAGCCTTTTGGTCACGTGTGTTATCAACAAGGCATTTCCTCAAGAATTTATTCACACCAACGGCGAAATTTATCGTAATAATTATTGGTATGAGAGCGGCTGATGTAATAAAGTTTACAGTTGTAACGCGAAAACATGCTTCAATAAATTTCAGCAATTATGCTTTCATTATAAAATTTTGATGTCTTCGCTATTGTAGCAAGCGAGTTAGTCTATTAAACATTCAGTACGTCTACGTCTGGGGTAATTTCCTTGTGTTCAGCCAATGTGGTTTTACTTCAGTTATTTATCTATGCAGCAGCAACGGTGGCGCAGCGGTACGGGCCTCGCCTTACAAATATAAGATCGCGGATTCGATTCCCAGTCGTGCCTACACATCTTAGTGTGAATTGTTACATCGCCGCTGCTCAATATCGGTAAATGAAAACATCATAAGGAAACCGGCATATCTAAGAACTAACATAACATTCAAGGACATGTGACATCCACCAACCCGCCTAAACTCTCGACCTAACCTAAACGGTGATAATTCTTCTCTCAACTATCTTACAGTTGAGAGAGTTTAAGCCTTAATTCACACACGCTGGTGAATTGCCGGGTGATAGATTTCACACTCGAATGATTCATTCTTAGACATGCCTGTTTCCATGCGACGTAGCTCTACCCGCGAAGCCGCTGCTCTACCCGCTCTCTTGATCATTAAATACTAATAATTTCGATCAAAACTTATTCAAAAAAACTTATAAAACAGGTGAACATGGGACAATTTTATATAAAAATACTTAATGAACAAAATATGTGCCTGAACTAGGTAATCCTGTGTTTCAGGCAAAATAAACTACTGACATGACAAAACGACTTACAAAATAGAAATAATGATTGGCTACAATAATTAGGTATAAAGATAATGATATGTGGTCAATGTTAATAAATATTTTATAAACCTACAAGACATGCTTATAATTAATGCTAACTAAGATAATGTTTGTAACTACTTAAAGCTATTTTTAAATTATAGCGAATAAACGAACTTACATCACAATAATTGAAAATAAGTTTGCAGCGATGTAAGAGTATTTTCTAACTGACCTCAGCTCAGATAGGAGTTAGAATAAAATTGAAAAAGTTTTAATTGTTTCCACAATGGGCAATGTTCGATTGGGTTTAGCAGTTTTGTTGATTTCTTTTTCGTTTTTAAATGATTTTCATCTGCTAATAGTAATTGACTTCGAAATTGTTACTTTTAAGTTTAAATGTTATTAAGATAAATTGAGTTGATTTGAGATAATAACGAGCAAAGTTGTAAATAAATCTACCCCTTACGTTTTTCTTATTTCAAATTGGTTTCGTACTTTAAACGATATGTAATTCACTTCAACTTCTCCGCTATGACATATCATCCAACCTCCTTAGTACGTAACCAACTGACATCGATGCAGAGGAGGTTTTTTTTTTGACACCCGACTTTCGATATTTTTACAGAGTAAGTTTTATTATATCGTCTCAAACTTTTTCGTCTGTGTCTTGCATGTCGCGTGAGGATCGGCCGCGGAGTAGGTATAAAGTGAAAGGCGCTCGTCAGAGCAGCCAAGGCCAATTTGGCGGCGCCTATAGTTCGTAGCAGTTGATGATAAAGCGATTTTTATACCCTTAATGGAATATTATTCCAAAAAAATTTAGTTAGATGTCAGTATTGTGAAAAAAGTTTCACTTTTAACGTGGTTTCATAGAACCACACAATTCTTCTCAATACATCAGCAGTCATTTTGTACTGTAATCGCGACCGCCCTTCAAGTGAGCTGCTACTCGAAAATATCAGCATGAACGAACGAATGAACACCGAGATGAAGCGGCTATCTTAGAAGAGCTGGCACTATGTGTTGGACTGTTGCGTCGTCGGGAAGCATACACGCAACCACGTGCTCGGTGGACGTTATTCTTTAATCCAAATTAATCTTAGCGATCTGTAACTATCTAGTAGAATCATTGTTTGTATTATCGAGAAATCTGGGTAAAGTAATATTTGCCGGAGTTATTTTATTGGTATACCGTCTTCCTACCCGATTATTCACGCCTACCTAAAGATGTCTGATAATACTGATTTTAGTCGAAAGCCTTCATGTACGTAGTTTTGTTAATTTTTATAATATATTAAATACACTATCTTTTTTTTGCGGATGACCTAACCCAATTAGCCGGAAGGGCCTTATTGTTTCACCGGACTTTTTGAGTGAGCCGTTCGAGGACGGTCGAATCGATCAAGTACTGTGGCAACTGCCATGAGGGCTCCCCAAGTGGGGACGAACCTCGGCTCAGGACGTTGCCGGACACTAGTTTTAGGGGATCGGAGGGTATTACGCGATCGCGCGGTCCGGTCCTGACCGGAACCGTAATCGTCTGGGAGCCTATATTGATTAAATACACTAGATTACCATATCTCAAAAAGTCAACAATGTTTCTGCGTTGTGTGTATTAGTGTGTTTAAGTGTGTTGAGATATAGTGAACATAATTCAAGTGATTTTATTGGACTGCGAGATTGGGTATTGTGTATATCCTTTTATTCGACATTAATTAGACAGTTAAAGCTTCGTGTGGGTACGAGATTTATTTTTTTAGTTACGTTTAGGTCATAAACAGACTAATGTTTATTGATATTTATGATCTAGGAGCATGAACTCACAGAGTACCATTTATTACTCACAGAGTACCAGAATACCATTTATTACAATTACGAGAAACGTGATTTAACTCTAAAGAAATAGCATAGCATCATAGCATCACGCCTACATTACCTGAAGATATAGGCAGAGGTGAATGTTACCTACCTTTCACCGGCTGTTTAGGGCCACGGAATCACTTCAACGCTTTTTAGTCTTCCACCCCTGGACAAGGGTCTTCTCTCAACTATTTTACGAGTTGGCCAAACGCGTGTTAGTGGATGTCACATGTCCTCGAATAATTAGTTCTTAGATATGCCGGTTTCCTCACGATGTTTTCCTTCACCGATATTAATCAGCGGCGATGTTACAATTCACACAAAGATGTGTGACTACGACTGGGAATCGAACCCGCGACCTTATAAAACTAAGGCGAGCCCGTACAACTGTACCACCGCAGCTCGGAATGTCAAACGTGTATCTGATGCCCTTAGACTAGGCGCGGTGACGATCTTTGTAAAGCTAATAGTAAGAAATAGATGGAGTGGCCCCTTGTCTTTATATGTATTTTGAGAATTAAAATGGACGCATTTTTTGATACGACCGATTAAAGATCGGGCTCAGGACCGACGGCTTTACGTGCTCTCGGGGGTAACACACAACTAACTTCGTGACTCCGGACTAGTGGTGAGAAACTAGAAAAATCCCAACACTCTTTTTGGTCCAGCGTGGGATTTGTAGAAGCTAGAGGCTTAGACTATCCTCAAAACTTCTGAGACAGTCAAGGACATACTTAAGTAATTTAAAGTAAGACGGTACTAAAAGAAGTTAACCCACTTTAACTTTTCATTGGCTCATTTAGAAAACAATGTCATGACTCGAATTGACATCAAGAACATTGTAATTTTTATAGTCGTATAAAAAGTTAACCCACTGTGGCTTAAAGAGGCTTCAGAGCGAAGACTTAATATTGGTAGACAAGTTCCGACGAATTTTAAGTAGATGAAAGTCGCTTTCGTTGAATAACCAATAGTTAGATATGTTTATATTTTTTCATTATTTACAAGACAATACAGTATTTTAATATTCATGTATTATTTGCAACATAATTACAGTCCATCAAATCTAAGAAGTACCTTTTGACGTTTCACTGTTTTCTATTAAATTAGCTTTATAGAGGCGTAATTCACCCTGTTTTTATTAGCTTTCCTGTAAAATAATTGAATTATGAAGCTATTTTTATTTTAACATAACATAAACAATTTTCATACAAAAAACAAAATTCTAAATGTACTTACTACGTTTAGGACAGTCAAACGGTACTTCTTAGATTTGATGGACTGTAGGTACATACTTTAGTAGTCACCTAAATCCGACAAATGTGTCAATACAATCATACTTATTATTCAACTAAAGTAGATACGACTCAGACAAACTTAACTTTTGGAAAAATCCCCCACAAGAACTAAGTATCAAATTAAATTAAATCAATCATATAATACGTTCCACAATCTGTTTACATGTGGTAAAAATAATAATATTAAGTTAAAATATTAACAAAAAAAACCGACTTCATGGATGCCATTCTCAGAACTAAACCAAACTGAAATGGGACCACACGGGAACCATCAGCTTTCAATTAAAAAAAAATATATCAAAATCGGTTCACCCATTCGAAAGTTCTGAGGTAACAAACATAAAAAAACATACAGTCGAATTGATAACCTCCTCCTTTTAGAAGTCGGTTAAAAAATGAGATCAGTATGGAGCCTGTCGGGCACAACAAATTGAAAATTAAAATTCATAAATAATAAAATTAAAACCTATAAAATAAATCATTGCAATTAAATTAAAACATAAAAATTAAATCGTAAAAAATAATCTAATTTTATGATATTTTTTTATGTTATGTTATTTAAATAATTCTTACAAATATGATTTATATTGTCACAACACAAATAGGTACAAGAAAGATCTTAACATATAGAAATACACCATGTAATTTTAATCTCCACTGCGTCACCAATTCTTAGGTAGGTACAACATAATTATCATTATATATAATAAAACTAAGTTGATAAAATGTGCGTGCCGATAAAACTTAAAAAGGAGTCCCATCACGATAAAGGGACTTATATAGTGTGATAGCCCTTTATCCCCCCTCGAACAAGAAAGTTCCCGTTTTAACCTAAAGGGTGTGTTTTTAAAGATATAAGGGCTTTTCCAACCCTTCAACTTGGAAAGTAAGTGTAGTCGCGCCATCTGTTGTCAAATAGTTGAACTTCATTCATTGTACACAATATGGACTTAAAAGAACGATTATTTGGGGCGCGAAATTTAAAATTCTCATTTCAATAAAGTCTTAAATTACATTTGTTACCATAACCCTTTATCCCCCCTCGAACAAGAAAGTTCCCGTTTTAACCTAAAGGGTGTGTTTTTAAAGATATAAGGGCTTTTCCAACCCTTCAACTTGGAAAGTAAGTGTAGTCGCGCCATCTGTTGTCAAATAGTTGAACTTCATTCATTGTACACAATATGGACTTAAAAGAACGATTATTTGGGGCGCGAAATTTAAAATTCTCATTTCAATAAAGTCTTAAATTACATTTGTTACCATAATAAAGTTATTAAATTTTGTGTATTTATACAGCAGTAGCTAACTTATATGTTGGAGTTAAAGCGATATCATTTTAGTTATTCAAATTACTTCTGAAAACATTTTAAAATTTAAGTTTTTAAATTTCGCGCCTTTACTGCGTATGCTACAGCTGCAAAACCTATTGTTACGGCGAACGATAACGTCGAGAACATTCTATACCTAGAAGGTGTGAGAAAGTAAATATTCCCAAACTTTCTTGAATATCCTAGAGCCATCTTTCTCGAATATCTTAGAGCCAACTATACACTTCATGTGTATAGTCTCCATAAAGCCAACTTTCTGGAATACCCTAGAGCCTAGCTTTCTGAATATATAAGAGCCCGGTGTCGCCCGCCAGAATTAATTCGATTTGAACAGCGGAACAAGCCACTTCGAAACGAAAAAGAAAGAAGTTACCTGTGTGAGCCTTTATTTTGAAGTATCACGTGTGAGTATTTTTAATAGTGTGTTTAATTAATTCATGATCTTGAAGTGAAGAAAAAAAAAAGTTATCTGTGAGCCTTTATTGTGAAATATTAAATGTGAGTATTTTTAATAATGTATTTAATTAATTCTAATGGTTTTTTTTTCTTTTCTTTTAATTGTAATTTCCTTAACTTTCAAGTAGTCGTAAACAAAATATCGCGCGACCGCTTGAAGATTAAATAATTTTGTTTTCTTTGTCTCAACGTGCCCCACGTTTACGTAATAATATATTTGTCTATAAAATGTTCATTTAATTTATATTTTACAGAATATAATGCCTAGACGTAAAAGAGGTGGAGATCTTGCCAGTTCTGCAGCGAAACGGCGGAAACAAAAAGAATATCGAAGAAATGAAACGGAAGAACAGCGCGAAGCACGTTTACAAAATCAACGAACCAGAATGAGCACCCTGAGAAGCGGAAAAAGCGAAGAAAGAAGCGAAAATAAAACTATTGAAGAATCGAGAATTTTAAAAGATAATCTAACAAAGGAAGCATTCCACTACGAATCGACGAAGAAATATTACAATCATAAATATGTTGTGATCGGAAAAATGAATAACATTTGCCAATTTTGCCACGCGAAAAAATTCAGTAAAGAAACACCAGGTCTCTGTTGCATGAATGGAAAAATTCGATTACCACCACTGGAAGCACCTCCGCAGGAATTTCTACATTACATGACCGGGGAAACACCAGAATCAAAACACTTTCTTCAAAATATAAGATCATACAACTCCTGCTTTCAAATGACTTCTTTCGGTGTTACTTCGACTAACACTAATAGAGATGAATTTGAATATGTATTTTCAATTCAAGGGCAAATTTATCACAAAATAGGATCGTTACTACCAATGCCTAACGATGATTATAAATTTCTGCAAGTATATTTCATTGGAAATGAAGAACAAGAAATTGATCAACGAAGTACACATTTTAATGGATTGAAACGCGAAATAATCCAAGATGTACAGAGGATCTTACACAAATACAATCAACTGATTTACATATTCAAAACAACACTAGATCGCATGATTTCTGATGACTATAAAATTGTGATTCGAGCCGATAAAAGACCACGTGGAGAACACGAACGTAGATTTAATGCACCTCAGATAGATGAAGTCGCCATCGTAATTGTGGACAATGAAAATACAAGCCGTGACATAATTTTACAACGAAGAAGAAAAGGACTACAACGCATTGCAGAGACACACCGTTCATATGATTCTCTTCAATATCCTTTAATATTTCTGCACGGAGAGGACGGTTATCATTTCAATATAAAACAAATTCATCCTGAAACAGGCATAGAAACAAACAAAAAAGTCACTTCCAAGGAGTTCTATGCTTACCGCTTAATGATCAGAGACAATGAAATATACAATCACATTCTCAACACTCGCCGTTTATTCCAACAATTTCTGGTAGATATGTACGCAAAAATAGAAGCAGAACGGATGCTTTACATAAGACTGAATCAGAAGAAACTACGCACAGAAGAATACATCCACCTTCGAGATGCGATCATAAATGACGGCAATATTGACGATATTGGAACAATGGTAATCTTACCCTCATCATACATAGGAAGTCCAAGACATATGCACGAATATACTCAAGATGCCATGACCTACGTAAGAAAATATGGACGACCTGATCTCTTCATAACATTTACATGCAACTCATCATGGCCAGAAATCAAAGAACAACTAAAATATGGACAAACCTCCATGGATCGACACGACATAATAGCCCGAGTTTTTCGACAAAAACAAATAAGATTTATTGAAGTCATCACAAAATACCACATCTTTGGAACCGTTAGATGCTGGATGTATACAATCGAGTGGCAAAAACGAGGATTACCTCACTCACACAATCTCATATGGCTACACGATAAAATTTATCTCACGGATATCGACAAAATCATCCAAGCTGAATTTCCCAATCCACAAAAAGATCCGGAACTATACAGCATAGTAGTGAAAAACATGATTCACGGACCATGTGGACCATTAAACTTTAATGCGCCATGCATGCGTGATGGAAAATGTACAAAAAAATATCCAAAACCATACGTAGACGATACAAAAACTGAAGATGACGGCTATCCCAAATATAGAAGACGATCACCGAAAAACGGTGGTTTCACAGCAAAAATACGAATACAAGGCAGAGATGAACTGGAAATAGATAATCAATGGGTAGTACCATATAACCCACTACTTTCTAAAATGTTCCAAGCACACATAAACGTTGAATATTGCAATTCAGTAAAATCTATTAAATATATATGTAAGTACGTAAACAAAGGTAGTGATATGGCAGTATTTCAAATAGTCCAAAATAGCGAACAAAATAACAGAAATGATGAGATACTCATGTACCAAATGGGAAGATACATCAACAGTAACGAAGCAGCGTGGAGGATTTTTAGTTTTCCCATACACGAACGCGAACCAGCTGTGCAACATCTAGCAGTACATTTGGAGAATGGACAGAGAGTTTACTTCACAAAAGACTCGGCTAGAAAAATTGCAAGCGAACCACCTCAGAACACAACATTAACAGCTTTTTTCCAACTTTGCCAAACGGATCCATTCGCAAAGACGTTACTGTATGTCGACGTCCCTATTTATTATACGTGGGACAAAACAAGAAAAATTTTTCAACGACGAAAACAAGGAATGCCAGAAGAGGGTCATCCAGAAATAATGAAAACTAACACAATAGGTCGAGTATACACTGTACATCCAAACAATGCCGAATGTTTCTATCTCCGGATGTTGTTACACGAAATACGAGGACCAACAAGTTTCACAGATCTCAGGACTATTGACGGCTACCTATGCCAGACGTACAGAGAAGCATGTCAACGCTTAGGATTATTGGAAAACGATAACCACTGGGAATTAACACTACAAGAAGCCACACTCACAGCTTCAGCTGAACAAATTCGAGAGTTATTCGCCATAATTCTAACAACATGTAACCCATCAAACCCAAAACAGCTATGGGACTCTTTCAAAAGGAGTATGAGTGATGATATATTGTACCAAATCCGACAAGCTAATCCAGAACTGACTATAGAATTCAGTGACAACATCTTCAATGAAACACTCATTCGCTTAGAAGATAAATGCTTAGCAATAAATAACCGGACCTTAGTAGAACTTGGAATGCCAGCACCACAAAGAAATGCTTTCAGTATGCTAAACTACGAAATTACAAAGGAAAAAAGCTACAACGTCAATGAACTACTTGAATACATTGCTCACAATAAACCACTCCTCAATGACAATCAAAAAACAATTTACAACGTTATAATGAACCGAATAAATAACAACACTGGTGGAATTATTTACTTGGACGCACCAGGAGGCACCGGTAAAACGTTTCTAATAAATCTAATACTGGCGGAAATACGTGCTAAAAAACACATCGCACTGGCACTAGCATCATCCGGCATTGCAGCCACACTTATGGAAGGAGGACGAACTGCTCATTCTGCCTTACAACTACCGTTGAATATAGCCGAACAACAATTCCCGGTATGTAAAGTCTCAGGAGCATCTGGACGGGGTCAACTTCTAAAACAAGCTAAAATTATCTGCTGGGATGAATGCACCATGGCCCATAAAAAATCACTAGAAGCCATGGACAGAACATTACAAGAATTGCGAAAAAACTCTGAAATAATGGGAGGAGCTCTACTCATACTCTCAGGAGATTTTCGACAAACACTTCCAGTTATTCCCAAGTCAACACCAGCAGACGAGATCAATGCATGCTTAAAAAAGTCACATCTCTGGCCAGAAGTACAAATACTGCAATTAACAAAAAACATGAGGGTTGAATTATCAAAAGATGAAACAACAGCACATTTTGCTAAAATGCTTTTACAAATAGGCGAAGGTACATATCCTACTGACCAAACGACCGGTCTCATTGAACTCAATAGTGATTTCTGTAACATAGCCACTACTGAAAACGAACTAATCGACAAAATTTATCCAAATATTATTCAGAACTATACCAACGTAGAGTGGTTATTTCAAAGAGCAATTTTGGCCACTAAAAATAATATTGTTGACGATATCAATTTTAATATTCTAAAGAAAATACCTGGTGAAGAGAAAGTATATAAATCGATCGACACGATGGTAACCATTGAAGAAAGTGTCAACTTCCCTACTGAATTTCTAAACTCTTTACAAGTACCAGGAATGCCATTACACTGCCTTCGTCTGAAAATTGGATCTCCAATCATACTACTTAGAAATCTCAACTCCCCAAAACTATGTAATGGAACGAGGATGATCGTAAAACAGCTATCGAATAATATCATTGAAGCTGAACTTATTTCTGGAAAGAACAAAGGACACACAGTATTTATACCTAGAATACCACTGATCTCTTCTGAATTGCCATTTCAATTTAAAAGATTGCAGTTTCCAATTAAATTAGCCTTTAGTTTTACAATTAACAAAGCGCAAGGGCAAACTTTAAAATATTGTGGCATCAACCTCAAAGAATCCTGCTTCTCTCACGGTCAGCTTTATGTAGCTTGCTCAAGAGTAGGAAATTCGAAAAATTTATATATATATACCCCGGACAATAAAATGAAAAATGTTGTTTATAAACAAGTAGTATAAATAATGAGAAAATGTAAATACATGTAAATATATATGTTTAAATATACATGTAAATATATATATCCATGATAATGTAAATACATGTAAATATATATGTTTTCAATATATATATATTTTTTACTTTTTACGTCATAGTTTATTTTTTTATTTCAACTACCACGTAACCTCATATCAACTCCCGAGCGAAGCCGGGTATTACAGCTAGTTATTTAATAAGCAGTGGTGACGCAATGACATCAAAAAACCGTGAAATTAGAAATGAGGAGGGTCTGGAGGTGCAACTGAGAATCCAGATATATGGTATAGGTCATTCTGCCTTAGTATTTTCTAATATATATTCGAATATCACACACAGAAATAAAACTACTAATAACAGGTTTTATCGTGGCTTAATTTAGAATTCAACGCCAGCGTTCCAAAGTCTTTTCAGACTTTGTAGTCACGGGGAGGCTGAGGTATTTTACGTCCTAATTTGTTAATTAAAATACCGAATATCAACAAACATTTTACGATACGATTACGATTTAAGCAAACTGAGCTCAATGTGTCTACAATTCTGAGTTGATTTTGCACTGGGTCCAAAGTAGGTGGTACCTAGGTATGTTCCAACAATTTTTTCAGCTGGAATTAGGATGTTTTATAATTTCAATTGCTTCATAGATCTTCCTCGGTAGGAATCGGTATTCTCCGAGTGTTTTATCAAATCTCACGTAATGGTTAGATCCTTCATGAGTATGTTCACACACTGCAGACTTTGTGGAGCGTTGATGTTATATGTTAGCTATGGGTTCTTTTACACGGGTAACCGTGTAAAAGACCGATCTATAAGAGTCCTCATTCACAGTCGATTTTATAAACACCCTCATCTTATAGAGGAACTCGGCTCTTGACAGATGGTTAAAAAATTGACTTAACTTAGTTTTTGGCATGAAGTGTTAATAAAAACCCGCTTGAAACCCGCTTATGGATAAAGCCAATCTTGTCGGTCACTAAGGAAAAATTGCAGGTTGCCTTTCAACTGTTAACACGTGGTCAGCAGCGACGCGGTGCTTGAAGTTTGTTGTCATACAGTACTTGTACCTCAGTACCCCCGTGATCATGAAGTCTGAAAAGAATTTAGCTGTAAGGTCGGGACATAAAATTTAAAACGAACCCGATTTATAGAAGTTTTATTCCAATCTTGTAACTTTTATATTCCAATAAAGATTTATTTTTCATTTTTACTTAATCATCCCCCATTTCAACCATTTCCTTGTTAATGAAGATTAGTTTAAGATACTAGCAAACCCGGCGAACTCCGTTTCGCCACCAGATGGCTTCGTTTTATGTAACATTTTTCCGCTTTTCTGTTGAAATTTTTCCTGATTTTTTTTGCTATAAACCTCACGGAGCCCGAGACCTTTCCAACGAATGCAAAACCGTGGAAATCGGTTCGTGCGTTCTAGAGTTATAGCGTCAGGAAAGAAAACCCGACTTATTTTTATATAGTATAAGATAGGACTTATGAGTAGGTAAGCTGTGTAGCATCATCATTCATTTCAATTATTTTATAGCATCAATTCGGTATATAGTTATGCAGCCAGTCCTCGGCTCTATAACGCTGATATTATGTAGACCACTGAGCTCCTTAGGCGGGCGACGCTTACGCAGCATTGCGGTTGTTATGTCTAGGACTGGTGCCGTGTATCCGTTGTGGAGATAAAACCTTTAGCTTTAGAAATTATTTAGTAGATTTAAGTTAGTCTGAAATAACGCATTGAGCTTAACCTTCGGTCGCACCCTCGATATTTAGGTAACTATAAAATACTTGCGACATATTTCAAAACAAACACTTTCTCTTAAAACAAACAAAATGGCCGGCGGTTAACCTGAGTCAACGTAACAAAAGCAAAGGAAAGCCACCTTTAGACAATTTGTTAAATTATAATTAGAACGAACCCCGAGGCAAAGTCGCAACGGACTCTCATAAATAATTTTGTATTAAAATCTATTGTTTCTTATAATAATGGTTCTCTAAACTAAATTCAACTAGAATTTTGCTAATTCAGGTAGCACAGTCCCATTTCAAAACACAATTGCCATTTAAAACAACGCTACCTAAGTTACCTGTTTATACATTTAGTTGCCTCTTTTTACAGAATAATCCGTAATTATAAACGTTATGCTTATAATAACCAAACTAAGTTTATAATTCTTTTGCCGTTATCATCTTCACATTTATACTAACTACAGAAACTATTCTACTAACTAAATCCATGGAGATAAAACTATTTTATAACGGATTTGTATCCCAACATTTCGGTCATTTCAGACTTCATGGTCACGGGGATTTGAGGTTTTTGACGTCCAAGTTTATTAATTACAATTATTAACCAACTACAAATATTAAGTTGCATTTTATTTAAGTTGTGTTCCGATTTAAGCAAACTTAGCTCACAGTGTCTTGAATTCTGAGTGGATTTTGGTTGGGTTGGGTTTTGATTTTGATTTTGATTTTGAAGCTGGGTCCTAAGCAGGTGGTATATTCTAACTATTTTCTCTGTAGAAATTAGGATATTTTTTTAATTTCTTGAGCCTCACATATCATCCTTGGTAGAAATCGGTGTTCTTTAACAAGTAATTTAAGAAAATAATTTAACTAAATCCATTTTAACTACAATAGAGGTTAATAAGATTTTTATGAACATAGTAAAAGTCGTACCTACGTTACGTCAGATTTAACATTTAACCCATTCATTTTGGGCCCGGGCTTTGGATAACTAGTAACTATCGCAAATACCTACTTAATGTTACCTGTGTACCATGTACCTAGTTCTGTTTTCCTGAAAACCTGTTAAAATCAATTTTTATTCAAGAGGTAGTAACAAAATGGCTGTCGTTTGCGAGGTTACATGTTTCAAATCCGTACCGATTCGTGGAATGTTGTAAATATCGTTTGTGCGACATCTACTTACAGAATCAATATTCATAATTTAATCACGAGCCTTGCCCTACAGAATGTAAGGGTGGTATGCCATTACTAGAGATAGCGTTTGAAAATACGTGTCTTGACATGAATTATCATTAGTAAGCTCTGCTTAGTTTGAGATGACCGTGTGTGTTAACGTCCCACTATATTATTAGTTTCACGATTTGGTACTAAAACTACTTTATTATGAACTTAAAAAAAATATAAACCAGCCATTTACAAACCCGTCCAATAAGGATGACGAATTTTATTTTTTGTTTTGATAGATAAATAAAAAATATTGGACAAAGATTTTTGTTTTTTTTTGTATAACCTAAAGATTACAGCAATACAAACTAGCGAAATATTGAATGACATCATATCTAGATAAGTTTTACAAAGAGGTATAACGTAGCGCATTCCTACTCTATAACTGTAATGTGTATATTAATATTGTTTTATTTCATTGATAAAGTGTTTCAAAATATTTTTTTTTTTACTGATTAGAATACGATTTTTTATACCTAGTCGTAATCCCTATTTTGTAAAATATCCGGCTTAGAGTGAATGAAACTCGCACGGACAGATTCGTGATAGCAAAGAAACTTGAAGATAGTTTTGAATAAATGTATGTATGTATGTATCTTTACTATCAAATTTCATAACATTACAATATTTCATTGCCCCACAAAACTGATTCCACAGTTTATCTGTGGGTACACACATTCATGTTGACAATATGTTCGCGACAGACTTAGTGTTTGCGATAGACTTAGACTGTGCCAGACATTGTTATCAGTAGTTTTTGGTGTTATCAGTAAATTCAGTATTGAAAAATGTGATAGTGCATATCGTAGAACATTTTAACAGTTTTCTTAGAAATAATTTTGTTGTTAAAAATGTTAAAAAATGTAGGTACTTATATAAAATAAGTACCTTCATCTCGCCGATGTTAATAATAGATTTTGTATTTTCCAAATTTATTAACAATAGTGAAATTAAGTTGTAATTAAACAGTATAAACAGTATGTAATGTATTTTCAGGTAATTTTATAGTAAAATTGCAAAATGTTAAAATTTGTAAGAAAGTTGTATGACGTTGTTAGAAAGTCCGCTATAACTTTGTAAGTTTTAATAAATGAATTATAGTTTTGTGTTTAATTTGTACCTAGATAGGCTATCTATCAATAGGTAGGAGATAGTGAACCTAGGTCTTAGGGTTTGGCAAGTATAACGAGTGAAAGTACTAACTGCACCTAAAGTGCCTAGATTTTGCAGACATTTCTCGTTATACTTGCGAAACCTAGGAACTTAGGTTCAAAACTTTAGGCTTCCTAGATAGAGGGTTAGGTAGGCTTGCTAATAGTGTTTACCGTATAGATCTAGCCCTAATAGTTTAATAGCTAGGAACCAAAATGTATAGTTTTTAAAATGAAATTAAAGTTAACACAGGAGAGGTTACTGCGGTCGTCGTTACGGTAAAGTTTCGAGGTAGCTAAGCGTACCGCACTATTCGGCGGGCGTAGCACGGCGTAATTGCGATCTACCACTGCAAGAAGTAATGATCAAGCAGTAATCTCAAGTGTGTGCGTATGTTGTCAAGTCGGTGTTTCATTTAGTGTCCCGGTGGCTTTCCCGTAGCGGATAGGAGAACAAAGCAGTAGTGGGCAGTATTCCAGGGAGTATAAATCGTCGTCACGAAATCTATGAACACGTAGGTGTTCAGGGCGTCAGCTAGATTTTCATATATTGAATTTTTCCAGCCCGTCCGGAACACAATAGTTATAATAGTGTTTGAAATATTAACTTAAAAATAAAAAAATTGTTAATATATCTTTTTAAATATTATATATATTATAAATATTTGTCTGAAAGAAAAAAATTACATACTATGTTTCTCTTTGGGTCCCCAATTTTCTTAAGTGATCAAAATTTGGACTAAATCGATCCAGATGTTTCGGAGCACATCGGCTATGACAAACAGACAACGGAGTAATCCTGAGGGTTCCATTTTAACCTTTTGAGGTCGGAATTCAGGTTTTTATATACTTGTACAATGATTTATATTGATCTTTTGATAGTAAAAATAATTTTAATAGCAGTTCAGACAGCAAATGATACCGCTGCCGCTTATGAAGTAAAGTTGCCTTTAAAAATAAAACGTTACACTATTTAGGACTTGATGTTCGTTTTTATATCTTCTATCAGTAGCTAAAAATAACGTTGGCGTAAAGTTCTTTTCGTTGTTTTACAGATCAATACTAAAGTTAGCAATAGACAACTAAATGAAATGACTAAACCGACTAGAAGCATGAATGATTCCGCTATTTTTTCGACATTTTTATCTAAGAGATAAAAATGTCTAAAGCGTGCAAATGTCGAAAAAAATGGCGGATGCCATTAAAAACAAAAGAATTCGCCCTTTTTTGTTAGACAAATGTCTATTAGAGATAAATGTGGCGTGGTCGGTAAGATACTTGCTTTTCACGCCGCAGGTCGTGGGTTCGATTCCCACCCGAGACAAACGTTAGTGATGAACATTTGTGTTTGTGTCGAGTCTGGGTGTAAATATCTATTATTATAAGTATAATTTATAAAAGAAAATTATTATATGTATAGTATATACCAGTTATCTGGTTTCCATAACACAAGCTCTGCTTAGCTTGGGACCAGATGACCGTGTGTGTTAATGTCCCAGAATATTATTATTATTATTATTATTATGTCTATAGCTCCAGAATCGGGGCCCTGGCAATTTGTGGTCAAATGCAAGCCTATTATAAGGTTAAAAAGGTAGTATAACATGCAATTCGTACGATACGCTTGCAGTACATACCTAGATCTGCCACTTAAACCTGAAGATCCAACGGTCCGGCCATATTTGCATATATATATGCCGCAGAATGAAGAATTTTTATTTGTAATTATATCCAATTTTATTTTTGTTTAAGTAGTTAATTAGTTTTGGTTTTGTTTTAGTCATATTATTAGCTTTAAATTAATTTATTTAATTAAAATATGAAACATTTTAAATTACTTATAAGAAATTCCGAGCACAAACATACACAAGTCGGTTTTTCTAAAAATGTGGGTCACCCAAGTTGTTTGACCCTTGCTAATTTTATTTGCTACAGGGTCCGCTCACCCTCAGAACTAATAAAGCGGTTTCAGCGCAAAGACCCCATAAACTAACCTACTCGGGTACAAAAAGCCTTTTAAGTGATGTGAACATATTTGTTTCGGATTATTGGACGTTCCCAAGACTATGCCACTTTCACAGGATTTCGAGTACATTAACTTCGAATATTTAAACGGGAAGTGTATACGCAACTTCAAAACAGTTATTATGTTAAATGAAAAACACAGCGTTGCAGCAAGGTGCTTGCTGGTGAGTTTTGAAGACTTCTATGAGCAACAGATGACAGATCCCTGAAACCTTGGATGACAGCGATCTTATGCTTCAGTGAAAGAGCCAAAGGTAACCACGGCTAGGCATAAAGCTATACATTTCCAGTATAAGCTGATCCCGCATAGAATAGAATTTCAGTACAACGAAAGATCATCTTATACTGGAAATGTATAGCTTGATGTGTAACCGCGTGTACTAAATTATTTCTGCCAGTTTCAGGGGGAGGCGAGGTATCTAATTTTACATGCTCACACACACACATACGAAAAGTTAAAGAGTGTACAAATGCACACGTAAATAAAAGCTAGACAAAACATTTACGGTCTTTTATGAGCCTTTGTTTAAAATGAACTTTGTCTCTTTCTTACTTAGTATAAATGTCAAGATAACAGACAAAGACCAACTAATTATAAACCTATTTTAGCTATAATGAGCTTATAACACTTTTATGAATACGGGGGTAACAGTTTATGCATACAAACTGTTCATGTAACTCGGCAGAGGGGAACGCGTGCGCATAACAGTTGTGTTCCTGTGTTAAGAGCGTTTATCCGTTAAAACCGCGCTGGAGTCAAAATTGATTGTTTCCGACAGTCTTTAAAAAAATTATTTGTTGACATTTTTATTGGAAACTTGTGGACCTCGCAGACGTCGTCCTGTCCGGGAAAGCAGTGCCACATGCCGGGTCCGAAAACAGAATATATAAGATTTCATAAAAATCGGTCAAGCTGTTTCGGATTTTCTTTTAAATTTTTCTCTTCGTAAAAACCATCCTCGTACTTCAAGAGATATTCTAAAAAAGAATTAGAGAAATCGGTTCAGCCGTTCTTGAGTTATGCGCTTACCAACACATTTTGCAATTCATTTTTATATTAAAGAAAAATTATTTTAATTTTTGTATAGTTTTCTCATTAGCACATTTTTTGATTCAAGCCTTTTTTTAAACTAGCTGTCGATGGTATACGCAGATCTGAATGTGTAGTAAAACTATTTATAATACACTATAACAATTTTTTTTTAAGTAATAATATTTACTAGAGAGAAAAAAAATACGATTGGTCGTAGAAAAAACACGATTTCTGTAAGTTTTCATTTAACAAAAGTTACCTGAAAACTGTGATATTGAGCCATTTCTTGAGATTGAGTCGAGGCATTCTAAAGTTTTTTTTATTTATTTTTTGTGATTCATTGTTTTGTATCAAACCTAGTGCAACAGCAACCTTTGACCTTTTCACTAATAGCAATAAACTTTAGCCACGATGCATGAACGCCCACAGGAAGTAGCCATCTTAAAGAACCGCACGCGATCTTCTAAGAGGTTTGCTTGGTAAGAGCATTGAGTAATGGATGTTAGCGTTTAAGTAATATAGTTCCCTATATTTATCTGGGAGGGTTCCTTCGATTCTACAGTGTTCGTAGAAAGACAAAAAAATATAGGCTATATTGAAATGAGCCCACCTTTAATTTTAATTCAGAGACAATAGGTCACATCCCGCCTACAACAAATTATGTGACCATGAAAGGCAGAAACAGGGCCGCTTTTTTCCTCAGTTAAAAAGGAGATGAGGCTCTTAAATAACTAATTTCCTACAAGTATTTATCCTATTTCCTTTCTCTAATATTTTATTAAACGCGACAGTTTTAAAGGATGTATGGATGTAGTTTGTCACACTTTCACACAAAAACTACTGAACGGAATTCGATAAAATTTGGCACAGAGATAGATTATGGTCTGGATTAACACATAGGTTACTTTTTATTCCAATAAGTACCACGCGGGCGAAGCCGCTGACGGATGTCAGTAGAATATAAAATATAGCGGTCTTCACATCGTCTCCTAATTGACACGAGCAGAATAGGTACCTACTCGTATCCTAAAAATCTGTGCATAAACGTAAAATTATACTGTATAATAAAACAAAAATTGGTTCACGTCGCTTTCCCAAATAAAAGGTTTTTGACACTGAAATTCGTTCCCCTTTGTATACCTACACCCAATTTGTATTCGGACCCGTTTTCTTCATATTGCCAGAAGGAATGTAGAAAAGGGTTACTCTATTTTTCTAAAAGTTAAATTCACCACCACCCAAACGAATGAATTACTTACAAACCACCGTTTCTTCTGTGAAAAGTCACAATTAACTCGTAAACCACAGATTATTACACTGGAGGACTTAGGTGTAAGAATATTATATTATTGTTTTATTACAAGTTGCGTCGTTGTAATATTTGATTTCACAATAGACGACATATTTTTCCCTATTTGAGCATACGAGTATCAAGTTTGCATGTGAGCAGCGGTGGCGCAGCGGTACGGGCCTCGCCTTAGATTTAAGAGGTCGCGGGATCGATTCCCAGTCGTGCCCACACATCTTCGTGTTAATTGTAACATCGCCGCTGCTCAATATCAGTGAAGGAAAACGTCGTGAGGAAACCGGCATGTCTAAGAACTAATCATTGGAGGACATGTGACATCCAGTAACCTTCACTTGGCCAGCGTGTGTGGATTAAGGCCTAAACTTTCTCGACTTGCAAGATAGTTGAGAGAAGACCCGTGCCCAGCAGTGGGACAATAAAAGGGTTGACGTGAAGTTAGCAAGTTATTTAGACATAGTAATAAAACTAATTTAAAAAATTAATCCGACTTAAGTTTCTGCTAACCCATTATGAATCATTTTTGTACGAATTTTTTTTTAATGGGTGAATCCATAACTATAACATTGATAAAATCCAAATAAAAGCATAAGTGCTTCCCCCTCCTGAACAGGTTCACACACCAAGTTCTTTTTTGAGGTCGGTGCCAGAAAAAAGTAAATTAAAAAAAAAAAAACAATATATTGGTAGTCTAAATAAGGTAACAGGTAATATCAGAAACGGTCTTAATCCCATTTCCGTTATATCGTTGTGTCATCACCACACATCACACCTCGCCCCGCCGGAAGATCTTACCTTTACAGGAGGCTCAGTACCATCCGATCCTCCAACCACTACACTCTAATTAATTAATTCGCATTCTGTAATTACAATGCCTAATGAAACATACCTACTGTAATAATCCCAGCCACGTGCGCTGTTCGTAGGCATTGGTTCAAGGTGAACCGTAATTCAATTAAACTAACTATTACAAGAATTACTATTGAAATATTAGAATTCCCGAGTTAGGTATTCATCTATAAAGAATCGAAGAAAGAAGCTAGGTACATCTAGTTTTTACAGTTCACAACTACGATGACCAGCGCAGTGCGCGTAAAGGCTGGGTCATCACTAATCATGAAAAAAGGTGGATCTGTGGTGGGTACTAATATTTTTTTTTCATGATAACCATAGCAACAAGCGGTACGGGCCTCGCCTTATAAAAATAAGGTCGCGGGTTCGAATCCTGGTCGCGCCCACACATCTTTGTGTGAATTGTTTCATTTCCGCTGCTCAATATCGGTGAAGGAAAACATCGTGAGGAAACCGGCATGTCTAAGAACTAACCATTCGAGGACATGTGACATCCACCAACCGACACTTGGCCAGCGTGTGTGGATTAAGGTCTAAACTCTCTCAACTCATAAGATAGTTGAGAGAAGACCCATGCCCAGCAGTGGGACACTAAAAAGGGTTGAAGTGAACCCTAGCAACAAATAAATTAATAAATAACATAATTACACGACGTCATACACTGAATATGTTGTAGGTGCCCACTCAAATTACGAAATGCGGTACTTTTCCGCCAGGACAACGTATATGATATAACTATTTCCAACCGACTTCAAACAGAAGGAGGTTTCCAAGTCAACTGTATGTTTTTTTTTATTTGTTACGCGATGACTTCGCTAATTATAGATAGATTTTGATTCTATTTTTGTTTTGAAGGGTATCTATACTTTCCAGGTGCTCCCATCTAAATTTTATAAAAATAGGTTGATCGGGTTTTGAGTTATTGTTATAATATAGAAGTCGGTTTGTATTGTTTTAAAAAGAAAATTTTACTACAGTCTATCTACCTATCGTTAAAAATGCACAGGGTGCCAACATAAATTTCCGCAATCTTACAACGAATTATGACATTTTGTAAACATCTTATAATAAATTAAAAGAGCAAATTAGTTTGATAGCTTAAATATCTTTGTTAACGTCTGTAATAATTATTACAGATAAAATAAATCTTAATAAATAAGTGCAATAACGATATAATAAACGCGTAGGTAATAAATCACTTTAGATCCTTTTAGTTGTGAATAGAAATCGCTTTTATCGTTATTTTTACTCACGTCAGTTGCAGCGTGGGCAATTTATTCCCCCATCTTGAATAGGGCCAGGAGATACCGCTGACATTTTACTCATACAGTCATTTTAACTCATCATAATACTTACTACATGAAACATTGGCATAGATAATAGTAGTAGGATAAATGGTTTTAATTATTTGAAATCGTTTCGCTTTTTTATTATAATTTACTAATTTTTATACTAACTGCAATCCCGCAATTGCTACTCCTGTAAGCCAGGAGCAATGGCGACACCCGTGAAGTGGCTCGGGATTTGAACCCGACCAAGTCCTGTGACACCTAAAACTGTTTTTGATCCCGCTCGAATATAATCTGAAAGATTGGGAGGAGTTGGAAAGAAAAATTGTCGACTTCCCTCCAGGCAAAGCGGCAGACAGCATAAAGAAAAAGGTGTGATGTAAATTGCATCTCTACTACAGTATATTAATTGTGACCGTTTCAACCGCGCAACTTACTCATGAAATTTGATGAAACAGGAGTTAGTTGATGTATATTACAACACATATCTCTTTTCCTGAATTTGTTACAAAAAACTAAGACGCTATGACCAAAAATAGTTGGCCAGTAGCACCGTCACTTGTCGAACTCATCACCTATGACTACACAAAAACGAAATAATGCAGTTAGGCGAATGATACCTTAAAAGTAGATTCTTGCTTTGCTGAATTTGTTACAGAAATTAAAAATATCAAAACTTTAATAACTGAAAAGTTATTCAATGATCAGATTCCAATTTAAGCGTAGGTAGGGTACAGTAGGTAGATCTCATCATTAATATCATGGAATATTTGATAATCATTCTTTAAGTAATTCAAATAAATCCGCTTGCCTCTGCCTCTATAAATTTGATGGTATGATGGTGAGATACCTACCTACCTCTAAATTGGAAACTGAACATTGAATATATATTTATTAAAATATATTTAGGTTAATTTTTGACATTGTTAGATTTCATTGAAGGAGCACCTTTACCCAAAAGTCTCACAATAACACATCTCCCAAGAATCCAATAGATAGGCTACCAAAAACTCACACGAAGCTAATTAACTTGACCTAACAAAATCTCTAAAGGTTAATTAACCCCTCTAATTTCGTGGCCCTTGTATCATTCGCATTCACGCCCTTAGCTCTGATTAATAGCTTGCATTTGCTAACCGAGACATCTCCGTCGTTACGATCCGAAAGATTTGCCTGTTCGGAATAAGGCGCTGATAATTGCCAAGAGTTTTCCTGTTTCGTGAGAGAGTAATGTTTATATTGAGTCACGTAGAAACAAGTTTAGGTTTGGTTCCTTATAAGTCTTTAACTCAGATGTTTTACAGTAGGTAATTACGCTTTAACAAAAATTTTCTTGGTATTATTCTTAAAGTGAATTTTTGCAGTAACTCAATGAACTGCTATCTGAAGAATATTTGGCAGACGAGTCAGTGGCGTGATCGGTAAGATACTTGCTTTTCGCAGATTATGGTTTAGATTCTTACACGAGACAGACATTTGTGTGATGAACATGTCTGTTTGTCTTGAGTCTGGGTGTAATAATCTATTGTAAGTATGTAGGAGTATTTACAAAACAAAAGTAGTACCAGTTATCTGGTTTTCTGTATTTACAAAAGAAAAGTAGTACTAGTTATCTGGTTTCCAAAGCACCAGCTCTGCTTAGTTTGGGATCAGATGACCGTATGTCCTAGAATATTATTTACATTCTGAAATACGAGTGTGAAAACGTTAAAGAAAATATTGGATAAAAGTTTTATTGCAAACAATGGCGAAATTTTGCTGAAAGAAGTTTTGAATTCAGTCTGCGTTTATTTATGACAAAAACACAGACAAATCTCTTCTCTTTATAAAATTAACTTGTGTAGATTATTTTACACATACAAGCCTAATATTTGCTTCAAAACTACAAAAACCATTTCTTCAATTTTTTTTTTTACAATAGTAATATATTTATTATTCACACAATTAATATAATATGTAGAGAAATGTATGTATGAATCAACAATTACGATACCAGAAAAACAAATCCTACGCACTAACTTAGCCAAAAAAAAGTAAATATAAAATAGAACTTATAAAACATATCTAAACTCCTCCGCATCAATGTCGGTTGGGAACAACATTTCTTCAAATTAGGTGCCTAATTTACCAAGTTTTAGTCAAGGAACCAACTTTATCCTTTATAGAAACTCACCGTCAAGTACTTCACCACGCCCTTTTGTACTATCTGTCAACAACAAATTTTCACATTAATAAAAATTTTATACAGCCCATGAATTCTTCAACTTCACTGGGTAATTTCATTAATATTTTTTTGTGAAAACTTGTTAAATTTCTCACAGAAAAATATTGATATTACTTTGTTGAAATATTAGTATAAGAAGCATTGAACTTGTTAGATTGTAATGGTAATTAAAATAACCTTTGACAAAGGCGATTGATGACCTCTTAGGCCAGAAATTCCCTTTGCCACGTGAAGTTTTTGTTTTGTAATATCTAACCATCCCGAATTTTAGCGGTTCAAGGAGTACCTACTACATACATTAAACTTGCCTCAAAACCAATGTAACTAACACCGACTAGGTGCCACTTTGAAAGTTATTAAATTAAAATCATCAAAATTTGGCGAGATATCGGGGAAGAAAGCTAATTTTGATTGATTCGTTAAAGATCTTGTCCTTGCACAAACTAATTTATTTAGCTTGTGGACATGTTTAGACGATCTACGCCGATTACGCACACATGTTGCGCCGGCGGCGCGGCGCTCAGTACGTGCAAAATCATCCCCCATTTCTCGCGCACACCTCGCACCCTCTTAAACTATTAGTGAAGTCACTAGTGGAGTCACTTGTGGATAACTTCTATACTAGACGAAGCGCAAGGCAATGCGTGTGCACGTGTGGCACGAGGCGGGCACGAGGCGGGCACGAGGCGGGCACGAGGCGGGCACGAGGCGGGCACGAGGCGGGCACGAGGCGGGCACGAGGCGGGCACGAGGCGGGCACGAGGCGGGCACGAGGCGGGCACGAGGCGGGCACGAGGCGGGCACGAGGCGGGCATGTGACGTGTGCGGTGGGACTTCGATAAATGCAATTTGAGATCTATTGATGTGTTAAAATAAGACCCAAATTGAATACAAACAATTTCAAAGCGTGTTAGACCCGGGTGCTGACGCACGGGACGTGCGCTTAGCCGGCGCGTGGTCGTCTGAACGCAGCCCACTGTGCCTACAATGATAAAATGTGATTTAAAAAAATATTTCCTATTTATTTTCTAAAAATGATAGAAACAAATAGCAAATCAATATTAAACTCCAAAACTGGGTTTGGTTAGCTTTTTTAAACAATGCTTAATGGTGTCACCAGACATCGCACCGGAACACAACACGGCGCTTGGCGAAGCAGTTTTGTTTGGTGGGTGGTCACTAACCACGGCCGAAGCCTACCACCTACTGTACTTGGAAGTATTATTACTCGGGAGATTATTATATGCACTTTGCACTAGATACTGTATTTCTTATAAAAGGCTGTCAAGCAAAATGCGATGCAAAACGTAGCGAGGGCGTACGATATTAATTATTAAAGTTCATGTTATTATAGTAGATACCGCAGATTAGATGCTGTTTTCCTGTTTTCTTTCTCTAATCTTATTATCTTACTCTGCAGCTTCGTCGTCGTTGCAATAAATATAATTTAATAATCTCTATTTCCATTTCTTCTTCGTAATTAGATTATTTGGAAATAAAGCAACCCACTTCAAAGATTAACTTATCGGTACTTATAAACCTAATAACACTATAAAGCTGTAGTTTGTTTCTTTAGTTGACTGCCCTCATCTTAAGGACCAATCGTTCGATTTGAAAAGTTCTTGCACGTTTAATAGGCTATTTATTTAGGAAGGCTGGGCTACTTTTATCTCACTGCTGCTAATATAAAATGTAGGTAACGCTGTCGAAGTCGCAGGCGGAAAACTAATTACGAATATCTTTACCATTTGCTATCGGATTTTAGCCTTTATGTACTTTGGAGGATATGTTTAAGACGCTGAACTGGAAAGGGCAGGGCATCAACATCAATGGCGAGCACATCTCACACTTGCGGTTTGCGGATGACATCGTCATTATGGCGGAAACGCTGCAGGATCTGCAGAATATGCTGATCGACCTGGCTGACTCCTCACAGAGCATTGGTCTCCGGATGAACTTAGATAAAACAAAGGTCATGTTTAATGACCATGTGTCTCCGGGACCAATTGCGGTGAAGAACTCTATTCTCGAAGTTGTTTCAGAATATACATACCTCGGGCAAACACTGCAGATAGGTAAAAACAACTTCGAGAGAGAGGCTAACAGAAGAATACAGCTTGGTTGGGCAGCATATGGGAAATTACGTCGAGTTTTCACGTCGTCCATTCCACAGAGTCTAAAGACGAAAGTCTTTAACCAGTGCGTCCTACCCGTTATGACATACGGAGCCGAAACGTGGACACTCACGGTAGGACTGGTCCTAAATTTAAAGTCGCTCAGCGAGCTATGGAAAGGGCTATGCTCGGAGTATCTCTGAAGGATCGAATACGAAATGAAGTGATCCGACAGAGAACTAAGGTAATCGACATAGCTCACCGGATTAGTAAGCTGAAGTGGCAGTGGGCCGGTCATATCTGCCGTAGAACTGACAACCGTTGGGGTAAACGAGTTCTTGAGTGGAGACCACGAATTGGCAAACGTAGCGTAGGACGCCCTCAGACTAGGTGGAGTGACGATCTCAGCAGGGCGGCCGGCAAAAACTGGATGGGCAAAACCGCGGATCGAGCTCTGTGGCGTACTGTAGGAGAGGCCTATGTCCAACAGTGGACTAAAATAGGCTGATGATGATGATGTACTTATAGTACAAACAGTAGGTAGTAAGCCGCGTAAACTTCTACTTCTACTTTCTATATTCAACAAGTGAAAGACCAGAGATTCCCTACGAGTCCAGAGGGACGAGCAGACATCCAGACTTGGTCACAATATGCAGTCGTGTAATGTACGATGGAACGCGCCTACTCGACATAATGATTCATTTTTTTTTACCTTGTATCAGCGAGACGGTGGCAGTGGAATGAAATTTTCTGACTTTGAATTAATATATTCAAAATTTCTAACACATTTTTTGACACGTGTGGGTCTTAAACCCACGACTTGACAGCTAGTTGTCTACCACCACCTACGTCATAATATCATAAATTATAGTTTTAGGTAGGTTGTAACAAATTCTGTGTTCTCAACATTATTTCAACCAAGCGGTTAAATTCAGATGCTAATTGCCTCAACCATATCATAATTAATATGTAGGGGAGAGTGTGTATGAAAGAACCAGGTTTTTAATGAGCCGATATAATTTTTACTCTAAAAATATGACAGTTCTATGAAACCCCTTGGGGACTGAGTCACCTTCATCCGTGGGAGTGCACCTTTTATCAGAATCCCCACACGTGGTCCCCTGGTGGTATAAATAAGGTGACAATCAATCAACTGGTAATTATGTTTACTGGTAAATAACTGGTGGTAGGCTTTGGCCGTGGTTAGTGACCCCTAACCAAACAAAGCCGCACCGCCAAGCGGCCTTGCTATGTTCAGGTACGATGTCTGGTGATTTAAGACGGTTCTTTATGGTTCCTAACCTTATGGAGCCTCATTCCACTGCCACCTTCCTACCGATAATCATTCGTAATCATGAGTGAATCGGTCGGTATATTCGGCGGGCGCGTCACGTCGTCGACTACATCATTGCTTAACATCGGGCAAATTGTAGTCACTTGTAGTCAAAGCTCAAGCCTAATGCAGAATTTAAAAAAAAAGGTTTTCGTAAAACTGTTAGGCTTAGTTTCTTATGCTTAGTTTATTTTTCTTTTGTCTTGTATCTGGACCATGGCAATCTATTAGAGAACAATAAGGCAATTAGTTCTGCGACTTCTTTTTTTTATTTTGTATTTATTTAAAATTTTAGAACCTTTCCATTATTGTGGTTTAGTTCTAGATCCCTTGTGTAAATATGTCGCTGAAGCTGGGAATGTCGCATCTCTTTAGCCTCACGTGTGTTGCTTAATAAAAAAATAAATTAAACTAGGGTATTTTTTATGTAAGATAGAAAAAATCATACACACATAAAATATAAACTTAAACATACACTTTATTTATTATATACATATTATATACTAAGACATATACTAACATATACTAACTCATTCGATGGTAAATTAAGGCTGTTTTATTATTATTATTATTATTATATATAACAAAATCATATCGACTCTGGCTCTTTCATACACACTCTCCCCAAGGTACATACAAGAACGTTACACGACCGCTCAAACAATGGATGACGTTGCTTTGCTACAAACCTATATTGCAGCTCGTTTTGTTAGGCATGCAGCGTGGTAGTAAATTAAAATATAATATTAACAGGCACACCATTCTACGAGTTATTCAAAATATTTCAACATATCGCGGGCTAAGAACCAGAGTAGCGTAAGGGCAAAAATTCAAAAATTTTTTTTTTTGCTATTCGCTTTTTTAAACCCTATATTTTTATATGCCAAAAAACTGAATCGATGTTGTGTGTAGAAAGCTTAATACAAAAATAGCGTATCAAAAAAAATGATTTTTGTTTACTGCCAAAATGAAATATTTCTACTTACAATATTTTGACATTATTTAATCAAAAAAGTTACGTGCACAACGATCGAAACTCTGTTTACAGAGCGAATGGGACACCGCAGATGCCTTTGATATAATTTCTTAAATAACGTATCTTCTCATACGTTTTTAACGCAGAAAGTTTGATTGTGTAGCCTAAGTTTGTTTCGTGCCAAATAAGCGTAAAGTAATGTTACTGCATAAAGGATCTTATTTCGTGCGCTTCCGTTATTTTTCTGCCTGCCAAAAAAACGTACGGTGTGATACGCTACTATGGCACTAAATAACTAAAGTAATGCATTCAGGTTTTAAGTCAATAATAGTGTAATAGCTAGATACGTTTTTTTAGCACGTAATAAATCTTTGTTGGTCTGATTTACCTTCGCGTCTAATACTACTGTACGTTAATTTGACACCAAAAAGTTTAGGTAGGCCCGGCCGGTTGCGTAGCAAAAACTACGACAACTTGCCTGATGTGAAGCAATTTTGCAGTCTACGATGGAACGCGCTTACCTAATAAATACCGATTCACTCGTGACTTGAAGACAGGTAGATTATAGCTGTCGGGAAACAGATGCCGGCAACGAATTCCACAACTTGGCAGTTCGCACAGGTAGCACTTTATGTGTGCCCGTGGAATTTCCACCATATAACGGTGGCGCATAGTCGTACCTCTACTAGTCCGATGGAAGAATGGGGATGGGGGAATTAGATTGTGTAATTCCAACGCACACTCTCCGAAGTATATCCGATAAAAGACCGATGCTCGAGGCTTTGCAAATTAGCCTTGACGAGGAATTCGGTGCCAATAAGCCTCTTGGCTCGCCTTTCAATAGACTCCAACGCCTTGAGTTGGTATTTAGTTGACCCATCCCAAAGATGCGAGCTCCACGCATGAACAAACTTGTGCTTGATATAGCTCGAGCATCTGTTTCGGTGTGAAGTACTGACGCACCTTCGCGAGGACTCTTTGGCAGTTAGTTGAGCCTTGGACTCAATGTACGGGCCAAAATTGAGGGTCGAAGTCATATTGACGACAAGATGCTCCAGGTGGTCTGTAATTGGCACGAACACACCTCGAAAAGTAGGAGCCAATTGAAATGACCTTTTTTGGCGTAAAATAGGCACGCCTGGGTTTTAGCAGCGTTGAATTTGACTAGATTGGCGTCGCCCCAGTCGGAGACAGCCTTGAGAGACAAGTTCAAGCGCTCAACCATGCTTCACTATGGGACTGAATCTCAGCCTCACTGGCACGAGGACTGGACATATAACTCTCTACAACTGTGCTGTCGTTTGCATACCCAAAGGTACCGGATTTAAGCAGATCGTTAATATGAACCTCCGTTTGGCGTATGCAAATTTCCGACATAAGAGTCTGCCAAGTGTAGCAGGAGGTACTACGCTACCAGCATCT
Organism: Meganola albula; assembly: GCA_936450015.1. NCBI lineage: Eukaryota > Metazoa > Arthropoda > Insecta > Lepidoptera > Nolidae > Meganola > Meganola albula. The sequence continues at coordinate 3,287,672 of OW388155.1, read as the reverse complement.
AGACGTGAAACCTCTGCAAACAGAGAAGCAAACAAATTTGCTTTATCCTCAGCAGTGTGAGCCAGTGTTCCGTCAAGTTTCTGTAGTGGAGGCAGTGAGGGGCGGCAGAAGTTTGCCTCGACCGATTAAGCTAGGGACCAAAATGCTTTAATACCCGCTGAATACGAAGCAAGTGTGTTTCCTATACGGCTAATATGGTCAAAGCAAGCCCTCTGCATCACTTTTTTGCAGGACTTGGCAGCCCTGTTGAAGGCTCTCTTCTTTTGGCGTATGTCCCTGGCATTGTGGTGTCGAGCATCAACCCAAGCTAGATAGGCCACATGTATTTGCATCTTTGCGCGTCTTCATTGTGGCCCAAACCATGGGCAAGCTTGGCGTGACTGCGGTACGTCCGAGTATGGAATGTAATACCTACTCCATAGCCTGACACAGCACATCATACGGGCTGCCACGGATAAGATGCAAAGAAGGACCGAATCTCATCCCAGTCTGCTGACTTGTACCGCCACATTCGCCGATTACCCCTAGGGCTGGGGTCGGGCGGGGAGTAGACGAATACTGATTTGACCAGACAGTGATCTGATTTACCCAGAGGTGAAGAAATTGATACTGAGTAACAGTCTGGATCAGTCTTCAGCAGAAGGTCCAAGCAATAGGGTGTGTGCGAGTCAACATCTGGTACCCGTGTGGCACCACGGACTACCTGGGTGAGATTCAATGCCAAGGCCAGCTTCCGCGTTTCTCTACCTGCATGGTCAGTGATAGGGGAAGAGCTACTCTTGCATTTCAATGCTCACCGCATTGAAATTACCTAGCAGAACCAATTGTGCAGAGGGGTACATTTGTTGAGCCGCTTCAGCCGCCTCACTGAGGTATTCGGTGAGCCTGGTTGTCTCCTGATCTCCACTGTGCGAGCGGTAGACACAGGCATAAAGAATTTTCGCGGCGCGGCTTTGTCTGGTGGGCGGTCACTAACCACGACCGAAACCTACCATCAGTTAGTTGTCACCTGATTTACACCACCCGGGGACCATGTGTGGGGATTCATATCATTTCATTTTCATTTCATTTCACTATGGGTACCTACACAATTTGTAGGTCAACCACGAATATTTTTTATAATAACATTATAAAGTAGCCACGAAGGATTATTTATTTTAGAAGATTTTTGTTATTTTTTAAAGGCCATTTTAACGGAAGTTCTGTTGCGTGCCATAATTTTTTTAACTAATGTAACAGCCAAAATGACGTAAGTCAACCATTTTTTGGAAAATAAATTTTATTGTAATAAAAACGTTTTTTGATTGTCCAAAAAGTTACACTGATCAGTAGCCGATAAATAAATCTTTATTATTGGTAAAAATCAGATACCTAATTGCCATAGATTTTGCCATAGAAGAGCTATAAGATAACGGTACGTAAATTTGAGTTGTTTTTCGGCTCTCCTGTAAAGTTGTCATTTTGCCCTTACGCTTCTCTTGTTCTTAACCCACGATATACAGAGTGACTTGAAATTAGTGAACACCCTTGGGATTGTAGTGTAGAAATTGAGTGTTTATGAAAAATACTTGAAAATTTTTATGCTCTGTTTAATTGTCTGAAGCACTGCATCTTAATAAACGATTTTTTAAAAAAGTTAAAATTATTATATTTCATTAATAGTTGACTTGAGCATAAGCATATACATAACTAATTTTGTTGCAAATGAGCTGTACTATAATCCCTTACAAGAGTGTTCACTAATTTTAAGTCACCCTGTATTTTTTTTTCTAAAACCAGGTGCAGTACATAAGTTTAGCCTCCAAAGAGTGGTGGTTAAAACAATATATATTAGATATCTGTGGCCAAGGGCTAGTCACCCTTGGCCACACACAGATAGAGTAGGTTTTAAGACAGATGTAATCTCAGGCAAACAAGCGGTGCTACTGCGGTACCTATCTGCTTCGCCTTTGAAATATAAGGTCGCAGGTTCAATCCGCGGTAGTGTAGAGTAGAATTTCCCACCTTTTTGTGAATTGTTTTATCATGAAGTAAAATATCGTGAGGAAACCGGCATGTGTGTGTAATCATTTGAGGACATAGTGATAGTCACCAATCTGTACTTGAGCAGCATATGTGGTTTATAGCCTTAACTCCCTCAACTCTGAAAATAGTAAAGAGAAGACCCGTGTTGGGACACTAAAAAGGGTTGAAGTGATAATTTCAGAACAACAGACAATAGGTCTAGGGCCTGAAACATTAATTTTTCTTATTTTTATCTCAACTGGTGGTTGGCTTCGACCGTGGTTAGTAACCACCCGCCAGACAAAACTGCGCCGCCAAGCGCCATGCTGTGTTCCGGTGCGATGTCTGGTGACACCATTTAAGAGTGTGAGTCAGAATTGTTGCTGCTTTATGGTTTCTAACGATATGGAGTCTCATGCCACCTTCTTACCGAAAATCATTCGTAATCACGAGTGAATGATAGATAGTGATGATTACATATTACTTAACATCAGTCAAGTTGTACTCAAGCGCACGCCTCTTTCACGTACAAGAGTACAGTAAGTCACAATTGTCACTTGTGGTTCCCGTAACACCCTGGCCGAGATGTGCGAAGGAACACCCGGGGGGGTTTTTTGTTCGAGTAACCAGTTGGAAAGAGCAGCGGTGGCGCAGCGGTACGGGCCTCGCCTTAGAGATATGAGATCGCGGGTTCGATTCCCAATCGTGCCTACACGTCTTCGTGTGAATTGTTTCATTGCCGCTGCTCAATATTAGTAAAGGAAAACATGTTGAGGAAACCGGGAACTAATCATTCTAGGACATGTGACATCCACCAACCCGCACTTGACCTGCGTGTGTGGATTAAGGCCTAAACTCTCTTAGCACGTAAGATAGTTGAGAGAAGACCCATGCCCAGCTGTGGGACACTTTAAATGTTTTTTTGTTCACTAGTTGGAGACCCACATACCGTGTATGGGCACAGAGCGGGATCCTGAAGGACACAAAACCCATCATCAAATTCCAGTAAACAAAATGAAGGTACAAACGAACTATAGGTATATTTGCTTGTATAATTATTGACAACATATCATCACATTGTAATGGAATACGTGACAAAACTGTAGTAGGTAGAAAACAAAGGGGTTTAGTCACTATCAGCACACGCGGCCAATAAAAACGTCGAAAACGATCGAAGTGCAAAGTTCGCCTTGTTGAATACATAATACGATATTCAAAGATGATAATTGTAGACGGTTAAATAGGTAAAATACAATGCATTACTCTAGATTTCAATCATAATCGTAATTTTAACCTATACGGGACTAAACCACCACAATCCTGGTACTGTTACGCCTGTAAGCCAGGATCGACAACAGCATGCGCAAAGAAGAGTTTTGGACCTCCTCCCCCTTTTCCGTGTGTGAATTTAGTGGAATTTTATGAGGGTTTACAAAAGTTCGGGGAAAGTATACCGATAAAATATGTGAAAATAAATTTATAAGGAAAAAAAGAACCGCCTTCTAAACAGTGAAAAAAAAACATTTACATTTGACAATTGAAGTCTAAATCGATTTAATAAAGAGTACTTAGCACAAAAGCGACCTGAACAACAATTGCGCAACATCTTTGTGAGAATATTTCATCACAGCGGCTCAATATCGGTAAAGGAAAACATCTTGAAGAAACAAATAATCATTCTAGGATATGTGACATCCACCAACCCACACATGAGAGGAGTCCCGCCCGTCCCTAGCAGTAGGACAGTAAAAAAGGGTTGACTTATGACATAAATAAAGATTAGTGGGATATTAACACCGACTTCAATCAGATGTAAATATCATTTTATGCTTTTTAGAAGGCGGCTCTTTTTTCCTTGATTTATTCGCATACTCAAAACTCTCAACGCATCTCATAACAGGGCACAGAAATTAGCAGGAGTAGAAATGGTAGATATGTTCTCAAGATCTCTCTACAGTGTAGAGTGTAGAGTCTACACACTTCTTGTTCTTTGCCGGAAGCATAGATAATAGCCACATGCCACGATGTTGGTCGGACCTGCAAAACCGAGGCGACTGCTAATGACCTCTAATGTTCGCTAGGTGGCGGTCTAAGTTTCCAATTAGGAAACTTCTAGCTAAATAGCTGGTTTTACAGTTACCTAGTAGGTATGATGGAAGGAAGTCTGAAAAAGAGAAGCCGGAGCATATAACTTCTTATTTAGGAAAATAACATCTATTCCCCACGCGTGGCCCCCGGGTGGTGCAAATCAGGTGACAATCAACTGGTGGTAGGCTTCGGCCGTGGTTAGTGACCACTTGCCAGACAAAGCCGCACCGCCAAACGGCCTTAACGTGTTCCGGTGCGATGTTTGGCGACACCATGCAGAGAGGGTGGGTCGGAATTGTAGCTCCTTTAAGGTTTCTGACCATATGGAGGCTCATTCCACTGCCACCTTCTCGCCGATAGTCATTGGTAATCTCGAGTGAATCGGTATACTGGGATGGCGCGTTCCATCGTAGACTACATCATGGCTTAACATCAGGCAAGTTGTACTCAGCGCCAGCCTATCGAAGAATAAAAAAAAATTCACTACCGTCACCGATCGTTCTTACACTTGATGCTATACTTTTTTTGTTGCTATTTAAAACTTTTAGGCGTTACATAATATATTATTAAATACGTGTGATATTGACCATTTCCTAAAGGGAAACTGATAGGAATCGGAATGTATGGACCCTTCGCCACTGGTAGGTACCAAATTTACTTCAACCATTTTTGTGTTGCTGGGCACGGATGTTCTATCTTACGAGTGGAGAAAGTACTTAGAGTTGAGTAGAGCCTAAATACACACACACTGACGTCCCATGTGAGGGTTGGTAATGTCACATGTGCTCGAATGATTACTTCTTATAAAGGCTTGGTTTCCTCACGATGTTTTTTCTCACCGATATGGAGCAGTAACTATGAGACAATTCACACAAAGATGTGTGAGCATGACCGGGGATCGAACCGTATATTTCAAAGGCGAAGACAATTCCGTCAATACTCAGCTGCCGTATTATGAGTTTTTAAAGCGATTATGATTCCGCTAAAAGAAAGGAACGTGGTTATACAATTTTTGACGTGACAACGTCTTATAATTCGATGGAGTCGGCTGCATGCACGAAAAAACATGACTCATGCGGTGTTACCTCGCTCTGAGGCGTTCCATTTAATGCTTGAAGTTCAAGCGAGCGCGGAACGAGCGACAAAGAAGGCCTTATGCTATCAAAAGTGGCTGAAGTGACACTAAATCATCTGTTTAGACAACAGCTTGCTACGTTTATAGATTATGCGCTGCGACATATATATTCGTATCCCTTTCTTTCAACAGAATGACAGTCACTTTTAAAACTCATAATATACTACGGCACCAGGTGCTTACATATGTGTGTCAAATTTAAGAGAGGTAAGGTACGGCTCTGGTCAAATTCTCTGTTCAGCTCTTGACTGACTGACCTATATAGAAATGTCTACTTTCCCATTACAAATATACATAGGTAAGTACATAAACTAGGGGACAAGAGTGAAAGCTGTTACTTCCCACGCAAACCCTCCGTCCCTTTTGTAAGTGTTTACTGCATTAAATTGACTGTAAATATTGCGGGTAATATTGAGAACTTGTTTATGGTTCATATTTTGTAAAAGAAGGTTTATTTATATAATATACGGGTTTTACATCAAAAAGGTTTTATAGCTGAAGATTAAGTATGAATGTCGTCTACGGATGTGGCAATAATAAAACGAAATAGCAGTTTGTCGAAAAGACTTTAGCCTGTCCGCAAAGTTATACAAAAAAAGTATGTATGTCCTGGCCACAGCGTAAGCGTTTATATTCTCTTTGCTGGCCACTAACAAGGTCAATACTTTATAAATGTCAATCTGAAAACAATTGAAAATAAAAATAAATAATATGCGTTTCAAATAAGAATAGACTGGAAATCCGCCATCTTGGACTGGAATGCTCAACAACTTCACATTATTTAGTACGGTGCGCAAAAATGTTTGTTCGAAATAATAATTAGGTACCTAGATGAAAAAAAAATGAAAATGCGTATATCTTATTGCCGTTGGAATAATATTGGACATTTGGAGTCGAATATCCATATTTTATTACTTTTCTTCGAATAAAAGCGATATTATATGTTAAAACGTGTGTTCATACCCGTGTTTAAGTATTTGTGTACAAGTTCGTGGCATCCTAGCGCATAAATTTACTGAGATATGTAACTACATACCTAAGTAAAGTTTTCCAAATAAATCACTTTTCCATACATTATAAAATAATATTACTGTCTGTGGTTTGATATATTGTGCTGACGCTACTTTTCCTTCGTTTTTGGTATGAAGTTAGCCACAAGTCCAGTCCTTTTCTTGTTTGAAACGCTTATAAATATGTTTATATTAAAAATATAATTTGTTTAATACTTCACGCATTTGAGACTTTACATTGGCAAATGGATTTTGATTTGTGTTAAAAAAGAACATCTTCACAGATTTTTAAAATAAAAAAAATTACATAAGTACTTCTAATATACTTAATCACGTCCTTATGAAGCCCAAGCTTAAACAACATCATAAAACTGAAATATGGAAGTACCTACTTTAGTTATGATTATTTCGGCTTTCATTTTTTTATTTACAAGAATAAAAAATAATGCCCATTCATCTAAAAGTCTACTCGAGGTTTCCGAAGTTACGGAAACGGAATAGAAAAAAAGAAAAAACATTTATTGACACAAACAGGACACACACACAATCAAATTAAAAAAAATACATGTAAAAACGGACTGGCCTGGTGGCGTAATGGTTAGTGACCCTGACTGCTACGCCGAAAGTTGTGGATTCGATTCCCACCCAGGACAAATCTTTATGTGATGAGCACGATTATTTGTTCTGTTTCTGGGTGTAATTTATCTGTACAATATTTTTCCAAAAAGAAATGAATTTAAGTATTATATCCGTCCCTAGTACCCATAACACAAGTAAATATAATTGCTTAATTTGAGACTAGATAGCGCTGTATGTGTGAAAATATTATTAAAATAAAACAATATACATTAACTAATAAGAAAAAAAACTTTAAAAATAAATACGCTATTTCAAACATAGATTAAATTTAACCTGGAAAGTGTTCTGGGCTTTATTTTTGTTGTGATAAGGTTCTAGATAAACCGAAGCTGCTCAAGACGAAGAGAACTTTATAAAACATGGTGCACAGTGCACTTGCAATTAATTTTCATACCGTACCATGAGCTGTACCCTCGGTATAGAACACGCACGGCGCACGACCCTCTATGTAGGTAATATGCGTATTACTTACCTACTTATTTTTCTTATTTCGTTGCCGTTGCTTACTTAGAATCTGACCAAATGGTGCTGCTACAGGCCTAACATTATTAAATCTTGTACCTACTTAGTATTTTACGCGAATATCACACATAACCGTACCTTGTATCTATATATTTGAAATTTGTAAATTTGTGCGTAAAAATCCAGAGTTATACAAAAAAAGAGAAGATATCCAAACTAAAATACAACTGAGACATAAAAACCGACTAAACAATCTATTTTCCAGACTAAAAATATTTTCAAATGGCACCTACGCTATGTCCATAAAAATATATAATAAACTCCCGAATGAAATAAAAGACGAACAAAAGTATAATACATTCACATCAAAATTTAAAAAAGGCCTGATAAATAAATATCATTACAAAATACAAGAATACCTAAACGACAATTATAAAAAGTAAATATTTATAGTAAATAAGTTAGCGCTATTCCTCCTCTCTCCTACTTTTGCTTGTGCCCGACAGGGTCCATAATTGTCTCTATAATTGTTAACACCTTTTTAACATTATGGTTTGCAATAAATATTGAGTATTGAGTATTGAAATAAAAAAACACTATAATAAATTCTGATAAATGGGTAGGTAATAAATTATTTTTATTTCATTTTCTCAAGTCATAAGATAATTATGGACAAGGCCCGTGTCCTGTAGCAACAGATGCAGAACAAAGAGATGTTCCTGTCCGTCCGTAAATTACCCGAAACTTAGAATATTTAACTGAGTAACTGCCCGAGCCCTTACGATCTTTATAGCCAGTCGTAATAACGCACTAACACTTTATATTTGAACATTTCGGATTCATTTCAACAGTTATTTGCGCAGTTTAAGAGTTGAGAGATGACCTCTTAATCTCGTTTATTTTCGTCGTCTGTGTTAATTTGGTTTGAGTTGAACCACAGAGTACCGAACTTTGCATTGTCACAGACTAGAGTACAGGCGACGCGGCGACGCTGGTCTGCTAACACATCTTAATTTAATATAGGTAGTATTGTATTAGATTTACGCGAATATCACACATTGAAATAAACCTACTTTTTAACGGATTTTATCGCGGTTTATTTTTGATTTTAGATCCAGACGTTTCAGTCTTTCCAGAATTTGAAACGTCGGGATCTAATATCTAACATAAACCGCGATAAAATCCGTTAAAATGTAGTTTTATTACAACATCTTAACTAATTCAAATTGTTTTACCGCCGCGCCGGCTATAATACGCGGAGACTTGTGACAATCAGTTATCCTACTCTCAATTTTTAAGATACCTAATTAAGCTAGGAAACTAAAGGACTGTTACTTTGCTTTTTACACGTGAATAAACAAGAGTCATAACTGCTTGCCTTGTCGCTTAAGTGAGTCTTCATAACCACACAACGAATTTCATTAATAGGCTCTGAGTTTAGTAACAAACGGACAGGCGGACGGCAAGACAGTGAAACTCGACGCCAACATGAAAACATTGAACCTAAGTGTAAAATAAGTAGGTAACTTTTCAGCAGAAAGAAAAAACTGCGTACTGTAAAATTTTTGTTCAGCGTCTTTCGTGTTTTTTTATTTAATATAGATATTTGACCTGGTTTTACAGCTGTTCGATACTATAAAATTGCCCATTGTTTTATCCTTGAAGCATAGAGGAAGAGAACGGTTGTATGCTGGTATGTGTAATGAAATATGTATTTCTTGTTAGAAACCCTAATGAAATAAGTAAATAAACGCAAAAAAATAAATTGGAAGAAATGTGCACTTGGTGTTTTTTTAACTGTAGCAATGCTAAGGCCGGTTAGATCGACACGGTAAACCTTTTACTGTAATATGCGCACTTTATATTAAACCACATCTTTTAAGAAGTAAGTGGTTTTGAACTGAAATGCTACGTCTCTTCATTCATCAACGTCGTAGTGTATAGAGAACAACGTATCAGACTGACTAATTGTATGTATATTTTGTATAATTTATTATTTAACCTAAACCGAGTTAAGTAACTTTACGCTAAATCTATCCTAATATTATAAAGTTAAAGAGTTTGTTTGGTCGAACGGACGATCTTAGGAACCACTAATTTAAACAAATCTTGTGCGATAGCCCATTTATTGAGGAAGGCTATTTTCTACTTTTTATCTCCCTTCACGTCATCCTTTTTTGTCCCACTGCTGGGCATGGGTCTCCTCTCAACTATCTTACGAGTTCAGAGAGTTTAGGCCTTAATCCACACACGCTGGCCAAATGCGGGTTGGTGGATGTCACATGTCGTCGATTGATTAGTTCTTAGACATGCCGGTTTCCTCACGATGTTTTTTTATCTCCCTGCCGGGTATAACATAAAATATCATGTGTGCGCAGTCGTCAGGTGGTAATCTAAATTCTCATAATTCTGAGATTAAATTAAGTGGACCATCAACTAGATCGGTCGAGTAGTTTCGGAGCAAATCAGCTGTGACAAACCATGGAGTTATTCTATTGGGTTCCGTTTTTGTCTTTGAGGTTCGAAACCGCAAAAATAGTCATTTAAAGGTTCAAATAACACAATTTTAGGTATACCTACTTAAATAATCTTGTTTACATAGTATTGTCTTAGATTTACGCGAATATCACACATTGAAATAAAACTACTTTTTAACGGATTTTATCGCGGTTTATTTTAGATTTTAGATCCCGACGTTTCAAAGTCTTTTCAGACTTCATGTTCACGGGTGGACTGAGATATTTGACGTCCAAAAATATTAATCACAATTATTACTGACTACCTTCAAACATTAATATTTAAGTTGCGTTCCGATTTAAGCAAACTGAGCTCACAGTGTCTTGAATTCTGAGTTGATTTTGCTTGGGTTTTGGTACAATTAAATTAAGCACTGGGTCCCAAGCTGGTGGTATATTCCAACCATTTTCTCTGTTAAAATTAGGATGTTTTTTAATTTCAATAGCTTCGCGGATCATTCTTGGTAGGAACCGGTTTTCTTTGACAAGGACCTGTGTTTTATCAAATCTCAAGTAATGGTTGGGGCCTTTTTGAGTATGTTCACACACTGCAGATTTCGTTGAGCGTTGATGTTTAACATCAGCTATGTGTTCTTTTACGCGGGTCCCTATACTTCTTTTTGTTTGTCCTATATATGAGAGTCCACACTCACAGTCAATTTTATAAACACCCGCATCTTGTAGAGGGACTTGACACTTGACAGATGGTAAAAATTGACTTATCTTGGTTTTTGGCTTGAAGTAAGTATTTATAGAAGCCCGCTTAAGGATATAGCCAATCTTGTCGGTCACTCCTCTTATATAAGGAAGAATTGCAGGTTGCCTTTCAACTGTAGCTGGTTTTACACGTGATCTGCGGCGACGCGGTGCTCGGAGCTTGTTGTCATGCAATACTTGCTTGACGTACTTAAGCTCTGCGTCAAGATGTTCATCATCACAGATCCCGTGTGCTCTCTGAAACAAAGTTTTGCCCACGGTAGCTAACTGTTTAGGATGGTGGTGCGAATCACCGTTTAGATACCTATTTGTATGTGTTGGTTTTCTATAAACTGTATGACCTAAGGTATTGTTAGGATTCCTGGTTATAAGGATATCTAGAAAAGCTAAGGTGTTATTTGCCTCCAACTCCATTGTGAATTGAACGTTGTTGTTAATGGAGTTGAGGTGGTCGAGGAAAGTAGATACACTGTCTTTTGGTAAGATGGTAAAAGTATCGTCTACGTACCGTTTATAAAAAGATGGTATGATGGGAGCTGTATTCAGGGCCCGCGCCTCGAAGTCTTCCATGTAAATATCGGCGACAACGGGGGAAACTGGAGAACCCATAGCTACTCCATCCAGCTGGACGTAGTATTTTTGGTCCCACAGTAGATAACCACTGGTTAGACAATGCTTTAAAATGTCTGCATATTCCTCAGGCATATCATTTTCTAAGAGTTTCCTTCTAGTGATTTCAATGCAGTCATTAACAGGTAGACAAGTAAATAATGACTGAACATCAAAACTAACCATAGTTTCATTGTCAGCAAGCTGAAGGTGTTTTAACTCACTAACAAAATGGTAGGAATCCTTGACATGTGCTCTCGAGTGTCCTCTGAGTGGTGAGAGTACTTTCGCTAGGTGTTGAGCCAATCTGTAGGTTGGAGTGTCGATTTGGCTCACTATTGGACGTAGCGGTGAGTTATGTTTGTGTATTTTAGGTAGGCCATACAGTTTAGGAGGCTTAGCACATGATGGTAGTAAGTTTACGTTCAGACCTTCTAGTTTTCCGGAGTATTTCTTTATAATGTCACTTGTTTGTTTTAATATTTTGCTAGTAGGGTCAGTTTTGACCTGTTTATATGTACTTTCGTCCGATAATAGGTCTTCCATTTTTTGTTTATAGTCTGACGTATCCATCACAACCGTAGCGTTACCTTTATCAGCACGGAGAACAGTTAATTCTGGCCTACTTATGTTGTTCTATGCATAAATTGTATGTTGAGCTGCGGTGGCGCAGCGGTACGTGCTTCGCCTTAGAAATATAGGATCGCGGGTTCGATTCCTAATCGTGCCCACACGTCTTTGTGTGAATCGTTTCATCTCCGCTGCTCAATATCGGTGAAGGAAAACATCGTGAGGAAACCGGAATGTCTAAGAACTAATCATTAGAGGACATGTGACATCCACCAACCCGCACTTAGCCAGCGTGTGTTGTTAAACTCTCTCAACTCATTAGATTGAGTTGAGAGAAGACTCGTGCCCAGTAGTGGTATACTAAAAAGGTTGAAGTGAAGCGATGCACATATTGTGCAACTTAATAAAATATCCTCCAATAAGTAGCTTATTGTATTCTATCGAGTCAATCAACTGAGCATACAAGGTCTGAGTAAATATTTATATTGACGCTTAAGCCTTGGGGGATTTCGCTGTAATAAAATAATTCGCTTGCATACAAAAAGGTTAAAGGACACAACCAAAATGACAATAACCTTAGATTTTATTCATTATCTCGTCATAACCCTTAATTATATTATTATATTCTTTGCCTGATTAGATTACCTACCTGAAGCACATGTCGAAGTTAATTGTGTCAGTAGTGAGCCCTTACCATGGCTCACCAAGAAAGTCCGGTGATCCATTATAAGCCATTAGTCAAATAAGGTTGGTCATGAGAATCATTTAATTAACTTTCAACTCATGACAAATGTTGCTACTGTCATGCACCTTTAAATTACGGAAGTTAAGGTTAAGTGCCTTAAAATAACGAATATATTTATTATTTTCCTTACCAAAACCTTGCAGTTTGCATATCAGTGCGAATCCAATTCCTTCTTGTCATTACTATGACAGAAGATTAAGGATGGATGCCCGACTGACCGCATCTTTAATCTTCTATCAAGTATTGGATGACCATCCAAGTTAGTTGCTTTTAACTAACTAGGTATATTAAAGAATATCCCAAAACTATCTCACCGATCACCGAGAATATCTCACCGATCGCGTTTTCTCTCAATAGAGAACAGAGAAAGAAAGAAAAGAAGAAAGAAAACCATATTTATTTGACAAAGACAGGACATACAAAATGAAATGATAAAAAAAAACACATAGAAAGAGAAAGAACAAAAAACATAACTAAATGGAAACTGTAAAAGAATAAAAAACAAAGAGTAAGCGTGTGACCCATCAGTGTCAAACATGGACATTGCTCAGTAAACGCTGTTGTGAGTGCTTACTAGAGTGCACTTTCATTCACATTCACAGTAATTCACATTAGCTGGTACTTCTTCCACATCTTCTAATTCTTATTTATTTCTTTTGTTTACTTCAGACTTACTGGCACACCCGTAATACAGCTATTACGGTTGTGCCATTCTACCCATGAAAAACGTAACAAACAAAAGGTGCGAAAGTTTATTAGAAATTGTATGGCCTAAGCTCCGCACTAATTACAACTTAAGAATAATAATAACTACACAAAAAAAACTTATTTAAAATATAATTCTATATATCTAAGTACTATCTTTAAGTATTTATTTATTATTTATTTTATTTTATTTGGATCACCAACAATTGATATACACAATTACATTAAATAAGTAGTTTGTACAACGATTGGACAGCTGTATTCATTTAGTTAGGCAACCACAGCTAAAAAACGAAGAAAACTAAGATTTAGATATCTATGTACCTAACTAGATACACTTGCGAACTCGTAGGTATTCCGAGCTTATACATACATTTATAAACCGAACATTTCAATTCAAGAAAAAAGTAGTTAGAGATATAACAATAAAGCATTGTCTTTTATTATTTTACCAAACTAATCAGTTTTATTTAATCTTAAAAACTAATCAAATCATTCCTTAATTAGCTAATTAGTTGAATACCTATTACTTAATAGGTTCCAATGATATGATTTAACCAACAAAAATATAGAGGAGGTAGACACACTTCAATTATTTATGCAAATAATACAGAGTTTGTTTGGTTGAACGCTCTAATCTCAGGAACTACTGATACGATTTGTAAAAATCTTGCTTTGTTAGATAGCCCATTTATTGAGAAAAGTTGTAGGATTAGAGTATTTTTATCGCTGGGCGTGCTTTAAAATGTAGGTCACGCAGGCGAAACCAACCGGATTGAAAGCTAGAATCTACTAAAAATCCAGACTACTCAATATTGGTGATCGAAAACATCGTGAGGAAACCGGCATGTCTAAGAAGTAATCGTTCAGAGACATGTGACATCCACCAACCCGCACTTGTCAGTGTGTGGATTAAAGGCCTAAACTCTCTCAACTCGTAAGATAGTTGAGAAAAGCAGTGCAGCAGTAAAACACTAAATAGGGATGAAGTGAATTAGTAATATTCTTTAGGTGTTCCAAACTAGTTTTCTCTTAAATATCTTAAGAATTGAGGGAGTTTAGGGGGTTCACAATTTCTTTACTTGACGGTATAAAAGTAATGTTTTTACGCGATAAATTAAAGGTACCTAGTTATAGTTATTTTAAGCAATATTTATTTAATTAAAATACAGTAAAAAATGTAGATATATTTAACCAAGCAATTACATATTTATTAAGGAAGCCTTAAGAAGGCGTACGGCACAGATTTTGTATTCGCCAATTGATTACATCCTTGGAATCAATTGTTCTATATACATTCAACTAATCACGATTGAGATCAGAGTTCGCACTCTAGAGGTGTGCTCACAACGCCACTGTTTATTATCGATAGTTTTTGCAGGTATTATGCATTTGTAACTTATCGATATTATAAATATTTTAGCAGTTTAGTTACACTAAGTCGCACAAAAAATCCCTTTTGATCTCAACCCCGACTATAGATAATACACTTATATAAAGGATTTAGAAAAGGATTCAAGCTTATGATGGACGCAAAGTATAGGTATGTAAGAAGTAATTTATTTTCGATAAAATTCGATAAAATTCGTTATAGTAGTCTTATTTCCATTATAGTAATAAATTTAATAGTATTAAATTTTACACTGCAATCATAAAATTTTAAAAAGGCTGCAATACTAATTTATTTTTTAATAAAAAAGAATGTGTTTGCTGGTAAAAAAAATCACATTTGAATGCTTGCCTGTATACATGCTGTTTCCTATTTATAAATTGTCTATGTAAGTGTTTTGTGTACAACAAAAAATTAAGAATAAGACACAACACAGATTATATTAAATACAACTGACAAGGTATTTAAAGTATTATAAGGTTCTAACTTAGTCTAAGATAAATAAATATAAAATAGAACTTATAAAAATTATTTAAAGCTAGGCGTCAAAAACGCCTCCGCATCGATAAATTGATTTCGTCATGATATCGCGATGTTATTATTTCACTACTTAATTCCTCTTGCAACTTCGTGTTTGTGATATGCCGGAGGTACAACAAGGATACATTAAAATATTATCTCACAAACTAGGATTCCGCCGCGGTTACGCCCACGTGCCCAGCGAGGGGATAAAAAGCCTTTTACAAATGGACTATCTAACAGTGCAAGAGTTAAAATCGGACCAATAGTTTCTGAGATTAGCGCGTTCAAACAAACAAACTCTTCAGCTTTATAATATTAGTATAGATAAACGGGACATAAAGTTATATCTATCTACTACATATCAGCTTATTCTTAAGTTATACTTGTGCTACGTTTATTTTTGCCATTTATATGCCAATCCATGTAATAAACTATACGTGTGCGTAATTTTACTCAAATCCGTTTAGACATTTTTCTTGTAAAGTAGTAACAAATATTCTCTCAAACTTTCGCACTAATAACACTTTCCTTCCAACACAGACATTTTGCTTAAAGGAAGAAGCCGTCCCATGTTAAACGATGTACTTATTTCTTGATCAATAAACGTTTTTGTATTTTGTATTTTTTTGTATTTTATTAGTTTTACTCAATAACGGAATCATGTGTGTAAACAATATCAACAATACAAACGTAAAGGTCACGCATACGCGATGAGTTTAAAGGCCCCATGTTTACATATTTATACTTATCGATACCGATACAATATTGAAGTTGATAAATGGCATGTAAATGCTTTGTTAACTAAAGTTTATACAATAGAAAATTGGACATGGTAAATCAATGTAACTATATATATTATTATATTCACACAACCTATGTAGGTTAAAATAATAATCACTTGTATTCACGGCAAAAGTTTTTACCATTCGTAGCGCTAAAACAAACAAACAAATGAAAACAAATTGATTTTGATAGTTTTGTTTATTAAATAACTAGCGGCCGCCCGCGACCTCGTCCGCGTGGATTTCGGTTTTTTTCGCAATAAAAGGTAGCCTATGTTCTTTCTCAGGGTCTAAAGATTGTCTGTGCCAAGTTTCATCAAAATCGGTTAAGAGGTTTAAGCGGGAAAGCGTAACAGACAGACAGAGTTACTTTCGCATTTATAATATTAGTAGGGATTAGCTGACTCTTAATTCTCATTTATTTAATTGGTTCCGAGATCGGAGGTTCCATAAAATATTAAATTACTGTTTATATGTCTTATTATTGCAAAACACAAGCTTTAAATAATAGTTGGTATAATGAGTGTTCTTACTAGTATCATAAATGCGAAAGTAGCTCTGTCTGTCAGTCGCGCTTTTACTCCAGAACTACCCAACTGACTTGTATGACATTTGGTATAGAGGTATTTTTTACATAGGATATTTTTATTTGACTGCGTAAAAGTCGAAAGTGAAGCCGCGGTTGGAAAGTTAGTAATAACATAATTATGATGATTATCTGTAATATTACATCATCATAAATTATTATAATTGCTAGATTTTACTACAAAAAACCAATAATATTCAATAATTTAGTAATCAGAGTCCATAGAATACACTATAACAATAGAAGAGTTACTATTATTTATAGTCGTGTACCTACAGATAGATGACAATATGAAAGAGACAGTCCCCACCACATTACATATATAATTTTATAATACTTAATATTATAAATATATGTATAATCACATGTACTGCACTTACGTACTTATACAGATTTGAATATGTCTTTATGACAAAACATTTATTCAAACTAAATTGATTAATGTATATCTATCGCTGTACGTTACAATCTATAGACAAAAGCATAAACAATTTTATCGATACTTGGTACATCACTAGTGAAACCTGTAGTTTAGGCGCCGCGCGCGGTCTCTGAATGCATTATCGACTAGTGCAGACGCGCGAGAGTACTGTTCCTCAGTATTATATTATTATATTTTTATTTACGTACATAAAAATAGTTGTACTAAATGCTTGCGATTCCGTGAAAGTGATTTAGTTTTCGTTCGTGTTTATTTTTTTTATAAATAGTGGTTGGTGTTTATTTGGAAAATGTCTAAATCAACGTTACTAATTCGGCAATCGCTGTAAGTTTTTATTTTTTTTATTTTTTTTTAATAAAGCAGATAACCTACTAAAGTATAAGTAGTTATTGAGTTATATTATTTTTATTTTACAGTAAAAGTAGATATTTACCTAACTGTTATTTTATGATTTGTGAAAGCAAAAAAAGCCAGGAAATATGTTGTTTTGTAATTTTTCTAGAGCAAAATATTGTTATGTTTAATAATAAAAATCATTTTAACATTTTTTATTGAATTTAAGTAGGTACCTATTGCATTGCTAACTTTTAAAAAAGTAACTTATGTCACCCGAAGAAGTTGCGTCAGTTGAGTTAATTGCGTCTTATTGCGATTATTCAAAATTAGCCGGAATCGGTATCTTATTAAATTAATATGATTAAAATTATTAAATTCGATTCTAGTAGATTTAATTTTCATGTTAGTTTTAAAATTAATTACGTATATAAAAAAAATTGAAAAATGAAAAACGCAATATTGTCCCTTGATGCGCAATTCCCTTCGGTAATCATACCAATTCTATTTTATTGTTGTTATTAAAATGACAAGCAGTTGAGACAACTGGTAGTCGCCTTTATTTTAGTTTTTTATAGTCTTATATTTCTATTTCTGCGCATACGCAACTGCAGAACTATAACTAATTAATACCGATTAATTAATCATTTCTGTGTCTTACTATTACGTATCAAGTTATGTTTATGTAACATTCAGATACCTACTGCATTATATAATAATTATAATAATTACTAACCAGTGCAATCTAGTGCATCTAGAGCTTAATTACAGTGCAGTTACAGTTAATTATGGAATTAAATGTTAACCGGCCAAGCATTCAATTAATTTATTACTATTTTGATAAAATAAATGAGAAATAAATCGAGAATCGATAAATAATACTGTTCGATCGATATAAATGACAAAGTGAACCATTTCTTTTTTCGTACTGAAAATGAAAAAATAAATACTTCTTAGTCTAATGTTATTTGAATTAAAATTTTATCTAAAATGTAAAATAAAATTCGTTATAAGGTAATTTTATTTCAATTAGGTACTGTTTAAATAAATTTAAGAAAATACTATTACCATCTGTATTTGACCGGATTTCTCTGGTTCCAAGACCAACCAAATTCCCTCCTGAGATTAGTTTAATAATTTTTTATAATTTGACTATCTAAATATAATAAATATTAACCCCTGTATTCATAGACGTCTTTACTCATTATAACTAAAATAGGTTTATAATTCGTTTGTCTGTCATCTTGATGTTTATACTAGTAAGAAAGAGATAAAGCATATTTTAACTAAAGAGGCTTATAGGATTTTTATGAATAAGACCGTAACATTATTATTATAGTATGTATTAAATGTTAGTAGGTATGCTTCAAAGTTACTTGTTGTGCACTTATAATGTACTTATTGTAAATGCACAACACATAACATATAATATGTACCTATTTCACAATTGCTGATTGAAAACCCAAAGTTCGCCTGTTTATATGTGTTGGTTCTTATTTATAAAATGACTTTTTACCTAGTAGTTAGCTTTTGTGAACAATAAAGAATTCAGAATTTCGATTTTCGTACCAAGAATCATTCAAATTCTCCTACATTAAACATTTATGGGTCCCACACAAGAGAAGCCATTACGCTTACCGGAAATTGTTGATTTACCAATCTGAACCTTGCCTGGCCTTCGGTACGTAAGTACCGAAGAACCTATAAAGGTTCAACCTACTCGTTTTAATATAAATAAATATTTTGTTGATGAACTTGAAGTTTGTTCTGTGCCTGGGTGTAATCTATATAAAATAAAAATTGTATGTACTTATTTACAAATAAATGTATTATATTATATCCGTTCCTAGTACCCATAACACTAGCAAATATAATAGCTTAATTTGGAACTAGATGGCGCTGTGGGTGTGTGTGAAAATATTATTATTATTAAAATCTAAATAAGTAGGTACCTAGTATTGTCTTAGATTTACGCGAATACCACACATTAAAATAAAACTACTTTATAACGGAACGCAACAATAATAATTGTAATTAATATTTTTGGACGTCAAATACCTCAGTCCACGCGAGAATATGAAGTCTGAAAAGACTTTGAAACGTCGGGATCTAAAATCTAAAATAAACCGCGTTAAAATCCGTTAAAAAGTAGTTTTATTTCAAAGTAGGTACCTATTTCGTTGTTTCAGATGTACCGTTATTAGGTTATCATAACAGACGTATGCAAAACAATCTCTATTTTGACTGCCGCAGACAGTCATTTACTAACAATAACAATCAAAATGTTCTAGTTAATATTTTAAGTACAAACACTTCCTTTATCGATAATGTTACATTATGAAGTACCTACATATGTACCTACCTACAGTACCTACTTAAAGTTTGAATGAATATGTGTAGGTGCTAAGTAAAGTTAAAATAATTAGCAATATGCTAATTAGTTGTAATAAGTTCTTGAGTGGACACCACGAATTGGCAAATGTAGCATAGGACGTAATCAGACTAGGTGGAGTGACGATCTCAGCAGGGCGGCCGGCAAGAACTGGATGAGAAAAGTTGCAGATCGTGCTCAGTAGGGTACTTTAGGAGAGGCTTATGTCCAGCTGTGGAGTAGAATAGGCTGGAGATTATGAAGATTTTGTTTGTATCCAGCTTTCTAAACCGCGCAGCCTACCTATGTGTTTTTGCAGACTATAATCCTAGGTACCTATCTCTTTTTTAAATTTCAAGGAAATCTATCCAGTAGTTTTGCGTAAAAGAGTAACAAACATCTATCCACACATACACACATCCATACAAACCTTTTGCGTTAAAATTGAAAGTAAGAATGAAGTTGAGTTTTTTTTTAAATAAGGATTAGGACAAGTAACTAAAGACGAACACTATTAGGTGTTTGCGGTTATTTTTACAATGTAAATGTACAAAAATTTCGGTCAAATTTGATGTAAATAGAAGTTTAAGAGTAAAAGTCGACAGACAGACAGACAGAGTTACTTTTGCATGAATACCTAATACTTATATCTACTATTTATTTAAATACTTCATTTTATAAAAAAAATATTTGACAATAACGAATAAAACAAAACAAGTTTATCGGATTTAGTATAGTCGTTCGGGAGTTATGTGCTTAAATATCTACATTTTGGATACATGTTTTTTTTATCCTATATTAGGCTTGCGCTTGACGACAACTTGCGTGTTGTTAAGCAATGATGCAGTTTACGATGAAACGCGCTTAGATTATAGTATATACCCACACATTACTGTCCTATCGTTTTGGTTCGTTCACTGACCACAATGATACGTGATCAACATTTACAAAACAAAACAAATAAATGACTCATTCATACGAAGAACTCCTTAAGTTTCCGAGATACTATCAAAACAATAATAAAAATAATTTGCATTGCAAATACTGGTATTTTCTGATATTATCTTTCGTTGTTATCTTGTTCACTACGTATAACAAACAGTAAATCCTGTTTGTAGGTAAACCAGAAAGGCTATAATTATAACTTTAATTCTACAGATCCATACGCAATAATATTATAACGTTTAAATTTCAATAAATCAATTATAAAAAATACTACAATAACTCCCCACAACATAAAAATATTATTTTTTAATTTCTTTTCTTAGACAACCCTAATTTTCGAAGTGACATTTCTCGTTAATTTGTCACATCTTTTATTAGGTCAAAGAGTTTAGGATACCATGTATCTATTAGGGTTGTACGATAGGAATTTTTTTTAGCACTAAATTTTATGAAAATATAACGCAAATCAATCGCTGAGTATCCGGCTGTATAATAAATTCACGATAATCTTAACGACTAGGTATTGAGCGCATTCTCAAGTAGTTTTTATTTTTTTATAGGTAGGCACTAGTTTAGTTCATAATTTAGGTTACTGTTGAGATTGTTCTTCAGTTAGGTACTTTTATGTCCAATTGTATCTTTAATGAATGAATGAAAATGAATGAATGAATGAATGTAAATGAATGAATGGAATTGTTGTAAATGACCGTGATTTAAATATATTTTTATGAGGAGTTCTTGTCTCTAGCGCCCAATTTATGTACAAATTGAATTATATGTGTATGTATTTCTATTTTATGTCTGCTTACCGATGATGCAACAAAATTAAATAATAAGTTGCAATCAAGAGATTTCAATAATAATGCTTAAGTACAAAGGTACAGACGTAGTCTCCTTTTTCCTTCCTTTTTAAAATAATTGCACTTTGAATACACTCAAGGTTACGACTTCTTATGTAACATGTAAGTACCTACGTGACTGGAAAACATCAATAATTATTCGATGATAATACGAAATAAAAAATGTTTTATTAGTTACCAACAAGAAATTAATTAGGTACTTGCTTTTTTATCCTATATTAGGCTTGCGCTTGACTGCTTGCTGCTAGCTAGCTTGCCTGGTGTGAGGTAATGACATCATTACCTCACATACTACTAGACGACATAATCTACGATGGAACGCGCTTACCCAGTTAATACCGATTCACTCGTGACTTGAAGACAGGCAGGTTATAAATATCAGTAAACATAGATGCCGGCAGCGAATTATTTTATGCGTACCCGTGGAATTTCCACCACGTATCGATGGCGCATAGCCATATCACTACTTGTCTGATGAAAGAACGGGAATGAATAAATAAAAGTACAATGTAGACATTCAACATAGTGTCGGAAATGAAATGAAATGAAATGAAAATATGCTTTATTTATTTTTATACGGGAGTCTACAAAAAAATAGTCCAATTTCTTTTCCTAACATGCAGTGAATGACTGGCAACTACTGAGAAACACTGCCAAAAAACTCAGTAGGCTTTTTTCTTTTTTAAATGAAGTACTTATATCTATAACATTTTGTTTGTTTAGTGTGTTGAATTAGAGCGACTTAATTCCAAGCGTTTTTATCTGTTAGATAGTCTGAAATTTTATAATACGCTGACTCATGACTTATATTTGAAACCCAAATTACCATACCACTCAACTACTCTACCTTCCTGTTTACAAACCTGTGCGTAATACTAGTATAGTATTATATTATCTGTGGTAATACTTATTAGGTGTAGGTACTCATTCACTTCAACTCATTTTAGTGTCCTACTGTTGAGCATGGCATGTGTGGGCATGACTGAGAATCGAACCCGCGAGTTTATATATCTAAGGTGAGGCCCTAACCGCTGCGCCACCTCTACCAATTGCAGTAAAGAACTCTATTGTCGAAGTTGTTTAAGAATACATATACCTACCTCAGGCAAACATTGAGGATGGGTAAAAACAACTTTAAGAAAGAGACTAATTCAATTCAATTATTTCAGACTCTTGCAGTCCTTAATATAAATATACAGTCAGCTTTCACCCATTTCACATAATAGAAGGATATAGCTGGGTTGAGCAGCATGTGGGAAATAACGTCAATTCTTCAATTCGTCTATTCTACAGAGCATCGGAAACCTTCCTATTAATAAACCAGTAAACTATAGATATACCGTTTAACTCGCGTATCGCCTATCGCCAAGATTCTGACTCCTAAAGCTGCACAGACAGTGATGACGATTCAAGCGATATGGATATTAGTGACGAATAGTCTTACATTACTTTTATCTGTGGTTAAATAGTTCTTTATGAGATTTAATTAATGTTTTATGACTTTGTACCTCAGACGGCGATACTATAGTACACAACACGAGTGTTTACAATTGATACCTTCCGCTCCTCATCACAACATCACACAATAATGTATCATTCAATTATCCTTGAACTTGTACAGACGTAGGACGTGGCGTATCAGGTTCGCATTTATTATCCCAACCGCATTCTTATGCACTGTGTTTATATAAACTGGTAACATGTACCAAGAATCATTCTACAGGGCAAAATAGACTTAAGTACCTTGAAAATGAAGTTGATATTAGAACAGCACTTTGTTTGTAAACAAAAAATTAAAAGTTGCGAAATATAACCGGTCGCAGAAAAACAAAAACAGCTAACCACGTTTCGATATAATTTTTTTGGCAGGTTTGACTTGACTATAAATACTTTTTATTTGGTGGCGTTTTTCATAGCAACTATTGCAGCAACTGGCAACTAGCTGCTTACATTTAAATCTCAATCAAAATGTGCATACGTAGCAACTCGAGTTGCGAGTTACAGTGTTAAACAACAGCTTTAAGTTGCTGCAATCTATGATTAGCTTATCATATTATTAACTTGTAATTCCATTGTTGCGTTGTTGTCCACAGTTTCCACCGACCCCGGCGACAGATCACCGGCTCAACATCACAACAAACATCCACATCACCACAACGCAGGAATATCGCTGCACCAGCACTTGCTACTGACACCAAACCGTTCAGCGAGATCCCGGGACCGATCGCTATGCCAATGTTGAGACATTCTGCACATGTACTGCCCAGGATTGGTAAGTTACTGTTTCACTTTAACTTCTAAACTGTAAAGAGTCTACATACACTTTATTCACTTCACTGCAATCTTTTTTAGTGTCCCACAGTTGGGCACGAGTCTTCTATCAACTATCTTACGAGATAAGAGAGTTTAGGCCTTAATCCACACACGCTGGCCAAATGCGCGTTATTGTATGTCACATGTTCTTAAACATGCCATTGAGCAGCGGCGATGAAACAATTCACACAAAGATGTGTGGGCACGACCGGGGATCGAATCCGCGTCCTATATTTCAAACGCGAGGCCGATATCACTGCGCCACCGCTCATTACTAAAGAGTTACAAAAGAATTCACACTTACTCAACAATTATTTTTACCCCCGTATTCATAAATGTCATTGTCATTGTCAAATGGCATTATAGCTAAAATAGGTTTATAATTCGTTTGTCTTTGTCTGTCATCTTGACATTTATACTAATAAGAAAGAGACGAGGCATAATGGCGTCTTAGAACGTCGCAGTTTTTTAGTTTTTTACTACTAATCTTTAAAAACTTATATACTTATTTAAACTTGACACTGGCAAAATTGCGGAATAATTTCTGCAGAGGCCATAATTAAAAAAAGAAGAAGAAGAAGAAAGAGACAAAGTCAATTTTAACTAAAGAGTCTTTTATAAATATTTTATGGATAAGTCCATTCGACTTTTATTTTTCTTATGACAGATGCAATTAATCTATTCTCTGGTTTTCTTTGCTGTTGTTATTATAATTACTTTCCATTCGCTTAATTATTATAAAAAATATATACACAAACTATAAAAGTGTAACTATAAAAGTTTTTATAAGTAGCTATACGAAGAACTTTTACCTAAAAACGACGACACTTCAGCTGAAAGTAGCCAATTTTAGTTCAGTATGAAGTGATTATTTATTATTTATTTATTATTTTATTTTTATTATTAGCTTTTATTATTATTAAATTAAATATTATTTGAAAAATATGTTGACATTTATGTCGTCAATTTGTGTTTTTTATATTATTTTTTTTGATTAAAATAAAATTTGTAACAGGGATAGCCTGAAAAAGGACTTACGTTAATTGTTATACTAATACCAAGCAGGCGAATATGCGGGTGTAAGCAAGTATAATAAAATACAACCTTTTCACAAAATAATATTGTTACGAAAGTATTGAAATTCAACCTTGCAGTATTTCAGGTGATTGCAATAAAACGAGGCAAAGTCGCTAAGTTATTGTGATTAATGAGTCTGATGCTCATTTTTATTATATTTTAAGAAGAAATACATAACAATGGACATTTGTTTCGCACTTTTTTATAAGTAATTAATGGAATATGTAATTAATATAAGTCGTCGTTCGATAAATTACATCATACCTAATTGGTAGAGCAGCGGTAGCGCAATGGTATAAGCCTCACCTTAGAAATATAAAGTCGCGGGTTCGATCCCCGGTTGTACACATCCCACGTCCCTGCTCGATATCGGTAAAGGAAAACATCCTCAGGAAACCTGTACGTCTAAGAACTATTCAAAGACATGTAACAGCCACCAAGTCACACATGGCCAGCGTGTGTGGATTCAGGTCTAAACTCTCTCACCTCGTAAGATAGTTGAGAGAAGACCTGTGCTCAGCTGTGGGACACTTAAAAGGATAGAAGTGAATAGATAAGCTTAGTACAGAAAAGTCAACCGATCCATATTTTGCTTTTTTCTTTATTTAATTTAGAGGGTTTTATCACATAGTGATAACGTCACCCATATAGTTGGAATAACAGAAGAATTAAACAAAAACAAAGGAAATAATTGTATAGACAAAAGAAAGGTAAGAGCGAATTTAAACTAGGACTCGACCCAATCCACTATCTGTCTTCAAAGGTCACCTTAGCTAATTTATAAAACATTCTAGCTTCTTTACTTAAAGGTAGTGACAGAACACTATTGCATTTTTTTCCCTACACGTTGGGATTTAAAAAACATTTGGTCCCTCTGAGACCGGTTTCGGACACACTCCGTGAGGATATGGAACACGTCTTCAGATTTTGCTTTTTACAAAAATATCAAACATAGAAATGTTTGATACTATTTTACGCAAAAGCCTATGGACGGAAATGGATAACATTTTGCACGCAGATAGATAGCCAGAAATAGCACATATGCTGCTTTTTATCTTAATAAAACTCGGGCGCAACCGCTGGCATCATCTAGTTCATATACATATTTCGAGAAGAAACAAAACAATGAACCTCTGTTATCTACACACTTCCTGAAACTACATTTATAAATAATTAATGGAAAACTAATTATATTATATCTTTGTTCTATAAATAACATCTTAATGTAGATAAGGTTTTTTACAGCCAATTAAGTCTGTCTGTCTGTTACCTACCTTAAGGTTAAACTTTGGCAGACCTTGATTTATACTGTAATTAAATAACTCTTAAATAAAAATTAAATCTAAAAATTAAAACTAAAAATTAACTAAAAATTAAATCCAACCTAATTAACCTAAAAAAAAAACAAAATCAGAATCGGTTCATCCGTTCGAGAGCTACGATGCCACAGACACGTCAAACTTATAACACCCCGTCGTGTTTGCGTCGGGGAATTAAAAGTAAAAACTTACAGTGCAGCCGAGCAGCGGTGGCGCAGCGGTACGGGCCTCGCCTTAGAAATATAAGGTCGCGGTTTCGAATCCTGGTCGTGCCATCTCCGTGCAATTGTTTCATCTCCGCTGCTCAATATCTGTGAAGGAAAACATCGTGAGGAAACCGGCATGTCTAAGACCTAATCGTTCGAGAATATGTGACATCCACCAACCCGCATTTGGCCAGCGTGTGTGGATTAAGGCCTAAACTCTCTCAACTCATAAGATAGTTGAGAGAAAACCCGTGCCCAACAGTGGGACACTAAAAAGGGTTAAAGCCAAATTGTTGTGTTGAGCACGGGTCTTCTCTCAACTTTAACTAAAGAGTTAAGGCCTTAATCCACAGACGCTGTAAAAGGTGGACTGGCTGTCAATAGTCCTTCAAATAAAAAAAAAATAAGCGGCCATTGACCGCTGGATCAATGAAGCAATATTTGATAAATTGCATCTTACAAAATAAATATCTTAAGCCTGTTTTATTTATAAGGTAGAGATCTGATTAAGAATGTCCGTTTATGGCTGACTGCGCCCGCGCATACTTCCGTTGTAATCAGAATGCCGACATTGCAATTGGCGTGATGGCGAGACAGGGCATTGACACCGATGCCAATTTATTCGCCAAATATCAATGAGTACTTTAATATATTTAGCGGGCGAATAACAGTTACTTTATAACAGACAGCGGCTTCGCCCGCGTGTATGTCGGTTATCGCGCCAAAACATTACCTTCTTTTTGCGCAGTCGGATAAAAACTATCCTATGTCCTTTCTCGGGTCTCAAACTATCTCCATACCAAATTTCATCCAAATCGGTTCAGTAGTTTTGGCGTGAAAGCAACACAGACGGACAGACAGAGTTACTTTCGCATTTATAATATTAGTAAGGATTAATAAGTATTCACGCTCACGTACCTATTATAACAGGTTATTCCCCTATCTATCAATCTTATCCCCCTATCCCCGGTCTTCCATCGGACAAGTAGAGGTACGGCTATGCGCCACCGTTATATGGTGGAAATTCCACGGGTACGCACAAAGCGCTTTGCTTGCCACTTTTATTGTGCGAACTGCCAAATTGTTGAATTCGCTGCCGGCATCTATGTTTCCCGATAGCTATAATCTGCCGGTCTTCAAGTCACCAGTGATTCGGTATTTACTGGGTAAGCGCGTTCCATCGTAGACTGCATCAATGCTTCACATCGGGCAAGTTGTGGTCAAGCGCAAGCCTATTTTAGGATAAAAAGGTAGGCAGAGCAGAGGTGACTTATTCTAATCATAGGTACCTTTAACTTTTGTATTAATTAGTCAAAATAGCTGTCACTCACAAAATATTTGACTATGAAAAGCTTTTGATCAAGCTGAAACTCGAACCCTGGACCGGACATAAGACGAAATATAATTAAACTTTCCTCTGCACTGCATATTTTTCAAGGTCAGGTTTCTTCAGGCGAATAAAAAATACTTTCCGAGATAAATCCTATTATAGAATTCAGGCCCGATATTTCAATTAGGTACCAGACCCAATTTTGACGTTTTTACAGTCCTTAGAATTATTAGGTCGCGGGTTCGATTACCACCCAAGACAAATCTTTGTGTTATGATCACGATTGTTTGTTCTGTGTCTGCGTGTAATTTATCTATTAAAGTATATATTTACAAAAAGAATGCATTTATGTATTATATCCGTTCCTAGTACCCATAACACGAGCAAATATAATTGGTTAATTTGGGACTAGATGGCGCTGTGTATGTATAAAAAGATTATTATTATTAATCATTTTCTAAGTGAAAAATGTATGTATAAAATCTAGACTGATTTGAATTGAGGAGCTGGCGAACAGAACCGGACTTGTCCACTACTATTCAAAAGATGTTTTTTTTTCGAATCGTGATGTCTTGACCTAGTTTCGTCGATCCCTGTTAATATTTTCACCCAAAACCGGCTAGAAGTAGGCTAAAAAAGGCTTAAAAAACTAAATTTTCATACAAAACCGGACTAGTCCAATATCCAATTAGTCTCCTTCATATACTGATATTAGTTTTTTAGCTACCGTGTAAAATTTATTTTCGTGGACTAATCCGGTTTTGTTCGCCAGCTCCTCAATTATCTAGATATTTTTGTACCAACAGCTGCTGCACGGGTAAGAAACCTGTTTTTAGGTACTAGAAACCTATGGACGAGAAGTTACCTCATAAAGCTAAATATAGAAGCTAGATGCCCTGTGTCTATGGTCTTGTAGTAAATACAGCATTACTATTCTTATAAAATAAGCCATTGAATGGATCAACGATTAAACAATCTAATCGTACCCACCTATTAAAATATTAAAAAGCGGTGGCGCAGCGGAATCAGCCTAGCCTTTGAAATATAATGTTGGGGGTTCGATTTCCAGTCGTGCCTACACATCTTTGTGTGAATTGTTTCATCGTCGCCGCTCAATATTGTGAGAAAAAGGGATGTCATTTGAGGACATGTGACATCCACCAACCCGCACTTGGCCAGTGTGTTTGGATTTAGGCCTAAACTCCCTCAACTCGTAAAATAGTGGAAAGAAGAGACGTGCCCGGTAGTGAGACACTAAAAAGTACTTATTAAAAAAAAACACTCGCTTTAGAAATTGCAGATTTGCGATGCTATTTAATAGAGAGCTAGTCGTGTACTCTCAAGTTGAGTAGTCACTTCAAGCTCACTTTCGCTCCATTTTATTAGGTACACTGACTTTCGTTCCAGTTTGTATCTTGTTTCATATAGAATACTATTTAGGAAGCGAGAAATCTTGACGTTTGTGAGCAATTTTGAAAAAGATAACCTCGATATTTTCGAAGTAAGCTGCCATAGAGTATTTTCTTAGATTTACGTGAATATCGTTGGCACGCGGCTTCGGCCGCGTGACGTGCATTTTATATTATGCCCAGCTGTAACAAAAAGTAACCTAAAGTCTTCCTCAATAAATGGGTTATCAAACAGTGCAAGATTTTTTCAAATCGGACCAGTAGTCCCTGAGATTAGCGCGTTCAAACAAACAAACTCTACAGCTTTATAATATTAGTATAGATTCCACCCATGACCATAAAGTCTGAAGAGACTTTGAAACGTTGGGATATAAAATCTAAAATAAACCGTGATAAAATCCGTTACAAAATAGTTTAATGTCAATAAGCTGCCATAGATACCAGCCGACATTTTAACGTTTTTAAACTAAGCATAATTTTAGCTTCTATAGAATGATGAGTTCTAGAAGAAATTGCAAACGGCCACGGTAATCGAGCGATGTATCAGATGTATGCCATCCAATCTAATCCCTCAACACAACACGAATGGCACGAATCAAATCCCTCATCCTCAAAGTCCGATAGCTGTAATACTTACGCTAAATATTCTTTTTACAGGCAGTTATCACCACACTGTTGGCCTCGGTCTACTAGAAGGTCTGCGCAACAAGTACGGGGACCTAGTGCGGCTCGCTAAAGCCTCCAGAACACGCCCCGTGCTCTACGTGTTCGACCCTGAGATGATGAGGGAGGTAAGAAGAGAAACAACATTAAAATAAATATTATCATCATCAAAGTTTTCAACTACTATCATGAATCTGTCAAAATAATAAGTTAAAATGCACATAATTCTATAAACTATTTTACATAATCTATATTAATTATTCTATTTCTAGCCTTACATTACCATTTTAATAAAAGGTTTGAACGAAAAAAAATAATAATATGAAAACGAATTTTGAGAGGTTCAAGATAGTTTTCGAAAACATTTTTCGTATTGACGAACTCGTACTAAGGGTACTAAATGTTTAAGACTACTGCTGAGTATAAAAAATCCCAAATGCGGGTTGTAACAGGTCTTCGAATTAGTTCTTAGCCGTGCCGGTTTCCTCATGATGTTTTCCTTCATCGATATTGAGCTGCGGCGATGAAACAATTCACACAAAGATCGGATCGAACCTGTGACCTTATATTTTAATGATGAGGCTGGTACCGCAGATTTTCCGATGCTCTTGGATTACAGTAAGCACATAGAATTACGTAAGTTTTTTTACACTGTGGTTAACCTTACTACCCGTGCGCGATAAGTTGAGACTCGCCTGGAATGCAACCCCGCCCGTCACACCTGTAACTTCCCCTCAAGCTCCCGTTTTGTACTGTAGGCATTAGGCAACGCCATTTTTTTAACATCTTAGTCTTGCAGTGGCTTACGTCACGCAACGACAACGCTACGTTTTTACAATCTTATTTGATACTGCTTTGATAATAGTTGTTATTAGAGTTACTGCTAAATTTAATTGTTATTTTTTATGTTAAGTTTATTGTTATGAAGGATAGAACTTCACATATTGGAGAGAGAAATCTCGTGTTAAAAGTGTTGGACTTTTTTGAAAACGAAAAACGGAACAAACAGTTGTGTTTACCTATTGATCAGGCAGTAAAAAGAACCTGTATGGAATAAAAAATAGTAGAGACTATAGATAGACCGTTTAACTCGCGTATCGCCTATCGCCAAGACTCTGACTCCTCAAGCTGCACAGACAGTGATGATGATCCAAGCGATATGGATATTAGTGACGAATAGTGTTACATTACTTTTATCTGTGGTTAAATAATTCTCTATGAGATTTAATTAATGTTATATGACTTGGTACCTCAGATGGCGATACGCGAGTTAAACGGTCTATCTATAAGTCGCGGGTGGAAACTTGTTGTGATTATTTTTGTGTACAGTACAGCCATGCGTCAATGACGTCACCGCCACTAGGTCTCAACTTATTGCGCACGGGTATTAGTAACTAACGAAGCACACGCGGTCACTGAGTGATCGAAACGTATTATAGTTTAATGAATCTCAAGAATGTATAAAGAATAATTTATCGCCTTTTAATTTATACAGTGACTCAACAACAACTGCGCAGTTTTGTTATTGAGTTAACACGAGAACAATAATAACGGCTAACGGTTAAATTAATCTTGGAGCAGCGCAGCGGTGGCACAGGCGGTACGGGCCTCGCCTTAGAAATATAAGGTCGCGGGTTCGATTCCCATTCGCGCCCACTCATCTTTGTGTGAATTGTTATATCGCCGCTGCTCAATATTGATGAAGGAAAACATCGTGAGAAAACCGGAATGTCTAAGAACTAATTATTCGAGGACATGTGACATCCACCAACCCGCACTTGGTCAGTGTGTGTAGATTAAAGCCTAAACTTCAACTCGTAAGATAGTTGAGAGGAGACCCGTGTCCAGCCGTGGGACACTAAAAGGATTGACATGATTGCCCCTTATTGATTCACAAAATATTTAAGCATGGAATGAAATCGAATGTCATTAAGTTGTTAAGACAAGTAATTTATAAATAATAAATAGTCATGGAAAACTCATGATTACTGCGTATGTACCTATAGTATCTATTTTTTTAGACGCAGTAGGTTCGTAAATAAATCATTTATTGTTATTATTTTAATTATTATACTTACCTACTTAGTAGAAACAATTAGATTATTTCGAGGTCGGTTAAAAAGCTAATTGATCAATAAACCGAGACTCATAAGACTTTAATTAAAATAATTAATCCAGCTCAAATAAACTGCACGAACAACTTTCTAGACTGAATAGAAAGTAAACATCAACATTGTTATGAATAAAAATACGTGAATTTTAATACGTACCATACATTTCGAGGTCATACACCTAACGGTTATTTTCATAACACAAATAACAGGATAAGTAATTATAAATCAAACTACATTATTAAAAGGAAAAAACAACATTTATTTTAGTTACATAAATATGATGTTATAATATGCATTTGTAAAATTTATAAATTACTAGCTGCCCCAGCGAACTTCGTACCTACCGCCAGCGGACAAAATTGTGAATCTAAACTATTCCCAGATCCCCTTGAACACACACAAAAAATTTCATCAAAATCGGTCCAGTCGTTTGAGAGAAGTTCAGTGACATACACACTCACAGAAGAATTATATATATAAAGATAGGCCGACCGTTTAACTCGCGTATCGCCATCTGAGGTACAAAGTCATAAAACATTAATTAAATGTTTTAAATAACTATTTAACCACAGATAAAAATTATGTAAGACTATTCGTCACTAATATCCATATCGCTTGAATCATCATCACTGTCTGTGCAGCTTGAGGAGTCAGAATCTTGGCGATAGGCGATACGCGATATGACAAAGATAGATGATCTCTTTAAGCCTCTAGAAAATCGAAAGCGGCAGTGCAGTGGTGTGGTTATTAGAAAAATGTACCTATCGTCAATAATAACAGACAGTGCCTAGGTAGGCTATCCTGGTAGGTTGGCACCTAATACATTTAGATTCTAAGAGACAACAATTTCGCATAGGTAAATAAATAAATATTCTGGGACATTAACACACACGGTCGTCTGGTCCCAAGCTAAGCAGAGCTTGTGTTATGGAAACCAGATAACTGGTATATACTATACATATAATACTATAATACTTTCAACACAAACCTTCTCCTGACAATTACGAACGAAACTAAAATAATTACCCAATTCGGTTTGACTTAGTTGATCGGAGGTTATGGGCATAGATGCATTTATTTAATCCAACCCCCGTATTCATAAACGTATATTAAGCTCATTGTAGCTAAAATAGGATTATAATTCGCTTGTCTTTGTCTGTCATCTTCACATTTATACTAGTAAGAAAGAGACAAAGCCCATTTTAACTAAAGAGTCTTTTTATGAATAAGGCCGACAGACGATACATTTGGTATCTATTTGATGCGAAATCGCAGCGGGGCCTAGTAACAATACCGATGCACATTTTTCATGTATATTAATACTTCTCGATGAGCTAAAAGCACTGCACTTAGACTAAAAGATTGGAAATAGTGGTCTGCTAAGGTAAGCCGTAGATTTCGGACGTCAAAATAATTTAGGTAAGTGGTTGCATGATATCGACCCTGATATTTTAGAGCGAAAACACTCCCGGCGCCGCGGCGCATCATTCAACTGGATTGGTCGTATGGCAGTGAGTATAGAATCAGATCATGTATTTTCATTAAAAAAATCCAAGTACGGCCAGTAGTTAGGGTACACCGCATTCCGGTCTTTAAGTAATGCGTTCGGCTCTAAATCTTTATTACACAAATACAAAAGGTTGACATAGTAGTCTTAGATTTATGCGAATATCACACATTGAAATAAAACTACTTTTTCACGGATTTTATTGCGGTTTATTTAAGATTTTAGATCCCGACGTTTCAAAGTCTTTTCAGACTTCATGTTCACGGGTGGTCTGAGGTATTTGACGTCCAAAAATATTAATCACAATTAATACTGACTACGAACATTAATAATTAAGTTCGTTCCGATTTAAGCAAACTGAGGTCACAGTGTCTTGAATTCTGAGTTGATTTTGCTTGGGTTTTGGTACAAGTAAATTAAGCACTGGGCCCCAAGCTGGTCGTATATTCCAACCATTTTCTCTATTAAAATTAGAATGTTTTTTAATTTCAATAGCTTCGCGGATCAATCTTACAAAAGGTATTATTATTTTTATTTCAATACAAAAGGTTGCATAATCATTAGGTACAAAGTTTTTTGATTGAACACACCAGATTCTGCCATAGTTAATCCTGCAAACTAGGATCGACAACAGCACGCGTTCCAAGAGTCGCCAGATACCTAAACTGAAATAAAAATACTTTAGGTACACCTACCTAATGGATTTTTTATACGCGAATAAATCCGATGTAAAGCATTTTTATTCAATGTGTGATGTTCGCGTAAATTTTAGACAATATTAACTAAACTGTTTTGATCCTGCACAACTTTAATCAGAAAGATAATAGGAGGCGTGGGAATTTTAAAATCTACTAAACCTATCATCTTAGGTTAATATATTTTTGGAAAGAAGGTACAAATTATGAGTAGCTGAAAACGAATTTTAAACCTCACCCACCTTCCAACCATCATCCAAATGACCCATGATCAAAATTAGAAAAATGTAAACCTTTTTTTTTCCTTAACCCAAAGACCTAACTCTTTGGATTACAATGATTTATATCATGAGAATCCAATGATTTAGGTATTCTATTTATACAATGATACACGTTTATAAATGAACTAGCTTTCCGCCCGCGGTTTCGCCCGCTTGTATGTCGGTTATCGTGCCAAAACATTACCTCCTTTTTGCGCAGTCGGATAAAAACTATCCTATGTCCTTTCTCGGGTCTCAAACTACCTCCATACCCAATTTCATCCAAATCCGTTCAGTAGTTTTTGCGTGAAAGCGTAACAAACAAACTTACATTCGCATTTATAATATTAGTATAGATATAGATTACAATAACCTACCTATTCATATATATCGTAGGTATAGTAATAGCAGAGGAGCATGCTCATTTTTACATAAATAATTTGAAAATATACCAATCCCCACTTTACTTCGGAATCTGCCGCCCATTTGCAATAAAAACAACGACGAGATAATTTTTCATGCATCGGTTCGACCGTCCTCGGACGGCTCACCGAAAAAGTCCGGTGAACCAATAGAGGCCCTTCAGGCTAATTGGGTTAGGTCATCAGCAAAAAAAAAAAAAAAATTTTTCATGTCTATTGGGAATACCACTTACTTGTAATAAGACAGTCTCAACATAGACTACCTTTTTCAAACCAAAGGAATTTTGCAAATCCATTACGGAGGTCCAGTATATTCCTCCGTAAAGAATTTGATAACAAATTTGCCCGAACAAATATAAAAAGCGGAAAACTGACATTAAAAATATATTTAGCAAACAATTAGAAACTTAATTCACAGAAAA
Organism: Meganola albula; assembly: GCA_936450015.1. NCBI lineage: Eukaryota > Metazoa > Arthropoda > Insecta > Lepidoptera > Nolidae > Meganola > Meganola albula. Next base: position 3,252,504 of record OW388155.1, on the reverse strand, counting down.
CTTTATTTAATTGACTCTTCCACGTTGAGTACACTGTTACAATTATGTCTTTAGGTATTTTTTACTTACATCTAAGTGCCATTACTTGAAGAAATTGTATGCACGAACCCCCGTATTCATAAACGTACTTTAGGCTCATTATAGCTAAAATAGGTTTATAATTCGTTTGTCTTTGTCTGTCATCTTGACAAGTATACTAGTATGAAAGAGACAAAGTCCATTTTAACTAAAGAGTCTTATGATGTTTTATTATTAAGACCGTTATTCTTTCTCAAATTTCGTTAAATAAACACTTCATTAACCAGATGATTTTTATTTGAAGAATGTTTTGACAGATTTGCGACACATTGACTGCTAAAACGCCAAAATTATTCCTTGTTAAACAATATTTATAATCTGACTAGCTTTCCGACAGTTGCTTCGCCCGCGTGTATGTTGGTTATCGCGCCTAAACATTACCTTCTTTTTGCGCAGTCGGATAAAAATTATCCTATGTCCTTTCTCGGATCTCAAACTACCTCCATACCCAATTTCATCCAAATCGGTTCAGTAGTTTAGGCGTGAAAGCGTAACAGACAGACAGACAGAGTTACTTTCGCATTTATAATATTAGTAGGGATTTATCTTACACTATTAACCTAACCTAACCTAACCTTAACAATTTGTACACCTGGGGTCAAAAACATAATGCTCATTCTATATAAAACACCTTGTAAAGTTTGTCTGACCAGTATAGTATTCATGTTTTGGGGCAAATAATTTTTTTATGTTTTATCGTAGACTCTAGACGTACGTAATTATACCGTCTGGTCCATAACCTCAGGTATACACCACGTGGTTAAACCGGTTTTAATTTTGCATTCACGTGCAAATTCTCCAAGGTTTTGGGCACAAATTAAGCAACAACACTTCCTACCTCTACATTATTGGAACGTGTACGCATAGCCGTATCTACGTACAATCAGCTACAAAAGTTAATAACTAGATTCAATATTACAAAACTACTTAACAGAAAAATATGCCAAAAATAAGTTCAGTCTGGTTATAAGCAAGTTTACTTTTGCCACGACTCCGCCCTCGCATGTCTTGGTTTGCGGCAAGACCATCAATCTCTTTTTACTTTAACGTTCCCTCTAGATCCTTACGCTATAATGCACCCTTGTTGGCACCTTCTTCATCAACTAACTACAGGCAGAACTCATACCTAGTGCGGGCGAGCAAGGATTATAATAACATTTGTAAAGAGTTTCTATTTGATCCTTATACTACTAAAAGCAGTACTGCAAGGAACAGGCTAAACCTTAATTTTTATAAATAATTTGGTTTTTTCTTTTGTCATTTTAGACTTTAACAGGGTTTTCGTATTTGTTTGCTAGTGTTCTGAAAAATTTATATTGTTACATAACTACTATTCGTGAAAACCTATAATTGGCTTACTGTTGTTTTTTAGCTACTTTTTCAGTTTGTAATATAGCTGTTGGTTTTCCTTATCAAATAAATAAATAAATAAATAAATTAAAAAAATAAATTACGTAGCATCTCGTGCAATGCACTCTTCAGCCGCGTGTTGCGTTTGGCTTCTGTTATCAGACCAAAACGTTATCAACACTTTATTACTACAGACCAGAGAGCACCAAAACAATAATAACAACGTACTAGGGCATATTTTAACAATATAGTCTTCGCGAAGATCCTATAAACTACTAATTACATTGAAAAATGTTTTCACCACTGCACTGTCTCATTAGGTATCCGTATTTCCAAAGTATCTGCTATTTTTCGCTACGATATAAAAATAAATTCTTAAATTATGTGCTCCCACGGGATAACGAGACACCCAATACTCGCTACAGGTAACTCGCGACAACCACTTATTCCTACTAATAAGTAATGAATCAGTGACATAGTTTTTTTTTTGCTGATGACCTAACCCTATCGGCCGGAAGGGCCTCTATTGGTTCACCGGACTTTTTCGGTGAGCCGTCCGAGGACGGTCGAACCGATAGTGACATAGTTACAGTATTCAGTTATGAGGAAGTAGATGCTGGCGTTTCAATATATGTACCAGGTATGATTCGTCATTCATTCGTGAAAGCCCTTGTAATCAAGATAAATATAAAGGTGAGTATAGACTAGAGCATTTAGTTGTAACAGAACAGCGAGCCACTCTATGAAGTGTTGTAGTGTATCACCCGTTCACTAACCAAAATTCCATACAAAGAAAACTCAGCTACTTGTTGAAACAATTCATAAGAATGTTACATTACATAGAAATGCTCGAGGAAATGCTCTAGTGTATATCCACCTTAAGAAGTGTGCTACGGCAGGTTTAATGTGTTTAGGAAGAATAAGTATACAATTAAGTATCAAGTTATAAATAGTAAGTTAGGGATAATAGTAACATAATAAACATTGTTATCTATGACGCACACAGAGGTCAATTTGTTTGATATGAGCAACACAATCTGACGTAGTACTAGAATACAATCCGGTCCTACTCATTCGTATTTATAATTTTATGCAAAATGTACCAAGTAACGGACTTTTAGTGACCCACAGACAGATCTATCCCTTCTCTCAACTGTCTTAAGAGTTAAGATAGTTACTATGTGGTTTTAATATGCTGGCCAAGGATATTAAAGCTACAAAGTTGCGGGTTGGTGGATGTCACATGTCTCTTAACGTTAAGTTCTAAGCAATGACATTTTAATAAGAACTTATTAAAATGTCATCGGTTCTAAGACATGTATCTTCGCGATGTTTTCGCATAATATAGAACGATGAAATAATTAGAGGTTCATATCGATATTACGTGCGATCAACTTCGGTAGAACACAATTGCTAAAATTAGCGAAATATAGTTAAGTAGGTATGCTAAAATGCTTTTAACTACCTTTTAAGCATTTTAGCATAGGTACCTTACCTACATGCTTAACTCTATTCCGCAACTTTCGACAATTTTTACCCTTTTTTTAGAACAACAAAGATGCGATATGCAGTTAAGTATCTATATATAACGCATTTTAGCATTTTTAGATACATTGTGGTTTAAATACCATATTGCACCCGTTATAAGCCGGAGCGTGTCTATTAGTTAAGTAATTAATTATATTAAAACAGATTATCTAATGATCCATATTTATGCCATCATGGGTCATAAAGTCGCAACTCGCAACCAGTTATGATAACCTAATAATCAGTACATACATAATATTATTTTTAATTGCAAAATTGCATAAATTATTATTGCATAATAATTAATAGATATTATTATGCTTTATTTGTTACTATTATTATTTTCTATTAACCTTGTGTGGTTTAAATAAATTGATGAAATTAACTTTATTACAAGGTAGCCGGGTGGCATTTTTAATTATTACGATTTTATTTATTACAATCTCACATGCTTATTATGTAATGTAAAGTAGTGTCGCAATAAACGAATTATGAATTGTGGTCAATAGGCGCAAATAACCCAACATCAATCAACATTTATTAGGTACATTACCTAATAATTAAATCACGAAAAACGAGGTATCAATTTCTAAATAAACTAATTATATTATGGAAAAATATATCTATATCTAAATTAACCTAAAATATATAAAACTAAAACCTGTAAATAAAAGGTAAGCGTCGAAAAACTCCTCCGCATTGCTGTCTTCTGAGAATGTGCCCAAAGGTTGGCAACATTGCCAAGTTGAATGGCAACATTAGTTTCTTGTCCAAGATAACAACCAGTCTTTTGGTAACGAAACCAAAATTATATTTAATTAATTATTATTAGTTAATTATATTGTGAAATGACCAAGCGTGAATACGCACGCTGAAAACAGAAAATACTTAAGTCAAGCTCAAGCCTAAGTCTCTTTTGAACGGTACAAGTAAATGTAAATTCAAATTTTAACATACTAATTTTAAATTTATTATTAAATTAAATGAAATTAAATTAACATACATTTTAAATAAATCGGAATATCTGCCTGTTTTCAAGTCACGATTGAATCAATATTTACTGGGTAAGCGCGTTCCATCGTAGACTGCAACATTGCTTCACATCAGGCAAGTTGTGGTCAAGCGCAAGCCTATTATGGGAATAAAAAAGGTGATTTATAGCTGTACAGTATTTGTGCCCATATATTGGTATTGCTTAAAAGTTGCGACCTATGACTGAGTGTTAATTCGAGGAGCTGGCGAACAAAACCGGATTAGTCCACGAAAATAAATTTTACACGGTAGCTAAAAAACTAATATCAGTATATGAAGGAGACTAATTGGATATTGGACTAGTCCGGTTTTGTATGAAAATTTAGTTTTTTAAGCCTTTTTTAGCCTACTTCTAGCCGGTTTTGGGTGAAAATATTAACAGGGATCGACGAAACTAGGTCAAGACATCACGATTCGAAAAAAAAACATCTTTTAAATAGTAGTGGACAAGTCCGGTTCTGTTCGCCAGCTCCTGTTATAGCAGCAGTCTTCTAATTATACACGTTGGATCATTTCACAAGATAATTTTGTTCTAGAGCCTTGTCTAAATGTGATTTGCACCTATCTGTTTCTTCAGATAGAAAAACATCTTCATAAATATCCATGACGGCCAGATCATAACTCGAAAATTATAATGCATTCATAGATATAAATAAACTCAAACAATCAACTTAGGTTGGTACTCTATGTAATTAGTTATGTAGGCACTTAGAGCCAAATATAAATGCAATGATTTCTATTTCTGTATCATTGTTGTACGCAAAAATTATTGCTAGAATTACAATTTACCTAATGGCGTTAAAAAGTACATAATCATAAAAAACTACATTATAGTATTGTCTTAGATTTACGCGAATATCACACATTGAAATAAAAAAACTTTTTAACGGATTTTATCGCGGTTTATTTTAGATTTTAGATCCCGACGTTTCAAGACACTGTGAGCTCAGTTTGCTTAAATCGGAACGCAACTTAAATATTAATGTTTGAAGGTAGTCAGTAATAATTGTGATTAATATTTTTGGACGTCAAATATCTCAGTCCACCCGTGAACATGAAGTCTGAAAAGACTTTGAAACGTCGGGATCTAAAATCTAAAATAAACCGCGATAAAATCCGTTAAAAAGTAGTTTTATTTCAAACTACATTATTTTACAAATAACACAGTCAAATTTTAAGTCCGTTTTGCAAAAAGGAACTAAGCAACAAAATATGTTTTTGCAACAAAGAACCGACCGGGTTTTCAATGATGCACCTTATACTTTATCTGTATAAACTTTATATATCTGATTTTCTAAAATAGGTCACACAATTTACATCTTCTTTTCACATTTTTTTCCCACCGAAGCTTGTATTAATTTAGACTCTGTTTAGGTTTCATAAATAAATATTAAGTTACTAAGATAAGACACATCTTATTTACTAATTATTGGGCTCCGTACTTAATTAAATTGTTATTCACCAGGTGTACGAAAGCTGTACCACAGAGCCCCCACGCTTCATTAAGTCCCCGCTTTGTGAGCACCGGAAGGGTGTGGGTCATGGTCTAGTACATAGGTACGTATCAGCTCAATATATTTATGCAATCAACGACTTTATCTTAGTTATTGGAAATACCACAGCCAAAGTGACACGACAAATAGTGGCCTCGACCATGACAGATCAGAACAATAATTAAGTAACAAATCTTCAGTGCCCAGCCGTGGGCACTGGTAGGACGGGACAACATGGTGTAGTTTAAATCATAATCAACACACGCTCGCCAAGTGTGGGTTGGCAGATGTCATATGTTCTCGAAGGGTTAGATCTGAATCATGACGGTTTTCGCACTATGATTTCTTTCACTTTTTCACTCGCATTTCTTGGGAAGCGGTGTTGATAGATTTTACACAAGAAAGTGTGGACTTGACCTGGGATCGAAGGGATCGAACCCACGACCGAGAAATCCTACAAAACTTTATAGGTCTTTGAGTACACCAATTAACTACAGTCCATCAAATCTAAGAAGTACCTTTTGACGTTTCACTGTTTTCTATTAAATTAGCTTTATAGAGGCGTAATTAAGACTATTTTTATTAGCTTTCCTGTAAAATAATTGAATTATGAAGCTATTTTTATTTTAACATAACATAAACAATTTTCATACAAAAAATAAAATTCTAAATGTACTACGTTTAGAACCGTCAAACGGTACTTCTTAGATTTGATGGACTGTAATCTGATGATTAGGTACTTACAATCACGAGGGTACCACGCGATATCATCGTGAAGACCTGTAAACAATCGTGTAAAGCGAATAAACGTTGTAATCTTCTTAAAATTTATTAACACTTGTAGTCTTAGATGCTAAATATTAAGCTAAATATTTATGATGTGCATAATAACCTAAATACCTATTTTAGGTATTGCTAAATCTGGCTTTGTATTTTCTATTTCTACCATATTGTCTTCCTATTATTAAGATCTTAATTAGGTATCTACAACAAATTTACCTATACCAAATTACTATTCAACCAAAGTTCCTTAAGGCTGGCTGTTCACTCATTGGTATATCTAGAACTATTTTGCAGGAGAATTGGACCCTGATATGTGGTTTTATTTGAATTGATATTAAATCAATACCTAACCCAGCATACTCGAATGGGCACCACTCTATTCTATATGGTGTTATCTATCTGTTAGTTAAGAGCTATTTATTTACTAAATAATATTTTACAGCCAAGCAAAGTTTTCTATTCATTAATGAGATCATTTCTATAATTTACAGTGACGAGACAAAGGCAATTTGGGCAGCAATCAGGGCGCTTCTGCAGGACGGCTCCTTGTTGAGGAATTATGATAAAGCATTCGATGATATAGCAGCAGACACCACAAGAAGGTAAACACTAAACTAGAACGTAGTTTTAATGATAACATGATGAAGAGTACGAACTAGATTATGCAAGAAGACGTGCAGTTTAAGAGGTAACTTAAACTTAGGTCAAAATTTCCTTTCTTCTGAGTGAAACCAACATTTTCTTAATTATCTTAGTAAAGAAAACATAGCAACTTGGTCCTTCCAGATTAAAGCAGGATATTTAATGCAGAACAATTCTGTTAAGTACTAAATTCAAAAGGGTCTAAAAAGAAGAGAACTTCCGCAGTCTCCATAAACTGTAATTTCTACTTTACTTGCAGATTAGGCGATCTGCGTCACGCAGAAAACGCCTTAAATGAGGAATTAGAGACGGAGATATATCGATGGGCTATAGAAACCATCGGCATGATGATCTTCGGAATCAGACTAGGGTGTTTGGACGGGCCGGTTCATATACCAACAGCTGAAAACCAGTAAGTTGTTGTAATTATGGTCATTGCATAGGGTTTATGTATAAATGTGATTTATAGATTCCTCTTGTTATAAGAAATTGAATGAATTTTCTTGAGGTACATACTTATAAGTAATAAATTTTATTGTTTTAATATCCAATAAATGATGGTACGGTCTTTTGGCGTCATATTTTTCCTGGTGAGCGCTAACTAGCTACGTCCCTATTTTTCACGAAATTAGAAATAGAAATAGAAAAGAAACCCATATTTCTTCACAGGACACCAGAAAATACTTCCCTAGATGATGAGATACAGGACCGGTGCTCCCTTTCCAAGAAATGCCTGGAAGAGCTAACTCCAGCAGAAAGGCTAGTCAGGTGCAGCCGTGAGATAGCTGATGGAAGCTATCTAGTACGCAGCGAGGGTACTCTGAAGTCTGATAGTTGTACCTTCAATGCTGCGCTCAAGGCTTTTGATAGGCAATTCAGGTAAGACTACCGACTATCATTCAAAACCGTCACACTTACCTTCAACTTCAACAATTTAGGACTAATGATTGCGCTGATGGGTACTATTTGATTTGATTTATTTAATCCCCTTTTCCTATTCAGGATTTCACTTTATTTACTTCATATGGCATAAGTTACGACTTTCAAAGCAAAGATATATTTTTAATATCTGTGTAGGTACTAATCTAAAGACAGGAAAATGTTACGGCTTTGTTAAAACCTTAGAAAATTTAAAACGGAACTGGTATTGCTTGCGATCTTCTCTATCGAGGTACATGAACAGTTTGTATGCATAAACTGTTCAAGTTTAGTGTTTGTGAGCAGCTTTAATACGCTTGTGCATTTGCAAAGACGGTTCAACTTTTACATGTGTGCTGTACGTGGTTACCTCGCCTTCCCCAAAAACTAGCAGAAACAATTTAGTACTAGAAGTTGCGTATCACACCTCCCGCATTAAATACTCTAAGGTTATAGCGATACCTAATCAGGTTTCATAACTACTAGAATAATATATTTGTAATTTGTTTGTTTTTTCTCCAGTTTGACCGAGCACTTCTTACTGAAGGCACTGGATAAGCTGAACTCCGACACTCTGTGTCCAGAACAAGTTCTGCTGGATAAACTGAGGCCTCTGCAGCGACGGACACTGCCGCTAGCTGCTGATATACTGCTGGCAGGAGTTCATCCAGTAAGTCGGTGTGCTATTATTTCACTACCCTAAGTAAACTGATTCAACTTGATCTCCCGATAATATAACATGCTAACCAGGTTGCAAGGGGCCGAATTCAAATCTTTGTTGGAGTCTAACTCATAACTGGAATTCTAATGCTTAATTGCATAGTATCCACTGCAGGACAAAGGCCACTCCTAAAGCTCACCACTGAGCACGAGCGACGGCTACACTCATCCAGCTCAAACTCACAGAGATTGTCTCTCCACCTAGTCTGAGTCCTATACTACTTTTGTCAAATGTCTATTGCATGCCGTGTCCTGTAGAAGACAATAGACTTAAAGCTACGAGAACTTATTAGAAGGCAAATTTAAAACCTCTCTTTTGTCTCTATGATGTCTCCCGTTTTACCTGGAGGGAAGTGGACAATGTAACATTCCAACTCCTCTTATCATTTTTCTGATTTAATACATGCGAGATCCAAGACAGTTTAGGTGTCCCGGGACTTGGCTTGGTTCAAAACCAGAGTCTCTTCACGGAGCCGCTGTCGATCCTGGCTTACAGGAGTAGCAATTACGTAGCAATGGCGGGATTGCGGTGGTGAGTTAAGTCATGCATTACAAGTAACTTAATTTTTTCCAGCTTGCTCAAACAGCTTTGAACATGTTCTACCAACTATCTCTTCACGCCGCCCGGCAACAGCGTGCGCATGACGAAGTCCACTGGTCTATTGTATCGAGGGAAGAAAACGGGGAGTCCCCGGAGTTGCCGTACATAGCCGCTTGTGTTAGAGAGGCTATGAGGCTTCATCCGGCCACTGGGGGTGTGGTGAGGAGGAATAGGGAGGATATTATAGTAGGGGGATATGAAATTCCTGCTGGGGTGAGTTAAAATTACGACACCCTCCAAATTTTATTTTTAATCTGTAATAGAGGTATTAGAAATTAAAAATAAAATCTAGAGGGATTTTTGAATTGTTTGAGGATGCTGTCTGTGGGAGATGACATTTTCATGGAGTGTAGGTAGGTAATTACTACTTGTAGCCACAAAATTATAGTGGTACGGATTTTTTTGTGTGCGGGTTTGATTTTTACTTGAACAAGATCTTTTTAAGAATTGATTTATAAGATTTATAAGATAAATAAAATAATCATAATAATAAATGAAGAAATAAGGTCATTTTCTACGAATTTCAAATGTAAAGCGTGTATTTTAGTCTAGACTGACTGTTCTATTTCTACAGATATAAAAAATACTTGTCTTAGAAACGAGACTTGCAATTTTATCACAATGCAGACGATTTGTTTTAGGGACTTATCCTTCAAAATCCTAATATATTTTCTGAACCAGCATCACAATGAAATAGAATAATCATTGCGTTTTCTCGTCTTCAACTCATTTGTATGTATTTGCGAGGAAATGTTGCAATCTCAGTAATTGCACAGAGCAGAGCTGTTATAAAGTATCTCTTTGTTCAGCTTTGCATCAAGTCCATATCTTTTACATAAAAGTTTGTGCTTTATACAAATTGTTTTTAAGTTAGAGCGTAAAAGAGTTTGCGGAAAAGGGCGTATTTTCTTTCTTTTCTGAGTATCAAAGGCGACGACGTAGACATGAGAGGATTATGTTAGTAATGTAAATGTAAAGTAGATCCGCAGTATTATCTGTACCCATCGCTGAGATAACTATGGGTTGTTGGGGAACAGAGGTAAAATGTTTCGGGAGATAGGACACTGACTAAGGGAGAAAACAGGACTCTCACTCCAGCTCGTACCTGGTCCAAAGGTATAAAGGTGCTATTCAACGAGGCAATTCAGCCAGCGTGTGTGGATTAAGGCCTAAACTCTCTCAACTCGTAGGGTGAAAGAAAGAGACCCATGCCCAGTTGTGGAACACTAAAAAGGGTTAAAATGAAAATGAATTATAAAATAAATACTAGGGTTACCACCCCCAATATTTATTACGGATTGTTATTCCTAAATAGTTGCAGTTCAATTTGAATTTCGATTCTGTGTGTTTTACTAAATTTCTTCCTTAGTTAACCAGTAAAGAAGGAAATTGAAGTCAATTTATAATTGCCTTTAATTTCCTTCAAGTGCTTCAATCGCTACGTCTTTACTCGGCTCCGTCGAATTCTCCACATTTTTTTTCTGTTGGTCTTCAGGATATTCATACTTCATTGTTTCCTTTACAGGTGGATATAGTCTTAGCTCATGGTGTAACCAGCAAATCAGAGAAACAATGGGGAAGAGCCGACGCTTTCGTTCCCGAGCGGTGGTGCAACGAGGGTTGGGGGCCGCTTAAGGCTTCTAGAGCCCATCCTACAGCCTCAATGCCCTTCGGAGAGGCTTGCCCAGGGACTGGAGTAGTCGGCAAAATGTTAACAGCTTTAAATACTAGAGTTTTAGACAAGTATAGGTTAGAATGGCACGGGCCTGCGCCTCGAATGGCGACAGTAGGCGTGAATAGAATGCATCCCCCTTATTATTTTGTTTTTCAAAACGCTGCGTAGGTTACAAACGTGATATTTTTGTTTCTATAAGAATTAGATAGGTTATAATGTAATTTTAAATTAAATTACGTTTTTAAAGAAGCGTAATGAGCCGAATTATTATGATGGTTAACTTTTAGGGATCAAATCGTATTTACTTTTAAAAACACGAATGTATACTATTTTATTAAAATGTATTTGTTGGACGTATGATTTTTATTTCATAGTTAATAGTTAATAACATGTTCCTACCCATTGGCTACAGCGACCAGGAGATAATAGAGCCCAGCGTATGCTTAGAGCGCGTGACCTGTGGTGGAGCAGCAGTACAGGTCTCGCCTTAGGTCGTGCGTTCGATTCACGGTCGTGCCCTCGCATCTTTGGGTGAATTGTTTCATCTCTGCTGCTCAATATCGGTAAAGGACAACATCGTAAGGAAACCGGTATGTCTAAAAACTAATCATTCTAGGACATGTGACATCCACCAACAGGCACCTGGTAAGCGTGTGTGGATTAAGGCCTAACCTCTTAGCCCAATCGAATTAGATGGAAAACAGGCTTGAGATTTACAAAAATTCCAAGCAGTAAATTTCCTTCGGAATTCGGTGGGGTGGGTCACTGGTAGTCTAAATTCAAAAAGTAGGGGTACCAAAGTTTTCACTTCAGCCGCCATCTTGATTTAAAGGGTTTTTTTTTGTATCTTGAATAACTCATGTATTTACAATTTTAGGCGAAAAATTGTGATGAACAAAGTTGTTTAAAATTAAATTTCCTACAATTTTTTTGTTGCTAATTTTTTTGTAGGATCAATATTTTTCGATTTATACCCGACGAGAGGGGGTGAATTTTTGGTTATCGAACAACTCTTTTATTTTCAATTTTACGCGAAAAATTGTATAAACAAAGTTGTTTAAAATTGAATTTCCTACAACTTTGTTCTCATCAACTTTTTTGTAGGATCAATATATTTCGATTTATACCCGAGAAGAGTGGGGGTAAAATCTTATCATTGTATTATCACATTTCTTCTCAATTTCACGAGAAAAATTATAATGAACAATGTTGTTTAAAATTAAATTTCCTACAATTTTAATTTTTATTTTTTTTTTATTTTTTTAAATTTTAATTTTTTCCAATCCTACAATTTCCTACAATTTCATTTTTTTAATTGTAAAAAATATACTGTTCGATAAGCTGATTATTTACACCCCTCTTTTCCTTTACCGTGAACGTGCGTCCCAAAAATATACACTTTAGAAAAAATCGGAATCATAATTATAGCAAATAACATTTTTCGCACATCAAATTTACAACGACAATCAGCAAAAAAAACAATCAGAAAAAATAATCGTACAACATCAATAATATACACGATCATAGAATACTTCAGTTCACCCCCCTCTCGTCGGGTATAAATCGAAAAATATTGATCCTACAAAAAAATTAGCAACAAAAAAATTGTAGGAAATTTAATTTTAAACAACTTTGTTCATCACAATTTTTCGCCTAAAATTGTAAATACATGAGTTATTCAAGATACAAAAAAAAACCCTTTAAATCAAGATGGCGGCTGAAGTGAAAACTTTGGTACCCCTACTTTTTGAATTTAGACTACCAGTGACCCCCCCCACCGAATTCCGAAGGAAATTTACTGCTTGGAATTTTTGTAAATCTAAAATCCTAATTCGATTGGGCTATCTCAACTCGTAAGATAGTTGGAAAAAGACCCGTGCTCAGCTGTGTGCACGCACGGTTTAGTGTCCAACATGAAGAAAGGGTTAAGGTGTACCTATGCTTAAAGATAGGAAAACTTTGTAAAGAGAGTCCTTGACCTCACTCAGCCTGTTTTGATCGGGCAGATTGACACGACTGGGACCGACGACGTCTTCCCAAGGTACAAGATTTTTAATATACTTAGTTGCATCCACAGCAAATGATATTTAGGTAGGCCGTACGTACGTGTAAGATGTTTTATTTTCTGTGTACAATAAAATACTTACCATGATTGAACCTACCCACACATGATGGAAACTCCTCGATAAAACCCGACATTCTATTTTCAATTCTGCACAACAATCAAATTCTCCCTAGAGATTTGAGACACAGCGATACCACAGCTCTCACCCTTATAAATTCAAATTTGTGAGGATGGATTTTAATTAGCTACTCTTTTACTAAACAAGATAAAAAAATTGGTTGCCTGTAAAGTCGGTATACGGGCGAAAGTTTTTCGTGACAACGACTTTGAGTGGTAAAATAATTTTAATGTGAATATTCATTCGTATAGTAGGAAGAAGGATGAAATCTCTCTCTCGCTCTTAGGCGGGCTAACCATGCCCGAGTGGAAGGGACGCGTGCCTCTCACTCGCTCTCATTGTGAGCGCATAACGTGAGCGGAGCGTAACGCAGTTTCTTGAAGTGTCACCCGGCAAACCAATTTATAAGACGTTGTCACGTCAAAATTTAACAAGAAAACCGATTTTAAAGAAAAGAACAGATTCTGATTAATTTTCCCGCCAAAAAAAAATAGGTAACCATAAAGTGCGTAGGTACCTATAAATAATTCTTAGCCGTTACTGAAATAACAACAACCAGTTATGTGAGAAGTATGCATTTATGACAACTTTCATAAGAGCTAGCGAAATAATTATGTTTCTCTGGGCATGAGTGTTTAGTCTTTGGACTCAGCTATCCTCCTTTTCAAATTCGGTTCAAAAACAGTTAAGACTTTATAAAACTTTTTAATTTCAACAGACTCCTTTTATTTGAAAGAAGTTTGTTTTTATGAAAATTCTGTTTTTTTTTGTTAATTTTCTTGTCTTTCTATCCCTTTCTCTGGGTATGAGTGTTTAGTCAGTTAGTCTGATCAAAACGTAAGCGCCTCCTTTTAAATTCGGTTCAAAAACAGCCAAGACCAAAGAGCATATAAGGCTCAAAATCACCAAGGTTGCGAATTCCAAGATTGGTTTTATGCCAAAAAAATTTTTAAGATATAATGATGACTCTTGGTTTATACTGTTGCAAAATTTGTATATTACTAAACTTTGACAGGGCAGCGCACAGAACTCTATACTTTTTTTGCAATATTGCTTTTTAGCAAATGTCTTGCAGAAAAACATCAATTCGGGAACGTTTTTCTAAGTTTCATAAAACGAACAAAAACAAAACAAAGTACATAACTTATGCATTGTTTAATAACATGGGTATATTTAGTATCTATATTATATAAGCAATAATGAACAAAATGCATACAAAATCTTCTACAAGTGAAGTACGCCAAAAAATGAAATAAGTTGCTATTTCTGTGTCTATATTTTAGGAAATTTCAAAATATTCAAAACTCTTTTATTTGAATAACGTTACATGAAGAAAATAAAAGTTCTAGGGTTGTATAAACCATGATTTTTCTAAAAAATAGCTTAATTTATGCGCATTTTTTTGAAATATTGTAGTGTTCCCGGCAATGATCAACCGTTCCCGGAATGAAAAAAATGTTACCAAAATGATGACGTTGAAATTATAAGGTATAAGTAAAGAGATATTTAAATTGTAAACAACAATTTAAATAAAAAAATCGTTTATTTATATTGCCGTATTACTTGCACTTATGGAAAATTACTCTTACTATTAATATTTTTTTCTTAAAATGGTTTTAACATTTTCATAAACAAACCTTATTATCCAAACTTTATTATTTTTCGAAAACACCAATATCATTGTCAAGTTATCGAGTTTTTTCTGTTTTGAGCAATGGTGTTGGGATAATACGGGTTCCAGTTTGAATTTTCTCATATTGTTACGCATAGATCTCAAAAAGGTTACTAAAATTTCTCCAACATTGTCCGCAATATATCTGAAGCAAGTATTGGGCTTCTCAGTAGGAAAAGGAGAGATCCCAGAGGATACAAGATTTGGATGTATATTGTCTTTACCATATGATGTACTTGCTTCAACATCAATCTGTTTATCTTTAAACTGCTGAGGAAGAGTTAATGCCATTAAATCTTCATCTTCTGAGGAAGATGAGCTATATACAGATTCATAAATGCTTACTCTATTCTTTAATTTTAAATAGTTATCTGTTATTATGTGCTCTTCGTCAACAGGAGATTCAATTTCAGGCATTAACACATCCCCAGGTTCAACTGCACAAACTTACGTTACAAAAAAGCTTGGATAGTTTTAACTCTTTATGGAATGTTCAATCACGTCGTCATCTGGGATTACCTTTACTTTTTTCAACTTTAGCATTTGCCTTTTCTCTTTGGAACTATCCTTTTGAACTTAGATAAATTAAAAAAAGAAAAATATGGCACAAGAACACGGCGCGCAGTCTTTCTAAAATGAGTCCAACGGACTCACCGACACTCAGTCACACGCGGACTATCGAGTAGACGTGTCGACACATCTCATTAATTTTAGGTTTTGTGCTTATAAACAAATCAAAATGCCTTCTTGTGTGTTTAATAAATGCTATAATCACTTAAGAAACAAAAATAAGACAGACGGGATTACATATCACGCGAAAGTACACCCAAAAGTCTTAGTTTCATAAAAAATATTACTTAAATTGTTGTTTGCTACGCCGTTTGTGAGAGTGAGATATATAATGCAAAACAGACATGAAAGATAGAGGCAACGCACACGCTTTGCCCGTTATAGTATTTCGCTGCTACAATGTTATTTATATTCAACAGCACGGCTATTGTGATTTCGCTTGCATGCTGTGTGGGGCCATATCTCTGTCCTTTTCTATTGTTCACTCTAAATATCTAATTGTGATTACATATATTACGTGTGTTTCTCGTTGCATGTACCTAGTTGTGCACAGAGACCCAGGTTTAGTGATTGCGTTATTAGAGCGTACCGTATCTTCCTTTTCTTGATTTATCAAAGCTTTTGAAACAATTTTTTTATTTTTTTTTCCTTATCAGTAGTCTCCATTACGCTGCAATTAAAAAGCAACGAATTTGTAAAGTAAATGAATAAAAAATCGTAAGCGAATCATCTTTGGAAACGATAATTATCATTCCGGGAACTCAACACTCATTTCGGGAACGTGTCCTCATGTCTGGGAACGTTCCCGAAATGATCGTTCACGAAATGACGATTTCAAATAAGCGCGCGCTTTGATTATACAACGGTCATCTTCAATGCAACAAAACTTCGTCAATAGTAAAATATTTGAGGTTACTTCGTTATATCGAGTCGTAAAAATGAATTTTATCAATAATTCAATGTAATAGACACGTTCACGAATTGACGGACTATTGATGTACGCATAACGAATAAACAATTGAAAGGTACTTACCACTTAAATATAATTTATTTAACGAAAAATACACTGACAGCCGGCTTTGTTATTGTTTACTTCTTATATTGAAGTTTAAAACTGAATGGCAGCGTTGACTTAAAGTGATTTTTGTTCGATTATCGATGCGTTCACTGAAATGACTTATGCGCTGTTGGACAAACTATTTTTGCATTTATATAATTAAAAAAATATATATTTTAAAGTATTCTTTTCAAAACTAGATTTTGTATGAAAAATACGGTATATTAAGTAATGACAAGTGTTAAATATCTTAAATTATTCATTGGTATTTTTGTCTTGTCGTTGAAGATCATACATTTGGACGCGTTCCCGAAATGACTTTCTTTGCATTTATATCGATTTATTTTAAAAATTTACTTCTATAATAAATTGTATTGTTTCATGTACACACGAAATAGGTTGGTTGTAGTATTTTATTATTATTACTTTTTTAATAAACTCAAAATTTAAGACATTAATTTGCTAGCAAAGCCAATTCTACACCTTGGTGATTTTGAGCCATAAACGCTTGCCAAGACTTTATGATTGAATGAAATTTCAATGGACTCCTTTTATTTGAAAGAGGTTTGTTTTTATGAGAACTTGTTTTTTTTTGTTAATTTTCTTGCTTTTCTATCCCTGCACCTAAGTTTATAAGTCCCCGAAGGTTCATTCGCTATTTCACGATAACAGTCAGGAGAGAAACCTTTACATAAACCGCAATCAACCCGACAGTAAACCAAAAAACAATTTGGTTGACTACGTTTCACTTTATAGGACAACATTTATAGGGCCACAAGGATAGGGTCAACTTGTGAAAAATGTACAAATACTCAGTGCAGCCCCCTGAGAACATTTTCACTGAGTAGAAACGACCTTAGCATTTACGAGGGCGCAGTATATGAAATGTGAAGTGCTTAGGGTAAGGTAGGAAGTTGAGATGGCTTGACATTTCTTATAATTTAATAATAAACTTCTAGTTTTATTTATATGTATGCTATACCTACCTACTAAATAATTTGCATGCCCATTTGCTCCGGCAAAACATAGAGAACTGTTTCTAATTTTTTTTACAACATCTGTAGAGCTATACCTAATCATCACCCATTTCGGCAGAGCAATAAATAATTTGAATTTGAAATTTGAGTCGTCGAGTCCTTATGTGTGAATATCCTTACTTACGTTACTGCCTCGGTGGTATAGTGGTGAGTTCGCTTAATAACGGCGAGGTCCCGAGTTCGATTCCCGGGTCGAGAATCGAGAATGTTGAGGTCTTATTTAAGGTCCCATACGTAATAAGGTATTACGTAACTAAGGAAATTTGGACAAAACATAGCGGGCGAAAGTGGGCGAGATTCACCTCTACCTATACCTTCGGTTTATACAGGCGCGACGCTTTGTAGGTATGTTCGTTATTCACCCGTTCCACACCATACCTACTATTTTATTAGAAAATTAATCGACTACAATATTATTATTGTTCTTACACTTGCAAAGAAAATTTCCTGTACCTCTATCTAGTTTAATTCTGTTGCCTCATATCAATTGTTGCGCCAAACAAGCAATTTCAAGAAAAATTATAATATTACAGTCCATCAAATCTAAGAAGTACCGTTTGACAGTTCTAAACGTAGTGCATTTAGAATTTTATTTTTTGTATGAAAATTGTTTATGTTATGTTAAAAATAAAAATAGTGTGAATTACGCCTCTATAAAGCTAATTTAATAGAAAACAGTGAATCGTCATACGGTGCCTAATTCTTAGATTTGATGGACTGTAACTATTCAAATACCTAACAAAAAACTAAAAATTCTTGCCGATTCCGAATCACTCCACCCCAAAATTGACATAACTATTATCCACAAACACCGATTTTATCGGACACGAATCGCGATCAAGTCAAACGGTTTAGCCCGACCACAGATAATATAATACTATACTAGGCCCGACCAACCAACGAGCTTGGATTTCTTATTTCTTTTCACATTACACAATTCGATTGGCGTTTTAGTAAAATTGTATCGTGTGGAAGGGAAGGACATAAAATTTCAAAGAGATCTAGTTAAGTTTAGGTATTCATAACAAGCTTTCACGAAAGGTCTGTGGAATCTGTCATTTAGAATAAAAAAAAAGATTTTACTCTAACTAAACACGCTAAAAGAAACAAGAATTTACGCTAACGCGATCATGTAGGAGCAGCGGTGGCGCAGCGGTACGGGCCTTGCCTTAGATTTATAAGCTCGCGGGTTCGATTCCCAGTCGTGCCCACATCTTTGTGTGAATTGTTTCATCACCGCTGCTCAATATCGGTAAAGGAATACATCGTGAGGAAACCGGCACGTTTAAGAACTAATCGCTCGAGAACACGTGACACCCACCAACCCACACTTGGCCAGCGTGTGTGGATTTAGGCCTAAACTCTCTCAACTCGTAAGATAGTTGAGACTAGACCCGTGCCCAGTAGTGAGACAGTAAAAAGGGTTTAGGTGATCATGTAGCAAACTTACTCCAGATTTATGTTACTAGGCGTTTGTACTGCACAACAAAACAATACAAGCATAGTCTCATCTCTCTCTAATCATCTCTAATGCCCAGATTACACGAGGCTAGTTTTTCAAGCTAGGATAGCAAGCTAAATCTGTACTAAACTGTCCTAGCTTGCTGACCTGGTTTGGAACATGCTAGTTCTGTTTACATGAGCTTAGATTTAAGCTAGGAGAAACAAGCAAAACGCGTGGTTCCTGCTCACTGGCCAACTGAATACTAGCTTCGTCGGCCACATGAAGCTAGTACACGTAAGCCAGGATAGTAAAACCAGTGGTGGGGGGCGCTACTAGCCTAGAAATCAAGCTAGTTTTGTCTACACGAGGCCAGAGGTACTAGCTTGCTAGCTTACTGACACTAGCTTGCTATCCTAGCTTGAAAAACTAGCCTCCTGTAATCCGGGCATAAACGATAGAGATAGATAGTGCTTGTAACATGTTTTCTTGTGCATGTTTCGCTAGTGGAACAGTGTTAATGGTAAAAAAAAGACAATGCTTGATTACGGTATGTATATTTTCATTTAATATAAAAATTATAGATATCTACTAATATTACCTACTCCTATATTTACAAATGGCAAACAATATGTTACGATTCCAAAATAAGTAAATAAATGATATAGTTACAAACAATTTCAATAATATAATTGCTCTGGCTTATTGCTCTCTTTTCAAAATAGTTATAGTATATTTTGATTCCCAAGATGGCGTCTGAAAAATTGTTACTTACTTCACAACTATATTACAAGTCCATCAAATCTAAGAAGTACCGTTTGACGTTTCACTGTTTTCTATTAAATTAGCTTTATAGAGGCGTAATTCACACTATTTTTATTAGCTTTCCTGTAAAATAATTGAATTATGAAGCTATTTTTATTTTAACATAACACAAACAATTTTCATACAAAAAATAAAATTCTAAATGTTTAAAACGTTTAGAACTGTCAAACGGTACCTCTTAGATTTGATGGACTGTAATTAGCCTTGAGGCAACACGTTAGGACATTCTAGAAAAAGCAAAAACTACAAGCTATACATTTCCAGTATATGCTGATTTCACATTGTATAGGATTTTCGTAAAACGAGCGGTCAGCTTATATTGGTTTTGTATAGCTTGATGTGTAGCCGTGTGTACAAATCAACACGTGTACAAAAAAACTGATCGCATAGTTACATTTCGATTGGTCGAGTGACGTCCCATGTGCAATCGGAATGACAATTTTTTTTTTGTTTTGTCCGTCAGATATATAAATTAAAAATATTAGACACGTATTTTTCTTTCTTTGTGTGATTAAAGATTACGGCGTATAAGCGAAATCTCGAATGACGTCACACTTAGGTAAGTTTTATACCTGTGTATGACGTTACTTTTATACCTCTGTATGACGTTACTTTTATACCTCTGTATGAAGTAAGTTTCATACCTCTGTATGAAGTAAGTTTCATACCTCTGTATGACTTAAGTTGCATACCACTGTATGACTTAAGTTGCATACCTCTGTATAACTTAAGTTGCATACCTCTGTATGACTTAAGTTGCATACCTCTGTATGACCTAAGTTGCATACCTTCGAATAAAGTTAGTTTCATACCTCTGTATGTGAAGTGCACTCCCATTCCATAACTTGAATGCATTATTATAGCTATATTGTTTCATTTCATTGATAACGCACTAAATACGTGTCTAACATTTTTTTATAATCTTACTTACGGACTAATTTAAATACGATTTATCATACCTTGTCGTCATCCGTATTCACGCCCATCGTTTCGCCCGACACGATCTCACGAGTTTAACAGTTCCTTAGTCCTAACTCTAACCACTGAGAAGTACATGGCAGTTATCCCCTGTATCGAGAAATGCCACGTGCTTCTGAGTAATCACGTTTCAATAATGTAAGAAAATCACGAGAAAGCGGCAGTCACAATCTACCCGACCTATAGGCCGACCGTTTAACTCGCGCATCGCCTATCGCCAAGATTCTGACTCCTCAAGCTGCACAGACAGTGATGATGATTCAAGCGATATGGATATTAGTGACGAATAGTCTTACATTACTTTTATCCGTGGTTAAATAGTTCTTTATGAGATTTAATTAATGTTTCATGACTTGTACCTTCAGATGGCGATACGCGAGTTAAACGGTCGACCTATATGTTGGTAGTTATTTGCCAACGCCCTATTTATCCTATCCCAAAATGGATAGGTTGACCTTTAGAAACTTTGATATCAAAATTTTGGCAGTTGCAAATATTGCAATGCAAATATCCGTGGTATTGAATATTGGAAGACTAATTTCCACTCACAACATGATCACTGATTTTTCACAGTACCACAGTTTATTTCAAATGGTTTTAACACATATCCCAGCCATACATTCAACGCCAATTATATAATTAAAAATTCAGATCTAATAGCTTTATAGTTTTGAATTTTATCATTGCACAATGTTTTGTCTGACATAAGTTGATTACCTAACAAAAAATCTGTACTTATAGAAATATATTCGACGAAATAGATTAGAGCTCCTTCAAATTATACATGATCCAACAATTGCATAATGTGAAAAAGCTCTTAATCATTAAAGTTTAATATTTAAAGTCATCAGCTATACATGATAAAAACCAGAGTGCAATCATCTGATTCTCTTCAATCATCTTTAATCGTCGCGGATTCGAATCCCGTGCTGGATTTTCTTATTTCTCAGCAAGTCACACTATGGACTAGAACTGGGAAATTAGAAAGAACTATTTTTAGTCTTGCAAAAAGAAATCTGTCCTTGAAAGAAGAAAAAATTAGGGCCACTTTCTGGGTTAAATTAGAAGTTTAAAATAATGAAGTAATCTTAAAATAAGGGTTTCGTCTTAACCTTTTGTGGTTAGGAACCCTAAAAATATAAGACTTGAAAGTATTAGTTTCGCCCAATTTACGGTAGAATGTATTTAATTGACATAGCTATGGCCCTATATGCATGTATGACTGATGACTTAAAACCTTCTATTTGAAATTAACTCAAATGCAGTAACTCAATAGATTGTACATTTTATTACTAAACCAACAGCAGTCGTGCTTAGAACCTTTGATATGTACAGGAAGTTATTAATATTATATAGTTGCCCTTACATCTATACTAATTACACAAAATGTGTTATATTTCTTTGTCTTTTTACATAGAATGTTCTAAATTTTAGAACATTTTCATATATATAATCATAGATTAAAGTATGTAGATTCTTCTTGTGTACATTTATTTAACACAGTTGTCAATAGAAATTAGACTGGTCATATTTGAAGTGACTGCATCGTTATTATGAACGGCAATAGGCTCGCCCCCGGCAATACAAGGGTGACAATATACATTGTGTTATGCAGAGCGCTAAGTGCGAATTATCTCGTAAACATAACGCATGACGACTGCGTAAGCACGGCATTTGCTTGGAAAAAATGTACAGCGTCTCTATCAGCGCGTTTTTGAAATATTTTTCATCATCATTCCCCTCGCCTTTTTCCCATTTCTATTGGGGTCGGCTCCCAGTCAAACCTGATGCGGCTAGCTACAAGAATTATACGAGCGACTGCCATCAGACCTCGAAACCCGTAGGGAACCAGTACCCGAGATGGTTAGACCAGGTGTCAGATTATATTGGCTTCTGACTACATGTAACGATTGTCATAGATGTGTTAAATGTGTTTTTGAAATATATTTATCTAAACAAAATGACAGACTTACGTACTCGCGGTACACGTTTGTTTCACAGTGAGAATCTAACCCACGACCTGCGGCGCGAAAAGCAAGTGTCTTACCAACCCGTTGTGTCATTAACAAATAAAAAAATGTCTGCTATAATTATACAAACAAAAATTATCTACATAGTTCAACCTAGATCATAATACAGTTACGAATCATTATTGCCGTAGAATTAAGTAGTTACTTACCTACATCTATAGGATGATAAGGACAAAATTAAGTCTCTACTATAAGGCAGATTTCTATACATTAAGCATTCCAATCTATTTGCAGTTTTTACAAGTTTAGGCTTAGATGTGTTACCAATGTGTTAGCTTTGTTATAAGAGAAAATGCGAAAAAAAATAAAACAGATTAAACTACGTTATCGAACATCTTTGTATTGTGCATTTATTATAAAAAAATTAGGCGAAAACAGTGGCATAAATAGCTTGTGAGAATTTGAGCTCTAAGTTACCAAATATACTCGCAATGGGCCTGAGGTCACCCTCATGAGTGATACATAGTGATAATAATGATTAAGTCACCTTATAAAGGAGGAGGTTATTGGTTTGTTTGTATGTTTTGGCTTAATTTTTACTTAGAACATTATAACTGTACGAGATACTTTTTTTTTGTTAAAATACAACATTGAATAACTGTGTATTATCCCAAATAAATAAATAAATAACAATGACTTAAAGACCATGATTTCTCAACTTTATTATATTCAGTGCCAACTTTACGAAAATATACCATTTTATAGCATCTGTGACACCTGCCCATTTGAAGTATTTACTTGTTATGTACTTCCAAAGACTAGGTTTAAACCAAAAATGTTCACTTTCTCTTTTAACAAAGCTTGTCCTGCAACACGGTATGACCAAATTCACACTTCCCTTGACACTGTTGCTTCTCATATAATACAATATTCACAATTTGAAACATATACGTACATTATATAAATTTCCTGTACAAATGTACCTATTACTTAGTTGAGTATGCTGGAGTTATTGACATAGATCACAATATTACACAACTTTAACGTAGTGGTCAACATTTTCATACAAATTCAACATTACCATTTTTAACACCTGACGCAAAAACAACGCGACAGTGTGTAATAAGTTTAACGTGTATGTGTGTGGCGTCGTTACTCACGAGCAGACGAACTAATCTTGATTTTCTTTTTTTTTTTAATAGCCCATTTAAAAAAAAAGAATAGTCTAACAGTGTAAGAATTGTTCAAATCAGACTAGTAGACCTCGCCTGCCGATCGCGACCGTAGACCAGTGTAAAAGCCTTTAAAAATAATGAAAAGTGAAAAGAAATTATAGTAGGATGAAACCCATTAGAAAAGGAGGGAAATATTATAAAAATAATTTACGGGCGATCTGAGGTCGTGAAGGGGTTGGGGGTGAGTTTTTAAGGGTAAAAAACGGGTTTACTCGATTTCCGGCAAAACTAAAAGTCCTATCGAAAAAAGTCAAATGGCAAAGTTGTAGATAATAAAAAGATCTAAAACTTTTGTATTTTCACTTCACTTTTTTCACATAACCTCAAAATTTATGTGAAAAATTGAAAAAACCAAATTTTTGGTTTTTTATTATTATCTTTTACAGTTATTTTTTTTAACGAAATTTTGTGAAAACTTACCTTTTAATGTCCCAAATACGCTGTAATTTATTTGATTAAAAATATTTATTTTTTCACCTTATTTTGAATTAATATCGAAAAAACACCCTATTTTTCAATCGAAAATTCACCCGTCATAATATCAGCTTTTTTCAAAAAGTTGGTATGGTTTCTGTTCGTTGAAATCTCTACTTTCCGATGGTGAAAAAAAAAAAAATGTTACTATGGTAAATCTTCTCAGAAAATGCAAAAATTCAAAAAAAACTTGAGTTCGAAAATTTTGTTTTTATCATTGTAAATAATTTTGAGCTATTTATTAAAATTTACACTTCAATTACTCGAAAAACGGTAGATTACATGTGACGTTAATAACAAAAAATATTGCAAATAAAAATATACTACTATAATTCACAAACAATTAAGTTAATTAAATTAATATTTAATAAGACATCTACAATATTTGGAGAAAGTAGTCTAATTTTCTTTAAATTATATGCGTAGATG
Organism: Meganola albula; assembly: GCA_936450015.1. NCBI lineage: Eukaryota > Metazoa > Arthropoda > Insecta > Lepidoptera > Nolidae > Meganola > Meganola albula. The sequence goes on along the minus strand of OW388155.1, from coordinate 3,227,814 downwards.
CCTATTTATAACTATTTTGAGATAAATTATATATATACCTGAATAAATATACCTGAGTGACCTACGAAAAATTGTAGCCCATCAAAAGGTATTTCGTGGAGAAGTGGGGAAGGGGCTAGGCGAGTCTGGGTCTTACTACATACATACCTACTATTATATACTATATATTTCGTAGCAGCTGTTACAACTGCTAACCTAACCAGTATACGAAAGACAGTACAGTATACAACATCGTTTATACAAATACATGTGCACGCTGAGTTTCTTGAAGATAATTGTGACAAGTTTTAGATCTTTTTATTATCTACAACTTTGCCATTTGACTTTTTTCGATAGGACTTTTAGTTTTGCCGGAAATCGAGAAAACCCGTTTTTTACCCTTAAAAACTCACCCCCAACCCCTTCCCGACCTCAGATCACCCGTAAATTATTTTAACTAACTACGTTTTATTTGTAAAATGCTAATGAATTATCCACGTGTTAATATTAATGTGAATGCTAATTAAATAAATAAAAAAATGTTTTTATTTGCCATTAAATAAATTTAAATAAGATGACACAAACCACTCTTATAAAACAAATTTCAAGCTACAAGTTTAACTTCCCTTGTGCTAGGAAGATTCTGTGTTATGAGGAACATACATCCATCCGTTACGTACCAACAGTCTTACTTTTTGAAATCGACTTTGTCTCTTTCTTACTAGTATAAATGTCAAGATCACAGACAAAGACATACTTATAAACCTATTTGAGCTATAGGAGTTTATAAGACGTTTATGAATACGGGTATACATTTAATTAATCATTACCACTAAGTTCAGCAGTAGATATACCTATGGTGGTGATGATAATGATGATGATAATGATGATTCGTAATGGAAATATCGGAACAAATAGTCATATCTCCCATCAATGTAAATACACAAACGGCGAAGTAGAATTTTACTCATAGGGCACACATTTTGATACAATTAAAACAGTTTCATAAATATACAATTGGTTGTAGGAACAAGCCTTATGAACACATTTTATCACATGTATCGAAAGGCAGTGTTTCACAGTTGCATAATATTAAGGCTAAATATTTTGTAGGTATACCTTTTTTTTTATAATATGTTTGCACTTGACCACAACTTGCATAATGTGAAGCAATGTTGCAGTCTACGATGGAACGCGCTTACCTGATAAATACCTATTCACTCGTGACTTGAAGACAGGTAGATTACAGCATATATTTTTATATATTCGATATTTTTAAATAGAATTAGACTAATTTACTAGACTCAATGTGTTAGAGTATAATATTTAGACTGAATTTGCTGCTTTAGAAGTCAACATTGGAGCTGTGTTTAGTAAATATATTTTTGCTGTGATTTCATTGATTAATCTCATAGCTAAATATAGCCATTGAGTTAGAAAGAGAGAATAGAGCAGCGGTAGATTAGCGGTATTTGCATCGCCTTTGGAATATAAGGATTTGATCCCTGATCAATTGTGGAATTGTGTCATCGACGCTGCTTAATATTGGTGAAGGATAACATCGTAAGAAAAACCGACATGTCTAAGAACTAATCGTTCGAGGAGACATCCACCACCCCATTGCTAAGTAACGATGCAGTCTACGATGAAACACGCTTACTCAGTATTATTTTCTTAGATTTACGCGAATATCACACTTTAAAATAAAACTATTTTATAGCGGATTTTATCGCGGTTTATTTTAGATTTTAGATCTCGAGGTTAAGAAGTCTTTTCAGACTTGAAAACACCCATCCACCTGTGACCATGAAGTCTGAAAAGACTGAAACGTCGGGATCTAAAATCGCGATAAAATCTGTTACAAAATAGTTTTATTTCAACACGCTTACCCAGTAAATACCGATATGTAATAGTTGCAATGGGATATCACAAAAACATGCTTGAAAATTTCTATGCAATCATTTAGGTATAAAAAGTGTATAGACTTATCATAATTACTATTTAAAACACCAATATCACAAGAAAATTAATACTATTGCTTTTTGTATTACCCAGCATACTCAACTAAGTAAATTACACCACTGTTATTAAACCGAATTATAATTTATAATCATTTTTAAACCAACACTTCACTGTTCACTTTTTGAACCAGGCATTCACTTTTTAAGCCACAACACTGTTTATTTTTTGAGCCAGACGACCATAGGTTCATCTGGTTCACTCTTCACTCAGTCGAGTTGTTGCACTTGTACCACAGAATTGGGTTGTGGTAAGGAGATCTCATATTTAATGAGACCAGTCCGACCTGTTGAGAGCACTAAGCTACCGACTTCTTTGGCTTCACCACTGTAACAATGAAATTAATCATTACCAGGTTTTACTTATCATTATTTAATCGGTGCTCAATTAGCAGGCTTGCAATTTAGCCTTGACGAGAGGTTTGTTGTCAATAAGCCTCTTGGCTCGTCTTTCAATAGACCTCAACGCCTCGAGTTGAGGTCTATTGTCGAGAGTATTTTTTTTTGGATATTCCTTGAACTACATGGATGGTTCTTGCGCAGAGAAAATAAAAAAAAGGGCTTTGCCGATATTTATGAAATCTTATATCTATATTCGGTATGTCTGAGATTCGGTCGTAATCTATTTTCGGACCCGGTAGGTGGCACTGCTTTACCGGGCAGGACGACGTCTGCGAGGTCCGCTAGTTATTAATATTATTATTAATATAGTCAGGTATTTTTGTATACTATTGTATAAACTAGTAATTAAATTATGTTAGGTACGATCACGTCTTAATTTAGGGTAATTAGAGAGCTGGCCTGAACCACAGGTTAATCTATTTCTTTTTTTGTTCAATAGTAATATACTAAGTACCTGGCAGTATGATGTCTCGCCTGCTTGTGCAGTAGATGCAGCGGCTTGTCGCGAACAATGTGCAGCTGAGGCGCCACCAGCCGTCGCGTCACTATCTGATTGCCGATCACCTGACCCGATCTGTTCGTCACCTGCACACAATATAAAATAAGAGACACAGAGAAACAAACTTACGGGAAGGTTACGTGGTCGGCAAGATACTTGCTTATCACGCCGCAGAACCTGATCCTGCCGGGTTCGATTCCCACCCGAAAACGACATTTGTGTGATGAACATGTCTGTTTATCTCGAGACTTGGTGTAATTATCTATAATAAGTATATATTTACACAATTCTTTTTGCCACTAAAATTAAAACCGACTTCATTCGTAAGTACCTAGAGTTATGCGTTTATGAAAACTACCCTTATAGTTTTCTTATTGTAAACAATAACGCTTCTGTCGACATAGCTCGGAAACTATTGGTCAGATATTGTTCGAATATAAATGGAGACAGATGAGAACCACTAGCTATCAAAGAAAAAATAAAAATAAAATTAACTTTTGAATTATAATTACCACTTGTATGTGTGTTGCTTGCTGTTGATGATCTTGTTGTTCTAGTTCTATACTGTTTTGGTGTTGTTGTTGTTGTTGCACTTGCTGTACTTGTTGTTGGACCTGTTGGACTTGTTGTTGGACCTGCTGCTGAACCTGTTGTTGGACCTGCTGTTGGACCTGTTGTTGGACTTGCTGTTGGACCTGTTGTTGCACTTGTTGTTGGACCTGCTGCGCGTGTGCCGCGCGTTGTGCAGCCTCTTGTTGTGTAACTTGCTGTGTTGTTACTTGGATTGAGTTCTGAAATTTTTCATCACAAATTTGATTTACTGTGTTGTTGCAGCATACTACAGAACATGTTACGGGCACATTCTGTCTATTTTAAGTCATTCCGAGTAATAAAGACAACTTTTTTTGAGCATGTTTATCTGATGCGGAGTCAAAGATAACACAAAAGTACTAGAGTTCCATACCAACGTAAGAATGTAGTATTACTGCTTAAAAGAACATTTTACTTACATTCCTATTGGACAAGTCCATATGTTGCCTTTGATGTAGCATTAAATGGTTTTTCTGGAAGAAGGCTTTGCCGCACTGGTCACAGACATGCGTGCGAAGCGTGCAACTGCCGTCCGGATGTCTGGAACCAATATTAATTATCTTAATTTCACGTTTCTGTTCCACAATGAAACTAGTGATTTAAGCGTTACTTTGGACGATAAAATTTGATATAAAGTGGACAAACGACAAAGAACTCCCACATCCCAAGTCCCACGACATCACTTGAACCCTTTTTAGTGTCCCACAGCTAGGCAAGTGTCTTCCCTCAACTTTCTCACGAGTTGAGAGAAGTCCCACGACATATATCGGCTATATTATATCAAGCAGTAGAGTAATTTCGCTTGACATATCTGGCGGCAGTACACGACTATGCCCGTAGCGATGTTAGGCAAAGTTATGCGACTCTGCGAAGCTTCATCCGAGTTGTCTGGCGACATCGCACACACTTAGGGTTGTAGTGCAATTTCGCTGCACATGTCGATCGAAGTTCGGTAACGTCGCACCACTTCATTCTACGTCGCTGGAGACAAATATCTCGGGAAATTTGTCCCCTGCTATGTCCATAGCTTTATTATAATAATAATAATAATAACCGTAGGGCAGCTTGTGGCGAGCTGTTATGGCGTAGCGACCATACGGACCCGAGTGCTCCAGGGAGAAGGTCCTGTCCCTCACCTCCGGCTTGTCTTTACTGGCTGGCTGGAGTGAACCCTGACGGGGGACAGATCTCCCACCTCTTGCTTGCCTTCATTGGCCGGCTTGAGTGGAGTCGTGAGAGCAGAGATGCTCGGAGGAGGAAGTGTCCCGTAAGTGGCTAGTGGGCACGTGAGGCTGGACCCTTAGGGAGCCAATGATCGGGTAGAATGCCGTGGGACACCGCTCTACTCCTCTAGCCCCTCAGAATATGTTGCCCCTTGTCGCTTCTTTTAGCGGCCATACGGGGGCCCATTTATTGAGTGGGCGAGTCACCCCCTGCCATTTTATCCGTGTTAATTTGCATTGGTCAGGCAGGGGCCATAGTACATCCATAGTCCTAGTTACCTAATCCATTAGCACCCACCACCATAACCTAGATTTTAGTTCCTATATTCTGCAATAGTCCTGCTCTAACCGGGGATTGTCCTTGGGTGTACCTATATGGTGCGAACAGGGATAATCGTCGGTTGGTGCCACATTACATTTAGAGCAAAATTGTCTAACGGGCCTCTACGTGTTGGCTTCGGCCCCACGCACGCCTTCCAAAAGTCCGGAGCTCCATAGCTCCGTGATAAAAAACAGACAAACATAATAATAATAATAAACCCGTAGGGCAGCTTGTGGCGAGCTGTTATGGCGTAGCGACCATACGGACCCGAGTGCTCCAGGGAGAAGGTCCTGTCCCTCACCTCCGGCTTGTCTTTACTGGCTGGCTGGAGTGAACCCTGACGGGGGACAGATCTCCCACCTCTTGCTTGCCTTCATTGGCCGGCTTGAGTGGAGTCGTGAGAGCAGAGATGCTCGGAGGAGGAAGTGTCCCGTAAGTGGCTAGTGGGCACGTGAGGCTGGACCCTTAGGGAGCCAATGATCGGGTAGAATGCCGTGGGATACCGCTCTACTCCTCTAGCCCCTCAGAATATGTTGCCCCTTGTCGCTTCTTTTAGCGGCCATACGGGGGCCCATTTATTGAGTGGGCGAGTCACCCCCTGCCATTTTATCCGTGTTAATTTGCATTGGTCAGGCAGGGGCCATAGTCCATCCATAGTCCTAGTTACCTAATCCATTAGCACCCACCACCATAACCTAGATTTTAGTTCCTATATTCTGCAATAGTCCTGCTCTAACCGGGGATTGTCCTTGGGTGTACCTATGTGGTGCGAACAGGGATAATCGTCGGTTGGTGCCACATTACATTTAGAGCAAAATTGTCTAACGGGCCTCTACGTGTTGGCTTCGGCCCCACGCACGCCTTCCAAAAGTCCGGAGCTCCATAGCTCCGTGATAAAAAACAGACAAACATAATAATAATAATAACAAGCACTTGGAAGTTAAAATTTTTAGAATAGAATAATAATTCTCTGTTAGATTAAATAGCCCATTTATTGAAAAAGGCTACTGACTGTTTAAATCACTACTGGGCAAAGCTAGTATAAGCTAGTACATATATGTGTATTGTCTTAGATTTACGCGAATATCACACATTGAAATAAAACTACTTTTTAACGGATTTTATCGCGGTTTATTTTAGATTTTAGATCCCGACGTTTCAAAGTCTTTTCAGTCCACCCGTGAACATGAAGTCTGAAAAGACTTTGAAACGTCGGGATCTAAAATCTAAAATAAACCGCGATAAAATCCGTTAAAAAGTAGTTTTATTTCAACATATATGTGTATTATAGAAACTCACCGCCTCTGATGAGCTAAAAGTCCGTGCTTTGCCGCGAATCCTTTCCCGCAGTCGGCACAGAAGTGTATCTTCGGTCGAGGAGCTGCTACATGGTGATTCTGTTATGGAATTCAGTACAATAATATTATTGAAACAATAGCAATAATGAAGAAAATATTTATTATTATTATTATTATATTATTTAGGGGCCGTCTCCACGACTGAGAGAATAGCGGCGATATTATTGTCATATTTTTATACATTCTCTGAAGAAGCGTCGTCTTCAGTATACAAATACGTGGCACGACGATAATCGTACAATCGTCGCGATTCTCTCATTCGTAAAAACGGCTTCATTGCATTGCTAGCTTTAGATAGTTGGTAATTTTAAGTTGTAGAAAACACTAACCCATTCATAAACGTATTTTAAGCTCATTATAGCTAAAATAGGTTTATAATTCGTTTGTCCTTGTCTGTCATCTTGACATTTATACTAGTAAGAAAGAGACAAAGTCCATTTTAACTAAAGAGTCTTATTACTTTTATGAATAAGACCGTTACTATTTTATTCTATTCCGTTTCCGTGTATTGTTTCATTGACTATACTTACGGACTCGGATGAAACTTTGCATATACTATATGGTTTATGGATTCAAATAATAGGGTTTTTTATTCTGGTAGTCTACCGACTACCAGAATGTTAAACGCCACTTTCTTCAAAAATTACATAAAAATTGTTATCCTCAAAAGTTGGCGGGGAAGATAGCCGAGATTAGTTTGTCGAAGTTCTTGTACTTAAACAAACCACTCAAACAGACAATTTAAAGAGGTAAGACATAAGTTGTGTGAGCGCGAGTGCCTATGAGGTTTCTATAGGTATCTAGTACTGGGTAGTACGTAATATTTGTGGAGAAGTGACAGTTAAAAGCTAGTAATAGTAGTATAAGAATACACTTACCGTAGCTATTACTTGCGTGTGAACTACATTGTTGTTGGGACTCGATGAGATTATTTGAATAGGTTGACCTAGAGGAAGATAAATTACATATTGTAGGAGTTTAATATTGTTCACGAGATATAAAGGCCCTCCAGCTAAGTGAAGAGACGGTCTACGAAAGATAGCCAACAGTAAAGTGATATAAGGTGAAATGGCGCTATTTAGATGATTGTGTCCTATAGTGGACCGCAATAGGCCGATGATGATGCAGACCCGCTCGGCTGACGTCAGAAAAGGTGCCATACATTCTCATACTCTGACATTTGTCGTAACGGCCGTCAACCACACGCGGCTGCGATAGGCTATGATGCAAGAAAATAAACTTTAAGACGTAACTGTGAAAACCTATTTCAATAGTGTATTATTTATTGACATCGCTAAACGACCCAATTGTGTTACGGCGTGATGCCAACGTAAAGGCGTATATGGGAAAAGGTCTAGTCGAGTCTTAATCCAAGGCTGTTGTCACTTATTACACGTATGCCATTGTTGATATCATTTAACTTCTGGTGAAATTGAGGACAAACTCATCTATAGATAGGCCGTTTAACTCGCGTATCGCCTGCGCCAACGTATCGTATCGTATACCAACCCACCCGTTAAAATCTCCTCCCCCCCGCGCTTCTTACCGCGCAGGCGACACAAGAGTTAAACGGTCTACCTATAGTAACATAGCGTTCAAGCCTGTACTACCCGAAGTTGTAGGCTTAAGAGAATATTATCTACTGTTAGCCGAATATATTTAGGTCTCGTACGTAATGAGAAACAAGCATGTTGTCGTTTTTCGGGCACAATTTTATTCTTCAAGCTAAATCTAAGAGTTCCTAAGTATATTAAAGACTTTTTGCTCGAGTCCGGTACCTCAGCAACCTAGTCAAGAAAAAGTGTACGTACTATGTGTAGCTTGATGTGCGGCGACAAGTCCTGGCTGTAAGGCAGCGGTCAGTATGCACAGATCGTTGACGCACGTGCGGTCGCCCGCGTGCAGCCGCACGTGCAGCGACAGCGCCTCCTGTACACAACACGCACACACTGTTACGAACAACTCTTACGCAGGAAAGTGCTCGGTCGAACGTTACGCTACTTGTGCAACGGGAGTCAACACACGATCAAATTTAAAGAGTTCGGATAAAAAAAATTCCAAGTCCATCATCAGTTTTCGTTTGCCGGGCCGGTGGCGTGGTCGGTAAGATACTTGTTTGTCACGCCGCAGGTCGTGGGTTCGATTCCCACTCGAGACAAACATTAGTGATGAACATTTGTGTTTGTGTAGAATCTGGGTGTAAATATCTATTAAAAGTATATATTTACAAAAGAAAAGTATTATATGTATAGTATATACCAGTTATCTGGTTTCCATAACACAAGCTCTGCTTAGCTTGGGACCAGATGACCGTGTGTGTTAATTTCCCAGAATATTTATTATTGTTTATTATTATTTATAATCAGTTTACAAAATAGCCTTAAACCAACTTGGGAGTATACTTTTTCAAACAAAACAAATTTTCATAATCGGTCCACAATTGACACAGGAATCGGCGAACATTTAAAATGTAAAAAAAAAACCGAACAGTTCTGTGATCGATCGTATGTTTTTAGTTTTTATGATAGAACCTCCCCCTTTTTCAGAAGTCAGTTAAATTGGGCTCACTCATAAAAAAAGAGATATATTATACAGAGATATTAGAGATATATTTAACGGTCTAAAATAATACACAGAACAAGGAAAGAGACCAGATACAGGCGAATATCAGTTGTTTAGAACTGCTTGTCTGTTTTGACAATAATAATAATAAATATACCTTAGTGTTAAAACAGGATCCACATTCAGGACACGAGTACTGCGGTGTTTTTTCCGTTATTATTTGACCATCTGCACCTATCACCTGCAAAAAAGCAACGTCTTTGTTCAAATGTTCTTTAAAAATTTACTACTAATAAGATTAATAGTAATAAAATTTCTATTTATTAGTGTTTAAGAGCAAGAATGGAATTTTATTAGTGAAACTCAATTGAATTTTGTAGGTACTTCGTGTTTAATTTTGATTATCCTTTGTTACAATTTTTACCAGACAAGTATTAAGCTGCTACGAATTTTTGAATGTAATTTTATGCCTACCAACATATGTATTGATAATTTAGAGAGAAATAAATATTGAGCGATAACAAGTAGTAAGGAGTCACTTACATGAACAATTTGTGGTTTAAAGTCATCTTGTTTAATAACAGTTTGCTGTTGTTGTTGCTGCTGTTGTTGTTGTTGTTGCTGTTGTTGTGCCTGCTGCTGAGCCTGTTGTTGTTGTTGCTGCGCCTGGTGCTGCGCTTCTTGTTGTTGTTGAGCTTGCTGTTGTTGTTGTTGTGGCGTTTGATGTTGTGACGGTGAGCCTACGCAATGCCGCGCGATTTTGTAGTGTTGGTCCAATTCTTCTTTGCATTTGAATGCTTCGCCGCATTCTATACAGGCCAAGGCACCGACGCCTATGTGTATTCTGTAAAGAAGAAATAAATATGTACAAATTAACGCCTATTTTTCTTTGATATAAGAATAAGCACAAAATTGTTCAAAATTAAATTAATTGGATTTTCTTTTCTTCTGCTCAGTCTGGTTAGCTAACTAGTTTATCATACTAACTTCATATGCGCATGCAGCGTCCGCTTCTGCAGGAACTCCTTCCCACAGATGGGACAGGAGTGCGGCACCTTGCCGTGCACGCGGCCGTGGTTCACGAGCTGGAACTTGCGCGCGAACGTCACGCCGCAGTCCGGACACACGTACGGCGACAGCGAACCGTGGAACCGGCTGTGCATCACCAGGTGCTCCTGGAGATGGATACCATACATTACTCACACTGTACAGTAAAACAGTGGGCAGTAGCGTACATAAGTATTGGAAATCAAATTTAGGTATAAAACATTTACTACCCTTACTTGCTTACAAAGAAAAACTAAACTTAATGTGTAACAACTAAGATCAATGGCACACAGAGTGAAAATCTAGATGTCAACTCCCGGCACTGCAACTGGAGGTTTGCACTGCACAACAAAACATGATACAAGCAAAGTCTTATCTCTTTCTGCTCATCTCTAATCGATAGAGATAGATAGTGCTTGCAACATGTTTTCTTGTGAATGTTTCGCCAGTGGAAACTAGGGGTAAGTAGTGAAACTCGTTAACTGTTTGGGACTCTGCACTATTTTGATCAAGCTCATTAAGAGTGGAAGAATTGAATAGAAAGGCTAAATAGTCAAACCTCTTCAAGGAGACCAAGCAAGTATAAGAAATCGTAAACACACAAGCAGCGCTGGCGCAACAGTACGGGCCTTGCCTTGGAAATATAAGGTCGCAGGTTCGATTCCCAGTTGCACCCACGCATCTTTGAGTGAATTGTTTCATCTCCGTTGCTCAATATATGTGAAGGAAAACATCAAGAGGAAACCGGCATGTCTAATAACTAATCATTCGAGGACATGTGCCATCCACCACCCGCACTTGGTCAGCGTGTATGGATTAAGGCCTAAACTCTCTCAACTCGTAAAATAGTTCAGAGAAGACCAGTGCCCAGTAGTGGGACACTAAAAAGGGTTGAAGTGAAACACAGGTACCTTCTGAGCAAAGCTCTCGCCACAATCTGAACAGACGTATGGTCTCTCTCCAGCGTGGTACTTGCTGTGTGTGACGAGATGCCGCTTGAGCGGGAACCCGCGGCCACACTCGTTACATACGAACGGACGGTCGCGACTGTGCACCTGATATACAAAAGGAAACTTAGTAATTAGGAATTTAATGACAAAAGTAATTTTAAAAGCTTCAAAATTGAGATTGAGATAATTTTATAGGTAACCAACTAATGTTTTTAACAAGATTATTGATGCAGCTATACACTGGCAGAAACCACGTAGATGGGCCCTGCCAACTTTTGACGGTTACAATTTCATAACATTTTTTTCTTTGGTTTTAATCTGCAATCAGTACTCTATTTTATGTAGATATTTTGTGAATTCTTGTCAGGTTATGTGCATCCTCCAGCGAGGATAGTTACTCCTTGTATACTAATATTTGCTGTAATGTCATCAGTCGATTACGGTCAGGTCCGGACCGCGCGAACGCGAAATGCCTCATGGCAGTTGCCACAGTACTTGATCGGTTCGACCGTCCTCGGACGGCTCACCGAAAAAGTTCGGTGAACCAATAGAGGCCCTTCCGGCTAATTGGGTTAGGTCATCAGCAAAAAAAAACTGTAATGTCATTTCTTTTGAGACGTTTTTAGTAGCTGCGCGTGGTTAGACTCGCCACAAGTACATTTCTTTATCCTATAATAGGCTTGCGCTTGACCACAACTTGCCTGATGTTTCTATATTTATTTATTATTATTAAAACAGATATACAAAACAGGTGTATACAAAGTAGGTGTAATATAAACTCATTCGAGTTAAGTGAAGTTATGTGAAGCAATTTGTAGTCTACGATGGAACGCGCTTACCCAGTAAATACCGATTCACGCGTGACTTGAAGACAGGTAGATTATAGCTGTAATGTATATTATTATTATACATTCGAATGATTTTCCAGCCGCTTTTGATAGTTTTGGTGGAGGCCTGAATTTCCTCTTTTATAGTGGTCATATTTAGGTGTGTGTGGATTTCTAAGTTAGTAATACACCACGGACCATGTGCTACTGTTGTTCATCATACAATATTTGCATAAAGTTATGTCTAGAAGACAGCACAGAATAAATAGTGAATGTTACAGCAGCATTCTACAATTATAAATCTTATGTCTTTAAATGAGCAATTCTTGTATATATATAATTGGAATCTCGGAATCGGCTCCAACGATTTTCATAAAATTTAGTATATAGGGGGTTTCGGGGGCGATAAATCGATCTAGGTAGATTCCTATTTCCTATTTTTAGAAAATGTCATTTAAAAAAAAAATACCTAGCAAAGCTCGGTCATCCAGATATTTGAGATAATACGATAACAGAAAGCTGTAATAGGGGATCACAAATAAATTAAAGTAATTTAGGTAATCAATCCCTCGTGATGTATGGTGTTTTAATAAGTGTAAAGCAACTCGCGTAATAAAACTCGGTCATATCCTACTGGTTATAGAGAATTGTGTTTTAGAAAACAATAGATAGGTTAATTATGATTTCAACCCATCCTTAAAATGGTACTTACCCTGGAATGCGTAACTAAATGATGTTTCAATGTAAAAGCCATTTTACATTCGTGACACCTGTACGGCCTTTCAGCTGAGTGTAGCAGCAAATGTGTGTTCAGGCAATGCTTGCGGGCGAACGCTTTGCCGCAGTGGGCGCAAATGTGAGGCCTCTCACCTAGCAAACAAATGTTGTGTTAAAGACCAAAATCAGTCATTTTAAATTTTTTTTTAAATTATAGCAATTCCTACTATAAACTAAAAAAAAACTTTGTTCTTAACATCATTACGATAACAAGAAGGAAAAATGATGTTTCAAACAGGTTACAGGGGCGTAGCTACCGCCATATCTGCCGTATCAATTATTTGGGGCCCCTCAAGCCAAGTGTCTTCCAACGTGTGTAAGCAAAAAATTAATAAAAACTTCCCAATTTTTTTCAGAAATGAGACAAGTCAATAAAGTCATCATCAGCTATAAATGATTTAAGAAATTAGTTTGTCGAGAAAAAGGCAAGGAGAGTGTATATTTAATTTGAGTTAATTAAAAAAGTGACATAATGAATAAATATTTCTTTTAATTTTAAGCAATTTTTTATTGTGAGATATCTTAACCTTTCATATAGGCACCCATACAAATTTTTATACAGAGCGCCGTCAAGGCACGCTACGCCACTGGCAGGTTACATCGTCATTAGATTTTTATTTATTGCAAGCTCTTCGTCCTCACCCATATAAGGTGACTAGTACTAGCATTTGAGGCAGTGTACAATTATTTATCTTACATTAACTAATAAACAAATTCTACATACCAGTATGCACTCTAGCATGTGTAGTAAGATGATGCTTCAAGAGAAACGACTTCCCGCACTCGTCACAGCCGTAAGGACGCTCTTTCACCGGCGCCGGCTGCGTCGTCATGCTAGAGTTGATCAGCTCTGCCTGTGAATACACCGCCTAACAATACGTTAATAAACTATAGATAATATAAACATCTTAATAAGTATCATTCAGTATAGTAAAACACTAAATTAAAGCTGTAGCAATGCACAAACAATAACTGAAACAAAAGGGAAGACAGAAGGTTTAAAAGCACTGGGATTTTGTACAACAGCAGATTCCAAATGAAATGAGAAACAGGTTTTAAATGTCAGTCCATTAAAAAAATCTTAGTATTGTACACTCAGAATTTAGAGAAAACCAAAACTAGAGGATATTTTTTAAATATTCCTATTGACATGTATTTTGGTCTGCATAAGGTCGTTTCACAGTGTGGGTAAAGTCTCAAACTGTCTCCATGGCATATAAATTTCATCTCAATCAGTTTGGCTGATTAAATCCATTGAGCATTTATAATAATAATAATTGCTGACAATTACATTTAAATCTGGATCACACTATTCTGCTATTTAGATAATTTAACCTTTGCACTTGTCATGTAGTTGACTGCCGTGATAACGTCAGATTTAAGTGTAATTTTCAGAAATAGATTTCTGCAATACTTTGCAATAATTCCAGTAAGTATTAATTTTAATAGTCTAAAAATCTAATACTTACTTTTGGTGAATTATTAGTGGTCCCAGGTTCCTGTTTAGCATTTAACAAATGATGCTGATGCACAGTTGAAGTCTGTATAGTTTCTGCTTGTGTTTGCTGGTTTGCAGTTTCTGTTAATGCCTTTAAACCACCGTTTAACAATGTGTGGTTAAGTTGAGATGCGTCTATGACTGGTGTAGCTATGCCTTGAGCTTGTAGCGCTCTCTTCATAAGGATTTCATTACATTCTTCTGCTGTGAGTTGGATTGGTCCTATTGGAGTCATAAATGGCTTCGATGCTAGGTTTGCTGCTGTAAATATTTAGAAATATAAGAGTTTATTATTCCAGATGTAAAATAGTACTTTTTAGTTCATAGGTTATTAAAATATAATGTTATCTACTATACATGCTGCTGCAACTAATAATAATAATAATATAGTGGGACAATAATACACGGCCATCTGATCCCAAACTAAGCAGAGCTTGTACTATGGAAACCAGATAACTGGTAATATACTACATAAATGATACTTTTCTTTTGTATATACATACTTAACTGTAAATAATTACACCCAGACTGAAGACAAACAGACGTGTTCATCACACATATTATTATGTCTGACTTGGGTGGGAATCGAACCCATGACCTGTGGCCTAAAAAGCAAGTATCATACTGACCATGCCACTGGCCCGTCAAAGAGAGAGCTAGAACTTATATTGCAAAATTTTGTCATTGCAACTTGACTAACAATTAACATACAAAAGCTATTGAATTTTGAAATAAAAATTTGTCTCCAATAAGCTTGGTAAAACTTTTATATGCCCATTTATCCACTATTTAAGACAAGGCCTGAACTTTTTGTTAGCAAAGAAGTAACGAACCAAAACTGCTTTGGTTTTAAACAATGAGTATCTAATGCTAATTGCTATACCATGAAAGACATCAAGCAATTTTCCATTCATTTTTTGCTTGGTTCTATATATTTTAAACTCCTAAAAGTACTGTTTACATTACAATGATTACTTAGGTTCATTTATTCAAAATCAATACAATAATATGATATACAACAAAATTGCTTGTAGTGAAGCTCAAATCTATGTCATGGGAGATATGAGGTAAGATAGTTGGGAGAAGACCCATACTCAGCAGTGGGACACTAAAAAGGGTTGAAGCAAAATAATAATAAGACTTAACTGAGTTTCTATACTCACTATGTATGGTAGCAGTTTGATTCTGTTGTGTGACCCTATTTATAGTGTGTGCAGGTGCATCATTCACCAAAAACATTGCTCTCCGGCCTGTAATAGGGTTCCCTGTTGTAACCACTCTTGTTAGCTGAGCTCCAGAATTTGACACTACTGTGACTGCTCCCACTTTTTCTTGCACTTGTGGTGTTTTGTGAGACATCACAGTTAGAGTAGTTTCTGGAGACACCTGTAAATATTTTAAAGGAAATAAGGAATTAATGTGGTAGATATTTAACAAACTTCAGGATTTAATAACAATATTTTTTATGAGTCAGGTAAGCTGAACTGAGTTAGAAGACCAAGACTAAGTTATTATAATTATCAATTGCAATTAAGCTGATACATCACAAAAGGTTTGTTAGATATAATGTTGCTTTTATTTAGGCCGTGTGTACTCAATGTAGACTCCTTCCCGCCCAACCAGCGTTGGTAGGATGAGAGCACCAATTTAACCATTTAAATCTTAATTTTGAATATAAACTGTAGTTTAACTTACCGTATTGCCTAAAGTGTAGCTCAAGCTACTTGGTGTATCCACCTCACCCTTCGTAAGATCAGCGGAACTTGTAAAGCCCCACGAGTATCCGAAGCCCGAGACATTATTAGGAGTCGGCATACACATTTTCACTATCAATTATAATTCATCACATTTAAAAACAAACTCACAAACACTAATTCACTATTTGATAGTAAACAAGAATCTTCATGACAGTTTTTATCATTACGAACATGTATGTACGCTTTCACGCCTACAAACGCAACACGCACTCATCGATCAAGATGCCGACAAAAACCTTTTATTTGTGAAAATTCATGGTTAGAGATGGTTTTATTGGCTGATGGAGATCAATTTACACACCCAAATCTGGCTGAATTGGTCTAAACAAGACAAAATTAATATCTGCACAAGACAACGACGCTACAACAAGATCTTACACAAGTGGTATTTAGCGCGATAGTAGGGTTTTTGCGTTTACTAAACACATGTTCTCGCTATTTTAGGATGTTTCATGGCAGTTGGGTGGGAAATCATGGCTAATATTCCCATTATTCTCATGTCTTCATGAAAACAATTAATTTCTCGCACACACAAAAAACTTTACGCCATTTTATTGTTTATGGTACACTTTTTTAATAGAGTCATTCCATAGAATACCTAATAATTGTTTATGACAATATTACATTTCTCAGAAAATTGTCCTTCTGTCACAGATTATTTTTTAATTTTGATTATGGTTGTCACTTGTCACCAGTTGTCAGTGTCACTAGTAGTGAATGTGCTTGTTGTCATTAATGTCAATTTCTCCAATTAATTTGTTTTGTTCCAATTTCATCGAAAAGAAAACGAAAAAAACCTTGTATTTACCTTACATTTTTCTGCTTAGTCATTAATTTAAGAATATACTGATCAAATACTACCAATAGACTAGTTGTTTTCATAAATTTACGCGATGAATCCTATATCAATGGACAGAGACGAGCCCTCGTCATTGCTATCTTTTTCCACCAATCATCCTTTGGAACAATTTGTGTTGTTAGCGAAAGGAGCTAAAGGTTCAGCATGTGCAGAACTTATCAAACAGGTGCTAGAAGCTCCAGGAGTCCACGTTTTTGGAGAACTTTTGGAAATGCCGAATATAATTGAGGTTAGTACTGAACTTCAAATCAATAGATCACTTGTGAATTTTGTTCTACCTTAGAATTTCTTTTAACGGCCGTTATTATTTTTAACTTTTATATTTATATGGCTTCAATGTTGTGTATATAGAAGAGAACTAATATGAATATACCTTGTAATTGATAAGTTTACAGTTCAATCTATTGGTCAGATTTTTGGTCTTATTCATAAAAATCTTATAAGACTAGTTAAAATGGACTTTGTATCTTTCTTACTAGTATAAAAGTCAAGATGACAGATAAAGAAACAAATTAAAAAACCTATAAGACATTTATCAATACAGGGGTTTGATTCATAGATACAGTCATAATAAGGCAGATATCAAAATAGGGAAAAGCATTCTCCCATCAGACTACAAACGCATAGAAAATCAGTAGTAAAGATAGTTAGACTAGGCCCTAAATTTGTACATTCGGGGTTATGATAAATTGTTATAACAATTCTACGTTGTGAATGGTGGACTTGTGTAGTATCGTGTTATAAAGGCCAGATCCGATTATATTAGGCCTTTACCTGTAACAATTAAATTCTTGTAGATATTTTAATGACAACAAAGATTGACCAATATGATTCTTTCTTAATATAATTATCGCACTAAGCCATTAACCTCTTTTTGTGCACTCAAATAAAAATTATCCTATGTCCTTTTCTTGGGTCTTATACTATTTCCATACTAAATTTCATCCAAATCAGATCAGCAGTTTTAGTTAGAAAGACCAACAAAGTTATTTTCACATTTATAACATTAGTAAAGTCAAGTAAGTAAAAGTAAAAAATTCTGTTATTTCCAAACACCTCACTACCATTTGACAGTATAATAGTAGTATTGTTAGTAAGTTTCTTACTGGGAGTGTGCACTACACAACAAAACATGATACAAGCATAGTCCTATCTCTTTCTACTCATCTCTAAACTATAGAGATAGATAGTGCTCGCAACATGTTTTCTTGTGAATGTTTCGCCAGTGGAAACTAGGGGTTAGTGGCTATTTTTTGTATCCTGCTCAGCATCCTAATCTGTCAATTGACATTTAGCCATTCCTTTGTCTGAACGCCTGGATTTAATATTGTATGGATCAGTGAATGGTTGTCCATTGACAACTCTCACTACTGTTTGGAGAATCTACTACTAAGATTAGGAATGCTGTTCCTTCTTAATACCTTGAGCTTCACACTTCCATCACCCGATAGTTTGACAGCTAAAGCATTAGTATGTGTGGTCAGTTTTTGTTGATAGCATTTGCTGCAAATAGCAAACTTCTGAGTATCTATATTTTCTAGGTGTGTATCCCTTTTAGGGTATATGCCTCCTCCAGTCTTTTCCATGTGTCTCTGTCCTTGCCTAGTGTTGTGTTAAAAAATTAGTAAGGATTTGATATTCTAATTTCAGTTGGAAACTGGTCCTTACGCCACACACTTTAAGACTCTAAATCTATTTGCTTACGGCACTTACAAAGACTACCTTGAGAATAAATCAGATTACTTGGAATTGACGCCTGCACAATGCAAGAAATTACAACACCTAACTATAGCTACACTTGCTACACAAGAGAAATGCATACCGTATAGCGTGTTGTTAAAAGAATTGGATATCAAAAATGTGAGGGATTTAGAGGATCTCATTATTGAAGCTATTTATGCAGGTAATTGTCTTAAGCTTAATTAACTAAGCACACAAGATCCCATGGATAGTCAGACCAGTGGATAGTGATCCACCTATGCCAAGAAGCCAGTCAGTGTATGGCTGCTAATCCAAGGCTGTAGGTTTGATTCCCACCCAGGATAAATATTTGTGTGATGTGCATGATTGTTTGTGCTGTGTCTGGGTGCAACTTATATAAATTATGTATGTATTTCAAAAATATGTACCCATCATTATCATCACCATCTGGGAAAGTCCACAAATGCCTCCCCCTAAGATCGCCATAGCAATTGGTTCAGGGCATCCATCGGTTTCTCGCAATTTAACGACATGTAAGCTGTATTCTACAAGCAAGCATAAACTTTATGATATGTCTAAGTTGTTAAGTCCAGACCTTTATGAGACATCTTTACTCAACAATTACTATGGAAACTAAATATATTATTGGAAAAACAACACAATGTCCTACTGCTTGCTTCTTAAGCTAGTTATTTCTCAAACTCTTTTCACTCTTAAGCTAGTTATAAGAGTTTAAGCCTTAATCAAAACATGCTGTCCACGTACAGGTTGGGTGTCACACATTTTCAGATGTTTAATTCTGAATTCTGATTTTTGTTTATTTTGTTGCATAATCTAGGATTCAAGCTATGATTTAACTTGCCATGAATGTCTTTAGTAGTTAAATTTTGTCGGCTGAGGAACCACTTTCTAATATTTGTTTCTGCATTCGGCACACAGATAGGTATTTCAGTTTCCTGCCCACTATTAATTTAGCTACCGCGCCTAACTAGCTGCCCCGACTACCTACTACCAATAGTTTCTCACCTTTTAAACCTTTCTTGGATGTGTATGACTACTTTAAGACCAAGTTACTATACACTTAATAAAGTTAAACATACATATTCATTTATTTCAGACATCATCCATGGTAAATTAGATCAAGAATGCAAGCAAGTGGAAGTGGATGTAGCTCTTGGTCGAGATGCTCGACTCGAAGACGCCTCATCTATTGCTGATGTGCTTGCTGACTGGTGTAATTCTTGTGAAGCAGTGCTTAGCTCTGTGGACCGTCATATACACAGAGCGAACCAGCATAAGCAGAGAGCTATAAGGCACCAGCAGAATATTGAGCAAGAGGTTAGTTTTTTAATTCTTAAATACACCTGACCACAACTTACCGTGGTTCGCTCGTGGCTATGAGAGAAGGTGGTAGTGGAATAAGGCTATATATGGTTGGAAACCACTAAGTAGCAACTATACCCTTTCAAATGGTGTCACCAGACATGGCACTGCAACACAACAAGTAGGCCGATCAAGTAGCGGTGCAGTTGCAATTAAATTTACGTCTTAGTGCAAAATGATGTTCTTGTAATCGTATAGCTATCATATCTAGTCTAAAGCGCTGGCGTGACGCGAACTTGACGCGAGCGTATCTGACAGCGGTTGTCAAAATTACGAGAATACGAAAAGTGCTGTTTTGATCGAAACTTAACTGCAACTGCACTGCAACTCAACTTATTTAATTACAAGAATTAGCCTAAAGGTCGCTTAGCGGCGCGGCTTTATCTGGGTAATCATATAGCCAAGACCACCTGTTATGCACCACAGGGACCACATGTGGGGTCAAATAGAAGGTGCATTCCCAAAGGCGAAGGTGAATTAACCCCCAAAATACAGCAACTGTCTAAACTGATCATAAGCCTGGCGATGTCGTCAGCTAGACATAGGCCTCCTTTTTTAAACCGCCGCAACAATCGAATGTCGGCTGTTAGTGGCCATCCACGTAATATGACATTGTATGATACGGGAGTGGAGAGGGGACCTAGATTTCGTGACGCCACATTTCAAAGTCTACGTGTTAAAAGACGAACTTTGCACGTTTAATGAAAAACTCTTTAACATTTGCAACTCTTTTGTATAAACGTAGTTTTAAATTGTTTTGTTGGCCACTCGTGTTACTAGTGTTAAGCGACACGCGCAGATGACCTTAAATTCTGCCAAACGCAAATGCAATCATTAAACTCAAAAACGCTCTCAAATCTATCAGTAATTATGTCTTATTATAAGATTTAAATAGTTTTGTCGCTCTTTTTAAGTCTTATATTTCGTATACAATGTTCCATCGCTCTTTGACAATCCTTGAACCTGGGCATCTGAGCTTCAGTCGAAGACCATGTTTGTGCACCATAAGTTAGGACAGATAGAATAATATGTCCAGGAGTTTCCGGTTTAGTAACAGAGGACGTTTTCATGGACCAGTATTTCTTCCATGCGTTATGTTTACTCCGTTTAGTTTCCACTGACAAAACGTGAACAAGAAAACATGTTGTAAGCGCTATCTATCTCTATCGTTTAGAGATTAGTAGAAAGAGATAAGACTATGCTTGTATTATGTTTTTTTCAAGTTACAGTCCGCCAAGCCTACAAAACTGAGCTTTGCAAATGTGTGAGTGCACAGAGATCGGCGTGAGATGGGCGCGACACTTTCATTGCTGGGTTAAAACCGGTTTATACTACTTTTTGACAATCGGCCTGAGGCGCGGAACTCATGCAAATGATCACTGATCAGTAATCACACACACAAATGCAAATCTCAGCTTATTCCTGGCGAACTGTAATGTAACATAAGGAAAAAAATTGAAAATCATACAGTTGCATATAAAACTTAAGAAAGCGACACTTGACTTCTTTTTCGTTTCTAAGTTTAATCTCTAGGTAGGTTTAAAATTGTAAAATATGTGATGTCACACTAGGGAAAAGGGGAATCCCATTAATGTGACCAGCTGTGACAAGGACAAAAATGTATGAAATTCTTGTGACGTAATTTATGGATACGTCAGCTTCTCACAAACTTCACAATGTCGTCGGTCCACCTCGTGTTGGGCGAGCCGACACTGTGGCGCCCAGTATATGGCCTTCCTTCTACCGGTTCTACGTGCGATATGGACTGCGAATTCCACTTTAACCTGCGAGCATTGAACGCCATGTTTGCGACTTTGGTTTTGCTGTGGATCCTATCGCGTGGAGACCTATATAGCCAGGGTGGCCAACTTGATTATAGATCTAAGTTCTGCTGTTTATTGAAAAACCCTCAACCCAATAACTCACTACTTTAGTATCATCAACATGTCTGAGGGTGTCCAACGCTATATTTCAATCGTCCAATCCATTGGCTCCACTCAAAAACTGGTATACCCTAGAATAAGTCCACAATTCGATTTAATTCACAAATATTTTTTTTACAGATTGTGTACATAAAGAAAACATTGAAGACCCAGGCTGAGAACGACGAAGCTGCCGCTGGAGCTGGTGCTGATGCTCATTCTGTGCCCAGAAAGAACTCGGGCAAAGGCAAGACCCCGCGCAACGCTTCTAAGTTCTGGCAGAAGACCACATAAACTTACCTGCTTACCCTGTAATTAAAAATAAATATTGTGTAAATTTTAACACTTGAATAAACTAAGTATGCTCCTCAAACGTAGCTTTTATTACAGAGTGCATACAATACCGTAGCGGAGGTCGTCAATGTTATTTTCTGGCATAGCTGCAGACTTCCAAACTTCATTTACGCTGGGTCTGACTATAAATCCACTGTTCGCTGGTTCATATCCGGCTCGAAGGATCATAATCAAGTGAACTGCATGATTCTGATTTGACTCGTCGCTTGGTCTAAATAAAACTGTACTTCAAAGGCTACAACTAACATTACTTTTATTTCTGCAATGTGGCTTACAATAAATAGTACAAAAAGGAAATGACCATAGAGTTTACAACTAGTTACTAGCACAGATTGGTATCAAAAACACAGATTATTAATAAACTTATGTTGTTAGCAACAATGTCATCGGATAATTTTAGTCTACGGATTGCAATCGTACAGAACTCTGCGTAAGCGTTTTTGGTAATTACTAACATACTGTAATCGTCGAGACGTCGTTTAATTAAGTCAAATTATAAATACTAGGTGAACTGCCACGTGAACTTTTCCAGGAGCCCTATTAGGGGCCGCCCATAATCACGTAAAGTTTAAAGGGAGGGGAGGTTGACAAAAATCACGAAATGTCACTAGGGGGAGGGGGGTGTATTTTTTTAAACTCGCGAAGCAACCTGCAGCCTTTCTGTCTACACATGTATCACCAGAGGGGTGGGGGGTTAAAAAATGTTTAAAAAAAGATCACGTGATTAATGGACAGCCCCTTATGAGTGTTAAAGGGATTGTGATTCTGTCAAAAGAAAGAGATGCGGATAAACGCACTGTATAACCGCATCTCTTTCTTTCAACCGAATCAGTATCACTTTAAACACTCATAAAACGGCAGCAGAAGTGTTTGGTCGACAAAGGGTACTTACATAGCAAGCATTAAGTACTTAGTTGTAGAGCGCAGATAACGTGACGAGGCACACAGTTTTGGTCGATAGATAGAGCGCTCTCCAACCACATTTTCTCGTATTCTGTAATAGTGCATAATAAGATGTGATAGTGCATAATGAAACAAAACCAAAACATCGCGAGGAAACTGGCTTGTCTAAGAACTAATCATTCGAAGACATTTGTGACATCTAAAAACGTTTGGCTGGCTCGGCCACCTTCTTTTGAATATTTCTTCAAAAGTAGGGCGTTACATTGTAAACAAAAACGGGATATATACTCCTGGAGGTGAGTACATTTCATTGGTATACACAATACGTAAATTCAGAGTGGCCGAGCCAGGCAAACGGTCATGTGATATCCACCAACCCGCACTTGGCCAGCGCAGCCTCTCAACTCATAAGACAGTTGAGAGAAGATCCGTGCCCAGCCGTGGGACAGTAGGGTCGAAGTGAGGCTTGCGCTTGACCACAATTTGCCCATATTTAATGTGACGATGGAACGCGCTTACCCAATATATACCAGTACTCGTGACTCGAAGACAGGCAGATTAAAGCTATGAAAAACAGGGACAGCATTCCCACAGACTGGTAGTTGGCACAATAAAAGTGGATGTAAAGCGATTTGGAAATACCATGGAATTTCAACCATTTATACACCTACTTAAATATGTTTTGGGACACATATAATTGTAATTTCTCAGCTAATGGTGACATTATGAGCATCAATGTATTTAACCCCAGTTGGGCGCCAGTGTCGCGTTAGCTGTTGGGCTGTGCTGTTGGTTTCAGAGTATTTTAATATTATCTGTAGTTTAAAGGTACTTGGCCAGCTAAAATAGGACCTGATAAGTTAGCGGTCAGTAAAGTCTAAATAAAACAACAACTAAACAAAAGATATAAAGATAAATAGAACTTAAATAGATCTCCAGGGGGGAGGTCTAATTAGGCATAAGATAGGATTAGTAGCTCGTACAAAAGTAAGGCTACTCAAACAAGGAGATTCAGGTCTAGCTCGTCGCCATTTTATATCCTCCAGTCAGGTGAGGAGACTAGCTTAGATGGCCAAGTAGTGGGCCGCGTAGATGGTCACCACGGTACGATGAGACAATGACACCAAACAAGTTACCTAATATCATTGGTAGGTACGAAAATGCTAACCCCTCTAATACAAAAAATACTATTTTTTTCGTCAGGCGTTAACTATAATAATTTGACTATAGTTCTTTCTTACCGTTAACGAGTCATATATATCAAACAAATACCAAGCACACTATAAAACTGTATGTAATTCAGTTTAAAAATCCTTAAACTATAAGACAAGTACCTAATTAGTTAAATATCCTAAAGCAAAATCAAGTTAAAAAACTATCTTTTTAAACGTTTGGTAAATTCAATATCAACTCAGCTCAATTTAAGCGCCAAACGAGTGAGGAGGACAGAATGGATTCATTTCTAGGCTAGCGACGGAGAGAGCAAACCTCAGTCGCTAGAGGCGATTTCACCCGATGGTACCGAGGCCGAGTCAGCGCCACTGTTTTGTAGACGCATGTAAGCGCAGCAAATAAAGTACGCAGGCAGTGCAACGATTACACGTTCGCAGGCCACTAAAAACTGTTGTAAATACAACAAAAACATAACAATGCATTCGTTAAACCCATAACAATCGATATTCACTCGGTATGAACTCAGAATAGTGTAAATGTCGCGAAAAACAACATCATAGCAACATAAATCAGTGAAATATTATGACACGATAAGTGTCAGTCGCGTTTCACAATGATACCGTGATAAGTTCGTAATAAATAGACGATTGGTTTTAATAAATAGAACTTTGTTCGACGGAGTGCCACATCTTGGGCCTTTCTATTGGATGAACAGAAAGGCAAGTACAGAATTAGAACTGAATTCGCCTTTGTTATGTTCTATAATCGTCAACTACAAAAAATCCTTTTGTCCTCGACTATTAAAATACCAGGTGCTCTTTGTAGATCTAGTTATCACAGCAATAATTATTTTTCGAATTTGACTAATACATTACAGAGATTAGTACTTCTAAACAAAAACTACTACGCAATTACTTCGGTACTTATTTACTATACTAGATTTTCATGGTCAAGATTGTTTACGCAATTTAAGCAATAATTTTGTTATAGAATTGCTAGCGTTTCTATTGCATTAGAGTTGAAAATGCATTCTATTTAGAAATTGCGTAATAGTCATAGTTTTATAGACATCTATGCAGTGAAGGGTTTCATTTCTATTGATAGTCAATACTTTTAACACCTACTTAACATGTATTAAACTATTATTATTGTAAATAATAATAGCATTATCTAATAATAATTGTGTAATGTTATGTCAATGTAATGTTTATTGTGTGGGTTGGGTTGGGTGGGTTCTTTGTTGTTGGAACTGTCAGCTGTTCGAGGGGGGAAGCGGGAGGAGCGTGCAACTAGTCGGACGGGTATGCGCATGCGTGCGCAGTGTATTGGCCATTTCATTACGTCTGACCTCACGACATGACGCGCGACGCACACACTTTTAAATCTCTTATTCTATTGAAAGGAACTTTTAAGGCACGCGACCATGTGCTTTTAGATGTGCTGCGTGTTGGTAACCTTAGGTACATTTTAGTGAGGACCATTTATTTTATATTTTTAAGGGAGTACCCTTTGTTGAGTAGCAATACTATACTAAGATGTAGCATTAAGAAGTGGCACATTGAGAATGGAAATTACCCCTAATAATACTTACCCGTGATACTTACCTACCTACGTACTTGTAGGTTCCTATTGAACCGCGACTATTGGGATTTTGCACAAACAAACTAACAAAAAGTAGGTGCCACTTCAAGCTGTCAGACGAATACGGTCCATGATTCATGCTCCACGCTCCCCGATCACAAGATCGGCGATCCAAAGTTGGATCCTATTGTGCGGATCTGGCTATACTTAGTCATCGACTACACCTACAAATTAAGCAATATCTACTAAGTATGATGACGGTTCTGCTGTGAGTGCTGTGACCCATTATGGAGTTCCGTTCCAAATATCCGAAGTTCGTCTTCAGATCACTAAAACATGTTTTATTTGTTTTTTATTTTTACCTTTTCAAACATTACAAACACTTCAATTTACGCGAATAGTTAGGTATCACACATTGAAATAAGACTCCCTCCTCTCTTCCTCCGTCTGAAAATACTTTGAAATGTCGAGATATAAAATCTAAAATAAACCGCGATAAAATCCGTCATAAAGTAGTTTTTATTTAATTACAAGAACTTTCAAAATTGGTTCACAGGTGATAAAAACACATAAAACCGAAAAATAGTACAACTTCTTTTAAGAAGTCAGATACTCAGTCCTTCGCCTACTCTGATTCTCGTAGCTGTTATCTGACCGGATATAGTCGTACACCTGGCAACACTGACTGCACTAAAGCTGCATGCACTAGCACTAACTGGCTTCATTCTAGCAACACTGAATGTGTAAAAAAACATTAGTTATTTGTTTAATAGTTTTACTAGTAAACGCTAAGTAGTTATGTTATGTTGTGACCTTATCGGTCCGCAGGCGCAGCTGGTATTTAATACATTAACATTGTTGCATGCACTTACACTTAATACTTTAACCCACGGAAAAGCTTAATAGTTAATCTACTACGTTCTTTAACTTTCTACACGATAGTTCACGAAACGATTGTATTGTCAATCAGATTATTTATTTATTTATTATTAAGAACAGTACAAATACAGTTGTTTACAAGGTAGGTGTAATATAAACTCATTCGAGTTTTAACCATACACCGGAGTCGTCACCATGAGTATATTACATAAATCCGAGCGTATAGCACGCTATACGCTAACATTCAAGCAACTCACCCTTAACAACTTCCCTTACACAGATGTAGGTACAAGTAAATATTTAACTAACACAGCAAGTAGGCAACGAGGATCACAAACAGCATGCAGTGCAGATGAGGCTACAATATCATAGTCCACATGCTTCATATGCAGGTGATCATCAATTTTAGTTTTATTTTATTGCCTTTGCTAAACGAACATAATCCTAATGGGTTGTGACATGGGAACAACATTTTTAAAGGCACAATACTGTGCACCAGACCTTGTTGCCCATAGAGCGAAATGAATTACTGTGTCCTATTTCTCTTAAAGCGTGCCCTGCTAGGCCCTGGTACCTATAACAATCTATATAGGTAAAAATGAATCCCTTTTTCCCTTGGTCACGCCATCACGCGTGAACGGTTGGACCGAGTTTGCTAATTCTTCTTTAGAATATTCCTTAAAGTACGAGGATGCTTCTTATGCAAAGAAAATTAAAAAAAAACAATCTCTGAAACGGGTAAACCGATTTTTATGGAATCTTATATCTATCATCATCTATTGGATAAGTTTGAACATCGGTCGTAATCTATTTTCGTACCCGCTAGGTGGCACTGCTTTACCGGGCAGGACGACGTCTGCGGAGTCCGCTAGTAATTATTTAAAAATAGTCTGCCATATTAAGCCACACGACCATCTCATCCCAAACTAAGCAAAGCTTGTACTATGGAAATCAGTTAATGTAATATAAGTAGTTACTACATAATACCACTTTTGTTTTGCACACCCAGACAAACAGACATATTCATCACACAAATGTGACGACGACTTGTGACGTAAAAAGCAAGCAACGGTTTGCCACCGGCCCGTCAAAGTCCGTAGTTCAAAACGTAGCAATATATTGCACCAACGTGGCTTCTGAGTGTAATAAGATACAGCACAAGTGTGTGACGTCACGTAGGTTAAGACTATTATGTCAGTAGTCACACTTTTTATAAGATTAGTAACCTATTTTTAACCCCCGACAGAAAAGTGTAAGTACAATTTGTGTACAAGTGCAAGTATGTTCCCTCATAGCACCTAAAGGGGTTTTTTTGGAGGTGGTTTGGGTCGGTGTTTTGTCTGGTCACGAAACCTGCCGCCAGTTTCTTGTCACCTGATATGCACCACCTAGGGATCATTTAGAATGAGGATGCATTCCCAAGGACGAAGGTGACTCAGCCCCTAAAATACAGCAACTCTCTAAAGTGAACCATCATCATCAGCCTGGGGATATGCACCACAGAAAGAAGGCCTCCTCTTTAGAACGCCCCACAGCACTCGGTTACCGGTCGTGAGGCTGGGATCCTTGTCTTGCGGAATCCTTGGATTAAAAAAACAGAAATAGAACAATAGTTTCTTCCGTGTAAAATTCGGGATCGGAAGCCTTTGATCCTTTGTAGACGATGACGTGGGAAAAATTAAAATGATTAGTTGAGAATCTGATTCAATCCGGGCTCATCCCAGGCCGTTTGGTTTTCGGATCCGCTTAATTTCAGATGCTTAGTCCGGGCCTTTTTACAATTTTATCAGTCCACCTCGTGGCGAGGACTGTTTACCTACTTAGTATTTCATTCGAGATTCTTCGCATTCAGTTAATTTGTTAGCACATCTCCGCAATTGTTTACAATTGACACAATAACCGTAACAATGTTGATTTGTATAATATAACCCAAGCATTGAAGAAACTATCTATCTAATTGAATGCCACTTCAGCCCAATCTGTAGGATCTTTTGTCCCTCCATCATCAGTCTGGAAATTGTCACTGCAGGACACAGGCCTCCCCTACCACGACGCGACGATCGGTTGCCGGCCGTTAGGATCTATCGGCTTCTCGCAAATTTTGCAATGTCAACGGTTTACTTCGTGCCAGGCCGGTTAACGGACGCCGCGGCGGCGCCTATTGTATGGTCCTCACTCAAGAACATTCCCTCTTGAGTGCCCTTGATACCAACTAATACTCGTAGGTACTAAGAGGCCTCTATTTTCTTCCAAAATAAACAATTACTTTAATTTCTTTGTCACTTTTTACCTGAGCCTGGTTTAATCCACATCAGGACTGGCATCTCCCAAAGCACGCCACTTAGCTCCAAGCGCAGCTACTCTCCAGCTCTCTTGTCACCACCTTATAGCATCTTACGTTACGTCTGCTGCTGATCTGTGGTCTCCAAATAATGAGCTCTATTACTCTTGTCTGTTACCTACCTCTGACGCGCCGATCAAGTTGCGGTGCAGTGGCGATCAAGTTGCGGTGCAGTTGCAACTAAGTTTTCGTGTTAGTGCAAAATGGTATTCTTATAATTGTTTAGCTGTCATAATAGTCTAAAGCGCTCGCATGACGCAAGCTTGACGCGAGCGTATCTTACAGCGGTTGTCAAAATTACGAGAGTACGAAAGGGGCTGTTTAGATCGAAACTTAACTGCAACTGCACTGCAACTGTACTTATATTAGCCTACTGATCTGTCATTGATTCTGTAATGAGTAGTTAGTACTTATTAATATAATTACTTAGAAGCTTGACCCTTGCACTATTTCTACTTTAGAAATCGTTTGCATTACTTGGCTCGAGAGCCAAGATTAGTAAGCAAGAGATTAGTAAGCAAGGTCGAGACCTTGCTTACTAATCACAAAGTTCATAGAGTGTACAATATGATGCAATTAGCGATGTAAGTTTACAAATTTGGTATGGTTCCAACACTAGAGTTGGCACATTAGTTGTAACACTAGAACGACATTTGATCTTGTAACAAAATGTACTAATATAAGGTAACTAACCCAATAACAGAATCTTTGTACCTTAGTCAGCTCGGGTCTTCTCTCAAGGTTGCATCTTGCCTAAATCTATACAAACTTTGAAGGTAGTATCGATTGTAAAACCAGTGAGAAATAGATCTACCACCTAATCATTTTTTCCTAGTTTCTAAAACGCAACTTTGAAAGACACCTCTGTAAGAATAACCTCAAAAAAATTGGCTATTCAAGTTATTTTGTCCATGTTCTCATAGAGGTTTAAAAGGAATGTTTCAGTTGCCTTATCATACAAAATACTTGGTGTCGTATTTCTTCTCAATGTGCCATTGTTTGAATGTTTCTATTGCATTCACAATAGTTTCAAGCTTTTATAGCGCTCTGCTGACCGCGGTGTTATTTTATAGGAAATAAAAGCGTCCATAGATCCTAATATAATTAAAACAAAGAGCGGTCAAATTTACGGTTATAGTTATTTTTCTACTTTGGGACTTTCTACGTATGAGTATAAATAAGTGCTTTTTAAGTATATTTTCTAACCTCTATGAAATACATAATTCTTTGACTTCGGTTTAAAGAGGATTGATAAACGCAGTTCCTGAGCGTAGGGAATTTAAATTGTGACCCATTAAATATTGCCATTGTCATACAAAAATTAGTAGAAAAGCCACAGTGCCATGTTGTCATCATTTTAAACCTACTTATGGTATTGTCGTCGATCAAATAGAATACTCAAGCGAAGAAGCGAGGAAAAGAGCCAGAGACAGTGTGGCAAAATTTTAATACTTGTCGTATACCTACACTGGTTTTTGCTAGTCAGTTTTTGGCCACGAATCAATCGCTCGCGAATAAATAATCGCGACGTTTAATACTAGATCCTTTCATGATCTTTAAAGTTATGGACTGTAGAAAGGACAAGCGGCAGCCCGATACTGTTCACCGCGATGAGCATAGAGTCGCTCAGGCAATACTAAGAAGCAAAGAACGCAGCTGACCGCTAGACCGCTTGCTGTGTACAAACGACTGAATTAAACGCGTTACAACTTTAAATGCAACAATAAGTTGCGGTTGACGAACTGACCGCACTTCACTCAGTATGAAAGCGCTCAGATTACAGCTATTGAACAATTTTATTGTACTTACCACTAGAAAGTGCAACGAACTTGCTTTGCAACGTTTGTTACATTATTAAAGGCACCTGTCGCATTGCTTTTTGTGATGCTTCATGGTTTTGCTGATATTTATTTTATTACGGTTACTATGTATCTACTTAAATATATTAATTTTCATTCCTACATCTTAAAAAGCTACTAAAGAAACTTTAGTCTCATCTTATCGAAAGTTTTTAGGCCAAGAAACCGTTTTAACACTGTTTAGAAAATTTATTTTATGAAATTTTTAATGGAATAAAGTAAATTGCATTTAAAAAAAAACTGTTCACGAAGTAAGTTTTCGTAATTTTCTTAATCAGGGAATATTCTTTTTATTCCGATATAAGTTGCCTGATGTCATGCAACCCAATATACTGATTAACTCGTGATTATCGGGTTGTTTCTTAAAGTCACAGAAGCAATTAAGTAATAAATTGGACTGAAAACTTTTTTACTACATGTTCAGTTAAGTATAACTTAAAAGGAAATCATTAGAGCCGCTCAGTCAACATCAAATTATTTAGCTACCTAATTCTCGTCAAAGTGACAGCTCATAATTTGTTCTTTTCATACTTAAGCCAGTGTATTAACTTTGCTCACATTCGCTAAGTTTAATGGACTGTAAAAATGTTGAGGAACTTCGTTAGTTAAATTTTCGTCAATTCTTTAATTTATACAGCTTTAACATTAAATCTTGGTCTTATTCATAAAAATCTTATTGCACTCTTTCTTACTAGCTTAAAAACCAATATGACAGACAAAGACAAACGTATTATAACTATAACGAGCTATATAAACCTATTATAGCTATAACCTATAAGATATTTATGAATACGGGGGTTGAAATGTAGATATAGTAGGTACATAATGTCTATCTTTTAGTTAATCGACCTATCCATTTCGTATGCTTACCCGAAATACTTTGAGACTGTAACTCTTTTGACCCGGTATGTAGGGCATCCGTGACGTCACAATGCAGATGCAGTGATCCGGGAAAGTCAATAGTCGTTGAACGACAAACACTTTTTGTTTTAACAGAATATTGGTTGCTGGTCTAGAGTTTATACAAAAACAGTTTCTAGCCTTTCGCCCGCGTTTATGTCGGTTATCGCCCTAAACCATTAACCTCTTTTTGCGCAGTCGGATAAAAAATATCCAAGGTCCATCCCCGGGTCTCAAACTATCTCCATACCAAATTTCTTCCAAATCGGTTCAGAAGTTTTGGTGTGAAAGCGCGAATTAAACAGAGTTACTTTCACATTTATAATATTAGTATGGAAGTAAGGATTAGAATATGACCTTATGGAGTTGCCACGATGTTAGTCAGTGTATGACGTTATTCTGAAGGAAATCTCAAAATATCACAATTAATTTGATGAATTTATCTAACACTCAGCCTGCGTTGGAATTACATAACCTTTTTCCTCCATCCCCATTCTTTCTTCGGACAACGACACGCACTGCTATGTGCCTCCGATGAATGGTGGAAATTCCATAGGTACGCGCAAAGGACTTTGCCTCTATTTTTAATGTGCCAACTGCTAAGTTGTGAAATTCCCTGCCGGCATATCTGTTACCCGATAGCTTTAATCTTCAGTCAAAAGTGAATCGGTATTTATTAGTTGAGCGCGTTCCATTATAGACTACATTGAGGACAAAAGCGCAAGGATAAAAAAATCGTAATGGTTCCATCGTTCTTACCTGTGTGTTGAGACTTTGAGAGCTCTAATGATATGCTCTAACAAATTTATAGATCTTATAAAATTATGAAGGTCTGGCGTTCATAGGCTCTTGCTCTTAGGCTATAAACAGTTAGACTGAGTTGTTGATCTGCGAAATATACTGTTACTATAAGATTTTAGAACTGTGGTGCCTCCTTTAAAAAACAAGCAGTTTCATTGTAATTAGTAAGCTAATGATTAATTAAAACCATTTCATACCTCCATGAGAATCACAGCTACAATTAATAGCCGTTACTTTCACACTATAATACAAAATAATCACAGGTATGTCTATAATTCACAGTTATAAATCATCATCATGATTCCCCTTGCCTTTACTCATTTCTATTGGGGTCGGCTCTCAGTCTAACCTGATGCAACTAGCTGTCAAAACTATACGAACGACTGCCACCAGACCTCGAAACCTTGCCCCCCGATCCCCTAAACAACTAGAGTGTCCGGCAACGTCCTGAGCCGAGGTTCGTCCCCACATGGCGAGCCCTCATGGCAGTTGCCACAGTACTTGATCGGTTCGACCGTCCTCGGACGGCTCACCGAAAGTCCAGTGAACTAATAGAAGCCCTTCCGGCTAATTGGGTTAGGTCATCAGCAAAAAAAAACCTCGAAACCTGTAGGGAACCAGTAGCGAAGATAATTAGACCAGGTGGTAAATTATATTAGGCTTCTGACTACCTGCAACGATTGTCATAGATGTTTTAATTTTTAAATCGGAACCGAGGCATGTGCTAACGGCTAACGTGCTCTCGAGGGACGGAGGGTAGTCCCTCAACCAACCAGAAACCGAAATATTTATGAATACTAGCGGACCCCGCAGACGTCGCGTCGTCCTGCCCGATAAATAAAAGCAGTGCCACCTACCGACTGAAAATAGATTACGACCGATTCTCAAACCCAATGAATATAGATATACCTAAGATTTCATAAAAATCGGTCAAGATTTTCGGAGAAGATTTTTTTTTCTCTGCGTAACAACCATCCTCGTACTTCAAGCAATATTCTAAAAAAAGAATTAGCGGCAACGGTCCAACCGTTCACCCGTGATGGCGTGACCAAGGGAAATAGGGATTCCTTTTCATATGTACAGATAATTTAAATATAAAAATATTTTATGTTTGTTGTTACACAAGATTGTCCGGGAGGGAATCGAATCCGTGACCTCCCCGGGCACAGTATAGCCCAATGGACGATTGCAACGCTCAAGTACCGAGGTCGTAAAAAAATCACTCTTATGAATATTTGTAAAACTTCTCACAATTCACGCGTACGTAGCTGAGGAATAGTAGGTTATGTTAACTAAGTTAGGTATTTATTAACACCCGACGAAAATGAGAAGTGACTGCCTCTCGGTGCGGTGGTCGGGTTCGATTCTCAGGCCAGGAAAATAATAAAATGTATGGTATTAGCATAAGATTGACACGTGACTTTCATAGGTGTGGGTATGTTTACACATTTTGTTATTTTTGATCTTTCGTTAACAATCGCTTCGCTAAGTGACTTTGTCTAGAGGCCCAGGTGAAATCAAGTACAAACGTGCTGCTAGACGTATAAAAATCATTATGAGTAACTGTTTAATTGTCTAGATTTAGAACTTCTCTCTATTATCTTGATTATCATCTAGATTATTTAGTAGGTACCTTTTGTTACGTTTAAAACAATGGCGGGAATCTGTGTAGAAACGTTAGACTTTCACGGAATGTCCTAATTGTTTTAAGACATTATGATACTATTAAAAATCTCTTGTAACTGCCGTAATAGTAGGGCAATGCGATTTTCTTCGCCCTTTCGGCAGCCTTACTGGGGAGTTACATCCACCTTACAGAATAAACGCAGTAGTTGTTCCTGGGTGTGAGCAGCGATGGCGCAGCGGTCTCAGTCTCGCCTTTGAAATAAGAGGTCACGGGTTCGATTCCCAGTCGTGCTCACACATCTTTGTGTGAATTGTTTTATCGCCGCTGTTCAATATCGGTGAAGGAAAACATCGTGAAGAAGCCGGCATGTCTAAGAACTAATCATTCGAGGACATGTGACATCCAACAACCCGCACTTGGCAACCCTCTTTACTCGTAAGATTTGTGAGAACACACTGTGACCCGTGCCCAACAGTGGGACACTAAAAAGGATTGAAGTGAGTAAGGTGCATTCTTGTCGACATATACAAGGTCGGCATGTCGTCTTGGCGGACATACACAGAAAGAAAGCAGGCAGCTTGCGCCGACTGAACATCCTATCAATAGGTTCTGTATTACAGAAACAAAGCAGGTAACCTATCTGTGGTGGCTTCTAACCATATGGAGCCTCATTCCACTGCCACCTTCTCACCGAAAATCACTCGTAACGAGACGAGTTAATCGATGTATTGGGCAGGCGCGTCCCATCGTAGACCACATCATTGCTTAACTTCAGGCAAGTTGTAGTCAAGAACAAGCCTATTTCAGAATAATACAAATATTTCGCACCAGAGGTCCCAAAAATATTTGTTTGTATTGTGCATAATCAAAAACAGATTGCTTGCATCTTAAGAGAACTATTACACGGTTGAGACATTTAGATGTAAATTTATGTTTAGCTAGATCTCTATATACCTAAATGTTTTTCGCAGGTGTTTCAACACCTGTTTCTTCCCACCTGCTAGTACTAAGTATGATGTTAATTCTAGCATTAACTAAGGTCAGATAAAATAAAATAAAAACATGAATTGTTGGTCCTGTGGAAGTGTGTGCTACAAGCTAAGAGGTCTCGGGATCGAAGTAGAGAACGTGAATAGAACTGTTCTAATCCAGGACACGGACATTATTATTTTATACTAGTTTTCCGCTCGCGGCTCCGCCTGCGCGTATGTCGGTTATCGCGCCAAACTATTAACCTCTTTTTTGTAGTCGGATAAAACTAACCTTTCCCGGGTCTCGAACTATCTCCATACAAAATTAGTTTAGTTGGCTTGTAAGCAACATTTTGAAAGCGGCATGCCTAAATCTTACTAATATTATAAATGCGAAAGTAAGTGTGTGTGTGTGTGTGAAGGTTTGTTACCGCGTATCTCCATAACCGCTCAACCGATTTTGATGAACTTTGAAATGTAGGGAATGTATACCCTAGAATAGGACATAGGCTAACAATATTTCCAAAAATCATCCCTTAAGAGGGTTAAATAGAGGAGTGAAGTTTGTATGCAACTTTTTATTCCTTGGTCCTATTCATTTAAAATTCGGTACACATAAACCTTAAGACAAATAATGAGATACGGGTTTTTTATTTTTCCATAATTATCCCTATGAGGTGTGGATAATGAGTTTTAATGGTAAAAATTAAAGTTTCTCTGTATCTGTATAGTCTGAAGTCCGATCCACTCCAAATTCGGCACACATATACCTTAAAAGAAATCATGAAACACGTGTTTTTTATTTTTCCAAAACTACCCCCGGTGAGGGTGTTAAATGAGTTTTTTTGGAAATACTAAATATTCCATAACTGTTTAGTCCTTGGTCCGATTCACTTCAAATTCGGTATAAATAAAGCTTAAAACAAATAATGAAACACGTGTTTTTTATTTTTCCATTTTTTTTTATTTTTATCCTAATATTACGCGGGAGAAGCCTTCGAAATTATTCTGAGTTTGATTTTCTTCAAAGTTGATATCAACTCCTTCGTGCTTTTTAGCTAAATTACTTTTTATTTTGACACAATGACGTTTGATAACTCAGACCGATTATTAGAATTCGAAATTTAAATTTTATTTCTTCTTAAATATTGAATGAAAAACTTACAATGATCATGGTCTAAGAGACGTAGTATTTTTTAAGAAACCCCTATAGATTTATGGATATACCTATGGGTGCTTGCCGATTTCAAAATGTTGCTTACACGCCCACACTACTGAACTAATTTTGTATGGAGATAGTTCGAGACCCGGGAAAGGATAGTTTTATCCGACTGCGAAAAAAGAGATTAATGGTTTAGCGCAATAACCGACATCCGCGGGCGAAGCCGCGGGCGGAAAACTACTATATAATAAATCTATAGGGGTTTGATGAAAAATATGTCTAACTTGGTCACCTCGGTGAAAGTCGATTTTCTACTGCTCTTAAACCATAATGTAAGTTTTTCATTCAAATACAAATCCAAGAACAAATAAAATTTAATTTTCGAATTCTATTCATCGCACTGATTTACAAAACATGTCATTGTGTCAAAATAAAGAGTAATTTAGATAAGAAGCACGAAGGAGTATTGATACCAACTTCGAAGAAATTCACCCTCAGAATAATTTCTCAGGCTTCGCCCGCGTAGTATTAGGATAAAAATAAAAAATTAAAAAACATTATTTGTATTACTATACCGAATTTGAAGTGAATCGGACCAAAGACTAAACATTTCTGGAATATTTATTTTTCCAAAAAAACTAATTTTACACCCCCAGGGGGTAATTTTGGCAAAATAAACACAGCTGTCTCATTATTTGCCTTAAGGTTTATGTGTACCGAATTTTAAGTGAATAGAACCAAGGAATAAAAAGTTGCATACAAACTTCATCCTACTATTTAACCCTCTTAGGAGATGATTTTTGATAATATTATTAGCCTATGGAGACGCACACACGCACGCAAGCACGCACACGCACTGTTGAGAGAAAAACCGTGCCCAGCTGTGGGACACTAAGAAAGGGGTTCAAGTGAAGAAATTATGGCCCTAAGTGTTCTTTGATGCAGACGAAGTCGCGTATTTAGATAGTATTGCTATAGAAATGCAATGTAATACACAGGAAGTGATACGGTATCAATTCTCAGTAACCGATGTTAGGAAGTTGTTGTTGCATCTATCTAATGTTTCTATCTAGGCTAGATGTTTCTCTGAATTTATATAACTTCCAAATGTAGGAGTGTTCTGTTCGTATTATTATTTATTGACTACCGGACCCGGCAGACGTCGTTCTGCCCGGTAAAGCAGTGCCATCTACCGGGTGTCAGATCTACCGAATATAACCAATAATAAATAATAGGTATATAACCCGGTATTCGGCACTTCTTCGCTTTCTAAATTTTCTTTTTTTTCAATTTTTCTCTGCGTAAGAACTATCCTCGTACTTAGAGGAATATTTAAAAAAAAGAATTAGCGAAATCGGTCCAGCCGTTCACGCGTGATGTGACAACGGAAAACGGGTTTCATTTTTATATATATAGATAGATTACTATTAGGAGGGCTAACAAAATGAAAATGAAAATATGCTTTATTTTTTTTGAGACGCGAGTCTACTTAAAAATAGTCCAATTTCTTTTCCTACCGTGCAGTGAATGACTGGCAACTACTGAGAAACACTGCCAAAAAAACTCAGTAGGCTTTTTTCTTTTTTAAATGAAGTACTTATATCTATTACATTTTGTTTGTTTATTGTGTTGAATTAGAGCGACTTAATTCCAAGCGTTTTTATCCGTTAGATAGTCTGAAATTTTATTATACGCTTTCTTACATAACGTAGGTTTTATAGTTATTTTAAATTTGTTAATAGGCATTTCCCTAATATTATTTGGAAGTTTATTGTAGAAACGTATACACTGCCCCATAAAAGAGTTACTGATTTTGTGGAGTCGAGTATTATGTGCTACAAGATCGTTCTTATTTCTAGTATTTAAATTACACATACATATAATATTTTATAGTAAGCAAATTTGGTTAACAATTTAGCTAACAAATACTTTTGTTAACAATCCCACACAGATTACTAAAAAACTAGTTTATAGTATAAACTACTTTTCCTCCCGCGGCTCCGCCCGCGTGTATGTCGGTTATCGCGCTAAACCATTAACCTCTTTTTTCGCAGTCGGATATCGCCGCAGGTCGTGGGTTCGATTCCCACACAAGTCAGACATTTGTGTGATAAACATGTCTGTTTGTCTTGAGTCTGGGTGTAATTATCTATATTTAAGTATGTATTTACAAAAGAAAAGTATTATATGTTGTATATTACCAGTTATCTGGTTTCCACAGTACAAGCTCTGCTTAGTTTGGGATCAGATGGCTATGTGTGTTAATGTACCACTTTGTTATTTAATAGGTATTTATTTATTTATTTTAATGAGTAATTCTAGATAGAGTAGCGAATACAAATACTTTCTAGTAAATTCAAAAGTGAAAATTTGTTAAATTCCTTGTCACGGCGCGGCTGTTAAAATACTCGCAATGTTTTAGCTTTTCAAAATTATTGATATTTTGTTACAAATTTATTAAGTTCCTACTGACTGGCCTGTTGGCGTACTGGTAAGTGACCCTGACTGATATGCTAGGGATTCGATTCCCACCCGGGACAAATAATTGTATGATTTATGAACATAATTCTTTGTGTGTTTACAAAAACTAACGAATTTAAGTACCTAATAGGTACCTATACAGATCCTATTACTCAAACACAAGTAAATATAATTGATTAGTTTGTGACTAGATGGCGCTGTATGTGTGAAAATATTTTATGTAATCACAGTTCTAATTAAGCTTACACCGCAACCCTGATATCTGCAACTCCTGTAAGCCAGGATCGCCAGCGACGCGCGACGCCGCCGCCGCGCCCTCGTGAAGAGACTAGAGACTCGGGATTTGAATCAAGCCAAGTCGCGGGACACCTAAACCTGTCTTGGATCCCGTACGAGTTTAATCAGAAAGATAATAGGAATAGTTGGATAGTTAGATAGTCCATCTTCCTCTAGTCAAAGTGAGAGTCAGCATAGAGAAAAAGGAGAGGTTTCAATTAAATCGGTCATAAAGTCATAAAGCCGGTCATTTTAGTATTTAGTAAAGTTTTGGAACTTGAATTTTATTAATTTTCTATTTTATTTTTTTATTGCAAATTCTTTACTTATTGAAATTCAAAGAAATAATTTTTATGCCAGTATTTTATTGTACTTTTTAATCTTACTAGAATTTTAATTCTAAAAAAATCGTAACTGGTGTGTTTAAATAAGTATCTGTAAATGTGTTTTTATTGGTCCACGTTACTCGCAATAAACGAATTTGGTTTTTATTAGTTGTTTATCAAAATCGGTAGATTAATCAGCCGCGTGCGGGCAGCTTTATTGCACGACAAAATCTACATGCAAGTGTTCTTCCCAAACATTAACACCTACGCGGCAGTTAAATCACGCGCGAGTTTACGACTGTTGTAAACTATGTGTTGAAACGAGGCGTGGCTGTGTTGCAAGAGGAAGCTCACTGATTAGATGCCCTACTTTAGTATGCTGGATTGGGTTAGCTTCTTGTTATTGCTAGAGTTAAAGAAATACGGTCTTATTCATAAAAAAATTAAAAGAACTCTTTAGTTAAAATTGGCATTGTCTCTTTCTTACTAGTATAAAAGTCAAGATGACAGACAAAGACAAACGAATTATAAACCTATTTTAGCTATAATGAGCCTATCTGACGTTTATGAATACGGGGGTTAGTGTCTTATCTCACCTGCTTTAAGGGTTCAGAGATGGCAAAGTGCGGGTGGTTGTCACATGTTTTCAAATGTTCAGCTAATAGACGTGCCGGTTTTCTGACGATGTTTTTCAAGTAGATGTGTGGGCACGACCGAGCATCGATCGAACCTGCGACTTGATATTTCAAAGATACTGCTGCGCCACTCCTGCTCATGATTGCTGTTGTGACAAACCGTACGAAACATTTCGTATAGAGTCGTCATAGATACGAAATATTTTCGTCAGCATAACATTGCATTAATGAAAACCACTGACTAGATACTTACTAGACTCCACTATATTCAAATACTAGCGGATCCCGCAGACGTCGACCTGCCCGGTAAAGCAATGCCACCTGCCGGGTCCGAAAACAGAATAATACGACCTATAAGATTTCATAAAAATCGGTCAAATCAGCAAACCTTAAGTACAGAAAACTTGTGGAATGGGTAGAAGTGCACAACAAATAACTTTAAATAGATATCTACATATACCTACATATTAACATTACATACTATGTACTTACTTATTTAATATAATATATACTAAATAAATATATACTTAATACTAATAATTTGTCTACCTATTCAAGGGGTCACTTAGTTAAAGAAAGTGTGTTGTTTGTGATACATAATTAAAAGAACTTAAGTACATACTAACTAAGCCTAAGAACATAAAATGAATTATTACGTATTAACGAATATTTAATACTTATACGTAATCTATCTATATATATAAAAATCAATTGCTGTTCGTGAGTCTCGCTAAAACTCGAGAACGGCTAAACGGATTTATCTTATCTTGGTCTTAAAATGTTCGTGGAGGTATAGGGAAGGTTTAAAAGGTGAGAAGAAAAAGATATACAAAAGTTTAGGTATTTTATTCATCAATTGAGGCAGTACAAAGTCGGCCGGGTCAGTTAGTAAGTAGATAAATATGTAACAAGATATTATTATCCAAATAATAGAAATGTAAGAAGTTTTATTTACAATATAAAGATACTAACATTGTAATCATTAAAGGAGAGGTCAAAAGTGGGCTAGAATTTTGAACACCAATGTGATATACCTCATTGGAAAGCTTATTTAATACGCTGTTAGAATTTAACTAAACACGAATTTTAGGAGCAACCATTTTTGTAAAAATCAAAAAAATGTAATAGAAAAACAAAACGCACATTACCTTTAATTATCCGTTTCCTAAGCAGTATAAATATTGCAATCACGTCAACAATTGCATTCTGTTACAGTACTTTTCTCTTGTAATATTATTCTAGCTGCAGCTTAATGTAATTATGACGAAAAATATTTGTTATCTTATTAGTGTAATAACAAAACGCGTGGAAAAAAATATAATTACGGGAAACGTCATGATGTCATTGTCATTGATCAGTTTGATTGACAGCGTCGAAATAATTTTGATTTTTTTGGTTGCTCAATTGACATTTGACCATGGGGTTGCCAATTGCAATAATCATAATATTGCATTAAGGATTCTTATTTTCAATTTCAATTTTTAAAAAATCGGGGGGGTGTAAAATTATTTTAAATACACCAAAAAATTTAATTAATTATGCTCTATTAACCTATGTAACTCAGATTGCTGTTCAAATTTACAATTATTTTAATCCCAGGCTCTATACATTTTTTGAACGTCTCCTTTGTTGGCACATCTGCTTCTCAACGCATCGGCTGTCATTTTATACTGTCATCACGTCCGTCTTTGAAGTAAGCTGTCACTCGAGAATGTCATTATGAGCGAACGAATGAACACCGAGCGCGGGTGAAGCGGCCATCTTAGAATGGCTGACACTGCGCGTTGAACCGTTGTGGCGTCCGGTAGTGCAGATGCAATAACGTGCTCGGTGAACGTTACGCTTTAATCCAATGTCATCTTAACGATCTGTAATTAACTGGTAGAATTAATGATTGTGCTATCGAGAGATTGGGGTGAAGTGATATTTGCTGTAGTTATTTTATTGAAATACCGTCTTCTTACCCGATTATTCACGCCTACCTAAAGTTGTCTGCTAATCTTGATATTTTTAGTCTAAAAAAACCTTCGAAAGCCTTCATCAGAAGTGGGATGGGAAGGGTAAACCAACAGGAGACGGTATTCAATCGAAGCAGTAGTGATCCATGTGTGTTTAAGTGTTATATGGTAAGGTGGTTGCAAGAGGCCTAGTACGCCTAAGCCACGCTTTGACGGTTGTTAATGTAAAGCTGGTTGAAAGGGCCTCGTATGCCCGGGCCATGCTTCGGTAGTTGGTTGAAAGGGCGTCGTATGCCCGGGCCATATTTTGGTTAGTGGTTGAAAGGGCCTCGTATGCCCGGGCCATGTTTAGGTAGTTGGTTGAAAGGGCCTCGTATGCCCGGGCCATACTTTGGTAGGTGGTTGAAGGGGCCTCGTGCGCCCGGGCCACGTTTTGGTAATTGGTTGAATGGGCCTCGTATGCCCGGGCCATGTTGAGGTAATTGGTTGAAAGGGCCTCGTATGCCCGGGCCGTATTTTGGTAAGTGGTTGACGGGGCCTCGTACGCCCGGGCCACGCTTTGGTAATTGGTTGAATGGGCCACGTATGCCCGGGCCATGCTTAAGTAGTTGGTTAGAGGGGCCTGGTAAGCCCGGGCCACTGTTGAGTAACTGTATGAAGGAGACTAGCATGCCCGGTCCATATTATTATGCAATAGCGATGAATTTGAGTTCGGTCAGGAAGGACCGAGCGTATGTTAATGTCTATCTTTACTTTTTCATTAGAACAGGTAGAAAAGAATGACATGTCATCGAGCAGACTGATACTATGCGCACGAGGTCGTGCGATTCGTCAGGGTTGGCCGTGTTGGCACATCTGCTTCTCAACGCATCGGCTGTCATTTTATACTGTCATCACGTCCGTCTTTGAAGTAACCTGTCACTCGAGAATGTCATTATGAGCGAACGAATGAACACCGAGCGCGGGTGAAGCGGCCATCTTAGAATGGCTGACACTGCGCGTTGAACCGTTGTGGCGTCCGGTAGTGCAGATACAATAACGTGCTCGGTGAACGTTACGCTTTAATCCAATGTCATCTTAACGATCTGTAATTAACTGGTAGAATTAATGATTGTGCTATCGAGAGATTGGGGTGAAGTGATATTTGCTGTAGTTATTTTATTGAAATACCGTCTTCTTACCCGATTATTCACGCCTACCTTAAGTTGTCTGCTAATCTTGATATTTTTAGTCTAAAAAAACCTTCGAAAGCCTTCAAATTTTATAACTGTGTGTATCAATAAACTATATTATTATTATACAATTCGACAAAATAGTAGGTACCTAACTGAATAACGGTTTGACACTAACAAAAAAAAAGAAAGGATACACTAACCTAAATAATTCTTCAGCTCGTTAATAATAAAAAATGATGTGGCGTCGTAGGACACCAGGTAGGAACGAAGTTCCTTCGGCTAATAAAGAAAGAGGGAGAAAGAGACAGGTATTATACACTACTCGCTTGTGTATGCGACTGTCGCGCCTGCGCACGTCTCATTTAACGGTTTTATTCCACGCATTCTTTCTTACGGTTTTACTATCACATTTTTTTCAGTTCGGTCGCGCAGCAAAATCCCTATACCCTCCAAGCCTGCCGTAAGGAACTTCGTTCCAAAAAACTTCGTTCCTACCTGGTGTCTCACGACACCACATCATTTTAATATTAAATTTATTTTTATAACATATAACTTTTGTTTCAGGTAATAAGCCTACTTTTGAATACATCAACTAATGTGGAGTATGCTTTGGTAACAGGTAAATTGTAGTCTGTCTCTATTCATATTCAATAAGTGCTTACTGCTCGTTAATATTTTGTAATTGATGTTTAGTTATGGATGAAGGTAGATAGGGTGTTCGGAGCTGCGAAACCGAACAGCTCAGCATATTATATTATTTTACAAAAGAAAAGTATTATATGTATAGTATATACCAGTTATCTGGTTTCCATAACACAGCCTCTGCTTAGCTTGGGACCTGTAGGCCAATTCACGTAATTAAATAAGTTCAGTTGCAGTGCAGTTGGAGTTAAGTTTCGATCAAAACAGCCCTTTTCGTATTCTCGTAACTTTGACAACCTCTGTCAGATACGCCTGCGTCAAGTTCGCGTCACGCGAGCGCTTTGACGTTTATGATATAAATATGACAATTACCAGAATACCATTTTACACCTAGACGTGAACGTAATTGAAACTGCACCGCAACTTGATCGGCGCGTCAAGAAATTACGTGAATTAGCCTACAGATAACCGTGTGTGTGAATGTTTCACGATATTTATTTATTTTTATTTTTTATTATTCATTTGTGCATTGTATGCTTAACGTACTAAAACCAAATCGATTAAGGTACGTTCACACAATTAACTTAAGTAAGACCACAGAACACGTGGTTCCCGGGTGGTGCAAATCAGGTGACAATCAACTGGTGGTAGGCTTCGGGTGTGGTTACAGTCCATCAAATCTAAGAAGTACCTTTTGACGTTTCACAGTTTTCTATTAAATTAGCTTTATAGAGGCGTAATTCACACTATTTTTATTAGCTTTCCTGTAAAATAATTGAATTATGAAGCTATTTTTATTTTAACATAACATAAATAATTTTCATACAACAAATAAAATTCTAAAAGTACTACATTTAGAACTGTCAAACGGTACTTCTTAGATTTGATGGACTGTAGTGACCACCCACCAGACAAAGCCGCTCCGCAAAGCGGTCTTGCCGTGTTCCGGTGGGATGTCTGGTGACACCATATAGAGAGGGTGGGTCGGAATTGTTGTCCTTTAAGGTTTCTAACCATATGGAGGCTCATTCTACTGAAACCTTCTCACCGATAATCATTCGTAATCAGGAGTGAATCGGTATACTAGGATGGCGCGTTCCATCGTAGACTACATCATTGTTTAACATCAGGCAAGTTGTAGTCAAGCACCAGCCTATCGCAGAATAAAGAAATAAAAAAACAATTTCGCTTTCGTCCTAACTGTACAAAATTAAGATTTGAACTAACGACCACAAAATATAACAATTTTAAAAAACAACGAACTG
Organism: Meganola albula; assembly: GCA_936450015.1. Lineage (NCBI taxonomy): Eukaryota > Metazoa > Arthropoda > Insecta > Lepidoptera > Nolidae > Meganola > Meganola albula. The sequence goes on along the minus strand of OW388155.1, from coordinate 3,182,830 downwards.
GCTTCAGTAGTTAAGACCCGCTCAACCGATTTGACAAAATTTTCAATAAGAATTTCATTTATGAATTAACTATTGAACTTTCCGTGAATCTAATTATGTACTCCATGGAAACAAATATGACGTGCAACGAGTTTACGGGTCTTAGGAAGTTTGGACTAGTACTACAAAGATGCCGAAAGTTCGTACACCCGCAAGCGAAATTGGCAATTTACAACAATGTTCTTTTAGTGTATGTTTCGTTTTTCTTACACTTCACTCTTCAACCCTTTTATGTATCTCACTGCTGGGATACATAAAAGGTTTCTTCTCTCAACTATATTACGAGTTGAGAGAGTTTAGTCCATATCCGTTCACGCTAGCCAAGTGCGGGTTGATGGATGTCACATGTCCTTGAATAATTAGTTCTTAGACATTCCGGTTTCTTCAAGATGTTTTCCTTCCTTCCTATGAAAAATTCACACAAAAATGTGTGGGCACGTCGGGGATCGAACTCGCGACCTTATATTTCAAAGGCGAGGCAGATACCGCTGCACCACCGCAGTGCTGAGCGTACGTATGAGATTTACATACACACCGTTCATGAGACTAATTCTAATTCCAAACTAAAATAAACCCAAGACTAGCTTACCTACTCGTGATTCTCAATTCTAATCATACGATACGAATTTAATTTGTGACAATTAATATGTCTCACTTTTCAAGGAGTTGTCAAATCGGCAACTTGGTTGACACCACAAATGACCAAAAGGCTGGTTTGTATCACGGGAAAAGGCTGATCCTTATATTGCCATCTGGGTTTTTTTTATTCATCGATAGGCTGGCGCTTGACTACAACTTGCCTGATGTTAAGTAATGATGAAGTCTACGATGGGACGCGCTAGCCCAGTGTACCGATTCACTCGTGATTACGAATGATTATCGGTGAGAAGGTGGCAGTGGAATGAACCTCCATAAGGTTAGAAACCTTAAAGGAGCAACAATTCCGACCCACCCTCTCTGCATGGTGTCATCAGACTTCGCACCGGAACACGGCAAGACCGCTTGGCGGTGCGGCTTTGTCTGGTGGGTGGTCACTAACCACGGCCGAAGCCGTACGACGGTACGTTCCTAGATGATAACGACGCGGAAGAATTATTTGACGCATTCGTGTAGATAAAATATTAGTTAGTTTAGTTTTTTATATAAATTAGTGTTAAAATAGTTATTCATTAAGTAATCTTTCTTGTCCATTGTTTTTTTATAATGATAATATAATGGGACATTAACACGGCCATCTGATCCCAAACTAAGCAGAGTTTATACTATGGAAACCAGATAACGGGTAATATACTACAATAATACTTTTCTATTGTAAATACATACTTAAATATAGATAATTACACCCAGACTCAATACAAACAGACATGTTCATCACGGGAATCGAACCCACGACCTGCGCTGCGCTGCGGTGCGAAAAGCAAGTATCTTGCCGATCTCGCTACCGGCCCGTCGAATCTTAAATCGAATTCTAATTGCATATTTTTCTTGGAAATTAAATTAAATGGAGTTATTTGTTTAAATGTCTTCAATCACAAATTATTACATTTAATTAACTTTAATATAATTTCATAATTGTTTCATTCGTGCGCTTTTGTTGCGTTCCAGACATGGAAGTAAGAAACAACTTGTTACGTTCCAGATTACCAATCAACTAAAATTAAAGTTCTCGAACCCGATCCTAAAGGAGACGTTCAAAAAATGTATAGAGCCTGGGATTAAAATAATTGTAAATTTGAACAGCAATCTGAGTAACATAGGTTAATAGAGCATAATTAATTAAATTTTTTGGTGTATTTAAAATAATTTTACACCCCCCCGTTTTTTTAAAAATTGAAATTGAAAATAAGAATCCTTAATGCAATATTATGATTATTGCAATTGGCAACCCCATGGTCAAATGTCAATTGAGCAACCAAAAAAATCAAAATTATTTCGACGCTGTCAATCAAACTGATCAATGACAATGACATCATGACGTTTCCCGTAATTATATTTTTTTCCACGCGTTTTGTTATTACACTAATAAGATAACAAATATTTTTCGTCATAATTACATTAAGCTGCAGCTAGAATAATATTACAAGAGAAAAGTACTGTAACAGAATGCAATTGTTGACGTGATTGCAATATTTATACTGCTTAGGAAACGGATAATTAAAGGTAATGTGCGTTTTGTTTTTCTATTACATTTTGTGATTTTTACAAAAATGGTTGCTCCTAAAATTCGTGTTTAGTTAAATTCTAACAGCTTATTAAATAAGCTTTCCAATGAGGTATATCACATTGGTGTTCAAAATTCTAGCCCACTTTTGACCTCTCCTTTCAAATAGGATCGAGAGTCGATAGTACGTAAGTCAGTTGACGCTTATACAATTATCCTGAAACCTTCTCAGTACGTGCCTACCTTTTACCCTACTTAGTTAAGTGGAAACATAAACCCCTGCTAGATTAAGCTAATCAGCTCGTGTTACACCCCTGAAGCCATTTTCACTATTTACTGCTTCATAAGCATCTTTCTGGCGATCTCAAGTTTCTTAGTAGCTAGGGAAATTACTGTTCAGTTTTCACCTGCGACTGCGTTTTTTGAACTACCAAAAGGCAGCATTTCCCTTGCCTTTTTCTATTTCTATTGAGGTCGGCTCCCAGTCTAACCTGCTGCGACTAGCTACTAGAATTAAACGAGCGACTGCTGTCAGACCTTTAAACCCGTAGGGAACCAGTAGCTGAGATGGTTAGACCAGGTGTCAGATTATATTAGGCTTCTGACTACTTGTATCGATTGTCATAGTCAACGTCACGTTGTTTACTATTTGGTCAAAGTATGCGCCATTTAGGTACTTTCTTTGGGTCGAACGAAGGTTTTTATGCAGTTTACAGTAGGTACACCAAGCTACTAGAAATATACCTCCAAATAAGAGGCGTTTACGACCCTACTTTTCCCTCTCTTATATCCTGTCTCTTCTTAATAAAAGGTTGTGTAGGTATGTAACGTACGCCTACGTTACAGTATATTATTCTTTTGATAGGTATATGCAACGAACTAAATTGAATAATTTCTCAATTTCAAGAATTTGCTGAATTAAAATATCTGCAATAACAGATTTATTTTATTAGATTATATTATTATTATTTATTTTATTTTTATTAGATTTTTTTTATTATTTATATATTTGAAGGCTTTCGAAGGTTTTTTGGACTAAAAATTATCAAGATTAGCAGACAACTCTAGGTAGGCGTGAATAACAGGGTAAGAAGACGGTATTTCAATAAAATAACTACAGCAAATATCACTTCACTTCCATCGCTCGATAGCACAATCATGAATTCTAACAGGTAATTACAGATCGTTAAGATGACATTGGATTAAAGCGTAACGTTCACCGAGCACGTTATTGCATCTACACTACCGTACGCCAAAACGGTTCAACACGCAATGTCAGCCATTCTAAGATGGCCGCTTCACCCGCGCTCGGTGTTCATTCGTTCGCTCATAATGACATTCTCGAGTGACAGGTTACTTTAAAGAGGGACGCGATGACAGTATATAATGACAGCCGGTGCATTGAGAAGCAGATGTGCCAACATATTTATCTTGATTTTTTTTAGATTTATTTTTACTTTTCAGATTTATCTGTTGCAGATATTTTCACTAAGCATATTCTTGAAATTGAGAAACTAATCAATTTAAAATTTTAAACAACAGTTAATTAAGTAAACAAATATCTCAACAGACAACAAAACAATGAAATGATAAATGTGACACGAGGAACCGTTTGTTTGTCTGCTTGTATTTACAAAGTAATTAGATCGTTACGAAAGTTAAATAGAAGACACAGTGGACAGTAGCACCAGTGTTAATACATACTAGCGTTTATCCCCAACTTCTTGCATTGACTCTAAAGTCAATGCAGAAGAAGTTGGGGATAAACGCTCCAATCCATTCCATCATATAAATTGGATTGGATAAAATCAGCTTTGATGTGGATTATTATATTCGAAACCTAAGGTGATAAATTTATTTGATTTACCACATTTAAGTACACTTCAACACACATACAACAGTAGGTATATTAACCAGTCCAACAAACTCTTATGTATTCAGGTTTTTATAGATTTTCTTAGTCATTACCGTAAGGCTGGATGGCGGCATGGAGGATGAAAGGAGATCAAATTTCGAACCGGAACCTTTACAGAGGTTGCATCAGGGGTCCTAGTATATTCGATAACGTAATTTATGATATTTTTAAAATCAATTTGGAATGAATTTCGTGAAAATGTTATTTGTTGTTATAATAGGCCTCCATACTCTGACAAATAGTTGCCTTTATCTAACAGTAGATACATATTAGAATACGTTAAGACGTAGTTTCCTAGTGCGCAGTACTACCTACTGAAGAAAGACAATAATTAGCTGTTTGATAATACAAAAGGGACACGATTGTTTGTTTCTACGCTCTTGTCTGTGGTACTATAATAATCTTCTAGCGACGTAAATAACAGATAACATAAGGTATTGTGTCCTGTTGACTTGCCATACTTCGATACCATTTAAAAATAATTTTAATTAGGATCGACTAAACGTTACTTAAACGAGCGCACGAAAAAACAATTAAAGATGACAAAAAATATGTTTTACTCCGTTTTGTTGATTATTGGAAAATACTGGACGAGTATTTTTTACGTCTTAACTTTATTGAGATTTATCTAATGAATCTAAGACAATTGCGATTTATCTGAATATTTTTTTGTTAATTGAGCGGTCAAAAGTGTTACAGTATTCTGAAGAAAAATATGATATACCTTATTGGCAAGCTTATTTAATAAGCTACTGGAATATAGTTCAATATGAATTTTCGGAACAACCATTTTTGTAAAAAAACAGAAAAATGTAATTGAAAAACAAAACGTTATTATTATAGCAATGGTATTAATAATTGCATTGTTTTAAAGTACGTGTACTGGTACTTACTTTGTTTTTTTCTATTTAGGAATTGAATATTATCGTTTACTTCATTAAAATGATTTAACGTCTAAAGTTGTATGTAGCATCAAAAATAAGTACCTATACTATGAAGGTGGTGGTCGCCATAGAAACATCGGTGACAGTATTGAAGAGATATTATTTTCTTAAGTATGAAATTTTATTCTCCGGCTTCCCTTTTTCGGATTTTCACCCTTCAGCACTGCTACTTACCAATAGGAAGGAAATAACATGTGCTGACAGTCAGCGTAGGGCTCCTACTTTCTTACTGTTTATGCTCTAAGATACTTCCAAGCTCTACATTATAATTTTACTAGCCACCCGGCCTAGCTTCGCCCAGGGTGGTAATTACAGCTGCGCTGTGGTGTTAGCTGTATGAAAACACACAGGATTTTATAAGAATCGGTCACGACGAGGAGTTTTATGACAGAAACTGTGACACAAGACTTTTATTGTATTACATTGAATTCGCCGCTATAGAAGCCAATATTAGGGATAACTATGACATGTTTAGAGCTGCAGTACAGGCCTCGCCTTAGAAATATAAGGTCGCAGGTTTGATTCCTGGTCCTGGCCACACATCTGTGTGAATTGTTATATCGTCGCTGCTCAGTATCTAAGAACTAATCATACGAGAACATGTGTGACATCCACCAACCCGCACTTGGCTAGCGTGTGTGGATTAAACTCTCTCAACTTGTGAGATAGTTGAGAGAAGACCCGTGCCCAGCTGTGGGACACAGAAAAGGATTGAAGTGAAGTGATGTTTAGAAATAATTAGATTGAAATCACAGATGGAAACGTAAAAAAATGTCAAGCAAATGTTGTATGGTTGGTGAACGTTTCGTCCGTTTTGACATATGTATACGTTAAAACGTCAAACAACAAATCTAAAACCACTTGGAATATAATTAATAAACCGAAACTAAATATCCCAAAAGAGGCTATCTCATCAATTATAATAGAAAACACAACTGTACTAAAGCCACAAGAAATTGTAAATTGCTTTAACAACTACTTTGCTGATAAAATTAAACCGGTATGTGGTACTAAAAATAACTCAAAACACAAACTAACCACTTTACCCACATCTATGTTCATGGCACCAAGCACGCCTTATGACATACTCATGATCATCAGATCACTAAAAAACACCAATAGTGTTGGTCACGATGAGGTTTCTACAAAGATTATCAAATACGTTGCATACGCTATTTGTGAACACTTATGCCATATTGTCAATCTTAGTATATACACAGGAATATATCCAGAAAAGCTTAAAGTCTCAATCATAAAGCCAATATTCAAAAAAGGCAATAAACAACTAATGGAATCTTACAGACCCATTGCACTAGTATCAATATTTTCCAAAGTTTTCGAAAAGTACATTTACGTTGAAATTTATAAATATTTGGAAAAATTTAAGATTTTATGTGACAGTCAAAAAGGGTTTCGAAAAAACAAAACAATCAACATGGCAATTTTTGACTTTCTAAAGAATGTCATGATAAATGTCAACCGAAAAATACCTATCTGCGCTATATATTGTGATATGACGCAAGCATTCGACTATGTCGATCATAATAATTTACTGGATAAACTTAATTCATATGGTATACGAGGAAATATATTGAAATTATTGGAAAGCTACTTTAAAAATAGGACACAATACACAGAAATATCAAAGATAAATTTAAATACAAAAACTGAAGAAATTCATAAATCTGACACGCGTATATTGCAATACGGGGTTCCACAAGGAAGTGTATTGGGCCCACTACTATTTATTCTATATATTAATGATTTACCTAAAATAACAAAAAACCCAATGACTCTGTTTGCTGATGATAGCACGGTAACAATAGCTTCTGAAAATAAAATGACATTTGAAAATGAAATTAATAATACAATCAATACTATAATTACATGGATGAATGAAAATAACTTAAAAATAAACCTAATAAAAACTAAGATAATGTACTTTAGTCAACGAATAGTCCCACCAAAACATAATATTAATTACAAAGGTACAGTGCTAGATGCAGTAAAATCAACAAAATTTTTAGGATTAATAATCGATAGTAAACTTAACTGGAAAGATCATACAGAACACTTAAATAAAAGAATTAGTTCATCTGCATATGCGCTGTATAAATTATCATCTGTGATAAGCACAGACGCCCTCATTATTGCATATCACGGTATAGTAGGCTCTCTGTTAAGATACGGAATCATATTTTGGGGAAATTCTACTAATAGAGAAATAATATTCAAATCACAAAAAAGATGTATGCGAGCTATGTTTGGCCTAGAAACAACAGATAGTTGTAGAATGTACTTTATGAAATACAAAATTTTAACTCTTCCTTCATTATTCATTTACGAAATTTGTGTTTTTGTGAAAACCAACCCTAAATTGTTCAATCGTCTGTCAGATGTAGTTACGAGAAATCGTAGAGACAACGACAGACTGTGTATGATAAGGTCCAATACAAGTCTGATGCGCAATAGTCTTTTCTGTTTGGCTCCAATTTTGTTCAATAAAATTCCAAAAGTAATTAAACAATTAGATATTTATATGTTTAAAACACATTTAAAAAAATATTTGATAAGTAAGTGTTATTACAGCTTAAATGAATTTTTAGACGAGCCAGTAGTGCTCACCTGACATTATTATTATTTAAAACAATCAATTATAATTCTATAGAATATTTTGACATTATAAATAATTATGGATTCAATTGTGACATATAAACTTTTAATAATTTTATTGTATAACTTGGACTTGAGAATTTTTGTGCGCCGATCTGGCAAAGACATGTAGACACTACTAACTATTTTTACAACACCTTCATTGCAGGCTTGGCTTTGTATTATGTACACTCGTGTCTTTACAAAATAAATATCTTATCTTATCTTATCTTATCTTATCTTATCTTAAAGTATGTGTGCCTCGTAAGATTTTTTTTACCAAAAACTACGAACTGAACCGGATCTGTCCATAATAATCGCTCCGCGCATTTAATGGTATTTGAATTGACTAAGCTTGTTAAGTTTTTATACCAACCGACCATAGGATGCGCATGATTTCGAGATCAAGATTAATTATTATTCTCACACGTTTTAAACAATAATTTGAATGAATGAATGACTATTCCTACTATATTAAAACGCGGAAGTTTGTGAGGCTACCTACATTTTTTATTTTACTCTTTTAGGTAAAAAAAATTGGATATAATTTTCGATCAAATTTGGTCAGTCAAGTATAAGATTACCAGGGAACACCTGGGCCCCTAGACAAAGTCACATAGCGAGGTGATAGCAAAATATCGATAAGAACAAAATGTATGCGATTGGCGCTACCTACAAGGACCATTTAATCCTCACGTGACAATTTAATGTCAGTCCAATACATTTTTTCTTTTAGTACGATATTTGCTTATCGCTTTGCTTTCTGAATTTGTTTAGGAGCGTTCCGTTCCCATTAATTTTCCATCCATTTCTCATTATTTCTTCCAACCAAGACTACATTGTTGCTTAAAATCAGGCAAGTTGTGGTCAAACGCATGGTTGTTCTAGTTCTACTTAGTATAATATCTTGCAGACAAAGACGCGGGCGGAAGTTAGCTGGTCAGTACTTTAAAGTGGTTACTTACGACTGTTAAGTTAATAGGTATAATTATGAATGTAGTTACTTCCTGGTTCACTAAAAAAGACAAAAAGTTTAAAACATGTTTTTGTCAGATCACTCCAAGCGTGACTGAAAATATTCGTAATGCAAAGAAGCCGAGTGCTGTAAAATCGTAATTTGTAAAAATCTTATTTAGAGTACAAACGGACCCCGTAGACGTCGTCCTGCCCGGTAAAGCAGTGCCACCTACCGGGTCCGGAAATAGATTACGACCGTTTCTCAGACCAATTGAATATAGATATAAGATTCCATAAAAATCGGTCAAGCCGTTTCGGTGGAGATTGTTTTTTTTTATTTTTCTCTGCGAAGAACCCTCCTCGTACTTCAAGGAATATTCTAAAAACAGAATTAGCGAAATCGGTCCAGCCGTTCACGTGTGATGGCGTGACCAAGGGAAATAGGGATTAATTTTTATATCTATACTAGCGGACCCCGCAGACGTCGTCCTGCCCGGTAAAGCAGTGCCACCTACCTGGTCCGAAAATAGATTACGACCGATTCTGAGACCTACTAAATATAGATGTAAGATTTCATAAATATCGGTCTAGCCCTTTTTTAAATAGATGCAAGCGCGCTCTATCGCAAACTACATCATCGCTTAACATCGAGCCTGGGCCGCGATTCTCGCGCTTTAGACATTTAACTCTAATAGACAAATGTCGAAAAAAAATCAGAAAACCAATGTAATCCATATTTTATCTTCGACACATGTCTTTTAGGGTATAAATGTCTAAAGCGCCAGAATCGAGGCCCAGGTGTTGTAGATCTTAAAGAAGTATTGTTGCAGCTGCGGAATATGGATGCCGCTATACAAGGTGTACACCTTCTCTCTCGTACAACTCACTCACTCAATCACTTCAACCCTTTTTAGTGTCCCACTGCTAGGCACGGGTCTACTCTCAACTATCTTACGAGCTGAGGGATTTAAGCTTAAAAGCTTTTTCTCCTATTATTTATTCATGTGGTTCATTTCTCAGTTCTCTTCTCTTTATAATCTGTATACATATTTTAAAGGGACTTAACCCACCACCACAATCCCGCCCTTGCTACTCCTGTAAGCCAGGATCGATAACGGCGCTATGACGAGACTCGAAAATGATGGATGTTTGTAATGCTAAAACTCAAGAACTGCTGAATCAGTTTGGGTGATTTTGGTCTTAAAGTACTTGTAGATATCTAAAGAATACTTAAAAATATTGTTTTAGACAGTATTAGGTAGTATCTATCTACTTATAGATAGGCTAAGATTAGGTTCTTTATGTTTTGTCAATGTTTTTTTTTTCTAAAAATAGACTACAACTTGTAGTCTACGATGGGACGCCATGCTTATTGTACCGTTTCACTCGTGATTACGAATGACATTCGGAGAGAAGCCGCTAGTGGAATGAGGCTCCATATGGTTAGATACCATAAAGGAGCAACAATTTTACCCACCCTCTTAAATGGTGATTGGTGTCACCAGACATTGCGACGCGACGCGACGGAACAGAGCAAGGCCGCTCAGCGGTGTGGCTTTGTCAGGTGGGTGGTCACTAACCACGGTCGAAGCCTACCACCAGTTAATTACTAGTAAACTTAATTACCAGTTGATTGTCACCTGATTTGCACTATCCGGAGATCACGTGTCATTTGATTTCAAAGAGTTTTAAAGAGGAAAATAAAAAAACATATTTGAGCTAACAAGATTTATTTTTGAGTAAACGTTATTAAATTATGTATTCCGACTTGTTTAACAGACTATTTGTCACGTTGTTTGTGTTCAGCATAACAAAACAAGCTTTGATAGCAGCCTTATCTGCTAACATAATCTACATCTACACACGCTTCATGCAAAGCAAACATAACGTGCTGTGAATTTATATAAATTAGGTGCTTTAATCTTATTTGAAATATAAGATCACGGGTTAGATCCTCGGTCATGCCCACACATATTTGTAAAGTTGATTTAAAAGAAATACTTACTCCGTTGGCTTAACGAACCGAAATGAGTCTTGACCTCCGATAACAGATTTCGCCACTTTCCGCGATACTTGCGATCTTCTCGCCAATTGTGGCTTGAAACTTCCTTAAATCTGCCTCCGCTACATCATTCCAGCGATATATCGGTCGACCCAGTGAGCGTCGCGCAGTGGGTCGACCAAGGTATGCTCTCTTTCCTCTCCCATTCTTAAAATATGGCCGAAAAATAAAAAATAAACAAAATAACAACTAGTGGATGCTTACTGTATAAGTTACTGTGATTGGGTCGTCGCCACACCGTAATTTTTTACAGAAGATAGTACATACATATAAGATTTATAACAAAACTTCAACCCTCTTTAATGTCCTACTGCTGGACACGGGTCTTCTCTCAACTATCTTACGAGTTGTGAGAGTTTGGACCTTAATCCACACACGCTGGCCCAGTGCGGGTTAGTGGATATCACAAAGCTTGAATTCATTCACCAATATTGAGCTCGGGTGGTCTAGAGACAGTTTTATTTTTTGCTCCGTGTTCCCTAATTCAGATTTGACCCTTCGCTACATACATAGATGTCTATAGTCACGACAACACGTCAAAGTCCATGTGCCCCCATTATTTCGGCTGACGAACTATGTTCTAATGAGATATTAATAGCGATATGACGCATCCTGTCTGTCGCCGCTGTGTCTGTCTGAACTCTGTCATACCTACATGTTACGTATTGGTAGCTATAGCTAAGTACACACTAAGTATAAACTGACCTTTCGTTGTACGGAAATCCATTGCTTAGGATTTCGTGAGATCAGCTTTTACTTGAAATGTATAGCATGATGTGTAGCCGTGTGTACCTATGCCATTTTAAAGAACTTGTTAAAGCTCGACACTTGGTCTTCGTTTTGGAGACTTGACTTAATGTTCCATGTCCCCTGGATGGGGCAGAGGGCGTCCACGGTTCGTTGCCAACCTGAACGGTCTTGAGCATCGCGCTTTGCTTCGCTCCAGGTCAACCCTATCGCCTTCTCTTCTACAGTGATCATCCGCCGCCACGATTGCTTAGGGCAGCTATGTTTCCGCTTTCCTTAAAGATTCCAGTCTGAAGCTTGCCTGGGTATGTGATCGAGATCCATTCGTAGCGTCTAGCGTTAGATCTGCTGGTCGATCAGAGTCTCACCACTGGGTTCCCACTGCTCGACGTTGGAGGCAATTTAAACCTCTCTTTTGTTTCTATGCTGTCTGCCGCTTTGCCTAGAGCCGCCATTATATGGTGGAAATTCCACGGGCACGCACAAAGCGCTTTGCTTCCACTTTTACTGTGCGAAGTGCCAAGTTGTGGAATACGTTGCCGGCATCTCTGTTTCCCGATAGCTATAATCTACCTGTCTTCGAGTCACGAGTGAATCGGTATTAAGCGCGTTCCATCGTAGACTGCAATATTGCTTCACATCAGGCAAGTTGTGGTCAAGCGCAAACCTATTATAGGATAAAAAAGGTAATTTTAACTAACAATTATTTTGCCTTAATATACCATGACAGAAATACACAAGTAACGATTTTCGTGAGAACATTATTTATAAGGTGTATTAAAAACCATAGTGTTTCAGTATTCCGGAGCATATCGAATGATTCACTTAATGGCGGTGTGCGGTTCTTTGTCCTACAACGGCCACGTTTATGGCACCTTAGTCATAGCTCTGAGAAATAACTGTCAGGTCAATATCTATTGCTATTGCTCCTTATAAGGGCTCTTAGGCCTCCTTATAAGATTTAAATCATGGGAAAATATTTCAGCATAGTATATAAGGGTCTGATCATTGTATATTAAGCCCTTGTACGCACATGGTACGTTTGGTATGCAAACGCTTACAATTTTGTTGTGATTAAGTTCATACAAACAATACAATATGAAGCGGTTGCATATTAAACTGAAAAGACGTCTGGACGCCCCCGCGCGGTTAATCCTATCCTCTGCGCTGGTTTTTTTTTATCCTGAAATAAGCATGCGCTTGACTACAACTTGCCTGATGTTAAGTAATGATGCAGTCTACGATGGGACACGCCTGCCCACTATACATAGACAATTATAAATAGGAAACAACAATGTACACAGGCGAGCTTAATTCAATTATGAATTTTCTACCAGCAAACCTCTAGAAGAGAAAACTTGTGGAAAGGGTAGAAGTGCACAACAAAAATAAAAATAAAAATAAAACTTTAAATACATACATATACCTACATACTAACATTACATACTATGTACTTAGATATATTATACAATATATACAAAATAAATATATACTAATGAGTGATTGATTTGCTTCTATACTGATTCATTCGTAGTTTCGAATGAATTTCGGTGAGAAGGTGGCAGTGGAATGATGCTCCCTATGATTAGAAAACATAAAGGAGCAACAATTTCGACCCACTCTCTCTGCATGGTGTCACCAGACATCGCACCGGAACACGGCAAGGCCGCTTGGTGGTGCGGCTTTGTCTGGTTGGTGGTCACTAACCACGGCCGAAGCCTACCAACAGTTAATTACAAGTAAATTAATTACCTGTTAATTGTCACCTGATTCGCACCACCCGGGGGCCACGTGTGGGGATTCAGATAAAAGGTGCACTCCCACGGACGAAGGTGACTTAGCCCCCCTCAGGTTAGAGTAAGTTCACAAGGGCTCTTAGTTAGTATAAGTTCTTGAGGAATTAAAATTTCGTTGTTTGTTTATCTTCATCACATTGAGCCTCCCACGCGTGCAGCTGTTGGTCCTGGCGAACTGGAATAGCAGTGTTGCGATTGTTTGCAAAAAAGGTTTGAAGTATTCCGTTTGTCAATGAACAGGCGAGATTAAACGAAGTCTTTTAACTCGAAATCGGACAATGTAATATTCTAAGGACGAGACTCACGGGCGCCTATTTCTTGCTCGGACTACTACGTACGTGGATAAAACGTAACAATCCAATTTAGTTATTACAGAGTCGCTTCGGACCACAGTAATCTGGTGTACACAGTACTAGACTGCTTTTAACAATCTGAGATTTGAACGACCTTCTGCAACTCAATTGCGTTGATCAGAACGTAACGCCGTGGCCACGGGATAGTGGACACTGCGTCGGGCGGTGCGACTGGCGATTTTGTAGTTCATTGCCCTGTCGCGTTCACTTGTCTTTAGACACTTCTAAAGCAAATACGCAATGAACGATGAAATCGCAAAACGCGCCGCCCGACGCCAAGTCCCGTGGCCATAGCGTAACTCTTATTCAATCGTTGTAAACGTAAAAAAAATGACTTACAATATTATGACAATACGATTTTTTAGTTTATATAGAAACAATATTTATAAGCTAATAATAACAGCGAATGATAATCAAAACGAAACCTGTCTGTAGTATCTGTCAGGAAAAAGAACGCAATTTTAATAAATCCTATGTTAGCATGCGGTCGCTAACAATCATTGTCAGAGTTATACTGAAAGCGTTCATAGCGCTTGCGCTTACGTCTGTATTACCAGAAGGTAGGCAGAGGTACGTATCACCTGATTTTGTTAACTTTAATGTCCCATTCCCATTCCCATGGTGTGGATTACGGCCTAAACTGTCTCAACTCGTAAGACAGTTGAGAGAATACATGTAGCCAGCAGTGAGACACTAAAAAAAAGTTGAAGTGAAAGTCCCATTAATAGGTGAAGGGTCTAATTGCCCTTTATCGGACATAATTCTAAACTTGTAGCTGCTAATATGATTTAACAAACGTCTATTTACTCGGTCCGGGATTCGACCCCGGCCCCCACGTTTACGCTTATCACTGGACTAACGAGACAATTATTTTGTTTTGCAACAAACTACAGAGTGTTGCAAGCTAAGGTTGCAAGTTCGAATACCAAACACAAAAATCAAATAGGTAGCTGAACAGAAAATTCATTGACAATTTACTAGTATTTGATAAGAACAGTTTCAGGAAGTTGTTTGGTAGGATTCAAAGCTAAATTGGTGAAATTCCCCGCAGTCTGTTATCCGAAAGAAAACGAGAACTTGAGTCGTTGGATTAGATTGAGTTTTCCGATATTGGCAGACGAAAACACTTTTATTTCGTTTGAGAATTGTAGTAACTTTCCACACTGACTTACTTACGTATTATTTTAACAGAATTATTTTATATTTAAAGGAACTGACAAAATATAGGTCATCCTTCGTCGAAAACAAAGGCTTTTTTGCCTTTGAGGGCTTTGGAAAAACTTTAAATTTGGTATAGTTTTCCAACTAGAGACTAAACTGCTCTGTAAAAATATCAGAAACATCCTACGATAATGTCGAAATTTCATCTAAATCCAAGCAACAATTTTAAAATAATGAATAAATAAATATTCTGGGACATTAACACACACGGTCATCTGGTCCCAAGCTAAGCAGAGCTTGTGTTATGGAAACCAGATAACTGGTATATACTATACATATAATACTTTTCTCTTGTAAATATATACTTATAATAGACATTTACACCCAGACTCGACACAAACACAAATGTTCATCACTAATGTTTATCTCGGGTGGGAATGGAACCCACGACCTGCGGCGTGAAAAGCAAGTTTCTTACCGACCACGCCACCGGCCCGTCTAAATTTTCGTGTAAATGTGTATCAAAAATTCATAATTCATGTTTGGGTGGGGCGGACAAAATAGAAAAAAAATAGTCCCCTACATTCGTACACAGAGTATCGGTATGTACTCAGGTCGCAAAGACGAGTGGAAAATAGAAGATCGGTCGGTAGATAGGTATAGGGTTGTGGGCGGCTGTGACCTAGGCCGGAGGTCAACTCAGGTCATGAAGTAAACTAGGTCGCAGGTCACAGCATACTGAAGTATACCAAAATAAACCGCTATGAATTATAGACAACACTACAGAGTCGGTTTGAAATAGCCGATAAATACTAGTAGGTAGGTACTGCTGTAGGTACCTAACTGTTGTTGTCATGTAGGTACGGAGCTAAGTATGGTGTTAGCTGAACTGGGATAGCAGTGACATACGGCCCACCATATGGGTAGTATTCAACGTAGAATATCGACGCATGCAAAAAATGTGTCGACAGGCAAATAACAGAGCGAAGTGATAAAGAAAGAACATATCGTAATGTTAACATTTACCATTATTGACATTTACCTTCGATATATCACGTGACAATCTTACGTCAATCACATTTTGTTCTTTTTTTGATATTTCGTTATCGCTTCGCTATGTAAAAACGGAGGTTATATGTTCTATTTTATGTAAAAAAAAAATTGATTCTCCATTTGTGAACCGATTCTCAAAATTATTTTGTCTTATGCCTTACTCACTGCCAAAGTTATTTTATTACGTGAATTCTGTAAGATTCTATACCTTCCCAGTAGGGCAGCCCATAGAAAGAAGAAAATCACTATGTATTAAGAGTGTTTAAAGCAATTATCATTCCATTGAAAGAAAAAGATGCAGTTATACAATTTTACTCTACGCATCCCTTTCTTTCAACAGAATGACGTTCATAGAACGGCACCTGGGATTCTCGCGCTTTATACATTTAACTCTAATAGACAAATTTTAATGTCGAAAAAAAATGGCGGATGTTATTGAAAAAAAAAAAGAAATCGCATTGTTTGTTCCACAAAATCGGAGCCCTGCTAGAGCCAGTTTGGACGTATAATTAATATATTTTATTTCAATGATAAAATAACACATACATGTGTAAAATTAAATAAAATTTTATTAAAATAAGATTTTTCGTACCTTGTCGTCATCCATATTCTTTTTTTTTATCTTAAAATAGGCTTGCGCTTGACCACAACTTGCCTGATGTGAAGCAATAACGCAGTCTACGATGGAACGCGCTTACCCAGTAAATATCGATTCACTCGTGATTTGAAGACCGGCAGATTATAGCTAACGGGAAACATTAGAGAATTCCATAATTTCCAAATCTCCCTCCACAACTAGCATGAACGCACTCAAATAAGATTTGAGAACAAGAAAACTTAGTCACTTAAGATTTGAGAGGAAATCATTGGATATAAGTTTACTTAGTAACATGTAAATCTAAGCTGTGATTTAAGTAAAAATACGTGTTCGTTTTAATAAAAGGTTGTTCTAACAAAGTTTCATTAAAACCTTTTCATTAAAGTTTGTACTTTCGTGAAATTCATTTTCTTGGGGAGGTATGCAACGGGTTCTTTTAATTATTTCTTACTTTTAACTATTCGTTTGAGCTTAAGGTTTCTTTGTTTTACTCAGTCTGGGTATCAAAGATAAAAAAAATATTTTCTTAACTTCAGACATACCTAACTGATCTGTTATTTTTAACCAAGCTCAAAGAGAAGGTTCTCAATTGATCGGTTCATCGTTCGTGTTGTGGTAGGTTCTTATGTGAGTTTGCCGAATAACTGTGAGGTCCCAGGCTTCAAGAACAAAAATACTTCTAAACACTTTTAAAACTCTTAATATCAGCACACAATAAGTAATTAGGTATGTAATATTTCGTAGTACCAGATCGAACTTGCATTGGAATCGATTTCAAAATTCGATGTGATAAAACTACAAAGTCACGCGCCTTGGCGCTCGGTGTAGTGCACCGGCCCTTTGGTGGAGGATTTTGATGATCTGTGGATAAAACCATAGACAGCCAAAGCCTTAAAAAAATCTCCAACCTTCGCTGTCTTCTAATAAGGTTCTAAACAAAAACTTGTGCATAAAAAATAACTTTCCATTTGAATCCCCTTGATTTTAAAAATAGAACCCTCTTACTGAAGAAAGTAATATCGACGCGTTTCGTCAACAAGATACGGGCCGAGGTCACGAGGTCAACAGCGTCCCGCGAATATAGGTCGCGCTGAGCCGCGTGTTTGCAAACATGGCTGTCTCTTCTTATTCGGGTTTGTTTTGTTTTTGTTTTTCACGTACATTTTACTGCATTTGCATTATGAGACATAATATTTTTTAAAGAACTACCCACGGAAGAAAGATGCTACTTGATCTAACAATATAAATAGGTTAGAAAAACAATTTACTGTCACAATTTCAGTAATAGGTATTTTGGCTTAGATTAAATACTTAACCAAGCAAAATTACAGCTCTCTAGTACCAATTGTGTACGCTCAGCTGCAGACAAACAGACAAACTTACATAGCGAAACTAAGGTCTCTAAAACCCTAAAAATGTAACAATATTAAGCCAACTGTCAATTACTTAGAGACTAACACAAAAGCCATTATATTCTATAAAGCAGTATCATTAGTCAGGACATTGTTCTCAGCTCAGATATGTCCAGATCACACCACTCCTTTGAGCTATTGTTACACTAATACATTGTCTGACTATTCTATTCTGTTATTAACTCGATACATTAGGTACAGTGGCCGGCATTGCGGGAAATAACTTAGACGTCGCGTTCGTCGCATCGCGATTGCGCAACAGCTGATTTTCATTGTACATTTGTGCTTACATCACTTTGGAACAGTCTGAATGTGGGTGGCAAAGACTAGTATAGTATTATTTATCGGCGAGATCATAGGGCCGCGATCACCAGATACACCTCATTACCTTTGCATCTCGATGGGACACAAAATAACACCACAGAAGGCTAATCAATATCTCTGCCAATGATTACAGTACCTCCCTAATCACAAATATTCACAAAATATTTGGATGCAAATAGATTTTTTTTTGTGCGGTGGAATCGGTTCGCACACACCAAGTTCTCACCTGACCGACCTCATAGACAATGTTCTTCCCTAATGTAACAATGACAATCACAGACAAGCAACCTCAGTGACGTTGACGTCTTGTAAGTTTGACAACTGACAAGCTAAATGCTATCTCTTTAAAAACTTATATACTTATTTAAACTTGACACTGGCAAAATTGCGGAATAATTTCTGCAGAGGCCATAATTAAAAAAAGAAGAAGAAGAAGAAAGTGTTAGCAACAGCTTGCTACGTTTACACAGGTTACATTACACGCTGTGAGATATAATTACATATTATCTGTGGCAAAAACAAGCTTATGTACTTAAAGTACTACGAACTCTTTGGAAATTGACATCTAATTAAAATAAAATTATTAGACGTATTTGTTCAGCGCGTAAGGCCATGCTGTTTATCATTAAAATTTATAGTCGCTGAAATAGACAAATTGCTGTTATGTTGAAATAGCCATTAGAAGCCAGAAGCCCTATTTATAACATAACTGGAACAAGGAAACATGATCTGCGTAGCCACATGCATCGCACGATCATCCAGTTAGCAACAAATAGGTCAGTTCTAATAAGGCCGTGTCACTGGACCGGTCTGGTGCACTGCAGTTTTTATTCTTTTATTAGCTTTCCGACAAAGGCTTCGCCCGCGTGTATGTCGGTTATCGCGCCAAAACATTACCTTCTTTTTGCGCAGTCGGATAAAAACTGTCCTATGTCCTTTCTCGGGTCTCAAACTACCTCCATACCCAATTTCATCCAAATCGGTTCAGTAGTTTAAGCGGGAAAGAGTAACAGACAGACAGACAGAGTTACTTTCGCATAATATTATATTCTTTTATTTTGTAAGATTTCTGGCACTGGCCACTTGGACCTTATGAGCCTCTCTTTTGATTCATATTTTCATTAGAGATCGAAGGATTATTTAATAATTAAATTATTATAATAGGTCAATCGTGTTGCTGATAAAATTATTTAAATAAAAATAACAGCCCTGATTTTCTAGCAATCTCTATATAGATGACAGTGACAATATTCATTGTTTATTAATGTCTTACTTAATATTTGAAATAAAACTACTTTTTAACAGATTTTATCGCAGTTTATTTTAGATTTTAGATCCCGACGATTCAAAGTCTTTTCAGACTTCATGTTCACGGGTGGACTGTGTTACTTAATATTGCTGCCAATTAAAAAAATCTTCTTGAACTCCTTCGCGAGTCAATTATTATTGTATTAACTGCTAGTGTCTGCACTGTAGTGTTTCAAATGTATTGCAATCTTCCAAGTTATCACACCTAAATTCTACCAAGGCATTCAACCTACTAAATGTAAAATTATACTCATAATTTGCTGAAAAAGTAAATATTTACCTACTAAAAGTGGTCACGCTGAGCCTAAACAAGGAAATATGACCCTAGATCATCCAGTTAGCAACAAATAGGTCAGTTCTAATAAGGCCGTGCCACTGGACCGCACCGGTCCTGTGCACTGCAGTGTTTCATATTACCTACTAGTATTATATTATCTGTGATACGCACTGACTACATACTGCACAGTATAAAGGTGATACGCCGTAGTCAGAGATCTAACCATTTCACGAAATGATTTCACTTCATGATGTGGCCAACTAAAATTGTCCATATCGATAATACGCCAACGTTTGATGATATAGCCATAAACGTTTGGCCGTGTCATTAATAACATTTGACTACATTTAGTTATTGGTACAATGGTATTCGCATTATTTTAATAAATTTTCTACTGCCTTGCTCCATCACAGAAATGAAACTATAATCAGCGCTGGAATGCTCCAGGCGCCTCATTGTTTTAAACAGTTAAATTGGCACAATACTTGATACACTGGTGCGCTGGCGCCGTTTATTTCAAGCGCATCTTGAGTGCATCTCGTTAATATCGACATCCGATCACCTTGAGGTGCTCTTTGTTACATTAAATGTTTATTGCAAAAGTCAAGAGCTTCAGCTATCATTTTAAGCATTATCTATTTAAAGTAATCTATACTACTAATATTACTGAAGAGTTTGTTTGTTTGGCTGAACACCCTAGTCCTAGCTAGGGACTTACTACATTGCTTAACATTATGCAAATTGCAGTCAAGCGCCAGTCTATTTCAAAATAAAAAAGGGGACTTCGGGTCAAAAATACTAGCACTGTTAGATAGCCCATTTATTGAGGAAGGTAAAATTTGATTTTTAATATAACGTTATGCCACACTTGAAAAAATCTACAGTGTGTCTAGTGACGACTAAGCCTAATCCCTGAATGGAGGTGGTTAAGAAAATGCTCTTGATAATTTTACCGTAGAGAGAATTTTTCTTCTTTTAATTTAGGGTTTAGATACTTGTCGGAATAGCTGATTAATCCCTTTCCATTGGGCTCGATCTAGTCAGCTTCTTTCACCTCCCTACACGACATGACACCAACCTTTTGCTTTATTTGATTCATGTAGCTTGGTTCTGTCCTTGGCCTTCCACTTCCACGCTTTCTTTCTATCTTCCCCTCTAAGATGTTTTTTGTAAAGGTGTCATGTCGTATGTGATGGCACTGATGGCCTATCATCCTTCCTTTTCGGTTTTGTATAGTTGCTATTAACCTTCTTTTTTCCTTTACTCTTTCCAATGCGCCATCATTTGTTATCATATCAGTCCAGCTGATCTTCTGCATACTTTTCTAACATCACATTTCAAACGCCTCTAACGTCTTCCTATCTCATCTAAAAAGACTCCGTATGGTTACAAGTATTTATACTTTCACTAATATCTCTATAAAATATCAGTAGTAAAAAATGAATTGACGGATGTCTGTATTGCTATAACTCGAGAATGGCTGTTCCGCTTTGGCTGATTTTGTGTGATGATGATGTTTGTACAGGTCCAAGGAAGGTATAAAAGGTGTGATATACGCGCCACAAAGTTCGCTCTGAAATTCGCTAACAAATACTTGACCACTGACCAGGTGTGATACCACAACAGCTTAAAGCAATATTATTGGACCTGCGGGAGAGGAATGCCGCTATACAAAGTGTAGAGCAACTTTCTTTCCTACAACTGCAATAGGTAGGTACTAAACGGTGCCATAGATAGAAAAATCTGCATTTTAGGAAAAATGGTGAATTGCAGAGACAGTATTTTTATTAGAACAGTGAAAACAAGCATATTATTATACTTTAATTGAGACTTAAACGAAGAATTAGTTTCTGGTCTGACAGACTTAAGCTTGTCTGGTGCCTCTATACTTAATTAAAATCTCCGTTATTATCGTTACCTATTTTTGTTTTTCTCAAGAAAAACGCGGCAACCGTAAACAACATTGAGAATTCATAGAAATGCATAGGTACTAAAAAAAAGTTGAAAAAAAGTTAGTTATTATGCGGATTACGAGCGAATTAAAACCGCGCGTTTGAATCGAGTGGAGCTTATTTTAACTGGGGGTTTGCTCTGCACAACAAAACATGATACAAGCATAGTCTAACCTCTTTCTACTCATCTCTAAACGATAGAGATAGATAGTGCTTGCAACATGTTTTCTCGTGCAGAGGAAACTAGGGGTAATAATAATCCTGCCTAAACGTTCACACTACACCGCGCGTATTATGTACCTACCTATTGAAAACGGACGGTTACTGCCATGTGAGAACGTACCTAGATACTAATTGCTTTAATAAAAAATATTAACTGACTTCAAGTTTTTAAAAATAACTCAAAACCCGCTTATCCGATTTTGATAAAGATTAAATGGTACAACGACTAAAGTATACCCCTTTGAGATCGAAATATTATCGCGTAACATACACGTATAGTATAAATTAAAGCCCTTATTTAAATTATTTTATTTTTGCCGGGTGGGAAAAAAATATAGATATAATTTAGGGTAAGTGGGTTATGACCTTAAAACCTACCCTGAAACCTCTCAAAGAAATGTTGTAATTGTAACAAATATTTTGTACTTATGGGCACCATAATTTTTCCTTACCTTCTGCTTCCATTAATTAACACTCGGAGGAATACCATTTGGTTTTGGGAAAATATCCCTAGAACTTAAATATCGAAAGAACTAGCTCCCTCCTAATTTATTTTAACCTAGAATTTTTAACCGACAAGGGAGGAGTATAAACCTCATCTTGTGTTCTATCTTTGGCATCTTACCCCCGTATTCATGAAGGGTAAAAAAGGTTTATAATTCGTTTGTCTTTGTCTGTCATTTTGATATTTATAGTAGTAAGAAAGAGACAAAGTCCATTTTAATTAGAGTCAGATTTTTTTATAAGACCTTAAGTCTATAATACCTATGGATTGGATTGTGGTTTCTTTTCAAGTAGAGATTATATTTCATTTCATTTAGCCCACATTAGACCCTTGATTTTTATAACCTGGAATATCAACGACAAAGGACACATTCGACTCTTACAATCTTTTTTGGTAATTTTATACAAAAAAGTTTTCTTAGAAGTACTTAGAAAACAACAATTTTATACCAGGAAATAGATATTCCTGTAACATATAAGTACATAGCTACTTCCCAGAGTTTATACAACCGTCTGGTTTTCCTTTAACTTCCTTTGTTGTCTGCACTCTGAGTGCAGCTCAATAAATAACACAGATTCATAATAAAATATGGCGTTCTGTTGGCTTGTTTTAAAATGGTGCGGAAAGCTACTCGTATCCCTATCTACCCTTTTTAATAGGTTACTTCGTCTCTTTTTAGTGTGTGAGCAGCAGTGGCTGAGCACGAATCTTCCCTCAACTATCTTATGAGTTGAGAGAGTTTTTAGGTCTTAATTCACAGATGCTGGCTACGTGGTAGGTTGGTGGATGTCACATGTCCTCGAATGATTAGTTTCTTAGACATGCCCGTTTCCTTAATAAAAACTTTTTTCGTCGAATACTTGTTGAATTCAAAATCGGAAATCATACTCTGAATTCAATTTACCATTCCGGATGTATGAACTCAAGTCAGTTTCAAATTGACAACTATGACAGATGCTTACAATTCATCTTAATCAATTTTGAGGCCGCAACCAGCGTTGCACACCCGCCCACGCAGTGTCAATTGCATCTTTATTAACTCGCTATAAAACATGCGTGCACTTGTGTGGCAGGTTGTTGAACTTAACGATGTATAGATCTCGGAGCCATGGAGCTCCTAACTTTTGGAAGCCATACGTGGGACTGAAGCCAACACGTAAAGGCCCGTTAGACAATTTTGATCTAAATTTAATGTAGCACCAACCTACGATTACGAGTATATAAGCACCGTATTCGCACCATATAAGTACGTACACCCAAGGACAATCCCCAGTTTCCTTAGCCTCACTTCTTAGTTCATACATCTAGTCTTACACGATCTGTGTGTGTGACAATATAAGTGCTATGCAGCTGTACATTTTGAAGGATATCGCTGTTGAGATCAGCGAATGTCCTCCCAGGCTGTCCTCTCCCAGAGTTTCCACTTACCCCCGCCATGTTGTACCATTCGTCAATCGTCTATCATCCACCCTCTCCATTCTCTCCACACCTCTCCACATGACGTCTAAGGATACTATCTACTGAAATATAATTAGTAACCATAACTATACATAGGTAATCACATAACTAACAACACGAGGAGTGAGATAATGTAAACGGCAGTTGAAGTTGTATCAGTGAACACTGCCTGATGTGTGATGGTATACATTATATTCGAAACGCAGGTATGTAATATTCCAGAATCCCTATGGTATTATTATATGACGTTAATATCAATTAGTCTGTGTTGTTATGCAGAGGTGTCAAGCTGATATATCATCCGTTGTTCCGGCAGCTCCCTTGTAATACACGTCATAGAGGATTATACCATCTTGAGGTATAATAATTAGTTATATAGATACATAATATTTGGTAACAGACAATAAAATTGGTAATATTAATAGGTCCATGTAGTTAAAATTGTTAATATGTGACCCACATACCATACCCTCGCCGCGGTGATTTAGTGGTAAGCTTAAAAACCGCTTACACCTTCGAGTAATTATACAAACAACACCATTAATGTAATCAAAAACCTTATGTCAAATCAACTCAAAATTTTATTAAAGAAATGTACATAAACTGATAGCTCGTAATACTATACCAGAAGTACTGTAGGCGTGGGCGCTATGTTATGTTAGCTTAGGGCTTTGCACCGGACACGATTTCAGTCTCCGGATATTTTTCTCGGTTACACATATTCTCCGGAGATTCTCCGGTTATGCCGGAGATTTGTAATAAAAGTTTAATATAATAAAAGTAAATAGAAATATTGAATACTTTATTTAAAAAAAATCTAAATAATCTACCTCAATAAATAATCTAATAACTAAAAATAATATCATTTATCAATAAATCATCGTATGAACTAAAAGTTAAACCAACATCAATTGTGTGTGGCTGATTTGATCTAAAAACCATTGGTTTTGGTTAAAAAGCACAACATTTGAACGACATATTGGTAGCCGCGCACTACGCCTGTCACTTGAAAATTAAAAATTTGTAACAGCAATGTTTTAAATATAGTTATTTGAGAAGTAAAGGGATATATATTTATTATTTAACCTATATTTTGCTATAGACAAATGATTTCAAATTGTCGTAAAGGAAAAACAGAACATGATGGATTAACTGGTTCAATCCTAGTCTTCGTTGATTTGTAAGGTCGTTTAAGTCTAATACGAAAAACCAACCGCGGCCTGGCATGTAGGTTGGCAGAGGAACCCCAAAGGTTTTGAAGAGTAAACTTCTTTGGACTCTCACATACCCAGTGTGTCACGCCCTGATGCAGGAATTCCCTCTGTTAAAAAAATCCCTAAAAAAAAGGTTGTTGATACCTACTTAATAATACAGTTTAGGTATATAAATTAAATCGAGCAAATACGAAATATAAATGAGAAATATTACCAGCTCTATGAAGTATTACCTTAAGTACGGTGTGAATAAAAACTGTTTAGAAGTGATGTGTAAATAAAGAGCGTAGCTTTTAGCCAGACGGGCATTGTTAATCAGATGATTCATTCAATCACTCATAATATAAATACTGGGTACAAGAACCTCCCGCCCTTGATGAGATATGTCTTGATAAAACCTCTATGTTAACATACTTAGGTACCTAAGTATGTACTTACAACAGTAAAATAGTATTTTTTATAGAAGGTTAGAGGAAATATTTTTTAAATATTATATGAAAGTCGTGAATTGTTTTAACACTGATGCTGATCAATATTGTGAGGAAACTTGCATGTTTTAGAACTAAGCATTCGAGGACAATTGTGTCATCAATCAATCTGCGCTTGGCTAGCGTGTGTAGTTTAAGGCTATCAGGCTCAAACTGTCACAGCTTTTAATGTACCTAATTAAGAGAAGTCCTTAGTTATTGGAGAGTTCATAAACATTCAATAACTTCTTTTTCACCGTGATTATCCAAGTAAAACTAAATACTATCTAGTTTTCACGAGACTTGTCCGACCAATCAATTAGGTTGGTCGACTTTCTTTGTTGTCTGGATACCCCGTATACGTACCATTTCCTATATTGCTATATTTAAGGTAGGAATTTAGTGTTGGTATACACCAGTACAGGGAAGGAGAAGCGAAAAGTATGTAAGGCGTCTTCGTGATTATTGCTAGTGTTTTCTTTCTAGCAATCAGCACCCTATTGGAGAAAAAATTTGTGGGTTTGTATCAGTGGCGAAGAGTCCATACAAGCCGATTTTAATCGGCGTCCCTTTTGGAATTGATTAATATCGTTTACTGAAGTAAAGAGGGTGGGTCGAAATTGTTGCTCCTTTATGGTTTCAACCTTAAGGAGCCTCATTTCACTGCCACCTTCTCACCGAAAGTCTTTCATAATCATGAGTGAATTGGTACATTGGGCTGGCGCGTCCCATCATTCAAGAATCATCCTATTCAAGAATCATCATTCATTCGCCCTTGCCTTTTTCCCATTTCTATTGGGGTCGACTCTGAGTCTAACCTGATGCGGCTAGCTATCAGAATCATCGACTCCCATCTGACCTCGAAACCCATAGGGAACCAGTAGCCGAGATGGTTAAACCGGGTGTCAGATTATATTGGCTTCTGACTACATGTACCTAACGATTGTCATAGATGGGCTAAATGACAACCGGGACCGACGGCTTAACGTGCTCTCCGAAGCACTGAGGGTAGTCCCTCAATCAACCAGACACCGATACAAATCTTTGTTGTTACACAAATATTGTCCGGGGCGGCAATCTAACCCGCGACCTCCCGGGCACAGTATAACCCAATCGGACGGCTTACACCGCTCGACTACCGAGGTTGTCAAGAATAAAAAATAAAAAATATTTATCGCGTAAGAGTTTTAAATTGCATCAAAAATAAGTCCTGTAATTATGAAAGTGGTGGTCGCTATTAAAACATCGGTGACAGTATTGAAGAGATATATTATTTTTTTATGTAAGAACTTTTTTGCTCCGGCTTCCCTTTTTCAGATTTTCACCCTTCACCCCTGCTTTGTATACTGTGGAATTGTCCCTTAATGAATGGCAATACGCTCGCCACCTAGGTATTACGTATGGAACATAAACATAGCCGCCTTCAGGTAGTACAGGCGTGAAGTCATGTTTTTTTTAACTGTGGTTTAGGTCTTAATCCCCACACGCTGGACAAGTGCGGATTTATCTATGACAGAAAGAACCATCTATTTAGCCTTATTTATCTATGGTGCGGGTTGGTAGAACTCACATGTCCATGAAGGTTTCTTCACTTCAACCCTTTTTAGTGTCCCACTGTTGGGCAAGGGTCTTAATCCACACACGCTGGCCAAGTGCGGGTTGGTAGATGTCACATGTCTACGAATAGAATTCTTAGTCATGTTGATTTCCTCACGATGTTTTCTTCACCGGTATTGAGCAGCGGCGATGAAAAAATTCACACAAAGATGTGTGGGCACGACCGAGGTTCGAAACCGAGACCTATAAATTTCAAAGGCGAGAAATAGTTCTTACTATAAAGGAGACAGCTTATAGAAACAAGAGAGGTTTAAAATTGCCTCATGAAAATGGACTAACCACCACGGGTATTGTAATCTAAGAGGACCTATCAGAGCTGATTCCAGTAATAATTATGGCTTGACAGATCTAGTTATTTAACTAGGTACTAGATATTTTTTGTTGGTCTGTTGGTTAATTTAAAATCCAACATTCGGTGTGGGCCCGACTTGGTAGAACGATAGGTAGGAGTCAAGGCCGTGGGTTTTGTGGTTACGAACGTGACTAAACTTAATTCAGCATCTAATTCTATATAAGTTTTAACTTTATAAAGTTGGTTGTTATTATGGTAGGTACTTGTGCTATTGTTAGAAACGTTGGAATAAGGAATACTTAGGAATCACCTTCCGCCCACAGCTTCGCCCGCGTGATACATGTTGGGATAAAAAGTAGCCTATGTGTTCATCCAGACCATAATCTATACCTGTGCTAAATTTCGCCCAAATCCGTCCGGTAGGTTTTGCGTGAGAGAGTAACAAACATCAATACATTCTTACAAACTTTCGCGTATAAAATACTAGCTTTCCGCCCACGGCTTCGCCCGCGTGTATGTCGGTTATCGCGCCAAAACATTACCTTCTTTTTGCGCAGTCGGATAAAAACTATCCTATGTCCTTTCTCGGGTCTCAAACTACCTCCATACCCAATTTCATCCAAATCGGTTCAGTAGTTTTTGCGTGAAAGCGTAACAAACAAACTTACATTCGCATTTATAATATTAAGTATAGATTAGTAGGTACTAGCAGCGGAGGCGCAGCGGTATCCGCTTCGCCTTTGAAATATAGTCTCGAGATCGATCCATTACATCTTTGTGTGAATTGTTTCATTACCACTGCTCGATATTGGTAAAAGAAAACATCGTGAAGAAACCGGTATATCTAAGAACTATTCATGCTAGCCCGCTCTTAACTTGTAAGATAGTTGACAAAAGACCCGTGCCTAGTATTAGGACACTAAAAAGGGTTGAAGCAAAGTGAATATTGCATGTAAGTACGTATGGTATGAACGTTTCCTTGTCGCGGTCATCGTTCGTGGGGCGGGACGTTGACATCTCTTTGTCTTGCCGATTGCACGCGACACACGAAACGGGAGAAGGCAGATGCGGCACTAGAGCATATAATATTAGGGGAAAACGGGCGGTTTTATAGATATGCCACATCCGATGTTTCGTAGAACTTGTATACTGAATTTTATGTGGTTTTAGTTTGGTCGATTCCTAATAGTTAAATAATAATATTAAGATTATTTTGTAAGATATACAGTTCATTCACTTTAAGTACTAACATACAAGTACTACACTTTGAAGTTAGCTAGTCAACTAGCAATCAACATACCAATGGTCAACATACCAATAATAATAATAACCATTTATTTCAGGCTACAAGGCCCAAAAATATAACACTATAAACTAATACAATATTAAATTTCATCAAATCTAAATTATAATGACTTGGTTATAGAGATTAGTGACAAACTTTTAACATTAAATTCCTAGAACCAACTTTTCGTGACTTAGAACTAACCTTTTTTTGTTAACATACACAATTTAGCTTAAGTGTGTCCTACTACGAGGCGAGTCTACATATTTTTCTTTATTTTGTGTAATAAAATATTACGGCGATACATCGAAGCGAAATCTCGAATGATGTCACACTTAGGTAAATTTCATACTTCTGTATGACGTAGGTAGCGCACTCCACTCCATAACTGATAAAAAAAAATGTTTGAAGCGTATTTCTTTATTGTTTCATTGCAATGATTAAGCAAAAAATACGTATCTAATCTATTATATAAAATTTCCATGTCACAATGTTTGTTACTTACCGTACTCCTCCGAAACAAATTTTATATGCGTCTGGTCTGAGAATCGGCTATTATCTATTTTTCATACCCCTAAGTGATAAGAGTTGTTCACCCTTACATTTATTTTGAATTTTTGGACGAAATTTTTTGTTTTTATGTTTTTATTATGTGGCATTAAACAATACATACATTACATCAGTAATACGCGGTACGAAGTTCGCTGGGGCAGCTAGTATTTTTTGTAATCTTATTATCGGACTAATTAAAAAATGATTTCTTCATACCTTGTCGTTATCCCTAATGGATCGGAACATTCGGAACAAATTATTGCACATTTTTAATAGACGTTCACAATTTTCTATCCCGTCTCCTTTGAGATTTCAATTTACATAATTTGCACGGGGCAATGGCGTCTCGTCGCGGCGACGACGGCAATACAGGCGTTGGTCGTTGAATTATATGTCTGGCACCCGTCTGGGGTGCAGGTCCTTACCGTTGCAGACGGTAAAGTGCATCAGTTTGTAAATACCCGTAGTCGCGAAGTGTCGCTTCTCGGTCTGTCAAGTTATTGAGTCGGAACAACCGCATCCATTTCAGTTTCTAGTTCTGTGGTTCACTGACGAATTGTTACCTTCGCCACCGCATAAAGAGGTTGGTTTAAAATTTTATTTAAAGTGAAAATGGTTCGGAATAGACTAATTTTATGACTTAAGTTTCATTTATTGTTTTAGTAAAAAAGTTAGAATTTTAGTTAGACCGATTGTTGAATAATTATATAACTATTTTAAATCAATATATCTGACGTTTTGACCACAGATTACTAAATAGTTTGCAATAACTTAGTAGGTACCGACGCGACGCGGCGGCGGACACTTGTAGAATTGTGGCAATTGGATATAAATCGACTATTAGGCGTCAAAGCGATAGTTTTTTGGTAATTTGGATAACCTGAACTGGTTTGCCCAAAACTATCGCTAATCGATAATCATAATACCGAAAATATCGATAAATTATCGATTATCAAATTAAACTGTGAACAGACCTGTGTGACCATACTGTTCACAATTGTTAAGTTGCTATTTTGACTTTATGCCCTTTGATATTTTTCTCTCTAGCTGTAAAGTTGGTAATCCTGAAAGCTGAGGACGACTACATAGCCTTTATAATAATAGTCAGAGGCAAAACAACTAAATTCATAATGTACGTAAATTAAAAATCTACGGACTTAAAAATTACCTAAAACTTTGTCATCTTGCTGAAAGAGCTGAAAATACCTCCTTACTTAGATAAAACCCATCAGTTCAACTTTTAAATAAAATAAAAAGTTCATCATAATCAGTCCCTTAATTTTAGCACTATAATACCGCAAACTTGTACACATAATATTTATAGTTACTTTAAAAGCGCATTTAAAAAAAAATTGTAAGTACCTAGTAAAAAAAATTGTTATTGACAAAATCCTGTTCAACCGATTTTGATTAAATTTATTTGGGATCACCTGGAAAGCATGCTCTGTTAAACAAAAAACTTATCTACTTACTTATTCCTTCACTTTTAGATTTCTAAGAAAATTTGTTGACATGATGTGACAACGAACAAAACAATTTAAAGTAATTTAAATTTGCCAAAAACCGATCTTATAAAAAAGTGCCAACTGATTCACAAAATCGTTTACCTAGCACAGGGATAAATATTTCGGAATCACGCCAAGATCTGTTTCATTTAGAAAACATTTGACTGCTTCCGGTTTTTACTGTTCTAAGTTTGAATGTCTCTGTATCTAAGTGTACAGACTTGTGTGACTTTTGTGACGTTTTCTTCTTCGTCCAATTAGACCTTATCCTACTTAACGGGGAGGGGGAGGGAGACCGCTTCTTTGTCCTCATCCTCCATTTAGCACGAGATTTTCTTTTAGAAGCATGAGATCGTGCATGGTTGGGCATCCTTCAGGTCTTTTTCGACAGTTGTCTGCCATTTGTGTTCTTCTTTTAAACTTCTTCACCATGAGATCATGTCGACGTCTTTGTGTGTTAAATGCTTTTAATTGTTGATTTTTTTCGGTTATAGGGGCGACTTTGAAACTTCCTCTTACATACTCATTTCGGATTTTATCCAGCAAATATTTTATTTTGTTATACAGAGTGTAAGGGACAGCCCTCCACAAACTGAGAGGGTGCATTCAGCTCCTTAAATAGAATAATTTTCTACTTGATTTATTCCGGATCTGTTGGTTGGTTTATACTTTAATTTTACTTTATTTCAATTTACAATTACTACTCTGTACGCAAAACTCGATTTGAATGAAACACAGCTAAAATAAAACATCTATCAATGCATTCTTTTAAGGACCGATCCGTGAAATGACACGGGGTGAGAGCGCTTGGTAGTAAAGACCAATCCAATAGTGGAATGGGTGGCCGTTCGTTATTAGGGTTCCCTTAAGGTAACAATACATTAAAGAATACCCATAAAGTTCCTGAACTAATTTCATTTACCGATCATCTCAGTATGATATACGAACTTCACCCCTATCAGTTTGCGGAGGACGGTCTCATCCACCCGGTACTATATAGCCTAACGGTCTTATTCATAAAAATCTTATAAGACTCTTTAGTTAAAATGGACTTTCTCTTTCTTAATAGTATAAATGTCAAGATGAAACATCAAACACAAAGACAAACGAATTATAAACCTATTTTAGCTATAACGAGCTTATAAGACGTTTATGAATACGGGGGTTAGTAGGTATATAGGCATCAGTGATGAAGGGTCCTTACAAGCCGATTCCCATCGGCTTCTTTTCAGAAAATTGTCAATATCACATATACGAGTATTATGTAGCCTGGCCACGCGACACGGCATTGGGCGGTGCGACTGGCGATTTTGCAATTCATTGCCCACTCGTGTTCACTTATCTTTAGCCACTGCTGAAGCAAATACGCAATGAACAGTGAAATCACTAAACGCGTCGCCCGACGCCGTGTCCCGTGGCCAGGCTAGTTCTAAATAGCAACAAAAATAAGTTTAGCATCAAGTGTAAGAACTATCGGTGACGGTAGTGAAGGAAGAGATATTATTTTTTTATAAGTAAGAAGTATTTTCCTCCGGCTTCCCTTTTTAGAGTTCCACCCTTCCACATTTAAATGGAATCCAAACACCTGTCCTTTTGTTCATTATAATCGATATCAGATAGTCGCTTGATTGACGTCACCGCCGGCATCTGATCGATAAGCATCATTACCGCCATTAATGTCCACTGTCTCCCGTCTGACAGCATAGACAGCTTGCAATTATATAGAAACTAACGAACCAACTCTTCGAACGAGTACACACGGGTACACCTCAAGCTATACATTTCCAGTATAAGCTGATCTCACATTGTATAAGATTTCCGCGAAAAAAGTTTTCATGAACCTGTCAATATAGTAAGCTAAAACGCACATAAATCTACAAATTGTTTTAGCTATTCTATTTCCAATCCATTTTATTCTTTTTCACGTTTTCTTTTTAATAAATGTTTTGAACGAAATAAATGAATTTGAATACGCAATTTGACAAATTCAAGATAATTTTCGAAAACTCTTCTCGATCTCGTATTGATGGACTCGTACTAAGACATAGAAGATTAATATACCTAATCTTATTTATCTATGACTAGCTGACCCGGCAGACTTCGTACTACCTCAATCGACTGCTGTTTTGAGGGTTTTCACGGCAATTATCCGGTTTTTTTAACCTTTTAAACCTTCCCTAAACCTCCACGAACATTTCAAGACCAAGATAAGATAAATCCGTTCAGCCGTTCTCGAGTTTTAGCGAGACTAACGAACAGCAATTGATTTTTATATAT
The DNA here is from genome assembly GCA_936450015.1 of Meganola albula. Taxonomy (NCBI): domain Eukaryota; kingdom Metazoa; phylum Arthropoda; class Insecta; order Lepidoptera; family Nolidae; genus Meganola; species Meganola albula. The sequence continues at coordinate 3,149,725 of OW388155.1, read as the reverse complement.
ATCGAAGACTAAGGGTACAGACCTCGGTGTCGTAACTTATCCCTAATGAGCGTTTAAGTAAAGTAACAACCACACGCACTGTTTAAATTAGATAATTAAGTAATTATCTTCTTAAATAAATCACCAATTAACAATGAAAATTGCCCTTTGATAGCTTCATTATGATTCTTTAGAGGAACAAAAAGATTTAGGTTAAGTATTTCAATGATCTAAGTGCCCTCGACCTTAGGAAGAACTATTAGCGAATTGCGAAACAATTATCTTATTTAATTTGCTAGAATTTTGTTGAAATCCTTTTGAGTACCTACTTTATAGCCATATGTCACACGGCTACTCACGAAGTTATACATTTCCAGTATAAGCTGACCTCTCATTGTACGGAAATCCTGTACAATGTGAGATCAGCTTACACTGGAAAGGTATAGCTCGATGTGTAGCCGTGTGTACCTTTTGTTTGGCATGTCGTCGTTACGAATAGGTTTAACCGACTGTGGGCATTAGCAGACACGCTTTGATCGAAAAGTCATGTTAAACAAAATTAACTTTATTATGCATCTATTGCGTTGCATTGCCACAAAATTGGTTAAGTTTTTTTTTGGTGAGCCATCATAAGGCTTGATTGTAACTTTAAACTAAGTATTATTTTATTTTCGCAGAACATGCTACTAAGATTTATTGAGCACTATATTTCGGTTAAGTTTACAATAACATAGTACAGTCAGCTACAAAATTTGATTAAGGGATTCAATATAACAAAAAATCTTAACACAAAATGTAAATAATATAAATAATAATATTATATTTACATTTTGTGTTAAGATTTTTTGTAATATTTAATAGTCAGTTCTTCTTACCTAAATGTTTTATAGAAAAAAAGAAACTGACTGATGATGATGGAAGACTGACATATCAACACACAGCCCAAACCGCTGGCTCTAGAGACTCTAAATTTACTACATAGTTTTCGTATGAGGTATAAGGGTGATTTACGACGGGATATTTCATAACTCATGACTTCCTAAAAGGGTGAAACGGAATCCTTAAGTGGCATCTCATAGTTCATTGTAAATAACTAATTACAGGCTTATTTTCTCCTTTATTGTGTTAAAATGTTTTGCCATATTGAATTTTTTGATCAACTTCTGTAGCTGATTGTACTTACACTTGACACGGCCCAGTTTTTGTTAAAGACCCATTTAATATCTGTTTTGAATATTTTGACTTTCAACCACTAGCTTACTCTTTATTCTCGAATCAATCTCACCATAACACAAATTCAATCTGTAGGCACGGGAAATTTTACGAGTATCATTATAAAATTGAAATATATTTCTAATCACATATTATCTATTATATTGATAAGCCATAGAATAAACCTAGAACAGATTTTTCGTTCGTTCTGTTCAAGAGTCGACAGCAAAATGTCGATTCCTATGCTAAATTGAATAGGATCGAGAGTTAAGAGTAGATCATTTTGTGCTACACACATATTTTTGTTTGAATACAGAATACTTTTGTCAAAAGAAGGTCGCGTTGAACCTAGTTTTTATGTCGACCTCCTTTGTTCGGAAGTCGTAACTATTATTTTTTTTATTAAAAAAATGTTTTTAAGACAAAGCAAATAGGTTTAATATAAGAATGTGTTACGATGTGTCTTTGTTATGTTAATTTTTGTCGGATGTGGAATCTGGTACATAATTCAGTAAGTAATTTTAAAAACTAGATAATTAATAATTATGATTAGATGATACTACGTACTTAATTTGTTTTTAATTTTTAATATATTTATTTTACTGTCCAACCGAAGTAGTTCATTCTGTCGGGTTATAATTATACAATTGTTGTATGCCCAAGGTACAAATTTTCCTAGTTTGAGGGCACAGTGTATTCTCATTTTGGTATAGATTTTTGTTTACTTGAAACATTGTAGTTACATCTGTATTACTATTGTTGTATCTGTGTAAGATATTTAGCAAATAAACTATTTATTTATTTATTTATGCAGTCTCAAAATTGGCCCTTCGAGCCGAAATGGTTAGAAACATCCATACATTCACACAAACTTTCGTATTTGTAGTATTAGTCGGATTTCATTGTAGAATTTAGTGAAATATAATTTATTTGTACCTACTGAGCAACTGAAGTGATTTATTGTTATTTGTTAATAAACTGGAGCTTTGGTCCTTCAAGCCGATAAAAAACTCATTGCAATTTAATAATCACAAAACATTTAAAGTAAAAATTTAGAATATCGCCCCTATTGTTTACCTTTTCTCTGAAATATTGCAATTTTATTATAAGTTATAACCTATGGCAACCCTGAATTTGATTTGGAACATCACTGCCTAATGTAATTAGTGTTACTTTGTTAATTACATGAATCGCACGTCTAACAAATCCTCTAGTTTACTCACCTCGTAGTACGAATCGATCAGATTACGCACAAAGTGCCGCACGCTATATCGAAGTGAAATACTAAAGTGCAGAAGGTCCGCCGAACAAATATTTTTTATCCAACAAAATTACTTCAAGAACTTCACATAATGAAAATAAGAATAATATTTTTTTCTAATCTGGAATAGGATGTAGTCGACGATTGGACGCGCCTGCCCAATATCCCGATTCACTCTTGATTACGAATGATTTTCGGTAAAAGGGGGCAGTTGAATGACGACTGACCAACCCTCTTAATTGATGTCACCAGACATCGTACAGGAACACGGCAAGGTTTGGCGGTGACGCTTAGTCCGGTGGGTGATCATCACTAACCACCGCCGGTGCCGAAGCCTACCATCAGTGTACTGTCACCTGATTTGCACCACCCAGGGACCACATATAGGGATTCAGATAAAAGGTACCCACGTACAAAGTACGTCCCACGGACCAAGGGCTCAGACCCCAAAACATTCGTACAAACTTTAATGATTTTAACCTCCTCCTTTATAAGTCGGTTAAAAATGAAATAAAGAATCATTGCGTTTATTGGCTCATGGTTGTTACTGGCGACCCGCAAAAGGAAGTTAAAAGCGACTAGTAGAAATGAATAAAGCCTTTAAACTTTATGAAAATCCGCTCAAATTGAAGAGATCATGGTGAAGGTACTTATAAACAGACACGTAGGCTCAATACTTTGTACTTGTTTTATAATAAGTAATGATTTTTATAAAATCAAAATCAAACAAATCCACAAAACGCCGCTGCCACGGTCGCCGCGTCGCGTCGCGTCGTGTTGCTTGTAGTTTCTGTACTTATTGTAAAATAGGTACCTATGCTTCAATTTTTGATTGCGTAAATAAATGAAAAACGTCCTAAAAATAAAAAAATACGATCTTGCCTATTGGCGTTATGTGCAGACCGGATATTCTGTAGCGTATATTGTGTATATTCATGTGTGTACCTCGTCAAGGACTATACCAGATTGTGCCGGCTGATACTGTGGGTCAAGGTGCGATGCCTACTGATTGGCCTTTCCTACAGGGAATTATGTTGTTAACTCAGTGCTCTGCCAATTGGACTGACATCTTTAAGATTATTATGATAGCTATTTATTATGAGTAAGTAATTATGTTGATTTACTGTTGTATACCTTCGTTAGTCTTTATTGTGTTCCAAGTAATTGAACTACCTCCTACGCGAAGTATTTTAAGATTTCTACCTAAAAGGAAGATACCTCTACCTTCCAGACTACACGCCGTGTAATAACTTTTGTTTGTATTCCTGGGTGTGACTAAGGTAGTAGTAGTAATGTAGTAGTAGTAGTAGATGTCGGTCGTTTGGTCAGTCAGACCAAACGACCGACATCTATCGTGAAAGTGATTCTTTTCGCATTGTAAGCATCTCCTTAGTTCGTCTCATCAAACAAAACAGAATTTTATTTTTTCGTGTTCCTGGTTGTGAGAGGTAGCCAGTGCCCATAGAAATCTCAAATGTCGGCAAAGTGCAAATGATGCTTGCCTCGCAAGACCTTCATAATGCAGCAGATGTAAGGAATATATTCATATTAAGTATACGTTTTCTAATACGAGCCAGGTGTATTCAACGATAATTCAATGTCTCATAATAGGTTACCAGATATTAGTTTGTAATAGAATGAGATTAGGTACATCAATATTATGAAAGGCGCGTATTGGGTGCTATATTTACTCTTAGTCGCTCACATCGCCTTTAAGGCTTCGCTCCATGTCATACCTAACGCCTTCGCTTTTGCAGTAATCGTTTCCGCTTTTCTTGAGGAGTCCATTTTAAAGCGCTTGAAGGATGTGTGATCGGGATCCCTTTAGAGCATGTCGCCGATCCATACTAATTGTGGTGTTTGATTTGTTAATCGATCTGACTCTTACGCTACGTCCTAGGTAGGCGGTTCAAAGCGAACGCGATTATGAAGCGATGACACGCGAATTCAATGCGATGCGGTGCAACACGGCGGCTATGTCCTACGTGTACGCGAATTGTCTCGCACAGCCGCCACCGACGCCGCCGTTCAGTGAGCACTGTGCAAAAACACGACGGCACCGCATCCAGTTCGCGCGAAAATATCAAGCCAACTGATCGCGTCCGCTTCATTTCGCGCCGCTCCGCACCGCACCCCACGTGGGTTTGGTCACGTAGGGCACTTCAATAGGTTTCGACTGTTTGTTGTTTTCGCGCCGCGCCGCACCGCTTCGCGTTCGCGTCTAGATCGCTCACGCAGGACGTCGCCTTACCACAGCGTTCCCACATGTCTTACGTTAGAGATTTTTTCGGGGTTATTAACCGAGAATACGCCGAAGACAGCGGTCGATAAAGACTTGGAGCCGACGCGAGATGTCTTGTGACCTTCCAAGTTTCACATCCATACAGTAACATGGTTACGTTGGACCGGAATATGTTGAGCTTAACTCCCCTAGTCAGTTTCCACAATTGTTATACAGGATGGAGCCGTGCGAAAGTTGCTCTCCCTTTGAAGGTTGCGATTAACTTTTGTGAGGATGATTGAAGTTTTTCAACTCTTACGCCTACAAGTTACTTTTTATGATACAATCAATCAGATATGTAAATATATTAAAATATCACTCCGCCCTATTTAGCATAGCATCTTATTTAGGAGCTGTCAACTCCAAGTTTCGAACAGGCTGTCATTAGCATGCAACATCCTACTGACAGAATGGAACTCACTTTTTATAGCTTGACGTGCTTGAGACTGTCTGCGGAGACAATCTAGGAAGCTAACCCAGCCTAGACCCATTGGAATTCAATTCATATACTACTAACTCGCCATATAAACTCAAGGCTCATCTGATGGTAAGGGTTATGGTAACCTATTGGCGCTTTCAACACCAGAGGCATCACTCACGCGTAGCAGACCCTTTAAAACCTTATTACTCCTTATTAGGGCCCAATGATGTAATCACGAGTGAATCGGTATATTGGGCAGGCGCGTTCCATCGTAGACTACATCATTGCCTAAAATTAGGCAAGTTGCAGTCAAGCGTAATGCAGAATATAATTATAAAAAAGTTTCTTGGGGAAGACCGACCACGCAGCTAGTGATCTTGCCAACACAGTTTGACATCTAGCCATAGTCAAGCAGTACTATGGATATTATTACCACAGATAAAATAATAAGTACATTACTGTTCAGATAATAATAATATAATACAGATCTAGCTTTTAAAAACCGACACCACACAGATCTGCCATTGCGCATTGTGCGCCATCATTCCAATACATACCAAGATCAGCACAAACACCCGTCCTACATGATGGACATAGGTATTGGCTATAACCATTAGCCACAATGATGGCCAACGCGAAGGGCGGACTGTAGGCCTTCCAAGATGGTGTACTAGGTAACATGTTATTCAGCAGTTAAGTTTAAAACTGTACACTAAAAATAACAGAGAATGTTCTTGTTGCGTGTCTGTAATAGTGTTTTAAGGTACTGGTAGTTAAACTGACGTAATAGAGTGAAAAGCAAAGATTTTGTATAAAAGACCAAGAAATTTTATTTTTTATACTGTGGTATCTTTGGCACGTGGTCCACACAGTGTCTTTATACTACCACAGATGATAATAACATCGTGGGACATTAACACACACGGCGATCTGATGCCAAATTAAACAGAACTTAAGGAAGGTAGATAAGATAATTGATAACATATTACATACAAATACTACTTTCTTTTGTAAATACATACTTATAATAGGTTATTACACCCAGACTCAAGACAAACAGACATGTTCATCGCACAAATGTCTGGCTTGGTTGGGAATCCAACCTACTACCTTCGGCGTGAAAAGCAAGTACATAATATAATACTGTTGTAGTAGACAAGGCTACACTCAAGCTATACATTCAGTATAAGCTGACCTCTTGGTTTACGGTAATCATATACAATGCGAGATCAGCTTATGCTGGAAAATATAAGTTGATGTGTAGCAGCCTGTGCTACCCATTTAGGCAGGAACACGGACTGGCTAGTTGGTGGGCAGTGGTATTACAACCCATGCATCGGTGCGGTTGTCCGAATAATGCAATGAGATCGTAGCCTTTTTTTCCGACCATATCCACAACCACAGTCCCTCCTCTGCTACTCTTGTAAGCCTGGACCGACAGCAGTGCACTTGAAGAAACTCCAATTTTAAAGTCCTTGACACATAAACTGTGTTACGTCCCGTTAGAATTTTCACGGCTGTTTCACTTGTGGTTTCTGTGACACCCTGGACAAAATGCGCGTAGGAACACCAGGGGGTTTTAGTTCGGGTAACCAGCATAGAGTAAAAACAAAAAAAAGGTCCCAGTCAAATTTAATCAGAAAGAAAATAAGATAATAAGAGTTGGAATATTAGATTGTTCACTCTCTTCCAAGCAGAGCGCCACCCATAAATTGTTTGGATTAAGAATTTAGAGGAACACCAAGGGCTTTGAATGAGTAGGTACTGTGACGCCCTAACGCCCGATTAAGACTGCCAAAGAGGTTGCTTCTCGAAAAAAAGTAACTATAATACAATATTGCATTCTAGGTACCTATAATAATTATGATTACGATGATAATTATGTAGGTATTTACTTTCTAGATTAAACGCTTAATGCTTGATAAACATCATTTTATGATGTCTGACGTGTTTATTATGCTAAATTAAGATAATATTTTGTTTATAAACACAAAACGTATAGGTTCCTTAAGAATTGGAAGAGAGTGTGTGTTCGAATTACACAATCCTTTTTTCTTTGCGGATGACCTAACCCAATTAGCCGGAAGGGCCTTTATTGGTTCACCGGACTTTTTCGGTGAGCCGTCCAAGGATGGTCGAAACGTCGAACCTATTCCCCCGTCCAATGATAAAATTTCTGTAACCTGGCAACTCAAGCCATTTTCCCAATGACAATGTCTTATGTCTCTTTGACGTACCCAGTTCAAAGGCGGAAGAAACATGAGACAAACATAGCTTTCTTTAGCTAATGTGTCGGTTTCAAAGCTACGTCTTTGAACTCGCAAATGGCTACGTATTTTGGAGAATTTTTGTTAGAGGTTAGTTCTTTAGTAGTATATCTCGATGCCTTCTTCCCCGTTATTTAATGGGACAAGTAGAGGTACGGCTATGCCCCACCGATATATGGTGGGAATTTCACGGGTACGCACAAAGCGCTTTGTTTGCACAATTGTACAAACTGCCAAAGGAAACTATGTTTCCCATAGCTATAATCTGCCTGTCTTCAAGTGACGAGTGAAACGGTATTTACTTGGTTAGCGCATTCCATCGTAGACTCCATCATTGATTAACAACAGGCATGTTGTGGCCAAGCGCAAGCCTACTATAAGATAAAAACCAAAATGCCGGTAAGAACGGCTAGAGGTGGTTCTATGATTTTTTTTCTAGGATGTTAAGCTACACAACCATATGTACACACGGCTACACATCAAGCTATACAAACCCAGTATAAACTGACCTCTCGTTGTACGGAAATCCTATACAATGCGAGATCAACTTATACTGGAAAAGTATAGCTTGATTTGTAGCCGAGGGTACAAACCTTCAGTGCCCTAAAGCTTGTACGTCACACGGACGTAATAGACTTGTTTGTTAGTAATTTCGACGAATTTTCGGTGTTTCCTCGAATCGTTGGGGTGATTGCGACCTCCTACGGTTAGTTAGCACAGATAATATAATACTACTAGTTAGTTCCTATTGAATAGTCTATTTCCATTCAGTACACTTGATTCGTAAATAAAATAGTTATTCCTTGTGATTTAGTATACAAACTTGCTTCAATACAATTCCCCGAAACAGTATAACATAACATTCCGCCTGTAGGTATTATCCGAAGGTGTAGGTAGAGGTTAATATAACCCACTTTTCGCTGATCGACGTTCATCGGGCTCAATTTCAAACATAAAAACCGCGAAACATACATTTTCTTGACCTTTTCACCGCCACGCCATAACGGCATATCCGTGCTCTGTACGCCAAGCCCGAAAGAAATCAGTTCTAAGATGTACCAATAAAACAGGTAAAAGTAATGATATAATTTGTTTAATTTGTATTTTTCTATGACCTGTTTCTTGTCGGGTATAGACGTCATTAGCGCACAGGGCACGCGTGTGCTTGTCGTGTATAGCCAAGACCCAACTCGATCGCGTCAACGTTTGAATAAAGCGAACCGCATCCAAATTTGTCTATCCGTTGAAGCGCTACGACTGCACAACCTTACATAGATGCTTCACTTCAACTCATTTTAGCGTCCCACTGCTGAGCACGGGTCTTCTCTCAACTGTCTTACGAGTTGAGAGAGTATAGGCCTTAATTCTCACACGCTGGCCAAGTGTGGGTTGGTGGATGATTAGTTCTTAGACATGCTGGTTTCCTCACGATGTTTTCCTTCACCACACACATAGATACGCATGTCTCTTTTTTGTCGTGGTTATAAAGAGAGTAGTGTAATAAATAATATCACTAATGTCGGATAAGGTACCAAAACCGTTAGTGGAGGTTAATTTTGTATACCTACTTAAAATTTTATCGTAAAATCAGTTTACATTTAAAACATTCGAGAACATTTCAAATGTATCTAATCTATATTCGATTTTTAATCGAATTGCAATTCAATTAAATCGATTCTTTATTCGGTGCGTTGACCGCTGAAAGGTCAGTGGTTAAGTTGGAACTTGGATCGTATAATGTTTTTATTTGCAGGCTGTGTGACATAATATTTTATTACAAATTGCAACATAAAGCGTCTATAAAGTTGGAAATAGTGTTTCGTTCACATCGTCACGTAGTAGCCACGTTGTCTGTCGCTCCATAATGATCGTCGGCTAAATGAAAAAATGTCACTTTTCAATTTTTTTTTAAATAACATTATTATGAAAAACTATAGCGCACTAATGACACTTTTAAAAATAAAATTTTGTAAACTGTCATTTTTCCATTTCATTGTCGAAATATAGGAATAGGAATACCTAATAAATAATAATGTAACACAGTATACTATTATTATCTGTGGTAATACTTACCTATATTCTCGATGGATGACCTCTGTAGCCAAGCGGTGGAGGGCTATGCTCTACTCGAGAGGACCCGGACTTTATTACAACAAAGATTTGTTTCGGTGTCTGGTTGTTGAACTACCCTCCGTGCCTCGGAGAGCACGTTAAGCCGTTGAACCCGGTTTTCATTTAAAACTATCAATTACAATCGGTACAGGCTGTTAGAAGCCTAATATATGTAATCTGACACCGCCGATCTTGGCTATTGGTTCTCTACGGGTTTCGAGGTCTGATGCCAGTTGCTCGTTTAATTCTGGTAGCTATCCGCATCAGGTTAGACTGGGAGTCGACCCTAATAGAAATGGGAAAAGGGCAAGGGAAAGGAGGACCTATATTATCGATAAGTTGATAACAAAAACTTTACGCTAATCTAGACAAAGTGTGCAAGTAGCAGAAACTTCTTAAATGGCAATTAGGGATTTAGGGCTTTTTAACAGGATCGGCATAAATCAGCTCGCTTCTGAAGAAAGCTCTAACAAAAAACAAATCGTATGTCGGCACTACCCAGCAGGTTTTTAGAAAGTGATATTACATGTAAAGTACTGGTTTTCCGGCCGCGTCTCCGCTCGCGTGTATGTCGGTTGTCGCGCTAACTGTTAACCTATCTCCTATCCTAGTTCTCAAACTACCTCCGTACCAAATTGCATTCAAATCGGTTCAGTAGTTTTGTCGTGAAATCGTGATAAACGCACAGACAGACAGAGTTACTTTCGAATCTATAAAATTAGTAAGGATTAAATTTAAAACTCTGAAATTTTAATAACACGATGAGAGCCTAATCGGTCTAAGTGAACTTGAACTCGGATGCAATCTTTAAACGTCGCGTGAGTCGCGTCACCATCGTGGACAGTGTTTGCAACATGTTTTCTAGTGCATGCTTCGCCAGCACACCTGGGACCGTAGAAGGGACCCAGGGACTCGAAAACAACAAAATATTTGGGTTTCACATTCACCTCCAAAATGCCATAATATGTCATGACTATCCTATTTCAATCCTATACATCTTGTTCTATTCGTCCGTTACCGTTTCGCTATGAAATTTGTCTAGAAGGTCCAGGCCAACGACCCCTAGTTTCATGTTTTGACAAATGTCATCTCATACACACCTGAATAATTATAACTAGGTGAATGACAGTTACTTTCGCGCATAACAATAATATTAAATTGGATGCCTTGTAAACTCTGTGTGTCGGATCTCGATCGCATTCCAGGCAATCCAAGCTTATACAATATATACACACTTCTTTCAACTAACTGGTCTCCCAGTTCAATGGCACGACTGAATCACCGCCCCGCCATGCGCCACCCGGTGGGTTCATATCTATATAATTTTGGTAAAAACAACGTTACTTACGTGAACGTCACCTGGGGTCATACGTGACCAAACTTAAATAGCAAGTGTCTGTTTTGAGAGCCAAGATCACCGTCCATCTTAATTCTTAGTAGGTACCTTCATTATGTACAATCCCAATGCAGTGGTGAAAGATGAAAATCTGAAATAGGTTGATAGCGCAAAAATCTTGCTTATAATTAATTAGAATTAAAAAGAAACTTAAGCAAAACTTGAGCAGCGGGTGGCGCGCAGCGGTACGGGCCTCACCTTAGAAATATAAGGTCGCGAGTTCGATTTCCGCTCGTGCCCACACGTGCTCAATATCGGTGAAAGGAAACATCGTGAGGAAACTGGTATGTCTAAGAATTAATCATTCTAGGATATGTGACATTCACCAAGCAACAGCACTTGGCCAAAGTGTGCGGATTAAGGCCAAAACACTCTCAACTTGTAAGATAGTTGAGTAGATACACCTACTACTACTATTAATTACACTTTAACGTATTCCAGAATGACATATTTCTGTAATTACAGATTTATCATAAAATTCCAATAATATCCAGTACAGTGACCGAATTCAACGCTGGAATGCTCCTAAAATGATATGAAATCGCACTGGAATGTACCCATTCCAGTGAGCAATGCAGTCCAATAGCCTCGTTCAATAGTCTGTCCAAGAATGGAATAATGTAAATGGATTCAGTCGATTACTGAACTGGAATAATATGAAGGGCATTCAACCTAAACTTTATCTTATACAATCCCTTGGGGGTAGGCAGAGAATACTAGAGCTTACATACATATTAATCTTTGATAGGTAAACTTACTGCCTCGGTAGTCGAGTGGTAAGCGTGTTGGCATAATAACCGCGAGGTCCCGATTTCGATTCCCGGGTCAAGCAAAGACTTTATTTGCAGTTCGAAGTTTGGAGTTATGCCCGATGAACGACAATAGGCTCGCCCCCTATACGTATGGGATGGGACCTAAACATAGCTAGCGAAAGGTAGGTGATATTCGCCTCTTCTTACACCTTCGAGTAATACGGCTCTGATACCACATCAGACATTATGATGAGTAAATCGTACTAAACACCAATTTAGTTAGGTACTTGAATTTACAAAGCGATTAAGGTAATTTAAGCAATCTTTCATAGTTTTTATTATATTCAAAGCAGTGTTGTTTGAGTATCAATATTTTCCGGAAATACCAACTTATTAGTACACACGTGCTCGTGTCGTTGACTTGTTGTGCGCAGTTTTTCCGACTTTCTAGGACATGCGTTAGGGTTGTCAAGAATCAACAATACCTAATAATAAAATATTTACTAATGCGAATGTAACTTTTTTTTATTCTTCGATAGGCTGGCCCTTGACTACTACTTGCCTGATGTTAAGTAATGATGTAGTCTACGATGGAACGCGCCAGCCCAGTATACCGATTCACTCATTTGTTTATTTCATTCTCTTCATTTTTTTTTTCTCATTCTTTTACATGCCAAAACTTCAGAACCGCTTTGGATGAAACTTGGTATGGAGATAGTTTGAGACTTGGGGATAATTTTTATCCGACTGCGCAGAAAGACCGATTTTACGCGCGGGCAGAACTGCGGTAGGTATTACCTATGGTATAAACCTTGTAAGACTTTGTATACTTTTAGATACAAGTATATTTTAGACAATTCTGGACATTTTGACTTAAGAACTTACCTAATAGGTTGTAAACGGTTTCAACTAAAAATACTTAAAGAGTAGATGATACCTAAATATTTTTTTAATTAATTTGTAGTCTGTTAAAAATATTACTTACTTTTTCTTTTCAATGACATTAAGGGAATAATTGAAGGGCCGGTGGCGTGGTCGGTATGATACTTGATTTTCACGCCGCAGGTCGTGGGTTCGATTCCCACCCGAGACAAACATTTGTTTAAATATGTCTGTTTGTCTTGTGTCTGGGTGTAATTATCTATATTTATATTTACAAAAGAAAAGTATTATAATATGTAGTATATTGCCAGTTATCTGGTTTCCATAGTACAAGCTCTGCTTAGTTTGGGATCAGATGGCCGTGTGTGTTAATGTCCTACTATATTATTATTATATTACTAGTTTTCCGCCCGCGGCTTCGCCCGCGGATGTTGGTTATCGCGCTAGACCATTAATCCCTTTTTTCGCAGTCGGATAAAACTATCCTTTCCCGGGTCTCGAACAATCTCCATACAAATTAGTTCAGTAGTGTAGGAGTGTAAGCAACATTTTGAAATCGTCAAGCGCCCATAAGTATATCCATAAATCAATAGGCGTTTCTTAAAAATACTACGGCTCTTAGACCATACTTATAAGAAATGAAATTTGAATTTCGAATTCTATTCGTAGCATTGACGTGTCATTGTGTCAAAATAAAAAGTAATTTAGATCAAAATTACGAAGAAGTTATGATATCAACTTTGAAGAAAATCACCCTCAGAATAATTTCTCAGGCTTTGCCCGCTTAGTATTAGGATGAAAATAAAAAAAATTGAAAAAATAAAAAACACGTGTTTCATTATTTGTTTTGAGCTTTATTTATAACAAATTTGAAGGAAATCGGACCAAGGACTAAACAGTTATGGAATATTTAATTTTTCCAAATAACCTCATTTAACACCCCCACAGGGGGTAGTTTTGGAAAAATAAAAAACACGTGTTTCATGATTTCTTATAAGGTATATGTGTGCCAAATTTGGAGTGAATCGGACTTAAGACTATACAGATCCAGAGAAACTTTAATTTTTACCAATAAAACTCATTATCCACACCTCATAGGGGTAATTATGGAAAAATAAAAAACCCGTATCTCATTATTTGTCTTAAGGTTTATGTGTACCGAATTTTAAATGAATAGGACCAAGGAATAAAAAGTTGCATACAAACTTCACCCCTCTATTTAACCCTCTTAGGGGATGATTTTTGAAAATATTGTTAGCCTATGTCCGATTCTAGGGTATACACTACCTACATTTCAAATTTCAATAAAATCGGTTGAGCGGTTATGGAGATACGCGGTAACAAACCTTCACACACACACACACACACACACTTACTTTCGCATTTATAATATTAGTAGGATAGGATTATAATTGTCAATTTTTTACCATCTTTTTGAAAAACTTGATCATAACGCCAAGGAATATAATTCTAGTGTGAATTAATTGAGGATTTCCTTACTGGTCGGTCGAAAAAATATAATGTATTTATATAACAACCGCCCGACCGCGTATCGCCATCTGAGGTACAAAGTCATAAAACATAAATTAAATGTCTTATAGAACTATTTAACCACAGATAAAATCATAAAAGTAATTCGTCACTAATATCCATATCGCTTGAATCATCATCACTGCCCGTGCAGCTTGAGGAGTCAGAATCTTGGCGATAGGCGATACGCGAGTTAAACGTTCGGCCTATACCTTTAGTCTTGTTGCATGCAGCCAAACACACTAGATTTTACCCATCCAAAAAGCGTTTAACACGCGCAACACACGGTCGCTGCGCATGCGCCAGTAATGAGAATGTGGGTGAGGCGAACCTAAAAGATTTTCCCCTACAAAAAATTCAAGTTTTCACTTCAAAAAAGTTGGTGTCGGAAGATAAGGAAATTTTCGCCAACCCTATTGTTACGACGTGTACCGCCCCCGCACGGACCAAATTCTTTCTTCGTACTTCAGGTTCAGGGCCAGCAGACTTATTTACATCGGACGCATAAATTACAATGCTCCTTACCTTTTCTTCGGCTAACTGATTTTTTAATCATTTTTGATGACTTTTTTACTTTTGTCATTTCTGAAAAAAAAAATTGGGGAAGTTTTTATTAATTTTTGCTTAGCGCACTACCTTTGGCCCGGAGTCCCCGTATAATTGATACAGTAGATGCGACGACGTTGTATTATCTGTGGTTTAGGGAACCATACCACCCCCAGACCACATACTCTTTTCTGAACGTGTAGATATCTGGATACATGGATGTATGTTCTTTCATGCAAAATCTACTGGGCTGATGATAATAGTCTAGATTAACACATAGGCTACTTTTTATTCCTCTAAATACACACGGGTACATATAAAGCTATAAATTTCCAGTATAAGCTGACCTCTCGTTTTACGGAAATCCTATACATTGCGAGATCAGCTTATACTGGTAATGTACAGCTTTCCAGTGTTTTTTTTCTATGACGACATTGATGACGATATAATAAGACTTACACTAGACCACCAATAATCTATACATATTCAATACTTAACGTTTTATATATTAACTATAGATAATCGAGCCTCATAGAATTGCGATTATAACCTTCATGTACGCGCTAAGAATACACGCACACTGGTCGGATTTTAATTATTATCGGACATAAATATTTATTTTACCTTGACATATTTTAAGAAATTTTTTAACCCTTGCTAGACGAAATTCACGGACATGTGTCATTAACTCCACTGTGGTTGAAGGTTGACTGGTTGCGGCAAAAAAGTTGCTGAAGGCGAATAGTTTGAGATGGGCACCTTCAAACACCCTTCAGTCAATTTTATCAGTGAAATTGTAATCTATGTATCACTCAATGTTTATCAACTGAATGTTTACCTATTTGTTTCATTCAAATGCTTTGTATTCCGTGAGTGCGTGTGGCGTCGTTGCGCCTGCGCAGAACGGGCAGCGCGACCGAGCCCTCTTTGTTTGTTGACAAGCCGTGTGTGCGGTGAACTCAACAAGCTGTTGTGTTTTGTTCGAGCGAGGCCACCGTGCGCGGCGGACGTGCCGCTCTCCTACACTCTACTTTGTTTAGAGCTGTGGCGTATATCGGCTAAATTTAGTGTAGTTATTTTGAAGAATTTTTACCCTTCTGCGCAATTCAAGTGTTCAGTGTTGTTTAGTGACGAGCTTTCTCCAAACAGTGAACTTGCGTGTCGAAGATTTTTTTATCCACATCTAAAATTACTCGTTCGCACCAGTGCCAGGAGGTAATTTAATTTATTTCATTTTTCTTTTACACGTAGCTAAATATGTAGGTTCTCCAGTGAAACATGAAACATTTTAAATACTAGTTTTATTATGGGTTTAAACAATACTTAATAAATTCAAAAAAAAATACCTACCTGATAACGTATTCTCAAAAACACTGTTAAAGAATACACATTATGGCTGCATTCATTGTTCGTCTTTCATTAATCATAATTCCAGAACATAGATAGTTACTCTTTTTATTTTCTTGGAAAGTGAATAGGTACAGAGTACAGACATGCCCATTAATATGGCACCGCACGATATCACCGCTAATGAGATGACTGTTGCACAACTAAAAGACATTTCACATTTCCATCGCTTCAGTAGCGTTTAGATACAGTTATAATTTGGTTGGTTGCCATACAAGGCGCCTAGCGGTACCTCTTAAAGTTGTCTGCTGGCCTGGTAAGAGGATCTCGGTTCAAGTCGTTTGTACAGAGTAACGGTAATTTTTTACACACTGCGTAGTATGTATAAATAAATAATTGCCAGTTCTAGTGACACAGTGTTTCAATTTGCGGTCAACATACAGTTAAATCGCACTTTTGTGGCTATTTTAAAGTAGTTAGGTATCAACAAATAGGTCGTAATAGTTTGACATGCAACAGCGGTTCACCTTTTTCCCCTTGTGTCATGTCAACTACAGCTGATTGAAACAATGCATATCTTAGTCAGATTGCAGATGTAATTATTATTAAACAATCAAGGAGTCGTATTCACTCATAAACAAATAACTTATTATGACACACAGTGGTCAGAATTCGTGTTGTTATGGACAAATATATATAATTATTCAATAATGTTATGTCAAGAAAACACGAATAATAATTATTGTAGGTTTGTTCATAAGTTAAAAATAGGTTGAAATAGACATTATCTAACTAACAACATATTTTTTTAATAGATACACAAGACAAGGAATACAAATTGCAATTTAGTCACCTTGTCTTCGAGCTAATTATTTTTTTTCCTCTAAATCTTATCTACCACTAAGGATTAAAAAGTTGTTTTTGTTATGTTCTATACATATTTCTACCATTTTAAAAATAAAGTTTATCTATGACACGATTTAGATAAGAGTGAAAATGTCAATGACTTTAATCTGTCAAGTTTGACACTTGAAAATAAATACTTTTATTTTTTTAGACGATAGCAAAGGCGTTTCAGAACGTCGGTGTTTTTACTAACCATATAAAAGATTGTATACCTGCCTACCTACTTATTTTAAACTTGACACTTGACACTTAATTTGTGTAGAGGCTATAATTAAATTGGTAACTAATTTTAGACAGATGAATAGATGACAGAAAACTGAATTGACAAGTTAGTTAACCTTTGTTTAATTGAAATAAAACTACTTTTTAACGGATTTTATCGCGGTTTAAAATAAATCGAAAAGAAACCAAAATAAACCGCGATAAAATCCGTTAAAAAGTAGTTTTATTTCAATGTGTGATATTCGCGTAAATCTAAGACAATACTTTGTTTAATTATTTTATTTTAAAATTAATCAACTGAAATTTACTTAGTAAATACGTTTATGTACTATACTTAAAAAGGGCATAGATAAAAGTATAATTTCTTTTTGACAGGTTCTATAATAATATTACCTGTAGGTACCACAGATAATATAATAATAATAGTGTCTATACTTACCTGGAGATTTTATACCTGTTATACCTTTAGTTCCAAATTTGTTTTGTTTCAAAAGGCCATCCCTAATAAACTTAAGTTTATTGTTAAGTTAAAAAGCATTTATTTTTCTTTGAACTAAAACTTAATTATTGTCCTAATTGCAAACAGACCTGCCGTAAAACTCTCAAGTTTCATTATTGTATCTCAGTTAAACCTTACTTAAAAGATTTAACCTTTTCATGTAACTTTGTAATGGTATTGTTACATAAATACAATGAAACAAAGTTTTTGTAGCAATTTAAGGCTTAAAATAATTTACTTTTTCATTTATAAATATTTTTAATTACTAAACACGTTTTTTTATTATTATTTTTTCATGAACACATAATTGCTTTGCAATTTATTTTATAACATACCTAATACATAATTGTTTTGCATTTTTTTTTACTGTTAAGGCCGTTACATATTACGAAGATATTAATAATATGAATATTACATTGAAATAAAACTATTGTACTATATCTATTATCAAATCTCATGTCACCCGTGACCACGAAGTCTGAAATGACTTTGAAATGTCGGGATCTAAAATTTAAAATAAACCACGATAAAATAAAATCCGTTATAAAATAGTTTTATTTCAATGTGTAATATTCGCGTAAATCTAAGAAAATACTATGAATATTACATCAATCATGCTAATATTTGAATATCGAAAGAAACAAGATATCTGTGTCTTTTTAAATTTCTTTAGTAGGTATTATCTATACTAATATTATAAAGCTGAAGAGATTGTTTGTTTGTTTGAACGCGCTAATCTCAGAAACTACTGCGCTGATTTGAAAAATTCTTGCACTGTTAGATAGCCCATTTGTTGAGGAAGTTATAGGCTATTTTTTATCCCACTGCTGGGCATGACATGTAGTTCACGCGGGCGTAGCCGCGGCGGAAAGCTAGTAGAATGATAAAATAAATTGCTGTAAAGCGCTTTTAATAAACAATTAAATTAACCTAACCTATAGCATTCACTCCTGTATTATCAGATAGTGTAAGCAGAGGTAAATATCACCCACATTCCGCCATTATGTATGTTTAGTGCGCATCATAATGCAGTAAGAACATATAATTTACCGGACATAATACTAAATTTTGATTTTTTTTTTAAGAAGAAGGTATTTAAAAAAAAAACTTCTTTCTACTCTGCCTGGGTTTGGAACCCGGAACTATTAGGAGAACGCGCTTATTACGCGGATTGCTAAAGCAGTTTATATACCTGTTTGAGTAAAGTAAATGTCCATCTGGCGAAAGCGTTGAACTATGAAAGCGGTCATTATTCTTCTTTGTTTCACGTCTAAGATAAAAAATATCTACAAGTAGTAAAAGTGGAATATAGGTAGGTAGATATCGTGTAGTTTATCAACTAGGTTAATATTTGTGTGTTCGGCTCCCAATATGATAATATGAGGTTGATAAAATACTGTTTTTGTATTAAACGATAATTTAATGATACAACTCGTATACATATAACAAACCCCGACTTATTGAAATAAAACATATTGATTTTTAGGTTAAAAAAATGTAAACTAGTAAACTACGATAAAATGTTTAATGAAGTAGTTTTATTTCAAATAGTGATATTCGCGTAAATAAATAAAAAATACAATTTAAACGATTTGTTTTTAAATCTAGCTTAGGACTATGCCTGTAGCTCTCCGGGTTTTGATTAAAAAAAAAACAAATAAAATTAGTTCATCCTAAAAGAATGGACAAATTTTTATTGTTTTTTGTTACAGAATCTGAAGAAGATTCTGTAATACATTACCAGATTTTTGTATTCTAGTTCCATTTTGTTACTACATTCCATTTTGCTTTTTTGTAAGTATATTACCATTTTATTAAATTAGATTTATTTTGTTTTTATTGTTTTGTAATGAAGTACCTACAAAACTAAAAAGATCCTTTCGACGTAAAATAAATAAAGTTAATAATAATAATAATGTTAAATTACACTGACAGTTGATTACCGTGCACGCGTTGAGCATGCTTATATCTGTCAGAGTAAAGTTCATTAATATTTATACATAAGATATTATGTAAGTAACGTATTTTTTTGCTGGCTTCATATTTAATTGTACAGTGGACTTAAAAACTATATACACTATACTTAAATACATATTATTAATTTATACTTAGAACAAGGTATATTTCCAGAAAAACTTAAAATGACAATTGTTCTTCCATTGCATAAAAAAGGTGACAAGAAATGCATGAGCAATTATCGCTCCATAGCTCTGATACCTAAATTCTCCAAAGTTTTCAAAAAACTAAGATACGAAATATTTTAAAAACACGTATTCTATTTTTAAACTTACTCGAGGCTTAAGCTACTCATTTAAGGACAATATATGTTCGAGAATAATAGTATTTATTTAATTAATTTCCACTAATTACAACAGGAACCTTGTCATGTTTACTTTAATTTATATTTAAAGCAACAATTATTATTAATATTTACAAAAGAGGTAAAGGTTTTCCTCTTGTGAATAATGTCTTCAATCAATTTAACTTCTTAAAATAAAATGAGGTTACACGCATTTTATAACAAAAACATCCTTCAAAGCTTCTAAAGAGCTGCAATTTTTCAATGACATATGATTCATTGCAGTGAAAGTTTCCTTTCACGATATTGGCATTATGCCAATACATGGAGCGTGTGTAGATGCCTTTACAGAGTATCTTAATATCTAAAGATACGAAAACGAAGCTGAGGTTATTAGGTAATAGATAATAATATAATCTGTGGTAATAGGATTCGAATGGCACCCTTCGTGTTGGTACTTAAGTATTAGATATTCACCTCTGCCTACACGACTATGCGACTTAAAAAAACATTAATAAAATTTATTTAATACGACTCACGTTTGTTAATTAAGAAACCTAAATTAAAATTTTAATGTAACTAGGTCATATATCTCCAGTTTGTATTTCAAGAAAACTCCATCAAAATCCGCCGCTTGTATACACACAGAAATATGCAGCTCGCACACAGGATATATCCACAGGGGTTAAAAAGGCTATGGCATAATGCTTCTACAGAACAAAATTAAAAAAAAACAATTTAATGGTAATGAATCTTTTGTAATTAACTACCTACCTAGTGTTCGCGGTACAATGGTTGCTTGCGACACGCCTTTTGCAAGTGATTTACTTTGTGAAACGAACAATCGGTACTTTTTACAGTTAATACCTAGAAAGTGCTAAGTCTATGACTAGTCACGGCAACACATCAAGCTATAAATTTCCAGTATACGCTGACCTTTCGTTGTACGGAAATCCTATACAATGAGAATTCAGTTTATACTGGAAGATACTGGAATTGTATAGTCTTCTGTACGTTGACACTTCTTGACAGGTACTTTCTTCTCTTTTGTTCTCTAGGAGGTCTCCTGATATTCCTTGAGGGAAGTCTACGACCTTACTTTCCAGCTCCTATTCTATCTGATTAAATTCGTGCGGGATCCAAGACAGTTTAAGTGTCACGGGACGTGGCCGGGTTTAAATCCAAAGTCTTTGATACCGCTGTTGATCCTGGCTTACAAGAGTAGCAGAGGCAGAATTGTGGTGGAAGATTAGGTTCTTTCACTTTCCTACTCACGATTCCTAGTTCATTTACTATTATATTGATTTCCTTCACTGTCTACTAGTCACGAAAGAATCGATATTTACTGGCCCCGCGGCCGCGGTTGCTTGACAACAGGCCAAGCTTTGTGTTGTAGTCAAGCGCAAGCCTAATATAGTATAAAAAAACTGTAATATTAGATTACGAGCCAATCACCAATTGTACTGCCCGCCCCTGTTGCTATTTTGCTATGATCCTTGACCATAATGACTTGTACGCACTAGCGCTTGGACCGCGGGAACGACAACTAACCGCATCGCTTGATGCTTTTCCAGTTTATTAATGCAACCGCTTGAAATTTTGTTGCTGTTAAACTAGAAAGGCGGCTGGCCACCCCACAGTTTAACCGCTGGTGCATAAATGGGCTTAGGAATCAACTCGTATTGTACAATATGCACCAGTACAAGTTAAATTTATATCTGACACATGCTGTAAATACTGTAAGCTTAGATAAAGCCACAGGCTCACACAATCTATGGAGCACAAGTTTATTTAGTGCTGTTGGAACTTGTTCACAAGATTAAATTATATAAAGTACAAAGACCTTTTGAATAAAGCGATATAAGAGTCTTATTTTTATTGTTGAAAGTTACTGCAGAGAGCTGTGTTAAATAAGAATTATGATCTTCACAAAACATTTGAAATGTTTAGAAACGGTTTAGTACTTATTACGTTTTTCATAATCAACTTTGTGCTGAAAAAAGACGAGACATCTCTACAGCGTGGCTTAAAAAATAGCGGATTTAATTAAAAAAATGTCGCTTATAAAGAGTGGTTTGTAATCATAAGTTACCATGTGGTAAAGTACACCTTATATGTAACCAGAAGATTTAAGTAAATAGGTAAGACAAGCTTCCGCTCACGGCTTCACCCGAGTGGTACTTATTGGGATAAAAACTAATAATAATCTATCTCTGTGCTAAATTTCATCCAATTCCATCCAGTAGTTTTTGCGTGAAAGAGTAACAAACATCCATACATTCTTAATAACTGTTACGTTTATAACATTATAGTAGGATGACATAATTTAATAGTTAAGCCATTTCGTGGCCTACCAACATTGGTAGAGTAATACAAACCGCATGAATTTAAACTGACAACCCGCACATAAATATTATATTCTTACCAAAATTAATATGACGCTGATTGGTATGTCATGCATGGTAATTTTTAATAATATTTTTCTCTTAATGAACATCGTGCAATGGCGATAACAATAAAGACACGGTTGACGATCGAATAATGTAAATTATGTAACAAACTCTGTATGTAAACACAGTTATCAAGGCAATAAGGAAATTGAATTCATTATTCTGCAAAAATTATATTACAATTTATTTAATAGTTATTTAATAATAACTCGTTTAGTTATCAACTGAGTTCAAGTTGACATTATGACTTCTTGTTATCGATTAAAAAAATAGTGACATTTATATCTACGTACCGACTTTATTAAATGTTCCTCAGTCCTATACGTTACATCTATGCATAATTACTACATACACATTGACGTGTTTGTTCCCGATTTTATTTTTTTAGTTTTTTAACTGATTTAAAAAAAGAGGTTCTCTATTCGACTGCATTTTTTTTGTATGTATATTACGCGATAATTCCGCCAAATGTAGATCGATCTTGATAAATATTTTGGTCCCATTTGAATTTTATCATAATTGGTGGAGTGGATTTTGAGTTATCGTTAAATCATTATAGTCGGTTCGTATTTTTGTAAAAATCTATTATTATCCTAAAATAAATTGTACCTATATCTATTTTACTTTTAGTATTATTGTCCCTAAGTCGTTTCGTACAGGGGAACTAGAATAAATGGGTCATATCTGAAGTCATCAATCACTGGTGGATATGACAATTTTTGCTTCCTTTGAATGCAATAAATCTTCGCGTCCATGTGAATTTTTTCTTAACAATCTCATTTGTATTAAACCTCATTCAACAAACAAATCAAATCATTCATTTTTAATTAAGATATTTGTAAGTGTAGACCGTAAATAGCGAATAGCAGCCGTCAACGTTAAAACAGTGTATTTTTAAGGCATAATTCTATCCCATTGGCTTGTGTCCAACTCGTTAGGAAAATATTTAGATGCCAGTCAAACGCTGAAACCCTTTGTTAAAACTCCATCTTCCGTATAAACTCACTTTGCTTTTGTTTCGATTCTCAAATGGCGCGCAAGACCTATAGCTAAAACTAACAAAACAAATGTTCTTAGGAAATACTATTCTCTTATCCCAATTGCTACTAACAGTTTCTCGAATAAAATTTAATCTGTTCAATGCTTTCTTTGACATCCAAAACCTTTCATTTTTTCTTTTACTTTTACTTTTGTTCTTTATGACAGTGAATCACATGACAATGGCTAAATCACAAGACATAAATAAGCAATTTAACTATTTATCGTCTGTCGTTTATAATGGAGGTAATCCACTTTTACTGTAGACGTTTAATTGTTCGTAAATTGTAGTTTTGTCTGTTTCGTATTTTGTTGGTTTAAATGTAAAACCTATTTATTTTCATCATTGTACATATTGTATTGACTTTCCAAGAATTTTGGTATCTATACGAAAACTACGTATTTCCACTCAACATAAATGTACTGTATATCCCTGATCAAAGATAAAGTTGTAATTCTGTAAATAAAATTGAATTTGTAAAGTTATAGAGGATAAAACAAAGATGATTAAACCAATCCAGCAAATTTTCTAGTGAAAATAGAGTTGACTTCATAAAAAAATTGCTTAATTTGTTTCTTAGGGAAAGAAAAGGAGAGGTCAAAAGTGGGATAGTATTTTGAACACCAATGTGATATACCTCAATGGAAAGCTTATTTAACTATTAGAATTTAACCAAACACGAATTTTAGGAGCACCCATTTTTGTAGAAATCCTAAATAAATGTAACAAAAAACAAAACGCACATTACCTTTAATTATTCATTTCAGCAGTATAAATATTGCAATTATATGAATAATTGCATTGTATTAGAGTAATTATGACGAAAAATATTAATTATCTTTTTAGTGTAATAACAAAACGCGTGGAAAAAAAGATGATTACGGGAAACGTCATGATGTCATTGTCATTGATCAGTTTGATTGACAGCGTTCTAAATAATTTTAATTTTTTTGGTTGCTCAATTGTCATCTGGCTTGGGTTGCCAATTGCAATAATCATAAATATTGCATTGTGGATTCTTATTTTCAGTTTCAATTAAAAAAAACGGGAGGGTTTAAAATTATTTTAAATGCACCAAAAAATTTAAATAATTATGCTCTATTAACATATGTAACTTAGATTGCTGTTCAAAGGAGAGGTCAAAAGTGGGCTAGAATTTTGAACACCAATGTGATATACCTCATTGGAAAGCTTATTTAATAAGCTGTTAGAATTTAACTAAACACGAATTTTAGGAGCAACCATTTTTGTAAAAATCAAAAAAATGTAATAGAAAAACAAAACGCACATTACCTTTGATTATCCGTTTCCTAAGCAGTATAAATATTGCAATCACGTCAATAATTGCATTCTGTTACAGTACTTTTCTCTTGTAATATTATTCTAGCTGCAGCTTAATGTAATTATGACGAAAAATATTTGTTATTTTATTAGTGTAATAACAAAACGCGTGGAAAAAAATATAATTACGGGAAACGTCATGATGTCATTGTCATTGCTCAGTTTGATTGACAGCGTCGAAATAATTTTGATTTTTTTGGTTGCTCAATTGTCATTTGACCATGGGGTTGCCAATTGCAATAATCATAATATTGCATTAAGGATTCTTATTTTCAATATCAATTTTTTAAAAAACGGGGGGGTGTAAAATTATTTTAAATACACCAAAAAATTTAATTAATTATGCTCTATTAACCTATGTAACTCAGATTGCTGTTCAAATTTACAATTATTTTAATCCCAGGCTCTATACATTTTTTGAACGTCTCCTTTGGTTGAGTCGAGACGAGAAACAAAGCGACGGCGAGGGGCAATAGTTAGTCTAACTTAATTTAATGTACTTTGTATTCAAGTAACGCTATTTCAAAGGACTTTTCTTTTTCATCTTAGACGTTGCACTTTTAAATTTTAATAATTTATTTATGACTCCCGTCTAGACATGCGTGCAAACCTCCTGCACCTCCCTTTCCCCTTCACAAGATTTTCAAACCTTCTTTCTCCACGATACTCCAACTCCGTCTGAATAGTTTGCAATACAATTTTTATTACATTCACTTCCTAGACTTTAACTTAGGACAATAAAACGAAACGGGCGTCCGTTGATTTTAAATGTAGCCCATTGTCTCTTGTCTAGACAGTCTGCTTGTATAATAACATAAGTCCTTGGACTCCGTTTATCTACACATACATATTGAAAACATTTTGTTTCGTTTTTACTTACCCTTTTTTACCTGTCGTCTCTCTCTGTTGTAGTGTTTTTATTCCTATACATTACCAATTCTGAATTAGTTATAGTTACGAATTCGTTTGGTGTTAGTTTTTGTAACCGCTTTTTACGAACACTGTGCTACCTCAAAAGATGGTTTGTATTTTGATCTATTGTATATTATGTATTGAAGCATCATGGGTATTTCCTGTGCTAGTGAATGAATTTGAACATCTCCTACAACTTTCGCTAACATTAGTCGACATAATTTACAAACGTGAGATGTCCATTATTTGTTTTCAATTGTAAGACCTTTGCATACTTGTCTGCAGTCTCCTGTGGATAGAATAGAATAATAGCAAGCCAACCAAAAATCGTAGATACTTATATCTACAACTTTTTTGTTGGTTTGCATCCTTCAACCAACATAATCTGTGTTGGCTTGATCTTCAATTCTTCATACCTTTTGATTAGTTACATTTTTTTAACCTGTGTTAGGTTATGCTAAAGTGAAACTATTTTATATTCCTCGCTGAATCAGTTTTTGCGTCCAATGTTAAAGTTTTATTCTTTTTGCTACCACAAATCTCGTTCAGCTCTGTCTTGTATTTGAGAATCGTCTGGCGTCGCTGTCTGGCTTGCAGACTAATTTACTTTGGTTTAAATTTTGATGCAGACGTTCTCCTGCATCAATTAAGCAACTCTCAGTTTGTGCAAGGACAAAGTTATGGGAAACAACGCTTCGGTTGATGATTGATTAAGTAGATTAAGTATTATTGTCGCTATAAAATGGTGGATACCATTATGTTCCAGAAATATGCTGTTTTTGTTTTTATTGATGAAACAAAGACCAAGATTTTAATATTTTTGCAGCAACAAAACAAAACAAAACAAACAAAAAAAACAAAAGCTAGTAACAATATCTTAAACGTGACGTACATACGTGGTATCTTTTGGAAAATTAGATTTCTAGGCTTACGACTTTACCAATTATTCTACAGCGAAGACGTTATGTGGACTACATCTCATTGTAGCCTTACCTTATTATCTCATTTTTTTATTATCTCTCTTATCTGATGTTTACCTCTTTCTTTTCAATCATCTGTTTAAATTTTTCTCGTAACTAATGCGCATTAGGTACCTAATATACTCGTAGCATTGAATTTAATAAAAGTCAATTATGTATTACTGAATTACGTAAAATTGATTGGTGCGGTTTTGTCTCTAGCCTTATCATTATGCTAACCTGCGGCCTTGACAGTTATTGCTACATGCAACTCTATGACGTCAACACCAATATGGATAAGTGTACGTATAACAAAGTTTTCCACGTGGATTGCTTGATAAACATTGACCTCAAAACGTAGTGCATGGAAAATCTAATTGTAATACCCATCATCATGCTATTCTGCACATCCATATGAAAACTACACAAGTTAAAAAGGGATACTGAAAATGACGTTCCTAATTTTAAATTTGCACTATTGTAATCAGGTAATTCTTGCAGATTTGAATTTCGAATTCAGAAAATCTTCATACGGGGGAGAAAGTATTATTATTTTATCAAAATTAACCTCGATCAAAACATAGTGCATGGAAAAATCAAATTGCAATGCCATCTAATGCCGTCTTACTCTCTGAAATACACAATTTTGAAAAAGGATGCTGAAAATACTGTTCCAAATTTTAAATTGATAGAATTGTCGTGTAGAATTTATAAAACTCTTTCATGAAGGCGCGTAGTAAAAAGTTCTGCCATTGTATTGCGATTGTCATTTCACGATTCTCGATTCTTACGTAACATGTAATTTACTACTTAGATAAGAGAAAATTAATGATCATTTATTTTCCTTCACGACGCAGTTGAAATTAATCATTATCCATGTTTAGCAACTTTTTTGGTTCTTAGAAACCTGTCTCAATCCCTACAAAAACAAATGTTATACCTAAGTAGCTACATCTAGACTATCTGGTGATTCATCTGTTAGTGTGAAATCGGGCATGATTAATTTAAAAAAGACTTGGGGGCAATAACCGATGTAGTGCTACAATATCACTTGTGGCAAAGATTTATAGCTGCGCTGAATATGTACTGAGGAAATCTCACGATATTTTCCTTTGCCGATATTGGTAACAACTATTTAATGTCCCACTGCTGGGCACGGGTCTTCTGGGCCATTAACACGACCTAACAGGACAGTAAGACAGGACAGCAATCCACTTAAAAAGCATCGTGTACACATGGCTACACATCAAGCTATATTTTTCCAGTATAAGCTGATCTCGCATTGTATAGTATTTCCGTACAACGACAGGTCTTATACTGGAAATCTATAGCCATGTGTATATGGGGACAACTGTCTTGAGGACAATCCAATGCAGTGTATTTTTAGTGGCTTGCTATCCCGGCTATTGTCCTCGTGTAAGTTGTTCATAAAAAAGTGAAGGTCTTAATCAACAAACTGACTAATTGCGGGTTGGTGGATGTCCTCGAATGATTGGTTCTTGAACATATTAGAGACTGTTCTAAATAAAATAAAAAATTAAGGGTTAATAAATGTTTAATTTGGAGTTATTGATTGTCATACGCGATCCAAAAAAGTTTGACCGCCAGGTTTCTTAAACCCAGTCGCTCTCACGGCGCCGCGTGCCTCTGTTGATCCTGGCTTACAGGAGTCGTCGTGGTGGGATTGCGGTGATGTGTTTAGTCCCCATATAATTTCATATAATTTATCTATACTATTCTATACTAATATTATAAATCTGAAAAGTTTGTTTTAACGCGCTAATCTCAGGAACGGTTGTTTCGATTTAAAAAATTCTTGCACTGTTAGACAGCCCATTTATTGAGAAAGGCTAGAGGCTTTTTATCCCAATGCTGAGCACGAAATAAAATGTAGGTAGTTCATGCGGGTGGCGGAAAGCTAGAATATTTATATATTTCTGTCTGATTCTCGTATTAACCGGATCGTACAAGTAACGTAACCTTTGATTAATTTATAGTTACGATTACGACCATTGTTATTATTGGATAATATGTACATTGAACTGAACTGTAGCAGTAACTTCCTGCCCATGCACATGCCCTTTATCGATTTTGCACAGTCAGAAAAATAGGGTAAGTGTATAAAAAAATTGTAGTTTTGACTAGACCTAACAATTGTAGAAATTATGCAGATTCATTGATGGCGTTTGTTTAGATAAAGAAAAGTTTCTATAAAAGTATTAAAAAAATAACTTTTTGTTGCTGTTAGGTACTTTTTGCAATCTAACTCTCTTGCAACTTTAAATTAATAATTTAATAAAACTTTTTACTAAGATACCATAGCTAAAAACCTCGATCACTTCAGCTATCAAATAAAGAAAACCGCTTCAACAACGGTCAATTCGTTTAAGCATTCCAAGGAAGCAAAGTTTACACAGAGCCGTCTTTTTCATAGGGTGTTAATAACAAAATCGTGGACGGAAGCTAGTTTGACATAAATAGGAGATAGTTAAAATAAATAGGTACAGTCAACGTCGAAATTAGATGACCAACATTCGAAATTCAAAACGTTTCTAATGTGCGTTATGATAGTGTAACAGTGATTTTTTGTAAATGTATATTAAATGTTCCAAATATGAATGGTTCTATCGCCCAATATCCACAGTTATTCATAAAGTCAATTCGATTTTCCAATTTTAATCATGTACTTCTGACATTGTACGAACGTCTAAGCAACTAATTCTATTATAAAATATATTTTCTTTCTACTAAATCGACCGATTCTATACGCCTAAAGTAAATAAGATTGAGCTCGCCCGCTTTAAAATGGCGAGATTATTTTTAATCCGTATCAAAGTCGGACGTTATTGAGTGTTCTCGGAAATTCCTGTATTGGAAAACTGAACTAAATTATTTTTGTCATAGTAGGTATTAGCAGACATGATAGAAAAATAGATTTGTCAAGTTAAATGATATTTGACGGGCCGGTGGCGTGGTTGGTAAGATACTTGCTTTTCCCGCCGCAGGTCGTGGGTTCGATTTCCATCTGAGACGGTTATTTATGTGCCAGAACATGTCTGTCATGTTTGTTTTGAGTTTGGGTGCGATTATCTATTTACAAGTATGTATTTACAACAGGAACATAGTATGTATAGGCCTTGAATATTTATTTATTTATTTATATTATCTGTGGCTTCATTAGCTAACAGATCGTTGATTATAACCGGACATAGGAATGTTTAGATTATAGGCAGGCTAAGGTAGGTATTGAATAGGTAAACCTAAGTGAAAATATTACATTTCCTTACATAAATAGATAAGTACTTACTTATTATTCAAGATTTATATCAACATTGTCAGTGATTAATTGCAGTCCTTATTAAAAACACTAATAAATTATGTTGAAGTCTTCGTTCATTCAACTTTGAACCTTTTTACACTATCTGCTATTATTAGTGTAAAGAGGTACAGTCAGCTACAATAGTTTATGATCAAATTCAACATTACAAATCGTTTTAACATAAAAAAATCTACAATTAAGTATCGTGACGGAAGGAGATAATAAGCTTGACATTAGTAATTTAAATGAACACATACACTAACACATACTTATACATATGGAACAGTCATATGATACTCATTATGGAATTTTTTTAGTGATAAGATGTTTTTTAATTTTGTATGTTTATCAACAATTACAGCTGACTGTACTAGTTAGTCATACTTTCTTCAAACATTTCGACAATTGACAATAGGCCTACATGGTCAGCTGTATGCATAACATTGTTACTCATTTACCTATTTTATTTTATCATTTTTAACCCCTGACGAAATTAACAATAAAAAAGGTACAGTTTTAATCAGGTACGGACGAAAGGTCTGTGGTGTGCGTTTAGAATAAAATAAAAACCCTGACGTAAAAGGGTGTATAACTGTGAACACAAGTTTGTGGCACGTTTTCTTAATTTGAGACCTTAATTTAGACTAAAATTTTCCTTTGACACTGGAATTATTTGACAGAGACAAAACATACTATTCGCAGTTTACTCTTTGTGTATTAGCATAAGTCAGTCATTATTATGATAGTTATTTAAGGGGCCGTCCATTTATCACGTGAAGCTTGAAAGGGGGGGAGGGGTTTGACAAAAATCACGAAATGTCACAAGGGGGTAGAGTGGTGTAGTAAGATATCACGTGTATTTATTTTTTCAATTTTTTTTTCAACCGCGAAACAACCTGCCAGCTTTCTGTCTACACATTTTTATCATGGTCCTTAATTTGAGAAAAAAATAAGATTTTTGTAGATACTAGGGGTGGGGGGGTGGTCTTAAACCTCACCATGTATCATCAAGGGGGAGGGGGGAGTTTAAAAATAGTTAAAAAAAGATCACGTGATTAATGGACAGCCCCTAATCTGTGGTATAAGAAAAGGAACGGTTTTCCTTGCACGAAATCTCACAGTAAAATGCAACGACCTTATGAACGATAATATAACCTTAGTTCAGACTTTTCCAATATTTAACTATGTAAGTATGTAGTACAAGTCCAATGACCTCTTTTTGGAATAAGACCGCGATTTTTAAAAATGGTGTAGTCTTACGAACACTATTTACCGCAAATCTCTAACTGAACTGTAATGTTCAAAAACTATAACTCGTGTGAAATTGAGATCGAGTAGGTACATTGCTCCCATTCGATGTATCGTTCTACTCGTGGGGTGAACGAATTCGAATGCAATCGATTGACACCGACGACGGCGACGGGTCATTGAATCGAATTGCCGGCGAATGCAAATTAGTTCGAAATGTTGGATTGGAATTAGTATCGATGCTATTTGGATGTCTGCTCAATACTCATAGTAATCCTTTTCGCGGAGATCTCGAAAAAACAAATAGGTACGTCAAGTAAAAATACCTACTCAAAAAATCATGTAAAAGTTATAATAGTATTTCGAATAACTGGCAATAGAGGCTATTTCAGATTGATTTTGAGATTTTTGTTTGAATCTAAGTACATAATAAGAACCGCATTAAAACGTGGACCCCGATTCTTGATTTAGACATTTATCTAGAACTCGATAAAGTCATAAAATATGGCGAATCTCCATTGAAAACTAATGAAATCGACATAGATGTCGTGCGTTGATTAGCCGACTTATCTCTAACTTGACACACTGAGAATATAAAAATTAGTGTTCAATCGACATTAGCAATTTTTTTAGACCTATAAGGCGTTCATATAGATATCTGAAGTGCGAGAATAGGGGTCCTGGCTGTAGTCTCCGTCAGGCACCACAAATTAGGACCACAGAGTCAATCGCCCTTAAGTCCTAACCCACAAAATTGATTGACGTTTTGGTGACAGTTTAGACCATTAATGGGTCGTTAGTCAAATCAATTGATGAAATGGCTAGACGAATTCGAATTACCGACGAAATCAAATTAGCTACGCATCGATTTAGTCGTTATAAATTAATTAAGACTGGATCAATCAAGTTGTCAGCTAATCTAATAAATTGTGTAAATAATGTCTTAATGTGTTTACGTAAAACTATTCTTAATTTCATTAGTAAATTACCCGAAGGTGTAAGCACCCATATTTCGAGGGCTATGTTTATTGTATTTTGAGCCTATTGAAGTATTTTTCCAAGTAGGTACTTAAGTGTTTCATAATTTTTTAACTTGACCCGGGTCCTCGCGGTAATTAGGTATGCGAACACGCTTACCAGTGGACCAACGAGGTTATATATTTTTATTTAATTTAAGTTCATAGCTAAAATAGGTTTATAATTCGTTTGTCTTTGTCTGTCATCTTGACATTTATACTAGTAAGAAAGAGATAAAGTCCATTGTAACTAAAGAGTCTTATAAGATTTTTATGAATAAGGGCGTAGATTTATGACCTTAGTCTTCAAGGAGTTTTATCAACAAGGTTAACCTTAAGATATTTAGTCAAATGAAACTCTTCAAGGAGTTTTCAAACTGAGAATAATTTTAATAGGTTTTGTAGTAATTAATGTCTTTGATGAATGTTTAAAAATGACTCCCCTTAGTTTCCTTTCCTTTCCTTTCCTTTCCTTTCCTTTCCTTTCCTCTGTCTTCTTGTGTTCATCACGAACACTATTGTTCACGGCTGAACATAGGCCTCTTATAGACAGTTTTTGTGTCTGTTCATCCTTTTTATAACTCCGACAAAAATACAGGGTGCTACATAAGTTTAACGCCTGTAACTGTGTACAAGTTTCGTTGCCTTGTACCTCAAATGTTAAATCAAATGGAAAGACAAGCGGTTTCCTTTATTTTTGAAATCAAAAGTCATTGAAACGGTTCATAGCTGTCGGGGGCTATTATAAAAACCTATATGAACCATCGCTGAAAACCTTCATGCAAGTAGGTACCATAAAAACAAAATTATGTGTATTCTCTCTTGGAGGTCCTAAATAAATTAATAATTAAAAACCTAAATTTTTAATTGAAGCTTTTGTCTCTGGCTGCTTGGGCTTTATGATATCTTGCAGTATATGAATAGCTATGTAATAAGTATTATTTATCTGTGGTAATAGCAAGCAATGATTACCTACTAACACGATGCGGAAGAGGACCTATATAGCAACCGGTATAACCAGTCCCTTTGAGCCGGGGGCGTTAATACTCAATCTTGATTCATACTAACCCAACCTAACGGAGAATAATAACAATTTGTTTGAACTTTATTTTTGATGTTTTTTTTTTATTCTTCGATAGGCTGGCGCTTGACTACAACTTGCCTGATATTAAACAATGATGTAGTTTACGATGGAACGCGCCAGCCCAGTATACCGATTCACTCGAGATTACGAATGATTATCGGTGAGAAGGTGGCAGTAGAATGAGCCTCCATATGGTTAAAAACCTTAAAGGAGCAACAATTCGGACCCACCCTCTCTGAATGGTGTCATGTCACCAGACACCTCACCGAAATACGGCAAGGCCGCTTGGCGGTGCGGCTTTGTCTGGTGGGTTGTCACTAACCACGGCCGAAACCTACCACCAGTTGATTGTCAACTGATTTGCAACACCCGGGGACCACGTGTGGGGTTTCAATTAAAAGTGTTTACCCACGAACGAAGGATATTTGATATTTCTTAAAGTATTGAGAGCATTATGGTATGTGTAAAGCAACACTCCATCAAATCTAAGAAGTACCGTTTGACAGTTCTAAACGTAGTACGTTTAGAATTTTATTTTTTGTATGAAAATTGTTTGTGTTATGTTAAATAAAAATAGCTTCCTTTTTCAATTATTTTACAGGAAAGCTAATAAAAAGAGTGTGAATTACGCCTCTATAAAGCTAATTTCATAGAAAACAGTGAAAATTTTAAAAATTAAACTTAAGATTCTTCCTGTCTTCAATATAATAATTATTATTATTGATCGATAAAGACTATCAAAGGAAATGATAAGCTATTAAATGTACCTAATTAGTAATTCGCTTTCTACGAGTATACAAAACTCCCAATAGATACCTAACTACCTAAAAATCTGCTTTCACTCTCAAAGTTCAGTATGTAGGTACAAACACTTTCTACCTTCTTTCTAGCCTTACAAAAAAAAACAACATTTTGTTTTTTTACTACGAAGATGTCACATCTACCTATTTGTCGAAATACTAAACCGATTGTGTTAAACATTCATTGTTAAAAAAAGGTGTTGTAGGTATTACCTACTTCATTTTTTTTATTGTAGGTAGGTACTTTAATTTTTTTTTACTCCAGACATTACCTATTCTATTGTCTATCGTTAGGTAGGTATCAGTATTCCTTATTATTATCATTTATAATTTTGTGACAGTAAAAAAATAATGACAGTTTTAATTTTTACATTAATACGGAGATCCTATTTAATCCAACAAAATATAGGTTAGGTACTTACATTACATACAGTAAGTATGTCGTATACCTATCTACTTGATTTTATTAATAGTCACCCATTCTTAAAAAAAATTATTAATAGTCACCCATTCTTAAAAAAAAAAATTTAAACCATACCCTTGATGTTTAATCAAACTACTCATTGAATTGATTCCAAAAGACACACTCATCACACCTACCAAACCATAAACAATTTAGTTCCATAGAAGTTCACGGTCGTTTGTTTGTGGTCAATGGTCATCTAATCAGCTGATTTCAACATTTGTTGCCCGCGCTAATAAGTACAAACGATTTTCAATCTTAATAACTTGTAATAACGTTGGTTGTTGATGGTTGTCTATTTTTATGTTTGTTTACTTTTTAATTTACGCTGAATATGACTGTTTGGAAGGCGGTCGTGGATCTCTATGATACCGTTATGCCCCTTGTAAACAAATTGAATATTTTAAGGTTTTTTAAAATAGCACGTGCTATTTTTTTTTTGTATTAAACCAGTGATATTGTAGGTTGAAGTAGTAATATGAAGTTATTGTGGGACCTGCATGGCGTTTTTTATTAACAAAATTAATCATAAATCCTAATTTACCTCAGACATCATGATTAGTTAATTAATCATATTTTACTTATTGTTTCAGGTAATTAAAAACAGTGATTTAATGGTGTGAAACGTAAATTGCAAATGTGGGTAAGCTTTGAATGAATTATGTACCAATTTAAAAATATGTTTAAAGTGACTTTTCCTTCAGTAATATTTAATTTTGCAAAACTCGTTCGATTTATAAAAAAAAACAAAGAATATTCCATATCCATAATCTGTGGATTGAACATAACTTTTTTTTATTCGTGGCATTGGCAACAGGGTCTTGAGCCGAGAACATACCTTCATCTATAGACTATAATCTTCCAGAGATTACATAGATGTGGGTATACAGTTCCATCCAGATTATGGACAGATTTGTGTATTCGATTTATTGGAATATTGTAGTACCTACTTATGGCGAGTCTATGGTAGACTGTGCAAGGAGTTTTGTTTGTGAAATGTGATATCTATGACCTATATTTCCAGAGTGTTCAACATTAGTGAACACGTGTGAACGGACTGATAACAGATAATAAGCCCTGTATACATTACGAGATAAATAGATACAGCATTGCAAAGTACGTGATGTGTTTGATTGATGTACCATTTATCATGTTTGTGGTTATTTGCGTCCGAGTTACCTACTTATATTGACTTTGAAGCCTCAACAACGCTATACTCTTTTTTACACATGGCTACTAATTAAGCTATACATTTCAAATATTACCCGGTCTTGTATTGTACAGGATATACGCAATGAGAGGTCAGCTTAAACTCAGACTGAAAATTTTTTTTTTGTACTTCCAAATCGGCCCTTGTAGCTCTATGGTATGACTATTGTCGACCCTTTACAAACCATAAAGGACAGCTGAACAAAACGAAAAGAATATAACTTTCAAGTGCTTCAAGTATTACTCTTTAACTGGGCGGTTTGCACTGCACAACAAGACATGATACAAGCATAGTCTTATCTCTTTCTGCTCATCTCGAAACTTCGACTTTCATTGTGCGAACTGCCAAATTGTGGAATTCGCTGCTGGCATCTATGTTTCTCGATAGCTATAATCTAGTGGTCTTCAAGTCAAGAGTGAATCGGTATTTACTGGGTAAGCGCGTTCCATCGTAGACTGCATCATTGCTTCACATCAGGCAAGTTGTGGTCAAGCGCAAGCCTATTTTAGATTAAAAAAAAACGATAGAGACAGATAGTGCTTGCAACATGTTTTCTTGTGAATACTTCGCCAGTGGAAACTAGGGGTTAGATACAGGACTGTTGCGTCCTCTCTTACCGTGCGCTTACGATCGAGACCATAGCCAAAAATACGAGTTGCTTCAATGGAAACTGTGTCAATTCCGAAAATCGAAAGCTGTCAGCGCGTAGACAGCTTGGTGTTTGCTAGTTGTCACCACGTGGATTGTTAACAGTCGCCTTAGTCTAGGGCGAAGTGTTGGGTGAGAGCGGTGTTGGAGCAAAGTTGTGTGTAAGTGGGCTATGACCTTTATACTCCTTGTTGAAGGGCTCCATGTAGTGTCTTAAGAACCGTAGGAGTTCATTTCTGCTTGGACCGTAGAGAATGTTGATGTTCATATCTTATCGGTAACACTTGTCATTTGATAACTCCGTATTACAAGTTCGCAAATATACAATTAAAGGATTAAATTGAACTAGGTTATCGTATTCTAGATTGGATTAGTGAAATAGGTCGAGGATCTAATAATTTAGCACACTAGATACATTTAGTACCTACTGCATACTAGTATTTTACGAACCTCTGTAGTCAAGCGGAGGTCGCGAGTTCGATTTCCACCCCAGACAATCTTAGTATAATAACAAAGATTTGTTAGAGCAGCGGTGACGCAAAATCTGCGCTGGCGCAACGGTTATCAGCCTCGCCTTTGAAATCTAAGTTCTCGGTTTGGATTCCTAGTCGCGCCCACACACTACGACCTTTTTAAGGAACAAATTGTGAGGAAACCGGCATTTCTTAGAACTAATCATTCCAGGACATGTGATAGGTATCCATCAACCCGCACTTAGCCAGCGTGTGTGAATTAAGGGCCAAAACTCTCCCAAGTCATAATATAGTGGAGTGCCCTTGCCCAGCGGTGGGACACTTAAAAATGGTTGAAGTGAAGGTACTTACTACTATTAACGACCTCTGTAGTCGACCGCATCAAAATTGGTCCATTCGTTCAAGCACTATTATGACACACTTGTACCAAGACACAGATAACCCCCCTCTTTTAGTCAAAGGTTTAACACGAAAGGCACAGGTCACATTTTGTATACCATGGTGTTTAATTATTACATTCTTGGCACCAACTACAAAACTATGTACGTTCATTGACATTTCGCGTGCGATTATAAATATCTTTATTATTTCCGCATAGAATTTACAATGAGAAACTGAGAACGATTATTCGAATTATCGATTATTATAAATTACTTCAATTAAACTAAAGGCTAATCGATTTTAATTGGATGTCGCTCTCTCTTCATTTTTAGTGCAATTTAATTTTAAAGCATCAAGTTTCGATAAAATATACTTACTAGCTGTTTACCCAATGTAAAATGTACATAAAATAGTAAAAACACACTTTATTCCTGATACTTAGAACTATTAGTTTTTTTTACTAGAATAGTTTAAAAAATACTGTCGATTTCAACAGGACCACCTATTTCTGTATAAACCTATAACAAACAGAAAATTTATAGGCCGACCGTTTAACTCGCGTATCGCCTATCGCCAAGATTCTGACTCCTCAAGCTGCACAGGCAGTGATGATGATTCAAACGATATGGATATTAGTGACGAATAGTCTTACATTACTTTTATCTGTGGTTAAATAGTTCTTTATGAGGTTTTATGACTTTGTACCTCAGATTAAACGCGAGTTAAACGGTCGGCCTATAGCAAATTTATCCATTAATGATGATAGGTACTGATCCCAATTGAAATATCCTGATTTTTCAAGTCTGTTAAAACCAATGGTGGTTTTTTTAAGTGCGTTTTAATAGTAAACGTCCTTATTAATATAAAAACTACCTACTTATTTTAGAAGTTAAGTAGGTACTCGCATACGTACCTACATAGTTTTGGTTTAATGTTATTCAGTCATTTAACTACATAGGTAGTTAAATTGACTTTCATAGTGTTTACGAATAAATCTGTGTGTTTTGTACTATTTTTGGACAGTTGTTATTATGTAATGTCCAACGTAAAATGTTTTTTACGTTCTAGATACGTAAACATTTGGAGACGATCCGTTTTCTCGCTTATCGTTTGCCAAAACCGTCATAAATCGAGACGATGCGATGTATTCAGTATGTTTTCGCGTCTCTCTGAGTGAATTAGTCGAGCTCGTTTTTCAATTGTGACCATTCATCAAAGTATCGATATTAATTTATTCTGCGCGTGTCTTTTTAACTAGTGACATAGTAATATCACTATTCTTGTGTTCGAACTTCGAATTCTGAATTTGGAATATGCTTCTCGAAAAATTGAGGTAACTAAATGAAAAGTCTGCCATTTTAGTATTTTCTAAGATTTACGCGAATATCACAAATTGAAATAAAACTACTTTATAACGGATTTTATTATAGATTTTTGACCATGAAGTCTGAAAAGACTTAGAAATGTCAGGATCAAAAATCTAAAATATATCGCGATAAAATCCGATATAAAGTAAGTAGTTTTATTTTAATGTCTGCCATTTTGTTTTGATATAGTATTTAGCATTCGTTGATTTGTAGATTATTTTAGATTTGTGATTGTGTATTTTTATATCATCTGACGTAGACAAACAAACAAACACATCACATTTACCTACCTACAAGTTCTTGTACGAAAATAATAAATCTCCGTAGCTACGTGCTTAGAGAAACGTAGACAGCACTGCTCGGTTTTAGCTAATTTGTAACTATCGAATTCGTCTTCCACTACATACTATATCTATGCGTTTCAAATAAGAATAGGATTGAAAATCCGCCATCTTGGACAGGAATGCGCAACAACTTCACATTTTTTATTACAGTGAGCAAAAATGTTTGTTTGATAATATAATCACATCTAGATGAAATAAAAATAAAAATGCGTATTTCTTATTGCCTTTTGAGTAAGATTGGACATTTGGAGTCGAATATTTAGATACCAACATATTTTATTAACTTCCGACAGCAAAAATCGGAGTTATAAGATAAAACGTGTGTTTTTATCCTTGTATATGAATTTGTGTGCAAGTTTACTTAGGTTTTCACATAAATCACTTTTCCATACATTTCAAAATTATAATATTGTCTGTGGTTTGACATTTTGTGCTGGCGTTACTTTTGCTTGGTTTTTGGTATGAAGTTAGCCGCGAGTCCAGTCCTATTCTTATTTGAAACGCATAGTATTATGAATTAGCTACAAGTATCTACCTCAAACGGTGTATCTGTTTATTAATTCTGCTGAAACTGCTGTAGTGTATGTCTGTGTAGTGTTTGCTCAATTCGTTCAAGATGTTCTTCAAAACAAATAGATAAGTAGATAGATATAATTTCAAGCTAAAATGTCTAATATTTATAGCGCTATAGAAAGAATTTAACATCTGCCTTAGTCCTAAATCTACTAACTAAAGCGAGGTCTAAGACCTCGTGCCTCTAAGACATCATTGCAGCGTCCTCTGACACTTGAATTGACCGCCACTCCACACAAGATGTCCAGCTGATGAATAAAAATAAAATAAACAATAACAATTTTTTTTTTACAATTTTTTAATAGTAGAATAGAAATATTTTTTCACGGATTTTGACTGGTTGCTTGGACATGAGCCTAGAATTTAAATATATTTCATAATGTTGCCGCAAGATCATGGCGCTGCGTTTACTTACACAGATTCTCCTAGGACCAATGCAGAAATAAATGCACGATAAGATGCTTTACATAACGCTTACATAAAGACACGCGGCTTAACATCAAGCTATAAATTTCCAGTATAAACTGATCTTGCATTGTATAGGATTTCCATACAACTAGAGGTCAGCTTACGAATATACTGGATTTAAATAGATCGATGTGTAGCGGTGTGTACTTGCCGCGTGTAATGCGTAGCGTTTCAAATCATATGCATTTAGTCAATAGGTACTTATTGATAATGTACTATCATATTACACCTAATAAAGTAGAAACTCATTTATTACACGGAAGTTGTTTCTCTCTACTCTGCAACTGTTTAACACGGTAATCAAAGGAAACATGCGTCATTAAGATACTTTCTAAATCAATCTCTATGCTGTAGATTATTAGATTGAGATTTGATTATCGATAAACCGTGCGGCCGGTTTCGCTCCGGCCAGATTATGTAAATGATATACACAGCTGTGTGTATTGATAGTGTGTGTTTCCATTGACAAACCGCCACGCTTCTGCATAACATGAGACGGGATAACCATGAGTCATACACCACACAAACCAATAAAAAAAAATGACACCCGGTCGCATTGGCCGACATATTTAACACTTGTTGTTGTAACACTTGTAACTCGGTTCGACCGTCCTCGGACGGCTCACCGAATAAGTCCGGTGAACAAATAGAGGCCCTACCGGCTAATTGGGGTAGGTCATCAGCAAAAAAAAAACACTTGTAACGAAAACTAGCCCTCCAATTAAAACAACGGGAAACTCATTTCACACGTCCCGTCTAAAGCACAATGAGATGACTGAGAATAATGAGTGGAAATTGCTAGTTTTTGCAATAATCTTCTGACTTAAAATAGTAGGTCTCATCAAACTATTTGCGAGGGGCAAATACAAAAACTACCTTATACAAAATCTTCGGAACGGTGTATATTCACTCAACTGGCCTCAGAAGTAGACTACGCACGCCTATTACTAACTAATTAGGATCGCTGGCTTACATCTTTTTGTGACACTTAAGAAACTGATACATTGCTAGTACCCTTACCAAAAGGAACTGGTGATTGGTCGGTTGCGCAACGCAGCATGTGACAAAAAGGAAAAGTAAACAGTTATTCCTACACATTTCCTCTCGACTTGCATCATTGGAAACGCACTCAGACTCTACAATAATAATGTTTATCGACCAACTCCAACTGATTATCCACTTTATAAATATAAGATTAGGGTTCATAATAGTCCGTTGTGTAGTAGCCACGTTATCTCGTTGCATAAGAGCTACCATTGTCTTTATCAGTTGTTGTTAGAGCAGTGTATATCTGACGCAATTGCACTGAACCCTACTGAGTTCATACATAGGTACTAACGTTCTACTAATTACCTACTGACAATGAAGTAACAAAGAGATATGGAGCGCAGGATTTTGCTATGTGCACTGTGCAGCCCAATTGAGGAGAAGAAATAGAAAAGAAGAAAAATCAGTTATTTGACACAAATAGGACACATACACACAAATTACAAACAAAAAGTCATATAAAAAACAAGTAATAAGGAAAAAAGAAAAAAGTCATCAGTGTGACCCGTGAGTGCTAACCGTGGATATCAGTGGCGAAGAGTCCATATAACACAATTCCCACTAGATTCCCTTTAGGAATTGGTCAATATAACGTACCTAGGTACTAAATTAAATACGTAACGTGTAATGTTTTGAATAGCATCAAGAATGCAGAACATACTGCTTAGTAAGTTTAAAACCCGGCGTAGGTAACCAAGAAATACTTGTCAGTTAAATTGCTCCGTCTTCCCTTTTTCAAATTTCCACCATTCGCCACAGGTGGACATTGCTCAGTAAACGCTGTGAGTACCTACCGGAAGCGACCCACAGCACTTATTTTCATTAATGTCCAAATTGCAACAGTGGAGGAGGTACCTTACAGAATACACGCAGTGTAATAACTGTTGGTTGTGCTCCTGGTTGTCATCTAAAGTATGCATCGTACGAGTAGCATCTGCTAGTAAGCAGTCAGCAGGGTATGGTCGCTTGTCACATTGGCATCATTGGTGCGTTTAAAACTTTTAGCTATCAACGGGCACTGCCACTTACTCACACCCAGGACACAACCAAAAGGTATTACACTGCGCGTATTCTGTAAGGTGGAGGTAATGGAAGGCACAAAAGTGCATAGAGCTGCACCTAATGACGCATTCGTAGATTCGTTCCATTACACGTCTGCAGTACTATATTAAGAATCTATAATTACCCGGAGATGTGCCCGAAGCAACCTTGTTCTAATTTAGATAACCATTCATGTCTATAGCTATTGGCTTCCGAACAACTCTATTACAATGGAAATATAAGGAAACCACAATTATTAAGAACATGTAAGGTCAATGGAAGGCACGTGGAAGGTACATGGATATTAGTCCTGAGTCACCTTCGTCCTTGGGAGTGCACCTTCAATCTGATCCGTAAATCGGTTGTTTAAATTGGGAGTAAGCTTCAGTCCTGTTTAGTGATCGATCGCCTTCTAGAAAAACCCTCTGCTTGCAGTGTCCCGGTGCGACGTCTTGTCTTGTGACTAGCAACATCATTTGAGAGGGCAGGTCAGAATAATAGGTAGCCTCTTTACCTATGCTTTCTAACCGTATGAGACTGTATTCTACTTCCACCTTTTCACCAAAAATCTGCACCAAACACACCAACGATTTCTGTGTCATCTAAATCCTACTACTGAACTAAATAACTAAACGGGATTTAATTTTTTGGAACGGATATTTTTCATTTACTCTTTTACGTAATACTCTATGGCGTGGTCGGTAAGATACTTGCTTTTCACGCCGCAGGTCGTGGGTTCAATTCCCACCCAAGTCAGATATTTGTGTGATGAACACATCTGTTTGTCTGAGTCAGGGTGTAATTATCTGTATTTAAGTATTTAATTACAAAAGTAAGTATTACAAAGTATTACATGTAGTAGTTATCTGGTTCCCATAGTACAAGCTCTGCTTAGTTTGGGATCTGATGGCCGTGTGTGTTAGTGTGCCAGTATATTATTATTATTACTAACTAATGGACCCCGCAGACGTCGTCCTGCCCGGTAAAGTAATGACACCTGCCGGGTCCGAAAACAATACGATTTATAAGATTTTATAAAAATCGGTCAAGCAGTTTTTTTAATATTTCTCTGAGTAAAAACCATCCTCGTTCTTTAAGGAATATTCTAAAAAAAAGAAATAGCGAATTCGGTTCAGCCATTCTCGAGTTATGTGCTTACCAACAATACCAACACAATTTGCGATTCATTTTTATATTATAGACTAGACTGATTAATTTAAGGAATTCGAATCTGGGACTGATACCGGTGAACACGCTACTAGTGATGTCAGAATTATCTTATTTCGAAAGCAATGACATTGATTTGCAAACACTCTATGTCCTCTATAACCTTCGCAACGTTTGGCAATATTAGTGATTAATGATAACAATCTAGATACCAATGAAACAAAATAGGTAAAGATGTAAAAATTCACACTTGTATTACTTAAAGATATATGTGAATACCACCATTATATCGACAGTTTCTCACTTCACTTCAACCCTTT
Source organism: Meganola albula (assembly GCA_936450015.1). Classification (NCBI taxonomy): domain Eukaryota; kingdom Metazoa; phylum Arthropoda; class Insecta; order Lepidoptera; family Nolidae; genus Meganola; species Meganola albula. Next base: position 3,106,143 of record OW388155.1, on the reverse strand, counting down.
TTAGTATCCCACTGCTAGGCACGGGTCTTCTCACAACTACCTTACGAGTCGAGAGAGTTTAGGCCTTAATCCACACACGCTGGCCAAGTGCGGCTTGATGCATGTCACAAGTCCTCGAATGGTTAGTTCTTAGACATACCGGTTTCTTCATGATGTTTTCCTTCACCGATATTGGGCAGCGGCGATGAAACCATTTACACAAATCTGTGTGGACACGACCGGGAATAGAACTCGCGACCTTGCGACAGTTTAGACTCCGTTTATCTTACATGTTCCCTGTCCGGGTACCAGGTGCCACCGCTGGTAGTCACCACTGTTTGCTAGGGCTCCATGCTGCCACTGGAGTCACTAATGCACATTAATTGCTCACTTGGACTGTCAGTAGATTGTGAGATTGTGAAATCTTTTTGTATCAACATACTAAAGAAGTTACTCTGAGGTAAAATTCACTTATTCAGCTCAATCCAGCTTTTGTTCAAAGAAAACACCAGTTTTGTATGAATTACCGAATTAAGTATTGTCGAATTTCACCTGGTCTGAGGGCGTCCTGCGCTACTTTTACCAATCCTTGGTCTCCACTTATAAACTCGTTTACCTCAACGGTGATTTAATAGCAAACAAAAAAGTTAAGGTTTGTTTTGTTTTAAAATTAAGGTCAGTAGGACAAACACGTGCCCTATTATAACAGTACCTGATATTTAAATGTTAATAGTTATTTCTGAACTTAATAGTTAACATACAATAGTATACTTTAATTAATTAATTATTTCAGTCAGAATAATTATACTATTAAGGTATAATAAAGCTGTCAAGTTTTTGTATGTTTATCAAGACGTGCAATGTTAGAATATTGCTTTGTTTGAGAAAATCTTTTTTCAATGTCCATTCCAATCAGTATGAAGAAGGTCGTAGGGTTCTAGCTGTCACCCTTGCTATGCTTCAGGTGCAATATAATCTCATCTCTCGACCTCCATGCTCCCACTTCTGAGCAAAAACCTCTTAACCCCTCTAGCCACGGTGTCGGCCATCTACGTCAGAGTTACATAAGCATTGACAGTAAATTAAGTAGGTACTTACTGTAAAACAATAATATTTTTTTCGTTCTCAAGGTTTAACATTATCTCATTGTGTTAGTTTCCTATTGACATAATTATTTTCTAAATATTATGAACAAGATATCTACATTATCTACGCAGTTGAACGATAACACGTTTTTAGGTCAAGTCAAGAGTTATTTTGTGCGTTGTAGCTATGTACACAGATAATTCAGTATACTTACATATAGTGTAGGAAGTAATTGAATTATTATTTTTTATGTAATTCAATTACGCGTTATTTGAAATACGATAACGATACATAATTTTCATTTAATATTGACTTAAAATAAGTGTAGCTGCTTTGTATAAATAGTGACCAGAATTGAGTAGGTTAATTGTCTAGAATTTCATGAATCTGTTGGATTTATCTTCGTGCCCTTATACGTGATCCATGGCTGGTGCTAAATAAGCTTTATACACTGGTGGTAGGTTTTGACTGTGATAATCATCGCCGGCTTTGCGTCGCCAAGTTACCCAGTAGTATACACTGGATGATTGAATATAGATATACATTAAAGGCCTTATTGCAGACACCCTGGCCTAATGCGGGCGATAGACGAAAATGTAAGCTTTCCGCCTCCCACTTACAAATTAACTAACATAGTATGTTTTTGTTACATTATAGAGACCCTATGTATTTCCCAAGCTTCATTATTATAAAACAATATGTATTGTAGATAGCTGGGGATATCGTTGCGGCATCGTCGCCGAGGGAACAATACGTACGACACTGACCCCTTACGAAACCTTACTGTTTAAAACACAATCTGTTGCTTAGACAATGAATTTCATCGCCTATCTAGACAATAAGTTATAACACTTGTTAATTTACTTGCGGCTGATGTTACACACTTTTACCCTATATTACACGCTTTGCTTTCACTTTACAACTTTGTTTGGCTTTCACTGGAATAGGTACACAAGCAAAGTTCTAAGTGAAAGGACATTAAAGTGTAATGTTCATCGGAAGACCCCTTTTTTTCGGAACAGTTCTTCAACGATAATTTATCGTGCGTGGGGGGGGGGGGGGGAGAATGGTGTTTGCACATCTGCTTGAAAGTCTAAAGCTAGGTTTTTAGTAGCAAAGACCACATCGCTTGTAGTACCGATAACCGATGGGGAAGAAAGGTTCATGAGTGGAGACCACGCACTGGCACATTAGCCAGCACTCCTCCAGGTGGACCGATGGCATTGTTACATTGCGGGAAGCAATGGATGCTAACAACCAGCCACAGATCTTTGTGGCGTCTATACAATCTGGACATCGCAGTAACATTGGATCCGATAAATATATGTGTAGCTTCAGTTGTAACCTATTTCGTAAATAACTAAGAAATCACTAATTTATCATACATTATTTCAGACGTTATGCGTTTCGCAACTGGGTCGGAGCTCTAAACCTACAAAACGAACAGTTTATCCTTATTCAAAGTGGCAAACGTAACAATTCTCGTCACTATTTATGTGTGTTTGTTTGTAGGTAAGCTTTAAATAGGTGAGTGCAAACAGACCTTATGCACGTGTGCAGTGTTGCAATCTAAAACTAGGCCGAATTGTTCCGTTTAACGACTATTGGTTATAGAATCAAGCCCTTTGCTAATATTCTATCAGTGCTGAAGGGTGAAAATTTGAAAAAGGGAAGACGGAGCGAATTAAATGACATGTATTTCTTAGTTACCTACACCGTATATCAAATTTACTAAAAAGTATGTAAGGCATTTTTTGGTGCTATTTAAAACTTTTAGCGTTATTTTAATCCTAAAAATACATTCTGTTCGATGTTTCTCACTCATTTTCACTTTACAATTATAACTGAAAAGTCATAAAAGTCTATCTAGTTTAAGGTATTTCTCGGTGTATTGTTTAGGCCGAATCCACAACCTGTTCCTTTGTTACCTTGATAAACTTTTTGCAACGCCTTTTTACGCCATCATTTTATGCGTTAATTCACTGCGAATTATATAAATGTTATAAGTATATAAAAGTAGTCTAACGTATTCCAGAATATAATATATCTCTGTGTAAAATTTCATGCATTTCCGTCCAGTAGTTTGCGTGAAAGAGTAACAAATATCCACGCATCCATTTAAACATACGCATTTAAATTGAACTCTATTCAAGTTTATGTTGAGATTTTTGTTCGGTTAAGTAAATTTCTGTTGTAAATAAAAATATATAAGTAACTAACTTCTAAAACATTAGTTTAACAGAGAATTAGCTGTTAACATCACGAGCAACTCTAGCTAAGGATACGATCAAAGTTAAAACAGTGGATGAACATTATTAAATGGATTGGAAGTAATTTATGAGGTCACTGCTAGTCGAGGTACATATGAGAACACGAAATATTGATAAAAATTTGCCAAATGAATAAAAAAGCTTTACTTCTTCTAATACCTATTTGAAATAAATATTTCATTTTGATCAATAACTAATTAATATCAATACAAAGTATGAAAAAATCTCAAGCATTATACTTCAATTATTAAGAATAAAAAAAAATGTTTACACTTTTTATGTCGACGGACCTATTTAAGTACCTAAACGGCGGCTTTTTACCCATAGACTATAAACAAAAAAAGTAAAAAAAATACAGGTTTTAATCTGACACTATAACCTTTTTACTTGTTATGATGATACGCGGTCAGTAGGTGTTTATTCTGAGGTCAAAGTATTTGCATTGCAATCCAGTTTGTCTATGTTGCCAGTTATATTAGGCATGATGCCAATAACGGATGCGGAAAATGTATAAAGGGCCTTTATACCTCCCTAGTCTACCTAAAGTTACATGAAGAATGAACCTAAAAACTTTATTTATTTTAAGGATCTATTTAAAGGAATCTCATAATAAAAGAGCTGTTTGTCCATCTTTCTGGTCAGAAAAAAGATGAGCCTGGATGACCACTTACTGTAGACTGACACTGACTATTACGCTGCGTGTCGTCGAGGGAAACCGTGGTATTCGATACACATTGACAGAAGTAATTGGGAGGTTTAGGACCAATGCCCACCTTTGGGACAGTAAAAAAAGAATACCTAGTTAACAAAACAAAGTTAGTTAGGTACATAATTAATTTGTTTCCTTTGCCTGATTTTTTTTCTTTAAAACAGGAAAAGGTTGGCAATAGCACGCTTCATTTACTATGGTCTTATAGATAATACATAATTAATTGTTCGCATAATATTAACCTTGAATAGCTCATCTGCATTCAAACAAAGAACAATAATTTAACACGATCTAATATTGTATTGGTGAGTAATTCAGGATGAATGTACTTTGGCACAAATGTTTGAACAAAATTGAGAGTATTTGTATATAAATTGTGAATTTTGATATTGAACTGACGTGACGTGTGAAAACACAGAACGTCTGGTTCATTAAAGTCATTATTCATTAATTTTGTTTTTTTAATTTACCGGCATCGCGTTAATGCACTTTATTAACCTCCGACAATAGAGAGAAGTATTAATATGAGTTTGATGTGTACGTGTAGTGTGCAAGTTAATTGCCTGGACTGATTTACATGCGTTTTTTTTAAGGCTGAAGTGATTGAGAGCTATTTGTAGGGGGTTTGGGAAACGTTAACCTTCGTTATTGAGTCCGAATCACTCTAAACCGGTTTTTACTAGTTAACATATAAATGCGATAAGTAAAGAAAAAAACGCGCTTACCTACGCCTTGCGAATTAGGTTGCCTACTGCGCATTTCTTACAACGCAATGCCAAAATCCCGGAAAGAATGTTATTTACAATAACAAAAATATTTTGACAACTTTATCTATTAGTTTTAAGTATCTACGAAGAAAATAACAACTAGATAATAACGATACAAATTGCGTTTCATTTAAATTATTCTTCTTTTTCCTTAATTTTTTTTACTGAACTTCAGACTGTATGACCTTTTGAGCATCATCTGTTTGTGTTTGCTTTTAAAAACATTGTTACTTTTGCATGGCAAAATTACCGAACGAATTCGGATGAATGAACAAGGAATATTTTTAATTTTTTCAATTATAAAAATAATGTATTTTATAAAATATGTTGTGATAAAAACATCTGTACCTACGTTTAGTAAAATAGATAGTAAACAAGCAGCGTATTGTTTAGTACTTACTGACCTACTAAGCTAAGTTATAGGTACATAACCTCAAAAAAAATGATGCTAAGATCATACAATATTAGAGGTACTTAGATGGTACTTTTAAGTTAGAGATATAAGTAATAATTATGTACTTTTTGGATCGTCTTCGTATAGCACACGGTTGAAGTCACGGACGGAAACTGGAACGCCATAAAACTGCGATCATTACTAACTTCTAACCATTCCAAAGGAAGTTAAATATTTATTTAACCTAATATTCATTGAGGAAATGAAATACTTAAACATTTTCCGTTGACTTACTTTTTTTGACGAAACCTCTTTTAATACAATTTTATTTTTATCTGTGCGGTCAAGAATAAAATGTCGTTAGTTCTTTTCTTACTTTTTTTCTCGCGTGTGGCACGACATTGCTAATTTGTAGCCAGCCACTCATAATAGACTCGAAACAAAATAAAAACTAAAGGGCTTTGTATTGTAGTTCCTGTGTTTTTATTAGCTACAATTACACAATGTTTTAGACGTTTGCCTTAAAAGACTAACAAAGTGCCTTCTGTACCTTGGTAATTTTAGAAGAAGTGGTAGAAAATTTCGCAATCTTGTCTCTTACCGGGGAAGTACTGTCGTCTTTCTAACCATTTTTTTGGTACTAAATTCACCATAATAATCTCGTCACTGCTACTTCAGTAAGTCTACCTGGCTTAGGCATAATCTAATACGTCTCCTTTTATTATTATTTACATTTTTTTTATTCTTTCCTGATGTTAAACAATGATGTAGTCTACGATGAGACGCGCCAGCCCAGTATACCGATTCACTCGTGATTACAAATGATTTTCGGTGAGAAGGTGGCAGTGGAATGAGCCTCTATGTGGTTAGAAACCAATTCTGACCCCCCTCTTTACATGGCACCGAAACACGGTAAGGCCGCTTACCGGTGCGGCTTTGTCTAGTGGGTGGTCACTAACCACGGCCGAAGCCAGTTTATTGTCACCTGATTTGCAACACCTGGCACCACGTGTGGGGATTCAATCAAAGGTGGTGTACACCTTTAAATAAATCCATTTTTTTTTCTTTTGTCGGTAACTATTTCTAATGTGACGACATTTATTTCAAGCAGCAAATGCATTAAATCCAACTAGCTCTGTACAATAATTTGTAGCCTGTCGTGTTAATTGAAATGTGTTGTTTTAGGCTTAAAGTAACAATGCCAAACGCCATGTCAGTGACCGCTAAGTGTTAACAACACCAAGTGCGAGTTCACTTGCAATCAGGGTTCCGTGAAAGAAGGCTATCTATTACGATTGTCTCTTCTGTTATTCTCTTTACTCTGTGCTACTTCTCTTTGTGGTAGGTATAAGATATTCTGCTTATATTTTTGCCAATCCTGGTTCGAGGTTATTAAAGATCGGGTGGTAGTGACTAGCGGCCCTCCAGTGACAAGGGATATAGATCTGAATACCACGCTGTTGTAGACAGTACACTTACTCTCTATGGATCCTGTTAAACATTTTATATACAGAACTCTAAAAAATAATTGTGATATTTACATTTACTTACTCTAGCCACCTATTTGACCTTACTTCAAGTTTTCCGTGGGAATTGAACAGTTATTTTTCTTATACTTATTTCAAGTAGATAATGTGTAAATCTAGGTTATGTGTGGGAAGTAGTCATAACAAACCGTAAGGTTTCATATTGAATTCTCAATCCTTGACCTGTAAAGTCTTTAACTGTAGATATTGCTCGAGTAATTTAATATTATTGGGTTTTATTACAAGTCTAGTTTTAACTTTTATATAGGTACTTATGTTATAAATTCTAACTACATACATACTGTGGAGTTTAATGGAGGATCGAGTGGTAGAGACCCTCCAGTGAAAAGGGAAAATCTTCCGGCCGGGCGAGGTGTGATGCCCAGCGACGCAATATAATACTGGTATACATATTCTAAATTACTCTACATCATTGCTTAACATCAGGCAAGTTGTAGTCAAGCGCAGGCCTATTTCAGGATAAAAAAAAAACAATTATAATTACATTTAGATTCTTAAATCTCTATAAGTATGAACAGCTGTATTTCCTAATCTTAACTAGCAGTCAAACAGTCAGGTCAAGTTGCAGATAGGTGGTAGTAAAGTATAGACGAGGGGTATTAAACGCACGCGTTGTCCGTAGCTAAGAGGCAGAACTAAAGCCAGGTTCTTCACCTGGTGGTCAACGGTCGAGTAGCGCAGTGGCCTTGTCGCTCCGCTGGTTTAGCGAGATGCATTACTATCTCAAATACCTGTCTGTACATACTTTTAGTACTATATGCCCACGAATTATTTATCTATTTTATTGTACATTGAAGCATCGGTGGCGCTGCGTTACTGGCCTCGCCTTAGATTTATAAGGTCGCGGATTCGATTCCCAGTCGTGCTTACTCATCTTTATGTGAAATGTAACATCACCGCTGCTCAATATCGGTGAAGGAAAACATCGTGAGGAAACCGGCATGTCTAAGAACTAATCATTCGAGGACAAGTGACATCTACTAACCCACGCTTGGCCAGCGTGTGTGGATTAAGGCCTAAACTCTCTCAACTCTTAAGATAGTTAAGAGAAGACACGTGCCCAGTGGTGGGACACTAAAAAGGATTGAAGCGATTTTACAACTTGCTGCCCCAGCGAACTTAGTACCGCGTATTTTTCACCTTTTAAGCCTTCCTTAGATTTTTATGAGTAGGACAGCCAAATCGGTTTAGCAGTTCTCGAGTTTTAGAAATAAAAACATCCGTCAATTCAATTTTATATATAGAGAAGATTACCCGTCATAGTTTTAAACAGTTTCAATGGATCAGGTGGACTTACTTTTACCACACAATATAAAGCTATTCCTGTAAAAAAATCTAATTGATAGCAAAAACTGAGTCAGAATCAGTTGCGTTATGCGTGGTTTAATAAGCGGAATGAATTTTATACTAACTATGTATATAATATTTAATATTTTCTATGTTACACCACTTGTTGAGGTATCATTCGCACGTTAAGTACCTATTTGAAATAAGAATAATATGATCGTCATTAGTTTATTTTTTTATGCAAAGTATGACAATTGCTAAAGTACGTACCTACGTACGTGTGAGTAGGTTAGGTCTGCAGGGCCTAATAATTCATAATTCACTTATTGCGCCACAACATTACATTTCATAATAGGCATGTCAGAGTAAAATATAATAAAATCAATAAAATAAATACCTAGTAATTAAAAACTCTAAATGTCAATTAAAATTAAATTACAATAATTTATGAACGTAAAATTGTTATAAATATAAATCGAGTAAAACTAATAAAAGAGAAAAAAATAAACCAATTATAAAAACAATAAAAAATAATAATAAAATCGTTACTAAAAATCATTAAAATAAAAAATGACAGAAAAAAATTAATTAAAATTCAAGCCTATTATGACAAATTATGAAGCGAAGGGACAACGATCTGTTGAAAAGAACAAAATGTAGATATGGGATTCACATGCTCCTTCGAAATTTCACGTGATTATCCAATACCTAGTATAGTATTTTAATATAATTATTATCTTTGCCCATACATTATGATCTATTCTAACTATCATTATGACTTCGCCATGTAATTGGTCTACAGGTCACACACAGGCTACATTTGTTAATCCGTGGTCTCAATTAAAGGACTCTTTTACTCATAAACAGATCGCTTCTACTTGAAGATTCTGCGGCAAATTTTACCTGTCCATTGCCACTTCAGCTTTACAACGTGTTTTAATAATAGTGTGTCTTTGTTACAGAGGGTGGCGGTCACAAAGCAGCCACGCGCGGCGCGAAGCGAGAGCGCGCGCGGCAGGTGACCGACGGTCTTACCTGCTCATGTGGGCGGCGGGAGCTTGCTGCTCACGCCAAGCAGGTCTGTACGCAAACCAATCAGTACCCTTAGTACTAGTTGTCAATACGAAAAAAGTTTTCGAATACTGTCATGAACCTGTCAAAATAATAAGGTAAAATTCTCATAATCTGTGTCATAATACTTAGTCATTTTAATCTTGTAATTAGCTAAATTGTTAACCATATTTTATTACTATAAAATGTTATGTGTTTAATAAATAAATAACAAATCTACAAACTATTTTACATGTTGCCAATCCATTTTATTTTATATTTAACAATTCTATTTTCTTTTTAACTAATGTTTTGACAAAAGAAATGAATTTTAAAACGCATTTTGACTGGTTCAAGTTTGTTTGAAAACTTTTTTCGTAATGAGGGTAGAGAATCACTTACTTTCGTCACACTAGCGAAACAAGAGAACATGTTGCAAACACTATACTATCTCTTTCGCGTGAGGATTAGTAGAAAGAGATACACAGTGCTCGTAACATGTTTTGTTGTTGCAATAGCTACTTATAACTATCAGCGGGATTGGGTCGTTTGTCAACCGCTGCCGTCACCATGACTAAAAGGTTCGACAGAGATAGCGACACTTGATCTTTTCCAGAAATAATGTCTTTCTAGTTGATGACGTCACTGTGATGAAGGCGGTGGACATACGGCCTTAGACTGTACCTAGCGCAAACGAGGTACAGGGCCCCAATGCGTAACTATACTCGTAATTAAATAAGTTCAGTTGTAGTTCAGTTGCACTTAAGTTTCAATCAAAACAGCCCTTTAAGTATTCGTAATTTTGACAACCGCTGTCAGATACGCTCGCGTCAAGTCCGACACGCGAGCGCTTTAAACTAGATATGACAGCTAAACAATTACAAGAATATCATTGTGCACTGTCGAGATCAGGAACTATTAAGTACCTAACACAATTATAGTAATTATGTATAAATTCACGCATTACCTTACCAAAGCCATTAACTAATAAGTATCTAGTTTTGCAAAATGTGTGTCTAAAATTAAAACACGACAAGAATTATCACAATTAATAACTTGTCTTACAAGATCGCCCGGAATTAATAAATGTGAAACTACGTTTCAAATATACCTAAATACTGTCGCAATACCAACATACAAATAATCAAAACTTTTTGAGAGAATATTTAAATCTTCTGGTCATTTTTGGGCAGAGCTTCCTAGTTAAAAACATCAGGAAGGATATTAAGTAGGTACCTAGTAGATTTTTTATATTACACAGTTTTATAGAAATGTAGTATAAATACTTTATATTGCAAAAGTTCTCAAAAATTATTCCTATATACTTCTGCTACGTGTCTAAGTGTCTATTTTTAAACAACGAGAAAAAGAGGGCTGTTATAAAACAAAGTCTCCCTACATACGTAATTAAACTCTGATATTACAGTTAACCTAGTTTTGGAGTCAGGGTTCCATTTTCTTTGTGTTAAGTAACTAGTCTGACCTATCTCTGTATTTTTCATCTGCCTGTCAAATTCTGTGTTGGGTTATAAATAAATGATTATTATTATTATTGATTAATTAATTAAATTGTATTTTTGTTATCTCAAAAACTCGACAATATAATTAATATACGATAGGTAGGTAACGTTACAACGCCTCAGTATGTTATCTATGTAGTATTTGTTACGCCCCACGTGCACTATACTATTAGCCTACCATGGAGGTTACAGATTACCTTTAAAACGTGGTACAAATTTTCTCTTTTCTATAATATTAAAGGTAAAATCTACTTCATAAAAATACATTATGTTTATTCTGACTTTACTAGTTTTAATTTTACACACAACTGTGCGGATTGAGAAAAATCTCCGAAATTGTTTTACTAGTAACTGATAAACTGTTTATCAGCGTCTGGTCATGGTAATAAATGACATTAAGGGCCATACATCGATTGTGTCACACGTGAAGGGGGCCGACGAAGTGGGACATTGTGTGATATAGGGTGGGATCTGACAATTAAAAATTTCAAAATTGATTTTAGATCCGCCGTCACCGCCTTATGTGACCGCTGTTGCTGACAAGGAGCACTCCCTTGTCATCAGCGGTCACATGTGGTGATGGGTCAGAAATTATTAAAACGTTTGATGTAATTTATAAATGGTCCTAACTAGAACGCTTGAGTAAGAAGTGCTAGTATTTTAGAGATAACTTCTTATGTAAGAGTTGGTAAGACAGAACCCCGATGGTAGGCTGAATAGTGCACTTGGGGCGACCCGTCGTGGGTGCCTGTCTGACGGCGGTGTGTGTTGGTAGCTAGCAGGCACTCATGCGTGACGGGGTCACTAACCGTGGCGGGGTGGCAGGCGAGAGCGGCGGCGGCGCCACGGCCGCGCGCACCTCCGTCAAGACGTTCCAGGCGTACCTGCCGCCGGCGCATCGCACCTACAGCTGTATACACTGCCGGGCGCACTTGGCCAGCCATGACGAGCTCATATCGAAGGTGAGTACAACACCTAACATGATAGGCCTACCCAAGCGTCATTGTCATTACGCAATCTCGACTGGGGCCAAAGCCAATCTCGTAAACACTTATTCCAACTAATAGGAAGTCACAGTCGCCGACGGTTAAGTCTCCGGCGAGCAGTCGACAAGTATAAGTAGGGGTACAAGTCGTGACTTTTAGAACTTTGATTTACACTCGTGACTGTATATTTGAGCTATATTAAAATAACGAGAGTCCGGTGCTACCAAGGTGTAATTTAATTAATGTATATGCACCTTTATGTGCAAATCCTCGTGTAACAAATAATTAAATACTCAAAACCATCGATCATGGATTATCCCATCGACTGCATCTTCACCGTTGCTAATCAGTTCAACCTTAGTCAAAACCTAGTCGATTAAAACATAGCCATTGCTTTTAAGGCCACGCTTAGATCCCCTGTTATATAAAATCCAATACAACAAGCATTTGTGTGACTATTATTATACTTTAACCTGCTATAAGTAAAGCAATACAGTCACAATTAATTTATTAGTGAGTTAGTCATTCTTTCTACATTTCTACTGCGCAGTTCTTACTCTATATAAATATTTGAATTAATTCTGCTATTGTTCCTGACAATGTATGTTGACTGAAATAGTTAATGAACGTTTCCTGTCCCATTGAACTCTTTAGATAATCGTAACCTCTTTAATTAAAATTAAACTATACTTTTGCTAGACCTATGCTCTATGTGACATTAATTTTTCCACATTGATTTGCATGGTTTAATTTTCTGAACACTTTTTGTAGCTGAAACCCATTTGTAAGTTACACACTATTTATTTGTCTTTTATCACATTCACTCACTGACCCAATACAAAATGATTCGACAATCTCACAAGCTTTACTTCAATATGCCCTAGTGACTCTACAGTGGTAGCATGGAGTCCTGGCAAACAGCTGTTGTGTGTGTGACTCACCATTAGGGACTTGGGGATTCCATTTTACGTATTTGCAAACGTGGTTTAAATACTGAGCGCCTGAACGCATAGCGTCTGACCGGGAACTTGGCCAGTCACATGCGCTGCTGCACCTCAGTGTGTGCGGTACACCGCGTTTTTTATCCTATAATGGGCTTGCGCTTGACCACAACTTGCCTGTTGTTCAGCAATGATGTAGTCTACGATGGAACGCGCTTGCCAAGTGCGTACCGATTCACTCATGAATTGAAAACAAGCAGATTATAGCTATCGGGAAATAGAGATGCCAACAATTCCACAACTTTGCAGTTTGGACAATAAAATATGGTGGAGTTTCCACCATATATCGGTGGCACATAGCCGTACCTCTACTTTTCCGATTAAAGAACGGGGATGGGGATGGGGGAATTGTGTGTGTAGGTATGCGTTTTCAAAGAAAAATTGAAGTGTGGCCAGTCGCATGCGCTACGCCGCATTCCGGTCAAATGCTAGTGCGTTCAGGCTCATACTCGTACTTAGTTAGGTTACTATTAATTTGATTAATGACTTGTTTGAATATGACAATATTCTTTTTGGTTTTCAGTCGTTCCAGGGCAGTCAGGGGCGTGCCTATCTCTTCAATTCAGTGTAAGTATAATTTATTATCTTTACGTAGGTACCTACCTAATGTAGGTTCAAGCAAGTTGGATTTAACGATTTACGAAAGGAATCCAGCAGTTGTAGGATGCGGCAAGTCGAAGACAGGGTGAAATAGATTGAAATAAAACTACTTTATAACGGATTTTTTTTTAATTTAATTTAGATTTTTATATCCCGACGTTCCCAAAGTCTTTTCAGACTTCATAGTCACGTGTGGACTGCGGTGTTTGAGGTCCAAACTTATTAATCACAATTATTACTGACTACCTACAACTATTATATTTATTTTTAATATTAATTAGTTTAATAAGTTTGGACGTCAAATACCTCAGTCCACTCGCTCCATGAAGTCTGAAAAGACTTTAAAACGTCGAGGTATAAAAAGCTAAATTAAACCACTATAAAATCCGTTAAAAAGTAGTTTTATTTCAATGTGTGATATTCGCGTGAATCTTAGAAGATACTAGGGTAAATTGCTTATCGAGGGAGGTCTATTTGGCTATCTACTCGAGCCAGACAATCTCGGCGATACTTTCGTCTCGCCATATATTTTTATGAATCACGATTCTCTCGCTGTGGAGACCGCACCTAAGTTATGCTGGACTTTTATAGACCGATTATTGTTGTTGATACTACCAAGTCGGTAAATAGGGGTAAGGCCTACCAGATGGTGAACGATCACCGCAGGTAGCCTGTCGGCGGCGTTTGCAAGGTGTGCACGCATCATTACTTTTTTTGCGGATGACCTAACCCGATTAGCCGGAACAGCCTTTATTGGTTCACCGGACTTTTTCGGTGAGCCATCCGAGGACGGTCGAACCGATGCATCATGACTTGCTCGTTGCCGCCCTTTAAGATGAAAACGCTGAGGCAGGGATGGCAAACCATGGGCACGCGTACCAGTAGTGGCACGTGGCACAATATTTTAGGCACGCCACTGATCACAAATTTTGACAGTTATTTGAATCCAGTTCAGCATGCATTCTGCTGTGCGTTCGCTCCGCACGACAAAATATGTTAATGATATCATGAACTTTATTGAGCACTTGGGTATTTACATACACAAGTGTACAAGTCAAGACAAATTGGAATAAGTAATCTCTTTATTAAATAACGTTGATAAATAACAATTAGGTACCCATGTTATGTAAATTTTACACAAAATAATTTTTCCTGTGTGTCGCGAGCCCTGTGTGTCTTTTTCTGTTCATTTCTGAGCGATAGCATTAGATGTGTTTGAACAAAATTATCGTTTCCTTATGCATGCTTCGCCGGTGAGAACCAGGGGGAGTGTTTTGAGTTTGATAGTAGTAGCACAGCTTAGGTGTCGTAGTATGTATTTCACTCAGTTAAAATTATTTGACGGCATGTCAATACAAAAAGGTTCACCGACCCTGCCCAAAAACTACTTGTTACGAAGGTAAAGGTACATAATTTCTCCTGAGTTGCCCATAGAGCGAATAAAATTGCAGAAGACTGTTCCATGTTCATTATGATGATCTTAATGAGCAGCGCAGCGGTGGCGCAGCGGTACGGGCCTCGCCTTAGAAATATAAAGTCGCGGTTTTGAATCCCAGTCGTGCCCACACATCTTTGTGTACATAGTTTCATCTCCGCTGCTCAATATCGTTCAAGGAAAACATCTTGCGGAAACCGGCATGTCTAAGAACTAATCATTCGACGACATGTGATGTCTACCAACCCTCTCAACTCGTAAGACAGTTGAGAGAAAACCCGTACCGTGCAGTGGGACATGAAAAATGGTTGAAGTGAAGTGTTGTGAAGATCTCTAATGATTCCATTGAAAAAAAAAATGTTTTGCGTTCTCACGCTTAGCATTTTCTCGTTATAATATTTCACAGTGTCACTTTTCATAACACGAATGCATAGATATCATATAGCAAGAAAAACAATAATTCCGTGGGATTGCGAAAAAAGAGGTTAATGGTTTATGCGCAGGCGTAGCAGCGGCCGGAAAACTAGTAGATAAATAATATAATTATTATATGATATTACTAAGGATTCATGTCGCTGCCCTCAGCATCACAAATTGTCGTGTATTGATAATGTCATGGCCAACCTTCAAAAATACATACCTGGGTACGACGTCTCATAAATATTTACTATGGGACCTTGACTGTTTCTACTTTACTTAGGTATTCAGATCAATTTGAATAACTAAATTTGTACCTAATATTGTAAAGTCGAAGACCGTGGTCCGGTAGATTTGATTGCCGGGTCGAAAAACGACTTAAAATAGGCATACTTAGAGAATCTTAGTTGCAGCTCGAAGTATCGAAGGTTCGAGGCTTCTTATTACGTATGGGATCTCAAATATAGCTGGCAAATTGCGGGTAATACGGGCGTAACTATATATAATGAAGAGTTTGATTGAACGCGCTAATCTCAGAAACAACTGGTCCAATTTAAAAAAAAAATTGCACTGTTAGATAGCCCATTTGTTGAGGAATGCTATAGGCTAATTTTTATCCCCACTGCTGGGCATGATATAAAATGTTGGTCACGTGTAGCCGAGCGCAATTTGTAATTCAAAATGTAACTAGCGACCCGCCCCAGCTTCGCACGGGTGCAATGTGTTATACTTATAAACCTTCCTCTGGAATCTCTCTATTTATTTAAAAAAAAACCGCATCAAAATCCGTTGCGTAGTTTTAAAGATCTAAGCATACAGGGACATAGGGACAGAAAAAGCGACTTTGTGTTATATTATGTAGTGATAACACTAATAACTCACTAAGTACGCGTATAATTTCGAAACCTAACTGAAAATGCAATCTCTATCACTCCAAGTTTTAAACAAAAAAACCGCATCAAAATCGGTCGAGCTGTTTAAGCGCTACGTAGGAACAACACTTGTACACACATCAAACTATAGATACATTTCCTTCCAATTTAAACTGAGCTCTCGTAGTACGGAAATTTTATAGAATGTGAGATCAGCTTAGACTGGATATTTATAGCTTGATGTGTAGCCGTGTGTACATACATATATTTAATAAATATTTACTACATACTACACAGATACTCGTGTCAAACATAATACTATGCGTTTCAAATGAGAATAGGATTGGAAATCCGCCATCTTGGACTAGAATGCGCAACAACTTCACATTTTTTAGTAAAAATGTTTCTTCGATATAATAATCACATCTAGATGAAAATAAAATAAAAATGTGTATATCTTACTGCCGTTCGACTAAAATTGGACTTTTGGAGTAGAATATTTAGGTACGAACACATTTTATTAACTTTCCACGACAAAAAGCGGTGCTATAAGTTAAAAAAAGAATTCGTGTGGTATCCTAGCGCGTAAATTTACTTAGGTAGGTAGCTACATTGTAACTACATACTTAAGTAAAGTTTTTTCATAAATCAGTTTTCCATACATTTCAAAATAATATTACTGTCTGTAGTTTGACAATTTGTGCTGACACTACTTTTGCATGGTTTTTGGTATGAAGTTAGCCGCGAGTCCAGTCCTATTCTTATTTGAAACGCATAGTACAACTTTGTATCGGTGGTTTCAAATATGTCTCATAAATATTAACTTACTTCGCAACCTTGACTGTTTCTACATTACTTAGGCATTCAGTCAATGCATTCAGTACTATGAATTTGAATCTTAAAAATATATTACTAGTTTTCCGACCGCGGCTCCACCCGTGCATACTTAAGTCAGTTATCTCGCTAAAACATTAACCTCTTTTCGCGCAGTCGGATAAAAACTATCCTGTGTCCTTCCCGAGGTCTAAAACTATCTCCATACTAAATTTCATCCATATAGGTTCAGAAGTTTTGGCGTTAAAGAGCGACAGACAGACAGAGCTACTTAAGGATATTAATTTAAATTGCTTCAACCCGCAACTCGGTTCGCTTGTTACACGGAAACATCCCAAGGGATCATTAAATATTGCTGGAATTAAAAGTATCAGTTCCGTTAATAATTGCTCGCCTAAAGTTCGGGGAACCTGTT
Source organism: Meganola albula (assembly GCA_936450015.1). NCBI lineage: Eukaryota > Metazoa > Arthropoda > Insecta > Lepidoptera > Nolidae > Meganola > Meganola albula. The sequence goes on along the minus strand of OW388155.1, from coordinate 3,088,974 downwards.
TAAACCCCTTCAAGGAATTGGATAGGGTCATCCTGAAGTAACTCTAAATTAAAAAATTAATGAAACCGACCTATCCAGTCAAAATCGTTTCATTAGTTTCAGTGCTACAAGGCAATAGACTTGTATACAGATACACGTTCATAGATAAACTTTTATCATCGATCATTAAGGAGTGATGCATTTTTTTAATTCAAAAGCTGAAGTCATAAAAATGGTACTTGAGTTTAACTATTATTTTTCCATAAATAAAAAACTTACGAACTAACTTAGCCTAAATAAAATAATAAATAAATAAATATAAAATAGAACTTATAAAAGAGATATATATTGGGCGTCAAAAAACTCCTCCGCATCGATGTCGGTCGGTAGCGTACCAAGGAGGCTGGCAGCATTGCCACGTTGAATCACTTCAACCCTTTTTAGTGTCCCACTACTGGGCACGGGTCTTCTCTCAACTATCTTACGAGTTGAGAGAGTTTAGGCCTTAATCCACACACGCTGGCCAAGTGTGGGTTGGTGGATGTCACATGTCCTCGAATGATTTTTTCTTAGACATGCCGGTTTCCTCACAATGTTTTCCTTCACCGATATTGAGCAGCGGCGATGAAACAATTCACACAAAGATGTGTGGGCACGACTGGGATTCGAACCCGCGACCTTATATTTCTAAGGTGAGGCCCGTACCACTGCGCCACCGCTGCCACGTTGAATGGTAACGCTTAATCTTTGACCTAAGCGTTGGCCAACCTTCTTTTGTATTCCATAAATTGATATTATTATATTCTTTGCAGTTATTATTTTTTTATTTATATGAAATACCGATGATACCAACCCGCGCAACGCATCCGTCCATCCTCACAAACATTATGTAACAATATCTACGTCTCATAAATATTTACCTCGGGACCTTGACTGTTCGGTCATTACTTAGGCATTCAGCTTAATTTGAATCTAAAAATATGTTACATTATCCGCTCTGTTACTACGAAGCTCCACAATCCACGTGTAATAGATACACGTGGACTCCTAAGGCCAAGGATACACTAGGGGACAACGTCGCATAAATTTAACCTGACGATGACGTCACTGATGTGTGACACGTGACACAGGACATTTTCCCCCGAATGTATCCCTAGCTTTAACTTTCAAAGATGAAATTCGTGTTTAACTATTACTATGGAATGGAAGCATCCATTAATTACTTAACGAAGATGTAGGCTGAAGGAAATATCACCCACATTTCTATGGTTATGTTTCGGTTACATACATAATAGGGAGTGAGCTCAATGGCGTTCAACGGACACAATTTCTAACTTTGAACTGCCACAAAGATCTTGTGTTTGTTCAACCCAAGACCTTGCTGTTTAATAAACGAACACGAATAGGTACCACTGGGCCGGCAACGCAGTTAGTGAGGTGCTTTTTAGCGATTTTTCATCCCTCTTTCGCTATGGTGAGATTTAGCTAGGCGACCTCCCCCATCTGTTCATCTGTACTTTCTTGTATGAGGATTTAAGAAAGCGGCTGTTTACTTACGAATTACTGGCATCCCCAATGGGAAGGTACCTCCATTTTACATAACGCACAGTGTAATAACTTTTGTTAGTGTTCCTGGTTGTAAAGTAGGGTCCGTCGACAAGTAAAGGGTCGATAAATAATTGACGCCTCGGGTGTTTCAAACGGCCATAGACTATGTGACTGCTTGTCATCTGGGGGGACGTATACTTTGCCGACTTGGTAGTATCAGAAGTGTATAATAAGTGAATTATTACGTATAGTATACTTATAGGTATGTTTATATTTAATTTTCAGTGTGAACGTAGGCTGCGGTCCAGCGGAGGAGCGAGTGCTACTGACGGGACTTCACGCTGTCGCAGATATTTACTGCGAGTGCTGCAAGACTATGCTCGGTTGGAAATATGTATGTATTGTATACCCAGATTTACGCTATAGTAATACAAAATCTGTGTCAAATACGTACTCTAAATTGTAATTTTATCTTATGTCAAATACCATTTCTCACTCCATGTCATAGTTTTATCTTACGTCAAATACCCCTTTACAAATCATAATTTTATAACATAATGTATCACCTGTATTACCTAAAGGTGTAGGCAGAGATGAATATCATCCACTTTTTGTGGGCTATGTATTATGCGTGATGTTATGTATGTTGTTGTGTTACCCAAAAATAAAATTTACTCTTTGTTTCTAGGAGCACGCATTTGAATCGAGTCAGAAATACAAAGAAGGCAAGTTTATAATCGAACTAGCTCATATGGTGAAAGAGAATGGGTGGGATTAGCAACAGACTATAGTGATTTGTGATATGATTGGTGGCGCCATGTCGACTTGACTAGTGTCAATTACCCACGAGTGTTCTTAACCAGCGATGATGGACCCCCGACGGGTACTGGAGCCTTCGTGATAACGGGTCAGGCGAGTTGGACACTCGCCACTCTCATGTCGTCTAATATGATTAGGTGGAATTCTGATTGAAAAGAAACTAGTGGAGTGGGAAGGAAAAATTAGTTGATCATTGCGGTCATACGCATATGCATCTAGCCCGCCAGCCGAGCGGTCAGTGTCCATAATACGATTCATGCTTGCTGCAGAGTATAGTAAACAATATGTATGAACTATTTTAGTTGTAATTGCCGCTAAAGGCGCTGTATTTGATATCATATAAAAATAACAGTTACCTACCTATCTATTCTCAATAGTATATGTAAACTCATAATATGAGTACAGATCCAATAAAAAGCTACAAAAAGCCCACAGCAAAGCTATTCGCAACTGATAAAATGTAAAATTTATTCGCTAAGACTGTCATTATAATTATTTCGTCGCCTCAGCACGTGTCACCTCCTTTCAAAGAGATGCTGCATGTTTGAATTTGCCGCAAGTGAATTTGGAATTAGCATCAAAGCAAAAGTAGCGAAAGGTTCTTGTTATTTAACTTGTGTGTATTACAATAACCACAAGTGTATGCGAGTGTACTGGCGCTGTCTTAGCGAATCGACTTTTTAAGGCAACCGTTGTGCGGTTAATCTGATAGTGCGTAGATGCAATTTCACTAAGTCTGTTTCCTTCCTAGTCCGCTGGTTTCTATGTATATTGTAAGAATGATGAGGTGTAAATATATTGTATAGCCAATATCGGTCAGATTCGAAAGCATATATTATTTTTGTCACACTAACTAATTATTACTGGGAGTTCGAATTTGACCGAGGACTGACTATGGCGTTTCGAGGATGTCGTCTTATGTTTATTTCGGCTTCAGCTTTGGCACCGCCAGTCGACGTAATATTATTATAAGTAATCGATCTCAAACGCCCCACGTACGGGGCACTGGGCTTAGAATTTAATTAGGGTGTGGTTATACGCTTGCCAAGTCGCCAAGTTACTATGTACCAAGTCTACTTGACTTATGCAAGCTTTAATAGCTTGCCATACAATGACTGTCCATTTTGGACGAGAACAGAGAAGATTGGAAAAGTTCTTTTGACCAAAGGTTACCTACTAGCCACAAATCCTAGCATTTACACGATTGTGTATTTATTTACATACCTATACCTACTTGCCTTCACTTGACCAAAGGAAACTTGGCAGTAGGAAACTTGGCAGACTTGGCGGTTGTGACCACGCCTTATACAAACGATTCACGGCGCGTCAGTGTCGATCACGGTAGTACATGGTAAGTTGTCTTAGTTTTTATATTAGCTACTGTATTGAGAGAACGCTATGATACTGTCTCTTGTCCCTTTTAACCTGTGATAAGTATGTTAGTTATAGAAAAAAAATTGAATTTCTTGAACGTAACTTCAAGAAGTTGCTCAGAAAACGTCAGTTGTACCTATGTTCCTATTGATTTCAATCGTACAATTTGCTTTTTATTGTGAGGAAACTAGTCGAAAGTGTGAGGAGGTTTCACATTAGTATATTTTGCGCCTGATTTAGTGATTTTAGTTTTTAGTAGACTTTTTTTTTCGACGTTTCCTCGACAATTTTTTTTTTAATATCCCTGGATATATTTCTAAATTTTTTTTTATTGTTTTTATCGTCTAAAAATACGGATTCTGAGCTCATTTTTATATGAATGTGGTCTAATACTCGGACGGTTTTATTATTCATTTATTGTTTCTATATAAATATATCGAATTAGATTATACGTATACATTTAACCCATAATACGTTATGTAGTCATGGTATTTCATTTATTGTGTAAATTAAAAGTAATGTTGTATGAGCTTCGATTAACTAAATACTATGTATCTCAGGCAATTTAGCCAATTCTTAATTGAAGTTAACAGTCCTAAACACGATATTACATTAAAATAATAAACTTCAAATCGTCTAACTAAAGCCGTGTGGACACGATCAAAGTCTACAGATCAATAATAATTCAGCTAGTACGAATAAGTTTCAGATATTGAAATAAAACTACTTTGTAAACGGATTTTAATACAGTTTATTTTAGATCCCGACGTTTCAAAGTCAAATAAACCGCGATAAAATCCGTTATAAAGTAGTTTCATTTCAATGTGTGATATTCGCGTAAATCTAAGACAATAATAAGTTTCAGACAGTAATAAGGTTTACTCATTTCTTTTTCTATTTAGATACTCTAGTAATACTACAGTTAACACTGTTATTCCGTATATTAGCTTGGATAAATAGAATGCCTTGCGAGTTTACACCAATAGAACTCTGTCGTTGAAGTGCTTGCTTAAGCTTGATTTTGATTCTGTTACCTTCCAAATGAATTCAAAAAAGCATACGCCCAATTAAACTTTGATCGTGTCCACTCGGTACAATTTGTGTCTCGGTCCTCGGTTCAAAACTTTCTTTAATATAATCCAATATAGAAATCTTGACTAACTTGACGTCCGACTTCGTATTTGTAAATACTCGATACACCGTCGCAAGTTTAAAAGCTCACTAAATGTTCAATATTTACAATAATCATCTAATATTTTCATCAATTTTTTAATTATATAGCCAGATCATTGAGACAGAATTTGCATTGTTTTTATTTTTAAATCTGGCAACATTATTACAACGAACTAGTAAGGAGACATAAAGTCCAAGCAGCCATAGTCAAAAATATTTAAGTATAAAAAAAGATAGGTACTGTTCAAACTTCACACATTTTCCAAGAAATTAAAAAAAATAGTAGAATGACTTATTCTAAGCGTGCGATATCCCATGCAGTAATTAATGGTGTTGCCAGACAAACTGTTCTTACAAAACTAGCAAATCTTTAACTTAACTATTTAAATTAATATAATGCGTATAATTTCTTCTTGAAAACCAATTAAATGTTAACTTAACTGTTAAAAATAACTAACCTAACTAGTAGTTAATTAGTGAGCTTTTATACAATCAGTTGAATCACGAGCGATAATAACTGCCACTAGTGTAAAACATTATAATATAAATATACTTAATACAAGTTCAACTTAAGTGATCGCTTGTTTTAAAATGGCGGGCAATATGACAGTTAATATACATATTCCCCGCTTTTATATGTAATAAGAAATTTAAGAACCTAACTTGTACACTTAAAACTCTTTGCAAACTGCCTAATAACTATCTTTAAACTGTTCAATATAAAAGAAAAAAAAAACCGCGATAAAATCCGTTAAAAAATAGTTTTATTTCAATGTTCAATATCTGTTAATAATATGGGAATTTGGCTGTGATACCAACACTGAACATTTTTAGCCATACCATGTGTACATACAAATACAAAAATGGATCCGTTATATTATTCGCCATTATTTGTGAAGGATTTTGTAATAGTCTATGCGAAAGGTACATCTAGGGTTCAATATCTTGTCATAAAAATAAACTACCTACAACATTTATTTACTCAGAATAATAATTTGTTAACGACTTATTTGGACTTATTCCAAAACTAAGTTTATGCTAATACCTAGCGAGTCTAAATTAAACTTCGTTTTGGAATGAATAAAAAGTTTTGTGTACAAATAAAAAGTAAAATCACAATTATTTTCAACTGGCAATATTTGTTTTTTTTTTCTACAATATAAGTAGTAGGTTTTCACAGACATAAAATGTGGAACTATTTATAAAGTAAAGCCTATTAGTAAAGAAAGAGAGACAGTAAATGATACAAGGGGAAAGAGAGAGCAAGTTATAATATTGGTTACAAAATGTTTCAAAACGTAGGTAATAATGAAATGGATGTCTGAAAACACCTTAAAATTTAAGTGATGTGTGGATTTGAAAACTAATGCAATTTTACTGTTTAATATCATTTAGGTATGTTATCACGTATCTATGGGCTGTTATTTAACTATATTATAGGCTACGATTTATCAAAAACGTAATAGTAAAATGATAATACAAGTTCAATAATGTCTGTTTAAAGTATTCGTGTGAGTTAATTAAGATTTGATGCAAGATGTTCATTGAAAATAATTGTCGAGGCTGATTTGTTAGTGGATTGGAAAAACCCCATTTGTGGAGAAATTGTTAGTTAATATGCTATTTGAAAAAACCTTTGTTGTTTTGTCTAGAAATTTTAGACACCGTAAAGGCTGGCAACATCGGGCCGGATCGTAAATCAAAGGCTCATAAGTTCTAAGCAGAGCCAGAAACTATATACAAAATCGTTTAACAAAAAAGTCATGTAAAGTAATGAATGAAAAGTGATATTATGTAGGTACCTATTATTATTTACAGTGAACATTATGTATCCCAGAATTTTGAGATTGTCACCGTAGGATAGAATAACACTCTTAGACCACAGATAATTCGTTAATGCTATTGCTATAAATTTCTATTCAGAATAGGACTGAAATATGTAATTACTGTAATTTTAACAATCTTATTTTTTCTGCTCACCATACAAAATGTTCAATCCTATTCTCTATTGAAAGTCATATTATGTATACAAGACAGCAAGATTATGAAAATATAGTAATTCTGCTAAACACGGCTGAATCAGGGACCTAAATATGGTCTTACTTTTTCTCTTTCAACTACAATAATAATCAAAAACTCGTTTTAGTACACATCTGTGGCCTTGGTAAAAGTTCGTCAATATACGATAAAAGTTCGAATCTACTATATTGCACCTGTCAAAATGGTATTCCAAAATACTATTTGTTTCATTCAAAAGAAAGTAAAATGCAAGAACCAGAATAAAATGAATTAAAAACAATCTCTAACTTTTTATTAAATAACTAGGTAAAATAATTTGTAGATAGTTTTGTATTTCAATTTGACATTTACCTATAGTATTCGAAAACTTTTTTCGTATTGACAACTCGTACTAAAGTAACTGGATTATTTACAGACTTATTTCAAAACAATATTTAGTTTAGTCAGAACTTGTGTTTGCCTAGAAATAGGACTGAATACGCTTAAACCTTGTTGTCGGTTAGAAACAGAGAAAATAAGATTAAATCTTGATTTAACCGTGTGTTGAATCAGGGCCGGATTTATACCTATCAGGGACCCAAGACAATGTAATTCTCGGAGCCCCTTTCCTTTACCTACCTTTGTCTTACTTTAAAAAAAATATTTTCTTATACAGAAGTTGTTAGATTTTTTTGTCAAATTGGGCAGTTGCCTAATTCACTTTATTTATAGATAATCCGGCTCTGTGTAGAATACTGCCCCTTTATGACAAAGCGAGGAAATGTAAAAAATTGGTTGCCTGTAAATTCGGTATACGGGCGAAAGTTTTACGTGACAACGACTTTGAGTGGTAAAATAATTTTAATGTGAATATTCATTCGTATAGTAGGAAGAAGGATGAAACATAGTTGAGTGGGAGAGAGACGCAAGGCATTCGGCGGGCCTCTCTCTCGTTCGGTGACTCATCGTAACGTTACCGAGCGTTACACTTTTTCATAAGTGCCTCCCAGCCGCAACCTAATTTAAGACGTTGTCACGTCAAAACTAGTTTGATGAAGCATAAAGTATTTTTCTACTTGATCGTTTAGGTACGCTATGACTAGATATTTTTGGACCATTGTTAAGTATATGATCAGTATTGTGCAGTGATGATAAGATTCGATGTTAGTTTTTGTGATTTTTTGTCTGATATGAGTGTAAAGTCCCAACCACCAAACAGCCTCGAAGGACGTAACTAAATGGAACAGATGGCTAAATAAAATTAATAATTTTCATCTTTTTAGTGATAAAATTTGCAGATTCTACAACATTATTTTAATAATAGTAAGTGTTATTGGCAACTTATAACCTAGCAAGGCAATTTTTTTTTACTTAGTATTATTTTTTTCATTTACAGTCACTCTTACTAAGTATATTTTGAACTAATTGAAATGGCAGACTATTTAGGTTGTGGTGAGGCACTAATTAGACTTGCTAGGATATAACATACCAACCAATAACTAACTTTAATATTTTGTTGTAAAAAATGCAATTTTGTCAGGGAAAAGATGGGGACTGCCAAGCGATTTAATGCGCTCGTATTTGTTTGTTTCACAAACTAAACCCCTGTTTCTCACTGACCACCGACCAGATACCTATAGACACCGCATAGCCAGCACCTCGGGCTAGCGTAACTTCTGTCTTACCTCTACATATCATCCGACTACAAGCTAATTTTAATTGGTTCGTTCAAAGACAAGAAATTCAATGAATCAATCAAAATTATCTTTGCCCATACCCGCCCAATTACGACGATTACAATTTCAAATAATATTTAAATAAATAAATGTCTAGTGGGTATCTAGTCGTTGGCGCTTTCGAAAGATAAGTACACAAGAGACGGTGGTACAAACAGTAAGCCTAGCTACTCGCGTCACTCGAAGCTGTTTCGTGGTGAGGCAGTTGTTTGCTTCTAGATTTATAAATACCTCTGCCTCATCTATACGAGTTTTCTATTCACTATCGAGAAAGTCGCTGTACTGGATTTCATACAAAACGAATACTGTTTTAGGTTTGATAACGCATAACGTAACGTCACTAGCTGCATTTTTTTTTCTAGAAATACCTCAGTTGATATGTTAGCTAACTTGAAGACTGAGTATGAAACGTTGGGTTTTCCGTTAGCCAACCTAGCATAGAATTAACTAGGTGCCGTATTATAAGTGTTGAATTGATTGTGATTCCGTTGAAAGAAAGAGATGCGAATATACGCATTGTATAACCGCGTCCCTTTCTTTCTACGGTATCATAATCACTACACTCATAAAACAGCAGCAGGGGTTTTCAATAAAATTGTTTGACTACGATAGCTATCGCTATGGTCATCATGAGGCAGAGGGTTAATTGCACCCAAACACTAAACCGTATGGTTTTTGAACTTCTCAAATATGATGCACTGTATATGTGGTATGTTTTTTTAATATTTCAAATACACAAAACGTTTCATTAGTATCTGAGCGCTGCTTTGGAGTTCACACAAGAAAATGTATATATTGAAAAATAGAGGCTTTAAATGTTAAAATATATATTTTGGAAGCTCAAAAACAGGTCTTAGAGTGTTAACCGTCGACCAAGATGTGTATAGCGTATTAAATGGTGCATTTCATTAAGTATGTATAAATTTCGCATATTATTAAGGTATCCCAAGTAGTTAACCAAGAAACCGCTTAATATTTTTGTATTTTCCTAGGATATAATGATGCATTATAACATCGTGGGTCGTGGTGACACGACAGTGTACGCATATGCTATAGAGTAAATATTTGGTTGAAATAATAAGTGCGTAATAAAACACATTTTCGTATCAAAATATTTTGGAGTTTTTATTTTTTCTTCTACTTTAGGAACAGTGCTCGTATAACGAGTTTACTACTCTCGGCAGCGAGTATTTAACACAGGAGGTGTTATACGCAACTTCTAGTACTAAATTGTTTCTGCCAGTCTTGGGGCAGGCGAGGTAACCACGTACAGCACACATGTAAAAGTCGAAGCGCCTTTACAAATCACTTATTTGGAGCAAAAGTGACATAAATGCAAATTTGTAAATTTTACTTCTTCTTCTTCTTCTTTTAATTATGGTCTCTGCAGAAATTATTCCGCAATTTGGCCAGTGTCAAGTTTAAATGAGTATATAAGTTTTTAAAGATTAGTAGTAAAAAACTAAAAAACTGCGACGTTCTAAGACGCCATTTTTTTTTCTCCCTAAAATGGGTTTATCGTAAATTTTACAATACGCCAGTTTTAAGATTTTTTCCTAACACTAAAGAAGATTATTACTATTTGATACCGGTCTCTTTAAATAAAATATAGAGATGTAGTAATATTAATAATCTTTCAAATAGTAATAATCTTTCTTCAAATTTGCATTTGTCACTGTCGCGTCGCTCCAAATGAGCGAAATGCACACGTAAATAAAAGCTTAACACAAACACAACACATGAACAGTTTGTGCATATAAACTGTACATTTACCTCGGTAGACATACAGAAATATATACATACACAGAAACAATAATTTGGTACTAGAAGTTGCGTATAACACTTCAGGTGTTAAACGTTCTGACACTGAAGTGAAATGCACTTAAATCCATGTTGTAGAATGATCGCTCTGATCGCCACGCGTTTATCGCCACGTAACGCTGAGCGAGTTTTATTATTAATAGCTTTAATCATCATCAATCAGCAAAGTGTTAACAGCCAGCGATTAACTATAAATATATTTCTCTCTTATATTTACACGGAAGTAATCATTTTGTCCTTCCTCGGGCGAGAAAATCGCCGATAGCACATCGCTTACTCGCCAGCGGTGGGACCAGTGCTTAAAGACAATCGCTGTGGCCTCTTGCCTTGGATTGGTAGGTATATTTATTATCGAAAACGGGAACTTTGTCCCTAATCAATTCTTTATATCGCCTTGTTCTCAAGATCCCAAACAACTGCCATATGTTGTATCTAAATTCAAATATTCGCTCATATCAAGTGCCTCTTCAACAAAATCTGATAAAATAGTTAGTTTTGTGTCACTTTTAGTTGTCAGAGTCTTTGTAGGTAAAATTTGTTCTTTCTCTGGCACCTCAACTTTTAACACAACTTTGGAACTCCGTATTTCATGTTCTGACAACGTTGGTAGGGATTTGGAGAACATCTGTAAATAAAAAAGATAACTAATTAGTAAAAAATTTAATAAACCCCGTCGTTTTTTTTAAATAACTGAGTTTCATCTCTATTACTTAGCTTTCGAATAACAAAACTGCATCAAAATCAGTCCATCCCTTTTTATTTATCGCTATTACAAAAATATATCTTTTAGACTCAATGGGACTGACATGTAAGTACAATGTACAAAATGCCCTTAATATAATATTAAGTTAAAATATTAACAAAAAAAACCGACTTCATGGATGCCATTCTCAGAACTAAACCAAACTGAATTGGGACCACACGGGAAGCATCAGCTTTCAATAAAAAAAATATATATCAAAATCGGTTCACCCATTCGAAAGTTCTGAGGTAACAAACATAAAAAAACATACAATCGAATTGATAACCTCCTCCTTTTAGAAGTCGGTTAAAAATAAAGAGAAAAAAACATCTTTTGTTTGTAGAGTACAAATGAAAGTTTGAAAGAAAGGTCTCTTTTGTCTTGTCTCAATTTTTTATGCTTTTTATTACATAATTTTCTACACTGTCGCTCCTACAGTCTTTGCTATCACTATTATAGATCACTACTAGAGTATAGTTAACTGTTCCATTTGTGCGTAATGTTTAGAAATGCCCGCCCCAGCTTCGCCCGGTCTAAGTATAGCTTACCTTTCGTGTTATAATCGTCATGCCATGTTTTCTTCTCATATGAGCTTTCAGCAATGACATACGAGGATACCTGCACAAATATAAATAAGTTTAATACTAGTGTTATATGTCTCGGGGAGATTTGATTATTCAAATTCAACACTAGTAGAACATGTAAGTAGAGCGGTGAATAAAATAGTGGGTGGTACCGTTTAGGACACATCTGGCAGGCACAGGGCGGCGGCAGCTTCCGATGTTCTCTACGAATGTGCAGCAGCAGTGCCGCCTTCTGCGCAAACCGTCGGTCACACTCGTCACAACCGTGCTTTCGGATAGCTGAGAAATTAAAAAAAACCTTAGACCATTTAACAGGGAAGTGTTATACGCAACTTCTAGCACACTTGCAAAAAGTTGAAGCGTCTTTACAAATGCACACGTAAATAAAAACTACCAACAATAACAAAATATGACCAGTTTGTGCATACAAACTATTCGGCAGAGTTATGCAGAGCAGAGGTATGTAAGTATAGTTCGGCAACTATACTTACATACCTAAAGCAAAAACTTTGTATCCCTTTTTACAAAAATAATGCGGATGGTGGCACACATAAAATTAGGATCCACTTAAAAATTAAAATTTATTTGGAGAATTGGAGAAAACTATTTATCTATTGTCGAATTTCAAGCACTAGGCGCCGACGTTGACTATAGGCCGACCGTTTAACTCGCGTATCGCCTATCGCCAAGATTCTGACCCCTCAAGCTGCACAGACAGTGATGATGATTCAAGCGATATGGATATTAGTGACGAATAGTCTTACACTACTTTTATCTGTGGTTAAATAGTTCTTTGAGAGATTTAATTAATGTTTTATGACTTTGTACCTCAGATGGCGATACGCGAGTTAAACGGTCGGCCTATAGTTTATATTCCTGCGTGGAATAGTCTCCTAAATTATGGTTTTCCTACCAAAAAGATTGAGCCAAATCTGGTAGCTAGATAAGTTTTACATTTACCTCAAGAAAGTAGGATCGAGACACATTGTTACTTTCTAACTCTTTTTTTTTAATTCAAAAATAGGTTTTCTACAATTTGCCTCATGCTAAGCAATTATGTATGTGGGAGTGCACATGCAATCTAAATCCCCACACTTGGTTCCCGGGTAGTGCAATCAGGTGACGAAACACTGGCCGTGGTTATTGACCAGTATTTACCACCCACCAGACAAAGCTGCGCTGCCAAGTGGCTATGCCACGTTCCGTTGCGTGGCATTTTACAATTTTGTCACTTTTTGACATAATAATATGTCGAATTGTCAGCTTTATGTAGGGTCCAGTATGACACCATAATATGGAGCCTTATCAATGTAATCACGAGTGATTCGATATAGTGGGTAAGCGCGTTCCATCGTAGACTACATCATTGCTTAACATCAGGCAAGTTGTAGTCAAGCGCAAGTCTATTGCAGATAAAAAAAAGACTTTTATATAACTTAACATTATAACCTAATATTTGTTTTCAATTGTGGTTAGTAAATAAATAAATACTCACGATTATGTGTATCCAGATGAGCGACTAGCGCAGCCCTCATTTTGAACTTCCGACCGCAGTGATCACATATAAACTGCGCGTTTGAATGTTTCTTAGCGTGACGCTGATGGGAGAACAGAATGGTAAGATTTAATACTGCTTCAAGTAAATTTAAAAAAGATACAACAGGTGCTGTGCTATGAGTGTTTATAGCGATTGTCATTCCGTTGAAAGTAAGGGATGCGAATATATGAATTGTATAACCGCATCCCTTTCTTTCAACAGACTCTTAACCGCTTTAAACACTCATAATACGGCAGGACCTGTTTAATCCGAACACTGAAAATTTTATAGTTATATTTTCACACATACACACAGCGGCATCTAGTCCCAAATTAAACAATTATATTTGCTCGTTAAGTGTACTAAGAACGGATATAATACTTAAATAGGTACATTTTGTTTTGTAAATATATACATTTTTAATAGCTGCCCCAGCGAACTTCGTACCGCGTATTACTAACGTAATACGTATATATTTTTTAATGCCACATAGTAAAAAAATAAAAACAAAAAATTTCGTCCGAAAATTAAAAAAAAATGTGAGGGTAAACAACCCTTATCACTTAGGGGAATGAAAAATAGATAGTAGCCGATTCTCAGACCTACTGAATACGCATATAAAATTTGGTAAAAATCGGTAAAGCCGTTTCGGAGGAGTATGGTAACAAACATTGTGACATAGAAATTTTATATATTAGATTAATTACACCCAGACACAGAACAAACACTCGTGCTCATCACACAAAGATTTGTCCTGGATGGGAATCGAACCCACAGACTTCGGCTTAGCAGTCAGGATCCATAGTGTTCCGAATAGTAGTTATATATCTACAGAGAGTTTATGTGATACCCTTTGTGTTGTAGCTACCCTTAGGTGTTCGGATTATAGAGTTTTTGCTGTATGCAGGGATGCAATATTGAATTCTCTTGTCGGGTATTGCTCGTCAAGACCAGATTTTTCACCATCAACCTATTTTACTACACTGCTAGAGACAGAAAATCTAGGTTATGGTGGTAGGTGCTAATGGACTAGGTAACTAGGACTATGGATGGACTATGGCCCCTGCCTGACCAATGCAAATAAACACGGATAAAATAGCAGGGGGTGACTCGCCCACTCAATAAATGGGCCCCCGTATGGCCGCTAAAAGAAGCGACAAGGGGCAACATATGCTGAGGGCCTAGAGGAGTAGAGCGGTGTCCCACGGCATTCTACCCGATCATTGGCTCCCTAAGGGTCCAGCCTCACGTGCCCACTAGCCACTTACGGGGCACTTCCTCCTCCAAACATCTCTGCTCTCACGACTCCATTCAAGCCGGCCAATAAAGGCAAGCAAGAGCTGTCCCCCGTCAGGGTTCACTCCAGCCAGCCAGTAAAGACAAGCCGGAGGTGAGGAACAGGATCTTCTCCCTGGAGCACTCGGGTCCGTATGGTCGCTACGCCATAACAGGTCGCCACAAGCTGCCCTACGGGCTTATTATTATTATTATTACTATTATAGCTCAGTTTGCATAGTAGCCAGTCTGCGCACAAGTATGAAAAACTGCGTCAGCTATGCGACTTAACTAAATTAACTTAACTTAGCTCTTGTATTGCAACCAGTGCTAATACTTACTAGTAGCGCAGATCTCGAGGTGTAAGCGGATGGACATATGCTACAGAGGTATGGACGCTCTCCTCGGTGACAATTCTCGTGAGACTGTAGGTGTCCCCGTGACATGAATACCGCAGAACACATGGTACATGCGTACCTGAGGCAAAATAATTCACATTAATTTTATTATAAAAAATTTGTACACCCCTTAGCACCTGTTTTACCAATCCCTACTAATATTATAAATGCGAAAGTAACTTTGACTGTCTATTACGCTTTCCCGCTTAAACCTCTCAACCGATTTTGATGAAACTTGGCACGGACAATCTTTAGACCCTGAGAAAGAACATAGGCTACCTTTTATTGCGAAAAAACCCGAAATCCTGTACCCGAAGTCGCGGGCGGCCGCTAGTTGTTGATAAGTTTCGGTGGTGTGTTAAGATGATGGTAAGATGCTTGCTTTTCACGTCACAGGCCGTGCGTTCAAGTCACACCCAACATGAACATGTCTGTTTCTCTTGAGTCTGAATGTAATTATCTATTATAAATATATTATTACAAAAGCAAAGTGGCATATGTGTAGATTACATCAGTTATCTGGATTCCATGACACAAGCTCTGCTTAGCTTGGGACCAGATGACAGTGTGTGTTAATGACCCAGGATATAATTATTATAATAATCTCTATGTACTTCATACCGAGCGAAGCAACACTGCAGCGTGCAGCCAACTGCTCTTTTGCAGTCTCTGGCCGCAATGTCACAGCCCATCTTAAGCCTTTAAATAATTTTAGCATACTTAGACTTCGACTTTGTGGAGTGTGTGTTCGGTGGCGCTGTAACGATGTACGGTCGACCACGCCCCTTAGATCCGACGTAAGCGGCGCGCGCTCGAAGGACCAACATCTTGTCCGGTGACCAACAACGCTTCTCGTGTTTAAATAAATTAGTTGTACTGGAACGAAAAGTTTGCCATCAAATAATTTTAACCGGTAAAATTTTTAACCAGCGTGTAATTTTTTTTTATAGTTTTGTATCAGTAATAAAACACATTTCGATCAATTGTTCAATAGGTACCTATTATACTTCTTTTTATTCTACTAAATCAGCAAATAGCATTCACCTGGTATGCATATAACATCAATATAAACTCAGCTCTTATTCATAAAAAACTAACACTTTAGTCAAAGTAGATTTTGTCTCTTTCTTACAAGTAAAAATGTCAAGATGACAGACAAAGACTAAAAAATTATAAAGCTATTTTACCTATAATAAGCCTATAAGACATATATGAATACCAGGGGGTATAAGTTTATTTCCATTATACAGAAATAAGCTCAATAACTTAAGCTGTACAAAGAATTAAAAACACTAAAAACATTAGCTCAACAACTGATAAATTAAGTCTTTTTTACAGAATCAAGCAATTTAATAAAAATTAACTACACAATTACTCAAAACATAGCTGCTGTGGGCACTATTATACAGACAAAAACTTTCTCAGGCACTCTCTGTAATGGTTTAGTCTGAATAACATTTGTTATATGCCATATAGAAGTAATTACTAAGATTTAAGCATATTAGTAGATAAACTCAATATCGGTGAAGGAAAACATCGTGAGGAAACCGGCATGTCTAAGAACTAATCATTCGAGGACATGCGACATCCACCAACCCGCACTTGGCCAGCGTGTGTGGATTAAGGCCTAAACTCTCAACTCATAACTCACTCATAGTTGAGAGAAGACCCGCACCCAGCAGTGGGACACCAAAAAGGGTTGAAATGAAGCATATTAGTCAACTATTACTCAGCTTTTAGAGTTATAAGGGCCCAATAAGAATATTATACAGAATTTGGCATTTACAATAACCGTTACTCCCATGTTATAGAGTTTACAGATGTGAATTGGCATTACTCAAACTATGTAAGCATGCTGTGTTACTAAGGTATGCTTTTAACAAACAATATCACAGGAAAAATCAAAACTCCTGGAACTAGTAGAAGAATAAAGAGAATTACCTTCTAAAATCGACACCACACCCATAGCACATGAGGTAGCGAGGACCATGTTTTTCCTGGTAATGTCTGCTGGCTGCTGATATTGACTCTGACATTGATCCACACTCTACACATCTATTGACAATAAACCAATGTTAGAATAATCTAAATATATAAAAGAAGAAACTGACTGGACTGACATATCAACGCAGAGCCCAAACCGCTGGGTCTGGAGACTCTAAATTTGGCACATAAGTTCCTTATGGGGTCTAGGGGTGCACTATGAAAGGATTTTTCAAAACTCACTCTTTAAGGGGTGAAACGGGGTTCCAAAGTTTGTATGGAGAAACAAGATTAGTGAGATCAATTTTGCGGGCGAAGCCGAGGGCGGAAGCTAGTCTTTTCTATAAATAAATTTACACACAATTATTGTTTTTTTTTATTCTGGAATAGGCCTGCACTTCGCTGTTGTTAAGTAATGATGTAATCTATGATGTATTAGATGTTTCATATTTAATGTGCTAATAAACTTTTGTAGCTGATTGTACTTATACCACCTGGGCGAAACTGGGTCAAGCTAATACAAATAAGAATGCTTGTGAAATGGATGAATGTTCAAAAAAAACAATTTGTTTAAAAACAAATGTCAGTCTTGAGTAGGGATGGAGCCCACAACCTGCAGCATTGAAAAGCAAATGTCTTACTGGTCATCACATTTCCCAAAATTAGAGTAAATCTGATTTTGTTACCATTGTCCTTAGAAAACAATCAATAACCTACAGTAAATCCCATCAGTTGGAGTACTTACTCAAACATAATCCCATTCATAATATAATAGTCCTGAGGTGGCGGCGGTGGTTTCACAGTCCTCATGATCTGTTCCAACGTACTTACTAAGAGATCTTCATTATCTCTTAGATCTGGGTACTCCTGCCTCAGTTCTTCAACAAAAGACTTTATTTCTACTGACTTAGAAACATGTTTCTTGGTTTCAGGGTTTTTAAGATCATGAGCATCTTCTAAACCTTGTACACAGTTGGTATCATCAGGGTTCTCATTTATAAAATTTGCTTCTTCATAAGATTCACAGCTTTCTTCTTTAATTATTGTTCCTGTAATAGTTTCATTGTGGCCTTCAAAGTCTTCTGAAGGCTCATCCTTAATTCCAGCAGTCTGTCAAAATGATATAGAACATAATGTGACATCCTAAAAAATCGTGTTGGACCAGTGTGTGTCTCGTGAATCACAGCATTTTACACTACTTACTTCATCATATACCAGCAATACTTTAGTACACCTAAACAATTAGCTAAGGGTCATCACATGTGCTCCTATATTCTAAATATCTTTCTTACAAAAACCATAAAAAATACATCTATCTGTTGGTCATAGAAATAAATCTATGTTTAAAAATTAATATAGGTTAGTTGAACTTAATTTAGCCATTAAACAGGCTCCAAACTGATACCCTTTACAGTGTGGATTAAGGCCTTAACTGCCTCATTATTGTAGCAGCAGGACAAAGCCTAAACTGGCTTATTATTGTAGCAGCAGGACACTAAAGGGTTCTTACTAATAAAAGAATTTACCTCTTCATACTCATGGAACTCATATTGATGTCCGTCCTCTACCTCTTCCTTTACACTGATGAACTGCCCATGTTTCTCAGCTGTTTTTATTAATTCTTCCACACCAAACCTAGTTTCAGGAGATGAAAACTTTTCCATACATTCTGAATAATCATCATTGTCCGCCACTACCACAACAATCATAATTTCATCATCGGAATCCATTACAGAACGTATGAAAGCAAAAAATTCATTAATATCCACCAAAATCAGAGAAAAGTTATTCCGAATATCTTTTCTAAATATATTAAATCATTACTGCTAATAATAAATTTCGCCAAAAGGCAGGTTATAAATTGGCGCCCTGGTTCATTTTTTTAAGAACTTCACAGACTACTAAGAGAACCTAGCGGTTCAGACGGTCATGTTTCATTTGCTGTTCATGTACCGTTGCAAAGTTAGAAATTGACAAGTAATTTTTTTAATCAAGGATTTGGGCTCTGGCTACTTTTGTCTAATGAGCCTGAATTAAGTCGGTACAATGTTGCCGGTAAAAAATAAAATATTAGCTGCGCCCACAATAGTGTTACCAGCATTGAAATTAAAATATTTCGTTTTTTTACTATAGCCTTATTTACTGGAAGGAATAAAAAAAACAACAAAGGATTATTTATTGAGTTTCTTTTAATTCATTTTTACATTCGCATTATACCCTATTATCAATTGATGCAGTCTTATTAATTTCAATAATCAAGGTTCTTCACAGTAAAAAAATTCTGAAAGGAACGCTGATGTCGTACACTTTGATAACGATTTCTTTTCTCACATGAAATTATTAACGTGTATAATTTTAGCAGAACTGTAAGAGACTAACAAAATAATATCACTATTAAAATTACTTTAGTTTTATTTGCACAATTTATAATTTAAGACAATTTTTATTTTAATGACAGCCTTAGAGAGAATCGAATAACAGCACAGACTACTAAGAGAACCTAGCGGTTGAATAACAGCACCATGGTAACCAACTTAGTTTTTCAGTAGAAGAAAACTTTTGACAACTAAAGAGGCTGAATACTATTCAGCACTCAATAAAAATCAATGTTATGTAGCGTCCTGTTGCTAGAATACACATTTGAGAACACACAGTTATTTCTTGTTGTTGTATCACAATATTATTAAATGGGTTGATAATAATGTACAGAAATTAATCAACGCAAATACTTCAACACAACACAAACCATAACAATAGGTATTCCAAATCTATGACACAAACAGTAATGGCAGTCATGCTTATATTAGTAATTAAATGAGGGGTAGTCGGATTTTTACACTTTGGGAATCGGGAACGGCTTTACCTACCATAAACTATTGAAATGTACCCTACAATAGTAAGAAAGTATGTAAATAGTACTCTATGGTTTCAGGCGCGCCACCCCCTGACAGCTATCAAGTAGTGACATGAGTGACAATCCTCTAGCGGGGGCGAAGAAGGAAGAGGGAGGGGCGTAACTGTCACTTTTTAGCTTTGCATTGACATATCGTACGGTCGTTTTTTTTTTCTAAAGCTTTACCAGGCGTGAAGAACTTGAACACACACACACAGACTACTACTAAGAGAGAGAATAGGAACTGGAATCACGCCTGGTAAAGCTTTAGAAAAAAAAAACGACCGTACGATATGTCAATGCAAAGCTAAAAAGTGACAGTTACGCCCCTCCCTCTTCCTTCTTCACCCCCGCTATAGGATTGTCACTCTCATGTCACTACTTGATAGCTGTCAGTGGGTGGCGCGCCTGAAACCATAGAGTACTATTTACGTACTTTCTCACTATTGCAGGGTACATTTAAATAGTTTGTGGTAGGTAAAGCCGTTCCCGATTCCCAAAGTGTAAAAATCCGACTACCCCTCATTTAATTACTAAACTATGCATGACTGCCATTACAGTTTGTGTCATAGATTTGGGATACCTATTGTTATGGTTTGTGTTGTGTTGAAGTATTTGCGTTGATTAATTTCTGTACATTATTATCAACCCATTTAATAATATTGTGATACAACAAGAAGAAATAACTGTGTGTTCTCAAATGTGTATTCTAGCAACAGGACACTACATAACATTGATTTCTATTGAGTGTTGAATAGTATTCAGCCTCTTTAGTTGTCAAAAGTTTTCTGCTACTGAAAAACTAAGTTGGTTACCATGGTGCTGTTATTCGATTCTCTTTATTGCTGTCATTTAAATAAAAATTGTCTTAAATTATAAATTGTGCAAATAAAACTAAAGTAATTTTGATAGTGATATTATTTTGTTAGTCTCTTACAATTTTGTTAAAATTATACACGTTAATAATTTCATGTGAGAAAAGAAAATCGTTATCAAAGTGTACGACATCAGCGTTCCTTTCAGAAAATTTTTACTGTGAAGAACCTTGATTAGTGAAATTAATAATAGGGTATAATGCGAATGTAAAAATAAATTAAAAGAAACTCAGTAAATAATCCTTTGTTGTTTTTTTTTTATTCCTTCCAGTAAATAAGGCTATAGTAAAAAAACGAAATATTTTAATTTCAATGCTGGTAACACTCTTGTGGGCGCAGCTAATATTTTATTTTTTACCGGCAACATTGTACCGACTTAATTTAGGCTCATTAGACAAAAGTAGCCAGAGCCCAAATCCTTGATTAAAAAAATTAGTTGTTAATTTCTAACTTTGCAACGGTACATGAACGGCAAATGAAACATGACCGTCTGAACCGCTAGGT
Source organism: Meganola albula (assembly GCA_936450015.1). NCBI lineage: Eukaryota > Metazoa > Arthropoda > Insecta > Lepidoptera > Nolidae > Meganola > Meganola albula. The sequence goes on along the minus strand of OW388155.1, from coordinate 3,067,735 downwards.
TCTCTTAGTAGTCTGTGAGCCTATTGGACTTTGGAAAAAACAGACATGGCGTTAGCCTTTTGGATTTGATAAATTAGACATTGCCTTTGGCATAAATATATTTTGATTGATACCGGAAAGAAAATAAAAATAAGACAAGGCTGTATGGTCAAAACCTTTGCCTGCCTATTGGCGAACAATATTAACAACAACAACTATGTGTTGTTTATTTTCGTATACTAAATAATATTTACTTTTCAGCGCAACGTTCAAATAAAAGGATATAATATAAATAATCTAACGTCATAGATCTATAATCCTAAATCTATGTCTAAAATAATCTCGAATACGGATTACGGAATACCTTGGTTGGATGGAACCTCGCTCAAAACCATAACCAATATTAAGAATTTGGCGCTAAATGTTTTAGATAATTTTAGTGAACATGACTGGTATTAGTTGTAACTATTCACCAACAATATCAACTAATACTAAAGTTCTAGCGCTCGAGGCAACTTTACAACAAGGGCTTATAGATTTTAGAGGCAAGTACCTAGAGCAAACACTACTAACAGACGCGCCCGATCTTGTCCGCGTAATATTCGGACGGACGGATTACATCCCAAGGGAAAATATTTCCTATATAAATAGTGTAAACTAATTCAGGTAATAACTTATATGTGTTCAAAGTTTCATGGATACCCACAGCCGTTTTCTGTTAATTGTAACGAACATGCTCTTAGTTTGGTGGTAACTTCATTATGTTGGCGTGATTAACAAAAAATAGATGCCAACAACACCTGGAGGCCTAAACTGTCAACTCTTAAGATAGTTGATAGAACACTAGTGCCCAGCAGTATGATACTATAGCACACAATTTAGTCGAGGTTACTCTAGGATGCTATCAACAACATCAAGGGTTTGCCTGGATTCCTCCTGTAACTAAGATAACTGGGTGTTTTCACTGCACAACAAAACATGATACAAGCACAATCTTATCTCTTTCCACTCAAAGCGATAGAGATAGACAGAGTTTCCAACATGTTGCTTTGTGAATGTTCACCAGTGGAAACTAGGGGTAACAAAATAATTCACCAGTCATATGTTAAATAACTTATTTTAAACTTTTTGTATGATTGTTAGACATTAAATTGTTCCATTATCAATTTCAGAACTATTAGTGGAATTTGAGAAATTGCAAATAGAAACTGATAAGTTAAAACTACAAATAGCTGAACAGAAGGAGAAATGTGAAAGGTAAGAAATTTAATTTAAATATCTGAACCTGTTATACTTATCTAAAGTTGAACCTGTTATACTTATCTACAATGAGCGGCCTGACCTGGTTTCGCACAGGAAGATGTCAGTATTTGACAAAAATAATATAAATTTTATATTTTAACACACTTGTTGGCGGACACTCAATCAAGTCTGCATTGGCACACAATATCATCAAAATCATCAGACATTAAAATTTTCTTGTGTTCCGTATTTATGGTTACTTTGGATACTTAGATACCAGTAGCGTTAACAGTGTCACAGTACTAACAGCGGCTTGAATGTTACTAAGTATTAAGCATTGTTGGTGCTCCGTTATATTAGTACATTGGTTGATTCAATGTAAATGAGCATTTTGTGAATTTGGTGAAAGTGTATTTATCATCTTATTAATTAAAAGTTTAGGTAAAGAAAAGCTCAAAAGATTCTAATTTTTTTTTAGTAAAACATGTTGCGGTGCTATTGATCTGAAGAATGAATTTGAAACAAAAGAGTCTGGCTTCCAGGAAATTATTCAAGCAGTTGGTAAGATGGTTTTGCAATGTATTTAAATATGAAAACAAGATATGTACCCAAACTTTGGTATATACATCATCCATTTTCAATGATCAAATCTGACCAAAAATTTACAGTGGTAAGTTGTAATGTTTGTTAAATGACTACAATGACATGACTACTGGCCCTTGATTTGGATACCAAATCTAGTAAAAGACCATTTCAATTACAAAGTAGACATAACCCTACCCAAAATCAGAAGAAATATTTAGTAAAAAAATATTTAAAAATAATTCTTTATTAATAATAATAATATAGATAGAGAATTATGATTTACACAGAAACATAAATTTTGATGATAATATTTGGTTTTAAATAACAATCTAATACTTTCTTTAACCTTCCAGCATCAAGCATTACAAGATTAAATGAAACAAAAAACTTTAATATAATAGAAGATATATTTAAAATACTGTTCAATGAAAATAATTCTATCCATTCACCTGAAAAACAAGTACCTGAATGTAATATAGACATTAAAAAAGAGGATACTTCTAATGAGGATATATCTTTTAAAGAGGAATCTATATCTGAGATCGAAGGGACTCCGACGGGACGCAGAAGTCCTATAATACAACCAAAAAAGTCAAAAAATATTACTTCAGATTTAAGAGATAAAAAAAAATGTCCTGATAATTGGTAAGTTGTTCTTAACAATTTTTATTAGCTGCCCTTATTAGCTGCTTATTGTGTGTTGTTTTTATCGTGCCAAACATTACTCCCATTTAAGTATTCAGAAAAATATAAAAATAAATACCCTAAACATGAGCCTATAAGAAGCCGTATGTTTTGCTATTTAGTGACAATACCAAGAAATACTATACTGCCGTCTTAAGGATAAAGGGCACATCTGTTCTGACACTTTTTTCGTTATGAAGTTATTAACATAGTCGGAATCAGTAAAATATAGTGATTCCGATGATATCAATAACTTAGTTACTAGGAAAATGTCAGATGTGCCCTTTATCCTTAAGATGGCAGAATACTACTATCTAACAAAAAGATACACAGTTTAACACAAATCGAAACGGCATGACAGCTCCTGTTTTTGCATGTAAATTCATTTTTAGGGTAATTTTTTTATTTATCTTTATAAAATCAAAATGAAATTTCTACTGGTCTTTTACGACCTCACTTAGGATTTATTTGAAACAAATTTTAAAAAAATGTTAAAATTGTCAGTTAGATATTAAATGAAATAATGTTTACAGGCTAACTTCCGAGAAGAAAGCTCTAAAGCTCTCATTCACAACTCCAACTAGGAGTAAAACGGGTAGTAAGCTCCGACAAGCTCGCCTGAGCGTGGTCACTGTTAAAGAGAGTAATATTATTGATATCACAAGCTCACCGGAGTACAGTGGCGGCTGTAGGACTCAGAATGATAACCAGCAGGTAATTAATTAACCTGTCAAACTTTGTTAAAAAAAAAAATCATTTTTTGAGCGATTTTAATTTTCGACTAAGAAAAGTGATCTATTTTCCCGCGTACTGTAACTAACGTACGATACAATCGCGCGCGTTGTCTGATTCATAGAAAAGTACCTTGGCCTCGATTCTCGCGTATTGGACATTATCTCTAATAGACATTTGTTTAACAAAAATGGCGGTTACTTTTGTTTTTCAATGACATCGCCATTTTTTTCGACATTTGCACGCTTTACACATTTATCACTAATAGACAGATGTCGAAAAAATGGCGGATGGCATTGAAAAACAAAAAATATCGCCATTTTTGTTAGACGAATATCTATTAGAGATACAGACCGCCGTAAAGCGCCAGAATCGACGCCCTGCACGGATAGCATATTTTATAATTTACATTAAAAGTAAATTATTGCATATTTAACTTATTTTATTCTTGGTGATCATGTAATATTATTTTAAACAACCCCTTGATTTTTTTTATTTTTAACGACTTGTTTATTATCGTCTAGTTTCATAATTATTTATTACATATTAGCCCGCCCAAACATGCATTCCAGATTTTAAATCGGTAATAGGAAGACTTATTTGAAATACGTAATAAATCTTGCACATAAAGACCATTAAAAAAAATATTTTTTTGAAATACTTATCGTAATATAATATCGTAATATATTTGTCACATATAAAATACTTGTTACTGCTAGTTTCAAAAGTGTTACCACTGTTTTCAAGTGTGTTGACTCAACGATTCGGCAATTCAATTGGCCACCAAAAGCGCTGCAACTTTGAAAGACTGTGTAAAATGCACACACACAGACGCAACATGTCTGATGCTCGTTTTGAAGAGCTTGTAATGTTAAAATCTTTAATAAATAAAGAACATTAGTACCTAATTTTATCTGAAAGTACCTATTTTTTTAATTTTTCGAAAAGTATTTTGAAAATACCTATTTTGCATTTAGTATTTAAATTGAAAAAGCAAAAGTATTTTGCATTTATTTGCATTTTGTGTTTAAATATTTTTTTAAAAGTATTTTGTACATCTCTGGAATATGTTTAGTTTTAAGATGTGTTTGGAACTTAATTATGAAACCTAATTTCATTTTCAGATAGCCATTAAGAAAGAGTGTTTTGAAACTGATGACACGATTTTGCCATCACCGACCAGTGCACCCACTAATTTTACATTGTAAGCACATTTTTTGTTTTATTTAATTTTGTGTTTGTTTGTTTTAGTGGACATAGGCGAAGATTTTTAACCAACTGCGCAGAAGTAGGATAGTTTTTGCAGTAGTGCGTACAAGGGCTTACATGACTAAAAACCAGTAAATTATCATAAAAACCACCGACCAGTGTAGAAAACGTCACGTAAATGGTTTAGCGCGATAATTGATACGCGCGGGCGGAGATTCGGTCGGAAAGATAGTATTTGAATAAAGTGATGTCTAGCGGCAATATAGTCAGTGTAAAAATATTATTTATTTATTTCTTGGAACATTAAACAGTTATACGTTTAGGTAAGGTACAAAAGCATTTACATAAAAATGGTGTCAACGTATAGCGCAATACACATTTAGCCCGCCGGGCCGCCGACATATTATGTCGGCAACTTTTTGTCGGCGGTCTAGTTGGCGGCTTCACTTATTACAAGTCGGAAAATTTGGTCGGCGGCTTGAGATGAGAAAGGAGAGGTCAAAAGTGGGATAGAATTTTGAACACCAATGTGATATACCTCATTAGAAAGCTTATTTAATAAGCTGTTAGAATTTAACTGAACACGAATTTTAGGAGCAACCATTTTTGTAAAAATCTATAAAATGTAATAGAAAAACAAAACGCACATTACCTTTAATTATCCGTTTCCTAAGCAGTATAAATATTGCAATCACGTCAACAATTGCATTCTATTACAGTACTTTTCTCTTGTAATATTATTCTAGCTGCAGTTTAATGTAATTATGACGAAAAATATTTGTTATCTTATTAGTGTAATAACAAAACGCATGGAAAAAAATATTTACGGGAAACGTCATGATGTCATTGTCATTAATCAGTTTGATTGACAGCGTTCTAAATAATTTTATTTTTTTTGGTTGCTCAATTGTCATTTGGCCATGGGGTTGCCAATTGCAATTATCATAATATTGCATTAAGGATTCTTATTTTCAATTTCAATTTTTAAAAAAACGGGGGCGTGTAAAATTATTTTAAATACACCAAAAAATTTAATTAATTATGCTCTATTAACATATGTAACTCAGATTGCTGTTCAAATTTACAATTATTTTAATCCCAGGCTCCATACATTTTTTGAACGTCTCCTTTATTTTGCAGTCAGTGATTGCCGCGTGTCGATAAAGGTTGTGGTTCACTACAAGTTGAGCGTCGCCGGGCAACTGAGCGCAGGCGTACCCAAGCCGCCAACACGTCGGCGGGCAACACGCGCGGGCTCATGTTGCCGACATGATTCTGTTCACACAGGCCGCCGCGCGCCGGGTTGTTGGGCTCAATGTGTATTGCGCTTATAACCTACACCAATGTCCGCAGAATAATATTATTATTTTTATCGGTCGCTCTAATTCAACACACTAAACAAACAAAATGTAATAGATATAAGTACTTCATTTAATAAAGAAAAAAATACCTACTGAGTTTTTTGTGTTTCTCAGTAGTTGCCAGTCTTACACTGCACGATAGGAAAATAAATTTGACTTTTTTTATTATTATTGCCTCGCGTCTCAAAAAAAAAAGAAAGTATATTTTCATTTCATTTCATTATAAAACTCATGCGCGTAAAAATACCGACAATAATAATGAAAACAAATTTTAATAAGTTCTTAAAATCTCAGGACAATTTGCTCCTCGAATACAAAAGTGCTACAAATCGAAAATTTTGATAAGCGTTTATGGTAAAGATAATAAATCTATAGATTATCCTCTTATCTTAATTTTTGCAATAAAACTATTGACAATTTTTTTCGATTTGTGGCGTTATTGTTTTTAAGAAGCAAATCGTTCTAGACTTCAACTGATTTTTTTTTAAATTGATTTGACATGAGTGCAAAAATATCAATGCAGGAAAGGTGTGCGTACAATGTTTGTACAAATGTGCGAAGAGTATTCCAATCTGTCTGCACGTGTCGACGTAGGACAGCCGCGGCGCGCGCGCATCTCCCACTGGTACACTGTTCTTGGCACTAAGTAACAACTGATATTATATCAACTTAAGTTTTCTTTCAGATTTAAGTCCAAAGAAAGTCCAATGAAGTTCAAAAAACCTCTCAGCTTGAAGTCCAAAATAGAAATCAGTAAATCTAAGAAGAAAGTCAACATTAACAATAATAATAAACTAAAACTAGAACCAACTGTACAATTAGTTCAAATCAAAACTGAAAATCAGAGTCAACATTTTGATAATGATATTGATATAAAAATGAATGACAGTGTTACGTACACACAGGAAAGTTCAATTAATATATTAAATCCGCAAAGGTAAGACTGTTCGCTTAGATAGTGTTTGTTGTAGTTTTGTTTTTTATACTAACTAGAACTACTCAGATACGGAATCTTTACTGAGTTACATCGCATAATTAAACACACACACACGCGCACACACACACACACACACACACACACACACACACACACACACACACACACACACACACGCACGCACGCACGCACGCACGCACGCACGCACACAGACACACACACACACACACACACACACACACACACACACACACACACACACACACACACACACGCACGCACGCACGCACGCACACGCACACGCACATACACCCCCACAGACACACACGCTTACATGTCATTATAATAAGAACTTATAAGGACAACAAGAAAAATAGTTATTTTGGACCCATAATGCACATCCCTAAGCTCCACTCGTCTTAAAATGAATTATTAATGGCCGAATCACTGTCTCTTATAATACAGGTTCCCCTAGTGTAAGAGGCAGGGTCTAAATTTTTGCACATAGATTTAAGTATTTAAGACTATTTAATAGATTTACTACTACTAGATACTACTATTACTACAACACTGTTTTCCTCTTGTTTGTTTTATCTATGTACGATTGGTGGCAAATAAATATATATATATTTTTTTTTAAAACATCTATGACAATCGTTACATGTAGAAGCCTAATATTATAATCTGACACCTGGTCTAACCATCTCGGCTATTGGTTCCCTACGGGTTACGAGGTCTGATGGTAGAGAAAAACGCAAGAGAAATGATGAATGAATTCTTTTCAGATTGTCAAATAATGTCAAAACATCTCCAAACAAAGAATGCTATAACGAAAATACGTTTTGTGAGACTCAAGCCAGCGTATCATTACTGGAGCATGTTGATAATATACTAAACAAGAATAAAGGGGACAAAACCAAAAGGTAAACATAGTTTATTAGTTTTCCACTCGCGGTTGCGCTTATAAGATTATTTCAAGGCGATCAAACAATCCTCCACTATTAAGGAGTACGGAGAGCTTATCTCCGTACTCCTTAATAGTGGAGGGACATTGCATTCATGTTTGTGCACACTTGTGCAATATAATTATCTCCTGTGTTTGTCTAGTCAACTTAGACTGGCCGCTGCAACCGGGAAATGGCTAGAAAAGATTATTATTAAGGAATATACTAATACTAATTTCTATTTCAGTCCAGCTAAAAGACCACTTGGTGAGAATATAAACATAAGCAACGTACCAGAGGAAGATGACCTTCAATCCAGTATATCATTACTACAGAGAGAGGCTAAAGCTGTGAAAATGTCCAATGAAAACGTCAAAAGGTAAGAAATAGGTAGATATAGACCAGTATCTGTTAGGGCAGCGGTGGCGCAGTAGATCAGCCTCATCTCTCAAATAAAAGGATGATGTCAACCTTTTTGTTTCGTCCGTCCAAACGAAATCTCAAATGACGTCATGCTTAGATAAGTTTTTTACCTTTGTATGACGTAGCGCACTCCCACTCCATAACTTAATGCGTTATGCATAATATTGTTTATTTCAATGATAAAGCCAAAAATACGTGACTATAGGCCGACCGTTTAACTTTAGTATCGCCTATCGCCAAGATTCTGACCCCTCAAGCTGCACAGACAGTGATGATGATTCAAGCGATATGGATATTAGTGACGAATAGTCTTACATTACTTTTATCTGTGGTTAAATAGTTCTTTATGAGATTTAATTAATGTTTTATGACTTTGTACCTCAGGTGGCGATACGCGAGTTGAACGGTCGACCTATAACATTTTTTTTAATGACGGACGCACGAATTGAAATACGATTTTTTATACCTTGTCGTGATCCCCAATGTCGCGTTTTCGATCCCCGGTCATGCTCACACACATCTTTGTGAGTTGTGTCATCGCCGCTACTCATTGTTGGTGAAAGAAAATAGCCTAACGCTGTGGCCACGGCACACTGTGTCGGGCGCTGCGACTGGTGATTTTGTAGTTCATTGCCCAGTCGCGTTCACTTGTCTTTAGACAATTCTAAAGAAAATACGCAATGAACGATGAAATCGCAAAGCGCCGCCCGACGCCAAGTTTCTAAAAACTGAACATTTAATGACACGCGAGATCCACTACAAAAAAAATGAAATTAAAAATGACCTGGTAGATTTTAACTTAAAAGTCTCTGAACTCTTAAAATAATTGAGAGACCCGTGTCCAGCAGTGGGACGCTAACCAATTGTTACTTTAGCTTTTCACCCGCCCGCGTTTATGTCGCTTATAGTGCAAAAATGTGAGACCTACTTTTGCATAGTTCGCTAAGTAGCCTATGACTGTCCGTCAAACTATGTCTAAGCAGAGTGCAATATATTAATTACTATCTTTCCGCCGCAACTACGTCCGCGCGAACTGAGATTAGCGCGTTTAAACAATTAAACTCTTCAGCTTTATAATATTAGTATAGATTGGTCAATTTTTTTTATTTATCGATAGGCTGGCGCTTGACTACAACTTTCCTGATGTTAAGCAATGATGTAGTCTACGATGGAACACACTGTGAGGCTGTGACTTCATCATCAACCTGGGGACGTCCACAGTTAGACAAAAACATCCCCTATGTCGTCGGTGACTAGTTCTTCTGCAGATTTCATCATTGCGGATGTTATCGTGTAAAGAAACTCCAAGAATAGTTCTCTCCATGGCCCGTTGAGCAACCTTGAGCTTATTTATAAGGCCAGTTGTGAAAGACCAAGTTTCGGTTCCATAAAAGACATTTACTTACTTCAACCCTTCTTAGTGTCCTACTGCTGGGCACGAGTCTTCTCTCAATCTCTCTTATCTTACGAGTTGAGAGAGTTTAGACCTTAATCCATACACGCTGGTCACGTACGGTCGAATAATTCTCAAAAACTTTTCACGTAATTAATGGACGGCCCCTTAGTAATATACAGCCATACCCCTGACGAATACGGCCTATGTGTCCCCGACATGTACCAGCCCGCAGCAGTCTAGGATGACTTTTACAGTTGTACTAGCTGCCCCAGCGAACTTCGTACCGCGCAAAATTGTGAATCTAAACCATTCCCAGATCCCCTAAAACACACACAAAAAATTTCATCAAAATCGGTCCAGTCGTTTAGGAGGAGTTCAGTCACATACACACGCACACAAGAAATATATATATTAAGATTGTACGTAATACGGCAGAACACAGTACGACATTATTTATTTTGTACATATTATTTACCTGTTTCACATGAATAATTTAAAATTTGATTGTTTTATTTGTGTTTACACTCCCTGGCTCCCATCGTACAAGCTTCGCTTGGGTGCCAAAGATAGCACAATATTATTAAAAAAAAATAGTAAAAGAAAAAAAATGAGGATAAGCTGTGCGGAGGAAGAATTCTTAAGGTTACTAGTATCAAAGGGAAGCACAGAAAATCCCACTGGGTTGAAGCGATATGGGCTCACCAGCCCCCTTTGATAGGGAAGAATATAGATTAATTCACCAACATCACAAAGTAGGATAATATTTTCGCCCAATAAATGTAGCACAAAATTAAGAATACACTATGAGTAATATTAAAAATATTTGATATAAACAGTGTTGTTTATAAATACAGATGTTTTAATGTTGAAGTCGGATATATATAAATTTGTCCTTACCGCGTGTTGCGTTGACCCCGTTGGCTTGATGCCATCTGTGGGTATGTACTCGTGAAACCGGCTTGGAGTTCCATTCCCGAGTTAGGCAATATTCAAGGCAAAAACGGTAATGATTTTAATAACTCAGAACTGTATTAAAGATGTAGGTAATTATGTGCCTTATCTAACAAACGTTTAGAGTGTATTGGTTTTATTTATAAAAATCTTTTATAAGCCTTTAAAGTTAAAATGGATTTTCTCTCTTTATAAACAATCTATTCTAAATATATAAAAATCAATGCCACTTTACAACCGACGCAGAAACGATGGGGTGTTTTACAAGTTGGAGATGTCTGTGTGTCTGTGGCGTCGTAGCTCCTCAACGGATGCACCGATTTTGATTTTCTCTTTTTTTATAAAAAGTAATTTAGTCGGAAGTGTTCTTAGTTAAAAAAATTGAAGTCGGGGCTTGTACTCAATATCGGTGTAGGAAAACATCGTGAGAAAACCGGCATGTCTAAGAACTAATCATCCGAGGACATGTGACATCCACCAACCCGCATTTGGCCAGCGTGTGTGGATTATGGTCTCTCTCAACTCGTAATATAGTTAAGAGAAGAGCTATGCCCAACAGTGGAACACTTAAAGGGTTGATGTGACGTAACGTGAGAACCTTTTTCGTGTTATGTACCACTAAATTGACAAACAAGCATTTTCTCATCTTATGGTAAGCGTTCACTGTAGCATCATTAGTGGTTGCTGACCATTTAGAAACCTTATTACTCCTTTTTTGAAGGCCGCATGTTAGTTTCTTGGGAAATCCGTGGTTGGGATATTCTTGTAAATTGGCCAATTTTTAGGGTTCCGTAGACGAAAGGTTCAATGGAAAGCTATTACTGTAATTCGCGCGTCCGTCTCTCAAACGTTTTACAGTATTTCACAATAACTAACGTATTTTTTCGCAATATCACTCGAGCGAATGGTGTTTTTGCCAGAACCCAATCTTTGTCCAATAAGATTGAGAAATGTTTTCACCTTTGTCAAATTATCCGTGTTTTCGCAATCGATGTGATAGAAAATAAAAGTGATTTTTCTTTGCGTAGGAAGATGCCAGATTTGGTAGAAGTTGTTTACCAAGAGCCAGCTAGAACGAAAGCGGAGAAACGTTTGCAGCCTGGATGGAGCTGCGAGAAATGTGTCAACGTATGTATTTAATACTACCACAACTTTATACACTGCATCTGTTTCACTGAATAATTTAGTCCAGAGTCCTATTAATTGCATTCAATGATTATTTATTTATTTGATACAGTTTTCACTATCATCACAGATTTACACCCAATATTATTAAATCGAGAGTCACTCTCATGAATTCCGTCAATGCAATGTACAAATAAAATTTCAAGCCTCTGTGAGACGCTGTTAATCGGATGGCTCTTACCAGTGCAGTGGAGCGAATTTGGCTTTAGTGCGAGTCATTGTGACATCGAAAAGCCGTGCTCTCGGCCTACCGTAGCCTGGTGTTTGGAACGAGCGCTCTATTAATATCTCAGGATTAATTAATCTTCCACGAAACACTTCACATATATATTTTGCTAACACTTAGTCACGCCTTACCTCCAATTAATTACATAATCAATTTAATTCTTAGTTAAACAAACCATTGCAGTTCTTACTTTTTCACAGTTCTTTGGCCAACTATACAAACACGATCCCGAGTTAATGGCGCAGAAAATAAACGCGTGCTCGCACCACAGAGGTGCTCAGAACCCTGAACGACCTAAAACACCAACTAACTACTGGAACCCAAGGTGGCAGGTGCCCGAAGATACAGAAGAATTTAATAGAAAGAATAACGCTTGTTAATTTAAATGTTACACGAAGTTCTAGCTACATTAAAAATGCTATCGGAACTTATTATCAAGCCTCTGCTGTCCCTCCCTGGCAGACAGAGGGTTATGGTCTTAAGAACCGTAATAGGTAGAGTTGAAAATTGTCACTTAATTTAGGAACAAATAATAAAATTTGTAAGGAACCCTTTCTGTGAGTCCAACTCGAACATAATGGGTGTTTTAATAGTTACTATAGAAGTTTCTGTAATTAATCTCTGAAAGAGCTGAACAGATTTTGATAAGTGTATTTAAGTGGGTCTTAGAATGGTGCTATATTTTTATTAAAAAAATTTAATTAGGTAGAGATCGTGTAATCTTAAAATATACGCCTCTCCACTAAACTACTAATACTTATTGCAATACTATATTTGTGTACGTATTGCGATTTATGGTAAACGTGACCTCGTTTGGTTCACTAATCGTGCAATCAGTCCATGTGCTAGCTTTGTATGGCGGGGAGCACGTGTTTTGTATGGGACAACACTTACAGCATTTAATACGCAACTTCTAGTACTAAATTGTTTCTGCCAGTTTTTAGGAGAGGCGAGGTAACAACGTACAGCACACACGTATAAGTTGAAGCGTCTTTACAACTACACACTTAAATAAAAGCTACACACAAACACAAATCATGAACAGTGCATAGCAACTGTTCATGTACCACGGCAGAGGGGAACGCGTGCAATACTATAGGCCGACTATAACTACTAGGTATACTATAACTTGTGTATCGCCTATCGCCAAGATTCTGACTCCTCAAGCTGCACAGACAGTGATGATGATTCAGGCGATATAGATATTAGTGACGAATAGACTTACATTACTTTTATCTGTAGTTAAATAGTTCTATAAGAGATTTAATTAATGTTTTATGACTTTGTAGGTACCTCAGATGGCGATACGCGAGTTAAACGGTCGGCCTATAGTCAAAAAAAATATCCGCGATGTACTTGCTCGTGTCATTTATACACTAGTTGGTCAACAAATCCGACCATTTGCATATATTGCGTCTATATACCTACTTTACATGTGACCGTAAATTGATTGGACGGTCATTCATTTTAAGATTAACGATCTCTACTTTTGAAATGTCTGAATTTACTATAAGTGTTAACTGATTGCTGTAAATAGATTTAATTAGTATCGCTAACTAAGCAATTAATTAAGCGGACTCACCACTAGCATCGCTCTTGTGGCGGGAAAAAGTAGTTTCAATTAATTGTCGTACATTTTTATTAGGTACCTATCCATAGAACAAAGGACGCGACGCACGACGGTGCGATTATGCAGTTTGCTGCGCGCTCATGTCCACAAAAAAATTGCTAGCCAGGACATTGATTCTCACGCTTTAGACATGCCTTGAACTCGACATATGTCGAATGTCGATTAAAAACTATCGAATTAGACATAATATGATGTCGATTGCTATAGACTAGTCGTTGCATGTCGTGCGTTGAGTGGTAGACTTATCTCTAACGCGATATTCTACCTGGGCGTTTGCACTGCACAACAAAAATGATACAAGCATAGCCTTATCTCTTTCTACTCATCTCTAAATGATAGAGATAGATAGTGCTTGCAACATGTTTTCTTGTGCATGTTTCGCTAGTGAAAACTAGAGGTAAGAATACCAAAATTAAAGTCCAAAGCGCGAGGATTGGGGACCCAAACAAGCTGTAAGTGATATGTCAAAACCGATTTAGTTTACTGAATTATAAACTAAAGCCAAACACGTAAGTCACGCCGCCTTCCAGCAAGGTTCACAGGTATACAGTTGTTACGGACGCTCCTGTGTAGTATATTACAGTGCCACAGAGCGCTCTATGTCGTATTCGGTGCGTATTCACTGCACAATAAAATGTTGCGAGTACTGTATAGAGTATGTGGCATATGACTTGGCAAAACGGTGCGAAGTAGAGGGATATTTGCGCACGTAGGTACATATGTAAGTATGAAAATCGACTACTGCGCATTCAAGATGGATTGCCAAGTTATATGCTGGCTATAATCTCTTTCTACTTATCCCTAGACGATAGAGATAGGCAGTGTTAGTCTATTTGCCATTGTGTTGATAGCTAATTAATTAATACCTATGCATAATGGAACCAATTTATCCAAGTGTTATAGGTATACTAGCGGCTCGCCCTGGCTTCAAATTATAGTAATACACTTATACCTTCCTAATGGATCACTCTTTCTATTGGTGAAAAAAGCATGAAAATCCGTTCAGTAGTTTTTGAGTTAATTTCTAACAGATAAAGGGAAGAGACTTCATTATTATTACTATGTAGAGGTTTGTTAGTAAATAAGTTTATGTACCAAAGCCCAAAGTACATACATTGATTTCTCAATAGGTAACCTCATTGCATAACTTGATTTTATAAACAACTGAACACCCAAATTTTAAGTTTCTAAACTGATTACTGAACCCACTGCTATTGTAAAATAAATATTTTTCTACTTTCTTAGATTTTGTTTTATTTAACAAACTTAAATACCTAACTCCTATTGTTTGCCAAGGCTGACTCTGCTAGTATTTATTTGATACTAGCTTTCTGACAGCGGCTTCGCCCGCGAGTATGTCGGCTATAGCGCCAAAACATTACCTTCTTTTTGCGCAGTCGGATAAAAACTATCCTATGTCCTTTCTGGGGTCTCAAACTACCTCCATACCAAATTTCATCCAAATCGGTTCAGTAGTTTAGGCGTGAAAGCGTAACAGACAGACAGAGTTACTTTCGCATTTATAATATTAGTAGGGATGATACTCATGATATACATTCAAAATTAAATATTCAATTAATTTTATGGTTAAAAAAATCAGCTTGAAGGCAACACAGTCATCATGAGTCTTGTGAGTAAAATTAAGATGTGATCTTAGTTCATTCACAGGCTTAATAAACATAATATGTACTTATTGTAAAAGGTAACACTTACAATGCCTCGCTAATACATTTTTATTTAGATAGTGATTCATCATATGTGCCAACATGTATAAACCATGACTTCGCGAATAATTTGCGTAGGTGTAACAAAAACAATAATTTGGAGAACACCTTTTATTTATCTGAATAAAACAGAATATTATAATTTTCACTAGCTTATGTTAAAAAAGGAAATGTTATATGAAAAATAAGAATTAGTATAAGTTAAAATGCGTTTTAGTGTCTCAACATTAGAACAGGCTTTCCACACCTATTTTTATTTATTTAGCGGGGGTAGCAGAAATTCCCCATTTTGTTAAGTTTTTTTTTACTTTTTTTAAATAATTTCTATAACCTATTTCACTTACAACACTGTGGTACAAATAATGCAATTTTGAATTCATTCAAAAAATAGTTTTGTTTACAAATAGTTTTAACTGAAAATTTACGTTTTGATATACATTATTATTTTTAATGCTACAACAGTATTATACAAAGTCTATGAGAGCTTTTTAGCTTTCTGGTAAAGGGTATCCACAACCTTGCTCATGTGGTGAATGGTCTCCAAAACTGTTTCATACGTCTTCTCAAGGGGGGACTCATCATAAACAATTAGTACACCTTCACCCTGATCAAGAATGCCATTAAGTTTCTTATCCAAAATCATCTGGGACAGCTTCTTCTCTACTTGTATTACTGGCAGACGGATGCAACGTGCTACATGATCAACCTGGACTCTCATATAAGGCTCCACAATGCGACATAAGTTTTGCTCCAACATTGTATCGTAAAGTGCTCCAAGGTGAGCTCTCACAACTGCATCTTCCTCTAATTCACGTTTATAGGTCTTCAAAGCTGCCTGGAAGTCAGCGAGTGATCTCTTGTGGGAAGCAGTGGCAACAGCTCTCATTGCTTCTAATTCTTTCCCTGCATATTTAAGTGCAGCCTTACTGCTACAAACAGAGCCCACTTCCTCTGCATTGTTCAACATAATCTTTGATAGTAACATGTATTTCAAAGCTGTTAAGGCCTTTGGACTGTCTGCACCATCATAACCCTCAAATGCCTCATAGAAATATGAGTAAGCAGTTTTAAAATCACGCTCATCAGCTGCATGTAGAATACCAGACTGCAGGTCAAGTGCAGCTTGCATTTTAGGAGGACAATAAATAGCATTAGCAGTTGTTCTGGCTGAAGTAAGTGAGGCACGGGCTTTAGGCAGGTTGCTGAGTGCATGATAAGTTTTGCTTTCTAAAAGGAGTACTTCTACAAGAAGGTTTTTGTCATCTAATTTCTTGAGCTCTTTGAGGAGAGCAGTAGCGAGGTCCAACGCCTCTGTGTACATACCAGTGTCGAAGTAAAGTGCGATTAGTCGCGCCTCGAGAGACTGTCGCAGGAAAGTGCGGTTCTCCTCTTTGGCCCATTCTATACACTCTTTGCACAACTGAACTTCAATACCTATGCCCGCTTCTAAATCAAGGAAGAAGTCGACCAAAGAACGGACAAGTTTTGCTGCTTTCGCTTTACTTATCAAACTGAGGAAAGGTCTGGTTGCTTCAATGAGTTCCGCCAATTCCTTCGCCTTGCCTTCCTTTTTATATTGCTCGCCGCGGTTAAGGATATCTTGCTCCTTGACTCTGATATTTTCCTCGTCATCCTCGGGCACCTCGCCAGTGCTAACCATTTTGTCGGTCATGCGGACGTTGTCGTCTCTGTTCGACGACGACAAGCGTGATCTCTCGAATAACATTGCTCCAGCCATGCTGTGTATATTTATATGCTTACACTATAAACGTAGATAAACTGTAAAATAGCACTACAACTGGGACACTTTTTTCTTTGTAATTTTGTATAATCGCAAAGTCATTGACGACCTCTCATCAGAAACAAATCGTAGACGCGTAAAAACTTGCCAGATTCGATAATCAGATTCTACTAAAATTCTAAACACCAAAGAGTTTAAAAAACATTTCCAAGACTAAACACGATGGAATAACATCTATGCACCCAAATTTTTTGATACCTACTTAATATTATTTAGTAGCATTTTGTAAAATGTGCACTAGCCACCACAGACTACTAAGAGAACCTCTAGCCACCAATACCTCTATGATTAGCCTAGCGACGAACTTGTTCATTATTAAAAATTAATATTATTTGTTAAAATCTATAAAATGTATTCTGTCTAGCGTATTTTTATAAAATAAATAAAAGTAATAGCATATTTTTTCACTTCCTTCTCTATATTTCTTGTAATTCCTTCTAAATAAATCGTTTACAACTCAACAGTTAACAGTTTTAGAAAAAAAATCTCCATATAGTATTTTTCTCTTTGCCATATCTGTACAGATAAAAGATGTTTCAAAAAGCATGTATTTGCTTTTAATATGAGGTTTATGCCTATAAGTCTGGCCGCTAATAAAAAGAAAACTGATGACTAATAAAAAGAAAAAGTAAACACAACAATATACACAAAGAGCAAACGATTGAATATACATACAAAGAGTGAAAAGCAGTGACAAAAAGCGGCACTGACTGGTGCGAATCGACCCAATTGAGCTAATTTTTGGAACTATTATAAAATATATTGCACAAGTACGAACAAAACCTCAGAGAGAAAATGCTTTCCGGACAATTGGATATCAACTTTTTATTTGATATATCCAAGAAAGTTAAAGATTTTTATGAGACTGCGGTTGTGTACGTGACTCAGAAAGACTATGGGGCTATAATATTTGATTCGATATGCAACATCCGCACAGCCTTAAAAGAATCAAACAAGGATGTTTTGATAGACAAAGTAGTAGATTTTCATTTGCAATGGTTACATGCTGTCAATGAATTAGAAGCATACAAGACACAAATCGAGGATATAACACATGAGAATGTATTTGATGCTATCAGTTACACTGTTGATGCAGTACGCCGTCGTTTTAGGCAATACCAAAGGTACATCGCAAAACAAGGACACGATTTATCTGCTGCACATCAAGCTAATCTAGCATCTGAAGAAGAAATCGTTGAAGCTATGCATAATGAAGTGATACAGAATCTTTCTGGAAAATTGCAAGAGTTCCGAAGTGTTACTAATGACAAAGAATTTACAAATTTGTTAAATAAGGAAACTGAAGAACTATTATTGTGGTTAGATAAAATATATGATGGACTTTCTTTAAAATTAAGCAAGTATGCTAACGTCCACATACCACAACTAAGTGACGATTTGACAAAAACGCTGCAGCAAATAGTTGAAGAAATGAAAGTAGGAAAAATACAAGTGAGTAAAGATGTATTAGACGAATTAAAACATAAAGGACATGAATTAAAATCATTGATTAGATATACTGCTGGTCATTCTCTGGAAATGAGTAAATGTTTTGAAAAGGTCGCTGTACTGGAGGATCGCATTAAAAGACTAGAAAGTGAAAAGGCAACTGCTGCAGTCTTAGCGCTAAAAAATAAGAAAGACTATCTTGAAAAAAGAATTGCTTCTTTGGAGAATTTAAAGATTACTACAAAGCAATTAAAGGCAGGAGGAGACGAGGATGCAGTGGAAGGAGAAGAATGCGTTTGTAAAGATTATTATCAGCTGAGGATTTTTAATCATAGTTTGCCAATTGCAGAACGTGAGCGTTTAGTTACTGAACTGTGCTATTTGTGGGATTCAGCCATTTTCGGGGAAGGGCACCAATCTATGATTTCCATACTAAGTGCCACTGAAATGAAAGAAGAATATGAGGATGATAAGGGGACATTTTACATAGACGAACACAGTCGTAGAATTTACACAAAACCTGACGATGAAGTATTATACCAGGTTAATGAACGGCATGAATTAGTGCCAGTCTCAGATGATGGCGAATACATTTACTTTTATGATGAATGCGGTCGTTATTTTATTGATCAAAATACAAAAGAACGGGTCTATAAAGCTCATGCTACTGCAAGCGAATATATGTTGGACCCTACAGGAGTTTTGCTTAAAGTAAAAGAAGTCAGAGATGGCATTGAATATTACTATGATAACTACGGACGCTTTTATATAAACGAAGAGGGCAAACATATCTACAGAGATGAAGATACTGTCAGTGAATACGAAAATGATGGGCTAGGAAATTTAGTGCGTATTCGCAGTCATTTAGATATATTTGAACCTTGCCCGGATGATGAACACGTTACTGAAGACTTCAAATATTTAAAACAAAACGTTGGTCAAGCATTGCGTGTCTGTATAGCTGAAGTGTTACTGTATCAACCACATGATCCAATACATTATTTAGCAATGCGCTTATTGAAGTACAGGGAAAATCTAGAGTTAAGAGATAGACGAGCGAGGGAGAAGGAAGAATTAGAGGCCGAAAGAGAAATTATAGCCGCTGAAGAAAAAGCAGCTGCTGAAAGAACTGCTATGGAAGCTGCTTTACTAATGCAAGGTGGTAGCGAAGCTAGCTATGATTCAAACCTTGTTAATTATAATTCACTTCGTGATGATGACATTTTGTTGCAAGAACGGAATAATATGAACACTTTTAACTAATTATTACTTGATAAAAATATTTTTGTTTGAGTTTATTTTAAAATAAATGTAATTGATTTTCTTATTGTTTATAAAACTTGTAATAACATTAGGAATTAAAGCTCAGACTGCTTCAGCAAAATTGCTAACAGTCGCTAACAGTATTTCAACTCTAATCTACTATTTTTTTATATTTTTTAATTCTAGCTACACAAGGCTAAACTGTCAGGTGCTGATATTTTAGACAGCTGTCAAATTTCCCGTCATCCCGTTGTCGTTGTTCTTCTTGCTCGCTCGCTCGCTTATCCTCGTCGGCCATTTGTGAGTTTCAGAGTGTTCATTGCTGATTATTAATCGAAACAATCGCTACTTCTGCAGTGGATTAAAATGTTGCAATAGATTTTAATGAACTCGTTTTTATTCTCTTAAATCCTGCCAAAGTGAATATTATACGCAGTTCCATTGACACCATAAACAATAAAATAAATGAGGTGAATTCGTCAAAACAATTTCTAGTGCCTACGTACTTCCTATAATGATTAATCTTTTGGGACAAGGTTCTTCAATATTTTATGTTAATTAAAGTGAATAGTGACGTGTTGATAGTGCAATAGGTGTTGTTGTCACGTGCCAAAATACGTTCAAGACTTAAGTTTGTCTTCTGAATACAAAGTGCTCGATTTAGCTTTGTCTTATGTTAATAACTGATGGCATTTGGCTGTGAGTCTAGTTAATCGTGTGTCGCGATGGCTCCGAAGCCCCCACCGCCTCCTGGGCCTCCGCCTCCACCAGGGCCACCTCCGCCTATTTTTGGTGGGTCAAAGGGTGGTTCGGATGACAGAGGTGCCTTATTGAATTCCATAAGACAAGGAACAAAGTTAAAAAAGACTCAGACTGTGGATAAAAGTGGACCTTATATACCTGGGAAGGTGACAAATGTGTCTGGTGGTGGGTCACCTAGTGGGAATGGAGGTCGGAGCCCAGTGCCACTTCAGAACGGAGGGGGTGCGCCGGCACTGGGTGGCCTCTTTGCTGGTGGCATGCCTAAGCTAAGGGCTACTGGAAAGTGGGCAGGTACTTTATTTAATTTTGTTGTATTTCAATTCCTAATGTACTTGTTCTTTGCTTAAGTAAAATGGTAACATATGATATTCATCTTTGTCTACACTTTCAGGTAATACAAATGTTATGTTATATCTTATATCTTTAAACGAGCAATTCAAACATTAGTGATGAACATTTCTGTTTGTGTCGAGTCTGGGTGTAAATATTTATTATAAGTATATATTTACAAAAGAAAAGTATTATAAGTATAGTATATACCAGTTATCTGGTTTCCATAACACAAGCTCTGCTTAGCTTGGGACCAGATGACCGTGTGTGTTAATGTCCCAGAATATTTATTATTTTATTTTATTATTATTCTTGTATATAATTGGAATCTCGGAATCGGCTCCAACGATTTTCATAAAATTTTGTATATAGGGGGTTTCGGGGGCGATAAATCGATCTAGCTAGGAATCATTTTTAGGAAATGTCATTTAAAAAAAAATACTGAGCAAAGCTCGTCATCCAGATATTATTACACTAATGTGAACATAGGTGACTTAATAATAAACAAAATATAATGTCTCTTATCTCACTTAGGTGACAATCAGTGTTACTAAAAGGGTTTAATTATATGTTACATTCAGGTTTACAAACACTGGTTTCATGAATATCTAACCAATGTGATAATAACTGATAACTACATTGTAATATTTCTTGTACACATGGCTACACATCATTCATTCATTGCCCTTGCCTTTTCCCATTTCTATTGGGGTCGGCTCCCAGTCTAACCTGATGCGGCTAGCTACCAGAATTATACAAGCGACTACCATCAGACCTCGAAACCCATAGGGAACCAGTAGCCGAGATGGTTAGACCAGGTGTCAGATTATATTGGCTTCTGACTATATGTAACGATTATCATAGATGTGTTAAATGATAACCGGGACCGACGGCTTAACGTGCTCTCCGAGGTACGGAGGGTAGTCCCTCAACCAATCAGACACCGAAACAAATTTTTGTTGTAACACAAATATTGTCTGGGGTGGGAATAAAATCCGCGACCTCCCGGGCACAGTATAGCCCAAACGGACGGCTAACACCGCTCGACTACTGAGGTCGTCAACACGGCTACACATCAAGCTGTATATTTCCAGTATAAGCTGACCTCTCTTTGTACAGAAAACCTATACAATGTGAGATCAGCTTATACTGGAAATGTGTAGCTTGACGTGTGGCCGTGTGTACATAGTTGCATACTTCTTCGAAACAATCCTTGTCATAAATTCATTAAAACTGGTACAGTTAACTACAAAAGTTTATTAATAGATGTATTTCATAATATTTACGAAATACCATAACACTAAAACATCTTAGATTAAGCTAATAAATGTCTCTAAAAAATGTGAAACTAAACTTGTTATTGTAGGTTACAATGAACAGTCATAAAACACTTATTAATCCAATCTTTTTGTGTTAACATATTTTGTGATATTGAATCTGATTCATCAGCTTTTGTAGTTCACTGTACATAACACTAAACCCCATTTTTCAACAGCTAGATAACTTTAACTAAGGAGTGAAGCGAAAAACAAAAGTCAATAATTCTACATTAAATACATATGGATGTATTTAATGTAGAATTATTGACTTTTGTTTTTCGGCTTTCGACTTTTATAGGCATGGGCCTATCTAAAGGTTTTGCTATCTCAGCATTCTTGCTACTTGTTATAAAAGGACCCCTTTAGCCCCAAGTGGGTGCATCAATTCAACCCTTTTTAGTGTCCCACTGCTGGGCACGGGTCTGCTCTCAACTATCTTACGAGTTAAGAGAGTTTAGGCCTTAATCCACACACACTGGCCAAGGGTAGGTTGGCGGATGACACATTATGTCCTCAAATGATTAGTACTTAGACATGCTGGTTTTCTCACGATATTTTCATTCACCGATATTGAGCAGTGGCGATGAAACAATTCACGCAAAGATATGTGACCACGACCGGGAATCGAACCTGCGACCTTATATTTCTAAGGCGAGGCCAGTACCCTTGTACAGTTGCGCCACCACTGCTCAGTGGGTGCATGTCACCTGCTATCTGCTTTGCATCAGTGACTACAAAGGACATCATGTTACCTTTTGAACTAAATTTTAATGATCAAAACTTTGTGTAGCTCAATGTACTTACATAAATGAGATGTTTTCGTTATAAAATACATAGTAATTTAACATAGATAAAATACAAAACATTTATTTTTAGAAGAAATAAATATATAAGAAATAAATTTAAAATATTATTTATAGAAACTGAAATTATATTTAGAAAGCCTTTTTTTAATATAAACATTATTAACAAGTTTGAAGTCCATCATATCTTAATTAAGGCTAATTGAGTAGGTCAACCATAATTATGTGCGATAAGAGCTATTTTACAATGAAACTTTATTAAGAGTTGCGTCCTGATTTGTATCGGTTTTGAACTACAAGGAGTATTTGTTATCAGCCTACTAATTTTATAATAGTACTAGCTTTCCGCCCACAGGTCTGCCCGCGCGTATGACGGTTATCGCGCTAAACCTTTAAAAAACCTTTTCTGTGTAGTCGGGTAAAAACTATCCTATGTCCTTTCAAACTATCTTTATACCAAATACCAAAAAATCGCGACAGGCAGACAGTTTCTTCCGCATTTTTAATATTAGTAAGGCTTTTATGGGCGTCTCCATTAGCTTATTTTACTCAACTGCTGGTCGTAGGCAATGCACGCCGATGAGCACGATCTGTGGTTATCAGAGGTCATTCAGATCTTACCAGCCGCAGCCACCTTAAAGCGATTGCAATTCCACCTAATCTTCAGACTTCTGCTATAAATATAGCAGAATGTCTTAAGATTAGGTGGAATTCCATGAAATTAGGTGGAGTTCTAGTGGGAGAACTCTAGAACTTGTTTGCCCCAATGGTTGTTGTTATTGTTTACTACTCATTGCTTTTAATGGTCTGCTATATCGAGTTCTCTAGTTCTTTGTCAGGTCACTTGTAGGACACAAATAGCCGAATGAGCCATAAACATTTTTTTAAAGTCTTATAAACCATTATATTCCTCAACAGGATCGACACCTAACGGTCAAGTGAGGTCCGAAGCTATACGCCAACCACCGCCACACCCGCAGCAACCGCCGCCACCGCCAGTAAACCCTCCGCCACAAAACCCTCCGGCGCAGCCCCAAAGATCACCAGACAGGCCTCGACATGGCTCTAACGTTGGAGCACTGTCAGCTGCTTTATCTGAAGCGCTAGCGGGTAGGGATAGGGAGAATAGAGAGTTGGCAAGAGAGATATCGAGAGAGCCTCCAGCGAGGCCAGCTGTGAGAAGACAGCCTAGTGATATTAGGACAAGAGGGCCTCCGCCGCAGCCGCCTACACAGAAACATGCAATGCCTTTGGTAAGTCGATGACACTATAATTTACTGTGATGACTTTAAAAATGATAAATTAAGGTTAGATTAAATAAGGCACTCGAGCAGCCCATCTCTTTATAAGACTCCCGGATGGGGAACTGAGTTAATACGGTAAGTTTTTTTGACGGATTGATATTCAACTATGATATTTACTCCGCAAATAACTGCACCTGGATTAGGGGTCGCCACAGTATAACCTGCATCCCAGTTTATCAAAAACCTGGCAAACTAAATGACTCCAATCGTGTACTCGTAGTTGCCTTTCCTTTGGAATTGAAAGGGTCTGCACCTTCTAACTTTAGAATTACTCTGTCAGCTGAATCATAAATATGTCTATAAATATGTAATTGCATTAGTAGTGTTGCTACTAGTATTTTTAGGGACAGAGAGTGAGAAAGTGTCTTTTGGATATGTTGGAATGCTTAATGCTAACTTTCTACAGTTATTGTAAAAAGTATCATCATGCACGTATTTATGTTGGTTTAACCTTCGATTATTAGTGTGTACCGCTAGAACACTTTTGAAGCTAAATGTATTTGATTTATATTTATTTGCGGTGTCTCTAATCGCGTCATGTTACGTGATTCGAATAGTTAGTTATTTATTTATTTATTGGGGATATCCTTATTCCAATCCTTATACGTTTTCATATCTAATTGAAGCCGGCTTCTGCAGGAGGTGCAATTTTAAATAAACAGGAATAATGATCTAGATTCATCCTTCACCGGTAGACCTTTCTAGCTCTATAAATCGTCCCTGCTGCCCTGTTCCAGCTTGAAGCACGCCAACCTCCTTGCTAATTAACGATGTTTATGGTGTGAATTTTACTGTTTTGCCTTTTTTCCTGTATGCCACTATCAAATCATTTGACAGAGACAAATCATAGATTAGCTATTCACACCTTAAAAATAGCTTATTAGTAGGTACCTACTTGGGTATTATTGTTTTGTTTAGATGGCCGGTGAGATTAAAATTTTAGGAAGGAAAAGGCTAAAAGTTGACCTAAGCTGTATAAAGATTACCGCGATATTATCATTAAATCATGAGTTCATGACATTGAAATTCTTGCAGCCGCCATTCTTTTAGTTTGATTATTATCCGCCCACGTTGTAGTTAAAATCGAAATATCCTTAGCGGGATGCCGGCACGTGCCATAAAAAAGTTAAAATAGCGCCATGTGGGAGGTATGGAGTCGATGTGTCAATGTTTATTTTGTACAAAGAGTACCAAAGCGGAGTTTATTGATAGATCTGTTGCATTTTTGTGCGGCAGTTGCTTAAAGTAGGTAAGTACCTATTTTGGAAAACATCGCTTAAAGCTGTGGTTAGGTTTCTTGGAGGACTTAATATTATCTGGAAGCGTAGTAATACAATTTGATTTGTCCTAGAAAAAAAAATCTTTTAGTTTTCTCTCATCATCACCATCACCATCATCATCATCATCACCATCATCATCATCACCCTATTTTAGTTTACTGCTGGACAAATGTCCTCTCCAAAGCACGCCACTGAGTACCTAGGATCTGCGGCTACTTTAATCCAGCTGTTACCTACCAGCCAAGAGATCGTCATTTTCCTTAGTTTTAAGAGTGTCCTACGCTACGTTTGCCCATCCGTGGTCTCCTCCACTCAAGTTTCTCGTTAGATGCGTGTTTAGACTTCTGTGGGTATTTGTTCTAGTAATTCCGAACCAGTATTTATTCTAGTGTACCTAACAAAAAAAATAAAAAATTAACACAGATTCTGGTATAAATAACTTTATTTTCTTAACTTTATCTGTAACCCCTTCTGTTCGCGCAAGAAAACATGTTGGAAACACACTCACTTATCTCTATCTTTTAGGGATGAGTAGAAAGATAGGCAGTGCTTGTGACAAGTGTTGTTGCACAGTGCAAACGCACAGATAGTAAACCCCAAATAGCACGTTTGTAAACCAAAAATAGTAAATTTGTAGTTAGAGAAGATCACCGATCACTAGACACCGCATAGCTGGGCTCCCGCTCTCGCCTAGCTCATGTCGTAAAACTACATATCATTCGAGCACAAGTTAATCTTGATCGGTTCGTTCAGGGTTAAAACTTGAACGGACCAATCAAAATGAGCTGTCTTCCCCGATGCCCTGCCAACTTTGACGGTTATACTTTAATACAATATTTGAACAAAATGGCGTCTAGTAGGCGATGAAGAAGATTAAAGCATTTGTAAGAAAGAGTTAATGGTATAATGATGTAATAGCTATAGTTTTATCTTGATTTTGCAACACAATATGCGACAGATTACAAGGTCAACCAGAAGCCTTATATGGGTTCTATAAGAGCCAGATTTAGTTGATTTTTATCTGCAGATTATGTGTGCCCTGCTCACGAATGAAATTATCTTTTTTAAAGTCAAAGCCATGACGATGACAATGACATCGTTACTAAGACTGACGAAACGACTACTTCTTAGATGTGAACAAAATCTCATTCTCTCAATGACATATTCCTTCATTCATCGTAAAAAGTCATTTAAAGAAATTGTCCTAAAATCATATCAGAATTGTGTTAGTATACTAGTGTATCTCGAAGGGCAAGCTGAAAGAATTTTCTAGTTTCACCTTTCCGCGGGAGACCTTACTAGCTCTGAATAGTCCCTGCTGCCCTGTTCCAGCCTAAAACATTTGCTAATAGTTCTGTCTAGAAGGCAAGGTGGTGAGATAAAAAAATAAAACGTGCAATAGGAAGAAACAGGCTAATAGATACTCATTAAATAAGAAACTGATTGACTATTGACACACCAACGCATAGCCCATTTGGTCCCGTTTGGTCTAGTTAGAAACTCCAAATTGGCACATAGTTTGGTAATGATCAGCCAAATACCAACCCAAGGCGTTGGAGTCTATTGAAGTGCGAGCCAAGAGGCCTAAGGCGGAACCTCAATTAAGGTAAATGGGGTTCCGCTTTAGGCCTCTTGCGGGGTAAATGATTTACCCCACCCCGTGTGTCGTGTCGTGTCACGTCACAAGCCTTCAAAGACCCATACGTGTCGCAAGTGAGGCTTTAACCATAGTAAATGTACGGAACCGATAAGGCTTGTGGTGCGACACGACACATGGGACAGGATAAAATATGTGTTTCCGCTTTTATTGGCAACGAATCCCTCGTCAGGACTGAATCGTAAAGCCTCGAGTATTGTCGCAGGGCTGTTAGTCTTCCGATGTTCTATCGGATACATTTCGGAGAGTGTGCGTTGAACGCAAGTAAACTGTGATTTTACACCTGCGTTTCGTGGCTAGACAAAAGAAAGTATATTCGACAAATTCTGCTTCCACTCAAACAAATGCAAATAAGATTAAAACTGGAATTATAATTAGGTACGAGAGAAACTTCAAACCACAAAATATTGTTACCGCGACTAAGTCTGTTTGAAAGTAAAAGTTATATTAGATTCAACTATGTTTGATTTTTATTCACTAAATGTTCCTTATTTTTAGAACCTCTCTCACTCCTTTACCCTTATTCAGACTACGTTTGGCTAATCAACAAACACGTGATAAGGATTTTACCGCGTTTTTTTAATTTCATATCCCGACGTATAGTCTTTTCAGACTTCATGGTCACGAGAGGGACAAGGTATTTGATAATTATAACAACGTAACTTTAACTTATTAATAATAATTATAACAACAACTTCAATTCGCACTTTTAATTGCCTTCAGTTTCATTTGCTGTGCTGTACGGACTGCTGAGCAATCAGAAAATTCCCAGTACTCTTTAAATCCTAGATACATCTTCAATAGGCTGATGATGCCATTACTTTTTGTTAGCGAAGTGGCAAATAAAATACCTACCTACACTATCACATTTTAGACGAACCATATCAAAATGCCTAACTATATTCCCGTACCTAATAAGCTTAAATCTCATTTTGGAATGAAAACTAGAGTCAAACAAAAGTTGGCTTACCAATTTGAATTTGTATAAAACTTTTTTACAAATACTTGATAATTAGACACAACCTAAAGTTGAAGGGAAACTTAAAGAGAAACGTACTCTTTAGTAAATAATAAGTAAGTAATATTAAAACAATTAAAAATCCCAGAAATAGTTTCCATTATTGTATCATTAGTGCCGTGACTGCACTGCTTTAATTACGAACTCGACTCCATAATTAATTCACACAGCACAGATAAACAAATGACGACCATGATTTGTCATTCGTTTTTTTTTACTTTTTATTATGGTCAAGGCTCTCTGGTTGATTGTTGCTCTCAAACAAGGAATAATTATATTTAAGCTTAAATTAAAATTGTATATAATTTGTAGGTACAGTTAGCAACAAAAATCGATAAAAAAGACTTCAACAATTAATTGATAAAAAATAAAAGGTATTTAATATTATTTATGAAGTTGTTGAATAATGTGATTAATTTAACTGTAAATTATTCGTTTGTAATTTAACTGTTACCTTTATTCCCTGTTCTTTTTTGCAACTGGGTCCCTTGTTTCTATTCTCTTCTCTCTAAGTCTTAAACGTAAGCAGCTATTTAAATAATCAAATTTTCACCACTGACTTCATATTTAGGCTACGAATAATAAAAGTAGTATTTAGGTATGAAATTTTATCAGACAGATTTGTAGAAAAAACGGCAGTATTGTTTACCGCCGTTTTCTTACTATTATCTAATTCAAACTATTTACCAATCTGTAATTAAATTACCAATGTGAATGGTTGCTGGCAAAATAATCAAGCCAAGTTTAACCTTATTATAGCACTGATTAGTTTTCAGCACGTTGTTAAATGTTATACACAAAGCCACAATTGGTCTGTTAATTGAATCAACGTTATATAATTATGCTGTAACATCCTTTTTGCGATCCGATCCAAAATCTGGTTCTTTATTACTTTTAAAATTAATTGAAGCAACTCATTCGTAAGAGTTTGCTATTTCACCATCATACTTATGTAGTACTCCCGATGATGTAAACTGTCATCAGACTATAAAATTTGGTATGAAGGTCAAAAGATAAACATATGGTACACACGGCTATACATCAAGGCATACATTTCCAGTATAAGCTGACCTCTCGTTGTACAGAAATCCTATACAATGCAAGATCAGCTTATACTGGATTTGTATAGGTTGATGTGTAGCCATGTGTTCATGGCAAGTGAGTTCAGTTTCTATCTTTAACCTCTACCTCCTAAATTCATCTTATTTCAACGTTCAATTTCAACGCCCGTGATAGGAGAAGAGACTAGTAATTCTGCAAAGTAGATAGAAATTATTGATCCTACAGATCCAGCGGTTCTGCTTATTGGTGTGTTTTAAAGCGATCATGATTCTAAACATACCATACGCTACAATTTGGGAATAGGGGCACTATCGAAATATCTTAAAGATGTTGGTGTTTTTTATTGCCCGGGTTTCTTCTAAAGTTTTTATTAGTTTCAATTATTGTAATGAATGTAAATTAACTTGACTTATACTATCTTCAAAACTTAGATATCAAACAAATTCCAGATAAGACCGATAAAACGAGAAACAATGCTACAAGCAAAGTGTTATCTAAGATTATCGTCTGAGCAACAATCTACGAATCTTGTCAAATATACAGTGTATTCTTATTTCTAAGATATTAATATTATCTGATGTATGAATATTGGAGATAAATAGACGTACCTATGTGTCTTTATTCTCACGCTGACCGTCATATAAGTATATCATTCTGACGTTTATTTTCAAAAACATTACGTATCTTCTTGAAATTGTTTAACTTTTTCTACAACATGCAGTGAAATAAAATAATTTGTCTGGAAACAGACTACGAAATGCTAAGACAAGGTTGTGTAAAAATGGTACGGGTAATTTTGTAAATTCAGATGTTTACAAAAGTCATGCGAAGGTAGTGCGGAAATTTAATAAAATATCTCACAATATTCCTGAATTTAACAATGGTTTAAAATAGTGTGTTGGTGTGTCATTATATAATTAGTATTCCGTTAGTAACCAGTTAGTGGTCAGTCCTTTTGCCCAATGAACTGAGTGAGTAATCCGCATATATTCTACCTTGATTATTCCGTGTGGTATCAATTCAGAATCCTAATGAGGTTTACTTTTTCTACTGCAATTTCAAACTCGATATGATTAAACATAACCCTAATGTTACATTAAACAGTGGCGAATTCATAATTATTATTGAATTCACCGCTGTGGAGGAAATAATTAGGGCTATGTTTAGTCATGATGAGTTTATTTACAACAGAAAACGTTAAATTGTCAAGCAAAGTTTGCATGGAAAACGTTAAACCTCGACTCGACATCCTAAACAGCGTCCAACAATTCTTTTGCATCGCTGATATCTTTATTTCTGTGTTACTGATTTTATGGTAACTATTAAGATTTATAAAACACAATCTAGCATACTCAATTGTAACCAGTCGAATGTTTCCATATCATAAATTCTAAAACGGATGTTTCTCAAGAATAAAATACATTAATTTAGAGTTCGTTTACCTAAATTAATTCTTTACAACGTGACAAATAGAAAGGTATTGATTTAATTATCTAGTGCAGTTTTATGCTGTCCGTTATTTTAATAGCCTTGTGCAAGAAATAAGATAACTTCCTTCCTTACATAGAGTTAGTATTCATTTCTTGTTGCCATTGTACCTACCCTACTTCCTCCTCCTTCTAAGTTCAGTCTGGATCGTGCTTTAGAGGTTTTCCTAAAGTACTTACTATTTCGGACCCATCTTGATTGAAAATCCTGTCAATTCAACCAGTTAGAATTCTGAACCATGGAGACTTAGCATGATCTTGATTGAAAATCCTGTCAATTCAACCAGTTAGAATTCTGAACCATGGAGACTTAGCATGGATCTTCTAAGTATACTCGTAGGTTTTGTTTGGCACCTATTGGGTGCGAAACCCTGGCAATGAAAAATGTTAATTGTAGGTATTAGTCATTGGTGTCAATGTAAAAACTCGCCTTCGTTAAGAATATCAATAGATGAATCATTTAATAGTGTATTTACATTTTTATTACTCGTTTAGATGATTTAAATAACGAAGTACGAAACGATTTTAATAGTTTTATTTATTAACTTCGATTGGCGAATAAATAAATATGGATTAAAAATTAAACGAAAGAAGAAGTGTGCTTGTGCTATTAGTTGAATTATTTACATGAAATGTATGTATTTATATTTGATTACATTACATTACGGTTTGAATTTTTTGATGTTGACTGTACATTCGAATTGAAAGTGAAGTTTTTAAGTGCTACCTACCAATCCATAGGTGGGCAGTAAAGGTCCATCGTGGGTCGAATTTTGACATCTTTAAATTACTGGGTGTGTTAATAGCGTGTACAGACGACAAAAAATATCTGTAACGTTCCTATCTGCACAGTTTGTTAATTTTTATTTGGGTTTGTTAATGCATGAAATAATAGTAGACGTCTGCGATAGACTAACTTGTACTTACTTTGAAACAAGTTCAATTCAACTCAATTTATTTGCGAAAAATGGTTATGAACAAAAGATGTTCCAGTATTTAGCTAGGTTCCGTAGTATACTAGTTCCATCTATATACTTAAATAATTAAAATATATATTATTCCATAACTGGACCGATATGAATAATTCTTTTTTGTGTGGTTCATTGTTGTCAGGAAAAGATATGTAAATTGTAAATGAAGATTTAAAACATGTACTTACACTATCCATGCGAAGCTGGGTCCGGCAGCTAGCTAGATAATAATCATTAAGAAAAGCTTTTTCAAGCGCATAACCTCCTAACGACTGCACCCAATGGATTTTTTTTTCTTGTTTTGTGCTGAAATGAAAATGAAATGAAGTCTTTGTTGAAGAAATTGTTGTCAAGACAAAGTGATAACGTAAAAAGGAAAAAATATGATGCAAAGTATTTCAAATTGGGGTCTGTATCACCCACGCCAAGCTGGATCAGTTTTAGTTAAAGATTTCCAGTTTAACAATTTACAACCTACGCTGCCGCCAGATTGCAGTAACTTTTATTGTGCGAACTGCCAAGTTGTGGAATTCGTTGCCGGCATCTCTGTTTATATCTATGTTCCCGATAGCTATAATCTACCTGTCTTCAAGTCACGAGTGAATCGGTATTTATTAGGCAAGCGCGTTCCATCGTAGACTGCAACATTGCTTCACATCAGGCAAGTTGTGGTCAAGCGCAAACCTATTAAGGATAAAAAAACACCGACGATAAGGTTTTTGCTGTTGACTGTACTTTGAATTGTAAAAGTATTATGTAATGTCTCTCGAGCCGGTTCACCTTGCTCTTCCAACACACATCTTTACCGAAGTTAGGGAATTTTTGTTTTGTACCAATTAAGAAAGAAGCTACAGTCCAGTAAGGGCCCTATTCTAAATTAGAAACCGAGTGGATATTATTTTAGAAAG
Organism: Meganola albula; assembly: GCA_936450015.1. Lineage (NCBI taxonomy): Eukaryota > Metazoa > Arthropoda > Insecta > Lepidoptera > Nolidae > Meganola > Meganola albula. Next base: position 3,035,113 of record OW388155.1, on the reverse strand, counting down.
GACTTTTTAAAACGCGAGCAAAGCCGCCGGCATCCGCCTAGTGTGATAATAAGGTGGTAACCACAATGATTCATAACACTTATATAGTACAAATACCACATAAGGTACCTTAATATCAGTGCAACACCATGCCGTCAGAAGTGTCATTGAGTCACTATGACTAACTCAGATCTGTGAGTCAGTCGAGAATCTGGGCTAATATTGACTAAATAATTGTTTTGTATGTTTGTACGTACTAATATTGGGAAATGCCAGACCTATTGTGCTATACTTGTTAACACGCGGAAAACATTATTAACAAGGGGTTAATATGTTTTAAGGTTAGGTTAGGACTCTGAACTGGTATAGCGCGCGTTCTCCTCTGTCGAGGTACATGAACAGTTTGTACGCATAAATTGTTCATGTTTTGTGTTAGTGTATAGTTTTTATTTACGTGTGCATTTGTAGAGTCGGTTCAGATTTTACATGGTGCTGTATAAGTGGATACGTCGTCCCCCCCCCCCCAAAATCTGGTAGAAACAATTTATTACTATAAGTTGCGTATGAGTTCCTCTTGTGTTTGCTCTAAGGATTAGTTAGTTTAAATCTGTCCGTAATTATTACTTATTTTTAAATTAATATTTATTTAGATTAACTGAATATTTGACTAAAGTTTTTGATTTTGTGGCCTCAATGTTTACTACAAAACGTTTTGCGTAATCGAGTTTATGAATCACAAAGATTGTACACTAGGGTTTAGCTGTTATCTGTGTATTGTGAAGTTATCAATAATTTACTATGTTGCAATCATGGTTACTTACTTTTCTAACTACGTATTTCGCAATTAAATTTCTTCCTACGTGTTTCTCAAGTACAAGTCCGTAGTCGACTGCAGACTGCAATAGCAGACTGTGTGTCACTACTGGGTCCCTAGACAATGTGACAAAGCGATAACGAAAAATCGAATAATGTATGGGATTTGACATTCTACCTTCGAAAAGTCACGTGACAATCTCATGTCAATCCCATGTATTTTGTTCTTTTAGATCTTTCATTAACTATAGCTTAAACTTTATTTATGTCACTTTATCTAGCCCCAAGTCTCGTGCTTTAGACATTGATCTCTAATAGACATAAGTCGATAAAAAAATATTATCATCATCCGCCTTTTCTGGTCCACTGCTGGCTTCCCTAAGGCACGCCACTAAGTATGGTCCGGGCTTTCCTCATCCAGTTCTTGCCGGCCCTGCTGAGATCGTCACTCCACGTAGTTTTAGGACGTCCTACGCTACGTTTGCCAATTCGTGGTCTCCACTCAAGAACTATTTAAATTCAGCGGTTGTCGGTTATGCGGCATATATGACCGGCCCCTGCCACTCCAGCTTAATCCGGTGGGCTATGTCGATTACGTTAGTTCTCTGTCGGATCACTTCATTACGAATTCGATCCTTCTGAGAGACTCCGAGCATAGCCCCTTCCATAGCTCGCTGAGAAACTTTGAATTTAAGGAACAGTCTTACCGTGAGTGTCCGCGAATGTCAATTGAAAATCATCATTCTATTTCGACATTTGTCTAGAGATAAATGTCTAAATCGAGAGAATCGGAGTCCATGTTTCTATGCAATTCTTTCTAATATCTTCCGCAGCTAGTGGCACGTCGGGTCGCTATATTTCATAGAAAAACATAGAAACCAGCAGAGTGGCGGTGGCGCAGCGGTATCAGGCCCGCCTTTAAAATATAAGATCGCGAGATCGATCCATAGTCCATCCACACATCTTTGTGTAAATTGTTTCATTGCCGCTGCTCAATATCGGTGAAGGAAAACATCGTGCGGAAACCGGCATGTCGAAGAACTAATCATTCTAGGATATGTGACATCCACCAACCCGCACTTGACCAGTGTGTGAATTAAGACCTAAACTCTCTCAACCCGTAAGATAGTTAAGAGAAGACCCGTGCCCGTGTTAGTTATGAGAAGAAGCAGTAGGACACTAAAAAGGGTTGAAGTGAATGATGTGAACATAGAAACCATCGGTATACTGGGCAGACGCGTTCCATCGTAGACCACATCATCATTGCTTAACAACAGTATTTTTTTTAGTCAAGCCTATTTTTGGATTTAAAAAAAGTTTCGAGGCACTAAATCTGTATACTATACTATGTATGACACTTACTGCACAAAACCTTGTGACAATATTTTGGCCCTACGCCAACGAACAGTCTTTAATTTCCTCAAGAGTACTTGTAACTTTGTATAGCATCATTAAACTTGATATATTGCGTGGTAATGACAGGCAATTAAATTTGTTCAGTATTTTTTTATATCACAAATTCAGATTAATAAGAATTTGTACCATCAGCGGCTACTAGTAAATGTCTTGCAAGACCAGAGGCATCATTCGAGTTGCCGACGTTTTAGACGATTGTCCACCGCTAACTTCGAGTAAACTAAGTTAGTTTAGCTTAGTTTACATCAGTGGCGAAGGGTGGAAGTCTGAAAAAGGGAAGCCGGAGCAAAAAAGTTCCTAAATAAGAAAATAATATCTCTTCACTATCGTCACCGATCGTTTTTACACTTGATGCTATATATGATATTTAAAACTTTTAGGTGTTACATAATATTGAAATAAAACTACTACTACTTTTTTAGACGTCAAATACCTCAGTCCACCCGTGAACATGAAGTCTGAAAAGACTTTGAAACGTCGGGATCTAAAATCTAAAATAAACCGCGATAAAATCCATTAAAAAGTAGTTTTATTTCAATGTGTGATATTCGCGTAAATCTAAGACAATACTATGTTACATAATATTTATTAAGTACGTGTAATATTAACAATTTTCTAAAGGGAAGCCGATAGGAATCTGCTTGTATGGAACCTTCGCTACTGGTTCACATAGCAGTCCCTTGCATGCTACGCCAGCGCTAAGAAAAATAGCCCAACTAAGTCAAAATAACTTAGATATGTAAATCCGAAACTGAGAGCTAAACTAACGACCTCTCACCCCTTAACCTTTCCCCTATGGTGTCTTACATTAAGGTGGTTTGTACAAAGAGTGGTTACAGGCATTTAGCTTGTTTCTCGGTGACGGATGACAATATGCCTAGATTAGCTCAGCTTAGTTCACTGAGCTTAGTTTTTACTTAATTTAGCTGTCGGTGGTCCATCGGGCGATCTTTCATTAGATGTCCACTGGCCTGGCTACCTTAGTCACACCCAGGAACACTATCAAAATTTATTGCACTACGTGTATTCTGTAAGGTGGAAACTCCCTACTCGTGCTGCCCTTACAGCGAAAAGAATCGCTGTACCCTACCTCTCTTTAAATGTAATGATGATGTCATCATGTAATGAGTCACTATAAAACCACAAGAGAAAGATAGTATTTATAGCAACAACCACATTGTTTTATAGGTTTCCTAGTTTTATTTGTTAATATCTAGTTATAAATATCTTCTACCCCTTATTACGGCCACGATGGCCAGTTTAAGCTGATAAGCATGGGACACGGGAAATTTTTGTGCACAAGTGGATGTGCAATACAGGTGTACTGCAGTCACTATTTCTTTAATCTCAAAGAGACCGGTAGGAGATCCGAGGAACGGAGGTGCTACACCATCAACTTCTTCACTTCAGACTCCTAGAGAAATTGAAAAGGTCTTAACACTGTTTTTGTTGGGCCGAGGATTCGAACTCGCTGCCTTAGCGAGCACGCTATCCTCTACGCCAACGAGACATTTACAGGCAGTTGCAGTTCCTTTTAATTTTCTACCTTAAATATTAATACCAAGTAATTAAAACCACAGGATTATAAATATCAAATGACCGTTAATAGATACATAATAATTCCCATTGTAAATACGTCAATGTTTTCCATTTACGTATGTTGCATTAGCTATACCATTGCTTCCCCAATATAATACGCTAAAAATAAAACAATTATTAGCTGTACATAAATAGGTCACGAGGATATCCTCGTGTATTCTGATATGGGTTTAACCTACGCTTCCAGGCAGTTAAACAAATTCGACCTCATTCGTTCGTTCACTGCTGTGTATGAATGTACATCCTGAAAATGAGTCCCATTCTATAAAAAAAACGACATTAATTGTTCCAGGTCCCTAGAAAAGTGACATAGCGAAGCAATAACGAAAAATCGAAAAGAGCAAAATGTAGGAATTTACATAAGATTGTGACGTGACATTTCGAAGGTGGTCAATCCAAATTACTATAATCAATCCAATAGTACTTATCTCATACTCGTAAAGCTACCAGTAGCAAAATCAACTTATTATCTCTATCTATTCCTTACTTTTAATTTTTTCTTCAAAAGTTTATGTATATTTACGAAAATAGCAGTGGCGAAGAGTCCATATAAGCCGATTCCAATCGGTTTCCCTTTAGGAATTTGTCAACCGTACTATATCGTCATTGCTTATCATTTAATATTCATCGCCTAAAAGTTTTAAATATGAGGTGGTTGTCGCCATAGAAACATCGGTGGCAGTACCTAGTAAAGAGACATTATCTTCTTAGGTGAGAACTTTTTTTCTCCATCTTCCCTCTTTCAGATTTTCACCCTTCGCCACTGGTATATTATATGATATTTTTTCAAGCTAAATTATAATTTCTATCGTTACAGAGTTCTTCAGACTCGGTGCTGACAAACAACTCGGTGCTAGACCGCATCAGCAACCTCCAACAGCAATCGGATCACGCAGGGGCGCAACATGTCTCCTCAACTCTACATAGGAACAAGAGCTCGCTCCACAGTACGAGCCCGAGCGCGCTCGGTAAATACCAACGGCACGGTAATGTGGATATCTGACTGGCCTGTGACTAACCTGGTTGGATAACCTCGAGTTACCAGAATTAGGGACTTTTAGTCTATTATTCTTATTGGTCTAAGCGAAGGCTTTTGATAAATATTATAGAAAACAAAGGCCGTAGTGTGAGTTTTCTAATCTACAAGGATCGCCCACTAAAATCGTTATATTTGTACCAATAATATGAATAAAAAACATTATTCAATATATAAATATATCGTTTGAGATTTGATAATCTTTGACGGTACCAAGTGCTTGTGAAGAACTAACATTGTTTACAACGTCTTTCCCTGTTGCAATATTAATATCCTTTTACACATTAGCTAGCAAATCCAGTCTGAATATAGTTCTTTCATTTTTTCGAGTTCGAGACCACTGCCTCAATTTGTAGGGCCAAAATTGTTTCTTTTAGCATGTGATCAGCGGTAAAAAGCTAAATGGATACTTTTATATCATCATACAAAATTAATGATTTCTAAAAACAAACGCTGAATCGCGCTAAACAGGCGCAGTTAATCATAAATATCAAATTTGAGTTCCCTGCATGCCTAGTGTGAGTTTTTAACCTTGTCATAGAATTTTGCGTAAACTTAATTTGTATTAAACCATAACACCGCTGTCTAGTGACTTACTAAAATAATCAATTTTTGCTGCACAAATTAACGTTTAAGTTAACTCGATTCTGTGGGTAGGATAAAAAAAATACTACGCTATCTGGTTTCTATAATGTTTATCGAAAGCTTCTGCTTAGTCCAAAGAGAAAAAATGACATTTTATGTTGGTTTTGGATATAGTTTGTGTGCAGGTAATCCTGAAGTACGGGATGAAATATATTTTTATGTTTTTCTAATGTAACTAACAATGATTCTTTGTTTTGTCGTAAATTACCATAAATTACTCCGAAGATTTCGACAAATCTTTTGAGGCAGTAAGTTTCGGGGACGATAACTGGATCTAACTAGGTGTCATTGCCAGGAAACCTGGCATTGGCAATGTTTTCTGAATCTGCGGAAACATTATTATCTGCGGTTATTCATCTCAATTCTTATTTCGTTGTTTCTGACAGTGCATTTAGCGAAGCATAGTGTGAGAGTTTTTTTTTAAATATTGCTGGTTTGGTTTCTCATGTGGTCTCAGGTTCAAATCCTAAATAGTGACTTAATTTTGTTTTTTTTTATTACAATTTTTAAGGGTTTTTCAAAAAATATCAACGGTCACCACACATATTTATTTTGTACCCCTGATTTAGGAAGGTATTTTTTAGGCTCCATATTAATAGTAATGCAGAGTTATAAATATAATATTAAATAGAACCCTGATTGGTAACAATAATTTGGTTAAACTATTTCAGTTAGATACTTTAAGGGTTATTCCCCACTTAGTTCTAGTAATAAATAAGTCCGAAAGTCACCTCACGTGTTATTTTACCACATTGCAGGTGGTAGCATGACCTCTCTATCATCACAATCTCCCACACCCTCCCCCGCCGCGTCACACTCCACATCGGACCTGAGCGAGCGGCCCGCGCGCATCAACCACGGCAAGCCGAACCTCGCGCCCAAGCCGCCGGTACTGGCGCCCGACACGCGACCCTCGCCACCGCCGAAGAAGTTGATCACTAATGGAAAGGTTGCGGCGCGGACGCAGAGTATGAGGGCACCTAGGTATGTTGGCTGCGAAAGTAACTCTGTCTGTTATGCTTTCACGCCTAAACTATTGAACTGATTTGGTTGAAGTTTGATATGGACATAAAAAAAAAGAACATTGGCTACTTTATATGCTGATAGCTTACTATAAGCTTCCAACCGCAGCTTCGCCCATTAAACAGTAACCTATGTACTATGCCAGTTTTGGTATGAAAGTTATTAAATAAACTTTAGCATTAATGTTATTGGTTATACGTTATGAAAAAAAAAAACTTATTAAAATCAAAATTAGTCTACTAAACATATTCGTTGAAATGTGAATGATATCCACCTCTGTCTACACCATGTAATACAGGTCTTGTGTACTAGCTATGTAACGTTATTATCTTCACCAGGTCACCTCCAACGTCGCCATCATCTCCTCAGTCAACAGGCACGAGACCTTTCAACTTACCGCCAGCACCTCTCAACCCGCCGATCGGTACCAAGAACCCCGCTTCACATTTTGGTATGCTTATTTTTTGTTTATTTTATACCAGCTGCTCCAGTGAAACTCGTACTAAATATTTCTCACCGTTTAAACCTTCCTTGGACCTGTACGCCAGCCAAATCGGTTCAGCCGTTCTCGAGTTTTAGCAATACAAACATCCGTCAATTCATTTTTATATAGAGACTACAAAATAAAACTACTTTCTGATCGATAATTCCACGTGAACGCGCTTTGCTTCCACTTTTGTTGTGCGAAGTGTCAAGTTGTGGAATTCGCTGCCGGCATCACTGTTTCCCAATAGCCAACATCTGCCTGTCTTCAAGTCACGAGTGAATCGGTATTTACTGGGTAAGCGTGTTCTATCGAGACTGCATCATTGCAAGATGTGGTCAAGCAAAAGCCTATTATCTATACGGTATGAAAGTGTTTTACCTCTGTCAAATGATCTAAAATTGTAATTCAGGAGAAAAATAACTAACCGTATAGCAATAATGTACGGTATATATTTATATCGTTTATTAGTAAGGCTTTCCGGCCACGACCGTTTTGTGACTGACTACGCGTGGCCTTGAATTTTGAATTGAGTTGCACAAAATCGGTCATAATAATCGGTGGTAAAATTGGTCGTGTGTGAGTAGCGTAACGGGGATAGAAAGCTGCAAAAGCTAAAGCATCAATGAAATGTCACTATTCAGTCGTATGTCAATGTTCTAATTAAATAAAAGAAGAAACTGACTGACTGACATATCAACGAAGATCCCAAACCGCTGGGTCTGGAGACTCCAAATTTGGCACATAGGTTCCTTATGGCGTCTAGGGGTGCACTAAGAAAGGATTTTTCAAAACTCACCCTTTAAGGGGGTGAAACAGGGTTCCAAAGTTTGTATGGAGTAACAAGATTAGTGAGACCAATTTCGCGGGCGAAGCCGCTGGCGGAAGCTAGTTATATATAATTTATCACTTTCCATCTACGTTATCGCTATTGCTATGTGACTTTGTTTATGTTCCCTGGTCTCTTTAGTACCACCTAGTTAAATACATTCCGCGAAGTCTGAGTTGAGCTTTGCGTATGTGTGTGCACATTTATAGTGAAGGTGTGATGTGTCGGCATAGAGCCCGACGTGTTCTTTGCTTGCTTAAAACCGGTTTTTACTTTTTGATAATCGGCCTAAGGCGCGGTGCGTCAACTTGTAACAAATACAGCCTTCATCCACCGTTTCTAGTTGCTGGCCATTCTTAAGTTTCTTTTTTTTTATATAAATGTTTCCAAATTCAAAATTAATTTTATTATTTTGATATATCACTCAATACTCAATACTTTATTTGTTTACTTTTTTTTATTACTCTTTGAACTTGAAGTCTAACGGGCCACTGGATCTCGTGTCCATATTTTAACACTATTTTTGTAATATATTTGTATATTTGTCTCTGAAAGGTATTGAAAGTTAATTCTAAAGTGGTAACTGTTTATTTCTATTCTCTATGTGTGGGTCTAAGTTACTTTACCCACTACCGTCTCCAACTCAAACAACTTATCACTGATCACTCTCACAAATGCAAAACTCAGCTTAGACCTGTATGAAAGTGTAGAAAGTAAGCAGCGATGTATGTGTGCAGGCACGCTCCGTGCGGTGCGCGTGCTGCGCGCGCCTGGCGTGTGCCCCCCGCCGCCCCCCGGCGCGTGCCCCCCGCCGCCCCCCGGGGCGCCGCCCCCGCCCCCCGCGAGGCACGCGCAGCCCCCCCCGCCGCCGCCGCACAACAGGCAGACGGTACGTGACACTGTCTACTACCTCCCTTACACACAGATCCCACCCTTACAATTTTACACAGTCAAAATTGAAATCTTGTAAGAAAAATGTGCCCCAACGGATTATTAAAATTTGATGTCTCTCTCATCTCCTAACATAATTATAAAAAAACAGCAATACGCAGAGCAACGGTGATGCAGCGGTACGGGTTTCGCCTTAGAAATGTAAGGTCGCGGGTTCAATTCCTGATCGTGCCCACACATTTTTGTGCGAATTTTTTCTTTGCCGCTGCTCAATATCGGCGAAGGAAAACATCGTAAGGAAGACATATCGAAAAACTAATCGAGGATACATAGCTAGCGTGTGTGGTTTGAGGCCTAAACTCTCTTAACGCATAAGATAGTCGAGAGAAGACCCGTGACACTAAAAAGGGTTGACGTGACACTAAAAAGGGTTGACGTGACACTAAAAAGGGTTGACGTGACACTAAAAAGGGTTGACGTGACACTAAAAAGGGTTGACGTGATAAGATTCGTGTCCAGCAGTAGGACGCAAATTTGTATTAGCCTATTAAAGTACATACTGTACTAAAGAAAAAATTGTATAAAATTTAGCCATTTACTGAAAACCACGAATTGGAAGACTGGCCTATAATCATGCTTAGAGGCATACTTTAGGCTGATGAAAGCTATTTGCATATTGTATTTACCAGATTATTTATGTTTTTATTCAAGCAAACTGCTTTCCAAAACTTATCAAAACAGCCGAACATTGCCACTCCACTCCTAAGTAGTTATCACTTCAAAATACCACTTATTATTCCAGAGTATGAACGGCGACGATAGCTCTGCGCCGTTACCACCGGTTCGCGGTTCATCAATGCGTTCCCTGGACTTAGAGGCAAGGTTCGCGGACAAATTCCAACCTGTCTCCATGTTCCCCAGTCCCGATCCCTTCTTGAGAATCGCCAAGGGCTACAGCAGCGCTACCGTCTCTGGTAAGTATGCTTAGGCAACACTAAAGTTATTTACCTTTCAAATGAGACCTCATAAAGGATTTATCTGGGTATGAAGGTGCTATTCAGAAGCCTGCTGAAAAAAAATTTGACTGACATCAGCCGCTAATTTCAATTTAAAAAACTTTGTTGGCTGGAGCTGTTTCCTTGCTTCGGAATAGCACTTTGTTTTTGTATTACAAACGTTTCGGATGCTGTACAGTATCTATAGTCACGGGGGGATATACATATCGACCTCAGCTATTAATAAAGTCGAAACTACAAAATCGCTACTTTTCAGTATGGGATAATAAAGTTTTATGCTCAATAGGACGCTCTTGGAACTTACGAACTTAATTAATCTTAATGGTATTTTGAAATTTGAAACTGCGAGGTATTTTAAGTCCTACCTGAACCTAAGTGCAATAAAACGTAAATTGTCAAAATGTAGTTCCGACTTTGTTAATAGCTACTGTCGATGATTACTTTTAAAATCTGGAAAAAATAAATTTTAACAGATTTAGACACTATCAAATCTGTTACAATTTATGTTTTCAGTAGAAGCCTAGCTTTATTGAAATCTAGAACAGATATGCTCTTGAATAGAGTTAATATACCTGCGACTTAATAATTAGAGTCTCGAAGAAAACAAACTGTCATTTTCGGACCAGTAAATATACTATCAATACCTATTAAAGATGGGTATTTGAGTTTTTATAAAACAAAGATTTCATAAAAATATAAGTAAATGTAGATTACGAGCAAAACGCACAAGCATGCTCTATTTAGTCATATTTTAGTTTAATTTGTAAGTGCAATAGGTACAAGTCGTTATAGACGAGCATAATATTAAGTAACATTTATTTAGTCAACTTCACATAAGGCTTCGTCTGACTGGGAGCGGATTTAGCGCGCGTTGAGTCAGTAACGCGTTCTAGACTATCACTGCATTGTGTTCTACTGAATATACCTGTTAAATACGTCCTAACTATACCGTATTCAGGGAGCCGTAAAATAAACGGAAAAACCATGAACCATTTTAATACTACTGAATTATAGACCACAGATATTGTGAACATTGTATATTAAAATGCGACGTTTTGCTATCGGTCGAGTTATATCCGCTTTCTTAGATATCGATCAACTTGTATGAGAAATGTTATTTTCTTTGTTTACACGTTGTTTCAAGCCCAAATGATATATTATTACAAAGGGTATAGAAGTAAAAAAGTAGCTTATTCAAAAAATATAGGTTTACGGTCTTATTCATAAAATTTTTAACATATCTAATGACTCGCTAAAGCATGATCTGACAAAGATAATCTTACTATAGCGGGCTGTTCGATGTGTTTAACCGCGTTGTGACACGCGCTAGACACAACGCAGCACTACAAAGGGACGTTTTAACTCGTCGACGCGTGCTAAAAACGCTTCCTATTAGACGAAGCTTTTAGAAAAATATATTAGGCATAGTTGAAATAATGTTATGTCAATTTTATAGTATAATATCTATATAATTTATGTATGTTGTATAAACTACTGTTTGGTGCATGGTTGGCATGCAGTCTGTTCTCAAGGAGACTGAATTCAAATTTTAAAGGCTCACGCATTTGTTAATTAATTTGGAACCTCTTTTACAATTATATTTCATTGATAGTTATATCGGAATAGTGGGACCACTGGGACATTATGGTTTCACTAAAAACCAGATCTTTTGTTAACATGTTTGTTGGTATCGCCACCTGGCTTGTCCCTAGTGCCTTAAATCTTTAAATATAATAGTGAATTTAAAATGGTCACATTAAAAGTAAATTGACAAATTCGTGAGTAAGATATGACTTATTTATAATTTTGTAGTAAAACTATTCTATTTGCTCTTTGCAATATTTTATTTAGTTACCTATGTTCCACGCTTCAGATTTTATAATTCTATTATAAATTATATTAACTCTATGTAAGTAATTAGTACATTTATTTTTGGGTATCTTTAAACTACAGTATTCTTTATTTTATTTTCTAAAATTGCATTTATAATGTCATTCCAGGAACATTATGGGTAATGGTTTAATTTATTGGTTTGTGTGAAAATTCAAAATCATTGTCACATACATTTCATGTTCAGAGCACTGGATACTAGGAAAAGGCGATGTCCATGAAAGGCGTCAAAATAAATTGAATGAAGCACATTAAATGCAGTGATAGAAGTGATATTTTATCTCTTTACCCAAAGCTCTTTAGTTCAAACGCTAGATTAAGTTTATCTTACGAATTCTTTTGACGTTTTATGCCTACAATAACTGTCAGAAATTCATAATTGTTCCTTATATAAAAGTAATGTCTATTGAAAAATTTCCCCTTAGAAAAGCCATACTTGAAAAAAAACAAACAAGTTAAATGCTTACGTATACGTACTCTGTGGTCATTATCTCTCTTTCCTTTTCACTGTAGCAGAAAGAGAGAGCCTGTCAAATGGGAATGTTTAAGATTCAAGTTTTCATTCAAAGTATAGTCTTTACCTAGAACTTGACTTTCTTTATCTGACGCTATCTGAATGAAAAATTCGGCAACTTCATTTTTATTAGGAGGTGTATTTTGTGCTCTGCGGTTTCATGAGTGGTTCAGATTCAAAACTCATTGGGTGTCAGTTCCGTACAGTGCTGCAATTATACGTCTATGCGTATGTTGCGAGGTTTAATAACCCTTGATGATTAGTAAGTATTATTGTGATTTCGCTTTTCCAAGATTTTGCGATCTTTGTCTGAGCACAGCCTTATTTATGGCACTGGTTTCGAACTGCGTCCCAATGTGTTCCTACTTCATAGTGTTCCATATTACTAACAAGATTATGAATGACATTTTGCTGTCAAAATACTGACTGTATTTTATTATTTACTAAATACCCCCATAATCAAAAAATCTTATGAGCCACTATAGTTAAAATGAATTTTGTCTCTTTTTTAAGACCCATTTTAATAGGTAATAGACCTATTAAAAACAAATTATAAACCTATTTTAGCTAATAAGAGCTTAAAAGATGTTTATGAACAAGGGGGTTACTCTATTTTTAGACATTTTTTTTAACTTCTTTTAATAATATCAATTAATTATTAAAAATAGTTCATAACTGTCAGTATTTCAATACATGCTCATTTCAATGCAATCATTAAAATCAATCATTCGATTAAAAACCAAATTATAATATAGTTATTCTTAATTAATTAACGTAGCGATTATAGTACGGACTTTTACCAATGTATGTGTTGAGTCATTTAGAATATATTTCATTATGTTTAATTATAATATTAATTATTATTTGTCAGTTGTTTAGTTATAGTGTTATAAGCTTGCACGAAATAACCTTGGATGGTTTAGGTTGATGTTGAAGTATGTTGTGATTATTTTATAGTGAGGTGCCATTACTGCAAATATTTATGCTATTGTACCTGTATCGCTTCGGCCGTATTCTTCCATTATTTAGCTGTTCAATAAATTGCTTAACTGCCATTACTAATTACCATTATTCATTGACTTTTTAAATTATGTCAATGCCAATGGATTCAAAAGAAAAAAAAAATGTTTTCTATTTTTTTTTGTCAGCACTTCGCGCCTCTATTTAATCTTCCAATTAGCTTTATAAATCTACTATTTTTATGCTGTTATTGCTCTAAAAAGCAAAAAGGCTAGTTTTTGGTCTAATTTTTTTAAGCATTTTGTTAGACTGCAGTTAAGAAATTTAGTGACAAGCAAACAATACGCTTTTCTCTGTATTGAACGCAACCGCAACTGGTATTGTGATAGTGATGTGTACGATGCGCGTTATAGTATTTATAATATAATTTTTAAATAAAAGAGTATAATTACCCATATGGTCTGCTTTTATTACCCTTATTATTTACATACAGTAAGTAGTATTTTGTTTCAGAACTATAAAGAGTTAGCAGACCTAAACTTTTTATTTGAAGGCTTTGTCTACAGTAAGCGTATGCGCGTGTCAAAGCGTTCTAAGACTTGTCGCGCTAGTGTTGCATTGTTTTACTGAATATGTCTATCAATGAAAAAAGTCGCGTATGGCGCTAGCTGTCAAGCGCGGACCGTTTGACATGCCTTGCTCGGGACGATTACGCCTTGATACGCACTAAATGCGCTTTCGGTTTATCGAAGCGTTTAGTTATATTCATTAAAATTTGAATCAATCGATATTGACGAGGTAATGTTTGTTATAAATATTATTTACCAATTTTTATAGTTTTTTTAATTAGTCTTAGAAATAAGGTTGCCAGATATTGCTCACCTACAAAATTATTTAATATATAGATAACTGGTAAACAGTGTAGATAAGTGCATAACCGTCATACTACAAAGTACTGCATGATGGGGTAAGTGTTATTTATCGTTTCTAGCATGACATCTTCATAGTTCATAGCCGTATATAAACCTATTCGCATGAGCTTTCGCATGTACATCACTAATTCATGCATACGTATTTATTTAGTTTATTATAAAATCATATAACAATATATTATTAACGTGTCACAAAGCGATGACTGTACGATTTATTTATCGGTTGACGCTAAATAAACGCGCCGTTGAGTTTAAATCACACAAGTGATATGTTCGAAAGCTCGTCTTACGACATTCTTCTACCTCTATCGTTTGTGGTTGTCAGGTAACAAGGCGCCCGCGCCGCCCCCGCCCGGCACCGTCACGTCTATCGCCGGCTAGCAGCCGCGCGGGGCGCCCGCCCCCCGCCCGCGCGCGCCCCGCCCCACCCCCGCACACTCCCCGCTCCGACCTGACACCGCCATGTCTCCGGCCTGCCCCTCCACAGTCACCTCCCAACCTACTACTGTCAGTGACTCTTCCCTATCCCGCTCGACCGTGTCTGCACCTTCCAACGACGCTTTATCCTCCCGCCTAGCTACTACTTCTCCACTCAGTATCGACACCGACAAATGTCCCAGTCCCGTCGCATCCCCGCCGAGTCCCAACCCCACGTCGTCTCCCCGCGCTCCCCCCGCCCCGCAGCCGCGGTTCCCGGCCGCTCGCGCGCTCCTCTCAGTAGCACAAGCACTTTTATGTCCCGCTAATGCCCTCGCTGCCGCACTGATGCCGCCTCTACCTACCTTAAAATTTCTCCCTACTTGTCCACAACCTTCTCCCGACCCGCCATCATTCCAGTCGACTCCGTTAGACACGCCTCCCGATTCCCTCCCCATCGACGATTTGGAGATGCCAGAGGATGACGTGAGTGACCTCCGCGACGTGTACGACGCTATCAACAGACTGTGCGAAACGATGCGGACTTCAATGTACGAAGACGCCGAGACTGCTGAAGAGGCGGAGGATGCGCCGTTAAGAAACATCGAGGAGACGTTGACAGGGTGGGATGCGCCCGTAGAAAGTAATGAATACGCGTCCGATACGGACGTAGCGGGTTCGTTGTTAGGCGACGTGATGGGATACGCGTCGGATACGGATGCGACATCAGGGTCGTTGCTCGGGGACGTGGTCGGGTATGTGTCTGACACGGAAGTGGCGGTGTCGTGCACGTCGCTGCAGTCCGAGTGTTCGGCGCGCGGACACGTGGCCGCTATGAGAGAGAAATACGAGAACATGTCGCGCGCGCACACTCCTGCAGATCTTACTGACACGCCGAGGTAGTGCCGTTCAATATCTCTATCTAGTCCCAAACGACCTTGTTGTTAAATGAAGGTTTCGATAAAGGTTTATCATTAGATAATTGTGTAAACCCTATTAATTCGTTTTGGAATAAGGCCTGAAAATGTTATCTAAACTATTGTAACATTGTAGCGATACGAGTTAACTTTGTGCTCAATTTACTGAAGCAATAGTGACGTTGCATAAACTTTATTATAACGAAAAATTCAAAAATTTAATCATTAGATCTACACTAATTTTGTATTCGATCGATCTAGTCTATATTTTTTTGTAGAAACCCGCCTATTTTTGGCGGAATGGTTGTGAATATGGAGCATCCAACTGTGTCTTCACTAGAGGTGGCTTTGAGTGTCGCCCTAAATCAATACAATTTAATAAAGTGACAAGCCAGATTGGTATAAAAAAATAATGAAATTGTTAATAATAACGCCATCAATTTTTAGCATAATGCGTATTTTTTCCTCTGTGATCGAGTGTTCTATGTCACGAACGTTTACATATCTACCAAGAAGGTTTAGTTGTAAGATTGTAGGAAATTTAAGGAGAATGTAATTTTGTAACACTTCGCGGGACTTATAGGCAGCTCATCTTGTGGGAAGATACAGGGCATAATTTGTCTATGCCAAGCGGCAACCTCACGACTTTGCCTACTTGCCTTAGTAGTTTCTAAAACAAACGCACTGACTGAAAGACGTTACTACACGTTCTACAAACTACCCATTATAGATCCAAACAGGGTGTAGTGGGTGTTTTCAGGTTTTCAAGCGAATTCTACTCCTAAAATTACTTACATGCCAGTGCCAAATTTGTGATTCAACTTAATATGCTCGCGTGTAGGTTAGGTACGGTGTATCTTGGTCAAGCCAGAACTTCTCGAGCTCTTATCAACGACCGCTAATTTATCGTGACTTCAGTAAGACGTTTAGGTAAATTATTACAGTCGCTCATTTTGTAGGTACCATTTTCTTTAGTGCCAATGAATTCTATTTGTATTTTCAATATCGGTTCTATGAGATTGTAGTTTGGCTAGAGGCCAACAATATGATAGCATTCGTAATTACTGTGATTAGAAAAGCTCAACTTTTGTAATCTTCACTGATAATGATATAATACGAGTTTGTTTAATCACACTAAATTCTAGCCCCCGTATTCATAAACATCTTATAAGCTCATTATAGCTAAGAAAGGTTTCTATTTCGTTTGTCTTTCTGTCATCTTGACATTTATACTAGTAAGAAAGAGACTAAGTCCATTTTAATTAAAGAGTCTTACTTATAAGATTGTTATGAATAAGACCGCAAAACTACCAGATTCTGATTGAAAAAATATTTTTAGGTTCAATAGTCATCCTAAAGGAAGATTATAGGTAAAACTAGCATTAGGTTACAATGATGTAACTACGGGATTTAGGGTTATAGCTCATTAGAGTCACCAGAATCTCCAAAGGAGGCAGTGCTACTAGTTTTTGAAAATGAGACGTTGCGAGTCACAAGTGAACACTGCGAAACCAATCGGTGAAATTCCGAAGTCGTATCAACCCACGCCTGTCTCAATTTCTAGTAGTAATCTAGTCGATGATCTTGGCTTACATGTATTGCAGCGATTGGTTTAGTCACATGTCTGTCAGCGATTGACACCAGCAATCCGTGCGTTAGCATTGCGCAGGCAAGCATATATATTATAGTCGTCCATGTCTGCACAAGTGAGGCGACATATTAGTCCATATAAATACTAACCACATGAAACAAAGCGGTGTAGATCAGGCGCAGGATGGCTCCAATGAACTATCTCCTTACATCTGATCGTAAACAAAAGCATGACGACCACTAGTAAACTATTTATACAAACTTAGAAACCTGTAATATGTATTACACTGGTACACATCAAGCTATAAATTTCCGTATAATTTGTTCTCGCATTCTATAGGATTTCCGCACAACGAAAGGTCAGCTTATATTGGTTTTGTATAGCTTGGTGTGTAGCCGTGTACTACATAATCAGACCAAGCGTAATGTTATCCCTACTTAGTTGTCGGTTATGTATGCCACAAGCAAAATATTAAAAATATCTTAAGTACTCGCATTTAGGATTGCGTTTAAATGTTGCCATAATTATGTTTAAGTATTTGTTGTCAAATGATTTATATTAACTTAGCATCATTTGATTGTAAAACTAGAAATAGTGTTGCGGTGACTCGAATTGATACTCTACTTGTCTAGTCTCAGTTTAGAATCCGCAAGCAAATATTTTTGCCTAATGATTTGAGTACCCCTGCTTCATTTATTTTGCAGTGATCTTAAGTATTACTTACAAAGTTATTTCATCATTCCCCTCTCCGCTCTAATTGATGCGCGCGCACATGTTTCAAAGAGCGCAGAACTAATAAAACCAGCTCACAAATAACTTTAGCGAGCCGAGTGTATTCTGCGAGACACTATTTCTAGCTTCATTGTTGTAAAAATTTAATTGAGTTGGTCAACTTGTTTGATGGTGATACTAGTTAGCAATAATTTATATTTTAAACTTTGTATTTTAAGGATTGTTGTATTTCATGTATTAAGGGAACGGTATTAATATTTCTTGTAACTAGTCTAGTGGATAGATGTGTAAAAATGTGTTATGTGTACAGACAAGACCTTTATTATAATTCATTATACAGCTTTATTAATTTACTGACTTTTACTTTTTTACTTTGCATCATTGTAGGACTGCAAAATACTGTTCCATTTTTATCTTCAATTTTACAAAAACATCGTATGATAACTAGGACATGTCATACTAAATAATCCACTTAAGGCCAGTGTGTGGATTAAGAAAACTATTCAGATAATTCACAGAAGACCAGTAATCAGTAGTGGGTTGTAATTAGTAATTTATTTATTAGGAAACGAAACTTACTTTTGATGTAAACATGTGATACTTATTCCATTGAAGCGCATACATTCCAGGAAGCGTCCTGTCTAGAGCGCCAGACCCGGTCACCAAATTAGTTGCCTACAAACACTCGCATTTCTACTAATAGGGTAAATAATTGAAAAAGAAACAAAATATTAATTGTCCAGAGCATTTATTGAGTAAAATAGTCAAAATTCTACAAGAGTAGTAGGCAAACGTCACAACTTATGTGAAAACGCAGAGAGAATTATTAAGGCAGATAACATCAATTATTCTTTACAATTCTTACACACATAATAACTTAACACCGGAGATTTAGAACTGAATCCACTACAGAAAACTGCCGCGACTGGTGTAGGTGAGGTCAGCGGTACAAGGCAGTAACAAGTGTAGGGGAGTGGACAGGGGGCCGGCAATCCAACAACGTCGACGTTGTGACAGGGCCGTGTCGCCTGCGCGTGCGCAGCGCAGGGAACTGTCGGCCCAGCCGCGGCGCGACGACCGCGAGCGCGTCACCTGTCCGCTTACCTGTAGCGCGGCACCATGACGCCGCCCGGGAACATGACGCCGCCCGGCACCACGCCGCCCACCATGCCGCCGCCCAGCAGCACGCCTGCCAACACACACACGTCCAGCGCCCGCTCCCCGCTTACACCTCGACACCACGACACCACGAGCATCGAGTCATGCACGTCGGAAAGCGACAAACTACTACGTACGTAAATATTACATTAGTGTACCCACCCGTAAACCGACAGTCACGTATCAATGACACTACTAGAAAATCGAGACAGGAATAAGATAAGAGCTACTACAGTAAGCGAATCCATTAAGGAATGTGAATAAAGTTACCGCTCGGTTCCGATCCGTTCCTCCGTTAGTGCGGATGGCACGTCGAGAACACGGTTAGTCTCGGCGGTGTTTAGTGTGTTTGCGAGGAGGGCGGGTGTCGGTTCGTGTTAGTGGGTCGCATGTCACATGTCACATGTCGGGACGTGTCAGTACAGACAAGCTGTTAGTGTTAGCGCCGCGGCCGACGCTTAGCTAGTACATACAGGGCACCCACC
Source organism: Meganola albula (assembly GCA_936450015.1). NCBI lineage: Eukaryota > Metazoa > Arthropoda > Insecta > Lepidoptera > Nolidae > Meganola > Meganola albula. The sequence continues at coordinate 3,015,786 of OW388155.1, read as the reverse complement.
GGCCGACATTGTCGCTGGCCGCTCTGGCCGAGCACGCGGGTACCGAGCCACGCCTTCGGACATTACCTTACTAATGGAGACCTCCTCCACGCTCTTAAAAAATAAGCGATATTTTCCATACACACAACGTCAATTAATAAAACTAAAACTATTAAGGATTTGGTACCATGGAAAATAGAAGGAATTACAGTAAGTGTTTATTGTTAGAGTTTCATTGATTCTATTTTCCATGTTGAAGTATGGTGGTTGATATTGCAATGAAACGATAGAGTGGGGTGTACAAAACAACTGTGACTTACTGAACATCCTAAGTTAACCTTATTTATTTGTCATAATAATAATATTAGCAAAATGCAAAACTTCACACAATTACATACTGTTTCGTTTCCACAATAGTTCCTGTATAAAAATATCATAACTATACTGGAATTTGATATGGAATAGTATAAAATGTTGTATTTCAAAACTACATGTTCATAGGTTATATCTTGGAAATATCATATAGTAATATCCATTCCGAAAGTCTTCTTCTTGAACTGTTAACATTAAAAATACATTGGACTACATAATATGAAAATTATTTAAAACATCAATAATAATATCCTACATTTATGTGACAGTAAAATACAAGAAAATACTGATCTCTAAAATTTACCTTTAAGAATATACTCTCACAATTAAACTATTTTATGAAACAAAAAAAAATACAATTATTATTAATTTAAGATTTACTTATTTTTTAATTAGGTTTAAAAAATAATGGTGCTTTAAGACCAACTTTTTACTAAATAGTGTGATAAATGCGGTCGTATGCACATAATGATAATATGGATATTAAAAAAAATGCGAATGAATATTTCGTGATATGTATTATGTACTTATTTTGTTATCATAACACCGATGTCTTTTTAAATACATGGTTTTTGAATGTTTAGTTGTCTTCGTACATTGGGTAAACTGTAAAGGGGGAACTTTTTAGTGTTGTTATACTATGTGGGGGTATAAACTATGGTAAGTTTGGTAGCATCATTTGACAGTGACGGATACGGTGGTTGAATGGTTATAAAACACTATATTGGGAGGAAAGGGGCGTAAATACAATCGCTTTATGTAAATAGTAAATTCAAACATTATTTTACCCCCTTATGAGTTCGATTAACAAAGTTCAGTAGCATATTTACTTTTGTAAGAAAGTGTTATGCAAAATGTCTTAATGAGTCAGAATCACTGACAGCCACATTTAAAATAAATTTAATTAATTTGTTCAATAGCTAAAGATTTAGTACAATTATTTTATATTTAAAGATTAGAATCTTATAGATACTTAGAGAATTTAATTCTTTACATAAATTGTAGAATAATTTACTATTTAATTAAAGCAAATGTACAGCGAGTAACGAAAAATAGCTAAACACATATTAATTTCAATATTAAAGCTATGACTGTAAGCAAAAATAGAGCTGCTCAATCACGAATTTTATTATTTAGGCTGCTGCATTTATATGAGCAGTGTTGAAAAACAACATGTAAAATTTACGATACATGATAGCCGATTTGTTATAAAAATATCTTTGGATTATATTGGGATTTTTTATTAACCTCAACTTGATCCCTGCTTCACGGGGATATCTAGTGTGCTTCATGGTAGCTAAATTATCGTTATTGCAATGTAGTAATCTGCTAGGCCACTTGACTATTGAATAGGCACGGTGGGATATGAAAACCAACATTTTATTTAATCTGTCAGTTAGATAATCTACTAGACACAAAAAAACAAAATTAATCATCTAATATATTGTGGCTGGCGTCAGATATAACGTGAAGAATCTTTACCTTAATTCCGCTTTTATCCATAGAAAACACCAATTTTTTAATGAAAATCCGGAGGCATCCGTTTAACTTTTAGCAGCTGAACGCATGCTTATGCGTACGTATTTTCATACAAAACAAGGGTTACACTATGAATAAAAGCAGAATGGAGCTGAATAGCAGTTAGTAAAATATGTGTTCAGTTAATTTCGTTACTATCCCGCGTTCGACAGAGGAGGCAAATAATGAGGTGTACCCGTGTTACATAGAGTAAGTATAATACTGACCGGGTTGCAGCGGACGCACGAGGTTGAACTGTGGCATCACGGGCAACATCGGCATCACTGGCGCGTGGCCCACCGACACTGGCACGTGTGGCAGCTGGGACATGTGCGGGACTTGCACTCGCATCTAAAAGGATGACAAACGTAACACATAAAAATATGTACAAGAAGACAGTAAATGACTTGCTGTGAATGACGTGGCAACTTAACTTAATTATTAATTCCCATAACAATCCAATAGAAGCTAGATTCAATAGATTCGCATAGATTTTATGACAGTTTTACTTAAAAAATTCCGACTCTTTAATACTGTGCTAGCCAAGATACAGTTTTCAATACGATTCACGCATATTAAGCTCAGAACTTGCAGTCAAGGACACACGCATAATTCGGAAACGATAAATCTATGAGCAACCCCTATCCCAACAAATAAGGTTAGCTTGCGAGTGAACCTAGGCCGTCGGGGTGCCTCGTGCACGCGACTGCCCAATATCTGGTCCTAGGGAAGGGTCCCTGTGTATACTCGTGGCGGGGAGATCAATGAAGGGTTAGTCCTAAAAAGGAAAAAGCCAGTACCTGTGGCAGCATGCAGACACCCGTGCCGAGCACCCCGCGGCGCAGTGCGGCGGCTTGCTGCTGCCGCGCAGCCGCCACCGCTGCGTTCATGTGCGCCGCCACCTGACACACACACACACCTGATGCTTCAAGCATCACCACACCATTGACAACGCACGGCTATCGACATCACTATAGCGACAGCATTGTCTAATGGAATGTGTACGATCAGATTTAATCCGTAGGACAGTATTTTTGATAAATGTTAAATTGTCGAAAGGACTCACGAGGTTTAAGGTATGTATTGATCATTTTACAAATAGTGCACTGTCCTACAGACTACTTAATTAGTTATTGTGCCACTCAATAAACTATCAACTGTGGCAAAGTACTTTATTGCGCTATTTTAAAGTTTAAATCCGTACAGGTTCCTGTTTATTCGTAAAACTTCCAGGTGATTGAATAGCTCAATAAATATATAAATCGTCGTACATCATGCACCTTTACCCCGAGGAATTAGAATGCACAGAAAATGTTAACAATGATGATAGTCGACCAATCATGAAACGATGCGATCAGTAGTGTCATTTTGTTATCACATTTTCATCATTCTAACCTCGTTAGCGATGGCTATTACACCGGTCACCGACTACTGTTAGGCCCCTTAATAAACTAACAACCCGTATCAATATATTCCATCTATGGATTTGGTTACTACCGACAGCAGATCATAACTTTGCGTAAGGACTGGGAATCGCATTTGCTGTATTATTTATTGTTATATTGTATTTCAATTATGACTTCTACAGAATTTTTTTCGTAATTATGCCAGTGTGAAGTTTGGATATAAGTGTACAAGCTATTACGATTTGAACAAAACACAGACATCCTAAGACACCTTTTTCAAATTTATTGTGCAAAACAAGTGGCGACTGTGAAAAGGACCCGTACCTGTCACGGTCGCCACTTTTTATAGAGTCAAGAAAATACGTCAAAATTCTATCACTAGTAAGCTAATCCAGATAGATAGCACATTGAAACCAGGTGTAAAGCGACATATAATTCAGAATAATTCGTTTTCACAGTTAGCACCTACTTACCTTTTTACATAATATGTTTTGCTTGAGGACTCTTTTATATTAAACGTAAACAAAAATACTGTGCAATATTTAAAAAAAGAGTGTTGGCTGAACTTCAATAGAAATTATCGCATACGTATCTGAGAAAAACAACATAGATAAGCTATTCTCAGCTTCTTTACCGATTATTAGTAAGAGGGATCATGTTTACTAACCAAAGCCAGTGACGACAATTGTCCACGTTTTGTAATCATAATAAGCAGATATAGGAATTTGCCGCTCATTCCAGGCGCCAATAGAAGTAATGTGGCTGTGGTTACCTTTTTAAAATGTTGACAGTGGGAAGGCTACTAAGGATTGGCTTTGTTTAGAATCTTGAATTGCCATGATTTGATTAATATAAATATTAGAACTTCCTGCATATCTAGGTATAAATAGAAATTTATGTAACTCCCTAATCCAGGTAAGATCGTCTAGTCTAGACCACATCAACTCGTGAATAAAGAAAACGATTAAGACGAAAAAGATTATTAAGCTCTACGAGGCCACAAACTTGTAGAAACATACACATTCTCAAGTCAAATTTATTATGTCATTGTTATTCGTCAGAGGTTAAAAGTATAGATAAATAAATAGATAACGTCAATGCGTATCTGAAATGACTGACAGTTTTGGATGTCTAGTAATAAGATTGGTAAGGAAGGTAAACAATACTAGTAATTACTGTACCTATAATCCATTTTTTTACTTATTCTATCTTAGTAAGAAATTATGGTGTATTGGTAAGCAAATTCCGATAATATTTTGATTTTATGAAAATTATTGTGTTAGGTGACTCAATTTGACTACGTAGTAGTCGATTTTCATAATAATAACCACTACACCCCGATTGGCCATGTCATTTATTGCTTGCTGTGATAAAGGTTATAGAAGATAAAGTATGGAACAGGATGATAAGGTCTATTAATTTAGGTATGTGATACTCTTTCACACTTATGCTAATTCTTTCGTATTCGCTATGTTAAAATGAATGTTAAACCGTGTTATTACTTTAATCACGTTACAAAACAATAACAGTAGCAGCACAAGTTAAAATATATTATGCAATGATTATTTTGTTAATGTATATTACATACAGCACTAACCGCTAGTTTCAGCAACTGCTATTAAGTGTGGTAGCTGATTCATAAGTTTTGTCTTACTAAAAGGAATCTCTGTATTCATAAACGTCTTATAAACTCATTATAGCTAAAATAGGATTATAATTCGTCTGTCTTTCTCTGTCATCTTAACAATTATACTAATAAGAAAGAGACAAATTCCATTTTAACTAACGAGCTTAATAAGATTTTTATGAATAAGACCGAAAACCTTGTTAATAAGCTATTCCACAATTATCAGGCTCTGGTGAAACTGTGCTGAAGAGTGATTTTCTAAAAGAAACTTGCTATGCAGCTATGCTGAAACGTAACTATATGACTGTTTTTACTAAGCTATTTAGCAGAATGAGATGTGGGTAAGGTCTAAGCCTCCATCCACACTCACTTGGATATTTAAAAAGTCTGCCGAGTGTTATGTGGGTCTATAAATTTGATTGGAAGATACCATACACATCGATCATAACGTAGGATAGCACATCTTTAGTGGAAAATCACTGTTAGTGAATGATTCAATGCAACAGCTATATGGTAAATGCAAAACAACAATAATAAATATAAATAAAAAACAACTAACCCATACCTCAGCTTGGCTAGTGCTGGGAGTGATCATCGCAGGCGCTGGCGCAGGCTGTGTCTGTTGATGTGGAGCATCAGGTTTCGGTTTTGGACGGTACTTTGGGTTTCTAGCCCTTATTTCTTCTAATGATACATCTTCAGGGGGATGTATGATCTTGGAACCCGCGCCAGTGGCCGTGACAAGGGGACACGCGTTTGCCGCGGGAGGTTTCACTTCACCGTTCTCTTTATGCTCGTTGCTTGACGTCGATGTGGTTGGCGGCGCACTTATCGTCGCGTTGCTGGTGTTGTGAAAGGATTCGGTGGTAATTTGATAATGATATGGTAATATTAGAGATTTAAGTTTAGTATGTAGGTGATTAATGTTTTGTGATAGGCTATTTTAAGTTACTATGACATGATCAGTACCCCAGATATCTGTTATAAACTTTCCAATAATATATGCTATTATCTGCACTCAAATTCTAGTCACATCCTGATGTATGCGAGGAATGGTTATGTAGACAAACGTAAACTTTCTTAGTCTGCACTCTGATGCTACACATTAGTCACGAGATTAATTTCTGAAACATCTTATTTGGATCTTGGTAATCTTGATTTCCTCCCCTGTCACAAAGATTATGTGAGGTGACTTGCATTTGTGCACAGATAATGACAAGTATAGCATAACTTTCTCATTAAAATAAAGCTAAATTTTTATCGGATTTTATCCTGGTTCAATTTAGATTTTTATATACTGACGTAAAATATTCTGAAAATATTGTGTAATAAAAATCTAAATTAAACCACTAATAGATATTCATTATAAAGTAGTTTTATTTCAATGCGTGATATTCGCGTGTATTTAAGAAAATACTATATAAATTTCTCACTAAAGACACTAAATAATTGTTGCTAAAGTTAACTGAACTAATTTCTTATTAGAATGTGGTCTCCTATACTCAAAACCTCACAAAAACTAACAGCTGTAGGCAGCCTGCTTAGATTGTGAGAGCTATTTGTTTGGATGCAAATAGATGTTGTAGCAACAATTTGACCTTATATTAAGGCTTAGACAGTTTGTCTACTGCTACCGTTATTAAGACGTCAACGAGAACGAGATAACAGCGCCATGGTAGTAACACATACGATTACTACAACGGCTTTAGTATGGTTTATGGTTCCCTAGTCAGTTTAACCTTTCTGATCATGTCATCATCATGTGGATACAAAAATATGGCAACAATTATTGTGTTAGCTTTATGTTCAAGTACTTACGATTTGTTGTTACATACCTGTAGGCAGGGAAAGTAGGTTTGCTAGTTGAGGTACTCGCCATACTTGCTGCAGGGAAGAGAGGCCTCATGCCGGGCATCATCATTCTGTGAACAAGTTAAAAGTTCTGTATCATACGATGATAGCAAAACATGACGCAAACGATATAACTAGCGATTAATATATACTGGCCTTTGCAGGTTATCACTATTTAATGGTTAACGCTATTCAAGAATTAATGCATTTTTGTGGTACATTGTATTATGAGACCTCCACATCACATTTGGGCTTTGTCATAGTATTTTCAATTTATTTCTAGATTTGTTAACTATCTTAGAGTGATGTCAACATACAGTAATAAACAAATAAATAGTATCATCAACTGGAATACGACATTAAACGACATCTGTTTCAAAAATAAAGAACTAATATCGAAAATGACATGGAGTTCGGAAAAGACTTTACACAAAAATTATTATTAGGTAGTACCCCTAAAGCATCATCATCATCATCATCATTCCGCGACCTCCCGGGCACAGTAGAGCCCAATCAGACGGCTTACACTGCTCGACTACCGAGGTTGTCTAAAGCAAAGCATATGGCTCTAAAATAAATAATTGTTTATGTAAATTGGTTGTGCTGCTTGATGTTTTGTGGTCAGGCACTTATATGGTGATACACTTTTATTCCACTACTGGGAAAGATACAAAATTTAGGTAATGTATGCAAAGCTTTATGCCACAAAAATGTTTTTTTTGGTACTTATATTTTGAAATCAAAAATACTAGCTGTGGACATAACTATACAACTTACCTAGGTGCCTGCATAAACGGAGGCATCATAGGGTTCATAGACATCCCTGGATACATCCCCGGTGGGACTGGGCCCATTGGGGTAGGTAATATGCCTGAAGTCACTTGTGAAGGTCCTGCACCCAGCTGTGGAAATAAAAATATATCTATGTATATGAGAGTAGTCATGAAGGTATTATTGATTGATTGAAAGTAGCTGTTACGGTCTACATTCAATACAGTTTGTGCATGGTACAATCAGCTACAAAAGTTGAAGTTTGTATATAGTGGAAATTCTACAGGTACACACGAAGGGCTTTGCTTCCAGTTTTATTGTATGAATTGCCAAATGTGAAATTCACTACCAGCATCTCTGATTCCTGATAGCTATAATCTGCCTGTCTCCAAGTTACGAGTGAGTCAGTTTTTCCATTGCATCAATACTGTTCCCTCATAGACTACATCATTACTTAACAACAGGCAAGTTGTGGTCAAGCGCAAAATTATTATAGGACAAAAAATATTATTCTATGAATAATTCTGCTTGTCAGGACACATTTAGAAAATCTTTTTGTGTTATTGAATGAGACAAAGATGAGAAGATGTTTTGTAATATTGAAATTATTATTATTTTGGAGAAAAACTACTAATAGAGTTCAGTAAAGCAAGTTCTGCTTGAGGTTAAAAGAGAACAACAAAGGTCTTTGTAAAACAGATACTTAATTAGTCTTACCAAGGCTGTGGTGGCTTTTTTCTTAGCTGCAGGCTCGTCATCATCACTATCTGACACTTTGCCACCGCCTACACAAAAAAAAACATGACAATACAATGTGACACCCAGCTATTACGTTGGAACATACAAACAAACTACACACCTACTTACATCCACTAGTGTTCCAAGCATAATAAGAAAAATATACATACATGTTCCAAAGTACTGACGGTGCTCAAAATAAAGAAGTTTTTATACCTGTCTTTTGTTTCTCATGTTCTTTGATGTCTTCGGCTGGTATACCTTCCATTCCATAGATTTCTATTTCTATATTTGACCTATTTGGTAATGAATTTGGTACTTTGTCTATGGCTTCTTTATGAACCTGAAAAAGAAATACACAAGTCTTAAAACACATTTGTATGAGTATGTAATAATAGTGGGTATGTTAAAAAATCTACAACCCACCCAATGAAATATGGGAAACGACATCATAGTTTACTACTATAAAGCAGATTTAGTCTCTCAAGTCGCGCCAAATAATCTAAAGATACCAATGGACGAGTTAAAAAAGCATGCGCACGATAGAGGTGGGCGGGCGGAGTGCTTGCCAAGACTATGGTAGGTACCTACTGACGCACTTTTAGTCGAGTAAGGAGGTAGGACGTACCTGCATGCAGTGTATTGATAATCCAGGCCCCGTGTACAGTTTCTTGTGACATATGTGACATTTGAAATGCTTAGCCTTTTGATGTTGTATCAGAATCTTTTCATCGTCAAACTCCCTATTGCAGTACCTATATTCTAGTTAAGGAATTTGATTCTTAAATAAACAAATGCTGAAATAAACAGTGTTTGACCTAAATACCAAGGTCAGATACAAAAATATTATTTCACAATCTACTTTTTTTATACAAAGGATACCAGCACCATGGCTTCGATGCCTTCTTCTTTTTTCTGCCCATTATACCGTTATATACACAAGAACTTAAAAGAAAATTAGTTTAAAACACGTAAATAAAAACACTAAATAAATTAATAACAACCACAGCTTTCCTTAATAAAATTATTCTAATATCTAGCCAATTTAAATTATACTACACGCACTCGTTATAGAAAATGTAACGCAAAATGGCGTCGATTCATAATTTGGTTGCTAAACAACTGTCAGTGTCAAAGGGGGCCACGCCAAACCATTGCCAATGTCCATGGAAATAGTCTATGGTCCATAGACAAGATTTTCTAACATTTTTTACTTTAATTTAAATTTTTTGACGATAAACTTGATTTTAAATATCTGAAAAAACCTGGATTGATTTCTGGCTTTGATTGACACATGTGCTCGGGTGATAAAATTATAATTTAATCTTTTCTAAATTTTAGCTAAGATTGGTTGTGGTATTTCATTAAGTGTACTGCTTATTTATTATATATATTAGTTTTCCTAACCATGGATGACGATCCCCCTGATTGGGGTGAAAGTTACGTGACATGCTTATCTGATAATGAATTTTCCGTTCCTATGTTTTCCCATTCTCTGACCAAACAAGCGGATGTAAATGCATCGGGTACCATTCAAAGTTCTGTAAAGAAAAGGCCTGCAGACCCTGTTGTCTCCGGCAGTAGTGCAAAAAAAGTAAGTAGCCCGTCAAACTCCGCTCAGAGTACATATACTCTACCAGAGTTTGATGGTGACGCTCCACTTTTCTATTCTAGCTCTGATTTAGGCCCGTTCACAATTCACATCGTTCGATCTGAGCCTGATCCATCTGCCGGTTTTTCCATCCGTTTATTAAAAATTGCGCAAATTATTTTCCAAAATAAAATACAAGGCATAAAAGACGGAGGTATTAAGTCGCTGGGGAGAAATAAAATCGCAGTTGATTTTAAAACCGCAGATCTTGCCAATTCCTTTTTAGAAAGTGACTTCATCTTAAAACATAAATTATCTGCTTCTGTTCCCAAATTCCAGGTTTCACGAAATGGTGTAGTCAGGAATATTCCCACTGATTGGTCACTGGCTGAATTGGTTAATGGTATATCCGTTCCAAATAATTGTGGTCCTGTTATGAAGGCTCGGAGATTAAACAGAAAAATCATTAGAGAGGGTATTGCTGAGTGGATACCTACCTCCACCGTAGTCTTGACATTCAAAGGCCAAATTCTCCCAGAAAAAGTATTCTGCTTCTACTCTAGTCTACCGGTTGATGCATACATTCTACCCACAATTCAATGCAATCAATGTTGTCGTTTTGGTCACATAGCTTCCCAATGTCGATCACGCCCAAGATGTTACTGCTGTGCTGGTCAACATACGGGAGATTCCTGTACTCTTTCTGGTGATAAGTTCTCTTGCATATGGTGCTCAGGCCTCCACAAGGCTATTGATTCATCCTGTCCTGAACACGCTAGGCAGAAGGCAATTAAAATTGTTATGGCAGAAGAAAATATTGGCTATTCTGAAGCATCCCTTCGATACCGTTCATCTCGCCCTTCGTACGCCGAAGTGTCTCGCACAATGTTCTCCCCTCCTCCTCCTGTCTCTATCTCTTCTCCTTCTCGTAGCTCCAATCCTCCTAAATCAAATATCCCTTCCACAGTTCGCTCTTTTAGGGAGACAGTTCTAACTCCTCGTCGCCCCCGCCCGGCCCTTGGTAAATCTTATGACATCCAGGCTCATCAAAACATTACTCGTTCTCCCTCTGATACGCTTCCTAACGGCTGTGCTTTAAATATGGGTCGTGCAAACTCGTCCTCCCCTTCTAATGATAACCTCATTGAAGTTCTTCTCAGTCTTTTAATTAATTTTTTGACAAAGTATAACGATGCAGGACCGAACAATGTTATTTCCTTACTTCAAGAACTTATTCCCCATCTAAGTAACATTCGTCTTCCTACAGTGGAATTGTAAGAGTATTAGACATAAAAAATCGGAAGTTATTTTCTTAATCAACAAATTTAATCCCATTGTATTTGCCGTTTCGGAGTCATGGCTTAGGCCGGATTCCCTCTTCAGGGTTCCGGGTTATTCATGCCTTCGAGATGACAGAATCGATGGTAAAGCTGGTGCTGCTCTTCTTGTTTCTAGAAAAATACCCTTCTCTCAAATCTCTATTCCTTCTCATAGTGACGGTTTTCACATTGTGGGTGTCAAAACTTTGAATATTTCCTTTTTTTCAGTATACATTCCCCATCCAAATCCTACTATAATATCAGAGTTCAAATCCATCCTATCTTCCATCCTGGTTTCAGGTGATGTCGTAATTCTCGGTGACTTTAACATACATAATTCATTATGGGGTTCTCAGCATTGTGACTCCAATTCTTACCACTTCATTGAGCTCTTAGATGATTTAAACCTTTGTGTCGTTAATGACGGCTCTCCTACGCGCAGATCCTCTCCTATTCAATCCAAAAGTGCAATCGATCTGACTATAGCTTCTCCTTCACTATCAACTTCACTGTCCTGGAAAGTTCTACCACTATCCTATGGTAGCGATCATTTTCCTATCCTGTCATCTTTACCTCCCCCTGGCCCTTCCCCCATTCAACCATTCCCTCTCCTAAAATACAAGATAGCTCAAGCTGATTGGGACAATTTTTCTCTTGCGGCTCATTGTGCTTCCCGTTCTTTTCCTTCTTCAAATTCTACAAACGTTCTAGATATATACAATTATTTTGTTTCTAGCTTGATGGCTGCGGCTGATGAATTTATCCCGATTAAAAATTCAGCATGCCACAAAATTCCTTCTCCTCCATGGTGGGACGCTCAATGTACGGAAAGCATTAAAGCACGTAATTTAGCTGAGGTTGAATTTTCCCAACATTGTTCTATGGAAAATTACTTGAAATTTCAGAGTTCTTCTGCAAAATCTAAACGCCTTCTTGCCAAGAAGAAAGTCAAAGGCTGGTTAGCTTTTTGCGAATCCCTATCTCCTCGCTCTCCATCATCCCTAGTGTGGAGAAAAATAAAAACTTTTCGACGTTCTCTTGTTGCTCAGGACAATTGCTCGACTAATGACCCTGTCTCTTGGGTCCAGGATTTTACTAATAGATTAGCACCTCCGTATGTTCCCTCCATGGATTCTTTTCCTTCTGTCCTCCCTGTTCATGCTCCCGACGTTATGGATGCTCCTTTTTCATTTCCTGAACTACTGTCTGCTCTTGACGGCCTTCGGGATTCTGCTCCAGGTGTTGATGGTATCCCATATTCATTTATTACAAAGCTTACCAGTTCCACTAAATTAACATTTTTGGATATCATTAATACTATATTCCTTAGTTGCAATATTCCTCCTTCATGGAAATCTCAAATTGTAATTCCAATTTTAAAACCCGGCAAAAATCCGTCTGATCCAGCATCCTATAGACCAATAGCCTTATCCTCAACCTTGTGCAAAATTATGGAACATTTGATAAAAAACAGATTAGAATGGATTGTTGAGAACAAAGGGTTATTACCCAATTCACAATTTGGCTTTAGACGCGGTTTGGGCACTTTGGACAGCTTAAGCATCTTCTCGACTGATATTAGAAGGGCATTTTCTAAAAACGAGTTTGTCGTAGGTGTATTTCTGGATATAACTGCAGCTTATGATAATGTCTTGCTTCCGGTGCTTAAGAGAAAATTGCTCAATCTGAGTCTGCCAGTTAGGTTAATCAATATTATTTGCAATTTATTAATGGCTAGAACTATCTCCGTAAGGGCCAATGGCTCCATTGTGTCCTCGGGAACTGTTTGGCAGGGCCTTCCTCAGGGCTCTGTCCTAAGTCCGCTGTTATTTAATATTTACACTCACGACCTTGATGCTACTGTTAATTGTTTTTGTAATGTCCTTCAATACGCCGACGACATAGCTTTATATGTTGCTTCTGATAGTGTTCAGGTTGCTAGTGCTCGCATTAACTCTGCCCTCGATTACCTTCACGAATGGCTTCTTGACCTCAATTTGTCTCTATCCCCTTCTAAGTCTTCAGCTATAATTTTTACCCGTAGAAGAATAACCCCTGCTGTGAACATTTTAATAAACGGTCAACATATTAATATTGTTAACAATGTTAAGTTTCTAGGTGTTTATTTCGACTCTAAAATGTCTGGCATTCCTCACCTTGATCATATTTGTAAAAAGGCTGAAAAAGGCGTTAACATTATGAGATCTCTATCAGGTGTTCGTTGGGGTTCCCATCCTTACTCGCAAAAACTTTTATATAACGCTCTCGTGCGAAGTATCTTGGATTACGCATGTTTTATATTGGAGCCTTGTAACAAATTGGCTTTGGCAAAGCTGGTTAAGCTGCAATCCAAATGTCTAAGAATCATCACAGGTGCTATGAAATCATCCCCTATTAATGCCTTACAGGTGGAATGTTTAGAACCTCCTTTGCACCTTCGTCGTCAATTCATTAGCGATCGTTACCTGTTAAATGTTCTTCAAAATTCTTCCCATCCCCTTGTAAATAAGCTGCAAGATTTATATTCACTTATTCCATCTTCATCTTATTGGACGCACAAAGATCCTCCTTGCTTAATAAAAAGTTATCAAAAGGTCCTTGATCTGTCATTAAATTTTTACCAGTTTCCTAAAAACCCCATCTTTCTTTATCCTTATGAGGTTTTAATATTTCAACCACATATCATACTAAACTTTGGTATTAGCAAAAACTCTCCTTACGCCAACAGCGAATTTCTGTCAATATTTAATAAATCTTACGCAAATTGGACTTCGGTTTTTACTGACGCTTCTAAATTATCAGAAAAAGGCCCCCTTGGAGCTGCAGTTTGGATCCCAAAATTCAAAATTATTTTAAATTTCAAGTGTTCTTCATTGAATTCTGTGTTTACTGGTGAAGTCATAGCAATTTTAGAAGCAGTAACCTACATAAGATCTCACAAAATTAACAAATCAATTATCTTTTCTGACTCGCTCAGTTGTCTCCAAGCTCTTCAAAAACTTCCGTTCCACTCCAGAGACAATTTTGATATGATTTTGAAGATCAGAGAAGAGTTGTTTATGTGCAATAAGGAGAATATTGAGATTTTTCTTGCCTGGATCCCAGGTCATAGTGGCATTGCTGGCAATGAGGCAGCTGATAGATGTGCTAAGGAAGCGACCCAAATAGGTTTAGAAACGCATTCATCTATAAACCTACGAGACCTCCGTTGCTCTGCAAAAGTATCGTTAGTCAAAGAATGGAATGTCGTTTGGCAAAGGTCTGGCTCTTGCGTTGGTAAATATTACTTTAGTCTTCAACCAACTATTCCGACGAAACCTTGGTTTTTTATAAGGCGTAACCTATCTAAACTAATTACCTCCATTATAATCAGATTACGTTTGGGTCATGTGTGTTCTCCAGTATTTTTAGCAAAATTACGCATTCGTGACAGCTCTTTATGCGAATGTGGATTGGAGGACGGCTCCGTTGAACACATTTTTTTTAACTGTCCTAAAAACTCCATTGCTATTTATGATATCCTAACTAAAAGTACCCCTCGCCCTATTAACTTAAAATTCCTTTTATGTCACGTATCTTCGCCTCTTGTTTTCATCTTATCAAAATTTATTAAAAGTAACAATATTAGACTATAGTATTTCTTATTCTGCTTCTATTTCAATTTATTAATTTATTATGTATTTTTTATGTAATGTACATTTATTTACAACATAAAAATTCTTACATTATGTATTTTGTGTATATATTTCTATATGTTTTATGTAGTTGTTTATTCTGTTTATTTTCTGTTTGTTGTTAAATTCTGACCCAATATTAATTTTCTGTTTAACCTCTATGAATTACCTACCAATACCTACCTACTTTATTGAGTCAGCGTTTGGCCCACACCGTACAACTTTTTTCTTTTTGCACTGTCTCTTTCAACTTGACGTTGGCAGAATCACTGTCAAAGACGGTGGACGCCAAATTTTTTTTTAAAAAAGTGAAGTGAAGTGAAGTGACGATAAACTTACGATATTTTCGTCTTACGTACACGTGAGACTACTTTGAGAACCTTACCGGTTTTTACTTACGGCCATAACCATAGATTTAGGATAAACTTCCTATGACATGCCACTTTTATAATCTCTATGGTTGTCTGTTATTGCATTTTACTGCCATTAGATGGCGTTACAGGTATATTTTTAAATGTATGACATAGATTTAGGATATGGGATAGGATTTTTAACATAGATTTAGGATGTATGTATATTCTATTTTTATGATTTTTAAAGAAGGCTCTAAAAACGATGCGGAATTACAAATATGCGCAGACTATGGCGAAAGGTCGCATAGTTTAGGTTTCAGGTGGCATTAATTTGTTATTTTACTTCTTATAATTTAATGTCTTAGGTTCTTTATATCTTTATTCTTAGGCATTGTAAATATAAAATAATGTATTAAATTACAATAATATTATAAAATACTATAGAAAGTAACTTTGTCTGTCCGCCTAAACTACTGAACCTATTTGGATAAAATGTGGTACAGATCTCGATACCAACGTTTGAGACTCGGGACGGATCATATCTCTCCTTAGTCTGTGGGACTGTTAAAAGAGAACCTAAGCCTGATTTTTTCCAGTCGGATAAAAACTATCCTACGTCTTTCCTCGGGCCTCAAACTAGCTATCTCTCTATTAATTTTTATCCAATTCCGTAGTATTGGCGTGAAAGCGTGAAAGACAGACAGACAGAGTTACTTTCGCATTTATAATATTAGTAAGGATTTTTCAACTCTATTCGTAAGCAACTTAATTTACTTAAATAGTTCTGTAGTACATAGGTAATATAGATTCCTATTACTGGGCGTTTTTAGTGCACAACAAAACATGATACAAGCATAGTCTTATCTCTTTGTACTCATTTCTAAACGATAGAGATAGATAGTCATTCCAACATGTTTTCTTGTGCAGTGGAAACTTTGGGTTACCCATAGCTTTCACCAGGAAAAATTAAACATGCAATGTATCGAAACTTGTAACAGGAAATTAATCGCATAACTAGTTTTGTCGAGTTTACGTTCGCACTCAAGAAAACAATGTAAAAACTTTGACAGATTTTAGGATTTGTTGTTGTCTGTGTTCTCACTGACCAATTATTTAATCTTTGACATGTTTGTCTATTGTACCATAGAAAAACTGATAATCTAAACTTATTTATCTATGATTGTACTGTCACATCTAGCGTTCCCACTGTTGCAAAATATGCCTCGCAACTTGTATGAAAACCGGTTTATTATTGTTTTCCAAGAGGGCTGGAAAACATCTTGTTCAGTTAGCAAGTATCTAATCACTAGTGACCTTTTAACTGCCTGTCAATTGTATTGCCTGTAGCGTTTGAACCCAAATTTTAAGAATTGATAAAATGCCGATATTTACAATAAATAAAAAATAAAATAAATGAAATAGAAATCAATAGGTAGGATGAAAACAGGACAAAAAATCATGCATGTTTTTTGTCACATAGTACCTACCTACCTACTTAAATGTAAAATCTGTGCTGGGTGAACAAACAAATTTGTTGCGTAGACCTATGGGCGCCCGCGGTTATAGGGAAACTTAAAATAAAAAATATATATTTTTGTTTTTGCTGTATGCAATACTGGCAGTAAAAACAAAGTCTTCGTCATAATTTGAATCCATAGTGTACTTGATAGTACCTGTGTGTAATGTCGACAAAACGTCAAAAAATTCTTTCATTATGTTGCGAAATTTACAGACGAATTTATCGAGAAACATGTTGCTAATGAAGTTTGATTAAACACATGATAGCTTTGAAATAAAACTACTTTTTAACGGATTTTATCACGGTTTATTTTAGATTTTAGATCCCGACGTTTCGAAGTCTTTTCAGACTTCATGTTCACGGGTGGACTGAGGTATTTGACGTCCAAAAATATTAATCACAATTATTACTGACTACCTACAAACATTATTATTTAAGTTGCGTTCCGATTTAAGCAAACTGAGCTCACAGTGTCTTGAAAGCTAATAAAAATAGTGTGAATTACGCCTCTTTAAAGTTAATTTAATAGAAAACAGTGAAACGTCAAACGGTACTTCTTAGATTTGATGGACTGTAATAATCTAATCTTATTTATCTATGATTGTACTGTCACATCTAACGTTGTTCATCTTCCACTGTTGAAAAAGCGCTAATGAAGTTTGATTAAACACCATGATAGCAGTTCGGGCACAGTAGCACAATAGGCAGGCGAAGGTTTTGACCATACAGCCTTGTCTTATTATTATTTTCTTTCTGGAAAAAAAAACATGAGAGCTTATGTCTAGACTGTGAAACGTCAAACAAGTTGCAGTTCAACAAGTTTTGCAACAGTGGAAACACGGCTAGATACATTGACAGAAAATGGTGTTTCTAACATGTTTTCCGTGAATGTTTCGCGAGTGAAAACTCACTGTTACACTACCTACATTTGTTTAACTAGATGAATTGCCAAATAAAGATGAGATAATGGGTAAACAACGCAATTTTTAAAGTATGCGTAGTAGATAAAAATTTACACAAAGAAACTATAAATGCAATACTAAAATTCCTAATTCAATTAATATCACACGATATTGTAAATGAAAAGGTACACAGACATGTGCTAAACCACCGTGATCTACGTAATTCTATAAGGGGCTACCCATAAAAGAAAAATAATACAAAAAGGCTACATAATAGGCTAAAAGGCTAAAAGTAATACACGGTGTAGGGCTACCTAAACCTTCTAAACAAAGTCCTCAAGGTTTACGAAGTTTTTTTTTGCTGATGACTAACCCAATCGGCCGAAAGGGCCTCTATTGGTTCACCGGAATTTTTCGGTGAGCCGTCCGAGGACGGTCGAACCGATACGAACGAAGTTTCTGTCGCACTTCATTTATTATGTTCTTTGTCGCACTTAGAGACGCTCGGCAGATCAAGTTATTGTCATTAACGCCATCTATGAATTAGCACAGACATAGATTTAGCTTAAAAACTGTAAATCTACGGATTGTACTAATAATGACATGAGGAGTATCATTCCACTGAACCGCTAGGTTCTCTTAGTAGTCTGTGTTCCACTGCCACCTTCTCACCGAAACTCATTCATAACCACGCATGAATCGGTATAGTGGACAGGCGCGTCCCATTGTAGACTACATTATTGCTTAACATCAAGCAAGTTGTAGTCAAGCGCAGGCCTATTACAGAATAAAATAATAAGTTAAAATATTAACAAAAAAACCGACTTCATGGATGCCATTCTCAGAACTAAACCAAACTGAATTGGGACCACACGGGAAGCATCAGCTTTCAATTAAAAAAAAAAATCAAAATCGGATCACCCATTCGAAAGTTCTGAGGTATCTAACAAACATAAAAAAACATACAGTCGAATTTATAACCTCTTCCTTTTAGAAGTCAGTTAAAAAATAGATTTACCTCATTATAGCTAAACTATGTTTATAATTCGTTTGTCTTTGTCTGTCATCTTGACATTTAAACTAGTAAGAAAGAGACAAAGTCCATTGTAACTAAAGTCTAATAACTTTTTTTATGAACAAAGCCGTTAGAATATACCTACCCAAAAAAAATGCAATAAAAATATTTCTTAATTATTTACTTTATTATGTAAATTATTTTTTGGCAAAATCTAGATACATTTTATAATTTTGGACGGTATATAAATTATTATTTCTAATACAACATTTGGCGCCCAACTGGGGCAGCGAGAATAATTTTTAAATAGATGCTGGGTAGTTATAATAAAATTTATTCCTTGATACGTATAATATGCAAGTATAGGCCATATCCTATGCGATATAGGCCAGCCATGTGTATAATAGCAGACGATGGAAATTTCTGGATCTGTTGCCTTGTTATAATATTCATGGAAATGAACACACACGGTCATCTGATCCCAAACTAAGCAGAACTTGTACTATGAAAACCAGATAACTGGTAATATACTATAACTATACACCTACTACTTGTCTTTTGTAAATACACACTTACGGCCTTATTCATAAGAAAGTTATAAGACTTTTTAGTTAAAATTAACTCTGTCTCTTTCTTACTAGTATAAATGTCAAGATGACAGACAAAGACAAACGGAT
This sequence comes from Meganola albula, assembly GCA_936450015.1. Classification (NCBI taxonomy): domain Eukaryota; kingdom Metazoa; phylum Arthropoda; class Insecta; order Lepidoptera; family Nolidae; genus Meganola; species Meganola albula. Next base: position 2,996,474 of record OW388155.1, on the reverse strand, counting down.
TATATACCATATTTTAGCTGTAATGAGCTTAAAATATGTTTATCAATACGGGGATTAATATCTAATTGCACTCAGACTCAAGACAAACAGACGTGTTCATCAAACAAGTGTCAGTCTTGGGTGGGAATCAAACCCACGACCAGTGACGTGAAAAGAAACATCATCTTACCATTACGCCACCGGCCCGCCGAGTTATTATTTTTTAACACTTTAATGTTCCACCGCTGGGCACGGGCTTTTCTCACCTATCATAAGAATCGGGAGGGTTTAGGTCTAAATCCACACACGCTGACCTAGCGTGGTTTTGTGAATGGCACATGTCCTCGAATGATTCGTTCTTACACATGCCGGTTACTTCACGATGTTTTTTTTCATAGATATAGAGCAGCCGCGATAAAATAATTTGCATTTAGAGGCAAGAAGGGGGAACTTGCGACCATATATTTCACGAAATGCAAATTAATATAACTTAAGTTGTAAATAAAATAATCGACCACAGCTATTAATAAAGTCGGAAGTACATTTTGGAGATTTTCATTTTATTCCAAGTAAGGTCTTAAAATACCTATTTCTATGACCTTGAAAAGTTTCAAATTTCGAACTATAAGGCCGACCATTTAACTCGCGTATCGCCATTTGAGGTACAAAGTCATAAAACATTATAATTAAGTTTCATAAAGAACTATTTAACCGACATAAAAGTAATGTAAGACTATTCGGCACTAATATCCATATCGCTTGAATCATCATCACTCTCTGTGCAGCTTGAGGAGTCAGAATCTTGGCGATAGGCGATACGTAAGTTAAACGGTCGGCCTATAATCGCTATCATAGTTTTTTCTAGAATAATAAAGTCGGAAGTTTTATGAGCGTTCCATTAAACATCAGTCCTGAAATTAACGTTTTTGAAGTTCAAACATTGTTAATAGCTGCGGTCGAAATATTTGTAGTTTTTACTTAGAAAAAAAGTAAAAAAATAAACAAGAGGTAGCCCTGACAATGCGGAGGCACGGCTCCAAAGGCTTTAGATATTAGATCATGTATTTACTTAAGTATTAGCGAGATCATTTATCATTCGCAAGACGACTGTGTGATACACATGTGCCGCACAGTCTAGTCTCATGACACTCATGAAGTGGAGGCGTGAACTTATGCCGCGATCTGATTGGTCAGCTCATGGAGTGCAATTTGAGTTTAGAATTATAGTGATGTGACAGTTTGAGGTTTCATATTTTACGAATTTGGTGTATTTTTGTTTTTTTTTCTACCAAGTCGGCAAACGAGCATACGGCCAACTTAATGGTAATCTAGAGTCATCACTCGCTCATTGCCGACCGTTTAGATGTCAACCGGCCTTTTAAGGCCGCTTGACATCTACTGGGGGTGCAGCGGGGTATGGAGTCCCTGTACTCACTGGTGGGCTCGAGCTAACCACTAAAAACACCACAGTAGCCGCCAGCCGGCCTCAGGTGCTTGAATGACGGTCCTGGGAACTCATAGATCTACAACCAGGGCGCTTTAGACATTTAACTCTAATAGACAAATGTCGATAACAGTTAGAAAACTAATGCAATCCTTATTTTATCTTCGACATATGTCTATTAGAGATAAATGTCTAAAACGCGGGAATTGGGGCCCAGGACTGCCATCCACTATTGCCTTTTAATAGGCTCATACGGTTTAATAATTTAAATCACGGCCTTATTTATAAGCAGTCTTCGGCTACAGCAGACTACATCTTTCCAGGCTCACGTTCAAGGGTCGGCAGGTGTCCCCACTCCGGCCGCCAGTGACCCTAAGGAGGTTAGTTATTTTCCGACGGCGGCGCCTCGTTTTCCGCCGTGTGGGATTTGTACGTTCCCGGAGATGTCAAGGGGCCTGGTTACATTACTCACACCCAGGAACACAACCAAAAGTTATTACCATAGATCTAAACGCTAGTTTACATCCTAAATCTATGGTTATTACAGTGTGTGTATGCGGAGGTACCTAAAATAGGCTTATTTTGACAAATGTCTTCTCGACGATACTATGCATACTTACTATAAAGTACTATAAAGTAAGCGTGAAAAGAGATGAATTAAAAATGTAAGTATATGTTTTTTAAAAACAGTTTTACCTACTGTAATCTATCTAAATATATAAAAGAAGAAACTGACTGACTGACATATCAACGCAGAGCCCAAACCGCTGGGTCTGGAGACTCTAAATTTGGCACATAGGTTCCTTATAAGGTTTAGGGGTGCACTAAGAAAGCATTTTTCAAAACTCAGTCTTTAAGGGGCTGAAACGGGGTTCCAAAGTTTGTATGGAGAAACAAGATTAGTTAGATCAATTTCGCGGGCGAAGCCGCGGGCGGAAGCTAGTTATTTATAAATTTTATTGTTTCTTTCTAAGTTACCTACAGATTTAATAAAATCACAGATAATGTAATACTGTACTATAAAATTCAAGATTATTTTAAGATCCTTATGAGATTTTACTGGAACATCACTCGTGTATCGCCAGATACTTTTATCATCAGGTGTCATGCAAGATTAGCTGTTGAGTGTTAAAGATGTAGATTGTACGCACATTGTAACATATACTGATAATGAACTACATGGGACTGTTATCTAATAAATAGTTGACGTTCACTGACTACAGCTTAAATAAAAAAAACAATGACTTTACTGTATTTTTACGATAATCTTAGAGCATATTTACCTACCTATGTACTCAAACATCAAACTTGTCGCACCCTCTTAGGGTACGACATCATACTTTCACGACTACAATGGTCCGCGACGCGTAAACGTTGACTCTATCTATATGCCGACCGTTTGACTCGCGTATCGCCTATCGCCAAGATTCTAACTCCTCAAGCTGCACAGACAGTGATGATGATTCAAGCGATATGGATATTAGTGACGAATAGTCTTATATTACTTTTATCTGTGGTTAAATAGTTCTTTATTTGATTTAATTAATGTTTTATGACTTTGTACCTCAGATGGCGATACGCGAGTTAAACGGTCTATCTATACTTTATATTATGAAAATAAAATTATCCAAGTAGTTGTTTAAAGGGTAGGGTCTTGTCTTGGTAGTACCTACCTAACTACCAAACGGCAAAACTTCTTCAAGGGCGATAGGAATGTTATTTCGTGACATACATACTTAGTAGAAAAGTATAACCGCTTGGCTAATTAATTGCCTTGCCCATGGATGGCGGCCGAATGAAAATTCTTACGATCGATAAAATAGTAAGAAGCAATTCACACAAAGATGTGTGGGCACGATTGGGATTGATTGGAACTCGCGACCTTATTTGTCTAAGGCGAGGTCCGTGCCGCTGCGACACCGCTGCTTACCACACACTTGACGAAAAATGTGAGCAAATTTACTGTAACACCACCAAGACACCATAAAGAGCTGGTGGGTCGGAATTGTTGTCCTTTATGGTTTCTAACCATATGGAGGCTCATTCCACTGCCACCTTCTCACCGATAATCATTCGTAATCACGAGTGAATCGGTATACTAGGCTGGCGCGTTCCATCGTAGACTACATCATTACTTAACTACAGGCAAGTTGTAGTCAAGCGCCAGCCTATCGCAGAATAAAAAAAAATTGGTTGCCTGTAAAGTCGGTATACGGGCGAAAGTTTTACGTGACAACGACTTTGAGTGGTAAAATAATTTTAATGTGAATATTCATTCGTATAGTAGGAAGAAGGATGAAATAATAGTAACAATTTAAAACATTTATTTATACAAAGAATTATATTTAAAACATTAATTTATACAAAGAATCTCGCTCTTAGGCGGGCTAACTGTGCTCGAGTGGAAGGGACGCGTGCCTTTCACTTTTTATGTCTGTCTCTCTCGCTCTTAGGCGGGCTAACCATGCCCGAGTGGAAGGGACGCGTGCCTCTCACTCGCTCTCATTGTGAGCGCATAACGTGAGCGGAGCGTAACGCAGTTTCTTGAAGTGTCACCCGGCAAACCAATTTATAAGACGTTGTCACGTCAAAAAGAGCACAATGTGCAAATGGAGATTATTCATAATTGAAATGAGATAATTTGTTTTATTAAGTTCACACACTTTTGCTCATATTTGTAGTGTGAATACAGCAAGGATCTCAAAACAAGCGAGGCTATCTGTCTCGGTGTTGTATAACACTTTGTGATAACAAACGGATAAGTATATCTACATTTTTCACATCACATCAACCCTTTTTAGTGTCTCACTGCTGGGCACTGGTCTTCTCTCAACTACTTTATAAGTTGAGAGTTTAGGCCTTAATCCACACACGCTGGCTAAGTGCGAGTTGATGGATGTCACATGTCCTCGAATGGGTACGGTACGGGCCCGCCTTAGAAAAATAAGGTCACAGGTTCGATTCCCGGTCGTGTCCATACATCTTTGTGTGAGTTGTTTCATTTCCACTGCTCAATATCGCTGAACGAAAACATCGTGAGGAAACCGGCATATCTAAGAACTAATCATTCGAGGACATGTGACATCCACTAACCCTTGGCCAGCGTGTGTGGATCACGGCCTAAACTCTCTTAACTCGTAAGATAGTGTAGAGAAGACCCGTGCCCAGCTGTGGGACACTAAAAAGAGTTTGAATTGAACACATTCAACACGTGCACGTGCAACATTGACACGTGCTGGGTCATCATGTTGCACCATAGAACGGTATGTGTTGGACCAACGGAAAGAGATCAACCTGATGACGACATTGGCTAACAAGCCATTTCGGCTGTGATATGGGATAAAAGCGACCGCTATGTTATTGATGTTAAAATTAGGTACATAATTATGTAATATTATTTCTTTGTTCAATATTACAGGAGCTTCCCAGAAATATGCGATTCTATCTAATAATTAAACTCTTCAGTGTAGTTTTGTCTGTTCTAGTACTGGGCTCTAAAGAGTTTATGCCTTAAATTAGAATGATATAGATAAAAGGAATCCGCAGGGTAGTTTGATTGACATGATGACAAAATAACGAAGAAAAACGAAAAATCTCTCATATCGCCGATTGGCCGAGATTAGGATGCAGCGAAATAATTACAATATGAATCCTGATCAACGTCTTTACATTACCCTGCTGCAACAACATGATTGACAGGATGTAATGTACGTCTATCATGATGAGGCAGACTTTGTGCACAGAGGGAGATTTTTTCTATTATTCTGAAATAGGCTTGCGCTTGACTACAATTTGCCCGATGTTAACAAGATTTCCCATATAACTATAATTTCTGGTTCTTCTACATTTTCCCTTCACTAGGTTTAGTTCAAAGATGGTCATGGTTGCCCGGGGTGTGGCCGCTGTGCATACTACAGCTTCTAAGAGCGAAGACTAGTGAAGAGATTGTAGGGAGTTAAAAACAAATGGTCAATTATAATTTGAGCTTTTATATTTTCTCCGCTACATCCCTCTTAAGGTACCTTAAAGAGAATATATTAATCACTGGATCATAGATTAAGCACCTACACTGGATATTATAGTAGGTTTCCAAAGAGAATATAATCACTAGTACCTACGAGTGACTTGTGATGTCAAATTGGTGTCAAAATGGACGCAGGTGCCGCTAGGTTCTCTTAGTAGTCTGTGCGCAGGTGTGACCTAAGATTTTTGGTTACCTACTGTTTACTAAAATATTGGTAAAAAATTATGTTCGGTGGTGAGGCAGGTGAACAGGGAAGTGGCCAGGGATGTTCTGTTACCTCCACAAATTCATGTAAGTAACCTATAAGTACTTCTTATATGAAATTTAGAAGATGAACAATTTAACACAACCCCAATAAGATCTAGAGTATAAAATTACGTATAGAACTGTGTGTTTCCGGGATTGGAAAAAGTAAATCTTCTTCTTCTATTGTGGGTTACTCTTGTCGCTGCAGCTGATGAAGCTCTTTCTACCTGGCTCGATCTAGATCAGCTCTTTCACCTTATGTGACATGACTCAAACCTTTTCTTTTATTTGGTTCATATAGCTTATCCTTGGTGTTCCTCTTCCACGCTTTCCTTGTATTTTTCCCTCTAAGATGTTTTTGTAAAGGCGTCAAAGCCGTGAAATGGTTTATCATCCTTTGTCTTCGGTTTTGTATTAATTTTATTAAAATTCTGCTTTCATTTACTCTTGCCAATACGCCGTCATTCGTTATCTGTCTGAAAAGTAAATCAGTAATCAGTAGATCCTTTTTAAATCTACCTACTTACCTCTATTCTTCGTTCTATTTCTATTCTTATCACAAAACTTTTAGAATAAATATATCCGTGTACAGCAAATTTTTACACTATCTAGCTTAAAGGTACATAACTTTCCTAATTTGGTGACATAAATTATGTTTTCAGGCATTCGTTTCTCAGGAATTTTTCGCGTGCTAATGATGTCTTTACTAGTTTGCATGACTTGCGGTTTATTCAATCGTTAGTAGGCGGAGTATTAAAGGCGGTTCGGTCGTGACAGAGACCTCCCTTTAGCTAAATCTGTCACGTCCTATTAGCGATTGATCAGTTGTTTGGCTCGTGGTAAGACTTCCTGAATTAGCACTAAGCTTGTACTTCAATTTGTTTGTTGTAGACCAATTTAGTATCATTGGATGTTTGAAGGTTTAGATACGTTTGGCAGTGGACTTCATTTGCTAATTGAAGTAAAGCAGAAAAAGAACTACTTAGTCTGCACGCAACTGCCAGTCACCTGGTATTGGACTCGGCTATGAAATATAAACCGCGGGTTCGATTTGTTCTCCGGTTTTAGTAGTTACTAAACATTCGAGGACGAGGCACGGGACAGTGCCGCAGCAGTGGCGAGATAATTGTGATTAGTTCCATAAAAACTCCCAAGATTTCAGATGCTTCACCGCTTCTTATGATCGACATTTATCTTAACGGCTAGAATTATTGTGTTAGTGTAACCACAACAATTTAAAATTGTACACGCCTATTTTGCTGTGCCCGACAGGGTCCATAATGATCTAATCCAATGTAATTTACCATCTATGTACACATTATGGAAATGCAATAAATGATTGAGTATTGAGTATTACATACACTCACCACTTCGGCCCAGTCTGATTCTCCTTCCGCACAGCTTATCCTTGACTGCTGTGGGTTACTACTTGTCGGTACCAGCCGTATTCATCGTGGGTAGGGAGGCACTCGTGATGCGTTCATGCGTTTTCGCGCCTGTGAGTCACACTCGCACAGTAGCGCTCCATGGCTATTTCCGAGTCACAAGGGGAACTTACAGCCAACCCGATTTAGTACTAACTAGTGGCCGAAACTGCCTAGTTAGAGTAGCTTATACAAGTGTGATTGAGGTTTTGACCCAGCCCCAGAGTGCCTCGGGTCCCAGTCGAAATTAACTTTCTTGGACTGAGCGGTTGTATAATCTAAAGGTGAGAAGCCATGAGGCAATCTCGTGAGTTGATTTTATTTGCCTCGTGAGTTATTTTAAGTAAGGCGTCAGACAGTCATCAGTCATCACCTTATTTTTTATGTGAACCGTTTATAGGCTTATTAGTACCAGATACTTATGGTAGGGTATCTTTAGTTACTCGTACATCATATTGTTTTTTGTTATAATTATCTATTAATTATTAATGTGTGATGTAATAGAGACGACCTCTGTAGACGACCATCGACATCCGATATGGCTGTACCGTACTTGGTTGGAAGGTCGCGGTTTCAATTCAAAATTGGAAAAAGAAAAATGTACAAAATAATTAATTGTTGATTTTTATATCAGTTTAAAATAATTAATGTAAAAAATAATTAATTGTTGTCTGTGTATATCTTTCATATCTGTCCTTTAGTTCCTGTGCCAAATTTGAACTAATCTTTCCTTTCCAGAATACCTATCTATTATTGTAGTTTATTTATTTATTTATTTATGTTATAACGGTATTTATTACCAATTACAATAACATGTACATAAAAAGTAGAAGAATATGGATAAGAGAACACAAATTGAGTTAAAAAATGAATGGTATAAAAAAAAGAAACTAAAAATATAAAATAAAATAAAAATACTTATACTAGTGATTCACAGAGACTCTGGCATATGCACATTAATATCCTTAGTTCATCTGCAAAAATATCACAGTTTGGGGTGGCTTCCACAAAGTGGTTGAGGGCTGTAAGAACGCGAGGAACGGGGGAAGAGGAACGTGCCACTGTGCGACACGTGGGCACGGCTAGCAAACGGTGCTTCCGACCTCGGAGATAGTTGTTTGGGGCGTAAAGACGAGTCAACTTATTGTGAAGATCTGGGGCATCTGTTGCTCCCCTAGATATTTTAAGCATTTTATGTAGCTGGTCATAGGCTCTTCTAGTTTGTAACATTATACCCCAGACATCCTACGAGAAATTGCGTGGGGTATAAATATGGATAATAATAACCTAGAGTGATTTTATAATATTAGTGTGACCACAGATAATATAATACTATACTATAGATAGACCGTTTAACTCGCGTATCGCCTTCTGAGGTACAAAGTCATAAAACATTAATTAAATCTCATAAAGAATTATTTAACCACAGATAAAAGTAATGTAAGACTATTCGTAACTAATATCCATATCGCTTGAATCATCATCACTGTCTGTGCAGCTTGAGGAGTCAGAATCTTGGCGATAGGCGATAAGACAGTTAAACAGTCTATCTATAGTATTGTGATTAAACGTATAATCGTACTAATGAAACTTTATTACATACATAAAAACAGTTGGATGTCAATCTTACTCTCACCCTTTTCAATATTTATTTTCCTTTTATGCACCTTTTTACTTATCTTCCTTCCTTATACGCTGTAGACAACCTACCTTTAGTGAATTTGACAGCTTTTGGGTTTCCCAAAGTACCCAACTTGCTCATCAAAGTGCATTGTTTGTTTCACGAGAAAAGAGTTCACAATGATTCATTGTGGTGGGAACATAAACTTATAATTTTTCGTTAAAGACTTATATTACGACGTTATAGTTTAGTTAAGACAAATGGCAACGTAGAGCTGTCAGACCAAATTTGATTTGTCTTTGAGTGAGTTTATTAGTCTTAATAAAATTTTTCAGCCCCTAGCTAGATTGTTGTAATTGTGGTCTTCAGAGTAGGTAATTAAAAATAAAATAAAAAAGGCTTTTACTTTACCAATAGCATGTACACTAAAAAAAAGTAGTTAATGGTATGTATTACTTAATCCGATAGGCATGTTAACTGGACCCTTCTTCGGGTGAAGGCATCCTCCAGAGATTGTCACACGGCTCGATTTTTTGTCAGGTTCGGCCAGTAAGTTTTCTGATAGACTTTGATTGGTCCTTCCATCTTGCTTTTGGTCTTATTGAATTATTCATAATCTTCAATTTAATTAACAAATATGTAGATAACTCCAAAAAAAGTTTATTTAGGAAAGTTGTTTGTATCATGAGCACGTTGTAAAATAGACACTAATTATCAGTCAATGTTACCCACTGAAAGGTCAATACTTTGACCTGTCAGTGTGAGATAAGGTAAGCTTGTGAGAGACTGAAAGATTGGGCGGTAATGATCTTCCAGAGAATAATTCTTTTTGCAAAAAAAAATACACATCACCGACTTCCAGCGTAGGTACCCAGAATTATGCCTTTGGGACATTGTTCTTAGTGTTTTGGAAGGTCGCAGGTGCTAATCGCAAACAATGACGCTTCTTTCAATATAGCTCAAAAACGGCTAGCCAGATCTTGACCAAATTTAATATGACTACATGGAAAGCAATAGATTTCACACAAAAAAAGAATCATAGAAATCTATTCACGTACTTACAACAAAGATATTAGGCAACAAACATAAAAAAACATACCTGCAGTCCAATTGAGAACGTCCTTATTTTTGGAGTCGGTCGAAAAGGAAGATTTTCTGAAAAATTAAAGAAGACAATAAATTGGGAAATCCTTTAATGAATAGGTACATAATAATGATGAATACATCGAATTAAACTGGAACAAATAAAGACATGCATGTTTTTGCCGCATAAATGCGACTCGGGCGCTGGGGGAACAAACAAATTTCTCGCGAATTTGTCTATATACGACATGGGCAGTTAAAAGGTTAAGTACATCAACTTAATCCACCTTATTCATTATTATTCTGTGCTAATTACACTAATGAATAGCTCGTGCAATCATTATTTTATGAGTTTCCAGTCTCTTACGTCTCAAGGTAAAATAAGTATTTTCTTAATGCACAAATTAATTTGGTCATAAGGAAAACTGTTTATTTAGAGACTTTTCCTTATACCTATTGCATCTGATGTATAATTTAAAAATCAAAACCTGTTACGTGGATATTGCGTCACAAGAAACCTTAAAAACGATTTGCAAAACAAGAAACTGAATTAAAACATAAATTGCAGCAAACTTGTACAGATAGCTAAACATCATGCTATATAATTTATACAAATCCAGTATGAGCTGATCTCGCATTGTATAGGATTTCTGTACAACGAGAGGTCAGCTTATACTGGAAATGTATAGCTTGAGTTTAGCCTTCTGTACATACACAGGTGCACAGACACAGACACGAGCACAGACTACCTACCTAGAACTTGAGGTAAGTAGGGAACACAATTTTTTCCTTTATGTATGGGCAAGCTCCTTACAGAATACATCACTTCAACACTTATTAGGGTCCCACAACTGGACATGAGTCTTCTCCAAACTATCTTACGAGTTGAGAGAGTTTTAGCCTTAATCCACACACGCTGGCTAAGTGTGGATGGTCTATGTCACATGTCCTTGAATAATTATTGTTCTTGGTTATGTCGGTTTTCTCACGTTATTTTTCTTTCACCAATATTAAGCAGCGTGGGCAGAACCGGGAATCGAAGCTGTAACGTTTTATTTCTGAGGCTCGTACTTCTGCTCATCGCGCTGCTCATAATACACGCAGTGTAATATCTTATCAAATGAAGCTGATAGTCCCAGAGCACCTCGACCCAGTGGGATTTTTGCGTGTCCCCTTGATACTATGAGTATGAAGCCTCAGGTATTCACCTTCCGCACGCTCGTCTACGACTGCTGCTATTAGTCGAGGATACATGATGTAGTATTCATCAGAAGTAGGGCGGTTCGTTACAAATGCATTTATACGTTTTCGCGCCGATGAGTAACATTCGCACACACATTCGGTGTTTTGCAGTCCAAAGTGCCCAGTTAGTGAGACATATTTATTTTAATCCTAGTTAAACACCTAAGTCTCTGAGAGTCTGGGCGTGAGCAAGGTAGCTAGTCTCACATCTAAAGGGTTCTACAACGCGCGGGTGACGCCTCTGGAGTTGCTTACTATCAGGTGGACAGTTTACTGGTCTGCCAACTGAGAGGCTGCGCAAACGTAGACACTTTTTGTGGCCCACTCGGCACATTATCACAGGGATCCGTAGTTTCTGTGTCCGGTTGCGGCGATGGGACATAGTTACTGGTCGCTTCTTCTGTCCACTACTTGTACAATTCTCTCATGCGCCACCCGCTCAATGTGCATGGTTTGTGTCGCACACAGGAGACGGACACAGAATGCAAAGTGAAAGCAATTGGACACAAAAATTATTTACGTATGCGCAGGGAGTGGATGATTTCATACTGGTTCTATAGAAATCAAAAATTCATCGGTAGGTTGTATCTGACACAAGACACAAAAACGTCCACGTTTGCACGCCTGCACGTTTGCCTTATTAGTATAATTTAGTATACCTAGTATTTTGTTTAAATGTTTCATAGATCTATAATAAGTACCTGCCTACAGCTACTTTAAATACATTAAGACCGTCACAAAATGCAAACTAAACACCGCGCCAAAGAAAGTTGTTTTTATTTACGCACTTTGGTTGTTTGGCTAATCGAGTTTCCCTGGTTGGGTTTCACTTGTCCGTCATTATTTGTAGTGTCAATATCAAGGTAGGGACAGCCACACAAACCATGGCACTGCCTCGTGCCAAGGTTTCGACTTATACTACAACATTAAGCAAATTACTAATTGATTGGACTTTAATGCATTGATGGGGGACATCATTTTGGTCTTTACATGGATTATTATGAATTTAAGTACTTAATCTTTATATCTAAATATATAAAAGAAAAAACTGACTGACTGATTAACATATCAACGCAGAGCCCAAACCGCTGGGTCTGGAGACTCCAAATTTGGCACATAGGTTCCTTATGGGGTCTAGGGGTACACTGAGAAAGGATTTTTCAAAACTCACCCTTTAAGGGGGTGAAACGGGGTTCCAAAGTTTGTATGGAGAAACAAGATTAGTTAGATCAATTTCGCGGGCGAAGCCGCGGGCGGAAGCTATAAGTATATAATTCTACTGTACGTGTGTATGTTACTAAACTCCTTACCGATTTAAATGATTTTTTTGTATACGTTTGGATGGTGCCCTAGTTGGTTTAGAGTCACAATTCAGCCCGGAAGATGGCACTGAAGATCCTATACAATGCGAGATCAGCTTATACTGGATTTGTATAGCTTGATGAGTAGCCGTGTATACAACTTGTAGTTCAAATGCCTGCAGTGAAAGATTGAGACAGTGAGAGATTACACTCACCTCCGCCGTGTACTGTAACTTTCTTCAATCGTCTCTAGATCATCCATCTCCACATGCTTTTTCCATATTTGAATAAGTATTTAAGTCACAGACTTGTAGTATTTTTTTTTCATCAGACAGTAGGCTTATCTATTTGTTTGGTTGTATTGTTAAGAATTAACATTACTTGCTACTATCGTACGTGACCTTGACGGAAATTACATATTTCAAACAAGATAAACTACAATACCTACTTAAACTAATTACTTTGTTACAGACCTGAGTAACTACCTATGTTTACTAGGTTTATTAAAATACATTGCTTTTATTTTCATAAAGTTCAAAATTTATAATAATAATTAATCTATTTAAATAAAAATCATTTGCTGTTAGTTAGTCTCGCTAAAACTCGAGAACGGCAGAACGGATTTATCTTATCTTGGTCTTGAAATGTTCGTTGAAGTATAGGGAAGGCTTAAAAGGTGAGACAAATTCGAATAATTGCCGGGAAAACCCTAAAAACAGCCCTTTTCTTTTTCCCATACAAACGTTTTCTAATTAAAATGTAGAGTCAATTTGATCTTTATTGCTATTCGAGATTAACATTATTTTATACAAAAGTTTAAGTCTTTTATTTAACGATTGAGGCAGTACGAAGTCCGCCGGGTCAGCTAGTAATACAATATAATATGTATGGACATAACACACACAGTCATCTGGTCCCGAGCTAAGCAGAGCTTGTGCTATGGAAACCAGATAACTGGTATATACTACTTTTAATATTTTATTAAAAAAAGAGCATCACGCCTGTATAACCCGATGGTGTAGGCTAGGCAGAGGTAAATATCACCCAGTTTTCGCCGGATATGTTTAGGTCTCATACTACCTAATAGGGAGCGAGCTGCGAGCCTGTTGCCGTTCATCGGGTTCAATTCTTGAAAGAAACTTGTGAAAATTTGACGATTAAATTAAAAGCTGGTCAAGTGCGAGTCGGTCCCGCACATTAAGAGTTCCGTTAGTTCCGTACCATTATTAAGAGGTATTAGTGAATTTATTATTTTACCGACTATATTGCTTGTTAACATATAAAGCTAACTTAGCCGTGATAGTTGTCTTTTAAAATTTATCATAATCATAATTATAATAGGTACAGCATGATTTTTTCACGAACCTACACTCAACGGTTTGACTGGTGGAGGAGGGAAGGGAAGGACCTTTGACTCTTAAGTAATTTTTACAGCTTTAAAGCATAATATTTCGTATTACTACTATTATTTCATAAGCTATCCAACGATACACCTCACAACGACGGGGCTGGATTTTTTTATTCCTGTTTTTTAAGTGTAGATTCTTACCCAAAAATACTTTTTTTTTTTCAAGAATATACAATTTTGTAGACGTTTTTGATATGTACCACCATGCCAAATTACAGCTCTGTAGTACCAAGCGTCTTTAAACTAACTCCCTACAGGCGGACAGACCAACATACATGGCGAAACTATATGGGTTTCTAGTTTACAACGAAACCCTAAAAAATTATGGAATAAATAATGAAATTGAAATTGATTTCGAATTATAATTACGTCATTGTTAAAGTGTTAGACCTTACACAACAAATAACTTTGTAAGTTACATGGAATTATTGCATCTATTGATAATAATCTTACAATGTTACCTATTACTACATATCTAGTAATTGCATAGATTTATGTAAAACATAAGTAGGTAACTGCCCCGGTGGTCCAGTGGTAAGCGTGCTCGCTTAATTGCCGTTATTAGGTCCCGGGTTCGACTACCGGGTCGAGCAAAAAGACTTTCATTATGCTTAAAAGAAGAAACTGACTGACTGAACGATGTGTCAACGCACAAGTCAAACCTTGGATCTAAAGATGTGGTTTTTGGGTCGTTTAAGGTCTAGGTGTGCACTTGGAAAGGATTTTTCAAAATTTACCCTATATCGGTCTGAAACGGGTAACACGCGGGCGAACCGGCTCGGTGCGGTTCGCGGCGTGCGAAAACTATAGGAGGTACTGTCAAAATTTGAAAGTCTATAGTTTCCAGGCATGAGTAACAGCGACAGGGTCGCGTTTGGATTCTTCGAGTACGGAACCCTAAAATAGTTGGTAATTTTCAATCAAGACAAGAATTTGAACGAACCAATCATAATTAGCTATCTTCCCCGATACCCCGCCAACTTTGACGATTATAATTTCATACTAGTTACTCGTGCGCGGTAAGTTGAGATTCACCTGGAATGCAACCCTCCGCCCGCTACCCCTGTAACTTCCCCTCGAGCTTTGGACTTTTTTGAAAACGGGAACGGAATAAACAGTTGTGTTTACATGTTGATCAGGCAGTAAAAATAACCTGTATAGAATAAAAAAAATAGCAGACTAAGTCGCGGGTGGAAACTTTATGCACAGTACAACCATGATGTCTGTGACGTCACCGACCCCAGGTCTCAACTTATTGCGCACGGATAGTACAATATATATAAAGAAAGTGACGTCTAGTAGCTGTCTAGACAGTATTCACCTACCCACCGCTTGTTATGGGGAACTTTATGAAGCGGGGCTCCGATTCTCCCGCTTTAGACATTAACTGGAACTCGACGTTACTATAATATCGAAAAAAAATTGCGTATGTCGATTGAAAACTAATGAAATCGCCATACATATGATATCAATTGCGATAGACTAGTCGTTGCATTTCGTGCGTTGAGTAGACTTATAGTTTTACTTAGTAGTTGGTGGACTTATCTCTGACGTGACATTAGTATACGAAAATTAGTTTCAATCGACATTCGTCACTTTTTCTGACATATTATGTCGAGTTCATGTTTAATGTCTAATGCATGAGAATCGGGGTTTTGGTCGGTGTGGGTGACTAACCGCGCCCGATGCTTATCATCATTCACCAGCGAGTGACTTATAGCATCAGCCAGGGATCACGCGTCGCATCACGAGGGAAAACACTACAGACGCAAGCTGTGTAATCCCCTAGCATTTCTTACCTTAAGTGGTTTAAAACAGGATAATCTTCAACCCTCGACAATTAAGTATTAAAGCAATAAACAAATAAACTGGATGTGTGCTATTGGATACCTAGTGTATACAATAAAATACTGTAGCTAGTTTAGATAAGAATCATACAGTGTTATTATCTTGCACCTTAAGATCATAAGTAGGCAATTATAAAGGCCAGACTACATCAGATACACACAGGCGGCGTGCACGGCGCGTGTACGTACGACCGTACAACTCGGTATACAACGGGTGTGAGCTTATGCACGAGAGTCAGTCCGTTGACACAAACAGGACACACAATCAAATAACAAAAAACAACGTGGTACTAAAAAAAATAACAAAAAAATTATAAATGAAGTGAACAGTGTGACCCATCAGTGTCAAACGTGGAATATTTCAGTAAACGCTGTGACTACCTAACAGAGGCGACCCACGGCGTTGATTATCAGCAATGTCCGTTTTTCCATAGTGCCAGGGTTGGGTGGCCAGGCGCCAAGGTTGTCAAAAGTGCAAAATTTGCCCATATCTGTTGCAAGTATAAAACCATAAAACAACCTACTTGAATGGAGCTGCTTGAAAAATCTACCGATGGAATGTAGATGTCTGGGAGTGGAACTAACGTTGACAGCGAACGGTCTGCCGATGAACTTAGCATCTGTTCCATGTTCCATTCTCTGCGTATCTATGTTCCATCGGCGGATTTTCCACGTAATGTAGCGTTGACCATTACCGAGCTATTTGCCGACCAATATAGGGCTGCTTGCCGTACTGCGCAGCACAGGGCAGTGCTAAATTTCCGTGCACGTTTACAAGCCCTGTCTCTTAATTTCGAGACATTACCGCTTGTCCATCGTCGCCGTCACCGGGACTTCGTCGTCGACGAGAACACAATTATTTCTGCCCGTGATTACGTTGAAGCGATGGACTTCCAAAATACGGACGGCTGCATACATGTACAAGTCTTAGTCCAGTACCTAGAGGGCTACATCTCTTTCTCATCGTAACATTAATCAGTTTACCTGGCGGCGCGGCGGGCAGACAAACTGATTTATTGGTACATCCCCGTGCACGTGCAAGCGTACGTGTATTGCATCTAGTGTGCTCTGATCTTAACAGCGCATCATAATGTAAGTGACTGATTGTTTCTTTTATTTAACCTTGACGAGAATCTATCAACAAATCAGTTTTACTAGTTACGTTTTCTTATACAAAATGGGGACGTATTGTCTTGCTTTAACTTATGATTATGGTTAACCACAGATTAGCAAAATTCTTGCTCTGTGTGTTTAACAAAGACAAAGAATATCATCAGAAAAAACAATATTTATTTCAGTCACTTAATGATTTTATAATAACGTATTTCAACTAAGGCGGCTATAAAGTAGGTAGCTTATGTCTTTTCTCAGGCTCTTCTAGAGTATCTCTTTTTTTTTGTTGATGACATAACCCAATCGAACTTTTTCGGTGAGCCGTCCGAGGACGGTCGAACCGATCAAGTACTGTGGCAAATGCTGTGAGGGCTCCCCATGTGGGGACGAACCTCGGCTCAGGACGTTGCCGGACACTCTAGTTTTTTAGGGGATCGGGGAGAGTATCTCTGTAGCAGATTTCATTTAAAAATCAGTTCAGTAGTCTAGGCGTAAAGCGTACCTAACAGATAGACAGTTCGGTGGCTGAGTCAACTTCGTCCGTGGGTGTGAATGTTCAATCGTAGACTACATCATTGCTTAACATCAGGAAAGTTGTTAACAAGCGCAAGCCTATTTCAGAATAAAAAAAAGTTACATTCGCACAGATAATATAATACTACTAATACTTTTTGGGGATAAGTCACCTTCGTCCGTGGGACCTTTCATTGGATCCCCACACGTGGTCTCCGGGTGGTGCAAATCAGGTGACAATCAACTGGTGTTACGCTTCGGCCGTGGTTAGTGACCACCCGCCAGACAAAGCCGCACCGCCAAGCGGCCTTGCCGTGTTCCGCTGCGATGTCTGGTGACACCATGCAGAGAGGGTGGGTCGGAATAGTTGTTCCTTTGAGGTTTCTAACGTTTTAAGGCATATTCCACTGCCACCTTCTCACCGATAATCATTCGTAATCACGAGTGAATCGGTATCCTGGGCTGGTGCGTTCCATCATTGCTTAACATCAAGCAAGTTGTAGTCAAGCGCCAGCCTATCGAAGAACAAAATAAAAAGTTGATTTAACAAAAGTTAGTAGTTTAAAGAACATAATTTGTCGTAAAATTTTCTGTTAGTTACAAATTCCTAAGGCTACGGTATGGATATTTAGAGTAATCTAGACACGAGTTATCGGCATTACCGCATACATCTGTACGGAAGTCGTATTACACTGGACTGCAAAGAAAAAAGGTCGGTTAGAAAATCTTCAATATCTTCGAAAGTACCTGACTTAGCTGAAATAATTGACGGGCCGGTGGCGTGGTCGGTAAGATACTTGTTTTTCACGCCGCAGGTCGTGGGTTCGATTCCCACCCGAGACAAACATTAATGATGAACATTTGTGTTTGTGTCGAGTCTGGGTGTAAATATCTATTTTAAGTATATAGTTACAAAAGAAAAGTATTATATGTATAGTATATACCAGTTATCTGGTTTCCATTTTAAGTATATTATATACCAGTTATCTGGTTTCCATAACACTCTGCTTAGCTTGGGACCAGATGACCGTGTGTGTTAATGTCCCAGAAATAAATAAATAATAAATTGAAAAATATCACTTCTTACTTTAACCCTTTTTAGTGTTCCACTTTTGGCCACTGGTCTTGTCTAAATGTTAGTTAATATTTTTTTAAATCTTTGAAAATGTTACCTTCTTTGGGGTTAAAAATTGTTTTATAAATCCTTTTTCTAAATTTGCGAAATAGCTATTTAGACAGTGCGTTATCTGTCAATAAGTCAGAAGAAAGCCCTTATTGGTATAGATAGATAGCATTAGATAGTTTATCGTTGTCTTCGAGTTAGTGTCAATCACTATGTCAATTTCTCATATCGATCAAGTCTGTGTAGTTGTTGTACCTACCTTTAGCTAGCGTTACTTAAAACCATGCCTCGACAAATGTATGACAACAGTCGATACTAACCTTCGCGGACGGAACACGGCCAGACGCACCTGTCACAAGCATGGCGGCCTGACGCGCGCGTTACTTTTTAACTAAAACTAAACGAATATAATTTATTTAATTCAAATCATTTATAAAATTAAAAAAGCGTAATAAACAGTATTAAAATAATTTTATATTAACACAACGTCTATGGATATTTTTATTGTGATAAATAGTGACTCAAATTAAAAAGTCGCGTTTTTAGTTGATTTTATTGTTTTTTTTTTTTAATTTTCAAACGTTCCAGTGAAAATGGGTCTGAAGGCTGAAGGTGGTAAAACTACAAGCAGTTTGGCGATTGTGGATGATGACTCTTCAGATAAACCAAGTAAGTTTTTTTTTATTTTCAAAAAGAGGTAGAAATAAATTCGGCGAAAGTAGATAGGTATCTAGTAATTTAGTAATAGACGATAATCATGGATTTTGTAAGTCATTATTATCATTTAGCAATACGCGGATGGTTTATACCTAATTGTTAAGTTCATTAGTAATTAGTTTGACAGTGAAATACTTTCTCAATATTCGTCAAAGATTTTTAACGTAGTTATCAATTGAGGGTAATATGTCTTTTCTTACAAAAAAAACCGCGCGAGTTGTCTTTAGGACACCTAAGGCCCCGATTAGGCTTTAGACATTCATCTCTAATAGACTTAGTCGAAAACAAAAATATCAAATTTTTTCGACACTTGTCTGTTAGAGTTAATGTCAGATCGTTACATAAAGACAGATATGTACTAGTTATTTTCTCTTATTCAATAAAAAAAAAGTATAAAAATAATAAATGCAGTAGGAAAAATCGATTCTTATAAATCCCGAAAGGTACCTGTGAACTTTATTTTAATAAATAAAACATGATATAAAAACACTTATTTTGGAAATTAAAACGAAAAAAAGAAGATTAAATTAATGAAGAAGAGGTATCTTCATGAATTTATTCTATCGAGCCAACTTTATCACATCGTGTTTCCATCCTTATAATTCCTTAGAATATATTCTCGACTTTAAGAATACATTTTTTTCAGATTTTTATTTTGCTTTTCACTGCTTCAAAAAGTGTTTCAAAATACATGTTTATGCGGATTTTCACTATAACCTGGCCAATAATAAATGTATGCAGGGAAATTTCCGACTGTTTAGTTATAAAAACCTGTCGACATTCATTTCGTACTCAACTGGTATTTTATCACTATTTACGATCGTTGGAAAAACTATAAAGCATATCTCGCTGTGGCGAAATTTTAAATCACAATAAAATCAAGTAGGTACACATTAAGCTATACATTTCTAGTACTTATAAGCTGATCTCGCTAGTATAGGATTACCGTACAACGAGAGGTCAGCCTATACTGGATTTGTATAGCTTCTGTAGCCGTGTGTACGAGTATAAATTAACTATACAATTTACTAGTAGTTGTTAAAAGAAACTGTAGAATAACAGACTTCAAAATGGAGAGGATTATTAATTCGCGAATTTTTTCTAAGGGTCTACCTCCGTAATATACGTGTTGGAAAGTTTTAACGGACCAGGGAATTGAACCGACATAAATTAACATGTGACAATTAACACCCTCTGTCTTTATCGAAATAAATAAATGTTACCTTCAAAGTAAAATAAACAACATATCTTTTAGGTTAAAAAGTGGTTTCATTCCGAGGCCTTATTCCAACTTTCCACTTAGTTAATGCGGATTTGTAAAACTATTTTTATTTAAAAAAAGTTTAATTATTTTTGAAAGGAGTAGAATAAGTTTTAATTTAATTAAGTTTTATGCTCAACGGATGTTACGATATGCGGAAGAAGAGGTATGTTCTAAAAGTTTTTAACCTGTCTGTGTGGCAAAATAAAAAATAAAGTGATAGAAAGCGGGTATACTTATCAGTAGCAAAAAATACGGTTGGAAATTTTCTATTTCCATTGATGTTTTTTTAAACTAGCTGCTACCCCAACTTGTTTTAGGCATATTAATGGCACCTGGTGGTGGAAGTAGGTACCCGATTTATTTTATTTTTATTCTACACAAATCCCAGAATGATGAATTTTGGTGCAGTCGATCGGAAATTACACTTGTTGCTGTAGGTACTGTATACTTATTTTTGCTAAAGGGTAGCTGATAGGAATCGATTTGTATGGACTTTTCGTCACTGATAGGTAGGTAACTTTAAGTTATCGCATGATGAAGTGCAAAATGTTTGTTCAATAATGTCAGAAATCTTGAAATAAAACTATTTTATAACGGATTTTAGCGCGTTGTATTTTAAATTTAATATATCCCGAGGTTTAAAAATCTTTACAGACTTTATGGTTACGGGGGGACTGACGTATCTGACGTCACAACTTATTAATCACTACTATACTAATTTAACTTATTTATCCCGTAATGTAACCGTGAAATTTAAAAAGATTTTAAAATATCGGGATAAAAAGTCTAAAATAAACGGCGATAAAATCCGTTATAGTTTTATTTCAATACATATTGTGATATTCGCGCAAATTTAGGAAAATACTAAGTCAAAAATCAGATTTTAGTTTAATTCTAGCACATGTACACACAGCAAAAATGGAAGTAATTAACATCGGTAAAACCTTATAGGTAAACTAAAAATAAAAACAAAATAAAATTAATACAAAAGAGGCCGCGTTCCAGCCGATCACCTACATAATATTATTATTGTATTATTTAATTATAAAAATTAAATAATTCTTGTCTTACATTATTTAAGCCCCGTATTCATAAACGCCTTTGCTCATTATAGCTAAAATAAGTTTATAACTCGTTTGTCTTTGTCTGTCATCTTAACATTTATGCTTGACATTGTCAAAATTGTGGTAGGTAAACAGACCAAAAATAAAAAAAGAATTTTAACTAAAGAGTCTTTTAAGCTTTTTTTGAATAAGACCGTAGGTGTTTAATTGCATGCAGGGGTTTGTATTTTCCCATACCGAATAACAATAGACTTGCTCTAACTTGATATGAGTACCTACCTACGTACTAATGCCTGGATTACATGTATAAAGTAGACGGTTAATCGGTCATAAAAGAGTAACATCATGGAGATGGCAAATTGTTTAAATTCGAACAGTTGTTGGTACAATTAGCGCAGTATTCTATAGACATGGTTCCAGGGCATGTAAATCCAATTTCTATTTTGTACATAATTGATAAATATTGGACACGACTTTTTTACAAATTAATAAGATATAAGTAATGTCATACATAACAATAGAAATAACTTTTATGGATGTTACACGACGTTTTATTGCCATTATATAGGTACATAAAGACGTATAAAAATAAAAAAATTAAATGTGTTCAATATTTTTTAAGCATAGGTACACAACACGGGCTATAAAATAAAATTTTGTCATCTTGCGTAATAGACGTGCTTGGACCACCTGTCAAGAGTATGTCACGAGATTAAAAATTACCAACTACGATATCTTTATCTATCAAACATTTGCATGTATAGATATTTAAGCGTGTCACGTATTTGAAAAGATTACGACAATGCATCCCTGAGGAAATAAAGTTGAAAACCACCTGGGTTCTGTCTATCTACTTAGCATATGTAAACCGGGCAGTGCATTTAGTTAAAAGTGAGTAATAGAAAAAATAATAAAAAATTAATCAAATTTTATTCTCATGCAATGAGCAAAATTAAGACAACTGGAGTAGGTAAACGATTAATTAGTACTTTAATTAATGTTGTCAGACCTACCTGAATGTAGGTACCCTAATGTGGCATTTATTTTAACACATTCTCATTCAGTCTAATATTCAAATAATAATAGCACAGTCTAAAGTACCCGAGTGACCGCCATAATTTGCGCCAGTGTTTTATAGCGGTGGGTTCCACTATTTTCATTGCGTCTGTCACTGTCACATGCACAGTGACAGTACATTTGTCATTTCAGGCACTCGAAGTTAATACTATTATCACAGTTTGATTATTCTAAAGAGGAGATATACCTAATACCTTCTGTAGGGCAGCCACTTCACTTGAAGTGTCGAATATTTATAAAAATTGAGGGTTACCAGAAAATAAATCCTGAATCCACCTTTTTTATTTACGACTTTCGACATGAATGTAAATGATGGGATTTAGTTTGCAAAAAATGTATGTGCCAGATTATCAATTTTGAGTATTACAAAAATTTGATAAAGTAGTCTATGCACGCTTTTATACTACCTAAATTCTTATATTCTCTACTTTTGGCCAATATTTTGTATTTGTAACCCAAATCTTACAAGTAGGTACAAAGTCACACGTTCCAAAAATATAATGGCTTTTTTATTAAGATATCTGATAATAACTTGCAAATTGGTTATAAAATGTATAAAATTAGCTTAATTCATAGTATAATGTACTTCCGTCCTCACGAATGTATGACGTGTGGACCATCGCGCACTCGCTTGATAGCCACACGAAAACATCGTGTACACTAACCTTAACTAAATATTTGTGATGAAAATCGTGATTCAATCATAAATTTATATTTGATTTTTAGATTTAGATCTATTAATGTAGAGTAAGTAATCTAATTTTATTCACAAATATTAATTTGGTTGTGACAATTTTTGCAATTACTTAAACACTTTTAGCCTTATTCATAAAAAAATTATTAAACTCATTACTTAAAATGGACTTTGTCTCTTTCTTACTAGTATAAATGTCAAGATGATAGACAAAGACGAACGAATTATAAACCAATTTTAGATATAATAATATGTAGCTTAAAAGACGTTTATGAATACGTATGTTTTGTGAAGGTAATATAAAATTCAAGTATCTTTATGTCGGTACACAGATAATATAATACTAGTCAGTAGGTCTTCCAGTAGATTTTAAAACAAGTTGAAATAGTTTAATCACCTGTTATTATTTCATATAATTTTTTTTTTAAAGGGTATTTTAAGGTCCCTATTTGTTCCCTTTATTAGATAAAAGTTACGTCACCCGGATTAATTGCGAAACAAGTATAGAAACAAATGCGTTATTTTGAGAATATTTAAAAACTTATCGCAGTCAGAAATTTACCGATTTTGCATTCATAATGTTACATGGTAAAAAAATTGTAAAATATAGTAACAATCAGGGGTTGTTGGAAATTGCATTAATTGCATTGCATTGCTTATTCATATTAAAATTCTTTTCATAAGACGCCGAGCCGGCTGATGTCCGACTTTAGTTATTTTTTAAGTTGTCTCAAAAAGTATCGTCTCAGATTTGCGAGAATATTACAAATTGAAATAAAACTAAAAAAATACCTTAGTCCACCCGTGAACACGAAGTCTGAAAAGACTTTGAAACGTCGGCATGTAAAATCTAAAATAAATCTAAAATACGTTAAAAAGTAGCTTTATTTCAATTTGTCTCAAAAAGACTCGATTGTCCATAAAGACGTAATTAGCCCGGATCTGATGAATATAAACGTTAGTTTACTTTACATAATATCCATAGTGTGCCTGTTTTATGCTTTATCTCCTGAATAAAAAGTATAGTTGAGAAATTATCAGTGTATTTTTAATATTCCCATTGTCACTTTAAAAAATATCTTAAACAATGGTACCTACTACTTCCTTTCTCCATTCAACTCTCACTTGACCAAATATTATGTTTACAAAGTTGTCTCATCATCAGTCACACGGGAAAATTGAGCCTTATGAACGAAATTGCGTCGTTTAAAATAGGTAATAAAAAAATTTTGGAATCTGACATCTACTGGAGTTATATCTAATTCATTAGTATTAATTAAATTAAGCACAGATGAATATCTTTTCATAATGTTTTGTAATTATTAAAAAAAAACTCAATTGGCCATGAAGGCTCAATTCCCCTAGTGACGATAGGTACATTAATATTTTCTGAATTATTCCTTACTACAGACATTATTGGCTTGTTTTTCCTATAGACTAGGTATTTTATTTGGTCTTTTGTGAATCATTTTGAATAAATTATACAGTCTAAATTAACTATTTGCGCAGTCGTGTAGAAATGTTTAATTTTCTGAATCAGTAGCAACTGTAATGTAATACGTACAATGAATTTTATGATTTGGTATTTACTATCTACCTGTTTAATAATAAATTATTTAATACTTACTTATTATTTTTATTTCGTATGAACCAAAAAAAATAGGATGATCTTTCTGTTATTTTTTTAATTTTTACTAATAATGTTCCCGATGCTCTATGAAATAGAAAGCATCGAAATGGAAATAATGCATAGGATTTTTATCATTCAGTTCACACCATCAAAATTACTTGAATATAATTCATTCAGTCATAAAGATATAGTTATTTTTAAATCGGTACTTTACTATCTAGTAATTTGCTGTGTTGTATAGTTGAATAAGCATAAAATACCTAACCTAGGGACAAGATAATAGGTCACTTTTGACAGATGTCAGTTTTATATTCATAGTGAGGTGACCTGCTTAAAAACATCGATTAAATGAATGAATCGAATGAATCGATACAGACTTGAAACATATGTGAAATTTAAAAATGACCATGCGAATCCCTGTCCCATTATTATTTTTTCTTTCATAAATTAAAGGAGCAAAATAAGACAAGTACCTACGTAATTTAACAAAAAAATTGCTTTTATTCACTTGAACTATCGGAACTGCTATCTTCATCACTGCTGTCAGCATTCAGAGATATTATTAATTCATTTTCAATAATATTGTCTATTCTCACATCTCGTTCAAAATCTTGTAAAATTATTTTCTTTGTCTTCTCCACGACTTTTCGCCAGTCTTCTGTAGTGACTTCTGCACATGCAGTTTGTAGCAGAGTCATCATTTTAGCAGTACTGAAGGGTGGTTCAGTATTGTTCCGCGCTGCATGACCCTTTATTTGTGCCCAAATAAGCTCGATGGCGTTATACTGGCAATGGTAGGGAGGCAATCGAATAACTTCGTGTCCATGTTCTAGGGCTAGTTCATCGATTACATAGCGGAGCTTGGACGGCTTAGTTGCTTTTACCAGATTTAACAACTCAACTTTTAATAAAGTTGGACTTGCCTCCACACCATTTCTTACCAGCCACGAGACAATTTCTTGCTTTTTATTTGCTTGAGTTGGTGGTTTATCAACTTGTACAGAATGATACGGAACATTGTCCATTATAATTTTCGAAGGGTTTTCTAAGCTGACTAGCAGCTTCTCAAACCACTCTTTAAAAACATCAAAGTTCATTTCCTCATGGTAATCTGTTGTAGTTTTAGAGGCGAATGCGAGGAGGCAGTCTGGAATAAAACCTTGAGGAGCTGATCCCGCGTGACATATAATAAGTCGGGCTCCTTTTCCCGATGGAACTTTTGAGGTGGAGGCCGCTGTATCATCGGTCCATGTCCGCGCAACCGTATGGTTCGCATTCAACCATGTTTCGTCAATAAACACGACATTGTCCCAATCCGTAATTTTATTTACCTGACGTAAGAATGATATTCTCTTCAAAATAATATCGTAGCGTTCTAGCAGGATTTTCCGCTTGTCGGATTTTTTAAATCTAAAGCCAATCGATTTCAAAACCTTTGATAGAGACGATTTGCCTTCAAAAAATAAGCCTGCGCCTTTTAACGAACTCAATAGCTTTTCCCGTGTAGGATATTCTTTTCTCGAGTAATATCCATAAATGTGGTTGCGAATTGCAGCAGCATCAAAATTATCAACGTCAACAATTTTCTTGTCCCTCTTTCGTTTTTTCGGTGTACGTAAAGTATTATCTTCTGAGCCTGATGGTCCGTATTTCTCTTTCAGAATTTGAGTTACTGTCTTCTTCCCTATTCCCAATGCTTCGGCAACGCGTTCTCTCGGTGGTTTCAATGGTAAAAGAGGCCCATCGTTAACTGATTCACGTCCAAAATAATTGTACAATTTCAGCACTAGTTCGCGAGATTGACTGTTTAGAGTTTTCCCCCGTTTCGACATAGTAAGACTGTAATGTTTTTCTTGTTTAATAATCGTTAAGCAATCGGAGTCCAATTTATAGCCAGGTAAACGTAGTCAGTAAGATCAGGTTAAATGAAAAAGCCGGATCAGAAGAAAATAACAGAGAGCACACCAAAAATGCACAGTCACTTCGCACAACAACAAAAGACTGCGTCATCATCATGTAATGGCGACATGACATGCGTCATCGACAGGCACTGGTGTTGCCAGCAACATCCACCTAAATTGCACCCAACATCAATGACCTTTCTATTTAGTTATTTTTTTGTATTTTTATAGTTAGTTAAAAGAATAATAAATATGTATAATTAGGTTTTATTATAATCACAACGTGGTTATAAATTTATGGTGATTTTTCTTCACAAGTAATCATTGCATTCGATTCAACTTACAATCCTATCAGCTTTCGATTTTTAGAGTAACATCCCTAGTGTTTAAAAAGAAATAGGGTTGACTGACGCAACATTGTAACGACGTTCAGTTCTTTAGATCAGAAATTGTTTATTATGTTTAGAATGGTTTATTAGTGAAAGCAAATCGTAAAATTACTCGTATCGGTCATTATTACAATAAATATGTAAACGTAATTGAAAAAAGTTAAGCAATTGTGCAGTTCTTATTTTATGCCCGCCGTTACAAGGTTACGTTGTTGAATTTTGATGAAATGTCAAAAGTGACCTATTATCTTGTCCCTATTTTAAGTGCAACGACTTGCATGCTCCGATTTTGTAATGTTTTTGTGTTATATAATATAAATGGAGTTTGTGAAGCACATTTTTTTTTTGCTGAGACGCGAGCATTGTTCAACTGGCAAAGACCTTGGTAAAGTGTTTTTCCGGAAATTTGTTGTTACTTAGTGATCTTTGTGGCTTTTTTCCCACGCATTTAATCAAAAAACGGCAAGGTTTTGATGGTTGACATCTGCTAATAAATATGTAAAACAACATAAAATGCAACGCAATCACCTATAAAATACCAGACAACTGCCAGACTTATTGCTTTTTAATTTTTTCAGAGTATCATAAACTCTTTGGATTACTTAAACTTTGCATTCGTTTTTATCTATGGTGCCTACCTTTTTTTTTCAAAGATTCAAAGTCTAGGTCTAAATTTGTTTTCCAGCTTTAGAACACAAATTTGAGCATGGTATTTTACGTACCTATGTTTATCTCACTTTGTGCATGGTGATTACTTCTCTTTACTTTCATTATGGCAGCATGAGAGGTCCCGTCCACAGAAAACGAAACGAGTTGAGTTTTTTTTACGTAGAACTTCGTCTTACGCATACTTATTTTGCTTCTTCCCTGTTTTTTTATGTAGGTAAGCGCAGATCTGATTAACCATTGTTTTTGGTTGCGCATGGTGTCACAAGACCAATGAGGCAGTTAATGGAATAATTATTGAGTTCACAGTGAAAAAGTACCTATCTGTAAACAGTGCAAAATGGTCGTAAAATTCAATGAAGCAGCGCAAACCGTGACCCACAATCAATACGTAGGATCATTCATACAATATACAGTTTAATTTTATTGCTATGTAAATTCAATTGTCTTTGAACATCACGAGTTCAACTGCGCAGAATAAAATTTTCTATTACTCTATGGCAGTAAACTTGTTTTTATTGCACTTAGTTGATAGACAAGCATTCGGTTCGCCATTTTAAGTGGACACCAAAGTGTCTAGACAAATTACATAGCGAAGCAATAACGTTCGAAAAGAACAAAATGTATGGGATTGACATTAAACTTCAAAATGTGACGTGACAATGTTATATATATCGTTCGTTTCGATATTTCTATATCGCTTCGAGTAATTTGTCTAAAGGTCCAGTGTTATTACTAGCGCGTTCCCGAGAGAGAAGCCTTAATGTCCTTTTTTGAAGACCACCATGCTGTATCTATTCTCATGGGAAAACTGTGGCAGGAGCTCATTCCGCAGTCTTAGCGTCAGAACAACATCGCAAAGGTTCGAGGATGCGAACTACTGAATATATCCGCAATAAGTAATCTTAGTTTTATAAAACAAAATACTTTAAAAAGGAAACTAATAAATGTAAAAGATAAATTTACTTAGCATAAAGTAATTCGTATTTTGATTAGTTATATTAATCAGAAATTGTAAAATATTTCATTTATTTTCAAGTAGGTGCCAAGTAAAACATTAACTAAATAGAGGTATCAACCTTTCTCACAAAGTAAAATTGTTGTAGTATTTACTTGGCACCGACTTCAAATTTCAACCTCAAGAGTAGGTACCTATACTCTTTCAATTATTTAAAGAATTTTAAAAATCGGTCTACAAATGGAGGAGATATCGATGTACTCGTAGGTCATACATTATAAAATACACAGGCACAATCGAACATATAACCTCCTCTTTTCTTTGAAATCAGTTAAAATAAGATTATAGTACCTATCGATAAAAGGGCAATAGAGGGCACTGACCATAAAATTAGTAAGTTAAATAGGTAATAAAAGGTTGTTTGGTGAGTTTTCTTTACAAATGTTATACCATTTAATTAATCGTGAAGTTAATTATATGAGCACGTATTAGTTAAATGATTGTCACGTTAAATAAATTACTTACGGTTTTCATAATTTAGTAAATATAACCTCAAAATACCAACTTCATATTTTTTTTATAGGTTACGGCTTAGAGTTGAAACCTATATGCCAGACGTTTTATTATGGCACAGATAATATAATACTATAGATTATAGATGTCGATTAGCAGCATAGATCATATAATAATATTTGCAGTGTATGCTTTGATTTGTCATAAACATGTGAAAGATAGGTTGATTTATTTTTGTTGATTTAGGAGCGCACATGTGGGTTAGATAGAAAAAAGTGTAACTGGTTTTCAGTTACACCAAGTGATTATATACTCTTTGAGTTACGTACTTCCTTCAGTCCAGCTCACATGTCATGCAAGGCATTTTTTATGTATTAAATCCATTGTTTATCTTACGTTTGATAGGTCAAGACAAAAAGACAAGGTGAACCTGTTCAGCGAATTACGATATTATTTTAGTCAAATATCCTCCCTCAAATGACGATAAATTTAAGGTTATTCTCATAAAGCCACCCACCTCGCACTTTTCTTGAAATATTTAGAATTTTACTGCTAAAAGTAGGTAGGTACTTCCGCCCATTTGCGAATCTAGGTTTATATGAATCTGTCCTTACGAGAATCTGGCATTTTAAAAACCTGACCTTAGGAACAAATGAGTTTATTGTGCTTTGAATAATACCTAATAGTTTTTACAACACCGCTTAGTAAAAACAATCTAGATATTTTTGAGTACCTTAAGCCTTGCTCTAGAAACCTGGTTGTTAGCAAGATAAATATTTAGTAGGAAGGTAGCGTTACTTTAATAAGCACCTAATTAAAATATTAATGTTAATCCTTATTTTTATGTCCGAATGTTTACTTTAGAACAAGGCTGAAAAATTAAACGGCATTATAGTTTTGAATATTACATATTTGCTTACTAATATAATATACAAAGATAATATTATACTTACTACCTACACGAACATAAGGATCCTTCCTTTAAGGTCTGAATACTTAGGTAGACTAAGAGGCAGTTTCACCTGTTACTGATAAAGTTTCTGACATTCAACACAATCCATCATTTAAAATTGCGTAAAATTTTTACAAATCTGGTATCTGCTTTGTTTATATTGCTATCAGAAACCTGTGAAAACCAAATTTGGCATTAATATGGCTGACCAGTTCCGTAAGGTTATCTATAACTTTATCAACAACTGGTGAAACGGCCTCCTTGTGTATGTTCGACTGCTTGTTTATCTTTTATATATATATTGATTCCAGCTGATTCCAGTAATAATTATGGCAAACTGTTTGAACGCACCGGTTGCAACAAGATCGATACAATATACCGCCCTAAAATATACTTACGGTCTTATTCATAAAAATCTTATAAGACACTTTAGTTAACATAGACTTTGTCTCTTTCTTACTAGTATAAATGTCAAGATGACAGACAAAGACAAACGAATTATAAACCTATTTTAGCTATAATGAGCTTTTACGTATATGGATACGGGGGTAAGTAGTTACTGCTTGTATAATGAGCTGTGTTCTGAAGAATTATTTGACTTGATGCCCATAACTTCTACTCCGTTAAGGAGTTCATCCTCATATCCTCGTCTTTGCAATGTCAGATGTGTTCCTAATGTCCATGTTTATTGTACGAACTGGCAGGTTGTGGAATTCGCTACCGGCATCTTTGTTCCCGATAGGTATGATCTGCCTGTCTTTAAGTCACGAGTGAATCGGTATTTACTGGGTGAGCGCGTTTCATCGTTGCTTAACAACAGGCAAGTTGTGGTCAAGCGCAAGCCTATTACAGAATAAAAAAAATGATTGACACAATTTGATGTAAGTACCTATAATGATATAAATTTTTAAAGTTAAACACATCGCAACTTGATAAGGGAAATGTAAAGCGAATGTTAACAGTGATGGTCCATTGTGTACTGGAGCCATAATTGTCTACAGAATGTTTGTTACCGTATTTCATCAATTTAGTATGAATGTTACTTGTAGATGTAGGTACCTGTTGTTACAAATACCTGTGTTGATTGTAAAAGTTGTTAGATTGCTTCATTAGTCCTGTATCTATGCTTGTAATTGTATGACACAATTGTTGTTATGCAAACGATTTGTATCAAAACAGATAACGTCCTAATATTGATACACACAAGGCCGCGGCACACACTTGACCGGTTTACATCTACTTCTTACAAAATACTCTTAAGAAATAGGTACTTATAATAACAATAGGAAAATAAATATAAAGTCTCTAAACCTTTTCATACTTTCCTCCTTGAGTTACGTTTCAATTATGAAATCAATAATTTTTTTTTTAATATTATATCGATTATATTATCGATTTTGTGTACAATTAAATAACAGCTTGCGAAATGCATTGTCGATTATTCGATTCTCGATCGATGTATTAAAATTGCATGTCAAGGATTCGCCTCGTACGTGGTTTTGGAAAGTTGATACGAAACCTACATACATTTGTTTTTTTTTACTTTAATTACGAATTTGATTATCGATTGAAAGATCGATTCGATCTTTCATCGATCGTCAGAGATAGGTTAAAGACGTATCATAAAAAAGGCTTGAACTCAGCAACACAACAATTAAGATAATGTACCTACGTTGTATTTAGTTGCAAAAGGCGAATATAGAAGCATTTGATTGAAAGAATCGATTATAAAATATGTTGGCAGACTGCCAGAGATAGGTACTCGTAGATTGAAAGCACGTAGAAAGTAGATGATAAATATATATTTTTTCTTTTAGGCCACATGCATACAATCTAATCTTCATCGGTACCATAGATTACAGACAAATAATAGAATCTATTTTACTAATTATTTATCTATGTCGGTCAGATCTTGTTATTTATCTATCTAGAGTATTAAACCCTGAATCATGATAATCTACCTACTAATTATAATATTATACATAGGTATAAATAAATAAATAAATATTCTAGGACATTAATATACACGGTCATCTGGACCCAAGCTAAGCAGAGCTTGTGTTATGGAAACCAGATAACTGGTATATACTATACATATAATACTTTTATTTTGTAAATATATACTTATAATAGATATTTACACCCAGACTCGACACAAACACAAATGTTCATCACTAATGTTTGTCTCGTGTGGGAATCGAACCCTCGACCTGCGGCGTGAAAGGCTAGTATCTTACCAACCACGCCACCGGCCCGTCATATTATATTTCGTATAGTTCGTAAAGATTAATTGATATACAGTATTGTGGCTGACTAAATAAGATTTGTCTTTCAGCGAGTTTAACAGACTCAAATGCAATTCAACCAATTTCCTTCGGAAGCATGCTGATATAATATCAAATGTCAAGCTATTGCTTTAAAAAATAAGGATTGACTTCGATGTACTAATTAAAGAGGGTAGAGGTGAGGAAGACTATTTCTGTGTATGAAAAAAGTGTCCGTCGAAATGTGTTAAATTAGGTTGGTGCTACAATCGCATCAGGGTAAATTTTAAAAACGACGCCAAAAGTTATTAGAGTAAGATAGAAAAGTAAACAAGGAAAGAACAACTTCCACTTTGTTATGCTACTTCGTTATGTTATTGCATACTGTTACTAATTACATTAGTCAACAAAAATAATAAATTTATTAACTCAGCACACTTCGATCCGTCTACAACTGCTACATTCATACCCTACACTGTTGCTACGCTAGCGCCATTCTGGAAGGTTTTTGAACTGTTACTTAAAGCTTACAGCTGGACACTTTCAACTTGTCCCCCATAAATATAGTCCTCCTTACCTCTACCCTCCATACAACCTGGAAAAGGCACGTTTAGGTTGTCTTTAGACAAGAAAGAATACGATTATGTAGAGGCTAGGTTAACAAAGCGTGACTCACTGAAGCGCATCCCTATTGCTACATACATACAAGCTGTAGATAATTAGGTACGATAACCAATTGTAGGGTACCTACCTATATCCTAGGTAGGTACAAATTATACTACGTAAATCGGATACATACGTACCAAGGTGCTTAAATACGTTTCACAATGCGCCCAATCGGTTTACGTCAATGTCTTTGGGGACTAATGTGCGATTAGCGTGCAATTTGTCAGATAGTCTTCCAATGGTCTTTCAATTGCCTCATTATTCAGCCGTTAACTAACTCAAAATATTTTTCTAAAAACATGCTTTAAATAACTATAATAATACGCAAAACTAAGTATCAATTCACACTTTTAAAATAATCATATTTTTCTAAAACATAGAAGTTAGAGATTTAAAATAAAAAACGTTTTATTTTTTTAACTAGCCTGGTGGCATGGCGTAGTGGTTAGTGACCCTGACTGCTAAGTCGAAGGTCGTGGTTTCGATTCCCACCCAGGACAAATCTATGTGTGATGAGCTCGATTGTTTGTTCTGTCTGGGTGTAATGTATCTATATTAACTAAAAAATATACATATTATGTTTACAAAAAGAAATTGTATATCCGTTCGTAGTACCTATCATACAAGTAAATTGAAGATTTTGTATTACAAAATTATTAAAAAAATCAAAAGTGAAGTCGACTTAATTTTCTGAATATATTTCATAGAATTACTTAATATTTAATGTTCGAAAGGATTTCATAAATACGGTTTTGTGTTGTTTCAAATGTTGACTGACCCAAATTATGCTATCGATTTCATTGTTCAGTCTACGGCTTTTTAGGGGTCATAAAACTCATTAGTAGTGGACCTATTCCAATTCTCGGGTAAACTGAGGTATGTTGAAATACCTCATCCGTTACCATGAAGTCTGAAAAAATTTGAAACGTCGGAATCTAAAATCTAAAATAAACCGCGATAAAATCCGTTATAAAAAAGTTTTCAATGTGTGATATTCGTGTAAACTTAAGAAAATACTATGGAACAGAACTCTTCAAAGGGATTATAACAGAAGTGTTGCCGTCACTAGTGATATTCTTGGTTTACAGGCAAGTCGATGACCACTAACAAAGTAAAGGCGGGAGAGAGTGCGTTAACCCTCATTTTCCAAGATAAAAACCATCGGGTATGATATCATTTGAACGGAATTTTTATTATAAACTAGCTGACCCGGCAGACTTCGTACTGCCTCAATCGATAAATAAATGACCTAAACTTCTGTAATAAATTTTTTTCTCAACTTTTAAACCTTCCCTAGACCTCCACGAACATTTCAAGACCAAGATAAGATGAATCCGTTCAGCCGATCTCCAGTTTTAACGAGACTAACGAACAGCAATTGATTTTTATATAATAGATAATAGGTGGGTAATAATATTTATGGAATCTATCATAATTTACCATTCAAACACTGTTTTATAGGCCGACCGTTTAACTCGCGTATCGCCTATCGCCAAGATTCTGACTCCTCAAGCTGCACAGAAAGTGATGACGATTAGAGCGATATGGATATTAGTGATATTAGTCTTACATTACTTTTATCTGTGGCTAAATAGTTCTTTATGAGATTTAATTAATGTTTTATGACTTTGTACCTGAGATGGCGGTACGCGAGTTAAACGGTCGGCCTATAGATATAGCCGTATGCAAAAGATTGTGCTCTCTACGTCTTGTTGAGCATGGAGCATGAAGATCTATTTTATTAACCAACTCAGGTACATCTATCGAACCATTCATAATTCCATATAAAAATGTTAGGTCAGCAATTTTTCTTCTTTCGTATAGTGTAAAAACATATTTACATATTTACAAACATATTATACATATTATTGAAATTTCTTACAACGGCTATAATTTGGCAAATAGGTTTTAGATCGAAACTGAACATACCTTAGAATTTTTTTAAATAATAAGATAAGTATTTTGTCGACCTGGGAATCGAAACCGAGAACTCGCGGTTATTAAACTAATTTAGAAATCAAACTAGCTTACCTGTAAGCGACGTTCGATTGTAATTATTCTTCCCGATCGCCTCGCCCTCAATAATAGAAAAGTACCTATAAATTAATGAAATTACTACAAGTAAGAAATAAATTAATTCATTAATTTATAGGTACTTTTCTATTATTGAGGGCGAGGCGATCGGGAAGAATAATACGGTTACAATTGGACCACCAATGCAGTTAATATTGTTATTAATGTTGCTACAGTTTCCTATCTAAGCAAGTATCTTAAGAAAACCTTTCAATAAAATTAGTCAAGTAGTTTATGAGTACTGAACAAACACTGACGCACGTGATTTTATATCACTATTGCCAATCGAGATTGATTTTTTTATCAAATAGAACGATTTGTATAATGCCATCTTAAATCTTATCGATTGTAAAACGTTGGTAGCCCTTCAGATGTCAGATATTTTTTTTTATAAATTATTATATAATAATATAATCGATACCTAACATTGATATCCTTATTTGTATATCTACATCGATTTTCAAAATCGATTATGACAATCGAATCATCGATATATTCTTCATTTGTACTGTCCTTATTTGTAAAACATCGAAAGATGGGTAGAACCTTTAGGAACGTATTTTGGAACTGAGTAAACTTATTATTATTACTTATAAACCTACCTATCTCATAAGCTTGTTTAACTTAGAAATAAAATAAAGATTTTTATCATAATTACTTAAGTTTGTAATAAAAAGAGCCCTTGGTTTCAACTAGAGGCTCTACTCTGGTACGATATGTACAGAACACAATGACATTTCGAATACGAAGCTCCTTGTCTACTAAAGACTGATTTACTTTATTAATGCTCTATCAGCAAATGAAGATAAAGGGAAACTAAAGTCAAGAAACTACTTTAAATTTTATACACTATAATTTAACTTCAGATAAAATAGTACTACCTATCCGCCCGCTTGTATAGAGGTTATCGTGCTAAACAATAATCCTCTTTTTGCACAATCGGATAAAAAATATCCCACGCCCTTTCTTGGGTATTAAACTATCTCTATACCTAATTTCATTGAAATGGTTCAGTAGTTTTTAGGTGAAAGCGCGACAAAGTTACTTTCGCATTTATAATACCTAGTAAAGATTATTTATTTAAATTGTAAATTTCTCAAATATTCGTCCAAAATACAATAAAAAGCTGCGAAAAGTAGGTACTTTTTTATCTTATTAAGCTGTTTCATGGCAATCTGTACATACAAGTACAATAAGTCACTGTTCTGCCTGACTATTGTCAGTATTTTGTAGTTTTGATTTAGCAGAACCACTTCAAATTTTTATGAAAAGTTTAAAAAGTATTAACTACACCATCAATTACATTTTCGTACATCAACCTTATAATATTTTTCAGGTGCATTAAATCTTATCTACAATCTAATGGTCTTATTCATAAAAGTCTGAAAATGGACTTTGTCTCTTTCTTGCTACTATAAATGTCAAGATGACAGACAAAGACAAACGAATTATAAACCTATTTTAGCTATAATGAGCTATGACGTTTATGAATACGGGAGAAAAGTATTGTAATCTAAACTTTGATAGTACTCTATACAAAATCATTTAATTGAAAACAATCACTTTCGTTCGAATGATAGCAGTAGGATCTTAACTCTTAACAATACTTTTTGTTCCGGTGTTGCACAAAATAAGTACTTTGGTACTAACCTACGCAACATCTCCTTGTTTTCCTCAATTTTATTGCTTCCTGTCACATCACTAGAAGGTCCTTTGTCGCTGTCGTATGATTGTTGGATGTTCTATGAGTCAGGCTTATGTATACTCCACGCTTGGTTCTTGGTACTTAGGAACTGTACAGGTACAAAAAATTCACTCTCGTTGAGAAGTTTTTCAACGAGAGTGAATTTTTTTTTGGTGGGTAATGTTTATATCGTACAAATTTCCCAAATTGTTCAAATTTGCTACGTTTTTTTAATTAATTTTTATTTTGACATCACTTCAACCCCTTTTTAGTGTCACACTACTAGACACGGGTCTTCTCTCAACTATTTTACGAGCTGAGAGAAGTTTAATGATTAGTTCTTAGACATGCCTGTTTCCTTACGATATTTTCCTTCACCGATATTGAGCAGCAGCGATGTTACAATTCACACAAATATGTGTGGCCACGACTGGGAATCGAACTCGCGGCCTTATAAATTTAAGGCGAGGCCCGGACCGTTGCACCGCCGCAGCGGTGGCTGCTCAACATAAAATTAATGATTGCAATTATACAAACCCACAAAATTGCTCAACATAAATTTATTATTAACAAATATTGAATGAGGTATCTAACTTACTATATAATTAGGAAACTACCTTCCCTTTCTCGGTAAATTTCCACAGCCCTTATTACCTAGTATCTTTTAACTAGGCCGCAGTCACGTTTGTGGTCACCTTACCCAAGTACCCACGTCCATACGTGACCAAAACACCTATCATTTTCTATTCAATAGATTTCTATTAAAATGTGACCCTTATTTACGTTCACCAGTTAATTTGTTATTTAACTATGTTAGGTTAAATTGCTGCGCGTGTATTGACGAAATTTATTACTAGATTACCTACGTGATATTGGGTTAGATGTTTCTAGAATTTATGTGAAGGTATTTGTTTTGTAACTGACTATAAAAAGGTTCTGCTATGAAATAACGATGTATGACAACAATCACTTAACTAGAACTCTTGATAGTAAGATTACATAGGATTAAAGCGTAACGTCCAACACAAAGTGTCACCTCTTCTAAGATGGCCGCTTCTCCTGTACTCGGTGTTCATTCGTTCGTTCATGTTGACATTTTCTAGTGACAGCTGACTCGAAAGGCGGACGCGATGTCAGTATAAAATGATAGGCAACATATATTTTCTATTGAACTTAATCACTCGTATCATTTTGCAAACTCCAAGTAGGTTGGTGCATGTCACACACTTTGTGTTGGACTGTGAGTGGACGTTACGCTTGAATCCAATCTACTTGTATTTTCATTTTATATCTCAACAGGTAACCAAGCCTAACAAATAAAACAAACTCAAGGGCTTGGCGATATGTATATGTAGTGAAGATTAACGTACTAGCCTCGCCTAGTGTCTCATCATAACACAAATAAAATAAGTACTAGGTAGGTACCTAATGAAACAAACGCGTTCTAAATTCTTTCACACCTGTGTTTGCTGAAACGCGTCACGAGTCTAAAGCTATATGTATGGCCGTATGGGGCTATACAAAAATCACTCGCGAAGATTTGCGCTGTTGCAACAAATCTGGACACCGATTCTGACGCTTTAGACATCTGTAATAAACAAATGTCTGACAAAAATGGCGATTTCTTTTGTTTTTCAATGATATTCGCCATTTTGTCGACATTTGTCTACAAGAGATCAATGTTTAAAGCCGAGAACCGCGGCCTAGGCCATCTGTCATCTGAAAGGTGGTTACTATCCAGGACCCTGATTATCAGGTTTTATATATTTATCTCTAACTAGCGGACCCGGCAGACGTCGTTCTGCCCTGTAAAGCAGTGCCATCTACCGGGTCTCAGACCTACCGAATATAACCAATAATAAATAATAGGTATCTAACCAGGCTTTTGGCACTTCCTCGCTTTCTAAATTTTCTTTTTTTTTTTTTTTTTCTGCGTAAGGACCATCCTCGTACTTAAAGGAATATTTAAAAATAATAATTAGCGAAATCGGTCCAGCCGTTCACGCGTGATGTCGTGACAACGGAAAACGGGTTTCATTTTTAAATATATAGATAGATAGATAGATAAACATCTGCGTTGTATTTTTTTTTTATGTAGGTTATATTATATTCGTCAATTTTGAATAGATTTTGATTTTTTATATTGATAAAATATACTCTCAAGATGGTCCCATTGATTTATTTTAATACTCTGATGATTGACTTAGGAGATATTAGATTATATAGATTCGCGCCGATGCCGTTGTTGCTGCGTTGTTGTCGGTAATCTGGCACGTATCAAAAGAATGTGAATGGAATGAATGAATGAAATGAACGAAAATGAACATGACAGTTACGAAACGAGCAAGCAATAGCCACGTTGTTGTCGGTAATCTGGCGCGTATCAAAAGATTTTGAATGGAATGATTGAATGCATGGAAATTAATATGACAGTTACTTATGTAGGACGAAACAATAAAACAAAGCAATTTGAAGTCATTCGATAAGTAAAGAAACTAAGTTAATTATGCTCCAATTATGATTAATAAAGGTAACAAATTCAAAAATACCAGTCAGTATGCTAATTAATTACGATTCTATTTAGCGTTTGTGTGTTATATCCTTAACACAAATTGAAGCTTTACTTTGTTTTTATCTAAGGAAATCTATTATATTTAAATGAAAATTTGAATATCCTAATCCTAGTGTTATGACTAGTGTTGCAAGCATCCGTAGCGTCGCCTTATAGTGAAAACCTCGTAAATGCTAAAGAAGTAACTTTTCATGCGTCTAATTATTATTATTATTGAAGACCTAGCGAAAGGAACTCGGATTCAATCGGGTGCCGTGTTACAAAGACACCTCACGCGTTTCCTTTGTCAGTAGGTACCTGCTTAAAAACAAGAAAACATTCTGCGCAATTGAGAGCAACTCATACACAGTTCATTCAACTTAGCAATTTGCGCGTCTGAACTTTCCTTGATGATCGTTTATACAAAGCCTGTCCGTAACCAGTTTTTGGCACTTAATCTACCTATGCCCATATTTGGACACATGTTATTGCGAGTGGTTTTCGAAATTTATGTTGTACCTATTAAGATTTTAAAACTTTTTGATGTCATATAATTTTTTATGGTTTGAATGATATTACATCATTAATGATGCCAGTGTTTGTCGGAAATTGAGAACTTATTTTCGAATTAGCTTGAGGAGCAAGGCTCAGAGTTTATGAGTCTTTAGGAATCGGGAAAGTTGTTTCCGGGTAGAGTTCTGGACCCTGACCAGGATACTACGGCATGCCGAAGGATGCCACGGCATGCCGCTGCATCACTTGCCACGCTCGGTGTGATTAACAAAACAAACGCGCGTCTCCTCCTCCTTAGCCCCCGCGTCGCGCACTGACCGGACTGCGTCCTATTCACCGAAATCACCGCTGCATAAGTTTTAACCTTATTTCAATTAGCTTAACTGTCATAATTCGACCGCACAAAGTGACCCATACATTTCACGAGATGCAGCAGCGTGCCGCGGCATCCAGTGGAGCGAAACGGCATTATTATGCCGCGGCATCCCGCGGCACGTCATCTTGTTATTCCGCGTTATTATGTAAACATGTTTAAATGAAATAAAGTATCTCGAATTCTAAACTCATTGAAATAAAATTAAAAATAACTTGATTAGTAATGAAATTCTTTGCCATGACACGCCCCTTGCTGTACCAGCCTTAGGCCCCTGACCCTTTGTAGTCGACCCGGGAAATATTGAAATGATTGTACGAGAGTCTGATTGAATCCGGACACGTCTGAGGCTGCTTTTTTCCGGTCCGGGTGATTCTAAACACTTATGGCCAGAGTGAGCAAGAGCTTCGTACTCGTCAACATCCTCGACCTCGCAGTTTTACTGACTGCGAATGAATAGTACCTTTTCAGTTGATATGAAATGATTGAGCAGCGGCGTCGCAGGCAGCGGTTTAGGGTGGGGTTGATCTGCGGTCGTACACAAACATCTTTGTGCGATTGTTTCATCGTCACCCGCTCTAAATATCGGCATGTCTAAGTACTTACCATTCGAGGACATGTGACATACACCAACCCGCACTTGGCTAGCGTCTGTGGTTTAAAACCTAAACTATGATTGGAAGGAAGACCCGTGCGTGCTTTGTAGTAGAACACTAAAGGATTGTTACAGTTCTGTTGATATGACCGTGTTCCAGTAGAGTAGGTACCTG
The DNA here is from genome assembly GCA_936450015.1 of Meganola albula. Taxonomy (NCBI): domain Eukaryota; kingdom Metazoa; phylum Arthropoda; class Insecta; order Lepidoptera; family Nolidae; genus Meganola; species Meganola albula. The sequence continues at coordinate 2,955,387 of OW388155.1, read as the reverse complement.
CTTATACACGTGTTGTCTCTGTTTATTGAACATTTGCTGAATGTTTCCAAGTTTCACACTAACAACGAATAAACACGGACAATGGAGACGGGCGCAGTGAATCATTGTAAATAACTTGACATTATTTATCGTCATTGTTCTTTGTCGGTGGATTAACGGAAATATTGCGGTGGAAAAATATACTAATATACAAGGCACATACTATATCTGGTATGTTAAGGATATAATTTCGAATATAGAACGAATATAAAATTTAAAAAAAAACTCAACGTTTTTGTCTGGGATTAATAAATTGGTTCCAAGTATGAAGAATTTGGAATTATCGAAGAGAAAATAGAGGACACCCAAGTGTCACTTCGATTGGGCATAAACAACAAGAAATATAAAAAAAATAGAATTTGTGAATCCATTTATCAACAAAAAAATTGAAACATCCTTCATTTCGAACTTAGAACCAACAACTTTTGAAGTCTAATAATAACTCTAATATATTTAGACTTGCGAAATTGTTTATTGTTTCAAAGAAGTTATTTCGAAATAGTATGATTGATCATTGAAATTTGAAGTAGATAAATTTTTGACAAAAATCTTTTCTATTACACCAAATAGTACAACAATTTCAATTTAAAAGTTTAGTAAAACAACCAATTTAATTATTATATAGTTTTTGTTTTAATTTTATTTTATTAGATATAAAATAAAATATATCCAACGATAATTTATAAAATAGTGGCGCAATTAATGTTAACATAAATTATTTTAGTTTTTAGTCTTTTGATTGCAGTAATTTTACGAAATCTCTAACTAATCTAGGTAATGTAAATATTTCTGATATGACATGAGGAAACCGGTGTGATATTACACACTGTAAACACCTCTTGCTATTTTATTGATCAAGTTGTAAAAAAATAGTTTAGTTTAAGAGCTAGACTAAAGGGAAAAAGTAGGTGTATTATATTAATGATTTCGTACTAGGTACCAGTAGCGAAGGGTGGATATTGGAAAAAGGGAAGACTGAGCATATTATTATTAAATGCCAAGTATTTCTTAGTCACCTACGTCGTCTTTCAAACTTACTTACAAGCATGTACCTACTGCATTTTGATGCCATTTAAAAATTTTATTCATTACTTAATTTTCAATTTAGCACGTTATATTGACAAAGTCCTAAAGGGAAGCCGGTGGGAGTTATGTTATATGGACTCTTTGCCACTGCTACTGTATGCAGTCTAAACTGGACTGTAGAGAAATTACATGGAGTAGAAGATTCATTTTAAACCGACTTCAAGCAGGGAGGGGATTACCAAATTACCAGCTCCGTCATGTCTTAACATAGTGAGATTTGCATTTTTTTTTATTTTCAAAAAAATTAAATTTAAGTGAAATTTAAATTATTGTTCCTATTTTAATTTGAAGAAATATTATTTTTTTACGAAAAATTTGGTGTATATAAGTTTCTTTTGTTTTTGTTAACTTAAGAATTTATAAACATCTATTTTGAAATTTGTAAAAACGAGCGTTCTCGATTTGCGACTTTTGTTAACTACGTAGTTAAGTCATAGTTAAGTTAATGGTTGTAGAGTTGTTAAGAGTAGAACAGTTTATTGTTGATACGATTTTAATATAGGTAGGTACACTACCTACTTGTAGAACGGTAGATAAATGTTCACATTGTGTAGTAAAATAGTGATTACTTATATTTTTATGACGAAATATACCGCTGTTGTCAATATGTTTAGATAATGTCAACTACAGTGAAACACGTTTGTTTTATCTTTGTACTAAACAGGTATGTACACCTGCTGATTACTATCGCATGTAAAACAAAACATACTTCTAGTAGGTACTTACTATATAAGTCAACATCATCATTGGCCTTTAGCAGACCACGACTAGACATAGGCCTTCCTAATAAATGCTATTTTACCCGATCTTCAATTTATAGCATCCAGCTACTGGCAGCTTACTTTCTTATTCCACCTAGCTGGAAGCGTCCTCGTGGTCTCCACTCAATAGTTGCTAGGGTTGCTGACCCCAGGGGTTATCAGTGGCCCACTACCAATTCAGCTTGTTAACTTCAAATTATAAGGTGTTAAATAATTAATCTGTCAAACTATGCCAGGGGTTGAAAATTCTGCCACGTACAGTCTGGTTCTTAGAAAGGTAGGTTAGCATATTTAATAATCTATCGTAGGTTATTGTATATCTCTAAAACAATAGCTTTTTAAAATAATACTTGGCGATTATTCATGGAATATTACCTATATTAAACAACTTCTTAAATTTTGAAGACTTAATTTATTACCACCTTGTATATTTTTTTACCTTAGATACGGATTGCATAACTTCAAATTGGCATATAACCACTTATGAGAATTACAAGGAAAAAGTAACAAAAATTCTTTAAATTTGAATACACTTAAAGCCTTGTGAAGTCCACTTTTCCTTGTGTCAACCAACTTTCCAATGGGAAAACCCAACTAGGTACTTGATTAAAATTTTACTGTAGTTAATTTACATTTACATGAATTTTAATCGTTCCTACCACAGAGCCATCTCTGTGGTTCCATAACAACTTACAAATTAGCTATAATTTTTGTAATTTCAAACTCGTAGTAATTTCGCATTGCATATTTTATGTATTTGAATTGGTATATGTAGGAAAATGCAAAGGATACCTTTAAGGTAAACCAGAAATTCTTTCCTCAATAAATTTGTTTTTTAGCATACAGCCAGCACCAGACGAGGTTGAAAACATTATCTTTATTCACAACCATTTTTATAACCAGTTTATGTTCGACTTTTAAAAGGAAAAACAAAATAATAAAACATATACATCACCTTGGGATATCCAGGGTCCTCTGGTATTCATACCTAAACTGCTAAACTGACTTGAAATTAAATTTGTTAGGTGAATCGGTATTTAATTTCCTGGTTGAGCAATTTTTACAGTAGACCTCATTTCTTAACATCGCACCCTAAATCAATACGAAGAAAGGTTTCGAATACCATATTGTTAACCTGTCAAGGTAATAAGTTTCGACACGGGCAGAGTAGTCGTGAACGACTCAGTTGCCGTTAAAAAAAGATATAATAAGTTAAAATAAAAAAAACTAACTTAAAAAACTATAATTAAAAAAATAAAATTAATTAATTAATTTTATTTTATTTCTAATATTTTGTTTTATTTTAATCAATTTAATTGAAAAAATCTCAAACTCATTTTGACAGTATTCGAAAAGTTTTTTTGTATTGCCATGTTTCGGTCAAGTGCAAGCCTATTTTACAATAAAAAAAATATTTATCAAACATTGTTGAATGAATTGCAGAACAACGTAGAGTCGCATTGACAATATAATTTATTCAGCCGTTAGCGTTATGTTTGTAATCACAGACTGTTGAAGGTTTCGCATTTCTTTCATTGTTTTTTGCAACGACACAGCCATGAACAAGGTTAGGTTAGTAATGCGTTAAATATTATTTAAGATGAATAGGGATGACGAAAAGGTATGAAAAATCGTATTTTAATTAGTCCATCAGTACGATTATAAAAATAAATTATTTTTTGTTTCATAATTGAAACGATTTTTTTTTCTTATTATGATAAAATACTTTAAAGTTATGGAGTGGGAGTGCGTTACTTTATACCTTTGTATAAATTTACCTAGGTGTGACGTCATAGAAAATTTCGCTTGAACGTGTCGCCGTAATCTTTAAGTCAAAAATAAAGAAAAATATGTGTCGAATATTTTTATTTTATCTGATGGACAAAACAAAAAAATGTTGTCATCCCTATATTGTAGTAACAAAACTACATATTATTACATTACTACAAAAATAGCATAGAATCACGCCTGTAGGTACCCGAAGGTGTAGGCAGAGGTGTATATCACCCACATTTCAATGGCTATACATAGTTTTTGATGCCCGTTAAGAAGAGGGATGTTATAAGTTTCGTGTATCTTTGTTTTATGCCACGCAGTAAACGGATGGAACGATTTTGATTCGGCTTTTTCATGTTCGAAAACTGAAGTGACAAACAGTTCTCAGCTAAAAAATGCGTCGATGATGGCTCAATTTAAAAAAACCGTACCTAACTCTATTCTTTATCGAAAATTATTTTTTAACGCCGTCTTATGTATAAAATTGCGGCATGCACTTCGAATGGAATTACTTCCAAATCCGTGAAACGGATCGAAAATTCAATATTTTCCTATTTGTAAAACAGTTCAGCATCGCCATATTGAGTGATGCAATGTTATGTTCTCCTGTAAAATTTTGTCAAAATGGAGCAGATGGTCTTTAGTAGTAGTCTTTAGTTAAAATGGACTTTCGTCTCTTTCTTACTAGTATAAGTGTCAAGATGACAGACCAAGTCAAACGAATCATAAACCTATTTTAGCTACAATGAGCTTTCAAGACGTTTATCGGGAATAGAGGGAGCCATTGAGCCGCCTAGCCGTAACTGCTTCAAGATTTTTCTAAGTAAATTAAAAATGTAGTTTTGTTTCAGCGAATTGAATTATTAACATTCTTCCGATGGACTATTAATGCAATATTACTTACGTACCTAAAGGTTAGGTATTATGTAAGATTTAGTAATAGGAACAAATATTTAAGAAAAAATGTGTACACAAAAAATATGATACAATCATTGGTCCGTAACGATAAACGTCAACACACAAGTTAGTAAGTGTCCTAAAATTAGAACGTAATTTTATTTCTGAACAGAATAAATAGAATTAGTCGGCTGACTGAACACGAGATACAATTATAGAATACTAGTTTTCCGCCCGCGGCTTCGCCCGCGGATGTTGGTTATCGCGCTAGACCATTAATCCCTTTTTTCGCAGTCGGAAAAACTATCCTTTCCCGGGTCTCGAATAGTCTCCATACAAAATTAGTTCAGTAGTGTAGGAGTGTAAGCAACATTTTGAAATCGTCAAGCGCCCATAGGTATATCCATAAATCAATAGGCGTTTCTTAAAAATACTACGGCTCTTAGACCATACTTATAAGAAATGAAATTTAAATTTCGAATTCTGTTCGTAGCATTGAGTTATCAATAATGTCATTGTGTCAAAATAAAAAGTAATTTAGATCAAAATTACGAAGGAGTATTGATATCAACTTTGAAGAAAATCACCCTCAGAATAATTTCTCAGGCTTTGCCCGCTTAGTATTAGGATGAAAATAAAAAAAATTGAAAAAATAAAAAACACGTGTTTCATTATTTGTTTTGAGCTTTATTTATACCAAATTTGAAGGAAATCGGACCAAGGACTAAACAGTTATGGAATATTTAATTTTTCCAAATAGACTCATTTAGCACCCCCACTGGGGGTAGTTTTGGAAAAATAAAAAACACGTGTTTCATGATTTCTTTTAAGGTATATGTGTGCCAAATTTGGAGTGAATCGGACTTGAGACTATACAGATCCAGAGAAACTTTAATTTTTACCAATAAAACTCATTATCCACACTTCATATGGGTAACTATGGAAAAATAAAAAACCCGTATCTCATTATTTCTCTTAAGGTTTATGTGTACCGAATTTTAAATGAATAGGACCGAGGAATAAAAAGTTGCATACAAACTTCACCCCTCTATTTAACCCTCTTAGGGGATGATTTTTGAAAATATTGTTAGCCTATGTCCGATTCTAGAGTATACACTATCTACATTTCAAATTTCAATAAAATCGGTTGAGCGGTTATGGAGATACGCGGTAACAAACCTTCACACACACACACTTACTTTCGCATTTATAATATTAGTAGGATAGGATTAAATTGTATGTATTTGACACGCTTTGTTTTTTTAATCTTTACAGACAGATCATAGCATTGTCAGTTTTTTATAGACTTAACTTACCGTTACAAATTTGCCCTAAGTAATCTATATTTCAGCGAAGCTCAGATTATCATCATCAGATAGGTACACCCCTTTATTCATGCATATCGATGGGACACAAAATAACACCACAGACAGCTATTCAATATCTCTGTTAATGATTCTTGCTCTCCCTAATCACAAATATTCACAAAATATTTGGATGGAAACGGATGCCTTTTTGTAAGATCAAATTTGGTTTGCACACGCAACCCACATCATAGACAGCCCTGTCATTACAATTCTGACTAGCAACCTGAGTGGCATTAACGCTGACAGGCTGCATGCTATCAAAAGTGACTTCTAACTGTCAGTTACACTAATATTATACTTACAAAAAAAGAGTTTGTTTGATTGAAAAAGCTAGTTTTAGCGACTACTCCACTTTGAAAAATTTTTGTAGGGTTAGATAGCCAATTTACTGAGGAAGGCTATAGGCTACTTTTTATCCTGCTGGGCATGATATAAACTGTAAATCACGCAGGCAAAACCACGGTACCGGGCAGTTGTTGGTTAAGTATTTGATGATGTATTTAGTTGGAGGTATGGGACAAAATTGATTCATGGAACTCGATCATTCATGTTCCACATAGGTACGATCATCCTCGAGATATTTAGCACCAATTAGGCACCCACTCACGTTACCGCAGGACATCAAAATGCCGTAGAAAAATAAACCTTAACATTTTTAAATTAAGTTTAATTCAGATTGATGCTGCACAAGTGGCGTGACCAACTGTTGGCCCTGTTATGAGGATTATATCATCAATACTAAACCGACACCACCTCGCCTCTTTGGCTCTCTACAAAGAAGAGAGAGGTGATGAGATTGGCGTGTGTATCTGTAGGTATAGGTACTTTTGGTTAAACAAGATATACTTCATTTCAACCCTTTTTAGTGTCCCACTGCTGGGCACGGGTCTTCTCTCAACTATCTTATGAGTTGAGAGAGTTTAGGCCTTAGCGTGTGTGGAACACGCTGGCCAAGTGCGGGTTGGTGGATGTCACATTTCCTCGAATGTTTAGTTCTTAGACATGCCGGTTTCCTCACTATGTTTTCCTTCACTGATATTGAGCAACGGAGATGAAACAATTCACACAAAGATGTGTGGGCACAACCAGGATTCGAACCCGTGACCTTATTTTTCTAAGGCGAGGCCCGTACCGCTGCACCACCGCTGCTCGCTGCGCCACCGCTGCTCGCATTATGTCTTACCACTGTAATAATTTATTGTCCGACTACAGGCCAATTTTCATTTGTTCGTTCAAGTACAAGAACTTGACAAATCAATCGAGAATCTTCCCCGATACCCCGACAACTTTTGACAGACTGACTGACGGACATCGGAAGCTTATGTACGCACGATATCCGCATAACGGAGCACATTTTACATTGAGCGAATTTGCATACGCGAGGAATTGACCGGCTGTCACGGCATCGGCATGCGCGAGGAGACGACGGGCTGCCGCGGCATACCTACGGTAGGAGCCGACCCGCATCCAAGCTGTTTAATTCCATGCAAATATCTAAACAAGTGTATATAAGTCTGAAATTCCTTTAGCACGATCGCGATTTAATATGCGCTCCTTCGACGTTAAAAATATAGAGAACTCCCAAAAGATATTAAGCTTAGTCATAAAATTAATTCATAATCTTGTCGGAACAAGCAGCAGTGATCTACTGCTACTAGATCACTGCTGACTACCATCATCATTACCGTTATGCATTTACTCTAAACTTGTAACAAAATAAACTTCAACTTTTTCATTCTCAAATTCGTTTTCTAACGTTTGATAATAAATGTATGACGTGTCATGGGATATCTGTAAGTATATTGTCTGTGAACCAGTTTATACCGTACATCGTAGCGCTCAAACAAACTGGCTGATTTTGATAATGTTTTTATTATAAAGAAGCTAAAATGATCAAGTGGCCCCTATTATTTAAGGGACTTAAAAATAGCCGTTGACATTTGAGTGATACATATTCATCTCTGCTTATAGCTTCGGGTAATAGAAGCGTTAACGCTATGTAGGCAGGTATGTAAACGTTGCATCGGGAACCATAAAATATAATGTATTCATCAATAATCACGGATATCGTGTCCGTTTCGCCTTTAATTAACAGATAATGAACCCACAATGGCGATTTATGCGCACAGTGGTGAATTAACGTGAGATTCCTTCGATAATTGCTATTAATGTCATTCACGAATTATACAGATGATCAAGGTAATTGTTAGGAGAGACCATTAATATATTACTTAAGACGATTTTGTGGCGGACGGGTCGATTATCTCTTATTTTTTTCTAACAAGGGGAGACTTAGTCTCAATAGTTCTTAGTAAGATCACAAAAATGCACAAATTAAAATTACTTTAAAAAACATTGTAAAAAAATACTTTGATAAAGCTTGGGCAACCGCGCAATTATTGAGGTATGCTCGGGTGCATATTAGCAAACCATTTCCCTTTCTATGGCCACCCGCACTCCGTCTACCGGGAACTCCCCGCCAAACGTAGTCATATTTTGATTCACTTCATAATGTTCTTTAATTCTTACGTAATAAATATTAAATAAGGGGTGGGAGTCAGCCTATTGTAATTTTTTGTTAATAGGGGAGAGGGCCCTTTACATACGCTGCTATCCCACACATGATACAGGTAGAAAAGTTGCCATCGACTCTATTACCGAAACATTTCTTATTTTCATCTGTTTTGTGGTGCACCCAATACTCTCTCCGAACTTTTGTAAATCCTTATACATAAAATTCTACTAATAATGATACCAAGGTTAAATATTCCTAATCTTGGAATGTAGGGGGTGGGGGGGGGACTCCGAAACACCTCTCTCCCCTCTTTTCTACTCGTAAAAAAGCAACATTACTCGTTACAACTGTTCTAGAGTTCTGTTCTATATCACCCGAAATCCAACAATAGACTAAGAAAATGTGTATTATGGGACCAACTTGGGAGTATATTCTTTCAATCAAAAAAATATTCAAAATCGGTCCACAACTGACCAACGGCGAACATACTTAAAAACATACATACAAGCGAACATAGAACCTCTACCTCTTTTTTTCAGAAGTCTGTTAATAAGACCGTAAGTAACAGGCCATTCAACTTTGCCACAAAACAATGCTAAAAATTTCTCATTCAACCGGCAGAATATCTCATTGTTTTACGGCGCATTTGCATATAAAATCCTTACTACTCGTAATACATACCTATTATAAAGTAATTCGAAAGTAACTCTGTCTCTGTCGCGCTTTCACGCCAAAACTACTAAACCGATTGAATTTGGTAGGGAGATAGTTTGCAACCCGGGGAAGGATATAGGATAGTTTTTATTCGACTGCGAGAAAAGAGGTCAATTGTTTAGCGCGATAACCGACATAAGCGCGGGTAGTGTAGCTGAGCCGCTGTCGGAAAACCATTACACAAATAAAATACTTAAACCGGTGAGTAGCAATAAGGATATTTGCCGTAGAAACGACATTAAGGATAAATGGTAGTCCAACCCAAAAAAAAATATTTTTCGGATATTTTTTTTATTTTTATTTCTTTAAGATGTGGTTTTAAAAAAATACGTACAACTACAACTCTCAATTTTCACCTCTTCACCACCCACCCCTATTTTTTAATCGCGAGCTTAGTAATTTGACAATTTAAAGGAGATTCAAAAGGTGAGAAATTCGCGGTACGAAGTTCGCGGAGGCAGCTAAAGATATTATAACTACGTTTCTACGAGTATGGTATGTTACCGTATGTTAATCCATTGGTTGCGCTCTGCTTTACTTTAATATAGATTACAAAACGAACCGCCGCGCCGGCCGCCGCCGATTGTACTACATATGTGTTATGCTGCAGCATTTTACACGGGAGTTGTTATACGCAACTTCTAGTAATAAATTGTTTCTTCCAGTTTTTGAGGTAACCACATAACACACGTGTAAAAGTTGAAGCGTCTTTACAAATGCGCGCGTAAATAAATCTACACACTATGCCGAACGTACGCGACCGAAGTTCGGCATGATTACGCCTGCAATGTTATTTATATTACTGACGGCACATTACGCCGAAGTTACATTGCGTTATAAACGCAACGTAATTCCGATCGGGCGTAAGTTCAACGTAGCGTTCAGCTGTAGTGGACACATTATACGCGACCGAATTTCGGTTTGATTGCCGACGAACATCGAAACACTGAATACACACTACACACGCATCAAGTAACGCAACTGAATTTCTGCCGCGTAAGTTCGGCACTTATAGTGTGTCATATCAGCCGAACACGTCGGAACGTAAAATCAGCCGCACAACTTCGGACACATAACTTCGGCATTGTGTGTTTAGACACTAACAGTTTATGCATACAAACTGTTCATGTACCTCGGCAGAGGGGAACGCGTGCAATATTCGTTCCGTGTTAAATTTTCTAAGCAGTAAGGCATCATTAGATTTGTCCCAATAACCCTAGCTGGGTAACTTTTTAAGTTACCAGTAGGTACACCTTAGTTAATTGGTGAATAACTAAATAAATTTGTTTATAATTTGATAGGATAATCCCATTGTTCTCTGTTTACCATAGGTAATACTGCCCACCAGACACTAAAGTGCAGTAACAGCAAAATAACGATTGCGAGCAAACGCCAATGAATGCAGAAATGTTCTATAGGCGTAGGTTCACACGTCTTAACAATAAAAAAGAATATATCCTTATAAATGAATTTATTATTGGCCATTTACTATTTTGGCGCGAATTACTGCACCGCCTTACCTACCTATTACTGCACTTTAGTGGCTGGTGGGCAGAATATGGCAAAAAAAAAATAGTTATCTGTCTATGCTTCACTTAATCCTTTTTAGTGTTACTGCTGGGCACGGGTCTTCTCTCAACTATCTTAAGTATTAAGAGAGTGTAGGCCTTAATCCACAAACTATAGCCAAATGTGGGTTGTTGGATGTCACACGTTCTCGGATGATTAGTTCTTAGACATGCCGGTTCCCTCACGATGTTTTCCTTCACCGGTATTGAGAAGCGTCGATGAAACAATTTACACAACGATGTGTAAGCACGACTGGGAATCGAACCCGCGACCTTATACTTCAAAGGCGAGGCTGAAACCGCTGCGCCTTCGATGCTATATCTCTATCTACCTATATAGTATTATGCAATAATTAACTATTAATTAACTAGGTACATTATACTCGTAATTAAAAATGATATTTTTCTTTGTTGCAGGTAAGTTACCATATCCAGATCAAGAAAACTAACTGCTGTCTTACTTAAGGGACATTTCCACGGGATATAGAATCGCGGCGGTAATTTCAACGTGATACTTAGTTCCATACACTTTCTGTACCCTTACTACATACGGCTATACATCAAGGTATAGTTCTCCAGTATGAGCTGATCTCGCATTGTATACGATTTCTGTACGATGAGAGTTCAACTTATACTGGATTTGTTTAACATGATGTGTAACTGTCGCAGTAAGATACATCTAGCCGTATTATAGTTATATCCCTAGGGATATAATTATATACCGTAACATAGTTATACGAAAGCTATTCATTACTATCTCACTAGGAATATAGTTACCTTTAAAACGGTACAAGTTTAGTGATATACATATATTACTATATTAAGTTTAGTGAAATAGCTTTCGGAGTGTTGTCACTAAACTTGAACCGTTTTATAACTATATTCCGGTGTATAGTTATATCCCTAGGGATATAACTATATTACGGCTTGGTGTACGAGTTGTCAATACGAAAATGTTTCCGTATACCATCATAAACCTAATAATAATAATAAATAAAATAAGTTTATTGAATTTCATGGCATATACATGAGCTAGATACAATATTAAGCTAAAAATAATTAGTTACTGCTATTTATTATCTATAATCTACTAGTATATGACTATGTTCTATGTACTTAAATAAGACTAATAACTACTTACTTCTACAGAAGAGGCGTCGGCTAGCCTGAACTAGGTTATTAAATATCCTGTGTTTCAGGCCGGCTCTCTATTTTAAATTAAACCAATATGATACTAAACACAACTTAATTGCTAGTTTCTACAACAAAATACAAAAATGCCTAACTAATTATATTAAAAGATATACTATTTCGGAATTTCTAGTAACTTTTCTGTGTCTGTATAACTTAGTTGCAGCAGGAAACCTATTGAGATTATAACTTAAAATGCACATAAATCTACAAATTATCTACTTATTCTGTTTCCAATCGATTTTATTCTATTTCTAGCACTACATTTTCATAACGAAAGAAATGAATTGAAATAAAACTACTTTTTAACGGATTTTATCGCGGTTTATTTTTGATTCCGACGTTTAAAAAAAAAACAAAGATATTCACGTAAATCTGAGACAATACTATGAAAGAAATGAACTTGAAAACGCGTTTTGACAACTTCAATAGGTATCTATAGCATTCGAAAACTTTTTTCGTGTTGATGACTTTGTACTAAGGGTACTGGAATCGTGATTTTCTCGCTCTTAGAGATGACCTTTGTGTATAATACGTAGTAGACGGCTACACATCAGGCTATACAAATCCAGTATAAGCTGACCTTTCGTTGTACGGTAATCCTATACAATGCGAGATCAGCGTATACTGGAAATGTATAGCTTGTACGACGATAATAATAATATCGCTTCGATTCTATAGATTCCTCTAAGGAAGGCAGGTGAGTAGTTAATTGGGAAGATGCACAATATTTATTTTAGCTTTATTTTGAATGATTTTGATCTAGGATAGAACAGGAGTAGATTTAACAGAAAAGAAAAATACTTTAATTTATTAGCAAAAAGTCTCTCTCTTCAATCTTGGAGTCTTGTTCTCTGTACTGTCTTAGGTACTTTTCTTGACACAAATGACGTCACAACAGTCTAATCGGTGCAGCGATGTTTTAAAACTCATTCCGTTTCACAAAACTTTAAATTCATAATAATTATTGTTGCCAATTAATTTAATTAAAATGGAAACGTTAGTGCCTTAAGTATTAATAATAATAATATAATGGGACATTAACACACACGGTCATCTGATCCCAAACTAAGCAAAGCTTGTACTATGGAAACCAAATAACTGGTAATATACTACATATAATACTTTTCTTTTGTAAATATATACTTAAATATAGATAATTACACCCAGACACAAGACAAACAGACATATTTAACAAATGTTTGTCTCGGGTGGGAATCGAACCCACGACCTGCGGCGTGAAAAGCAAGTATCTTACCGACCACTTCTTATCTTCTCTTATTTATTATGTTTATTTATCATTTAAATAACAAAATATTGATTAATATTACTTAATAACATGCATCATCCGCATTAGTTTCACTTAGTAAGTACAGTCAGCTACAAAAGTTGATCAACAGGTATTACAAAACATCATAACACTTACTTTATTCCATAAATAAGTGCCGCTGTGACGAGAAAGGAGAACCTAAGGTTGTCATTACTAGTTCACAATGACACACAAACTTTTGTAGCTGACTGTAGGTAGGTAGTTAATGAGATTAGCGTTCTTGTATTACCTCATTGTTATTGTGCCGAAACCTATATTTTAATAACAAGGATAAAAATTTAAATAACAATTTTTTCGCAACCTTTTTTTTAAGATTTCGCAAAGAACGTGTTTATCTTGGTTAAATGTAAATTAAATTACTTACGATTGCTATTTCCATATTTTAGCTCTAAAAGGAGAGGTCAAAAGTGGGCTAGAATTTTGAACACCAATGTGATATACCTCATTGGACAGCTTATTTAATAAGCTGTTAGAATTTAACTAAACACGAATTTTAGGAGCAACCATTTTTGTAAAAATCAAAAAATGTAATAGAAAAACAAAACGCACATTACCTTTAATTATCCGTTTCCTAAGCAGTATAAATATTGCAATCACGTCAACAATTGCATTCTGTTACAGTACTTTTCTCTTGTAATATTATTCTAGCTGCAGCTTAATGTAATTATGACGAAAAATATTTGTTATCTTATTAGTGTAATAACAAAACGCGTGGAAAAAAATATAATTACGGGAAACGTCATGATGTCAATGTCATTAATCAGTTTGATTGACAGCGTTGAAATAATTTTGATTTTTTTGGTTGCTCAATTGACATTTGACCATGGGGTTGCCAATTGCAATAATCATAATATTGCATTAAGGATTCTTATTTTCAATTTCAATTTAAAAAAAAACGGGGGGGTGTAAAATTATTTTAAATACACCAAAAAATTTAATTAATTATGCTCTATTAACCTATGTAACTCAGATTGCTGTTCAAATTTACAATTATTTTAATCCCAGGCTCTATACATTTTTTGAACGTCTCCTTTGGAATAATATTAATAAAATTCGCAACTTATTACCATGTATAGTATCTAGTAACTACATACCTACTTACCTAACTTTGTATTTAAATGTATTAAATATTTCTAACTCAGTAAATTACCTATACTACCTACATAAAATATTTTTTTTTTGTAAATGCATCCATAAATATAGATAATTACACCCAGACAGACTAGACAAACAGACATGTTCACCACTTAAATGTTTTGACTTGGGTGGGAATCAAACCCACGTCCTGCAGTGTGAAAAGCAAGCATTTTAAGTAAAACTTAATATACAATACTAGTATTCCGCCCGCGGCTTCGCCCGCGGATGTCGGTTATCGCTCTAAACCATTAATCTCTTTTTTCGCAGTCGGATAAAACTATCCATTCCCGGGTCTCGAACTATCTCCATACAAAATTAGTTCAGTAGTGTAGGCGTGTAAGCAACATTTTGAAATCGGCAAGCACCCATAGGTATATCCATAAATCTATAGGGGTTTCTTAAAAAATACTACGGCTCTTAGACCATGATTATTGTAAGTTTTTCATTCAATATTTGAGAAGAAATAAAATTTAAATTTCGAATTCTAATAATCGGACTGAGTTATCAAACGTCATTGTGTCAAAATAAAAAGTAATTTAGCTAAAAAGCACGAAGGAGTATTGATATCAACTTCAAAGAAAATCTCCCTCAGAATAATTTCTCAGGCTTCACCCACGTAGTATTAGGATAAAGATAAAAAAATTTGGAAAAATAAAAAACATGTGTTTCATTATTTGTTTTGAGATATATTTATACCGAATTTGAAGTGAATCGGACCAAGGACTAAACAGTTCTAGAATATTTAATTTTTCCAAAAAAGCTCATTTTACACTCCCCCTGGGGGTAGTTTTGGAAAAATAAAAAACACGTGTTTTATGATTTCTTTTAAGGTATATGTGTGCCGAATTTGGAGTGAATCGGACTTGAGACTAAATAGATCCAGAGAAACTTTAGTATTTACCAATAAAACTCATTTTCCCCACCCCATGGGAGTAATTATGGAAAAATAAAAAACCCGTATCTCATTATTTGTCTTAAAGTTTATGTGTACCGAATTTTCAATGAATAGGACCAAGGAATAAAAAGTTGCATACAAACTTCACCCCTCTATTTAACCCTCTTAGGGGACGATTTTTGGAACTATTATTAGCCTATGTCCTATTCTAGGGTATACACTACCTATGTTTCAAACTTCATTTACATTGGTTGAGCGGTTATGGAGATACGCGGTAACAAACCTTCACACACACACACACACACACTTACTTTCGCATTTATAATATTAGTAGGATAACACTTAAACTGATTCTAATTCATTTGACATGTTTTGAAACAACGATTCCCAAGTTTTTACCCATTTTCTTGAAAGTAAGTCAGTGCGGGCTTAACTGCAGGCCTTTTCAATAAAGGACGGCAGTATGATGGTCCATACTTCCAAATATATACCACAGATAATATAATACTTTGTTACAACACAATGCTATTGTATTTCTACTTGTGTACCTACTTGAGTTAAGTAGATTAAATAGTATCCCCCGTATCATAAGCGTCTTATAAACTCATTATAGCTAAAATAGGTTTATAATTTGTGTCTTTGTTTTTCATCTTGACATATAAACTAGTATGAAAGAGACAAAGTCCATTTTAACTAAAGAGTCATAAAAGATTTTTATGAATAAGACCGGTATTTACACAAGATTTTGTAGCATAACTTCCTATTAGATAACTGATAAGATTAGTTAGAAAACATTTATCAGTGACACTCGAAAAATACATCTTGAAGTCCGATTCATCTGATAGGCATCTTTTGATATGAGACTTTGCTTTTAAATAAAAAATTTTCGCAGACACACACAGCGCCATCTAGTCCCAAAATATGCAATTAGGTACATTTGCTCTGCTGCATTACTGACGTGATATATTACTGTAACTGTACCTTTACCTACTTTCCTATGTGTACAATTTATTAGCACTTCATACAAACTTACTCAAATAATCACGGTTAAAATATAAGGTGACTGATCATAATAAAACTTTTTTAGGACCAATTTTTTTTTGT
Organism: Meganola albula; assembly: GCA_936450015.1. Lineage (NCBI taxonomy): Eukaryota > Metazoa > Arthropoda > Insecta > Lepidoptera > Nolidae > Meganola > Meganola albula. The sequence goes on along the minus strand of OW388155.1, from coordinate 2,939,007 downwards.
TTTTTTATTTATACCGCGACGTAGAGACATTGATCGTTACAAAGGCGGCGAACAAATATCTACATAAATACATTCGCCCTAGGTGGACATTCACTGATCTCATCGGTGATGTCCTTTAAAAGGGACAGGTGCGTAACATTAGTGAGGCTAAGGAAGTATGTTTAAATAGTAGCAAGTGGCACTCTATAGTCTCTGCATACCCCCATGTTGTGTGATTAATGTTTAAGTATTAAATACATTTGTAAATACATACATACCTATTTTAAATAAATTACCTACACCCAGACACAGAACAAACAATCGTGCTAATCACACAATGATTTGTCCTGGATGGTTATAACCTACGGCCTCCGGCTTAGCAGTCAGGATCACTAACCACAAGCCAGTCAACATCAAAAATGCTTCATAAGTTTTTTATTCTTATTCTTTAATGTACACAAAACACTTACATAAACAATTTATAAATAGAAAACAGCACATGTACACAGACGAGCTTAATTCAAGAAGAAGTGCACAACAAATAATTTTAGATACATACATACACCTACATATTAATAATACTCAAATTCTTTCTTAACAAATTCACAAAACTAGGACTTCGAACTCTTGGCCTTTACTAAATAAACAATCAACAACACAATCCTTGCAACAAATACGTAGGTGGAGTAACGGATTATTAACAATGGCCTTATATTTATGGCACGCAATGTCAAGGCACTACATTAGCAAGCCATTGACATTCAACGGTGTCTACATACCCTACTAGGTCACCATCATGTGCCAATAGTGCAAACTTTATACTTAAAATTAACATAGAAATATTTAACATAATAATATCCAACATAAAAACATTTTTAAACATGTTTAAATGCTAAGTTGGTATTATCGACATTGAAAAGTAGGTACCCATTTATCGATATTTTATAAGGTACGGTCTTATTCATAAAAAATCTTATAAGACTTTCTAGTTAAAATGGACTTTGACTCTTATTAGTTTAAATGTCAAGATGACAGACAAAGACAAACGAATTATAAACCTATTTTAGCTATAATGAGCTTGTTTAAGACGTTTGTGAATACGGGGGTAAGTAGTTTAGTAACCTGTGTGTGATAAAGGCGCGGCGCACTGCGGGGCGCGACCGCGACGTAGGCGAATTACAAATGACATGTTCCGGTACACAATGAGATGTGCCCTCGTTATTCAATCACAGACACAATAGCAACACGTATGTACCAACTACGTACTTATATTGTAAACAACTTGGGTATTTAGGTCACAATTTCTATAGGCTGAAATCAAGTAATGCCCAGGCATTATACAACAAATTGGGAAAATTCCCAATAGCGCTCATAAAGTCCCGTCCGCAGGGCATTTATTAGGAAAATAGATCTGCTCTTCGTAAATCACAGACACTTATGTATAAAATCTTTTAATGATATTTAATTTTAAGAAACATTATTTAATCTTGTTCATCAATTGTTGTAGCTGACTGTACGTACTAGTTGTGTGTAAACATTGGTATTTAGGTCACAATTTTCATAATGTTCTGTTATCCTAAATAGAGACAATAATGATAGGTAGAGGTGGGCGAATGCCAAGGCAAGTAAAGCAAATAGGGAAAATTCCTAGTAAGTGCTCAAAAATTCTCGCCCGCGGGTCATATATCAGGGAATCTGGAAACCGCATCAAAATAGATTCATTTATATATAAGGGGGTACGATGCCACAAACTTGTACACCAATACGGAGACACATGTCAATGTTATCACATCGCTCTTTCTTTATATATAATTTTCTTAAATTTACACGAATATCACACAGAAATAAAACTATTTTAAGTATAACGGATTTTATCGCTGTTTAGATAGTCCACCCGTGACCTTAAAGTCTCTGAAGGATCATATTCGTAATGAAGTGAAGATCTGACAAAGAAGTAATGTAGTTAACATTGCCCACCGGTTTAGTAAGCTGAAGTGGCAGTGGGCCGGTCATATCTGCCGCAGAACCGACAGCCGCTGCGCTGGGGTAAGCGAGTTCTTGAGTGGAGACCACGTATTGGCAAACGTAGCGTAGGACGTCCTCAGAATAGAGTGACGATCTAAGCAAGGCGGCTGGCAAGAACTGGATGAGAAAAGCCGCGGATCGTGCTCAGTGGCGAGCCTTTGGAGAGGCCTATGTCCAGCAGTGGAGTGGAATAGGCTGATGATGATGATGATGATGATGGTGACCATGAAGGTTGAAACGTAATTTAAAATCTATTGCAGGTACATACTATTTACTTACTTAAGTATCTACCTACTTTGGTACTTGGTTATCTACATAATTACGGGGTATTTATTTGCATTAAGGAAAATAGTATTTACTTCGTAATTAACAATTAAGTGGGTTTATAAAAACCATTACAATAAAATTAAATGAAATTTTAAATTTTAATTGCTAAAGACATCTCGTCTTACCTACTCATTTACGGTCTTGTTCATAAAAATCTTTTAACTCTTTGGTTAAATTGAACTTTGTCTCTTTCTTACTAGTATAAAGGTCAAGATGACAGACAAAGACAAACGAATTATAAACCTATTTTAGCTATATTGAGCTTATATGACGTTTATGAATAGGTACGGGGGTAAGTTTTTTATTTTAATTGTGTACGTAATAACTAGTAGTTAATATTAGTCTCAACTCACAAGATAGTTGAGAGAAGACCCGTGTTCAGCTGTGGGACACTAAAAAGGGTTGAAGTGGAATAAATAAATTGTCACAAATTTTAATGTTATTAAAATCTTACGAGTTGAGAGAGGCCATACACGCTGACAAAATGCGGGTTGGTGGATTTCACATGTCCTCGAGTGATTCATACGGCACGAATCGAACCCGCTAAGAACCATCTCTATATTAAAAAAAAAATCTTGAGAGGTGTCGAAGGACACCCGGATGGAACGAAGTTCCTTTCGATTAATTAGTGAAGGAATTGTAATAATATTTTTTTAAAGTTTTAATTTTTTTTTTCAAATATAATGTAATATAAATTTAATCAGTAGGCTCAATTTTCGTAAAGACAGACAGACAGACAGAGAAACATGCGCACGCTGCACAGCTTACAATAGCTTATTAAAGTAAAAAGTGTCGTGACAACTTTTCGTAAGAATTTTTTCCGTCTAGTCCCCCTTTCACAACGCGCGATAAGGAACTTCGTTCCAAAAAATAAACACCGCATCAAAATCGGACAAAATCGGGTCCGTTTAGACGCTACGATGCAACAGCAAATTTGTACACAGACACACATATAGATATTTTATAATATAACAACCCTCTTTTTAGTCGAGGATTAAATATTGCTTTAAACAACACCTACCGCCATCTTTGAAGAGCATAGCGCATTAATTAGAAATTCAAACGTTGCAAGAAGTGGATAGTACTGTTGCTAAAAATACTCACAAGATGGCGTAGTATGTATCATCCTTAATAATAATGTAGAGTACACAATAGTACCCTTTGTATTACCTGAAGGTGTAAGCAGAGGTGAGTTTGGAATTGAGCCCAATAAACGACCATAGGCTCGCCCCCTATCTTTTAAATATATAAAAGAAGAAACTGACTGACTGACTACCTTACTGACATAGGTATCAACGCAGAGCCCAAACCGCTGGGTTTGGAGACTCCAAATTTGGCACATAGGTTCCTTATGGGGTCTAGGGGTGCACTAAGAAAGGATTTTTCAAAACTCACCCTTTAAAGTGGTGGAACAAGATTAGTGAGATCAATCCCGCGGGCGAAGCCGCGGGCGGAAGTTAGTTACATATCGGAGCTAAACATAGCCGCCGAAATGTGGGTAATATTCACCTCTGTCTACACCTACAGGAAATAACAGTATAGTGGGACATTAACAAAGCCATCTGATTCCAAACTAAGCAGAGCTTGTACTATGCAAACCAGATAACTGGTAAATATACTACATAAAATACTTTTCTTTTGTAAATATATACTTAAATATAAATAATTACACCCAGACTCAAGGCAAACAGACATGTTCATCACACAAATGTCTGTCTTGGGTGGGAATCGAACCCACGACCTGCGGCGTGAAAGCAAGTATCTTAAGGATCACGCCTTCACCACCGGCCCGTTAAATATAGATGTGTTGCTATGTTATGTTAAAATTACGATTAAGGACAAAATTATTCATTTGGTTTTGGTATTTTTAGCCAGTATCTGAATTTTTACCTTGGTATAATTCGGCAAAGTGTGTTAGCAAGTGTGTGTGTGTGTGTGTGTGTGTGTGTGTGTGTGTGTGTGTGTATTAAATGGACTTTCCGAGTAATGATTCATAATATCACGTGTCCCCGAATGTTGAACCTGTATGTATTAACATAATTAAGATGCTTAACTTACTATAGGCCGACCGTTTAACTCGCGTATCGCCATCTAAGGTACAAAGTCATAAAACATTAATTAAATCTCTTATAAGAACTATTTAACCACAGATAAAAGTAATGTAAGACTATTCGTCACTAATATCCATATCGCTTGAATCATCATCACTGTCTGTGCAGCTTGAGGAGTCAGAATCTTGGCGATAGGCGATACGCGAGTTAAACGGTCTGCCTAAAGTTAAATACTTATGATTATTACCTCTAGTTTTTTTTTATTCTGCGATAGTCTGGCGCTTGACTACAACTTGCCTGATGTTAAGCAATGATGTAGTCTACAATGGAACTGGAAGTATTTATGACTGGTTTCGCCCGCGTGGTACGTGGTATTTGGATACAAAGTAGCCTATGTGTTAATCCAGACCATAATCTATATCTGTGCTAAATTTCATCCAATTCCATCCCGAAGTTTTTGCATGAAAGAGTAACAAACATCCATACATTCTTACAAACTTCCGCGTTTAAAGTATTAGTAAGATGTTAAGCATATTTCAGGTACATTTCAAAATTTTCAAACATCTAAATCAATACGTCTACTAAAAAAAAACTCATCTCACTTACCTCACAATTACCTAACGAATAACTGTTTGCTTTCAGTGTTCAGTAAAAAATTTAACTGTTGACGTCATTGCACGGTCGAAGCGCGTGCGTCTGCCCCCTTCCCCTCTTCCTTACCTCCCACTAGTAAATAGTCGCCGCCAGTCCGTCACCGGTTTCAAAGGAGTTTCACGTGGAAATCAATCTTCGCGATGGCTCCCCTACTGTTTCCCGTTGGTCCCCTTACCAATGTTACATAGATATTAATCAGTTTAGTTATTTTAATAATTTAATTCCTAGTTTTACTTCTGAAGTTCCTATTTTTTATTATTATTTCTCTCTTTGTTTCTTTTAAAATGGTTTCGCGTAGTGATAAAGCTCATGTTCTTGTGTGGGATTCGGAAGATCAGAGGCCGAAGAAGTACACAGGTATGTCTGTGCCAGTACGAGTATTTCTAAAACAGAATGTCTGTGATCGAAATATCCAACTTTCAGCCAATATGGGATCAAGTAATGAATAGCAACCTCTTTTGTCAAGGCTGTATTATAGGGGTATGTCCCTAAGCATTCAGATTTATACATAATATATGTCATATTTCTGTTAATATCGGTGCCCTAGGACGAGTTATTTCGGAAATGGGATGCTCATGAACGAACCAATTTTACAATATGGCGTTACTTATCCATACCTTCCACCTGTGGCTCCACCCAAGCGTAAGTGGGCTATCGCGCCTCTTTTTGCGCAGTCGGATAAAAATTATCCTCACGGATCTCAAACTATCTTCATACCAAATTTCACCCAAATCGGCTCAGTAGTTTTGGTGTGACAGACAGATTGATAGTGTTACTTTTGCATATATACATAAGTAAGTATCGGTTATAATTTGTGTAATAAATAAGATTCATCTATTGCCTTCGCTCGCTGGCCTACGAATCCTGGGCCCTGGGTCAATCAAAAAATGAAAAGCACCTTTTTTATTGGGACTTAACCCACCGCCGCAATCCCTATATTGCTACTGCTGTAAGCCAGGATCGACAACGGCGCTGTGAACAGACTCGGGATTTAAACCCGGCCAAGTCCCGGGACACCTAAACTGTCTTTGATCTCGCATGGAATTAATCAGAAAGATAATAGGAGGAATTGGAAAGTTAGGTGGTCCACTTCTCTCCAGCAAAACGGGAGACAGCATAGAGAAAAAGAAAAGTTTAAAATTGCCTTATAGAAATAGACCCCTTGTGTAAAAAGTTCCTTCTTTATGCCATGCACCTCGCTGTTGTTTATTTTTTCTAATACAATAAGTTTATCATAATACCATCTGCAAAAGACCCGCCCTCGACCGAATAACATGTGTTCAGGTTGGCAAACTGTGCATTTACCTCTGCCTACGCCACTGCCGTATAGCTTCTGGCTTTGAAACATAGTCGATGGATCGATTCCTGATTCGTGCCACACATGAACTGAATAATTAAGTCTCCGCAGTTTATTAGCGGAAGTAAAGGGAAACTGTCTTAGAACATTCAATGACACGAGTGACATCCACCAACCCACGTTTGGCTAGTGTGTATGGATAAAGGCCTAAACTCTTTTAACTCTGGACGTTAAGACAAGACCCGAGTTCAGTAGGACACAAAGGGTGGTTTAATTAGGTTGTGACTTTATTAACCGCCTACATAAAAGAGGTGTTATGGGTTAGTAGCGTGTATCTGTGTATAGGCCGACCGTTTAACTCGCCTATCACCAAGATTCTGACTCCTCAAGCTGCACAGACAGTGATGATGATTACATTACTTTTATCTGTGGTTAAATAGTTCTTTATGAGATTTAATTGATGTTTTATGACTTTGTACCCCAGATGGCGATACGCGAGTTAAACGGTCGGCCTATACAAATTTGTTGCCACATAACATAGGTAGACTGATTTTCATGCGGACTATTTTTTATTCGAAAATCGTAGGAAATCGTAGGCGGCTCAATATAATCCACTTGAAGTATTGTCTGACTCCCCCTGATGACGTCACATGCAAGGTCGTCTCATGGAGTAGGTAACCCAGATATCTACAATCTGTCATTAATATTTACAAACGACACTCTAAATTGTGTTAGTTATATCGATTTAATAATCAGTTCACACCACGTGTGAGTTTTTGTATTTTGTAGTGTTTTTTTTTTGTATTTTGAACCCCCTCCTCATATTTAAGACGCGATGTGGCTACAAACTGTGTACATATATACACTCGTCACACTTAGGTATATAACACCCCTCGATTCTGTAAATAATTCTTGATCGGTTCGACCGTCCTCGGACGGCTCGCCGAAAAAGTCCGGTCAACCAATAGAGGCCCTTCCGGCTGATTGGGTTAGTTCATCAGTAAAAAAAAATGTAAATAGTTCTATTACAAATCTTGCTGATTTTTTTTAATTCTTCGATAGGCTGGCGCTTGACTACAGTTTGCCTAATGTTAAGCAATGATTTAGCCTACGATAGAACGCGCCAGCCTAGTATACCGATTCACTCGTGATTACGAATGATTATCGGTGAGAAGGTGGCAGTGGAATGAGTCTCCATATGGTTAGAAACCATAAAGTAGCAACAACTCCGACCGAATTGCCGGAAGACGGCAAGGCACTTTTTTTGTCTATAGAAAGGCACTTGATCGATTTTCAGTTGGTAACTCGATACGCTTCACTTAATCTATTCAACACCATTAAAGTACATTTAACTACTGTGTAAATATTGTGTTATTGACTGGGTATTTAAGTTTGTAGTTATATAAATGCCTAACTTTTATTTATTTCCTGTTGCACACGTGGTTTTTATTTATTAAAATATAATTTTACTAGCGACCCGCCCCGGCTTCGCACGAGTGCAATGCTGATACTAAATATATTGAGTTATATTCACAAAACGTCCTTACGTTGACAGCTTTTTTGCTATTAGACAATACAAACAGCACGCGCCGCGCGCGGCCTGGCCGGCACCGCTATTTTAAATCTGTAATATCTTCGGAAATATTCATTTAAATTATGTGCTGTAAAGGGCCATATTGATCTATATTAAATAGACAATGTATTTAAGGTACTTAATTAGATAAGGATTAATGCAAAATTGCTTAAAATCGCTTCGTAAATAAGCCATTACTTTTGGTTGACAGTAAAAGATAAAAAAATGGATATATACCATCGCGGACTTTTTTGTTGATCTTTCAATACTGTAGTACTTTATTTTGATACTTTAAATGTCACTAACTCGCCAAGCCAACTTTGTAGGCCGGACATTCCGTTTTTGTTTTTTTTATAACATTACTAGCTTTTGCCCGCAGCTTCACCTGCGTGGTGTTAAAATATGAAGTAGTCATGTGTTATTCCAGATTTCCCGTACCACTGCGCCACCGCTGCTCGGTAATTGAAATTTTGCACAGTAAATGCAATTTTGCAGAACGATTCTAGGTATTCATTCTATGTATTTACTAAAACCAGATGAGTTTGTTTGTTTAAACGTGATAATCTTTGTAAATACTAGACAGATTCTGTATCTTTGAATTTGGCAGTTGATGGGAAGCGAGGATAAATATTTGCTCGAGTTAATTTGACGGGCCAGTGGCGTGGTCGGTAAGATACTTGCTTTTCACGCAGCAGGTCGTGGGTTCGATTCCCACCCGAGACAAACATTAGTGATGAATATTTCTGTTTGTGTCGAGTCTGGGTGGAAATATCTATTAGATATAAGTATATATTTACAAAAGAAAAGTATTATATGTATAGTATGTATATACCAGTTATCTAGTTTCCATAACACAAGCTCTGCTTAGCTTGGGACCAGATGACCGTGTGTGTTGATGTCCCAGAATAATTATTATTATTTATTATTATGTAGCTACGTGATAGTATTTACATATTCAGTTAAAGGAAATTAGTTTTCTGTTTCGGTTTATATAGCTGAGTCAAGTAAAAACTGCTTTGGTTGTCATGTTTTGAAATAAGCAAAAAGTTTTGTAAGTAGCAGGAACATTATTATCTAGAGGTAAGTAATTATTATTATTACTTATTGGAATTCGCTATCGGCATCTCTGTCTTCCAGTCACGTCACGAATGAATCGATATTTTTGGGTAAGCGCGTTTCATCGACAGACTGCAACACAACAGGCAAGTTGTGGTCAAGTGCAAGCCTATATCAGAATAAAAAAGTAATTAATTTGTTAGGTTAAAAAACGTTTGTGAGCACAGCTGATAGATAGACGTTTCTTTGTAAAGTACAGATATTTAATCTACTAATAGGTATTAATAAACGCGAAAGTTTGTAAGAATACCTATTAAGAACATTTAGGCTGCATGTTATATTCCTTACGTTTGACTAATCGCATAAAATACCCATCCCACGTATAGGTGAATAAAAATTATTCATAATTAGGTAGGTACCTATAATGGAGGTTCTTAAGTACCTAAGTATGACTGCGGTTGCCCTAAAACATTTTCTCAGAAGCGAGGTGCTGAAGGAAAAGTTGTTAAAAGTTCCACGTCTGTATGTACTTACTTAAGTAAAGCCGTCCTATTGCAGCTTGTCTTATATAATATTATTACATAACAATTAGATAATTATTTAAAAAATTTGATTTGAGTTTTTTTATCTTTATTTCTAGACTAGATACTGGGTAGAGAGTGTGAATTACTCTGCCTTATATGTATGTGCATAGATTTTTTGCTCTATGGCAGCTTAGGCCGAATGGTGTTACCTACCTTATGATATTTGTGAGTATTCTGTAAGGTGCTACACGTTACAGAATACCGACAGAATAAGTTATTACGTTTATTCGCCATCTTCGTAGTAACATTAAAAAAAATGTCAAACATTATTATTTCTATAATGTAAAACATTTACACAGACAATTTGTAAAATGGAAATGCCACGTGACCGCGTTAAAATATATGTTTCCTATAGGTTTTCTACCAACAAACCTTAAAGTGAAACATTGTAGACTGTAGGTATAAATGCATAACAAGTAGCTTCAAATAGATACATATAACTACATATTAAGTACCTACTTAAATTTGATTTATGATCATATAAGTAAGTAGGTATATATATGACGTTTCAGCATAAATGTATAATTATGTTCACGAAGCATTGTAAGTGCACGAACTCGTTGACAACAATCAGATTGACATGTATACGGCATCCCAACACAATGGCGACCATGAAATATTACAATAAAATGTAATTAAACTTCCACGAAATCATGAATGATTTACAGATCATAAGTCAGTCAATTCCTTAATCCCCACAAACTTGCCAAGTGTGGGTTGGTAGATGTCACATGTGCTCGAGTGATTAGTTCTTAGACAAGCCGGTTTCCTCACTGTGTTTTTTTTCACCGATATTAAGCAGCGGCAATGAAACAATTCACACAAAGATGTGTGGGCACGACCTGGTCCGAACCCGCGACCTTTCTAAGGCGAGGCCCGTATCGTTGCTCAAATGTACTTAGTTTAATACAAAGAAGATTAGTATTTCGTACTCTTACTTCAGCTGTGCGAACCACAGATACACATTCAAACTAATAACACCCCTTTTTCGGGGGTTAAAAATAGAATCCCAAATCGTACGTCACGTCGTAACAAATGACTCCTACTCCTACCTAGTGGTAGATTATTCATATTTTAATATTACCGAGTGTAATAGACATTTTAAGCTGAGTAAGATTGTAAGATAGTCAGTTTTGACATTTTGGCGCTTATTAAACAGTTTACTGCCAAGATCCCGGAATGGCCTCCGTGATTCCTGTCCAAATTATAAATTTCTGCTTTTAGAAAGTTCAATGACAGTTTATTTTACTTCTGTTGCGTTTACTATGTGTATTCAATATTCATAGTTATATTTCGGTAATTGCCTACGTGTAGTATCATTGCCAAGGTTAAATTTCATTGACATAGAAACTTTAAACTACCTAACGTAAGCACCGCAATGTCTGTGAAGTAATATTACAGTCTAAAGAATTGTATGTTATATTCTGTAACTAGCGACCCGCCCCGGCTTCGCACGGGTGCAATGCTGATATTAAATATAATAAGGTATATTTATAGATTTTTTTTTACACAACGTTTACCACTTTTTTGTCATTATACAATACAAACAACACACGCCGCCCGCGATGGTCCGGTACCGCCGCACCGTTAGGTCATCTTATATATCTTGGAAAATATTCACATAAATTACATGCTGTTAAGGGCAATAGTGATCTATATTGAATGCACAAAGTATTTATTATACTTAATTGGATAAGAATTAATGCAGTATTGCTTAAAATCACTTCGTAAAAAAGCCATTACTTTTGGTTGAAAGTAAAAGATAAAAAATTGTTAGGTATTGTGGTTTATCCCTAAGAGATAGACATATACCATCCTGGTTTTTTGTTGACCTTTTTAAGGTGTGCATACTGTAGTACATTATTTTGATATATCTCGTAGGGTTTAGCCAGCGTTTGCAATGAATGCGCAAAAATGCGTTAATTTACGACATCACATCAGAAACCTGTAAAATTATGAGTGTTTCTCTACTATATTATGCATGTATTATACACGTAAACCTTCCTCTTAAATCACTCTATCTGATAAAAAAACCGCATGAAAATCGATTGCGTATTTTCAAAGATTTCAGTATACATAGGGACAGACAGAAGAAAGCGACTTTGTTTTATATTAGCATTTTATTATACTTAAATTTATGTAGATAGGGTTGTGTCTGGGTAGGGTTGTTTGTTATGTAAAAACTTAGGATAGGATAGCCTTGCGAAATTATTCACTGTCCTAAGTACAAAATTAACGTTGTTCTTGTTTGTTGCAGGAGGGATGGGTACCCGGCACTGGGTCACCTTCATGCTGTTCCTCGGTATGGCGAACGCGTACATAATGAGGACTAACATGTCCGTCGCTATAGTCGCCATGGTGAACCACACGGCGCTGCCGGTGGTGCACGAGGCGATGGACGACGAGTGTGGCGCGGCCGCCTCTAATTCTTCTAGTGTGAGTGATCTAAGATCTTGTTTTATTTATTAGATACTAGCTGAACCGGCAGACTTCGTACTGCCTCAATCGGCTGCTGTTTTTAGGGCGTTCCCGGCAATTATTCGATTTTTTCTCACCTTTTAAACCTTCCCTAGACCTCTACGAATATTTCAAGACCAAGATATGATAAATCCGTTCAGCCGTTCTCGAGTTTTAGCGAGACTAACGAACAGCATTTGAGTTTATATAGATGTACCTACTAGCTAGCTTCCGCTCGCGGTTTCACCCGCATTGATATTGTGGTTTAATATAAGTATTATAGCCTATGACAGATACCTAGACGTAGAAAGTAAATATCATTTATGTAACTTCATTTTCGTATTAACTTAGGTCCTTTTGCCCGTCACGGTTGTGTTACCTGCGCTTCCCGTGATATCCTAGCCAGGGTGGTTAGGATGCGCGAAGGAACACCCAGATAGTTTTAGTTCGGGTAACCAGTATTGAGTCCCACATACCCCCCGCCCTGTATGGGTGCAGGATTTCCATCCATAAAGGATTTCCCGCCGGTAAACAAAAAAAAGGTCATTTTGCCCACTGCGTCTAGAAATAATGTTTACTATTGGTAAAAGAATCTTCAAAATAGGTTCAGAAGATCCAGAGATTACACCACATAACTTCACAAACTTGTAGATAATTCCACCTGAACCTGGTAGTGTAGTGTGGGTAGCTTATCTTATTTAAAATGGAAAGGTTTTCAATAGGCAATAGGTAACCTTGTAGTCGGGCAGATAGAGAAGTAGATCTTAATCTACACATGTCTGTAGGCCTATATACTAAGCAGCCACTATGAACTTAAGAGTAGAGCTGGCTTTGCTATGGAATGTAAAGGGGGCATCCATTAATTGCACGAAAAAATATTTGTAGAATATGGCCTTTGAGACTTCGCAGTGCGTGCGGCGAAGTAGCGCTTGATTGTTTAGCTGTATCGACACCAGTGTGACCAGATTTAGTTTACAGCCCAAATAGAATTTTTGAAGAATCTCGCGTGAGATTAGGGGAGGAGAGAGGGACTTACGATATCTCACCGAGGGGGAGGGAAGGTCGAAAAATTCTCAACAATGTCTCACGCAATTAATGGACGCCCCCAAAGTACTACCTACAAGTCAAGGCTTATGGCATAATATTTAAAAAATCTTCATGAATTTATTCTATCGAGCCAACTTTATCAAATCGTGTTTCCAGCCTTACAATTCCTTAGATTATATTCTCGACCATATCAATACATTTTTCTCAGATTTTTATTTTGCTTTTTACTGCTTCAAAAAGTGTTTCAAAATACATGTTTTTGCGGATTTATCACTATAACCTGGCCTTAACAAATTTAATATGTCGGTATTTGTTCACAGGCGGCTCAAGATGGCACTTTTGTCTGGACGTCGACGTTGCAAGGTTATATCCTGTCTTCCTTCTTCTACGGCTACGTTGTTACGCAAATACCCTTCGGAATACTGTCTAAGAGGTAAGCGTATAATTTCATCTGATGCTCGGTTACTACATCATTAAACCAATAACATTTTTTGCCAACCGTAAGCTAAAACAGTTCCTATAAAAACACTGGAACCAACCCACTATTAACGAGTCGTCTCATAACTGGGCGTTTGCACCGCATAACATAACATGATACAAGCATAGTCTTATCTCTTTCTACTCATCTCTAAACGATAGAGATAGATAGTGCTAGGGGCAAACTAAAAACTACTACTAGGGGTAAGTTAAACTTGCCGCGGGATATGTTTCTTGCTCCCGCTACGAATGCAATTCTCGCACGTAAAAATTGTACCTGAAACTTTTCACGTTTGTTCCATGCGACTGGCCAGGGGCGTGGTCGGTAAGATACTTGCCTTACACGCCGCAGGTCGTGGTTTCGATTCCCACCCGAGACAAACATTTGTTTAAATATGTCTGTTTGTCTTGTGTCTGGGTGTAATTATCTATATTTAAGTATATATTTATAAAAGAAAAGTATTTTAAGTAGTATATTACCAGTTGTCTGGTTTTTATAGTAAGTACAAGCTCTGCTTAGTTTGGGATCAGATGACCTGTTGTGTTAATATCCCACTATATTATAATAATAATAATTATGTGTACCGTAGACTTTAAAGTCTACTTTACAGAGCGACATAAAAGGGTGAAACTCGGGAATTCAGAATTCAATTATTGTGATAAAATATGAATTTGTTTGCCATGTAGGTTCGGAGCTCGTATTTTCCTCGGCGTCGGGATGTTGATAAATTCAGTGTTCGCTCTGCTCGTGCCCGTCGCTGCTGAGGCTGGTTACGAATACTTGATCCTTGTGCGATTCATCCAAGGTTTGGGAGAGGTGAGTGGAAACTACCTTTATACTTATACAACCAGACTAGGTAACTAAAAAGATATTTGTCTTAATCTTCACATTGCACAATGAGAGTCGTAGGTGATTGTCGACTCGCTTAATGAACTATTGATTTTAATAGGATTATAGTTATGAACACAAAACTGTGAATTAGTTACCACAAATCCGTACATTAACGTATAACCCGACCAAAATGGAAAATTCCTCCATTGTGTGAATCTATACGATTTGTTTTATGATAATCTTCGTTATATCTTGAGAAAACCTCACCAACTTATACCTAAAGCGTAGCAGGTGCCATGTGTAAAAGCAATAACGAATTTGATTGTTTTAGGGTCCAATAGTGCCGTGCACTCACGCCATGTTGGCCAAATGGATCCCACCCAACGAAAGGAGTAGAATGGGAGCCGCCGTGTACGCCGGTAAGTTGCACAACATCTAACTTTATAGGTAAGCTGGCACCTAAGTACCAATTATCAGATTTTGTTTGAGAATACCTAGGAAAATAATATTTTTAGCATATTACAAACCTCCTTTATTCAGCCTCTCTATAAATAGACCGTTTAACTCGCGTATCGCCTATCGCCAGGATTCTGACTCCTCAAGCTGCACAGACAGTGATGATGATTCAAGCGATATGGATATTAGTGACGAATAGTCTTACATTACTTTTATCTGCGGTGAAATAGTCCTTTATGAGATTTAATTAATGTTTTATGACTTTGTACCTCAGATGGCGATACGCGAGTTAAACGGTCGACCTATAGCCCAAGACATGCTGGAATATATAACATGGAACTTTCAAATTAACCAAGTAATAATATTTCATTCAGGCGCACAATTCGGCACTGTAATCTCCATGCCCCTGTCTGGTCTCCTCTCCGCCTATGGCTTCTCCGGCGGCTGGCCGTCCATCTTCTACGTGTTCGGCATCATCGGTACTGTCTGGTGCATTGCTTTCCTGTTCACTGTGAGCGAGGATCCCGAGCAATGCCCCAGAATCAAGGAGTCGGAAAAGAAATACATACTCAGCTCGTTGTGGGGGGCTGCTGGATCTAGCGTGAGTTTCTTTATAAGTTTGAGGGTTCTTCAACAATCCATTTGTAAAAGAATCTTTTTCTATGCCGATAGATCGATTCATTCAAATCATTCGATAGTTTCTACTGAATAAATACTTACCACAATTTGATAACTTCTGTTAAACAGATTGTTAATTATATTAACAGCCTAAAATTCTTTTCGCATTTTTCATACAGGTATACTGTAGCAATTAACTTATATATTTTCAGTCTCCTCCAATCCCGTGGAGCAAGATCCTCCTTTCTACACCTTTCTGGGCGATCATGTTGGCACATATGGGACAGAACTACGGCTACGAGACCCTTATGACGGAACTGCCAACCTTCATGCGTCAAGTTCTACATTTCTCTATCAAAGATGTAAGTAAAGGAACATTCCATTGACATCCCACTCAGAAGTCCTACGGGTCTTTTAACTATTGTAAGAGTTGAAAGTTTTCTAACTCAGGTAGATAGTTTAGCCTTTCAGCTTGAGTCCATGCAAAATGTACTTAATGATGGCTTGAACTGATGAAGTTGAATTACACATTGAAATAAAACTTTATCGGATTTTATCGGATTTTATCGCGGTTTATTTTAGATTTTAGATCCCGACGTTTCCAAGTCTATTCAGACTTCATGGTCACATCATTTCAATGCGGATGTTCCCGAAAATCTAAGACAATACTAAGTTCGATTACAGTAAAGGAAAATATCCTGATTACAGAATCCCTTAAAGATGCTCAGAATGAAAACCTTCCACCCTTTCCTATAGGGAAGATGGTGGAGGGACGTTTAAAGATCATTTATAGGAAATGTAATTTGTACGCAGTAAAGCATTGGATGTCCGACGTGGATAGATTCTAACAACGGTTACAATCGCGTGTAATTCAATTTATCGCACTATCCCATGTCATTCAAAGCGAGATTGTTCGGTCAATTTAGTTATAAGACCAATTGAGCACGTCTGTAATGCAATTTGAATCGGACGGCGAGAGGCCTTTAATTTGAGATGTCGTAGGTCGTTGTTAGTCACTTGTAACTGTGCAAATTACAAGATTGAACCAGTGAGACTAGTTGAATAAAATCAAAGGTTATAACATCCTCGTAGCGAACATGACTTTTTTTTTATCAACATGGTTAACCATTCTTTCAACTCATTCTAACAACTTAACCCATTCTTTTGTGTTTTCCTTGACACTAGGAGACATTAAGAGTTGGGGGTCGCTCCATAATGTACAGTGGCTTTCATGTGAAGTTATTTTAAACATCATTCCTGACCTAATCCAGCATTCTGGGCTTTGTTCCAGATTATTCTGGTGTGAGCCCATTCATAGCATTTTCAGCTAGAATTTGCTTAAATTTGTTTAAAAAATAGCACGGTCTGTTTAATTGACGTAGTAGATCTGAAGCTGGTCTCTTGTTATTGGAATTTACAATTAATTGCGGTATGTCTTGCCTAGAACGGGTTCGTGTCAGCGTTGCCGTACCTGTGCATGTGGTTGTTCTCCATCTTCATCTCAATGGTGGCCGATTGGATGCTGTCCACCGGCAGGTTCAACCACACACAAGTCAGGAAGATCATCAACAGTATTGGTAAGTAAACCACGAACTATTAAGGCAGGACAGGACCACTAAGAGCAGCTGGTGACCCAATGGAGCAGTTTTCTAGTATGTTGATGTCTGTTGACTGTGGCTAGTTTAGCCAAAAAGCAACGAACTCTTCATCAAGGCTAAACTTCGAAGCCTCAAACGTCGCTGCAAAATTGCTAGTCTTTTAGTCTTTTATCCGACGAATTTATGAGTGCCTTAGCATTCCCGACATGATCTTATTCCTCAAAAATATTTGGCTACAGATTTTTTTCTTTTACCACAGGTCAATACGGTCCAGCAGTGGGTCTGTTTGTGGCAGCCAACACTGGGTGCAATCCCGCAGCTACCGTCGCTATCCTGGCAGTTGGCGTCGGTCTCAACGGTGGCATTTACTCCGGCTTCAAGGTAAGTTTCTTGATGGAGGTCCCCGGAAAATGGTTTTTGGGCTAAGAACACAATTATCAATCAATGCAAATAACATGAATTCTTACCGGAATAGACGGGCCGGTGGCGTGGTCGGTAAGATACTTGCTTTTCACGCCGCAGGTCGTGGGTTCGATTCCCACCCGAGACAAACATTAATGATGAACATTTGTGTTTGTGTCGTGTCTGGGTGTAAATATCTACTTATTATAAGTATATATTTACAAAAGAAAAGTGTTATATGTATAGTATATTACCAGTTATCTGGTTTCCATAACACAAGCTCTGCTTAGCTTGGGACCAGATGACCGTGTGTGTTAATGTCCCAGAATATTTATTTATTTACCAAAATAATGTCATTGTTTAGGTGAACCATCTGGATATCTCGCCGCGATTCGCTGGAGTACTGATGGCGTTCACCAACTGCTTAGCCAACCTGACGGGACTTCTCGCGCCTATTGTCGCTGGATACATCATAGAGGGCAGGGTATGTATTGAATTTAATACTGGAGCCAATCTTTGCACGTTGGGGGTATTTCCAAAAAAAAAAAGGAATTTAATTTTGTTCGTGAAAAAAGGAAGCTTTTATACACATAAATTTGTTTGACTAGTTTTATCAATAATAAAACAATAATTTTCACTGATTTTTTTTTCAGCCCACGCAAGCACAATGGAAGAAAGTGTTCTACATCGCGGGTGGAATTTACATATTCTGTGCATCATTCTACAATGTATTCGGTTCCGGCAAGAGGCAGGACTGGGATAACCCAGCCGACGATGAAGCCAACGCAAAGAAAGCTGCCGCCAAAAAAGCCGAAAAGAATGAAAAGAAAACTGAAAAATACACAGAACAACGACAAGCTGAAACCGCGCACTAACGTCAAAAAGTTCCGAACTACGTAGGTTGCAATATGTACAACAAAATATAGGTAGGTTTTACAGTTTTGACATAATTTGGAGAAAAAAAAAGTTAAGGCGCGTAAATAAAAAAAAAATGCATGTGAATAGATCGCGTTTTGACTATAAGTTGATTGTTAATTTTACAGTATTGTTTGTTTTATTGTATTGTTACCGTCTGTAGTTGTTCGACGTTATATCAAATGCGAGTTCGTTAGGTGAGGCTGTGTTATCAAAATATTCTTTTATACTAATTTTAGACTTTCAAATCAACATTTCAATTTTCTCGATGGTATGATTTATGAATGCGTTCCTTGTTTATGTTCTACATCTTCAATTCTCACCTTTGTCTAAGAATTAAAATAATATAGAGTAACGCACATCAATAGGGCTGTGATAAACTTGTGTATACAAAGAACTCGCGTTTGGTTAACTTTTAATTATTAAATATATTAAAATGATATGTATGTACTATTTATTAATTTAGTGTTGTAATTACCATAAAGTACCTAAGTATTGAAGACGGATGCTTTAGCTTCTGTTACGAAATGAGATAGAATAATTCTGGGTCCAAATGTAATCGAATGTTACCGTCCTAGCCAGTGATTTTTTACATTTTTATAATCCACATTGTAAATACAAAACAATAAACTGTGCCATTATTGCATTTTCATAACAATTAGCAGATTCTCGAATATTGAGTTAAAAAAACAAAAATAATTTGAATTTCGAATATTCCGTTTTAAGTTAAATTTTATGTTTTTAGTGCCAAAACGGTAACGTGTGTTGTGAGATTTTTTGAAAATCATGATTTGTTCGCTTAAAGCGATAATTAATGCATATATTAAACAAGTAAAAGTTGTATAATTATGGCGGATTATAGTTATATTAATGGATTTAGATTTCATGTAACGTTTCGAGACGCTGCACGCCCAGGAGCTAATGTGATCATTCTGTTATTGTGTAAGTTAATTTTATTACCTAATTGTATTATTAACGCAATCAGATTTTTAAACTTGCAAAGGTGACATTCCGTGTGTTGCAACATAGGTACGTACGACTCATACCTACTTACTTGCGATTGGCTTACGACCAAGAAAAAGCAGTGTTGGCACTACCAACGAGTTTTTGGTTCATTGCGTACTTGCCTGTATAGTTTACAAAATTAATCAGCACGAAAGACGAACGCACAATGGACTGCAAGTTCGCAACACATGCAGGCAGAATTTTGTTTTGTGACCTGACAGTTAAGTCACTATGCACGGAATTCCACCCAAAATGGTAGATAACATTTAAATATGTAGCTACTTAATTATGAATTTACATTAAACCGATACCATTACATACTACTTAGTACTACCTACAATCAAGTTGCTATAGACAATTATTTAGTTATTATAAGTTGAATTTGAACATTATACAATTGAATACGGGACCAATGTTAATCTGTGAAAACATATTTTACATTCATCCGGATTTATTAAGGCTATTGACTAATCTAAACGCTTGGCTAGTGGCAACAAAAATGATTAAAACCTGGTGTTTTGGCCAGTGTAAATTTTCTTTAAAGGTAAATTTATATTGACCGTGGTTTATCCGAAAACTAAATTGAGATGTAATGTGTGATTTTAAAGTAAATCCATTTTTAAGAGAGTGACCGCATTTAGTAACCACGGTGTCTGCTTGAGACAGCTGCATAAATATAATAGTAATAATTTCGTTGTTAACGTCGCAAGGGCCGCCTCTGCCGTGTCGGTAAATGTGATACCCTTACCTATTACCTTACTAGAACGCCATGACAATGAAAAATCTAGAATTGATCGTCCAAACCAAGCAACCGAGTTTATTAACAATATGAATTTTATTGTTTGGCACTGGTAACCGGCGACTTTGTCATGAATTTAAACTTAAATGTAGGTATCACTATCTCGCTCTATGTGAACAGACACTCTTTCTACCATAATGAAAAGAGAGTGACCGCAAAGAGCGGGATAGATATATGCAGATATTCGTCTGGCTCCTATTATATTATAACTTCATGGTGTCCTAGTCAAGTGGAATGAAAGAGGTTTCTTATCTACCATTTTGAAAAGTAAACGTATTTGTCTGTGACATAATGTGCCTTGTAGTAAGAGTACAACCAGATATACTCAGTTTAACGGAACGCTGAGTCTGTTAACGCTGTAATTAATTACTTAGTCCTGTCCATAAGTTCTATTTTAATTAATGCGACCAATAAGAATTTACCTATTTTAAAATTTCCGAAGTTTTATTTAAAACAGCTCCATTTAAACTAAGGTAGCATTACGCATGCGACGACAGATTGCAGATGGCAACTGCATGCACAGACTACTAAGAAAACATGTGCCTTCGCGTATAAGTAGAATTTGACGGATGACAGTCGAAAATTTTTCGACCGGCTGTACGGCTGTCGGCATCTTCTTTCTGCACCCAGAGTCAGAATAATACTTTATCTATACACAAACCCCCGTATTCATAAACTTCTTGGCTCATCATCATTATAGCTAAAATAGGTTTAATCTTTAACATCTTGACATTAATTACGGTTGATTGATTTTTATGAATAAGACCGTACATTTTTTTAAATGACTTCGACTTATGCGCCATCTGACGATAGTTGCTAGTAGCACAAGTGATATAATACTATGCTAATAGGTATGTCAGAAACTATCTCACAAGCACTTGCCGTTTGCAGAATTAAAGCACTACCCGGTCAAAATTCATAACTGGGTTCATTTTGCCAATGTTAACTCCAGTTTTGAATTTTGATTACTTGCCCTAATATCTTTACCTCCTACTAAGTTCACCGAATTGTGGGTACCTACAAGATTCTTAAGAGTCAGTAGCTAGCACCGACACTGCATAGCTGGGCGCCCGTACTCACCTATTATTTGTCGTACCTATCACTACATATCATCAGACCATAAGCTAATAATGATTGGTTCGTACAAGGACAAACTTGAACAAACTAATCAAAATTAGCTTCCCTAATGCTCCGCCAACTTTTTATAATTACAATTTCATACAATATTTGAATAAATTGCTGTCTAGCAGGTGTACTGCAGCAACTTATTACAACAACTGCTAGCTGGCAACTAGTACTCATACCTATTACACAGGGCTCAGGGTCTCACTAAAACCCTTCGAGGTGGATCCCCAAGTTACTCAAATGAGACAGACTACAAATCTCAAACTTTAAGTCCCATCTGTTACTCCAAAAATAAACTATAGATATTGGTGTTCCACAGGGTTAAGTACAAGGACCTATATTTTTAAAATGGATAACGTTAGTAATTAAAACTATTTGTAAACACTACTATGATATAAAATTTTATTTTTTGCACATTTAGACTTAACATGATTACGATAATGGTAACCAACCTATTCTAAAACTAAACAAATACACCAGTACCACCTACAGTAAACATCCCAGTACCACTTCTACAAGGCTGTCCCAACATTAAACAACTAGAAGCCGACCTTAAATTATCCTTCTTAGAGTTCAAAACCGCTTCTCTCAAGAATATCAATGACGATTCAAATGACATTTGCTGGAGGGGTGATGCTGAGGCCTCCATTCCTTTGCGACTCATTGGTTCAAAAACTCCATTATACGTCATATAATCAGCTATCAACGACAAATGCCGAGGATCTACAGTAATACCGTATACATTAAACACATTTTGTATCTCTTTAATTATAACCTTATTCGCCGCTTCTATACCATAAGTATTAGCGATTGCATGGACATCGTTACTGTAAAGTTTGTTCAAATCCAACAAATCATTGTATTTAAACATTTGAAGTATATTAATCCCTTCAGTTTTGATGTACAAGACATTCTTTTCTTTATTAGTAATAGCTCGTTTAATGTTTTTAATTTCGTATATAACTGATTTTAAAGCTGCTTCGCGCAAAGCTTGGGAGAGATCTACTCTTAAAAATGCGATGGGAAATAACACTGTGAGTTCGCACCATTGATGTTGTTTTGTATCAAAGTTGTAGTTTGTAGCTTCCTTTATGTTGTCCACTACGTTAGAGATGATCTTACTAGTTTCTACTTCGTTGGTAGTAGCGTCTACCTCGTCGTCTCCTTTTCGTTTAGGTTCATCTTCGAAAACTACTTCATCATCAGATTTTTCCTCTTCTTCCGATTCAGGGTCTTCATATTCTTGTTCTTCGGCTCGCTTTTTACGGATCTTAGCCTGAAATAGTAGATTAGGTGTTAGAGAACTTAAGCAAGTTGAAATAAGACCGAGAGATTAGAATTTTCTTATTATTTTACAAAATTCTTTATATTTGCTTTATTTAAATTTGAAATCATCAATACATGAAGTACTACTACATGAAGTAGAACTTTTGGACCCTTGCCTTGGCATATTTCTGGATTCCCAGGAAAATCTGTAAATTAGTTACTTTAGTATTTTTTATTCTATTTATTTAGTACTAGTTTTCCGCCCGCGGCTTCGCCCGCGGATGTTGGTTATCGCGCCAGACCATTAATCCCTTTTTTCGCAGTCGGATAAAACTATCCTTTCCCGGGTCTCGAACAATCTCCATACAAAATTAGTTCAGTAGTGTAGGAGTGTAAGCAACATTTTGAAATCGTCAAACGCCCATAGGTATATCCATAAATCAATAGGCGTTTCTTAAGAATACTACGGCTCTTAGACCATACTTATAAGAAATGAAATTTAAATTTCGAATTTTATTCGTAGCATTGAGTTATCAAACATGTCATTGTGTCAAGAAAAAGTAATTTAGATCAAAATTACGAAGGAGTTATGATATCAACTTCAAAGAAAATCACCCTCAGAATAATTTCTCAGGCTTTGCCCGCTTAGTATTAGGATAAAAATAAAAAAATTGAAAAAATAAAAAACACGTGTTTCATTATTTGTTTTGAGCTTTATTTATATCAAATTTGAAGGAAATCGGACCAAGGACTAAACAGTTATGGAATATTTAATTTTTCCAAATAAACTCATTTAACACCCCCACAGGGGGTAGTTTTGGAAAAATAAAAAACACGTGTTTCATGATTTCTTTTAAGGTATATGTGTGCCAAATTTGGAGTGAATCGGACTTGAGACTATACAGATCCAGAGAAACTTTAATTTTTACCAATAAATCTAATTTTCCACACCTCATGGGGGTAATTATAGAAAAATAAAAAAATAAAAAGACTTACAACACTACTTACATCAGTATTATCATCATCTTCATTAGGTGCTTCATCATCAGAGCTATCTACGTCCATATTATTTGCCGGTTCTACTTCAGGTGCGTCATCTTCTTCGTCATCATTCGCCTTTGCCCGCTGCTTCTTTGTCTCTGACGACCACATAACCCCACAACTAGTTTTCGCCTGTTTCCTAATAATCGCAAACATTTCCTGGAAGAATTTGTTCTGCATGTGCTTTACTATCTGTTTAGGTTTCACACAATATTGTGTCTTATATTGACTGTGAGGTAAAAACTGGAACCGCATTGTTGTTTTTAACTGCCTCTCTGGACGTGTTACTATTTCACATTGAACATCAATCTTTTCCAACACATCAGCTACAGTAACTTTATTTAATTTCTGTCGCAACTTTTCAGCTTTTTTGTTTAAATTCTCTAAATCATCTCGGAAAGGAATATCCATGTTAGGGGTTTTAAGTTTTGCTGAAGCAGTCATTAAGATTTCTCTAAGACGAGGTATACCGAGAGTTACGTTCATGTCACCACGACCAGCAAAATGGAAAGTGTTCAATGTCATTTGAGTAGAGGGTTCTCCTATGGACTGAGCTGCGAGAAGACCAACAGGCTCGCCAGGAGCTGCCAATGATTCTAGATATTTAGCATTTATGACTTCTGTAAATGTAGACTTATCAGTATATTCTTCATAATCACTAGTGTGTCGCTTTTTCATATAACTTTGTATCAGATCATCTAAATGTTCATTTATAACACCAAATTTATATTCTGGTGAGAGTTTGCTTGGAATAGGATCTGGGCATTTCTTTCTAGTATACTGTTGTCTTCCGTCTTCGTCCATCGCACGCCATCTCTTTTCGAGTTCCCAGTAAAATGGATCCCTCGTTTTATCTGTTGGTACATCGTCAAGTTCAATATCGCTTTTAGCTAGACTTGAAAAGTGCACAAATCCACTGGATCTAACTTTGTCAAACGGGCTTCCAAACTTTTTCTTCCATTTTTTCAGTGATTTGAGAGACTTGGAAACACTTTTTATGTCTGCACTTTCTTTAAGTTTATCAATAACATTATTACTCACAACTGCCCTAGAGTTGATGTCTAAGAATGCAAATTGATCTTGTCTAAGAAACTGACATTTTAGAATATCTAATCCATCTTCTCCAAAAGCAAACTGCACAATACTACCATCAGAATCTCTTACAGTATGATCATATGCGATGTACAAGCTCTCCAAATGCTTGATCAAACATCTCTGCAAGTACCCAGAGCGACTCGTTTTTACAGCTGTATCGATAAGACCTTCACGACCTGCCATACAATGGAAGAAGAACTCTTGAGGTTGTATTCCAGTCATAAAACGACCGTCGATGAATCCACCAGCCCTTGGAGACACGTCGTGTGGAGGAAAACTTGGTAAGGAACGACCAGAAATCATCAACGGCGGCCTTTTACCTTCCAACTCAATTTGGCCGAGTAAACATGAAATCTGCATAGTATTTACAGTAGACCCTTTTGCTCCTGATTGTACCATCAGTTGCAAGTTGTTATATGGAAATTTTTCTAATAATCCTTCAGTCAAACAAACGGTATTAATATTGTTAGTGTAAGAATCCAACATGCTTTTGTATTGTCTATCCAAATTGGCCCTGAATTTTGGGTCTTTTGTGTACATTACTTCTATCGTTTCCTTTAGTTTTTCATCATCAACATCAGCTGGGAGATCAGTCGCTTTCACAGCTGCACCTTTTCCTGCACTTCTAACAAGACAAATAAAATCATCGCGTTTTTTGTCTGATTCCTCAATTACAAGAATATCTTTAACTCCAAGAGTAAAGCCATACCATTGTAAATAAAATGTAAACACCTTTGAAAATGAGCTCAAAAGGGCACTTGAACTTTCGCCACCATACAATTCATACATACAATGAACTAAGCCATATGGTGTAGCACCATAATGAGTTTTATCTAATACACCACACAAAAGTTCTCCTTTTCTTATCAGTACTTCAGCTTCAGTCATTGTATTTGGATTGGAGAAAGGTGTACCGCCAGCTTTCCAAGGTCTTGGTGCTGTTTTTTGCCAGGCTTTAGCACTAATCTTGGCCTTGCCAATCAGAGTGAGACAAGGTTTACCTTTTGGAATTGTATTGATTATAATTGTAGACAAAACTTGTTTGCCAGTCCAGAGAACAAACGGTTTCAATATTGTTGGCGGTAAGAGTTTAATAGGACCTCTATGGTTAGGCAATGCTTGAAATACTAATTGCTGATAATCTGACTTGCTGAAGAATGTGCCTCGTAATGACATTTTTACACCTGATATGACATGATCCTGAATCAGGCCACTTAAAGGGGTGCCATCTTTTGGTACAAGGTACTGTTTAGTCACAGACATTATATTGTAGGCTTCACTTCTTGCAATTTCATTTTGAGGAAAGTGGGCATTCATTTCATCACCATCAAAATCAGCATTATACGATTTGCAGTTGGCATAATGCAACCTAAGTGTTTTTTCTCCTTTTAGTATTCTTGCTCTATGGGCCATCATACTTGGCTTGTGGAGTGAAGGCTGACGATTCAAAATCAGGACATCACCATTAACTAAATGCCTGTGTACCACTTTCGAACCTGGGGTATAATATTCATCAGGGGTTAACAACTTTTTAGCCAAACTTTTTCTCTTCTGAATAGACTCTGAAGGTATTATTATAACTCTTCCATTTTCCATTTCAATTTTCTCTGCACCTGGATGCTTTTTTGGCCCATTGATTACCATTTTCCGCAGTTCATCCACATTCC
Source organism: Meganola albula (assembly GCA_936450015.1). Classification (NCBI taxonomy): domain Eukaryota; kingdom Metazoa; phylum Arthropoda; class Insecta; order Lepidoptera; family Nolidae; genus Meganola; species Meganola albula. Next base: position 2,912,661 of record OW388155.1, on the reverse strand, counting down.
ATTCAGTGACAGGGACTGGATATGTCAGTTTAGTAGCAAAAGCATCAGGAATGCCTATTTCATCAATATCTACATTAGGATCAGGAGTAATCACAGACCGAGCAGCAAAGTTAACTCTTTTCCCCATCATATGCATTCTGATTAAGCCAGTTTTCTTCTCAATAATTTGCTTAAGGCCTAAACTTGAAACTCCTTGACCTTCACAGCTGAGAATATTGTTAACACTTTTCTGTAGCTCTTGCCAGGCAATGTGAAGTTTTTCTGGTGGTGACTTCCCTTGAACACTTTCATACGCAAGCCTTGGTAGTTGTTCAAGACAATCTACAGCCTTTTGTTGATCCTGAGAGGAAAGGACATGTAAAACAGCTCTTGCTGCGAAAGAGTGTTGTAGTATTGCTTTATAAACATTAGTTTGTGGATGTTCAATAAGTTCACCTTTCAACACATTACATGGTCTCACACAAGGAGGTAACACAGGTACCACATTCATGAAGAATAAATTTGTAACTGGTTTATCCTTTGATTGTTTCAAAACTGGGAAACAGTGCAAGAGTATATCCTCATCATTTTGTGCTATATTATCACAATATTTTTTTATTTCGTCTGGCATTAAAATTTTGATTCCTTTATTGCCCTTTTCTCCGGTTTCTGAACTTATGTTGTACATGATTTTGTTCTCTGATGTTGTTACTTTAATAAGTTTACTAGTGCAGAATAAACATTTCTTTGCCACATTAACAAGTCTGAAGTAACTACTAATAAATTTTGCTCTGATCGTATCAGTATTTTTGTGATGAAAGGTTTCTACAATAGGATCTCTATGTTTTAAAAGTTTTTGATATTTTCTTATAAGTTTGTTTGGTTTTTCCGGTGATTTTTCACTGTTGATTTCCCCTAAATAGTTATCTAAATCTAATGCAGCTGTAATATGTCCAGCATCTACTAATTCTAGCTGAAGTTTTAACATAAACTTCATTCTGTCATTCATTTGTATTTTGCAGCATTTGAGACAGCTGATACGAAAGAGAGAGTAGATATTCTTGATAAATAAAGGATTTATAACTACTAATGGTAATTCAATATGGCCAAAGTGCCCTGGACAATGTAATTGCACATTATTGCAAGTTCCGCAGGTTTCGTTCCGATCCCGTAGAGGTCCGAGCGTGGAGTCATATAAACCTCCTTTTGTAGGGTTTCCAATAGTATCGAAACATTGTATATTGGTTATTTTGGAGACACTAAGTTTTTTTACATCTTCATCACTAAACATAAGAAAATGAACATATTCAGGATCTACTGCCGAAAGACCAGTTATTGCAGAGCCGTACGAAGACTTGTATGCCATTTTTGAAGTCTGAAAATAAAATAGCGTTTTAAATGAATATAGTCAACATAACCTCACAATGCAAGTCTAAAAGATGAATTTGGGTATATAAGTATACACTAAGAACTTACTATCTAAAGTAAAATAGTGGGTGATGAATAATCTTATAGCATATCGAAATAAAATTATCTATAGGATCGTTAAATTAAATTTTTCTTCAATATAAATAACCGGATAGGCTACCGCACGTTTTGACCACACTCCACAGTTTTGACAATTTAGACATTGACATTTTATTGGTTAAGGAAGGCCCTCCTACCTATTAGCCAGGTTGTCCCTGATTTATTTATGTCGACGGATAAAAGGAAATGAGGTATAAGCGACAAAAAAATAAATGTTCGAAGAGCCGTTGAGCCGTGAAAACTAAGACAGTTTTTAATTTTCCAACCGGGAAATATGACAAAATAAAATATTAAAGGTTAAGAAGCCTAAGCGACATATCAATTTTTCACGTCGCAAGGAAAAAGGGTATTTTTCACAGTGGTTGTATAAAAGTTAATAGAACATAAGAAATGACGATTAAGTAATCGGTATGCGTCCTTAATCCCTTTTTTTTCAAGGGGATATCCTTTATGGATCCCCGACCCTGAGAGGGTGTAGGGCGGGAGTATATGGGACTCCGGGTACCTACTAAAACCTCCCAGGGTTTCCAACTCATTCCTACGCCAAGGGTCGCGTAAACACGACATACTTCCGCAACCCTCGGCTAGTGATGGCTCACCTCTGTAGGGAAACTTCCACACCCCTGACGTACAGGTGTCCGTCAGGGGTGTGGAGGTTTCCCTGCAACATAGAAAGGGGACTCGTGTGGAACACTTCGCGCTGCCACCTTGGGTCCTAATATATATAGAGGGGTGATGGGGGCTGAAAGAGCGCATTATCTGCCGTCCACCGACGTCCGGTGCGCCTGCTGTGAATTGGATTAGTGGACGAGTCCTAGATCTCCGTTTCCACACCCTCCTTCTGTGAGATGACTGTCTTGCGGAAGAATTCCACCGCATCTCAGGAGTCTTCGCTGCCGACCATCGAACATATGACAGCCGGCAACGACAGGTCACTGCCTACTTCTGAAACGAGGGCACGGCGCGGCTCCTCACAAGTGGTACACCCTTACAGTGTATGCCGTGCCACGCGCCGTGTCCTCTCGGAGTCCACGCAATGGTGACACCGTACGTCCGGTTGCCTGTTTATGCGACACAGATACTTTTCAAAACAGCCACGCCCAGAGAGCACTTATGTCACTCGGAACGACAGGCCGGACCGCCTCGATAATGACGAGGCCGGCAGTAAGGCGTGAGAGGCTGTTTCGCCAACCCGCCACTAGGACCCCGCGAAGCTGCGACAGACGCGCGCCGTAGCGCCACGTGTAGCTGTATCGACCGTTCGCTTTGCACCTGCGGTTCCTCATGCCACCGCGCCACTAGTATAGTGACGCGAGTACTTTCGCTTTGGTCCCAGGACGGGGATCCGTACACTACAGCTACTATTGAACATCTTTACTTCAAAAAGATAGCGCGCAGTGTGCAATTAAAAAAAAAATTGGTTGCCTGTAAATTCGGTATACGGGCGAAAGTTTTACGTGACAACGACTTTGAGTGGTAAAATAATTTTAATGTGAATATTCATTCGTATAGTAGGAAGAAGGATGAAACATAGTTGAGTGGGAGAGAGACGCAAGGCATTCGGCGGGCCTCTCTCTCGTTCGGTGACTCATCGTAACGTTACCGACATACACTTTTTCATAAGTGCCTCCCAGCCGCAACCTAATTTAAGACGTTGTCACGTCAAAAAATCATAAAATTAAATATTTAAAATTGCCAGTGGTAAGCGTGATTGCTTTATAACCACAAGGTTTTAGGTTCGATTCCTGAATCAAGCAAAGAATTTTCTAAAAGTAAAATGATACTTCCAACTAAAACATAGATTTGGTATTCTAAATCTTTGGTGCAAACAGTGTCATCATGATTTCCTCTTCTTGCGTCTTGTCTTGCTTGATTTGATTGATTGACAAGAAAAATAATAAAATAGAATGCGTGGTTACACTATCGCAATTTTTTTGACTAGGCAACACTTGCAATTAAATGTCAGTCAGTCAACATGGCGGCCCAAGATGAAGTTGACGTATGTGAAAGTTGGGAGGATATGGACGAAATTGGAGTAAGTGTAGCTGTTGGAGATAAACCTGCTCGCGTACCGAATGGACGCAGGTCAGCGATAAGTTATTTTCATACAAGTACCTTTATTCTAGCTGGACCAGAAGATCAGGCTGATGTCAAGTGACTGCGCGCCAGTGCAAACTTCACTCAAAGATTGCAAGGTTACTGTAGAAGAAAACGCGTGTATAGGATCACAGTGTATGATGCCGGAGCCAGCTATTCGTATCCTGAAGCGACCGTCATCGTCAGGTAGCGGGCAGCTGAATGGCGAAAGTCGCGCGCGCCCGGTCAAAACATTGGAACAAAGACAGAAAGAGTACGCGGAGGCTCGTCTGCGGATTTTGGGGGAAGCTCGGAGCCCAGAAGACGTCATTGATGACAAGTAAGGCCAGTTTTATTTATCAATTACGAAGATATCGTTTTACATAACACCTTGTACTAGTGAGAGTTAAGAAGTATAAAAAACTAACAGAATCAAAGTGCAAAAGTCTATGAACATCCTTTTTAAAATTGATTCATAATATAATTCTACACAGTTTCAATATAGGCATGTTATATGTCCTAATGGAACATCAATTATTGGTTATCAGAGGCAATCTAAGATCCATTAGTGTTCGAATTCTCAATACTCAGTACTCAATAACTTTATTGCTTTACCATAAGTAGTAGTTTAGTCCAATATAAATATATTGGCAATATAATGTTTTATGTGAGTTAAGCAACGGTTACATATATTCTATTCATAATACCTGAATATCTTAATTTCAAATTTACTAAACCCTACATTAGGATAATCTATTACTAGCAGCCATTCTAAGAAATCTCAAGAAATGTGGGTTTGGAAACATAAATAAATATTAGAATTATCTATTACCTTCAACTAGTGTGAAAAATTTTCATTGAGCTAATTAAAATTATATTGTTTTACGAAGCTATGATTTATGTAAACTAACTAAAAAGTTGCAATGTCAGGAAGGTGTGGAGACCTGCTCAGCTGTGAAATGGTCTGGCCAATAATAACTAAAAATATACAGAAAATCTTATTAATTTTTTTTAAATTAACCTTTGTTTTGTATTGTATTTTATTTACAAAAAATACAGTAATTGAGATTTTAACTATTGAGAGTGCTGCCGTATCAACTGTGCGTTAGTTAGGGTCAATGGCCGTTAATTTTACGCCGTGAGATACTATTACGTATGAACCATAATTTACTGATTTTATGTTGAATAAAAAAATTAAAATAAAACATGCTTCAAACAATTCATGAAAATGTTCTCTCTCTAATATTATAAATGCGAAAGTAACTCTGTCTGTCTGTCTGTTACGCTTTCCCGCTTAAACTACTGAACCTATTTGGATGAAATTGGGCATGGAGGTAGTTTGAGACCCGAGAAAGGACATAGGATAGTTTTTATCCGACTGTGCAAAAATAATGTTTTGGTGCGATAACCGACATACACGTGGGCGAAGCCGCTGTCGGAAAGCTAGTTATTGATAAAGAATCACCAAAACAAAATTGGGCCCTGGGTAAAAAGTTGTCATGCATTAACATCACATTGGTCAAGCTGCAATGCGTCCTAAGTGTTCAAATGGTCGTCTGGAAAAATGAGCTTAATTTGTTGTGAAATAAAACTTATTTTAAAACTTCACTGTATATACAACTTAAGAGGTATTGTAGTTTCAATGTCGGTGAGTAACATCTATGTATGTAGAGTGGAGCTGCAACATCTCATAAGGGTTCAAATGGTCATCTGGAAAAATGAGCTTAATTTGTTGTGGAATAAAACTTATTTTACAACTTCACTAATTTAAGTACATATTTACAAAAGAAAAGTACATATTATTTGTATAGTATATACCAGTTATCTGGTTTCCATAACACAAGCTCTGCTTAGCTTGGGACCAAATGACGGTGTATGTTAATGTCCCACTATATTATTATTATTATTTTACCAGTTCACTAATTTACAATTTATGAGGTATTCCAGCTTCAACATCAATATTCATCATGCAGCCCAAATCCTTCTAGGTGTGGTGATATAATAAGAAATGAATGAATATATCAATATAATATGACATGTGCTGTGTTGTCTGTTTATTGCAATTGGACTCACAGCAGGAGGCATATTCAATATTGCCAATTTGTAAGCAAGTACAAATGAGTATCTTTGTTGTCGTACCTTTTGTACTGTGAGTCATTGGTCCTATTTCCTTCCAGGACATCTGTTTGTGAATACATGTATAATTATTGACATAAGTATGTACTTGGCGTAGAGTTAGTTTCAGACACTACATTATAGGTACATTTCCTTTCATCCATTTTTATTTCAATACTGTAGAAAGGAATCACTTCAAACACTTCTAGTGTTTCAATTATCTAACGAGTTGAGAGAGTTTAGGCCTTAATTCACACACCCTGGTCAAGCGCGGGCTGGTGGATGTCATATGTCTTCCAATGATTTGTTAACAGACATGCCAGTTTCCTCAATGTTTTCCTTCTTTAATATTGAGCAGCGGCGATGAAACAATTCGCAAAAAGATGCGTGGGCATGGCTGAGGTGAAAATATAAGTTAGCAGGTTTGATACCTGCGAACTTATATTTTAAAGGCGAGGCCAATAATTTGGACGGGCCGGTGTCGTGGTCGGTAAGATACTTGCTTTTCACGCCGCAGGTCGTGGGTTCCCACCCGAGACAAACATTAGTGATGAACACTTGTGTCGAGTCTGGGTGTAAATATATATTATAAGTATATTACAAAAGAAAAGTATTATCTGTATAGTATATACCGGTTATCTGGTTTCCATATCACAAGCTCTGCTTAGCTTGGGACCAGGTGACCATGTGTGTTAATGTCCCAGAATATTTATTTATTTAATACCGCTGCGCCCTCGCTGTAGGAACGAATACCTAAGCCAAAACATAAACACTGTCCTTACCAATTTTTATAATAACACAACTAACACAAAATTATTTAATTTTCAGCCTAAGTCGGTTACAAGACAAACTGCAAGCGAACAACCTAAATGACAATCAAAACAATCAAAATAGTGGTAAGACAAAAAACTTACAAAGTGACAATAACGTCAAAGCGAAGGAAAGAAAGGTCCTTGCAAGAATCCCTGCAGGAGCCACAGCCGCGGGAGTATTCCCTAGCCCTCCACCTCGAGGAGTGCTTGTTATTCGGACCCCTAGAGGTCCAGATGGCACAAAAGGATTCCTCAAAAGGTAGCACAGTTGAAATGAAGTTTATAACAAAAGACGTAATTCTTATCCATCCATTTGATTTCCGTGTAATGTTGTTTTATTGTTAGCATAATAACTAATTGTTTCACAATTTTTAGTTCTGTTCACTGAAATTAGATTTAATGACCAACGCAATGTCTCTTCTTTTGACTTAAAAAAAAACATTTTGTCACACTTTTGATCTTTTGTTTACAAATGAAACCAATCAACAGGCTGAAATTCCCAAAATCTTAAATTTTTCGGTAATATCCTGAATTTCACTTTCTTAAGAGACTTTATGCTCATGGAGCAGTTGTTAAGTGCTTTATCAATTCGATTTGTTTTAAGAGCCTAACTAAAAAGTCTGGAATTCAGGTTTGTTGGATAGGGTCATCTGGAAATAACAGTGTTAACAAAATTTAACAATCAAGGCAATGTGAGAAATGGATGACAATACCTATTAGTTCACCTGTAGAGATTAAACCAGTTTACGCCTAGCGGTTTATCTTGTTGATAAGTAAAACACAAGGCTAGCTATACATGTCTTTTTTTGCACACTGTCTCTAATTAAAACATTGATTCCTGAATTTTGGTGGAGTTTGTAAACAGATGCCGTTGTAAGCAAAAGTGTACTATGTTAGTGATACGCTAGTTGTACTACTTATTTATTGCATAAAATTAGGTATAGTAATATAATTTATTTTCCTATTTAAGGGTCGGTTTAGACTAGCAATGTAACAACAAGGTATTTAAATAATAAATAAGCTGCCCTACAGTGAAAACCGAAATTAATATAGCATTGATCTTAATTAAATTTACGATGTACGCTCAGATTCGTTTATTGTTATACCACTCAATGGCTTACCAATTTTGGCAGGGTTATACATTTATTTGTATAATCCTACCAAAATGTATAGGCGATTGACTGACTCAAAATTCGAATCTGATCGTACACAGCTTTTATTGTAACTTATTATGAGATTACTAATGGTTGCCCTTGCTTCTTTTCGGGTGTATAACCCTGTCGCGTGGTCATTTCGATTCGTTATGAATTTGATTGTCAAAGATCTTCAGCTATATAATATCAAATTAAAAATTGTGAAATAAAACTACGAGTGCTCAGTACGGGGAACAATGTTGTTATTTTAATAACGTGTTTGTAGAAAGAAACGTTAGGGTAAATTGATAGCCTATTGTATACAGATAGATCTAAACTTAATGGCTTTTATTACGTGCGTAACTAAGGAAAATATCTTAAATTACGTAATTTTATGTATGGAGAATATTTCTGAAAGTCACAAAGGCTTCACCAGCACATTAGACTGCCATCAACGATAGCAACAGCAAATTTAAATATAATAAATGTAAAACAAGACACGATCTGTTGTATCCTATGAATAATTTTGTCAATTGCGTATGCGACAGGGTTGGCGTGAATTTATCTCGTGAGAACCATTATGATATATACTTTTAAACTTTCGCGTTGCATTATTAATATATATTTATCATAACGGGCAGTTAACGCGCTATTAATTATTTGAAGATCGAAAATTCGGACGTAGTGAGCATTTAACAATACTTAAAGTAATTTAATTTAAGAATTGTTAATTAAGTGAGGGTAGTTAGAGAAAATGTTGTTCTACGGCCGCCGTCATCAACGGAGCTCTTTCGCTGGATCAGTGTGCTTGCGACCACGACCCGTGAAACCCGTGTCGATACTTAAAGCAAAATTAAAGGTGAGCGCGTTAATTGCCCGTTATGATAAATATATATTAACTATTATGATTCCTGTGTTTTAGAGAACTAATCAAAATGTAATGATGTGATTGATCGTGTCGTTTGCATACAGTCTAAGCCAAGCCAAGTGGCGTATTGAGACCCACGTAATATTATTATGCTAATAATTGCTATTAAGATCTTTCTGTAATTAAAAGTCACTTAATTTTGATCTCGATATATCTTGTTCTAACTAGTATTGACGGATAAGGATAGTAGATGTTTATAGCTGTCAAATATTCTACAGTTAGACTGCTGTAAATTTGATCTTTCTGTATGCTGAGTGTAGTTTTCTTGTAGGCAATAATTTCTATTGTAAAAAGCGTCACTGAAGTTCGTCCAACTGATAATGAGAGAGGGTCGCATCAACTAACAGTTTACAAGTACATACGTACAGTGTGTCGGACGCACCCCGCTTTCTGTAAACTTTTGCCAGGTTCTTACAGAAGTTTAACTTAGTAAATATTTTCTGTGAAAATCTCTTTCATAGTAGAGCTATTATGCAGATATTCGACAGCTATAAAGTATTCCATCCTCTTTACATTAGGATATAAACAATAAAATAACTTGTTTTAATGAAAGCTGTATGTACGCTGGACACCCGTGCGATTCCATACAAAAATGCTCCACGCTTTCATACAAGAAAATAGAAGTCCGCGGAGCAAATATATATGGAACTGCGTTTGTGTTCACGTAACACAGTTATTTCCTATTTCCTTAGACAAAGATATAACTAGATTAATTATAATTAAGACGAGATATGGCTAAATAATCATAATTGTTCTTTTTTATATGCACTTTGTATTTCAGTACGTAGTTTTAATGGAAACGACCCTGAGATTTTATGAAACGACCACCTTGCATGTGAAATATAGTTTTTTAACTCTTTGTTCTGAAAGTCTATTAAAAAATTACACCAATAAGTTACTGATGGACTTACAGGGAATGTAGATGCCAGATAAACTACTAATGTTGTATTATATTGTGCTGTGTTAATGGGGTTCAAAGATTTAGGCACACATCTAAGCTGCCGTTTTCATTATTTTCCAAAATGGCTTCACAACTATCTACAAACTATTGTATAACGTGACGTTCTTCCTTTGTCGTTAACGTTCGATCTTTAAAAAGAGGATCAAGTGTGCCGTCATTATAAAAAAAAAACAAATTAGAGGTTTATAAGTATGGCAAGCCCTGTGCAAAAATCTTTAAATCATTTTATCAAGAAATTGTAGAAATAGTGACTTTTAGAACAAAGACATTCATACATACATGTATTTTGTATACAATTTTAAAATTGAAATTGACATCGTACAATTCACAAAATTAGTATATGAATTTTAAAAACTCTTAACCTGTGTGAATACAATTATTACTAAAATTCTAAGTTAGCATTAAACTTTTTATATACAGTTTTTCTACATGTATAGCCTATTTTTAGATTAAGGTATTGATAATTGTATATTTATAGTATATTATTTTAATATGTTAAGTTTTTCAATGATTTTACGGTAACTGTGTTGACTTTTACAAACAATTACAAATGTATTACTTGAGTATTGATAACTTTGTTAAGTGATATTTATTCAACAATGCACAAAATTAAGCATAATTTTAGGTTATATTTTTAAACGGACTGCAGAGAGCTGCTATCGATATGCATGCTGCACACATTTGTAAATATAGAAAATTAACTTGAATTGATCAGAAACAGAATCGGCTTAATCAATTTGGGCAAACACAACATTTTTACGCACTGGTAAATAATATTTATTAATATAAGAGCTATATTAGCTTTTGTCGGTGTAAAGGTTCCCTCCATTTTTCTCTCCATTGTGATCTCTTTTACCTCTGCATATGACATGGTTCACCGGACCTTCTCGGTGAGCCGTCCGAGGACGGTCGAATCGATATACGACATGACGGCAACCTTCTCTTTTATCCAACTCTAATAGTTCTTGGTCTTCCTATTCCTCGTTTTCCTATATCTTTCCTTCTATGATGCTCTGTATGAAGCCATCATGGTCATGTCTTAAAAGGTGTCTAATCATTTTCCCTTTTCTGTTTTGTATGTTCTTGATAAATAACGGCGACTAATTTGAATACAGGTGTAAAAATCTATTTAAATTTCATGACGTGACATTTGACTATGCTTATAGCTCGTAAGTCATTCTTTGAAAAATCTGAGTTCATAAATTTGATCGTGTCCAGTGCCGAAATTAAAGTAAAGTCTAAACGAAATCCTAAATCAGTGTAGAGTGAGATACAGGGCCCAAGTATTTTAAAAGCGTTAGTAATTTATCAGGTATTAAGCATTAGGTTGCCCACTGATTAAAACTTAGCTAAAAGTTAATTATAGTGAAGTCAGTGATATGGACTATGAGTGTTTAAAACGATTGTGGTCTCTGAAAGAAAGGGAATCCCCCTGAGGGAAAGTCCCTGTCTCTCAACGAAATCATAATCGCTTTAAACACTCATAATATGGCAGCAGCAGTGCTACTCGCTATGTGAACCTTAAAATATATTGAAAAGTTAACACAGTTGTTGTAAAAACATAGTGTGACTGATGTGTGTGAGATTTGGCCTGTGATTATTCTGGTTACAATAATGAACTTACGCCAAATAATGTAATATTTCTTATCAAGCTATCCGAGCAGTTAAATTTTAACTATACTTGTTGTCAATTAACTAGGTATAGATTCCAACCACATGCTCACAGCCCACTTTGGAAAAAAAAGTTTTTAAGAGCCCTGTTTCCCCCCCCCTTCTTTTTAGCTGAGGAAAAAAGTATCCCCGTCTGTAACCGTTTATGGCCATGCCCTGTAAGCTCACGTGGGGAGTTGCTGACGATGATAGCCGATGTACCTCGCGGTTATTACGCGAACACGCTTACCCACTGAACCACCGAGCCAGTGAAATACAAAATAAGTTAAAAATTACAGTTGTTTATACATACGAAATATTATGTTTTAAGTGTTATTGTGATCAAAATATGAATGGCCGCATGAAACCAACGCTAGTATAAGACTACATATTATATGAGGATTGTGATATAGAATAATGTCTTATTACAAGCTTCGCGTGTGAAGTTGACTGTACAGAATATTGTAATACACGATCTTAATAATTTATTTTTAAAGTATTTTTACTCTTTGCACCCGATAAAAACTAACCCCCCGTATTCATAAACCTCTTATAACCTCATTATAGCTAAAATAGGTTTATAATAATAATAATAATAATAATAATAATATAGTGGGACATTAACACACACGGTCATCTGATCCCAAACTAAGCAGAGCTTGTACTATGGAAACCAGATAACTGGTAATATACTACATATAATACTTTTCTTTTGTAAATATATACTTAAATATAGATAATTACACCCAGACACAAGACTAACAGACATATTTAAACAAATATTTGTCTCGGGTGGGAATCGAACCCGCGACCTGCGGCGTGTAAAGCAAGTATCTTACCGACCACGCCACCGTTCGCCAATTCGTTTGTCTTTGTCTGTCATCTTGAGATTAATACTAGTAAGAAAGAGACAAAGTATATTTTAACTAAAGTCTTATTGTTATGAATAAGACCGTAAGTTTAAAAAAATACGATTTCATAGGAACCATTTTCGGAAATGATTTTTATTAAACGAAAAATGCAAATACGACTTTACCTTTGTATGACGGAGCTATGTCCCAACAACCGACTAGATACAGCTCTTAATTAAAATTATTTAAATATTCAAATATTTATAAAATTGTAACTGTCAAAAGTTGGCGTAGTAACGGAGAACATAGCTAATTTTGATTGGTACTTTCGAGTTCACGTCCTTAAACGAACCAATCAAATTAGCTTGTGGTCTGATGATATGTAGTGGTAAGGCATAAGGCGTGTGAGGGGGCTCAGCTATGCGGTGTCTATAGATATCTGGTCGGTGGCCCTAACAAATAAAAAAAACATCCTACTTGTGCTTTGTGATGGCAGATGGCACGTGAGCGTGACGATGGCGGGACCAAGTTCCCGATTTGAAATGTACCCAAGTATTACAATTAAGTTTATGCTACATATGTGCTATTTGTACTCCAATACTCCAAACCAGACATTTGTACCTCTAAAGGTAAAAAAGAATATGTCAAGATCATTCTGATCCCGCCAAGATGATTTAATACAGCAAAACTATCTCAGCGAATGTACTTTATTTTCATTTGCTTTTATCTTCGCCACGCGATCATATGAAGATGAGAAAGTCGTTTGAAAGTAAAGTAAAACCTGTATTCTCATAGTACATATTAATATACTAATATTATATCTGTGAAGAGTTTATTTGCTTGAACGCGCTCATCTCAGGAACTACTAGTCCAATTTGAAAATTTCTTGCACACGTATTTAGGAATGCTATAGGCTACTCTCTATCCCACTGCTGGGCACGATATAAAATGTAGTTTACATGGGCGGAGCCACAACGGAAAGCTGGTACTTAAAAATCATTAAAATTAAATAGTGAAAAGTTTGCAACAGCGACAGTTAATTATGAAGTCGAAGAATGTAATATTATTTAGATGCTTATCTTTTGTCGCTCTCAATAAACGCTTGCGCATTAATGACCAGTTTTGTGCAAGTTGACTTGATCAAACTATGTTGTAATGTTTACAAATGTAGAGACGTCAATTATTATTTGTTTTATTTAAAAGTGTTACAATGATACATTTATCTTGCTAACCTGTAATACAGTTTGTTGGCAAGTACTACAGAAATGGATTAATTAATAATTAGCATCCCATGGTTAGATGTGTTCTGTGATCGGTACTTACCTATCTTAAAAATTTAACCCGTGGTAACACACTACGACATACGGTCTACCTGCGCAGGCACACCTCTCTGGTAGATCGTAGCATTTGCGGCCAGATGGTTGCTAACATACTGGATTCATGCAAATTGGTACTTACATGATATACTCTCGAATGTTTACCTGGAAGTAATCTCATTGCCTAACCGCGACTTACCCACTCGTGCGTACCCTTAGTAACCTTAGAACCTGTCAAGATAATAAGTTAATATGCACAAAAATCTACAAATTAAATTTACCTATTCTATTTCTCTTTTAATTCTATTCCTAGCATTAGATTTTCTTTTTGATAAATGTTTTGAACAAAAAGAAAAGCAAAATCAAAACAAATTTTGTATTGACGGACCGGTGGCCTGATCTGTGAGATACTTGCTTTTCACGCCGCAGGTAGTGGGTTCGATTCCCACCCAAGTCAGACATTTGTGTTACAAAAACGTCTCTTTGTATTGAGTCTGGGTGTAAATATCTATATTTACCTAAATATGTAGGTACATATTTGCAAAAGAAAAGTATGTTGGGTACCAGTTATCTGGTTACCATAGTTTAAGCTCTGCTTAGTTTGGGATCAGATGGCCGTGTGTGTTAATTTCCCACTATATTATTATTATAATTTTGGCAGGTTCAAGATAGTACTTATTCAAAAACTTTTTTCGTATTGATTAACGTGTACTAAGTGTACCTACTGTATAATAGTAATCAGTAAGCAAAACTAAAAAAATAACCATCTAACGACTTTAGATTTAAAAGACTGATAAATGCATTGTTAAGAGTTGGTATAACTACCTACCTACAAGAACACACTGTTACACATCAAGCGAGATCAGCTTATAGGTACTGGAAATGTACCAATTGGAACTGTAGCAAGTCAGTTCCTAATGTAATTTGAAACCTAGTTGCCGCATGCCGGGAGCCAGCCTTATTTTTACAGGGGGAAATTCTTTATGGACCCCCCCTCCCCGAGTGGGCGCAGGGCAGGCATGTGGGACTCCTGAAGGGTACCTACTGAAATCCCCCGGGAGTTCCTTGCGCGTTTTAAGCAGTGGGTCACGGGACCAGCCAGCAGCCATCCTGGTCAGTTGAGTGATCTCAATAAAATTCTATGTAGGTACTCCAGTAAAAGGTATATAAGTATACATAGGTACTGGTAACTGGACACTAAAAAGGGTTGAAGTAATGTAGGGTTCAAAATCTGTAATGTCTAACTCTATCCAATCAACTTTTGTAGTTGACTATATCTATTTGAAACGAGCCGTATAAAATTATAAATTCGCTCGTTTTGCTTTTGTAGCTGGTTGTACATAATAAGTAATATTTTATACAGGTCTGACGTCTCTAATGGAGCAGCCTAACCAGTTCCATTCAAATTAAAATACTTAGAAAACAAGTTGACATTCAGTGTTTCCCAGTGCTTGTGTGTGACAGTCGTGTTATGGAGAGCCTCAGTGAACGAGATAAGGCGGTTTTGAGGAGTATATTTGATCCTACAGCTACTATTGGCGAGGTAGTAGAAGATAGAGGCGATCAATTCGTTGAAAATGATGATGGTATGTCAAACTGTGCCTACATACCTAAATAAAGTAGGTAGAAGAGGTTTTAAACAAAATATGTATAACTATCCAAAGAGGTGTAAGTGCATAAACGTAATAAAATAATTAGTTATTTGTTTTACTCTTCGAAGTTCGAACTGTTTTTATGCAGCTCGGGGCTGTTGCTTGTTCATATCGGTATAGTAAGTAGGTACCTAAATTAATATATTACCAAATAATTTAAATATATAAATAAATGTATTTGAATTACAAAATTCACAAATATTCATCCAAAATATAGTAAAAATAAAATTTAAAAGTCAAAAGCGGCTTAGCTATTTTTGTAACAAATTCAGGAAAAAAGATGCTTAACTAAGTGTAGTATATAACAAATTACAAGTAACTCCTGGCAACATTTCATTAAATAATATTATTATTATTATTATTATCTTATTTTTAATATACCGCGCGGTTGAAAGGGACATCCAGTGAGCTCACTCGGCCCTAAAGGGCCCATCACATACCATTTGATTGGCCTAGTAGCGTAGTGGTTAGTGACCCTGACTGCTACGCCGAAGGTCGTGGGTTCGATTCCCACCCAGGACAAATCTTTGTGTAAAGACCACGATTATTTGTTGTGCGTCTGGGTGTAATTTATTTATAATATGTATGTATGTATTTACAACAACAAAAAAATGCATTTTATGTATTATATCCGTTCCTAGCATATACACTCAAATATAATTGCTTTATTTGGGACTAGATGGCGCTGTGTTAAGAATTTATTGTGAAATTTTACAGCCGCTCCCTAAAAAGTGCCGCCCCCACTACTTACTCTACGCCATTGGACACACTTTTTCACTTTTCTATCAAATGTTGACAGCGCCATCTATGCTTAGTAAAAGTAAACTTTTTTGTGACCAGAACCCTCAACGGATGCAGAAAAGGAATCCTGTTCTCTTTGCGCTGAAGGTGTAAGGCTAGCAGAAGCCGGCAAGCTGGACGAGGCCCTGGAGCTGATGAGCAGAGGCGTTGCGTTGGCACCGCAGCGGGCTTCTGCTTACAACGATAGGGCTCAGCTGTTGCGGTTAATGAAAAGAGATGATGGTAGGTTCCTCTAAATAAACCAAGGTACTATGCGTTTCAAATAAGAATAGGATTGGAAATCCGCCATCTTGGACTGGAATGCGCCACAACTTCATATTTTTTAGTAGGTACAGTGAGCAAAAATTTTTGTTCGGTGTAATAATCACGTCTAGACGAAAAAAAATAAAAATTCTACCTATGTCTTATTGCCGTTAGAGTAAGATTGGACATTTGGAGTTGAATATTTAGGTACGAACATATTTTTATAAACATATATATATCTACTTATTAACTTCCGACAAAAAAAACGGTGTTAAAAGTTAAAACATTTGTTTTTATCCGTATATACGAATTTGTGTACAAATTTGTGGCATCCTAGCGCCTAAATTTACATAAGTAAGTAGGTAGCTGTACCTATGTAAATACATACTTGAGTAAAGTTTTCTACATACTTAAATCACTTCCATACATTTTAAAATAATATTATTGAGTGGTGTGATATTTTGTGCTAACGCTACTTTTGCATGGTTTTTGGTATGAAGATCGCCGCGAGTCCAGTCCTATTCTTATTTGAAACGCATAGTAGGTAAGTATTGAGCAGCCATTGACTAGTGGTATCAGCTTCGACATCGCAAGTTAGGTTTCCGGACATGCAGACACCTTCATGTCAATCTTTTCAATAACGCCGAATAAATATATCGTTAAGAAATTGGCATATATAAAAATTAATCATTCAAGGACATGTGACATCCGCGTCATGTAATATGTATAAAAGCCTAAACTATCTCAACCCTGAAGATAGTAGGGAGAAGACCCTAGCCAAGCTGCAGATTACTAAATGGTTTATTTATCTAACATCTTACAGAAGCAATGTCAGATATTGACCGGGCTTTGGATCTAACGAGTGGTAAGAAACATCGCGCTCGTGCACTTGCGTTGTGTCAGCGTGGCGTGTTGCTAAGGAAGCTTGGAGAGGATGAAGACGCCCGCACCACATTCGCTGAGGCCGCTAAATTGGGAAGCAGTTTTGCAAGAAAACAGGTACCTACTTACCTATTTTTTGGCACTAAACCATAGATACATAAGAATAGATATATATTATTTTTTCTATGACTAAACACAGCACTGCTACTTCCGTAAACCAAGATCGACAGCGATGCGCGTGAATAAACACCGTAACTGTCTTGGGGATCCAAGACAGTTACAGTGTCGCGAGTTTGCGCGAATTTAATCACAAAAATAATATGTAGTTTACTCGTATCTACCTAAGAAATTATTCCGCGAATATCTCAAGTTCGTTTCCTGGTATAGAGCCAGTGCAAGCACTATGGTCATTGTAATAGGTAAATATAGATCGACATAAAACACAAAGGTTAATTAAGAAGGAGAACCTTTGGCTACAGGGTCTAACGACATGAATTGCCAAATTGACTTGCGGATAAACACTTTTAAATGTGTCATAATACTTAGAATCAATATATATACTTAACCGTTGTTTCATGAACTAAAGTACCCAATCAAGAAATTCTCAAAGCCTAATTTAAATTTTTAATAGGATCGAGTACGGGCCTCGCCTTAGAAAAATAAGGTCGTGGGTTCGAATCCTGGTCGTGCCCACACATCTTTGTGTGAATTGTTTCATCTCCGCTGCTCAATATCGGTGAAGGAAAACATCGTGAGGAAACCGGCATGTCTAAGAACTAATCATTCAAGGACATGTGACATCCACCAACCCGCACTTGGCCAGCGTGTGTGGATTAAGGCCTAAACTCTCTCAACTCATAAGAGAGTTGAGAGAAGACCCGTGCCCAGCAGTGGGACACTAAAAAAAGGGTTGAAGTGAGTGAGTGAATAGGATCGAGTATCCAGTAACCCATCAAATTTCTGAATTTACCTACTCTTTCCTGTTTATTTCAGGTCGTAGAACTAAACCCATATGCGGCTCTCTGCAACCAAATGCTTGGACAAGTAATGAGAGGAGAAAAGGATATTAAATTATAATACTTTATTGTTAAGTTTATTATATTATTGTTTCGAAATAAAACACCAGTAATCTAATGGATTAGAAATTTATATTGTTGAGTACAATCGACATTCACTTGCGAGAAAAGTCCATACAAACAACCATAGATCCCAGTAAAGTCTACTTGGAGACCAAACCAGCCTACTTCATGCCTTAAAATCCTTGAAAATGACAAATTTAATACTACAAATCGAAATACTGTTACTACATTATCGACAAGTATTAATATGCAATTAAAATGTGTAAATTATGACTGTGTAATTTAACTTTACACAATCATTATTTTCACTTACAAACTGATTAAATTTGAAAACTTTAATTAATTAATTAATCCTAGTGAGAGGCGACGACGGTAACTTAAGGAAAAGTGCACTTTATTAAGGTTTTATAACCTACATTAAAATTTTAAATGACCAAGCATGGCGACTAGCGACTACTTTTTCGCGCGCTAATCATATCCTTAAATGAATTTCGCCATGATGAAATGACATTAAAAGAGTTGCTTGGCAAAAAAATTGAAAAACTACCATTTTTGTATAATTTAATATTGAATTTTTGGCACGTACCTATGGGGCTTTGAAACGGCATCTAATAGTAGTGATATTTTTTTATGATATACGTTATTTTATATTATGAGATGATTTATTACGAATGTCAAGCAACTCTTTTTAGCCACGAAAATATGATAATTATCACAGAAATAGTTGCAGTGATTTTATATGTAGAATTTAAAATATAAATAACTGTAAAGATAGAAGTTGCTGTAATTTTGACAAAATACTGTTTAAAGTTCAAATACTTAATTCAATCTGATTCAATATTAATTGAAATTATTATTTTCACTAATGTTAAACTTCAAATAACAAAAATTTACAATAACAAAAATATTAAGGGAGAAATTTAAATCTTTTATGACCAATTCACATTGTTCAAGTCTTTCAAAGCAATCTAGTCATTGAACTGAATTGTTCACGGGACCGGGTACAACATTACAAAGGTCCATTCTAGAATAATGTGAAGCGGTTATTGTTTTATCAATAATTTAATGAAAGTTAGCTTAGTGGCTACCGGCGGAAATCTTATTGTAGATTATTCTCTTTTGATGTTTTGAGTAACAGATAAATAATAGGTAGCCTTTATACAAAACGACTTTTAAACTTAGTCCATACGAATTAACTTGGTAACAAGCTAGACTAAGCTTAACCTGATTTTAAAATTAGATCAAAACTATTAAAGTTAATCATTGGTTAGGTTGATACTTTGATGTAGATAATATCTAGTTATTATTTCATAACAGTGCTTATATAGGTAATAATTAGTTACGTGCAAAATATTGTTATTCATTATTTGACTATCTTTGTATAGTGATAACAGCCGTCTAAGTTTAGATAGAAAAAGATATAAAAGTTAAATTCGTACTCAAACCGTACAGATGGCGCTGCGATCACTTACTAGAGAAAATCACATGACCTCTTCACATACAACATATATTTTACCAATGATAACTATATGTCTATCTCTAGCGTTTATTTGCGTTTGAGTGAGAGACAATAACGGGCTTCATTCCAAAATTTCTAAAATGATGTTACTGATTTCTCACGTTTTCGAATTATGCCGTACACATTTAAGTTAGTCATTGATTAAAATATTGTATATGAAATGAGGTTAATGGATAACAAGATAAAATTTCAGTTACAATGATAAATGGAAATATAATAAATACTAATTAAGGAAAATATTTACATACTTTTGGCACAGGTGATGGTGCAACTAGCGACATCTTTGTAATACGACCTATAATTAAAATATTATAAAATACAATAAGACCTGTATTAACTACGGGATTAATCTATAGAAATGTGATATTAGGCCTATTTATGATACCAACAAAATTTCAACATAGCATTATTAACTATGATGTAAAACTTTGGGTTTAAAATGATAAAATCTGCTCCGTATTCCGTACAAAGGATTCGTGTAACACAAAAAATAAGGCTACATATTAGGTACCTTTCTTAAATGACTAAATAAAGATTTTTTTTGATTTTGGATATCAATACTTCGGAAGAGCCAACCTAAATCTATACAATAATTTTGTCTATACTAAATAATATCATGATAATTAAAACTAATTCTCACTGAACACATACAATAACTATTTAATATTAAAATATACTGTCCAGAGTGACTATTAACTTATGTCTAAGATACTAAAATGTTAGCTAAGTTAGACTACCCTATCTATGAAGTGACTTGAATAGGTATTAACACCAAACATGAATTTAATGTAATTATAAAGAAAATATGTTTTTAAAAATACATTTATATCAGATTTAGATCAGAATCTTTCAGTTTGCTACTCAGTTATTTTGACATGGAACTACCCTGCAGAAAAAGCTAAATTTTCAACTAGTGGACAAATTGTATTACATAAAATCAAACGACGGAATCTGTCGCTAATTCTAGGCCTGCTTTAGTGATGTGATTGGGGCCATCTTTTTATTTGTCCTTTATCTGTATTTTGACAGAAGTTCTCATATTTTAGTTATTTTGATATTCTACAGAAATCCAATCCAGAGCAACTAGCCCCCAGTAGTCGAAATACTGGTTACAGATCTCATTTAATGGACGCGTACTTAGTACATTTGTCAACTGTTTATCAATGTTATGATAAATTAGTGGGTTTTTACTAAAACAATGAAAATAAGGGAAGGATTAAAAAAAAATCGCTTTTAATTCATTATTCCGTACTTTCCCACATTTACACATACCTAACGGTTATTGACACACAAATATCACGTAGGTAATAAACCCACATCACACTATCAATCTCCAGTTTTACCGCTTTTTCTACTTTTTACGACTTCCATGCGAATTTGGTATGACTGTGTAGATTCCGATGTCTGGTTATAATTTGAGAATTAACTAATTATAAAAACATATCATGTAATAGTAAAGCATAGAAGCAAGTTTGGAATTGCACATAATAAACACAACGGAAACTTTCACGACATTATTTCAATTGTGAATACAGACGAGATATATTTACGAGTCCTGCTTAAAACTTATTTACGAATATTGATGTTTTTATCATAAATATTTATCCCAAGCCTTTCAACTTAGAATATATACTTACATTCCAGCGATAAAGCTTAACAATTGTAACTTGTATAACAATATTGATCTATTAAATAAGCGGGTGGGCATCAAACAGATGGAAAACTTATTATTATGACCAGAAGATTGAATCACGCGACGACTTATTAATAAACAGTCGTAAGCAATGGAATCGTACAACTATAGCTTATATACAAGTGAGATCTTATATTATATGGTTAGTTAAATAAATAGCTTTAAGTTTTATAAACTTTTAATACATTACAATCTAATGACCAAGTCAGAGTAAGGTGTAAAAGGCATAAGCTAGCAGATACTAATTAGATAAATAAGAAAATGAAATTATGGTTTCTTTAGTAGTTTTTCGCAACTTTTGTGTAACGACTATTAAGTATATGGCAACATTGTTGCTAGTTCCGTAACCCACAAATTTCTACTAATTTACTTAATTTTTTTACCTTGCAATACTGAGATAGTCTAACATTTATACGTAGAAAATTTTAAAAATAAGAAATCATCTTATCAGGCTCTTACAGCTAGCTTAAGGCAACCAGAGCTTTAAAAATAAATCACATTTAAAACAAATACTATCTCAGATATAATGTACCTTACCCTAGCCGTTACACAAAAATTAATAAATCTACTACCTACCTTACACTAAGCACTACGCAATGTCTCAAATGTTAATTTTCAAGTGACACACTTCTAAAATAAAACGATTTCTATGAATAGGTATACTTCTAAGTAGATACCTTATAAAAACTAACTCAGTGGTGAAACTTGGACAAACAACTTCAAAAATATCGACTCATTCGGATATTATATCCATCAAATATTTTGTCGTCCTGTATTGTTTTAAAAATTTAATTATTAATTGATGTGCATAATTATTTATTAACTGGCATAACAATATTGATAGGTAAGAGATAAAAGCATTATTTTTTTGCCTTTGCACTGTTTTTATGCCACTCGATGCATAGTATGTTTCAAATATATATATGTATGCGCAAATATCGCCGTTTAGGCTATTCTGCCGTAAGGAAAAATCCCGCATCTGACATTTTTTTACTGAATCCGACAATGTTTAATACTCAGTTACCTAAGTGCGAAGAAAATGTCGGATAAGTCCTTTTTCTTATGACGGCAGAATTAATGGCCGTTTAAAGTCTGTTTTTAAAACAATACAGCGCAATTTGTATAAGTATGTCGGGATATGCGTGTGCGCAGGTAGGTGTCGCGGATGTGCTGGGGACCTACGTTGACTCCCGCTCCAGCTGTTGTATACCTATGGCCGGTGACTTATTTGCACAATGTTTTTTTATGTAAATATAAAATAAGTGAAATAAATTTTATTGTGACCTGTAAACGGGCAGATCTAAAATATATATTATGTTATGAATAGTAATTGAAAAGGTACAATATAATAAGTATTCCAAAAAATCTGAGTATAATTTAAAGTATGATTAAATTAATTAGAAAAAAAAATCGAAAATAAACTTTACGAAACTAAGTTCACGTTCAGCATTACGAGCTATACCTACGTCCTGACAATACAGACATGATCTGAAATAAATTATGAAAATAAGCCACCGTTCTTAAAGTAACTTAACCTACAAAAAGAATAAAATTTTATTCAATTACCATTAAATATTGTTAAAAAGGCCGCTTTAAAACGCGACAAATCGATATTAATTTAAAGGATACAAGCTAAAGTTACCTATACATTATACGCAAAACGCCTAAATGTCATTTTATTATTTCAATTTAGAATCAAATGCTTTCTCTTTTTATAATTCACAACTATTAATCTAGCAAGTGTATATTTTTAAAATTTATTTTATTTATTAAAGATTATTATTTATAAATAATTAAGTTAGTAAGGCTATTTAGTAGACGATTAATGATAGCTGATAGCTTTGCCTACTGTTTGTATCGACATTTTATGAGAAAATAAATAGTTACAGCCTTATTTCAAACAAGATTTAAACATAGTTATAGATTTGTTATTGTTATATGATTAATCTTGTTTGTGATATAAATATTTAATTAATGAAAAAGTTGGGGCTAGCAATATTAAACATAATTACTTGTCAAAAACATGTCAATTAGGTATGTCGTAAGTTTGACGTATTTTACCACGATTGCGTGAGCATATAATGTGTAAAGATTGGTGTAACAAAAACAGCCGGATTCCCTAAATCTAGAGATGTCCGGCAACCTCCTAAATCGAGGTTTGTCCGTACATGAGGAGCCCTCAAGGCAGTTTCCTAGTACTTGATCGGCTCGACCTTCTTCGAACGGCTCACGTCCGGTGAACCAAAAAGACCCTTCCAGCTCAATGGGTTACGCGATTCCGGCTTATCCGTGAAAAAAAATCTTGATAAAATGCGTCCTTATTAGGAACGACAAAATTGCCAATCAGCATACTGAAAATAATAACAAAGAGAACCGAGTCAAATTTTAACATACAATTCTGTTAGTATGTATTAGACGTCCACCTACTTTATTAAATATCTTCATTAAATATCGATACAAATTCGCAATAGATCGAAATGATAATCGATTCATAAATACACTCACATCACACATGTAACACATAGTGTACCACACACACACACATACACAAAAAAGTTCACACAATACATTAAAGATGTCATACATCACAGTAACGATTAACACATTGTGAAGGATCCTTTTAAACAACATGTACCATAGACAATGAAAACTTAATGCTGCAAACTATTTACCGATACCTATAATTCTTAATAAAATAATAAAAATCTGTTACAATAGTAAATAAGTAGATAGGTAGATACAAAACCAAAAAAATAGAAACTATTTTTACGAATATTTTTTTTTATAATACTTGTAACATAATAAAGGAAATATCTATAGTTTATTTTACTTGATCCGAGTTTAAATTTTCGAAGTTATATTCATTTAAAAACTCAATTTACTCATAGGTACATAACGTACATTTATCTGTGTATAATTTACACGTACCTATAATTTAAATGGATTTACAGAATAATAATGTGTCAAAAAATCTATTTGGATATCATAATCGTAAAATTATAGAGACTCAAAAATGAAAACTTAAGAAATACCTATTTATACGATTTTTAGTCTATTACATTTTATGTTCAAGAAGAGACAATGCTTAAGGTTTTTTTTTATATAGTTCTGACATTAGTATACTTACGTAAATTAATATTTTACACAGGAAATGATAATAATAATAATTAAAACTTATTAATGATAATGACAATTACACATATTATTAATATAGCCATCCACACGACACGACATTATTTACAATAATGATATGTAAGTAGAAACAAAACACACCACGCATTAGCGACTTCATAATAGCAAGCTAATATAGACTTTAACAGTTTTCAATAAAGTATATATTGGAAAGTATTAAACTTTGTTGGTAGTACAACATTTAACAATTAATGGCCCCAAGATTATGATATAGATAGAGATTGCCATAGAGATTCTAAACAACAACTTATCAATGTTAGCACGTAGTCTTTCATACAATGATACGGAGTAAGCTGTAAACTAGCGACACTCAAAATGTCCGTAAGTAGGCACATTTGACTGAAATCTCAATTTAATGCTCCTACAAATTAGCATTTATTCAACTTAGGCGTTCAATGAACGTATACCTACGTAGCGCAGACGCCGCCGTCACTGCTGGTGCATAGGAGTACGTTGCTCTAGCGTTGCGTGTGCGCAACAGACACACGCCGCTAAGCGTCATGGACCTACAACACTAGGCCCCGATTCTCGCGCTCTAGACATTTATCTCTAATAGACATATGTCGAAGATAAAATAAGGATTCCATTAGTTTTCTGACATGTTTTCGACATATGTCTATTAAATTTAAATGTCTAAAGCGCGAGAATTCGGGTCCTGTTCAGTTGTATGGCGTATACGCAGCGTTTATTTAACTGCATTGAACGCCTACGTTGGACAAATGCTAGTATGAAGGGGCTCTTACAACTAACGCCATATTGCAGTATCGACGACGTTATCGTCGTTGAGCGTGTGTAACTACATAAGGGGGCGTCCATAAATTACGTGAGGCGTTTAAGGGGGGGAGGGGGTCGAGTCAAATCTCATCTAATCTTACATTGGAGAGAGGGAGGGTCTCGGCAAATATCACGCAATTTTTTTCCGATTGAAACAAACAAAGATTATACTATTTTGGCATTAAAGCACGAAGCAGATTTATTTTTTCTTTTTACAATAATAATCCAACGCGTTTACGTAAGAAACTCACATTTTGAAAAATCTCACGTGAGATTGGGGGATGGGGGAGGGGGTTGATTAAAATCTCACGACATCTCGCCAGGAGGGGAGGGAGGGGCAGAAAATTTAAAGAAACATCTCACGTAATTTATGGACGCCCCCTAAGGGTAATTTGTAATACCTCCGATCTGAATTTTTTTTAATTCTCCTAGACAAAGATAATATAAAATGCTAATATTAGACTTATATTTTACCAGTCGAATTAATAAAGGATTAAAAAAATCAGAAATTAAAAAATCCAACAATATTAGACATTACTACTATTATTAAACATAATATTGCCAATTTTAATAACTATACACCAAATAGTATTGCTTAGCGAAATTCGTTGACTACAATTTTAATTTATAACTACATTAAATTAATTATTGTAAACCATTCTAACACAAGTACTACTCTTCTAATAAAATGGATTTTATCATCGTTATTTAAGTTATACTGGCACTTTTATATTAAAAATTTTTAATCAGCAAATTTTAGAAAATTATACACATAGGTAATTATTTGATTTACAAGGAAACTATTTTCTTGAGATTCCTTTACTGAATGGCGCCTAAATTATTTCCGCCATTTTACTGATGTTGTTATGATTCGCCAAAAGGCAGGCAAAGGTTTTGACCATAAAGCCTTGTCATATTTTTATTTTATTTCTGGGTATCCGTCATATGACTAACACGCCATTCTCTCTTTAAATTTGTTTTTTTTGTAGTGTTATTTTTTTAGGAATAGATAAGCCCGGCTACATATGTTTGTTTTTTGGATTCGATTTCCAAATTGCGTTATAAATCGTTATATAGATAACTGTCAATTAATGAGTATTTAACAACCGAGCCATGTTGGCGGATATTTATGACGTCATTCCGAGTTATAGATACGCTTTGAAATATCGATGATAAAATATACACAGAAAGTCATGTCGTGCTAGATAGTGCTAAGAGTAGTTAAAATAACGGGAATGAGCAATTTATTCCTCCTAACGTTCTTCTGAGAGCGCAAGAATTTGGTCTAGAATAAGACACTAGAACAGTCGAGTGAGATAGCGAGCTTGCCGTACGTATGAGTGACAGAGACAGTCGACAGATGGAGTGAAATGCTGGCGTGCTCGAAAGCTTCCAGCCAACTTCAAGGACAGAAGAAAGACAACCCTGAAAATGAAAATAAGCTATTATTAAAACAATTAAGTACAATTTGTTTGCTTCTTTATTTGCAGAGGCTTCACGTCTAGATGCTGGTAGCGCGGTACCTCCTGCTACACTTGGCAGTACGACTCATATGTCGGAAATTCGCATACGCCAAACAGAGGTTCGCAATACGCTACGCAATCTTGACGTGAACAAAGCCAGTGGACCTGATGGTATTCCAGCCTTAGTGTTGAGGACTTGTGCGCCTGAGTTGTCTCCTGTATTGACACGCCTCTTTAGGCTATCTCTAAGGACTGGTCAAGTGCCGACATCTTGGAAGCTTGCTAACGTGCAGCCCGTGCCCAAAAAAGGCATTCGTGCCGATCCTGCCAACTATAGGCCTATTTCGGTCACCTCCATACTCTGTAAGAGCATGGAGCGTGTTGTTAATCGCAGGCTCCTGGCGTACCTAGAAGCCAATGATCTCCTCAGCGACCGACAGTATGGATTCCGCCAGAATCGGTCGACTGGGGATCTTTTAGCGTACGCCACATACACGTACATATGGAATGAGGCCTTGGAGAGGTACGGAGAAGCACTTGCTGTTTCTCTTGATATCTCCAAGGCCTTTGACAGGGTTTGGCATGATGGTCTTATTAGTAAGCTTCCTTCTTACGGCTTGCCCACTGGTTTCTGCGATTGGATATCGGACTTCTTGAGGAATAGATCAATCCGAGTGGTCATTGATGGCTGCTCTTCCGATCAAATGGATATTAATGCCGGTGTTCCTCAGGGTTCAGTGCTCTCTGCGACTCTTTTTCTGCTGCATATTAACGATCTGCTTAAACCCGGTACCTTTGGGTATGCAGACGACAGCACAGTTGTAGAGAGTTATATGTCCAGTCCCCGTGCCAGTGCGGCTGAGATTCAGTCCCATAGAGTAGCCATGGTTGAGCGCTTGAACTTGTCTCTCAAGGCTGTCTCCGACTGGGGCGACGCCAATCTAGTCAAGTTCAACGCTGCTAAAACCCAGGCGTGCCTATTTTCCGCCAAAAAAAGGCCATTTCTATTGGCTCCCACTTTTCGAGGTGTGTCCGTGCCAATTACAGACCACCTGGAGCTTCTTGGCGTCAATATGACTTCGACCCTCAATTTTGGCCCGTATATTGAGTCCAAGGCTCAACTAGCTGCCAAAAAGCTAGGTGTCCTCGCGAAGGTGCGTCAGTACTTCACACCGAAACAAATGCTCGAACTATATCAAGCACAAGTTCGTTCCTGCATGGAGTACTGCTCGCATCTTTGGGATGGGTCAGCTAAATACCAACTCGAGGCGTTGGAGTCTATTGAAAGGCGAGCTAAGAGGCTTATTGGCAACGAGTTCCTCATCAAGGCTAAGTTGCAGAGCCTCGAGCATCGCCGCATAGTTGCTAGTCTTTCGGTCTTTTATCGGATACACTTCGGAGAGTGTGCGTTGGAATTACACAATCTTATTCCCCCATCCCCATTCTTCCATCGTACAAGTAGAGGTACGGCTATGCGCCACCGTTATATGGTGGAAATTCCACGGGCACGCACAAAGCGCTTTGCTTCCACTTTTATTGTGCGAACCGCCAAGTTGTGGAATTCGTTGCCGGCATCTCTGTTTCCCGATAGCTATAATCTACCTGTCTTCAAGTCACGAGTGAATCGGTATTTATTAGGTAGGCGCGTTCCATCGTAGACTGCAACATTGCTTCAGATCAGGCAAGTTGTGGTCAAGCGCAAACCTATTATAGAATAAAAAAAAAAAATTAAAACAGCTATCGCCTGTATTACCCGAAGTGTAGGCGGAGGTGAATATTTACTACATTTGGCCAGCTAGTTATTTATTTTATAATACGCAAGCCCATTGCCATTCATCGGGCATAATCTTAACTCAAAGGCTACCCAATTAAAAGCTAAATAATTGCAATTTTTAGAAGAAAAAATAACTCAATACACATTGATATGCGTATACACACACGGGACTAACCCGATCATAGAGTAAGGTAACTAATACGATCAAAAAAACTATAAAAGTTGACTAAAGACTGTATATCAACATCTTAAAAAAAAAACTATTATTATATTAAATAAAAATTGTAGTGTTCATTCAGAAGCCTAAAAGATAAAAAAAGAGTTAGATGGGGAGAGAGCAGTGTTGCATACATAAAAAGTATTATTTAGTGTTTCCACAGTGCAACACAATTTTTTTCACGCCTTCAAGTAAGTTATTACAAGGTTGTCATTTACCTTTGTCGCTCAGACGTGCTGCACGAACTCAGGGTTAAGGAATGAGAAGCCCATGAACTCAGTCTGGTCGAGGTTCATCATGAACAGTTTGTCCGTGGGCGTGAGTTCCGTCTTCTCTTGCGTGAACTGTTTGTCGAAGTTCGACACGTCTTTGCGATGTTTCTGTGTAAAAATAATAAGTATTAAAAAAGTCAAGCTTAGTCTTTTCATATGTAATACATAATAATAAGTAATCTCAACAATTATCACGTCATTTTTTTTTAAGTAGAAAATAGATTAATATGTCGTGAAAATTATTAATATATCATTGCTAAAATAAAATACACATGTTGTACTGTGTGCATTACATTTGATAAACCACCTAATTATTATAATTTATGATTTGAAATATAATAATAATATAATATAATATAATATAATAATATAGTGGGACAATAACACACACGGTCATCTGATCCCAAACTAAGCAGAGCTTGTACTATGGAAACCAGATAACTAGTAATATACTACATATAATACTTTTCTTTTTTGTAAATATATTATAGATAAATTACACCCAGACACAAGACAAACAGATATATTTAAAAAAATGTTTGTCTCGGGTGGGAATCGAACCCACGACCTGCGGCGTGACAAAGCAAGTATCTTACCGACCATGCCACCGGCCCGTCAAATTACGGTAACACTTATTCACAATTATAAAAAGTAAAGTACATAAATAAGTTAGTTAGTTAAGTAGTTTAGTAAGTTAATTGTTTTTAATAAAAGTTAATATTTTTTTTAATAATCCAACACGTTTACAGCCAAAACATAAATTTTGAAGAATCTCGCGTGAGATTAGGGGACGGCGGAGAGTTGAGAAAAATCTTACGAAACCTTACCAAGGGAGAAGGGAGGGTCGAAAAATTCTCTCAAATGCTTCACGTAATTAATAAATGCCCATATAAAGGACGTGTATGGGACGCGTACGCGCCGTTTAGCGCTGAATCGTAGCTTTCTATAGACAAACGCTGAATAGAGCTGAATAAATGTGCATAGTCCCTAAAAGCAGCTGTAGCCGGAATAAAGCTTGGAAGGGATTATTATAACTCACAATCTTGGGTTTGAACGGTGGCTGTACATCTCTAGCCTCGACCCGCGCCCAGTCGATGCGTCGGAAGAACGGATGTGTACGGACATCCTCTTCACCGCGAGCGTTGCACCCGAGACGTTTAGCTGGGTTCTTGCAAAGGAACGATTTGCACGCGTCTTTTGCCTCCTACAAATAGAAAAAAAAATGGGTTATTGTTTGTTCTAATTTATATTAAAACACTGGGGGTCGCGTCTAGTACAAATTGTTGAAGACAAGAAATATGGCCTTGAATGACATCACTCATGTTTATTTTCTCTTTCTATGCCCTTTAATATTATGAATACATACAAAATACATATTATTATACACAATACCTATTATTTCCCCCTACATCGGTTCGACCGCCCTCGGACGGCTCACCGAAAAAGTCCGGTTAACCAATAGAGGCCCTTCCGGCTAATTGGGTTAGGTCATCAGCAAAAAAAAACCCCTACCCCTCGTTTCCACTGGCGAAACATTCACAAGAAAACATGGTGCAAGCTCTATCTATCTCATGTATCATGTTTTGTTGTGCAGTGTAAACGCCCGGTTAGAGACAAAATACATACAAACCAAAAGTTATAACACTGCAGTGTATTCTGAAAGGTGGAGATAGGTACTTCCCTCTACAAAGAGGCAGTTGCTGTAGCCGCAGGCTGCCATAAATAAGGCCGAGCTTAAAATTATTCCAATGAATAAACCTACTGAGAGGCAACAGTGTGATGGAAGTCCTGGTTGTAAATCTATGAGTTCCCAGGAACGTCATTCAAGCACCCGAGACTGGCTATCGTGGTGTTTATAATGGGCGAACCGAGCCCGCCAGTGTGGGAGGGACTCCTGCAAACCCGCCCCTAGTGAAAAAGGGTAAGTAAAAAAAGGTTTTTCACCACGAAAAAAAACAAATACTTGCTGCTTTAGTCTGGCCTTATAAAGCGAAAAAAATATTTATCCCTACTAATATTATAAATCTCTAGTAAAATATCTTAAAACCTACCTTACTCAATGTCTTAGGATACGAAACACTATTATCAGTGATTGCAGCAAACAATTCTTCCTCATCTTCTCCATCGAACGGCGGTTGTCCCACTAACATCTCATATAATAGTACGCCATACGCCCACCAGTCCACAGACTTGCCGTACGGCTGGTATAAGATGATCTCTGGAGCTATGTAGTCTGGAGTGCCGCAGAAGGTCTTGGTAGTTTTGTCGCCTGGAATATTAATGAAGATTGTGAGTCAATTTAACCTCAAAAGTTACCTTATTTTTATTTCAGGTCCTACTTCTTTTTATTTTTTTATATTACATGAGAGACTTCATGTAGAATATACCTACATTGCATGTTTTTATTTCAGAAAGAATAAATATAACTTATTTTACTAGGTCTTAGGTTATGTTCACTGTTTTTAAGTAAGGTCTTGTGAAAATAATAATATTATACCTAGTATTTTTTTGGCTCGGATTAGAAACCATTTGCCAATGTCAAGTTAGTTACCTAGTAATATGGAGGGTAGAAGTAAGGAGGACCATCTCAGTGTATTAAAAAGTGTCCATTGAACGGGAGCAAGTTAAGGTGGCGCTATAGTAGCAAGTGGAAGAATTTTAAAAAGAGCGCCACAATCACTATGCACGTTATTTCAGGAGTTTCATAGGTTATTATTTACTAAATTACAGTTGACTACGTAAATAGTTGAGATTTTAAATACTGCATATTTCTTAACTACAGAAGTCAAGAGAAATATTAAATTGTTCAACTTAGCACACTTCACTCTCCTTATTACTGCTACATTCATATCACTTCCACTTCCTACACTAGCGCTATTTCAGTGAGTGTTCCAACAATAATTTGCTGTTTACAAGTGGACACTTTTTGGACTAATCCCCCATTTAAGACGGTCCTCCTTACTTCTACCCTCCATACCTAGTAATTGAAAAAGTATACACACAAAAACAGAAGAATGTCGACAACGCGTTCGGCTTTCAAATAGATTTCTTTTTAATTTGATCTTTCCTACAGGCTGTCATTTGGATGATCCAAGTGACTTTAGCCTGCCATTTTTTGTAGCTAAGTATATTTCAAGAACTCCCGTGTCTTGAAACTAAACTTTGCTTTGAGAAATAGAAATATCACAGAAAACACAGTGTCCAAGAAAGCCACAAACATAGTCTACTGTTTGTGGTATAAATAGTTAAAATTGATTGTTACCTGTAATGCCTTCCTTGCACATGCCGAAATCAGCAATCTTTATATGACCGTCTTGGTCTAAGAGCACGTTGTCCAGCTTAAGGTCTCGGTACACTATACCGCGGGAATGAAGGAAGAAAAGACCAATTGCTATTTCTGCTGCATAGAATCTGTGGAAAAAGTTACAAATTTTTACAAATGTTTTTTTTTTATTGTTTTTTTTTTTTATGTTACCTTAATTTCTGAATCTTGTGGAATGGGTGTATTGGGTTAATTTATTTTTGTATCCATTTATTGAAGTGGGACTTAGATTGGTTTCGAGGGAAATATGATTTACATGGATTACATGGATTTTACATAATAAATAGGGATGTGACGGGCTTCTTATGGGTGCAATACAATGAACGTTATTTTAAACCTCATTTAATAAAAAGAACAGTCCGCGTCAAAATCCAGACGCAGGAGATTGTGTTTCATACTAGGCAGCACTAAGTCTTTGGTATTAGTGGCGAAGGGTGGAAGTCTGAAATAGGGAAGCAACAAAGTTCTTACTTAAGAAAATAATCTCTTCACTACCGTCACCGATAGTTCATACACTTGATGTTATACTTATTTATGTTGCTATTTAAAACTTTTAAGCGTTACATATTAATATATTATTAAGTACAACCATTGGCGAGAGGACGCTTCACTTCAAGCCTTTTTAGTGTCCCACCGCTGGGCACGGGTCTTTTCTCAACTATCTTACGAGAGATGGCCAAGTGAGTTTTGGTGGGTGTCACATGTCCTTGAATGATTAGTTCTTAGACATGCCGGTTTCCTCACGATATTTTCCTTCACCGATATTGAGCAGCAGCGATGTAAGAAATCACATAAAGATGTGTGGGCGCGACTAGGAATCGAGCCTGCGACTTTATATTTCTAAGCCGAGGCACGTATCGCTGCGCCACCGCTGCTCTCTGAGAGGACGTTTAAGACCACGGAAAGTGGCGAAACTTTTTATCGAAGGCCAAGACACATTTTGGGTCGCTGTAACAATGGAGTAGGTAAGTAACGTCCATCAAATCTAGGAAGTACCGTTTGACAGTTCTAAACGTAGTACATTTAGAATTTTATTTTTTGTTTGAAAATTGTTTATGTTATGTTAAAATAAAAATAGCTTCATAATTCAATTATTTTATAGGAAATCTAATAAAAATAGTGTGAATTACGCCTCTATAAAGACTACTAATTTAATAGAAAACAGTGAAACGTCAAACGGTACTTCTTAGATTTGATGGACTGTAGTAAGTAGATTTACAAATAGTATTAGCTACATATATGTCTTACACAGCGACAGGCTCCTTGAACTTGCCGCACTGTTGTATCTGGAACATCAGATCACCTCCGTTTACGTACTCCATCACGAAGTACAAACGGTCCTGAAAAATAAAGGTAGGCCGTTAAGCATCGTTTAATTTCTAGGAAATAAAATATACTTAGGTATACAAAAATAATGAACAGC
Source organism: Meganola albula (assembly GCA_936450015.1). Lineage (NCBI taxonomy): Eukaryota > Metazoa > Arthropoda > Insecta > Lepidoptera > Nolidae > Meganola > Meganola albula. Next base: position 2,879,007 of record OW388155.1, on the reverse strand, counting down.
AAAAAAAATAAAATAAATTAATTTTTTTTTTATTTTTTTTTACTGTACAATACACAAACTGTATGCTTTGAATGATTATACTCTATGTAAACACTATTAAAAACCAACGGTCTTACTCATAAAAATCTTTTAAGACTCTTTAGATAAAATTGACTTTGTCTCTTTTTTACTAGTATAAATATCAAGATGACAGACAAAGACAAACGAAATAGCAACGTATTTTAGCTATAATGAGCTTAAAAGACGTTTATGAATACGGGGGCAAGAGTGCTTTATTATTGTAATTGGAATGTTAGGGTATCTAGATTAGATTAAAATGATAAGATTAGTCATGTCAGCAAAGTGCAGTGATCTGCAGCGGTAACAGCCTCGCCTTTCAAATATAAGGTCCGGTCGCCCTCACACATCTTTGTGTGAATTATTTCATTGCTACTGCTCAATATTGGTAACGGAAAACATCGTGACGAACCGGTATGTTAGCAGTGGGACTCTATGGTGACTCTATAGGTATGTGACGGGCCGGTGGCGTGGTCGGTAAGATAGTTGCTTTTCACGCCGCAGGTCGTGGGTTCGATTCCCACCCGAGACTAACATTAGTGATGAACATTTGTGTTTGTGTCGAGTCTGGGTGTAAATATATATTTTAAGTATATATTTACAAAAGAAAAGTATTATATGTATAGTATATACCAGTTATCTGGTTTCCATAACACAAGCTCTGCTTAGCTTGGGACCAGATGACCGTGTGTGTTAATGTCCCAGAATATTTATTTATGTGTCTTAAAGCCTTTGTTTTAAACCCTTACCATAGTCTGGAAGCAAGAGTGGAGCTGCACTAAGAACGGAGGCTTGCTGCTGAGAGCGAGCACTCGCTTCTCCACCATCGTACACTCTACATCATCATCTTGTATAATTATGTCTTTCTTCAGGATCTTGATGGCGTACAACTCGTCTGTGCCTCGACGTTCCGCAAGCATTACCTGGCGATGAAAAATAGGAGTACGACTTTAGTACAAAAATGGCCTTAATGTTATTTCTATAAGTCAGTATTTACAGCGGTACGTATAAAGAAGCTCAGGGTTATGAAATTCGGGCAAATAACAAGGTACCGGAAGACCCAAACAGTTTTGGAACTCGCACGCAATTAATTTGTAAGAAGAAGAATTGGAAGAAGTTAAAAAACGAACCTACTTAATAATGGTCAGTGCCGGATTAACCACGTAGCAAAAGTAGCATTTGCTACGGGCCCCGCGTATACGAACCTCCAAACATATTTTTTTAAGGCTTTATTAAGTGATAAGTTTTATTTAAAGTACATTATAGTGGTGCAACACGCGAGTGACACGTCATGTTAATATGTGGCATATTACAGAGAGCGGACTGCTCATAGCTAGAAATATTTTATCAAAGAAAGATTTTTAAAACATGAAAAAAATTTAATATCTCTAACTAGGCGTTTACACTGCACAACGAAACATGATACAAGCATAGGCTTATCTCTTTCTACTGAACTCTAAACGATAGAGATAGCTAGTGCTTGCAACATGTTTTTTTGTGAATGTTTTGCTAGTGGAAACTAGGGGTAAGATAAAAATTGTCTAGATATTGAACAATCTTAACGAAATTAACCAGCCACTTTTGCATATGATCACTTAGCAAAATATCAAATAGCCAAAAGGTGAAGTGGTTTTGCTTATTTTCTCATAGTCAACAAATCTTACCTTTCCAAATGACCCTTTTCCGAGCACCATAATGAAGTTAAAGTCAGATGCCCTGATGACATCAGCGGCCGCCATGTTATGCGGCACCTCTCTATCAGGCGGAGGCGGGGGCCTACGGGCACCTACACTTGTAGCCCTCATCTGGTTCTTCAGTTGGGCTAGATCCGTGCCCTCTTCAGGTACTGGCACGTTGTAGAACTCCCCTTCTTCTTGAGTTAGGAGTTTGAACCAACCATCTGCAGGAGCTTTCATCAGTTCTGAGATTCCGAAAGATAAAGAGCCCATAAAGTCATTGCGAGAGGTGCGGTCCCAGTCCCAGATCTGAAACATTTGTTTATTAGAGCAACCATTTTGATATGCAAACACTGAAATTAGCTCGCTTGTCTTGAGGCTGAATCCGGGATAAAGGAAACAGTGCTGTTGGATTTACAAATAAATGAAAATAACAGCCACGTTTTGTGCCTGCAACAGACTTGTGCTATCAATTCCGTCTCGCGGAGTTTTATGTACCTATACGGCATAAAAGAAGGATCTCTTTAGAGTATTATAAGTATGTGCCTCGTTCTTCTAAGATTCACCTTCTTTTTTTCGAGTGAGTGTAAATACAAAATAATCATTAGTAATTATTTTATTGTTTAATTCGTGCTAACTGAATTCGATACAAAAAATAGTTTACTATGTATACTCGATAGCGAGAATTAGTGTTGCAAAAAACTCGAGTCCTCGAGTCCTATTTATACAGACGCGGATGATGTTTTTTATATTTTTTTCCTCATGTGCATTACGCATCTCTTCACGCATTAACACTAATAGTAGGGGAGCCGAAGAGGGGATTTTGGGTTTTACTCCAGCGCGTCAGATTAAGAGATAGGGGACACCTTGCGCTCTATTGAATACCTACACCAAATCTTAGCTTCGTGTATAGAACCGGGAGTTTACAGTAACCAATCATAATATTTCTAAGACATATTTGCTAGGTGAAAATACTCCAATTCGTCAGAATAATGTATAATGTGTACATTAGATGTTAATAAGTGTGAATATCAAAAATCAGGCGATTTGAGCAAGAAGCAAGTAAAAGGGAGGGCTACAAATTCAGGATGCTTTCAAGTCACTTGGATCCATTTTAGTTAGGTTAATCCTTTTTATTTGGAAAATAATTTGAAGATGCCAGGAGAAGCACACACTGTAAAATTTTTTTACGCTTTAGAAGTAACGAAATCTTAAAAATGAACTGAAATACCTTCTACCACTGATGAAGAGATGGACATAATGTAATCTTTTTTTTACTTCCACTTAAGCATTAAATCCGACTAAGTATCGACGACGCTCGAGTAACTACTCATTTAGCATCTTTGGCTCCCCTACTATAACTTTTCCGCGAGAAGATCAACCTCAGCTTTTAGCTCGGCGAGAATAGTAAACTACGGGCAGATTTTAGTGTAAATGGGTTGTTACGTTACCACACTGGGCTGTACAAGATACCTCAATAAGTAGTCTCCGATCTTTATCCTCAGCCTTCAGATCGAAGGTTAGGGTCTCATTCCACACAGGGTTCAGAGTGCTCCTTATCGTCTTAGTTTTTTTCTTCACGTTGTCAGAATCCGGAATGAGCTTCATCTTCACGTAAGGGTCCGAAAGGCCGTTGGGGTCCATTGGAATTAAGTTGCGGCCCTGTTTCACTGGAAGAATAAGTAGTATGCATGTGAAAAAGTCCTAACTGAGTGTTATAAATGGGACAGCTAACGAAGAAGGAGGAATGACTAGCCTTGACTAGATATGTTGTGAATCTTTCACGGGTCTGTCTTTTAGTAACGTTTGCTCGAATAAACCGCCAAATAGATTTTGAAAAAATTTAGTAGGTTAAGTAAGAAACACGTTACTTTTGACTCTTATGTGCAAAAGAATTTAATGATTTTGCTTAATAAACGGCGCACACGCGGGCGTAGTCTATTCTTTACTTGAGTAGTAATATCTGGATGACCGGTATTTTTTTTTTAAATGTCATTTTCTAAAAATGATTCCTAGCTAGATCGATTTATCGCCCCCTATATACTAAATTTTATGAAAATCGTTGGAGCCGATTCCGAGATTCCAATTATATACAAGAATTGCTCATTTAAAGATATAAGATAAAAGGAAGATGCTGTTCGTGTCAGTCTATACATTCGTGACTGACTGCGTCATTGCTTAAGAATAGACAAGCTGTGGCCAAGCGCAAACCTAACAGGATAAAAAGAAACATTTTCAAACCACATAACGAATTAAACGTTTAAACGTACCTACAGCTATATCAGAGCACTTTGAAAACTTGCAACTTACCTTCAACGGTAAGCTTGTTCCCGTGGCACGAGACGACCAGCTGTATGCGCCCGCGCCGCTCGGTGTGGTCACAACCGCATAGGTTCGGTACAGACTCCTCGCACCGTTTGTGCACGTTCATGTCGCATGCTATACAGTTTAAAAAGATATTAACCCCTAGTTCACACTGCAACACATATACAAGAAAACATGTTGCAAACACTGTCTATCTTTGTTGCTCGGGAATGAGTAGAAAGAGACAGACTGGGCTCGCAACATAGTATCATTGATATTTGATAGAGCTCATAATAAATTGCTGTAATATATTTTGCACAACACGAATGCTATGCCGTGACAGTTACAGTGACTGGGTACATAATTAAATATGAAGAGGCACTGGAAATCAGTTGAAATGATGAATAAAGATTGAAAAAGTCTTGAAGCTGGAAATCTGTTGATATACAAAATCACAAAGCAAAGCGGCTGAGGATATTTCCGATCTTTGCTATCGCTTTGATGTGTGACTTTGTCTAAGGCCCAGGATCTGTTATTTAAACATTAAGCGTATCCTTAAGGTTTACAAACTTTGCATGACACCTTTAAGTTTCTTGTTTTTTGAACTTACAATAAATGAATAACAGCCCCAATGTTGGCTTCTATAGCGGCAAATTCAATAAAAATTATTAGCCTGGAAACATTTAAGCCAAGTAAATTCTTCAATGTAAACTTTGTTCTTTCTTCTTTTGTAGGTCGGAATTGATGCTCCTTTAAGGTTTCTAACCTTAAGGAGGCTCATTCCACTGCCACCTTCTCACCGATAATCATTCGTAATCGCGAGTGAATCGGTACACTGGGCTAGCGCGTTCTATCGTAGACTATATCACTGCTTAACATCAGGCAAGTTGTAGTCAAGCGCCAGCCTATCGAAGAATAAAAAAATAACACAATTTACTTCCAGGCATATTGAATTAGCCGCTATTGAAGCCAAAATTAGGGCTATCTTTAGTCATGATGAGTTGAAAATACAGCAGGGAATTGATAAATTTCAAGCAATGTTTGTGTAGATAAATAACTAGACCTGAGATTATTAATTCGTTAATTGCTATCGATATAGTTGATTCACAACCAGACTTAAAGTGTCAACTATGGGGAAACAAATAAAAATACTTGAGTTACACAAATCATTCAATAAGTCGATTATTAGCAACAATTTTTAAAACTAAAATACTTATAATAAAATCGATAGAATACCAGCACATGCAAACATTTTCAAACAAAAAATTACGTAAAGCGATAAGCAAGTCGAAGTTACAAAGTCTGCAAACAAACTTGTTTCATGACTATAAAATTATAGAGAAGTGTAGGTACATTGAACAGTGTTATTAACAAAATACCAGGAGAAAATGTTGAAGGAACAACTTTAAAAGTAAAACAAAGTTCTAACATGTCGGCAGAATCTCATAACTTTGATAAACATCGACAGAGTTAATACAATAAAGTAGTTTGTAAAGATGAAGTTATAGATGATAAACAAGTTTTATGCGAGAATAAAGTAAAATAAATACTTCATAAAGCACATTAAAGACAACGTATGTAATAAAAGCTAGACGAGCGAATAAATAGCAATATACGATACATGTTAGTACAGTCAGCTACCAAACTTGGTTAATAGATTCAATATTAGAAAACATTTTCACACAAAAATATTCCACAAACAAGTGACGTGTTGTGACTGTTCATTGTGAACTTTTTTCTCCTGTTGTCTAGATACTAATTTATAAAATTTTTTAGTGTTAAAATATTACGTATAATATTGAATCTTTTAATCAACATTTGTAACTAGCTGTGTATTGAATACGTTTAATTCGCGACTTCATTCGCATCAAATACCAAAACCGTTCCAAGGAAACATTTACAGGAATAAAATTTGTTCTGTGTTACTCCGGTCGTATATAGGAGTTTATCAAAATTCGAATAATGCTGTCATATTAAGACTTGTGAGTGAAGTAAAGTGTGTTGGAACTTTTATAATTTTTGAGTGCCTGATCTCTTACTGGTCATGTGAGCCAGCCTATCGGATTTTTGAGAGTAAGGTAATAGAGAATGCGTTTTCATTTGCGCACACACTTGTGCGTATTATCCTTAAAATATCTGTTGCGAGCATAGCAGGATCTTTCATATTATAACGATTCTTATTAGCTGAATATCTATAATGTCATTCCCAAATTTGATCGAGAAATCTAAAGGCGGATTAAGTACCAGACCTATTTTGTTAGTGTTTCTGGGTAAATCAATGGTAACAACTAACAAAGATCCATTCATCTTCACAAACCTTCGAGTTTTAGTAGTAAAACGTCTACAAAAAGGATAACTTTTTTATGACTTGGCAGTTATCACTTTTTCTGAGACATAGGCACTATTATTGTAAGCGCGAAAGTTTGGAAAATAAATGGGTATTCTCCCTCGCAGAAATGACTGCCTGAATTTGGATGAAATGTGGCTTACTGATGTAATAATAATTAATTTTCATTCCTCAATACAACTTTTTACTATTACGCATAGGTAACATTAAAAAGTTAGTACAGAAACTGTGGGAGAATAGCGGCCAAGCCAGGCTTTAGGGGCCTGATTCAGATCTTGATATTTAGCCAACGTATTTTTCCTTGTAACCTTCAGATGTTTTTGGTACCGTCGTTGAAACCGTCGCAAGATAATAATAAACATTTTTATATTTTAAAGATTAACTTGAATAAATTAGCGTTAAAATGGTTATCGATTAATTTAATATTGTTATGAAAAAGGTTAAGACTTAAATAAGAGTACAAAAAATGGTTACACATAAGTGTTATGTGCAGATGCAGAGCGGTATACACATAAAGACCAGTGTTTTATGACATTCAAAGATAATACTGCGGACATTCAACAAGAAAACAATAGAACTACTCCAGCGACTACGTGCATTGTTACAAAGGCATGCTCTAGCTTGGAAACTTAGTTGCAGACAGGCAATAGGATTAAAGGACAAAATAAGAAATTTTTTCACTATTACTTCATATTTCATGTAGCATTGTTAAATGACAAGGCGTCAATTACAGGCACAGTTGAATCGAGTTCGAACCCAACGTTAATTACGTTAATTCCTTAGAACGTTATTTGTATCATCATGCTTATACCGGAGAAGTAAAACATCGTGAGAAAAGTAGCATGTGTTAATACTAGAAACTTGAGGACATGCATCCCACAAATCGCATAAAATCACTTCGGGGCTTTTACTTTCTAAGTCTTAAGACAGTTGAGAGAAGAACAGATCGAACGATGAGAATAACAGATCATAACTATTCACAAGGGAATATTCAGACTTTTCGTGCAAAGGAACCCTTTTGCTCTACGCAGGAACTTATACCTGGGACTTATCTTGTGCTGACATTGATTGTTGCATTGACATACATTAGTTCGTGAAGCATTCGCTATTCAGGAACTAGTTTCCTCTCGACAGTTTATTCAAAATTCCATATTGTACCTCCGCATTTAAATCCCTGAACTGCGAGACCGTGGAGTAATGTACCGCAGTGATCACAAAAAGTTGGAGCTAGGAACGTCCAGGTGTTCCATTTGTGAGGAGCGTAGGCAGCCTTTGCAAAAATATACAAATTAAAGCAAGGAAGAATCAGGAAATGAAAAACCTAAATCTACAGAAATAGTAAAAAGCATTAGCATATAAAAAGCACCATCACCGATCTGAAAATAGAAAAGTCTAGAACATGAAGCGTCCAAGCTTTAGTATGTGAGGTCCGCGGGTCGCTGGTACCTTGACACTTGAGGCCCTGGTGGATCAGGCCATACAGGAGCGACCCGCAATGATCGCAGAACGCCGGGGACGCGTATGTGTGGGCGCGGAAGTTGTGGCGCGTCCGAGTGTCCTGTTGGTCATATGTGGATGATTTCTTTATTTTCACTGCTTCCTCGAGCGAGCATTACGCTTTAGTAAAATGTACAGAATATTAATTTGGTTCTTAAAATACGCTTAGATTATCGATCCCATTTATAATGCCCATTCGACTAGTACTTATTTACTTAATTTATTACTAGATTTCAGTGTACAGTCAACAACAAAAGTCAACACTTGATTTAATGTGCTACAGCGACTCTTCAAAATGGGAAATGGCTTTTTAAGGTTGATATGAAATAGTGAGAAGCATAGAAACTGACTTTAAATTATTTTAACATCCACTAAAAAGTGGGTTAGACAGAAAATATAACATTCTGTTTACTATCTAGTTGATATATGAATATAGTAAAATTACGATGCTAACGTCATTCCATCCAGTTTAATTACGGCATTTATTGAGTCGTTTGCCAACAAATTCAATGGCAGAACGGAATTAATAATTTACATCAAAAGTTGGGAAAAAATATTGATGTAATAAATGGCTTAATAAAGAGAAGTCGTGTTTTGGGTAATTACTTTTATTATTCATAGGTAATATGTATATCAAAAGTGTTTTTACAGAGGTCAAGAGGCTTTCAATCTGTTTTTGATATACCTACAATCAAGTTTTTTTCTTATTGGCACCGGTAGAGTTTATAGAGCATAATGAACAATAATAAAACGTCCAATTGCTTATAACTTATCATATAATCCTGAAAGTATAAGTAAATATCTATGTTACGTGAACATACAAGATCTCATCTACCCAACTTTTGTCAGAAAACATTGGTTCTGTAAGTATCTATTCGAAAAACACATAAAGATGTTATCTTTCACAACTTAATTAACTCCATTCCTCTCTTTTATCTTATCCGTAAGAGATACTTCACAGACAAAGGAAAATTCTAATTAAGAAAAGTTACAATTATTATATTAATTTTGTTTAAGATAAGGATATCATATACACAATAATTAATGTAAAGCCAATTATCTTTTATGATTAAACAAAATCTGTATGAAATAACAAAAGACGATAAAAGATAAATAGAGTCTTTAACGCCAGGATAATAAAAAGCGACAGTAAAAGTAATTTTATATCTATCTACATGTTTAGACTTTCATCTGAGCTTTACTTTTAAATGGAGTAAATAAATGAACGTTCTATTTGAACTGCAGCGTTGGTTCAGTGTAGCATATTCACTGTCGTGAGGTCATAGTTCAAACCACAAGTCAAACAAAAAGAGATACATAGATACACAAATACATGTATCTGAAAATAAGTAGAAGTAACAGCTGAAATTAGGGTTTGTGTCGGAAGAATTGCTACTGATTAGTCCTTATAAAGTACGAGACCTAAATATGAAATCTAATGAAAATCTTCTTTATTTTCTTGAAAGAGGCTCTACATAACATCGACCAATTTATTTTCTTACCGTGCAGTGAATTACGGAGAAAAACTGCTAAAAACTCAATAGATTTTTATCTGTTTTTAAATGTCGTACTTATATCTATCTAAAAGTAAAGTAATTAAATAAAAAGTAAAACGTAATTTAGATTTTTATCTGGGCTTTACTTTTAAATTAAGTAAATAAATGAGCGTTGTATAAGAACTGCAGGGTTGGTTCAGTACAGCACATTTACTACACGCCGCGCCGTAAGGTCATATTTCAAACCACGGGTCAAACAAAAAGAGATACATAGATACACAAATACATATATCTGAACATAGGTAGCAGTAACAGCTGAAATTGGGGTTTGTGTCAGAAGAATTGCTACTGATTAGTCCCTATAAAGTACGAGACCTAAATATGAAATCAAATGAAAATATTCTCTACTTTCTGGAAAGAGGCTTTACGTAAATCGACCGTAATCGTAATCTTTTTTACTACCGTGTGAGTTTTCAGCAGTCTTTCTCCGTAATTCACTATTTAAAACTGTAAAAAAAAACTCAATAGACTAATCTATTTTTAAATGTCGTACTTATATCTATTACATATTGTTTAGTGTACCTATAGCATTATAACTATGGTTAGCAAAACCGGAGTTACATTGACCTTTGCCTACATCTACATCTTGTTGTATTTCAAATATGTTTGAGTAATTACAAAATAACATTTTCAACAATACGCTCAAAATGTTTATTTAACTAATTGCAAAATATTAAAACCAACAGAACCCTTTTAAGTAACTGTGTACAGCTTCGTAAGTTTCCAGACTGTTTTAATTAAGTTGATTTTAATTTAAATTAATTATAAACTAAGAAAACGGTCAACATTTTTGAAGTGAAAACTTCTTTAGCGGCGTTGAGCACTTTTTCTGTAATGGGTATAAAATCTTAAACTCGCGTCAGGACACGTGACCTGATCGAAAAAGCGTAAGACGGATGGAGAGTAGACAGCTATCCCCTCTCTACGGCGCGGCGAAAATGTATGCCTGGGCCTACTGTTTCGTTTAGGCAGCGCAGGGCGCTTGCGCGAATGTACCTAACCATTCCAAAATATCAAACATGCTCAACGTTAATAATCAAGTTTTCACTTCTGCCGGCACTCCCGGAGTGCAACCCAAATTTTTTTTTTAACTACTTTCAAAATTGTGTAATCTTCATTAGAATAGATAAATTAAGTATTTATAAATATAGTATATAAGGTCATTAAATTCCCATTTTAACAATTTTATTATTTAACAAGTTGTCCTATTCATGCAGTTACATAGATAATTATCTAAAAAGTTTTCCAATGTTTTTCATAGGTATATTTTATGACTTTTGTTGCTGACTGTGCTATGAACAAAATTAAACACTATCGGTCTAATTCATAAAAATCATACTTTGTCTCTTTCTTACCAGTATTAATGTCAAGATGATAGACAAAGACAAACGATTATAAACAAATTTTAGCTAAAATGAGCTTAAAAGACGTTTATGAATACGGGGAATAGCTTCTATAGTTAAAATAGCTAAAATAGGTTTATAATTCATTTGTCTTCTTCTGTCATATTGACATTTATACTAGTAAGAAAGAGACAAAGTCCATTTTGACTAAAGAGTCTTTTAAGATTTTTATGATTAAGACCGTTAAATAGAAATAAAAAAATAAATAAAATAAGTTTATTTACCCTAATGGCATATACAAAAAAAAAATTGGTTGCCTGTAAAGTCGGTATACGGGCGAAAGTTTTACGTGACAACGACTTTGAGTGGTAAAATAATTTTAATGTGAATATTCATTCGTATAGTAGGAAGAAGGATGAAATAATAGTAACAATTTAAAACATTTATTTATACAAAGAATTATATTTAAAACATTAATTTATACAAAGAATCTCGCTCTTAGGCGGGCTAACTGTGCTCGAGTGGAAGGGACGCGTGCCTTTCACTTTTTATGTCTGTCTCTCTCGCTCTTAGGCGGGCTAACCATGCCCGAGTGGAAGGGACGCGTGCCTCTCACTCGCTCTCATTGTGAGCGCATAACGTGAGCGGAGCGTAACGCAGTTTCTTGAAGTGTCACCCGGCAAACCAATTTATAAGACGTTGTCACGTCAAAAGAAGATAAGCACTTTTATTCCTATACGTAAACATAACAGTGCTTCTATTTTCATAATGTCTCTCGGCTGACTATCGCTGTCACACTTACACTCGCTGCATGCATAGTGTTTGGATTTTAAAAGGGGAAAAATTTGATTGGATGGATAAAAAATGGCGTCTTAGAACGTCGCAGTTTTTTAGTTTTTTTTTAACTTCTAATCTTTTAAAAGCTTGTATAGATACTTATTTAACGATAGTTTTAATGCAATGATGGCCGTACAAGACCGCCTTTTTTAGTTATTTACTAAGCTTGTATACTTATTGAAACTTGACATTGGTAAAATTGCAGAATCTTTTCTGCAGAGGCCATAATTAAAAGTAGAAGAAGAAGATGTGTAATAGAAATACGGAGTTTCTCGAGAAACATTAAGAAATATGAAGTACTGGAAAAAAAAATATCTAATGATTTTCATTTAGTTTTCACAAGAAAGGTAAACTTACGTCGGAATCGGCCCCCTTGTCGGCTCCGGGGCAGGTGAAGGTGACGTATTCGTGACATCGCTTGTGGACCACAAAGCTGCACACTGCAAAGGAACGATTATCTCAAAGGCTTCCTGTGTCTCGCTCTAACACTATACTACCCTTTAGTATTGTCTTAGATTTACGCGATTATCACACATTGAAATAAAACTAGGTACTTTTTAACGGATTTTATCGCGGTTTATTTTAGATCCCGACGTTTCAAAGTCTTTTCAGACTTCATGTTCACGGGTGGACTGAGGTATTTTACGTCCAAAAATTAAAAAAAAATAGACAAAAAGATCAGTTAAAAAGTAGTTTTATTTCACTATAATACCCTTTTAGGTCGAAATATTACGAACGAAATATGTATTTTGTACAACCCTACTAATCCCTACTAATATTATAAATGCGAAAGTAACTCTGTCTGTCTGTCTGTTACGCTTTCCCGCCTAAACTACTGAACCGATTTGGATGAAATTGGGTATGGAGGTAGTTTGAGACCCGAGAAAGGACATAGGATAGTTTTTATCCGACTGCGCAAAAAGAAGGTAATGTTTTGGCGCGATAACCGACATACACGCGGGCGAAGCCACTTTAGTAGGTACAGTCACTTACAAAAGTTGATTAACAGATTTAATATTACTGGAGACACGTACACCTTCATCCGTGGAGTGCACGTTTTATCTGAATCCCCGCACGTGGTCCCAGGGTGGTGCAAATCAGGTGACAATCAACTGGTAATTATGTTTACTGGTAATTAACTGGTAGTAGGCTGCGGCCGTGGTTGGTGACAACCTTTCAGACAAAGCCGCGCTGCCAAGCTACCTTGCCGTGTTCCGGTGCGATGTCTGGTGACACCATTTAAGAGTGGGTCGAAATGTTGCTCCTATAAGGTATCCATATGGGCCTTACTCCATCACCACTTACGATCCTTCATTCGTTTCTTTAATCACAAGTAAATCAGTGTATTAAGTAGGCGCGTTCCATCGTAACTACATTATTGCTTGATATTAGGCAAGTTGTGGTGAAGAGCAGGCCTATTTCAGAATAAAAAAAGCAAAAAAAAACACCGTAATCCTAGAAAGATGATAAGCTTATTTTCTCCTCTCATCTTACATTATTTAAGTAATTAGGTACTTAGTTTTAAGATGTTTTAATATTATAAATGCGGAAGTAACTATCTGTCGCGCTTTCACGACAAAACTACTGAACCGATTTGGATGAAATTTTGTTTAGAGATAGATTGAGACCTGAGGAAGGACATACGATAGCTATTATCCAACTGCGTAAAAAGAGATTAATGGTTTAGCGCGATAACCGAAATACGAGTACGTGCGAGCTGAGCTGCGGTTATAAATCTAGTATTAAATATGTTAATCAACTTCTGTAGTTTGGAAATAGTCTTCTAAAAGAGCCAGTTAATAGATAATAATAATAATACTCTAATTAAATCATTTTAATCTGATAAATATTTTTGACTGAATTTCCATTCATTAACTGTCAAAATATTAAAATGATTTCTACATAAGAGTTTCGATAAAAGTTATTTAAGTAAGGAACAAGTTTTAAGGGTATCTCAATAATTCATAACTTCAACAAAGAGGTTTAGATAATAAATTCAACCTACTTCAAAAAAGTAATGAATATTATCATACCTTGACATTGATATCCCTGTTTTCCGAAGCCCCTGAAACAAAAGAAATTACAAATTAATTTCACAAATCTTATGTACTTCAAAATAAAATAAAGAATCGGTAAAAATTGTGCCTAAGAGCCGTGAGATCTACTATCCCTATGACGTAACACTTTTATATAATAGGGCCAGAATACTTAGGGGTAGTCTTCACGAGCGAGAGAATCGCGATGATATTATGGGTGTTTACAGCGATTGTACTCAATTGAAAGAAAGGGATGTGGTTAAACAATGTGTAGGTATATAGGTACACATAACTTTCTTTTTAACGTCAGCTAAATCACGATTCTATAGCTCGTGGAGACGGCTCGCGGGTCGACGGCTGGTGACACCATATAGGAAGGTGAGTCGGGATTGTTGCTCCTTTATGGTTTCTAAACTTAAAGAGCCTCATTCCACTGCCACCTTCTAACCGAAAATCATTCTTATCGCGAGTGAATCTTAGAGCAGCGGTGGCGCAGCGGTACGGGGCTCGCCTTAGAAAAATAAGGTCACGGGTTCGAATCCTGGTCGTGCCCACACATCTTTGTGTGAATTGTTTCATCTCCGCTGCTCAATATCGGTGAAGGAAAACATCAATCGAGGACATGTGACATCCACCAACCCGCACTTGGCCAGAGTGTTTGCATTAAGGCCTAAACTCTCTCATCTCATAAGATAGTTGAAAGAGTCGTGCCCAGCAGTGGGACACTAAAAGGGTTGCAGTGAAGTGATCGCGAGTGAATCTATATATTGGGCAGACGAATCCCATCGAGACTACATCATTCCTTAACATCAGGCAAGTTTTAGTCACTTTTAGTTAGGCGCAAGCCTATTTCAGAATAGAAAAAAAATCGATAAGCCAAACGAAATATAATAATAAGTAAGTAGTCCATCCATAGTCCTAGTTACCTAATCCATTAGCACCCACCACCATAACCTAGATTTTAGTTCCTATATTCTGCAATAGTCTTACTTTAACCGGGGATTGTCCTTTGTTGTACCTATATGGTGCGAACAGGGATAATCGTCGGTTAGTGCCACATTACATTTAGAGCAAAATTGTCTAACGAGTATCTACGTGTTGGCTTTGGCCCCACGCACGCCTTCCAAAAATCCGGAGATCCACAGCTCCGAGATAAAAAAAAAACATTAACACACACGGTCATCTGATCTCAAAGCAGAGCTTGTACTATGGCAACCAGATATCTGCTAATATACTACATACAACACTTTTCTTTTGTAAATAGGTATATACTTAAATATAGATAACTAGCGGACCCGGCAGACGTCGTTCTGCCCGGTAAAGTAGTGCCATTTACCGGGTCTCAGACCTACCGAATATAACCAATAATAAATAATAGGTATCTAACCCGGTTTTCGGCACTTCTTCGCTTTCTAAATTTTCTTTTTTTATGTTTTTTCGTACTTAAAGGAATATTTAAAAAAAAAATAGCGAAATCAGTCCAGCCGTTCACGCGTGATGTCGTGACGACGGAAAACGGGTTTCCTTTTTATATATATAGATAGATAGATTACACCCAGACACAAGACAAACAGACATATTTATATAATAAAGTATCTGTATGTGGACTGGACGAAGTTGTGGACGAGTGCTTCAGATTATGTAGATAACAAGGAAAATAGATTAACAAAGATCAGGCCTGTCCAATATTGTCAAATTGTTAATACATCAATAGGACGGTCGCAGTTTGTACCACAACACACAACACGATCTATGTACTTACTCACACACACACAATTCAACACTTTTTAGTGTCCCACGCTGGGCACGGGTCTTCTTTCAACTATCTTTTTAGTTGAGAGAGTTTAGACTATAATCCACACGCTGGCCAAGTGCGGGTTGGTGGATGTCACATGTCCTTGAATGATTAGTTCTTAGACATGCCAGTTTCCTCACGATGTTTTCCTTCAAAGGGTTGAAGTGAAGCAAATGCAATTAGAATCATGTTAAATTATTTTGTTTATCATTTTGATTATAATCATAATAATTTTGATTGAATTAATTTTATTATAAACAGCTTATTCTGTAACCCTAACGACATTTCAGCACAATTTAACTCATTCATTTCGCTCAGTGAACACGTAAATAAATCGAGTTTTGTGGCAGTCGTATTGAAACCTTACGTAGGTACTTGTCGCAATTCATTCTGCTGTTTGTGAGTTATGTGGTATTAAAGACATTTGCAAACATACATACAATAATAAGCGCGAAAAGCATAACACTTCCTTTACATTCGTGTAATAATCTGAAATAGGTAATGCAGTTTCATTTCAGTTTAAACATAACGGAATGTTTGTTTATATATGTCCAACCCGTAGGTATATTCAGGCAACAAACAATTAAGGCGATGAGAGACGTGGCAGAGAATGAATGAAAGACAAAAGACAATCAACGTGCCAATCAATATTATCTATGTAATATAATCTGTAGACTAATTCACGTAATTCAATAAAATATCTGGATGACCGAGCTTAGCTCGGTATTTTTTATTTAAATGACATTTTCTAAAAATTATTCCTAGCTAGATCGATTTATCGCCCCCGAAACCCCCTTTATACTAAATTTTATGAAAATCGTAGGAGCCGATTCCGAGATTCCAAATATATACAAGGATTGCTCATTTAAAGATATAAGATACAGTTCCAGTGCAGTTGCAGTTAAGTTCCGATCAAACCAGCCCTTTTCGTATTCTCGTAATTTTGACAACCGATGTCAGATACGCTTGCGTCAAGGTCGCGTTACGCGAGCGTTTTCGACTAGATATGACAGTTAAACATTTACAAGAATACCGTTTTGCACTAAGACGTAAACTTTACTGCAACTGCACCGCAACTTGATCGACGCGTCAAGAAATTAGGCCCTGGTTGATGGCTGGCTATATTTATGTCCAAAGTAATATTATAAGTATGATAGAAGTTACCTTGTTTGTTCAGTTGTAAGTGTGTTCGTTTCATAACCGCGAGGTCCTGAATTCAAGACGAGAAAAGTCATATTAGCATTCGATGATGACACTGCTTACCTCGTAATGGTAACCTGGGAAAATGAGCTTAATTTATTGTATCATAAAACTTATTTTACCAGTTCATTAATATACAACTTACGAAGTATTGCAGCTTCAACATCGATATCAAAGTTGGGTATTGTTGTCAAATGGCAATAGGAGAGAGAGAGAGAGTGTGCGTTGGAATTACACAATCTTATTCCCCCATCCCCGTTCTTCCATCGGACAAGTAGAGGTTCGGCTATGCGCCACCGATAAATGGTGGAAATTCCACGGGTACGCACAAAGCGCTTTGCTTCCACTTTCATTGTGCGAACTGCCAAATTGTGGAACTCACTGCCGGCATCTATGTTTCCCGATAGCTACAATCTGCCGGTCTTCCAGTCACGAGTGAACCGGTATTTACTGGGTAAGCGCGTTCCATCGTAGACTGCATCATTGCTTGACATCAGGCAAGTTGTGGTCACGCGCAAGCCTATTTTAAGATAAAAAAAGGCTCGACCCTGTTACATATGGAACCTAAACATAGCCGGTATAATGTGGGTAATATTCACCTCTACCTACATCTGAGGTACAAAGTCATAAAACATTAATTAAATCTCATATAGAACTATTTAACCACAGATAAAAGTAATGTAAGACTATTCGTCACTAATATCCATATCGCTTGCATCACCATCACTGTCTGTGCAGCTTGAGAAGTCAGAATCTTGGCGATAGGCGATACGCGAGTTAAACGGTCTATCTATAGCGTGATATATCACCTCAACATAGATCATTCTTTTAATAAGATTTTTGAAACACTTTATCGCTACCGTGCAAAGTTTTGCGCGGGAAACATACTTGGATTCAAATCCAGTAATCCAAAAATCGAATTTCGTAGTCCAATATTCGTCGAATCGGACGCGTCCAAATTAAATCTACGTCCATCTAGCGCAGTTGCATCAATTAGCGAATGTGAGTGAGCCTTTACGGATCGATGGAAAATTAACAATTCGCTCTGTTTAATTAAACAGTCCTATAGTTTGTGATCTAGGTCCTAAAATGAAATAAAAAATAGCCCAATTTTTTTTCCTACCGTGCCGTTTAATGACTGGCAACTACTGAGAAACACTGCCAAAAAACTATACTATGTACCTACAGATAAAGAAAAGGAGGTCTCGCTTTGCGCTTTGCTTGCGAATCCACAGGATTTTTTTAATAGAATGCATGTTAACAAAACCTATAGAGATGACGACAAGGTTTCAAAAATATAAATGTGATGATATGATGTGATGCAATGGTGTAGTCTACGATGGAACGCGCTATGCAGTAAATACCAATTTGCTCGTGACTTGAAGACAGGCAGATTATAGCTATCGGGAAATATAGATGCCGTCAGCGAAATCCTCAACTTGGCGGTTCGCACAATAAAAGTCAAAGCGGTTTGTACGTATCATCTGCGGTGAAGAATGAAAACCATTCCAAATGACATGGTCGTGACTGTAAAACCATAGCTATCCAAATAGCTATTACTAACATTTGTAGGGTTATAACCAGCTGTGTCCTGCCAGCTGTTGGTCGCTTACATTAAATGAAATTGTGTTTGAGCTGTTTTCATTTTCAGTCAACGACGTAGTGTATGCTAGAACTGGCCATAATATTATAACATATTTACCCCCGGATTCAGAAACGTCTTTGCTCATTCTAGCTAAAATAGGTTTATAATTCGTTTGTCTTTGTCTGTCGTCTTGACATTTATAGTAGTAAGAAAAAGACAAAGTCCATTTAAATAATGAGTTTTATACGATTTTTATGAATAAGACTGAAAATGAAAAACTTATATCTATTACATTCTAAATGTGTTGTATATCGACATAGTGATAAGCGTTTTTTTCTGTTAGATAGTCTGTAATTTTATATCACGCTTTCTGACTTAACGTATATTTTATGATTATTAAAAGGAAATTAAAAGCCTATTCATACCACGTTTTTTTAAACTCTCCGTCAATGCATTTGGAGTAATGATCATTAAAAATACGGAGTTACATGGCATTCTATTCTAAATTTAAAAACATTCAAAGACAAGTTCTGTTTAAAAAAAACAAAAATAAACAAAATAAAAGTGACGAATAACGATGGCAACATTGCACGTCATGACGTTAAGCAATTACAGAGCAGCGACCGCAAGGCATCTGTAAATTCAGAATATTTAAACAAACATACATATTAATCAGTTTCAGAATAAAGTGGCCATTTTATGAATATTTATCTTACACACAGCTTAAAATTACTCAAATCAGTCCGTAACATCACAACATAGGTATTAACTTCATTTTTGGATTGTTTTTCTTCAAATTCAAATTTTACGTAAGTCGAGCTTAAGTATTGAGAAAAGGGAAATTTAAAAAAAAATTAAATGATTGTTATTTTTAATCCCTGGACAAAAAAAACACGGGGTGTCATAAGTTTGAAGTGTCTGTGTGTCTATGGCAACGTAGCTCCAGAACGGATGAACCGAATTTGATTTTGTTTTTTTTTATTTGAACAATGAATTAGTCAAGAGCGCGAGCTAAAAAAAAGCTTTAAATAAAAAATAAGCACAAATGTGTTTAATTGTGGTTGTTAAATAACAACCCCGATCTCTCTCGGGACTCCGGAAAGTTAATAACTTTCTGGAGTTTTTCTTTCTTTCTTTCTTTCTATACCTCTCGGTGCATACCTTTATAGCAAAAAATTTCGACCCGGAGAATATACCTACCCAGGACTTTTTCGATTTGACGGTGTCCGATTTATGTTACTCAGCCAAAAACACAGTTAACATTTTTATTTAGTTTCTCAAAAAAAATATTTGGAAATCGAACTGAAGCATTTTGAACAAGAGTGTCTCTTTGTATCCCGTACTGGTTGGATGTCTTTTGAGCGCACTTGCGACAACTGCCGGAGGGGGCGACAACACGGCACGATGCCGCGATAAAATCGTGCCGTGAAAGGCTACATGCAGCGATAATAATGAATGGCAAGCTTTTTGTGATTAATGTTTTGTCTCACCCTTTCTGCTATCTGTGAACTTCTCGAAAGGGTTATAACCTCAGCAACTAAGGGTTATAATTTATGTAACAAAATTAGTTATTTTAAATTCTTGACGATTAATCTCAATTTTAATAAATATCTATTAAAGAATACACAGAATTAATTTGATTTTAATGTAAATTAAACATTTATCAAAACTAAATCCTAATTAAAGCAAATGCTACTATATAGTGTAAATGCTTTTCTCAAAGGCAAACTTTAATTTCCAGATTAGATATTTAATTATTGACTGTAATTTCTATCATTCGATAGGCTGGCGCTTGACAACAACTTCCTTATTTTAAGCAATGATGTAGTTTACGATGGAACGTGCCAGCCTAGTATGCCGATTCAATCGTGATTACGAATCATTATCGGTGAGAAGGTGGCAGTGGAATGAGCCTCCTTATGGTTAGAAACC
Organism: Meganola albula; assembly: GCA_936450015.1. Taxonomy (NCBI): domain Eukaryota; kingdom Metazoa; phylum Arthropoda; class Insecta; order Lepidoptera; family Nolidae; genus Meganola; species Meganola albula. Next base: position 2,858,842 of record OW388155.1, on the reverse strand, counting down.
ATAAAGGAGCAACAATTCCGACCCACCCTCTCTGTATGGTGTCACCAGACATCGCACCGGAACACGGCAAGGCCGCTTGGCGGTGCGGCTTTGTCTGGTGGTTGGTCACTAACCACGGCCGAAGCCTACCACCAGTTGATTGTCACCTGATTTGCACCACACGGGGACCATTTAATTGTATTTGCATGTTTAATTGAAAATAATATACATAATAAATATACTTAACAAAATACAATTTGAAAATCGATAGACGATTATCCCAATCATCAACGATTTATTAATTGTACCAATCCTCGAAAATTACCAATTAATAAACTCAATTTATCATTGAAATTAATTTTATTTCAAATTCATAAAATGAAACGAAATTAAAATTAGAACACAGAGTAATTACTACGTAGCCAGTCATCAGCGTTTTCCAATCGGTTCTCTCGCGCCAATGGTCCGTAAAATTGGCACCCTGCAACCTCATTGGTGGCGCTGTTGGAATTTTTATGTTGGTAACACAATAGAAGAAAAATGTAGCTAGAATTTTCCCTTTGAACGTCGAGTTTATTGCAGATTCGTATTTGGAACAGGTTAGTAAATCAAAATAAATGCCATGTTAACCGCCATATTGTACTTGTGTGTCATAAGTATAATTGACTAGCATCCGCCCACGGCTTCGCCCGTTATTCGCCGATTGTTGGGATAAAAAGTAGCCATGTGTTAATCCAGACCATAATCTATCTCTGTGCCAAGTTTCACCCAATTCTATCCAGTAGTTTATTAAGATTAATGTACAAACAATTAATTTGTAATCATTTTATTGAAAAAAGGTTGATGAGATCTTTGTTACTTTTGATTTCTAATGAAGTTACTAGATATTTATACAGAAAAAATGGTTTACCTTTGCGCAATTATTTTTGATAGCATTTCCATTAATTGTTCAATATGTTTTTTTTAATTATTGACGATATACTTGTATCTAATAATATCAATCAAAACGCGCGCGGTGTAAAATTAGTCGCGTCACCCTACGAGCGCACAGTAGATACGGTGGCGCGCGGCTGACAGTACAATCAGTATCAATAGTAATCATCTTTCATTAGCGATTATTTTATTTTTCGTAATAATCAACATAAAAAACACGTGTTCATTTTTTTAGTTTATTTTGTCAGGTTTCGTTGCATAGTTTAAAAGATCTAGCGTACATACGAAATACAGACGCAGAAAAGGCCCTACCCAGAAAGGTACCTGTTTTTTTTACTGGCACAATAGTCTTTTTTTATTTTTTTTGTTTACTATATAAAGATAAAAATAGTAGTATTAATATTCTGGGACATCACCACACATGGTCATCTAATCTCATACTAAGCAGAGCTTGTGTCATGAAAATCAGATAACTGATATGCTATTATACATAAACTACTTTTCATTTGTAAATATACTTAATTATAAGTAATAGATATTTACACAGACTCAAGACAAACAGACATATTCATCATAAATGTCCATCATTCAATGTCAATGTCTGTCTTGGGTGGGAATCGAAGCCACGACCTGCGCAGTTGCGAAGTGAAAGGCAAGTGTCTCACCTACCACGCTACCGGCCCGTCAAAAATCAAGTTGAAATCTAATCTGAGATAGTTAATTAATACAACCCCAAAGACTCGATTAATTTACGTTCTGACACAGAGGCCGTCGTCGTTGACCCCAAATCTATGAGTGTTTGTCCACTGCCACCGTCACTGGGACGTCACCGATAACAAAATGACAGCGCCGGTTTAGCGATACATACATTTACTATGGCATTATAGTTACCGCACGACGTTATCCCGTCCGCCGAAATGTCCCACACGGACCATTAATACGAGAACAATAGCCGGACAGGTCAGTAAACAGAGTGCATTATTATAAGTGTTTAAAGCGATTGTGATTCGTTAAAAGAGAGGGAAGTCAATATACGAACTGCATAACCGCATCCCTTTCTTTCACCGGAATTATAATTGATTTAAACACTCATAATACGCCAGCAGAAGAGCAAGTGATTAAAAAATAAATTGCATTGAATTGGCCTCAAGACAGTTGTCCCTATTAACACGATGCTTTTTTGACGAGATTGTGTCGGGCCGAAGTGGCGGCAATACAAAACACGTTTAAATGTGCTTTGATGTCGTTATCGCACTGCAATAACTTTTCATTATTTATATCGATAAACGATCGCCGTCAGCTTGATTTTGGTCAAAAATAATTTGAAAGCTCAGTTATACAAACACAATCAATAAAAAGAAACACAAGTAAAAAATAAAATAAAACACATAAAAAGAAAAAAAAAATGAAAAAAAGTGTGATTCATCAATGTCAAACGTCGAAATTGCTCAGTAAACGTGAGTAAAAGATCCAGAGGCGATCCACAGCACTAATTTTAAGCAATCCAAATGCCCAATCGATATTTATATGATGTATTTTCCAAACATACGTATCAACATCATCGAATAATAATACCTATATTTAGCGTCAAACATATTAAATTATAATTATTATTTATTAAATTCCTTTTTCAACAATTACATAACAAGAAAAACGACTTCATTTGCACGCTGTATTCATAATATCGACAAAATATGAGGGTGTCGACACTGTATGTAACATATATTATACATAGGGTTGCCAATATTTCATCAGCGAAATATAGTATATTCCAAAATAAGGTGTAAAAAAAATATAGTACATTTAAAAAAATATAGTATTTTATGGGAAAAACAAAAAAGAGACAAATATATATTTGTTAATTATTTATTTTTATAAAAATATATTTTTTTGCACTTCTTGCACTGTGTAACAGTTTTTTGTTTAAAATAAAATTGTCATATGCTTTGTCACACTCAATTTTTAAATTAACATAAATCAAAAGCTCATTTTTTATTAATGATATACTACTTCTGTTTCTTTCTTCTCGCCACTTCGAATTCATAACCGAAAATATCCTTTCTGTGAATGCCGAAGTGGCGGGAATAGAGAGCAGGAATGATATTACTTTAAATAAATTTGGTAAGTCATTTTCAGTTTTTTTAAAAATATACTGCCATTTTTGGCCTGTAGTTTTGTCAGTAAAGTCATTACAGTCTTTTACTTTAGCAAAGATTTCATTCAATATCGTTATTTCAGAGTACATGTCGTCCATTTTGATACATAATTTTTCTTGTAAATTTAGAACTTCTAATATTGTCTCACAGTCATTAAATGAAACCTCCTTTTTTAAATTTAATTTTTGGATTTTACATAACCAATTGCTATCACCAAAATCAAACCATTTATTAAGATAGTCTAAACATTTATCAATAAATAACAAAAAATTCTTTTGAATTGCATAACTTTCTGTAGGGGATTTTGCTTCTAATGATTGCAACATTTTTTTGGTTTCGTAACCAAAAAAAATATCTTTTTTACGTTGTTCTAGCGCCGATTTTAAAATTGACATAATATGATACACATCTATGACTGTGATGTTATTGCCTTCAAGTTGTTTAACAGCTTTATGAAAGTTATGTAAAAAATGACTCGCGAAATGCAAAAAGATTAGAACTTTACTGTTTCCATTACTTTTGTTCATCATCAAAATATTTTGAATATGTGTAGGACATTCTTCACCTAAACTAAAAAAATAATCACTCAAAGCCTTCCAATTCAAAAGTATGTTGTCCACGCAAGGAAGCCACCTAGTACCAACATGTCGTTTCAGCTCATGCCATTCACCTTCAACAGCAGCGACAAATTTCTTAAGCTCTTCTCTACGGACTGCAGAAATGGAGAAATGGCTGTAGATTTTTAAAATAATATTTTCAATATCAATGCTTAAAAAATTCATTGCATGCTTCACTGTGTTGTGACCTATATGTGCATGACAATTACCTTTAACCAAATTAGGAACTACTTGTTCAATATTTTTATAAAGAGAATGGTGAATACCAAAATTTGCATTGGTATTATCCGCACTCAGACCAGACACTCTATCAAAGGAAAGGTTGTGGTAGGATAGTGAACTGTTTATAGCATCAAACATACCGTTTGCAGATTCATCACAATTTTCGTAAAAGTCTAATAACTTGTTTTGTATCCCATTCTCAATATCAAAATATTGTACAACTAAAGGAAATAATCTAATATTTTTTCTATTACTTGCATCAGTTTGCAAACAAAAATATAAATTAGGAGCATTTAAGTCATTCAATAAAGTTTGTAATGCATAAGGTCCCAAAACCTCATTAACCAGTGCTTCCATTTTAGTGCGTCCTAATTTTATGTTCAAAGCGGTTTTAGAATCAGCATAAATGATTTTGTTTAATTTTACAGTACAGTCCATGCTGTTATAAGAAAGATTTTGTTTTACAGTATGGTAAGTTAAAGCAAGTTCACTGGCTGAAATCTTGTCATCACAAGTAAGAGAGGTAGATGAAGAGCCCGTCGAACCAAAAAACCTGTCTAATGTAGAAGTTTTCTTGTAAAGTTCAGTTTTAAGTTTGTGGTGCTTTGTTTCACCATGTTGTTTAATCTGCAATGAATTGTAAGTAAACATTTTAAGTACCACTTATCATGCAAATCAAATCAGTTGGCAATTTCATTGAAAAAAATAAAACAACAGAAGATGCAAGAATTTAACATAACCTTAAAGATCTAACCTGGCCAATGCCACTTTTCCCCACAGAAAATGTTATATTACAATGTTTACATTTCGCATTATAAATATTTTGGGGATCTTCAGTAATCCAGCCATACTCTCTTTCCCACTCCGGTTTAAATTTTTGGAGTCTTTTTGTAATTTTTCGCTTTTTAATTGGCGTTAGCGGCGCACTAGAATTTGACGCACTTTCGTTGTCACTACTACCACTTTCCATACTTAATTTATTTAGGATTTCAACTTTTTAAATGAAATAACAACAACTCTAAACAATTCTGCCGATATATAAGTATAGCAGTCGTTCGTTTGACGACGTCAATTTGACATTGACAAGTTCGTTACGGAAGCGTTCGGATACATGGTATCGCCTATCCGGTACTTACTTTAAAGGCGCGTTCTTATTTTTTTTTATGAAGGATTTGGTTGTTAGTTTTTTCGGTGTTGAAAATATAGTATTTTTACGTACTATATATTTTTTCAACAGTATATAGTACGCAGACCCGAAATATAGTACAATACTATATATTATAGTACGGTTGGCAACCCTAATTATACACCATGTTTTAAGCAAAAAAATATTAAATGCTTAAGTAAACTAGACAAAAAACAATTTTTACTTAAGAATAACAAACTTACAATACCAGCAAAAAATCCTATGTACTTTTTGAAATGATTCTAAGTAAGACTTAGAATCCTTTCATTATCTTAGATGAATCTCGTTCTCGGTGACGTCCCGGTAACGGTGGCAGTGGACACACGCTTTGAGGGTTAAGTAATTTATGTATTTATTCATAAGGGTTGATTTATAATTTATACACAATTGTGATTGCCTGTATCTTGTAGCATTATTAACATATGGCTTATTTGGAGCGACAGTGACATAAAGGAAATTTTGTAAATTTTACAATACGCCAGTTTTAAGATTTTTTTGTAACACTAAAGAAGATTATTACTATTTGTTACAGCTAATGGTCATCTCTATATTTTATTTACAGAGATTAGTTTACTGGTAATTATATGGTAGGCTTCGGCCATGGTTAGTGACCACCCGCCAGACAAAGCCTCACCGCCAAGCGGTCGTGCTGTGTTCCGGTGCGATGTCTGGTGACACTATTTAAGAGGGTGGATCGAAATTGTTGCTCCTTTATTGTATCTACCCATATGGAGCCTGATTTCACTGCCACCTTCTCACCGAAAATCATTCGTAACCACGAATGAATCGGTATAGTGAGCAGGCGCGTCCCATCGTAGACTACATCACTGCTTAACTCGGGCAAGTTGTAGTCAAGCGCATGCATTTCAGAATAAAACAAATAAAAAAAGTGTGGGGCCTTGTTATACGGTGTCTATAGGTACCTAGTCGTTGCCTAGTCCAGACTACTGTAGACTACGTTTTGAAATAAGGTTGTGAACATAAACTAAGTACTATGACCTACATTATAAATAGCTACAAATTATGGTTTGAACCACGCAATGTCTCTCCCTCGGGTCAGATAAAAATTTGACATACTTATCACTAGTGTTTTATGCATAATATATGAATACAAGGTGAACCAGAAAGGGTATATCTGACCCTAAATTGTACGTTATTTGAGCCGTATTATTTCGTTTAAATAATAATAATAATAATATAATGGGACATTAATACACGGTCATCTGATCCCAAACTAAGCAGAGCTTGTACTATGGAAACCAGATAACTGGTAATATACTATATATAATACTTTTCTTTACTTAAATATAGATAATTACACCCAGACACAAGACAAACAGACATATTTAAATAAATGTTTGTCTCGGGTGGGAATCGAACCCACGACCTGCGGCGTGAAAAGCAAGTATCTTACCGACCACGCCACCGGCCCGTCAAAATAAATAAATAAGAAAAAAAAAACAATAATGCATTGTATTAAATATTTTTTTATATTTATTTTCACAACCCTAACTTTTAAAGAGGCCGCCAATTGTAATTCATTTGTCACATCTCATATTAGTCAAACAGAGTTCAGGAAAAAAGCTATTAGCGTTACGTATGGTCGCGTTCAGGTGCGTTGTTTGAAGACAACATTTAAGAAAGTGGGTCGGAATTGTTGCTCCTTTATGGTTTCTAACGATTCCACTGCCACTTTCTCACTGAAAATTATTCGTTTTAACGACTGAATCTGTATGTAGGCGCGTCCTATCAAGGCAAGTTGTAGTCAATCGCAAGCAATAAAAAAATTTAGTCTTAAATTTATCAAAATTAATACCTGACATTTCATAGTCATTAGTAATTAATGTCAGCTTTCAAATATAGTATAGCCTTGCCGGTTCTGTAGGCTAATTAACGTAATTTCTTGACGCGCCGATCAAGTTGCGGTGCAGTTGCAATTGGGTTTACGTCTTAGTGCAAATTGCACAGATTACAAAGAACCCTACAGGTCGTAAAATGTTTGTTTTTTATTTATGGTACACGAAAATGTAATTGTCAAATAAATAACACATACCTAATATGCTAAAGCATTCGCGTGACGCGAACTTAACGCGAGCGTATCTGACAGCGGTTGTCAAAATTACGACAATATTCTAAGGGCTGTTTTGATCGAAACTTAACTGCAACTGTACTGCAACTGAACTTATTTTATTATGTGAATTAGTCTACTGGTTGTATAAACTATACTTGTCCTATTCTGGTAAACAAAAACCACTTTCTAACTACCTATACCTTTACGACCGCTAGTAAAATATATTCTATGGTGTATTAAAAGTGAATCTGGAAACACGCCAGGTGTACAAAACCACATGATGTGGATGTGACACAAATGTGTCATATAAATTATATTAATTGAGTTCACCTCAGCAATAACCGTAAATAATATTTTTTTATTAACACTATTGTATTTTTAGGATAGCTTTTAAACAATACAAAGTATTTTTTTCCTTTGTATTAATATTTTTAAGCGGTATTTGCAGAAATCACTTTAGATATAATTATCACAGCTTCATATAATGTTAAAAACTAAAATGTAGATGTTCAATTATTTAAAAAAAAAAACATCTGTCAAAACATCTGTAGAAATTAAAAAATACAAATAATATAAAATGTTGCCAATTTCACCGACGACCTTTTTTACCGCTTATTTTTGTTGAACGTCAACATAGCTACTTTGTCTTTTACCGTCAAATTTTCTCAACATTTATCTGAGTTTATGCGTGTTGAGAAATAGTTTTATTGCATTCAAAACAGGATGATAAACGTTGTGATAAAAGGTTTTGTGCTTAGTCATGAGATTTTACAGTAAACAAACTTATTATTTATTATTTGACCTGCCAGGTTTTTGCTTTGCTACTTTGCTTCGCTTCAGTATCATAGAAAGTCAACCAAAAAAAAATGTATGAAAAGATGGGATCTATTTTACAATAATATTTCGATGTTTATTATATTCTGACAAAATCAATAATAATTAGCTGTGTATATCTAGCCTAACTGATAAACACAGAAAAGCCTATCCATGTAGAAACCACAAACAATATAAACCATAGATCTAAGAATAGACAATACAAACAAAAAATAAAACACTCCATTATTGTTTATCAACCACAGACAAGTGGGATCACAGATAATATCGTCTTCACATACCGGTTTTATTCGGCAACGGTCGTATATCACGTCATTCACTGTGAGGTTGTTTCGTAATCCGCATGAAATCGAAAAGCGTGGAGCGTCTCTAGCTGACCAGTTTTCGCGCGGTTTTAGTTGCGCAGTCAAAGTGGCGGGCTATATAGAAAAATATCGTTGGCACCTCACTCCAATCGGTTTATAAAAATCTAACTGTTTTTGTATCTTACCTAGACTAGTATTTTTTAAATGCAGGTAGGGAGTAATATGTAATTTAAAAATAAATTGATTTAAAGTTATCCGCCGATCACCAGCTAATAGACACTGCACAGCTGGGCTCCCGCCCCTGCCTAACTTATGTCGTACTAATACATACCATCCGACCATAAGCTAATTTTGTTTGGTTCGTTCAAGGATAAAAACTTGAATGAACCAATCAAATTTAGCTATCTTCCCCGATACTCCGCTAACTTTTGACGGTCGCAATTTCATACAATATTTGAATAAAGTGATGTCTAGGAGGTATTTAGTCTACAAAAGCGGACTGATATTATATATATATATATATATATATATATATAAATATATATAAAAATAAAATAATAAAAATAATAATAATAATAATAATATATATAATTTATATATATATATATATATATATAAATTATCTTCCAATAAATTATTATTTTTCGGTCGGACGTACTATTGTCTGTTTTCAGAGTAGGTACAAACTCCTTACTTACCATGCTACCCCTAGTTTCCCTGGTCAAACATGCTAAAGAAAACCATGTTTCAATTTTCAAATACTGTCTATCTCTATCGTTCAGGAATGAGTAGAAAGGGATAGACTGTGCCTTGTGTTTTGTGGTGCACTGAAAACGCACTGTAATAAAATTCATAACAGCATAATTCGTAAACTGACCCACACCTGTCTGATGGGCAGGTGCCGTATTAAGAGTGATTAAAGCAATTTTGATTCAATTGTCAGAAAGGGATACGGATATACGTATTGTATAACCTCATCCGATTCTTTCAACGGTATCACAATCGATTTGAACACTCATAATACGGCTGCAGTAGGGCACTTGAGCCGGAAACGGTCAAGTGCGGAACGACCGTCATAAACACTCTGCTACGCGCTGATAGCGAAGTGGAAATGTGTAATTTATTTGACCCTTTATATTTGATACATATGGCTACAGTAAGTATGTAATGTCTGAACCAATTTTTATATACAGTACTACACGTGCGCGATAAGTTGAGACTCGCCTGAAATTCAACCCTCCGCCCGCTACCCTGTAACTTCCTCTCAAGCGCCAGTGCTGTAGGCAACGCCATTTTTTATTATCTTATTCTCGTATCGTACTGGCTTCGTCCCGCATCGACGCGTTCCAATTTTATAATCTTATTTGATACTGTTTTGTAAATAGTTATTATTAGAGCTGTTATAATTTATTGTCAATGTTTGTCTTATTTTTATTGTTATATTGAAGGGTAAAACTTTACATAGTGGATAGAGAAATCTGGTGTTAAAAGTGTTGGCACTTTTTTAAAGCGATAAACGGAACAAAGAATTGTTTACCTGTTGATCAGGCAAAAAAAACCTGTTTGGAATGAATAGAATAGCTGAAACGAATTCGCGGGTGGAAACTTGTTGTGATATTTTTTTGTGCACAGTACAACCATACGTCTGTGACATCACCCCCCCTTAGGTCTCTACTTTTTGTGCCTTTTAGTATGTATGTATAATTTGAGTTATGCCATAGGTAGGTACGGTCAGCTATAAAAGATTAACAGATTCAATATTACAAAGGATCTTTACTCTAAAAGATGCCACGGAGTGGCGTGAAGACAAGCGTATAAAAGAAAACTTGAGGGCAACGCGTTTTTTTAGTGGTTCTGTATCAACAACAGTGTTCTATTCTTGATACAAAAACACCAAAAACTCGAGAGCTAAACAAACCAGCTAAGAATTTAAACCAGCTTTATCTTCGAGTAGGTACGTATTTTAGAGCAATCCTGATCAACTGTCTACCGCAGACAAGTACCGAACAGATTTATTGAAGTTCGACAGGCCAATCAAACTTGTAGGGTTTACTGATTCAATATGATGTATATAATAGTAAAAATAATAATATTTTCACACATACACACAGCTCCATCTAGTCCCAAATTAAACAATTATTTATTTGCTTGTGTTATGGGTACTATAAGCCGACCGTTTAACTCGCGTATCGCCATCTGAGGTACAAAGTCATAAAACATTAATTAAATCTCATATAGAACAATTTCACCACAGATAAAAGTAATGTAAGACTATTCGTCACTAATATCCATTACACCTGGGTGTAATTGTGTGTGTCTGTGTGTGTGTGTGTCTGGACACAATATAAGCACTCGTGCTCATCACACAATGATTTGATCTGGGTGGGAATCAAACCCACGACCTTTGGCTTAACAGTCAGGGTCACTAACCACTACGCCCAGACCAGTAGTACGATAGTATTATTATTATTATTATTATCTTAGTGTGAATTGTTTCATCGCCGCTGCTCAATACCGGTGAATTAAATCATCGTTAGGAAACCTGCTTATCTAAGAACTAATCAGTCGAGGACATGTGACACCCACACTTGGCCAACGTGTGTAGTTTAAGGCCTAAACTCTCTCAATTACCTTATGAGTTGAGAGAGCGATGCCCACCCATTGGACACTAAACCGTAGGTTCCATACATAATAATAGCCTACTGCCGTTCATCAGGGACAATTCTAAACTTCGAGCTGCAAATACGATTTTCTAAGTATAGCAAAGTATTTTTGCTCAACCTTAGAATTGAACCTGGGACTTTGCGGCTATTAAGCGAACACGCCACCAGTAAAGTATGTTTAAGTTTAGTATAAAGGATCAGAGCTGATTTTCAGTACTGAATATAGAAGGAATGTCTGAATAACTCATATCTAGTACATTATAACACAGATTCTATAGCTGGCCGACTGTAGATACTGAATAGCTAAAGAGATAGCTAGGGTTACCACAACTACTGTTACATTTAATTATTCTGTGGTCGAAAGAAACGTCAAAAAATTGTGAAAAAAAATTATTTCAGACCTGCCAAACGACGTTTTGTATTCTGAAATTAATTTTAACTTGACGCCTATAAAATATTGATTCTATTCACTTTTGACCCAAATTTAATTTGATACAGCAAAATAGAAATAATTTTACCGACGACATTTTCTTCAAGCTTAAAATTTTAACATTTTAATGTAATTACGACGAAAAATATTCACAATCTTAATAATGTAACAACAAAACGCGTGGGAAAAATGGATGATTACGTGAAACGTCATGATGTTCAGATCATTGATCAGTTTGATTGACAACGCTCTAAATAATTTTAATTTTTTGTTATATTTTTTTTGGCTGTGGCTGCTCCATTGTCATTTGGCCACGGAGCTGTCGATTGCAATAATCATAAATATTGCAATAAGGTTTCCAATTTTCAGTGTCAATTTAAAAAAAACGGGAGGGTGTAAAATTATGTTAGATGCATGAAATTTTTTAATTAATTATGCTCTATTAACCTATGTAACTCAGATTGTCGTTCAAATTTATAATTACTTTAATCCCAAACTCTATACATTTTTAATCGTCTCCTTTAAAATTCCGCGTGGAAACGGCTCCAATGGTGTCACAGCTGCCGTCTGTCACTGGCCATACTTGTTGCGCTGACTCTGCACATAAGTCTCGACTTTCGATACGTTTTTGAACCTGCAATAAAATATACTATATCCAAATGACTATCTATAAACAATAAGTAGTAATTATAGCTCTCCTACTGATTCAATAAAGAAACTCGCTTTGAATATACTGAGTTCAGTTTAGGAACTGAATTTCAGTACTCAATATGGCAGCAATGTCTGAATAATTCATGTATAGTGCTTTATGTAACACGGATTCTGTCACTGGCTCACTATTATGTACAGAATAGTTCAAGCAACAGCTAGGGTAACCACACATTTGATAGCATTAGATGGGTAATGTCAGCAATGTTTGTAAATTGTTTTTCCTTCACCTATATGAGCATTCTAAGATACTTTTGTAGGCTTAAACTGTTCATGTTTTGTGTTTGTGTAGCTTTAATTTACGTGTACATGCCAAAATATTATATTTCACTCTAAATTGTATGAGCTCGTTAGGATATTATTGTTTATTTTAAGCTACGAAGGAGAATAGACTTATTTTGTACATTTATTTTTAATTGTGTTTGCTGCTGTTGTTTTATATTAATTTGAGTTTTAATGTTAATTTGAATTTTGGTATTGTTTTTAATGTAACATATCTATAATATAATTATATTGTTGTCACAAATGTCCGGGGCCAGCTGAAAATCAGTGCTGTGCGCTAGTACAGCAATTACTGAGTTGGATCCCGTGTTGCATGCTAAATATTTTTGTGTGATTTCTGTGATTGTACCTATAGTGTTAGTGTGTAACAAAATAAATGGTTTATTTATGGTTTTTATGGTTCATAATCTATTGCATTAGGTTACACCTATAATAGTAGATATAAGTGAGAAATAAATAAATAAATATAAATAAATAAATTTATAAAGACGCTTTAACTTTTACATGTGTGCTGTACGTGGTTACCTCTCCTACCATAAAAACTGCTAGAAACAATTATGTAAGTACTAGAAGTTGCGTTTAACACCTCCCGTGTTAAATGTTCTAAGCTTTTGGTACTTCTATAGTTACCTAAAAATTAATTTTAACTTGACGCCACTAAAATATTAATTATATTCACTTTTGACCCAAATTTAATTTGATACAGCAAAATAATGTCAAGAGAATGTCGTCGGTAAAATTATTTTAAAATTAATTGCTGTTCCTTAAACAGCGAGGCTAAGGAACAACAATTTGTGTATAAAGTTTCCGTTTTCATGGGTGCCAACGAAAAATAATTTTTTCAATACCTATTAAGCCTAATTGGCATGGGTTCTTTTATGTACAAGTTTGACTAAACTTTTTACCGATTTTTAGTTTCCACTTTCGATAGCAACAAACATAAAGTACTTACGTAAATATCTACTTATACTAATATTGTCTTAGATTTACGCGAAAAAACGAAAAACCAAAAAAATAAATAAAAAAAAAGAGAAAAAAAACAGGTCCTTGTCAAAGAAAACCGGTTCCTACCAAGAATGATCCGCGAAGCTATCGAAATTAAAAAACATCCTAATTTAAACAGAGAAAATGGTTGGAATATACCACCAGCTTGGGACCCAGTGCTTAATTTACTCGTACCAAAACCCAAGCAAAATCAACTCAGAATTCAAGACACTGTGAGCTCAGTTTGCTTAAATCGGAACGCAACTTAAATATTAATGTTTGAAGGTAGTCAGTAATAATTGTGATTAATATTTTTGGACGTCAAATATCTCAGTCCACCCGTGAACATGAAGTCTGAAAAGACTTTGAAACGTCGGGATCTAAAATCTAAAATAAACCGCGATAAAATCCGTTATAAAGTAGTTTTATTTCAATCTACTTATACTTTTTTAATATTTTCTTGCACTGCATTAAAAAAAATATAGATTATTATTTACAGGGTCAATAAGTTACCAATTTTAATAGTCAAAAAGAGATTGACAATCTTTTTGTCATAGTTTTATTTTGTCAACATTTTCAAGTCAATATAAGTTCCATTTAGTTCTTAAAGACATAGTCACCCTAGTTATAGTACAATCTAGATTCCACAGCCGTGTGTGGCCGTGTGGCATGCCAATAACACCAGTAGCGGTCAATCTAACGTAGCCACACGTAATATAGCGTACATTGTCTGGTTGTACTCTGTGTACGTTGTACAACAATACAGAGAGCAATCAATGTACTGTTAACACATTATAATACTCAGAACATTTATAATAATACAAGCTTTCCAGCCGCGGCATCGCCCGCGCGTATGTCAGTTATCGCGCTAAAACATTAACCTCTTTTTGCGCTGTCGGATGAAAACTATCCTATGTCAATTCCCTGGTCTCAATTTTTTTTTATGGAAAATGAACATATAGCATTGTTCATTTTCCATCCGAAAATACGCTTTGAGATTACGACTATATCGAAAGATGAGAGTATCTAAAGTTCTTGTTCACCCTCTAAAGTGTTTCGAGAAAAGTATGGTATTTTTTAAATTCTGAGATAGGCCCCAATTTGCCTGATGTTAAGCATGTAGTCTACGATAGAGCGCGCCGTACGTATACCGATTCACTCGTCGTGATTACGAATGATTTTCGGTGTGAAGGTGGCAGTGGCTTTTTGCTCTACTTGTCGGGAGCTCTGATATATTCCCAGATAAGCATTTCTATTTCGATGCAGTTAATTTATCTATTTATATAAAAATCAATTGCTGTTCATTAGTCTCGCTAAAACTCGAGAACGGCTGAACGGATTTATCTTATCTTGGTCTTGAAATGTTCGTGGAGGTCTAGGGAAGGTTTAAAAAGTGACAAAAAAATTATACAAAAGTTTAGGTCTTTTATTTATCGATTGAGACCGTACGAAGTCTGCCGGGTCAGCTAGTCTACTATATAAAAATAAGTCGAGTTTTTCTTCCTGACGCTATAACTCCAGAACGCAGGAACCGATTTCCACGGTTTTGCATTCATTGGAAAGGTCTCGGGCTCCGTGAGGTTTTTAGCAAAAAATAATGAAAAAAAAAATTAAAAAAGGAATGCAGAAATGAAATTAATGAATTGAAAAATGAGTTGGTAAGCACATAACTTGAGAACGGCTGAACCGATTTAGCTAATTGATTTTTTAGAATACTCCTTGAAGTACAAGGATGGTTCTTACGCAAAGAAAAAAAACAACTTCCTCAGAAACAGCTTAACCGATTCGGTAGGTCTGAGAATCGGTCGTAATCTATTTTCAGCCCCAGTAGGTGGCACTGCTTTACCGGGCAGGACGACGTCTGCGGGGTCCGCTAGTTTTTATATAATTTTTAATCACACAGAATGCGGACAAAATATGACTTTAAATAGGTAGTTAACCTACCTGTAAATTACAAAGAAAGTGCTGATACCATTCTGCAGTTAACTCTACCTACGTACAACAATTAATTAAACTCCGGTTTCCTTCCCATCAGGAACAGCTGTTACACAGTTCACCAACACAATTAATAATATTAAACTGTGTGTGTATTAATAAACTTGCATTTATTGTTTTCCACTGCGTCGCTAAATATCAAGCCGTGCTCGTAGCGCCCGACTGCGAAATTTTGCTACATAAAATATACCTACAAGAAATAGAGCTGCGGGTGCGCAGCGGTATTAACCAGTAGGCTAATTCACGTAATTAAATAAGTTTAGTCGCAGTGCAGTTGCAGTTCAGTTTCGATCAAAATAGCCCTTTTTGTATTCTGGTTATTTTGACAACCGCCGTCAGATACGCTCGCGTCAAGTTCGCGTCACGCGAGCGCATAGAATAGATATGACAGCTAAATAATTTCAAGAATACAATTTTGCACTAAGACGTAAACTTAACTGCAAATGCACCGCAACTTGATCGGTGCGTCAAGAAATTACGTGAATGCACTGATGACCGTATGTGTTGTGGTCTCAGAATATTACTATTAATTTTCAAAAAAAGGTCACAATATATTCATGGAAAATGGTTTAAATATATATGGTGGACATTCCACGGGTACGCACAAAACGCTTTGCTTAGGTACTTATCTACTTTTATTGTGCGAACTGCCAAGTTGTGGAATTCGCTGCCGGCATCTCTGTTTCCCGATAGCTATAATCTGTCTGTCTTCAAGTCACCAGTGAATCGGTATTTATTGGGTAAGCGCGTTTCATCGTAGACTGCATCATTGCTTAACAACAGGCAATTTGCGGTCAAGCGCAAGGCTATTACAGAATAAAAAATAAAAAAGCTGTGAACATAGACAAGCGGACAATCTGTTTGTTACTTGTAACCAAACGAAACCGAAACCAAACATTCAGACAAATACATTTCCTTTGAAGTTGGAAGTTCGAGAGAATTATAATATGTTAACAGAACGTACGGGACCCGAATGATAAATATTTATTAGATGTTAAACCACTGGCGAAGGTTTTAGGGTTGCTTTTTACTCTGTCAAATAAGTTCAACAACTGAAACGGGTGATGGTTATAATTTTTGACCACTGACAAAAAGAAAAGGGAAATTATAGAGAAGGAAAGGATTGAGGGAGGGAGCTGTGTATTTGTGTACAAGTGTTGTAACTAGGCGCTTAAACGGATGTACCGATTTTGATGTCGTTTTCTCTACTTGAAAGTTGAAGTGTTCAAGATGGTCATTAGGAGGTTACAGTAAATTTTTAATTTATGGTTATTGTTACAGATAATAAACACAACATAACCTAGCCCACACGCCTATTAACCGAAGGTGTGGGCAGAGGATATTTCGCTGACAACAATTCCCATACTAAATAACGATGCCGTTTATGGGCACAATTCTTAACTTTGAGGTACTAATGTACTAACCCCGTGTTCATGAACGTCTTATAAACTTAATAGCTAAAATAGGTTTATAATTCGTTTGTCTTGGTCTTCCATCTTGACATTTATGCTAGTAAGAAAGAGACACAGTTATTTTTATGAATAAGACCGTAAGACTTTTCTTCGTACACACGGCTACGCATCAAGCTAGCTATACATTGCCAATATAAGCTGATCTCGCGTTGTATAGGATTTCCGTACGACGGGAGATATACTGCAGCTTATACTGGATATCTATAGCTTGATGTGTAGCCGTATGTACTTAGCAACCTTGCCATTATAAAATGGACAATCGGACCAACGACGAAGATAAACAATAATACACATTTTTGCATTATCTTTTTTTAATTAATCAAAGAAAGCCTATACTATACGTTTGAAATAAGAATAGGATTGGACTCGCGGCTTCATACCAAAAATCAAGCAAAAGTAACGCCAGCACAAAATATCAAACCACAGACAATAATATTACTTAATTATCTTAAAATGTATGGAAAAGTGATTTACGCATAAAAATTGCTTAGGTATGTAGCTTTATACAGCTACGTAAGTAAATTTACGCGCTCGGATGCCACAAACTTGTACACAAATATATATACACGGATATAAACACACGTTTTAAGTTATTTTCCCCTTTATTTCGTCCGAAATAAATAAAATATAACGACCCTGGAACAAAAATAAGATATACTTATGCATTTTATTTATTTTTTCATCTAGATACGATTATTATATCGAACAAACATTGTTGCCCACCGTACTGAAAAATGTGAAAATGTTGCGCATTCCGGTCCAAGATGGCTGATTTCCAGTCTTATTCTTATTTGAGACGAATAGTACAATAATGTAGGAAGTTGGTAGGTATTATCACAGATAATTACTATGAAGACGACGATAACGAAATAAAGGCACTACAACAGATAATATAATAATATGAGATGTAAAAGTAAATAGTAATATTAGTAAGTAGTGCTATTTATCTTCACACTTCAACAAAATCAAAGAAATCCTCTCCCTAATCCTAACTAACTTACATAGTTTTAGTTTATCAAAGAAAACGGTAACTACCCACGGCCGTTTAGCAGATAATCCGAACTATTCTGAAAGACGTTCCACTTTGATCACAAGTTTGAGCCCCTGAGGCTAATCAGGGCGCCACAGGTTGATTATAAACTATGTATTTTGTTACTAAACACGACCCTACTTTGTGATGTTTAGTAAAGGTTAGGTACTTGGTATATTGATAAAAGTTATTTAATTTGGAAACTAAAATATATTAATTATTGAAAGGTCACTGAAATATGTGAACTCTCAGAACAATTTTGTACCTAAGTTTAATAATTAACGAGCCAGTTAATGTCACATTTGCGTAGGAGAAAGCGTATTAACGGATTCCTTTAATGTCGCGGGTTCAAATTATTCCCTTATCGGTTTCACTGGTAGGTATCTACCTATAACTTTACGAATACTATCATGAACTTGTCTACTTAATAAGGTAAAATGCACATAAATGTACAAATACTCGTAATAGTACCTATCCTGTTTGCAATTCATTTTATTCTACTTCTCGTATTACATTTTCTTTTCTATAAATGTTCATGTGGAGGTGACTGGAGGATCGGGTGGTAATGACCCTCCAGTGTAAAGGGAAGATCTTTCAGCCGGGCGAGTTGTATTGCCCGGCGACCGCGGTACCTACTCCCTCCGACTGTTCTTTTTTTTTTGCTGATGACCTAACCCAATCGTCCGGAAGGGCCTCTATTGGTTCACCGGACTTTTTCGGTGAGCCGTCCGAGGACGGTCGAACCGATTCCGACTGTTCTTGTCGGGGAGTGGTATCTAAGCTAAACCGAAGCTAATCGTTGGTGAAACTTTGCTTGTGCGATTCAAGATTGCTATGACGTCCCACATTCTAAACATTTGAAAGTATTGAAAACCTTTCGTATTGATGAACTCGTACTAAGAGTACTTAACAGTGGCGAAGAGTCCATATCACACGATTCCCACCGGCTCCCCTTTAGGAATTGGTCAATATAAAGTACTTAATTAAATATTATGTAACGCCTAAAACATTTGAAAAGCATCAAAAATGCTGTACATACTTCTTAGTAAATTTGAAAGTCGGCGTAGGTAACCAAGAAATACTTGTCATTTAATTTGTTCCGTCTTCCCTTTGTCATCATCATCACCTCATACCACACAGGCTAATAACGAAAACGATAAAAAAATAAGAAAATTTATTGAAAAGAAACAACCCATAAAAATTTCAATACTCAAAATCAGCAAATTGGTCCGAAAATCTGTACTCTCGCATTCAAAAGAATAAATTATTTGATTACATTCCATTACGTCGTTGGCTTTTTACGGCTTGTTTAGCCTATTCTGTTTAATGGCAGTTTGTTTTAGCCTGCTTATACCACCTAATTTAAAAGTTTATTTGACAGTCAATATTGATTTAGTTTACGAGTTGATTTAATTTATTACTGCGAAATGAAAACGAATGAGAAACTATTTTGTTTATAGAATACTCAATGATATTGACGAGTTTTTAGAGTATACCTCTAATCATTGACTTTATTGTATTTATTATAAAATAATAAACTAGCGGGCCCCGCAGACGTCGTCCTGCCCGGTAAAGCAGTGTCACCTACCGGGTCTGAAAATAGATTACGCCCAATTCTCAGACCTATCGAATATAGATATAAGATACCATAAAAATCAGTGAAGCCGTTTCGGAGGAGATTGGTATTTTTTTAATTTTTCTCTGCGTAATAACCATCCTCGTACTTAAAGGAATACCTATTCTAAAAAAAGAATTAGCGAATTCGGTCCAGCCGTTCACGCGTGATGGCGTGATAAATAAACTAGGTGATCCTGCGAACTTCGTACCGTATAACAGTCGATTCTTTAATGTCGCGCTTCACAGGTCTCTCTTACCCGAATTCTCAATTCCCGGAACATCTCCACTAAAACATGAATTTTATATGGGGTATTCAAATTGACTTATAGGTTATATTACGAATAGTTTGTATGGGTGTATAGGAAAATGTTATTGTTAGCCGTTTGGTGGCAATTTTTTTTTAATTTTTATCTGCCGAACAATCCTCGTACTTCAAGGAATATTCTAAAAAATGAATTAGCGGTTCTCGAGTTTTGCGCTTAGCAACACATTTAGTAATTCATTTTTATTGTATAGATGCCTTTTGAAACAAGCTTTCCAATTCTAACAATCTCCGTACAGTGAGGCAGTTAAATAGGGATGTAGAGATAAGTATCTACATAATAATTATTTACTAGCGCCGAAGCTGAAGTGATAGAGATGATTCGTAGTTAAAATTAAAGGTTAGAGTTCACTTCAACCCTTTTTAGTGTCCCACTGCTAGGCATAGGTCTCCCCTCAACTATCCTACAAGTTGAAAGAGTTTTGGCCTTAAGTCACACACGCTGGCCAAATGCGGGTTGGTAAATGTCACATGTCCTAAATAAGGGTTAAGGATCGAAGGTTAGGGTTATAATATTTAATTCAGAGTAATATTAAACTGTATGGTACCGCATTAGTAAGCTGAAGTAGTATTAGACCGGTCATATCTACCTGAGTAGGCTAATTCACGTAATTAAATAACTTCAGTTGCAGTGCAGTTGTACAAAACAACCTTTTTGGTACTCTCGTAATTATGAAAACTGCTGTCAGATATGCCCGCGTCAAGTTCACGCCACGCGAGCACGTTAGAATAGATATGACAGTTAAACACTTATAAGAATACCATTTTGCACTAAGACGAAATCTTAATAGCAACTATACCGCAACTTGATCGCAACTGCACCGCAACTTGATCGCAACTACACCGCAATTTGATCGCAACTGCACCACAACTTCATCAGCGTGTCAAGAAATTGCGTGAATTATGGCACAGGAACCGATAACCGCTGCAGTAAACGAGTTATTGAGTGGAGACCACGGATTTGGCAAACGCAGTGTAGGACACCCTCAGACGTGTTAGAATGACAACACACGTTCTGGCTGGAAAGAATGGGCTGAAAGCCGCGGTTCGTGCTCAGTGGCGTATTTTAGGAGAGGCCTATGTCCCGCAGTGGACTAGAATAGTGAAAAGTATATGGCATTAACATCGTTGAAATGTTTAGTTTACATAATAAAAGACACAGGAAATCTCATTCAGTGAGATATTAAATCAAATAGGACATAAGTAGGTCAGTGTCTGAGCCAAACACTTGACAATAAATGATGCTCGTTGTCGAGCGCACGACGTGATTGTTGATTTGTTGCTTGACCCAGACTTGTGGTTGCTAAAATTACGTATTTCTGTAAAAACTGACACTTTAAAGACATCCTAGTACTAGGAAGGTTGTGAGAATGGATAGATTTTAATTTTAATAGCAAAATGGTAGAAGGAATTTAGATGAAATAGTGCATATTGCATCTTTGCCTTTGTGTATAGGTGCCAGTGGCGAGAGTCCATACAACACGATTCCCACTGGCTTCCGTTTTTTTTATCTTAAAATAGGCTTGCGCTTGACTACAACTTGCCTGATGTGAAGCAATGACGCAGTCTACGATGGAACGCGCTTACCCAGTAAATACCGATTCACTCGTGACTTGAAGACCGGCAGATTATAGCTATTGGGAAACATAGATGCCGGCAGCGAATTCCACAATTTGGCAGTTCGCACAATGAAAGTGGAAGCAAAGCGCTTTGTGCGTACCCGTAAAATTTCCACCATATAACGGTGGCGCATAGCCGTACCTCTACTCTTTACTCTCGTCCCTCTAGCAATTGGTGAATTTAACGAACTAATTAAATATTATGTAATGCCTAAACGCCAAATTTTCACCTTTCGCTACTGATAGGTGCGTATAATCTAGCCGGGATAATTTAAAGGGTACTTTTTTATCTGGAAACTATCTGCCCCGGAGAACTTCGCACCTATCGCATATTTCTCTTCAACTAGGAGTTGGGGGAGTAGTAGAAGGTAGTATTTGACAAAAGAAACCAATATTTATTGATATGATTATGAAAAATGTAAAAGGAGAAAAATTTAGAATAAGTATAATATTTTTTAACATAATATTATTTAAACATGTCATCATATTCATGTTCAAATAGTACCTATAATATCTTAAAAAAAAATATAATAACTTCAATGTTTTAACAATAACTAAAATTTATGCTTTAAAACAAAAAAATAAATATCAAAATCGATCTATTGGTGGAATTATAGCGTAACATTATTCTAAAAAAAAACATACATTCGAATTGAAACCACCTTCTTTGAGGAGTCTGCTGAAAATAGCAAAAAAATTAGGTTCAAATCGAGAGCATTCAAATGAATTACTTCTCGAATCCCGCAGTCCGTTTCAGCGGGCTATCGGCACAATTCCGAAGTGTTCCTCGACCCACATTTGCAAAGCACAATGCACCGCACCGGTCGATCTGCGCGCGCAACAGGTGAGAAACGGACGGACATGCTAATTACGTGTTCTGTGAATGTGAGTGGTACCACTCTATCATTGTCACAAAGATGTCCAACAAGTCTATAGTAAAATAATTAAGTTACAAACATTCATATCTTATGTATTTATATTCAATTCACGATTTATAAATTAACTAGCTTTCCGCCCGCGTGTATGTCGGTTATCGCGCCAAAACAATACCTTCTTTTTGCGCAGTCGGATAAAAACTATCCTATGTCCTTTCTCGGGTCTCAAACTACCTCCATACCCAATTTCATCCAAATCGGTTTAGTAGTTTTTCCGTGAAAGCGTAACAAACAAACTTACATTCGCATTTATAATATTAAGTAAGTATAGATGTTTTATTATGTTACTATATTAATATTATTTGCTATTATTGTAAATTCAATTCTTTTGTAATTGTTCTATTTTCAAAGTTGACATCGCATCCATTTCCTTGTTATTTTTTGTTACAGATAATTATTTCGATAAACTCTATTTCAGAGACAATGTATTTTTTTTAATAAACAATTGAATTACAATCTCAATAGGAATAATAGGTACTTCAGCATTAGAGAGTCGTCTAAGCGCCTCTTTGACACCACCCGTGACCAGAAGGCCGACCTTCACCTTGGACAAAGAATTGGTTTTGTCATTCAGCGTGGCAATGTTGCCAGCCTTTGGGCACGTTCCTAAAAGACAGCGATGCGGAGGAGTTTTTCGATGCTTAGCTTTTTATATTGTTGAGGTTAATTTAGATATAGATGGTTATTTTTTAGTTAGATTATAATTCTTTTTATAAATTGATATCTTGCCGGGTTCCTCACGATGTTTTCCTACACGGATGTTAAGCAGTGGAGATGAAACAATTCACACGACTGGGAAACGAACCCGCGCGCTCTCTGAAATTTATTATACCTCGGACCTTGCACTGAGACTTCCAAATAGTCGTTGAAGCTCTAACACCACGTAAGTTAAAAATAGCAACTCTTCAGAAGGAAGATAAAACTACACAATTTTACGTCGACACCATGATACTACAATGTCACAATTTGAGTATAGGTACCTATTAGATCTATTTATTTGACAATGCTTGTTTCTGATTTGCTGAAATAACGCATCTTCTGATAATTTAGCGAGAGGCATACTAATGTCAAAACCACAAATTTTTGACTTACGTGGTGTTAGAACTTCAACGACGAAATACAGCTTTAGGTATACAAAATCTCTTAGTATCTGCGTTTTGTTACAACCTACCCTTTCTCCCAATTTTGATAACCCAGCGACTGTTTTGTCTACTCATCATTTTCTCCCACATAGAGCAATAGTGGCATTCGACAGTCAATCCTTCATCCTCATGCAATATCCATCGCGAAAGGTTGCGACGCGCCTTTATTATTAACTAGGGGACCTCGCAGACGTCGTCCTGCCCGGTAAAGCAGTGCCATTTATAAAAATCGGTCAAGCTGTTTCGGAGGAGTTTTTTTAATTTTTCTCTGAGTAAAAACCATCCTCTTCAAGGAATACTCTAAAAAAATAATTAGCGAAATCGGTGCAGCCATTCTCGAGTTAAGCGCTTACCAACACATTTTTCGATTCATTTTTATATTATAGACTAGCAAACCCGGCGAACTCCGTTTCGCCACCAGATGGCTTCGTTTTATGTAACATTTTCCCGCTTTTCTGTTGAAAATTTTCCTGAATTTTCTTTGCTATAAACCTCACGGAGCCCGAGACCTTTCCAACTAATGCAAAACCGTGGAAATCGGTTCGTGCGTTCCGGAGTTATAGCGTCAGGAAGGAAAACCCGACTTATTTTTATATAGTAGATTATTTGTGAAATCTAATAAAGTTCATTTCAAGGTAAAACAATAACCTCTTTTTTTAAAAAGTGTAATCCGAAGTTCCTTATAACAGTCTATGAGACTTTATACAACCTTTATACATATCAGTGTCGAAGAGTCCACACAAACCGATTCCCATCAGCTTCCCTTTAGGAAATGGTCAATATCACACGTACTTAATAATATATTATGTAACGCCTAACAGTTTTAAATAGCAACAAAAATAATTATAGCATTAATTGTAACAACGATCGATGACGGTAATGAAGCGATATTATTTTCCTAAGTAAGAACTTTTTTGCTCCGGCCTCCTTTTTTCAGACTTCCACCCTTCGCCACTAATACATATATTACAACAAAACATACTGAAATTCTTCAGCCTTATACCCAAGGCGCACATAAAGTAAAGAAATAGGAAGGTTAAAAGTCAGTAGCCAGGTCAACCAATAAAGACAAACTGCGGGAGATAATTGAATACCTGTTGCTCACTGGGTTGACTTTGTGATGTACCTTTTATGTATTTTTAGCCAAAATTAACGCTGCTCCACCCGAGCGAATGTTAAAAAAAATGTTAAAAGTTATCTTTTCGCGTGTCGCGTAACCACTATTCTATGTCCTTCCCCGGGTCTCAAACTACCTCCATGCACATTTCATCCAAATCGGTTCAGTTGTTTCGGCGTGACAGCGCGACAAACAGAGTTACTTTCGCACTAGGATTAAAAAATAATTGTATAATAATTGCCGCTTTTCAACTGCTTCGCGGGTGGTCCAGTGGTAAGCTCGAGGTCCCAAATTTGACTACCAGGTTGAGCAAGACTTCTAATACACTTAGAGAATCTTAGTTGCCGCTCGGAGTTTGGAATTGTGCCTGATTAACGGCAATAGCGATGCCCTCTATTACGTATGGGACCGAAACATAGCCAGCAAAAAGTCGGTGTTATTCACCTCTGTCTACACCTTCGTAGGTTAAATATTTTATTATGTTACCTATGCATTGATGTCGAAACTAGATACTCTGCTCAATTGTTAGTACGCTGCAACCTAGAACATTTCACAAGGAACTGGTATAGCGCGCGATCTCCTATCTGCCGAGGCACATGAACAGTTTGTACGCACAAACCGTTCATGTTCAAGAGGCGCCCAATACGCGCGCATTTCGCAGTCCAAATATCTTGGCAGAAAAGCTAAACTTGTTTACCTGTTCTATGAGTGAATTCACAAGAATAACAATGTATATATTGTGTTATTACTTGAAACAATATTAAGTTTGCATGCACATTTAATTAAATAAATTAGTAGAATAGTACTTAGAAAACTACGCTATCGACTTAGGTATATATTACCCTGTAATGATAGTTGTGGTTCCTAAATAAATAAATAAATAAATGTTTTGTATTTGTGTGTAGCTTTTAGTTACGTGTGCATTTGTGAAGACGATTCAACATTTTGTAAGTGTTCGTGACCATGTAAAAATGTGCTGTAAGTGGTTACTCCTAAAAACTGGCAGAAACTGTTTGGTACACACGGTTTATTTCCAGTATAAGCTGACCGCTCGTTGTATGCAAATCCTATACAATGACGGGCCGGTGCCATGCTGACGGCAAACCCATGACGGCCAGTCATGGGTTTGATTCCCACACTAGTCAGACATGTGTGATGAACACGTCTGTTTGGCTTGAATCTGGATGTAATTATCTATATTTAATTATGTATTTACAAAAGAAAAGTATTATATACAGTACTAGCTTCCGCCCGCGGCTTCGCCCGCGAAATTGATCTCACTAATCTTGTTTCTCCATACAAACTTTGGAACTCCGATTCACCCCCTTAAAGGGTGAGTTTTGAAAAATCCTTTCTTAGTGCACCCCTAGACCCCATAAGGAACCTATGTACCAAATTTGGAGTCTCCAGACCCAGCGGTTTGGGCTCTGCGTTGATATGTCAGTCAGTCAGTCAGTTTCTTCTTTTATCTATTTAGATATTACCAGTTATTTGGTTTCCATAGTACAAACTCTGCTAAGATGGGATCAGATGGCCGTGTGTGTTAATGTCCCTCTATATTATTATTATTATTATTAATACGAGATCAGTTTATGCATGGAAAATGTATAGATTGATGTGTAGTCGTGGGTAGGTACTAGAAGTTGGGATTAACACTTCCCGTATTAAATCTTCTAAAGCCACAACTAATGAAATCTTTGACGGCTATCGTACGTTTTATAGTACCTCTTAACGTAACAGTCCACTTAACGTTTGTTTGTTTGGGGCACCACAGGGTTTACAATGTTGTAGGTACATTTTAAATCAAACATATAGGGAAATATCCCGGATTTTAATCCTGGAAAAAATAATAAGAAAAACTAAAGAATAGGAAAGAAAGAATTATAACAATAAAAAAAATAAGAATAATAAGAAAAATATAATAAGATAATATTTTATTTTAATAAGAAAAAAAAATATTTTAATAAGAATTTATTCTTAATCTTATCCCCGTATACATAAACGTATTTTAAGCTTATTATAGCTAAAGTAGGTTTAAAATTCGTTTGTCTTTGTCTGTCATCTTGACTTTTATACTAGTAAGAAAGAGACAAAGTACATTCGCTATCTCCAGAACATGAATAGTTCAGTAAGACATTTCGATATTCGACCCACGCACGACCCGCTCAAAAGAAAGGTCACAAATTAACTTTATTCCAGAAGTAAACGGTTCTTTCATTTCCAAATACGTGCAGTTTTTATTTGGATCAAGTAAAACATTTTTTTTAAGCAAACCCTAAAAGTCAAAACCGCTTTGCCGTTCATCTAAGACTACTGCATAATGGGTCCCCATTATGTAGTAGTCTCCGATGAACGGCACAGGGTATGAAAAGTTGTATTTTAATTAGTCCGTCGGTGACGTCAACCCTTTTAATGTCCCGCTGCTGGGCACGGGTCTCGTCTCAACTATCTCACAAGTTGAGAGAGTTTAGGCCTTATTTCACACACGCTGGCCAAGTGCGGGTTGGTGGATGTCACATGTCCTTGAATGGTTAGTTCTCCTCGCCGGTTTCCTCACGATGTTTTCCTACACCGATATTGAGCAGCGGAGATGAAAAAATTGACACAAAGATGTGTGGGCACGACCAGGATTAGAACCCGCTACCTTATATTTCTAAGGCGAGCCCCGTACAGAACATTATAAAAAAAAAATTAGACACGTATTTTAGTGAAATGAAACAGTATTATGATATAATGCATTAGAATTATGGAGTGGGAGTGCGGTACGTCATACAGAGGTATAAAACTAACCTAATCGTATAAAATTTTAAACTTTCGCGTTGCATTATTAATATTTATATTCACCTTTATTTTGGCTTTACGTTTCGACACGAGTTGCACCGTTAACATAATCGTGACGTCATTCGAGATTTCGCTTGGACGTATTGCCGTAATCTTTAATCACACACAACAAAAAATATCGGTTGTCTGTAAAGTCGGTTTACTGACGATAGTTGAACGTGACAACGTCATAAGAAAATACTGAAATATTTTTTTCATTTTTCAAAAGAAAATTTTAATTTTTTTATTGTATAGCAGCTGTCCGCGCGGACACATCGCTCACTCAAGTAGGAGAGAGACAGATTTCGAACGTTGCCGAACGCGGAGGCCGGTTGTGCCTCTTTGTCGCTTGTTCCGCGCTCTCGCTTGCACTTCAAGCCTTAAATGGAACGCCTCAGAACGAGGTAACGCCATGAGTCATGTTTTTTCGTGCGTGCCGCCGGCTCCATCAAATTATAAGACGTTGTCACATCAAAAGAAAAACACTTGTCGAATATTTTTAATTTGTCTATCGACGGACAAAACTAATACAAATGTCTTCATTCCTAGTTTCTGACTAAATTGCCGAAAAAAATGTTTTTTTTTTTACCATAACATCTATTTGAACTAAAGGCTTATTATTATTATTACTTATTTGAAAGTAATAATAATAATAATAATAATATAGTGGGACATTAACACACACGGTCATCTGATCCCAAACTAAGCAGAGCTTGTACTATGGAAACCAGATAACTGGTAATATACCTACTACATATAAGTACTCAAACTGTAACTCAAGCGCTGCTTGTACGTTACTTTTTTCAAGGATTAACTTACAGAAGATTTGTTTTACGACTACAGAATATAACGAGTGACAAGGTGCAAGTGAAATGAGGCTCCATATCGTTGGAAACCATAAAGTGACAACTGCCAAAGAACTGATATATTTCGTCATCCAGGCTATTGTATTAATCCTGTGTTACACGAAAACGCTTTAACAATTGTGGTTGCGGTCACCGCCACGCGCGTGGTTTCTAAATTTCAATTTATCTCGTTACCAGGATTAATTAAATATCTTTTAAAGCTTCAGAAACGGAACAGCTGATAAATGAACCTAAAAGTGGATTAAGATTTTTTTAACTCCCAAAAATATAAGGTGTATTGTTTGTTTAGTGTACAATATGAGTACAAGTTTGTGGTATATTAGCTCTCAAAAATGAAGTGTGAGTTTGTTTAGTATAACAATATGAGTACAAGTTTGTGGTATATTAGCTCTCAAAAATGAGGTGTGTAGTTTGTTTAGTGTAACAATATGAGTACAAGTTTGTGGTATATTAGCTCTCAAAAATGAGGTGTGTAGTTTGTTTAGTGTAACAATATGAGTACAAGTTTGTGGTATATTAGCTCTCAAAAATGAGGTGTGTTGTTTATTGTGAATACAAGTTTGTGGTGTATTAGCTCTTAAACTAATGGACCGATTTAGTTTTGAAAGCTGAAGTGCTTGATATTATAGTCCTCATTACTTTTTTTATTCTAAAATAAGCTTGGCTTGACTACAACTTGCCTGATGTTAAACACTGATGTCTTCCACGATGGAACGCACTTGCTTGATGCATACTGATTCTCTCGTGATTACGAATGATTCGTGAGGTAACAGTGGAATGAGGCTTCATATACCTAGTTGGAAACAACAAAGGAGCAACAATTACAACCTAGGTACCCTATTAAATTGTGTCACCAGACATCATACTGGAATAAGACAAGGCCTTCCACTGTGCTTTCACTGCAGTTATTTTAACTCCGTCGAAAAAGTGGGGCCTTACACGTTGACGTGTGTATATCTGTGTATCTGTGTAAAATTTTGTGGTAGAGCAGTTCGAACGAGTCAATTGATTTTGATGCGATATTCTTTAAATGAAAGCTGAAGTGATGAAGTTCTTAAGGCTCCATTAATTTTATTAATTTAAAATTATTAACACTTCGTATTACTTACAACTTAATTTAAATTAATTGTATTACATTTACGTAACAAAATGGGTTCGGTCGGTCCAACCTTGTCCCCACTTGATTGGGTGCCATTATTTTAACTAATGGCCTTACCCGTTAATTGTGTTGCGTCTCTTAGATTTTTACGACTGCTAAATTGATTGCGTCACGAAAGGAAATCGTGTTTCGTTAATTTTGTCAACAATATTGTACCAAACTAGACCCTTTATAAACAAATCTTATCTTGAAGTATTTTCTTAAAAGTTTTTTCTTACGCGAACATCACACAAACTACTGTTTAACGGATTTTATCGCGGTTTCAGAGTCTTTTCAGACTTTATGGTCACGGGTGGACTGAGGATGTCCACGTCTCAACTTGACTATCTACAAATATCACATAATTGGAGTTGCGTTCCGCTTTAAGCAAATTAAGCGCACAGTGTCTAAAATTCTGAGTGGATTTTGCTTGGGTTTTGGTACAAGTAAATTAAGTGCTGGGTCCAAGCAGATGGTATATTCCAACCATTTTCTCTGTTGTAATTAAGATGTTTTTAAATATTAATAGTCTCGCAGATCATCTTTGACAGGAATCGATGTTTTTTAACGAGCACCTGAGTTTTGTCAGATGTCAAATGGTTGGAGCCTTTTTAAATATGTTCACACACTGCAGATTTCGTGGAGCGTAGATGTTTTACGTCAGCTGTATTCTTTTATGCGGGACCACATACTTCGTTTTGTATGAATTTTAGCAGTGGGGCTGGTAAACTGGGGGCAATTTGACCCAGTGCTTGCAGTGGGATCTTTTGTGCTTCCCCTTGACACCACGAAGCCTCACGTTCTTCCTCCGCACAGCTTGCTCATCACAGCTGATACTCTTCGGGTACACATAAGGCCGTATTCATCAGGGGTAGGTGGGGCAGAGAGCAGCGGTGGGGCAGCGGTATCGAATTTGCCTTTGAAAAATAAGGTCACGGTTTAGATCTACGGTCGTGCCCACATCTTTGTGTGAATTGTTTCACCACCGATACTCGATATTGACAAGGGAAAACATCGTGAGGGAACCGGTGTCTAAGAACTAATCGTACAAGGACTGAGTGATATACACCAACCAGTAGGCTAATTCACGTAATTATGTAAGTTCAGTTGCAGTGCAGTTGCAGTTAAGTTATGATCAAAACAGCCCTTTTAGTATTCTCGTAATTTTGACAACTGCTGTCAGATACACTAGCGTCAAGTTCGTGTCGCGCGAGCGCTTTAGACTAGATATGACAGCTAAACAATTACAAGAATACCATTTTGCACTGAGACGTAAACTTAATTGCAACTGCACCGCAAATCGATCGGCGCGTCCAGAAATTACGTGAAATACCCTACTGTACATGGTCACTGCGTATGGTTTTAGGTTTTAGACCAGTGCCCAGTAGTTTATTGATTTTTTTAAATAAAAAAACTCTGCAAAGTAATAATAGAGCGTTCGTGACGTCATAACTGTACAAAAAAGTCCTTTATATGTACTCAAACCTCTTTTCAAAAGGCTGTAAAAGTTTTTACGAGTACTATTAAATAATTGAGGCGGTGAAGGATTTCTCGACGAGTTTATTAATGAATCTTATTCATTAAAGTTTGTAAGGACTTAGTTGAAATCAAGTTTTCATTTTAATGGTTTAACTTTTCAGTTTTAATTTGTGTCAGGATGTTTTGAAATGCTCAATACTCGCAAATGCTTAATAATCATTTTTAATCGGATTTTATCGCGGTTTATCTTAGATTCTAGCTATATCATGATGTTTCAGATTCCATGGTTACTGGGGCGGAGGTATTTTTTTAGCGACATTTTCACACTCACGGCCATCTGATCCCAAACTAAGCAGAGCTTGTACTATGGAAACCAGATAACTGGTAATATATTACATATAATACTTTTCTTTTGTAAATACATACTTAAATATAGATAATTACACCCAGACTCAAGTGTTTGTCTTGTGTGGGAATCGAACCTACGACCTGTGGCGTTGATATTTTAAGTCGTTCAAATGTTCCACTACGCGGGTCTCTATAATTGTACCTACCTAACAACGGGATCATAGGTCTCTACGGTTTTTTCATCCAGTTCTGGTCTTATTCATAAAAAAAGGTTTTAGAAGGTTATAGATACCCCTTACTTAAGGTGTACGTGAAATGTTTTTTTATGAATAAATCTTATTCATAAAAGTCCCATAATATCTTATATGAATAAATCTTATTCATAATAATCTCATAATAGTCTTAAAATCAAAATTAAAATATGCTTTATTTTTTTGAGACGCGAGTCTACATAAAAATAGTCCAATTTCGTTTTCTACCGTGCAGTGAATGACTGGCAACTACTGAGAAACACTGACAAAAAAGTTACGTACGTCATTTATTTCAGAAAACAAAATATTTAAATTGTGATAAAAATTACAATCAAAGAGTACGTAATCATGATTACAAATTTTATCCTTATGTTAGGTCCTTATTATTAACAGTAATTATTTTCATAGAACAGAAGATTAAAGAGGTATAAAAGATTTATATGAATAAAACTGTAAGAGTTTAAATAGATTTATCTCTTTCTTACTAGTATAAATGTCATGATGAGAGACAGAGACAAACGAAGTATACACCTATTTTAGCTATTATAAACTTTTGACGTTTATAAATAAGGCGGTTAGTTTTCGAAATCTGGATAGAATAAACTCTTAACTGTATACTCTAGGTTTACTATTTATTAATAGATGTACCTAA
Organism: Meganola albula; assembly: GCA_936450015.1. Lineage (NCBI taxonomy): Eukaryota > Metazoa > Arthropoda > Insecta > Lepidoptera > Nolidae > Meganola > Meganola albula. Next base: position 2,826,669 of record OW388155.1, on the reverse strand, counting down.
AACACTTCTGTACTTAAGCTTCTGGATAAATACCATTTACCACGTCTATATCTCAAGGGATACTTACTAAAAGTTTAACCTAGCATTTTACGACCGCTGAATAAATATATTTGGATAACACCACAGAGTTAACAACGAACGGAGAACTAGAGATAGCATTTATAATACTATTTTTAATGGGGCTTAACCCACCACTGCAATCCCGCCATTGCTCCTGTAAACCAGGATCGACAACGTTGATTCATAATACTTACTAGATTTCCGTATATTACGGTTATCATCACACAAAACTATAAAGCACCTTTTGCGCACTCAGATATTAACTATACTATGACCTCCTTTGGGTCTCAAACTAGTTCGGGTTCAGTAATAGTTTAGACGTGAAAGCGTAACAGACTATCAGACAGTTACTTTCGCATTTATAATATTGGTAGGCAATACTGTTTGGTAGAAACAATCTTTTTATGAATTTTTTCTAACCTTCCTCGAAAAAATGTTTGATTGGTGGTTGAAATCTACATGAAAATTCTTCCAGTAATTTCTGAAACTATCAGAAACATATAAATAGACTAGCTGCCCCAACAAACGTGGTACCTACCTCGTATCTTCCAAGCCTTCAAAATTGTTAAATTACTGATAGGTATCGCTATTAAAAATAGGGGTAGGTGGTACAGAGGTGAAAATTTAGGGTTGTATGTATTTTTTAATACTCCCTTTATAAAAAAACTAAAACAAATATCCTAAAAATAAACTTGAGGTAACCCACCCTTATCACTTACGCGTCTGAAAAATAGATTAAGACCGATTCACATCTACCGAAAATAGATTCTGATATAAAATGTTATATGTTAGATATACGTTTAAAACTGACTTAGAAAAAAAAACAATTTGGATGTCTCCACAAAATAAAAGTGTTTGGGATTTGCAAAAATCTTTTCTTGAAAGAGGTTTACGAAGTGGTTCCATTTCAATTTGTACTTAAATGTTTTGGTTTGAAAATTGTACTTGTACTATGTCCAATACGCGTCTGTTTGATGCGATTCTTGTACTATCCAAGACGTGTCATCACTATCTCGTCTATGAAATCGGCGTATTTTTATAGCTCTGTGGATAGCCGCAAATATTGTAAATGTATGAATCGTGTTGAGTATACGCTGCTTTATTGGAAAGTGGCTCTTTGCTGTAAGCTGTGTAAGCAGCTTACAATATTATGTAACATTTACTATATCGCAGTCTGCTTATATTTGAATTATTCATCTATCAGTTTGTTTTAATAACCAACTTTAAAAGGAAGGTGTTTTCAATTTTTTTTTCTAAAATACGCTTGCGCTTGACAACAACTTGCCTGAGGTTAAACAATGAAGTGGTCTACGATGGCAAGCGCTGACTCAGTGTACTGATACACACGTGATTACGAGTGATTAAAAGTGAGACTGCCGAAATAGAATTACGCTGGTGTATCGAATTAGAATTCCGCTCCATAATAATATGTAAAAACCAGTAGCAGAGAGTAAAGGATTTTGATGATCTGTGGAAAAAACAAACTACATTCTAACGGATTTAATCGGGGTTTATTTTAGATTTTATCCCGTTGTCGGTCAGTGTGTTCGGGCCGAGTCAACGTCGGCTGTCTGGTCTGACAGTTGACATCGCAGAGCTGTTAGAGTGAATGATATCCTAAATCTATGGAACGAAGAGTTGTTTGAGTTGAGAAGTTCTTTGTCTATGTTAACTGTAGTTCTTTCGAAAAAGAATAAAGACTACTGAGTTTTTTTGGCAGTGTTTCTCAGTAAAGTTGCCAGTCATTCGCTACACGGTAGGAAAAGAAATTGGAACATTTTTATGTAGAAAAATAAAGCATATACTGTTAATAAAGCATATAAAAATACTGTTGGACACTGTGCGGGTTGGGTGTCCGCTGGCGAATCAAGAGACTAACTTGAGACGCCAAAGTCGTGTGCGCGGTTTACCCACCTGTCATCTTAATTTTACATATTGAATAGCCTAGGATCCTATGACAGTTTAATACTAGGATAAGTAGGGTAATCCGGTTACTGTTTAAACTCTAGATATTAGGTAGGTGCTTATCAGTGTAACTACTGACCGATTTTGGATAACTAAGTTGGTATAAAAGACCATTCTGACACATTACTCATGGTTTGTCCGTTCACCGAAACTACTTCTGATTGGGGTTTCCTCTCGTTTAAAGCCCCTATTATTTGTCGATCGAAACCGCGAACTTATATTTTAAAGGCGAGGCCGATACCGTTGCGTCACCGCAGAGATATCTTGTTTATGAATACAAAAAGTAGGTACGTTATTGCCATTAATATTCAAACATTCTAAAAAAATATAGCGTAATAGCTTAACGAAATTCTTCGTAATTATTGTACCTACCTATTATTGCTTTCTGTCAAACCCAAACTATCTCCATACCAAATTTCATCGAAATCAGTTGAGTAGTTTAGGCGTGAAAGTGCAATTCTGTCTGTCTGAAAGAGTTACTTTCGCATTTATAATTTTAGTAGAGGTTTAACTGTCTCAGTGGTCGAGCAGTAAGCGTATCTTAAAAGCCGCCAAGTTCGATTCCAGAGTCAAGCAAAAAGGACTTATCTAATATACTTAGAGAGTCTTAGTTGCAGCTCGTCTCGCATTACGTATGAGACCTAAACATAGCCCGCAGACAGTGGGTGATAGTTACCTCTGCCTGCACCTTCGGATAATACAGGCGTGACATTATGTTTTTTATGTAAAATATTTCTTCAATCATCAAATATTAAATTGTATACGATTAAAACATCTGCATCACCTTTGACTTTGAGCTTTTCTCCGTAACATTAATAATTTAATGTGTTAGGTACTTTAGCTAAGTTAGACTGTGGCACACTAAAAGATATAATTTAACACAGTGTAGGTAAACTCGTGATCCAGCGAGCGAAGTTTAAGTCGAGCGAAATGCTGCTTTTATTTAGACACTATGTCTAGACTAGATATACCTCAGGGTTGTCACTTACTTTTTTAACCCCTGACGAAAAAGAAGGGTGACGGAACAACAATAGAGGTGACGACAAATTATTAAAAATCGTATTTTAATTTGTCTTCCAGTAAGATTCTAACAAAATTTTAGATAAATATTTTTACATTCACAAAAAGAGCATAGAATGCTTGGAATTACTTTATCTTTAGTAAGAAGTATTATTTTTATTACATATTTTCATTTTTAGTCTTTTATAGTTTCTTATTTTTGTTGAGTTCGTTTTTTAGGTAATATTTCGGTATATAGCGACTGAAAGTTACATAATACCGTATGTTATAGCATACAGTAGATGCCATACTTAACACAAGAAGGCCGCAAGCCTCCAGACCTTGGTTAAATATTCAAAAGGCTCTGTTGAACACATTTGTATCAGTACATTCACAAATTTATATTCAAATTGCTTCAAATTTATGTAGGTACCAATGGCGAAAAGTCCATAGAGGTCAATTCCAATCGGCTTCTCTTAAGGAATTGATTAATATCGTTTATATCCTGAAAATTATGAATCGCCTAAGACTTTTAAATAGCATCAAAAATAAGTACCTATAAAATGAAGGTGGTGTTCGCCATTGAAACATACGGTAAAGGTATTGAAAAGGTATTATTTTCTTAAGTAAGAACGTTTTTGCACTGGCTTCCCTTTTCCAGATTTCCACCCTTCGCCACTGGTAGGTACTCGTATCAATCTTACAGAAAGGAATTAAAAAAATATATACTTACTAATTTATTAAAATGTAGACCGAAATTATCTTTGCAACGACGTTGGCGACAAAGAATTCTCCCAAATTTGAAGAGACCTTGGAATTAACCCATGAAACTACTAGCATTGCAGCGATGTATAGCAATGCTAATTCCTTGACTGTGATGTAAGCCTATTGTAAACACAGCTCTATAGGCACGCCAAGAGATAAACGCAAAAATGTTATCACTAAAATAAATTGTATTTATAAATGTTAATAAAACAAGTTAATAAATAAAGCCAAAACCTGATTGCAATGCAGAAAAGAGAAAAATATTACTAAAAATGTAAAAGAAGAAACTGACTGACTAACATATCAACGCAGAGCCCAAACCGCTGGGTCTGGAGACTCCAAATTAGGTTCTTTATGGGGTCTAGGGGTGCACTAAGAAAGGATTTATCAAAACTCACCCTTTAAGGGGGTGAAACGGGGTTCCAAAGTTTGTATGGAGAAACAAGATTAGTGAGATCAATTTCGTGGGCGAAGCCGCGGGCGGAAGCTAGTTAATAAATAAAGCAAAAACCTGATTGCAATGCAGAAAAGAGAAAAATATTACTAAAATATAGCAACTAGACAGCTTTGGTTTAAAATATGTAACAAACATTTTATCCTATCAACGACACTTGGGTTATTGAAACAAATCTAACTTTCCTTAGCTGTTAGCAATCCATTTAGCAGTTTAGGCGATAGGTAGAAAGAATGAAATGAATGAAATGAATGAGTGAATATCAGATAGATACGCGCGAAAAACATTAAAGTTTTTAGGCAGATATGTAAATAATTAGTAATCCTAATAGATATCGAGGTGGTGGAGTATTTTGAAAATTAATAAAACAGTATGCTTATATTCAATCAATCGAGAACCACATACCTGATTACAACACAGCAAACAGTTATAACTGCATTGATAGATTCCAATACACATAACACTACCAAATAAAGTCAGTGCGGTATTTTCAAATAGATGAATCAAGCAAAAAGTATGATCTTATCTCTTAGTTCGCGTTAAGTGCTATTACTTGCCATGATGAGCGACAATTTGCTATAACATCGAGCGCACATTCACGAAGAATTAGAACTACGATAGATTCCTGACAGTTAACGTCGCCATTTTGTAAAACTACCACAAAATGGCCGCAGGAAGCTATTCGGCTGCAATGAACATAAATTTTAACTTAATGTCATAAAGTAATCGAGTGTTTCAAAATTAAATAAGTAGTAAAGAAGTAACACCCCAATATTCTCCAATATTAATGGCAGAACTTGATTTTGAACGCAGCTAAGAGGAGATTCAGCTCCCAGCAATAAAACGTTTTCTAGAAGATTCGTTAAAATTAACAACAATCAAAGCTATATTAAAGCAAACTTAAACTATTAACTCGTACTGAGGTAAGTAGTTAAAATTAACTATTCTATTGTAGATAATAACTAGTTGCAAATTGCTTCGCATTCAGTGAATATTAAATTAAATTGAATGGTATTCAATTTGAAATAGCTGCGGTTAACATTCAAATAGGTATTAGTAAGATTTCCATTATAAAGAGGTGTTGTATTATACGCAATTTTAGTTACGAAGGCGTTGAAAACATTGGTTTTGTTTAGTATTGTCTTAGATTTACAAGAATAGCACACATTGAAATAAAAAGTAAAAGAAAAGTGTAAAAAAGTGTAATCCGTTAAAAAGTAGTTTTATTTCAATTGGTTTTGTTATTCGAATATATTGTCCGAATATATATGTATAATCATTCCAAAACACTACTAAATGTCCACCCATCAGTGGGTAATAATTTTTTTCACCGTATGAACAAGTTTAAGCCGCAACTCATATCTTAAATGAAATTGTGCAACCCTCGGGCGAGAGGAAAACCATTCCGTTAGTAAAAAGTAACTGCAAAAATTGTATCAGATATTACATAGGATTTACGAGTAATATTAATGTTAGGAGAGATGGTTTGTTTTTCTATTTTAAGATTTACCAGTTGTTAGTAAATTTCGAAGAGACATAGAACCTCTTCGTTAATCTCTGCTGTCTCCGGCTTCGCTTGGAGGATAGTCGATAATCTAACTTTCTTACTCCTAATATCCTTCAGACAGTTTACGTGTCCTGAGAGTTGATAGACTAGAAGTAGGCTTCAACTTTTTTAGGCAACTTCAGACTCCGCAGTCGAGAGCCTCATACTACTGCCACATTCTAACCGAAAATCATTTGTTATCGCGAGTGAATCGGTATATTAGGCGAGCGCGTCCCATCGTAGACTACATCATTGCTTAACATCAGGCAAGTTGTAGTCCCACTTCAACCCTTTTTAGTGCCCCACTGTTGGGCACGGGTCTTCTCTCAACTCTCACAAAGAAAAAATATAAGACCACTTGAATTCAACTAGAAATGTCACTGATTTTTGCAAAATGACGCCCAATAGTCTTAAAATGTCGCCTACTCTAGCATAAGTGCTTGATTTAGTTAAGACCACCCTCGCCACTTTTTTGTGGGTTAACTTAACAATGCGTCAATCACAGGGACTGGATCGACCGTTAATCCACGCGACAGAACTAAATTGTACTAAATTGATGAACATGAGTTTGCAGTTTCACTCAAATCACTTTACTTAGTAAGATAGTTTTGCTTTTTGTCGAAGTTACTTAAAAATAATTTAGAATATCTTTGCAAAAGATCGGAAATATACCATCTTTTATCTTACTTATACCGTCCCACTGCCGGGCAAAGGCCAATCTGTATCGAAATTTTAGAAAAATTTAAGGTACGCGTTTAATACTCAATGCTCAATCATTTATTGCATTTCCATAATGTGTACACAGATGGTAAATTACATTGGATAAGATCATTATGGACCCTGTCGGGCACAGCAAAAAAGGCGTGAACAATTTTAGAGAGGCGAGTACAATTTTAAATTGTTGTGGTTACACTAACACAAATTCTACAATGCAATATTTGGATTATTCTTTAATAACAATATTAAAATATTAGTTAGGTACAGTAATATTATAATAAATAATAATAAATGAAATATGTTTATATTGTGTATCAGTACAGTACTTAAGACTTCAAAATAATTAAATGGATGTCATATTATTATTATTTTCTCTCTGCCGAGGTATGTACATTATGCATGAACAGTTTCTATGCATAAACTGTTTGTTTGTTTTGTGTGTAGCTTTTATTTACGTGTACATTTAATTTTGTAACGACTCTCTAACTTTTTGTAATTGTGTGTGAGCATGTAAAAATGTGTTGCACGTGGTTACCTCGCCTCCCTCCAACACTGACAGAAAATATTTAGTACTAGAATTTTATTTATTTTATTTTTATTCTTCGATAGGCTGGCGCTTGACTAATCTTTGCCTGATGTTAAGCAATGACGCAGTCTACGGTGGAACGCGCCAGCCCAGTACTCGTGATTACGAATGATTATCGGTGAGAAGGTGGCAGTGGAATGAGCCTCCTTATTGTAAGAAACCTTAAAGGAGCAACAATTCCGACCCACCCTCACTGCATGGTGTCACCAGACAGAAATTGTTTACATCACTTCCCTTTAAAATGTTCTAAGATCAAATGCAGCTAGACTATCCTCAAAAGACCTACTATTTATTTGTACTTTTCGAAAAAAGACTAAGTTTCTCAGAATACGAGTTCTACTTAATTGAGTTCGTCATTAGTTAGTATACTCCTTTTACTAATTAAATACCCAGGAGCGGTACATTTTAATGTCATGTTACATACCCCACTGTGCAGAAAACATTTTTAAGAGTACAATAATGTTATAAATACGAAAGATTTTATTGAATTGATTCGCTACAATGCTACCCGACCGATTTAAAAAAAAATCTTTTATCGTTCGCCCAAAAACGTGTCAGGCGTCTTTGATCTAATTGATTGGAACAAAGTCAATAATATACCTTTATCATTATTTATCGGCGTATCCAACATCAACTGTTTGGTGAGTGGTCACTAACCATAGCCGGAGCATGCCGGAGTATCACTTCAACCCTTTTTTAGTGTCCCACTGCTGGGCACGGGTCTTCTCTCAACTATCTTACTAGTTGAGAGAGTTTAGGCCTTAATCCACACACGCTGGCCAAGTGCGGGTTGGTGGATGTCGCATGTCTTCTAATGATTAGTTATTAGACATGCCGGTTTCCTCACGATGTTTTCCTTCACCGATATTGAGCAGCGGCGATGAAACAATTCACACAAAAATGTGTGGGCACGACTGGGATTCGAACCCGCGACCTTATACTTCTAAGGCGAGTCCCGTGCCACTGCGCCACCGCTGCCGGAGTATATTGTCACGTTATTACTACGTGTGGCACCCGAAATATTTACTCTACCCAAAATACATTTGTAGAAATAAAATAATTGTACTGCTGCCGTATTATGAGAGTTCAACGCGATTATGATTACGTTGAAAGAAAGGGTTAGTTAGGCAGGTTATAGGTACTATGCGTTTCAAATAAGAATAGGACCGAACTCGCGACTGACTTCATACCAAAAACCAAGCAAAAGTAGCGTCAACACAAAATATCCAAACACAAACAATAATATTAGTATACAATGTATAGAAAAGTAATTTCAGTAGAAAAATTTACGAAGTAGCTACATACAGCTATCTACCTAAGAAATTGTTGCGCATTCCGGTCCAAGATGGCGGATCCAGTCCTATTCTTATGTATTTGAAACGCATAGTACAATGGGTATATCCGCATTCCGTTCTTTCATCGGAATCAGAATCCCTTTAAACGAATTGTGGCGAATGGAACGTTGTCACTTTATAGTTTGTTTCCTACTACTCGGGATTGTCTTTGACTTTCCTCTCTTTTCCTTTTTCCGGTCCGTGCTTTGGGACAGAGAGACATGTACAAATACAAGCGTGTGAATACAAGCTAAATAGTAAAAGTAAATACAAACTCATAGCTTAGAATTACTTCTAGATATCTGTTACAAGCTTCCGCCCACGGCTTCGCCGGCGTGGTATTTGTTGGGATAAAAAGTAGCCCCAGACCATAATCTATCTCTGTGCTAAATTTCATTCAATTCCGTCCTGTAGTGTTTGCGTGAAAGAGTAACAAACATCCATACATTCTTACAAACTCTCGCGTTTATAATATTAGTGTAGATGTAATTTGTCAAAGAAGTCTCGCACCATGTACAAGTGTATGTGTGAGCAAATGGCAGTGTTTTATCATTTCCTGGTGTAGGGTACACCGCCGTTGGAGCCCTAGCTCAAATACCCCAAACACTTATAATACGCCAGCTTGATTTTTTTGACTACACAATTTTGAATGCTACGTTTTCCATTGTTCACGTGGACGAAGTCACGGGCGAAAACTAGAACCATATAAAAGGGCTTTGTTCAAAATTATATAAACTAGGGAGGGAAAACACTTATGGAAATTAAAAAAGTAAAACAATATCATAGATAAAGGCATTTCAATTACGTTAATTGAACGATTGTTGCGGGCGGGTATAGCGGTGAATATAAGAGAGGGTTCAGATTAGCGTTTAATACCTGCGGGATTAGACTGTGACAACTGTGAAAAATGACCGATCGTGCCGGTTTATTAAACGCAACAGGATTGGCGTAGATTGAAAACAATATAGCTTTCGACCAATCAAAATATTACGATAATTTCAGTCGTGTCGATTTTTACGATGGTTTGTGGAACAGCCAAACTCCCTTATTTATATATTTATATCCCTGTAGAGCGAAAATTTAATATCAATAAAATTACTTACAGCAGTTTATTAAATGAGTTAATGACTACCTAGTTTCAGCGGGTTATTCCTAGACCTCTAATTCTTTTTACATTTTACATCCACGATATGTATTAGAACTAAACATTCAAAGACATATGACATGCAAAAAATGCATCAACTTCCATGTGGCTGGCGTATGCAGTACGGACGGCAAGCTCACTCTACTTTGATAGATAAAAGAAGGCCCGTGCTCAACAGTGGGACTTACAATCATAAAGTTTATTTTGAAATGAAATGAAATGAAATGAAATGAAAATGAAATGAAATGAAATGAAATGAAATGAAATGAAATGAAAATATGCTTTATTTTTTTTGAGACGCGAGTCTACTTAAAAATAGTCCAATTTCTTTTCCTACCGTGCAGTGAATGACTGGCAACTACTGAGAAACACTGCCAAAAAACTCAGTAGGCTTTTTTTCTTTTTTAAATGAAGTACTTATATCTATTACATTTTGTTTGTTTATTGTGTTGAATTAGAGCGACTTAATTCCAAGCATTTTTATCCGTTACATAGTCTGAAATTTTATAATACGCTTTCTTACATAACGTAGATTTTATAGTAATTTTAAATTTGTTAATAGTCATTTCCCTAATATTATTTGGAAGTTTATTGTAGAAACGTATACACTGCCCGATAAAAGAGTTACTGATTTTGTGGAGTCGAGTATGATGTGCTACAAGATCGTTCTTATTTCTAGTATTTAAATTATGTATGTCGCTTATTTTTTTAAATTTTGTAATATTTTTATGCACATACAATAAATTTTCATAAATATATTGAGAAGAAGAGAAGAAATATATTGTTCACGAGTACGTGCAAAATTACGCTAGTCTGAAACCGCTTTTATTTCCGAACGTGGAAAAATGTTTCATAAACAGAGATGTTGTCTGCTTTTAACTAATGGTACTTAGATAGTTTATGGCTTTGTGTTTTTATTATATTGGCGTTTATGGTGAACAAACTCTTAGCTGTAGGAGCCACACAATTGCTTTGGTGGTGCACTAGTACGCGTGCTAATAACTGCGAGGTTCCGAGCAAAAACACTTTTTTAATATACCTACTTCACTTCAACCCTTTATAGTGTCCCACTGTTGGCCACGCGTCTTCTCTCAACTATCTTATGAATTGAGAGAGTTTAGGCCTTAATCCACACACGCTGGCCATGTGCGGGTTAGTGGATGTCACATGTCCTCGAATGATTAGTTCTTAGACATGCCGGTTTCCTCACGATGTTTTCCTTCACCACCACCATATTATAATATACTTAGAAAATCTTAATTAGGTCGAATTTTAAAATTGTACCCGTTGAATGGTCGAATCGCCCCTTAATACGTTTGGGGCCCAAACATAATATAACATTTTGGGGTAGGCGAGGTAACCAAGTACACACATGTAAAAGTTGAAGCATCTTTACAAATGTACACCTAAATAAAAGCTACACACAAACACAAAACATGAACAGTTTATGCATACAAACTGTTCGTGTACCTCGGCAGAGGGGAACGCGTGCAATACCAGTGAAGTGTTAAATTTTCTAAGAATGGGACCTCTGCCTATACCTTCGGGTCATACAGTCGTGACGCTATGTTATGAATCTATTAAAATACGTTTAGGTATTGCGTAAAACGACAACCTCCTACGCAGTCAGATAAGAATTACTTATGGATTCCAAAGTCCGATCCCATTGTTGGGACGGGCAGGCGCGGTGGCGTGGTCGGTAAGATATTTGTTTTTCACGCCACAGATCGTGGGTTCGATTCCCACACAAGTCAGACATTTGTGTGATGAACATGTCTGTTTGTCTTGAGTTTAGCTGTATTCGTGTATTATCTATATTTAAGTATGTATTTACAAAAGAAAAGTATTATATGTAGTATATTACCAGTTATCTGGTTTTCATAGTATAAGCTCTGCTTAGTTTGGGATCAGATGACCGTGTGTGTTAATGTCCTACTATATTATTATTATAGTTAAATCGTAGATAGTAGTTAATTAAGCTCGCCTATGTACGTGTGCTGTTTCCTATTTATAAATTGTTTATGCAAGTGTTTTTTGTACAGTAAAGAATAAGTTGGGAGAAGACCTGTGCCCAGCAGTGGGACACTAAAAGGGTTGACGTGGTACAGTTACTTTAGAATGTACTTTAGCATTACCCACTAGCAATTTGCTCTTTTGAAGTAACTAAACCCTGAAACTGTAGCTAATTTGGTAAACTTTTCAAACCGCTGACCGTTTCCAGGATTAAAAACCTGATCGGACAGCTTTCTGCGTAAAAACCTTAATGTGTTATTCAAAGGTTCTATGCTAAAGGGTTTACAAGACACAATAAAGATAGGCACTATTAAAATAAACTAAAAACTTGTAACGATCTCTATAAAAGTCATCCAGTTAAATTGTAGAAAAAATATTAGATATGTACAATTTACTTTTTTAAATCAATAACTATAAATATATCCAAATGAATGGCATTAATGTTTTGCAGTCCTTTTCATAAAAATCTTATAAGACTCTTTATTTAAAATGGACTTTGTCTCTTTCTAACTAGTATAAATGTCAAGGTGACACAAACACAAACGAATTATAAACCTATTTTAGCTATACGAAGCATATAAGATTGTTCGATACAATACGATCGAACACCGATTTGCTGATCTAGCGACTTAGCGACTTTACTTAGCCGCACACGATACCGTGCCCGACAGTGCATAATCCGACAGCAAACCGGGCGCATTCATTTTAGCTTCATTTTAACCATTCCCATCTCTTTAGCATAAAGTCACTTTTAGCAATAAATTTACAGTTCTACCTATCTAAGTCTTTTTACTAGTCTCCATCAGCCGTACCCTGTTGGTCACGTCTTCTTTAAAGACGTTTATGAATACGTGGGTAAGTTATAACAACTTTTATCAGAAATAAATAACGAACGACCAGTTTCAGAATAGACATCTTCAGGATAAGCGCTTTTAAAATTTTAATTAACCAAACAAGTAGGTAATTAATTACTTAAATTTATTGTTCAAAGTATCTTAATGGACCAAAAAATGTTTAATTAAAGTGTCCATCGAAAAAAATACAAGATTTAGAACCCTTTAGTTAATTAAAAACGAGTCGTTTGCGGTCCATTTACAGTTGCGAGGTAACTGTGCTTTGTTGTATGGTACAATCTGCGGCTTTATACCAACACATTAACGATCATATTCGCTTTACATGTTTATTTAATTTATTTATTCAAAATATAAGTATTACACAAAAAAATCATCCGTCGCCAACTGTACATACAGATTGTAGGCGGTGCGCTCATTCACAATTTATAATATGTACTTATACTATTGAATTATACCTACTATACTTAATTGCAATTTTATGCATGCATTTTCCTATTTGTTTTTTTTACTTACTTCCAAATATATGTTTAACTTTCCGTTTTAATTTCAGTTTACATTTAATTTTCTTTTCCTCCCTTAATATCTCATATTGGTTACATAACTCTGGCACTATATACTGTCTAGTCCTTTTACCATAATAATTATTTACTTTTGATTGCGTTAGCTTTCCAATTTTTGACGTTCTAACACTATATTTATATTTTTTCTTATCTTTGTATTCTTCTTTATAATATGATTCTAACGCTACAATACAATATTCTATGTACAATATTTCTTATAGAAAAAGGTCATGGTGTGACTTGTTTTGGTACGATAAAGGAGACGTTCAAAAAATGTATAGAGCCTGGGATTAAAATAATTGTAAATTTGAACAGCAATCTGAGTTACATATGTTAATAGAGCATAATTAATTAAATTTTTTGGTGTATTTAAAATAATTTTACACCCCCCCGTTTTTTTAAAAATTGAAATTGAAAATAAGAATCCATAATGCAATATTATGATTAATGCAATTGGCAACCCCATGGTCAAATGACATATGAGCAACCAAAAAAATCAAAATTATTTCGACGCTGTCAATCAAACTGATCAATGACAATGACATCATGACGTTTCCCGTAATTATATGTTGGCACATCTACTTCTCAATGCATCGGCTGTCATTTTATACTGTCATCACGTCCGTCTTTGAAGTCACCTGTCACTCGAGAATGTCATTATGAACGAACGAATGAACACCGAGCGCGGGGTGAAGCGGCCATCTTAGAATGGCTGACACTGCGCGTTGAACCGTTGTGGCGTCCGGTAGTGCAGATGCAATAACGTGCTCGGTGAACGTTGCGCTTTAATCCAATGTCATCTTAACGATCTGTAATTAACTGGTAGAATTAATGATTGTGCTATCGAGAGATTGGGGTGAAGTGATATTAATTTGCTGTAGTTATTTTATTGAAATACCGCCTTCTTACCCGATTATTCACGCCTACTTAAAGTTGTCTCCTAATCTTGATATTTTTAGTCCAAAAACCTTCGAAAGCCTTCATATATTTTTTTCCACGCGTTTTGTTATTACACTAATAAGATAACAAATATTTTTCGTCATAATTACATTAAGCTGCAGCTAGAATAATATTACAAGAGAAAAGTACTGTAACAGAATGCAATTATTGACGTGATTGCAATATTTATACTGCTTAGGAAACGGATAATTAAAGGTAATGTGCGTTTTGTTTTTCTATTACATTTTTTGATTTTTACAAAAATGGTTGCTCCTAAAATTCGTGTTTAGTTAAATTCTAACAGCTTATTAAATAAGCTTTCCAATGCGGTATATCACATTGGTGTTCAAAATTCTATCCCACTTTTGACCTCTCCTTTGTAAAAGTGCTCCTGGACTTATGGCCGAGACCGTACATGTAGGTACATTGACTATATTATTATGACATAGTAGAATAGTTGAACTATTTGGCAACATTTATAACATTTTTGTATTAAAACAGAAAAGTAAAATCATAGAGCAGAGAACAGGTACATAAGCCACGTGCTAATGGAAATTCCCCGTGATTTTGCGGCTGATACTAATTGATAGCGAACGATAGCGAATAAATTATACCCTGACTATGGAAAGGGTATTATTAAACTACCTCTTCATTAATCCTGGCAGTAATATGACTTTATTGAAATGAAACTATTTTATAACGGATTTTATCGCGGTTTATTTTAGATTTTAAAACCCGACGTTTCAAAGTCTTTTCAGACTTCATGCTCACGGGTGGATTAAGATATTTGACGTCCAAGCTCATTAATCACAATTATTACTGACTACCTAAAATATTATAATATTTAAGTATTATTAATCGCAATAAGTTTAGATGTCAAATATGTCCACCCGTGACCATGAATTCTGAAAAGACTTTAAAACGTCGGAATTTCAAATCTATAATAAACCGCGATAAAATCCGTTACAAAACAGTTTCATTTCAATAAAGTCATATTACTGCCAGGATTAATGAAGAGGTAGTTTAATAATATCCTTGTGTGATATTAACGTAAATTTAATAAAATACAATTGACTTAAGTTCTGAGTCACTATCTCGTTCATCATTTGTAAAGAGCGGTTATAAGTCGATATGTAAATACTCGTAATTAAATATTAAGCCAAATATTTCTTTTTAAAAAACTATTAAATTTACAGAGGCCTGTTATTTGTTATATTAATTTTCTAATTCTATAGGCCTAGCCGACTGAAATAAATTAATAAATAAATAAAAATAAAAGAAGGATTAGCAAACGATTGATACGTAGATTCATGTAGATTCCTATTTTTTTTAGATCTTTATGTGACTTTGTCAACCCAAGCTCTATGAATACCTATTCACTGACTTTGAGCTGAGTGGTATGGAGCGGAGAGGAACAGTGAAAAGTGTTTTCATTGAAGCGGGGCGGAGTGGAGCTAATCACGCTGGCTCGAGACCACATTATTCTACTTATTTTAAAATCTACTCAGTTCCGCTCCACTCCACTTACACTGTTTCCACTGATGTAGAGTGGAGATTTCGTAATCATAATTCGAGCACTGTGTTTGGCAAACACAGTGCGCTCCTCTCCACTCCACCCAGCTTCAGTGAAAACGCACTCTATAATAAAATAGTTCACATCTTTTTTATTAATAAAACTAATAAATACAGTGAAATACCTGGTAATACTCAAAGCGTTTGCCGCTTCAGCTTATGCTATACTCCAAACATAGCTGACTGGACAGTTCCAAGTTGAAGTTTGGAAAACTTTGCAAACCTCGCTTACCTGAAACAAGTCGAAAGAATGTTAATTCAATTACATTTAGAGTATTGAAGGAAAGTTGACAAAGTTTGGTAATAAACTTAGAAGGTTTTACCAAAGTACCTTCTTTCATACTTAGAAATATAGAGGTTGTTAAGGGTAATTCGCTATGGCTATAGTTTCATGTAAATTACTAATAACATATACCTAACTGGTATTATTACAAAATTATAACCTTGGTGCCTTTGATACCTTTTGGAGAGGTTTTATTTAATTAACTAGCTTCCGCCCGCAGCTTCGCCCGCGAAATTGATCTCACTAATCTTGTTTCTCCATACAAATTTTGGAACCCCGTTGCACCCCCTTAAAGGATGAGTTTTGAAAAATCATTTCTTAGTGCACCCCATAAGGAACCTATGTGCCAAATTTGGAGTCTCCAGACCCAGCGGTTTGGGCTCTGCGTTGAGATGTCAGTCAGACTGTTTCTTCTTTTATATATTTAGATTACATATTTAGATTACAATCATAGCGTGTCAGCGAGTGTAAAGCAGCGGTGGCGCACCGTTATTGGCCTCACCTTTGAAATATATGGCCGCGGGTTTAATTCATGGTCGAATTCACATCTTTGTGTGAATTGTTTCATCACCGCTGCTCAATATCGGTGAAGAAAAACATCGTGTGGCATGTCTAAAATATTATTAGATCCAGTACCTGTGACATCCATTAACCCGCAATTGGGCAGTGTGTAGATTAAGGCCTAAACTCTCTCAACTCGTAACTCGTCATAGTTGAGAGAAGACTCGTGCCCAGCTGTGAGCTGTGTACCACAAACCCTCTGCCCGAAACAGCGAGTGACGGATTTCTTCAAAAGAAAAAGCAATATGTTGTCTCTAACCACATGGAGCCCCATTCCACTGCCACCTTCCCACCGAAAATCATTCGTAATCACGAGTGAATCGGTATTATGGGCGGGCGCGTCCCATTGTAGACTACATCATTGCTTTACATCAGGCAAGTTGTAGTCAAGCGCGAGCCTATTGCAGAGTAAAAAAATTAAAAAAATATATATACTTATCTACATGTCCTCATAAGAAATTCTATTGATCTGAAGGCAGACACTGTGGGATAGAGAACTGCTCATATAAATTCCGTTAAGTCATTGCGTACGTGTGTGGGATCGAGATGCGAATAATGAGACGATTATAATTTGAGGCTGCCAAGAAAAATGACATTTACAAAATTTATTTTGCTTGTCACTTACTCGTCCTTACATGAGAGAGCTCCGTGAGACATCAATAATAAATTAGAAAAGTCTTAGAGCATGTAAACAACAAGCACCTACCTATAATAATGAATTGAGATCCACGAAATTAGAATCGACTACTAGCTCTACATGAGGTATAATTCACCTATGTCTACACATCATCGTCATAATTATCTACTTGTCTTTAAAATGCTATAATAATCGGTAGACGACCGTTAACATCAATCGGCTGTATTTGACAATTATCACGTCACTTCGAGGCAGGCCAGCCTAGCTGCAGATAGTCAAAAGTACAAATCAGTAGAAAAAAAATCAAAAACTAATAAACAATAAACAAAAAAAAAACAATTTATATTAAATACAAATTTTAATAAAAGTCTTAAAATGTATGAAGGCATGTTTCTTTTTCAATTTTTATATATATATTTTTGTACTTATTTATGAATGGTATATGTATAGGAACTCGAGAAATTCATCAGAAATTCATCTCCGCTGCTCAATATCCGTGAAGAAAAACATCGTGGGGAAACCGGCATGTCTAAAAACAAATCATTCGATGACATGTGACATCCACCAACCCGCACTTGGCCAGCGTGTGTGGGCCAAACTCTCGTAAGACAGTTGAGCAAAATATACATCAATTTGTTCTTACACGCAGTGTCAGTTTTATTTTATTGGTAAAATAACTTGGGTACTTAAATCAAAATGATTCTACACAAAATAATCTAAATAACACACACTAAAAAGAGTTGAAGTGACTCGAGAAATACTACAATTGCGACAGATTATGTACTGTGTTCATAATTGCGAAGATAAGGATTTCTATGAAAGATTTTAAATAAAATCTACAATGACGGGTCAGACTTATTTAATTACACCCGTGTGAAGTCGTGCAGCTTTGCCCTGGCAAAGAGGAAAGTGTAGAAAATACACGACAGCTTTAAAACAACAGAAGCTTTTTCGTAATTTCTACTTCAATTTTCGCTTTTAAAATGAAACAGAAAATTGCAGTGTTGCGAACTTATAAATACATAGCTAAGTTTTGACAATTTATAAAATCGTCGCACGAAAATACGAAAAGTATATTTCAAAGTTTTTCCCGGGCGTAAAACTGAAGAAAATATTTAAATTGTATGGAAACTAGAAATGTTTTTGACGGTTCTTTTAAAGCCTCGACGAAGGTTTAATACCTAGTGACGTGTGTATATTATACAAGTTTGTAGCAGCGTCGCGTTTCAAAAAATAAAACTCTGCTATGCGGTTTCTTTTATTTCAAAGTTAGTTAGTTAGTTTTTTTTTATCTCTAAAGGTTTTTGCATCAAGTTTACATTGTAGGTTTAACCATGTTAATCATAGACAAGATCTATTACCTAATTAAATGTTATCAAAAATTATCGAAACGTAAATATATAACAAAAATGGGTACCTACCAGTGGCGAAGGATGGAAGACTGAAAAAGGGAAGCCGGAGCAAAAAAGTTCTTACTTAAAAAAATAATATAATCTATTCATCACTGATCGTCGTTACACTGGATGTTGTACTTATTTTTGTTACTTAATATACATATTATTAAGTATGTGTGATATAGACCGTTTCCTAAAGGGAAGCCAACAGAAATCAGCTTGTATGGACTCTTCGCCTCTGGTAGCTACCAATCAAGCAAATTTTTCGGATCTTAGGCCTCTGTCATCTTATTATTTTGGGCTGAATGCAAATGATTGCGTTATCTTTAAAAACTTTGCTTATTAAAAATATTATTAATATAATATGATAATAAACAACCCGTTAAAAATTTAAACTTTAATTATTAACACCTTGTATAATTACTGTGACTAGGTTTCGAGAACTCTGAACGAGTAAACTCAAAGTGAAACTTTGCGTAAACCTATTTGAAGTTACAAATCAGTTAGGCCTACTTGCACGTTCCTGATTTAGCAGAACTAACTCTTAGTTAATTTCTAACTCAGGGTTAAATAAATAATTTATCTTGCACCATCAAGGGTAAAGACTAAACCCAGAGACAATTTTTTAGATATTTAACCCGCCGATGAATGAGGTTTAAGTCGGTTACCCTTGTAAGTATAATGTCAAAATAGAAAATTCTAATTCTTATTCTTTATTGTATACAAAACACTTACATTATACAATTATAAAAAGGAAACAACAATGTACACAGGCGAGCTTAATGAAATGAAATGGAATGAAAATTAAATGAAAACATGCTTTATTTTTTTTGAGACGCGAGTCTACTTAAAAATAGTACAATTTCTTTTCCTACTGTGCAGTGAATGACTGGCAACTACTGAGAAACACTGCCAAACAGCTCACTAAGCTTTTTTTCTTTTTTAGATGAAGGACTTATATCTATTACATTTTGTTTGTTTATTGTGTTGAATGTAGAGCGACTTAATTCCAAGCGTTTTTATCCGTTAGATAGTCTGAAATTTTATAATACGCTTTCTTACATAACGTAGATTTTATATTTATTTTAAATTTGTTAATAGTCATTTCCCTTATACTATTTGGAAGTTTATTGTAGAAACGTATACACTGCCCCTTAATTCAAATATGAATTTTCTACCAGCAAACCTCAAGTAGAGAAAACTTGTGGAATGGGTAAAAGTAAATAAATACCACGAGACAATACAGTTAAAATAAAACGTCACCAAATATCACACAATGACGAACTGACACGATGTATAATTACAATAACACTGTAGCGTAAAATGAACAGATTATATAGGTTTTGTTTGTTGTTCCTTTATTTATCTTTGGTCGGTTTGCAATACACATTCACTGTTCCCAGTTAAAAAAAGAAATGTCATGTTAGTTAACCCAGGGTTATTGTGTACCTGGGGGGTTTTAGTAGGTACCCTTATGGTGTCCTACATACCCCCTGCCTTGCGCCCACTTGGGGGTCGGGGGATCTATAAAAGATTTTCCACCTGAAAAAAAGCGCTGTAGTGTACGGGTGCAAGGCAAAATAAGAGTTAAAATGTAACTTATAACCCCGAGTATACTAATTCTACAACTATTTATATAACCCGAGTATTTCGTGCAAGTGGGCCTTAAGAGAATTACTGCGAATCAAAGTTCCGCGACCCTGCTAAATAGCTTATCTTTTGCAAAATCATTTGCAAATAACCAACTTTAATGAGCAATTAATGATAATTTTCTAAGCTGAATTAATTATAAAGTTTTAGAGGAAAAGGGGAAGCAAAAATGTGTCATGAAGTATTGTTACTCATTTACTTTTTCAATTAATTTTAAGAGTGCCTTAATGACCAATTAATAGCGAAATGTTTTACTTGAACACAATTTGAAGTAGGACGAAAAGTCCTTCGTTTGAATTTTAATTTGACCAAATAGGTACTTTTGCATTTTAATCATAGAAAAATATTATTAGCAGTTCAATGTCAAATCCTTAATTCCTTACTAATAGTATAAATGCGTAAGTAAATCTGTCTGTCTGTCGCGCTTTTTTCTTTCGAAAAATTTCTTTTAAATGAAATTTTGTACGGAGATTGTTTGAAACCCGCAAGCAAAAGGTGCAATCACCTTCTAGTACCTATGGTGTCACCAGATATACCACCGGAACACTTTTTCTGGAGGGTGGGGAGGGTACCACAAGTTATTAAGTATTTTATAGCGGATTTTATCATGGTTTACTTTAGATCTTAGCAACACCATTCCAAGGATGATCCGCGAGGCTATTGAAATGAATGGTTGGAATATATAACCTGCTTGGGACCCCGTGCTTAATTTACTTGTACCAAAACTCAAGCAAAATCTACGCAGAATTCAAGACACTGTGAGCTCAGTTTGCATAGATTAAAAATATAATGTTTATAAGTACCTACGTAGGTGTAGTTTGATAAGTTGGGGCGTCAAAAACCTCAGTCTCCCCGAGACGATGAAATCAGAAAAGACTTTGAAACATCGGGATATAAAATCTAAAATATACCGCGATGAAATTTACTATAAATTATTTTTATTCCAATGTTTAGGCAACAGCTTGGTATCTTTGTAAGTTAACTGTGACTTAAAGGTAAGCTTTCCTTAAGTACTAAACACATACACTTAGTAAATAAACTCAAATAAAACTGTCAAGACCGACATTTGGGGATGACAGGCGTATCAAAGAGCATATATCTGGAATATTGGATATTTTCGTACAGAAAGAAGGCTATTATATTTTCATCCCTGAATAAGGAACTATTGAATAAAATATTGAAGGGCCAGATATTCATTCATAGCAGTTATTCGACCCGAGCACGCATTCAAGCTTAATTTGGTATGAGAGATAACTTGTTAAAATATTATATAGAAATGGCAATTAAATAGTAGTAGAAGCACTTTGAAGGTTGAGTCACATTCGTCTAAATCACCACACGTTGTCCCTGGATGACAATAAACTGGTGATAGACTTTGACTGTGGTAAGTGATCACCCAGCAGACAAAGCCGCACTGCTAAGCGGCCTTGCCGTGTTCCGGTGCGATGTCTGGTGACACCACTTGAAAGAGAGGGTCAGAATCGTTGCTCCTATGTATTAAGGAGCCTCATTTACTGTCACCTTCTCACCGAAAATCATTCGTAATCGCGAGTGAATTTGTATAGGTACTGGACAATGTAACTTTCCAACTCCTCCTATTATCTTTCTGATTAAATTCGTGCGGGATCCAAGACAGTTTAGGTGTCTCCGGGATTTGGCCGGGTTCAAATGCCGAGACTTTTCAAGGCGCCGTTGTCGATCTTGACTTACAGGAGCAGCAATGGCGGACTTGCGATGGTGGGTTAAACAAGGTACTGGGCAGGCGCGTTCAATCGAAGACCTCATCAATACCTCATCGGACAAGTTGTGATCTGTTTCCACACATAAAAATAATGCGTAGGTACCTCTTATCGTCTCCTGTCGATGGATATTTCACTGTAATAATATCGCTACCTATTCAGTATTGTCGGTAACAGTACAAACGTAATTTTGATTTGACCTACCAAATGTAGAAAATCAGTAAATTTACAGTTATCTATCGCTACTTAAATAATAATAATAAGTATTTGTGTTTCAGTTATAATCATTATAAATATACCCATTTATTTACAAGATAATGGTAATACGATAAACAATAAAATTTAAAAATTGAATATCAATCTCAATATTAACCGGACCAGTTATATCACCAGGCAAATCTCATTACCCATGCATTTCGGTGGGACACAAAATAACCTCACAGAAAGCTAATTAATATCTCTGCCAATGATTACATCACCTCCATAATCAAAAATATTCACAAAATGTTTCGATGGAAATAGATTTATTTTGTGTGCGGACAAATTCGGTTTGCACACCCCACGTGCTCACCCAACTGACCTCATAGACATTGTCCCCTAATGTAACAATGACAATCACAGACAAAAAACCTAAATGACGCTGACGTCTTATAAGTTTGACAACTGACAGGCCTTACACTACCACAAGTGACACCAAACCGTCTGATTAGGCAACAGTTTGCTACGTTTAAAGGTTACACGCTACGACATATGCCTAAACTAATGCCTAACTAATGCGTCGAAAAATTGCTCCATGTGTAAAAGTAATTAAAAAAAAATACCCGATGCATTTAGGTAACTAAACATTTTCCAATCAGTATACCGATAACACCTATAAATTGACTTTAGAATCCTTGAAAATTGGAATAATTTATCTCGAGTATAGAGACATACATCTTGTCCTGAGTCCTGACAGATTTATTGGTGTCTGTATAACCTTGACCTTCGGGAGTAGATTAGCTCAAAACCTTCTTGAGAACTCAGAAAAGGAGCGGTGGCACTGCGGTATCAGTCTCTGTTTTAATAAATTATGTCGCGGGTTCCATCCTGCCACACATCTTTGTGTAAATTACTTCATCGTCGCTGCTCTATATTGATATGTCAAAGAACTAATCATTCTAAGACATTTGACATCTGCAAACCTGCACTTGGTACCGCAACTGATTGGGTAGATTAAAGTCTAAACTCTTTCAACTCCAGATAATAAATAAATGAATGAAATTCATTTTCATTCAACAACTACACTCAACAACATTCAACTCTAGATAGTTAAGAGTCCCTTGCATATTGATGGTGCAAGGAAACCCGCATATCATTTGGTGACTGGTTCACCTTTGTCCGTAATACACGTTTATCTTTTAATTTGAAAACCCACATCTGTTCCCCAGATGGTGCAAATCAGGTGACAAAAAACTGATAGTCGTTTTTGGCCGTGGTTAGACGTGGTCGGCACTTCAGCTTGCTAATCCAGTGACATAGCACACTCTCGATTAATCTAGTTCTCTATCGGATCACATTACTGCGTATTCTATCATCTAGAAAAACTATTTTCCATAGTTCGCTAAGCGACTTTAAATATTTAAGCTTATCATGTTTCTAACTCAATTTTTGTTATCCCTTTTGTCCGGGGTTAATTAATAACAAACGTTTCCTAAAGATAAATATTTTATTAATTAAGAATAACACTAACTCATCTCGTCTTTGCAATCATAATAAAGGGGTAGGATAAGCACTTTATACCTCTTTATAAAGGTTAAAACAAAACACATATTATTTACACAAATTACCTCCCACCATAAATTTACATAAAATATGATATTCTCCAAAAAGTAAAAAGGTCAGAAAACTAATTTGAATACGATTTCCAGCCAGAATTCGAAAAACAAAGAGTTAATAAAACCTTTTTCCGAACGATATAACGAAACGAAAATATTTATTCACAACATGAATGCGAAATCATAACTCGACCAACCAATCATACGAATAATAGAAACGAAATATACTTGTAGGTACCTACAGAGTAAGTAATCTTTTGTATTAGACCCCACGGTGCTGTCTTTGTCTATTTCAGTTAACCATTAGATTTATCTAAGTGTAGTTTTGTGTAATCAAGCTACCGAAGTTGATTAACAGATTCAATATGACAGAAAATCTTAACACAAAAAGATTGCTTAATGAGTTTGTCATTTTGGTTTCAGTATAAACGGAATCCTAACACAGGGTGGTGAGACTGCTTTTTCATCCACGGGTGCGTTACGCTACGTTGCTGTGGATACGTTTAACATTCTCAAAAAATCCAATCAGCAATGTCTACATTTTTTCACAGACCTTAGGAAACGGTTCTTAATTCGAGTGATACCAAAATATTTTTTATATATGTACACCGATTACGCTGAAATTCATGATGATTTGCGTGATTTTCCTTTAGTTTGATGCGAAATATAGATTATATACTATTAATATGTTATTTGGTCCCATAGATATTTTTAGCATCAATGGAAATGATTTCGTAGATTCGTACCTAGTTTAGTTCCCACCACCATGCGAAAGTCTGTCTGTCTGTTTATTGGGCTTTCGCGCGAAAACTACAGAACCGATTTGGATGAAATTTAGTATGAAGATATTTTGAGACCCGGGGAAGGACATAGGATAATTTTTATCCGACTGCGCAAAAAGAGGTAAATGGTTTAATGCCATAACTGTCATACGCGCGGTCGGGAAGCTAGTACAGAAACGCACAGCATATTAATTATTAAACTTGGTGGAGAAGCATCTTTGTAGGGCACCTATTTTCGGTGTAAAGCTTGGCGAAATCTTTATTAACGCGAACTATATCATTGGCCAAGCTAATTCCGATTAGAAATATTCGATTAAAGACACGCGGCCAGGCAAAAAAAACTTGTTTTTAAATAGGTACCTAAGTAGCTAGACTTATAAGTACACGAATGCATTAAAGTGATTTATTAAAGCAGTTTGAAATACTACCAACACATATGAATATTGAACATACCTTACCAGTTTTTGTATGAATACATAACGATATATTAATTCGATTCGATGTCACATCGATATCTCGATTTCATTTGTTATTCGAACTTTTTGCAAAACCTTTGAGTAATCGATATTAAACGTTACTCCGTAAGTAATAGAGTTTTGTTTTCAATAACATTTCCCCAACCATTTGTCTTTAAGTCACGTTGAGCGTGTTTAGCACGGTAAGTGAAAAAGTAAGGGCAACATAAACTGCCAAAGCTTGCAATAAATCAACCTGTACCCTTATTATGACTTTTCTTTAACACGCTATCCATACTAATAGATTGCAAGCCGTAGAACAATTTATCTGATGAAATTACCTAGAGTGAAATATGTTTGGAAGGCTGTTCTTTTCAGCTTACCCACACTGTTTCACTGCTAAACAAAACCTCCCTCATCTTCTTCCGTCTTTTCCTGTTACCCGCGGCTTATGGCCTTTTTACACTTTCGTATGTATTTAGATCTTCCGGCCATATTTGACTAGGTCTACCGCGGTGATATTTACCGTCTTGCAGCACTCAGATGCTGTCAGAGATAGGCCTAAAAATTCACCTGATACTCACTGAGAGCCAAAACATATACTCGCGTTGCGGCGCCGCACCGCAAGAATCGGCAGCGCAACGCTCGTAGTGCTAGTACATTTTGTTTTTGTTTGTTGTATGTTATTTTTTTTTATAATTGTATTAAAGCGTAACGTCCACCGAGCACGTGTCTGCGTGCGCACTTCCCGACGATGCAACCGTCCATCACAAAGTGTCAGCCCTTCTAAGATGGCCGCTTCACCGTGCTCGGTGTTAATTCATATTGGCATTTTCGAGAGACAGCTGACTTCAAAGACGAACGCGATGAAAGCATAAAATGACAGCTGATGCATTGAGAAGTAAATGTGCTAATATATTCGTTAAAATTTGTTTCCTATACTACACTCAAGAAACATTACTACTATAGAGTTAACGATAGCGTAGCGAATCACTAAATCCTGAATCGATTACAGAGCCAATCTATTCAATCGATTGATCGAAACTTGATACCTCTATACCCGTTATTTACCGACCAGATTCTTTTATCGTCTTTATTGCCCTTGTATGTGTCAATAACGAACGGTTGAGGAAAAATAACCATGGTAACTTTAGTATGACAGCGGTCGTCTTCTCATATAACTGCATCGATAGTTAGTGGTAGGCGTGTTCGCATAATAACTGCGAGGTAAAAAAAAAATTTTTTCTAATGTAATCAGAAAATCTTAGTAGCTTAGCTATTACTATGGAGCGAACTATAACTTGCCTACGATGGGACGTGCTCGACCAATATACCGATTCACTTGTGATTACGAATGATTTTCGGTGAGAAGGTGGCAGTGGAATGGGGCTCCATATGGATAGAAGCCATATAGGAGCAACAATTCCGATCAACCCTCTTAAAAGGTGTCACCAGACATCGCACAGGGACACATCACTAGCTATAATGAGCTATAAGACGTATATGAATATGGGGATAAGAGTTTTAATCTCTCACAAAAGTGGTGTAGTCATAAATATTATAACACCTGCCACTCAATAAACATCACACAGTTTTCTTTTCAAACGAATTTTGTTTATTTACAAGACAACTGACGTGCTTATTCGTAACATTTAAGTGTACTCTTAAGGTTTTCAGATATTATCTATATGTCGGAGAAGTCATTAGTACGGTAGCAGACTTGACAGCGAGGCGGCAGCGCGTCGTATCGACACGCTTCGACAGAGTCTTACCTGAGGTCCTCACGGGCGACGAGTGAGGATTGTCGCTACACGAACTGTCCCCCAGTTCTCTACAGACGTCCGTGCGACCAACATCGGTCTAGGAACTGTCTTACCACTCGTTGTATTATTTTTACATTTCATAACAAATTAATAGTGTGATTAAGATAACTTTGTTGCTTGTAATCACACCCACTCAATAAGTTTTCTGGCAATGACTTTCCCTTTGATCGGCCCCCTGTACCGAAATATATATTTAAAACTTTTATTTAAAACTTCCACTTTTATTGTGCGAACTGCGAACTATTGTGGAATTCGTTGCCGGCATCTCTGTTTCCCATAGCTATAATCTACCTGTCTTCATGTCACGAGTGAATCGGTCTTTATTAGGTAAGCGCGTTCCATTGTAGACTGCAACATTGCTTTACATCAGGTAAGTTGTGGTCAAGCGCAAACATATTATAGAATAAAAAAAAAACTTGGTCTTGAAATGTTCGTGGAGGTCTAGGGAAGGTTTAAAGGTGAGAAAAAATATTTAGGTCTTTTTATTTATCAATTGAGGCAGTACGAAGTCTGCCGGGTCAGCTAGTTATAATATAAAATTCTTCATACATAGGATACTCTCTCTCTTTCTTTCCTAGATATACAAAAGAAGAAACTGACTAACTGATTGACTTCTCAACGGACTACCAAAACCGCTGGATCTAGAGACTCCAGATATGACACATTATAGGTCCCGTATGAGGTCTCGAGGTGCACAAAATTTTCCAAAAGTCACCCCCTAAGGGAGTTAAACGGTGACCACGTAGCCGAAGCCGTGGGCTGAATCTATTTAACTAATGAACCGTATTCATACAATAGCTACAATACACAGTAGGAACTTTTTAATATAGACGGGCCTGTGGTGTGGTCGGTGGGTTCGATTCCCACCCGAGACAAACATAAGTTATAAAGATTTATGTTTGTGTCGAGTCTGGGTGTAAATATCTATTATAAGTATATATTTACAAAAGAAAAGTATTATCCAGTCCAGTTATCTGGTTTCCATAACACAAGCTCTGCTTAGCTTGGGACTCGAAGACCGTGTGTGTTAATGTTGTTTTATTTTTATTTATTCTTTAAGTAAGGGTGTTTATCATTTATTATAGTATTGTCTTAGATTTACGCGAATATCACACATTTAAATAAAACTACTTTTTAACGGATTTTATCGCGGTTTATTTTTGATTTTAGATCCCGACGTTTGAAAAGACTTTGAAACATTGGGATCTAAAATCAAAAATAAACCGCGATAAAATCCGTTAAAAAGTAGTTTTATTTCAATCATTTATTATGTTACCCTGTAGGTATGAAACAATAGGTTTTCTTAGCTTTAGTACAAATAATTAATAATTATTAAATCATTTTAGTCATTTACACTAATTTTTAGTTCTACATAATACTAACAAAATAAATCGTGTGTATCCCTAATTAGCTCAGCCCTATGTGTATGTGACACTATTTTTCAATTTTTTTTTTACACTATCTATTAACTGCAACTGCAAAGCCGTGTTCCAAGAATGCACAAAGAATCAGCTGTGCATTTTGTAAGAACACGGCTAAATATATGAAGACCTTCATAATAATTGTTGACGTAATAAAATACTTCCGACTATCGGCTGACTCGAGAAAGCTATTAATATTTAATAAAATTAAATTATGTAAATTAACTGTAACACACCCACAGTTTCATTTAACGTCGCGTCGCGTCGAATTGAATTAATGAGGATGCGAAAACCCCAATTCGATTTTACCTATCGAGTCGACTATAGAATATCGAATAATATCGATTCTATATTTGAATAAATGGAAATTGAACGAAATTTGAAATCAGAAACCTAAGAATTTGTTTATTGATATAAAATATTTTGATTTTGATAGGGTATACCTACTCATTTTACGTTCGATATTTTTTATATTCACTCTGAATAAAAATCAACTAAAGATATTAAGTATTTAGTTTTCTACGAAAAATACAAGTTTTTTTTACTAAGTAGACAAAAACTAGCAAGATGTTAAGCAATGATGTAGTCTACGATGAACAGCACCTGCCCAATAGGTATACAGATTCACTCGTAATTACGAATGATTTTCGGTAAGAAGGTGGCAGTGGAATGAGGCTCGATATGATTAGAAACCATAATGGAGCAACAATTCCAACCCACTCTCATAACCAGTCATTTTTGTCACCAGACCTCGCAACGGAACACGGCAAGGCGGTGTTAAAATCTCTGTATTCCCCTCGTTCATCAAAACAATCAAAGCTGAATTCATGTATCAAATTACATTGCCACAGTCTAACTTAATCAGTGATTTCAACTTCTTACATCGCGACTTTGCAACGTAAACGAGTAGCGAAGTTTCATAATTTACATCGCGTGTGGCTGACGACGAGTTTGAAATGAAGACGAGAGCACACCCTTAATTTATCAAACTTTGAACACGAAAAGATTCTTGGTGTAGGTATACTTGTATTAAGTGCGATTTAGTTTACGTTCAAATATTTCCTTTCCCACTTAATCTGCTCTGACTATTATTTTTATTTTAATTAGGTACTTCTATCAAGGTATCCCGTAATCCTACTTCCACAATTCGAGCCATTTTAGTGTTCAACTTCTGGGCACGGGTCTTCTCCCATCTATCGTAGAAGTTGAGAGTTTATGCTAGCTAAGTGCGGCATGGTGGACGTCACCTGCCCTCGAATGATTAGTTCTTAGACATGGTAGTTTTCTCATGATATTTTCTTTCACCTATATTGAGCAGCGAATATGAAATACACACAAAGTTGTGTGGACACGACCGGGGATCAAACCCACGACCTTATTTCAAAGGCGAGGCAGATATCGCTGCGCCACCGCTGCTCCTACTTTCAATTTCATTCATTATATTCCATTCCATCATCATCATTCCCCTTGCAATTTTCCCATTTCTATTGGGGTCGGCTCCCAGTCTAACCTGATGCGGGTAGCTACCAGTATTATACGAGCGACTGCCATCAGACCTCGAAACCCGTAGGGAACCAGTAGCAGAGATGGTTAGACCAGGTGTCAGATTATACAATGTTATATTCCATACCAATATTAATATTATGAACACGAAACATTCTATTCAATATTTACCTTGTGATTATATTAGATAGGTACTATACAACATTCATTACAGACTTTTACAGATAGAAAAACGTTCCTCAAAATTACTACAAGATAGAATTGGATAAAATTTAATATATCTCTTAAAGTATCGATTAGAATCGATATGCATGCAATATTTATCGAATCGAACATCGAGACGCAATATCGAACACGAAATACTCACTACGTGATTTATAGTTGCCCTATTGACTGGAATAAGGACTATTTTGTTGAAATTACTTTCCCTTTGTTCCTTTATTGTTTTCGTTCGTAGGAAATAAGACGTAAACGTTTTGACGTGACAGCCTTATTCGGGAAACCAGTGATTTAGTTTAACCCTCTATTGCATACAAAGCCGTTTTTGGATGCTCAACTTTAGTATTTTTTTTCTACCCCCATTTGATACAAAATTAATAAAACTTATTATAGTATTATTAAAGGGCTCTAACTAAAACCAAACGCAATTTTTATTTTCTATGGCTTACGTCGCATGTCATTCTATCCTTTTTTTTCTCCTGCGCGTTCTTAAAGTCGTTGTGAGTGAATTTTATTACATCTTTGTTAGGGGAAATTAAATAAAAAAGGTAAGAAAACTGATTTTCAAAAATGTAAATAATGTTCAACAATGCCTTTGTTTTTGACCTCTATCACAGTTTTTTCTGAATATTTTAGTCTTACACTTTATTTTTACCATTTTCTACGGAAGCCATTTTTGGTTTCGTATGCTTTTACGTAAAAGTAAGCTTGCGCCTAAAATGTCTTCGCATGCATTCAGAGTTCTTTTTTTTAATTCCACAATACTTCCGTCACGTTTTTGTGGCACTGATAACTACATCAAGCCTATTCCTAGTAATTTCTCGCTTAGTAACAATGATTCATTATCTGATTCCGATGATGATGGTTCGCTTGCAAGCCTATGCAACCAAAAATGTAAAAGACCCATAATTATTCCACCATCCAATACAGATACTTCCGATGTAGAAATTGTTAATTCTAGACCTAAAACTTCTAAACAGAAGCGAGCAGTATAGGAAAAAATGTCTGGAAAAAAGGAAAAATTTAATACCAGCGTGAAATTTATTCGAGAAATACAAGAACATGTAATAGGTTTGAAATAATAGGTCGTGGTGCTATGGTTGAGAAAATCGCCATCGTCGATGACGTAAAACTGAGTCTGGTATCATGGTATGACAATAAAGTGGTGAGTTTACTGTCTGCCTTTGTTGGTAGCGAACCAATTACTTCGTCAAAAAGAGATACTCCTACTTCATCCAGAACAGGTATTTCTACCAGTAGAATTGAATCTCCTGCACCTCGGAAAAAGACACGTAAACCCCAAAAAAAAAGCAAGATCTACCTCTAAATTTAGTACGTTCAGACAAAATTGCTCATTTACCAATACACCTAAGAATTCGCCAACTATGTCAGAATGATTGTTCTTTTCGTTCTCATATAAAATGTGAAAAATGTGACGTTTTTCTTTGCCTGAATGAGAAAAGAAACTGTTTTAGACAGGTTCACCTAGTGAGTTTTGGTATTTGTTGTGCATAGGAAGCCAAAAATGGCAGGTTCATGCACAAAGTTAATGCACGGGAAGCCAAAAATGGCAGTATCATACTCAGACGTTAATGCATGGGAAGCCAATTTGGGATTCAGATTTTTTTTTTCAAAATAACAAACTGATATTATTTTTACTTAATACATTTTTCAAATAAACCTCAATAAAACACATTAAAACATTAAAATATTTTTTTTCTTGTTAAATTCATAAATCATGCAATAGAGGGTTAAGAGTTTGAACTTTTTTAACTTATTATTTTAACATTTTGTCCAGTAGATATATTGGTTGTGAGTGATATTTTTATCCCTCTTTGTAAATATCGACCAAGACAAAGAAAATATGTATAAGAAATATTAACTTTATAACTAACTAACAGTTTTTTTCTTTTTTTTTATATATTTTTTATATTACTTTTTTTTCTTAGGTGTTTCACTGCTGGGAGTTTAGGCATAAATCCACACATGCTAGTCAAGTGCGGGTTGGTGGATGTCACATGTTCTTAGACATGCCGATTTCCTCACGATGTTGTCCTTCACCATATTGAGCAGGGGCGATGAAACAATTTACACAAAGATGAGGGCACGACCGTGAATCGAACCTGCGACCTTATATTTCTAAGGCGAGGTGAATACCGCTGCGCCACCGCTGCTCCAGCCCAACGTTTCTAGAATAAATAAATAAATTTGAACAAAAATGTGGTTTTCAAGAGTAGGCTGTAATATACTGCCTACTCTCGTCTTCCATAACTTTCGCTTTCGAGTTTTACGTTTCCCTAGATTAGACTTAGTTTAACCCGTCTGCGCTAAAGTTAAAATAGGGTAACATTTTTGCACAATAATGAATGAACAACATAGGTACCTACGCGTGGGAGGAAACCAATCCTATCCTACTATCCTACTAATATTATAAATGCGAAAGTAAGTGTGTGTGTGTGTGTGAAGGTTTGTTACCGCGTATCTCCATAACCGCTCAACCGATTTTATTGAAATTTGAAATGTAGGTAGTGTATACCCTAGAATCGGACATAGGCTAACAATATTTTCAAAAATCATCCCCTAAGAGGGTTAAATAGAGGGGTGAAGTTTGTATGCAACTTTTTATTCCTTGGTCCTATTCATTTAAAATTCGGTACACATAAACCTTAAAAAAAATAATGAGATACGGGTTTTTTATTTTTCCATAATTATCCCTATAAGGTGTGGATAATGAGTTTTACTGGTAAAAATTAAAGTTTCTCTGTATCTGTATAGTCTCAAGTCCGATTCACTCCAAATTTGGCACACATATACCTTAAAAGAAATCATGAAACACGTGTTTTTTATTTTTCCAAAACTACCCCCGGTGGGGGTGTTAAACGAGTTTATTTGGAAAAATTAAATATTCCATAACTGTTTAGTCCTTGGTCCGATTTCCTTCAAATTTGGTATAAATAAAGCTCAAAACAAATAATGAAACACGTGTTTTTTATTTTTTCATTTTTTTTATTTTTATCCTAATACTAAGCGGGCAAAGCCTGAGAAATTATTCTGAGGGTGATTTTCTTCAAAGTTGATATCATAACTCCTTCGTAATTTTGATCTAAATTACTTTTTATTTTGACACAATGACATGTTTGATAGCTCAATGCTACGAATAGAATTCGAAATTTAAATTTCATTTCTTATAAGTATGGTCTAAGAGCCGTAGTATTTTTAAGAAACGCCTATTGATTTATGGATATACCTATGGGTGCTTGACGATTTCAAAATGTTGCTTACACTCCTACACTACTGAACTAATTTTGTATGGAGATTGTTCGAGACCCGGGAAAGGATAGTTTTATCCGACTGCGAAAAAAGGGATTAATGGTCTAGCGCGATAACCAACATCCGCGGGCGAAGCCGCGGGCGGAAAACTAGTATAAAATATTTGTGATAGCACCGCGGGTATTCTAATAATAACGGAAATAATACAAAAATCCGTTCTACTCGATACACGGTTTTTCCATTACGAGTGCTATAGGGAATTCTTGAGTTTAGGTACGTGGTTAAGTGCCAACAAATGTTGAACTGATTAGATCAATTTACTTGGCTTAGACTCGCTTTTAAAACCATGTTTTAAACGGTTTTATTTAGCTTGCCCTGTTTGTTGTTGATGAGCCAAATCAAGTGAAAGAAATTTTGCACGCACCTTTTTAATTAATTGTACCTACCTAATTAGTTTTAAACGAGAACTGCTGCCAACAAACTGTTAAGCATGTCGGCAGAATAGTAGTTAATTAACATGTATGCAGATTTTGAGTAAATGCAATGGCTTAAGGCAAGGATAGAAAAATAGTCTATAACAATTTTTTCGGAGTTGTTAATTAAAGAATTTCTATGGAGGAACACTTATTAATTTATTTACACTTACTACAACGGAGTCAGGTATGAAGCATGGTTTAGAAGAGGAAGGTGGTTGAAAAGATTTTAATTACTTGAAATTACTTTAAATCTAATCTGCAGACCATAGTTCTACTAAAAATACACTAAGTAATTTTAAAAACTAAATACATTTAGATCAAAAATTAAATGAAATCTCTATGATTTCAGATTCAACAAAAGCAAACCACATCAAAATCGGTCGATTTATTTACATGTTACAGATATAGGTATAAACACACACGTAAAACTTCACACTTCATTTTCGTCGAGAGTTTTTAAATTAAACCACAAACACGTCAATAATACTTACGTACTTGATCCACGAACGAACGAACTTTTTTGTTTCAAAGATTTCATTTATTTTATACTGAAGCAGGGATCACTTGTCAAACTTGTTACAAGACGTGCTTCGTGACGACTTAGAGAGAGGTTTGAAAGACTTCTTTAGTTTATTTGAATCTAAAGTGATTTCCATAATAAATCTTAAGCGAAAAAGTATTTATTCGACGTTTTTTGAATGGTCTATAGATTTACCTGAGAGAGGTTCCACTAAAATTTTAATATTTATTTGAATTCCTTACCTAATACTTATTATAAATTCGAAAGTAAAGTAACTCTGTTTATCTGTCTGTCTGTGTCGCACTTTCACGCCAAAACTACTGAGCCGATTTGGATGAAATCTGGCATGAGGATAGTTTGAGTCCCGGGGAAGATCATAGAATAGTTTTTATCTGACTGTGCAATTAAAGAGGTTAATATTTTTGTGGGATAACCGACGTACGCGCGGAAAACTAGTTAAAATATAATAAAAACTTGCTTCTTATATGTACATTATTGTAAAACTGGAAATAAAAGGTCTATCATTTGTTTTTTACAATAGAATTCCAGGGAAAGCCTTTAAAGAATATACTGAGTTTAATGGGTGCACTCATAACCGTCGCGCATGTATGATTAAATGAATATACCAAACCAAACATAGGAAAACGGCATTTTTTTTTATTCTGTAATAGGTTTGCGTTTGACCACAACTAGCCTGCAATGTTGTAGTCTACGATGGAACGCGCTTACCTAATAAATACCGATTCACTCGTGACTTGAAGACAGGTAGATTATAGCTATCGGGAAACAGAGATGCCGGCAACGAATTCCACAACTTGGCAGTTCGCACAATAATAGTGGATGCAAAGCGCTTTGTGCGTGCCCGTGGAATTAAACAAACATTCGAAGACATGTGTCATCCACCAACCCGCACTTGGCCAGCGTGTGTGGATTAAACTCTGTTAGTTTAAAAAATCATAATTAGTCCACTGCTGTACATAGGACTCTCCTAATAAGCGCTATTTTACCCTGGGCTCGGCTTGACGATCTTTTGCAGATCGTCACTCCATCTAGCTAGAGGACGTCCTACACTACGTTTCCCAAGACGTGGCCTACACCCGAGAACTCGATTAAGTACCCCAGCGATTATGAACATTGACTAGAAAACATGAAATTGTACTAATTATGAATTTATTGCAATGTTTAAATTTTTAGTTTTAGTACAACAATATTTGAAAATCCGGCTATTAAAACAATCATCATCAACACTTCACCATCATCATCATCACTTCAACCCTTTTTTTTACTGTCCCACTGCTGGGCACGGGTCTTCTCTCAACTATCTTATGAGTTGAGAGAGTTTAGGTCTTAATCCACACACGCTGGCCAAGTGCGGGTTATCCACACACGCTGGCCAAGTGCGGGTTGGTGGATGTAACATGTCCCCGAATGATTAGTTCTTAGACATGCCGGTTTCCTCACGATGTTTTCCGTCACCGATATTGAGCAGCGGAGATGAAACAATTCACACAAAGATGTGTGTGCACGACCAGGATTCGAACCCACGACCTTATTTTTCTAAGACGAGCCCTGTACCGCTGCGTCACCGCTGCTGAGGGTTATTTAAAAAATAACCCTCAATAAATTGGCTCTATTTCCTAGTTCACTAATAAACAGCTTAAAATATAGATGTGTTCGTATATGTTTTCATTTAAAAAGTAATCAAGCTACCTGTGTTCTCACTACAAACATTGTTAATTTTCTCGGCGACCAATTTTCAGGCTTTCATTTGCTTACATAAACCACGCGCTCGTCTAGTTACATAATATTCATTCGCTGTAAATTAACTTGGAAGTAATAGAAATTTTGACTCCATAAAGCGTAAAGTCTAAAAAGCCGTCTGAATGTAAATATAAAACGCCTTTGATTTAAAAATAATAAATTGTTTGTCAAAGTTAAGGTTACGATTCTCAAACTTGTATTTTTTATTTGCCGCTATGACACGCACTCACTCTTCTTCACAGTAATTGTCAGTTTTAGTATTTAAGAAACCTTAAACACCATACAGCGGTACTGGGATGGGTGGTGAATAAATCGCCAGTTCAATCTCAGTTAACACATTTGCTCAATATAGTTCAGCATTTGGTCAGCATTTAGATTTCTCTTTAAGTCAAAATAGTTGCTAAAAGACACCTGTCACGCAGTGGGCCACAAAAGGATTATTAAGTACGTACTCATAATAAACCTGTTAGTCAATGAAAAACCAAACACCGGGCTGCGGCAGGCGCCGAGAGCTTTTCGATGTCCCAGTGACTCGCACTAATATAGCCAAATTCGCTCCACTGGTAAGAGCCATTCGGTTAATGAACAGCGTCTCTCAAAGGCTTGGCATTTTTAATTGTTCATTGCGAAATTGATGTGATGCTCGATCTAATAAGTAACATAATTATATGTTTACTCCCAATGCGATAATGATACGATAATACATGTTACGATAATGATTGTATGAAATAAAATAAACAATAAAACAAAATCTTTTATATGGGGTGATGATAGTCCACTTTGAGAAACACTTGAAGGAAACCTAAATATATTATATGAGACGATAGTGGGTCCGTATAAACTACTTCGTTCAACTTTACAGCCCGCATTTATCATCCCATTCATTCGCAAATTCGCCCCTCAGCTGTTGAATAAAGTATTACACGTAAATAACAACGGCTTAGGATCCGTCCCTAATAAACTCTATCCCTTAGGGTGAACACACACTATGAACAGAAACTTACTGATGTCTACGTGATGAAAGTGTTTATGTGATGGTTTGATACGGAGATCTTGAATAGAACATCGCCTTTTGTATTTCAGAATGGTATTTGTTAGTAGGTTAAGGTTACATAACTGCTTTTGCCTCTGCCATGGTAGCTGGACCGATCTCAGCAATAATCCGTAGTTCAGGAGGTTACTGATACAACACCTAGTGATGGTAATAATTGCGATTTCGTATAAATTCCAAAAGCATGCTAATCCTTAAATATAAGATGCTAATTGGTATTGCTAAGCTTGTTGCTAAATATTTCGATAGTTGATAATATACATATATGATTTTTGTTAATATGCCAATTAAAGATCTAACAATTTCACTCGAAAGCGATGTCAGTCAAGGTCATGTGAAACAGAGAGATATAGGACGTGGTTATGAGCGACAAAGATCACACGAGGGCGGCGGCCGGTGTAACGTGCATGCTAAAGAAGTAGGTATGAAGCGAGTGGTGAATTCGCTACATGCTCCACAGAAATTCGCAACTACATTTAATTTTTTAAATGCTATTGATGCATTCGCATGGTAACATGCTATTTAATCCATTACTAGTAACACCCCCGGGCGTGTGAGAGCGTGTAAAGTCACCGGTCAATCCACCTCGGATTTACACGACTGGTTAAAGATCGACCGGACTCTAAAAAACAAAGAAATAGAGTATTCGCATTTTCTCTTAAAATTTCTACCTTAGAGGTTAGTAAAAATTTGCATAGTTCTACTCCACAATTAAGAAGAATTGTTAGAAGGTCACAATTATATTTCGCACCTTCTCGTCTCTAGGCCTAAAGTCAACTTTTGTTCCCGACTAAAGTTTAAAAGATATTTTAATTTACAATTTAATAGAAACGCTAATTGGATATTTCTGTCCAAATTAGTTTTTATTGCTCCTTAATTACAATCTTCTTAAAATAATGGAACCGAAATTGGCTGAATTATAAAAAGGCACATTTAATAGACAAAGGCCCGCAGGTTGTCCCGCCAAGGGCGTAATGAAAACTTTATTTCATTTTTACTTTTACAAATGGTACTACGGACTCAGTATAATAATGGAGTCTTGAGAAAACAATTCATTTGCGCAAATTGTGAGTAATATATTATAGTCAGTATAAATGAAGAGAAGAAAAAGGTAGGCAAACGTTTCTTTGTAAGTTTTAAGTTTATACCTACTTGTAAATAATGCTGATTTAACTTGAAAAAGAAAATCATATTAATAATTATTTTTCTCGTCATTACTGGTAACAACTATAACGAGATAACTTTGTATATCATCGTTTACTTACATAGCACATTATTTCATACGTGGGCTTTTTATTTCAGAATTAGATGCTATTTAAACTATTTGTAATATATAACAACAGAGTAGAACTCTTTGCAACCCTTTTATAGTGTCCCACTGTTGGGCACGGGTCTTCTCTCAACTATCTCATGAGTTCAGAGAGTTTAGGCCTTAATCCACACACGGTGGCCAGGTTCGGGTTGGTGGATGTCACATGCCCACGAATGATTAGTTCTAAGACATGCCGGTTTCCTCACGATGTTTTCCTTCACCGATATTGAGCAGCGGCGATGGAAAAATTCACACAAAGATGTGTGGGCACGGCCAGGATTCGAACCCGCGACCTTATTTTTCTAAAGCGAGGCCCGTACCGCTGCGCTATTTTCTTAGTATTTCCAAAGATTCACTACTCAAAAGATATGGATGAATTTTTAATCAATGTGGCAATGATGAAGCATAGTAAGCAAAACTACGTGTCTAACGTTTTTATAATCTTACTGGCAGACTTATTAAAATTCGATTTTATACTTTGTGTTATCCGTATTATATTTACATAAACATCTCAAATAACGTCGCAGTTTTTGAAGTGAAAACTTCTTTAGCGGCGTTGAGCAATTTTTCTGTAATGGGTATAAAATCTTAAACTCGCGTCAGGATACGTGACCTGATCGAAAAAGCGTAAGACGGATGACGTAATATAAATTGTCATGTTTGTGTACGATAGCGCAATAAATGAATATTGTATTCTACCACATAAATGATAGTACTTTTATACTGATAAAGCAATTGGTGCAAAATTATTCCCTAACCATTCCAAAATATCAAACATGCTCAACGTTAATAATCAAGTTTTCACTTCTGCCGGCACTCCCGGAGTGCAACCCGTCTTTTTTTTTAATATGTCAATAACCTTTCATTACGTCATATCTGCTGTAGGTATTAATTTGGCAGACACACAAAACCGCAATGTATTTATTTACGTTAAAATTCCACATTTATCTGAACAAACGATTTGTTTAAGGATAGCAATCATTTTTAATGTTCGCAATGAAAGCGATTCCGTTGCAATCCTAATGTAAATATAATTGTTTTTGTTCTGTATATTAAGTGGTGACTGAAATTCTTACATCCCCTCAACTAACATACGTCGTATAACTACATATCATCCGACCGTAACATGGCCCCCTTCGAGCCGGATCATGTTACTGTCCCATCTAGGTCCTGAGATTTTAATCTTAGGTAAGAGATCTTCAATTACACGAGAGTGGACTGTATTGTAGGTATGATGGTAAATCCCTACTATAATATTATAAATGCGAAAGTAACTCTGTCTGTTACGCTTTCCCGCTTAAACTACTGAACCGATTTGGATGAAATTGGGTATGGAGGTAGTTTGAGACCCGAGAAGGAAATAGGATAGTTTTTATCCGACTGCGCAAAAAGAAGGTAATGTTTTGGCGCGATAACCGACATACGCACGGGCGACGTCGCTGTCGGAAAGCTAGTAAAATGTATGTCGCGGGTGGCGCTGCTATGCCGAATGTTTGTAAGGCGCAACGTAGAACCTCGGCCGCGCACCGCGGTTCTCCCCCTGCGTCAGCGCATCTTGCATGTCGATGCATCGACAATAAGCTAATTTTGATTAGTTTGTTCAAGGCCAAGAACTTGAATGAACCAATCAAAATTAGCTATCTTCTCCGATACCCCGCCAACTTATAACTTTAACAATTTCATAAAATATTTAAATAAAGTGGTGTATAAATAGGCGAAAGGTAAGAGCAGCGGTGCAGTGGCGCAGCGAGTTGCAGTTTCGATTCCCAGTCGACTTCATATATATGTTTGAGAATTGTTTCATCGCCGCTGCTTAATATCGGCGAAAGAAAACATCGTAAAGAAATCGGTATGTAAGAACTAATCATGACATGTCATATCCACCAACGCGCACTTCACTAGCG
Organism: Meganola albula; assembly: GCA_936450015.1. NCBI lineage: Eukaryota > Metazoa > Arthropoda > Insecta > Lepidoptera > Nolidae > Meganola > Meganola albula. Next base: position 2,786,586 of record OW388155.1, on the reverse strand, counting down.
TGTGTGAATTAATGCCTTGACTCGTTTAACTCGTAAGATAGTTAAGAGAAAACCCATGTCCCTGCTGGACATGGGTTTTCATTCAACTATCTTACGAGTAGATTATAGAACACTAAAAAGGGTTTTTGATTTCCCGACCACCGGTCAGTTCCCAGGACACCAAAGACCAAAACTGTCTCGATACCGCGAGAATTTGATAAAAAAGGTAATAATAGTTGAAAATAAAAAATGATAGACAGAGACACAGTACCCTTAAAATGAAGTCACCAAATTAAAAGTTCTGGTAATTTCATTTAGAGAAAACTTTTTGTAGTAAATTTCCAAATATACTCGAGATTAATTTCAGAACTTAGTTGTAAGGCAGTGAAAAGCCACTGGCGAGGTTATCAGAAGTACTTACCAGTTTTCCTACTTCCATATAGTTTTATTCAAGTTTTGGATACTTTACTCTGTTATTATTTATTTCCCTCTGTTTGTTCCTTTAATAAGTAATTAATGTAGAGCCTGTAAGTATCTGACTGGCCTGGTGGCGTAGTGGTTAGTGACCCTGACTGCTAAGCCGAAGGTCTTAGGTTCGATTTCCACCCAGGACAAATCTTTGTGTGATGAGCACGACTGTTTGTTCTGTGTCTGGGTGTAATTTATCTATAGTATGATGTATTTACAAAAAAAATGTATTTAGTATTATATACTAGACGGGCCGGTGGCGTGGTCGGTAAGATACTTGCTTTTCACGCCGCAGGTCGTGGGTTCGATTCCCACCCGAGACAAACATTAATGATGAACATTTGTGTTTGTGTCGAGTCTGGGTGTAAATATCTATTTTAAGTATATATTTACAAAAGAAAAGTATTATATGTATAGTATATACCAGTTATCTGGTTTCCATAACACAAGCTCTGCTTAGCTTGGGACCAGATGACCGTGTGTGTTAATGTCCCAGAATATTTATGTATTTATTTATTTATATCCGTTTTTATTACTTTTTAAACACAAGCAAATATAATTGCTTAATTTGGGACTAGATGGCGCTGTGTGTATGTGTGAAAATATTATTATTATATTATTATTATAACTAGGTGGTCCTGTGAACAGTTCACTTTGTAACAGCGAGGACCCAAGTTGGATCCCGGGTCAAGCATAAAGACTTTTCTAATATACCTAGAGAATCTTAGTAGATTTCCTTTTTCTGTTTTTTTTTTCTTATAAACAAATTTATTTTTTATTGGTTAGGGCAGGTTTGGGTCTTTTGGCAACCTTAACAGTTAACACCTGGCGCCACACTGTGGGAATGTGGACATTGCTGAAAATCAGTGCTGTCGGTCGCCTCTGGTAGGTTCACTAGGTGTAGACTCACAGCGTTTACTGAGCAATGTCCACGTTTGACACTGATGGGTCACACTGATACTCTTTCGTTTCTCATTTCTTTTTATCTGTTTTACTTGTTTTTTTTTTCTTTTTTTACACGTGTTTTTTTTTATTGTGTGTAAAAAAAAAACACACAAATGTTGTTCGTCACATAAATGTTTTTAATGCCGCCCCACCAGACACGAACCTCTCCATAGCTTTTAATCAGTCTGTCTTCGTCCATGGCTGGATAAAGACCTCGTTTATCGTTTATTTTAGAAGATCACTGAGCAAATACCTGCTCCTCTCATCCAGCACTTACCAATCACCTTGGAGACTATCACTCCACCTATTCAGAGTGACCCACTAGGGGGCTGAGTCACCTTTGTCTGTGGGAGTGCACCATTTATCTGAATACCCACACCGTCAAATCAGGTGACAATCAACTGAAAATTAGGTTTACTAGTAAACTGGTGGTAGACCTTCCCATGTTCCGATGCGATGTCTGCTGACACCATTTAAGAGGGTGGGTCGGAATTTTGCTTCTTCATAGTTTCTAACCATATGGAGCCAATTAGCCAGCGTAATCACGAGTAAGTCCGTGTATTGGGTGGGCGCGTTCCATCGTAGACTAAATCATTTCTTGACATTGGGCAAGTTGTAGTCAAGCTCAAACCTACTGAAGAATAATAATAAAAAAAGACTTTGTTGAAATCGATTATCTCCCATCCGAAAATCCGTCGTCAATATCAAAATCAGAACTTGTATCGAAAAGAATTTAGCACGTTCAAAGTTTGTTGATAAAAATGGCGGGCATTTCGGCGACACTTTTATTAAAGTTGTTTATCATCGCACCCACTCGGTTTACTGGAATTTGGAGTCGATGTTGTGGAACTAAAATTAAATAATGGTAAGAAATACATTGTGTTCATGTTTATACGGACTTGTTTTATTTTAGTGTTTGATACAAATTGTAATTTGAGCATTGATAGTAGTGCCTCCATAACTAAATTCCGTGATATTTAAGACTACATTTCCACGAATAAGACAGGTAAAGCTTACTAAGCTCCGGTACTTATCTGATGGGTTCCTAAAGTAATTTATGGGGGACAATATTTAAGTGTGACCAGCACTAATACCTTAAGAGGGGACCCTCTTATCACATTGTTACTGTGTTTGTAAAACATTGCGGTGCTTGTAATCCAAGAACGAAGTTTACTGTCATGTCGCCTTCGTTATAGTTACCTATATGTTAATTAATGCCGTTCACACAAGCCAGTTTTTAACTCTGACAAGAAAAAAAGGATGTTTTAAGTTCGACTTGTATCTGTGTACAAGTTTGTTGCTACGTACCGTCTTAACGGATTGACCTATTTTGATGTGGTTTTTTTATTCGAATGCTGGAGTTACAGGGATGGTTTTTACCAAAAAAAAAAATGTATAGGTAGTTATAAGATAGCCTACGTTGAATAATAGCGATAATATTTTAAAAATTTTTTGGCATACAGATACCATACCTAGATCATAAAAATCCTCCACCCTACTATGAAGCGGTTGGCTGCTCTGTGACTTATACCATTTGTTGTCCGAACAAAATGAATTTATGAAACGCTTTTAAAAATGGAAAATATTTCAAAACAAATGAAGATAATTTTCGGTTCATTCTGTGCGTTGAAAAAAAGAAAATAAAAAACAAGATGGCCGCTATTCGCGCCTTTTTTAAATCCCTTCGTTACCAGGCTTGTCGTTTATATTCAAAGGTTTTCTGTCTCATTAGCCGCAGAGAATTTAGAACAATCAATATTCTTTACAGATAAAGAATAAAATTTCATTAATTTTCATCTTACAGTTGAGGATTATCCTCAAAAAGTTTACTTACTTACTTTAGTTACCATAAACAAAGATAGTCTTCAAAAGATTAATGATAAACGAATTTTTGAAACTAATCTGAACATTTTATTGTGTTGTTTTGTCCTGCTTTCATGCTGTATGGTCAAAACACTTGCCTGCCTTTTGGTGAATGATTAACAACTCTCTCATAACAAACCCGTTGAATAAGACTGTCGTTTGACTCCTGGATTCCCTTAAACCCGTGCAAATACAGCCCTCCTTAGGCGCCGTGGGCCCATTGGAAATTGCGTACGGCATAAATATTTAAAAACAACGGAGTTATTCCCAAACCAAAAAACGAAGTTCTTTTACGAAGTCGATAATATACTACGTGAACTATCAGTTGAGATATCGCATGCATGACGATATCATACCTTAGGGAGAAAAAATAATATCTCCATATTGAAAAGGTAACCCGAGGGGATCACAATTCATTGAGTAAGTTAATCCGATTGGTTGCTTCAGTAACCGTACATTAAATAGTTGTATATTTTCCATTGTCTCTTTATAAAAAAAAAGATAAAAACTTGAGAGGTGTCAAGGGACACCCGGATGGAACGAAGTTCCTTTCGATTAATTATTGAAGGAATTGTAATTTTTTTTAAGTTATAATAATATTTTTTTTATTAAAAGAGAGAGAGAGAGAATCCACCACTGGCCAAGTGCGAGTTGGTGGATGTCACATGTCCTCGAATGATTAGTTCTTAGACATGCCGGTTTCCTCACGATGTTTTCATTCGATGATTCACATAAAGATGTGTGGGCAGTGGGCGCGACTGGGAATCGTACCCGCGACCTTATATTTCTAGGGCGAGGCCTGTACCGCTGCGCCACCGCTGCTCTACCTATAAACAAACAATATTACTTCTAATAAAAAAACATAACTTACCTAAAAAAATAACCGAGAAGGCAAATTAGAATCTACATTTCAACATTGGAATCCTAAATATGAAAATCTTATTAAGAAAATATAAGATCGTTATCATTTCTGATCCTCTGAAAGCCTCAAAAAGCGAAGATTAACGAATATTTTCACGTACAACTTTAATTCGTTCAACATCAGACGTTAAGAAAACAGACAATTTATGGTTATTTCGATTTCCCTTGAGATCAATGCGCCTGGATAGATTAGCTTTTGGAATTTCTTTTTTACTTCGAGATCTATCGATGTGTCAGTGAATTATTTCCATATAAACTTGCCCTTTTCAACCCTTGAACGTTAAACGTTTTTCATATAAACTTTGCTTGACATTTTTACGATTCCTACTGTCATCTCAAACTCATGGTTTCAACTTTAGTTGGGGTTCTATACCGGCAAAGTTATTAATATTATTAGTCTGGAGTACAAGTAGATTTAAAATAATGAACTTATGAATTATTTAATTTATCATATAATACTAATTACTGCAACATTTGTTTGCTAAATAAATATTGACTTACGTACTATAAAAATTCAAGTGGGTGTAATAGATAATATTAAGTTAAAATATTAACAAAAAAAACCGACTTCATGGATGCCATTCTCAGAACTAAACCAAACTGAAATGGGACCACACGGGAGGCATCAGCTTTCAATAAAAAAAAAAATCAAAATCGGTTCACCCATTCAAAAGTTCTGAGGTAACAAACATAAAAAAACATACAGTCGAATTGATAACCTCCTCCTTTTAGAAGTCGGTTAAAAATCACCCCTTTCTCTTTGTCCGGGGATTACAAAAATTATAATACATATTTTAGCCGCGCACAAGGCTTCTATTTTCATAATGTCTCTCGGCTAACTATCGTTCATATCGCTGCCACACCACTCGCTGCTTATATTATATTTCTCACTCGTGTGTCATAGAAATACGAAAATTGCCAAGAGACATTCACGTCAACCCATTTTGTGTCCCACTGCTGGACACAGGTCTTCTCTCAACAATCTTACGAGTTGAGAGAGTTTAGGCCTTAATCCACACACGCTGGCCAAGTGCGGGTTGGTGGATGTCACATGTCCTCGAATGATTAGTTCTTGGACATGCCGGTTACCTAACGATGTTTTCCTTCACCGATATTGAGCAGTGGTGATGAAACAATTCACACAAAGATGTGTGGGCACGACCAGGATTCGAACCCGCGACCTTATATTTCTAAGGCGAGGCCCGTACCGCCGCGCCACCGCTGCTCATTAAAGCCGTTATTGCCATTATTGCCGTACTAAAGTTGACCTTCGATCGAAGGTCAACTTTAGTACGGCATTTGTATTTCCTTAATGCCGAGAGACATTAAAGGAAATAGAAATGCCGTACTAAAATTGACCTTCGTATGTGAGTGAATGCGCGCGCACGCACACGCATTCACACACACGTTTTATTTAGACCTTTGTTTATTTTATTTTTTTATTTTTTATTTTTGTCGCTTTTCTAAAATTATGTTAGAATAAAATGTGTCTTTAAGAATTAACTGGACTGTAAGAGACTAGGCTCCACGACACAGGGTATCCTAGTGTGGTGCCTAGGGCTCCTCCCTCTAATTTTGTTTTTACTGGCACAATAAAGACATTTTTATTTTATTTATTTTATTTATAAGGCCCAAGTATTTTCACATCCACTCGGCGGGTCTACGAACATTTCAGCGAGATAATAAAAACTGTTTATTGAACAAAAAGTTTTCCAAAAACCGGTGGTATAGATATAAAAATGTTGTGAAAGTTTGTGTAATTTTACCGAATTTCGGTAAGAGCGTTAAAATTTTAGTAGCTGCCTTATTTTTACGGCTCAGATAAAGTTGGCATAGGTTCGGTACACCGAAATTACTTTGGGTAGTCATAAAAATATATGGAAATATAAGAAAACTTATTTTGGATGTTATCTGTAGACTATTGTACTGTGAAGATTGAAAACATTCTTAGGCCTTGACGGCACTGGCCCGAATACCCATGATATCACGAATATCTAAATGGAGGTGTTCACATATAGATCGACACGATTAACTGTCGTCTACTACTTTTTTGCGGTGACAAGTGGGAACGACTAGCACGACAGTCGTGAAACGATTAAAAATCGTCACGACTAAATGATGACGGTGTGATGGCAAATCATGTATATAAACGCACTTCTGATCTCCAAGAGAGCGGAAACTGTAGGGTTGCGGCTTGCTACTGATGTGCAAACGACAAAACGACAAATAGTATAATGGGAACAGGTAAAGAAGATAGTCGTCCAACGATAAATTAATCGTCACGACATAGTGGGAACGCGCCCTTAGTTGAAATTTGACACAGAGATAGATTATAGTCCCAATACCACAAGTCAGAGGACACGGGCGGAAGCTAGTTAAATGTATTATGTAGTTTGCAGTGACATTTTAGGGGACATGTCTGTCGAAGCCTTCTTAGTTTTCCTCTATTACGTATGGTCTGACAGCTGAAACATTTGGGACACGCTTATGGATTGACTAATAGATCAAGGACGCCCGAAAACAAGGTACTAACAAAATAAAAAAAAGGAAGAAAGGGAATCGTAATACAATGCATTATTTCAAGGTCAACGCGAATTCGGCTGTAATGTGACATTTCAAATTCGATTTTATGCATTTCTAGTTTTCCGACAGCGGCTTCGCCCGCGTGTATGTCGGTTATCGCACCAAAACATTACCTTCTTTTTGCGCAGTCGGATAAAAACTATCCTATGTCCTTTCTCGGGTCTCAAACTACCTCCATACCCAATTTCATCCAAATCGGTTCAGTAGTTTAAGCGGGAAAGCGTAACAGGCAGACAGACAGAGTTAATTACAATAGAATGTTCTAGATACCATAACAATTTTGCAATGAATTCGTTATAACTGCGTACGAAATTTGTTATGCATAGAACTATGCAATTTCAATGACAGAAAAATTGCTTTATACACTGTATAGTTTGGAACCATCGATGTGAAAAATAAATTATTCAATCATAAATTCGTTTGCGTCCACTCCAAAACCTATCAATTGCCCGTCGATTGAGTTTATATTTTTGCAAACTAGTTGTTTCGTCCAAACAATGACTACTATACTACTTCAGTTATGAAATCTATTAGTTTAGTACCCACCACACGTGTTTTGTGCAAAATAGAAATAAAAATCTCTACTTAATTCTCCAGTTTAGGAGAACGTTTACAGCATATATGCCCAACATAAAGTGGAACAGCTGGTAATTACCTTAAAAAATGAGGTTTTCAACTAGGTACCTTCCTACTATGTAACAATTTATGCCCGATTCATTTATCTAGAACATTGATGGATAGGGTCCTTTACCAATAGCGCCGCCGCTTGTGTAACCCAGAAGAAAATAAAAACAAACAAAAATTTTAATGGGCCCATTTCGGTATATGTTTTTTAAACAAAAAATAATTTTGCTAATTCTCCTGTTTGAAGTTGGTTAGGAAGGAGGCGAAGTTTAATATTGCTCATATTTCGATGGCTATGTTTAGTTTTAGGAGGTAAGCCTGTAGCCTTTAATTGAACACAATTCCCATCTTCGAGCTGTTAAAGATTCTCCTGTACACACGGCTACACATTAGTGTATACATTTATCTATGATTACGTTAATACGAAAAAATATTTCGAAATTATCTTGAACCTTGAATTAAAAACAGTAATTAAAAAGAAAGTAACCTGCTATAAATATAATAAAATTAATTGGAAATAAACTAGGTAAAATAATTTGTAGATAGCTTTGTGTTGCAACTCATCATCTTGATATGTTCGATAGTAATTGAAAACTTTTTTCGTATAGTCAACTCGTATTTGATGGGTATTAAGGTTAATTTTTTTTTGGTAGGGCCTGGAATTCAACCTGGGCTCTTGAAGACACGCTTGCCACTGGACCACCGAGGTACTTTGTAAAAATTTATTGCCGTTTCATTTATTTACAACGTTGATGGATAATGATGATCCTTCACGAATTTCGCCAATGATAAACAAAATTGATTTAAGGCTGGCCGCAAACGGGCCACACACTACAGCTACAAACTCTAATTGAATTAAGCCCCAAGTGGTGACCACCGGTGTCAATCGTGTGGGGTGAGTCCATATAAAATGTATAAAAATTACAGAAAATATCGGCAACAAAATCTTGAGTCGACCCTACGCCTCTGAGCCAAGGTTCGTGGGTATCCCTCATAACAATCGTTTAGTAGGTACATGAAACTTCTCATCGAAAGTCCGGTAAGCCATCAATAGCCTCAAGTCAATTGAATAAGGTCCTTGTGAAATGATTTTTTTTTTGCGGAGGACCGTAAAAACTCGCGGCTTGCATAAACTCGCCGAGCGGTGAATGATGTGGCAACTACTGAGAAACACTGCTAAAAACTCAGTAGGTATTTATGTTCTTTAAATTGTAGAACATAAATCTATAAAATTTTATAAAACAAAGGTAATCATATCATTGTCGGTGCTTTGTACGAAGTTGGTTGGTTGCCCGTGTGCAGCAAAACTAAGAGAACTTGGAGCGTTCTGACGATATTTCAGCATTTTTCGGCGACATTATCAATAAATTTTGCGAGGAAAACATTAATTTAATAGACGTTTTTAAGGGACGAAGTCTGAATATCGATTTCAAAGCACCAGGGAATAAATGATACTTTTAAATAAGGTTCTTGTTTTCGCTATCAAGTCTTGACGAAAATAATAAATATAAAATTCATATTTTTTTCTCTTTGTTTAATTAAAGGGACTTTTACCCGCAGCGTATGCCAGTCCCATCGTATCTTAAACGATTACAATGCAATGCACTATCAATTAATAATTAAAATATTATCTGACTACAAATATGAGCCATAAATTTGAACAAGTAATAATAAAAAAACAAATAATTAATGATTTTAATTTCACGATGCAAAGAGTTTGTTCATTTATCTTCTATCAAAAGATATCTGATTGACTTACAAATATAAATAAATCCCCTATTTATTCATTAAATAGGCAAGTTTTTTTTTGGTATAGGGTTATCTTTTTTCACAGTAAGCTTCTAAAGTTGCAATAAATTTTTCACAAAAATTCAAGGTTATTCAAAAACATGGCAATTTTTTGAAGTGAAAACTTCTTTAGCGGCGTTGAGCACTTTTTCTGTAATGGGTATAAAATCTTAAACTCGCGTCAGGACACGTGACCTGATCGAAAAAGCGTAAGACGGATGGAGAGTAGACAGCTATCCCCTCTCTACGGCGCGGCGAAAATGTATGCCTGGGCCTACTGTTTCGTTTAGGCAGATTAAGATGTTAATAATCAAGTTTTCACTTCTGCCGGCACTCCCGGAGTGCAACCCGTCTTTTTTTTTTATTCTATAATAGGTTTGCGCTTGACCACAACTTGCCTGATGTAAAGCAATGTTGCAGTCTAAGATGGAACGCGCTTACCTAATAAATACTGATACACTCGTGAATTGACGACAGGTAGATTATAGCTATCGGGAAACAGAGATGCCGGCAGCGAATTCCACAACTTGGCAGTTCGTACAATAAAGGTGGAAGCAAAGCGTTTTGTGCGTGCCCGTGGAATTTCCACCATATAATTACCTCTACTTGTCTGATGAAAGAACGGGGATGGGGGACTAAGATTGTGTAATTCCAATGCACACCCATTGCAATGCAATGCTACTAAATGATAGTACCTACTGCTATAAATGCACTTTTCTAGTGATCACACACGTTTTAGAATAAATTACATACCATTTATTTTAAAATAGGTTCCTACTCAATTTATTCTAAATGGCTATTAATTGCAATTTTGGTATTTTATTAAAAAATATTAAAAAAGCCAAAACATTTAGGGAGATCAAGTTAGGGCTTCGCCACCTAGTATATTTTTACTGCAAATAACCCCAACTATTGCCCTGTTCCGTTTGATCCACGATTTTCTGCCCACCCTGTATATATGTATTGTAAATGAATTATAAAGATAGTTGAGAGGAGACACGTATTCAACTGTAAGACACAATAGGGTTGGCCAAGTGCGGGTTGGTGGATATCACATGCCGGTTTCCTCACGATTTATTTCTTCAAAGATATTGAGCAGCGGTGATGAATCAATTTTCACAAAGATGTGTGGGCACGTCTGGGATTTAAACCCGCAACCTTATATGTCTAAAACGAGGCCCGTACCGCTGCGCCACAATTTCTCTGTTTTACTTCACCCCTTTAAAATGAACTCAACGTATTCTCCAATTCGTGACTCAATCCAATTTAAATATACAATAGCTAGTTTCCCTGGAGGCTAGCAACAACCCATAGAACATAGGTAAGTACTTAGTATAAGCCGTGTAAGTGGATCGAGTCGGCTTCTGAAGCCCCTCGCGAGGGCACGGCTTATTCTTCGCTGTTCTGTTTATAATTAATTATTACTCGTTTGATCTTGCGTAACAAATGACAAGAGGTCAATTAGAACTGTTTGTTGTTAAGACACTGTCGAATCGACAATTTTAAAATTAATTATTTCGAACTCAATTTAATTTAAAAAAAAAAACAAATGTGGATTGAAATTTAATAAAATTAACATAATTATGATGTCAATTGCTATAGACTACTCGTTGCATGTCGTGCTTTGGGTGGTAGACTTATCTCGAATGTGACGTTCTGAGAATACGAAAATAAGTTTTTCAATCGACATTTGCTATTTCTTCGACATGTCTCGAGTTTCAGATAGTCTAAAATAATAATCGGGGTCAAGATTCTTTGCTAGGCGCAAAAACGCAAATCTTTTTGATAATTACGTATTTAAACTGTTTGGTGCTGAGACGCTGCCGTGGGGCACAGAAGCGCAACCCTTTACAACACAATGAGACATAAGTCTAGTATCTCGGGCAAAGGATCAGCGTTAGCTGCTAACCTTAACCGACGTTTCCGGATGATAACGATGTGGAAGAATTTTTAGTCCCTCTAGGTAGGTCTAGACCAGACATAAAAGCTAAAATCGCACAGGCTTAACAAACATTTAAAAATAGAATGATCTTAGAGTATTGTCTTAGATTTATGCGAATATCACACATTGAAATAAAATTACTTTATAACGGATTTTTTCGTGGTATATTTTAAATTTTAGATCCCGACGTTTCGTTTCGATCAGTTCCGATCAGTCCACCAGTGAACATGAAATATGAAAAGACTTTGAAAAGCCGGGATCTAAATTAAATTAAAAGAAGAGGTAGGTTAAGGTAGTTAGTTTTGTTATTTATTTAGGAAAATGTTGAGATTTCTATTCATTTAGGTAAATTTCTTATAAATGGAACGATGTCAGTAAAGAAGAAAGAATATTACAGAGTACAGGGTGTTACAGTAAGCTGAAACAATACTTGCACCCGTAGAAATGTTAAATGAAAACGAAACTTTTTAGGCTTTTACATCTAAAGGCCCTTTGACCCTTTAGATGTAAAAGCCTAAAAAAATTTTTTATAAGCTGTCAGTGGACAGTATACAGACAGTAGAACGGTTATTTTTATTGTCTTTATAGCAATAAAATAATAACAATTGGAATATACTAAGTACTACTTCTTACTAATATCATACCTAAATGTGGAAGTTTGTGTGAATTTGAATAAATGTTCGTGAGGTCAGGTAATGTTGGTGAGGTCATATAATGCTGGTGAGGTCATGTAATGTTCGTGAGATCATGTAATATTCGTGAGGTCATGTAATATTCGTGAGATCATGTTATGTTGATGAGTTCACGTAATGTTCGTGAGGTCCTGTAATGTTTGTGAGATTATGTAATGTTCGTAAGGTCATGTAATGTTTGTGAGATCATGTAATGTTAGTGAGGACGTGTAATATTCGTGACGTCATGTAATGTTCGTGAGGTCATGTCATTTTCGTGGGATAATGTAATGTCTGTGAGGCCATGTCATGTTCAGTATGATTATGTATTTTTCGTGAGATCATGTAATGTTGGTGAGGTCATGTAATGTTCGTGAGGTCATGTAATGTTTATGAGGTCGTGTAATGTTTGTGGGATATTTTCAGTATACCATGCGGGCGATGTTGCTGGCGGAGCCTGCTAAGCCCTATTTGATGGCAAAAGGTCACTTGATTACGGACTCTTGTATCACCTGAGGCAACACTCACGCACGCCTGCATAGCGCAACTAGATATTTCATTTGCACAGAACAAAGAAAGATTTAAATATTCTGTAACACGCTGTATAACAATGAAAGGAAACCAAATATGATGACAAGATAATATTTGATTCTGAAGTCAATTACTCGTATTCTGAATGTTTTCGAGCCTCATGTTATTTGAATAGGATTTCAAAGTTAAAATGAGATATTTGAATGTTTTGATAACTTATAGGTATTTTCCGGATTGCTCATGCAAATGATTAAAACAGAACAGGAAAATTGGTCTCATAATTGAAATAAGTAATATAATAAGGCTGTATTATTGTCGCGTGATATTAGCTATTACGGATTATACCTAATCTATATTATCTGTGCCAAATTTCATTCAAATCCGTTGTGTGAAAGAGTAACAAACATCTACATCTACACACATCCATACAAACTTTCACATTTGTAATATTATTAACATGATTGTCACTCATTCACGCAAAAAATACTTGAAAGAATTGGATGAAATTTGTCACAAAGAAAGATTATAATTTGGAATAGCAATTAAGCTACTTTTTTCCTAATACCACGCGAGCGAAGTCTGCAAGTACGTATTTATTTAGCTTAGAAAATTTAAGACGGAACTAGTATTGCGCACGTTCCCTTCTACCGAGGGACATGAACAGTTAGTTTGTATGAATAAACTGTTCATGTTTCGTGTTTGTGTGTAGCTTTTATTTACTTGCGCATTTGTAAAGACGTTTCAACTTTTACATAATAATATTATTATGTGCTGTACGTGGTTACGTCGCCTCTCCCAAAAAGTGGAAAATTTTTTTAGTACTACAAGTTACATTTAACATCTCCCTTGTTAAATGCTCTAAGCCGTATAGTCCCAAATGGGGTCCCAATTTTGCTCAACACCTTTGTCAACGTATCGCGATTTGTTGAAAGCTGAGGACATATTCTTGAATGCGTTTGGGGGATTACATTATTCAACATCCATTTTCTACCTACACCTTTAGAACATCGAATTTTGAAAGGGAATAAGCCTTTTATAACCCCTAAAAAAACTGAAGTATGTACATAATAATATGGTGGTTATCTTAAAGAGAAACTTTTAAGCCTTTGCGCAAACTTTGAGAAAATAAACTAAAACAAATTTTATATTTTGATATACCTTAGTAGAATATATTTCTTTTTGCAACAAAAACACAAAACCGACTTCAAACGTATGTATGTACAATGTACCTAGAATAATGCGTTTAAGACAATTATCTTATAATTTTGGCAGACCGCAAGCACTTAGCGTAAACAATGACGCTTCTTTAGTCACAGCTCAAAAACTACTAGTCAGATCTTGATGAAATTGGAATAGAATCACTCAAGAAACACCAGATTTCAAAACAAAAAAAGAATCATAGAAATCAGCTCACGTATAACAAAGATATTAGGTAACTAACGTAAAAAAATCATACATTAAAATAAATAAAAAACCGCATTAAATAATTCATGAAAATCTGGTTAAAAAGCTTTACTTTTGTCTGTATAAAAGAGGGCGTTAGTGCCCCACTGCGGGGACGGGCCGTAATCACACACTCTAGCCAAGTGCAGGTTGGTGGATATCACAATATCTTATCATGGTTAGTTCTTTAGATATGCTGGTTTAATGTCATTTTCCTACATCAATATTGATTAGGTGATGAAACAATTTACACAATGATGTGTGGGCACGACCGGGGATCGAATTTTAAAGCAAAGACAGACACCACTGCGCTGCGTCACCTCTCATCACCTAAAAATTTCAGTCTCTGTTAATAATTAGTACTATATTAGTTCTGTTATTAATTACTTACTAACTTCCGGCTCTCGAGTATTTTCTTTATCGCGCTAAACCATTAACCTCTTTTTTGCGCAGTCGGATATCTTAGTAAGTAAGTAATTCTTTATTGCTTTTGATTGAGTACATAAACATCTTAAAACTGAAAACTATCCTATATTCTTTCCCGGGCCTCAAACTATCTTTATACAAAATTTTTACAAATCGGTTGAATAGTTTAGGCGTGAAAGCGTAACAGACAGAGCTACTTTCGCATTTATAATATTAGTAGGGATCAAATGAGAATTTAATCTCAAGTAGTATCAAAGTTGGTACAAATTCAAGTCTGAACTCGGTCGCCTAGTGTGCGCCCGGTTCAGTAGGCCGGTTCAAAGCGATGCAGTATCTATAAACGAACCTATGACGTCATACCTGCTTGCTCAAAGAAGCGACAGGTTGTTAAATGATTTTATTTGGGTTTTGTTCTGTTTCATAATTAGAAGCGTTTTCGTCTGTTTTTATTTAATATATAATAGGCTTGCGCTTACCTGTTGTTAAGCAACGATGCAGTCTAAGATGAAACGCGCTTAACCAGTAAAATCAATTCCCCGTGACTTGCAAACTGGCGGATTAGATAGTAGCTTCAACCCTTTTTAGTGTCCCACTGCTGGGCACGGGTCTTCTCTCAACTATCTTACGAGTTGAGGGAGTTTAAGCCTTAATCCACACACGATGGCCAAGTGCAGGTTAGTAGATTAGATAAAGTTATCGGGAAACAGAGATGCCGGCAGCGAATTCCACAACTTGGCAGTTCGCACAATATAACTGGTAGCAAAGCGCCTTGTGCGTACCCGTGGAATTTCCAACATATCGGTGGCGCATAGCCGTACCTATACTTGTCCGATGAAGAACAGGGATGGGGGAATAAGTATGTATCACAAGTGTAGGTAGAAGATTCACTTTTTCACCTACTTTTCGTGGCTTATGTTGAAGTCC
This sequence comes from Meganola albula, assembly GCA_936450015.1. Taxonomy (NCBI): domain Eukaryota; kingdom Metazoa; phylum Arthropoda; class Insecta; order Lepidoptera; family Nolidae; genus Meganola; species Meganola albula. The sequence continues at coordinate 2,771,478 of OW388155.1, read as the reverse complement.
TAGTAAAAGGACGAACCTATTGCCTTTTATTGGGCAAAATTCTCATTTTCCAGTAAGTTTCAGAAATGTCTTAACCTATATCCAATTATCCGTGATTTTGCAAAATCCCTGGGGTTTTCAATCATGCTGCAACATATACACACAATTTGTGTACATTTGTGTAAAAGGCTTTCGTTTTTACATCTACTTTATTGAGTTAAGTTACAATAGATAAGAGAAAATTGTCACCCTTTCAAAATGTAAAGCAATTTGATTTGTCAAACGAAATGGGTATAGTAAAGGGTCGCTTGAACGATTGTTTTCTGAATTAGTTTGTACCTTCGTCGAAGGTTTTTGAGAGGAACAATATTATTTGTGAGAACCTACAGCTTTGTTTACTGAGTGACGTAACACCGGGATTATGATGTTTAATAATCTTTAGTTATGTGGAGAATCTAGCATTCCAACTCCTATTTATCTGTCTGATTAAATTCGTGCGGGATCCAAGACAGTTTAGATGTCCCGCGACTTGGCCCGGTTAAAATCCCAAGTTTCTTCACAGCGCCGCTGCTGATCCTGGCTTACAGAAGTAGCAGAGGTGGGATTGCAGTGGTGGGTTGAGTCCCATTAAAAAAACATCTGTAACTATGTGCGTTACTTGGATTCTGTTGGATAATGTGCGTGTGCGTCACTGTGCGTGTTGACCACAAAACTATAGATTCTGAGAGCTGTGTGCTAGTTGGCGTAAACGCGAAGTTGTATAGATGGTTTATTGGAATACTAAAGGAAATAATTACCATATAGATTGTCAGTTACAGGTTAGAAAACTAAACTAAAATTTTAAAAATAAAAAACTTGAGAGGTGTCAAGGGACACCGGGTGCCGGAACGAAGTTCCTTTCGATTAATTAGTGAAGGAATTGTAATAAAATTTTATTTTTTTAAGTTTTAATAATATATTTTTTATTTTTATTTTCTATCTCTAGAGAGAGAGAGAGAGAGAGAGAGAGAGAGAGAAACAGACAGACAGAGAAACATGCGCACGCCGCACAGCTTACAATAGCTTACTATAACAAAAAGTGTCGTGACAACTTTTCGTAAGAATTTTTCCGGCTAGCCCCCTTTCACAACGCGCGATAAGAAACTGCGTTCCAAAAATCAACGAGCAGCGGTGCCGCAGCGGTACGGACCTTGCTTTAGAAATATAAGGTCGCAGGTTCGATTCCCGGTCATGCCCACACATATTTGTGTGAATTGTTACATCGCCGCTGCTCAATATCGGTGAAAGAAAATCTCTTGATGAAACCGACATATCCAAGAACTAATCATTCGAGGTCATGTGACATTCACCAACCCGCAATTGGCCAGTGTGTGTGAATTATGGCCTAAACTCTCTCAACTCGTAAGATAGTTGAGAGAAGACCCGTGCCTAGCAGTGGGACACTTATAAGGGTGGAGGTGATCCGGCAGAACTCGTCATGTTTTGACAAAAAAACATCGAACATATCCGCATGGTTGCTAGTCTTTCGGTCGTCTATCGAAAACACTACAGAGTGTGCATTGGAATTACATAATCTTATTCCCCTGTCCTCGTTCTTTCGTCGGACAAGTAGACCGGTTATGCGCCACCTATATATGGTGGAAAATAGTGGAAATTCCACGATTTGCCCCCACCTTTATTGTACCAACTGGCAAGTTGTGGAATTCGCTGCCGGCATCTCTGTTTCCCGATAGCTATACCCGTCTGCCCAGCAAGACACTAAAAAAGGGATGAAGTGAAGAAAAAAAAATATTAACCATCAATAATAATAATAATAATATAGTGGGACATAAACACACACTGTCATCTGAACCCATATTAAGCAGAGCTATGGAAACCAAATAACTGGTAATATACTAGGTACATATTATTATAATACTTTTCATATGTTAACATATACTTAGATATCTTATATCTTTAAATGATCGACTGCAACGATTTTCATAAAATTTTGTATATAGGGGGTTTCAGGAGCCATAAATTGATCTAGCTAGGAATCATTTTTAGAAAATGTCATTTAAAAAAAATACCGAGCAAAGCTCGGTCATCCAGATATTAGATAATTACACCCAGACATAAGACAAACAGACATATTTAAACAAATATTTGTCTCGGGTGGGAATCGAACCTACGACCTGTAGCGTGAAAAGCAAGCATCTAACCGACCACGCCACCGGCCCGACAATCCAACCAAACAAATAATCACTAAGTAATCATCACTATTTCAAATGTAAATTGGAACAATACAAAGTAAATAGGGGCTAAACTCATCAACAGAACCGCGGGTCGTTATCTCAAATAAGAGACAACATTAATCAAACCACAAGGGAATATATAACTTCTATGTGGTGAAATACCGGTTTGACCCTATGCCAACATAACTTAATAGTAATGTGGGTATTTTTATTCTGAAATTAAAGAGGTTTATGAATACGGGGGTGGGAATAGAATTATATGAATTGGAACTAGAATCGGTAAACTAGCTATTTTTTGTTTTGTCCTTTTCTCCTGTATCATTAGACAGATACAAAACATAGAATAGTAATCACACCTTATAAAGTATAACTAGTAAGGGGAATTCACTTCAATCCTCTTTAGTGTACCACCGCTGGGCACGGGTCTTCTGTCAACTATGTTACGAGTTAAGAGAGTTTAGGTCTTAATCCAAACACGCTGGCCGCGGCTCAAATGATTAGTTCTTAAGCATGCCGGTTTCTTCATGATGTTATCCTTCACCGATTAGCAGCAGCGATGAAACAATTCAAACAAAGATGTATGCACGACCGGTAATTAAACCCGCGACCTTCTATTTCTTAGGTAAGGCCCGTATCGCTGCGCCACTGCTGCTCAGTAAGTGGGATAGAATTGAGTAGGTAGGTATATTAATTAAGACAATACAATCATGTAAGTAAAGCAGTTATAAAATCTATAGCTCAAGTTATGACGAGACGCCAGATGTTACATCCTATCGTAAAATGTAGGTACCTACCTAAGTACTCATATAATATACCTAGTCTGGTATAAAACCGTACGTGCTAAATATGAATAGTCTAATACCACGCACAACAAAACGTGTTGCGAGCATTCTGTCTCTTTCTAGTCATCACCGAATGATAGAGACAGACAGTGTGGCCCAGGGGAAGGCCGTTTTGTTAGTTGAGTGCTTAGAAAATTTAACATGAAACTGATATTGTGCGCGTTCCCCTCTGTCGAGGTATATGAACAGTTTGTATGAATAAACTGTTCATGTTTTGTGTTTGTGTATTATTTACGTGTACATTAGTAAAGACGCTTCAACTTTTACATGTTTGCTGTACGTGGTTATTTCTCTTCCCTCCAAAACTGGCAGAAACTATTTAGTACTAGAAGTTGCGTATAACACCTCCCGTGTTAAATGCTGTAAGCCTGAGTAACTTGAGCGTGGCTTTGTTTAAGAAAATCTGTAAAATCTGAAGCGTAAGCGGGCAGGATGTTGTTTAATTAGTGCTTACCCGATCGCATACCGGATATATCTTCGTTAGAGTTGTGTACTTACCTGAAAAAGCAAAAAAATACATTAGTAATTTACCTTATTATTAATTTACTTTACTCGTGGGCACACTAAGTGACGTTAATTAACGCTAAGTATAAATAAACACTGTTAAAATCTATACCAAAATGAGTATCTAATGCTAAGTTAAATGAGTGTCGGTGAGTCCGTTGGACTCATTTTAGATAGACCGCGCGCTGTGTTCTAGTGTTATATCTTTCTTTTTTTCAATTTATCTAAGATGTAACTCTAGTTAACGCCCCGTTTGGTTGGAGGATGAATACGAAAGGTTACGTTTACTAATGACGGATGTTAGGTTATAGGAACCGGGCATGATTGTTTGACATGTCAATGCACAGCCCAAACGACTACTTCTAGAAACTACAAATTTGGCACATAGGTTCCGTGTGATGTGTGAGGTGTATCTTATGAGGTGAAACGGGGACCACGCGGGTGAATCTGCGAACCGCAGCTAGTACTTAAACTTATAAAGAAATACAAGAGCTGTGAAAAGGAACGTAAATATTACGATTACAAAATTCTGGCCAAGCTTAAAAGATTAAGTACTAAGTAATAAACATTATAACCTAAGTTTCGTAGTTAGACGACTACTTTCAACGCAAATAAAATCACGCAAGAATTTATTTGTTTTTTTAGGAAAACCTGCTTACAACTAACCTGAAATAAAGTCCAAATTCGCAGACCTGGTACCTACTAAGTTCAATATAGTTCATGACGAGAACCATTAAATTAATTGAGGTAAGTCAGTTAACATTTAGGTAAGTGCTTATATTTCAACTAGTTTCCGACAATGACTTTCACCTATTGCGTGATGTCTCAAGGGATTCTGTCACCGTGATATAAACTTTTTCTTCTACGGCAAAACCGCCGAATCCATTGCGATGAAATTTTGCTCACTTGTAGTTTGTGGCCTGGATTAACAAGCAAATATCTCCTTGCTAATAAATGAAGAGTAAAAAAGAGTCAAATGACTTCATACATAAGCACATACCTACCTACCTACTCTGTTTTTTATCATATTAGCTAACTCAGAATTCAAGACACTGTGAGCTCAGTTTGCTTAAATCGGAACGCAACTTAAATATTAATGTTTTGAGGTAGTCAGTAATAATTGTGATTAATATTTTTGGACGTCAAATACCTCAGTCCACCCGTGAACATGAAGTCTGAAAAGACTTTGAAACGTCGGGATCTAAAATCTATAATAAACCGCGATAAAATCCGTTAAAAAGTAGTTTTATTTCAATGTGTTTTTTATTTGATTGGGTGTGTCTTGTTTGTGTCAAACAAATGTTTTTTCCTTTTTTCTTTCTTATTAATGCCCATACATGCAAGGCGGTTGTAAGTGCTACGCACATGTCCCGAAGGATGAAATGAATGTGAATGTCCTCCAAGAGCGTTCTCTCCGAGTGTTTTTCACTCACCTCCACTGTCTATATACCTTTCGTCAATCGTTTATCATCCATCCTCTCCACATAACCAAACCATAGTTTTTTCCACGTTTGTCACTAGGTAAAACTTGGGGCGTGCCACAACAATAAACTCCGCACCCGGCAGATCACTTGCTATGGGTAATATAGAGGTAATATATAATACAGATTCCAACTAACTTAAAGAGTAGTAGTCGCCATCTGTAGACGTGTCATGTGCGGGTTCGATTCCCGCCCCGGAAATTTTTTAATCACAACAAAAATTTGTTTTGATGCCTGGTTGGACGAGAGACTAACCTGCGTGCCTGCTTTTTCCACAAGTTAATGAATTAATTATTCAAATTCAAATTCGTTAATTTCAGACTTTAAAGTCCATATAGTGTTAGCAACATTTAAAAATACTTATTAACTATTGTCAGTATAAATTACTAGTTTTCCGCCCGCGGCTTCGCCCGCGGATGTTGGTTATCGCGCTAGACCATTAATCCCTTTTTTCGCAGTCGGATAAAACTATCCTTTCCCGGGTCTCGAACAATCTCCATACAAAATTAGTTCAGTAGTGTAGGAGTGTAAGCAACATTTTGAAATCGTCAAGCGCCCATAGGTATATCCATAAATCAATAGGCGTTTCTTAAAAATACTACGGCTCTTAGATCATACTTATAAGAAATCAAATTTAAATTTCGAATTCTATTCGTAGCATTGAGTTATCAAACATGTCATTGTGTCAAAATAAAAAGTAATTTAGATCAAAATTACGAAGGAGTTATGATATCAACTTTGAAGAAAATCACCCTCAGAATAATTTCTCAGGCTTTGCCCACTTAGTATTAGGACGAAAATAAAAAAAATAAAAAAAATAAAAAACACGTGTTTCATTATTTGTTTTGAGCTTTATTTATACCAAATTTGAAGGAAATCGGACCAAGGACTAAACAGTTGTGGAATATTTAATTGTTCCAAATAAACTCATTTAACACCCCCACAGGGGGTAGTTTTGGAAAAATAAAAAACACGTGTTTCATGATTTCTTTTAAGGTATATGTGTGCCAAATTTGGAGTGAATCGGACTTGAGACTATACAGATCCAGGGAAACTTTAATTTTTAACAATAAAACTCAATATACACACCTCATAGGGGTAATTATGGAAAAATAAAAAACCCGTATCTCATTATTTGTCTTAAGGTTTATGTGTACCGAATTTTAAATGAATAGGACCAAGGAATAAAAAGTTGCATACAAACTTCACCCCTCTATTTAACCCTCTTAGGGTATGATTTTTGAAAATATTGTTAGCCTATGTCCGATTCTAGGGTATACACTACCTACATTTCAAATTTCAATAAAATCGGTTGAGCGGTTATGGAGATACGCGGTAACAAACCTTCACACACACACACACACACTTACTTTCGCATTTATAATATTAGTAGGATTGTACTTATTAACACTTATAAAAACGGTGAATTGTAGTTCTCCGCTAATTATGCAACAAGATGTTTTTAATTATAAGTATTATCCTGAGATCATAATTAGTGGGGCAATTATTTTTTCATCAATCATTATGAGAAGGGTTGGCCTAATTACTGTCTGATATCATAACATTATACCTTTATCATAACACATACATACATAATTAGGTCCTAATGCGTCTTTAACGCAAGTTGCCAAATTGCCTCTTGCATAATTAAACCTCAACGTTTGTTGGACTCCCACAGCTGGGCACGGGCATCTATCTTACGAGTTAAGAGAGTTTTGGGTCTTAATCTACACATGCTGACCAAGTGCGAGTTAGTGGATGTCATATGTCATAAAAATTCTTAGACATTCCGGTTTTCTCGCGATGTTTTCCTTTACCGATATTGAGCAGCGGCGATGAAAAAAATCACACTAAGATGTGTGGACTCTACCGGGAATCGCACTCGTGAACTTATATTTAAAAGGCGAGGTCGATACCGCTGCGCCACCGCTACTCTAACCATTTGGCCAATATTGACTTCAGGTTATTAATTTTGGGGTAGGGACTGAACTCAAAACCACATTTCCACCAATGCAACTCTTTGAGGACCAGCGGTGTGCACGAAATCCTCGAAACCGAACCCATAATTGACATCATTGAACTGAAATAGAACCCTAAGTTGAAAGGTATACAGCAATTACCAAAGGATTACAAAAGAATTTTTAAGTAAAAGGCTTTTTTGTTGTAAGAGGGTGCAAATCAGAGAGAAATCTCTAATCAGAAGTAGGTTCAGGGAATGGAGAAACATTAAATGTGTCAGGATGGCCTTTTATACCACTTAGTTATGCAAATCGGTGAGTAGTTGCACTGATAAGCTATTATTGAAATGAAACTACTTTTCACTCTGCGGTGCCAGCTGTCAAGACTTACTTGACAGCTGACGTTGATTCGATTTAAACTCACTATGACTGCCAACATTAATAATCTTTTATTTTGGGTCCTTTGATGTCCCAAAATTAAAATAAATTTTCAGCAAGCTCTTTCAATTGCTACTCATATTGCAGGAGTGTATTACACCATCTTGGGTTTACCGCCATGTTGGATTTAAAATGACGTTACACAGCTATCCATGTGATAGCATTGTTATCCAAACTAAACCTATATCAAATTTTAGATCAATCGCTCGAAGATATCTGCTTCAAAATTGAGATTTAATCATTTAATCATTACAGATGATTAAAAGCTTGTGACAAGCAAATATACATACATTCTTACGAAACATTATATATTTAGTAGACCACATAAACTGTCCTCTGTGAATATCGTGAAACTAGTTTTCCGTACGCGGCTCCACCCGTGCGTATTTTGGTTATCGCACTAAACCATTAAGCTCCTTTTGCGCAGTCGGATAGAAACTATCCTGTGTCCTTCCCGGGGTCTTAAACTATTTCCATACTAAATTTCATCCAAATCAGTCCAGTATTTATGGCGTGAAAGCGGGACAGACAGACAGAGTCACTTTCGCATTTATAATAACTATTCCGATTGTATTAGCTACTTACATACACGTTGAACTGATAACCACTCTTTTTGAAGTTGGTATCTCAAATATTTCGCATCATTCACGTCAAATTACACTGTGAGCCACACAAATGATACCCAGGAGAAGTGTTCCGAACTCAAATAATTTTGTTTGACACTCCGTAAGACGACGGCGTTTGAAAGTTGTAGGTACATATAACAATGTTTAAATATTTTTTACATCACCCGTACATCAGTGTGTAGATATTATTTAAGTGGGTTCCGTAATAGGGGAACGTATTAAGTATTACTTTCACTTCAACCCTTTTTAGTGTCCCACTGATGGGCACGGGTCTTCTCTCAGCTATCTTATGAGTTGAGAGAGTTTAGGAATTAATCCACACACGCTGACCAAGTGCGGGTTGGTGGATGTCACATGTCCTCGAATGATTAATTCTTAGTTTTTTAGTTTTCCTCGCGATGTTTTCCTTCACAGTTATTGAGCAGCGGAGATGAAACAATTCACACAAAGATGTGTGGGCACGACCAGGATTCGAACCCGCGACCTTATTTTTCTAAGGCGAGGCCCGTACCGCTGCGCCATCGCTGCTCTTATTACTTTATTCACAGATAATATAATACTATACTAGTAGTATATTTATATTACACTAGCTTAAGCCCACGGCTTCGCCCGCGTGGTACTTACTGGGATAAAAATTAGCCTATGTGTTAATCTAGCTAGATCATAATCTATATCTGTACTAAATTTAATCTAATCCATTGCGTGAAAGAGTAACAAACACCCACACATTTTTACAAACTTTCGCGGTTATAATATTGCTAGGAAGTAGGATTAGCTGTGTCGGCGAACTACGAGCCGCAAAAAATTTTGAAAATTTCTCATTTAAATTTGAAGGAAATAGAATCATGAAAATATAATGAAACTCGGTGGCAAGAAATGTAGGAAAAGTTTGATCTGTAATGAAAACGGGAATTTTACATTGGCTCATAAACAAGCTCCAAATCGCTCAACGGATCATAGACGGGCACATTTATGTATATAGATTTATATAAATTACACTGCGGACCACACAAACGATACCCGAGTGAACGGAACTCAAATAATTTCGTAAGACAGCATGCCGAAGTTGTATAACAATGAGATATATTTTCATATCACCCGCATATCAGAAAGTATATATTGTTTATGTGGGTTCCGTAATAAGGGAACGTATGGAATATTGGTTTATTTTGTTCGATGGTAAAGAAAGTTTGATGTGTGATGAAAAAGGGTTTACGGTTGGTTTATGAACAAGCTCAAGGTTGCTTACTAGGCCATGAAAAAGGTCTATGTATCTCTGAGTAATAGAATTTGCATTGAAAAATCTGCAGAAATCAGAGACACCGATTTAATAATATAATAATATTCTAGGTCAATAACACACACGGTCATCTGATTCTAAGCTGAGCAGAGCTTGTGTTGTTTACTATAGTATGTACCAGTTAATTGGTTTTCAACTATATATTTTTATAAAAGAAAAGTAGTTTATGTATACACTAGCAACCCGCCCTGGCTTTGCACGGGTGCAATGCTGATACTAAATATATTAAGGTATATTTTCAAAATGTCCTTTTATACAACGTTAACAGGTTTTTTGCCATTAGACCGTCGCACCGCTATTTTGAATCTGTAATACTCGATCTTCCGAAATATTCATTTAAATTATGTGCTGTACAGGGCCATACTGATCTATATTAAATAGACAATGTATTTAAGGTACATAATTAGACAAGGATTAATGCAAAACTGCTTAAAATCGCTTCGTAAATAAGCCATTACTTTTGGTTGAAAGTAAAAGATAAAAAATGGTTATTGTGGGTTATCCCTAAGAGATAGACATATACCATCGCGGACTTTTTTGTTGACCTTTTTAAGAAGTGCAATACTGTAGTACATTATTTTGCTATATCTCGTAGGGTTAAGCCAGCGTTTGCAATGTAAGCACAAAAAATGCGTTAATTTACGACATCGCATCAGAAACATCTAAAATTATCAGTGTTGTTTCTAATATATTATGCAAGTATTATATACATAAACCTTCCTCTTGAATCACTCTATATGATAAAAAAACTGCATGAAAATCGGTTGCGTAGTTTTAAAGATTTAAGCGCACATAGGGATATAAGGAACAGGAATGCGACTTTGTTTTATACTATGTAGTGATTAAGGATGCATATTGCAGACGTCAAATCAACATTACTAAAATCGTTTAATTTTAATTAGTCGATCCTATGGAAAAAGAAGCAACGAGCACGATATTAAAATCATTGATAGCATCACGCCTGCAATACCCGAAGGCGTAGGCAGAGATGAATATCACATACTTTTGGCCGGCTATGTTCAGGTCCCATACGTAGCAGGTGGCGACCCTATTGCCGTACATCGGACACAATTCCAAACTTCGAGCTTCTCTAAGTATAGAAGTCTTTTTGCTCGACGCGGGAGTGAAGTGCTATTAACCGTTGGTGTTGTTAAGCGAACACGCTTGCCACTGGACCATCGAGGCAGTTATGAATAAAATCATTGAATGATTATAAAAACTGTGCTATCAAGCTAACTAAATTACTACAACAAAACCTAGTACAGTTGGGAGCAAAAATCTCGCTCGAACGACATTAACGACGCGACACGGGGGCTTCCGCGAGGAAATTAACACGAGGTACTTGCACCGGATTGTGACGTCATCAGCAGTTCAGCACAGATAACAAAACAACAGCCCGGAGATTAAGGAACCTGTTTGTAATCACGCACGAGTGGAAATACCATTTTAGACGAAAATACACATTTTGAGATAGGAGATTTAAAATAATGAGTCAAAAGAAAAAACCTCCTGCTGCCGCAGCTGTGAAATAAAATACTTAAATTGAATCAATGCCAATTATATACCGTAGATTTTATAATTATTTTCAATTACCTCATTTTATTTGGAAGTTTATTGTAGAAACGCATACACTGCCCCAAAAGAGTTACTGATTGTTACAAACATGAACCATTCGCATGCTAACAATTTATAAGATTACTAGCTGCCCCAGCGAACTTCGTACCGCCAGCGGACAAAATTGTGAATCTAAACCATTCCCAGATCCCCTTGAACACACACAAAAAATTTCATCAAAATCGGTCCAGTCGTTTAGGAGGAGTTCAGTCACATACACACGCACACAAGAAATATATATATTAAGATTATACCAGAGCAAATGAGTAGGTAGCCGTCATAGAACAAAGTAATCCGGAGTAAAGCTGAGGAAAATAATAAACCTTTAAAGAACAATACAGCAATCACTGGGCAAAATGAAAGCCAATCCGAACTTCGATTGAAGTTACTCAATTTATTCAAGAAGCGCTTTCGCCCCGACATTAGTCGTATAATACGCTTAGGATCAGAGCCTAATTGATTCCGGGGATTTAAAATTGATATAAATACCCGAAGAGATTTTAACTGAAACAAATATTGGGTTCGCCCGTGGCTTTGACTCAAAAGTTTTGTACACTGTGAATCACGAGGTGCTTTGGTTATGTTTAAAGTTGATTAGCTTACAGATGAGACAGCAGTTTTGTTATTAATAACTAGGTTTTAGTTGAAGCGGTGGCGTAGTGGTACGGGCCTCGCCTTAGAAATATAAGGTTGCGGGTACGACATCTGTGAATTGTGTCATCGCCGCTGCTCAATATCGGTGAAAGAAAACTTCTTAAGGAATCCGGCATGCCTAAGAACTAATCATTCGAGGACATGTGACATCCACCAACCCGCACTTGGCCAGCGTGTGTGGATTAAGGCTAAAACTCACTCAACTCGTAAGATAGTTGAGAGAAAACCCGTGTCCAGCGGGGACCCTAAAAAGGGTTATAGTGATCTTTATTGCTTTTCTATAAGTATTGTTAGACAGTAACATCATAATATACACCAGTGGCGAAGAGTCCATATCACACGATTCCCACCGGCTTCCCTTAAGGAATTGGTCAATATAATGTACTTAATTAAATATTATGTAACGCCTAAAAGATTTGAATAGCATAAAAAATGCAGCACATACTTTTTAATAAGTTTGAAAGTCGGCGTAGGTAAGCAAGGAATACTTGTCATTAAATTTACTCCTGCTTCCCTTTTTGAAATTTCCACTCTTCCCTACTTATCACTAGTATACACCATAATGGACCCTGTAAGGCACAGCCAAGGTCGGTTTGTCTCGAATATAACAATCAATTATAAGTATGCATTTACTACTTATAGATCACAGACTATCATGGTACTCTCACATCGAGCATGTCACTGGAAGAATAAGAAAGCTGAGCTGGGTCTTTAAAACATTGCGACACATAGTCCCGACCAATATTAATAATCTAGGATCACACAGAAACATGTTAAATGACATATACATAGCTCTTGCGCAATCTGTCATGATCTATTGCATATCCATTTGGGGTGGAGTATCAAAAAGTAAATTTATAGAGGTAGAACGAGGACAGCGGGCGCTTATTAAAATAATGTATTTCCGAAACAGAAGATACCCTACTGATAATCTATACAAGGAATGTGGCTTGCTCTCTGTACGGAAACTATATATTTTGAACACAATCATGAGGAAACACAAGACACTTCCCTATGTTAAAAAAAACACCTCAAAAAGACGTAAAGATATTGTTGCTGAAATCCCACCAACAAAAACAAAATTTGCTGCCCATCAATATTATAAATCGTCAGCCATTTTATACAATAAGGTCAATCGAGAAGTATATATTTATAATAAAATGTTAAATGAGGTAAAAAGAAGTTTATTAGTCTGGTTAAAGGAATTAACCTATGAAGATACCGAAGCATTTTTACAATTACTGCAATAACTAAATCACACACACACACACATATACACTCGCACATTCGCAAACACACTCACATATACACACGCACATTCGCAAACACACTCACATATACACACGCACATTCGCAAACACGCTCACAAACACTATACACTGATAGGAATAATAATAATATACTTAAGTACGAAGTTTTGTTAGTTTATACGTAAATGAAACGCGAATGTTTAAATTTGTAGTTTATACGTAGTTTGTTTATGTGTTTTTTCTTTGTCTATCTTATCGAAGGAGTGGGGCCTTCTACTACAAGCATTGCTATGCTTAAAAGAAGGTCCCAATCACCATTTTATGTTACTGTTTTGTTTTTTGTATTAATAAAAATATTTTGTATTTGTATTTTGTATTTACAAAAGGAAAGTAGTATACGTATTGTCCTAGAATATTGTAATATTATTTATAAAAGCTGTTTTGAGATTCACGTGTCGTCAAAATCTTGTTATTTAATATTGTACCAAAATAAAACTCGGTGAAACCAAATTGTCATGTGGACATAGGGTGGAAAAATATTGCTTTATCAATATTTGTAATAATGGGCGCCTTCCGTTAACGGAAATGGCCATTAAAAGCGGAAACCGGAGTCAATTGACGCACTTTTATCTTTCTGGTAAAAGGTAGATAGGTTTACGCTGAATATGTAGATAATAATATTTATTTATTTTTTTGTTTGGTGTGCTTTTTTACATCAAATTTTGGATGACTTAATTATTAATTATTTTGTTTAGCACTTTTATCTAACAGAAACAATACCCACAGACAACCTTATTTTTTAGTTATATACTACAAAGGAGCAAACAATTCTAACCCACCCTCTCAAGGCCGCCTGATGGTGCGGTTTTGTCTGGTGGATAGTAACCACGGCCGAAGCTTACCACTAGTTTCACTTCAACCTCTCACTGCTGGGCACGGGTCTTCTCTCAACTATCTCATGAGTTGAGAGAGTTTAGGCCTTAATCCACACACGCTGGCCAAGTGCGAGTTGGTGGACGTCACATGTCCTCGAATGATTACTTCTTAGACATATCGGTTTCATCACGATGTTTTCCTTCACCGATATTGAGCAGCGGAGATGAAACAATTCACACAAAGATGTGTGGGCACGACCAGGATTCGAACCCTCGACCTTATATTTGTAAGGCGAGGCCCGTACCGCTGCGCCACCGCTGCTCCACCACCAGTTTATTATTAACTTATTTCCACTACCCTGGGACCACACCCACGGACGAAGGCGATTCAGCTCCCATTATCTCCACACTCCACTACCACTATAAATGCCGAAGTTTGTGATAATGGACAGAATTATTATCGCCAAATGGACTGTAATTTTAGTAATAAAAATACACCAATGTTTTTTTTTTTTTTTTTTTGCCATTATTGTCCCACTGCTGAGCAAAGGCCTCCCCAAATTCTTCCATTTTGTCCGGTCTCCCACGGGTATACGTCCTCACCCCTCCAAATATGAATAGGTATACAGCAACGACAATGGCCCCAAGTGCCCAGCGACTCCAGTAGCGATCCTGGCGTTGACGGGCGCCAGGCTCGTTACGGAGTTAGGGGCGCATACAATCTCCGGGCGGGATCTCCCAGCCGTCAAACGACCTCAGCTCGTGCTTCCATGGACACCGATACGCTTAACACCAATGTTGACCTGAATAATTTTAGCCATAGATAAAACACAGTTATAAATCCAACGTGTCAAGATAAAAATTATTGTCACTCCATCTGCGCACATTACAGGCAATATAATAAAGCAGAGAAAACCATATTTCTAAGCGTAATAAGATAATACATTCCAAGAATGAAATTGTTTAAGAAATAGCCTTATTGAAGAAGTAACTTTCCGAAATGGGGTGTTACAAGTTCGCCGTCGGCGCAGCGGTGGCGCAGCGGTACGGGCCTCGCTTTAGAAAAATAAGGTCGCGGGTTCGAATCCTGGTCGTGCCCACACATATTTGAATTGTTTCATATCCGCTGCTCAACATCGGTGAAGGAAAATATCGTGAGGAAACCGGCATGTCTAAGAACTAATTCATTCGAGGACATGTGACATCCATCAACCCGCACTTGGTCAGCGTGTGTGGATTAAAGCCTAAACTCTCTCAACTCATAAGATAGTTGAGAAAAGACCCGTGCCCAACAAATCTCGATTCGATTTTTAACTTTATATTATTAATCTCAGAGAATCCGGTGAGACTAACACAACCGGTGAAAATCAGGTGCAAAACTGACAGCTTTACGGGTTCTCCGAAGCACGGGTAATAATAATAATAATATAATATAATAATAATAATATAATATAGTGGGACATTAACACACACGGTCATCTGATCCCAAACTAAGCAGAGCTTGTACTATGGAAACCAGATAACTGGTAATATACTACATATAATACTTTTCTTTTGTAAATATATACTTAAATATAGATAATAATGCAACCGATTATAACCGAACAACTCGCCCAATTATTCGCGTACGAGTACGAATAGGACCGCTGAGAGCGACTAACAAATAAACGTGAGAACGGTATTTACAAATTATGTAATAGAACAATGTAGATATTCTTAAGCTCTAATAGTTTAGACATGGCGGAATCCGCGCGTATTCAAACCGCGTGGTTCGTAACACGTATGATGAATACTAAATACTGAATCTGCGCGGTGTAGTGTGAACGTTTAGCAAAGATGTCATTTTAATAAGCTCCGCTCTGCTTAATTACGCGGTTTCAACATGCGCGTATTCCGCCGCCGTGTCTGAACTAGCGCTTAGGAATACGCAGATTGTTCTATTTTTTATATTTCAACAAATAGGGATAACGAAAAGCTCTGACAAATCGTATTTTAATTAGTCGATCAGTAAGATTATAAAAAAATGTTACAGACGAATTTTTTGCTTTATCATTACAACTAGCGACCCGCCCCAGCACGGGTGCAATGTGTTATACTTATAAACCTTCCTCTGGGATCACTCTATCTATAAAAAAAAAACCGCATCAAAATCCGTTGCGTAGTTTTAAATTTTCTAAGCATACATAGGGACATAGGGACATAAAAAAGCGACTTTGTTTTATACTATGTAATGATGAATCAATATTAAGATATAACACATAAAAGTTATGGAGTGTGAGTGCGCCACGTCATACAGAGGTATAAAACGTGACGTCGTCGGTGGTAAGCGGACTTACCTAAGCGGTACGGGCCTCGCCTGAGAAATATAAGGTCGCGGGTTCGATTCCCAGTCGTGCCCACACATCTTTGTGTGAATTGTTTCAACTTCACTGCTCAACATCGGTGAAAGAAAACATCGTGAGGAAACCGGCATATCTAAGAACTAATAATTAGAAGACATGTGACATCCATCAACCCGCACTTGGCCAGCGTGTGTGGATTAAGGCCTAAACTCCCTCAACTCATAAGATAGTTGAGAGAAGACCCAATGGGCAATGGGACACTAAAAAGGGTTGAAGTGAAGCGTGACGTGTCGCCGCAATCGTTAATCACAAAAAAAAATAAAAATTGTGTCCAATATTTTTAACTTTTCTATCTGATGGACAAAACATAACTTCTCTTTTTAAGTCGGTTAAAAAAAGTCGTGATCCCTATTTTAGCAAGCAATTACATCTTAACTACTTTGTTACGTATTCTGTGTTTCGTACTTTATTCCGTTGTAAAAAGTACAACATATGATTTGTTTTCACATTCATGAGTCTCGTTAAATGTTGATGCGACTTCTGTTACTTTTACTGTCTACAATATTGTACAATATTTTATATTAACTTAGGGTTGCCATTTCCAAACTTACATCTTGTACACATACATCTTGTTTAGACTGAGTGGAGTATTGTCCTCCTAGCTAGGCTAAGTATAGCCCGTGTTAAGGTAGAATAGGGCCGACACACATGCATATAAGAGATCTAAGTTCAAAAAACGGCACGGCAAAAAACCACTTAATACTATTCGTCGGTGGAACTTTGCTTGTGCGATTCAAAATTACTATGACGTAATGTCTCATATGAGGCGTTAGGTATTTGATGCCACACACACATCCAATTTACAACACACTATAATAACTAATTATGTTTAAAGAAATTATGCGTAACACACAATTAACAGAATGTTCATTCAAATCAAAATAATAAAGGTATGAACCGGCTGAAAAGATTAATTATACGCTCTAATCAATTAGATAGGCTTGCAATCAAAGACGACTTTAGATTCCAATTAATTCTCAAAAAGGACCCAACTTCAACTCAAACCAACCAACGAGCCGGAATAATACCAGTTATTACCGGACAAAAGCAGCTTGAAGCGTTTCATAACCGGGTCATCAAAATATAAGCCCGTTTAATCTGGAACACTTCTGTGCTGAATGTACTTATTATACTTAGATACATACTATAAGGTTGCCTGTCCATTGGAGCGGAGCTAGGCAGCGGAGGGGAGAAACAGAAAAAAGTTCCAGTTGGATCCAAAGTTTGAACCAACTAAATGCAAGTTAAAATTCCGTCTTTTATGGGAAAATCTGACAGCACTGCTATCCAAATTCAATATAAAGTAAGGGTTTTTTTTTGTTTTGGAGACGTCTCAAAGTCTTTTCAAACTTCATGACCATGTCCACCTGTGAACAAGAAGTCTGAAAAGACTGGATCTAAAATCTAAAATCTAAAATAAACCGCGATAAAATCAGTTATAAAATAATTTTATTTCGATATGACATAAGAAATGGAAAAACAAAAACTCTTAAAGCCACCAATCACAAAAAATGAAAAAATAATAACAAAGACAATTAACTAAAACCAGCAAATTATACCCTAATTACTATAATGAAAACGTTAAACAACGGGAACGAAAATTCGGCAGATGTTACTAAAAAATAAATACGATACCTAACACAAAATCATTTTGTGCTAACAGAACCGACTTTAATTAAACTCCCTTACAAGGTTAAACCAACAAAGTTAAATATAAAACAACACACACGCAAAACAATTATTAATTAACCACAACATGCGCTAACTTTGAGATCGTCTAATATCTACGAAATGTGGTGGAAATACAACGGTTTCATTTGAATATTCACTAAAACTCGTAATTATTTTGCACTTCTTTATTTATATAGAAAACAGTATATTGCAATGAAACCACTTTTTAACGGATTTTACTGAGGTTTATTTTAGATTTTAGATCCCGACGTCTTTTCAGACTTCATGTTCACGGGTGGACTATTTGACGTCCATAAATATTAATCACAATTATTACTGACTACCTACAAACATTATTATTTAAGTTGCGTTCCGATTTAGCAAACTGAGCTCAAGTGTCTTGAATTCTGAGTTGATTTTGGTACAAGTAAATTAAGCACTGGGTCCCAAGCTGGTGGTAGGTATATTCCAACCATTTTCTCTATTAAAATTAGGATGTTTTTTAATTTCGATAGCTTCACGGATCATTCTTGGTAGGAACCGGTTTTCTTTGAACAGAACCTGTGTTTTACTTGGCACCGAAATCGAATGATATAACATACTTATCTAATCATTTCTGACTAACTATATCAAAAAACTAATTACTTTATGCTAAGTAAATTTATTTTTTAATTATTAGTTTACTTTTTGAAGTTGGTTTTGATTTTTGTTATTTTTTTTTAAGAAGATAGAAGATGTGGTTGGATTATTAAATGAAATGACTTAACCTAGTCGTTAAGTCTTAAAAAACAGCTTGCAAGATCAGCAGTACCTAGTGTTGATTTGGTCAACAACACCGACGCGTCTTAAAAAATAAAGTATTTTCATTTTATTTCGTTTCAAAGTCGAGATTAAACACCATGAAAGGCAAGTGAAAAGAAAGAGTAAAATAAAAATCATATTTACGAACCAGGCAAAGACAATCTCAGATTCATAACACATTCAGAGGTCAGAGTTCAAAAAGATGAAACTCTCCCACGCCCACGTACGTGACATATAACCACAAAAGAACATTGCGATTACACATAACTAGCCTAAGCCCGTGACTTCGTCCGCGTGATGTCCGGGAAGTATTCCGAAGGAACAGTATCGAGATGTGCGGAAGAAGAAAACTTGAGGCTCCATAGTGTCAAGGAGAAGTACGAAAGATCCCACTGGGTAAAAGTGACCTAGGTTTACCAGCCCCATTGATATGAGAATAATTTAATCCATTTGTAAGAAAATTAAAATCTCTTCTAATAAAGAAATGATAATATTCTATAGAAGAATACCTAAATTATACATTTTAACTACAATAATAGTAATAATAATTTTATTTTTACAACAGGCGTTTAGGTTGATTGCAGTTTGATAATATAAAGAATATACGAATATTTATGAAATTTTTAATTAATGATAAATAATATGCTTTTTTATTATGTTGTGAAGTCATTTTACATTATTTTTCTTTTTTACATAACAGTAGACAGTCGTTCTGTCAATAGCGTCAGTTCTTGAACAACACCTCTCCCTCATTACCCATAGATGGCGCGGTAACAATTTTATTTATTTAATTTTAATAAAAATAAGTAGTGCACTTCCTCCTCTCTCCTACTTACCCTACAAGGTCCATAACTGAAAACTGAAATTAATTTGTAACACCTTTTACTGTACATTATGGTTTGCATTAACTATTGAGTATTGAGTATTGAGTATTAAGACAATGTAGTATCGGGTTAAAATGTACCCTATATAGGTAGACTCGTAACTAGTATAAAATTCTTTACCACTTAATAGTAGGAACGATTACAAATAATATTTTTACCAAATAAACGTATTTTGTAGCAACTTTATTAAATTAAATGAATTATTACTTTACTATTGAATTACAAAAGTCGAATACATATTTTAAAATTATCACAACTGCTCGTCTAAAAGAGCCCGCTCCGAACTGTACCCGGTGCAATAGTGCCCATCACAAAAAAGAAATATTTATTTCACAAGACTAACAGATTTAGGTACATATCATAAATATAAGCAAGCATAAAATTTGTTAAGGATAGCAAGTAATAGGTAAGTTGCGAGGCAATATTGTAATCTGTTTGGTTTATAAAACTCTGTCTCTTAAACTAGGGGTTACCTGTATCTTAAGGCGATGGTCAGCCTTTGCACTAGGTAAGATTATTAAATCAAATATTATTAAATTAAATTCACCATTTTATATTAAGCCGTGCAATAGTGAAGACGATAGTGGAATGTAGACAAGGGAAGGACATGTTAATGAGGCGACAGGTGCAGTTCATATCGCATTGGTAAAGATCGTCGTTCAAACGTCAGCCAAATGGCTAAATAGAATAGAATAGAATAGAATAGAATAGAATAGAATTATTTTTATTTGTCAAACATAGGTGGATTACAAATATTGCCGTTTCCAGTATATATAGCGAAGCTAGTGTCAGGATTTTTAAACATTTAAAATATGAACGGCAACTATCTGTTGTTCTGAGACCACACATTGACCTCACACATCTTTTTTGCAACTTAAATACCAGCTAAAAACAATTACTAAAAAAATCGCATCAAACTCAATCCCCAGAATACACACGCTAAACTTATAACAGCACTCTCTTTCGACGTGGATTTAAAAACTGTAAAAAGGATAATCCTACAAAACCTAAATTCCCAAGTAAAAACAGTAATAACAGTAAACGATGTTTACATTCCACCCGAGGATACTGAAAGCGACACAAAAGTATTCAACATAAGCCTTTATACAACCGAACCCAGGGAATTACCAACCAAATATTACCAAGGAGCATGGCAGTGCCTTCAGCCAAACTGCTGACAAGAACAATCTGTACGGAGAGAGAATGCTTGGGCTTCCTAGTATCAAGGGGAAGCACAACAGATCCCACTGGGGCAAAGTGCTCAGGGTGTGTCAACCTCGTTAAAACAAGTTAAAACCACAGGCAAGGGCAGTCTACCCCTTTATCTGGCGCAATCATGAGTTCTTTTGTAACTGTGACTTCAGCTTGCTACAGGTCGAAAATTGAATTTTCAGTTAATGTAAATGTAAATATTTAGCTAAATTGATTACCTACATTTTGTATTTACATAACAATAGACAAGATTCTTGGCAAAATGACACATTCCTTTCAAGTTATTTTACAATTAATTTTAATAACCTTACATTAGATTTTGATATCGACTTCTTTACTATCGACTTAGCCAAAAAATGTTGATTTTTCTATTGAAGCCTATGTAAACAACGCATTCAGTCTCGGCTTTACATGAAATATATCTTTTTACAGCCTAGACTTGGCAGTTTTGTACATATATGTCTTTGCTACGATAATACACTTATACGAACAGAGTTTCTAACTCCATACTGAATTAATTCCGCCAAGTTTGAAACAAGTTATCAAATTTTCATGCTTATTATTACTTTAGATCCCAAGCTTCAGACGGATTATCTTTTGATGTACCTACTTAAATTCTATTTGAAGTAACTTATGAGTTTAAATTAACCTGTTTCAAAAAGCATCTACAATTTAAAACTTGAAAAATTAAAGAAAAAACCTTTTTTAAAAACAAGACACTCAATTATCTTTAAACAACTAAATTATCTTACGAGTTGAGAGAGTTTAGTCCTTATTCCACACACGCTGGCCAAGTGCGGGATGTTCGAAATCGCATGTCCTGGAATGGTTAGTTCTTAGGCAAGCCGGTTTTCTCTACACAAAGATGTGTTGGGACAACCGGGGACGGAATCCGTGACCATAAATTTCAAAGAGCGAGGCAAATACTGCGCTGCGCAACCGCTGCTCGATACTATACACTTATGTTCAATTTAAGGAAGTATGGATAAGGAAAATCTATGTATTTTTACATGCGTACAACACACAAATCTGCTTGATAAACATTGACATCTTATCTAAAACAAACTAGCTACACAGTTTGTTTAGGAATCCATCCGTTTTCAGTTTCAATCTCCCGAGAGCGATTGACTACATACATATATAGGTACCACTACATGTTAAAAAACAAATGCCCGTGTCGGTCTGCATGTAGAATACTTTTGTAGTTTACAATAGAGGTTGAGCGGCAGTGGCGCAGCAGTACGGGCCTCGCCTTAAAAATATAAGGTCGCGCGTTCGATTCGAACCGAACCCGCGACCTGCGGCGTGAACAGCAAGTATCTTACTGAGCACGCCACCGGCCCGTGAAACTTATGCACAGGTACGCTAGTAACTTGTAACACCCCTCTTTTTTGTCGAGAGTTAATCATATAGAACTCCTTGTGTAACCTACTTCAAGAAAGACCTTAATCTCCATGGACATGGCAATTGGTGTGCCTAATCGAATTCATTTACCGTCAATATTTACATGGTAAACTTCTCGGTGTTTGACATAGTATTGACAGACCCAGTAATTGCTAACTAAAGGGCGGGACGTGCCGCAAATATATTGCCTTTGATAAATTACTGCCAACATTACTTGTTAAGTTAGCAGTTAGGGTGGATAGCTGAGCACGACGAATCTTCACTCGTTTTTGTCGACGCGGCGACGTCTAGTTTAACTAAAACTTAGCAACGTAATCTTATGGAACAAGTGCTAACTATTCGGTTGTTTCGTGTTTGATGTTGTACTTAAATATAATACATTTAAATTCTTTTGTGTATAAAGAAACGTAAAATATATTTTTACAATAATGTTTTTCAAAAAATAACAGAAGCACCCTCTATAAAGTGAAAAATAATATTTACATGTGTTAATTAAATTCGGTGCTAAGTCAGTTTACTTCAACCCGTTTTAGTGTCCCACTGCTGGGCACAGGCTTTCCCTAAACTATCTTACGAGTTGAGAGAGTTTTGGTCTTAATCCACACACGCTGGTCAAGTGCGGGTTGGTGGATGTCACATGTCCTCGAATGATTTGTTCTTGGACATGCCGGTTTCCTCACGATGTTTCTCTTCACCGATATTAAGCAGCTGTTATGTAACAATTCACACAAAGATGTGCGGGCACGACTGGAAATCGAACCCGCGACTTTATACCTTTGTAACCGTGCACACCGAATTTGTTAGCACAAAAATTGAATCCATTTCCATCCAAACATTTAGGGAATATTTGAGATTAGGGAGGTGCTGTAATCAGAGATATTGATTAGTTTTCTGTGGGGTTATTTTGTGTCCCATCGAGATGCAAAGGTGAGGAGGTGAATCTGGTGATCGCGGCCGTATGAGCTTGCCGACATGTATATTTTTTCCATTACAGCATTTTATACTTTTCATATCGGTCTCAACAGATTGACAGGCATTGAATATATATTTTATGGTGACTTTAATGTTGGAGCAAATTGCACACCCAGTAAGTACACTAATAACGGGTTTTACAGCCTCCTGGAACCGATAGATACAAAAGGATTTATTTATCGCAGCCCAAACGGCGGCAGAATTTATGTTGCCCTGTTTTATGGGTTGCCAAATCGTGTTAGTCGAAATTACTTAGTACGGTTCCCTTGTTCAAATTATGTTATTTCAAGGCGGAGCCGCGTTGGTGTAATGTTAAATAATTGTACTGGTAATTAGCTTTGTTAATAGCGGTGGTAGGTTTCAAACTCGGCTATGAAATAGGTCACGTGTCTAGTAGGTTGTGCCCTCATATTATGGAACGCGACAGCCCGTTATACCGATTCACTCGAGATTACGAATGATTATCGGTGAGGTGGCAGTGGAATGAGCCTCGTTAAGGTTAGAAACCCTAAAGGAGCAACAATTCCGATTCACCCTCACTGCATGGAGTCACCAGTCTTCGCACCGGAACACGGCAAGCCCGCTTGGCGGTGCGGCTTCGTCTGGTGGGTGGTCAGTAACCACGGCCGAAGCCTACCACCAGTTGATTGTCACTTGATTTGCATCACCCGGTGACCACGTGTGGGGATTCAATTAAAGGTCTACATCCACTGAAGAAGGTGACTCAGCTCCCAAACTATATTGTGACGAAACTGTTGTTTTAGAATTAAATTATTGGGGAACATGTGAAATCCACCACTGGTCACTTGATCAACGTGTGTAGATTGTCTAAACTCTCTTAACACTCAAGATAGTTGAAAGAAGATCTTTACCCAATGGTAGGTAAGCAGAAGATTGTTTTAAAACAAGTAAAGTTCTCCGGTAAACACATAAATGGCGCCAGGGACTGGTCACCTATACAAAAAGCGTCTAACGCGCACAGTCGGTGACGCGAACCCATAACATTTTTCCCTACCAAAAAGAGCTCAACACAACCAAAAAAATTTTTTACATCATAAATCCGGTAAATTCATTTAGAATAGGAAGTTCCGTTGGGATTGTTAGCCACTGAAGAAAAAAACAACTTGTTTAAATTGTCAACATACATATTTCAACAATTTCGGACCGCAAAATAGCCATCAAACTAAAATTTACGGACCGAGGTTTAACCACAGCTGCAACATTTCGTAGCTACTACGACCGTAGCAAGTGCTACGAAACTACGTCGTAGCTTGCTACGGTGTTCGTAGACACGAAGGCGAGCGAATTCCAAACAGGCTTTTCATGAAATACTTTAATACAACCAACAACCACTTAGCGAAATTATATATTCAAATTAATTCTGTAATGTGTTCGCAAGTTTGTTGAGGATTTGTGGTTGAGAATAGCTTTAAACTTTGTAATACGGAAACATTTTTGGAGTGAAATGCGAATTGGCAGAAATTTTCAAATAATGGAATGGCTACAGGGAATTTGCTTTTCTCTCTGTCTTGTTCTTTTTTTTCTTTCTATTTTATTGATATTTCTATCTAAACATACGGTTGCTTATTCATGTGATTGCGAGTAGCAAGCATGTATTTACAGTAGCAAGCAGTGTGCAGTCAGCTGTATATACATAACGTTACGCCTGCATTACCCGAAGGTCAAGGCCCAGAGGTCAATATTACCCATTTTGTGCCATGTCGGGGGCGAGCCTATTGTTCATCGGGTATCATTCTAAATTTCCCAGCTGCAACTAAAATTCTAACCCCCGTATCTATAAACGTCTTATAAGCTCATTCTAGCTAAAATATTTTTTTTTCTTCGATAGGCTGGCGCTTGACCACAACTTGCCTGACGTTAAGCAATGATGAAGTCTCGATGAAACGCGCCAGCCCAGTATACCGATTCAATCGTGATTACGAATGATTATCGGTGAGAAGGTGGCAGTAGAATGAGTTCAGACCAGACATCGCACCGGAACACGGCAAAGCCGCTTGGTGGCGCGGCTTTGTCTGGTGGTGGTCTTTTGGTTTTAATAATTCGTTTGTCTTTGTCTGTGACAAAGTCCATTTTAACTAAAGAGTCTTATAAGATTTTTATGAATAAGACTGTATGTATAACAGAAAAGTCATTTAGCTCGACCCGGAACGTCGTGGCATAACATTGATTGTATAAACATTGTTCCTGAAGGGGTTTTTCCTGCCGCACAACTTAAACAACGACAAGAAAGAGGGATACTTGTTACAAGTTCGACGTGTACGTACAAGTTTGTGGCTTCGTAGCACTTAAAATAATGTACCAATTGAAGCTGAAGTGACGGCCATCATATTTGCTTAGTTTTAAAAAATTACGTCAGAAGTTATCAAAATTTTTAATCATAGTTAAGTAGCTATTTAAAGATTTTATTTCACTTTTCTGGAAATATTTTTCTAAAGATATATACTTTACTATTCTGCCTATCTATTTAATATTATTGACGCGCGATATTAAAATCACCTCGTCTAATAGAAACCGACATCCATCTACGAGTCCTACTATAGACAGTATAATTTAGAATAATAATTATTTATTTATTTATTCCACTAACACAAAGGAACAAGGAAGTATTTATGTGAAATACATTTTTTGCCATTTCTTCCTTTGTACTTTTTAACGGATTTTATCGCGGTTTATTTTAGATTTTAGATCCCGACGTTTCAAAGTCTTTGTTTTTGTAAGTTATGTAAGTAATTAAATGTAGAGTCTCACCACAATATAATCTACCAAGTTATTCAAATATCAGGAAACTACAAATACTTGGCACGGAGCCTACATCTCAATAGTTGCCCGTTCATTTCCATAATGGCCGCCGATCTAACACAAAACAATAGTAAGGCTACAATGAACTTGATTCCATACAATTTTCGGAGCATTGGGTTATAGAAATGGTAATTTATTAGATTTTTAAATTAGTGTTTTAATTTACTATTGTTGCCCCGCCATAGAAATATAAGGTCGCGGGTTCGAATCCCAGTCGTGCCCACACATCTTTGTGTGAGTTGTTTCAACGCCGCTGCTCAATATCGGTGAAGGAAAACATCGCGAGGAAACCGGCATGTCTGAGAACTAATCATTCGAGGACATGTGACATGCACCAACCCGCACTTGGCCAGCCTGTGTGGATTAAGGCCTAAACTCTCTCAACTAGTGAGATAGTTGAGAGAAGACCCGTGCTCAGCAGTGGGACACTAAAAAGGGTTGAAAGGGGGTTGGCGTTGTGATGTTCGTTGCCAAAAACTAAATCGTTTTCAAATTTCGGTATAGATCCTTACTAATATTATAAATGCGAAATCTGTCAGTCTGTCGCACTTTCACGCCAATACTACTGAACCAATTTGGATGAAATTTGGTGTGAAGATAGTTTGAGACCCAAGGAAGGACATAATATTTTCAGACAGTTTTTATGCGACTGCGCAATAAAGAAATTAATGGTTTGGTGCGGTAACCGACACACGCGTGGGCGGAAATATTTTATTATTTATAAATTAAGCTAAAAAACTTTAAGCTTTTTTTAGCTACTTAGGTTCAGAAGTTTTAGCGTTTTCACTCAAAAATTCTGAACCGCTTTCGCGAGACAGGCAGACAGACAGAGTTAATTTCGCGTTTATAATATTAGTAAGGATTTATACCGAAATTGCTAAAAAATTTATACTGCCGTCTTAAGGAAAAAGGGCGCATTTGACATTTTTTTCGTAGGTTACTAAGTTATTATAGTTGCAATCAGTAAAAGATGCTGATTCCGATGATATCAGTAACGAAAAAAAATGTCCTTTGTGCCCTTTTTCCTTGAGACGGCAGAATATTAGTAAGGATATAAGTAATATCCGTTTTATAGAAGAGCCTCAGCGCTGTCGTCTTAACAGTGAAAGATGCCTTAAAATAGTCATTTCCCCTGTGTGTCTTAGGACTTTACTCATCCGTCAGATAAACTCGGAGGCAGTGAACCGTTCATATCAATTTGCTGTTAATTAAGGAAGCGAGGCTGAGCCTAATGTCGGCGTTAGTAGAACCCCCAGATATCGCGATAAATTGAGTATGACGTGAATTGTGACCGGTAAGTAATAGTTTCTAAATGGTTTCAGGGACGGTAAACACAAAAGAGGATATTAACACATATATCTAGTATTATGGAGATACATAAACACCTAGTTAAGGAGCAGCGAAATAGAAAAAGAAGGTCGCGGGTTCGATTCACAGTCGTGCCCACACATAAGATGTGAATAGTTTCATCACCTGCTCCGATCACTGTTCAATATCAGTGAAGGAAAACATCGTGAGGAAATGCGGCATGTCTAAGAACTATTCATTTGAAGGCATGTAACATCCACCAACCTGCACTTGGTCAGCGTGTGGGGATTAAGGCCTACTCTTTCAACTAAACGTGCCTAACAGAGAGACATTAAAAAAACGGTTGAAGTGAAACATAGTTTGTGACAGTATCTAAATTATTAAAGAAGAAACTGACTGACTGACATATCAACGCAGAGCCCAAACCGCTTGGTCTGGAGACTCCAAATTTAGCACATAGGTTCCTTATGGGGTCTAGGGGTGCACTAAGAAAGGATTTTTCAAAACTCACCCTTTAAGGGGTTCCAAAGTTTGTATGGAGAAACAAGATTAGTGAGGTCAATTTCGCAGGCGAAGCCGCGGGCGGAAGCTAGTAAATTTATAAACACAGTTTATGGCATTACTACAAATAAATGTTTAATAACTATTTTAATTTAATTTATCTTTTCTTGACATATTTGACATTATTATTTACCATTTTAATATATAAATAAATATTCTGGGACATTAACACACACGGTCATCTGGTCCCAAGCTAAGCAGAGCTTGTGTTATGGAACCAGATAACTGGTATATACTATACATATTATACTTTTCTTTTGTAAATATATACATATAATAGATACTTACACCCAGACCCGATACAAACACAAATGTTCATCATTAATGTTTGTCTGGGGTGGGAATCGGACCCACGACCTGCGGCGTGAAAAGCAAGTATCTTACCGACCATGCCACCGGCCCGTCAATATGATTGCTTTCTATGCTTCAACATAACATTATTATTCATTCTATCTTACTAACATAGCTCTATTGTCTGTTTTCTTTGTACTAACACTATATGGCTGTCCCTTGTCCCAAATAAATGTTATTTTATTTTATTTATTTGTCGGAGAAGTCATTGGTACGGGAGCAGAGTGTAGCCTGAGGTTCGGACAAGCGACGAACGTCGCTACACGAACTGTCCCCAGTTCTCTACAGACATCCGTGCGACCAACATCTGTCTAGGAACTGTCTTACCACTTGTTGTATTATTTTTACATTTCGTAACAAATTAATAGTGTGATTAAGTTGACTTTGCTTGCAGCTCGTAACCACACCCACTTATTAAGTTTTCTAGAGAAGTCTATCCCTCTGATCGGCCCCCTGTACCGATATATTTTTATTACATATACAGTAAGTTGTAACTTTACGTTGCTCAGGCCCTATGAAACCGGCTTAACCTCCAAAGTCACGAAGTACTTAACACTAAGTCAACTGCCAAATGGCTCTTCACTGAATATTTTTTTAACAAACCTAATACAACATTCGTCTATCTCCTGACTTCTATATTTTTACTGTAACCTTATTATTCAATGTATATCTCGTGCTCAAAGGAACATACGCAGTGTTGTTTTTCCAACATATTATATACGCTGGCAAAAGGAATGCTTTATCAGATCGTTACAGTTTATTTGTTGTCCCTTGATGTCCGTATACTAAAGGCAATATTAAGAAAATATATTTCGTAACCGTACTCATGTAACTTTACTACTATTGATGGTGTATAATCATAGAAACCTTACTAATAATTATAATCTAAATGCGAAAGTACGTATCTGTCTGTCGCGTTTACGCCCTAAAACTAGTTTTTTATCCTATAATTAGCTTACGCTTGACCTCCACTTGCCTAATGTGAAGCAATGTTGCAGTCTACGATGAAACGCGCTTACTCAATAAATACCAATTCTAATTCTAATTAAGTTAATGTTTGTAACTACTTATAGCTATCTATATATTATAGTTATAGTATACCACAGCTAAAAGTTTACTGCATTACAAATATCTAAATATCTTAAGTAAATAAACCCTGAACCTAAATTACTTCTATAACTAATTCATAAATGACTTCGTCTACTGTATAATTTCACTATAAATAAGTGATACTAAAACCAAGATATTAGAGCTCTTACTATTATTAAACCCTTAATAGTTCTCAGAACTACAAAACAAATAGCTTCAATAAACTGTTAGACATTGTTTATGGTTTAAATTATTTTATTTTACATAAAGGCTTTAATAGCCAAACAAAATGATGTTTAAGGCCCAATGATGCTCAGGATACAGTTGTGATATGTAAAATACTCATTCTATACTTTTCTAAAGCTCACTGTTTTTGAAACAGTATTATTTTAATAAGGCTACAACTATTGCATAATCTGTGGTAAGACAGCTAATTCTTCGTAGCATGGTAGTTGCTACGGCTTTATCTCGTAGCATCGACATTACTACGGCGTAGTATCATAGCTAGGACATTACTACGACGTAGTCTCGTAGCTAGGACATTACTACGACGTAGTCTCGTAGTACGGACATTGCTACGGTGTAGTCTCGTAGCATAGAGCTATGAGTTCTTGAAACTCTCGTAACAGTTTTTGAACTGACGTAAAACAAAACAATGCTTCAAAAAGTTTATTCCTAATTAGAAAATAGAATAAAGACTGACCTCCTTAGATTAATCATCTCTCGATTATATATCTGTTAATTAATTTACTAACAAATATAAGTGTAACCATACAAGCTCGAAATTAAACATATTGTTTACCACAGATCATCAAAAGCCTCCACTTCGGGCGGTTGGCTGCTCTGTAATTATTAACACAGAACATCATATCAATTAACTGAAACAAAACTAACTAGATTATTTTAGATAAGGGAGACAATAATTTATATATAAATAGGAGCATTCGACATATGTACTTATAATAATATTGAGTAACATACTAGGTACTTTAATGTCAAGTACACACGGCTACAGATTCGTAAGGGACTACCCCATGGCTACACGGCTGCAGATCCGGGCACGTCCGTCACGTCACGACCCAAGGTGGCAGCGCGAAGTGTTCCACGCCCACCCCTTTTAGGGGAACCTCCCCCTTGTTGCAGGGGGAACCTCCCCCTGACGTGAAGAGGCCCACAGAGGCGGGCCGTCACCAGCTGGGAGATGCGGAAGTATCGCGTGTTCCCGCGACCCCTGGCATTGATGTGGGATGGAACACCCGAGGGTTTTAGGGGGTACTCGGGGCAGGGGGTCCATAAAAGATTTCCCCCCTGAAAAAAGGGCGCTTACCATCGTAAACTACATCGTTGCTTAACATCAGGCAAGTCTAGTTAAACGCAAACCTTTTTCAGAATAAAAAAGAAGATTTCCTAATTACGCTCACTCTTATCTTGATCTAAAGCCCCATTCGGTCTCTCGCGAGGCTCCTCCTAGAGGCTCTCGGCGCTACTTTTGGCGAGTGAGGGCTACAGGAGTACTAACCGTCCACCCGCTACAAGATGGACGTGATAGGAGTGATTGTGACGTCTGAAACCAAGTGAGCGAGCGCAAGAATGTGGTTGATTCTCTCGCGTCAACCCCGACACGAAGCGGACCGACCAACGGCGAGGCGAGGGAAGACGAGGAAACACGAGCTGTTATAAGGAACTTTGGATTATACTTTTTTTAAAAAGAGGTTATTGTTTTACCTTAAAATGAACGTTATTAGATTTCGCAAATAATTAATAATAAAGGCGCGTCGCAACCTTCCACGATGGATATTGAACGAGGGCTGAGGAATGACTGGCGAATAGCACTATTGCTCTATGTGGGAGAAAATGATGGGTAGACAAACCAGTCGCTGGGTTATCAAAATGGGGTGAAAGGGGAAAATTGTAACAGAGCGCACCATTCTCACTCTCGCACTCGCGTTCCGTCGTGGAAAGATGGGGCATAATACAATTCACTTGACATATGAGATCCAGCATTACTTACGTCATGAAACAGACAATCTCATTGCATTAGCAAGTTCAACTAATGGAATTAAATCTTTTGTACACAGAAACAAAGACAGTTACTTCGCTCAACTTACTAGATGCGACATTTCTTTTGTTAGAACGAAATACAATAGTTTCTTCCTTGTCAAAACAAAAACTTGTATTGAGATACATCTATGATTTCCGTTCCGCAAGACCACTGGGTATCGAATCGTTATATCTAACTAATATTATAAATACGAAAGTTTGTATGGATGTGTGTATGTCTTGATGTATCTTTTTTTATCCTTTAATAGGCTTGCGCTTGACCACAACTTGCCTGGTGTGATGTATTGATGGAGTCGACGATAGAACGCGCTTACCCAGTAAATATTGATTCACTCGTGACTTGAAGACAGGCGGATTAAAGCTATCGGGAAACATAGATGCCAGCAGCGAATTCCACGACTTGGCAGTTCGCACAGTAAAAGCGGAAGCAAAGCACTTTGTGCTTTGATGTGTTTGTTACTCTTTCACGCAAAAACTATTGCACGGATTTAGATGTAATTTGGCACAGAGTTAGATTATAGTCTGAAATAGCACATAGGCTAATTTTTACCCATAAACGATATGGGTGAAGCCGCGGAGGGGAGCTCGACAAACCGTGAAGCAAAAATGTTGTACCCTTTTTTGACGATAATAACGTTGAGTATGAAATTTGGCACACTTAAAAGTTTTTGTGGAAAAAATGCAGAACGATAATTACCACTTTGCCACCACTAGTATGAATTATGCTTATAGAATTGGCCATATTTACCACTTTTAGCAGCTGCAGCGTAGTTTTCTACAGTTACTGTCTGTACTCACCTGAAACAAAAGAAAACATATTTGTAGTCAAAAACGTCAAATAAATCGACTTCAAATAAATCGACTTCGAAAAGGAAGAAGTTATCGATTCGGATGTTCAAATATTTTTAATGTTAGTTCAGGCGTAACTTCGTGATTTTTAATCTGGCATTTTATTATTTGTTTTAAATGGAATTTGTTTTTTCAATTTCGGAGTCGGATTTTTGTGTAAAATGTTGTTTTTTGTATGTGAACCTAATGTTAAATACCTACTTTTCACTAGTTTAAGTAACAAGCGAAAAACATCTTCAGCCAAACGGTCTTATTCATAAAAACCTTAAGAGACTAGTTTAGTTAAAATGGAATTTGTCTCTTTCTTACTAGTATGAATGTCAAGATGACAGACAAAGACAAACGAATTATAAACCTATTTTAGCTATAATGAGCTTGTAAGACAAGATAAGCTTTTAATTGATTTTTTTTATTGAAATCAGGTGTAAATCATGACACAGTATAAAAGAAACAGTAATATAATGTACTATTAGTGACAGCATTTTGCATTGCCAGTATCCAGGGCGAGTCATGATGACACGCGGTCATTAATCATTGTATGATTGACACTGTACAAAAATAACCAAACCCATTGAGCTGACAGGAAACAGCATTTTAGATTTTGACGAAAAAATATTTTTTGACAAAAAAATTTAGGAAAAAATTAAGTGTAAATATATTTTAAAATAGATTTGTTATTACGTATATGATCTTAACATAGTAGGCGTGAGGAAATTGGTCGGAAAAGCAGTCACCAGAGGCATTTAGTCTGTGGTTCATTTACAGAAACCATTTGCTGTTTCAATATTATAGTTAGTTTAAACAGTAACGCCCAAGTTACCCTACCAACCCAGTATTAAACTGTTATGGGGTCCTAGGGCATTCAGTAAGTAAAACTAAAATAAAAAGTAGATTAGCCGCGCACACGACCACGGCGTCTCAAGTAGGTCTCTCGATTAACCAGCGGAAAAAAAATTAAAAATAGGTAACAGTTATCAGTTACTACATACAAAATACTCTTCGTTCACTCAAAGCGCAGCACTGTCAACTGTCAGATGTCAACTGTCATCTGACGTGGATTTGGTCCAAACCACATGTCCGTGGTCCAAGCTCACTGTGACCGACAACACCCTATTATTCTGCTCAGCAAACAAGTATCTACATTTCAAATATCAAGAGAATATCCGCTCTACGGGTTGTCCTATTTCAGACTCGGCTGTTACGTTTGAGGCAAGAGCAAACAGGAAGACTTTTGTGTATCATAACCAAAAAATGTTGACAAAAGACAGACTTTCCGCTGTTTTAGGCAGTATTGAAAAAAGAGAGATGGTCCATAGCTTTGTTGTATTTTAATATACGAACGAGCCTGGAAAATTATTAAGGTAGATACTGCTATTAAATTGCTACTTATACTCGTCACTAAATAGCGTTCTTATTAGCATATTGCAAACACGATTTTTTTATTAATATGCGTATAGAACAGAAAAGCTTTTATTACCTGAGTGCGTCAAGAAGGATTAAGGGCGCTTTCAATTTATGCGTTTCGTGTCTGACTGCCGAAGCGTTGCGTTTGTAGTAGGTATTGCTCACGGACGGTCTTTAGCACAGACTAAGTATACTAAGTAAGTTATACTATGTATGTCGTTAGTTTTCATACAAAATGCACGGTGCGGCAACAGTGCAGAGTCGACAACACAAATACTCGACATCAGGGTCTCGACTCTCGCGCTTTAGACATTTATCTCTAATAGACATATGTCGAAAAAAATGGCGAATTCATTAGTTTACAATGACATTCGCAATTTTTTTCGACATTTGTCTATTAGAGATAAATGTCTAAAGCGTTGTATAGTGCGGTGAATACTGAATAGACGTGAGAGCTAATTTTATCGAAATTTTATGTTCTTCAATTGGCTTATAACAGATAATCTAAACGTGAAAGTATGTTTAAATGAAATTGAAATACGTCCTGCTATCTAACTGGGACTCCAAAAACCACAAACAGTAACAAAAATCAAACTAGCCAAAATCCTCTATAATTTTTTTACAAATACTTCCCAAGGTATGTATAAAGAAGATTTTGTCTAGTATTAAGGTAGTGGAATTCATTAAAATTAAATGTTAACGAAAACATCGCTGATGCTCTTTTACGAGTCTTCGGTATTGTTTTAGTGTCTGTTTAATGTTTTTTAATAAGAGCACTAACAGTATTTGATGTTTCTTCATCAGAGCTCAAGGTTTAACTGTTGTTAAATATATTAAAAACATTGCTAGCATACAAACGCATGACAGTCAAATACGCTTTCATTTTAAGCGTTTGATGTCGGAATGATGTACTGCGGTATAGCAGCGAGTTATAACCAGCGGCACGGTAAATGTGCGCTAGCGGTCCGACAAAAAACGTCTAAATTGTAAGCGCCTTATACCTCCAACTGCGTTTGTAAACACTGTCAACCATGACCATCAAAAATTAAAATAAAATATTCAAATTGCCAAATACGAAAACAAAATTTGTTTTCGTAGAAATGTCATATTTTTGTGAGTAAATATCATATCGACTCTTGCATCACACTCTCCCCTACTTACTAATAAATTACACACAAAGACTAAGTATGAAATACCTGTTTATAGCATTCTGGTTCTGCTTAAATAAGTACCCAGATACGAGTATTTAAGTAAGTATTTACGTCAGGTTTCAGAATAGGTCCTCAAGATGACATAAACTTTCAAAGCCGTAACGTTAGTGTAATTAAGAACACCTGCTCGCAAAATGTACATTCTAAACTTAGAACTGAGGACGCAACGTGAGTTAATGTCAAGCTAACAGGCAATTCTGTTATAAATGCCTGCTATATAAATTATGAAACATTAAATTTAAAAAAATAATAACAGCGAAGCGTAATTTTCAACCGACTTCAAAAAGAAGGAGGATGTCGATTGTACGTTTTTTTATGTTTATCACCTAATATCTTTATTATACGTGGACCGATTTGTAAATATTTTTCTACGTGCCTAACCAAAGCTACAGCCAGAGGTAGTACTTATAATAAAGTCTTGAGCAGGGCAACCACCTAGTAAGCTGGTAAGGCTTAGGAATCCTATTAGAACGGTGCTAGTACTATAACACTAGGAACTTATTGGCTTCTTACGTAGACTAGACTAAGTTTTTTCTTATTATTAGGTACATAAGCTATTACAGTCAGCAACAAAAGTTCATTAACAAATTGAATATGACAAAAAATCTTAACATTAAAATATTCCACCAATAAGTGTCGTCACGGACCATATTTATGGAATCTTATAAAAATTATAAGAAATAATATATTGTGACATTAACACACGGCCATATGTCAAGCAGAGATTGTACTATGGAATTATACTACATATAATACTTTTCTTTTGTAAACACATACCTTAATATAGATATTTACACCCAGACTCAAACCAAACAGACATGTTCATCACATAAATGTCTGACTTGGGTGGGAATCGAATCCACGACCTGCGACGTGAAAAGCGAAAATCTTACCGACAGCGCCACCGCCCGGTCCGTCAAGTCAAAATCATAAATAATCATACGAAACTTATTTATGCAATATTTTTGTGTTAAATTGTTTTGTAATATTGAATCTGTAAATCAACTTTTGTAGCTGACTATACATTGAAGATACTGATAGTGGTTAATGATCATGCTCGTGGTAAGCCTCCGAGTCTAGGTAGATTGAAAAAGCAGTTTTTATTTTTAAGTGCGCAGTGCGACCTTACAATATATTTTACAAAAAATATATTACGTAAAAAAAAAGTGTGACTCTTTCCCGCAAAATCTACTGAGCGAGATTTAATGAAATTTAGAACAGCGATAGGAATCTGAAACAGGACTGAGGGTACTTTTTGTTCTAAAATACCGTACGGGAGAAACAATTAGTAGTTCAAGACTGATCTTTTAAACGTGCGAACACAATACCTTCATTCCATTACAGTATCTAATTTAATTCTGTGAAATACAATAGAATAAGTACCTACTCAAAACCGTAACATAATATTAAACCGTATTAAACGCAAACCCGAATTAATTATAACAACAAAATTATTCAAAAACAAAAGCTAAAAGGTAAGGATAAGAGAAATAATAAAACAAAATATATATTTTCCTTCATGAAATGTTTTTTTTTCTGTCGGTACCATGTTTTCGGCGAATGCCTTAAGCAAAATATTAACATGGACGCAAACAAAATTGTTGTTGTTTAGATATTAAAAATGTTGGTCTATCTTTGTAATAAGAACGGTTCGTAATTATTTTTATAGCCTCTTTGAGAAATACATATTTTCTCAGAACTGCGGATTACTTTGCAGTATTCGACAATATTATTAGGAACCTATACAATTTAAACCTTATTAATATTAAATGCGAAAGTAACTGTCTGTCGTGCTTTCACGCAAAAACTAATGAACAGATTTGGATGAAACTTGGATAGATTGAGACCTGGGGAATTACAGAGTATAGTATAATCCAACTGCGCAAAAAGAGGTTAGCGCGGAGGCGCAGACATAACGGTATTCAAAATTTATTGACATGACGACACCACAATTCACCATCAAAACCATCTCTTTAAATCTCTATCGCTTCAGGTGTTGGGTCGAAGTAACGGTGAATGAGAACAATTTACTGTTTAGCAAATGTATGATGTAACAAACTTGTACACAACTAGACGTAAAAAATATGTCTAACACCCATCTCTTTCGTGAAAAGATAGCAAAGTCCCTCGCTGTTTGTCTGTTTTATCTCAAAACAACAAATTTTGCATGTGATTTTGATATTGACCAAACGCAAAGTCAAACACATAATATCTAGTAACTTTGGAATATCCTACAAAACTCTTCACCTAGTTCACGTCCCCATTCTCATTTCTCTGTAACACGTTGAACTGTAACAGTTCAAAACAAGGTTACACTTTACCAACTGTTAACTGGGACTTATCTAGTAAACAGCTTAGTTTCGCATGAGACAATGCTATCTCAAGTTCGAACGAGTTAGGTGCAATTTTGTTTGGCTTGCACTGTACTGTATAGTAAAGTTACCTACGAGTACATATAGTAAAGTTTGTGATTCAGTATTTAAGTTACTCGTAGTAGGATTAAATGCAGATTAATTCAACAGGTTAGTCAGTATAGTCACAGTTTAAATTTAGTTCTAAATATGTATGTATTTGTTTTACCTGCACCGATATTTAGCAGCGATCATTCGAAATCATTCGAATGATCATTCATTTTGTAACTTCTCAAGGAATACTCGTTGAGTGGATGACAAAATCGGTCATGAAAATCAACCGTGTGTGGGCAGCGCAAATAGGTAGATACCAGTGGCGAAAGTGTCCATAATTTGAATTTGGAATTGGTCAATTTAACGTACTTAATTAATAATATGTAACGCCTAAGTTTTAAATAGTATAAAAAATGCCATACATACTTCTTAGTACGTTTGAAAGTCGGCGTGTAGTTTTTTGTTGTACCGTCTTCTCCTTTCCAAATCTCCACCGGCACCATGTCGGTTATTTCGCGAAGCTATTAACCTCTTTTGACGCAGTAGAATAAAAACTATCCTCTATACTTCCCCAGAATCTCCATACCGAATATCATCCACATCGAGTCAGTAAGTTTGGCGTCAAAACGCGACAGACAAACCGAGTTACTTTCGCATTTATAATATTAGTATGAAAGTAAGGTTAAGATAGATAAGAAGAAAAAAAAATACGTATTTAATATTATCTTGGCTGTCTTCACCTCAAATTACAGTGTAAGTTTCAGATAGGTAGGTACACACAAAGTTTTTTGATTGTTGGAGTAAAAAATTCGTTAAAACCGCAAACTTCTCGAAAACCGAAATCTATCTATACGTAACAAACTTCTGTTTAAATAAATATAAAAACTGGTCAAGTGCGTATCCAACTCGCACACGAAGAGGGTTCAATATATTTCTTCTTGAAAACGTACCTACATAACACATTTTTTTTAAGTAACTGTGTGTGTTAATAACTTTTTTTGTAGGCGTCAGTTAGTCCAATTTCGGTTAAAACCTTTTTTTTTATATATTTTTATTAGTTTATTAACATTTAGGTTTCTTTATTTTAGGTATTTTTAGGATTTAGGTATCTTGTACTTTATTTCTTTTAATTAATAAATACAATTTTGTATGAGAAGGTACTTTTGAAGAAAAACATTCGCAAGACCCTGAACGCCAAGCGCCTTATTAAAAAGACCCTTCCTAAACCTTCATACACCTACAATATTGAAGTTCAACTCTATTGTGCGTCCTGTGTGCGAACTTTTAAAACCAAACTCGGTTTCACGAGCCATGTTCGGTCTCACGAAAGAAGACTATTTAGCTAACTTAGTTTTTGGACTGCATAGCTAGCTATCTTTGCCAGGTTCGCAGTTGACGAATGAGTCAAGGAGAACTACGTATGAGAAGATGGAAGTAGAATGAGATAAGAGAGCCACTATTCCGAAGTTTGACCATTTAACACGGGAGGTGTTATACGCAATTTCTAGTACTAAATTGTTGCTGCCTGTTTTTGGGGGAGGGGCGGTAACTACGTAGGTACAGCACACGTAAATCAAAGCTAACACATGAACAGTTTGTATGCATAAACTGTACTTCGGCAGAGGAGAAAGCGCGCAATACCAGTTCCGTTTTAAATTTTCGTAAGATTCAGACCCATTTTCTCAAATGGTATGACCAAACATCGCATCCGAAACACAGCAGTCTGGCTCCGCTTTTTAATACTGAAATAGGCTTACGCTTGACTACAATTGCTCGAGGTTAATCAATGTTGTAGTCTACGATGGGACGTGCCTACCCAGTATACCGATTCATTCGTAGTTACGAATGATTTTTGGTGAGAAGGAGGCAGTAAAATGAGGCTTCATATGGTCAAAGAATCATAAAGAAGCTAACAATTCTGACCCACTCTCCTGATTTGAACCACATGGGAACCACGTGTGGTGTTTCAGATCAATAGTGCACGCACACGGACGAAGGTGACCCAGCCCCCAAATTTAAAATTCTATTAGTAACAATGACATGTCAAGAATGAAATACAAAACTATCTACAAATTATTTTACCTAGTTCATTTCTAATTTATTTTATTGTATTTATAGCTTTTTACTTTAATTATGATGAAGAATAATTTTTAAATAAAATTATAACAGGTTCTAGATGTATTTGTAAACTTTTTTCGTATAGACCCCTGTGTGTTCACTAATAGTCAAAGCTTAGACCCAGTTTTAGGGTGCGGTTTGTACTCTCTGCTTACGGAACTCTAAAAACTCAAGTTTCTAAACTTTCCGACCGTGAGGATCGGTTTCCAAGTGGGCGAAATTAATCACGTTCTGAAACTCCATTTATACTTGAAAAGAATTAACGATCCTTAAAACAAGGGCTTTTGTTACTTCTCTCTATTCCCTTAGCAACAGTTTTAACGATTTATTTTACAGCAGAATTCAATGACATAAAACCACAGATTATCAAAACAAACTCCAGGGCGGGGCGATTGGCTGTTCTGTGCAGAAGATTAATTCATGGGGCTTAGTAAGACGTCTGCAAGCAGTAGGTACCTTACTTCGAAATTTAGTATCGTTACCCCTTTATAGTAAGATTACTTTTGTTCGGACGTTTTGTAATGTCACGCACCAATCATTCACTCTGAAGCGTCACTAAGCGTACCACGTACATTTAACGTTTGACAGATAAACAATAATCTATTGTTTTAATACGTCATAAACGTTAAACTAGTAATCTTAAAAAAATTGCGAATTTGCAATAGACATAACATTGGCTTAATTTCTTTACTATAAGCATTTGTTATTATGAATTAAACTATAAAAAACTACAATGAATGGCGTTCATTTAGATGGCTAATGAATACGAAATCTTTGAGTTTTTGGAGACGAGCAGCGGTAGCACATATCACTTAGTACAACACATATTTTACCACGTAGTTTTAATAAAGACATGTCAATTTTCTTCGCCGCCGCCTTACAGAAAGAGCAGGGAATTGCTTAACATCAGGCAAGTTGTAGTCAAGCACAAGCTTATTTACGAATAAAAAACCTAAGTCCATCTCCTGGTTCTTAAGCTACCTTCCCACCAATTTTTAGACAAATTGGTTCAGCCGCTGTTGGGTTAGTAATAAGGCAATTAAATTTGCTTGTGTTATGGGTACTAGGAACGCATAAACTACTTAAATACATATCTTTGGAAAATACATACATATTATAGATAAATTACACCCAGACACAGAACAAACAAGTGACCTCATCACGCATAGATTTGTCCTGGATGGGATTCACGTTGATTTTTAGTTAAAATTTCTTTTACTAATAATAATTTAATTTATTTGGGAATCAAATAATCAGCGTCACTAACCACTGCGCCACCAGATCAGTCAAAGAATTTTACGTATTAGATTACTGTGAACATAACGCCTGTACATAGCAAAGTTTTATCTTCTTTAACTCTTAACTCTAAGCCCTTTTGACAGAAATAAAGGTGCTATAATTTATATCATAAGCTCTTGGAACGGAGTAAAATATTTTATTTTCATACTCAGATTCAAGTACTCCTTTTTATAGAGGTGTTTGAATAAATTTAGCGGCGACTGAATATTTGGAGGTACATTTTTAGCTTTCAAAGAGGGTCTGTCCTTTAAAATCCATATTTAATGTTGCTTTTACAGGATTTTTTACTAGTACTGTATATTTTTTTTTATTCTATTAAACTTTCGCGTTGCATTATTAAATAATATCTATATATTTATCATGACGGGCATATTGAGTGACGGTATTAGAGAAAATATTGTTCTACGGCCGCCGTCATCAACGGAGCTCTTTCGCTGGATCAGTCTGCTTGCGGCCACCACCGGTGGTACCCGTGTCGAAACGTAAAGCCAAATTAAAGGTGAGCGCGTTATTTGCCCGTCATTATAAATATATTACGTGTTTTTTGGTTAAATTGTTGTTTGATTTGTTTCTCTAACTAAACAACATACCTAAATAGATAACTTGAGTACAAAGTTCCATATAATTCGGAATTTTTTTCTTACTCAATAATACTCAATAACTTTATTGCTTTACCATAAGTAAGTAGATGCATAGGTGGTAGGTGCTTATTATAATAGAGTCATTATGGACACTCTTGGGCACAGCAAAAGTGTTAGACGAGAGGAAGCTCTGATTTTACATAATAATAAAAATAGAAAGTTCTAGCCCGTGGAACTTTATCTTAATATATATATTTCTTGTGTGCGTGTGTATGTGACTGAACTCCTCCTAAACGACTGGACCGATTTTGATGAATTTTTTTGTGTGTGTTCAAGGGGATCTGGGAATGGTTTAGATTCACAATTTTGCGCGGTACGAAGTTCGCTGGGGCAGCTAGTATTAATTTAAAATTTTTAAATTTTGCGGTGTATTTTATTTTATTTCATGTCATATCTTAAAATGATTACCTACTAGGTAATTATAAATTATTTTTTAAATAAATTAGAGCATAAATAAATTTTAACATTAAGAAATTACTTAGTAATCAATCTTGCTTTTTTAGCAAGACTAAATAATAATGCCGGGTTCCGGCGCGATGTTTGGTGACACCATTTAAAAGGGTGGGTCAGCAGGATTGTTGCTCCTTTAAGGTTTCTAACCATATGGAGCCTCATTCCACTGCCACCAGAAACCGAAAATCATTCGTTATCGCGAGTAAATCGGTATATTCGGCAAGCGCGTCCCATCGTAGACTACATAATTGCTTAACATCAGGCAAATTGTAGTCAAGCGCAAGCCTATTTCAGAACATAATAATATTAAGTAAATAAATTAAAATCCTGATCACAAAAAATATGTACATACATGCTCAAAATATCCCCCATTAAATACTGAGTATTTAAAATCACTTGGGTATATGAGTCAAATCTATCCTAATAAAGACGTTTATAAAAATGTGCACGGCAGATAAAGAGCTTAAAAGCTTCTAAGAGCTGATGGCTATCCTCCAGTAATGGACCTCTCCATTACTGGAGGAAATAGAAATAGAAAGTGAAAGAGACAGAAAAAGAGAAAGAGAAAGACAGAGAGATAGGGGAAAGAGAAAGAGAAAGAGAAAGAGAAAGAGAAAGAGAAAGGGAGAGAGAGAGAGAGAGAGAGAGAGAGAGAGAGAGAGAGAGAGGGAGGAAGAGGAAGTTGGAGGAAGGAAATCGAGTTCCTCTTGTAACGGCTAAAGTGGCGCGCGTAGAACACTGCCACCTTGGGTTTTGAAATGGAAGTCAAGTGATACCAAAACTCAGTGGCAACCAACCTCGTCCTAACTTGTTAAGTGTCCTGCCTGCCGTCGCGTTTAAACAGTCGCATCGCAAACATTGAGTACATTACCTTTTTCTCATTTCTATTGGTGTCGGCTTCCAGTCTAACCTGATGCGGCTAGCTACCAGAATGAAACGAACGACTACCATCAGACCTCCAAACCCTAAGGAAACCAGTAGTCTAGTTGGTTAGTCCTGGTTTCAGATTATATTAGGCTTCTGACTACCTTTAACGATGGTCATAGGCGTTTCAAATGGATGGTTCCGATTGCTCAACGTGATCTGCGAGGCACGGAGGGTAGTTCCTCGGAACCAACCAGAAATCAAATCTTTGTTACATTGTTTGTCCGAGGCGGAAATGAAACCCGCGACCTCCCCGACACATTAGCCCAATCGGACGGCTTACACTGGTCGACTACAGAGGTCGTCGTAATAATTTTTATGAATAGAAAACTGTATGAGAAAATTCATGAGTATCGTATCGATTCGTAGTAGAGTAGCCTCTGGAGAGGTTGTTTAATAGAATTTTAAGTGAGGTAACGAAGGACAACCTTAGTTTGCGCACAGTTTTTGTTTACTTCAACGACTTTGTTGGTTTTGCATCGAACTTTCCAGAGCATTGTTTGTCCGTTTTAAGTTAGATGAGTGTACTTAAGGGTTACTTGTTTTCTATACTAAGTAAATGACGTTAGTATATTATACTCGTATGTATATAGTTATTTCATTTTGTTATAATTGTTCTTAAACTCGTTATGTAATTTTTAATAAACTTAGTAATTTTTAGAGACTGGAGGATCGGGTGATAGTGACCATCCAGTGAAATGGGTAGATCTTCCAGCCGGACGGGGTGTGATGCCCTACTGTTCTTGTCGAGAACTTGTATACCTTCGTACATATGTACCTACTAACTTTGCTTGTGCGATTAAGGATTGCTTGAAATTTGAAAGGAAGATGCCAACGGTATCCAGTTAATTACTATGCCCCCAGTCCATCCATGTCTGTTAGCGGGAATCCTATTGCTACTGTAACAACTAATAAGCTGTACTTAGTCGTTACTGTGTGAGTCAGCTCGTTAACTTATCTATTAAATACAAAAAAAATAATAGAACATTTTCTTTCTTTTTACAATACCAGCTTATCATTAGTTAAAGATTAATTACTCCCTAAGCTACTAAGTTATTCGGTAAACGGTTGGATGGGCATAGACAAAGTCATCTACATAAAAATGGCCGATTTAATAATGAAAATGACATTTTGCCCGAACCTACCTAGCTATCTATGTTACCGTGCTTCTCAGAATTAATTACGTTATTTCACTGATGAACTGACGAATAATAATATTGTGTTAGAATTCTTTTTACTGAAACATTTTAATTCAT
The DNA here is from genome assembly GCA_936450015.1 of Meganola albula. Lineage (NCBI taxonomy): Eukaryota > Metazoa > Arthropoda > Insecta > Lepidoptera > Nolidae > Meganola > Meganola albula. The sequence continues at coordinate 2,727,627 of OW388155.1, read as the reverse complement.
TCAAACAGAACAGCAATATTACTCAAGTCTTGTTTTATTTTGTGAACGACCTAGTTCGTGATAGTGACATTATCCATAGGTCTCATAACAAGACAATCTAGTTCTCGTATCTCATAACTTAGTTGTTTATGGTTTGTTTTAGTTTACTGGTGGGTATAATAATAATAATAATATAGTGGCACATTGACACACACGGCTATCTAATTCCAAACTAAGCAGAGCTTGTACTAAGGAAACCAGATAACTGGTAGTATACTACTTAAAATACTTTTCTTTTGTAAATAAATACTTAAATATAGATAATTACATCCAAATTAAAGACAAACAGAAGTGTTCATCACTAGCAAATCTGACTTTTGTGGGTATCAAACCCTCGACCTGCGGCGTAAAAAGCAAGCATCTTACCGACCACGCCACCGGCACGTCAAAGGTACAAAAACTCATCTTCTTGTCAGCCTTGTAGCGATTTTCATTTACCGTTTGGTCTTTCTTTTCGATAGGCTGGCGCTTGACTACAACTTGCCTGACGTTAAGCAATGATGTAGTCTACGATGGAATGCGCCAGCCCAGTATACTGATTCACTCCTGTAGGCTAATTCACGTAATTTCTTGACGCGCCGATCAAGTTACGGTGCAGTTGCAATAAGTTTACGTCCTAGTGCAAAATGGAGTACTTGTACTTGGAGTAATTGTCTTAAAAAAAATTATACGGTGGCGCCCGCGTGAACCGAACTTTTCACGGGCGTATCTGACAGCAGCGGTTGTCAAAATTACGAGAGTACAAAAATGTCTGTTTTGATCGAAACTTAACTGCAACTGAACTTATTTAATTACGTGAATTAGCCCTCTGATTACGAATGTTTATCGGTGAGAAGGTGGCAGTGGAATGAGCCTTCAATTGATTAGTAACCATTCCGACCCAATCTCCTGCATGGTGTCAACAGATATCGCACCGGAACACGACAAGGCCGCTTGGCGGTGCGGCTTTGTTTGGTGGGTGGTCACTAACCAGGACCTAAATCTACCAGGTCTTTTGCTAAATAGTTCATTTCGTACAATTACTCTAATGAACTAGATATCATCCTTGCTAAAGTATTATCTAAACTTTGTTTCTTACTCTAGAAATACCTCTAACCGATATGTTGGCTACCATAAAAGCTAGTTATCAAAACACAGCTGTTAGGTTAGCCAGCATAACAGAGGTATCGGTTTAGAGACGAAATAATCGTAATCGGACATTACTACCAATTTGTCATAGTATAGTTCCCTCGTGAATTCCACACATAATCATGTTATTAACAACAAGCGCGTTTGATCTTCAGAATTCAATGTGGGTGTTTAACCCTGATCTTATTAATAGTTTTAGCGGGAGAGTTCATTGCTTTATCAACAGCTGTAGTTCCTACAATACGAGTTTTATACTATTACTAGCTTGTTGGAATAAAAAGTAGCCTATCTGTTAATCCAGACCATAATCTATCTCTATGTTAAGTGTCATCCAATTCTATCCAGTAGTTTTTGCGTGAAAGAGTAACAAACATCCATACATTTTTACAAAATTTCGTGTTCGTAATATTAGTATGATTGCTAGATGAACATGGTCCAAAACCTCGCACTTCATTATGGATCCACTAAGGTGCGACTGCAATTAACCCACCTTTGTGTGAAACTCTTCATCTATCTTTCATCGCCGCTGCTCAAAATCAGCGAAAGAAAACATCGTGAGGAAATCAGCATGTCTAAGAACTAATCACTCGAGGACATGTGACATCCACCAACCCGCTTGGCCACCGTGTGTGGACTAAGGCCTTAACACTCTCAACTCGTAATATACCTGAGAGAAGACCCGTGCCCAGCAGTGGGATACTAAAAAGGGTTGATGTGAGGATAATGGTAGTTTAGAAAAATACGTAGCCTAACTTGTCTATTATTTAAATGTTCACCTTAAATCAACAGTGTGAGTTACGCGGGCGTATCTGACAGCGATTGTCAAAATTATGAAAGTACAACGCTGTTTTGATCGAAACTTAACTGCAACTACACTGCAACTGAATTTATTTAATTACGTGAATTAGCTCTTTGATGTCTTAGCGGAGAAGCCTTAGGCGAAAACTAGTGAATTAATAAACCGTTGTTAACACAATTATCTTATGTTTGACTGCAATAATATTAGTTTTCCTTTATCATAACCCGCGCCTACATGACTCTATTCATTAATTGTCTACATATATGTACCAGTATGTACCTGAATAATTGACGCATACCTACGGCATACTACGTAAAATATACCGGGTCTTCTCTCAATTATCTTACGAGTTTAGAGTCTAGCCCTTAATCTACACACGCTGGCCAGCGGGTTGGTGGATGTCACAATATGTCCTCGAATGATTAGTACTTAGATATGCCGGTTTCTTCACGATCGTTTCCTTCACCGATATTGAGCAGCGGTGATGATACAATTCACACAAAGATGTGTGGGCACGACTGGGATTCGAACCCGCGACTTTATATTCCTAAGGCGAGGCTCGTACCGCCGCGCCACCGCTGCTTCAACAATATACCTAATCAAGTTAAAATGGTTATGGAAACAAATATCTCGTTGATTTTCAAGGAAATTGCATTATTTTCAGATTTAGAGAAGTTGGGTTAGGTTAGTTTAGGTTCTGGCGGGTTCGCGGTTGTGTCTTTATGGATCCCGTGTTCCCGCCGAGCGTGGTTGCTGGAGTCGGTGGAGTTTAATGGGTAGGGCCCTGCGCAGGTCGCCTTCGGTCTGCGCTTAAGGGGTGGCTGCGGCCTTAAACGAGTCCTACATAACCCCGATTCGTCCTCTGAAATAAGGCGGGGTATGCGTCATGCATTCTCCATCATAAAAAAAAAGGTTAGGTTAGGTTAGTTGATTATTATGGCTAAATAATACCCCTCTTTTTGACGGAGGTCAAAAACAAATTTACCAAGAGCACATAAATTCACAATAGCTCTCAGAAGATGAAGTGACTGTCGAAACCATTTATAATTCAATGAACGGCGGCGGTCCCCTGGCAAGTCCATTTCCACAATTTGACACGCGTATTGGGCAGTACAAAATGCGACATCTGAGTGACGTCACAATCGTAATAATATCACAGCAATCTTTCAACCTATTACAGATACCTACATCATTTTAAGAAATAGTTCTTTTTATCCTATAACTAGCTTCCGCTCGCGGCTTCGCCCGCGTGGTGTTAGGATAAAAATTAGCCAAGTGACATATCTATAAGAACCCTTTATCATAATTTTTTTATTGTTATTAGTAGAACCCCGTTTCACCCCCTTAAAGGGTGAGTTTTGAAAAATCCTTTCTTAGTGCACCCCTAGACTCCAGAAGAAACCTATGTGCCAAATTTGGAGTCTCCAGACCCAGCGGTTTGGGTTCTGCGTTGATATGTCAGTCAGTCAGTCAGTCATTTCTTCTTTTATATATTTAATAGAGAAGAGAAGAGATGGGCTTGCGCTTGACCACAACTTGCCTGATGTGAAGCAATGTTGCAGTCTACGATGGAACGCGCTTACCCAGAAAATACCAATTCACTCGTGACTTGAAGACAGGCAGGTTATAGCTATCCGATTATAGTTTTTTCCACAGAGCATAAAACCATATTTAACTCCTAAGTAGGACATTAACACACTCGGTCATCTGATCCCAAAATTAAGCAGAGCTTGTACTATGGAAACCAGAAAACTGGTAATATATGTACATAAAATACTTTACTTTATTAATACATATTTAATTATAGATAATTACACCCAGACTCAAGACAAACGGACGTGTTGATGAACACAAATGTTTGTCTCGGGTGGGAATCGAACCCAACACCTGCGGCGTGAAAAGCAAGTATCTTACCGACCACGCCATCGGCCCGTCAATAATATTAATAGTTTGACGGGTCTATCTGTCTTCAATAAAGAAACTAATCAAAAATGGCGGCTTGTACTTGTAATGAAAAATTGTACCGCTAGCAAAACAATCAGATTGATGATATTTTTTAATAAAGATCTTGGTTGTTTTAAAATAAATATGCACGGTATATAAAAAGCCAATTAAACGCTAAATGGAGTCGGAAACAGCTGATTCCATATTTTCCTAGAACAAATAAAATCGAATGATTTCATAGTTAAAAATGATTTTTTTGTGTACTGTACCGATATGAGTGATTAAAGACAACAACAACGTGCGAGTAAGAGGCAATGATTAGTGCTGCCATTTTAGATTCGTTCTTCATCGGCGTGGGTTTACGAGTTTGTCGCATAGCAGCGTCTAAATGGATTGACCGATTTTGAAACGTATATATTTCTATATTGATCAAGAAAAAAAGATAAAGAAAACTGAAAACAGTTTTTTGTCCCAATAAAGAAGAATAAAATAACACAAGTAAAGAAATCTAAAGACGTATTGATGTGCTTCTTATAGGCACGCTTTTTAATAACAAAGCCATCTCTATAATATTCGTACGCCTTTAGGTGCTCTGTTTTCCCACAAACCTACCAAAAGAAAACACGTGACATTTTAAAAGCAACTTTGTCCTTAATAACACATGGTTCATAATCCTTTACCACGCAACAAGTCATTAACAAACCCTTGATTAGTCAGTGGAAGTACGTCCTTGGTGTTTTGTTATAAGCTTTTACAATTAGCATTTACTATTGTAATTTGAAGCTTAATTATATAGAATTAAGGTTGAAATTTAATTGGTAGCTTAAAATTATAATGTAGGAACCTATTGTTGGGACGATACAGGTGAAATCTCAGCGAAATATTAATTTAATCCAAAATTTTAAGTACGAAAATGAACCTTAATAATTAGAGAACAGGGTTTGTTAAGTGTTATTATAAATTAACATGTTGGTGTTGCGTTTGTGTTGCTTGATGCTAATTATTTCTTCAATGTTTGTTCGTCGTCTTGATTACGCACACTCTTAGGGTTTTATAAAATTTGACGATATTGGAAAATAAATTATTAATAAAATATTTTCCATCGTAAAGTATTACTAATAGGTATACAGCATAACTTAAATATATTAGGTAAAAGGGCGGGTAAGCTAAAGTAAATAATATTGGAGCCTTCTCTTGTTCAGTACCCTAACCAAAATTAGAGATTCGATATCTTTTAATTACAGGCAGCGCGAACAAAAGGGCGGCTATAGCTACTTTTATCTCGGTAATATGTTTGCTACTAGTTAAAACTATAAGGTATTAATTTATTAGCCTGTCAAACTTAAAAAAAAACGACGGGTTGCACTCCGGGAGTGCCGGCAGAAGTGAAAACTTGATTATTAACGTTGAGCATGTTTGATATTTTGGAATGGTTAGGGTTGCACCAATTGCTTTATCAGTATAAAAGTACTATCATTTATGTGGTAGAATACAATATTCATTTATTGCGCTATCGTACACAAACATGACAATTTATATTACATTAAAAATTTAACTGTTTTCTGTCACCATCCATGGATGCGCGTGGCACGCTGTAACATACACGAACATTCGCGCAAGCGCCCTGCGTCTCCATCCGTCTTACGCTTTTTCGATCAGGTCACGTGTCCTGACGCGAGTTTAAGATTTTATACCCATTACAGAAAAAGTGCTCAACGCCGCTAAAGAAGTTTTCACTTCAAAAATACAAAAAATAAGCTATTTCAATTTTTAACTAAGAAAAAGTAACCCATCAAAATTTATTTCGCGTACAGTACCTAACGTCCGATGCGATAACGCGCGCTCTGTCTGAGTTTAGAAAAATACCATACGGATAGCGCTAGCAAAAAAAGTACTTGGCGATTATTCATGGAATATTATATTAAACAACCCCTTAAATTTAGAAGACTTCATTTATTAACCTTGTATTTGTGAATGAATTTGTGTGTATATTTGGGAATTTGATCGTTTGTCTTTTTTCTTAGGCATCCACCATCCCTACGCTCTCCACATACTGTTCTTACACCGTCCACATCGTGGGACTGTACTATCATGGTCCAACATATGCATCGTGGCGTACCACACCAGCTAAAACCAGTATTGTTGGAGCTGCGGAAGAAGGATGCCGCTATACTATGCGTTTCAAATAAGAATAGGATTGGAAATCCGGCATCTTGGAATGGAATGCGCAGCAACTTTACAATTTTAAGTACAGTAGGCAATAACGTTTGTATGAAAAGAAATCACGTTTTGATAACAATTTTCAAAAAATACGTCTATGTTTTTTGTAGTTTGAGTAAGATTGGGTATTTTTACTCGAATATTTAGGTACAAACATATTTTGTTAACTTCGGAAGAAAAAAGCGTAAAAACGTGTTTGTATATCTGTGTTTCTGCGTATTTATGTACAAATTTGTGGTATCCTAGCGCGTACTTTTACTTAGGTACCTAAGTAGCTACATAGTTATCTACAAAAATCACTTTTTCATACATTTTAAGATAATATTAAATATGTGTGGTTTGATATTTTGTACTGACGCTACTTTTGCTTTTTTATTAATATGAAGTTAGCCGCGAGTCCAGTCTTCTTCTTATTTGAAACGCATAGTACAATGTGTAGGGCAACTTCTCTTTCATACTACTACAATAATAATAATAGATGGTGTGACAACATGATTGGCATAATAATATAACTGCCTACATACCGTTCCTATTTATTTTATAAAGAATTGCTTTTGTGTATTGTGATCTGATTGAACAACTATTGTTGATTATCTTGTAATACAAACATGTTATATGCAGTGATAAACAAAACAAAACAAAAGATAATAAATATCCATTCATTTCATTAAGTATTCAATTTCATTAATTCAATAACAATATTTAATTCAATATCAATTCATTTCATTATTCTAATGGTATTCTTTGAATGATAGCACTTCGTTACTTACTACATCTAAAAGGTTTACACCACGCAAACCTACCACTGCTGTTGCAAACAAAAAAAAACAAACTAAAAAAAAAACTATAAAAAAACTTAACTATAACTATAAACTCTAATGACTGCTAACCAGGTGGGTCTTGTGATTGTTTGATTTGTCTGATTCCAAAGTAAAAATAAATGAGACATTTTTACTGTAAAGCTACTAAAATACCCTTAGCTTTGATATCAAAGCACTTTTCAAAGTATTATTCCACATACCTACATGAGCTTTCCTACACTGTCGTTTACACTCGAGTCTCGTTCTTAGAAAATCTGATAAAGCAGAAAGCTTTCGTATGTAAGTTCACAATGTCAAGTGCAGTTAGAGACCGAACTACTCTGAACAGCTTTGTTCACTATAATATGTATAGTCAACAAAGCTTTTTATATAAAGTAAAGAAAGAGAAAGAAAGAAAAACATTTATTTGACAAAGACAGGACACACAAAATCAAATGATAAAAAAGAAACATACAGAAAGAGAAAGAAAAAAAATTGGTTGCCTGTAAAGTCGGTATACGGGCGAAAGTTTTACGTGACAACGACTTTGAGTGGTAAAATAATTTTAATGTGAATATTCATTCGTATAGTAGGAAGAAGGATGAAATAACAGTAACAATTTAAAACATTTATTTATACAAAGAATTATATTTAAAACATTAATTTATACAAAGAATCTCGCTCTTAGGCGGGCTAACTGTGCTCGAGTGGAAGGGACGCGTGCCTTTCACTTTTTATGTCTGTCTCTCTCGCTCTTAGGCGGGCTAACCATGCCCGAGTGGAAGGGACGCGTGCCTCTCACTCGCTCTCATTGTGAGCGCATAACGTGAGCGGAGCGTAACGCAGTTTCTTGAAGTGTCACCCGGCAAACCAATTTATAAGACGTTGTCACGTCAAAACATAAATAGAAACTATAAAAGAGCAAAAAAAATTAAAAACAAGAGTAAGTGTGACCCATCAGTGTCAAAGATGGACATTGCTCAGTAAACGCTGTGAGTGCCTACTAGAAGCGACCCACAACACTGATTTTCTGTAATTGAAGTAGAAACTTGTTTATAATTTAATTTATTTTATTAAATAAAACTAAATAAAAGTTTGGCCATTCACACTTTTTATTTCAAACCTTTTAGTGTCTCAATGCACGGGCACGGGTCTTCTCTCGACTATAAACTAAACACGCTGTCTAAGTGCGTTGAATGTTACATGTCCTTGATAGAACTTTGAACCGGACACGATTTCAGTCTCCGGATATTTTTCTCTGGTTACACATAATCTCCGGAGATTCTCCGTTTATGCCGGAGATTTGTAATGAAACTTTAATATTATAAAAGTAAATAAAAATATTAAATACTTTATTTAAAATATCAATAACTAAAAATAATATCATTTATCAATAAATCAACGTTATGAACTAAAAGTTAAACCAACATCAATTGTGGTTGATTTAATCAAAAAACCATTGGTTTTTGTTAAAAAGCACAACATTACAACGGCATCTGATAACAGTGCACTACGCCTGTCACCCAAAAACTTAAAATGTTAAACAGAAATGTTTTAAATATATTTGAGAAGTAAAGGGATGTAGATTTGAGCTTGGTAATAAATATCCCGAGATTAATAAAAAAAACCGATGACTCGCTAATTCGGCAATCTCCGGAGATTCACCGGTTTTTCAGTCTCCGGAGCAAAGCTCTAGTCCTCGAAAGATTAGGTTTTAGACATTGAGCAGTAGCAACGGTGGCGCAGCGGTACGGGCCGGGGCTTAGAAATATAAGGTCGCGGGACCGATTACCAGTCGTGCCCACACATCTTTGTGTGAATTGTTCCATCGCCGCCGCTCAATATCGGTTAAGGAAACCGCGTGTCTAAAAACTTCAGAAAAAATATTATAAAAATCATTCGAGGACATGTGACATCCACCAACCCCCACTTGGCCAGTGTATGTGGATTAAGGCCTAAACTACCTAATATTTCTAAGGCGAGGCTTCCCCTACGCATGCGCAATAAACAAAACGATTTTTAAAAATCGGCGATAGATAGGTACAGCATGCATTGAAATATCACGCTTTTTTTTAATTAAGTACCTACTTACACCTTCCTGAATTCGATTAGAGTATAACATTATTTGTTTACTCCGTAAACTAAATCATACTATTGAAAATTAGTAGGTAGGTTAGTCATAAGACACAAGTCATTTTTTATGCGTAGATCTTACACTATAGACGTACCTATATTTTTATTTCATAACTCAAATATTAGGAGATTTAACAATAAAATCAGTAGATCAGGAGAATCTCACACAAATCAGGAAATCTCCTGGAAAATCAGTAGGTATGGCAACACTGGGCGAGGCCCTTACCGCTGCTCCACCGCTGCTCTGATAAAGCCTGATTACCTTTAAAATGTTACAAGATTTAGCTGAAATTACTTCACAACGGCTAAATGGTAGCTTTTAGAATCAGGTGGGTTATCATAAAAAATGTAATTTATTCTCTTTTAGCAACGACTGAGCACAAAGGGAACAGTAACGCTTCATTAGCTTCTCTTAATGGCACTCCCACATTTTTGAAACATTTTTTGCCGTTTATTGTCAGTTTAACTTAATATTTATAGGCCAAATGCATATTCGGCGATTTCAGTAAAAATCCTTACTAATATTATAAATTAATATAATTATTATTATTATTACGGACACGGCATTATCTTTTAACTGATTTGATTAGCAATGTACCTACTTATTACTAACATAGTTTGTAAGATCATTGCTACTAACACTATGGATTCCGGTCCGAAATAAATGTTTTTATTTTTATTTTTTTATGAATGTGTAGGTAAGTTGTTTATCGCGCTTTCACGCCAAAATAAAAATAAACAAAATAAAAATACTTTATTATCAGACAACACAGACCATAGGTATTGTTAGTATTATAAAACAAAATAACTTAAAAAAACTATGTTAGTACAAGAGAATAATACACAAACGTAATTTAATATACATAATACCAGAACCTACAACAATAAAATACATAGATAACTTCACCAAAATTGCTTATAATAATCATAATAATTAATTTGTCAGAATATGGTTAACATTAAAATAGGTCTCAGCATATTCTACCGTAAGCGTAGTGGTGGTAATTCTGAACGGATTTAGATGAAATTTGGTATGGAGACCCAACTCCATTCCATAGTCCTACCTGCTTTGCGGCATACGGACTGAAGTACGGGAGTGCGCGCGCTATTTGCGACTGCTCTCGCGCGCTTTGCTTTGGTAATGAGACCCGGGGAAGGACATATGATAGTTTTTATCACACTGCTCAAAAAGAGGTTAATGGTTTAGCGCGGTAACCGACATGCTCGGTCAGAGCCGCGTTCGGAAAACTAGTACTATGCGTTTCAAATAACAATAGGACTTGAAATTCGCCATCTTGGACCGAAATGTGCAACAATTTTAAGTTTTTTAGTACAGTGTGCAAAAAGGTTTGTTAGATATAGTAATGAAATCTAGATGAAAATTAAAAAAAAAAATGCGTATATCTTATTGCCGTTCATGAAAGAATGGACATTTGGAGCCGAATATTTAGATACTAAAATATTTTATTAACTTCTGACGAAAAAAGCGGTGTTAAAGTTTAAAAAGTGTGTTTTTTTATGTCTGTGTATGTATTTGTGTACAAATTAGTGGCATCCGAGCGCGTAAATTTACTAAGGTATGCTGTAGGTATGTTAATCCAAACCTAAGTAAAGTTTTCTGAATAAACTACTATTTCATACATTTTAAAATAATACATATATTGTTTGTGGTTTGATATTTTGTGCTGTCGCTACTTTTGCTTGGTTTTGGGTATGAAGTTAGCCGTGAGTCCAGTCCTATAACAATACTTCTAGCTACCCCAGCGAGCTTATTAAGATAAAAATTAAACATTAACTGCCTCGGTAGTCCAGTGGTAAGCGTGTTAGCTTATTAACCGTGAGGTTCCGGGTATCGAACCCGAGACCTCACTTTTATTAAGTAACACTTATAATTTTTCTAATACTTATACTTTGAGATTAGTTGTAGCTCGAAGTTTGGAATTGTGCCCGATGAACGGCAATAGGCTCAACTCCTATTACGTATGAGAGCTAAAACCGCCTACAGAATGTGGGTGATATTCACCTCTGCCTACAAATTCAAGAGCAGTGGCGAAAAGTCCGTATAAAACGATTCCCACCGGCTTCCCTCTAAGAATTGGTCAATATAACGTACCTACTTTATTAAATATTAAGTACCTAACGCCTACGATTTACGCCGTGGCCACGGGAAACTGCGTCGGGCGGTGCGACTGGCGATTTTGTAGTTCATTGCCCAGTTGCGTTCACTTGTCTTTAGACACTTCTAAAGCAAATACGCAATGAACGATGAAATCGCAAAACGCGCAACCCGACATAAAGTCCCGTGGCCATAGCGTTAAATAGCATCAAAAATGCAGTACTTACATACTACATACTTCTTAGTATGTTTGAAAGTCAGCGGTAACCAAGAAATACTTGTCATTTAATTTGCTCCGTCTTCCCATTTTACATTTTTTTCCCTTCGTTATGTATATCTATATCTATTTAAATAAAAATCAATGCCACATATCGTTGTAATTTTATAACTCAAAAACGGGCTTACCTATTCAAACCAAATGTTTAGGCATTTTTCGGACTATTTAGTAGATGGTTTATGTGAAGTTTGCACAAAATCTGTTGAGCGGTTCTTTATTTATCACATTTTTTGTAAATTGTTGAGTGGGCTGAAGTTACCCGGGCGAAACTGGGGCGGGCCGCTAGTAAATTAAATAAATGACTTTAAAAGTACAAATAATTCGTAGGTACATAGAAAAGCTTTTAAAAGGGGAATTACCTATTTAAATTGTAAAGAACCTTTACTAAAGGTACCGCGTGTGAGTAAGATTCAATTTTAGAAATTTCAGCGTTCTTTAGATAAACAGTTTTGATGTTTTTAAATAGGGATGCTACGGCTCCGACAGAGATTCCAATGATTTTTTTAATCCTATATTAGACTTGCGCGTGACCACAACTTGCCTGATGTGAAGCAATGATGTAGTCTACGATGGAACAGAATTACAGAAATATGTCAAAAAAGCAATTGGATGTCGCCCTTATGATAGTGATGCTAAACAATTAATAGCCCCGATGCATTTTTTTAAACCTAGCTAAGAACCAACTCAATTATTCTCAATCAATTCAGGTTTCAAATAAAATTACTACCTACACGCAACACAACTTGATCCATTTGTTCAGATGGTATGATGCAACGAGCTTGTTAACGAATAGGTACATACCCTACTTTTTTGTCGGTAATTAAAAACTGGTATCAGTTCGGTTCTTCGGTATCAGTTAAACCTGTGGAACATCCCTACTTTTAGAGTAAGGGGATCTTTGAAAGACGTTTTAAAGTAAAACCATTTGCAGCACCTGCGGAGTTTGCGAGGGATTTTATGCAAATCAAAGCGTTGTTATACGAAATGTATAATTTTATTTAGAACTGTAATATCAACGTAATTTATACGTGGCACGCCGATAATATCGCCGCGATTCTCTCGGTAGTGAAAACTGTCCCTAATGGACGAGGAGGTCCCACCACTAACATAGATTTTCTGGATAAGATTTGTGCTAAGATATTAGAAAAATCCAATACCTCTTAGTCCAGCACGAGTCCTATCTCGTTGACTAGACCTGAACAGTACCACCACGCCAAGGAGGCATTGAAATAAAAATTTATAATTGATTTACCATCTCAAATTATAAACTCATGTTGACTACAGTGAATCTAATCGATTACCAATCTAATCGACCCATGACTACATAAGGTAGTTTTAAATGGGTAGTTATATTTGCATTTGCAATGACTTTACGCCTTGACTTAAAAAAAAAACAGGTCGCAGATCCGATCCCTGGTCGTGCCCACATATCGTTGGTTTAACTAGTGTTAGTTCATAGCGTTGATTTATTGATAAAATTATTTTATTATTATTTTTATTTATTAGATTATTTATTGAGGTAAATTATTTAGTATCTTTGATTTTTTTTAATAAAGTTCGTAATATTTTTATTTACTTTCACTATATTAAAGTTTTATTACAAATCTCCGGCATATCGGGAGAATCTCCGGAGATTATGTGTAATCGTAGAAAAATATCCGGAGACTGAAATCGTGTCCGGTGCAAAGCCCTAACTACCAGTGAAAGAAATCGACATTATCTCATAACACAAACATACAAATATAATCGAATATGTACCGATTATTCGCTAGCCAGTGAATCGAATGTTACATATCATTAACTAACAACAACGAAGTATCGATATCAAATGCATTAGTGTTGATCGTTAATGTGTCTTTCAAAAGTTCTTATAATCGATCACTGTCAGTGTTTATTTGACAGCAGTTTAATACAAACGATTTTCAATCATATTACCTTTAGATTGGTGCCTTTTTCTAATAGAATAGTTACTCTCTGTTTACAAAGTAGGTTAAGAATCCCACATTAATATTGTTATTATGTATTGGGTGACGGTGTAGAGCGGTAGGTAGTGTTTTCTTCAAAACGCGTATTCGTTTTTTTTTTATTCTGATATAGGCTTGCGCTTGACTACAACTTGCTTGATGTTAAGCAATGATAGCATACGATGAAATGCGCGATATACCGATTGACTCGTGGTGACGAATGATTTTCGGTGAGAAGGTAGCAGTGGAATGAAGCTCCTTATAGTTAGAAACCATTAAGAGGCAACAATTTTTTAAGACGTCCAAGTTCCGTACCAACTGTCATGTATGATCAAGATTTATGAACATTAACAAAGCCGCCTCCCTAGCTTCGTTATGTTCAGCAGGCGACTATAAAGTCTCTACTTAGGTACCCCCATGGCAAAAGGTGGGGTGGTATGTATGAATAACAGCGGATTATGGGCTTGTTATAGCGTATTATGGGCATGTTTGGATAAGCATAGCAATAAGAAGGTTCGGCTGAAACCTTAGATCCATCATCATCATCATTATCATCAGCCTATTTTAATCCACTGCTGGACATAGGCCTCTCCTAAAATACGCCACTGAGCACAATCCGCGGCTTTTCCCATCCAGTTCTTGCCAGCCGCCCTGCTGAGATTGTCTGAGAGCGTCCTACGCTACGTTTGCCAATTCGGCTCCGTATGTCATAACGGGTAGGAAGCACTGGTTAAAGACTTTCGTCTATGGACTCTGTAGAATGGAAGACGTGAAGACTCGACGTAATTTCCCATATGCTGCCCAACCCAGCTGTATTCTTCTAGTAGCCTCTTTCTCGAAGTTGTTTTTACCCATCTGCAATATATATTTATATTTTGAATCAACTTCGAGAATAGAATTCTTCACCTTAGATCCAAATAAGGCTAAATTATTTCTCGGATTAACACATTTTTGCTTCGATGTTTCACGCGGACGAAGTCACAGACGGAAGCTAGTAATTTGTAACAATGTTATGACAGAAACATATCGACAGCACATCAGTGTGCAACCTTGAACGTCAGTTACGAAATGGCAACATTATGCGTATGCGCATCTGGGTTTGTTATCACAGGTGGCGCGTACCGATCATAATCGCGGAATTCCTTTAATAATATAAACTGTCTTTTGTATCTTGGCGTTTGGTTAAATATACACTGTGGCTGTTTTGGGGTTTTTAATCTTACGATGACAAATATGTAGGCATGTGGGCTAGACAAGTGGCTAATAAGCAAATATATTCAAACAAGATTAAACTTTTGTACGCACTCTGACGCCCACTCTCTCTACCCATAAAATACTGTCTATTTTCTACTCAAATTAGTATGGCTGTATGCACCATTGAAACATTATGAAATACCATGCTAACGAGGCTAAAGATAGGAATGGGTACCGCAATATCATCAAGTAGAAGATAAGCGGTGTTTTAGCATGTAAGAAACGTTTATATATGCATCATCATTAGCCTGTTTCAGTTAACTGCTAGACATACTATGCGTTTCAAATAAGAATAAGACTGGACTCGTGACTAACGATGCCAAAAACCAAGCAAAAGTAGCGCCAGCACAAAATGTCAAACCACAGACACTAATATTATTTTGAAATGTACGGAAAAGTGAATTATGTAAAAACTTTAAACGAGTTACAATGCAGCTACCTACCTAAGTAAATTTACGCGCTAGGATACCACAAACTTGCACACAAATTCATATACCTACACGGATAAAAACATACATTTTAACTTATAACTCCGATTTTTGTCGTCGGAAGTTAATAAAATATGTTCGTATCTAAATATTCGACTCCAAATGTCCAATCTTACTCATAGGGCAATAAGATATACGCATTTTTATTTTTTTTCGTCTAGATGTGATTATAATATCAAACAAACATTTTTGCTAACTGTACTAAGAAATGTGAAGTTGTTGCGCATTCCAGTCCAAGATGGCGGATTTCCAATCCTATTCTTATTTGAAACGCATAGTAGGCCACTGCTAGCACATCACTGAGTATGATCCGCGGCCACTTTCATCCCGTTCGTGCCAGCCGCTCTGCGCAGATCGTCACTCCACCTAGTCTGAGGGCCCGGGCGTAGTACGCTACGTTTGCCAATTCGTCTCCTCCACTCCATAACTCGTTTTTCTTAAAGCTTGTCGAAGCATGTCATGCTTATAATCACGAAAACGCCGTTAAATCGCGGTGGTCTGCAATGTACCATAGGAAAGTCCGGTTAAACAATAAAGGCCCTTCCGGCTAACTGGGTTAGGTCATCCGCAAAAAAAGTAGTATACTGAGCCTTAAAACGCAGAGAACAGATGCATCCCATCATTGTGTCGTCATAGAGAAGCGAAGCTGTAATGGTACATCAAAGTAAAGTTGCAAGATAAAAGCGTCTGATGTTAACACTCGGTAATAGATAGCATTCAAAATATTTTAATATTCCAAATGCATTTTGGTAAAATCCAACTGGAAATGAGTTTTGCTTTAGGTTTAAACAGTTAGGTATTTCTTTTTTTATGCTTTAATAGGCTTGCGTTTGACCACAAATTGCCTGATGTGAAGCAATGATGTCGTCTACGATGGAACGCGCTTACCCAGTAAATAGCCTAGTATAGCATAGTAAATAGCTATAAATAAATAATAGTAAAAGTCTCAGCGGTGATGTCCTTTAAAAGGGACAGTTATGTGGCGATCCCAACCGCTGTGCATGTATGACCAGGGCCCCGATTTCACGCGTTAGACATTTATCACTAAAAAAAATTATGTCGCAATAAAATGGAGAAATTGAAAACTAATGAAATTGTCATTTTTATAATCGACATTTATATATTAAAGATAATAATATATGAACATTAGTGAGTCTAAGGAAGTATGTTTAGATCGTAGCTAGTGGCGCTCTATAGTCTCTGCCTACCCCCTGGGGAAAAAAGTGTGATTGTACCTATGTATGTATGTGATCCATCTCTTGCCATCTGTAACGGTATTACAGACATATCAAAGGGAGGATTATTTGAGATCACACGAGGGAAAAGATACCTAACATTCGTGTTCACCTCAAACTACTTCCTTGCAACTATACGAGCCTGTAACCACTAGCGGTTGACCGGGATGCGGTGTGTCGAATTCGGCTGGCCGCACTTCGACTTTTAGAAAACATATGACCTCAACGCACTCTGTTGCGGCACACTGTATTTACTGAGATGTACATCAAATAAATAAAACTTAACAGATTACCCAGTAATCATTAATTATAATTGACTAGCGGACCCGGCAGACATCGTTCTGCCTTGTAAAGCAGTGCCATCTCAGACCTACCGAATATAACCATCCAAATATAACCGCAGCGGTTTAAGTCACGAGTACCAAGTGTATTTCCTTCGGCTTTCCATTTATAACAGGTATCTAACCAGGTTTTTGGCCTTGGAACACTTCATAATGATTAAGCCTAACTCATCTTCTCTCCAAATTTTTTTTTTTAATTTTTCTCTGCGTAAGAACAATCTTCGTAATTCAAGGAACATTCTAAAAAAAGAATTAGTGAAATCGGTCCAGCCGTTCACGCGTGATGGCGTGACCAAGGGAAATAGGGATTCATTTTTATATTACAGATAGTATAAGATAAAACAAAACGAGATTTATAATGAATTTCCCGACTAAAATTAAATCAAAAAAGAATTTTTCTACAAGAGACCACTGACATTTAATGATTCATCGTCATTTAAAACATGACAACACTATTTGACTTTTGACATTTGAGCGTCAGGTGCTCCTTTCAAGAAGCTGACAAGACATGTTGACAAAACAAAGATAGGTAGCTATGTTTATAAATAACACGTAATCTTTTACACAAGCAAACTAATGCTAAGACAAACATTCTTTGAGACTGAACTCATTCGTTCCGAAGTTCCTCTCTATAATTAAGAAAACAATAAATGATGCAACGTACAGCGAGCCACCGTACGTCGGTGGTGGTTTTTTTATTCCAAAATCGGCTTGTGCTTGACTACAACTTCACGTCAACCCTTTTAGTCTCCCACTGCAGGGCACGGGTCTCCTCTCAACTAGGTATCTTACGAGTTGAGAGTTGCCTAAATCCACACACGCTGGCCAAGAGTTGGTTAGTGGATGTCACATGTACTCGACTTATTAGTTCTTAGACATGCCGGTTTCCTCACGATGTTTTCCTTCACCGATACTGAGCAGCGGCGATGAAACAATTCACACAAAGATGTGGGGGCACCACCAAGATTAGAACCCGCGACCTTATTTTTCTAAGGCGAGGCCCGTAACGTTGCTCTACCGCTGCTCACACACCACTACTTGCCTGATGTTAATCTGTGTCAATTCAATGGTGATTACGAATGATTTTCGGGGAGAAAGTGGAATTGGAATAAAGCTCCATAAGGTTAGAAAACATAAAGGAGCAACAATTCCGACCCACTCTCTCAAATGGTGTCACCAGACATCGCACCGGAACACGGTAAGCCCGGTTGTCAGGTGGGTGGTCACAAACCACGGCCGAAGCGTAGCAACAGATACTTGTCACCTAATTTGCACCACCCAGGTACCACGTATGGGGATTCATATTGAAGGTACACTCCCACAGACGAAGGTGACTCCGCCCCCAAAACTCAGATGGTGGTTCGCAACAGCAGCGGCTTTCCCTGCCTACCTCTACCCCTCATTGGCCTAAAGGTAAAAACGAATTTTGAAAATCACACTCAAATCTGAATCGCACTCTTCCGCTATTTCGACAATAGAACCTTTGCATTTATCATGTTAGTTGTAATTGTTAAATATGTGGAGGTGACTGGAGGATCGGGTGGTAGTGACCCTCCAGTGAAAAGAGAAGATCTTCCAGCCGGGCGAGTTGTAATGCCCGGCAACCGCGGTACTCCCTCCGACTGTTCTTTTTTTTTGATGATGACCTAACCCAATTAGCCGGAAGGGCCTCTATTGGTTCACCGGGCTTTTTCGGTGAGCCTTCCGAGGACGGTCGAACCGATCAAGTACTGTGGCAACTGCCATGAGGGCTCCCCATGTGGGGACGAACCTCGACTGAGGACGTTGCTGGACACTAGTTTTAGGGGATCGGGGGATTCCGACTGTTCTTGTCGGGAAGTTGTATATAATATGCTAATCGTCGGTGAAACTTTGCTTGTGCGATTCAGGATTGCTATGACGTCATGTCTCTTGAGTGGCGTTAGGTATGTGCCGCCACAACTACATGATAAACGCAAAGGTGGAATTGTCAAAATAGTGGGATAGTGCGTTCCAGATTTAGGTTTATCAATAATGGATTTCCGCAAACAACACCTGTATGTACCTATTAATTTTATAATGACGAATATCCCGCGAGAAGCCAAAAAAGGTTGAGCTCTCACCAGTCGATTCAGTCAGCCCGTGTCCCACCGGACTCTGAGATGGGACTGTCTCCACGAGCGAAAGAATGGGGGCAACATTATCGTCGTGTACCGTATATCTATAAACACTCTCTGAGGCTTGCTGGCAGTAGTCACGCCAGACCACTACGCAAAATAGGCGCACTAATGACGTCGAATTGTGGAAACCCAAGCCCGCTACAATCTACACTCTCTGAGGGGCTCCACGAGCGAGAGTATCGCGGCGGTCGTTGTGCCACGTATTTCGATACACTCTCTGACGGGCCCCACGAGCGAGAGAAACTCGATTTAGAGGAGTGCACTTATGTTTGCTATCACAGTGTACTTTTCCTTGAGCACTATAATATCTCGTGCTTATCAGCATAAATTTCATTAAATTCTATTGCGCTTATGGAACGCACTTACCAAGTAAATACCAGTATTCTCGAGACTTGATAACAGGCAGATTATAGTTATTCAGCAGCTAATTTCATAACTTTCATAATTTCATAACGTTCGCAACATTTAAGTGGAAGAAAAGCGCACCCATGGAATATCTACCCATATAAGCAGCTGTAACCAAACTAAAGGGATTATTATGGAGCGGAACGTGTACCTTGCAGCCACAAGCTACTCATTGTCTACTTCATAAACCTTTACAATTCATAAAAAAGTGGCTATATCGAGCTACCTTGCAGTACCCCGTTAGCTTGCTAAATTGATAGTCACCGGTGGTAAAATATGCTGACTCATTCAATAATCATTAAGACCTGCTGGTTTTTTCTACTATAGCAGACATTTGTGGACTAAATACATTTAATTTTGTCCTAATGGTGCTCGCATTAACATTTTCCTGCTTCCAGGAAGAAGCAATATGATTCCTGAGATAATTAATGGAAATATGAGGTATTATGGTAAGGAATTTCTTCGATAAAATCTTGATAAATATGCTTGGAATGGTTGTAATCATAATTGAGGTATATCTGAAAAGGTATGAACCCACGACAGGACAACGTAACGGTGCGACAGCGGTCCGGGAGGCAGATATACGAGTTTTTCGAGTCAAAATCTTGAATCAAGCTTCTTGATTGGTTCGTTAAGTTCTTGCCCTTGAACGAACCAATCAAAATTTGATTACATAAGGTCGGATGATTTCTAGTGCTACGACATAAGTTAGGCAAGCGCGGAGACCCAGCTATGCGGTGTCTATAGGTATCTAGTCTGTGGGTACGGTATACATAGTGATGATTTTATTTGGTAACCGAGCTTAAGCGGTATAGGTCTCGAATTTGAAATATAAGGTCGTGGGTTTGATCTTCGATCCTGCTCATACTCCAGACCTCGTGTCATTTTACCTCTAGACAAAACATTGATTCAATATATAGTAGAACAGTTAAAATGTAACTGTTCAATAGTAGTAAGTACTATTAACAATGTACTCCTGCGTGTTTGAGTTAATTTTAGACGTGATTATGTCGATGACGGTAATGCTCCGATTGGCAGTTCCCACTATACTGTAACTGAATGATACCAACGATTTAATGTAAAGTACCGGTTTCCTCTTTAGGAATTAATTGGTAGATATGAATTAGTCAATATACCTTACATAAATAGCATTCATGCATAGCTCCATCACGCATTCCACTGGCTGTGTTTATGCCCCGCGTAAGGTGGCGAGCCAAGCGAGAATATTGCCTTAATTCCAAATCTACCAGATACGACGCACTACCTATTTAATTTAAGTTGGAATAGTTAATTTTATTTATGTTCATTTTATTAATTACTATTAGAAGGCACATAACATTTTATAGGAAGCTTTGGTTAACAATTTAGCTAATTACAAGCCCACACAGATTACTAATATAAAGAATAGGTTTTTTTTTTATTTTAATTTTTTTATTTCACGTTCTATCAAAAGTTAATCGAACTTCTATTTTGTTATCTATTTTAAACCTAATTGTGTAAATTCTCTATATGCATTTTATTTGATCAGTAGGTATTAACGGTTATAAATTTTACGTTTTAATTTACTCTTTCTAGTGGGCGATTTCTTATTTCTTAGAATTTATTTGCCACACATTTTTGTTGTGCATATCATACCTTCACTGTACTTTAGTACATTTTGATCAAGTTCCACTTTCAAACGATTTTGCCCTAATTATTACTAAAATCAGCTCTTAAAGGTCACCTTAGATTACATTGCCCGTGGTGCTTAGTCCATTTATATGAGGTAATTTTAAACCTCTCTTTTTTCTCTATGCCGTCTCCCGTTTTGCCTGGAGGGAAATGGACAATGTAACTTTCCAACTCCTCCTATTATCTTTCAGAAGACAGTTCAAAATAGGGGTGCTCTAAGTGTATCTGTGCACGAGTAGGTGTGTGATTTTAATTACGTAGGTAAGTACTTTTTATGACGACCTTGGTAGTCGAGCGGTGTAAGCCGTCCAATGGGGCTATACTGTGCCCGGGAGTTCGCGGGTTCGATTCCCGCCCCGGACAATATTAAAATTTGTGTAACAACAAAAAATTGTTTCGGTGTCTAGTTGTTTGAGGGACTATCCTCCGTGCCTCGGAGAGCACGTTAAACCGTCGGTCCCGGTTGTTATTTAACACATCTATGACAATCGTTACATATAGTCAGAAGCCAATATAATCTCACACATGGTCTAACCATCTCGGCTACTGGTTCCCTATATGTTTCGAGGTATAACCCCAATAGAAATGGGAAAATGGCAAGGGGAATGATGAGGATAGTACTATTTGTCCGGCATAAAAAATATTGTAAAATTTTTGAACAGACCACCCTAGAACTAGACCACCCAAAGAAGACCCTTTATAGACGAATGAAATTCTACATAAAATAATAAGTAAAACTATTTCTGTATAACCTAATTCACTAATTATCGAATTTTATCGGTGTATTTATAATTAGCTACAAAATTCAACACAGTTTGGTTACAATGTGATTTCCTCTTACTTAGTGACGTGTACCAAATACCAAACACTGTGATACCTAGAGACAGATTGAATAAAACTATAAAATTTTGTTACAATATCAAATCAATCATACTAAAATTATATACATACATATTGTGTTAGATACATATTACGTCGATCTCTGAGGGGCTACTTTTCTACGCTTTTTGTTCGCTCGGATTATTTATTTACGGAGCAGTTTACAGTTTATTATTTACGGTTTTATTCACTTTTTATTTATTTTATCTTATCATTTGGTTTTCATTCGGACACAAATTTTCAGACTATTTTAGAGTTTATTTAATGCTTAAATAAATTAAAGTCATATAAGAGACGAAAACTCTGGGTTTTAAATCCTTACTGAAATTATAAATGCGAAAGTAACTCGGTCTGTCGCGCAGAGCAGCAGCTGGAAAGCTACTTATTCCAATTCATAAATGCAAAAAAGAATCAGTGTAGCTATTAGCTTTTTTCGCTCTAACAGTTAAACCTATTTCGAGGAATGGCACGAAAATAGATTGAGATCCAGTGCAGAAAATATAATTGTTATACAGCCACTACTAAACTAAATGATTTACCTACAGTAGTAGACGGATATTTAGTTCAAAAATCGTTCGTAAACCCCACAAAGTTTAAGTCTGGTGAACCAAAAAAAGTCCTTACGGTTAATTGGATAATGCATCCGAAATAAGTCCACATAGTTTTACACTTAGAGACTATATTATTCACAATTTCTGTTTTTATTTATATTTATTTTATACTTCTATTTTGGTTTCCAAACGAACTCATTACCCGAACAAACTAAAAAGTGCTGAGAGTAGAGCTTTTACTGTCGTCACATATTCAATTCGGTTGCGTGTTGCCTTAAAAAAATATAAGCATGCTGCCTACATTGCCGACACATTATTTTTAACCGACTTCCAAAAAAGGAGTAGGTTATGTGTTCCATTGTATGTATTTTCTTCCACATTTGTGGACCGATTCTCAATTTTTTTTATAATAATAATTATCTCATTTTTTTGTTTTTTTATTTTATTTACTTCTTATTTTACTAATATTATCAATGCAACAGTTTGTATGGTCGTGTTTGGGTGTAGATGTTTGTTACTCTCACGATTTGGATGAAATTTGCCACAGGGATAAATTATAGTCTGGAATAGCGCATAGGCTACTTGTTATCCTAATAGGTACCATGTGGGCGAAGCTGCGTGTGAAAACTAGTTCTCTATACTCAAGGTCGTCCACGTAAATCTACCAACAACGTCATAGTTATAACAGTTACTCAATAAGGACGTCTTATGCACGTTGATACGTTTTTGTTTTTTTTATAGTCTGTTTTTATGTCGTGACTAATAGACAAACTAACTAGCTCATTTCGTGGCTTATTTTAGATCGAATAATGCTTGATAATGGAACTGACTAAACGGTTTAATATTACGGTTTAATAGGCCGCTGTGCGATGAGGAGGGCTTCGTCTTGGTGGAGAAGAAGAAGAGAAGGGCTCCTTGTCAGAACAAGTGCGGCACTGCACCGACCGGACCGAACCACCTGCTGCAGCCTGCCAAACCGGTAACGCTGCTGTACGTGTCCCGCCTACATCACTCAACGAAAGTCGAAGATATCGTTGAGTACTGCCGTGTGAAGACCAATTTCACGCTGAGGGTCAAGCGCTTGGAGTCTCGCCATAATATAAATTTTAATTCCTTTGTGGTGAGAGTACCCACTGAACATCTGCCGACCTTCGCAAAAGAAGAATTTTGGCCGCAAGGTGTCTTGTTCCGGCGCTTCCGTGGTCGGATACCTGACACCACGCAAAACACTCACGATGCAGCGAAGAAAAAATAAAATATTTTGTATTGTATTTATAGTATTTAGATTAGATGAAATTTAATATTGTATTTGTTTATAGTGTTATATTTTATATGGGCCTTGTAGCCTGGAATAAATGGTTATTATTATTATTATATTAATTGTACAAGTATTTTCTTAAAACGCGAATATGACAAGTTCAAATAAAACTATTTCATAACTAATTTCATCGCGGTTTATTTTGGATTTTAGATCCCGACGTTTCAGTCTTTTCAGACTTCATGGGGACAGGTGAACTGACTGAGGTATTTGACGTCCAAACTTATTAAACATAATTATTACTGACTACCTACAAACATTATTATTTAAGTTGCGTTCCGATTTCAGTATTTACCAAGAAAAAAGTTTTCGAATACCACCTTGAAGCTGTCAAAATGCTATTTTGATATTTCGTTATAGATTCGCTGTCACTTTGTTTAGGTGTCCAGAACGGAGAGGTCAGTCTACTAGCTACTTTAATTATCTGTAATAACAAATAGGTATCTACGCGTATCTAATCTTGCGTCATCGTATGTTCATTCAAGATCATTTGATCGACCAGTCAACCTCTGTTAATTATTAATTATCATAGGTTAATTAGCTCTACATTAAGTACGGAATTCATGAAAATAAAAACGCTTAGAAAGTATTGCACGTGACAAAACGTAGATTTGTAATTCTAAGCTTCACTTCAACCCTTTGTGTCCCACAGCTGCATCAACTACTTCCAAACCTTGAACTTCAGTTTTTTTTTTCGACCCGGGACCTCGCAGTTATTTAGGGAACATTTTTAGCACTGAACCACCGAGGCGGTTTATTCATATATTTATTGATAGGATTTATTAACTTTGGCGGTCATTATCGGACATTTTCCCGCCAATCTATTTTCAAATTTTCAAATTCAACTGTTCGTAATGTGACAATGTTTCCAGAAAATAATACTCAGCCAAATCAATAAATTTTGTTTAAAAGCCAACAACCTGTCACAGCATAGTGCAACAAAATATTTTATTTTCACACATTAATAATATATAAATAGAAACAGTGAATCAAGAGTAGTTAGGTAGGTAAGATGTTGTTTTTTACGTCACGGGTTGTGGGTCCGAGGACATTCAATTGTTTGTCTTAAGTCTGAGAGAAATTTTGTAATATAGCAGAAAAGTCGACAATTAAACTTTCCGACTCCGCCCATTATATTTCTGATGAAATTCGTGCGGGTTTCATGACAGTTTTAGGTGTTCCGGGCACGAATCGCCGGGTTCGAACCCTGAGTCTGTTCAAAGCGCTGTCAATTCTGGCTACAAGAGTGGCAGTGGGAGGATTGCGACAGTGGTGCATATATTTATAAAAAGTGTAATAGATATATTTTATGGTTTCCACAGAACAAGCGCTAGCTCTGCTTGGTTTGGCATCAGATGACATGTGTTAATGTTGACGTTAGTGTTGACAGACGAGAGTCTAAAGAGAGACTAAAAAGAGTTATAAAAGATAATAAAAGAGACCATCTAAATCATAAACCTCCTTCCAACATAATTTATAATTATATAGGTGGTGTTCTCACATGCAGCATTGGTCACAGAAAATTTTCGGCCTAAATTGGATATATCAGCCATGTGAGGACACACTAACCTATCAGAACAAGGTCGCCGTTGCCGAAATCGGTATAGAAAAATTCATTCATTCAAAAAGAGTTGTGTGAGTTTTTTAATTACCCTGCATTAATCAGTCAGACAGTCGTTGGTGTGCCCCCGTCCCATATCCGAGCATCTCTAAGGCTCTCTATCTCTTAGGTACTTATCGTGTCGGTCTCCGTCAAAACGTCCCATCGGTCTTCGAAATGATGGAAGAAATTGCTCGGGTTTAGGGGCATACGCTTGTGCACTATAGGTAATATTTGTGGCATACTTGGCTGGTCAACTAATTAGTGCTTGCTGCCAGAGCTAAAGTACATTAAGAAGGAGGCTAAGGAGAATGACACCAAATTTCACCAGATAGGTTTAGGGCCTAAGTAAAATTGAGGGCGAGTTTATTTATCAGGCATAAGTATCCTGTTTGAGCTACGTTTATGATTCCACTGTTACAAAAACCAAGCTCATTAGTTTTATCTTTGTCTGTCATCTTGACATTTATACTAGTAAAAAGAGACAAAGTCCATTTTAGCTTGTCTTATAAGATTTTGATGAATAAAACCGTACCTAAGTCTTTATTTGAAAATACCAGCTAAGACATTATAATGATACCAATTCTAACTTCTGCCCACGGCTTCGCCCGCGTGGTACTTATTGGAATAAAAAGACTATGTGTTAGTCCAGACCGCAATCTGTCTCTGTGATAAATTTCATCCAATTTCGTCAAGTATTTTTCGCGTGAAAGAATAACAAACAATAAGAATACGAACTTTCGCGTTTATAGTTTAGTAGGAAGTGGGATTACGCGCTACAGAAGCTCATGTTTTGCTTAGGGTACAAATTACGTCTTGCCTTGGTCTATCATGTTTTTTTTTTCAAGGGAATTTAACAAATAGGTAATACAAGATTTTTTAAATCTGACTTACCTATACTGAAATAAAACTACTTTATAACGGAATTTATCGCGGTATATTTTAGATCCCGACGTTTATCTACACTTTTAAAAATGCATGGTATTTTATAAGTTTGTAATTACTTGTATAGCTAATCAATGACTTAGAGCAAGACAGAATATGAGAGACAGAATTACACAATATTTAATATAGCTAAGTAAGATTATTCTGCTGCCTGCAATGCAATTACAAATTGTGGTAAGTACACATAATCAGAAATACCTTGTTTAATTTGATTTAAAAATGTATCTATTTGACTGGATGAAATTTGTTATACAGACAGCAGGTAGTTTCAACTCTGTTTCTTTTTACCAGAATGCACAAAAGTAGGATAATATTTTAACATGATTAACATGGATAATAATATGTATTATGGCACAGTATTTATTCACAAAAGGTACCCAGTTTATCTGGCCTCCGGACTACCAATTGTCCTTACTTTTTTGTGCTGTAAAATAATAAAAGACATTGTCATTCAGCCAATTTTAAAGAAAAAAAAATTATACAATATCTTCTGTCACTTGTCACCAATTTTTCATGTTTGAAATTTATTTAAATAAGCTTGCATTCATCATGATTATTGAAAATAACATCTTGATAAAAAAAAGCTAAATGATTTCATATTCTTTTGCATAACTTGAATCTATCTTCTACAAGTCATATAGTGTGAAGTTAACTTTTCAATTCAACTTTTTCAACTTTGCAATTCTGAAATTTAAATCACAAAATGAAAATTAAAAAGAATAGTTTTGCTGGTTAAAAAAAATGTTTAAAATATATAAACAACACTATTAACTAATATAAAGAAGGCTTTGAGCTCTGGCTAATAATATTATTAGGTAAAAAGTATTTGGATAAGACGACTTGATACTGATCTAATAAAAAAAAATAGTATGAATAAGAATACTCTGTATATTCATATTTAAATTGGTTTTGTGATTGTTATTTACATAAACCTGGTTGATAACTTTGTTGGTTTATGTTATTAATTCATAAACCAACAAAGACATAATATCATAAACAGCCTTCATTTTTTTTCTACTCTTTAAATATGCATAAAAACATAAAATTATTATTTTTGATCATTTGATTTTTGTGATGATTTTTTTAAGTCTACAGTAATAAAAAAATCATCACATAAAAATCAAATTATCAAAAATAATAATTTTATGTTTTTATTCATATTTAAAGAGTAGAAAAAAAATGAAGGTTGTTTATGATATTATACAATAAGTAAAATAAAAAAAAATGTATTATCTTTTTAAAATGCCTATTTATTATGAGTATAATATTTTGTTATGATCTTTTAGGGTAATATGTTAAGATATACAATATGTATTAAATGTAAATAAATGTAATATTTAAGTACATTTATCATACAGCTTGTATTACTTACATAAAAAAAAATTAAATCATTTGTAGTGTATAATTTTAAATTATAGAAATATATTAATAAATGTTTTTTAAGAAGGCATGATCTCATATTTATATTTATACTACTTAAATAAGGAACTTTTCATTCATAGAAAACCATTTTAAAAATTCTAATTAGATTGGTGTCTATCCATATTTTATTATGAGAAAAATAATGTTAAATTGTGTCTACAGATACATACAAGACTGAGTGTTATCTGTAGGTATAATAAAGACCTGAGACTGTAATAAAAACATTACAGGGCAGATTAAAATAGACTTATATAAAGTAACAGGAAAATTCAACACTGTACTATATTCGAATGAAATTCATATTTATACAGTGAAGTGATCATAAGCAGGATGAGCTGACTGTTATCGTCATCCGACCCAAAAAAAACTAATTCACATACAAGGCGGTTCATTGTAAACAAATATCCAGTGTACGTATTTTTAATTTTTGCTATTGTATCTAGCTCGCTGGAATTAGTGCAATGTCAAATCTATTACTTACCATATAAAGTCCTTGCAGTGGGAACAGAAGGTAGGCTGCTTGAAGAACCTCGGCATGAACTTGTGGTCTTTCACCTGGTAAACATTCTTCTTTTTAAGCGCACCTTTGCGGCCCCGCAAACGGAACGCCTGCTCGTTAGATCGCATATCACCACCACCTTCATCACAATTATTTTCCTCGTCCGCCATGGCTACCCGAGCTTGCTAGGGCGCCGGTTCACTCGCAATTAATTAATTTTCTCACAATTTATTCGCAAAGCAAGTAGCGCGGCCCAGCAGACCACCGCTCTCAACCGAACGTCATCGCGATTTGACAAATTATATTTATGTCAGTGTCAGTGTAGTAGGTGAGTACCACAGATTACTAAATACGAACTAATACGTAGTAAGAACGGTCCAAACTATAGTAATATCGATTTTA
Organism: Meganola albula; assembly: GCA_936450015.1. Taxonomy (NCBI): domain Eukaryota; kingdom Metazoa; phylum Arthropoda; class Insecta; order Lepidoptera; family Nolidae; genus Meganola; species Meganola albula. The sequence continues at coordinate 2,699,038 of OW388155.1, read as the reverse complement.
GCTTTACTTTATATGCTTGGTGCTATTCTTCAATTTGAGGCAATAAGATTATTCAATTAATTGGTATCGTAGCTGTTTGCACGTACATAAGATTATTTTTAATGTTCAAAGCCCATTGTGCATGCTAACTGATCAGAAGAAAGTTAATGTTTCTGTGGAATCACGTTTTCGGACCGTAGGTAGAGAGAGTCACATGAACGATGTCTGTTACTATAAAACTCTCATTTAGCTATCATTGTCATATACTGTCATTAATGTCATTGATAGGTCTCTGACAAAAAGCCGTTAATTTTTGAGTTTAATTTGGTACGGTTGCTAAATTATTTTATTTGCGTCGATTGCTGTCGTGCTTAACTGAAATGTGAAAAAAGTCGTCGTTATTTTTATTAAATCAATTTATAAATATAATCCGAAGTGTATACACCAAGATGAGTTCAGAAAATTCAGATTCTGGTCCTGGATTAACGTTATCTCTAGTGGCACAGTTTGATGATATAAATCGTTTGAACGGCATTCTGAATGACGGCGCGGCGGAAGAATGTAAGTTATATTGCATCCACTCACTTTAAAACATAAATTTTTCGTTTGTATAAATCCTAGTATTTCTAGCACTACATCTTTCAGAAATCCAAGCTTACCTTCAACGACGCCCGTTTTTGTCTAATGCAACTACCTACTTTTGATTTTATAATTTACTACTTGTTATTGCTGGAAATATGCTTGTACCTACTATTATTCCATTGGTGAACTTTAAAGAATATCGACAAGTACCTTTGACCTTAAAATACTTGCAACTACAATTACTAAAGGTTCTACTTGTGTACACAATTTTTTACTAGATCACGTATAATGTTAATTAACAAAAGATAACACTGCAGTCTAATAATTGCATAAGAATAGTATTAATTTTAAGCTTTTCCATTCTTATCTATCTATTACCTTTCAACACTTTGCCTTGAGGCCTTGTCTTTCTGGATGCCTTCAGTCTGCAGTCAGGTTACAGCTCAATATTGTAGCAGAAGGCAACTATACGATTTGGGTGTAATTATCCAATTATGGAAATATTAAGTTTTATCAAGGTTTCATTATGGTAATAATATTGAAATAACGGTCAGTGGGTCATCGATCGTCGTTAAGGGTGGAGCGAAATAATGATAAACAAGCAGAATCCTAGTAACATATATTCACGTTTCCAGGTTTTCTAGCTTTTGTGAAACAGATGGAATGGGTCCGCACTCAGTGGGCAGCAGCGGAGGCTGAATCATCACGTCTCCAAACAGAACTGGATGAAGCGCTGCGAACTCTCTCCAAATGGGAAGCCAAGTTTGCACATGTCAGGAAATTGCTTGATGGAGAAAAAAGAGAGAGGAATGTTGTCCTTAAAAAATACAATGAGTTGGTAAGTTTGTTTTGATAAGATTAAGATTAAGAATTATGCTTGAGGCCCAAACTATAAGAGCCCAGAATCACTGGACCCCAAAAAAACAACTTTGGAGGACCCTAGATTTGATCCAAATGTATTCTATGTTAATCACAAAGGATCAGGGGCCCTCTGATCCTGGATTTTACTTAGAAACAACTTTTGTTTTGTTTCTTTTTGTCAGATTTCAGAATTCCTGTTCCTAAGATTTTTTAAATTCTGAAATAGGCTTGTGCTTAGCTACAACTTGCCTAATGGTAAGCTAAGATGTACTCCACAATGGAATGCAGCAAATCTGTAACCGAATTGGGCCAAACACTTTAGTAATTTACATAGAACCTTAATAATGTATGACCCTCCCCCAATTAGCACTGTATTAGTCACTGTCTTCAGCTTATCACACCCAACTACTGTCTACTAATTATAGCAAATGAGCACTACCTAGCTGGAAATGTAGGCAATCAAGAACTTATCTATTGAAATGACAGTTCTTTGACAAATACTGTACAATGCCAACTAAATACAACCCTTTAAAAACTGTGTAACCCCAGAGTGAAACACTTCCTAAAGTGTTATACAAGCTCCCTCGTTATATTGTTTAAAGCTAATAAACTAGACAAATCCTTCAAATCTTAAAACTGCATCAGCTCTGTAAGCTGCTAGTTTTTCTATGCCTACTAATAATGAGCCTTTTTTAAAATCTCCTTTAATTTCTAGAGCAAGCTACTGGACATGGCACGGGACTTGCTGTTCAACGACAACCGCAACAAGTTGAATGATGAAACATTGCAGAAGCTTGCATTCCTCAATGGTACTGCACAGCAGGATCACAATGCCAAACTGTCTGGTGTGCCTGAGCTCAATTCCACTGGTAAGGCACTAGAGAATTGAAACTAACAAAGAAATAAGTAATATGTCCTGTTTGCCAAACAGTGCTTAACATCAACAAAAATTGCTTACTGGCTGGTAAAAATTTACTGACCCTAATGTAAACATAATTGTCTATATTTGTGTATTTTTACCCTGTAATGCTTGGACTTGATCTCAACTTGCCTGTTGTTAAGCAATGGTGTGATTTACGTTATATCGAGCTTACTCTGTAAATAACTATGCACTCAAGACTTGAAGACAGGCAGATGACACATCAAACTATAGTTAGTAAACACAGTCATAGAAAATTAGGACTATAATTAAGTTTATTCTTGTATTACCTACAGGTACCTTGCTATCGGAAATGTCATACTCCCGCTCTGAAGACGACTTGGACTTATCTCTAGCATCAACACGACGCTCGTGGGTACAGCGTGGCGGGTGGAATGCACCGCCCGCTACTAAGAAACGACGGTCTTCCACCTCTTCTGCTACTAAGGTCAGTTATAATTAACTTATTGGTATCTACTTTCTGGACAAAAATAATCTACGGTTATTTTTTAAAAAAATTCAGATGTGTTGAAATAAATCTATTCTATAATAACAGATTTTATCACTTCAACCCTTTTTAGTGTCCCACTGCTAGGCACGGGTCTTCTCTCAACTATGTTATGAGTTGAGAGAGTTTAGGCCTTAATCCACACACGCTGCCCATATGCAGTTTGGTGAAATAAACAGATTTTATATTGGTTTATTTTAGATTTTAATAAATTAAACATTGAAACTACTGGATTTAAAATCTCAAATAAACTGTGATAAAATCCGTTATGAAATAGTTTCATTTCAATGTGTAATATTCACGTAAATTTAAGAAAATACTATGCTTCAGCGCTCTGAAGGCTGGCTAGTCACAGCCAGTAGGCGTCTTTCGCATATTATGTCGGTGTGAAGTGTCGTAAATGGAGAGGATTTCGTTATCTAAATCATAATGTAAAGTGTGAATAGATAATCACTGCTTGTACCATCTTCAACATTGTCACCATCAGATAAAATGGAGGACAAACATGCTATGTATCTGACAGCATGTTTGTCTTCCATTTTTATCATCCAACCATCCATTTTTATATATTATATAAAAATGGATGGTTTTCGAATGTGTTTTAATTGTTTCTAGGTATATGATGATGACTTTTTTTAGGTGTGGCTGATATTAAAACCAAATCTGAACATTTAGGGATTTGGAAATTGACAGTTAAATATAATTTTGTTTCTGCAAAAAGTTTTTGTCCAATGTTACCTTCTTGACCAATTTTCTGTATGATCTTGTCCGTCTATCGGCTTGGAAACACGTTGTGTGTTCATGTGCAATAATATATCACCTGTCACATTCAACCTGTTTTAGTGTCTCACTGCTAGGCACGGGTCTTCTCTGAACTAGTTTACGAGTTGAGGGAGTTTAGGCCTTAATCCACAAACACTGGCCAAGTACGGGTTGGTTGATGTCACATGTCCTTGAATGATTTGTTCCTAGACATGCCGGTTTCCTCACGATAATTTTTACTTCACCGATATTGAGCAACTGCTATGTAACAATTCACACAAAGATGTGTAGGCACGACCGGGAATCGAACCCGCGACCCAATATATCTAAGGTTTGGCCCATACCGCCGCGTCACCGCTGCTAGTATATAATGTGTATTAAAATTTGTAACATAATGTCAGACGGTAGAGCTGCAGGGTGGCAAGGTGCTGGCCACCGCCACCACTACGCTGACGTTAGAGCGCGCGCCCACTACACACGACTTGAAGCCGCCGCAGAACTTCGTGAGTACTGCACTTACTTGTGTTGGTAATCATAATATTACAGTGGGGACATTAACACACACGGCCATCAGATCCCTAACTAAGCAGAGCTTATACTATGGTAACCAGATAACTGGTAATATACTACATATAATACTTTTCTTTTGTAAATACATACTTAAATATAGATTACACCCAGACTCAAGACAAACAGACATGTTCATCACACAAATGTCTGACTTGGGTGGGAATCGCACCCACGACCTGCGGCGTGAAAAGCAAGTACCTCACCGACCACGTCACTGGCCTCGATAATAATAGTAGCAATAATAAAAAACTTAATCTAGTTAAGTTAAAAAACGTGAATTCGGTGGTCTAATGATTTACGTGTCAATAACAGCGACGCCTCTGATTCGAGTACTGAGTTAAGCAAATATTATCAAATATTAAAGTATGTATTAAACTATTAAATAATTGTCACATCCACTTTTAGTTGGAACTAGCTGTCCGCCCACGCGTATGTCAGTTGTCTTGCTAAACAATTAACCTCTTTTTGCGTCGTCGGATAAGATCATCTTATGTCCTTTCCCTAATCTCAAACCACCTCCATACTAAATTTCATCCAAATCGGTTAAGAAGTGTTAGCATGAAAACACTGCAGATAGGCAGTTACTTTCGTATTTATAATATTAGTAAGGATTTCTAGTCAAAGATCTAGCCGTCGAACCTGCAAATTCGTATCCTGCGCCAGACCAACAGTTATAGAACTTAATTAATCTCTCAGAAGTCTGAGGCAACAGCAATGCAATAGTTTTACAACTTACATTTGTATAAAGATACAAGCAACTTAGACATTTTACTAAAACTAGCATTGTAATGTTATTTACAGCAACCGATATCAGAGAGCAGTGATGAAGCGCCTGCACCACGCAAGAGTTCCGGCAGAGTGTCAGCACAGCCTGAACAGCCGACACCCAGCGCCCCGCCACGATCCGGTAATATTTATTCACTAATAAGCGGTAGTAGACGTCAAACGTTTATGTTAATAGTGATAGGAGTAAATGTTTCCGGAATTTGAAAAACGTATCAATGCTCTTAACTACATTTTATACTAAAAACTATGTGGGATGTGTCAAACGTGGACATCGCTGAGTAAACGCTGTGAGTAGGTACCTACCAGAGGCGATTCACAGCACTGATTTTGAGCAATGTCCACATTCCCACAGGGTGACGCCAGGCGCCAAGGTTGCCATAAGACGAACCAGCTCATGAAACTGTGGTATTACAGTAGGTAATGTAGTAGATACGTACAGGTACAGACACAGACAGCGGCGACACTCCGGCGCGCGTGCGGCGCACTCCCAGCGCGGCGTGCGCGTACGGTGCCTCGCCGCGGAACAGACCGCGACAGCACAACTTCGTCGCCAAGAACTTCTACAAGAGGGAAACCTGCGGCCCTTGTGGGAAGACGTAAGTCTCTTATACTGTTATTGTGTGTGTGTGTGTGTGTGCAATTTGTACTAACAAATAAGGATGTAATCCTGGGATGAATCTTTTTTTTATTGTTCTGCAATAAGCTGCTGTCTTGCCTGATGTCGAGTAATGATGAAACGATTCACTCGTGATTACGAATGTTTATCGGTGAGAAGATGGCAGTGGAATGAGCCTCCGTATGGTTGGAAACCTTAAAGTAGCAACGATTCCGACCCTCCCTCTGCATGGTGTCACCAGACATCGCACCGGAACACGGCAAGGCCGCTTGGCGGTGCGACTCTGTCTGGTGAGTGTTCACTAATCACGGCCGAAGCCTACTATCAGTTGATTGTCACCTGATTTGCACCACCCGGGGACCATGTATGGAGAACAAATGAGCAGACAACGATATTATTATAACAATTATACTATACAGGGTGGCGACGACCTAATCACAATAAATAATTCTGTTTTATACACCTTTCTAAAAACACAAAAAATAAATCACAAACCAATATTTACGACGGCGGACAGCTTATTAGGATTCTTACTTTCTAATCAACCTGTATCTTCATAAAGCCGACAAGATGCACCCGCGCGCGACTCGTTGATAAAAGCGAAGGTGCTGCTTCGAAAAATGCGTTTTTTATTTTTGTTGAAGTATCTTTACGTTGTACTTTAAAACTATTATAGCAACAAGTAGATGCTACTGTATGAGCTGTGATTATGTCATCGCCACACTGTATATAAGGGCGACTGATAATTAGTTTAAAATACTCTACCATGTGGTACAAATTGCTCACAAACTTTCCCAAAACAAAAAAAATTTAATACATATTTTAATTAAAATCGCTATTCGCTTAAACATCTTGCACTCCGTTATCGTCGTATCACGTAGCTGAATACAATAATAATATTTTTATTTAACTCAAAAGACCACAGATGGTTACAAATATTTGTGGTTTGCTTACATAGATATAGGATGTGGGAAAGGCACATCATATTTAGGAAAGTTGTTAGTAATCATGGGCTACTACCAAATGATAAAATACTTGACACTAATCACCAGTCACCCATAACAGCCCGCCCCAGCTTCGCCCGATTGGATTAAGTTGATAACAATGAATAAAACAAAATAGCTTTCATAGGCTACTATAATGACCTTAAGTCATAAATATAATTTAAACTTTAAAAAATGGAATAAATTCTAATCAATATGATCCATATTGAAATAAAAATACTACACTGTAATATAATACATTTGTGGTGTGTTGAGTCACCGCCGGAATTTTATACTATTAAACTTTTTTCAGAATAAAGTTCGCGAAATTAGGAGTGAAGTGTGAGTCGTGTCGTGCGCAGGCGCACCCCGAGTGTCGCGCGCTGCTGCCGCTGCCTTGCGTGCCGCCCGGCCCGGCCGTCAGGAGACCTAACCAAGCACAGGTATAGTGCAGTACAGGCGCACCCCGAGTGTCGCGCGCTGCTGCCGCTGCCTTGCGTGCCGCCCGGCCCGGCCGTCAGGAGACCTAACCAAGCACAGGTATAGTGCAGTACAGGCGCACCCCGAGTGTCGCGCGCTGCTGCCGCTGCCTTGCGTGCCGCCCGGCCCGGCCGTCAGGAGACCTAACCAAGCACAGGTATAGTGCAGTACAGGCGCACCCCGAGTGTCGCGCGCTGCTGCCGCTGCCTTGCGTGCCGCCCGGCCCGGCCGTCAGGAGACCTAACCAAGCACAGGTATAGTGCAGTACAGGCGCACCCCGAGTGTCGCGCGCTGCTGCCGCTGCCTTGCGTGCCGCCCGGCCCGGCCGTCAGGAGACCTAACCAAGCACAGGTATAGTGCAGTACAGGCGCACCCCGAGTGTCGCGCGCTGCTGCCGCTGCCTTGCGTGCCGCCCGGCCCGGCCGTCAGGAGACCTAACCAAGCACAGGTATAGTGCAGTACAGGCGCACCCCGAGTGTCGCGCGCTGCTGCCGCTGCCTTGCGTGCCGCCCGGCCCGGCCGTCAGGAGACCTAACCAAGCACAGGTATAGTGCAGTACAGGCGCACCCCGAGTGTCGCGCGCTGCTGCCGCTGCCTTGCGTGCCGCCCGGCCCGGCCGTCAGGAGACCTAACCAAGCACAGGTATAGTGCAGTACAGGCGCACCCCGAGTGTCGCGCGCTGCTGCCGCTGCCTTGCGTGCCGCCCGGCCCGGCCGTCAGGAGACCTAACCAAGCACAGGTATAGTGCAGTACAGGCGCACCCCGAGTGTCGCGCGCTGCTGCCGCTGCCTTGCGTGCCGCCCGGCCCGGCCGTCAGGAGACCTAACCAAGCACAGGTATAGTGCAGTACAGGCGCACCCCGAGTGTCGCGCGCTGCTGCCGCTGCCTTGCGTGCCGCCCGGCCCGGCCGTCAGGAGACCTAACCAAGCACAGGTATAGTGCAGTACAGGCGCACCCCGAGTGTCGCGCGCTGCTGCCGCTGCCTTGCGTGCCGCCCGGCCCGGCCGTCAGGAGACCTAACCAAGCACAGGTATAGTGCAGTACAGGCGCACCCCGAGTGTCGCGCGCTGCTGCCGCTGCCTTGCGTGCCGCCCGGCCCGGCCGTCAGGAGACCTAACCAAGCACAGGTATAGTGCAGTACAGGCGCACCCCGAGTGTCGCGCGCTGCTGCCGCTGCCTTGCGTGCCGCCCGGCCCGGCCGTCAGGAGACCTAACCAAGCACAGGTATAGTGCAGTACAGGCGCACCCCGAGTGTCGCGCGCTGCTGCCGCTGCCTTGCGTGCCGCCCGGCCCGGCCGTCAGGAGACCTAACCAAGCACAGGTATAGTGCAGTACAGGCGCACCCCGAGTGTCGCGCGCTGCTGCCGCTGCCTTGCGTGCCGCCCGGCCCGGCCGTCAGGAGACCTAACCAAGCACAGGTATAGTGCAGTACAGGCGCACCCCGAGTGTCGCGCGCTGCTGCCGCTGCCTTGCGTGCCGCCCGGCCCGGCCGTCAGGAGACCTAACCAAGCACAGGTATAGTGCAGTACAGGCGCACCCCGAGTGTCGCGCGCTGCTGCCGCTGCCTTGCGTGCCGCCCGGCCCGGCCGTCAGGAGACCTAACCAAGCACAGGTATAGTGCAGTACAGGCGCACCCCGAGTGTCGCGCGCTGCTGCCGCTGCCTTGCGTGCCGCCCGGCCCGGCCGTCAGGAGACCTAACCAAGCACAGGTATAGTGCAGTACAGGCGCACCCCGAGTGTCGCGCGCTGCTGCCGCTGCCTTGCGTGCCGCCCGGCCCGGCCGTCAGGAGACCTAACCAAGCACAGGTATAGTGCAGTACAGGCGCACCCCGAGTGTCGCGCGCTGCTGCCGCTGCCTTGCGTGCCGCCCGGCCCGGCCGTCAGGAGACCTAACCAAGCACAGGTATAGTGCAGTACAGGCGCACCCCGAGTGTCGCGCGCTGCTGCCGCTGCCTTGCGTGCCGCCCGGCCCGGCCGTCAGGAGACCTAACCAAGCACAGGTATAGTGCAGTACAGGCGCACCCCGAGTGTCGCGCGCTGCTGCCGCTGCCTTGCGTGCCGCCCGGCCCGGCCGTCAGGAGACCTAACCAAGCACAGGTATAGTGCAGTACAGGCGCACCCCGAGTGTCGCGCGCTGCTGCCGCTGCCTTGCGTGCCGCCCGGCCCGGCCGTCAGGAGACCTAACCAAGCACAGGTATAGTGCAGTACAGGCGCACCCCGAGTGTCGCGCGCTGCTGCCGCTGCCTTGCGTGCCGCCCGGCCCGGCCGTCAGGAGACCTAACCAAGCACAGGTATAGTGCAGTACAGGCGCACCCCGAGTGTCGCGCGCTGCTGCCGCTGCCTTGCGTGCCGCCCGGCCCGGCCGTCAGGAGACCTAACCAAGCACAGGTATAGTGCAGTACAGGCGCACCCCGAGTGTCGCGCGCTGCTGCCGCTGCCTTGCGTGCCGCCCGGCCCGGCCGTCAGGAGACCTAACCAAGCACAGGTATAGTGCAGTACAGGCGCACCCCGAGTGTCGCGCGCTGCTGCCGCTGCCTTGCGTGCCGCCCGGCCCGGCCGTCAGGAGACCTAACCAAGCACAGGTATAGTGCAGTACAGGCGCACCCCGAGTGTCGCGCGCTGCTGCCGCTGCCTTGCGTGCCGCCCGGCCCGGCCGTCAGGAGACCTAACCAAGCACAGGTATAGTGCAGTACAGGCGCACCCCGAGTGTCGCGCGCTGCTGCCGCTGCCTTGCGTGCCGCCCGGCCCGGCCGTCAGGAGACCTAACCAAGCACAGGTATAGTGCAGTACAGGCGCACCCCGAGTGTCGCGCGCTGCTGCCGCTGCCTTGCGTGCCGCCCGGCCCGGCCGTCAGGAGACCTAACCAAGCACAGGTATAGTGCAGTACAGGCGCACCCCGAGTGTCGCGCGCTGCTGCCGCTGCCTTGCGTGCCGCCCGGCCCGGCCGTCAGGAGACCTAACCAAGCACAGGTATAGTGCAGTACAGGCGCACCCCGAGTGTCGCGCGCTGCTGCCGCTGCCTTGCGTGCCGCCCGGCCCGGCCGTCAGGAGACCTAACCAAGCACAGGTATAGTGCAGTACAGGCGCACCCCGAGTGTCGCGCGCTGCTGCCGCTGCCTTGCGTGCCGCCCGGCCCGGCCGTCAGGAGACCTAACCAAGCACAGGTATAGTGCAGTACAGGCGCACCCCGAGTGTCGCGCGCTGCTGCCGTTGCCTTGCATGCCGCCCGGCCCGGCCGTCAGGAGACCTAACCAAGCACAGGTATAGTGCAGTACAGGCGCACCCCGAGTGTCGCGCGCTGCTGCCGCTGCCTTGCGTGCCGCCCGGCCCGGCCGTCAGGAGACCTAACCAAGCACAGGTATAGTGCAGTACAGGCGCACCCCGAGTGTCGCGCGCTGCTGCCGCTGCCTTGCGTGCCGCCCGGCCCGGCCGTCAGGAGACCTAACCAAGCACAGGTATAGTGCAGTACAGGCGAACCCCGAGTGTCGCGCGCTGCTGCCGCTGCCTTGCGTGCCGCCCGGCCCGGCCGTCAGGAGACCTAACCAAGCACAGGTATAGTGCAGTACAGGCGCACCCCGAGTGTCGCGCGCTGCTGCCGCTGCCTTGCGTGCCGCCCGGCCCGGCCGTCAGGAGACCTAACCAAGCACAGGTATAGTGCAGTACAGGCGCACCCCGAGTGTCGCGCGCTGCTGCCGCTGCCTTGCGTGCCGCCCGGCCCGGCCGTCAGGAGACCTAACCAAGCACAGGTATAGTGCAGTACAGGCGCACCCCGAGTGTCGCGCGCTGCTGCCGCTGCCTTGCGTGCCGCCCGGCCCGGCCGTCAGGAGACCTAACCAAGCACAGGTATAGTGCAGTACAGGCGCACCCCGAGTGTCGCGCGCTGCTGCCGCTGCCTTGCGTGCCGCCCGGCCCGGCCGTCAGGAGACCTAACCAAGCACAGGTATAGTGCAGTACAGGCGCACCCCGAGTGTCGCGCGCTGCTGCCGCTGCCTTGCGTGCCGCCCGGCCCGGCCGTCAGGAGACCTAACCAAGCACAGGTATAGTGCAGTACAGGCGCACCCCGAGTGTCGCGCGCTGCTGCCGCTGCCTTGCGTGCCGCCCGGCCCGGCCGTCAGGAGACCTAACCAAGCACAGGTATAGTGCAGTACAGGCGCACCCCGAGTGTCGCGCGCTGCTGCCGCTGCCTTGCGTGCCGCCCGGCCCGGCCGTCAGGAGACCTAACCAAGCACAGGTATAGTGCAGTACAGGCGCACCCCGAGTGTCGCGCGCTATATATGCAATGAAATAAATAATTCAACTTCAATAAATAAACAAAGTAAGCCGGAAGGCCATTCCTTAAATTCTACGTTATTTGAGTATTTTGCAATACTATTGTGACATTTAACTATGTATTCATAGGCATTATGTTTGATACATTCTAGGAAAATAATTCTAAGAAAATTACACACATCAACATTAACAACACTGGTCTTTGATCGTGGTTTTAAAAATAACCATTCTTATCCCTCTAATCAGCAGGAAGGCTGTATCTCAGATTATTCACCATCAACACCTCCGATGGTACCAGCACTCTTGGTCCACTGCATCAACGAGGTGGAGAAGCGAGGACTCAACGAGAAAGGGATATATCGGATCAGTGCTGTGGATAAAGATGTTAAGCGATTAAAGGTCAGTAATATTTTCACTGACACTGCCCTGTGCTGCTGTACCTAGTCTAGTGGGGTAAGCCTGGCTTAATAACCAGGAAGTTCCAGGCTGAATAAAACTGATATTCTAATAAAATTAAAAAATCTTAGTATCAGCTCGAAGTTTTGTTCTTGATGAAAGGCTCTGCCTAACATTCGGGTAATACAAGCGTGAGAGGTATACAGGTATGTTTTAGAACCACCCCCCATCTGCAGCTAGTATTAGGATAAATAATAGCCTATGTGCTATTTTAGACCATATAAGGTCGCTGTAATTTAACACACTAAACAAACAAAATGTAATAGGTGTAAGTACTTCATTTAAAAGAAAGCCTTGTAGGCTTTCTTTTAAATGAAGTTTGTCTAATATTGTTAGATTACTAAAATAATTACTAAAAAATAGGGGTCGGTAATAGAAGGGCGATAATTTAGGGTCGTATGTATTTTTTGATGCTACATTATATAAAAGTTTAAAAAAAAATGTGGATAACCTTTGTCACTTAGGGGTATGAAAAATAGATAGGAGCCGATTCACAGACCTACTAAATATGCATATAAAATTTCATAAAAATCGGACAAGCCGTTTCGGAGAAATACGGGAACTGACACTGTGACACGAGAATTTTATACATTAGAGATTATGGTTATTCGCACAGGAACGTTTCCTCCGCGGGTGCGGGTCCCCGTCCCTCTCGGGCGAGGACGTGCACGTGGTGTGCGGCTGCATCAAGGACTTCCTGCGCGCGCTGCGCGAGCCGCTCGTCAGCACCGCGCTGTGGGAACAGTTCATGTCGGCCGCGCGCCTGCCCGACGCGGGCGACGCCACCGCCGCCGTGGTGCAAGCCGTCAGCCAGCTGCCGCAGCCCAACAGGGACACGCTCGCCTTCCTAGTGCTGCACTTGCAGAAGTAACTACACCCCTACACGTGAAACTTGTCGGACCTCTCGCTTGCACTTATAGAACTGATCTAATGCTGTCACGTTCCTTTGATGCTACGATTTATGACGTAGTTCGCACGTTGGTAACGACTCAAATGTAGACTTTTTGTTCTTCGATTGACGAAAGGTATATGCAGCTCGAAAAAGTTGCTTCGAATTGTACCCCATATATTACATATGAAACTTAAACGTAACCCACGAAAAGTGAGTGACATTCACCTCTACCACACCTTCGAGTAGTACAGACGTGACACTGATATTTTAGTGATATCAATGCAAATGAAAATAATGGATTTTATCAGTAATTTAATTGTAATTAACTGACGTTTGGGATGCTCCTCAGCATCCATCATCAATAGCCTACAGATCCACTGCTAAAACAACCGGATCTATAGTTCAAAACTACTTTATTTACAGGGTAGCAGAGAGTCCGGAATGCGAAATGGGCATCGACAACTTAGCGAAGATATTCGGTCCAACACTCATCGGATACGGAATGATGTCTCAACCCACTGAGATGTATAATGCGACTGCGCAAATGTTTCATGTTAGTATTCATCTTTAACTTCCCAATGATTTTCGGTGAGAAGGTGGCAGTGGAATGAGGCTCCATATGTTTAGAAACCATAAGGGAGCAACAATTTTGACCCAGCTCGCTGTGTTATGGAAGCCAGATAACTGGTTTATACTATACATATTATTATACTACTTTTCTTTTTGTAAATACACCCAGACTCGACAAGCAGACGTGTTTATCACACAAATGTCTGTCTTGAGTGGGAATCGAACCAACGACCTGTGACATAAAAAGCAAATAACGCCACCCCACCGTCCCTTTAACAAAAAACATGCATATTTTTTGTCGCATATATGCGACGCGGTTGGTTATAAGGTTAATGGTTATATCTTCAGGTGATGCAGCTGCTCCTCCATCTCCCAAGTGAGTACTGGGCGCAGTGGGCGTGTGCTGAACCACGTTCACCGCCTACACAACGACCTCGAGGGTTCTTCTTCTCGCCTGCTGACACTGGGTAACCTACGTTTTACAATACCATTATTACAAAAATTCCATCCTACAGTCCATCAAATCTAAGAAGTACCGTTTGACGTTTCACTGTTTTCTATTAATTTAGCTTTATAGAGGCGTAATTCACACTATTTTTATTAGCTTTCCTGTAAAATAATTGAATTATGAAGCTATTTTTAATTTGACATAACATAAACATTTTTATACAAAAAATAAAATTCTAAATGTACTACGTTTAGAACTGTCATACGCTACTTCTTAGATTTGATGGACTGTAGCTGTTTTTAGGCCACGGGCAGTCTTAAGTGTCAATTTACACTAATATGGCAGTGAACCGGTCAACAGTTTCAATGTTATATGATTTGAAACTTTATTTTCATTTTTATAATACATCGTATCGCTTGAGACACTCGACAGCTCGCTGAGTCGTGGACTTCCGCGCGACCTTGAGTTTCTCAAGCAATGGAAGTAATGTTTAAAATCATATTATAACATTCAAATTGTTGGCCGGTTCGCTACCGTATTAGTGTGGATTGACGCTAAGCCTAGCCAAGGTACCCAGGAGATATTCTATCGCACCAGTGTGTGCGGAAAGACAAGGTACAAACAGGTACACCATCTCTCTTCACTCTAATAGTCTGGTGGAACAATGACTTAAATTCCAGTACCCATGGTACGTGTTGTAAATACAAAAAAAAAATTTATACTGGCATAAATTTATTAAGATAATAAGTTAAAAACCAAAAAATATAAACAAATGAATTTACCTATTATTTAGTTTTTTATCTAACTTTTTAAATTTAAAAAATAAAAATTTAGCATCGCGAAAATTTGTGTTTTTTTTGTATTGACGAACTCATACTAGGGGTACAGATTTCATATAGACGAAACTGTAAATAGAGCTAGTTTAGATAATTATGACTTTATACACCATAAATACCACTTCATAATCAACTAGAATATAATTTTCCTTTTTCTATACCTACTTGCAGTGTATCTAGAAAGAAGAGGAACTATTTCCAGTGACAACAAGCAACTTAAATTAAATTTTATGACATATGTTTAGAGTACATTTTCGTTTGTTCGTATAAGAGAACAGTTATGTTAACCATTTTTTTTGCTGTATAATATTAGTTTTCTTTATTTAATTTTAGTTTTTAAGTGATTTTGACTAACAGTAGGTTGTAGAGATCTTTGATTTAGTGACTTATTTATAAGTTTTCAAAATTTGTGTGAAAAGTTTACGAATTAAAACGTAGTTACGTTTTGTTTCATCAGAAATGTCTAAAGTATTGAGGATCAAGCATTTTTGAATCATTTCAGAGTTTACCATAACATTCGCCTCATAAGATAAAGTGATAAAAGAACCTGCAATGTTACTATAAAGTGCAGGTTACTATAACCACCGACTAGATACCTATAGATACCGCATAACTAGGCACTCGAGCTCGCCTACTTATGTGATATACATAAGTATAAGTAATGCCCCTAGGCAATGGCAATTCTCGGGACCCCTTTCTTTTACCTACTTGATTCTTAATTTTTTAATACATTTTTTCTATTACACAAGCAGAGTTACAAAAACAATTGCTCAAGGAAACTTTTTTGTTTCTTGGTTGGTGCATGTAGATGCGGGGGACCCCTAAGCAGTTGCCTAATTTGCGGAAGAAAGTGGCGTCCATTAAGTGTCTAGTCGGTGTCTAACATAGATTTATGGAAAGAAAAATTAAATTTCAGCTATATTTTTAGCACTTGATCCGTAAACACTTATGTTTGTATTACACAGTCATCTGGTCCCAAGCTAAGGGGGCGTCCGTAAATTACGTGAGGTGTTTTTTTAAATTTTCTGCCCCTCCCTCCCCTCCTGGTAAGATGTCGTGAGATTTAATTCAACCCTCTCCCCCAATCTCACGTGAGATTTTTTAAAATGTGAGTTTCTTACGTAAACGCGTTGGATTGTTATTGTAAAAAGAAAAAAACAAATTTGCTTCGTGCTTTTAATACCAAAATAGTATAAACTTTTTTTGTTTCAGTCAGAAAAAAAATTGCGTGATATTTGCCGGGACCCCCCCTCTCTCCAACGTAAGATTAGATGAGATTTGACTCGACCCCCTCCCCCCCTTAAACACCTCACGTAATTTATGGTCGCCCCCTAAGCAGAGCTTGTGTTATGGAAACCAGATAACTGGTATATAATAATAAATTGTTATAACAATAATCAAGATATTTTAGTCGCAATTATTTAATTGATAAGTCAATGATCCAAGTATAAAATGAACTAAGCGTTTAAAATGCAACATTAAAAAGTACAAATTTATTGAGCGAATCAAAAATTTGGTTTCAGAAGTTCCCGAGTTCGTTTATTATGAGCGATTTCGTGATTTTATGACAAAGTCTGAAACATTCTATCATATTCTTGATAAAATATACTTAAATATAGTTGTTGTTATTAGTGTATTTCAAGACATTGTTTGTAAATCTCCCGAATTCACGAACCTCTAAACGTGCATCTATGCTTACAAGCCGATTGTGTAGATACTGTGGACCGTCGAAACCCTTTAAGGTTTGAAAAAAGCTAACAAAACCTAATTTTGCAGTTTAAAAAATACTATTTGTTTTTACCATTTCTAAAAAAATTAAATAGAAAAAAATAATTTAAACCTTGACACAGTCATCTACGATATCATTCTTTACACACTAAAATTATATTTAGTTATACAATTGAATTTTTTAAAGATTGAATTTTCCCTTAATTATTAAAAATAAGTGTTTTTTAGACTAGGCCAAAATTAAATATTGTATGCGCAAATAGGAAATAGCACATGTACACAGGCGAGCTTAATTCACATGTGAATTTTCTACCAGCAAACCCTAGGTAAAACCCTTAAAATACTACGAAATATCTCGTTGCTCGCATCCCTGATAGAATTCCCCTACGAGTAAACTCGAAATGGTACTCAATGTGTTAATAAGTACATAATATTTTGAATTTAAATAATCATGTTTGGTAGATGAACATTTTAGAGGAAAGTGAATCGGGATATTAGTATTAGTTTTTGTTTTCGATATATTTAGGGTTCTTTTCCGTTATCGTGACGTCACATTTCCCGCCTACGATCAACGTTTGTATAATATTATGTAATATACTTAGCGCCTTCAAACCACAACTGCCTCTTTGGTCTATTGGGTAGTGTCCGCTTAACGCAGGGTCCCGGGTGTCTAATATATTTAAAAAAAACCCTAGTGCAACTCGTAGCAGTAGTAAAAAATCTTAGTAGTAGCTCGTAGTATGGGATGGCGACTTTTCTTTGTTTTGTCCGTCTTATAGATAACTTGAAAGTATTGATCACGTATTTTTCTTAATTTTTTGTACGACCTAAAGATTACGACGATAAGTCCAAGCGACATCTCGAATGATGCGACGCTTATGCAAGTTTTATAACTCTGCATGACGTAACGCACTCCCATTCCATAACTATAATGCGTTATATCTTAATACTGTTTCATTTCAATGATATAACAAAAAATACGTTTCTCAACATTTTTTTGCTATCTTACTGTCGGACGATACGATATTTCATACCTTGTCGTCATCTCTATTGTGCCTCTAGACAAATTACACAGCGAATATTGAAAAGAACAAAATGTATGTATGTATGTATGTATCTTTATTATCAAATTTCACAACGTAACAATATTTCATTGCCCCACCAAACTGTTTCCACAGTTTGTCTGTGGGTACACACATTCAGGTTAACAATAATTATAACAGTGCGTGAAATTTTAACAAACTATATACTTAATAGGTATAATAGGATATAGGTGTACACTTAAGATACAGTATTCAAACGGCTAAGTAAGAATTGTTTTTTATTAAATGTATATATGTACGTGATATTTTGAAAGTCAATTTCATACATTTTGTTCTTTTAGATGTTTCGCTATAGGACAACACGCTCGCCCCCTATTATGTATGGCACCTAAAATATAGTCAGCAAAAAGTGCGTGATATTTACCTGTGCCTACAACTCGCTCGCTATTATGTGTGGGACCTAAAATACTGTACTATGCGTTTCAAATAAGAATAGGACTGGATATCCGCCATCTTGGATCGGAATGCGCAACAACTTCACATTTTTCGGTACGGTGTGCAAAAATGTTTGTTGATAAAATAATCACATCTAGATGATAATAAAATGCGCGTATCTTATTGCCGTTCGAGTAATAATTATGTACGAACATATTTTATTGATTTTGGACGAAAAAAGCGGTGTTATAAATTAAAAAGTGTGTTCATGTATTTGTGTACAAGTTTGTGGCATCCCAGCGCGTAAATTTACTTAGGTAGGTAGCCGTATGTAGCTATATACCTAAGTATTTTTTTCTACATAAATCAGTCCATACATTTTAAAATAATATTATTGTCTGTGGTTTGATATTTTGTGCTGGCGCTACTTTTGCTTGGTTTTTGATATGAAGTTAGCCGCGAGTCCAGTCCTATTCTTATTTCAAACGCGTAGTACTAATACTGGCGTGAGCGCTTTGATATGATTACAAATTAATGTTGGACATCAGTCCTAGCATTTATATGTAGCTAGTTTCACTCGTCATTTTTAATTGAAGGTAGCTGAGCTGCTAAGTAATTATCTCGTTAGCATTGTGGAAGCAACCGTAAAGTCCGGGGTTCATATACACACAGGTATATATATACACCTAGTTTAGGAGTCTGAGTATCTAAATCTCGTGCCCTAGTCATAAGCCTTGCTTTTACTAAATTATATTTTTGTAATATAATGTTAGTTTTTGGTGAAAATTAAAAATAAAGAAAGTAAAAAATAAAAAAAAAGGTCCGGGGTTCGATTCCCGGGGCGAGCAAAAGATTTTTCTAATATACATAGAGAATCTTGTAAGTCGAAGTTTGGAATTGTACCCAATAAACGTTAATAGGTTTGCCTTCTATTAAGTGTGGGACCTAAAATAGCCGGCGAGAAGTGGGTGATATTCACCGCCGCACCGGGTAAAACAGGAATGACGCTTTGTGCTAGCAAGCACAACTTAACAGCAGGTCTTTGGTTCAAATTCCGGGTCGTGCAAGGGATTTTCTAACAAAAAACACAGCTTTCACTTGGTGTTATGATTTTTGCTTGATTTAATGGCAATAGCAACTTAAATGTACTTGCTGAAACGAGCCGCATATGCGGGTGCTTCTTCCTCATAGCGTTCCGTCGTCGTCTATTATTTTCGAGTACTGTAGTATCGAAGAAAATGGTTGAAAATGTATTATATCTTTGTATAATTTTCTACCCTTAGTATTAGCTGGTATCAGTACAAGTACTTAATTTTTTATAAGTTACTGTTTACGTACATTTTCGTGTAAATAAAGTTGAATCACGTTGCAAAACAGAGTACCTACCTTACTCCTTCAGTATACTGAGTGTCCGTTTGTCAGTCCTTCGAAGTGATAACATCATAATGCTTACGCGGCCGCGGGTGCGTAAGCTTGTCATTTGTATGAGTAAACCAGCCGCCCTATTTCTCACCTTTTGAACCTTCCTTAGACCTCAACGAATATATTTAAACTATAACCAGCCAAATCAATTTAATCGTTCTCGAGTTAAACGCTGCCCACACATGGGCCGGTTTTTCCACTGCTTTTGTGACCAGCTCACGCATGTACGAAAAATAATTTCTCATAAAAAATAATCTTTAAAGGATGAATAACAATTCAACATCTTATTAAAACGTCATTGGTTAAACTGCTGTTTATGAAGTCGGTGCTAAATCGGTAGATTAGACAGTACTTAGAACGAAAACAACTATTTGTTTAGTTTTCACTCTTTACAAGGCGGTTCTTTTTTTCTTTCACTTTTTTATGTTCATATATGAAAGAAAATATGTAAAAACGCCTTAGTAGTAGCTGTAAATTTCTTCATTCAAATTACAAGCTTACGCATTCGCGATAGCACACCTGCCACTGCACCCTATTTCTCAAACTAATGTAAAAATCAGTTAGCCACAAAAGGACAGCGCTGGACGGTCCTTAAATCGAGAGCGATATCTAGACATGCTGACGTATTGTAAGTGTTTTAAAACTATTGTGATTCCGTTTGAAGAAAGGGATGCGGGTTATGCGCATTGTCAAACCGCATTCTTTTCTTTTAACGGAATCACAATTGTTTTAAGCGCTCATAATACGGCAGCTAAAACAACGTCAAAAGCAGTATTTCTGCGCGCATTTTGCTCATCGTATGCGAAAAGTGACCGATCCAAGCGCTGTAATCAAGGTAATTCCATTATTTAGTGTTTTTGATCATTTATTTTTGTTTATGTTATCCGGCACGTGCATAACTGACTACATAAGAACCTTTTTGTATTTTTTAGTTGTAAGATTTATTTGTAGGTCACCTATAATTAATTACAAGAGAGTGTATAATTTTGAAATGTACTTTATCATCACATTATGTACTAGTCAATGACTCTTATTTAGTAGTACATACTATATTTCTGTATTTTTGTAATCATTGACTGTTAAATAAACAATACTAAAACGATCTGTTTTTTTTAATATAGCTAAGACTGACCGTTGTGTCCTATTTATGCGACAAATGTCTGTATCCCTCTCTTACTTCTTAATATTGAAAACAAGGTGTCCAGCTGTTAACCTAAAAAGTTTGCGAGCTATCTGGGTAGAAGCTAATATTGATTGATTCATTCTGTCTCTAGTCCTTGGACGAACCAATCAAAATAGCTTATGGTCGGATGATAAGTTGTGGTTCGTGATAAGCAAAGGTTACAATTCTTTCGTATTGTAAATAGTTTATAAATAAAAGATGCGCACGACCTCTTCGCGCGATGCTAGCAGAGAGCCGTCCGCGCCTTGCGCATATCGCCTCACGCGCCGCCGTTTCTAGGGCGCGCAACATTCGACAATTTAGTCAAGCGCGGGGTTTCAGCTATGAGGTACCTAGTAGTTCTAGATCTTATCGGTGAAGAGTTGTTAGTTGGATAAAAGCAATCAAATTCTTAAAAAT
Organism: Meganola albula; assembly: GCA_936450015.1. NCBI lineage: Eukaryota > Metazoa > Arthropoda > Insecta > Lepidoptera > Nolidae > Meganola > Meganola albula. Next base: position 2,678,311 of record OW388155.1, on the reverse strand, counting down.
TCTCATCACTTTAATGCAGATTCAAATTGAGCAAAATAGACAAAACAATTCATTATGAGTTCTATGTTACAATTGATATACATAACTTAAATAAATAGGAACAAAATGTTAATAAATAATATCATAATAAAAAATATTATTCGATGTAAACTATGACGAGAATAAATTCGTTTGGTTATGATCTTTATTTGACACTACTTATAATTAGCTTATTATCATATTCTTTGGTGAAAATTATGCTTTAAAATTAGATGCCATACAAAATTTGTGCCACATAAACTAATAGAGGTTTTCTGTGATAATGTAATAAGTATATTTTTTTTTTGAATACCCGTTTCTACATAAATACATAGCTTCTATACAAAATCTAAAATACCTACGGTAATATATATTTTACCAAGTGGTTATGGCCAACAACTTTCCCCAAAAAAAAAAAACCACGGGTTGCACTCCGGGAGTGCCGGCAGAAGTGAAAACTTGATTATTAACGTTGAGCATGTTTGATATTTTGGAATGGTTAGGGAATAATTTTGCACCAATTGCTTTATCAGTATAAAAGTACTATCATTTATGTGGTAGAATACAATATTCATTTATTGCGCTATCGTACACAAACATGACAATTTATATTACATTAAAAATTTAACTGTTTTTTTCTGTCACCATCCATGGATGCGCGTGGCACGCTGTAACATACACGAACATTCGCGCAAGCGCCCTGCGTCTCCATCCGTCTTACGCTTTTTCGATCAGGTCACGTGTCCTGACGCGAGTTTAAGATTTTATACCCATTACAGAAAAAGTGCTCAACGCCGCTAAAGAAGTTTTCACTTCAAAAAATTGGATCAATTTTGCAATTTTTTTCCGTCGAAAGCGTGGCGACTAGTGTAAAAATAGCTGCATTGTCGTCAGATGTACGATTAATCCCTTCTGTTTCTGTATTTAAAACTGGTATTGGCGCGCTTAACAGAGCATTCTCTACAAAACAAATATTAACTACTGATTATTTATCAAAATCAAAATTAATATTACCCTCGTCCAGTCTTATCAAAACACTCAACGTCCAATTTCTGCCTACTGTCAAGTGTCATTTTTAAAATGACAATAGGCAAACAGGCCCGATTCGAATATATCAAATAAACAATACACTGGGCAAAATTTTAACATTTTATGTCTTGCTATGTTAGGAAAGCAACCGAAAAGCACATTTTGTCCTTTTAAAATAGGTTCCATTGAGTAGGACAAGGTTAAGTATAAGGAAAAAACATTGATGGTTCATTTCCAGTATCTTAAAGGAGTTATTATACCTCGTTAGTTATGGCAGGTTACATTTCAGGCACTGTGGATAAGAGCTAGGTGCAAAAAAGAGTAACAGCGACTGAAGTCGTTCATTTTTAAAACTGCATCATTTGAGAATCTACTGAAGAATTACATTTGGTAGTAGACCTACTTAGTCATAAATACTAACAACTTGGTTAGATGATTAACAATATTGGTTAGATGGAGTACTATTTAATAGAGCGAAATGAACTTTATTAAACTACTTAGGTCTCAAGCAGTTCACGCATTATTGGTACATATTGATGTAAATTAAACTTAAAATCTAAATATAAATTGCAAAAGGAACTCGTAGGAATGATAATTACATTATTCAATTTTGTTATTTAAGTGCAGAGGTGATCTAAAATTTCACCATTTTTATTTCGAATTGAACTTAGAAACAAGCGCCCTATCAAAATGCTTACTTACAATATATTTACAATATACGTAATAATTACAGAGGATAAATAATTATTAAGGCATATTTAGTAGGTATGTCGTTTAACCTTACAACCGCCCATGTCATAACTATGTGACAAATGCGTTTGTTCCCCCAGCGCCCATGTAATATTTTGGTTCCATTTTTATTTATTGCACGTATCAGTTTAGTGGAAGTATATTTTAATGAATTGAAAAATTTTTGGAATCAAGCGCCAAAGCCACGGCAATTAATATTTGACGGGGCGGTTAAAAGACTAAGATGATAGAAAGTCCAAGATATGTGGCAGACTGCAACTGCGGGCAGGCGATAGTGACTACGGCTTTAGCTGCGGTTGAGGGCCGCAGTGTACTTGACAATGTGACCGTTTGTTGCAGTTAGCAGTTGCAGTATGCGGTATGGAGCACATTTCGAACTTATACCATCATTAAGTACTTTCGTCAAAAGTCCAAGAAATCCATGGTCATTGAAAGTTACAACTATAAATGCTAACCGCCTTATGACTCAAATATTATCTTAGTCCTAATTATGCTGCCTCGGATTGTGTCTCATTTCATAATTTAAAGTATTTAGATTCTAGTCACAGATTCCTAAACATAGAAATATAATACATAGATATATAATATCAATACAATATTCAGACTTTATTATTAAATGTTTAGTTGGAATGTTTCAATTTAAAGTTATTTTTTTGAAGTGGATGACACTACCATCTATTTAAGGAGCTTTTTACAATTAAGCATAGTGGTCTATTATTCAGTCCCGCAGTAGATATTTTTTGAACGGCAAGGCCGACACGAAAACTACACACAACACTAATATGAAGTGTTTTATTCTGTAAGTGCTCCTCATGTCATCCGTTGGGACAATATGCGGCTCGGCTATGTGTTCGGATTTTTTGTACAACTTTCATCTACCTACATAGGTATACGAGTTTGCCGATCGAGTGTGCCAATTTATGCCGGCCGACCTGCTATCGTGTATAACACCCGTTATTTTTAGCTCACGCTTCTCTAGCTTACTATGTGAACTACAAATTTGTTTCTACTCTAAATATTAGTTATTTTATATGATATGTGAGCTACACTACACTATGCTTTATATAGTGCAGCACTTTATAAAACACTGCCATTGCAATAAATGCAGGTCGACTCATTCAATGGCTTTGAAGCTATCCTTATCTACTAAGTTAATTATTTCTTTATTCTATATCTACATTTAGCAACAGGTAGCAGACGAGTTTAAAGACTACTTTCATTCAACATGTACACACAATACACATCCAGCTATATTTTTCACTATAAGCTGATCTCGCATTGTACAGAATTTCCGTACAACGAGAGGTCAGCCGCAACAGATTTGTAGCCGTGTGTACAAGTAAACGATATTCAACAAAGGAATTAAAAGTATGAAGTCAATGATTTTCTAACTCTTTGGTGTCATTACTTCTCAGGATTTTGGGAAGCGTTCCGCCTCCAAACTTGATACCGTAAGGTCGCAAGTGATATATTAGGTAGTCTAGCACGTACATTTGTTCAGGTGCGACGTAGTGGAACGATATTGCGTGATCTGAGCAACAGTCCAAACCCTGTAATGATAAACAAAACCTAAATTAATAAATAGAATCACTTTGTACCATTCGCTACAACCTACAACACATCGAATAAGTAAATCGTTAACAAACTACTATAAGTACAACACTAAACGTGAAGGTCAATGAAATATCAACAGGTATTTTTTATCTGCACCGCTTATGTGTCAAACTGAGACGTCAACTGTCAAATGATTTGTTTGGCATTTATTTCTGTCGACCATTTTCTGAGTCTTTCTCGTAAAAAAATATTAGGTGGAAAATATCAGATTTAAATAAAATTTTTACACAAATAATGAACTCGAGACAAATTTTCACCGAAGCTGAAAAAGATTGCCTTATAAATTTAGTAGTGAAATATAAGTTACACACAAGAGTCTACTTAGGCCAAGCCGAATCTCGAAATGCGGCCTGGCTCAGTCTAACGAGAGAATTTAACTCAAAGGAGTGCACATCAAGGGTATAAATATGTTTATTTTTTTTTAACTCGGTCAGTCATCGTTTAATAAATTGTTGCGGCGGCGATAATCTAAGTGGTTCTGTTTTTTAATATTATGTAGGTAAATAAGTGTATTTCATTCCTAAACAATCTTGTGTGTAAATTTATCACAGTGTTGTGAATATCTTATGTTGCCTTGATATAGGTACTTGTAAATAATTTCGTTTTATACAACGACGATGGTGATTATGAATGTCTGACATGATTATCTAAAATTATGCTCTAAATACTAAAAACAACATGAGATCGATAACATAACCGAAGTTGTTTATTACCTACTACCACTGTTGTTTTTTTGTGTAGTTTATTACTTGCTTCTTTACAGTCGTTTTTTTACCTTTTTTAGTCTACATTATCAATTATTATCATGTTTTTTTTATATTAATACATACTTTGTTTGATACATAATGCCATAATCTGGATATTATGAAGATATTATTATGGAATTGAAATCATAGTATATTTTCACTTTCAGCGCTCATTGAAACAATTGAAAAAGTGTTGGGGCAACTTGATAGCACGCAGGAAGATTGTATTACGAAGTCGGGACGATATTGAGAGAATTATGAGGAAGAGGCCACCATCAGAAAACTATTCTATAGAGGTGTTGAATGAAGAAGATGGTGAAATACAGGTGTTGCATAGTGATTATGATGATAATGAGAGTGAGTATGACTGCTAAAGTTTTATAAAAGTTTAAATGAGTTGGCACATATTACGAGCACTGCTTTTAAAGTATTAGGTTTAATTCTACCATGTAGGGAACACACTAACTTGTCTTTTAGCACCCTGCACTTGCCCTTTTGGGTGTACATTAAGGCCTAACAGTAGTACACTGAGAGGTTGTTCTTAATTTTTCTCATAACTACTCTGTTTTACAGCGAATGTTTCTGTATCAAGAGCAGCCCTATTTTTAAAACTATAGTAATTTTATACCTTAACTAGCTTTCTGTCGGCGGCGACCTTCGCCTGTATGACCTACTTTTTATATCAAGTGGTATAGCTTATATACCTAGCTTATAGCCTTCCCTAGTAAATATGCTATCCCACATTGCAAGGATTTTTAAGTCAAACCATTAGATATTAGTTTATTGTTCAACTGAATAAACAAACGTTCAGCTTTATAATATTAGTATAGACATTTATATACTAAAATTATAAAGCTGAATGTATTATAGTATAGAAATATTATGAAAAATGGCAGGATTAGATCTTTTTGTTGCGTGATTATTATTGAGGAAAATCTCAATCTTTGACCTAATCATCTATTAGGCTTGTTAATTGCATTTGAACCAAGATTCATATTACATTAATAATATAATTTCTAGGTGAATACTTAAAAGATGAAGATGTATCCAAAGAAGAAATGGTAAAAGAAGAATATGAACTTGTGCAAGAGAATTACAAAAAGACATGGGAGAGAGAAGAAGAGTTGCACAAGTTAAAGATGGAAGAAACACAATGGCACTTAAAAGAGGCTGAGGAAATATACCAAAAAGCGTTGTTAGAAAAAGAGGCAGCACAAGAACTACTCTTATGTAGTACAGCAAAAAGAAAATTGGCAGAGTTGCAATTAAAACTAGCTATGGAAGAAACACAAGAAACAGAATGATTAACGTTTATTAAGATAGCAATAAGCGAGAATTTGCATTTAGTTTTAATTTATTTATGTAACTGGTATAAATTTAAATTTAAGTTATTATTATATTTATTCTTAATAAAACGCTACTCAAACTCGAAATGTTCTGAACTTAAATTTAAATAGTGTTTTTATACCATAATTTCTTTCTTCACTATTAGCTTTTTCCAGTTGGTTTTTCACCTGGGAGTGCGATATTACCCCAACATTCACAAGAAAAGATGTTGCAACCTCTATTTTTATTGGTTAGAGATGAGTCTTAAGAGATGACTGCATGTATCATGTTTTGTTGTCCAGTGCAAACGCCCAGTAAGAACAACAGAAAGATATTTTTGGTAAAATGCTCTTTGTATGAACCATAGAACAAATGTTCTAAGGTAGGTTACAGTAGTGTTTCCTGAAAATAATATTTTATTAATTGTGCAAAATTAAATGGCCTATTCTTAGCTTCCAATCTTATCAGCAGTGGTACCTACCTAACGGGTAAGCCCTAATCGCGAATAATGGAATGGAACCATATTTTAACTAAGGTACCTACTCTGTGAATGGAACGTGCTTGGCAAACACATTTTTGACATACCGCGCAGTGTCAAAAATGTCATGTGATAATTGTCAAAATCAAAAATGTCAATTGATACTTCAAACAAATGTCAAAACTGAAAACAAAACAAACACGGTTTGTTTATTTCTAAAGAATTTGCTATTGAAAATTAAAATAATTATCCATGTCCGGTAAATCAAGACAAGATTTTAGCCATTCGGAAAAAGCCTGCATCTTGAGTTTGATGCTAAAGTATGGAATTCATAACAAACCAAAGAGAGAAAAATACGCGTGCTGGGTTTCCCTCGCGCAGGAATATAATTCAGTTGAGTCCAATACCAAGGTAATCTTAGTTAATTTTGTTAAGTATTTTCATAGTATTAAGATTGTTATGCTATTATCGCAATAACTTAACATTTCATTAATATTTTCCCTGTTAACAGTTCCCTGTTTTATATTTGTCTATATTAGCTATTAGTGGCGCGCCCGGCATCGCACGGGTAGATGTCGGTATTATACAAAAGTTTTAATAATTAAAATTTTAACACATTTTTGGCAGACATTTTTCGTTTAGAACAATCTGTAAAAATGTGGGTTTGCCAAATCTTTGTTTTATGAGTATGATCGTTCTGTGTGTGGGTGTAATTTATCTATAAATGTTTGTAGGTATTTACAAAATAAAAGTATTAAAGTAGTACCTATATCAGTTGCATAACACAAGTAAATTAATCATAGGATTGGGATTAGATGCTGCTGTTGGTATGTGTGAAAATATTATTAATTACAGCGCACAGTTGAACAACTAAGGAAATTCTGGTTCAACTTTCAACAGCACCAACAAGAGTTGCTTGAGGATGATAGACCATCAAAAATGAGGCGGTACACAGTGTTATATAACTCTGATGTCACACAAGCAAGTGGGAGTTTAACAGAGAATGAGATTGAGAAAGAGGAGATCATTGAATTCAATGACTTTGGACCATCTAGTGTTACAGAGAGTATTGGTAAGCAAATTCTCTGTCTGTCTTTATGTTATATTCTAGCAGCAAAACCACTAAATCAGTGGTTTACTGAATCAGTTTTGATAAATGATGTACAGTTAAAGCTCTTGAGATGGTTACATAGCCTTGGTAGGTACTTATTATCTGATTGCATAGAAAGAGTGTAAAATATTGCATCTAAATAAAATGAAAATTGAATTACAAAATACGAGTAAACATGAATAAGACAGTGATGATAAATTTTAAGTGGCACAGGACTGCATGGCAAAGGGTTGAGGTATTTTCTGACAAACCAGCAGCTTTCTAAACTCCAGACTGGGACATTTCACTAGTTAATTATGTACTCCATAACTAGGAAACTAAGTTTGATGAGGATATATACTTGACTAGCTTATTTCCATGAGTTTAAGTGTGGGAAGTAAGTATCCCAAGGCAATATATTAACAAGATAAAAAAATATATTAATTCAAGTAATAAACTACATGTATGCAAACAATCATCCATGATTCAGCAGTTTTGCTGTGAAAACACTTATATAAGCCCATAAACTTTTACATTAGGTAAATATTACTTTGATGAGTGAGAATATTTTTTAACAACAAAGCAACATTTAGATGAACCAGTTAGTGTTGTTGCAGTAGCAATAGTTTAGCTATCGATAGTTAGCCTCGAAAAATAGTAAATAGTGTGAATAGTCTTATCGAAACTATCGAAATGTTGCAATACTATCCATAGTATTGCATCAAAATAGTCGATACTATCGATGACCCATGGACACGTTACAATAGTAACCAAAGTTGTGATATAGCAACTACTGACGTATTGATATAGATACTATTAATAACATTCATACTAATACTATAGATAGTATTGATACTATTGAACTTATTGGTCTATTATAAATCATCCCATAAAATGTTAATACGATTTCTAAACATGTGTAACAATTTATTAACAGGCCACGACACTAGGATACAGGGTACAAGGGAAGAAATGGCTTTAGTCCAAGAAAATTACCGTCTAAATTGGGAAAAGGAGGAGGAACTCCACAAACTAAGGGTAATGGAAGCCGAATGGCATGTCCATGCTGCTGAAGTAGCTTACAATACTGCGGTAGTACATAAAGAGGCTGCCCAAGAACAACTACTGTGTAATAAAGCGAAAAGAAAATTAGCTGAATTTGAATTGAACAATTTTAAAATGAAGCATAATATTAATGATAGTGCAAATTTAAATACAAGTGAATCTTAGTATAATTTAACTATAGTATTAGTAGTACATTTCTATATTATTTTAGTATAGTTAAGACAATATTGTAATGAGCAGCAGAGGTGCAGCTGTATCAGGTTCACCTTAATATATGGTTGCGAGTTCAATCCCCAGTCATGCCCACACATCTTAATGTAAATTGTTAAGACCAAATCATTTAATGATGTATTCCATGTATGTGCATATAAATATTACGATATTTTAAAAAATAAGTGACACATTCCAAACTAAGCAGAGCTTGTACTATGGAAACCAGATGAGTGGTATTAAACTACTTTTTTTTGCTTTGGTAAAATACATACTTAAATGTAGATAATTACACCCAGACCTCAAGACAAACAGACGTGTTCATCATAAATACTTAATTCCGGTGACCAGGTGACAATGCGTAATAATAAATAACAATATTTATTTCAGACCATAGGGCCATAGTAAAACAGTTATTAATTTATATAAAGATGCTCTATGAGACGACATCCATGTGTACATTATTGGGCTGTCCAACCTGCCCGCCACTGTACTGACAAGGCTGTTGGAGATGTCACGCACTCACCGCGTCAGGGAAGCAATTCTAGATCGTATGATTGCATTAAAATCTTAAGCGAACATCCCTGATGCGCTGCAAAAGCGCGGCAGCACCAACATCACCCTGAAGGCGTTGTTGTAACTACTCCAACTAAAGGTTTTCGAATAAAAACCCAATAAATGAAACTAATTCAAAAAGGTTTTAATTTAGAAAGATTCTTTTGATTCCATTTTAGTAAAGTAAGCTAGCCGGCATAAGCCGGCCACATTTTCCGCTTAATCCAATGGTTGAACAGTTTTCATTGGAGTAATTTCTTGAGTAGAGACCATGGTTTGGCAAACTTAGCTTAGGACGACCAGACAAATTTTTCAAGGTACAATTACTCTTGCCAATGCAAGAGTTGGTCGAGAGTAGCAGATGATCATGTCTACTTTAAGAAAGCCTAGCAGCAGTGTACTAAAATAGGCTTATGATGATCTACAATATTTGCAGATCTTAAACATTTTTACTTCTGTAAGTTTATTTTAAGTTTGGAAAATTTTACTTTGCTGCCAGGTTGTGTGTATCATGTGTAATAAGTAATGTTGACTTACGTCTTCAGTGGGATAGTAAATGTAGTTCCAGTACCAATAGCTCTTGTCTCTATTAGGGAACAGGTGGTCCCGTGGGTGGAAAGGGAAGAACCGGCCGCGCTTCAGTTCGTCCCGAGAGTCCATGGCGCGGACACCGATGTTGTCTAAACATTTACCTGGAATATCAATCTTATTAAGTAAAATGAAGGCAGAATGTGCATTATTTTAAAAGAGAAATATCTTGATGGTGTTATTGTTGGCATGGCAAGGTATTTTTAGACAGCAAATAAAATATAACAAAATAAAATTGAAATTTTAATGTTAACGGTCATAATTACAAAAACAAGACCGCAGTAAGCTAAGGCATACCGTTTCGGCATGCTTAGGCATCCCTCGGCACACTTTGGCAGTCTTCGGAATACTATGGCAAGACGCTTGCTGAATGCGACCCGCGCGTAGCTTCATTACCTTAGCGTCCTAAGCATGTCTAAGGAAATTTCGGTATTCGTACAGCCGTCGAGGCATACTTAAGGATGCCACAGCATAGTTACCGCCAGCGTGCGCTTTTATATGTAGTGATTCCGACGGATTTCCTGCCGTGCCGTGTGGCCGTGCGCCGGACCTTTAGATGGGAGTTTTCTATAAGGGTGACACTATATAAATACTTATTACTTACCCATTTCCGCGTCCTCAGCGCCATGGTCGCTGGATTTGCACAGAATCGGCGTAGACAGAGCTCTATTTACGAATCTATCTAACGCTTCTCTGCTTAGCACATAACCCGCGCCTCCGCTCATGTAACCCTGGGAAGAAATCGGGCATCATACAAAGCCACTGCCCGCCAGTGCCCGCTAACTAACGCCGCTAGAAATACACTCTCGTTGGCAGTCTTCCTATGGTTACCAATTATCAGCCCCAGGGTAGTCTTCAAAAAGTTAAGGATTGGCCTATTATAATTATTATTCAGTAATCATTTATCATTAATCTTTAAATTGTTGCATGTTATTATGTTTCTTTATTACAATTTATATTAATTTTATTTATGTTGGACATCAAACACAATGCAAATTGTTATTGATAAATAAATAAATAGACCGTTTGGATTTTTTGAGAAGATATCTAGAGGCTAGGGAGATACAAAATTGTAAGTAATACCCTAGCTTGTGACGAGCGAGGTTAGTACACTTATTACGAGATGTGTGCTTGCTATCGAGAATAGTCTTTTTTATTTACTATTTTATAATTGCTACTTGAGGAGGCGTACCTGATTTAAAAAAAACAGTAAAGTCAATCAAGGGCAGGTTTATGGTGAGGTGTCAGTCTTGACAGGTTGTTACAAAAAAAGATTAGTTACCATTGTATTTGAATAGACAATGAGTACATAGTTAACTTACTTGTGGTGAGAAATGTTTGAATCTACATCCAAAATAGATAGGCTCATTGCTATCATGGTCTGCAAGCATGTACCGAAGATTTTCCACGATCATATACCTGTAACAAAAAATTAAATTCGTAAAACCAAAAACCTATTTATTTGTGGTCCTTCGAGCCGATTAAGTGGGGAATGTAACCGACAGCTTAAACCCTCGCGGTTTTTGGGAAAACGCTACCTAATGGACCAAAGCAGCACTTTAGTAGTTATAGATAAACTCCCTGGCATAAAAAAATATCTCAAGCTGAGAATAGCTGAAACATCCTTTTATTATTTACTAGATTCCGCCCGCGGCTTCGCCCGCGAAATTGATCTCACTAATCTTGTTTCTCCATACAAACTTTGGAACCCCGTTTCACCCTGTTAAAGGGTGAGTTTTTAAAAATCCTTTCTTAGTGCACCCCTAGACCCCAAAAGGAACATATGTGCCAAATTTGGAGTCTCCAGACCCAGCGGTTTGGGCTCTGCGTTGATATGTCAGTCAGTCAGTCAGTTTCTTCTTTTATTTATATTATTATTTATGACACTTTGAAATCACAAAACAGAGACAAAACAAACTATTCTTAGCCTAAGCATATTTCATATGGATGAAAATATAATAAACAGCTTACAGAATTATATAACGTAAAATTACAAAGCAACAGGGTCTTACCGTTCTGACCGTGACTAAAGGGTGTGTTTCTTATGTTAATACATCTTCATCAGTTAAACAAACAGCGCACGGTATCTATTCTAGGTTAAGGGCGATGCATGAAGTTCACAATGTTTTCAAACCGAGGCATATCGAATAGCTGGTATTCCATACTTACAGAAATGGTAAGAAATCATTGTTTTTTTTATTTATTTTTTAATCATTTTGAAAACTCAGCTGGTGCATTGATTCAACTTACTCGTAGCATGTATTTGACTGGCCGGTGGCGTGGTCGGTAAGACACTTGCTTTTCACGCCGCAGGTCGTGGGTTCGATTCCCACCCGAGACAAACATTTGTTTAAATAAGTCTGTTTGTCTTGTGTCTGGGTGTAATTATATATATTTAAGTATATATTTACAAAAGAAAAGTATTTTAAGTAGTATATTACCAGTTATCTGGTTTCCATGGTACAAGCTCTGCTTAGTTTGGGATCAGATGACCGTGTGTGTTAATGTCCCACTATATTATTATTATTAATATAAAGTATTCGCGGAATGCAATCGAGTCGAGTATTAGGTATTATTACAATAATATTTTTTCACACATCACACAGCGCCATCTAGTCTCAAATTAAGCAATTATATTTGCTTGTGTTATTACTAGGCAATAATATACTTTTTTTGTAAATACTTATCTTCTTTATACATAAAAATCAATTGCTGTTCGTTAGTCTCGCTAAAACTCGAGAACGGTTAAACGGATTTATCTTATCTTGGTTTTGAAATGTTCGTGAAGGTCTAGGAAAGGTTTAAAAGGTGAGGAAAAAAAATATTATAAAGGTCTTTTATTTATCGATTGAGGCAGTACGAAGTCTGCCGGGTCAGCTAGTTATAGATAAATTACACTCAAACACAGGACAGTCATGCTCATCCATCACAAAAAGATTGAGTTGGGTATTTAGGTACTTACGTGTCATCATCAGCTTTGATGAACCAATCAGCGTCTCTTCGATGATGTTCGTATACGTAACGGAAGGCTGCCTTTGTCTTAGCCCACAGAAAGTCCCTGCCTTCTTGCACTGGTAACTTGATTGAAGGCAATTTCGGATCTATTGAAACGACACGATTTCGTTAGTGTATACACTAATAGATGGCGCTAGTTGTTGGCGAAATCAGTATGAAAATGACAAAAAAAATATTAAGTACACTAAAGTCGAAATTCACTTCAAGATTTACTTCTTGAGATTACGGATTGGCAAACTTAGCAGACCTCTTAGACTATGTAGTGGGAATTAGTGCAAAATAATTTTTTGTCATGATCACAAACTACTTTCCCAAAGAAACTTCTTATAATCAACTTTTATAAATTAAATTTGCTGTTTTATATTTAACCGCGCAGTAGAGACGAAGATAATGGAGTTTAAAGTATAGGAGGACCTGTGCCCTAATTCACGTAATTTCTTGACGCGCCGATCAAGTTTCGGTGCAGTTTCTAATTAAGATTTCGTCGTAGTGCAAAATGGTATTCTTATAATTGGTTAGCTACAATTATTATTATTATTATTCGAAGTGCTCTCGTGATGCAAACTTGGACGCGAGCGTATCTGACAGCGGTTGTCAAAATTACAAGAGTACGAAAAGGGTTGTTTTGATCGAAACTAAACTGCAAGTGAACTTATTTAACTACGTGAATTAGCCTACAGGTGACGCGCTACAGCAGCGCGCTGCGCAGCGGGGCGCGCGATACGTCGGCTCTTTTGCACGGCTCATTATTAAATAGTGAATTTAGTTTTAAAAAAGTTGCCCCAATACAATAAGTTGTTCATAATCATGAGTACTACCACGTGGTAAAGTACTTTACATTAGTTACCATTCACCCTATATGTCTTGTATAGGTAGAGTGATAACCTCTGTAAATTAATTACACAATGTCACATTATAAGTTCGTAAATAATAAAATTTATAGGTTTTTCCTACGATTGACTCGTGACATTTCGTAGGTGAAAGGTGGGAAATAATATCAATCTAATACATTGTATTCTTTTCAAACATTGTTACTGCTATTACGACCCGAACACGAGCGAAGCTGCGCTGATTATCATCGTTAACGTCAGTTTTTGACGATTACTGTATTGATCGTACCTCTCCGCAGTCTACTTTCCTTCAGGTTCTTGATGTAATAATAATAATAATAATAAATATTCTGGGACATTAACACACACGGTCATCTGGTCCCAAGCTGAGCAAAGCTTGTGTTATGGAAACCAGATAACTGGTATATACTATACATATAATACTTTTCTTTTGTAAATAAATACTTATAATAGATATTTACACCCAGACTCGACACAAACACAAATGTTCATCACTTATGTTTGTCTCGGGTGGGAATCGAACCCACGACCTGCGGCGTGAAAAGCAAGTATCTTACCGACCACGCCACCGGCCCGTCAAAATGTAGAAATGTAGTTTTCCAAGGCACGTAAGTCGTTCCACACTAAACGAATTCGTGCTCGGTTTATGTTAGGTTCGTAAACATGCCTAGGCGCACCTTAATAATGTGTGTATCTAGATCTCCAGTAGGCTTTAGATTAAAACAAGCTGATGATGACACTCACCATCAACACTGCTCATGAACAGCAACTTATTGCACCGTTTCCCCCACGTGGCTTTCACGTGTTTAGCTTTCGTCTCATGGTTCTTTGGCTGCGTCATCACCCAGCACAGAACCCTGACTCGCTTCGATAACTCATCTGCGAGAGATCTATCTTCATCTCGGTGCGCGGGCTCGTCGCTGCTGTGTTCTCCTATACTTATGATCAGATGTTTGTCTAGATTTTGCGGGGATTCCCTAAAAAATACATACAACATATTAATAACAATTAATTTGTTATCATATTAATAACAATTCCTATAGTTTAAGCACACAAAAGTTCGTGTTTTAAATCTAGCAAACATGTATTGTTAACGACACACGACAACATTGGCCACACCACTGCACAGCTGTGGCGATTAATATTTTTTTGTAACCGCACCAACGTAATCAGTTCTAGTTTAAATTAGGTATAGTACAAAACTTATTCATTTATCGATATAAATTATTTATCTCTCGTAAGATAACGATAAAGATGATCTCATTATGCAATCTTATTTTCTTAAAGGAAAACGATGTTTAAATGGCAGTGATGTGGTTAACAAAAATAATTGTAAACGACACCCAAGTGCAGTTGTATTGCCCAGCGGTGTCGTTGATGATAACACACGATGGCAAAGGACCGAACCTTTTAATTTTTATCTTAATAAGTCTAGCAATAAATATTACAGAAGTCTTTTATAGTGACAGATGAAATTGCCAACCCAAAAAATTTTCATGAATGTTAATAGCACAAAGTCCCAAAAGCCATTCAAATAGCATACTTCTATTCCTACGCCATTGCAATAACTAAAGTAAGACGTGAATAGAGGTTTACGACTGACATACCTATTTGCGTTTGCCGCGTGCGTTTGATCATAGTTCTGAAAGATTTGGTTTATGAAGCGCGTGTAGGCACAATTTTTTAAACACGTAACTTTTGAGTGTTGTCTAGTGTAGTAACTAGTAACGCCTTTATTATGCTGTGTCAGTTTTGTCGTAACCATGAATTGTATGATAATGCTCAAACCGTAATGGTTTCTACATACAATAAATTTACCTAGTGTCAATCAATATCATGTTTAGTACGACAAAACTGAAACCGAACCCTCTGAATCGCATTTGGTGACGCCACAGTTCATTGAATAAGTCTTGTCGTATCACCTGTACGTGACAAACGCATGTTTAAGTCGTAAGACTCGATTCAAGAAGTCTACCTCAACTTAAAAGGTCATAAACACGATAAGCGCTACTATGTAAGAACTAGGTCTAAAGTTATCTAGGTTTCGTAAACATACAGAATAGATAAAGTTGTAACAAGGCTATTACTTCATAAGCAATATAACTGATAAAATCACAGTGCTTCTTTTTTATGTATCTAAATTGTTTCACCTTCCTTGGTCAGTGCCCAGTCTCCTATGACAATACTTATTAGTAGAATAGCTAGCATTATTTAAGGTGAATTTAGAATTTAGAAACCTATTGCAAAAACAAGACTACGGTCCCAGCTGTCGCGTCGTTTAGAATACCTACTTATTTTTATACTTAATATCAGAAATGGTGAATGTGATAAGTACCTACTACAATTGAACAAATCTAAGAAGTACCTTTTGACGTTTCACTGTTTTCTATTAAATTAGCTTTAAAGAGGCGTAATTCACAATATTTTTATTAGCTTTCCTGTAAAATAATTGAATTATGAAGCTATTAATTGCTAAGCTAATTTAACATAACATAAACAATTCTTATACAAAAAATAAAATTCTAAATGTACTAAAATACGTTTAGAATTGTCAAACGGTACTTCTTAGATTTGATGGACTATAGTTGATGAACATGGGAATTAAAATTTGCGTCTTCTCATTTAGTAGTACCTGCCTAAATTTCAAAAGTAGAAGCACTAAAGGCACAATCATTACAATATTCGCTTTTAGATTGGCCATAGATATCATAAATATTTTAAGTATTCATTACTACCTATAGCAAACACAAGCATTTATAGTAAACCCAAAGAAATAACGAGTAACAGAAAACTTAGGCAATAACCGTACTATGCTTGCAACGCATAACAGTGATTGACATGCAAAAAATGATTGATCTGCGCACTGTTTGGGATGGTCACGTAACATTTCGTAAGTGTATGTCAATCACATACACTCTCTAGAGTCTAGAGTCTTTGAATAGAACAAAATGTATAGGATTCACTTAAGTTTATCATATGAAATTTCGATTTTTTCGTTTTTTTTAATTTCGTTCTTTTCTATCTATTGTTATCGTTTTGCTATTGAATGCTATGTAATTTATCTAGGGGCTCTGGTGTCGTTAAATTAATTCTACTTATTGTTATATATCAAAGACTGAAGTTTTATGTGTTATCTTTCATTGAACAAACAGTGGTAGACACTGTCGCATTTCTGATTTGCGGCGACTAATTTTCTATACCAATCATGTAACTAAGTGTATCAGTTAGATAGGCACCTATAATATTGTTTTTTTTTTGCTTTTATAGCCAATTGTTGCCACAATTATAATATTGTTGAAAGTAGTAAGTATTTGTTATTTGTGACAGACAAATACTATCAGCAAAGTTCATTTTTTTTATACAGATAATAGATTAATACATATATTACAATAAGTAGTCATATCAGAACATAGTGCGTGAACCTGACATCCAATTACAGCTGTACACATCATTCACTATAATGCTTACCAAAAAGGTTATTTTTCAGATAAAGACATATAATTATTATTATGCAAGTCTGTACGCGTTTCATTCAACAAGACAAGCATACAATAAAAGTACCTTTTGAATGTGCAATAACGACACAACTGCAATCATCATCACATTTTCATTGGCGGTAGAGGGTCCAATTGTGTCGCGTGACGAAATCGATAGATGGGATCAATGGTGTTTTTTTCACATTTTAACCACTCAGAAAAATAGAAACGGTTACAAATAGTCTTAATAATCGCCAAAATGAAATTACATTCAAATATTGCTTTTAATATAATTAATCACTTTACTAATGAAAAATTCAAAACCTTCAAAACCAGCTATCAGCTGATTAAATACCAAATCTCGTAACATTGTTCTATAGCCCTCAAGCATTTTCAGTATATTTCACACTGCTTATTTATATTAGTGAAATACACATATTTTAACTTTATTTATAATAAATACCTTAAAAATATTTGTTAAAAGTTTATGATTTGGCAAGGTTTTTGTAAATAAAAATGCCTAATTTACAAAACAAAAAAGGCAGTTGTAGGAACTGCCGATGGAAATAAAAAACTGTGTCCTCACGAGATTTTACATTCAAAAATCGTCTAACGCGCACAGCATGCGGCCGCATCGCGCATGCATGCGCCAGTTACGAGAATGTCGGTGACGCGAACCCTTAAGATGTTTCCCCACAAAAAGTACCTATATATCCCGACTAGAGAAGTTTTCCC
Source organism: Meganola albula (assembly GCA_936450015.1). Classification (NCBI taxonomy): domain Eukaryota; kingdom Metazoa; phylum Arthropoda; class Insecta; order Lepidoptera; family Nolidae; genus Meganola; species Meganola albula. Next base: position 2,660,765 of record OW388155.1, on the reverse strand, counting down.
TACAAAAATAACATATTTTACCTGTGATTTATTTTTTGTAATATCCTAACTTGAATTAATGGAGTGTAAAATTAAACGAGTAGGTAACTTGATAAAATAAATAGCTGACAATTACGCGGTTTGAAGTCGTAAAATTACGTAGTCAAGTATATCAAAACAGCTGAATAAATATTGGCCAAATTTTAAGTGTACGCAAGCATATCAATGAGATTTAAAGTAGGATCCAATATACGATTTATGTGGACAAATTTAATTAAGTAATTCTTTATTTGTAGATAGGTAATACCACAAAAAAACTACTATTTTTTTTTCCCCTAACTAATAAATAAAGAGTAAGCTGAAGTTAGCTATGATTTTGATATCAAGTTGTATAATAAATACAACTTACTATTTGGCTCAGTCGGCATCGTTATTTTTTTATCCTTTATTAGGCCCGTGCTTGACCACAACTTGCCTGATGTGAAGCAATGTTGCAGTCTACGATGGAACGAGCTTACCCAATTAATACCGATTCACTCGTGACTTGAAGACAGGTAGATTAGGTATACTTGATTAACTTGTCAATTCGCACAATAAAAGTGGAAGCAAAGCGCTTTGTGCGTGCTGTTCTTTTTTTCCTTTTTTTATTTCAGTATCGAAACATATAAACTTAAGACACAAAAAAATTATACCGAAAAATTTTCTTCAGTTTAAAAACGCTTAGCATCTACCCTTAACATATTTTAAGGAATAAAATACCTACCTACTATAATTATTGACTATACATAACGACGGTAAAAAAATATATATTAAAAATTAAAATAGTTTAGATTATTATTTACAAAGTTATTATTAAAAAAAATTAGCTTACACGTGCACATGCAACACATCACAGATAAAATAGATCACATGCAACAGTAGCAGATAGAGTTACCTGTAGGTCTGCGAAGCAATCTCACGTGGATATCCAGTCGATGTTAGGAGAATGTATGCAAAACTAAATCCAGCGGAAATCCCAATCACCAGTGTTAAAAAGAAACGCCGACCCATCACCCGACCTTCTGCCTGTACATTGTTCATGCTTTACAAATCCACGTTCAAAATATTAAAAAAAAAAAATATTTTTCGTCTTTTTTTTTTCTTGAACGCAGACAGTAAAGCGAGTCTACGCGACGAGTCGTCGATGCTATTTGTTACAATGATTAGTCTTGTCAGTGCGTTTACAAAAATGACAATATTTAGAATACAATTAAATACAAACAAAGGTTATTAATCGTTCGCACGTACGATATGTATCAATAATCGCGAGTTACGAGAATAAGCGAGACAATTAAACTAATTCAAATACTATTACAGGCGCGTCATTTGTCATCCTATAGATAAAACAAAATACCTATGTATATACAATCACAATGAAATGGTTGTTATGATGGCCTTCACAATAAAAAACAATAAACCGATTTTTTTTTGCATGAAAACAATACGGGCTTCTTAAATTAATTTCTATGATATAAGTATATTTTTTTTGACGTGACAACGTCTTATAAATTGGTTTGACGGGTGACACTTCAAGAAACTGCGTTACGCTCCGCTCACGTTATGCGCTCACAATGAGAGCGAGTGAGAGGCACGCGTCCCTTCCACTCGGGCATGGTTAGCCCGCCTAAGAGCGAGAGAGACAGACATAAAAAGTGAAAGGCACGCGTCCCTTCCACTCGAGCACAGTTAGCCCGCCTAAGAGCGAGATTCTTTGTATAAATTAATGTTTTAAATATAATTCTTTGTATAAATAAATGTTTTAAATTGTTACTATTATTTCATCCTTCTTCCTACTATACGAATGAATATTCACATTAAAATTATTTTACCACTCAAAGTCGTTGTCACGTAAAACTTTCGCCCGTATACCGACTTTACAGGCAACCAATTTTTTTTTTAATTACAAAATACGACTTAAATTTGGAATGGACTAACCTACATAAGTACCTAAATAAAAGAGCCAATACTTGCAACAAGAAAAAATCTCATGAAAAAAATCAAAAAACCCAACTTAAAATTTTAATTCGAAAGAAACATATTAAAAAAAATTGCATATCCGCCCTTATACGTTTTTTTACCCGAAATGTGAAGTAAATAACAAAAAATATAAATACCTACCCTAAGTCAGGAAAAAAAAAAATTAAAGAAATAGAAAAAATGGAATGGAATTGTCGTTTTAAAAGATTTTTTTAGATTAAGTTATTATAAGAAAGTGCCATGCATCTTGTTGCTTATTTGATTTTAGTGAAGTTAGTAGGTGCTTATTAAAAATAACCTTTCCTAGGGTTTATAAAAAAATAGACTTTTTGACGCAATATTAAACATTTTTCTTTCTTTCTTTTCCTCTTTTTTACTTTCTTTCTTTTTCTTTTTTTTTGCTAAAAATCTTTTTTAGTATTGTTCGTAAAAAAGGTAATATATGTATGGGTCTTTCTAGAATTAAAACGATGCTACACGTTGAATGTTTCTTCAATTAAGTATTTCAATTGGTTGTATTGATGTCCTAGTTGAAAGTATAGCGAAATACGGACAGAGATCATTTGTATAATAAGAATCACTTAAAGATGCGAACGATTTATTTGGTAAAATGACACTAGCGACATTTTTTAACGAAAAATAACTTTTTTTGTTTTGTTTTGTTCTTCAAACGACGTTCCTTACACACGACACTGATGCTTGGCGCATATGAGCTAGATGGAAGAAAGTGTAACCGCAGCGGAAATACGACAGATGACGGTTATTTTCATATTTTCTCATAATCGAATGTACTAAAGCCATTGGATTATCTTATAAATATAGTACGACTCATCGCGTAAACACTTACTAACAATAACATTTATGATGACAACGTAATTATGAAGACAATATCTAAAGGTGTAGGTAAAACTTCTGCGTATTTTGCCACTTACATTTGAAATGGTAGAACGATATAAGGCAACGGACATCACGAAAAGCGTTGAGAATGTTGAGATCAATAACTATTGTTTGTTTACCTCCTTGCTCATTGTTTTCTCATCAAGAGTTATGTTGTTTTGCATTTTAAGCGGGAAATCTGACAACTATGCAGGTTTGATTACGTCAGTCATAATTTTTTTTTACATTTTTTTTTTGTCTATTATATGCTTTGGCTTGACAGCTTGTATAATGTCAAGCGATGCTGTGATCTCCTTATATTGGACAGAGTTTACCCAGAAAATACGTGTCTCAATTACGAGCGGTTTCCAAGTTTAGATTTTTTAATACTGTTCTTCTGTTAAAACACATAATCTATATTATTAAGGATACCTTAATAATATAGATTATTACCTTATATTATATACAAGATTATAATTAATTATAATATTTGTTTTATTTTTAAACGTTACTAGACTGTTTGAAAAAGAAAATGAAACATGCACATAGTACCTAAGTATTTCTAATTGTGTCATTCGTTTTTTTCATACTTAAGTACTTTTAAGAAACGACTTAATAAAATCCACGAAATGACTTTCGATGCAATTAAGTAACAATCTATTTGTTTTATGGCTAATAAAATGTTACCTTTGGATGTTTCTTATCAAGTTTTAATTAAACCAACATACCTACATTGTGGACACAAACAACATTAAAACATTTTATAATGTCACCGAATATAGGTGTATTATTGTTAAGAAAGAGGGGAACCACAAGCACCTATTTGCATAAAATGAAGTTCCGAATACAAAGTTATTAGTTTATGTAACAAACAGAAAATAAAAATATTTCATATATTTTTTTTTGTATTTTAAATCCATGACAATGTTATGTACTTCAATTTTATTTCAATAAAATATTTTTAATTGAAATACCGACTTCAAATTTAAATGGGATCGTACCGCAAAAACAAAAAAAAGATTTGAAAATAAACATTCGATTTGAGAACCTCCTTATTGAAGTCATTCTAAAAGTTGTTTTTTTTTCTTCTAACTTTACTTACCTACATTTATTTCTAAATTACAACTTTTTGAATTTCTTTTTTTAAACGTGTACTATGCGGACAGAGCCGTAGACAGAGCGTAGTACTAGGTCCATAAAATGCATTATTGTGTGCCACGTGCATCGTCAGTTACCTAGTACCTATAGCTATGGAATTCTGCTGTTATCATACCAATTAACTAATCTATTGTAAAATGTAACAAAACAATTTTATGCTTTTTACCCATTGTTAACTTTTTATAGGTACCTAACTTAAAACCGGTCAAGATCGAGGGAAACTCGCACGGTAAGGGTTCCGTTTAATACTAGGAGAGCAGGGCCTCGATTCTCGGACTTTAGACATTTAACTCTAATAGACAAATGTCGAAAAATGTCAGAAAACTAATGGAATTCGTTTTTCTTGCGGATGACCTAACCCAATTAGCCGGAAGGGCCTTTATTGGTTCACCGGACTTTTTCGGTGAGCCGTCCGAGGACGGTCGTACCGATTAGGTAATGGAATCCGTATTTTATCTTCGACTTAATACTATTAGAAATAAATGTCTAAAGCACGAGGATCTGGATCCTAGTAGATAGGAGTCTCATACGGGACTATCTGTCCGCGCTTCGTAACTACAGGACCCCGATGTTCGCGCTTTGGACATTTATCTCTAATGGACATATGTCGAAATAATCACGAATGCCGATTGGAAAGTAATTTTCGTATCCTAAGTATTTAACGTGACATTCTGTCACGTTAAAGATAAGCATACCGCTCACTCAACGCATGACGCTCAACGCGTAGGTAGTCTATTATAATCGACATCATAGTAATATGTAGAATTGATTAGTTTTCAAGCAACATTCGCCATTTTTTTCGATATATATATATCTATAAGAGATAAATGTCTTAAAGCGCTTTAGACATTTATCTCGAATTCAACATAATGAGTCGAAAAAACTACACTGCCGCGTTTTTTTCAACTATATTAGAAACGACTTTTGCTCAACCCAATATTTCGAACTCGAAAACTCCCGGTTATTAACCGAACACGTAAAAGAAACGGATTTTACCGCGGTTTAATTTATATTTTTATATTTAATTAAACCGCGATAAAATCCGTTATAAAGTAGGTTTATTTCAATATGTGATATTCGCGAAAACACTTTTCGGGAAGAGTTTACATACCTTTACACAAAACAAAGTTTGACACAATCCAACAATATTTTCACAATCAAGAAAAAACACTAAATAATAATATTTTTAAATTATTACGATTTTATTATAATTGGTTTTATTTAATGTAATATTGGATGCGTTTTATTTATGTAATATAATGTTGTGGCTCAATAAATGAATTATTATGAATAAAATAAAACCGACGTCAAATTTAAATTGGACTACTTTAGAATAAACACTTTATATTAAAAATATTGCAAATTTGTGTGCATAATATGATGAACTGATTACCAAAAAACAAAAAAAAAATCCTTTTTGAAGTCACAAAATTTTTGTTTTTTTGTAATAAATTATTATTATTAAAACTAACACAATTTAAACTGGAACTATACTGGCTGAATAGTGCTTTATAACTACAGGATGCTATAAATTCTCATCAGTTTAAAAATAATAACTATGTCACATCCTTTGATAAGACAATGCTTAAACGATACAATGTACATAGTTAACGAATATAGCGATATTTCATTAAGTTTATCATGTAGTTTTTCTTAGTTTTTATATCTGACCTTGTTTTTTTTAAGAACTATCAACCAAATAGAATTATGACCCGCCTTAAGGTAATTTCTTAGGACTGATTGGTGAATATGTGAATTATTAGAATAGAATCATTTTTGATGTTTGTATTTTATTAAACTTTGAGAGTTACTGATGTGGTGTGTTAAGAAGATTATATACACCCAACTTTCCAAACTTGTCACATTCACAAATAGTGACCACCACAGAAATAAATAAATATTCTGGGACATCAACACACACGGCCATCTGGTCCCAAGCTAAGCAGAGCTTGTGTTATGGAAACCAGATAACTGGTATATACTATACATATAATACTTTTCTTTTGTAAATATATACATATAATAGATATTTACACCCAGACTCGACACAAACACAAATGTTCATCACTAATATTTGTCTCGGGTGGGAATCGAACCCACGACCTGCGGCGTGAAAAGCAAGTATCTTACCGACCACGCCACCGGCCCTTCATACGTACCGGCCCGTAAATGCGACAAGTATAACATGTTTTAGTCATTTTGTACTGTCTATACTAACATAATAAAGAGGAAAGATTTGTTTGTATGTTACGAATAGGCTCAGAAACTACTGGACTGATTTAAAAAAATCTTTCACTATTGGAAAGCTACATCTTTACTGAGTAACATAGGCTATATTATATGTTAAAAAAAATTAGGGATAGGTATGAAAACTTCGATAATGTAACCCAACGTGTGAATAAAATAACGAAAGAAAACATTATATCGCGTATGCTTCGGAAACTATTGACATTAGAGCAAAGTGATGTACTACAGTTACTTTTTTGTAGACATTTATGAATTCTTGAAATCTTTGGAAAATTGGGCTGTGCTGTGTCATGTAGTTTTGATATGTCTGTCAGTCAGTTTCTTCTTTCATATATTTTGTATTTATTTTTAAAATTATAATATTCTTTTTCTGAAGTGAAAAAGTTAGTACGATTAAAAATAATTCATTTTAATTTTAAATTTAAATGATAACTACTTTTTCTAAAGTACACAGAATGATTATAAAGGTTAAATGGCATAAATCTCTAAGACAATATAATACATTTTTGTTAAAATTTAAAATACCACATACACAGTAAAGAAATAACATCATCATGAATTATCAGCAATGTGAGTCATGTTTCAGTTCGGTTGACTGTACAAATTATAACTAGACTTTCAAACAGTTTCAAATGTTGTTAAACATCTGTATAAAAATTGCCTTATTGTTTAATTTTTTATTTCTTTGCAATTTGTTTTACTAGTTTTACTACAATGTAATACAGAATCTATACTAAAATTATAAAGCTGAATTAATATTACTGGTCAGATTTGAAAAATCTTTCACTGTTAGGTAGCTTAATTATCGAGGAAGGCTGTAGACCAATTTATATCACACTGCTAGGCACTATACAAAATGTGATTCACATGGGCAGAGCCACAGCGGAAAGCTACTAATAATTTTAAAATATGTATTTACAAAAAAATATGTATTTGTTCGCGACAGACTTAGTGTTTGCGATAGACTTAGACTGTGCCAGACATTATTATCAGAAAGTTAATTGTTATCAGTTATCGGTAGGTTTACTGTTATCAGTAAGTTTATTGTTATCAGTAGTTTTTGGTGTTATCAGTAAAATTCAGTATTGAAAAATGTGATAGTGCATATCGTAGAACATTTTAACAGTTTTCTTAGAAATATTTTTGTTGTTAAAAATGTAAAAAAATGTAGGTACTTATATAAAATAAGTACCTTCATCTCGCTAATGTTAATAATAGATTTTGTATTTTCCAAATTTATTAATAATAGTGAAACTGAATCATAATTAAACAGTATAAGCAGTATGTAATGTATTTTCAGGTAATTTTATAGTAAAATTGTAAAATGTTAAAATTTGTAAGAAAGTTGTATGACGTTGTTAGAAAGTCCGCTATAACTTTGTAAGTTTTAATAAATGAATTATAGTTTTGTGTTTAATTTGTACCTAGATAGGCTATCTATCAATAGGTAGGAGATAGTGAACCTAGGTCTTAGGGTTTGGCAAGTATAACGAGTGAAAGTACTAACTGCACCAAAGGTGCCTAGATTTTGCAGATATTTCTCGTTATACTTGCGAAACCTAGGAACTTAGGTTCAAAACTTTAGGCTTCCTAGATAGGGGTTAGGTAGGCTTGCTAATAGTGTTTACCGTATAGATCTAGCCCTAATAGTTTAATAGCTAGGAACCAAAATGTACAGTTTTTGAAATGAAATTAAAGTTAACACAGGAGAGGTTACTGCGGTCGTCGTTACGGTAAAGTTTCGAGGTAGCTAAGCGTACCGCACTATTCGGCGGGCGTAGCACGGCGTAATTGCGATCTACCACTGCAGCAAAAGTAATGATCAAGCAGTAATCTCAAGTGTGTGCGTATGTTGTCAAGTCGGTGTTTCATTTAGTGTCCCGGTGGCTTTCCCGTAGCGGATAGGAGAACAAGGCAGTAGTGGGCAGTATTCCAGGGAGTATAAATCGACGTCACGAAATCTATGAACACGTAGGTGTTCAGGGCGTCAGCTAGATTTTCATTTATTGAATTTTTCCAGCCCGTCCGGAACATTTGCTGGTCCTCACCGAGCCGGATCAAGACTTCGTGGACGTCACTAGTGGAAGAAAACCTGGAATTTTTCTGTCCTATTTCATTAAGCTTTGTCAATTTGTTATACAAGAAGATTCAAGATGCCGATAACAACAAGGTCCAAAGGGAAGGCACCCGAAGCGTGGACGGTAGAGGTACGGGAAGGCCCGTCAAGCGCAGCCGCGCTACGTCACGAGGCCCCTCCACGCTCGCCGTCGGTGGCAGAAGACGCGGTCAGTACCCAGCCGGCTCCGCCCACACAGCCACGCTTATCGGCGGTCCGTGAACACGAAGACAAACAAAGCACAGATTGCGGTTCGGAACAGATAGTGCGACCCGCCACCGACACACACGCGCATACTGAGATAGGACAGGGAAATAGAAAACGTAGACCAGACGCTTCAGTGACGTCGACGCGATCCAATAGAAAAGTTTTGAAGGCTCGTGAAGACTTACTGAGGATCCAGCTACAGTTAGCACAGATAGCTTTACAGAAGGCTGAGGAGGAAGCTGACTCTGATTACGATGAGGACGGACATTCGAAAGCTGACTACGTCCGCTCATGGTTAGAAGAGGCACCGGAACCACAGCCCGACCCCACAGAAGCCACCGGGAGGAACACCGACTTGGCCGCGCACCCCCAGGGGGGGGTCACAGGGGGACCACAGATGGCAGATGTACCTGCCAGGGTTTTAACAGGAGATGCACCTTTGAAGAAGGGACCGTCTCAACAGGGAGGAAGTTCACTGACGCCGTTCATCACCGAACTCACCTCCGCCATCGCCGCGCTCGCTGAAAAGAAGCCGTCTGATGTGACAGTGCTGCCTCACCCAGCGGTTTCAAAAGTCGTAATGACTTTACCGACGTTCGACGGGGCGCACACAGAGTGGTTATCGTTCAGAGCGATATACGACACCACAAGAAAATATTTCAACGACGTGGAGAACACAGCGAGACTTAGAAAAAGTCTCAAAGGAAGAGCGCTAGAAACAGTTAATTCGGAGCTGATCGGGAACGCGCAGCCTGATGAAATCATGAAGGAACTGGAACTTCAGTTTGGAAGACCGGACTCAATCGCTCAAGCAGAAACAGACAAGTTGCGAAGCATGCCGCGCTGCGGCGAAGCGCCGAAGGACATTTGTTCGTTCGCTAGGTAAGAAGCAGTGTTGTTACCTTACGTGCTTTGAAGAAAGAACATTACCTGATTAACGCCGAGCTGCTGCGTATCCTGACTGAGAAGCTACCGAACTCGCTACGCGTTCAGTGGTACCGAGAATACATAGAAAAGTATCAAGCGAAACCGGACCTCGGCTGTTTCAGTGAGTTTATCAGTGAGCAAGCGCGCTACTGCAGTGCTTTTGCCCCGGCCGAACAGACAGCTCAGCCAGCACGCCGCGTGGTACAGAGGACGCACGCCGCAACTGAAAAACACACTGCCATATGGGAAACAGTTCCAGCCTCAAGCATGAAGTGCCGCATTTGTTCACAAGACGGACATTATGCTTCAGAATGCGCAACTTTCAGGAAGGGAAGCTCTGACAAACGGTGGGAGCTTGCGAAGAAACACGGCCTTTGTTTTCGGTGTCTACGCGCGCGCCGCCAGGGACATACGTGCAAGCCCAAGAAGTGTGGTATAGAAGGTTGCACGGCCTCGCATAACACCTTGTTGCACTACGAGAGGAAGGCAGAGGCATCGAAAACAGAGACGCAAGAAACAGTGGCTAGTTCCAGTTTACAAGCTAACTCGCAAGCTTACCTCAAGATCGTTCCTGTACGATTGATCGGACCGGCGGGAGAAGTACCTACCTTTGCGCTGTTGGACGATGGATCAACCGTCTCCCTCATAGACGAAGACATAGCCAACCAGGTCGGAGCAGAGGGGCAGATAGATCCGTTCACCATCCGAGCCATCGGTGATACCACCATAGAGATGCCCACATCACGCAGAATTGAGCTCCAGTTGGCGAGTACCACAGGGAGAGAGTCCACCTTATGCGCGCGCACAGTACCAGCTTTGAACTTAACACCGCAACGCGTAAGCGCAAAGGATATCTCTGACTGCAAGCACTTAGAAGATATCAAGACCGATCTTATCTATGACGTTGGCATCCCGAAGATACTTATAGGACAGGATAACTGGCACCTTCTGGTTGCGAGCGTCATACGAAGAGGACCGAGACATCAGCCTATAGCATCGCTCACCACTTTAGGATGGACTCTGCACGGTGCGCACGCAAGAAACACAGTTCGTACAGTACATTTTGTTCACCAGATGTCTGCACCACAGAGCATAGAAAATATAGACAAGCAACTGAAGGAATATTTCGCTTTGGAATCGCTTGTAATAAACCCACGTCGTCCGAACTCAGATCCGGAGCAGCAAGCCGAGGATATTTTACAGAAAAATACAGTACAGTTAGAAGACGGACACATTGAAACCGCGCTTCTATGGAAAACAGAAAATTTCGTTATGCCCGATAGTTATGAAAATGCCTTGAAAAGGCTCACCACAATAGAAAGGAAGCTTGACCGGAACCCGGGACTCAAGTTGAAGTACACAGAACAGATGAACCTCTTAATAGAAAAGGGATACGCAGAAGAGGCTCCGCTTGAAGGTACGAAAGGCAGAACCTGGTACCTACCGCACTTTGATGTCCACAACCCGTTGAAGCCAGAGAAACTTCGCATAGTTCACGACGCAGCAGCCAAAAGCAGGGGGAAGTCGCTGAATGACTATCTGCTTACAGGACCGGACTTACTCCAGTCATTACCGGGCGTTATGATGAGATTTCGCCGCCACCCGGTAGCCGTGACAGCTGACATTTCAGAGATGTTCATGCAAGTACGCATCAAGCCTGATGACAGGGACGCATTGCGATACCTATGGAGAGGCGACCGAAGAGATGGCGCACCCAGAGAATACCGTATGAAGGCGACCATCTTCGGCGCAGCTAGCTCACCATGTACTGCGATATTCGCCAAAAACTGGAACGCAAGAAGGCACGCCGAACAGTACCCAGAGGCAGTAGATGCGATAGTAAATAATCACTACATGGATGACTACCTAGACAGCTTTCCGGACGAAAAACAGGCGTCACAAGTAGCGAAGCAAGTTCGTGACATACACCGAGAAGCATGTTTCGAACTTAGAAAGTGGGTGTCAAACTCAAAAACAGTTTTAGAAGACATAGAACCGACCGAACATCGTGGAGAAACCGTCCCTATCGCCGGCAAGGGTCACGGAGAGAAAATACTCGGACTTATTTGGCAGCCGAGTACCGACGAACTAAGCTTCAACCTCAAGCTCGCTCGTCTGCCCGTGGACATCTTGCAAAAACCTACGCCAACAAAGAGGGAAGCACTCAAGATAGTTATGTCGCTATACGACCCATTAGGACTTGTCTCACCAGTCACCGTTCGAGCCAAACAATTACTACAGGAAGCTTGGCGGCTGGGGATAGACTGGGACGAAAAACTCTCAGAAAATCTTGCCCACCAGTGGACTCAGTGGACACAGCACTTAGAAAATTTGAAGGCAGTCAAAGTACCAAGATGTTACCCGGGATACAGCGCAGCCTACCAAATCCAGGCCCACATTTTTTCGGATGCGAGCTCTACCAGCTACGCAGCAGCAGGGTACTGGAGAGTGACCACTTCGGACGGACGAGTATATGTTTCGCTCGTCGTTGCGAAGGCAAGAGTAGCGCCGCTGAAAGTTACTTCGATCCCACGGTTGGAGCTACAAGCAGCTGTGATGGGTACGAGACTGGCCGCAGCTATGTTACACGAACATCGTGTGAAGCCCGAAGCCACTATTTTCTGGACAGACAGCAAGACAGTCTTAACTTGGATCAGAAACGGGTCCCGAGCGTACAAACCTTTTGTCGCGCACAGAATAGCGGCCATAGAAGATAGCAGCACAGTACAAGACTGGAAGTGGGTGCCTACCAAATTAAACATAGCAGACGTGGCGACACGCGAAGTACCGAGCAACTTCGACTCAAACCATGAGTGGTTCACCGGGCCTGAATTTTTGTATCAGGACCCGTCGTCTTGGCCTACAGAAAAAATAGTTATCTCTACACACACTGGAGAGGAACGTACCACTACAGTGACAGAAGACAGAGAGGTACAGAAAGTGTCAGAATCGATTCCTGACCCAGACAAATTTTCAAAATGGGAACGATTACTCCGCACAACCGCCCGAGTATTGCAGTTCATTACTCTGTGCAAAAATAGAAAATTTCAACAGCAAGTTTTGTACAAACGTACTAAGAAAAACTTGGAAAATGATCCAGATTGGCGTCGTGACAAGAAAAACACGAAAACACAGAACCAGCCTACGGGAGGTGCTAAGCTCCGCCCCGCGCCGGTGTCCCGACGATGCTTCGTGTTTCTCCCCGCAGAGCACCTTCACGACGCTGAGGACTTGCTTGTGAAGGCGGTACAAGCGACCTCCTTCGGCGCCGAACTCCGGGATCTCCGGCGCGGGAAGGAACTTGCCCGAGACAGCCGCTTGTACAAGTTGCCTATAGAATATAGTAACGGGATCATCACCCTGAGAAGTCGCATAGCAGCCACAGAAAACATAACAGAGAAAACAAAGAGACCACCTGTTTTGGACGGCGATCACAGAATAACACAGCTATACATAGATTGGACTCATAGAAGCTTGCATCACAGCGGGACAGAGCTTGTGATAAATGAAACTCGTCAACACTACTGGGTATTGCGCCTACGACCGATTACAAAAAAGGTAATCAATAGTTGTTTGCCGTGTCGTATACGCAAGGCGCAGCCACCTGTACCGGCCACTGGGAACCATCCAAAGGCACGATTAGCCCACCATCAGCGACCTTTTACCTTTACAGGCTTAGATTACTTTGGTCCGTTGTCTGTTACAGTGGGAAGAACGCACCAGAAGCGGTATGTGGCTCTATTCACATGCCTCACCTCCAGAGCCATTCACCTAGAGGTGGCCGCCAGCCTGAGCGCCGACTCCGCAATACTGGCGCTGCGGAGGTTCGCTGCGCGCCGCGGGTGCCCCTCCGAGATCTACTCGGACAACGGCACGAACATGCACGGCGCCGACAAAGAAATGCGCGACGCCGTGGCCGACGAGGCGAGCCGCAGGGGGATCCGCTGGCGATTCATAACGCCGGCGGCGCCTTTCATGGGAGGCGCATGGGAGCGCTTAGTAAGGAGTGTAAAAAATACTCTGTTCACAGTACTTCACGACAAGCACCCGCACGAAGAGGTCCTGACAACTCTGCTGTGCGAGGCAGAGTATACAGTTAATAGTCGCCCACTTACACACGTCTCTGTTGACAGTGAGGAGGCGGAGGCGATCACCCCGAACCACATCCTGCTCGGGGGCACGGCACGCTTGCCGTCCCTGGGCCAGTTTGACGAGTCCGACTACGACAGCCGAAAGCACTGGCGGCGGGCCCAGATCCTCGCAGAGGTGTTCTGGCGCCGCTGGGTGCGCGAGTACCTGCCCGAGCTACAGTACCGGCGGGAGCCCCACGGGCGCGGTAACGCGCTCGCGGTGGGCGACCCGGTGCTCATCGCCGACGGCAATCTGCCCCGCAACACATGGCCGCGGGGGCGGATTGTCGCCGTCTACCCTGGCCCTGACGGCCAGGTACGCACCGCAGAGGTGCGCACACCGGCGGGAGTCCTCAAACGCCCCGCCAAGAAGCTGGTACCGCTACCCAAGTGACGAGGGTGGCGCTCACCGACGTCTGCAGCACCGCCTGGGCAACGACGGGTCGACGCGCTGCTGCACGGCGGGAGAAATGTTCGCGACAGACTTAGTGTTTGCGATAGACTTAGACTGTGCCAGACATTATTATCAGAAAGTTAATTGTTATCAGTTATCGGTAGGTTTACTGTTATCAGTAAGTTTATTGTTATCAGTAGTTTTTGGTGTTATCAGTAAAATTCAGTATTGAAAAATGTGATAGTGCATATCGTAGAACATTTTAACAGTTTTCTTAGAAATATTTTTGTTGTTAAAAATGTAAAAAAATGTAGGTACTTATATAAAATAAGTACCTTCATCTCGCTAATGTTAATAATAGATTTTGTATTTTCCAAATTTATTAATAATAGTGAAACTGAATCATAATTAAACAGTATAAGCAGTATGTAATGTATTTTCAGGTAATTTTATAGTAAAATTGTAAAATGTTAAAATTTGTAAGAAAGTTGTATGACGTTGTTAGAAAGTCCGCTATAACTTTGTAAGTTTTAATAAATGAATTATAGTTTTGTGTTTAATTTGTACCTAGATAGGCTATCTATCAATAGGTAGGAGATAGTGAACCTAGGTCTTAGGGTTTGGCAAGTATAACGAGTGAAAGTACTAACTGCACCAAAGGTGCCTAGATTTTGCAGATATTTCTCGTTATACTTGCGAAACCTAGGAACTTAGGTTCAAAACTTTAGGCTTCCTAGATAGGGGGTTAGGTAGGCTTGCTAATAGTGTTTACCGTATAGATCTAGCCCTAATAGTTTAATAGCTAGGAACCAAAATGTACAGTTTTTGAAATGAAATTAAAGTTAACACAGGAGAGGTTACTGCGGTCGTCGTTACGGTAAAGTTTCGAGGTAGCTAAGCGTACCGCACTATTCGGCGGGCGTAGCACGGCGTAATTGCGATCTACCACTGCAGCAAAAGTAATGATCAAGCAGTAATCTCAAGTGTGTGCGTATGTTGTCAAGTCGGTGTTTCATTTAGTGTCCCGGTGGCTTTCCCTTAGCGGATAGGAGAACAAGGCAGTAGTGGGCAGTATTCCAGGGAGTATAAATCGACGTCACGAAATCTATGAACACGTAGGTGTTCAGGGCGTCAGCTAGATTTTCATTTATTGAATTTTTCCAGCCCGTCCGGAACAGTATTAGAGTAGTCCATCAGTTCCTAGTACCCATAATACAAGCAAATATAATTGCTTGATTTTAGACTAGGTGGCACTGTGCATATAAGTGTTAAAATATTATTAACTAGCTTTCCGCCCGCGGCTTCGCCCGCGTGTATGTCGGTTATCGCACCAAAACATTACCTTCTTTTTGCGCAGTCGGACAAAAACTATCCTATGTCCTTTCTCGGGTCTCAAACTACCTCCATACCTAATTTCATCCAAATTGGTTCAGTAGTTTTTGCATGAAAGCGTAACAAACAAACTTACATTCGCATTTATAATATTAAGTATAGATAAGATAGATTTGTAACACACTACTACTAAATTAACTAGGCACTACAACTAGTTAACACTTCAATTAGTTTATGATAAAGATAATAGGTTTGTGTAATTTTAGGCCTAAAATGATAGTAATTCAATCTTCTGGATAACCATTGTCTGGATATAAATATTAGTGAAATTAAAGACTCCTTAGAGATATACTTACTCTAGGTATAACTTCAAAGAATTAAAGTTTATACCCATAACAATACTAAAAATTTCAAACTACCTGCTCCACAAAACTGCTGTTGTTAACACAAGTTCGTAATAGGATTAGCATGTTAATATCGCTATTAAAAATAGACTAATTATTCATGAAAACACTGATATTAGTGGAAAAAAAAACAATAACAACACTAAAAAGTTAGATAACAAAATTACTGCCCAGTTTCTGAGATGAGTTAAAATCATGTTTCAACGGACTTACGGTCATATTTGTGGATTATTTGGCTGATTTCCTTAAAGGTTCATATTTTATAATCAAAACACTTTCTATTGCTATCAACTTTTCATTAAAATTATCCTAAATAAAATGCAAAATACAAAATAAATACAGCCAGTCCTGAATTGCAGCTATCGTAATATTTTGACTGTCATGTGTCTGAAGTGTCATTGGGTGTTTTGTCAATGCCAATGTCAAGAACGGGAGATGTTCTACAGATTACAAATTGTAAAGCCAGCTGTGAATAATCGTTAACAACACAGATAATACAATACTAGGTTAACAATTGGAATCGATTCATGGCGAGTTTTTATTTATATTAATTGTTATTCCACCACCCTATTCATGACGCATGTTTGCTTGTTGACTTAAACTAGGTTCCATCGCCTTGTAAATATTTTTTAGTTTTTGTTTTGTAAACCTGTAGTGAAATATCTGAAACGATGGACTTTTAATCGTATATTTGTGTTAAAACAAAGTAGTTTTAGATGTGACCTCCAAACCGAGGTATTCTTATTGGTTTTATTAGAATGTGGCGTTCAGTGAGTTTTGCGTTCGTTTGTTTTCTGCAATATGTTGTGGGATCTAGTCAACTTTGCGGTAATAATACGGAGCTCAGCTGCACAGCGGAGGTACTACATCATTATTTCCAGCTTTGTATGTAGACTAATTATGCAAATTGCAAAATTAACTTTGGTTTTGTAAGATCAACAATGTATCAGTATGACATTGGTGGCCTTCAATTTATTGACTACCAATTTTCTTAGTACTTACAAGAGACTATAAATAGACTGCTAGGCTCCAGGGTTGAATATTCATTGATTACTTACCTAGTGATCTTAAACTATAAAACATCAGATCTATAAACATTGCCCTAATTATTAAGTGGTTATAGTCTAGTATCTATGTAAGAGAAAGTCTTATTACCGTGATAATATTTTATAATGGCTATACACTAAAAGAGCAGAACAATAGTATTTGTCTCACCTTTGAAATATAAGGTTGTAGGTATTTTCCCTGGTTGTACCCCCACACATCTTTGTGTGAATTGTTTCATTGCCGCTGCTTAATACTGGTGAAGGAAAATATCGTGAAAAAACAGTATATCTAAAAGAGGAGTTTTTTTAAGTTTAGAGGAGACCTGTACCCAGCAGTGAGACTCGGCCTTATTCATAAAATTCTACACAAAAAAATAGGTCATAATAAAAGGGCATGTCACATCAAGTAGAGTCATTATATCTGACTATGTAATTATAGGATTTAATACGAAAACCCAATTTACTATTCAAACAGTCAATATTATTCAATTCAATATTAAGCGACATAATAAAGGATTCAACTGTGAAACGAAAATGTGCATTGTTCAATAGTCACTTACCCCTTATTTTTTTTTGTCTCTAAACTTTCACTTTGACAAAGTCCCAAAATTACTGCTTATCCTGCGTTGAAATGTGTAACAAACAACTGGGAATTTAACTAATCAAAATATGCATAAAATACACATTACTGTATATTTAAAGCATTGCATTAAGGACAATTAACCCTGATGTAAATAGTGCCTCAAATTAAGGGACTACGCAGATTTATTCAGCTTTTGTCTATAAAAAGCTACAATTTGTATGGTATGCATTTTGTATGTTCAGTGCTGAACGGTGTGTATGTGTCCCATACGAAATTGTTGCTTTCTATAGACAAACGCTGAATAGAGCTGAATAAATGTGCGTAGTCCCTAAAGAAACGCATTAAAATTCTTTGACCATTGTTAGTCAAAGAAATGTTAAGCTGGATGAGTGTCTGGTGATCTGTAATGTGAGTTCATATACTTCAAACACCACCAGCCCTTGCTCAATTACTACATACATTGTAAATGTACTAGTATTCTCATGTTTTAAGTATTTGGGTAATTTTGTGAGAACATAAACAATTAATACATATTGTATTTATGCAATCCTTATTTTTGTAATTTATTTATTAATTATTTTTATTTTAAGTAACTTACCATAACTTACATCTATTATTACCGGCTAGCCTAATGCGACAGAGTAGTGAATCTTATGTGTATAATCTAATAATATAATTAAATCTAACTATTCCATTTCTTTATAATTTTACATAGTGTTTCTATGTTTAAATACACTGAATTGTTTAAGGGTTAGTTGCTAATTGTTTGTTCTTTAATTTTGGAATCATAAAAATATGGGGTGTTTGCTCAATTTTTTTCAGTTTATAATAGATTTTTTATTATTTTATTATAAAATTATGCTTATCTAGGATTGTTTTAATTTTTAATAAAAAAAAATCCTACTAAGTAAAATAATATAATATATCATGGATCTAAAGTGGGTTCTCTCCAGGAAACTATTAAATGTTCCATCCTGTAGCTTATATTATATTATCTTAACTGATTTTCAAGGACAGCAATTGATAGTTCCGTATAATTAATTATTGTAGCTAGCTATAAATATATATTTATAAATATTTTTGGGACATTAACACACACGGTCATCTGGTCCCAAGCTAAGCAGAGCTTGTGTTATGGAAACCAGATAACTGGTATATACTATACATATAATACTTTTCTTTTGTAAATATATACATATAATAGATATTTACACCCAGACTCGACACAAACACAAATGTACATCATTAATGTTTGTCTCGGGTGGGAATCGAACCCACGACCTGCGGCGTGAAAAGCAAGTATCTTACCGACCACGCCACCAGCCCGTCCAAAAGAAGAAGCAAGAAGAATAAGAAGCACAACAAAAAATACTGACTTTCTAAGTCCATCTCGCAAGGCCTTTTTTTGACACAATAACTTGACTGTCATTTGTTTGTCCAATTGTTTGCAGTGAGTTTGACTATTGAACAAATAATAGCAGTAAGGGACACTATAATTATTTTACTGTTTTTTTTTTACTAATAGGCTATTGTAATCAAATGTATAAATTTTTTTAAACACTTATTTGAGCATAACAACATCATTTAGAAACAGTTTTCAGTTTGGTTAAATTGTTTGGTTAAAAAAAAAAATATTCCAAAAATAGTCTAATTAAATTTCAATTTGTTTGTTATTTTGTTAAAAAACTTTTCCCTTGTAGGTAATTTGTCAAAAGACATCACATGTTTATCCACAGAAGCCACAAGGTTTTGCAAGAAACAATGCAATTTCTCCTAGTTTTCGGCACCTCTATTGAATTCCACTAAATCAAACTTTAATCCTTCCACCTCTGTCCACATTCGAATTGGTTTATTTTTCACTACCGCCGTTTTTTTTATTCTGCAATAGGATTGCGCTTGACTATAACTTGCCTGATGTTAAGCAATGATGTAGTGTATGATGGGACGCGCCCGCCCAATATACCGATTCACTCGTGATTACGAATGATTTTCGGTGGGAAGGTGGCAGTGAAATGAGGCTCCATATGGTTAGAAACCGTAAAGAAACAAAAATTCCGGCCCACCCTCTTAAATGGTGTCACCAGACATCGCACCGGAACACGGCAAGGCTGCTTTTTGTATTTAAGGCACCTTTTATTATTGCCTCACTGTACACGTATGGGCATCCACCTGCACTTGGTTAGCGTGTGTGGATGTCTATATGTACTTTCACAAAATGATAGTTAAAAGAAGATGCATGCCCAGCCTTGGAACTTTTTTCCCCCCCAGACGCAAAGTGTCTGTACGTCTGTGGCATCGTAGCTCCCGAACGGATGAACGGATTTTGATTTTTTTTTAAAGTTAAATTAGTCAGGAGTCCTCTTAGCTAACAAAAATTAAAGGTTGTAGATTATTAATTTTTTTATTAAGTTATCGAAGGCTAGTTCTGTACAATTTAAAAACAATATAATAAACTACTTTTCAGATCATCGGTGAGAATCGTACTGATTATGACACCTGTCGTATGAAAGTGTATCCCGCAGACAGTCATGAGTGCAGGGCAATGTCATTTGGTAGTTTGTCACCTAACACACATATCGGTGGAGTGACTTTGAAGCCCTATATTATCTCCAAGTTACATGACAACAGTATCCAGCCGTATTATATGAACCACACTGTCTTGAATATTACATTTGATAATATTAAATGGACAAGTAAGTAGATTTTTATTGCTACAAGCTAATAGCCCAGTTGAGGAAACTGGAAATTTTATATTTATATGCCTTCAAGGCTAAGTGCCTTGCCACGGAGCACGGCGTCGGGCAGCACGACTGGCGACTTTACAGTTCATCGCCCGCTCGCGTTCACTTGTCTTTAAGCACTGCGAAAGCAAATACGAAATGAACGATAAAATCGCAAAACGCACTGCCCGACACCGTGTCACGTGGCCAAGGCGAAAAAACGGCCTTGGATGAGCTTGGATTGAATCAGACTCGAACAATTATTAGAATTTTTCCCCCGTTGACTAGTAGGGATCAGGGGTCATCTGGGGTCCTGAATATTACCTGGAAGCAATTTTTTTGTTCTGTTTCTGGTTTTCAAGTCCGGCCCACACTGATCGGGGATTACTGGTAGCAGTACTTACTGACTGCAGTGGTGGCCCTATCTTTATCATCATTATTACTTTATGGTGAAATCGTACACTAAAATGTATAAAAAATGGCAGAGGTTTGCTTTGGCAGTGGCTTTTCGCCATCCAAATGGATGTCATTTAGAATACCTTTATTATGATTGCCAACGTTTCTGAGAATGTTTACTACTCTTCATGGCAAAGGAGATTGATTTAGATAAAATTTTGCTTAGTCTTGTATTTTTTTTACCTGGATTAAACATATAGGTACTATGTTCTTTTATCCAGGCAATTAATTTTCCCTTATAATGCTTTTAGTATACCACAGACTACCTATGTTTTGGATGAAATTGTTTTATAAAAAAAATACTAATTTCAGCAATGAAGTTCCGTTTTCAAGATAAATACAGGGACAATAGAAACCACTGCAGAAATATAATGATATCTAATGACGTACGAATAGATGATCAATCAGTTCTGTTTTACGATTGTTACTGGCCAAAAACTGACAACAAAGATGGACAGAGTCACACACTGGACTTCGAGGCTGCTACTGATGACAATGTAGTAAACAGAGGAAAATATTACTTTAATATACCTTCCGCGGATATGTTAAGTGAGTATGTTTAGCTATGTTTTATTTTAGGTACAACATAAACAATATTGGATAAGGAAAACTATTATTGCTGCCCTAGTTAAGCTGTTAAATTGGTATTTGTTTTATACAAACCATAGTCCGGCAGTAAAACTGCCTTGCAATTAGAGGTCCAATTTCAGCCTATACTATTCGGGCACAGTGCCGCTTTGTATAATAGCATCCGGTGAGAACCACAGGCAGTACCAGCCGCCGTCCACATTAGAAGGCACTACAACACTGCACTTCGGGCTGTCTGTCGCGCTTTCACGTCAAAACTAATTAACCGATTTGAATGAAATTTAGTATGGAGACAGTTTGAGAACCGAGAGAGGAGAGTTTTTAGTTTAGCGCGATAACCCATATACGCGCAGGCAGAGCCGCGTTCGATAAGCTAATTATCTCAATAAATATTACTTACTTAGGTACTTACTTAATAATGCTCAAATAACAGATATGAAACTGCAGAGATTAATCTATAATGTAAATAAAATTATAAATGTCGACATGTTTCGCTCTCTGACACAGGCATTGCCTAATCCGTCTGCGCTAACATTTTAACAATGGATATAAGCAAAGTGTTTGCACTTTAGTGACTCAAACTAAACTTCGAGTAAAAAAACTAGACACGAAGTTAATACAAACAGAACCAAAGGCCGTTAAACGGACATTTTTAATTCACAAAAGTTAAACTTGGTGTTGCCAATGCAACAGTCTTGCCTCTTCTAATCATGACTTATTATTCCAGGCCCCTCAACACCTGCAGAAAAATGGAAACCATTCACTTACATAGAGATATTCCCGACCATAATGCGACTTCGTATTATGCCACCTCCTCCACAACTAAGACCTGAAATAACCGCATACCGTATCAAAGTGATCACTGCATGTAAAGACACCTTCTGCAATGTTAAAAGCACTACTATAAACTTCAATAATAGCAGTAAAGAAGTGACGTTTGATTTTAACTTCGTTGGCTCGAATGGGTCGTTCAGTTTTGTGGTAACACCGCTACATGAGAAATGTGTTAAAGAAGGTTTAGAGTGTCAGAGCGTTGAGAGTCCTAGGATTTTTATTAGTAAGTATTATAAAAATAAATACTAGAGATAAGAATGATCTTGTAGCACATAATACTCGTCTCCACAAAATTAGTAACTCTTTTATGAGGCAGTGTATACGTTTTTACAATAAACTTCCAAATAATATTAGGGAAATGACTATTTACAAATTTTAAATAATTATAAAATCAACGTTATGTAAGAAAGCGTATTATAAAACTTCGGACTCACTAACGGATGAAAAGGCTTGGAATTAAGTAACTCTAATACAACACAAAACAAAATGTAATAGATAAATACCACATTTAAAAAGAAAAAAAGCGTTCCTAGTTTTTGTCAGTATTTCTCAGTAGTTGCCAGTCATTCACTGCACGGTAGAAAAAGTAATTGGACTATTTTTACGTAGACTCGCGTCTCAAAAAAAATAAAGCATATTTTCATTTCATTTCATTTTATTTCAAAACTTACGTAAGACTTGTGTAATATTAGTTAGTGATTTCTGCATCGGTGTAGGGCACAGCGGTGGCGCAGCTTTGCCTTTGAAATATAAGGTCGTGGGTTCGATTCCCAGCCGAAACAAAAAAAAAGTAGTGTGTGTTGTATATACCAGTCATTTGGTTTCCACACAAGCTCTGCTTAGTAAGGTATCAGATGACCGCGTGTGATAATGTCCCAGAATATGAAGTATTATTATGTTTCTCTAATATTTGTCTTATAATTACAGGCAGTGACAGTGGTACGTCAACGAACATTTGTATCGCGAGTGTGACCGCGCTGGTTGTGGGCACGCTGTTCGCCTATTACATCGTACTGCGAGTTGTGAGGAAATATTGGTGTAAAGATATCTATAAACGTAAGTAGACAAATCTATACTGTTAATATTATAAATGCGAAAGTACTCTTCAACTGATTTATTTGGTATGGAGAGTTTGACTTTGTTATATAAATTGCAATTTTGTTATGAAACGGGGCTGCAAATATGTATGAAACGTTTTAACTACCCGTGGCACATATATGCGACAACTTTGATGGTTACCCAAGCGCCTGTGTCGCTTTTATACAACAAAAAACATTCATGTTTTTTTTATTCAATTTTCACCCATTTCGCTTTCCTATTCATTGCAGATATATTTTATTGATTCGAAAAAAAAAATGGGGTCAAATGCCACAAGCCGATGGTGATCAAACAACTTGATTTTTAACGGGGAGAAAGGTTAAATATTATAAGTATACAACATGGTGCCTAGGTCCACCAGTTACATAGTAGACTGTTACAGTAATCGTCCACGGGTTAAGAGTATCTGATGTAATATTACTGTTAAAATTATTGTGAAATCTTTTTTTTTTCTAGCTGTGGACACACCGATGCCACCGAAAATACTAGTGGTGTACTCATCAGCGAATCGCGTCCACGCCGGGTGCGTCGCTTCACTAGTGCAGTACTTGCGCGCTGAATACGGCTTTGACATAATGTTTGATGGCGATATATCAGCAACATCTCACGGAGACCCCTTCATTTGGGCCCAAGAAGCTTTCAGGTTGGCCTCTCATATAATTTACGTAGTTGGCCCTGCACAAGAAGCGAATATTTTCAACAATATTTACGACAAACCTATCATAAGCCCGCACAAAGATGTTGATACCCTCCTACTCTCATTCATAAAGACTAATAGAGGTTCCCGTTGCCCGAAGGAAATCATTAACGTATTTTTCGAACACTCCAACGGCCTGGTGCCAATAGAGACGAATTTCGCTCAAGTTAAATTCAAATTAATAAAAGAATGGAACGCGTTTATATCGTATTTGTCAAAGGATTTGCTGCCTAAACGGCAGATAATGCGAACTGAGAAAGGCAAGTGTTTTATCGAAGAGTTGATGAAGGCGAAAACCGCGTTATGCCCAGGTAAAGAGGCAGTTATTGTGCAATGTTAGAAAGAAATGATTATGGATTGTCGATATTATTGTAGGTGGGTTTTGGGCACAGTTTGGCACATAACGGAGGTCTTTCAACCCGTCAGTGGGGTTAGACTGTTGAAAAAACCATAGTTACAAACCACACAACTGATCGCATCGTGTTATTTTGAGTGGTCGTAAGAAGTCACGTGTTCGATTTACGCCGAACCTGTCACGGTCACCAAAATGACAATCGGTATTTTTGACATTGACGGTACAATGAGTCCCTTACCTTGCAGGGCTTATTACTATTGCATTAGTACTAAAATCGTAGAAAAATAGTGTGTTTATAGTCTGAAGATTTTCAGCCACGATCATTGGACATTATTCGACTAAGATTCTAGTACTTGCAATATTAGAGTCATGCCTGAAAAAAGTTGGTAAATATTATAAGAACGTGGTTAGTTATGATGGGGAAAGCCCGTTAGAATGGAGACTTCAGAAAGTTGCCAAACAGGTTTTTGAATGTTGTAAAAAACAGTTATTGGGACTAAATAATGTTAATTGCTATAAAAGTCTATTCTTATTTAGTCCAAGTACTGATTTAATGTTATAGTTTATTTAGAATTATACTGTGTCAGATGTAAACTATGAAAAAAGAATATGACAACTGAATTTGATAATATATTTATCCGCGCAAAATGTGTTAAAAATTACAAAAAAAAATTATGTATACATGGTGCGAAATTACTGATGTTAATTGTTCGGTTATCGATGTTAGAAAGAGTAGGCAATATTAAATTTTTCAATAAGTCAATCCACATCAAACGGGCCGAATTCTTGACAGTTTTTCGTGTATGTGAAGAATAAAGAAAAATTGTTACAAATCAATGGGAAGTGTTTGACCTAGAAGTTAAAAGTTTATTATATTATTCCAGTTATAAAACAAAGAGCGCGGTTTGGTGTGAATTGACAATAATATGTGATGTGTATATCCGTCTCACTCTTGCACTCGTGTTTTAAGATATCGCTTACTCTTTCATTGTTATAAAATTAAGATTCGACTTGTGTACCTTTGTGCTTTTGTATCAAAGATAATTTTACGATTGTATGATATTAACGTTGTATTTCCCAGTACGATGCATATCTTAAAACGTTTATTAAATAAGTGTTTTTTTTTATTATACAATTAATTTTTAACTTTTTTTAACCTTTCAACCGCCTTGCCAAAAAACAATTCTATACCTACAATGTATACAGTGGATAAAAATGGAACAAAAACCTACAGCATACATGACACTTGCGCTGGAGTAACAAACATATTTGCCGCATATATGCAACACGGGCGGTTAAAAGGTTAAATACTTTTTAGCACTTTCTTTTATCAGGAAAGGTAACAGTTAAAAAATACGTGCAGGCAGATCTTTTGATATATTTTCCAATAATTTACTTTTCGATTTCTTTAAATTTGACACGATTTGAGTGGGTGGTTGTTCCTTATGGAGAGAATCACTCGTCGTATACCGCGAGTGAATCATTATTTAATACAGCCAGATGCTGTCTTCCGTTAGAAAAAATTATAGATTTTTTGTATGTTTAAAAAATTACTTACTATTTTTAAAACGCTCGCGATTGTTTTTAGAATAAACATTATTGTATACAATTATTATTCGACGCCCTATTCTGTGACGTGACCCCGAAGTTTTTATCATATGGATTTCATATTTTGTTTAACCCGCACCTATAAAGAAAGGAATTTTAATTAATTAATTTTTTTTTAATTTTTTTTTTTTTTTCGTTTTACTCTCACTTTATTACTGTCTTTAGTCACACACATCAGTACAACACAATAAAATCTATTTCAACCATGAATCTGCTATTTTCAAGTCCATATAACACTTGGATTGCTTTATAAATAGGTTCCTGATTTATTTTGAATGAACCAAGGTTTATATTAAAAATAATATCATCGATGTGACTACCTTTTTTTTCTGACGGTCCAAACTGTCATTACAAGCTGCCATTTTTGAATTAATTTCTTTACTGGAGCGGGTTAATATATTCTAATAATCTACTAAACGTGTTTTGTCCAAAACTTCTGGGTCGTGCTTATCTAAATAGTAGGATAAGTACTTACAACAAATGGGAGAGATAGTTTAATATTCTAGTGATACATAAATGTGAAACCTCCTTTGTGTCTTTCAGAATCTTCGTATTTGGTGCCATAAATGATGCACTGGACTCTAAGCGTTATTTCTATGTACAAAGAGATGGATTTTGCATACATTGTTTGGTACAATATGAATCAAAGTTCAACAAACGGCCGGTTTCAATGTTCGATCTGTGGATTCGGCTACAAGCAATAGGTATTAACATTTGTTCCATACACAATACGTCTAGTAAACAAATCCGCAAGGATATTAAAACCGGACGTTAATTATAAACCTGATCAATGGTTGAAGCCTTTTTTTTTAAATTAAATGCCTATTCAGACCTGCGCGGTTTTCGCTACCGCTGTGGGTAGAGGAATTCGGGTGGTTATGCGATACACTCAGGTACCTATAAAGATGTACATAAGTGGCATATGAAGAACTGCGCCATAGGCCCTTTTCAATGAGCTACACAGCGTGGCGGACTTTAGTCAACAACAAAGTCCGTGACTTTGAAATTCGACGACGCTTGGAGCTAGGTTCCCAGCGCGATGAAGGCTCGAATACCTGAAGCTGATATTTGCAACGGTGTTCTCACATGCCCAAGATTACTTAAGCCACATGCGAGCTCATATCAGAAATAGGTGAAGCAGTCGCTATTACAGAAATAGGTAGGACATCATGAGTACAAAGTCCTCTAGTCGCAAAATTTCATACATATACCCGAGCGAATACCGCGCGGTATTGTACCTCTATCTACAGCTGTAACGAATACAGATCTCAATAGGCCTTTTAAATTAATTTAAGTGACTTAAAAGAGATTATGCATTGTCCATCTCTCAATCTATCGTTAAAAAATTGCGAATTTATCAAAGAGAAACAAAAACGTTAAGTAACTAGAGTGGATTATGAATTAAAACCCAGATAAAAAAAGAAATTTCAAACGCACAAACATTCCACATATTTTTGTGTGAACAACGCAATTAAAAATGCAATTGTTAGCGGCCAGTTTTATTTTTAATTTTAGTTTTTTTTTGTATCATATTGATACTTTTTATTTTTACGTTATTACAATATTGTTTTTTTTTTATTATTATAACACTTACGTGTATTTTTAGGATGAATTCCAAATTCCGTCTAAAAAGTTATTATAAGTTTTTGGTTTATGGTCCTCGATATTGTAAGTTTTGCAGTTGCTACCTTATTTTCCACCGATGTAAAGTCGTGTTAAAAATACAAGCTCTGGTTATTTAATGTAGTGTTTGTAACTTTTACACTGGTTTATCTCGTTGATCTCAAATGTAAAACTGTTGAAGTGTGTTCTAATATGATACAGGACCTTCAATTATTAAGCTCAAAATATTATACCTTGTGATGTATTTTTATAAATATAGCCGTAAGTGAAAATTGTTGTTTTATTTTCGAAACCTATATAAGCTAATAGCGCAGATCATACTAGCACAGATTCGAGGAGTTATCAATCTGAATATTAACCTAACAAACATGGTGATTATATACTCTTTGATAGCAAATTGACCCTTATCTCCTCAAAGTGATTTTAAATCGCAACTACTTATGATAATCCCACTATATTATATATTATATATATATTATATATATTATATATATTAATCCTCAAAAACCTTGACGTACGGTCAATTAGTGCGACAAAAATAAAAAAGCATTCACACAGTCGGCAGTGACGCGGCGAGCACTTTCATTGTCATATAATTTCAAACTTCAGGTAACATCGCATGAAAACTTCCTACTGCACATAGAAATAGCGTCGACCGTCAGTAGAAAGCGAGAATCATTCTCCTTGTAGGGATATCCAATGCGAGATCAGCTTATACAAGAAAGAAATGTATAGCTTGATGTGAGCCGCGTGTATATAGTATTGGTCAGCACCATAGATTACACTTATGTCAGCATACTTTCTTTTTTTTCTAGCCTATACTGTCCCACTGCTGAGCTAAGGCCTCCCCCAAATTCTTCCATCTTGTCCGGTCTCTCGCGACCTCTGACCATTCAATATCGAATGCATCCAGATCATCCCGCCATCTTTTTCTCGGTCTGCCTCCGCGACGCCTACCGTCTTGCGGCACCCAGTGTGTGGCTATTCGGGCCCATCTCTGGCTCCATTCGACACAAATAGCCAGCCCAATATCACTTTAACTTATACTTATCTTAAAAAGGAAAAATCATGGATAATATTATCATTGGTTTTATTTATCACAACATCAAAACACCTAATTGGAATATTACTACATTGCATAGTACTTGTCTTTTAGCAAACCTGAGCAATTTCCAGTAAAATAATTACACATTTAATCCCCACCTCCAGCATAATACTTTGCACATAGCTTGCTTGTTTGGCAAATTAATAAAATAAAATCAACGAAATTTTTCGTTTCTTACGCTCTAGTGCAATAAAAGAGCAAAAGACAAATTTCATAATTTTACTATAAAAATTGTTTTTTGCACTTAACAATTATTGTTAAAAGAAGGGGGTTAAATGTTTACAATCATTAGCATACCTAACTTCCATTGTAATAATTAATATGTAACTTATTTAATAATATTTACAATATAGTCACAAGTTACAAATAAAGAATTTTTCATCCACTTTGTTATTAAGGTTTCTTGATATTTGATAATTTCTATTAGGTAAATAATATAAAAATGTACTCTATCATTATATATAATAAAACTAAGTTGATAAAATGTGCGTGCCGATAAAACTTAAAAAGGAGTCCCATCACGATAAAGGGACTTATATAGTGTGATAGCCCTTTATCCCCCCTCGAACAAGAAAGTTCCCGTTTTAACCTAAAGGGTGTGTTTTTAAAGATATAAGGGCTTTTCCAACCCTTCAACTTGGAAAGTAAGTGTAGTCGCGCCATCTGTTGTCAAATAGTTGAACTTCATTCATTGTACACAATATGGACTTAAAAGAACGATTATTTGGGGCGCGAAATTTAAAATTCTCATTTCAATAAAGTCTTAAATTACATTTGTTACCATAACCCTTTATCCCCCCTCGAACAAGAAAGTTCCCGTTTTAACCTAAAGGGTGTGTTTTTAAAGATATAAGGGCTTTTCCAACCCTTCAACTTGGAAAGTAAGTGTAGTCGCGCCATCTGTTGTCAAATAGTTGAACTTCATTCATTGTACACAATATGGACTTAAAAGAACGATTATTTGGGGCGCGAAATTTAAAATTCTCATTTCAATAAAGTCTTAAATTACATTTGTTACCATAATAAAGTTATTAAATTTTGTGTATTTATACAGCAGTAGCTAACTTATATGTTGGAGTTAAAGCGATATCATTTTAGTTATTCAAATTACTTCTGAAAACATTTTAAAATTTAAGTTTTTAAATTTCGCGCCTTTACTGCGTATGCTACAGCTGCAAAACCTATTGTTACGGCGAACGATAACGTCGAGAACATTCTATACCTAGAAGGTGTGAGAAAGTAAATATTCCCAAACTTTCTTGAATATCCTAGAGCCATCTTTCTCGAATATCTTAGAGCCAACTATACACTTCATGTGTATAGTCTCCATAAAGCCAACTTTCTGGAATACCCTAGAGCCTAGCTTTCTGAATATATAAGAGCCCGGTGTCGCCCGCCAGAATTAATTCGATTTGAACAGCGGAACAAGCCACTTCGAAACGAAAAAGAAAGAAGTTACCTGTGTGAGCCTTTATTTTGAAGTATCACGTGTGAGTATTTTTAATAGTGTGTTTAATTAATTCATGATCTTGAAGTGAAGAAAAAAAAAAGTTATCTGTGAGCCTTTATTGTGAAATATTAAATGTGAGTATTTTTAATAATGTATTTAATTAATTCTAATGGTTTTTTTTTCTTTTCTTTTAATTGTAATTTCCTTAACTTTCAAGTAGTCGCGCGGCGTTGAATCGATATACTTTGGCCGTAAACAAAATATCGCGCGACCGCTTGAAGATTAAATAATTTTGTTTTCTTTGTCTCAACGTGCCCCACGTTTACGTAATAATATATTTGTCTATAAAATGTTCATTTAATTTATATTTTACAGAATATAATGCCTAGACGTAAAAGAGGTGGAGATCTTGCCAGTTCTGCAGCGAAACGGCGGAAACAAAAAGAATATCGAAGAAATGAAACGGAAGAACAGCGCGAAGCACGTTTACAAAATCAACGAACCAGAATGAGCACCCTGAGAAGCGGAAAAAGCGAAGAAAGAAGCGAAAATAAAACTATTGAAGAATCGAGAATTTTAAAAGATAATCTAACAAAGGAAGCATTCCACTACGAATCGACGAAGAAATATTACAATCATAAATATGTTGTGATCGGAAAAATGAATAACATTTGCCAATTTTGCCACGCGAAAAAATTCAGTAAAGAAACACCAGGTCTCTGTTGCATGAATGGAAAAATTCGATTACCACCACTGGAAGCACCTCCGCAGGAATTTCTACATTACATGACCGGGGAAACACCAGAATCAAAACACTTTCTTCAAAATATAAGATCATACAACTCCTGCTTTCAAATGACTTCTTTCGGTGTTACTTCGACTAACACTAATAGAGATGAATTTGAATATGTATTTTCAATTCAAGGGCAAATTTATCACAAAATAGGATCGTTACTACCAATGCCTAACGATGACTATAAATTTCTGCAAGTATATTTCATTGGAAATGAAGAACAAGAAATTGATCAACGAAGTACACATTTTAATGGATTGAAATGCGAAATAATCCAAGATGTACAGAGGATCTTACACAAATACAATCAACTGATTTACATATTCAAAACAACACTAGATCGCATGATTTCTGATGACTATAAAATTGTGATTCGAGCCGATAAAAGACCACGTGGAGAACACGAACGTAGATTTAATGCACCTCAGATAGATGAAGTCGCCATCGTAATTGTGGACAATGAAAATACAAGCCGTGACATAATTTTACAACGAAGAAGAAAAGGACTACAACGCATTGCAGAGACACACCGTTCATATGATTCTCTTCAATATCCTTTAATATTTCTGCACGGAGAGGACGGTTATCATTTCAATATAAAACAAATTCATCCTGAAACAGGCATAGAAACAAACAAAAAAGTCACTTCCAAGGAGTTCTATGCTTACCGCTTAATGATCAGAGACAATGAAATATACAATCACATTCTCAACACTCGCCGTTTATTCCAACAATTTCTGGTAGATATGTACGCAAAAATAGAAGCAGAACGGATGCTTTACATAAGACTGAATCAGAAGAAACTACGCACAGAAGAATACATCCACCTTCGAGATGCGATCATAAATGACGGCAATATTGACGATATTGGAACAATGGTAATCTTACCCTCATCATACATAGGAAGTCCAAGACATATGCACGAATATACTCAAGATGCCATGACCTACGTAAGAAAATATGGACGACCTGATCTCTTCATAACATTTACATGCAACTCATCATGGCCAGAAATCAAAGAACAACTAAAATATGGACAAACCTCCATGGATCGACACGACATAATAGCCCGAGTTTTTCGACAAAAACAAATAAGATTTATTGAAGTCATCACAAAATACCACATCTTTGGAACCGTTAGATGCTGGATGTATACAATCGAGTGGCAAAAACGAGGATTACCTCACTCACACAATCTCATATGGCTACACGATAAAATTTATCTCACGGATATCGACAAAATCATCCAAGCTGAATTTCCCAATCCACAAAAAGATCCGGAACTATACAGCATAGTAGTGAAAAACATGATTCACGGACCATGTGGACCATTAAACTTTAATGCGCCATGCATGCGTGATGGAAAATGTACAAAAAAATATCCAAAACCATACGTAGACGATACAAAAACTGAAGATGACGGCTATCCCAAATATAGAAGACGATCACCGAAAAACGGTGGTTTCACAGCAAAAATACGAATACAAGGCAGAGATGAACTGGAAATAGATAATCAATGGGTAGTACCATATAACCCACTACTTTCTAAAATGTTCCAAGCACACATAAACGTTGAATATTGCAATTCAGTAAAATCTATTAAATATATATGTAAGTACGTAAACAAAGGTAGTGATATGGCAGTATTTCAAATAGTCCAAAATAGCGAACAAAATAACAGAAATGATGAGATACTCATGTACCAAATGGGAAGATACATCAACAGTAACGAAGCAGCGTGGAGGATTTTTAGTTTTCCCATACACGAACGCGAACCAGCTGTGCAACATCTAGCAGTACATTTGGAGAATGGACAGAGAGTTTACTTCACAAAAGACTCGGCTAGAAAAATTGCAAGCGAACCACCTCAGAACACAACATTAACAGCTTTTTTCCAACTTTGCCAAACGGATCCATTCGCAAAGACGTTACTGTATGTCGACGTCCCTATTTATTATACGTGGGACAAAACAAGAAAAATTTTTCAACGACGAAAACAAGGAATGCCAGAAGAGGGTCATCCAGAAATAATGAAAACTAACACAATAGGTCGAGTATACACTGTACATCCAAACAATGCCGAATGTTTCTATCTCCGGATGTTGTTACACGAAATACGAGGACCAACAAGTTTCACAGATCTCAGGACTATTGACGGCTACCTATGCCAGACGTACAGAGAAGCATGTCAACGCTTAGGATTATTGGAAAACGATAACCACTGGGAATTAACACTACAAGAAGCCACACTCACAGCTTCAGCTGAACAAATTCGAGAGTTATTCGCCATAATTCTAACAACATGTAACCCATCAAACCCAAAACAGCTATGGGACTCTTTCAAAAGGAGTATGAGTGATGATATATTGTACCAAATCCGACAAGCTAATCCAGAACTGACTATAGAATTCAGTGACAACATCTTCAATGAAACACTCATTCGCTTAGAAGATAAATGCTTAGCAATAAATAACCGGACCTTAGTAGAACTTGGAATGCCAGCACCACAAAGAAATGCTTTCAGTATGCTAAACTACGAAATTACAAAGGAAAAAAGCTACAACGTCAATGAACTACTTGAATACATTGCTCACAATAAACCACTCCTCAATGACAATCAAAAAACAATTTACAACGTTATAATGAACCGAATAAATAACAACACTGGTGGAATTATTTACTTGGACGCACCAGGAGGCACCGGTAAAACGTTTCTAATAAATCTAATACTGGCGGAAATACGTGCTAAAAAACACATCGCACTGGCACTAGCATCATCCGGCATTGCAGCCACACTTATGGAAGGAGGACGAACTGCTCATTCTGCCTTACAACTACCGTTGAATATAGCCGAACAACAATTCCCGGTATGTAAAGTCTCAGGAGCATCTGGACGGGGTCAACTTCTAAAACAAGCTAAAATTATCTGCTGGGATGAATGCACCATGGCCCATAAAAAATCACTAGAAGCCATGGACAGAACATTACAAGAATTGCGAAAAAACTCTGAAATAATGGGAGGAGCTCTACTCATACTCTCAGGAGATTTTCGACAAACACTTCCAGTTATTCCCAAGTCAACACCAGCAGACGAGATCAATGCATGCTTAAAAAAGTCACATCTCTGGCCAGAAGTACAAATACTGCAATTAACAAAAAACATGAGGGTTGAATTATCAAAAGATGAAACAACAGCACATTTTGCTAAAATGCTTTTACAAATAGGCGAAGGTACATATCCTACTGACCAAACGACCGGTCTCATTGAACTCAATAGTGATTTCTGTAACATAGCCACTACTGAAAACGAACTAATCGACAAAATTTATCCAAATATTATTCAGAACTATACCAACGTAGAGTGGTTATTTCAAAGAGCAATTTTGGCCACTAAAAATAATATTGTTGACGATATCAATTTTAATATTCTAAAGAAAATACCTGGTGAAGAGAAAGTATATAAATCGATCGACACGATGGTAACCATTGAAGAAAGTGTCAACTTCCCTACTGAATTTCTAAACTCTTTACAAGTACCAGGAATGCCATTACACTGCCTTCGTCTGAAAATTGGATCTCCAATCATACTACTTAGAAATCTCAACTCCCCAAAACTATGTAATGGAACGAGGATGATCGTAAAACAGCTATCGAATAATATCATTGAAGCTGAACTTATTTCTGGAAAGAACAAAGGACACACAGTATTTATACCTAGAATACCACTGATCTCTTCTGAATTGCCATTTCAATTTAAAAGATTGCAGTTTCCAATTAAATTAGCCTTTAGTTTTACAATTAACAAAGCGCAAGGGCAAACTTTAAAATATTGTGGCATCAACCTCAAAGAATCCTGCTTCTCTCACGGTCAGCTTTATGTAGCTTGCTCAAGAGTAGGAAATTCGAAAAATTTATATATATATACCCCGGACAATAAAATGAAAAATGTTGTTTATAAACAAGTAGTATAAATAATGAGAAAATGTAAATACATGTAAATATATATGTTTAAATATACATGTAAATATATATATCCATGATAATGTAAATACATGTAAATATATATGTTTTCAATATATATATATTTTTTACTTTTTACGTCATAGTTTATTTTTTTATTTCAACTACCACGTAACCTCATATCAACTCCCGAGCGAAGCCGGGTATTACAGCTAGTTATAAATAAAATACCACTCGTGTTAAAACATTTCGGTATTTTCCGTAAACGAAATTTAATTTATAAAATAACATGATTCATACATTAACATCATCAAAATACTTCGAACCGTCTATTTTTTTTCATTTATCTTTTTATTATTCATAACTAAGTAGTTCATAGTAATGTAATTTTTAGTGATTGGAAATTAATTAATGTAAAATACTTTTATGTGGTGGCGGACCTTTTTGCGTGTAGCTGGAGGATTGTTGCGGAATAAAATGTGTAAATAAAAATACTGTGATGGCGATACCAAACTTTCAGTTATTTAGTTTAGCGTATTGTGTGTCGGTGACGTTCCTTTAGCGCATATAAGGTTAGTAGAATGACGCTTATAAGAATGAGATGCGTGTAATTGAAAGAAAGTGAAGCGAATAGGTGTGTAAATATGAAGCTAAACGTGATGTATAGATGGCGCTAGATGCTAAACTTTCAAATTAACTTTTAGGATATCACCATTTACTTGCACTTGTGTCAGTTTGCAATATAAACTAGCTACGGACTGTCGATGTTTTATTTCTAGCTGTATATACTTACAAATATTGAACACTAACATGTCATAATAATAACAAAAAACTTCCCAAACATGTTTTAACGCCGGTCGAAAAAGGGGTATTATATGTATAGAATTTGTATAGGTGGATGTACAAGTTATAATGTAGCGCTTTAACAAATGCATCAAGGTTTATTTAAAAGCCGATCGAAATATTTGTTATGTAGATCAGGGGTGTCATAATTTTTTTTTATATTCTGTAACTTTTTTCTGTCTGTCTCTCTTCACTCAGACCCGAGCGATATAGCATACAAGTACAAACATGTCGCAAACTATCCATATTTGCAACATGTTTTCTAGTGTATGCTTTGCTACACGGAACCAGGAGTAAGCTGGTCCACACCGCGTACGCCACGCCTTGAAATAAAGTATTTTACACTAAATCCCATAACAAAATTACAATAATTATGTATTTACCAGTCATGTAAATATGTATTTCCATAGCGGCAAATTTATGTCTAAAGCATCATACATTTAACACTGCTTCATCAAATCTACATAATTATTTCAGTTGCCTTGTTATTCATTTGGTGAGTCAAAATATCGATGAACTATTAAAAAAAAACCTTTATTTACAACTACCCATTCACTTTATACAATGCTAAGACTAAGAATAGCTTATTTGTTATGTCACTGTTGTATTTTCAAACTGCCATAAGGAAGAAAAGGACATAACATGTTTTAGCTATTCTCAGCTTAAGTTTCTTTATAAAGGGGCTATACTCTAGTAAGAGATATATCACAAAAACAAGTTCACACTCACAATAATAATAACACCAGTGTTGTGTTGGCAACACTGTTACCTATGTATAGCGCTACCCTAATACCTGCTGATATAACTGGTAATGCAGACTTCATGTGCTGAAAAAAAAAACTTGATTAGGGCCCAGAAGTCTGACAAAGTTTGTGTAAAAGTGAAAATTGTATGAATTTTTTTTGAAATCGGGAACCTTCCCCCATCCGTGCGATGCTAGGCCGACCTCAACTAGTGACTAGTGATAGTACCCAAATATTAGGACATTAGAACTATCCAAAAAAAATACTAAACGTGCCAG
Source organism: Meganola albula (assembly GCA_936450015.1). NCBI lineage: Eukaryota > Metazoa > Arthropoda > Insecta > Lepidoptera > Nolidae > Meganola > Meganola albula. The sequence continues at coordinate 2,624,199 of OW388155.1, read as the reverse complement.
GTCGTCTTCTTAGATTATATTTTGATACGATTTTTGATGTACTTAATGATTGTACAAATTTCGCGTCGAGCAACACTGTTGTGAAACTACTTAATAACGGATTTTATCGGGGTTTATTGTAGATACTTCATGGTCACGGGTGGACTGAACCACGAAGTTTGAAAAGACTTTGAAAAGTCGGGATCTAGAATCCAAAATAAACAGCGATAAAATCCGTTATAAAGTAGTTTAATTTCAATGTGTGACATTCACGTAAATCTAAGAAAATACTTTGTTTTGAACTCTCTTTGACCTTTTAAAGATGAGACGGATGACAATTGGTGGTCACTTGAAAAATTAGGATTATTGAAAATAAATTGAAAAATATTTTTTTTGTTTTTTTTCTTTTTTGTCTGTGCGGCTCAAATAACGTAGATTTTGAGGCATGATTAACCCATAGTATTGTCTTAGATTTACGCGAAATAAATAAAATAAATATCAGTTTTATTTCAATACATGATTAACCCTTTCGGACTTATTAAAAAAGTTACAAAACTCTTTGGTTAACATGGACTTTGTCTCTTTCTCACTAGTAGAAATGTCAAGATGACAGACAAAGACAAATTAATTACAAACATATTTTAGCTATAATTAGCTTAAAATACGTTGATGAATACGGGGGCTACCGTTTCACATTCTAATAAAGGTACTGTGAAATTATGTGTTGCAAAATACTTAAAATTTCACCAGTAAAGTAATATAAAAACATGTGAACTTTAACTAGTTCTTATAACACCCTGTACAGTGTACGGCTAGCAAAAAAAACTTACATGATCTCCAAACTACTGTCACTATTCTTTGTGGCTTGTTCTCCTTCGCTCGAGTTAGAACCCCCGGACTCTGACCGGTGACTGCGACTCCTATGAGTCTTCTTCTTCTCTTCTGTTGGTACTTCTGTGGAGGTAGCCTCTTCAGATTGACGCTGCCACGCAGGTATTGAAGGCGGATCCGATCGGGTTTTTAGAGCGGGGAATTGGTTTCTGAAAACAGTTTTTAATCAGTAGTTTTAACTCTCGATAAAAAAGAGGGATGTTATAAGTTGAATGCGTGCATCTGTGTACGAGTGTTTTTAAAAACGAATGAACCGTTTGCAATGCAGTATTAATGTTTAAAAGCTGAAGAGAGATGATTGCTAAGTAGGTTTTAAATAATATATAGGGATTAGATTTCTATTTTTCGTCAAGCTTTAGAAAAGTGTCAACTTCAACTTCAACTTTGATGTTTATGGCTCCACCGTAACAACGATGATTCTGCCAATGTCAAGGTTAGAGAACACAAAATGTCATGACAGGGAAATATGCGGTGAAAAACTAGAGATGTGAAAAAACAAGACAGGAGAATTTAAGATAGATGAAGAGTAAAATGAGCGAAGTACGAACATAAAATAGCACAAAGGAAATAAATATAGTACAAGAGTTAGTAGATATAAACTTGACTAGGGCTATATAATATGAGGGGCAGGCAAGTGACAGGAGTACGTTCACATTAACAGGGCGAGGAGTATCTTTAGGAAGGCAATCATATAAGGCCACGGAGATATTCGGGCAGTGAAAAAAGATATGGCTCACAGTTCCGTCCTCAAGACCGCATTCACAGACTGAACTATCTCGGATTCTCAATTTCGCAAGGAAAACAGGTGTGCAAACATGTCCTAACCTAAGACGAATTATGCACGACGTGACATTTTTGGGTGCATTGCGATATTTAAAAAACCATGGTTTGGGTGGAATATCAGGTTGCAGGTTACCATAATGCTTGCCTTTAATTAATCTTGTTGTCTGCCACATTCTATCCCAAGATTTCAACATTGCGAGTCGAGTCGTAGTTTTGAGGTCTTGTGCGAAGCATTTGTCATATTTATTGATGCCCAAGTTAATGGCCTCCTTCGCATGTGTGTCAACCGATTCATTTCCTGGAATACCACAGTGACCAGGTATCCAAGCGAGTACTACATCAATCCCTAAGTCGAAACAGCTAAAAAGTAAAGCTCTAATTTGAAAGGAGAGGAATGAATGATTTTTCGAACGGAACGGGGGTTTAATAAGGTCTTTGAGTAAACTAAGGGAATCAGTAAAAATTATTGTTTTATTAAGATTATGGGACTTTACGTAAGCTATGGCTTCAAGAACGGCAATAGCTTCACCGGAAAAAATAGTGGATGACTGATGGCATTTGAAGCTTAGAACAATCTTATATTTCGGTATCCACACAGCAGCGCCTACAGGGTTATTTTCCGATTGCTTTGAGGCATCGGTAAAAATTGTGAGCCAACCTGACCAGTCTTTGTCGACAATAGCTTTAAAAATTTCTTTGGCATTAGGATCCCCTTTGTTAATTCCAAAGTTCAAAATGATTCTAGGCTTAAATACCAGGCATTCATAATTAAATAAAAATAAAGGGTCCTTGTCTACACGGAAGATAGGTGTATTATTAGCAAATTTGTTATAGCTTACTACAAGGGGTGGCTGAGCTTTATTGGACCAATATCTTGAATGAGAGGTAAGCCGTGAGAGGGAACTCAGCTTATTGTAAAGAATGTGAGAGGGATTCTGAACGATATTACAGAGAAATCGGTCACACAGGTATTGGCGGCGAAGAGATAGAGGGGGCTCCATGCATTCCACCTGGAGAGCGTTAATTGGTGAAGATTTCATGGCACCAAGGATTATCCGCAAGGCTTTTGATTGTATTTTGTCCCACTTGGCTAGTGCCAATTTATTACATGGTTCCAGTACGAAAGAGGCATAATCGAAGTGGCTACGGATGATTGCATTGTACAGGATTTTCTGAGAAAAAGGGTGGGATCCCCACCGGACCCCAGAGAGGGCTCTAAGAACATTAATGCCTTTTTCACATTTGTTGACAATGTAATTCAAGTGTGGTACTCCCGTTAATTTAGAATCTAAAATTATGCCAAGAAATTTTGCCTGATCCTCGAAAGGAATTCTCTCATCATTGACTGAAACGGTCAGGTCTGGGATGCATCTCTTGCGAGTAAACACCACAGCCTTACATTTTGCAACCGACAGGGATAGACCATGGTTATCAAGCCAGTCTCTCAAGTAACTTAGAGCTGAGTTAATACGGTCGGATGCATTAGAGAGCGACTTAGAGGAAGTATATAAAGCGACGTCGTCAGCGTACTGCAGGACACTGCAGAAACTGTTAACACATTGGCCTAAATCGTAGGTATATAGATTATAAAGTAGTGGACTTAAAACTGACCCCTGGGGTAAACCTTTCCATACAAGTCTGGGGGAGGAAAGTTGGCCATTAGTTCTGATGGAGATAGACCGAGCCGTCAACAGATTAAAAATAACAATAGTTAACTTCTGGGGGATACTCAGCTGTTGCAGTTTCTGCCTGAGTAGAGGAAGTTGGACATTGTCATATGCTGACGAAATATCGAGGAATACACCTATTAAGCTCTCGTCTTTAGAAAATGCGCGTCTGATGTCTGTGGTCATTACACTTAGGCTGTCTGTAGTGCCCATGCCCCTACGGAAACCAAACTGCGTGGGAGGAAGAATATTTTGATTTTCTACATACCATTCTAACCTGTTTTTGACGAGAATCTCAAAAATTTTACATAGGACTGATGAAAGTGCTATAGGACGGTACGAATCGGGATCATTGGGATTTTTGCCTGGTTTCGGGATGGGAATGACAATTTGTGTTTTCCAGGACTCTGGAAACACAGAAGAGACAAAGATCTGGTTGACAATTTCTAGGAAGTATGATTTCGCAATGAATGAAGATTTAATGATGAAGGAGTAAGGGATACCATCAATTCCAGGAGCTGAATCGCGCAAACCATCCAAGGCGCATGTTAGTTCAGCCATGGAGAATTGAGTGCTCATAGAATCTGAAGTGTCAGGGAAGGAAGGATAAGAAGGGAAATTATCCTGGTTAGGAGCGAAGGGAGGTGCTAGTTTGTTAGAAAATTCCGAAAGCCATGGGGAACTTACGTTGGACTCTAAAGAATTATTGGATTGGGACCTACGGAAGGCTTTGATTTTTTGCCATATTTTAGAAGGTGGGCAACGGGGCGATAGTGCATCGCAAAAGCTACGCCATCCAAGAGTCTTCTTTTTGGCTAGAAGTCTCCTCGTTTTGGCGGAAATCCTACGAAATGATAAATAGTTTTCCATACTGAGGTCACAAGCGTATGTTTGTTCTGCTTCGTTTCGTTGGCGGATGTGGGAAGTACATTCGGAGTCCCACCAGGGAGGAGACGAAAGCTTTTTGCTGGAGGAATTTTTCAAAGGGATTGAAGAATCTGCAGCAAAAATAATGGCGCTAACAAAGTTTGAATAGGAAGTAAGGAAATTGTCTGGAGTAACAGGATCCAACGAGGATATTTTAAGATCAAGGACAGAAGAGAATTTGTCCCAATCAGCTTTAGCCACTTTGTATTTAAGAAGAGGGGGCGGATCGGGAGTTGGAGTAAAGGTGTGTTTCCATTCCATGGTAATGGGGAAGTGATCACTGCCTAACGAAAGTGGGAGAACCGACCAGGTGATAGCCGATGCTATAGATGGGGAAGCTAATGAAATATCTATGGCGCTTACGTTTTGTTGGGGGGATACTCTTCTTGTGGGGGAGCCATCGTTAAGGACACACACATTTAGATCATCGAAGAGATCGATCAAAAATGTTGAAATGGAATCACAGTAGTGAGAGCCCCAAAGAGTATTGTGAGAGTTAAAATCACCTAAGATTATACAGGGACCAGAAATATTGGAGCATAACTGGCGAAGTTCAGTGACCAGTTCTAAACTAGGGTGAGGGATGTAGACTGAAACTAAGGTTGCACCAAGCACCTTAGCAGCTACCACATGTAGGTTCGGGCTGTGGGGCGGTAGGGAAATTCTAGAAAATGAAAGGGAGTTACTGATTAGAAGGGCACATCCAGCGTAGCCGTCATCCCTGTCATCACGTAGACAAGAGAAGCCGGTCAATCTGAATGCGAAACTTGGTTTAAGCCAAGGAGATAGCTAGCACAGAGAGATCATGGTTATTAATTAAACTGATAAGTTCGTGTTTTTTATTTTTGATGTTTCTACAATTCCATTGTAGGAAATTTAGAGCCATTTGCGAAGTGGGACAGGAGATCTTTAAGTAAGTACAGGACGTTATGGGGAATGGCATCAGAAAATCTCTCTATAAAATTAATTAAAATGGATAACATAAGTTCGATCAGATTGTCATTAGGAGTAGGAGATTTAGGGGAAGGAGCAGGACGAGGGTTGATCGGACGAGGAGGGGTCTCAAGCCCTGTGGATGTACTAGGGTAGGCACAACCATTAGGTTGAGAAGGTTTTGGGGATTGTGAGAGTCTGTAGTGTTCTATGGGGTCGTATCCTGGTTCTAGGACAGGACGGGGACGGCGTTCAATGAAAATAGTTTTTTTTATAGGATTTCGAGAGAGGAGACTGGTATCGAGGTGAGGAGAGGACATCAGCTGGCTGGGAGGCTAATACTTGTGACTGCGAGGATGAGAGCGATGACCTAACCTTGTCAGCAAAGGATGTTCTGACGGGACGAAATCGTTGTGATGCTTCAGAAAACGGTATGTTCTCTTCTGTCATCACTAACCTTATATTTTTTTGTCTAATATGTTCTGAACATTGAGGGTAGGTAGCAATATGGGGACCAGAACAGAATAGGCAAGTGGCTTGATCTTCGGAGACATCACATGTGTTGCCACGATGGGGCTGGCAGCATTTATAACATCTGGGTTGGGAGCGGCACTGGGACGAAATATGACCAAATCTGCAGCAGACTCTGCACTGTATAGTTGGTAACTGATACACGTCAACGGGCATAGATGCATTAAAGCAGAAAACACGGTCTGGAAGAGTCCTACCTAAGAAAGTTAATACAACAGATGTACTTGGATCCCATTCGGTTTTCCCGTCTTTCGTTATTTTTTTGTTAAGTCTGCGGGCTTTTATGACTTTCCCAGAACCATGAAATGATAGACCCGAAATCAACTCATCTAGGGACCAGTCATTGGGTACATTTCTAATCACGCCACTACGAGTTACGTGAAATCTTGGGATCGTAGCAAGTAATTTATGCGATTCAAGCGATTCATTTTCTACAAACTTATTGGCATAATCAGAATTTACAAATTCGACGGCGATTTTATTGCGGCCTATATGTTTGATACCACCTTTAGAGACACCAAGAATGTTTAGTCTGTGTATTATTTGAGCCATCTTGAGAGTCTGTACAAATGAGGTTGAGGACGAAGTTACGTGAACCAAAAATGGTCCGACATCTGTGGGACCATATTTGATTTCACTTTCATATTCCGGGCATGTGTACTCATTTTGCACCGACACTGCCGGTGATTTATTTTTCTTGGCGGGACAGTCTAAGGTTTCCGCTGGACGTTTTAGAGCGATAGGTTTATCAGGTGGCTCATCATCGGATAACATAATTAAAAATTAGGTAATATTTACCAAATTGTTACAGGATATTTTTTTTTTTATACCAAAATCACACAGTTTACAACACAAAACAACACAGAATATATAAAAAAACACCACAGGGTGAAGGAATAAAGGTACTGAAGCTCAAATTTGATTAGTTTCCACAGAAAAATCACACAGGTATCGCGAACACGTGTGTTAACTAACCAATCCGATTTGACAGTCCGAAAAGTGTCATTACATTATAAAAACGTTTCTTTTTGGTAAAAAAAAAAAAATGTCGCTGTTTTTGTACGACTAATGTCTTACCTATTTAGTAATATTCCTTTAACAGAAGCTATATCAGACTTAATATTGTCTAGTTGTGATCGTAGCGCGCTCTGGTGGGCGCTGGCTTGCATCTCGCTTCGTAGTGACGTTACATTCGCGTTTAGTATGTCCAAACTCTTGCGCAGCTCATCTATACAGTCTGCGGTAGATTTGCGCTTTGTTTGCTCAACGAATAGTAGATTTCTAATGTAGTTCTGGAGAAAAAGAATGGATGTGTTTGTGTTATTTTAATGCATCTTTCATTAAAAATATTTTATCCTTTTCAATCGACTTCAAATACAAGGAGTTTTTCAATTTGACTATTTTCTTTTAATATTTTTTGTATTATGTTATGATTTCACCCAATATAGATGGATTTTGATAATTCTTTATTTCCGTTTCATAAAGTATAATATCCAGATAGTCCCATATAATTATATGAAAAAACAGGGTAAGATAAGGGTTGAATAGTTGTATGAATATTATAATTTGTAATTTTCCGAGTAAGAAAGAAGCATGAAATTTAGTAAACATAATAATTGGTTGGCAATAGTTACATGTAATGATTTACAATACATACATTTACATTTAGCCAGCCTGTGTAAATAAAGGTCCACTATGTCAACTCGTAACATAGTTAAGAGGAGGCCCGTGCCCCGCAGTGAGACACTAAGGGTTGCAGTGAGTATGATAGGCAGTGCCCATCGGGATCTAAACGGCAACACGCGAGTGGAGTGCGATGCCTCTGGCGTTGAAAGCGTTCATACGCTACATTAACTGCTAGTCATACCTTGTTTGAAAACTTAGTATGTATTATAAAAAACATTACCTACCTTATAAAACCAATAGCATCCATAAGCAAACCCCCCATAAACTAAAACTGGCAGCACATTGTCTCTGAACCAATTCCTCCTCGATCTATGGAAGAACATCAGCTCTGACGTCATAGATGATACATCCATGAGTTCTGCACATTTCTCTATAGCTCGTTGTATCTCTGGATCTGTTAGACCTTTGCTACGGAGGAAGCGTTCTTTACTTTCTAGTGTACATCGTTGCACGCTGGGGTTCGTGAGGAACTTTACAGCAGTTGCCACCTAGAAGAAATGTTTTTAATATACAAAAGGCAAAAAAATTAGCAAAGCAAAAAGACATAATACACCTAAATAATCTTAGTTGCAGCTCGATATTTGGAACTGTACCTGATTAACTGTAATAGGCTCGTCCATATTACATATGGGACCTAAAACATAGCGACACATGGGGGATCTTTACCTCTATTTGTAGCTTTGTGAATACAGGCATGATGCTATATTATAGAATAATGTACCATCATTATTAACAGTCAATTTAAGTCCATTGCTGGACATAGGAATCTTTCATCCCCCTGCACACTCTACATGCAGCACATCACTGGCTATCTTCATTGGATTAATAATAATAATAATATTTTTTTAATTTTTCTATGCGTAAAAACCATCCTCATACTTCAAGGAATATTCTAAAAAAAGAAATAGCAAAATCGATTCTGCCGTTCTCGATTTATGTGCTTACCAACACATTTTGTGATTCATTTTTATATTATAGATTACACATGAAGGGTACTGAAAAGTTTCTGAAACATCAGTACTGAAGAGGTGTCTGCTCCTACCGCTTCCACTCCTGACAAAAAGAACTCCGAGGAGTGGACAGCAGTCAGGAAGAAAAAGAGAGAATGGGAAAAGGGGGTAGGGTATATAAGATCTAAAAGCAACCACAATTTGTGATAAAATTCTTTGCGATCTATAGACCAAGAGCAAGGGAAATGTGTACATCTGTGCACATACTGGTGCACTATAATATCTCCTGCATACCTTACTACTTCTAAATTATAAATGCGAAACTTTGTTTATATGGGAGGGAAGGAGATTGTTACTCTTTAACAAAAAAACTACTGGACAGATTTTAATACAATTTGGCACTGATACAGATTATAGCTGAAATGGCACATAGGCTACTACAGGCAACGCTCGTAGTACATTTTGTTCTATGTAGAGACGGGCGGCACTGCTGATTCTTGCGGTGCGGCGCTGCAACGCGAGTATGTGTTTTGGCTCTAAGAGAGTTTTGTATTAAAAAAAAATATTCTTTAAGCTATCTAAAATAATTACTATTAAAATAATGGACATTGTGTAAAGGGTTCAATAACTAATCAATAGAAGAATTAATTACTAGTTTGTGTTTAAATTAGAGAACAATAACTCAAGTTGTTCAACAATCCATGAATTTTAAATGAATCACTTCATTACTTTACAATATGTAAGTTAACCTATTTTACTAGTTACTTCTTATTATACTGCATATCATAGCATGCTTGCCTGGATCACCTGAAAGAGTAGGCAGAGGTGAATACCTTCCAGATTTCACCGATTGTAACAGGGCATGAGGAATTGACTGTTTATTGGGAAAAATTCACAACTATAAGCTGCTACTAAGATTTTTTGGGACTTAGCGGTTATTAAGCTAAGCACGCCTACCACTGAACCAATGAAATACAGGATAAACAAAAAAAAATCAAATAAAAAGTATGCGAAAAATATGTACCTAACAAGGCTTTACGAAACCAATCGACAGAAACCACGTATAGCTTTGTCTATCTTTATCATGAAAAAAAATATTATAGTGAATGTAATATATAAAAAAAAACAATAGCCCGCGGTCCGAAGGTCATCATAAATAGTCACATCCATTCTAATAAGGTGTTCGTAAGACCGAAACGGTGATAAAGAGATTAACTAAGTAGATTAAATGTACTGTGTAGAGTTATTAGCAATTTATAATTATCTGTTACCTACCAAATTGTCGCGAATTTGTGAACCCGTAGTCGCCAAGGTTTCTGTAGTCATTTTCACTAGGTAAATTTCCAGATGGAAAATGTAAAACTGATCGCCGTCTACAGCTAGTTTAAGTTAATTTTCTTGTACACTAACTATCAAAGAGGGAAGTATTTTTGCAGCAATAGTTTTGGAAAACCGTCTGAAACTGAAAGAAAATTGGATGGAAGCAAAAGCATAGATTTGACTTTGCCTGAACTGACTTCTAAATTCTGATTGACAATGACATTTAACAGTTGACACAAAAGTCACGACGATCAACCACGCTCATAAACAGACAGTAAGACCCTAGAGCAAATATAGCACAGGAGGAGGGAGGGTATTGTTCCCAACTTCTCAGTACTAAAATGTTGTTGTCAGTATTTGGAAATCGGTTCGACCGTCCTCGGACGGCTCACCGAAAAAGTCCGGTGAACCAATAGAGGCCCTTCAGGCTAATTAGGCTAGGTCATCAGCAAAAAAAAAAGCAGTATTTGGAGGGGGAGGTATAATCAGTTCGATCGTCCTCGGACGGCTCACTAATAAAGGTCTTTCCGGCTAATTAGGTTAGTTCATACGCAAAAAAAGGGGAAGGTAAAATGCACACGTAAATTTCATGTACTTCGGCAGAGGAGAACGCGCATAATACTTTCGTGTTTTTTCTTAGGAGAGGCCTCATAGAATTAAAAATTATTGGGATGACACAAGGTCTCTCTTCAGGGTTACCTACCACCAACAAGCCGGTTATGTACTCCGTAATATTGTTATTGTAGCAGTGGCTACTTAACAATAAAATGAAGTTTACATTCAAACACTGATTACTTCTAGAACGTATTGTTAAAAACAAAAAAAATTGCTCGCTATAATAATAATAATAATATAGTAAGACATTACCACACACGGCCATCTAATCCCAAACTAAGCAGAGCTTGTACATACTATGGAAACCAGGTAACTGGTAATATACCACATATAAAACTTTTATTTTCTAAATAAATACTTAAATATAAATAATTCTCGACTCGAGACAAACAGACAAATGTCTGTCTCGGGTGGGAATCAATGCCACGACCTGCGGCGTGAAAAGCAAGTATCTTACCGACCATGCCACTGGCCCGTCATATCTAAGTCTTGTCTCTTTATCTCCATCTTTTAAATATAAAGACATGCCTATAGTTGATAGTTAAAAGTAAAATTATTGTTTTTTTGCTCGATTTTGTTGATACTAAAATGTCTTTAAAAATTAACTGGACTGTAAGAGACTAGGCTCTTCGACACACAGTATCCTACTGTGGTGTCTAGAGCTCCTTCCTCTGAATTTGTGTTTCCTGGCACAATGAAGATATTTTTATTTATTATTATTTTTTACACAAAAATCAAAAATTGAAACTAAACTGTTTTATAACGGATTTTACTACTCTGGACCACAATTATTACTGACTACAAACATTATTATTTAAGTTGCGTTCCGATTTAAGCAAACCGTTTTTACCAGTGTCTTGAATTATGAGTGGAGTTTGCTTGGGTTTTGGCAATAAGTCCCCCCCATTGCCAAAACCCAAGCAAACTCCAGTCAAGCAGGTCCAATTATTTTTTCTTTTAAAATTAGGATGTTTTTTAATTTCGATAGCTTCGCAGATCATTCTTAGTAGGAACCGGTGTACTTTGACAAGTACCTGTTTCATCAAATCTCAGGTAGTGGTTGGAGCTCTTTTGAGTACCTATGTTTACACACTGCAGACTTTGTAGAGCGTTGATGTTTTATGTCAGATAAGTGTTCTTTTACGTGGGTCTCTATACTTTTTTTTGTTTGACCGAGAATGAGAATATCAGAATCCACACTCATAGTTAATTTTAAAAACATTCGCATCTTAAAGAGGGATTTGACACTTGACAGATGGTTGATTGACAAAATTATAAAGGAGAGGTCAAAAGTGGGCTAGAATTTTGAACACCAATGTGATATACCTCATTGGAAAGCTTATTTAATAAGCTGTTAGAATTTAACTAAACACGAATTTTAGGAGCAACCATTTTTGTAAAAATCAAAAAAATGTAATAGAAAAACAAAACGCACATTACCTTTAATTATCCGTTTCCTAAGCAGTATAAATATTGCAATCACGTCAACAATTGCATTCTGTTACAGTACTTTTCTCTTGTAATATTATTCTAGCTATTCTAGCTGCAGCTTAATGTAATTATGACGAAAAATATTTGTTATCTTATTAGTGTAATAACAAAACGCGTGGAAAAAAATTTAATTACGGGAAACGTCATGATGTCATTGTCATTGATCAGTTTGATTGACAGCGTCGAAATAATTTTGATTTTTTTGGTTGCTCAATTGACATTTGACCATGGGGTTGCCAATTGCAATAATCATAATATTGCATTAAGGATTCTTATTTTCAATTTCAATTTTTAAAAAAACGGGGGGGTGTAAAATTATTTTAAATACACCAAAAAATTTAATTAATTATGCTCTATTAACCTATGTAACTCAGATTGCTGTTCAAATTTACAATTATTTTAATCCCAGGCTCTATACATTTTTTGAACGTCTCCTTTTATTGATTTATATCAATAAAATCTATATTAATGGGCCATAAAATAGTAAACAAAGCCCTCTTTTTCAACTGCAGACATTTCAAAAAGTATTTAATAAGACTATAGAAAGAGACAAAAGACATAGGCGACGTCTTTCAAGAAATTTGCCTATATCCATCCATGTATGTAATCAATTCTAATCAATGTCAGTCTACCGAAAGTGTCACAGCAAAGTAAGTGTCACGGTCACTCATGTCGCCGCGAAGTCGTCATTCTGAGTGAGAACCAGAGAAGTAACAATCATTTATTTTTAAACCGAAAGTACCTATTTATAAAATTATTCACGAAAAACCCTGTAAATAAATGATTTACAATGGGTGATTTCGCCAACGCTACGGAGGCAGCTTCCCTCGCAGTGCAGTTTGATCAGGCTGGACACACAGATAAGGCTGTAGAATGCTATAGAACCGCAGCCCGACTGTTAGACAGAATTCGGGATAAGTTTCCTTCTGAAAGACAAATAGAATTGAGGGAAAAGGTTCAGGAATACCTTGAGAGGGCTACTGTCCTGTCTGAGATTAAAGGTAACACTATAAATTTAGTTTAATTTAGGTAGAAGTACTTAGTAGGTAAACTTAAGGTCTTTCCCATGACTCATATATGCCAGTGTTACGCGTTAATGCACACAAGGCGTCCTTTCATAATTATTATTAAAAAGCATGATATCATAGCCTCTTGTCTATTATAAGTTAATTTCTATGCAGGGAGACAGTTATAGTTTTGTTTTACGTTTGCTCATAATCACAAGTAGTTTACGAGTGATTTTTATTATTATTGCTGGTAAAATAATAATAGTAATATAATAATAATGGTAATATAATATAGTGGGACATTAACACACACGGTCATCTGATCCCAAACTAAGCAGAGCTTGTACTATGGAAACCAGATAACTGGTAATATACTACATATAATACTTTTCTTTTGTAAATATATACTTAAATATAGATCATTACACCCAGACACAAGACAAACAGACATATTTAAACAAATGTTTGTCTCGGGTGGGAATCGAACCCACGACCTGCAGCGTGAAAAGCAAGTATCTTACCGACCACGCCACCGGCCCGTCATGTTTGTAAACACCCTCGTGGGTCACATTAACTGATAAAAAAATTGCCAGGTAATTCTAGAAAAAGTTCCAGTGAAAAAAATATTTCAGCCTTATACTTAAACAGCATTAAATTACTTACATAAAATTTTCATAACATATACAAATGTACTAACTGAGATTTTGTAAAATTTTGTATGTGATGCTATATAAAATAGTAACTTTGCTGTTTTGTTTGGTAGCATGTTGGTTTTAGAATAAAATTAATGTTGAGTTTACAAAGACAGATTTCAGTGAACAGAAAAACAAATGCTGGTTTACGCAATACTGTTACCCCATATTCATAAACATCTTATAAGTTCATTATAGCTAAAATAGGTTTATAATTTGTTTGTCTTTGTCTGTTTAAGCTATCTGACTTTTTAAAATTAATCAAAAATATTAACAAATTGGTATGCAATAATTCACAAAACATCAAGGGTCATACTCAGTAGACTGCAGCATGTTGACATACGTCTCAACATAAACATGATATGATGTCGGATTTGATTACGACACAGTAAAAGTGCTGATACTAAATATTGGTATATTAGATCTGGTTAATATCTCCTGTACGATAATACCTTACTTTCATAGTATTGTCTTAGATTTACGCGAATGTAATAAAGAAATAAAGCTACTTTTTAGTGGATTTTATCGTGGTTTATTTTAGATTTTAGATCTCGACTTGACCTTTACTCTCTTTGAAACATTTAAATGTAGTTGTATACAAAGAAGATTGGTATTTCATACTTACTTAGCTGTGCGAAAATCCAGAAATGTTTAATAAAAGCCATCACAATGTTTAATAAATTAATTTAAATATACTCCTTGTTTTTGTTATTATGCTGCTTTATGGCTCTTAACTACTGAGAACAATGAGCCACTATTCTGTTTGACTTTTGTCTGTATGTTCTAGCTTTGTCTTAGTAGGACTCCTTCTCATTTATTGGGCTACCCACATGATTGATGTCACATCCCTTTACTATAAAAATTAAAATGAATCTGTGTCTTCAACAGATAGAGCACAACAGGCAGAAAGTGAGCGGGCCATGCAACAATGTTACTTTCTTATGCAGCAGGCGTTAGATGCAGATGAGGCTAATTTGAAGGAATCTGCCTTAAGTCTATATACACAGGCTGTGGAATTAGCTGTGTCTGTAGTAAGTTAGTTTACATAGTATTTATTTTACTCACACAAAAAATTACTTAAAGAAACATTAAAATAAAGTCACAGTTTATTTTATATCCTGATTTTGGGTGCCTGTGGAAGCAATAAAAATATTTGACGTCCTAATTTGATTAGTTCTCCATGTAACAAAACCCAAACAAAGTACACTTTTGGGAGCTCAGTCACCTTCATCTGTGGGAGTGCAAATTTTATCTGAATCCTCACACATGGTCTCCGATTAGTGAAAATCAGGTGACAATCTACTGGTAATAATGTTTACTGGTAATTTTGTGGAGCCACATCCCACTCATTCACGAATAATTTTCAGTCGGTCGGCATAGTATAGTCAGTATAGTGGGCAGGCGCGTCCCATCGTTGACTACATCATTAACATTAAGAAAGTGGTAGTTATTATTATTTCAAAATAAAAAATAAAAAAACATAATTAAGATATGATAAGTTCATTTTGTTTAAATTAATTAAACAATGTATCATGTAATAATCTTAATTAACAAATTGGGATGTCAAGTAGTCAGTACTGATTCCGCAGAGCTTCCAAAATCTGAAATAAAATAATAAATTGTGATATGTGATTATGTGATTATATGTTACTTAAAATGCTCACTGTTACAATAAGGTAAATGATAATGTTACAGAAAACCAATGACCCTGATATAAAAGCGAAGATCAACAGTGTAGCTCAACAGGCACTAGATAGAGCTGAAGAAATAAAGGGCATCAAGAGAATAGGGGCCTTGTCTATCAATGAGAACACAAGGAGACCAGGTTTGATACATCTAGATCTTACCAAAAACTACAACATTGTTATTTAGTGTGTCTATGAAAGAAAGGATAAAAGGCATGATTTACAACTAAACAGTGAGATGGTCGATAACCTATCTTTATAACTCCGTCTGTCATCTTTCTGATTAAATTAATGCAGGATTCAAGACTGTTTACGTGTCCCGGTACTTGGCTAGGTTCAAATCCCGAGTCTCTTTACAACTTCAATCCTGGTTTACAAGAGTATTGGTGGGATTCTGGTGGCGGGTTAAGTCCAACCTAAACAATTACAGTCCAGTTTTTCTGAAAGTAAAACACAAAAGTCAGCAATTGTGCCTCATACTAGCCATAGGCTCGCTTCCTAATACATAACCAATGAAATATGTGTGACATTACTTTTTTTTTAATTATTATGATATAGGCCTGCGCTTGACTACAACTTGCTTGATATTAAGCAATTATGCGCCTGCCCACTATACCGATTCATTCGTGATAGCGAATAATTTTCGGTGAAAAGGTGGTAGTGGAATGAGGTTCCATGTGGTTAGAAAACTTAAAGGAGCAACAATTCCGGTCCAACCCGTTAATGGTGTCAACCAGGCATTGCAAGGCCGCTTGGCGGTGCGGTTTTGTCTGTCGGGTGCACGGCCGAAGCCTACCACCAGTTAATTACCAGTAAACGACGGGCCGGTGGCGTGGTCGGTAAGATACGTGCTTTTCACGCCGCGGGTTCGATTACCACCCGAGACAAACATTAGTGATGAACATTTGTGTTTGTGTCGAGTCTGGGTGTAAATATCTAGTATAAGTATATATTTACAAAAGAAAAGTATTATAAGTATAGTATATACCAGTTATCTGGTTTCCATAACAGAAGCTCTGCTTAGCTTGGGACCAGATGACCGTGTGTGTTAATGTCCCAGAATATTTATATTTATAAACATAGTCACCTGTTGATTGTCACCCGAGAACCATATGTGGGGATTCAGACAAAATGTGCACTCTCACTGACAAAGGTGACTCAGTCCCCAAATTACCTCTATAATTTCAAGTTATACCTCTTATGTATAATACTTTTGTATTCAGTTGTATCACCAGCTAAACCACACCTCCAAAGAGAACAAAGTGTCCACTTGAAAGTCAGTGGTAAACAAGTCTACTCCGAAGAAGAAAAGGAAGTTCTACGCACAACTTCGAACATTAATAACAATTGTTTCCTACCATTTATGGATGTTGATTTATCTGAGAAGTTTCAATACGCTATACCATTTGAGGATCGGGCCAGTGAATTAAAATTATCCTCAAAACAGGCGAAAGAGTTTGATTGTTGGGTGCGGCCGCATGAAATTTGTACGGATCCAAAGATGATTGTCGGTGAACATCTAGATTGTTTTAGTATTAAACAGACTGTGAGTATTAGCAATGGTTTATGTAGTTTAGACTGTAAAGGCGCAAGTTCGCAGCTGACTCCAGACAGCAGCAGCAGACGACGTGTGATTACGGCCTACTGATATCTATGAATCTAGAATCTATGTGCATCTCTATGAATTTCCATGAAATATCTTCCGCAGCTAGCGACACCTCCGTCGCTATAGCTTCAACCCTTTTTAGTGGGTCTTCTCTCAACTATCTAATGAGTTGAGAGAGTTTAGGCCTTAATCCACACACGCTGGCCAAATGCGGGTTGGTGGATGTCACATGTCCTCGAATGATTAATTCTCAGACATGCTGGTTTCCTCACGATGTTTTCCTTCACCGATATTGAGCAGCGGAAATGAAACAAATCACACAAAGATGTGTGGGCACGACCAGGATTCGAACCCGCGACCTTATTTTTCTAAGGCGAGCCCCGTACCGCTGCTCTATTTCGCTATATTTCACAGAAATACATAGAAGACAGTAGGTCACAGTGACACGTCTGTTGCAGCTGTCTGCAGTATTCTACCATTTAGCACCTAAGCTCTTTTAGTGCAAGTTCCTAGTTCAGCTGAAGTTTATTTACATTACAAGCTATTTTTAGGTTGCATATTTTGGTAGACAATTTAATATTTTTACTTTTGAAAAACAAATATATTTTTAAGAAATTGGTTAAAAAATAATCTCTCTTATTTCAGATAGTATCCGACTGTTCATTTGTAGCGTCGTTAGCAGTAAGTGCGTTGTATGAAAAGAGGTTCAACAAGAAAATCATTACATCCATAATCTATCCAAAGAATAAAAGCAAATCGCCAGTTTACAATCCATTCGGGAAATATATGGTTAAGCTGCATTTAAATGGCGTGAGAAGAAAGGTAAGTAATACAATAATCATTTGATGGATGGCGCTTGACTACAACTTGCCTGATGTTAAGTAATGATGTAGTCTACAATGGAACGCGCCAGCCTAGTATACGGATTCATTCGTGATTACGAATGATTGTCGGTGAGAAGGTGGCAGTGGAATGAGCCTCCATATGGTTAGAAACCTTAAAGGAGCAACAATTCCGACCCACCCTCTCTGCATGGTATCACCAAACATCGCACCGAAACACTGCACGGCTGCTTGGCGGTGCGGCTTTGTCTGGTGGGTGGTTACCAACCACGGCCGAAGCCTACCACCAGTTGATTGTCACCTGATTTGCACCACCCGGGGTCTACGTGTGGGGTTTCAATTAAATTTGTATACCCACAGACGAAGGTGACTCAGCCCCCAAAAGGACGAAGGTGACTAAGCCATCCCTTCTAAAGGTGTCACCACTTACCAGACACCACGACAGAACATGGCAAAGATTTGTATGGCACCGCCATTTGAAAAAGAATCAAAATAGCGGCAAGCGCTGTATTCAAAATATTCAATCTCCTTTCATCGAGAGATATCTATTTTTAACTCACGACGGAAAAGAGGTTTGTTTGACGTGTGTACAAGTTTGTGGCATTGGAACCTTTCTAATTATATATTTTCTTTTACTTTTTGTATCTACAATCAGTCGCCAGAAGAATTGAGCATCTGGCCTATGGCTCACTGTGTTCTTAAATAATGTGATTTTATTTTAATCTTTTTAATCACATTGGTATTACCAAATGATCCAGAATCAAGTGGATATGGATGATTCGTGAGACCTGTAACCAATCGGAAGTGGCATTGGGCTGGCCATATCTGTCAGAGAACTGATAACCGCTGAGGTATGCGAGTTCTTGAGGGGAGACCACATCTTAGCAAACGTAGGTAGGATGCCCTCCAGCTAAGTGGAGTGACGATTAGCGAAAGACAGCCGGCTGTGGCTGGATGCGATAGGCCGAAGACAAGGTGAAATGACGCTTATTAGAAGAAGCCTATGTCCAGCAGTGAATTGCAATAAGCTAATGATGATGATGAGACTTTAAATTTTATTTATTTAAAGTTATATTCCAGGTGATAATAGATGACCGTCTCCCTTACAGTAAGTATGGCCGTCTTCTATGTTCATATTCAAGCAATAAGAACGAGTTCTGGGTGTCTTTACTTGAGAAGGCGTATATGAAGGTCATGGGAGGATACGACTTCCCTGGATCTAACAGTGTGAGTTAAATTTTTACTTTAAAATAGTTCAGTAGTAAATTAAAAGTTCACTCGGTAACATTATTAGTACATACCAACATGCAACTCGTAATAAAACCTTCTACAATGGAATTAAATTTAATTTTGTACAATCACAGTTCCGTGATGGTACATGGATGGAAGGATACATTTAATTCGCAAAGAGGTTATTTTATATTATTAAGTAAAACATAAATACGTATTCTAATAAATAAAGATGGCGATAAGTGTGACAGTTTTTAATTGAAATATCACAAGGGTTAAACTGACCAATAGGATTCCACAAAATCTTCGCTCCTCTCCTTTTGTGCAATTCTATTGGTTGATATTTCTAAGTTTCTCCAATCCTCAGCCTCGATCCGCTCCAATGGACAGGCAGCTTCACAAATGACTCAAACGTATATTTAACTATATTTAGCTTAGCTTGCGGTCGTGGCATCTATAAAAAAATAATAAAAAAATGCGGTTTTCATATAACCTATCTCTGTGCTAAATATCATCCAGTTAAACATCCACATGTATCCATACAAACCTTTGCGTTTGTAATTAGTAGGAAGTTGGATTACAACGGTATACGTTCTGTGGAACTTTACTAGCTGCATTAATGATTTATGTTCCGTTGGTGTTATAAGTAAAAACCTAATAACTAATGACAAATAAAATAATGATTTTAGAACATAGACCTTCACGCTCTCACTGGCTGGATACCGGAACGTTCATCAATACGTAATGGTGAACCAGATTTCAACGCAGATGCCTTATATGAAAAGATAAGGACTCGTCTTGAAAGAGGAGATGTTTTGGTCACCGTTGCGACTGGCCCACTGTCTGATGCGGAGGCGGAGAGGACGGGGCTTGTGGCCACACACGCGTACGCTGTGTTAGATGTTAGACTGGCTAATGTGAGTAGAATTTAATGATACATATATTAAGACTAGTCTCGAAAGTGACGATGTTCGGTCACCGTTCTGACTGACCCACTGTCTGATGCGGAGGCGGAAAGTACGGGGCTTGTGGCCACATACGTGTATGCGTTGTTAGATTGGATAATTTGAGTACACTGTATTGATATATTAGGACTAGTCTAGAAAGTGACAATATTTTGGTCACCATTGCGACTAAACTACTTACTGATGCAGAGGCGGAAAAGACTGGTTTTTGCGGTGTTAAATGTTAGATTGGCTAATATATTAATTAGTGTACTAGGTGTATATTCCTATTTTTATTTTATTCCTATGTTGAAGGAGGCAATAGTTGGTCACTGTCGTCTTGACCAAATGTTAAGATCAGAGAACGAGACTTGTCATATTCTAAATAGTAGCAGAATAGTATGAGCCGTACTTTTGTCTAGTTTTATGTACATCGCTCAGTTTGTAAGACTGCTATAAAACACAAGCGGGTAGATAAGCCGAATGTAATAGTTTATTTTGCATTGAGGCACGCATTCACGCACACATTCTATGCATTTTGCACTACGGTTATACCGTTTAACGAACGGCTAGTCCGAGTATTACAATTTCAATTAGATGACTGTAGGTTAAACAGCTAAATCGCTGAATACAATTTTTAACGAAACGACGTGCATCCATGCAATTTTAATTTTCCTTCTAGGAAGGGCAGTTACTAAAATAAAATGCATAAAACCCACATCATGACGGGAATTATTCAGAATTAAACTTAAACTATGCCCTGAACGAATGCGTATTATTGTCAGACTACACCAATAAATTTCTTTACACTGGCGTGCTAGTGAAATAGGCAATTAGTTTTTTTTTTATTTTTGAATAGGCTGGCGCTTGACTAAAACCTGATGTTAAGCAATGATGTGGCCTACGATGGGACACGCTAGCCCAATCTACTATTTCGCTCGTGATTACGAATGACTTTCAGTAAGAAGGTGGCAGTGAAATGAGGCTCCTATCATAAACCATAAAAGAGCAACAATTTCGACCCATTCCTTAATGGTGTCACCAGACATCGCACCGGAACACGGCAAGGCCGCTTGCCGGTGCGGCTTTGTCTGATGGGTGGGCAATAACCACGGCCGAAGCCTACCAGTTAATTACCAGTAAACATAATTACTAGTTAATTGTCACCTGATTTGCACCACCCGGGACCGGTGGAGACTCAGATAAAAGGTGCACTCCCACGGACGAAGGTGACTCAGTTTACTTTTCCGCCCCAGGGAGTGAAACTATTAAAACTCAAGAACCCATGGTCACATCTCCGTTGGCGCGGGAACTATTCAGAACTAGACCTCGCCCACTGGACGCCGTCGCTACGCTCGTTACTCAACTATGATCCAGACAGCGCTGCGCAGTACGACAACGGCGTATTCTGGATAGACTACGCCAGTATACTCAACTTCTTTGATGTTTTCTACTTGAATTGGAACCCAGAGATGTTTCAATTTACCTATTGTATCCATCAGTAAGTATAATTATTATTATTTGGGTTTGTAAGAATTTATGCATGTTTTATTCAAGTTGAAGATAGATTTATATGAAATTGGGTTCATAGATAATTATATGACATGGATCTCGGTATGCTTCTTTGGGACTTATATGATCATAAATATCACGACTTTTATATCATTCAGTTTATTTTAAAACTAAATAAATACTTTTAAAGTTATATATGGCCAATTCCCAGTTTCCTCTAAACCTAAAATATATTAATATATGTAAGACGCGTGTTATTTTTCAAGTAAATTATTAGAGTTGCACAGTGGCCAGCAGGCTAATTCACGTAATTTCTTGACGCACCGATCAAGTTGCTTTGCAGTTGATAGAAAGAAAGAAAAACATTTATTTACATTTATTTATTTTTACGTCTTACTGCAAAATGGTATTCTTGTAACTGTTATTCATAACCTAAAAGCTAAAGCGCTTGCGTGACGCGAACTTGACGTTAGCGTATGTGACAACAGTTGTCAAAACTACGAGAGCACGAAAAGGGGCTGTTTTGATCGAAACTTAACTGCAACTGCACTGCAACTGACCTTATTTAGTTACTTGAATTGGCCTACTGAATGAATATTATGTATGTAACTATGTCTTCGCCTAACTCAAAAACTAGCAATCGGTTTGCAATGATCCATTTATTGCAAGATTGAGCATCTTTCAACTTAAGTTATTTACTGAGTTGCATCAAAATTAGTTTAGTAATTTTCGATACAGAGTCCGATAATTGACTTTGGAATGATTTTTACCGTTTACTTTCAGGAAATGGGATGCTGGTATAGGCCCAGCGAAAGACGCATACAATATCGGGGAAAATCCTCAGTTTTCTTTACACGTGCAAGGAAAAGGCGCTGTTTGGTTACTTCTGACTAGACATATAACGCAAATAGATGATTTTAGAGACAACAAAGAATATATTACCTTGCTTGTGTATAAAAATGGAAGAAGAGTTTATTATCCGTGTAAGTTATGTGGCTAGCTTTATGTCTGGTAAAGTAAAAAGTAAAGTAACTCTAGTGTTCCACATCTGGACGTGAATAATAAATAAATATTCAGGGACATCAACACACACGGTCATCTGGTCCCAATCTAAGCAGAGCTTGTGTTATGTATATACTATACATATAATACTTTTCTTTTGTAAATATATAATAGATATGTTGGCACATTTACTTCTCAATGCATCGGCTGTCATTTTATACTGTCATCGTGTCCGTCTTTGAAGTAACCTGTCACTCGAGAATGTCATTATGAACGAACGAATGAACACCGAGCGCGGGTGAAGCGGACATCTTAGAATGGCTGACATTGCGTGTTGAACCGTTTTGGCGTACGGTAGTGCAGATGCAATAACGTGTTCGGTGAACGTTACTATTTAATCCAACGTAATCTTAACGATCTGTATTTTACCTGTTAGAATTCATGATTGTGCTATCGAGAGAAGGGAGTGAAGTGATATTTGCTGTAGTTATTTTATTGAAATACCATCTTTTTACCCGATTATTCACGCCTACCTAAAGTTGTCTGCTAATCTTGATATTTTTTAGTCTAAAAAAAACCTTCGAAAGCCTTCAGATATTTACACCCAGACTCGACGCAAACACAAATGTTGATCACTAATGTTTGTCTCGGATGGGAATCGAACCCACGACCTGCGGTGTGAAAAGCAAATATCTTTTCGTAACTATCTTAAAAATTGGTGTTTATGTCTGGGTGTTGAGAATCAGCGGGGTTAGCAATTGCTACTGGAATTTCAATAGCATTAACATTATTTGTTAGCACGCGAATGCATATATAATGAATATAAAATCGATTTTAATTCTTTGTTTTAAAGCTTACTATCCTTTGCAGATGATCCTGAGCCTTACAAAGATGGGATTCGAATCAACAGCCCACACTATCTATGCGAGTTAATCATAGGTGAAGGCAGTGCAGACAAATATACACTAGTAGTATCACAATATGAGAAGAGTAAAACTATATACTATACATTAAGGGCGTACGCTACGTGTCCGTTCACGTTGAACAAACTTGAACTCTATCCGTATAAGAAGATGGTAGGTTTTTGTATGTTATACAGGGTGAACCGGAAACGCTGTATCATTTACTTATTTATATTTGATTCACCGACATTTGAGTATTTTAGACGACCTCGGTAGTCGAGCGATGTAAGCCGTCCGATTGGGCTATACTGTGCCCGGGTCGTGGTCGTGGTCGGTCGAGGTCGCTTTATTTGTGTAACAACAAAAATTTGTTTCGGTGTCTGGTTGGTTGAGGGACTGCCCTCCGTGCCTCGGAGAGCACGTTATGCCGTCGGTCCCGGTTGTCATTTAACACATCTATGACAATCGTTACATGTAGTCAGAAGGCAATATAATCTGACACCCGGTCTAACCATCTCGGCAACTTGTTCCGTACGGGTTTCGAGGTCTGATGGCAGTCGCTCGTATAATTCTGGTAGCTAGTCGCATCAGGTTAGACTGGGAGCCGACCCCAATAGAAATGGGGAAAAGGCAAGGGGAATGATGATGAACGTTTGAGTATTTTATTGGGTTAACTGCTGGCTATAAGTGATAGTGTACATGTGATTGAAATAAAAAAAATGTTTTTTTTTTAGTTAAAAGGCGAGTGGACAGCCCGTACTGCGGGAGGTTGTGAAAACTATAAAACAACTTACCCAAATAACCCAAAGTTCATCATCACGGTACCTGATGGAAGGTCACTTTGCAACCTGGTGGTAGAACTGAAAGGTCCAAAGCAGTACCAACTGGGTATTGACGCGAGGGTCGAGGCGATTGATGATCCGACGATTACTGCGCCGTTTTTGAAGGAAACTTCCGGCCCGTATAGGTATGGCTTGATTTTTTAGTAAACCGTGTTTTTAACCTCCGGGAAAAAAACGACCGTCTGTCTGTGGCATCGAAGCTTGCGAACGGGTGAACTGATTTTAATTTTTTTTGTTTGAAAAGTGAATTAGTTGGGAGTGTTCTTAGCTAAACAAAAGGTGGACGGTTGATAAATTTGGGTAGGTGGTAAATGTGGGTGACAGAAAACAGGGATGACAATCTTTTTGGTTGTACGTCAGAAAGATAATTAAAAATATTGGATACGTGTTTTTCTTTTTTTGGTGTGATTAAAGAATACAGCGTTAAGTTTATACCTCTGTATGACGTAGCGCACTCCCACTCCATAAATTTAATTTCAATGAGAAAGCAAAAAATACGTGTATGATATTTTTTGCAATCTTAATGACGGACTAATTACTATACGCTTTGAAATAAAACTACTTTTTAACGGATTTTATCGCGGTTTGGTTGATTTTGCTTGGGTTTTGGTACAAGTAAATTAAAATCAACTCAGAATTCAAGACACTGTGAGCTCAGTTTGCTTAAATCGGAACGCAACTTAAATATTAATGTTTGAAGGTAGTCAGTAATAATTGTGAATAATATTTTTGGACGTCAAATATCTCAGTCCACCCGTGAACATGAAGTCTGAAAAGACTTTGGAAACGTCGGGATCTAAAATCTAAAATAAACCGCGATAAAATCCGTTAATAAGGAGTTTTATTTCAATGTGTGATATTCGCGTAAATCTAAGAATACTACTATACGCTTTTTCATACCTTGTAGACATCCATATTGTATATGAACCTTTGTATATGAATCGCCGAAACATGCTTTAGCCAAGAAAAAAATATGTGTTTCAATTATTAACCGTGTCTTCTACAGGTCTGGCTACGTAATGCTAGAGCTACGGAACCTACCCGCTGGACGGTACGTGCTCACAATCTCGACCTTCTACCCATCGCAGGAAGGTCCATTTTTCTTAGAACTTCGGTCAACTTGCCCGGTCACATGCGAGGGACGCAACTAGCGAGCGATCGGCAGAAGGAGAGAGGATGATAGAATATTTTGATTTTTAACTATATACAGGGTGGCGATGATTCAATTACATTTGAGGGGTTGTTATAAAATAAAAAAATCGAACAAAGACTTAAAATCTAGTAAAAACTAAAAACTGTGTAAAATTAAAATGAAATACTACATCTTGAGACATTTTTGATGAGTGTAATAGGCCACCCTGTATAGTAGTAGGTATAATAATTGAATTATGTTTATTATTGAATTTAAAATCATGCGACGATTCAAGGAACTTTGCTTTAGATTTTAAAGAAAGTATTTTGTAGATAGATATATATTTTAAATTTAAATTTATATAGAAATAGTATATTCGGGACATTGTATTACTGGTAAGAAAACAAAAAAAGAATGCTTTATTGCTGTTGCTGGCTGATTTGACTTTTATTTTTTTTATATATTTTTATTACAAGGAAGTTGCTAGTCGCTTAGTTGATTAAGTTAAGAAATTAATAAAAAAAAACAAAAGAACAATGTCATAATATATTTTTCAATAGATTAATAATATAGTTATTTACGCCTTGCGTTTCACAGATTTATTATTTGACACTCAATGAAGAGTTTGACATCTCTTAATATAGTTTTTAGATAATGCCGTCCTTTTCTCGCGCCGCCTGTTAGTAAAAGATATAAATTTTAATTATTGAACAAGAGAATTATTAGGTATAACCCGTGTCATTATAGAACTTTTTGTATGACAATAAAAATGAAGTGATGTATTATGATCTGTGCCTCTTAATATGTACTTTAATAATTTATTTACTGGTTACAAAGATGTTAGTTTGCAGGTTAAGCGAGAATTTAATTTAATATTTGTTGTAACGTACAGATTTAGCTAATATAATAATAAAAAAAAGATTAGCTTATAACTTCCGAATGACTGCATCAAATTTAATTAATCTTTTTTGTGTTGTTCGTTATTACCATTTACCGAGCCTATAAACATCCCATAGCTGGGAGCATAAGGCGTTTGAACCTACTGCTTAGGTCCATCTTAAGAGATGCAGGGTGGAAAAAATCAATGAATGAATAAACCACTTTCAATTCTTAAGATAAAAATGAAAAAGTTTTAAGTTAGTTTTTTTTTTTATATACTTGCCACATCTTGGAATCGGACCGAATGTGAAAAAACACTACTTTTAATATGCTAGTCATACGAATAAAACATTAGCAGCAATAACTCTTAAGAAAAATAATCTTATGATTTTTAAAGTGGTTTCCCTTAAGGACCCATTGATTTTTTCCGCCCTGTATAACCAAGTGTTTTAGTAGTGTTTTAGATCGGTACCGTGTTAGCGAAATACCTATCACTACAGAACTCTGTTTCTCAACGGAACTTTTAATTCCCCGTTTTGTGTGGAAGTTTAAATTAATTTAAAAACACGGAACGTCGGCGAGTGACGGACAAAACAAAACGGATACGCGAAACTGCTAATTGCGTTTATGCAAATTGTCTGCAGAAGACCTACTACTGGCATTCGATCCGATATTCGCCGGTTGAACTATTCGAACGCAGTTTTAGTTTACAGGAATCAAAATGTCAAATCAAAGCCTACTTTAGATTGGACAAAATCAACGGACCCTGAAGGGAAACCATTTACAAGAAACATAATTGCAGTCTCCAGCATAAAATGAAATCGTTTGAACCGAAATTAATTAAAACGGTTTTTCTTTGATGTAGATATTTAGATATGTCATTTGAAAAGTCTATTCGTTACAAGTTTTTGCGCTTGTACAAAACCAGGGCGTTCGCTAGTGATACAGGTAATGAAACCTTATGGTGAATATATTTTTAACGATTTAATTTAAAAATTGAATATTTTTTTCTACTGATTTTAATAAATCGTTTTTAACAGCTTATTCATTCGTTATTATCCAAAAATCAATGTTAATTATTTCAAGTGAAAAATGCTTTCGCTTTACGATTAAACCGAAAATCGTATTGAATTGAATAGCAGAGTAAGGCTTCGGTTTTGCAGAAGCTTGCTTTTGGTGGTAGGATGCGCTTATAATTTGAAGAAAATGTATGTATTAATAGGTCCCGGACATTTGATTCTAAACGTTTGCTAAAGTACATAGAACCTTTGTAAAATGTTTGCACACACACTGCTAGAATTTTCAACATTTTACACTTTAATACGTCAACCATTAAATTATCGCAATTTAAGTAATAGTCGCAATTCTGTTATCTAAAATTTTGTTTAGACCCGTCAAATCGATACTAATTTAAACGATTTTAGAGATTTCTGGCGTCTCTTGTGACAAAAGGATTGCGAGCAATCTACTATATAAAAATAAGTCGGGTTTTCCTTCCTGACGCTATAACTCCAGAACGCACAAACCGATTTCTACGGTTTTGCATTCGTTGGAAAGGTCTCGGGCTCCGTGAGGTTTATAGCAAAGAAAATTCAGGAAAAATTTTAACAGAAAAGCGGGAAAATGTTACATAAAACGAAGCCATCTGGTGGCGAAACGGAATTCGCCGGGTTTGCTAGTATCTGATAAAATATAATATTAAATTTATAGCTACACATTATGTTTGTGATTCAAATAAATAATTTGACTTTGCGAGCATCATAATTTGACAAAATTAACTTGATCGATTGTATGATATTTTTAGATTTTTTTAGTTGAGCTTTTTTGCCATTGTTCTTTAGGTTGCGGTCACGCATGCACTCACACATACGCACTTGCTGTGATAGTATTGTATAAGTCAAATCACAGTGTATTATAACATGTTTTAATAATTGTATTCTTTTATAGTATGTTAATAAATGAAATATTTTAAATACACCCTGTATTGTTTTATGTTCTACCTAAACTTAAAATTGTATGTGTAATGTGTGTAATCGATCTGTCTAGTTTTTATTTCAGAATAAAACTTGTGCAATCAATTATTACTTACTAACATGTCCTCGAATGATTGGTTCTTAGACATGCCGGTTTCCTCACGATGTTTTCCTTTATCGAAATTCAGCAGCGGCGGTGTAAGAATTCACACAGACGTGTTTGGGCTCGACTGGGAATCGAACGCGCGAACTTATATTTCTAAGATGAGGCGTGTGCCGCTGCGCCACCGCAGCTCATTCACCACCGCTTTGTGTGGACATTTAGTTAGTAATTTGTTGCAGCAAATAAACTGAAAAAAGGAGCAGAAAAGAGGCTTTACAATTTTTAAGAGCCGATTTTACTTTTCAAATTCAAGGTCAGGGGTTATACAGTTTTTAGTTAAAGAGTTATTTTAGTAGTAAGTTGGCGAACAAGCCTACGGTCCATCTGTAGGTTAATTCACATAATTTCTTGACGCGCCGCGCCCATCAAGTTGCGCTGCAATTGCAATCAAGTTTACGTCTTAGTGCAAAATGGTATTCTTGTAACTGTCATTTAAATAACACATACGCTGAAGCGCTCGCGTGACGCGAAATTGACGCGAGCGTATCTGACAGTGGTTGTCAAAATTACGAGAATACAAAAAATGGCTGTTTTGATCGAAACTTAACTGTAACTTCACTGCAACTTAATTAATTACCAGAATTAGTCTACTGATGGTATGTTTTAATTGCATAAGGACGCTTGCAACACCAATGCTCCATTGCACACTTGCGCGATACCTACCTTTTAGGTGTCGACTAGTATTGGATACCTTACAACCAAAAGTTACTACCTACACTGCGTATATGTAAGGAGGATAATACAACAAAGCTTCCAAAATAATACTGTGTTTTAGGGGCTGAGACACCTTAGTCCGTGGGTGTGCACCTTTAATTGATCAGGTGACAATAAACTGGTGGTAAGCTTCGGCCGTGGTTAGTGACCACCTACCACTAACCTGCCGTGTTCAGGCGTGATGTCTGTGTGACACCATGCAGAGAGGGTGGGTCGGCGTTGTTGTTCCTATAGGGGTTCCAACCATGAAGCCATATTCTTACCGAAAATCATTCGTAATCACGAGTGAATTGGTATACTGGGCTGGCGAGTTTCATCGTAGATTACATCATTGCTTAGCATCGGGCAAGTCATGCACAAGCCTGTTTCAGATTAAAAAAAAGTGTTACTTCCCTAGTCAGACTGCTCATAAAGTGAAAAAATTGCTGTGCTTATCTCCCAGGTATTGAAATCCAGGACCTCTTTTTACTAACCACCACGAATCTACAAGGCAGTATATTCATTAATGTGTTTATGATTAGATTGAAATAGGACAAAACGCAATATAAATGTTAAATTCTCGTTAGAATGAGCTGTAACGTACAATTGTGAACCTTATGTTGTTGTGATAGGGTACTTTCGTTTGCTATGTTGTATGGTGTAATATGCGAATGGAAGCGGGGATGAGTTAAAAGTAAGTATTTTTATAATGTAGCAGTACTACTACGCCGCGCCGTAGCGCAATACTACTACGATGTGGCGCAGTACTGCTACGACAAGTGGTAGTGCAGTACTACTATGACGGAGCGCAGTACTACTACGGCGTAGCACAGTACTGCTACGACGACGTAGTAGTGCAGTACTACTACAACGTAGTGCAGTACTACTACGACGTAGCGCAGTATTGCTACGACGTAACGCGTTACTACTACAACGTAGTGCAGTACTACTACGACGTAGTGCAGTACTACTACGACGTAGTGCAGTACTACTACGACGTAGTGCAGTACTACTACGACGAAGTGCAGTACTACTATAACGTACTGCAATATTACTACGTCTACCCGGTATTATAGATTACGCTACGTGCTACGATGAAAAAATATTAAAAAAAAGGATGATCACGGGTAATAAACGTACTCGCCTTTTGTTCTGCAGCAGATGATGACGGCAAGGAATATTCTTTTCTTGAACAACATACCGTCTTTTGGCATATTTAATATTTTCACATTTTTCACACATACACACAGTGCCATCTTGTCCCAAATTAAGCTGTTATATTTGCTTGTGATATGGATACTAGGAATGGATAAACTACATATATAGGTACATTTTTTTCTTCCAAATATACATAGATATAGTAGATAAATTACACCCAGACACAGAACAAACAATCGTGCTCATCACACAAACATTTGTCTCGGGTCGGAATCGAACAACATTAACAACATTATTTAACAATCTTCTCTTTAAAATACCGATAAAACTGAATTGACGCCATATCTGTAATACTGAAATTCAAGAATGCAAATATCGTTTGGGCTAATTCGGGTTTTAAAATGTTGGTACACGTGCAAGGAAGGTAAAAAGGGGAGAAAACGCGGTACAGAGTTATGTGGGGCAGCTAGTCGTTATAATAAAATTGTTCGATCCGCCAAGCCAAACAAAGTGTGGGCGTATTAATCGCCTATAACGTTTCTGAATAGATTTTTGAACAATCTTTACAAATCGCTCACTTTTTCTTCTCAGACCACAGCCCAAACGTAAATGTTTTATAAGGGTACGCTTCAAAATTTAATTTAGCTTCGTGTGTGCGAATTCTCATTGTTTTTGTAAGTCTGAGCTAGCTGTGTTCAAGGTCGGGGAGTGCCACTTTACTTGTCAATGTTGTCGGCTTAATTGTTTACAACATAGAGCTGTGTTTTAATATATAAGTACATGATTTTGTTTAGTATCTACTTAGGTTGACTTGTAGTTAAATTATCTATAAGTAATCGGTCTTTAGTTAATCTGTTTTGGGATTTTAATGTTTATGTATACCGGTTTTGTCTAGAGTTAGTAAGTGTAGAAAATATGGTGTGAGGTCCTGGGTTCGGTTTCTGGGAAAAGCTGCAGAGTTTATGCGACTTGGAGATGACTGATTATCGAAATGGTGTTTGGCTTTTTCAACGGAAAACTGATTAATAACCAATGAATAACTGTAGGCAAACCACCTTTTGATCACCTAAACTTTTTTTTTTCTAATTTAGATGTCAGACCCTTGCCTCTGGGGCGGTATATTATACCGATCTTGTTGCAACCGGTGCTAAATCAGCTCTGATAGGTGCCCTTAGATTACATTACCCGTGGTGCTTAGTCCATTTTCATGAGGCAATTTTGGACCCCTCTTATTTTCTCTATGCTGTCTCCCGTTTTGCTTGAGGAGAAGTGGACAATTTAACTATCCAACTCCTTCTATTATCTTTCTGATTAAATTCATGCGGGATCCAAGACAGTTTAGGTGTCCCGGGACTTGGCCGGGTCCAAATCCCGAGTCTCTTCACGGCGCTGTTGTCGATCCTGGCTTACAGAAGTAGCAATGGCGGGATTGCGGCGGTAGGTTAACTGGCCCTTGCCGGTGAAAGAAAACATCGAGAGGAAACCAGCATGTCAATGACGTGATATGATGTGTGGATTAAGGCCTAAACTCTCTCAACTCGTAAGATAGTTGAGACAAGACCTTTGCCCAGTAGTGGGACACTAAAAAAGGTGAAGTGAAACGTCACAATAATATTGCGTATGACTCAAATAACGTAAAATTGAAGGCATGATATATCCTTTGCGATTCACCTTGTAAACGATGTTAAACAACTGTGTTAATCTAGATAAATACCTACGCAGTTCTTGCAATTCGCAACCATCATAACAAATTCAAAGTCAAACTACATCTACATTAGAATTGGAAACAAAAGCATTACTGCATATTGTATGAAATGCAAAACGAATTACATTGCTATCCATGTACGTATGTAGCTAGAACTTTATTTAGAATGCAGCAATGAATGATCAAATATTTAAAGTAAGTACCTAGAGATGCCGCGAATAGTTGTTATAGCGAATACCTAGTCGAATACCGATTAATCACAATTCCGTATTGTTGTATAACTCGCCATTATTAATCGATTTATGAAAAGAATATAACGTACGTAGTGGATGAATTTTTTTTTAATTTTTTTTTTAATTTTCTACCCCCGATTATAAAAAGGGGTGTAGTAAGTTTCACGGTTCCTGTGTACATACTTGTTGCATCGTAGCACTTAGATGAATGGGCGAATTTATTTACGTTACCTTAATTTAAAAACTGAAGTGATTGAGATACTAGTTTTCATAAATTTTTAAGAGTCCTGTTTTTTTTTGGTGCCTCAATGATCCAGTGGTAAGCGTGTTCGCTTCATATGCCCGGTTCCTATAATTATCAAACTTCCGTCATTAGTAAACGTAACCTTCCGTTTCCATCCTCCAACCAACGGGGCGTTAACTGGTGTTCCACAAGTTTTTTTTTACGGCTACCGGTGGGTAGCATCCGCAGGTAAGACTGCCCCTCTTTCTTATAGGAACACCGTTTTCAAAATTTCCATACTTTAAGTTTACGGACCGTAGTAGTTAGCCCTCCCATCCGTTAGTAATACACCTTAGGTAATCTTCACAACGGGACGTTTTTTATAGGAACAGATTTGGATGACCGTAGGTAGAAAATGTTAACATCCGTTGCCAAAACGAGGCGTTTTTTTGATATAGGAACCGGGCAATAGTTGCAAGGTCCCGGGTTCGATTATCTTCTAGCAAGAAGACTTTTTGGGCATATGACGGACCGGTGCGGTGGGGTGGTCGGCTTTACACGCCATAGGCCGTGGTTTTGATTCCCACCCGAGACAGTCATTTGTGTGATGAACATGTCTGTTTGTTTCGAAACTGGGTGTGATTATATCTACTACAAGTATGTATTTACAAAAAAAAAAGTAATTACATATACTATGTATCTAATACCAGTTATCTGGTTTCCATAGTACAGGCTCTACTTAGCTTGGGACTAGATGACCGTGTGTGTTTCTGTCCTGGATGAATGGCAACAGGACTATTATTACATAGAGGACCTAAAAACAGCCGGCAAAAGGTGGGTGATATTAACCTCTGGCTACACCTTCCGATAATAAGCGTGACGCTATGTTGTCTGCTTGTAGATGTCATAGTCAAGGGGGCTTCCCCTTGAGCGTTGAAAAATAATCGCGATTATTCGGTATTCGGAAGAGATATCTAGTAATTTCAAATACCGAATAATAGCGAGTATTAGCGACATCTATATAGTGAAAGAAGGTTTATTGCTTAAGTTACAGTTTGTATAGACTGTCTCGCTTTAAGTTTGTTAAGTAAAATAGTAAATGAGGAGTTAATTGCTCCTGAAGTTATTAAAAGATTCTGGGTTTTGGAGGTTAGGTTACCTTCGTTCGTGGGAGTGCATCTTCAATCTCCACACGTGGTCCCCGGGTCGTGAAAATGTGGTCCGAACACACCATTACTGACAACAGGTATGTACCTACCTACCAAAAATAAATTCTCCCTTGTCCTCAGAAATATTGACAAGTTCTACGTTACTCAACTGAACAGCTATTTCGATTTCCAGTTTCCATCTATTTCCAAAAGATAGCCATTGTGTTTGATACTGAAACTGTTTTGTTAATTGTACAAATCTCGAGACACAGCGGTCTAACGACAGACAATTGACAAAGACTGATTGAAGTTCAATTATCCATTGAAACTATTGGAAGTCTTGTTACCATGAGCTTAAGCTAGCTAAGTACTTATTTTATATTGTTAATTTAATAAAGCCATCGGGTAATTACTAGGAAACTTTGCAATTAAAAACAGCGATGTTTGAAAATGGTTCTCCATTTTCAAACTGGAGCGCTGTTTTTAATTTATAATTATAGTAATGATAAGGATAAGAGTATCCTTATAGTTACTATTTTATAAATGTGAAAGTAACTCTGTCTGTCGCGCTTTCACGCCAAAACCACTGAACCAATTTGAATAAAATTTGGTATAGATAGTTTGAAATCCGGAGAAGGACATAAGATAGTTTTTATCCGACTGCGCAAATAATAACAATATAATAATAATATAGCGCGTTATAGGTTCGCAGCTTCAGCTTCAGCTGAATCTTATAGGCCGACCGTTTAACTCGCGAATCGCCATCTGAGGTACAAAGTCATAAAATATTAATTAAATCTCTTAAAGAACTCTTTAACCACAGATAAAAGTAATGTAAGACTATTCGTCACTAATATCCATATCGCTTGAATCATCATCACTGTCTGTGCAGCTTGAGGAGTCAGAATCTTGGCGATAGGCGATACGCGAGTTAAACGGTAGACCTATAATTGCCTATTTAAAAAATGGCAGTTATAGGGACAGAAGTAAAGTAAATTTCGCAAATCTAAAAATTGTCTAACGCGCACAGCACACGGCGGCCGCGCTGTGCGCATGCGCCAGTTATGATATGTCGGTGACGCGAACTTATGTGATTTTCTCCTACTAAAATGTGCCCAAGAAGAAGTATCGCTTCGCTTTAGAAGTCATCACTTCAAAAATCTAAAGACCCGAATTGGGTATCGATAGAGGATCAAAACATTTTTGTAGGTATGGTCTTTACGGTTTGTGAATGAGGCTCCATATGGTTAGAAACCATAAAGCAACAATTCCGACCCTCATAAATTGTGAACACGGCAAGGCTGCTTGGTGGTGCGGTTTTGTCTGGTGGGTGGTCTACCTACTACGGCCGAAGCCTAAAATCATGCAGATAATTTGAATTAGGAATGTGAAAACATTTACTGCTAATTTGAATTAAGAATGTAAAACTGAACATTTATGTTCTTAGGAATTATAATTCTAGTATTCGTACAAAATACAGCTCTAGGTAGTCTGTGCATTTGAATTAAGAATGTGAATGAAAACATTTAGGTACCTACTATGAATTTTAAAAGAATAGGACTGGAAATCCGTCATCTTGGACCGGAATGCGCAATAACTTCACGTTTTTCAGTACGGTAGGCAAAAATGTTTGTTCGATATAATAATCACATCTAGATGAAAAAATAATAATATGTGTCTTATTGTCATTCCAGTAAGATTGTCGTATATTTAGGTACGAACTAAGCGGTGAAAAAGCGGTATTGTAAGTTAAAACGTGTGTTTCTATCCGTGTATAAGTTTGTGGCATCCTAGCGCGTAAATTTACTTACATAGGTAGCTGTATGTAGCTACACACATAAGTAATTTTTTCTACATGAAACACTTTTACATACATTTTAAAATTTTATTTTTGTCTGTGGTTTGATATTTTGTGCTGGCGTTACTTTTGCTTGGGTTTTGGTATGAAGTTAGCCGCGAGTCCAGTTCTGTTCTTATTTGAAACGCATATTACTGATAATTTGAATTAAGAATCTTAATATTTATGTTTTTCTTTTCTTCTTTCTGTGTGGCCTGTTTTTGTCAAATAAATGATTTTCTTTCTTTTCTTTCTATAATCTGTGTTCTGCACCTTTGCGGCACTTTCGTACGTACTTTGTGGTAATATTTCAGCGATCGAGCTACATAAGAAAATGAAAGCAGTGTACAAAATAAACACAGGCCTTATATATCGGTGTATCGTAGTGTCAATGTTGCAAACAAAGCTAATGAGGCGTGCAAGTAAAGCAAAATTACGCGCTCCGCTCCCCCGATGAGAGCAAACAGGCGATGCCGCGCACAACACGTGACTCGACAGTTCTCAGCTTATTGTACCTACTAACTAGCACTTCTCGCTTGGCTTCGGGTGCTATGTGTACTGAAGAATGTACTGTTTTATTAAAGTAGGTGGCGAGAGGTGGATGTCTGAAAAAGGGAAGCCGGAGCAAAAAAGTTCTTACTTAGGAAAATAATATCTCTTCACTACCATCACCGATCGTTCTTACACTTGATGCTATACTTATTAATGTTGCTATTGAAAACTTTTAGGCGTAACATAATATATTATTAAGTACGTGTGATATTGACCATTTTCTAAAGGGAAGCCGACACATTTTGATCTTTTGTTTATGGTCAAAAACTTGAAAAGTATTTTGACGAATTGAAAAGAGGTCGAATGTCGGGAGACCACAGCGTAGCCAAGCCAACCGCTCGACAACTCGAGGCAGATTTTGATAATCTGTGCTGGGCGACGTGTAGTAAAAAACTAATTTAAGAGTTACCTGGTGTACTACCTAATCCAAACGCGGAACTCAAGCTTAGATAGTTATGGACTAATCAAAACTTCGGTCCAAGATTTGAGCCCAGTCAACCCAAAGTTGCGTTTTATATATTTTTCTAACAACATTTCGATACTTCCCTTCATTATTTCGTTAATAAGGAAGCGCAAAATATTGTCTTTCCCTATCGAATAAATAAATAAATACTCAGCACTAATTTATTCAGTACGGTCGTGAAGGCGGTCTCCTATATTAGAACAGTAAAATAACATTGGTTACGATCGCTCCCTACTCTTTATTACTTTTGTTTACACAACGATTTAGTGCGTTCCTTATTGTGAGATTTTAATATTGTCGGAGGAGTTTTCGTAAACGTATTCTTCTAGTACCTCTCCACTACTGGAGGTTGGCCATCACAGCCGAATAGTTGTAGCTGGCTACTCCTGTCTATTCACGCATATTCCGAGCCATGATTTTTTACGTCTGCACAGCGCAGCGTTTTTATCCGTTATATAGTCTGAAATTTTATAATACGCTTTCTTACATAACGTAGATTTTATAATTATTTTAAATTTGTTAATAGTCATTAGCCTAATATTATTTGGAATTTTATTGTAGAAACGTATACACTGCCCCATAAAAGAGTTACTGATTTTGTGGAGTAAATAGGCATTACACGCACATTATTATTATTATTATTATTTTTTTTTTAATGGCTCGGTTGTAGACCATTTGCCAATATCCACGCACATTATTGCTGTCTTTAGTCATATGCGTCGGTACAGCACACAAAAAAAAATATCTATTTTAACCATATATTCAGTATTAAATAAATAAATTAAACAAAAGGTTTTATACGTTCTAGAAAGGTACTGAACCCACTGTTTTTGAGTCCAATTAGCACTTGGTTTGCCCTTTAAATATGTATATATCTTGATCAACTATTTTAAAACAACAAATAAAAAATATCTCTATCTGACTGTTTTGCTGACGGTACAAACTGTTATTGTAAGTATTACTTATGGTACACAAAAATATTAACCACGAGATGTATAAAGTTATTACTAGTATCATAATAGCAGCTCGAAGTTATCTGTCTCCGATAAACGGCAACAGGGCTGTCCCCTATTACATAAGGGACCTAAACATAACCTACTTTGAATGATTGTAAAACATCCTTATTTATTAAGACTGAAAGACAAAGTATCTCATACCATGAAGTTATAAGCAAACATGGAGGTTACACTTCGGAACAAAAAGAGTCAAACACCTATGTACATATTTCTATCTCACTCTGTGGTCATTGTCCTTTAAGTATTATGTTATCTGTGCCTATTTATTTTTCAGTATGGTAGAATGAAAACTTGTTTCTAGTGCAGCGTAAACAAAAAAACAACCCATGTAAAAAATAAAAAAATAAAATTACTAGATGCCCGAGCGATTTCGTACATAGGTACAAAGTATTTCTTACCTTTTGAACTTCCTTAAAATTGTTAAATCACTGATATCGCTATTAAAAAATGGGTGGGTGTTAAAGAAGTGAAAATTAAAGGTTGTATGTATCTTTTAATAGCACATCATTAAAAATTTTTGGGGGTAGGCCATCTTTATCACTTAGGCGTATGGAAAATAGATTACGACCGATTCTCAGACTAACCAAATCTATAATATAAAAATGAATCGCAAGATGTGTTGGTAAGCTCATAACTCGAGAACGGCTGAACCGATTTCGCTAATTCTTTTTTTAGAATATTTCTTGAGGATGGATTTTACGCAGAGAAAAATTTAAAAAACTCTTCCGAAACAGCTTGACCGAATTTTATGAAATCTTATAGGTCGTATTCTGTTTTCGGACCCGGCAGGTGGCACTGCTTTACCGAGCAGGACGACGTCTGCGGGTTCCGCTGGTATAAAAATAAAATTTTAAAAATATCGTTCAAGCCCTTTCGGAAGAGTTTGTTTACAAACACTGTGACTCGAGAATTTCATATATCACAAATATTTTAGTTATAAGACGAAGATTGTTCAAAGCATTGATTTACGGTCTTATTCATAAAAATCTTATAACACTATTTAGTTAAAATTGTAATATTACCCAAGTCCTAGGGTTCCTGTATAGGATCTAAGGAGGCTCCAATAAAACTTACAGGTCCAATCAAGATAATTAGAGCTTTATTGTCCAGGAAGTCCTTGGTACAATACTGTCGACTGCCCAGGCCAGGCGCTCGACACAGAATGTGTTACCGACCCAAGATCACGCCACTCGCGACCGTTATTTTTAAAAAGTGTTGCCATCTTAAAAAAATATTAGTAATGAGTAGAAATCGATTATTTCATTCGTTTTCACAAATTAAATAATCGATTCCGCATACACAAATTCACGAACCCTAACAATCGACCATCCTGACAACGTGTGCGTCCCCGCACACGACCCCAGGTGGAACCCTAACAATCGTGGCCTTTCCTTGGTCAGTAACACACCCTTAACAAGGTTTAACAAAAGTACATGTAAATCACTTGTTCGAATTTCTTATAAACTTACAATTTATTGCAAAGTAATGATTTATAGAGACTCTTTCAGACATTTTATACAATATAAAATTAAAACAATAAATTGAATAAGTGGAAACAAAAATGACTTGTGGTAAGTACAAATATTGCGAATGACTATCAAAATAATATAAACATTAGTGTATAATAAAATGCATTACAAACAAATACTAGAATTTACATTCTCCAAAAGGTATTCATTTAAAATTAGCAATATAGACAATGCCTCAGAACTACTATAGGTATAAATTAAAGGTAATACTTCAAATAATCCATTCATTTACAAAAAATAAGTAGATATTAAAGAATAGGTAAACTTAAAAATTCTATACAGTAAATACTCAAGCAATACAAATACAAAATAAGTAATAAAAAACAAATGAGTATACCTTATGTGACTAACATGAGATACAGAAAAGCTAACACTTCTTAATTATATTTAGCTGATCGATTCGGTTAATTTCTTATTATAATATTAATGTTGGGCCCAAACGATCGATTCTTTTAGGTTACCAACTCGAAATATAGACTCACTGCAAATGACTCAAAAAGACTCGATGTCCTAATGTGTCACCAGCAGTGGCCCATTGCCGCGCACACACCGATCGATTATGTGTGGCAGCGCAGCTGACTCAAAAGGACTCGATATCCTAATGTGTCACCAGTAGGGGCTCGTTGACGCGCACACAACGATCGATTATGTGTAGCGGTGCAGCGGCCCCTTTCACTCAAGTCAAAGACTGATCGATTCAGTTCTTTGCCAACTATGACTTCAATCATGATCAGCACCAATTGAGGCACACAGGACGATCGATTACCTGTGGCCCATTGGGAACCTTTTCTGCATAAAAACTTTCAAGAGATGGACCGATCGATTCAGTTCCACGCTTGATTACAATCAATGATGATGTGTATAGGACGATCGATTACCCATAACACGCCGCATTCTCACTTACATCAAACACGCACCGATCGATTGTGGCGTTTGACCTGAAACAATACAAAGGAGTTTTCTGTAGTGACCAATCCCTCGTAAATAAAACAATACAAGGGGATCAAACTAGTCGCTTTCATTAGATACGCCTGTATCCGAATCAGAATCATTGCCTTGAACTTCTAGGGCAGCGATATGAATCCATGGTCTCATACGGTCTGCTGCGACCGTAGTTGGACGTTTATTTTGCGTACAACCTAAACCTGGAACAGGAGCCACCTTGTAACGGTCGTTACCTAAACTTTCAACAACGCGATAGGGTCCCATGTATGTGGGCATAAGTTTTTTGCTTTGCCCATCGTTGTTAAAACAAGTTTTTGTTATTTTGATCAAATCACCCTTCTTATACAATTGTGCTGGCTTTCTACCTCTATCATGCCTCACCTTTTGTTTAATTTGTTCCCTATCGATCCTATCCTTAACTTCAGTGCGGACATCAGCAGGAAAATCACGGGTTTCCTCTGCGATCTCATTCATAATAGGGCTCAGTTCCGTATTCATGTGGGCACCAAACAATACTTCTGAAGGGGTCCTACCTGTGGTCTTTTGGACGGTGTTGTTGAGCCCCCATTGAATCTTACCTAAGTGGGTGTCCCAATCTTTTTCGTCACAGTTAATGTTTAAGGTTTTCATAGACTCTAAAATAGTACGGTTATACCGTTCCACTTGACCATTAGATCTTGGGCTGGCTACAGCATTAAGTATGTGTTTAAAACCTTTATCCAGAGCAAACTTCTTGAACGCGTGTGAGGTAAAACAACTGCCGCGATCACTAATTAATCTATCGGGAACTCTAAAAGTGAAAAATATATCTTCTAGAACCTTAACAACATTTTGAGTATTTGTATTTCGGACAGGTTTCACGAAACAAAACTTCGTGAACGCGTCCACGATAACGAGAAGATGAGTTTGGCCTCTATGTGATCTTACAAAGGGTCCAAGGTGGTCAACGTGTAAAGTATGAAATGGTACCTCCACTTTTTCAATAGGGTGGAGGTGACCCTCACGAGCAGTCGACTGATTTTTCGCGTAAGCACATTCTATGCAAGCATTAACGTACTTTTTAACGAATTTGGACATCTTGGCGAACCAATAGTTTTTCTTGATTCTTTCTAAAGTTTTCTCAACGCCAAAATGTCCAATGTCGTCGTGATTCATACGACACAGTTGCCACCGTGCACCCTTCGGTACAACCCAACGAATGTCATTCTTATCGCTACCAAGATACCGAAATAACCTATTGTCCTTTAGAACATAGTTCTCCTTTATGTAGTTAAGACCCTTTTCGTCAAGACCACTACTCAAAATATCTCTAATTCTGCATAACTCAGAGTCTCCCAGTTGAAGAGTCTGCAACCAATCATCGCTGCTAATAGACATCACAACTGAGAACTGGTCAATAGTAGTGTCCGCATTATCAACAACGGGATTCCGAGACAAAGCGTCAACATGACTCATTTTAGCACCGGCTCTATATTCTATGGAGCAATCAAATTCTTGTAACGTCAACCACCAACGAGCTATTCTCGGAATTAGATCCCGTTTTAGAAACGTGGAACGCAATGCACTACAGTCCGTAATGATCTTGAAGCTCTTGCCTAACAAATAAACTCTAAACTTCCGTAGGGAAAACACGACCGCAAGAGTTTCCAACTCATATGAGTGGAAATTCTTTTCTTCTGGTGAAGTTTGCCTACTGTAGAAGGCCACTGGGTGAAATGGCTCACTCTGCGCCTTACGCTGAAAAAGGATTCCACCAATACCTATTCTACTCGCATCTGTATGCAACTCAGTTTCTGCTTCAGGATCATAAATGGCGAGAACTGGCCTATCTATCAACTTAGACTTAAGACATTCGAAAGCCTGCTGCTGACTATCACCCCACTCCCAAACGACCCCCTTTTTCAACAATTTGCTGAGTGGGGAAGCTAAACGGGCAAAATCTTTTATGAATTTTCGGAAATAGCTAGCAAGACCCAAGAATTGACGAACGTTGTGTACATTCTCTGGTCTTGGGAAATCTTCGACGCTCTTAATCTTTTCTAAACCTGGTCTAACTCCAGCGGCACTGATCTCATAACCAAGATAAGTAATCTTATTGCTTAAGAAATTACATTTAGCCAGGTTTAAAGTAAGGTTTGCTTTTTCCAAGACCTGCAAAACTTCTTCGAGACGTTCTAGACATTCTGTGGCACTTTTCCCAGAAACAAGGATATCGTCAATGTAAGCAGTGGCGTTACAAATGCGTGCCGAACCTAAAAGGGAATTCATCATACGTTGAAAAACGGCTGGTGCATTCGCTAAGCCAAACGGCATACGATTAAATTCGTACTGACCGTCTGGCGTAACGAACGAAGTCAAATGTCTACTACGTTCAGAGATGGGGACCTGGTAGTAGCCAGAGGCTAAATCAAGCGTGATAAAACAAGCTTGACCTGTTAGACGAGCTATCTCATCCTCGATAATAGGCATAGGATATCTCTCCTTTACAGTAACCGAATTCAACATACGATAATCGATACACATCCTCAACGAACCATCTTTTTTACGAACCAGCAGGATCGGGCTAGAATAGTCTGAAACAGATTCTTTAACTATTCCTGCATCCAGCATCTCGGCGACCATAGAACGCACCTTATCCCGCTCGTGGTGAGACAACCTATAAGGACGATATACTACGGGGCGCTTGCTGCTCAGCTCTATATGCATTTCCGTTGTCTTAGAACACCCTAAATCCTTAAGAGACGCAGCAAAACAATGTTTGTACCTTTTTAATAAATCTAAAAGAGACTGTCTATCACCTTCTGATACCTCATCACCAACACGGACTTGGTTGTC
This sequence comes from Meganola albula, assembly GCA_936450015.1. Lineage (NCBI taxonomy): Eukaryota > Metazoa > Arthropoda > Insecta > Lepidoptera > Nolidae > Meganola > Meganola albula. Next base: position 2,581,678 of record OW388155.1, on the reverse strand, counting down.
ATCAAATTCACCTTTACCCTTGAGAGATGTCTCTGGAACTGAAGATTCAACAAGCCTATTGACAAAGTCTACCGGATCTGCACGACAAAGGACAGAATCTTTTGGAATTTTACAAATGTTAGACAACGGAGTCACTTTTACATCAATACAACCGCGTTTGACATGATAGAGGCCACCAAAGATAAAGTATTATTTATTAGGTTCTCCTGCAATATTATTCTTCACCAGAACACTACCAGTAAACAAAGTATCACCGCGAGCTCTTACCGTTGCACTGCCATGAAGTTCTAGGAGACTAACAGATGTGACTTTAAAAGACAGTTGTTCATCACCTTTGTCAATACCAGACATTGGCAACTCGTCGTTAAGATCAAGAAATTGTAGGTTATTGGCACTTTTGACGGCGACAATGTGACCCTGCTCCGTATATGACTGGCCTATCAATATCGGAGTATCTAGAAATTCATCCTTAACAACCTTACACCTGACTTTTGCACTAACTTCGTCTACACTTATATCAAGTGATAGCTCCCCTAATGACTGTACTAAACCATTACCAAAACCTTTCATTACCGAAGGAACATTATTATGACACAACCCTAGGCGATGACTGACAGATTCTTTTATTAAGGTTACATCACTACCAAAGTCCACAAAGGCCGTAAAAGGGATACCATGCACGTTTACCTCTTTCATATACTTTGCCTTTGGATTTAGGCTCGTTTTGTTACTATCTGACTTAATAAGCATTGTTTTTGGAATATTGTGCACTACCTTAACTGTTTTATCGTCGGTCTTAGCACGACAGCTATCTGAGGTGTGCCCAACTCTACCGCATTTTGAACACTTAATAATAGGTTTGGGACAATACAGAAAACTATGGCCCATTTCTTTACAGTTGAAACAACCAATTAAACTCAAAGTGCTAGATTTTCCGCCTAGTTTCTGCTTAGAGCCGTGAGCAAAATTGGCATTTTCAGTATTTTTATTTTTGTACGGCAACCTATCAACTGTTGGTAAAATGGAATCTTTGTTACTGATTAAATATTGTAGCAGTTGGTCGGGATGAGAGCAACGCAACGCAAGTGCACCAGATCTTAAAGTACGATCGCTCAGGCCATGAATTATGCAGTCTACCGCACGTTTCCCATCGATATCACAGCGATTAAGGAGTGTTAACTTCTCATAATAGTAGACCTCTATTGGCTCGTTATATTTGCTTTTCCTCTTAAGCATCTCCTCCAAGGTCTGGCCATAGTTCTGTTCAAAAGGGAAGGCATTCAATAATTTTTCTTGCCATTCTTCCCAAGTGAAAAGAATCGAATTAAGACCCTCGTACCAGGTTTTTGCCAGACCTTGCAGTTTCTGCATAGCAAAATGAGTGGTGGTCCTATCGTCCCAGCCATACACCGAAGCGCACTCATTTACTTTTTTAATCCAGACATCAACTCGTTGAGTCTTTGTAGAAGGATCGAAGTTAGGAAGGATATTTTTAAAATCTATTTTTTGTGAATGAGTACTTCGGGTAGGAGACCGTGACGTTAGGCCATCTCTCATATATTTTAAAATATCGACAACATCCTTTTTAGATAACGAAGGGCTACGTGACCTTTTTGTTTGTCCCGCGTAGACACGTGGCTCTGGCTCTCGCGATGCTCGATGTTCCTCTTCGTTTCGGCGCGGCGAGTAACGGCGAGCATGACGGCTTGCTATATCTGGATCGCGCAAGCTACGCTCGCGAGGCTCGCTGACTCGATGCGATGATACCCGACGGCAGGCACCGGCTCCACGAAGTCGTTCGCGCTCTCGCTGCACTTCGCGCTCCAGCATCTCCAGCCGCTCAAGGCCGTGCTCGTGCTCTCGATCACGCTCGGAGCGGCTACGGCTGCCATGCCGGATTCGGCTGCGACTTCGAGATGCAGCATGCCGCGCAGGAGTCTCACATTGCCGACTGGTCCGATCAAGAGTTCGACTCAGACGGCCAGAGTCATCCATTTTCTGAAAAGATCGCGACGCATGGCGATCGCAAAAACAATGCCTTAATTAAATAGCCAAACTAAAATTCACAAAGTTAAGAAAAAGAGGGTTTCTATCACAAAAATTTAATATATCTCAGTAACGGTGCGTCTTACGCAAAAATGGAGTAGAATTTCAACCCCCTTTAAGAAACCCCCACACAAGCAGTACCTCTATATAGTAACATAGAAAAAGAAAGAAAAGAAAAGAAAGTATAACGTTATGCCCTCGGCAAATTTTGTACAATTCTATTTTTGTAAATGGCGGCTAAGGATACCTAACTGCCGTAAATTATTGCTTAAAGTTAGGTTTGATTATCTGATGGTAAGTATGAGCTACAACAATCAGGCATTTAAATGTAAAAAGATCGTTAAAAATTGGGCGCGTACTTACGTTTTTAAAGTCAGTTGCGTATACCACTTCTGAAATGTAATATTACCCAAGTCCTAGGGTTCCTGTATAGGATCTAAGGAGGCTCCAATAAAACTTACAGGTCCAATCAAGATAATTAGAGCTTTATTGTCCAGGAAGTCCTTGGTACAATACTGTCGACTGCCCAGGCCAGGCGCTCGACACAGAATGTGTTACCGACCCAAGATCACGCCACTCGCGACCGTTATTTTTAAAAAGTGTTGCCATCTTAAAAAAATATTAGTAATGAGTAGAAATCGATTATTTCATTCGTTTTCACAAATTAAATAATCGATTCCGCATACACAAATTCACGAACCCTAACAAAATGGACTTTGTCTCTTACTTACAAACGAATTATAAACCTATTTTAGCTTTAATGAGCTTAATGAATACAGGGGTAATATATACCTAAATATATAATAATGTTTGTAGGTAGTCAGTAATAATTGTGATTAATATTTTTGGACGTCAAATACCTCAGTGAACATAAAGTCTGAAAAGACTTTGAAACGTCGGTATCTAAAATAAACCGCAATAAAATCCGTTAAAAAGTAGTTTTTATTTCAATGTGTGATATTCGCGTCAATCTAAGACAATACTACCTAAATATATGGTTCAAAGTGTGGTCTCCATATTTACTTAGAATTCCAAGCTCATAACGACGCGACGGCTCTACGCGGGACGCTATTAACCTTAGGAGGTTTATGTTTCTGAGGCAGATATAAAACCTCTTTCTTTGAACGACGATCATAATACAAGTTTATTTAGTTCTACCAAGATACCATTAATATTATGGACTTTAGCTGTCTCGAACTTATAAAAAATATATAAAGTTACAAAATCATGTAAATTTAAATAGCAAATTTAATTATTTACTCTAGGATAACGCATTTTTTTGTGAACAGGTTTAGGTAGGTAAGTATTAACACAGAATCGTCAACCGTCCGCTGAGATAATTAAAAACTGAATGTTTCTCAGAATATTTAAATTTCGAACCCATGGGCCCTTACACCATAGATTTACGGTCTTATTCATAAAAATCTTTTAAGACTCTTTAGTTAAAATGGAGTTAGTCTCTTTCTTACTAGTATAAATCTCAAGATGACAGACAAAGACAAACGTATTATAAACCTATTTTAGCATTATTGACGGCCCGGTGGCGTGGTCGGCAAGATGATTGCTTGTCACGCCGCAGGTCGTGGTCGATTCCCACCCAAGTCAAACATCTGTGTGATAAACATGTTTGTTTGTCTTGTGTCTAGGTGTAATTATCTATTTATAAGTTTAAAAGTATTTACAAAAGTTGACACAAATTTTTATTTAGACTCGCGTCTCAAAATAAATAAAGCATATTTTCATTTTCATTATATGCGGTCACCTTAAAAGAAAGGCAAGTTGTGGTCAGGCGCAAACCTATTAAAGGATAAAAACCCGGTCAACTGACTTTGATAAAATTGAAATAGGAATAATTTACTTAAAAAAAACTATTAAAATCGATCTGTATTTAGCGCAATTATCACACACAAAAAATATTCAGTCGAAATGAGAACCTTCTTTTATTGAAGTCGGTTGAAAAATACATAAAAACATCCTAAATACGCACATCTAATCACATAAATTGATAATCTCTTCTGAAGTCTGATAATAAAAGCGGTAAATACGAAAAATACCTTTATCACACCGTGAATTGTATTAATATAATACTCCATAAAAAGATAGATATATTTAAAGATAATATCCAATGATAAATGATGTCCTTAATTTCGTTTCCACGCGTGAATAAAGTGAAAAGCAAAGGGCTATCCATTTTGTACCCTTTTCGCTGTCGACAAAATGTTATTTACTTGAAAGCACTCCAAAATGGAGATCTATTAAAGGGAGAGTATTGTTTAGTTAAGACTCAGTATAAAGGTATGAAATGCTTTCTTATTATTTCTTAAGTGGATTCTATGATTTTGATCTTAAGGCTTTTCATTGCTGAATCTAACAGGGCCGGGTATAGGGGAGGACAACTGAGGCTACAGCCTCGGGGCCCCACAATAGAGACCGGATAAAAATTTCGAATTCAGACTATTAAACCACTTCAAAATAAAAATATAAAGCTTTTATTGCAGTCCAATTATACATTAGAACCTGGTTGACCAAGCTTTACTTGTTTTTTTTGGAAATAATATTAAAGGGCTTCCATTAATTTTAGTATTTCTTACAAAAAGAAAGAAAAATATCTATCTGTCATTCGAATCGCCCTATCTCTCAAGTTTTCTAAAAATGCAACCTAGCTAGATCGATGAATCGCCCCTGGAACCCCCCACATGTTAAATTTCATGAAAATTGTTAGAGCCGTTTTCGAGATTCAGATTATTTAAATACAAGAATTGCTCGTTTAAAGGTGTTAGATAATAATTCACTATGTTAGCGACACTAGGCACAGCCTGTGGCTAGCAATAAATCTACATTTATTACCTAAAACTTCAACGAAGTGCCAAAAAAGTTATTATAATTACATTTTTTTTAAAACAGAAACTAAAACATTTAGTTATAAATAACAAGTACTTTATTAACTTTTTTTTTACGTGATTCACCTTTACAAAACATAAATGTTGTTGTACATGAATAAAAATAATAATAGTTACCAAATCATGCGTCGTAATATTCTTTCACATCTGTTTGGCAGCATAAATATTTTTGTGTTAGCAGCATTTCCGCGTTGGATCACATTTCTTGACGCGCCGATCAAGTTGCGGTGCAGTTGCAATTAAATTTATGTCTTAGTGCAAAATGGAATAAATTCTTGTAATTGTTTAGCTGTCATATCTAGTCTAAAGCGCTCGCGTGACGCGAACTTGACGCGAGCGTATCTGACAGCGTTTGTCAACATTAAGAAAAGGGCTGTTTTATACGAAACTTAATTGCAACTGCACTGCAACTAAATTTATTTAATAATGTGGATTAGCCCACCAGTGTTTACGTAATTAAATAAGTTCACTTGCAATGCAGTTGCAGTTAAGTTTCGATCAACACAGCCCTTTTCGCATTCTCGTAATTTTGACAATCGCTGTCAGATATGCTCGCGTCAAGTTCAAAACAATTACAATAATACAATTTTGCACTAAGACGTAAACATAACTGTAACGCCGTAACTTGATCAGCGCGTCAAGAAATTACGTGAATTAGGGCCCTGATCCTTTGCCCTTGATACGAGTCTGCCTTGATCACATGTGTTGTCAGCTAGGCGTTTCTACAACACACGCACTTTAACTGATTGTTTGATAATTCTGAATACGTCTTCGAATTCGTACGAAACCAAAAATTAAAATGTAGTTTCCGTATTTGTACGTCACGAACCAGTAGGTAGGTAGGTATTATAGTTCTTGATTGAGCTGTTAAGAGTACTTTTGTTTATCAATAACCGTTATTTAAACAACTTCCTAAATCAAAACGGATTTCATTTGTCTTTCTGGAAGGTTCTATTAATCAAGTTGCTAATTAATTTATTACAATGTTACATAACAAAGGATCCCATCCATCACAGTGCGTAACAAGTCGCAAAATATTGTCCCATTCCTTCGGAGGTATACTCTTTTACGTGTTTCGTTCGATCGGGCAATTGACAATCAATTGACAATTTAATACGTACTAATGGAGCAGCCAATCATCCTGCCCCTATAGCTTTTCCGCTTATAAACCCTCGACTAAAGACCCCTCTTTATAGGTTTGAGGTGTATATCTTATAGTTGCGTTCCGATTTAAGCAAATTGAGCTCACAGTGTCTTGAATACTGAGTTGATTTCAAGACACTGTGAGCTCAGTTTACTTAAATCGGAACGCAACTTAAAATAATATTGTTTGTAGTCAGTAATTTGTGATTAATATTTTTTGATCGTCAAATATATCAGTCTACCCGTGATTTCATGAGTCTGCAAAGGCTTTGAAACGTCGGGATTTTAAATCTAAAATATACCGCGATGAAATCCGTTACACAGTAGTTTTATTTCATTGTGTGATGTTCGCGTAAATCTAAGAAAATACTAGTTTTATACGTGTTAAAACATATAAACTGATAAGTATCGAGTTGATTGTTACAATAAATTAATGTAATTGCACTCGATATTGCAAAATTAAATATTATTTATATTTTTGATTTTCACACGGTGTAGGGCAAATAATTTTACACTTCCGTAAATGGTTCGAACGAACAAATATTATAGCAGAGTAGGGCCTCCGCATTTGATAAGATTTTAATTACCTACTTGTTTTCCGTGAGTCGGCTTATTTGAGAACATCGTTATAACGAAGTTTTAAATTTGATTTCCTATAAGAAAGTACTTGTCTATTATTTAAACAAGATTTTAATTGTGCTAACAAACTCAAACATTTTACTGGAACTTTGATATTTTGAATCAGAAAATACAAACTTAATAACGTAACAGGTAGTAATAGACTAATTCAGCATTCGCAATAATTGTTAGGATGCGATTATTTTATTAGCATATTAGCATCTCACAAAATAAATGTAGTTGCGAAATTGTGAGAAATAGGAAGCAAATTTACCACTCGCTTTATAGGTCTACATCTTTTGCGATTTATGACGCAATATATCTCTGTTTCTCGTAAACTTAATTGAGATCGTTTGTGTGTGAAATTATTATCTATTTCGCATATTAGCAAAAATAATGTACATCATTTCAGCAATAACAATTAGCGTGCTAAGATCATTAATTCGCATGCTTATGAAATATATACATAATCGCATTAATTTACCATCACTTTCACTAGTGATAAGAATAAAGTCCTTGAGGTAGATCCACCTCTACGTCCCGCTGCTAGGTCTTTTCTCTACTATCTTAAGAGTTGCAGTTGCTGTATGTCATATGTCCTCTAAAGTTTAATTCTAAGACATGCCCACGACTTAGGATCAAACAAAATGCCTGCATTTCAAAAGCACACCGCTGTTCTCTTTAATCTGAAGTATGAAGAGTAAAAAGTTGAAATAAAACTACTTTTTAAAGGATTTTATCGCGGTTTATTTTAAATTTTTGATTTGATTTTTAATATATTTTTTTTAAACCGCGATAAAATCCGGTAAAAAAGCAGTTTTATTTCAATGTGTGATTAACGCGTAAATTAAATACAATACTATGAGTAAAAAGTTTATTAACTTTTCTATTAAAACAGTAACTAAAACATGATCATTAGCCTCCACACTAAGATACCCTATGTCGACGTCTTTTTCGTCATAAAAGCTTATTTTGGTCCACGGCTGAACAAAGGCCTCATTTAAAGCACGCCACTGACAACGATCCGCGGCTACTCTCATCCAGCTCCTACCGCTAACTTGCAGAGATCGTCACTCCACCTAGTCCTAAAGCATCCTCCACTACGTTTGCCAATCGGTGGCTTCCAACTCAAAGACTCATTTACCCCAGCGGTTGTCGGTTCTGAGGTAGACATAACTAGCCCACTGCCACTTCAGCTTACTAATCTGGAGTGTTCTCTGTCGGATCTCTTAATTGAATATGATATAAATACAACGGTGAGATATTAACACCTTAACGAAACATCTACAGGTTGTTAAGTAAACTTAACTTCAAAAACAACAACCACCTGTCCGGATTATTATAAATCTACCCAAAATCCTAGTCAAACATTGTTTAAGCCGTATAATGTCTGCGGCCATTGTTATCCCGTAGTTCACTGAATCAACACGCCGCGTGCTATTTGTTTTCTACTCAAAGGTTCAGTTCGTTGAACTGTCAAGGGAGAACTCAGTGAGTTCTACTTTGTATGAAACTACTTCAGGTTAATAGCTATCTTCCGTCAGCGGCTTGGCGTCACGAAAAGTATAGAAAATATCACAAGATATTCCGATCAGCTGTAAAGATTAAATTAATTTGAACAAACATTATTAATTCGGCAAAATTTTCGTGGAGTAGGGAGTTTGATAAAATGTTCTCAAATATATAAAATATATCTATTAAAATGCAATAACAAGAACAGAGTAAGAACTGGATGTGAAAAGAAAAATAGAAAGAAAGAAAAACATTTATTTGACAAAGACAGGACATACAGAATCAAATAAACCATGAAAAAAAAAACAAATAAAACAGCTAAAAAGAAAAAAAAAACCAAAGAGTAAGTGTGACCCATCAGTGTCAACCGCGGAAAGTGCTCAGTGGCATGCTTTAGAGAAGCAGTAGTGGACTGGAATAGGCTGATGAATTGACGATGATGAAAAATTCAAAAAATACTTAAAAAGGTTGGAGAGAAAATATTAATAATGTATAAGTAATTCAGTCAGTTCAGTCATTTGTAGGACTGTATCAAAAACGAAATCTAAGTATAAGTGAATATATAGGTACTGGTGAACCGCCATGGGTTCATAGGAGTTAATTTCTTTTTATCTAAATATATAAAAGAAGAAACTGACTGATTGACATATCAACGCAGAGCCCAAACCGCTGGGTCTGGAGACTCCAAATTTGGCACATAGGTTTCTTATGGGGTCTAGGGGTGCACTAAGAAAGGATTTTTCAAAACTCACCCTTTAAGGGGGTGAAACGGGGTTCCAAAGTTTGTATGGAGAAACAAGATTAGTGAGATCAATTTCGTAGATTAATATTAAATTTAATTTTGAAACATTCGTAATCGTGCAGAACCCGCTTTTTGTGATTCATAAGGATGAATGATGGCACAGATGTCACTGTGAGCGTTTAAAAATACTGATCGCTGATTGGTCGATCAGATGTGTTGTCAGCGTTTTTTCTTTGCGTTCGCTACAGTTCAAAATGGCGGTCGATTGTAGTGTTAGCTCGTGATGTCAAACCACTCTTTCCAAAATCTAATATTCGTTAGTTAGTGCTAAATTATAGCATGTTATGGCCCCTAATGTACGTAAAGACGATTATAGAATATTAAACTTAGTGAATGCCGAGTGTCTGTGAAGGTTTGTGAAAGATACACTTGCCGGCACCAGCACGCCTTCTATCCACAAAACTCAAGAGGGAAGACTAGGAGCTTCTAGGTGCTTGTGTATATGATCAGTTGAAGGCCTTTTCAATTTCTACAGTTGGCGATTTACTTGAGTTTTTGTCTCTGCCATTTTTTAGGTTTTTATTAAAAATCAAAACTATATTAAGAACGCAAGTTCACTCCTGGTGTATAATACTATGTTTACCATAAAAATTGCATGGTGTAAACTTATTTACGTTTAGTTCATGAAATTGTTGATAGATGGCGTTGATCAATTTGAAGCTATTTACGGTTCACCAGGTATGTACTACATATCAGACTGAAATGTTTGTGGGTCAAAAGAGGTTGTATTATGACACTACAACTCATAAACTGATGGTTTGAATATCCCAGGTCCATTAACATTACCTATAACCTATCGTAAAACTGATATAACTAAATATGTCGTTTTAATAAAACATTTAGTACTAGGTAATACACAAGGTGAACCGAAAAGGGTATGTCATTCCTTAATTTCTAAGTTATTTGAGCCTTATGCAAATAGTATTGTGACGTTTCAATATTAATAAATCTGTTATAAAAAAAAAAATCCCAAGAAAATAAATATATTATTTTTCATTAGGTCAAAGGAAGTTCAGAAAAACAGCTGTTAAGGTTGGGCGAAGCAACATTTTTGCAAATAAAAAATCGAATCAAAATATAATGAATTTCTGACTTCACATCACTTCAACCCTTTTTAGTCTCCCACTGCTGGGCACGGGTCTTCTCTCAACTATCTTACGAGTTGAGAGAGTTTAAGCCTTAATCCACACACGCTGGCCAAGTGCAGGTTGGCGGACGTCACATTTCCTCAAATGATTAGTTCTAAGACATGCCGGTTTGGGTATTTGGGTACAAGTTTGTGGCATCTTAGCGCGTAAATATACTTAGGTATGTAGCTACATACAGCTACCTACCTAAGTAACATTTTCTACATAAATCACTTTTCCATACCTTTTAAAATAAATGTAATGTCTGTGACCAAGCAAAAGTACTGTTAGCACAAAATATCAAATTTTGTGCTAACGGTACTTTTGCTTGGTTTTTGGTACGGAGTTAGCCGCGGGTCCAGTCCTATTATTATTTGAAACGCATAGTACCTACATCACACTCTATCGAATCGAATACCATCGATTCGGGAAAATTACCAATTCGCGACTCATTACCGCACTCCGTAAATATTAATTATTCATTTCGGTAACAGTTTCAAACTACCCTCTTACGTGATTAATACTGCTGATTAATATTGCCTTTATGAGGGTGTCTGGTTCAACGATATTGTGACTTATTTGTTGTAAGTTTAGGTTTAGATTTCATTGTTAAAGGTTGTAGCGTCTATTTCCTGGGTCATTGGTTGAGACATCTGTATATCTGAAGCATTATTTTAGTCGGTTAGAGTAACATTGGCAATCACAGTAATGGATAGGTTGGCCACAGAGTAAAAAATGCAAGTAGTGTAATGAATGAAGTACCTATGTTAGCTTAGTATCTGTTATGACCTAAAACCTGCACATTAAACTCAATAATCAATAAGTATGTATATGATTGTTCTATAAATTATTTCAACCGCCTATAAATCCAATATCAATTCCGACTACAATGTGTCGCGCGCTTTCTCCAAAGAATGACTTAAAGAAGCCATAAGAGCCAATCAATCACTCCGTTCTGAATGAACGAGCAAGTGTTAGTAGATCTCGCTCGTCATATCTGCAGTCGCTACTCTTGCGCCACCTTCGTCATCCAATGTTGTCAACACCTACGCAAGATCTTGTGCATAGTATTATTACTAGTACCTACCTGAGGTATAGCGCAGAGCAGGGGCGGCGCAGCAGTACGGGCGGTTAGATTCCCGGTCGTGCCCACACATCTTTGTGTGAATTGTTTCATCTCCGCTGCTGAATACCGGTGAAGGAAAACATCGTGAGGAAACAGCACTTGGCCAGCGTGTGGATTAAGGCCTAAACTCTCTCTTTACTCGTAAGACACTTGGACACTACAAAGGGTCAAACTGAATAACCGAGATTGCTTGGTATTTTTTTTGTACCTGGCAACGTTTTCCCTAAGTCGAACCTAGCTGGATAAATAAATAAATATTCTTTGAAACCCCTAAATATTAAGTTTCATAAAAATCGTTGGAGCAGTTCCGAGATATAGATTGAGTAATTGTATTTTTGTATTATTTTTGTATTATATGTAATAATTTACTATTTTTATTCTGAAATAAACTTGCGCTTTACTACAACTTGCCTCATGTTAAGCAATGATTCGGCTTCCCTTTTGGACGGGCCGGTGGCGTGGTCGGTAAGATACTTGCTTTTCACGCAGGTTGTGGATTCGATTCCCACCCGAGACAAACATTAGTGATAAACATTTGTGTTTGTGTCGAGTCTGGGTGTAAGTATATATAAGTATATATTTACAAAAAAGTATAATATGTATAGTACATACCAGTTATCTGGTTTCCATAACACAAGCTCTGCTTAGCTCGGGACCAGATGACCGTGTGTGTTAATGTCCCAGAATATTATTATTATTATTTTTCAGATTTCCACCCTTCGTTACTGGTATGTATAGGCAGCGAGGCGACACTTTAGCCTTACTATTAGTGCCTCAGAATATGGATCATTTTAAGCCCACATAATTTAACTAAAGAGTGGATCCCTTTAATTCGGGTCCAATGGGTTGACTGTTGCTGAACAATAGGTCGGTAATCCACTTAGAAAGGCTGAGGAGTTCAATAAACAACTTCATACGAGCGAGATAAAGAGGTCATACACACGCAGAAGGTTAAATTAAGGATAGTGTTAGTTAGGGATGGGTCTATACTACACAACAATATTACTAGTATACCTACCATGGACCGGTGGCGTGGTTGGTAAGTTACTTGCATTTCACGCCGCAGCGCAGATCGTGGGTTCGATTACAAATGTATGTACCTACAGACTATGGTCTTTCAATTCGTTATTTCTACAAAAAAAAATTGTGTGCTCGTTGCGTTTGCGTTCGCGGGTTCGCGTGCGTGCGTGCGTGCGTACATAAACCATGCGTGCATGTGTGCGTGTGTGTGTGGGGGGGGGGGTTGTCATTAGCATCGTAGCCTCCAATTTTGAATTACTTTTTTGTTTGCAAACCGAATTAGTGGGCTGTGTTCTTTATTCGCTAGTTAGATATCTACAAAAAATAGAGGTCGGGGGTTATTAAATTTTTAAAGAAGTATGTCCACATGACACGCTGCATGCCTGGATGTACTATTTTATTTTAATAGTTTGTGACAAGTGTAAGTGACAAGATGTCGGGCATTATCGCACTCGCGTTGTATACCTACATAGGAATGTTCAAAATATTCTGTAAACAAGGGTATGTTTGTATTGCTAAAACTTCAGAACGGCTTAACGATTTGGCAGATTTTGGGTTTGAATTGTTGGTCTAGAAAGGATTGAAAAGTGAAGAATACGTGGTACAAAGTTCGACGGGGTAGCTAGTAGAACAATAAGAGTTAGATGTTGTCCCTTTCCACGTTGATTCCAGTTAAGCGTTATATAAACTTTGTTTTGAGGGAAACTTCGTAAATTAATCACTCGATGTCTAAAATTAATGTAAGAAAACAAAAACAAGTCGACTGCTGTTCGAAATTTAAACGTACCTATAATAGGTAGCGTAAATGTACCTACCAATAGTGTGATATTGCATTAGAATATGGCGCGAAAATTATTGGGCACCACCATTTTGATTTGATTATATGACAAGAATAAGTTCACGTTATTATGTCACCGTAGCCTATGCCACAGGCCTTGTGGACGCTTGCAACACCACCAGGCACGGGAGCTATACTTACAGACAAAAGTGTGACCGGAATGGAAGTTATTTATTTATGAAAATTTTTGATGGAAATTATAGATCATACATTTGATAGGTCAAGTTAAATATGATGACATATGTGATTAGCATAAATTTGTTCCAGTCGAGCATTCCAAAGTCAACTAAAGCGTTTTAAAGGTAAATGTCAATGATAAAAAATCATTGACACATGGTACCTACTTACCATAGACTACTTTGAGTACTCTTACCTACATATCCAACCGTCCATTTTGGGGGCTGAGTCACCTTCGTCCGAGAGTGTACACCTTTAATTGAATCCCAACACGGTGGTCCCTGGGTGGTGCAAATCATGTGACAATAAACTGGTGGTAGGCTTCAGCCGTGGTTAGTGACCACCCAGCAGACAAAGCCGCACCGCCAAGCGGCCCTGCGTGTTGCGGTGCGATGTCTGGTGACTATGCCGAGAGGGTGGGTCAGAATTGTTGCTCCTTTAAGGTTTCTAACTTTATGGAGGCTCATTCCACTGCCACCTTCTCCGATAATCATTCGTAATCACAAGTGAATCGGTATACTGGGCTGGCGCGTTCCATCGCAGACTACATCATTGCTTAACATCAGGCTAGTTGTAGTCAAGCGCCAGCCTATCAAAGAATAAAAAATAAAATGTTAATTCAATTTTTGTTTCCATAGACACACATTCTTTATTTTTTACATATTTAAACTAAAAAGGTTTGATATATATACCTAATACTATTTTGATGACTTTCTCGCAGCATTTCTATGGAAACCTTTAAAAAGGTCGACTCCCATTGATTTATGCCCCCTGATTTATTTTAACTATCAAGTAACATAAAGATTGGTGAAGCGGAAGTATGTGGCCCCATTCTTCTTACTATTGATATTTCATGGAGATAAAATATATAGAAGAACTATCTAGTAACGACTTTTTGGTAGAAATTTTTATTAAGCTGAATGCTCTATGTATACTTTAAATAACTTTGAATATTTTCAGATTAAGTATCAATGGTCAATTTAAAGATGTATAGCCACCAGCGCACTGGGCAGCCTCGCTAAGGTAATTTTACGGCCTCTACAAAAAAAACTTTGTATTTTTGTATCTTTGAAAATCTTTGAGTCACTACCCCTTTATATTATTGAAAAAAAAATTAAAAAAGAAGGAAAGTGATATAAAAAAATAGAAGAGCATGAAAAAGTAAGTACTTATGTAAGTAGTTAAAAAAGTTAAATAATTTTCTACAAATTAATCTGATTGATTCGAATTTTGAATTCCTGCTGACCTGGCTCTTGTTGTTTCGAGCAGGCTAATAAGTTTTTAATTTTCGTTCTATTTTTGTGATGAATACACTAAGCAGCACAGATAATATAATACTATCTATGCAGTCTACGGATATGCGTCCTTCCTGAAACTGGTACAGGGATTGCTGGGCACGGAGTCACTGGCTTGATAAGGACGGCGCGCGGCGCTCAATTCCCGTTAGTTCTGGCAGCCAGCGCCGGCTTGCCTTCAATTATCTACACGACGCCAAAAACAAGTCATCGCTAGCTTAGTCTAACCTTTGCTGTAGCGACAGAACTTAAAATTATTATATAACTTACTAAAGAGGTTTTATTGTGCCCGGGTTGAACATATTTTTGAAGTGAAAACTTCTTTAGCGGCGTTGAGCACTTTTTCTGTAATGGGTATAAAATCTTAAACTCGCGTCAGGACACGTGACCTGATCGAAAAAGCGTAAGACGGATGACGTAATATAAATTGTCATGTTTGTGTACGATAGCGCAATAAACGAATATTGTATTCTACCACATAAATGATAGTACTTTTATACTGATAAAGCAATTGGTGCAAAATTATTCCCTAACCATTCCAAAATATCAAACATGCTCAACGTTAATAATCAAGTTTTCACTTCTGCCGGCACTCCCGGAGTGCAACCCGTCTTTTTTTTTAATTAAAAACATGCAATACTAGTGTCAAAATATTATTTCTATATCTTTTATTTCTACAAAGGACGCTTGTGACCTTCCATTATACGTATATTATTGGCTAAAACAGCCACGTCCAGATAATATCAATCACGTTAGTCAGCGGTTATAGCCGGCTCTTAGTAAGAACCTCTTACGAGTTTGTACAAATTGATGCCTTCATTGCAACCGAACTAGATCCCGATTGGACTTGGTCTTAGCCTTAGCGACTATTCCGACCTTCCAAAAGTAACATGCTGTGGACCACGTGTGATTCAGATTGAAGGAGTAGGTACATACTCTCACAGACGAAGGTGGCTTAGACGGAAACTTCAACATTATTGTTATTATTATATTTTAATGATGGCTCGCGCAGAAATACTTCCGCAATTTGACCCGTGTTAAGTGTAAATTAGTTTAAAAAAATGCCGACGTCCAATGACGCCATTATAACTTGACGGGCATTATATATTGACGGGCCGGTGGCGTGGTCGGTAAGATACTTGCTTTTCATGCCGCAGGTCGTGGGTTCGATTCCCACCCGAGACAAACATTTGTGATGAACATTTGTGTTTGTGTCGAGTCTGGGTGTAAATATCTAGTATAAGTATAATATATTTACAAAAAAAAAGTATTATATGTATAGTATATACCAGTTATCTGGTTTCCATAACACAAGCTCTGCTTAGCTTGGGACCAGATGACTGTGTGTGTTAATGTCAAAAACAAAAAAAAAAAGAAACTGTCAGTTATTTAAAACAGTTACAAGTAAATAGAAGAGGACATCCAAATTCATTTATTTGTAAAAATAGGTAGGTACTTGTTGGTCTTATTCTATTAACGACATAATATTATAATCGCTATGTCTAACCTATCATGCACACAAAATTTTACACTTACATACTGAGCCCCTTATTCATAAACATATTTTAAGCTCATTATAGATAAAATAGGTTTATAATTCGTTTGTCTTTGTCTGTCATCTTGAAATTTATACTAGTAAAAAAGAGACAAAGTCCATTTTAACGAAAAGTCCTATAATTTTTTTATGAATAATGCCGTAAGTTTATATTTTGAAATTTTAGTAAATTAAATTAAGTTGCATTACATACCAATAATAACATTAATTAAAATTAAGTTTTAAATAAATCATTGGTTCCATGTAGCAATATACTGTTACTATAGTTTTTTTTATATAGTGTGACATTAACACACACGGCCATCTAATCCCAAACTAAGCAGAGCTTGTACTATGGAAACCAGATAACTGGTAATATAATGCATATAATACTTTTCTTTTGTAAGTACATACTTAAATATAATATATATAATTACACCCAGACTCAAGATAAACAGACAATTGATTTGTGTACAATAAAAAATAAGAATAAGAAGGAGCTCCTCAATTCGACTGCTTGTTTTTTTGTATGTATGATACGCGATAATTTCGCAAAATTATAGATCAATTTTTATAATTCCTCTGTTAAAGGGTGCTTCGGAATCACGGAAGAAAAACAGTTTGTTATTATAGGCCGACCGTTTAACTCGAGTATCGCCTATCGCCAAGATTCTGACTCCTCAAACTGCACAGACAGTGATGATGATTCAAGCGATATGGATATTAGTGACGAATAGTCTTACATTACTTTTATCTGTGGTTAAATAGTTCTTTAAGAGATTTAATTAATGTTTTATGACTTTGTACCTCAGATGGCGATACGCGAGTTAAACGGTCGGCCTATACATAGGTAAATATCTGACTTGGGTGGAAATTATCTTACTGACCTGTTACCGGTATTTAGTGATGTATCTGCCAAGAATTTACCAATGGAATAGTATGTTCATTTACCAATATTAAGTATCCGATCAGTCGTATTTACATGGTTCTACAATCTACTCTACTTCGCTTTACACCCGTTTGATATGCAGTTCATGTGCTTCAGGCTATATTTCAAGGCTTCAACTCGCTCAACTCTTAAAATAGTTAAGAGGAAACACGTGCTTTGCAGTGGTACACAAAAATAGCTGTTACTTACTTAAGTACTATGTAAGAAATATTATGAAAATTCATGTTTCTAATACTCTTATAATTTCGGGGCGGTGGTGTGGTCGGTAAGATACTTGCTTTTCACGCCGCAGTCATGGGTTTGATTCCTAATTAAGTCAGACATTTGTGTAATGAACATGTATGTTTGTCTTGAGTCTGGGTGTTTCCAAAAATTTCCATGTCACAAAGTTAGTTACTGTACACCACCGAAACGGCTTTACCGATTTTTACCAAATTTTATATGCATATTCAGTAGGTCTGAGAATCGGCTACTATCTATTTTTCATACCCCTAAGTGATAAGGGTTGTTTACCCTTAATTTTTTTTTTAATTTTTGACGAAATTTTTGTTTTTATTTTTGTATAATGTGGCATTAAAAATACATACGTAATACGTATTCGTATTACGCGGTACGAAGTTTGTTGGGGCAGCTAGTTTAAGTATATATTTACAAAAGAAAAGTATTTTAAGTGGTACCTACATTACCAGTTATCTGGTTTCCATAGTACAAGCTCTGCTTAGTTTGTGTGTTAATGTCCTACTATATTATTATTTGGTTAAATCCACAAAAAAACAATCATATCTATAATCTATACTATAATATTATAAATACGAATGTAAGTTTGTTTGTTACGCTTTCACGCAAAAACTACTGAACGGATTTGGATGAAATTAGGTATGGAGGTAGTTTGAGACCCGAGAAAGAAAATAGGATAGTTTTTATCCGACTGCGCAAAAAGAAGGTAATGTTTTGGAGCGATAACCGACATACACGCGGGCGAAGCCGCGGGCGGAAAGCTAGTAATATCATAAAGCTGAAGAGTTTGTTTGTTTGAACGCGCTAATCTCAGAAATTACTGGTCCGATTTGAAAAATTCTTGCACTGTTAGACAGCCCATTTATTGAGGAAGGCTATAGGCTACTTTTTATCCCACTACTGGGCATGATATGTAGATAACGCGGGCGTAACTGCGGCGGAAAGCTAAGTTAACTCATATTTTTGTTATAAACGTGTCTGTTCTTCAAACGTCTAAACCGCCATAACTATTACGTGTGCGGATGTAGGTATATAACGTCACTTCACCATAGCAAAACATTATGCAATTAAAAACTCTATAAGAAAAGTATGACGCTTTCAATTTTCGCGTGCTAAGTCAGAATCACTAACACAAAACAGTTTTTAAGGCATAATTCAGATAAATAAACGTGAAATAAATTTTCTAATGTTTTATTACGACCTCAGAAATTATTTAAAACAGTTTTAAATAATATGGTAAAATACCTTATTACTGGGGTGGCAAACCTTTATGTATTATTAAAAAAAAACAGGGCCCTCATAGTAGATAGCTGACACTATAGGCAACCACTTTTGTTTTTCGAGTTTGGACATAATTCAATACGTACAATTAAGAAATTGAAATAAAACTATTTTATAACGTACTTATTTCATAGCGGTTTATTTTTTTAATTTTTTTTTTACACGGCAAGTTACGCGACTCTAACACGCGCCTGCGCTCCATACAACAATTTCACCAACATCTCCAGATAACCGTTTGGTTTATATTAAGCGGTAGCGAGGCTGAGTCATCTTCGTCCGTGGGTGTACACCTTTAATTGAATCCCCACATGTGGTCCCCGGGTGGTGCAAATCAGGTGACAATCAACTGGTGGTAGGCTTCGGCCGTGGTTAGTGACCACCCACCAGACAAAACCACACTGCCAAGCGGTCTAGCCGTGTTCCGGTGCGATGTCTGATGAGAGGGCGCTCGATACGACATAAATGTGGTGACCAGCACCTTTGCTAAGTTCGCTAGACTACTTGTATTAAGAGAGCTATCACAATTTTTCTTGTATTCGGGCGTTTGACACGAATTTCGATGTGTGATTACGGTTAATCTAAAGTCACAAAATTAAAAATTAAAATTTCCTAAGAAGGTTTGATCCTTTTTCTTTGGAATGCATAGAATATATTTTCCAATTTGTTTTAATAAATTAGTTAAAACATTGTCTTTGCGAAGGATGTTTCATAAAATTTTACTTTTGAGCATCTTTTGATGCGTTTTTACAACAAAGATACAAGAAATAAATAACTTACAAAAATGTCTTCAGTATAACCATATTGTATATTTTCGTATGCTTAGTTCAATTTGTTATATTTTAAACAGTAATACGCCAAAAATAATTATTCGAAACGGAGAGTTACGGGCAATTTTTCGTTCGAAATTCTATTTTTTATCTCTGATTATATAAACCAGATTAAAAAATAAATAGCTAATCATTTAGGTTACTATATTACCATGCTTAAAAAAAAATAATTAGTCAATTAAAAAGTAAAATTATATTTTTAAACTATTTTAATATACAGTGCTAAAAATCACGGGTCGCGCGGTCTAAATTTTTAGTACGCGCCAAGCGCTTACCGAGGGAGGATGTATCGCTCGTCGTTTCCACTTTGCGTGTGACGTAATCACGCAATTCACCGAGAATATAGAGCAACCAACACCACTAGATACTTGTGAGTATTATTTTATCAGTTATTTAATAAATTGTAATAAAGTATTTTCCTAAGGTATTTTAATGCGAATATACCATAGAATAGTCACATACACGTAAATATTGTACCTAGTTGGTTTTCTACTTTTTTACCCGACTGCACCAGAAGGAGGGTTATGTTTTTGAATAGTCTTTTGAACAAATTTCCAATTTCATTATTTTCAGACATAAGTTCCCAATAATGGCCAAAAGGAATAAAAACAGAAATTATGGTTGAAATAAAATAAGACAATACTATACAAATTATGGTGCTATCAATATTAAAAAAAGTTTTGGCCGAAAATTTGAAATGCGCACGAGAAGATAGGTAAGAATTTTGTTTTTAATGATGAATGCTTATTTATAAAATGTTCCATAATATAGTTGGTAATGCTTTCGACTAAAGTCAGGATTATCAGACGTCTTTAAGTAGGCGTGAATTGTCAGGTATGAAGATGGTATTCCAATAAAATAACTACAGCAATAATCAGTACACCCATATCTCTCGATAGCACAATCATTAATTCTACTAGATAGTTACAGATTGCTAAGATTCAGATGGATTAAAGCTAAAAGCATATCGTGTACCGAGCACGTGGTTGCAAGTATAAAATGACAGCTGATTTATTGAGATGCGGATGCGCCAACATAGTTTTCACTATATTTGTGACTTGATTGTCACAAATTTATTGAAAACTATGTTGGCACATCCGCTTTGATAGCTATAAAAATACTTTGTATAATGACGGAGAAAATATCGGTTGCTTTAAATAACGATTCTTTAGACATAGGTATCGATTTAAAATAATATAATTAGAGATGGTATTGAATTAACCGACTATTCCAAAATGAATAAACGCGTTGCAACTAGAAACGGGTTTTAACTGTAACACATATACATTAAATTTTTACATACGTATTGTATTCCATTCTATCTAAAAAATTTTTTTCTTATTTATAGAAAAAAGCAGCAGGGGCAAGTAAATCCGCCGAATAAAAATGCCGATAAGGTAAATTTTGCTCAGCTTGGCTTAACTAATGCGCTATTAATATTACTGCTATTATTATTATTATTATGCTTTACTTAACGCACTTTTAATATTACTGCAACCACATAATACTTAGGTGTATTTATTGGACTTTATTACTTTTACAGGAGAATGAATGCATATCTCAACCAACAACAGTGTCTACAATACATTCTAACATAAACACAAATAATACGGTTTTAACACAGTTTTGGCAGACCCGGAAAGAAGTAATGGACCAAGCTAGATTTCTCATCATCATACCTACACTCTTGGTGCTGTCTACCGTGAGGGATATAGTCGTGGTGTTACATTAATTTACACATACAGGAACCATTAGCCAATTTGTTGTAGATATAATTCAATTAATAAAAAAAAATATATTAACCTTGACACATTTTTTTTGTTAAGAATGATCTCTATTACTTCAGCTTTCTAATAGAAAAACCGCTTTACAATCGGCCCATCCGCACTACATGGCAACAAACTTGTACACAGCTACACGTCTCAGCCTTATAACATCCCTCTTTTTTGTCGGGGTTAAAATCCATAAGATTCACAGACATAACCGCTCTGTTTCTTAAATTTCAATTTTGATAAATCTTATACTCATAATAATTTTTGAATGGTATGTCCGATTTAAATAATACAACAAGTAATTTACAGATACTGATATACCCTTAAATATTAGGTAATTTATTTAGATAAGGATCAATATCAAGGTACGAAGAATTGAGTCTAACTTATACCGGCGTTACAATTGCATATTTTTTTAATGAAAAAGTAGTTATTGTGACGTAACTAAAATATTTAGATATATGGTACCGCAGACTTTTTTTGTAGACATTTATGGCGTCTATAAAACTGTAG
This sequence comes from Meganola albula, assembly GCA_936450015.1. Lineage (NCBI taxonomy): Eukaryota > Metazoa > Arthropoda > Insecta > Lepidoptera > Nolidae > Meganola > Meganola albula. The sequence goes on along the minus strand of OW388155.1, from coordinate 2,559,961 downwards.
TACATCACTTTGCTCTAATGTCAATAGCTTCCGCAGCGTACGCGATATAATGATTTATTTTGTTATTTTTTTCACACCTTGGGTTACATTATCGAAGTTTTCATACGTATCCCTAATTTTTTTTATTATATAATATAAATAAATAAATAATAAATAAATAAATATTTTGGGACATTAACACACACACACACACACATATTATTATAGCCTATGTTACTCAGTAAAGATGTAGATTTCCAATGGTGAAAGAATTTTTGAAATAGGTCCATTAGTTTTTGAGCCTATTCGTTACAAACAAACAAACAATCAAATCTTTCATCTTTATAATTTTAGTATAGACAATCATTATAAAAGTTGGCTGAAATAAATTAAAATAATGTTAAATAATATTCCACTGACTACCAACAATAACATTAATTTAATTTTTTCGAAAGCAACGATGCAAAAGGATCATGTCGGTTTGTTCCTAATCCGTTGCATAGTCTTTTTGCATGTGTGCGTAGCGAACTTCACCAAACACATACAGGCACATCCGCTGCCGCGCGCCGTCAAAACTGAGCGCTTTGGTTTTGTAATAGCCCTCTTAAAGACGCTAGACCCCAATTTCCTAGTTGAATTTGGTGTTAATGAGGATATTATTACAAGATTACTTAAACTAATCAAAATGTTTTTTTTTATAAACAATACTTGTGATGAGGAAAAATAAATTTAAACAAAACAAAAAAATAAAAACAGTAAAAAAAAACTACAAGTTGTTATACATACGATGATACCACTTTACTCTATTATACTTTAGCTGTGTTACTAGTATAAAACTCAAAACTCTCTCTTTACTATTTGATTATTTCTATAGTTGCAGATTAGATTACAAATTAGGTACAGTAGCATGCCCAAAATATTATGCCAAACCAAAGGCACGCGTGCCTTTGGTTCGCCATCCCTGACCATACATAACCTATAGACTTTCCCCATAATTGATAGTCTTAGCTCATTATAGCTAAAATAGGTTTATAATTCGTTTGTCTTTGCCTATCATCTTAACATTTATACTAGTAAGAACAATAGAGTCCGTTTTAACTAAAGAGTCATATGAGATTATTTGTAGATATCCAAGGTTGCAATAAAATGTCAAAACGTTGTCAAACAAAATAGTGTTATGTAAATAAAACAAATCTATCAGTACAACTGATACACATTGAACTGAACATTTGCGCGGTACTACGACCTACTTCGCTTTATACCCGTTTGGTATGCAGTTCATGTGGTTCAGGCTTTGTATCTAGTTACATTTCTTGCTACGTGAATACTTTACAGGGTCTTACGTGTAATAAATAATGTTATAAAAACAGGCCAAGCACGTGTTTGGGCAAACCGCTGCAATATGCTGTCCAGTCGGGCCTATCTGTCATAAATTATTTTTTTTTGTTTGGAATAGTTTACTCCGAAACTGTGCCAATAAAATCTGAAACCGGTTTTATTTGGTAAAACTAGTAATTAAATTATTATTGCATTGTCAACTGAAGGTATTGTTTATAAAATGTCAATTCAATCGGGATTTTACTTCCTAATCTTTAGTTATTCATGTAAAACCATAAAAAATAGATGACAGTAGTAAATGAAGGAGTCAAAGAGGTAAAAGTATTGCTGAAAAAAAAAATCAATGTCAAAACAGCAATGACATTTTACCATAGACTTTTTATTTATTTTTAATTAATCCTGCATTTTTGAATTTAAAATCAGAACGAATGTATGTAACAATCTATTTTTGAATAGAGGCATGAAACCTTATTATTCACTTTTTTCAGTCACGCACTCTTTCAATGGAACCTTTTTAGATAACGATCGCCAAGGTACTTCTATAATCACTTAATTTAAATGTAATTGTGATAAAAATTATATGTAAATTGGAAGCCTGGTCAACTTGATTATGATAATAAATGTTTAGTAAGTTGAATTAGTTTGTGGTTAGAATGTCAGGATTAACATAATAATAATATTTATTAATAAAAACATTAGATATTTATTTCGGTGTGGTTATTTTTTACCTTTGTGATAACTTTTATAAGCCCCCAACGAAAAAGCGGGATGTTATAAGTCGACGTGTGAATGTGTGTACATGTGTTTGTTACTTAGTAGCGCCTAAGCGGATGGACCAATTTTGATGTGTTTTTTTAATCGAAAGTTAAAGTGATAGAGATAATTTTTAGTTAAGCGTAAAAAATACGCGTAGGTACGCGGTTATTAAAATAGTAATTTTCTTTTTATAGTATGAAGGTGTTCAAATTTTTAAATTAGATTTGAAAATTGATTTCAGATTTCATGATCACGGTTGGAAAAGACTTTGAAACATCAGGATCTAAAATCCAATATAACCGCAATAAAATCCGTTAAAAAATAGTTTTAGGTATTTCAATCGATGACAAATGGTTATTAAAAACAGATCTTCGTATGTCATAGTTTCAGACTTCCCCATAATGACCGTTTTAAATGTTACATTACAGTAGACTGGCGTCTCAAAACACACAACGTACCTAGGTGTTTAAAATTTTTCAAAACTTATACCACCCAGGCGAAGCTGGAACAGACTGCTAGTTCATAAAATAAAATTCCTTTCTTATTTCTTTTATAAACAGGCGCGTCTAAATTCTTTCAGCACGAATAAATATTCAAATTATTCTTTAGGTACTCCATAGGTGCCTACTGCTTACGTTATTACTAAGAAACTTTTGTGGGTAAATATTTTCATATTCTTTCATGTTTAGATGTATGTTTTAGGTATCTATTTATTTTTAACCGACTTCTGAAATCGGTAAAGGAGCTGTAAGTACTTCTAGTAGTACGAATTCAATACGACAAAGTACTTCGAATACTATTTTAAAAAGGAAGTAATTATTGTTAGAAATTGAATTAGAAATGCACTAGGTAAAACAATTTTTAGATAGTTTTGTTTCCGGGATTCGATCGCGGAATCTCGTGGTTATTAGGCGGACGCGTACGCAGTACCACTCATTCTTTTTTCAAAATGGGCAAAAGTGATCACTGATCCGAGACTAGGGTGCCAAGAGATCATGTAAAGCCATCAGTCCTGCGCCCGAATTTTTACCGGTGGCGGGCGGTTTCCGGGTCCCATTCTCATCATCGTATTTTTTTTTAAATCGTCTAATTATTTTGTCCCCTGCATTGAATGATGTGGCTTTAAGTATTTTATAAAAAAAAACCCGCTAAAAATATTAAAAAAATAAAAAGGAATAAAAACCGTTTAGTTTTATTTCAAGATGTGACATGTAATCAGAGACCCAAAAAACATTTGAAGGATTTCTAAGTTTGTTAAAAGGTTTTTTTTTTTTATTTTAAATAGGAAATGCACAAAGGAGCGTAAATATTTAAAATTCATTTTGGCCAATTGAATTAAAACAATTGGCAGTACAATTTGATTGCAAATCGAATCGTGTGAAGTTATAATTGGATTTTTAATTTAATTTGAATTTTTGTGATGACGTGTTCGGTTCCGTAATTCGAAAATCGAATTCGCTACCAAACGAGTTCAAATATAAACTCTTATTAAATACTCATTGATTAAAAATTGAATGTAACCTACACACTTAAAACCTTTTCACTCTCTAGGAAATACCATCTTTTGCCACTCTTGTAGAGACTATTTCTATGCAAAATTTTATCTAGCGCAATTAACAGCTCCGAGCTTCTCCGAGATAAACTTGGCCTTAACGTTCCATTGAAAAGGCTTCGTTTCAATCCCATAATTCAGATACCAAACACCCTGTCTAATAGGCAGAACAGTATTATTGTACGTGCAAGTAGAACTTTTAATGAATTGTGTAAAAGCAGCACGATATTGATCCGTTTCTTACAACTATATCAGCAGCGAGCTGATGCATAAGTCAAAAATTCTTTACTCACTAATGTTTTAATCATAATACTTTTTCTTTGCATTTTCAATGTACGGTCTACATTTAAGTAAGTACATTACTATATTGGTATAGTATTATATCATCTGTGCTTTCAATAGTTTTATACGCAATTTCTTATACGCGAAGGCTTGTAATTGGCATAATGTTTCATATTTTTGTTAATATCTATTAAATACGTATTTAGCTTTAAGCCTTTCATAATGTAATAAATGAATAAATAGATAATTACCAAAAATTAAGTAGAATACCTCGTTATAAAGTATGGTAGGCAACCCTATTTACGGCACGTACTTTAGTTAAATGAACTTTTAAGTGATACCAACATCGAATTGATTGATTGATAACTGTATCAAGTAAATGTATCTTTTAATCAATCAAGGTGACGGGAAATCTTAACTAACTACAGTTCCATCGTATTTCTCAAACAATTGCCAATTTATCTCGTTAACAGATTGGTTTAACCGAGCAGCAATGCGTTTCAGTGGAATTGAGAATTATTTGTGGTGGAAATTGACAGTAGGTACCTAAGTACGTTGTTATATTTACTAGTCGATTTCCGCCGGCGATTTCCACATTATATCATGCTCAGCAGTGGGAGAAAAAGTAGCTTATAGCCTTTCTCAATAAATGGGCTATCTAACAGTGCTAGAATTTTTCAAATCGGATCAATAATTCCTGAAAAACAAACTTCAGATTTATAATATTAGTATGTAAAAATAGTGAACAGTAGTAGTAATAAAAAAAATTATAGATGTTTTCAATTTTCATTATTAGTTACTACCAAAAATATTCAAGGGATTCAAGTAAAGGTGTACGGACGAAGGTGACTCAGCCCCCACGTGTATCATTATAAATCTATGATAGGTAACAGTGGCGAGGGATGGAAGTCTGTAAAATAGCCGGAGCAAAACAGTTCCAACTTAGGAAAATAATATCCCTTCACTACCGTCACCGTCGTTCTTACACTTGATGCTATACTTATTGTTACTTATTATTGTTTGTTTCACATACAAATTATGCAGGTTTGATCTTTTGGCAACCTTGGTGCCTGGCGTCACACTGTGGGAATATGGACATTGCTGAAAATCAGTGTTGTGGGTCGCCTCTAGTAGGCACTCACAGCGTTTACTGAGCAATGTCCTTGTTTGACACTGACAGGTCACATTTACTCTTGTTTTTAATTTTTTTTCTTCTTCTTTTACATTTATGTTTTTCTCTCTCTTTCTATGTGTTTCTTTTTTTTCATTTAATTTTGTGTATCCTGTCTGTATCAAATAAATATTTTTCTTTCTTTCTTTCTTTCTTCTTCTTTTATTTTTGTTGCTATTTAAAACTTTTAGGCGTTATAATGTATTATTAAGTATGTACCTACGTGATATTGTCGGTTGTCTAAAGGGAAGCCGATGGGAATCTGTTTGTATGGACTTTTCGCCACTGCTAGGTAAGTACCAATAAACTTTGTTATAAACACTAGCACCTTCCTTAAAACAGTCCCTTTCCAATATAAATCAAAAGATTTTTTTTTTACGCACTAAATAACTTCTAGCTCAAATATTTTTTAAGAAAATTGAAGTGAAAATGGTTACGTAGATAGTAAACCACATTGAATGTTCGAGCTTGACTCATACCCTAAGGGACACATTTGATATGAAACGCCTTTACCCTACTCAGTAAGCTTTTTTGTGTATTCGACAAGTATTTCGACCAACCTATTCTATCACATTAATGTGATAAGAAGTACGTGGGTAAAGGTTGGGAATAGCGGTGTCGTAGCGGTATCTGCCTCGCATTTGAAATATAGTTTGCGGGTTCGATTCTCGGTCGTGCTCTTTGTATGAATGGTTTCATCGCCGCTGCTTAATGTCGGTGAAGGAAAACATCGTGAGGAAACCTAAGTACTGTATGTCTAAGAACTGACGTTGCCAGCGTGTCTAGTTATCTACAACTCTCAACTCGTAAGATAGTTGAGAGAAGACCCATGCCAAAAGAGATTGAAGTGAGGTACCATGCTGAAATGAAATTATATAAATTTCACTTCAACCCTTTTTAGTGTCCAACTGCTGGGCACGGGTCTTCTCTCAACTATCATACGAGTTGAGACAGTTTAGGCTTTAATTCATACACGCTGGTCAAGTGCGGGCAATTGACCTCTTTTTGCGCATTCTGTATCCGATTATCTAAAATATTAAAAAAAAAACTATCGTATGTCTCTCCTCGGGTCTCAAACTATCTCCATACCAAATTTCATCCAAATCGGTTCAGTAGGTTTGGCGTAGGTAAAAGCGCGAAATGCAGACAGTGTTACTCACACATTTATAATATTAGTAAGGATTTCGTTGGTAGGTTGAAGAACATCCAAAAATATAGAAAAATAGGGTTTTAATGAAAATACCCAAAAAAATTATAACAGATATTATCGCGGTCGATTTTAAATTTTGTATTCCGATGTCACAGTGTTTTCAGACTTCATGGTTACGCGGGAACTGAAAATGAACATAAAGTTTGAAAAGACTGAATCGCCGGGATTCAAAAGCTAAAACAAACCGCTATAAAATCCATTAGGTATTGGAGTTTTATTTCAATGACATTTGATATTGCAAGAAAGAAAGAGAGAAAGGAGAGAAAAAAATGGCGTCTTAGAACGTCGCAGTTTTTTAGTTTTTTACTATTATTACTACTTATTTGAACTTGACACTGGCAAAATTGCGGAATAATTTCTGCAGAGGCCATAATTAAAAGAAGAAGAAGAAGAAGAAGAGAGAAAGAAAAAACATTTATTTGACATAAATGGGACACACAATCAAATTAAAAAAACAAGTACAAAAAAAAATTACACGAAAAAAAAAGGAATAAGAAAACAAAGAGCAAGTGGGGTTCAGTCACCTTCATTCGTGGGTGTACACCTTTAATTGATTTACACGTGTTCCCCGGGTGGTGCAAATCAGGTGACAATCAACTGGTGGACTTCGGCCGTGGTTAGTGACCACCCACCAGACAAAGCCGCATCGCCGACCGATCCTGCCGTGTTCCGGTGCGATGTCTGGTGACACCATGCAGAGTGGGTGGGTCGGATTGTTGCTCCTTTAAGGTTTCTAACCATATGGAAGCTATTCCACTGCCACCTTCTGATCGATAATAAAATCATTCGTAATTACGAGTGAATCGGTACACTGGGCTGGCGCTTTCCAACGTAGACTACATCATTGCTTAGCATCAGGCAAATGTAGTCAAGCGCCAGCCTATCGTAGAGTAAAAAAAAAAAGAAAAACATGTGTGACACATCCATCAGTATCAAACAGGGACCTTTCTTAGTAAAAAGTAGTATTCGCGTAAATTAAAAAAAAATACTAATTAGATATCCAGTATAAGCTGACCTCTCCTTGTACCGAAATACTACAAAATGCGAGATCAGCTTATACTGGAAATGAATAGCTTGATATGTTGCCGTGTGTACACAAAACAAAAAGTTACGATATGACTTAACTCGCCGTCATGTATTTAATATTTATGGTTCACAACCGACACTTTTAAGGGGACTATAAAAAGGAAATATTATTATGCATGCGTGGGTTTTCATTTATTTTTCATCACAATGTGTACGGCGCGACCCACGTGACGAAACCGGCCGATATTTTTTTCTTTTTGCCTTTTTCCTCGTTTATATTTTTATGAACGATTTTAAAAAGAAGCGTTTTCTGAATTTGAATTCTTTTGATATTAGTTCGGTTAAAACATAGATAATTTAAAAAAATACTTCTTAGACTATGGTCTATGGGTTTTATACCAAATCTATGTCTTAGACGTTTATCCGACTATTTACGGTGACCAGTCGAATCTGACTAGCTAGGTAAGCATTATTATTAAGTATAGTGCACAAATGTATTCCTATTCCCTGCACCCTGAGTCCGGTGAGACGGATTGGCTGAATTGAGACGTTTTCCATAATGGTTTCATACAGTTCTACTTTTTTATAATATTGTAAATATGATGTAGTTTTTAAAAGTATTTAAAGACTTACATTCATATTCATAAACGTCCAAGCGCATCACTACATAGTATAAAACAAAGTCGCTTTTTCTGTCCCTATGTCCCTATGTATGCTTAGATCTTTAAAACTACGCAACGGATTTTGATGCGGTTTTTTTAATAGATAGAGTGATAGAGTGATTCCAGAGGAAGGTTTAGGAGTATAACACATTGCACCCGTGTGAAGCTGGGGCGGGTCGCTAGTTAAACCTAAAATAGGTGTATAATTCGTTTTTCTTTGTCTGTCATCTTGATATCTATATTAGTAAGAAAGGCACAAAGTACATTTTAACTAAAGAGTCTTTTTTATGAATACGACCGTATTATTCTAACTCTGTTTTGTAAAAAATAAACATTTTAAATGCTATTCTGCTATTAACTAATTAGATTGTAACAAATAATGACGGGACCAACCTGAATAACTAGGTAACTATATAATATCGTGTATTCATGTATTAAAACATTTGCAGCCCAGAAATTACTATAGACAAGGCGTACCACAATTATGATACTTACTATATCTAATTCTACTTATTACTATTATTATGTAATTAAGATTAGGTACACTATCAACACCATTTTATTTCTATTGACACAAAGAAAGGTAATGTATTTTTATTTCATTTGACGGGCCGGTGGCGTGGTTGGTAAGATACTTGCTTTTCACGCCGCAGGTCGTGGGTTCGATTCCCACCCGAGGCAAACATTAGTGATCAACATTTCTGTTTGTATCAAGTCTGGGTGTAAATATCTATTATAAGTATATATTTTCAAAAGAAACGTATTATGTATAGTATTACCAGTTATCTGGTTTCCATAACACAAGCTCTGCTTAGCTTGGGACCAGATGACCGTGTGTGTTAATGTCCCAGAATATTTATTTATTTATTTATTTTTATTATTATGGTTTTAGTAAGATAAGTTTTTTATTTAAGTTTTGTTATGTACTCGTAATAGTAGTGCATAGTATTTATATAAATTGTCACAGATTTCTCATATTAATTTCAGAGTGAAATAAATAATGATATACCCGCAACATTATAATAACAGCTGAGAAAAACAACGACAAAGAAATTTAAACTTTACCTGAACGAAATAAGGTTTTGTTATATGTTTTTCACGTTTTGTTTATATTTGTTTCCGAGCTACAATTATTTGCAAGTTGACAAGTGTTATGATTGCCCGCGCTAGTTTAAGATCCGGCTGCAAAATGGTTACATTCATTACATTCTGTAATTTATATTAAAGATTGAAAATATCAAGTGACCTAGCTAAGAACAATTCCGATCAATTTAGTTTTCTAATGAAAAAGCCGCACCAAAATCCATCCATCCATTCAGATACAGATACACGCGTAAAACGCGCTCTTTTTGTCGGTGGTTGATAAGTTAACATACATACAACACATTCAAAATCCCTATTTTTTTTTAATATTTGACGGGCCGGTGGCGTGGTCGGTAAGATACTTGCTTTTCACACGCCGCAGGTCGTGGATTCGATTCCCACCCGAGACAAACATTTGTGTGATGAACATGTCAAAAGAAAAGTATTATATGTATATTATATACCAGTTATCTGGTTTCCATAACACAAGCTCTGCTTAGCTTGGGACCAGATGACCGTGTGTGTTAATGTCCCAGAATATTTATTTATTATTTATTTATATGTAGGTATTTCTGTATGTTTGTTCATAAATATGTTTTTAGTGCATTTTTTTTATATGTTTTTGATTAGAAAAACCCAGAACAAATAACGATAAACCCAAAAAAGGATAAATTGTGGTAAAGTGTTAAATGGGGCAATTTAATACTTTACCACAATTTATCCTTTTTTGTTTTACATTTTAATGAGATACTATCATGCTTTTGTATTTAGCTACATACTAATTTTAATTTATTTCTAGATATCATCATAACTATCAATCGACAGAAAACGCGCCGATGGCGTGGTAGGACCCTAGACAAACATTTGTTTAAATATGTCTGTTTGTCTTGTGTCTGGGTGTAATTATCTCTATTTAAGTATATATTTACAAAAGAAAAGTATTATTATGTAGTATATTACCAGTTATCTGGTTTCCATAGTACAAACTCTGCTTAGTTTGGGATCAGATGACCGTGTGTGTTAAAGTCCCACTATATTATTACTATTATCATTATTGTGTATCTGGATCTCGTACTATACGTTTTTATTGAAAGACAAAATAATTGCTACTTTTTTCCAGTTTAATCTCTTAGAATTGAGGAGATATTTCTCGTGGTGGCTTTTGTTAATGTTATTCATTGTTTGTTTTTAAATATCCCATGGGTCGGTTGGTATACACAATGTTGCCATTAAAATGTTTTCAACCGACTTCAAGAAGGAGGTTCTAGATTAGAGTGTATGTTGAAAAAAGAATTACTGATACATCGGGATTTAAAATGTAAAATAAACCGCGATAAACTCCGTTGTCAAGTATTTTATTTCAATGTGTGATATTCGCGTAAATTTCATTTTTTATTATTATTATTGTTTGTCTTTTTTTTTTTATCTCGGAGCTATGGAGCTCCGGATTTTTAAAAGGCGTGCGTGGGGCCGAAGCCAACACGTAGAGGCCCGTAAGACAATTTTACTCTAAATGTAAAGTGGCACCAACCGACGATTATCCCTGTTCGCACCATATAGGTACAACAAAGGACAATCCCCGGTTAGAGCAGGACTATTGCAGAATATAGGAACTAAAATCTAGGTTATGGTGGTGGGTTAATGGATTAGGTAACTAGGACTATGGATGGACTATGGCCCCTGCCTGACCAATGCAAATTAACACGGATAAAATGGCAGGGGTTGACTCGCCCACTCAATAAATGGGCCCCCGTATGGCCGCTAAAAGAAGCGACAAGGGGCAACATATTCTGAGGGGCTAGAGGAGTAGAGCGGTGTCCCACGGCATTCTACCCGATCATTGGCTCCCTAAGGGTCCAGCCTCACGTGCCCACTAGCCACTTACGGGACACTTCCTCCTCCGAGCATCTCTGCTCTAACGACTCCACTCACTATTATTATTATTATTATTATTATTTTTTACTATGTTTTTTTGGTAAGTGACAAAGTCGGTTATTATTTGTTTGAAAAAGCTATTTAATCTTGTCCTAAGTAAGTAACAGATAAGTGGGCAACCCTAAGCCAGAAGATGTAAATAAGCTTTCCTGATTCGTTCTAATGGAAGTCCTTAGAGAACCTTCATGCATTTTTTTACCAAACTGAGAGCACATTTGTGATTTAAGTTAATTTAAACATAGTCCTACGCCTGTACTACTCTATGGTGTATTCACTTCACATCGCTTCAACCCTTTTTAGTGTCCTACTGCTGAGTAGTCGTCTCCTCTTAACTATCTTAAGAATTGTTCGAGGTTAGGCCTTAATCATGATGATAATCATGATGTAACACGTCCTCGAATGATTAGTTCTTTGAAATGCCGGTTTACTCAAGATTTCCTTCACCGATATTGGGCAGATTGAGCAGAAAACAATTCACATACAGATGTGTGGGCAGGACCGGGAATCGAACCTGTGACCTTATATCTAAGGCGAGGCCCGTACCGCTGCGCCACCGCTGTTAATATGTTGATAATCTTTATATATATAATTCTTCTGTGAGTGTGTGTGTATGTCACTGAACTTCTCTCAAACGACTGGACCGATTTTGATGAAATTTTTTGTGTGTGTTCAAGGGGATCTGGGAATGGTTTAGATTCACAATTTTGCGCGGTACGAAGTTCGCTGGGGCAGCTAGTATTAATAAGAATTTGATACATGTGGTTGTATTAATAGTTATTAATTTAATTGATACCAATATTGATAGTCGATATCTATAAATTATTGGACTGGTCGTTTAGCGGTAGTGGTTAGTGACCCTGGCTGCTAAGCTTGAGGTCAAGGATTCCATTTCTAGTGCAAATCTTGATTGTTTGTTCTGTGTCTAGGTGTAAACCTACGAATGTGTAATGTATCTGTTAGGTATATGTATGAATTAAATAAATAAATAAATATTTATTCTGGGACATTAACACACACGGTCATCTGGTCCCATGCTAAGTAGAGCTTGTGTTATGGAAATCAGATAACTGGTAGGTATATACTATACATACAATACTTTTCTTTTGTAAATATATACTTATAATAGACTTTACACCCAAACTCGACACAAACAAATGTTCATTACTAATGTTTGTCTCGGGTGGGAACCGAACCCACGACCTGCGGCGTGAAAAGCAAGTATCTTACCGACCACGCCACCGGCCCGTCAAAATATTATATATATTTAATTGATACCAATATTGATAGTCGATATCTATAAATTATTGGACTGGTCGTTTGGCGGTAGTGGTTAGTGACCCTGGCTGCTAAGCCTGAGGTCAAAGATTCTATTTCTAGCACAAATCTTGATTGTTTGTTCTGTGTCTAGGTGTAAACCTAATGTGAATGTGTAATGTATCTGTTAGGTATATGTATGAATCCTATCCTATCCTACTAATATTATAAATGCGAAAGTAAGTGTGTGTGTGTGAAGGTTTGTTACCGCGTATCTCCATAACCGCTCAACCAATGTAAATGAAGTTTGAAACATAGGTAGTGTATAACCTAGAATAGGACATAGGCTAATAATATTTCCAAAAATCATCCCCTAAGAGGGTTAAATAGAGGTGTGAAGTTTGTATGCAACTTTTTATTCCTTAGTTCTATTCATTTAAAATTCGGTACACATAAACCTTAACACAAATAATGAGATACGGGTTTTTTATTTTTCCATAATTACCCCCATGGGGTGTAGAAAATGTGTTTTAATGGTAAAAATTAAAGATTCTCTGGATCTGTTTAGTCTCATGTCCGATTCACTCCAAATTCGGCACACATAAACCTTAAAAGAAATCATGAAACACGTGTTTTTTATTTTCCCAAAACTACCCCCAGGGGGAGTGTAAAATGAGTTTTTTTGGAAATACTAAATATTGCAGAACTGTTTAGTCCTTGGTCCGATTCACTTTAAATTCGGTATACATAAAGCTTAAAACAAATAATGAAACACGTGTTTTTTATTTTTCCAATTTTTTTTATTTTTATCCTAATACTACGCGGGAGAAGCCTGCGAAATTATTCTGAGTGTGATTTTCTTCAAAGTTGATATAAATACTCCTTTGTGCTTTTTAGCTAAATTACTTTTTATTTTGACACAATGACGTTTGATAACTCAGACCGATTATTAGAATTCGAAATTTAAATTTTATTTCTTCTTAAATATTGAATGAAAAACTTACAATAATCATGGTCTAAGAGGCGTAGTATTTTTTAAGAAACCGCTATAGATTTATGGATATACCTATGGGTGCTTGCCGATTTCAAAATGTTGCTTACACGCCTACACTACTGAACTAATTTTGTATGGAGATAGTTCGACACCCGGGAAAGGATAGTTTTATCCGACTGCGAAAAAAGAGATTAATGGTTTAGCGCGATAACCGACATCCGCGGGCGAAGCTGCGGGCGGAAAACTAGTTAAATAAATAAATAAATAAATATTCTGGGACATTAACACACACGGTCACCTGGTCCCAAGCTAAGCAGAGCTTGTGTTATGGAAACCAGATAACTGGTAGGTATATACTATACATATAATACTTTTCTTTTCGACACAAACAAATGTTCATCACTAATGTTTGTCTCGGTTGGGAACCGAACCCACGACCTGCGGCGTGAAAAGCAAGTATCTTACCGACCATAAAAAAAACAAATGTATTTAAGTAGTAGGTGTATCAGTTCCTAGTACCCATAATAGCATAGTTTTGCTTTTGAAACTGAAGTTATTTGAAAAAAGAATTAGATTATTATCATTATTAATTCATAAATATTTCAATTTGGTAGATAAAAGCGCATTGCATACATAAAGTAGCAGAGCAGCAGTGGCGCAGCGGTACGGGCCTCACCTTAGAAAAATAAGGTCGCGGGTTCGAATCCTGATCGTGCCCACACATCTTTGTGTGAATTGTTTCATCTCTGCTGCTCAATATCGGTGAAGGAAAACATCGTGAGGAAACCGGCATGTCTAAGAACTAATAATTCGAGGACATGTGACATCAACCAACCCGCACTTGGCCAGCGTGTGTGGATTAAGGCCTAAACTCTCTCAACTCATAAGATAGTTGAGAGAAGACCCGTGCCCAGCAGTGGGACACTAAAAAGGGTTGAAGTGATACATAAAGTATTTATTTCTATAGGTACCTTACTATTGCTGCAAGAAACTGAAATCAGAGATTGTGGACATTCCAAATTTGTATGTGAAAGTACCTAATTATTTTTTTAAAAAACATCGAAATAAAACAAGAATTGTGCACCAAACTGATGAACATCTCCACCGCACCGATTTATCGAGATAGTGTGAATGCAGTTTTAATCGATTCATTTCCATCTGACCACTCGATTGCACTCGATAACTTGCTCTGTAGCTGGCTGTTCAATGTTGAGGTTGGTTTTTTTGGACACATTAATTGAAATTCGAATATCGAATTGAACTGTGATTTGAATTTTGATTGTTTAAGGTTTTAATGCAATATCTAGATTTCTGTCTAGTATTTTAAGTTGTAAAATGGTCGCTACGTGTAATAATTATGTGGTACCTTTATGGTGGTTAGAAACATAGTCGGGTAAAAAGCCTTCCTGAATAAATGGGCTATCTAACTGTGTAAAAATTTTTCAAAACTACCTAGTTTTTGAGATTAGCGCGTTTTTTTATTCTGATGAAGGCTTGCGCTTGACCACAACTTGCGTGTTGTTAAGCAATGATGCATTCTACGATGAAACGTGCTTACCCAGTAAATACCGATTCACTCGTGACTTGAAGACAGGCAGATTACAGCTATCGGGAAACAGAGATGCCGGCAGCGAATTCCACAACTTGGCAGTTCGCACAATGAAAGTTGAATAGAATAGAATAGTTAGAAACCATAAAGGAGCAACAATTCCGACCCACCCTCCCTGTATAGTGTCACCAGACATCGCACCGGAACACGGCAAGGCCACTAACCATGGCCGAAGCCTACCACCAGTTGAACACATACTGCCGCTTGCACTGCCCACCCTTTCACTCCAGCACAAAAAACCTCAAATTTAGCGAGCGCAGGCAGCGCGAGTTACAACGGTATGAGTGTGAGAAGTATCCTGTTCACATACTCGTCCTGCCCACTTCTCTGCCTACTTCCCTGCTCAAAAGAGCTGCATGTAAACGAGGTATAATACTCTTTTGATCATGGGATATTAGAACACGCAATCTTAACGGTTAGAGGAATTAGTTACAGTTATACCAACATAACACTCAATATAACGTTTATCTGAAACGCTATACATAACAGTGATGATTATACCACAGATCCTACACAATTCATAGAATAAACAACCGACAGATTGCGAGTACTTCATTCATCACAGGGTAAATTCTGTCCCTGTTTTGGTACCAATGAAGTTGTTACGTAACGATCATATCAATTGCATGCTATACATTGCTGCATTTGTTCGTACGCTGTTAAAGCTTACATTGCCTCGGTATGGAATTAACCTTTTTCAAAATTGATCCTAACTTACCTAGTTTGAAATTTAATTTAGATAAAAATCCTACTAATATTATAAATGCGAAAGTAAGTGTGTGTGTGTGAAGGTTTGTTACCGCGTATCTCCATAACCGCTCAACCAATGTAAATGAAGTTTGAAACATAGGTAGTGTATAACCTAGAATAGGACATAGGCTAATAATATTTCCAAAAATCATCCCCTAAGAGGGTTAAATAGAGGTGTGAAGTTTGTATGCAACTTTTTATTCCTTAGTTCTATTCATTTAAAATTCGGTACACATAAACCTTAACACAAATAATGAGATACGGGTTTTTTATTTTTCCATAATTACCCCCATGGGGTGTAGAAAATGTGTTTTAATGGTAAAAATTAAAGATTCTCTGGATCTGTTTAGTCTCATGTCCGATTCACTCCAAATTCGGCACACATAAACCTTAAAAGAAATCATGAAACACGTGTTTTTTATTTTCCCAAAACTACCCCCAGGGGGAGTGTAAAATGAGTTTTTTTGGAAATACTAAATATTGCAGAACTGTTTAGTCCTTGGTCCGATTCACTTTAAATTCGGTATACATAAAGCTTAAAACAAATAATGAAACACGTGTTTTTTATTTTTCCAATTTTTTTTATTTTTATCCTAATACTACGCGGGAGAAGCCTGCGAAATTATTCTGAGTGTGATTTTCTTCAAAGTTGATATAAATACTCCTTTGTGCTTTTTAGCTAAATTACTTTTTATTTTGACACAATGACGTTTGATAACTCAGACCGATTATTAGAATTCGAAATTTAAATTTTATTTCTTCTTAAATATTGAATGAAAAACTTACAATAATCATGGTCTAAGAGGCGTAGTATTTTTTAAGAAACCGCTATAGATTTATGGATATACCTATGGGTGCTTGCCGATTTCAAAATGTTGCTTACACGCCTACACTACTGAACTAATTTTGTATGGAGATAGTTCGACACCCGGGAAAGGATAGTTTTATCCGACTGCGAAAAAAGAGATTAATGGTTTAGCGCGATAACCGACATCCGCGGGCGAAGCTGCGGGCGGAAAACTAGTAAATAAATATTCGGTATATGCCATTGTAGGTGACAAAAAGTATTATGGTACGTAAGTACCTACAACATAAAATATGTGATATACATTCCAAGTAGAAATGAATCACACAAAACAATATGTCATAAATAAACCTCTACTCACTTAAGAAAGTGAATCTAGTGCGCCCACAGTATACTAAAAATTATTTAAAGTAAAGTAATTAAAGGATTCGACTGATTTATTAACTGAAGAACTGACTGACATTACACGTTTTGAGCGAGCAATGTATGTGAGGCAGGCGATGTATTCTTCTTGGTTGTGGTTTATAAATGTGTGTGACAGTAAGTGATTGATCATCAGAAGGAAATTGTTGTTAAGTCTTAGACTGAGCACCTTCGTCTTGAAGGGAATTTATTTGTGTAAATATGTGTTTATACTACTGCGGTTGACTCGAAACATTTTTATTACTTTTATATTGATCTTTAACGACAACCGCTGGGAAATAAAGGTTCTCGCGTAGAGACTACGAAATAGGCGCCACAGCGTGTCGGTTGGCCCGCCACAAGGTGGATGTTGGCATTGTGACGGACCGGTGGCGTGGTCGGTAAGATACTTGCTTTTCACGCCGCAGGTCGTGAGTTCGATTCCCACCCGAGACAAACATTTGTTTAAATATGTCTGTTTGTCTTGTGTCTGGGTGTAATTATCTATATTTAAGTATATATTTACAATAGAAATGTTTTATATGTAGTATATTACCCGTTATCTGGTTTCCATAGTACAAGCTCTGCTTAGTTTGAGATCACATGACCGTGTGTATTAATGTCCCACTATATTATTATTATTATTGTTGCGAGAAGACGATGGATACTATCAGCCGGTAAGTGATCGCTGTGACGTTCTGAAGAGGAGGCCTCTGTCTTTTTCTCTATTATTAAATATATTGTAGCAAATACACCCACACTTACTCTTTGTTTTTTAGTTTTTGCTTCTTTTTAACTGTTTCCACTATGTTTTTTTTCTCTTTCCATGTGCTTTATTCATTTCATTCTGTGTTCTCTCTGACAAAGAAATGTTACTCTTTCTTTCTTTTTCTTTCCAATTCTAAAACTTAGTTGCAAGTTAGTAAGCTATTAGAACGTAATTTAGAATTAAGAAACTTTTTTCTAGCGAACTTATTTGGTTGTGTATTGGTTCTAATGAAACTATCACTAAATGACGTGCTTACCACAATATACGAGAATCAGTGGGAACCGCATTTGAATCGGTTAAGTGGTTTTTGACATTAGCGTACACAAATTTTTTTGCATTTTATATAATAACTAGCGGCCCGCCCCAGCTTCGAACGGGTGCGTGCAATGTGTTATACTTATAAACCTTCCTCTGGAATCACTCTATCTATTGAAAAAAACCACACCAAAATCCGTTGCGTAGTTTTAAAGATCTAACTTACTTATGGACAGAAAAAGCTACTTTGTTTTATACTATGTAGTGATTTCTCCTACCCGTTTTTCCGGCTGTGGAGGGGACTGGGGATCAGGTAGTAGTGACCCTTCAGTGTGTAGGGAAAATCTTCTAGGCGAGGTGTAATGCCCGGCGACCGCGGTGTTTCCCTCCGACTGTTTTTGTCGGGATGTTGTATTTATGTATGTTAATCGTCGGTGAAACTTTGCTTGTGCGATTCAGGATTGCTGTGATGTCTCTTGAGTGGCGTTAGGTATGTGACGCCACACGGCTATGGCGGTAGTCTAAGCTGACTAGCGAGGTACGAGGACATATCATAGTTCGGTGGGACGCATTGACTGATCATCATCATCATCATCATCAGCCTATTCTACTAGTACTGCACGCCACCGAGCACAATCCACGGCTTTTCTCATCCTGCTCTTGCCACCCGCCCTGCTGAGATCATCACTCCACCTAGTCTGAGGACGTCCTACGCTACGTTTGTCAATTCGTGACCTCCACTCAAGAACTCGTTTACCCCAGCGGTTGTCGATTCTGTGGCAGATATGACTGGCCCACTGCCACTTCAGCTTACTAATCCGGTGGACTATGTCGATTACATTAGTTCTTTGGCGGATCACTTCGTTGCGTATTCGATCCTTGAGAGAGACTCCGAGCATATCCTTTCCATCTGTGAGTGTCCACGTCCATGTTGATCGATACAACTAGTGAAAGATCGGGCGCAGGAACGACGGCACACGATCTTGCTATCTCCGGACTAATGCTGAGTCATTAAGAAAGTTTCGACACTTTTTAATCCGGCGCAGAATTCAAACCCACGACCTTCGAGCCAAAAGCTAACACGCTATCCCCTAAGCTATTAAGGCTTTGACAATTTTATAATTGTCATAAAAATAGAGGAAAATAAATTTTTAAGATAAATTTAAATAGAATTAAATGATAAAAATAAAAATAAAATGATCGCTATGATAGCCTTGCCTGAAAAGGAATTTAATGCATCCTGCATTAAACATTTTCAGCGTTTCTTAGTAATGGTAATAAATGCGATATCGAATAAAAAGGAGACGTTTAAAAAAGGTTTACAGCTTGGTATTAAAATAATTGTAAATTTGAATTAGGCTAATAGAGCATGATTACATAAAACTGCAGCTAAAATAATAATACAAGAAAAAAGTACTTTAAAACAGTGCAATTATTGATACGATTGCAATATTGATACTGCTTGTGAAACGAATGATAAAAGGCAATGTGCGTTTTGTATTTCAATTACATTTTTTTGTTTTTAACAAAAATGGGTGCTCTGAAAATTCATGTTTAATTAAATACCAATAGCTTATTAAACAAGCTTTCCAATGAGGTATATCACATTGGTGTTCAATATACTATCCCACTTTTGACCTCTCCTTTAACATTTTCTAACAAGATAGTTACATATAAATAACACAAAATGTAATTTTGTTATTACCAGGAAAATTCACACTATTCGAACCAAACTTCGGTATTTTAAAACTTTGCCCACACGATCTTTTATAGTGAAAGTTCATAATCTACGAGTATCTAAATAAAAATAGACGCCACTTTTCGTTGTAATTTTATAACTCAAAAACGGGCTTAGCTATTTAAACCAAATGTTTAGGCATTGTTCGGACTATTTAGTAGATGGTTTATGTGAAATGTGCACAAAATCGGTTGAGCGGTTCTATATTTATCACATTTTTTGTAAATTGTTGAGTGGGCTGAAGCTACTTGGGCGAAACTGGGGCGGGCCGCTAATATATTATATTAGGTTCGTGTATTCATCTTTAATAGCGGTTTTTTAAAAATAAGATTTTACGTAAAATATAAGAAGAAAAAAATAGACTAATTCTAAATTTCTATCTTAAAAACTAGATAAGGCGTCATAAAATTCCTCCGAATCGAGGCCTTGGGGAAATGTATACAGAAGGCTGGCAGCATTGCCACGTTGTATGGCAATGCTTATTCTTTGACCAAGATGTAAGCCAGCCCTCTGGTCACGTGAAGAGTCTATTAACCGCCTAGAAATAACTTTAAAAAGTGCTCGGGCGCTCGGGCCCCACGGTCCAAGCGTTTCAACCCCAAACGGCTCAAATATTTAATTTGTACATAATTGGCTATATTTGGCTATTTTATTTTTAGTAATTTTCATACCTATTCCCACCACTGCTCAGATTTAACAGAAGTAATTACCACAGCTAAGTCTATATCTTAGCCGGATTAAGGGTTGTAGCACACAAATTCACCCGATGGCCAGGTTTAACGGACTGTGGTGTAGTCAGTAAGATACTAGCTTTTTACGTCACAGAAAACACTCATGGGTTAGATTACCACCCAAGACGTTTGTTTGCATGTCTATTTGTTTTGGGTTTTTGATGTAATGTTACCGCAAATGTTTGAAATCTAGGAATTGTATACAATTTCTAGGAAATGTATGTATTTCAAATCGAGGACTTGGTCCCGCCATCTTGTTGCTCACCGCAATTCAGTTTGCTTATTGTTTTATCTGCAAAAGTTCAATTTTATTGTTTTGTCAAACTGTGCCTCTTTCTTAATTCTGTATAATCAAACTCTAAGTTATTCTATCCTTTCTAATCCCATTCCGTTAATCCTCATTGCTCCTTCGTCAGACGTCCCGAGGGTTTTGTAAAGGAATTTGTTGCTCCGCTTTATAAAATACTGATAATGTCACGATGTTTGGCGTTGTTGTTTCAAGATATAATGTGAGGAATTTGGGGTTGAGTCTTGAGTGATTTTATCAGAATTTATTTGAAGCCTTCACTTCAGTTCAATCCTTTTTAGTGTCCCACAGCTGGGTGATGGTCTTTTCTCAACTATCTTACGAATTAAAAGAGTTTAGGTCTTAATTCACACGCGCTGGCCATGTGCGGGCTGGTGGACGTCACATGTCCTCGAATAATTAGTTCTTAGACATGCCGGTTTCCTCACGATGTTTTCTTCACTGATATTGAGCAGTGGCGATGAAAAAATTTACACAAAGATGTGTGTGCACGACGGGGAATCGTACCCGCGACCTTATATTTCTAAGGGAAGGCCCGTACCCCTGCGCCACCGGAAGAACGGTGACGCGGCGGTATCGGGTTTGGCTTAGAAATATAAGTGATTTGATTCTGGTTCGTTCCCAATTCTTTGTGTGGATCATTGAAAGGAAATATTATGAGAAAATCGGCAAGCTTTTGAACTATTCGTATATGGGATTCAATCGAGTTATAATGCGCTATGTATGTAAACAGTAACATTATATTTGTCGCATCGCGTTACCTATAAACGTAGAAAGCTGTTGCCTAAACAGATGGTTGCATGTCACTTCAGTCACTTGTCATAGCACAAGGCCTGACAGTTGTCAAACTTATAAGAAGTAAACGTCACTCAGGTTGCTTGTGTGTGATTGTCATTGTTACATCAGGGGACAATTTCTGTGAGGTCGGTTGGGTGAGCACGTGGTGTGTGCAAACCGAATTTGTTCGCACAAAAAGAAATCAATTTCCATCCAAATTTTTTGTGAATATATGTGATTAGGGAGGTGCTGCAATCATTGGAAGAGATATTGATTAGCTTTCTGTGTTGTTTTTTTGTGTTCCATCGAGATGCGAAGGTAATGAGGTGTATCTTGTGATCGCGGCCCTATGAGCTCGCCGATATATTTATGTATGTATGGTGATTATTCCCGTGAACAGAATTAGTTAAGCCCAGTCGACACGCACCTGCGACACGGCGGCTAATTAATTGCATACCCATCACTCATTAATTCATTACACCCACTCTGGCTATTCTCCGTTGCTTAAGATATTAATCAGTAGGTAAATGAAAACGTTGAGAACAAACGGATTTACAGTATGTTAATTAACAAAGAACGTTACCTTAAACCCGTCGATCTACGTTATTAATATCTTCTAATATATAAAATTTCCATGTCACAATGTTTGTTACCGTACTCCTCCGAAACGGCTTTACCGATTTTTACCAAATTTTATATGCGTATTCAGTAGGTCTGAGAATCGGCTACTATCTATTTTTCATACCCCTAAGTGATAAGGGTTGTTCACCATTTAATTTTTTTTTTTAATTTTTGGTCCAAATTATTTGTTTTTATTTTTGTTTAATGTGGCATTCTATCACCAACCCCTATTTTGTAATAGCGAAATTAGTAATACGCGGTACGAAGTTCGCTGGGGCAGCTAGTATTCAAATGAAAATGAAAAATAGCGGCAAGTAAAAATTATATCATTTTTAAAAAATTGTATTGAAGTTAAAAAAAGTATTTTATCAATAAAAAATAAAACCCACTTAAAAAGGAAACTTAAAAAATGTAAAATATTATTTAGTTACTTGGCATAAAGTTATTCGTATTATGGTTTAGTTAATCAGAAATGTTTAATAAGCAGGTACATATTTGATATCATTTGATTTCGGTGCCAAGTTAAACTGCTACAAATCTGGTTTGAACAGCGTGTGTGGCTGCGTCCGCGCTGTTTTTTAAATCCATGTAAATAAAATAAAGCGCGACTGCAGCGCTGCAACTGCGCATCAGTTCTTACATCGACTAGAGATGGGACACGCGTAGTTTTTGTCCAAGTCAGGGGGATGAAGCTGCTTATTCATCGTGAAACTCAAATACTACGAACCAAGCGACAACAGCGCTGCAGCCGCAATGCTGCAGCATGACGTTTAGCGACTTATTTAAAGGCGCCCTAATTCTTTGTGATTCTTTGTGAAAGGCACTATCACTAGTTTTAATGTGATGAAAAACGATAGATGGAAAATAACATTGCTTCAAGCATTTTTCGTGTCCCACAGCTGGGCACGGGTCTTCTCTCAACTATCTTACGAGTCTAGACAGTTTTAGGCCTTAATTCACACATGCTGGCCAAGTGCGGGTAGGTGAATATCAGATATCTTCGGATGATTGGTTCTTAGACATGCCGGTTTCCTCACGATGTTTTCCTTCACCGATTTTGAGCAGCGGCGATGTAACAATTCACAAAAACAATTGTGGGCACGACTGGGAATCGAACCAGCGACCTTATACAGCTAAGGCAAGGCCCGCACCGCTTCACCACCGCTGCTTATTTATTTATTTATTTATTTATGCTACAAATAACATATTGTATGGAATTGACTTATTGACTGATTATCAGGTAACGTTTCGAAGGTAATAATAATGTAGTGGGACATTAATACACACGGCCATCTGATCCCAAACTAAGCAGAGCTTGTATATGGAAAGCAGATAACTTATAATATACTATATATAGATAATTACACCCAGGCTCAAGACAAACAGACGTGTTCATCACACAAATGTCTGACTTGGGTGAGAATCGAACCCACGACCTGCGGCGTGATAAGTAAGTATCTTACCGACCACGCCACCAGCCCGTCGAAGGTGAATGTAAATTTTGTTTTTTTTTCGGTCTTTCGCTATCGCTTCCCTATGTCACCTTGGCTAGGTGCCTTGTTCACAGTAGCAGACATTAAATAATTGCAGTCATAAGAGCAATAAGTGGCACAAACAACGCAGTATACTGTTTAGCTTCAACTGAATAAATCTTGTGTAAGCAACTTGTTATCCTCCGATTCATAAAGAAAATACAACGTTAAACCATCGATGTTACAACCTTGCTTTTAAGCTATTAGAGTGCGCTGCATCTGGCGTTTTTAGATTTAATTTCTTTTATTTTTTTAACAATTTTTTTAAGTCTTTAATCCTCTTTATACTAATCCAAAAGAGAAAATGGTCAGTCATATCGCATTCGCTACTTTAATAAAAATATATTAACACATACACACAGCGCTATCTAGTTCTAAACAAAGGAATCATATTTGCTTCTTACTAGAAAATACTGTTGAAAAACATTTTTTTATATTTACTTTAATATTATGCATAAATTACACCTAGACAGAGAACAAAAATTTATGCTCATCAAACAAAAATTTGTCCTGGGTGGAAATCGCACCCACGACCTCTGGCTTAGCAGTCAGGGCCACTAATAACTACGTTAATAAGCCAGTCAGTCAGTGGCGTGAAAGATGTGTTAAGGTTGCTTGGTTTTACCGAATCATCGCATTCACGGGGCAAAACTATTAGTTTTATGACAGAGCTCATGTTTACGCCTCCCCCCTTTTCCCCCTATTTTATGAGGAAATAAGCGAGAGCGGTTATAGCACAGTTTTATAGCGATAAGTGCGTTGTCTGTATGTTATGTTTCAACTATAATTTTAATAGTTATTTTTATAACGGCTTAGTGCAGCGTTAGTAGCGCAGTGGACGTGATTTTCTGAAATATAGTTATTATTCTTCACCAATCTTGTTTGTATCTAGATCAGTTTATGCGCTAACTCGGATGCACTAAACTTTGCACTTCAAGAGCCCGGTGGAATGGTGAATATCAGGTGCAAGATCAACGGCTTAACGTGCTTCTAGGAGTTAAACTAGTGGTATTTGGCGTCCGAAATTATTAATCACAATTATAACTGACTGCCTACAAACATAATTATTTATATTGCCTTCCGATTTAAGCAAACTAAGCTCACGGTGTCTTGAATTCTGGGTTGGTTTGCTTGAGTTTTGGTACAAGTAAATTAAGTACTGGTCCCAAGTTGGTGGTATATTTCACCCATTTTCTCTGTTAAAATTAGGATGTTTTTTAATTTCAATTGCTTCGCGGATCGTTCTTGGTAGGAACCGATTTTCTTTGACAAGAACCTGTGTTTTGTCAAATCTCAGGTAAAGATACTCTGTTATATTATGTTCTAATAATAAAGACCTTTCATAATCAATCAATCAAATAGTGCAAATATATACCCGATAGTGTTTCTACTAATATGTATGTTGGCGAACCCATCGGGTCCCTATCATCAGATACATCCCTTTCTTCATACACCTTGATGGAACACAAAACCATAGACAGCTCATTAAAATCTATGTTAATGATTAAACACCCCCTTATAACAAATATTCACAAAACATTGGATGAAAATGGATGATTTTTGTGAGATCAAATTTGGCCCGCAGACACCACGCGCTCACCCAACTGACCTCATAGACATTGTTTTTTGACATAACAATTACAATCACAGACAAGCACCCTGTAGCGATATTGATGTCTTGTGAGTTTGATAAATGATAGGCTGAAGGCTATGTGACATGCAACAGTTATTTAGGGTGATAACTTGCTACCTTAGGTTAATTCTTTACAAACTATGGGTTTTAATATGTAATACCTTTGAACGAGCAATTTCTTGTATTTATATGATCTAAATCTCGAAAACGGCTCGAACGATTTTCATGAAATTTTGTATGCAGGGAGTTTTAGGGGCGTTTAATCTATATATCTAAGATTCATTTTATTCTTGAATAGGCTAGCGCTTGACTACAATTTACCTGATATTAACAAAATAAATTATTGATCACAGTTTTAGCGTGCAACACGGGATCCAACTCAGTAACTGCTGTACTAGCGCACAGCACTGATTCTCAGCTGGACCCGGACATTTGTGACAACATCATTATAAGTACGCACCAGAAACTTATACCATAAATGTGGACTCTTTTAGTTCAAATAACAACAACTACTTGCTTATCAATAAACCATTGCATGGAAGTTGATAGCCACAAAATGACACACGGCACTGCTACAATAATTTTTGTTGGTTGAGAAATTCTTGCAAATGTGATTTCAAAGTCACTTGGGACATGATAATAATAATAATAATAATATTCTGCGACATTAACACATACGGTCATCTGGACCCAAACTAAGCAGAGCTTCTGTTATGGAAACCAGATAACTGGTATATACTTTACATATAATACTTTTCTTTTTTAAATATATACTTATAATAGATATTTACACCCAGACTCGACACAAACACAAATGTTCATCACTAATGTTTGTCTTGGGTGGGAATCGAACCCACGACCTGCGGCGTGAAAAGCAAGTATCTTACCGACCACGCCACCGGCCCGTGATGATGTAGTCTACGATGAGACGCGCCAGCCCGATGTGCCGATTCACTCGTGATTACGAATGACTTTCGGTGAGAAGGTGGCAGCATCTGCTCCATATGGTTATTATTATTATGGTTATTTCTTAATGTACACAAAACACTTAAATAAACAATTTTATAATAGGAAAAAATATGAACACAGGCGAGCTTAACTCAAATATGAGTTTTCTATCATCAAACCAGGTAAGTAGTGAAAAATTGTGGAATGGATAGAACAGTAAATCAAGCTATACATACATAGTCACATACAGTTTACTGCAGCGACAACACATTCATTTTACAATTTGAACGCAACTGCGATAGTGATGTTCTCTTTCCACCAAATAGATTTTAAAACTTGCACGCCGTAGATAAACACGTCCTATTTTTATTCGAAAATAAGCAGTAAATTTTTATTATTCTTATAAAGTTTGTCATAAAATTTTATATTGTTTCGATTTTGTAGCCGTGATGGGCGACACTGCGTATGTACACCGTTAATAGGTAATATGAAAAAGATGTTTATAATTTTGGTGTTGTAAAACTTAGTGCTACCTAACCGAGTTGAGCAAAAAGACTCTTCTATTATAATTAAGATTTAGGTCTAGTGCGTAATAAGGGTCGAGCCTACCTGGCGCCTGGCGTCTGACACCTGACGCCTGACGCCTGACGCCTGACGCCTGACGCCTGACGCCTGACGCCTGACGCCTGACGCCTGACGCCTGACGCCTGACGCCTGACGCCTGACGCCTGACGCCTGACGCCTGACGCCTGTAGCCTGACGCCTAAAGCGTGTCAGATCATCATAGAGGAACATAAAATAATCCCTTCAATAATACCTTTCGCCCGTCCACTGTGTAGAACATTGCTTGGCTCCAACTCACCTCTTTGCCGAATGACTAGATTATATAATGAATGCTGCGATAAGGCTGATATATACTCCGATACATTAGGATCGTTTCGGAAAAACATCAATAATGTAACTTAATGTTTAATTCATACTGTGTAGTTCAATACGTAATCTAATTATTATGTAAGTTTAGCTCACTATACCCTACGAATGTTGTGTTTACCTATAAGAGACTTAACATTAAGATTTAAACATACAATTATTGAAATGTATTGGTTTTAAGAATCTAAAGTTGTTGGTGAACCAAATAAATAAATACAAAATAAATAAAAAAAAGCTTGTATACTTATTTAAACTAAATTTCTGCTTAAAAGAAGAAGAAGAGGAACATAAAATAACCCCTTCAATAATCTATAAGAGATTATTTGATAAACCTGGAAATTTCAATTTTTTTTCTATTCCATATGTGCCAAACACAAAACTTCCTCTGTAGGAAAGTAACATTTTTTTATCAGCTGCACGTCCCTTCGGCACCTGCCTTTCGTAGCCCGTTTCAGAATAAAAACTAAAGTATATATGTACCTATAATGTTCCTATTTTCTCAGACAGAAGTTAGAAATGAATATAAATGATTTCTCAAAGGGAAAATGTACAAAAGTTAGGATATTTTACAAACTCTTCAGAATTTGAATGAAAATTGTTTTTAACCTACTTCGAAAAGGGTTCGCTTTGGACTATTCTAATATTTACTGTTGATATACCTTTTTAAAGTTCTGCAAAGATAAAAGCGGAAAATATGAAGCTGATGGGCTGGAAGCTGAATGGGAGTTGAGTCACGTTCGTTCCTGGGTATACTCCTTTAATTAAATCCAACTGGTGGTAGGCTTCGGCCGTGGTTAGTGACTACCCACTAGACAAAGTCGCACCACCAAGGAGCCTTGCCGCGTTCTGGTGCGATGTCTGGTGACACCATGTAGACAGGGTGAGTCGGAATTGTTGCACCTTTAGGATTTCTGACCATATGGAGGCTCATTCCACTGCCACCTTCTCACCGATAATCATTCGTAATCACGAGTGAATCTGTATACTGGGCTTCGCGTTCCATCGTAGACTACATTATTGCTTAAGATCAAGCAAGTTGTGATCAAGCGCCAGCCTATCGAAGAATAAAAAAGAAAATGAATGGCTTGAGGCGTGGTCGGTAAGACAATTACTTTTCACGCTGCAGCGCAGTTCGTGGGGTCGATTCCCAACTCAAGAAACCCAACAGCCATCATCAAGTGATGAACATGTCTGTTTGTCTCAAGTCTGGGTGTAATTGTGTATATTATAATTATGTGTTTACAATAGACATGTAGTAGTATATACCATTTAACTTGTTTCCATATCACAAGTTCTCCTTAGTATGGGATCAGATGACCGTGTGAGTAATTAAAAATGTGTGAGTAAGTGATTCAAAAAACTAATTAATACTACTATCGCATTGGTCTGCCGTCATACTCTTAGTCCTCGATTCAATTTCAAATTTTGGATTAGGTTCGAGAACATTTGATTGGTAAGTACTGTAGCACCCAAAAACAATTATTTATTTATCATAAGGTTCATTTTAAAGGTTTACAATATACGTAATAATTAAAAGTAAAAATATAATTTACAAAAAATATAAGCAGCAGTGGGGCAGCGGTATCGTCCTCGCTTTAGAAATATAAGGTCGCGGGTTCAATCTCCAATTTTTGTACGAATTCTTTCATCGCCGCTGCTCAATGCCGGTGAATGAAAACATCGTGAGGAAACTGGAATATCTAACAACTAAATTACTTACATTCGAGGACATGTGACATCCACCAATCCACACTTGGCTAACGGTTGTGGATTTAGACTAAACTCTTTAGCTCGTAAGATAGTTGAGAGAAGACTGTGCCCAGCTGTGAGACCTTGAAAAAATGATTGAAATATTTACATCACAGATTAAATTCGAGTTATGGTGAGATTGAAATCGAGTGTCTAGAGTAAGCTTGCTGTTCTTATCTGCACAGACTTATAATGAGCGACGTGAATGAATACGCCTCCTTTTCCTTTCCTCTTAAATGGATATTCATTATATTTATTTGCAATTAATGTGGCGAGGATTAAGCCTGGTTTCACCGCTAAAGAGTAATGAGCGAGAGATGGTTAACTATTTTATGAAATCATATTTACGAAAATAATATAATAATAATATGATTAATAGTGTTCGGGGACATGAACACATGCGGTCATCTGATCCCAAGTTAAGCAGAGCTTGTGTTAACTAAATAACTAATATATTACATACGCTGCTTTTCTTTTGTAAATGCACACTTATTATAATAGATAATTACAACCAGACTCAAGACAAACAGACATATTAATGTACCTACAAAAAATGTCTGTCTTGAGTGGGTATCGAACACACGACCAGCGGCATGAAAAGCAAGTGTCTTACCAACCACATCACTGGCCCTCCGAAAATTATTTCACATTTTTTGTGTCGTTAAAAGTCGATAAAGCTCCACCAAATTGGCTGTTTTTTGGTCCAAAAAAAGTTTTGACACGCTACGAAGTTGGTTGGGGTGATTAGTAAAAAATAAAAATGCACGTCCGCAGGAGGCTTCGACAAATAGGTCGCGGGTTCAATCTTGTGTCGTAAACGTGACCTTGTCACCAATAATGTTATGGAAAAGAACGCTTTAGAACCAATTTCTTTCCTAAATATATATATTTATCATAACGGGCAATTAACGCGCTCATCTTTAATTTGGCTTTACGTTTCGACACGGGTTGCACCGGTCGTGGTCGCAAGCAGACTGATCCAGCGAAAGAGCTCCGTTGATGACGGCGGCCGTAGAACAACATTTTCTCTAACTACCGTCACTTGTAATATAGTTAATTTAATTATTGTTATGAAGCCTACACACTTACTTTCCTCTCCCTTATAAGTTTATTACTTGGTTAAACACAGATGTAGTTTACTCGAGTGAGTTAAACGAAGTTTAAAACTTTGCGCCTAGACAAATTACATAGTGAAACTTTAACAAAAGATCGAAAAGAACGAAATGTATGGGATTGACATTCACCTTGAAAATGTCACGTGACAATATTATCTAGAGGCCCTGGGCTCCGATACTTGGGCTTTTGTCATTTAACTCTAATAGACAAATGTCGGAGAAGTGTCAGAAAACTAGTGAAATCTTTATTTATTTTTGGCTGTCTATTAAAGATCAATGTCGAAAATGAATAAAGATTTCATTAGTTTTCTGACATGTTTTCTACATTTTTCTTGTAAGTAAAGATAAATGTATAAAGCGCGACAATAGAGGCCTGTCGAAAAAAATGGCGGAAAAACAAAAGAAATCACCATTTTTGTTCGACAAATGTCTATTAGAGACAAATGGATATGTCTAAATCTAGAGAATCGAAGCCCTGGTCCGCTACGCTCGCAGTGGATACCCCGCTTTACACAAGGTGAAGCGATACATTAGCATCAATCTTCATAGTTGGTAATCCTATATATATATAACTATAATATACTATATATAATAATATATAAATCAATTACGAACAGATGTTAAGTTTCAAATGGAACTCAAGCATTTATTGCGTCTCTATTCCTGTCTCTGTCAAATGAATGTTCTTCTTTCTTATTTATTCATAAATGGCAATACATCGAACCAAATTGTCGTCTGACGTTTTAAAAATATTTACATGGAACTAGACCTAGACTTATTTTCGTAATTAAATAAGTTCAGTTGCGGTGCAGTTGCAGTTAAGTTTCGATCAAAACAGCCTTTTTCATACTCTCGTAATTTTGATAACCGCTGTCAGTTACGCTCGCGTCAAGTTCGCGTCAGATTTAAGATTAAGAGCGCTTTAGATTACCAGCTAAACAATTACATGAATAGCATTTTGCACTAAGACGTAAACTTAATTGCAACTGTACCGAAACTTGATCGGCGCGTCTAGAAATTACGTGAATTAGGGCACAGTTCCAGGTATAACGCGCGTGCCCCTCTGGCGAGGTACACGAACAGTTTGTATGCGTTAACTGTTCATGTTTTGTGTTTGTATGTAGCTTTTATTTACGTGTGCATTTGTAAACGCTTCAACTTGTATCTGTGCTGTACTGGGTCCTCGCCTTCCCCAAAAACTGTCAAGAACAATTTAGTGCTAGAAGTTGCGTATAACACCTCTCATGTTAAATGCTCTAAGCGTGACGTCACGTTCGCAGAGTCGGTTTTAGTGATTACGACGCGACGTAAAGAATTCCCACTCTCAAGTTATTTGAGTATTTTTTGACGTGACAACGTCTTAAATTAGGTTGCGGCTGGGAGGCACTTATGAAAAAGTGTAACGCTCGGTAACGTTACGATGAGTCACCGAACGAGAGAGAGGCCCGCCGAATGCCTTGCGTCTCTCTCCCACTCAACTATGTTTCATCCTTCTTCCTACTATACGAATGAATATTCACATTAAAATTATTTTACCACTCAAAGTCGTTGTCACGTAAAACTTTCGCCCGTATACCGAATTTACAGGCAACCAATTTTTTTAATTCGTCAAAGCAATATGTGCCTAATATTTTTAACTAATATTTATGATGAACTAAACAGAATATTGACTTTAGAAAAAAAAAAGGTACCCGAATCATGCCTATTTCAATAATAAGGACTCGCGTTCATTAGTTATGTCTAATCAAATTGAACGTTATTGTTAAAAGTTTGCAATCAAAGTGAGCATAAAACAAAATTAAGAATAGCCGACTGATTCTAAAGTGCCGGGTCAGTGAACACGATGTTCTATGCACTTCGTTGGACAACGATAAAATAATTTATTATAACTTTTAATTAAAAGTCTAACCAACCTTGTTTCTAAATAAGGAAAATTGCATCAAAATCGGTCAATTCGTTAATGTGCCACGAAGTACCAAACTTTTACACAGATACACAATGTCCATTTTGTCACACCCCTCTTTTTGTCCCAAGCTAAAAAAATATTTATTTAGTAACCACTTTGCAACTATCATTACAAGTACCTATATCAAATGCAATAGCGTAGTATTCTAAGTGATTTTATACTAATTTATTTATTTAAAAGAGCATGCAAACTTATTATTTATCTATCTATATCTATTGAATATTTTGATATAAAACTACTTTTTAATAGATTTTATCGCGGTTTATTTTAGATTTTAGATCTCGACGTTTCAAAGTCTTTTCAGACTTCATGTTCACAGGTGGACTGAGGTATTTGACGTCCAAAAATATTAATCACAAAATTATTACTGACTAAATTCTAAATGTACTACACGTTTACAACTGTCAAACGGTACTTCTTAGATTTGATGGACTGTAGTTAGTTGGTACTAACAAACCTACCTACGATGTATTCCTAGACTCGTGCGTGTATGTCTATCAGTTGGTATGAAGGTCTTTTGCGGATACCAGTTCTATTCACAGCGGATACGGATAAAAGGTATATTTAAATATAAGGAAGCGTTTATACAGCGTAACAGTGTTCTATTACAGTAAATATTATGTGCTAAAGGGTTATGATCCCTGTTCGGTTTCCACAAGAGCTTCCTAGATAGTATAACATAGCGCCAAGACTATTTACCTGAAAGTGTAGGCAGAGGTGTATATAACCCACTTTTCGCTGGCTATGTTAAGTCTCATGCGTATTTCAAACTTCGAACTTCAATTAAGATTCTCTAAGTTTTTTTTAAATGTCTTTTTGCTGGACCAGGGAATCGAACCCGGGATCTCGCGGTTATTAAACGAACACACTTACCACTGTAACTTTTAATAACATGCCAGATCTTAAGCTATCACATTATCTACGATTAAATGCGTCTACCCAGTCTGCTGATTTAGTTACTCGTGACTACTTACTTACTTTTATCAGAGAGAGGATGGTAGTGGAATGAAGCTCCATATTGTTGAAAACGATGATGGTGCAACAATTCAGATCCAACCTCTCAAATGGTACACAAGACATCGTACCGGAACACGGCAAAACTAATTGACGGCGCGGTTTTGTCAGGTATGTAGTCACTAACCATAGCCGAAGCCAGTTGATAATCACCTGATTTGCACCACCCGAGGACCACGTCTGAGTATTCAGATTGAATGTGCTTTCACATAAGAAAACATATTAGAATATTCTTTTTTTAATGGGACTTAACCCACTTTTGCTACTTCTGTACGCCAGGATCGACAACGGCGCCGTAAAGAGTCTTGGGATTTGAACCTGGCCAAGTCCCAGGACACCTAAACTGTCTTGGATCCCGTATGAATTTAATCAGAAAGATAAAAGTAGGAGTTGAAAAGTTACTTTGTCCAATTCCATCCGGGCAAAACTGTACACAGCACAGAGAAAAAAGTAATTTTCTGAATATTCTATTCGCGAAAAACACGACATTTCGATTCTGCGCCAGTATGAGTTGAGCCTTAATTTCGTGTACCAGGTAATCAGTTTTTCTTGCACACCTGAACGGAATGAAATTAGTTTCTATATTTAGATACGTAATACTTTCTTTCAGTTATGATTGGACTGATGAAACTAATTCACAAATAAATGGGGAGGAATAGAACAATAATCATATTGTTTTTCCATTTACTGTTTAGGTTAATTTTGTTATATTTTTTTACCTTGCATGTTGTTTTTAACGTAAACAGAAACAGCGGATGCTGTTTGTAATGTAACATATACTTAGGGATGATACTTAAAAATTATTAAAAAAAAACAAAATGACGTCACAACACCAAATTATTATTTTACTTTTAACAAACTTAAAACAATTACACTTTATCACGCTAAATCAGTTAATTTGATTTCTATACAAAACTAGACACACTAACTTAATCAGAGTAGGCAAATTGATCGCTATGTAAACGGGCAGAGGTTCCCCTTAACAAGGCAACTGTTCAAGAAAAAACGTGTCGAATGAAGTGTGCAGCGGCTTATATAGCCTTTCTCCCACCACCGGCGGTCGGTCTTCGAGCGCGTAATCATTCTTTTGCTAACACGGCCTCTCCTGACTGGAGCACGCCCTCGGGCTCCCGCGTTTCAGGTTGCAGAGAGTCTGCCAAGCTCGAAGGGCCCGGTGCAGGTTCTAAGGGCTGCTCGCAGGAAGGCACATCTTCATTCGCAGCTGGATGTCCAGGCGTAGACTCCGTATCATCGGTCAAGTCTGAACCTGGGAGCATAAAAACTGACCTGTGATATCATTCCTTTTAATTTGAGATTATCCGTAATTTCTCAAAAATTGCTTTTAAAAAATTTCGCATAATCCCTTACACTTTTAGTGATACGACAGAGGCGCTGCAGACACCTCTGCCGCACACACAGATACAACAATCAACGATCACTACCGACCAAATTAGAGGGGAAGCACGACGTTCGCTACCTCTAACTGAACCGTGAGGAACATAGGCACTACGTTAGCATATTCCTCACGACACATGACATAATTAACTGTAGTGCATGTTACTACGAACGTACACATACATACGTTAGACATAACTTATATGGCATAGGCACGGCGTTAGCATACCATAAGCATCTACTCTTGTGTGACATAGGCACGACGTTCGCTTATCAGACAAGTGTAGTAGCAACTTACTCTCAAAAAAAGCAGCACAAGACTCAGGAGTCCACTCCCCTCGCCACGGCACCATGAATTCTGCCGCGGCTTGAGTCGCCTTTCCATAGGAGCCCGCCAGTAATTGCAGCTCATAGCGACCTTGGGGAAGCGCCTTGACAACACGGTATGGCCCGCGCATGCCTGCATCCAGCTTTCCAGTTGCCTGTGCCTGTTTGATTACAAAGACAAGTGAATTAATGTCAAAGGCTCGTGGGGGCCTTCGCTTAACATTGACAGTTTCATCTTGTTGATTTTGATTCCGCTTCAAATTTTCAGATGCCCTTTGTCTGTGCATTTCTCTCAATGCATCACGATTTGGATGAGAGTCCTCCAGAGCAATGTCACGGACTAAATTACGAATGAGGGGTGTAGCTGCCTCAATGCCGACCAACAAGTTCATGGGTGATTGTCTGGTAGTCTTCTGCTTGGTTATATTGAGAATCAGTTGCAGCCGCCACATAGCGTCTGACCATTCATTTTGACGATGGTTACTCTCAATGCGGACCATATTTAAAAGCGTCCGACAGTAACGCTCAACTTGCCCGTTAGATTGGTGCATTTCCGGCGTAATGAAGTGCATATCGATGCCTAACTCTGTTACAAATCTTGTAATCTCTGAACTTTGAAACATACGACCTCTATCTGTTACAATTAATTTTGGAGTGCCAAATAGAGAAATTACATTAGTAAGTAGTCGTTTTAATTCAATAGCGTCTTGTCCAAACATGGGATATAAAAGACAGTACTTAGAGAAGGCATCTACGACAATTAGCACATACCTATAACCGTTAGATTGGGGTAGGGGACCTAAAGCGTCCATGTGGATAACTTCAAAGGGGTTGCATGGCTTTTCCCAAGAATGTATAAGCTGGTGTGGGGCTCTGGGAACCTTTTTGTGTGTGATACAAGTAAGGCAATGACCTACGTATTTTTGGACAAAAGATTTAAGAGAAGGAAACCAGAAATGTTTCCTTATGAGTTCCAATGTCTTGTCTACTCCAATGTGGTCATGCTCATCATGGAAAATTCTTAGCAGACTGAGCCTGTGACCTTTCGGCACGAAACATAATAGTCTAGGATCTTCTCCTACTGGGCAGTATCGATAATAGAGGAGGTTATTTTTTTGGACGTATTGTCCAGAGTCAAGCTGTCCGTCGGTCAATTTTTGAAGAAGGTTTTGGGTTTCTTCATCAGCCGCCTGCGCTATCTGAGCCCAGTTCTGCCGAGTGCGTGATTCGCAAACGTTAACAGGATTACGGCTCAGATAGTCGGCGTGTGACATAAAGGTGCCTCTACGGTATTCGAGGGTAAAGTTAAAGTCCTGCAAATACATCCACCATCTGGCTATACGTGGCAACAAATCCTTTTTCTGTTGCGTAGCTTTCAAAGCGTTGCAGTCGGTAACGACAGTGAAGTGTATGCCGACCAGATAGTGTCTGTAATTTTGCAAGGCCTTAACAACAGCCAGGGTCTCGAGCTCATAGGAATGGTATCTTGGCTCCGCACCCTGAGTTCGTTTACTGTAATAACCTACCACTCGCTTACAACCCTTTTCGTGAACTTGAAGAAGCACCGCACCATAACCAACGGAACTTGCGTCGGTATGGACTTCGATAGGCAAATCAGGATCATAGATAGCCAACACGGGCTCGCTTGTAAGCCGTGAGATTATGTATTGCCGTGCCTCTTCCTGCTCACTACCCCAAACAAAAGGTATCCCCTTTTTCATTAATTTTGTAATAGGAGCTGTCTTAGTAGCAAAGTTTGCTATATAACGGCGGAAATAGCTTGCCAGACCCATAAATTGTCGGATTTGTTTAATAGTTTTTGGAATAGGAGCTTCGACTAAGGCTTGAACCTTTTCTTTGCTCGGCTGTACCTGACCCTGACTTATAGTGCGTCCTAAATACTCTATTTTGGTCGATAAGAATGAACACTTTTTTAAATTTATAGAAAATCCTGAATCAGTCAGAGTCTGGAGCACCCGACGAAGGTTCAGCAAGCCTTCTTCTACTGTATTACTCAGGATTAGTACATCATCGATGTAGACTAGGGTTTTACCAGATTCCAGGTGTTGGCGAAGAGTTTTAGACATTATCCGCTGATATACCACGGGCGCGTTTGCCAGACCATAGGGCATCTTTAAATACTCGTAGTGACCTTCCGGTGTGACAAACGCCGTGAGCGGTATTGAGTCGCTGTCCATTGGAATCTGGTGAAACCCCGTGGCCATATCTAAACTTGTGAAAAATTTGTGTTTCCCTAATCGGTCAATATGGTCATCAATTAAAGGCAGGGGAAAACGGTCCTTAATCGTGACCTCATTCAACTTGCGATAATCGACACACATGCGATCTGTTCCATCCTTCTTTTTAACGAGAAGGATGGGACTCGCATATTCTGACTCTGACTCCCGAATAATATTCTTCTCAAGCAAATCTTTAATTATGTCGCGGACCTTCAAAATCTCAGGATATGATAGCCTGTACGGTTTATAGTTAACGGGTGTGACACTGTTCAATTTTATTGACATGCTACCGGTCTTTACCGTGGAGATAGCAGTACCAGCGATGAAAAACTTGGAATATTCGTCAATAAGATCAAGGAGTCTCTTTAAATCCTGGCCAGTTAAGGAAGTCCTAACTGAAGTCTGCGTAGATGGAAAGGTACACATAACTTCATGTGTTGTATTGGGATCATGAGTGAGACACTGCTGATCACGTGTGCGGATATAGGTAACCCCGTCTCGATTTAATACGTCAGTACCAATAATAATAGGGGTGTTCATAAGCCCTGAAGAAACGGCATGCAAGTCTACCTCGAGAGTTATTTCGTTAAATTCTATGGGCAAAGTAACAAAATAAGTTGATTCTATTTCTTGACCACCAATGCCTCTCAAAACTCTGAAGGCAGGCTTACATGCACACTTGAAATGTTTCAACAGTGACGAGGAAATTAACGATATACTAGAGCCGCTATCAATGAGAATGTCGACGGGGACCCCCTGTATAATCGCCACGACAATATCTTTATTCTTAGTATGAGGGCGTTCGTGGCAAAAGTTAACATTATTTGGA
This sequence comes from Meganola albula, assembly GCA_936450015.1. Classification (NCBI taxonomy): domain Eukaryota; kingdom Metazoa; phylum Arthropoda; class Insecta; order Lepidoptera; family Nolidae; genus Meganola; species Meganola albula. The sequence goes on along the minus strand of OW388155.1, from coordinate 2,522,277 downwards.
TTACGGAAATCAGACTTTAATTTGGCAAAACAAGTGTCAACCTTATGGCCAGGTTTCTTACAAAAGCTACACGGTTCAGATTTGTTTGAGCTATGTAATACAGGACTGCTTTTTTGGCTATTGATATTACTATTGCTATTACTAGTAGAAAACTTTGGTCGCTTAGTACACTTAGATTGTATGTGGCCGCGTTGGCCGCATAAAAAGCATCTACCTTCCTCAAACCTCCGTTTACGAAAATTAGCGTCATAGTTGGATTTTGGAAAATGGTCTTGACGTAATACGTTTTTAATCTTCTTACTAAAAGTAGAAGTATTAGATTTAACATAAATAGAAAAAAATTCTACCAACTCATTCGGCATAAGTTTCGCATTAGTGGCTGACGCACGTATTTGCGGGTCTGTAATACCTCGTATAATAATTGCTGATATTAAACTATCGCTTAATCCTACCACTATACGTAGCCTAAGAAGTGACCGGCGAGCATAGTCAGCATACGTCGGGTATTCGTCAGAGTTAGTACTCATAACCTCGTACAAAATATTAGCGATATCCGGCTTTTTAGGACACAAAGGCTTAAATTCGATTTTAAAATTGCTCCAACTGCGGTCGTTAGTAACCCAGTCGTTGAGCCAGGTCCTAGCTTCACCCTTAAGGCAATTACCAATGCGTGACATACACTCATTATCACTCCAATTGTTTGAGACTTTAGCTCTGTCTACCTCATCGCACCAGGTGTCAATATCATTTATGCTTGGATCAAAATTAGAGATATAATAAGATTGGTTAGATCTCACCGCTGTGTTAATCGATCGTATCGCTTCGACGATGCGATCCGTCGCACCGCAGTCGTAGCTTGTCGCAGCGCTTACGGGATACTCCCGCGAGGACGGGCCTGCCGACTCCCGACGCTCTGCTACGGCAGTAGTCTCCTCCCGTAGACGCGGCGGCGCCGGCGGGGACGCGCTGACACTCGGCTCACGCGGCGGGGCCGCGTCACGTTGCTCCAGTGATGTCAGCCGATCGAGGATTTGTTCCATAACCTGTTCAGTTATCGTAATATTAGGAGGGTCACGTCGTTTATAAGTAAAGTTTCGACTCCTAGACCGCGAATAACGGCTTCTAGGGCGCGACCCACGGCTTCTAGGGCGCGACCCACGGCTTCTAGAACGCGAATCACGGGTTCTAGACCGGCTTCTGTGTCTACTTTTATGATTAGGCATATTTATTGCTTATTGAGGCACGTAGGCTTGTTACAATTTAAATAACCTCAAATATTTTCACAAAATGATTTAACAAAAATAAAAAATAAATGCCCGTATTTTAAAATTAAGCTTATCAAAATGGAACACACTCACCAGATTTGTTAAGTTTACCACCTTACCACATTACACACCACTTCTTATTAGGAAAACTAAGAGAACAGTGAAATAAAGAAAACCGTTACTTTTTCAAACTTTGCAATCAATCTGCCATAACTCAGGGAGCCAAGTGGATTCAGACGCGGGGTATAATATCATCCCACTTCTGAACTTAGGGATGATACTTAAAAATTATTAAAAAAAAACAAAATGACGTCACAACACCAAATTATTATTTTACTTTTAACAAACTTAAAACAATTACACTTTATCACGCTAAATCAGTTAATTTGATTTCTATACAAAACTAGACACACTAACTTAATCAGAGTAGGCAAATTGATCGCTATGTAAACGGGCAGAGGTTCCCCTTAACAAGGCAACTGTTCAAGAAAAAACGTGTCGAATGAAGTGTGCAGCGGCTTATATAGCCTTTCTCCCACCACCGGCGGTCGGTCTTCGAGCGCGTAATCATTCTTTTGCTAACAATATAATAACAGGCTAAGTTTGAATGAAATGAACAAAATGAATGAAATGAACGAAATGAATAAAATGAACGAAATGAATGAAATGAACGAAATGAATGACATGAACGAAATGAATGAAATGATCGAAATGATCGAAATGAACGAAATGAACGAAATGAATGAATGAATGAAAGCTATAAATTAGAGTTCTGATCTCGCCTTCATCGGATTTCCGTACAATGATAGGTCAGCTTATAATGGAAATGTATTGCTTGATGTGTAGCCGTGTTTACCCTAATTTGTATAGGTAAAATAATTATAACATAAATCTAGTCGTATGTTATATGCACATGTATTGTAACGCAAATCATTTTAAAAAGATAATAATTCTAAATATATTATAATTATATGCAACTTCTTACACGCGAAGGGTTGTTGGCTTAATCTATTAAATCTTAATCTTATCTAAAAATGAATCGCAAAATGTGTTGGTAAGCGCATAACTCGAGAACGGCTGAACCTAGTATTAAATCTGTGGGCTGAACCGATTTCTCTAATTCTTTTTTTAGAATATTCCTTGAAGTTCGGGGATGGTTTTTACACAGAGAAATATTAGAAAATTTCCTCCGAAACAGCTTGACCGATTTTTATGAATTCTTATTACTATGTTCGGTAGGTCTGAGTGTCGGTCTTAATCTATTTTCGGACCCGGTAGATGGCACTGTTTTACCGGGCAGGACGACATATCAACGCAGAGCCCAAACCGCTTGGTCTGGAGACTCTAAATTTGGCACATAGGTTCCTTATGGGGTCTAGGGGTGAACTAAGAAAGGATTTTTCAAAACTCACCCTTTAAGAGGGTGAAACGGGGTTTCAAAGTTTGTATGGAGAAACAAGATTAGTGAGATCAATTTCGCGGGCGAAGCTGCGGGCGGAAGCTATAAAGTAATAAAATTTAGTAATAAAAGTAATATAAGTAGGTATAGAAGGTAAATTAAAATAGTACATATCGTAGAAACTATCTAAGCTAGCGAGATATTAGCGGTCTGTGATCGTTCTAGTATCATTTATTCTAATACATCCGTTCTAAAGGCAAGGTTTTATTGCGAGCGTTTACAAGAAACTATTAACTCTTATATAGGCCTTTGTCAAAATGGATATTGTAATCTCTTTCTTCACCTCACTTCACTTTTCACCTTTTTTTCTCCTTTCACCCCCGTATTCATAAACGACAAAGGCTCATTATAGCTAAAATCGATTTTTAATGTTTGATGTGTACCCGTGTGCTGTAGGTCCCAAGCCAAGAAAAGTGGGAGTATTAATCCAAGTAAAAGTGCGAGTCCAAGTGCTAGTAAAAGTGCTAGTACTGGTGCGCGTGAAAGTGCGAGTAAAAGTGCAAGTGGAAGTGTGAGCAAAAGTGCCAGTAAAAGTGCAATTAAAATCGACAGTATTTTGGTGCGAGTATAAAAGCACGGGCGACGCGAAATTTTAGCATAAACTTAGCACATCAAAACTCGTATCAAAATATAATGCAATTTAACTTCTGACTTCACATAGTCAGTAGTAATGATAATGACCTAATGAATGTCTGGTTTCAAGTATAGCTTGTATAGAATAGATTGTAGTACTTATTCAGCGTTGACTATCTTTATGTAAACAGTTTGTTTGTTTGTTTGTTATTATTCAGTTATATTTCTATACCTACATAGATCTCTTTAAAAAAATGGTATAGCGGATGTTTGAATTGCTAAAATTTGAGAACGGTTGAACCAAATTCGCTTATTTTGGCATTATTTTCGCACATAAATGTTCTTACAGATACATAAAAAGATTTAAATGCATTTTTTTTTGAAATTATTTATTTTAGACCATAATTGGTTATAACATTAATTTATATTTAATATCTATTAAAAACTAAACATATGCCTTATAATATTTTGAACTACTTTAATATTTACTTCATCTACATGCTCCTTAAGAACCGTCAGGCGCATGTTGTGACATCTTTCTTACAAAAATCTAATAATTATAATTTAATATAGTAGGACATTAACTCACACGGCTATCTGATCCCAAACTAAGCAAAGCTTGAATTATGGAAATGTACTACTAATACTTTTCTTTTGTAAATACATGCTTAGTATATACATAATTACACCCAGACTCAAGACAAACAGACGTGTTCATCACACAAATGTCTGACTTGGGTGTGAATCGAACCGACGACTTGCGGCGTGAATAGTAAGTAAGATGACAGACAAAGACAAACGAATTAATAATTTATAAACCTACTTTAGCTATCCTAAGCTTATAAGACGTTTATGAATACGGGGATTAATCAATGTTTAATTAGATCCAACAAATCCTTATCAAAGCTACAATTGTGCATCATGAGCGCAATCCGCTGATCCATATAGTGTAGTCCTAGTTCATAACACAAAGAAAACCCCTGACATATATTATGTACTTAATAATATGTTTCCAAAAACCATATATATCCAATTATTCATTAGATTTGTTGTTTAAGTATTTTATTTGATTGGTATACATGATAGTAAAGCATGAAGGCTTTTGAAAGGTTTTTAGACTAAAAATATCAAGATTAGCAGACAACTTCAGGTAGGCGTGAATAATCGGGCAAGAAGACGGCATTTCAATAAAATAACTACAGCAAATATCACTTCACCCCCATCTCTCGATAGCACAATCATGAATTTCACCAGTTAACCACAGATCGCCAAGATTACGTTGGATTAAATAGTAACGTTCACCAAGCACGTTATTGCATCTGCACTACCGGACGCCACAACGGTTCAACACGCAGTGTCAGCCATTCTAAGATGGCCGCTTCACCCGCGCTCGGTGTTCATTCGTTCGTTCATAATGACATTCTTGAGTGAAAGGTGACTTCAAAGACGGACGCGATGACAGTATAAAATGACAGGCGATGCATTGAGAAGTAGATATGCCAACAAGCATAAATGTACTCAATTGCCGATAAAAAAATAAAAAAAAAGCATAAATGTAATATAACTCTTTGTTTGAAATAAATAAAACTACATTTTAACGGATTTTATCGCGGTTTATTTTAGATTTTAGATCCCGACGTTTCAAAGTCTTTTCAGACTTCATGTTCACGGGTGGACTGAGGTATTTGACGTCCAAAAATATTAATCACAATTATTACTGACTACCTCCAAACATTATTAAAAAGTAGTTTTATTTCAATGTGTGATATTCGCGTAAATTTAAGACAATACTAACTCTTTGGTTATTATGAGTCTTATTGTCTATCCGGCTTTGAGTGGAAGCCGCGTAGTGTAACTTTTAAACGCAATTCGTTCTGAGAGTTTAAAGTTTGATTTCGATCGTTCTATCCTCCCTTTCATTCGTTCAAGCGTTTTTCCGCTTTCAGTGACGCGTAGCCTTAACTCCCTGGTGGCATTTTATCTTTGGTATTAACTAGATATCTCCACGACACAAAATATAGTAGGTCTGTACTCTTGGGGTTGGACTGCACTAATAATGTTCAATTTGAAGGATTTGGAAAGGTAAAAGGGTCAGTTAGTAAGCCAGGTGGAGATAAAGTTGTAGAAAATATCTTTGGTTTTTTGGGCTATTATGTTTAATTTGGGTAAAGTTATGTTAAGATTGCTTTTTAGGCAAGGATCTTTTAAGGGGATATTAAATTTCATGGAATACTTTATTTATTTTGTGGAGGTGACTGGAGGATCTCGTGGTAGTGACCTTTCAGTGAAAAGAAAAGATCTTTCAGCCGGGCGAGTTGTGATGCCCGGCGACCGCAGTACTCCCTGCGACTGTTCTTGTCGGGAGGTTGTATTTACGCTAATCATCGGCGAAACTTTGCTTGTGCGATTCAGGATTGCTATGACGTCATGCTTCTTAAGTGGCGTTAAGTATGTGACGCCACAATTTAGTAGGTACCTATTAGAGCTCATAAGACGCAATAATGAGCGATTGACTTTTTGATGTTTAATTGCTTGTGGGTTTAATAAATCCCTCCTAGGACAGACATTTGTGTGCATGGGCATATCTGTCTTGAATCTATGTAATTACCTATAGTAATATATACTTATATACTTATATTACTATAGATACATACGTATTTATTTACAAATTATATAGTGTGTTGTAAGTGTATCTGCTGTTATCTGGTATTAACCTTTTCTGGCTTGCCTTCCTCATTTTCCCTCCTTCATTAAATTCCTTCGTCTTTGAATGGCCAATCAGAGAAGATTTCAAGCGTTGCCGCGTCGGCCATAGAAAATAGACCAATCACGTTGAAGACGACTACTTCCTAAAACCTCTGTAATTACAGCAACGTAACCGTCCCTGATTTGTAACTAAAATTAGTGTAGAAGTACTCGTATGTCCGTATATAAAATGTGTGTGGATTAGTGTAATCTATCAAGAAGAAATCATGCAAGTTGACGGTGCACGGAAGACATACCCACAAAACATCGACGGGTTGCGACCTCGAAACTAAGCAAATCCGTGAGTTCTTCACGGATATTATCTACCGACCTACCCTTTCTCGGTGAGCCAGACATATCCTTCCTCATATTATTAACACCAAAATCATCCCGGCGGTTTGCTGCAACTACCCAGTTTGAACTCCCAGAGCCCCTTTGCCCTTGTCGAGTTACTGTATTGGATTCACACGTCAGACCAGTACCAGCCAGTTTGTTACCATACAAGTACAATTGTGTAATATAGGAAGCTTGGAAATGCTTCATTAATTAATGAATTCCACTTGAAATACATTTCAGTTTCGTGTTAAGAATGCTCGCGGGAACGGCCTCTGTTATGTACAATAGTTAGATATTAAATTATTATTCGCTCTGTAGCGAGTAGAGTATTACAAATGTTTGACTGAAGTTTCATTTGATTTGGAGTAAGTTACGAACAGTGACCATGTGTAACTTAATGTACTTAATTATAGAGAAAATAAGGCAAATTTTTACTAATTCCTACTAATACTATAAATGTGAAAGTAACACTGTCTGTCTGTTTCGTCGCGTTTTCACTCCAAAACTACCAAATTGATTTGGATGAAATTTGTAGTGATAATTGAGATCCGGGGAAGGACATAGTATAGTTTTTATAAAACTGCGCAAAAAGAGGTTAATGGTTTAGCGCGATAACCGACATATTGGCGGCGCATAAGCAATAATGCAGTTTACGATAAACTCCCTTGCTCAGTCAATACCGATAAACTCGAGACTTGAAGACAGGCAGATTTTAGCTATTGTAAAAATAAAAAAATACTTACGAAGATTTCGTTACAAACATACATGTGAAGCTAATAAAAGCATGTTAAAAAGTAACAACACATGACAGAATCGAACCCGCAACCTATATTTCAAAGTAAATACCACTACACCACTGTTCTACCTTCTCTAATATTGAAATTGGATCTGTACAGTAGAGAGCTTAATTTAAATGAGCTTTGTTAACAGAACAAAAACTCAAAACAAATACTTCCTAACGACTCATCATTACAATATTCACTTCAGCCTCATTTTATACCTATGCTACATCAAAATCACATTCACCGAGTTTAAAATCACAAAATTATAAAACAAACTTTCGTTTCAAGTATAACAATCCAATGTTTAACCTTTATATTGTCGATTAAAGCACAGTTAAACTGAGGATTTAATATCCATAACCACGGTAAGCTCTAAAACAAATAAATTGTGAACAAAACCACGGCTCAAAGAACACAAAGCGAACAGAATACTTGTAGGAAAAACCACAAAAGTTCACGTTTAATATATTTTAGGTAATAAGGGCGAATGCAGATGAAACTTTATTGTGTATTATATGGGTATATTTGGGACATGTAAATCTAAAAAAAAATGGTGCTCGAAATTTAAATAGGTAAAATGTATATTTTACCATTTTTTTTTTATAAATTTTATTCACTTCTTTTTCTACGAACTGTCTCCCGTTTTGCCTGGAGGGAAGTGGACAATCTTACTTTCCAACTCCTCCTATTACTTTCTGATTAAATTCGTGCGGGATCCAATACAGTATTAATTGTCCCGGGATTTGGCCGTGTTCACATTTCCAGTCTTTTCACAGCGTTGCTGTCGATCCTGACTTACAAAAGTAAGTAAGTACTAAACAGTTACAGGTTAAGTCCCAAAAAGATATGTATCTTATAGAAACGGTACCGCAACAGTATTGCGGGTTCATTGATATCTTAGATCTAAGCATTTCACAACATAAAGAGTCTTCTACTAAACCGCACTTGGCCATCGTGTGTGGGTTAAGTTTCCTAAATATTAACTCCCGTATTCATAAACGTCTTATAAGCTCATTATAGCTATAATAGGTTTATAATTCGTTCGTCTTTGTCTGTCAGCTTAACATTTACACTAGTAAGAAAGAAACAAAGTCCATTTTAACTAAAGCACCTTTTAAGATTCGTAAGTATTTGCCTAGCGCACAACAGGTTTCACCAACGGTTAGGCATCGACCTAAGACCTTAGGAACCGCCTTATGTTACCAATACGTAGACACAGAACGTATCGACTTCTTAGACAATTCGTTTTGACAGCTTTGCAAATATTTACAGTGAATATAAGCAAGCAAGCTGATAATTTAACCCAAAAAATCCATAAAAAAATGTACATTTCTGCGCATATGCGTTGCCTACTGTTGCCTTTGGCTTTGCTTAAGTAGGGGTCGCTTTGTTTTAATTTAGTGAAAACAGGCATTACCTCTGTTAACTAAGAAACTTTTGCCAAGCAGTTGGACAAGAGATATTCCTTTTACTAGGAAAAGTTGACCGATCGGTATTTAAATAGTAATAGCACAAAGTACATAAGCGTCACCGCCGTAGTAATGTGTAATAAGTTAATCAGTGTGTTTCGGTCCTAACGTTTGGTGGTCGGTTTAAGTGCGGCTTAAAGTTTGCTTTTGATCTAACGATCATAGAAAACGTGAAACTTCTAATAAAAGGTTTCTTATTACGTTTGAAATACTTGTTAAAAAATAAATTTCAAAATATAATTACCCAGTAGGTATTAGAGATAAAAATAATGAAAATGTTGTCTATTTCATTTTTGATGGTCTACCAGCCGGTGGTACGTTCACCAAAAACAGTAATTTTACCACCTGTACAACTTTTTAATTTATTTAACCAAGTAAAATGGTACAATGTTACATTTATTTCTTTTGCCAAACTGTAAAAACAGTTTGTTGGCAAGTAACGCTCAGATAAATTAATGAAAAACATATTGTACCTACACACGTTTTTAACAAAATAAGAAGAAATTAGTATAAAGTAATTTTTCCTTATGTTATATATTGCTGTTTAAAAATATATTTTTTAATTGTCATACTCAGCAGTGTGGACTACAACAGTTGCGTTTTCAATAAATTCTCTGATAATTTAGATACTTTTTTCTCAAGATTTATCTATAGTTATATTTATCTGGGTGGTTAGCCATTATGTACCTACACTGTATCCCTTCATATTTTACCAGGCTCACGACTATAACCCGACTGTTTAACTCGCGTATCGCCATCTGAGGTACAAAGTCATAAAACATTAACTAAATCTCTTAAAGAATTATTTAACCACAGATAAAAGTAATGTAAGACTATTCGTCACTAATATCCATATCGCTTGAATCATCATCATTGTCTGTGCAGCTTGAGGAGTCAGAATCTTGGCGATAGGCGATACGCGAGTTAAACGGTCTATCTATAAATTAATCGTTTAATGTAGACAAATTAAACAATTAAGAAACTGGCCTATCTAAAAAGACTACTTGGAATTGACTACTTTACAAGAACGCAAATGACGTGGTGATCTCATAGAAACCTTTAAAATATTGAACGGACACTATGATCTACACGATTTGGGCCAAATATTTAAACTAAAGACTAATGCGCATTTAACAATCTTAGTAAACAATTATTAAATAACAGAGTCTAAGACGCCTGGAACTGTTTACCTTAGCAAGTTGCAGTTAAAAAACCGACTTGGCTCTTACAATAAAAAAAAGAAGTATTATCAGTCTAAAATAATACACAGAACAAGGAAATAGATCAGATACAGATGAATATCAGTTGTTTGCAACTGCTGGTCTGTTTAATAATAATAATAATAAAAAACGAATGAATTGTAAGTAGTTTTTTTTTAATATAGTGGGACATTAACACACACGGTCATCTAATCCCAAACTAAGCACAGCTTGTACTATGGAAACCAGATAACTGGTAATATAATACATATAATACTTTTCAATTGAAAATATATACTCAAATATCATACATCTTTGTGTGAATCGGTGAAGGAAAACATCGTGAGGAAACCGGCATGTCTAAGAACTAATCATTCGAGGACATGTGACATCCACTAACCCGCACTTGGCCAGTGTGTGAATTAAGGCATAAACTCTCTCAACTTGTAAGATAGTTGAGAGAAGACCCGCGCCCAGCAGTGAGATACTAAAAAGGGTTGAAGTGATAACGGATTTTATTGCGATTTATTTTAAGTTTTAAATCCTGTTTCAAAGTCTTTTCAGATATGGTCACGGGTAGACCATGGACCATTATTAACAAATGAAATTATCTTTACAAATTATTACCTCTGAGTAGTTAGTTAATAGTATCACTGCCGATTTTAATACTCAGCAGTGTTGGTTTAAAACGTATACACATGTATGCATTTTCACTTAATTCCCACTAACGTTTATACAGAACTTCAAACTTTTCACACTGAGACGTTAAACAGTTCGTGTTCAAAGTTTGATAGGCGATAAATTGCAATTTACTTCAGTTAAAGGTCGAACTATACTAGAAACTAAAACACTAGACTTACTAACTTTAGATCTAAGTGGAGAAGTATGGAGACTAAGTGCTTACTAAAAATAACCTTTCTAGCCGTTATTCCGGCTACAGCATTGTTATTATTACCCGTTATTGAGGTATGAGTCATCATAGTCCGTGGGAGTGTACCTTTTATCTGAATCCACACATGTGGTGCCAATCAGGTGACAATCAACCTATGTTCACTGATAATTAACTGGGTTATGTTAAGTTAGACCGTGGTTAGTGACCACTCAGACAAAGCCGCACCGTCAAGCGGCCTTGCCGTGTTCTGGTGCGATTTCTGATGACGCCATTGAAAAGGCTGGGTTGAAATTGTTTCATTTTTATGGTTTCTAACCTTAAGGACCCTTATTCTACTGCCACCTTCTCACCGATAATCATTCGTTATTACGACTGAATCGGTATAGTGGACGACATGCGCGTACCATCGAACAAGTAGAGGTACGGCTATGCGCCACCGTTATATGGTGGAAATTCCACGGGTACGCACAAAGCGCTTTGCCTCCACTTTCATCGTGCGAACTGCCAAATTGTGGAACTCGCTGCCGGCATCTATGTTTCCCGATAGCTACAATCTGCCGGTCTTCAAGTCACGAGTGAATCGGTATTTACTGGGTAAGCGCGTTCCATCGTAGACTGCATCATTGCTTCACATCAGGCAAGTTGTGGTCAAGCGCAAGCCTATTTTAAGTTAAAAAAAAAAAAAAAAAAAAAAGACATCATTGCTTCATATCAGACAAGTTGTAAAGAAGCGCAGGACTACAGTTAGGCAGTCTATTAGCGTAGACTGCCTGCAGTGACGTTTTTTTACTACTATTTGACTGGCTGCCTTTTTTTTAGACAAATAGATGTATATATTGAAAAATGAAATTAAAAATTGAGAAAAAATATTGTAGAAATAATTACAGTCAATATAAACTAGTTATATGTGCCTCCATTTATGAGATGTGCGATTATTTTTAACTGTAGTTAATTAAATTACGTTATGTTTTTTAATTCTTGAATAGTCTAGCGCTTAACTACAACTTACCTGATGTTAAACAATGATACAGTTTAAGAGGGGGCGCGCCAGTTCAATGTACGGATTCACAATTACGAATAACTTTCGTTGAGAAGGTGACAGTGAAATGAGGCTCCATATGGTTGAAACTATAAAGGAGCAACAATTTCGATGGTACTCTCTCCCATACAAGTACTTCGTTGACATTCAACACATATCGATTCAGAAATTATGACCACTTCCAGTATTTTACATTAATTACCAGTCACTCTATATAAGCTTAACGAGTTAAAACGGCCAGCTGTAATTAGTCATATAAAAAATATTCTGTCGACGTTCGCGAGAATATATGACCACGGCAGCTCAGAATAAGGACGTGTACACTGTGAATATAAATTGTCTATTTTTAAGGATCGTGCTCAGTAGCGTACTTTAGGGGAAGCCTATGTACAGCAGATTACTAGAATAGGCTGATGATGATGATAATAAGTATTTATAAAAGAAAAGTAGTAACTATATTTAGTTCATCAGTTGGTATCCAGAGTAGGCACAAGCTTTGCTTGGTTTTGGATCATGGCCATGTGTGTTTTATTCCCAGGATATAATTACTACAATAGCTTATTGAATGAATTATACCTATAGACTTCAGCCCGGCTATTGAGCTTGGAACGTCTTCTGAAATAGCATAGCATCACGCCTTCATTTCAATCCTTTTTAGTGTCCGACGGGTCTTCTTTCAACTATCTTACGAGTTGACAGAGATTAGTCCTTAATCCACTCACGCATACGAAGCGAGACTAATACCATTTATCAGGCATAACTCCAAACTTCAAGCTGCAACTAAGATTCTCTGTAGAAAAGAATTTTTAGTCGTCCTCTGAAATATTCAACAAAAATGTTATATATTTCACATAATATTCAAGTTTTCATGAGCGCGTCCTTACACATTAACACTTAAATAATGTCGAGGGATTTTTAGGCGCACGTTATGACAAAAAATAATGCCCAACCTCCATAGCCTTTCGTCACAGCTACCCTTGTGACAGGACCTCTTTACTCTTGATTACTTTACTTATAAAATATTCCGTCAGTGTTCTTGATAAGAATATGAGTTGGCACTTTGTGGCACTCGTAGGGTTAATAGGGTAAATGTAGTTTTTGTATGATTATGTATGGTTCTGTCAGGGTGTATCAATTTGGGATGTCATTCAAATTCGAATTTATTTATCTGTGAACATAGTTAGCTACATTTGGTCTTGTTCTAATACATATCATGTTTAGCCTATCAGGCATACAAATTTTCACGTACTAATTTTAAATTGATTATTAAAATAATTACTAAACTAAAAAAAAATTAAGTCAAATAAATCGGACACATGACCCGCTTAGCAAGAATTCATCAATAGAATAATATGCTTTTATAACCAGTAGGTCAAATTTAAATGCAGCATGCATTTAAATTTGTTGATATCATTCTCGGTTCTTATCACCCTGGGTAACTTACCCAAGGTGATAAGAACCGAGAATGATATCAACAAATTTAGTTATACATTTTTGGAGCCATTCGATATTTGTCTATTTTAGGTGTTTAAAGGTCTGTTAATACCAAAGACAGCCATTAAGATAAACTGCAAGGCTGAATTTTCTATATTAATAGAAGAATGCTTGTCGTTGATGTTTTGTTTTCGCCTGAGTTACTTTCTCCATGGCAGTGCACCTGTTATTTGAATATCCACACGTAGTCCCGTGTAGGTGTCGGCCGTGGTTAGTGACAAAGCCACCATGCAAAAAGGGTGGGTCGGAATTATTGCTCTAATAATAATATTATTTCTAACTAAATGATGCCTTATTCCACCGCCATCTTCTCACCGAAAATCGTTTGTAATCACGAGTGAATTGGTATAGGGGCAGGCGCGTTCCACGTAAACTACATTATTGTTTAACATTAAGCAAGTTGCAGTCAAGCACAAGCCAATTATAGAATAACAAAACGTGTCGTGAGCTGTCGGATGTTAAAGATATATCGCACTTTTGGGGCATAAATAATAATATAATATCGTGGGTAATTTACACATACACGGCCATCTGATCCCAAAGCAGAGCTTGTTCTATGGTAACCATAATAACTGATAATTAATATACTACATAAATATAATACATACTTAAATATAGATAATCACACCCAGACTCAAGACTAACAGACATGATCATCTCACAAATGTCTGACTTGGGTGGGAATCGAATCCACAACCTGCGGCGTGAAAAGCAATTATCTTAACACCATGCCACCAGCCCATCAAATGGCATTTATTTTATTATTAAAACGTATACAAATCAGGTGTTTACAATAATGGTGTGATATAAACTTATTCGAGTTTTAACCGTACACCGGAGTCGCCACTATTTTATTAGATACTAGCGGACCCCGCAGACGTCGTCTTGCCCGGTAAATCAGTGCCACCTACCAGGTCCGAAAATAGATTACGACCAATTCTCAGACATAACGAATCGGTTAAGCAGTTTCTGAGAAGGTTGTTTTTTCTTTATTTTTCTTTGCGTAAGAACCATCCTCGTACTTCAAGGAACATTCTAAAAAGAGAATTAACGAAATCGGTTCAGCCGTTCTCGAGTTATGCGATTACCAACACATTTTGCGATTCATTTTTAAATTATAGACAATCTGTAATTAATTATAGATGCAAGTAATTTATTAATAAATAAATAATCATTTATTCTTAAGTTTATAGTAATTACCAGCTTATAAAAAACATAACTTATAAGATATCTAAAGATTTAGCCAGCAATAATTGGAATTCAATGACACAGTTCTCGAACCATCTTAACCCTTAGACCTAACATCATTACTGCTGGCTGGCTCTGCGCCAATTTGCTTAGTTATTGTTTAAGTTCGTGCCGCTTTCTGAATTGATGCTAAAGGTCAACCGCGGGAGACTGTCATTTCAGAATACTAAGTTAGTAGGCATACAGTTTGTTTAATAAAATACACTGTAACCTTATTAGTAAGAGCAGCGCAGTAGGGGTACAGGACTCAGATCAGTAATGTAGGTGCCACAGCGGTTCATCTCCCGACTGTCTCACATCTTTGTGTGAATTGTTTATCGCCTCTTTTCATTGGTGAAGGAAAACAATCAGAGGTAACCGGTACATCTAATAACCAAACGTCAAATGTGAGATCCACCAACGCGCACTTGGTCAGATGCAGTGCCGGCCGCTGCGCCGCGCCGCGTCGCGGCAGCACGGCTAGGTTGTTGACTGCTAGGCAAAGAGGAGAATAACATCGTCTCTAATCGTCGAGGTTGCTTTCAATTTCGCGCCAGACCACACCGAAAAGTGTTAGGAGTTTTCTATTTTTTTCTTCTTCCTGGAGCTGGGTTGGTGCCACGCAAAAAAGGTGCACCAATAATAATAATAATAGTCCATACATATTCCTAGTTACCTAATCCATTAGCACCCACCACTATAACCCAGATTTTAGTTCCTATATTCTTGCAATAGTCCTGCTTTAACCGGGTTTGTCCTTGGGTGTAACTATATGATGTGAACAGGGATAATCGTCGGTTGGTGCCACATTACATTCAGAGCAAAATTGTCTAACGGGCCTCTACGTGTTGGCTTTGGCCCCACGCACGCCTTCCAAAAGCCCTGAGCTCCATAGATCCGAGATAAAAAACAAACAACATAATAATAATATAGTGGGACATTAACACACACGGTCATCTGATCCCAAACTAAGCAGAGCTTATACTATGGTAACCAGATAACTGGTAATATACTACATTAATACTTTTCTTTTGTAAATACATACATAAATATAGATAATTACACCCAGACTCAAGACAAACAGATTTATGTTCATCACACAAATATCTGACTTGGGTGGGAATCGAACCCACGACCTGCGGCGTGAAAAGCAAGTATAGTATGTGCGGAATTATATAAAACTTTTAGGTGTAACGTAATATATTACTAGTACGTGTGATATTGACCAATTCCTAAATGGAAAGCCGGTGGGAATTGGCTTATAATCACCTTATACCTACTCATAGATAGCCTATTATGAAGGTATTTTGACAAAAATCTACCTCTTGTTGTAAATACACACTCACCCCACCTTTTGATAACGCCTTGAGGGTGAACGAAAACATTTTCGTCCCTTATCACCCCAAATAAGTATAAAAAAAATCGAAAGGCACTATCGTTTACCTTATACATTAAAAGGCAATTTCTTATCAAACAGTAGAGAGAAATCAGTTGGTGGGAGTTTCTTTACGCAATTTATGTCTCGTGCCGGCGAGTGACAACAGATGGGGTCGTTAGGGCTGTATTATATTGAAGCGGAGAGTATTTTAACCTCTGACGAAAACGAGGGTGTTTTTAGATTGACGTATGTGTGTACAAGTTATTATTAAATACATGATAATACTGTGCGTTTCAAATAATAATACGACTGGATATCCGCCATCTTGGAACGGAATGCGCGACTTCACATTTTTAGTACAGTGAGCAAAAACGTTTGTTTGAAAAAACAATTACATCTAAAGGAAAATTTATAAAAGTCCGTGTATCTTATTGTGTTTTGAGAAATATTGGTGGTTTTTGGTATAAAGTTAGCCGCGAGTCCAGTCCTATTCTCATTTGAAACGCATTGTGGTTGTATAAGTCCCCCATCCCCGTTCTTCCATCGGACAAGTAGAGGTACGGCTATGCGTCACCGTTATATATATGGTGGAAATTCCACGGGAACGCACGAAGCCCTTTGCTTCCACTGTTATTGTGCAAACTGCCAAGTTGTGGAATTCGTTGCCGGCACCTCTGTTTCTCGATAGCTATAATCTACCTGTCTTCAAGTCACGAGTGAATCGGTATTTATTGGGTAAGCGCGTTCCATCGTAGACTGCAACATTGCTTAAATAAAATAAAAAAGCCAAAGCTGCGTAGTGGTTTTATTGTGTACAATGTTTCATCACCTTTTAACTATTACATTTTGTCCAGTGTGTTGTATTAGAGCGACTTAATTCCTAACGTTTTCATTCAACACAGAATGTAATTTAATAATACGCTTTCTTACACAGCGTAGATTTTATAATGATTTTAAATGTTATATTTTAGTTTCCAAGAATTGTTATATACACATACAGTAAGTTAAACCATAGCTTCTGTAATAGATAGCTAGCTCTTTATGAATACGCCTTTACAAAGGGCGACATGGTATGTAAGTAATATAGAAAAATCCGCAGCCTTCAAGACCGTTGAATCGAAAAGAGAATCAAATTCAGTGTTACGGTCGAATGGCTGTAACATGTTGAGACACATCTGTCTCAAACACTACTCATGGCCGATTTTCATTCGTTTCAACTATTTATTCGCCTGCGACACTGCTTTCGTAAGAAAAAAGGTTTCGCATAAAACGTTTGCCATCCACTTTTACTGTGCGAACTGCTAAGCTGTGGAATTCGCTGCTGGCATCTCATCATCATCACTTCATAGTGATGATGGTCTTGTTATTGGAAAGGTTTGGGTGTAAGGGGAGTTTAAGTACAAACCTCCTGGTAATAGCAGAGTCAAAGACATAAGCTAAAGAGCTTACTCCATATTCTCTATTCTTTCTTTTTCTGTTTATTTCCTGGATTTCAGTGAGATAGCGTCCATAATATTCTCCACGGCAATTTGATACTTTAGAAGTCTACGATGAAACGCGCTTATCCAGTAAATACCGATTCACTCGTGACTTGAAACTTAACTGCAACTGCACCGCAACAGTAGGCTAATTCCCATCATAATTAAATGTGCGTTATTTATGACAATCACAATAATACCATTTTTCGCTAAAACGTAAACTTAATTGCAGTGTGATTGCAAATGCACTGCAACTTAATCGGCGCGCCAAGAAATTATGTGAATTAGCCCACAGGACTTGTATTAGCTTCATCTAGTTTCTCCTTAATCTAGTTTCTTAATCTAGTTTCTCCTAAAGCACGCTAATGAGCACGAATCTGCGGCTTTTCTCATCCAGTTCTTAGGTAACTAATCCCTACTAATATTATAAATGCGAAAGTAACTCTGTCTGTCTGTCTGTTACGCTTTCACGTCTAAACTACTGAACCGATTTGGATGAAATTGGGTATGGAGGTAGTTTGAGACCCGAGAAAGGACATAGAATAGTTTTTATCCGACTGCGCAAAAAGAAGGTAATGTCTTGGCGCGATAACCGACATACACGCGGGCGGAGCCGCTGTCGGAAAGCTAGTATAGTATAAAGCATAGTTTTATATCCTTGAGTTGTTATTACTGTGTGTGCCTTCAATGTCAAGGACGATTTTCTATAAAATCAGGATTTGTTTCAACGGACCACCCATATTCGACCGCTAAAGCCTTATTCAATAATTCAACCGTCTTGTCGTCTCCTATATTACTTAGGTACCGTCCATTTTTCAAGGCTGTCACGAGTTGAGAGAAAAATGTAGGTAGGTAGACATTTTCTACGGCACTGATGGAAATGTAGGGTGTTTGAACTTGAAATCATCGTGAAGGACGCTTTGAAAGGTAGTAATGCGACTGGTGTTCGATGGATAAATTCCATTATTATTATAATTCAATTCTATTGTACTATGTGTCTCAAGTAATCTATATTATAAAAATGAATCGCAAAATGTGTTGGTAAGCGCATAACTCGAGAACGGCTGAACCGATTTCGCTAATTTTTTTTTAGAATGTTCCTTATAGTTCGAGGATGGTTCTTCTGATGGTTCTAACCCACGTACTGCAACGTGAAAATAATGTTATATAGTTTCTAGTGCGTACATATATTGATGTTGTCACATATGTCCGGGGCCAGCTGAAAATCAGTGCTGTGCGCTAGTACAGCAATTACTGAGTTGGATCCCGTGTTGCACGCTTCAACTGTGACCAATATTTTATTCTGTGTTAGATTGTACCTATAGTGTGTAACAAAATAAATGGAAAAGCAAGTATCTTACCTATCGACCACCCCACTGGCCCGTCAATAAGAAATTCGTCCTGTATTCAAGATAATTTAGGTGTCCCGGGACTTGGCCGGGTTCACAATGCGAGTATCTTCACGGCGCCGCTGTAGATCCTGGCTTATAGGAGTACCAGCGCTGGGATTGCGGTAAAAAAATGTTTACCTATTCTATTCTGTTGTCTTCGGTAAACACCCCTACAGCTGCTAAAAGATCCTGATTTGTCGTTTGTTTAGACGACCTGCTGGCTAATTCACTTAATTTTTTGACGCGCAGCCGATCAAGTTGCGGTGCAGTTGCGATCAAGTTGGAGCGCAGTTGCGATCAAGTTGCGGTGCAGTTGCGATCAAGTTGGAGTGCGGTGGAGATCAAGTTGCGTTGCAGTTGCAATTAAGGTTACCCGTTACAGTAATGTCACGCCAAAACGCTTGCGCGATGCGAACTTGACTCAAGCGTATCTGACAGCTGTTTTCAAAATTACGAGAATTTGAAAAGGGCTGTTTTGGTTGAAACTTACCTGCAACTGCACTGTAACTGAACTTATTAAATTACGTGAATTAGGCTATTTATCTTTGATCGAAGTGTGGCTAGCCGCGGTCTGACTCATATACCTAAATGTGCTGTCGCAAATTCCCTTTTCTAAGAAAGTAATTCACAATAATACTGCTCATAAATAAGATGCGCAATAAAATGGAAAGAGAATCCTAACGAGTTTCCGGAATCATTTATGTAGTTCCACAAATTACCTTTGATACAAATATTTTCCTCTTTATAGATTACAAAATGGTGGGCGAAGAAATTAAACATTAAAAATAGATTAAGTATTGAAATGTTTTAAGTAAAACACAGGATCTAGCTAAATGATAAAAAGATGACTAAAAAGATATCTTAATAAGAAAAAACTGACTGACTGACATATCAACGCACAGTCCTAACCGCTGGGTCTAGCTAGAGACTTCAAATTTAGCACAAAGTTTCCGTATACGGTAAGAAAGAATGAAATTTATCAAAAATGTTGGAAAAACTCGTAGTATTTACCAGTATAAAGTTTAATACTACAATACTTATCACTGTTATCTCAAAATGTATTTGAAGACCACCTCTAACGTCCACAGCCGCGTTATGAAGAAAAAAATGCGCGCCATGTAACTTTTTTGAAAATGCGCGCCAAGTTTCTATTTTTTTTAAAGCAGGTTGCCAAGGCAAACAAGTTACGATCAGTTTTGATCAATTAAACTGTTGCCAAGCCTTAAAATAAATGTTTTATAATAATCTAACAATAAGGGGCTCAATTATTACGTAAGACGATCTAGGGAGGAGGGGGGTTGACCATGTCGTAATTTTGGGGGTGGGAATCTAAATAGTTCTTACTTAAGATCACAAAAATGGGCAAAGTTAAAATTACTTAAAAAATATCAGTAAAAAAAACGATCAAAGCTTGGT
This sequence comes from Meganola albula, assembly GCA_936450015.1. Classification (NCBI taxonomy): domain Eukaryota; kingdom Metazoa; phylum Arthropoda; class Insecta; order Lepidoptera; family Nolidae; genus Meganola; species Meganola albula. Next base: position 2,502,134 of record OW388155.1, on the reverse strand, counting down.
CAACCAGGTACTAAATATTGAACAGTGGGGGAGGGGGTAGGCCTATTCTTTTTTTTCTTATTATAGTGGGGAGAAGGTCAAAACCTAGCGGAAGTGACTACTTTCGCTAGGTTTTGACCTCTTCCCCACTATTATTAGGGACCATTTATTTACTACGTAACTCACGTAAGACTTGTCGCCCCATTTCACCCCCTAAGGGGCCATTTATATGCCGTATAAATCGCCCCTTAGGGGGTGAAATGGGGAATCCTGCATGTTTGAAGAAGTCAGACCATGCAGACTATTGAAAATGTATATTTACATTGGTCGGTGGCGCAGTGGTATCGGTCTTGCCTTTAAATATAAGTTCGCGGGTTTGATTCCCGGTCGTCGCAGCTGCGCTGCTCATTACCGGTGAAAGAAATATTGTAAGGAAGCCGGCATGTCTAAGAACTAATCATTGGACGACATGTGACATCCACCAACTCGCACTTGGCCAGCATGAGTGGATTACGGCCTAGACTCTCTCAAGTCGTAAGATAGCCCAGTCGTGGGACACTAAAAGTGGTTGTAGTGAAGTGATGATTACCTCTTAGTTATAGTTTGCTGTCTCCTGCTTTGCTGGATAAAAGTAGATATTATACTTATCTATTCAAACCAGATTGTGGTCATACATTTGTTAGAGAAATAATAAAAGGCTTATTTAATATAGTTTAAATATTTATTTCGTAATGTCATTTGAAACAACAAAAGAGCGGGCGACGGATTCGACCTGGGACTCTCGAGCGACTCCGTCGCGGCTGCATAGACTATAACGCGTAAAAAAACAATGTTTTAACATTATCTATCATATACCTTTGTATTATTTACAATATATCACCGAACAAACGTATTTACACTACCTAATTAGTATGTATAACATACAGAAAGCGAAATATTATACATAAAGATTTGAGTAACATGATTTATCGTCCATCGGCTGGATACAGCCTCAATTATATACATAATAGTGTCATTTTCGTTAGAATTTTTTATTCCGCCCTCTCCGGTGAGTGCCGAAAAGGATACGGGCGAACGCCTGGCGGAAGTCCGGACTGAAGATCGTATAAATAACAGGATTTAGGGTCGAGTTGAAGTACCCGAGCCACAGGAAGAAACTCGCTAAGTAGTCACTGATAACACACGTTTGGCAGATTGGCATCACTAAAGCCATTATAAAGAACGGAAGCCAGCAGATCACGAAGGCTCCTGTAATAATAGCGAGGGTCTTTGCCGCTTTCCTTTCCCTCTTAGCTTCAAGAGACTCTTTCTTTTCTCTGTGAGTGGGAGCAGGAACAATAGCTTTCTCTGGTTTTGAGCCATTTGTAACTGTTGAGGAAGACTTTTCTGGGGATACTGAGGGCGGAGCTTTCTCGTTGATGGTGAACGCTGTGGTACGAGGCTCCTCGTCCAGCGTATCAACTGTGGAAGTGCTCTGACCTTCGGTTAGCAACAACGCTGCTGCCAAAGTCTCAGCACGAGTTCTTTGATTGCATTTCTTTAGGTTTAAGAAACGCTTTTTAACGAAGCGCCTATCTCTTGCTGACTGTACAGGTCTTCCAGATGGCGTGGCACCATCAGCTGATGTTGGGCGAGGAGGGGGTGGATCTCTTCGCCTGCGTATACGTCTTCTAGCGGTTTGAAATATCTTCCAGTACAGAATGAGAATGACAGCGAGGGGGACGTAAAACGTGGAGCAAGTGGCAAATATTTGGTACGCAAGGTCTTGACTGACGAGGCACTTTTGTTGTTGAGTGATGCGCGCGAGGTAGTCGGGGTCCTTCCAGCCGAGCTGGGGAGCGAGGGAGACTACCAGCGCCGCACCCCAAACTAGGACGATCATTGTGAAGATACGCCGCTCGTTGCGTATGTGGATATAATCCACATCTGTCACAGCCCAATACCTGCAACAAAGTCTTTGGATAACTGCTGTTTGCATAGTCTTAAGCATAGGGCATAGCGATTTACGACGCTCAATGAGCACCACGAATAGTTATGTACTTCTAACTTACAGAATACATGCAGTGTAATAAGTGTAATAAGAGCAGCGGTGGCGCAGCGGTACGGACCTCGCCTTAGAAAAATAAGGTCGCGGGTTCGAATCCTGGTCGTGCCCACACATCTTTGTGTGAATTGTTTCATCTCCGCTGCTCAGTGTTGGTGAAAGGAAAACATCGTGAGGAAACCGGCATGTCTAAGAACTAATCATTCGAGGACATATGACATCCACTAACCCGCACTTGGCCAGCGTGTGTGGATTAAGGCCTAACCTCTCTCAACTCATAATATAGTTGAGAGAAGACCCGTACCCAGCAGTGGGACACTAAAAAGGGTTGAAGTGAATAAGTGTAACTGATGGTTTTGTTCCCGGGTGATAGTGAGGTAGCCAGACCCTTCAACGTCTAAAAGGTCGGCAAATTGCGGGTGACGCCTATGGTGTTCCAATCGTGTGTAGTAGGGTACGGTGACTGCTTACAATTAGGTGGGCCGTATGTTGATTGCCCATTCGATAGTATAAAAAAATTGAGTGCAAGAAAAACAGGTCTTGTATAGGCAAAATAAGTGAAAGAGCCTATAACTTTTCGATGCAATATCCTGGAATTTTCAGGTTCCAGTTTAGGCTTGTATAAACCTTGAGCTCGATTGATTTTATCGGATTAGGATAAAACATATCAGCAAACGTTTTCGTTAAGTAATTAAATATGTAACCCGTGTCCAACCGTGAGACACTAAAAAGGGTTGATGTGAAGTGAATTAAAAATGTGATGTAGGTACTAGGAAGAATAAAATTGTTCAAACTACCGTTGTAGTAGTATTGGCCGACCGTTTAACTCGCGTATCGCCTATCGCTAAGATTCTGCCTCTTTAAGCTGCACAGACAGTGATGATGATTCAAGCGATATGGATATTAGTGACGAATAGTCTTACTTTACTTTCATCTGTGGTGAAATAGTTCTTTAAGAGATTTAATTTATGTTTTATGACTTTGTACCTCAGATGGTGATACGCGAGTTAAACGGTCGGCCTATAGTGAGGTTAGAAGGTTACCTGTCTGTTGCAATGGCAACTAGATGAAGAATAGACGCAGAGCTACATAACACGTCGCTTGAAGTCCACATATCACAAAGCTCTGGGCCTAGGATCCATCCTTGTGAGACCTGGAAACATGAATTTTAATAATTCCAAAAAGGGGTACCATGTTGTGAGAAGGAATGGTTCTGTTATTGGGTTAGGTACGGATATTCGTAACAATTCTTTACAATTTAAAATTTACCTACTTATTTAAACACCGAGTAGGCTGAAAATAGGTTTTTTGTTCGGTCACTTACAAAAACTCTAAACTAAAAATTAATTTATTATTTTAAGGAGAAAAACACTAAATTAAAATTTTAATAACACCCCTGAGGCCTAACTATTTTTTTACGAAATACCAGTTCAAACTCGATCCTAGCATTTAGACTCTACGAAGTATTAAATTTATTCACAGATACACACTTCTAACTTGTAATAACCATAACACCCCACTATTTCTCCGAGAGTTTAAAGACAAAATGTCGATTAACTAGTCTAAGCTAATTCCTCGTTTATTTATGAGGCTGATAAACATTAACTTGTTACAACTTCAATATGGAATCTTTAAACAATTAACATTAAAAGGGTTGCACGGTTCTTGCCCAAGGCATCTATTTACACTATGTACAAAACTTAATGTAACCGCCCAGAGTAATTGTTGAGCAAATTGTGTACTAGTTGGCAGATGTTTGTACAAACGTTTGCGCCAATGTTTGCTAACAACTTGGTAACTTTTAAGATCATAGCACACTACTCGAAAAGAAATCGTCACAATATCACCTTTCAGTTAGCAATCAAACTGGTTAACATAAGGAAATGACAAATATATTAAGCTTAAGCACTAAATAAATTAAAAAAAAAAAATGTATATAACACTGAACATCAAAGTAAAGAAGAAGTCAACAGCCCGAGACCCCCTAAAACTAGAGAATCCGGTGACTGAGCCGAGCTTCATCCCCACATGTGGAGCCCTTATGGCAGTTGTCATAGTACTTGATCGGTTCGACCGTCCTCGGACTGCTCACCAAGTCAGGTGAAACAAAGGTCATCCGCAATAAACAAAGAAGTTTAAACGTGTGACAATAATAGTGTGCTGTAGACAGGCCGCAGGAGGTCTGAAAGGGGCAAACTTGATCGAAGGGACGGAAACCTGGTGACATAGAGGCGTAAACGAGTGGTCGACGAGACGTAAGTGCGGGGCCTGCTGCGCAGGTTGCCCGCACGCCTCACCACCTTTTCTGAGTCTGTCCCGAGGCGACTGATTTACATTGCGATTCCGGTTAGTGTGCTTTGCAGTTGGCAGTTTCATGCTAAGAATAATGTAGGTATATAATGCTCGAGTTGATGCGGTGACGATCCGTTTCCGACTAGAAATGTGTGCTGTGATCTTTATTCCTTTTACTTGTTTCTCGTGTAACGAATGCGTCCTAAGGGGATATATAAAGTGATTAGGTAACAAGTGACTACATTTTACTGCAATTCAAATAATATTTTATTATTTTACACATGTATAACATATTTTAACACTTTTCACTATTGTCAGAAGGTAAAGATTATACAGAGAAGAAGTGAAGGAAGGGTTTTTTTGCATAAGAAAGAAATTGTTATAGATTTGATGAAAGGTGACATAGCGAAGCGATAAAGAAAGATTATAGAATTATAGAAATAGATTGAATAGAACAAAATGTATGGGATAGACGTTCACCTTCGAAAAGTCACGTGACAATATTATGTCAACACCAACATAGTCACCTAGTGAAATATGACGTCGGCTCCTAGGCAACGTGACATAGCGAAGCGATAGACATGTCACGTTGGCTAGGGCTCGAGGTCGTATTTCACTAGGCGATTACTACTAAGAATAATTACCTCATAGACTGCTCCTAACGGCATCACTAGGCAGGCTACCATCAGATCTGCTACTGCCAGCGACGCTACCAGGTAGTTGGCAACGTTCTGAAGGTTTCTTTCTATTATTATTGCTGCTATTACGAACACGTTACCTGGGAAAGAAAGTTATTTAATAATTAACACATTGTCTTTACTTATTTAAAACGTTAAAAATTATAGACAGTTTTTTTCTATAATTTTGGACGGCCGGGGAACCTTACAATCGCGAATCCTTCCAAAATAAAAATGATAGTGTAATATTGTTTATTTGCTTAATTACATTTTTTCATACAAGCAAGATGTTGCCTAAACAGACGGTTAGATGTCACTTAAGTCGCTTGTGATAATATTCAGCCTGTCTGTGGTCAAACTCACGAGAATTCAATGTCACTCAGGTTATTTGCCAGTGTTGTCATTGTTACGTTGTGCGAATACAAATTTGATCTCACAAACAGGCATCCGTTTCTATACAAACATTTGAATATATTTATGATTATGGAGGTACTAGAGTCAATAACAGAGGTATTGATTAGCTGGTTTGCCGAAAAATTTTGTAATTAAATTATACCCAGACAGAAAAAACATTCATACTCATCACACAAGGATTCGTCCTGGGAGAGAGTCAAACCACTACGCAATCAGACCACTCAAAGTGAAGTCAAAATAAGTTCATCTTAGAAATAAACATTCGAGGACCACCAACTCGCATTTGGTCAGCGTGTGTGGATTAAAGCCCTAACTCTCTCAATTCTTAAGACAGTTGAGAGTGGACTCATACTCTGTAGTAAAGCGCTTAATGGTTACTACTAGCAGTGAGAAGACAGAGAACAGAATTCATAAAACATTAACTTGTAGGGTGTGAAATCTGAATCTGTAGCAAATATTGCTCAGAGTAATATGAACTGTTTTACAATGTGATAGAGTACAGAATAGCATAATAACACGTAGTACCACTCAGTATGCGGTGGCTCTAATGTTCATAGAATTGAGGCCAATTTGAGGACACACGAACGGACATCGCTTTGTGTACTCTGCCAACCTATGCCTCTTCAGTTTGCCTCTTCTGAACTAGTTTAACCAGTAATGTAATGTTATGCTGTCTTTTCGTATACTTTTTAGTGTTTAAGATATTTTTACCGGACTGCACCAGAAGGAAAATCTATTATATAAAATTTCCATGTCACAATGTTTGTTCCCATACTCCTCCGAAACGCCTTGGACGATTCTTATGAAATTTTTTATGCGTATTCAGTAGGTCTGAGAATCTTCTACTATCTATTTTTCAAACCTATAAGTGATAAGGGGTGTTCCATTTTTTTATTATGTGGCATTAAAATGCATACAACCCAAAATTTTCACCCTTTTATCACCAAACCCTATTTTTTAATAGCGATATTAGTAATTTAAAGAACGAGCGGTACGAAGTTCGCTGGGGCAGCTAGTTGAATAGAAATGATTTGCATAGCAATGTAGGCAAATAATATAGGTGTAACAAACAAATAAATATGTGTTGGCACATCTACTTCTCAATGCATCAGCTGTCATTTTAAAATACTGTCATCGCGTCGGTCTTTGAAGTCACTCGAAAATGACAATATGAACGAACGAATGAACACCGAGCACCCGTGCTGTGAAGAGGCCATCTTAGAAGGGCTGACACTTTGTGATGGACGGTGGCATCGTCGGGAAGTGCGCACCAAACACGTGTTCGGTGGACGTTACGCTTTAATCCAATGTAATCTTAGCGATCTGTAATTATCTGGTAGAATTAACGATTGTGCTATCGAGAGATCGGGGTGAAGTGATATTTGCCGTAGTTATTTTATTGAAATACCGTCTTCTTACCCGATTACTCATGCCTACCTAAAGTTGTCTGCTAATCCCGATATTTTTAGTCTAAAATCTTCAGAAGCCTTCATATGAAATACTTGATAACACAGTGCTGTTATTTAACACATTGATGACAATCGTTACATGTAGTCAGAAGCCAATATAATCTGACACCAGTGGGCTGATTCACGTAATTAAATAAGTTCAGTTGCAGTGCAGTTGCAGTTAAATTTCGATCAAAACGGCCCTTATCGTATTCTCGTAATTTTGACAACCGCTGTCAGATACGCTTACGTCAACTTCGCGCGAGCGCTTGACGTAAGCGCATCTAGCGTATCGCCGCTGCTCAATATCGGTGAAGGAAAACATCGTGAGGAAACCGGCATGTCTAAGAACTAATCATTCGAGGACATGTGGCATACACGAAACATAAACTCTCACAAGTTGAGAGAAGACACATGCCCAGCAGTGGGACACTAAAAAGGGTTGCAGTGATGATCAGGTTGACAATGTTTAGAAACGCAATCTACATTCTAAGCTTTGTATATTGTTATAGGCCGACCGTTTAACTCGCGTATCGCCTATAGCCACGATTCTGACTCCTCAAGCTGCACAGACAGTGATGATGATTCAAGCGATATGGATATTAGTGACGAATAGTCTTACAGTACTTTTATCTGTGGTTAAATAGTTCTATAAGAGATTTAATTAATGTTTTATGTCTTTGTACCTCAGATGGCGATACGCGAGTTAAACGGTCGGCCTATAGATAGCTATGTTATTATGGTTGGAAGTCGGTCAAGATATTACACTGAGGCGTTGTTATTGACGGCCTAGAACTTCAAGGACCTGCTAAGTACCAAAGCCAAAACTTGAAGCATTAGTTACTGAATAAATCAGATTTCATCGCGATTATTGTTTATTTATTCTACAATAAGGGATATTGTATTCGTATTTGACCAAAACTTAGCTCGAACAGTCTAACTTTGGAAGAAAACAATAATTAGATATTATTTTTCGCTCGCAACATAGTATTATATTATCTGTGCTCTCAACAAAAAAAGGGATTATAAAAGTTGAGGCGTGTATTTGTGTACAAGTTTGTTGCCACGCCATAACGGATAGACTGATTTAGTTTAGGTTTTCCTCTCGAAATCTGAAGTGAGAGACATGTTTTTTTAAAGTCCTTATTCCTAACTAATAAATTAATAATTTTATTCAAATAGTTTCACGATGTTAAAATTAAATTTTTGCTATTTAATGTTTTTATGTTATAAAATTCTAAAATAAAATAAAATACACTAAATAATTTCAAAATTAACTATAAACTCCACAAGCTGAAACTTTCTATTTTTATTATTAAGTAAAATCAGAGCTTCCTCTCGTCTAACACTTTTGCTGTGCCCGACAGGGTCCATAATGATTAATATTATAATAAGCACCTACCACCTAAGAATCTACTTACTTATGGCTAAGCAATAAAGTTATTGAGTATAGATTTTATAAAAATTCAAACTTTCACGTTGCATTAGTAGTTGCATAGTTGAGTGCATGTAAAGCCATCGGCTCTGCGCCTGAATTTTCACCTGAGATAAAAAGGAATAGAGAGTGCACCTGTGTCTGCGCACACACTTGTGCACTATAATATATCCAGCATCTGATTAGTCAGCTTAGACTGGCTGCCGTAGCCGGAATACCGCTAGGAGTGGTATATTATGTACATTAGTAAGTTTCTAGTAACATTCGGTACAAAATTAATTTGTAAAATCAACCGCTATTAAATTACTGATACCCAGATACCCTTCGTTTTAATTACAGTATTTGACGAATTTCGCTGAAAACACACAAGGCTTCCAATCCAATTCATAGGCACCGAAATTAATCTGTTGGTTCGGAAAATTTTACGTCATTTGAGATTTTGTGTTGCGTTCAAACCTTCGAAGTATAGCTTTTTTATCAACAGTCAGCTAAGTAAAAAATAAAATAAAATAAAATCATTTTATTGAAAGTAACCCAGACGCGTAGAAAACACATTATTTATAGAAAAACAGCACTTTAAATAATTGATTCTACAATCATAAAATAAATAAATAACTCAAAATTAAAAACTGAAATTAAAATGATTTGATTTAAAATTAATATTTAAGTAATTTAATATAATTTGATAACGGATTTAAATTTGCAATACTTTTCGTTTCAAATAAGAATAGGACTGAAGTCGCGGCTTAATTCAAATCATAAACCAAGCAAAAGTAACGTCAGCACAAAATATCAAATCACACATAATAATATTAAGTTAAAATGTATGAAAAAGTGATATGTAGAAAAATATGTACCTACTTAAGTAAAGTTACGTCCTAAGATGCCACAAATTTGTACACAAATAAGCAGAAACAGAGATACACAGACATACGCACGTTTTATTTAATAATATCGCTGTTTCCATCTGAAGTTAACAAAATATTTTTGTACCAAAATATTGAGTCAAACAATCTTAATCAAACCACATTGAGGCACAGGCATTTTTTTATTTTTGTCTAGATGTAATTTTTTATTAACAAACGTTTTTGCCCACTGTACTAAAAAATGTGAAGTTGCTGCGCATTCCGTTCCAAGATGGCGGATTTCCAGTATTCTTATTTGTATACTCTTGCCATAAGCAGTTGTCCCACCGCACCGCCGCGCGCTATTCGTCACTAATATCCATATCGCTTGAACCATCATCACTGTCTGTGCAACTTGTGGAGTCAGAATATTGGCGATAGGCGATACGCGAGTTAAACGGTCGGCCTATACCTTCGTACTTTTAATAAATATTACAAGCTGGCACCTTGGTACCTACATATATTACACATACCTACTTAGTTCAATGGGAGAAACATTTTTGAGACTTGATTTCACCACTTTGCCGGGTTAAAAAACAGTAGTTTTAGCTTTTTAGTAACAGATCAGATGAAACTGTAATGGTTTTGTGCCATCACATACCTAACGCCAATCAAGAGACGTGACGTCATAGAAATCCTGAATCGCACAAGCAATGTTTCACCGACGACTTGCAATACAACTTCCCGAACAAGAACACTTGGAGAGATCGGTTCGACCGTCCTCGGACGGTTCACCGAAATAGTCGTCAAATGAACCAATAAAGGCCCTACCGGCCGATTGGGTTAGGTCATGCGCAATATTTAAGAACAGTTAGAGAGGATCACCGCGGTCGCCCGGCTGGAAGATCCTTCCCTTGTCACTGGAGGGTCACTACCACACAATCCTCCAGTCTTGAGAGATTAGTAAAGACTGGAATACTAAAAACGGACGAATATAAAAAGGTCTGGAAGCAAAGCCTCTATTACGTATTCAGAATACATTGGAATAATAGAACCTGCCGGATTATCCCTTGTAAGCATCGCTAAAGGTACTACCGTTATTCGCTACCCTATCATGTGTGTCACATTAATAATACTGCTAATCCCATGATCGGTAAAACGTGTAATTAAATACAGTATGTTAATTAACAAAAGGCCTTCCCGTTAACCCATAATAATGTAGCACTTATAGATACTAAGAAATCCAAAAAAAACATGTGGTCCACTTAGAGCACCAATCTGAAAAGCCTGACCCTAGCCTAGTCCACGAAGAGCACCTATGAATATTTTTGGCAGGTGCTCTTCGTGGGCAATAATTTATTGTTACACTTTTGTCCACGAAGAGCACCTACGACAAAGAAAAAAAAACAAAAAAATGTAACTATCAAAATAATTTAATAAATGGATACGAAAACAATATCACCCGTATAATGCGCACTTTTCTATCAATGAGGAAAAGAGGAAGAGCGACAACGGTTAATACATACGTACATACTTCCAATCAAGCCTTTTTCTTATGGAGGTAGGCAGAGACTATAGAGCGCCACTTTTATACTCATACTATCATACATAATATCTAAACATACTTCCTTAGCCTTACTAATGTTCATACATCTGGTCATACATGCACAGCGGTTGTGAGCTCTACACACCTTTTAAAGGACATCACCGATAAGATCAGCGAATGTCCTCCTAAGGCGTCCTCTCCCAGCGTTTCCACTCACCTCCACCGTGTCCTTTCGTCAATCATCTATCATCCATCTTCTCCACTTGAGCAAACCACCTAAGCATGCTTCTTTCCACCTTTGTCACTACATCTTTTTCAGATAACAGTGTTCTCTAATTAAAACAATTAATTAATATTAAGTATTTTTTCTAAAAATAATTCTATTTTTAAAATTATATTTTAAAAATAGAATAAATTTTTTCGTGTCACTATTGTTTTGTTTTTATATTTTGATTGATTATTGATATAGATTGACGGGTTTAAAGGAAAGCCTTTTGTTAATTAACATGCTGTATTTATGGTAACTTACACAAATTATGGGGATTGCAACAAGGTATGAAAAATCTTAAGTAATTAGTCCGTCAGTAACATTAAAAATATTAGACACGTAATTTTGCTGTATTATTGATATGAAAGAATATTACGACATATCGCATTAAAATTATGGAGTGGGAGTGCGCAACGACATACAGAGGTATCAAAATGACCGCATTTGCGTTTACGCTTGGACGTATCCTCGTAATCTTATGGTCTTACAAAAAAAATTGGGTTTTTTGTTCATTATTTTATCGCCGCTGCTCAATATCGGTGAAGAAAACCAGCATGTCTAGGAACTAATCATTCGAGGACATGTGACATCCAACAACAAGCGGGCTGACTGGGAATCGAACCCGCAACCTTATAAATTTAAGTTAAAGCCCGTACCGCTGCGCCGCCGCTGCGTAGCGTTACTTATTATTATAATATCATTCTAATTGCTTTCATCCAAAAGACGTATAATAAATATTTACACCCAGACTCGACACAAACACAAATGTACATCACTAATGTTTGTCTCGGGTGGGAATCGAACCCACGACCTGTGGCGTGAAAAGCAAGTATCTTACCGACCACGCCACCGGCCCGTCAAATAGATAATAGATTGTTACTATTCAAACTATACTAGGTACTTATTGTAAGTAAGTTTTTCTTTGAAATAGATCTAAAGGTTCATAATATTTTTTATGTTAGCTATTGGTAAGCAAGGGGCTCAACACAGCTATAAATGATAGTTCTCTTAAATCTTCAAAGGGTAATATCCTTTTGAGTATAGAGGTTTCTTTAACATTCAATATTTTTGGGTAAGTTGTAGATAATGATATAGTTTTGATATAATATGTTGTTGAAAGAAAACCTTATATCTTGAAATGAGCTATTCTTGTATATAATTGGAATCTCGGAATCGGCTCCAACGATTTTCATAAAATTTAGTATATAGGGGGTTTTGGGGGCGATAAATCAATCTAGCTAGAAATCATTTTTAGAAAATGTCATTTAAAAAAAAAATACCGAGCTAAGCTCGGTCATCCAGATATTATATTATTATGTGAGAATGTTTTTAAATGTAATGTCGCGATGTGGTTACATGTTATTATTGTGATTTCAAGAAAAGAGATTATTAATTTAACTAAAGAATTTTATTGATTTGAAAACCTAATTGGTATCACTGTATTCATAAACGTCTTATAAGCTCATTATAGTTAAAATAGCTTTAAATTCGTTTGTCTTTGTCATTCATTTTGACATTTATACTAGTAAGAAAGAGACAAAGTCCATTTTAACTAAAGTCTCACAAGATTTTTATGAATAAGATAAGATTTTTTTTAAATAGACTATAAACTTTAACTAGGCTAGGTTTGTCAGCGTTTGCTCCCAAGGCTCACAGACACCCTCTAAGTTAATATACAATAATATTACTTGGAGGTGTTGCCACGATATATAATGTCGATGACAAATAAAAGAAAAAAAAATTAATGACGTGATTTTATGTAGGTAAGATAATTAATTTTGAAAATCAAATCAATGTTATTTATTGCAAACATGGATGGTACACAAAGATGTTCCAATATAAAAAGTGTCGCCACATTTTGCCTTCGGCCATGCAATCTTTGGTTAGATATTGAAGGTGTAGTATACGTACATAATCAGTCAATAAGTAAACGAAATCTAAATAAAATTAAATAAAATAAATTCCAAAAAACTCATGCAGACAAGACTAATTTGGTTTAAAAAACATTAAATAATAATTCACAATTTTATAACAATAACTAGTTTGAAAAAAATACAAAAACATCCACACTTTATAATTTGATGAGTGTGTATTACACACCTTTAGATCCGTTTACCATCCGTCTAACATAGTTCTTAAGTTTCTACTAACCCATTATGGATCATTGTTGTCGGAAATAAATTATTTTTATTTTTATTTGTTTTATTTATACCCACGACGACCTAAACTTTATAATGGGTCCATCGTTTTTGTCTGTATGTTGGGAGCATGCGCTGACAAATTTTCAGCTTTTACAAAATGACGAAGGTCTGGCGTTCACAGGTTCTTGCTCTTTTATAAAAATGAAAAAATAAAACTGGTATTTTCTGTGTTAATTAGTCTCCCTATAAACAGCTGAGAGCGTTTCATGTTGGTTTGATTTGAAAGGAGTGTACAAAGAGTTCCTATTACAATAGAATTTTACACGCCTCAGTGACACCGGAACATAAACCGTATGTCCTTTTAACAAAGGTAAAAATACAATGGCATAATAGTGAACGGTTTTATCTTTTGCTGAAATTAAAACATCGAATATGAAGTTTGTTTGAAGAATTTAGGAAGTGTTGTGGCATGAATAAGTGACTATTTATTGTTTTATGAAACATTGCGTAGAAGCACCATAATTATAGAAATAATTGTATTGATACTGAAAACAACACCACACACACCACACTATTTAAGACACCATTCATTATTTCTGGTGACAACATTTAGGAGGGTGGGTCGGAATTTTGCACCTTTATGGTTTCTAGCTATAAGGAACCTCATTCCACTGTCACCTTCCTACCGAAAATCATTCGTAATCACGAGTGAATAATAACGAGTGAGTAAGCGTTAATGTTGTTTCAAATAGGTCTTTATTGACGTGACAACGTCTTATAAATTGGTTTGCCGGGTGACACTTCAAGAAACTGCGTTACGCTCCGCTCACGTTATGCGCTCACAATGAGAGCGAGTGAGAGGCACGCGTCCCTTCCACTCGGGCATGGTTGGCCCGCCTAAGAGCGAGAGAGACAGACATAAAAAGTGAAAGGCACGCGTCCCTTCCACTCGAGCACAGTTAGCCCGCCTAAGAGCGAGATTCTTTGTATAAATTAATGTTTTAAATATAATTCTTTGTATAAATAAATGTTTTAAATTGTTACTATTATTTCATCCTTCTTCCTACTATACGAATGAATATTCACATTAAAATTATTTTACCACTCAAAGTCGTTGTCACGTAAAACTTTCGCCCGTATACCGACTTTACAGGCAACCAATTTTTTTACAGTGGAATAATTATAGTCCATTGTAAAATATAGACCGGTCTGTTAATTGATTTAGAAAAAATAATTTTAAATTAATAAAGAATAAATAATTAATTAGGTTAAAAAGCTGGCCTGAAACACAGGTTATATATTAATCTAGCTCAGATATCTTAGTACTTAGGAAAACTTCGTACTTTACCTCATTTATCTCTAATAGACATTTGTCAAACAAAAGTGGCGATTTCTATTGTTTTTCAATGATATCCGCCAATTTTTTTCGACGTTTGCACGCTTTAGACATATATCTCTAGTAGACAAATGTCGAAAAAATATCATTAAAAACAAAAGTCAGTCAAATGTCTATTATATGTCTAAAATGCCAGAATCGGGGCCAGCCAGGCTAGCCGACACCTCTTCTTTAGAAGTAAGTAGTTATTGGTCTTATATAAACATAATTTAATCATATAGTCGTAGATATAAATAGATTTTAAAGATAATAAATAGCAATAAGTAGTTATATTTAGCTTAATATTGTAACCAGCTCATGAATACGCCATTAAATTAAATAAACTTTTTTTTTGTTCACGGTCTCTACAATATAGATTTTATCAGCAACCTGCAGAGATCGTCACTTCACATACCTACTTTGAGAGCGTGCTAAAAACATTCACCTATCTATGGCCTCTACTTAAATACTCTTACCACGATAGTTGCTGGTTCTGCGGTAAAAAATGGCCAGCCCAATGCACACACAGCACTACACAGCTTACTAATCCAGTGAGATAGTCCTATATCTTTATCATTATCGGCCTATAACAGTCCAGCTGGACATAGGCCTCTTCTAATAAGCGCCATTTCACCCTATCTTCGGTTTGTCGCATCCAGCTACTGCCAGCTATCTTTTTCAGATCGTCACACAATCTAGCTGGAGCTCGTCTCCACTCGAGAACTCACTTACTCCAGCAATTACCAGTCCTAGATCACTAAACTGCAATTTAAATCCTTCAGAAAGTCTTAGTCTTCTTCCATAGCTTGTTAAGATGATGATATGACTTGTGGCGTCACATACCTCTCTCAAGAGACATGACGTCATAGCAATCCTGAATCGCACAAGCAAAGTTTCATCGACGATTAGCATATATACACCTTTCCGACAAGAACAGTCGGAGTGCCGGAGACCGGGAGTACCGCGGTCGCCGGGCATTACAACTCGCCCGGCTGGAAGGTCTTCCCTTTTTACTGGAGGGTCACTACTACCCACAGACTTACCAATAATAGTAGCTAGTATAATAAGAGCCAGGACCACGGAGGTGACCGCCATGAGGACGAACGATGTGACGTCAGTGGTAGTGGCGTTGCCCGCGGTGCCGTTCGTGCTGTTACACCCCCATGACACGTCCACCCACGAGCAGTTCGGCTCGAACCACGTGGGGTACGGGTCCTCTGCAAAGAAAAGAAAAACAATAATAATAACAATGTCCTAATAATAATAATTATAATACATATTCTACTTCTCTTTTGTAAATATACTTAAATTAGATAATTACACCTTGGCTCGAGATAAACAGAAATGTTCATCACACAAATGTGTGTCTCGGGTGAGAATCGAACTCACGATCTGCGGCGTGAAAAGCAAGTAGGTGTCTTACCGCCTACGGCACCGGCCCGTTATAAAAATGTAAGATTGTTGAGCAGCGGTGGCACAGCGGTACGGGCCACGCCTTAGAAAAATAAGGTCGCGGGTTCGAATCCTGGTAGCTGCTCAATATCGGTGAATGAAAACATCGTGAAGAAACCGGCATGTCTAAGAATTAATCATTCGAGGATATGTGACATCCACCAACCCGTACTTGGCCAGCGTGTGTGTTTTAAGGCCTAAACTCTCTCAACTCATAAGATAGTTGAGAGAAGACCCGGGCCCAGCAGTGGTACACTAAAAAGGGTTGAAGTGAAGATTGATTTATGATCAAATTATGAATGTAATGTGGGTGATATTCACCTCTACTTACACTTTCGGGGAGTACAATTTGTTTGTTAGAAATTAAAAACATATTTTATAACTACGATAAAAGTTAGGTATATTTAATGGCTACTTGAAAAATTAAAGCGCTTTAAGTAATATTAAATCTATTTAATAAACGATAAATTCATTATAAAGGGTACATCATTTACGTATTAAACGAATTTTATGGGCCATAATTTATCTATAATCGCCATTTCAATATGCTTAGCATCGACCAGGGACTGTCTAGGATAATATTAGGTACCTATTTATCTATATTAAAGTCGTTACCAGTACCCTTAGTACGAGTTCGAAATATGAAAACTGATTTTGACAAGTTCAAGATAGTGTTCGAAAACTTTTTCGTATTGAGAAGTCGGAATTAGAGTTAGTATACAGCGAAAGAATAAAATGGATATGCTTCAAATCCCGACGTAAACTATTTAGACATTGTACTTATTATTGACTAAGGTTTAATTGTTCTAATCATTTATTATATATTTACAATTCTTAAATTTAATTGGCAAAAATATTACAATAAAAAGAAAATAGATTTATCATAATTTGCATGCCCATCTGAGGGCAAAATGTGGAGAGCAAAATATATAATGTTGACACCTACGTTTGCTAGTAATTAAACGAATCATTATTGTTATCAGTTAAAAAGCTCAGTAATAATTTCAGTGATTTATTAAATAAAAATGTTATTTACTTTACTCACGCTACGTTGCCAACATCAACGAAAATTGCAAATATCGAAATGTTTATATTAATATGGACCTTCCCGGGATTCCGTAATTCCGACCTCTAATCATTAGTTTAGTAAGTTTTATATAGAGACTCATGACATACGCTGACATTTAATGTGTTAAGTAAAAAATAATAAGTTTTCAACTCCCCAACTTTTGATTTTTTTTCCTGACACAAAAAAGGAGGTTATAAGTCAACTCGTAAGATATTTGAGAGAAGACCCATGCCCAGGAGTAGGACACTAAAAAAAGGGGTTGAAGTGAAGGATGAAGTGACAAGACATAAAGACATATACGTACAAAAATTATGTCCTAGATGGGAATGCTCAACCGGCCATCAAGAATGGTCTTAAAAAAGAAATAGGTATTTATGTAATCCGATTACACCCTTAACCGCAGTTTAGTTTCACCAAACGTCATAAATACACATAAACATTCACAGAATAAAGCCCTTTATTTTGCAAGCTATAAAGATCTTATTCGGATAACAGAAAACCTTTTTTGGTACAAAAAGGGATATAATATCCCAAAGGCGTCATTTAAAAGTATAAGGTACTATTACACCCTCAAGGTGCTATAAGTTTTAACGATGGTCTTCAAAAAGTGTTTGCAGATATACAATAAGGTTGGATTTAACTACGGAACAAGAAGGAGAAGAAAGAACATTTACTTGACTCAAAAACGACAGACAATCAATTAAAAAATATATATATAAAAAAATGGTATTAGTGTGGCCCGTTGTGTCAAACGTGGACATTCCTCAGTAAACGCTGTGAGTACCTACTAGAGGTGACTCACTGCACTGGTTTTCAGCAATGTCCACATTCCCACAGTGTGACGCTAGGTGCCAAGGTTGCTAAGAGACCAATTCAATTTCAATTCAATTGAATTCAATTCAATTTATTTGCGAAAAAATGGATATGTACAATGTTACAGTATTTAGCTAGGTGTCACCTTTATTCAGCTTCATGTAAGCATGCAAATTCACTCTACTACGATAATTTTACAAGACCAAACCTGTCCCTATCTATTAAAAATTAAACTTAGCTTACCTCGGCAGAGAGGAACGCGCGTGATAGATTAATCACTATTTATTCATTGTTATTGTTATTTAATTATAATTTTACTATTTGATTTTATTTTTCGTGTTAATTTTTTATAGTTTTAGCCTATCAAAGGTGCATAGGCAAAGTTGGATAAAAACCATCACACATTTCTTGAATGGGACATGTGACACGGATGGGACACGGATTAACTCAACCATAAGTTAAAACTTTACTGAAAACTGCGACTTACTAAAAATGCATGAAAATCGGTCCATCCGTTTTGGTAGTTACAAGCTACAAAGTAACAAACTTAATGAAGAGACAGCCAACTGTCAATCATTTGTCACATCTTATAATAGGTCAAAATAAGTTTAGAAAAAAAACATCTGAACTGGGTCGCGCGACGCAAATTTATTTTCCCAAAAAGGAGACGTTCATAAAATGTATAGAGCCTGGGATTAAAATAATTGTAAATTTGAACAGCAATCTGAGTTGCATAGGTTAATAGAGCATAATTAATTAAATTTTTTGGTGTATTTAAAATAATTTAACGTTTTTTAAAAAATTGAAATTGAAAATAAGAATCCTTAATGCAATATTATGATTATTGCAATTGGCAACCCCATGGTCAAATGACAATTGAGCAACCAAAAAAATCAAAATTATTTCGACGCTGTCAATCAAACTGATCAATGACATCATGACGTTTCCCGTAATTATATTTTTTTCCACGCGTTTTGTTATTACACTAATAAGATAACAAATATTTTTCGTCATAATTACATTAAGCTGCAGCTAGAATAATATTACAAGAGAAAAGTACTGCAACAGAATGCAATTATTGACGTGATTGCAATATTTATACTGCTTAGGAAACGGATAATTAAAGGTAATGTGCGTTTTGTTTTTCTATTACATTTTTTTGATTTTTACAAAAATGGTTGCTCCTAAAATTCGTGTTTAGTTAAATTCTAACAGCTTATTAAATAAGCTTTCCAATCACATTGGTGTTCAAAATTCTAGCCCACTTTTGACCTCTCCTTTAGCACATCAAAAAATGTATCAATATATAATGCAAATAAATTTCTGACTGAAATTTGTGAACATAGTCTTTAGTAATTTACTGAAGAATGTCGGGTTTCAAGATCGTATAGCTCTTCCGGTTCAGTAGGCTAATTCACATAATTAAAAAGGTTCTGTTGCAGGGCAGTTGCAGTTAAGTTTCGAAACAGCCCTTTTCGTATACTAATGGTAATTTTGACAACAGCTGTCAGATTCGCTCCTGCCTTGCCAGCGCTTTACACTATAGGCCGACCGTTTAACTTGCGTATCGCCTATCGCCAAGATTCTGACTCCTCAAGCTGCACAGACAGTGATGATGATTCAAGCGATATAGATATTAGTGACAAATAGTCTTACATTATTATTATTATTATTTTTGCTGATGACTTAACCCAATTAGCCTGAAGGGCCTCTATTGGTCCACCGGACTTTTTCGGTGAGCCGTCCGAGGACGGTCGAACCGATGAGTCTTACATTACTTTTATCTGTGGTTAAATAGTTCTTTAAGAGATTTAATTAATGTTTTATGACTTTGTACCTCAGATGGCGATACGCGAGTTAAACGGTCGGTATAGATATGACAGTTAAACAATTATAAGAATACCATTCTGCTCTAAGGCGAAAACGTAATTGGAACTGCACCGCAACTTGATCGGCGCGTCAAAAATTTACGTGAATTATGGCAGGGTTGTTTATACGCTTTTTGTTTGTCGAAGCATATTAATACCACACAATATACATTCACGACCGCTTGCTTACTTTATGATGCACTAACAGTTTTAATAACATTTATAGAGATCAAAACTTCGTACACTCATGCTGCCGCATAATGGCAAATCCGTTCATACATTAGACTCAGTAGCAGTTAATTAAAATGCACTTAAATCTCTGGATTTAACAGAGTTTAGCAACTAGTAGTTTTTGTGGGTAATCTCGTATCGTTTTAACGAGAATGTAGTTTCGTTAGTCTTATCTAGATACTTTATATTATAAAGTGAAGTGTTTATTTGTTCCGTTGAACAAGCTAATTTCTGGAACTACGGGTCCTATTTGAAAAAAACATTTTGCATATTTTATTCTATAATAGGCTTTTGCTTGACCACAACTTGCCTCTTATTTAGCAATGATGCAGTTTACGATGAAGCGCGTTTACTTAATATTGTCTTAGATTTGTTGGCACATCAACTTCTCAATGCATCAGCTGTCATTCTATACTGCCATCGCGTCCGTCTTTGAAGTCAGCTGTCACTCGAAAATGTCAATGAACGAACGAATAAACACTGAGCACGGGTGAAGCGGCCGTCTTAGAAGGGCTAACACTGTGATGGACGGTTCAGCGCCGGGAAAGGCGCACGCAAACATGTGCTCGCGTGGACGTTACGCTTTATCCAATGTAATCTTAGCGATCTGTAATTATCTGGTAGAATTAATAATTGTGCGATTGATTCGGTTAATGATTGTATCGAGAGATCGGGGTGAAGTGATATTTGTCGTAGTATATATATAGACGCCTACCTAAAGTTGTCTGATAATCCTGATTTTTAGTCTAAAGCCTTCAGATTAATTTATTGATTTATTAAGATTTATTTTATTTCAAGAAGCGCGTTTACCCAGTAAATACCGATTTACACGTAACTATTGGAAAATAGAGATGCCAGCAGCAAATTCCACAACTTTCCAGTTCGCATAATAAAAGTGGCAGATAGCTTAAGGCTTATGGGACTTAGCCCACCAACGAAATCCCGCCAATGCTACTCCTGTACGCCAGGATCAACAAAGGTGCACGCGAATAGACTCGGGATTAGAACCCAGCCAAGCACCAGGATACCTTTACTGTTTTGGATACCTGCTTGGACGTATCGCCTTAATCTTTAATCACACAAAAAAGAGATTCGAGTCCAATATTTTTATTTATCTATCTGATAGACAAATATATAATGTAGTCATATGTTTCAAACTTCGATTGTCTAAGTATATTAGAAAAATGTTTTTGCTTTACGCGGGAATCGCTTAGATTGGACAACTGAGGTTGTTTCATAAGGAGTACGGATCCAGTGTTTTAACTATAACACAGTTTAATATCAAGCTCTGAACTCTTAAAAGAAGATTTTAGTACGGCTCTAGGACAGTTATTGTTTTAAACAGAATTTATATTGTAATTTTAATAACGAAATAATAAAAAGATAAGGTGGAAGTAATTTGTTATCATTGAAATAAAACTACTTTTTAACAGATTTTATCGCGGTTTATTTTGGATTTTAGATCCCGACGTTTCAAAGTCTTTTCAGACTTCATGTTCACGGGTCAAAAATATCTAAAATAAACCGCGATAAAATCCGTTAAGAAGTACTTAGTTTTATTTCAATGTGTGATATTCGCGTAAATCTAAGACAATACTAATTTGTTATCTATAAAGTTCGTCCTACACGTTATGAAATACGTTGCCGAAATATTTTGGGGGCTGAGTCACCTTCGTCCGTGGGTGTAGGTACACCTTTAATTGAATCCTCACACGTGGTCCCCGGGAGGTGCAAATCAGGTGACAATCAACTGGTGGTAGGCTTCGGCCGTGCTAGTGACCACCCACCATACAAAGCCGCACGGCCAAGTGACCTTGTCGTGTTCCGGTGCGATGTCTGGTGACACCTCAAAATCAAAATCAAAATCAAAATATGCTTTATTTTTTTTGAGACGCGAGTCTACATAAAAATAGTCCAATTTCTTTTCCTACCGTGCAGTGAATGACTGGCAACTACTGAGAAACACTGCCAAAAAACTCAGTAGGCTTTTTATATTTTTTAAATGAAGTACTTATATCTATTACATTTTGTTTGTTCAGTGTGTTGAATTAGAGCGACTTAATTCCAAGCGTTTTTATCCGTTACATAGTCTGAAATTTTATAATACGCTTTCTTACATAACGTAGATTTTATAGTTATTTTAAATTTGTTAATAGTCATTTCCCTAATATTATTTGGAAGTTTATTGTAGAGACGTATACACTGCCCCATAAAAGGCGCCTCGCAGTGAGGGTGGGTCGGAATTGTTGCTCCTTTATGGTTTCTAACCTTAAGGACGCTCATTCCACTGCCACCTTCTCACCTATCATTCGTAATCATGAGTGCATCGGTATATTGGGCTAGCGCGTCCCATCGTAAACTACATCATTGCTTAATATCAGGCAAGTTGTAATCAAGCGCCAGCCTATCGAAGAATAAAAAAAAACATAAACACACTAGGACTGGTCCATAAATTTAAAATCGCTCAGCGAGCTATAGAAAGGGCTATGTTCGGAGTCTCTCTGAAGGAACAAATTCGAAATAAAGTGATCCGATAGAGTACTAATGTAATGGGCATAGCCGATCTGGATCATACTGGATCAATAAGCTGAAGTGACAACTGCTGGGGTAAACGACTTCTGTATTGGAGATCAGGAATTGGCAAATTTAGCGTAGGCAGGAGTGAACTGGATGAGAAAAGTCGAGGATCGTGCTCAGTGGCGTCTTTAGGAAAGGTCTATGTCTACGTCTATTAGGCCTATGTCTGACTAGAATAGACTGATGATGCTGAAAGTTTAATCTATCTCGAAATTAAATACCATTTCAATTGTGTTAACAGTTAGCATGAAAAGGTATAATATCAATATAAAATAATGCACACTGCGCGAAGCAAGGCTGGGTCGTTAGAACTGAAATAAATCTCAGTTCCAATAATTATTTATCTTTATTGCAACCCAAAAGCCGCGCCTTTAGATTCTCTCTGAACATTCTTCGAAACCTTTTTGACCTTGCGATCTAATTCGTATTCGAATAGATTAATAGCCGTTGTAAATAAATTAGAGTTAAACATAGCTCTTATATAGGTACCAAAAGATTTATTACGTAGATACGAGTATACGAAAGAAATATGGTTGCTGATTTTAAGGGATTAAACAATAAAGTTAGAATTTCTCTTTTGTTTCTTTTTGTAATTACAGAGGCCGTATTGATCAGGCAAATGCATATCGTGAAACACTCGCTCCCTTGTCACCCGCACCTTCAAAATTATTATAGATAACTATCATTATTTTTTATTTGTTTGTTCTATTTATGCGCCACCGTTATATGGTGGAAATTCCACGGGCACGCACAAAGCGCTTTGTTTCCACTTTTATGGTGCGAACTGCCAAGTTGTGGAATTCGTTGCGGGCATCTCTGTTTCTCGATAGCTATAATCTACCTGTCTTCAAGTCACGAGGGAATCGGTATTTATTAGGTAAGCGAGTTCCATCGTAGACTGCATCATTGCTTCACACAGGCAAGTTGTGATCAAGCTCAAACCTAAATTGTAGATTGTAGAGGGCTTGGGTTTCCGCAACTTGACGTCGTTATGAAGCGCAAACTCGGGTCTGGATCCTGGGTTCAGCAAAAAATCATTTATAATAAGTATACTGACAGAAACTAGTAGAATTTTTGGTTCTATTCTTTCTGTGCTCTCTCTTTTTTGACTGAGGCTGTCCTTGCTTTACTACACATACATTGTAACTGTGCTGTGTTATGTTACCTGAAATATGTTCTTTTATCATTCTTCATCCTCTTCGTTGTTATATTGTTGGCAGAGTGGCCGTCATGTTGTATTTAAGGGGGCGGAATTAATACGCTTTACGACGTCTCGCCATCTCTCTTTGCTTGAGGCCATTTGACTGTACTCATTATGGGACCTCCCTCTGCAGGCTTGATTTGGTTGGTCTACTGCAAGACATCTCCGGTGCGGTCGTATGCCATCCACCCTTCCTTGCAGGACGAGGTGTTCAATGGAATAACTGTCTCGTCGGGAAACGTGTCTGAAGAAAATAATTAATGTTCGAGATTGTACTGCATTAATTAAGCTTCATCACTTCAACCCTTTCCATAATGTCCCACTGCTAGGCACGGGTCTTCTCTCAACTATCTTATGAGTTGAGAGAGTTTAGGCCTTAATCCACACACGCTGGCCAAGTGCGGGTTGGTGGATGTCACATGTCCTTGAATGATTAGTTCTTAGACATGCCGGTTTCCTCACGATGTTTTCCTTCACCGATATTGAGCAGCGGAGATGAAACAATTCACATAAAGATGTGTGGGCACGACCAGGATTCGAACCCGCGACCTTATTTTTCTAAGGCGAGGCCCGTACCGCTGCGCCACCGCTGCTCTAATTAAGCTTACGTGCATCTTTTAGATTTGATTAATATTACAGGTACAAGCGGTATGTTATTATCTATATTCATTAAATCATATGTATGTAATAATATAAATGCAGATTTACACGTATACTTGTTACATACTTAATTCACACCTCGCGCCAGTAAATTATGTTTTTCCTTTTTCCATCAGCGAAAGCTTGGTTTCCCCCGCATGCGAAGCGACGCAATTATCTTCGTAATTGCAAATTGAACTATATACTTCTGTGAAGACTCGAGGATCGGCTGGTAGTAACAGCCCAGTGAAAAAGGAAGGTCAGTAAGCAGTAAGCCGTTCTTACCATGTCGGAGTCACCAGCGCGGGAACTGGAGGATCGCTGGTCTCACATTGAATAAGATTTCTATGCAACAAATTTGATGAATTTAATGTGTAGGTACCCGTGTGTACATTCCATATCTTATATCTTTAAATGAGCAATTCTTGTATCTAATTCCTTTAAACGAACAATTCTTGTATATAATTGGAATATCGGAATCGGCTGCAACGATTTTCATAAAATTAAGTATATAGGGGGTTTCGGGGGCGATAAATCGATCTAGCTAGGAATCATTTTTATAAAATGTCATTAAAAAAAAATACCGAGCAAAGCTCGGTCATCCAGATATTAATAATAATATGAAGTACTGAGTATGAAATCATTCACAATGCCTGTTACACAATACATTAATAATAATAATAATATAGTGGGACACAATTTATTAGTGGGATCAGATGGTGTGTGTGTTACACACACTGTCATCTAATCCCAAACTAAGCAGAGCTTGTACTATGGAAACCAGATAACTGGTAATATACTACTTAAAATACTTTTCTTTTGAGTTCACCTCGCTTAGACATTTCACGTTCATTACTCTTTTGCGGCGAAACCGAGAATTATACTTACCTTTCATGTTTCACAATGTAAACACATCACGCATCACACAAACGTGACAAAATTATTTTGACACTTATTCTCCCGCGCCTATCACCCCAGAAACTCCATCAAACACATCAAATACCATCTTTGTGAGAATATAATAATATTATGTGCCGAGAAACCAAGATTGAGAATGCTTTGAATAACTTATTACATGTAGGTACTAGCGAGCAGCGGTTGCGCAGCGGTATGGACCTCGCCTTTGAAATTTTATGCCGTGGGTTGGATACCCAGTCGTGCTCACACATCTTTGTGTGAATTGTTGTATCATCGCTGCTCTATATCGGTGAAGGAAAACATCGTGAGGAAACCGGCATGACTAAGAACTAACCATTCGAGGTCACGTGATAACCACCAACCCGCACTTGGCTTGCGTGTATGGATTACGGCCTTAACTCTCTCAACTTGTAAGTTGTCCAGCCTTGTATACGGATTCACTCGTGATTGTCGTATGATTATCGGTGAGAAGGTGGCAGTGGAATGAGCCTCCATATGGTTAGAAACCTTAAAGGAGCAACAATTCCGACCCACCCTCTCTGCATGGCGTCACCAGACATCGCACCGGAACACGGCAACGGCTTGGCGGTGCGGCTTTGTCTGGTGGGTGTTCACTAACCACGGCCGAAGCCTACCACCAGTAAACAGAATGATGATTATAATGAACACACAAAGTACTTTCAAGTATTCTTAATTAAATAGAGGCAGTTTTTAATTAATTGAAAATATTTAAATCAATAAACCGTCAGCAATAAAAAAGTTATGAACGGCATTCCGATCCGCTTTTAATTATATTTGCCGCTTTCAATTAAGTCGGAAATTGATGTGTTCCATTCGTATGAAAATACTTATACGCCGTTGAGATAATTTAATAGTTGACCGTTAGAGTGATAGATCAGAAAAATAAGAACTATTATTCTTCTCTAAGCTATTTACAGAGCAGATACTACTTGGCACACTGGATGCATATCCATACGTATGTATGTGGTGTGACCGGAGGATGGTACCTAAATTAATGTTATTATTATTACTATTATATTATTTTCATTATTTTATAATTTCAATGATAATTTTACAATTTGTTTTTAATGGCTCTGATGTATTATTTTATTTTTATATTTAAATAGTTATGACTAATGCTGATATCTGTTTTTAATCAATTTAATTTTTAATAAGGGCACAGCCTGAAATAAATGACATTTTATTTATTTTATTTATTTATTTTAACGATGTTTTATTTTATTTTTTTCTATTCCATAAGATATCACAAACTTCTATCCTAGCTTCCAACTATAGTGTTTATTATGTGGGAATAAGGGCTGACGGACCTTAACACAGGTTGCTCTGTAACAGGTCCAGGGGCGATGGATTAGGGTGCGTCCATCGTCCCCCATATATCAGGACTCAAGGCGGCGGCGCGAAGTGTTCCACGCGCGCCCATAATGATGTTGCAGGGGGAGGTACCCCCTGACGTGAAGAGGTCCACAAAACGGGCCACCACTCCGTTCCCGCGACCCCTGGCTCAAGTGTAGGATGGAACACCCGGGGGGTTTTAGTGGGTACCCTTAGGGAATCCCACATACCCTGCCCTGCGCCCACTCAGGGCGGGGGGATCCATAAAGGATTTCCCCCCGGAAAAAAAAGGTTGCTCTGTAACCTAGCTATGACGTCAGAATCTTTTCCTCGTTAAAATTTTATTT
Organism: Meganola albula; assembly: GCA_936450015.1. Classification (NCBI taxonomy): domain Eukaryota; kingdom Metazoa; phylum Arthropoda; class Insecta; order Lepidoptera; family Nolidae; genus Meganola; species Meganola albula. The sequence continues at coordinate 2,475,202 of OW388155.1, read as the reverse complement.
TTATGCGATTGTAAAATTCGTTGTTTAACAGACTGTACCTTACATTATTGGAAATAAACTTTATTATTATTATTATGATGTGGCATCATCACCATCATCCATCATCATCAGACTATTTTAGTCCACTGCTTTTTCCTAAATTACGCCATTGAACACGATTCGCTGTTTTTCCCATCCAAGAACTGGATGGGAAAAACAGCGAATCGTGCTCAATGGCGTGCCAGCTGCTGAGATCGTCCCTCCACGTTACAAAAGCGCTTCGCTTCCACTTTCACTGTGCGAACTGCCAAATTGTGGAATTCGCTGCCGGCATCTATGTTTCCCGATAGCTATAATCTGCCGGTCTTCAAGTCACGAGTGAATCGCTATTTACTGGGTAAGCGCGTTCCTTCGGAGACTGCATCATTGCTTCACATCAGGCAAGTTGTGGTCAAGCGCAAGCCTGTTTTAAGATAAAAATAATCTAGTCTGAGAGCGTCCTACGTTACGTTTGCCAATTCGTGGTCTCCACTCAAGAACTCGTTCATAAAGTGACATGCCATGAGCTTTTTATCGCCCACCGATCCCCTAAAAAACTAGAGTGTCCGGCAACGTCCTGAGCCGAGGTTCGTCCCCACATGGGGAGCCCTCATGGCAGTTGCCACAGTACTTGATCGGTTCGACCGTCCTCGGACGGCTCACCGAAAAAGTCCGGTGAACCAATAGAGGTCCTTCAGGCTAATTGGGTTAGGTCATCAGCAAAAAAAAAGAGCTTATTATAATCCATTGCTGCTTTGGCATTGAATTTAACACTTGTGGTCAGATTTGACAGCTATCAGTTCTGTATAACGTAATAATCACTAAAACTTTTTCTTTGATTTTTATATAAAATTTCTTCGACAGGCATACTTAGGGCACCATACCGCCATTTTGTACTGTGCCTTGGAAATTATACATTATACTCAGAAAAAGCGATTTTATTTATTTATGAAGCAGTCAGTACATTTACTATGGTTGTCGCCAGTTTTACCAGTTGTTGAGGAGTGTTGTATTTTTTTGCTTCAACCCTTTTTGGTGTCCCACTGCTGGGCACGGGTCTTCTCTCAACTATCTTATGAGTTGGGAGAGTTTAGGCCTTAATCCACACACGCTGGCCAAGTGCGGGTTAGTGGATGTCACATGTCCTCGAATGATTAGTTCTTAGACATGCCGGTTTCCTCACGATGTTTTCCTTCACCGATATTGAGCAGCGGAGATGAAACAATTTACACAAAGATGTGTGGGCACGACCGGGATTCGAGCCCGCGATCTTATTTTTCTAAGGCGAGGCCCGTACCGCTGTGCCACCGCTGCTTCGCTGCACCGTGTTGTATAGCTTATTCACAAAGTTATGGACCTATTTGTTATTTGACATAAAGTCCATCCGTTAAAAAGGCATGCAAAACTTCCTTGCATTGAATATAAACAAGACTACAAAATAAATTTAGACTTTAATAACAAACCATAAGGATGAATATAAAATGAACGTTTTATGTAGATTGACAAAATTGGTGTGTGTCGCCGTAGTGCGTTTAATTTAAGTAGCATAGCTGTTGGCTGCTTTGAATTTTAGTTCACTGACTTACTCTGTTTACATTTGCATTGTTACCAACATAATGCTGAAAGGAAAAGTTAAGTGAAATAAATTTCTATGTGCGTTGTGTTTGAGATTTTAAGGTGCCTTTAATAGAAGCAGAAGTAAAATTAAAATAACAACCCCGCAAATTACTCGTTTGTATTAACGATGCTTGAAAACAAAGTACGGAATTGTAAACGCGAGCGAAATGAGTGCGAAATTTTAAACACAAAAACTTTTATTTAAAATTTTAAATAAAATTTAATTAACAAAATAATAAAAATAAATTAATATTCTTTTTTTCAAGCACGAAATTTTTATTGGAATAATGAAAATTGGCTTACCTTTTTACCCTTTTTATTGACCCACGGCTGGGCACGGGTCTTCTCTCAACTGTCTTAAAAGTTGAGAAACTTTAGGCCTTAATACATACGCGATGGTTAATAGCGGGTTGGTGGATATCACAACTCCTCGAATGATTAGTTCTTAGATATGCCGTTTCACGAGGTCACTAAGACGTGTGAGCACAACAAGGAATCGAACCTGCAATCTTATTTTTTAAAATCAGGGGTATATACTACTGCACCACCACTGCTCAAGGGGTAAACGTATTTCTTTAAATAGTATTGTCTTAGATTTACGCGAATATCACTTTTTAACGGATTTTATCGCGGTTTTTTTGTCCATTAAAAAGTGATTTTATTTCAATGTATTTATTTAAATTCTATTTCAATTCGTAAAAACGTAATAAACAAACATAGTCGCAGTACTAATCTTCGACCTGCTTTGAATATCATATTATTTATTTCGTTTTTTCTTTTGTCATTTTAGACTTTAACAGGGTTTTCGTATTTGCTTGTTAGTATTCTGAAAAATTTATATTGTTACATAACTACTATTCGTGAAAACCTATTATTGGCTTACTGTTGTTTTTTAGCTACTTTTTCAGTTTGTTATATAGCTGTTGGTTTTCCTTATCAAATAAATAAATAAATAAATAAAGCACGATACTGATCACAAATTTTGACATTGAATCCAGTTTAGCATGCATTCTACTGTGCGTTTGCTCTTCACAGAAAAAACTTTGCGAGCGCTGTTTGTTTTTCTCATCTAAGGTATTTGATAGTAAATAGTTTTGAGTTTGATGGTAGTAGTACTATTTAGATATGTATACACATCAACAGAATCTAGGGATACTTTATATTTCATCAAATATCTAAAAATATATAAAGAATTTACTGATATAGTAAATGGAAGAATGATAGGTTGTGAATGCCCAGCAGTGGGACACTAAAAAGGGTTGAAGTGAAGTGAGTGAATTCTAATTAAATATAAATAAAAAAAAAATTGAAACATAATAGGTTGATAAAAAATATATCACATTAGCACGCACCCGAAGAACCCTAATCGTAGATGTTTCTTACGTTTTACGGTAATCATGACTGATATCGGCCTTTATCGGGTGTTATAGACCGTCGATCGTACCGTTGCGTCGCGTTTATGTTACTAAATTTATTAACAAAATTGGCGCGAAAGCGTTATCAAAGATGGCTGCCAAAATACTGCCTAAATCGCAAGAATTCTCGACAAAATGTTTAAGATTTTTTTTTTTGAAATATGTTTAACTTTTCAAGAAAAATTTAGGTATTTTATATGAAAAAGGTCGAAAGCAGATTTCGGTCATCTGTTACTTCAACGTTTATTAAAGAAAATACAGTTTGTTTTATGAAGTGAAAATAATTTTTCTTAAGTTTACGCAAGTTTTGTAGATTGCAGTGAATGTATTTGGACCTGAAAAGTCAACTGAGTCATATATTCTGTTCAGACTTTAACCTATGTTATATATCAAATATAAAGATGGAGGACATTAGAAATTTAAAACACTCACGTAAATAATACACCATGCATTAAGTAATTTATGATGGCATTATGTATGTTTGTGTGATATAACCTTTTTAACTTTCATGTTGCATTATTAATATTGTGCCACGTGCGATCAATGGAACGTATGCCGTAGGTTCGCCATCCCTGCTATAGACGAAGCAGTTGTGCAATTGTAGTGGTCTTTAAATTGCCGTGATATGGAGGAAGGCGGCTAAACGTCATTTTTACGAAAATGAGTTATTATAACCAGCATATTAAGTAAACGATTGCGCATCTACCCATCTTGGAATTATATTTCTAAGTTTATTCGTTCCCGAGATATCGTAAGCTATTTAAGGCTAAATGCATATTTTATATGGTGACCCACCCACCTTTTTGCATTTTTCTCGAAATCAACTTTCTGCACGTAGCCGCCTTTTGCTGTATCAGGGCAGTATAAATGGCTTCAAATCTAAATATATAAAACAAGAAACTGACTGACTGACATATCAACGCAGAGCCCAATCCGTCTGGAGACTCTAAATTTGTCACATAGGTTCCTTTATGGGGTCTAGGGGTGCGCTAAGAAAGGATTTTTCAAAACTCACCCTTTAAGGGGGTAAAACGGGGTTTCAAAGTTTGTATGGAGAAACAAGATTAGTGAGACCAATTTCGCGGGCGAAGCCGCGGGCGGAAGCAAGTAAGCTCTATGAATCCAGTATAAGGTGACCTCTCGTTGTACGGAAATCCTATACAATGCGAGGTCATCTTATACTGGAAGTGTATAGCTTGATGTGTCGCTGTGTGTACATAAGTAAAAATTAAAACGAAAGAAAACCTTTTTGGCCCTCATTAATACTAATTAAGAAAAGATGAAAATGGTAATCAAATAATGGTAATATTTTTTTTTTCATCGCAAGAAGCGAGGCTCAAGTAATTACATTATCTGTGCTTAATTGTTTTTAAAGTTGAGCCCGCTCTTTTTATACAAATCAAATGGCAGTTTCTGAACGAAAGCATCGTGGACAGTTGGAACAAAAAAAAATATTAGGTTAAAACTTTTTCATTGAATCAACTGATTTGACGTTGATTTATATTGAATAGGGATCATTAGTTATTTTATAATGCTTTTCAAGGTCACAGTTTTTTAGTTTTTGACGTGATAACGTCTTTAAAATCGTTTTAGTCGGGTGACATGTTCAGAAACTTGTGTCATACCAAAACCTCACGAGCGCGATCGCAGGTATAACGAGAGAGAGACGGACCGATCTCCCGTCTCATCTCGAGCGCTGGCAGTCATTCCGTGAAACTTGTCACGCGGAATCCTCACGAGCGGAGGCTGGCATAGCGTTCGAGTGAGTGGGCCGATCTTCCGTCCGCAACAATATTAATTCCTTACTTCCCAAAAACTTATATCACCAATAAGACGTTATCACGTAAACATCTCGATCGTAAACCTACTTTACAAACAACCAATTTTTTACTACTAATCTTTAAAAACTTATATACTTATTTAAACTTGACACTGGCAAAATTGCGGAATAATTTCTGCAGAGGCCATAATTAAAAGAAGAAGAAGAAGAATGCTTTTCAAATTTGGGCAGTCAGCCGATTCGATAGCTCTTAGTGTTTTTAGTTAAGATTTAAGATTAATAGATAAGAAGAATGATGGCGATAAGTAAAGAAAAAGTAAAAAATAATACTTTTCTTACTCTTCGACCCTTTTTAGTGTATGTTGGGCACGGGTTTTCTCTTAACTATTTTACGAGTTGAGAGAGTTTACGCCTTAATCCACACACGCTGGTCAGTTGCGGGTTAGTGGATCTCATGTCCTCAAATGATTAGTCCTTAGATGTTGAGCAGTGACGATGAAACAAATGACTCAAAATGTCTGGGGCACGACTGGGAATCGAACCCGCGACTATATATTTCAAAGGCGAAGCTTATACCGCTGCTCAAAGCTTAAAAGGTAATCCTAAAATAGGTTTATAATTCGTTTGTTTTGTCTGTCATTTTGACATTTATAATAAGTACTTAGTAAGGAAGACCAAAGTACATTTTAACTGAAGAGTCTTATAAGACTTTTATGAATAAAAAAATGAAAAATGAAGTATAATGAACTAAATATTCGTAGCATTGTACACCAGAAGTACATATTAATGAGCAGCGGTAGCGCAGTGGTACGGGCCTCGCCTTAGAAATATAAGGTCGTGGGTTCGAATCCCAGTCATGCCCACACATCTTTGTGTGAATTGTTTCATCGCCGCTGCTCAATATCGGTGAAGGAAAACATCGTGAGGAAACCGGCATGTCTAAGAACTAATCATTCGAGGACATGTAACATCCACCAACCCGCACTTGGCCAGCGTGTGTGGATTAAGGCCTAAACTCTCTCAACTAGCAAGATAGTTGAGAGAAGACCCGTGCCCAGCTGTGGGACACTAAAAAGGGTTGAAGTGAATCATAATAATAATTAATGTACTTTTTAGAATATGGTGAATACATAATAATGTGGTCTTAAAGTTAATAATAACAGTACCTGTATACAAATTTGAGCATTTAAAGTTAAAAAACAGTTGTACACTCGGCTACAGCTATACATTTCCAGTATAAGCTGATCTCGCATTGTATAAGATTTTCGTTCAACGAAAGGTCAACTTATATTGTTACTACTTACAAAACCATTTGTATAGCTTGTTGGGTATCCATGTGTACATTATAAGTATCTTCATATTAATATATATAATATATAGTGGGACATTAACACACAGGGCCATCTGATCCCAAACTAAGCAGAGCTTGTACTATGGAAACCAGATAACTGGTAATATACTACATATAATACTTTTCTTTTGTAAATATATACTTAAATATAGATAATTATACCCACACACAAGACAAACAGACATATTTAAACAAATGTTTGTCTCGGGTGGGAATTGAACCCATGACCTGCGGTGTGAAAAGCAAGTATCTTACTGACCACGCCACCGGCCCGTCATATTCTACGATTATTGGCGTATAAATTTCAGCATTAAAAGTCAGAAACAGTTGTACATTAAGTCTTCACAGTAGAGTTCAGTTTAAGTTTGAAAAATTAAAATAAAAAATTATTAGCACATACATCATTCGCACTGGTTAAAATAAGTGTCGTATGTCACACTAACCAAAAGTTGATACTAAAGGTACAGTCGCCCGCACGCCACCGCCAACTCAGCGGTCATTGACCCTTAGTGACCGCTAATTTTACGTTGCGAATTTTTTATCGATCATACGAATAGATTGTCTCTATTTAGCTGATTTTATGTCAAATGAAAAATTAAAAACAAAAACTATTGGAAGTTAAGTGAAAATGCTCTATTACTGACACAGATGCACCAAAATAATTTTACTCACTGGTTAAAAAGTTTTCTTGTAATAGGTGTTTAAAAGCGCGCGTACAGTGAACAATTCAACAAATCGAAAGTATATAAGACATACATTGTCAAACATCTGTTTCATTTCTTTTAAAAAAGAAGTAATTCCAATGTAAGTTTAGCAAGAACTTAAAGAGAATTTCAAACATCCGGAGATTGGTAAGAAAACGTGAAAAAAATAAAAGTTGAAGCCCCTCGAACTGTTAAATGATTCATAAAAAAAATTTGCTGATTTAAACTTTCCCAACTTTCCTATCTCGGTTCGATTGTGTTAACGGGTCAAGGATTTTGGAAAGAAAAATTGCTTCATACCTTTTTCGTACTTGAATGTTGTATGCGGTAGGTAGAAAAAGAATCTTAGAGCTTATCGGATGAAAATATTATTAAATCGCGTAAGGTGTGATTTGGACAGCCGATGAAAACTATAGACCGACCGTTTAACTCGCGTATCGCCATCTGATGTACAAAGACATAAAACATTAATTAAATCTCATAAAGAACTATTTAACCACAGATAAAAGTAATGTAAGACTATTCGTCACTAATATCCATATCGCTTGAATCATCATCACAGTCTGTGCAGCTTGAGGAGTAAGAATCTTGGCGATAGGCGATACGCGAGTTAAACGGTCGGCCTATAGCCAGATAATAGTGCACCTGCATGTTACGTCTTACGTCACACGGCTGTGACCGTGGGAAGCTCAATGGAAATGTACTTACTTTTAACAGAGGTTGATAATAATATAGTCTATCACTGAACGGTTGGGTGACTTTTACTTAACCAACCTCCCAAGGATAGTACCCAAAAATAGTGACACGCAATAAGTATACCTACAGGTTACTGGAATACCTTTAAAAACAAATGTCCTATTGCCATGGGGTAAACAGATGGCACTTAATTAAAAAAATAGGGAAGCCATTGCTGTGACATTTGACAGGCCGGTTGTGTGGTCGATAAGATACTTGCTTTTCACGCCGCAGCTCGTGGGTTCGGTTTTCACCCGAGACAAACATGTCTGTAACTGAAGTCTGGGTGTAAATATCTATTAAAATATATATTTAACAAAAAATAAAGTATGTAGTGGCGAAGGGAGGAAGCCTGAAAAAATGAAGCCTATATGTATGTGTGAAAATATTGTATAATATATAGTATTATGTTTTAAAATTCTTTTTACTCGCTTACCACTGAACCTCTGAGGTAGTTTCTTTTTTAACCGACTTCTAAAAAGAGGAGGTTATCAATTCGACTGTATGTTTTTTTATGTTTGTTACCTCAGAACTTTCGAATGGGTGATCCGATTTTGATAATTTTTTTTTAAATTGAAAGCTGATGCTTCCCGTGTGGTCCCAATTCAGTTTGGTTTAGTTCTGAGAATGGCATCCATGAAGTCGGTTTTTTTTGTTAATATTTTAACTTATATATTATATTGTAAACAAAATAATCTTACTTACGGTGGGTGTCATTGTATTCATGCAGCTGTGACGTGTTCATGGCCACGGTCGTTCGCCCTCCTGTAAACAAAAGTTACAACTCGTTATTTGTGTCCACAAACCTATAAACAATGTAAACAATTTAAGCTTCATTACTTCGGTGGCAGCAGTGGTGCCTTTTTGGCTACGGGTCAGTAAACAGTTGATTTAAGGGTTTTCTCGTTGAAATCAGTTTGAGCAGTAGACCAGTAGGCTAATTCACGTAATTAAATAAGTTCTGTTGCAGTGCAGTTGCAGTTAAGTTTTGATCAAAACAGCCCTTTTCGTATTCTCGTAATCTTGACAAACGCTGTCAGGGATACGCTCGCGTCAAGTTCTAGAGCTAGAGCTAGAGCGCTAGAGCGCTTTAGCGTTTACGTTATTTAAATGACAATTACAAGTATAACATTTTGCACTAAGACATAGACTTGATCGCAACTGCACCGCAACTTGCTCGGCGCGTCAAGAAATTACGTGAATTAGCCCACAGAGCCTAAAGGAATGTTATGCTCTCGTTTCCTATATATGGGACTTAAAAACAACAATAAATGACTTAAATGAAAATGAAAATATGCTTTATTTTTTTTTAAGACCCGAGTCTTCATAAAAATAGTCAAATTTATTTTCCTACCGTGCAGTGAATGATTGGCAACTACTGAGAAACATTGCCAAAAAATCAGTAGGCTCTTTTCTTTTTTAAATGAAGTACTTAGGTATATCTATTACATTTTGTTTGTTTATTGTGTTGAATTAGAGCGACTTAATTCCAATCGTTTTTATCCGTTACATAATCTGAAATTTTATAATGATTTTTAATAATTTTTTGATGGGCCGGTGGCGTGGTCGGTAAGATACTTGCTTTTCACGCCGCAGGTCGTGGGTTCGATTCCCACCCGAGACAAACATTTGTTTAAATATGTCTGTTTGTCTTGTGTCTGGGTGTAATTATCTATATTTAAGTAGATATATATTTACAAAAGAAAAGTATTATATGTAGTATATTACCAGTTATCTGGTTTCCATAGTACAAGCTCTGCTTAGTTTGGGATCAGATGACCGTGTGTGTTAATGTCCCACTATATTATATTATTATTATTATAATACGCTTTCTTACATTAAGTAGATTTTATAATTATTTTAAATTTGTTAATAGTCATTTCCCTAATATTATTTGAAAGTTTAATGTAGAAACGTATACACTACCCCATAAAAGAGTTACTGATTTTGTGGAGTCGAGTATGATGTGCTACAAGATCGTTTTTGTTTCTAGTATTCCAATTGTGTCGCTTATTTTATTTTAATTTTGTAATATTCTTATGCACATACAATTTTTTTATAAAAATATACATATATCAATACAAATATCAAAACCTGTTTTCGTATATTACAGGAGGAGATTGTTTTGCATTTTCGTATGAGAGGAATATAAGGAAATTTTAAGAAAAGTTTTTATTAGGCTATCGCGTGTGGTTGCTTTGCTCTCCGGGTGAGAATTTAATTCCTGTAGGGTGTATTGCACCCTTAGGTAATTAGTCTAATGATTGTGAGTGACTAGTAGTTTTTGAGTTATGTCGAAATATAGTATTATATTATCTGTGGTCGAAAGAAGCGTCTTTGCTAACGCTAATTACGAACGACTTTTAATTTATATTCATTTTTACTTATATTTGTATTAATTTATGAATTTTAATTGTACCTACACCTTAATTAATTTTAACTTCAATTTATTGAGTGGATTCATTGTTATTGCAAACAGTTATTTATTTTCATTTTAAAATTTTATTAATTTTAGTTTTAAAAATATAAATTCGAATTGTTCATTAATTTATTAATTATTAATTTATTCGAATTACTAAATTATTCATTTTAATTTTTGCTTTAATTTGTCAACTCGATCTAAATGTGTAAGCTGTGGTTGCCTATAATTGAAGATGCGTTTACGATATTTTTTTTGTTATTTTTTATGTTCATATGTGCTATAATAATAATGTATCTTTGTTGGCGATCCTTAAATTAATAAAAAAAATGATTTAGACTTTTCGTTGTAAAAAGAATTCTAATTTGACTAGATTGGGTGTCAATTTAACATTTACATTCAAGTCAAAGTGTCGTATATAGTCTTGTAAAACATTTACTCGTCTTTAAATCACGTACAAATACAAGAGATCTCTGATTGCCTCATTCCCTTGGTTCTGTGATATCGCCGATCTTCTCTCAGGGGAAATATAACACAATTTCTTTACTACGAAATGTTTGTATTTATTGATAAAATCAAATTGTACTCTAAATGATTTCAATTCAAATATGTTATTGGAATAACGTTTTTGAATGTCAATTTAGGGTATTGTGATGGTGAAATGATATTATAATACAAACAGACAAACATACGCTACGTAATGTTATGAGAATACACAACGAAAATTGGAGGAACATTTTTTTTGTACAGTATTTATAAGATTTTTTTTTATTCTGCGATAGGCTGGCGCTTGACTACAACTTGCTTGATGTTAAGAACGCGCCAGCCTAGTATACCGATTCACTCGTGATTACGAATGATTATCGGTGAGAAGATGGTAGTGGAATGAACCTCCTTAAGGTTAGAAACCTTAAAGGAGCAACAATTCCGACCCACCCTCTCTGCACGGTGTCACTGGACATCGCACCGGAACACGGCTAGGCCGCTTGGCGGTGCGGCTTTGTCTGGTGGGTGGTCACTAACCACGGCTGAAGCCTACCACCAGTTGATTGTAACCTGATTTCCACCACCCGGAGACCACGTGTGGGGATTCAATTAAAGGTGTACACCCATGGACGAAGGTGACTCAGCCCCCAAAAGACGGCTCATACAAAATTTTTCTTATAACTAAAATTATTTTATATTTAAATCTATTTCAATCACATTTGTTGTATTTTTATTATGTTAAATTGCACATCCAATACGGATAGAAACTGTTGAGACTTGTACACAGTTCAGCAATAAAGTCTTATCTTATCTTAACTAAAATCTTAAATTATATCAAGTCAAAACATTTTTAAATTGTAGGTAGGATTCCTTACACTTGAAATCCTCAGAAAAGTTACAAAATAAAATCAAATAATTTACGAAAATTATTACTACACCTCTGCCTATACCTTCGGGTAATACAGGCATGATGCTATAGTTCTATGATAAAGTTCGTGTGGGATCTACAGTTAAGGTGTCTAATCTCGAGAATCTTCAAAACACTGTTGATCCGGGCTTATAGTCCACAGCTGGACCTAGGTCTCCCCTTGAAGGCCACAGCGATCGCTCGTAGAACCGTTTGCCTCTGGGTAAATAATGGTTATCGAGTGGAGACCACGCAAAGGTCACCATCGACGGTGTGATGACATTGTTAAAATTGCGGGAAGCCGATGGATATTAACGACCTGAAACCGATCGCTTCTAAAAGGGCTATGTACTCGTACAGCAGTGGACGTCCCTAAGCTGATGATGATGATGATGATAGGTGATTTTTCTTGTCAATTGTTTTTTTGCGGTGTAAATAAATGTCCCTATCATACAATTATATAATTATTTTTGCAACAAAAATGAAATTCTGACCTCAAACATTTATATGTATCCAGAATTATGCGTATAGAATTATGCGTTTCGGACAATCGCTCTTATAACTTTGGCGCAGGCGCTTAGCGTAGACACTGACGCTTCTTTCAGCATACTTCAAAAACCACTGGTCAGATTTTGTTTAAATTTAAATGGGACATCACGAAAAGCACCAGCTTTCAAACAAAAAATCCTACAAATCGGTTCACGTTTAACAAAGATATTTATTTATTTATTTGGACAACCAGTAGTTATTAATTTTTTTTTAAATCTAAATTAACTAGCACTAACATTATAATTAAATGCATAACATTTTAAGGTGCCACAGCATGCGTATGATTACATATAATGAAAAAAAATCGATCCGATATTCGGTAAGAAACAAAGCAAAAAAAATTAAAAAAACACAGTCGAATTAAACATATCTTATTTTAAGTCGGCAAAAAGGTTATTCTTCGAATTAAACGGGCCTTCGAGATTAATAATAATTAATCATGATTAGTGAGGGCCCTTTTACTGTTTGCTATAGCTCAAGTATTATTGAGATTTCTTAATTAAAGGCACCCAAAAAAGATCCCCACTCAAAACCACTAAGATGGATTTGAAATACTCAGAAAAGGATTTTGAAAGATAACTTTAAGTTAAAAATTAATGGAATAATAATAATTTTAGATTTGGAGTAAAAATCATCAATTATGGTCCATCGCTTTAACCGCAACGAGACGTCAAAGTTATACAAGTATACAGATACAAACTTCATAATTATAACGACCCTATTTATTCATCGTAGGTTTAAAATATACAGGGCGACTGGTACTTAGTGTAAAATATATTACTATGTGACTCTTGACAGTGTTCATCAATATAAACAACTTTCAATAGAAAATTCTTTTGGAGCAATTTTTTCAATTAAATTTTTACTTATTTTAGGTATATTACTACAGCGAGTCAGATTGTCCATCATCATACATTACACTATACTCTTCTGCACGGCTCAATATAGATAAAATTTAGATTTTAATTTAAAAAAGTGACTCCAAAACATTTTTTCTTTGGGAAAGTTGTTTGTAATCTTGAGAACTACCATGTGTATTTTACACTAATTACCAGTCACCCTGTATTTAAGAAATAAAATGTGTGGTATTGTTACTTCTTTACTTTCCTTTCTGATATTATAAATGCCAAAGCCACTCTGTCTGTCTGTCGCGCTGTTACGTCAAAACTTCTCAACGAATTAATTGACATTTGGTACACAGATAGAGCCCGAAAAAGAACACAAATTACATCTTATCCTAACACTAAGTGGGTGAAGCCGCGGACAGCAGCAAGTAAAATATAATTTTATATTATACTAGCAGACCCCGCAGACGTCGTCCTGCCCGGTAAAGCAGTGCTAACTACCGGGTCCGAAAATAGATTACGACCGATTCTCAGACCTACCGAATGGTCAAGCCGTTTCTGAGGAGGTTGGTTTTTTTAATTTTTCTTTCCGTAAGAACCATCCTAGTACTTAAAGGAATATTCTAAAAAAAGAATTAGCGAAATCGGTTCAGCCGTCCTCGAGTTATGCGCTTACCAACACATTTTGCGATTCATTTTTATATTATAGATTTTTCTAATAACTTTCCGACCACTTTCCGGGCGTTTGTCGGTTAACGCGTTAAACCATTAATTTATTTTTGTGCAGTCGGATAAAAAATATTCTGTGTCCTTCCTCTGGTCTTATACTATATCTATACCAAATTTCATCTAAATCAGTTTGGTAGTTTTGGCGTGAAAGCGCTACTAATAGACAGAGTTACTTTCACATTTGTAATATCAGTAAGGATTAGAAGTGAATTATTTAGTTCCAGCGAACTAAAACATTACGTCTGACCTAAATTGATGTCCACAAATTGAACACTATAACATATAAAAAATATTGGCATCCCTCACCATCAATAATAAATTGCCAGCGAAAATAAAAATATCAATTTTCCAAAATAGATGATGTCGTTCGACATATTGGTGACGTCATTCCTGACTCTCTATTAGAGTAATATTATTTTACTTATACATTACTAGCGACCCGCCCCAGCTTCGCACGGATGCAGTGTATTAGGTATACTTTTAAACCTTCCTCTGGAATCACTCTATTTATTAAAAAAATATCGCATCAAAATCCGTTGAGTAGTTTAAAGATCTAAGCATACATAGTTAGTGAAGGCGCAGTTTATAACAGCTTATAAGTGCTCTTTCTTACGTTATGTTGTTGACAGGCTGATGGCGTGGTCGGTAAGATACTTGCTTTTCACGCCGCAGGTCGTGGGTTCGATTCCCACCCGAGACAAACATTAGTGATAAACATTTGTGTTTGTGTCGAGTCTGGGTGAAAATATCTATTAAAAGTATATATTTACAAAAGAAAAGTATTATATTCACACAGATGTATAGGCTCAACTCGGAATCGAACCTGTGTACTTATATTTCTAAGTCCCGAACCGCTGTACCACTGCAGCTTTAATATTAATGCTGTTTTAATTTTGTCACAAATTAATTAAGCAGCAATTATATTACATATTTATCTCATTATATTACAAATACGTAATCTTCAATTTAATTAATCTTATCTTTAATTTATTATCTCAAAACTCTTAAACAATGAACAACAATGTTAATTAAATTAATTTCAAAAAGCGAAATTGAATGAAGTTACAAATTCCGTTATGGCATATTTCATAATTTATGAGCTAATACAGGTAGATCGTTTATCTGTATTCGTTGTGTTATCGTTTAAATATCTATAAAGCTTTGATACTATTAAATACCTATAAACTTGTAATAACTGGTAGTAGGCTTCAGCCGTGGTTAGTGCCCACTCACCAGACAAAGCCTTAACGCCAAGCGGCCTTGCTGTGTTCCGGTGCGATGTCTGGTGACACCATTTAAGAAGTGGGTCGGCATTGTTGCTCCTTTATGGTTTCGAACCAACCAAATTAATATTACAAAAAAAAGTATTTTAAAACAATACAATTATTGATACGATTGCAATATTTATACTGCTTAGAAAACGAATAGCTAAAGGCAATGTGCGTTTTGTTTTTCCATTAGATTTTTTATTTTTTTCTAAAATAGCTTATAAAATACGCTTTCCAATGAGGTTTATGACATTGGTGTTCAAAATACAATCCCACTTTTTACCACTCCTTTAGGAAAATTTTTACGGAGTAACAAAATATTGTATATTAAGAAAAGTTAGGAATCCATATCACAACTTCGTTAATGTAACCCAAGGTGTGAAAGAGATACAGGAAAAATAATTATATCGCGTACGCTGCGGAAACTATTGACAATAGAGCAAAATAATGTACTACAGTTATAAAGAAGACACCAATATCAATAATGATGTTTCAAAATAATTAAAGTCTTCTTGCATTAATGTTAGGGGAGATAATAATAATAATAATAAGAATACACGGCCATCATCTCAAACTGAGTTTGTAACTATGGAAACCAGATAACTGGTAATATATTACATATAATACTTTTTTTATCCTATAATGCGCTTGACCACAACTTGCCTGATGTGAAGCAATATCTACGATGGAACGCGCTTACCCAGAAAATACCGATTCACTCGTGACTTGAAGACAGGTAGATTATAACTGTCGGGAAATAGATGCCAGCAACGAATTCCACAACTTGGCGGTCCGCACAATAAAAGTGGAGGTGGAAGTAAAGCGCTACTTTTCTTTTGTACAGACTGAAATATAGATAATGACACTCAGACTCAAGACGAACAGACATGTTCATCACATGAAAGTTTGACCTGCAGCGTGAAAAGCAAGTATCATACCGACCACGCCACCCCGGGACGTCAAGATAAAAAAAAAATCCGTCTATGTATCTTTGCACGCCTACTCTAAGTACTGATCCAGTTTAATCAGGTCACTTAAATGTGGGATCGACCTTCCAAACTTTAGAATAGATTTTAATTTTCATTCGACGGGTAACGCAAGGCAAAGTAACGTAACAGTACGCAACGCAACGCAATACAATCGTCGAATCAGGATATTATGTTTCATTTGATTGGTAACGCAACGCAACGTAACGTAACGCAACGCAACAATACAACGATCGATTTAGGATTCCAATCCTAATATAACCCAATTTAATTAGTTGAGTACAAAGAATCACTAAAGTAAGCTTTAAATAAAATGTCAATTAGCTGTATTCACTGCGTTAATCTGTTCATTCAATTAGTATATTAATTAGCTAGCGGAGACGAGGGTTTAAACCTAGACTGATTCCGTCTGGCCTTCAACCTTTCTGCTAGAATTAAATTATTTAAAACGTTTAAAATACGTTATAATTCTTAAAACGTTGCGTTTTGTATTTGAATAACTGTGAAACAAAACGTCACTTTAAATTACAGAATTATGAACAATGTCGGTTTTCTATTAGCAGCAAAAATATGACTCGTTTATTACTATAAACAAGAAATAGTGTGAAGGAAAACGTCGTGAGGAAACCGGGATGACTAAGAACTTATCATTTGCGGACATGTGACATCCACTAAACCGCACTTGGCCAGGTTGTGAAGCCTACAGCCTACGCTCTCAACTCGTAAGATAGTTTATAGAAGACCCATGCCCAGCTGTGGGATACTAAAAGGGGTTCAAGTGAAGGAAAAAGAAGGGTTCTATAAGTTTGTCGCGTGTATCTTTGTACAAGTTTGTTACCAAAAACAGTATAAACGGATGGACCGATTAAGATACGGTTTTTTTAATTGAAAGCTACTTTTCTATGTAAACTCCGAAGTAAAAACCATAGGGTGTTAATTTAACGTGTCAATTTGACATGTCTGTTTGTTTGTGGCATCGTAGCTCCCTAAAGGATGAACTGAATTTGATTTTGTTTTTTTTTGGTTGAAAGGTTTTTCGTTTGATTAGTCGAGAGAGTTCTAAAAAAAAGTCGGACGTTTTAAATTTTGAATTTAGAGTTATTTTGTTTTTTCTTTTCTTTTTTACATGTGTTTTTTACGTCTTAGTGCAAAATGGTATTCTTGTAATTTGTCATATATACTAGCTAGCTTCAACCCTTTTTAGTGTCTCACTGCTGGGCACGGGTCTTCTCTCAACTATCATATGAGTTGAGAGAGTTTAGGCCTTAATCCACACACGAATGATTAGTTCTTAGACATGCCGGTTTCCTCACGATGTTTCCCTTCACCGATATTGAGCAGCGGAGATGGAACAATTCACACAAAGATGTGTCGGCACTACCAGGATTCGAACCCGCGACCTTATTTTTCTAAGGCGAGGCCCGTACCGCTGCGCACCGCTTTTAGGTATGTTATAATTGTCATATATAACATACCTAAAAGCTAAACCGCTCGCGTGGCGCGAACTTGATGCGAGCGTCGCGACAACGGTTGTCAAAATTACGAGAATACGAAAAGGGCTGTTTTGATCAAAACTTAACTGCAACTGCACTGCAACTGAACTTATTTAATTACGTGAATAATCTCACTGATTCTGTTATGTCCAAAAACACCACCTTTTATCTACGCCTTAAAACTTTCTTTTTAGAAATAGGCCAGCGCTTGACTACAACTTGCCTGATGATAAGCAATGATGTAGTCTATGATGGGACGCGCCTGCCCACTACCGATTCGTTCGTGGTTACGAATGAATTTCGGTGAGAAGGTGGCAATGGAATGATGCTCCTTATAGTTAGAAACCATAAAGGAGCAACAATTTCGACCCACCCTCTTAAATGATGTCACCAGACATCGCACCGTAACACGGCAGGGCCGCTTGGCGGAGCGGTTTTGTCTGGTGGGTGGTCATTAACCACGGCCGAAGCCTACGAAGCCTACTAAAACACGATTCAGGGAGAAAGGTGTTTATTTGTTGCCATAAATTTTTAAGTGAGCCAAATCCCTGAATCTTCTTGTCGGGTTTATTATTAAGCTTATGTTGTAAAATATAAACCGCAGAATTATGTTTTTATTTGTCTAAGGATTACCGTATTTTACGTTTGTAGAGACAGATCTTGGGTTTCAAGGCCTTTGAGTTATTTAATAAGCTAGAAGAAGGAAATTCTCGCTGTATTTTAATAAAATATACATTGTTAAATGACACGAATAATTATTTTTGCATAAAAAACAAAAAGTTTAATGATTTATTTCTTTGAAATAAAACTATTTTATAACGAATTTTATCGCTGTTTATTTTGGGCTAGCGGACTTCGCAAACGTCGTCCTGCCAGGTAATGCAGTGCCACCTACCGGGTATGAAAATAGACTGCGGCCGATTCTTAAACCTATCGAACATAGATAAAAGATTTCAAAAAAATCGGTCAAGCCGTTTCGTTTGATTTTTTTATATTTTTCTCTGCGTAAAAACCATCCTCGGACTTCAAGGATTATTCTAAAAAAGAGGATGTTTTTCAATTTCAACAGCCTCGCGGATCATTTTTGCCGGCATCTCTGTTTCCCGATAGCTATAATACACCTGTCTTCAAGTCAAGAGTGAATCGGTATTTATTAGGTAGGCGCGTTCCATCGCAACATTGCTTCACATCAGGCAAGTTATGGTCAAGCGCAAACCTATTATAGTATAATAAAAATAAAAAGGCACCGGTTATTTTTACAAGTACCAGTGTTTAATCAAATCTCAGGTTGGAGCCATTTTGAGTATGTTCACACACTGCAGACTTCGTAGAGCGTTGATGTTAATAATAATAAAATTAGTTTGTTGGCACATAATATATGCATCTCAGTACATCAAATGCCATTTTGTACTGTCATCTCGTCTACTTTTAGAATCAGCTGTTACTCGAAAATATCAAGATCAACCAACACCAAGCATGGGCCAAGCGGCCATCTTGAAGGAGCTGACACTTTGTGTTAGGCCGTTGCGTCGTCGAAAAGTTCGCATGCGACCACGTGATATGTTTTTAGCTATATTCTAACTTAATCTTAGCGATCTGTACTTATCTAGTAGAATTAATGATAGTGCTATCGAGAGATCAGGGTGAAGTCATATTTGCCGTAGTTATTTTATTGGAATAGCGTCTACTTACCCGATAATTCACGCCTACCTAAAGTTGTCCGATAGAGCCAAAACACATAGGTAATCAACTTGAAGGATTTCGACTAAAAATCATGATTATGAGCCAAAAGACATACTCGCGTTGCGGCGCCGCACCGCAAGAATCGGCAGCGCAACGCTCGGAGTGCTAGTACATTTTGTTGTATGTAGAGGCGGGCGGCACTGCCGATTCTTGCGGTGCGGCGCCGCAACGCGAGTATGTCTTTTGGCTCATAATCATGAGTTTTAGTCGAAAGCCTTCAAGTTGATTTACTCCACGTGTAATACTGGACTTAGAAATATATAACAATTCACACAAAAATGTGTAGGCACGGTCTGAGATCATACCTGCGACGTATATATATTTCAAAGCCGAGGCCACTACTCATGGTAATAATAGGTTCCTAAATGGTTCAACCATCTATTCGTTTAGTTGTACAGAGTACACCGAAGAGGGTTGTTTATTCGTGAACGATAATAACTTTACGAGTCATTATAATAGCGATATAAACGTCGGTTATTACTCAAGTTATATACAAAGTTATACCTACACAATCGTTTTGTCAAGTGGTTGTTATTCCGCTTTGAAAGTCGTATTCTGACATTAATTTGAAGCCTGATTTGGACTCACCCCAACTCTTTCAAATTTCAACTTTCACATGTCTTTCTACTTTTGTGAATATATTTTTTTAATTTATTAGAATAAACAAAATTAAACTGCAAATATCATCATCCACTATTTCTCTAAACCTTTCTCTATTCGACTAAAAACTAAACTAACTAACAACTTATACTAACTGACAACTTCAAACTTGACACTGGCAAAATCGCGGTAGCTTTCCACAAAAGGCAAAAAAAAAGTAAAAAAAAATATTATTTTATAATTTTTTATTTAATTTTTGTTAAATTATTAATAAAAATTGTATTGAATTATTAATTTGTGCACTGTACATACTACATAATTTGATAATTGACCTTTTACATGTTTGACAACTGACATTAACCAATAAACAAAATATTAATACATTGTGTGTGTCAAAGTGTAGGCGTGTAGTGTGTTATAAAACTCTTTAGCATAGATTTAGCATATATACTAACGGTTTTATTCTTACAGATCTTATAGGACTCTTTAGCTTATATGGACTTTGTCTCTCTCATACTAGTATAAATGTCAAGATGACAGACAAAGACAAACTAATTATAAACCTATTTTAGCCATATTCAGCTTATGGGACGTTTATGTGGGGGTAAATCTTTGCAGTGTATGATACGATATTGTATGGTTATTTAAAAAAAAAATAATAGAAAACTTAATGAAAAGAAACTTTTTAAATGCCTTTATTAAAACTTTTACTATTTACTTCAATAATCAATACAAAATTTATATTACTTATGTAAAAGCTTGTCACGGGATTTGTCTGTGTGGATAAACAAGTAAAAATTCAATAACTAGATCTGTTTGCAACCTTGTAAAATAGTAGGTTTCTACACCTCTTCCCGCTATTTCATTTGGTAATTTTCGATTGGGGATTTGTGCCGCTCACCCACCCAGCTCAATCTCAGTACAGTTCACATCTCCATATCGATTGTACATCTTAGCTTGGTATTTTTTATGAAACTTAGTGGAAAAAAGACAACCAAATTCAATTTATCATACAGCACTAAATTATGCTTTGAAGGCGTTCTGGAAAATTTTAGTCAACACCTAGGCATCAAAATATAATTTAAAGGGATACTCTAATTTCTTATCAAAATTAAGGGAAATGTTTTCACACTTTAATCAGATAATGTAAAGATAAAAGATTCAAAAGGCTTATAAGTTAAGCGTTAAAAATATCAGGGCTTAAAAATACACTTGGAATCCACGAAGCACTTTCAAATCTGCGGAGGTAATCTAGTTCACGGATTAGCGAGGCCTTTCGGGGTTCACGTAATTAGATTTTGCCCACTTTCACTTCCCTAAGATTTTCTACTGTGTTGTGATTCTTAAAACCTTTTTATCACCAGCTAGAAAAGAAACTCGGAAACACCAATTCACACGTGTACTTAAGAATTAATTGGGTACTAACAGCTTTAAGCAATATTGTTGGAGCGGAAAGGGAATGACGCTATACAATGTGTAGAGCAACTTCTCTTGCGATTGGTATGGTGTTGTAGTGGTACTGACTGCTAAGCCGAATGTCGTGAGTTCGATTCCCATCCATGACATATCTCTGTGTGATAAGCACGATTGTTGGTTCTGTGTCTGGGTGTAATTTATCTATATTGTATTGACAAAGAAAAAATAAGTAGTATATCCGTTAGTTGTTATGTGCACGTGAGGTCGCGGGTTCGATTCCCGCCCCGGGCGGCAATATTTGGGTAGCAACAAATATTTGTTTCAGTGTCTGGTTGGTAGAGGGACTACCCTCCGTGCCTCGGAGGAAACGTTAAGCCGTCGGTCCCGGTTGTCATTTAACACATCTATGACAATCTTTACATGTAGTCAGAAGCCAATATAATCTGACACCTGGTCTAACTATCTCGGCTACTGGTTCCCTACGGGTTTCGAGGTCTGATGGCAGTCGCTCGTATAATTCTGGTAGCTAGCCGCATCAGGTTAGACTGTGTTCACAAAGTGCAAGCGCAGTTTCCGTCGAAGCGCCGATCGGTGTCACAATCGATATTTATGCTATAATTAACATGTCAGCGATTCCCTATAGGTAGCACCGCGTAACACGCTTTGTGTATGTATAATAATAATAGTATTGTTATTGCAATATTAATACGGTGTACCTACGGCTGCTGGACAGTCCAAGTTCTCAAAACTCTTGAGTTGAGATCTCTTGGTTGTTTCGTAAATATGCTTACAAAGTATTGTCTTAGATTTACGCGAATATGACACATTGAAATAAAACTACTTTTTAACGGATTTTATCGCGGTTTAATTTGGATTTTAGATCCCGACGTTTCAAAGTCTTTTCAGACTTCATGTTCACGGGTAGTCTACCCAATGTGGACAATAGTTTTAGTGTATACAATAGTTATATAGAAAAAAAAAAGTTAGTGGTTTGATGCGATAACCGACATACGTGCGAGCGGAGCCGCGTTGTTAAAGTTAGTACAAAAATTATATATCCAATTAAATGTATGCATCATTCCTAGAACAATAAACCTATAAACAGTATCACGCACAATTTATTCGATCATTTAGCCTGTATTTATTACGTAATAAAACAGATCAATGACGTCACTGTTAGATAAATCCGCGAGTTGACTGTTAGTGTTACGAAGTAAGCATTGAAAGAAAACTCATTTGTAGTAAACTTCAACGATGTAACAAACTGCCTCGGTGCCGCGTAGTCCAGTAAACGTGTTTGCTTAAAATCGCGAGGTCCCGGGTTCGATTCCCGGGTAGAGCAAAGAGACTTTTTTAATATACCTAGAGAATTTTAGTTGCAACTCGAAGATTGGAATTGGAACTGTGCTCGATAAACGGTAATAGGTTCGACCCCTATTATTTATGGGACCTGAAGGTAGCCAGCGAAAAGGGTTTCGTTTCGTTACTATAAATGAAAAATAAAATATGAGACACTTCAACGACATTTTTTTTACATCCGAAAAACTAATTGCTTTAGCTTTTTGAAAAAAAAAAAAAGAAAATTTCATCAAAATAAGTACATACGTTTATGCGCTACAAGGCGTAAAACCTGTACACAGATACATACAACAAATCTACGCGGTACTTTTATGTCGTTGGGTGTAAAAAGCTTTCCACTAACAAGGTAAACTGCAAGTTTTCTTTTTGCATATTATCTGTCGACTAACTTCGTTTTACTCAAACTGACAGCGCTTCTCTGCCGCGTTGAGTGAACAAACATTTTACACGAAAGTAGCTTTATAATTCTATTTTATTTTACACTTCCGAGAAAAAAGAGGGTTCTTGTTTTGATGTGCAAGGTGAAACGAAAAGGGCCTCAAATTCAACATTATTTAAGCCATTAGCAATAGTATTGGGACGTTTAAATTTTAATAAATCTATTTAAAAAAAAATAACGCGTACAAAATAAAAATTAATTTATCAATTAATTTTTTTACCGTGATTGTCATTTATTTGTAACATCTTTTATCAGGTCAAAGAGAGATCCAAATATAGCTATTATGATTGCGCGACGCGAAATTTTCGCAAAAATTTAACACATCAAAAATCTTATCAAAATTACAAATTAATTTCTGACGTCACATAGTCATTAATAATGAACTGTCATTGTCTGGTTGCAAGTTTATAAGTATAGCTTATCCTTATGTTCAGGTTATATATGTTACATCAAAATTAATAAATCTGGATATTAAACCAACTACCAACCATTACTTATAATAATCATAACTAGGTAATTTACCTTCGAATAAATTTAGGTGAAAGGCTATACATTTTTTTAATGGGACTTAACCCACTACCACAATCCCGGCTCTGCTACTCCTGTAAGCCAGGATCAATAGCGGCGCCGTGAAAAGATTCGGAATTTAAACCCAGCCAAGTTCCGGAACACCGAAACTGTCTTGGATTCCGCACGAACTTAATCAAAATTATAAAAGTAACTAGCGGACCCCGCAGACGTCGTCCTACCCGGTGAAGCACTGCTACCGGGGCCGAAAATAGATCACGACCGATTCTCAGACCTATCGAATATAGGTATAAGTATCCATAAAAATCGGTCAAGCCGTTTCGGAGGAGTATGGTAACTAACAAAGTGACACGAGAATTTTATTTAATAGATTTTGCAAGCGATTTCAATTTAAAATAAAACTACTTTTTAACGGATTTTATCGCGGTTTATTTTAGATTTTAGATCCCGACGTTTCAGTCTTTTCTTTTTTTTCTTTTTTTTCTTTTCTTTTTTTTCATGAAGTCTGAAAAGACTTTGAAACGTCGGGATCTAAAATCTAAAATAAACCGCGATAAAATCCGTTAAAAAGTAGTTTTATTTCAATGTGTGATATTCGCGTAAATCTAAGACAATACGATTTCAATTTAAGGTTAAATCAGCTAGATTTGGTTTAAAGAGGTTTATTCACAATTGGTTTATTTATTGTTTTTCTAAAATGTATTGTGTTAATAAGCTAAAAGAAAACTATACACAAATAAATCGCCCTATAGAAAAAGTAGCAGAGCAGTGGATTGTAATTTTTGGGTGGTGTCAACACAATTTTTTCTAGAAAAATCTGTACATGCTGTATAAATTTTAACCGCATATAAAACATAATGAATAGCGTCATTTATCACAGTTTAATGCGAACTTGTTATCTCCAAGCTCTTAGCAGATCCGTAACAGTGAAAAATACTCTACACAGTATGCGTTTATTACTGCCGTAAAACGTGGCTTTAAATCACAGCTATTTTATTTAAGATTATATAAAATGAAAGAGATAGATACGAAGAATGCTAAAATATTAATTTTTGTTTATAAGAAATCTTTTTAACCAGTGTGCCAACCTTGAGGAAATTAATACGAATTCCGAGCTATAGGCCGACCGTTTAACTCAAAACAAAAAAACAAAACAACAACATTAATTAAATCTCATAAAGAACTATTTAACCACAGATAAAAGTAATGTAAGACTATTCGTCACTAATATCCATATTGCTTGAATCATCATTACTGTCTGTGCAGCTTGAGGTGTAAGAATCTTGGCGATAGGCGATACGTGAGTTAAACGGTCGGCCTGTTGTATCATATTCAAATTTTGGGGACTGAGCCACCTTCTTCCGTGGGAGTGCACCTTTTGTCTGTACTCTCATGGTTCCCGGGTAGTACAAATCAGGTGACTATAAATTGGTGGTAGGTTTAGGCCATGGTTAGTGACCACGTGTGTTCAGTGTGTTGACAACTACATTTTTATGACCATAACAAATTACGTCACTAACCCGTTTCGAAACACGTTGCTTGCCGACAAACTACACATAAAAAAATCAATAATCCTTGCACGGAATGGACCTTATTAAATAGGTTCCCGCACTTCGCTGGTCAGAGGAAGGAATCTAATCCCTTTTGAAGTAAAGGTGAGTACACACGCACGTGTCTGTGAAAGGAATACTAAAGAATACTAAACATAAATAATGTTGTTCAAAGGAAAATGCATTGTGTGTTGTTGGTTTAGAGTGTATTTTTATTTGAGCATTTGAAGCCTCAATAAATTCATTAGTAACACCCGACGTATAAAGAGGTGTTATAAGCTTAACGTGGTATTTGTGTGGCGGTCTGAAAAGGTCCGCGTGCGACACGGTAGTTGGTTAATGAAGGATGTTTCTCTTTTTATTGCTTACTAGCGACCCGCCCCGGCTTTGCATAGGTACAAATTATACACTTAAACCTTCTTCATGGATCACTCTGTCTATTGCTGAAAACTGCATGAAAATATGTTCAGTAGGTTTTGAGTTCAGCGCTAACAGACAACGGCAGTGGTTTTATTATATACTTTGTAATATAGATATACTGACTAGCTTTTCGCCCGAGTTCTGCCAGTACGTATATCGGTTAACGCTAAACCTCTTTTCGCAATCAGATAAACACTCCAAACTTTTCCTGGATCTCGAAACTATCTCCGTACCAAATTTCATCCGAATTAGTTAAATTGTTTAGGCGTGAAAGCGTACCAGCAAAACCGACACTTGCATTGCTTTCGCATTTATTTTTACATTTATAATATGAAATAAAAACTTTTCCTTTGAAATTCGTAATTTATGATACCGTGTGCAAACAATGGGTTTACGTAATAATTTCTATTTATCTTGTCATGCATGCTGAATAAATATAAAAACAATTTTTGCAATATGTATGTGCACTCAAATAAGCAAAAGGTTCTTCTATTTTGTGGTACTGGTTGTACAAAAACAGATTCTGAGTATAATAAAATATAGCAGAATTATTTTACGCCTAATTCTATTTTATTTTAGTGCATACAAAATTGATTGATTTTTGTTAGTGATGATACCTGAGTTGTTATACGTCCTAGTGAGTTATAACCTTTACAATAAAACAAAAGCCTTTGCCAGAAATCAAAATGGAACGCGTTTCCCTTCTCCAATTACTTTTATTCTCTCAAATAAAATGACTTCTGTATTATTGAAACGAATGTGTTAAATTAATATTTGATGCGGCTATCAAAAATGAATATCCGTTTGGTACGTTAGATTGCGCAGCGGTACGCGCCTCGCCTTAGAAATATAAGGTCGCGGGTTTGATTCCCGGTCGTGCCATGATTTGGGATTCAAGGGATATTCAAGTCAGTGGCATGGTCGGTTATATACTTGCTTCTCGCGCATCAGGTCTTCGGTTCAATTCCCACCCGAGACAGACATTTGTTTAATGAACATGGCTGTTTGTCTCGAGTCTGAGTGTAATTATCTGTTGTTAGTATATATTTACAAAAGAAAAGTGGTAGGTATTGTAAAGTATATTATATCATCTGGTTTCTATAACACAAGCTCTGTTTAGCTTGGGAATATAAATGACCGTGTGTGCTAATGTCCTGGAATATTATAATTATATTATGCTTTTTAGTACAAGTAATAAATATAATTTATACTTTATTAAAGTCGATTTATACTTATAATCTAATAACTTAAATCTGAGTGATTGTTTTCAAGACAAAAGTACGAACAAAAAGTCTTTTTGAATTGTTGTCAAAAACAGGTACCTACTTATCTTTTGTGAAACGAAACGAATGGAAATAAAACGGTAGGTTCAATGAAAGAAGAATTCTTACAGATTACGTTTCTTTACTATACACTGTGGGCCAAAATAATCGACTCAGCAAGTAAAAATTGTCATCATCATTACCCTTGCCTTTTCTTATTTCTATTGGGGTCGGCTCCCAGTCTAACCTGATGCGGCTAGCTACCAGAATTATACGAGCGACTGCCATCAGACCTTGAAACCCGTAGGGAACCAGTAACCGAGATGGTTAGACCAGGTGTCAGATTATATTAGCTTCTGACTACATGCAACGATTGTCATAGATGTGTTAAATGACAACCGGGACCGACGGCTTAACGTGCTCTCCAAGGCACGGAGGGTAGTCCCTCAACAAACCAGACACCGAAACAATTCTTTGTTGTTACACAAATATTGTCCGGGGCGGGAATCGAATCCGCCACCTTCCGGGCACAGTATAACCCAATCGGACGGCTAACGCCGCTCGGCTACCGAGCAAGTATAAAACTGTGGAGAAAAAAATCCTTAACTTTAAGTTAAAGACATGGGGACTGGAATTGCCTGAAAATAATGATAAATTAATATATATTTTGACGTTTTCGTATGAACGCCAAAAATATTTAAAACATTTTGAAGAATCGGTTCTAAAAGAAAATTTTATTAAGTAATTGGTTTATATTTACCGCTACCTCCATTTTAAATAATACAAATGTAGGCGCTATGTTTTTTTTTTTGGAAGATGACCTAACCCAATTGGCCGGAAGGGCCTTTTTTGGTTCATTGGACTTTTTCGCTGAGCCGTCCGAGGATGGTCAAACCGTTGCGCTAAGTTGTGTTAAAATTTGTATTTAAGTATGTTACTAAGAATGGAGACAAACAGATCGATAATCGGTTAAAATACGTTTAAAAGGTTCATTTCAACTCTTTTTAGTGTCCCACGAGGCGCGTATGTCCTTAACTCTCTCAACTATGTAAAGAGTTGAGAGAGTTAAGGACATACGCGCTGGCCAAGTGCGTGTTAGTGAATCGGCATTTCTAAGGATCATTCTAGGACATGTGATCCTGGAATGATGCTTAGAAACGCCGGTTTTCTCATGAGGTTTTTTTACACTGATTTACAATTTACACAAAAATGTGGGTGCATGACGGGGGATCGGACTAGCGACATACCCAACCTGTGCTGTATACCGCTGCGCCACCGCTGCTGTGTTTTTAAAATTATCCTTACTAATATCATAAATGCTAAATTATATCTGTCTATCTTTTTTTCACGGCAAAACAACTGAACAGATTTTGATGAACTTTGGTATGGAGATAGTTTTAAATCCGGGGAAGGACATACATCATTTTATCTGACTGTGCAAAAAGAGGTTAATGGTGCTATGCCAAGGTTTCTAAAAATATATTCTATTTTTCTTAGTCTGTATGTTATTATTGATCACTTTTTTTGGTTTGCAGTGTATTTTCCCTAGTAAATTCCAAGTAAGAATAACAGGTGGATAAAAGTTAGCGATCCTTAAGATTTAAGAGTTTATACTATTATTTCTCCGGATTTTATAACGGAGAGAGGGTTAATTTATGTAAGTTAACTTGTTCAAGTTAAATCTCGTTAAGTTGCCAAGTTTTATTTAACGTTTTTATTACTGAAGTTAAAATAATTATTTATTTATCCATTAGTGCACATGTCCCTGTAGACTATAGTACAGTCGCGCTTACAACAGTATTTTGGACATGTCTTTATAATATAATATAGTGGGACATTAACACACACGGTTATTTGATCCCAAACTAAGCAGAGCTTGTACTATGGATACCAGATAACTGATAATATATTACATATAATACTTTTCTTTTGTAAATATATACTTAAATATTGACAAACAGACAGAGTTAAACAAATGTTTGTCTTGGGTGGGAATCGAACCCACGACCTGCGGCGTGAAAAGCAAGTATCTTACCGACCACGCCACCGGCTCGTCATTTTAGATTAGATAACGACTCAATTGAGTGGCTGGTTGGATATAAAAAGGTGGAGGGAATCAGATCACGCAGAAGATCACCTACGCGCTGGACTGAGCAGATAAAATCCGCTACAAATAAACTGCTTACATGACTCTGCTAGACAGTCTATCAATAGGCACAGATGGCGGAAGATCGGACGGAGAGTTGTATCCGCTTTATAACCGATGTTGATGACTCAATCTGACCACGACCATTCTGACAAGAGCGGAACGACTAAGAAGAGACGTGTCCCCGCTTGCTTGGTTCAGTGGTAAGCGACCACGACCACACACTTATAGTGGCAACTAAAGGTGTAGGAGTCTACTGAAAGGCGAGCCAAGATACTTATTGGCAACGAATCCCTCGTCAAGGCTAAATTGCAAAGCCTCGAGCACTGCCGGTTAGTTGCTAGTCTTTCGGTCTTTATCGAATACACTTCGAAGAGTGTGCGTTGGAATTACATAATCTTACTCCCCCATCCTCGTTCTTTCATCTGACTAGTAGAGGTACGGCTATGCGCCACTGTTATATGGTAGACATTCCATGGGTACTCACAAAGCGCTTTGCTTCCGCTTTTACTGTGCGAACTGCCGGGTTGTGGAATTCGTTGCTGGCATCTTTGTTTCCCGATAGCTATAATCTGCCAGTGTTCAAGTCACGAGTGAATCGGTATTTGTTGGGTGAGCGCGTTCCATCTGTTGCAACAGGGAAGTTTGCATCAGGCAAGTTGTGGTCAAGCGCAAGTCTATTATAGGATAAAAAAAATGTGTCCAGAAGGCTGGCACCATACATTTTATGGCCACGATAATTCTTTGACTTTTAAAGTGTTTTGTTTTAGACGTCTTTTGTTTTAGATTTCCTCGAAACATAAACGGGCGCTGGAGTCCCACGATCCAAGCGTTACAACACCAAACACTATTTGCACCCCTCGATGGTCTCTGCTCTGCAGCAGTAGCTGTTTTGTAAACACTGGAAAAGTATTTTGGTAACTTCTATAAATCAGTTTTAATGATTTATTAGATTATTTCCTCTACTTTGAAGTATCTATCCATACATATCCTTGTCAATTAACCCAATTTACTGCTAATTACAACGAGAATTATAAAGTAACTTCTAACTTTGGAGTTAGCTAATGGTATAAATGGGCCGGTGGCTGGTTGGTAAGATGCTTGCTTTTCACACCGAAGTCAAGTTGTTGAATTCGTTGCCGGCATCTCTGGCCGAACAACTTGGCAGTTCGCACAATGAAATATTAAGCAAAGTATTTTATGCGTGCCCGTGGAATTTTCAATATAACGTTCCCATGACCTCGATTCGGAGGAATTCCATGACGCCCTATTTGGTTTTTAAGTTAGAATTTCAATTAATTGTCGTTATATTTGTTGTTAAATTTTAAAATTTATTGCAATATCTGTTTAAGTTTATTTCACAACCACGGAAACCATGGTGCGATGATGTAAGCTCGTTCGTCACGGCTTGGATGGAAGAAGCTAGGAATAGGGACAGTTGGAAGGCTATGGGGGAGGGTTTCGCACAGCAGTGGGACACTACAGACTATTAAAAAAAAATTAATTCGGGTTCTTGAATAAATTATCTTAAGAGCGGTAAAACATATGGAAGTAAAAAAAAGTTTCTATTACTATTTGTAAGGGCAAAACCCAAATCGCGAAATTCACGGTCGTATTATTAAAAATGTATTGGTCTCTTTCCTGCTAGTATAAATATTAATATGGCAGACAAAGACAAACGAATAACAAACGTGTTTTTGGTATAATAAGCCTTTGTGATGTTTCTGATTAAGGAGGTAAGTATTTTATGAACTCAAAATTATTGAAAAGTGTTTCAAATATCGAACAAAATGGTAGTCTAGTGCGGTCCATTATTCATTTAAGATATAAGATCTTCGTGACCTAGAAACTGAACGGAGAAGCGTTTTTTGCATCCTCAATGCCTTTTATTGCGCTCATTAGTGCGAAGTTTCGTATTCTGCGCTTGTATAATCTATGCATGGATTCTTTGTTGTTTGATTCTTTTAATAAAACGTGCGGTTTTAACCAACTACAAAAAAGAGGAGGTTGTTAATTATGATGATTATGTAACTAGATTCTTGTAATATTATTTACGTTTTACTTCAACCCTTCTGAGTGTCTAGGGAACCACAGCTGGGCACGGGTTTTCTC
Organism: Meganola albula; assembly: GCA_936450015.1. Classification (NCBI taxonomy): domain Eukaryota; kingdom Metazoa; phylum Arthropoda; class Insecta; order Lepidoptera; family Nolidae; genus Meganola; species Meganola albula. The sequence goes on along the minus strand of OW388155.1, from coordinate 2,444,325 downwards.
TCAACTATCTTACAAGTTGAAAGACTTTAGGCCTTAATTCACACCCGCTGGCTAATTGCGGGTTGGTGGATGTGACATGTCCTCGAATGATTATTTCTTAGACAATCCGGTTTCCTCACGATGTTTTCCTTTACCAATATTGAGCAGCAGTATAGTTCAGTTGATATCACCTTCGCCACATACGAATTTGGACTTTAGACAAACTTTATTTATTAAATATCACTCCGAAGTCGAACTCAGTTTTGCCAGACGGTTACCACTGACCATTACTTCTGCCAGACACTTAAAGTGGATAAAAAAATGTACAAACTTTAATCATTTATAAATGGCAGATTTTTTATTAAATGTAAAAAATATTACTCTGAAGTCGAATTCAGTATTGCCAGACGGTAACCGCTGACCATTACTTTTGCCAGACAGCACTAAAATAAAAAGTAATTTATAGCCTTTCTCAATAAATTAGCTATCTAACAGTATAAAACTTTTCAAACCGGACCTGTAGTCCCTGAGATTAGCGCTTTCAACCAAAATTTTCAGCTTTATAATAATAATAATATTCTTGGACATTAACACACACGGTCATCTGGTCCAAAGCTAAGCAGAGCTTGTGTTATGGAAACCAGATAACTGGTATATAGTATACATATAATACTTTTCTTTTGTAAATAAATACCTATAATAGATATTTACACCCAGATTCGACACAAACACAAATGTCCATCACTAATGTTTGTCTCGGGTGGAAATCGAACCCACAACCTGCGGCGTGAAAAGCAAGTATCTTATCGACCACGCTACCGGCCCGTCTATATTAATAAATAATAATATTAGTACAGATTAGGAGAGGAGCGCGCATTCTACTCGTCTCAAGTTACCTCTCGTGGATTGTACCTACATGTTGCGTTTCCTATTTATAAATAAACTTGTCTTTGTTAATGATTCTCATCATCATTACCCTTGCCATTTTCCCATTTCTATTGGGGTCGGCTCCAAGTCTATCTCCCAGGCTAGCTACCAAAATTATACGAGCTACTGCCATCAGACCTCGAAACCCGTAGGGAACCATGCTGTACATGCTGGTTATACCAGGCGTCAGATTATATTAGGCTTCTGACTACCTGTAACGATTGTCATAGATGTCATAAATGAAAACCGGGTCCGAAGGCTTGACGCGCTCTCCGAAGCATGACGGGTAGTCCCTCAACCAACCAGACACCGAAACAAAGCTGTGTTGATAGACAAAGATGTCTGGGGCGGAATACTAACCCGCGACACCCCGGGCACAGTACAGCCCGCTGCTAACTTCACACCAAAAACCTAGCAAAAGTAGCGCCAGCAAAAATAAACCACAGACAAATAATAATATTATTTTAAAGTGTATGGAAAAGTCATTTATGTAGAATAAATTACTTAGGTAGTAAATTTACGCGCTATGATTCCACAATACATAAACACGTATACCTACACGTTTTAACTTATAACATCGCTTTTTTCGTCCGAAGTTAATAAAATCGTTCGTACCGAAACATTCGACTTCAAATTTCCAATTTCTAACGGCAATAAGATATACGCATATAATATTTTTTTCATCTTGATGTGATTATTATATCAAACAAACATTTTTGCCCACCGTACTGAAAAATATGAAGTTTTGCGCATTCCGGTCCAAGATGGCGGATATCCAGTCCTATTCTTATTTGAAACGCATTGTACACCGCTCGACTACCGAGGTCTCTTTGGAATATGTATAGAGTTACTATAATAAAAATAATTTGAGGGGCCGGTGTGGCGTGGTCGGTAAGATACTTGTTTTTCACGCCGCAGGTCGTGGGTTTGATTCCCACCCGAGGCAAACATTAGTTATGAACATTTGTGTTTGTGTCGAATCTGGGTGTAAATATCTATTATATGTATATATTTACAAAAGAAAAATATTATATGTATAGTATATACCAGTTATCTGGTTTCCATAACACAAGCTCTGCTTAGCTTGGTACCAGATGACCGTGTGTGTTAATGTCCCACCATATTATTATTATTATAATAATTATCCTTTCTAACCGTACTTCAGTACTATAGATGTACTATATTTATGAATATAGATTTCAACCAATTTGTTGCTGATATCGAAATAACTTGTTCTAATGTTAGTAACTTTTGATTAATTGTTCTATAAATCACAATAAACCCTGATATTGCATATAATTAAGTGAACGGTGTCTGTAGTTACCTTTATAGCAGTTTAATGGGAGACGTTACGTACCTATTTTATGACTACCAATTAAATGTATGCAAATCTAAGATTACTTCATTTGTTTACTCAAAGTTGTAATTAAGGCTCTATTAATGAAATTATTTCGTAAGATTGGATTTGAAAGATATTTATGGTATCTAATGATAATAATACTGTGAGAAATTTCATTAATTTTATCAATCTTTGACGGGCCGATGGCGTGGAGAACCCGAGAGAAACTTTTGTGTGCATTAACATGTCTGTTTGTCTTGAGTCTGGGTGTAATATCTATTAAATGTAATATATTGTCACTATTATCAGTTATCTGGTTTCCATAGTATAAGCTCAGCTTAGTTTGGGATCAGATATGACCGTGTGTGTTAATGTCCCACAATATTTATTTATTTTAGTTATTTATATTTTGAAGTGGTATTTTTATTTGAAATGTTAAGTTATGAGACGGTTCTTAGGTTTTGAAATTAATATCGCTTAAAATTTAAATTCTTAAAATATAACGAATTTTATCGCGGTTTTCTTTAGATTTTAGATTCCGACGTTTCAAAGTCTGAAAAGACTGAACTGAATAATATATTGACGTTATTTTGCTCTGTTAGTGTGCGCTGACGCTTAGCACCTCGAAATATGAACTGACTAATTGCGTGGAAAGTTTTGATACAATTTGAGCTCATTTTAGTTAGAAAACTTAATATACTTGGTGAGGATAAATTTGTTTAGCGCGTACGTTTGGAATAAATATTGGCTACAGAACGTGCAGTATTTAATTTTACGAGAGAAAGATTCATAAGTTAGACGCGTGTAAATTTTTTTGTAACTTTTTTGTCTTTTTATAATTGAAAAATTTATCCAAAATTAGTATCTATCAATAAATATATAAAAAAATCCAACTTTAAGGGTAGGAAAACATGATGTGTTTATTTGTTAACGTGCTAATGTTATGTATGACTGTGGATAACTCTTTAAAAATATATCAAAATTTGACTACTCAGTAGTCAAATTTTGATATATTTTTTAAATTCGATGTTGGCTCCGTGTATTTATTTTTTTGATACTTTATACAATCACATATTTTCTAAACGATCTAAATTTTTATAGGTACCTACTATACAACAAATAATAGTTATAGTAGTAATTTTTTTCAAAACTTTTTTTTTATTTTGCATTGATTATTTTCTCTGATAACTAGATTTTCTGTTTGATAGTACTTAGATTTTTTTACTTTTGTGTGCCGAAGTCATAATGTGTACAGAATACGGTGTGACATTAGGTATAATAACCCATTTAACTCATAAACTGATTAATTATGTACTTTTTATTTGCTTCATACGCATCATAAAAAGGAGATACATGCTTCCCCTTGTTGCCTCACTACAAAATATGTAGTCATAAAAGAAATCGGTCAAGTGTGTGCTATAAGTGGAAAACATTAAATTATGAGATTTGATGTCACATTTTACGATGTCTCTGTCATAAACAGGGGTCGAGAATAAGGTGGGGTATAAATGTATATAGGTATTGCTAAAGTCTTGACTAGAATGTGACGTTATGATAGTTTGTTTTAGTACATTAAGCAGGTATACAGGGTGGAAAAAGTCAATGGGCCCTGAAGAGAAGTCACTTTAAATCCTTATGGTCTTATTCTTAAAAATCTTTTAAGACTCTTTAGCTAAAAGAAAGAAGTATAAAAAAAATAACCTCACTAGTATCCCCTGTGTCGTGAATAGAGATGGGTAAAGACTCAGTAAATACTGTCACGTGAGTAAATACTGAGTAAATACTCTTTTATACTGAGTATTTACTAAAAATCGACAGTAAATACTTTTTTTCATTTTTTCTCACATTATTTGGTTCTTTCCAGGAGCTTGACATAGAAAATACGACCCATTGAGGAAAGGACCCGCTAAGGATTTAATTTCTTTAGCTAATTCATACTAATGCCGATCCAATGTAACTTTCCCTTGTAATTTTTCTTAGTACCTAGTTGGAAATGTGCTTAAAAATAGATAGTGCCCGATGTGACCGTCATAGACTGGTCGCGATGGCTGGGAAAGAAGAGAGGGTGGCAAACATCGTCCCTCTCCGCAGCTTCAGATGCTGGCCGCCGGGTTAGCCCACTGCCAAAGATTTTAGGGGGTGAACCGGGCTTAGCTGCTTAGAGCTGGAAACCCTGCTGGGTCTTGCTTACCCTTGCTACAAACAGTACTTCCAGGGCGAGGAGATGCTAGAGACATTTCCCTTTAATAAAAGAAGTGGCTGAAGCTGGCTAGGAAATGGAATGAACTACGTTTTAACATAGCACAGTTGTAGAGAGCTATATGTCTAGTCCACTTGCCAGTACGGCTGAGATCTAGTCCCTTAGAAAGGCCATGGTTGAGCACTTAAACTTGTCTCTTAAAGCTGTTTCCGACTGGGGTGACGCCAATCTAGTCAAGTTTAATGCTGCTAAAACCCAGGCGTGTCTATTCTCTGCTAAAAAAAAGGCCATTTCAATTGGCTCCTACTTTTCAAGGTGTATACGTGACTATTACAGACCACCTTGAGCTTCTTGGCGTCAATATGACTTCGACCCTCATTTGGCCCGTACATTGAGTCCAACTAGCTGCCAAAAAGCTAGGTGTCCTCGCGAAGCTGCGTCAGTACTTCAGGCCGAAACAGATGCTCGAGCTATACGAAGCACAAGTTCGTTCATGCATGTACTGCTCGCATCTTTGGGATGTGTCAGCTAAATACCAACACGAGGCGTTAGAGTCTATAGTAAGGCGAGCCAAGAAGCTTATTGGCAACGAATCCCTCGTCAAGGCTAAATTGAAAAGTCTCGAGCATCGCCGCATAGTTCCTAGTCTTTCGGTCTTTTACCGGATACACTTTGGAGAGTGTGCGTTGGAATTACACAATCTTATTCCCCATCCCCGTTCTTCCATCGGTCAAGTAGAGGTACGGCTATGCGCCATCGTTATATGGTGGAAATTCCACGGGTACGCACATTGTGCGAACTGCCAAATTGTGGAATCCGCTGCCGGCATCTATGTGTTCCAATAGCTATGATCTCCCGGTTTTCAAGTCACGAGTGAACCGGTATTTACTGGGTAAGCGCGTTCCATCGTAGACTGCATCATTGTTTCACATCAGGCAAGTTGTGGTTAAGCGCAACCCTATTTTAGGATAAAAAGAAAGTCAAAGTAACTGAAGGTCACACATAGTATAAGTTGTTTTGGTGGTTCATCATCATCATCGGCCTATTGCAGTCCACGGTTGGACATAGATCTCTACCAATACAATTCATTTCACCCTGTTATCGGCTTGCCGATTATCTTTCGCAGATCGTCACTCCACTTAACTGGAGTGCTTAAAATTGCTTACTTTTTCGTTCAGTTTCGGCACTTTTTCTGCCGAAAACGGAACTGGCATAGCAGCTGCATTTTTCTGCCGAAACTTGCCGCAACCGAAACCGAACTTTTGGTCGGTCACTAATCTATCTATTTATATAAAAATGAATCCCTATATCCCTTGGTCACGCCATCACGCGTGAACGGCTGCTTTCGCTAATTCTGTTTTTAGAATATTTCTTGAAGTACGAGATTGTTTTTTAAGAAAAAAAGATAAAAATAAGAAATTGGGAAAGGAAAATTAGATAGACAGAAGTTATCTGAAAGAAAAAGTCACGGCCGAAAACTGGGCGAGATATTATAAAAGGAAAGCCGAAGGAAAAGCAATTAGTATTCATGACTTAAACTGCCGTGGTTATATTTGGGTGGTTATATTAGGTAGGTCTGAGACCCGGTAGATGGCACTGCTTTACCGGGCAGGACGATGTCAACCGGGTCCGTTATTTATAGATAAATTTTAACCCAGACCTAAAAAAAAACCATCATGCTCATCACACAAAGATTTGTTCGGGGCGGGAATCGCACCCCCGACCTCCGGCATAGCAGTCAGTTCGCAAAAAAGACACTCCACTATTGTCAAAAGTATTTACTCATGCTTTAGAGTAAATACTCAGTAGAAATGAGTAAATACTCAGTTTTTACTATTTACTCAGTAAATACTAAAACAGTATTTACTCACCGCCCATCTCTAGTCGTGAAGGCTAGAAATTGGACTTTGTCTCTTTCTTACTAGTATAAATGTCATGATTACAAACAAATTATAAACCTTTTTTGGTTATAATGAATTTATAAGACGTTTATAAATACGGGGGTTTGATTATGTCAGTATATTAGTTTATGACTATTTTTAATATGAAAAAATAAAATTATTTTAAAATTATGCTATGTAAAAAGGCTTCTTATAAAAATTCAGACAAAGTAACTAACAAAAACAATTAGAATTAAGTCGCTATAATACATCGTACTACAAATAAAAAGACTTAAGTAGACATTTATAAATGGCAAAGGCCTACTAACTCCCGTATTCATAAAAGTTTTTAATCTCATTATAGCTAAAATAGGTTCATAATTCGTTTGTCTCTGTCTGTCATCTTGACATTTATACTAGTTAGAAAGAGACAAAGTCCATTTTAACTAAAGAATCTTATAACTTTTTTATGAATAAGGTCGTAAGTTTTTAAGTGTTTCTCAGTAGACGCCCCGTCATTCACTGCACAATAATACTCATATCACAAGATTCAATAAAAATAATCTCTTTGCTTAACCAAAAGAAATATATTTTTATCTAATACTTAACTTAATAACTATATTATTAAACTTTTTATTTGGTATAAGACATTATTATCCTAGGTTCAGCTTAGTTTGGTTAAGTCGTGATCAAAGAAGACTAATCCCATATTGCGTCACTGAAATAATATTGTCGGAACGTTTGACAAATATTATGATAAAATCAAAATCAAATTTAATATTCTTTGATGAAACTGTGCGAGAGTTTGCGCGAGAAACTTTATTTTGTAACATTCTAGTGAGCTGTGGTAGAGCCTTTGAAATATACGATCGCGGGTTCGATATTGATGCCGCTGCTGAATATTGGTGAAGGAAAACATTTTGAGGAAACCGTCATGTCTTAGAATTAATCTTTCGAGGACATATGAGATCCACCGACCCGCATTTGGCCAGCGTGTTTGGATTAGGCCTAAAATCGAGAGATTTTACGAAACAAATTATAAACCTATTTTAGGATTAGCTTTTAAGCTTTGAGCAGCAGTAGAAGCTTCGCCTTTGAAATATAAGGTCGCGGGTTCGATTCCCAGTCGTGCCCAGACATCTTTGAGTCATTTGTTTCATCGCCGCTGCTCAACATCTTCAGACTAATAATTCGAAGACATGTGAGACCCACTAACCCGCAACTCGTAAGATTGTTAAGAGAAGACCCATGCCCAGCTGTGGGACACTAAAAGGAGTTGAAGCATGTAGTGACATTTCATTCTTTAGTTTAGCTAATTTTCCGCAACTCGACGGCTCATAAATGCGCCTATTTTGCCTATTTTTTTTTTTTTTTAGATTGTATTTGTAACTATGTGAGCGTATTAAGAATCAAGCAGCAAGGATTGTGGCGATCAGTTTTAGTATTGTAAGTGTATAAACATCGACAGTGGTTTCAGTTTTCACATAAGTTATTCAAAGATGTATACTAAGGTAGGTACTCATTTACGATGTGAAAATCTCGTAAATATTATTTGACCTTTAATTTGGCTGTGTTTTTTTGTTTGTATGTTACACAATAATTCCGCTAATTATACACCGATTTTTATAGCTAATAATGTTTTAGTTGTAGGGTATATTTTTTTTCGAGGGGAAGCCTTTTATACGTTCCACTGCATAAGGGCGTGACACAGTGGGTAAGTGAGTCTCCGAAGGAGACCCATACTTTCCAGGTGGTCCCATTTACATTATATTTAAATAAGTTAAGCAGTTTTGGAGTTATTAGCAACACATTGCCGGTTCGTATTAAAAAAACTGTTTTTTTTAAACTTGTGTCAAATTGCATCGCATCTAGTGGTACCACATATCATACATGTACCAAATTGCCTACTAAAATTTGTATTTCACGTTATATCAAATTGCAGTAAATCATTCACTCGAATTACATTAAATTATACCATTCGATTTCATGAAATAGATGTCAATTATCTGTTAGTAGTTAGTCAGACTCGATCACAATTAATTTCGCATTATATAGAGTATTATGAGCTCAAAACCAGCACAGATTTTCATCATTTTATTTTTATTTAACGACTTTTATTTCAGGCGATCACAATTAATTTTCGCATTATATAGAATATTATAAGCTCAAAAACAGCACGGATTTTCATCATTTTATTTTTATTTATTGACTTTTATTTCAGGCGATCACAATTAATTTTCGCATTATATAGAATATTATGTGCTCAAAAACAGCACGGATTTTCATCATTTTATTTTTATTTAAAACTTTTATTTCAACGACTTTTATACTGGGTACGTTCCCGAAAGATAACAATGCGAAAGATTGTTTTGACGCATCAGGTTAAAATAGATTAGTTATGTTAAAGCAGCGGTCGGCTCGTATTTATGTTGGTTTTTTGTGACCCAAGAAATACAGCGGTACGTCCAAGAGAAGTCTTTAATGACGTCAAACCTAGTTAAGTTTTATACAGAGTTATGACGCAGCGCACTTCCACTTCATAACTTTAATGCATTATATCTTAATATTATTTAATTTCAATACAGTTACAAATAAAACCAAATAATATGTATCTAACTTCAACCATTTTTTAAGTGTCACTCTCCTGGGAATAGGTCTTCTCTCAAGTATCTTAAGAGTTGAGAGAGTTTAGGCCATAATCCACACACGCTGGCCAAATGCGGCGTGCTGCTTCTCACATGTCCTCGAATGATTAGTACTTAAACATGCCGGGTTTCCTGACGATGTTTATCTCCACCGATATTGAGCAGCGGTGATGTAACTTCACACAAAGATGTGTAGACACGACTGGGAATCGAAACAACGACCTAATATTTCTAAGGCGAGGGCCGTACCGCTGCGCCAACGCTGCTCACAATTATTGTATAATCCTAATCTTATAATATTATTATAATTATAATATGAATATTATAATAAGATTATTATTATTATTATTATTATAATATAAATATTATAATGAGGTTAAAAAACGAGTTTTCATACCTCGTCGTCATCCAAATTCCTAGATGTTTTTGTCCTGCTTTGTAATTAAAATAAAACAACCTACTCAAATTCTAAATACTGAGCTGTGAACAAACCCCGATTTCTAATTATAAGAAAACATCCAATGGGGACAACAAATGTAGGTACGTTTTAATTAAATTTTCTATTTTAAATAAATAAACCTCTGTTTCCTTATTACAATACAAGCTACTGTTAGCGGCTTCGCTCGCGTGATGTTACTCCAAACTGTTGCAGACTATAATCTATGTCAGAAATAGAAATTCTTTAGAATGGAATGTATCGCAGTTTATTATAGATTTTATATTCCGAAGTTTAAAGTGTTTTCAAAATTCAAAACTTTGAAACGTCGGCATATAAAGCGATAAATTTACAATACAATACAATTTCAATGTGTCATATTAGCTTAAAATTTCTTATTTTTTTTTATTTACTACATATCTTTGAGTCAAATTTCATAGTCAAGCGTGAGTCCATCTTTATATATAAAAATGAATCTCTGTTTCATTTGGTCAAGCCATCACGGGTGAACGGCTGAACCGATTTCGATAATTTTTTTTTTTAGTATATCCCTTGAAGTACGAGAATGGTTCTTACGCAGAGAAAAATGAAAAAACACCTCCAAAACGGCTTGACGTAATCTATTTTCAGACCCGATAGGTGGCACTGACACTTTACTGGGTAGGACGACGACTGCGGGGTTCGCTAGCTGCAGATAATATATAAAGTAATTTAAAATATAAAATTTACGGCGATAAAATCCATTATACAGTTGTCTTATTCCAATGTGTCATATTAGCTTTTTTTACTCTTCGATAGGCTGGCGCTTGACTACAACTTGCCTGATGTTAAGCAATGATGTAGCCTACGATGGAGCGCGCCAGCCCAGTGTACCGATTCACTCGTGATTACGAATGATTAAGGTGGCAGTGGAATGAGCCTCCTTAAGGTTAGAAACCTTGAAAGGAGCAACAATTCCGATCCACCCTCTCTGCATCCTTAATTTTTGTATTTTTTTTTAATTTATCTACTACATATCATTGAGTCAAATGTAGATAAAATATAAAGCAGTTTGAGCGTAAAATAGTTACAAAAACACATACAAAATTTCACATTTGTAATATTAGTAGGAGAGGATAGGTGTTAGTTAGAAATGTTAATACTTGGGCCTAAAGTGTAAACATTTGTTGTGTAATTCAGTCTGGTTGTAAACGTTTGGGAAAATTGTTTGCTCATTACAGAATTGTATGTCGGTTAATGTTTACTCAATTAAGCATTCTTAATACGTGTTTACAGCGCTTTGATATAATTTATTGCACCGCTATTGTCGAGATGTTTCCTGCGGTGCCACATGGCGCTCTAAAAAAAACTTAACATTATGCTCAGTCCAATTCAAATCTTGAAAACTTTGGCATATCCATAAGATATCGACAGACTAAACAGTCCGGCATGTTTATAGCATTGCGATAAGGGGTTTCGAGGACATGTTAGAATTGTCAGTGACACCAAATGTGCTGACATAAAGGTACCGACAGATAAGACTGGAGGAATTTATGCCAATTGATATAATTATAATTATATCAATTGGCATAACTTCCTCCAGTCTAAACCTGATGCTACCAAAATTAAACGAGCGATTGCTATCAGACCTCGAAACCCGTAGGAAATCAGTAGCCGCGATGGTTAGACCAGGTGTCAGATTATATTAAATTTCTGAATACCTTTAACGATTATAATAGATGTTTTAAATGACAACTGGACGATGGCTTAGCGTGCTTTCTGAGGCACGGAGCCCTCTCTAAATCAACCAGACACCAAAACAAATGTTTGTTGTTACACAAATACCGTCCCTCCGGGCACAGTATAGCTTAATCAAACGGTACTTCCTCGATTACAGAGGTTGTCTATTAAAACAATTAAAAAATATATTTATTAAATTAAGTTTTCACAGCATAAGTAATATAGCAGGTCACCCCAAATCATTAGCTTGGCCCTAATTTTAACAATATTTATTACACTATCCATAGTAATGCTCATACATAGCATATTAATATGTCTATGAAGTGCTACTATATTAGCATATGTCTACGAAGTGCTACGATCGTAATATACGACTACGAAGTGCTACGATTGTAGCTTCTGTTACGAAACGCTACAGCCGTAGCATAGTACTACGAAGTGCTACGATCGTGGTATAGGACTACGAAGTGCTACGATTATAGCTTCCGTTACGGAACGCTACATTTGTAGCATAGTACTACGTAGTGCTACGATCGTAGCATGCTACTACGATACGCTACACTCGTAGCATATTACTACGAAGTTTTAAGATTGTAGCTTATTACTACGAAGTGTTACGATTGTAGCTTATGTTAGGAATTCTACTACAAAATAGTACTAGCCATCCAAACATCGAGCTTCTGAGTCACCTTCGTCCGTGGGTGTACACCTTTAATTGAAACCCCACACGTTGTCTCCGGGTGGTGCAAATCAGGTGACAATCAACTGGTGGTAGGCTTCGGCCGTGGTTAGTGACCACCCACAAGACTAAGCCGCACTACCAAGCGGCCTTGCCGTGTTCCGGTGCGATGTTTGGTGACACCATGCAGAGAGGGTGGGTCGGAATTGTTACTCCTTTAAGGTTTCTAACCTGGAGACTGATTCTACTGCCACCTTCTCACCGATAAAAACATTCGTAATCACGAGTGAATCGGTATACTGGGCTGGTGCGGTCCATAGTAGACTACCTCATTGCTTAATATCAGGCAAGTTGTAGTCAAGCGCCAGCCTATCGAAGAATAAAAAAATAAAAATTAAGTTTCACTAAGTATATTACAAAATTATTTGCTTGCGGTTATTAAACAAACACGCGTATTTATAGTATACTATATATCAATTTAATGGCAAAATCGTCGCCATTACTTAATATACCTAAGCTCTACGTCCGCGTCAACTCGACTCTTGAAAGCATCGACATTATAAAATAAATACAAGTATATTTCGTAATTTCGTTCGCATTTCTGCAAAATATGCTTTTGGCGAAATTAAGTTTCACCTTTGTATAATATATTTGTCGGGAAGGGGAACACAATTTTGTTCTTATTCGGTGATCCTTGCAAAGAAAAATTTGTGATTAAAAAGAAAGAAAGAAAAACATTTATTTGACACACAAAAATGATAAAAAAAGAAACACATAGAAAGAGAAAAACAAACAATGTAAAAGAAAAAAAAAATAACAAGAGTAAGTGTGACCTATCAGTGTCAAACATGGACATTGCTCAGTAAACGCTGTGAGTGCCTATTAGAGGCGACACAACACTGATTTTCAGCAATGTCCATATTCCCACAGTGTGACGCCAGCGCCAAGGTTGCCAAAAGATCAAACCTGCATAATTTTATTACAGTAAAAGCTATACTGACTCTTCCTATATATTGGTATTATTTGGTGAGTAAAAGTTTGTATTATCGTGCGGGACTGGAGAATCGGGTGGTAGCATGGAAGAAGGTGGGAACCAGTTAGTTCCTTTTTCGAAGAGTGGTAGTGACCGTCTAGTAAAAAGGGCAAATAATCCAACTGAGCGCGGTCTCCCCCCCCATCAACTGTTATTGTCGGGAAATTGTACATATATGCGAGCTCATAGGGCCGTAATCACCCCCGATCCCCGAAAACTAGAGTGTCCGGCAATGTCCTGAGCCGAGGCTCATGGCAGTTGCCACAGTACTTGATCGGTTCGACCGTCCTCGGACGGCTCACCGAAAAAGTCCGGTGAACCAATAGATGCCCTTCCAGCTCATTAGGTTAGGTCATCCGCAAAAAAAGGGTTGTATACACCAGATACACCTCATTACGTGTATGATTACCTATGTGACGTTGACGTCTTGTAAGTTTGACAACTGACAGGCCACAAGCTATCACATGTGACTGAAGTGCAAGAGACACCCAATCGTCTTTTAGGCAACAGCTTGCTACCTTTATAGGTTACGTTCTGTGACATATATGTATACGCTAATCGTCGGTGAAACTTTGCTTGCGCAATTAAGAATTACTACGTACAGTTAATTTTTTAAACATTTGGTGGTGTGGAAAAAAGGTTAATGATTAAAAAAAATCTTTTTTTTTTCAATTAAACCTTTATTTTTCTTTTGCCTGCGGGTCGCCCACGTGATATTGAGATTAAAAGTAGCCTATGTGCTGTTCCAGACTATAATTTAACTCTATTGCAAATATCATCAAAAATTGTCTAGTAGTATTTAAATAAAACAACTTTTTAACGGATTTTATCGCGGTTTATTTTGGATTTTAGATCCTTGCGTTTCAAAGTCTTTTCAGACTTCATGTTCACGGGAGGAAAAATAAAAAAAAAAAATTGAAGTCTGAAAAGACTTTGAAACGTCGGGATCTAAAATCTAATTTAGCTAATTTAAAGCATAATCGGGTCAAATTAATAGCTAATTACTTTTCTAAGCTCCAATAATTTGAAATATTGCTACAAATTAATACTGTAATATAAATTACGTGGCTGTGAAAACGCAATGAATTCTAGTTATGCGGAATTAATTTATTACTGTTTAGCCTGAACGCACTAGCAGCTATCCGGAATGCGTCCAAACGCGTGCGGTCCACCTCAGGTTTAAGCGGTATAACAACCGTGCGTTGAGACCATGCGTTTTCATTTAAAAATTTAAATACGGATAACCCATCACCGCAATCTCGTCCCTGCTACACCTGTAAGGCAATATTAACAGCGGTACCGTGACGTAACACAGGATTTGAACCCAGCTAAGTTCCGGGTGTTATTACGTTGCCATGGTTTCTGGGTGCAAAAATCAAAACTCAAAACCCGTCAATAAAACAATGAAAAAAATATTTATAATGAAAAAAAAAAATTACTGAGAGTTGATTTTTTGATATTTCTATGTACCACTTAGCGCTAATTTCAACGGTTGCTGATAAGTACCTGATAGCTTATTCACAAGTTTTGTTTTTGTCACATAACATAAAATAAGAAATGGACAAAATGAATGAACTATGTGGCACTTATAAGCCACTTGTGAAATTACGTTTTCATATATACTTCTAACGCAAGCTGCTGACGCTAAATTAGACTAATCAGTTTATATGAACAGGCCTTTTGGTGTCATTGTAACGATAACGTAAATTACGAAGTATCGGGATCTCGGCCTAGTTTCAATAGCATTCGCGGCGGTGCGGCGTGGAATCATTATCGGTGGGAAAAGGGCATTATATTGCTCATTCCATATGACTAATGTTATTTAGCTCTAAGTAAAAAGCATACAGCGATTTATGAACACGTTGTGTGGCGCAACTGGCGACTTTGCAGTTCATTGTCGACTTGCGTTCACTTGTCTTTAGGCACTGCTAAAGCAAATACGCAATGAACTATGAAATCGCAAAACACGCCGCCTGACTCCGTGTCCCGTGGCTGAGTGATTAAATAAGTACTGCTTCGTTGGTTCAGGGATATTGAGAGGTTTGAAATCCTTGGGCTAGAAAAGGTTATTGGATTTTTCTAATAAAAATGTAATTATAGAATGTTAGTGCTAAAAATCCGATAAAAGAAACAGGTACCATGTGTGACTTGGGTCGGGGTTAATATTAAACACGGAGGCTATATAATATAATAGGTAGGTTACTAGGAACTGAATATACTAATTAAAAACATTTTAGATAAATTACACCGAGATACAGAACGAACAATCACGCTCATCAAATCGACTATTGGGCCCATGACCTCCAGCTTGGAAGTCAGGGTCTTTAACCACTATACCAACAGGCCAATCTGAATATAAATTTTTAAGGTCTCACTTTAAGCCAACCGTTTAACTCGCGTATCGCCTGTCGCCAAGATTCTAACTCCTTAAGCTGCACAGACAGTGATGATGATTCAAGCGATATGGATATTAGTGACGGATAGTCTTACATTACTTTTATCTGTGATTAAATAGTTCTTTAAGAGATTTAATTAATGTTCTATGACTTTGTACTTCAGATAGCGATACGCGAGTTAAACGGTCGGCCTATATGAAGTGTTCAAGGCACAAAATGTAACACAGTAAAACGAAAAAAGTATAAAGTCAATTTATGAGGAAAAAAAGATGTTTAGTAAACCGCTATGCTCACAACTTGCATTATAAACATTTACATCATTTTATCTAGGCGGCTACAGTTAAATTCCCAACCTAATTAGCGGTTTTGAGTACTCACACAGAGACACTGTACTCATGTGTGTGTGTGTGTACGCTAGAATGAACACATTCTATACCTACTCAACTCGACTCGTTGAGTTTCAAATGTTTTTGTTGTGTTACGCAATTTTATTATACAGTGTGCTACGTTTTTTTTGCTTTATTTAGATGTCTATCAAACTTGTTTTGACGGGTATTCGACGTTAATGTTTTCTGATGTAATAGGAAAACATGTGTTTTGTTCGTGTATTATTAAACAGAGATGAAATTTCATAAGTTAAATATATAACAAACTGTAAGGAAATGAAATTATTTCTTATTTGGTTTTTGAACCTAAGCTTATTGGATAAGGCTTTGACCTAAAATACAGTGTATATAGTAAATTGAGCTCAAACTTTCAGCTGTATTTCTATTAAGTTCTAGGGTTCATCTGTATTAAGATTTAAATACAAAACTGTTAAAGTGTAAAAGAAATCAACAACCGATACGTCGTCTTCGAACTGAATTTTTATTTATTTATTTAGTTAGGAAAATAAATAAAAAAGTTTTTTTTTTAGTAGCAATTGAGGAAGATTATAAATTTTACGGAGCACGCGAAAGCAAGTAAATACAAAAAACCTGTTACAGTTAATAATTAACGAAGTACAAATTATTCATAAAAATTACACCCATAATGTGACATTGTTGAACACAATCTCAAATCTATGTCTTTAGCAATAATGGCTGATAATTTGATGCAACATTAATTTGTCCCTAAGTTGGAAGGTATAGCATCTAGCTAAGAGTGGTTGACGAGCGTTACACTTCGCTCGGTCGGAAGACCTTCTCTTTTTTATATTTTTTTAAATCTGAAATTGGTTTGCGCTTAAATACAACTTGCCTGATGTTATGTAAGGATGTAGTCAACGATGGGACGCGCTCGCCCACTTCGATTCACCTGCGATAACGAATGATTTTTGGTTAGAATGTTGCAGTGGAATGAGGCTCCTGGTTGACTTACAACGATAAGCACAGATAATATAATACTATACTAGTACGATAAGTATGTTTGATTTTTTTTATTTCTTTCATTGCGAGCATTGTATTTCATTGTTACAAATCTACTAGTATAGGTTTTTACATATGTCTCTATTATTTTAACAGTTTAATTTACGGGTGTACAGAGAAAATAAGACAGATTGAAAAGATAAAAGTTTTAATTAAACATAAGCTACTCGTAGTATGGAATGTGCCTGCATGGAGCGGTATTGTCTATTTATGCAAGTCATAAAGGTCGTGTCATGTAGAGGTAAATTCTTAGAACACAGACTAGAATCTTTAATATAAAAGTGAATTCTCTCTTCTAGAAATTTTGGTATCTCGTCTCTCTCCTAAATAATATAAAAGAAGAAACTGACTGACATATTAAAGCACAACCCAAACCGTTGAGTCTAGAGACTTCAAATTTGGCACATAGGTTCCTTATGAAGTCTAGGGGTGGAAAGATTTTAGGGAAGGATTTTTCAAAACTAACTCATTTTTTTATAGAATTTATAAATCCCAAGAACAGCGGTGGCGCGGCGGTATCAGCCTCGCCTTTGAAATGTAAGGTCGCGGGTTCGATTCCCAATCGTAGGACATATCTTTATGTGAATTGTATCATCACCGCTACTAAATATCGGTGAAAGAAAAATATTGTACATATCTTGAGGAAACCAGCATGTCTAAGAACTAATCATTCGAGGACATGTGACATCCACCAGCTCCCACTTAGCCAGCGGGTGTGGATTAAGGTCTAGACTCTCTTAACAACTCGGAAGATAGTTGAGAAAAGACCCGTGCCCAAAAGTGGGACACGCTGGCCAAGTGCGGGTTGGTCGATGTCACACGTCTTCGAATGATTAGTTCTCAGACATGCATGTTACCTTACGATGTTTTCCTTCCCCAGTAGGTATAGAGCAGCGGCGATGTAATAACTCACACGAAGATGTGTGAGTACGACCAGGAATCGAACCTGTGACCTTATATACGTAAGGCGAGGCCCGTACTAATGCGCTACCGCTGCTCTGCTGCACAACCGCTGCTCAAGAAACTGATATTTTACCTTGATATTTTTTTTTGCCAATACATACTTGGTATAGATAAATTACATCCATAGACAAGTTATTTGATAGCCTGTAAGGATTTCTTTAGAATGTTTAGACCTGAAGAATCCTAAAAACACTTAAATACTAGTTCCTATGCATTTTGTAATTTTGAGAGTCGCCACTGGACTACAAAGCCATTTCACATTTTATCGACGTATTCGCCACCGCCTCATTTCCGTGTCCGCTATTAAGCACAGCTGACAATAATTGGCAAGGTCTATATAGGGTAGGCTGCGGTGAAATGTTGTCTCCCTTCAAACGCAATCCTGGTCAATTTTACCATTTGCGGGTGAATATAATTTTACTGTCTTTAATTGGTTGGTTATTAAAACTTTTGGTGACCTTTTTGGAAGTGATGAGATAATATCGGTTGAAATAAAACTAGTTTTAAACGAATTTTATCGTGGTATATTTTAGATTTTAGATTCCAACGTTTCAAAGTCTTTTCAGACTTCATGGTCACGGGTAATATCTGTTGCTGATTTAGGCCTTACCTAATCCTATCTATAGAAAGATACTAAACCCTTTGTTGAAAACAACGTTCATCGGGCACAATCCAAGCTTCAACTTAGATTCTCTAAGTTTATTAGAAAATCTTTTTACATGACTCGGCAATCAAACTCAGGTCTTCTTGTTCAGCTTGTTAATTAAACGGTATCCTCTCCATGCAAATTTCACTCGCACTTCGCTTGTACTTTATTGTCTTAAGCTACAGTATAAAGCCGAACACACAATGATAAACTTATTTAATAATACAAAAATGAATCGCAAAATGTGTTGGTAAACGCATAACTCGAGAACGGTTGAACCGATTTCGCTAATTCCTTTTTTAGAATATTCCCTGAAGTGCGAGGATGGATTTTACGCAGAAAAATATAAAAAAGACTCCTCCGCAACGACCGATTTTTATCAAATATTATAGGTATCTATATTCGGTAGGTCTGAGAATCGGATGTAATCTAATTTCGGACCCTGTAGGTGGCACTGCTTTACCAGGCATGACGACGTCTGCGCCGTCCGTTAGTTAATAATAAAATAAAATAAAAATTGTTTACTTCTACGGACGACTATATAATGGATAAAAATGCTTAAAATTAAGTCGCTCTAATTCGACACACTAAACAAACAAAATGTAATAGATATAAGTACTTCATTTAAAAAAACAAAGCCCACTGAGTTTTTTGGCAGTGTTTCTCAGTAGTTGCCAGTCATTCACTGCACGGTAGGAAAAGAAATTGGACAATTTTTAAGTAGACTCGCGTCTCCAAAAAAATAAAGCATATTTTGATTTGATTTGCATAAGACAGCATGAGTCCATATTTGTTAGTAACAATGCCTTATGTATTTAAAAAAACTACTCGTACATTTATTACAGTTTCTGCTGCTATCGGTCCGCGTTTTACCCCTTAAGGGTTTTTTTTTATCTTCTTAAGGAACCCATTTGCCATACTTGTAGTTTCTAGATCCAACGGTTTCCACTGTGTTTTGATATGACAATCAGTCAGTTTATTCTTTTGAACTTCAATAAGGATGACGACAAGGTATGGAACAAACGTACTTTAATTAGTCCGTCAGTCAGACTTTAAAAAAAATTAAGTCACTTTTTTTGTTTTATCATTACAACAATATTATGGTGATCACCTTTAACAGGATCCCCACACGTTGTCCCTGGGTGGTACAAATCAGGTGACAAAAACTGGTGGTAGACCCATCAGAAAAAGCCACACCGCCAAGCGGACTTGACGTGTTACGGTGCGATGTCTGGTGACACCATGCAGAGAGGGTGGGTTGGAATTGTTGCTCCTTTTAGGTTTCTAACCTTATGGAGGCTCAATACACTGCCACCTTCTCACCGATAATCATTCGTAATCACGAGTGAATTGGTATACTGGGCTGGCGCGTCTCATCGTAGATCAAGCGCTAGCCTGTCTAATATAAAAATAAAAATAAAACAATTTATCTAGCATTAAAGTTATAGAGGGGTAGTCGTAGTGCGGTACGTCATACCTCTGTATAAACTTATCTGTATAACTAAGTATGATGTCATACGAGATTTCGGTGGGCATATGGTCGAAATCTTTAGTCAAACAAACAAAAAGAAAATAAGTGTCCAATGTTTTAAATTTATTTATTTATCTAACGGGCACAACAAAAAAAATATCTTCATCCATGTTCTTGGTATGTTCCAAAAACAAAATAATTTTACTGCAAAGCCATGCTTATAAACTTTTAACTAGTTATTGGTCGATAGTTTAGAAACTATGGACTGTTTGACAAGGGCCCTCTTTAGGGACGAAAGGGCTATACGCAGCTGCTACATAAACAATACTTCCTGGTCAATCTTGGGGGCTCAATGTAAATTATTTATAGGAAATGTTGACTTTAGGTTGAGGTATATACATAGATTTGTTTAGTGTTTTAGTTTTGGCTTCTAGGAACAGATTTAACTAAAGGTTAGTAGGTAACACAATACCATTGCTAATTGCCAACTAATTGCTTAATTCAGTGTCAGAAAATATAGATCTATTTTCATGTTCACTGACTGAATTTACAAACGTCACTCTTAGTATTATCAGTAGTTGTAAGTAGGATATTTAAGATTATATAATTTATGTTTATATTAATAATTGTAAGTACATTGTCGCATTAGGTGTAAACCTGTAAAGATAATGGTAACTGAAGAATAAATAAATAAACATGTTAGGAGCATGTTAGAAGTACAGGGATAGGATAGAATAAAAAATAACCTTGAATATAAAAAGGATAAAATGGAACTGATCGGAACACATGATCAGAGGAAAAGACAGATGGAGGATAATTATATTTGATCATATTAATAGTAATGCTAATCATTACACTATGAAAGAAAGAGAAAGAAAGAAAATGTGGGTGATATTTCATTCTACCTTAACCTTCGGGTAATACAAGTTTAAGCGCTTCTAGCGCTATGATAATCTATATTCAAAAACATAATTGTTATTACATGATAAAGCGCTTTATTATCAAACAAGTAGTTTTAGCCTACGTCTCACTAAACTCAGTTAAGCATGTAGTCAGTATGAATCATGCCTTAGAGATGAGTCTGAAGGCTGCTGCAAATTAAATTGCCAAGGCCAACTGAACTTTAATTAAGACCAAGCGGATTTCCTCTAAATCGTTTGCTGCACTTCTTTATAAATTCTAAAATGATATCATATCAAAAATAAAACTGAAATTTATGTGAATTTTTATGCATCACTGACTTCGTGCGACAATATTAACGAACATGGTTAGTAAAAAACAATAATGGGTCAAAGTCTTTTTAACCGACTTCTTAAAGGAGGAGGTTATCAATTCGACTGTATGTTTTTTTATGTTTGTTACCTCAGAACTTTCGAATGGGTGAACCGATTTTGATAATTTTTTTTTTAATTGAAAGCTGATGCTTCCCGTGTGGTCCCATTTCAGTTTGGTTTAGTTCTGAGAATGGCATCCATGAAGTCGGTTTTTTTTGTTAATATTTTAACTTAATATTATTAACCTACTTCAGGAGGTGGTTCGCAATTAGATCCGTATATATTTTTTTTTACGTATTACGATGAGATTTATGATCCGATTTACGTGATTATTCTTTAGTTTGATATGGAATAGTAGCTATTTGGTCCCATAACAAATTGTATAGTTTCAAACATACAAATAATAGTATTTTATTAATATTAAGGGTATTAGTTTGCATAAGAGGTATTAAGTAATTTAATACTATTTTAATATTGAAGTCAGGGTTTTTAAACGTATTTTGTTTCATTTATGACTTGACCAAGGCTCTCATAAGAATAAGAATAAATAATCTTTAGATATACCATAAAACTTTTAGTGAAGTGTTTTTGTCAAGTCAGGACAACGGGACAGGCTTGGAAGTCAGTTTCCATCAATCGTGATGAGTTCAATGCGAATACATCTTGCGATAGCAAAAAAAATTTTGTTCTGTAGTTACACACGGCAACACATCAAGTAATACATTTCCAGTATAAGCTGACCTATCGTTTTACGGAAATCCTATACAATGCGAGATCAGATTATACTGGAAATGAATAGCTTAAATAATGAAATTAAAATTAAAATTAAATATAGATGTGAAAGAAGGAATAAGCAAAAACTATTTGTAAAAACTACTATGAAAGAAGGACAACAAAATAATAATAATAATATAGTGGGACATTAATACACTAGGTCATCTGATACCAAACTAAGCAGAGCTTATACTATGGAAACCAGATAACTGGTAATATACTACATATAATACTTTTCTTTTGTAAATATATACTTAAATATAGATAATTATACCCAGACACAAGACAAACAGACATATTTAAACAAATGTCCATGGTCCCTAACAATATAATAAAATAGATGAAATAAGATTAGATGAAAGTTTGTCTATACAAAGTGTTAAGAATAAATTAAAAAATATATTGTTAAATAGCAATATATAACTATAGGAAAAATTACTTTATATTAAGTTCTTTATATTTTGTTAAAAACAAGTGTGTAGGTACAATTTGTTTTGTATTAATTTATCTGAGCGTTACTTGCCAACAAACTGTTTTACAGTTTGGCAAGAGGTATATAAATGTAACATTGTACCATTTTATTTGGCTAAATAAATTTGAAAAAATGTGTAGCCGTGTGTACAAACTTCTACCATCGGTTGCTTTAGATTTGATCTAGGATTTCAACACGAAGCCTCTTGTAGAAGCCGTACTTGTTTCAGTAGACAGTGAGGACATTTTAAGCTTAAAGTTATATTTGTTGGCACATCTACTTCTCAATGCACCAGCTGTCATTTTTACTGTCATCGCGTCCGTCTTTGAAGTCAGCTGTCACTCGAAAATGTCAATATGAACGAACTGTTAGTCCACGAAATGAAAATTCCTTTTTAAAAAGGTTTTTTATTCCAAACCACGAGTGGTTGGTAAACGTCTTTTCGCTGGAGAGATTTGACCCGAACTGAGGATATGTTTAGTCTAATAAAAGTACTACTACGCCTGTCTGCTGACTAGGCAGTTGACAATGCACTATTGCTTACATTTTAGGGGTGTAACAGCCCCCCCGTTAAGATGAAACTTATTATTGAAGAAAATAAGTTTCAGTGGGAAATTCTAATTCTAGGAATTGGTATTGAATTTTGTTGTTCCGATTCCTCTGTATTTTCTACTTCAGAAATTTGGAGGTTTCTTTTGAAAAGGCGTTTACCATATTTTACATGAATTTTGAAAAGAACAAACATTACTATCAATATCAGAATAACATATGTAATTATAGGATAAAAAGACTTATATTCTATCAATACCTCTGGCTCATTAATAATTTTGTCTAAATTATTTAATAGTTGTTTATCAGTAATAGTCAACAAACTTTCAAGATTAATTTCAGACAACTTTACAGGGCTTAGCTTAGGTCTAATGTTATTAAGTTTATCTAAATTACAGCAATCTTCATCTATAAGATTGAAATCTATAATAGGATGTTTAGCAGTTATATTGACAACCGATCTAGCAACGAATTTTCTATTTTTACAATAGCCAATACAAAAGGGATCTAATTTAAGAAACCCTGTGCCTAATATTTTAAAGTTCTCAGTTTGAGATTGACATTCAACAGTGAGTTGAGTAGGTTCTGTTAATACAAATATCCACCTGTTTCCTTTTAGTTCTTGCCAAATATTCATTTCTCCTACGATTAGACGCGTTTTACATTGTTGCGGTAGTTTACTAACAATTTTTGATAATAATTCCGTTTCACATGTAGGATCACTCTGTGTAGATCGGATGTCTACTTGGTCGCAAACAAATATATGGTCTATAGTTTTTAAACAATTGCCTAAATCATTCAAACAGATGTATGTTAATTTATCCTTACTTAAGGTTATATAATTACAATTTGGTGAGATCATCGCATATGAATTTGGATTATATGAGTCATGAGGTATTGGTACATTAATAGACTTATACAAATCATATTCTAATTCTAAGACTAACGGTATCTTAATTACGAACACAATTTTATTCATTGCTGAATAACAATATAATTTTGATATATCCAGAATAGAATGTATATTGTTCATATTGACATTTATGGGCAACCTTTGATTTGAATGCAAATTTTTTACATTATCGTTCAATTCGTTATACAACTGAGCCGGTGTCAAAACAGAAGGGTGAAGTGAATTACTTTTAGCAAACAACATTGCATTTACTAAATCATCAAGTTTAAATGACAATTCTAATAGACTACTCAATAGTTCATTTTGGAATTTAAGCATGACATTTTCTGTGGCTAATTTATCCATAGTAAGCGATGCATTGATAAAACCTTCGGTCAGTTGTTCAATAGCGCCATTCAAACGTGCTTCATTCAAACTAATAGTTCTTATGGTTTGATTATAATGGTCAAAGGCTGTATTAGTCATTAAAATATTGATTTTTAGTAAGTTAGCAAGTTCTTTGTTATTATTTTCTAGTTTTTGAATTGCGTTATTGTACATGATTGCATCGTCTTCATCCATAGTACCTACTACATGTTTTAAAATTGTCCCGATTCCAGCAACCCACGATCTTTTTCGTCGGTTTGAAATGAGGTGAGAAATCGAGTCATGATCTCTTATGATATCATCTAATCGAATGGATAAGGGTAGCAGTAAGTTATGACATTTTGTATGATTATCGTGTTGTTGACACAAAAACCTTGCTGTACTTAAAACGTTTCTTATATTGTCAATGTGCGACGGTATGTAGCTGATGTCAATAGGTACTAATACGTGGAGATGGTCATAAGTGGTTTTCAACACTCCCACAGGATCGAAATAGATGCCTGAGTTTTTGCTAATAGGTTCTATTGTTTTTGGAGCGGCCAGGTACAGACTTGTAACCGTTACTCTGAAACATTATATATACGAATTTTATTTAAAAGACAAAAATATTTTACGCTTTAATCTCTAAAAAGTGTATATTATTCTACACTACTACCTACTTCTTGTTCTGCATTAGCTTCAGCTAGTTTGACTTCGTCAAAGTGATATTTGACGTGCCGTCTATTAATTAATAAAGTCAAAGTATTGTTACCGTTAACTTTTACGACTCTATACGGACCCTTCCATATAGGTGATAACGCCTTTCGGAGTCTAAGGTGATTTTTAACATACACCATATCTCCCATTTTATATTTTATAGGGCGTGTATGTCTATCATAATAGCTCTTTGATGTTGTTTTAGATTTAAGAATGTTTTCTATCGCTTTCTCCCGAGAATAACGAAGACGTTGTTGCAGAAGGCGCACATAACTGTTGTAGGTAGGTTCTATTGTAGTATCGTAAATCGATGTTGGTATGAACGGCTTATGACCAAACAATAGTTCATATGGAGTAAAATTCGTGGTGCTATGAACGGTGGTATTATACGTCAGCATAGCGGTGTAGACGTATCCGGGCCAATTTGTTTGGTTGTCGTTCACAAAGGATTTTAAGTATTCCTTAAGCGTGGAATGACTTCGTTCCAACGCCCCTTGCGTCTGCGGGTGATAAGGAGACGACCATAACTGTTTGATTTTTAGAAAGGTGCATGTTTCTTTAAACAGGTTTGCGGTAAAATTTGGCCCCTGGTCGGTTAAAATTATTTTGGGTATACCAAATATTGTTATAAAGTGAATGAGGCATTCACTTGATTCTTCCGCCGTAGCATTAGATATAGGATAGGCGGTTGAAAATTTTGTTAAGTCGTCTTGTATGGTAAGAATAAATTTAGATTTATTAGAGCTAGCTTCTGGAAGTGGTCCTACTATATCCAAAGCTATCCTTTCGAATGGTTGAGTCGATGTTGACGTTATTTGCATAGGCGCTCGATTTATTCTTCTTAATGCCTTGTTAGTTTGACATGACGTGCATTTACGTACAAAATTTTCTATATCGCTACGCATATTACGCCAATAGAATCTTTCCTGTATACGCTTTAGCATTCTGGTTGAGCCTAAATGACCAGAAATGGGAATATCATGGTTCTCTTTCATGATCTTTGCTATTTCGCTGAGAGACGGATAAATAATGGTATTATTAAAGACATGAACAGTAATATCTGTATTGTTAAAAACGTACAAGATTATGCTACGTATTTTGAGGTTATTATGACAATCAAACGGATTTCGAAAATCTGTGATGCTGAATTCATTTATGTTTTTGGAAACAAATTCGTTTTTAAGACTTTGTAAACACTTGAACACGTCTTCATAACTGCTTTTGTCAAAGTGGTACACTTTAAAGAAGAGAAAATAATACTGAGTATCATCTATTTTGAATGAAATAAAGTTATGTAATGACCTTTCTCGTGAGATAACCTCTTGCGAATTTGGAATGAGGCTAACTACCTCGGAAACATATTGGTTTGCCTCGTCTAAATCAATCGAGGTAGGTATGACTACAGTTTTTATTTTTGTTTTTAATAAGTTTTCACTATGTTCTTCAATTTTAGTGTTTATTGAAATTGTTTTACTGTTCATAGTTTTAAGACATTTTGAGTAATTATCATTGTTTTGTGTTTCAGGTGTTGGAGGTGACGGAATGTCAAAATCGTCTGGGAGTTCCAGGTTTTCAGGAAGTTGGAAGTCATCAGGTAAGTCAATTTCAGGTGTTTGCAGACCTTCGGGGAACAGCGGTGACCTCTGCGTGGAAGGTATTTCGGTAGGTATGACGTCAGGATCATCTAACGCCTCACTTTCGAGATTTTCAGGAACTGGATCATCGGTGGTTTCGTTACTGGGAACCCCTTCTTGGATGGGGTTCAAAGGATATCTAGATAGTGCGTCAGCGTTACTGTTACACTTTCCTTTTTTATACTCTATGTCGTATTCATACTCTTCGAGTTTTAATCTCCATCTAACTAACTTAGAACTAGGATCCTTACAGTTAAAAAGCCATTTTAGTGGTTTGTGGTCTGTAACAATGGTAAATTTATGCCCATACAAATATGGACGGAATGTTTTGGTGCCAAATATTATTGCCAAGCACTCTTTCTCCGTGACGCTGTAGTTTGTTTCAGCCTTGTTTAGGGTTCGAGATGCGAATGCTATCGGCCGATCTTTACCTATTTCACCCTGAGACAAAATCGCGGAAATCGCATGTAGAGACGCGTCGCAGGTAAGGATAAACGGTTTTGTGAAGTCAGGATAGATTAGAATTGGTGCTGTGATTAACGCGTTCTTTAAAGTTTCAAAAGCTAATTGTTGTTGATTTGTCCAGACGAATGGATTTTCTTTTCTAAGCAATGATGTGAGCGGTTTGGCTATCTTAGAAAAGTCTTGGATGAATCGGCGATAATAGGATACTAAACCCAGGAAAGACTTTATGTCTTTTTGGCATTTAGGAACTGGAAACAGTTTTACGGATTTTATTTTCTCTGGATTAGGCTGGATACCTTCTTCACTGATGTTATGGCCGAGATAAGTCACTTCCTTCCGGAAAAACTCGCACTTATCTGGCTGTAATTTTAGGGAGAATTGCCTAAGTCTTTCGAAGACTTGAGATAGTTTCGCTACGTGAGAGGGCAGATCATAGGAATAGATGACAATATCGTCAAGATACACATAGCAGTGAATGCCCTGTAGTCCTGCTAGAACAGTGTTCATCAGCCTTTGGAACGTTGCTGGCGCATTTTTGAGCCCAAAAGGCATTCTAAGGCATTCGAAATGTCCTTCTCTCACGCTGAAGGCAGTTTTTGGTATGTCCTCTGGGTTTATTTCGATTTGGTGGAAACCTGATGCAAGGTCTAATGTGGTAAAGTATTTACTTTGGCCCAATTGGTCCAAGATTTCATTGATTTGGGGTAAAGGATAACTTTCACCGATTGTTATGTCGTTCAGTTTTCTGTAATCGATCACGATCCGCCATTTTCTTTTTCCTGACGCATCAAGCTTTTTTGGAACAATCCATATGGGTGACGACCATGGAGAAGTGGAAGGTCGGATAATCTTTTGATCTAACATTTTTTGTATTTGAGATCTTACCTCATCTTTGTGGATTTCCGGGAATCTATAAGACTTAACATTAATGGGTGTAGAGGAATTAGTTTTGATGTCATGTTTTAGAGCACTAGTACTGGTAAGGTGGTCGTCAGGTAAGTGGAATATGTCGGAATATTCAGTACAGATGTCAT
Organism: Meganola albula; assembly: GCA_936450015.1. Lineage (NCBI taxonomy): Eukaryota > Metazoa > Arthropoda > Insecta > Lepidoptera > Nolidae > Meganola > Meganola albula. The sequence goes on along the minus strand of OW388155.1, from coordinate 2,416,429 downwards.
AAAGGGCATCTTTTTCCTCAGAATTTAAGTGACTTACGCGCAACAAATTTAAAACTTGATCGGTTCTGTCTAAACAAGTCATCGTGGGGTTACATTCGAAATAATTTTCTGTATTAAATGGAATAAGTTTGAGGGATAAATTAGAGTTGAGAGAAATTGCTTTTTCAGAGATATTTAAAACTGTGACATTAATTCTATTGTTATCTTTCACTGAGGCAATACAATTAGAGATGAATAACGTATCGGAAATATGTTGATCTAACACTACTCCTTGCTTAATTTCAGGGTTCTTCACAGAACATTCAATAACCGTTTCGCTGCGTGCTGGGATAAAATAGGATGGTTCACTAAACGACAGTTTTATAATGTGGTTATTCATTTCCAAAGATGCTGAACTATAGTTTATTCGACAACCATGCTGCATGAACAAATCGTTACCTATTATTCCATCATAAGGTAGGTTTATATTACAGAATACGTGGAACTTATGTGAGACCTTAAGCTCTGAATTTAGTTGGAGTTGTACATTCACGTAACCAATACTGGTTAGAGATTCATCCTTCGAATCGATTCCTTTAATTTTAACTTTATTTTCGACCAAATTACAATTATGTTTAATAACTTCTTTTTTCAGAAGGCAGAGCGACGCACCGGAGTCTATGAGAAAGGTAAGTGGTTTTTCATTAACATGCGTTTGGATCACTACGTAAGGTAAGTACCGTTTTTTTGTAATTATTTCGAATATTTGATCACTATTTTTTTCCGGAGGAACACCGTGAGTTTGGGGCTGGTTACCCTGTCCATTGGCTGCTATTTTAGGAACGCCGTGAGTTTGGGGCTGGTTACCCTGTCCATTGGCTATTATTTTAGGAACGCCGTGAGTTTGGGGCTGGTTACCCTGTCCATTGGCTATTATTTTAGGAACGCCGTGAGTTTGGGGCTGGTTACCCTGTCCATTGGCTATTATTTTATGAACGCCGTGAGTTTGGGGCTGGTTACCCTGTCCATTGGCTATTATTTTAGGAACGCCGTGAGTTTGGGGCTGGTTACCCTGTCCATTGGCTATTATTTTAGGAACGCCGTGAGTTTGGGGCTGGTTACCCTGTCCATTGGCTATTATTTTAGGAAAGCCGTGAGTTTGGGGCTGGTTACCCTGTCCATTGGCTATTATTTTAGTTTTAGTATCGACTTGGGTTCGGTACATTTGTCCCGCGCGATACTTTATCGGGACACTTACTAGTTTAAACTTTCGGATGGTTGATCCGCGTTGTCTACCTGCTCTAACAATTCGGAATTTTCGTCTTGAGTGAACGTCACTCGTGGGCGAAAGATTTCGGGTTGTTGTCCCGGGTTGAAAGATCGAGGTCCGTTTAAAAACCGCTTATTATTGTTTTCGCGAATTACGCAACGTTCAATAGTATGGCCTAACCTTTTGCAGTATCTACAAAACAATGGGCTCCTAGACGTGGACGGCTGACTGTCGGAAAACGATCTAGGTTCAGGTCTATGGGTAGAATAATTTTTCCTAGTTAGGTCAGCCCTGAATTTAGGGGAACTATTGTGTCGCGAAGAGAACTGTTGTATCTTTTCTTCCGAAATGGCATGATTGATTGCTTCGTTGAGATTTTTAGGGTCTCTGCATCTAACAACGGTCGCAAGATCGTGGTGTAAGCCTAAGGTGAACATGTTAAGGGCTAGATCTTCCATTGCTGCAAGTCTGCCTGACAATTCGCTCTTTTTGGTATTAGAGACCATAACCTCGGTTAAAATTTTCTGCAAGCATGTTTCTATCCTGAGGGAGAACTGACTAACGGACTCCTGAGCTCCTTGTTTACAGTTTTGAAGCTCAGTTAAAAGGTGAGCGTAATGTTTACGCTCCCCAAATTGTGTTTTAAGAAATTCCTTTAATGAAAACCAATTGTCAAAATCTTTGATAGCGCATGCATTTTCTGCCTTACCTTGTAGCTGACTTAAAATATACCGGAACACGATATCCTGTTGCTGGGCTGATGCTAGGTCAATGGCGCTATCGCAGTTTCTAAGGAATGCTGTTAACTTATCACGGTCGCCATCATACGGTTTAATAAATTTAAGAATTATATTTAAGGATATTTCGTCATTACCTACTACTTCCCTTAAATCCTTCTTGGAATCTGACTTAGACATATTGGTTAAATAGTAAAATAATAATTACAATAAAGATCGCTAGACGAACTCGGGAGGCAAGCTTATACTTGAAATAACAATCTAACGCATGCAAATTCTTAGAACGCTATGTCCGGGCGACTGTTAAGGCGATAGACGTTATTGTTATGACTAACGCTTATCTCTACGATAACACGAGACGGGATAAAATAATTTCACTTTAACACACTGCACTGTAATTAATATAAGATTGAAATAGTTCACTTAATGTTTCGATGTTCTTTCTTTATAAGAATGGAAATTTGACTTACAGGAAAACTGGATACTTCATTTTAGTATTTTCAGGACGGCCAGGAGGTGGAGACGACGAAGGCTGATCGGTGCTGGATACTCAGGATCCCGTGGGACACGCGACTAACGTAGCAACCTGGTACCGCTTACTGCACAGTGGATCACGACTCGACGGTTGTGGAAACTGGGGTAACCGGTTCGAGTCCGGTTTGTGTACCGCCCGCGGAAATGACTGCAGCGGCGGAACTCGTCTCCTGGCGAGTTCGGGTCTGGATTTTTGGGTATTCTTCTGTCTTAGAGTATAATTTACGCACTTTTACGGCACTTAGGCACTCGCGGACACTGGAATAACTTTACGGAGAACGAACCGGGGATTTTACAATCCCTTTACGCTGCCACCAAATGTTAGTCCACGAAATGAAAATTCCTTTTTAAAAAGGTTTTTTATTCCAAACCACGAGTGGTTGGTAAACGTCTTTTCGCTGGAGAGATTTGACCCGAACTGAGGATATGTTTAGTCTAATAAAAGTACTACTACGCCTGTCTGCTGACTAGGCAGTTGACAATGCACTATTGCTTACATTTTAGGGGTGTAACAGAACGAATGATCACCGAGCACGGGTGAAGCGGCCATCTTAGAAGGGCTGACACTTTATGATGAACGGTTGCATCGTTGGGAAGTGCGCACGCAAACACGTGCAGGGTGGACGTTACGCTTTAATCTAATCTTAGCGATCTGTAATTATCTAGTAGAATTAATGATTGTGCTATCGAGAGATCGGGGTAAAGTGATATTGGCCGTAGTTATTTTATTGAAATACCGTCTTCTTACCCGATTATTAACGCCTACCTGAAGTTGTCTGCTAATCCTGATATTTTTAGTCTAAAACCTTCAAAAGCCTTCATATTTATCACCATTCGGTATATCAGTATTATTATTTATTATATGCATTGCGGCGGGCGCAGATATGCAAAGTTGCCTACATATTTGGTTCGTGCCTACATTCCTTTTCTAAAAAGGCGATCTTATATTAAACGTCCTCTTTTATGGAATTCGGAAAGGCAAGTTGGTAGTTATTTCTTTGATAGTCTTTTTATTTTCGTTTTAACCTTTTTTATTGTACTACCGCTGGCACGGGTTTTCTCTCAGCCGTCTTACGAGTTGAGAGAGTTTAGGCCATAATTTCTCATTTTTCTCTATGCTGTCTCCCGTTTTACCTGGAGAGAAGTGGTCAATCTAACTTTCAAAGTCTTCCTATGTCTGACTAAATTCGTGCGGGAACCAAGACAGTTTAGGTGTCCCGGGACTTGGCCGGGTCCAAATCCTCAGTCCCTTCCCGTCGCCTCTGTCAATCCTGACTTACAGGAGTAGCAGTGGCGGGATTGCGGTGGTGGGTTAAGTCAAAAAAATTAACAAACATATTGGGGGCTGAGTTACCTTCGTCCGTGGGTGTACATCTTTAATTGAATCCCCACACGTGGTCCCCGGGTGGTGGAAATCGGGTAACAATCAACTGGTGATAGGCTTCGGCCCTGGTTAGTGACCACCCACCAGACAAAGCCGCACCGCCAAGCGGCCTTGCAGTGTTCCGGTGCCTGGTCACACGAGAGGGTGGGTTGTTTAAGGCAATTGTTGCTCCTTTAAGGTTTCCTTGAAGGCTCATTCCACTGCTACCTTCTCACCGATAATCATTCGTAATCACGAGTGAATCGGTATCGGGAAAAAATATTTCTAATATCTAACTTAGCCTTTTTGTAGGGGGGGAATCCTTTATGGATTCCCCACCCCGTGTGGGTGCACGATATGTGAGACTCCCGAAGGGTACCCACTAAAACCCCCTGGTTGTTCCTTCGCGCATCTTAGCCAGGGGGTAACGGGAACCACAGGTGTCACAACCGCGACCACATCCACATCTAACTTAGCCTAAGATATATAAATAACATGTCTGTTTGTCTTGAGTCTGGGTGTAAACTACTAAATATTATATAATGTAATAATAAGTTTATAAAAATAAAGTGGTAGTTCAAATATATTATCAGTTATCTGGATTCCATAGTACAAGCTCTGCTTAGTTTGGGATTAGATAGCCGTGTGTGTTAGTATCCCAGGATTTATTAACACCCCTCTTTGTCGTCGAGGGTTATAAATAGCAGAGGCTTGAGTCACAAAAAATAAACTTTGGAACTCGACAGCAAAGTAAAAATGTTACTAAAATACAACTTCACTAATGGAGGTGTAAAAGTTTGAAGAAAGTATGAAAAACTATTCTCTTGTGAAAAACTTTATAAAAACGAAGATTTTAGCGAATGACTCAAGTGAAGAGAGCCTTTTGTATGTTTAATCCAACTTTTATATTGGGTGACTAGTAACTAGTGTAAAATATAAAAAAACAATAATAATAATTTAAAAAATTAACCCCACTTTAAAAAAAAGCGAAGTTAAGAAAATGGCGAAAAAATAACATATCTAGTTAATAAATCTTATATCTTTAAATGAGCAATTCTTGTATCAAATACCTTTATACGAGCAATTTTTGTATATAATTGGAATCTCGGAATCGGCTCCAACGATTTTCATAAAATTTAGTATATAGGGGTTTCGGGGGCGATAAATCGATCTAGCTAGGAATCATTTTTAGAAAATGTCATTAAAAAAAATACCAAACAAAGCACGGTCATCCAGATATTGAATGTATTAACAAAAAACAACTTTCAATTGTTTAACAGTTTCTAGTACTTATACAACAAGCAAATATAATTGCTTATTTAGGACTAGATGGCGCTGTGTGTATGTGTGAAAATATTATTATTATTATAATTATTATTTCCACCAGACGACCTCAGTAGTCGAGCGGTGTAAGCCGTCCGATTGGGACCGCCGCGGACAATATTTGTGTAACAACAAAGATTTGTTATGGTGTCTGGTTAATTGAGGGACTACCCTCCGTGCTTTGGAGAGCAGGTTAAGCCGTCGTTCCCGGTTGTCATTTAACCCGTCTATGACAATCGTTACATGTAGTTAGAAGCCAATATAATCTGACACCTGGTCTAACCATCTCGGCTATTGGTTCCCTAGGGGTTTCGAGGTCTGATGGCAGTCGCTCGTATAATTCTGGTGGCTAGCCGCATTAGGTTAGACTGAGAGCCGACCCTAATAGAAATGGGAAAAAGGCAAAGGGAATGATGATGAATTATTATTTCCACCTATACCTGGATACCAAGTCCTACCCATCATTAAACGGTCACTAAATGCTCATAGTAGCGTTTAAATGACTCGCTTTCATCACCTTTATAGTACCGTTATATAAGTTAGTATAAGATATTTATAGGTTCTAATGGAGGTCAGTAAAGTTGACCTTAATATAGAATTATAGTTAACTACAATAGTGCATTTATGCAGCTATGGCGCAACGGTATCGGCCTCGCCTTTGAAATGTAAGGTCGTGGGTTTGATTCTTGATTGTGCCCAATTTGCGTGAACAGTTCAGCGCCGCTGCTTAATATGGGTGAAGGAAAACTTCGTGAGGAATCTACGAAATAATTCTTTGAGGATATGACATCCACCAACCCGCACTTGACAAGCGTGTGTTGATAAACGTCGAAACTCTCTCAACTCGTAAGATAGTGGAGAGAAGACCCTTGCCCAGTAGTGCGATACTAAAAAGAATTGAAGCGCGTGCAGTACTATATTGAAGACATAAATAAAGTTAAGATCAATACCTTTGTAGTCGAACTTCCTAGAGATTTTTACGAATGAAACGCAACCTTTTTTCTGACATCGAAACGATAGCGGAAAATGGTCGTCATAACAATTGACTTGAAGACGAGTTCAAGGACGAATTTTATCGAAGACAATTGTGATTTTGTTTCGTCAAATAAATGCAATGTTGATCTTATCACCCACATACAAACACGTAAAATATCTGTCTACGTTAAGTAGACAGATATTTTAGAGCGCCGCTTACTATGTCTAAATACACTTCCTTGGTCTCATTAATGTTCATACATCTGTTCATCTGATTATATGGCGGTCAATCGTTCACCCATCCTTTCCATATTACCAAACAACTTAAGCATACTGTTTTTCACTTTGTCTTCTTTCAGACCGTTCTTTAATTATTTCATTCCATAATCTATTATTCAGCGTTACTTTACTTCCTATATAATCTTAGTAGTTATTATTCAGACTTAGATATTCCGTTTACCAAAGTTCATGAATAACGCTAAAATGTGACATGACGAGAGCGACCTTAATCAAATTCGTATAGTGCAAACTTCTTTCATTTAAACTAATCTATACTTTGTATAAGGTGTAAGCAAAGTATGTACTTAGTATGCAATTATTTACCAGTATGTAACGCAGAACGTTCTCAGTGACGTGCTAGAGAGGCCTATGTCCAGCAGAAAACTAGAATAAGCTGATGGTGACGATGTAACGCGAATGAAAGAAAAAAGAAAATATAGAAAAACCATCATTTCATAGAAACAAGACACACACAATCAAATTTTAATAACAAATAAAAAATACATGTACGAAAAAGAAAAAAAAAACTAAAATTAAATAAATAAAAACAAAAAGTAAACAGTTTGACCATCAGTGTCAAACGTAGACATAGTAATAATTTTCAACAATGTCCATGCCTTAACGATGTTAAGTCTATAGATATTATATGAACCATGATACTAACACTAAGATGCTTGTAGCCAATTTTCAATTAAAAAAGGTTTGTAAACGTTGGTCTATAAGACCAAAAGGCAAAAGTGTTACCGTATTCAGGACAAGGAAGGGTCATCCGAACTTCGTGATCCACCCTAGTTCGATTTCATATCACAGAAAATATATTCATATATGAATATTTTATTTGAAATGTCCGTTTTTTACCTTATTTATCAAGCAGTTTTCAATCTTATTTTGGAAGTAATAGGTTTGCTGTTAGTATGTCCATACGTTGGGTATTAGGTATTTAAAGACTAGATAATATCTGAATGGTATAATATATTTGTGGTGAATACTTATTAGAGATCGGTGTAGGTTTTGTTAGTCATGATACATTTATTATATAAAAAAAATATTAAATTATTCGACGGCCGGTGGCGTGGTTGGTAAGATGCTTGCCAGAAATAAGTGTAGATAATGAACATGTCTGTTTGTCTTGAGTCTGGGTGTACTTGTAATTATCTATATTTAAGTATGTATTTACAAAAGAAAAGTATTATATGTAGTACTAGCGACCCGTCCCGGCTTAATATACCTACCTACTACAGAATACTAAAACACAAAGTAATAATTATCGCTGACAATTTGGTTTAATCTAAGCACATCTAAAATGAAATGACAGCATAAATGACATAACAACAAGTTTGTACTGTACAACACTGAAAAAGTTTCAATTTGACAGCACGATCTCTATCTGAAAAAGTTTCAATTTGACAGCACAATCCCCATGTGAAAAAGTTTCAATTTGACAGCACAATCCCTATCTGAAAAAGTTTCAATTTGACAGCACAATCCCCATGTGAAAACGTTTTAATTTGACAGCACAATCCCCATGTGAATAAGTTTCAATTTGACAGCACAATCCCCATGTGAAAACGTTTCAATTTGACAGCACAATCCCCATGTGAAAAAGTTTCAATTTGACAGCACAATCCCCATGTGAAAAAGTTTCAATTTCACAGCACAATCCCTATGTGAAAAAGTTTCAATTTCACAGCACAATCCCCATGTGAAAACGTTTCAATTTGACAGCACAATCCCCATGTGAAAACGTTTCAATTTGACAGCACAATCCCTATCTGAAAAAGTTTCAACTTGACAGCACAATCCCCATGTGAAAACGTTTCAATTTGACAGCACAATCCCTATCTGAAAAAGTTTCAATTTGACAGAAAAATCCCCATTAACAAAATTAGCCGCCATTTATTCAATTATTATTATTTTTTTATTTGTACCGATCGACCGCTTTTGTGCAAACTTCACATAAACCATCAACTAAATAGTCCGAACAAAGCTTAAACATTTGGTTTTGATAGGTGAGACCGTTCATGAGTTATAAAATTACAACGAAAAGTGGCATTGATTTTTATATATAAAGATCGGCTTAGTTCAGAATCAGATGGCCGTGTATATTGATGTCTTAGTATATTATTATAATTATTGCTTATTGTAGGTGAGATACATTTATGATTTACTAGCTGTCTGCCACAGTCTAGCCCAGGTGGTGTAAGGACGGTTTCAATTTAGACATTTCGTGTTGACCGCTGCCGTACGTTCAACATGCTGCTGGTTATTATAACCCGCTGCCATACCGCAGTACTTTAGCATTTCAACACCAAACGCCTAAGGGGGCGTCCATAAATTACGTGAGGTGTTTTTTTAAATTTTCTGCCCCTCCCTACCCCCTGGTGAGATGTCGTGAGATTTTATTCAACCCCCTCCCTCATCCCCCAATCTAACGTGAGATTTTTCAAAATATGAGTTTCTTACGTAAACGTGTTGGATTGTTATTGTAACAAGAAAAAAACAAATTTGCTTCGTGATTTATTTACGATTAGTTTTTAAAAACATAGTTTTTGGCGCGAGAGACCGCACCAAAAACTAACGCATGGGGAAGCATTTACAATCTGGATTAAATAGACCAAAATAGTATTGTTTTTTTGACCCCCCCCTCTCTCCAACGTAAGATTAGATGAGATTTGATTCGACCCCCTCCCCCCCTCAAACACCTCACGTAATTTATGGACGCCCCCTAAATTGTAATTGTATCGGACTGTCCTGCGTTTGTATACTAGTGTTGTGTATTGACTGTAGTTAAGCCTTGGACTCTGACGAAAAAACATTTCTATTTATTCTGTAATAGGCTTGACCTTGACCAGATATTACCTGTTGATAAGCAATGATGAAGTCTACGATGAAACGCGCTTACCCAGTAAATACCGATGATGGTGATGATGATGATGATGATGATAATAATGATTTATTAATTCAAATAGTTTTACATAGGTAGTACATTTTGCACAACATATTATTATTTTTTATCCTGAAATAGGGCTGCGCTTGACTACAACTTGCCTGATGTTAAGCAAAGATGTAGACTAAGATGAGACGCGCCTGCCCACTATACAGATTCATTTTTGGTTACGAATGAATTTCGGTGAGAAGGTGGCAGTGGAATGATGCTCCTTATGGTTACACACATACATTTAATTTATTCATTTGGTTTTTATGGTTAGTAGGGTATATATAGTAGGCTATAGGTTTATAGGTAGGACTTGAAGACAGGCAGATTATAGCTATCGGGAAACAGAGGTGCCGGTAGCGAATTCCACAACTATAGATGCGGACAACTGTACATCAGAATCTATTAGTTCTCTTGTTGAATAATACAATAAATGTTGAATGTTTGACACTGATGGGTCACACTTACTCTTAGTTTTTATTTCCTTCTCTTTAACCGTTTTCATTTATTTTTATTTTATTCATTTGATTCTGTGTGTTTATTTATGTCAAATATATGTTTTTTTCGAGACAAATTGTTGAGAATTATTATTAAATAATTGAATATAAATATCTTCAAGATGTTAATTGTTTTAAATGTCATAGGCCGTTTTAATATTAACACTGTGTAGTAAGTAATTACTGGTTTGAATTATTAAACAGTTTTTGGCTTAGTTACAAGCAATACGCTTAATATAGAGTTGGGCATGTCGTTCACATAATGGGTCTGACTCATCAAATGTTGTTCCGTGGAATGAACTCGTTCTGTTAAATAGTTCCGCAGTTCCAAGTTCCAACTCACTGAACTTTACCTGCGCCAGTTCAGATCAGTAAGTTGGAACTTGGAGCAGCGGAATAAAAATACCAGGCCGTAGGACAATAGTCGGGGTTAGAGTCAGATTTCGGTGACTAGTTGGTTGAGGGACTACCCTCCGTGCCTCGGAGAGCACACAGATATTTAACACATCTATGACAATCGTTACATGTAGTCAGAAGCCAATATAATCTGACTAACCATCTCGGCTACTGGTTCCCTACGGGTTTCGAGGTCTGATGGCAGTCGCTCGTATAATTCTAGTAGCTAGCCGCATCAGGTTAGACTGGGAGCCGACCCTAATAGAAATGGGAAAAAGAGAAGGGAAATGACATATATACTGGTAAACGGTTTGATTTTCATTTGGTCTTATATACCTCTGCTCACACCTTTGTACTCTCGTGAAATATTGAGTGCCTACCCACAATAGATAATAGACGGCAGTAGGTACTAATAAAAGCTTACTACAAAGCACTATTGAGCTTACGCTAGACCAAGCTTCCATTAATATTAACTACGAACGTAGTATGACAGTGCAAAAAAGTCCAACACAAAGTAACCGATCTAAAGTTATTTTTACCGACTTAAAAAAGAAGGAGGAGGTTCGAATCGGTAGCGTGGTTGGTAAGACACTTGCTTTTTACGCCGCAGGTCGTGGGTTCGTTTCTCACCCGAGACAAACATTTGTGTGATGACCATATTTGTTTGTGTCGAATCTGGGTGTAAATATCTATATATAGGTATTTCAGTAAATATTTACTAAAGAAAAGCATTATATGTATAGTATATACCAGTTATCTTGTTTCCATAACACAAGCTCTGCTTAGCTTGGGACCAGATGACCGTGTGTGTTAATGTAAAAAAAAATATTCGTAGCAATATTTTTTAACGCATTTTCATGTTTATGACAGATTACTCAAAGATGTTTAAACTTATTTGCATAATTATATTTTTGTTTCGTAGAGACTTTTCAGGCGGTTTCACTCAAATTTTATCTGTATATCTGTTGAGTGGTTATTGAGTTCTCTACAGTTAGAAAAATTTAGGTGTATTCATATATTTTTTTAAGTAATTTGAAATTAGTGTTCCAAAAATATTATTATTTGACAAGACATAAGACTCGGTGAATAATTGTGAACGATATAGAATAGATAGATAGTAGAGAAATTGATCTTGGTGTGATCACAATTTTCATTACCTAAACCAAACATTGCAGATTTTTATATCCATTTCAGAATAAAGTCAATCACACACTACACATACGATAATAAAGCGAAGAGACGATACAGTCACTTGAATACTTTAGTTTGAGTAGACCTGTTTTTGGTAAGAATTGTTTATACAGAGTGTTACAATGAGTTGGCGTTTTATGGAAAAAAGCTTTTATTGGTTTTGGATTTATAAGACAGCTTGTCAGAAGATCGCGTCTATACTGTATTTACATGCAGGAAAAATATCATGCTATATTTATATCTGAAGATATATTTGTATACGCAGATAATAATATCACCATATTTCGACATATGTGGGTGCCCATAGATACTTAACGATAAAATATAAATTATCGGCGCTGTGTGTGTTAGTTCATGTTATTATAAATTACATTTTTTTTGCCGTCGCTCCTTTTTATATCATATCATATATGGGGTAAAAGTTACTGTATATCCTTTCTAAATATAAAAACGACTACCTTAGTAGTCCAAGAATTTTTCAAATGCACTAGTATTTTCTGAGATTAACGCGTTCAACCTAAGTCTCCAGCTTTATAATTTTAGTATTAAATTACGTAAAAAGAGCGATATAGAAATATACACGCTCAAGTACAGATATCTCTCTGTATCTGCGTAGTGTGTGATAAGCTTAAGTGAAATGTAATTTGATTCTTGTTAGTTTAACCAGAATAGCAAAGATAAATGAACTTTGTATAACGCTACATCTTTGTTAATATTTATTTTGTAATAAAAGTACCTAGGTACTATTTATAGAAGTTTATTTCATGCTGAATTCATTCCTTTTAAGTAATTTTATTGAATACATAATTTAATAAAATTATTTAAATAATGTCACCGTAACAATGCTGCCAGCCTTCTGGGCCTTTCCCTAAGGCATTGATTCGAAGCAATTCAGTGACGTCCAAATTTTTTAAGTTACTATTTAATTTTATCTAAGTTGTATTTTGTTAAATTGAAATTGAAATAAATGAATGTGCCATCTTCGTTCCATTTTTAAATCTAACTTTAATATATATCTTTTTTATAAAATAAATGATTATATAAAAGATAATAAACGATTTACAAAAGTTAGATAACAATGTGGTATAAAAGATGTAGTAAGAAAAGTGGGAACAGGTATGCTTAGGTGGATTGATCATGTGGAGAGATTGGATAATAGAAGATTGACGAAAGGTATGTAAGATGGGCCAAAAGGCGATAGGGTGTAAGAGGTCAGAAAACCAATAGTGCGTGAGAAATATATGAATGAACGGATGACGAATGGAGGTGAAGGATCATTCCTTTTTAGGTTTTTTTTTAATACAAATAAAAGATGGCTATACCCTTATGACGTTTAACCATGTAAGATTTTGAAATTAATTCACGTAGTAGAAGTTGAACTTAAGTAGCGGTTTTATTTATTTGATTTCTGGGTGGGTCTTGAGCCTACAGGTATATACACATATTTTATATTTGGTATGTAAAATTTCAATATAATCTCTCCTAGCCATTTTTTGGCGGCGATAAATACTGCCGCCATCGCGTCATATGGAAGAAGGGCACATCTGACATTTTTTTCGTAACTAAGTTATTGATATCATCGCATTCACTATGTTTTACTGATTCCAACTATGTTAATAACTTCATTACGAAATAAATTGTCAAATGTCCCCTCTGTCCTTAAGAAGACGGTAGGATAGTCCAAGCTGACTAATCATGGCTGGCTATCCGCCACCGTTATATGGTGGAAATTCCACGGGTACGCACAAAGCCCATTGCCAAATTGTGGAACTCGCTGCCGGCATCTATGTTTCCCGATAGCTACAATCTGCCGGTCTTCAAGTCACGAGTGAATCGGTATTTACTTCGGCTTCACATCAGGCAAGTGGTGGTCAAGCGCAAGCCTATTTTAAGATAAAAAAAATCATGACGGTAGGTAGTACGGACTGACCGGCACCACCGGCACGACCGGTGTAAGATCGAGCAGAAGATCGTCGCGTCAGATTTACGTTTTTTTTGACGTGATAACGTCTTTAAAATCGTTTTAGTCGGGTGACATGTTCAGAAACTTGTGTCACACCAAAACCTCACGAGCGCGATCGCAGGTATAACGAGAGAGAGACGGACCGATCTCCCGTCTCATCTCCAGCGCTGCCAGTCATTCCGTGAAACTTGTCACGCGGAATCCTCACGAGCGGAGGCTGGCATAGCGTTCGAGTGAGTGGACCGATCTTCCGTCTCTCTCACTCTAGCGGCATACTTCATTAATTCCTTACTTCCCAAAAACTTATATCACCAATAAGACGTTATCACGTAAACATCTCGATCGTAAACCTACTTTACAAACAACCAATTTTTTTTATTCTGCAGCAGAGCGCTTGACTACAGATAACTGACGACGCTAGATACAGATTCACTCGAGATTACGCTCTCTAAGCACGGAGTTCTCTTCACTATACACAGCCAGAGTCAAGTCATTCAATGGTGCGCAAATTTAAGCCTTTGAAATCGCTTATTCAATTCACGCAGTACGCTTATTTTGTTTTCTTTCCACGTAACGTGCTAGTGTTCTTCGAATTTAAATTGTACTTCTTGAGTTTATGTCTTTGTAAAAGATTCATCTTTTGTTAAATTTATGTTTGTAATGTATTAGTTCTGTGCCGTAACATAAGGTTATATATTTGGTATTTTTAAGCCATTTATAAGATTAACATTCATTCTCGTCAACCCTTTTGGTGTCCCACAGCTGGGCACGGGTCGCCTCTCAACTATCTTAGGAGTTTGAGAGAGTTTTAGACCTTAATCCACACTCTCTAGTCAACTGCGGGTTGGTGGATGTCACATGTCGTCGAAGGATTAGTTTTTAGACATGCCGGTTTCCTCACGATGTTTTCCTTCACCGATATTGAGCAGCGGCGATGAAACAATTCTCACAAAGATGTGTACCTACCGTACCTACCCTGTAGGTCACATATCTATCAAAAGCTAGACTGCAAGGAACGGGCAAAATTTGTATATTTTTGTTATTGGTAATAATTATTGACCCAAGGTTTTTGTATTATCAAATTAACATGCTATCGAGTGTACCGAAAATAAAAAGACAATAACTTACTCAACTGCTATTCGTGGAAACCTGTTATTAGCTTACCGTTGTTTATTAAACGTTATTCAATTTGTTTCATAGCTATTGGTTTTCCTTACCAAATAAATAAATAATTTTCTGTAATGTTAATCTTAGGAGCAGCGGTGGCGCAGTGGTACGGGCCTCGCCTTAGAAATAAAAGGTTGCAGGTTCGATTCCCGGTTCTGCCCACACATCTTTGTATGAATTGTTTCATCTCCGCTGCTTAATATTGGTGAAGGAAAACATCGCGAGGAAATCGGCATATCTAAGAACTAATCATTCGAGGTCGTGTGACATCCACTAACCCGCACTTGGCTAGTGTGTGTGGATTAAGGCCTATATTCTCTCAATTCGTAAGATAGTTGAGAGAAGACCCGTGCGCAGCAGTGGGACACTAAGAAGGGTTGAAGTGACAAATACACACATCATACATATAAATTACAACATTTTTGTAAACTAGGTTTAAAAGCTTTGTTTCTTGACCTTATAATATCTTATCGTCAAACCTTAATTTAAAAAAAATATAATAAACTAGCTGCGCCAGCGAACTTCGTACCGCGCAAAATTGTGAATCTAAACCATTCCCAGATCCCCTTGAACACACACAAAAAATTTCATCAAAATCGGTCCAGTCGTTTAGGAGGAGTTCAGTCACATACACACGCACACAAGAATATATATTTAGATTAGAGGTAGGCCTTATTCATAAAAATCTTGTAACATCTTTAGTTAAAATGGACTTTGTCTCTTTATGCTATAAATGTCAAAATGACAGACAAAAACAAACGAATTGTTAACCTATTTTTATGAATACGGGGGTAGGTAATAATGAAAGTATAAATTAATATATAATATAATAGTCAAATAATTATATAATGAAGCTTATATATATATATAATATAATCAGTCAAATTATTATTTAATGAAGCTTATAAGCCACTTATGTCGTGTGAAGGAGGAAAATCGTGCAATGTTGACACACATAAGGATGTCACATTTATTTGGTCTACAGACACGTTTAACTGACAACGGCTCACAAAATGAGATCTTCAAGTACGGTATTATATTATGTGGGGGTGTTTATTAAGCAGCGGTGGCGCACCGGTACGGACCTCGCCTTAGAAATATAAGGGCGCGGATTCGAACCCTGGTTGTGACCACACATCTTTGTGAGAATTGTTTCATCGCCTCTGCTCAATATCGGTGAAGGAAAACATCGTGAGGAAACCGGCATGTTTAGACATGCCGGTTTCCTCACGATGTTTTCCTTCACATATCGTCGAATGATTAGTTCTTAGGAACTAATCATTCGACGATATGTGACATCCACCAACCAACACTTGGCCAGCGTGTGTGGTTTAAGACATAAACTCTATCAACTCGTAAGATATTTGAGAGGAGACCCGTGCCCAGCAGTGGGACACTAAAAGGGTTGACGTGTTTATAGGTTTAGGTTTAAAGAATCTATATTCTCAATAAAACATAATGTCACTTACTTGAGAACAATAAATTAATAGTAAGGTTACAACGTTCAACTTCACTTCATTTAGATACTTAAAACTACATATTTGACAAATTTACTCACTCAAATCATTCATTATAAGATAGTTTTTTTTATTAAGTATTTTATTAGATTTATTAAAGAAAAAGGTTTTATTCAAGTTTGTTAATAAGGTGCTATGTTTTGACTTGATTGTGTTTATATGAGTACGAGTTCCGAGGCCGTCATTTAAACACTTGCGGAAGGCTACCGTGGTGTTTTGGAGTGGGTAACTCGAGCCTACCTTCCATTAGGCTAGCAGGGACTCCTACATACCCCGCTGCCTCCTCAGTAGGGGGACCCATAAAGGGTTTCTATCACGTAAAAAAAATGTCTTGAAACGGCACATATGAAAGGTATGTGGTGTGTGTGTGGGTGTTTTGAAAAAAATTATCAATCTGATCATGGTGTAGAGAAACAGTGGCGCAGCGCTACGGGCCTCGTCTTAGATTTATAAGGTCGCGGGTTTGATTCCCAGTCGTGTTCACATGTAATTAATAATAATAATATAGTGGGACATTAATACACTCGGTCATCTGATCCCAAACTAAGCAGAGCTTGTACTATAGAAACCAGATAACTGGTAATATACTACATAAAATACTTTTCTTTTGTAAATATATACTTAAATATAGATAATTACACCAGACACAAGACAAACAGACATATATTTAAATAAATGTTTGTCTCGGGTGGGAATCGAACACACAACCTGCGGCGTGAAAAGCAAGTATCTCACCGACCACGCCACCGGCCCGTCAAGTTCACCAGAAGATATTGTGTGGGTGCGACTGGGAATCAAACCCGCGACTTTATATTTCTAAGACAGGCTCGTACCGCTGCTCTAAAATCTATCTTTCAATCGAAATGTACTAAATAAAGTAAAAAAACTGTATTGTTGTTTGATTGATAAGCATACTCGTTGAATAACTGTAAGGTCCTGGGTTCGAATCCTCTGTCGATCAAATTGTGTTCGGTGAACGCAGTGGGTCGCCCCTTTTTTTTCTTTTACGTATGGAATAGAAGGTAAAATCGATTGATGTCCACCTCTGCCTATACCTTTAGGTGTGAGTGGTATGTTATATGAATGATAAGTACCTATGTTTAATTTAAAAATCTAATTTTTAGTAAGTGCCAAAACATATTTAATTTTTATGTTGTAGAAGAAATTTTGAGTTAGGTATCGAGTTTAATTAAAATTATTTATTGTGAATTTTGAGTAACTATTTCTTATTAATTCTATTGTAATTTATTGTATATTAATTGTATTATAAATTTTTAGTAAATGTTAATTATTTTAATTCACTTACTAGTTTTCGGATAAATTTTTTTACAAAAATGGTAATCTAACTTAGTACATTAAAATTTTAAATGTATAAAAACTTACCTGGCATTCCCACGTTTATATCCTAAATCTCTCGATCATTTTATGTCCGCTGTGTTAAATTACCCCATTTCATAAAAATACAACACACTATACTAACACACGCCACTAACAAACCAAAAATCAGTTATAAAAATTAAAAAATAAATGTTCTAAATTATCGCGCGAATAATTTTCAAATTTGTAACATCAATACGTGCATTGAGAGACGTGAGCGCGCTTTGAACTGCGGGAGTTGACTGAGGGATGAGACGCAGCGCGCGCAAAACTGTTGAATCCGTCTCTGGGTTAGCCTTGCGTTTGTTTTCTTTTTCAGAAAATTGCGTTTTGCAATGGAAATAATGTTATTGAAGTAGCGTGTGAAAAAAGTCATTATTGTGTATGCTTTATGGATTAAACATAGTGTTTATGGTAAGTTATGTGTGTACGTTAATATCCTACTGAAGCAGTAAAAGTAACAATGCATTAGCGACCGTTGTTGTTTATGGTTGTTTTGTATACTTTACATAATAAAGTATAGCATGTAATTCATGAAATGAAATAAAAAAATGCTTTATTATTTTTGAGACGCGAGTCTACATCAAAATAGTCCAATTTCTTTTCCTACCGTGCAGTGAATGACTGGCAACTACTGAGAAACACTGCCAAAAACTCAGTATTAATTTCTTCTTTTTTAAATGAAGTACTTATTACCATATAAGATGATCGAATTTAGGTGCATATTACGCTCAAATGATTAGTTTTTTAAATAGGTTTTTTCATACGATAAATACGATAATTTAACCGTCCACAATAAACGTAAAACTTTAACAAATGCTCTGGTTCTGATGTCTGTCTTATCTGCCTGTCTTCAAGTCACGAGTGAATCGGTATTTACTGGGTGATCGCGTTCCATTGTAAACTGCATCATTGCTTTACATCAGTCAAGTTGTGGTCAAGCGGAAGCCTATTATAGGATTTAAAAAAAATATTTTAATAAAAAACTTCACATAAACCATCAACTAAATAGTCCGAACAAAGCTTAAACATTTGGTTTTGATAGGTGCGGTCTCACCTAGTTCTTGAGTTATAAAATTACAACGAAAAGTGGCATTGATTTTTATATATAAATATCTGCTTAGTTTAGGATCAGATGGCCGTGTATATTGATGTCTTAGTATATTATTATAATTATTGCTTATTGTAGGTGAGATACATTTATGATTTACTAGCTGTCTGCCACAGTCTAGCCCAGGTGGTGTAAGGACGGTTTCAATTTAGACATTTCGTGTTGACCGCTGCCGTACGTTCAACATGCTGCTGGTTATAACCCGCTGCCATACCGCAGTACTTTAGCATTTCAACACCAAACGCCTATATTGTAATTGTATCGGACTGTCCTGCGTTTGTATACTAGTGATGTGTATTGACTGTAGTTAAGCCTTGGACTCTGACGAAAAAACATTTCTATTTATTCTGTAATAGGCTTGACCTTGACCAGATCTGACCTGTTGTTAAGCAATGATGAAGTCTACGATGAAACGCGCTTACCCAGTAAATACCGATGATGATGATGATGATGATGATGATTATAATAATGATTTATTAATTCAAATAGTTTTACATAGGTAGTACATTTTGCACAACATATATTTTTTTTATCCTGAAATAGGGCTGAGCTTGACTACAACTTGCATGATGTTAAGCAATGATGTAGACTAAGATGAGACGCGCATGCCCACTATACCGATTCATTTTTGGTTACGAATGAATTTCGGTGAGAAGGTGGCAGTGGAATGATGCTCCTTATGGTTACACACATACATTTGATTTATTCATTTGGTTTTTATGGTTAGTAGGGTATATATAGTAGGCTATAGGTTTATAGGTAGGACTTGAAGACAGGCAGATTATAGCTATCGGGAAACATAGATGCCGGTAGCGAACTCCACAACTATAGATGCGGACAACTGTACATCAGAATCTATTAGTTCTCTTGTAGAATAATACAATAAATGTTGAATGTTTGACACTGATGGGTCACACTTACTCTTAGTTTTTTTTTTCCTTCTTTTTAACCGTTTTCATTTATTTTTATTTTATTCATTTGATTCTGTGTCCTGTCTCTGTCAAATAAATGTTTTTTCTTTCTTTCTTTAGTTCCATTCAAAGACAAATTGTTGAGAATTATTATTAAATAATTGAACATAATTATCTTCAAGATGTTAATTGTTTTAAATGTCATAGGCCGTTTTAATATTAACACTGTGTAGTAAGTAATTACTGGTTTGAATTATTAAACAGTTTTTGGCTTAGTTACAAGCAATACGCTTAATATAGAGTTGGGCATGTCGTTCACATAATGGGTCTGACTCATCAAATGTTGTTCCGTGGAATGAACTCGTTCTGCTAAATAGTTCCGCAGTTCCAAGTTCCAACTCACTGGACTTTACCTGCGCCAGTTCAGATCAGTAAGTTGGAACTTGGAGCAGCGGAATAAAAATACCAGGCCGTAGGACAATAGTCGGGGTTAGAGTCGGATTTCGGTGACTAGTTGGTTGAGGGACTACCCTCCGTGCCCTCCGTGCCTCGGAGAGCACGTTAAGCCGTTGGACCCGGATGTTATTTAACACATCTACGACAATCGTTACATGTAGTCAGAAGCCAATATAATCTGACATCTGGTCTAACCATCTCGGCTACTGGTTCCCTACGGGTTTCGAGGTCTGATGGCAGTCGCTCGTATAATTCTGGTAGCTAGCCGCATCAGGTTGGACCGGGAGCCGACCCCAATAGAAATGGGAAAAATACAAGGGAAATGACATATATACTGGTAAACGGTTTGATTTTCATTTGGTCTTATATACCTCTGCTCACACCTTTGTACTCTCGTGAAATATTGAGTGCCTACCCACAATAGATAATAGAAGGCAGTAGGTACTAATAAAAGCTTACTACAAAGCACTATTGAGCTTACGCTAGACCAAGCTTCCATTAATATTAACTACGAACGTAGTATGACAGTGCAAAAAAGTCCAACACAAAGTAACCGATCTAAAGTTATTTTTACCGACTTAAAAAAGAAGGAGGAGGTTCTCCATCAGACGGGACGGGGGAGTGGTCGGTAAGACACTTGCTTTTCACGCCACAGATGGTGAGTTCGATTCCCACCCTAGACAAACATTTGTGTGATGAACATGGCTTTTTGTATCTAGTCTGGGTATAAATATCTATTATAGTAAATATTTACAAAAGGCAAGTATTATATGTATAGTATATACCAGTTATCTGGTTTTCATAACACAAGCTCTGCTTAGCTTGGGACCAGATGACCGTGTGTGTTAATGTAAAAAAATATATTCGTTGTAATATTTTTTAACGCATGTTTACGTTTATGATAGATTACTCAAAGATGCATAAACTTATTTGCATAATTATATTTTTGTTTCGTAGAGACTTTTCAGGCGGTTTCGTTCAAATTTTATCTATATGTCTTGAGTGGTTATTGAGTTATAGTTATACAGTTAGAAAACTTTAGGTCTGTTCATGTTTTTTTTTAAAGCAATTTGAAATTAGTGTTCCAAAAATATTATTATTTGACAAGACATCAGACTAGGTGAATAATTGTGAACGATATAGAATAGATAAATAGTAGATAAAATGATCTTGGTGTGACCAAAATTTTCATTATCTAAACCTAACATTGCAGATTTTTATATCCATTTCAGAATAAAGTCAATCACACACTACACATACGATAATAAAGCGAAGAGACGATACAGTCACTTGAATACTTTAGTTTGAGTAGACCTGTTTTTGGTAAGAATTGTTTATACAGAGTGTTACAATGAGTTGGCGTTTTATGGAAAAAAGCCTTTATTGGTTTTGGATTTATAAGACAGCTTGTCAGAAGATCGCGTCTATACTGTATTTACATGCAGGAAAAATATCATGCTACATTTATATCTGAAGATATATTTGTATACGCAGATAATAATCTCACCATATTTTGACATTTGTCGGTGCCCATAGTTACTTTACCATAAAATATAAATTATCTGCGGTGTGTGTGTTATTTCATATAAATTACAATTTTTTTTGCCGCCGCACCCTTTTTATATCATATCCAACAGTGGGATAAAAGTAGCTGTATATCCTTCCTAAATATAATATGGACTACCTAAGTAGTCCAAGTAATTTTCAAATGCACTAGTATTTTCTGAGTTTGACGCGTTGAACATAAGTCTCCAGCTTTATAAAATTAGTATTAAATTAGGTAAAAAGAGCGATATAGAAATATACACGCTCAAATACAGATATCTCTCTGTATCTGCGTAGTGTGTGATTAGCTTAAGTGAAATGTAATTTGATTCTTGTTAGTTTAACCAGAATAGCAAAGATAAATGAACTTTGTATAACGCTATATCTTTGCTAATATTTATTTTGTAATAAAAGTACCTAGGTACTATTTATAGAAGTTTATTTCATTCTGAATTCATTCCTTTTAAGTAATTTTATTGAATACATAATTTATTAAAATTACATATTTAAATAACGTCAAGGTGACAATGCTGCCAGCCTTCTGGGCCTTTCCCTAAGGCATTGAAGCAATTCAGTGACGTCCAAATTTTTAAGTTGCAATTTAATTTTATCTAAGTTGTATTTTCTTATATTTAAATTAAAATAAATGAATGTGCCGTCTTCGTTCCATTTTTAAATCTAACT
Source organism: Meganola albula (assembly GCA_936450015.1). Classification (NCBI taxonomy): domain Eukaryota; kingdom Metazoa; phylum Arthropoda; class Insecta; order Lepidoptera; family Nolidae; genus Meganola; species Meganola albula. The sequence continues at coordinate 2,394,219 of OW388155.1, read as the reverse complement.
TTATTATATATTTTTTCAACCGACTTCAAAAAGAAGGAGGTTCTATGATTCTTTTTTTGTTGGCAAGTAAATGCTTCCGTGTGGTCCCATTTAAATTTGATCAAGATCAGACCAGTAGCTATTGAGCTATGTCGAAAGAAGCGTCATTGTTTACGCTAAGCGCGCAGCCTTCCAAAATTATTAGTGCAATTGCCCTAAACGCATAATTCTAGGTACCTACAATTGAAGTCGGTTTTGTGTTGTTGTTGCAAAAAGAATTATTATAAAATAAATGATAATATAAAAGATGGATTTACAAAAGTTAGATAACGATGTCCCAAAAATGCGGGATGGAAATATAATGCAGAATACTTTTTATAATTTATTTGGAGAACACAGAAAACGTATAGGTACATCACCAGAACTCTCACACACAACGACTCCGCTTTCGCCTTGCAACCATAGAATATTTAATTTAAAATTATGTATGTAGTAATAAAAGTTGAAACAGTGGGTTAGGTGGATTGATCATGTGGAGAGGATGGATAAAAGAAGATTGACGAAAGGTATGTAAGATGGGCCAAAAGGCGATAGGGTGTAAGAGGTCAGAAAACCAATAGTGCGTGAGAAATATATGAATGAACGGATGACGAATGGAGGTGAAGGATCATTCCTTTTTAGGTTTTTTTTTAATACAAATAAAAGATGGCTATACCCTTATGACGTTTAACCATGTAAGATTTTGAAATTAATTCACGTAGTAGAAGTTGAACTTAAGTAGCGGTTTTATTTATTTGATTTCTGGGTGGGTCTTGAGCCTACAGGTATATACACATATTTTATATTTGGTATGTAAAATTTCAATATAATCTCTCCTAGCCATTTTTTGGCGGCGATAAATACTGCCGCCATCGCGTCATATGGAAGAAGGGCACATCTGACATTTTTTTCGTAACTAAGTTATTGATATCATCGCATTCACTATGTTTTACTGATTCCAACTATGTTAATAACTTCATTACGAAATAAATTGTCAAATGTCCCCTCTGTCCTTAAGAAGACGGTAGGATAGTCCAAGCTGACTAATCATGGCTGGCTATCCGCCACCGTTATATGGTGGAAATTCCACGGGTACGCACAAAGCCCATTGCCAAATTGTGGAACTCGCTGCCGGCATCTATGTTTCCCGATAGCTACAATCTGCCGGTCTTCAAGTCACGAGTGAATCGGTATTTACTTCGGCTTCACATCAGGCAAGTGGTGGTCAAGCGCAAGCCTATTTTAAGATAAAAAAAATCATGACGGTAGGTAGTACGGACTGACCGGCACCACCGGCACGACCGGTGTAAGATCGAGCAGAAGATCGTCGCGTCAGATTTACGTTTTTTTTGACGTGATAACGTCTTTAAAATCGTTTTAGTCGGGTGACATGTTCAGAAACTTGTGTCACACCAAAACCTCACGAGCGCGATCGCAGGTATAACGAGAGAGAGACGGACCGATCTCCCGTCTCATCTCCAGCGCTGCCAGTCATTCCGTGAAACTTGTCACGCGGAATCCTCACGAGCGGAGGCTGGCATAGCGTTCGAGTGAGTGGACCGATCTTCCGTCTCTCTCACTCTAGCGGCATACTTCATTAATTCCTTACTTCCCAAAAACTTATATCACCAATAAGACGTTATCACGTAAACATCTCGATCGTAAACCTACTTTACAAACAACCAATTTTTTTTATTCTGCAGCAGAGCGCTTGACTACAGATAACTGACGACGCTAGATACAGATTCACTCGAGATTACGCTCTCTAAGCACGGAGTTCTCTTCACTATACACAGCCAGAGTCAAGTCATTCAATGGTGCGCAAATTTAAGCCTTTGAAATTGCTTATTCAATTCACGCAGTACGCTTATTTTGTTTTCTTTCCACGTAACGTGCTAGTGTTCTTCGAATTTAAATTGTACTTCTTGAGTTTATGTCTTTGTAAAAGATTCATCTTTTGTTAAATTTATGTTTGTAATGTATTAGTTCTGTGCCGTAACATAAGGTTATATATTTGGTATTTTTAAGCCATTTATAAGATTAACATTCATTCTCGTCAACCCTTTTGGTGTCCCACAGCTAGGCACGGGTCGCCTCTCAACTATCTTAGGAGTTTGAGAGAGTTTTAGACCTTAATCCACACTCTCTAGTCAACTGCGGGTTGGTGGATGTCACATGTCGTCAAAGGATAAGTTGTTAGACATGCCGGTTTCCTCACGATGTTTTCCTTCACCGATATTGAGCAGCGGCGATGAAACCATTCTCACAAAGATGTATACCTACCGTACCTACCCTGTAGGTCACATATCTATCAAAAGCTAGACTGCAAGGAACGGGCAAAATTTGTATATTTTTGTTATTGGTAATAATTATTGACCCAAGGTTTTTGTATTATCAAATTAACATGCTATCGAGTGTTCCGAAAATAAAAAGACAATAACTTACTCAACTGCTATTCGTGGAAACCTGTTATTAGCTTACCGTTGTTTATTAAACGTTATTCAATTTGTTTCATAGCTATTGGTTTTCCTTACCAAATAAATAAATAATTTTCTGTAATGTTAATCTTAGGAGCAGCGGTGGCGCAGCGGTACGGGCCTCGCCTTAGAAATAAAAGGTTGCAGGTTCGATTCCCGGTTCTGCCCACACATCTTTGTATGAATTGTTTCATCTCCGCTGCTCAATATTGGTGAAGGAAAACATCGCGAGGAAATCGGCATATCTAAGAACTAATCATTCGAGGTCGTGTGACATCCACTAACCCGCACTTGGCTAGTGTGTGTGGATTAAGGCCTATATTCTCTCAATTCGTAAGATAGTTGAGAGAAGACCCGTGCGCAGCAGTGGGACACTAAGAAGGGTTGAAGTGACAAATACACACATCATACATATAAATTACAACATTTTTGTAAACTAGGTTTAAAAGCTTTGTTTCTTGACCTTATAATATCTTATCGTCAAACCTTAATTTAAAAAAAATATAATAAACTAGCTGCGCCAGCGAACTTCGTACCGCGCAAAATTGTGAATCTAAACCATTCCCAGATCCCCTTGAACACACACAAAAAATTTCATCAAAATCGGTCCAGTCGTTTAGGAGGAGTTCAGTCACATACACACGCACACAAGAATATATATTTAGATTAGAGGTAGGCCTTATTCATAAAAATCTTGTAACATCTTTAGTTAAAATGGACTTTGTCTCTTTATGCTATAAATGTCAAAATGACAGACAAAAACAAACGAATTGTTAACCTATTTTTATGAATACGGGGGTAGGTAATAATGAAAGTATAAATTAATATATAATATAATGGTCAAATAATTATATAATGAAGCTTATATATATAATATAATCAGTCAACTTATTATTTAATGAAGCTTATAAGCCACTTATGTCGTGTGAAGGAGGAAAATCGTGCAATGTTGACACACATAAGGATGTCACATTTATTTGGTCTACAGACACGTTTAACTGACAACGGCTCACAAAATGAGATCTTCAAGTACGGTATTATATTATGTGGGGGTGTTTATTAAGCAGCGGTGGCGCACCGGTACGGACCTCGCCTTAGAAATATAAGGGCGCGGATTCGAACCCTGGTTGTGACCACACATCTTTGTGAGAATTGTTTCATCGCCTCTGCTCAATATCGGTGAAGGAAAACATCGTGAGGAAACCGGCATGTTTAGACATGCCGGTTTCCTCACGATGTTTTCCTTCACATATCGTCGAATGATTAGTTCTTAGGAACTAATCATTCGACGATATGTGACATCCACCAACCAACACTTGGCCAGCGTGTGTGGTTTAAGACATAAACTCTATCAACTCGTAAGATATTTGAGAGGAGACCCGTGCCCAGCAGTGGGACACTAAAAGGGTTGACGTGTTTATAGGTTTAGGTTTAAAGAATCTTTATTCTCAATAAAACATAATGTCACTTACTTGAGAACAATAAATTAATAGTAAGGTAACAACGTTCAACTTCACTTCATTTAGATACTTAAAACTACATATTTGACAAATTTACTCACTCAAATCATTCATTATAAGATAGTTTTTTTTATTAAGTATTTTATTAGATTTATTAAAGAAAAAGGTTTTATTCAAGTTTGTTAATAAGGTGCTATGTTTTGACTTGATTGTGTTTCTATGAGTACGAGTTCCGAGGCCGTCATTTAAACACTTGCGGAAGGCTACCGTGGTGTTTTGGAGTGGGTAACTCGAGCCTACCTTCCATTAGGCTAGCAGGGACTCCTACATACCCCGCTGCCTCCTCAGTAGGGGGACCCATAAAGGGTTTCTATCACGTAAAAAAAATGTCTTGAAACGGCACATATGAAAGGTATGTGGTGTGTGTGTGTGGGTGTTTTGAAAAAAATTATCAATCTGATCATGGTGTAGAGAAACAGTGGCGCAGCGCTACGGGCCTTGTCGGTCGCGGGTTTGATTCCCAGTCGTGTTCACATGTAACGGGTGATGTAACGGTTAATAATAATAATAATATAGTGGGACATTAACACACACGGTCATCTGATCCCAAACTAAGCAGAGCTTGTACTATAGAAACCAGATAACTGGTAATATACTACATAAAATACTTTTCTTTTGTAAATATATACTTAAATATAGATAATTACACCAGACACAAGACAAACAGACATATTTAAATAAATGTTTGTCTCGGGTGGGAATCGAACACACAACCTGCGGCGTGAAAAGCAAGTATCTCACCGACCACGCCACCGGCCCGTCAAGTTCCCCGAAGATATTGACTGGGAATCAAACCCGCGACTTTATATTTCTAAGAGAGGCTCGTACCGCTGCTCTAAAATCTATCTTTCAATCGAAATGTACTAAATAAAGTATTAAAACTGTATTGTTGTTTGATTGATAAGCATACTCGTTGAATAACTGTAAGGTCCTGGGTTCGAATCCTCTGTCGATCAAATTGTGTTCGGTGAACGCAGTGGGATCGGCCCTTTTTTTTACGTATTGGATAGAAGGTAAAATCGATTGATGTTCACCTCTGCCTATACCTTTAGGTGTGAGTGGTATGTTATATGAATGATAAGTACCTATGTTTAATTTAAAAATCTAATTTTTAGTAAGTGCCAAAACATATTTAATTTTTATGTTGCAGAAGAAATTTTGAGTTAGGTATCGAGTTTAATTAAAATTATTTATTGTGAATTTTAAGTAACTATTTCTTATTAATTGTATTATAATTTATTGTAAATTAATTGTATTATATTTTTTTAGTAAATGCTAATTATTTTAATTCACTAAATAGTTTTCGGATAAATTTGTTTACAAAAATGGTAATCTAACTTAGTATATTAAAATTTTAAATGTATAACAACTTACCTGGCATTCCCACGTTTATATCCTAAATCTCTCGATCATTTTATGTCCGCTGTGTTAAATTACCCCATTTCATAAAAATACAACACACGTTACTAACACACGCCACTAACAAACCAAAAATCAGTTATAAAAATTAAAAAATAAATGTTCTAAATTATCGCGCGAATAATTTTCAAATTTGTAACATCAATACGTGCATTGAGAGACGTGAGCGCGCTTTGAACTGCGGGAGTTGACTGAGGGATGAGACGCAGCGCGCGCAAAACTGTTGAATCCGTCTCTGGGTTAGCCTTGCGTTTGTTTTCTTTTTCAGAAAATTGCGTTTTGCAATGGAAATAATGTTATTGAAGTAGCGTGTGAAAAAAGTCATTATTGTGTATGCTTTATGGATTAATCATAGTGTTTATGGTAAGTTATGTGTGTACGTTAATATCCTACTGAAGCAGTAAAAGTAATTCATTCAACGTTTATGGTTGTTTGTGGTTGTTATGTATGCTTTTCATAAAAAAGTATATATTTAACACACATGATGATCGAATTTAGGTGCATAATATGATTACCTAGTTTTTAAATGTTTTTTCATACCATAAATTCGATAATTTAACCCTCCACAACTTTAACAAATCTACTATGTAGTTCTGATATCTGTCTTATCTGCCTGTCTTCAAGTCACGAGTGAATCGGTATTTACTGGGTAAGCGCGTTCCATTGTAGACTGCATCATTGCTTTTCATCAGGCATGTTGTGGTCAAGCGCAAGCCTATTATAGGATTAAAAAAAATAGATCTGATTTGGATGGGAATCGAACCCACGACTTGCGGCGTGAAAAGCAAGTGTCTTACCGACCACGCCACTGGCCCGTCAATTCTTGTACAATTAAGATTTCAAAAATATAATTACTTTATTTTCATCTACTGTTTTTTATTACTGGTTTTACTGAGAATATGGTACTTGTTTTTTGTTTTTAAGGTTATATGAATTTCGATAAATAGTTGGGTATTTCAGAGATAGTATTCACTGAATATCCCACTATTTTAGCATACATTTCACCTAGATTAACACATTAGACAACCTAACTAGCAGGTTACAATTAACAAAGTAAAGGCGACTAAATTTTATTGAATAATTTAAAATAAATTTATTATATAAATTAATTAATAGTTATGTTAATCATAATTAATATATTTAATTAGGTGTTATTAATTATTATAACAAAATATATTTTCAAACTATAATTATTATTTAAAGAAATATTTAATTAACATTTTATTTAGAAATATTGAAAATAAATTAAATTAGATATATTGTTATTATTATCTTATTATTATTGCTATTTTTTATTTATATAGATTTTGAAATTTCTTGTAGGTGGTTTTGAAAATATTAAACACGTATTTTTACTTAATCGATTCATAAAGGCGATAATAAATTTATCGCCTTTATGAATCCAAAGTGTCGCGTGACTTTCCGGTCACGGTGTAATTTTTAATGATTATATAAAGAACCTTCATTTAATAAAGAACATAACTTTAATGAGTATTTTGTTATTAAATCGTAATAGTAAAAAATACTTGTCCAATATTTTTTAATAATCCTCAAGATTGACTTAATAGAATATTTATTTTCGTACCCTGGAATCATGCTTATTTCCTTTTTGAATTATAATATTAAAAGTGGGAGATGGGAGTCCCTGAAGTAGGGCCCTGTATCTGAAACCAAGGATTGAATTGTGAAGCGAAACTGTTCGTGATATCAAGTGATTTGACTACTTATATCACTGTGACGCGACGTGATCTAATCTTTGACATTCTGCTACTGTTTTAAGGGTGCTTTTCCAACAAAGATGTACTATTTAGTTTTGCTTTTATGTTAATTCGGAGCAGCGGGCCTCGCCTTTTTTTTAATATAAGTAGGACATTAACACACACGGCCATCTGATCCCAAACTAAGCAAAGCTTGTACTATGGAAACCAGATAACTGGTAATATACTACATATAATACTTTTCTTTTGTAAATATATACTTAAATATAGATAATTACACCCAGACACAAGACAAACAGACATATTTGCGACAAACATTTGTTTAAAAAACCCACGACCTGCGGCGTGAAAAGCAAGTATCTTACCGGCCACGCCACCGGCCCGTTAATTAACTCTTCATTTGATAAAACCGCGCAGAGGTCTAAAATTGATGGTTTCTGACAGTCAACAAAACAATAATTTGTTTAATTTTGTATATAAGATATTGACATCATAGTATTGAAAATTTTATAATCTAGTGTATTACAAACCAAATCTAATATATAATAAAATTCTCGTGTCACAGTTTTCGTTGCCATACTCCTCCGAAACGGCTTGACCGATTCTTATGAAATTTTTTATGCATATTTAGTAGGTCTGATAATCGGCCAACATCTAGTTTTCATCCCCCTAAGTGAACATTGTTTTTTTTAATAAATACGCGGTACGAAGTTCGCTGGGGCAGCTAGTGTTTATATATTTTTCTCATTAGAACAGTTTTTATTCAAACCTTTTTTAAAGTGCTGTCGATGGTGTGGAGTCTCTTTAACCCACAGTTGGGGCTATGCATTGATTATATTAGTCAGTTTGTTTCTTCTTTTAGCGATTTTAGCCTGTCTTCGGATTGTCGCATCCAGCTACTGCCGGCTATCTTTCGCAGATCATCACTCCACCTAACTGGAGGACCTCCCACAATACGCTTGCCAAGACGTGGTCTCCACTCGAGAAGCTATCCCCAGCGATTATCAGTTCTTCGACAGAAATAAAAAAACATCGAATTAGAAAGATAATAGGAGGACCTCATAGAGGAAAAAGAAAAGTTGATATTGCCTCATCAAAATGGACTATACATCACTGTTAATGTAAACTATAGGGACCTGTTAGAGGCGGTTCCTCCTGGTTCTAGTAATAATTATGGCAATATCGTTTGAACGCATGGAAATTAACAAAGAGATAATTTGGAACCAAAGCGGTGTTTCGAGTATATACAGCGAGATAATATATGTACATTGTCAAGCATAATTTTAGGTTAATTTTACCATAGACTGCTCTTCCTCAAAGTGTTATGTGTTAATAGTTCAAGCTGATTATCAGGAGTAGAACACTGACATAATAGACGTAAGTAAGTATCGTAGAGTCAAATCACTTCAACCCTTTTTAATGTCCCACTGCCGGGCACGGGTCTTCTCTTAACATCTTACGAGTTGTGAGAGTTTAGGCTTTAATCCACACACACTGGCCAAAGTGCGGTTAGATGTCACATGTCCTCGAAAGATTAGTTCTTATACATTCCGGTTTCCCCACGATGTTTTCCTTCACCAATATTGAGCAACGGCGATGTAACTGGGAATCGAATCCGCGACCTTATATTACTATGGTGAGGCCCGTACCGCTACGCCACCGCTGCTCGATGACAAATAATATATGGAATTGTATAAGTCATGTTTAATATTAACCGGCGATACTGGCTGGAAAACGTAGTCCTGAATATTCCGTGGACACCCGATACTGGCATTATCTGCTATTATTTGTCACCGAACAATGCGGAAATATCACACTTGCTATTTTATAGCTATCTATTTGTTATCCATAATAATGGGGCGCGAAAAACTTATTTATAAAAATCAGGTTACTGTTTAATGAAAATGTAGTTGTCATGTTAAATAAATACATCTATACTAATATAATAAAGAGGAAAGATTTGATTGTTTGTTTGTAACGAATAGGCTCAAAAACTACTGAACCGATTTCAAAAATTCTTTCACTTTAGTAAGTTACATCTTTACTGAGTAACATAGGCTATTTTATATGTTAAAAAAAATTAGGGATCCATATGAAAACATAGATAAAAGGTGTGAAAAAAATGACGAAGAAAATCATTATATCGCGTACGCTGCGGAAACTATTGACATTAAAGCAAAGTGATATACTACATCTTTATAGAGGCTATTAATATCAACAAAAAAGTCCGCGGTACCAGATATTTAAATATTTTACTTACTTCACAATAACTATTTTTTCATCTTTAAATATGCAGTTGTAACGCCGGTACAAATTAGACTCAATTATTCGTACCTTGGTATTAATCGTTATCTAAATAATTCACTCAATATTCAAGGGTATACCAGTACCTGTAAATTACTTTTTGAATTATTCAAATCGGACATACCATTCAAAAGTTATCATATGTATAATATTTATCAAAATTCAAATTTAAGAAATAGAGCCTGTGACTCTAATGGAATTTAACCCCGACAAAAAAATTGGGTGTTATAATGTTGAGAGATGTATCTGTGTACAAGTTTGTTGTCATGTAGAGCAGATGAGCCGATTTTAAAGCGATTTTTTTATTAGAAAGCTGAAGTAATAGAGATCATTCTTAACAAAACAAAATGTGTCAGGGTTAATATTTTTTTTTAATTGATTGAATTATATCTACAACAAAAATTGGCTTATGGTTTCTGTAGGTGTAAATAAATGTAACACCACGACTATATCCCGCATGGGGTAGACAGCACAAAGAGTGTAGGTATGTGATGATCAGAAATCTAGCTTGGTCTATTCCTTACCGAGTCTGCCAAGAGTCTGTTAATATTTATATGAATCCTGTATGAGAGCGCCGAGGTGTAGGTATGTGGTCTATTACTTAAGTGATTTCTTTTGCCGGGGAGAAATTCTTTGTAGATCCCTTCGCTCCATGTGTGCTCAGGGCAAGGGGTATGCGAGACTATTTAGTTTAGTTCACCATTATTCAGTAGCGGCGATGTGACCATTCACACAATGTTGAACTCGACAGGGGTCGAAGTTGCGACTTTATATTTCAAAGCAGTGGCCAATGCCGCTAAAATATCTATAGTTCCCATTAATAACTCGTAACAGAATTGTGACCAGCTTCACAATGTCAACACTACATTATTCACGGCAAGTTGACTGAAGCATATTTCTATGTTGCAGTGCACCTTCAGCGCTTAAAATATCTTTAACAAGAGCCATCATATCGATCAACCTAATACATGCAGTGTATTTACACCGAGTGGAACATTATTGTGCAGTAATTTAACCAATATTAAATAGGAAAAGTTTCGCGATTCGGAAGTTTATATTTTTATGTTTGTTTGAGTATAACTGATGATATACATTTTTAGAGGGTAATAGTCTATTTCGAAATAGTATAATTTAACATACTTTTATAAGTATTACTAGGTTCTGCATGGATTACAACACCACCTTTCACTACACACTAGTGTAGAAAAGTTCTAGTTCTAATGACATACATTAAGGTAACAGAGTTTTATAGTGGAGACATAATTGGCAAATGCATCTCCGTCATTAGGCTAGCTGGAGTTATCATCAGGAAAGGATGGGTCACACTAGATGAAGTAGCAAATTTATATGAGTAGTTGGTAAGATGTCGGGTGCGAAGCACGAATACTAACCCAAAAACAGGAAAATTAACACCTCATATCAAAATAAAAGGCCCTATATAAAATCCTGGGCCCTGTATAGAGACCTGGCGGAACCTTGGCGCCTGGCATCACACTTTAGGTTTATGGACATTGCTGAAAATCAGTGCTGTGGGCCGCCTCTGGTAGGTACTCACAACGTTTTCTGAGCAATGTCAATGTTTGACACTGATAGGTCACACTTACTCTTAGTTTTTATTTTGTTCTTTTTAATTGTTTTCATTTAAGTTTATTTTTTTTCTTTACATGTGTTTTTTTATTATTTGATTCTGTGTGTCCTGTCTCTGTTAAATAAATGTTTTTTTCTCTTTCTAGTTCAGGAAAATTTCAAAATTGGCTTTTCTGAACATTATTGGAGAAACGAAAGCGCACAGACCCCGTTGGCTCTGCCATATTATAAGAATGGGGAGGATCACTGCCATATTATAAGAATTGGGAGGATCGCAGCGTAAGCCGCGATCTGAACCAGTTCTGAAACTCCGGTTCAGTAGACGGCCAAAGGGAAAATGAACATATCTTGTCAACCAAGATATCGCTGGAGCGATGAAGTGAAGGCAAAAGGGTGCTTCAAGTCTGCATTTGGGGAGAAGATGCTAAGGATCGGGGAAAGTGGAGGAAAGTTTTTATTAGAGGCGCTGGCCTCTAATAAAGCTGAGCCGGCTGAGCTCTGAGCCGTATGCCGTATGTTTAAATATATTATGATTCCGTTAAAAGAAAGGGAACCGCATCCTTTTCAACGGAATCACGATCAGATAAATAGAATTTGCTTACGACCACGACCGGTGCAACCCGTTTTGAAACGTAAAGCCAAATTAAAGGTGAGCGCGTTAGTTGCAACACGAAAGTTTAAAAGTATTTAGGGAATCACAATCGCTTTAAATACTCATGATACGGACTAGAACACATTTTGTGTCGTTGAACCAATAGAGTAAGTAAGTAATCTGAGAAGAGATGAATGAGAATATAGCCGTGAATTTTGATCAATGACGTGCTTTAGATAAATAATATAAATAATAAAACTGCTTTAAGAGAGGTATATCTTTAACATTTGATTGAAATAGGTGATGATAATGCAAGAAAATGTGTTCCTTTTGGTGTGAGTAGAAACCTACTCGACTCAAAGGCAATCAGAAGTGTATAATGAATAAGTCATGGGTAGGCTTCCGCAAGGTTTGTTGATTGCGCCCGTGTTATTTAAACTTTTGATTTGATTGTATTATGATTACCTTTTTATATTATCTCACTTCAAACCTCTTTTGGGTCGCACTGCTGGGCACGGGCCTTTTCTGTACGAGTTGAGAGAGTTTAGGCCTTTATCCACATACGCTGGTTTAGTGCGAGATGGTGGATGTCTTATGTCCTCACGATGTTTTCTTTTATTGATATTGAGCAGCCTTTATTTATATATGACAACACAACCTCACTGTCCTGCTGTATAGGGTGATGCGGAATTATCTAAACTTGTACCTACAGGCTACATGAGTGAGCTAAGTCTGACTGGAAATTACCAAGTAAATAGGTAATTACCATGCTTTTCCAGTCTTCCAGGCCGTTCAGAACTAATAAATGAACGAATGCACGGATGAAAAGGCCATCTTAGAAGAGCTGACACTTTGTGTTGGACTGTTGCAACGTCGGGAAGTGCGCACGTAACCACGTGCTCGTACTCATGCACGGTGTTTTCACAAGTGGATTGGTATACTAAGCTGGCGCGTTTCATCGTAGACTACATCATTCCCTAACATCAGGCACGTTGTAGTCAAGCGCAAGCCTATATCAGAATAGAAAAGATTAGAATGACCGTAATGTCCCATTATATTATATATCTTGCTTCCGCTTACGGCTTCGCCAGCGTGGTATTGAGATAAAAATCTGTGCTAAATTTCATTCAATTCGGTCCTGTAGTATTTGCGTGAAAGAGTAAAAAACATCCATACATTCTTACAAACTTTCGCGTTTACAATATTAGTAGAAAGAATATCACGGGAATGATATAGCTAGTTTTGTATCAACTGGATTACTGGACAATGAAATAAAAGATATTCGGGACAAAGGGTATTATAATGAGGGGATAAACCCCTCGCTGTGGTTTAACCGCGTGGGTTCCAAATGGGTTTTGTGGTTTATTTAGGTATGTCGATTGTTTATTTTAGCTTGGTTTGAATATATTAGATGGAGCAGCGGTGGCGTAGTGGTATCGGCTTCGACTTTGAAGTATAAGGTCGCGGATTTGATCCCCGGTCGTGCTCACACATAATTAAGTGAAAAAGAAATCGCTAGCGAAAGATGTTTAGTTACAAAAGAAATCATCTTTCGTTAGCGATGACGTCATTTTTAGTACTAAAACACATTAAAATAAAAGAACAGGTTTATTACAATTTATTATAGATTAATATTTACTTTAGATTTGCGTGAATATTACACATTCAAATGAAACTACTATAAAACGGATTTTATCGCGGTTTAATTCAGGTTTAGGATCCAGTGCTTAATTTACTTGTACCAAAACCAAAGCAAAATCGACCCAGAATTCAAGACACTGTGATCTCAGTTTGCTTAAATATGATTCGGCCGTGGTTAGTGACCACATATCACACAAAGCCGCACCGCCTAGCGGCCTTGCCGTGTTGTATGAAGTCTAGTGACACCTTATGAGGGTGGGTCAAAATTGTTACTCCTTTATGGTTTCTAACCATATAGAGCTTCATTCCACTGCCACATTCTCACTCAAAGTCTCATTTCAGAATAAAAAACAAATAATATCAAAAATTACTAAATGAAATTTGACTTTTAAAATTTACTGGACTGGTGGCGAGTGGTTAGTGACTCTGACTGCTAAGTTGAAGGTCGTAGGTTCGATTCCCACCCAGGACAAATCTTTGTGTGATGAGCACGAATGTTTGTTCTGTGTCTGGGTGTAATTTATCTATAATATTTATATGTTTACAAAAAAAATGTATTTAAGTAGTTTATCCGTTCCTACTCATAACACAAGCAAATATAATTGCATTTAATTAGGGATTATATGGCGCTGTGTTTATGAGTGAAAATATTATTATTATTATAAATTTCTCTAATTTTCCTCATCATCTAATTACACAAGTGGGTCATTAATCTAAATATATAAAAGAAGAAACTGACTGACTGACTGACTAACATATCAACGCAGAGCCCAAACCGCTGGGTCTGGAGACTCTAAATTTGGCAAATAGGTTCCTTATGGGGTCTAGGGGTGCACTAAGAAAGGATTTTTCAAAACTCACCCTTTAAGCGGTGAAACGGGGTTCCAAAGTTTGTATGGAGAAACAAGATTAGTGAGATCAATTTCGCGGGCGAAGCCGCGGGCGGAAGCTAGTGCAACTATAAATGCAGTCAAAATCATTTTGAGTTGCTGTAATGTAAATTTTCACCTAAAATTTAAACTCATGTTACTAATGGTCATGTGTTCGACGGTTAGGTACTGCAATTACGTTGAGAGGATGCGGTTATTAGCGCCGCACCAAACTCTATAGGTTTACACATACATAAATAACTTACATACTTTGTTAGCTATATTCTTATTTAATGTAAATACAGTGAAACCTGGTTAAGTGAGACATCAAGGGACCTGAAATGTCGTTTCACTTATAGAGGTATTCCACTTACCCAGTGTCTCAGATATTCAGGTATAAATAAAATATCTGTCTCATTGAAAGAGGTAAAACTGAAAGTCTTTGGGGCTCAAAATTACTTACGTACGTATGGAATTTGTGGGTAGAATAAGAATGAGTAAACAAACAAAACAATGTTATCTCAGTTACAGAGGTTTATGCATATAAAATTTACTCGATGTCTCAGTTATAGAGGTAACTATGATGATAAATCGAAAGAACAAATCCCAGATAGTTATAGAGGCTTACTTCGTCCTACTAACAGAGGTGATTCCGTGGCAAAGTGTTGGGACCTTTTTTTTTTATTCTTCGATAGGCTGGCGCTTGACTACAACTTGTCTGATGTTAAACAATGATGTAGTCTACGATGGAACGCACCAGCCCAGTATACCGATTCACTCGTGATTACGAATGATTATCGGTGAGAAGGTGGCAGTGGAGTGAGCCTCTTTAAGGTTAGAAACCTTAAAGGTGCAACAATTCCGACCCATCCTCTCTGCATGGTGTCACCAGACATCGCACCGGAACACGGCAAGGCCGCTTGGCGGTGCGGCTTTGTCTGGTGGGTGGTCACTAACCACGGCCGAAGCCTACCACCAGTTGATTGTCACCTGATTTGCACCACCCGGGGACCACGTGTGGGGATTCAATTAAAGATTTACACCCACGGACGAAGATGACTCAACATGAATTTCAGTAATAGAGCTTTCTCACTTATCCAGGTCCCACTTAACCAAGTTTCACTGTAATAATGTAGGTAAATGCGACAAGTTATGAAATGGAAAAAAGGCTTCATTTTGTATTGAGACGCGAGTCTACATACAAATAGTCGCGAGACTACATAAAAAAATTATTGTCGGAATTATTGTGTAACGTACATACAATAATAGAATTCATTCAAAATCGGAGAGGAAGGATGATGGGCCATCTTATATGATATGACACCTTCATAAAA
This sequence comes from Meganola albula, assembly GCA_936450015.1. Taxonomy (NCBI): domain Eukaryota; kingdom Metazoa; phylum Arthropoda; class Insecta; order Lepidoptera; family Nolidae; genus Meganola; species Meganola albula. The sequence goes on along the minus strand of OW388155.1, from coordinate 2,378,740 downwards.
ACCATCTTAAAGGGAAAGATAGAAGGAAAGCGTGGAAGAGAAAGGCCAAGGATAAGTTATATGAACCAAATAAAGGAAAAGGTTGGTGTCATGTCGTATAGGTGAAGGTAGCTGCTCTAAATCGAGCCAAATGGAGAAAACTTCATCAGATGCACCGACAAGGGTTAACCTTAAATTAAAAGAAGAAGAAGATACATACAAAAAATATATACAGTCTATAGGCCGACCGTTTAACTCGCGTACCGTCATTTCAGGTACAAATTCATAAAACATTAATTAAATCTCATAAAGAACTATTTAACCATAGATAAAAGTAATGTAAGACTATTCGTTACTAATATCCATATCGCTTGAATCATCATCACTGTCAGTGCAGCTTGAGGAGTCAGAATCTTGGCGATAGGCGATACGCGAATTAAACGGTCGGCCTATAAATGAGAACCTCCTTCGTTACGAAGTCAGTTGAAAACATAGCGTTTCTCTAATATTAGTTATTTATCAACAGAATCGGCATTATTAAAGACTTCAAATAACTACGTTTTACATTTGGAGTGTTCCCAAACAATATTGATAAAGAATTAACAAAGATATCGAAAAGTTTTGCTTGATCACGATAAAAGTTTCAATGGTTTCGCCGAATTGAGAGATTTAAATTTCTAACTTTGAACTCTTAGAGGGAAAACAGAACATTATAAATATTTAGGCTTTCTTGTTGAATTGTAACTGAGAAGTTTATTTTACATTAATGTCTTTGTTAAGAAATTTTAGTAATTTTATCATTCTACAGTATCCTACGGTCGTTATGCATATTTATTTATTTATCTAGACAAACAAATATCATTACAGGATCACCCAAAGCGATATTGTTGCAAATATTTTACAATAATAATAATAATCACTTTATTACTGATTCTACCAGATAATTACAGATGGCTAAGATTACATCGTAGTTCACCGAGCACGTGGTTGCACGCACCTCCCGATGATACAAAGTGTCAGCTCTTCTAAGATGGCCGCTTCACCCGTGATGGTGTTCATTCGTTCATATTGATATTTTCGCCTTTGAAACAAGATCGCGGGTTCGAATCCCAGTCGATCCCACACATCTTTGTATGAATCGTTTCATCAACGTTGCTCAATATTGGTGAAGGAAAACATCGTGAGGAAACCGGCATCTCTAAGAACTAATCATTCGACGACATGTGACATCCACCAAACCGCACTTGGCCAGCGTGTGTGGATTAAGACCTAAACTCTCTCAACTCATAAGATAGTTGAGAGAAGACCAGTGTCCAGAAGTGGGACACTTTGAAGTAAATAAATAAATAAATATTGTAAGGCTATGCATTCACCAAAGCGTTCACACTCACGATCAAAAGGCCGCATCGTGTTCTCCAGTAATTATAACCGGTTATTATCGGCTATTACTGGCTTGTACCGGACAAAGGAGGTTCTGCTTCGACGTGTCACAATTGAGGTTCGGTCCAAGTGAACATCGAAGGAAATTTAAGAAAGTAGTTGTCGGGTAAAATTAAAAAAAAATTGTAATAAGATATTTGGTACTTAAATATTATGACTATATTTAATTTTATATACAATATAATTAATTGTATTTATAATTTAACACAAATTAATTACATGTTGCAAGATATATTTAACTCTTTAATATGATACGTTTATTGCGCACAATTACAAAATTCAAGCGTTTCTTTTCTAAGTGTGTATCCATTTTACAAAGATTTTTGTAGGCTCGAGATTTGAACACAGAACTTCACAGTTATTAAGCAAACGCCTTTATCAGTAGACATAGTAGTTAATATAAATGAAAATAAAATATTAATTTTCGTAACGAAATATGCAATTAGGTAAATAAAAAAATTGCTAGTAAATACCTCTAAAATATTAATAAAAGAATTCATAGTGAAACCTCTTATTTCATCCCAATGAACAAAAACAAAGATTAGATTCAAATAAAATTACTTGTTCTACGAGATTCAATTTACGACCTTTATTAAGTCAATAACAAACTAATTACGATTTCAATACACTACAGTGGATAACAACCTTTGTTTGAATGAGTTAACTTCACTATCGGCTCTTAACAATGAAATTTTGATTTTATTTAGTTTAATTTGTACTCGACCTTTGGCGAAACGGCATTTAGATGGTATAGTTAAGGATCTATTCTACTATACGATTTAATAGAATTGGTATAAGGCATTTTATTTATTTTTTAAACTTCAATAACAGCAATTGGAAAAAAAAAGTCGTGGGTTCGATTCCCGGTCTTGCCAGCGTCTTTCAACTCGTAAGGTAGTTGAAAAAAGACCCGCTCCTAGCCGTGGGACACTAAAAAAAAGAAGTATAAGCAGTAACAAACCTTTTGTGTAATTTTTTTTAATGAAAATTGATGTTTTTAAACCTTAGTTTCCACTTTTTGAGGTTGCTGTCGATAATAAATATTTGTCATCTCATTGTTTTTATGACCGGCCAGTGACGCGGTCGGTAAGCTTGCTTTATACGCCGTATATCATGGGTTTCCTATCCGAGACAGGCATTTTTTGCTTTATTTGTTCAAAAGTGGCTTTGTGGAAAGGAAGAAATAAAAAAATTCGAAATAGTATTCGAAATTCTCGGACAAAGCTGGGGCGAGCGGCTAGTTTAAAACAAAATTAAATTTCCTTGGTTTTTTTATACTCTTGTTGGCTTGCGCTTGACTACAACTTGCTTGATGTAGTCTTCGATGGAACGCGCCAGCCTAGTATACCGATTCACTCGTGATTACGAATGATTATCGGTGTAAAGGTGGCAGTAGATTGAGCCTCTATATGATTAGAATCCTTAAAGGAGCAATGAGCGGTGCGGTTTTGTCTGGTGGGTGGTAACTAACCACGGCCGAAGCCTACCACCCGTTAATTACGAGTTATCATTTACCAGTTGATTGTCACCTGATTTGCACCACCCGGAGACCACGTGTGGGGATTCTGATAAAAGGTGCACTTTCACGGACGAAGGTGACCCTTAACTTAACATAACTTTGGCAACCATAACTTTAGCAATGACTAAAAACCAAAAATGTTTTAACATAATTGAAATTGAACCTATATAACATTTTAATCGCTTCACCTTTTAATTTAAACCACAGTCTAATTTAGTGCAGTCCACGATTGCGGAAATGTCCGACAGATGGGAGTTGAGTCGGAAAATTGGAATTTTTAAATGAAAACTTTTAAATTGTTGTTACTGTTTTGTTTTATATTTAACTGTTCATGGTGTACGCTAACCCCTGTATTCATAAACGTCTTATAAGCTCATTATAGCTAAAATAGGTTTATTATTCGTTCGTCTTTGTCTGTCATCTTGATAATTAATATCTGGATGACCGAGCTTTGCTGGGTATTATTTTTTTAAATGACATTTTCTAAAAATGATTCCTAGCTAAATCGATTTATTGCCCCCGAAACCCCCTATATACTAAATTTTATGAAAATCGTTGGAGCCGATTCCGAGATTCCAATTATATATATAGATATATATATACAAGAATTGCTCATTTAAAGATATAAGATAAATGACATTTTCTAAAAATGATTCCGAGCTAGATCGATTTATCGCCCCCGAAACCCCCTATATACTAAATTTTATGAAAATCGTTGGAGCCGATTCCGAGATTCCAATTATATAAGAATTATACAAGAATTGCTCATTTAAAGATATAAGATACGTAAGAAAGAGACCAAGTCTATTTAACTAAAGTGTTAAATAAGATTTTTAAGAATAAGACCGTTAATAATTACGGTAAAATTACTATTTTCACGTATTTAACCATCTTATTAATTTGACGTGTTTTTTGTGTACTAGTTTGTTGCGCAACACCGAAACTGATGGCCCTATTTTGATGAGGTGTTAACACCTCACATACACACATCAACAGAATCTAGGGATATTTTATATTTCATCAAATATCTAAAAATCTATAAAGAATTTTCTGATATAGTAAATGGAAGAATGATAGGTTATTCTAAGGTATTTAATAAAAAATAAGAAACATTAATTAAAGCTAATGAAAAACTTACAGGGGTAGGATTTAGATAATATCCAATGATGTCACATACATACAAAAAGTTTATTAAACAATCAACTTTCTTTTAAGAAAAACCGATAGGCAAAAAATAGATTTTCATTAAAAAAATAATTCGATTTTACACATCAATCGACTTTTTATTAAATTTAAAACGTACTGGAAAGAAATGACTAAAAAATAAGTCAGTCATTTCCTCTCGACTCATCATATTGTTGTATAAATCGAATATAATTTTTTAATAAAATTATTATTATTAAAAAAAAATCTATAAAATCGATATCTTTCAAAAAATAGTTTTAATGATTAATTTTAATTTATTTCTTTATTGGTAATGAAAACCAACAGCTATAGAACGAACTGAAAAAGAAGCTAAAAACAACAGTAAGCCAATAATAGGTTTTCATGAATACTAGTTACGTAATACGAGTATAACACATTTTTCAGAATATTGCTTGCTAGTGTTCTGAAAAATACGAAATCCCTGTTAAAGTATAAAATAACAAAACAAATCTATAATATAAAAATGAATCGCAAAATGTGTTGGTACACGAGAACGGCTGAACCAATTTCGATAATTCTTTTTTTAGAATATTCCTTGAAGTACGAGGATGGTTTTTACGCAGAGAAAAATTAAAACAAATCCTCCGAAACAGAAACCTAATAGGTCGCAGCAGCAGCAAATCTAATAGGTCGTAATCTGTTTTCGGACCCGGCACTACCGGTGGGACTGCTTTAGCGGGCAGGACGACGTCTGCGGGATCCGCTAGTTATTTATAAAAATAAAGGTTTAGCCTGTTCCTTGCAGTACTTTATTTTTTTTCACATCTCTAATAACATCTCGTATTCGTAGATATAATTTACGTACGGTTACCGTTATTCAATAGTGATACTGAAATCCCTTCTATATCTTCGATCAGCGGAGTTATTTAAATGTGGGTCACGATTTGCATAGGCCGATATGTTTTTGCTATTCAGAATGTTTCAGTCATGTTATTGAACTAAATTTTGTTTTTATGTATTAAATAAAGGAGTTATTTATGTGAAAACTAGCCAATGAAAATCTTCACTTGCTACTTATTCTTCTCTATTAATAAGAATTCATTCATCATCATTCCCCTTGCCTTTTTCCCATTTCTATTGTGGTCGGCTCCCAGTCTAACCTGATGCGTCTAGCTACCAGAATTTTTTTAATCTTAAAATAGGCTTGCGCTTGACCACAACTTGCCTGATGTGAAGCAATGATGCAGTCTACGATGGAACGCGCTTACCCAGTAAATACCGATTCATTCGTGACTTGAAAACCGGCAGATTATAGCTATCGGGAAACATAGATGCCGGCAACGAATTCCACAATTTGGCTGTTCGCACAATGAAAGTGGAGGCAAAGCGCTTTGCACGTACCAGTGGAATTTCCACCTTAAAAAGTTGAATTATACGAGCGACTGCCATCAGACCTTGAAACCCGTAGGGAGATGGTTAGACCAGGTGTCAGATGAAATTAGCTTCTGGCTACATTTAAAAATTGTCATAAACGTGTTAAATGACAACCGGGATCGACGGCTTAACGTGCTCTCCGATGAACGGAGGGTAGTCCCTCAACCAACCACACACCGAAAGAAATTTTTGTTCTTACACAAATATTGTCCGGGGCGGGAATCGAACCCGCGACCGGGGCACAGTATAGCCCAATCGGACGGCTTACACCGCTCAATTTCCGAGGTCGTCATGAATTCATAATAGTAATAATAATAATATAATATCAGCCATCTGATCCCAAACTAAGCAGAGCTCGTACTACGGAAACCAGATAACTGGTAATATACATTGTAAGACTTATCTTTTGTAAAAACAAATGAATTGATGAGTGTATTTTGTATTTATATAACTTCAGAACTAGTGAACGCTGAAAAGTTCGCCAGAGTAGCTAGTAATAAGTATCTATTGAAAATGTGAAAGTAGCTTTGTCTGTCTGTTTCGCTACTCAAACCATTTCTATGAAATTTGATATGATATATGGATCCAAAGAAGAACGTGGGATAGTTTTTATCCAACTGCGCAAATGAGGTTAATGGTTTTGCACGATAACGGGCATACTCACTGTGGAGCTGCGTTTGAAAAGCAAGCTTATCATAAATTAGCTGCAAAACCTAATATCGTACGGGTCCGAAGATGCCCAATTTTAAAAAGTTATGACTTTTCAATTTTCTTTCACGAACACCTTTTACACACAATAATGAGTAAAATCTATGTATAAAAATTGATTGTTTGTAAAGTAGGTTTACGATCGAGATGTTTACGTGATAACGTCTTATTGGTGATATAAGTTTTTGGGAAGTAAGGAATTAATGAAGATAACAATTTTTTTAAATTTGTATGCCGCTAGAGTGAGAGAGACGGAAGATCGGTCCACTCACTCGAACGCTATGCCAGCCTCCGCTCGTGAGGATTCCGCGTGACAAGTTTCACGGAATGACTGGCAGCGCTGGAGATGAGACGGGAGATCGGTCCGTCTCTCTCTCGTTATACCTGCGATCGCGCTCGTGAGGTTTTGGTGTGACACAAGTTTCTGAACATGTCACCCGACTAAAACGATTTTAAAGACGTTATCACGTCAAAATGAATAACTAAATGTGTTGCTAAGCGCCAATCTCAAGAACGGCTGAACCGATTTCGGTAATTCTTTTTTTAGAATATTCCTTGAAGTACGAGAATGGTTCGAACGCAGAGAAAAATAAATTCCTTTGCAACGGCTTGACCGATTTTTATAAAATCTTACATCTATATTCGGTAAGTCTGAGAAGCGGTCGTAATCTATTTTTGATGACACTGCTTTGAAAAGTCAGGACCCCTAGACATGATATAGCGAAGCGATAACAAGTCATCTAAAAGGACAAATTTCAATATTTAAATACCTAAGTATTTTTATTTTATTTGAAAGCTGATATGTTGGAAATTGTAAGCTAAACAAATTAAGTATTTAATAGTAGAGATAAAATGTCAAGTAGACCTTTCGAGCTATTTTAGTAAAAGTAAATAACCTTTTGCTTTATTATAGACATATTAACAGTCTTATTAAAAAAATATATTTAAAAATCTATAATAAATAATATAAAAATAAATAAATAAATATTCTGGGACATTAACACACGGTCATCTGGTCCCAACCTAGCTGAGCTTGTGTTATGGAAACCAGATAACTGGTATATACTATACATATAATACTTTTCTTTTGTAAATATATACTTATAATATATATTTACAGCCAGACTCGACACAAACACAAATGTTCATCACTAATGTTTGTCTCGGGTGGGAATCGAACCCACGACCTCCGGCGTGAAAAGCAAGTATATTACCGACCACGCCACTGGACCGTCAATCTTATACACCTCTTTTAGGTAAAATTTTATTTAATTTTGTCTCTTTCCTACCAATATAAGTGTAAAGATGACAGACAAAGAGAAACAAAATGTAAAGATATATTAGCTATTATATGCCTAATAGACTATGAATACGGGGCTTACATTACAGTAAAATTTTACTGACAAAATAACGAAATGGAAATCACACACTTCGATATTATTCCGCAAATGTTCGATGCGAGTCTGTCGACTATTTTTATCCCAGGATTTATCCGTGGCTTCTGTATTGTGCCGATATATCACCAGGAATGGCATAAAACTATGAATTTTGGATCACAGTACAATTGAATTTTATACATCGTTGGCAATCTGTTATGATTATCTATGTTCTGTAGAAAATAAATATCAAAACTATAATAATAATTCATAGTTACACATTGAAATAAAACTACTTTATAACGGATTTTATCGCAGTTTATTTTAGATTTTAGATCCCGACGTGTCAAAGTCTTTTCAGACTTCATGGTCACGGGTGGACTGAGGTATTTGACGTCCAAAAATATTAATCACAATTATTACTGACTACCTACAAACATTATTATTTAAGTTGCGTTCTGATTTAAGCAAACTGAGCTCACAGTGTCTTGAATTCGGAGTTGATTTTGCTTCGGTTTTGGTACAAGTAAATTAAGCACTGGGTTCCAAGCAGGTGTTATACTCAATGTGTGATATTCGCGTAAATCTAAGAAAATACTATTCACAGTTATGTTAAGTATAGTAGTGGTATCGCGTTGGCGCGCTAAAATCAGCGATGTAATCAGCAAAAGCTATGTTCTTATCCACTGCGGGCAACGATTGTGCCGGATTTTGTTGTGTCGTGCGACAGAGACGTAGGCTACAAAGTATTTACGACTGAAATGACGTAGGTGTTGCTACTCCAGCGAATATTGTTATGACAAATTTCTTTAAGCACCAATTTACCGACAGTTATCCGATAGTACGTCTTCTTCGCTAGAATACTACTTTTTGGAACGATCTACCTACCTACACTAATCTCGTTAACACGAATATCCGCCGTAAATCTAAGAAAATACTAGCCTCTCCTAAAGTACGCAACTGAGCACGATCCGCGGCTTTTGTCATCCAGTTTTTGCCGGCCGCCCTGCTGAGATCGTCACTCTACCTAGTCTGAGCCTCCACCTAGCTACGTTTGCCAATCCGTGGTCTCCACTCTAGAACTCGTTTACCCCAACGGTTGTCAGTTCTTCAGCAGATATGACCGGCCCACTTCCACTTCAGCTTACTAATCTGAAACCGTTCAATTAACCGTCCTTTTCTAGCACAGCACGCATGCAAGCGTCGGGTACTTTGTAGCTTTTTTCCGTCTCCATTTGAAATATATATACTAACTTTGATCTAAACCGGTTCAGCGGTTGGACAGAGTTGCATCATAGCCTGCGTTATTAGTAACTAGATACCACGGGTCATAGGTGGTGTAGGTTCAGAATAGAGAGACTAACAATAACAAAGACTATAAATTTTATAGCAAAGTTCGAGTTAAACGCTGAGATCACAACAAAGGAATAAAACCTACAGAAACTCAACGCGACTCTGCAGTCAGCTCGTTTCTATTGAATGAAACAAACATTAATGTATTGTTTGGTTTCATATAAGGCTTTGTCTCACTGAACGCGAGGTGTGTGCAGATCTGCTACATTAAATATTATTTGTATGATAAAAACGCTGCCTGCACCAGTTTTGATTCCGGTTGTGCTGGGTGTGATGATTTTTAGCAACTAATCATTCAGGAATTTTGTTCTGTGCTTATATCACAGAGCAGCCAATCGCTCCGCCCTGCGGCCTGATTCAAGGAAATTCACACTATCAAAAAGTCTTTGGCGTTCAGGGCCTCTAGTCAAATTATATAGAAAAACGCTAACGAAAGAAAAAAATGTTTGACTTAAGATTGTAATTTGTCACGTGACATTTCGAAGGTGATATTCAGAAAGGATTTTTTTTCGATCTTTCGCTTTGCGATAACGAAAGATCGGTTTAATTAGTCTAGAGATCCAAAAAGCGTTGGGTTTTCGTCCTAGCCAAGTTTGCTATTCACTTGTACTCCTAATATGAGTTCGTCAATACGAAAAAAGTTTTCGAATACTATCTTAAACCTGTCAACATTTGTTTTCATATTCATTTGTTTCGGTCTACTCGTTTATAAAAAAAAAGAAAGGCTAGAAATACAATAAAATGGATTAGAAATTAAATAGGTTAAATAGTTTGTAGACTAATGTGCATTCTATAAAATTAATTTGACAGGTTCATGATAGTATTCGAAAACTTTTTTCGTATTGACAACTCATAAGAGTAATGATGTTCAATCGCCAATTTCGAGTACTCTATAGAATCGAACGATTTTTCAATGACTTAAATATTCTCGTGCATTACCGACACTTCAGGTCTCATCGGGAACGGGCTATCTTAATCACACTCAGAAACACAACCAAAAGTTTTACCAATGTACGAATTATGTAAGCCCAATGTAAGCCTCTTCAATCAGCCTGTTCATAGGGAAGAAAATCGCTCCACTCTACCGCTTAAAATCTACCCGCGTTCGGTATAGCGAAGCTGTTATTTGTCCCGGTCATTATTAGAACAATCAAAACGTTTAGTTGAACACATTGCAATAAATGAGTTTCCATGTCGGTTTTAATTGAATTTTCAGTATGTTGCATTTCAATATGTCTGGAAAATAATAGGAACTAGTTCAGAGAGGATACCCGTTCTAATCAAAGATACTTGATGATTTTAAACAACTGTCAAAGGTTTGAATTTTTTAATTACCACATTTTGTTATTCTGCGATAGGCTAGCGCTTGACTACAACTTGCCTGATATTAGGCAATGATGTAGTCTTCGATGGAACGCGCTAGCCAAGTATACCGATTCACTCGTGATTACGAATGATTATCGGTGAGAAGGTGGCAGTGGAATGAGCCTCAATATGGTTAGAAACGTTAAAGGACAACAATTCCGACCCACCCTCTCTGGATAGTGTCACTAGACATCGCACCTGAACACAGCAAGCCCGCTGGCGGTGTGGCTTTGTCTGGTGGGTGATCACTAACCACGGCCGAAGCCTACCACCAGTTGATTGTCACCTGATTTGCACTACCCGGGGACCACGTGTGGGGATTCAATTAAAGATGTACACCCACGGACAAAGGTAACTCAGCCCCCTACTACGTATCTAGATGGATGGATTGCGACATATAAGGTTTCATTACATTAATTACAAGAACTCAAGTATTTAAAAATAGGTTACGGAGGTTTAAAAAAGTAGGTCGTAATTATTATTTTTTTAGCCAAAGCTGCTTCTACCTTTTTAGTGTCCTAGTGCTGGGCAAGTGGTTAAAACTTAATCCACACACACCAGCTAAGCGAAGGGTGGTGGATGTCACATGTCCTCGAATAATTAGTTCTTAGACATACTTTCTTCATGATGTTTTCTTTCACCGATATGCAGCAGCGGCGATGTAACCATTCACACAAAGATGTGTGTGCACGACCAGGAATCAAACCCGCGATCTCATATTTCTAAGGCGAGGCCCAAACCGCTACGCCACCGGTACTCCCTGCTATATTATCATCACAGTATAAAAAATACACAGAAACCAAACCTATCGAGTTGGTATCTAAATGAAAGGTTTAAAAAGAGATTTCTAAAATCTTATAAGCTCATTATAACTAAAATAGGTTTATAATTAGTTTGTCTTTCTCTGTCATCTTGACATTTATAATAGTAAAAAAGAGACAAAGTCCATTTTAACTAAAAAGTCTTAAAAGATTTTCATGAATGAGGTCGTTAATGTGTTTAAATATATATTAATATGTTATTAGGAAAAATAAGTAAGCGGTTTTTAAATGCATTGCATTCATGTATTCGATTTTTAAATTACCTTTAGCTGCTTGTAATTAATTAGCAGTCAATAATTACTTTTTGGTGCCGATCACAGATAAGCCAATCTTCTCGCCCAATCCCGTCCTTGGAGGTTTGATGGTCTATCATAATCAAATTAAAACTAGAGAATTGCTTGCTATCTTTTTCTAACAGGCAGTGCGAGAGACGGACGGTTATAACTATGAACTAAGATTTATAAGTCGAACTAGTTTACTTCTTGTTTGTTACAAACGTAATATTATTATAAGAATAAAAAGTACTATGTATATTAATTCAGGTAACAAACTCATATGTCTGCAAAATTTTATAGAAATCATTTGAAGGCTTTTGACGAACATCAGGGTTATTGGGTAAGAAGGCAGTATTCCAATAAAATAACTATGGTAACAATCACTTCACCTAGAACTCTCGATAGTACAATCAACAATTCTTCCAGATAATTACGGATCGCTATGATTACATTGGATTAAAGCGTAAGGTCCACACAAAGTGCCAGCTCTTCTAAGATGGCCGCTTTACTCGTCTGTGCTCGGTGTTCGTTCATTTGTTTGTTTATGCTGACATTTTCGAGTGACAGCTGACTTGAAAGGCGGTCGCGTTACAGTCATCCTATCTCAAGCTAAGCAGAGCTTGTGCTATGGAAACCAGTTGACTGGTAATATACTACATATAACTACATTTCTTTTGTAAATACATACTTAAATATAGATAATTACACCCAGACTCAAGACAAACGGACATGTTCATGAACACAAATGTTTGTCTCGGGTGGGAATCGAACCTACCTACGACCTGAAAAGTATGTAATTATTATCTTATCGACTACGCTGGCCCGTAATAATGTTTATATGTTTCCTCACAAAATTTCATAAATAGTAGGTACATATGGAGTAACTAAACTTCTAGCCAAGGTCACACAGCGAAGCGATAGCGAAAGTTCGAGAAGAATATAGAAACAAAATAGGAATTGACATTTTACTTTTACTACAAAATGTAAGATATCAATGATGATAATGGTATTTCGTAATTGTAATACTTTAGGTACTGTTTATTTATCATCTGTGGCACAACACAAAACGCTGTATTTATTTGGTTTTAATAAATTTATTGTTTGGCAAATAGCGCGACTCCCGCAGGTGCGAAGTCATGTTTAAATTATTTCGTAATTTCTGATGACAGCGGCACTTTATTAAATGGAATTTAATTTTCACAGAGACGGGTGTACGGTAAAGTGTATTTAATTTGTCTTTTTAAATATTTTTGTGGCCTAATAAAAAAATGAATATAAAAGAAAGATAAAGATAAATAAGTCAGCAGCGGTGGCGCAGCGGTACGGGCCTTGACTTTATAATGATATAAGGTCGCGGGTTCTGGTCGTGTCCACACATCTTTGTGTGAATTGTTTCATCTCCGCTGCTCAATATGGGTGCAGGAAAACATCGTGAGGAAACCGGCATGTCTTAGAACTAATCAAAATTTGAGGACATATGACATGGTCTAAACTCTCTCAACTCGTAAGATAGTTGACTTGTCTCAACCCGTGCCCAGCAGTGGGAGACTAAAAAGGGTTGAATTGAAGATAAATTAAATACATAACCTAGTTTACTTCTGTAATAGTGAGGACTGCCCCTCAAAATATGTTTTGTTATTTTCAACCGAATTAAAAAGGAGGTTTAAAATTTGACTGTGTGTTTTTTGTATCTTGTGGAGACTGGAGAATCGGGTGGTAGTAACAATGCACAGTTTGTACACTTTGAGAAATTATAGTCATGATAGTTAGGAGTGCGCAGAGAAAAAAATAACAATTAAAGTAACCACGTTTAACGTTAGGTTAAGTTAACAGTTACACGTAAAACTGTAGGCGATTCCTAACTATAATGTTACTCGCATCGCGATTGATTGGACGCTACATTAATCTAAATATATAAAAGAAGAAACTGACTGACTGACTGACATATCAACGCAGAGCCCAAACCACTGGGTCTGGAGACTCCAAATTTGGCACGTAGGTTCCTTAGGGGGTCTAAGGATGCACTAAGAAAGGATTTTTCAAAACTCACATACCCCTTTATGGGAGTGAAACGCGGTTCCAAAGTTTGTATGAAGAAACAAGATTAGTGAGATCAATCTCATATATCATATAGTCTGTCTGGATGTATGAAATCTGGGGATCACCGAGCTATTCCACGTAGAAATCCTACGGCGCTGCCAAAATAAAAGTATTAAGCGATGCGCCTTGGTTCACACGAAACACTGAAGTGCACAAGTAATTGAAAATTCCAACAGCCAAAGAAGAAATAGAGAGGTATCCTGTGACCTATAAAAAGAGAATTGAACAACATAAAAATCATCTCGTTACAAAACTAATAATGAATACAAACGACAGCATATTTCGGCTAAAAGAAACGCAACTATCTTCAAGCTGAATACTGTTTGCAATGTATAACTTAACTAAAGAAACGACACATCAAAGGATATGCACTCTCAAGACACTTGAAAGCGACACCTAATTTGGCTAAATTAGGCTGATTGCAGATGCAAAAAATATATATTACAAAAGCAAGGCTGGCACCGCTGCATTACCGAATATTTTTACAACTTATCTCATAGAAGAGATATGACTTATGAATACTAAAGATATTTTCATTAAACTACAGTGTCATTTGAATACTCGCTCTGTGCACGCAATACTGTCATCAAGGCTCGTTTGAACTTTTCTACTGGAAACAGTAAAAACTCTCTAGTGTGTCATTGCTGGGCTTAAAAGTCTTCTCTCAACTATCCCAAAAACTGAGAGAAGAGATTAAAATTTAAATCTTTACTTATATCTGAATTGATATTATAAAGCTGCAGAGTGGTTTCGTTGAATGCGCTAATCTCAGGCACAATTTCAATAAATCAAGGCAGCGCACTCAACGCTCAAAACGTGGAACTTTCTTGACACCACATTGGTCAAAGTCACGGATCAAGACTCTCTTTACATTACAGATAATAACTGAATAGGCGATAGAAGATGCAGTAACAGCGTTCGATAAGGCTACGGAAGACTCATCTGCGGTAGACTGGAAAAGTGATTCGAAAACTGGTTAAAAAAAATTGGTTGTTTGTAAAGTAGGTTTACGATCGAGATGTTTACGTGATAACGTCATAATGGTGATATAAGTGAGAGAGACGGAAGATCGGTCCACTCACTCAAACGTTATGCCACCCTCCGCTCGTGAGGATTCCGCTTGACAAGTTTCACGGAATGACTGGCAGCGCTCGAGATGAGACGGGAGATCGGTCCGTCTCTCTCTCGTTATACCTGCGATCGCGCTCGTGAGGTTTTGGTGTGACACAAGTTTCTGAACATGTCACCCGACTAAAACGATTTTAAAGACGTTATCACGTCAAAAAAAATAATGCTAACTAATCCATTACTGCTAAGCATAAGTTCTGTAGACTTACTAGCTGGAAGAAGAAAATTGTTAAAAAAACACTTGGTCCAAAAAATAATTTATGGTACCAAAATAAAATATTCATGCGTACGTCGTGTAAACGGTTCATATTACAGATGGCACGAATAATTTAATAATTCACTGTACTGTCGGGAAATGTTATTGGAGTAATGAGATATTTGAAGCTTTATCGAAATAGGAATAGAGATTATATTTCATTGTCACGTATTATAATTTTGACACGGCAATATTATGTTACTCTCTGAAATATCGCAGGTATTTTTTACACTTATGTAAAATTTCAAAAGAATAGGTGCGATTTAGGTTCAAACACCTTACTCTTTAGAGTTCTGTACATTAAGGTTTTATTTAGTATCTTATTGCTGTTCATCCCTAATTTGTCTATTGCTCAAGTTTACACTTACATGGTAACATAGTAATACAGTGGGACATTTAACACACACGGTCATCTGATCCCAAACTAAGCAGAGCTTGTACTATGGAAACCAGATAACTGGTAATGTACTACATATAATACTTTTCTTTTGTAAATATATACTTAAATATAGATAATTACACCCACCCATCAGGACAAACAGACATATTTAAACAAATGTTTGTCTCGGGTGGGAATCGAACCTACGACCTGCGGCGTGAAAAGCAAGTATCTTACCGACCACGCCACCGGCCCGGTAAGAGAGTCAAATTCATCATTATTGCTGAACTACAGGCAAGTTGTGGTCTAAATAACACAATAATGTTGACCCAAAACCAAATTGTTAATATATTTTAATTAATTTCGAAGAGGGAAAAAGCGACCTTTGTCTTTGAATGGAGTTTCTATATTTAGAAATTTTTGAGTAATTAAAACCATTATTATTTGTCAAAAATATAAGAAAGCAGAGTAATAAAAAACCAGCCTAGTCAGGTATTACAAAACATGTTCCTAAGAATTTTTAAACTTGAATTGCAGGCTTGGCCTTGTATTATGTACACTCGTGTCTTCACAAAATAAATATCACTTATCTAAACTGTCATATTACCTATAAACAGGGGAAACGACTTCATTTTATAAAATAAAGTTTTTTCCACTGTCTTTTCGTAATTGACTCAAAAACTACAGAACAGATTCTCATGGGTTTGTCACTAATGGATAGAATAATCCATGAGGACAATTTCGGCGTATAATTTGTAACCGTGCAAAGTCCGAGCGGTTCGCTCGTTGATAATATACTTAAAATTTTATATATTTTATCAAGAAATACCACTAAGTATATTGATCATCATCATCATCATCATCACCATCAGCCTATTTTAGTCCACTGCTGGACATAGGCCTCTTCTAAAGTACGCCAATGAGCACGACCTGCGGCTGTTCCCATCCAGATCGTGATATTGATAAATAAAAAGACAAAAAAGCCGCCAAGCGGCCTTGCCGTGTTCCGGTGCGATGTCTGGTGACACCATAAAGAGAGGGTGGGTTGGAATTGTTGTCCTTTAAGGTTTCTAACCATATGAAGGCTCATTCCACTGCCACTTTCTTACCGATAATCATTCGTAATCACGAGTGAATCGGTATACTAGGCTAGAGCGTTCCATCGTAGACTACATCATTGCTTAACATAAGGCAAGATGTAGTCAAGCGCCAGCCTATCGCAGAATAAAAAAAAACAGATACATTCTTTATAAACGTTTCGTTGCGAAACTCATAATGTGCGAAATCCGATACACACTCCGCCGTTATTAGTTACGTCACCGTACATAGTACAGCAGATAGGCATTTCAGTTACTTTTTAATAAATTACTATTTGAACCACGGTTAATATTTTATTCAATTGAATGTCCGAATCCAATAAAATGAATTCTCCTATTGTTTGCAGTAACTGAATTTATAAAAAGAAATTATATGAATAATTTATTCGACTGGCGTCAATATCATTGGCGATTTTAGACTGGTGTTTTATTCGAGCGGTTTAAACTCGTTTTCTGAAACGCGTGTAAAGTACCTATAGGTGTATATCGTCGGTCGGATTCATTACCGGAACATTTCCGAAATCATGTGTTGTGAGATAAGTACGCAGAATGGTAGGGAATTAAATATATTTTCAAAATCACTAACGGTACAACTCAGATTTCAGTTTTAATTGACAGAAAACTATATATTCTGATACAGAAAAATTGATTTTAATAATCTCTTCGTTTTCAATAGCAACTTTAAACCTTAATTACTCAGAACAGTATAATTTTGAAATGTTACATTATTGTTTCTGACCGACGATATATTTGTTTTATTTTTGCCTTGGTTCGCCTTCACTGACATGGTTACACAAAAGAATGGAAATAAACACGTAAAGAGCAAGTCAAATTTACATGGGGAGGATTCCGTTTAATAGCATGAATGCTGGGAAATAGTTTTTAGTAACAGTTTTTCTTTTTCACGTGATAAATTTATTTCAATCTAGTCGCGTTTAACAAAGTTTCGTTCCTAACATTTGTTGAAAAGTCTGCTTTCGTTATCCGAAAAACACGTCATGCCAATGTACGGACGTTGAGACTTCGGCACACGCGTTCAAACGCTATTGTAGAAAACGCGAGTCTGTTTTAAAATATCTACACTTCAAAGTATTAAAATGCCATCTGCATATATTATTTTTAAGGCGGGAAGTGTTTGTTCAGGCAGGCTGGCTATACGTTTGAAAATAGCAGTAAGTCGAAAAGGGAATTGAGAGCCGATAAATTAAGGAAAAAGTTGACTTTAGAGAAAATAATAATATTGTTTTCTTGGTCAAGTTAATTAAGTTTATCTTATAAAACCAAGCAGTGTAGGTACCTATCTTATATATTATATTAACTAATATACGTATTTAAGTATTTACATAATATATCTAATCAAAGTATCTGTACCGGAATCGGATGACCGTATGTGTTAATGTCCCAAAATATTATTTATTTTTATGGGTCTTAACCCACTACTGTTACTCCTGTAAGCCAGGATCAACAGCGGCACGGTGAAGAGATTCGTGGTTTAAACCCGGTCAAGTCCCGGGACACCTAAACTGACTTGGATCTCGCGTGACTTTAATCAGAAATAGGAGGATTTGAAAAGTTAGATTGTCCACTTCCCTTCATGCAAAGCGGGAGACAGCATAGATAAACAGAGGTTTAAATTTCCTCATCAAAATGAATAAAGTTTCATGGGTAGTGTAATTTATGAGGACCTATTAGAGCTGGTTCCAGTAATAATTATTGGGAACTCGTTTGAACGTAACGTAAAATCTCGTATATCCTCACTAACCAAGCGACGACAACGTATTTGCGCTTATTCCGGTCATAGGAACCAAAACGACACAACCACGACGGACGCAACCCGACCAGTGACGGTACACTTTTTTTTTGTTTCTGCTTCCTCTAGGGGAAGGTGAGAGTGTGGGAGACTCGTGGCACCGAGAAGCGATGCTCCCCAACCGTGATGCCGCTTTAACGACACCACGGGCGGGGGTAATACTCATTAAAACCACAGCGCTCCGTCTTTCACTTTACCGCACATGGTTGGATTTGTCAGACACATTATTGTGACGGCTACGATGACGGCGCATATGCGCTCAGCAGGGTCACGGGAACCACGATGTGACACACGGCCCCGCTGCGCTGCTGACGACTTGCCTGTTGGGACTGGTGACAGCTCATCTACTGTCGAGCTCCTCCCAGCAGCAGCCAACCCCACATGACACGTGGACGTGTCACAGAGTCCTCCCAGAGTTTTTTATTCTTCGATAGGCTGGCGCTTGACTACAACTTGCCTGATGTTAAGCAATGATGTAGTCGTTGCCGATGGAACGCGCCAGCCCAGTATACCGATTCACTCGTGGTAACGAATGATTATCGGCGAGATGGTGGCAGTGGAATGAGCCTCCTTAAGGTTAGTAATTTTAAACGAGCAACAATTCCGACCCACCCTCTCCGCATGGTGTCACCAGACATCGCACCGGAACACGGCAAGGCCGCTTGGCGGTGCGGTTTTATCTGGTGGGTGGTCACTAACCACGGCCGAAGCCTACCACCAGTTGATTGTCACCTGATTTGCGCCACCCGGGGACCACGTGTGGGATTCAATTAAAGGTGTACACCCACGGACGAAGGTGAATCAGCCCCCAAAACATAGGTAGGTAGGTACGTAGGTATTGTTTCAGACAACACATTTATATTAGATTCCTAGCGAATAGTTGGTGTGTCCGAGGTATTTTAATTAACTTGTCTACTAAAATAGTTCCCGTATTCTCTTTATCTCTGGATCTAGAATGTAATATATTACCTACTTCACTTCACTTGATTCTAGTTAAAATTAATTTGTATGGAGAATATAAAGGCACTACGTAATAAATCTAGCTCAATAGAACTTTCTTTTTATCCTGAAATAGGCTTGCGCTTGACCGTAGGCTTGACCACAACTTGCCTGATGTGAAGCAATGATTCAGTCTACGATGGAACGCGCTTGCCCAGTAAATACCGATTCACTCGTGACTTCAAGACTGGCAGATAATAGCTATCGGGAAACATAGATGCCGGCAGCAAATTCCGCAACTTGGCAGTTCGCACAATGAAAGTGGAAGCTAAGCGCTTTGTGCGTACCCGTGGAATTTCCACCATATAAGGGTGGCAAATAGCCGAAACATAACTGCCTCGATGTTACAGTTGTTAGCATGTTCACCTACTAACATCTAAGTCACGGGTACGAAAATCGGGTCAAGCAAAGTACTAATACGAATATTTTTTTATTGTAAAAAGTCTTAGTAGAAGCTTGAAGTATGGGAATTAATGGTCAGGGGAATGTGGATGGTATTTATCTCTGCCTACATTTACGTGTAATATAATAATCTATTTAAGTAATAAAATCAATATACTTAAAATACTAGTTTTCGGTGGGTGAAAACCGTATCTAATCATATTTTATCCAAACTTGTCGATGCCCACTATTGTGATGACGTTCACTACAGTGATGGGCACGGGTTCAGCACTATTAAGGATGTCGTCATGAGAAAATGGCATAATAACAAAAATAATAATAATAAAATTTATTTCAGGCCATAAAAGAACCGTAATTGAAGGGCCGGTGGCATGGCCGGTAAGCTACTTGCTTTTCACGCCGCAGGTCGATTCGATTCCCACCCGAGACAAACATTTGTTTAAATATGTCTGTTTGTCTTGTGTGTGGGTGTAATTATGTATAATTAAGTATGTATTTACAAAAGAAAAGTATTATATGCAGTATATTACCAGTTATCTGGTTTCCATAGTACAAGCTCTGGTTAGTTTGGGATCAGATGACCGTGTGTGTTAATGTCCCACTATATTATATTTATATTTATTGACGTGACAACGTCTTAAATTAGGTTGCGGCTGGGAGGCACTTATGAAAAAGTGTAACGCTCGGTAACGTTACGATGAGTCACCGAACGAGAGAGAGGCCCGCCGAATGCCTTGCGTCTCTCTCCCACTCAACTATGTTTCATCCTTCTTCCTACTATACGAATGAATATTCACATTAAAATTATTTTACCACTCAAAGTCGTTGTCACGTAAAACTTTCGCCCGTATACCGAATTTACAGGCAACCAATTTTTTTTATTTTATTTATTTATATGTCGCAGTGTCAGCGAGTAGCTGTCATCCGAGTAGCTAATTATGAGAATTGATTTGACGTAACGGAAACGTCAAGTATTGACACTTGGGTAAGGTCAACACAGCGCTGGCGGCACCTGTCACTAGATGATCGATAAATGACATTTTTGACAACGTCATTCGTGTGGTTGACATAACGAACATCCGTAATGACTGGCATTCAGTAAGAAGGCGCAAAGGCGAACGGTCGCGTTGCCGCGTTGTGTTGAACTTTCCGCGTTTCCGTTTTGAATCTGTTTAGATCTGATGAATCCTTAGTTACTTTTGCGAACTGATTATTTATTGAGTGATTACACAGTGTATAAAGAACTTCAGCGTGTTATTTCGTGTCGACGACCATGAGTGCCCATCCTGATGACGGGGCCTCCGTGCTACCTCCCACATATATAAGGTTACTAGAAATATTGAAAGAATTAAATTAACATTGTAAAGGTAATATTAAGTAGGTATGTAGTTTGGAACGTTACGGTACCGGAACGTGAGCTCCATGAGCGCTATAGTATGTACAATAATGCTACACATCAAGCTATTCATTTCCAGTGTAAACTGACCTTTCGTTGTACGGAAATCCTATACAACACAAGTTTAGCTTATATTGAATTCGTGTGTAGCTGTATGTACTTATTCATATCACCTTCTACAAATAAATGCCTGGAATAACTAATCTGCGCTATTAAACAACAAAAGTCGCAAAAGCTGGATATTCAGCACAATATTTTTATCATTCACCATCCATTGATATCATAAGCACATCTTCCTCCACAGAACACTTAAACCACAATCCTTAATCAATGGATATGGCATTATTTTAATGGCGTTCTTTTTATTATTAAAACGGATATACAAAACATGTGTTTACAAGTAGGTGTAATATAAACTCATTCGAGTTTTAACCACCACCTTTTTCCTATTTCTATTGGGGTCGGCTCCCAGTAACCTGATGCGGCTAGCTACCAGAATTATACGAGCGACTGCCATCAGACTTCGAAACCCTTAGGAAACCACCGAGATGGTTAGACCAGGTGTCAGATTATATTGGCTTCTGACTACATGTAACGATTGTCATAGATGTGTAAAATGACCACCGGGACCGACGGCTTAACGTGCTCTCCGAGGCACAGAGGGTAGTCCCTCAACCAAACAGACACCGAAACAATTTTTTGTTGTTACACAAATATTGTCCGGGGCGGGAATCGAACCCGTGACCAACCGTGGGCACAGAATACTCTAATCGGACGGCTTACACCGCTCGACTACCGAGGTCGTCTTAGTAAGTATAAACAATCGTGTTTATAATACAAAGATTTGTCCTGGGTGGTAATCAAACCTCCTTTTAGCAGTTATGATACCCCTAACCAGTACGCCAACAGGCCAGTAAAAAAAAATCCATGTTTTGGTATATTAACCAAAACGCGTAATTTATCAATATACCACCTCCAGCGAGCGCAAGAGATTCGACGTTCCATGGTTTCCTCCAACCTCAATACACAATAACGAAATATCATATTGTAAGCTAAATACAACGGTAGCCATCTTGGTTTATAACAATAGACGATCGACTCTGTTTTTGAAAAAAAAAAGATATCCCACAGAAAAACTTTGCGTCGCGTTTTATGTAGTTTTTCTATTTTTAAGTCTGAAATAGGCTTGCGTTTCACTACAACCAACCTGATTTTAAGCAATGATGTAGTCTACTATGAGATGCCTCTGCCCAATACACCGATTCACTCTTGATTACGAATGATTTTCGGTGAGAATGTTGTTTTAAAATGTAGTTAATATCTAAAATGTGTAGCAATACTGACACCCGTCATGTAGATCTAGGCATTAAGAAAGCACGTTTCAAATCTCTCCGCCTTAGGGCAGGAAAGTGACATGTTTGCAATAAAACTCACGCAAAACGGCTTGATCAATCCTTATGAAATGTTGTATGCAATAAACAGTTGGTCTGAGAATAGGTTTGTAAAGTAGGTATATTTATACCGCTAACAACACAGGTACGTACTGTTAGAGGGAGCACCCCTCACTTCAACTGTCCCATTGCTGGGCATGGGTCACTAATAAGGGTTAAAGCTACGTGACGGCTCAAACTAGGTGAAGGGGCTAACCTGAAAGGGCGAGCCAGTATTCAGAGTGTCATGGTTGTGGCTCCTGTGGTTCCCGTGAAACCCTGGCTAAGATGCGCGAAGAAACACCCGTGGGGTTTTAGTTCGGGTAACCAGTATGGAGTACGTTAGTTAGTCCGTTAGTATGGAGTTATCTGGGCAGTACTATTTCATCTAAATGTGACCTTGATGATGAAATCAATAGAAGGGTCAGTGTCGCAGCTGCCGCGTTTGGTAAATTTGATGCTAAAGTCTTTCGCTCACATGACTTCGGCACTTGATCGGCTTCCCTTTAAAAAATTGTCAATATCACGTACTTAATGATATATTATGTAACATTTTAAAAAGTAAAAGTTTTTAATAGTAACAAAAATAAGTATAACCGTAAATAAGTAAAACAACATCAAGTGTAAGAACTATCAGTGACAGTAGTGAAGAGATATAATTTTTTTTATAAGTAAGAAGTTTTTTGCTCCGGCTTCCCTTTTTTAGACATCCACCCTTCGCCACTGTTGCCTTGTAATACGGGTTATAACCACCTGGGCTGGATGCAGCAAATTGGAAAATATAAATTTTCAAGCTTTCCACCATCATACAGCCGTTTTCTAATGGTTGCTAGAAATTTCTCCAAGAAATGAGGGACAAATTATGGTACGAATATGCCTCTGGGTTTAATATCCGGTACTCAATCGTTTAAAAAAAGTTAAGCAGAAACTTCACTCGCAGGGTTCCGTGTTGGTTGGTTGCAGAAATTGATTTTATTCATAAAATATTCAATTAATTATCTTAAATAACCTTTACATTTCGCTTAAGCATTCATGATTTTGCCGTTTACCAAGAATAAATGTGACCTTCGTTAACCGACAACTACCTATTTAAGTTATTCAATAAAACCAGATCCGTTATCCAGCACTATCCAGCTGTTTGTCGGTTTCATGGAAACGGTTGTTGTTAGTTGATCGCGGAAGCCAGTGAAAAGATGAACTTTTAGGTACGGTATTAAAATAAACCTATATATGTGCTATTCTAGACTATAATTTATTTAGCTATGAAATTTGAGTGGAGTAGTTTTTGCGTGAACAACAACACACTGCCGCTTGGAAGTGCGGCATTGTCTGGTTGGTGGTCACTAACCACGGTCGAATACGCTAAAAGCTACCAGGACAAAAAAAAAACCGTTTCTGTTTCAAATAATTTTACCTATGATTCTAAGATAATGACTACAAATGCTTTTTAATCACAGTTAATTACGAATCATCTAAGGAATCATAAATTATCTTAAATCCGGGCACAAAGGATTTTGATTACAGTGAAACGTGTTTAAAAACGCTATCATCTTTAATGGGAGTTTGCAAAACTCTTGTGGAACCCTAATTTATTATCCGATGAACAAAGGGTGCGTGGGAAATTGCTTCCCGAATCAAAAGCTTTTCATTAAGTTACTCGAGTTTTTAATCGAGAGCTTGTCTCACACAAAATCTGTGGTTTGATCTAAAGGAATAACTTATTTATCACAACAAAATCTTCAAATAATTGTACTCCGTATAAAACTGTCGAACCCTGTATGTAGGAAATATTATCATAGTATAAGGCAAATCCAGTAGTCTAACGTAGTTTGCAAAATGTCGCTTCCATTTAGACATTACGTCACTCGCGATGAATGTCACTTACCTTTTTAACCACTGAAAAAAAGAGGAGTGATGCGAAAAAAAAATTGGTTGTTTGTAAAGTAGGTTTACGATCGAGATGTTTACGTGATAACGTCTTATTCGAAAACTTAACCGCACGAGAAAATCTCCATTCGTTTGTATGCCGCTAGAGTGAGAGAGACGGAAGATCGGTCCACTCACTTGAACGCTATGCCAGCCTCCGCTCGTGAGGATTCCGCGTGACAAGTTTCACGGAATGACTGGCAGCGCTCGAGATGAGACGGGAGATCGGTCCGTCTCTCTCTCGTTATACCTGCGATCGCGCTCGTGAGGTTTTGGTGTGACACAAGTTTCTGAACATGTCACCCGACTAAAACGATTTTAAAGACGTTATCACGTCAATAAATAGGTGACGACCAACAATTTTATAATAACCTCTATTGACCTCCGCGTAAAAGTTTGAGAGATATTTGCGGAAAACTAATTTTCTTGACCTTTTGACCTTTACAACTTTTTAGCTGGCACGATTTCAATATTGATTTTTCACTTATTCATGTCAACATCTTAATAAAGGTGTGTAGCAAATTTCGACTCTCTAGGAATTTTTCCGCGGACTGGAGTTTAAAATGCCTAAAATGAACGGACTTGTGGCTTTTTCAGCTATCGGCTATTTGTGTTTTTAACAGTTTTACTAAACAAAAAAAACCCAAATGAAGGCAAAGAATTATGCGAAGGTTATTATCGAAACTGATTCTATTTTGGATTTGTTTCTCTATTCGAACATAAACGAAATGCGTACTCCCGAAAGAATCAAATCATAAATCGAGATCGTGAAGTGTGTTATTAGCGTCATTATGTACGGTTCAGTACGTAATGATAAGTGCGAGTATTTTCTAATTAGTAACATTTTTACTGACTTTTCGTTATTCTGTTCTTTTTAATTCGAAATTCTCGATCTAAGTTTCCAGTTAGTTCTATTCGCGCCAGTAGCCGCGTTTGGCGTTCGCTAGCGTGCGGGGTAGGATGCTTGATCTCTGCGTTTGGCTTCAAAAACGCTGAATACCGATGCAAAAAGTAGCAAGTGTTCTTCGGCTCTCGGAGCAGCGGTGGGGCAGCGGTACGGGCCTCACCTTAGAAATATGAGGTCGCGGGTTCGAATCCTGGTCGTGCCCACACATCTTTGGGTGAATTGTTTCATCGCCGCTGTTCAATATCGGTGAAGGAAAACATCGTTAAGAAACCGGCATGTCTAAGAACTAATCATTCGAAAACATGTGACATCCACCAACCCGCACTTGGCTAGCGTGTGTGGATTAAGGCCTAAACTTTCTCAACTCGTAAGATAGTTGAGAAAAGACCGAAAGGTTTGATGTGAAGTGAAGTGAAGTTCTTTGGCTCTTAGCTCACAGCTACATCGCGTTGGCGTCGACGTTAAACCGAAACAAGCTACATTGATCCCGAACTCGATGCTATCGGTAGTCTGAAGGTACCTAAGTCAAATGGTCCATTAAATCTAAAACTAGGTGAAGTTATAGTAAATATTCTAATACCGATTTAGCCTCGGAATTTGGTTAGTGACCAAATTTGTCATGCAATCCAGCAGTCCACAGGCGCTGTGGGATTTACATACAAATGAATAGCGTTATACATCTTTGCATAACGTAGTTCACAGATCTCTATTAGTTTACAGCTTTATTTAAGCTGACCACTTAAACTATTATATTGTTAACTATTATTTGGGGGCTGAGTCACCTTCGTCCGTGGGTATACACCTTTAATTGAATACCCACACGTGGTCCGCGGGTGGTGCAAATCAGGTGACAATCAACTGGTGGTAGGCTTCGGCCGTGGTTAGTGACCACCCACTAGACAAAGCCGCACCGCCAAGCGGCCTTGCCGTGTTCCGGTGCGATGTCTGGTGACACGATAAAGAGAGGATGGGTTGGAATTGTTGCTCATTTAAGGTTTCTAACCATATGGATGCTCATTCCACTGCCACCCTCTCACCGATAATCATTCGTAATCACGAGTGAATCGGTATACTAGGGTGGCGCATTCCATCGTAGACTACATCATTGCTTAACATCAGGCAAGTTGAAGTCAAGCGCCAGCCTATCGAATTAAAAAAATAAAACAACCTCGGCTTCACACGGGTGGTATAAGTACACAATTTTGAATAGGTATATTTAATAGAAGAATTCATTTTATTAAATAAAGAAAGCGGATTAAAGACTTGAAAACTATTGGAGGAGGCCTATACCCAATAAGGGTACTTATAACAAATTCACTGTATTCGAAATTATTATTTATTATTCTTTATTTATATATTTAATTAATTAATTATATTAAGTCGAAAGTCGAAAGTCTTCTTCCTATCCTTAGAAAAAGCAAGAAGCTTCTTTCTTCCATGGTACCCGTTATGGTATACCGAGCCGAACGTAGATACTCACTGGACTGGTCCATAAATTCAAAGTCACTCAGCGAGCTATGCAAAGGGCTATCGTAGTCTCGCTGATGGATCGAATACGCAACGAAGTGACCCGACAAAGAACTAAGGTAATCGACATAGCCTACCGGATTAGTAAGCTGAAGTGGCAGTAGACTGGTCATATCTGCCGCAGAACCAACAACCGCTGGGGCTGGGGTAAACGAGATCTTGAGTGGACATCACGAATTGGAAAATGTAGCTTAGGTAGGTTAGGTTAGACTAGGTCCTCAGATTAGGTGTAGTGACAATCTCGTCAGGGCGGCCGGCAAGAACTGAATGAAAAAAGCCGCGGGTCGTGCTCATCGGCATGCTTTAGGAGAGGCCTATGTCCAGCTGAGGACTAGAATAGGCTGATGATATTTAAGTTTTAGTTTTATTTAAGATACTTGCTTTTCACACTGCAGAACGTAGGTTCGATTTTCACACAAGTCAGACATTTATGTGATGAACAAGTCTGTTTGTCTTGAGTCCGGGTGTAATTATCTATAAGTATGTATTTAGACCAGAAAAGTATTTTAAGTGATATATTACCAGTTATGGAAACCATCCATAGTACAAGCTCTGCTTAGTTTGGGATCAGATGGCCGTGTGTTAATGCCCCACTATTTTACTATTTACAAACCTTGTTCTGACAATATGGAAAACAAAATAAAATGTCTTTTGGAGGGGACCCTGAAGATTGCTCTTGTTTGCATTATAAATATATTTATAAATATTTGCTATAACCGTAAGCCTATTGTATAAAAATGATCCTAGAAAAATTAAACATTTGTCTGTAAAGGCGTGCTTGATGCTCATATTAAAACAAAAATAGGCTTATTATTGGTTGAGAGCAATAACTCCTTTTCATTAGCCTTAACTATATCTACTTACAGGCCGGCGGCGTGGTCGGTAAGATACTTGCTTTTCACGCCGCAGGTCGTGGGTTCGATTCCCACCCGAGACAAACATTAATGATGAACATTTGTGTTTGTGTCGAGTCTGGGTGTAAATATCTATTATATGTATATATTTACAAAAGAAAAGTATTATATGTATAGTATATATACTATATATACTACTGGTATATATACCAGTTATCTGGTTTCCATAACACAAGCTCTGCTTAGCTTGGGACCAGATGACCGTGTGTGTTAATGTCCCAGAATATTTATTTATTTATTTATTTATATTTTTTTTATCGAATCTTAAAATTTCGCAATGGGACGCCACGGGCTCGAGATTAGACATTTAACTAAGTAGTATAAAAGTTTAAAGACATAGAAAAACAAAACATATCATCCTTATCTTACTAATATTATAAATGCGAAAGTAACTCTGTATGTTTGTCTGTCGCGGTTTTATATCGAATCTACTGAACATTTTGTATGGAGATAGGCTAAAATTCGGGGAAGGACATAGGATAATTTTTATCCGACTGCGCAAAAAGAGGTTAATGGTTTAACGCGATAACCGACATACGCACGGGTAGAGCTTCGGTCTTAAAGCTATTATACCATAATTTAAAAAAATAGAACCGTCAGAAGTTCACGACATTTTCTCAATATAAAAAAATTCAAAACACTTCCACACCAGAACTAATCTCAACACTGCGAGATACCTTGTTACCCGAAATAAATACGTTTAAACATTCCACGGATCCCTATTTGCATTATTAAATTGACAAAGCGCGCGGTCCTAGCCCAACATCCTAGCAGTAGTAGGCAGTAAATTATTCAACGACTTGAATACTTACTTATTGTAAGTCTTTTTTATACTTCATATAAAAACTACAGACTCAAAATAGCGGGATAAGACACTACAACGGGACAATGAGTCACTACATAAGAATCGTGTAAATAGGGGCAACCGTGTTGAGGACACAGTATTTTCTTAAATTTACGCGAATATCACACATTGAAATAAAATTACTTTGTAACGGATTAATTAAAATCTAAAATATTCGAGATCTATAATAAACCACGATAAAATCTATATATATAGATATATATATATATATGTCGGCGCAATATATATAAAAATCAATTGCTGTTCGTTAGTCTCGCTAAAACTCGAGAACGGCTAGCGGCTGAACGTATTTTTTTTATCTTGATCTTGAAATGTTCGTGGAGGTCTAGGAAAGGTTTAAAACGAAAAAAAAATCTCGAATAATTGCCGGGACAACCCTAAAAACAGCAGTCAACTGAGGCAATACGAAGTCTGCCGGGTCAGCTAGTCCGTTATAAAATAGTTTTAATTCAATGGGTGTATTTAATTCGCGTAAATTTTAGTAAATAGCATATTAAAACTTAAATATTACCTCTAAATGAATAAATGATTTGATTTATTAGTGGTGTGTAATATAATATATATGAACAAATATTGATACATTTATATTTAATATGGAAACTAAATGTACTTATACGGCCCCAAAAATACTTATGATCATTTACCCCGCTTTATCAAAATAACTGTCTGCGCAAGATAGTTGGGACACACGAAATTGCGGTTTTGAACGATTCTATAACTCGTCCTGGGTCCACTTGGGTCTATTATGTAGCTATCGAATAAAATGTAATCGCCTGAAGGTAATTTCCTTGTTTTTTGCTTACACCGGTAATATTTTGGAAGATTAAGTTTTAACCGCTTGGCCTTAATATTCTTAATCGATAAAATATTCGCTTCATTCGCTTCAATCCTTTTTTTAGTGTCTCAACTATCTCACGAGTTGAGAGAGTTTAGGCCACACACGCTGGCCAAGTGCGGGTTAGTGGATATCATATGTCCTCGAATGATTAGTTCTTAAACATGCCGGTTTCTTCACGATGTTTTCCTACGCCGATATTGAGCAGCGGAGATGAAACAATCCACACAAAAAGTGTGGGTGCGACTGGGAATCCAGCCATGACTTTATATTTCTAAAACGACCTTACACCGCAGCGCAACCGCTGAATCATAAATGCCCGATTTTTCGTGTCCAGTTCGACCGCGCGGCCATAGCGTTTTTTTTTAAAAAAAACCATGTCAATTTTTTGTAAAAATTTGTCAAAGTTGATTCCCAAAACCATAAATTTGTCAAAGATACGGTTAAAAAGTTATAAGGGTTTGAACATGGCCGCGCCATTGAAACGCGGCGAACCGCGCGGCCACTGAGATCTTTAAAACTAAGCCTTGTAGAGACCTGAAATTTACGCAAATGCAAGATTTAATTTGTAAAAAATTTGTAAAAATATAAAAAAAATACTCAGGTTTATAGTTTAAGAGCTATAACACTAAAACCGAATGGCCGCGCCATTGAAACGGTGGAGAAAACGCTATCGCCTGTATCTCGCTGAAAAAAAATCGCAGAGGTGTGTAGTTTATTGTAATTACCCAGATTTGAATTTGTCGAAACTAGGAAAAATACAACAAAAAATCCTAGGTTTATATTTCAGGAGCTATAAGACTAAAACGATATGGCCACGCCATCGAAACGGTGAATAAAACGTTATTTCGCCTGTATCTCGCTGAAAAAGCATCGCAGAGGTCTGGAGTTTTTTGTAATACCTAGATTTTAATTTGTCAAAACTAGTAAAAATACAATAAAAATTCTTAAGGTTATATTTCAGAAGCTGTAGAACATTATCAGTATGTGGTGCGATAGGGTGACCATGTCTTATTGTTTACAGAATACTTTCTACTTATTGTTACAGAAATTATAATTCAAGGATTCTAAATAAAATTAAAATGAAACCATAAATATAAAAACAATTATGTTTATTGCTTGAAAAGTCAATAATACAGTTACAGTCCGCGTGGACTTACGAAAAACTAGCCCTAAGATTGGTTTAAATGACGCAACTCCGCCCCTAAGCTATGTGATTGGTAATGCACACTATTGCATCTCACACGCGCCACCCCCGCGCGCCTCCGCAGGTCAGTGCGACGCGTACAGCCGTTAGTACTTATTATTCTGTGGTACAGCGACGTAAGCGTAAGAGTTTCGTTATCAGTGTGTCGTTGTGATGTTAACACGATAAAAAAGTGATCTACTGATTATTAAAATGTTCAGTTCGTGTGTAATTACGATTAGAACATTTGAAATGATTGTAAATCATTTTGATTCCACATATTTAAAAATGTGGAATCAAAATGATTTACAATCATTTCAAATGTTCTAAGTTAAGTTCTAATTACCTATATGATTTAATAAAACATTAAATAATAATAATCCAGCCTATTATTGTCCCACTGCAGGGCAAACATTATATATTATTATTATTTTTGTTAGTTATTAGATAGTTTTTAGTATTTCATATAAGTTCATATACATAAGATTGTAAATATTTCATAGTAAAATATCTTAACTACACGGTCATCCATACAAATAAAGAGAGAGCTCTAACATAATCATAAAATATTTAAATGCAACATACCTTAATCACTTCTGCTGAATTGTTTACATAATTTACCGAACTGACGTTACACCACAGTACAACACTTAATCGTAATTACACACGAACTGAACATTTTAATAATCAGTAGATCACTTTTTTATCGTGTTAACATCACAACGACACACTGATAACGAAACTCTTACGCTTACGTCGCTGTACCACAGAATAATAAGTACTAACGGCTGTACGCGTCGCACTGACCTGCGGAGGCGCGCGGGGGTGGCGCGTGTGAGATGCAATAGTGTGCATTACCAATCACATAGCTTAGGGGCGGAGTTGCGTCATTTAAACCAATCTTAGGGCTAGTTTTTCGTAAGTCCACGCGGACTGTAACTGTATTATTGACTTTTCAAGCAATAAACATAATTGTTTTTATATTTATGGTTTCATTTTAATTTTATTTAGAATCCTTGAATTATAATTTCTGTAACAATAAGTAGAAAGTATTCTGTAAACAATAAGACATGGTCACCCTATCGCACCACATACTGATAATGTTCTACAGCTTCTGAAATATAACCTTAAGAATTTTTATTGTATTTTTACTAGTTTTGACAAATTAAAATCTAGGTATTACAAAAAACTCCAGACCTCTGCGATGCTTTTTCAGCGAGATACAGGCGAAATAACGTTTTATTCACCGTTTCGATGGCGTGGCCATATCGTTTTAGTCTTATAGCTCCTGAAATATAAACCTAGGATTTTTTGTTGTATTTTTCCTAGTTTCGACAAATTCAAATCTGGGTAATTACAATAAACTACACACCTCTGCGATTTTTTTTCAGCGAGATACAGGCGATAGCGTTTTCTCCACCGTTTCAATGGCGCGGCCATTCGGTTTTAGTGTTATAGCTCTTAAACTATAAACCTGAGTATTTTTTTTATATTTTTACAAATTTTTTACAAATTAAATCTTGCATTTGCGTAAATTTCAGGTCTCTACAAGGCTTAGTTTTAAAGATCTCAGTGGCCGCGCGGTTCGCCGCGTTTCAATGGCGCGGCCATGTTCAAACCCTTATAACTTTTTAACCGTATCTTTGACAAATTTATGGTTTTGGGAATCAACTTTGACAAATTTTTACAAAAAATTGACATGGTTTTTTTTAAAAAAAAACGCTATGGCCGCGCGGTCGAACTGGACACGATTTTTCACAACTACTTAGCAAAGTAATGTCTTAGATTTACGCTAATATCACACATTGAAATAAAACTACTTAATAACGGATTTCATTGCGGTATATTTTAGATTTTAGATCTCGACGTTTCAAAGTCTTTTCAGACTTCATGGTCACGGGTGGACTGAGGTATTTGACGTCCACAAATATTACTCACAATTATTGGCAAACACGCTGGCCACCCCGTACTTGGCCAGCGTGTGTGGATTAAGGCTTAGGCCTTCTCTTAGGCTTAGACTCTCTCAACTCGTAAGATAGTTGAGAGGAGACCCGTGCCCAGCAGTGGGACACTAAAAAGGGTTGAAGTGACCTACAAACATTATTATTTAAATTGCTTTCCGATTTAAGCAAACTGAGCTCACAGTATCTTGAATTCTGAGTTGATTTTGCTTGAGTTTTGTTACAAGTAAATTAAGTACTGGGTCCCAAGCTGGTGATATATTCAAACCATTTTCTCTGTTAAAATTAGGATGTTTTTTTTTAATTTCAATAGCTTCGCGGATCATTCTTGGTAGGAACCGGTTTACTTTAACAAGAACCTGTGTTGAAATAAAACTACTTTTTAACGGATTTTATAGACTAAGACTATAAGACTTTAAAAGGTCGGGATCTAAAATCTAAAATAAACCGCGATAAAATCCGTTATAAAGTAGTTTTATTTCAACTATTAATATTAATGATACAGCCAACCTTTACATACCATTTATTGTACAACGATATTAATTAATCATAAGAAAATAACCGACAAAATTATGAAAGGTTTTTACAATATATTGAAATATTTCCTACAAAACTTTTCAAACTAATATGTATGTACTACAGACACTTTCTATACTAATTTCTGACACTTCAGCCCCTACCCAACATAGTCTGAATAAAATGAATCAATCATCTAGCCAATACAAGTTTTCACACTTTTTTCTTGTAACCACACAAAAATGATCCTTATCACTTTACTATTATGTTCTAGTTTTGTAAAAATAACACCGGATTATGTCATTGGCCATTGAACCACATAATTGCTTGGAAAGTCAACTTCTAAGTTTGTAAAATGTTCGGCAAAGTTGAAAAAGTGTCCAGTCATGTTGGACGTTGATTATTGAGGAAAATCTATTGAATTAGCTACGGGCGCTATCAGATGACGGACGATCACGCGTTCGGACGTGACAACGTGTCGAGCAGCAGTGGCGCAGTGGTATGGACCTCGCCTTAGATATATAAGGTCACGGGTTCGAATCACAATCATACCCACACATCTTTGTGTGAATTGTTTCATCACCGCTGCTCAATATCGGTGAAGGAAAACATTGTGAGGAAACCGGCATGTCTAAGAACTAATCATTCGAGGATATGTGAAATCTACCAACCCGCACTTGGCCGCGTGTGTTTATTAAGGCCTAAACTCTCTCAACTAGTAAGATAGTTGAGAGGAGATCCGTGCCCAGCGGTGTGACACTAAAAAGGGTTGAAGTGAACGTGTTGAGTTGTATAAAAATACACGGCGAGTTCATAGGGCCGCGGTCACCAAATAAACCTCATTACCTTTGCATCTCGATGAGACACAAAATAACACCACAGAAAGCTAATCAATATTACAGCAATGATTACAGCACCTTCCTAATCACAAATATTCACAAAATGTTTGGATCAAAATAGATCTCTTTTTATGCGAATAAATTCGGTTTGCACAAACCACGTGCTCACCCAACCGACCTCATAGACATTGTCCCCCGCTAGGTTCTCTTAGTAGTCTGTGATTGTCCCCTGATGTAGCAATGACAACCACAGACAAGCAACCTGAGTGACGTTGACGTCTTGTTAGTTTCACAACTGACAGGTCTTATGCTATCACAAGTGACTGAAGTGACACCTAACCGTCTGTTTCGGCAGCAGCTTGCTTCGTTGAAATAAAACTACTTTTTAACGGATTTTATCGCGGTTGATTTAAGATTTTAGGTCCCAACGTTTCAAAGTCTTTTCAGACTTCATGTTCACGGGTGGACCGAGGTATTTGACGTCCAAAAATATTAATCACAATTATTACTGACTACCTCCAAACATTGATATTTAAGTTGCGTTCCGATTTAAGCAAACTGAGCTCACAGTGTCTTGAATTCTGAGTTGATTTTGCTTGGGTTTTGGGACAAGTAAATTAAGCACCGGGTCCTAAGCTGGTGGTATACTAAGCTTGCTACGTTTAAAGGTACGCTGTGACAGAAAAGCTACTGTTCCAAAGCAAAAATTTGTCTGTGAAATTACCCATTATGAATTACCTTCCTGTGTTTAGAAGATAACAATATAATAGAATGTTTTTTGACGCCCAGCTTTAGATTTTAAGTCCGCCCTTTTAAGTTCTAATTCATAATAGCAACCCACCCCGACATAGCGCGGGTACAAATTAACATCATTCATTTTTTTTATTCTTCGATAGGCTGACGCTTGACTACAACTTGCCTGATGTTAATCAATGATGTAGCTTACAATGGAACGCTCCAGCTTAGTATACCGATTCACTCGTGATTACGAATGATTATCGGTGAGAAGGTGGCAGTGGAATAAGCCTACATATAGTTAGAAACCTTAAAGGAGCAACAATTCCGACCCACCCTCTCTGCATGGTGTCACCAGACATCGCACCGGATCGATTCTCGATCGATCGATCATTGGCGGTGCGGCTTTGTCAGGTGGGTCGTCACTAACCACGGCTGAAGCCTACCACCAGTTGATTGTCGCCTGATTTTAACTACCCAGGGACCACGTGTGGGGATTCAATAAAAGGTGTATACCCAAAACTTTCTCGTGGATCACTGCGTGAAAATCCTTTCAGTAGTTTTGGAGTTTATCGCTAACAAACAGCAAAAGCGACTTCATTTTTAACTAGACATGTAAATATATTGATATACCTCACTTCGACCCTTTTTAGTGTCCCACTAATGGGCACAAGCTTCTCTCAAGGCCTTAATCTACACACACTGACCAATTGCGGGTTAGTGGATGTCACATGTCTTCGAATGATTAGTTCTTAGACATGCTGATTTCCTCAGGATGTTTTCCTTCACCGGTATTGAGCAGCGGCGATGTTTAAATTCACACAAAGATGTGTGGGCACGATTGGGAATCGAACCCACGACTTTATAAATCTAAGGCGAGGCCCGTACCGCTGCACCAACGCTTTTTTTTAATAAGTATCTGTCTAGCAATGTCTTAGAATTACGCGAATATCACACATTGATATAAACTACTTCATCACGGGTGGATAGTCCACCAGTGACCATGAAGTTTGAAAAGACTTTGAAACGTCGGGATCTAAAATATACCACGATAAAATACGTTTTAAAGAAGTACCTATCTAATTTATATAATTGTAACCTTATCAGAATTGAAATGATTATAAATGATAATTATTTCAATTCTGATAAGGTTACATAACTATATTCGAAACTATACAACACATGTCACTGTTTACATATTAAAAACCTTTTTTTCCCTAGGGAAAATCCTTTATGGATCCCCCCGCCCTGAGTGGGATTTGGTATGTGGGATTCCCAAGGGTACCCACTAAAACCCCCCGGGTTTTCCATCCCACACTTAAGCCAGGGGTCGCGATATTAAAAACCTACCCCAGCATAAAACTACATAAAAATAATGTATTCCTTTTAAGACATGTAAGATTTTAAACCAACACAACATTACGTTTTACTCTGATCCATCTATAAGTCTAATGTGGATTTCAAACAAAAAGACTGAAACATTTCTGGCTTATAAAAATGTTATTTGCCTTTCATGTTAACACAAAGTAAGTTTGTTTCCGTATTTGAGTAAAGTGCTCAAATGTGTTCCAAAAGGAAGTACTACCGAGTACAGGTCCAGTTAAAATGTTGAAAGTACTAGAGTACTTACCTAAGGGCCTCACTATACTAGCAATTTTTTGGCGAGTATAAAACGAGGCGACTACTCGAGCTAATTACATGAGCTACAGTCACGTAGCAAGCTCGCGTGAATGTCATTGTTGACGCCATTTTGTAGAATAGGTGCAAACATATTTTTTAAGTTCGGCCCACGGTACAGCTGTTTTTTTTTTAATTGCACTGTATTTTTCAACTTGACGTTAGCAGAATCACTGTCAAAGACGGTAGACGCCAAATATTTTTAAAAAGTAAAGTTAAATGAAGTGATACTTTTGACATTACATAACAATGAAAAGTTAAATGAATGATGAGACGCATACTGACCTTTTCAGTAAAATTAAAAAGTTACGTGTAGTTTATGCGATTTCTTTGTTTTAATTGAATCCCCACACGTGGTCCCCGGGTGGTGCAAATAAGGTGACAATCAACTGGTGGTAGGCTTCGGCCGTAATAAGTGACCACTCACCCGTCAAGCGGCCTTGCCGTGTTCTGGTGCGATGTCTGGTGACACCATGCAGAGAGGATGGGTCGGCCTTTAAGGTTTCTAACCATATGAGGGGCTCATTCCACTGCCACCGATAGTCATTCGTAATCACGAGTGAATCGGTATACTAGGCTGGCGCGTTCCATCGTAGACTACATCATTGCTTATCATAAGACAAGTTTTAGTCAAGCACCAGCCTATTGCAAAATAAAAAAATCAACCACTGATTGGACTCACTTAGGAATCGTTTAATCGCCAGTGTGGTAAGGGCCTAACGTCGCTAGAAAAGAGCAAATGGCTTAGTAAGAGGCTTTATGGTGCGTGAATATGTGACGAAATCTGACTTCTATCTGGATTTTAGATGTAAGCTATACCAACCAAGGTAGAAACTGACTTAACATTTTCCTAGGTACTTACTATTTCTAGTGTGTTTGTAATTTTTAAGTATCTATAAGTCCTCTTGGTAAAGGATTACTTTGTGAAGACACTCTACATTTTATGAGATGATCGTTCAAAATATGCTGTTTATTAAAAAAAATATATTCTGGGACATTAACACACCCGGTCATCTGGTCCCAAACTAAGCAGAGCTTGTGTTATGGAAACCAGATAACTTGTATACACTATACATATTGTTGTGAATTCGTTGCCGGCATCTCTGTTTCCCAATAGCTATAATTTACCTGTCCTCAAGTCACGAGTGTATCGGTATTAAGTAAGCGCGTTCCATCGTAGACTGCAACATTGCTTCACATCAGGCGAGTTGTGGTCAAGCGCAAACCTACTTTAAGATTAAATAAAAACTATATGTATATATAAAATATTTATCTTTTGTAAAATATACTTATATATAATAGAAATTCTGTATATATAAAATATTTATCTTTTGTAATATATACTTATATCTAAAAGAAATTCACACCTAGACTCGACACAAACACAAATGTTCATCACTAATATTTGCCTCGGGAGGGAATCGAACCCACGATATACGGAGTAAAAAGCAAGTATCTTACCGACCTCGCCACCGGCCGATAACAAACTTAATTATTAAAATGAGTTGAAATTATATTACTATGAGTTCATTTGATTGTATTGAATATCTAATCACAAATAGATAGGTAAGTATTGAAATATAAATGAAATAAAACTATAAATGTTGATTTTAATAAACAAACAAAATTCGGTTTCATAAATTATTCACTCAGTCAATTTTAGAACGGTTTCAAACTAGCGTTTTATACGAGCGTATAAACGCGTTTATTACAGTGCGTATTGACGCATATTGAAAATATGATCTCATTACTGTTGAAATTTGCAGTTACCGAATCAAGCGATCGATAAGGATCCTTTCCTAGCAGCACAAGGAGAGGCTGTTTGCATATATCTCGGTACATTTTGCAAGAAAAAAATTGATGTAGCGTCTACTGTAATCTCACGTGCTACAATATGATGTAATTTCTACATGTGTGTTTTGTTTAAAAGTGGAAAGACCGCGTCAAAAGCCCCACGTCAGGCTATTAAAGCACGATATGAAACGCGCGTGTAATTGCGTATAACAAAACAAGCTCAACAAATCGCTAGTCTGAAACCAATTCTACTTCATAAACTATGTTTTATGCAACCAGACTTAATTAAAACTTTTTCAAATGTTGATCCTAAGCTAACCGTGGCGATGGCCTAAACAAATGAATTCGCATTAACTTCGTTTTCTTATTATACATTTTCTAACTATTTATTCAGAAATATTAGGACAGGCTAATGATATTTCGAAGTAAACTCACAAAGACAATACTAATAGACTTTAGTAGGGGAGAGTGCGATGAAAGAGCCAGGCATTGAACGAGCTGATAATATGATTTTTCTAACTTACCTATTTTTTTTTTACTTAATTTTTTTACTAAGCTAAACTTGATAATTGAAATAAAACTACTTTTTAACGGATTTTATCGCGGTTTATTTTAGATCCCGACGTTTCAAAGTCTTTTCAGACTTCATGTTCACGGGTGGACTGAGGTATTTGACGTCCAAAAATATTAATCACAATTATTACTGACTACCTACAAACATTATTATTTAAGTTGCGTTCGATTTAAGCAAACTGAGCGCACAGTGTCTTGAATTCTGAGTTGATTTTGCTTGGATTTTGGTACAAGTAAATTAAGCACTGGGTACCAAGCTGGTGGTATATTCCTACCATTTACTCTGTTAAAATTAGGATGCTTTTTAGTTTTAATAGCTACAAGAACCTGTGTTTTATCAAATCTCAGGTAATGGCTGGGGCCTTATGAGCTCAGTTAGCTTAAATCGGAACGCAACTTAAATAATAATGTTTGAAGTGAATCCAGCCTGACGTTTTACGGTTCAACTGCTCAGTGTTTAACACTAAACCAGGCTATGAACTAAATAATAACTTCGTGAAACAGAATATCTGCATGGATCATGTTTGACTTAGGACTTGGTGATTGATCGATTCTATTAACTAACAGAATTCTATATTAATCTCGATTATCTCGAACGTTTTATCTTAATTCCTTATATGAATACGTTATAGTTGGTTACCGAAAATCGCAATGTTGGTTGAAAGCATTTCAGAATATATTATTGGAATTAAAAATTCAACAGGAAACTTTATTAGGCGAACCCTAGTCATGAACTATGGAATATTTCACAATATATGGCGTTTAATTAGAGCAAAGATGGCGCAGTGAGCAGCTGTAGTGCAGCAGTATCGGCCTAAACTTTGAAATAAAAGGTCGCGGGTTCAATCTCCGGTCATACCCACACATCTTTGTGTGAATTGTTTCATCGCCGCTGCTCAATATCGGTTAAAAAATCGTTAGGAAACCGGCGTATCTCAGAACTAAGCATTCGAGGACATGTGAAATCCACCAACCCGCACTTGGCTAGCGTGTGTGGGCTAAGGCCTAAACTCTCTCAACTCGTAAGATAGTTCAGAGAAGACCCACAGCAGGACACCGAAAAGGGTTCAAGGAAAGGCAATCAATCACGTTGGGAAATATAAGTATATGGAAATCCTTTATCCGACTCCCCAAAAAAGGAAGGTAACGTTTTAATGTATCTAATACGGGGTAGTCCACGACGTAGTAACAATTTAAAAAACGGTGGTACGAGGTTCACTAGGACCGCTAGTTTATAATAATATACTTACTCAAAAAGGATGCAGCATTCTATGCAACCAAATCTAGCTAGAAAGTTCCACAAATAATAATTTTCACATATGTTAAAGTTGTATAAGTCAATTTAAAGTTTACATAATGTGTAAAACTTGTGCGCTGCACGAAGTTGTGTTCATATAGAGCTAGTGCATACTATACTTAAGCACCTTTCTCACCAGTCGACATCTATATATCAACTAGGCACATACGTACGCATGCACGCACGCACGCTCGCATGCACGCACTATCTCAGCAAACGTCAATTGGTCTATATGTCTATGAAATGAAATGAAAATCAAATAAAATGAAATGGAAATTAAAAATAAATGAAATGAAATGAAAATATACTTTATTTTTTTGAGACGCGAATCTACATAAAAATAGTTCAATTTATTTTCGTACCATGCAGTGAATGACTGGCAACTTCTGAGAAACACTACCATAAAACTCAGTAGACTTTTTTCTTTTTTTAAATGAAGTAGGTATTTATATCTACTAACTACATTTTGTTCGTTTATTGTGGTTAAATATGGTCGCCAGACTGGTTTCACGACACTGTCTTGTTTTCTTTTCATTATAAATTCATTCATTTTTTTTCCGTGACCATGGAGGCGTAAACGCTTAATGTCGGTAAATCGACAATGAAATCTGTTTTAAATAAATTAAAATCTAACTTAAATGTAAACAGTAATCAAGTAAACCCTAAGCTTAAGAAACTTAATAGATGTGTTAGTATTTAGGTGTATGTATGTATTTAAAGTTATTTGTTGTGGGATATTAAACATGATGTTATGTTATACATTTGATGTCGATGATACTGTTGCCAGGTAAAACTCGAACGAGTTTTTGTGGCAATAGATTCAGGACCTACTGTATTAAGTATCTTTGTTAATTATTTTTAGCCCTGATCATACTACTGCTGAGCAAAGGACACACCTTCTACACAATACAATCTTGAACCTCTTCCATCCACCTACTCATGAAGTTCGTCCCGCCATATCCGTCTGGGTCTACATCGACGTCTTCTCGCTGGGTCGGGGCGCCAATAGGTCGCTACTTTTGCCTACATCTCGTTATTCATGCGACACAAATATAACTAATAGAACAGAAAAGAACGAAAGAAAAACATTTGTTTGACAAGACAGTACACACGAAATCAAATGATAAAAAAACACATTGAAAAAAAAAGTACATAAATAGACACAATTAAAAAGAAGAAATGTAGAGCATCGGTGGCTTAGCGGTACGGGCCTCGCCTTAGAAAAATAAGGTCGCGGGTTCGAATCCCGGTCATGCCTACACATCTTTGTGTGAACTGTTTCATCTCCGCTGCTCAATATCGGTGAATGAAAACATGTGAGGAAACTGGCATGTCTAAGAATTAATCACTCGAGGACATGTGACATCCACCAGCCCACACGTGGGACACTAAAAAGGGTTGAAGTGAAAAAGAAGAAAAGAAATAAAAAAACAAAGAGTAAGTGTGACCCATCAGTGTCAAACATGGACATTGCTCAGTAAACGCTGTGAGTGCCTACTAGAAGCGACCCACGGCACTGATTTTCAGCAAAATTGTCATGCATTACTGTCATCCGCTGGGCTAGAAACGCCTATATATAATCATACATAAGAAATGCCACTCTGTATAATGTGCGATCGCATTTAGTTTTGTATGCAAATTGTCTTACACGGCACCAAGTTATTGGGCTGACGTGTTTTACGAATCTTAAGCAGGATGGTGTTAGTTTAGATGTAAATTTTCTTTGGAAATTTTCACTAATATTTGGCAGTGAAATTCGGGGAGAGTTGTGAGTTTTACTGGGCCCCTAGACAAATTATTTAGCGTAGCGATAGCAAAAGTTCGTATAGAACAAAATATATGGGACTGACATCCACCTTCAAAATGTCACTTGTCAATTTTGTTCTTTTTGATCTTGCGTTTTCGCTTTACTAAGTAATTCGTTTAGGGGTACGATTTTAAAATATCTTCCAATGTTATTGAGGAGAGCTATAGCCTAAAATGTAGGAGATGCGGGCGAATCCTCCATTAGAAAGCTGAAGTTAAAATATTATACATGTAAATTATGTGTTTTTTCAGACACTTGCGTGAAGCATAGGCGGGTAGGTAATGCTTTATATCACCTGCCAATGAAATATTTAGGTACCTGCTATCAGATTGGAGCGGTGAACGTTAAAATGATTTCCCTTGGGCAACTTAACTTGTGTAGATAACGGTGTTTTAATTTTACTGGGATTCTGTTATGGGCAAAGTTTAATTTGTGGATGCAACATAACTGCAAGAGGTTCAGATAAATACTGACTTTCTTTTCTATTTCATTAATAGACTTCAAAAAAAGTGGAGGGTATATTTCTTTTTATTTAATTTCAACTCTATGTAGAAACGGAACGTTAGTGTAAGTTTAAATTACGTAGTAAGTTTAAGTAAAATTAAATGTCGTAAGGAGTGAATGAGATGGATGTATGCGGAAAAAAAGGAAGGGGAATCGGTTTGACAGGACGAGAGTTAAAGGACGTAAATTTATAGTTTGTAAAGACGTATATAAGGAAAAATAAAAGAAGCCTGAATTATTGAAGGAATCACGGATTTTATTGAAGGGCCATCCTATCCAATCCTACCACATCTATTAAGCTGATCTAGCCTCTTTTAACATTGGTCATGGTAAATTGGAACAGCTTGTGGAAAATAGAAGCCAGTGGAGGAAATATCTCAGCCCACTCGTGAACATAAAGTCTGAAAAGACTTTGAAACGTCGAGGTCTAAAATCTAAAATTATTCTTCCCGATCGCTTCGCCCTCAATAATAGAAAAGTACCTATAAATTAATGAATTAATTTATTTCTTACTTGTAGTAGGTCTCCTAGTCACT
Source organism: Meganola albula (assembly GCA_936450015.1). Taxonomy (NCBI): domain Eukaryota; kingdom Metazoa; phylum Arthropoda; class Insecta; order Lepidoptera; family Nolidae; genus Meganola; species Meganola albula. The sequence goes on along the minus strand of OW388155.1, from coordinate 2,335,928 downwards.
CAGGCGGCACATAAGTTTAACTCAGTAAAAAGAAAAAAGGAATTGTATTCTGAGCTTATATTTATCTGTCATTCGTTTCTTATGTCATGACAGGCGTCATAACGCTCTTAAAACTATTTTTTTTATAAAACTATATTTTAGTGGTTTTCACATGTTAAAAACCAAAATAATTACAATCGAACGTCGCTTACAGGTAAGCTAGTTTGATTTCTAAATAAACCGCGATAAAATCCGTTAAAAAGTAGTTTTATTTTAAATGTTGTCCTTCAATATAGAATATCAACATTACTTATCAGTTTAAAAATTCCACGTAACTTGTAACTGAGTTAAGTCGAAATGTAAAAGTTTGGAACATGCTCTGAATAATTGAGGGTTGTTATCAGCGTCACATCTGACAGGTGACACAAAGTCTCCGATTGGATAGCAAAAACTCTGATTTTACCGAAAAGCAAAGTTAAGTATTGAAAAGTTTATTTTAATGTAGCCTTCAAACGCGACTTTAACCTATACAGAAAGCTTCCTAAGGATATTACCGGTATATAATAGTATATTAACAACATATCGTTACGCCGGTATTATCCGAAGGTGTAGGCAGAGGCGAATATTACCTACTTTTTGCTGGCTATGTTTAGGTCATAATTATTACGTATGTACACACTCCTAGATGTGTAATTTTTGAGTTATATACTATAGTATAGCTTGGGCCAATGTTGTTAGAGTTGTATTTAACTTGCAAGTTCATAGCCTACTTTAGACAGCAGCAATAGACGACGTGTCGCTACGACCTTTCTGTGTATTTCTATGAAATACAAACCGCAGCTAGCAACACGTCTCGCGTTGGATTCGGGAACAGTTTTAGATTAGTACCTAATGGAAAATATTTTCGGCCAGCGTGTAGAGATTAATGCCTAAACTTTCTCGAAGACCTGTGCCCAGCTGTGGGACACTAAAAAGGGTTGAAGTGAAACTAGAGGCTAACTTTTCTACAACTAACTTAATTGTATCTAATATCAATATAAGAACAATTTACACTGAACATTACAAATATCTTTGTTATTGACATTAATAAGACAGAAAGCATCAAACTATTTCAATGACTCGATTTCCATTGTTACAAAACTGCTGAAAACTATTTGTTTTTGTATTACAGTAAAGTAATATTCCTTGTTAAAAGTTTGGTAAGTGACAGGTGCCAGGCCCAGGATTGACCTTGACGGGAGCAATTCTGAGATGCTGAGGATCAGTCGGACAACCCTTGAGGTCTTGTATGTCATTTTTGATGTAAACATTCTGATGTTATTTGTATATGAAGAAATCTATATACCCCGATCGAAATACACATTCACTCTTACGCTGCCCGCAAACGGCCAATTTATCCGCCGATTTTATTACTTGATACAAAACTCAAGGCCATGGATTGAGTCGGTCAAAAAATCGGTCGTGGTCAGGAAGCCTTACCATTATTCATAACCACCTAAAAATTTACCGGAAATTTCATGTTAACACCCATGAATTTATGGGATAAAAACCAATTTTTGCGAAGTCCTATAACTTTTTTTTACTACAATTGGATCTATGATGTCGGCATGCAGCCATGTGGAATGTGATAATTCACACGTGGGTCTATTCTTAAGGATCAGATTGAGATGAATCGTAGCTAAAAACGAGGCAACGTCAAAAATTTGATCATGGCGGATACTGTTAACTAACATGGATAATTGTTCAAAAATATTTTCTCAAGAATGTAAGTTATCATCATGCTTAATAATAAATGAAACTTTAAGCTATTACATTTGTTTTATATGGAAACCACTGACTAGATACCTATTAGACATTACTTTATTCAAATATTCTGTGAAGTTGAAATCATTAAAAGTTGGAATCGAGGAAGATAGCTAACTTTGATTGGTCCGTTCCAGTTCTTGTCTTTGAACGGACCAATCAAAATTGGAATGTGGTAGGATTATATGCAGTGGTATGACATAAGTTGGTGAGCGCGGAATCCAGTTATGGGTCTTTAAGCATCAGATGCCGTACAACAACAGCTTAAAGCAGTGTCAGGGAACGTGACCTTTAATATTTTAGTCTGGCAACACTATCTTAATAATTTCTGATTTGTCAAAAATATGTGAAAGGAATCGGTTGTAGCTTTTTACTTTTACTTAATTAATATTGTAGATGTGCTAAATACATGGTCATACGAAAGAAAATGTTATATTAATCATTAACCAGTATTTTCGCTCGAGATCCGTCACAAGCAGTTTTGTTGGAGTTGCGAAATTTATTTATTGATAGATTTACCTACAATTGTTACACAAATACATAGAAAAAATACAATTATTACATATGACCATAGGTACAATATTTAGCGCTAAACACAGCAAGCAAAAACAATTAAAAGTCTACATAATACCGCTATATAATGTGTTCTCTTCCGTACAACTGCTTTAATAATACTATACGGTGGTGAAAACAAACCTATTGACTTCAAAAATTGCACACACAAAAAAAAAACTAATTTTGGTACAAGTAGAAACTATTTCGTTCCTACTTGTACCAAAATTGTCACACATGTGCCATAAATTGTGTACTTATAGTTAACTCGTAAAAAATAAGAATAAATCTTATAAAGACCCCTGTTACCACCAAATGCTATTGGTTAATTGATTCAGGCCACGTGACTAACGGCCTACAAAACAATCGAGTGGCGCGCGACGTGCGATTTTGGTGATTATTTGGTACTCGTATTTTGGGCAAGTGTTGATAAGTATAAATATTGTATAAACTCCAGGAAGCCATCGGCAATATGAAGGGTTTGCTAGGATTCCTCCTGGAACTGGGCTGGCAATAGCGTCGCCAGCACAATCTCGCAAAAAAAGGGGAATATAAGAAATGTCAAGTTGCGAAAAAAAGCCTGCTCCAAATTAAACTAAAATAATGTATGCCATTGTAATCGTCAAAAGATGGGTATCGGGGAATATAGTAAATTTTTATTGATTAGTTCAAAACTAGCTTATGGTCGGACATTATGCAGTGATAAAATAAAAGTTCGGCGAGCGCGAATACCCAGTTACGCGGTGTCTTTAAATTTTTAGTCGGTGGGTTTGACATAGCGCTGACATAAATAAATAATAAATAAATAAATGTTCATTCTTGTTACCGGGATCATTTTTGTTAGTAACATAAACTTCATCTATTTTAGTAAATCCTTATTTCCTTACTTGTAAGTATTTTAAAGGGAAAGTAACTCTGTCTGTCTGTTACACACAGAAATAGCTTCTTTTTAACCTAAAATAGGCTTGCGCTTGACCACAACTTGCCTGATGTGAAGCAATGATGCAGTCTACGATGGAATGCGCTTACCCAGTAAATACTGATTCACTCGTGGCTATAATCTGCCGGTCTTGAGACCGGCAGATTATAGCCAACGGGAAACACAGATGCCGGCAGTGAATTCCACAATTTGGAAGTTCGCACAATGAAAGTGGAAGCAAAGCGCTTTGTGCGTACCCTTGAAATTTCCACCAGCTACTAATAGGTACCTAACTTACTCATTGATTTAAAGTGGCTAGTAATACGCTTCGTTGAGATAGTCTAAACATTTTATATAAACGGAGCCGGGGACGGAACCCAGTATTGACATTTAACTTCTAATACCAAAGTTAGACGACAATAGAAATGTTTGGAACAATCCGACTTCTGGACGAGTTAGACATTTGCAGCATTTTGCTTTTAATTATTCAACTCTATATAGTTCGTACTGTTTAAGTTGGCGCCTGAAAAAAATTTAGATATTATAATTATTGCAATTTGAAATATTCCGTATCATGTAATGATGAAAATATAAAATATATACACTACTAGCGGATCCCACAGACGTCGTCCTACCCAGTAAAGCAGTGCCACCTACCGGGTCAGTAAATACATTCTGGAACCTACCGCATAGATATAAGATTTCAAAAATATCGGTTTAGCAGTTACGGAGGAGTTTGATTTTTTTAATTTTTCTCTGCGTAAGAACCATCCTCGTACTTAAAGGCATATTCTAAAAATATAATTAGCGTATCGGTTCAGACGTTCTAGAGTTTAGCGCTAAGCAACATAATTATTTAGTGATTAATTTTCATTATATAGACTAGCGCTTCCCGGCTTCGCACGGGTGCAATGCTGATAATAAATATAATAAGGTATATTTACAGAATGTCCTAATTAAATACGTTGTAAACGCTTTTTTTGTCATTAGACAATACAAACAGCAAGCGCCGTGCGTGGCCGGGCCGGTATTTTTCCCCACGAGGATACTCTAAAGCACACGTATCAGATTAATTAATTCCTGTTTTGAATTATATGTCAGATCGACCCTCACAAAATTACAATTGGATTTCAACGTAAGTTCACCCATTATCAATTTTTTTTTCCAGAACGGGCCGAATATAAAATTAAATCACTCCATATAAAATTTATGAACAATATTTTTACTCTCTTAATTTTCTACGATGCCAACCCAGTTTGATCCGGCTATACTACTAAAATTGGAGTTTTCAGTGTTCGTAAATTGTTGATTTTCATGTTACAAAACATCTAAACAATACTGTTGGGTATTTATTTTGTTAAGTTCAAAATGTTGTTATTTTGTTTGGTTGCAATGTAAATAGAATTTAGGACATTATTTTAAGAAAATAAAGTTTACATTGACTTAGAACTAAGTCTTCGGGGTCTCACATTCACCACCCTCACGTCGTGTTTCATTTTTTCATTTCATTTATTTATTCATTAAACAATATACATTGTGTCTGAATTAATACCTTTAAATTATTTAATTAACATATAAACAAGTTGTAAAATTATAATAATAAAGGTAACCCTGATTACATTAACAGTTATATAAACATATTAAATTCAATTTTATATTATCATAACAATTTTTAGATTATTGAAAATTAATACCATATTTAAAATTAATAATAATAATAATAAGTAATCAATTTAGATTCATTATTTGTCAAATATGTCATAATAATTCCATTATAAGTCATATATTGAATATAAACATCGTTCTAGTAAAAAGTGTTTTAGCCGAATTTTAAACAACTTTGTGTTATAGATGTGTGAGGATGAACCTTAACTTTCTCAATAATTATTAGGAAAGATATTCGAGAGAGTCCTCGTCCGGCTATGGGACTTTCACTTCAACCAAATTTAGTGTCTCACTGCTAGGTACCCATAGTATATAGTCTTGAGAGAGTTTAGGCCTTAATCCATACACACTGTCCAAGAACGGGTTGGTGAATGTCTCATATCCTTGCATGATTAGTTCTTAGAAATGTCGGTTTCCTTAAGATACCTTCACTGATATTGAGCAGCGGTGATGTAACAATTCATACAAATATGCGGCCTTATATTTCAAATGCGAGGCTTGTACTGCTGCGCCAGCGCTGCCCATTTTCTTACCATCTAAATGAAAGAAATAAAGAAGGAAAACGAGGACAAAGACAGAACACATAGAACCATCGACGGGCCGGTGGCGTGGTCGGTAAGATACTTGCTTTTCACGCCGCAGGTCGTGGGTTCGATTCCCACCCGAGACAAACATTTGTGATGAACATTTGTGTTTGTGTCGAGTCTGGGTGTAAATATCTATTATAAGTATATATTTACGAAAAAAAAAGTATTATATGTATAGTATATACCAGTTATCTGGTTTCCATAACACAAGCTCTGCTTAGCTTGGGACCAGATGACCGTGTGTGTTAATGTCCCAGAATATTAAAAAAAAAAAAACCAAATAAAAAATAACACAGGAGAGAAAAAAATATTAATAAAAGCAGCTAAAAAATACAAAAAATAAATAAAACAATGAAATGAAGGCAACACAATCAATGGTGCAATCAACAGTGCAAATCTATACTAATATTATAAATGCGAATGTAAGTTTGTTTGTTACGCTTTCACGCAAAAACTACTGAACCGATTTGGATGAAATTGGGTATGGATGTAGTTTGAGACTCGAGAAAGGACATAGGATAGTTTTTATCCGACTGCGCAAAAAGAAGGTAATGTTTTGGCGCGATAACCGACATACACGCGGGCGAAGCCGCGGGTGGAAAGCTAGTAAATTATAAAGTAGTATTTTACGAGTATACCTTGTGAAAAAAAAGTTTGTGTTGAAAGTCCAGATTTTTTTTAATGAGACTCGATGCAAAATAATTAAACTGAAAACTTTAACTTCACATTTCTAAAGGGTTGTAGGAAGGCCACCATTAAATCTGTTTGAATGCTGCTAATGACGACAAAAGATGCTAGTTATAGTACAGAAAGAGAGGATAATCGCTCTTATCTAGGCATGCTTTCCACCACAGACGGATTAAAGTTGATGCCGCAGTTTTTAATGCTTAGCTAGAAAATGTTCGATACATAGGAACATGTACATGTCCTCATGTTCGTACATTCCTACCATTAAAAATATTAATCACAATTATTATTGACTGCCTACAAACATTATTATTTAAGTTGCGTTGCGTTTTTGTTTCGTTTTTGGTCAAAGAATTAGCATAGCCATACAACGTGGCAATGCTGCCAGCCTTCTGGGCACATTCCCCCAAGGCCTTGATTCGGAGGAATTTTATGACGCCTTATCTAGTTTTTAAGATTAGAATTTTAGAATTAGTCTATTTATTTTATTATGTTTTATGTAAATTATTAATAATCAAAAGAAAATAAAGTAATCGCTAACGAAAGATGTTAACTACTGATAATGAATGTTGGTACGGTCACCGGTGCACCGCCGCATCAGCTGTGCACTCGCCAGGGTCACTGACCGCTAATTTTACGCCGCGCGCTTTCATCGATATTATTACGAATAGATCGACCATGATTTCTTAATATTGTGTCAAAAAAAAACGTATTAAGCAATTAAAGGAAATGTGTACTACAATAACTGCAACAGAACTACCAAAAGAAAAAATCGCTCTACTTAAAAAGTTTAAAGTTAAATGTCAAAGTTAAAGGGTTAAAGTCACTCTACCTGTTTTATTCTCTGTTAACTGTTTACGTTTGACGGCTTAGGGATCATTCATTTATTATGTAACACGATTTAGGGGGGTCCGACCATGTGTTATTTTATCTTACAAGAGGGTGGAAGAGTCTCAATAGTTCTGTAAGAAGGTTAAAATGCGCAAAGTTAAAATTACTTTAAAAAAATTACTAAAAAGCCGCGCGAGTGCTGAGAATCGTTCGAGTGCGTATAGATAAATGATTTCCGTTTCCATGGCCACTGCGCCTCCCGGAAACTCACCATCAAACGTGTGGAAATTCACTTTTTTCTTTAGATTTTTACGTAATAAATATTAAACAGGTGGAAGGGGTTCAGCCTCTTCTTTTAATAGGGAGAGGAAGGGTCAAAAACAAGCAAAATTAGTAGGACGTCTTTGTGTCTAGAAAGTACAGATAGAAGAAAGAAACTTTTTATCCGAGTGCGCAGGAGTGTAATGGTTTTGTTCTATAATGGATGAAAGTCGCGGACCAAACTCTAGTCTGTAGTTACGCTACAAAGTTACGGCCCCCATATTACAGGTGTAAAACTTATATGAATATGTAACTAACCATAATTTTGTCTAACGAGGGACATAATGTAATTTGGTATATTTGCGTATACAAATTTAATCAGCTCATCACACACGTAACTAACAAAGTTTTTTATATACAAAATATATACAAACAGTTTAATGTTCCTGATATACAGAGGGGGCAGCTCTAGTCACATACAAAACTGTAATTTATTTTAATACTCAATAGTTTCGAGCAGCGGTGGCGCAGCGGTACGGGCCACGCCTTAGAAAAATAAGGTCGCTGGTTCGAATCCTTGTCGTGCCCACACATCTTTGTGTGAATTGTTTCATCTCCGCTGCTCAATATCGGTGAAGGAAAACATCGTGAGGAAACCGGCATGTCTAAGAACTAATCATTCGAGGACATGTGACATCCACCAACCCGCACTTGGCCAGCGTGTGTGGATTCAGGCCTAAACTCTCTCAACTCATAAGATAGTTGAGAGAAGACCCGTGTCCAGCAGTGGGACACTAAAAAGGGTTGAAGTGACCAGGATTCGAACCCACGACCTTTTTTTCTAAGGCGAGGCCCGTACCGCTGCGCCACCGCTGCTATTCTTATCTCATAAAATATATGACTTGCAGCTACATTAAAATTCTGAGATCGAAGCTAACGGAACTGATTTTTTAATCTGCCATTAATGGTTTCTACCACCCAAGGGCACATGGACAGATTTTGTTAGGCTAAAATTCTATACCTAACATTAAATTTTATTTGCTCCGAGAGTCGAACTTAAACCTGTGTAATGCTACTAAAGTGCTAGTATTGTATGGAACACACTCTAAACAGAATCTTATTGGTATTCCGTCCAGTAAGCAACAACACAGTTCCGATAATTACAGAGAACCCTCATCATTGACGCCTAAGGCGGACCCGAAGTAATATAATAGTTAAACTTCCCAAATACTGTTTAAACAATTATCAGTTTATGGATTTAGGCGTGTATAACAATGTATATGATAGGATCGGTGTGGTTATAGTAGTGATTTAAGAGGGAAATCGTGGCGCTGACGTTGCAGTGTAATTTTGGTGGCTGATTTGTGTCGTCGTAAGCTAACGTTGTTGTTTAACATCCATCCATTACCATAATATGAGATAGAGATGGGCAACAATGGCAAATTAGGTAAATTCTCTATAAACGTCCATAAATTCCCGTCTACGGGTCATTTATCAGGGAATTTATGGGCCATGATTTGGTTTTTTTCCGATTAGTCCATTTTTTTTATTAATTTCACCAAATGAAGTGGTGCAATGTTACATTTATATTAATATTTCCAAACTGTAATACAGTTTGTTGGCAAGTAACGCTCAGATAAATTAATACAAAACAAATTGTTCCTACACACATGTTTTTATTTAATACATTCTGGAAGGCTTACAGCTAAAAACAACTTTAATGGAAATTACAATATGAAACATTAAGCCAATTACAAGCCTTCACTAAGAAATGGCATATAAATTAGTGTTATGTGGGCAATATAGTTAGTACTGTATTTACATTTAGGTACATACTTATTATTTATTGGTAGAAGCACTTCCGCGCCTTGTTAGCGGCAGTACGTTCCGATTCATAACCGCGTGGTAAAATATTATTTCTAAATTATTATTTAAAGAAGTTAGAACCACTAGACCATCTTATGGTAAATGACTTATTGCTTGTTCGACGTTTTCAGCAGACTTGCTTGTTAATCCAATGCAAGATTAACAATACTTTTTAATTATAAAATGCTTCATTTGCCACTTTTCGTTATATCCACAAACCCTTGAGTATAGATCCTTAAGTTTTTAATTAAAATTTGACCATAACTTTGAAAACATTAACCAAACCAAGTTAATAATAACAATGAAAAATGAAACAATCCACGCTTTTCATTATGAACCCTAAAAATTGTGGCCCCCAAACGTGTCATACCCAAAAGTTTGGGCCTACGATCGTTTGGGCAGGAAATGTGTTTTAATTTACACAAATCGACCTCTAAGGACCGACACCCTTTTTGAAATTACACTTTTAATAGCTTTTCTCAGTAAATAAATTAAAAATGTTCTCCTGAAATCTGCAAGGATGTGAATGAGTCAGCTTTATTTCAATTATAAATGAGTTATGACGCTAAAATTATATTATTTTTCACTCATTTTACGATGCAGACGAGGCCCGTACCGCTGTGCCATCCCTGCTGGCCGCCACCATAAGATTGCTAATCAATATGGGTCAAATGAAAGATCTTGGCATGGAAAACTCATCTAATATAAACCCAAAATGGCCACTAATGTGAAATAGCAAATTATTAATATCTATCAATAGATTTACATAAAACCGTTTAACCTAAAAACTGTAACTTAACTTAAAATCATCCAATTTCTTTTTTGAACATAACAAAAAAGACAGCTGACAAAACAAAAATAATGTAAACTTCTGTATTTTAGTACTTCTATTTTTTTAAGCTTAAAAACTTATGACGGGGACTTGTTTAACAAGTTTTGGAAACAATAACTTGTTAGAACTGGACAGACCCATTTTATGACGTAAATACCTCAAGAATATCAAAACGTATCCTTATTACAGCAGCTAATAAGTTTAAGCAGCGATTATGTGTTGAATAACAGTTGTGACTATTAAGGTAAGTACGGATCTCTAAAAAAACAGAAATCTGAATGATAGGCGACCATCATAATGTCATTAAAAGTTCCTATTGTTTTGAAGAATTCGCATTCTTTCTTAACAACTTGACGTTTAAAGAAACACAAAGATTCACAGTGGCTTTATTTTGGGAATTGTTTAATTACTTTTGGGATGCAATATGGAAAGAACTGTTTTGTTTGTGTTTATTGTTTAAAGGATAAGTTCGAGAAAATTAATTTTATAAATTCGTCTTATCCATCAATCTTCATAAATCTTAGGAATAATAACGAACTTTCTAATTTCTAACCAAAGATGATTTACTATTGATGCTGATTGTACGGTCACCAGTTTGCCGCCGTATCAGCTGGTTTCTCTAGGGTTAGTGACCGCTAATTTTACGCCGCGCGCTTTCATCGTTATTATTACGAATAGATGGCCCCTAAATTAAAAATTATTAATAGAAATGTGTATTATTGGACCCGAACTACCACATAGATAGTTGAAAAATCCTATAAACGTAGTTCGTAGTCCTTCCGTTATCGCTTGCGCTATGTGCGTTTGTTTAGGGGCGCAGGCGTGGACTGATAGAAATCTACTGCAACGGTAAAAGGCCTCTAGACAAATTACATAATAATATTAATAAATATTAATGAGAGGAAAAAACCTTTTATTTGACACAAACAAGATACATACAATCAAATAAAAAAAACATTGGAAAAAAAAAACAAGACATAAAAAAGAAATGAAACACAAAAGAGTATCAGTGTGACCCAACAGTGGCAAATGTAGACATTGCTCAGTAAACGCTGTGAGTACCTCCCGGGGAGGTGACCAACAGCAATGTTTTACAGCAATGTCCACATTCTCACTGTGTGACACCAGACGCCAAGATTGCCAAAAGACCAAACCTACCCTTATCTATAAAGCGATAAACATCAAATGTCTGGCGAATGAACCTGTAAATTTATTAGAACAAACAAAATTAAACTGTAACTACATATTAGTATATCCGCTTTTTCTTTATTTCTACTTCCTACCCTATATCTTACTTTATAAACTATAGATAGACCGTTTAACTCGCGTATCGCCATCTGAAGTACAAAGTCATAAAACATTAATTAAATCTCTTATGGAACTATCTAACCACAGATAAAAGTAATGTAAGACTATTTGTCACTATTAACCATATCGCTTGAATCATCATCACTGTCTGTGCCGGTTGAGGAGTCAGAATCTTGGCGATAGGCGATACGCGAGTTAAACGGTCTATCCATAACTTACAACTCCCAACTAGACAATCGCAAAATTGTGGTTGGTGTGTTGGTAGCCTTCCAGAACAGGTCAAAAATGAAAATTCAATTCCACGCGAACCCGATCGGCCCAGGAAACCGATTTTCACGCTTTCGACATTTATCTTAAACGCAACATAAATTATGTCGAAAAACAATGGCAAATGTCGATTGAAAACTAATTTTCGTGTTCTCAGAAAGTCACGTTACCACTTATCGCACGACATGCAACGAGTAGTCGGAACAATCGACAGGCGTAGTGGCTTAGTGGTTAGTCACCCTGACTGCTAAGCCAAAGGTCGTAGATCCGATTCCCATCCAGGACAAATCTTTGTATTATGAGCAGATTGTTTGCTCTGTGTCTGGGTGTAATTTATATTATACTAGCTGCGCCAGTAAACTTCGTACCGCGTATTTATTAAAAAAAAAATCACTTAGGGGTATGAAAAATAGATAGTAGCCGATTCTCAGACCTACTGAATATGCATAAAAAAATTCATAAGAATCGGTCGAGCCGTTTCGGAGGAGTTCGATTACGCACCCCGTGACACGAGAATTTTATATATTAGATATGCATGTATTTACAAAAGAAAAGTATGATGTAGTATATAACCAGTTATCTGGTTTCCATAATACGAGTTCTGCTTGATGTCATCATCATTGTCTACTTGAATCAGATGACCGTGTGTGTTAATGTCGCACTATATTATTATTTATATTTTATTATTAAATGTAAAGTTAACTAGTTTCCAAACGACCTCGTCATTTTATTTCAACACTATGTCGCGTTCGAAATAAATGTCTAAAGCGCGAGAAACGGAGTCCTGAACTCGCCGTGTGTCTTAAATTCGCACGTTGATCGATTTTTAACGTTTTTCGTCAGTCAATACGCTTTACGATAAAACACTTGTATTAGAGATAAAAACAAACGACTGGGGAATGACTCCCCTAAGGGGTTCACAACACAGTTCAAGGCATAAGATACCTGCGGTTTATAAACAATTTTATCTATTATATATCTATTATAAGTATATATTTACAGAAGAAAAGTATTATATGTTTATTATATACCAGTTATCTGGTTTCCATAACACAAGCTCTGCTTAGCTTGAGACCAAACGACCGTGTGTGTTAATGTCCCTGAATATGTATTTATTTATTATTTTTATATTGTGTGAAGTCATGTCACCTTGTAAAACCTTTTAACATATCTTAAGGCCTGCTAAAGTAAGTTTTATTGTAGAAAAATGATATTTTAGTAAGCCTTTAGAGGTAATATAAGTTTTATGATCGTTTAGATGTCACATCAGAGCAGCGGTGGCGCAGCGGTACGGCCCTTGCCTTAAAAGGTCGCGGGTTCGATTCCTAGTCGGGCCCACACATCTTTGTGTGAATTGTTACATCGCCGCTGCTCAATATCAGTGAAGGAAATTTGTAATTCTCTTTACAAGCTCTCATTTCTTTTTAATCTGCGATAGGCTGGCGCTTGACTACACCTTGCCTGATGTTAAGCAATGATGTAGTCTACGATGGAACGCGTCAGCCTAGTATACCGATTATCGGGGAGGTGGCAGTGGAATGAGGCTCCATATAGTTAAAAACCTTAAAGGAGCAACAATTCCAACCCAACCTCTGCATGGTGTCACCAGACATCGCACCGGAACACGGCAAGGCCGCTGGGCGGTGTGGTTTTGTCTGGTGGGTGGCCACTAATCACGGCCGAAGCCTACCACCAGTTGATTGTCACCTGATTTGCACCACCCGGGAACCACGTGTGGGGATTCAATTAAAGGTGTACACCCACGGACAAAGGTGACTCAGCCCCCTAAATCATCATATCATTTGATTTCCATACTGTAGGGGTTGTTTTAGAAAACGATAAGTTACCATTTTGTACCAAATTGATTCAAAATGGCGGCATTTATAAAATCTTGTATTATTTTCAAAACTAAATGTGTACCTACGCAAAATTTCAGCTCCATAGTTTTAGTGGAAGCGGGTGAAATATTGATTGCAAGATTCCAGTACATACATATAAAGATGAAGTTTAATAAAAGCTTTGTCTTAGATTTACGCGAATATCACACATTGAAATAAAACTACTTTTTAACAGAGAAAATGGTTGGAATACACCACGAGCTTGGGACCCAGTGCTTAATTTACTTGTACCAAAACCCAAGCAAAATCAACTCAGAATTCAAGACACTGTGAGCTTAGTTTGCTTAAATCGGAACGCAACTTAAATAATAATGTTTGTAGGTAGTCAGTAATAATTGTGATTAATATTTTTGGACGTCAAATACCTCAGTACACCCGTGAACATGAAGTCTGAAAAGACTTTGAAACGTCGGGATCTAAAATCTAAAATAAACCGCGATAAAATCCGTTAAAAAGTAGTTTTATTTCAATTAGTAAATGTTTTTAATAAATATGGGTTTTAGCTATTTTTAGGTTTATTTTCAAAGGCGAGGTCAATATCGCTGCGCCATTGTCGCTCTTGTTTCTGTCAGGGGTTACAAATAAAATTAAACTTAAGTTAAACTTGCTTTTGTGACTTGAAGCTATTACAGGAGGTGCAAAGTGTTAAGAGCAGACTAACGCTTCGCAGAAATGGCTGCGAACCGTTTCGGATTTACGACTCGATATCGTTTTATTTTTGTACTTGGTATTGTTTGAAAAATACCACGGGAATGTTAGAAGAATTTATAAAAATTTATTGGTTTTTCATTAAAAATCCTGTCACGCACATCAACCCTTTTTATTGCCTACTGCTGGGCACGGGTCTTCTTTCTACTATCTTACGAGTGGAGAGAGTTTAGGCTTAATCCACACACGCTGGCCAAGTGCGGGTTGGTTGATGTCACTCGCCCTTGAATGATTAGTTCTTAGACATGCCGGGTATGCATACCGGGTGGCAGGGACCGCCCTCCACAAACTGATAAGGTGAAATCCGTAAATCATACTGAGATAATCACTTCAACCCTTTTTAGTGTCCCACAGCTGGGAGCGGGTCTGCTTTCAACTATCTTACGAGTTGAGAGAGTTTAGGCTTAATCCACACACGCTGGTCAAGTGGATGTCACATGTCCCTGAATGATTAGTTCTTAGACATGCCGGTTTCCTAACGATGTTTTCCTTCACCGATATTGAGCACCGGTGATAAAGATGTGCGGGCATGACCGGGAATCGAACCCGCGACCTTATATTTCTAAGGCGAGGCCCGTACCGCTGCGCCTCCGCTGAGCCTCCGCTGCTTTTAATTCGAATATTAGCAGTCAAAGCACATTTTCCTTTATTCATATGGCCCAGAGAAATATGATAACTGCAAACAAAATCAATTCTAATATTTCTCTTCGTTTATCGATTACAATTCACACGAACATTAACTCTGACGTTTGTACTTCATATTAATGATGACGAGCTTACGTACAAAGCTTTTACTGAAAGCTTCTCACATAATATTTAGTAAGCTGCATTTACATTTCAGTATTTTGCAGGGGATTAGGGTGTGATTTCTGTGTACAAAATATGAAATTATTTTTAGTCAGTCAAATAGATCTAAAGAAACAATTTGCTCATGTATGTGGAAGTTCTACCGGATGGAAGGGACCGCCCTCCAAAAACTTATAAGGTGAAATCCGTAAATCATACTGGGCACGGATCTTCTCTCAACTATCTTACGAGTAGAAAGAGTTTAGGCTTGATCCACCCACGCTGGCCAAGTGCGGGTTGGTTGATGTCACTTGCCCTTGAATGATTAGTTCTTACACATGCTGGTTTCTCACGATGTTTTACATATGTTTTTATCTGCCTTTCATTCAAAATTCTATAAACAAAGTAACACTTAACTGTAAATTGAAATAAGGCAAAATTCAGAAAAAAATAAGATCCGTCAAAATATTTTATTGAAAAATTAATGTAATTAAAAAGCTGAATGCACCCTCCTAGTTTGTGGCGGGCTGTCCCTTCCACCCTGTAGGTAGTATTAAGCAGAATAGGTTATATTCCTGTGTACGAAAATCAAAATAAAGTTGTAAAGTGTATTACATACGTCAATGGGTTAGGAATAATTTAATAATCTCACTACAAATTCGATTGAGGATTGTGATATCATAACTTTGTAAAAATTGCGCAGGAGTTTGACGATACCTACATGTATTAGTAGCGAAGGATGGAAGTCTGAAAAAGGGAAGCCGGAGCAAAAGTTCTTACTTAGGAAAATAATATATCTGGAATACCACCACCGATGTTCCTTTGGCGACCACCACCTTCGTAATATAATAGGTACTTATTTTTATGCTATTTATAAGTCTTATGCGAAACATAATTTTAATAAAGAAAACGATATTAATCAATTCCTAAAGCGAAGCCGATTGGAATCGGCTTGTATAGACTTTTCGCCACTGATGCATACACTGCATAGCCTCTACTCACCTAACGTATGTTTTACTACTACATATCGTCCACACAAAAGAATTGAACGAACCAATCATTATTATTTGACGGGCTGGTGGTGGCGTGGTCGGTAAGATACTTGCTTTTCACGCCGCAGGTCGTGGGTTCGATTCCCACCCGAGACAAACATTAGTGATAAACATTTATGTTTGTGTCGAGTCTGGGTGTAAATATCTATTATAAGTATATATTTACAAAAGAAAAGTATTATATGTATAGTATATACCAGTTATCTGGTTTCCATAACACAAGCTCTGCTTAGCTTGGGACCAGATGACCGTGTGTGTTCATGTCTCAAAATATTTATTATTATTATTATTATTATTATGTTTGTCTGTTTTTTATCACGGAGCTATGGAGCTCCGGACTTTTGAGAGGCGTGCGTGGGGCCGAAGCGAACACGTAGAGGCCCGTTAGACAATTTTGCTCTGAATGTAATGTGGCACCAACCGACGATTATCCCTGTTCGCACCATATAGGTACACCCAAGGACAATCCCCGGTTAGAGCAGGACTATTGCAGAATATAGGAACTAAAATCTAGGTTATGGTGGTGGGTGCTAATGGATTAGGTAACTAGGACTATGGATGGACTATGGCCCCTGCCTGACCAATGCAAATTAACACGGATAAAATGGCAGGGGGTGACTCGCCCACTCAGTAAATGGGCCCCCGTATGGCCGCTAAAAGAAGCGACAAGGGGCAACATATTCTGAGGGGCTAGAGGAGTAGAGCGGTGTCCCACGGCATTCTACCCGATCATTGGCTCCCTAAGGGTCCAGCCTCACGTGCCCACTAGCCACTTACGGGACACTTCCTCCTCCGAGCATCTCTGCTCTCACGACTCCACTCAAGCCGGCCAATAAAGGCAAACAAGAGGTGGGAGATCTGTCCCCCGTCAGGGTTCACTCCAGCCAGCCAGTAAAGACAAGCCGGAGGTGAGGGACAGGACCTTCTCCCTGGAGCACTCGGGTCCGTATGGTCGCTACGCCATAACAGCTCGCCACAAGCTGCCCTACGGCCAAATTATTATTATTAATATTATTATTATTAGTAGCTATCTTTCTTGATACTCTGCCAACTTTTGACGATTACAATTTCATACAATATTATGCGCCATCGTTATATTGTGGAAATTCCACGGGTACGCACGCTTTGGTTGCACTTTAATTGTGCGAACTGCCAAGTAGCGGAAACCGCTGCCGGCATCTATGTTTCCCGATAGCTATAATCTGCCTGTCTTCAAGTCACAAGTGAATCAGTATTTACTGGGTAAGCGCGTTCCATCGTAGACTGCATCATTGCTTTACATCAGTCAAATTGTGCTCAAGCGCAAGCCTATTAAAGGATATAAAAAAAATAATGTCACGTTTGTATAATTAGGTATATGGTGACCGCTTACCGCTTATATGTGAATTTTATTGAAACCATATTTTAAAAAGTATCAAGATCAAAGCTACGCACTGGACATAATAGCCTCTTAAAAACTGTTGAGAAAAAAAATATTAAATGGGCCAATTAACTTCAAGAGAGGACCCAAAACGGTTAGCTACGACCTAACAATGATAAAATAGGTAATTTATAACAATTTACAACAAAGTAAACAGGCTCACGCAACAAGACTTTACGAGAATAAGAAAATAAGATCTTAATTATAAAGGATCAAGAACGTTTATTGAATGACAAAGTGTATATTGCGGGGTGAAACCGAGTTGCATCCATGATAATCATGGTAGCTTATTTTGGTTTAAAGTTAAAATGTACAATTTTGGCATCTATGCTTTAGAATAATTTACTTACCTACTTTTAGTTTCTTTTATAACAGGGTGCTATAAGGCAGCACGTTAGATCTATAGGCCGACCGTTTAACTCGCGTATCGCCATCTGAGGTATAAAGTCATAAAACATAAATTAAAACTCATATAGAAGTATTCAACCACAGATGGGTAATTTCACGCATGCTTATTTTTTTGCTAATTTCGGTGGTATTTTTTATTTATAGGTTTTCCGCTGAAAAAATGAACTGGTGTTCTTTTATAACACATTAGTATTCTAGATATTTAGCGGGAAACAAATAACTGCAGTTGTTTTGGAAATATAATAACCACCGAAATTGCCAACCCACCGAAATTTATAATTTTACACCGAAATTGAAATTTTTACACCGAAAGTGCAACATCACACAGAAATTGAAAATAGCAATATTTATGAAACAGTATATACAAACTACGGCTCCACTGTCAATTTTGCCGTTTGCAGCACAATGTACTGCTGCAGAGGTGGCTGGTGAAGTTAAGTAAGTATGGATAATGCAAAGGATGCAGCGGATACAGAAGATCAAACAACGCACTCTGATGATGTATTATGTCGTTGGATGATGAAGAGGATGTAGGATGGAGAATTATATAGGTTTTAGCAAACTCTGAATTTTTTCAATAAGAACGCCTCACACTAGCATTTATCCAGGGCAGGCATTCGATGATGTTTGACGTTACTTATCATAGCTAGTGCAGCTTATTCATGTATTCCTGCAGCGATGCAGCGACAACGCAACGCAGACAACATGATGCATACGTCACTTTTTCGCAGCAGCAGCGTCTGCGCTGCGTATATGATCATCGAACGCCTACATTGGACAAACGCTAGTGCGAAGGCTCTATAAATTGAACTCAAATGGTCTTGACCTTAATATTTTGCTAAATGCTGGGGGTAATGCTAATAAAATAAAGTTATGATGAGATCTTCGTTTACTTAATTTAACACTTAAACAAACAGAGTTTTTAAAAACAATAGATGCTTTTTGTAGGTTCATCATCATCACGATGATGACTATAAGGTTCATAATCTTCTCTTGATATAATATCTAGTAAGTTATTAAATTTATAATCACAATAATCACAGTTGAATGGCACGTATCCTTAAAAAACGCAGAACTTCGGGTTAATTAAATATAGATAGATAAAATTTATTATAACTTGTTACAATTAAAAATTCTTTAGTCGTTAGCTACTAGGAAGGTTTTAGTAGATTAAGATCACAATATAATAACAGTTTACAAACATTATATGATAGACAATAGATAATAGACAATAGTCTATTTAAATAAAAATTAATTGCTGTTCGTCTCGCTAAAACTCGAGATCGACAGAACCGATTTGGCTGATTTTGGTCTTGAATGATTTGTGGAGGTCCAGGAAAAGTTTAAACGGTGAGAAAAATTTAGAACGGGCGAAGCCGGGTGGGTCCACTAGTATTATATAAAATTGTATTGACGCTATTCTTACATATTTAAATAAAAGTGTTATTTTTTTTTTCAAATAAATATCTATTACAAAAATCAATTATTGTTTCCTAATAATGTTAATAATACTTTTATTCATAACAGTAATTTCTAACCAAGCATACACTGATGAATGGATCAGGATAACATAATACTTATTAACGCACGTCACTGGACAGCAACTTAACTTTTCATTTAACAAAACGCTTCAGAAAATCATAAACTGAATCATTTTCACGTGATAACTTAATATTTCTTGTTCTTCTTTCATAAAATGCTTTAAAATTAGCTCTGTTTACTTTTTGCTTCAATGTTCTAGCACGCGGAGTCATTTCACCCAGCGATAAAATTTTTCCTTCCTCTTTTTTCTTTCTATATCTTTCTCTATCTTTTCTTCTTACTTCTTTACCTAGTACAGGATCTTTTTTTATTTTTTCCTTTCGTAATCTTTCAGCCAGTCTCTTTTATTGTAAAGTCTCTTCCCTTGATTGTTTTTCCTTTTGTTTTCCCATGCTAAAATCAGACAAAATTAAGAAGGTAACGCACAAAGGGTTTATAAATATTAACGATTTAATACACTCATTTCTATTTAGCACAAGACTTTGAACAACTCTTGGAATCAAAGTCCTAAATAAAATATAATGAACCGAACTGAAAAAGTATGGTCACAGGTTACCACCCCGTTCTTCATAGATAGTTAACCACGCTAAAAAGGACACAACCCCTTATTTGACTTATTACTACATTTCAGGTACAATACGAGTAAGGAGCTGGACATATTTTATGATCAGTCCCAGTCCCGCTTATTTACATTTTACAGTTATCAATTCATTTTAAAAACAAAAGCAATTTTATATACCTGTAGCCATATTTTTTTAGTTTGTAGTCTTGTTTACTTCATTAATTTTCACAAAATGCTTTCACCAGTGTTTTCCTTTATAAATATAAAAGTGGTACCAAGTGATGATCCCACACACTATACTATTCGACGAGAACAATTTTGTTTGATACAGGTTATAATGTTAATAGTGATCATCAATAATTTTAAAGTTTAATTATGGTTGACTGAGAATGGTGTTTTGGTTCTGTACCATTATAATATGTGTCATAAATTGTAAAGAGCATAATTTGTAACCTTTTGGCGATTAAAAAGAGTGAGAGTGCGAATCTGGCAGCAAATGTAAATGTAGAAGCGACTTGCAAAAATGTTACGTTGCCGCGTTGTAACTTATTTGAATAAAAACTTTGACTTTGACATAATTTGATTATTATACAAAAGTACAACGAATTGTTTACAAAAGTGTAGCATAGCACACGAAGATAATATTTATTTAAAAAAATCTCTTTTAAGTCGTACTTATTATTATTAGGTAATAATAGTTCCATAGTTAAAATAATAAAATAAGTTAGTTTAATTAACCTTTGAGGGTAAAAATCTTACAGAAGTTACGTGAACCCATAGCCAATATAGTATAAATGCAATATCGGTGGCAATAAATCTACCACCGAAACCACCGTTATTGCACCACCGAAATTAGAAACATTAAGAAAAAATTGAATAAAACAAAACTGAGTGATACATTCCTCACGTGAAATGTATGATTGCTAAGGTTACCTAACAACACACAATATATTCATAAATCGTAAAATAAAAAACCACCATTCATTCATACAGTAACCCACCGAGATTGTATAATTTCGTATTCCCTCTTAGATTTTAAAAGGTACTTACGTTTTGGCGCGGAAACTGGAGAGGATCGGCCACTTCACTACTGCGCGAACGCAAGAGCACGACTGGAACTACACGTGCGTAAGAGGATAGATCGTGTAAATCTACGTGTAATACGTTGTTTATGGATTTTAACAAAACCCACCGAAATTGCACTTTAGGCGCGGACGTTCCTTAACGCAATTGTCCTGATGTCTGTATTATAGCAGAAGTAATGGAAACAAAAAATATGGTTGCTTTCTATATTCATTAATATAATTATATCAATTTAAGTACTAAATTTGCCATCATAACGGATATAAAGAGGATAATGTGCGTACAAGGGAATCACGGACATACCACCGTTATTGAAAACTGGCATATTATAATTTTTTATTAAATTTGTTTATAAGAGAAATGTATTTTCAGTAGTGGCTTCATATAAGCTAGTGTTCTTATTACACGAAAAAAAATTGAGTGGTCATAGATAAACGTTTTATATATAGATTTCATGCGAAGAAACTCTAAAAACGCAGGCGGTGAAATCACCCAGATAAAAGTAATGTAAGACTATTCGTCATTAATATCCATATCGCTTGAATCATCATCACATCATGCATCATCTGTGCAGCTTGAGGAGTCAGAATTTTGGCGATAGGCAATACGTGAGTTAAACGGTCGGCCTGTAGTCCTCAAATTAAAAGTCCCTCAGCGAGCAATGAAAAGGGCTATACTCGGAGTCTCTCTGAAGGATCAAATGCGCAATGAAATGATCCGACTGAGAATTAAAGTAATGTATAGCCCACTGGATTAGTAACCTGTAGTGGCAGTGGGCCGATCATATCTTCCACAGAACCGACAACCGCTGGAGTAAACGAGGTCTAAAGTGGAGACCATGAATTGGCAAATGTAGTGAGGCGTAATCTGACTAGGTGGAATGACGATCTCAGCAGGGCGGCCGGCATGAACTGGATGAGAAAAGCCGCGAATCATGCTCAGTGGCGTGTTTTGGGAGAGGTTCACGTCCAGCAGTAGATTAGAATAAGAGACTGATGATGATATTTCTCAGTACGTGATTCAATCACATTGAAAACATCCACAACACTTGAATGCGAGTCAGCTAAAAAAAAAAGCTCTTTCATCGCTGCTGCTCTTTAAGATACATGTCTAAGAACTAATCATTCGAGGACATGTGACGTCTACGTGCTATGGCACTTGGCCAGCGTGTATGGATTGTGACCTAAACTCTCTCAAGACCCGTACCTAGTAGTGGGATGCTAAAAATGGTTTAAATGAAAGTGAAGTCACGCTCGTGCTGTGTCTGTCAAGGCAGGCATTGATAAAGGTGGGAAATTCTTTATGAATGCCCTCCCTGAGTAGGCGCAAGTCGCTGGGATGTGGGACTCTCTATGGAAAACGAGTAAAGTCTATCAGGTGTTCCATCTCACACCTAGGTATCGCGAGAGCTTACAAACAAACCCTTTGGATTATTTGCGACACCAATAACATCCATCTCGAATTCGTGACAGTTTAAAACACTGGGTTTGATTAAATTTGCCTCCAATCCATTTCCAAGTGATTTGCACTCGGATATCGTCTAACCGAGTTGAGAGTAATCGTTTGCACATCGATAACACATTATCGATTTTCAACTCCTCCCTTGATTTATAATGGCACGTCCCTTTTTAGAATCTCGTATTTTTTATCCCAGAGAAAGAGGGGTGTTACAATTTTTACGCTTTTAAGTATCTGTGTACGGGTTGTTGCTACGTAGTGCCCAAACAGATGGGCCGATATTGAAGCTTTTTTTATTTGATAGCTCTGACTCCTCCTTGCACTATATTAGCAGGTAAACAGGGCCAGGACGCGGCTTATCAATATTTAAGACTAATATTTCAGTATCATATAAGTCACTTAACAAAACATAAAGCTTAACAACTCTTGTACAAGAATATGAACAATTTCAACGTTAATTTCACCTGGTAGCGGTACTCATGACTAATGTGGCTTGCTAAGACTGTCACTCCACCGAAGCGAGCCAAAGCGGAAATAATCAATACTATAACAATCCCATATTTCCAATACGGCGCTTACTATAAGCTACGTAGGAGATACTATAGACTCCAAATGTTCTCGCAATCTCTTTTAGCTCTCAGAGTTCAGTGGGACAGACAGATACAAACTGCAAGAGCAGCGGTGAAATATAAGGTCGATGGGTTAGATTTCTGGGTACGGGAGTACGACAAAATTAACTTACTGTGTCAAAAAAGATTCAGACAGTCTTTTCAGCTTCGGCGTCAGATTCCAATCGTGATCTCGAACACACCGAAAATGGTACGTAACCAGCTGTTGGGTGTGTGGCTAGTTAGAAGAAACAAAGAGTTTCTCGAGTCATATAAACAATGAGAACTCCGTTTCTTAATATTTTTTATACGCTCAGTTCAAGTGGACGGCTTCATAGCAACGTGTGGATGGGTTAACTTATTTCCAAGTTATTCTTGCACGCAACTTTAAAGTACAAAACTATATTTAAATTATCTAGAGGAATTAGCCATTGTGTATTCCGTCCCGAAGGCTGTCATTAAACGGTTTAAATTTGTTGTTTCGCTTCTCTCTGACTGGATTCGTTTTAGTGGACGTGCACCCTTTTTGCATCCCTAATGACGCATTAACAGGCGTGTGTTTTTGTGAACGCCTACCGACTCTTAAATTGTTTCTAAAGATGTGTGAACATTTTCTTTGTTAGGTTTTATATGATTTTTGTGTTCATTTTGTGTATTTTTTTCAGGTAGTGCTAGTGACTAGTTTTTGAATCCGTCTTTTAGAATAATGAACTTGTTCTTTTTTGTTTTCAAAAATAATGGCATAACATTCTAAGACGTTACGTCAATGTACTAATTTTACATGGTCATGACGTCAAACCACTACTAACATTTCATTTTATTTCCTTGTTCTTGTTTTGTGAAAAATTAGTGAACTAAATAAATACTTTTTTTATTATTATAAGAGCTTTGTTCTTGTCGGCGTTTCCTCCATTTTTCTCTCTCCATTGCAATCCCTTTCACCTTCTTAAACGACAAGATGGCAACTTTCTCTTTTATGTGAGTTAATTCTAGGCTTTCTACTTCTTCATTTTCCTTCTATATATTTTTCTATGATATAGAAGCTGTTACGTCTTAAAAGGTGTCCAAACATGTTTCCTCTTCTGTTTTGTATGGGTTTTATCAAGATCCTCTTCTCTTTCACTCGTTCTAATTTTTGTTTGTGATGTTTTCCGTCCAGCTGATTCTTTCCATCCTTCTCCAACAAAATCAAGCAATACCAATAAAGAAAAGTCCGTTTTAGAACACAAAGTAGCTTATGTCTTTCACCGGGATTGAAATTATCTCCATACTAAAAGCATTTTTCCTTATTTTGAATATACAGCATATATCCTGTCTTTTATTTTTATATTCTGACAACGTATTAAATAAAATTTTCAATTCCAGGGAGCATGCCCTTCTAACAGTTGTCACTTTGCGGAAATTCTCTGCCGAAAACGACTTTGATCCTCCTTAGAAATAATATAGGTAATTTGACGGGTAATTGGGATAGTTGAAAAATCAATTTGTCGTCTTCCCACTAAGCCAAGGAGATGCCTACAACACAGACTGGTGGAGA
Source organism: Meganola albula (assembly GCA_936450015.1). Taxonomy (NCBI): domain Eukaryota; kingdom Metazoa; phylum Arthropoda; class Insecta; order Lepidoptera; family Nolidae; genus Meganola; species Meganola albula. The sequence goes on along the minus strand of OW388155.1, from coordinate 2,311,309 downwards.
GGCAATAATAAATCTCTTTTACTTAATTTTTGAGTACATTTTTGTTGTAATAGAATTTGCCGACGCGATGTCTCCGTGCACTGAAAATGGCAGTGTAACACTGAGCTGGTGTATAAAAAAATATTCGTGTAAAAACGAAAGCAGGGCAACACAAGACTGAATATAAATATTGAACTACGTGAAGCACAATAGTAAAGTTAATACAAAGAGGACCAAAATCCGATAAATGACATAATTTTTTCACAAAAGTCAAATTGGTGTTGCCAATGCAACAAGTTAGAAAAGTATTTGTGCTCGACCCAGGATTCGAATCAGGGACCTAGCGGTAAATAAGAAAAAGAAGAAAGAAAGAAGAAGAAAAACATGCTTTCCTAAATTTAACAAACAATTCTGAAGTGAACCATGAGATTGTGATCAAAGAAATTATTTACTATTCTCATCTAATTAACCCCACTAACAAGGGAATCCCATTAGCTGTCGGCTAATAGGCAAAAAGTTTGCGTAATTAATAGTTTTCTAACTAAAGCTATTAGACCAATGACATTAGTTTTAAACCCTTTAGAGGCTTGTTAAAATTTTGGGAGCGACAGTTGGATATCTAATGATGTTGTTGTGACAGGAAGTTACATTGACACGAATAAACACTATGATTAGAACATTGCACAAAAGATAGTAAAAAATGACACGGTTGGTCTCATCGTGCCATATTGATTGGTCGAGAGTTTAATTTGATTGGTCGACAGACGTTATTTGTTAAATTTACGCCAATCTTGTTGTGAAACTCCTACAAAGCGATACACATTGCAGATCGCTGTGGTTATTTACCACGCACCAGAAAAAAACATACCGCCAAGTGGCCTTGCCATATTCCAATGCGATGTTTGGTGACACCGTTTTATGGGGTAGGCTGGAAGTGTTTTTCTTTTATGATTTCCAATGGAAACTCCTTTTCACGGAAAATAATTTGTAATCATGATTAAATAGATATGTTGGACAAGCGCTTGTCCAAAGCGTGTTATTGATTATTATTATTGCTTAAGATTAGGTAACAATTTATAGTGTTCAACGAAATATAGATAGTGTTGCAAACGTCTTGCCTTGTATATAATCTACCTCTACAATTAACCCCCTGAAAACTGTTTTAGGATAAAGCATTTAATCTCAGTGTGTCTGAAAGTAAAGGATCTCATATACTTTTTAACCGAATAACAACCTACTTCAAATAAACACAGAACTTAAAAAGAACTAACTTATTGTACTCAACATAACCAACTACATTTAATAGAGCTCCCCTTAAGTAATATTTGCGTAGGTACCTTACAAGAAAACACTAACAAAAAAACGTTTTCTGTAGTGAAACACTCAAAATCTTTTTTTGTCTACTCCCTGTCCTACCCATTTGAGTAAATTCAATGCAGTAACATAACAACAAATGCTCGGCTCCCTCTAAATGGATATTGGCACTCACATTTTTGTTCCGAACTTTCTATATGAGACTCGAGATACAATAGACTATTAACGCAAATGGTGTTAGGAAAATAAACGTTAGCTTTGATTTCTATTGAGTTAATGTTTACTTTAGTTTGGTTGAGTGATAAAAATAGTGATTGTAATTCGATTTGTTTGTTGTTTTAGAGTTGTGTCACAAACAATGTGTTCAAAATCTCACAAAATACTTTGGAAGATGGTAAAACAACGATGAATGTAAAAGAAGTCTTTATTGGCACCCACGGAGTCCAGAGTCTACAAGTCCAATCTCAGCATTAGCGATGTACACCACTTCACACAAAGTTCCGAATTGTGGCGCTAGCACTATTCACCACTGTACTATACCTTTCTTTTCACTTTTTCTCTTCTTGCTTCCTACTTGCTTCTTCACCAGAACTAATTAAACTGCCCTTAGGCGCTAACTAGAGCTCCATATATACCACTATTGTCGATTTTCTTTTGGTTATTCTTTTGTTTTAGAACTTTGTAGAATCTATTTTGTTCTACTCTAAATATATGTCTTTGTTTTTTTCCTTTCCATTTCTATTTGAGATACTAGAGATTTCTAAATCTATAACAAAACCATAATTCCGGGCTGAGTTTGAACCGACGACCTGTAGAGTTTGAGCCAAGACCTCATACCACTCGGCTACGAAGCTTGTTGCATAAATTTCGAATTTCTTGTATATTTCTTTCTTTAATTATCTGTGCATAATACGTCACTTAGTTTACAATTTAGGTATTTGTTTTCACCTACATCTGTCGTGCACTACAATGGCGTCATCATCATCTGTTTGAGTTCTACTGTTTATGTTATGTACTAAATTTTTTTTACGAAATAAATACATTTTGATTTTTTTTATCATCTGCATAGTGCAGTGGACATAGGCCTCTCCTGATGATAGCCATTCCACCCTATCTTCGGTTGGTTGTATTCAGTAGCTGGATGTTTTCTTTCGCAGATTGTCACTCCAAAGCTGAGGGTATGAAAATTTACTGCAGTTTTATCAAAATCCTTATGACCACGAAAAAACAAGAGGATTGTAAATAAGTTTGATTTATGTTACGTTCATGTTTGTGACCTCGCAGTGACTAAACTAGAGAACCAATTTTGATGCATTTTGAAAACCAAATAATTTAGAAATTTATTAATTAGGTATTGAGGAAAATATATATTTTTTATATAATCTTCTAAGCCATTTGAAGATCACCATTTGGAGATCAGAACGAATACGTGACAATATTTTGCAGCGGTGGCGTAGCGGTACGGACCTCGCCTTAGAAATATAAGGTCGCGGGTTCGAATCCTGGTCGTGCCCACACATCTTTGTGTGAATTGTTTCATCGCCGCTGCTCAATATCGGTGAAGGAAAACATCGTGAGAAAACCGGCATGTCTAAGAACTAATCATTCGACGACATGTGACATCCTCTAACCCGCACTTGGCCAGCGTGTGTGGATTAAGGCATAAACTCTCTCAACTCGTAAGATAGTTGAGAGGAGACCCGTGCCCAGCAGTGGGACACAAAAAGGGTTGATGTAACGTGACAATATCAAAACTACACAATAAAATTCACCATCATTTCCCTAACGTTTTTCCCATTTCTATGAAACCCGTTCGGAACCAGTAGCCGAGATGGTTAGATCAGGTGTCAGATTATATCAGGCTTCTGACTACCCATAACGATTGTCATAGATATTTTAAATGACAGGGAGAGTACTTTCTCAACCAACGAGACACCGAAACAAATCTTTGATCTAACACAAAGATTTGTTTCGCATGCGAAATTAACTCTGTCTATTTGTTGCGCTTTCACACCAAACTACTAAACCGATTTAGATGAAATTTGGTATAGAGATAGTTTGATACTGGAGAAGGACATTAAAATATTTATCTGACTCCGCAAAAAGATGGTAATGGTTTAGCGCGATAGCTTACGTACGCGTGGAAAAAAAGCTGGTACCCACACAATAACATTCTTTAATAGTAATTTATGTCTGCTGTGTTCTTTCCAAAACCCTTAACACTTTCCTAGCTAGCACAGCTTATACCAAGTCTTATGATGAATGAAGCAATAACACTGACAAATAGCCCCATCGTATGTTATTGGATTTCGATAACAACCCCAATATGGTTATAATTAATGTCATCGGGATCTTGGACTATTTAGATACACAATAATGAGCACTGTCTCGTTGGTAAAATCGTAAGCGTATTCGTTTAATAACCACGAGGTGTCGGGTTCAATTCCTGGGTTGAGTAAAAATACTTAGCCAGCCGACATTAGAGATATGGAAGATAAAAATAAGTTTGTAAAATCACTCAAACAATTCTTAATTAGCCGTTTGAATACTGTATCATATGTGTACACCTATATCCTATTATACCTATTAAGTATATAGTTTGTTAAAATTTCACGCACTGTTATAATTATTGTTAACCTGAATGTGTGCACCCATAGACAAACTGTGGAAACAGTTTTGTGGGGCAATGAAATATTGTAATGTTGTGAAATTTGATAATAAAGATACATACATACATATATACTTCGATTATAATTTTGTGCCTCCTGTGATAAGTGATATATATTGAGTTGTACCCTTTTTTGTGTTTTTTGTCAAGGGCGTTGTCAGAATTAACAATATTTTAGGTCTAACTCACGTTTTTTTATCTGCTATAATTTCGGAGATAATTTTTTGCAAAGTGATATAACTGTCTGGGTTTTTGGGCAAAACTTTGTAAATAGCGATATTTGTTTATGTGTAACCCCCTTAAGTAACTACTAAACAAATTATTTTTCGTACTTCGTGATTTAAATGCGATTGTTTTGTGCCGCGTTGTGAACCCTAAAAGAAAATCTACTTAAAGTATTCTAACAAGAATGAATAGCAAATGCACTTAATAAAACGATAAGAATATTGCGAGCAACTTTTTGTTTAGGTTTGCAATAATAAATCTTTAACGGTACAACAAATATTGACAAAGCAGATGTGATTAGAAAATTGGTGGCTCTCTCTGTAAATATTTGTATGGTAGCCAATGATTTTATATATAAAGATAACAGCAGTACTTTACACCTAATATTATTATTGCAGTTGTACGGAAGAGAAGTTTTTTTTTAATTCTGGATAGTCTGGCGCTTGACTACAACTTGCCTGATGTTAAACAATGATGTAGCTTACGATGGAACGCGCCAGCCTAGTATACCGATTCACTCATGATTACAAATGATTATCGGTGAGATGGTGGCAGTGGAATGAGCCTCAATATGGTTAGAAACCTTAAAGGAGCAACAATTCCGACCCACCCTCTCTGCATGGTGTCACTAGACCTCGCACCGGAACACGGCAAGGCCGCTTGGTAGTGCGGTTTTGTCTGGTGGGTGGTCACTAACCACGGCCGAAGCCTACCACCAAATGGTCCTGACCTGATTATCACCTGATTTGCACCACCCAGGGACCACGTGTGGGGATTCAATTAAAGGTGTACACTCACGGACGAAGGTGAAGAGAATCTGTGGAGGAGGGATGTCGCTATACAATTATAGCGGCATCCTTCTTCACAGCTCCTGTTGTGGTTCACACAAAAATATCTGATGATGTCAACTCTACGGGTTCGCCTAAAAATACTACAAAAGTTAAGATAAGCACGTGAGTAAAAGAGATGCTGTTATTAGAATAATTGCGTTTCTTATGTTATATCGCAACACGGGCCACAGACAAAACATCCTAGGTATTAGGATGTTTGTAAATCTTCAAAATATGCATCTGTTACTTTTTAATATCACTGACGATAGTTGTTATTTTTGGGAGTGTGTTCGGATAAATATTATGAAAGCGTATTATTTCGCTTCAATTTGATGTTAAAATAATATTGTGGATATTTCAACATTATTAAGTACTTTAATAGAATTATTCATTAACAAAACATAGCTACTTCCGAAATATAGTAAAGTTATGTAACAACCCTGGGTTCCACGGCTGGGCACTTTAGACTTTCTTGAGAGTTGAGAGATACACGCAAACCAAGTTTGGGTTGGTGGATGTTCTAGAATTTCTAAGAAATCTAGAATTCTTGGACATGCCGATTTCCACACAAATTTTACTTCATTATAACAGGTATAATGAATGTTTGTATGAATGTGTAAATTCGACTTGCCATCTCAAAACTTTGAAATACAGGATTTAAAGGTAGAAATATCAGGAAATTTCGGTTTAAAGCCACGACTATGATAAGAGCATTACCTATTGAAATAAAACTGCTTTATAACGGATTTTATCGCGGTATATTTTAGATCCCGATGTTTCAAATTTTTTTCAGACTATGGTCAGGGTCCAAAATTATTAATCACAATTATTACTGACTACCTACAAACATTATTATTTAAGTTGCGTTCCGATTTAAGCAAACTGAGCTTACAGTGTCTTGAATTCTGAACTGATTTTGCTTAGGTTTTAGTACAAGTAAATAAAGTACTGGGTCCCAAGCTTATGGTATATTCCAACCATTTTTTGGTTTAAAATTAGAATGTTTTTTAAATTCAATAGCTTCGTAAATCATTCTTGGTAAAAACCGGTTTTCTTTGGCCTTAAGATTAATATCTTTTAAAATCGTTTATTCCACGAATAAATTAAAATAATATATACTTTTACTTCGACGGGCCGGTGGCGTGGTCAGTAAGATACTTGCTTTTCACGCCGCAGGTCGTGGGTTCGATTCCCACCCGAGACAAACATTTGTGATGAACATTTGTGTTTGTGTCGATTCTGGGTGTAAATATCTATTATAAGTATATATTAAAAAAAAGTATTATATGTATAGAATATACCAGTTATCTGCTATCCATAACACAAGCTCTGCTTAGCTTGGGACCAGATGACCGTGTGTGTTGATGTCCCAGAATATTTATTTATTTATTTTACTTTGAAACTGTTACTATAGATTTCTGTTACCCATACTATTAGCAAAGAGAAAATGTATTTTACACGTATAGAATACTTCTGAAATCCCGCAATCCCGTGGGCGTATCCATACTAATTTAACGTTTGAGGTTACTAGCCCTAAATTGTACTACCTATTACGGTCACTATAACACCCCACTTTTTTGTCGAGTATGAAAAATTACGTCTATAATAATCCACCCACGTAATTTTCTGATACAATAATTATCATTTCGTACATCCAACTAAATTACCAAGTTCCTAACACAATTTCCTGTACATCTGCGAAGAATATTAACTATAGTCAGAAATGTGCGAGTTATTTTTCATAGAGATCCATTAATACAATGTTGTGCTCGGGCTAGCGTGAAACCAACACTGTCCAAACCACACAAATGCCAGTATATTAATATATACAAGGTCTATCACGCTTAGAAATATCAATAATAATATTTTGGTACTGCTGCTGGAGCAAAGACTATTGCTATTTAAAGAGGCAATGCAACCAGTGTGATTGGCACTTTTGTATCGGATGTAAAGGCGGTAGGTACTTCCTAATTTGACTTTGGCAAATTGTTTTTAACCCGAACCCAAAAAAGGGGTGCTTAATAAATTTTATCTGTACGTTGTTGCATGCTTGATGTGGGTAACAGTGGTTACCATGGTAACAAAAATAAATTGTTGTAATTCAATATGTCTATACATCTGTTTTTTTTTACATCTTAGTACAGACAGTTTTTGACATGATTCCATCCCAATCTCTGTCTTATAAATACATCACAAGACAAACAGACATGTAATATCTACAAATGTCTGTCTAAGGTGGGCGAAAGTTACTCAAATTCAAATTTCTTTATTAAATCATAATTATGATAGATTTAACGCATTGGAAGTACACACATTGAACGCTGTATACAAATGTTAATATGATTATAGTATGCTGCATTACTCTAGTCAATAATAATAATTTATTAGATTCCTAGTAAATTTATTACGATTTACATTTTTAATAAATATAAGTATCAATTAAATTATTCGTTAACATTGTCAATAAAAAAATATAAATGTCAATCAATGAAATGATTTAATGCAATAATAAAAATATAAGTAATTATAAAATAAATTTATAATTACTTATAATTAATTTTAATTTTAATTTATCATAACAGATAATTAACACGCTTTTTCCTTTCAATTAAATTAATCTAATTTTTTGTTAATCTAAATTTTATTTAAGCAGGCGCGTTAAGTGCCGTTTATCATAATTATTAATATTGTAACGCGAAAGTTTAAAAGTATATATTAATTATTACCAACAGTTGTACTATATGTACATCAAAATATATATTTAATATATATTTATCCTGCAAAATAAACTCTAATCCACATACAGCCTCAGCGCTGTCCACTGCGTAACCAACTCAATATCTGAAGTAATTTTGAACCCCACTTTGTCATAAAATGAGGAAACCATTTATCATAAAGGTCTAAAACCATTACTTACCGTACTACGGTCGTATGTGGTCGTATATGTCACGGTTACCACATGACTTCGATATGCGAGGAAATTTCTAGAAATTTAATAACGACAACTTATATGTTTACTGGCTTCCGCTCGCTTTGCCCGCGTGGTATTTGCAATATATCTATGTGCCTTCCATCAAGTTTGGTCCAGTAGTTTTGCGTGAAAGTGTTACAAAAATGCACAATAACTACATACAACATTGACATTTATTATTCTTCCCCATCGCCTCGCCCTCAATAATAGAAAAGTACATATAAATTAATGAATTAATTTATTTCTTACTTGTAGTAGGTCATAAAATAAATTAATTTATAGGTACTTTTCTATTATTTTCGGGCGAGGCGATCGGAAAGAATAATTACAATCGAACGTCGCTTTCAGGTAAGCTAATTTGATTTCTAAATAATTTCACTAGCTTGTCGGTTATCGCTTTTAACCGTTGACCTCTTTTTGCATAGTCGAATAAAAACTATCCTATGTCCTTCTCCGGGTTTCAAACTATATCCATACCAGATTGAACTTCCAGTCTCAACTTATCGTAAACGGGTAGTACCTAGTAAGGACCTAGGTACCTAGCTCAGTCTATCACACAGTCTCTTTGTAACAGTCGTCCAACGGATACATTGTGCTCCGTACTCGCTAATGAGAGTTGACTAAATGTTGTTGCGTCAGTCCTCTTTTTCACCAGGGATTAAAAAAATATTTATCAACATTTACTCCGTGGCAACAGGACACGATGTCGGACGGCGCGTTTCGCGATTTCATCGTTCATTGCGTATTTGCTTTAGCAGAGTCTAAAGAGAAGTGAATGCTAGTCGGTAATGAACTGCAAAGTCTCCAGTCGCGGGTCTCGTGGCCACGACAGCTTTAGGTATGACGTAACTTCTAAATAAAAGCGGTATTTTGCACGACTTTAAACTTCGTTGGGCTAGTGCTCTGTGTGGACATAATTCTATCTACTGCCTCAGTTCAGTGCTATACATGTTCGCCTGATAACGAGGTTACGAGTTCGATTCCAAAAGCAAAAAAAATTTTATAATATGCTTAAAGAATCTTAGTTCCAGCTCAATGTTTCGGATGGTTTCCGATGAACGGCAATAGGCTCGCCCCCTATTATGTATGCAATCTAAACAAAGCCGACGAAAATTGGGTGACATTTACCTCTGCCTACACCTTCGGGTTGTACAGGTGTGGTGAAATTATGTTAATAATAAGATTATAAATAATATATGGCGCAGCGGTGGCGCAGCGGTACGGGCCTCGCCTTAGAAAAATAATGTCGCGGGTTCAAATCCTGTTCGTGCCCACACATCTTTGTGTGAAATATTTCATCTCCGCTGCTCAATATCGGTGCAGGAAAACATCGTAAAGAAACCGGCATGTCTAAGAACTAATCATTCGAGGACATGTGACATCCACCAACCCGCACTTGGCCAGCCTGTGTGGATTAAGGTCTAAACCCCTCAACTCATAAGACAGTTGAGAGAAGACCCGTGCCCAACAGTGGGACACTAAAAAGGGTTGAAATGAATAATAATATGGCGCAGCAGTATTGTACTCTACTTTATAATACGATCCTGGGTCGGACTCACACATGTGTCGAATGCCGCTACTCCATACCCATGGAGAAAAACAGTTTGAAAAAACTGGCATATCTTAAAAGTGAACAATTCAGACCATGTCAAGTTTAGTGATTTATGGCTGAACTAATTTGAATGAAATGCTCATTATTGACAGGCTTAGTCTAAGGTAGGTCCCTACTGTTTGTCCTACAATTTTTTTTCACTTAGGACACTGTCACGGGCACCTTTTTTTATTCTATAATAGGTTTGCGGTTGACCACAACTTGCCTGATGTGAAGCAATGTTGCAGTCTACGATGGAACGCGCCTACCTAATAAATATCGATTCACTCGTGACTTGAAGACAGGTAGATTATAGTACCTAGATTATAGTATATTATTACCTAGTAATATAAATAAAACATCAATTCAGTAACAAATCAAATGTATTTAAACTTCAAACCATAAAATATCTTACAGATACATTGATAACTTCAATAATACTTAGGTAACTATTTACAAATATTGATGATATATTAAACACAAAAAGCAAAGCTATGGGAAGTTATTCACAATATCATTAATTAAAAAATTCTTTCTGATATAATTCAGCTCAATGACCCTTTTACAAAACGATGCTTAAGCCAGTAGAGTGATGTGACATATGACAAGTGACAACCACTTGAAAACGTGAAAAGTTGCGAGGACAATTCTGAAATGTGCTCGTTCTTGAAGCATAATCTGCTGCAATACAGAACAATGACAGGACACTGTGCAACGTTTTTATTTCTAGATTTAGTTGCACCTGTCATTATGTAGAACAAATAGTCCCTTAGTCGAAATAAGTCACAAAGTGTTCCTAATGTATCTGGCTTAAATCTAGGGGACAAATAAAGTTACACAATAATGTTTTGGGGACAATGCTGACCTAAGTCCGTTTTCATGTGATAAGTATCATTTCGATGTAACGCCTGGTAAGATTTTTTCTTTATATTACTTATTATTAACCATCAACTCAGGGGGCCAAATAAGTGAATAATATATAGGCTCCCTTCAACATCAGGTAGCCCTCTAGCATAGTAATTATTATAAAAAAATAAAGACATTAATAGATAAAAGTTTAAAAACATCACGGGTGAAAGGTCTGTGGCGTGTGTAAATTAAAAAAAAACTATAAAAACCAGGTGGAATAAATATCGCAACAGATTATGCACCCTGAAGTCACGAATACACTAGGATACATAAGAGTCATGTTGCGCAACATAGCATTAAAAAATTACTAGAAAATTCTCGACGACAATGTTGGCGTGCCGTCACATTGTGGAGACAAAATGTCCCCTAATGTATCCGTGGCTTAAGTAAAGCGAGAGATAGCTAAATTATTTCAATTTTACATTTAAAGTGAGATTTAAATTAATTCATTAATGTCAATTAGTCAATTCCCTTTATTATTACAAAGATGATATCTAATAAATATTATATTAAAAGGAAATCAAAACCGATATTCGATTGCACAAAACATTGTGACATTGATCAATTTTGAAATCAGTATACTTTATATACCTAATTATTATTTTTTTGTAATAAGAACAATTATTACTGTAATTGCTAGTGCAACGAAGGTAATTCCGAAAAACAAACATTTTTTTATTGAAGTAATAATTATTTTTATTACAAGTTTATAACATTTAACAGTATTATAACACTTATCTGAGATGGTAATAAAATACTTGCAGATTTATTTGCACGAATTATATACATTCAACACACGTCTTCGTGTTTTAAAGTTGTTGAATGCGTTAAAAAGCCAAACGAAATGAAAATTTAGATACAAATATGTTTTTCGTAAAATAAAATGAAGTTAAATATTTTACTTACAGAGTTGGCGTTACCGAATTTCGTGTGTTGACCAATTCACAAAGTTTCTTGATACAGCTTTGGTTTGACTCTCTTTTTAATTTGTATTTATTAATTTTATTTAGTTTCCTTATTGCATTTATATTTTGTTTATATTTTTTATATTATGAATCAATAAGAAACAAGACTGTGTATGTACAAAAAGATTTGAATTTCAAATTTAGATTGTAATTCAAATAAAAAAAATAATAACACTCTTGTTAAAGTAACGCATAAGTAAAATTAGGAAGCTGGTAAGAAAGTAGCAATTTTCATATTTACTATAACTTTTGTCTAAATATTTGTTTAACTACGACTAGATATTACTTATCCATAAATTTCTTAAAAAAATTATAAACACAACATTTTATATTGCTCCATGTTATTGTAACTTAAAATAAGAAACGTAAAACTTAAAACACTTTTTTAAAGTTTTTTTATTAAATTCGTAACACACTTTTATCATTAAGTTGACTTGTAGTCATTTTTTTGTAACAAAAATTTATAAATGAGTTATTGAGATAATTATACTTAATTATAATACATAAAATATAAATAATAAGACTAATAAAACAATTAAGCAAACGATTTAGCTATTAAACTACGTACGAGCATGATTATTTTTATTGATTATTACAAACACAACACATTTTTGTAAATCATAAATATAATAACTACCATTCAGTTCAAAGGATACGATTAATAATTTATATTTACAAATACAAATCAAAATAAAACGTAACCACACATTATTGTTTTAATTAAATGCTTCTTTATTTGGTTTTATTTATTTGTATTTATTAACCTAAATGCTTTTATCTTTGAGTTCAATTAAATTTTGTAAACAAATGATAAATTATTAAATGAATAATTTGGTATAATTATAATTATTTGAAAAGTTGAAAAAGCAAATTTTATATATTACATTTTTTAAACACGATTTTTGTTGGTTTCATAATAATAATAATAGATTTTTGATTTTATACAATTTGAGTAGATAAAAAAATGTTAATTATGGTAAAGAATAGATAATAATTTATTCAACCAGTGTGTCCAAATTATACTAAGAAGCAAATCACACAGCGATTGATTGCCTCTACAGATGTAGGTACTCTCAGTTTTCGATCCCTAGCCCCAAAGCAAACAAGGGCCCTAAGGGAAATCATCGGATCCATCGATAGGTATCCTATCGATCTTAAGTGATAGCAGAAGGACAATGATCGAATGCAATACGATTATTATACTCGATATTTTACTCGAAGCAAAACGTTTTATTCAGAGGCCCTACTACATTTTCTATTTTCCGAATTCTACGAATACAATTTTACATAAATTCCATTTATTAATTCAATATCAAAATTATTTTTGAATAAGTAGGTCTGTTAAACCTGTTAATGTTCTTCATTTTTAGAAATTTTAAATTTACTGTAATGTAATACAAATTTTAAAAAAATAATTATTATTTTTACTGGTTCAGCCGGTTGCCTAGTTGTAAAATTATTTTAATTATTAAAGTCCGTAAATAGTCCGAACGAATGAAAAATATAAAAAAGTAGGGGTTCAATTTTAAAAATCAGTAACTTACCAATATCCGAGTAGATATTTGAAAATACTGTAAAATAGCAGAAAGTACTTTAAATAGAATTTTTATGTATTTAAATTGATTCTGAGATTTTTACTGCGATTTCAAAAGTTTATTTATTTGTAACGTTTAGAATAAATTTTAATTTATAAAAAATATAAAGTAAAACTTAAAGGTTGTGAAGAAAGCTAGTTTATTTTGTTACAAATGATAAATTTACATTTTAAATGTATTGTAAAAATTACAATGTAGCCTATATAAATAGTAAATATTACTTTTTAACATTGCAGAAATATTGTGTCAAGTGGCATATCTGAAAAAAAAGTAATGATTAGTTATTTAAAAGTACATAAACAAAAATGATACCTAATTTATATGACAAAAAATAAGAAAATGTAATAATAATATATAATAATAAAAAAAAAATAACTTGAAAACCTAATTTTGTAGATAGCTGTGTATTTAAAAAAAATCTTAGAATTGTTTAAATTTGAAGACTGTCTTTAATCTTAGTTAGGACGTAGGATATCCACGCACACTTGGCCAGCGTAATGGATTAAAGCGTAGGCTCTCTCAGCTTTTAAGATAATTAAATGTAGACTCGTATCCAACAGTGGGTCATGGGGTTTGTTGTCAACCCTTTTTAGTGTCTCATTGCTGGGCACGGCCCTTTCCTAACTATCGTTACGAGTTGAGAATGCTTACGCATTAATCCACGCACGCTGGACAAGTGCAGTTTAGTGGATATCACATTTCCTCGAATGATTAGTTTCTAGAGGTGCCGCGTTTATCATGATGTTTTCCTCCTCCAATATCGAGCAAAGATGCGTGGGTGCTATTGGGGATTGAACCCGCGACCCTATATTTCTAAGGCGAGGCCGATGCTGCTGCACCACCGCTACTCTGCATACCTACATGCATAAAGTTACAGCAACTTTTACCTAATCTACATATTAAAAAATATGATAAAAATTACCTCAAAACACTTGGACTCTATGGTTCTCTCGGTCACATACAATAATATTGCCACCAGACATAACAGCGATACCCTCCAGACCTTTGAACTCCCCATCACCACAGCCCCAGGAGCCGAACGCTCGGAGGAAGTTGCCATCAGGATGGAAGATCTGGATACGGTTGTTGCCAGAGTCAGCGACTACAATGTAACCTTGGTCATCCACAGCCACTCCCCTAAGAGGAATAGTCAAAATTTAATAATAATAATATTTTTACACATACACATAGTGTAATCAGTGTCAGTTGACGGGCCGGTGGCGTGGTCGGTAAGATACTTGCTTTTCACGCCGCAGGTTCGGGTCCGATTCCCACCCGAGACAAACATTTGTTTAAATATGTCTGTTTGTCTTGTGTCTGGGTGTAATTATTAATATTTAAGTATATATTTACAAAAGAAAAGTAATTTATGTAGTATATTACCAGTTATCTGGTTTCCATAGTACAAGCTCTGCTTAGTTTGGGATCAGATGACCGTGTGTTAATGTGCTACTATATTTATTTATTTTATTTATCCAGTCCTAAATTAAGCATTTATAATTGCGTGTGGTATGGGTACTAGAAACTGATTAACTACATAAATACATTTTTTTTTGTAAACACGGACATAATGTAGATAGATAATATTAATAATAATAATATAGTTATACTATGGAAACCAGATAACTGGTAATATACTAAATATAATACTTTTCTTTTGTAAATATATATATACGTAAATATAGATAATTACACCTAGACATGAATTACACAAGACAAACAGACATGTTCATCACACAAATGTCTGACTTGTGTAGGAATCGAACCCACGACCTGCGGCGTGAAAAGCAAGTATCTTACCCACCGCGCCACCGGCCCGTCAAATTCTTGCACTATACAGCTTATTCTATAAAGATTCGGTTTTTAACTACTACTTTTAATCCTACTGTTGAATTTTGGCACCTAATTGAAAATAATTAAACAACAATTGCCAAGTTGTGGAATTCGCTTCAGCCATCTCTGTTTTCTGATAGCTATAATCTTCCTGTCTTCAAGTCACTAGTGATTTCAGTTCGATTTACTGGGTACTTTTCATCGTAGACCACATGATTACACAACATTACAATGTGACCACGACCACTCTGACAGGAGCTGAACGACTAAGAAGAAGAAGAATATCTGGTGTTGCCTCCCTTAAAACCTGGCAGTAACGAGTTAGTACCAGAAGTTGCGTATAACACCTCCCATGTTAAATGCTCTAAGTTAAAATGCTAACAACGAACTTTACTAGTAGTTATTCGCAGAAATTGCCAATTTGCAAAAAAGAACAAAAGTCGTTTCAGCCAAACACGAGGTCTATAAATTTCCTGAAAGCATTTTATTAGTACTAAACGTCAAAGTCATGCCAGTATTCTACCGTTTAGTATAAAAATTTGTTTTCATTTTATTTCGATGACGGGCCGATGGCGTGGTCGGTAAGGTTGTGTTTCACCCCGCATGTCATGAGTGCGATTCCCACCCGAGACAGGCGTTTGTGTGATGAACATGTCTGTTTGTCTCGAGTCTGGGTGCATTATGGATGTTCGACAAAAATCGTGTGGATGATTTTTACGACATAATGCGGAAACGCGTAGCATCATTGTGGCGACGCGTGCGTGATAGCACCAACAGCATCTTGGCTATTGTATCCAGTAGATTTGATGGCCCTTTTCTCAGGTATTGGACAGCTATGTATGTAAGTTGAAGATTGCCTGAGAAAGGCAGTATACTTTTATATGTACCTAATATCACTAGTTTTTGAGAAAAATGTTACCTTCTAATATGTTTATGGAAGAAATTCCAAAATAAACTAATTATTATTATTATTATCTATAATATTTAAAAAAGAAAAGTATTGTAAGTACTATATTTCCACTTAACTGGTCTCCATAACACAAGCTCTGCTTAGCTTGGGACCAGATGAACGTGTTAATGTCCTAATATATTATTATTATTTCTACATTATAATATTATCTGTGCTTCTACTAATGAACATAGAGCTTACGCTTATTACTTTAAAGGTGTAAGCAGAAACGAATATCACACACATCTCGCTTATAATATATTTCAGGTGAGATGTGGGTAAGATATGACGCTTCTTTAAACATAACTCAAAAACAACATGTCAAATATTGATCAAGTTCAAATTAAACTACAAACAAAAAACATTTAGTCGAATTCGACTGTATGTTTTTGGTTTTTTTTTTATAATATTTGTAATACCTGAACCGATTTTTACTATTCCTTTGTTTACTATTAGTTTATTAAAAAGGGGTGAAACAAGTTTTAACTGACAGAGCATATTATAATGAGTAATGATTTTTTAAATGATATATTTTGATTAGATCACCAATGTATTGAAATATAATTTTTATCTTGACATTTAATAAATCCCGAATTAATTATTTGTAATTATTTAATTTTCTATTACCGTTTATTTTTAATAGCTTTGTATACAATTTCATTACTGTTATTTTTAAGACACATTAAGTCAGTCGGTATAATGATTTAAAATTAATATTTGCACGCCACTAAATATGGCAAACATGTGTGATTTATTACTTTTTTACACCTTGCATTAATTTTTTATTAATCTGTATGTACATACATTGTTTATGCAAATAAATTATCTTATCTTATCTTACTGGTGTGGTTCCATTTGAATTTGATCAATATTTGATCTGTACTTTTTGCCAAACATGGCCATTTGTAAGTATACACCCGCCATCATGATGCACACGAATTGAGAACCTCTTTCGTACATTAAAATAAAACCTCTTTCGTTTTGAAGTCGGTTGAAAACTACTTTGTTTTACGTATGTACCTTCTCGTATATACGAGCTAGAAAATATTCAGGTCATATTTTTATATTCTGGAATTCGGTCAAGGTAATATAATTTGTCTGGTTGAAGTCGCAAAAATGTATCATCTTTAGTTTACATGATGTTGGACGTCTGTTTTTGTTTGTGAATATATTATGCACTAATTTCATATGTAGATGCAGCAAAAGTTATAATAATTTTTTTTTGACTAAGATTAGGATTATCAGACAACTTCAAATAGGCGTGGATTATCGAGTATGAAGACGGGAATCCATTAAAATTATCACAGCAACAATCACTTCACCCAGATTTGTCTATAGTACAATCATTAATTCTACTAGATAGTTACAGATGGCTTTGATTAAGTTGGATTTAAACATAACGTCCACGGACCACGTGGTTACATGCGCACTTCTCGGCGACGCTACGGTCCAACACAAAGTGTTAGCTCTTCCAAGAAGTCCGCTTCACCAGTGCTCTGTATTTATTCGTTCGTTCATGTCGACATTTACGAGTGACAGCTGACTCGAAAGAACGCGATGACAGTATAAAATGACAGCTGGTGTATTGAGAAGCGGATGTGTTGACATATCCTTATGATAAATGACCTGCCATTGGTAGTCCAGGATTCAAAATGCTTGCTATTTGCTGATGATTTGAAACTATCTTTAGTAATCAACGAAGAAGCAGATTGCATTAAATTACAAAGGGACATAGACAGAGTAGTGGCATGGAGCAAAGAAAATCTATTACAGTTTAATATTTCCAAGTGCATGACAATTACTTTTACAAAGGCACATGTCACATCACATACATATAATATGGATGGGGAGCCAATGGCAATGGTTACTGAGGTGAGGGACTTGGGAGTTAATCTAAACCAAAAGTTAAATTTTAAAGATCACATTATTAAAATATGTAAAAAATCATTTCGGAACTTAGGTTTTATTCTTCGTACTACAAAAGATTTTACGAATATTGGAGCGATATCAGCATTATACAACGCTTTAGTGAGAAGTCAACTAGAATTTAATGGAGTAATTTGGACACCTCACGAAACTAAATATATCTCCATGCTAGAAAAAATACAAAATAAATTCATTAGGTATTTATATTTAAAACAGTATGGGGTATATCCATTTTATCCTCTTATGTACCCAACTTTATTCGTCTTGGGTATGGTGGGGTTTAATGAATTGAGGGTAAGAAGGGACTTTGCATTAGTTTCTTATGTGTTTAAAATTTTTAGGGGAAGGGTGCAAAATGCGGAAATATTAGCACAAATACTCATTCAAGTACCGGACAGGTACGTGTGGCGTCGGCGACGCCCTCAGTTGTTGAGGGTACCAATTGGTCGCACCAAGCTCCTCAAAGAGGCGCCCATTACGCGCGCATTTCGCAGTCTAAATATCGTGGCAGAAAAGCTAGACTTGTTTACCTGTTCTATGAGTGAATTCACAAGAATGACAATGTATACATTGTGTTACCACTTGAAAAAATTATAATTTTGCATGCATATTTAAATAAATAAATTAACAGAATAGTACTTAGATAGAATACTACGCTATCGCATTAGGTAAAAACCTGTAATGATAGTTGTGTGGTTACTAAATAAATAAATAAATAAAAGTGAATAGAACGTCTCAATCGATTTGGCTGATCATGGTCATAAAGTAATCATAAAAGTCTATCTCACGACACGGCAACAGGCGGCGTTACCGGCGACTTTGCAGTTCATTGCCCACTTCGGTTCATTTGTTTTTAGGCACTCTTAATGCAAATACGCAATGAATATTAAAGTTACAAAACGCCGTCCAACCCCTTGTCCCATAACTACGGCCTAAGCAAAGTTCAAAAAGTGAAAAATACTCGATACAAAGCTCACTGGGGTAGTAAGTATATAAAAAGTGAAATGATTCCATTTGACGGGCCAGTGGCGTGGTCGGTAAGATACTTGCTTTTCACGCCGCAGGTCGTGGGTTCGATTCCCACCCGAGACAAACATTAATGATGAACATTTGTGTTTGTGTCGAGTCTGGGTGTAAATATCTATTATAAGTATATATTTACAAATGAAAAGTATTGTATGTATAGTATATACCAGTTGTCTGGTTTCCATAACACAAGCTCTGCTTAGCTTGGGACCAGATGACCGTGTGTGTTGATGTCCCAGATATTTTTTTTTAATTAACTGTCAAAACGTCAATGCCATACAAAAATTATATGGATAATAAAAAAACAACCTAATTAAATCAAACGCTAAAGTTATAACCTCAGAATACAAAGCTGACATCTTTCCTAAAGAAATTATTTACTGCACTTAAAGTTCACAAACTTTCTTATACTGTTTTGTTAGCTTTATAAATCGTGACAGTATAAAAGTTAAAACGATTAACAAGTACACTTAAAAGCTTCATTATAAAACTTTCAAAGTTTCAACTTTCAAAGTTCCAATAGTGTTACCTACTATTTGCACTTATGGTCTTGAAATAGCTTTTGTGCAAATATTTGGCATCAAGCTCACAACTCGAAAGCTCGTAAAGTTTAATTAGAAGTCCAGCGGACCGCACTTTATGGAGCAGTTGAATACACACGTTAAGATCAAATCAGGAGCTTTAGAAAAAGATGTGAAGTTTAATTTACTCGTTGGTTACATTGTTATTTTTGTTTGGAGCTTAATTATGGACTCAGTTTATTTGTGAAACCGTAGGGTTGTAACGGGAGCTGAAGTAAAATGCTTCATCTATTCTAATACTAAAACAATCCTGCACTTGACCATAACTTGCTTGATACTAAGCAATGATGTGTACTATACTGCTCATGATTCCAAGGAACGAAAATGAAAATTATATTAGTCCATCACACACGGCTACAATTTAAGCTATACATTTCCAGTCTAAGCTAATCTCATATTGTACGTAATAATGATTTACGACGAAGAGAGGTCAATTATTATCGAAATGTATAGCTGGATGTGTAAATAATATGGATTAACTTAAAAAAATATTAGATTCGTATTTGATGCTTCTTCGAATAACCAAAAAAAAATACCCTGATGAATCGCATTAAGGTTATTTATGTTAAAATAACTAATAACTAAGTACTCCGTGAAAATAACGCAGCGCGACACTGGCTTCATGTATGGCATGTGCAGCACTGTAATAAAATAAAACCGCACACGTGTATATTCCGTTGACTATATTTTAGTAAAATAGTGGACTCAGGCTAACGTGTTTCCTGGGCAAAAGTTAAGAGGCCACACTCTTTACAATAAATGATTTGTTTTGAGCCAGTTACAAATCTGTTAAGCCAAGACTACAAACTCTATGGTTTGCTTGGGAGCAAACATTGTTATTAGTTTCAGACTATGAAAAAAAAAATAGGTGTCTAACATTATCAAACAATCTACAATAAGGAATAAAAGAATAAATTTATTCACTTTGTCTATTAAATGAATTTACTCAGTAAACACAGACTCACTCGTGAGTTGAAAACATACTGATTATAGCTATCAAAAGACAGATATGCCCACAACAGTTTCACGACTTGGCAGAAGCAATGCGCTTTGTCTGCGTCCGGACAATCTTTTTATTCTCACTTTAAAACTAAAACTAAATATGTTTTTAAATATCTCCATTTCCCACGAAGTCCATCGAACGTACAGTACATTTTAAACTACTCACCTCGGGAATTTGAACTGCCCATCTTCAGAGCCTTCTTCTCCGAACGAAGACAACACTCTTCCGTTGACGTCAAACACCTGTATTCTATGGTTGTTGGAATCTGACACGAGGACCCTATTGGTGCTGGAGACAGCAATATAGTGAGGATGCTCGAGCTGGCCAAGCTTGGAGCCAAAGGATCCAAATTTGCCAACGAATGTGCCATCGGATTGGAACACCTGTAGAAATAATTAAAAATTAGAATGAAAGTAATGTGAGAAGGTTAATAAAGCCTAAAAGGATACTCAATATCGGTAAAGAGAAACTTCGTAACAAAACTAGCGAGACAAGTTTTAAAACTAAACATGTGACATCAGTTAATTGGCCGTTGTCCAGCGTGCGTAGATGATGGCATAAACACTTTCGACTCTTGACATAGTAAAAAGCCGTGCTCATCAATAAAAGACCGTTTAACTCGCGTATCACCATCTGAGGTACAAAGTCATAAATCATTAATTAAATCTCTTAAAGAACTATTCAACCACAGATAAAAGTAATATATTCGTCACTAATATCCATATCGCTTGAATCATCATCACTGTCTGTGCAGCTTGAGGAGTCAGAATCTTGGCGATAGGCGATACGCGAGTTAAACGGTCGGCCTATAAATGTGCTATTACTGGAAGGAGGTAGACAAATAATTTTATAATGGAATTTTACGTGACAAAGTCCGCAAATTTTCCTTTTGGTTTATTACTTAAATCGTTGGTAGAATTTCTCAATTTATTATTGTAATTAAAAATATAAAAAAAAAACATTTTTTTTCATTATTATTACTATGTCTTCCATCACTTTACTATTGTCGCTTCGCCTAGTTCATCTAGAATATTTTGTTTAAGTAGTTTTACCTCAATCAATCAAAGATAAATAATTCACAGCGTCTCTTTGTACCAATTACATGTAAAATTATTATTTTGAACAGTCAATTACCTGTACTCTATGGTTTTCCTTGTCACACACGTATATGAACCCGAGAGCATCTGTTGTTATACCCCAAGGGTAATTGAATTTGCCGTCGCCCGTGCCTTGGCTCCCAAACGCTCTTAAGAACCGGCCTTGAGGGTCGAAAACCTGAAGACAAAAGATTAGTTACGAAATTGATTGATGATTGCTTCATTAGGACTACTAAAGAGAATTGGGACAATCCTTTGTTATATGATTTAATAGTGAAGATTGAATTTATCTGATTTTAAATTAATGAGAATCAAATATCGGTCATGCCAATGTTATTTTTTATTAAAATACAAAAATAAATCATTGATTTGAAGGATTAATGTTTCACAATCCACAAAACAAATAGGTACTATAAAATATGTTATAGAACTTATTTTTATTCAAACAAAAACCTAAAATCGTCTAATAAATTTAGTAAAATCAAATAACCAAAGTTATTGATATGAATGAACTTTAAAACGAGCATTAAAATTTAAATTTAGATTTATGATTTTGTCATTGATGATAAGATCTTGCCTTTTATAGTTTTCGTGATGAGAAATAATTATCGATAGCTCGTTGCTTAGATTTGTGTTCAATAAATGCTCTAAACCATCTAAACAATAATGAATATTTATTAAATTCCAGTCTTTGATGATAAATGTCATTGAGGGCGAAGGAACACATTCAGGTGATTGCCCCGACATTGCAATAATGAGTTTGTTACACCAGACAAATTGTGCACTTCGTTGTGACTTTCTAAAAAATAGAGGCGACGCGTATTACAGTTTGGAACGTTGCCAACCTATAAAAAAACAAACACATGTTCGCCACTCCGTGTAATATTCTCAGGAACAATAGAATGGATGGACTCAAATACACATCTCAATGTAATTGTGTGTACGTTGCACAAGTTTTCTTTTTTCTATTAACCTTGACACAAATAATTGAAGAAAACAGCAATTTGTGCATAAGTATATAACTCTTATTTTCAAACGATTCTATTTCAGTCTTTGTTCAAAGACAAAAAATGTCTCTCGAATAATCTCAGCATTTACGAGCTACGGATTTATCTTACAGCTCCAAGGTCAAGAGATAATTGTCCTAAAAACGATAATCTATCTTCACACCCATTTGCAATTTCTGTAAGGTCCGGAAACTCTGGGGATGGTCACTGACTGACATTAATGAATTATAGCTTAGACAAATAGACGAATGGAATACAAATTCGTACTCCATTGGGAAATTCAAGGAGATGGAATCACTGTAGAACATTGGGATCTGATTCGTCTTACACAATGTGCAAATTTAATTTGGTGTATTTGGCTTTATGACTAACCTAAGAGATTGAAGAATTTCGTTCTGATCTAACAAAATAGATTTACCTTCGCTTAGCACTATAAACTTATACTAATAAATTATAATTATAGCAAAACCTTTTTACTTTTTTAGTGTATCTGAATCCAAACCAATTCAAATTACGGTCCCTTCGTTTTCCAATTCAATTCAATCATTACTTTATCAATTGAGCCCTGAACCATAAAACACAGAATATATAGCAAAAAAACACTCACTTTTATTTTACGGACGGAAAACTATGAATCATAAAAGAGCAACCTTACGCATACGTCTACATTTATTAAGGTAAACAAGCTTCATTGACCCTCTTTTTGGAGCCAAATGGCGCAAAAATATGTTGACAGTAATGGTTTAGGCCGAAAACTATAAGATGGATTGAATTGAAATTCTCGGAGAAAATAAGAAGGACGAATGTTCCCGCAACAATTTGGCAGTTGTAAATCTATTTTAGTTTTGCAACAGGAAATGTTTTAGCGGATATTGTTTGAGCTATGATGAGTTTTTAGTCCTTCTTAAAGTATAATGCCGTGTTTTTAAATACATTTAGTTTGGCATATTTTCTAAATATTCCTTTGCTTGTATAAATTCGTCGAAGGACTTTGGTATGTGCCATTTTGTACCCTGGTACAATAAATACATTTATTTACAGCATAAATATACAATTACACGAGAAAATAAATCAAAATGAATAACAATTGCAACACTAACCTAAATAAAGTACTAAAATAACTAATGCCTAATGCGTCAAAAAATATTCTTTTGCATCGTCTTCTTATCTTCCTGCCCAGAAGGCCATCCTTTGTTATTCAATTTCTTATTTAAATGCTGGCCATCGCAATCCAACACGGAAATGCGGTGAGCATGATGGGCACTTTTGGGCCGGGAACGGTCATGGGTGGGTTTTAACTTTATTTTTATATTGTGTTCTGGACTAATTGAGATTTGTAGTATATTATAAAAAAACAAAAGAAAGAAAATATCTTACTTGTATACGATGATTGTATCTATCAGCGATAATGTATTGTCCAATACGGTTCACAGCAACTCCAGCAAGGCAGTCAAATTCACCTTCTCCGCTACCGTATTGTCCAAATTCTTTTACGAAAATGCCATTTGAGTCGAATACCTGTTGAAATCAGTTATTTTCTTATTAGTTAATAGTTTGGTTATTCTGTTAAATCTGTGATGTGTTTCTTTTAAGTTTAATTTGTCTGCTTTTGACATTGTGCCAAAATTTTGAGCATAAATGCAACATCACTTCATCGGTTATAATTAAAAGATCGGCCATCAAATATTTTCTTCAAGGAACTATGCTATTTACTCGAATGCATATATTCATGTTTGCAAATTTTTTTCATTTTATTTTGCCTGTAGTTAGTGATAAACAATTTGATTACCTGTACTCTGTGGTTAGAAGAATCGGCCACAACCATTGTATTGTCGGGACCTACAGCGATACCACGAGGCCAAGTAAAGCATCCGGGTTCGCTCCCCCGACTCCCCACACTGAATTGTAAACGGCGTTTCTGCATGTACTGGCTCCTAGGGGAGGAACCGGCTGCTGCGAAACCTAACATAAAAGAAATATCATTTTATATCTCAAAACACTCTTTGGTGACATTGATATTTTATAATAAAACACCCTAACCACACTATGTACACTGCTTCTTATTCTAACCTGCTACCGCTGCTGTAGCCGCCGTAGGGGAGATGGGGGAGCCTGCCGCGTTTTTTGAATCGTCATCAGAACTGGCAAGCTCGTTTGCCGAGCGCAAAGGTAGCCCGAGAGACAGGCGACGTGATGTGCTCGACGATGTACTACTAGGATCACGGTCCTTGCCCCGCGATCCATATTTGTTCTTCAAATATCGCGCCCAGGAACTTAATGCTGCTCCATCTTTTTCACCAGTAACCGGTCGTTCGGGTGAGCTTTCTCTCGATTTCAATGCATGAGATGACCGGCTGCGAGAAAGTTCTGAGCCACCAGTACCGGAACCGTATCGAGATGCAAGATATGCAGAGGGCGATGCTGTCGTAGGAGACACCGGATCATCTTGTTCGTCGTCGTCACCTGCTCCAAAACCTGTGTGGCTACTTTTACTTCTAGCGAGACGATTGCGTCTCTCTTTCATTGCGAGGTATCTTGATCTTGCCGTAGGGTATTTAGTTTCATCATCAATTGACGATTGTGTTTCTATTTCTTCTCTCGGTTTGCTTCCGTATCTGTTACTATATGAAGATCCAGATCCAGAACCGTATCTAGAAGTAGGTTCTTCTTCAGTTTGTGATGTTTGCCTACTGCGTCCATAACGTGATTGTGTAGGTGTTTCCTTGGTTTTATTGTCGTGAGCATCGTTGCGGGCATTGTTACTACGAGCTAAAAGTGGACCGATATCGCTCCGAGCCATCGCTTGGCTCTCGGGCTTCCTTTGCGGTGCAGGCTCCTCATCGCTCTCCTCTGAAGAGTCGGTTTCCTCTTCTGAGCTTGTGTCGGAGTCTTCGTGGGCCGGCTCGGCGGGTGCGGGTGCGGGCGCGGGCCGCTGTGAGCCAACAAATCGACTCTGCACCCGCTGCGCCCCGCTCGCTGTGCCGTTCGTCGTTGCTGGCGTAGTTCTTTCGTTGCCTGCGGAAGAGAAACGAGATCCAAGTTTTGTTGTTGGTGCACCATTACCGTACTTCGCTTTTAATTCTGCGATGCTTAAAATGGCACCTGTGTGTTTCACCGCCGAGCCGGAGCTTTCAGTGGACGCGCTTGATTCCGTGCTCGCGGCACGAGCGGCCGGACGGTGCGCCGCTGGCGTTTCTGTTGCAGAAGGTCTTCTAACTGTTGATACAGGTTTTTGTGGAACGGGAGCAGTTTTGCGTTGGTTTCGCTGCAGAGATCCAACTGATTCATCATCGGATTCACCATCACTGGACGCCTGAGAAATTACATAAATCGGTATGGACACCAAAACGGTAGTAAAATACTTATAGCCTTTTACTGTGTTGTGTTTGTGTAGTTATGTATGTTAAACGTGGAGTGTATTTTATGGAATGCCGTTAGTTTGGCTTTCTTTCTTGTTAGTATCGATGATTTCTTAATCCTATGTTGTACTTTGTCGGTTTTGTACATAAATATTCATTCTTTATCTTCCTCCCAACTCACCTCCCGTGCTGGTGTGGGTGGTTTACGATTCACCGGGGTGCGCTCTTCGTCCACTGCTCTTCCTGGAGCTCGTTCAGGCTCAACTTGAGAGGAGGCCGCACCTTTGTTCTGTCTCTTCAGGCGAGTTATTTCATCATCTTCACTTTGTTGTCTTGCAGGTGGTGGGCGTTGGCGAGGTTGAGGTTGAGGTGTAGGTTGCACGGGTTTAGGTGGAGGTGGAGGTTCTTTTTTTTCTTTCTTCTTGCCACTGTCTACGTCTAATATCCTTTGCATTACACGAGGACAGTCGCTAAGACGGAATATACCACTAAGAGGCCCTCGAGTAGCATCTTCGGTATCAGCTACCTTCTCTTTTTCCTTTTCTTTTTGTTCAGTCTTAGTTGTACGACTGGGTTGTTCTGTGTCAGAATCATTATCCATGTGACTCTTAACAAAACGTGACCGGAACCTTGACCTGGCTGGCCTGTGTTCTGACTCATAACCGCTGTAGTCGTCAGTGGCACCATAATCTCTTGTATGCCTTTCGGGAGGTGGAGGTCGGCGTTCTCCAAATTTACGACCACCCAAAACAGGTTCGTCATTTTCTTGCCAGCCTTTAGCTTCTTCTTGTTGGCGAAATTGCGTTGCTAAACGATGATCACTCTTAGATCTGGTTAAACCTTGATTTTGCTGCATTCCACTAGAATATGCGTTCGGCTGAGTTATGTTTAGTTCACCGTAACTAGCGACGTGCATAACTAGTTGATTAGGATCATGAGTCATGATGAACCGTATTCTACGGTTATAATCACCGGCTTCATAATCAAAGTTTCTTAGGAACTCGACCGTTTTTAAGAATATTTCTTTGGTATCAACTAACTCTGTATCTTCCCATTCTACATCATCGTTCATGTACTTGTCGGCGAGATCACAATTGCTT
The DNA here is from genome assembly GCA_936450015.1 of Meganola albula. Classification (NCBI taxonomy): domain Eukaryota; kingdom Metazoa; phylum Arthropoda; class Insecta; order Lepidoptera; family Nolidae; genus Meganola; species Meganola albula. The sequence goes on along the minus strand of OW388155.1, from coordinate 2,284,381 downwards.
TGTATATTACTTAATTCTAACTCTAAATTATCTTTCAAATGAGTAAGGTTTCTCAGTTCAGTAGCCAAGTACCGATCGACTTCGTTTCTTAGGAAATCGGTTCTATCTTTTAGTGCCTTTGCTAGTCTTTTGTGTATTTCATCAACTTCTCCTGCAACGGCTGCACAGTTTGTTTGAAGATTTGTCGTGTTACGTTCAACAACTCCAAGGATATCTTGAAGCCTGTTGAGACCTCGGCGAACCTGATTGTTGATTCTTGATATCTCTCTGCGTAAAACCTCCATATGTGCCGACTTGCAGTCTTCGCAGACTTTTTTGTCGCAATGAGCACATGGTGCGCAGTACGCTTTTTCTGAGCAAACATTGCATCTTTCCATGACCTGCCCAGCTGTAGGGTCTGGAAGCTCCCCAGCTATTTGAGCATGAAGCTCTAAAAATCGCTGTAGGGTTACATTGGTTGGGAATCCCTGAACGCCTTGATATGGGATTCGGTGCTCCGCTCGACATTCCGGACATTTTACCTGTATACAAAAATAAATAAATTAGATGATATTTGAGAAAATATTTCCTAACTCCAATTAAATACCTACAAGACTGAAGATAAAGGTGCGGTACCTGTCGTCTGACATAGTCGACCAAACCGTCCATGCACGGTTCCATACAATAGCTGTGTTGGCATGGCAACAGCTTTGGATTTCTGAACCGATCAAGACAGACGCAGCACGTCAGCAGCGATTCGAACTGCTCCATTGTTGCTTAGATTTCTTCAAGTGCCTATCAAAGAAGAAAATACTAAATATACATTTTATTCCATTACTATTATATAAAAAAACAGTCGCAGGTTGCAATTACAAGTAACTAATGCTGGTAATTTTAAGTACTAATGAGTCAACTAAGTTATGCTCAGTAGATTATTAACCTTGAAAAAGTAAAATTAATATCAACTGGTAAATTGCATCAGTATCAGTTGTATTAGTACACTATTGCAAAAAATAAAGAAATAAGTATGTAATATACACCTAAACATGCATAGATACATACAGCCTAGTACGTTAATCATTTCCTAGTAGCCTATGGCGGTAATTGCGGAAATACAGGCGTAAACACAGGTGTAAGACCAACGAAAACATGCTTTCCGAGAAAACCTATCTATTCTTAGTTGTACACAAAACACTTAAATATACAATTTTTATAATTAGGAAACAACAATGTAAACAGGCGAGCATTCAAATATGAATTTTCTACCAGCAAACCCTAAGAAAGGAAAAATTGTGGAATGGGTAGAATTGCACAACAAATAACTATAAATACATACGTATACCTACATTCTATGACCTAACTAATCTTCCAACCTATCTATAACATCAGAGAGCTGAGATAAATAAAGCAATCTCCGAATATTTAGAGGTGAAATTCAATATTGAGCCGCCGAAACCGTTAGAGACTCCTAATGTGTTACAGCTACCTATATCAGCTATCGGGATAATGTTTACGGTTCGAGAGAAAATACACATTCAAGTAACTGAGATAACAATTGATGTTAAAAAGGAAAAGAGACCGTTCAAAACAACTTTATACAACAATTTTTGGAACAGAAAATAAATTAAAATACGTTGTTTGTTGGTCTTAGTCTGCTTGGTCTTAATTAATAAAATTTGACTTTTGATAAAAATTTGTTAAAACTTGCAGCTCCTGAAAATCTGTGCGTTTATGTGAAAGCAAAACAAAGCGGAGTGGAGTAGATCGGATCATGTTGCAGTCAGTTTCTATATTTTTTTTGAAAGTCCGCTTAGCTCCACTCCACTTCACTTACACTGTTCTCACTGATGCTGGGTGGAAATTTCGTGCACTGTGATTCTCTTCTTCAAACATCTTGACGGGCCGGTGGCGTGGTCGGTAAGATACATGCTTTTCACGCCGCATGTCGTGGGTTCGATTCCCACCCGAGACAAACATTTGTTTAAATATCGATCCCTCCTACGTAGACTATGGTAACCCCAAAATGACTACTTTACAGGAGAGCTGTTTGAATATACAAAGTTGTATAAAATTTTAAATTACGCAGTTATTCACTCAAAAATTATTATGGTGCCTAGGTGAATAAAGTACTTTATAATGATATTAAACTATATGATAATATTTTACCAGTTTTGGAGATATTGATGTTACTACATTTTACACCGTATTCTAAAATAGTTAATTTATAGTAAGTACTACATACAATTTTATACATCGAAAAATAAACAACTTTTAGTATTGTATGTAACACTTACTATATTCTTCATCGTAACTTAACATTTGATTGCAATTGTATGTAGTACATACTATAATTTACATAAAGATAGTTGCGTCTTTTAAATATAGTAAAACTCAGAAAATACTATTAAATCCACTTTTATTAGTAATAAAGAGTGAAGTTAGGAAACACATAATTAGAAAAATGAAACTGATACATTTTTAAGTCCCTACTTGTTTTTTAATCATATTCACTTTAAACGTTTTTACTATATAACATAATATGTTATAAAGTAAAAAAGTTTAAGACTGATGGAACTGTTGATCTCAATCATATCATGCTCCAATATTATTGTTCCAAGTATTTTTTGTTCTTTTGTTTATTTCTAGTTCTTGACAGTTATTATGAAATCAAATTTGTTTGCCTAAACAGGTTTAGTGCTCTACGTATTCCAATTCTTCATTTCCTACTGCGATGGGTTTTCTAAGACTGTTTCTCATTATCTTCATTTTTGTGATATTAACTTGTAAGCCTACTTCCCGGCTGGCTTCTACAAGTGACTGTACCAAAAATTTCATATCAGTTATTGAGTCTGAAAGAAGAGCCATTTCACCGGCAAATCTAAGATGACTTAGGAATTTTCCTTTTATATATATACCTTTTTTCCAGTTTAGCTTAGCTATTACGTATTCCAGTACAGCATTAAAGATTTTGGGCGATATAGGATCCCCTTGCCTTGCGCCTCGCTCAATTGGAAATTTCTGTCCCATTGATTCCAATCTGACTCTACTTGTACAGTTCTTGTAGATATTTTTTATGACATCAATGTATTGCTTCCAAGGCCTCCCAGATACTAGAATGCGAAATACTATCGAATGCTTTTTGATAATCAATAAAAGTAATGTACCGACGCAGTGGACTGAATCTCAAATAATCTTGTTATATAAAAAAAGCGATCCACATGACATTAATAACTATAGACCCATCAGCTTACTGCCAATGCTATACAAACTCTTCTCATCAACTATTAAAAACAAAATACGCAGAACACTCGAACATCACCAGCCAATAGAACAAGCTGGATTTCGCAAAGGATTTTCCACAGTAGATCATATACACACTTTACACACTTTAGAACAACTTATCGCAAAACACCAAGAAAATCAAATGCTACTGTACATTACTTTATTGATTATCAAAAAGCATACATCGATATAGGAAACATCAAAAAAGTTTAGTCCTGGTAATTTGTATTTTAATGTATATTTACGATTGGATGGTCTATCAGTGTAAACTCTTCGTTTTCCTTGTTTAGTAATCAAATTCGCGACGTAACTCCACTGCATATATCGGTTACCTAATTCCCAGAAGCTCGTAAATATATTTAAGCGCTGTAGCTCGCTAATCTTCTCACTGCACTTCATGCGACATGTTTGCGGACACGGTGGACCCATTGCCTTTGGAGTCCTGGTAGTATCGTTTCGACTTTTATATTCCTTTTCTATATTTCTTAAAGCTTTCCTTTTCACATCGATCCATTCCGAAACCTGCTTCTTTCTAATATTTCCTTTATCTTTTCGTGGTTTCCTTTTGTTGGAAACAGGTTTAGTATTTGCAGACGAGCATGAGAGTGGGGTATTTACTTGAGGAGTGGATGCAAAGCTAGTTTTTGATAAAATAGGTGATTCAATGGAGAAAATATTATAGCAATTTATTGAAGGACATGGAGTATTCCAGGCAGGATCTTCATTTAACGAAACGTCACTTTCTGAAGCTGGAATGTAACGTTCTTGAATAGACCTGGCAGTGTAACCTGAAATAGAAGAAAATTAAGCATGCAAAGAAAAAAGATGAACTCTTTATTGCAGACTTTTAATAGAGATGATACATAAAGAGGGGTGCAGTAATGACAAGCATTAATTGTATAATCCTTTTATTAAAAAGCACCTACACGATAATTATGAGAGTCGAACCCATTTGGTTAAATTTTTTTATAAATTTATATTCATAATTCAGTAAAGCATATTACAATACACCATATTTTTTATAAAAAATAATAATCTTTACATACTGTCAGGGATTGATTCGTCAGAAGATTGGACGAAATTGTTAATTATCTGTTAATTCCCTTAAAGTCACGAGCAGTGGGTAAACTGGCATTCATCAAATATGTCCATTAAATTATTGATGGCCTCTATATCAGCACCCGGGGCTAACGGAGATTCTAAAACCAACAAAAATTAATGTATTATACAAAGAATCTACGATTAAACGTCACTTAATGTATCGTATGTTTTTATCGATACAACGTAAAATATGGTAAGTATTACATACTGATTTTTTTATTTATGTTTCACGGCGTAAAATATAGTAAGTATTTTTACGATATAAATATTACTTAATTATTCCCATGTAAAATGTAGCAAGTATCACTTAAGACAAAATAAATACACTGACTTCCGATGCATATTATTGTAAGTATTCCGAACGATAAAACACACCGGAGAAAATGAAATAAACAATTTATACACGTAAATGTAGTTCTCTATTCTTCATAAGAATAAAATAATAAAAAATGTATTTACTAATCTAGTAATAAGGAACCATTTACATAAATACATATTATTTACCTGGATTTTCTTCATTCTCTTCATTGAGATCAGAACTTTTGACGGCTAAATTAAATATAGTTTTAGACCTTAATGAAATTTTCAAATTACTACCACTATTCATTGTTACCACAGAATTTTAAATTCAAATAATAACAGTTACACGAAATCAGAGCGAACACATGGCACGCATGGTATCGACCGGCGTGAACAATCGTTACTAACACATGCGATACGCGCGCGATCAGTGAAGAGCCCCACGCTTTCCGCGTTAACTGTCGCTTTGGTTGTTGCGATACTTCGCGCCGGTTACATTCAGTAGTTACTATATTATACGGGCTAAAAAATAGACTTACCTTAAGAATTTCTTTAAAATTATTGTTGTATTGATTCTATAGTACTAAAAATACATTATTTCTGAAATAAAACAAAAAACGACTTTTTGTGGATTACCACATTATACGTAGGAGGGATCGATATGTCTGTTTGTCTTGTGTCTGGGTGTAATTATCTATATTTAAGTATATATTTACAAAAGAAAAGTATTATATGTAGTATATTACCACCTATCTGGTTTCCATAGTACAAGCTCTGCTTAGTTTGGGATCAGATGACCGTGTGTATTAATGTCCCACTATATATAATAGACAAACATAAATTAAACATCTCGGCTGTATTATTGTTTTTGACATCACAAAGTATCATTATAGTCTTAATATCGTGTTTGAAAACGAAACGACCTTTGTTGTAACTAAATTAGTAACAAATGCTTTGCTTGCATAGCTATACGGTGTTTACAAAGTTAAATTCGGAGTTCGCATCCTCTGAAATCCGGTGGGTGTTATAAATAGATTTGGTATTCTCGCGAACGTTTTGTACAACGCAATTTTGATCTTTAACATCATCTGTATAGGTTTCAAATTTCTATGATAAAATTAAGTAGTTTTAGCGGTTACATTAGATGGTTTTAAGTGTGATGCGATTATGAATTCTAAATGTTTTAGAATAAAGTAGAAAATGTAATAGAATAAATAAAATGAAGTGTTAATGATGTTAGTTAAAACAGAATATTTCGGTTTAATAGGCTCGACCTGCCGCACTTTGTGTTTGATATATATTATCATGATTTATCTTTTAGAATGTCCTATGATTGAGGTTATATGTCACAATAGCGATTCTCTCTTCACTTTAAATGCTTTTTAGGCCCATCGTTTTATTGAAATGAAATGTAGGTCAAAAATAACTCACATTTCGCTGACTATGTTTAAATCTCATACGAGATGTGACACTAGCCTATTCGCGCTCAAATATTTAGTAAAAACGCCACAGGACAGACAAGGTAGGAATTTTGTAATAATACTTTCTACTTATATATTACTAGCGACCTAGGCGAGGTACTAGTGCACTAGTACCTCGGCTAGGTTGCTAGTAATATCATACACTCCGTTTAAATGCAGTACGTTACTTTCATAAATTGTTTGAAATTGGAATCGTCAAAAATTGGCGGAGTATTGGGAAAGATTAAATAGATAAATATTAAAATTAGAAATCGTATTTTTCTTACTTCATAGGTCTAAGAGAAATCTCGAATGACGTCAGACTAAATTTCGAACTTCTATAAGACGGAGCGCATTCTCTTCATGACTTTAATGCTGTTTCATTTCTATGATAAAGCAAAAAATATCTGTTTGACATTCCTTTTAATAATGTTACTGACGGAATAATTAAAATAATACTTTCTATAACGTGTCGTCATCCCTATTTTGATTGGTTGCGATGTTTATAGGTATCTGGTTGGTAAGTATAAAGTAATGCTGTTATAGTTAATATAAATAAATAAATAAATATTCTGGGACATTAACACACACGGTCATCTGGTCCCAAGCTAAGCAGAGCTTGTGTTATGGAAACCAGATAACTGCTTTAAACTATACATATAATACTTTTCTTTTGTAAATAAATACTTAAATGATCGTATCATACGCTTGTTAAAGCTAATAAGTTATAAGATTCAATAATATCTTATGACATTCATTGTTATTGTATTAAATTATTTGGACACTATATAAGTATGTGATTGTTTACTATTTAATTATCTGTAGTATTAGTTGTATCATGTCTGTAGTAAATTATATTTACAATATTATCATTTACATTCGTCTATTCATATTTGATATGTCTGTACAAGTGTCCCGCATAGGATTCATTTTCTATCGCGCGCTTTCTTTAACTTATCTTAAATGCAAAAAAAACATTCGTCCCTTACCACGAAAAAAATTAAACTCTTTTGTAACGAAACTATTCAACTGCTTCGTCTGTTAGAACCACTATTAAATTTAAACAAAAGAATCAGAACTCTTCAAGCGATCCTCCAGATGAAAGTTCAGATGGCATAGAATAAGTAGTTACTCCATAAATTAGTTTAAACGTTGATTATCATCGAAATCAACGTTAACAGCCAATAGAGTAACAAAATTGATTTTTTTTATCACTTTAAAATAGCAAATTTATAACACTAGGCATTTGTGCTAGTTGTGTTGGAAACATGCATAATGTGTTTAGTAGCATTTTTTTTTTCAGAAAGTTCTTAACCGTCAAGCATTAAGGTTAGTGAATGAGCAATGTAAGACCACCGCTAGTGTTTATAAAGCTAACACAGAAGTAATACACCTAGTTTTAGCCGGCTAGACCTACAACCACTTAACATCAGTTACACTTGGGTGTAAAGGCATAACTTCATCATATTTTGCTGGGTTTGCACAAGTCTTTTTCGTTTGTAAAAAGTTTATTGCATTATAATCCAATGGTCAAATAATAGTTTTCTTTTTTATTAAGAGTATTTTATTTATAACTAAAGACGAAAAAACAATTCAATCGTACCCAACGCGTGTGAACCGCTCGTGGCTTGTTTCCTACCATTTCATAACGATCCCGAAATAGTATTTTATTTCTGTACCGTTTGTCTCTAAGCGCTTCTTAAGAGTTAGATAATTAGTTTCCAATAGGTTAGTCGTTGGCTTAGTCTTTGTTTTTAAGACTTGAGTCATTGCTGTTCTAATTAGGTGAGTATTGTGAGTCATGTGTTATGAGTTTTCAATTTTTAAAGAAGTTATCACTCCTACCTAGCCGTATGTCATATGATAAAAACTGAAAACGAACAATACTAAAAACGATTCGATTTTTGATTTGTTTCTATATTCTTTTAGACTGCTATTCGAACAAAATGGAAATGCGCACGCTCGAACGAATCAATTCCTAAATTGAGATTGTCGTTACGTTAGAGTGTTATCAGCGACGTTATGTGCATCTAGTTAAACCGTCAAGTGCGAATTGTTTTTGATTAGTGACATTTTAACGGACTTTTTGTTATTCGGTGCATTATATTCATTTTATTTTATTTAGAATTTCTTTCATTCTTTAGAATTATAAAGATAAATTAGTAAAAAAACCATCATTTTGTTTTGCTACATAGTGTGGACTTTACAGTTGTTTTAAATTTGTTTAATAACAAGTCATGTTCCTACCAAGTTTATTAAAGAAACACATTCATTCATCATTGCCCATAAATGAGTTACCGGTTTTGTGAAGACGCGTATGATGCGCTCCAAGATCATTCCTAATTCTAGTATTTACATTATGTGTGTCTCTTATTTTTTAAATTGTTTAATGTTTTTCTGGACGTACAATAGATTTTCGTAGTCGTTTCATTTATTTTTATACACGTTTGTGCCTATTTTAGTAATAGTTTATTATGCTTTCATCTATAAAATTTCAGTGTTCGGTCATTCCTAAAATAAGTTCTACCGTAACCTGTATTATAGTGACAAAGAAATGCGTCATTGTCGCGTCACAAATGTTTGACGTACGCAATCTCTAGAGACAGGATTTTTAAAATGGCGTCTTAGAACGTCGCAGTTTTTTAGTTTTTACTACTAATCTTTAAAAACTTATATACTTATTTAAACTTGACACTGGCAAAATTGCGGAATAATTTCTGCAGAGGCCATAATTAAAAGAAGAAGAAGAAGAAAACGGATGCTGTAATGTTTTTTTAAACTAATTTTCTTCTAGATTGAATACTGATTGTTTTGACAAATCATAATTTTGGAGTAGGTATACTTAACAGGCTTATATCTTATTATAAAAAATACTTTTCTCAACGATCTTAAGAGTTGAGGAAAACGCTTTCCAAGTGCGTGTTGGAGGATGTGTAATGTCTCGGATGTTTACTTCTAGACATGCTAGTTTTCTCACAATCTTTTAACGATATTGAGCTGTGGTAGTGAAATTATTAATACAAAGTTATTAATGAAGCTCTCCACTTACACTTGAAATTTATAATATGGTATGGTATTTACGTCGGGATCTAAAATCTAAAATAAACCGCGATTAAATCCGTTAAAAAATAGTTTTATTTCAATGGTATTAAAGTTCAAATTCACTTTAAAGTATTATTTATATTACGAATCTTTTGTATGGGAGCACAGAACAGTGTAAGTTAAAGACTTTTTCAGGAAAATTTTATATTTTTCTCTCTCTGCGTAAGAAACTTTCTCGTACCTACTTAAAAAAATATTCTAAAATAATAATTGGCGAAATCGGTTCGGCTGTTTTCGAGTTTTGCGCTCAGCAACACATTTTGTGATTTATTACAAGCTTTTTTTATTTTCTAAATTATATAGGTATATTTTTAAATTGTCATCAAATCTTATTTAAACATACATTGACAAGAAAAATGACTTAATCGAATAACAATCATAAAACACCTGAAAAAAAATCCTATGCACTAATTTACCCTAAAAAAACAAAAAAGTAAATTTAAAATATAGAACTTATAATTTTTAAATACAATTAGGTATATGTAATGTTTATTCTGTTTTTACATTTTTATTTTTATTTTGACTTTAAATCATAAATAAATTTATTAAATTAATTCTTATGAATTATGGTGCATGGGTCCTATGGACCTAGTTTCTGAAATGAATGATATTATTATTACTATCTATTATTATTGTTATTAATCAGCGGTTTCATTTACGTCATTGTCAAATTTATTCCTATTCAAAACAAATCGTCATAAGATTTCTTGTTTTTCTTCCAATATCAATATTTCAATATTATTCATATCATTGCGCGTAGGATGTTATAAATACATCCTTCCTTTCGCCGTATGTGAAACGTCACGATTATTTTTAGTAAATTTGGCAGGCGGATTATTTTTTCTTTTAAATTTTATTCTGATTCATTGTTCTACGTATTTGGCACAAAGAGTTTTGTTCATTTATAATACGCTGTATCACTGGTTTTTGTATCTCTTCCTTCTTTATTGTCCATGGCAGTTGCAAGTTCTCATTTTGATGTGCATTCTTTAAAAAGAGTTTCCTTTTTTTACCTGCTTCAAAAAATTAAGGAGGTATTCAATTTTAATATTTTTTTTTTTTTTTTAATATTTTTACCTACTGTCATTGCTATGCGTTAATCAATTTCTAAGATTTTGTTTGAAAACTAGTGCTTCGTGAGTTGTGCTATTTAAATATGATCAAGGTCTGACTAGTTTTTGAGCTATGTTGAAAGAAGCGTCATTGTTTACGCTAAATGCCTGCTGCCAGACAAAAAGATAAGTACTTTAATTATTCTAAATGATAATATAATACAATAATATAATATAGTGGGACATTAACACACACGGTTATCTTATTCCAAACTAAGCAGAGCTTGTACTATGGAAACCATATAACTGGTAATATAATACATATAATACTTTTCTTTTGTAAAGATGTACTTAAATATAGATAATTACACCCAGACACAAGACAAACAGACATATTTAAACAAATGTTTATATCGAGTGGGAATCGAACCCAAGTATCTTACCGACCACACCACCCGCCCGATACTTTAAGGTATCTTTATTGGAAGATGTTTTTTTGTTATTGTTGCGAAAAGAATTATTATGGTTTAAATTAGGATTTCAACGCACTAAGCGAAATTATCGTACGTACAGTTTACAGTATAAAATATAAAAAATATAGAATCCTTCCAGTGTTATAAATATATGAATGCAAACCTACTTTTAAAGCCTACTTATGAGCAGCGGTGGCGCAGCGGTACGGGCTTCGCCTTAGAAAAATAAGGTCGCGGGTTCGAATCCTGGTCGCGCCCACACATCTTTGTGTGAATTGTTACATCTCCGCTGCTCAAATCGGTGAAGGAAAACATCGTGAGGAAACCGGCATGTCTAAGAACTAATCATTCGAGGACATGTGACATCCAGCAACTCGCACTTGACCAGCGTGTGTGGATTAAGGCCTAAACTCTCTCAACTCATAAGATAGTTGAGAGAAGCCCCGTGCCCAGCAGTGGGACACTAAAAAGGGTTGAAGTGAAAACCTACTTTTTGCAATCGAGTAAAAAGAAGAAATGTCTCTCCGAAGCGTTGCGATATAGAATTTAAATTAACCGCGATAAAAGCGTTATAAAATAGTTTTATTTCTATCCATAAAGTTCAGTCTATTCCTAAACTATATGTCATAATTTTTATTGGTTCAGCTGTTAAACAAGGTACTTTTTAGGGGCCCGTAGTAAACTAGAAAATCCTTATAGTTTCGACAGGTCCGTTTTTCAGTATGTCCGTCCGTGAGTTAGCTAGGAGCCGCTCGGTACTACAGAGCTGTAATTAGTTTTACATTGTTATACTATACAGGGTAAACCGGAGAGGGTATCCCTTCAACTCTTTTTGATGTCCCATTACATGGCACAGGTCTTCTCTCAACTACAACTTACAAGTTGAGAGTTTAGGCCTTAATCTACACACGCTGGCCAAGTCCGGGTAAGTGAATGTCACAGGTCTTCGAATGATTAGTTCTTAGATGCCGGTTGTAAGTTGGTTTGTTCACCAATATTGAGTAACAGTGATGAAAAAATTACACAAAGATGTGTGGACACTACTTGGAATTGAACCCGTGACCATATTTGTCAAAGGTGTCGCTGATATCTTATAGCACTGCAGCTTACAGGGTATTATTCTAAATTTTTTGAAGTCATATGCAATATTAGTTGTGAAATTATTGTGTAAATAGTGAAATTTTTGTAAAAACTTAGCACATTTGAAATCGTATTAAAATATAATGCAAATTATTTACTGGCTTCACATACTTATTACTAATAACCCAAAAAATATCTGGTTTTAAGTATAGAATAGCCTATCCGGTTTCTAAACCTGTATTTGGATGTAAATATCACCTGTAATATTTAGACAAAAACACAGGCAAAAGGCCGTTAACGGATTCTTGACGTATGTTTATAACATTGAATATACTTGGCACAAATCTATTATAACTCGCTGACATGTTCCAGAATAATGTTAACAGAGGCGTAAACGAAATATCTTTATTTTGTTGAAGTTCAAAGACAGTATTGTAGAAGGCTTTCAGAGAAGAAACTGTATATACACCCTCGTCTAATCGAAGTCAGCATGCTCGTTTTATAACCACTACGTCTGCAGTTTAAGTCTCGACCCGAGCACAAGTAATTTTAATAATCTTCTCCTATCAATATAATATAATAAATTTTTTTTTAGACATTAACACACACGGTCATGCGATTCCATACTAAGTAGAGCTTGTGATAAGGAAACCAGATAACTGATATACGATACTTTTTTGTAAATATTGTTGGATTTTATTATCTTAACAACATCAAGAAAATTTATTATTTAAGGTTAAGTTTAGGATGTGCCTCTATAATTTTGAATTAAATGTCTGTGGTTGTAAGGTCTAAGCCGAGTCGTTGTGTGTGAGATTTCAGGTGATGTACCGATGCGTTTTCTGTGTTCTCCAAATAAATTATAAAAAGCATTCTGCATTTTATTTCCATCCGACAATACATATTTATAATAGGTAATTACACCCTAACTCAAGACGGGTGTCTGGGTGTAATTTATCTATAACTGTACGTTTTTACAAAAATAAATAAGAAGTAGGTATATCAGTTCCTAGTACCCAAAACACAAGCAAATAATAATAATATCCTAGGATATTAACACACACAGACATTAATACTTTATTAGTGTTACATATGCAATAAATATATTTGCGTACTTTAGGACAAGATGGCGGAGTACGTTTGTGTCAAAATGTTTTTTTTTTATAGTTGGAGTTGGAGATTAAAAAGAGGCTTCTCGTAGACTCAGATCTGGACACATATTCCATGTAGAAAATTTGCCCTTATGATGAAGTTGACTAACTCTCCCAATTGTGAGCAATGTAACGGGGTGCATGATCTACACCATATAATGGTGGAATGTGTCCAGTTTGAAGAAAGTAGAAATAAGTTAATAGGATACCTAAATTTTAACAAAGTCAATATAGGCACGTTTCATGAAATGTTGTCACAACCAAACGGTCACGGAATAGACTTTCATCAAATTAATGGCACATATATGTAGTCAGATAATTGTTCAATTAATAATTGATAGAGCTATTTAACGCGACATTTCGAAACTTTTGGTGGATAGAACATGCGACAAGAAGGCTGGCCTACGCTTAAGCCAAAGATTGAGCGTTGCCATTCAACGTGGCAATGCTGCCAGCCTTCTTGGTACGCTACCAACCGACATTGATGCGGAGGAGTTTTTTGACGCCCAGATTTAGATATGTTTTACAAATTCTATTTTAAATTTACTTTTTTTTAGGCTAAGTTAGTGCGTAGGATTTTTTGCTGGTATTCTAAGTTTGTCATTCTTAAGTAAAAATTGATTTTAGTCTCGGCAAAAAATAATTGAAAGTGCAATGGCAAATGTAATTGTTTAGGATACGATGGGACTGGCATACGCTGCGCGTAAAAGTCCCTTTAATTAAATAAATTAAAAAAAAGACGAGGCTTGAACGCTGCAAGTTATAATCTCGGAGCAAAAGCAAATTATAATATTTTAAACAACTCCAGTTAAACTTTATGCCTTGAAATAAGAGTTATTTTGAAACCAAATTGATATCTTGCAAAGTTAGTTTAGTAACTAGTCAAACCTGTCTAAACAGGCTAATGAAGTAAATTAATTAGAATTCGAAACAGTGCTGACCTTTCACTAAATTTCTGCGACTTATTTAGAACTAATGAGCATTAAAAGTTTTTAAATTCAATGAAAATGTACGAAAACAAACAACCTTGAACAAGAAAATCATTTAAGTCAGTCACAAAAATGCACACCGTCAGAATAGGAGTTAAAGCGGTTGCCATTACTTTACGCACCTCTATTACTTTACGCACCTTTACTAATAGGTGCGTCATCAGTTTTTACTTAGTGTTTTCTTTCATTTATGAGTGAACTACACGAACTACGAGTGGCACTTGCCCCACAATACGCAGTTATGCAGGTACTACATACAATCAGGAACAATTCGTAGATCTACTACGAAATTGCTACGAAATTCCGTAGCACATACTCGTAGCAATGATATGCCAAAATCAGAGTACGTTCGTATGCATTTTTGAACTTAGTTACCTTACTATAAACTTGAATTTCCACTACTTCAAAGATTTCCCGGATAGGGTACTGCTTTTCATTAGCTTTTAAATGTGCCTACTTTACAAATTAAGGTAGTTTTGGTCTTCTTTTATTTAAGTCTGATTTCCTTTATAGAAAGGGTTTAAATTATTTGTAAACATACTTACCTAAAACTGAAAGTATTTTTATTTTTGAAAGTGTCACTGGATACACTAAAATTTTAAGAAAAACATGATTGAGGATTTTTCGCGCCATATCAGTTTTACATTCAATTAAGTTAGCAGATGTTGACGCAGTCGGGATTTCTTTTTAATAATTTTGATTGTTCGAAAAGGAAAAATTATTTTCCAACAAGAAAGCGTATAAAATAAATAAGTAGGTAGGTATGTATATTTATACAGTATTCAGAAATTTGCGAGATGAAAGGTAAACAACCCATTTAAATACTACAAAATTAAGACAGCAGATACTGCAAACATTTTTCATTAAAATGTGACATTTTGTCTTCGGTCGGGTAATATCCGCCATTTTTAATACCGATCAACTTGTATGAGAAAATTCGTTTTCTTTGTTTACACTTTGTCTCAAGCCCAAATAACTTACTAATATTAATTGTCCTCATCATTAGCTTTTTTAGTCCACTGCTGGATATAGGCCTCTTCCAAAACTCGACACTGAGCACGATCCGCGGCTACTTTCATCCAGCTATTACCAGCCACCCTGCAGAGATCGTCACTCTACCTAGTCTAAGAGCGTCCGACGCTACATTTGCCAATCCGTGGTCTCCACTCAAGAACTCGTTTACCCCAACGGTTGTCATTTCTACGGCAGATATGACCGGCCCACTGCCACTTAAGCTTAATGTTACGTGAGCTATTTCGATTACTCTGGTTCACTGTTCAATCACTTCATTGCGTATTCGATCCTTCAGAGAAACTCCGTATAATAATCATCTGTTGACTAATAAATGTCAACAGAACGCTGTGTTTAAGGAAGTTACCTTTGTAATATACTTGTGACTCAAGGTTTTATTATTTAGGGTTTATTATCTGATTTCCTGATTACAATCAAAATAGATTTCCGCAAATTTATAAGAACTGGCTGCCCCAGCGAACATAGTACCGCGTATTACTAATTTCGCTAATAAAAAATAGAGGTTTGCGATAGAAGGGTGCAAAATTTGTAAGCATTTTTAATGCCACATAATAGAAAATAAAAATTTAGTAAAAAACAAAAAAAAAATTCTTTGGGGTGAATACCCTTTATCACTTAGAGGTTTGAAAAATAGATAGTAGCCGATTCTCAGACTTAATGAATATGCATAAAAAATTTCATAAGAATCGGTCAAACCGATTCGGAGGAGTATGGTAACACTTTGACACGAGAATTTTATATATTAGAAGATAATATTTCACACATTTACACAGTAAATTAAGATGATTAATGAATTAATCAGAGACGTAGAGCTAAGGGCTTTCTTTGTTCTTTTTTTAACCGACTTAATAAACGTGTTAAGTAGGTAAGTACCTATTTGTAATGTAGTTGGTATTGTTAAATATAAGAGTAGTGAGAAACGGGAGTTGGTTATTTACGACAAAAGGCCTTAACTCTGTTTTACCAAATTTTTGGTATCGAACTTTTTAATCTAGTTACTTAACATTGATGTGACATTATTACATGTCTTTAGGAGCAGCAGATTAGAATGTGTAATCATGTATTTTGTGTTGTATCTGCAGTGCATTCTTTGTTGGGAATCAAAGAAATAAATTTTGTAAAACCTAATTTTGTGAAATTCAATTCAAGAATTACAATCAGAGAATAACCAATACATCGAAGAAGTAAATATACTTACATCAATTTAGTATTAAGCATTGAACTCTACGGTTTAATATGTTATAAAGAAGAAAAAACATGCATTTTTTTATTAATTTCAAATAATAAAAAAATATATTATTTTTTCTTTATTTTTTTTTGTCAATAATAATATAATTTTTTATTTTTACCACCTAAGTAAACACATTGAATTGATTTAGGTAGTAATATTATTTTTGTGTATTGGAAAGTAACTCAATTTTAATAAAATACAAGTTAAGGACCTTTGCTTTATGACTAGAGGATGATTTACGTGTAAAAAAAACAAAGCAATACTTACAGCAAAACTATAGCCACATAAAACCTTTTCAGGGGTAATCCAAGTCACACAAAGGAGGTTAAAGGTTATAATAGGTTACACTCTGTTATCAACCGACTTGAAAAGGATGAGGTTCAATTCGATATTTATATATTTATTTTACTTGTCATATTGCGGCGTCCACACAGACTAGAATTATCACAGGTTCGTTTGTGCTTTTTAGAGCACAGTTTTAATACGTCTTCCCTCTAGCACACGCTAGGTATAACTGGGAACTCGATACGTCGCGCGGGAGATTATTTCTGGATTCGGGTGCGCGCGCGCGCTGGTTGAGATTTATTCTACCGTCATGGTTTACTTTTGGATGTAGAAAGGTCATTGGACAGAATGTGATGCGATTTGTTTTTATTTGCATGTCCGATGTTTGAATTTAACCTTCATTGTACAAGTCAGAATAAGGGTGATATGTATGTATACCTATCGCCCTTATCCTGATCGACCATTTTAGAGATGACAAAAAGCAGAATAAGAATAATTTTGAAAATAACTAGATTACCAAAAAAATATACACGCGGTGCCTAAACTAGAACTGTGTCTGTATAAAATGAACCAGAGACCCGTTTAGATAGTTTCCAAACCATCATACGCTAGAAGAGCACCTCATTGCTAAACAGAATGCGCGGCAGCAGCCACAGCGTCCTCAACGAGATGGTTGACAATGTTAATTGTCCACTGCTCAGAGCCATGATTTTAAAAACAAATTCTTTTGTAAAAATTAATTACCTACTAACATAGTTCATAAGTTTCTACTAACCAATTATGGATAAATTGTCCGAAATAAATTATTTATACTTTATATGAGTTGAAGATACATTTTGTTTTCGAAAATAGAAAAGAAAAAGAAAAAAAAAAATCAAAACAAAAGGAGAATCAGATCAAAACAAGAGACCGAGTGTGAATGTGTGTAGTGTAGTGTGTTTGGAATAATTGTATGCAGGGATGTCTGTGTGTACATTGTACACACATACATATTGTACCTAAGTCACTTAAACCCTTTTTTAGTATCTCATTGCTGGGTACCGGTCTTCTCTGAACTGTCTTACGATTTGAGAGAAGATCGGCTGTAGAAGGCCCTAATTCACACACGCTGGCTAATATTGATGCCAGCGGTGAAGAAACAATTCACACAATGATCAGATTCAGCACATTTTGAATTGTTTCATCGCCCCTCGAGCATAATAATAATAATAATATTAATAATAATATAGTGGGACATTAACACACACGGTCATCTGATCCCAAACTAAGCAGAGCTTGTACTATGGAAACCTGATAACTGGTAATATACTACATATAAAAAAATAAATAAAATAAATAAATAAATATTCTGGGAAATTAACACACACGGTCATCTGGTCCCAAGCTAAGCAGAGCTTGTGTTATGGAAACCAGATAACTGGTATATACTATACATATAATACTTTTCTTTTGTAAATATATACTTAAATATAGATAATTACACCCAGACTCGACACAAACAGACATATTTAAACAAATGTTTGTCTCGGGTGGGAATCGAACCCACGACCTGCGGTTTGAAAAGCATGTATCTTACCGACCACGCCACCGGCTCGTCAAAAGGAGATAAACGGGGATCGTACCCGTGACTTTGTATTTCAAAACCGACGCTGATACCGCAGCGCCACCGCTGCTCACTAACTACTTAGTATGCTCACAAATCCCTATTTCCCCTGGTCACGATCGCGGGTGAACGGCTGGACCGATTTTGCTAATTATTTTTTTTGTTTGTTATTGTCAGGACACAGTTCTGAAATGAAAACTAAGAAAGTAGAGCGCTACATTTAACAATGTGTGTGTATGTGTGTGTGTGTATATGTGGCATGGAAATTCCCATACAGATGAACTAACTTTTTTGCTTGAAAGGTGAATAAGTCGGGAGTGTTCTAACAAATTTAAAGGTCGGGGGTTATTAATTTTTTTTCACGTCAACCCTTTTAGGGTCCTACTGTTGGGCTCGGGTTTCCTCTCAACTATCTTACGAGCTGATAATAACCAATGATGTAGTCTACTGTGGGATGCTTCTGCCTAATATTCCGATCGATTCGTGAATTGAATGATTTTTGGTGAAAAAGTGGCAACGGAATGAGTCTATAAATGGTTAGAAACCATAAAGGAGTAACGATTTCAACCGACCCCCCCCGCTCCCTCCCTCTCCTTCTTAAACGGTGTCACAAGACATCACACCGGAACACGGCACGACACGCTTGGCGGTGCGGCTTTGTCTGGTCACTAACCATAGCCGAAGCCTACCACCAGTTACAGCATAAAAATCATCCTTACGATTTTCAGCAAACATCCCTACCACTTTGCGTAACACAAAAGCCATATAACAGACAAAACAAAGTATAAAATCAAACCAGGAAAATAGCAAATTTGGCATTGGCATTGTTATTTGCAAATAATAACAACTGACCAAGGATATTCCCGAAACTCTATTTTTGTTCTAACCTAAATAACAGCGAAAAATATTTGTTTTCAAGCACCTAATGACTGAAAACTCGATTATTTTACTAATCTACAAGCGCATGATCAGTATCAGACTAGACTTTGCGATACATGACACTATATCACGTAATTTCTTGACACGCCGATAGAGTTGCGGTACAGTTGCAGTTAAGTTCACGTCTTAGCTGTCATACCAAATCTAAAGCGCTCGCGTGACGCGAACTTGATGCAAGCGTATCTGACAGCGGTTGTCAAATTTACGAGAATACGTAAAGAGCTGTTTTGATCGAAACTTAACTGCAACTGCACTGCAACAGAACATATTTAATTAGGTGAATTAGCCTGGGCCATCGGTTCCATCCCAGGTTGTACTCGCGATATTTTTTATGATTTTATTGGTACTTAATATCGGCGTAAGATTACATAGTAAGGAACCGACGTATTATAACGGCATTATCCATAAAAAAAATTATAAGTCTCTTTAGTTGGAATGGAATTTGTCTCTTTGTTACTAGTATAAAATGTCAAGATGACAGACAAAGGCAAACGAATTATAAACCTATTTTAGCTATAGTGGGCTTGTAAGATGTTTGATGATGAAATGACGACCTCGGTAATCGAGCGGTGTAAGCTGTCCGATTGGGTTACCTATACTGTGCCCGGGAGGTCGCGGGTTCGATTCCCGCCCCGGACAATATCTGTGTAACAACAAAAAATTGTTTCGGTGTCTGGTTGGTTGAGGGACTACTCTCCGTGCCTCGGAGAGCACGTTAAGCCGTCGGTCCCGGTTGTCATTTAACACATCTATGACAATCGTTACATGTAGTCAGAAGCCAATATAATCTGACACCTGATCTAACCATCTCGGCTACTGGTTCCCTATGGGTTTCGAGGTCTGATGGCAGTCGCTCGTATAATTCTGGTAGCTAGCCGCATCAGATTAGACTGGGAGCCGACCCCAATAGAAATGGGAAAAAGGCAAGGGGAATGAAAATGATGATGGGCTTGTAAGATGTTTATAAATACGGGGATAAAACTAAATATTTAAGAACATGTGAAATTCGCCAATCCGTGTTTGGTGATAGTGTGAGGCTAAACTCTCTCAACTGTCTTATGAGTTGAGAGAGTTTAAATTCATACGCTGACAGAGTGATGAGATCCTTTCCAAGCAGTGAGACTTTATGAAATGACTCATATTATGTTTTTTATTAGATATCATATTTTCATTTTCTTTTTTGTAACTACAATGAAAGAAATTTGAGATTTTTGTAAAGTAAAAATATTTAATTGTTTAAGACTGGCCTAGCGTAGTGATTAGTGACTTGACTGCTAAGCCGATGGTCGTGGGTTCTATTCCCGCCAAACAATAAAGCTTTATCTTTGTGTGATAAAGCTTTATTGTTTGTCCTCTAGACTGTATTAGATGTAATTTATCTATTTTAAGTATGTTTAAAACAAAATGTATTTAAGTATTATATCCGTTCCTAGTACCCATAACACAAGCAAACTTATCTGCTTAATTTGGTACTCATTTTATAAGGCACAAACATTAACTATAAACGAATTGATGGAGCTAAAATTAAAGCTTAAATCAGATATAACTCGTATCATCATCATTCCCCTTGCCTTTTTTCCCATTTTTATTGGGGTCAGCTCAAAGTCTAACCTGATGCGACTAGCTGCCAGAATTATACGAGCGACTGCCACCAGACCTCGAAACCCGTAGGGAACCAGGAGCCGAGATGGTTAGACCAGGTATCAGATTATATTGGCTTCTGACTACATGTAACGATTGTCATAGATGTGTTAAATGACAACCGGCTTAACGTGCTTCATATTGATTATCAGATAAAACTCGTATCAATCTATTATAAATCAAGAAGCCTTCATATGATATTCATTATCTTTAAATCAATGTTATAGCATTTTGAATTTCAATATAGATATCAGTTGATCTATTCACGAAGTTTGTACAACCTTGACATAAGCTACTTTGAAAATTGAATGTGACAATGAATGCGTATACATTTATTACTTACTAACTCCTCAAAATGGTATTAAATATATTCTAGAAGGTGTTCAAACAAACAAACTATTCAGCTTTATAATATTAGTATAGACGTGTGAAGTATTTTTGTTATAGATTCACAGACACACATGTATGTCCCAATTTATAATATAAATTGAGGCGTGTACAATATGTTCGCCTCAAAAGGAGCATAGAGGTTTATTGATGTGCCACCTTATAAAAATTCAGCGGTACGGCCTCGCATTAGAAATATAAGGACGCGAGTTCGATTTCCAATCATGCAATCTTTGTGTGAATCAACAAAGCGTGAAGAAAACGGTATGTCCAAGGCCTAATCATTCGAGGACATGTGACATCCACCAACCCGCACTTGACTATCGTGTGTGGATTGAGACCTAAACTCTCTCAACTCTCAAGATACTTGAGAGGACCCGTGCCCAACAGTGAGACACTATAAAGGTTTGAAGTGATAAGTGCGATTCAACGGATGGTCGAAGTTTTATGCGGGTGTTTTATATGATAACTATAACACTCCTTTTTTCTGGTTAAAAACTCTCTGAAATACATTAAGGAGTGGGTTCACTCTCATTTTCCTCACAAAGGCCACACAACGCATTATTTCTGTGTCGTTTCAGTTTATTTTCGGATGAGTTTTATTTGTGTAAACAATACCACGTGTCTTTGTGTTTGTACCAAATGATACGAAAAACATCTTATTGTAAGAACCTTCTGTGTGTTGATTTACAAAAGAAATTGCCTGTTAAATTGCCAATTTTTGCCAGAATTTCTTCTTTGTTATATTTTGCTGTTATAAATAAATATAAATATTCTGTGACATTAACACACACGGTCATCAGGTCCCAAGCTAAGCAGAGCTTGTATTATGGAAACCAGATAACTGGTATATACTATACTTATAATACTTTTCTTTTGTAAATATATACTTAGAATAGATATTTACACCCAGACTCGACACAAACACAAATGTTTATGTAACTAATGTTTGTCTCGGGTGGGAATCGAACCCACGACCTGCGGCGTGAAAAGCAAGTATCTTACCGACCACGCCACGGGCCCGTATAAACTACCAGCAACTTCTATGTGTAAGAATTCATTAGTATTGGGACACACTAGTCTTAGACTTTCAACGAATTTATGCAAATATATCAAGGTATGTTTTTTGTGTTAAGGCTAATTACGAATAAGATTTTTATTTTTATTATTCGATAGGCTGGCGCTTGACTACAACTTACCTGATGTTAAACAATGATGTAATCTACGATGGAACGCGTCAGCCATCGATAATAAAATCACTCGTGATTACGAATGATTTTATTAGTGAGAAGGTGGCAGTAGAATAAGCCTCCATATGGTTAGAAACCTTAAAGGAGCAACAACTCCGATCCACCCTGCATGGTGTCACCAGACATCGCACCGGAACACGGCAAGGCCGTTTGGCGGTGCGACTTTGTCTGGTGGGTAGTGACTATCCACGGCCGAAGCCTACCACCAGTTGATTGTCACCTCATTTGCACCACCCGGGGACCACGTGTGAGGTTTCAATTAAAGGTGTACACCCACGGACGAAGGTGACTCAGCCCCAGTTAGATTTAACTAACGCCAACTGATAAAATACTTAAGTATGTTTCATTGACGTATGTTTCATTTGTTTCATTGTTCTTTGACGGGCCGGTGGCGTGGTCGGTAAGATACTTGCTTTTCACGCCGCAGGTCGTGGGTTCGATTCCCACCCGAGACAAACATTAGTGATGAACATTTGTGTTTGTGTCGAGTCTGGGTGTAAATATCTATTATAAGTATATATTTACAAAAGAAAAGTATTATATGTATAGTATATACCAGTTATCTGGTTTCCATAACACAAGCTCTGCTTAGCTTGGAACCAGATGACCGTGTGTGTTAATGTCCCAGAATATTTATTTATTTATATTTATTCAACCCTTTTTAGTCCACTCCTAGGTAATATAAATATATTGTAAGTATAGGGTAGTTCTAAGTATATAATTTGTACATGACCGCAATGTAGCAACCATTCTCAGTGTGCGAATATACGTACTACAGATCAGAGGTTGTCTTATTAACTGCATACACAATACTAGGCACGGGTCTTCCCTCAACTATATTACGGTTTGAGAGAGTTTAGGCCATAATTTGCACACGCTGCCCAAGTGCGGGTTGGTGGATGTCACATGACCTCCAATGATTAGTTCTTAGACATGCCGGATTTCTCACGATGTTTTCCTTCACCGATATTTAGTAGCGACGTAGTAACAGTTCACACAAAGATGTCTGGGCACGACTGCAAATCGAAAGTATGTTTGACCGATCAGAAAAATATGGCCTCAGGAGTTGGTATACTAAAATCCTCCAGCAACTGTCTTTTTTAGAAGACATGTTGTGAAAAGGTCTCCGTCTAAAGGTCGAACAGTTTATTAGTGAGTTTAATTTTATCTTAATGGTTTAGCCTTACTCATGTGTCAGCTTACTCTAGAGATTTGGTGCCGATAAGCCAATTTTTTGTCGAGATATTTTAATATCTCATTTATTACTCTAATTATGTTCGATACTAAAGATAGACAAAGTATATACTATATGCTGCAGCACAAAACCTAAAAAGGTAGCAAGCCGTTGCCTAAATTGATTGTTACTGTTAGTTTAGCCAACAGCTGTCACTTGCGGTAGCATTCAGCCTGTCAGTAGTCAAACTCACTTCCGCACATAATTTAGAAATCAAACTAGCTTACCTGTAAGCGACGTTCGATTGTAATTATTCTTCCCGATCGCCTCGCCCTCAATAATAGAAAAGTACCTATAAATTAATGAATTAATTTATTTCTTACTTGTAGTAGGCCTCCTAGTCACTCAGGCGTCACATAAGTTTAACTCAGTAAAAATAAAAAAGGAATCGTATTCTGAGCTTACACTTACTGTTTACCGCTCCTTGTCTATGTCTGTCATTTAGTTAAAAGTTCGCTGCGCTGTTCATTGAGTCTGATTGTTACAACTATTCTTGGGTTGGGAGGGTGGGTTTCTATTATTTTCGGGCGAGGCGATCGGGAAGAATAATTACAATCGAACGTCGCTTACAGGTAAGCTGGTTTGATTTCTAAATTATTCTTCCCGATCGCCTCGCCCTCAATAATAGAAAAGTACCTATAAATTAATGAATTAATTTATTTCTTACTTGTAGATGTTTAAAGTCAAGAGTTGTACAATCAGATCTGAATTGGAATATGTTGTTATTTTTCATTATTCTAATTCACAAAATTATCAATTGGTAAAAAATAACGCCCAAAGGGGAACGATCTTGATGAAGTTGTGAGTTCTTGACCCCTCGGTTCATACGTAATTGAAATTACCTTTATACTTACTCAAAAGTATCTAAATCAATGATATCATTGATTAGATAACATGCTAATGTTATTTCGCATAGCAGGGTGTTTGACTTATCAAACTAGATCTATTAATCTATAAGTACCTAGGTGTTAACCTGGAGTGGGTAAGTGTACCTACATACATTCTCTCGAGACCCTCGGTATCACTTAGACACTTGGGAGAAGGAGAAAAAATAAAATATTGTGGATAGGTACCTAATATTTCTTCTCTATCTATTTTTAAACCTATACAAGGACTACCTGTATATCAAAGATATGATGATATGATATTATTATGATAGATGCCACAATAATATTTATCTGTTATTGAATTTAAGTACCTGAATTATTTGGAAAATTTTAAGATTTCTAGAAACTTACATAAGTTTGTACCTAATGGTGTTATAAACTTCTAAAATAATATAATAATATTGTTACTATTATTATTGTTGTTATCATTTTTATTGTTGTTCGTTGTATAGGGTCAGCTTGTAACCATTCCCAACGAAGGAATTTCATCACAATACATGAAGGTACCACCTTTAAAATTTATAAAATAAGACTTCAGTATTATTTATTACAATTAATATAATACTATGGAGTAACTGTGAAACAACACCAGTCACTATTTAAAAATTGATGATTTTTCTCTCTGAACTGTACTGTCTGGTCTAGTAGTCACAACAGACAGTAAATTTAATATAATTACTATGGTAAAATTAATTCAGTGTAAATACACTGCCATCCGAGGCAATCTAGTAAAATCAAATTGCATAAAATGGAATGTAAATATAAAGATGAAATAAACTTTAGACCCCCCTAAAGTTGAAGTTGGTATTGTTATGATAATAATATTATGTCTCCTCTAAGTACGTCTACAATCTTCAATGAAGTCTGATAGAAAGATACGTTTTTAATAACCTCGATAAATGATTTGAAGGATGGTTGCTATTTTTTTTTTAATAACAATTGTTACTACTTATTTATACTTGTAGTTACCCAGTCGAAATTAGAAGCGTAGGTATCTACATACATTATCAAGGTAAAGATACAAAAAAAAATTATAAAATAAAAGAAAATGAATGACTATTAGAATCAGAACTCAAACCAAAGCTTTTAGTAGATTATGGCTTCTGTTGGCGAGTAGGTAATCTCAATAACCCTAAACATTCATAATTTTCAACATTTATAAATATTAAGAATTAAGCGTCTAATTTTGATGATGTATTGAAATTAAGTTATTAGTGTTATTACTCAATTATGGTTTCAAGTAGGTATGCACGTAGCCAAGGTATACCTAGGTTTATTTCGTAGGTAAGTAGGTACTTGCATGATTAACAGAATTTCATTATTATTATACTTACTTAACTACCTATGTTTAGAATTATTTGTAACCATAAGTAGTATATATAAGATTGTATTCTTTGTACCTTTAATACAATCAATCTATTTTTAACTTTTAGGTTTGTTGATGCATAGGGTAGGTACCTTCCCACCTACATTGGTGGTACTCTTAATCATTAGGTATAAAATGTGAAGTAGGTAGTATATTATTGATATTATGTACCTACATTTAAAAAGTTATGTACATTATATTGTAAAATCCTGGGATAAAGATATTATTAAGCTTTATTCCTCCGGATTTAAAAAACCAAGAAGATTATCCAAAGAATTTTATACATAATTTTATGAACTATCAACACTGATCATCACCTTCATGAAAATCAAAACATTCAGTCAAATTGACTTCACCGCAGTTAATTTTCACATTGGAAAATTAAATATTTTAATGGCTACTCATCAATCTATGGTACATAGATCGAGCATAACAACGCCAAACTGTAAACGCCAGTTTACATCCTAAATCTATGGGTACGTATATTATATCACATCCATCTGTTTTTGCTGTTCAAAGGTTGTATAATTTTGCACAAACTAATACTTCACATTGGCAGATTTGCGGAATTATGTCTGCAGAAGCTAAAATAGTAATACATATGAATGTTTTCGTCTTCGTTCACCAACCGATGTAAAATAAAAATTTCGTTTTACGTACGTTGTCTAAAAAGACTCTAACCTGCTTGTCAATAATTCATCGATTTTGGACCGAACTATTGGTTGCTGTCAAAATGTCATGAATACGTCATAGCAAATCAATTGTATTATATTATCAGAAAATAAACAAATATTGTTTATTAAAAATCTATGAATGTGTTGGCACATCTGCTTCTCAATGCATCGGCTGTCATTTTATACTGTCATCGCGTTCGTCTTTGAAGTAACCTGTCACTCGAGAATGTCATTATGAGCGAACGAATGAACACCGAGCGTGGGTGAAGCGGCCATCTTAGAATGGCTGACACTGCGCGTTGAACCGTTGTGGCGTCCGGTAGTGCAGATGCAATAACGTGCTCGGTGAACGTTACGCTTTAATCCAATGTCATCTTAACGATCTGTAATTAACTGGTAGAATTAATGATTGTGCTATCGAGAGATTGGGGTGAAGTGATATTTGCTGTAGTTATTTTATTGAAATACCGCCTTCTTACCCGATTATTCACGCCTACCTAAAGTTGTCTGCTAATCCTGATAATTTTTAGTCTAAAAACCCTTCGAAAGCCTTCAAATGCATTATGATAATAAACGAAATAGAGTGCAATTATGACAACTCACTGCAAATTAACTGCAATCCTCTTCTCCATGGACAATGGCAATTTGCCATTTACAAATATACATATCAAGAGCTGCGTTGGTTATCAATATCCACAGTGTTTCTATGTGCTCGTTATTTCACACAAACTCAAAGCTGAATGTTGTAAGAATGAAAGAATTGTGAATCTCAATAAATAAAGAAAAAACCATCCCATTGTTACTTAACTTTTCTAGTTTCCTTTTGTTAATATTTAATAATTAACACCTTCCTATCTGTGCGCATATAGACGACAATAATAGGTTGAAAGGCCAATCTTATTACGTTTAGTTATATGTATTTATACCTCAGGTAAGTAGCTTATGGTAAATTACTGTTAAATTTAGACCTTTAGCAACAAGGCTTGTAGGTAACATCTATGTGCTACATAACCTTATAACTATAACAACACAAGAGAAACGTGAGGTTCTTTCATAAGGAAATTAAAAGCTTTACTAGTAAACAGGTCAGTTTCCTGTTGAGTACTTATTTTGATTACAATTTGTGAGGTGCAATAACTGGAAATCATCAGTTATATAGGGTTGGAAGTTGGTTGTGCTGTTAGCTTTACTCCATCCAATGTCATATCATAGTACTTACCCCACCAAGTTCAAAGGCATTCATAATTAAAATCTGTAACTCGGTACTTTCTTCCGACCGAATAGATTAATTATGTGGCTAGCAATAAAAACCTCAACTTTAGTTGGGCTTATATATAATGTCTCACAGAAAACACATTATATGCTGCACAAACATTACATCCCTGTTAAGTATAAAATAAGTTTAGTATAGAACTAAACATTATAAATAACAAATAATTAACCATGTTGCAGAAATATCTTCCAATAAGTAATGAGTTTTATGAAGAGTTGTCTGATTAGTTTCTCCACACAGATATGGCTAACTTTAAATAGTACAGTTACCTTTAGGCAAATTGGTGTTTCACGAAACTAGAATGCTTGGTATGGTACTCATGTGAGAAATTAAATGTCCACTTCATGCATGGTGTAAGTAGGTATGTATCAGCAAAAGATTTTCAGGCAACACTGATACTGTTGCAAGATTTTGTTGCAATATGTAGGTATACATGATCTAAATATGGCACAGTGGGCAATATTGTTAGTTAAATAACATGCTGAAAACACTTGTAGTTCCATAGATACAATGATATATATCAACACTTTTAATATTAGACATTAGTGATAAAGATAACAATGTCTTAATTCCACTCCAACACAGAACTTTCATGTAAGTTAGCTTAACATTATTCTGAGTCGGTGACACTCTTTAAGTTGTGTGTGTGCATGTATTACAGGGACATTAAATATTGTGTTTACCATGAACAGAAGTCAGTAGGTGACTGGTTTGTGTTGTCTGTCAGCTGTCTTTACAAATGTGTCCTTTGAAGATACATAAATATACTTTGGTAACCCGAAGATGGGTAATTAGGATAAACCCAGTGGTGTTCAGAACACAGACACGAGCCTCTTGTAATGACTCTTCAAAAAAGTGTGATTTCCCAGTGGTGCCTATTTTATGTGTCGGGAATCTAACCATCATGACCCAACGGTTCTACCGGTGCCCATGACGCGAAAAAGACCAGCACACATAGGCAGACCACGAGCCCTTTGTAACAACTCTTGCAAAAAGTGTTACCATGAACTATGCTAGTTCACAGTGGTACCTATTTTATGTGTCGGGAATCTAACCATCATGACCCACCGGTTCTACCGGTGCCCATGACGCGAAAAGGCCAGCACACATAGGCAGACCACGAGCCCTTTGTAACGACTCTTACAAAGAGTGTTACCACGAACTATGTTAGTTCACAGTGGTACCTATTTTCTGTGTCGGGAATGTAACCACTAGGACCCAACGGGTAAAAACCCGTTGCCCCTGGCGCGGAACAGCCTATCACACATTATATAGGTAGTGCAAAAGTGCACACGTCCACGGGCTCCTCTACATTCTGTTACGCTCTTCGACGCTCGTCGCTTGAAGCTCTGTAGGTCTTGCAGGGATCCATGGTCATCTCTATTGGAAAACATTGATGATAGGTAGTACTTAACCTAAAAGCTAAAACATAAGAAAAACATACGGCGTAGCGTTGTTGCAACATAAAACATACACATAATATGTGTTTAATATACTTCTATTGGACTCTGTTTTGGTTTTTAACAACTGAAAACCACTAAAATATAGTTTTTAAAGAAAATTTGTTTTAAGGGCGGCATGACGCCTGTGACATAAGAAACGAATGACAGACATAGACAAGGAGCGGTAAACAGTAAGTGTAAGCTCAGAATACGATTCCTTTTTTATTTTTACTGAGTTAAACTTATGTGACGCCTGAGTGACTAGGAGGCCTACTACAAGTAAGAAATAAATTAATTCATTAATTTATAGGTACTTTTCTATTATTGAGGGCGAGGCGATCGGGAAGAATAATTATTAACTCTAAGCCCGTACTTTCTGTTTTTAGTCAATAATTGTTGTTGATGTAAACCTTACCGGGGATAGTAACCCTTACAGCAAATACGCCTCAAACAACGAACCTAATAAAAGTAGCCTATAGCCTTTCTCAACAAATGAGCTGTCAACAGTGTAAGAATTTTTCAAATCGGACCAGTAGTTTATAAGATTAGCACGTTCAAACAAACAAACTTTTCAGCTTTATAAATATTAGCACAAATAATAAATTCTGTTTTATTTAAGTTTAGTTTAATAGGAATATGAAAAACCAAAAAGTGGGAAAAACAAATAAAGATCGAGTGACTTTATTGACTTCAATAAAAAAAATTGAATTTCGATCGTGCAGTGTGTTTATTAAGTCAGAATTTTTGTTTTCGCAAGTACCTACACCTATTTAAATATTTACTCTCTCGGTGGTTCAGCAACACGTTGTTTCAGGTTCGACTCTCGGACCGAGCAAACTTTTCATGTAAAAGGCGAACAGGTTTACAGCAAATACGCTTCTAACGACGAACAAAGAAGAAAAGATATGAATAGGTACATAAGTATGTGTTTTTATTCAGCTTAAAATCAACTCGAAGGATTTCAGGTCAAAGTTTGTTGCTTCATAATGATTATGAAAATCGGGAAACCGTTAGCAGATGGTGTGTATTAATGGCATGAACCGTATAAAGTAGGCGTTCAAATGAGCTCAGTTTAAATTGAGAGAGAAAATCATTTAAGGCTCTATTTACACCGAAGTGGCAGCGAATGTAAAACTACTGCCTGCACCACCCACGTGAATCTGTAATTTTGGTGGTATAAGGAATAAAAGTTAGCTGTTTCTTTAGAGTGTTTTATGTATGAAACTAATGAAATGGTGGCGTGGCCGGTAAGATACTTGCTTTTCACGCCGCAGGTTGTGGGTTCGATTCCCACCCCAGACAAACATTTGTTTAAATATGTCTGTTTATCTTGTGTCTGGGTGTAATTATCTATATTTAAGTATATATTTACAGAAGAAAAGTATTATATGTAGTATATTACCAGTTATCCGGTTTCCGTAGTACAAGCTCTGCTTAGTTTGGGATCAGATAACCGTGTATGTTAATGTCCCACTATATTATTTATTATTATTTAATGAAATGATTGAGTTTTGTTCCATAATGTCATAGTAAAATACCACCAAAACGTCGTACTTTTAGCGTCCGTATACATCTTAAAATAAACCTGACACTGCTCCTCATTAGGTTGCTTAAGAAGTCCGATGTATCAATAAAAGCTTTTTTTGTTTTTCATTTTTTCATTATGTGCAAATGCGCTGCCGGCTGTTGCTAACCCATGCCACTTTTTAAAATCCTGACATAGGCCTGCGCTTAACTACAACTTGCCTGATGTTAAGCAATGATGTAGTCTACGATGGAACGCGCCTGCCAGTGGGCAGTGATACCGATTCATGGTTACGAATGAATTTCGGTGAGAAGGTGGCAGTGGAATGATGCTCTTTATGGTCAGAAACCATGAAGCAGCAACGATTTCGACCCACCCTCTTAAATGGTGTCACCAGACATCGCACCGTAACACGGCAAGGCCGCTAGGCGGTGTGGCTTTTTTTGGTGGGTTTGTCATTAACCACGGGCGAAGCCTACCACCACTTAATTACAAGTAATTTTAATTACCAGTAGATTGTCACCTGATTTGCACCACCCGGGGGTCACGTGTGGGGATTCAGATAAAAGGTGACGAAGATGACTCAGCCCCCGAAACACTTCGGTGTGAATGGAGCCTCTAAAAACATTTACTTAAAATTACCTACGTAAGAGTAAATACTATAAGCAGTTACAAAAGAAAATTATTATAAATAATAATATGTAGTATATTACAGTTATCTGGTTTCCTTAGTACAATCTCTTCTTAGTTTGGGGTCAGATGACCGTGTGTGTTATTGTCCCAGAATATTTATTATTATTATTTAGAGATGACTGTATAGTAACCGCGAGGTCCTGGGTTTGAATTCTGGATCAAAATTAATTTTTAATTTACAGGTGACTCAGCCCTGTAAAGTGGTTTTTAGTCAGGTTTCAAGTTATTTTTATGTGTCTGAGGCCTTATGACAATTTTATTCATGAATAGATAATGCATTAGCCACTAAACATACATATTAAGTGCCTAAATAATACTTAGAAGATTAATTTAACTAACTAAATTGACAATGAATTGTTTGTATTGTTTTTTTGATATATATATTTTTATTGTGTAAATTCTTGTCACTGGCGCTCCTATATGAGGAATCACTGACTCTGATAGTACAGTTAACCTAGTTTCGGAGTCAGGGGTCCATTTTTTAGTGTAAAGTAACTATTCTCACCCATAATCTCTGTATTCTCTCACCTTGCTGTCAGTTTCTGTGTTGGGTTATGAATAAATGATTATTATTAAATGAAAAAAAAAATGAATACAGAATTCTTTCATTTAATCCTTTTGATTCAAGGAATATTTGATTACAAAATGTGATGATTAATTTAATAAAAATATTTTAACAAAATCAAACCGGTATATCTAAGAACTAATCATTCGAGGACATGTGACATCAACCCGCACTTGGCCAGCGTGTGTGGATTGAGGCCTAAACTCTTAACTCATAAGAAAGTTGAGAGAAGACCTGTGCCCAGCAGTGGGACACTAAAAAGTGAAGTGACTGCGACTTCAACTTGCTCACTTTGATCACTATGTCGGTGACTTTAATTCTTCTGCGAATTTCCGATTTGCTATTGCGATTTGTGTTACTAGAATAGTTGATATTAAAAGAAAAGCTGCCTATAGTGAGTTTTTGGCAGACATTGAAAGCAAAGAATTTTAATTGTGATTAGTCTGATGTTTTGCATTACATTTAAACTCAAAGAGATTGTGCAGGCAGCCATTTTATCTTAGCTGAATAGTAAGTGCAATGTTTTAAATTTTTAGAAATGTAGGGGAGACCGGTTTAAAGCCAAAAATAGAAAACTATCTTTAAAAACATAGTAAACTACATATCATGCCCGCAGTGGGATAAAGGGTTACTTTATTCTGCAATAGGCTTGCGCTCGACTACGACTTGCCCGATGTTAAGCAATGATGTAGTCTGCAATAGGACGCACCCGCCCAATATACGATTACTAATGATTACGAATGATTATTTGACGGGCCGGTGGCGTGGTCGGTAAGATACTTGCTTTTCACGCCGCAGGTCGTGGGTTCGATTCCCACCCGAGACAAACATTAGTGATGAACATTTCTGTTTGTGTCGAGTCTGGGTGTAAATATCTATTATATGTATATATTTACAAAAGAAAATTATTATAAGTATCGTATATACCAGTTATCTGGTTTCCATAACACAAGCTCTGCTTAGCTTGGGACGAGATGACCGTGTGTGTTGATGACCCAGAATATTTATTTATTATTTAATATCGGCAGGAAGGTGGCAGTGGAATGAGGCTCCATATGGTTAGAAACCATAAAGAAGCAAAAATTCCGACCCACCCTCTTCAATGGTGTTTTTAATGGTGTAAACTTTCTCAATATAACAGGCTATCTAACAGTGCAAGAATTTTTCAAATCGGACCAGTAGTTTCTGACATTAGCTAGTTCAAACAAACACACTCTCTCTCGCTTTATAATAAAAGTATAATAAATTATTTTATACTAATAAAGTTTTGTTTTATGGGAATATGACAAACCAAAAAGCGGGATAAACAAATAAAGATCGAGTGGCTTGTTCGAATTCAATTGAAAAGTTTTGAATTACGATCATGCAGTGTGTTTAGTAATGAGTCAGAATTTTTGTTTTAGCAAGTACCTACACCTATTTAAATATTTACTGTCTCGCTGTTTCAGTGCTAAGCGACACGTTGTCCCAGGTTCGATTCTCGGATCGAACAAACTTTTCTAATATAAGGTGAACGGCAATAACGCCCTCTATTACATATGTGACCTAAACATAGCGAGCAAAAAATGAGTGATATTCATCTCTGTCTTCACGTCAACCCTTTTTATGTCCTACTGCTGGGCACGGGCCTCCTCTCATCTTACGAGTTGGCAGAGTTTAGGCCTTAATCCACACACGCTGGCCAAGTGCGGGTTGGTGGATGTCACATATTATCGAATGATTAGTTCTTACACATGCCGGTTACCTCACGATGTTTTCTTTCACCAATATTGAGCAGCAATGATGAAACAATTCACACAAAGATGTGTGGGTACGACCAGAAGTCGAACCCGCGACCTTATATTTCTAAGGGCAGACCAAAGGGGAATACAGGCGTAACGCGATGTACCTATGTATGATATCTACACATTTTACATCGTAATGCAATTGATCTAAATAAAGTTCCCAAAAATTGAACCAACAAAGAAAATTGTGTATTACGAAAATCTCTTGCGATGTATTCTATTCCAGAAAGAAATAGTACAAACGCTTGTATAAATGTAAAAATATCTACATTGAACAACAACAAGCACTATTTTATATTTTCGTTTCGTCTGAGTCGTAATATTGTTCAGACTCAGAAAACGATATTGTTTTGTCAATCATTTTCTAAGATCCAGTTCTATTGGGGTCGGCTCCCAGTCTAACCTGATGCGGCTAGCTACCAGAATTATACGAGCGACTGCCATCAGACCTCGAAGCCCTTAGGGAACCAGTAGCCGAGATGGTTAGACCAGATGTCAGATTATTATTACTACATGTAACAATTGTCATAGATGTGTTAAATGACAACGGGACCCACGGCCCAACGTGCTCTCTAAGGCACGGAGGGTAGTCCTTCAACCAACCAGACACCGAAACAATTTTTTGTTGTTACACAAATATTGTCCGGGGCGGGAATCGAACCCACGACCTCCCGGGTATAGTATAGCCCAATCGGAGAGCTTACACCCTCGACTACCGAGGTCGTTTATATACATATGTACAGTCACAAATATATTCGTCAGACGCGTATCAAATGTAACTGGTCTCCCTATCTATCACGGTATATAAAACTGGGCGAAACTGAAATTCTGAATGCTAAAGTTCATCGTCAGACCGAATAATTCGAGGTGTTTTATGTCAGATATCAAGTATTTCAGGAATATATATCATACGTTAGTATTATCAAATACGAAATTTGTTATTTACTTAATGAAGTGCGAATGTGTTTAAGCCTACCACTTTTGCATTTTTTTTTGAATATTCAATATTAATATCTCATTGGTTTAGTAACCATGAGTTTATAGAAGTACTATTGTACAAAGGCAAATCTTAGAAGCAGTGTTGTTTGAAATTTGCCCTCTCACAAGCTAAACATGGGCGGCAAAATGTACTAACTATTTACAATCATTTGTTTTCAAGTCTCTCTTACAGTATTTTAAATATAGAAATTCCATGCTTAAATTGTTTTCCAGTTATGTTTTTGTTTGACATTCGATTTTAGCTCTCTTTTGTTTCTAATTTACTTTTTATAATTATAAGGTTTCAATCCTATAAAATATTATACAACCTTTTTTAACACAACCTTTTTAAATCTCTGCCTCTTTGCATTCATAAAAAAGAAAAATTAAAATACCGCTGTACCTAGAACTTCATTTAAAATTAAAGACCCTTGAAATATGCATAAAGACTGCATTAAGTCCCGTTTCATAACTGAGACACGAAATACCACTGAAACTGCAGAATTTATAAGCAAAGCCGTGTTAGAATTTGAATCGCTGCACTTAAACATTATTTGTAAATTTAAATGCAGTTTATTCCTTGTAGTAAAAGAAATTTTACAATATTGTCGCCGGAAATTCGAAGTTTTCTTTATAAATAAGGAAGTGACGTGGTTTAAAATCATACCTATGGGTCTGAGTCGTCTAGAAAATCGTAAATAAATTAATATAATTAAATATCACTTATTCAGAACTATCATAATTACAATTTAACAACTAAATAAAAACTTTATTTTTAATTTAAGTATTTAATTAAACTTACACACACCATATTTACAGACTTATGATAGTATTTAGAGTATTTAGTAATTTACTACATTTATAATTTGTGTAGATCTGTTTGTCAAGCGGCAAAAGTCACCTCCAACCTTTTCCATTCTTTTTTTTTGTGACCCACTCTGTTCCACATCACTCCTGCTACTTTTCGATTGTCATCGTCTTATCTTTGTTGCGGTCTGCTTCTTTCCCTTTTGACTTCTCTGGGATATCATCTTGTTACTTTTTTACTCAATTTGTGATGTCCTCTTGTCATATGCCTTGTCTATCTCCATTTCATTGTTCTTAAGTATGGCTCTTATTCTCTTTCTGATGACACGGTTTTTCAGTTAGTCAATCGCATGACGTTTAACGTACACCACTCCATACGCTACAGTATGAGAGATCAAATTTTATCCACATTATATCTATCTCGGTGGTTCAGTGGTAATCGTGTCTCTTAGCAACATCAAGTGATCTAACAGCAAGCAGCTAGGTATTTATAACAAATTAAATGCACGACTGCAAAGCACTTAGAAACTACTCGCAAATCAGGTGACAATTAAACAACTAGTAATTATGTTTAGAGGTAAATAACTGGTGGTAGGCTTCGGCCGTGGTTAGTGATCACCCAAAACCCCAAGCGGACTTGCCATGTTCGGGTGCGATATCTGGTGACACCATTTTAGAGGGTTGGTCGGAATTGTTGCTAATTTATGGTTTCTAACAATATGGAGTCATGTTCCACTTTCACCTTCTTATCGGAAATCATTCGTAATCACGAAGTGAATTGGTATATTGGGCAGGGGCGTTCCATCCGTGGATACCGTTGCTAACATCAAGCAACTTGTAGTCAAAGGCATTCCTATTTCAGAATTTAAAATAGTTACGTTCACTAACCACTACGCTGTCAGACCAGTCATGACAAAATTCAATTGAGGTGTTTATTATTTCCCTAACAAAAATAGGTAAAGTTGCCTTGTCATCAAACATTCCAAACGCAACTACGTAGTCCCTGCTTTCTACGGTTTTATAAATAGCAATGATAAAACGATGATTCCGGCAAATTTAGATGTTTTAAGCGATGTAGCGATGCCAAAAACGTGGTTATACACGTGAGAGTTTTTCAAGTTCATTACAATTTGTAAACAAAATGTATGAAAATGTGCTTCTTTTGATATTCTTTCCTTCTACTGATACAACACAACATCACGTATTACTCAAAGGTGGTGAACATCACCCACTTTTCGTTTGCTATGTTTTCTCATACGAGGAGACGAGCCTTTTGCCGTTTATCGGGCACAATTCCAAACTTCAAAGTGCAAATACGATTATCTTAGCATATAAGAAGAGTCTACTTTGCTCGGCTTTAAGTCGAACCTGGGAACTCGCGTTTAAGTGAACTCACTTACCTACCATTGGACCTCCGAGGCATATACATTTATTATAAGCTTAAAAATGCAACCGTAGCGCCATCTTGTTTAATACCAACGAAATAAAATAAAAATACCTGATATAAAATTTGGAATAACATACACTAAGTTTTAGAACTCGACGCCATGGCGACGTCGCTAGCTACGTATCCAAGCAGTTAATATTGAAGTACCTAACTTGCTTATAGACGGTTTGGCAACGTCGCTAAGGTTGCTTACCGTAGCGTGGTCATGAGTTACAGCTCCTTAGGTAAATTTTGGATACGCTGGTTTGGGCGACGTTGCCAGACATACCGTATAATGCCTTATAATGTATATGTGTAAACTGCACCTCGCTCACTCAGTCACCAGCCAGCCGCTATTTTAGAAACAGGGAACTGCGTTTTCTCCTGAACTGACTGTCGAGACGCTATGGTCACTCGACTTGTCAACCTTAGGATGCCAGAAGTTGCCACGTATTTTTTGAAGGGAAACTTGTTATAGGTCCAGAGCATCAGGGCGTTACACAGTAGGTATGTGAGTCTCCAAACAAGTTGATACACCAAAATCCTCCGGTGTTCCTGTGCTAACCCCCTACTTTGCGTCGGTTTCGCTTTCGCATTACCCGTACAAACGGCGGTTTGCAACCACCTCAAAAAATGGAGGTCACATGCATAGTAGGATATTATTCTACATCCCCTTCCTCTAAACAAAAAACACAGCACGCTACCTTCTCGGGCCCCTTTCGATCGAGCAACGAATCACTTCATTCACCGCCTGCTGGCTACAACTTCTGGAAGCAAAAGTAGCTAGACCTGCACCACAGGCGACGTTAACATGGCGTCCTATTGAGGTTAAGCTCTTAAAATGAATCAATTCACCTCCCTAAATGTCACGTATTGTTTTAACAAACAGCTCAGACTAACCTAATATATTAATACCAAATAACGACGCAGCACTTAATATTGGTTTAAAACTAAATTAATCTTGGTTAACAAGTGTAGTACTTGAGTTAAATATGACTACAGTTTTAATAGATGTCTGTATTGTGGTTTTGTTCTCATAATATTGTAATAAACTATGTGTGACAACCTTTTTGACACTTGCATTATTGTTTCATACATTGTGCCTTTATTCACTTCTTTACGTCAACCCTAAATTTACTTTTGTTTGAAAACTGAAATGTTAATGTTTCTTAGGTAAGTCGGGTGTTTAAATATTATAAAGTAATTGAATGAAGGCGAGCAGCGATGGCGCAGCGGCATTAGCCCCGCCTTGGAAATTTAAAGGAAATGGGTATGATCCCCGGTCGCACCCAATCACCTTTGTGTGAATAATTTCATCGTAGCTGCTCAATATCATCTATCAGCTCTATAAAGAAAAACATCGTGAGGAAACCAGAATTTCTAAGAACTAATCTAGAGATTCATCGACCCGCACTTGTCCCGCGTGGGTGTTAAAACAACTATAATCACTCGTAAGATAGTTGAGGGAAGACCCGTGCCCAGCAGTGGGACACTAATAAGGGTTGAAGTAATTTCTAACCCATCACAGCAATCGCGCTGCTGCTACTCCTGCTAGCCAGAATCAACAGTAGCAAAATTTGAACTCAGTTATGTTCCGGGAAACCTAAACTGTCATGGATCCCGCACGAATTTAATTAGAAAAATAATATGAAAATTTGCAAAGGCACATTGTCCACTTCCCTTCAGGCAAAGCGAGAGACAGCATACAGAAAAGCTCATATAATGGACTAGCTAATGTAATCTAAGGGACCTATTAGTAATCATCGGCCAAATCATTGAACGCACTAAATTTCTGGTTACACATTAAGAAGACCCTTTAGATGTCGATGGGTACTGTTTACCTTACTCACACCCAGGAACACAAACAAGAGTTATCACACTGCGTGTGTTCTGCACGAAGGAGGTTTTAAAACAAAACAAAAATCGTAAATTCAACCACTTTTAAGTGAGTTCATGTATAGAAATTTTACGTTTGGATTGCATTAACAAAATTGAAGGCTTTCAAATGAATTTGTCTGATCCTTACCGCTGTATTATACCTCTAAGCCATCAAAACGCCTGTTATTCCTAATGTTGGCGATATAGAGGGGTTACACGGTACGTTTGTCAGCTTATGATACGTAAATCGTAGGGTATTTTCAACCGAAACGGGGAGCATAACCCCTTTTGCGTTATGATATATTGGTTTTTGTTGATAGAAATGATAGGGGTGGAGTATAGGTATTGGTTGGTATTATCGAATCACCCGGGTTGTGAAGCTGCATCTAAATTGAATCATAAATTCGAATGTTTACTTGATACATACTATTTGATAGCACTGAGCTCAGCACCATAATCCCGCCTCTCTTACTCACATGTATATACTGTACATCTAACGGGGCAGTCAAGATGATGTAGAAAAACTTTAATGTAGCAATTTACTCTCATCTTGACCTCTATTCATGCAAATTTTGTAACGTGAATTGAACAATGTCAGATATCATGGCGGATTGTAAGTAAATCTTAGATTTAAATGTGTTGATAAATTTTACATCTTAAAACCCGCACTATCCCAGCATATTTTAAGAGAATTAAATTCTCTCAATTCTTTGATAGTTAAGAGAAAATCCGTGGCCTGCAATATGTCCCATTTTAGGCACCACAAAGGATAGTTACTTTTAGTGTAAGTTTTATTCCCTTAGGTGATATTAGCAAACTTCTGTCAACATGCCATCGAATGGAGTGTAAACTCCATGGAACATAAGGCGTTGCCACTCAATGTCCTCAGTGATACGACAGCAATCGGAGTCGCTTGACAGTAATGTCACCATAGTAATTTATTTTTCTAAAACAAGGTGACGCTTGACTATAAATTACTATATGATAAGCTATAATGTAATCTACGATGAAACCTGCTTACCCATTAATCGTCCGAGTTTCAGATAGGATAGTTTTATGATTTTACCTTTGATATTTACAGATACTTATTTTTTGAATGTTTACTACATACAAAGAATATCTGAACCACCATTAAATAGAAAATATTGAACTTGTGAAGTCGTGTTTTAAGTCTTACATTTCTATCTTAGATTTAAAGACAGAGGAAATAAATCCTGCTAAGGGCTGGAAACAGCCTC
Source organism: Meganola albula (assembly GCA_936450015.1). Classification (NCBI taxonomy): domain Eukaryota; kingdom Metazoa; phylum Arthropoda; class Insecta; order Lepidoptera; family Nolidae; genus Meganola; species Meganola albula. The sequence continues at coordinate 2,244,274 of OW388155.1, read as the reverse complement.
GATAAGTTGGCGACCGTGACAGGACTTGCATCAGCAATATTCACATGCATCTTAAATACTTATTCGCCCATGATTACGAGTAATTTTTGATGAAAATGATGACACCATAAAATAGTAATTAACTATTAGGAAAGCTTATCACCATTTTACTAACATGGAATTTGCACTATCCTGGGAGCACGTGCGAGGTAAAGTTGAATCAACTTTTTGGATCTATATAAGTAGTTTAAGTCAAGGCTTGTAGAATGACAACTAAAGTCACTAGTTTATGCATGTATTACTTACCCTTAAGGGAAGATTGGGTATAAATTTCTCGATAGGGTGTAATTTTTTATTATACTTACGTGTTATGACGTTATTTTTGCAGGTAAATGAGGAGGTGAGGTTATAATAATATTTTTATGAAACCTAAATTTGTAAATAGTGTTGTTATTTTAATTTTTATTGATGCTTATATACATGAAACTCTTTTATAACTCAAGTTTATTGTAAAAAGATTCATTGATTGATAAAAAACTTTGTTTCAATAATGAAACAAAGTTTTTTATTGCACAATACTTTATGACGACGTGAATATTTCAATTCGATAGATCTAGTCAAAATACGTTTGTACAGTTCCCAAAACTATTAGATTTAAAAATTCAGGACCCATTTCTATAAAGAAATTTTTAATTTGGAGTTACCTATCAATACTAACTGTGGTAATTTATTTTCATTTATGCACCCGACTTTGAAATAATGTCTTCGTTCATCATTTATCATGCAATTTAATCACAATGAGCTTTAGATCTGTAACCATACGTTAAATGGCTTTAACAATTACCTGGGTATAATAAAGGCTGTATAACGATTCTATAGCGCTATAAAACCGCATGTAAGCCTTTAATAACCTTACAACCCTTTAAATTGAATGTCTTTGTATAGTTTGTGTGCAAAATGATAGATGGCGCTGTTATTCTTTTATTTGATTTTTGTAAAGTTTGCGGATACGAACGGTAGATGGCATTGTTAAAACATTTAACTCTGCAATAGAAATTTGAGTGTTTAAAAATGTCCAACGATTGGCTTTTCAAAGAAAGTGTCCAGATGATGTCTGTATCTAGGTACAAGCATTTTTAAAACGTTTTAGTTTATTATATTTGTATATTATTATATTTTATTTTGAACTATTCCTTACTTATCATTCTAAACGTGAAAGTAACTTCGTCTGTCACGCCAAAACTATTGAACCAATTTGAAAGAAATTTGGTATGGAAATAGTTAAAGACCCTGTATAGGACATAGGATCGTTTTTATCCGACTGAACAAAAAGAGGTTAATGTTTTAGTGAGCTAACGGACTAATACGTGGGTGACATTGACAAAATTGTGAAATTGACAAAATATTATAAAAATGTACCTACGTACTAACTTAACCTAAGATATATAAATATAAAATAGAACTTAACAAAGATACACGATATTTTAAATTTTTAATTTGTTTAAATACAAATTAAACCCTCTGTTACGCCATCTACACGAGGATGGTCAAGACACGATACTGTGAGGCGTGCGCCTGCGCCGGCTACGCGACGACGGCGTGCGTCATACTTTAAAACGCCATCTATTTAAGCGATGCGGAAACATATTTTTGAAGTGAAAACTTCTTTAGCGGCGTTGAGCACTTTTTCTGTAATGGGTATAAAATCTTAAACTCGCGTCAGGACACGTGACCTGATCGAAAAAGCGTAAGACGGATGGAGAGTAGACAGCTATCCCCTCTCTACGGCGCGGCGAAAATGTATGCCTGGGCCTGCTGTTTCGTTTAGGCAGCGCAGGGCGCTTGCGCGAATGTTTTCACTTCTGCCGGCACTCCCGGAGTGCAACCCGTTTTTTTTTATATACGTTACGTTATGACAACGGTCATTCGGCTACTAGCTACCTTTTGTAACATTTGAATATAGTCATTTTCATCATATTAATTCGTTCCTTATATAAATAATCGTCCTACACAACACAGAACCTCCTGGAGCACTCTGATGAGTATCTCATGAAACACCCTCAACCAGAAGTAGGTTCGGTGAACGGTGAACGGAGAATTATAGGTAAAGTGTCAGGATGGTCTTTTATATTTACATAGTTATGCAAGGAAAGAGCAAAGCCCATATCACGGCTGCCCCATTTCAAAACCTAGTAAGGACTTGAAACTAAATTTTACAGGAGAGCGCATAAACGTAAAATAGGTCAGCCTATGAAAAGTATTTATGATAGGTAAAAAACATGATATTGGTTGTAAAAAATGATAAATGATGAACACATAGTACTACAAAATAAAATATACATGTGTATATTACATATTTTAAAACCCTTACTAACTTTGATAATTGACACGACATAGTTAGGTTCATGTAGCAATTAGTTTCATAACATTTCATAACATGCATCGCCCATTTTAAAACCTAGCAAGTCCAGAGAGTTACTAGGTTTTGAATTGGTTAAAATGACTTACTAGGTTTTAAAGTGGTCACGAGGGAGTGAATGGTACACTTACTAGGTTTCGATGTTTAAATATTTCTGTTTTTGTGTGATTTTAAACAGCTGGTGTTTTTGTATTTGGTAGGGACTTACTAGGTTAGCTAGATTACGCAATAAAACGATTTTTGTAAAAAGTGTCCCTTACTAGGTTTTGAAATGGGACAGCCGTACTCTACCTACCCCAATATCAAACTATAACCGGTTCTTAGGGAATTCAGTAATTAAAACTAAAATAAAAGATGGATTAACCGCGCACACGACCGCTCTACTTGGCGTCTCGTAAGTTGGTCTACTGATTCGCCAGCGGATGTGTAACTCGCCCGGGGTCTAACGATTTATTAATTTAAATAGGTAACAGTTGTCACAGACAGAGCACATTAACCATTAATAATAAAGCTATACATAGACAACATATCATTCAGTCGAAAAGCTCTGCGATGTCATCTGTCAAACTTGACGTCTAACGTTGGTTCGGTCCGTACATACCGACAACATATACAAACATACAAAAATACTAAACATACAGAATCAGCAATTAAGTATAGCTCACACCTGTATTTTCCCAAAAATCTTATAAGACTCTTTGATTGAAATGGACCGGGTCTCTTTTTTACTAGCATATATGTCAAGATACCCAGATAGAATACCTAGTCAAAGAATACCTACATACAGACAAAGACAAACGAATTATAAACCTATTCTAGCTAATAATGAGCTTAAAAGACGTTTATAAATGTCAGAGCACAGAATAAGTTAATAAAAGTGTTATTCAACTTTAAATTCCGTACACATACACAAGACGTTTACAAGAAAACTAAAATAATGAATATAACCCAAACATACATGTTTTACACATGTATACTAATACGTAAAATACTGAACAAGGGCATACATACTAGCCTATGCTTTACTAAAAAAGGAACATATCAAAAAATGAAACTAAGAAATTCAAATTATTTAATAACACGTCCACCTAGAACTAGTTACGGTAAAAAGAACATTCAATTCGAGGGAGTCAATATTTACAATAAATTACCAACACCTATAAAAGAGGCTAAGAGCATGGCTGGTTTTAAAAAACTACTTAAATTACATTTATTACAATAAAAAGAAAGACAAAATACTAACAACAAAACTATATAAAATTTATTATGCAATAAAAACTTACGTAAATAAAATTATCAAATACTTAAATCTAAAACCTGAAATATAGATATACTTAAACAATTAAAATCTAAAACTAAAACCTATGTCTTAAAAGATAAATGTTAAAAAATAATAAATAAAATAGTTCGTCAAAAATCTAAGGATAACAAATTCTACTAATTTACCTCTTACCGCAGATGTCACATCTAGCTTAAGATTTTTAAGTACATCCGTGTTTGGCAGGCAATATTGTCACTGTCTGCGATTTTGCGAGTGAGTTTTTAGATGTCTACCCACTTTCCAAATTATTATAGATTGTTTTAGATGATGTTATTGCGGAATACCTACTATTAGTTCTGTATGCTTATAATATATGTGTTTTTATGTGTTTTCTCAGTAAGTGAATTTATGTTAATTCTTATGAGAAATAAAGATATTCTAAACCTAAATACGGGGGTTAGAGATTAGCTTATTTTCATTCATCAGGCAGAATTCTATATTGATCTGCTTAAAATACAATGTAAAATTAAACAACAACGAAATAAGAAATGAAAATTCTATAAATTAACGCCACCCAGTAGACAAACTTCATTAACACAAGTTTACAATGATTAACATATCAAAGTAATGCGTGTATCTCAAAGTATGATAATGTCACACACACGCCATTTTAACTGTAAACCTATTAAACAGTTTGTCTAAACATTTAAATATGTGGTTGTAGACTAGAGTATTTTAGCTACACATCAAACTATACATTTCCAGCATAAACTGGTCTCGCATTGTATAGGATTTACGTACAACAAGAGGTCAGCTTGAACAGCGGTGGCGGTACGGGCGTCGCCTTAGATGTATAAGGTTGCGGGTTAGATTCCCAGTCGTGCCCACACATCTTTGAATTGTAACATTGCCGCTGCTCAATATCTGTGTAAGAAAACATCGTGAGGAAACTGGCGTCTAAAAACGAATCATTTGAGAACATGTGACATCCACCATCCCGCAATTGGCCAGCGTATGTGGATTAAGGCCAGCTCTCTCAACTCGTAAGATAGTTGGATAGTTACTAGGAACGGTTGAAGCGAAGAGGTCAGCTTATACGCGTTTCACACTCTATAAACGGTTATAAAATTTGCACAGACTAACGGTAAAAGCCAGAAGCATTAAGGATTCTAATATGTCGAGTGCGTCAAAGTTTTTCACTGTAACTAAGTATGTTAAGTGCAGAGTATGAGTTTTGTTGACGACAAGACTCGCTCTATCGAGAGCGCGTTATTTGTGTAAAACGCGCCCCTTGTGGCACTGTGTAGAAATGGTATTATGTTTTTATTCTGAAATAGAATTTCTTGAGGTAATACAGGCATGATACCTACTATATGCTATGTGAATATTCTGAAACAGCCTTGCGCTTGACTACAAATAGCCTGATGTGAAATGTGTGATATGATGTAGTCTACGACGGAACGCGCCTGCCCGGTATACCGATTCACTCGTGATAACGTTTTTTTCTTCTTCTATAGGTATCCATCTGCGATCAGCCGTTGAGCTATAATCAGATTATTTGTATTCCTTATCATTTCAGAGATATTTACACCCACTGGTTTGACTTTTCGCATAAGTAGCATCATATAGATGCTATTAGACTTCTTTTAAGTCTGTACACACTGTTGTTCGGGTCCAGAAGTCTGTTGGCCAGTATATTCTAAAGTTTTTCCAACCTTCTTTTGTAGGATATGCATGACTTTTTTAACAGTTGGAACTCCCAGATAGTCGTGAACTTATGAAGATTTGATAAACCATGGAGCATTACATAGGATCTTTAGTATATTATTTTGATATTGTTGGAGTTTCTCTATATCAAATAAATAAATAAATAAAATAACCTTATATGTGTATTAAACACCTGTTATGCAAAACTAATACCTGTAATATTAATAAAACAGTATTATTTGTAATACAAAAACCATATATACCAATCGAATTGAGAATCTCCTCTAGAAGTCGTTTAGAAATCAAGCTGTATAAACTCGTATAAAACGCAAATCTGAAACCGCTACAGCACCCAATTTACAGCAGATGTTAGTTCTCAGCACATATGAACATTTAATTGTGTCATTGTTATCTTTCATAGTATTGACAGAAGTGACAAAGCTAAACTTACTACAATACCATTAGTGATATGAGAATGTTAGAGTAGAAATATTTGATGGTCTTTTTCCAAATCAAAAACATCAGTACCTATGACACAGATAGCTTCTTACTGATGTAAATTTGAGTGGTTGGTCTTAAATGAAAATTTGAAAGCAATCACCTATTTAAGATTAAAATTAATACTGGTAAAAATGATAGACAAAAGAATAAGCGGAAATGCATGAAAACCCGTTGTTTAAAATATAATTCAAATATGAAAAGAAAACTTCTGGATTTAGATTCGGATTTTTGAGTTAGTAAATGAAAAGGACTTTTCTCCTCCAAATGATAATAATAATATGTAGATGACCATTATGCACAAGACCATGTAATTCATGTATTCTCTAATTTTGTTTTTTTGACACTTGTATGGGTTATAGAATTTTATTCTGACTACAAACTATTTTAATACATATGACACATTATATTTTATTTTGGGACTTAAAATTGTTAATCTGTAATGAATTCTTTATTAATATTATGACAATTTTGTATTGCTACAACAGTGGTAGAATATAGAGGAACTTGATTAGATTGTTAACATCACATTGTACATATTATTAACAAAAATAAATGAATTGAATTGAGTTGAATCATTATCAGGTGATCGCCAATCAGACTGTGACAATTTTAATCATTTAATAAATAAAGTAGTCGATGAAATTTCTTATTCCATTCCATAAACTATGTTTGTGATAACCCTCATAACCAGAAAAATTCAAACCGGACCCATACTGGAATCCTGAGGCGTCTAAATCTGTAGCAGAAAGTCGTAAACCGCTTGCAGTTTTTAAAATAAATCCTACTCCAGATACTTTAAAAACACTAAAAGATAATATTAATAACGCTCAAAAAGTGATACGTGGTAAAAATGTTAAGGCAAATGTGACTACATTGATGGAATAACATGTAACATTGTAGTAAAATGTGAGTAAAAAAAGGTGAGAGGTATAAGGAACAAAGAAGTGATGTATTCCTTATGATTTAACTCTAACTAATTTAAAGATCAGGTGGATATAGAGAGGGAGCGTAGAGCGCTGGCGGTCCGATGTTACATGGTGGTGCGAAGGTTTGCAGGTTGTAGCAAGCAAGTTTCAAAGCTTATTCTCAAGTGTTCTACACGTGCAGCCTTTGGACCCACTATACGCAGCGGGCTGTCAGCGCTTTACGCGTCCAATACAACAATGGATTCAGGATGCTGACGGGGCTGTCTCGTTTCTGGAGTACATCTGGTATGCTTACTCATGCGGGCGTTAATAGCTATCATGCCATCATTAGAAAAAAGTCTGCTTCGCTGTTCTGCAGACTGCGAGCCAGCTCCAACTCCATCCTGAACACCATAGCATGGAGATTCGACTCTCCATTGTTACTAGGAATTGTTCGTAGATGTATCTCGAACAATAACCTTTATTTTATTTATTTATGTAACATTTTAATTAAACTAACGTATTATTAAAACACTTCCTACTAGACGTTTCTATTTCTACCATAGCAGCCACTCTGAGCTGACAAGCCAAGTATACAAAAGATGATAAGAGTACAAGTGTGTGTGCAAACATGTACACATTTCATTTCACTCGATGGGGCGAGCAGATTGATACCATTGGTAAGACATTGAATGCAGAACCAACGGCTCATTGGGTCATATTCCTAATTACAGCAGAAATAAATTAGAAACGACTATCCATAATTCATCGATAGATTTATTATTTATGTTTTTTTTTATAATGGTACATTTATCTATTTAAATAAAAATCAATGCCACTTTTCGTTGTAATTTTATAACTCAAAAACTATTCAAACCAAATGTTTTGGCATTGTTCGGGCTATTTTAGTAGATGGTTTATGTAAGTTTGCACAAAATCGGTTGAGCGGTTTTTTATTTATCGCATTTTTTGTAAATTGATGAGTGGGCTGAAGTTACCCAGGCGAAGCTGGGGCGGGCCGCTAGTAAAAGTATAATTACAAGAATACAATTTCTCACAAAACCGTTTTCATGTCTTATGTCTGCTGGTAACTGTTTGTCTTATAAAGCACATGTTTCTTAATATTCTAAAACAAAAATAAATTAAAACACCAGGAACATTTTAACCAGCAGTTATAGCACGTGTGTTATTATTATTTATTAATAAGACTAAGTTATCGCATAACGTAATAGTATCCCTGTTAACAAATACTATTTAATTAAATCACCAAAGTTACAAAATTGTTGCTTCATAGTAAACTTTATCCTAATATTCTATTACTTTGCTTACAGGTGCTGTAATAGAGTTTTGTAAAACTGCTGTTGCTCTCAACGTAGCTCATAACAGTATATTTTTATTACTACCGCTTTTGTACAGCGGTTGCATATTCTCAAAGCACCTGTTTAGATTGGCGGAACATATTTGTTTTAGGTACCTAGGTTATAAGTATTTATAACATGCGTTTGGAAACCTTCTATTCTCACTACCCAATTTTTACATGGTTGATCAGACTTATAGGTGCAATTGCACTTCGTCGCTATCTCATATCCTTCGGGTGCACGAATTTGAGTAACGTCTTTCGTGCACCCGAAGGAGAAATTACATTTTGGTAAATAGTTGTTTGTCCGAATTGGATCGAATCGAATACGAACGAACAACCAAGTATAATTGCGCCATTAGTAACGAGTGATAAAATTTTCTGCCAAACGACAGCCAAAAAGTTCCTATAAAACACGAAGTAGAAAACTAATATACTTTACTTAAATAAAGGAACCATACAGTTAATTTTCTCTCTAAAAATTTCAATTTGGTAATATCGCAGTTACAGGAAGATTTAAGATACCTTTGCAGGAGATGGACTCTTTACTGGGTACCGGACCTGTGTGATAGATCTGCATGTTTTTTATTCTGAAATAGGCTTGCGCTTGACAATTTGCCTGATGTTAAGCAATGATGTATTCTACTATGGGACCCGCCTCCCTAATACACCGATTAACTCGTGATTACGAGTGATTTTCGGCGAGGTGACAGTGGAATGAGGCTCCTTAAGGTAAGAAACGATAGAGGAGCAATAATTCCGGCAATAATTCTGAAAGATAAACTAATTTTAGCTGATCTTTAAAGTCACAGTGTAGGCTGTACTTAAATACTATGTAGTGACTGGAGGATTGGGTGGTACTGACCCTCCAATGAAAAGGGAAGATCTTACAGCCGGGCGAGGTATGATGCACAACGAGCACGTTGCCCCCCAACTGTAATCGGTTCTCATCGGGATGTTATATTTTTTGTTTTTTTGTTTTTGGACATTAACACACACGGTCATCTCATCCCAAACTAAGCAGAGCTTGTATTATGGAAACCAGATAACTGGTATTACTACTTTTTTTTATATAAAACTTTTTTTTTGTAAATATATACTTCAATATAGATAATTACACCCAGACACAAGACAAACAGACATATTTAAACAAATGTTTGTCTCGGGTGGGAATCGAACCCACGACCTGCGGCGTTAAAAAGCGAGTATCTTACCGACCTCGCCACTGGCCCGTGTTTTTTTTTTTTGCTGATGACCTAACCCAATTAGCCTGAAGGGCCTCTATTGGTTCACCGGACTTTTTTGGTGAGCCGTCCGAGGACGGTCGAACCGATCAAGTACTGTGGCAACTGCCATGAGGGCTCCCCATGTGGGAACGAACCTCGGCTCAGGACGTTGCCGGACACTCTAGTTTTTTTAGGGGATCGGGGGGCCACCGGCCTGTCATCATTTATGTTGTATATATGCTAATCGTCGGTGAAACTTTGCTTGTGCGATTCAGGATTGCTATGACGTCATATCTCTTGAGCGGCGTTAGGTATGTGACGCCACAACTACAACAATAATTGGTAACGCCTATTAAAAACTTCGGGGTATGTTTGCACGGTCAAACTAATTATAAATAGAAACAATGTATATTGTAACAAGTTGATTTTATGTATAACACGTTTTGATAATGTTTACTACCGTTTTGTATAATTTAGAACTAGTTTGTATCCATGATTTTATCACGTTACATAAACGTAGTCACAGGAGTAGAAGTGTTCGAGGTGCGATGGATCAAAAGCTTTTTTTTTTCTTAGTACTACTCAGGAAGCTTCATTTAAGCACTTATTCATAGGATAACAGCTAATTCTATGAAATCGAACTTATAATTAAATATAAAAAATCATCTGATGCGCGTACTGCGTTCTTGAAATTGAAATCTGTCTATGAATACGGGCCTAAGCCGCCGAGCTATCTCTAGCCGTAATGGACATCTGAACCCACCGATGTCCTATAGTGAAGGAAAAGAAGGCGAAAAGTGAAAAGAAAGTGTTTAAAAATAAAATAAAATACCATTTATTTCGGACAAGCTACATCCATATAGTGTTAGTATAAAGAAAAAGAAAAACAGATCTTATAACTATGTTAGTAAAATAAATTGAATTAAAACCGTTATAAAACATTTATTTTGTTACTAGGATATTGTTCGAGATACATCTACGAACAATTCCCAGTAACAATGGAGAGCCGAATCTCCATGCTATGGTGTACAGGATGGAGTTGGAGCTGGCTCGCAGTCTGCAGAGCATCGAAGCAGACTTTTTCCTAATGATAGCATGATAGCTATCAACGCCCGCATGAGCAAGCATACCAGATGCACTGCAGAAACGAGACAGCCCCATCAGCATCCTGAATCCGTTGTTGTATTGGACGTTTACCATAAAAAAACTACTTTTTACACTTTTCCACGTTTGACACTGATGGAGACTGATAAGTTTGACATAACTACAAAGGAGTTTTAACTTTATAATTAAAAATATGATTTAGATTGAAATATAACTACTTTTTAACGGATTTTATCGCGGTTTATTTTAGATTTTAGATCTAGACGTTTCAGTCTTATCAGACTTCATGTTCACGGATGGTATTTGACAACCAAAAACCGCGATAAAATCCGTTATAAAGTAGTTTTATTTCAATGTGTGATATTCGCATATATCTAAGACAATACAATATGATCCAGGCTAAAACTGCACTACAACCTGCTGTAAACTGCACATAAATGGTGTACTTACTTTATTATCCTTGATTATTAATTAAGTTTAATCCTGGTAGGTACAGAAATACAACTTTATTTAGACAAATAAATTTAACAATGGATTATCAAGAACCATCACAAAGTTTGAGAGGTTCGTAGTTAACAAGAGGCAACAGTCTGCACTGACACTGACAAGTAGATAAATAATAACATTGAGCACTAATTAGACTGAGATTAACAGCTAACTAAATAAATTCTTATTCTTACGGTTAACAGCGGTATATGTACAGAGGCATATTTGTAGGTTTGCACTCCGACTCCCCAACTGAGATTTCTCGTACTATAGAAATCAGAAGTTCTCTATGATCACATAAATACATTATTATTTATTGGACGGAATGAATGTGTAATAACCATTAATAACCACAACATTACATAAATTTACTTAATTTATTTTATAATACCTAATAATGTTTCTGTTTCATCATAGCTAAGATATTGTAACCATTTTTGAAGTTTTAATTTAATAATAAATTGTGGTCGGTAAGTCGGTTTCACGCCGCAGGTCGTGGGTTCAATTCCCACCCGAGACAAACATTTGTTTAAATATGTCTGTTTGTCTTGTGTCTGGGTGTAATTATCTATATTTAAGTATATATTTACAAAAGAAAAGTATTATATGTAGTATATTACCAGTTATCTGATTTCCATAGTACAAGCTCTGCTTAGTTTGGGATCAGATGGCCGTGTGTGTTAATATCCCACTATATTATTATTATTACTATATTATTACGTCTGTTTATAGTGTATATTGAGATTTTTTTATTAATGTCATTATACAGCCTGCAACTCAACTGCAACTGCAACAAATAATTGGGGACATACAACAAAGTCGGACTAGACTGGATTCTAGGCCATGAAAGCCACGACTGTAATAAAGATGCTAACGAACTAACCAGAATAGGGTCGATAGAAGCCTTTGAGCCGTTAGAACTGTGAGTCACCATGACACCCTTCAGCCAGAACTTGTCAGAGGTTTCCGTAAACATTAGTAAATTTCTAGCTGATGTGTGTCATACTGGTGTGGCGTGGCGCTGGTCAAAATGCAACTCATGCGCTTCTACTCGTTTTAAATATTGACTGTTATTGTATTCTTCACTTCAACCCTTTTTAGTGTCCCACAGCTGGGCACAGGTCTTCTCTCAACTATCTTAAAAGTTGAGAGAGTTCAAGCCTTAATCCACACACGCTGGCCAAGTGCGGGTTGGTTGAAATCACATATGTCCTTGAATGATTAGTTCTTAGACATGCCGGTTTCCTCACGATGTTTTACTTCACCGATATTAAGCTGGAGATGAAACAATTCACACAAAGATGTATGGACACGGCCAGGATTCGAAACCGCGACCTTATTTTTCTAAGGCGAGGCCCGCTGCGCCATCGCTGTTCATTGTCATAAATGTCATCTTGTATTCTATTAGGATAAATTATAGGTCAAAAGCTATGTTAGTGTAGCTAGATTTTTAGAGAAAATTTCCCTAAAATCAGCGAAATTTGCCCAATCTAACAACGCCTTGCTATTTTCTATCAGCAAAATTTTACTTTGCACATTATGCTAATGCTAATTATGCAAATGTGATATTTTCGCACAAAATCTTAACATTAATAGCGGTGGAGTGAGGGTCTAATTGTGTTTGTTCTATTTTTGGGTCGAAATAAATGAGTACCCTCAAGGTCTGCGTACATTAAAGGAGGCCGCATTGCATCAATAGGTAACGAAATTATTGGTAGTAAAATCACTTTTTTCGCAGCGGTGGCATACCGGTATCGGCCTCGCCTTTGAAATATCTATAAAGTCACGGGTTCGATCCTGTGTTGTGCCCACACATGTTTGTGTGAATTGTTTCGTTGCCGCTACTCAATATCAGTGACGGAAAATATTGTTAAAAAAGCCGATGTCTAAGAAGTTAACATTCAAGGACATGAGGCATCCACTAACCTGCACTTAGCCAGCATGTATGGATTAAGACCTAAACTCTCATAAGTCCTAAGACAGTTGAAAGAAGACCCGTTCCCAAAGGAAAAATGAAAATCACGAACGGTTGCGAAACGCGTGTCTTTATTTTAATGTTATTGTAAATTCTTTGCGAAATTGTACAGTTCGCTTTACAAGATGGGAGACAACCTGGAACCAAACATAAAACACAAGAAAACCTAAAGACAAGAATTACTCGGCAAGGTTTACGCGGTAGTTTTCTGACGCATTAATAAATAATAGACACTAAAATTTTGGTATTTAAAAATTTTATGATAAACCTGCCTATTGTTTGTACTATCTAAAAATAGTTGTAGGTACTTCAAGAGACTTCTATAATATAATTCTTAAAATTAAAATTCAAGTAAGACCAAAGGTCATACAAAAAAAAGCCTTTATTCCATGCAATTACAATTAATTCATTAGATTAAATCATTAAAATAAAATTATTTAATTCGATTATTTAAATTACTGCTGTATTTATTACTATATAAGTTATTACTATATTATAAAATCCATAAAATCTACGCAAATTAAAATCATTCAATTTTATTCTTAACTATTATAATTCTTATTTATTTTTAATAATGTACTATTTCGAGTTTAAATTATAATTATAATATTTCATTAACATTATTGTTGTTGTTGTTGTTGTATTTCATATAAAATAGTTCAATTGTTGAAATAAATAGGTAGTTTGAATTTACTCGCGATGTATGTCGAATTCAATACAGCTGCGCTACCGCTGCTATTCTTCACTGCTTGGTGCTACTTCGCAGCGGTCTGTCAGGGTAGTGTGCGCGAACCTTAGATTGGCTCTATTGCCTCACTCCAATTTACTTGAGGGTGGTTTGAGATTTCGTTATTGCCGTCTTTATTTAGGATTCGAGTGGGTTCTCTAATCCCAACTAAATTAGGTGGTCGAAGCTATGGGTATAATTCTTATACCCTCAAGTGCCTTAGAAGAAAGAGAGAAACGAAAATTAGATTTGCCTAATTTTAAAATTATACATTTTGATTTTGATCGTCATTAAGTTGACGACTATCTACCCAAATCAACAAATATAATTAAAATAAAAAATACTTCACGTTTTATAGGTAGATAATGGTCATATACACACAGTGCCATCTAGATTCACTTTAAGCAATTATAATTGCTTGTTTTATGGGAACTAGGAAGTGATGAAATACATTACTTATATACTATTTGTTTGTAGATACACACATATCACACACATATCACACAAGTCTTGTGCGAATAGAACTCACGACCTCCATCTTAACTGTCAGGGTCACTATTGCCACTATTTGACTACGACCTCCATCTTAACTGTCAGGGTCACTATTAACCACTATTTGACTACGACCTCCATCTTAACTGTCAGGGTCACTATTAACCACTATTTGTTGATAAATTCCACACTTTCAATCATCATCATCATCATCGTCGTCATGCTAGACATTAGGTCTATCCTAAAGCTTCCTAAGCCACTGAGCTCCATCCGCGACTACTTTCATCCAGCTCTCGCCATCCACCATGAAATTATCGAAAAGAAAGAGAGAAAATCATTTATTAGACAAAGAAAGAACACACAGAATCAAATAAAAAAACACATGAAAAAAAAACAAATGCAAAACAGCTAAAAAGAAAAAAAACAAAGAGTAAGTGTGACCCATCAGTGTCAAACATGGACATTACTCAGTAAACGCTGTGAGTACCTACTAGAGACGACCCACAGCACTGATTTTCAGCAATGTCCATATTTCTACAGTGTGACGCCAGGCTCCAAGGTTGCCAAAAAACCAAACCTGCCCATGTCCATTAAAATTGTAATCTGCATATATTTTGGAAAAAAAACAGTACCTATTTATACATTATCACCGTTATTATTATTATTATTACGTAATCACTAAATTAACTACAAAAAAAAATATAATATCGTTACTTTACCTATGGGCTAATTCACGTAATTAAATAAGTTCAGTTGCAGTGCAGTTTCAGTTAAGTTTCGATCAAAACAGCCCTTTTGGTATTCTCCTAATTCTGACGACCGCTGTCAGATACGCTCGCGTCACGTACGCGTCACGCGAGCGCTTTATGGTGTATGTTATTTGTATGACAATCACAAGAATACCATTTTGCACTAAGACGTAAACTTAATTGCAACGTGATTGCAACCGCACCGCAACTTGATCGGCTCGTCAAGAAATTACGTGAATTAGCCTAATGTTCTCATCTTACACTACTTTCACCAAGTCATGGCCTATACTCAATAAATCTCCCTCTTCTGTACGGTGGTTGGTTCAAATATGACAGATATTATGCAATTTGCAGCTTCCTAATCAAACAGTGCCTACTATAATTTTCTCTGTTTTGCTTATTCGTTGTCAAATTAGTTCATGAATTTTAAGTTCAGCTAATAACAATGTCACTCAACTTAACGCGAAATCTTCACAGCCATTAATTATTGTACAGTTTTCTTAATTAAAACATATCTAATCTTGTAGTTCATTATAACCTCGTTTAGGAAGTTTCTTAAAAGGCAATTTAGTGTAATGTATGCCTCTCTTGAATCTGCGTTATGGAATGCTCGATTATAATTATAACATCATAACATCATGTTAGATTGATGGTTATTGTCAGAAGTTTTTATATGGTTTTAGAGCAGATATATTTTGAAGATATTTGATATTTACCCGTTCTATCATTTTTTTTTTGTAAATACATAGGTACATATTGACTAGGTGGAGTGGCGATCTGGTAAGATCTGGATATGAGTAGCCGTGGATCATGTTTAGTACTGTGCTTTAAGTGAGAACTACTCTCATTCAGCTCTTACCAGCCACTTCGCAGAGATCGTTACTATACCTAGTCTGAGGGCGTCCTACGCTACGTTTGCCAATCCGTGGTGTCCACTCAAAAACTCGTTTACCCCAACGGCTGTCAGTTCTGCGGCAGATATGACCAGCCCACTGGGACTTCAGCTTTCTAATCTGGTTAGCTATGTCGATTACTCTGGTTCTCCATCGGATCACTTTATTACGTATTCGATCCTACAGAGAAACTCCGAGCATAGCCCTTACCGTAGCTCGCTGAGCAACTTTATATATATGGACAAATCCTATACCTTTCACGTCAACCTTTTTAGTGTCCCACTGCTGGGCACGGGTCTAGGCCTTAATTCACACACGCTGGCCAAGTGCGGATTGCTGGATATAACATGTCCTCGAATGATTAATTCTTAGACATGCCAGTTTCCTCATGATGTTTTCCTTCACTAATATTGAGCAGCGGAGATGAAACCGTTAACACAAAGATGTGTGGGCAAAACCCGGATATGAACCCGCAATCTTATTTTTCTAAGGCGAGGCCAGTACTGCTGCGCCACGCTGCTCACTACACACACCTTTGACACCTGCTACACCTTTAAGTTATAATAATCCAGGCGTGAGTTATGCTAATATTGTTATAGATAAACACACAGGTGTATTAAGTCGCAAATCTACTCACAAATGCAGTTTCCCTATTACTTTATTACTAAGCTAGGAATATAGTGAGGAACATAAAAGAGTTAATAGCACGTTTTCATGTTGTCATAACTTGGGTACAAACATGTTTTATTGTTTTAAACTATACAAGAAAGTTCCTTGAATATACTGTACAGATTTTATAGTGTTCTAAATTGGTTTATTTTTTACCACTTACTGCTTTTTGGAGACTAGATGGCGGGCCCGACCTAACGGTGGGCCCGCCTGGATTCTTAGACTGAAACTCCTCTTCTAGACGGTTGGAACTGCACCTGGAATTTAAATACATTTTCTTTTAATTTAAAGGTATAAATTTGGTGAGTAACAGTGGCTTGAATTAAAGGTCGCCGCGCCAGGTCGATTCACGGTTGTGTCTACAAATTTTTGTATGAATTGTTTCATGGCCGCTGGATATCGGTGAAGATAAACATCGTGAGAAACCGGAATGTCTAAGAACTAATCATTAGAGGGCATGTGAGATTTACCAACCCGCACTTGGCCAGTGGGGTACTAAAAGAGATGAAGTGAAGTGATGAAATAAGTGTAAAATTGAATTAAACTATTTTATCGCGGTTTTTTTTATTATTAACCCCAACGTTTCAAAGTCTTTTCAGACTTCATGGTCACGGGTGAACGAAAGAAAAAGAAAAGACTCAAACGTTGGGATCAAAAATCTAAAATAAACCGCGATAAAATCCGTTAAACAAAGCCTACAGGCCGACCGTTTAACTCGCGTATCGCCATCTGAGGTACAAAGTCATAAAACATTAATTAAATCTCTTATAGAACTATTCAACCACAGATAAAAGTAATGTAAGACTATTGGTCACTAATATCCATATCGCTTGAATCATCATCACTGTCTGTGCAGCTTGAGGAGTCAGAATCTTGGCGATAGGCGACACGCGAGTTAAACGGTCGGCTTATAGGCCTTTTATTGCTAATGGTTCTCTATGGGTTTTATTTTTGGTTTCTAAGGCATCGAACCTTAAAAATAATATTTTCTATCGCGGTTCAATTTCAACCGTCTTTAAAAAGTAGAAGGTTCTCAATGACACTGTAGGTATGTATTTTTTGGTTGAATGTCAATCACAGATCGATTTTTATAATTAATTTCTGTTTCAATGGCTATAATTCCAATAAAATTTTATCAAAATCTGTTAAGAATGTTTTCAGTTATCATAGTTACTAGCAACCCGCCCCAGCTTCGTACGGGTGCAATGTGTTATACTTATAAACCTTCCTCTGAAATCACTTTATCTATTTAAAACAACCGCATCAAAATCCGTTGCGTAGTTTTAAAGATCTAAGCATATTTATACAATGTAGTGGTTAAAACATTTCAGTTAGTTCGGTTTTTCGATGAAAAAGACCTGTTGTAATATTTATCTGTCTAGATCTCGTGTAGTAAGCAGTGTAACGTGCATTATTAAACTTTGTTTCAATCATGTCTTATAATTTCCCAAATCATAGTTACCTTACTATGAATAGGCCGCTTTATTTCTTTGTCCTCTATCTTTGCAGCCAGGCTGCGGCAGCTGGCGTGGTGCCAACGCTTAAAGCTAAAGTTGTAAGCTTTAGCGTTTATAACTAATTAAGCTTTAAATAACTTTTTTGGCTGTAAATCGCATGTTTTTTAAGTTGGAAGCAATTTTTAAGTTTGGAATTTAGTTAGGTTTAGTTAAATTTATACCGGATTAATTTACGTTTAGTTACATTTATACCTATTTAATTTGCGGTTTTAGTAACTATCTAGTATTTATAGTAGTAATAATATCAGCCTTTATTGACCCACTGTTGGACAATGTTTTGTCAATAATCTTAAGAGACGAGAGTTAATTGGTTTTTATTTGACACACGCTGGCCAATTGTAAGTTGGATGATACAAGTCTTTAAATGTTACCCCGGATCTTAAGTTTAAGGTAAGAATTTAAGATAAGATTTAAGATTTTCTTGACATTTCCGGGTGTTTAGATCTTAACAATGTTCTCACTGAGTGTTGAAAGTATTGAACACGTAAGTTATTTTTTTATAAAATATTGCGTGACGTCACTTTAACGGAGCAGGTGGAGATTAAAAGTAATAATAATAATAATAATAATAATAATTCTTTATAGTAAATAACTGCCACTGCTTAACATGTTCGGGACAACTCACACCGAATTGGCAGTGGAGCGGTCAGCAGTTTCAGTGTCATATGATTTTAAACTTTATCATAATTTTAATAATACATAGAATCGCTTGGGAAGTGTGTGCTCGCTCAGTCGCGAGCGACCTTGAGGCGGCGCGGGCGGCTGCGCGACCTTACAGTTTCTCAAGCAATGGTGTATTATAATAATGGAAATGAAATCTCAAATAGTATTACACAGAAGCTGCTGCTGCTTCGCTGCCGTCTCGGTGTGAATTGATCGTGAATGCAATTTGTATGACGGCCTAAACTCATCTCGTAGTCCCATCGTAGACTACATTATTGTTTAACATCAGGTAAGTTGTAGTCAAACCCAACCTATTTCAGAATAAAAAACGGAGAGAGAAGTCCCGTGCCCAGCTGTGGGACACTAAAAAGGGTTGAAGTGAAGCAATATCGCTATATCTTATAAACTTAACACAGTACTCATTTAAAGTTGATATAAATGTGTTATATTAGTTTCTATGTGAGTTACGCAGATGGATGGGACTCTAATCCCAAGACGTTTTATTCGCATTTTCGCGTTATCAAAACCGGCAAATACCGGTTTATCCGATTATGTTGTTTTTGTCATTTTCTTTGTTCGGTTATGGCTTCTTTTACCCATAAAAACCCCATTAAAATATCTCAGTGGCTAAGTGGTGCTAAATGTGACTATTTAGTGTTATAGCTTAAATATTAATTTTTTTGGAGGTCACATATAACTGCTCTTCAACCCTTTTAAGTGTTCCATAGCTGGGCACGGGTCTTCTCTCAACTATCTAATGAGTTGAAAGAATTAAGGCATCCACACACTCTGGCCAAGGGCGGGTCAGTGGCTCACATTTCGAATGATTAGTTCTTAATACATGCAGGTTTCCTCACGATGATTTCTTTCACCAACATTGGGCAGCGTCGATGAAACAATTCACGCGATAACGTATGTATGCGATCGGGAATCAGACCTGCGACCTTATATTTCTCTTGAAGTTTTAAAGAACCACAACATTCGGTAGCTTAAAGCTGTTATTTCAGAGCTTTTTCAGCTTTTACACGTTTTCCAGTTTATTTGGAATTGACCACAAATTCTCTTTATTAACAAAACAACGATGAAGTTCTTTAAGAGTATAACAAGGTTTGGCTTAGTTCCAAGAATCAGCAGAGGTAGTACCTTTTACGTTCGTTAAATATGTTCTAAAGAGCAGTTATTGCGTCATAGTAGTTTTTTGTCTATCTATACTAACATTATAAAGCTGAAGAGTTTGTTTGTTTCAACGCGCTAATCTCAGAAACTATTGGTCCGATTCGAAAAATTCTTGCACTGTTAGATAGCCCATTTGTTGAGGAAGGCTATAGGCTTTTATCCCACTGATGGGCATGATACGAGTATGTAGTTCACGCGAGCGTACCCGCAGCGGAAAGCTAGTAATCTAAAACATTAATTTGATACTTTAAGTTAATTAAAATATTTAATAGAACAAATAAAATTGATTGATTCTGATTCTGGGACATTAACACACACGGTCATTTGGTCCCAAGCTAAGCAGAGCTTGTGTTATGGAAACCAGATAACTGGTATATACTATACATATAATACTTTTCTTTTGTAAATATATACATATAATAGATATTTTAAAATAAAACAATTACATGATCATTGAATTGAACTTGTCACGGCACCATTGTTGGCGCCGTGACGAGTTCAATTTAATTATCAATGGCGGTGGTGGGTTAGGTTCCATTTAAAAAAAAAACATTAAATTGGTAAGAACTCCATTAAACTCTACGTTTTAACGTATTATCTATCAGTCATGCTGATAACTTTCTTCAGATAGGAATTAAGACTGTTCGTCTTTAATATTTTTGGGATATTTTTATATTTTTTAATATATAAGTACTTTTGTTGGGATCCTAGCTTCTCGTGGTGAAAATAATAGGCAGTGGACTGTATAACTGATTATAATATAAATTGACCACGTTAAATACTTTAACAAAGCCACACAAACACACAAATTTAAAAAAAACTTGTGTGACGGTGCGCAACCTTTGCCTCAGAGAGCACGTCAAGTCGTCGCTCTTGCTCCCTATCTTTCACCAGTTTTGTCAATCTGTCCCACTGGACTCTAAGAGTGAAAGAAATTTTTATTCTATTTATTTCTCCTGCATCCGGGCTAGTCAGTATAGACTGACCGCTGCAGCCGGAAAAACGGTTAGGAAAGATTATAATTTATTATATATTTTGTTTATCAATACCTCTGAATCTATTCGAAACAGTAGAAAAAAACATCAAAACCCATTGGAATTATACAAATTTTGAGTTTACACTTCAAAGAATATCTTTCAGAAGAGCTGACTTAAAATTACAATTGAAGCAAAATAATGAATATCTCATTTACATGCTTTCATTGCTTAAACAAAGACGGTTGCAGACAGACTCCGTAATGATTCATTATCAAATGCATTTTTGCAAAGCACGCAGTTTACAGATTAATACTATTTTAATGCTAATAATATATTAGTCCACAAAGTCTAAAGACTACAACCTTCAACCAGTGCGTTCTACTCGTTATGACGCGGAACCGAAAAGTGGACACTCACAATAGGATTGGTCCATAAAATCAAAGTCGCTCAGCGAGCTATGGAAAGGGCTATGCTCGGAGTCACTCTGAAGGATCGGATACCCAATGTAGTGTTCTAACGGAGAACTAATGTAATTCGACATATCGCACCGGATTAACTCATAACTTATTTATTGGGAATAAACATTACAAGTCAGGTAATTACATATCAGATAAACCGGTTCTTCAACTATGCATTCAGATAACATGTTAAAAAAATTAATAAATACAAAAATAAAATTCATTAAAAAAACATTAAAATTAATTCTCAAATAGTTAAATTTAATTATTTACATTAATAAAAATATAAAATAATTAGAATCCATCCTTAACTATTAATCTTATTATTATTAAGTTCATATTGTCACTAAATAATAATATTTATGAAATACGTTACGTTACGTTACGTTATATTTACGTTTGCTCAACAAGCCATCTCTCTAACCTGCTTTTAAACGCAAGAAGACTGGGAGCTGAGACCACATATTGAGGCAGTTTATTGTAAATAGACCGATTAGTAAGTTAAGGTGGCATTGGGCCGGCAATATCTGTCGCAGAACTGACAACCGCTGGGGTAAACGACTTCTTGAGTAGAGACCACGAGTTGGCAAACATAGCGTAACTGAACACGCCCTCAGAGGAGTGACGATCACAGTGGCGTGCTTTAGGAGAGACCTAGGTCCAGATGTAGACTAGAACAGGCTGGTGATGATGATGTGGATGATGTAGTAAATGTAGATATTTATTCGCTGCGTTTCTTTTTACAATTGTTAGCTCGTAAACGATAAAACAAATTTTAATATATCTTCGATATAGCACAATTAAAAAAATGCCTATGCAATATATTAAACATAAAACCCACAGAGAGTTGCAAACCTCTCTTCATTCAATACAAAATACTTACATTACCGTGCATATATATTTTTGAATCCGCCATGTTTATAAAAAAGAACATTGAATCATTCGATTTTGAAAGGAACGGACGCCGCAATGTCCCTAGATTAGTAATGTATAAAAATAGTCCACAATACTGCAGTATACAAATATTTAATAAATTGCCTAACTGCATTATAGACTGTATCACGATACCCATTTTTAAAACTAAACTTAAATTATTATTATTTGAAAAATGCTGCTACACAGTTAAACAATATTTCGAAGACAGATAATTAAATAAATATTAAGGCTAAGGAAACATAACATTACAAAAGCGTTAATATATTACACAGAGACCTATTTTATAACAAATTTTATATAATACTATATAAAAAGAATACATTATATTTGCTATAACTTAACAGGGTCATGTACTACTGTAATACATACTATGACATGTATACGTGTATATGTGCAATAAATAAATAAAATAAATAAATATTATACTTCAGCAAAATAGCTATATTATTATATTAAATCGCTTGTCTACAAACGCTCGAACTAGGTGCTCATATGTCCACAACATTAATATTGCATCATTAGCTCTGTTGACAGTGTACATCCATGATGGCTGGTTGATTGGTTCTGTTCTATTAGTCGAGATTAGTTTCAGTTATGCAGGAGTAGCCTTGACAGATAGACAAGATAATTGGTGAATGATTAAGTCAGGGTACAATAATTTGTTTAGGAAATTTATTTGGCTACTTCCCGCTCAAGACCCTGGAACCGTTTCTCGCGCTATAGACATTTATCTGGACCTCAACATTATGTCGACAAAAATGGCGAAAGTCGATTGAAAACTAATTTTTGTATCCTCAGAATGTCACCCTAGAGATAAATGTACCACTCAACGCACGACATAAAACGAGCAGTCTATAGCAATGGTCATACTAAGGTCGGTTTCGGAGTGCGGTACCCTCAAACTTACCTAATTGTGACGTTATTTGAGATTTCGCTTGGAAGTTTCGCCGTTATCTTTAATAACACGAAAAAATACATATCCAATATTGTCCAATATTTTTAATTTATTCTTCCGACGAACAATACAACGAAAATCAAATAAATAATTATTAGTTAATGATGAAGGTTTGAACATAATAAATGTGGTTCAAAGGCTTCTTTTATTCCTTTAAATGGTTGCGTGTTTAAACTGCTAATTGGATTTAGGTAAATTTAATCTTACAAGTGCATTAGACGGTAGCTGATGAACAAACCAATGAAACGAACTGTGAAGCGGAGACAATAGGCTCGATCCAACAATCAGATCAGAATTTGATTGAATAATATTATCTGCCAATGACCAACTATATTCCTAACTGTGAATTGATCCGTTTGATAACAAATAATAATATTACGTAAGATAATGCAATGTGAAATAATGTAACATAACGTGATGTAATCTTACGTAATGTAAAGTAATAAATAATATATTGCTCACGTACAGACGTGACGGAACACGTACAGAAATTAAAAACATAAATTAAAACATAAAATGTACAGACCTTTTTATGGTTTCATTTAATTTTTTAGTTTCTTAATTGTATTTTATTTTAATTATAAAGTAATTTTATTTGTTTTAATTTCATAATTATATGAATAAGTTATAGATAATTAGTTTATGCCTGAAATTAAGATTATTTAATTAAATTTTCCGGAGGCATAAATGTAAATTCTATTACGTGACATAAGTGAGCCTATTGTGGTTCCTAGGGCACAATTTTTAACTTCGAGCATCTCCTAATAATTTTCTACATTATAAATGTATTTTTACTTAACTCGGGAGTCTAGGGATGTAAGGTCCTAAAGGCGTGTATTAATCTCTAACTTCTGGACCACGATTCTCGCGTTATAGACGTTTATCGCATACTCTATAAAATATTATATCAAAAATTAAAATGGTGAATGTCTATTGAAAATTGATGAAGTCGACATATCATGAAGGCTATAGACTTCCTTGTATGTCGTGCGTTCAGTAGTACACTACGTATTTTTTTGTGACTTAATCCACCAACGCAATCCCACCATTGCTACTGCTGTATGCCAGGATTGACAGCGATGCCGTGAAGAAACTCGAGATTTGAACCCGGTCAAGTCCCGGAACACCTAAACTGTCTTAGATTCCGCATGAATTTAATCATAAAGATAATAGGAGGAGTTAAAAGTTACATTGTCCACTTCAACATAAACGTATGTCTATCTGCAATCATAGTCATATCTCAAAATCTAAATCAAAATGTGCTTTATTTTTTTTGAGACGTGAGTCTACCTAAAAAGAGTCCAATTTCTTTTTCCACCGTGCATTGAATGACTGGCAACTACTAAAAAACACTTCCTCAGTAGGTTTTTTTCTTTTTTAAACATAGTACTTATGTGTATTGTTTGTTTAGGGTGTTGAATAAGAGCGAGTTAATTCCAAGCGTTTTTATCCGTTAGATAGTCTAAAATTTTATAATACACTTTCTAACATAACGTAGATTTTATAATTATTTTAAATTTGTTAATAGTAATTTCCCTAATATTATTTGGAAGTTTATTGTAGAAACGTATCCCATAAAAGAGTTACTGATTTTGTAGAGACGAGTGTAATGTGCTCTCTTTCTACTCATCTCTAGACGATAGAGATAGATAGTGCTCACCACATGTTTTCTTGTGCAGTGGAAACTAGGAGCAAAGCGCGAAAATTGGGGTCCTGGATCTAATAAAAACACAATAATGTTTGTGTCAAGAGGACGCGACCGCGGCCCTTGCACCCTAATTTTGAGTAGAAAAAATGCTTGTCTTAGACTCGGATCCCATTTTTCATTGGCCGCATCTAACCGAGGGTTACGACTATTTGTCTTTTTCTCATATTTCTCAGGGGAAATGTGGCCTTTGTACGAATTTTTTTCTTGTAAGAAAATAAATTTGTTCAGGAAAATTATTGCAAGTTGTAAAGGAGTGTGAAACTGGTAAAATTTAACAGCTTAATCAATAGACATATTGTACCTAAGTGCAAACTATAAATGAGCTAACCTATCTTTAGGTAACCTTTAAGTTTATTAAATTTTTACCACGTAGTACAGTGTAATGAAATGAAACGAAATGAAACGAAACGAAACGAAACGAAACGAAACGAAATGAAATGAAAATACTTCTTTAAAAATACTTCTTTACTCTCAATTCTTATTGCAAAAATAATCCTAGAATTCTGAAATCCTAAAATTATTTGTTTAGGATATTAATTGCTCTTATAATTTTGGCAGGCCGCAAAAAAAAGTATTATTTAAAGTTGAAATTACAACTTGCCTGATGATGATGATTACAACAGCAATGATGTAGCCTGAGATGGGACGGGCATACCCAATATACCGATTCACTCGTGATTACGAGTGATTTTTGGTGGGAAGATGACAGTGGAATAAGGCTCTTATGGTTCGGTCTGGTGGGTGGTCACTAACCACATCCGAAGCTACCAGTTAATTACACTGAAGATTGATTGATTGATTGGTCGATCGCGTGAGCACTTCGTGTTTGCAAACCAAATTTGTTCGCCCAAAAAAAGAAATCTATTTCCATCCAAACATTTTGTGAATATTTGTGATCAGGGAGGTACTGTAATCATTGATATTGACTAGCTTTCTGTGGTGTTATTTTGTGTTCCATCGAGATGCATGGGTAATGAGGTGTATGTGGTGATCACGGCCCTATGAGCTCCCCGACATAACATTAAAATTAGAGTTAATCACAAAACTGTTTAACGAATTTTAATTTTTAATTTTTAAATGTGATAAATATTCACCCTGCCTCCACCTTTGGGTAAATGTTACAATCGTTTTTACGACCATTATGTCTGCTAACTTAATTCTGGATTTTCTTGCAACGCAATAAATTTTCACAAGTTACGAGTTTCGCAAAAACAATTGTTACGAAAAATATATTTTCGAACGTAGCTCACATAACAAAGATTAAGTTCACTAAAGTTTAAAAAAAAAAGTGAAATAAATCGCAGAAAAAGTGTGAAAATGGATAACAGCTAAATTACAGCGTTGCTCATTTTGCGCGGGAATGGTAGAGAAAAAAAACACGTGTCCCTCCAGACTACTTCGATTTTAGACACCTATTTAGGTTCTATATATAAGTTTCACGTATAAAGTTATTGTTGTATATCACTTTATAGTTACATAACTCGCTTTTTAAATATTAGGTCGCGGGTTTGATCTCCGTCGTCATGCCGGTTTCCTCATGATGTTTTCATTCACCGATATTGAGCAGCGGCGATGAAACAATTCACACAAAGATGTGTGGGCACGACCCTGGATCAAACACACGACATTATATTTCAAAGGCGAGGGTGATACCACTGTTCCACCGCTGCTCTATTAGCATTATATGTTTTACTAAAAAAAATTAAATAAAAAAAAATAAAAAAAAATTTGGATAAAAATTAGCCAAGTTAAAATTGATCTCACTAATCTTGTTTCTCCATACAAACTTTGGAACCCCGATTCACCCCCTTAAAGGGTGAGTTTTGAAAAATCCTTTCTTAGTGCACCCCTAGACCCCATAAGGAACCTATGTGCCAAATTTGGAGTCTCTAGACGCAGCGGTTTGGGCTCTGCGTTGATATGTCAGTCAGTCAGTTAGTCGGTCAGTCAGTTTCTTCCTTTAAATATTTAGATTTAAATATCTACTTATATTTATAACTTTTGATCTCTACATCTTAACCTTTACAGTTATAATTTCTAAGATATCGTTTTTAATAATAGTCTGCAAAAATAAAGGAATACGCGTGTTTAGAACGGTCTTGTATTTTATCATATCAAAAACGTGTGAGATTACAAAAGGTTATTTTATTTTTAGATGAATTTTGAATATCATATTTTTTTCTTTTTGTGTTGAAAACATTTTGTTTCTGTTTATAGATCTGACATGATGAATAGTAGGTTTATATTGAGTCTGAGATAGTGTATGTTGGTACCTGTTAAAAATGAATCAAAATGTGTTGCTAAGCGCAAATCTCGAGAACGGCTGAACGGATATCGCTATTTTTTTTTAAATATGTCTTTAAGTACGAGGACGGTTGTAACACAGAGTAACATTTAAAAATTTTGTTTGACAAACTCAAATAACGACACTTTTCTATACTGCCATACTAATGGTTAATATTAATAATACCTACTTATTAGTTTCTTAGTGCTTAAACAATGCACAGGCAATTAACACAATCAATCACTGTCTGTAATAAAAACAATCACTTCGCTTTACCTTTTTGAACTTTAATACAATAGCGTATTAAAGTTCAAAAAGGCGGTACGAAGTTCGCAGGGTCAGCTAGTTCTAAATATATTTTGTCATAATTTATGTATAGTTTTGATTACATATCTTAGTCTAATGCCGGACTAACTAAGCCTCCTAAATCACTCCACCGAGCAATGTCCGCGGCTACTCTCATTCAGCTCTTACCAGACTCCTTTCAAAAATCGTGATTCCACCCACTCTGACACCGTTCTACGTTACGTTTGACAATCTGTAGTCTTAACTCAATCGCTTCTTAACCTTATCAGAATTGTTTATGATCTTTAGGGGTGTCTGGCAAGGAGTTGCCACGATGTTAATAGTCTGGCAATGCATGACTTGATTTTATTATAATATTCAGAAATACCAAAAGGACATTCTACTAATATTATAAGCGCGAAAGTTTGTTAGAATGTATAAATGTTTGTTACTGTTAACGCAAAAACTACTAGATGGAATTAGATGAAATTTATCACAGAGATAGATCATGGTTTTGAGTAACTTATCGGCTACATTTGACCCCAATAAGTATCACGCGGGCGAAGCCGTGAGCATAATTTTATAAATAAATATCATACACCTATAAGTAGGTAGAGTTTATCACTTAAAGCCAAAATGACCTAAATTTCATAAAATCCATCGTGGGAGCATGCTCCGACAAACTTTCAGCTTTTACAAAATGACGAAGGTCTGGCGTTCACCGGCTCTTGCTCTAGTGGCAAACATGGAAACTATCTCCATCTTGTAGATTATGTAGATTACTTCAGTCCTCTGTCATATCACTTCATTGCGTATTTGATTCTTGTGGGAGACTCCGAACATTGCCCTTTTCATAACTTACTGAGCAAATTTAATTTTATGGACAAGTCCCCAGAGGGTGTCCATAGATGTTTTTATACGGATGAGGTGCGTATAAAACCTCCAGATTTGGGTATCTGATATTTTATATTACTGCAAAGGAAATTAAGTGGGCTTAATCATAATAAACATTATATTTAATTGCGCTAAGAGAGTGAGAAAATTAAAGAAAATTACATAAAATTTCACAATCAGATAAGTAAAGTTAGCGCAATAAACAAGCACTTGAGAGCGATATATCTCGTGTACCACTGAATTAAGAGTTTAAGCACTGGTTAAGGTTGAAATATATTTGAGATTAGTCATAATGTTAAGCTAATATCAGTAGTGGCGCAGCGGTAAGGCCTCGCCTTAGAAAAATAAGGTCGCGGGTTCGAATCCTGATCGTGCCCACACATGTTTGTGTGAATTATTTCATCTCTGCTGCTCAATATTGGTAAAATAAAACATCGTGAGGAAACCGGCATGTCTAAGAACTAATCATTCGAGGTTATGTGACATCCACCAACCCGCACTTGGCCAGCGTGTGTGGATTAAGACCTAAACTGTCTCAACTCATAAGATAGTTGAGAGAAGACCCATGCCCAGCAGTGGGACACTAAAAAGGGTTGAAATGAATATAAATGACAAGTAGAATTATTAAAAAACCAATATCCCGACTGCGTCAATATATGCCAACATAATTAATAATAATATTATAATATAATATAATGGGACATTAACACACACGGTCATCTGATCCCAAACTAAGCAGAGCTAGTACTATGAAAACCAGATAACTGGTAATATAGTACATATAATACTTTTCTTTTGTAAATATATACTATACTAAAGATAATTACACCCAGACACAAGACAAACAGACATATTTAAACAAATGTTTGTCTGGGGTGGGAATTGAACCCACAACCTGCGGCGTGAAAAGCAAGTATCTTACCGACCACGCCACCGGCCCGTCTGACCATTAAATGGAAACCACGCATTGACAAACGAAGCGTAGGAAGCCCTCAGACTAGGTGGAGTAACGGTCTTTGCAAGGTAGCTGGTAAGAGCTGGATGAGAGTATTGCGAATCGTGCTCAGTGACCTGATTTATGAGAGGCTTATGTCTAGCAGTGGACTAGGATAAGTTGATGATAATAATGAATTTCGAAACTGTACTAAGTTCATATCTTTGAGATGTACTTGAGAGCTTCCGAGCTAAAACTGGTCGACACTTCTTGTTCGTAGTTTCACTCTTGACAGACTGGTCGTGATCGTTATTTTGTATTCGCTTAAACCATTTTTATTGTCCTACTGTTGGGCACAAGGTTTCTTTCAAATATCTTATAAGCTGAGAAAGTTTAAGCCTTAATCCATACACGCTGACTAAGTGCGGATTGGTAAATGTCACATGTCCTAGACTGATTAGTTCTTAGATATGCCGGTTTCCTCGCGATGTTTACCTTCACCGATATTGAAACAATTCACACAATAATGTATGGGCAGGACTAGGAATCGAACCCGTTACGTATTTCTAAGATGCATATTTATTTGCGATTTAATGTTGCCACATGAATTTGAATTTTAAAGATGTTTTTGTTATTGCTCGTAACTGTACACAGACGAGTTTAACTTAAATATGAGTTTTCTATCGTGGGTAGAAGTGCACAAAATAATTTTAAATACATACATACATACCTACATACTTACGTACCAAACTATTTAAAAAAAAATGGGTGCGTGTACTTAAGTACGCGCGTGAGAAGTTATACTTCTTTGGCATCATTAAACGAGACTTAATGAGCGATTAAGCAGACAGCTTCATACTGTTAATTTTGTGTCACAGATGCGCGCGCATCTTCAAATTTCACTCTCATATTTTTTTCATAACTCGCCTAAAGAAGTATAACTTCAAAAAATATGTGTTTACGTTTTATTAAAAAAAAAAGTAAATATAATCCGGCTATCTACCAAAGCATGTTTTTCTAACTACGATATTTACAGTCACGTACCTCAAAAAGATAACCAGAAAGTTAATTATATCAACTGTTATAAAACTTAACTGTGATTTAGTGATAAAAGTTTAATTCAGCATTCAAAAGTTTGTTTTCAGAATGAAAACCGCCACAGTTCGTTTCACGTAGAGTACAGATTAAAATTTTATTAAAGTGGAAGTTCTGCGTTGTTTTATTTTTGAATGGAAACAAAAGACAGCCTCCTTGATCTAGTACAGCGTATTGCGTTGGCTTACTATTGACAGCATTGAGTTACACAGATACACCCGTCCAACTTATTTACTAATGTCTTCCGGTGATTTCACTGTAATCAAAGTAACGCAATACGACGTTTAAGATTATAGTAGGCCTCAAGGACATAAATTTAACAGAATAATTTTTGAATAAAGTTTAAAAAATATATATAAACTAGCTGCGCCAGCGAACTTCGTACCGCGCAAAATTGTGAATCTAAACCATTCCCAGATCCCCTTGAACACACACAAAAAATTTCATCAAAATCGGTCCAGTCTTTTAGGAGGAGTTTAGTCACATACACACGCACACAAGAAATATATATATTAAGATATCGGCGAGGCGGCGATCACCAGATAGGCCTCATTACCTTTGCATCTCTAAGGGATACAAAATAAAAACTTAAAAAGCTAAGTAATATCTCTGCCAATGATTGCAACCTCCCCTAATCTAAATATATAAAAGAAGAAACTGACTGACTGACTGACTGACTGACATATCAACGCAGAGCCCAAATCTGGAGACTCCAAATTTGGCACATAGGTTCCTTATGGGGTTTAGGGGTGCACTAAGAAAGGATTTTTCAAAACTCACCCTTTAAGAGGGTGAAACGGGGTTCCAAAGTTTGTATGGAGAAACAAGATCAATTTCGCGGGCGTAGCCGCAGGCGGAAGCTAGTCATAAATATTCACAAAATGTTTGGATGGAAATAGATTTCATTTTTGTGCGAACAAATTCGGTTTGCACTCACCACGTATTCACCCAACTGACCTGATAGACATTGTCCCCTGATGGAACAATGACAATCACAGACAAGCAACCCGAGTGACGTTGATATCTTGTAAGTTTGACAATTGACAGGCCTTATGCTACACAAGTGACTGAAGTGACACCTAACCGTCTGTTTAGGCAACAGCTTGCTACGATTATAGGTTACGCGCTGCGACTTATATAATATATTTTTTTAGATGCTCGACATCATATGAATGAATGAATGAAAAATGAATGAAAATATGCTTTATTTTTTTTTGAGACGCGAGTCTACTTAAACTTACTTTTCATCATACATTATGTTATGTGAATTTTTCATATATTATATAAGGGCCTAGCCTGAAAACCACCCCTCTTTTTTATCGCGGGTTAAAATATCCAGCTGCGTAGATAATTATGCTGATGGTGTATTATTTTTTGCTTCAAAACCACACATTTGAAAGGTCGCTCGTTAGTGACGCCTACGTTAAGCGTTTTTATTTGTCTCTCAAAGAAAGGTTCTAATGACCATCTTAAACCACCTATAGATTGTTATATTGAAGATCTGACCTCTTCAAATACTAGACTTGTATTAATTCTAAGTACTGTAAAATCTTCTTTTATAGAATTAAAAGTTCGTGAATACGTACGGATGATTGAATGATTTGATTACAAAAAATACAAAAAAAGAACCTGAATAAATTTCCGGTAGAAGATTATGCTATTTAAGGAGCCGAATACACCTTCTCAGTTTGTAAAGGACTGTCCCTTCCAACCTGTATATTTAGCTAGGTAAAAAAGTCACGCTTTGGCTTCATAGCTTTGTTATTTCGGAAGTTAGTATAAAATATGTTATTTTATAAAATGCAAAAGACTCTACATATTTCCCTCTTATACAATTCCTACTTATAAAGTAAAATCAGTTTTCCTATTATGTAGCTTGTTCCTTGCAATATTACTTGGTGAATATTTGAAAGACTCTCGTACGAATTGTTTTATTCAGATGCAGTAGCATTTGTGTTTATAGTTTTGTTGCACAGTTTTTGAAAGACAAATTGCAAATTGAGGTTTGAAATCTCGTTTAAGCCTCGTTTTTCGCGCTGTAGTACATTTATCTAATTTATCTATTAATAGATAATTGTCGAACAAAAATGGCGTTTAGGTTTACTTTTGTTTTTCAATGACATCCGCCATTTCTTTCTACACTTATTTAAAGATGAAAAATCATTATCATTAACACTAACATTCCGCCATTCCAACACATTCATTAAAAAAGTTGATCAAATAAATCATGGTTTTTTTTTTCTTGTATGTTAAACTATTGTTCTCAAAAATGCATAGTAACAGAACATTTTGCTTGCATATAAAACTATTTTCTTTATAAATTAATTTAAGAAGCTAAAATTTTATATAAAATCCGTTTAGTGATTCTTTACTCGGTAGACTAACCAATTATGATGCAGAAGACCTACATCTCTATTGGGAGAATGCATAAATTTAAAATAAAACAAATTCAAACACAATAAAATTAACCTAAGTGTATACATGAATTGATTAGACAGAGAACTATGGTAATCGACATAGCTCACCGGATTAGTAAGCTGAAGTGACATTGCTGGGGTAAACGAGTTCTTGAGTTGAGACCACGTAGCGTAGGACGCCCTCAGACTAGGTGGAGTGACGATCTCTGCAGGGCGGCCGGCAAGAATTGGATAAGAAAAGCCGCGGATCGTGCTCAGTGGCGTACTTTAGAAGAGGCCTATGTCCAGCAGTAGACTAGAATAGGTTGATGATGAAGTAATTCACCTCTGCGTACACCTTTAAGTAGATAATACAGGCGTGAAGCTATGTTATGTTACAAAAGTAATTTTCACTTTGACGAGCTAGCTAAATGAATATATCTAAAGAAAAAATGTAAAACCCACACCTTTTCTAACTAGTTTAAATAAAAAAAAATCAAATTCGGTTTATTCGTTCGGGAGCTAGGATGCCACTGACACACACAGACATGTCAAACTTATAACCCTCCGTCGTTTTTTTCGTCAGTAGTAAAAATTGAGGTTTAATAATAAAAAAAAATACAAAAGAGGCCGCGTTTTTATTTTTTAATCTAAAATAGGCTTGCGCTTGACCACAACTTGCCTGATGTAAAGCAATGTTGCAGTCTACGATGGAACGCGCTTACCCAGCCAGTCGCTAACATCATATTATAATTATTTACAAAATAAAACGCATCTGTTAACTTAACTTTGACGAATTCTTGATAAGAGTGGGTCTTCTGTTCATAATTATTAAGTGCCTTGTGTTGAAGTTGCCTTAACTCTGAATTGCTTGAGAAAGTCGCGCTATAAATTTTGTTGAAACGCTTCAAAGTATTTCATAAGGGAAACTGCTGGCTGTGTAAACATTCGGATCGCGGGGTTGGTTATCGAAAGAAAACCGTTTTAAAAGTTATGGAGTTTCACCGGGTTTATGGAAGCAGGTTGTTTTTAATATAAGTTTGATTAATAATCTTGGTAAGATGAAGAACGGAAGTGGATTTAATGCAGTCATTAACAGAATAATAATAAATAATAAATATTCTGGGACATTAACACACACGGTCATCTGGTCCCAAGCTAAGCAGAGCTTGTGTTATGGAAACCAGATAACTGGTATATACTATACATATATAATACTTTTCTTTTGTAAATATACACTTATAATAGATATTTACACCCAGAGTCGATACAAACACAAATGTTCGTCACACAAATTTTTGTCTCGGGTGGGAATCGAACCCACGACCTGCGGCGTGAAAAGCAAGTATCTTACCGACAACGCCACCGGCCCGTCGGCTGTTCAGTCATTACTAAGATAGATAAATTTAAAATATCGGACTCGTAATTTTCTTTTTATAATAATAGTTATATAAATAATATATTTTTTAATCCTATAATAGGCTTGCGCTTGACCACAACTTGCCTGATGTAAAGCAATGATGCAGTCTACGATAGAACGCACTTACCCAGTTAATACCGATTCACTCGTGACTTGAAGACAGGCTGATTTAACTATCAGGAAACAGATTACGCAACGAATTCCACTACTTGGCAGTTCGCACAGTAAAAGTGGTTGCAAAGCGCCATGTGCGTGCCCGTAGAATTTCCACCATAAAACGGTGGCACATGGCCGTACCCCTACTTGTTCTATAATATTCTGGGATATTCACACGGTCATCTGGTCCGCAAGCAGAGCTTACCGACCATACTTATTTTTTAACCGACTTCTAAAAAGAGGAGGTTATCAATTCGACTGTATGTTTTTTTATGTTTGTTACCTCAGAACTATCGAATGGGTGAATCGATTTTGATATTTTTTTTTTAAATTGAAAGCTGATGCTTCCCGTGTGGTCCCATTTCAGTTTGGTTTAGTTCTGAGAATGGCATCCTTGAAGTCGGTTTTTTTTGTTAATATTTTAACTTAATATTATTCTTTTAAATAAAAAGAAATATTGAGGAAACATGCCTAGATACCTATTTAATAGGTATCACGTCAAAATGACATCAACTTGTAAACGAAAATTCGAGAAGCAAGGAATTTAGCAATTAATTTCAAGAGTCAGCATAACAGTAGTCTTGTGAACACCATTTTAGATAGAGTAGAGTGCCCGATTGTAGGACACTGGAACGCGGTGCAAAGAGCCAGAGTTGCCTTCTTTAATATTAAGTAACTACTTTATTAACTAACATAGCTTTAAGTGTATTTACCAACAATCTATGGATGTACTCAGTGGGCTAATTCATATAATTAAATAAGTTCAGTTGCGGTGCAGTTTCAGTTAAGTTTCGATCAAAACAGCCCTTTTGGTATTCTCATAATTCTGACAACCGCTGTCAGATACGCTCGCGTCACGTACGCGTTTCGCGAGCGATTTAGCGTGTATGTTATTTATATGACAATCACAAGAATACCATTTTGCACTAAGACGTAAACTTAATTGCAACGTGATTGCAACTGCAAGGCAACTTGATCGACGCGTCAATAAATTACGTGAATTAGCCTACTGTATGGATGTGCTCCGAAATAAATGTTTATTATTATTATTATTATAAAGGATACGTAAACAAAAGACGTTAAAATGGAAAAAGATCTTGTAATACAACAATTTTAAGCGACCACGCACGCAAATCATACAACGCGCTGAATACGTAACTTCTGTTAAGTACTATGAAAAATACGAAATGAAATTGTGCACGAATGTTCCGAATAAAGCGGTTTTATTTACTCAAAAAATTCTAAATATAGAAACTCCATTCAAAGACAAAGGTCGCTTTTTCCCTCTTGATATAACCTCTTCGAAACTATTTAAAATATTTTAACAATTTGGTTTTGGGTCAACATTATTCTGTTGTTTAGACCACAACTTGCCTGTAGTTCAGCAATAATGATGAATTTGACTCTCTTACCGGGCCGGTGCGGTGGCGTGGTCGGTAAGATGCTTGCTTTTCACGCTGCAGGTCGTGGGTTCGCTTCCCACCCAAGTCAAACATTTGTGGGATAAACATTTCTGTTTGTCTTGTGTCTGGGTGTAATTATCTATATTTAAGCATATATTTACAAAAGAAAAGCGTTATATGTAGTATATTACCAGTTATCTGGTTTCCATAGTGCAAGCTCTGCTTCGTTTGGGATCAGATGGCCGTGGCATATATCATGATCATCACCCAATGATATATCATGGGTGGAACACAATAAATGATTGATTTAATTTGATTGGAATGATTGAAACCACAATCTCCAGCTTAGCAGTCAGGGTCACTAACTGCTGAGCGAGCATGCGCCGTCGTCGCAGCGGTCACATAACAAGTGGCTGGCTGTTTCGACGGACCATGTGCGCTAACGTTATGGCCACGGAACTTTGCGTCGGGCGGCGCGTTTTGATATTTCATCGTTCATTGCGTATTGGCTTTAGAAGTGTCTAAAGACAAGTGAACGCGACTGGGCAATGAACTACAAAATCGCCAGTCGCACCGCCCGACGCAGTGTCCCGTGGCCACGGCGTAAGGTGAGAGACGGAGCGCTGTGGGTTTAGTGAGTATAATCCCCGCCCGCGGTGTCGTTATAGCGACGTCGCGATCAGTGAGGCACCACTTCTCGGTGCCACGAGTCTCACACACCCCCGTCTTTCCCTAGGGGCGGGACAGTGCGTAAACGCATTCCCACAGCGGAAAAAAAACAATAAGAGGGTCAATTGAACAAATCTAAGAAGTACCGTTTGACGTTTCACTGTTTTCTATTAAATTAGCTTTATAGAGGCGTAATTCACACTATTTTTATTAGCTTTCCTGTAAAATAATTGAATTACGAAGCTATTTCTATTTTAACGTAACATAAACAATTTTCATACAAAAAATAAAATTCTAAATGTACTACCTTTAGAACTGTCAAACGGTACTTGTTAGATTTGATGGATTGTAACCACTACGGCAAACGGCCTAACAAAACTATACTTTTAGCAGAAGTCTTATGCAGATGATAAAAATGACATTTTGTGTCGAAGTAATCTACGTACTACTTCCAGGTTTCCACTCCGTATGTTTTCAGAAGTCTCGACATTATTTTCGGTTTATACCGTTTCAAAAACGAGATAAATCCTTAGATAGAACACGAAAGAGATTATAATATTGTCTGTAGATATGAAATTTTACCCAAACGGTTTTTCAAACAGAAAATGTCACGCGCCATTGAGCGTAATTTGAGATGAAGAAGAAGTGTGAATAGACAAGTGCATATAGGGTGTTACAAAATAACGAATATTACATTAGTTTTGCCGAAACAAACTAATAAAATATGTTTTGTAATTTATAATATGTAAGCGTAGGTGAAACACTGAGATTTTGATGTAAACTCATTACTAAATGTCAATTATTAACACTTTTCTAATATTCAATAACTAAACACAATAATTTAATCTTTTTTTTTTCTTTTTTAAGCGTTTTTTTTTTGTTTTTTTGTACATAAATACCTACATATACATTTTTTACGATGATAATAATAATAATAGATAATATATACCGGGATATTAACACACACGGTCATCTGTTCCCAAACTAAGCAGAACTTGTACTATGGAAACCAGATAACTGATACCCGTGTGTGATAATCACCCACTATATTAAAAAAAACAGTGAAAAGAAACATAAAGAAACTACAAGTACAGAGCTAGGTACTATTAGCTGTACATACCAAGCTTAAAACTAAACATTTTACGGCCCTTAGACAAAGTGACATAGCGAAGCGATAACGAAAGATCGACAAAAACAAAATATATGGCATTGACGTAAGATTATCACTGATTTTTCGAAGGTGAATATCATTTCCATACATTTTGTTTTTATCGATCTTTCGTTATCGCTCTGCTATTCGTTAACCTGTGTGAATTATGATCTCAACTCTCAAATTACAAGTTTTCTATGGTCAAAACTGACTATAATATTTAAAACAGTCTTTTTGACGGGCCGGTAGCGTGGTCGGTAAGATACTTGCTTTTCACGCCGCAGGTCGTGGGTTCGATTCCCACCCGAGACAAACATTTGTTTAAATATGTCTGTTTGTCTTGTGTCTGGGTGTAATTATCTATATTTAAGTATATATTACAAAAGACAAGTATTATATGTAGTATATTACCAGTTATCAGATGACCGTGTGTGTTAATGTCCCACTGTATTATTATTATTATTATTATTATAGTATGATAATTACAGTAACAAATAGTAACCGCTTGAGGCGCTGTACTTGAATTTATACACACACCCCCGTATTCATAAAAGTCTTATAAGCTCATAATAGCAAAATAGGTTTCTAATTCATTTGTCTTTATTTATTATCTTGACACCTACCTATACTAGTAAGAAAGAAACAAAGTTCATTTGAACTAAAAAGTCTTGCAACATTTTTATGAATAAGACTCACAGAATAAAAAAACGTTTCTTTCTGACAGCTTAAGTCCATAGATGTAAGTAACAAAACCATAGAGAACCTAATAGTTTAATAGAATATGTATGCATGGTAGACTCATAGGACATTGGTCAAGTATGGGTGCCTGCCCAGCAGTTGGGCCCAGAAGAGAAAAACACAACTTTGGTGTTATTTTTGACACCCTGTAGTAAAGCTGGAAAGGAATAAAGTACTGTGTTGCGGTATATTGTATCCAGACGATTTAACCTCAGTGTTATAGAGATTGATGTGAATGAACTTTGAATACATAGGGATAGGATTCATTTCGTGGTGATTCTCTTCTATATTCTTTTGTTATAAAAACAAGGTTTATGTAGGCGTCGAACTGAATCTTATATGTGTACCGTATATGGTAGCATATCCTTGTTTTGATAGTCAATACTCTTCATATGATCGCATGTATGTGTAACCGACTTCCAAAAGGAAGAAGTTCTTTATATTAGGTTAGATTAGACCACGTCAAATCTGTCTAGAATTTACAAAAATAAGAATGAAAGCACGTTGTGAATATGGACATTGCCGAAAATCAGTGTTGTGCGTCGCCTCTAGTAGGCACTCACAGCGTTTACTGAGCAATGTTTATGTTTGACACTGATAGGTCACACACTCTTTTTTTTTTCTTATACATTTGTTTTTTTTTTCTCCTTCTATGTGTTTCTTTTTTATCATTTAATTTTGTGTGTCCTGTCGTTGTCAAATAAATGTATTTCTTTCTTTTTTTCTTTCTTGTTTTAAAAATATATTAAATGTTATTTGTCGTAAAGTGAAATTGGGCTGGTAATTTGTGTTGAATACAGCCAGAGAGATTGCAGCATGGGTACCACGAGTCTATGGACAAGGCAGAAAAAGACAGTGAGTGGCTGGACAATAGTGAATGCATTCGTTATAGAATAGTCAGAAGTTGCGGGCGATAGGAGAAGATGGAAAACAAATACCAAGTAAAATACACTGACCCCCGTATTCATAAACGTAAAGGTTTATAATTCTTTTGTCTTGGTCCATTTAAGAAAGATACAAAGTCCATTTTAACTAAAGCGTTTCATAAGATTTTTATGAATAACGCCATAAGACTTCAAGACACTGTGAGCTAACTAATTCAGAACGCAACTTAATTTTTTTCATTCCGAATTCGACTTGCATTTTTCCTGATGTTAAGCTATGTACATTTTACGATCTACCTAATATTATCTACCTACTCGTGGTTACTAATGATTTACGGTGAGAAGGTGGCAGTGGAATGAGTCTCCTTGCAACTTAAATGTTTTTAAATAATCAGCAATAATAATTGTAATTAATAAGTAGGACAATCAAGGACGTCAAATACCTTAGTCCCCCATGACTAAGCAGTCTTTAAAGACTTTAAAACTCTGGGATATATAGGAGCTTATAAAAAGGTTGAAGGGAAGACCTAGTTTTCCAAATATAAGTCACACACAAAAATATACCGATTGATATAGTAGTTAACCAGCACATTAATTACACAAACAAGAGCAAGTTTTAATTACAGCAAGCCTTTAAAAATGTTGCCAGCTCTACAAAGTACCATATTTACCACACGACCAGTGTTGTAATATGCAATAACGTACTGCAGCGGCAGTTAAAACGTTTCATTTACCCTGCTCAACTAATTATAACGACTTTTTATGGTGCAAGGAGCTGAATTTTTCAGAAAATTACCTATTGTCGTTATTTTGCTTTAAATAAATGCACCGTTCTGTAGTCAAGCCGTGTAAGCCGTTTAATTAGGCTATACTGTGCCCGTGAGTCCTCGGATTGATTCTCGCCTCAGACAGATTCTCATTCATAGGCTGAATGTCCTTCATCCGTGGGAGTGCACCTTTTATCTGATTCACGTTTTCCAGGGTTACTAGTAATTAACTGGTGGTTAGCTTCCGCTGTAGTTAGTGACAACCGACCAGACAAAGCCGCATCACCAAGAGACCTTGCCGTGTTCCGGTGCGATGTCTAGTGACACCA
This sequence comes from Meganola albula, assembly GCA_936450015.1. NCBI lineage: Eukaryota > Metazoa > Arthropoda > Insecta > Lepidoptera > Nolidae > Meganola > Meganola albula. Next base: position 2,204,030 of record OW388155.1, on the reverse strand, counting down.
TTTAAGAGGGTGAGTCGGAATTGTTGCACCTTTATGGTTTCTCTATGAAGCCTCATTCTACTGCCACTTTCTCACCGAAAATCATTCGTAATCACTGGGTAATTGGTATTTAATGGGTAAGCACGTTTCATCGTAGACTGCATCATTGCTTAACAACAGGTAGGTAAGTTGTAGTCAAGCTCAAACCTATTACCAGAATAAAATAAAAAATACTTGTGTGGGAATCCCACTCATGCCCCTGAACGTGAAATTGAAATGGGTTGATGGTGAATATTTAATAGGTTTGTTTTAATACATGAATTGAACAATATAGGTACAGTTGTGTTCGTTACATTTGTAGAACCCAATCAACTTTGATTATGAAAGGGGTATGACGTTCATTGAACATCGATTTGTGCTATCTTTGAAAGGTACAGTGAAGCACAAAAACACTTAACAAAACCTAATATCCTTACTAACATTATAAATGCGTAACTCTGTTTGTCTGTCTGTTTCGTTTTCACGCAAAAACAAGCTCAACAACCACATACAAGCTCTGCAACTTTGGGACCAGATAAAAGTGTGTGTTAATGTCCTGGAAAATTATTATATTATTTATTTTATATATACACTTTTGCATATAACTGTACTACTCGACACATCAAGTACGCTACACTACGATCGCTATCGAAATGATTGACATCACAAGTTTACATTCTATTCACTTTGTAAGAGTTTTAGATATGTCCTAGATTCATTCAATACTCAAGAAATAAAACTATTTTGTAACGAATTTTATTTTATACGTTTCAGTCTTTTCAGTCTTCATGATCACGGGTGGACTGTTCGACGTTCAAAATTATTAATCACAATTATAACTGACTAACTACAAACATTGTTAATTAAGTTGCGTTCCGATTGAAACAAACTGAGCAACCGATCTTGTTGCAACCGGTGCTAATTTCCGTACGTTCAAACGATTTTGCCATAATTATTATTAAAATCAGCTCTAATAGGTCCCCTTAAATTACATTACCCGTGGTGCTTAGTCCATTTTTATGAGGCAATTTCAAACCTCTTTTTTCTCAGCTGTCTCCCGTATTGCCTCGAGGGAAGTAGACAATGTAACTTTCCAACTCCTCCTATTATTATATGTGCTATCTTCTGAGATACAGGCCTAGCCTAGTTCAGAAGATAGAGTCATTATCGAAGGTAGACCTTTTTTAACCACCATGTTAAGATGCTGTTTATATAAATGTACAATCATGTTTTGTAATGAAATGTAGCTAACTGGTGAGAAATAAACTATTTTTATTTTATTTTATTATTTATTTATTATGTTTCTGATTAAATTCGTGCGGTATCCAAGACAGTTTAGGTGTCCCGGGACTTAGCTGGATTCGAATCCCGAGTCTCTTCACGGCGCCGCTGTCGATCCTGGCTTACAGGTAGCGGGATTGTAGTGGTAGGTTAAGTTAAAAAAAAAATTGGTTGCCTGTAAATTCGGTATACGGGCGAAAGTTTTACGTGACAACGACTTTGAGTGGTAAAATAATTTTAATGTGAATATTCATTCGTATAGTAGGAAGAAGGATGAAACATAGTTGAGTGGGAGAGAGACGCAAGGCATTCGGCGGGCCTCTCTCTCGTTCGGTGACTCATCGTAACGTTACCGAGCGTTACACTTTTTCATAAGTGCCTCCCAGCCGCAACCTAATTTAAGACGTTGTCACGTCAAAATCATGCGGTCAGAGCTCCATAATCAGACGTAAACCAGTATTTTATTACCAGACAGATCGAGTACAGACAACTCCCTACAAATCAAAGTGTTAGTTAGTTAGACCGTTTAACTCGCGTTTCGCCTATCGCCAAGATTCTGACTCCTCAAGCTGCACAGACAGTGATGATGATGCAAGCGATATGGATATTAGTGACGAATAGTCTTACATAACTTTTATCTGTGGTTAAATAGTTCTTTATGAGATTTAATTAATGTTTTATGACTTTGTACCTCAGATTGCGATACGCGAGTTAAACGGTCGGCCTATAGTTGGGAATACCCAAACGTTTATACCATAACAGTTTTGGAATAGAATTGGCATCGTAGGCACGTTATAGGAGGCGAGCTCGATTCAATTCAAAATCATTGACTTGATCACAATTGTTTGAAAATTGGACTGGATTACGCATAGCTTCATATTGTACTCAGAACAATGGTCTAAAATTTCGCACTTTGATTTAGTATAAGTACGCACTATCTTGTTAACAGCAGCGCTGCGGTTACACTTAAATGTTACCAACTAATGGATCTATGTTGTCCGTAAATTAATAATATTGCATTAAAATACATTACATTAACGGATGGTCGGTAAGGTCGTGGGTTCGATTCCCACCCGTGACGGACATTATAAACGTGACCATGAAGTCTGAAACGACTTTGAAACATCTGAATTTAAAAATCTAAAATAAACCGCGATAAAACCAATTATAAAATAGTTTTATGTAAAGCTTAATATGTGAATTTCACCTATCCCTTCTTAGCCAGCGTGTTACAGTTACCTAAACTTTCTCTCGAGAGAAGACCCATGATCAAAGTGTGAGTCTAGCGTAGTTAGCCTCTTTTGTATATTAACAATAATATTACAGGTGACCGTGTGTGTTAATGACACACAGCCATCTGATGCCTTACTAAGAAGAGCGTGTGTTATGGAAACCAGATAATTGATATACTATACATATTATTATACTACCTTTCTTTTATAAATTTCAAATTATAACAGATATTTACACCCAAACTCGAGATAAACAGACATGTTCTTGCAGTCAATCGGCCGGATTTAAAAACGCATACAAACTATGCGGCTTTCTAGGTAGTGAGTATGACCGGTGAGATAAATTTGACGGAATATTTCACATGAGCGTCACCGCTTGAGTTCACCAACATAGAATAGAGATGTTTCCAAATTTAATATGATGTTATTTTTGAGAAAATCGGGTGATTAAAATATAAATCTTCGGTTGGGAATTGTTAACATAGATTGAAGTCCAATAAGGGTTTTAGAGATTAAATCAGTCTGAATCATTGGTTTGGAAATTATTGACTGATGGAGTGTAGTGAGTTTTGGAAATCTGTTACTATTAATAGTAGTAGTTAAAGTAAAAGTAATTAATCATATCATCAGAGGTGGACCGCTCTACCTGTGATAAAGATTTTAAGTGTCCTACATAAGTAGCATAAGTGAGATGAGTGAGAGAAATGTTTAAAAATAATGTGGTTAATTGAAATGAGAACAAAAATTCTTTTCAACCTAATATTCTTATCAAAGTAATTATCTGAATGCTAGAGGTGCAACTCATGCAAGCGAGCACGGACGTCCGTAGCTGTTGGCGGTCGACGCATGAGTGAACTAACAACCCTACTTTGTGACGTCATGCGTGGCGATGGCAACACCTCTGAGATTTTCTTTTTGTTTTTTAAGGTACCTTGAATTACCTTTCTACGTACAAGCTATCATGCCTGCTGCTTAACGTGGTAAGACGCTAGCCTTCTGAATAAGAATTTTTGGCAGCATTATTTTAGTTTAGGGTAATTACAACTGCCTTGTTTATAGTTAGGAGTTTCGGCCTAAACCGAAACTGAAACTGAAGTTCAAACTATATTTTTTAAATTTCTAAAATATAAAAGTAACAATAATTGAAGTTTGCAACTAATATAATGAATGACTAATTTATAAATACTAATATAGTTGGTTTTACTGGTAAATTACTATTTGTGGTCTGTCTTTCTTATCTATCTTACGAGTTGAGAGAGTTTAGGCCTTAATCCACACACTCTAGCCAAGTCCGGGTTGGTGGATATCACATGTCATAGAATCATTAGTTATTAGACATGCCGGTTTCCTCAAGATGTTTTCCTTCAGCGATATTGGGCAGCGGCGATGTTACAATTTACACAAAGATGTATGGACATGACTGGGAATGGAACCCGCGACCTTATGAATCTAAGGCTGCTCGTAACGTGCTAACTTTGATAGTCAACATCATCCTCTTTTAGAACAAATAAAATTAATAGTAAAGGAGGCAACTAGGATTATCTTAATTATATTGCCCTGCAATCATTTCTTATCGGTATACAAGTTTTAAGCGTCAATAAAAACGCTCGTAAACCTTACAATACCCTTATTGCGTTGACGAATTTATAGCACACTAGTTTCTACACCCAGCTTCTTATAAATAAAAAACTTGAGAGGTGTCAAGGGACACCCGAATGGAACGAAGTATTTTTTTTTTAAGTTATAATAATTTTTTTTTTTCTATCTCTACAGAGAGAGAGAGAGAGAGAAACATGGGCACGCCGCACAGCTTACAATAGCTTACTGTAGCAAAAAGTGTCGTGACAACTTTTCGTAACAATTTTTTCCGTCTAGCCCCCTTTCACAACGCGCGATAAGGAACTTTGTTCCAATAACAAAACAGAACAATTTTGGACAGCCTATATGGAAATGTATAGCTCGATGTGTAGCAATGTGCACTGCAATATTGTGGTAATGGAGTTTGTGTGAAGAAGAGAAAATAGGCGTTTATTTAAAAAAAAAATGTATTAATTGTATTTCTCTTTTCAAGTTGTTTAATTTGGTACCGATATTAAAGGGGTTGTTATGGAAACGATAAGTCGCCATTTTATACCGTCCGTCATATTGGATTCAAAATGGCGGCCTTTATAAAATCTTGTATTGTCATCAAGTGACGTGGTCGGAAGATACTTGCTTTTCACGCCGCAGGTCGCGGGTTCGATTCCAACCCGAGACAAACATTAGTGATAAACATTTGTGTTTGTGTTGTGTCTGGGTGTAAATATCTAAGTATATATTTATATATTTACATAAGAAAAGTATTAGTATAGTATATACCAGTTATCTGGTTCCATAACACAAGCTCTGCTTAGCTTGGGACCAGATGACGGTGTGTTAATGTCCCAGAATATTTATATAAGAGTTCACTTAAAACCGTAGTACAGGGCCGGAGTGTAGCCCCGCTTTTATGGCAATAACGGTGAAACGCTCTGGCACGGGAATTTTAGAAATAAACCGGAAAATTCGAGCCAACATTTTATGGTAGTGGTATTTGAGATGAAATTCAATAGACTATGTATTGCTTTAAAGCTAGGCGCTTTTTCGTTGACAATTTTTCTGAATTAAATTTGTTTTGGGAAAAGAAAAAAAATGAGTATTTGTTAGGGAAGAGTGTATTCTAAACTAACCTTCTATCATAGGCTAGCGCTTGATCGTAAATTAACTTGTTATCCTTACTAATATTATAAAACTAATATTATAAATGCGAAAGTAACTCTGTCTGTCTGTCTGTAACGCTTTCCCGCTTAAACTGCTAAACCGATTTAGATGAAATTGGGTATGGAGGTAGTTTGAGACCCGAAAAAGAACATAGGATAGTTTTTTTATCCGACTGCGCAAAACCGACATACACGCGGGCGAAGCCGCTGTCGGAAAGCTGGTGTATTTTATAAATAGTGCGACATTTACAAACGCTGTCATCTGATACCCAACTAAGCAGAGCTTGTGTTATGGAAAACAGATAACTGGTAATATACAATACATATAATACTTTTCTTTTGTAAATGTATACTTATTTATAGATAATTACACCCAGACAAATGAGGTTTTGGTGTGACACAAGTTTCTGAACATGTCACCCGACTAAAACGATTTTAAAGACGTTATCACGTCATAAACAAATAAACATGTCTATCACAAAAATGTTTGACTTGGATGGGAATCGAACCCACGACGGGCGTGAAAAGCAAGCATCTTACCGAACACGCCACCGGTCCGTTAATGTGATGATTTTTTTTACTACACATTAAAAACTATTGCCAACTAACTGTTTGAAGACCTAATGACCTAACCTAACCTTCATGCTCACGGGTGGACTGAGGTATTTGAGGTCCAAAAATATTAATCTCAATTATTACTGACTGCCTCCAAACATTAATATTTAAGTTGCGTTCCGATTTAAGCAAACTGAGCTCAGTGTCTTGAATTCTGAGTTGATTTTGCTTGGGTTTTGGTACAAGTAAATTGAGCACTGTATCCACAATTTGTTTACTCTTAAAGCTTAAACTAAACAGTGTCCACAAATACACTTAACAAAATCACACACATTTCACACAATGCGTTTACTTCTATGTGGAATAATGATAATTGTTAAGTTAACTTACAATACGTGCCTGCATCCTATGCTCATCTCCAGGGAAATGAAGTTTGTATGTATCCGGAACTGTTAAAAGTCAGTCTTCCTAGAAACTCTCTATGAACTATTTGGTTTATTTCATATTCATGAAACTATTCTGTTCCCAAGTATTTCTGACCTGATTCTATTATAAATTCAGCATAATTTTTAATAAAGTTTGTACATTACGGAGTGTTTTCTTTAAGACGGTAATAACTGCCTCGGTGGTAAAATGGTGTGTGTTCTTTTAATAACCGCGTGGTACCGGCTTCGAAACCTGGTTTATGTAGACGTACTTAATATACTTAGAGAATCTTAGTTCCAAATAGAAGTTTGGAGTTGTGACCGAGCGATGAATAGTAATACGCTTGCCACCTATAACGTCTCTCTGCCCACACCTTCACGTAATTCAGCCGTGATTCAACTATTTCAAAATCAACAACATACGAACGAAATAAAATAATTATACAAAGTCAACAACTTTTGTTTCACAATAGAATTAGTTTGAAATAACAAAAAATATTAAAAATATTTTACACATAAACATAGCACCATCTCGTCCCGAATTAAGCAAATATATTTACTTGTATTATGGGTAGGTACTTAGAACTGATATACTACTAAAATACCTATATATATATATATTTCTAAATAAATAAAAATATGTAGGAAAATTCACTTCTCAATAGATAAGTTGTCATTTTGTACTGTCATCGCAACCGCCTTTCAAGTCAGCTGTCACTCGAAAATGTCAGCATGAACGAACGAATAGAAGAGCTGGCTCTTTGTGTTGGACCGTTGCGTCGTCGGGAAGTGCATGCAACCAAGTCCTCGGTGGACAATGTGCTTTTAGCTTAAGTGTAAATAAATCTTAGCAATCTGTACTTATCTAGAACAATTAATGATTGTGCTATGGAGAGGTCTGGGTGAACTTATTTTTGCCGTAGTTAGTTATTTTATTGAAATACCGTCTTCTTACCCAATAATTCACGCCTACCTAAAGTAATGATAACAAAAGTCTGATAATTCTTAATTTAAAGTCTAAAGCCTGAAGGCTTTCGAAGGTTTTTGGACTAAAAAATATCAAGATTAGCAGACAACTTTAGGTAGGCGTGAATAATCGGGTAAGAAGACGGTATTTCAATAAAATAACTACGGCAAATATCACTTCACTCCCATCTCTCGATAGCACAATCATGAATTCTAACAGGTAATTACAGATCGTTAAGATTACGTTGGATTAAATAGTAACGTTCACCGAGCACGATAATGCATCTGCACTACCGTACGTCAAAACGGTTCAACACGCAATGTCAGCCATTCTAAGATGGCCGCTTCACCCGCGCTCGGTGTTCATTCGTTCGCTCATAATGACATTCTCGAGTGACAGGTTACTTCAAAGACGGACGCGATGACAGTATAAAATGACAGCCGATGCATTGAGAAGCAGATGTCCCAACAAGCCTTTGAAACGTGTATGAGATAAATAAATAAAATAATTACCTGAATATAAGAAACATCTTTAGTCAGCAAATAAAATACCTCAACTCATATTTTTACGCTTAGTTGAACTAAACGGTTTATCATGTACAAATTATTTCCAACTTAACTTCGAATTAAGTATTAAATAAGTAAAATAACACCCACTAAGTGCTACACGTCATTGTAAATGACAAACAAATGATAATAAAAAGAAAATTAATGGTTTTTCTCTCACAATATGTTAAAAAGCATTGTTTTTCAGTAAACCGTGCGTGTCCAAAGTTAAGTGAATTAATAAGACAGTGGATTAGGATTAAATTTATTTGTGAAGTTACTTTTACTTAGTCTGGCCTGGTGGCGTAGTGGTTAGTGACCCTAATTGCTTTACCGAAGGTCGTGAGTTCGATTGCCACGGAGGACAAATCTCGTGAGCAAGGTTTTAACGAAAAATATCATTAATTTATTTGTTTTCAAATATTTACGCAAATGCAACAGCGCACTATTCTCTTCACACTGACCGATGTGACGGAGTTACAGACCGGTGGAAAATCAGGCGCAGGACCGACAACTTTACGTGCTCTCCTGACTACTGTTGAGAAATTAGAAAAGTAACGTCACTCTTTTTGCACACACGCGGCGTCGAACTTAAGTTAGGTAAAATTCTATACTAGCCCCCATATTCATAAAAACGTCTTATAAAATATGCCCCCGTGAACTTCGTGCCGTTAAGCTTATTCTAATATATAAAATTCTCGTGTTAAGTGTTAGTTACCATACTCCTCCGAAACGTCTTGACCGATTTTTATGAAATTTTAGTCTCAGTAGGTCTGAGAATCGGCTAGGTTAGGTTAGGCTAACCCTTGGGTGGATAACCCTTGTCACTTAGGGGTATGTTGACGTTTCTATGACGTTTCTCAGACCTACTGAGACTAAAATTTCATAAAAATCGGTCAAGACGTTTTGGAAGAGTATGGGAACGAACATTGTGACACGAAAATTTTATATATTAGAAGATAAACCTATTTTAACCTGTTTATGTAAATATCTATTATGAGTAACTATATATTTCCAAAGAAAAGTATAATATGTATAGTATATACCAGTTAGTAGTTTTGGGGGCTGAGTCACCTTCGTCCGTGGGTTTGTAACCTTTAATCCCCACACGTGGTCCCCGGGTGGTGCGAATCAGGTGACAATCAACTGGTGGTAGGCTTCGGCCGTGGTTAGTGACCTCCCACTTGCCGTGTTCCGGTGCGTTGTCTGGTGACACCATGCAGAGAGGTTGGGTCGGAATTCTTGCTCCTTTAAGGTTTCTAAGCTTAAAGAGGCTCAATAATCATTCGTAATCACGAGTGAATCGGTATACTGGGCTTGCGCGTTCCATCGTAGACTACATCATTGCTTAACATCAGGCAAGTTGTAGTCAAGCGCCAGCCTATCGAAGAATAAAAAAAAAGTTATCTCGTTTCCATAACACAAGCTCTGCTTAGCTTAGGACCAGATGACCAAAATAATAAATAATGTGTTAATGTCCCAAGATATTATTATTTATTTATTTATTTTACTATCATTTTAACATTTAAGATTTGCATTTCGTAATGTACGCAACACGTAATAGGTACTTAAGTTTGTTTAGTGTGGAAGAAAGTTGAGGAACACGCGGTACATTGAGAACTATTGCTTCTAAAACTCCAGTTAGGGCAGTAGGGTGACCATGGTCTACGTATCGAATAGAGTTATCAACCGAATGGAGTCAACGAGTTATTAAAGATATCTATGTCTTCCGAGCTGCCTGAGATATTTTTATTATATTTATAACTCAAACGGATAATAAGCGAATGCTTACCAAGATTTGTTCGATGTCGAGGTGGTTTTAGAAGCGGGTTAGTAAATCGTGGTAACCAGGGAGGCACATTGATACAAATCCTGTTTAACAGATTTGGACAATCAATTTGACTATTCAGCAATTTGTGAAGAAGCATCATGTCAGCACAAGTGCGTCAATGTACGCAACACCTAAGCACTAGGTTCTTAAGTTTGTTTAGTGTGGAAGAAAGTTGAGAAAAGTTAACCATACATGAGGAGCACGAGGTGCGTTGAGAACTATTACTTCTCAAACTCCAGTAGGGCAGTAGTAGGGCAGCTTGCTAATCCGGTGATTCACCGGATTAGCAAGTTGAAGTGGCAGTGGGCTGGTCATATCTGATGAAGAACCAACAACCGTTGGGGTAAACGAGTTCTTCAGTGGAGACCACGGATTAGCGAACGTAGCGTCGGACTCCCTCAGACTAAGCACAATGACGATCTCTGCAAGGTGGCAGGTAGGAGCTGGATGAGAGTAATAATAATAATCATAATAAAATTATTCATTTATTACTTTGCAAATATGAGTATCCGCGTATCGTGCTCAGTGGCGTGCTTTGGGAGAAGCCTATGTCCAGCAATGGACTAAAATGGGCATCTCCCACCAGCAATGGGCATCAACCAAAGTGATTTATATAATTGTGATCGAACTTCACTAGAGAATTTCAACATCATCTTTAAAATTGTTATTGAGTTTTTACTTCATTTCATAGTCACTCTACTTGTAGACAATAATAAAATTACCTTAAGCGAACTTGGTTGCAAGTTAAATGCTCAAAGGCGGTTCGGTCCATGATATCTAAATAGTACACTCGCGTGTGTAACTTAATTTCAATTCAAAGCACCCCTTGTGCGAGTTCGTCATTACCTCAGAATATTTAACAAGGAACTGGTATTGCGCGTGCTCTGCCAAAGTACATGAACAGTTTGTATGCATAAACTGTTCATGTTTTGTGTGTGTGTGTGTAATTCAAATTCACTTTTCAAATTAAAAAGGTTCTAAGAAAATAATATAGCTAGGAATATGTTAAAATTTGTGGGGACTGGAGGATCGGGTGGTAGGGACTCTTAGGTAAGGGAAGATCTTTCGGCGGGGTGAGTTGTAATACCCAGTGACCAGGATTGTGCAACGCGCTTACTCAGTAGATACTGATTCACTTATAGCTCGAAGACAGACAGAATAGCAATCGGAAAACAGAGATGCCGGCAGCGAATTCCACAAGTTGGCAGTTTGCAGAATAAAAGTGAAAGCAAAGCGTTTTGTGTGTACCCGTGAAATTTCCACCATATCGGTAGCGCATATACCGATATTAAGCGGAAAACAGGGGAAAAAGGGAAAATAAAAAAAACAACTCTATTTTTAGCTTAACAGGAAAGTGGACGTTGACTTAAAAATTAAATTAGCTAAAGTACCTACTTAAGGATACTAGGTGATTACTTAAAAACAAAGAAAAGGCAACATGGACCGTTTTATCAGAGTGCCTCGTTAAGGTAAATGTAAAAGATAAATAGAAAATTATTAGATATTTTGCTGAAATTACATTTTTAGTTGAAGTGACAGGATAAGGAAAATTATTAGAACACGATGAACCCCCACTTGCTTATTTATAACCACAGATAATATAATACTATTTTCTAACCGACTTCACTACATAGTATAAAACAGAGTCGCTTTTTCTGTCCTTAAGTATGCTTAGATCTTTAAAACTACGCAACGGATTTTGATGCGGTTTTTTTTAATAGGTAGAGTGATTCCAGATGAAGGTTTAAAAGTATAACATATTGCATCTGTGCGAAGCTGGGACAGGTCGCTAGTCTATAATAAATAGATTTTCAGTATGGGCATGTCTCCGATATACTTAAAGATGAGTATACAAAAATTACTTTGAAGTTTTCTATTCTGTAATAGGCTTGCGCTTGATCAAAACTTGCCTGTTACGGCAATGATGCTGTTTACGATGAAACTCGCTTACCGAGTAAATACCTACTCACTCGTAACTTGAAGACAAGCAAATTATAGCTATCGGGAAATAGAGATGCCGGTAGCGAATTCCATAACATGGCGTACGAGTGGAAGCAAGGCGTTTTGTGCGTACTCGTGGAATTTTCACTATATATCGATGGTACACAGCCGTATCTCTACTTCTCCGATGATAGAACGGAGATGGGGGAATAAGATTATGTAATTCTAACACACACTCTCCAAAATGTATCCGATTTATGGAAAGAAAGAAATTGAAATAAAACTATTTTATAAAGAATTTTATCACGGTTTATTTTAGATTTCAGATCCCGACGTTTCAAAGTCTTTCAAGACTTCATCGTCACCGATGAAAAGACTTTGAAACGTCGGGATTTAAAGTCTAAAATAAACCGCAATAAAATCCGATAAAAAAAATTGTTTTATTTCAATGACAAATTAAATCGAATACCTTTTTTTATTAAAATACTTTAATCTAAAATAAAATTTGAGATGAATGAACTTCAACGGAAGTGTAAGTAATACTTCCGTTTAATTGGAGATTACTTCTATCGAACTGTGAGAAAAGAATAAGTACGTTTCAGAACAAACAACTCGAATAAAAATTACCTACCTACTGTGATTAATTATAATATCATTATTACTAAATATTATTATGAAACCAGACAAAACATCACGTTAGTTTAATTTCATCGGAATCTGGTTTACTATTTTGGCGTAAAACAGTAAATAGCATCCATCCGTCTACACTCACATACCTTCGCATACTAATAGAAGAATGGGTCAGAAAATTTCGTTTCATTAAATTATTTAGTATTACTTTAAACTTGGAAAATTATATGTGGTTATATAAACAAATTGCTGACATTCTCTATCAGCTGTGAACCGACTTGGCAAGTGATCAAAAACATTTATGAAGAGTCTACAAGGATTTAAATGACTTGTCTGCCCAGATACGAGCAGCTATAGACACCGCTGAGCACTCCTTCTTACCAGTCAGTACCTTCAAGTTCTTGTCCTTGAACGAACCAATCAAAATGACCCTGTCTTACATTAACTAGTAAGACATAAGTAAACCGATCGTGAGTGCCTGGCTCGTCTATAGATATCTGGTCGGTGTTACCGAGCAATGGAATGAGTTACTCTTGGAGTCCGTCTACACATAAAAAATAATCTAACATTATACTGGTATTACTGGTATTTTATTAAACTCATAAGATAGTTGAGAGAAGACCCGTGCCCAGCAGTGGGACACTAAAAAGGGTTGAAGCTAAACTGGTATTACCTAATCACGATTTGACCTCTATTTTAAATGTCAATGTCAATGTAAATAATAATAATAAATAAATGATATACCTAATGTCCATGTTTGACACTGATGAACTTTGTTTTTTACTTTTTTCTTCCTTTACTGCTTTTTTATGTTAAAATAGGTTTGCGCATCACCACAACTTGCCTGATGTGAAGCAATGATGCAGTCTACGATGGAACGCGCTTACCCAGTAAATACCGATTCATTTATGATTTTTTTTCTCTTTCCATGTGTTTATTTGATTCTGTTTGTCCTGTCTTTGTCAAATAAATATTTTTCTTTTCTTTCTTTCTTTACATTAACTAACACACAAAGCCATCTGATCCCAAACTAAGCAGAGCTTGTACTATGGCAACCAGATAACTGGTACATATAATACTTTTCTTTTGTAAATACATACTTAAATATATATATATACTTATATATAAATATATACTTACACCCAGACTCAAGACAAACAATTCATTACACAAATGTCTGAATCAAATCCACGACCTGCGGCGTGAAAAGCAAGTATCTTACCGACCACGACACATGCCGTTAATGTCAATATTCTTGAACAGATGACAATATAGATCCAATCCATGTACTTAAAACACATCACGCATAATTTGACTTTTACTTATTATCTTGTTTAGCAATTATAAATGTCAAAAACTCCACACTTCGTATCTGTCTCATCCAGGTGGTATTACAACTCATTCGTATTTAGCATTGGCATCATGCGCTTCCGCATCACCTGTGAAGTATTCGCACCTCTCATCACACCTATAAACTACGAGGCTATTCTTGTATTCTAATTTTAACACTACCCGTCCTGAAATTGTGTAGGTGCAATACGATCACAGTAGAGTAAGAACTGTTTTCCGTCAAACCCTCTAAATATCTGACGGGCCGGTGGCCCGTAAGATACTTGCTTTTCACGCCGCAGGTCGTGGGTTCGATTCCCACCCGAGACAAACATTTGTTTAAATATGTCTGTTTGTCTTGCGTCTGGGTGTAATTATCTATATTTAAGTATATATTTACAAAAGAAAAGTATTTTAAGTAGTATATTATCAGTTATCTGGTTTCCACAGTAAAAGCTCTGCTTAGTTTGGGATCAGATGACCGTGTGTGTTAATGTCCCACTATATTATTATTATTATTATTATTATCTTAGGTATATAAAGAACTTCATTAACTAAATTTCAAATCAAATCAAATCAAAATAATTTATTTGCTTGAATACAGGTGATTAAAGTAGTGATACATTTATTATTTCCTAAGCCGTACTCTACCTAAAAAAATGTGTGCAAATTTTTAAAATTAACAATTATAATTACTATAGTCCATGCCTATATGAAATTATTATTAATTATTAATATTACATCAATTTATCTCTTAAAGTAGCGGTGGCGCAGCGGTACGGGCCTCGCCTTAGAAATATAAGGTCGTGGGTTCGAATCCTGGTCGTGCCCATACATCTTTGTATGAAATGTTTCATCTCCGCTGCTCAATATCGGTGAAGGAAAACATCGTGAGGAAACCGGCATTTCTAAGAACTAATCATCTCTTATTAATTTAATATATGTCTACTTATATGTTCATTATGTCAAATTGTCGTTTAAATATTCGTTATTTGAATAATAAGCTTAATATACTCAATGTATTTATAATGCTAGCAGTGATTTTATCAATTCAAACCTCCAGCTATTAAAAAGTGAGTAGGTTTAAGTATCATTTGTTTTTGTCACCATCAATTCCCTTTCAAACGTAGTACATTGAATTATAGTTAATCTTAACTGTTCACAAATGTAGTTCTTGATTTATATTATGCAAGTTTTATGTAATTTCATCCTTGTTTTATATCCATGTATAAACTTGTTAAATTTTAATATTCCTTTTTTTTGCACACTATCTTAAAATGAATGTTGAATGTGAATTTTACTTGTATACTTCAGTGCGGAGTCCTTGATATAAAATTGAAAATTTTTATTATGTGTACTGTTGGCACATCACTATGAAATAAAATAAAGAATTAAGAGAAATACAACACGGCAGATTTCGCTCTATGGTTAGCCTAAACGGGTGGGTAATGTCCACCTTACAGACCTTAACACAGTGTAATAAGTTTTGCTACGGCAGTCAATAAAAATTGGGATGCTCCCCAAATATCTAAGGTTGTCCAATTGTTTGCCTGTTAAACTATTATAATGATGATGGGTAAACGATAGGATACGAGTATTTCAAATCGATACTTACTCAGTACCTTTAAAGCTTTAATTTTCCTCTATTTTTTTTTGTAAATTGTAGAATCGTTTATTTCTTTACGGTCTCACTTTATAAATCTTTGTTAAAATTGTCTGAACCATCAAGATACAGGACATGTTCCTAGTTTGAGGTCCGTTGTTTAAGGTTTTGTTAGTTATCTTTTGGCAATAGACAGTTTTTTTATTTTTTATTACCACTAAGTTGTAAAGTATCGACACGCATAACATAATACTATACTAGTATCGATATAGAATCTATTATATCAAGAGTGCTCAGTTATCGAGTAAATTTACGTATTACCGATATCTAAAGTACTCATAACCGAAATAAAAGTATCGAGTTAGTACTTGTATTTACTCGTATCTACAATGAATCGAATGATCTACTATTAAAATAATAGGTAAAACATTTTCAGACCAGCACCAATAAATATTTGAGTTCTATCCAAAACTAAATTAAGCCTGGATTCCGCAACATTAAATAAGAATGTACGAAAGGAAAACTCTTAAATGTCGGTAAACAAAGAATGTAATAAATCTTACCTCTTGTACAAAAAACAGACATCATTGTGGTGAGGTTCACAGGATGAGCTATTTTCACTTTACCGGCCGCGCACCTGAAAATAAGAATACAAATAAAAAAATATACTTGAAGGCTTTCGACTAAAATCAGGATTAGGAAACAACTTTAGGTAGGCGTGAATTATCGGGTAAGAAGACGGTATTCCAATAAAATAACTACGGCAAATATCTCTTCACCCGGTGTCACGATATTTTCCTTTACAAATGAGCAGCGGTGATTAAAAAAATCACACAAATTGTGTGGGCTCGACCGAGGATTAAACCCGCGACCTTATGCTTCAAACGCGAGGTTGATGCTACTGCGCCACCTCTTTACACATACAAGATGGCGATGAACCTAGTCACAATAAATCATTCTGTACTCTTTTATAATCTAACTAGCTTCCACTAGCGGCTTCGCCGACGTGGTGTTAGGATAAAAATTTGTCAATTGGTGAAACACCGTTTCACCCCCTTTAAGGATGAGTTTTGAAAAATCCTTTCTTAGTGCACCTCTAGACTCCATAAGGAACCTATGTGCCAAATTTGGAGTCTCCAGACCAAGCGGTTTGGGCTCTGCGTTGATATGTCAGTCAGTCAGTTTCTTCTTTTATATATTTAGATTGTATTACAACGGGTGTTTCATGGGGTAAATTTTAAAGCTTTTTTTGTTTTATTTTTTTAAGGAAAATTTGTTATTTATTTTTATTAAAATATATTTTCTTTTTATTTTAAAACTAACTTATAGCAACAAAAAGATGCTTCTTTATGATCTATTGTGATTAGGTCGTCTCCTCACTGAATAATTAATTCGAAATCGTGTAAAATAAACTTATTACGTTGTTAAACATTAATGCGTACTCTTGTGTACAAAGCAATTAATCTTCCTTTTGTTAAATCAAAGTTAAGGAAATTAGTTTACGTAAGGCACGATGTTTGTTTAAAATTATAACTAATAGGTGAGCTTGGCTGAGATTAACGAGTTACTTAATGCGTGCGAATTGTGGAGTTAGGAACATTTTAAACTTATAACAATTACAGATAATAAAAATAAAAAATACGGTAAAATAACAATACAGTCACATTAACCTTCCATAAAATATATAGTAGCAGTAGCTGTATTATCTACGCCGGCTAAAGTCTTCCAGTCAGCTATTCAGCAATACTTGCAACAGCAATTCGGTGGTCAGTTATCGGACGCGCAGCACGGATTTCGGCCGGGTCGCAGCACGGCCACGAATTTGCTGAACTTCATGTCGCTGGTAGTACCTGCTGTAGATGCTGGCGAGCAGGTCGATGTTGCTTACTTCGACTTCAAAAAAGCATTTGACACGGTTGATAATGATGTGCTATTAAGTAAGCTATCAGCGTCTGGATGCTCGCCGCAACTTTTGCAGTTCTTTGCCAGCTACATGCGACATAGACAGCAATACGTGGACTACAACGGTTACGAATCTAGGCCGTATTACACCTTTTCAGGAGTGAGTCAAGGTAGCAACCTGGGGCCCCTTGAGTTCATAATTATGGTAAATGATCTGCAGGATATGGTCTGTCATGGGTCGTGTTTGTTGTTCGCTGATGATCTCAAGTTAGTACTTAGAGTCAGAAGTGCTCAAGACTGCATGCTCCTACAAGGAGATATAAATAGAGTCGTGGAATGGAGTCACAAAAACAAGCTGTTTTTTAATGTTGCTAAGTGCTCGATGATGAGTTTTACACGCGCGCGTTCACCAATGCACCATAATTATATAGTTGAAGCAGTGCCAATGCAACGGGTTAACAAAGTGCGTGATTTGGGTGTCAATTTCACGCCCGAATTGTCATTTAGGGATCATATCACTACCATATGCAAAAAAGCATACAGGAATTTAGGATTTGTTCTAAGGCAGACGCGAAATTTTACCAATATTACAGCAGTCAAAGTACTGTATGACGCACTGGTCAGGAGCCATCTAGAATACAGCGCGGCCATATGGAGTCCATATGAGGCTAAGTACTCCGGGATGTTGGAACGAATCCAAAATAAATTTATAAGGCACCTGTATAAAAAACTGTATGGAGTATACCCGTTATACCCCTTAATGTACCCAACATTATTTGTACTGGGAATGGTAGGATACAATCAGTTGAAAGTAAGACGTGACTTTAGCATTGTGGGGTACTTAGGTTGCTTCGGGGTATGGAGATTAATCCGGGAGTACTGCTGCAGTTGCGCCTAAGTGTACCGGACCGATATGTGTGGAGACGATTGCGTCCGATACTTCTGGCCGTACCTAAAGCCAGAACAAACCTTATGGCAAAAACCCCCCTGATGAGAGCAATTGGGACAATTAATAAAATCCATGCCAAAATAGATATCTTCTCGTGTACATTTAGTGAATTCGCAAAGATATTATTGTATGAATTATGTTATGAATTATGATATTATTATGAGGAATTATTCTATGTATCTAGTACCTATTCTTATTTTATTTTATATTATGTTAGTAGCTCACAAGCATGTAAGGTATATTAAACTTATCTGTCGCATTAGGTTAATGACCTGTAATGATAGATTAAGTAAATAAATAAATAAATAAATAAATATCTTGTGAAAGCAGGAGCTTAGCAGTTTGTAAAGACAGACGCTGTGGCGCGCGGCTCTTTCATTTTCAACCGACTCCAGGAGGAGGTTTTAAATTCGTTTGATATTATTTTGTGTGTGTACACT
This sequence comes from Meganola albula, assembly GCA_936450015.1. Lineage (NCBI taxonomy): Eukaryota > Metazoa > Arthropoda > Insecta > Lepidoptera > Nolidae > Meganola > Meganola albula. The sequence continues at coordinate 2,185,644 of OW388155.1, read as the reverse complement.
GATTACGCTGAGATTTATGATCCAATCTAGTTCTAGCTTCTTCTTTAGTTTGATACATTATAGTTGCCATTTGGTCCCATAAAAGTTTAACATAGTTTGACCCGATAACTTGAACGCACTACAGGTTGATCGGTTGCAGCCAGCTGCTTTATTCAACTGTGTTAGCCGCATTTCAGTGCGTCGATATCATGCGGCCAGTGAAACTGCTGCACGCGGTACACCGCAATCCGGTCTACCGGTTAATGCGTTCAGGAATCGGATTCTCGAACTTTAGACATTTATCTCAAACGTGACTTATGTCGAAAAAAAATGGCGAATGTCGATTAAAAACTAATTTTAGTATTCTCAGAATAGCACGATAGAGATAAGCACGACATGCAACTAGTATAGTCTATGGCAATTGTCATCATAATTATCTTTTATATTCGACATTATGTCGCGTACGAAATAAATGTTTAAAATGCGAAAATTTGAGTTCTGGCACTTAGAGGACATGTGACATCTACGACCGCTTACCTTAAAGTCTGTTAACTCAAGACCTAATAAGTTGCCAATATTTAGATATTTGCTAAGTCCACAGTTTTAGTGTACGCTGAAATTTATATCGCCTTAATGTAAGCGGTTCCGCTAAGCTTTCATTGCTATTCTATTAAAGATGTCACTTGCGTAGGTACCATAATAAATTTAGTATAATATTCCGCATTGCTTCCTGGTTGTTACTCCTGGCTTTGAAATTTACATTTTACAATTAGTGTGTGTAATACCTTTAAACGAGCAACTCTTGTAAATATATTTATTATATATCTACTAGCTGCCCCAGCGAACTTTGTACCGCGTATTACTAATTTCGCTATTAAAAAATAGAGGTTGGTGATGGAAAGGTAAAAATTTTGGGTTGTATGTATGTTTTAATGTCACATAGGTAGTAAAAAAATTTTTTTTGGAGTGAACACCCCTTATTACTTAGAGGTATCAAAAATAGATAGTAGCCGATTCTCAGACTTACTGAATATACATAAAAACATTCATAAGAATCGGTCAAACCGTTTCGGTCTAGCGAAAAAAAAAAAAAATCTCGTGTCACAATGTTCATTCTAATACTCCTGTATGAGAACGAAAATTGTGACACGAGAATTTTATACATCACTACATAGTACAAAACAAAGTCGCTTTTTCTGTCCCTATGTCCTTACGTATGCTTAGATCTTAAAAACTACGCAACGGATTTCGATGCGGTTTTTTTAACAGATATAGTGATTCCAGAGGAAGGTTTATAAGTATAACACATTGCACCTGTACGAAGCTGGGGCTGGGAATTTTATTTGTGTTATGAGGTAATGAAAAATTCATCAAAATCATTATAATACGGAGGTAAATTTCGCCTTAGTTACAATGTTATGATAGCTCAGGTGGGAGATAGGGCGGCCATGAAACCAGATTGTTCCTTGTTCGTATGTAGATAAATTATAGTATTGTCTTAGATTTACGCGAATATCACACATTGAAATAAAACTACTTTTTAACGGATTTTATCGCGGTTTATTTTAGAATTTAGATCCCGACGTTTCAAAGTCTTTTCAGACTTCATGTTCACGGGTGGACTGAGGTATTTGACGTCCAAAAATATTAATCACAACTAAAACAGACTCAAGAAAAACAGACATGTTCATCACACTAATGTATGACTTGCGTGAGAATCAAAACCACGACCTGCGGCGTGAAAAGTATGTATCTTACCGACCACGCCACCGATCCGTCTATAATACAGGAAGACTTTTTAAACAAAAAGTACGCAAACTATATTTTCTGGTTTTTTATAAGTAGTACCTAGAGCACATCCAGTAATCTATTAGTTGTTCAATACATTTTTTAAATGTTTTTATTCGACATAAAATTAGCAAATAATGGAGCGAGAATTATCTATGTCTGAGCGCACAGTTGTAATGGTGTGGCGGTGAGAGGGCGACTGTACCCTTAGTATTGATAGTAAACATATTTGTAGCTGACCATGTCTACGAACTTTGTACCGTAGATACACATTAAACAGATGTTTACATTTCAAGTGACATTTTACGAGTACTAAAGACAATTTGTTTTTTACTAATGTGATTATTTATGTCACTCAATTGTTTTGCCTTCCCGGAACCGTATTTTTAGTCTAATACCACGCGGGCTAAACCGCAGGCGGTAGCTAGTATTTAATAGGTACTTTATGTGTGCAAAATCGTAGAGCAACCGTTTCGCTATTTTCCCGTGAGAGTAGGTAACAGTTTTGGTAAATGGTATTACTTCTGGTTCGTACTAGTGAAACATGCAGAAGAAAACGAAGAAAATATGTCTTATCTCTACCGTTTAGAGATGAGTAGAAAGAGACAGACGGTGCTCGTTACATGTTTTGTTGTGCAGAGTAAACCCACAGATGAGTAAACAGAATGGGCCCATTTGTAAACGTATTTATCTAATCTAACCCGTAATCTTGGACTTGGTAAAGAGATCGCTAATACTTTGTTTGCTCATTAAAATAACAGTCTAACCGAAATATTTTGAATTTAGAACGTCTGTCTGTCTACTTACTCCTTGACCTACAAATGAGTTTATATTGTAAACGTTCCAATATTTACATGAACACTGTTTGAATTTCGAATTTGTTTCCCGCGTTTTTGTTTTTTTCTATAGAAGTTACTTTTTAATTGGTTCTTAATAACAGGCTAAGGAAGATATTTTGAATTAAAAACTTTTTCTGTCTTCTTTTCTATTATCCTACAAACAGAAATTTATTGTTAACGATCCAATATTTACAACAGGATGTATAGTGTGAAATTTGAATACATTTTCCACGCTTTTATATATTTTTTAGAGTTGCTACTTCCTTTTTGGTCTAGTGATAAGTTTGTTTCCATAATAAATAGGTCCCGGATAGAGTAAAAAGTAATTTTCCAATTAGGTACCATTTTGAAATTATTCATTCATTAATTTATTAAATTTTGTTCATTCATTTTCATTCATTCATTCATTCATTTTTGTTGATTCATTCATTCAAGAAGTATATTATAGTAGGTAGTTCTGTGCCCGATGGACGGCAAAGGCTCGCCTCATATTACGTATGGGATAGCATAACCAAGTCGAAAACATGTGAATATTCACTTCTCCTCACACTTTCGGGTCACTCACCACAATTAAATGTGAGCGGCTTGTTATGTTAGTTCTCTATGATACGTTAAGTTTGTATTGATTTCTTAGTTTCGTTAGTTAAGCATATTAGCAGGCAAACTATCGTTTAGTTACAGTAATTGACATGAAATGTCAAAGTTTAAATTTAGAAACAAGCTAAAAATACAAATGGTGATAGAAAAACTGTTTAAAAATAGAACTGGCATGCCGTTGCTCTCCGATTACACTAACAGAAAACTAAGACACTTTTAATTTATATCTACTAGTTTTCACTAGGTATCACACGTCACTTATTTTTAAAATCAAACACATTTTTAAATAATATTTTGGTAATTCAGCACAACACAAAAACAAAAAAAAAACAAATTAAAAAATTTATTGACAGCGGAGCGCATTTTGGCGGGAAGTATTTTTTAATCTGTAATTAGTGCGAAACTTTTTAAATTAGAAACTTACTGTGGTGCGCGCGCCAAACGCAAAGATACTGTACTATTCATCCTATCGTTTCGTTCCCTGAATTCTAAAAAAAGATGGGACACTCACGTCGATGGAGTGCGGGAGTGCCTACACGTTAACACGTCATTGTTGCTTTTTAGCTCTTGACACTGAAATAATGTCACACTGAAATTATTTTGCAAGTGCAGTAATACAAACGAATGACAGTGTAAGAAATCTTGCTCATATTATAATGCAAAACTATTTAAAGATAAATGTGTGGATGTAGTTACTCTTTCGCACAGAAATTACTGGAAGGTATTGAATGATAATCGTCACAAAGCAAAGGTAGATTTACTTATAGCTTGGGCTATCCCACAAGCCACTTTTCTTTTACCACGCGGGTGAAGTAATAAAAAAAAATAAAAAATTATAAACTTTTTTTAATTTTTTACTTTACATATTTTTTTATTCTAAACGTAACGTAACGTCATTACACAATTTAAATGTCATAATAGCTTCGGGTGCGTACTTGTAGAATTTCCACCAGATACCTACCTATAGGCGGCGCATACCTCCACTTGTCCGATGTTATGAAAAATGGAACAATTAGATTATCGCCGCACATCTTGCTCAATTATTCCTGAATCAATAGAACGCGTCTATTTGTCACTAATAGACGCGAGGAAGGTGTTAGTTAGTTTTGAGCGGGATATTTTCCGCAACCGTCCTGTATGTGCGCCTATTTTGCGTTCCAGTTCCAGTTCCAGGAGTAATCCTAGCAGTCCCTTTATGTTGCCGACGGCTTCCTATAAGCAGTAAGGTGTTTACAGATTCGTGTTTGGGCCTTTTTGCTTCTACTCGTATCTAATCGTTGCATAACCCGCGCAATAAATAAACTAATTATAAAGCGGCGCTTATCATTCTCACTTACTCGCACATTATTAATGTCTTTACACGTCGGTACAACAGACAAAATAATTTATTTTCTATGTATTCATTATAAGGTATAATTTTTTATGAATCCTAGGAAAGTACAAAAGCAATTAGCACTTGTTTTGCTTTTTAAATATTTAAAATAGGAATAGATTTATTTAAAAAAAAAAACTGACTATCTTGTCTTTCTGACGGTCCAAACTGTCATTACAAGTTTAAGCCGCCATTTTAGATTCGTTATTTTTTGGCGCGGGTTACATGCCTTCTTCTTCTTTTAATTATGGCCTCTGCAGAAATTATTCCGCAATTTTGCCAGTGTCAAGTTTAAATAAGTATATAAGTTTTTAAAGATTAGTAGTAAAAACTAAAAAACTGCGACGTTCTAAGACGCCATTACGCCTACTATGCAACGTTTTATGCGCCGGTCTTTATTGCAGCCTGCTGACGGCGCATTTAGATCAATGCTTGCACAATCGGTATGGTAACAGTGTTAATTCACGGAATATAATATTGACGTATCTAAACGACAGATAGAAATGCTGGCCGTGCGAAACGTGCAAGCTTGCCTAGGAGCCAACCCAACGCATCGGGTTCGCCTCGACCATTTAGTTTCACACATCAAAACTGGTAGCTAGGCTAATTAGCTAATAAGAAATTAATCTTTATATATATATAATTCTTCTGTGAGTGTGTATGTCACTGAACTTCTCTCAAACGACTGGACCGATTTTGATAAAAAAAATTGTGTGTGTACAAGGGGATCTGGTAATGGTTTAGATTCACAATTTCGCGCGGTACGAAGTTCGCTAGTTGTAATAAGAAAAAAAAATATTGTAATATTAATTTTAATTAAAGTTAGTTCAAATAAAATTGATTTTTTTTTGGTTCCTCCGGCTTTAACGAATATAATATTTAACGTGATAACATTGCATCTCATGCAAAAATGTAAGACCAAATGAATAAATAAATAAATAAAGTTGGGAGACTATAATATTTTCTAACAGAAGCCGCGTTTGAAAACATTTCAATAGCAAACGATTTCAATGGCAGTCCACGTATATTTAAGTGGGTTACCTATATTTTAGTTAGTCCGTTGGCAGCAAATACACTTTGTAATCTTGACAATTGTGAAAACATGTTGGCTGTACTTGTACGCTTTTATCAACTTGGCAAAGATTTGATTCAATTCATTGTAGTACCCGGCCTAGGTTAGTCCTGGTGCAATATTATAATAATAATATAGTGCGAAATTAACCGTGTATGTCATCTGATCCCAAACTAAGCAGAGCTTGTGCTATGGAAATTAAAGTAGGCATTCCATAATAACTTTCTTCTTTCTTTTCTTTCGGAGAGTGTGCGTTGGAATTACATAATCTTATTCCCCCATCTCCATTCTATCATCGGACAAGTAGAGGTACGGCTGTGCACCATCGATATATGGTGGAAATTCCACGAGTACACACAAAACGCTTTGCTTCCACTTTAACGCCAAGTTGTGGAATTCGCTACCGGCATCTCTGTTTCCCGATAACTATAATCTGCCTGTCTTCAAGTCACGAATGAATTGGTACTTACTGGGTAAGCGCGTTTCATCGTAGACTGCATCATTTCTTAATAACTGGCAAACTAAGGTAAAGCGCAAGCAAATAAAAAAAGTATTTTATATGATCTGCACAAAACACAGGCGTCCTAAAACGTAGTTCTGTTAAATAAATTATATAAAAACATAAAATTTCTAAACTAAACATTTCGCATGCTCAAAATTATAACGTATATTTGTAGTTAGCGAAAACTGAAACATGCTTAAACCAAAACTCATTTCAACTAAAATTACAATGCGAAAATTTGTCCTTAAAATTTCGCACGAAACCTATGTCCTATTATCGTTATCGTGCCAATCTCAGCCATCCATCACGCGATATAAAGTTATTTTCAAAACCATCACAGTTAATCTACCATTGATAATGTTCAACCTAGTGTGGAAAAACGTATTACGAGTTATATTAAGTTAACGATGATAACTAAGGACTACCATAGTCGGAAATGGTGTCGTTATCTCAAAAAAAGAAAAAATAATGCTTTTTTCGCACGCTCAGCTAAATGCGAAATGTCTGTAGTGATTGGAATCGATTATGATGATTATCGATTGATGCCAAACAGTCCCACATAATGACTCGTAAAATACTTGCCCATTGTGACTAAAACTTGTGTGGAAATAGTTCTGATTTATAGCAGAAGGGAGCAGCGGTGACGCAGCAGTACGATCCTCGCCTTAGAAATATAAGGTCGCGGGTTCGATTCCCAGTCGTGCCCACAGATCTTTGCGTGAATTGTTTCATCGCCGCTTTCAACTATCTTACAAGCTGGGAGAGTTTTGGTTTTAATTCACACACGCTGGCCAAAAGCGGGTTGGTGGATGTCACGTGTCGAATGACTAGTTCTAAGACATGTCGGTTTCCTCACGATATTTTCCTTCACCGATATTGAGCAGCGGCGATGAAACAATTCACACACAGATGTGTTGGCAAAACCGGGAATCGAACCCGGGTACTTAAATTTCTAAGACAAAGTCCGTACCGCTGCGCCACCGCTGTTCAATTCAGGCCTTTTCAACTTTGGTACCTACTCGGACCGTTAAGTTGCCTTTAGGTTGATAAATACACTTTTATCTATTCACCTACTTCTTTTGTATTCCAAAGTGAAACTGTTCCGTACTATGCTTTACAAATAAGAATAGGACTGAACTCGCGGCTAACTTCATGCCAAAAACCAAGCAAAAGTAGCGCCAGCACAAAATGTCAAACCACAGACATTAATATTATTTTGAAATGTATGGAAAAGTCATATAAGTGAAAACTTTGCACAAGTATGTAGTTACAATGCAGCTACCTACCTAAGTAAATTTACGCGCTAGGATACCACAACGGATAAAAACACACATTTTAACTTGTAACTCCGATTTTTGTCGTCGGAAGTTAATAAAATATGTTCGTATCTAAATATTCGATAACAAATTTCCAATCTTACTCAAAAGGCGACAAGATATACGCATTTTTTTTTCATCTCGATGTGGTTATAATATCAAACAAACATTTTTGCTCACTGTACTAAAAAATGTGCACTTGGTGCGCCATTCCAGTCCAAGATGGCGGATTTCCAATCCTATTCTTATTTGAAACGCATTGTACAATCACTGTGTCATTGCTGAAACTACGTGCCTTTTCTGTTAGTACTCAATGGTGATAAATGTCTCTATTTCATTGAATTATAATGTAATACTAATATGAATTGCTAGCTATCGATAACTCACAAAAACAGTCCACCAACATCTTAACAATGCGACAAAAACGACTAATCCGTACCTCTCGTACCCTTTCTACCTATATACACGGACCCTGATCAGCAAAACCAAATTTCATAAAAACACTTTTATGCTCTAATCTCATTATTTATCTGAAAGGGACCATTTTGTTACGCAAAGTTTACATAAAGAAGTAGCGATCAAAAAGACCCGACACTTTTTCAAAGGGTTACCATAAAGGGTGTTTGCGAAAGCAAAATTTTCGAATTAAAGGCGCAGGTCACCGCTTGGATTAAATTTCAAGGGTTTGATGTAGGTAAACGCGTGCTGGTGGAATGTTATTTTTGTTTTAAGGTATTTGATACACTTATTGATTGATGTATATCGAAATTGCGTGACGTGAGCTTGCAAATTCATGGTCTACTTGTAAATTGTAGTAGGCTTGAGTGACTTAACTCGACATCGTTAATGCGTCTGGCATAGCTCCTTTTTTAGTTTAGGACCTAACTACTAACGCTATGCCACTGGCACTCCTGTAAGCCAGGATTATCAGCAGCGTTGCCGTGTACCGGTGCGATGTCTGGTGACACCATTTAAGAGGGTGGGTTGAAATTGTTGCTCCTTTATGTTTTCTAACCATAAGGAGCGTCATTTCACTGCTACCTTCTCATCGAAATTCATTTGTAACCACGAATGAATCGGTATAGCAGGCGCGTCCCATCGTAGACTATATCATTGCTTAACATTACGCAAGGTGTAGTCAAGCGCAGGCTAATTTCAGGATAAACAAAAATAACTCGAAATTTGAACCCGGCCAAGTGCTGAGATATTTAAACTGAATTCAACCAAAAAGATGAATTGAAGGGGCTGGAAAGATCGATTGTTCACTTCCCTCCAGGCAAAACAGCATGCATGACACAGCATGGAAAACAGAGGTCTAAATTGCCTCTTTAAAATGGACTAACACCACGGATAATGTCATCTAAGGAGACCTATTTGTGACCATCCATGGGGGCGCTAAGATGGAAAAAACTCAACTGTAGATAGTATTTCACGGTATATTATTTCACTTCAAAGATTACAGCACAACTGAACTAAAAATTATGAGCACAACGGTTTTATTAACGTAGCTTTTCCCGCCGAAACAACTGTCATACAATTTGTTAAACAGTTCATTACATTACATTAATATGGATAATAGTTTTGAAACACAAGTACATACATTACATTCCATAACAACCATAAAATAATTAAGTAACAAATTTAATAAATAAATATTTGTAAACTGAATATAATTAACAATTATTTAAGTAACTCATGAAGTCAATACAACTTCTTTTTACTTTTAAATCAATACTTTATTTTTGTAACAGCTAACCTACGAGAGTTGGTTCAATTAATAATTAAGGCAAAATCGTTTAAATTACATATGCGGTAAAAAAATATAAAACAACAATAATAGCAACAAAATTATTTTGCTGCAGATCCCAAAATATTCAATGCTGTTTATAACTGAATTGTCAAAGACTACAACAAAAGTTATCGACTTAAATTTTACTAGTCAAAATTTCTTATGTTTTGATTGGCATAATTACAACATCATTTTACTGTACATTTAACTCCAGGTCCACCCCTAATGCGTTCATGCGTTTTCTCGCTAGAGAGTCACATTCGCACAGTATGTGTTCCATGGTTTCCTCAGCTTTTCCACATGCTATGCAAGTGGAACTTTCTGCCAGCCCTATTCTATACAGGTGCTTCTGCAGCCCAAAGTGCCCAGTTAGTGCACCTATTACCAGTCTGATTTTAGTCCTGGTACTGCCCCTCAGTCTCTGAGAGTACTTTGGGGCCCAGTCGCCTATAAATTTCTTGGAATGGAAGAGCCCTGGGGTTTGTTTCCATAGCTCCTGGTGTTTCTTACAGTCATATTTCTTTATTTCTCTTTTGACCGTCCCGGTCGTAATACCAATGAACGGTTCTGGCCCCAGATAGGCTTCCATTGATCCCCTTCTGGCTAGTTCATCAGCCTTCTCGTTACCCTCGTAGCCTTCATGGCCTGGTATCCAAGCTAACCCGACATTGTTATATGTCCCTAAAGCATTTAGAGACTTAACACAGTCCAAGATTATACTGAAGTTCCCAAAATAATAATATATTCACGATCAAAATAAAAAAAAAAACAACATCGAAAAAAAGTAATATTTTACACGTAAATTTCCATACCACCAATGTTGACATCAATACATTCTAAGGTAATGGTGTTGACTTGCCACTCGACACGCGAATTGGCTATCGGAATGTCGGGACCTTTTCCGATAGTTTGGGAAATATTGGTTTAGTTAAAAGTTAGAAATTTAAGCGTACCCTATTTATTCTATTGTAAATAGTCAGACTCAGTTTCTACTTAGATTAAAATAGATCGGATTACAAAGTACTGTATCTATTTTATAACAATAGGTTTGCGCGTGATAACAATTTGCCTAATATTAAGCAATTATTTAGTCTACGATATCGATTCACTCGTAATTATGAATGATTTTTAGTGAAAAGGTGGCAGTAGAATAATGCGCCAGTGTGGTCTGTCACTTTTTTTATGTGGGGAAGTTTTCGAGAATCTTCGAGTATGGCTGTTAATTCTGTTTTGACGTGACAACGTCTTATAAATTGGTTTGCCGGGTGACACTTCAAGAAACTGCGTTACGCTCCGCTCACGTTATGCGCTCACAATGAGAGCGAGTGAGAGGCACGCGTCCCTTCCACTCGGGCACGGTTAGCCCGCCTAAGAGCGAGAGAGACAGACATAAAAAGTGAAAGGCACGCGTCCCTTCCACTCGACCACAGTTAGCCCGCCTAAGAGCGAGATTCTTTGTATAAATTAATGTTTTAAATTGTTACTATTATTTCATCCTTCTTCCTACTATACGAATGAATATTCACATTAAAATTATTTTACCACTCAAAGTCGTTGTCACGTAAAACTTTCGCCCGTATACCGACTTTACAGGCAACCAATTTTTTTTAATTTGATTTAAATTTTAATTATTATTTTAATTTTGATTTATATTCTGTCCGGTAAAGCAGTGCCATCTACCGGGTCTCAGACCTACCGAATATAACCAATAATAAATAATAGGTATCTAAAACGGTTTTCGGCACTTTTTCGCTTTCTAAATTTTTTTGTTTTTTAATTTTTCTCTGCGTAAGAACCATCCTCGTACTTAAAGGAATATTTAAAAAAAGAATTGGCGAAATCGGTCCAGCCGTTCACGGGTGATGTCGTGACAACGGAAAACGGGTTTCATTTATATATATATATATATATATATATATATATATATATATATATATATATATATATATATATATATATATATATATATATATATATATATATATATATATATATATATATATATATATATAAATCTATATATATATAGATGTAACTATATTGACTTAATTCACACATTTTTATTTATTTATAGCGAGAATATTAAGGGACAAAAATTTGCCAAAATGTACTTTCTTATTAGAGTGCGAACCCACTTTTTATAAATATAACATTTTTGTTACTTTTGCATTTTACATGTTAAAGGGGTAGAAAGGAAAATCCTCTCATTCTTCCCCGCAATAATGTAACATAATATATTTATAAAAAGGGTAATTTTGTACGAAAGCTCCTTTGCATGAATATCGTTACGTGTTGAATCAAACAAATTCTCGACGTGCTTATAGCAGATAGGATAGTTTAAGATACTTTTACATTATATTTAAAAAAAAAGTCTTTCATTTGGGTGGGGTAATCTCACTGTGATCTTACAGAACACATTAGTCTTCTTTAAAGAAAAAAATAATTTCATGTAGTTATTAGGGAATCAATTTCGAGAAGCTAATTGAAATGTGAATGCTCTATTACTGATACAAACCACAAAAAAATGCAAATTGGTTAAAAAGTTTATAGATAAATAATATTATTGTGAATATTTTTTATTTAATTATGTAGGAATCAAAGTCACATTATGCTATGTGAAAACCATATCTTACGGATCACGCTATGCCGGTTATATACACACATCATATAATAACCAATTTTTTATTTTACTTACAGCAAAATGTATACAGCAGCTTTATAGCTTTGACGGGCCGGTGACGTGATCGGTACGATACTTGCTTTTAACGCCGCAGGTCGTGGGTTTGATTCCCACCCGAGACAAACATTTGTTTAAATATATCTGTTTGTCTTGTGTCTGGGTGTAATTATCTATATTTATGTATATATTTACAAAAGAAAAGTATTATATGTAGTATATTACCAGTTATCTGGTTTCCATAGTATAAGCTCTGTTTAGTTTGGGATCAGATGACCGTGTGTGTTAATGTCCCACTTTATATTATTACTAGTTATATATTATTATAGTACAAGTGTGCAGGCACCATTACACTAAGTCAGCGCATTTTACAAAGGAAATTCTCGTTGCAACGTACAGAAAACTGTTGGGTTTTTAACAGTTATTTATGGATAATAGGATGATAGGTAACAACACAAAAACTGTGAAAATATTAGTTGTTTTTTCATATCATAAAGAAATTTTTATCTAACGTAATGGAATTGATTTGATTTTTTTAAACACTTTTCAATCTACCTGTATTTTATCTTCAGTAAGCTTCTACCCACGGTTTAGCCCGAGTAGTCCCCGTTTCACCCCCTTAGATGGTGAGTTCTGAAAAACCCTTCCCTTATACCTTACCCGGAACCTATGTTCCAAATTTGGAGTCTCTAGATCCAGCAGTTTGGCGTGTGCATTGTCAATCAGGTTCTTTTATTTATATAATTAGAAGAAGAAGATAATTGGCCGCCCCAACTTCTCTCGGGTTGCGGTTGTTGCCTTCTACGCCGAGGTCATGACGCAGAAGGAAGCGGCAGAGCGCGTTAGGGAGAACGACCCCTCCGCTGAACCCTGCCGAAGAAGATGGACTTGTCGGAGGCGGCATGCTTATATCCGCCTTTGACCAGTAGGCGAACTGCGGCAAACGGGCACGGGAAGCCCGAATCCTGAATTGCACTAGTTTGCTACCATTAAAGATGTACCAAAACCTCCAGGGTGCCCACTCCCCAATACGGGAGATGGAGGAGCTCGCCAATAGACGAACCGTCACTAGCGGTGTCGCAGTTGTTTCACATCGTGGTTCCAGTGACCCTGCTGACCGCACATGCGCCGTCGTCGCAAACGTCACATTAAAGTGTCTGGCTGTTCCGACGGACCATGTACACTAAGGTAAAATATGGAGGGCTGTGTCTTAATATGTTTCCTTGGAAATATTTCGTTGCATCACTAGAACAAAACCGCGGTTACTAGCTAGTACTCTTCACTGTTTTGCTGAAGTTTGAAGTTTATTTGCTTAGGATGAAGGAAGGCGCGTAGTTACTACCATATTTTTTTGTTATTGCAAGAAAATATGCTCTCGCCGTTGCAAAAACATTTTATTTTGATGCTTCAGTTATAAATACTTGCTACGGTCGGTTTACTTCGAGGCGCCTAACGACCCGAAGCGACGGAATATTGCAACTGTACTACTATAAAATAGCGCTCACGGCTGTATTACCCAAGTTGTGGGCAGAGGTGAATATCACCTTTTTTGTTTCCGCTGTTGGAAAGAATTGACGGACTATCCAAAAATATTTTAAAGCATAGCTTCTATCGCGGACCTTGCTTGAAACCGAATCCAGAATTCCGTAACGAAAACAACCTAACACCCCCCACTCTGACCGGTACAGCGGTGATACTTTTTAGTAGTTTTGCCATCTATCGATGAAATGCAGAACTTTTAATGACTTTTTTAAATATCACGCGTCTCTTTAGTACAGCAACTCGCCTCTAGGTAGCATTGGTTGCATCGGTAATATTGGTTGTATTAGTTGTATTGTTGGTTGTAATTTGTTTTCTTATCGGTCACCACGCTCAAAAAGTGTAACTTGAATTAATATCAAAGAAAAAAAAAGGAAAAATTATACTGCAAAAATAAAATAAATAAATAATTATAATTACATAAGAAAGAAACACAAAAAAATAGACATCACAATTTTGGCTGAAACTGTTTCTTATAACTAGTTGTTCTTGGTTCTAGTCTGTTTTTATGTTAATTTGCGTCTCGAAAAATTAAAAGTATTTTCATTTCATTTTCATTTTATTTCATTTATAGATTATTTAAATCAATAATATATAACTAAAGTTTTAGCTCAACTGGCATTTTAGATGTGCTCTGTAACAATTTTATATTGGCAGATTGACGGGCCAGTGGCGTGGTCAGTAAGATACTTGCTTTTCACGCCGCAGGTCGTGGGTTTGATTCCCACCCGAGACAAACATTTGTATAAATATGTCTGTTTGTCTTGTGTTTGGGTGTAATTATCTATAAGTAAGTGTATATTTACAAAAGAAAAGTATTATATGTTGCATATTACCAGTTATCTGGTTTCCATAGTACAAGCTCTGCTTAGTTTGGGATCAGATGACCGTGTGTGTTAATGTCCCACTATATTATATTATAGATTGGTCTAAGTAACATTAGATTCTCAGATACTACATTAATATAGGTACTACACCAAATTTGAAACACTATCTTTGTTTTGGCGAAGACGAATGGCCTGTTTTGTGATATTTTGTAGGTAGAAGTATTTTAAATGTATCAAAATATTTTCATTCATAACGAAAATTTCTAATATTAAACCTCTATTTGTAAACTATGTTTACACTCCACAACTATTTGAGTATTTTAAGAATATTATAAACACTCGGTCATCGTAGGTGAGGCTAAATTGGGTAGCGAGCGAGTATCTAATTCGAGACAGTGTCTTTTGAAACATTGTAAAAACAAAGTATGATCATAATAAGTAACAACAAATCATATTAATTAAAACATCCCAATTTTAACAGAGAAAATGGTTGGAATATACCACCAGCTTGGGACCCAGTACATAATTTAATTGTATCAAAACCCAAGCAAAATCAATCATTCAAGACACTGTGAGCTCAGTTTGCTTAAATCGGAACGCAACTTAAATAATAATGTTTTTAGGTAGTAATAATTGTGATTAATAATTTCGAACGTCAAATACCCCAGTCCACCCGTGACCATGTCTGAAAAGACTATAAAACGCCGGGATTTAAAATAATTATATAATAATAATAATATACCGCGATAGAATCCGATACAAAGTATTTTTATTTCAATGATCATAATCATAGCCTGTTCATAGCTTACTTCTCCTAAAAAGACTCCAATCACAATCTGCGGCTTTTTTCAGCTCTTACCAGCCATGCAAGTCACCTTGCATAGGTAAGGCCTTAGTAGGTTAGAAAGCTGAAGCAATGGGCTGGCCATATGTGGTGCAAAACCAACACCAAGTTAGTATTGTCTTAGATTTACGCGAATATCACACATTGAAATAAAACTACTTTTTAACGGATTTTATCGCGGTTTATTTTAGATTTTAGATCCCGACGTTTCAAAGTCTTTTCAGACTTCATGTTCACGGGTGGACTGAGATATTTGACGTCCAAAAATATTAATCACAATTATAATCTACTGACTACCTTCAAACATTAATATTTAAGTTGCGTTCCGATTTAAGCAAACTGAGCTCACAGTGTCTTGAATTCTGAGTTGATTTTGCTTGGGTTTTGGTACAAGTAAATTAAGTAATTAATTAAGTTAATTAATTAATAAGGTTTTATTTCGCAGTATTTTCAAAGATTCTAGAATTAGTCTCATAAAGTAAACATCTTTATTTCGAATCAACAATTACGTTAACATAAAAACAAATCCTACGTACTAACTTAGCCTAAAAAAAAAGTAAATATAAAATAGAACTTATAAAACATATTTAAAGCTGGGCGTCAAAAAACTCCTCCGCATCAATGTCGGTTGGTAGCGTACCAAGAAGGCTGGCAGCTTAATTAATTAATTAAGTTCTTGAGTGGAGACCACGAATCGGCAAACGTAGTGTAGGACGCCCTCAGACTAGGTGGAGTGACGATCTCAGCAGGTAAGAACTGAATGAGAAAAGCCATGGTTCACATTCATTGGTGTATGTTCAGCTGTGAACTCCAGTAGGCGGATGATAATGATGATTTATTAATTTTTTTAATTATTATTCTAGTAGGTATAACATACTTACTGTTCCGGCTTGCCTTCCTTATTTTCCCTCCCTTTCCTTAAATTCCTTCTTTGAACTCATGGCGCCAAGCAACGGCCAATCAGAGAAGGTTTCAAGCGTCGATCATAGAAAAATCGACCAATGGCGTTGAAGATGACTTCTTAATAAACCTCGGCCGTGACAACAACGCTGGCGTGGCGTCCCCTGATTTTTAAACGGTTTTATTTAGCTCACCCCGTTTGTTTTATATTTATTATTTATTCTTGGGTCAAATTTAGTAATTCAAATTTCACCCTCTTCCTGTCAACCGATTAATCTGAAATTTTGTATACACTTTGGATTTTGGTGACAATACAATTATGTTTATTCATTATCATTATAAATTCAAGATGGCCGCCGGTACAAAATGGCGGATAATTTATGTTTTATTAATCCCATCAATATGGGTATCAAATGAAAGGGCTCAACAAGCAGAATACAATAACTATAAAAAAAATTGAATTCCAAGATGGCGGCCGCTACAAAATGGCGGATAACGTAGGTTTTATCAATCCCATCAACATGGGTATCAAATGAAAGGGCTCAACAAGCAGAATACAATATACTATATAAAATTAAAATCCAAGATGGCGGCCTCTACAAAATGGCGGATAACTTAGGTTTTATCAATCCCATCAACATGGGTATCAAATGAAAGGTCTCAACAAGTAGAATACAGTTTACTATGCAAAATTGAAATCTAAGATGGCCGCCGCTACCAAATGGCTGATAACAATTTTTTATCAATCCCACCAATATGGGTATCAAATAAAAGGGCTTGACAAGAAGAATACAGTGCACTATACAACCTCAATATTTAAGATGGGCGCAGCCACTAAATGGTGTATAATAATAAGATTTAAATTTAGAAATTGAATCTGTAATTTAGGTATCTGATTAATCCAGCCTGAATCCACCACCCAAGTCAAGATTTTGTATCGTGTTGAGGACTGTGTGGCGTTAGGGTGGCTAAAAATGATACGTCGTTAGCGGTACACCACCCAAGTTAAGGTGAAAGGTTAAAACGCGCCGAGAACTGTATGGCATTAGGGTGGATAAAAATTATATGTCGTTAGGATCAGCTAGTACACGCCACACGAAATGCAGACAATGTGGATATAGCTACTATAATACCAGCTGATATCAACAAAACTGGGGGTTTACCAGCGGAACTGGAAATATTTGTGGGGGCAAAAGTCATGCTACGGTCCAATATTGACGTTTCAAAGGGATTAGTAACTGGCGCTATAGGCTACATCAACGAAATCGTTTGGCCTCAATTTCGTCGAACTCAGATGTATGCAACAGATGTACCTTCCGTCCGAATTGATTTCGCAAGAGACGGAGTACATCTTATACACCCGAAAGCCATACAGTTTCCAGCTAAGTACAATTACGGGACGGCTGAAAGAAGAATGCTGCTTTTAATACTATCATGGGCTTCTACAATACATAAAATGCAGGGCAGCACTGTGGATCACGCAGTCGTATTCTTAGGTGCGAAACTGTTTGAAGAAGGTCAAGCCTACGTGGCTCTTAATAGAGTAAGATCTTTGCAGGGACTACGTATAGAGGAGTTGGACTGCAATAAACTAACGGGAAAGAAACCTTGCAATAATGAAGCACTAAATGAATTAAACAGAATGCGAAATAAAAACTAAAAACTAGAAAATAAAAATAGGTAAAAAACTTTTTAAGTTAAACGGTTTTATGTTTAACATACATTGCAATGTTTAAGATAAATGTACTAAAAACAAAAAAATAATAAAATAGATACAGTCGTGGGATTTATAAACATATGCATAGACTAGACTAAAATAAGACCGTGGGGCACGTAGAAAATAGTAAGTAATTTCCTCACCGTCTGCGGGCCAACTGCCTAACGACGAATTAAACGATTCTTCTATCGCACATTAAGTCGATAATTTGTAGACAATTGACGTGCCCCACGGTTTTATTTTAGTCTAGTCTATGCATATGTTTATAAATCCCACGACTGTATCTATTTTATTATTTTTTTGTTTTTAGTACATTTATCTTAAACATTGCAATGTATGTTAAACATAAAACCGTTTAACTTAAAAAGTTTTTTACCTATTTTTATTAATCTAAAACTAATGTAAAGTACTAGTTTTTCTATATATTAACTGTGTGTGGACGGGTCGACCCTCAAGTGTTTTACCATTCATGTGAATTAGTGCTATTTAACAAACAAGAAATCAAGCACGTGGACGGTGCACCGAAGACATACAACATCGGCGGGTCGCGCCTTCGAAGCCGAGCAAATACGTGAGTTCTTCACATTATCTACCTATCTACCCTTTCCCGGTGCGCCAGGCATATATTCTCTGAGCTTCCACCTTCTAATTCTCAAAGAAAAATCATCCCGGCGGTTTGCCGCCACTTACAAATAACCAATTGAATGTTACAATTTTCATATTATTTCTTTAAAAAAAATATAATACCTATATGTTTCAATATTAATGTAGATTATAGGATCTATTTGTGTATTAATTATTTTAGATAATAAAATTTCTATGTAATTTCCCACGCTTTTTGTGCACTCTGATATACTTATCAAAAAACTTATTACGATGAGAAAAGTCAGGGTTCATAGTCAGTGGCTAATGTCCAGAGTGGATTAGAGTGATGATGATGACACATCAAAGAATCCTCCATTATTATTACATACTCCAGAAATCACTGGCTGAGCGCCTTTGAACAAGTGCTTAGCTCTTCATAGTCACAGACAAGAGACATTCTAGATACCGCATAGCTGGGACCCCGCGCTCGCCTTTATTACGTCGTACCACACATCATCCAACCAGAAGCTAATTTTGATCGGTTCTTCCAACAAAATTTGAAACAATCAAAACTAGCTATCTTGACCAATATCTCTCAAAAGTTTTAAGAACATAGTTTGTATTAGCTCCATTTTAACTGACTGTTCAGAAGTTGGGTAATTAATACGCATACTAAGCCGCGTGCGTTAAAACAACACAAAACACTCCATAGAACTAACTAGCTTTTCTAAGGTATAATTTTTTAGATACATTTTTAAACTATCTCATTTGGTATTCATGAATAAAATTAACGTAAACCTTTATAATAAGAGTTTTCGTTAAAAACTGTTAGCACGGCCGAAAATGTGATTAACAAAATTCAAATTCATGCCTCTCTAAACGAAACTGTATTATAAGTATCTACTAAAACTGAGACATTCGGACCTAACCTACCACCATAATCTAACCATTGCTACTTCTGTAAACCAGGATCAACAGCAGCGCTTTTTTGAATTCTTCGATAGGCTGGCGCTTGACTACAACTTGCTTGATGTTATGCAATGTATTAACGATCGAACGCGCCAGCCCAGTATACCGATTCACTCGTAATTACGAATGATTATCGGTGAGAAGGTGGCAGTGGTATGAGCCTTCTATGGTTAGAAACCATAAAGGAGCAACAATTCCGACCCACCCTCTCTGTATGGTGTCACCAGACATCGCACCGGAACACGGCAAGGCCGCTTGGCGGTGCGGCTTGGTCTGGTGGGTGGCCACTAACCACGGCCGAAGCCTACCACCAGTTGATTGTCGACTGATTTGCACCGCCCGGGGACCACGTGTGGGGATTCAATTAAAGGTGACACCCTAGGACAAAGGTCAGCCCTCTGACTCAATAACTTTATTGCTTAACCTTAAGTTAGATACTTAGGTGGTAGGTGCTAATTATAATATAATCAATAAGGACCCTGTCGGACACAGCAAAAGTGTTAGCTATTTACTTTATTTTATTTTGATGTATAATTTTGCATAAATTGACTTTATTCCGAATTAAGTTTCAACCCTTTAAAAATAATATAAAATAAACAAAAATACAATGCACAAATTCTATTTAAATGTAAAAATGCAAATTTTCTAAACAAGCCCATCTGCTTAGCCTTGTTTGTGTTCAGAATATTTTTGAATATTAAAATGACGTAGTTTTGTTTTGAGATTAGGCTTTTCGTAAATTATTGTTGTTAGTCAACCTCTTTCACACAGTATTAACCGATGGTGTAGGCACAGGAGAATATCACCTACATTCGGCCGTGGTGGCCACCCGCCAGATAAAGCTGAACCTTACCGTATTCCGGTGCGATATATGGTGACACCGTTTAAGGGAGTGGATCGAAATTACTTCTAATATTACCTACTTTTCTTTATGGTTATGTAGAGCCCTTTTCCACTGCCACCTTTGGCCCCTTCCTGCCACTTTCACCTTTACTTGGGTTTGAACCTAGTGCCTACACACTTGCCACTGAACCAAGAAAGCAGTTTATTTATTTATTTATGTTAACAGGATTTTGTTGTACATATTACATTAACACATATCAGTAACAAAAATTAAATTACTGACAAAAAATATATACTTAAAACCAAATAAAAAAGTAAATAAATAAATAAAACAAAACATTGAAATAAAACTACTTTTTAACGGATTATATCGCGGTTTATTTTAGATTTTAGATCCCGACGTTTCAAAGTCTTTTCAGACTTCATGTTCACGGGTGGACTGAGATATTTGACGTCCAAAAATATTAATCACAATTATTACTGACTACCTTCAAACATTAAAATTTAAGTTGCGTTCCGATTTAAGCAAACTGAGCTCACAGTGTCTTGAATTCTGAGATGATTTTGCTTGGGTTTTGGTACAAGTAAATTAAGCACTGGGTCCCAAGCTGGTGGTATATTCCAACCATTTTCTCTGTTAAAATTAGGATGTTTTTTAAACCGCGATATATTCCGTTAAAAAGTAGTTTTATTTCAAAGTGTTATTTATATTCGCGTAAATCTAAGACAATACTAAAACAAAACAATTAAAAAAATCCAATAGACAATTAATCTTAAAGTAAATTATTATAGTACCTAACTAGATAAAATTGACGCGAATATCACACATTGATATAAAACTACTTTATAAAAGGTTTTATCGCGGTTTATTTTAGATTTTAGATCCGTGTCCACCCGTGACTATGAAGTCTGAAAATACTTTGAAACGTTATGATCTATAATAAACCGTGATAAAATCCGTTATAACGTAGTTTTATTTCAATAGACTAAATTAAATTCTAAATTGTTCACAGAATCTGACGCAAACGACATGTATCTTATCAATATCAAGTTAACAGGTACGAATTTCCTTTAACATTGGCACTATAAGTTTTTTATCCCATACTAGCTTTCCGTGCGCGTGTATCAAATTGTGTGTTATCACGCAAAATCATTAACCTCTCTTAGCGCAGTCGGATAAAAACTACCATATCATATCATATCATATCATATCATATCATATCATATCATATCATATCATATCATATCATATCATATCATATCATATCATATCATATCATATCATATCATATCATATCATATCATATCATATCATATCATATCATATCATATCATATCATATCATATCATATCATATCATATCATTTATTTCATAAACAAAAATACATTTGTTTTGAAAAAAATACTTAATTAAGCATGCAGATAACACCTCAATACAAAGTATATAATTAAAAAATAAAAACCTACTACAATTTAATTATATCAATATAAATTACAATTACAAGTATCTTTCAACATGTCAAAAGATGTTAAATCACAGTTTAAATCCTGTTTTATTTAATTTAATAATGTCAATAATAATTTTACCTATTACAATTAATAACGTCAATTTATGTATCCTATGGCCTTCTCCGGGTCTCATTCTATCTTCATACCAAATGTCATCCAAATCGGATTAGTAGATTAGGCGTGAAAGCGTAACAGATAAACAGAGATACTTTCGCATTTATAATATAGTAGGTATCTGCTGTAAAGGTAGGAGTCTGAAAAAAGGAAGCCGGAGCAAAAAAGTTCTTACTTAAAAAATAATATCTCTTTATTACTGCCACCGATGTCACTATGGCGACCACCACCTTCGTATTACAGGTCCTTATTTTTGATGCTATTTAAAAGTCTTAGGCGATACATAATTTTAATTAAGAAAACGATATTAATCAATTCCTAAAGGGCAGCTGATTATAATCGGCCTGAATGGACTCTTTGCCACTGATAGGTATAATATTATTCTAGTGTTACTGACCAAAACATTGCAACGCTTAGAAAGTTTAACACGAAACTAGTAGATATTACACGCGTTCCCCTCTGCCGAGGTACATGAATAGGCCAATTCACGTAATTAAATAAGTTCAGTTGCAGTGCAGTTGCAGTTAAGTTTCGATCAAAACAGCCCGTTTCGTACTCTCGTAATTTTGACAACCGTTGTCAGATACGCTCGCGTCAAGTTCCCGTCACGCGAGCTCTTTGACGTTCATGATATAAATATGACAATTACAAGAATATCATTTTACACTAAGACGTGAACGTAATTGCAACTGCACCGCAACTTGATCGGCGCGTCAAGAAATTACGTGAATTAGCATAATACAGTAAAAATAATGAAATAGGTTGTATAATATTATTATTATTTTTGTATTATTATTAACCTGTACATGAACATAGTATTGTCTTAGATTTACGCGAATATCACACATTGAAATAAAACTACTTTTGGACGTCAAATATCTCAGTCCACCCGTGAACATGAAGTCTGAAAAGACTTTGAAACGTCGGGATCTAAAATCTAAAATAAACCGCGATAAAATCCGTTAAAAAGTAGTTTTATTTCAATCTGTACATGAACAGTTTTTATGCATACATGTTCATGTTTTGCGTTTGTTTATAGCTTTTATTCAGGTATGCATGACTCTTACACTTTTACATGTGTATAGGTGGCAGAAACAATTTACTACTAGAAGTTGCATATTCCTCGCTGTTAAATGCTCTGAGTTGTAACGTAACGAAATCATTATCTACCAGTTGAGTGGCGAAGGGTGGAAGTCTGAAAAAGGGAAGCCGGATCAAAAATTTCTTACTAAGGAAAATAATATATCTTTAGCGCCGTCACCGATCGTTCTTACACTTGATGCTATACTTATTTTTGTTGCTATTTAAAACTTTTAGGCGTAACATAATATATTATTAAGTACGTGTGATATTGACCATTTCCTAAAGGGAAGCCGATGGGAATCGGCTCGGACTCTTCGCCACTGTTAACTACCGCAGTTTAGTTAAATAATTTAGTTTTCCTCAACTAAATCCTGATCTTTTTTCCCTTTCCCTAATGGGGGGCGGTGATTGATAGTAACTAATGAAGGTAATGTTTTGTTCCACGAGGTGTATTATATACCTACCTACCTTCGGGATATTTTTACCTCGAGCGTAAAATTTTCGATTTGGTTTTGTATCAAATTGTTCAAAACGTTCCTAAAAATGGTTTGTATACATTTATAAAATTGTAAAATTGTTTACTTATTATAACACTAGGTATCTTTCACAAATATTTGTTAACCGAAGCATTCATGATAAATCGTTTCAAGTAAACGCTAAGTTGGTCGGCTTCAGTTATTTTGCTTTTCAAATTTAACTTAAGTTGTCGGCTGGTCTTAATTTATTTAGATTCTTAGCGCGTACTAATTTATTGAGAATTTATGAACTTACATAAACTAGAAAAGGGAATAGAGAGTATTTTATAAAATTCTAGAATCTACAATAATACATGTGATGGGACCGTCTATCACTATCACTACATACTTAGTATAAAACAAAGTCGCATTCCCTTATATACCTATGTGCGCTTAAATCTTTAAAACTACGCAACCGATTTTCATGCGGTTTTTTTATCATAGAGAAATAATATATATAGTAGAAAACACTGATCATTTTAGATGTTTCTGGCGAAAATTAATGCATTTTTTGTACTTACATTGCAAACGCTGGCTAAACCCTACGAGATATATCAAAATAATGTACTACAGTATTGCACACCTTAAAAAGGTCAACAATAAAGTCCGCGATGGTATAAGGGATAACCCACAATAACCATTTTTTTATCTTTTACTTTCCACCAAAAGTAATAGCTTATTTACGAAACAATTTTCGGGGCGTGCTGTTTGTATTGTCTAATGGCAAAAAAGCGGTTAACGTTGTTTAAAAGGACATTTTGTAAATATACCTCAATATATTTAGTATCAGCATTGCACCCGTGCGTAGCCGGGGCGAGTCGCTAGTTTACAATAAACTGCCTCATTATGTGGTCTCAGCTCCCAGTCTTCCTGCCTTTAAAAGCAGGTTAAAGAGATTGCTGGTTGAGCAAACGTTTTATGACATTGAAGCGGTGAGCAGCGGTAGCGCAGCGGTATGGGGCGGGCCTCGCCTTAAAAAAATAAGGTCGCGGGTTCAAATCCTGGTCGTGCCCATCTTTGGGTGAATTGTTTCATCTCCGCTGCTAAACATCGGTGATGGAAAACTTCGTGAGGAAACCGGCATGTCTAAGAACTAATCATTCGAGGACATGTGACATCCACCAACCCCATAACAAAATTAGCTATCTACCTCGCTGATGTATTTTTTGTAATGTTTGTAACTTTATCAAAAAATCTAATAGATAAAAAGAAAATTGGCACAGAGATACCTAGGTTATAGTCTCGAGTAGCACAAAAGCTACTTTTTACCGTAATACCATGAGAGTGAAGACACGGGCGTACACTAGTCCATTCCATCCTTACTAATATTATAAATGCTAAAGTAACTCTGTCTCTCTATCTGTCACGTTTTCACGCCTAAACTACTGAACCAAATTGTATGAAATGCAAAATTGCTTTATTTTTTAAATTTTCTTTTCCTACCATGCACTGAACTTAGAAACACTGCCAAAAGAAACTCAGTGAGCTTTTTTCTTTTTAAATAAAGTACTAATATGAATGAAATTTTGTATGGAGATAGTTTGAGACTTGGGGAAGGACATAGTATAGTTTTTATCCTACTGCGCAAAAAGAGGTTAAACATTTTGCGCTATAATCGATATACGCGCGTGTAAAGCCGCGGGCGGAAAGGTAGCCATGTTTAAATGAACAACATCAACCTACTTCATGTTCCAAAAGACTATTCCAATACAAAGTCGAAATTTTATTGAAATCAAACGATTCCCGACGTCCGTTCGTTTGGTTTTTGGGAGCCATTGGAAATCCTCGCAAAGGCGATTCAATCCAATTGTGAACAGCTGAAGTATTCTACTCACGTTTTGCACAGTTTCACAGATTAAAGACAGGTTTTACAATTTTTTAATTTGATGTTTAAATATTGTATAAATCTATTCCTTACATTTAATACCGTAGAAGTCCTTACTAATATTATAAATCGGAATCCGAATCTGACTTAAGGTATTGTTAGGATTCCTGGTTATAAGGATATCTAGAAAAGCTAAGGTGTTATTTGCCTCCAACTCCATTGTGAATTGAATGTTTTTGTCAATGGAGTTGAAGTGGTTGAGGTGTATCTACTTTAGATACACTGTCTTTTGTTAAGTTGGTAAAAGTATCGTCTACGTACCGTTTATAAAAAGCTGGTCTAATATGAGCTGTATTCAGGGCCCACGCCTCGAAGTCATCTAAGCAAAATGAACTCAGAATTCAAGACACTGTGAGCTCAGTTTGCTTAAATCGGAACGCAACTGAAATAATAATGTTTGTAGGTAGTCAGTAATAATTGTGAGTAATATTTTTGGACGTCAAATACCTCAGTCCACCCGTGACCATGAAGTCTGAAAAGACTATAAAACGCCGGGATCTAAAAAAAAAATTGGTTGCCTGTAAAGTCGGTATACGGGCGAAAGTTTTACGTGACAACGACTTTGAGTGGTAAAATAATTTTAATGTGAATGGCGGCAAACCGCCGGGATGATTTTGCTTTGAGAATTAGAAGGTGGAAGCGCAGAGAATATATGCCTGGCTCACCGGGAAAGGGTAGATAGGTAGATAATGTGAAGAACTCACGTATTTGCTCGGCTTCGAAGGCGCGACCCGCCGATGTTGTATGTCTTCGGTGCACCGTCCACGTGCTTGATTTCTTGTTTGTTAAATAGCACTAATTCACATGAATGGGGAAACACTTGAGGGTCGACCCTTTCCACACACAGTTAATATATAGAAAAACTAGTACTTTACATTAGATTTAGTTTAAAAATCAGGGAACGCCACGCGAGCGTTGTCGTCACGGCCGAGGTTTATTAAGAAGTCCTCTTCAACGCCATTGGTCGATTTTTCTATGATCGACGCTTGAAACCTTCTCTGATTGGCCGTTGCTTGGCGCCATGAGTTCAATGAAGGAATTTTAAGGAAAGGGAGGGAAAATAAGGAAGGCAAGCCAGAACATAATTCCCCCCACTTGAAATCGTCCCAGATTTCAAAGCAAAAAACTAAGAAAACGAGCATCGAACAAATAAGAATTTAGGTACACATATTTACCTCAATATCCTATCACTAAATACGAGATTAGCTTAAGTATGGATATAGGTATAGTGTGAACCTACTAAAAAAAATGACCGTCTTAGATACTTATGTAATTTTTATTTAGTTTATATAATGCAGAGTGAAATTGAAAGACAAACAGAATTGCTAGGTACTAAAGCTAATTATAGTAATTTTTTTAAGCTAATTTGAGTTTTGTATAGGTAAAGGGCAAAGTTTATTTACTGGTCTTCGAACGAGACCATTGTGAGTGCGTACGGTAACGACACGTACTACGCCATCAAGTCCAGGATGTAACTTGAGGACCCTACCTGAACGCCACTCTAAAGGTGGCAGATTGTTGTCAACAATTAGAACAACATCTCCGGTTTGAATATTGGCATACTCTTGAAACCATTTTGCGCGTTGTTGCAAAGTGTGAAGATAATCCCTTTGCCAAATACGCCAATAGGATTGGGTAATTTTCTGAAGCATTTGCCACCGAGCAAGTGGTGGAACATATTCTTCAGCAAGTTCAGGTTCAGATAACGATATTAAAGGACCGTTAGTCAGAAAACGACCAGGAGTAAGAACATCGACCTCAGGGTCTGGAGGTCTCAAGCTATTTCTGTTAGGACAGTTTCGCTTAAAGGCTTTCAAAGCACGCAAACACCAAGCCAGCATACGTTGGACGCGAGAAAGCGTGGAGTAGCGATCTAATAATTTACTAATAAGATCAGGCTCAGTAAAGCCGAGATTTGCTTGAGATACATGAGCGGTGGTATGCATTTCAGGTATGGATTCGTGCGATTCCCAATCGCTCTTGACCGGCCAACTGGAGGAATCATACGAGAGCCAACTTGGACCTGACCACCACTGGGTAAGGGTTGACAGCTGGGAACAGCTGAGCCCTCGACTACAATGATCTGCAGGGTTGTCATGCGTTGCAACATGTTGCCAGTTCTCAACTGCGACGTCATCGAGAATTTTTATAACTCGGTGAGCGACAAAAGTTTTAAATTTGTGTGGTTCAGTGTGTAACCATGATAATACGGTGCTACTATCAGTGAACGCAATTACTTTGGTAATCGGTATTTTATCTCGTAGCAAGTTATACATATGCTTAAGAACACGCGCAAGCAAAACAGCACTACATAGTTCGAGACGGTTTACAGTGAGCGGTTTTATAGGAGCGACTTTGGATTTTGCTATTAATAAATGAGTATCATAATGATTAACACCGGTACTTCTTAGATAGACGCAGCATCCAAAGGCTTTAGAGGACCCGTCACAAAACCCAATTAATTGGTAAGTATCACTATCATTTGAGGTTATTCTACGTGGTAGCTTAATTTTTTAATAAACATCTGAAATGGTACACCATTTCAGAAATAAAGTTTTTCCACTGCAAGGCAATTTCGGAAGGGACAGGTTCGTCCCAACTTAGCTGAAAACGCCACATTTCTTGCAACAACAACTTGGCAATTAGAACAATGGGAGAGAGCCATCCCATTGGGTCATAAATGCGGGCGACATTAGATAAAATGGCACGCTTGGTTAAGCTTGAATTCAGCTCAGACATCGAGTATGTAAAGAAATCATCGATGGGATCCCACTGAACACCCAGAATTTTAAGAATGTGTTGGTGGTTACCATCACAGAAAGTTTTAGGAACCTGACAGTGTTCAGAAGGTAACGCCGCAATGAACTCGGGAGCGTTGCTACTCCATTTACGGAGCTCGAATTGAGCACAACCTAGTAGCTGAATAAGCTCATCTTTAAGTTTTAGCGCCTGACCGATAGATGGCGCTCCTGCTATGATATCATCCATGAATGTGTCATGACGTATAATTTCAGCTGCTTGAGGATACTCAGAGCCGTGATCGACCGCAAGTTGGTGCAAAGTACGAATGGCTAAGTAAGGTGAACTTGTCACGCCGTACGTTACGGTATTAAGTTCGTATTCGCACACGGGATCAGAGGGAGAATCTCTCCACAGCAGGTGCTGCCACACTCTATCAGCTGGACGTAAATTTATGTTACGATACATTTTTGAAATATCTGAAGTAAATACCACTGCGTGAAGGCGAAACTTTGTAACTACATCTATTATGTCATTTTGAAGCTTAGGGCCAGTATACACACAGTCGTTCAAAGACTTTTCGTTCGTGGTTTTTGCGCTTGCATCAAAAACGACACGAAGCTTAGTGGTAGTACTCTCAGGGCGGAAAACACAATGATGCGGTATCACAAATTTGCCTGAACCAAGGGTTACAGGTTGCATATGCCCTAAGTTAGAGTACTCGCGCATAAAGTCGCCATAATCGGCTTTTAAATTAATATTACGCTCAAACCGTTTTTCGAGTTTGAATAAACGTGATTTTGCCATATCATAAGAGTCACCGAGATCGGTGAACGATTCTTTTAGTAATAATGGAACTACGTATCGACCGTCAGGTTCACGGGACACTAGAGTAGAGTACAACTCTTCGCATTTGACATCCTCGGGATTCGAAACGACTATAATCGGTGGCTCTTCGACCTCCCAAAACCGCTTGACCACGTCGTCTAGGACGCGAGTGGAAGCGACGAGGGAAGAGACCGAAGGCGGAGGGTGACAATTACTATCAACTCTGCCAGTGAGTACCCACCCGAAGACACTATGTAAGGCGACCGGCAAACCCGGGCCTATTTCTAAGCGTTGGCCATCATATATTTTATGAAATAGTTCCGCGCCTAATAACAAATCGACGTCGGTTGGTTTATCAAAACACTTGTCCGCCAATACTAAGTGTTTGAAATTCGTACGTACATGAGAAGGTAATTCAACAACAGGCATTTTATTCGTCAACTTATTCATAACAATCGAATTAATAACGAAGCTTGGGTTTTCAGAGTCCGTCGGCATCAAAGTGCATGAAGTCTCACCCTTTACTTGGTGAACAACGTTGTCGCCCAAACCTGCTACAGTAAGATTACAGCGCCATATAGGCACACCTAAACGTTGAGCGAGTGATGACGTCATAAAACAATCCTGAGCTCCGCTATCAATGAGCGCGCGGGCGACGATGGGTTGAGCGGCGAAACCGCAACCGCGAACACGCACGGCGCACGTACCGAGCAAAACAAGAGTTCGACTATGACCAACGTGAGCGGCAGTCGACGCGGAACTCACACTGGGTATCTGGTCAGCATTAGCCGTAACCTCGGTGGCGCTACACGGAACCGCGACAGTGGAGTCGTTGTCGTGAAGCAAACTATGATGTCGCTCACCACAAGTTGAGCACGTACTTTTTGAAAAACACTTATTTACATTATGGTATTGGCGTAAGCAGTTTACACAAACATTTTTGACTGACATTAATCGGTACTTTTCGGAAATGTTAAGTTCTCGAAACTTAGAACATTTAAAAAGTGCATGATGTTGACCGCAACACGGACAGACAGCTGATTTATTTGCAGCGTTAGCAGTCGACGGGTTAAACGGCAACGATGTTGCTTGATAATTATTCCTGTTACGCGTACCGGTTGTGCGCACAGGAATTGTATTTAGTTGTTTCTGCTTCGAGCCAGAACCGGAAAAAGTACCCGATTGACTGACCTCCATTACTTTGACATAACCTTGCAAAAAGTCTAACAAATCAGTAAATGTAGGCATTTGTTTTTCATTATGCAATTCAAAACGTTTACGAGTATCAGCATCTAAAATACGTGAAGCTAAATAAAATAAAAGAAACTCGTCCAGGTTTTTAATTTTCATCGCCTTAAGGGCATTGACCGTTTCATTCAAAACATTTGCTAAGTTACGTAACTCGTGAAAATTACCAGACCTTAAAGGTGAAAAGTTGACAATTTTGTCTAAATACGTAGCGGCCAAGATTCGCTTATTTTGGAACCGCTCAATAAGAGCTTGAAATACAATTTGGTAATTATCAGACGTAACAGGCACTCCCTTCGCTATCGATAACGCTGAACCAGAAAGACAGGATAATAAATAGTGAAACTTTTCGATCGAACTAATATTATTATTATCATGTACTAGCGACGAGAAGGTATCGAAGAACGTTTGCCAGTATTCAATATTACCATCGAACTTCGGTAATTCAAGATTCGGTAAGCGCGTTTGTGCGATCGGTTTTGCAGAATGATAAGAAAGACCGGACGACATGCTCGGTTCAGACTCGTAATCGAGCCGGGCCGAGCCGAGAATGGGCGCGCGGCTAGCGTCAGAGGCTGACTTTGCAGCGCTGACAGCGTAAAATAATTCATCAAACGCGATCACAGCCTTCATGTCAATTACTTCATCTGGCTTTAGTTTTAATTTTAAATCGTTGATTTGAGACGTATAATCTAAATACTCTTTACGTAATAAATCAATGCGCTTATACCTTGCTTCGAACTGAGAGGCTGAACTCTTGTCAGTTTGTATTTGTTTAGACAAATCAAACAAAATTTGTATATCTCGAAACGCGTACTCACGTTGAGTAGTAAGCAATTTTAGTTGTCTCTCAACTTCAGACTTTGATGGGTTTGTCATAGTGATTATTTAACTAGATAAGTATCTAAACGAAAACAAAAAGTATTTGTTATTGAAATGTAGTACTACGTAAGTAGGTAGGTACGTATATTACGTTTGAACACTTTGAACCCACTACGTAGGTACCTATGTATTAATGGAAACGACGTCCTAATAAACCCGTAATTACCTTGACCTACAATATATTTATGATTGTATGGAAGGTATATAATAATATAAGTATGTACGTTAGCCGTGGAACGAAATAACCTGATTTTGTTAGGAATGTAGTTTCTTCGAACAAAATTATCTATCTACCTTATATTTTTCACTTCGTTTAAAAAGTTAGAAATTATGATTAATGATCATATAATTTAGTTAGAAAACGCAATTAAACGAAAGAAAAAGGCTTATTAGCAATGAACAACTGTAGTTTTGGAGTTTTCTATTGAAATTGAACCCAAAATCCGTAGGTTATTCGCGCTCGAAAGGACCACTTTATAAATGGCGGCAAACCGCCGGGATGATTTTGCTTTGAGAATTAGAAGGTGGAAGCGCAGAGAATATATGCCTGGCTCACCGGGAAAGGGTAGATAGGTAGATAATGTGAAGAACTCACGTATTTGCTCGGCTTCGAAGGCGCGACCCGCCGATGTTGTATGTCTTCGGTGCACCGTCCACGTGCTTGATTTCTTGTTTGTTAAATAGCACTAATTCACATGAATGGGGAAACACTTGAGGGTCGACCCGTCCACACACAGTTAATATATAGAAAAACTAGTACTTTACATTAGATTTAGTTTAAAATTCAGGGAACGCCACGCGAGCGTTGTCGTCACGGCCGAGGTTTATTAAGAAGTCCTCTTCAACGCCATTGGTCGATTTTTCTATGATCGACGCTTGAAACCTTCTCTGATTGGCCGTTGCTTGGCGCCATGAGTTCAATGAAGGAATTTTAAGGAAAGGGAGGGAAAATAAGGAAGGCAAGCCAGAACAGTGAATATTCATTCGTATAGTAGGAAGAAGGATGAAATAATAGTAACAATTTAAAACATTTATTTATACAAAGAATTATATTTAAAACATTAATTTATACAAAGAATCTCGCTTTTAGGCGGGCTAACTGTGCTCGAGTGGAAGGGACGCGTGCCTTTCACTTTTTATGTCTGTCTCTCTCGCTCTTAGGCGGGCTAACCATGCCCGAGTGGAAGGGACGCGTGCCTCTCACTCGCTCTCATTGTGAGCGCATAACGTGAGCGGAGCGTAACGCAGTTTCTTGAAGTGTCACCCGGCAAACCAATTTATAAGACGTTGTCACGTCAATAATTATATAATAATAATAATATACCGCGATGAAATCCGTTATAAAGTAGTTTTATTTCAATGATCATAATCATTAGCCTGTTTAAATCCATAGCTTCCTTCTCCTAAAAACTCCACTCTACACTATTTGCGGCTTTTTTCAGCTCTTACCAGCCGTACCAACCACCTTTCAGAGGTAATAGTAAGCCCTTTGTAGGTATAAGTACTTAAGCTAAAGTGGCAGTGGTAAAATCTAAAATAAACCGCAATAAAATCCGTTAATAAATGTGGTTTTATTTTATTGAACAGTAGTTATAAAGTTTTAACACATATTATTGTGCATCGAAATATAAATCAGAAATCATAGTTTTCTAAATAAATTGTTAGCTAGTAGTAGAACAACTGTTTATCAGTTAAACATTTGTTTAGAATTTGGTTCAGTTTGACTACGAAGATTGGAAAAAAGGGTTTTTGGATTATTCGTGACGGTTCATATTCACAAATACTCAATATCATCTGCTTCTAAATTAGACTTGGGTCGTTTTCATAGCAAAGATATTACGATGAAACCTTCAATTTAAACCTAGTAAAGAATGGTTTGATGATAATGAAATCAAGACAGGACCATTATAGGAAAAATATTGGCAGTTAAAGGGACTTCAAAACTTAGAACTTTTAAAATTTGAAATTTCATATTGTTTAATTTTTTTTGCCCATATCTACTTATCTATTATTAAGGACAGGACACACAAAATGAAAAGATAAAAAACATAGTATTTTCTTAGATTTACGCGAATATCACTCGTTGAAATAAAACTACTTTTTAACGGATTTTATCGCGGTTTATTTTAGATAAAAAAATAAAAAAAACCCATTAAAAAGTAGTTTCATTTCAATGATAAAAAACAAATAATAATAATTATTGTATCTGGTCTTTTCCCTTGTTCTGTGTATTATGTTAGACTGTAAATCTTTGCTTCTCTCTCTCTTTTTCTATTGTTATGTTAAAGAAAACTTGCCGCATGATATTTAAGTTAATTTATTCAACTAAGTTAGGCCAGTAAACTTTTTCGCTGCCTACAAGTTACTGGTTTCTATAAAAATCACCTTCTCAAAATTAGTTAAACCATTGCCCACGCAAATTAGTTTGCACGAACACAAAATTCAAACAAGTCAGAACTCCGTCATTAAGTATTGAAGTTAAAATCGGATGTTAAAGTTTCCAAGTCTTGCTAATTAGTTTGCCTTTAGCATAGATACTGCTGATTAAATAAAACTCATTGAAAACAGAAAATGTGCAAGAACACCAAGATTTTTTTGTAGGTTTTCAGATTGCAATTTTTAATTTACTATAATGGTGTGTAAAAATAAAAAAATTCTTGGACGCCTACCTTAGATAGTAACTATCTCGATATCTTCAGCTTTTATAAAATTTATAAAACCATTCTATTTTCTTAGGCGTTATGATGCTATAAGTTTTACGTAGTCTTTTGATAATAGATTAGTTATAGTAATTAATTTGGTTAATTAAAATTATTTGGTTAATGTATTGATTATTGTGTATATTTTAATATACCTATGTTTTTTTAATTTATTTTAATTTTTTTTATTTTAATTTAATTATAAGCAGTAACAAATGGTAATATGTACCTAGTATAGAATTAAATATTGTGATTTTTAAAGTATTAGATTATCTTGCTATCCTGACAGATTATTAAGTAATTTGGAGACATAGAATATCTACAAGTAGTTACAGCAGGTAACAATAACAAATCAAGTTTAGCGAAAATTCTTTATACACCCCGTTACGGGGAAGTATATATGCTCTACATTTAGTTGTTTCAATTTTATTCTTTGACTTGGCGAAGGCACTCCCATGCCGTCATTTGTTTTGAAACTTTTGCTGCCTCAAAAACAGTAATTACCTGAATTCGGTTAATTAAACAATTCAGTAGCCACTCGCTATATACATATCTTTTTTTTATTAATTTGAAATTGAAATTAAACATTTGTTAATTTTAATTTAAAAATCATAGGTAATACACTGGTAATTAAGTTTACTTGTAATTAAATGGTGGTAGGCTTCAGCCGTGGTTGTGACCACTCCCCAGACAAAGCCGCACCGCCAAGCGGCCTCGCCGTGTTCCGGTGCGATGTCTAGTGACACCGTTCAAGAGGGTGGGTCGAAATTGTTGCTCCTTTATGTTTTCTAACCATATGGAGCATCATTCCACTACCTTCTCATCGAAATTCATTTGTAACCACGAATGAATCGGTATAGTGGACAGGCGCGTCCTATCTTAGACTACATAATTGCTTAACATCAGGCAAGTTGTAGTCAAAAAAAGATTTAAAAAAAATACGCCGTTATTGTTAATAAACACGGATGGTCTTAAAACTAGCGTTTGTATCACATTTTCTTAAATAATAAAATTTTATTATTTTAAGATAACCTGGGTGTAGCACCCATAATACATTGTGGGATCTTTAAAAGGGTTTCCCCTCGAAAAAAAGGTAGGTACGGTCTGCGAGATCTAATCTAAGCAAGTCGAGAATGTCGAAATCAGTGATCAATCTGTTTTCAAATCAAATAATTATATTAATATTCTTATTCTTTATGGTAATCATCTTTATTGAAGAAATTTATATCATATAACTGTAAATGCACAATACTTCTATATTATTTCTGAGGTTTTACTTATAATATAAGAAAAAAATATATATACTAATTCTAAATTTCTATCTTACAAAATAGATAAGGCGTCATGAAATTCCAATAAATTCAATAAATTCTTTATTGTACACAAAACACTTAAATATACAATTATAAATAGGAAACAATAATGTACACAGGCAAGTTGAAATAAAACTACTTTTTAATGGATTCTATCGCGGTTTATTTTAGATTTTAGATCCCGACGTTTCAAAGTCTTTTCAGACTTCATGTTCACGGGTGGACTGAGGTATTTGACGTCCGAAAATATTAATCACAATTATTACTGACTACCTTCAAACATTAATATTTAAGTTGCGTTCTGATTTAAGCAAACTGAGCTCACAGTGTCTTGAATTCTGAGTTGATTTTGCTTGGGTTTTGGTACAAGTAAATTAAGCACTGGGTCCCAAGCTGGTGGTATATTCCAACCAAATAAAAAAAAATCAACTCAGAATTCAAGACACTGAGCTCAGTTTGCTTAAATCGGAACGCAACTTAAATATTAATGCAAGCAAGCTTAATTCATGTATGATTTTTTTACCAGCAATCCTCTATTAACCAATTCTAACCTCTATCTATATTTATTATAACAAGTAATCCTAAAACAGTGGACATTGGAGTCTCCTTATAAGAATGTAGTGCCTGTAGTAGGAGACTCCGCTCTTTCGTGCAGTTAAGTATAACTACATTTTAGCTTAAATCTAAAGACTAGTAAATTAACTACTTAGTTACTTACTTAGTAGTAGTAACTACTTTATAGTTGCGTCGCGCAAGGGATGCACCGCGGCTCAGGCCGATTGTTAAAAGCAGTATCACTTCAACCCTTTTTAGTGTTTCACTGCTGGGCACGAGTCTTCTCTCAATTATCTTATGAGTTGAGAGAGTTTAGGCCTTAATCCACACACGCTAGCCAAGTGCGGGTTGGTGGATGTCACATGTCTTCGAATGATTAGTTCTTAGACATGCCGGTTTCCTCACGATGTTTTCATTCACCGATATTGAGCAGCGGAGTTGAAACAATTCACACAAGGATGTGTGGGCACGACCAGGATTCGAACCCGTGACCTTATTTTCTAAGGCGAGGCCCGTACCGCTGCGCCACCGCTGCTCAAAAGCAGTATAAACCAGTTTAAACCAAGGAAATAACGCATCGCGCTCTAGGTCGACGACACACCTACACTATTTATGTGCACTCACACATAGACAAAGCTCAACTTAGGCCTCGCGGGCTGTAGTATCCCTACTAATATTAAAAATGCGAAAGTAACTCTGTCTGTCTGTTACGCGTTCCCGCTTAAACTACTGAACCGATTTGTATAAAATTGGGTATGGAGGTAGTTTGAGACCCGTAAAAGGACATAGGATAGTTTTTATTCGACTGCGCAAAAAGAAGGTAATGTTTTGGCGCGATAACCGACATACACGCGGGCGAAGCCGCTGTCGGAAAGCTAGTAACGAATAAAGCTAATAGTCATTCCTACCTCATTTCAAAAACCTTATCTTTATTTAATTCAGTAGAAAGTTTGTTCAAGACAAACAAAGGACATCTCGTACGTCCACTTTTAAGAAGTAGCTTCCGTTTGAAATTCGCTGCGCTCTTTGTGAACTGTTTGAGATCATATTGACTCTGTAAAACGTGGACTTAAGTAAAAAAAAATACTTACCTACTTTACATAAGATTCAACTTACGTAATATTGTATTAAATCATAAAATCATAATTTTAATCATAAAATTAAAACAAATACCTTCTTTATTTGGGATTCACCTCGTGTATTATTGTGTCAAAACGTCGATTTGCATTTTTTTAATCATTAGTTTGTGCACGGGCGATTCTTTATTTAACTTAGCGTTTCGATCGAGTTCCCTAACCGTGGCAAGAAACAGACTGACATTAATCGAAATATCGTTTTCGTAGCTTTATAAAATTCATTAGGCCTTTATACCAACTTCTCCAGGTTGGTAAAAACTTGCTGTGTTTTTTGGCCGAACGTGAATCTGAC
Organism: Meganola albula; assembly: GCA_936450015.1. NCBI lineage: Eukaryota > Metazoa > Arthropoda > Insecta > Lepidoptera > Nolidae > Meganola > Meganola albula. Next base: position 2,148,691 of record OW388155.1, on the reverse strand, counting down.
AACTTTTCCTTACAATTTTAACACAGAGGCAATAGCATCATAATTTATAATGTAAAAATCAGTGTTCTAAACTATGATTCTTAAAAGCACTACTAAGTAGTTAAATAATAAATATCTAAATAATTTAATATCTACAACACCGAATATATTAAAACTTACCTAAGTATGTTAAGATTAATCATTTTTATTTAATATTAAACAAAACAAACTTTGCATGCTTATTTTGAGCCAAAATTTACTGATTGATTCACCTATATTTAATGTACCTGCATTCATTTTACGGATAATGATTTCTTTTTCTTTTTTTTTTCGTTTCCCTGTTATAATATTTTCTTTTTCTTTTTTTTTCGTTTCGCTGTTATAAATGTTATGCATTTAATTATAATGTCAGTGCTAGTTAATTTAGATTTAAAAAAAATGTAATAACTACTGGTTGTCCAAATAAATAAATAAATAAAATAAATAACAAATAAATTCTATTCTATTCAATATTATTGTTCCTAAGTTCACAGGTTCTAGACTGAACCGATAGCAGGAACGTTTGCCTTTACTTTTGAAGTTAGATTTTATTGAACCATCTATGCAATGGATGCAGGTCAGCATTGCCTGTAGCAAAATAACTTTGTATTTGCTGAACATGCAGAATTGTCGTTTCGATATTTAGAACTCTTTACTCAATCCATTTGTTATTAATACCTACCTACTCCGGCTTTACTCAGGTGAAATTAGAATGTTAACTGATTGCTATTGTTAGTTTTAATTTTAGAGACTGTATTTATCTTTTTTACAGATTCACCTCCACTCTCCCATCACCAAGGCACAAAAAAATGCAAACGCGGGTTGCATATTTGCATAGCACAAATCTACGCCCTAATGAATACGCGACACGCCGCAAAATACCTCGTCTCTGCGGCTGTGTGAGTTAACCCTTACATCATCATGGTAAGCTTTTAAGTATTTAAAAAGCTTATTGATACCTTATATTATATTTATATTAAAAATTTTACCAGATCCAATTTCGATGTCTTTTCTAAAGCACTTTAATAACCACTAAGCATAATCTGCGGAAAATTTTACTCTCACTTTGCAAAGTTTGTTTGAGAACGTGCTACGCTACGTTTGCAAATTGTCTATTTGTTGTTTGCCCAAAAATTCAATCATTTGAATTCCTTGAGTGTAGATCGAGAACACACTTGAATTTTTCCTATTTTACTATCCCTTTACAAATATTAGTACATCCATACTGTTGGAACACGCAGGACAAAATTCATATTCCACACGTTTACGAGTAACACAAATACGAAAAAGTCACGTCATTATTTACATTTCCAAATACCAAAAGTGTATTTTGGAGTTCAGGAAATAGAACATACAAAGCTATTAAAGGTACTTTGCATAATTTTATTGAAAAGTTTGTTCAAAACGTTGTGCACACAAACACGATAGATTCACACCACTGCATTATTAACATTTTCAAATACCAAAAGTGTATATAGATTAAATTAAGTTGTTGAAGTTACTTTGGACAATTTTGTTGAAACTTGGTGTAAAGAATGTGGTGCAAGTTTCATCAATGTTATAGACAACGTGCATTTTGTTTTAAAGTTAATGTTTTAAAAGGCAGGTGTTGTTAGAAAGTAATCTGAAGTTTAAGATTGTGAAACAACATTACTTAATTCTGAACAAATTTGTTGTCTTAATGCGTTAATCCATTATGGAGTTCCTACTTTTAAGGTAAAGTAAGATATCGGAGAGAGGTAAACGAAATTTGTTCTAGCTAATAATAATTATCATTTTGAGAGTGGTGATAGGTACCTAAGTTAATAGGTACTATTAGCGACTGGTTGTGCAGAGAAAGGTGGAGGGAACCAGATTACGCAGGCAGATCAACTATGCGCTGGATAAAATCCGCCACGAAAATCAGCTTACATGATTGTGCCGGACCGTCTATCAATAGACACAGATGGCGAGTGAGCGCGGAGAGCTGTGTCCGCCTTTACAACCGATGTGGATGATCCAATGCGACCACGACCACCCTGACAAGAGTGGAACGACAAAGAACGAAACCTAAGTTGAATATAAAGTTTAAAAGTTTTGCTTTGGAGGTCGCAGCTCTTGAAGACTATTATGAATATACACCATGCAGGTCAAGTGACGATTTACGTAAAGATCCTAGTGTTATGACTGAAGGATCGGGTGGTAGAGGCCCTCCAGTGTACAGGGAAGATTTTTCGGCCATACGAGGTGTGATGCCCTGCGGTCCCAAATAACATATACTAATGGTCGGTGAAACTTTGCTTGTATCTTGAGTGAGGTCAGTGTGTGACAAATATAGCCCGTTTTGAGAAGAGCCTACATACAACAATGGAAACGACTGAAATCAATGATAACACAGAAGATCCTAAAGGAGAATCTTAAAATAAACTATCATCAGGCCGACCAGAGAAGATAAATTACATAATTTTATTTTTAAATATTCTGGTACATCAACACACATGGTTATCTAGTCCCAAGCTAAGCAGAGCTTGTGTTATGGAAACCAGATTACTGGTATATACATATAATACTTTTCTTTTGTAAATATATATTTATAATAGACTAGCGGCCCGTCCCAGCTTCGCCCGGGTAGCTTCAGCCCACTCAACAATTTCCATAAAATGTGATAACCATAGCAGCGCCATCTATTGATTACTTACTCAACCCAGTCGAAAGGTATCGACATCTGTTAGAATCATTTGGAGTTAACAGATAATTGTGACTGTCAAATAATAACAGACAAATAATTAGCAATAAATTAAAATTGCGACTATAATTTAAGATTTAAACTATCCTATCTCTCAAGTTGGATCTAACTGCACATGGTGTGCGAATTTTATTATAATCGGTTAAGTGGTTTAGGAGTCCATTGAGGACAAACATTGTGACACGAGATTTATATATATTAAGATATTTACACCCAGACTCGACACAAACACAAATGTTCATCACTAATGTTTGTCTCGGGTAGGAATCACCCACGACCTGCGGCGTGAAAAGCAAGTATCTTACCGACCACGCCACCGGCCCGTTTAAATTACTTCCTAGTTCAAAAATGTAATGACTAAAAATAACGCCTGCTCTTTTTTGATTCGTTTAAAATACACGGCATTTTATTACAAGATACTTTTATCCTTTGTCAATGAAAATGATGTAACAACAAAAAATGCAAAACTATATTCTAAAACCTTTGAACAAATTGCTCCATTGAGTATTTTTCCAATAGGACTCGGTTCGTCCCGACACACAAATGGTTTTAATCTAAGGCGATTAACATTTCTTTGAGAATTCAATTCAACGGATAGTGGCGACCTACTTTAGTTATATTGAGGTTGCCTTAATAGCAAAGAGGAATGAAGACAATCTTTTATTTGTCCGTTAGTTAAATAAATTAAAAATATTGGTAACATATTTTTAATTTTTTGTGATTCAAGATTACAGCGATACGCCTAAGCGAGGGAAATTTCAAATGACGTCACACTTACTTAAGTTTTTTTACCTCTGTATGATGCAGGTAGTGCATTCCCACTCCACAACTTTAATGCGTTGCATCTTAATATTGTTTCATTTCAATGATAAAACAAAAAATACATGTCTTACATTTTTTTTATAATGTTACTGACGGACTAATTAAAATCTTAACTAACTTCCACGCAACTATGCGTATGAGGTGCGCGTCCCTGGTGCGCAGAGTAAGAGCCAGCTCCAATGCCGTCCTGGCGATGATTGCAGATCGTGTGGACTGCCACTATATCCGGCACTGCTGTGGCAGACATGTCATATGCAGTGCTGGGTAGAGCGACGGTCATTTATATATAATTTACATTTTATTTATTTTTTCATTATTTATTTCTAATTGTATGGGTTCATTGTTACCTGAATTAAATGAATTTTAATTTTTAAAGTGCCGATTTTTCGGACCTTTTTGTCATCCCTATTAATTGAATTTAAATAAAAAATCAGAATATTAAAAGCCGATTATTTAATTTAAGTAAAAATCACCCTAGAGGGACTCTAATCTCATCAGCGTTGTTATTTATTTATTTGATAAGGAAAACCAACAGCTTATAACAAATTGAAAAAAATTGCTAAATAAACAACAGTAAGCCAATAATAGGTTTTGAATAGCAGTTAAGTAATGTTATAATTAAATCATAAAAAAATCATTTATAATATAAATGATTTTTTATGATTTATTTATAAGCTTTTCTTTTCTTTTCACAAATAGAATAGGATAAAACTTAAATCTAAAATTTTCTTAAAATTTAAAGATTTATTTTGCTCTCAGCTTTACTAGAATGGTTAACTATCTTGATCTTCGCCCGGAGGCCTCCAAATATATTACGTTTGTAAATCACACTAACGGATGTGTGATGAAAAAGTTGGATTTAGTTTAGGAAATGAGAATATTTTCCAATTTCGCTGGTTACATTTTTTCGCTTATATTATTATGGAACACCCTTTAAATTAGATTTATACGTATCATCGTGTCGTAAACCCTTTTACTGTCCCACTACTGGGCACGGGTCTTCTCTAAACTATATTTGTTTAGTGAGTTTAGGCCTTAATCCACACACGCTGGCCAAGTGCGGGTTGGTGGATGTCACATGTCCTCGAATGATTAGTTCTTCAACATCTGATGTTTCCTAACGATTTTTTTATATACTTCAATAGGCTAGCGCTTGACTATAACTTGTCTGATGATGTGGTCTACGATGAAACGCGCCAACCCTGTATACCGATTCACTCGTGATTACGAATGATTATCGAGAAGCTGGCAGTGGAATGAGCCTCCTTAATGTTAGTAACCTTAAAGGAGCAACAATTCCGACCCACCCTCTCTGCATGGTGTCACCAGACATCGCACCGGAACATGGCAAGGCCGCTAAGCGGTGCGGCTTTGTCTGGTGGGTTGTCACTTACCACAGCTGAAGCCTACCACCAGTTAATTGTCACCTGATTTACACCACCCGGGGACCAGGTGTGGGGATCCAATTAAAGGTATTGTGTTTTACTTCACCGATATTGAGTAGCGGCGATGAAACAATTCACACAAAGATGTGTAAGTACGATTGGGTATAGAACCTGCAACCTTATATTTCTAAGGCGAGACTCGTACCGATGCGCCAGCGCTGCTCTTCTGATTGATTTATACGCAGAATGTTATTATAATATAATGTATGGAAGGTTTAAACATGGCTTATAAATACAGGACTTTTAGAGCTCTTTAGGCATGCCTTTTTTTCGAGGGGAAATGCTTTACGCATCGCCTCGCCCTGAATGGGCATAAGGCGAGAGGAATGTGGGACCCCCGTATTTGGCCAGGGCGAGCGAGACCTCGTTGGGTCTCCAGCTACAAGCGGCCGAGCCCGGTTAGAAGGTGTCAGTGGAATGAGGCTCCATATGGTTAGACACCATAAAGGAGCAGCACTCCCGACCCACCTTCTTAAATGGTGTCACCAGACATTGCACCGGAACACTGCAAAGCCGCTGGGCGGTGCGGCTTTGTCTGGTTAGTCGCCCAAAAAGGTTTCATGTACTTAATTCAATACTTCTTGTATGTTTAATAACATTTTGAGTCATCCCTATTGAAATGCTGACATAAAAGCACACACAATGGCCCTAAAGATTTCCAATACTACATTAAATAAACGTTTGCATAATGCCTTGGTAGTCATAACAATGATAATATTTTGACTATATTAACTTTCACACAATAGACACGTTTTCGAGGGCTTATGCATTACATAAGCTGCATAAACCTTCGTCGTTAAAATATTTTGGTTTGAAGGGATTTTATGTAATTTTAAGTAGTTATTACTGTTAGTGCAGATTAATTTTGACAAAAACTACTAACGCTTCGTAAACTCAAATTTAAAATCTTATAGTTCTACTAGCGGCCCGCCCCAACTTAGCCCTGATAGCTTCAGCCCACTCAACAATTTACAAAAATATCAACAGAAAAAACCGACTTCATGGATGCCATTCTCAGAACTAAACCAAACTGAAATGGGACCACACGGGAAGCATCAGCTAAAAATTCAATTAAAAAAAAAATTATCAAAATCGGTTCACCCATTCGAAAGTTCTGAGGTAACAAAAATAAAAACCTTCTCCTTTTAGAAGTCGGTAAATAAAGAAAAATAAATAAAGAACCGTTCAACCGATTTTGTGCAAACTTCACATAAACCATTTACTAAATAGTCCGAACAATTCCCAAACATTTGGTTTAAATAGGTAAGCCCGTTTTTGAGTTATAAAATTACAACGAAAAGTGGCATTGATTTGTATTGATTTGACGGGCCGGTGGCGTGGTCGGTAAGATACTTGCTTCTCACGCCGCAGGTCGTGGGTTCGATTCCCACCCGAGACAAACATTTCTTTAAATATGTCTGTTTGTCTGGTGTCTGGGTGTAATTATCTATATTTAAGTATATATTTACAAAAGAAAAAGTATTATATGTATAGTATATACCAGTTATCTGGTTTCCATAACACAAGCTCTGCTTAGCTTGGGACCAGATGACCGTGTGTGTTAATGTGTAATAAAAAATAAAATAAAAAAAATATACATAGATAATTTATCATTAATAAATTCATCTACGCTGTAGTAGGTTTTTGTCAACAGTAGAAATGTAAATTTATTAAAAGCACTAGTGGCCCGCTGCGGTTACGCACGGGTAGATATCGGTACCTATTAGACAAAATTTCTAATCATCATACATTTTATCACACTCTTGGCATACTTTCCATGCTCAGAACACTCAATCAAAACGTTTGTATGGGATTTTTCCCATAAAGGCTGTTTTTAGGGAATTCCCGGCAATTATTCGATTTTTTCTCACCTTTTAAACCTTCCCTAGACCTCCACGAACATTTCAATAACCAATATAAGATAAATCTATTCAGCCTTTCTCGAGTTTTAGCGAGACTAACGAACAGCAATTGATTTTTATATATAGATTTACATTGTGTATACATGTGGTCGGTAAGATGCTTGCTTTTCACGACGTAAGTCGTGGGTTTGATTCCCACCCAAGTCAAACATTTGTGTGATAAACATGTCTGTTTGTATTGAGTCTGGGTGTTATTATCTATATCTAACTATTATTTACAAAAGAAAACTATTTTAAGTAGTATATTAACAGTTATCTGGTTTCCATAGTACAAGCTCTGCTTAGTTTGGGATCAGATGATCGTGTGTGTTAACGCTCTACTGTTATTATTATTGTTATTATTATTATTTTAGTTCAATTGGTACTTTATTAAAAATATTAAGTGACCAGCCCACAGCCACATTAACTTAGCTGTCTTATGGCCTATCTGTCTTTTACACCAGTTTATCGCTGAAACTCGACATTGAGGAATCTTTCTTGACGTTTGATGCCAAGGATACTGCGCTTCAATTGTTCTTTGGATCTCTCCAATAACTAATGGTTGGTGATAATATTTGGGTAATATTTGTTTTTTTTTCATAGTATATACAAACAAATTAAGCAGGTTTGATCTTTTGGCAACCTTGGCGCCTGGCGTCACACTGTGGGAATATGGACATTGCTGAAAATCAGTGCTGTGGGTCACCTCTAGTAGGCACTCACAGCGTTTACTGAGCAATGTCCATGTTTGACACTGATGGGTCACACTTACTCTTTGTTTTTTATTTTATTTTCCCATTTGTGTTTTTTTTTCCCTTTCTATGTGTGTTTATCATTTGATTTTGCGTGTCCTGTCTATGTCAAATAAATGTTTTTAACTTTCTTTCTTTTCTTTCTTTGGCAAATCTTGAGTTGGGATTTCTGTATCTCGGTCAAAGCCAAGTCTGTAAATGTAGAACTATGGAAGAAACTTTTTCTAAATGAAGTGCACAAGTAAATAAACGGTGAAAAAGCTTTTTGTCAAAAACAATATACTCAAAATGTTCTGGGCTATTTTGGAGAAATCTCTTTTATAAAAAAATGTAATCCTTATACACAGTACCTATATCTAAATAAACATTAATTAAAAATTGACATGAAAATTAATAAAATTGGTTAAAATTAGTCTGAATTTAAACCACACAATTATTATAACCGCAGATGTCAATATGTAACCACAAAATTGTTTAGTTTAGAATCGTGATAAAATCAGCAGTTGGGCATAAATAAGTGGCTTGGGTTTAAATTTTAGTCACGAAATTCTATTTTGTAAAATACATATTTTAATCTGATAGTGTTACCAAGTATCGAATAAATTATTCAACCTTTTTTAAATCGATTGCTAAATCTACACCGCAAGTACCTACTACCCGTGCGCAATAAGTTGAGACCTGTGTTTCTGGGGGCTGAGTTACCTTTGTCCGTGGGTTTACACCTTTAATTGAATCTCCACACGTGATCCCCGGGTAGTTCAAATCAGGTGACAATTAACTGGTGGTAGGTTCCGTGGTTAGTGACCACCCACGAGACAAAGCCGCACCGCCAAGTGGCCTTGCCGTGTTCCGGTGCGATGTCTGGTGACACCATGCAGAGAGGGTGGATCGGAATTGTTGCTCCTTTAAGGTTACTAACCTTAAGTAGGCTCATTCCACTACTACCTTCTCGCCGATAATCATTCGTAATCATGAGTGAATCGGTATAATGAGTTGGCGCGTGCCATCGTAGACTACATCATTGCTTAACATCAGGCTAGTTGGAGTCAAGCGCCAGCCTATCGAAAAATAAAAAATTAAAAAAAGGCCATAGACGCATGGTTGTACTGAGCACAAAAAATATCATTATATCATTGTATTTAAAAATCATATTATATTAGTCTATGGTAATTATGGTGTCTTTTATATTCTGCCGTTTCCGGCATATAATTATTTGTAGATTGAATTTAGATATGTTTTCTATTTTTGGTTTTCCTATCTTATTTCAAAATATTGTAACATTTTATGTTCCTTTCTTCAGTTTTCTTTTAGTTTTTTTTTAAATTTCATAACATATTTTACATGCTACCTCTTAACTTTACGCATGCTGTGACACCAATAGGCCGATCGTTTAACTCGCGTATCGCTTATCGCCAAGATTCTGACTCCTCAAGCTGCACAGACAGTGATGATGATTCAAGCGATATAGATATTAGTGACGAATAGCCTTACATTACTTTTATCTGTGGGTAAATAGTTCTTTACGAGATTTAATTAATGTTAACGGTTGGCATATAGAAATGTTATGTATTTAGTTGAATTATTGTACTTCTTCTTCTTGGTCGTATCCTCATGACTGAGGGACGTGATTGTGGTGCGTAATCTGTTCAACCACCCTTCTCCAGCAAACCCTATCTTGCGCCATTCCGATGGCCCGTTGTAATGTGGTTATTATGAATTTTTGTTAACATCACTTAATTAAGATTTAGATCTTGAATGTAATAACTATTGGTTGTAATTAACTAAAAAATAAATTAACGAAGTCTCAAAAGACTGAAACGTCGCGTCGGGATAAGAAAATTCGTTATATAACAGTTTTATGTCATGTCATAATATACCATTTAATTACATTTACTGTTTATTTAAAGTGGTCCATTCTCTCTAAGTACTACTAATTTGATAGGCAACGTTAATTATTCTAGTCTTCTGTCGAGTCAATATTCATTACTATGTTAGGTACATTTAGGATAGCCAGATTTATCATACTAGTCTTGTTCCCGGAATCCAGCCATTAGTATTCAAACCGGCCCCACTTCCTAGACTTTAACAAATCTCCATATGAATAGGCTTATCTTGCGGAGGTTACAGCGGCTGAATACACAACCGGCCAAATATTTGCTTAACAACTAAGATTAGAGTTTGGTTGCAGTTAATACTGACCAAACATTCTAGATATTCTAGATAGATCTATTTAAATTTAACTTTGGGGATGATCAGCTATACCAAAATGCAAATACAGCAATAAAATATAATAAAATTATGGTGTCATATTGTGCATTGGTATAATTATGTAATTTCGCCTAAAACTTCGTCAATTATTACCACCATCATTTCCCTTGCCTTTTCCCAATAATCTATTGGTGTCGGCTCCCAGTCTAACCTGATGCGGCTAGCTACATAGACGAGGGACAGCCATCAGACTTCGAAATTCATAAGGAACCAGTAGCCATATGGTTAGATCAGGTGTCAGATTATATTAGGCTTCTGACTACCTATAAAGACTGTCATAGATGTTATAAGTGAAAACTGGGACCGACGGCTTAAAGTTCTCTCTTAAGCACGGAGGGTTGTCCCTCAGCCAACCACACACCGAAATAAATCTATGTTGTTACAAAAATATATCTCGGGGCGAAAATCGAACTCACGGCCTCCCGGGCTCACTACAGCCCAATCGGGCTCCACCGCGTGCAAGCTTAGCAAAGTTTGTGTCACGGAATGGAAAACAATATAAATTGAAAATTACAATATAATATTGAATATTTATGTTAAAGTTTCAAGTGAGATTCAATTTTTACTAAAAACTTCAAACTTAGTAAATTTTTAGGGTTCCGTAGATCAACAGGAAAAAACGCTACCAATACAGAATCACTCCGTTATCTATCTGACCGTCTGTCACAGTCGATTGGCTCTGAGACTGCTGGACTGGAGTTAAAATTTTATACACATCCTCATCAATCTACAGATGACACAAACATGGATGGGATGGGTTAGTGACGTAGACGTGGTTTAATATAATTTTAATACCGTTAAGGGCAGGTTAGGTGTTTGGGCCAGTTTGGCGTCTGGCAATACACAGTGAGAATGTGGGCAGACTGTAGGATTTGGATATTACTGAAAATCAGTGCTGTGAGTCGCCTCTAGCAGGTACTCGAACAGCGTTTACTGAGCAATGTCCACGTTCGACATTCGACACTGATGGGTCAGACTTTTTGTTTTTTGTTTTTAGTTGTTTTATTTCATATTTTTTTAAATGAATGAACTTGGAACTGGGGGCCAATTATTCCAGTCTTTTCGGAGCAAAAAATCTATGGTAGACGAACAGATGATAACGGAAAACACCATTTTTAGTCACGGGAGAGACTACCAGTTACTCAAAACTATCTACCAGGTCCCCTAATGTAACAAGGACCAATAAACAAACGAAAATAAAATAGCAGCCCTAATCACTGACCCTTACCTGCGTTTTGCTTACTTTAGTCACACACATCGGTAGAGCACACGAAAACTAAATGCTCTATTTTAAAAATAATAATAATAATTTTCACACATAGGTACACACATCGCCATCTAGTCCTAAACTAAGCAACTATATTTGCTTATGTTTTTTGAACATACATACATGTTATAGATAAGTTACACTCAGACACGTATCAAATCACGACCTTCGGCGTAGTAGTCAGGGCCACTAACCACTAGGCCACCAGGCCAATCAATATTACGTATACAGAATTGGATAGATTTTATAAGTTCTTGAAAAATACGGAATCCCCTGGTTTCAGTCCATTTAGCATTTGATTGGCTTTTAAAAATAACATCTGGCTTATTTATTTTCTAACAAACAAGATCTATAAATTAAAAAATATCTTTTGTCTGATTACCTTGCTTCGCTGACGGTTCAAATTATCGGGATGAATGCTATCACAAGTAACATCCAACCATCAGTTTGGGCAACAGCTTGCTACTTTTGGTTAGGCGCTGCGACATCTATAATAATATTATAAAGCTGGAGACTTTGTTTGCTTAAACGCGCTATTACTCAGAGACTACGGGTGCGATTTGAAATAATCTTGCACTGTGAGATAAACCATTTATTGAGAAAGTCTTTAGGTTACTTTTTATCTCACAGCCGAGCATAATATAAAATGCGCGTCACCTGAGCGAAGCGACTGCTTTCGTCTCACGGAACCCGTTTATACGCCAACCAATTCGGTCTTAAAAAGGTTTTATCATAGTTATTATAGTGACCTTTCTCACTAGCACTGAAAAGTCAATAAAATAAGTGGCCGAGAGGGTTCGTGTAAAGTATACGTTGAATTATTCAACCACGTCTGCTCTTCACTTTGCTAAATGAAATAAATTACCATTTATACGTTTAACACAGATCTAGGTGTTTTTACATTGTCAATTTGTAGGACTATTGTTGATACTTTTGATTAAATTTTTCATTATTATTATTAAAAAGTCGGTTTATTTATTTATTTATAGGTACTGTTAAAGATTTCCAGTCTGAATGAGTCAGCAGATCGAGCGGTTAAAAGCGCTGTTTTGCCATACATTACCCGTGGTGCTTATTCCATTTTCATAAGGCAATTTTAAACCTTTCTTTCTTCTGTATGCTGTTTCCCGTTTTTCCTGGAGGGAAGTGGACAATGTAAGTTTCCAACTTCTCCTATTATCTTTTTACTTCCTTTCTTCCTTCCTACCTTTACTCATATTAACGCGAAAAATTGTAATAAAATGTGTACACACACAAATCTTGAAACAAAAATGAAACACGTTTTTTATATTTCCAAAACTAAGTGTATAAAATGAGTTTTGTCCAAAAAAAATTGTTCTATAGATCTCAATAATCCTTGGTACGATTCACTCCTAATTTGGTACACATAAACCCTTAAAGCAATAATGTAATAATAATATACGTGTTTTTTTTTTCAATCTACCCCCAGGAACTGTGTTAAGATAAGATCTGTTCAAAAAAATTAGTTTTATCGATATTTTAGTTATTCTACACAATTAAAGTCTGGAACAGCACTAAGGCTAATTTTATTTATTTATATTAGGAGGGCTAACAGACACTTATCTTTTTATAGTAAGCAAATTTGGTTAACAATTTAGCTTATTACAAGCCCACACAGATTACTAATTTAGTTAAAGCAAAAAAAGAAGAAAATAATAAAAGTTTCTTTAAATAAAGTCATAATAGTTATATTTTTTAGTTCAGGTTCTATCAAAAGTCGAAAAGTTGTAGTTTTTACAACTAAAGGTTCGCAGTTTGGAAACCGGCTTATAGCTTATGGACTGGTTTGATGCTTATCATCTAAAAACTCAAACTCAATCATGCGCTGTGTTATTGTTTTCGTACTAACCGTGTTTCGCAATAACTCGTTTTGATCTTAATACCACGCAGACTAAGCCGAGGGCGGAAGCTATTTGGGAATAAATACCTTTTATAGTTAAATTGCATCACACAATTTGTCCAGGGTGGGTATCGAACGACCTCCGGCTGTTTTAATTATACTTTTTTTAAGCTCACATACTAAAATTATTAAATTTATTAAAATGTATAACATAATTGTATACATTATGCAAAACCCAAATTGGAACGTGTTCAATTTTCTTTATTGTTTTCTATTCAAAACACGTCACCTAAGCTCAAACAGTTTTTCATTTCGTAGAAAATTAAAGAAAAATAAAACGAACGCTTATCTACAACGCCCTCTCGCGAGTTTACCACTACTGAATTAATTATGAAGGGACCTTTTTCCAACAATTTGAGACGAAACGTATATCTAAATAAAACAACTTTAACACCGAGTCTCGAACATCTTCTATGAGTACCCAAGACTTCTAGATTCGGATCTCTAGTTGAATTTAAAATGGAAAGGTAGGTACTTTTTAACACAGTTTTTGTTTGGGTGAATCAGTACCCTTAATACGAGTTCAGTAATACGAAAAAAGTTTTCGAATACTATCTTGAACTCATCAAAATGCATGTTTAAATTCAATTTTTTCGTTTAAAACATTAAAAAAAAAATGTAATACTGGAAATTTAATACAAGTGATTGGAATCGGAATACCTAAGTAAAATAGTCTGTAGATTTAGGTGTATTTTAACTTATTACCTTGACAGGTTCATGATAGTATTCCAAAACTTTTTGCGTATTGACACCTCGTACTAAGGGTACAGGCAACTGTTCGAGAAGAACAATTGCCGAGAAGAACAAGAAGAGCAATTCTATTCTGTTGTTCGAGAAGAACAACAGAATAGAATTGCTAGAAGAACATGCTATCTATGTTGAGTCACTAGCAACATTGGACTTGTGAGATTGACAGATTATTTTGTATCTACTATGACAACGAATAGGCTACTATTCACAAAAACATTCATTTTAGGAGCAATGTTTGTTTCCACAAAACTTTTACTAATTGACAACAAAGATTACTCTACTCTCTCATCTACCGTTTACTAACGAAACTGTTTAGTTGCAAACTTGTTTTTGCACTTGTATCACCTGGCCCGTACTTAAGGACAACGGTACTGAAAATCCAGCTGTAGCAAATCCCGCAGCCCAGTACAATAGCATTTTTAGTGGTGTAATATAGTTTAGAGTCGGCATAAGTGCATACACTCTACGTCTCATAAATGCGTAGATTTTGTGTGCTAGGTGCACCACTTCTGTTAGCCAAGCTCAAATAGAAATCCAAACATATCCTTCATTTTTACAACGGCTTTTCGAATCGAATCTGGAACTCGAATAAAATCCTCATCAAAATTTAACCATAAATTTAGATGTTTTTTTTTAATCTGAAAACATCAGGCAAGTAATAGTCAAGCGCAAGCCTACGCTTGACTATAACTTGCCTGATGTTAAACAATGATGTAGTCTACGATGGAATGCGCCAGCCCAGAATACCGATTCGCTCGTGAATACGAATAATTTTATCGGTGAGAAGACAGAATGAGCCTCCATATGGTTAGAAACCTTAAAGGAGCAACAATTCCGACCCAGCCTCTCTGCATGTCACCAGACATCGCACCGGAACACGACACGGCCGCCTGGCGGTGCGGCTTTGTCTGGTGGGTGGTCATTACCCACAGTAGAAGCCAATATTTAATTTATTACCAGTTATGACGATAAGTTAGTTGCTATGAGGTAATAAACTCACACACACACAAGTTGATGTTACAACATCCCTTTTTTGTCAGGGCTAAAATATTAAGTTACAGACTTCTTACTCAAGCATATACAACAGTTAAGTCACATAAAATCCTAATTCCAAATCCTACCTTGCTTATACCGTCTAGCATATTTTAAAACGAGATTTCACAAACAATTACACCCAAGTAAACGTTCATTCAACACAGCAGGCGGCGTTTAGAGGGTTAAAACGGGTATAAAACAGTATTTCGCTCTCTTACCCTAATGGCACAGTGTGTTTAGCAGTAAATTGAAGTGGCAACACTGTTTTATACTTAAAATTGTAGAAAAAATGAAGTGGCGATGTCTAAAGTGTAGTAAAATGTTAAGTTATAAACCATAATAATATAGTGGGATATTAACACACACGGTCATCTGATCCCAAACTAAGCAGAGCTTGTACTATGGAAACCAGATAACTGGTAACATACTACATATAATACTTTTATTTTGTAAATAAATATACTTAAATATTGATAATTACTCCCAGATACAAGACAAACAGACATATTTTAACAAATGTTTGTCTCGGGTGGGAATCGAACCCACGACCTGCGCAACTGTGGCGTGAAAAGTAAGTATCTTACCGACCACGCCACCGGCCCGCCCCCTCTGCTTTTGTTGTCCTCAATATAGGGACCAGCCATACTGTTTCAGCTTTAATCAGCTTTAGTTCATAGAAAAATTTAAGTTTTCCAGTAGCAATAAAAAAAAATACATTTTATAACATAAAACTATAATTGACAAGAAAAATTCCCAACCCTTGTTAGCGTGTCACAGCTGGGCACGGATCTTCTCTCAACTATCTCTGAGAGAGTTTAGGCCTTAATCCACATACGCTGGCTAAGTGCGGGTTGATGAATTTTGACATGTCCTCGAATGATCAGTTCTTAGACATGCCGGTTTCTTTACCGATATAGAGCAGCGGAGATAAAACAATTTACATATTTTGATTTCGATGTAAGATGGTTGAGAAAAGACCCATGCCCAGCAGTGGGACACTAAAAAGGATTGAAGTGAAGCCCCGAGCAGAAGCTGTTATTTGATAAACATGAAAACCAATGTCCATAATCTGAAATTTTAATTAAACATAGCCAAGTAACAGAGCCTTTGTTGCGAACTCCTAGATAAACTTCGATTAAACCAGGCAGTTCAACGATGACCCTTTTACACTTTACGATCCGTTAAGTCGTAATGCAAACATGTAGGAAATTTGAACTCGCGCAGTTACACTATTTTTTGTTTTAAAAGTCTCCTCTTAAACCTTGACCAATTATAGGCATAATAGTATTGTTGTACGTGTAAGTAAAACTTTTAATGAATTTTGTTTCGTCTATTACAACTTCATAAGCGGTGCGCGGCGAGACGATGCAGAAATGAAAACTTCTTTACTCAACAATATTATAATCATAATACTTTTTACATTTAAATAGATAAACAGTATTACGTTTACGTTAAATAAATTTAAATGCAATTTTTCGCAAAGGCTTGCAATTGATTTAAAGTTTCATAAATTTCGTTACTATTAAAATTATAGCTGTAAGTCTACTATACTGTAATAAATAAATAAATAAAAATAGGGTCTTCATTGAGCTGATATTTAATATTTCGTTGAAGGAAGGCAACCATACAAATGAATTATAATTTTTGATATATTGGGTCGTAATAAACATGGTACTAAGAACAATCATTTTTATTTTAAAAGAGTTTACTCGCAGTTTATATCTTTAGCTCTTATTTATTAATATTATCATCATCATAGTATAGTATTATAGTCCACTATAGCACTATAGCCTACTGTAGCCTATTATGGTCCACTGCTAAACATAGGTTTCTCCCAAAGAACGCCACTTAGCACATTGAATAATATTTTTGTATTGGTATAAAATACTTGATAAATCTAGTCGTGTCGTAACATCTAAAACGATTCTCAATCAGTCAGAGATGCTTGATTAGAGAGTCTCCGATCTATCCCACAGTTTAGTAATGAGACTGTCTGTGCATTGTGGTTAGGTTGAATTGACCACCAACATATTTGGTTGGTTAATTATTAAAGGACAAACCGACAACGATGTTATACTCAAGTGTAGTAGAAGATTCAAAATAGGTTCATCTTTCTAAATGCTATGAAGCAACAAACTTGTACATAGAGCACTAATACACAGAGGTGTATCTTAGGTTCTTCGGGCACACAGTTAGGAGAGACCCAGACAGTCTAGAAGGACTAATTATAACTTGAAAACGAGGCAGGAGTAAATAGTCAACAAGATGGATACACACTACGCAGGAGGCAACAAGGGGCACTTGGCAAAGGGTGCCTATTGTGTTATTGCACAGTGCCCACTGAACGGCGGCGTGTGAGATGATTCGCGTGCACGTAGAACATAGCTGCCGCGTCGCACCGCATCGCATTGAATTCGTGTGTCACCGCTTTATAATCGCGTTCGCTTTGAACCGCCTACCTAGGACGTAGCGTTAAAGTTTATTAAAGTAATATTCGCAATTCAGGAGCATCCCTAGTTCCAACTCTTAATTAGATGAAGCTTGAGATCTAGCGATTCCTTGTAACAATCAGATCACTGATTCACTTTACGTACATCGTTTTAATTGACTTAGTTCTGTTAGAGCTGAATTTTGCTAATGAACTTCATATTACAATGTACTAAATGGCTTTGAAACTAGATCGGAATAAATAATTCTATTTCCATTGAGACGTGTATGTTTGTAGAGTTTGTGCCTATTACAATACTCAAAACCTTCTGACTGTCTAAGAACTAATCATTCGAAGATATGCGGCTTCCTGGTGGATGTCACATGTTCTGTCCTGGTTGGTACCCGGACTTGGCCAGTTGGCCAGCGAGTGTGGATTGAGTCTCAATCTCGTGAGTTGAGAAAATTAGGCCTTAATCAACCGTGATATAGAGTGCCAGTAATGGGTCCCATCCTGGTTCATCTACAACCCATACCTGTGAAATCACCAGACTCAGCGGAATGGTGAGCTTAGATTTCCCCTCCCAAACCGCGTTTCGATGCTCGCCTGAAAGGGCGAGGCAACATTCAGGGTGCCGCGGTTGTGTCACTTGTGGTTCCTCTGCTACACGACCAAGATGCACGAAGAGGCCGAGAGTAGCGGTGGCGCAGCGGTACGAGCCTCGCCTTTGAAATATAAGGTCGCGGATTCGAATCCCAATCGCACCCTCACATCTTTGTGTGAATTGTTTCATCACCGCTGCTCAATATCGGCGAAGGAAAACGTCGTGAGGAAACAGGCATGTCTTAGAACTAATCATTCGAGGACATGTGACATCCACCAACCCGCACTTGGCCAGCGTGTGTGGATTAAGGCCCAAACTCTCTCAACTCGTAAGATAGTTGAGAGAAGACGCGTGCCCAGCAGTGGGACACTAAAAAGCGTTGAAGTGTAAAAAAGACCTTAATCACCCTTGCCTTGCAGCGGGGTTTTCCCATTGCAAAGGTTGAAGAATTTGAAGAATTGTGACGTCACGTTTCTCGTACGAAATACCTGAAATTCAAGTCCCCGTCTGCTTTCACTTCCTATTTATTCACTAATTAGAATATAATATCAGTTCTCCTTTGAGAATTATCGGAAATCAACGATCAGTATCTACTTCCTACTAATTACTGCTTCACTTGAATTAGTAAGTTAATTGATCTCAAGGTTTCAGTATGTATGTAATGTGTCAGTAGATTATGACGTATTATGATTATGGTTCACCTTTAACCTCTGAGGTCACGGGTTGAAATCCTGAGACAGAGCAAATACCCTGTGCCCATTTAGGGCGAGGGGGTGCTTAAAGCATTTCCTCTCGAAATAGGTTTAATTTACGTTTATAAGGTCGCTGGCTCGATTCCCAGTCGTGCCTACGTGTGAATTGTTTCATCACCGCTGCTCAGTGAAGGAAAACATTTTGAGGAAACCGGCATGTCTAAGAACTAACCACTACTTTAAAGAAGACCCTTTGTCCAGCTGTGGGACACTAAAAAGACTTGAAGTGAAGTAAAAAGTTTTGATTTCGTGAGATTGTTTTTATTTTTTTGAAATTAAATGAAATGAAAATATGCTATATTTTTTTGGAGACGCGAGTCTACATAAAAATAGTCCAATATCTTTTCCTACCGTGCAGTGAATGACTGGCAACTACTAAGAAACACTGCCAAAAAAACTCAGTAGGCTTGTTTTCTTTTATAAATGAAGTACTTATATCTATTACATTTTGTAGAATGTGTTGTATTAGAGCGACTTAAATCCATGCGTTTTTATCCATTAGATAGTCTGTAATTTTATAATACACTTTCTTACATAACGTAGACTTTACAATTACTTAATTTTTTTGTTATGTCATTTCTCTAATATTGTTTGGAAGTTTATTATTAAAACGTATACACTGCCCCATAAAAGAGTTCCTGATTTTGTGAAGACGAGTATGATGTGCTACAAGATCATTTTGATAAATGGCATTGCTATTTAGTTAAATCAATATATTAGTAATATCAAAGAATATTATTATTATTGTTAATAACTAAATTCAACATTTCTATGTTATATATAATTATTATTCAGTAATCATTTATCATTAATCTGTAAATTCTTGCATGTTATTATGTTTCTTTTATATAATTTATATTAATATTAATTTTATTTTGTATGTTGGACATCAAACACAATGCAAATTATTATTGATAAATAAATAAATATACCGCGTCAAAGAATATAATTCCGAAAAATATCTTAATAAAATAATACACAATTTCTGCCCATAATTATAATTAAATTCAATTCCCAACACGTTTATAATACGATTTATACTTCACCAAGACTGCGTGTGGCTTTGTTCGAAAATTTCACGATTTGATAAAATTATTAATCCGTTGAGACGAAGATTAAATTATTTCAACTCATATAACAGAGTTAGCTGTCGCCTCGGGGATGACAAAAGAAATTACATTACAATCTCTATGTCATTTAAATCGACATTAACTAAGTAGAAGGTACTTTTGTAGTCTTGTATTTGAATACTAAGATTCTAGCCCCCGTGTTCATAGACGTATTTTAAGCTCATTATCACTAAAATAGGTCTATAATTCATTTGTCTTTGTCTGTCATCTTGACATTTATACTAGTAAGAAAGAGACAAAGTCCATTTCAACTAAAGAGTCTTATAACTTTTTTATGAATCAGGCCGACATTAATTCACACGGCTATCTGATATCAAACTAAGCAGAGCTTGTATTATGGAAACCAGATAACTGATAATATACTATCATTCGTAATCACGAGTGAATCGGTATACTAGGCTGGCGCGTTGCATCGTAGACTACATCATTGCTTAACATCAGGTAAGTTGTAGTTAAGCGCCAGCCTATAGCAGAATAAAAAAATATCATGCGGGATCCAAGACAGTTTAGGTGTCCCGGGACTTGGCCGGGTTCAAATCCCGAGTCTCTTCACGGCGCCGCTGTTGATCCTGGCTTAGGAGTAGCAGTAGCGGGATTGCGGTGTAGATAAGTCCAATTTGAAAAATCCATACTTATAGTCAGAAACTATAGGCCGACTGTTAAACTCGCGTATCGCCTATCACCAAGATTCTGACTCCTTAAACTGCACAGACAGTGATGATGATTCAAGCGACATGGATATTAGTGACGAATAGTCTTACATTACTTTTATCTGTAGTTAAATAGTTCTTTATGAGATTTAATTAAAGTTTTATGACTTTGTACCTCAGATGGCGATACGCGAGTTAATCAGTCGGCCTATAGGCATCAATTGTCACCATCAAATAAAAAGAAAAAAAAAACTGTACAGTTTACAGATTGGATCTATTTGCGACGAGTTAATATTTCCATTTCTTCCTCCTTACTAAGAAACTGACTACTAACTACTAGAAACAAAATTGAACTCTACGGAATTCACAATACAGCACATTTTCATTCGCTGGATATAACCATACTATAACTACACTAAGACGATAAACTGTGTTATGAAAAATCAACTTTAGTGGTAATAAAATAGAGTTGGATTTCGCTTAAGTTGGTGTGTA
The DNA here is from genome assembly GCA_936450015.1 of Meganola albula. Lineage (NCBI taxonomy): Eukaryota > Metazoa > Arthropoda > Insecta > Lepidoptera > Nolidae > Meganola > Meganola albula. Next base: position 2,127,728 of record OW388155.1, on the reverse strand, counting down.
AAAGAGTATTTTCTTGATGTAACTTGATGTGTATAACAGAGGGTATTATTCAGTCAGGTTTCAGTAGTATCCATTTCCTGTGAGATGCGTATACGAGTATAGGGTATTCGTAGACGTGATGTCCTACATATTCGTGATGAATTAAGCTCTATATCCACTAGAGACCAGATTGACAACGTAACTAAAAATTAATGAAATTCTAATTGTTCTCTTTAATAATAATAATATAGTGGGACATTAACACACACGGTCATCTGATCCTAAACTAAGCAGAGCTTGTACTATGGAAACCAGATAACTGGTAATATACTACATATAATACTTTTCTTTTGTACATATATACTTAAATATAGATAATTACACCCAGACATAAGACAAACAGACATATTTAAACAAATGTTTGTCTCGGGTGGGAATCGAAACCACCACATGCGGCGTGAAAAGCAAGTATTTACCATAATTCAATTCTATTGAACATAATTCAATTATACAACGCTTATTCCCAGACATCTCAAATATTTGACAACGATATCCACGAAATATTAAGTACAGTGGACATGAACAGTGTTTCTTTTTCTAAAGAAATGCAATTGTCAAAGGATAAGGATCTATGTTAAGTTGTATCTACATATTTTGTATTTTATGTACCTACCTACCTATGTTCGTCGATTATTCGTCAACTGTGGACCGATTTGAATTTTTTTTTTATAGAATATACTAAATCATTAATTTACGGCATACAGGAGCAAATTCAAAACTTTTTAACACTTTTATTATGTTTAAATTTAAAGCAAAAATTAAGAATACTATAAAATACAGCTATTTTCATGATCGCACACGGCAACCATAAAATTAACTTCTAATATCACTGCCGAAACATCCGCCGCGGACGTCCGCTAGACCACCAGACGTCCGTAGGGCATCATTTCTTTTTTTGCCACCAGAGGGCGATACTGACTGTTTACTTAGAGCGCCGCTCCGTATTTAATAATCATAAAAATAGTAAAAGTGATTAATTAGTGACTGTTATGGTTGGAATCTTGAGTAATTATCGTTGACTAGTGTTACAAGAAATATCCGTGCTGTGTATAACTAATAAGTGCTGTTCGTTTGTGTTTCAAATGTTAAAGGAAGTACCTACCTACATGTTTAAAAACGTATAAATATGAAATGAAACTTTTTTATTTGTGTCCGGTCAAGTGATTCATTACGTATACTGAGCATAATAAGTGTTAATAAAGCAATTGTAAAGATCTATATTATTTCATCAGTATATTGTTGCCGATAATATATTACATTTTGCAAGTCATTTATCGACCCTAGCCCCATCTGTCGATTAATTGTGTAACTATAACATCTTGCTCCTAGTGATCTACAAGTGATTGAAAGCATATGAATCATTATAATTTTAACGAAAAAACCTAGGTGGCACTGCTTTACTCAATTCAATTATTGCATAAACTTTGCTCGCATTATTTTCAAAATGAATTGCTGTAGAGGCGAACCTACTACTGCCTGCGATAACATCCTACTTTGCTGTGCTTGTGAAGGAAAATATCACTATGAGTGTCTTAATGTCTCCCACAGTCAATTTGCTGCGCTTAGCACTGAATTTAAGACCTCATGGAAGTGCCCATCATGTAGCAATGTAACCAGGCGTTGTAGGTCAAATGTAAATACGCCTGTACGCTGCTACACGGAACCTGTGATCGTGGATAACTCCATGGACATGTCCTATGACTTAGAAGAACGTAGTACTCAATGCACTCGTAGCCTAATTAAGGAAAAACCTGTTGAAATTATCTCCAACTCGGACTTTGCAAGGTTCTCAAGTGACTTAAACACCACTCTCAGTAACTGGCGGAACGAGATGAATAAAGATCTATCTCAAATTCGTGATGATATCAAATCCACTATGGCTAATATACAAAAAGAAATAAATTCACTGCGTACTGAGCAGTCCCTTTTGAAGCAGAATGTGCATGACCTACGCAATGAAATTACTGACCTCCAAGCAACTACTCAGGATTTGTCACAACATTATAACAGCCTTGATAAGCGTACCAGCGTGATGGATGGCACTAAGTCTGTAGATGTGGAGGCAGTCAATGTTCTTGAGACCAAAATTGATACTTTGGAACAACAGGCTCGTCAATGCAATATTGAAATAGGTAATTTGCCCGAAAGGCGCAACGAAAATCTGCTGGCCCTCGTTGAAGCAATTGGTCTTGCACTTAACTCTCCAGTATTACAACAGAACATAGTGGCCATTCATAGAGTGCCACATGCCCACCAACAAAGCACTCGACCTAAAAATGTCATCGTCAGATTCACTTCATGTATTCACAGGGACAACCTACTTAGTGCCTTCCGAAAGTCGTTATCTCTTAAGACTGAACAAATTGGCATAACAGGAACGTCGTCCTCTATCTACCTTAATGAGCATTTAACTCTGAAAAAGAAAGAGTTATTTCGTAAGGCCCGGGATGTCGCCAAACGCCACCACTACAAATATGTGTGGGTCAGAAATGCCACAATACTTATCAGAGAGCGTGAAGGTGAACCCTCATTCGCTATACGTGGAGAAAGAGATCTCGATAAAATCCGACCTAAGTCTACCTGATAAATGGCATACCTATTTAAGTACAAATGCTCAATGTTATATTTCTTACTGGTATTCATTATATTATGTTTTTCAAGTTTTACTCAATCATACTGTCCATCTTTACAGTATTGTGCATGTGCATGCTATGAAACTTAAAATCACTTTTATTAATTTATATTTTAAATTAATCTTAAGCATATTTTTTATAAAACCAAATCTATTTATTATGAAATGTAATTTGATACTGTTTACAATTTTAAATAATACTCAACGTTGTATTTTATTACTATGTAACTCAAAGTTGTATACAAAAATGAAATTAACTTTTAAAAATATTTATAACAAATCAACTTCAGTTATTATAAAACGTAAATCGAGGTTATATTTAAAAGTTATTAGTCCATGTATTAAAATAAAAATATTAAGTTACTCAAAATTATGTATGAAATTGAAGTCAATTCTTAAAAACATTTCTATAAATTCAATTACACATTTTATAAAATGTAACTCGAAATTATTTCCAAGTGTATATTTTATAAGACTATATTACTGTAATAAAATAAAATGTAATAATGTAATACTATTTTCACTTACTATGAAATGTATATTGACATTATATTTAATTTTTAATTTTATTCAACCATGTATTGTACTACAATGTTACTCAAATTCGTATCCAAGTTTTAATTTTGTATTATTAGTTCATTCTATTAGTGTTAAACGCATTATTAGAATTATTTATAGGATTCCACAATGTATCAGGTTTTACAAAAGAACGCGAGACCTAAATGAATTTGTTGCAATAAACTCTGATCATGGCTAGTACTGATAATCTGTTAATTTACTATCAGAACTGTAGGGGAATTAGAACTAAGTTATACTCGTTGCTCGTGAATATCTTGGCATCATCATATGACGTCATAATATTGACAGAGACATGGCTGGTACCAGAAATAGCGGATAGCGAATTTATTGACCCTCGTTATGCTGTTTTCCGCTGCGATAGGGATCGTGACGCTACGGGGAAGCGGGATGGGGGTGGGGTGCTCATTGCAATTCTGCGTGAGCTTCAATCGGCCTCAGTTGATATTCTTAATAGCCCACACTATATGCCCTCTGCGTTTATTGAACACCTCATAGTTGCACTTCCTTGCAAAAGCAATAAACATAAGATACATGTCATTAGTGCAGTGTACATTCCCCCGGGGACTAGTTCCGATGTCTATACATCTCATTTTGACTTTCTACAGGACACTTTGAATGCACCTAATGTTATGAATGTTTACATCGTTGGAGATTATAATCTTCCTAATATCACGTGGAGCCCGTTAACGGCGGGGAATGAGGGATGTGTTGCATGTATTTGCACACACCCTACCTGCTCAGAACTTATGAATCTCATGTCTTCACTAGATGCTCGCCAGTATAACAGCATTACTAATAGTGGAGGAAAGACCTTGGATTTGTTTATCTCGAACACTTCCTGCTCAGCTTGCCACATCACAGACCCGCTATTACCAATTGATCCACATCACCCTCCCTTTGTTATAGCCGTCTCTGTTAACCTATCTACACAAATGATGAAGAGAAAACCGATTAATAAATATAATTTCCGGAAAGCTAACTACGATCTCATCAACAAACACATTGAAGAGGTGGACTGGCCTGCGCTGTTTGACAATCTGTCATCGGAAGAGGCCGTAGAGGCATTCTATAGTATGTTGAGCGACATAATTAGTCCACTGGTCCCCCCTGCAAGGACTAGATCGCTTGACTTCCCTATCTGGTTTACGCCACAATTGATTAAATTATTCAAAAAAAAACAACGCCTTTGGATAAAATGGAAAAAGTATAGAAACATCAAAGACTATAACAACTTCTCCGAATGTAGGTCTTTGTTCAAACATATGTGTAAAACCTGTTATTCTAGTTATATTAACTCTGTTGAAGATAGTCTTTCTATTAACATCAAATATTTTTGGTCCTATATTTCTAACCGTAAAAATAAGGCAGGTATTCCATCCCTAATGCAGTACCAGCATGCGAAGTCAAGCGATCCTGATGTTGTCTGCAATATGTTCTCTGACTTTTTCTTGTCCGTATTTGAGCCCGTATCACCTACGCTCTCTACATGGGGTCCGCCGGAGCAGTTTGCTGAGAATAGTAACCTAATTAATGATTTGCATATCGATAAATCTAAAATACTCAGCGAGTTGAAACGATTGGACCCTTCAAAGGGGGCTGGACCTGATGGTCTGCCGGCGGCCTTTTTTAAGGCTACAGCTGATAATATTTGTGAGCCAATCTATATCCTCTTTAATAGATGCCTGCATGAAGGTGTGTTCCCGTTAATATGGAAGCGAGCTAACATCACCCCAGTACATAAGGGTGGCTCTAAACATGATATAGAGCAATATAGGCCAATCTCTATTCTGTCGACCTTGTCGAAGCTTTTTGAGAGACTCGTTCACAATGAGATTTACCCTCTGTTGCATAGCGTTATCATCCCTGAACAACATGGGTTTGTTAAGCGTCGATCTACAACATCTAACCTTATCATATTTACTAATTATCTTTTTGAAAATATTGATAAGCGATTGCAAACAGATGCGATTTACACTGATTTCAAAAAAGCTTTTGACAAGGTCGATCATGAAATTCTCCTAAATAAGATTGCCTTCAATGGAATACGTGGAAATTTGTTGCGTTGGTTTGTGTCTTACCTCGAAAACCGGTCTCAAAGGGTTGTGGTTAATGGTCATCAGTCTGTCTCTGTTAATATTACTTCCGGTGTTCCCCAGGGCTCTATTCTGGGTCCCCTATTATTCCTTATTTATATCAATGATATTAAGAAATGTTTCAAAAATTCAAAATTTTTGATGTATGCAGATGACTTAAAAGCATTTAAAGCGATACGTACTATGGACGATTGCCAGTCATTACAGGAAGACCTAGATAGACTAACTGCCTATTGTTTTGACAACAAGCTGCATCTTAGTATTCCCAAATGTAACTTCATCCACTTTACTAAAAATAACTTTATTTTGAATTTCAACTACAGCCTTAATGGTATTCTCTTAAATAATATTTCCTTAGTGAAGGATCTTGGTATTCTTATTGATAGCAAAATGTCCCTAAACCAACATGTCGACGCTATAGTCAATAGTGCTTTTAAAATGTATGGCTTTGTTATGAGATCTTCAACAGAATTTAAGCGTATCTTAACTTATCTTTATCTATATCAGACACTAATTCGCTCCCAGCTAGAATATGCGGTCCCTATTTGGAACCCCTTTTACCAAAAGTACATAGATGCAATAGAAAGGGTCCAGCGAAAGTATCTCCGTGCTATGCACTACAGATGTCACAAGTGTAAGACTCATCTGTCATACTCCGAACTTCTTCATAAGTACAAGCTTCTCAGCTTGGAGAACCGGCGTAAATATCTGGAAGCCAACGTGCTTTATGACATAGTTCATAATTATTTTGATGCCATTGATTTAACGAGGAGACTTTGTTTTTCTGTCCCCCGTACGGTTCATGTACGTCAAGTTCGTGCACGTACTCTGTTTGCTTTAAATCCTTGCCGTACAAACTCTGGCTTACGTTGCCCCATACATAGAATGTTGGAATCCTATAATTTAAATTTCGTTGATATTGATATATTTGCATGCTCGAAAAATAAATTTAAATCTGATATTATAAAAGTTTTATCATAATTGTTGTCTTGCTGCAGTTGCTTGTTTACTATACTAAGCAAGTAATTGCAGTTGGATTGCCATTGTGATAAAACCATATAAATTACGTGTTTGATTTGGTTATTAATTTGGATATAATTTGATTTGGTTAAATAGCTATAGCTAGCTCTATAGTAATTTAAAAAAATTGTTAATTTTAGTAATGCTTTTCTTTTGGCAACCTATGATATATATCTACATATGTATATTTGAGGATAATGCAGTGGACTACAACATTACTACTTAATTTTGTTAAGCTTTTACTAGTGTTATTTAAGTTGTAGTTGTTTGTTATCCCATAATAAATAAATAAATAAAATATCAATTTGCATTGTGCCGAATCGAAGCAGCCCGTTGTCATTAGCTAGCTGGTGGATGTATAGCTTTAGAAAACTTGGCCGGCATGAAGAAATAAAAAAAAAAACTTTGCTGTTTGAAACAGGAACCAAGCTTGAAAATTGGCGTGTACGTGCTACTTACATGTTTACAATAAAAGTTGGAACGAAACGTCTGACTTAGTTGAACGTTTTGAGAGCTATCCTGGTTTTTGGTTCTGTGTTGGTTTTAATACCAAAACTAACTGACTCTGCGAACTTCGTACCGCCTAACAACCTTAGTAGGCTAGTTTAAATTGCATCATTACGAATCGTTTGTATGGAAGTATAAAATAGTGTTATTTTTAGACGTTTACAGATTTTTTTTTAATTTTTTCACTGCCTAAGAACCATCCTAGTCGAAATTTTCTAAAAATAAATAGCGAAATCAGTTCAACCGTTCTCGAGTTATGCGCTTAGTGATTAATTTATAATACTCAATACTCAATCATTTATTGCATTTCCCTAATGTGTACATTTTGTTACAATTACATTGGATAAGATCATTATGGACCCTGTCGGGCACAGCAAAATAGGCGTGTACAATTTTAGAGAGGCTAGTACAATTTTTAATTGTTGTGGTTACACTAACACAATAATTCTACAATGCAATATTAGGATGAACCAAAAAATATACCAAAATTTAGTCTCCTGTAATAATTTGATCATTATTCAATCGACTTTGTGTCTCAGTGGTCCAATACTAAGCAAGTTTTCTTAATAATCGCGAGGTGCCATTCTATTCCCGGGTCGAGCAAAAAAACTTTCTTAATATACTTATAGAATTTTAGTAGCAGCTCGATGTTTGGAATTGTGCCCGATGAACTGCAATAGGCTTATCACGAATAGGACTTAAACACAGCCAATGAAATGGGTTTACTTTAATTATTTGTGTCTTGAAGAAAAGTATGAAGTTTTTCAAGCGAATTGTAGACTTATGATGATAATAATCTTAAAAAAAAACAGTAATTCACACAGAGGTATCTGGGATCGACCCAAGATTGAACCCGTGACCTATATTTCAAAGCCACTTTTACCATTGCACTAACGCGGCAACGCACAGCTCTTTTAAAGCAAAAACATATACTCGCGTTGCGGCGCCACACCGCAAGAATCGGAAGCGCAACGCTCATAGTGCTCGTACATTTTGTTCTAGCTATGTAGAGGCAGGCGATACTGCCGATTCATGCGGTGCGGCGCCACAACACGAGTATGTGTTTCGGCTCTTATGCTACTAACTTATACCACAGAGTATAAAAAACATAATAGTAAGACTCAGTATAGCAGTAGACACACACTTTAAACTAACAATACCCATTTTTTTTCCTTTCGAGTCTTAAAATTACAATTACTAAACATTAATACTGTGAGTAAGCAGCGTAAGCGTAACTAACGTTTAATAAATTCAAGTTAAGCGTAACTTACGCAATAAATCGTTGAACACATAGGCCGTATTTACGCGGGACCTTAAGTTAAATCGCAGGAGATTAGGCTAACTCTATATTGTTTTAGTTTCCAATGCTACTTACGCCGCACAGTGGTCTGAAAATCGAGCTCCCCTTTCATAGAAAGTCAATGTGGGATATTCATAAAACTAAAATATGGAACGTCTCAGGTATACATTCCTTTAATGCATATTTTAGTATGAATGATTTTAGTTACTCCGCGCCTGAGAAAAAAAATATTTAGTATTTTTTTGTATGGGAGAAATTACATAAAGTACATTTTCTTGCGACTGAATGAAACTGAAAGGCTGGTACTCATACGAGCTATTGCCGCTCTTAAGGCGATTACGCTGACATACCACTCGTGTACCTTTAGGTGCCGCTTCACACGTAGGATTTTTTTGAAATTTCGAATTTTCGGCATTGAATATTTTAAGTATGTGACGCATTTAAATTAGGTTGGTAAGGAATATGGAATTAAATATTTATAATAAATACGCACCTAATATTATAATAACTGTTATAATAGATTCAATTACTTTAACTCAAAAAATAAGTTAACTTTAGAAATTCGTTTTTTGCGAATACTAATTAGGGCACTGAACTAATATCTGCCTTATTTTAACAAATAACTTTTTACAATAGTAACCTCATTAGCTAAGAGGGTGTTAATGATTTTTACTATACCTAATGATAACAGAGGTTCGTTATCATTATCAATTACGGGAATTACTTATTACTTTACTAATAGTTCAGTTTTATTACGTGTTAATTTGTACCGACCCTTAATGAGGGTCGGTGAGAGAGTTATACATAAATAGAATGTTTGGCATGGACTCAGTCAGTAACGTTTAGCACTTGTGCGCGTAAACTTTAATTTTTCTGTTCTTTCAATTTTTCTATTGCAATGGAAGGTTTTGGTACCAATCTTGATATTTTCATGTTTGTGGCCAACAACACTTCTTTCTCAGATCCCAATGTGTTGTTTGATGTGTTTGTGAATAGTATTGATTTGTCAGAAAATGAAAAGAGAGACTTGAAACAATTCTGCCAAACTTATGTGTGTGCATTGAAAAGGAAATGGATCTCATGTAATCGTAAACGACATACTTTCATTAAAAAGTACGAAGCATGGCTCCAAGAAGACATCAAATGGCCTGAAGTCATCAAGGAAAAGATGACTTCCTCCGTAACGATAGATCAGTCACAGTGTTCCAGTTCAGAATTTCCCGTAAACGAAGGTGCATCAACATCCGCACAACCACAGACTTGTAGTGTTGGAACCTCAACATCTCTTGGAAACCAAAGAAAGGAGTTTTCGGTGTTAAGCCCGTTACAGAAGAAAAGGAGAGTAGAAGAGCTTTTAAATCATCCATCGGAAAGTCTTGCTTATGCAACTGGCTTGAAGGCGCAAAATAAAGATGTAGCAGACATAATAAAATTAGTCACAGAGAATCCCGAAGAGGCTACAAACATAAAAGATATACTTAAAACTAAAAAAAATGTGCCCATATATTCTGCTGATAAAGCTTTAGGTATTTTGACTTCGTTGAAGCTGTCGAAGTGGCAGTATACTACTTTGAGAGCTTGTGCAAAGGAAGAAGGAATCCCACTATTTCCTTCATACACAACTGTCCTAGAAGCGAAAAAGGACTGTTACCCACCTAAGGATAGCATAGACATTTCTGAAAATGGGGCACGAGTTAAACTTCAAGCAATTTTGGATAAAACTGTGTCAAGACTTGGAAAATATCTACGTTTGCCCTCTACTTTAGATGGCAAGGAGTTAACACTTCTGTGTAAGTGGGGCTTTGATGGTTCTTCAGGGCAGAGTTTGTATAAGCAAAGCATGGTGGAAGAAGATGATTCCAGCGTCTTCATGTGTTCTTTTGTACCTGTAAGATTAGATTGTGATGAAGAAAATGTATGGGAGAATCCAAAACCGTCTTCGACAATGTTTTGCAGGCCTCTTTTTTTCAAGTTTGCAAGTGAAAACAAATTAGACATCAAGAGAGAACAAGCCACGATTGAAGCTGAAATTGCTACACTGGTGCCTTCTATAATGGGAAATCATGCAGTTAAAGTTAAAATGCTCATGACTATGATAGATGGTAAAATAGTTTCTAAATTATCAGAAACATCAACCCAAACTTGTGACATATGTAAAGCAACCCCATCTGAAATGAATAAATTACATGTGATCTCAGAGTATGTTTTGAATACTTTTATAATTTTCTTGGCTGATAATCATGAATACCTATTTTTAAATATATTATTTATTTGTTTTCCAGAAAACCAGTGTCAACGGAAATATACCAATATGGTTTGTCTACTCTCCATGCTTGGATTAGGTGTATGGAATGTTTGCTTCACATTTCCTACAGACTTGATTTCAAAACATGGCAAGCTAGGGATGCAGACAGCAAAAAATTATTGAAGGCAAGAAAGCAAATCATCCAGCAGAAGTTTCGTGATGAAATGGGCCTCTTAGTAGATATCATCAAACAAGGTGAGTCTTGAAGTGCAACGAGTTGATTTGAATGATTTTGAAAACGTTACTTACCAAATACCTTGTTTCTGCTCAAAATGGTGAAGTTTTTGGTTTTTGTTTCAGGTGCAGGCACTACAAATGATGGCAGTACAGCCCGAAAATTTTTTAGTAATCCTGTAAAAACGGCAGCCATCACTGGATTAGATTCCACTATAATCCAAAGATTTGCCACAATTCTAGGTGTGATAGCATGTGGGGAGCCCGTTAATGTTGAAGCGTTTGCAAATTTTGCGCGCCTTACTGCAGAAAGATATGTGGAACACTATGGTTGGTATTATATGCCGTCAAGTGTTCACAAACTTTTACTGCATGGTGCTGAAATTATCAGGCATTTCAACAAGCCAGGAATAAAGACTTCAAAAAAATCCGAGAACATTATTCGCGGAATTTTGTCGTAGAGCAACAAATGAAGATATTTTTAATGGACTCCTTGTATCGTCAGATCCGTACCTATCCAGCATAAGACCTGTACACAGAAAGTCAATCAGAACAGCTGTCTCTGATGACATGAAAACACTTCTCATTAATGAAGACAATACAAGTGTGGACAAAGAAAATATTGAGTTTGTTGATGTTAGTGTCGCAATGCTGGATTCAGAATTAGAAGATTTTGATGATAATTGTTAATGCGTATTTTATACATATCGACGTTATTATTATTTTTATTTATTTTAATGTTAAGACTAGATAAATAAGAATTTTTGGTATTAAAGAAGCAAAGAGAATATAGACGTATTTTGAAGAATGTAAGTAAATACTAACCAAATGAAGCTTTTTGTATTCTTTGATTTAGTTTTTTTCTAGTTATAGATGTAATTATTATTTTATGTTCTAATACTAGAGAAATAACGTTTTTCAGTACTAAACAAACAAAGGCTAGGGTTTAGACGAAGTATTTTGAGGAATGTACATACTAACCAAATGAAGTTTTCTAAATTATTCGATTAAATTTAAAAATAAATAAATTAGTTTTAGCTGTTTAACTGTTATAATATTTAAACACTTGTTTTACAATTGATTGTACAGTTTTTAATCGTATTAAATTTTCAAATATGAAAAAAATGTTAAATAAGTGTTTTATTCCTTCTTTAAATAGCGTGACTTTATGGTCGTTGCTTTCCTGTTATGAGGTGATTCTACTCATAAAAACAAACAACTTTTTTTATGGAAACCACCTTGAAATGACGGAAAAGAAAACAACTGTTTCATACATTACGGCCAAGCAGGTATTGAACTTTAGTATGAAACAGCAGACATTTTTACGCGATTTAGAGATTGTTTCCATAAAAAAAAATGTTGTTTTCATAAGGAATTCGCAAGAAAACAACAACCCCAAAGGCATAACATAAAATATTCAATACCGAAAATTCGAAATTTCAAAAAAATCCTACGTGTGAAGCGGCACCTAAAGGTACACGAGTGGTATGTCAGCGTAATCGCCTTAAGAGCGGCAATAGCTCGTATGAGTACCAGCCTTTCAGTTTCATTCAGTCGCAAGAAAATGTACTTTATGTAATTTCTCCCATACAAAAAAATACTAAATATTTTTTTTCTCAGGCGCGGAGTAACTAAAATCATTCATACTAAAATATGCATTAAAGGAATGTATACCTGAGACGTTCCATATTTTAGTTTTATGAATATCCCACATTGACTTTCTATGTAAGGGGAGCTCGATTTTCAGACCACTGTGCGCCGTCGTAAGTTTTTATCGCCCATAGATCACAGAGTACCACGTCGATTTCTAGATAAGACATTCTTTAAATTTACGCGAATATCACACATTGAAATAATCTTTAATAAGACATTCTTAACAATTTTTATTTTAATTATTATTATTATTAATTATTATTAATTATTTTTATATCTTATTATTATTTCATTATTTTATCACGGAAGTGACTCCGTTGCTATAGTAAAAAGGGTTCACAATTTTGAATTTTCGTTATTCAAAACCCATTCCATTTGAGTTAGATACGCTAACCTTTTCTATTTAGTTGAACTTTTACACAACTAAGTCTCCTTACTCGCACGCTTTATTTTTTATTCCCTAATGCCATGTCTAGTAAGGTAGCGCGCGCATATCAATGATCTATATTATTACCGTCGAATGAAGTTTTATGAGGACATTCTACTTGTATCATCATTTGATTAGGTTCAGTAGGTTTAAAGATGGCAATAGTTGTTAGGATGTGTTTTGTTTTTACCATTTCCTTTATGCGACAGCCTTAGAGGAAAATAAAAATCTATAAGCGTCTCACTGTTGAGCACGACTCTTCAATTATCTAAACTATCGTCTGTTTCTTGGCTTTGCAGTGTTCCGGTGCAATGTTTGATCACACCATGAAGAGAGGGTGGGTCGGAATTGTTGCTCCTCTCGTTTTCTAAACTTAAGGAGGCTAATTCCACTGCCTACTTCTCAACGAAAATCATTTGTAATCACGAGTGAATCGGTATACTTGGCTGGCGCGTTCTATCGTATTCAAGCGTTTTCAAGTACCCGGTGAACATAAAAACTTTCACTTTAAGCCCTTTTTATTGTCCGAGTGCTGAGCGCGGATCTTTTCTCAATCTTACGAGTTGAGAGAGTATAGCCCTTTATTCGCACACGCTGGCCAAGTGCGGGTTGGTAAATGTCAAATAATTAGTTCTTAGATATGCCGGTTTCTCGCGATGTTTTCCTTCGCCGATATTGAGCAGCAGCGATGTAACAATTCACACAAATATGCGTGGGCACGACTGGGAATAGAACCCGCGACCTTATATTTCTAAGGCCAGGCCAGTACCTCTGCGCCTCCGCTGCGCCACCGCTGCTCATGTTAGTTATATTGCATTTTTATAATTAACTAGCTTCCACCCGCGGCTTCCCCAAAATTTATCTCACTAATCTTATTTCTCCATACAAACTTTGGAACCCCGTTTCACCCCCTTAAAGGGTGAGTTTTGAAAAATCCTTTCTTAGTGCACCTCTAGACCCCATAAGTAACCTATGTGCCAAATTTGGAGTCTCCAGACCCAGCGGTTTGGGCTCGGCGTTGATATGTCAGTCAGTCAGTTTCTTCTTTTATTTAGCTAGATATTAATCATTTACAAGACGGACTACCTTAATATAATTTTGATTTTCGGACGCTGGAATCTTGCCTAATTGGGTACGAGTATATTAGTTGGTGAACTCAGTCCTTATAAGCTCTAACTTTCCCTATTAACTGTGCGGAAGGTAATTTGATTTGGTTTATTACTTCGATAGTTAGACGTTACTGATGGAATTAAGTTGAACTGGCTTTAAATTGTAACAGTTAACAAGATAGACTGCCGGCCCACAAGCCGGTTTAAGCTGACTACAATAAAATTGCTAAAATCCCTTCTTAACCTACGATGAAAAAGAGGGGAAAAAATTAATTTGGCATCTGTATCTGCAGGTATGTCTGTATTCCACCGTGTCGCGGTTGTGTCACCTGTGGTTCCCGTGACACCCTGGCTAGGATGTGAGAAAGAACACCCGGAGGTTTTAGTTCGTGTAACCAGTATGGAGTACCACATGTACCAATGTAGCGCGCAGCGCCGGTGTAGGCGAGATGTTCTTGTTCGCCTCCGTGAATTATTCTTTCAAATCGTTGTTCAAAGTTAGTTATTACTGTTAATACTTATTAATTAGTGATGAGTAAAGTGTACTTTCTCTAAACAAAGTGATTTAACTTAAATCTGTGCAGTGTAGTTAAAGTTATAAACAATATAATTTAAAATTTTCTAATTAACGGCTAAACAATTGACGCCTACGCGCGCTACTATCGCACCGTGCCGTCCGCGCTTACTCGGCCGCGCTGCTGCCATCCCTCTTCCACACATACTCGCTTGCTCTAGCGCGCACCCAGTGTTTTGTTGACAGTCTGGTCCATAACCGCTTATTAATAAATAACGCATAAATTTTTATTCCCGCCACTAACCTAAACAAATATGAATTGCTCCGCTTGCTATGTTAGCATTAATGACATCGAGGAAAGTCTTCGTTGCACTCGCGATAATTGTGGCAAACCGTATCATGCGATATGTACGGGCATAAAAAGCCTTTTAACCTTAGATATTGACTCTTGGATTTGCCCTGAGTGTCGTTGTGCTTTAAAAAAGGGAGGAGATAATTCTTTTACCCCGGTTGGCTCGAAACAAGACCCAAACGTTACGCATAGGAAGAAAGGTTCAACCATGTCCACTAAAATGAGTACCAACTACTCAGCTGAGAGTGATGTCGAATACGCTTCCGAAATGCATGTCCTACGTTCTGAGATGTCAACTCTTAAAGAATTGCTTACAAAAGCTTTAGCAATAATAGGTAGTCACGAAACAAAGTTAGAAAATTACGCTTCTCAGGTTGAACAACTTAATAAAAAGCTCGAGAAATATGAAAAAGACAATGTGCAACTACAGAATATCGCTAACATGCAACACAATTTCAACTGGCCATCAAGCATCCCACGTTCAGCAACCAGGCAGGAAAATAAACAGCCACCTAAACAAAAAATTAAAGAAGTTGTAAGTCGCCAGGTCTCTTATCATAATTCCCAACTAGATGAGCTTAAAGTTGACCATGCGACAACTGACCAATCAAACCTCAATTACTTGGATAGCACTACTATTAATCAAGAACCACTTTTGGCGGCAGAATGTGAACATGACGATGAGTGGACAGTAGTGAAAAAGCGCAACTTTAAGCGACGTCAATCACCGCTATGCGGGACCGCTGATCCTGATGTGATCAAATTGAAAGCTGTGGAATTACGTAAATATTTCCATCTATGGAATATGGCCTCTGAAGTTGATGAAGTTCGTCAATATGTTGCTCAAGTGTGTCCTGCCGTGAACTGCTCAGTAGAAGAACTTACTCCCCGCGGGGACTATAAGTCATACAAAATTGGTGTTCCAGCCCCATCTTATGACAGGTTGTTCTCTACGGATGTTTGGCCAACAAATGCTCGGATCAAACCCTGGATTAATTACAGGAAAAAATCTTACACGTCCAAAGCAATCTATGCAGTAAACTCGTCAAACAGCCAGCCCTTTCGTAAATTCACAACTACAGAATAATAGCTGTAAGAATGGCAAATATAGTAACTTCTATGCTTTCTACCAGAATGTTCGCGGCTTGAAAACAAAACTTTCTACTTGGCGCAACAACCTGTCCTTATCAGAACACCACCTGGTTGCGGTTACTGAGACATTCCTCGACTCTTCTGTCATGGATTCAGAACTCAATAGCGGTCTCTGGAATGTACTACGCCGTGACAGAAATACACCATGTGGAGGTGTCCTGCTAGCAGCAAGAACTCCCATCTTTTTACGGAGGAGATGCGAGTATGAAACCGACGGCGGCGAAGATTTGTGGGCGTCTTTCACATGTCATGGACGATCGTTCCTTGTGTGTGTTGTGTACATAAAGCCTAGTGCTAGTGATGAGGAGTATATGCGTTGGTTTTGTAAAACCGAAAGTTTCGTGAATAATTTTAAAGGATTCGTTATAATAATGGGCGATCTCAATTTAAAAAGTGCGTCAACAAATATCACCAACTATTACTGTTACTTTTTGTCGTTCTGTTCACTAGTTGATAAAAATGTCATACTTAACCTCCATGGAGGAATGTTAGATGTAGTGTTGGTTCGGGAAGGCTCTCATGAGGTGATTGTTTCAAGTACAGACAGCTTTGTTCCACCTGACGCTTACCATCCTCCGTTGGGCATTGAGGTAAGAATTGAGTCAGCTCATTGCTCAGATGCAATAGAACCCAGTAACATAAATCCTATGAGAGATTGGAACTTCTACAAATGTAATTATAAACTTCTATACTTGTTATTATCTGAGATCTCTTGGGACTCTGTATTAGAAGCCAATAACGTGTCAGATGCTGTAAATGCTTTTTACAAAATTATGTATGATATTTTCGATAATTGCATGCCCAAAAAACATCGCTCAAAGACTGTCAGCAAACGGTACCCTGTGTGGTTCACCGCTGATATAATTAACGACGCTAGACGTAAACTCACCTTGCATGCAATCTGGAAGCGCTCTAAAAGTCATGAAGACTATGAGACTTTCTCAAATCTTCGTAGCTCCCTAAAAGATCGGATTTCTGAAGCTTACCGTACTTATATTAGCCGCGTAGAAAATAATATCAGGAAAAATCCGCGAGAGTTCTGGCGACACATTTGTAGTTTAAGGTCTAAAGGTGGGTTTGAGCCATGTGTAAATTACCTTGGTAATATTTACAAAGGAGCAGCAGCAGCTGAGGCTTTTGCTAAGTTTTTTGCAAGCGTGTTTTTGACAGATATACCGCAATTAAATGCCACCAACTCCAACAGTTCCGATATAAGCCATAACAGCAACTATATCAACATTTTCCTTTTTACTCACAAGGATATCTTATACGGTATAAATAAATTAAAAACAGGTAGTTCTATAGGTCCAGATTGTATACCATCCATAATTCTCAAAGACCTAAAAAAATCATTTGCTTCCCCTTTATGCCACATATTTAATTTGTCGTTAAAAACAGGTCTATATCCCACTCAATGGAAAACCTCACGCGTCACGCCCATACCCAAAACCTCCAACAAAATTGACGTTAAAGATCATCGACCCATAGCTATATTATCTTCACCTGCTAAAATATTTGAAAATGTACTTCATAAATTAATTTACACACAAGTCGAAAACCTCCTGAACGACACTCAACATGGCTTTAGACGCAGGAGATCCGTAGAGACAAACCTTCTTACCTTAACTGAATATATCTCAACACAGCTTGACAGGAGTCAACAAGTAGATGTCCTATATTTTGATTTTCATAAGGCTTTTGATCGTGTAAATAACGACATCTTACTCTCTAAACTTAGCTCCATAGGTTTTAGCCCTAACCTTCTACGACTATTAGCTGATTATCTTCGAGATCGTCAACAGTTCGTGAGGTTAGGCATCTACGAGTCGAGTACCTATCATACTCGTTCTGGCGTGAGTCAGGGATCGATCCTGGGACCTTTACTATTTCTTTTGATGATCAATGATTTGCCTGATGTACTAAAACATACAAAATGCCTTTTGTATGCAGACGATCTAAAATTATATGCCCGTGTTAACTCTGTATCGGATTGTGAAGCTATTCAGAGAGACATAGATGCTGTTTATAACTGGGGAGTTACAAATAAAATGGAATTCAATTCCTCTAAATGTTTTGTCATGACTTTTGGTCGAATACGACATCCCATCAGTTTTCAATATAAAATAAATGGTACTAATATAACTAGAATGACAGTTATGAAAGATTTGGGTGTAGTATTTGATCAGAAGTTGACATTTCATGATCATATCACTACCGTCGCAAAAGAGTCTTTCAAAAGACTTGGGTTCGTCCTTAGGAACTCACGAGATTTTCGAAACCAGCATGTCGTACGACTTTTGTACAGTACTCTTGTAAGAAGCAAATTAGAAGCAAGCTCTTGCATCTGGAATCCATATGAGGATAAATATGCGCTGCTGCTTGAAAAGGTTCAAAAAGCCTTTTTAAGATTTCTTTACAAAATCACTCTAGGTTATTATCCATATTTATACCCCACGCAATTTCTCGTAGGATGTCTGGGGTATAATATGTTACAAACTAGAAGAGCCTATGACCAGCTACATATAATGCTTAAAATATCTAGGGGAGCAACAGATGCCCCAGATCTTCACAATGAGTTGACTCGTCTTTACGCCCCAAACAACTATCTCCGAGGTCGAAAGCACCGTTTGCTAGCCGTGCCCACGTGTCGCACAGTGGCACGTGCCTCTTCCCCCGTTCCTCGCGTTCTTACGGCCCTCAACCACCTTGTGGAAGCCAACCCAAACTGTGATATTTTTGCAGATGAATTAAGAATATTAATGTGCATATGCCAGAGTTTCTGTGAATCACAGCTAGTTTAAGTATTTTTATTTTATTTTATATTTTTAGTTTTTTTAATACCATTCATTTTTTAACTCAATTTGTGTTCTTATCCATATTCTTCTACTTTTTATGTACATGTTATTGTAATTGGTAATAAATACCGTTATAACATAAATAAATAAATAAATAAATAAATAAATAAATAAATACACATCTCCTATATGGACACAGGGTGGGGGGATCCATAAAATGTTTCCCCCGGTAAACAAAAGTAAAAGGTATGTCCTTGTTTAATTTTGTGGTATGGTATGTACCGTAAACCTGTAATTAAAATCATCGGTTTAGTGCGAATCGAACTCGCGCACTGGGGGTTCCGTACAAATCTGTAGTTATATAAAAGTTAATTTTTGACGGGCCGGTGCGGTGGCGATACTTGTTTTTCACGCCGCAGGTCGTGGGTCCGATTCCCATCCAATTCAGACATTTGTGTGATGAAAATGTCTGTTTGTCTTGAGTCTGGGTGTAATTATCT
Organism: Meganola albula; assembly: GCA_936450015.1. Lineage (NCBI taxonomy): Eukaryota > Metazoa > Arthropoda > Insecta > Lepidoptera > Nolidae > Meganola > Meganola albula. The sequence continues at coordinate 2,108,577 of OW388155.1, read as the reverse complement.
ATATTCAAGTATATATTTACAAAAGAAAAGTATTATATGTAGTATATTACTAGTTATCTGGTTTCCATAGTACAAGCTCTGCTTAGTTTGGGATCAGATGGCCGTGTATTCATGTCCCACGATATTATTATTATTGTTATTATGTTTGTCTTTTTTTTATCTCGGAGCTATGGAGCTCCGGACTTTTGGAAGGCGTGCGTGGGACCGAAGCCAACACGTAGAGGCCCGTTAGACAAATTTGCTCTAAATGTAATGTGGCACCAACCGACGATTATCCCTGTTCGCACCATATAGGTACAACAAAGGACAATCCCCGGTTAGAGCAGGACTATTGCAGAATATAGGAACTAAAATCTAGGTTATGGTGGTGGGTGCTAATGGATTAGGTAACTAGAACTATGGATGGACTATGGCCCCTGCCTGACCAATGCAAATTAACACTGATAAAATGGCAGGGGGTGACCCGCCCACTCAATAAATGGGCCCCTGTATGGCCGCTAAAAGAAGCGACAAGGGGCAACATATTCTGAGGGGCTAGAGGAGTAGAGCGGTGTCTCACGGCATTCTACCCGATTATTGGCTCCCTAAGGGTCCAGCCTCACGTGCCCACTAGCCACTTACGGGACACTTCCTTCTCTGAGCATCTCTGCTCTAACGACTCCACCCAAGCCGGCCAATGAAGGCAAGCAAGAGGTGGGAGATCTGTCCCCCGTCAGGGTTCACTCCAGCCAGACAGTAAAGACAAGCTGGAGGTGAGGGACAGGACTTTCTCCCTGAAGCACTCGGGTCCGTATGGTCGCTACGCCATAACAGCTCGCCACAAGCTGCCCTACGGGCCAAAAGATTTTTTTTATTATTATTATTATTATTATTATTATTATTATTATTGTATCCTACAAGTAAAACAGGCGTCATTTACGTTAGTAAAATACACACAAAAAAGAAATTCCTTTGCTGAAATTCTTTAAAAGTCGCTGAATTACAGTGGATGTAGTTAAACGAAGGGTCTGTAATGTGCTAGCTGTTAGGACTACGCGCGCGTCCAGACGGCGTGTGGGAGATTTTTGATGTCCGCTTATCTATACTGGACTTAAAAAAATAAAAGCCTTAGGGATGAACTACACTTATTTTGCTAGATTCTGGTTTTGCTCATAAAAAACAGCAGTCTACTGTAAAGAATAGAATACGCCGTTCAGTTTTACACAGCTCCAAGCGTAAGTACTATGCGTTTCAAATAAGAATAGGAATGGACTCACGGCTAACTTCAAACTAAAAACCACGCCAAAGTAGCGTTAGCACAAGATATCAAACCACAGACAGTAATATTATTTTGAAATGTATGGAAAAGTGATTTTTGGAAAATCTTTACAGAAGTATGTAGTTACAATGCAGCTGCCTACCTAAGTAAATATACGCTCTAGGATACCACAAACTTTTACACAAACTCACATACACGGATGAAAACACACGTTTTAACTTGTAACACCGGTTTTTATGGTTGGAAGTTAATAAAATATGTTCGTATCTTAATATTTGATTCCAAATGTCCAATCGTACTCGAACCATAATAAAATATACGCAAACTTATATTTGTTTTCGTTTAGACGTGATTATTATCGTGACGGGCCGGTGGCGTGGTCGGTAAGATACTTGCTTTTCACGCCGCAGGTCGTGGGTTCGATTCCCACCCGAGACAAACATTTGTGATGAACATTTGTTTGTGTCGAGTCTGGGTGTAAATATCTATTATAAGTATATATTTACAAAAGACAAGTATTATATGTAGAGTATATACCAGTTATCTGGTTTCCATAACACAAGCTCTGCTTAGCTTGGGACCAGATGACCGTGTGTGTTAATGTCCCAGAATATTTTTTTATTAATTTATTATATCGAACAAACATTTTTGCTCACTGTACTAAAAAGTGTGAAGTTGTTGCACATTCCAGTCCAAGATGGCGGATTTCCAATCCTATTCTTATTAGAAACGCATAGTATCTCTGTATTTAAATTTTTAATACATATCAAATGTTTTCTAATCAACCTGAATAGAGCTGAAGAAACGTAGTTAGTTCGTAAACAGTTTAATTATTTAGAAAGCCTAATCTAGACTGAAAGCTACTGTTTATACAAAAAATATGTAGAAATAGAATGAACTTTAGTTCGTTTGCTTACCACCCGAGGTTTTGTCCGTGCGGTTTACGATTTAAAAAAGTACTAAAAAAAAAGTAAAGTAAAGTACCCGTAGAAATTACTTTTCGGAGATTTATTGCTGCTTATTATACTTCAATCTGTGTCGCTGAATTTCACTATGAACATAAAAATACAAAGATTAATTTTTCATGCAATTATATAAAAGATTTTGACACTTTCTTACGCATATTTTACCAAAATATCCGTATTAGACAATACATTACTGCGGTATCGTCATGTATTCTTTCTCTCTCTCTTTCTCTTGCTCTCGCTCTGTTTGAAATACCTACATAAAACCTGTATTTTTATATATAAAACAATAAAGAAAAACATACATTCCGATTTACAATTTACCAAGCGAAAACTAGTTGGGCGCACCTGCAATCGACGAGCAAGTTTTATTGTTTTACCGAGAACGCGGACTAGGTACGGTGCAAGGACTATAACAAGTCAAGGCGTGCGTTTTTCAAAATACCCTCAGACATAAAAAATGTTGAAACGCTTAATATTTTTAAAAAGAGGCTAGCGAAGATATCCCTTTTTAAACATATTTGGCATCTAAATAAATAAATAAATAAATATTTTGGGACACTAACACACACGGTCATCTGGTCTCAAGCTAAGCAGAGCTTGTGTTATGGAAACCAGATAACTGGTATATTATACTATACATAGGTATAATACTTTTCTTTTGTAAATAAATACTTATAATAGATATTTACACCCAGACTCGACACAAACACAAATGTTCATCACTAATGTTTGTCTCGGGTGGGAATCGAACCCACGACCTGCGGCGTGAAAAGTCGATATCTCGTTTCGTTTTACCTACTTATCTAACTTATAGTTTGCTTTGATTTGTTATTTGTTTTCAATCAACTTCATTCTGTAACTATGTTGTTTGTGCTGTTTTGTTAAAATTGTGTTTGTTTTTTTTTTAATTATTTCTGTATTCTACCTACCTTATCAACGAAGACCTTCACTTTTTACTTTAAACTAATGTTTTCATGTAAGTGACGTATTGTGTTGATAGGAATAAATGTCTTTAAACCTAAACCTAACCTCTCTCGGTTCAAAATCTAGGTTAACTGTGAACTAGTAACAGCCTCATGAGTAAAATGAATAGGTCCTTCCGAAAAAAGTAAACAATTATTATTATAATTCATAACTTTGGACGTCAAATACCTCAGTCCACCCGTAAACATGAAGTCTGAAAAGACTTTGAAACGTCGCGATCTAAAATCTAAAGTAAACCGCGATAAAATCCGTTACAAAACAGTTTTATTTTAAACATTATATGATTTCACTTGTTTTTAATTTGCCATTTTCCAAATTATAATATTGATTGTGAGATAAATATCTAAAACCTGATAATCCTGTTGGTCCTGTAACAGTTACATCCCCTCGTCAACTAAAAAAGGCGCTAAGCGCGTTCTTCACCTGCTGTCACTTCAGTTTTCAAACAAAAGTATCTCATATAAATTATGTAACCTTCGCTTAATGTAGTACAAACGTACTTACACACGTACAAACTCATAACATCCCTCGATTTGTTCGTGAGAAGGCAGTCAGAACAAACAAGGTAATAAAAACTGCATAAATACTGTCTTCACTAGTTTTAATGTCAATCAAAAGTTGCAGCCTCTGTTATCGTCTTAATGTTTTAAGACTCTGTCCTACTTACAAAAGATTAGCAAGGTAAAATGTCGATGTGGTGAAGCGTACGAGAGGTGTGTAGGTGTACTTGATAACTAGTAAAAACATAGCCTTAACATTTCCCAAAAAAAAATACTTAAAATATGTTTAAAGATTTGCTAAATAATATCATAAATAACGTTATATCAACGTTATAGTGGACTGGCCATATTTGTCAAGCGGTAAATGAATTTTCGAGCGAATACTACATCTTGGCAAACGTAGTGAGGAACGCCTTTCAACAAGGTGGAGTGACGATATGCGAAAAATAACTGGCAGTAGCTGGATGCGACAAGCTAAAGATAGAGTGAGGTATGTGTCTAGCTGAGGAATGCAATAGGCCAATGATAGTAATGATGATGACAACGAAAACAAACATTGTCTTATTTAGACTTAAGTAGATTTTATATGCAAGAAAATAAAATAAAAGACCGGCCCGTCAATTTATGGACTCTTTACTGTGCTCACCACAAGAATAATTCAAAAATAAAATGCATTCATTGGCTTCATCTAAACAGCATGGGACAGGCCAGCGCAGGCTTGTTTGACTGGCGTCAACGGTACACACGGATAAGCACATCAAGCTAAAACTTCCAAGTATAAGCTGGTCTCGCATTGTATAGAATTTCCGTACAACAAAAGGTCAGCTTATTTTGGTTTTATATAGCCTGATATGAAGCCGTGTGTATAAACCTTCCTTTTGGTTGGTTTGGTTAGCGCTACAAAAAATTCTGTACAAAGCACATTTACACTTTTTTCATCCTTATTTAGTTTTATACGTGTAAGAATCTTAAGGTAGACACTTTTTTAATTTTTTTTAATCACAAAACTAACAAAACATAAACTGCCTAGTTTAGTATTCAAATGTTACAGGAGCAAACTTATTATCTAAATAAAAACGCAAAGGCAGAAATTAAAAGGAAGAAAAAAATAAAACGAGACTAAATTAAAGGCTGCTCATTTATTTTAAACAAGTACTAAACTAAGTCAGTAATGTAAGTAGGTAAAGTAAAATTTTCACATTTTTAGTAACTTTTCACGAAAATAAAGCCTTCATTTTCGGGGAAACTGTCCTTAGTTATATAAAATGAAAGGGAGGACAAAGTTTTTTCACTTCACAACACATTTACTGAGGAAAAATGTCTAATTTCAGTAAAGTTAGGTTTATTTGCACGAAGATAGCCGACCATTAATAATTCTCTATTGAAGCGTACTTTGTAAGTACGTTTTTCATTTAACAAGTGTTTTTCAATATTATGATAAATTATATTAAGTTCCAAGTAAAAATAATTGTAGGATGCGTAAAGTTTGGTGATAACAACAATCATTTAAAGGCCGACCGTTTAACTCGCGTATCGCCATCTGAGGTACAAAGTCATAAAACATTAATTAAATCTCTTAAAGAACTATTTAACCACAGATAAAAGTAATGTAATACTATTCGTCACTAATATCCATATCGCTTGAATCATCATTACTGTCTGTGCAGCTTGAGGAGTCAGAATCATGGCGTTAGGCGATACGCGAGTTAAATGTTCGGCCTATAGTAGCATAATCACTATATTTATTTAGTATTATACTATTTTACAAATTAAAATGTAGTGTAGATCGGATGGCTGTTCGTAGACGAGAGAGCGTTGCTGCCAACACAAGAAAAATATGATTTTACATAAATTGGTGGCAGTGTTGCCAACAATAATGACTCATACATAGTTAACTCGACTAAAGTGGTTAAATTGAATAGGGACCGAAAGAGATGCTTAATGATTTTAATTTAATATACCGCCCCGGGTTCTTCAAAAAGGCATTCATATAATCTTAGTTGCAGCTCGACTTAATTTAAAAAGGAAAAGAAGCCTACTGAGTTTATTTTGGCTGTGTTTCTCTGTAGTTGCCAGTCATTCACTGCACGTTAGGAAAAGAAATTTGATTATTTAGCGTCTCATAAAAATAAAGCATTTTTTCATTCCATTTCGATGTTTGGTATTGTACTGATGAATGGCAATAGACTAAACCAAACATTGCCGGCGACAATAGGGTTACAAGGACTGCCTACACCTTTGGGTAATACAAGCGTGATGTTATGTTATGTCTTCGCTTTTTAATTACAGTCTACGCTGGACATGGGTTCCTCTCAGCTAACTTAAGAGTTGATAGAGTTTACATCTCAATCCACTCACGCTGGGAGGTGTGTTAGTGCCTCACATATTCGTTAAATTTTTCCTCACTATATTTTTTCCTTTGAGCAGTGGTGGCGCAGCGGTATTAGCCTCGCCTTTGAAATATAAGGTCACTGGTTCGATTCCCTGTCTCGCCCACACATCTTTGTGTGAATTTTTTGTGTTTGTGTCGAGTCTGGGTGTAAATATCTATTACAAGTATATATTTACAAAAGAAAAGTATTATATGTATAGTATATAACAGTTATCTGGTTTCCATAACACAAGCTCTGCTTAGCTTGGGACCAGATAACCGTGTGTGTTAATGTCCCAGAATATTTCATTTCATTTCATTGCCGCTGCTCAAAATCGGTGCAGGAAACCGGCATGTGTAAGAACTAAAAATTCAAAGACATGTGACATCCATCAACCCGCACTTGGCCAACGTATGGATTAAGTACTAAACTCTCTCAACACGTAAGATAGTTTAGAGAATACCCGTGCCTAACAATGGAACACTAAGAAGGGTTGAAGTGATATTTCCTTCATTACAGTACCCACTTACTTGAGCCACCCGCTTTAATCATAAAATGTTATTTCTAACAACTTTTTTTATACGTTTTCTGCACCCTTTCAAAACCTACTACTAGTAACTTTTCTAAAGCAAACATTGCAAAGCTTTAACATTCGCTCACATACACTCGCATACGCGTGTTAAGCAGATTTTACTGGTAAATTACCTCTATAAAGTAACTTCGGTTTCTACTTTCTCGTTAACTGGAACGCAGAACACTCAAACCGATGTATGTAGGTTTGTAAGTTCTCATTAGGCTCTCAATTAATAGGGATGACGAAAAATTATGAAAAATCGTATTTTATTTACTCCGTCAGTCAGAAATAAAACTATTTTATAACGACCACCCGTGACCATGAAGTTTGAAAAGACTGAAACGTCGGGATCTAAAATCTAAAATATACCCCGATAAAATCCGTTATAAAGTAGTTTTATTTCAATGTGTGATATTCGCGTAAATCGAAGACATTACTATCCGTCAGTAAGATAATTAAAAAATAACTTTCCGCCGCGGCTACGCCCGCGGAAACTACTTAACATGCCCAGCAGTGGGATAAAAAGTAGCTTTTAGCCTTCCTAAACAAATGGGCTATCTAACAGTGCAAGAATTTTTCAAATCGGACCAGTAGTTTCTGAGATTATCACGTTTAAATAAACAAACAAACTTTAGCTTTATAATATTAGTATAGATTTAAACTTGTAGTTTTTGCATTATCATTGAAATGAAACAATATTTTTTTTTATATAAATATTCTGGGACATTAACACACACGATCATCTGGCCCCGAGCTAAGCAGAGCTTGTGTTATGGAAGCCAGATAACTGGTATATATTATACATATAATACTTTTCTTTTGTAAATATATACTTATAATAGATATTTACACCCAGACTCAACACAAACACAAATGTTCATCACTAATGTTTGTCTCGGGTGGGAATCGAACCCACGGCCTGCGGCGTGAAAAACAAGTATCTTACCGACCACGCCACCGGCCCGTCAAATAATTAAAACATAACGCATAAAAGTTATGGAATGAGAGTGCGCTACGTCATACAGAGATATGAAATTTACCAAGACATGACATCATTCAGATTTCGCTTGGACGTTTCGCCGTAATCTTTAGATCTCTCTATAAAAATATGTGCTCAGTAATTTTAAATTTATCTGTATGAAGGCTATAACAAAAAACAATCGAACAGTGATGACTTAACTAATTACCGACACCTTCTCACCGAAAAAAATAAATCGGTATATTAGAAAGGCGCGTTCTATCGTAGATTTCATAATACAAGTTGTAGTCAAGCGCAAGCCTATTTCAGAATAAAAAATAACCATCGCCTAAACCAACCCAAAACAAACATAGGAATACGAACAAATTCCTCCAGCAGCGGCCAAACTTTTTCACATCAAAATTCAAATGGAGTGAAATAAAAATGTTATCTACCAATAGATACTCAAACTTTACCAACTTCGACTCAAAGAAAATGAGACTCCGTTCCTTGTCACTTCACTAACAAGATTTATTTAAAAAGTATCGCATCGCCGAACTTGTTTTTGCTTTGAGCTTATTTTCTTTTATGTTATGTTTTGAAATCTATTCATTCGTTAGTAGGTACCAACTAATATTTTGGTTAAGTTAGATTAGGGAGATCTCGTCCTCTCACCCGATTCGCAGCAAGCACTCCGACAGACTATGCCCTCATTAAGCCGCCTTAAACCGGTCCAGGGGCGACGTCGGGCATGTTCATCGCCCCCAAATCAGGACCTAAGGCGGTGAAATGTGCCACACGCGCCTCTTTTGAATTTGCAGCGGAAACCCCCCTGAGGTGAAAAGACCCGCGAGGCGGACTATCACCAGCCGGGCGTTGTGGAAGAATCTTTTGATCTCGTGACCCCTGGCGTAGATGGGAACTCCCGGGAGGTTTAGTAGGTACCCTTAGTTAGTTCCACATACCCCCCGCTCTACGCTCACTCGGGGTGGGGGTATCTATTAAGGTTAGGTTAAGTTATGTTTAGTGAAACAGCTCGACCGATTTTGATGAAAGCATTGCTGAATAAATTGAACTCCGTTCGTATAAGTCTGCTTAAAGATTTTTGGTCATGTTTTTGGATCTATCAACAGTTTAAAACTAGAACTGGCCAAAGGCCACGTGTTTGCCGAGTCTTTTTTTGTTGTTTAATCCAGCATACAAATACAGATCCTTTCATTTGTTAAATGAATTGGCGAAACTATTTAGATACTAACTTGCGCCCGCGGCTTCGCCCGCGTGGTGATAGGATAAAAAATAGCCAAGTGACAGATCTATAAGAACCCTTTATCATATTTTTTATTTGTTTTTGGTGGAACCCCGTTTCACCCCCTTAAAGGGTAAGTTTTGAAAAATCCTTTCTTAGTGCACCCCTAGACTCTATAAGGAACCTATGTGCCAAATTTGGAGTCTCCAGACCCAGTGGTTTGGGTTCTGCGTTAATATGTCAGTCAGTCAGTCAGTTTATTCTTTTATATATTTAGATTTTTGCCGGGGAGAAATCCTTTATGGGTCTCCCCGCCCCGTGTGGGCGCAGGACGATTGGGGATTGGATATTGGGATATGGGGATTTGGTAACCCCGAAGGTTACCCACTAAAACCCTCCGGGTGTTCCTTAGCTCATGCGAGCGCCATGGGTCATGGGGAACAACCGCGACAAGAACATATTAGAACATTTCATTTATCTACATTTTCAAACAAAGAATCATCTTTGACTGTCAGTTATTAACAACCCCTATAAGTAATACGAGACTACTTCGGTTACGAATTCTATGAACATAAAGGTTAATGCAGACTGACAGGCTTTTAGGTGCATCGGCTTTTAAACGTCGTTAAGTACCAACACCATAGAAAATGGTGCACTAGACGGTTCGATTTTAAAGTAAAAAATATTTTAGTAAGAGTACAAACCGAGTTCATGTATTAACAATGCAAAGATTATTGGTCAGATCTTGATCAAATTTATACCGAACCAGATAAAGAATACAAGCTTTGAAATGAAAACCAAATTACAAAAATCAAATAACATTTAAAAATATTATAAACTTAAAAACCTTATTTATTTATTCCCACTGCTGGGCACGGGTCTTTTCTCAAATATTTTGGAAGAGTTTAGAGCCTAATCCACACACGGGGATCAAGTGTGGGATGTCACATGTCCTCGAATCATTAGTTCTAAGACTTGCTGGTTTCCTCACGATGTTTCCCTTCACCGACGCACGACTGGGATTCGAACTCGCGACCTTATATTTCAAAGGCGAGGCTCGTACCGCTGCGCCAAGTCGGTTGAAAAGTGACAATAGGCCGACCGTTTAACTCGCGTATTGCCTATCGCCAAGATTCTGACTCCTCAAGCTGCACAGACAGTGATGATGATTCAAGTGATATGGATATTAGTGACGAATAGTCTTACATTACTTTTATCTATGGTTAAATAGTTCTTTAAGAGATTTAATTAATGTTTTATGACTTTGTACCTCCCATCTCCGCTGCTCAATATCGGTGAAGGAAAACATCGTGGGGAAACCGGCATGTCTTAGAACTAATCATTCGAGGACATGTGGCATCCACCCACCCGCACTTGGCCAGCGTGTGTGGATTAAAGCCTAAACTCTCTCAACTCATAAGATAGTTGAGAGAAGACCCGTGCTCAGCAGTGGGACACTAACTATAAAGGGTTGAAGTGACTTTGTACCTCAGATCGCTGCTCTATATCGTTGAAAGAAAACATCGTAATAATGTTTTATGTTCCACCAACCCACATTATTCTTGCTTTACAACTCTAATGCTGGCTTCTCACGACGCGATATCCGCTAAATACCGGCTACTTCAAAAACGATATTTCTAATATAATGACAATATGCGACTCGTGAGACGATGGGTTTAAGCGCGTCTGTGGGACGTGGCACAATTTGGCCTATGGTGAAGTTCGATGCGTATATCACGCGCCGTGAGAAGCCACCTCAAGATAGTTAAGGGAAGACCAGAGCCTGTGCGGTACTCATGGGTCTCTTATAGGTTGTTACAAAATCTTATTACCTAAACAGTCTTACGGTTACTTGTAAACCGTTTATCAAAGAGCTAAGGTTACAGTCCCGGTCTGTACCGTCTTACTCGCGTATCGCGATACGCGAGTTAAACGGTCGGCCTATATTGATTTAAGCAAATTTTTAGCTTAAAATAAAAATACATTCAAAAGTTATTTTACTGGTATTTTGTAAGCACATAGGTAGTTAACAAGGAAAATATTGTCACACGCCACGAACGTAATTACAAAGTACACAGGTTATTTTCGGACGCAATTTATTCCGCAATTAAACCAATGTGTTGTGGTATTTGTATAATTAATTATAAGTACGTTTATTGTTTCACCCGATGTATGGTTTGAAATGTTATTTTGACGGGCCGGTGGCGTGGTCGGTAAGAGACTTGCTTTTCACGCCGCAGGTCGTGGGTTCGACTCCCACCCGAGACAAACATTAGTGATGAACATTTGTGTTTGTGTCGAGTCTGGGTGTAAATATCTATTATAAGTATATATTTACATAAGAAAAGTATTATATGTATAGTATATACCAGTTATCTGGTTTCCATAACACAAGCTCTGCTTAGCTTGGGACCAGATGACCGTGTGTGTTAATGTCCCAGAATATTTATTTATTTATTTATTATCTATACAGGTTTATTTTAACACGTTCAACGTCCAGAGCCCCATATATGGGCCACTATGAACTATCTTCACAGGTCCGTGCCCCATATATGGGTCACTAAGCAGGAGGTTTTCGACGCTAAGCTATTAGTTTTTAGATTCTTAGACAGTTGGAATAAAATTAATTTGTAACAGATTTTATCGCGGTTAATCAAAACCCAAGTAAAATCAACTCAGTATTCATAAGCTGAACTTATATAATAATGATTGTAGGTACCTAGTTAGTAATAATCGTGATTAACAATTTTGGACGTCAAATACCTCAGTCCCGTGATCATGAAGTATAAATAACAGCGATAAAATCCGCTAGAAAAGGCTAATTGGGTTAGGTCATCAGTAAAAAAAAAAAAACCGCTAGAAAATTGTTTGAAGTTGAAATAAAATAAAATAAAACTACTTTTTAACGGATTTTATCGCGGTTTATAATAAATTTTAGATCCCGACGTTTCAAAGTCTCTTCAGACTTCATGTTCACGGGTGTACTGAAGTATTTGACGTCCAAAAATATTAATCAAAATTATTACTGACTACCTTCAAACATTAATATTTAAGTTTCGTTGGTTTTATTGAAACCGCGATAAAATCCGTTAAAAAGTAGTTTTATTTTATTTCAATGTGTGGTATTCGCGTAAATCTAAGACAATACTATATAAAATTGTTTTATTTCAATAGTAGTAGAAGGAGTGGGACATGAACAGACACGGTCATCTGATACCAAACTAAGCAGAGCTTGTACTATGGAAACCAGATAACTGGTAATATACTACATATAATACTTTTCTTTTGTAAATATATACTTAAATATAGATAATCACACCCAGACACAAGACAAACAGACGTGTTCATCACACAATCGAACTCAATGTGTAATATTCGCGTAAATGTAAGAAAATACAATTTGGATAATTATTTAGTTAGTTCCACAGTCAAGCATGGGTCGTCCAAGTGTGAGATGTTACTTCCGATTTCCTCACTGCATCCGGTGTTATGTTCCACTGTCATCGGTGAGTCTCTCACTTCTTTGAAGTTGAAATGATAAGTCACTGATACCCAAATAGTTGCGGTTTATTAAAGATTTAACTACCACGTAACTAATAATAATTTGGGGATTGAGTCACCTTCGTCCATGGGAGTGCACCTTTTATCTGAATCCCTACACGTGGTACCCGGGTGGAGCAAATCAGGTGACAATCTAGTACTAGTAATTATGTTTATGGTAATTAACTGGTGGTAGGCTTCTGCCTTGGTTAGTGATCAGACAAAGCCGCACCGCCAAGCGGCCTTGCCGTGTTCCGGTGCGATGTCTAGTGACACCATTTAAGAGGGTGGGTCGAAATTGTTGCTCGTTTATGGTTTCAACCATAAGGAGCCTCATTTCACTGCCACCTTCTCACCGAAAGTCACGAGTGAATCGGTACATTGGGCTAGCGCGTCCCATCGTATACTACATCATTGCTTAACATCAGGTAAGTTATAGTCAAGCGCCAACCTATTCAAGAATAAAAAAAAATGAATAAGTGGGTACCAACTTCTGAGTCTGAATGTTGATTAATGCCTTCCTCAAAGAAAAGTTTTTGCCGAAGAGTTTTGTCGCATACCAGAGAGTTTTGAATTTAAAAGCTCCTATTTAAAGGCGGTTTAAAAATAGAAGCAATACTTATTTCTATTATGGTATAGGTAACAAATCCAATAGATTGGAACCTCTTTGAATTTAATTAATGTTTCACCGCAGTTTAAATTGGATTGATCTATGATAATCCTGTCCATCTACGGGGCTTAACCCCAATATAAGGTAGATGAAGTTTAAGCTTGATATTGACTTATCGACGGTAGGTAGGTTTACACACAAAGTTAAGGGATATTAAACCCCTTATGTACCGATTGTTACATAATATGCAATTTTTAGATACCTAGATAGACGATACTTTCATTGACGGGCCGGTGGCGTGGTCGGTAATAAACTTGCTTTTCACGCCGCAGGTCGTGGGTTCGATTCCCACCCGAGACAAACATTAGTGATGAACATTTCTGTTTGTGTCGAGTCTGGGTGTAAATATCTATTATGAGTATATATTTACAAAAGCAAAGTATTATATGTATAGTATATACCAGTTATCTGGTTTCCGTAACACAAGCTCTGCTTAGCTTGGGACCAGATGACCGTGTGTGTTTATGTCCCAGAATATTTATTTATTTATTTATTATCTATACAGGTTTATTTTAACACGTTCAACGTCCAGAGCCCCATATATGGGCCACTATGAACTATCTTCACAGGTCCGTGCCCCATATATGGGTCACTAAGCAAAGACCAGGTACGCACTAAGGGTAATCTAGCAAAGGTAAGTAGTGAGTTAGTAGTGAGAGTTCATCTCAGTACAAGTCTGTTAAAGCACCTACTGAAATGAAATATCTAAGTACTTCCACCACAGCACATAAAAAGATAGAAGTAATCTGTGGGACGCACAAGGAAATGAAAACGTTTTGTAGATACCAGCAACCCCGCAGGATTAGTAAGCTGAAGTAGCAGTGGGCCGGTCATATCTGCCACAGAACCGACAGCCGTTGGGGTAAGCGAGTTCTTGAGTGGTGATCACGTATTTGCAATCGAAGCGTAAGACGCCCTCAGACTAGGTGGAGTGACGATCTTTGCAAGGTGGCTGGTAACAGCTGGATGAGAGTAGTCGCGGATCTTGCTCAGTTGTGTGCTTTAGAGGCCTATGTCCAGCTGTGGACTAGGATAGGCTGATGATGATGATGATGTAGGCTAATTCATATAGGTAATTCCTTTAGCGCCGATCAAGTTACAATTAAGTTTACGTCTTATTGCAAAATGGTATCTCTTTCATTCAACGGATTCAAAATTGCTTTAAACTCTCATAATACGGCAACTGAACGATTTGAGAGGATGAGTCTTAACATTTGCCTCGTTATGGTGTCATCATGGTCATCTACGAGAAATCGCGGTTGTGTCACTTGTGGTTCCGGAGGAAAAACGGAGGGTTTAGAGTCCCACACACCCCTTGCTCCGAGCCCATAAAGGATGGAGGGATCCATAGGGGATTTTTCCCTCCCATTAAATAAAAAAAATAGTCATGAGAAGCCTCATTCCGTTTCCACCTTATCTCCTACAGTTACTCGTTATCGTCATAACGGCTAGATCGGTATTACTCGGTAAACTTCTACCTTTATCCAGATTCTCTATCCAGATCTATTCCAGATTACTAAAATAGCTAAACCTTCATGTCACCACTTCAACCCTTTTTAATGTCCTACGGCTTCTTCCAATTTGAGAGAGTTCAGGCCTTAATCCACACACACTGGCTAAGTGCTGGTTGATGTCACATGTCCCCGGATGATCAGTTGTTAGACATCCCGGTTTCCTAACGATTTATTCCTTCACCGATACAGAGCAGCAGTGAAACAATTCACATGTGTGAGTACGAACAGGAACAACTCGTGACCTTATATTTGAAATGCGAGGCCCGTATCACTGCGCTACCGCTGCTCATAAAAAAGTATCTTCCTAGATAATATAACATTGACACAGCGACCACTGTTTATCACTCAGGGAGGCAGTAGATTTATGTCTCAATTTCCTTAAGCTTATAAATCAACTACATTTCAAAGATACTGTTCTGGACCGTGAAATGTGTACTAGGAGAATGAAAAATGTTTACAAACATATTTTCTTGAATTTTGGCATCAGTTTGTGGTTAAAGTTTATTTATGTAGCTATTTTAATAATATATAGTGGTATCGTGGGACATAAAGGGTCAATTCACACCGCGATGGCAGCGAATAATTTTAAATTTTATTCTCATTGCTGTTGAACATAGTTTCGTTTGAGAAACTGAGAGGACCCGCGGTCGCCCGCGACTGCTCGATGCCGTTCTCGACTAAACGAGCGGTCAAGTTTCCCAAGCGATACTAAATATATTAAGTATTATAATAATCAACAAAACTTCTGACCGCTTCGTTGCCATCTCGTTGTGAATTGACCCTAACCTAAACCCAACTAAGCAGAGCTTGTACTATGGAAACCAGATAACTAATTGATACTAATAATATACTACATATACTACTTCCCTTTTGTAAATCAAACTTAATATAGATAATTACCCCCTGACTAAAGACAAATAGACATGTTCATCACACAAATGTCCGATTTGGGTAGGAACCCACGTTCTGCGGGTGAAAAACAAGTATCTTACCGACCACGTCACCACGCCGACCCGTCGTAATAAAAAAAATATAGGTTAAAACCTATATTGATCTTGTGTTACTTGTAAGATTTCGTTAGTAGTATTCATCTGTGTGTGCAGAATAAAATAACTATACCTCTAATCAAGCCTATATTAGTGTAGAAAAAGAAGTTAGAACATTCGGAGGGGACTGAATCACCTTCGTCCGTTGGAGTGCACCTTTTATCTGAATCCCTACACGTGGTCCCCGGATGGTGCAAATCAGGTGACATAAAACTGATGGTAGGTTTAGGCCTTGCTTAATGACTATCCACCAGACAAAACCACACCTTCTTCTATTCCGGTGCGATGTCTGGTGACACCATTTAGGAACGTCGCGTTGGTTGAAATTGTTGCTCCTTTATGGTTCTTAACTATACGTAGCCTCATTCTACTGCCACCTTCTCACCGAAGATCATTCGTAATCACAGTGAATCGGTATATTAAGCAGGCGCGTTCCATCGAAGACGACATCAAAATCAGGCAAGTTGCAGCGAAGTACAAGTCTATTTCAGAATAAAGAAGATACGTGATAACCACCAACTCGTTTTTAACCAACGTTTGTGGATTATGGTAACACTCTCAACTCTTTGACAGTTGAAATGACACCTGTACCTAATAATATTAAGTTAAAATATTAACAAAAAAAAACCGACTTCATGGATGCCATTCTCAGAACTAAACCAAACTGAAATGGGACCACACGGGAGGCATCAGCTTTCAATTAAAAAATAAATTATCAAAATCGGTTCACCCATTCAAAAGTTCTGAGGTAACAAACATAAAAAAAGATACAGTCGAATTGATAACCCCCTCCTTTTAGAAGTCGGTTAAAAATTAAACACTAATGAGGTTTTTTTCCTGGGAACACTTAACACAGCAACTGTTATGCGCACGAGTTCTCCTCTGCTGGGGTACATAACAGTTTGTATGCATAAACTGTTTATGTTGGAACGAAGTTCCTTATTGCGCGTTGTGAAAGGGGGCTAGACGGAAAAAATCTTACGAAAAGTTGTCACGACACTTTAATTTGCTGTAGTAAGCTATTGTAAGCTGTGCGGCGTGCGCATGTTTCTCTCTCTCTCTCTCTCTCTCTCTCTCTCTCTAGAGATTGTCAAAAAAAAATAATAAAAAAAATTAAATTTTATTACAATTCCTTAACTAATTAATCGAAAGGAACTTCGTTCCATACGGGTATCCCTTGACACCTCTCAAGTTTTTTTTGTGTTTGTGTGTAGCTTTCATTTAAGTGTGCATTTGCAAATTGCCTCAAATTTTTGTATGTGTGCGTGAGCATGTAAAAGTGTTCCGTACGTGGTTTTGTTGCCTCGCAAAAACTGACAGAATCAATTTAGTAGGTACTTGAAATTGTCTATAACACTTATCTGCTGAGTATTCTAAGGCTGTTTCTAAGTTACTATTACAGTTTAGAATAAACTGAACTTTTTAAGATCTCACTAGTAAAAGTTTTCTTTCAGCAGCAGTCAAAAGACCATTCAGCTCAGAAATCATAAAACCTACGAGTAGTGCTTAAAAGAAAACAAATAAAAAGTACCTGGTCTGGATTCATTCCAAAATATCTCTCCGAATCTAAAATTATCAGCATTGTCAAGTACAGACTGCACTAAAGCTTGCCATACAATTCAAGACAAATATTACCAACACAAATATTAAAAACTGTTTTGAAGGTTTAATCTTGTTGAATTGAGGTTTTCGAGTATATATATTATATTACTAAAATCTATATAAGCATAATTATAGCATCTGTTTAGACAACTGATAAAAATATATGTTACAATAAATATGACTGATCAAATAAAATCGATATAAAACAGTTTATAAGGAAAATTATATTAAACTTTTTAAGAGATTGAGACTGAAAATTTTGGTCTCAACTATTTTTTGATGACTCTTATTTTCGATTTTATATTCCGAATTTTCGAATGATGTACAGGCTTGATGACCGACGACAAATTGTTAGTTAAAACTATCGTGTACGACTTTTAAAAGACGTATCTTGAATAGACAGCTTTATCTCTTTAAAGGCCCGTGGAACGGCTGCAAGTGACTACAAGATTTTAATAAAAGATTATTCCCTGCATATGTATATTCTGTCTTACGAAGCTATCTTCTGAGTAAAATATAAGTAGAAACAATGCGCATGTCATAATGTATTTTGATTTATGCGACTCGAAAATGTATTCAGTAAAGTAACTTTAAAATAAGTACACGCAAGAAAAGATTTACATAACAATAACTTACTACGTAACCATTTTCTTTAAATTCTTAGAATAGAATAGAATAGAATAGAATAGAAATTTTATTTGCATGAATGTAGGTAAATAATACAGGTGTAGGTAACAAAGATTGGTCCCATATACATTCTACCAAAATGGCATGCAAAATATTATACAAATTATAACACTATTATTACCCTAGAGGTTTTTTAATTTGCTTAAAAGAAATAAATATATATAAAATCCAAGTAAAAAACATAAAACGAAATTAATTAAAATATATCAAAAGTTACTTAAACTATAAATATTAAAATAATAATAATAAGTCTATTCAACCTAAACTACAGTCTGATATCTGATTCTGGTACAATTCGATCATGTTACAGTGATTCGCGTACGTTACATATTACGGTAATTAGCTAATGCAATATTGGATTGGATGACAATATATTATAAAATAGCGTAGGTACATACTACGCAATATATCCATACTTATCATTTAATTTAACGCTGTCTCCTAAACTAGGTATAACCTGTACTTTAAGAAACAGTGTTCAGCCAGTGAGGCAATTAATGTTATGAACACTGTGTCGATCTGAATTGTTTTTATTTAGGAGGTGTATGTATATGAGCGAGTATGTTACGTTTGACTACAACATGCGTGATGTTAAGCAATGATGTTGTTTATCATGAAACTCAAGTGCCTAATAAAACGATTCACACGATTACGAATGATTTTTGATGGAATGAGGTTCCATATAGTTAGGAACCACATAGGAGCAACAATTCCGACCCACCCTCACAAATGGTGACACCAGACATCGCATCGTACCAGATTACGGCAAGGCCGTTTGGCGGTGC
Source organism: Meganola albula (assembly GCA_936450015.1). Taxonomy (NCBI): domain Eukaryota; kingdom Metazoa; phylum Arthropoda; class Insecta; order Lepidoptera; family Nolidae; genus Meganola; species Meganola albula. The sequence goes on along the minus strand of OW388155.1, from coordinate 2,089,873 downwards.
GGCTTTGACTAGAGAGTGGTCACTAACCATGACCGAAGCCTACCACCAGTTTATTGTTACTTGACCACACAAACAAAGAAAAAAGCCTACTGCCTACTAATTTTTTTGGCAGTGTATCTCGGTAGTTGCCAGTCCTTCACCACGCGTTAGGAAAAGAAATTGGACTATTTTTATGTAGACTCGCCTCTCAATACAAAAAAAGCATATTTTCATTTTCATTTTGGAACGAAGTTCCTTATCGCGCGTTGTGAAAGGGGGCTAGACGGAAAAAAATCTTACGAAAAGTTGTCACGACACTTTTTTCTATAGTAAGCTATTGTAAGCTGTGCGGCGTGTCTGTCTGTCTCTCTGTCTCTCTCTCTCTCTCTCTCTCTCTCTCTCTCTCTCTCTCTCTCTCTCTAGAGATAGAAAATAATAATAATAAAAAAAATATTATTATAACTTAAAAAAAATTATTACAATTCCTTCACTAATTAATCGAAAGGAAGTGCGTTCCATCCGGGTGTACCTAGACACGTCTCAAGTTTTTTTTTCAGATGGGATATCTAAGTGTATGAAAGACTTGCGACATCCTCTTAAGACCTACGACTCTATTACTATACAAAAACTTCGATAGAGATTTGCTTGAAATTTGTAACTTTGATATCATACATGCAGGTATTTTAAGAACTTCGTGCAATAAAGCGAGAATCAAAAAAATGTAGTGACGACTTTGTTAATAGCATCATTCAACATTATTCATAAAGCCCTATGTTAATTAAAAAAAATCTCTTCAACCTAAATTACTTTCAGTAAACAGGGAAGGTAAATCAAAAGGTATTTGCATAAACTGAGTGTTTTGTATTAAAAGTTAATTTCCCCTTAAGGAACTTAGGAACTACACACATTGGTCGACTAAACGCGACGTCAACGTAGCTTTTTTCCCTTTTTACTTTTGTACGCAATATTCTAATTATTTTGTTAATTTAACACAATATTTACATAAAATATAGTAAAAGAAACAAACCAATTCTAAAATTCTATTTTTTAAACTAGATATGGCGTCATAAAGTTCCTCCGAATCGAGGCCTTGGAAGAATGTGCCCAGAAGGCTGGCAGCTAGCCACGTTGTATGGCAATGCTAATTCTTTGACCAAGATCTAGGCCAGTCCTCTGGTCACGTGAAGAGTCTATTAAGCGCCTAGAAATTTCTTTAAAAAGTGCTCGGGCGCTCGGGCCCCACGGTCTAAGCGTTTCAACCCCAAACGGCTCAAATATGTAATTTGTACATAGTTGACTATATTTGCGCCGTTTAGCGGTCTCTGCATTAGCAGCAGCAGCGCCCGCAGCAGACATGCTAGTACTAGTAAAGTGAGACAGGGCCAGAGTATCGACACAAGTGGCAAAATGTTTGTTAATATTTTTATTATACTTGTAATGTAATTCCAAATTACACTAATTAATTATATTTTATTTACACTGACTTGTACAACACAAGGCAGAACACAGTAGGACATTATCTGTTTTTTTTTAAGATTTATTAAACTTCACGTTTATATGTCCTGGAATTTTATCCACTTCCACTAAAGCTACCGACCTGAAATTTACCGACAATACAAGGTTTTTTTCGAAATTTGCGCACTCATATTTATCTCTTATAAAATGGCGGATGTCATTGAAAAACAGAAAAAAATCGTCATTTTTGTTTGACAATAATATATAAGTTAAAATATTAACAAAAAAACCAAGTTCATGGATGCCATTCTCAGAACTAAACCAAACTGAAATAGGACCACACGGGAAGCATCAGCTTTCAATTAAAAAAAAATTATCAAAATCGGATCACCCATTCGAAAGTTCTGAGGTAACAAACATAAAAAACTTACAGTCGAATTTATAACCTCCTCCTTTTAGAAGAAGAAGATTAGAGATAAATATCTAAACCATGAGAATCAGGACCCAGGCAAGTTGTGGTAGAGCGAATGTTTGTAAAAGAATTGAAAAAAATTAAACGTATATTTTGTAAAATTGAATGAACAACCACTAAATTGATGTTCTGACATCTATGTCTATCGTAGTCTGATTCAAGAAGAAAAGCCGGCAAGTGTGGTATAACCCTTAGTCATTCAGAATGATGAAACGAGGGCTAGTGAGGACGTTGTTACATTTTTTCAATTTACAGTAAAACGTCAGAGTTAATTAAACCAAGATTCGAGTCACGAGCGTTCAGATGTTTTTGGTACTTTTAAATTTAATGAGACATGAAATAGACAAGGTATATAATGGTACCCGTATAGGTCCTTCTCAATATTTACCCACGTAAAACGTCTGTTAAGCTCATTATAGCTGAAATAGGTTTATAATTCGTTTGTCTTTGTCTGTCATCATAACATTTATACAAGTAAGAAAGAGACAAAGTCCATTTTAACTAAAGAGTCTTTTAAGATGTTTATGAATAAGACCGTAAGTATTCTTCGCCTAATTACTGTAACCTTTTTAAGTTTTCATTTATTTAAATTGAAAACACTAAAATTTAATATATAAAAGGAGAGGTCAAAAGTGGGCTAGAATTTTGAACACCAATGTGATATACCTCATCGGAAAGCTTATTTAATAAGCTGTTAGAATTTAACTAAACACGAATTTTAGGAGCAACCATTTTTGTAAAAATCAAAAAAATGTAATAGAAAAACAAAACGCACATTACCTTTAATTATCCGTTTCCTAAGCAGTATAAATATTGCAATCACGTCAATAATTGCATTCTGTTACAGTACTTTTCTCTTGTAATATTATTCTAGCTGCAGCTTAATGTAATTATGACGAAAAATATTTGTTATCTTATTAGTGTAATAACAAAACGCGTGGAAAAAAATATAATTACGGGAAACGTCAAGATGTCATTGTCATTGATCAGTTTGATTGACAGCGTCGAAATAATTTTGATTTTTTTGGTTGCTCAATTGTCATTTGACCATGGGGTTGCCAATTGCAATAATCATAATATTGCATTAAGGATTCTTATTTTCCATTTCAATTTTTTAAAAAACGGGGGGGTGTAAAATTATTTTAAATACACCAAAAAATTTAATAAATTATGCTCTATTAACCTATGTAACTCAGATAGCTGTTCAAATTTACAATTATTTTAATCCCAGGCTCCATACATTTTTTGAACGTCTCCTTTCCATGTCACAATGCTTGTTACCGTACTCCTCCGAAACGGCTTGACCGATTCTTATGAATTTTTTTATGCATATTCAGTAGGTCTGAGAATCGGCTACTATCTATTTATTATACCCCTAAGTGATAAGGGTTGTTCGCCCTTATTTTTTTTTATTACGTACGAAGTTTGCTGGGGCAGCTGGTATGTAATATAAATAAAGATAAAATAAGCAATAAAAATGGCATAAGATTGTCACATTCGCTTTTTAAGGTAAAGGGCTATTTTTAGATTCACTAAAAATCATCACAACAAAAAGTAGCCGAATTAAACTGCCTATCCCCATAGGACAAAGGCGTGCTTTATTTCTTTCTATGCGGATTTCGGCAACAGCGACCTTCTTCTGTTAGGTTACAGGAGTGTCTTCACATAGCTTATATTAGCTGCCAATATTAGCTGAAAAATTCATTGTCTAACGCTGCATATGAGGATATCGTCTATGTAATTATATATTATGTAAGAATGCGGTTTAGTCTTTAGATGCTTTTAGATGATCACGCTTCCGAAAAATCATCACCACAAAAAGTAGCCGTAGGGGCCTAAACACTATGCCGATTTCGGCATAGAAAGTAACAAATATATATCTATAAAAATAAATAAATAAATATATATGTGTAATAAATATATAAATAAATAGAAATAATAAATATCGTCTATGTAATTATATATTATGTAAGAATGCGGTTTAGGCTTTAGATGCTTTTATTATCAAAATCACGCCTCCGATAATCTTCAAAGTCAGCCATTTTTGTGTAAATTTCATGCCTCAATCCTGCGCATTTAGTAGCTAGCTATTCTCAAGTGGAGGACTCCCACACAGTTAAAATTAAATGTGCCTCTTCAGCACATCTTTATACCTCAGAAACTGGCCTCCACGTTAATGCTTGCCTGAGTCTAGTTCTGAGTAAAAGATGTGCTTGGCAACTCGATCATTGGACATACGGGATATAATGTGACTGTGATTAGGTACACGTTAACGTGCCTCACCGCACCGTTTAGCTACGCAGGTCGAAGTATAAAAATAAACTGGTTATTTCACCCCAATTAGTTAACAAAAAGATCAAAGGAAATACAGAATAACTAGAGGTACTTTGGTACTTTTACATAATTGATTACAATCCCAAAATAAAATTACTTAACGAAAAATCAAAGAAAAATGTAATTGAGGAAGTAAAGGTTAAAAGTTAATTGACATCAAAGGTAAAATACGTTAATTGGTAATTTTAGGGTTCTGTGCGTGAACGATTGAAACGCCTACATTAAATTGCATGCCTACGATTGTGATAGTCCGTCAGTCAATAATAAGTAAGTACAATAGGCATGGATACTAACAGTCTATTTTAAAAATTGTGCCAAATGCTGCTCGATGTCACCCTACTACGTACACTTTTAAACATTAGCGCGGTATATTAAAGTATTTATTTATTTCTATTAGAAGGGCACATAAACAGACACATAACATTTTATAGTAAGCAAATTTGGTTAGCAATTTAGCTGATTCCAAGCCTACACAGATTATTAATTTTTAATTTTTTAGCTAAGAACACTCCCGAATAACTCACCTTTATTTAAAAAAATGATATTCAGTTAATTCGGTTGAAAGCTATGATGCTACAGACAGACACGTCCAACTTATAACATTCCGTTGGTTTAAACCAAAATCTACGTACCATTTTTATGATCATCCAATTACTAGTATAGTATTATATTATCTGTGACCCAATGGACTAAATAGAATTTGTTTTCCTCTTCTAGGAACTAGCACATTGATACGAAAAGTAGGGTTCCGTATCAATGTGGTTGGTCAATCCGGGTTGCACTTGAAATGATTTTTATTTAATTAGAAATAAACCAATTACGATAAATTGGTTCGTTTTAGTTTTTGTTCTTGAACGGAAATCAAATCATTTAAATCAAATTTGATTTAACTAATCAAAATTAGCTTGTGATCGGAAAATGTGTATCTATGTATTATCCTTTCTGAAACCTTTAGACCTCATACGGAACTTTTGTGTGAAATTTGCAGTCTCTAGACCCAACAGTTTGGGCTGTGCAGTCAGTCAGTCAGTTTCTTCTTTTATATATTTAGATTATTACTAATAACACCTTTAAATAATAGTTTAATAATAATTATGTTTGTTTCACATAGCATTGTCTTAGATTTACGCGAATATCACACATTGAAATAAAACTATTTTATAACGGATTTTATCGCGGTTTTCGTTCTCTGTCATAAAATAATTTATTATTTTATGACAAAAAAATGAAATACAAAAAAATATTATTTTTAAAAAGAATTAAAACAGTAAAATACTATTGCATATGGTTCTAATATCGTAGAATTTAAGGCAATTATATACATCTCCGGTTCACTTTGTACATTGATACTGAGTTAAAGTATAGATATAGCTCCCTTTAATAGCGTGTCATAGCATTTCTACCTCATTCCTGATCCTCTTGATTCAATAAACCGCTTATTGGATCAGATTTTGTTACGCATAACAAAATATAAATGCAATTTCCTCATCTCAGGGATGCGAAACGCAATATTTTTGTAGCAATAATAAGAGACGTCGCTTCTCTGACACACTTTTGATATATTCTACTTACATAGTTTATGTTTACTACACGTGCTGCCCTCTTATATAATAGAAACTAGCTTCCTCCCGCGGCTTCCCCCGCAAAATTGGTCTCACTAATCTTGTTTCTCCATACAAACTTTGGAACCCCATTTCACCCACTTAAAGGGTGAGTTTTGAAAAATCCTTTCTTAGACCCCATAAGGAACCTATTGGCCAAATTTGGAGTCTCCAGACATGTCAGTCAGTTAGTCAGTCAGTTTCTTCTTTTATATATTTAGATAAAGTAGCTTAAGGTGTAGTTAGCAGATTCAAATTCCGCGCTGAACTACAGTGTAGAGACTTTTTCATGTTTACATCTAATTTTTCAGGATTAGTTCGCAGTCTAAGTAATTAGGTTGTTAATTGGTACAGCGGGTAAGCGTGTCCCATCGTAGACCACATCATTGCTTAACATCATGCATATTGTAGATAAACATAAGAGTATTTTTAATCGATTTCTGGAATGCCGATTAGTCGGGGACGTCTAGAATGATCAGGAAAAATCTTTTTTGTTTCAAAAGGTACCTATTGTACCTATTTTTGTTTTAAATTTCGACGCAATTGGTCCAGCAGTTTAGTTATCGTTAGTAATTATTTTTAAAAGATATAAATTCAATATTTTCTTACTAATGGAACCTTTTGTTGGCTAGACAAAGCCGCTCACCGGAACACGGCATGGTTTGGTGACACCATAAAGAGAGAGTGGATCGGAATTGTTGTCCATTAAGGTTTCTAACAATATGGAGGCTCATTCCACTGCCACATTCTCACCGATAATCATTCGTTATCACGACTGAATCAGTATACTAGGCTGGCGCGTTCCATCGTAGACTACATCATTGCTTAACATCAGGCAAGTTGTAGTCAAGCTCAAGCCTATCGCAGAATAAAAAAAAAATAGATTTATCATTGTACGTATTCTCGTTCACTTAATCAAATAATGCACTAAGTTGCATTAATAAACAATACTATCTAGTTTTCATAAAAGTATTTTCACTTTACAAACCGTTTACTTCGGTTAGGTACTCCATGTTCGCGCCTGTCGCAAATAAATAGCAAAACTTTCATAAATACTACGAATCTAATCGTCGTGTTGCTATGATTCACTTTTTTTTTCTCGAAACTATTGTCGGGTAGACGAATTGTACTTAACAACATCTTCTCTTACAATTTCTTCCAAATTAAAATAGTATTACCTAACAAAAAGGGCTTTCATTGTGTCCATACGAGACATAAAGTGGCGACCGTAACATTACCTGCAAGATTTCTGATATACATCGTTTTTTAGAAAAGCGTTTTCATAAGCAGCCCAATGTCAAACAACAATACGTAGATTTCCTTCAGGAATATACTAATCTAAATCATCTGTCTGAGTCACCTATCATTAAACCTGTACCTTCTTATTTTTTGTGTCACCATGCTGTATTCAAAGAAAGCAGTGAAACTACGAAAGTTCGTGTGGTGTTTGACGGATCCGCTCCTACTACTTCGGGTTTTTCCCTAAATGATATTCTCATGATAGGACCAAACATGCAGGATTCCCTTTTTTCCATTCTAATCAGGGCTCGTCAGTACAAATACGTGCTCACTGGCGACGTTGAAAAAATGTACCGCCAAGTGCAAGCACACGATGAAGACCAAAACCTTCAGTTGATTTTATGGAGAGAAGACGAATCCATGCCTATCAAAACGCTAAAGTTAAGTACTGTAACTTACGGACTTGCAAGTTCCAGCTACTTGAGCACAAGATGCCTTTGGCAGTTAGGTGAGGAGTGCGATGACCCGCGAATCAAAAATATTATACAGCACGATTTCTACGTCGACGATGTCTATACAGGTTGTGATTCAGAGCAAGAGTTATTCTATATACATAAATCATTGATAGAAGCTTTAAAAAAAGGTTGTTTTAACCTACGTAAGTTCAAAACTAACTTACCTTCTCTATTCAATTTTACTAAAGCCGATAATACTGATAAACTAATTACCAGTGAGGCTTCCAGCACCCTAGGTATGGGCTGGAACCCAACTTCAGACGACATGCATTTTACATTTAAAATTCCTCAAGAAAATTGCGTTTTAACTAAAAGATATATTTTATCCACTTCATTTAGAATTTTCGACCCTATGGGATTGCTAAGCCCATGCATAATTTTGCCTAAAATTTTAATGCAGCAATTATGGCTACAAAACCTTGGTTTGGACGATACTGTTCCCCAAAACATTCTAATCTCATGGAACAAGTTCGTAGCTGCACTGCCATGCATTCTTACTTTACATATACCTAGATTAGTCTTATGCAATAATCCTGTACGTATTGAGGTACATTCTTTCAGCGATTCCTCACAAATTGCTTTTGGAGCTTGTCTTTATGTGAGGAGCATAGATGCTGATAACAATGTCACTGTGAAGCTCCTCTGTGCGAAGTCTAAAGTAGCACCAATAAAGGCTACCACCATACCTCGTCTAGAACTCTGTGCAGCATTGCTTGCCGCCAGACTATGTCGCACTGTTTTAGATTCATTACGCAATAAAACAATACATTTTTACCACTGGTGCGACTCAAGCGTAGTTTTAGGATGGCTAAAATCTAATAGTCGTAATTTAAAAACATTTGTCGCTAACAGAGTTACCGAGATATGTGACTTAACTAATTCTAAATCATGGCGTTATGTACCTACTTCTTTAAATCCAGCCGATCTAATTTCAAGAGGCGTGTATCCAGATCAAATCGAGCATAACGACTTATGGTGGTCAGGCCCTAACTTTCTAATGCTCTCTGAATCTGAATGGCCTGTTCTAAATACAGATACAAATTCTGAGCTTCCAGAGCTCAAAACTAACATTGCTACGACCAATTCTGAGCCATTTATTAATTTTTTAAATTATTCTAGTTTTATAAAATTAAAGAGGTCTTTTGCCTACGTTTTAAGATTTTATAACAATTCCAAAAATGCTAACAATAAACAATTATCAATTTTAACCATCGATGAATTAAATAATGCTTTTTTGCATCTTTGTGCTCTATCCCAAAAACAAGCATTTCCTATTGAATATGATTTACTGTCGAAGGGTAAATCATTAAGTTCTAAATCAAGTTTATTATCATTAAATCCATTTTTTGACACTCAAAACAAGGTGATTCGTGTCGGTGGTCGTATAGATGCATCCAATTATAATTATGACAAGAAACACCCTGTCCTTTTACATTCATCTAGTCATTTTACTCGCTTGTTTTTTGAATACGAGCACAAACGTCACTTGCATGCTGGCCCACAACTACTACTGTCACTTGTTCGTGAAACCATATGGCCTATAAATGGCAGACATCTTGCCCGCCGTACGGTGTTCAATTGTGTAGTATGCAGGCGTCATCAAGGTAGAACTATACACCCTATGATGGGAAATTTACCTAATCAACGAATTACAGTAGACTTCCCATTCAATACTGTAGGTATAGATTTTGCTGGCCCATTTTATATAATAAATCGCAAGGGACGCGGATCTAAAGTAATTAAATGTTATCTTTGCTTATTTGTGTGCTTAAGATACAAATGCATTCATTTGGAAGCTACTAGCGATCTTACTAAAGATGCCTTCATTATGACGTTTCGACGTTTTGTAGCTCGCCGTGGCAAGCCATCGGAAGTATTTTGCGACAATGGACGCAACTTCGTTGCTGCGGCCAAAGAACTTGGTGACTTCATCAAGGCAACTAAAAACTCCCTATCTGACTTTGCAAGTGAGGAAGGTATCAAATTCGTTTTTTCTCCTTCTTACGCTCCTCATTTCGGTGGGATTTGGGAGGCCGGTGTCAAATCCGCTAAGCACCACATTAAACGTGTAATGGGCAATAGTCATTTAACGTTTGAGGAATTGACTACCTTATTTGCTCAAGTAGAAGCTATTCTTAATAGCCGTCCTATGTGTCCCTTATCTCCTTCTCCTAACGATTTCTCAGCCCTTACCCCTGGGCACTTTTTAATCGGTCGATCTTTGACTGCACTACCGGCTCCACCAGTCACCGAGTGCAATCCAAACAAACTACTACGCTACGCTCGCCTAGAACAAGTGCGACAACATTTCTGGCTTCGCTGGCAGAGAGAATATGTAGCAGAGCTACAACATCGCACTAAATGGAAGACCAACACTTCTACACTCAAAATTGGCGATCTAGTCCTACTCTCCGAAGACAATATTCCTCCACTATGCTGGCGTCTCGGTCGAGTTGTAAAGCTATTTCCTGGACCAGACAATATAACTCGAGTAGCTGACGTGAAAACTACAAAGGGATGTCTGCGACGACCTTTGACTCGTCTTTGCCCTTTGCCTTCATTTCAAGAACCAGAGGTTTGAAGATCTCCTACTGCAGACCTTCAACGGGGGGAGGATGTTCGCGCCTGTCGCAAATAAATAGCAAGACTTACATAAATACTGCGAATCTAATCGTCGTGTTGCTATGATTCATTTTTTTTCTCGAAACTATTGTCGGGTAGACGAATTGTACTTAACAACATCTTCTCTTACAATTTCTTCCAAATTAAAATAGTATTACCTAACAAAAAGGGCTTTCATTGTGTCCATACGAGACACTCCATTACCTCCAAACATGTTGAGTCAAGTATGCATTCAATATTTTAGTACGAATTAATGCATTGAGCATTTGTTTTATGTAAGTATGACAATGAAAAATGAATTTTCACCCGCGCCCTGACGAAAAACAATCTATCTATATATACAATAATATAAAAAAATCAATTGCTGTTCGTTAGTTTCGCTAAAGCTCGAGAACGGCTGAATGGATTTCTCTTATCTTTGTCTTGAAATGTTCGTGGTGGTCTAGGGAAGGTTTATAAGGTGAGAAAAAAATATTTTATAAAAAAGTTTAGGTCTTCTATTTATCGATTGAGGCAGCACGAAGTCTGTCGGGTCAGCTAGTCACTTATAAATTTTACGTACCTGTATGCCTGTGTCAATTAATAATAATAATAGTGGGACATGAACACACACGGTCATCTGATCACAAACTAAGCAGAGCTTGTACTATGGAAACCAGATAACTGGTAATGTACTACATATAATACTTTTCTTTTGTAAATACATATATACTTAATTATAGATAATTACACATAGACACAAGACAAACATACGACCTGCAGCGTGAAAAGCAAGTATCTTACCAACCACGCCACCGGCCCGCCATTTGTAAAATGTTGTAACGTCCACTCGAATATATCGATTTAGCGATGCGGTTAATTTATTTAAAAGCTAAATGTTCTAAATGGTTATATCGTAACTTTTTTTTTAAATCTAATAAATTTTGAGTCAGTTTCGGCCGTGGGAATGCACCCTTTATCTGAATCCTCACATGTGGTCCCCTGATGGTGCAAATCAAGTGATAACTAACTGGTGATTAATTTCACTGGTAATTTATTAGTGGTAGGCTTCGGCCGTGGTTAGTGACCACCCACCAAAACCGCACCGCCAAGCAGCCTTGCCTGACACCATTAAAATGTCTCTAACCATAAGAAACGTCATTCCACTGCCACCACCTCACCGAAAATCACGTTAATCGGTGTATTGAGCAGGCGCATCCCATCGTAGACTACATCATTGCTTATCATCAGGCAAGTTGTACTCATACGCAAGCCTATTTCAGAATAAAAAATAAGTTTTTTTTATTTATACGCGAATACCTATCACTCATTGAAATAAAACTACTTTATAACGGATTTTGTAGCATTTTACCTATTTATTGGGATTTAATCAAATTTATAGTTATGAGTTACCGACCGCCCGCATGATGACTGACTTAACGACTCTGATACATACAAATATGTATGTATGCCCTTATTAAACCTAAAGTGAGTTTTATTGTTCGTGTTCTGGGTTCAATTTCCGGGAAGAGCAAACAGACTTCTCTAATATCTGTAATTAGAAAACCTTAGTTGCAGCTCGAAGTTTAGAATTGTGTCCGTTAATCGGTAATAGGCCCCTTTTAAGCATGGGACTAGGGCCTCCATTCTCGGTCTTTAGACATTTACCTCTAATAGACACTTGTCTAACAAAAGTGACAATTTCTTTTGTTTTTAATGACATCCGTAATTTTTTTCGACATTTGCCTATTAGAGATAAATGTCTAAAGCGCACTGTAGTCGAAAATAATGGCGGACCTCATTGAAAACAAAATAATAATAATAATAATAATAATCATTTATTTCGGACACTTGATCCATATTATTTTACAATATTAATGAAAACATAAAAGTACATTAAATTAAATTATGGTATTAAAAAAGAAGAATTAATTTTAAATAAAAAATAAAATAAAAATAGTAATAATAATAATAAATAATAATAACAATTACACCACATGAGTAGCAAGTACCTTAATATGATGACGCAGAATTGGACAGTTAAATTTATCCGTGATAGCCTTCAAAAGAAATCGCCATTTTTGTTGGACAAATATCTATTAGAGATAAATATCTAAATCGCAAGAATCGGGGCCCTGATTATAGAAGACGATATGTGAGTGATATACACCTCTGCCTACACCTTTGGTTTACTTACAGGCAGCGCTATTAAAGACTGCAGTGAAAACAACAGCCAAATAACTATTGTTGATCTGAAATACCTACTCCTTTATAAGCTGTCTTGTTGATACAGAGAAGTCTGTCTGTCTTCTCACCTTATTGTGCCTTGAGTTTTTTATATTTTAATATTCCCAAGACACCGCGGCAATGCCTAATTGAAAAAGAGTAAAAGATAGCGATCACTAAGGTCTTAACGATAAATAAAAAATTGGTTGCCTGTAAAGTCGGTATACGGGCGAAAGTTTTACGTGACAACGACTTTGAGTGGTAAAATAATTTTAATGTGAATATTCATTCGTATAGTAGGAAGAAGGATGAAATAATAGTAACAATTTAAAACATTTATTTTAAACAAAGAATTATATTTAAAACATTAATTTATACAAAGAATCTCGCTCTTAGGCGGGCTAACTGTGCTCGAGTGGAAGGGACGCGTGCCTTTCACTTTTTATGTCTGTCTCTCTCGCTCTTAGGCGGGCTAACCATGCCCGAGTGGAAGGGACGCGTGCCTCTCACTCGCTCTCATTGTGAGCGCATAACGTGAGCGGAGCGTAACGCAGTTTCTTGAAGTGTCACCCGGCAAACCAATTTATAAGACGTTGTCACGTCAAAAAATAACGTAAAGTTAGTTAGTTACCTAGTTAGTTGCTTTTCGATTTCCACCATAGAATAGATAGTAGGCCTATTCTATGGCAGTAGGCTTCGGCCGTGGTTAGTGACCACCCACTAGACAAAGCCGCACCGTCCAGCGGCTTTCCCGTGTACCGGTGCGATGTCTGGTGACACCATGCAGAGTGGGTCGCTATTGTTGCTTCTTTAAGGTTTCCATATGGAGGTTTATTCTACTACCACCTTCTTATTGATAAAATCATTCGTAATCACGAGTGAATCGGTATACTGGGCTGGTGCGTTCCATCGTAGACTACATCATTGCTTAACATCAGGCAAGTTGTCAAGCGCCAGCCTACCGAAGAATAAAAAAAAATTTACTTAAGTATTAGTAGTAGTGATTCCTGAAAAATATCACTGAAGTCAGTTTTACTGAAAAAGAAAGTTAGCATGTACTCAAAGGAAAACAAAATTAGATGTGTACACAAGCAATAAGGAAAGTTCGACGATCCAACGACATCTCAAGTGTATAGCCAATAAAAATAGTTCGGGAGTAACATAAAACTGAATCATATTAGTTTTCCAATACATTAACCTATTAACTAAATAACTATATTGTTTACATTAAGCTTGTCAAGCTACTTGCTGGGCTGCCTGCCGGGCTACTACTAGCTATACACAGCGCTCGTTGGAACGTTATTACATTCGTGCAATCTCACAATACCTTGTTTTACAGTTCTCGTGTTTACATTTACGCCTTCCAGGTTGATGTTGGGCTGCTCGCAGGTCTGCATGAAAATTTTGCTAACCGTGATGTGCACTTTTAAAACACTTTGTTTGGTTAGGTTCATCGTGCAAGGCCGCTTGCCGAGTTGCCTGCTGGGCTGAGCGATGCGTGTGTTTGTTTTGATTAAAAGTCCCCGAACGCTCAGTATGACGTTAAATAGTTTACTTACCAATTTACTTGACAGGCTGCGTGCTTGCGTGTTTACATTTTACATAAACTGCGTACGCCTTCCAGGTTGATGTTGCTCACAGGTCTGCATGAAAATTTTGCTAATCGTGATGTGCATTGTGCATGTAAACAGATTTCATGGCCCATCTAAGCGTGCTAGGTTGCTTGCTACGTTACCTGTCCCGCTGTTTGCGAGGCTACGTGATGCGCATATGACGGCCGTATGTTCGATTCTCACCCAAGTCAAACATTTGTATGATGAACATGTCTATTTGTCTTGTGTCTGGGTGTAATTATGTATATTTATGTATGTATTTACAAAATAAAAGTATTATAAATATATTACCAGTTATCTAGTTTCCATAGTACAAGCTCTGCTTAGTTTGGGATCAGATAGTCATGTGTGTTAATGTCCCACTATTATTATTATTATTTTCATTATTAAGTATTTAATGACAAGAAAAATTACTTATCTGAATAACAAACTTAGAATACCAGAAAATAAAAATCCTACGCACTAACTTAGCCTAAAAAAAAGTAAAAATAAAATAGATCTTATAAAACAATATCTAAAGCTGGGCATAAAAAAACTCCTCTGCATCAATGTAGGTTGGTAGCGTACCAAGAAGGCTGGCAGCATTGCCACGTTGTATGGCAACGCTCAATCTTTGGCCTAAGCGTAGGCCAGCCTTCTTGTCTCGCGTTCTTTATTTACTTTTCTTAAATAAATACATACTTAGACTTTAATAAAAAAAAAGTATTTAATTACATTTCAACTAATTTAGAATTGTATTTAATGTACATCATTATGTAAACAAATAAGAAATTATTAAACCCCTGTCACCTAATGTATGCAATAACTCAACAATAACGTCGCCTCGTTTACTTCGCCACATATCACGTGCGCAAAAGCAATCAAGTTGATCTCTAATTTATTGATAACAATATACGAGTTAACGTAGGGTCAGAAAAACAAGGGTAACATGGACCATTAATAAAGGGATTAATGATGATAGCCTTTTTTTGCTAATGCTCCTTTAGCTGACATGTTTTTTCATGAGGTTACATGAGATTAAATCACATGTCACGTTATAAACAACTTAAATAATTATCGAGTAAATTAAGTAATTACAGCAGCAGTGGTGTAGTGGTATCGGCCTCGTCTTTAAAATATAAAGTCGGCGATGTAACAATTCACACAAAGATGTGACCGGGAATCACACCCGCGACCTTATATTTCAAAGTCAAGGCCCGTAGCGGCGTCACCGTTGCTCTCACTAGTGCTACACTTACACAACTCCTAACCTAAAATATTTATGACCCAGCCCGGGAATCGAATTCACTCATAACTTTATTGGACCTGCAGCTTCGAGGCCTAGAAGCGAACACGTTAACTCGTTTCGTAATGTCAAAATGAAACTTAAAAAAAAATACTGTTACCCCTGCCGTCTAATTTCTTGAATCATCTTTAGATTCCAAATATGAGTATAAACCTTCATCAAAGTTTAGGTGATACTGGCAGTAAAACTTGTACATAGATACAGGTCGAATTTATAACACTTCTCGTCTTCGTCTGGGAAAAAAAACTAAATCGAAAAATACTCTGTAGCTTCACACAGGTGTGTTACAAAAGTCAAATCCGACTATATGAAGCTACCAATAGGATAAGCTGAGACTTCCTTATTTCAAATCTGTGTTCTCTATGCACGGGCTTCGTAAAATACAAAAATGTGTAACACAACCAAACAAGCAACTTTCAGCCTTATTCTCTAAATGATACGATTTAATTGAGAAGCAATACAAAAATTGTCCCCGAAAAAATCCGCTTAGGAGTCGCGCCAATTCCAATTTTGAAATGGTTTTGGCGGTAGTGGATTTATTTGTAGCGTTAGAGGAGTTCTTTTTTTGAATCATTCGCACTCTGAAAAACGTTTTTTAATTAAAAAAATATTTGTGCGAGGGATCCGTTGACGTCGGGAAAAAAAATGTAAGGTTGAGAAATATCCTCGTAAAGAAGCTCTATTCTCGAATTTTAAACACCGGAGTTTTCATTTAGAGCAAATTGTTAAAAACATATTGATTCACTTTACCATTGTACATTGTATATTTTTAAAGAAAGAGGCAGAAAAATCGGAGGCGTTGTTCATCGTACGTTCAAGTTACAGGTTTCTAGTTTTTGGCAATTTGTTCTAGACAAAAACTCAACCGTTTTATAATCTTCTTGCCCCGTTCTTATAAATTAGGCTTAGTTAAAAATAGCTTATTTATATTTTTGGTACTTGTCATGTAATTACAATATGACATAGTTATTCTAACATCATAGTAGTTATTTTGATATTTGTCTATAGGGAACAAGGTTGATAAAATCGACGTTACATGTAACCATAAACAATGACAGCTGTTTAGGATTCACATAAAAGATAACGAATAAAAAGATACAGGGATATAGGAAGGGAGAGGAAAAACCTGTGGCACTCTTTCATCAGATGAGGATTTCTATAGTTTGCTTGATTCTAAGTAGCTTAAAAGATCTTCGCTCAAAAAGTAAAAAGTTACTTAACACACACGTTGACTAAACTGGAATTTTCACCAATCCCCATCACATGTCTTCGAATTTTGAGTTCTAAGACATGATTATGTAGGTAGCCGTTTCCCCACTAATTATAATCCTTTTCTGATGTTGAGCAGCTGTGATGACTTCGACTGACATCTACCTACTCTTCTTCCTTTTATAACTTTGAGTGTTACAGCCTTGTTGGTGAACTGATGTATCTCTTTTCACCTCGCTCGATCTAGATCAGTTTCTGTCACACTTTTATACATGAACTTTTATTTTATTTGGTTAATGTAGCTTTGTGCTGTCCTTCTATCTTTTCCTTTAAGATGTTATATATAAAGACGTCATATCGTATAAGGTTTAAGGTTTAGAATATTTTTATTTCTCTTATGAATGAACATAAATTCACTTACTGAGAAAACACACAAAAACACACATATTATAAGCATACAGAACTATATTATTCTACAATCACATAATTTAATACAATCTATAATAATTTGAAAAGTGGGTAGACATCTAAAAACTCACTCGCAAAGTCGCAAACAGTGACAATATTGCCTGCCAAACACGAATGTACTTAAAAAATTTAAACTAGATGTGACATCTGCGGTAGGAGGTAAATTAGTAGAATTTGTTATCCTTAGATCCTTAGACGAACTGCTTTATTTATTATTTTTCATTGTTTATTGTTCAAGATGGCTTATCATCTTTGCGCTTCGATTTTTTATTGTTTTATTAACGTTTTTCTTTCTTTAACTCTTTCCAATACAATATTTCATTCGTTATGATAAAGAATGACTACTATTCATAAGATAGTAGTAAAAGGTGTGTCCAAATGAGGCCCAAAAAGAGGAACTAAGGTGTTTATAAATTTACTTAAACAATTTTCGCAAAATTTTTCGAGTGAAAAATTTCTTTTCAGGGTAATTCATCTTCAGTTAACTCACTTAGACAAGCAAAATACCGCCAAGCTGTTGTTATAAATAATCAGCAATAAACACACAATAAAATTTATTTATTAGCTCTTATTTTATCAATTTGCGGTCCAAATGTTTGGCAATATTTTCTCCCTTAGGCCTCCAATCGTTCTGTGAAATGAAACCTTCCTGTTATGGTGCTTGGTTTTGACACCTCTTTTAAATCAATTTGAAAACAGATTTATAATCATTAAGAGTCTACAGTATTTTTAAATTGCCTTTTGTTAAGAGGTGAACTTTTAGGGGGTTGAATCACTCTCGTCTCGTTGATCTGAATATCCACACGTGGTCACCGTGTGGTGCAATCAGCGCACCACCGCGCAGCTAGGAAAGGAGGTGGGATGCAGGTCGACCGAGCAGACTGTTTAAACACGTCACGGCCTCTCAAGCAGCCCAACAAGCAGCTCCGTTTTGCTCGTGCACAAACAACGAGCAGCCCTTACACACATTTGCTCATTAATTTAAACACGTGTGTGTGCATATTCAATTTTATTTTATTTAACGTTATTTTATATACGTCACAAATATTTTAAAACCAAAATTAGACAAATCATAGACTGGTCCTTTTCGAGTTTTTGCAAGATAAATGAACTTAATTAATTCATTTTTCTGTATAATAGAATATAAAAGGAGACCGACTTATGCTCTAACTACTATCACAAACTCTACATAAAGTCCATCAGTTATGAAAGGTGCTTTATTAGCATTAATAACCAAAAAAATTAAAATATCTTCTTAAATAATAGCAAAGTAATTAACTGCTGTACAAGCAATTAGTTTTAATTACTTAAGAGTCAGACAAAAGGAATTTTACTCTCTCTTAAATTAACTCTTTAATCTGTAATCATTCAAAGTATTTTTTTATTCTTCGTTTCTAATATTTTTAAACCCTTAAAAAGTTTAAATTAATATTGAATTCTACAAAAGCACTAGCTGCCCCAGCGAACTTCGTATCGCGTATTACTAATGTAAATTGTCTAAGAATAGCTACTCTAAAGGGTTGTTGCGTCACAAATCAAATTATAATCAAATTTATAATATTAGTAGGATTATTGTCCAGCTGTCTAAAAACAGTTTTAATAACCATATTCTACGTGAGCTAACTACAAATCCACACTACTGATCATCCGGATTTTCTTCTTCTGTTTTGTTTTTAGTATTCATTTTATTCAATTTGTTTGTTAATTTTTATCTTTGTAAAATGAGTTATTTATAACATATTGTCTGTAGTAACTACAACTTCATTACCTACCTATATTCTATCTTTTTATACCTCAAATTCTTTTGCCGTGGAACTCTGTTATTGGCTTCGATTATTGTAAATGCATACATGCATGTAATATGTTTGTTTAAAAAGATGTTGGGTTTCCTATATAAATAAATAAATTATTAAACAGCTTCAACCCACGGCTTAGCCCGCCTTGTACTTATAGGGATAAATAGTAGCCTATGTGTTAATCTAGATCATAATCAATTAATAATTTAATTAATATTTAAACTAAGTTATTGAGTATTGAGTGATAATTATCAATTTAAATTAATAATTTCTGTGATAAATGTCATCCAATTCCACTCAGTGGTTTTTACGTGAAAGAGTTAAAATATACATTCATAAATTCTTACAAAATTTTGCGTTTATAATATTAGTAGGTAGGTTTTCAATAACTCTGTGACCAGGGACTTCAGAAATCTATAACTCAATTTCAATTTGATTAATATTTAAGCCTAGTTTTGCCTTAAATAATTTACGTGCCTAGTACCTAATGGCTAGGGAATCAGGGATTAGATTCACGTGTAACTCTTTGATCTTGTATTAAATCTAAAGTTACTTTGGAAATTAATAAATGAGTATGTAGGTACACATGACGCGGCTACTCATCAAGCTTAATGGAATCCCCACACGTGGTCCCCGGGTGGTGCAAATCAGGTGACAATCAACTGGTGGTAAGCTTCGGCCGTGGTTAGTGACCACCGACCAGACAAAGCCGCATCTCCAAGCGGCCTTACCGTGTTCCGGTGCGATGTCTGATGACACCATAAAGAGAGGGTGGGTCGGAATTGTTGCTCCTTTAAGGTTTCTAACCATTTGGCGGCTCATTCCACTGCCACCTTCTCACCGATAATCATTCGTAATCACGAGTGAATAGGTATACTAGGCTGGCGCGTTCCATCGTAGACTACATCATTGCATAACATCAGGCAAGTTGTAGTCAAGCCAGGCGCTTGACTACAACTTGCCTGATGTTAAGCAGAAACCTATCGCAGAATAAAAAAAAGCTATATATAATAATAATAATATTCTGGGACATTAACACACACGGCCATCTGGTCCCAAGTTAAGCAGAGCTTGTGTTATGGAAACCAGATAACTGGCATATATATACATATAATACTTTTTCTTTTGTAAATATACAATATATAAGTATATACTTATAAAAGATATTTACACCCAGACTCGACACAAACACAAATGTTCATCACACTAACGTTTGTCTCGGGTGGGAATCGAACCCACGACCTGCGGCGTGAAAAGCAAGTATCTTACCGACTACGCCACCGGCCCGTCAATACCAATATAAGCTGATCTCGCATTGCATAGAAGTAAGCGGTGACAGCCTCGCCTTTGAAATAAATAATATACCTGGGTTATATAAATATAGGATATAGGTTCGATCCTGGATCGTGCCCAATCTTTGTATGAATCATTTCATCGCCGCTGCTCAATATCAGTAAAGGAAAACGTCGTGAGGAAACCGGTATATCTAAGAACTAATCATTCAAGGATGCGTTCAGCGTGTGTGGATGAAGGTCTAAACTATCTCAATTCGTAAGATAGTTGCGAGATTATGAAGAGTTAGCATTATGCCCATATACCAAATAGCTCAGCAATATAGGGTAGTCTGAAAAGCGCTTATAGCATAAATTTGTTATTGCGTTAGTGATTTACTCTAGCACAATATGTGCTCTATAGTTTCCTCAGCGTCTACACATGCTAACCAAGTGCGATATTCTGTCAGCCCTATTTTGTCAGTTTCTGCAGCGCAGTAGGCTAATTCACGTAATGTCTTGTCTCCGATCATTTTGCGGCACAGTTGCAAATAATAAACATGCATGGAGTCAACTTGAGGCGTTGGAGTCTATTGAAAGGCGAGCCAAGAGGCTTACTGGCAACGAATCCCTCGTCAAGGCTAAGTTGCAAAGCCTCGAGCATCGCCGCATAGTTGCTAGTCTTTCGGTCTTTTATCGGATACACTTCGGAGAGTGTGCGTTGGAATTACACAATCTAATTCCCCCATCCCCATTCTTCCATCGGACAAGTAGAGGTAGGTACGGCTATGCGCCACCGTTATATGGTTGAAATCCACGGGCACGCACAAAGCGCTTTACTTCCAGTTTTATTGTGCGAACTACCAAGTTGTGGAAATCGTTGCCGGCATCTCTGTTTCCATCGGGAAACAGAGATGCCGGCAACGAATTCCAACTGCATCGCAACTTGATCGGTGCGTCAAGAAATTAAGTGAATTAGAGCTGTGATTGTGTCAAATGAATGGTTTTTCTCTTTCTTTCTTTTCTTTTCTTTGAAGACAGAATTGATTAGGAACTACTGATTTAAGCCAACGAGGCCGTCTCTATGCAGTATGTATCTAATATGGGTACAATAACAAGACTGTATTCTGCTAGCTAAGGCGTTTACTCTAAATAACGTCGGACGAGACACGCCACAAATTTATTGTACGCGTTTGTGAACAAAAGGATCGTTAATGATATTGATTCTTTTGTGCCGAGTGCGTGAAGATTGACTTTATTGGATTTGAAGTTTTTTTGTGTTGAAACCTTCGTGGATATCCCGATGAAAAAAAGTAAAAAGCATACGATTCCAAATTCAAATTTTCACAAACAATGACAACAAAAGCCATTAATGAAAAGAAGAAAACCACGACCATAGAAATAGGATTATCCTAAATATATGACCCTGACAGAGTAACTATCTACTACTAGCTTTTCGCCTGCCTTTTTTTAATTGGACTTAACCCACTACCTAAATCCCGCCATTGCTAATCCTGTAAGCCAGGATCAACAGCGGCGCCGTGAAGAGACTGAGGATTTGAGCCAAGTCGCGGGACATCTAAACTGTTTTGAATCCCGCACGAATTTAATCAGAAAGATAATAGGAGGAGTTGGAAAGTTACATTGTCCACTTCCCTCCAGGCGAAACGGGAGCCAGCATAGAGAAAAAAAGAGAGGTTTCTTTCCGCCCGCCTGCAAATTGACATGCGCGTATGTTGGTTATCGAAAAAATCAGTAACCTCTTTTAGCACAAGTGTATAAAAACTATCCCATGTTGAAACAAAACTACTTTATAACGGATTTTATCGCGGTTTATTTTAGATTTTAAATCTCGACGTTTTAAAGTCTTTTAAGACTTCATGTTCATGGGTGGACTGAGGTATTTGACGTCCGAAAATATTTATAACAATTATTAGTGACTACCTCCAAACATTAATATTTAAGTTGCGTTCCGATTTCAGCAAACTGAGCTCGCTTTGAAACGTCGGGATCCAAAATCTATATATATAAAAGAAAGTCGGGTTTGTTACAACACTTATAACTCGAGATCTGCTGAACCAATTTTAATGGTTATTGATTAGTTGGATTTGTCTCCGCCCAGAATAGCATAATACATATTAATGAATACTTAATCATTTCAATTTAATTTTTATTTCCGAAAATAATATATATGATTTATTCTACAGGTTAACAAAAGTGTAAATGTCTTTTTATAGGTTGTCTATGATTTTTCTAGATAAGCTATTCATACGTAGTCGTTATATACTCTTTAAACTATTGTCTATGGCTATTGTCAATGTCTATTTGGTGGTTCCACAGACTACTAAGAGAACCTAGCGGTTCAGACGGTCATGTTTCATTTGCCGTTCATGTACCGTTGCAAAGTTAGAAATTGACAAGTAATTTTTTTAATCAAGGATTTGGGCTCTGGCTACTTTTGTCTAATGAGCCTGAATTAAGTCGGTACAATGTTGCCGGTAAAAAATAAAATATTAGCTGCGCCCACAATAGTGTTACCAGCATTGAAATTATAATATTGTTTTTTTACTATAGCCTTATTTACTGGAAGGAATAAAAAACAACAAAGGATTATTTACCGAGTTTCTTTTAATTGATTTTTACATTCGCATTATACCCTATTATCAATTGATGCAGTCTTATTAATTTCACTAATCAAGGTTCTTCACAGTAAAAATTTTCTGAAAGGAACGCTGTTGTCGGTCGTACACTTTGATAACGATTTTCTTTTCTCACATGAAATTATTAACGTGTATAATTTTAGCAGAACTGTAAGAGACTAACAAAATAATATCATCATATCTATCAAAATTACTTTAGTTTTATTTGCACAATTTATAATTTAAGACAATTTTTATTTTAATGACAGCAATAGAGAGAATCGAATAACAGCACCATGGTAACCAACTTAGTTTTTCAGTAGAAGAAAACTTTTGACAACTAAAGAGGCTGAATACTATTCAACACTCAATAGAAATCAATGTTATGTAGCGTCCTGTTGCTAGAATACACATTTGAGAACACACAGTTATTTCTTGTTGTTGTATCACAATATTATTAAATGGGTTGATAATAATGTACAGAAATTAATCAAAGCAAATACTTCAACACAACACAAACCATAACAATAGGTATCCCAAATCTATGACACAAACAGTAATGGCAGTCTTGCATAGATTAGTAATTAAATGAGGGGTAGTCGGATTTTTACACATTGGGAATCGGGAACGGCTTTACCTACCACAAACTATTTAAATGTACCCTACAATAGTGAGAAAGTACGGAAATAGTACTCTATGGTTTCAGGCGCGCCACCCCCTGACAGCTATCAAGTAGTGACATGAGAATGACAATCCTCTAGCGGGGGTGAAGAAGGGAGAGGGAGGGCCGTAACTGTCTCTTTTTAGCTTTGCATTGACATATCGTACGGTCGTTTTTTTTTTCTAAAGCTTTACCAGGCGTGGGTGGTTCTAAGTGGTTTTATGCGAGTGCACATTCAGTATTAATATTAATAACAATGCCGCGTACTAGAAGATCTATTTTTTACCAGCGGAGCCGTAATGCAATTAGGCAACGGAATATCGCGAAACAATTATCTGATGAAGAACGAGAAATTGCACGAGAAGAGCGCCGCGTTAGTATGGAGCAAAGAAGGGAATTAATTCGTGCTTCTCAAACACAAGCGCAGAGAGAGGCAGCCCGTGAAACAGCTAGGTTAGAAACGAGAAATCGTCGAGCGTATCGTTCAGATGAACAGAGGAATAATCTTAAAAGTGCAAGAAGAAATGGTTCAAGTACTGATTTGAATTGAGCAGCGTTTGTATATGATTGCACCATCTACTACAGCTTGCATCGTTTAGTTTGCATTGGTGCAATGGACGTAGTTTGCCAGTATTGTGGAGCATTGAAGTTTGCTGGTGAAAAGCCTGGTTTGTGCTGCCTTAGTGGTAAAGTGAAATTGCCATTATTGGTCCCGCCACCAGAGCCATTGTGCTCCCTGCTTTATGGCGAAACGTTATTATTTGAAAAAAAAAAAGTGTTTGTAAAAAAAGTGTTTGTAAATATAACTCTAAATATGGCTTTGACTTTACAGATTCAAGGTCAGATTTGCCATCGCATTGGATCATTGCAACCTATAGAAGATGCACAGCATAAATTCTTGCAAATATACTTCATGGGCAATATGGAAGAACAACTTGACCGGCGTCAAGGGATCAACACAGCTACGAAAAGAGTAATTCTCCAAGATCTGCAGCTAATGCTTCATGAACATCATGAATTGGTCAGGCTGTTCAAGACTGCTTTAGAGCGCATGCCAAGTGATGACTATAAAGTTGTGATCAGAGAAGATAAAAGACCAGCTGAAACACATGAACGCACATTTAATGCTCCAACAATAGATGAAGTGGCAATCCTGATTGTTGGTGAAAACTTGGAAACACGCGATATTGTACTTACACGACTAATGAATTAAAATTAATAAAAAAAAATTAAATTAATTATTATTATTATTTTGTTTGTCTTTTTTTTATCTCGGAGCTATGGAGCTCCGGACTTTTGGAAGGCGTGCGTGGGGCCGAAGCCAACACGTAGAGGCCTGTTAGACAATTTTTCTCTAAATGTAATGTGGCACCAACCGACGATTGTCCCTGTTCGCACCATATAGGTACAACAAAAAACAATCCCCGGTTAGAGCAGGACTATTGCAGAATATAGGAACTAAAATCTAGGTTATGGTGGTGGGTGCTAATGGATTAGGTAACTAGGACTATGGATGGACTATGGCCCCTGCCTGACCAATGCAAATTAACACGGATAAAATGGCAGGGGGTGACTCGCCCACTCAATAAATGGGCCCCCGTATGGCCGCTAAAAGAAGGGACAAGGGATAACATATTCTGTGGGGCTAGAGGAGTAGAGCGGTGTCCCACGGCATTCTACCCAATCATTGGCTCACTAAGGGTCCAGCCTCACGTGCCCACTAGCCACTTACGGGACACTTCCTCCTCCGAGCATCTCTGCTCTCACGACTCAACTCAAGCCGGCCAATGAAGGCAAGCAAGAGGTGGGAGATCTGTCCCCCGTCAGGGTTCACTCCAGCCAGCCAGTAAAGACAAGCCAAGGAGGTGAGGGACAGGATCTTCTCCCTGGAGCACTCGGGTCCGTATGGTCGCTACGCCATAACAGCTCGCCACAAGCTGCCCTACGGCCTTATTATTATTATTGTGTTTGTCTGTTTTTTATCACGGAGCTATGGAGCTCCGGACTTTTCGAAGGCGTGCGTGGGGCCGAAGCCAACACGTAGAGGCCCGTTAAACAATTTTGCTCTAAATGTAATGTGGCACCAACCGACGATTATCCCTGTTCGCACCATATAGGTACAACAAAGGACAATCCCCGGTTAGAGCAGGACTATTGCAGAATATAGGAACTAAAATCTAGGTTATGGTGGTGGGTGCTAATGGATTAGGTAACTAGGACTATGGATGGACTATGGCCCCTGCCTGACCAATGCAAATTAACACGGATAAAATGGCTGGGGGTGACTCGCCCACTCAATAAATGGGCCCCCGTATGGCCGCTAAAAGAAGTGACAAGGGGCAACATATTCTGAGGGGCTAGAGGAGTAGAGCGGTGTCCCACGGCATTCTACCCGATCATTGGCTCCCTAAGGGTCCAGCCTCACGTGCCCACTAGCCACTTACGGGACACTTCCTCCTCCGAGCATCTCTGCTCTCACGACTCCACTCAATTATTGTTATTATAATACATATTATTCGTAAATTCAGTCACTAATGAATCACATTGTTAAGCAACACGTCTTTGGGAATACTCGATATGCTGGATATATTCAATCGAATGGCAAAAACGAGGCCTACCGCATGCTCACATTCTAATTTGGTTAGTCGAAAGAATTCGGCCAGCACAAATAGATGACATCATATGTGCAGAGATTCCTGCTCCTGAAACCAATCCAGACCTACATGATGTTGTAATCACGAATATGATTCATGGACCGTGTGGCACTATCAACCGCCAATCACCGTGCATGGTCGACGGCAAGTGTTCCAAACGGTATCCACGAAAATTGACGGCAGAGACCATTACAGGCAACGATGGTTATCCATTGTATCGGCGTCGATTTGTCAAAGCGATCCGGTCGCACGAACTTAACTTTACTCAGAAATGCCACGTTATTACACTTGGAACGCTAAATCGAAGAAATTTAAACGTCGGAAGCAAGGCGATGCAGTTCCTGGTCATCCAGATATGCGTTCTACTGATGCTATTGGTCGTATTTACACAGTTCATCCGAAGAATGATAAATGTTTCTATTTGCGGTTGTTGCTGGTACATGTTCGAGGGCCAACATCATTTGAATCACTACGAACTGTTAATGGTATAGTGTGCCCCACATTTCGTGCAGCATGTCAAGAGCTGAATTTGCTTGAAAACGATAATCATTGGGACACGACAATCGCTATAGAAATTATTTCTGCATCTCCAAGTCAGATACGCACATAATTTGCTATAATCATTTCGACATGCTTCCCATCGAACCCAAGTGACCTATGGAACAAATACAAAGATAACATGTCTGAAGATATTTTACATAGAATTCGCGTCATTTCAAGAAATTCCGGGCTTTCGATTTTTTCTGACATGAGTTTGAAGTACTTTTTAATTTTCATTATCATTGTGTATGTTTTCATAATCATTGATTAAGGTATAATACTTTTATGTTTCTATCTATAATAATGTTATTTTGTATCATTGTATTACGTTCATCAAAGCTTAATTTAGTTCAGATAAAAGGTAAACGACATTCATAGACTGTTAGGCGGTAAGAAATTCGCCGGGTCAGCTAGTCTAAAATAAACCGCGATAAATTCCGTTAAAAAGTAGTTTTCGGGTAAATATGAAGGCAGTACTATCCCATGTGTTTTCCCGAGTCTCAAGGTATGTCCATGCTTCTAGTGTAGTATTATATTATCTGTACTCCATACCGAATATCATCAAAATCGATTAAGTAGTTTTAGCGTCAAAACGCGATAGACAGACAAATATACGTTCACATTGATAATGTTAATAAGGATTTATTTATTTAAATTACTAAGCAAAGCGTTTAAAAAACTTTAATTGAACTAAATTCGTGACATTCACCTTCGAAATTTTACGTAAGAATCTATCAACCCCAAACATTTCGTTCTATTCGATCTTTCGTTACCGCTTCGCTATGTAACTAATTTGTCTATAGGCCCAGAACATAACAAAACAATTTACAACATAGTATCGTAGAGCAGCGGTGGCGCAGCGGTACCAGCCTCACCTTAGAAATATAAAGTCGCGGGTTCTATTCCTGGTCGTGGCCACACATCTTTGCGTGAATATCGGTGAAGAAAAACAGGGTTATTTGTCACTTGTGATAGCATAGGGCCTGTCAGTTGTCAAACTTACAAGACATCAACGTCCCTCAGGTTGCTTGTCTGTGATTGTCATTGCTATATCAAGGGACAATGTCTATCAGGTCGGCTGGGTGAGCACGTGGTGTGTGCAAACCGAATTTGTTCGCACAAAAAAGAAATCTATTTCCATCCAAACACTTGTGAATATTAGTGATTAGGGAGGTGCTGTAATCATTAGCAGAGAAATTAATTGGCTTTCTGTGGTGTTATGTTGTGTTTCATAAAGATGCCAAGGTGATCGCGGCCCTATGAGCTCGCCGATACATAAATAGTTTAAAGAATTCCAAAAGGTCACATCTTTATCAACGTCCCTCTTTATAAATAAGGGGTTCAAAATATACTAACAGCAGAGCGCTGTTTTCGTGTGAACCAGGATTAACACAGGTAATGAGGTGGATCTGGTCATCGCGGCCCTATGAGCTCGCCGATATATACTTTTATAAATAAATAAATATTCTAGGACAGCAACACACACGGTCATCTAGTCCCAAGCTAAGCAGAGCTTGTGTTATGGAAACCAGATAACTGGTATATACTATACATATAATACTTTTCTTTTGTAAATAAATACTTAAAATAGATATTTACACCCAGACTCGACACGAACGTTCATCACTAATGTTTGTCTCGGGTGGGAATCGAACTCACGACCTGCGGCGTAGCAAGTAACCTACCGACCACGCCACCGGCCCGTCAAATTTTTAATAGATTACATTTACACCCAGACTCGTACACACAGACATGTTCATCACAAAAGGAATTCGTGATTTGCACCCGTACAAAGGAGAGGCGGGTCGCTAGTTTAGGATAATATAGTCATGTATGTACAAAAGATCGGGTCCCATATGTATAAAGTTTGTTTTAATAGACGATTCTGTTGAAAAGGGTACGGGCACATTTTTCGCTTGATAACTTTCTGTGGTCCATATTGTAAGCGGAGCGTTAAACAAATAAATAAGCGTTGAAAAAAAACTAAAACATCACTTCATTTCAACCCTTTTAGAGTGACACTGTACGGGTCTTCTTTCAATTATCTTACGAGTCATTTACTATGTAGGTATGACTACAACTTTTGACATTATCTTTTTTATATTTTTTTTATAATTTATATTTTGTTATGAGCAGCGATGGCGCTACGGTACGGGCCTGGTCCTAGAAATATGAGGTTGCGGGTTCAATTATCACACATCTATATGTGATTTGTTTAATTGCCACTGCTCAATATCGGAGAAGGAAAACATCGTGAGAAAACCGGCATGTCGAAGAACTAATCATTCGAGGATATGTGACATCCACCAACCCGCATTTGGCCATCGTATGTGCATTAAGTCTTAAACTCTCTCAACTCGTAACATAGTTGAGAAGAGGTCCGTGCCCAGCAGTGGGGGACAAAAAGGGTTAACGTGATGATAGTTTGAGACCCAAAAAAGAAGATAGTAATTTTTTATGAGATCGCGACAAGTTACTTCTTTCTTCCATGGTTAAATCCTAATAAAATCCCAAAACCGCTACCGCTTATGCCTTATCCCACACGTCAAGTTAACATATGGGTTGGACGAGATACTTATATTCATGATTTTTTAACATGGTTTTAGATTTTCACGAACTGTTGATCAGCGTAACCTTTTTTATATTCTTTGAGTTTTTGTCATATCACTTGAGCATAGATAATGTCCTCATTATTTATGGTTAGTCAGTGGAAATGTCACTAACAAACCATGTGTGGAATATTTAAAAATATAAACGCTTGTCTTTGAATTATTCCATCGCCGCTGCTCACTAACGATGAAGGAAAACACTGTGACGAAAGCAGAATGTCTAAGAACAAATGATTCGAGATGTGACATCCACCAATCCGCACTTACCCGGCGTGTGTGGATTAACGCCTAAACTCACTCAACCCCTAAGATAGTTGAGAGAAGACCCGTGCCCAGCAGTAGGACACTAAAAAGGGTTGAAGTGTCGTAAAACAAAGTTTTGAACAAAACTATGAGATGAACCCTTTATTTTTATCTGTTGAGATGTTTAACTGCCACGGTGGTTCAGTAGTAAGCGAGATTGCTTAGTAACAGCAAGGTCCCGGTTTATATTCCCGGGTCGAGCATGGACTTTTATAATATAGGTACTTGGAGAAACTTAGCTGCAGCTTTAATTTCAGAATTGTACCCGATGAACGGCAACACAGAGTGCACTTCCCGACGACGCAACCGTCGAACACAAAGTGCCAACTCTTCTCAGATGGCCGCTTCACCCGTGCTCGGTGTTCATGCGTTCGTTCATGCTGACATTTTAGAGTGACAGTTGATGTTATAAGAAGCGGATGTACCAACATATTAATTGATATTTAGAACTTTCTCTCATTTTAAAAGACAGTTCTTTTTTTTCATTGGATTACGAAAGTAAGACGTAGGGCACGTGTTTCTTTCGTAATCCAATGTTCGATGGGCCGGTGGCGTGGTCAAAACATACTTGCTTTTCACGCCGCAGGTCGTGGATTCGATTCCCACCCAAGACAAACATTAGTTTATATAATAATATGTATGTTTGTCTTGTGTCTGGGTGTAATTATCTATATTTAATTATATATTTACAATAAGAAAAGTATTTTAAGTTGTATATTACCAGTTATCTGGTTTCCATAGTACAAGCTCGGCTTAGTTTGGGATCAGATGACTGTGTGTGTTAATGTCCCACTATATTATTATTATTATTATTTATTTATTATATTATCTGTGCCCTAACAAATAAAACAAAATTTGTTTCTAAAAAATCAATGTAATGACAGATAATGAGGTTGCGAAGACAGTTGAGTATTATTGTTCAAAATAAAAGGTTATTTATTATAGAATACGTGTCCACCATTGTAGTAGTCGATTTTATTGAGTCCATACACGTATTGAGGCAAACTCTTTGGGAATGAAGTACGGGATCGCCGGTTGAAGTATTTCTCGTGGGCTATGAGCCAACGATTTACCTGTAACAGAATAATATACTGTTAGAAATAAATAATAATAATAAATATTCTGGGACATTAACACACACGGTCATCTGGTCCCAAGCTAAGCAGAGCTTGTGTTATGGAAACCAGATAACTGGTATATACTATACATATAATACTTTTTTTTTGTGAATATATACTTATAATAGATATTTACACCCAGACTCGACACAAACACAAATTTTCATCACAAATGTTTGTCTCGGGTGGGAATCGAACCCACGACCTGCGGCGTGAAAAGCAAGTATCTTACCGACCACGCCACAGGCCTGTCAAATGACTCCAGCTTAAAATGTCATTCGTGTAGCAGAAGATTGGTGATCGGGAGAACGAAGCATAAACAAGATTGAGAGTGAAGCCTATTGGTGGTAGGGTTTGGCCGTGGTTAGTGACCGCCCGCCTGACAAAGCCGCACCGTCAAGCGGCCTTGCTGTGTTCCGGGGCGATGTCTGGTGACACCATGCAGAGAGGGTGAGTCGGAATTACTCCATTATTATAAAGCCCCATTCTACTGCGACCTTCTCACTGAAAATCTTTTGTAATCACGAATGAATCAAATATTGGTCTGGTAGGGGCGTTTCGTCGTACTTATATAGTAGACTACATAATTGCTTAATAATAATAATAATAATAATATTTCTTTATTAAGCAAAAGCATGTAGTACATACTTAAAAATAATTTACAGAAATAAGTTTAGTGTACAAAAAAAAACTACATTATAATGGTTGGTGAGGTAGTGTACTCCTAGTTAGGTTAAGTTAATATCAGGTAAGTTGTGTTCAAACGTGAGCCCATTGAACAATAAGGAAGCGCACAATAAGAGCACAATATATAAACTCACTGATTTAAAATGTAATACTGCATTTTTGCAAAAGAGTTTTTACTTTGCAAATAAATTACCTGACTCTCTAAAAGCTTTACCTAATATGCGTTTTAAGAAATATTTAAATAAAATACTCATAGCCAAATGTTATTATTCACTGCAAGATTTTTTAAATGATGATTTAATTTAATTTTATAATTTTAATTTTAATGTTTACATCTATAATGTTTGAATTTATTTAGTGTTCTCTTATTTTCATTATACTTATTAATATTTATTTGTACGTCTAAATGACAAAACATAGTGTTTCTAGTTTTATTATTTGTATGACCACAATATGTATGTATCTAACAAGAAAAGAGATTCTATTCTATTCTATTCTAAAAAAATACTTACATAATCACAACGACAGTTAAATTTGGTTCTATTATTATCCATGATGGTATACACTGACTTTCTCTAAATTTTCTTCACATTTGACTAGTCAATACAAAATAATTTAGGTATCGTAAGCACTGGTAACTATTAAGCGCTTCCTCTCAACTAATAAATGAAATCCTTAATGCTTAGCTTTTATTTAAATATTCTTGTAATTAGTGTAATATTACAATCATTATCTAGTTAATTAAGTAATGAGATAGAGTTCGACGACATTTTTCTTGTTCTAAAAAATTTTGTTTTAAATAAAAAATATTGAACACGTATTTTAATATTTGACGGGCTAGATACTTGCTTTACACGCCGCAGGTCGTGGGTTCGATTCCCACCCGAGACAAACATTTGTTTAAATATGTCTGTTTGTCTTGTGTCTGGGTGGAATTATCTATATTTAAGTATATCTTTACAAAAGAAAAGTATTTTAGAAGAGTATAACCAGATATCTGGTTTCCATAGTACAAGCTCTGCTTAGTTTGGGATCAGATGACCGTGTGTGTTCATGTCCCACTATATTATGTATTACTATTAGTATTATTATTATTTGGCTTTTTATGTGACCTAAAGATTACGGCGATGCGTCCAAGCGACATCTCGAATGACGTCACACCTAAGTAAGTTTTATACATAGGTATGATAGATATAGCGCATTCCGACTTCATAACTTTAATGTGATTTATTTTATTTATTTTTTATTTCAATGATGAAACAAAAAATACGTGACTATTTTTTTTATAATATTCTGGGACGTCAACACACGGTCATCCCAAGCTAAGCAGAGCTTGTGTTATGGAAACCAGATAACTGGTATATACTATACATATAATACTTTTCTTTTGAAAATGTATACTTTAAATAGACATTTACACCCAGACTCGACACAAACACAAATGTTCAACAATAATGTTTGTCTCGGGTGGGAATCGAACCCACGACCTGCGGCGTGAAAAGCAAGTATCTTACCGACCACGTTACCGGCCCGTCAAATTAACCGTTAACATATTTTTACCTAGTCGGATTAAAACTATTCTATGTACTTCCCCGGATCACATACTATCCCCATTCTAAACATCCTATTCGCGTTTTGGTGAGAAAGCGGGACAGAGAGAGCTACTATCTCATTTAATATTAGTAAGGAAGTAAGGATTTACTCCAACAACAATACTAATAGCTTATTAGAGACAATATCATTAAACTTAACAATCTACATAACGATTTGTACTTAATGAACGCTAACTCCGTATTCATAAACGTCTTATAAGCTCATTATAGCTAAAATCTTCTTAAATATATAAAAGAAGAAACTGACTGACTGACATATCAACGCAGAGCCCAAACCGCTGGGTCTAGAGACTCTAAATTTGGCACATAGGTTCCTTATGGAGTCTAGGGGTGCACTAAGAAAGGATTTTTCAAAACTCACACTTTAGGGGGGTGAAACGGGGTTCCAAAGTTTGTACGGAGAAACAAGATTAGTGAGATCAATTTCACGGGCGAAGCCGAGGGCGGAAGCTAGTAGGTTTATAAAAACTCTTTAAACCGATTTTCGAACCCAGGATAATGTTCAATAAAAACATTTTTGCTACTACTAAAACAAAGCAGTTATTAATGATCCACGAATTGTTTTAAATTAATTGTTTTGTGTAATTTAGTAATGGGTCGCTAAAACCTTTATAATTTTATTCATAAATATATTTTAGTTAAAATGGACTTTGTCTTTTTCTTACTCGTACAAATGTCATGAAGGCAGACAAAGACAAACTAATTATAAACCTATTTTAGCTATAATGAGCTCATAAGACGTTTATAAATACGGAAGTTAGTATAGAATATACTAAGTATCCAGACGGACCAAACAACCATGCTCGCGCATAAAAATTGGTCCAAGTTGGAACACGAACCGACTACCTACGGCTCAGCAGTTAGGGTCACTAACCACTACCCTAACAGGCCGGTCGTTCAGTAAAATCTTTCAAATCTATAGTTGAGAAAAGACCCTTGACAAATGCCCAGCAGCAGGACAGCTGTCGTATTATGAGTGTTTAAAGCGATTATGATTCTTAAGTAAGAATGAGATGCGGCTTTACAATGTGTATATTTGCATCCCTTTCTTTCAACGGAAATACAATCGTTTTAAACACTCATAATACAGCACCAGAACGGGTATTGCGCGCGTTCCTCTAATCGAGGTGCAATAAACAGTTTGTTAATAAACTTTTCATGTTTCGTATTTGTGTGTAACTTTTGTTTACGTGTTCATTTGTAAAAACGCCTTCAACTTTTCATGTGTGCTGTCTCCTCCCCCCAATACTAGCAGAAACGATTTTTGACGTGACAACGTCTTATAAATTGGTTTGCCGGGTGACACTTCAAGAAACTGCGTTACGCTCCGCTCACGTTATGCGCTCACAATGAGAGCGAGTGAGAGGCACGCGTCCCTTCCACTCGGGCATGGTTAGCCCGCCTAAGAGCGAGAGAGACAGACATAAAAAGTGAAAGGCACGCGTCCCTTCCACTCGAGCACAGTTAGCCCGCCTAAGAGCGAGATTCTTTGTATAAATTAATGTTTTAAATATAATTCTTTGTATAAATAAATGTTTTAAATTGTTACTATTATTTCATCCTTCTTCCTACTATACGAATGAATATTCACATTAAAATTATTTTACCACTCAAAGTCGTTGTCACGTAAAACTTTCGCCCGTATACCGACTTTACAGGCAACCAATTTTTTTAGTACTAGAAGTTGCATAAAACCTGCAGGTTAATTCACGTAATTAAATAGGTTCTGTTGCGGTGCTGTTGCAGTTAAGTTTCGATGAAAACTGTCCTTTTTGTATTCTCGTAATTTTGACAACCGCTGTCGCGTCATGTTCGCGTTACACGAGCGCCTTAGCGTAGGTATTATTACAATTAGGTACTAGAATACCACTTGGCACTTGACAAGAAATTACGTGTAAAGTGACTTATAAAGGGCACAATTATTTTATTTACTAATTATTTTCTACCAGTAACAATAATTTCATCTTAAAAGGTGTCTGCCAAATGATTGGTATCATCATTAAGTATTAAAACCCGCATGCCAGCCGCGCATATGTTATCTTAGAAGCTCTTCGCAACTGATAAAGAATGCATTAAATTTCTTTATTACTCTTTATATGGAATGCAAAGTCAGCTCAGTATTTAAAGAGGCCAACATACATACTGCCGTCATAACGAAATAGGGCACAGAGAACATAATTTTTTTTCAAAATTAAGTAATATACATATTTGGGATCAAGAGAAAAGGCGTATTTTCCTATATTTTTCTTATAATTTTACAAACACTATAAACAAAAGTACTACTGTGCCATTTTTTCTATGTTTGTACACAAAAAGAGCACATCATACGAAGAGTGAACCGATGTGGTTTTTATTTTTTCTTATTTAAATTATTTTTATTAAAAAAGGCATAATTTACCTACTTCTAATAGTAAAGGCTTATGTGGCAAATATGATTTTTAATTTAATATTTTCTTATTTAACTATTTTACCTTTCTTATCTTTTTTTATTTAAAAGATAAGTCAGAACTGGTAATTATGCCTTTGGTACTTTACATCTTGAAATAGAAGAGAAGACCCGTGCCCAGCAGGGGGACACTAAAAAGGGTTGAAGTGAAAGAGTAATATACATATATCGCATGTATCAGTTTACAAGGTCGTAGTTTCGTAGCGCCTAAACGGATGGACCGATATTGATTCGGCTTTTTAATTCAAAAGCTAAAGCGATCTACATTGAACATTGTTTTTAGCTACGTTTAAAAATGGCGTCTTCTTGGCCATAAGAATGGCGTTGTCTTGGGGATAATTATTTTTTAATTCTGAATTCCGTGTATAGCGTTCGTGGGGTGCTGAGGGAAACACTCATCAATAGTTATAAAACAAACTATATTGTTTTAACACAATAACAGAACAATAGTCACAAACACAACTAATACAAACGTCCAAGCTAACCTATAAAACTCTCTCTCTCACTGAAAACCACCGGCGAATTGGCGCGAACCCCCGCGCACCGACTACCCCGTGAATACCCCGCGTGCACCTCTATAATGTTGCCGCGTAATGTCGGTAGTAATCGGAGGCTTAGTGTTGCCACACGCTATACGTGAGAAATCTTTTCTTTTTTAACTGCTTTAATTTGCAGCATTCTTAAATAATGTTCGTAAAGTCTGAAAATCAATTGGTTGTAAAAAATTACATTTCGTATACATAAATCTTTTAAAAACTTCAATCTTGATTTAAAGTTGGACTAATATTGAAACGCCAGCGATTTATTACCGAAGAAGTTTAATTTAGTACAGTGCGAGCTGAACATGATCCGAAATCAATTAATTTATAGTAAGACTACCTGCCCGTCCCAGCTTCGCTCGGGTGGTGTAAGTACCTGTGATGTTAGCTGTATGAAATTACGACCTAATCTTAAACCTGGAGAATATACATACAAAATTTCAATAATCGGTGAAGTCGTTTCGAGCGAGTTTTGTTTTATATTTGTTGGCACATCTACTTCTCAATGGATCGGCTGTCATTTTATACTGTCATCGCGTCCGTCTTTGAAGTCACCAGTCACTCGAGAATGTCATTATGAACGAACGAATAAATACCGAGCGCGGGTGAAGCGGCCATATTAGAATGGCTGACATTGCGTGTTGAACCGTTGTGGCGTCCGGTAGTGCAGATGCAATAACGTGCTCGGTGAACGTTACAATTTAATCCAACGTAATCTTAACGATCTGTAATTAACTAGTAGAATTTATGATTGTGCTATCGAGAGATGGGGGTGAAGTGATATTTGCTGTAGTTATTTTATAGAAATACCGTCTTCTTACCCGATTATTCACGCCTACCTAAAGTTGTCTGCTAATCTTGATATTTTTCGTCTAAAAACCTTCAAACGCCTTCATATTTATTTATTCTGCGATAGGCTGGCGCTTGACTACAACTTGCCTGATGGTAAACAATGATGTAGTCTACTATGGAACGCACCAGCCTAGTATACCGATTCACTCGTGATTACGAATGATTATCGGTGAGAAGGTGGCAGTGGAATGAGCCTCCAAATGTTTAAAAATCTTAAGCAACAATTCTGACCCACCCTCTCTGCATGCTGTCACCAGGCATCGCACCGGAACACGGCAAGGCTGCTTGGCGGTGCAGCTATGTCTGGTGGGTGGTCACTAACCCCAGCCGAAGCACACTACCACCAGTTCATCGACACCTGATTTCCACCACCCGGGGACCATATGTGGGGATTGTTACGAACATTGATCCACGAGAATTTTATAAATAATTAGCAGTCGGATAAAAACTATCCTATGTCCTTTCCCGGGTCTCAACCTGTCTACTTAAAATGTCATCCAAATCTGAGTAGTTCTGGCATGACAGCGCAACAGACAGAGTTACTTTCACATTTATTATATTAGTACCTAAGAATTTGGGACCGAATGATATTCCTAATAGTGAGTATTTTAAGCCTAGGTATTGGTATTACAAAAAAAAACTTCTCCTAAAACCGGTTCCTGTAAGCTGGTTAAAAACTAGCTCACAGGAACCGGTTTCTACATCATTAAAACTAAGCAATTGACCAACCGTATGCCAAAACGGGCAGCGGTGGCCCAGTGGTACGGGCCTCGCCTTAGAAATATAAGGTTGCGTTCGATCCCCGGTCGTGCCCATCTTTGTGTGATTTGTTTCATCGTCACTGCTGAATATCGGTGAAGGAAAACTTCGTAAAGAAACTGTTTAAGAACTAATCAATCGAGGAGATGTGACATACCAACTTGCATTTAGCCAGCGTGTGTCAATTAAGGCTTAATCTCTTTTAACTTGTTGGATAGTTCAAAGAAGACCCGTGCCCAGCAGTGGGACAGTGGGTTGAAGTGAATGTATTATAGGTCTAATTGCCTAAAATAGGTACTTTTCTTTAATCTTGTAGCCAGTTAAAAATGCCTTTGAGCTGTCAATAGCGTTTTAACTGAATTAATTAATTTTAATTATTAACTCGAAACAAGATGAAAAACCGGGATAAGGAAAACTTCGCTGAAATTAAGAAGGTACAGTCAGCTGCAAAATTTGATTCACTTCAACCCTTTTTAGTGTTGGGCACGAGTCTTCTCTCAACTATCTTATGAGTTGAGAGAGTTTAGGCGTTAATCCACACACGCCGGGTAGGTGCGGATTGGTGGATGTCACATGTCCTCGAATGATTAGTTCTTAGACATGCCGGTTTTCTCACGATGTTGAGCAACCGATATTGAGCAACGGAGATGAGACAATTCACACAAAGATGTGTGGGCGCGACCAGGATTCGAACCCACAATCTTATTTTTCTAAGCCGTACCGTTGCGCCAGCGCTGCTCGCAAAATTTGATTAAGCCGTTCAATATTAAACACAAAAAAATGTCATCTTAACATCTATACATTATGTCCTTCTAAGAGAGCTTTTTTTTTGTTTAAAGTAAGGATCCAAGCAGGCCCGTGGCGTGTTCGGTAAGATACTTGCTTTTCACGGCTCAGTTTGTGGGTGAGATAATAGATTCCGCCCGAGAAAAAATTGTGAAATATATGTACATGTCTGTTTGTTTCGAATGTGGGTGTAATTATCTATTTTAAGTGTATCTATATTTACAGAAGAAAAGTAGTATATTGTGTACTAAATCAGCATAAGACTAACTCTGCTTAGCTTGGGATCAGATGGCCGTGCATGTTAATGTCCAACAATATTATTATTATTATTATCACCAATTTAAATATTGTTGGCTCTCATGTTTTTGGTATATTTTGTATAAATGGATGTCGTCTATGTAAAATATTAACTGGTGGATCTATGGCGCTATAAATATTATGATTATTATTATTATAACACTCAAGATTCCATAAATAAGGCCCGTAATCATTAATAGATCTCAGTTTTCAGTACGGAAGTTATTTTTTAAATTCATACTTATTATAATATAAATAAGTTTGATTTTATAAAATCAAAAGTCATCTCAATCAATGTCAGATCTATCTAAGAATACGGGTATAACCTTGTGTCTTGTGACTGTTTATATAAACTACTAGTAACAACCCCTTTTTCCACTTATATATGAAATTTTTCAGTATTACAATTTTTGGAATACTGAATCTGTTAATAAACTCTTGTAGCTGACTGTACTAAGCTAACCCGAATTTGCATTGGACAGGCTCAAAATATTGGGGTTTTATCTCATCTTTTATCTTTAGCTTCCGCAATGTATAGGTACCAGGGTACAATAGAATATTTTAATAACCGCCGACGAAAATGAGGGACGTAATAACTTTGACTTTGTCTGTGTATATGAACATGCTTGTTAAATTGATGTAGCACACGAATGTACCACGTTTGATGCGATTTAAAAAAGATAAAGGGATGAAGTTTCTTGTTAGCTAGAAGGCTCAGAAATTGTTTTGTAACGTAGGGAAATAATTTTAACCATTCATTCATGCTTCACAATCAGCTTTAATCATCACCTTGCCCAGACTGGGCACATGGTGAGGGGTATATGGGACTATTGTTCTTGGCCCAAGCGACTGAGACCCATCTTAAAACCCTCGGTATTCGCTCTTTGTGAGATTCGTTACAAAATCAAAATATGTTTTCTTTTTTTTGAGACGCCAGTCTACATAAAAATAGTCCAATTTCTTTTCCTGCGATGCAATGAATGACTGGAAACTACTGAGAAAAACTGCCAAAAAAACTCAGTAGGCTTTTTTCTTTTTTAAATGAAGTACTTATATCTATTACATATTGTTTGTTCAGTGTGTTGAATCAGAGCGACTTAATTCCAAGCGTTTTTATTCGTTACATAGTCTGTAATTTTATAATACGCTTTCTTACATAACGTAAAATATATAATTATTTTAAATTTGATAATAGTCATTTCCCTAATATTATATGGAAGTTTATTGTATAATTATTATTACAATTAATGTAGTCATGTCCATACTATTGCGGGTAATTACGCCAATAAGCTGTAACCAAAATTTTCTATTCTCCATAAACCTAAGCTACTTTATAAAATCTGGGCGATCCCAATTATCGATTTACCGTACTTAACAACGGTAATGACCTCTCCCAATTGCCGATCACAAAAGATTACCACCTACCACGTCCTAACGATTGGGTATTCGCAAAAGGTTTTTAATCAAAGCTCTGAGCACCCTACCAATAAAATATGAGCCCATTAAAATTTTACGTGCCCTATAAAGAGAGTTATATTAGCAATCTGTAAGAATACACTTTAGAATTTCGGTATTGAGATGTTGTTGGTTGTATAATTGAGAGCTGTTTGTGAAAAGATGTCATCTACACCAAAAATCTCTGTAAGACAAGTTCTTTTTTTTATTCTACAATAGGCTGGCGCTTAACTACAACTTGCCTGATGTTAAGCAATGATGTAGTCCACGATGGAACGCGCCAGCCTAGTATATCAATTCACTCGTGATTACGAATGATTATCGGTGAATTAGCGGCGATTATTAAGAAGATTATTATTAGCGAATATTAAGAAGGCGGCAGTGGAATTAGCCTCCATATGGTTAGAAACCTTCAAGGAGCAACAATTCCTACCCACACACTCTACATGGTGTCACCAGACATCGCACCGGAACACGGCAAGGCCGCTTGGCGGTGCGGCTTTGTCTGGTGGTTGATGGTTACGAGCGTTCTATCGCCTTACTAGAATAATTTAGTTTAGGAAAACGTCGTGAGTAAACCGGCTTGTCTAAGAACTAATCATAAGAGGACATGTGACATCTACCAAACTGCACTTGGCCAGCGAGTGTAGATTAAGGCCTAAACTCTCTCAGATAGTTGAGAGAAGACCCGTGCCCAGCAGTGGGACACTAAAATGGTTGCAGTGAGTAAACTTATAATGTTACCAAAGATTTCCTTAATTCATAATTAATCTGCAAGTACTATGATTGATTGCTACCTTTCGTCTTTGCTGACGTCACCAAAGATGGCGCAATGAAACGAAGTTTGTTTCCGCGTTCTCGGGCTTTGGTGG
Source organism: Meganola albula (assembly GCA_936450015.1). Classification (NCBI taxonomy): domain Eukaryota; kingdom Metazoa; phylum Arthropoda; class Insecta; order Lepidoptera; family Nolidae; genus Meganola; species Meganola albula. Next base: position 2,048,979 of record OW388155.1, on the reverse strand, counting down.
TTGCTTTCAAAGTATTTTAGGAGTTTTAAACTCGAGTAAGTATACTCTTTAGCCCTCATCGCCCTTATAACTGTGGTAAAGTCATTAATAACGCAATGCAAAAGTAATGTTGTGTTGAATTAATGTTCTGGACAAGTCATTGGAGAAACTGACTACAAAATTCTTGGACATACTTATAGATAGTATAATATGTCATTTATTTATTTATTGGGATCTTCAACAAAGAATACATAGATACATTTAAAAATATCAAGTAAAAAAAACACTTCTCACTATGCTCCTCCAATTGTAGGAAATCACAGCATGCACATATAATAACTAGGCTACAATTCAACATGACATTAATAATAATACATAATTTTAATAAAGTAAAAGTAGGTATATAAACTATTTACAACACATATTATTGTACTAAGCAAGAAAGTATCGCGATTTCCCTACGCTCTCTATAACTTAAGGTAAGGTTAAGGTAAAAGTAGCATTTTCAGAAATACCTTTTTACTACTTAGGTGTTTTGGGAACATTGTTTTCTCCGTTTAATAGTTACCTACATATTTGTACGTCTCCAATAGACACAGACATGTTGAAACTCTGTAAACTGTAACCAACATAATAATTGTACACATGTTTAAAGCAAATAAATTTTGATGTCACAATGTTAGTTACCGTACTCCTTCGAAAATTTTATATGCGTATTCAGTAGGTCTGAGAATCGGCTACTATCTATTTTTCATCCCCCTAGGTGGTAAGGGTTGTTAACCCTTATTTTTTTTTAACTATGTACGAAATTTTTTGTTTTTATTTTTTTACTAAGTGGCATTATAAAATACATACGTATTACATTAGTAACTAGCAAACCCGGTGAATTCCGTTTCGCCACCAGATGGCTTCGTTTTATGTAACATTTTCCCGCTTTTCTATAGAATTTTATCTTAATTTTTTTTTGCTATAAACCTCACGGGGCCCTAGACCTTTCCAACGAATGCAAAACCGTGGAAATCGGTTCGTGCGTTCCGGAGTTATAGCGTCAGGAAGGAAAACCCGACTTATTTTTGTATAGTAGATACGCGGTACGAAGTTCACTGGGGCAGCTAGTTGCATATAAATTTATGTAGTGTGAGCAATATAGTACTGTATTTACATTAAAATCTAGTGAAACTGTAAATAAAAAGTATTATGACTAAGAACACTGCATTACTGACTAAAAAATTTTTGACTTATGCATTGTCTCGCTGCTGATGTTGTTGATCAATATCGTGCTGCTTACACAATTAGTTAAAAATTTTATTTGGACATATTATTAGGGCTGCCGCGCTACTGCAGTGCTTCAGGGATGTTAGCCTCGGCTGACGTTGATAGCTTTTCGGCTATCATCAGAAAGCGTACAGCATCCCTGTTGCAGCGGGTGCGGGGCGCCTCCAACAGCCTCCTGAAGACAGTAGCGGGGAGATTGGATGTGGACAGTGCCATTATGAGGCACTAGACCCGCATCCATCTTATTAAGGACACGGCAATATCTTTGAACCAATTTGTTTAGCAATTACCTACATAATACTAACATAGTTTGTAAGATCATTGTTACTAACACTACGGATTCTGGACCGAAATAAATGATTTATTTTATTTGTTTATTTGAATTTTAAAGCAAATATTTCCGGACCCGACGCGCTGCTTTTATTACTTTGGTAAGATATGAATGAGAAAAATACCCGGGGGTTATACTCAGTGGCGTGCTTTAGGAGAGACCTACGTCCAGCTGTGGATTAGAATAGACTGGTTAATGATGCTTGACGAGCTGTGGTCTCCATTTAAAAAATCACATAACAAGGACATTGATACTTTAACTGATGACAATCAACTGGTGGTAGGCTTCGGCCGTGGTTAGTGACCACCCACCAGACAAAGCCGCACCGCCAAGCGGCCTTGCCGTGTTCCGGTGCGATGTCTGGTGACACCATGCAGAGAGGGTGAGTCGGAATTGTTGCTCCTTTATGGTTTCTAACCATATGGAGGCTCATTCTACTGCCACCTTCTCACCGATAATTATTCGTAATCACGAGTGAATCGGTATATGTACTGGGCTGGTGCGTTCATTCTTAGACTATATCATTGTTTAACATCAGGCAAGTTGTAGTCAAGCGCCAGCCTATCGAAGAATAAAAAAAATATATATATATGCTTCTTCTTGCTAAATAAATCAATAAATGGCTAATGATTAGTTGAAACAAAATTTAAATAAGTCTGATGTAGTCAAAATAATTTTCTAAGCTGTACGCAGCGTCATAAACTTTCCTCCAAAGATAACTTAAACCTTAAATAAATGTGACAATTTATATATATAACTCCATAATTTCGGTGCTATTAAATAAGTATCCAAGTTCTTGTACGCACTGGCGGTATAACCGCAGCGTTTTCAGTTTAGTATGCGATCACTTGAAAATTTGTTTTGGGGTCAAGTGCGTACAATAACAAACAGTCGCACATTGCGGTTACGGCTGGCCTACCCGGGTTATACCCGGGTTTCTTATACAAACCGCATCTGGGAAAATGCTATGTAAGCATCATCATATTTTATATTATATTATAAATATGTCTCGGAGATTGATAGATAGTTTTGATCGGTTCGACTGTCCTCGGACGGCTCACCGAAAAAGTCCGGTGAACCAATAGAGGCCCTTCCGGCCGATTGGGTTAGGTTATCAGTAGAAAAAGTTCATCTTAGATCTCGATACGAGTCAGTTGTTCTAATTTCTATTTTTACCAGTTCATTTGTATTCACTGTTTCCTAATTATATTACTACTAGCGGACCCCACAGACGTCGTCCTGCCCGGTAAAGCAGTGCCACCTACAGGGTTCGAAAATAGATTATGACCGATTCTCAGACCTACCGAAGCGGTCAAGCTGTTTCTGAGAAGGTTGTTTTTTTTTTAATTTTTCTTTGCGTAAGAACCATCCTCGTATTTCAAGGAACATTCTAAAAAAAGAATTAGCGAAATCGGTTCAGCCGTTCTCGAGTTATGCGCTTACCAACACATTTTGCGATTCATTTTTATATAATAGACTAGCTGCCCCAGCGAACTTCGTACCGCGTATTTATTAAAAAAAAAATTCACTTAGGGGTATGAAAAATAGATAGTAGCCGATTCTCAGAACTACTGAATATGCATAAAAAAAATCGTAAGAATCGGTCAAGCCGTTTCGGAGGAGTTCGATTACGCACCCCGTGACACGAGAATTTTATGTATTAGATTTCTTCGTGTAATATTTTTTTTTTAAACCGATTTGCGAGCTCCTGTATAACAGGTTGAACTGCTTGTGCGTACAAGGGCTTAGTTAAGTTTCTTATCTCAGTTATGTCCATAAATATAACGGCTATAAGCCTGTCTGTTGTCTATGAATTATGTTAGATAACTCCAAAACTTTGAAGATTTACATCTAAATTCTTAATTATTAAATTATAGCAAACTCAAATATAATTATTCAACAAACTTTGGAGAAATTGGCGTCTGAACATTGCAACAGCTCGCGATGATGAGGTCTACGATGAAATACGCTTTTCCAGTGAATATTGATTTGAATTTTGGTAAGATAATGGAAGTGGAATGAGGGCCCTCATGAAGAAACAAAAAAGCAGCTAGTATTCGGACACGTCAATCCTTTTGTGTCCCACTGCTGGACACGGGACTCCTTTCAACCATCTCACGAGTTGAGAGAGGTTAAGCCTTAATCCACACACGCAGGTCAATTGTGTTGAAATTTAGCTCAACGTCCGTGAGATGAATAATAAAATTAAACAGTGTTAGCGTTTTTCACAACCATATTGTCTTCTTCTTCTTTTAATTATGGCCTCTGCAGAAATTATTCCGCAATTTTGCCAGTGTGAAGTTTAAATAAGTATATAAGTTTTTAAAGTTAGTAGTAAAAAACTAAAAAACTGCGACGTTCTAAGACGCCATTTTTTTTCAATCTCCAACCATATTGTAAAGAATTTTATTTTCATATAATTTAAATTCTGACATGACAAGTATCTATTTCTTTTTCATAACTTTTACAAAAACAATCCGTGAAGGTTGGTATAAACTATACAAGCATTAAAACCTACTTCAACAAATTGTGGATTGGTGGATATCACATGTCTTCGAATGATTAGTTCTTAGACACTTCGGTTTCCTCACGATGTTTGTCTTCACCGATATTGAGCGGCGGTGATAAAACAACTCACACAAAAATGTGTGGGCACGACTAGGATTCGAACCCGCGACCTTATATTTCTAAGGTGAGGCTAGTGAAATAAGTCATTAGGACTTCGTTAATCTGAGATACCTTATGTAACTTTAACTTACCAAATTATCTAACCGCTAAACAAACCGCATGTCAGTGATTTAGAAATAAGTGTCAATTCACTTCAACCCTTTTTAGTGTCCCACTGCTGGGCACGGGTCTTCTCTCAACTATCTTACAAGATGAGAGAGATAATGCTTTAATCCACTCACGCGAACCCAGTGCAGTTTGATGGATGTTACATGTCCTCGAATGATTAACTCTGAGACATGCTGGTTATATCACGATGTTTTTCTTATTCGATATTGCACAGCGATGATGACAATTCACACAAATATGTATGGGCAACCGGGAATTGAACCCGCTTCCGTATGTTTCACAGGAGAGACTGTTACCGCTGCGCCACCCCTGCTCGCCCGCTGCCTCCGCCACCCACAGGTATAGGAACCTATAGGTACACAATTCCATGATAAGGTCTCGCATTGTATAGATTACAACGAGTGGTCAGCTTAGACGACCTTGGTAATCGAGCGGTGTAAGCCGTCCGATTGGGCTATACTGTGCCCGGGAACAAAAATTTGTTTCGGTGTGTGGTTGGTCGAGGGACTACCTACCGTGCCTCGGAGACCACGATAAGCCGTCGGTCCCGGTTGTCATTTAACACCTCTTTGCATCTATGACAATCGTTATATCTAGTCAGAAGCCTATATAATTTGACACTTACTCTAACCATCTCGGCTACTGGCTACAGGTTTTGAGGTCTGATGGCAGTCGCTCGTACAATTCTGGTAGCTAGCCGCATCAGGTTAGACCGGGAGCCGACACATAGAAATGGGAAAACGGTAAGGGGAATGATGAGTGGTCAGCTAAGATTATGTATAGCTTGATGTGTAGCCGTGTATACCTTCTAGTAGACAGCTACCACCATCCCGCATGCAGCAGTCAAATACGGAATCGCTTCGTCATTACTGCTACTTTTTCTTTTTTATTCTGACATAGGCTGGCGCTTGACTACAACTTGCCTGATGTTAAACAATGATGTAGTTTACGATGGAACGTGCCAGTTTAGCCGATTCACTCATGATTACGAATGATTATCAGTGAGAAGGTGGCAATGGAATGAGCTTCTATATGGTAAGAAACCTTAAAGGAGCAACAATTCCGTCCCACCCTCTCTGGTGTCACCAGACATCGCGCCGGAACACGGCAAGGCCGCTTGGCGGTGCGGCTTTGTCTGGTGGGTAGTCACTAACCACGGCCGAAGCCTACCAACAGTTTATTGTTTGCACCACCTTCCTCGATAAATTAACTGAGGAGCTGGCGAACAAAACCGGATTAGTCCACGAAAATAAATTTTACACGGTAGCTAAAAAACTAATATCAGTTTATGAAGGAGACTAATTGGATATTGGACTAGTCCGGTTTTGTATGAAAATTTAGTTTTTTAAGCCTTTTTTAGCCTACTTCTAGCCGGTTTTGGGTGAAAATATTAACAGGGATCGACGAAACTAGGTCAAGACATCACGATTCGAAAAAAAAACATCTTTTGAATAGTAGTGGACAAGTCCGGTTCTGTTCGCCAGCTCCTCAACTATCTAACAGTGCAAGAATTTTTCAAATCGATCCTGTAATTTCTGAGATTAGCGCGTTCAAACAAATAAACTCTTCAGCTTTATAATATTAGTATAGATTGTTAAAACATTTTTTTATATTCCTTTTGACGGACTAATAAAAACACGATTTTTAATACCTTATCTTCAACTCTACTTTAATTGAATGTATTTTGGTAAGTACCTACTAACTATCTGTTAAAATAAAGTTTCGTACCTAGGTCCTTTTTAAAGGTACTAATATTCTAGTTATTGGGGTACAGAAATAAAACAAAAAATATAATCAGCAGTAATATTTTAAATTGCTTTGAATCACAATTTTGTAAGTAGTGTTTATAGATTATAATAATTACAAAGGAAGATTATTTTGTTCAAAGTACACTTATCCAACAGACTCATCGTCATACACTCTAATCCAACATCTCATAATAAAAAAAAAACAAACCAAAATTACATACTTAAATACACTTTCACAAACAATAAGTACAGCAAATTTTAAAATTAATTAAAAAATAATTTATAACCAATTTATATAAATTTTAAAATTAATAGGTAATAATTATTAAATTATGTATATTTTTAAACGTGATCTAAACTAAATTAATTTGAATAAAATAAATTTTAACATATTTATTCTTAAAAATTATTCTTGTGATAATGAACTACCTATGAAATAAATAAAAAAAAAACAAATGCAATAATTAAATATTACTGAAATAATCTAAAAATAATCTTGTTTTTTTTATTGTAAATATACATTAAATTAACTTAATTATTTTAATAACAACAGAACACAAGGTAAGGAATAATAATTTATTATTTTTATTTATAAATTTAAGTACTAAGTAAGTACAAAAAGAGATTCTAAGTTATTTATAAGTAAACTTGGACAAACAACAATCACACATCCATTTTGGTGTTTTAGAAACCTTGAAACTGGCAGTAGTACATTAACAATCTTACATTCGCTAAAGAAAACTTATATAACGCTTAAAATTGCAATATAAACATTTATTTATAATAAAAACAAGTAATTAATTAACATCATAAAATTTGCTATCAAACGCGTGAATTCTATAAAAAATGTTAAAAAGCTTAAGACAAAGCTAGCTCTATCATTAAGGATTGTAATTTTTTGCATCCAAACATGAAATTGTTGCAGTCTCTTCAAAATTTAAAAGTGGGCCGACTGATTTGTATATTTATTGCAATCTGTTTGAAAATGGATGGTTAAAATATAAAAAAGATTTTTATTAAATTTCTTGTAACTTTACAGGGCTTAGCAGACAAAAGAAAGCATTATTATATGCATTTTGCATAACATGACAATAATAGCTTTGAATATAAATTAATACAAAGCAGAGAAAAATTCAATCACAAAAAAATACACTTAAGGGAACTATTTCATAATTATTTTTAGGTTAAATTAAATACTAAAAATGTTTTTTTTTTTGAGAATGGAAAACTAAAAAACCCTAATTAAAATTACAATCCTTTTAATAGTTATAAACATTAAACATAATATATGAAAACTTCTAAATATTCTAGCTTTTTACAACAAATAGGTAACGTACGCGTGTAGCTACATACAAAGTTAATAATACTAAGTGATATGCAATATGCTTTAGGCAGGCTTGATCGTATTACAAAAAGTATTCAAAGAATCAATCTAAATTGCTTATTACCCTACAATAGGAATACATACAGGGTGTGGTATTTTTTGTATTTGTCTGTTTTTTTAACACGTTCAAATCTTGTAGCGTGTGCCTTAAGCCACACTTTTTAACATTATTTTAGTTTAGTACAGAACAACGTCATTCAACTTAAGGCAGTGACCCTTAAGTGCATTTTTTTTTTACGTTTCCAGTAAAAATGTTGCTGGCAATGAGTGTAGCCTGGTAATTTCGAAAAACAGACATTCTTCTCTATAAAAATTCATCCTTGGAGGCCACAATATTAATTCATAACAAGTCATTTCTTGATTAGTATAGACTTTTTACTTAAACACACAATTAAATATATATTTTTAACTATGGTAATAACGTATTACCAGGTTCTAAATAACATATAGTTATTTGGCGACCGTGACCATGCCACACCTTGTATGGATAATTAACAATAAAAAAATATAAATAGCTCTTAAAGCAAGCTGTTGCAAAAGACAACAAAAACTTACAACTACGACAAACAACAATGATATTGCATATTATTATCACATAATTATCAAAAAAAAGAATCTTGCCTTTGGCATATTAATTCATAATAATTCCGCTACCGACCCACCCTAAAACAAAATCATTCAAAATCTCACTAATATCTCATTCATATACCGATAGTAACAATTTTTATTTTTTTTAAGTCTTAATATACTTACTAAGTATGAAGTTAAAAGTGTGAACAAGCCTCTTATAATAATAATAAAAAGTATTAGTTAAACTTTTAGTTTTAAATTCTATGTATAGATTTCAAGGTATTTTATTATTTCGTATAATAATAGTAATTTATCTATATCTACTTCTAGTGCACTATTTTTAGCTGTGGTCAATCACTAAGCCGACCCGTAAATGTGCCATATTCATTTTATTAAAAATCATATCAGTAGTATTTTGAGTATCCATGGTAGATTTAATGGTGGTATTGTTTAATTTGTTATTAATTGACATTATTTAAAGTGCAAATAACAGAGTAGTTTGAATATTAATCAAATATGGCATCAAAGTTTATCCATGTTTGTGTGGGTATTCATTTTTATTGGTTATTTCAATTTGAATAATTCATCATGGCCAATCGCATTTGTATCAGTGTTCATTATCATCATCATAATCATTACCATCCATTAACAGCCTAGAATTGTTAAGAATGAAAGACCAGGGCACCGATTCTGGCGCTTTAGACATTTGTCTAACAAAAATCGCGATTTCTTCTGTCTTTCAGTGACGTCCGCCATTTTTATGTCTAGTAGTTAAATGTCGAAAACATGGCGGATATCATTGAAAAACAAAAGAAATCGCCATTTTTGTTAGACAAATTTTTAGAGATAAATGTCTAAAGTGCCAAAATCGGGGCCCAGGCCTTTGGGATGCCAATAGCTTCCGGCATATTATATAAAATCAGGGGTCTTCCACGACACGGGATGACGACGCGAACGCAGTGGCGCGGCGCCCTGTACCCCAAGTATGAGTTCGTCAATACGAAATAAGTTTTCAAACACTATTTTAAACTTGTTAAAATGCATTTTCATATTCTGTTTTTGAATTTAAAACGTTCGATAAAAACAAAAACAAAACGCTCTGAACAGAATAAAATTAACAAGAACTTGAATATGTAAAATAATCTGTATTGCATTTTTAACTTATTATCTCGACATGTATAATATTTATTACTATAGTACCTGTTCGAAAACTTTTTTCGTATTCATAACTTTTACTAAGGCTATTCACTATCCCTATCGAATAATTTCCAAGATGGGATTTATATGGGATATAGCAGTTTAAATTACGTATAGGCCTTAATAACCAATAAAAAATTACCTAAAATAAAAGAGGCACATTTATGGGTGGCGCTACCAAGCGTCTATTTTTAACTGTGTTGTAACGCGATGGATATTAAAATACTTTTTTACAAACCGGAGTTTACTTTACCATAAAAATATTATTGCTTTCAGAGGTTTGCGTTATTGTGAAAAATATTTTTTTTATTTTATTTTTTTTATTTGCTTCGTATTCCCACCCGCTTTGTATTTTAATAACTTCATAGCGCTCTTAAAGCAACCGTGCACTCTATCTAAAAATATAAGTTTACTGACCACTAGCTAATTAACTATCATTTGGAAATTATATTCACTCGAAAATCAATGGAATAATGGTTATTGAAAATTAATACATCAAAACTTTTGGCGTAATACATTTCGAAATACTGGTGTCGTATCCGCCATCTACATATACATATATAAATATAATATCTTAAAATTAGCGATCCAAAAATATGAATATACGTGTTATATGCGCCCCCGGTAACTCCGCGACCCGCTAGCCTAGCCACTTGACGAACTAGCGACATGTCAAACGCTACCGGAGGGTGCAAGCCGCCACAACTGGACGGTTTTCTCAATCCTCGTCGCATGTTACTTCACTATGGCAAAATTCCAGCAACAATCCATTTTGACTGACACACTTTTTACTGGAATCGCCTAATCATTATTTCGTCACTGGGCCATTCAAAAATGTTCAACTAAAATATATTTTATATTAAATATTAAAAGTATAATAACAAATAAGCGTCAATACAAGAATTTTTGATAAAAAAATAATTACAATAAAATTAATATCGTAAAAAATATACAATAATTTAGTAGGTAATGAAAAAAATTTCGAAACCTATCAGAATCGGGGCCCTGCTCAAGCAAAGCGTCCATAATATTCGTTCGAAACTTTTGCTTTATAAAAATACGAATCGAAAATATCTCGACAGTAGCACGTCTCCTTACGGTAAGCTATGATTAATCTATATCTTATTCTATAAAACTTTACTATGTTTGACTACGTTAAAATATCAGAGAATTCAGAAGAGGGAATATTAGTTTTTTTATTTTCTATATTTAAGTGGTGCACAACCTTTTTTCTTCATCAACGCTAGGTAATATGGCATTAGCATAAGTCTAAAATAATTACTACTGAACTAATAATACGTAATAAGTCGTTAAAAGAACTAAAACTGCATCTGTTATTACTGAAATAGGAACTAGGGGAGGAGGAATGCTTTTGTAGGTACTAAAAACAACATTACTCTGTTAAATTATTTAGAAATCATTTCCATCTCGCTTTTTCTTATGGAAGAATACTGAAGCGAGAAAAAGATGCTTGACTGGGAGATTACATTTAAAAATAATTAATAATTAATTATTGACGCAAGTAAATTGTACAGAGTACTTTTTCTCGCACACTCGAAAATGTTCGTCATTTGAAATCGTCAACTTTTTATTTATTTCAAAACTAGATATAAATAAGGACTCATTTTGAGACTTTGTTTAAATCTAGTTTTATAATAGACTATACAGGTTCGTGTCTACGAGAATTGTTGTCTAAAAAAACCCAGCAAAGGTCGAAAGCTTTTCATAAGATAATATAGACTATATCTAATCTAAAAACAATATTAAAGACTTTTCGATGACGTCTAAGGCTTCATCTGCAGAGCGTATTCTAAATTATAACTATTAGGCTGAAATTAAACCTATGATAAACGATCGACCGAAACTGTCTGCGTAATTACATTAGTTTTTTTTTTTCTCTTAAATACGATAAAATCTCAAAATACTCACAGCTCGTCGGGTTTATTGTATTACGCTAAGTGCATCTACTTTATAAGAACAGTGGCTTTTATTAATTTGAATTTGTACTTAACCTACATAAACGTGAACTCCGTCATTGAAATATTTATGAATCTCGCACACTAGTACGCAAAGTCCAAGACCACAGTATGCTGTGTCAGTTTTGTCGTTAACACAATACGTTCTAGCGCGTAGACATATCATTTGTAGGACCACAGTTCCACTAGCGCCACTTTTCGCAATACTTTTCCCTACAAACATGCTTTCGCTCTCGTGGTTGCGTTATTTTTACGACGAAAATGACATCGAACATGACTTCTGACCCAATTATTTTCCAAAACTTTTAATTATAGTTTCAAAAACAAAATACGGATTAAATTAATATTTCTAGCGTAATCTCGTTGGGGTCCCAATTTTGAACTCGAACTAGTATGCGAAATTACAGTAGAATAGAATCCAAGTTTTGATTCGATCCAATCTTAGGTGAAGCAAAAAATTACACACAATCACAAACAAATCATTACATTAAGTGAACAAAGCCTAAATTACACGTCTGTTTACAATAATACTTGTAAAGTTATCAACAAATTGAAGATTAATTTAAATAACGAAAATTCACCAGCCGATATTGATGATCTACTTTTAATTACTTTACATTCAATTTAGAGTTTTCAAAAATATGATTCCAATAAATGTTCTAAACGAATATCTCAAAAATATGTTATGAAAATATAATACAAATACGATAAAATTTATACTAAATATAACCCTGTCTATGACCTGAAGAGTTTAAAAAAAAGAAATGTAAACTCCGAACAAGTCATTTGTAAAGAAAATTTGTTTTCACACACATAAACAACTCTTATGAAACAAAATGACACAAATTCTCAAAATATTAATAACAAAATCAATAAGATATTAGTAAAGCCTTATTGGAATGATTCACAAAATCAGAATGAAGGTTAGCCCGACACGCTTAAGGTTTTCCATATAGATACTCGTAAACATTGACAAAATTCATGCTGTGATTTCAAACACATCAAGGTCGCTGATGATGACGGTGATGATGGTATAGAAGAAATCACACCAGATAATGTAAATTTGTTTGTTTGGGATACATTTATTCTCAAGCTTCGTTTTTTTAATGAAATTCAAAATAGAATTGTAGTAGAATAAGTAATTATAAATAAGGTTAAAATATTAATAGGTAAGGATAGGTTATTCAAGGCCTGTGTTAGTTCACAACTCACGATAGCAGATCTGTTTTACGAAAATAGCTAGTACATTAGAGACAGTATATTAATTAATTGTATAAGGGTACACTGTTAGGGGTAGTACAAACCAAAGTGAAGAAGAAACTTATTTTGCTAGATGACTGAAAATGGTTTTGACTCCGTTTGGCTTTTGTGTACTTTGTGTTATTGGTTACATGGATGATATAATTCAATTATTTGCACTATCCCCAACGATATATTAATAAGAAGATAAAATGAAAAACACAATTACCTATAGATAGACCGTTTAACTCCCGTATCGTATTGCCAAGATTCTGACTCCTCAAGCTGCATAGACAGTGATGATGATTCAAGCGATATGGATATTAGTGACGAATAGCCTTACATTACTTGTATCTGTGGTTAAATAGTTCTTTATGAGATTTAATTAATGTTTTATGACTTTGTACCTCAGATGTCGATACGCGAGTTAAACGGTCGGCCTATAAACCATTTGCAGAAATGAAATTACTTTTGTCAAAATTTACCACGATTAATTTATTTAAATTTCTTTTCTTTATTTAAATATTTTGAATAATATATAAGCTTTTAAAGATTGTGTGACTGTGGCAGTATTAAATTATAATAAATTCATTTCAACAAAATAAGAAACTAATTATTTTCATGTTTTCATTGATATTAACGCAAAGATGTTGTTTTAAAACTTATTCTCACAGTTGTTACGTATTAAACAAAAGTTCTAGTAGAAGGTCTTCGTCGACGTTCATTGGCGATTCCGGGGCCAGATAGTCAATTCTCCTGAGAATATATCACAATAAAAGTATTACTTGAAACACAATTAAACAAACTAGTTTCAATTAAGTACTTGTAAGTCTGTTATAATCCAAAATTAAATTTTAGAAAACCAAATCTGTAAATATAAATTTTAATTAATTTATTATTTATTTTGCGAGTTATTTAAAATTTATTTTTCTATACAATACAATTTTTAAAGTCACAATATAATTTAGTTCGCAAGCAAATAATCAATTTAACTTGCGACCATAAAGTGCTGCTTTTGTTGTAATGTGCTCTAAACTTTACTAACAGACAGACTATGATTTTTACAGTTTGCACTTAAAACCCTTTGTAATCTAGGCTTCACTTCGACCCTTTTTTAATGTCCCACAGCTGGGCACGGGTCTTCTCTCAACTGTCTTACGAGTTGAAAGAGTAATATTACAGTTTTGGTGAATGTCACATTTTCTCCAATAGTTTTTAGACATGCCGGTTTCCTCACGATGTTTTCCTTCACCGATATTGAGCAGCGGAGATGAAACAATTCACATATAGAAGTGTGGGCAAGACTAGGAATCGAACCCGCGACCTTATATTTTTAAAGCGAGGCCCGTACCGCTGTGCCACCGCAGGCTTAGTGTATTAAAATAAGACTTGCCTATTAGGCGTGGGTGGTGTACTGATGATGCGCTGCAATGAGCTTCGGCGGGCATCTGGCGATCGCCGGCCCACCCTCACGCTTTCGGCTCGTGCGTTCTGCAATCTGACACAAACACACACATTTACATTACTAAAAAAAAATAACATTAGCAAGACGCTCCTCAGCAGGAATGAAAATGACAAAATTAGAACTCTCTGACTGACTGAACTTATAGAAATACATACCATTATATAGTAAAAATCTTGTTTCACCCCTTACATTAATAGATAATTTGGTTAAAGGAGTTTGTATGCAAATCATTAATTTGTTTTTATTATAAACTTACACTAGTTGTATATTCTTCCCATGTGCTGAGCAGCGTGAAAAAATAAAATTATTTAATATAGCAATGAAATATACAGTTGCCTACACGCAGGAACATTTTTTTAAATTTATTTCAAGAAAAAATACAAAAATTATAAACATTTATTTATCTAATTTGTTAAACAGTTTGTTGCTGTAGACTAATGTCGAGCTGTAGGCTAATTCACGTAATTAAATACGTTCAGTTGCAGTTAAGTTGCGATCGAAACAGCCCTTTTCGTACTCTCGTAGTTTTGACAACCGCTGTTAGATACGCTCGCGTCAAGTTAACATCACCCCAGCGCTTTAGACTATACATGACAGCTAAACAATAAATTTTAAGAATACCATTTGCATTGACGAAAACTTAGTTGCAACTGCACCGCAACTTGATCGGCGCATCAAGGAATTACGTGAATTAAGGCACTGGTCGGTTGACGTAGTCGTTAGTGACCCTGACTGCTAAGCCAGAGATCGTGGGTTCGATTCCCACCCGAGACAAACATTAGTGATGACCATTTGTGTTTGTGTCGAGTCTGGGTGTAAATATCTATTATAAGTATATATTTACAAAAGAAAAGTATTATATGTATAGTATATACCAGTTATCTGGTTTCCATAACACAAGCTCTGCTTAGCATGGCCCCAGATGACCGTGTGTGTTAATGTCCTAGAATATTTATTATTATTTATTTATTATTATTTAAACAATTGCTTAATTTGGTACTAAATAGTGCTGTGTATGTGAGAAAATATTACTACATATTATTAATCCAGGTTAGGTGTGAGCCCGGTTGGATGTCGCCAAATGATAGATTAAGTACTATTATAATTATTTTATTTAGTCCACAAATACAATAACTATGCCGTTCATTACATTAGGTGTTCACAACCGGACTGGTGTTAACAAATATGGGATCGGGAACGATAAGTGTTGCGAACACATAATAATAATAATAATGTGTAAATATCTATTATAAGTATATATTTACAAAAGAAAAGTATTATATGTATAGTATATACCAGTTATCTGGTTTCCATAACACAAGCTCTGCTTAGCTTGGGACCAGGTGACCTTGTGTGTTATGTCCCAGAATATTTTATTTTTATTCATATTAACTTTTGCCTACACTTTCAGGTACTTCAGGCGTGAGCGCTATATATAGATAATAGAATAGCTGATCCAGCAAACTTTATACCACTAATAAAATATAGTACTTCTGTTCGTGAGTATTTTACATATTTCAACATTCATTTTGTTAAGTTATGAACTTAAGATAAATAAAATTAAAATATACTTCAAAATTCATTCTCAAAATCAATAATCTAACTTCGAACAAACTTAGTTTCAGTTCATTTATCAGTCGATACAAAAGTTTAGCGAAAATTCAAAATAAATGCTTCATTCGCAAAATTGTGGCTTAGATTACTCCGAAGGGATCAGATACAAAATTTAGTAGAAGTTATTCTCGCGTACTTGAACCTATATTGGCTGATTCTAAAACGAGATTAAAACTTAGTCCAAAATTTATAATAGAAAAATGTCAAAAAGTATCGGATAGATAACGAGAGTAATCGACATAGACCATCGAATATATGTATGTATGTATGTATTAATTAATTATTAATTAATTTATTAATTAAATAAATCTTTATTGGAACATAAAAGTTTTAAACATGTTATGTGTACGAAAATGACTACATTAGTCGTAGACTGTGTCGCAGTCATTTACGCTACCTTCAGAACAATTTAGAGTGTGTTCCGTTATAACAACATTTGACTTTAAACTTAGATTAAAGGAACATAACAAAACATTACATGCAGGAAAACAAATTAAATCTAAAAGTGTGTGTATGTGTGTGTATGTGCATATATGCGTGTGTGTGTGTATGTGTGAGTGTGTGTGTGTATGTGTGGTACATTCATGGGTGCACACATTCAGGTTAACAATAATTATAACAGTGCGTGAAATTTTAACAAACTATAAACTTAATAGCTATAATAGGATATAGGTGTACAGTTATGATACAGTATTCAAACGGCTAAGTACTAACTTATTTTTTTTCTGCCATATCTCTAATGATAAGGTATTCTTTTTTCTAACGTTCTATCTCCATAGTAATTACTTACTCTGGGCACTACGTATTTACCAGCTGATATTGACCTAGTATCTTGATCATGCATGTATCTTTATTAACAAATTTCACAACATTACAATATTTCATAGCCCCTTAAAGCTGTTTTCATAGTTTGTCTGTTATTTGTCATTTTGTTATTCAGATTAACAATGGTTATAGCAGTGGTTGACCCGCAAGAGAGTGGGGTGGTCATTTGTTGTATGAATTAAACCTACAACCCGAGCGCAATAAGTTGAGGGTTCGTGACGTCACTACACAAAAAAATATCACAACAATATTCCATCAGGACTTCGGCTCTGCTATTTTTTTATTCCATACAGGTGCTTTTTACTGCCTGATCAACAGGTACAAAACAAAACAGTTTGTTCCGTTCTTCGTTTTAAAAAAAGTCCAACGCTGTTAACACGAGATTTCTCTCTCCACTATGTAAAGTTTTACCCTTTAATATAACAATAAACTTGACACAAAAATAACAATAAAATATAGCAGTAATTCTAATATTTTTAACGACACAGTATCAAATAATATTATAAAATCGACGTGACAAAGTGACGTAAGCCAGAGAGACCAGACGAGACTAAGATGTTAAAAAATGGCGTTGCCTATAGTACAACACAGGAGCTTGAGGGGAAGTTACAGGGGTAGCAGGCGGAGGATTTCATTCCAGGCGAGTCTCAACTTATTGCGCACGGGTAGCACGCCAACATAGGTTGTAAGCCGCAGTTTTGAGGGGGTTTGAGATCCTAAATTAGTTGTTGTGTAGTAGATGGATTAACTCAGCCACCTTGCATAGATCTAAAATCTGTCTCTACCTAACATCACGCGAACGATGTCACAGGTGCAAGTTAACAGTACAATTATTATTAATTTAATTAGTTGTTGTGTAGTAGATGGAGTAAGTCAGCCACCTTGCAGAGTGTCTGTCTTAAAGTCTGTCTCTACCTAACATCACGCCAACGATGTCACAGGTGCAAGTTAATAGTACAATTAATTTAATTTTTGTTATTGAATTCAATTAGCGATTTGTGATTTTCTTTATATTTTAGTCAGACTGAATAACCTAATCTAAATATTAGTTACATAATCGTAATTTTATGGAATGTTGAAGCGTATCGCAATCACACATCAAAGATATACTAATTTATTTTAAATCATGATTACGAAAGTGAATTATATCACTCAAAATATGAATCAAAATCTCGAGCGCGCAAGAATAGTCCTCCTGGCCAAAATTAATTTGGCATCGTACATCGGCAACAACGAAAATAAGAGACTTAATTCTTAAAGATATTTGTTGAGTTTCCTTTGTGCGCGTTTGATTGGATTGGTAGCAAGAATTCAATATATTTTTGACTAAGATCAAATACCGGAGGTGATTCATGTTAAAGTTTGTTTACCTATTACTAAAATTGAGCTAAAAGAGTAAAAAGAGCAGCGGTGGCACAGCGGTACGGGCCTCGCCTAAGAAAAATAAGGACGCGGGTTCGAATCCTGGTCGTGCCCACACATCTTTGTGTGAATTGTTTTATCACCGCTGCTCAATATCGGTGAAGGAAAACATCGCGAGGAAACCGGCATGTCTAAGAACTAATCATTCAAGGACATGTGACATCCACCAATCCGCACTTGGCGCGCGTGAATTAAGGCCTAAACTCTTTCAACTCATACGATACATTACAAGTTCAGTATGTTAATTCAAGCAATTAAATAAGTTCACGTGCAGTTGCAGTTAAGTTTCGATCAAAACAGCCCTTTTCGTATTCTCGTAATTTTGCCAACCGCTGTCATATACGCTCGCGTCATGTTCGCGTCACGCGAGCGCTTTAGATTAGATATGTCAGCTAAACAATTACAAGAATACCATTTTGCACTAAGACGTAAACTTAATTGCAACTGCACCGCAACTTGATCGGCGCGTCAAGAAATTACGTGAATTAGGGCACAGAATTTATAACTTAGCTTTAGGCATTTAGTTATTAGCCTGCCAGATCTATAACATTAATAAATACTATCCAGATGTAGATATATTTGCTGACAGTATTACTATTATTATGCCTAAATTATTGAGTTCTTTAAATAATATTATTATGTAAATCTGTTTGTAATAATTGAAAAGAAAATAAATTAAAATGAATACTTATTTTTATTATTATTGTTATTATTATTATTGTTAAATAAAATGTTACTTATTATTATTATTGAATAAAATGTTAGTTTTTAGGGTTCCGTACCTCAAAAGGAAAAAACGGAACCCTTATAGGATCACTTTGTTGTCCGTCTGTCCGTCCGTCTGTCAAGACCCTTTTTCTCAGGAACGCGTGGAGGTATGAAACTGAAATTTATATCAATTACTCAGGTCTACTGTCCCTTGAAGCTGTGAAAAAATCAAACTTCTAAGCCAACGCAATCAAAAGATACAGCCGTTTATGCCGCAAATTTTCGACACTTGCAAGGGAATCAAAACCTACAGGGTGCTTCCCGTAAACTCAGAATCTTGAAATTTGGTACGAAGCAACGTCTTATAGCATAGATAAAGGAAAAATTACGAAAACCATAAATTTTTAGTACATAATATATCACATAATATATATTTTTTTAATAATTTTAAACTTACTACCCATTTCCTCATAAACGCGTAGAGGTATTAAATTGAAATTCATACCAAATACTCAAGTCTATAATACCTTTAAGCTGTAACAAAATCAAACTTCTATGTCAACGCAATCAAAAGAAACAGCAATTTAAGCTGCATATTTTGAAACTCGCAAGTACTCGCAAGGGAATCAAAACCTAAAGGGTACTTCCAGTCGACCTAGAATCTTGAAATTTGGCATGAAGCAACGTTTTATAGCACACATAAAGGAAAAATTCCGAAAACCTTAAATTTTTAGTTACATTACAAAATATATATTTTTTAATAAATATAAACTTATTACTTTTTTCTTCATGAACGCGTAGAGCTATCAAGTTGAAATTCATATCAAATACTTAGATCTAATTGCCTTTAACCCGTGAAAAAAAAAAGTTCTAAGTCAACATTATTTAAAGAATTAAATATATAGTGACTAAAAAACTTAGTAAATAAATAACTTTAATAAATGAACTTTCGCAAGTCTGCTGCAAGGCTAGTATAAGTGTTTCAGTTATATTATAGATAAATGATATGTGTTAATATAAAATAAAGGATTACTTAAACGATAAAGAGATCTTTGTCTTAAATTTATGCTCCTCCATCTTTCTCCATTGTAATGTTATAAATTTCATTTTGCAATAAAAATACCATAGTTATGACTCGATTGTCGTAATGAACGAACTTTGTAAACCTTGCAGGTTTGTACGGAACCCTCGGTGCGCGAGTCCAACTCGCACTTGACCGGTTTTTTTTTGGTAGTTAGTAGGTAGATAGTTTGTAGTTATTAGTTAAGTGTATAGAAATAATTTATTAATCTTTAATTTGTTCTCATTCCAACGATACCTTATAGTACAGAAATCCTTTAGCATTCAAAACGGTTTTGTAAGTTTCTTATTAAAACCAACACAAAGTTTTGGGCTTAAAAGTTTCGCTTTGTAAAATACTTCATCTCATTAAAGTACTGGTTTATTTGGAGAGATACCTATCCGATTATCTATAGGTAGGTATTTATTCTACTACTGAGTGGTGGTAGCGCTGCGGTATAAGCTTCACCTTGGAAATATACGGTCGCGGGTTCAATTCCCAGTCGTGTTATCTTTGTGTGAATTGTATCATATATAAAAAAATATCGGGAAGAAACCGGCATACCTATCTAAGAACACTGAAGAATCATTTGAGGATATGTGACATCCACCAACTCGCGCATGGCCAGCCTGTGTGGATTAAGGCCCGTGCCCAGGTATTAATGAGAAGGCCAATGTTGATGTTGACCTACTCATTAATACCCGTTCACTATACCTAATTTTGTAATGACAAAGTAGATTAACCGACGAAATAGAAAACTTTACGCTGACTACTACCAAACCAATCATTTTCTGACACAATCGCTCATTTTTACTAAATCCGACTTCTAAAAGAAGGAAGAGGTTGTACGTTTGGTTACATGTTATATGTTCGCCGGTTACTCAATTAATTCTAAACCGATTTATTTATTTTTTGTTTAAACATGTTTTTATATTATCTAGAGATATAGAACCGAACTCATAGAATCACAGTAGCTTGTTAAATGTTTGTATGTGAAGCAGATAGTCAAAACACCTTGAAAAGGTGAATGGCGTACACATTCACCCGTGACTTTAACCCGCCTCTTGTGGGTAGTAGATATGGCATCATCCGCTTCCCAATACATCAGCTGTCATTTATACTGTCATTGCGTCCGCATTTCAAATCAGCTGTCACTCGAAAACGTCAACATGAATGAACGAATGAACACCGAACACATGTGAAGTGGCATTAGAAGAGCTGACATTACACTTTGTGTTGGACCGTTGCGTCGCGCATCGTCGGGAAGTGCGCATGCAAATGCGTGCTCGGTGGACGTTACGCTTTAATCCAATGTAATCTTAGCGATCTGTTATTATCTAATAGAATTATTGATTGTACTATCGAGAGTTCTAGGTGAAGTTATTGTTGCCATAGTAATTTTATTGGAATACTGCCTTCTTACACGATAATCTACGCCTATCTTAATCTTGTCTGTTAATTTTTTTTTATCTTGAAATAGGCTTGCGCTTGACCACAACCTGCGCGATGTGAAGCAATGATGCAGTCTACGATGGAACGCGCTTACCCAGCAAATACCGATTCACTCGTGACTTGAAGACCGGCAGATTGTAGCTATCGGGAAACATAGATGCCGGCATCGAGTACCACAACTTGGCAGTTCGCACAATGAAAGTAGGAGCAAAGCGCTTTGTGCGTACCCGTGGAATTTCCACCATATAACGGAATGTTAATCCTGATTTCAGTCGAAAGCCTTCATACTTGTTCAGTACCTGCATCGTATATAATAACAGGCAATATTTTGTAATCAAAACATGCTTGCCACACATGTTGTTTTCCAAAACTTGCACTTCCATATTTATGAGAACCATTCAAATATAAAAACACAAATTAAATACTACAATTTAAAAAATGGCGTTGGAAAATATTGTTCACCCTTTCCACTGAAAGACCTTTAGCACTTCTGTTGTGGTATAATGGAATCTATATTATTTCCGGGTAATCAATTCAGAATAAACAAATTGAATTAATTGAAATAGAACTACTATTTAACGGATTTTATAGCGGTTTATTTTAGCTATTAGATCCCGACGTTTCAAAGTCATTTCAGACTTCATGTTCATGGATGGACTGAGGTATTTGACGTCCAAAAATATTAATCCCAATGATTACTGACTACCTCCAAACATTAATATTTAAGTTGCGTTCCGATTTAAGCAAACCGAGCTCACAGTTTCTTGAATTCTGAGTTGATTGAATTAATTTTGCAAATCATATTTACTGACGCAGTTCAGTACAAATTCACTGTTTTGTACAGAACTGCCTCGGTGGTTGAGTGATTAGCATATTCGCTCAGTAACTGCGAGGTCCCGGGTTCGATTCCCGTAGCTCGAAGTTTGGAATTGTGTCCTATAAACTGCAATAGTCTTGCACCCTATTAGGTATGTATGGGACCTAAAGATGACCAGCGAAAAGCGAGTGATATTCAACTCTGCCTATACCTTCAGGTGGTGTGGCGCTAATCTTTTTGTTATTTGATTTGCGGTTTTCTCATAAACTTTAGTTAAAAGCTATTTGACCGCGGCTCCGCCCGTGGTATGTCGGATATTGCGCTAAACCATTGAACTCTTTTTTGAGCAGTCGAATAAAAACAATTCGAAGTCCTTACCCGGGACTCAAACTATCTTTATAAGAAATTTAATTCGAATCGATTCAGTAGTTTTGGCGTGAAAGCGCGACAGACAGACAGACTTTCACTAGGCCACAGAAATTTACAAAAGTATACCCCTTTAGAGGGTGAAATTTGGAAAATCCTTTCTTAGTGCAAACCTTGACCTTTTACTAAACTCTTGTGCCATATTTGTGTCTCTATACCTAACAGTTTGGGATGTCATTTCTATTTACTAATTACTTGTCTATATTTAAATTGAAAATTATATTTTATATTTCATTAAAATACCTGGACGACCAAGCTTTTTAATGATATTATAGGGCTATAAGTAACAGTTTCTCTCTCAAAAAGAAGACATTAAAAATAAAACAATAACATTAACGTTTATCCGGATTTGGAACGGGATCATCTGGTATCATAACCGCTCAATCTCCCCCCTGAGCTATCAAAACATTATAAATTGTGGCGAACTTTCGTATTCTAATGATATTTATATTCTTATCTAAATGTATAAAAGAAGAAACTGACTAACTGACATATCAATGAGACTCTAAATTTGGCACATAGGTTCCTTATGGAGTCTAGGGGTGCACTAAAGAAAGGATTTTTCAAATCTCACCCTTTAAGGGGGTGAAACGGGGTTCCAAAGTTTGTATGGAGAAACAAGATTAGTGAGATCAATTTTGCGGGCGCAGCCGCGGGCGGAAGCTAGTATATCTATGTGTGAATTGTTTCATCGACACTGCTCAATATCGGTGAAAGAAGACGGGTGACGCTGATATCGCTGCGCCATCGCTGCCACCACAGTGTTCATATAATATAATATTTTTAACCCTACGTCTTTCGAGTTTGACGCTCGCCCCACTTTAAGTCGTCCTATACCTGAGCCTTAGAAACCTGCATACTAGCGGTCTTAGCAGAAACGATATTGAAAATCGATACGACTGCCTGGTCGCATAGTTTCATTTTAATTGATAGATAAAACGATTCGATAGGACGTTATTATTAGTTGTAAAGTCTCTGGTCGAACAAATTGCAGCAAGTAGAAATTGACAGACAATGCTTCCAACCAGGAACGCTTGATATGCAAACACATAACCAATCAATCCTATGAAATATCTGACACCAGTAACAACAACCATGTATTTTGTAAGAGAAAACTTTTTTTGTTGATTAATAAACCATAATTTTAGGTCCATTGAATATTTTATTATTCAATCAGGCATCCAATATCAGCGGTCAAGTTCAGACCGTCGCTGAGTTCGCCGAACAGCGATTATCGTTCAACTAAATAATAAATACAACTCACTTGATCTTAGACTGCCTCATGAACTGCTGAATCTTCCTCGCCGCCTGGTTCTGTCGCCGTTGTGAGTAAGTCCTCCTGTGCCAATAAATTTATAGTCGTTATAACAATGGAGCACAACCGGAGAGGAAGGATGATGGGCCATCTTAAATGGCATGACGCCTTTATAAAATCATCTTAGAAGAAAATATAGAAGGAAAGCGTGGAAGCGGAAGGCCAAGGATAAGCTACATGAACCAAATAAAGGAAAAGGTTGATGTCATGTCGTACAGGGAGGTAAAATAAGCTGCTCGAGATTAAGCCAAATAGAAACAAATTTATCAGCTGCTTGACAAGGGTTAACCCTAAATTAAAAGAATAACAATCACAATGCCACACAGGGATAGTATTTTATGGTGCATGTTTTAAACTAGATTAAACCAATGGGT
This sequence comes from Meganola albula, assembly GCA_936450015.1. Classification (NCBI taxonomy): domain Eukaryota; kingdom Metazoa; phylum Arthropoda; class Insecta; order Lepidoptera; family Nolidae; genus Meganola; species Meganola albula. The sequence continues at coordinate 2,025,006 of OW388155.1, read as the reverse complement.
CTAACAATCCAATGGTTCATCTATCTATCCAGACGACACCAGATAGTAAAAATTGTAGAAACAGAACTATATATGAACGAATCAATGAAGTAAGATAATACGGAGTACCAGAGCGAGAGCCACATGGGATTAATTAAATTTTTATTGCAAATGTTGAATAGCCACTTACTTGATAGGCGTAGTAGAGAGCCTACGAGCGCGCATTGAACGGTAACCGCGTTGTATCACTGTAGCCGCCGCGTGCATTTGTTTCAGGTACGCAAACTGTAAGGAAAAAAGATACAAATTTATTTTAGCTTGAAAACATCTTCAATAACGCATCAGCAAAATGTCTAAGATCCTATTGAGTCGAAGTGCTGGTTTTTCCAACCCCACTTAATAAAATAATGACATGCATTAGCAAATATTGGTAGATTAGATGTACATTGTGAATTTAGAAACTACGTATTGCCTGAGAGCAGGTAGTTTGAAAGTTCGTATTGACCCTCCCATTCGCCAGAATGTCGAAGTGACGTTACTAGCTGCAATTAGGGTACGCCCAAATACACATAGGCTTGTTTAACGCCTAGATGTCACCTATCTATGCGGGAAATGGCTTTGGAGTAAAATATTGGTATTGTTTCAATGCGGTAAGGTGTATGGATGTAATTCCGCGCCTTGGATTGCATAGGTCCGCCGACGAAGAGTCCTGAAAACCTCCCGGGACATAACAACACGAGTGAGCTCACTTCGGTGAGCTTCCACTAGCGGGGTCGCGGTTGTGTCTCTATGGATCCCATGTGCCCGCTGTGAGTGGTAGCTGCAGTCGGTGGAGTTTACTAGGTATGATCCCGTGAAGGTCGCCTTCAACCTACGCACTAAAGGGTAGAGTTGCTTTAATCGAGTTCCACTTATCCCCGCCTAGTCCTCTACAAAAAGGCGGGGAATGCGTAATGCATTCTCCATCGAAAAAAAAAGTTTGTGAGTATGTGACCTGGTGTTCCTAGTCTAAAAAAAGACCATACAGTTCCTGACTACTTACTTTTGGTAAATCTTCCAGTGTAATTTTTGTTACGTACATAATCTAAGAAGTCTTACCAGCTTCTTCTCAAACATTGTAAGTACGAGTCAAAATTACAAGCGGACATGGGCGATATGTAAACATTGCACACATATACCTGTTTGTATCTCCTGTAACAGTTCTGAATAGTGATCGCAGCTGCGGCGGCTCGTCGCTGCAACTGCCGGCCTCTATATTGTCGGTATGCTTTTTGTATCGTTATTGCTGCTGAGTATAGCTCGCGTTGTTCACGATCTGTTGGTAAAATAAAAGTAATTTAAGTAATCCTTCTGTTTTTTATATCATTACAGACAGCCTCGGTCTGAATCAGCCACGGTGATCCATTGGTAAACTTTATTGCATAGTAAATGTGGATTCAAGAAAAAATATTTTTTCAATAGACTTATGCTGTTTTAGTAACAGCTCAAAGTTGGAAAGTTATTATATGCGTGTGCCGTGTATGCTATGTTAGTAGGTATGTTGTTTCTCAAACAATATGTACGTAGATGATGGCTTAGATCGCTGCTCGAGCTATAATATCCTGGGACATATGAGATATGGGTATTTAGCTTAAAATAAACCGCCACTATTGTTTTTGTACACCAAAATTTACACAGATAATAGTGAATTTTCGTTGTTGAATAGTGTTTAAATACCCAATAACAAAACAACCTTTAGTCCCAAGAATTATAGACCTCACTATTAAAGTCAATTTTGGAGTAAAAATTACTCACCATTAAGTGTAAGGTTAGAGAAATGCGTGGTAGCATTAAGAAACTCTTGTAATGTAGCAGACGGTGTTGCAGGGTTACCCCGTGGTGATGGTGGCGGTGGCGATAGGGCACTTGATCCAGGAGACACTGATCCTGACGAAGGAGTAGAACCCCCACAATACCTGCACAAAGAAGCAGTGTGTTGAGTGTTGCAAAAAACATAATTTTTAAGCATAATGATTTACCTATACAAGATAACTAAAGTTTAAATTCAACAAAAATACCGATGTAACCCTTTTAATAGAAGAGGCGCTTTCAAAAACCTTATATAACTCGGTTTGGCCAGATTTAAGATCATATTAACGATATCGATCCCAAAATTCCAAATAACAGGTCAAGCCCAACCCAGGTCAGTGTTGTGCCAGAAAAAGAGTTGAACTCTAGCAGTGCACTGACAGAGCATAATGATGGCAATTCAATTTAAAGTATTTACCTATAAGTGTTGTCACAAAATTCGAAACTAAACTCGCTGCTGAAGGTTGTAGCATCATCCAGAAGTGGCGTCATCAAAGTATCTTCACCAGCGCTGACACCATTATCCAGCCCACAACCAGTAAGAAGCGACGTACTTTCATTCTAAACACCATCAACAATTATCTCATTATTAATGCTTCGCTTCGAGTTAATGAGAAAACCATTTTCAATTACCAATTGACAGAATTAGTTGTTCCAATATATTTTTTTACTAAAATATTCTTGATAGTTAATAAAGATAAATTTTGGATTTGATAATTAGATACCTTAATCCTTTCGGGCATAGCAGCAATTATTTGCTCAGCAAGTGTAAACACACGATCATCCTGCTCCCCTGAAAAAAAAATGTAGTGAAATTATCCAAAAATTGATTTTCAAATCTTAATTATACTTCACACCATTTAACATCGAGTTTTATTTACGCGACACTCAACATGAAGCAAAAATTGTAACATCGTCTAGATAAATAAAAAAGTACTAAAAATATGTTGTATGTTAGTTGGAACTTTTGTCAAACTATAGATAACTTTATAATTTCAATGAAAACTTAAATAAAAATTCTTGGGTCATTTAAAAAATGCATTGTTTAACAAAACATAAATGAAATAAATCTGATGGAAAGAATGAGCCAGGTTTTAAAAAATAAATGATAATAAAATGATACGATTGTGGTGATCAGTGATGAGAATAAAAAATAAGAAAGTAAAAGTCGTATAAAGTGTTCTCCGTCAAACTGGTGCTTAAGCACTTACCTTTCTTGCTAGCAATAGTTAATCATCTACACATAAAAAGCATCTAACTATCATGCAAGCGTATAGCAGCATGCAGTGTTAAATGTAACGTTTTTGAAACAAGTGTACTGACTGATCAACGTTGTCTGTGTACTGGAGTCGAAGAAGCCAATCGATTTGGTTGTGATACAGTGAGAGTGGATAGACCGATAGAACCACTGAAAGCCACATCGAAGTACAACATCGAACATACTAAACCGAATTTCATTGTTTCTAACGTCATAACTATTCATTTGACAACAATATATGTAACGTTCATGTTTGGCAACGTTGCACAAAAAACATTACAATGGTGCAACGGTACCAAAGATACTACCTAATTACTTACAGTTAGACCTGTCAAGAAAATATTAGTTTTGCTACAATTGTTGCCAAATGAATACATGACTTTATGATTAAGGGGTGTCATTGTTATCTTTAATAAAAAAGACCTTAACTACAAGTACTTTAGCACAGTGCCACTGTTGCTGTTTATTCCAAATTAATTTATAAATTCTCAATATTAAAATTAGTAAATCTCTCTCAATATTAATGTTTATTTAAAACTCGGTTTAGTCAGGTAACTACAGACATCAAACACTCAAGGGAAACTCCGCTCTTGGAACATAAAGTACAGAAGAATCTACAAGTGGTCTACCAAAGTACAGTGATCAAGGCTAACTGGCGACACAGAGGAAGACATACGGACGACTGAAGAGGGTAGCGATGCAACTACTACATACACAACATCGAGAAGGACGAGCGGAGAATCGATGCTGCGACTCGTAATGGTATAGATTTAGACCGTTACGGAAACTTTGCCATCAGAATATTAAAATAAAAAGTTTGTTTTTGTTTCAAGGCAACTTGCTGTTATTATTTAGTCTTGTTATTATTTTGTTTCTAATAACATCTCTCCCTAATTAATGTCGATTATAAAATATTATCCTGTTTTGTTTGGTCAGGGCGTCTTCGGCAATTATTATTTTTAAATAATCGAGTTAAAGAGAATTTAGCCAAAAATATAATTAATGTAAGCGCCAAAAGGTTTCGGAAACTACAAGGTTTTTCACCCTAATTCACCTTTTTTACTTATAGCCGAAATTTCAAGACTTAGTACGACCCTTTAACTGCTCAGTTTGTTTAATTTAAATTAATTTACTTGAATTTTAAAATGATTTCTAATAAAATTTATTTTCAGTGGAAAGTCTCATCCTTGTTTCTATACCCGCATATCTATACCGTTCGAGGCGGACTGTCGAACACTGACCTGCGGCGCGTGGCGAGGCGGGCGGCGTGTTGTCCAGCGCCTCGACGTCGATGAGCGGCGAGGCCGCGCGGCGCGCCGTCTCGCCTGCGCAACCAGCCGCGCTACACCAGGCGCCACAGCCAAACGTGCTGCCGTTACTACTATTGTATGCATTGCTTTGATAACTTCCTACTCTCATATGAACGCTTTAACACAAACCATAGTGGCTACTAATTTGCAAACTATATTATCTACTTTATTTTCCACCAAAACTGTAAAATGTTACCGTTTTAATTTTTAGTAATCGTCTCTTAGATGATTTTAATAACATACAAGGTCCTAAACACCATGTAATCACAGTTAAACTACTTTAAGAAATAAGTCAAAAACATCATAACAAAAAATTGAAGTTGCAGACACCTAAAAACTACAAAGTATAATATACCTATCAATAAGTAAATGAATAAATAAATATTGGCCTTTAAAACCTAAAATGCATACTGAGTCGCGGCACACGTTTGACCGGAGCCAAAGAAAACCTTCACCGTTAAATACAAAAACCGGAACTCTCGAGATGTTGAAACCTTCCAAATGGCAGCAGCCGTGCCGATATAAATTAACCAGCAAATGAAAAACGAATTTACTAAGTTGAAAAATAAAATGTTCAAGACTTACAGAGGGCGAGATCCATCCGTCGACCGATTGGTCCGTCTCCAAGACTATCTTCTGTATCTGAATCTAGAGGAAGAGACATACTCCTTTCCCATCTGGAAAAGATTGTTGTTTAGTTTCCGGTCCTTGCAATTCTTATAGTGTAATCTGGACATTGTTTAGAATTACCTCTACCTGTGTCTTTGTAGCTGCCTCGTGAGTTTACTAAAGTATGCAATTAGTTTATACACATTTTAGAACTTTGTATTTTAGCATCAAAAGTAGCAATCGCTTTACAGCGACATTTGAAAATCTTACTTTAATAAATGAAAACGCTTGTGAGGATATTTGTCTTTGACGAAGAAATAGGTTTTTGGGGGCTTAGTCACCTTCGTCAATGGGAGTGCCCCTTTGATCTGAATCACCACACGTAGTCCCTGAATGGTGCTAATCAAGTGATAACAAACTGGTAACAACTGGTAATAACTGATGGCAGGCTTCGGCCGTGGTTGATAATTACCCAACAGACAAAACCGCACCGCCAATCATACTTGCCCTGTTTTGGTACAATGTCTGGTGATACCATTTAAGAGGATGGGTCGGAATTATTATTGCTCTATTTATGGTTGCTGACCAAATGTAGCCTCATTCTACTGCCACTTTCTCACTGAAAATCATTCGTAATCGAGAGTGGATCGGTGGGCAGGCGCGTTCCATTGTAGACTACATGACTGCTTAATATCAGGCAGCTTGTAGAATTAAAAGATAGGTCTACGGTTTTGGATGTAATTTTCTAATAACAAATAATTTTTGTTGCTTTATCTTTTTCATCTTTTCCATCTCTTCATATTTGTACATGGATGAAGTCGCCGGAAGCTCTAGTATTTTATAATATATCTAGATTAATATAATTACCTGGCAGAGGAACTAAATTCTGATCTGTCTATAGCTGAACTGGATCTGAAAGCGTCGGCCATATTGATGCCGCTATCTATCGACGGTCTCTTCACTAAGTTGCTCTCCAGACTACCAACCCGACTCTTTTGGGATAACCTGAAAATATAAAGTGATAGATTTAAATCAACCTCATTCTTCTTTCGATAGATAATTTTGTTAAACTTGATTTTTTTTTTACTTTTTAGAAATTTTTCACTATTTCAACAATATCTCAATTAATAAATTTTCTTTTTAGTAAGATTTAATTTACTGTCTCAATAGAATGCATATGTATTTTTGTGAATCAATGAGTAAATCTTAGCTCCAAGTGAAAAGCAGAAAGAAAGAGCGTCAATAACAAAATGTATCCGTACGTGTGAGGTCTGAGAAAGACGTCGTCTTTTGGTGGAGGATGCAATCGGTCTAGCAGTGCTGCAAGATGTGCGTGACCAGCACGACGCGCGGCAGTAGCAGCGGCGCGAGCTCCTGCTTCCACCCGCCTGCCCGCTGCCCAACGCGCTAATACTGATGCCGTTTCTGCTTGACCTAGTGCGCTTGCCACCATCTGGAATTAACAACGGAGTAGGTATTACTTTATTTGTCCTGTAACTAGCGCAAAATGTAAAATCCTAATAATTATTGATATGTTCCTACACAGAAATAAATAAAACTATTGAAAGAAATAAAGAAAAAGAAATCAAAACACAAAGGAAATGAAGAATATGAAAGATTTAAATGAGACGAATACACTAAATGAAATGAATAGTAATCATAAGTTAGCTAAGTAAAACATGCTAAACAGAATGAGCAGGATTACTGAAATTATATGTAAGGTACTTACCAAAGGCGTACAGTTATCACCATCCCTGGCTGCTAAATCGACTTCCTTTTCCAACGCCAAACTGGTATCTTCTTGTTTCCACCTCAAGAGTACTGTAGTTAACTTCGTATAGCCAAGGGCTGCAGCCAAGTGTAGAATAGTTGAGCCATCTTCCCCTGGTTCCGTGGTGAATCCCTCAGAAGACCCATTTGATCGACAACTCAAAAAACGGCAGAAAGTAACTAAACGTTCTTCAAATTTTGGATTGGAGTACAGTTGGACATCGTCAATCTGAAATGATAATTAAATTGGTTTTTAAATAACTTTAATCTTTTCCGAAAAGGGGCAAAGTGAACTTGAACTACTACAACTACTGGGCAGTCTGTGGAACTCGAAGATATCAGAATACAGTAAAATATCAGTACAGTGCCTAGTTTAAACCTGCCCTCCAAAATAACATAACAATAACTTGGATTTGTAATATTACTTATTACAATAACTTCGCAATGAGTGACATCAATTACTTTAACATTTTCAAAGTGTTTTGATAATGTTTCCGTTTTGACAATTACAAAGGAACTAAATAAATTTAGTAAATACTATTTATTCACCTGGCTATTATCATCAGCCGGTTCAATCTTCATTTGCAACCTTCCTTGCAGCCTCTGTAGTCGCTGAAGCAGTGAAAACCTTCGGAAGTCTAGCGACGGAAGAGGCGCTGATGCAGGTGATGAGGGTGCTGGTGCAGGCCCTGCTTTGTACTCAAACACTACCGTGTCTGATACTACACGACCTCCTCGGGCTACTTGTAAAGCAGCTAGGCCGGCTTCATGAGCTAGAATAGAAAAAGTGAAGTTAGTCATTATAATGCTAATTTGAATTTGGAGGAAATTTTATGTTTCTTAATATAATTATGATACCAATTGTGATATTTTGTGGGACAAAACAGTAATTAATCGGATTTAAGAAGATTTTTTATTGAGAATAGTATATAATGCTCGTAAAAGTAGAATTTGATAAAAATAATTTTACTTTAGAGAAACGTGACGTGTTCTAAGTTTTATGAATAAGGGGGTTAAAATTTTAACTTGCTCTTTGCAAGAGTTGTAAATAAACAAAGTATGTAGACATCATAAAATAAAGTGACTAGACTACACTTTTACATGTTACTAAAATCAGAGCAAAATAAGTACTTTTACTGACCTGGACAATAGCATCTTAATAAACCATTCTGTACTAAAATTGAGGGAACTGGAAAGTTATCGAACAGTACAGTGTACTGGTCCGAAGTATCTGTCCAGGGTCCTGCTACCAGCACCTTGGCTCCACCTTCAGGGTAGGCCCATTCAGGGGAATAATCTGTAATACTAAGAGCACCTTCTCCATTGCATTCGGTCTGCATTTTGTCGTTTTCTTCAGGCGGTGGAGATTTTTGGCATAGCGTCTGAAAAATGAATAAAATTACTAGAAAGTAATCACAGTATTTGTCAACTAATACAATACATGGAAAAAAATAATCTCACAAACTAAGTACTTGCATCTAACTTTATAGTTGGAACATTATACAAACACAATAGTTTCATGCGAACAGCCAAAGATGCGAGCCCCAATTCAACCTGAATTTGCGAATATTGAGCTGGTTATTACAATGGATTGCTAGCTGGATGATAATAATTGCATGAGAAGACCTGTTTGAAGTAACGCAATAGTTATAATCCTACTAGTAATGTTCAGTTTGATTATTTTTAGTAAAATATATTATACAACGTACCACTGGATTAGCTGATATAGTATTGGGGTCCAGTACTTCTAATTCCGGAAAATCTCCAAGCATATCAAAAGCGTCCAAATTCACAAATACATTATCATCTACGCCATGCGTAGGAGATGCCACAACCTCACAACTATCTATAAAGTCCATCGTATCTATTCCAGAAACCATAACATTAGCAGTGTCAGAGGATCTGACACCATTTCTATCTAATTCACAAGAAGGCATATTTGCTGACAAAGTTTTTTGTATATCTTCATGTGACAACTCGAGAGTTTCATCAAAGAACCCACTAGAACCTAAATTGCTATCTGTACCAAGCAACACTAAAGTATCATCACAGTTATCCGTCATCACTTTACTTTCTAATCTTTCAACTAAATCTGGGTATCTCGATGGAGTAGCAGGAGCACTGGCTATCACATGATGTCTACTTCTTGGTTCTATTTTAATTTTCCTATCAAAATCAATATCTATTTTCTCTTCCCGAGTTTCAATTTCGTATGATGAGTCTGATTGAATGCATGGCGACGGTTGATCGGGGATTTCCCGTTTAAGTACAAACGTCGGTTTGTATTGCTGCCTGTACCTATCTCTAGGTTCTTCACAGACAAATGACGTCACTGATAGAGGTGACACTAACGAAGAATTCTGCTGCGTTCCATTACTAGTTCCGTTTAAGATTAGAAGTCCCCCACCCCCTTGTATTTGACCTAATGATAAAAGTAAAGGAGAAGCAGATTGTTGGGCTGGTCTGTGATCTCTTGTGTATTGCCTAGGAGGGTGGGACATGGGACGAGGTGAAGGCCCAGTAGTTGACGACACTTGATGATCTGATGGAGGTGGTTTCGCGGCTTGGATCCTTCGTAAAGGATGAGCGCAATTCCTTGAATCTTGACAAGTGGAGTCTGGACAGCCACATTCTAATTGCCTAGCTAATGCTGCTGCCCTTGCAGCTCTTTGTTTCTCCATTAATTGTCCCACGATGGCTTCCACAGTTTCTGTCGTCTGAAACATTTTCCCCTGATTTTCAGTTATAGTCAACTGTTTGTATAAAATTTACATCGTTATTTATACTTACTGATATTTCTAGGCCGCTGTCGATATCTGCGTCGTCTTCGCTAAAGACTGTAAAAAGAGAAATTCATAGTTATTCCAAATTTTAATTATATTTTCTTTAATTTACGCAATTATCTCACATTGAAATGAAACTAAACAGAACGCAAAAAATAATATGATGTTTGTAGGAAGTCGATAATAATTGTAATTAATTAGTTGGGTCGTCAAACACTTCAGACCCGTAACCATGAAGTCTGAAAAGACTTTGAGATTTGGATACAAAATCTCAAATAAACAACGATAAAATCCGATAGAAAGTAGTTTTATGTCAATATAAATAATATTCATTCACTGAGAATTATTATGGTTTGAGAACGAAAGTAGAGATAAGATTATATTTTAATTAGTTTTTCAAGTGATACAAAAATAGACTCGAAAATAAACTCTGCTTTTAAATTCATTTCTGTTTAAAAAAAAGTCTACTAATATTTTACGAGTAACTCGAAAGAAATTCAGATCGCTCGGTGGTCAAAACAGAAACAAAATTAAACAACGATATTAACTCATATTTTGTGCACTTTGATGCATATTTGTACGTAACAATAGCTCACGATTACAAACTATTGTAATTACGAACGAAACGTTAATAAACAGAAACGAAAACGAAATTAATGTTTGTAATATTAATTTTTAATCCCAAAATCAATAACAGGGTGGCCTAAATTAAGCGGCATCGTTATTCCAATCAGATAGGATTAATAACTGCGATTCATAATTGATATTTTCCGACATTTTCATAAATATTCAACATTGGAACATGAACTTTTGCCGTTTTAATTTTGTTTTACGTTTTATATTCTGAATATTGTTAGAGTAACGATTTTTATTTTACCAAAGTTGTTAATTCGTGCTGAATAGTCAATTATTTAAGTGTTGTTATTTGTTTTTCGAGTTGCCTCAGATAGTCCGGAGAACCTACTTGCAGTGGCGGATTTACCAGCAGGCTGAGTAGGCTGGAGCCTAGGGCGGCAAATTTTAAGGGGCGGCAAATTTAGTTCATAAATTTTTTATTTCGGTTTACAAATTTAATAAAAAATTATTATACACACATAATACGAATTTCGAAAATGGGAGAGAAATTAAAATATTTAACAAAAATCTAAATATTCTCATATACAGTGATAATTAATAAATATTTCAACATCTCTGCATGAACAATTCCTAAACGCTTTACTAATTATACATTACTGATTATGAACTTTTAGAAGAATATCGCAATAGCGATTCGATATTATAATCGAAATTTAGTAATTTTTACATATATTCTTCACTGATAACTGCTATAATTTTTTCTCCGTGTACCTAATAATTATGAGATCTGCTTACCCTTTTCAATCTTGATATAATATCGATGGTCTAATCATGATTGCTGCAGCAAGTTTGCAACTTGTCAAATTCAATTTTAGAAAGTAATTTCTTTATGCGTAAAAAATACTGACTAAAATTGACTAATTTTTATCAAATAAAAATCTAGTTCAATATCTTATAGAGATCATATTAATCGAATAACTGATAGTTGAACGACTGTGACTTGACAATAAAAAAATTCCCTCCACAAAACATGAAGTGAGACAATTTGCTCATTAGAAAGTTGATACATTTTATCAGTTAATTATTTTATTTGTAGTAAGAAAAAGTTTGGAAAATCCAAATGAGCAGGCCTTAAGCGCTCATGTCATACACGAATTATTTAAATTAAATGTTTACATCAGTAGATTTGATAACTTTTTCGCAAAGCCAACTTTTTCAGAAAATGCCAATCGGAATGAATTAATTATAATAAGATAAAAAAAACAATACTCAGCTGCAATTTTTTATTCAACGGCTTCTCTCCAGTTAAATAAGTATATTAAAAAAAAATTGAAGTGAAAAAATGATTTTTTCGAAAGTTATCGTGTTTACTGTGAACACGATCATCCAAAATCCATACGATATGGCATTAAAATTACTTCCTTTTAAATAAAAAATAATTAATCATAACCGAAAAAATAATTTTTATAAGCTCAGCGATTATGTTTTTTTCTGATAAGTTGCTTTTTAAATAATATTCATGTACATCATATTTGTTAGGTACGGTTCAATGTGAGAAAACATCGGATCTTGCTTGAAGAGAGTAAAGAACTACCTACGATCGACTTTAAGTCAAGAAAAGCTAAACGCTTTAGCTCTCTTGTGCATAGAGTCAGAGCTAATGAGCAAGATTTCGTACGACGATGTATTAAATGATTTTGCGAATTCAAAGTCTCGCAAAAAAGTATTGTAATGCTTTTATGTTTGTGTATGTTTTTTACGTAAGCTTAATTCATATTATGTAAGTATTGTATAGTTTTAAGACATACCTTACCTTACTTTAAAAGTGGTATATGATTTAGATATTTTTTCCTTAAAATAATGTTTTTTAATAATTCTTTGCTATAAAAATAATCAAGGATCTAACACGGTACCATAGTTCTCAATAATAATAACTATATGGGAAAAGTTGATGTAACGAGGATGATGGAGCACAAATTATAAAGTTGGAATTTTATTGATAGAAAATTGATATGATTGTGGACTAAGATATCAAAATTTAGAGGCGGCAAAAATTGAATAGCCTACGGGCGGCAAATCTATAAATCCGCCACTGCCTACTTGACATTACAAATCCCTTTTTTACGCAACCAACTAAAGCTACACTGGGACGGGAAAAATTACCTAACTGAACAAAAATCTCTACCTAACCTAAATAAAAAACCATACTATTTAATGCCATATTTAAACTAATCTGTCATAAAATTCTTCCGCATCGTTATCTTCTGGAAACATACCTAGAAGGCTAGCACCATTGCCGCGTTGAATATCAATGCTGATCTTTTCCCAAGATACAAACCAGCCTTCTGATCACGTATGTTGTTAACTAAGCGTTTTGAAAACTCCATAAAGAGTGACCATATAAAGTGGTACCATATGGCATTTGTATAGATCTTTCCAAACTGTAACACAGTTTGTAGGCAAGTAACGCTCAGATATTACAAACAAACAAAAACAAAATAAACAAAATCTATGGAACAAAGAGCTACTCTGAGTTGTGACTGGAGATAGAGATGTTATATGAACAGCAATTTCTATTGCCGTTGGAATAGGTATAATAATATACAAATTTATTGATGCTAGAGCGAAAGTACACAAATCCTGTTGGCTTGACCATATTTTGTGAATGAGAGAGGACCGCAGCGGAAAAAGAACACACCTTGACGACTGAGATATCGATGGAGTGGTGTAGTGAAGGCAGACTTAAGGGAGCTTCAAGCCAGCAATTGGTGAGAAGATGCAAAGGATCGCGGAATGTGGCGAATTCTCTTCACGGAGACCAAGACTGTTTTGTAATTTAAAAAGAATAATTTTAAATTGATCCTAATCTTTTAATACCTACGGGTTGCTACGGTTTGATACACAATTATGTTAATTAATAATGAGTAAGTATTTTTAAATAGACATCAATTTAAAAGGATTTAAATACGACTTTGAAGTACTTAGAAATGACTTCATTATAATTTGTTTAATGTGTTAATTATTATTTAATTAAAGTATCAGTAATTACAGGCATGTTTTAATTACAGTATCTACTTAGAAGTATCTCAATATTATTTTTGTAAGAATACTTATTCAAATATATGTTGATCAAAAATGGAGACGTAGGTACCGCGTCCAATTTGAGAATTATTATTGAAAAGCTCTAAAATACTTAAAGAATCTATATTTTAATAGGAATCATTCGTAACGACTCGATTCTTTCTAATTTCAATAAAATTAGTTCAATATAAATATTGTTAATACTTAAAAATTTAATTTTCTTAAATTTACGTAAACATCACACATTGAAATAAACTTATGATTATTAAGCATGTAAGGCCTTATTATCTTTACTAATATATACAAAAGCAACTCTATCTGCGGAACATTTCGCAATAAGCATTGGAATTACATAATATTATTCCACGTATTCCAGTAGAGGTACGGCTGTACGCCATCGATATAATTATGGTGGAAATTCCACGGGTACGCACAAAACGCTTTTAGTCCCACTTTAACTGTGCGAACTGCCAACTTGTGGGATTTACTACCAGCTTCTCTGTTTCCCGATAGCTATAATCTGTCTGTCTTCAAGTCATAAGTAGAGATAATAATAATAATAATAATAATAATAAAATATCTTTATTGTTTCACAACAATGAGAGACAAGAGATGGGCGGTGAGTAAATACTATTTTAGTATTTACTGAGTAAATAGTAAAAACTGAGTATTTACTCTAACGCATGAGTAAATACTTTTGACAATAGTGGAGTGTCTTTTTTGCGAACTGACTGCTATGCCGGAGGTCGGGGGTGCGATTCCCGCCCCGAACAAATCTTTGTGTGATGAGCATGATGGTTTTTTTAGGTCTGGGTTAAAATTTATCTATAAATAACGGACCCGGTTGACGTCGTCCTGCCCGGTAAAGCAGTGCCATCTACCGGGTCTCAGACCTACCTAATATAACCACCCAAATATAACCACGGCAGTTTAAGTCATGAATACTAATTGCTTTTCCTTCGGCTTTCCTTTTATAATATCTCGCCCAGTTTTCGGCCGTGACTTTTTCTTTCGGATAACTTCTGTCTTTCTAATTTTCCTTTCCCAATTTCTTATTTTTATCTTTTTTTCTTAAAAAACAATCTCGTACTTCAAGAAATATTCTAAAAACAGAATTAGCGAAAGCAGCCGTTCACGCGTGATAATAATAATAATAGAATAATAATATGGTGGGACCAAGGGATTCATTTTTATATAAATAGTTAGATTAGTGACCAACCTAAAGTTCGGTTTCGGTTGCGGCAAGTTACGGCAGAAAAATGCAGCTGCTATGCCAGTTCCGTTTTCGGCAGAAAAAGTGCCGAAATTGAACGAAAAAGTAAGCAATTTTCTGAGTAAACTGCGTTTTGAAGAGCGTAGTATAGCATACCCTCCAGTTAAGTGGAGTGACGATCTGCGAAAGATAATCGGCAAGCCGATAACAGGGTGAAATGAATTGTATTGGTAGAGATCTATGTCCAACCGTGGACTGCAACAGGCCGATGATGATGATGAACCACCAAAACAACTTATACTATGTGTGACCTTCAGTTACTTTGACTTTCTTTTTATCCTAAAATAGGGTTGCCCTTAACCACAACTTGCCTGATGTGAAACAATGATGCAGTCTACGATGGAACGCGCTTACCCAGTAAATACCGGTTCACTCGTGACTTGAAAACCGGGAGATCATAGCTATTGGAACACATAGGTGCCGGCAGTGGATTCCACAATTTGGCAGTTGGCACAATGTGCGTACCCATGGAATTTCCACCACATAACGATGGCGCATAGCCTCTACTTGACCGATGGAAGAACGGGGATGGAGGAATAAGATTGTGTAATTCCAACGCACACTCTCTGAAGTGTATCCGGTAAAAGACCGAAAGACTAGGAACTATGCGGCGATGCTCGAGACTTTTCAATTTAGCCTTGACGAGGGATTCGTTGCCAATAAGCTTCTTGGCTCGCCTTACTAGACTCTATCTACTTATAGACTCTAACGCCTCGTGTTGGTATTTAGCTGACACAACCCAAAAGAGGCGAGCAGTACATGCATGAACGAACTTGTGCTTCGTATAGCTCGAGCATCTGTTTCGGCCTGAAGTACTGACGCAGCTTCGCGAGGACACCTAGCTTTTTGGCAGCTAGTTGGGCCATGGACTCAATGTACGGGCCAAATGAGGGTCGAAGTCATATTGACGCCAAGAAGCTCAAGGTGGTCTGTAATAGGCACGTGTACACCTTGAAAAGTAGGAGCCAATTGAATGGCCTTTTTTTTAGCAGAGAATAGACACGCCTGGGTTTTAGCAGCATTAAACTTGACTAGATTGGCTTCGCCCCAGTCGGAAACAGCATTAAGAGACAAGTTTAAGCGCTCAACCATGGCCTCTCTAAGGGACTAGATCTCAGCCGTACTGGGAAGTGGCCTAGACATATAGCTCTCTACAACTGTGCTATGTTAAAACGTAGTTCATTCCATTTCCTAGCCAGCTTCAGCCACTTCTTTTATTAAAGGGAAATGTCTCTAGCATCTCCTCGCCCTGGACAGACGGTAACGGACGGTAGACTGGTAAGCAAGACCCAGCAGGGTTTCCAGCTCTAAGCAGCTAAGCCCGGTTCACCCCCTAAAATCTTTGGCGGTGGGCTAACCCGCCGGCCAGCATCTGAAGCTGCGGAGCGGGACGATGTTTGCCACCCTCTATTCTTTCCCAGCCATCGCGACCAGTCTATGACGGCCACATCGGGCACTTGGTCAGCGTATGCAGCGCCGAACTGGTGGCACTCAGGTGACTTCTCCCGTCCGAGGCGATTTAGGTATCTAATTGCAAAAACTCCCATGCATAGCCTGTAAGTGCCTGCGTCGTTCATAAGTCGAGGGTCACTTGGAGAGGATGGACCTTGCTCTGCCTCAGCTGCCTCGCCTCGCCCTTTTCCGCATACCGCGTAAGGTCTATCTAATTATTTCGGAAAGGTAGCTTCCTAGTTCTTAGTATACCTACTATTAGAAAAAGAAAATAATATATTTGTTGCATACTTTAATTATTGTTACTTTGTCATTTTAAAATATTTGCGCGCGCGTGTGTGTGTGTGTTAAAATTAGATTTACCTACTTTTTCGAATCGGTTAATCAGTTGGTCTAATTCAGGACTCTATGATAGTTCAATTAAAATTATTTGCTCTATTCCTATATGTAAGTACCTATGCCTACAGAATCAATAAATCAGAATAGGTCCGTAATAATAAGCCAAATTCAAAATGGATTTACAACGCAAAAAAAAACGAGCGTACTCTACGACTAAGGAACACGAATAAGCATGTCCTTGATGTTTGTTTGATTTTGCCTCTCATTATTTTCTAACTTCATTCAAAAAAGTGACAGAGAAACTAATAGCAAGTCGCATACCTTCTATTGTTTTATGCAAAACATTATATCCCTTCAATGTAAAACAAAGAAACCTTACCTAAGTAGCCTCTTAGTGGGGTTGGTGATATGGACTTTAGTGTGTTATAATTATTTCATATTTTTGGGTACGAAATTATCAAATTTAAGCAATACCTAGCTAACTTATCTATTTTCAAGCACATTTCCAACTAGGTATTAAGAAAAATTACAAGGAAAAGTTACATTGGTTCGGCATTTGTATGAATTAGCTAAAGAAATTAAATCCTTAGCGGGTCCTATCCTCAATAGGTCGTATTTTCTATTCAAGCTCCTGGAAAGAACCAATAAATGTGATAAAAAATGAAAAAAAGTATTTACTGTCGATTTTTAGTAAATACTCAGTATAAAAGAGTATTTACTCAGTATTTACTCACGTGACAGTATTTACCGAGTCTTTACCCATCTCTGGTCATAAGTGAATCGGTATTTACTGGGTAAGCGCATTTCATAGTCAACTGCATCATTGCTTAACAACAGGCAAGTTGTGATCTAGCGCAAGCCTATTATAGGATACAAAAAACAAAAAAGTGGAATGAGGTAAATCGGAATACGAATTAGTTAAAAAAAAATTACTTACACATTGGCTTTAGTTGGCTGACCAGTTCATCTTTTGTCCACTCCTTCTTGTCCGCCCATAGAGCCAGGCTCGGCGCCACTGTCGCCAATTTATTATCATCAGGATACGGCACGTTGAGGTAGTGCACCAGGACAATATCGGGGTTCTGAAAATTAACAATAATTAACTCAACAAGAGTATTACACCTGATAAAAGATTTACACTATAATTTATAAAATCAAAAATCATTTAACATTGAATAACACACGGGATTATGAGAAAATAATTATGGTACTTTAATTGTAGCAATCCTTAAAAGATATGGAAATCTTACAAACATGGAGATGATATCGACGCTACTATCATTTATATTTTAATTAATAGCTTAATCGTTAGGTAACGACTCTGATTATATTTCAGAAAACTTTATTGTTCATAATTTTGTTCATTAATCAGTTTATTTTATTTTTTTTCAATTTCTTAGTTATTCTTTGACATTTCTAATTCAATTCATTCTAATTCTAGTACTCTAAATTTATCACTTATAGTAAAATGTGACCATTAATGCAAATTAATATTCAGTCGTCTGGATTCCGAGAGTTTCCATACAGAACTGCTAACGATGTCAATTTTCCAAGTAGCTACAATATATGAATGAATCGAATAGGGCTTCGAAAAGCAACTCGGTGGCCGGGTATGTCGTTCGCAAGTGTGCAGTTAGGATGCTTGGTCGCTGCGTTTAGCTTCTAAAATGCCGAATGCAGATACAGGAAGTAGCAAGTGTAGTTTGCCTCTAATATTTTGTAGCTTCTTTAATTGGCCTAGGAATTGAACTACACGAGTGTGGTGGTGGTAAACATTCATTGAATGAAGGACAACAACGCACCACCAATATATGGTTGATGTTATTTTATGAGTGCACACAAAATGCTTTGCTTTTAATTTTGTCGTAGGAAATGCCTACAATATGAAACTCTCTGTATTTCTTGACAACGTGATTTTAACTTCCTGTGCGGGTTCCATTGTGGATCACATTTTGCTTAACAGCAGATAAGCAATGTCAATTTATTTTAGAATTTACCTACGCACTTGATAAATGTCTTCCCAAATAGTAGATTGTAGCGGGCTTGGATTTCCGCAACTCAACGTCGAGTGTGCGCCTATTTTGCGTGGTTTCGCAAATGGTAACAAACTAATAAATTTTCAAAAAGCTATAAAATAAAAGCTCATTTGTAACTGTTAAGTGATATGTGAAAATTTATAACAGCTTATAAAACAAGCTGTAACGAGTGATAAATAAAAAAAAACCTACAACATACTGCACTCAGTAGAGCATAAACAAGGCAGACCATCCAAAAACGCCAGTAAATCCACTCCAGCGCAGTTAAACTTCGTATAAAAATAAGTAATACACAATATTTTAATTTTGCCAACCCGACTAGCGAATGTAAAACCAAGTTCGCCGTAATAACTAACCATTTGTCTTCAAAATGGCGGCAATAAACATGGCGTCATTATTTATGTAATGGCCGCCGAGTAGGGTTGCCACTCGACGTGCTGTGTTATTGTCATAAGCAGGGTGTTAAGTGGACATGTTATTGTTGCTCTTCATTTATTATAGTATGAAAATTGCTGGTTAAACACATTTTACAAATATAATTCGTTAGTTATAGGCCGACCGTTTAACACGCGTATCGCCTATCGCCAAGATTCTGACTCCTCAAGCTGCACAGACAGTGATGATGATTCAAGTGATATGGATATTAGTGACGAATAGTCTTACATTACTTTTATCTGTGTTTAAATAGTTCTTTAAGAGATTTCGTTAATGTTTTATGACTTTGTATTTCAGATGGCGACACGCGAGTTAAACGGTCGGCCTATAAAAGTGTACACTTAATTATAATATTTTTCAAGAAGAAATTGTAGCTGTCTTATGTATTAACATTATTGAAAGTAAAAAAGGGTGTTTAAAATTATGATCATAGCAGGTGGCTCTATTGTAGCAGTATACTCTTATACCCTCATGAGAAAAAGGTGTGATAGTATGCGTGTATTAATGTTAAAATATATGTTTTCAAATAGGTGTATCTAATATTAAAACCTAATTGGAGTGACCCCTGTAAGGTGGCTAGTAAGAGTTGGATGAGAGTAGCCACGGAGCCAGTGGCGTGCTTTAGGATAGGCCTATGTCCAGGAGTGGACTAAAACAGGCTAATGATGAAATCCTAATTAAATTAAATCTTAAACTTTTTCACCTCTTGAGATAGTAAAGAGAAAACTCAAGGACACTTACTAGTTGTAATTTTATTTTACTAGGTCTTACAAAAGTTGGCAACCCTGGTTTTTCTATAGCCGAAGTTGAAAGTTAGTTGCAGTTGTATGAGCTTAGTGCGATCTAACGGCCGGTCTGGCGACAGGAAATAAAGGATATACTGCTTAATACATGCGATACTTTGAAAGAATATTGAAAATATTTCCTAAATTCCAAAATGTATTTGAATGTTTTCATTTGAAGAAATTTATTTATTTATTTATTTTATTAATACAAAAAAAAAACACAAAACAGTAACATAAAATGGTGATTGGGACCTTTTTTTAAGCATAGCAATGCTTGTAGTAGAAGGCCCCACTCCTTCGATAAGATAGACAAAAAAAAACACATAAACAAACTACGTTTAGACTACACATTTAAACATTCGCGTTTCATTTACGTATAAACTAACAAAACTTCGTACTTAAGTATATTATTATTATTCCTATCAGTGTATAGTGTTTGTGAGCGTGTTTGCGAATGTGCGTGTGTATATGTGAGTGTGTTTGCGAATGTGCGTGTGTGTGATTTAGTTATTGCAGTAATTGTAAAAATGCTTCGGTATCTTCATAGGTTAATTCCTTTAACCAGACTAATAAACTATATGCATATATGCATCATAGTTCTTCAAATTGCTAAACAATTAATTATATTGTCTGTTTATTCATATAATTATCCTCTTTCCATGATCTGTCTTTACATACACAAAATAAAAAGTTTTAAAATGTTATCTAACTAAGGCATTTCTATTTTATTTTGTAACTGTGGCAATTGCAGGTTGGTTAAACTAATGGCTCTTTTATGATTAAAATACAAACGTAGAGAGCTAATATTAAATCTCAATGATAATAGCCTAAATAAATCTGTTTAATGGGGACATGCTGTCTGAAGCCAAAATTTGCTTAAAATAACGCTATGATTATTGCTTTGTTCATTAACACTCGTTTTTCTGTCTAGCAGCCTAATAGTATAGAAAAACTACGTAGTCTTTAGGAAACTATCTATATTTATATTTTTATGTTATTTATATTTTGTGCCAATTTTTATATTGTAGGTAAACAAAATTGTTGCCAGACACATCCGTGGTGAATAATTATAGAACAACACCTTAACATCCCGAACACAATGGAAAAATAGAAAAACTCCATACGTTTTACATCTGTGTAAATAAGGATGTCTAAAAGATTTACTTATTTAAAACATATCGTATAAGAATCCAACATATTTTTAACATATCCCTTTACTCATTATCGATCTACTTTTACTGGATTTTGATCTAAAAAATAGAATCGACAAAGGCACGAGTATAAAAATCATTGTGTTCAAAGTGAAGCTGAAAGGAATAATTTGTTGCTTACTTGGTTTAAAATACTGTACATACTGACTGAATTCGTTCAATTCCCAAATCATACATTAATACAGCAAATCGACACCTGTTACTTTCACAAACAATGCAACTAGCCCCAATCAGAAATTCAATTACCGTCGACATTTCCCGTTGCGGCGTTGATGGCATTTTACAAAATGTCATTTTGTAATCGCTTGCTGGAAAAGGGATTATTTCTGAGGGCTTTTACTTCATTAAGCTCCACACCTTGAACTGTCAGACAAAGCTCAAAGCTTTTTGTGAGCCCGTTATAAATTGCACTGATTGTTGAAAAGGTCAGGGTGTACTACTAGACAGATATCGTTTCTATCAAATCAAAATCGTTCTGATAGTTCAGTTTTTTAATTTCACAAACCAGGGTTAGTAAATGCTGTGTAGACTGGAGAATCGGGTGGTAGTGAAAAGGAAAGATCTTCCGGCCGGGCATGGTCAAATGCTTAGTGACCGCGATCCCCTACTGTTCTTGACGGGATTAACTTTGCTTGTATGGTTCAGGATTACTACGTCATTCTCTTCAGTGGCGTAAGTACGCGATGTCATACTATGATAGCCATGTGGGACACATGCTACTGGTGGCGTAGTAATTTATACACAAAACTATTAATTTTTAGAATTTGGTTTTAACAAAACTGCTTTTTAACTTGTACAATTTGCAGTCGCTATGCTATCATTAGATTATGTAATTTTAATAGTAAAAAGAAAAAAAACATTAAATTTTCCAAAAAAAATGCAGATCAGATAGTTTGTTGATTTAATTCATTTTTGGAAAAGGTAAGCCCGAACGAACAAATATTAAAGGTAATAAAGTAGCACATTAACTTTGCTGATACGAGCAAAATTAATTGCCAGGTGACATTGAATAATGAGAGAGAATTCGGAGTTCCAATTGATTGAAAGTTTACTAAAGGCTTTTTTTAATTCTTAGATAGGCTTGCGGTTGACTACAACTTGCTTGATGATAAGCAATGATGTACTGTAAGATGGAACGCATCTGCCCAATATACCGAATCACTAAAGATTACGAATGATTTTCGGTGAGAATATGGTAGTAGAATGTGGTTCTATGTGGTTAGAAACCAAATAGGAGCAACAATTCCGACCCAATTTCTAATTTCTTAAATGGTGTCACCGAACATAACACCGGAACACGGCAAGGCCGCTTGGGGGTTTAGCTTTGTCTAGTAGGTTATTACTAACTACGGCCGAAGCCTACCACCAGTAAGTAAATTAGTGAAGGTATAAATATTTTGATTCTTAAGCTTTATTACAATAAAGGTGAATTATATGATTAATTGGTAACCTCTAGGAAATTACCAATTATTCGAAGTCGTGTTTCAATTACGAGATAGCAGTCATTGGCTGACTAGCCAGAAACACAGGACATTTATTGCACTAATAAGTGAACAAACACTGGTGTATTCTCTATTCCTATGCTTCCTAAGTCCAGTGTGTGGGTCGGATAGACTGACATGGCATCTGAAAGATGAGGGTCAATATTGGCGGTTCAATGTGCTCTCTGAAGCACGAAACTTTTTAATTCACTTATTTCCTAATTACGAACGAGTATTACGAGTTGAGAAATTATGATAATCTCAAAACATCAAATATACCAGATAAGAAAAACACTTAAAATACGTCAAAGAGCTTTACGCCATCGCGTCCTATTAGGTTTTTTTATATAGGTCCAAATAACACCCGCAATACCACCACTGTCACTACTGTAAGCCAGGATCAATAACGACGCCGTGAAAAGACTAGAGATTTGTCCTGTTAAGGAAGGTAAACAATGGAAGCGAGCGAAATAATAATTTACCGGCTTTCGTGCTACGGCTCCGCCTGTATGAACTCCTTTTTTATCGTGTCCTATGGGAAAATACACTTTTAGCCTTCTTCAATAAATGGGCTACCTAGCAATGTAGGATTTTTTCAAATCGGACGAGTAGTCCTTGAGATTTAGCGCGTTAAACCAAACACACTCTTCATCTTTATAATATGTCGCAGCGCGTATCTTAAAGTTCTGTATCTGTAGCAATCTATTGCCTGTCTGCTGGTTGCTTGTCTGATTGTCTGTGATCGTCATTGTTACTTTGCGTTGGGAGATAATATCTACGAGGTCGGTTGGGTGAGCACGTTGTGTATGCGAACCAAATTTGATCTCACAAAAACCATCCAATTCTATCCAAACATTCTCAAAATGTTTGGATGGAAATGGATGGTTTTTATGATTAGAGAGGTGATGTAATCATTAACAAAGATATTGACTAGCTTTCTGTGGTGTTATTTTGTGTCTAATTAAGTCATTAAACTTTAACAATGATGCCACTCCAAATTTTATTACCACTAACTGATAAGCCAAAGTCGACATCTAATCTAAGTTAAATCAGAAATACCCATAATACGAATTACTTAAATAAATCTTGAAAGAACCCATTAATATTGGAATGCTTTCAGTTGAAAATATATCACAAATATCAGAAGCAGTGCCTCCCAATTCGCGGTTTCATCAATACTATTGGAAATATCAAAGTCTCGTATTTCAATATCTGATATTTTTAGGCGAGCGGTGCTACAGAATCTTAAAAATGTTTTCAGTAACAGATTCCTTGACTTGTATATTCTATAGATGACTTTGGAATTGAAGTTTTAATATTTTGACATTCAACTAGTTTGTTATTATTGTATTGAACCGAAAACCTGTATTTCGGGACGCCGTATCGGCCTCGGCTTTGAAACATAAAGTCACAAGTTCCAACCTTGGTCATACACGTTTGGGTATGAGCGAAGTCTGGTTTTGGGTATGACAATTAAACATCTTTGTGTGAATTTTTTCATTGCCTTTACTCAAAATCGGTAAACCAGCAATAATTTTGTACTACGAACTGTGACTATTAGTCCCTGAAATGCTCAGCTCTACAATATCAAACTTCTCACAATACTAAGCCCTACAATATTCAGCTTTGCGGCCGTGACTCCTCCGGGCGTATGATGGTTATCCCACTATTTGCTTCTTTCTTCCACAGTTATCACGCTAAAAAAACTATTCTAAGTCCTTTTCTGGATCTCAAAGTATCCCCATACCTAATTTTATCAAAATTGGTTCAGTGGTTTTGGTTTAAAATCGCGACAGACAAACAGAGTTACTTTCGCATCTATAATATTAGTAAGGATAGAGAGACATTCTCACCTGTAATAGCCAGTAACATCTTCGATGAAATGTTGGCAAGATCGCTGAATGGACGTAGCAGCCGTAGATACACTGGAAACAAAGTTAAATAATTTAGTAAGTAATTAAATAAAAAATCAGTAGCCAGGGGTATTGGCCTAGCCTTTGAAACCACGGGTTCGATCTCTGGTTGTACCTACACATCTTTGTGTGAACTGTTTAATTCACTTAATTCACCACCGCAATCCCATTACTGCTACTCCTGTTAGCCAGGATCAACCGATCAATCAGGATCAATCAGACTCGAGATTTGAACCCGGCCAAGACCTAAAAACCTGAACTGTCTTGGATCCCGCACGAATTAAATCAGAAAGATAATAGGAGTTGGAAAGTTTGATTGGTCACTTTTGTTTCATCGCCGCTGCTCAATATCGGTGAAAGAAAAAAAAAACAAGCATGTCTAAGAACTAATCATTCGAGGACATGTGACATCCATCAACCCACATTTGTTCAGCGTGTAAGAATTAATACTTAACTTCTGTCAACTATCTTACGAGTTAACAGGGCCGGTGAACAGCAGTGGTACACTAATAAAAGGTTGAAATTAAGTAATTAAATGTAAGCACTACTACACATCACAGCTATACAAAACCAATATAAGATGACCTTTTGTTGTAATGGAATCTTATACAATGCGAGACCAGCTTATACTGGAAATGTATAGCTTGGTGTGTAGCCGTGTGTAGCACAGCAGTAAGTGTGACCTATCAGTGTCAAACATGGACATTACTCTGTAAACTAAACGCTTTGAGTACCTCCGGGGAGGCGACCACTGATTTTTAGTAATTTCCATATTCCCACAGTTTTACGCCAGGCGCAGAGGTTGCTAAAAGACCAAACCTGCCAATATCTATTTCAACATATTATTATGTAAAATAAATATCTATATTATTATAATATTGACTCGGAGTAATTTAAAGTTATGGTTATAACACATTTTTATTTCGTTATTTCAAAAATTAAGTTAGTATTTCCAAAAAGTACAGCACGTATGTCGTAAAATAAGCTAACCAGGCTCGACCTAGAATTGGCACCTGAACTAACTTCGTTTACTAGGAAAGCCTTTCTGTTTACGTGTGTGAAACAAGTCATAAGCAGAAGCGGGTTTTAATATAACTTTTGTTTAATCTGCAATAGGCTTGCGCTTGACTTCAACTTGTTTGACGTTAAGCAATGATGTAGTCTACGATGAAATCCGCCTACTCAATATTGACTCCAAATTGACTCGTGAATACGAATGATTATTGGTGGTAAGGTGGCAGTAGAATGAGGCTAAGTCTGGTTAGTAACCATAAAGGAGCAACAAATCCGACGCACCCTCTTATGCTTGTAAGTTGTTTTTTTGTATTTACTACAAAACATACTAAAAATATAATTCAATTTTTTTTAGAATCATATAAAAAATTTGCACAATAAATCGATAGATCAAAACATCTAAGTCAACTGAGGCATCTGTAATTGCTGTATCTTTACTGCATAAAACAAAACACATTGTTTTAAACAATTAAAACAAATAAAAAGTTACCTCAAGACGATAGGAGTCGCCGAGGCATACCAAGAAAAATATGGCTGTATGATCAGAATACATTAGATATTGAACGGCCAGAGGTTGCGGGAGGCCGTACAAGATGGAAGACGTTGGGAGAGGCCTTTGTTCAGCAGTGGAACAGTACAGGCTAGCAAAAATCAATGATTATAAAAAATCTTAAAAATAATAATAAAAAATTCATGCCTTCATTCATTTAATAACGATACATAGCAGTATCAACTTTAAGATCATTTGTTGACATTTTTTATTTATTTTTAGTAATTACCAGTGACCTGCACTAACTTCACTCGAGTATTAAACATTCCAACCTGTCTAGTGACTTGTTTATTTATAAAAACACAATTCAAATTCATTTAGCGCCTGGATAAGATGCTGAAGGGGACTCAGTTTTAGAATATGCAGGGGTCCTGATAGTCTCGGCAGTATTGCAAATTCGACAACTACAATATTTCTATATAACAGTTAAGTAATATTGCAGTTATGTGCACCATTTTTTTAAGTTTAAATCAAATTGAGGATTTAAAAGTTTTACTCGCTGGCTTTTACATTTTAAGCCGTAGATAGCCTCACTCAACGGTCACAGTTGTGCAAAATGTATTATTCAGCATTCTTGTACGTGGCAAGAACCGCTTGCGATCACTTGCAGTCAGTATTTACGCCGGATTGCTTGTTGCTATCAATTTTATTTACTACATATAGAAATACTACATCCCCGAGTTAGATTTCTACAAACATTACCAGTTTACGGTTCGTTTATTTCAAATTTTGTTGGATGAGACAGTTGGTTTTACATTTTTGTGTATGCGGTTTGTAAATTTTTGTATTTATGTTTTGGCTAGTCGGCAATATCTTTTTATGATCTATGAAATGTTATATTTGTTTTGAAACCACTACAAAAACGACTTGAAACCACTACAAGTTAGAAGTGTGTATTTGTATCTGTGTACAATGGCTCGATTTTTTAAATTATTGCGTGTGTTACCTCCTGAAACACTCGATTGTTGAACGTCTACATAGATATCTTTAACTTCAGGTTTCAATACCTACCTCGTAGGAGTGTATCTTTAGGAAGTGTTTTATCTGTAGAATAAAGTAAAAGTGTAGCCATATAATCGCTTAACGACATGCATGTTGTAGTCAAGCTCAGGGTTATTACAAAAACACACTGTCTCTTGTTTTTCTTAAAGAGAAGTGGATACCTAATCTATGTTTCCAACTCCTGTTAGTATCCTTCTAATTAAATTCTGAGTGTAAAAACCCGAGCCTCTGCGCACGCCGCTCTAGATTCTGACTTAAAGGAGTACCTGTGACGGGATTGCGATGTTGGGCTTAGTTTCATTCAAATAAATATAAAATAACCATCCCATAACCTTATAAGTGTTGAAAAGACGAGTCCTATAAAATAAATGTGAACATAGCTTTAATCAAAATATCCGGGCCTGGCCTACAAATGGGCACTCTGATCTAAATCGGGAGCCATATTGGCAAATCGTATTTTCGCGAGACCATTCCAGCCAATAACCGGTTCGATAGAGGGTTTTTCGAAGAGGAAATCCGGAATCTGAACTAACGGCACTATTTATAAGCGGCTAGCGATTAATTTAAAATGTTTTGTTAAAATAGATGTATAAAAAGAACTAGTATTTTTTGTTTCATAAGCTAAATAAGATTTAGAGAAAAATTTAGAAAAATCACAAATTAATTTAAAAATTTACTTAATTAAGTATTCAACTATTGGATAGCTCTTAGAACCATTAAATATTGCATTGTTAAACGTGGAAATATTTTATTTCTTAGTCAAATATAAGCAACTTGTTTTAATTTGCTCAAAAATATTATCTTTGTGTAAAATATTTTATTGCCGCTACTTAATAATAGTGAAGTAACACATTGTGATGAGACCGGTACATCTTAAAATTTATTTGATTTTTTAGAAAATACATTTTATGATTGTGCCTACCCATGCCTACCAGCAGGAAGAATTATTGGTACTTTTTACTTTACAATAAATAATTTAGAAACTTTAACAAATACTTAAATTTTGCCGAAAAATACGCTTCAGCTTATGCCTTATAACCCAACTTATATCAGTTCGACTGGCTTGTGAGTGAATTAGACTTTTACGATCGTCGTCTCCAAATCCATGCTTAACAGAGGTGTGTTAAATAAAATTACTCTCTAAATCTTTTGGGTAACCTTTAGTTCATTTTCAGGCATTTTTGAATTAAAAAAGCAGCGGTGGCGCAGTGGCATAGGCCCCGCCGTTGAAATATAAAGCCGCGGATTGGATCCCCAGTCATGTTATGCATTATTATCACGAAGATTACTATGTTTATGATAATAATCCACTATATCCTGCACTGCTGTGGTAAACATGTCATATGTAGTGCTGGATAGAGCGGTGGTCATTTAGATTATATTTTGCTTTTCATTTGATGGATATTATTTAATTTTTATTTATATTTATCGTAACGGGCAATTAACGCGCTCACCTTAGCTAAGCTAGTTACGTTGCTCTTTCGCTGGATCAGTCTGCTTGTGACCACGACCGGTGAAACCGTGTCGAAACGTAAAGCCAAAATATAGTTGAGCGCGTTAATTGCCGTTATGATAAATATGAATATGAATAATGCAACGCGAAAGTTTAAAAGTTATTATTTAATTAATTTAAAATTGTAGTATTAGTCAATTATTACCTAAAATAAATGAATTTTAATTTAATTAAGTGTCGTACTGAACTTCTAGAATAATAGAGGTAGAAGAAGACCTCAAGTTAAAATACTCCAAAATTTTGACCACCTAAACAAACATTCTGATGAGTATAAAGGAGCAAAATATTCTTAAAGCTGGATAAAGCCAGTTGGTACTTACAGACGTCTAGTTTGAACCAGTGAAATCCAGTTTTGCGAGACCAATCGACGGCTTTAGTTTATCGAAGTGCATTTCGGGTGAATGCATTCGTAGATTGGACAAATTAAAAATGTCTTTTCTTATTTTTTTTTATGACTACGTGAATTGGGATTAGCATTTAGCAGTTTTTAGAACAAATTTTTATTTTTACTTTTTATAGTTCTGTTTTGTTTGGTAGATTTTATTTTGGTATGTGCTTTGGGGATTAGTTTATGAGTTCAGTAAAAGTAATAAAAACTTCGTATTAGTGTTTGAGCTGAAAAATATTTCGTTTAACTAAACATTCGTATAGCAGGTACACCTGCACCTATAAATCACTATTTTTTCAACCCTTTATAGTGTCCCACTGCTGGGCACGGGTCTTCTCTCAACTATCTTATGAGTTGAGAGAGTTTAGGCCATAATCCACACACGCTGACCAAGTGCGGGTTGGTGGATGTCACATGTCCTCGAATGATTAGTTCTTAGACATGCCGGTTTCCTCACGATGTTTTCCTTCACCGATATTGACCAGCGGAGATGAAACAATTCACACAAAGATGTGTGGGCACTGCCAGTAATTTGTGTAGGTACCTACCTACCTACCTACCAAAAAACAGCAGTTCTTCGAGGGTTAATAAGTAGTAGTGAACAGTCTACCAGACCCTTTCCATATTTATGGCTTTACCAGGCATTAGTTGAGCAGCGGTGGCATCGCCATTGAAATATAAGGTCGCAGTTTCGAAGTCCGGTCGTGCCTTCACATCTTCGTGTAAATTGTTTCATCACCGCTGCGCAATATCGGTAAAGGAAAACATCGTGAGGAAACCAGCATGTATAAACACTAATCATTCGAGGGCATGTGACATCCATCAATCCACTCGGCCAGCGTGTGTGGATTAAGGCCAAAACTCTCTCAACTCGTAAGATACTTGAGAGAAGACCCGTGCCTAGCAGTACGACATTAAAAGAGGTTGAAGTGAAGGCGTTACTTCCAAACATGATTGGGTCATTTGGAGGATGATTAATCGCGGATAAGGCCCAACATTCATCATCAATGAGGGATCCAAGACAGTTTAGATATCCCGAGATTTGGCCGCGTTTCCAAACATAGCTACTTCATTCACCCCGACGCTGATAATCCTGGCTCACAGGAGCAGCAGGTTGGGATGGTACTGTTGTGACCATTCATCAGACAAATCCGCACCGCCAAGCGGCCTTGTCGTGTTCCGGTCCGATGTCTGATGACACCATACAGGAGGGTGGGTCAGAAATATTGCTCCTTTGGTTTCTAAACTTCGCTTCGGTTCAATCACGAGTGAATCGGTATCCTATACCGATTCACTCGTGATTACGAAAATCATTCGTAATTATGAGTGATTTGGTATACTGAGTTAAGGCGATCCATTGTAGACTACATCATTGCTTAATATCAGCAAGCGCCCACCCAGGACAAATCTTTGTAATTTATCTATTATATGTATGTATTTACATAAAAAAGTATTATATCCGTTCCTAGTACCCATAACACAAGCAAATATAATAGGTTAATTTGGGACTAGATGGCGCTGTATGTGTGAAAATATTCCTTGGGGACGCCAGCGTCCC
Organism: Meganola albula; assembly: GCA_936450015.1. NCBI lineage: Eukaryota > Metazoa > Arthropoda > Insecta > Lepidoptera > Nolidae > Meganola > Meganola albula. The sequence goes on along the minus strand of OW388155.1, from coordinate 1,994,842 downwards.
TCGTCAAGAGCTCGAGCTCCGGGCCTATGTTGAAAATCGGCGCTCGGCACATAGGACACTCTTTCAGATGAGACGTGCACATCGAACAGAATCCCCTGTGACGACAGGGTTCAAGAACACAGCACGCCTTGTCATCGTAACAAAGAGTGCACGAGTTTTCTTGTACACTAGAACATCGCAGCTATCTTCTAAATATATAAAAGAAGAAACTGACTGACTGACTGACTGACGTATCAACGCAGAGCCCAAACCGCTGGGTCTGGAGACTCCAAATTTCGCACATAGGTTTCTTATGGGTGCACTAAGAAAGGATTTTTTAAAACTCACCCTTTAAGGGGGTGAAACGGGGTTCCAAAGTTTGTATGGAGAAACAAGATTAGTGAGATCAATTTCGCGGGCGAAGCCGCGGGCGGAAGCTAGTTACAAAATAATAAAAAAGCCATAAAGAGTCCAACACAAACTAAAGCACACGATTATTTTATACTTAACAAAGACATCAAACAAATCAAAGCGTATTATTAAACGACATCGCAATTTTAACCCTTTTTACACAAACTGTCGAGTTCGTGCAGCAAAAACGATTTTCGTGTTGACATGCTCAGTAATGTATTGGATTTGTAAATTGTTTGCGCTACTTATTATGTTGTGTGTTAGAAACAATGTATACGCTCGATATGTATTGAAATAGTTACCAATGAAAAAGCGGGGATTTTAATTTGCTCAATATCGTGAGGGATTCATTAGAAGTAAATATTTTAGAACATTTGTCAGCTTGCACATTTTGCAGTGCTTAATCCTAAAAATGGTTAGCTACTTTAACAGAGAAAATGGTTGGAATATAGCACCAGCTTGGGACCCAATGCTTAATTTACTTGTACCAAAACCCAAGCAAAATCAAATAAGGATTCAAGACACTGTGAGCTCAGTTTGCTTAAATCGGAACGCAACTTAAATATCAATATTTTGAGGTAGTCAGTTATAATTGTGAGTTATATTTTTGGACGTCAAATACCTCAGTCCACCCGTGAACATGAAGTCTGAAAAGACTTTGAAACGTCGGGATCTAAAATCTAAAATAAACCGCGATAAAATCCGTGAAAAAGTAGTTTTATTTCAATAATAGCTAGTCGATTGAGATATGGTCAAAAAACGAGCGAAACTTAAAAAAACTATGAGAATCTTAGAAAATAATAATAAAAAAATTGAAAAGTTTTGATGCTCTGTTATAGACGAGTATTATGAGTTAACTAAATTTTTAGTTAAGTAAACCGTAAAAATAAGTGTCAATTAACTGTTTACCAACAATTTGTACCTCTTTAATAAATAATGACATATGTTTGGTTCTTAGACAAAAATGTAGAGAATTTTCAGCTTCATCGTTATTTTTTTAATTACTGCCGTGTGAAGACCAAGTTCACGCTGAGGATCGAGCGCTTGGAGTCTCACCTCGATGTAAATTTTAATTCCTTTGTAGTGAGAGTACCCACTAAACATCCGCCGACCTTCGCAAAAGAAAAATTTTGGCCGAATGGTGTCCAGTTCCGGCGCATCCGAGGTCGGACAACTGACACCACGCAACAAACCGCAGCTTTGAAAAAATAATATATTTCATATTGTACTAGCGGCCCGCCCCAGCTTCGCCCGGGTAGCTTCAACCCACTCAACAATTCACAAAAAATGTGATAAATAAAGAACCGCTTAACCGATTTTGTGCAAACTTCACATAAACCATCTACTAAATAGTCCAAATAATGCCTAAACATTTGGTTTGAATAGGTAAGCCCGTTTTTGAGTTATGAAATTACAACGAAAAGGGGCATTGATTTTATATATATATGTATAATATAGAAGATTTATAGCATTTCAATTTGATGTAATGAGCCTTGTAGTCTGAAATAAATGATTATTATTATTAATAATACACGATAGTTGAACACGATAAAATGAGAGTTAACCCTTTTTTAGTTTAAGTACGGCAGCTTTACTACTGTCATTTGAGCTACCAATAGCTTGGGCTATAACGTAGTGGCAGTCGCAACAGAACAGTCGCATGCAGTGCTTCTGTTCCTAAAGGCCGACCGTTTAACTCGCGTATTGCCATCTGAGGTACAAAGTTATAAAACATTAATTAAATCTCATATAGAACTATTTAACCACAGATAAAAGTTATGTAAGACTATTCGTCACTAATATCCATATCGTTTGAATCATCATCACTGTCTGTGCAGCTTGAGGAGTCAGAAACTTGGCCATAGGCGATACGCAAGTTAAACGGTAGGCCTATAAATATAGCTTACGCAACAGATAGGACGTCAAAGTAGAGGTTAAACAGTAGCTTGAGCAACAGCACATTAGCTTGGCAACTAACGCTTATATTGTACCTTTTTCTAACAATCACTTCAACCCTTTTTAGTGTCCCACTGCTGGGCATGGATCTTCTCTCAACTATCTTATGAGTTAAGAAAAGAGTTATTTAGGAATTTTTGGTCTCAATCAATTCGCCATTTTTTTAAATAATATTGTGACTTTTTTTGTATGTAACGCGACAGTTTCGCCAATTATCGATTTTGATTTTTGGAACGAAGTTCCTTATCGCGCGTTGTGAAAGGGGGCTAGACGGAAAAAATTCTTACGAAAAGTTGTCGCGACACTTTTTGCTATAGTAAGCTATTGTAAGCTGTGCGGCGTGCGCATGTTTCTCTGTCTGTCTGTCTGTCTGTCTCTGTCTCTCTCTTTCTCTCTCTCTAGAGATAGAAAAAAAGAATTAATAAAAAAAATATTATTATAACTTAAAAATATATATATTACAATTCCTTCACTAATTAATCGAAAGGAACTTCGTTCCTCCGGGTGTCCCTTGACACCTCTCAAGTTTTTATTTTGTTTAAAAAGGTATACTATCCAGATTACCTGTACCCAGCAGTGGGACACTTAAGGGCTGACGTGATGCTTAAATAAAAATTATGTAACTCAATCTACTTCCCAATTGCTACTCTATTCAGAGTAGCTGTTTACAAATGTAAATATTCCCCCTTGCCGCCTTAACTGTCAATAAACATATTCGGTTAAAACTAACCACTTACCTATAAAACCAAATACACAAATAACATACCATTTCGTGGATAAGAATCAAAGGCTTCACGTAAACGCCTCGACCACTCACTCGTAATGGTCACGATCAAAATTTTACGGTCTCATGAGGAATGTAGAATGTCGTAATTGCGAATAAAACTGGACTGCAGCCAACGCAAAAACAATTCTAAAACTATATCAACCTTAAATGTCGATAGATGTCAGCGTGTAGCTAATTGAAATAAAATATAATAAATTGGTAAATTAAAAATTGTATGTCGCAGCTCACTTCTCACTTCAACCCTTTTTAGTGTCCCACTGCTGGGTACGCGTCTTCTCTCAACTATCTTATGAGTTGAGAGAGTTTAGGCCTTACCTAATCCAAGCACGCTGGCCAAGTGCGGGTTGGTGGATGTCACATGTCCTCTAATGATTAGTTCTTAGACATGCCGGTTTCGTCACGATGTTTTCCTTCACCGATATTGAGCAGCGGCGACGAAACAATTCACACAAAGATGTGTTGGCACGACTGGGACTTGTCGCAGCGCGTAACCTATAATCGTGGCAAGCTGTTCCTATCAAAAGGCAAGTTAAAGTAAAGGTTGTAATATAACAGCATCAGGGTACAGCAAGTAATAGCAACGTCGAAATTCTCGAAAGGTTTCAGACAAAGGCTATCAGATCGATGCTCAACATACCAAAATGCATCCACAACAAATAAATTCTGAAGGATCTAAATCTTAACACCGTGAAAGAAGAAATTGCTATTCGCAGCAAACGCTATCAACAAAAACTGATCACACATACTAATGCTTTAGCTGTCCAACTATCGGGTGATGGAAGTGTGAAGCACAAGAGATTAAGAAGGAATAGCATTCCTAATCATAGTAGTCGATTCTCCAAATAGTAGTGAGAGTTGTCAATGGACAAACATTCACTGCCTCATACAATATTATCCAAGGCAAAGTCCAGACAAAGGAATGGCTAAATGTCAATCGACAGATTGCGATGCTGAGCAGGATACAAAAAAAATTACAGCATCAGCTGTAGTATCCTATTTCATGGACAGTTTTCGGTCCAGCGTAAATTGGAAAGTAGGTAAATAGAAATTGTAATCCTTCTCATTGATAAAGCGAAGTGAAAATTGCATAACGTCACACCTATAGTACCGATTACCGATGTTACCCGAAGGCAGAGGCATATCATCCATTTTTCGATGTCTATTTTAAAATCCCATACGTAATGTGGGCAAGTTTATTGCCATTCATCGGGCACAATTCCAAAATCTGAGTTTTAACTAAAATTCTTTTAGTATATTAGAAAAGTCTTTTTGCTCGACCTGGGAATCGAACTCGGGACTTCGTACCTTATTAAGCAAACACGCTACCACTGAACCACTGAGTCAGAAGAAAATAACGTTTATCAAAAACTAAAATTTGGGGTATCTACAACATATAGGTAAAACAATAATAAAAACCGATACAATAGTTAAAATCTAAACTAAAGGAATTTGGAAAAAATAAGCAATTATAATTTTTTGTTCAGTGACGTTAATTTTTTCACCTAACTAGATCGATTAATCTCCCCCAAAACCCCCTGCATGCCTTTCATGTAAATAATTGGAGCCGTTTCCGAGGTACACATTATATCACTACATAGTATAAAACAAAGTCGCTTTCCTGACCCTTATATCCCTATGTATGCTTAAAACTTTAAAACTACGCAACCGATTTTCATGTGGTTTTTTATCATATAGAGTGATTCAAGAGGAAGGTTCATGTATATAATACATGCATAATATAGTAGAAAAAACACTGATAATTTTAGATGTTTCTGATGCGATGTCGTAAATTAACGCATTTTTTGTGCTTACATTGCAAACGCTGGCCCTATGAGATATATCAAAATAATGTACTACAGTATTGCACACCTTAAAAAGGTTAACAAAAAAGTCCGTGATGGTATATGTCTATCTCTTAGGGATAACCCACAATGACCATTTTTTTATCTTTTACTTTCAACCAAAAGTAATGGCTTATTTACGAAGCGATTTTAAGCAATTTTGCATTAATCCTTATCTAATTAAGTACCTCAAATACATGGTCTATTTAATATATATCAATATGGCCCTTTACAGCACTTACCTAATCTAAATGAATATTTCCGAAGATATTACAGATTTAAAATAGCGGTGCGGCGGTACCGGCCCGGCCGCGTGCAGCGCGTGCTGTTTGTATTGTCTAATGGCAAAAAAGCTGTTAACGTTGTATAAAAGGACATTTTGTAAATATACCTCAATATATTTAGTATCAGCATTGAAGAAAAAATGTTTGTAATTAGTTAGTAGTTATTTAATAGTTTAATGTATAAGCGATTTGGTTTTAATATAAATTAAAAAAAAACTGCGCAAGAAATCAGAAATCGATTTTATTGATACTTTCAACGTTTGACACCACAATTAACAAACAAAACGATAACGAAAATATTGGTTTCTATACCAATCAATTTTTCTCTTCAACCCTTTTTAGTGTCTCACTGCTGGGCACGGGTCTTCTCTCAACTATCTTACTAGTTGAGAGGGTTTAGGCCTTAATCCACACACGCTGGCCAAGTGCGGGTTGGTGGATGTCACATGTCCTCGAATGGTTAGTTCTTAGACATGCCGGTTTCCTCACGATGTTTTCCTTCACTGATATTGAGCAGCCGCGATGAAACAATTCACACAAAGATGTGTGGTGTATCAATTTAATAAAGGCTTAAAACCTAAACTCTCTAGTCTCTCAAACACACTGGCGTATTATTAAAATATTAGTCGATAACGTAAAGACCAGTCCAAACCAGATGGGCTATTTAGCATGGCTGTTCCCGGCCTTATGGCCGAATAAACAAAATATAAAACGGAGCATTGCATGCTACCCCACAACATTTCTTTTGCGTTTGTTCAAACAATATTCAACCTCATTTCGTAGGTAATAAAGTTGAAATGAACTGCATTCCAACATTTGTGTGACAAATAAATTTTGACAGTTAATTTCAAATTATGCAAGTGTTTTGTTAATCTTGGTATTTTATAAATGCCTTTGAAATGTGAAAAAGGAGACTAAGTTATTAAGTTTAGTATTACTTTAGACGTAAAATGTAAAGATATTTAAAACAGCTCATTTTCCTTTTTTTAGCTTTATTCATACGATTTTATTGAATGAAAATATTAGATACCTAAGCAAAAGTTATACATTTTATTTTTTTTACAATAATAATGTATTAATTACCTATACTCTTCGTAGTTTTAGTTAGAATCTTTAAAGTAAAATATTTGACAAACGGATAAATAAGTTAGGGAAGAATGTGTATGAAAGAGCCGGGCTTTGAAATTTTATTTTGATTTTTTACTCACAAAAAATATGACAGTTCTACAAAAACAAAATTAATTAATTATTTTTTTCATAGAACTGTCATATGAGTAATAGTTTTCCAAAGTTGCTTAGTAACAAAATAAATTAAACTATGGTAGTAAGGTAAGTTACAAAAAATCATATCGGCTCTCTCAATCATCATTGGGGGAGAGTGTGTATGAATGAGCCAGGCTTCATTCATACACACTCTCCCCCAAAAATGATCTCCACAGCTCTGAAATGTTTTTGATAGACCAATTCAAAAATACATAAGAAAAAAAAAGTCTTCCTTTCAAAAATGTTTAAACCACTTTGTACGCATAGATTAAATATTATGATATCCATTCCATCATAATTCAACAAAATAAACAAACAAAATGTAATAGATATAAGTACTTCATTTAAAAAAGAAAAAGGCCTACTGAGTTTTTTGGGTAGTGTTTCACAGTAGTTGCCAGTCATTCACTGCACGGTAGGAAAAGAAATTGGACAATTTTTATGTAGACTCGCGATTTTCATTTCATTTAAATTACTTTTATGCTTTTCTTTCTACTATAAAACTCCATCAAACGAAAATCCTATCAGGATTCACGTGTAAAGTAATTTATTAAATCATTATACGGTAACTTAATCTGCAGTTTTCATCGTGTACAAAACCTCCTACCCTTTAAATTTTTCGTTTAAAACCATTTGTTACCCGTATTACCATACCTGTGACTCTACTAAACGCTTTAAAAGCCAATAAACCTTAATTTACGCTTAAACTGGACTTATTCTAGCAATGATATCTCGCCACGGCACAATGTTTTGTTACCACTAACATTCTGGAAGAGAGCCAACGTATGGTCTAAGTAATTAGCGACGAGCGGCCTTGTCACCTTCGTTAGTTAAGTTATTGTGAGGCGTGGAAGTTGGATTTCCTTGAATGTTATGTAACAAGTTCAAAGTGTAAAATTGTATAGTATTTTTGTACACGCAAATGGTAGTGAAGTTATAATACCACTAATTAGGTTTAATGACAGGATAGAGGACTAAAAACAAAGCAGGTTTTATCATAAAGTATGACATTGATAATTGTTCTTTCTTACTAATATTATTATTATTTTTATTATTATAAATACGAAAGTTTCAGTGGATCTTTATTATTTTTTCACGCTAAAACGATTGAACGGATTGGAATAAAATTCGGCACATAAATAGATTATTACTTTTCATCGTAATATCACGATTAAAAATTATCGACGCAAAGAGACTAACGATTCCAACAGTAACTTAAATAAAGATATTTGATATAAATTCATTTATATTTTTGTAAAATTTATTTTTTATTGTTTTTCGTTTTCATGTTTTTATAATTAATATTTTTATAAATTAGGTGTTTTTCTAATTTATTCAAGAAATATTTATCATAAAGACAGTTATAGTTAGCAATGTATTTATTGGTGTGATGTAATATTTATTATCATAGTTCCAAAGTCAATTATAAATAATCCAATCAGAAGTGTATAAGACGGGGACTATGATCGAGAGAAGTAAGTTCAGTATTAAACTGTTATGGGATCTTAGAGGATTCAGTAAATAAATATAAGATTAAAGGTGAGTTAGCCGCGCACACGACCACTCTACATGGCTTCTCGTAAGTTGGTCTCTTGATTCACTAGAGAACGTCCAACTGTTTGTTCTTTAAATATTAAATACAAAGAACATTACACATTTATTTTAATCCCCGTTTTCATAAACGTCTTATATGCTCATTATAGCTAAAGTAGGTCTATAATTCGTTTGTCTTTGTCTGTCATCTTGACATTTATACTTGTAAGAAAGAGACAAATTCCATTTTAATACATCCAATAAAGAGTATTATAATTTTTTATGAATTCACTCGGACAGCTCTGCTGTGTCAACTGTCACACTTGACAGGTGACGTTGATTCGGTCCAAACTCACTATGACCGACAACAAGTGTGATCTAATAAATTAAAAAATCGCGTTGCTTGTAATTTGAACCATACAAAAACTAGGCACGCAAGACTGTCACTTGTTTATGGGCAAAAAGCACTAGGGCAGTACCTGAGTACCGAAGAATTTGCTCTTTGAAGATTATATTGTAACTTTTAACATTATTACTACACAAATTAATTACATACTCTAAAGGAAATTGCTCCTACGTTATCAGAAGAAATATAGTTTGTGGTTTTCCTCTCGTAGTACACGTAATCCTTGGCTATTCAAAATGTTTTAACGAGCACCTCTGGTTTGTGCACACACTTCACTTCAACCCTTTTTAATGTCTCACTTCTAGGTACGGGTCTTCTTTCAACTATCTTATGAGTTGAGTTTAGGGCTTAATCCACACACGCTGGCCAAGTGCGGGTTGTTGGATGTCACATGTCCTCGAATGATTAGTTCTTAGATATGCCGGTTTCCTCACGATGTTTTCCTTCACTTATATTGAGCAGCAGCGATAAAACAATTCACACAAAAATGTGTGGGCACGATTGGGAATCGAACTCGTGACCTTGTATGTCTAAGGCACTATAACATATGCACTATATTATTATTATCTGTTGCTCTGTCGCTAGTCAGCTCGGTACCGATATGCTAACGTGTCAATTTTGTTCACTTTAACCCTTTTTAGTGTCCCACTGCTGGGTATAGGTCTTCTCTCAACAATCTTACGCGATTAGTGGAGCAGCATTGCTACAGCGGTAACGGTTAAGCCTTTGAAATATAAGGTCGCGAGTTCAACTCCCGGTCATCTACACAACTTTGTGTGAATCGTGTCATCGCCGCTGCAAAATAACCATGACGGAAACCGGCATGTCTAAGAACTAATTAGTCGAGGACATGTGACAACCAGTAACTCGGACATTTTTTTTTATTCTGTAATAGGCTAGCGCTTGACTACAACTTGCCTGATATTAAACAATGATGTAGTCTTCAATGGAACTAAAGAAAACACCAACTCGTGATTATAAATATTTTTTGTTGAGAAGGTGCATGACAGTAGGATATTCTGGGAAATATTCTGGGACATTAACACACACGGTCACCTGGTCCCAAGCTAAGCAGAGCTTGTGTTATGGAAACCAGATAACTGGTATATACTATACATATAATACTTTTCTTTTGTAAATATATACTTACTAGTTTTCCGCCCGCGGCTTCGCCCGCGGATGTCGGTTATCGCGCTAGACCATTAATCCCTTTTTTCGCAACTATCTCCATACAAAATTAGTTCAGTAGTGTAAGAGTGTAAGCAACATTTTGAAATCGGCAAGCCCCCATAGGTATATCCATAAATAAACAGGTGTTTCTTAAAAAGTACTACGGCTCTTAGACCATACTTATAAGAAGAAATAAAATTTAAATTTCGAATTCTATTCATCGCAGAGTTATCAAACATGTCATTGTGTCAAAATAAAAAGTAATTTAGATCAAAATCACGAAGGAGTATTGATATAAACTTTGAAGAAAATCACACTCAGAATAATTTCGCAGGCTTCTCGCGCGTAGTATTAGGCTAAAAATAAAAAAAATAGAAAAATAAAAAACATGTGTTTCGTTATTTGTTTTAAGTTTTATTTGTACCGAATTTGAAGTGAATCGGACCACAGACTAAACAGTTCTGGAATATTTAATTTTTCCAAAAAAGCTCATTTTACACTCCCCTTGGGGTAGTTTTGAAAAAATAAAAAACACGTGTTTCATAATTTCTTTTAAGGTATATGTATGCCAAATTTGGAGTGAATCGGACTTGAGACTATACAGATCCAGAGAAACTTTAATTTTTACCAATAAAACTCATTTTCCACACCTCATGGGGGTAATTATGGAAAAATAAAAAACCCGTATCTCATTATTTGTCTTAAGGTTTATGTGTACCGAATTTTAAATGAATAGGACCAAGGAATAAAAAGTTGCATACAAACTTCACCCCTCTACTTAACCCTCTTAGGGGATGATTTTCAAAAATATTATTAGCCTATGTCCGATTCTAGGGTATACACTACCTACATTTCAAATTTCAATAAAATCGGTTGAGCGGTTATGGAGATACGCGGTAACAAACCTTCACACACACACACACACACACACTTACTTTCGCATTTATAATATTAGTAAGATTAGTAAGATAAGATAAGATAAGATAATAGATATTTACATCCAGACTCGACACAAACACAAATGTTCATCACTAATGTTTGTCTCGGGTGGGACCCACGACCTGCGGCGTGAAAAGCAAGTATCTTACCGACCACTCCACCAGCCCGTCAAAAGGCTCCATATAGTTAGTAACCATAAAGGAGCAACAATTCCGACCCACCCTCTTAAATTGTGTCACCAGAGATCACTTGGCCAGCGTGTGTCAGAAGGTGACAGTAGAATAAAGCTCCATATAGTTGGTAATCATAAAGGAGCAACAATTCCGACCTACCCTCTCAAATGGTGTCACCAGACATCACTTGGCCAGCGTGTGTGGTTTTCCAAATCAATCCAATTCATTTATTTTGTGAATAATAGGTACAATCTGATGTTAACAATCTAATCAAGTTACTCTATATTCTGTCACTGTTGTAGCAATACAAAATTAAATAAAAAATTCATTACAGATTAACAATTTTAAGTCCCTAAATAAAATATAATGTGTGTCATATGTATTAGTATAGTTTAAAGTCAGAATAAAATTCTAACCCATATAAATGTCATCTACATATTATTATTATCATTTAGAGGAGAAATGTCCTTTTCATTAATAAAATCTAACACATTTTAATATACTTTACTAACTAAAAAAATCCGAAGCTTATTTTCAAATTGTATCAAGGGCAGTTCTCTCCAACTTTTTGGAAATTTATTAAATATGATAGGAGCCATACAGAAGACACTTTAGCGCATAAGGGCTGTTCTCGCGGTATGAAGACAGATCTTGCTCTTATCGCGTCTTTTACGTGGAATTGCTTCATCTGATCGGTTAAGGCCTAAATTCTCAATTCGTAAGACTGAATGTAATTAACGGATATCAAATTTATTAATAACTAGATGTTCCGGCGAACTTCATACCGCGTATGTCTCAGTATTCAAACTGTTCTTAGATTTGTTTGAATACAGTCAAATCAGTCTACCCGTTCTCGAGTTATAGCGAGACTAACGAACAACAATTTATTTTTATATACAAATAAGATTTTTCTCACCTTTTAAACCTTCCCTAGACCTCAACGAAGATTTCAAGACCAAGATATGATAAATCCATTCAACCGTTCTCGAGTTTTAGCGAGACTAACGAACAGCAATGGATTTTTATATATATACTAGCTGCCCCAGCAAACTTCGTACCGCGTATTTATTAAAAAAACATTGAAAAAAAAATTGTGAATCTAAACCATTCCCAGATCCCCTTGAACACACACAAAAAAATTCATCAAAATCGGTCCAGTCGTTTGAGAGAAGTTCAGTGACATACACACTCACAGAAGAATTATATATATAAAGATAGATGGACAGCCCAGCGTATATACCTATCCATGATGGAAAAGCAACGTTATCGAATACGTGTACATCAAAAATATTAACAAAATCAGTACAGAATCACGTGCCACAGATGAATGGCCTTAAATTAAAAAAAAGTCTAGCAAATAATACTGTAGATACAAACATTGATCTGTGCAATTAGTGAGCGTCCCATTCGAGTTTAATTGCTACGGATCCGTTTACTTATTCATCAATCCACGTCGGTTGGTATACTATGTAGTATTGTTATTTATTCTGTGGCAATATTGAGACAGGTTTACATAACAACAGTATACATCGCCAGTAGTCTTGCAGGTCACAGTAGTGTGATTCTAGTAATATTATTATTATTATTATTATTATTAGCCCGGATCATCCTACTGCTGGGCAAAGACCTCCCCTAACACCTTCCAGGCGTCGCGGTCTTGTGCCACCTCCATCCAATTATCTGAGAATCTATCTATTTCGTCCCGCCATCTCCTTCTCGGTCTACCGCGACGCCTCCTCCTTGGGTCTGGATGCCAGTCTGTGGCTATCTTTGCCCACAGCTCGCTCGCCATACGGCAAACATGGCCAGCCCAATCCCACTTCAACTTAGAGGCCTTCCGAATATTATTATTACTAAACTAAAATATTGCAGACTTGCATTCTTTACTGTTGACTTTTTAGCGGTCACAGCTCTCCGAGTTCATCGTCATAAGACATAGAGAAAAGAGATGTGTCTGCTTCTAAACTGATGTGGACGTTTCAATATGACCACGACCATGACTACTCTAACAAAAGCAGAGTGACAATGAATAAGATTATGATATTCATTGCTGAGAGCAGCGGTGGCGCAGCGATATCCCGATTCTGGGTCGTGTCCACACATCTTTGTGTGAATTGTTTTCTCTCCGCTGCACAATATTGGTGAAGGGAAACATGGTGAGGAAACCGAATTATACCAATTCACTCGTCATTAACAAATTATATTACAAACTGACTGAATTAAAAATCAAAATCGATTTGGGTGAATTTTACAGGTCTCGATGTTTCCTAATATTGTTGGAAAGTTTAGCTTCAAATTTTAAACGAGCTGAAATAAATTTTAATAAGATATTTATTTATTAAAATAAAGAGTATCAGTACTCAGAACTTTGACGTAGGTACCCACTTTTGTTTCAACGCGTATCCTATAAACGTAGCAAGCTGTTGCCTAAACAGAGGGTTAGGTGTCACTTCAGTCACTTTTGATAGCATATGGTCTATCAGCTGTCAAACTTACAAGACGTCAACGTCACTCAGGTTGCTTGTCTGTGATTGTCATTGTTACATCAGGGGACAATGTCTATGAGGTCAGTTGGGTGAGCACGTGGTGTGTGCAAACCGAATTTGTCCGCACAAAAAGAGAGATCTATTTCCATCCAAACATTTTGTGAATATTTGTGATTAGGGAGGTGCTGTAATCATTGTCAGAGATATTTATTAGGTTTTTGTGGTGTTATGTTGTGTTCCATCAAGATGCCAAGGTAATGAGGTATATCTGGTAATCGCGCCCCTATGAGCTCACCGATACATTTATAGTTTAAAGATTAGAGATAGAAGAAAGATAGAAGTCATTTAAGGGGTTTAAAATATACTAACAGCAGAGCACTGTTTTCGTGTGAACCAGGATTTATGTATTGGATTTACAGATTCTTCCGTTCTGTATTGGTTTGAGCATAATTGTGGCTAAATCTGTAGCTGGGTCGCGGTTTTGATTTGTGGCCAGTTCACATTTTAATGAAGTGAAAGCTATGCCTACGTAATAGAAAGGAAAATTGGCAAATTGTTTGAAATGATGCGAAAATTACAACAGTAAATATTTGACGAGTAAATGTTGCGTTGCTTTTTACGTTGCTTTGACGGGCTGGTGGTGAGGTCGGTAAGATACTTGCTTTTCACGCCGCAGATCTTGGGTTCGATTCCCACCCGAGACAAACATTTGTGTGATGAACATGTCTGTTTGTATCCAGTCTAGGTGTAAATATCTATGTAATTATGTACAAAATAAAATGTTCTCTAAAATTAAAATAAACCTAAATCCATAAAAAAACGAAATTTATTTTTTAATTGTTGATTGCAGGAAAATATTGCTTAATTTAGGGACTATATATCGCTGTGTATATGTGTGAAAAAATTATTATTATTCAAATAAAACTACTTTTTTAACGGATTTTATCGCGGTTTATTTTAGATTTAAGATCCCGACGTTTCAAAGTCTTTTCAGACTTCATGTTTACGGGTGAAAACCGCGATAAAATCCGTTAAAAAGTAGTTTTATTTCAATGTGTAATATTCGCGTAAATCTAAGACAATACTAAAGTATTATTATTGTTAGTTATTTTGAAGATAAATTCAACAATTTTAACACCTATATTCACCAAACTTCGTACTAGTTTTCAAACTATTTACAATGAACCGCAAGTTTGCTTTCTTCGATTTGCTACTTTGCTACTTTGAACCATCATTCATACGTCTGTCAGCATTTTTGGCGTGGCCTCTGGTTGCGGTGGAATCACTCCTGACATTGTTATTAATGTTTTGTATTACAGATTAGGTTTTAAACCCTCGAATTCAGACTTTATAGTTGTGTTATACAGTTTATTTTCGAACGTACAATGTTTAATGAATGTTTAGTATTTTTCTTTGTTTGTCATAATTGCTCTTCGTTCGCAAAATAACCTAAAAACAGCTTGGCTGTGATTCTATTCTATTTTGACCTTAATACAATTTATAACATAACATAGCATCATGCTTGTATTACCCGAAGGTAGGCAGAGGTGAATATTACCCACTTTTTGCCAGCTATGTTAGGTAAGTAAGAGGGCCCATAAGTATATTGCCATTCATCCGGTACAATTCCAAACTTCAAGTTGCAACTACGATTCTCTAAGTAACTATATAGAAAAGTAATTTTGCTCGACCCGGGAATCGAACCCGGACCTCACAGTTATCAAGCGAACACGTTTGTCAAGTCTCTTAATGTCATTACAATTAATTGAAACAGGCGATAAACACGGGCCAAACAAAAGGTGATCGTGTTAATCGTTCGGGATAAATTTTTTTTTAATTCAAAATGGTCTTACGTGGTAGGTTATAAGCCTCTTATCAAGCAGAAGATATCACATACACAAGAAACAAACATATGTAGGTTTGATCTTTTGGCAACCTTGGCGCCTGTCGTCACACTGTGGGAATATGGACATTGCTGAAAATCAGTGTTGCGGGTCGCCTCTAGTAGGCACTCACAGCGTTTACTGAGCAATGTCCATGTTTGACACTGATGGGTCACACTTACTCTTGTTTTTAGTTGTTTTTCTATTTATGTTTTTTTTTCTCTTTCTATGTGTTTTTTTTTATCATTTGATTTTGTGTGTTCTGTCTTTGTCAAATAAATGTTTTTCTATCTTTCTTTCTTCAAGATTCCAGTGGTTCAAATAAGTAGTTCAAAGATTATCTTACCTCTGTCCCCTGGACTTTGAGCTTCATATGGTCTTCTCTGGTGGTCTTCCCGTCTTTTCTTTTCTTCCAACAGTAACCATCCCTTCTGTATCGGACTTTCTTCCGACTGTACAGCAGCATAGAACCGCTTTTTGGTCTGAAACAAAAATAAAATAAAGTTACAGGTTTGAAGGGACAGCCCTCCACTAACTGCGAGATTGTGGAGATTATTCATCGGAAATATTTTCCGGGTCTTTACTTTAATTTTGCTTTACTTTAATTATCAATAACTAGTTGGTGCGCAGAAGTCGATTTGAATTAATGACAGCTAAAATAAAACATCCGTCAATGTATTACTATTAGGCACGATGCGTGAAAGGATGTAACGCGAGTAAGGTTCTTGGTAAAGAACCCTATAGTAGAAACGTTGGCCATTCGTTATTCGGGTTTTCGTAAGGTAACATTCCACATTCCGAATAACACACTCACTGTACCTGGCCCCACTCATTTTATTGAACTAGTCGGGAGTAAAGAAAACTTCCGCCAGTTAATACGCTTTGCCCGCGCTTCGCAAGGTAAGAGAGGCAATTTTTACTGCTAATGCAAGTGATCTGCCGCGCGGAATGTCTGTTTTGTGTTGTGGCATGCCCCAAAAGGGGAAGTGGTGACAGAGATAGGACAGGTCAATGAATAATTTGTAGGGAGAAAAAGTGCGCATGAAAGAGTAGTCGCAAGTAGCGCGTGCTCTCCCGTGCTTTAGTCTGTATACTGCAAGGCGGGTAGGACCATAGAGGTGGAAATTTTCGATTAATTTAACAAAACAAAACACGATCATTGTATACCCATATAGTTCCTGAACTAGTATTACCATCTCAGTATAACCAACGAATTTTACCCTATCAGTTTACGGAGAGCGGTCCCTTTCATTCGGTATAACATAGTGCCTATATTACTCGAAGGTGTAGGCAGAGGTGGAACACCAAAATTCCGCAGGTTATGTCCCAAACGTAAAAGAGGTCAAATCTATGGTCGTTTATGAGATGAGAGATGAGAGTAGCCGCGGATCGTGCTCAGTGGCGTGTTTTAGGAGACTAAACTAGGCTTTTAAAAATTATGAGTCGATAAATCAAACTTAGGACCTCAGAACGTAGTTTCAATCAGCCGTTGGACGCTGTCACAGTACCCATTAAAGCACTGAGCATTTGAAATTTATCGTTCAGCTTTGTACCCACAAGAACCGATCATTTGAATTATTATAGAAATGTTATCCAACTCCAACGAATTTATGGCCTGTCTGTAAAATTAGTCAGGATATGGCGGTTTTATGAGAAAACTAGGTTTCGTCCACGGCTTCGCCCGCGTGGTACTTATTAGGATAAAAAGTAGCCTATATGTTAATCCAGACCATAATCTATGTTTGTGATAAATTTCATCCAATTCTGCAAAGTAGTTTTTGCGTGAAAGAGGCAAGAAACCGACAGTAAAATGTTGCATACAAGTAATTTATTACCAATTTAAACAAGTCACAAGTGAATCGGTATTTTTTGGGTAAGAGCACTCCATGGTATACCTCGTCATCTCTTAGCAACAGGCAAGTTGTGGTCAAGCGCAAGCCTATAAGAATAAAAAAATTAAATGCATTCCTTTCATTCGTTTTGTTGGTCAAAATATAAACTTCTTCACTTCAACCCTTTTTAGTGTCCCACAGTTAGGCACGGGTCTTCTCTCAACTATCTTACCAGTTGAGAGAGTCTAGGCCTTAATCCACACACAAAGTGCGGATTGGTGGATGTCACAGGTCTTCGAATGATTAATTCTAAGACATGTCGGTTTCCTCACGAAGTTTCCTTTCACCGATATTGAGCAGCGGCGCTGTAACAATTCACACAAATATGTGTGAGCACGACCGGGAATCGAATTCTCGTCTTTATATTTCTAAGGCGAGGCCCGTATCGCTGCGCCAGCCCTGCTCTAAGTTATTAACTCGCGTGGTATTAGGATAAAAGGTAGCTTAAGTCCTTCCTTAGGATCTACTTGATTATTTCTGTACCCAATTTTATCTAAATCGGTTCTGTGGTTTAGACATAACAGCGTAACAGTCAGACAGAGTAGCATTCCCATTTATAACATTAATACCTAGGGATAAAGTCTATTTTTGTGTGAACACTTCTTTCATTAAATTATTTAAGAACTTGTAAGTATTTCGTATCAAGAGTTTTCGCTTCATTGAACTTCTCAGCTTATAACACACTTTTTACGTGTTAAAAAAAACTGCCGCTTTCAACGAAACTACGCTCTTTGAAGATTCTTTTGAAAAACTTTTCAAAGCGAAAATATGATACCCAGTAAAAGTTAACCTTACTTATAAACATACGGAAGTTTTCTTTCAGCCTACGATCTTACCTGAGGGTGCGATTTTAAACCCAACTTTCAGTGGGTTAATCCTACAGTATTGTCTTAGATTTATGCGAATATCACACATTGAAATAAAACTACTTTTTGACGGATTTTATCGCGGTTTATTTTAGATTTTAGATCCGACGTTTCAGTTTTTTTCAGACTTCATGTTCACGGGTGGACTGAGGTATTTGACTACCAAAAATTTAACTCACAATTATTACTGACCACCTCCAAACATTAATATTTAAGTTGCGTTCCGATTGAAGCAAACTGAGCTCACAGTGTCTTGAATTCTGAGTTGATTTTGCTTGGGTTTTGGTACAAGTAAATTAAGCACTGGAGGTAGTGAAGGAAGCTAGTGGGGTAGTATGATCATGTTATTCCAACGCACACTCTCCAAAATACATCTTAAAGAAAACCAAAAGATTGATGTGCCAATCTTTAACTAAAATTCTAGACACGGCTACACATTCAAATATAAGTTGACCTCTCGTTGTACGGAAATCCTATACAATGCGAGATAAGCTTATACTGGAAATGTATAGCTTGATGAGTAGCCGTGTGTACACGTAGACGATACAGAGGAATATTAAAGATTCGCTTTTGTTTATTTCGTTTTTAACGAAACAGATTTTTTTTTGACGGGCCGGTTGCGTGGTCGGTAAGATACTTGCTTTTCACGCCGCAGGTCGTGGGTTCGATTCCCACCCGAGACAAACATTTGTTTAAATATGTCTGTTTGTCTTGTGTCTGGGTGTAATTATCTATATTTAAGTATATATTTACAAATGAAAAGTATTATATGTAGTATATTACCAGTTATCTGGTTTCCATAGTACAAGCTCTGCTTAGTTTGGGATCAGATGACTGTGAGTGTTAATGTCCCAGAATATCTATTTATTCAAAGGAAACTGACTGGTATACCCGGTGAAATCGAGCACACGACCGATGACGGTTTAACTATATAAAAAAAGTTGGTTGTAATATTGTGCCCTACTCTAAAGATGCTATTATATTATACAAGTTACATAAAATTGGCTTAAAATTGAGGTCGTAGGATTTGATTGCCTCGTACGAGACAGTCAAGTCCTACGACCTGCGTCATACCAACATAATAGCGGCCTGCTTCTAATTTGATATTTTGGTGTAATTCACTGATCGGAGTAGGTAGAGCTATTTAGGTTCATTGACCGCAAACATTGATGTTATTATGGATATTCTACGGGATTTCGATTGATACTCCGGGATTTTAATGAATATATTTAATATTACTACTTATAGAAAAGGTATATTCTTACATTACTCCCTAAGGCGTAAATAGCTTTTTATTATGGAACGCGCCAGCCTAGTATACCGATTCACTCGTGCAATTCCCGGGATTCGGTGATATCCATATTATTCTTACATATGGCAAGTACACAAAATAGCTCTACCTACTCCGATTTCTGGTAATTACCCACACACATATTATTTGTTTTGTCATGATTTTACCCAAAGGCGGTAATGTATTATTTTATTTAAGAATCAGTGTAAGTAGTCTAACGAGAACGACATGGTCGCTTCGTTACTTTGTACCAAGTCCTTTTAATAAAGATTAAAAAAAAGTATAGTTCGAATTATTTAAATTTAGAACCAAAACAACCATCATCACCACGTCGCCATACATCAGATAACTACCATAGATGCAATTTTATTTATTTTACCTATAAAATTGTAGAGGCCCGTATATCGTGCCCATCACAGCCATGCGTTATGCAAACTGCCGTCAAATTCATGATCCGAGCGACTAATAAATCGCCATTGAATACATAAATCTGAGCGATCATGTTAGTTGCGTTTTAGGGTTCCATGTGCGAATAAACAACATAAGCCCAACGGTCGCAAGTAACAGTTGTGTGAGTCAAGATGGAACCCAACCGTTTTTCTGTGCTGTGTTTTGCAACAACTGCCACCTCATTGTTCAGTCACGTATTGTATGGTAGAAAAAACATTGAGTTTTCTTATTATTTATTAATTTAATTTAAAAATACAGTTGGAATTATAAACATTAACAGTGTTGCAAGAACCAACATTGGTTTTTCTGAGCACTGGAATCACTTTCATATAGAAAATAAGTTATTTTGATTTCGAAAACTGTCTTGCAGAATCAGAAATGATTCTAGAACAAAAAACTCGAGAAAATGTGATACAAGTGGGCATTTATCATAGTCATTAACATGTAGTTTAAAGAAAGAATATCAGAATATTTAGATAAAACACAAAATTTATTATAGGCTTATTTTTACAGTATGTATTTTTTTATTGCCATTAAACCGATAAAATATATAAAGTAAGTAAGTAGTATGCGTGTTCAATCTTTAAGAATGAAAGTCACAGCAATGAGATTCTCCATACACTAGTTAATGCGAACGTGGGAGGGAAATGACTGCTGAAACTCGAGGAGCGTGAGTACGTTATGTTGATGTTAAAACAAAACTAAATATTAAATTGTACGGAACCATTTGTGTGTTAGTGTAAGTTGACTTTTTTTGTAAATATCGTTTCTGTTATCTGTCACAAGGTTAACGAGCGTGTCCAAAATGATAGACGATAGATTAGGCTACAATTCACGCCTGTTTTGTCTGAAGTAGGCAGAGGTAACTCTTACACACATTTTACTAGTTATATTACAGTAAGTGTTGGCAACATTGGATGACGTAGGCGGCGCGAGAGTAGCGGCTGCCAATATGACGAGCGAGATCTACTAACACTTGCTCATTCATTCAGAACGGAGTGATTAAATAAATAAATAAAAATAAATAATATTTATAGGAGGATTTATAGGCGGTTAAAATAATTTGTAGAATAATCATATAGATACTTATTGATTATTGAGTTTGATGTGCAAGTTTTAGGTCTTAACATATATTAAGTTAACATAAGTAATAGCTAAGTAAAGTATAAATGAGGTTAAAGGTGTTGAGCTTATATTCTTATATTATATTTATACACGTATCTACAGCCATCTACAAAAGTTTATTAAGAGATTCAATATTACAAAATATCTCTATACAAGCCGGTTCCCATCGGCTACCCTTTAAGAATTGGTCAATAGCACGTATTATTATATATAAAGTAAGGTAAAGTAAAGCCTCAAAGTTTTAAAAAGCAACAGTTATAAGTATAACATCAAGCGTAAGAACGATCGGTGACAGTAGTAAAGAGATATTATTTTCCTAAGTAAGACCTCTTTTGATCTGTCTTCCCTTTTGCAGACTTCCACCATTCACCACTGATACACATCCACGTCACAATCCCTTCTATGAGCTATGAATCGAAATTTATTTGTTTTTTAAGGGGTCATGGTTTTCCTAACTTAAAGTATTGACCGTAAAAGGTTTTCAGTAGTTCCTTTCAAAAGCAATAGGTGAAACCATATTTCACTTGAAAATCCATTCATTCCATTCAAATAAAGTAGAACAGTGCAAAAATACCAGTCTAATAAACAGCACATATAAAACAAGCTTAAACTTGTCCGCGACTTACTGGATTGTGAACAAAATATGAACTATATACACTGGTACACGATGGAGCGGAGAACATTTGTTAATTAATCTACAGTAAGACACTGAATTTATTTATACTGTGGTCTGTGTTTCTGGTGACAGTTTTAAAAAAACCTTTTTACACTTACTCTTTGTTTTTTTTTAATTTTTTCTTCTTTTAACAGTTTCCATTTTTTTTAAATAAAACTACTTTTTGACGGATTTCATCGCGGTTTATTTTGGATTTAAGATCCCGACGATTCAAAGTCTTTTCAGACTTCATGTTCAAGGGTGGACTGAGGTATCTGACGTAAAAAAATATTAATGATTCATTGATTTTAGTCGTGCTGTGAATCGAATTCACTCGATATCAGTAAAAGAAAACATTGTGAAGCAATTGGCATGTCTTGGAACTAGAAAGTTAAATACAAATCACATCTAACCTCCCGGTCATTAACTTCAATAAGACAGTTGAGAGACACAAAAAGACTTGTAACTTTATTGAAATAAAATTAATTTGTAATAGATTTTATCACGGTTAATTTTAGATTTCATGTACCGACGGTTTAAAACACTCTGCGAGACATTTTCTTTCAATGTGTGAATGTCGCGTAAAAAGAAAATACTAACCCCTAATTTATAATCATTATAAGCACACTGTAGCTAAAAGAGGTTTATAATTCGTTTGTCTTTGTCTGTCATCTTGAAATTTGTACTAGTAAGAAAGAGAAAAAGTCCATTTTAACTAAAGAGTTTTTTATATTTTTTTAAGACCGATAGTTTATTATACATGCAAGGAATGGGCCGATACCAAGGAGGTAATATAACTAATTCACTGCAAGATCAAAAGTGCCCTTACTTGTACAAATTGGTCGTAAAAAATGCCATTATGTAATATATCATTGAGACATATAGCGACTCGTGACGTATACTCCTAGCTTCGATTTCTGGTATATTTTAACAATTTTACTTTCTAAAACTAATAATGAGTTTAAATATATTCTGGGACATTAACACACACGGTCATCTGGTCCCAAGCTAAGCAGAGCTTGTGTTATGGAAACCAGATAACTGGTATATACTATACATAATAATACTTTCTTTTTATAAATATATACTTATAATAGATATTTACACCCAGACTCGACACAAACACAAATGTTCATCACAAATGTTTGTCTCGGGTGGGAATCGAACCCACGACCTGCGGCGTGAAAAGCAAGTATCTTACCGACCACGCCACCGGCCCGTTAAAATCCACACATTGCTGAAAACCAGTGTGGTTGTTCGCCTCTGGTAAGTACTCACCGCGTTTATTGAGAAATGTCCACGTTTGACACTGATGGGTCACACTGTTAATTATTTCTTTTTTTATTTTAGCTGTTTTATTTGTCATTTTTTTCTTATTTACAAGTTTTTTTTTATTTTATTGTATGTGTGTACAAATCACATCTAACCTCTCAATCATTAACTTCAACTTTGATAGTTATGGAAGATTCTTGCTAGATACTTTTTAACGCCGTAGGTCGTAGGTTTAATTCCCACCCAAGTCAAGTCTTTGTTTTTTTCGTTGTGTGTGTCCTTTTTGTGTCAAATAAATATATTTTTCTTTTTAAAGTATCATGGTAATGATTTTGTAGCTCTCATACTGAAACAACATTACACGATTGCTACCTTATACTAACGGAGAGTGTGAAAAAAGATGGCTTTAGCAGCAGGTCTGGCGCAGTGGTATCGATCTCGCCCATGATACAAGGTCGCAGGTTTGATTCACATTTTTGTGTATGTTGCTTCATCACGTCTGCTCAATATCGTTGAAGGAAAACATAGTATGTCTAACTAATCATTAGGATATGTGACATCCATCAACCCGCAATTGACCAGTGTGTGTGGATTAAGGCCTAAACTCTATAACTCGTAAGATAGTTAAGAGAAGACTTGTGCCTAGCAATGGATTTTATTGCGGTTTATTTTAGATTTTAAATCCCGATGTTTCAAAGTCAAAATAAATTAAAATACTTTTTAAAATAAATTAAAACCTCGAGATTTAAAATGTTAAATAAACTGAGGTAAAATTCGTTATAAAATAGTTTTATTTCAATGTATAACATTCGCGTAAATTTAACTAAATATTAGGCTCTACTTATATT
The DNA here is from genome assembly GCA_936450015.1 of Meganola albula. Lineage (NCBI taxonomy): Eukaryota > Metazoa > Arthropoda > Insecta > Lepidoptera > Nolidae > Meganola > Meganola albula. Next base: position 1,971,332 of record OW388155.1, on the reverse strand, counting down.
GAATGCTTTACAAGAATTAATAATATAAAAATACAAAACTCTGAGCAGTATGTTACGATACCTTAACTGCCACCATTCATTTAGCCAAGGAGATAATTAAGAAATTAACGAACATTATGTACATTTAAGACGTAAAACTAAAGAACAATTTTGTTTTTTAAATGAAAAGTCTTACTCAGACTCACACTTGAATCATTTTTACCAACCCTCCAATCCTTTAACAATAAGTTAGGTTTATAGGTCAACAATAAACATACATTAATGAGTTCATATAAAACAAAAAACTCATAACAATAATGCAATCCCAATCTGCATTCCGGTATCGCATGCCGACAGCCAATATGGCGCATAAATCATCAGTTTTCGAATAATTTCCGCGGCTTTTGGCTCGAACCAGTAATTTAAAAATGTCGAAATTATCGCAGTTCCTGAATATCTCTACAAACGTAGCGTTTTTTTAAACGGCCCGCTCGTTATCGCTTTGTTGTAAGACACTAAAAGTAAACAGAACTAAAATTGAAAACAATATAAAAATGAAACCCGTTTTCCGTTGTAACGACATCACGCGTGAACGGCTGGACCTTTTTCGCTAATTCTTTTTTTTTAAATATTCTCTTAAGTACGAGGATGGTTCTTACGCAGAGAAAAATTAAAAAAAAGAAAATTTAGAAAGCGAAGAAGTGCCGAAAATCGGGTTAGATACCTATTATTTATTATTGGTTATATTCAGTAGGTCTGAGACCCGGTAGATGGCACTGCTTTACCGGGCAGAACGACGTCTGCCGGGTCCGCTAGTTGAAAATAAAAATGAAACGCCTTCTAAAAAGTCAGAAATAATGTTTTACTACATATTTTGTTATTTGAAATCGGTGCTATTATCCCACACTTATCATAGGAATTAACCTAGCTTAGAAAGTAGGGTTACAATTGTATGAACTTAATAAATTGTAAATTTTAATTTGTTTTCGTCCTAATTTCTGTCTAATACCGATTTAGCACTGATTAATAAATGTAAATATAATTTTTACTTATTTTTAAAGGCGGTTCTTTAATTTTTTAAATTGTCATCGAATTTTTGTTTTTTGTAAGTCCTTATAAAATACCACTTGTACAATACCCCACACGGTACATTTAATCATAGACGGTGGTGGAGGTCCAAAAAACTGACTTAATTAGGTAGACTTTAGCCGTGGTTAGTGATAACCTTCCAGACAAAGCCGCACCGTCAAGTGGCCTTGCTTTGTTCCGGTGCGATGTCTGGTGCCAACATTTAAGAAATTTTGCTCCTTTATGGTTTCCAGCCATACGGAACCTCATTCCACTGCCACCTTCTCACCGAAAATTATTCGTAATCACGAGTGAATTTGTATATTAGGCTTGCGCGTCCCATCGTAAACTACATCATTGCCTAACATTAGGCAAATTGTAGTCAAGCCCATTGCAGAATAAAAGAAATGGATTATAACACTGCAAGAGTTTTTATATCAAACAACCTCTTCAGCTGTACAGTATTAGAACAAATGTTTTCTTTTGCATTTTTTTAAACGCTCGTATGTACGAGCCCTGAGTAAGCGTCAGTTACGAACTGGCTAATAAATAACTCTATTGTGAAAAAGGGAGTTATGCTTTCAATACACGAAAGTCAAGTACTAAATAGATTTTATTAGGCTCAGTTTCGCGCAAATATAACTATGAAAAGTTTTTTAATAGGTTGTTTACTGAAGCGATTTGTAGGCGGTTAAATGAAAGTTTTATTCAAAAAGTGTCTTAGCAATGGCTTACAAAATGAATGTTGCCATTTTAATGCTAGATTTTAGATAAATGTATTTTGTTTAGTAAATAATGTTTGTATTGCATGATCTTAAATGAGGTCGTTTTAATAATACATAGCGCTCTGTATTACCCGAACGAAGGTAAAGTCAGAATTGAATATCACCTACTTTTCGCTAGTTTAAGTCCATATATAATGGTAGGGGATGAGCTTATTATCGTTCCAACAACCCGCAGCTAGCTGTGCTAGCGTGTGTGGAATAAGACCTAAACTATCTCATCTCGTAAGATAGTTGAGAGAAGACAAGTCCAACAGTAGGCCACTAAAAACGGTTGAAATGAGAAACTAAGGTTTTCTAAGTTGAAATAAAACTACTTTTTAACGGATTTTATCGCGGTTTATTTTAGATTTTAGATCCCGACGTTTCAAACAAAATAAAAATAAGATAAAAAAAAGATATAAAATCTAAAATAGACCGCGATAAAATTCGTTAAAAAGTAGTTTTATTTCAATGTGTGATATTCGCGTAAATCTAAGACAATACTAGTGATGTTATATTAGGGTGAAATATTCATATTACTATTACTACTTATGAATGTAGTATATATATAACAATTATGAATGTATTACGTCATATTATAATACTATACTTAATACCTACTGGGTACTAGTACAATAATAGGATAGCAATTCTATATTCGCTGTTGCTATTGTCATTTCAATTACTGGCATGATTTAGCTAATACGGGACGCTTTGTCATTACAAAATACGAATTATTTACTAATTTGCACTTAAAAAGTACGTTAATTATATTATAATTTAATAGTAAGTTACTTAGACGTCTCAAAGTAAGCAAAATAAGAAGCAGGAACTCATTTTTCATAATTAAATCTGCATCGGAAGTGTCAAGGTGAGTAATTACACTTTGAATAGAAATATTACGGCGTAATGGGCTTTCTTTGACTAATGAAAATCGTTTTTGATACGATCCAAAAGAAATTCAAGTAAAAAGCCACTTTAAAAAAATATGTCATAAATTAAGTAACTAATAAACTAATTGAAAAATTTTGCTAGAAACCTGCTATTATGATTACGAATTGATACCTATTTCTTTATGAATGAGCGTTTATGATAACCTTGGGATAAGACGGATCGGTACCTACCCGGGGAAGGTACTGATCCGGTACGGACCGGGAACCCGCCTCTATGTGTACTCACCATAACAGATAAAAAACTATTATCTACAAATTACTTTCGTAGAACACTCCCACAGTGCTACGGTTTTCTACGGCGTAGCTTCGTAGCATCGTAGCGTGCTGTCGTAGCACGTAGTAGTGCTACAAAATTCTACAATGTTCAATTTTGTGTTTTAAAAATTCGTGTCTGTTTGAGCAGCAATGGCACACCAGTATCTGATTTAGCTTTGAAATATAGGCCACTGGTTTGATCCTGGGTTGTGCCGCTGATGAATATCAGTGAACCACATTATCGCTTCGCATCAGACTAATAGTCATGCGCTAGCCTATTCAAAAGTGAAGACAATACGGACTTCAAGAACTCGTTCACCGCAACGTTTATTCTCTCTATGAATCCTCAAACTCCATATTATGGATTAAAATTATCTATTAACTGTAATTTATTTCAAATATAATTATTCCATCAGGTTACTATATAAGTAATTCCGGAGTTAACTAAGTCATCGCTCATAACTCGCTAAGTACACACTTAGACAGGTTTCAGACTAGAAGTTTTAATATTGTGACTAGCTCCAACGAACTACGTACCGCGTATTACTAATGTAATTTAATATGTTTTTTTTAATGCCACATTATACAAAAATTAAAATTAAAATTTCGTCCAAAAATTAAAAAATAATTAAGGGTGAACAACCCTTATTACTTAGGGGTATGAAAAATAGAGAGTAGCCGATTTTCAGCCCTACTGAATACGATATAAAATTTGGTAAAAACCGGTAAAGCCGTTTCGGAGGAGTGCGGTAACAAATTTTATATATTAGATAATAATATTCTGGGACATTAACACACACGGTCATCTGGTTCCAAGCTAAGCAGAGCTTGTGTTATAGAAACTAGTCGGTATATACTTAAATTATACTACTTTTTTTTTGTAAATATATACTTAAAGTAGATATACACCCAGACTTACAAACAGACATAATAGTCATACATATATCTGCTTGGATGGAATCGAACTCACGACCTACGGCATAAAAGCAAGTATCTTACCAAACACGCCATGTCATGGGTTCGATTCCCACCCAAGACAAACATTTGTATGATGAATATATTTCTTTGAATCGAAGTCTGGGTGTAAAAGTGTAGTATATACCAGTTATATGGTTTCAATAACACAAGCTCTGCTTAGCTTGGGACCAGATGGCCGTGTGTGTTAATGTCCCAGAATATTTATTTATTTTAAGGCAACTGACTGGTATACCCGGTGAAATTGAGCACACGACCGATGACGGTTTAACATGATCTGCAAAGCACTTAATTAACCCGAGACCTCACCTCAAAGACGAAGCAGTTAGACGCTCTTATAAAACGCCAGTCTGAAACCAATCTAGCTCGCTAAGTACACACTTAAGTAGCAATAAAACGAGCAGCGACGTCACAGCTTAATTATTAACTCACACGTGTTAATGACGTCATAAGGGTTAATATTTTATGTTAAAGGTGATATTAATGGGTCGTTCAGTCCAATTATTTTGGTTTAATAATCGCTAGAGGTATTCTCACACTGAGAGTATTCAACTATGATAATATACATACATAAATAGTACTTATGTTTGTATTACTCGAAAGCGTAAGCAGAGGTAACTGTTACTAGCATTTTATCGACTATGTTTAAATTTAATGCTGTTCATAATACAAATTACCAACGTCGTGCTGAAAAGATCCCCATCAAACTTTTGTGTAATATTTTGATAGCTTTTTTATTCTGAATACGCTTGCGCTTGCCCACAACATGCCTGTTGTTAAGCAATGATGTTGTCTACGATGAAACGCGCTTACCCAGTATATAACTATTCACTTATGACTTGAAGACCGGCTATATAGCTATCGGGAAACAGAGATGCCGGTAGCGAATTCTACAATCTAATACCTATTAATTATTATTATTACATAAAGGTGTTTGAAAATTCATTTTTCAACACAGGATTAGAACCCTGGACCTCTCAAACAAATTTATTATTATTATTATTCTTCCATAGGCTGGCGCTTGACTACAACTTGCCTGATATTAAGCAATGATGTAGTCTACGATGGAACGCGCCAGCCCAGTATACCGATTCACTCGTGATTACGAATGATTGTCAGTGAGAAGGTAGCAGTGGAATGAGCCTCCAAGGAAACCTTAAAGGTGTAACAATTCCGACCCACCCTCTCTGCATTGTGTCACCAGACGTCGCACCGGAACACGGCAAGGCCGCTTGGCGGTGCAGCTTTGTCTGGTGGGTGGTCACTAACCACGGCCGAAGCCTACCACCAGTTGATTGTCACCTGATTTGCACCACCCGGGGACCACGTGTGGGGATTCAATTAAAGGTTTACACCCACGGCTGAAGGTGACTCAGCCCCCAAAAACTTTTCCTTTAGCTTTCGGTAAAATAAAGTTTAAATTACTCTGGTTAGGAACACAAAAAGCTAAAGAAAGAGTTTAATTAACCACAAAGAGCTAGCAGTTACAAATTTAAGTAAACTATTTTTCTCTGTTATCGATAAAACAATGCATTACTAACCAAACAACCTTAAAATTGCTTTCGATAAAAAACCCAAACCGGAAACTGGTTGATTTGAAAAGTTCATCGCGAAGCTTTTTTAAAAAAAAATCTTGCAGCTATTAAATGCAGGTGAATCTATAGATAACTAGCTGCCCCAGCGAACTTCGTACCGCTCGTTCTTTAAATTACTAATTTCGCTTTAAAAAAATAGGGGTTGGTGATAGAAAAGTGAAAATTTAGGGTTGTATGTATTTTTAATGCCACATTATACAAAAATAAAAACAAATAATTTCGTCCGAAAATTAAAAAAAATTAAGGACAACCCTTATCACTTAGGGGTATGAATAATAGATAGTATTAGATAGTAGACGATTCTCAGACCTACTGAATACGCATATAAAATTTGATAAAAATCGGTAAAGCCGTTTCAGAGGAGTATGGTAACTAACATTGTGACATGGAAATTTTATATATTAGATACTTTTGTAAGAACATTTTAATTTATCGCAGTCTCGTATTGATCAGCGGTAGCGCAATGCTAGCCGCTTTAAAATATAGGTGTTGAGTTCGATCCTGGGTTGAGTTATCCAAGGTACAGTGGCGTCACACACCTAATAGCACTTAAGATAATGACGTAGCAATCCTGTATTATCTCAGAAATTAACAATCTGCATTTGTTTAAACGAAATCTCAGGGAATTCCTGGAGGGAAGTCCATATGGCACATGACACTATTCTATGTTAATATAATAATAATTATGTAATTTAAATTTGACTTGTATAATTATTGTGTTCAGTGACATTAGGTAACTCTTCTGACATTGTATTTATTATTGACTGAGATTTAATTGTTCTCATCATCTAAATATATGAAAGAAGAAACAGACTGACTGACATATCAACGCAGAGCCCAAACCACTAGGTCTGGAGACTCTAAATTTGGCACATAGGTTCCTTATGGGGTCTAGGGGTGCACTAAGAAAGGATTTTTCAAAACTCACCCTTTAAGCGAGTGAAACGGGGTTCCAAAGTTTGTATGGAGAAACAAGATTAGCGAGATCAATTTCGCGGGCGAAACTGCGGGCGGAAGCTAGTTTATTGTATATATTAATTCTTAACCTCCATTGACATTAATATGTATTACACAGAAAAAAAAAAATTAGACATAATTTGCATGCCCCTGTCCGTGGCAAAACGTGGAGAACACTTTCCCTTACTTTAATGTTAACTACTAAAATGAATCTATCCATGTTTGCAAATAAATATATGATTATGATAGTTTCACCAACTATTAACATGTATATAACCATAGTATTGTCTTGTTCTTCTTATTTCAATGTATATAACCTCCTGACAAGAACATTTTGAAGGACCGGTGTCGCCAGGCATTACAACTCGCCCAGCATGAAAATCTTCACTTTCACATCACTACCATTCCTGATCAGCGGTGGCGTGGCGCTACGAGCCTCGCCTTAGAAATATAAGGTCGCGGGTTCGATCTCTGATCATGTCTACACATTTTTGTGTGAATTGTTTCATCTTCACTACTCAATATTATGAGGAAACCGGCATGTCTAAGATCTAATTATTCGAGGACATGTGATATCCGCCAACCCGAACGTGGCCAGCGTTAGTAGATTAAGGCCGAATCTCTCTCAACTTGTATAATAGCTATGACACTAAAAAGGATTTAGTGTCAAGATAGATGGTTGATACATTTTCACATTAACGACTGATAAATTAAGACTTTTTAAACTCTGTTTTAGCTATAAAGACGAAAAATTATAATCAAAGGTTTATTATTGTTTTTTTAATTATTTTTTTTTATTAAATTTTCAATTGATTAAATTTCAAAGTCGAGGACTATACCACTGGGCCACCGCTGCTCTGCTGTTCATCCTCACATACATTCGTAAAAGAAATATATATCCACGTACGTGTATTAGATATGTATGTGTGGGTAGGTACTTTCCCAGAAACCAATCAAAGCGGCAAGGGACGGCTGGACCTCAATATATCATGGGGCAAAGGTGTCGGACCACTCAACCGCAATTCATTGTTATCTGATTGTGGTGTCATAGGCAATAAATTGAGGGTTACTGTACGTATACTAAGGTACTGTAGATATATTTAGAATCAGTGATGCAGCGGTATTGAATCAGCTTTAATAGTAGCCAGTTTGAACCTAGGTCGTGTTCATATACCTACATGGTGACATCCACCAACTCGCATTTGGCCAGAGTGTGTGAATCAAGGCTTAAACTACGGGCCAGTGGCGTGGTTGGTAAGATACTTGCTTTTCACGCCGCAGGTCGTGGGTTTGATTCCCACCCGACACAAACATTAGTGATGAACATTTGTGTTTGTGTCGAGTCTGGATGTAAATATCTATTATAAGTATTTAAACTATATACCAGTTACCTGGTTTCCATAACACAAGCTCTGCTTAGCTTGGGACCAGATGACCGTGTCTGCTATTGTCCCAGAATAATTTAATTTATTTAAATATAACTCTCTCAATTTGTAAGATAGTTAAGGGAAGACCCGTGTCCATCAGTAATACATTCAAGAGTTATAACTTTATTTTACCTCCCTGACTGATACGTAAAAAAACAGCTAAGCTACTAAGAGAAGTTGGAATAGAATTCTGAAAACTATTGCGGAGAATTAGTTACAACTCTCCATTTCTGAAAGAGTTTGTAAGTAGAATAATAACAATAATATTTCATTTTAAATAATTAATAATTTTTAATTTTTATGTAGGATAATTTTTTTTTACTATAATTTTATTATTAACTGAACCTAATTTTTATTTTTATTTTACTTTTATAATTTGATTGTATTGTTACAATTTTATTTTGTTACTTAATTAAATCTTATATCTTTAAATGAGCAATTGTTGTATATATACTTATATATAATTGGAATCTCGGAATCGGCTAAAACGATTTTCATAAAATTTAGTGTATAGGGGGTTTCGGGGGCGATAAATCGATCTAGCTAGGAATCATTTTTAGAAAATGTCACTTAAAAAAAAATACTGAGCAAAGCTCGGTCATCCAGATATTTATGTTTATGTAAGCTATACGGGCCTAGAGTCTGAAATAAATGGTTTAATTGTTTTTATTACCATTTGGACTTCAGAAATTTTAGTTTGTAATTAAACATAGCCAACACAAAAGAACTATTCTTCTAGTTCTCTAATTAAATTTACCTCCAGCTCTTCAAATCGTTTCAATATAATCCTCAATAAAACTAAATTCAATTCTTTACATTAACATTCGGCCCACGTTCACACTTAGCTGGTTGCAATTAAATTGGTGGGCTCTTGCTGTAATTGATTTTGTGTCGACTGAACATTATTCCGTAGTCTGCTAATAAAATAAAGAGGTTTTGAGGAAATGGAATCTTTCCAAAGTTCAGACCTATTAAAGAAGTAAGCTAGGGTATGTGGTATGTGGGTGATATGCAACTCAGGCTATTCTTTTTTTCACATAATAATTGACCACAACTTGCCTGATGTGAAGCAAATTGTGGTTGAGCGCAAACCTACTATAGAATAAAAAAAAATCCTGATTTAGTAATTATCATAATATAACGTTAAGTCTTTATTACTTAAAGGTGTATGCAGAGGTAAATATTACCCACTTTTCGCCGCTACGTTTAAGTCCTATACGTAATAGGTCGAGCCTATTGCCGTTCATCGGGCGTAATTCCAAATATTGAGCTGCAACTATTATGGATAGACGGTTTAACTCGCGTATCGCCATCTGAGGTACAAAGTAATAAAACATTAATTAAATCTCATAAAGAACCATTTAACCACAGATAAAAGTAATGTAAGAATATTCGTCACTAATATCCATATCGCCTGAATCATCATCACTGTCTGTGCAGCTTGAGGAGTCAGAATCTTGGCGATAGGCGATACGCGAGTTAAACGGTCGGAGTATACCTATCCAAGTCTTTTTACTAGTATCCAACAGCCGTACTCTGTAGGTTACTTCTCCTTCAGTACTGGTCCGATTATTAATAATATTAATACATATTTTTTTTCTTTTACATAGGTATTAAAATTATCAATTTAATTCTTCGACAGGCTGGCGCTTGACTACAACTTGCCTGATATTGAGCAATGATGTAGTCTACAAAGGAACGCGCTAGCCCAGTATACCGATTCACTCGTGATTAGTAATGATTATCGGTGAGAAGGTGGCAATGGAATGAGCCTCCTTAAGGTTAAAAACCTTAAAGGAGCAAGAATTCCGACCCACCCTCTCTGCATGGTGTCACCAGACATCGGACCGGAACTCGGCAAGGCCGCTTGGCGGTGCGGTTTTCTCTGGTGGGTGGTCACTAACCACGACCGAGGCACCGCTAGTCGATTTGTCACTTGATTATCACCAACCGGGGACCACGTGTGGGGATTCAATTAAAGGTGTACACCCACGGACGAAGGTGACTCGCCCACAAAATGCGTTTCTAACTATAAATTTCTAATTTGACTTGAAAGGATCGACCAACTACTAACACGATAAATTCTTGATATCTCTCTAATTAGAGCACATATGCTACCTTATTCCACAGTGATAAAGTTCAAATTTGCATAACACAAATAGAACGGATCAACCCAATACGCTGAACTAACACTATCACTAATAGAAACCAATCTAGCTTCGGAACGATGCGTTACATAAATTACGATGGTTAAATAATCCCGATGAATCTAGGGCTGTGACGTCACAAATCAGCATTTGGGTTTACCCACTTAAGGATCGAATACGATTTCATTCACGTCTTTTCTTTATTCAATTCTGCTGTCTTTGGACCAGTCGCCCTCGAGCAGCACCCGCGAACGAGCTTTACTTTATAATTCCATCCGTTTGGGAACTACAAAGTCGCAGACAGGCATACACATACAGACCAGTCAAACTTATTATCGTTATTGCATCAGGAGATTTTTTTTTAACAAACATCTGACTTCAAATAAAAAAAAACGGACTTCGCATAAACAACTTCCAAACGCAAGTATATTTATTGAAATATATCTACTTTTCAACGGATTCCATCGCGGTTTATTTTAAACATCCTAATTTTAACAGAGAATATGGTTGGAATATACCACCAGGTTGGGACCCAGTGCTTAATTTACTTGTACCAAAACCCAAGCAAAATCAACTCAGAATTCAAGACACTGTGAGCTCAGTTTGCTTAAATCGGAACGCAACTTAAATATTAATGTTTGGAGGTAGTCAGTAATAATTGTGATTAATATTTTTGGACGTCAAATACCTCAGTCCACCTGTGAATATAAAGTCTGGAAAGACTGAAACGTCGGGATCTAAAATCTAAAATAAACCGCGATGGAATCCGTTGAAAAGTAGTTTTATTTCAATGTGTGATATTGGCGTAAATCTAAGACAATACAATGCAAGTTTATTAGGGAAATGACTATTAACAAATTTAAAATAAATATAAAATCTACGTTATGTAAGAAAGCGTATTATAAAATTTCAGACTATCTAAAAAAAAAAGAAAAAAAGCCTACTGAGTTTTTTGGCAGTGTGTCTCAGTAGTAGCCATTCATTCACTGCACGGTAGGAAAAGAAATTGGACTATTTTTAAGTAGACTCGCGTCTCAAAAAAAAAAAAGTATATTTTCATTTTCATTCATTTATTTGTCATTCTTCCCTTGTTAGTTTAGAGCTCGTAGTCAACTAAATATGTTAGTAGTTTTCTAAGCCTTCCAGAAATTCTTGGTTCTGTTTCAGTTTCTTGTTCTCCAAGTACTTCAGGCTCTACTAAGTTATTTTGTTCTGAAAGTAGACATTCATCATTCCTAGCAAATCATTTAACAATAATTACAAGATCCAATAGAAAAAAAAACTTGAGAGGTGTCAAGGGACACCCGGGGTGAACGAAGTTCCTTTCGATTTATTAGTGAAGGAATTGTAATATTTTTTTTTAAGTTATAATAATATTTTTTTAATATTTTTTTTCTATCTCTAGAGAGAGAGAGAGAGAGAGAGACAGACAGATAGACAGACAGAGAAACATGCGCACGCCGCACAGCTTACAATAGCTTCCTATAGCAAAAAGTGTCGTAACAACTTTTCGTAATAATTTTTTCCGTGTAGCCCCCTTTCACAACGCGCGATAAGGAACTTCGTTCCAAAAATATTTTTAAGATTTGACGATCACCCTGTACATTCGCTAACTATCTCGATTGAAATTTTAATTGACGGATATCGCTAGTGCAGATTGAAACTGTGTCAAAATTATAAAAACAAATGCAACCAGCTGCGAGCTGGGGGTAAATTCTGTAAGACATCGCAGCACTGTAAAATCGGTGAAAACTACCCTTTACAAAATGAATCTGACAGGCCGGTGCCGCGGTGGCGTGGTAGGTATGATACTTCAATTTTAAGCCGCAGGTCGTGGCTTCGATTCCGACCCAAGACAAACACTTGAGTGCATAAACATGTCTGTTTGTTCTGAGTCTGGGTGTAATTTATGTATTTTAAGTATGTATTTACAAAGGAAAAGTACCTATATGTAGTATTTTACCAATTAATTGGTTTCCGTAACATATACTGCATAGCTAGGGGCCAGATGACCGTGTATGGTAGTCCCAGAATATTTATTTATTGCTAAAAAAAATTCGGTCTATTGTACTTTTCTAAGCATTTTTTATAAGTAAGAACCATTGCTTAAAGGCCGACCGTTTAACTCGGGTAACGCCATCTGAGGTACAAAGTCATAAAACATTAATTAAATATCTTTAAGAACTATTTACCCACAGATAAAAGCTATCTTATACTGTTAGATAGCCCATTTATTAAGAAAGAATCTAGGCTACTTTTGGTCCCACTTCCGTGCACGTTATAAAATATAGTTCACGTGGGCGGACTCGCAAAAATATACCTACAACTAGCCTCCGCCCACGGGTTCACCCGCCTGGTATTTGGATAAAAAGTAGCTTATGTGTTAATCCAGACCATAATCTATCTCTGTGCTAAATTTTGTCTAATCCGTCTAGTAGTTTTTGGTTGAAAGAATATCAAACATCCATACATTCTTACGAATTTTCGCGTTTATAATATTTGTAGGATATGTCATCAATCTTGAACACCTGAATACGATGAAATAAAGAAGTAACCGTGAGCTTGAATGTTAAATGATAAAAAAATGTTTGTTAAGATTTCCAACGATGTACCAACGTTGCGATATTTTACAAAATAATAGCTAGATCAAACTGAGCACAATTAAGCTGTCGACAGACTGGAATTTTTCAAAATATCGTCTCGTCAGAATTTCCGATAGAATAACTCATTTGAAAACAGATGAATGCCAATTTGACAACTGATTGGTTAACAATTAGGGCTCTTAGACAAATGCACACTGAAGCGATAACGAAAGATCGATAGGACCAGAATTATGGTTGCGATTGACATTCATCTTAGAAATGTCATCTTAAGTCTGCCGTCGACCCGTTGACTCGTCAATGTGATTAATAAGTTGGGGCATCAAATACCTGAGTCCACCCGTGGACATGAAGTCTGAAAAGACTTTGAAACGAATGAATATAAAGAATCACTTTGCCCTACTTGTCTTATGACTCTTTAAGCTATTAGCGGCCCGCCCCAGCTTCGCCCGGGTAGCTTCAGCCCACTCAACAATTTACAAAAAAATGTGATAAATAACCGCTCAACCAATTTTGTGCAAACTTCACATAAACCATTTACTAAATAGTCCGAACAATGCCTTGGTTTGAATAGGTAAGCCCGTTTTTAGTTATAAAAAATACAACGAAAAGTGGCATTGATATTTATATATATACCTATAGATGTCGCCGCCAATACACAGTATCACTAAACACCATAAATCAGTCATACGTACACTCACAATCATTCCACTCATTACATACATACATTTATACATAGGTACATTCACTCACACATTCATTCTAGCGGGCCTCAGCCCACTACGTAACCAACGACCCTATTGAACCAAATTGTCTATTTTGTAGTACATACTTGAATCTTGACGAATATATCTAGTTTCGAGATTCTCCTAGTTTTATTCCTTTTGTTCCCATCACGAACAAGCTTCGTTTACTATTTGTTTACGCCGAGTACCCATGAACATCGCGCGGAACAAGCGCCCGATCTCGGCTCGCAGCTCACTTCATTATCTCACCATCCATATTTAATTTACTTCTTTTAAAATCTACAACTAAGCTATAGGCCGACCGTTTAACTCGCGTATCGCTATCTGAGGAACAAAGTCATAAAACATTAATTAAATCTCTTAGAGAACTATTTAACCACAGATAAAAGTAATGTAAGACTATTCGTCACTAATATCCATATCGCTTGAATCATCATCACTGTCTTGAGGAGTCAGAATCTTGGCGATAGGCGATACGCGAGTTAAACGGTCGGCCTATATTTGTCAAATCTATATTTCTTTTTTCTCTCAAGTTTTTTTATTCTGTGATAGGCTGGCGCTTGACTACAACTTGCCTGAAGTTATGCAATGATGTTGTCTACGATGGAACGCGCCAGCCTAGTATACCGATTCACTCGTGATTACGAATGATTATCGGTGATAAGGTGGCAGTGGAATGAGCCTCCATATGGTTAGAAACCATAAAGGAGCAACAATTCCGACCCACCCCTTCTGCACGGTGTCACCAGACATCGCAACACGGCAAGGCCGCTTGCCTGTGCGGCTTTGTCTGGTGGGTGGTCACTAACCACGGCCGAAGCCTACCACTAGTAGATTGTCACCTGATTAACACCACCCGGGGACGACGTGTGTGGGTATTCAATTGAAGGTGTACACCCACGGACGAAGGTGACTCAGCCCCCTAAAGTTTAACTATTAAATTAAGTATTTCAGTATTAGAGTTTTGTTTGACTGTTCGATCACGAACACTATACCTCCAAAGCAATGTTCTAAATTCTCATTTATTCCATTCACAATTCCCAGAAAAGCCAATAAAACACTTTATCTCTCACTTCAATCCTGTCTCAACTCTTGGCAACTACGATCTGACGACATGTCACTATCCGTCAGCTAATTCGAGTTCTCGATCTCAATCAAACTAATCGCAGCGATAAATACCGAGTATCGATTTGCGAATCGAGTGATTTAATCGAGAATTACACTGGTCATGTTAATTGTAGGCTATTCGAAGTTATTTACGCGTATTCCGAAACGAGGTAATTACGTGGAATAACTCGATTTGTAGTTGACTTAATTGTGTACGTCAAGGTTTACCGTGAAATTTAACAAAATCGGAACCACATTTTGGCGATGTTCGTTTTATTACACCTAAGGTCCTAAAATACTTATATCCATGACCTCGCTAAGTTTCAAATTTCAAACTAATTGCTATATTAGTTTGTATCTTAACCTACTATTATATTATTCTGTACAGAATTTTAAGTAAAAACTAAAAATAAAATGTCAATGACATTAATTAATTAATTAATTAACAATAATATTATTCATTTTAAATTAACATTCGGCAAACTAGTAGAGTAATAAAGTCGGAAATTCTAAGAGCGTCCCATACTTTATTACGTACTGAAAAGTGGCGTCTTTGTAATTCCGACATTGTTAATAACTGCATAGGTAGCTATATTTTATCTTAATTTATAGAGGGTGTTATTTAATTAACCTGTCAAACTTGGCTATCAAAAAAAATAATACAAGAAAAAAATTAAGCGATTTTAATTTTCGAATAAGAAAAACAAAATGAAAAAGTAATTTATCAAAAAAAGAATCCCACGTACTTGCAATGTACTGTCTGGTTCATAAAAAGGATCCAACGGATAGCATAAATAATTTAAACTTACATTGCAAATAGTGGATATCCATAAAATGTTTACATATGTATTAAGCCTGTAATGTTGGGACAATATAATATGTTACAAATAATATAATATATTAAAGTGGGACATTAACACACACGGCCATCTGATCCCAAACTAAGCAGAACTTGTACTATGGAAACCAGATAACTGGTAATTACATTGCATATAATACTTTTCTTTTGTAAATACATACTTAAATATAGATAATTACACACAGACTCAAGACAAATAGTTCATCACAAAATTGCCTGACTTGGGTGGGAATCGAGTGCACGACCTGCAGCTTGAAAAGCAAGTATCTCTCCGACCACGCCACTGGCCCGTCATGATAATACAGGCAGGCATGTTGGACATTATTTTCGACATAATAATAATATGTCAAGTTCGAGATAAATGTCTAAAGGAATAGAATCGGGTTCTTGATGTAACGAAATTCGAAATATTTTGCAGTTTTGTTATTTATTTATTTTTTACCAACGGGACCAAATTTACTAAGGTTTTCCTACATAATGTATTTCTATAAAAATATGGTATCATGAGTAAAGGTCTATGGGGCACAAAATAAGGGCAATTTCGTCCGTGACATAGGTTTATAGCATAAACAAAGGACAATGTTTACTGAAGCCCTTGTTATTAGTATAAAGACACACACACACCAAGCGAAGTTGTGGCAATGTGAATGAAATGTAAAGCTATTTATTCTTAACTCCCGATGAAAAAGAGGATAAGTGTGATAAGTTTCAAGAGGTGTGAATATATATTGTGTATAATATATGTAGGTTTGTTTATGTATAAGTTTCAATATGGTGAAGAAACCGGCATTTCTTAGAACTTTACTTTTTTAACGTAATTATATTTTATTTACCCAATACAAAACATGTTTACATGTGTTACTATGCATATAAGAGCGCCTGGATAACTGAGTTTGGCTGGCTTTTTGGAAATTATATTAAAGGGCTCCGAGTAATATCTCTTCTCACAAAAGATGTAACTTGAAAAAAAAAAGAATAAAAATAGTCATATGGTTTCCAGACCGCCTAATCTTCCACCTGACTTATTGTAATAATTTTCATTGTGGGAATATTTGTCATCATATTCGAATGATTATTCAAGCAGTTTTTTATTACATGAATAAAACGACGTTTACTAAAAATGAAACGTAGCTAGGTCGATCAATTGTCGAATAAACACCTAAATTTAGTGAAATTCTTCGGAGCCGTTTCTGATATTCTGATTATATAGGTACAACAATTGCTTGTTTATAATTCTTATACAGATAACCAAAAAAATGAAAACAAACTAATTGCCTACAACGTATTAAACACTAGCTTACCGCCGCGGCTATACCCGCGTGAACTACATATCATGCCCAGCAATGGGATAAAAAGTAGCCATTAGCCTTTCTCAACAAATGTGCTATCTAACAGTGCAAGAATTTTTCAAATCGGACTAGTAGTTACTGAGATTAGCGCGTTCATACAAACAAACTATTCAGCTTTATAATATTAGTATAGATTGAAATGAATGAATGAAAATACTTTTTTTATATTTTTTGAGACAATGACACGACATCTACCAACCCTCACTTGATAAGTGTATGTAGATTAAGGCCTAAATTTCCTTGGCTTTTAAAATAGGCTTTTAAACCCGGTATCAAACAGTGTGCAAGCGTTGCCAGACGTCCCGATTTTTTTGTATCGGGCGGGGTGTCCCGCACGGGACAGGCTAAATCCCACATTTCAGGGATAACTTGGCCGTGCGTGCAGCGGGCTGAAGAAGCGTGCTTTGGGGCACAGCAAGTGCGTACTGTCCTAACCGTTCTTTTTTTACTTTGATTTTGTTTTTTTTATTCAGAAGGCGAAGAAGACACAACTAGTACCTGGCTACAGAAAATACATTTTCAACTTATATGTCCACTAGTGACCCACCCCAGCTTCGCACGAGTGCAATGTGTTTCCCTTATAAACCTTCCTCTGCAATCACTCTATCTACTAAAAAAACTGCATCAAAATCCGTTGTTTAGTTTTAAAGATCTAAGCATACATAGGTATGTACATAGGGACAGAAAAAGCGACTTTGTTTTATACTATGTAGTGGTTAAAATACATTTTCAATAGATAGTTTTGCTATGTATTAACATATACATGCATGTACAGACGTCTACACATCAAGCTATACAAACCCAGTATAAGCTGACCTCTCGTTGTACGGACATCCTATACAATGCGAGATCAGCTTATACTGGAAATGTATAGTTTGATGTGAAATGTGTACATATTATTATATCTAAACGTAGTTCAAAACTCAAATACAAAGGTAGATAACTCTAAATAGAAACATCTGATTATTACATTTTTACCTAGGTACTATGTCCCGCTTTCAAAAAGTTTGAAATCTCGACTTGCCAGAAATCTGGCAACGCTCAGTGGAAGACAGGGGTCTTAATTAATTCTACTTTTTTAGTATTTAGGATAATGTCATAAACTCGCAATTTTCACCGTTCTCAGTGTGATCAGTGCTTTATTACAGGCGTAAGTAAATTAATGAGAATTCCGTATATTGTATCTAACCATTTGGAATAATGTTAATGATAACATCCCCTATTCATTAATTTAATGACCTATAAAATTCGATGGCGCAATATTATATCGTGGGAGCGTAAAAATAAAGCTTTTTTTTATTCTGTAATTAGCTTGCGCTTGACCATAACTTGCCTGTTGTTAAGCAATGATGCAGAATGTAAATGATATTTACTTCTGCTTACTTCAGGTAGCAGCTTACTGCTTACTGCAGCGGTGGCGCAGCGATACGGGCCTCGCCTTAGATTTATAAGATCGCGGGTTCGATTCCCAGTCGTAGTCCCAGTAAATATAGATAATTACAACCAAGACAAACAGACATGTTCATCACACAAATGTCTGACTTGGGTGGGAATCGAACCCACGTTCTGCGGCGTTAAAAGCAAGTATCTTACCTACCACACCACCGCTGGCGCGGCCCGTCATGAAAGCTTCAAAGCTGAGGTAGGCTAGCCTGTCTATCCCAATGCTAGGCATTATATAAAACTAGCTTCCGCCCGCGGCTTCGCCCGCAAAATTGATCTCACTAAACTTGTTTCTCCATACAAACTTTGGAACCCCGTTTCACCCCTTAAAGGGTGAGTTTTGAAAAATCCTTTCTCAGTGCACTCCTAGACCCCATAAGGAACCTATGTACCAAATTTAGAGTCTCCAGACCCAGCGGTTTGGGCTCTGCGTTGTTATGTCAGTCAGTCAGTCAGTTTCTTCTTTTATATATTTAGATAAGCTTGTGCTTGACCACAACTCTTGACCACAACTTGTCTGTTGTAAAGCAATGATGCCAAATGTGAATGATATATGCATACCAGTTTGGGGCGGCGCCGCCAAAACAAGCTTTTTACGGGTCGAGAGAGCACAGAGAGCAATAATAAAAGTTATGATGCGTAAACCATTCCGATACCACACTAATGAACTATATCAGGAATGTAAAATCCTCACAGTTCGCCAACTTTATGTTCTTCGGTCTACTCTTAGAAGACATAGTAGCATCCCTCGATCAAACCCCAGCAGGCGCACTAACTATCCCACAAGCACCAAGCATAAAACCATCTTTGCAAAACGCCAATATTACGTTCTAAGTTTACACATATATCAACAACTACACAAAAAACTAAATTTAATGGATCTGAACAAACACAACCTAAAAACTAAAGTAACAACATGGCTTCTTAACCAAGACTACGCTCAAACAGAATCGCTACTAGCATACATCACCTGATGCTACAAACAGTCTACACTCGTCGTCAACTAACACACACACACACACACACATACACAGATACACATACACACACAGCCACTCATACATACAACACAACCAAACTTTAACTAGTTACACATATCGGCCCACTTTTCATACCACTAAGTGACACGGTCCACAACAACAACCATATGATAATATTATTATTATTATTAAAAATATGTAACTTGCCGAATCACAGTCTCTTAAAATACAGGCACAGCCTAGCTTAAGAGACTGGGACATAATATTGCGCAGTATTGTTTTCGTTACGCTATGTAATATTAGGTTAAGTACATTGTATAACTTCAGTCAATAAAACATTATTATTATTATTATTATTATTATAAAAAAAAAAAAAAAATATTTACTTCTGCTTACATCAGATTACTTACTGCAGGGGTGGCGCAGGGATATAGGCCTCGCCTTAGATTTATAAGGTCGCGGGTTCGATTCCCAGTCGTGTCATTGTGTGAACTGTAACATCGCCGCTGCTCAATAACGGTGAAGGAAACCAGCATGTCTTTTTATCCTAATGCTAGGCATAATATAAAATATATATCACGCGGGTAAAGCCGTCGGTAGAAAGCCAGTAAAAAGTTAAATTTAATCAAAAATCTATCGTCTAATAGATTACATAACACGGCTCTCACAAAACTGGCTCAAACTGAAACGCAAACCTAATAAGATTTACGGCTCAAATTCTTTAAACTCGTTTGAGCCACGAAGTTGAAAAACTTAGTTCCACCGCTGAAATTCCCAAATGGCGCGACTTTTTAATAAATCATCATAACTGTGGTATTTAAAATTCTATGGAAAAGTTCTTGTACAGTCAGCGTCAGAAATGTGTCCTAATTTTTTAATATTGATCAGCCGTCCATATAGTAACGCTGACCATTTTAATGTTAGGTAAGTATTATGTAGTAGAACAGTGGTGGCGCAGCGGTATGGGCTTCGCCTTTGAAATATAAGGTCACAGGTTCGAACCCCGTTCGTCTCCACACATTTTTGTGAGAATTATTTCATAGAAACTGATTAAAATAAAACTACTTTTTAACGGATTTTATCGCGGTTTATTTTAGATTTTAGATCCCGACGTTTCAAAATCTTTTCAGACTTCATGTTCACGGGTGGACTGAGGTATTTGACGTCCAAAAATATTTAATATTTATTTCAATGTGTGATATTCGCGTAAATCCAAGACAATATCATGGAAAATGCTCAATATTGGTGAAGGAATACATCGTGAAACCAGCATGTCTAAGAATTAATCATTCGAGGACATTTGAGACAGTGTGTGTGGACTAAGGCCTTAAACTCTCTCAACTCTTGTGATAATTGAGAGAAGACCTGTGCCTAACAAAAGGGATACTAAAAAGGGTTGAAGTGATGTAGTAGAAAGAAAAATGTCAAACGTATTAAAAATATTGTTGCCTTGCCTACTTATTATATTACTAGCAATCCGCTCGTGGCTCTGTTCGTGTAAACTACATTATAGACATACCCAGCAGTGAGATAAAAAGCTTTAGCCTACCTCACTAAATGGGCTATCTAACAGTGAAAGAATTTTCTAAATCGGACTAATATTCTCTGAGATTAGAGTGTTTAACAAAACAAATTCCTTAGATTCTATAACATTAGTATAGATAACATAGATAATTGATAGATTTGCTTTCAGAATACGGGGCGATTGAAGCATTTTAATTGAAAGGGGCAAGTTCCACGGGGCGAGCGGAGCCTACACCAATATTTGTTTGTCGATTTATTTAGTTCTTTAATAAAAATATTAAAAAGCCTTAAAAAAAATAAAAAAAAATATTCAAATGATTCTGAACTAGTGAGTAAAAATTGTCTAAACAATGATAATAATTAATTGGTCAAGGTTATTAAGTAAATAAATTTAGATGAATACTATTCACGCCTTAACACTTTTATCGCTAACTGTACCAACGAAATGTAAAAATATTTAACTTTTTACAGTACTTACAATGTAATTTTGATGTATGAAGACATAATTATTTCAGACTATGCAACAGGGACTTCGTATAAAAATCGTATAGCGTAATATTCTTTCTTTTAAATAAATAATAAATAAATAAATATTCTGGGACATTAACACACACGGTCATCTGGTCCCAAGCTAAGCAGAACTTCTGTTATGGAAACCAGATAACTGGTTTAAACTATACATATAATACTTTTCTTTTGTCAATATATACTTATAAATATAATAGATACCTACTTACACCCAGACTCGACATAAACACAAATGTTCCTCACTAATGTATGTCTCGGGGGGGAATCGAACCCACGACCTGCGGCGTGAGAAGCAAGTATCTTTCCGACCACGCCACCGGCCCGTCTCTTAGGACTATTTAGAATTCGCTTTTACCCGTTGTCACTATTCAGAATAGTGACAACGGGTAAAATATTATTCAATCGATATTATAATCCTGATCCATTCTGCTTAGCTATCGTACTGTGACTAAGTGCGTAATCTAATCTTCAAATTCACTAGATTCTACAATAAATTGAGATAAAATCCGTTATAAAATAGTGTGTATTTCAAGTTGTGAAATCAACCGGTGGTAGAGATAGACCGTTTAACTCGCGTATCGCCATCTAAGGTACAAAGTCATAAAACATTAATTAAATCTCATAAAGAACTATTTAACCACAGATAAAAGTAATGTAAGACTATTCGTCACTAATATCCACATCGCTTGAATCATCATCACTGTCTGTGCAGCTTGAGGAGTCAGAATCTTGGCGATAGGCGATACGCGAGTTAAACGGTCTATCTATAGTGACCAACCACCAGACAAAGTTGCACCGCCTAGCGGCTTTGCCGTGTTCCGGCGAGATGTCTGGTGACACCATTTAAGAAGGAGGGTCGAGATTGTTGCTCCTTTATGGTTTCTAATCGTATAGAGCCTCATCCCACTGCCACCTTCTAACCGAAAATCATTCGTTATCGCGAGTGAATTGGTATATTGGCAAGCGCGTCCCATCGTAGACTACCTCATTGCTTAACATCAGGCAAGTTGTAGTCAAGAGCAAGCCTATTTCAAAATAGAAAAATAGGAAGTAATTATTTTAAAGGTACTTTGAGAATCTCAGTTGCAGCTTGAAGTTTAGAATTGTGCCCGATGAACGGCAATAGATTGCCTTCATTACGTATAAGACCTAAACTTAGCCGGCTAAAAGTGGGTGATATTTACCTCTACTTACACCTTCGAATAATACAGTACAAAAATACATATTTTTTATTCTGCGATAGGCTGGCGCTTGACTACAACTTGCCTGATGTTAAACAATGATGAAGTCTACGACGAAACGCGCCAGCCTAGTATACCGATTCACTCGTGATTACGAATGATTATCTGTGAGAAGGTGGCAGTGGAATGAGCCTCCATATGGTTAGAAACTTTAAAGGAGCAACAATTCCGACCCACTCTCTCTGCATGGTGTCACCAGACATCGCACCGGAACATGGCAAAGGCCGCTTGGCGGTGTGGCTTTGTCTCGTGAGTGGTCACTAACCAAGGCCGAAGCATTCCACCAGTTGATTATCACCTGATTTGCACCACCCGGGGACTACGTGTGGGGATTCAATTAAAGGTATACACCCACGGACGTAGGTGACTCAGTCAAAACACACAAAACACCTATTAAATCTACACTGATTTTGATAGAACTAAAGCCAAAACGACAATTAAATCTTTCGCAAACACAATAACGAGTACTAAATCAACAATGACGGATAATATTGACACTATAATTAACGGTAATGGCTGTTTACCAGCTAAGAACCGGTTTAGGAGCTGGTCATAAAATCCGGAGCTGAACACAAACGTAAATATTTGGAAAACTAGCTTTTAATGCTAGACTATAGAACACAGCGGGAAGCGGGGCGTATAGCGATTTTTTCGCATTATCTACATAGATCAGTACTTGCTACCAGACAGTACCTATTTATACTTTTCGCATAGCTCACGTACGTAGAAATTATTATCCAGATATAGTGCCAGGTATGTGTTACCAGGCTGGTGCTAAATGAGCTGTACTCACTGACGGCAGCTTACGTAATTAGCTTTCTTTGTAAGGACTTAACCTACCATGATGGCATGAGTTGCAGTGGCGGGTTTGCGATGGTAGTACCATCGCAAACCCGCCACTGCAACTCATGTAAGTCAGGCAGGGACACCGTGAAAAGACTCGGGATTTGAACCGAGGTTAGTCTGGTGACTACCGGACCCAGACAATACGTCACTAAAAAATTACCCGCCGTGTTGTAACATGAATATATCTTAACTGACTGGTCGTTACCATTTACTGATTTTACTCTTGCTAACCATCAGGTAAATTAATAGATAAAGGTGCTATAAGACGAATCTATGTAATCTTAAACTGAACATCATCATTATCATCAGCCTATTTTAGTCCCAAGCTGGATATAGGCCTATTCTAAAGCACGCCTTAGAGCACGATCCACGGCTACTTTCATCCAGCTCTTACCTTTGCACAGATCGTCACTCCACCTAGTCTGAGAGCGTCCTACGCTACGTTTGCCAATCCGTGTTCTCCACTCAAAAACTCGTTTACTCCAACGGTTGTCGGTTCTGCTACTGCTACTTCAGCTTACTACTCCTGTGAGCTATGTCGATTACTCTGGTTTGCTGTCGGATCACTTCACTGCGTATTGAACCTTCAGAGAAACTCCGAATATAGCCCTTTCCATAGCTCGCTGAGCGACTTAGTATATGTACTAGTCCTATTATGAGTGTCCACGTTAAACTGAACATAGGCCTCTCCTAAAGCAGCTCCTGAGCTGTTTTAGCTCTTATTGCCTTGCAGAGAACATCACTTGTTCACGCTATCTTTATTTCTAAATATGTCTGAAGATGAAATTTGTGCGACCGCACAAATTTATTTATAATTCGCTTGTCGCGTCGCCCATCGCTGTTTCGTGGCCAGACCATTAAAGTATCGAGTTCCTGTTTACCAGTCAAATACAGGATGTCCCCATACTCCGGGCTAAATGTACCTACCTACCAGTGGCGAAGGGAAATTTGAAAAAGGGAAGACGGATAAAATTATATGACAAGTATTTCTTGGTTACCTACTTTCAAACTTACTAAGAAGTATGTAACAAATTTTTGTTGCTATTTAAAACTTTCAGGCGTTACATATTATTTACTTTAGTACGTTAAATTGACCAGTTTCTACAGGGAAGCAAGTGGGAATCGTGTTAGACTCTTCACAAATGCTACCTACTATAGATGGGTACCAAATTACAAAGATACTGTAAAAAAAATTAATGTGGTGTCGTGGGACACCAGGTAGGAACGAAGTTCCTTCGGCTAATAAAGAAAGAGGTAGAATGAGAAAGATATTATACACTACTCGCTTGTGTATGCGACTGTCGCGCCTGCGCACGTCTCATTTAACAGTTTTATTCCACGCACTCTTTTCCACGGATTTTTTCTTACGGTTTTACTATCACATTTTTTTCAGTTCGGTCGCGCAACAAAATCCCTATCCCCTCCAAGCCTGCCGTAAGAAATTTCGTTCCAAAATGTGTGTATTTGCTAAGTTTGATTACAAAAAGAGGCTAAAAATAGTGATTATCTTATTCCTACTAAACTTATATACCTATGGTTAATTAACCCTTTTTAGTATCCAACAGCTAGGCACAGATCTTGTCTTAACTATCTAACTTGAGAGACTATCTACTAGACTCATCATTCATTCGACAGGCCGGTGGCGTTGTCGGTAAGATACTTGCTTTACACGCTGCAGATCGTGGGTTCGATTCCCACTAGAGACAGACATTTGTTTAAATATGTCTGTTTGTCTTGTGTCTGGGTGTAATTATCTATATTTAAGTATTTATTTACAAAAGAAAAGTATTATATGTAGTATATTACCAGTTATCTGGTTTCCATAGTACAAGCTCTGCTTAGTTTGGGATGAGATGACCGTGTGTGTTAGTGTCCCCAATGTGTGAAAAGAAATTGGACAATTTTTTACTCGCGCCTCAAAATAAATAAAGCATATTTTGATTTTGATTCATTTTGATTTTGACTATTTACTATCTACTAGAGAACTATCTACTAAAATTGAGAGAGTTTAGGGCTTAATCCACACACGCTGACCAAGTGCAGGTTGGTTGATGTGACATATCCTCGATTCATTACTTTTCAGACATGTCAGTCTCCTTACGATATTTTCCTTTACGGATAT
Source organism: Meganola albula (assembly GCA_936450015.1). Lineage (NCBI taxonomy): Eukaryota > Metazoa > Arthropoda > Insecta > Lepidoptera > Nolidae > Meganola > Meganola albula. Next base: position 1,945,867 of record OW388155.1, on the reverse strand, counting down.
TGAGAAGCGGCAATAAAAACATTTCTCACAAAGATATATGCGCACGACTGAAAATCGAACCCGTGACGTATTTCAAAGATGATCGATACCACTGCGCCTACGCTTCGTATTTTCTTAACATAGTATAATATGAAGTAGCATACTCTGTTTGTTCACGATAAACTCGAAAACTACAGATCCGATGTTATTGAAATTTTCACCAAAAGAAAAACTAATTCACGAGGAAGGTTTAAATGTATACGGTCACTAGTACCTACACAAAACTTTTAACGTAATTAAAGTAGTTGAAATTCCCTGTTCTTTTTAATTTTGTTTTTTATAGGCTGGCGCTTGACTACAACATGCCTGATGTAGTCTACGATGGAACGCACCAGCTTAATATACCGATTCACTCGTGATTACGAATGATTATCGGTGAGAAGGTAGCAGTGGAATGAGCCTCCAAGGAAACCTTAAAGGTGTAACAATTTCGACCCACCCTCTCTGCATTGTGTCACCAGACGTCGCACCGGAACACGGCAAGGCCGCTTGGCGGTGCAGCTTTGTCTGGTGGGTGGTCACTTAACACGGCCGAAGCCTACACCTGATTTGCACCACCCGGGGACCACGTGTGGGGATTCAATTAAAGGTTTACACCCACGGCCGAAGGTGACTCAGCCCCCAAAACCTTTTCCTTTAGCTTTCGGTAAAATAAAGTTTAAGTTACAATTAAGTAATTTAAATATTATCAAACTGAAAAGAAAATGTAATAAAAAACCTTAGTATAGCCTAAACTTAACCGCGTACAAAAACTTCGTACTATCATAACCATTATTAAATTTTTATGTAACGACACAATCGACCGCAATCCTGTACACTGGGCGCTAGAAAGAGTTAATATTTCAACAGCACACACAAAACCGGCAGTAGTCTAGATCCAAGTTTTAATTTGCTTAAAGTTGTTACAAGTTGGAACGGGTCCCTAGTTGGGCGCCAAATTAGGTTCAGCACAGATTCAAGTATAAAAGTACCGTTACATTATTCTTCTGATAGTTTAATTTGTTTCGTTTGAGACGTTTTTTGTTTCAGATTTAAATTTAAAATCCAAGGTTTTTTTTTATACTTTTCGATTGCCACATAATCTCAACTATTGGTCCGATTTAATAAAAATGAACTTTTAGTTCGCCTCTTTTTTAGTAGTTCACGCGGGCGGAGCCGTAGCGGAAAGTTAATTCTCAGTAAACTTTGGCAATAAATGTTTACAACCAGACTCGATACAAACAGACATTTTCATTACACAAAAGTTTGTCTCGGCTGGGAATCGAACCCACGACCTGCGGCGTGAAAAGCAAGCATCTAACCGACCACGCCACCGACCCGTCAAATAGAAAGAGAAAAGAAAGAAAGAAAAACATTTATTTGACAAAGACAGGACACACAAAATCAGAAAAAGAAACACATAGAAAGAGAAAACAAAACATAAAAAGAAGCTGTAAAAGAAGAAAAAAAACTATCCATCAGTGTCAAACATGGACATTGCTCAGTAAACGCTGTGAGTGCCTATTAGAGGCGACCCACAGCACTGATTTTCAGCAATGTCCATATTCCCACAGCGTGACGCCAGACGCCAAGGTTGCCAAAAGATCAAACCTGCATAATTTGTTTGTGAAATAAAAAACATTTATTAAGAAAAAAAAATGAAAATATTATTATGAAATAAAAGACGAACAAAAATATAATACATTCACATCAAAATTAAAACAAAAAAACCTGATAAATAAATGTTATTACAATATAGAAGAATACTTAAACGACAATTTTAAAAAGTATATATTTATAGTATATAATAAGTTAGCGCTATTCCTCCTCTCTCCTACTTTTGCTTGTGCCGGACAGGGTCCATAATTGTCTCTTAAATAATTTTTAACACCTTTTTAACATTATGATTTGCAATAAATATTGAGTATTGAGTATTGAGTATTGAGTATTGATTATTGAGTATAAATACAGGCGTTTGTGTAAAAAGGGTGTTAATAACTAAACCGCATATTTAATCAGAACCGATGAACAAAAACGGAGTCCAACGCAATGCATCAGGGACCTCTTAAAACTGCTGAATGGCACATTATCGATGAGTTATATCACTATCCACCATCAGGTGGTTTTAATAGCCCATTCAATAATAAAAATATTATCCCGAACTGATAATGGTAAAAGGAAAGTTTTGTTTGTGAACGGTTTTAAGTAAAATACCGATTTAATATTACTTTAGGTTTAAACTACATAAATATTCACTTCACTTCAGTTAAACCCTTTTTAGTGTCCCACTGCTGGGCACGGGTCTTCTCTCAACTATCTTACTAGTTGAGAGAGTTTAGGCCTTAATCCACACACGCTGACCGAGTGCGGTTTGGTGGATGGCACATGTATTCAAATGGTTATTTCTTACTACAAGCCAGTTTCCTCAGATGTTTTCTTTCACGAATTGAGCAATAGCCATGAAATCCACTCAAAGATGTGTGGGCATGACTGGGATCAAACCCGTGACCGTATATTTCAATGGTGAGGCCAAAACCTCTGCTTAATCGCTGCTCTTCTTTATTTGAATGTCTGGACACTAACATTTGGCTTCACAATTTTCTTCTCCCTAAATTTTCTATTATTATTTTTTAAATAATTTTTTTGTATTAAACATAAAATTCATTATTTTTATTGAAGTCGCAAACTAAGTCGTAATTACAAAGATTACCTTCAACAAAAAAAATAAGTACCTACTTAAAAAACTTACCGAATTTTGACTTCTTTCGACTGCCATTCGCTGTGTTTGTCGAAGCTAATGAGAATCGCCGCGATTTCCTGTAACAATAAAGTACAAGGTTGTTAGAATTCTTATAAATCCAACGACACGACCGATCGCATCGTCTCATTTAGTTTTGATACACGACATATTCTCGTCACGTTTTCAAATTTTGTCACACGACAAGTTTAGTGCGAATAATAATTGGTCATATTTTTACATGGTACCTAAATTGAATAAAAATCATTACAAAAGAGTAAAGATACCTTCATAGGTAATTTAAATTGAAAAGAATTGTTTTATCGCAATTGCTCAATATCGGTGAAGGAAAACATCGTGATGAAACCGGCATGTCCAAGAAATAACTATTCAAAGACCCGCACTTCACTAGGGTGTTTAGATTAATGCCTAATCTCTCTAAACTCTTTTGAGGGAAAACCGTGCCCTTGTTTGTTACTTTCATTGACGGGCCAGGGTGGCGTGGTCGGTAAGATACTTGCTTTTCACGCCGCAGGTCGTGGGTTCGATTCCCACCCGAGACAAACGTTAGTGATGAACATTTGTGTTTGTGTCGAGTCTGGGTGTAAATATCTAATATAAGTATAAATTTACAAAAGAAAAGTATTATATGAATAGTATATACCAGTTATCTGGTTTCCATAACACAAGCTCTGCTTAGCTTGGGACCAGATGATCGTGTGTGTTGATGTCCCGGAATATTTTTTATTTTTTTATTTTCAATACTTTTTTTTAACTTTTAAAATTGATGTTCACTTTGAGGCAGATTATAGTATATTTTAGGAGAGGCTTATGTCCAGCTGTGGACGTAAATATAGCATACAAAAGTACCCTACCATAGAATAAAAAAATCTGAACAAGGTCAAAAGATTAATATCTGGTATGAGATTTTTTACAAAATCACTTAATTACGTTATCAGCGGCATGTCACCACGGATCCCCTTTCATTCGCTATCATTAATCATTCAATGAACTGATCCAACGCCAAAACCATTCACTCGTTCAATATACTCTTTTATGAAGTATTTTCATTGAAGCTCAAAACGATATTTAATAAATCTGTGTTAAGGTCACAAAATATATTTAGCTAAACTTAATGATTCTTAGTATTATTTCTTCGTATTTAGTTTCTCCTGCGGCCTGTCTAAGCTGAATAGCCAATCACGCAGGAGATATTACAGCCTGTCAAATCTAAGACGTACTGTTTGACAGTTCTAAACGTAGTACATTTAGAATTTTATTTTTTGTATGAAAATTGTTTATGTTATGTTAATATAAAAATAGCTTCATAATTCAATTATTTTACAGGAAAGCTAATAAAAATAGTGTGAATTACGCCTCTATAAAGCTAATTTAATAGAAAGCAGTGAAACGTCAAACGCTACTTCTTAGGTTTGATGTACTGTAGTTATAGTGCGCAAAGAATACGCACTAAAAATTAGACGCGGTAAAATAGTCGCTATGTAAAGAACGTTAAAATTTAAATTTCAAGTTCACAAAAGAAGAGTGCTAAATTGTGGAATTCGCTGCCAGCATCTATGTCTCCCGATAGCTATAATCTCTGTCTTCAAGTCACGAGTGAATCGGTATTTATTAGGTAAGCGCGTTCCATCGTAGACTACATCATTGCTTTAGTATTTGATTATGGATTCGACAAGCGCATTCTCTATTCCCTTTACTCTAACCTTTATTTATAAACGTCTTATAAGCTCATTACAGGTTTATAATTCGTTTATCTCAATATTGGTGAAAGAAAACATCGTGAGGAAACCGACATGTCCAAGAACTATCCACCAATCCGCACTTAGCCAGGGTGTTTGGATTAAGGCCTAAACTCTCTCAACTCGTAAGATAGTTGAGGGAAGACCCGGGCCCAGCAGGACACTAAAAAGGGTTGAAGTGAAGTGAAGTATTAGATGCTTCTACACGTGCATATTACGAACGGACCGTCTATGTATATAAATATAAAACAAAGATTTGTTAGTGTACGAAATACAACATAAAAAATGGACATGTGTCTCGTTACAAATAGGAAACATGTATCAGTTGTCTCTTATCGGTTGAAATTTTGGTTCTTTTAGTAAAATTCGAACAATAACATTGCAATAAGGCATCGACCAGTACTGAAGGAGAAGTAACCTACAGAGTACGACTGTTGGATACTAGTAAAAAGACTTGGATAGGTATAGGCCGACAGTTTAACTCGCGTATCGCCTATCGCCATGATTCTGACTCCTCAAGCTGCACAGACCGTGATGATGATTCAAGCGATATGGATATTAGTAACGAATAGTCTTACATTACTTTTATCTGTGGTTAAATAGTTCTTTAAGAGATTTAATTAATGTTTTATGAGTTTGTACCTCAGATGGCGATTTTAAACGGTCGGCTTATATGTAAGTATATTGCTAAAAGTGACTTTATGCTAGAGAAATGAGAATGGTTAGAATGAAACTAGAACTAATGCAGCCGGTTTGCTGTCGGATTATGCAATGTCGCGCATGGTATCGTGCGCGGCTAAGTAAAGTCGCTGAGTTGCTAGATCAACAAATCAGTGTTCGATCGTATTGTATGAAACAAGTACTTCACCAAGATTTTCCGTCTAGCCCCCTTTCACAACGCGCGATAAGGAACTTCGTTCCAAAAAGACTTGTATTTTTGTTCTATCATAGAAATGAAACAATATTTAGATATAACCCTAAAGTTTCGGAGTGGGAGTGTGTTACTTCATACAAAATTATGAAACCTACGCGTGTCTTCATTCGAGATTTCGCTTGGACGTATCGCCTTAATCTTCAATCACACAAAAAAAGAAAAATACTTGTCCAATATTTCGAATTTATCTATTTAACGGACAAAACCAAAAAAATCTTCATCTTTATTGATAAATATTGCTTTGTACTCTTTTGACTACTAGGCCTGGAGTACTACGTATATTTGCTTCCAGTTTTGCAAGCTTTTATTCACATTGCAATGTAAAATACATACGGTGACGGACCAGTGGCGTGGTCGGTAAGATACTTGCTTTTCACGCCGCAGGTCGTGGGTTCGATTCCCACCCGAGACAAACATTTGTGATGAACATTTGTGTTTGTGTTGAGTCTTGGTGTAAATATCTATTATAAGTATATATTTACAAAAAAAAGTATTATATGTATAGTATATACCAGTTATCTGGTTTCCATAACACAAGCTCTGCTTAGCTTGGGACCAGATAACCGTGTGTGTTAATGTCCCAGAATATTTATAAAAAGAATATTTATACATATAGTTAGGGTGGAATATTACTAAATTTTGAAGCAGATATTATTATGGCAGCTGAAATTTGGTATGCACGTTTAGTTTGGATAACTTGGCATGGTTAACTCTGTGACGTCATTCTAAACCCAACATGGAGAAATACTCAAGCTGACGGACTAATTATTTTAAATACACCCCTACAATAGAGGTATCAAATAAAAGAGCTTGCTGGGACAACTCGACTTCTTAGTTTGTTAGTATTGTCTTAGATTTACGCGAATATCACACATTGAAATAAAACTACTTTTTAACGGATTTTATCGCGGTTCATTTTAGATTTTAGATCCCGACGTTTCAAAGTCTTTTCAGACTTCATATTCACGGGTGGACTGAGGTATTTGACGTCCATAAATATTAATCAATGCAACTTAAATATTAATGTTTGAAGGTAGTCAGTAAATTGTGATTAATATTTTTGGACGTCAAATACCTCAGTCCACCCGTGAACATGAAGACTGAAAAGACTTTGAAACGTCGGGATCTAAAATCTAAAATAAACCGCGATAAAATCCGTTAAAAAGTAGTTTTATTTCTTAGTTTGTTTTCAAAAAACCCATTTTTACAGGAAAAGTTATTATAAGACATGAAAAATTTATATTCTAAAATTTGTTATAAAACTGCTTCATCTGTTTCAAAAACACAATCAGTTAAGTTAAACAAGACGTTCTTTCCTAACGAAGTCACTGACTTGAAATGGAATTTCCCCGTTTTCGAATACATCGCGATTCTTTTAAATGTTTGCCTTCGACAGTAAAAAATCGCTGGACTCCGGCAGAACGCCAAGAAAGGCACATAAAATTGCCAGACTAGAGCCCAACTTAACTAACACTTAATCAAATGTTTAACAAGTAAACGCTCGGTTTGTGTATTGAATTAGCTAAATATAATTACCCTTATTTATAAACTAAAAGTAAGCCGAAAATCTAATCATGTTTTGTATTTTTTTCATAATATACTTCGACATTCATCATCAGCCTATTCTAGTCCACTGCTGGACATAGGTCTCTCCTAGAACACGCCACTGAGGACCATCCGCGGCTACTCTCACCCAGCTCTAACCAGCCACCTTGCAAAGATCGTCACTCCACCTAGTCTGAGGGCGTCCTACGCTACGTTTGCCAATCCGTGGTCTCCACTCAAGAACTTCGACATGATTCAGTTTAAAATAATAGGTGAATATGTTGAGATAAAAATAACTATGTTAGTATATGGTAACAGAATTCTAAACTTAATGTGGAAAAGTGCACCAAAAGTGAGTTTTCTAATCTTACAATCTCAATCTCTTATAAACACACTTCTGTAACACTTTCATGCAATTGGCTAGCATGAAAGGGAAGTTGCTACATGTTTTCAGAGGGCCTCACGCACGTATCCAAAAACATTTACCTGCTCTCAGACTATTTACACACTAGACTTGTTAAGGTTTTCTATTAATGATTAGGTATAAAAATTAATATTTAAATTTAGTATTTTTTTCACTTTTAGAATAAGTCATCATCATCATCATCATCAGCCTAGAGACGCCCCGACTTGAGTTATCTAAATATATAAAAGAAGAAACTGACTGAATATATGACACAGCGCAGAGCCCAAACCGCTGGGTCTGGAGACTCCCAATTTGGGACATAGGTTCTTTATGGGGTCTAGGGGTGCACTAAAAAAGGATTTTTCAAAACTCACCCTTTAAGGGGGTGAAACGGGGTTCCAAAGTTTGTATAGAGAAACAAGATTAGTGAGATCAATTTCGCGGGCAAAGCCGCGGGCGGAAGCTAGTTATAGTATATAGTTTTGGACAAAAAATTTTGAATACCTAATTTCATGATTAGATTGTAAACAGTCGGTTTAAAATATGGGGAAGTCTTAGATTCTACACGCCAATATCTAGATTTTGATTGGACTGACGCAGACTTCTTGCTGAAATGTTTTCGTCCGTTAAACACAATTTCGCTGGTATTTTTATTGAAACACTAGCGGTTTCTAATGATTCGCTTTGGGTGCAATGTTGTTGATGTACTCCTGACAAGACAAGAAAAAATTATGGAAATTTTTACTGATTTTTCAGGTAATTTTAAAGGGGTAAGAAGATTTTGGGATTCTCTTCTCCCGCCGTGAAGTTACCTTGTTGTGTAAATTGTCTTCCTTTATACAATCTACAAAATGAGCGCGATTTTAAACCAACTCTAAAAAGGTTTTGTGGTCTTAGTATGAATGTTTTTTTGGGTATAATTTTGTCATACATTTGCTGACGGATTTGTAAAATTCGAAATCAATTACTTTTGATGTTGAAACTTACAATTTTCTCTTTCCAATATATTGTGTCACTAGCTTCCGCCCGCGGCTTCGTCCGCGAAATTGGCTCACTAATCTTGTTTCTCCATACAAACTTTGGAACCCCGTTTTACCCCCTTAAGGGTGAGTTTTTGATAATCCTTTCTTAGTGCACCCCTAGACCCCTTAAGGAACCTATGTGACAAATTTAGAGTCTCCAGACCAGTTGATATGTCAGTCAGTCAGATTCTTCTTTTATATATTTAGATTATGACATAAAACTGGACACTGAAGACACAACTAGATATTTTTGTCATCTTTAACATAATCCTAATATTATTCGCTCGAGAGTAGACGCGTGCAACAGCTAGTAGGTAAATCGTAAACATGGAAACGTTTATTAGCGATACCAATTTGTTTACACTTCAATACTAAAACAATAATGGAACACCTGCGGCATTCCTTTTTTTCAACCTCATCGACCTTTTTTGTGTCGAATTATTCTCTGAAAGAGGGAACACGGCAGATGTTGCCGAAGGGAATAAATTTTATTATTTATTTGTTGACCACCCTCATAAAACCCGTAGGCCTAAAGGTGAAAGTGGAATTGGAATTTCATCGTATGTGCCTCTTGGTGGTCCAGTGGAAAACCGAGGTCCTAGGTTTTGAACCCCGGGTCGAACAAAAAACTATTCTATTATGCTTAACCGCATCACATCGTAGTAAAAAGTTTTCTTATTTACGACAACGATATGGTCGTACATAATATAATTTTTATAACACGTCATACAGTTAGTATAAATACGACCAATTATGTAAATTGAGTTTCGTATTACAATAATGACTAAAATTATGTTTATAACTCTGTTGCATTTCGTTACTGGATTTAACCGTGAGTATTTTTGCATTATTTGTAACATTAAGTTCTGTTGGTTAATTTATTAATAACCTCATTCATTCCATTGTTGATTTCATAGATATCCAATTGTGCCCACTTGCGCGAAATACTCGGGTCTAATAAATAAATGCCGAGTTTGAAAACTCGGGGTTATCGCATCGCCTCGCCTCTTTCTATATATTTCTGTTTTACGTAACCTTAATTGAAAGTGACATCATTTTCTAATGAAATTATTAGCTCTTTAATTCGCATATTTACAAAAGTATTATACATACGGGCCGGTGGCGTGGTCGGTAAGATACTTGCTTTTCACGCCGCAGGTCGTGGGTTCGATTCCCACCCGAGACAAACATTTGTTTAAATATGTCTGTTTGTCTTGTGTCTGCGTGTAATTATCTATATTTAAGTATATATTTACAAAAGAAAAGTATTATATGTAGTATATTACCAGTTATCTGGTTTCCATAGTACAAGCTCTGCTTAGTTTGGGATCAGATGACCGTGTGTGTTAATGTCCCATTATATTATTATTATTATTATTACATAACAATTAGCTTAGAAATAGCGACTAGTATGCTGAGACTTATGCATATGAATTGTTTACTTACATTTATTACCATCACTAGTAATGAGACTTTTATATTGTAGGTATAATTTCATGGTATAAGCTCAACACCAGAGAAAAGTCATAAAAAGTAACCATTCAAATAATCTATGTATCTCCTAAAGTCCTGACCCATTTCCTGAAATAACTAACCATTAATACTATCAAAGGGCAAAAATCATCATTAACATTTCTGGAATATTATGAAAACAAATTTTTGGGCGTCAATTTTAATGAAAATTTGGGGTGAAGTCATTAGAACTCTCGCCCCGAGGTATTCACTTTCACTCATCAATAGCTGATAAGGTTGAACATTTGTTACAAAAGAGGAAGCGACAAAAGACACATTTTGCAACAGTCTATCTCTTTCTCTCCTTTTCTCTGTCTCGCGTAGTTATATACAAGTTTTAGATAGTTTAGACTTAATTAAATCATGAGCTCTGATCTCAGTTCTAATAGGTCACCTTACCCGTTGTGCTTAGTCCAATTTGATGAGTCGATTTGAACCTCTTTTTTTTCTATGCTGTCTTTCGTTTTGCGTAGAGGGAAGTGGACAATCTAACTTTACTTTTAGTACGTGGCTGGGTTACGAGTCTTTTTACGGCGCCGCTGTTGATCCTGGCTTACAGGAGAAGCAGAAGTGGGATTACGGTGATGGGTTATGTCTCAAACAATGAGCAGGTAAATAGATATTAAAAACGATATAGTTCCTTCTCTTTATCATTAAACTGAGTTTTTTTTAAAGAATAACAAACATCTCCATCTCCCAACTCTTTAAATAGCTGAGAAGAATTTGTGACTAGAATTCGCACACGAAATGGTTGTGACTTCACATACCTTTAACGTTTTAAAGACATAAAATTCACTTTGACTTTCAGCAATATTCCATGTGGAGACTGGAGGATTGGGTGCTAGTGACTTGCAGTGAAAAGAGAAAATGGATGCCCGGCGACCTCGGTCCCCAACTGTTCTTGTCAGGAATATGTATTTATCCATTCAGGATTGTTATGACAGGTTATGACGTAATGTATCTTGAGTGGCCTTAGGTCTGTCTCGCCACATTCCAAAATGTTCTGGATCTCTTGACACTTTTGTAGTGCAGACTATAGTAGGATAATAATAATATTAACATTTTCACACATACACACAGCGCCATCTAGTCCCAAATTAGGTAATAATATAGCAATAGATATTACAAGTGCGAGTTTTTCTTTAATCCGCTTAAGCTTATGAATATGTCTAATCCTTATCCCGCCACGGTTGGTAAAGAGTTCATTCAAACTTTTATTGTCGTTGCTCTAAAAGCTCTCTGTCAGATGTAACGTTAACGACGTCGTAACGAGGGGCCCCGATATAATTAAGGTTAATTGTGTAAACATTTATAGGACTCTGAGGAAGTTCAGCTGAGATTCAAGTACATTTGAAACAGTACGTATCAGTTTTTAACAGCCTTCAAAAAAGAATGAGATTTATACCCGACTGCTCCTACTTTTACTGTGTTATCTCAGACCTCATTTGTAGGTGAACCGGTTTTGAATTTTTTTTTATTTGAAAGCTGGTGCTTCCCACATCATCCCGTCTAAATCGTTTGATCAAGACATGAGAAGTAGTTTTTGACTTATTTTTTGTATGTTTTAAAAATACGTTACTCATTGACAGGTTAATTGTCATAATTAGCCCTTTGCTCCTCATGTTGCAAGTTTTATTCCCATTTTTAGTATCCCACTGCTGGGCACGGGTCTTCTTTCAACTATATTACGAGTTAGGAGAGTTTAGACCTTAATCCACACACGCTGGCCAAGTGCGGGTTGGTGGATATCACATGTCATCGAATGATTAGTTCTTTGACGTGCCTGTTTCCTCTCGATGTATTAAAACATAAACTAATAATAGGTTGCATAAATACACTGTATCTCGGATGCTGACTCACCTTATAGCGAAAACCTACTGCAAACAAGGACAGGTAACAAACCATGGACAATTGGATGAGTTACCATTGACTTTTAAGGTTTTTTTTTGGGAAACAAACAGACACAAAATTCTTAATTAATATTAAATTACATTACAGTATCCAGTGAAAATTTCCACAAATTTCCAAATATGTACCAGGTATGTTCTCAATATTTATAGCTAACTAGCTTCCTCACGCAGCTTCGCCCGCGAAATTGATCTCACTAGTCTTGTTTCTCCATACAAACTTTGGAACCCCGTTTCACCCCCTTAAATTTTGAAAAATCCTTTCTTAATGAACCCCAGAGTCTCCAGACCCAGCGGTTTGGGCGCTGCGTTGATATAACAGTCAGTTTCTTCTTTTATATATTTAGATTTTAATTAATCTTATAAAAATCTTTTCAGTGTTTAGAGTTTTAAACGTTACAACTAAACTGTACTTTAAAATTGAATAATAACATTTATCAAAATTAATTTATCAACAAAACAAGTAATGGATACTTAGAGATACTACAAAAGTTTATGTTTCATGGTAGTTACTACCTATTACCAGTTAGGGTTAATTAAATTTAACGTTGTTTGTAAACTAAATATCTCAATTATTAAGGCGGTGTTACTTGAGAAGTTTCAAAATGCTGTTATTATTATGTATATATTTTTTTATTATACCTATTAATATATTTTTATAAAAATGAAGCACCAAAATGTATGTAATAATATAACTTCCAAACGACTGCATCAATTGAATGAGTAAAACCTTTAAGTTAACCTTACAATATTGATTTTTGCATACTATTTCGAGTAAAAAAGTTAGTGGTTTATTTAATAAAACTAAATAAAAAAAATATCCGACCTCAAAAAGGTCGAAGTAAAAAATGTAAAAAAAAAGACGGGTTGCACTCCGGGAGTGCCGGCAGAAGTGAAAACTTGATTATTAACGTTGAGCATGTTTGATATTTTGGAATGGTTAGGGAATAATTTTGCACCAATTGCTTTATCAGTATAAAAGTACTATCATTTATGTGGTAGAATACAATATTCATTTATTGCGCTATCGTACACAAACATGACAATTTATATTACGTCATCCGTCTTACGCTTTTTCGATCAGGTCACGTGTCCTGACGTGAGTTTAAGATTTTATACCCATTACAGAAAAAGTGCTCAACGCCGCTAAAGAAGTTTTCACTTCAATAATGATTTATACAGTTAATAAATCGAATTCAAATCATATGTAAATGCCTTTCTAAATAGCTTTATACACCAAATTGTTTTTCGAAGTCGGTCCAGCCTGTTGTTACTTTCTACCGTATTGCCAGGCTTTAAGTAAATAGCTTTTATTCACGGCTGTCACCCCACATCAACATCATAAAACATAACATTACAAAGTAGCCCATAATAACTGTTTGAGGATAACACCGACACGCTATATTTGTCGACAATCGGATATTAAACTGGATAGCAGGAACGAGTAGCGATTACACGAATATCGATTGTGCCGACCCATTTACGAACATTATTATACGTCATAACTCGTCAAGCTATTACCAACTCTATCTACTGAGTGTTAGAGTTTCAATCTCCTTGTGCAGCAAAAATCTTTTCTCGGAATCGGGTGAAAGATGTTATTACTATTCGATTATTGCCGATTATATCGATGTGAATGAATGTGTATTTGATTGAATGCGATTTTTTAATATAGACTAGAAACGACTTCAGAGAGAGAGAAATAAAACTTTGTTAATCTGAATCTTGTTTTTTTTATTCTGATATAGGTTTGCGTTTGACCACAACTTACCTGTTGTTAAGCAATGATGCAGACTACTATGAAACGCGCTTACCCAATAAATACCGATTCACTCGTGACTTGAAGACAGGCAGATTATAGCTATCGGGAAACAGAGATACCGGTATGTTAATGTCCTTAACCCTGCCCGATCTGAATCGAGTAATTATTTAAGTTTTCTCACCCAATAGAATAAGAACGATAAATTTTCGACTTTAATAATAACTTTAATATTACGGGCGGTTAAACACTTCTGTTCTGCTGTTCATCTACTTGTGACTTCCAACGGTGAAACCCGTTTCGAAAAATAAAGTCAAACAAAAGGTGAGCGCGTTAATCGCCTGTAATAATTAATTTTAAAAATAAAAGTAATAGTTAAATATATATTTAAAATAATAATAATTAAAAATAATAATAATTAAAAATAATAATAATTAAAATTTAGTATTTAAAAATAATATAACAAAAAGATACTTGCTTTTCACACCGCAGGTTGTGCCGCACGGATAGACATTTGTGTATGAACATACCTTTTTGTTTTAAGTCTGGGTGTAATTATCTATTATATATTTACAAAAGAAAAGTAGTAGTTATATCAATTATCTGGTTTCCGTATACACAGGCTCTGTTTCGTTTGAGATCAGATGACAGTGTGTGTTATTGTCCCAGAATATTTTTTTCTTGTTACTTTAACTTGCATAAAAAATTGCTGTTCGTTAGTGTTTCTAAAACGACCGACTTGAATTGAAGAATTATAAAAAAGGATTATAGTTCGAAACTAAAAAGTTGTACAACATCAAATTGGTCTACTAGTATCTTAATAATATCGAATCTCGATATCTAAAACACTTTAAAATAATAAAAATTAAATAGCATTTATTCACAACTACAATAAAATTAGTATTGTCTTAGATTTACGCGAATATAACACATTGAAATAAAACTACTTTTCAACGAATTTTATCGCGGTTTTTTTTTTCGACTTTGAAACGTCGGGATCTAAAATCTAAAATAGACCGCAATAAAATCCGTTAAAAGTACCTACCTAGTTTTATTTCAATATACAACAAAATTGCAATAATATTAATTAAATAATAATTTATCCCAATATTTATTAATTTATTTATTGTTTACTCTTTACTCTATAAAGGCCTGTTTGCCAATTGGCAAAAATCGTAAAAGTAATAAAAATTGCCTTATTTGTCATTTGATAAGTGCAATTTAATTATCAACTACAACAAGTCTGAGTCGAGTAAAAACAGTAGGTTCTAATGTAATAAACATCTCGGTTGCATCTCAAAGTTGGTTATTTAAGCGCATGGTGCCGTTGTGCGTAACATTCGTATTGTTGAAAGAACCTAGCTTGCACGCGATGTATTGTTGCGGGAGAGTGCGGGGAAAACTCCTCAGATCCTCAAGGTCATTTGCTCTTGTAGTCGCCTTAATAGCCTCGCGGATCATCCTTGGTAGGAATCGGAGTTCTTTAACAAGTAGGTACCTGTGTTTTATCAAATCTCAGGTAATGGTTGGAGCCTTTTTGAGTATGTTCACATACTGCAGACTTCGTAAAGCGTTGATGTTTTACGTCAGCTATGTGTTCTTTTTTTATCCTTTAGGCTTGTGCTTGACCACAACTTTCCTAATGTGAGGCGGTTTTATAATTATTTTTCAAAACACAAAAGCATTTGTAATTCACTATTTGCCAATAATAATGTCAACAAGCAAGTAGTTCCAAACTTGTAGTTTCATTACCATTATACCGGACTTGCCAAGTTTATGCCAAGTCATACATCAACGTCGTAAGCACAGCGGTCAAACTGAGCCCACATTGTGCGAATTAGGAACTCGGGGCGACTTTAGAATATTGTTCTTAATTAAGATGTTTGTTGTGTGCAGTTGTTAAAAGGAACTATAACTTCCGTATGGCGTTGTCTAAGTTTTATATCTATTATATAAAATTTACGTGTCACAATGTTTGTTACCGTACTCCTCCGAAACGGCTTTACCGATTTTTACCAAATTTTATATGCGTATTCAGTAGGTCTGAGTATCGGCTACTATCTTTTTTTCATACCCCCAAGTGACAAGGGTTGTTCACACTTAATTTTTTTTTTATTAATAAATAAGGTAGGCCTTACCTATTTGTAGTGACTAAAATTTTACAACCTACTCATAGGTACATACTTCATAATGTGATTCTTTTTACGGGCACAATTTAATGGTTAAAGTTACTGTGTTCTTCTATTATCTTAATATATATAAATCTCGTGTCACAATGTTTGTCCTCAATGGACTCCTAAACCACTTAACCGATTATAATAAAATTCGCACACCATGTGCAGTTCGATCCAACTTGAGAGATAGGATAGTTTAAATCTCAAATTATAGTCGCAATTTTAATTTATTGCTAATTATTTGTCTGTTATTATTTGACAGTCACAATTATCTGTTAACTCCAAATGATTCTAACAGATGTCGATACCTTTCGACTGGGTTGAGTAAGTAATCAATAGATGGCGCTGCTATGGTTATCACATTTTATGGACATTGAAGCTACCCGGGCGAAGCTGGGACGGGCCGCTAGTAAGTCTATATATATAAAAATGAAACCCGTTTTCCGTTGTCACGACATCACGCGTGAACGACTGGACCGATTTGGCTAATTCTTTTTTTTAAATATTCCTTTAAGTACGAGGATGGTTCTTACGCAGAGAAAAATTAAAAAAAACAAGAAAATTTAGAAAGCGAAGAAGTGCCGACAACCGGGTTAGATACCTATAATTTATTATTGGTTATATTCGGCAGGTCTGAGACCCGGTAGATGGCAATGCTTTACCGGGCAGAACGACGTCTGCCGGGTCCGCTAGTAAGTTATAAAAACATGTAACAGTTTGCAATTAGACGGGCTTGAAAAAAAAAAGAAAAATGATTGAGCCGTTGCCATGGTAACCGATGCGGCCCGGAAATTAACGAGTGCCGTTTGCCTCACCTAGTACTGTCCTAGGACTATTATTTTAGAGTTCCGTCTCCAAGTTCCACTGGAGTTCCGTATTCAAGTTCTACTAGGGAAACCTATACTTCTATATGTATGCTTTCAGCGGTGAAGGAAAACCGATATGTCTGAGAACTAATCATTCAAGGACATGTGACATCCACCCACCCGCACTTGGCTAGTGTGGAAGGCCTTAACTCTCTCAACACGTAAGATAGTAGAAAGAAGACTATTGCCAAGCAATGAGACACTAAAAAGATTTGAAGCACCTCTCTCAACAATCTTAAGATTTGAGGTATTTCTAGCTTATGCCTTACACTGCTGTCCGGGATGGTTGGTACCATATGTCTTTAAACATGTCCAATGAATGGTTAGTTGAAATATAGCTACCCTAGAACACAATTCGACTCGACATTCGCGACTAAGAACGCACACCGTATTTCTCAGGATATTTTCCTTTACCAGTTTGAGCAGCCGCTATAAATCAATACGCACAAAGATGTGGATCGAACCCACGTCCTATATTTCGAAGCCAAAGCAGGTACTGTTGCACCACCGTTGCTCCATGCAGAAACAGAACTAAATCTTGTCCTGCTTGAAGTTGTGCCAAAGTTGCGTCGAGGAAGTGCTGGTGTAATGAATTGACTTCAGGATATTATTCCGATGACCTCGAATGATGAGGAAGTAATCCATCAAAGTATTTACGCATCATTTATTGTTATAGTTAACCGTTACTATGTTTTCTATCCGATAATATGGAAATGATACATATCTATCATTTCCATATTTATACTATACTGCCCCAGCGAACTTCGTACCGCGTATTACTAATGTAATACGTATGTATTTTTTAATGCCATATTATCTATACTTACTAATATTATAAATGCGAATGTAAGTTTCTTTGTTACGCTTTCCCGCAAGAACTACTGAACCGATTTGGATGAAATTGGATATGGAGGTAGTTTGAGACCCGAGAAAGGACATAGGATAGTTTTTATCCGACTGCGCAAAAAGAAGGTAATGTTTTGGCGCGATAACCGACATACACGCGGGCGAAGTCGCGGGCGGAAAGCTAGTACAAAAATAAAGACGAAAAATTTCGTCCAAAAATTAAAAAAACAATTTATGGGTGAACAACCCTTATCACTTAGGGGTATGAAAAATAGATAGTAGCCGATTCTCAGACCTACTGAATATGCATAAAAAATTTCATAAGAATCGGTCAAGCCGTTTCGGAGGTGTACGGTAACTAACATTGTGACATGGACATTTTATATAATAGATTTCAATTTGCACATAATCTAACTTCAGTCTTTTGGGGACTGAGTCACCTTCGTGCACCTTTTATCTGAATCCCCACACCTGCCCCTGGGTGGTGCAAATCAGGTGACAATCAACTGATAATTAAGTTTACTTGTAATTAACTGGTGGTAGGTTCCGGCTGTAGTTAGTGACCACCTACCACACAAAGCCGCACCGCCAAGCGACCTTGCCGTGTTACGGTGCTATGTCTGGTGACACCATTTAAGAGGGTGGGTCGGAATTGCTGTCCTTTAAGGTTTCTAACCATATGGAGGCTCATTCTACTGCCACCTTCTCACCGAAATTCATTCATAACCACGAATGAATCGGCATAGTGGGCAGGCGCGTCCCATCGTAGACTACATCATTGCTTAACATCAGGCAAGTTGTAATCAAGCGCAGGCCTATTTCAGCATAAAAAAGTCGTACTGCGGAAGTAAGTACCTTACTGAACACACGCAGTGTAAGTAACGACTTGTTCCCACTGCAACCCTTTTCATTGTCCCAGAGCTGAGCATGGGTATTTCCTCATCTATTTTACGAATTGATAGAGTTCAGACCTTAATACACACACGCTGGCCAAGTGAAGGTTGGTGGATGTCACATATCCTCGATAAAATAAAAAAAAAATTAAAAAAGTAGTTAAAAAATAGTTTTATTTCAATATCCTCGTATGATTAGTTCTTTGACATATCGGTTTCCTCACGACGTTTTTCCTCACCAATATTAAGCAGCGATGAAACAATTCACACGAATATGTGTTGGCATGACCGGGGATTGAACCCGCGACCTTATATTTCAAAAGCGGGGTCGATGCCGTTGATTAAATTATTTATACTCCTTTGGAATTTATAAGTCAAATTCGTAAGTCTGTTTGAACGTTATGAATACAATATTATAATTTAAATACATCAAAGGTGGCAACCTCTAAGCCCCGAATACTGTTATGTTATAAGTATCTTAAACCTATGTATTCACAATACGACGTTCCCTCTCAAAATAAACTCCTGTTTACATTATCAAGTTAAAGTAACTGCGTTTTATTTGAAGACTCGGTAGTCGAGCGGTGTAAGCCGTCTGATTGGGCTGTACTGTGCCCGGGAGGTCGCGGGTTCGAGTCCCACCCCGGATAATATTTGTGTAACTTCCGTGCCTCGGAGCCGTAATCCCGGTTGTCATTTAACACATCTATGACAATCGTTACATGGAGTCAGAAGCCAACATAATCTGACACCTGGTCTAACCATCTCGGCTACCGGTTCCCTATGGGTTTCGAGGTCTGATGGCAGTCGCTCGTATAATTCTGGTAGCTAGCCGCATCAGGTTAGACTGGGACCCTACCACAGTATGATGATGATGATGATGTTAACTCCGTTTTATTTATGACACAGAGCGTGGCGTCTGAACGTGGTGATTATGGAATGAATACATAAAATAAATATTCTGGGACATGTTTGTCTCGGGTAGGAATTGAACCCACGATCTGCAAGCAAAAAGCAAGTATCTTACCGACCACGCCACCGACCCGTCAAACAATTAATGCCAAGCCATTGTTTTTACTATTAATTATCCACACAATTGTTATTTTTTTAAAAAACAGTTACCAGCCCTCGTCGTTATATTATTTATTTACCACTAGCGGATCCCGCAGACATCGTCCTGCCCGGTAAAAAAGTGCCACCTGCCGGGTCCGAAAACAGAATACGAAAATCGGTAAAGCTGTTTCAGAGGAGCTTTTTTTAATTTTTCTCTGCGTAAAAACCATCCTCGTTTTTCAAGGAATATTCCAAAAAAATAATTAGCGAAATCAGTTCAGCCGTTCTCGAGTTATGCGCTTACCAACACATTTAACGATTCATTTTTATATTATAGAGATACAGCATAATGTGCACCTTAAAAACATTTTTAACTAGATTTCTACTCTGTTTTAAAAATAAGATTTTACATAAAATATAAGAAAAAAAATATAGACTAATTCTAAATTTCTATCTTAAAAACTAAACAAGGCGTCATAAAATTCCTCCGAATCGAGGCCTTGGGGAAATGTGCCCAGAAGGCTGGCAGCATTGCCACGTTGTATGGCAATGCTAATTCTCTGTTTTAATTTTATACGTACTACATAATTTAGTTTAGTTCTAATTCTAACAATAATAAGGTACCATTATACACGCTAATATCGTGACATAATTGGTCGTAACTTCAATAATAATGCTAAATACTCGTAAAGTATCATTTTATCACAATCAAAATTATAATAATATTTCGCTGAAACTTTCGCAATCCATTTTAAAAGTTGACTTTAAATTATTTTTGTTGTTTATTAAGTTAAGTTAAGTTTATTAAATTATTAAGTTGACTTTAAAAGTTTAAAATTTAAACTGCTAGTCATACGATCAACATTATAGGCTACAGGAGTGGCCTAAATACCTTCCTATCTAAAGTGATGGTAAACAGTGAACCATTAAATATACATTAATCATACCACTCAAAGTTTCAGTAATTGTACCAAGTATTTGGTGATGAGTGCGATACGATATTGACCTCAATCTGAATAGATTTATGACTTAAAATTGCTTGTTTAAGAAATGTTGAACTTAGATTATTAATATACTTGAGGGTGTAGGCAAAGGTGAATATTAACTAATTATAATTTCATTTGATTGGGCTGGCCATGTTTGCCGTATGGCGAGCGAGCTGTGGGCAAAGATAGCCACAGACTGGCATCCAGACCCAAGGAGGAGGCGTCGCGGTAGACCGAGAAGGAGATGGCGGGACGAAATAGATAGATTCTCAGATAATTGGATGGAGGTGGCACAAGACCGCGACGCCTGGAAGGTGTTAGGGGAGGCCTTTGCCCAGCAGTGGGATGATCCGGGCTAATAATAATAATAATAATAATAATAATATAATTTCATCAACGTAGAATCCGAAAAAGGTTAATAATATTTTTGACCACATTGGGCGTGCTTTTGACCACAACTTGTCAGTTGTTAAGTGTTGACTACAACGAAACGAGCTTACTTAATAAGTACCGATTCACTCATTACGCAGTGAAATTAGAAGTAAATCGTTATGCTTCCTCCTTTGTACTAAGCATACTACTAATATCATGTAATAATCTATCTAGCGATATGCCACCCAAGGGGACTGGGGAAAATAATAAATTCCGTTTTAGATGTTATTTAAGTATTCAATTATCATTATTACAATCTCAGTAGGGCGGCCGACAAGAACTGGATGAGAAAGGCCGGGGATCGTGCTCAGTGGCATGCTCTAGGAGAGGCCCATGTCCAGCTGTGGACTAGACTAGGCTGATAATGATGATAGGTACGTTATACAAGAAACACTGGACGCACTGTTAATATTTACTTCCAAGTCAAATTACAGCTTTGAAGTACCAGGCGTCTCTTGGTGTTTGCACTGTACAACAAAACATGATAGAAGCATAGTCTTATCTCTTTCCACTCATCTCTAAACGATAGAGATACATAGTGCTTGCAACATGTTTTCTTGTGCATTTAACACCAGTGGAAACCAGGGGTAAGCTAACGCATGGATGAACGGATGGACATAGCAATTATGGGTTCCTCGCTTACTACAGAACTCCAAGAACTGAAACAAAAGGCGGTAAATTGGCCTATTATGGAGGTAAAGCAAAATATTATTATAAAACTTGAAGGGTTTCGACTAAAAATCAGGACCAGCAGACAACTTTAGGTAGGCGTGAATTATCGGGTAAGAAAACGATATTCCAATAAAATAACTACGGCAAATACCACTTCACCCCGATCTCTCGATAGCACAATCATTAATTCTACTAGATAATTACAGATCGCTAAGATTACAATGGATTAAATCCAACCCAAAGTGTTAGCCCTTCTAAGATGGCCGTTTCAACGTGCTCGGTGTTCATTCGTTCGTTCATATTGACATTTTCGAGTGACAGTTGACTTCAAAAACAGACGCGATGATATTATAAAATGACAGCCGATGCATTGAGAAGTAGATGTGCCAACAAACTCATTAGAACGCTACCAACATCAAAACTTTGGCGACCTGTGTCATACATTACTGTCTTTTTGATACCTATTTCCAACAGTATATTGTATTTAAATTCCAAACTTTAGACAGGATAAGACAAATGTTCTAAACTACCTCGCAAGCGAAGTAGGCTTTACACAAATCTCGTGGCAGTTAAAAAGGATTACCTTATGTTTACCTGCATTATTAAAGTAGTGTTGTTTCTGCGACTTCGTTTATATACTTGAAGGCAATCGTCGAGTCGAGTAACGATTAACGGAAGGGTTTTTTGTTTTGTAAAATTATTACCTTCTTTTTTCAAATGTAAAGCAACATTAGGTATATCCTAATATATAATATCTATATATCCACTTTTTTTAAACGAAACGAATAGTAACGAAATGAAATGAAAATATGCTTTATTTTTTTTGAAACGCGAGTCTACATAAAATGAACCGTACCTACCTTCTTTTATACTAATACCCAACTACTAGTCTCAAAAGTATGAATTCTTATAACGTTTGTTACAGATAGTCATAATGAGGTACCAAAACAAAGAGATTGTCATTCATAATATAAATATAAATAGCGAAGATTTTATCAAAGTCTCTTTGAGAAATCTATATTCGCGGTTCGTGCTTTGAAAATGTTTGGTAGCTAAGATTGTAGCGTCTAGTATTTTATAGATGTACCCGAATATCACACATTGAAATAAAACTACTTCATAACTAATTTTATCGCGGTTTAATTTAGTGAGTCAATCAGTCACACGTGACCATGAAGTCCGAAGAGACTTTGAAACGTCCGTTTAAAATCCGTTTTATAGTAGTTTTATTTCATTGTAGCGTCTATTTTATAGCAAAAATTGAGTTCTGTCAAAATAAAGAAACTAAAATTATTTATTGCGGACATTATAAAGATTTCCAATAAAAAAACTATTGCCAGATTCTGCGTTCGAGCATGCAATCTATAATAAGACATGACCACATAATCAGTCAATATTTAAAAGATATAAAAATAAAATAAAATACAAAAAATCATGCAGGCAAGACAAATTTGGCTTAAAAAATCAAACAATTCGATAAATAATAATTCACTACATTATAACAATTATTAGTCATTATTATTTACAAACCCGGCATCTACCGGGTCTCAGCCCTACCGAATATAACCACCCACAGCAGTTTAAGTAATGAATACTGCCCCCCGTATTCATAAACGTATTTTAAGCTCATCATAGCTAAAATAGGAGTCTTATAACTTTTTTATGAATAAGGCCGTAAGTGTTTTTCCTTCGGCTTTCCTTATATAAAATCTCCCCCGGTTTTTGGCCTTGAACTCTTCATAATGTCAATGCCTCTTCTTCCCTCGGATAATCTCTTTAATTCTATTTTATTTTAATTTTTCTCTAAGTAAAAGCCATCCTCTTACTTTAAGGAATATTCTTAAAAAGAATTAGCGTAATCGGTTCAGACGTTCTCGAGTTTTGCGCTAAGCAACACATTTAGTGATTTATTTTTACTATATGCAGATTAACCCCAGTATTTATAAACTTATTTAAAGCTCATTATAGCTAAAATAGTTTAATAACTCGTTTGTCATTGACGTCATCGTGACATTTATATATAGTATGAAAGAGTTTTAACTAGAGTTTTTAACCGTTTTAACTAAAGAGTCTTATAACTTTTTTATGAATAAGTCGTAACAATTTTGTCTACTAGAAATTCCTTTACGTGCAATACACTTTGTCAACTAGCAAGTTACGGTAGCTTAGGTTATTCCCAATAAACAGTAGTGCTAGTGAGGTTTTAACTTTCACTTTAAATATGAGGGTGTAATAGGCACTTTTGGGCCGGAAACTGGGTGGGCTTACAATTTTATTCATATTGTATTCTGGACGAATAATTGAGTTTGTGTTACTAATTAATATATGCTTTGTTCAGTAAATAAATACCCTATACATAAATATTCAGAGACACTATATACTACTTACATTTACTATATCTGACGGGCACACTATATAGACTACTAGGTTCCGCCCGTGGCTACGCCTGCGTGGTGTTAGGATAAAAATTAGCCAAGTCACAGATCTTTAAGAACCCTTTGTCATATTTTACTATTTGTTATTGGTGGAACCCCGTTTCACCCCCTTAAAGGGTGAGTTTTGAAAAACCCTTTCTTAGTGCACCCTTAGACTCCATAAGGAACCTATGTGCCAAATTTGGAGTCTCCAGACTCAGCGATTTGGGTTCTGCGTTGATATGTCAGTCAGTCAGTTTCTTCTTTTATATATTTAGATATTTGACTGGCCGGTGGCATACGTAAGATACTTGCTTTTCACGCCGCAGGTCGTGGGTTCGATTCCCACCCGAGACAAACATTAGTGATGAACATTTGTGTTTGTGTCGAGTCTGGGTGTAAATATCTATTATCCTATCCTATCCTATCCTACTTCCTACTAATATTATAAATGCGAAAGTAAGTGTGTGTGTGTGTGTGAAGGTTTGTTACCGCGTATCTCCATAACCGCTCAATCAATGTAAATGAAGTTTGAAACGTAGGTAGTGTATACCCTAGAATAGGACATAGGCTAATAATATTTCCAAAAATCATCCCCTAAGAGGGTTAAATAGAGGGGTGAAGTTTGTATGCAACTTTTTATTCCTTGGTCCTATTAATTTAAAATTCGGTACACATAAACCTTAAGACAAATAATGAGATACGGGTTTTTTATTTTTCCATAATTACCCGCATGGGGTGTAGAAAATGTGTTTTAATGGTAAAAATTAAAGTTTCTCTGGATCTGTTTAGTCTCAAGTCCGATTCACTCCAAATTTGGCATACATAAACCTTAAAAGAAATCATGAAACACGTGTTTTTTATTTTCCCCAAACTACCCCCAGGGAGAGTGTAAAATGAGTTTTTTTGGAAATACTAAATATTGCAGAACTGTTTAGTCCTTGGTCCGATTCACTTCAAATTCGGTATACATAAAGCTTAAAACAAATAATGAAACACGTGTTTTTTATTTTTCCAATTTTTTTTATTTTTATCCTAATACTACGCGGGAGAAGCCTGCGAAATTATTCTGAGTGTGATTTTCTTCAAAGTTGATATCAATACTCCTTCGTGCTTTTTAGCTAAATTACTTTTTATTTTGACACAATGACGTTTGATAACTCAGACCGATTTATTAGAATTCGAAATTTAAATTTTATTTCTTCTTAAATATTGAATGAAAACCTTACAATAATCATGGTCTAAGAGGCGTAGTATTTTTTAAGAAACCTCTATAGATTTATGGATATACCTATGGGTGCTTGCCGATTTCAAAATGTTGCTTACACGCCTACACTACTGAACTAATTTTGTATGGAGATAGTTCGACACCCGGGAAAGGATAGTTTTATCCGACTGCGAAAAAAGAGAATAATGGTTTAGTGCGATAACCGACATCCGCGGGCGAAGCCGCGGGCGGAAAACTAGTAAGTATATATTTACAAAAGAAAAGTATTATATGTATAGTATATACCAGTTATCTGGTTTCCATAACACAAGCTCTGCTTAGCTTGGGACCAGATGACCGTGTGTGTTAATGTCCCAGAATGTTTATTTATTTATTTATAGGCTCAATTGAAGGGGCCAATAGTAATGTATTATCCTCGTACATTTCAACCAATTTTGCATAGATAAAAAGGTCGAAACTGTTTGCCAAACATTTTCTCAGTAAGTAGTGAGTTAAATAAGTTAAGAATTGATCAATATATTGGATATATCGTGGGGATAGAACATTAGGGGAATTGGACTGTGGGCGGGACACGTCTGTTGAATTGTTGGATGTGAGATAATGCCGATTTATTTATTCCTTGCTTATATTGTTATTTGGTTTTTATTTATAAATATGTAGGCACATCTACTTCTCAATACATCAGCTGTCATTTTATACTGTCATGGCGTCCTTCTTCGAAGTCAGCCGTCACTCGAAAATGACAATATGAACGAACGAATGAACCCCGAGCATGGGTGAAACGGCCATCTTAGAATGGCTGACATGACACTGTGTGTTGCACCGTTGTGTCGTCGGGAAGTGCAGATTCAATAACGTACTCGGTGAACGTTACGATTTTATCCAAAGTAATCTTAACGATCTGTCATTAACTGGTAGAATTTATAATTGTGCTAACGAGAGTTTAATGCGAAGTGATATTTGCCGTAGTTATTTTATTGAAATACCGTCTTCTTACCAGATTATTCACGCCTACCTATAGTTTTCTGCTAATCTTAATATTTTTTTTTTACCTTTCAAAAGCCTTCAAATATTTATTTTAGCATAACATAGCATCGCGCCTGTATTACCTGAAGGTGTAAGCAGAGGTGACTATCAGCCACTTTTCGCCTGCTATGGTAATAAGGGCGAACCTATTGCTATACATCGGGCACGATTCCAAGCACAAAACAATTCTAGCTGTAAAAAGTAAGTGTCTTAAAACGTTTAACAACATACGACCTTATCTTAATATATATAAATCTCGTGTCACAATGTTTGTCCTCAATGGACTCCTAAACCACTTAACCGATTATAATAAAATTCGCACACCATGTGCAGTTCGATCCAACTTGAGAGATAGGATAGTTTAAATCTCAAATTATAGTCGCAATTTTAATTTATTTCTAATTATTTGTCTGTTATTATTTGACAGTCACAATTATCTGTTAACTCCAAATGATTCTAACAGATGTCGATACCTTTCGACTGGGTTGAGTAAGTAATCAATAGATGGCGCTGCTATGGTTATCACATTTTATGGAAATTGTTGAGTGGGCTGAAGCTACCCGGGCGAAGCTGGGACGGGCCGCTAGTTCTTATATAAGTTATAAGACTCTTTAGTTACAATGGACTTTGTCTCTTTCTTACTAGTATAAATTTCAAGATAACTGATAAAGACAAACGAATTATAAACCTATTTTAGCTAAACTAAAATAGTTACTTTTATGAATAAGTGGGTTACAGTTTAGCGTACGAAATCTGACAAAAAATAAATAAAAGTATTTAATAAAACACTAGCTAACACCTGTACGTTACTTCTTCTTGTGAATGTACAAAATATAATGGATTCTTTCTAAAGTCTCTTTGGAAGTGTGGAATAACAGAATATAAATTTCTCCCAAATCTGGCGTTTAAATGTTTTCGACGCCATTTAACTGATTTATAGTCTTTCTACATACTACTATTTCTATAAGTATGACTTACAATAACAAATTATAGGCCGACCGTTTAACTCGCGTATCGCCTATCGCCAAGATTCTGACTCCTCAAACTGCACAGACAGTGATGATGATTCAAGCGCTATGGATATTAGTGACGAATAGTCTTACATTACTTTTATCTGTGGATAAATAGATCTTTATAAGATTAAATAATGTTTTATGACTTCGTACTTCAGATGGCGATACGCAAGTTAAATGGTCGGCCTATAAAATCTGACGTAATAAAAAGTCGATATAATCTATATTCACTGGGTAAGCATGTTCCATCATACATAACATCATTGGTTAACAATAAAATATTTTCTACGAGAGCACGTACTTTCCGAGAGCTCTGGACAATTTTGAATTTAAACAAAACGTTTGGCATAGAACATTTAAAAGGGAAGTGTTATACGCAACTTCTAGTCCTAAAATGGTTTCTGTTCTTTTTTCGGGGGAGGCGAGGTAACCACGTACACCACACTTTTCATAATGTTAGTATAAACCAGTAGTCAATGTAAGTTAGGTGTACAAGTAGTTGAATATTAAACTATTTCTGAATTAATATTCACATTCACTCACACAACACACACACACACACAAACGCGTCCTCGCATACCTACACCTACACACACACACTTGAGCATACACACTTCCGCATAGATTAATAAACCTAATGCTCCAATAACTATATTTTGTCCTGATTTGTTATTTATCAGCTGCGGAGTGGACCCCTGAAGGTGGTGACCTGTAACAAAGGTTATTTCTAACCTAACATAGGCACCAGCGATCCACAACCTCATTTACTAGCTTAAGGTTAAAATTTGTAAAAGACTTTATAGTTGTTGGTGAGTAATAAACATTTTCATTATTATTATTATTATTACTAATTTTACATGCTCATGTACACATACAAAAAGTTGAAGCGTCTGTACAAATACACAGAGAAATAAAAGCTACACACAAACAAAACATGAACAGTTTATGCATACAAATTGTTCATGTACCTCGGCAGAGGCAAACGCGTGCGCGTGACGGTTCCTGTGTTGAATTTTCTAAGACGTATAGTTACTCCACAACAACAAAATCAACACCTCCCTATTGTAGTTAGTTTAGTTGTTCAAAACTTTTGTGCTGTACTAATGAATGGACGTTATCTTACGCGTTTAGTTATCCAATGAAATTATGTTGCGTTACAACTTAGTTTGATATTCAATGCTTCTATAAAGACTGCCGTCAAAGTTTATTTATAGTAGATGTGCAGTACGGCTATGCGCCTCCGATATATGGAAGGAATTTTACGGGCACGCACAAGCGCTTTCCTTCTACTTTTATTGTGCGAACTTCTAAGTTGTGGAATTCTCTGCCGGCATCTGCTTCCTGATAGCTATAATCTGCTTATATTCAAGTCACGAATGAATCGATATTTAGTAGGAAAGCACATAGACTGCATCATTGCTTAACAACAGGCAAGTTTTAGTTAAGCGCAAGGCTATACTAGAATAAAAATGTCTCAAATTAGCATTTTTGCAATGCACTAAAACTTGTGCAACTATCGTTGCAGAAGATTTAGTGCATTTAAAGTGAAGTATGGTGTGCTGATGATTCGGACACTGCACTTTGTGAGTTTATCGTCACTTCACTTTTAACATTTTAGTGTCTCTAGTGGATACGGGTCTTCTCTCAACTGTCTTACAAGTTAAGAGAGTGAGTTAAGGCCTTAATCCACACACGCTGGCCAAGTGCGATGATGGGGGCTGCTCCTTTAAGGTTTCTAACCATATGGGGGCTCATTATACTACCACCTTCTCACCGATAATCATTCTTAATCACGAGTAAATCGGAATTCTAGGCTGGCGCGTTCCATCGTAGACTACATCATTGCTTAACATCAGGCAAGTTGGAGTCAAGCGCCAGCCTAGGTATCACAGAATAAATTAAAAGAAAGGCAAATGTCCTCAAATGATCTTAAAAATTCCAGTTTCCTCATGTTTTCCTTCACCGATATTAAACAGCATTGGTGTGCGGACACGAGCGGAGATATGTGACCTTATATTTCAAAAGCCAGGTCTTTACTGCTGCTCTGGATTTACATACATATAATTTAACTGATTTGAATATAGAAAATTCTAACTTTTAATTTTAAAACTAGAAGCGTGTACTAATAAGCCACGAGCGTCCTCAATGTAGCTGGTATTGAACTTCGTTTCGAATTTTACGAGCGATAAATTACGTAGCTCGTATTGTATTACGACGCATGACCGGTAGATACGTAGCGCGTAATTTTCTACGAAGCTACGAGCGGTTGACTACGGATTACGTAATATGCTACGAAACTACCAGTGATAAATTACGTAACTCGTAGTATGCTACGACACTACGAGCGGTAAAATCCGTAGCTTGTAATATGCTACGACGCTACGAGCGGTAAATTACGTAGCTGGTATTGTATTACGACTACGACGCATGACCGGTAGATACGTAGCGCGTAATTTTCTACAAAGCTACGAGCGGTTGACTACGGATTTCGTAGTATGCTACGAAACTACGAGTGATAAATTACGTAACTCGTAGTATGCTACGACACTACGAGCGGTAAAATCCGTAGCTTGTAATATGCTACGACGCTACGAGCGGTAAATTCCGTAGCTCGTAGTATGCTACGACGCTGCGTGTGGTATATGTACTACATTGTGCGTAGTACGTTGCGAAGCTAAGATCAGAAACTAATTACGCAACGCGTGGTATGATACAAAAGTACTAGCGGTAGACTAATCGAAAATATTTTCATCTATATATCATTGATTTGAGTAGCGGTGGCGGGTCTCGCCTTAGAAACATAATAGCGCGGGTTCGATTCCCGGTTTTGCCCACACATCTTTGTGTGAATTATATTATTTTTTCGCCGAAGGAAAACATCGTGAGGAAACCGGCACGTCTAATAACTAATCTTTCGAGAATATGTGACATCCACCAGCCCCCACTTGGCCAGCTTGTGTGGATTAAGGCCTAAACTCTCTCAACTATCTTACGAGTTGAAACCCGCGCCCAGGAGTGGGAGAATGAAAAGGGGTTTAAGTGAAGTGAAATCATTAATTTACTTAAAACGTTTGAGGCACAAGTAGTAATCAAACTAGTTCAAGCACTTCAAGGGTTTTCTGTAATCTACGCACATTCATTTAAATGTCAAAAATGACCCATAAATTAGCCTGTTTTATATTCAAGTTTAAAATACCTGTTAATTATTTATACCTACTAATGACAATTTTATACAACTAAAGTAAACGTTTGGTTTAGTAAAATTTAACTGTTAACCGATCCAAGAGGTAGTGTAGTTATAAATTCAAAACTATCCTCTTAACTTGCCATAAAGCGCCTGTTATGCGGCAGATAATCCGAGGATCTCTTTGTGCGCGCGTGATCAAGTGCCTTCAGTGTAGCGCCGCTCTCTAAGACTAACTTACTACACCCTGCTTAAGTTCCATATACCTACAACACCAAGTACCTCGCTTAGCTTTGGGAGCAATGTTATTCTAAATTAGAGGAGCCCGCAGGTTCTACCTACCAGGTTACAAATAGGTTATGTAAGACCATTTCTCAGACCTTTAGAATATACATACCAATAATATTTCATAGAAATCCATCAAGCCTTGAAATAAAGCTACTTTATAACGTATTTTAAGCGGTATATTTTAGATTTTAGATCCGGACATTTCAAAGTCTTTTCAGACTTCATGGTCACGGGTGGACTGAGGTATTTGACGTCCAATATTATTAATCTCAATGATTACTGATTACCTACAAACATTATTATTTAAGTTGCGTTCCGATTTAAGCAAACTAAGCTCACAGTGCCTTGAATGCTGAGTAGATTTTGCTTGGGTTTTGGTACAAGTAAATTAAGTACTGGGTCCCAAGCTAAAATGTTAGTAAAAATTGAATGATCTTAAAAATAATCAATCTTAGGTTAAAATCCCTTAAGTAGTTTTATTTAAATTTGTTATATTCGCGTAAGTCTAAGAAAATACTAGTACTAATCGATCAAGCCCTTTCAAAGGAGTTTTTTTTTTAATTTTATCTACGTAAGAACCATTTTCGTACTTCAAGGAATATTCTAAAAAAATAATTAGCGAAATCGGTTCATACGTTTTCGAGATTTGCGCTTAGCGACACATAGTAGTGATAACAACTAACTGGTAATTAATAAATTATTAGTTTACTGGTAATTAACAGGTGGTAGACTTCAGCCGTGCGTGGTTAGGCCTTAATCCACACACGCTGGCCAATTGCGGGTTGGTGGATGTCACATGTCCTCCAATGATTAGTTCTTAGACATGGATTCGAACCCGCGACCTTAAGGCGAGGCCTGTACCGCTGCGCCACCGCTGCTCGATCACTACAGTAGTTAAAGTTAAATAAACTTAAATTCGAAACAAACCTCATAAAATATCCTGAACCAATTATTCGGAAAATAAAATTAAGGTAAAACGGACAATACCGGTTTCGGAGGCATGTCATAAAACTAGAAATACGCGAGTATTTCGGCCTCCCTCATTATATGCAAATTTTGGTATATTAATAATGACTTGGGTCAATAATGCCGGGTTCAGAAGGTACTAGTACTAACTACAAGTACTTGTAACTAATACTAACCTAAAAAAATATTAATACAAACAGTATTGTCGACTACCCTTTAGGTATCTAGTGTCCCACAGCTGGGCACAGGTAGCTTAACCTAAACTATCTTAAGAGTTACGAGAGTTCACACTTAATCCACACACGCTATCCAAGTGTGAGTTGCTGGATATCCTACCAGTTTCCTCAGTTATATCCTTTACCCATATTGAGCAGAAGTGATGAAAATTTTACCTTTAAATAAAAACCTATGGTACAGCGGCGTTGAAATGCCGCTGCTCCCTCGCTGCTTTATCATGACTGGTTTAATTATAACTGATTTTCAGTTTTATTTCTGATGTTTATAGTTTGTTTTAGCACTTGAGTATCATAAAAACGATCCTGTTTTTATTTCTTGAAATACATACATTCTTGAAAAGCAAACGACGTAAACACGTCTGTTTTACCCCAACATGTAGGCAGAGTTAGTCGCCTACATTTATGCCAGCTTTGTATTAATTCCATACGTAAAAGAGGGCAAGTAAGTTACGGTTTCAAACTTTGAGATTTTTTATTAAACTTCGGATACCAAGGACTTCGATATAATTGCGCGAAATTACTTACCACTGTTACAAGATGTTTTTTTTATTCTTCGATAGGCTGGAGCTTGACTACAACTTGCCTGATGTTAAGCAATGATGTAGTCTACGATGAAACGCGCGAGCCCAGTATACCGTTTCACTCGTAATTACGAATGATTATCGGTGAGGTGGCAGTAGATTGAGCCTCCATATGGTTAGAAATCATGGTAAAGCAATTGCAACTAATCTGTACTATTTCTGTCTCTCTGTTGGTTTTTGGCACTAATCTGCTTATCCAATTTCGGTAAAATTTGGTGTGAAAATATTGTACTACAAACGACATATATATGGAAGGAACCACAGACTTTAGGCTTGTTTCTAATAAAATGTAGTTGATGTGCAACGCCAAAACCGGCCCTCTCGCTCGCCTACCATATTTCGTAACACTACCTAACATCAGACTATAAGCTAATTTTCATTGTTTCGTTCCAGGACAAGAATTTGAACGAACCAATCAAAAATTAGCCATCTTCCCCTATACCCGCCAACTTTTGACATTACAACTTTTGTCGGTGTTAAAATGTCCTGTGTTTGTCTCTAGAACTGTTATTTATCAAAATCCGCAAGCGTTTTTTCCAAAAGTTTTAAAACTAAACTGCACTTAAAGCGAAGCGACAGTGACTGTTAATGCTAAAGTAATATAAAATTTCAACACCTACTTTGAAAATGACAGGTAATTTGCATTGAATCAAAAATTTAAGTATAATTATGCTAAAATTTAAGACATTTTAATGGGATTTCAACACGGTCCCTCGTTTGCAAAATTTACACCTGACGTAGTGAGCTGCTATTACTTAACGAGGATTTAATGAATTATGAGAAACGGTATCACATAAACAGGTTATAGATGTAATAACTGAAGGTGTAGGCAGAGTTGAAAGACGCAATGATTTATGTGGACGTAATGTCAACTGCATAGTAGTTCTGGTAATACAAGCTTAAGGGTGACTATGAGTTGAGTTGTAGTATGAGTTTTTTTTATTGTAAACTAAATAAATATGCTGCGCTGTACTGCGCTGTGCTGTGCTGTGCTGTTTTTCTTAAGCTACGTTTTTTTAACAATCAACATCAAGCTGTGCTGCGCTTTGCTTAGCTCAGTATAAAACTAATCAGCAGATCGTGTAGTTCGGCACAGCGGGGCTCAGCACGGCGAGTAGCCCGCCTCGCTCGAGGCTGCTGCGTTTTTAAACAGAGTGTAGCCTCTCACAGCGCTGCACAGCATGGTTTGTTTGCATCAGTAAAATATTAGAAGAGTGAGTTGACCAAACATAGCACAGCGCAGCATAGCTCGACGTTGATTTGTCACCCAAAGAGTTAGGCATATTATACTTTAGCTACTTAACTTTTCAGAAAAGCTATAGTTCAAATTAATTTTATACATTAAACTAACTGCCTGCCTCCCGGTTCGACTCCGGAGGTGAGTTTTTAAAAATCCCTTAGTAATGCACCTTTAGACCTTTAGTCTTCAGACCCCGTTTGAGCTGTGCGTTGATATTTCAGTCAGTCAGTATCTTTTTTTATGTCTTTGAAATGAAATGAAATAAAATGTAAATATAAAATCAAAATATACTTTATTTTTTTATTTGACACGAGTCTACTAATAGTCCAATTTCTTTTCCTTTAAAGATAGATGAAAACTGTGCGCATGTGAACTTGGCTTCATGTCCGATACGAATAATATTTAGTTCAGAACGAGCGTTATTATTAGTACACTGGCATAAAACACTGTTATTTCGCGTTCGTGCTCTGTTTAGTTTTCGTACATGCGATTTTGAGTAAAAAATTAATAGTTCGTCGGTTGGGAATTTAACGTTTATTATCATTTGTTTCTCGGGATTTGGGAGAATTATTTTGTATGTGTTTTGTAGCGGTAATTTGAGAATATTAGGCTGTTAATACATTGTAGCTTAATGGTCAAAGTAGCTATGTAAAATATTAATAGGTTATAAGGTTGTTGTCTAACGTCAATTTCGCGGGTATTTAGGTACGTTACACCGAACGACGTTTCTTCATCGTATAAAATAAAGAGTATACATGATATCTATGTCTATAAATAAGTTTTAAATTGTTTACGTATGGTATTTTGTTTACATTAAGTACTTAAGTTAAAAATTTACCTTAAAGAAATGAAAAAAAACATACTATCTAACGGGTACAGACGCTTGGAATAAAGTCGCTCTAATATAGCACACTAAACAAGATGTAGAAGAATATGTATATTTTTAAAAAGAAAAATCCTACTGAGTTCCTCCTCAGTAGTTGCCAGTCATGGCTGGACAAATGGAAAAGAAACTGGACTATTTTTGTAATAACTATAATAATATTTTCACACATACACACAGCATAATTTAGTCCCTAATAAAGCAATTGTATTTGCTTGTGTTATGGGTACTAGGAACGGATATAATACTTAAATTTTTTGTAAATATATCCCTATAGGCTGACTGTTAAAACATTAAAACATTAATTAAACTAACTTACGTTAAAACATTAATTAAATCTCTTAGAGAACTATTTAACCACAGATAAAAGTAATGTAAGTCTATTCGTCACTAATATCCATGTCGCTTGAATCATCATCACTGTCTGTGCAGCTTGAGGAGTCAGAATCTTGGCGATAGGCGAAACGCGAGTCAAACGGTCGGCCTATACACATATTGTAGATAAATTACACCCAGACACAGACCAAACAATCGTTTTTATTCGCGTGTCATAAAAAAGTATTTTCCGTTAATTTTCATTTCATTCCAAACTTCGATATTTTATTATCATAACGAAAAACCTCAGACAAATCAAACACAGCAAACAACACCATGCGAAAGGAATACGTATAAAAATCTAAACATTTTTACCTCACCGTTATCATTCAGTGTGCAAAATAAAAACGTAAGGCTTTTTTCATTGAACACACCTGTTTGTAACCGAAATGTATAATGCACGAGTGTGTTACACGATGCCGTGTTTTAGGAGAGTACAGTACAGGTTAAAATATACGTAAAACCCTTTGTTTTGAGAATACAATTTTAGTATACCTACCCGGAATGCTCATGAGTATATTGGCGTACAATATGACGACGACGAGGATTAACGGGCCGGTGGCGTGGTCAGTAAGATGTGGGTTCGATTCCCATCCGAGATAAACATTTGTTTAAATATGTCTGTTTGTCTTGCGTCTGAGTGTAATTATCTATATTTAAGTATGTATTTACAAAAGAAAAGTATTATATGTAGTATATTACCAGTTATCTGGTTTCCATAATACAAGCTCTGCTTAGTTTGGGATCAGATGACCGTGTGTGTTAATGTCCCACTATTATTATTATTATTATTTCTTTTTTCTGACACTATGTCGAGTGACGATCACAAGCGAACAAGAACTGGATGAGAACAGCGGTGGATCGTGCTTAGTGGCACTCTTTAAGAGAAGCCTATGTCCAGCAGTGGACTAGAATAGGCTGATGATGATAATCAAAATTTATCTTGCACAACGGAAAAGTATCCTCAGTTTGAATCAAGTAATAATCTAATAGGTAGGTATAGGTAGTGAGGAAAATAGGTCATTGAAGATCGCAGGTTCGAACCCGGCCGTGCATTTGTGCGGATTGTTTCATAGCCGCTGCTCAATATTCGCGAATGAAATCATCGTGAAAAAACCGGCATATCTAAGAACTAATCTTAGTGGACTTGTAACATCCACTAACCTGCATGTTTGTGATACTTAAAACAATCATTTCCATGATCCAAATGGGCTCGGATTTTCTCTCAAATATCTTAAGAGTTACACTGTCAAGTGATCTTAAGTGAATGGTTTTTAAATCCCGTAACTACTATTCCTGTGCACCAGGATCGACACCGGCGCCGAAAAGAGACCAAGCCGGCCAAGTCCCGGGACACCTAAACTGTCTTGGATCCCGCACGGATTTAATCAGAAAATAGTAGGAGTTAGTAAGTTAAGATTGGGTAAGTTGGTTTTTTGTTTCGTTGTAGTTGTTTGTAGGCTGAGTCGTCTTCGTCCGTGGGAGTGCACCTTTAAACTGAATTCCCACACGTGGTAACCGAGTGGTGGAAACCAAGTGACAGCTAGGCGTCGGCCTTGCGATGTCTGGTGACTCCATTTATGAGAGTGGGTTGAAACTGTTATTCTTATATGTTTTTTAATCATATGGAGCCTCATTTCACTGCCACTTTTTCAGCGAATTTCAGTCTTAATCCCGAGTAAATCGGTAGATTGAGCTGGCGCGTTCAATCATAAATTATTCCTAACATCAGACAAGTTGTAGTCAAGTACAAGACTGTATAAAATTTTTAAAAAAAATTGTCGACCTCCCCCCGAGGCAAAACAGGAAACAGCATAGAGAAAAAACTATGTATAAATTGAATGGTTTGTAGATGGTAATATTTGTTAAAATGCTTCCGTAAGTGGACAAAACCACAAGCGGAAGCTGGTTATAATTCAACCTTTCCTGTTTCCTTTAAGTATATTATTGTTGATACTAGGTATTTTATATCAAAGGTCAAACCTTCCCATTGAAATTGCCATAATAGATATTGGACCTTTAAAACGATGCCGTAAGCGAATATAAATAAGTAAACTCCAGGAAAATGTATTTTGATATTATTCTTATTCTTTATTGTATGTTGTCGGTCGTAGTGAGATTGGACCGGATCAACGTCACCTGTCAAGTATGACAGGTGACACCGCAGAGCTGTTCGACTGAATTAGGTGTTGTCTATGTAGATACAGCTTTATGATTATTTATATTGTCTTTGTCTGTATTAACTGTTACCTATTTAAATCAATACATCGTTGGACCCCGTGCGAGTTAGACGTCCGCTGGTGAATCAGTAGATCAACTTACGAGACGCCAAGGCTAATTCACCTTTTATCTTAGTTTTACTTACTGAATCCCCTAGAACACCTTAATAGTTTAATACTGAGGCAGGTAGAATAATCCAGGTGTTGCTGTTTAAACGATGGGTTAACCGTGTAAATACTTGCCGAATTGCATAACTAAGTTAATATAAAAGACCATCCTGACACTTTAACTATATTTCTCCGTTCACCGAACCTACTTTTTGTTAAGGGTTTTTACACCCCCTCTTATATGTACACAAAACTTAAAAAAAACTAAAGATTTGGGCACAATAAATTAATCTAGAAAAATAATGTTTTCAAAATACATCGAGTGTGGTCGCGGTTGTACTTTAACAGATCCATGAAAATCGTTACAGGTAGTCAGAAGTCTAATATAATTTAACACTTGGTCAATCTCGGCTACTGGTTCCCTACGGTTTTCGAGGAGCTGATGGCAGCCGCTCGTATAATTCTGGTAGCTATAGGCCGACCGTTTAACTCGCGTATCGCATATCGCCAAGATTCTGACTCCTCAAGCTGCACAGACAGTGATGATTACATTACCTTTATCTGTGGTTAAATAGTTCTATAAGAGTTTTAATTAATGTTTTATGACTTTGTACCTCAGATGGCGATACGCGAAGTAAACGGTCGGTCTATAGCCACATTAGGTTGATGATGGAAATGATGAATGATGAAATTAATCGATTCTTCGATTAATCGATGTCAGATCACCATCGCTAAAGTATTTGTTTACTTATTTATAGTTTACTAGTTTTCCGCCCGCGGCTTCGCCCGCGGATGTTGGTTATCGCGCTAGACCATTAATCCCTTTTTTCGCAGTCGGATAAAACTATCCTTTCCCGGGTCTCGAACAATCTCCATACAAAATTAGTTCAGTAGTGTAGGAGTGTAAGCAACATTTTGAAATCGTCAAGCGCCCATAGGTATATCCATAAATCAATAGGCGTTTCTTAAAAATACTACGGCTCTTAGACCATACTTATAAGAAATGCAATTTAAATTTCGAATTCTATTCGTAGCATTGAGTTATCAAACATGTCATTGTGTCAAAATAAAAAGTAATTTAGATCAAAATTACGAAGGAGTTATGATATCAACTTTGAAGAAAATCACCCTCAGAATAATTTCTCAGGCTTTGCCCGCTTAGTATTAGGATAAAAATAAAAAGAAATGAAAAAATAAAAAACACGTATTTCATTATTTGTTTTGAGCTTTATTTATACCAAATTTGAAGGAAATCGGACCAAGGACGAAACAGTTATGGAATATTTAATTTTTCCAAATAAACTCGTTTAACACCCCCACCGGGGGTAGTTTTGGAAAAATAAAAAACACGTGTTTCATGATTTCTTTTAAGGTATATGTGTGCCAAATTTGGAGTGAATCGGACTTGAGACTATACAGATACAGAGAAACTTTAATTTTTACCAATAAAACTCATTATCCACACCTTATAGGGATAATTATGGAAAAATAAAAAACCCGTATCTCATTATTTTTTTTAAGGTTTATGTGTACCGAATTTTAAATGAATAGGACCAAGGAATAAAAAGTTGCATACAAACTTCACCCCTCTATTTAACCCTCTTAGGGGATGATTTTTGAAAATATTGTTAGCCTATGTCCGATTCTAGGGTATACACTACCTACATTTCAAATATCAATAAAATCGGTTGAGCGGTTATGGAGATACGCGGTAACAAACCTTCACACACACACACACACTTACTTTCGCATTTATAATATTAGTAGGATAGGATAGGATAGGATAGCATGTGTTAATAGTGACGTAAGCATGTGTCGCCCCCACAAAAAGAGGCCAGTCTGAGATTTCGAAAGGATCCGAAGTTTACGACGAAAAATAACAGATGGCGCTCTCGCGGTTATGAACAAGCTATCGTTGTGTTCACGAGTTTGGAGGTGTTGCAAAGTAACTAACGCATTAGGACACAACCAAAAAAGTTATTACACTGCCGCTATTCCTAATAGCGGCTATTTTTGAACATTGGCTGGTGTATGTCACACGTACGCCATTCGCCAATGTAATAACTAATATTATTTAATTATAATGTATATTTCGGTACAGGGGGCCGATCAGAGGGATAGTCATCGCCAGAAAACTTATTGAGTGGGTGTGGTTACGAGCAGCAAAGCTATCTTAATCACACCATCAATTTGTTACGAAATGTAAAACCAACACAACGAGTGGTAAGACAGTTCCTAGACCGATGTTGGTCGCACGGACGTCTGTAGAGAACTGGGGCACACAGTTCGTGTAGCGACAATCCCCACTCGTCGCCCGTGCGGACCTCAGGCTAGACTCTGTCAAGCGTGTCGACCCGACGCGCTGCCGCCTCGCTGTCAAGTATGCTACCGTACTAATGACTTCTCCGACACGGCCATCCTGCGAGACACACGTCTCTGTGTGTTATTCTGAAACAATATTCAACACACAGTATCACATAGTTCAGTCACGCCTGGCCTACTAATCTAGAAGGAACAAGTTCCTGGCTTTAGACAAAGATAAAGATAAAGATTTCCAGAAATCCCCAAATTTAACAGAACTCTAAACTTTTTTTTTTTTTTTTATTAAAACCTGTTTACTAAAAATCAATGAACAATCAATATCACTTATTCAGTTAAATCGCTTCAATATCAAAATCAGAAACTCAAAGCACAACTGACCACTAAAACTTACACTCTCACACAAGAGACAATCACTTACAATAAGCAAACTAATTTAAGCTCTGCATATGACCATTGGCTACACATAGCCCAGTAACCTCCAGTTACTCAACTTTATGCGAACCCCCACGGGAACGCCGAGTCTCCCCTGGACTCACGGTTTCCCAAGAAACCCGACCTCTGCCGGAGTTGACTGCACTACCGCGTACTCACGGACTACTACAATGTAGTAGATGCCGATTTCTACTGAGCTACGGCTACACGACAACCTCCGGTACGGTCCAATCATTATGCAAGCTTAAACAATCTTGTCGTCGTCATCACGACTACTTTACTCTACCTCAATTTCGTCAGTTATACTTTGATTCACCGGATTTCATTTTTTTGCAAGCTTTCATGTGCGTATTTGTAGGTACGGTTACAATGTAGTGCTTTTAAATTATAACGGTCACTGTCAAGAACTTCTATGACCTCGGACGGTCCTTTAAATTTGGGATTCAACTTTATATGATTACACTACTTGTTCATAATCAAAACAAACTCTCCCACCGAAAAATTATTTACCTTTGCCTTTATCTTGTCGAATTTACTTTTTTTTTTCACAGAATGCGGCCCTATTTACATTGCTTAAATCGTCATGAAATTATTTCTTTCCTAATGTACTCGTGGCGCTGTTGGTCCAAAATTAGGCACTTACTTTTTTATTATCTTAAAATAGGCCTGCGCTTGACCACAACCTGCCCGATGTGAAGCAACGATGCAGTCCACGATGGAACGCACCTACCCAGTAAATACCGATTCACTCGTGACCCGAAGACCGGCAGATTATAGCTATCGAGAAACATAGATGCCGGCAGCGAACCCCACAACCCGGCAGTTCGCACAGTGAAAGCGGAAACAAAACGCCTTGTGCGTACCCCTGGAATTTCCACCATATAACGGCGGCGCACAGCAGCACCTCCACTTGTCCAGTGGAAGAACGGGGATGGGGGAATAAGATTGTGTAATCCCAACGCACACCCTCAGAAGTGCGTCCGGTAAAAGACCGAAAGACCAGCAACTATGCGGCGATGCTCGAGGCCCGCAATTCAGCCTTGACGAGGGATTCGTTGCTAATAAGCCTCTTGGCTCGCCTTTCTATAGACTCCAACGCCCTGAGTTGGTATCTAGCTGACCCATCCCAAAGATGCGAGCAGCACTCCATGCATGAGCGTACCCGTGCTTGACATAGCCCGAGCATCCGTTTTGGCGTGAAGTATCGACGTATTCGCGAGGACACCTAGCTTCCTGGCAGCGAGCTGAGCCATGGGCCCAATGTACGGGTCAAAATTGAGGTTCAAAGTCATATTGACGCCAAGAAGCTCAAAGTGGTCTGTAATACGCACGGATACACCTTGAAAAGTAGGAGCCAATTAAAATGGCCTTTTTTAACAGAGAGTAGACACGCCTGGGTTTTAGCAGCACTACACTTGACTAAATTGGCGTCACCCCATCGGAAACAGCTTTGAGAGATAAGTTGAAGCCCTCAACCATGGCCTCCCTAAGAGACTGGATCTCAGCAGTCTAACTGTCTGAAGTATGCGACTAAGCCTATAAACTGTCTTAGCTTAGCTATAGTGAAAAGTTAAATTACCCAGTGAAATAATATTTGCACGCAATAACTCATCTACACGCTCACGATCGTTTTTCTTTCTTCCGCACTAAAACGATACGGTCATTTTTGAGCAACCAAATAAGGTTCAACTAAGCGAAAAAAAACAAGCTCACCTGTAGTTGCGCATGTTAGCGACATGCCAGTTATTAAATAATCTAAATTACGAGACATCACATAGACAAAAGCTTTATGTTCTCGCGAAACGCTATTGTCAACAACGGTAAAACGATTTATCGAGGGTAAATCATTATTATTAAACAGTTCGGTGGTACTCACTGATAATTGTAAATTACAATCGTTATATCGTGAACTTTTCAAATTTTAAAATGAGTCGCGGTTATACTAACCATAAAACCTTGCAACAATACTTCGCGGCCTAATATCATATCACTTCGTAAATAAAATCACTACATCAGGCATAACGTACAATAAAATCTCGATTAAATTATCGATTTCAACAAAACAAATAATTTAAACAATGCCAAGTATGCTTGACTGACCCTTTAAGGTTACAACATTTGTACTCTTTTACCACTATGTTTACTCTTTTTAACGAGTGAACACTCGGCACCGGAATCTTAATAGAAAAAGAACGACTGACCTTGATGTTTAAAAGTTCGTCCCGGTGGATCAACCACGCACACGTCGACCCCTCACGTGTCGCTTGCTGCGCGAAACCTCGACACCTCCACTTCCATTAGGGCACCGGGTAGAGATGTGTCCTTTTGTTCACGTCGCCAGCTGTCACCACTCCCGTCATTTTATTTTTCACGGCGTTTTTAGTTTCAGTTAGGTGATCGTTTTTGTCCGGATCCACTTCTGATTTCGGTACAGGGGGCCGATCAGAGGGATAGTCATCGCCAGAAAACTTATTGAGTGGGTGTGGTTACGAGCAGCAAAGCTATCTTAATCACACCATCAATTTGTTACGAAATGTAAAACCAATACAACGAGTGGTAAGACAGTTCCTAGACCGATGTTGGTCGCACGGACGTCTGTAGAGAACTGGGGCACACAGTTCGTGTAGCGACAATCCCCACTCGTCGCCCGTGCGGACCTCAGGCTAGACTCTGTCAAGCGTGTCGACCCGACGCGCTGCCGCCTCGCTGTCAAGTATGCTACCGTACTAATGACTTCTCCGACATATATAATAAAATCTCATAAATAAACTACAACTTCTTTAATTAGGTCCAAAAAAAAACCCCGTATTCATTAACGTCTTATAAGCTCATTATCGCTAAAAATAGATTTTTAATTCGTTTGTCTTTGTCTGTCATCTTGACATTTAAACTCGTAAGAAAGAGACAAAATCTATTTTAACTACAAGTTTTATAAGATTTTTATGAAAAAGACCGTAAATTTATATTATAATATCTATACGGTCTTATTCATAAAAATCTTTTCATTCTTCCTTACTCGTATAAATTTCAAGATTTCTGTCACAAAGGTAAACGAATTATATACCTATTTTATCTATAACTAGCGGACCCGGCAGACGTCGTTCTTCGTTCAGGGTCTCAGACCTACCGAATATAACCAATAATAAATAATAGGTATCTAACCCGGTTTTCGGCACTTCTTCGCTTTCTAAATTTTCTTTTTTTTAATTTTTTCTCTGCGTAAGAACCATCCTCGTACTTGAAGGAATATTTAAAAAAAAGAATTAGAGAAATCGGTCCAGCCGTTCACGCGTGATATCGTGACAACGGAAAAAGGGTTTCATTTTTATATATATATATATAGATAAGCATAAAAGACGTTTATGAATACGGGGGTTAGACAAAGAAACCTTTCCTCTGTAACATCTGCGTCCCGAACATTAACACGCTCATACGCAGCCGAACAATGCTAATCTGATGACCTACATATTAAACCTTCTAATTGGATACCCGATTACGTATCATTAACTATATTCATTGCTTTGAATAGCAATCGCAATAAATATTGAAGTTATTACAAGTAATAGAAGAAATATGCTAACGGCTGTATTGTAACGTCTAATAAGCTCATTATAGCTAAAATAGGTTTATAATTCGTTTGTCTTTCTCTATCATCTTGACCTTTATACTAGTAAGAAAGAGACAAAGTCCATTTTAACTAAAGGGTCTTATTAGATTTTTATGAATAAGACCGTAAATATATTATGTTTACGCTTCGTTAGCAGTCGTTTCTGCGGTGTAGGCCTCTCTTAATACCCCTCTCTTTCACACCTCTGGCAAAACATATCTCTCTATCTTTTATTTGGTCTCCCTTTTTTCCCTTTACCTTCTTTTGGTATCCACTCTGTTAAACGTTAATTGTTGTGCATCCTACAACATGTCCTGCTCATAGCCATTTCAAAGTCTTAATTCTTTTCCGTATATCTATTATTTTTGATTTATATATTAAGTTTGTCGTTTATGAGCTTATAGCAGCACTATACGTTCATGTTTATGTAATTTACTCATAGTGGCGACTCCGGTGTGCGGTTAAAACTAGTAACGGTTACGGTAACTAGTTACGGTAATGAGTTTATAGTACAAGTTCCTTGTAAACTGTTTTGTACATCTGTTTTAATAATCTATACTGTACTATATTATTAATATTATAAATGCGAATGTAAATTGGGTATGGAGGTAGTTTAAGACCCCAGAAAGGACATAGGGCAGTTTTTATCCGACTGCGCAAAAAGAAGGTAATGTTTTGGCGCGATAACCGACATACACGCGGGCGAAGCCGCGGGCGGAAAGCTAGTAAATAAATATCATTTCTAATTTTATCTAATAACTAGCTTCCTGCCGCGGCTACGCCCACGTGAACTACATATCATGCCCAGCTGTGGGATTAAAAATAATGCGACGGAGGCTTCATTATATTTTCCATCGTGCATTTTATTTTGTGCCGAGCAGTGGGATTAAAAAGTAGCCTATAGCCTTCCTTAACAAATGGGCTATCTA
The DNA here is from genome assembly GCA_936450015.1 of Meganola albula. Taxonomy (NCBI): domain Eukaryota; kingdom Metazoa; phylum Arthropoda; class Insecta; order Lepidoptera; family Nolidae; genus Meganola; species Meganola albula. The sequence continues at coordinate 1,901,294 of OW388155.1, read as the reverse complement.
ACAATGCAAGAATTTTTCAAATCGGACCAGTAGTTTCTCAGATTAGCGCGTTCAAACAAACAAACTCTTCAGCTTTATAGTATGTATTATATATTATATTACTATAGATTTTATTCAAAACATACTTCTATCCATTTTCTTTAGCAGATATAATACCTTTGATCCAAATACTCTGAGGGTGAAGTTGCGGGCGGGGACTGGTAAAATATAATATGCAATTTTCAAAATAGCAGAAGTTAAGCCATTATGCAAAAGCGAAGTATAACAATAGCAATTGCCTTAACGACACGTAATAGTTACCTAATATTATGTTAGTTTTGCTAAGTCCAGTAAACTTTCATTGTAAACTTTGCACTTAGCCTTCTTTTTGCTTTATGCAGTTCTGCCTTCGCGTTTATTGCTCTTATCTTTTGAGTTATCTTTTATATCTTTTGTAATGTACAAAGTTTATTTTCGTTTGTGTTTATACTAGAATTATAATGTTTGTTATACACGCTGCTTACTTATATGCGCGTTTAGTTATTTCCAGTTTAGTTATCCTTAAGATACTTGCATTTGAACGCTGCAGATCACCCAAAATAGACCTAATTTTAGTGCAAGAACATCTAGACTAACACAGATATTTAAAAAAAAAAACCCTTTTTAGTGTCCCACTGCTGGGCACGTGTCTTACTAGTAAGATAGTTGAGAGAGTTCAGGCCTTAATCCACACACGCTGGCCAAGGGCGGGTTGGTGGATGTCACATGTCCTCGAAAGATTAGTACTTAGATATGCCGGTTTCCTCACGATGTTTTCCTTCACCGATATTGAGTAGCGATGAAACAATACACACAAAGATGTGTGGGCACGACTGGGATTCCAACCCGCAACCTTATATTTCTAAGGCGAGACTCGTACCACTGCGTACTATCACTTGAAATATAAGGTCGCGAGTTCGATTCCCGGTCGTGCCCACATATCTATATATGAATTGTTTTACCTCCGCTGCTCAATATCAGTTAAGGAAACATCATGAGTAAACCGGCATGTGTAAGAACTGATCATTCGAGGTCAGGCCAGCGTGTGTGAATTCAGGCCTAAACTCTCTCCACTCGTAAGATAGTTGAGAGAAGACCAGTGCCCAGCAGTGAGACACTTAAAAATGAGTCAGTAGATAAACGTTCTATTTGTATGACTTTTATTGACACCCCCAGCCTAACTAAAAAGTTTTAAAATTAAATTAAATAGCCGGTAGTCGAGCGGTATAAGCGGCTCGATTAGGCTATACTGTGCCCGGGAGGTCGCGGTTTGATTCCCGCCCCGGACAATATTTGTGTAAAGACAAAAAATTGTTTCGGTGTCTGGTTGGTTGAGGGACTACCCTCCGTGCCTCGGAGAGCACGTTAAGCTTTCGGTCCCGGTTGTCATTTAACACATCTATGACAATCGTTACATGTAGTCAGTAGACAATATAATCTGACACCTGGTCTAACCATCTCGGCTACTGGTTCCCTACGGGTATCGAGGTCTGATGGCAGTCGCTCGTATAATTCTGGCAGCTAGCCGCATTAGGTTAGACTGGGAGCCGACCCCAATAGAAATCGGAAAAAGGCAAGGGGAATGATGATGATTAAAAACTCCAGCATCAAAATCGGCTCAATCGTTTACTATGCGCTAAAATGCCACAAAATGGTACACAAGTACACAGATAGGTTAAACATTGTAAAAATCTGAAGGCGACAAAAACTGCAAGAAGTAATCTCGTCTGATTGATTATATTGAAGGGTCTGGGGTAAGATACCTCAATCAATCAGATTAACTAAATGGCCGAAATTTGTGTTTTGATTTCCCTTTGCGTTAGTTAAGCTATAGTAAAGTTATAATAAATATAATAAAGCAGCGGTGGCGCAGCGGTACGGGCCTCGCCTTAGATTTATGAGGTCGCGGATTCTATTTCCAGTCGTGTGTCACATCTTTGTAACTGTGAATTGTAACATCCAAGAACTTATCATTCGAGGACATGTGAGATCCACCAACCCGCACTTAGTTAGCGTGTGTGGATTAAGGCCTAAACTCTCTCAACCCGTAAGATAGTTATGAGAAGACCCGTGCAGTACCCAGCAGTAGGACACTAAAAAGGGTTTAAGTAAAAAAAAAGTTTTAAATTAGTTTTAGTTAAATTATTAATTGAGCGGACTTTAGTCAGCAACGGTGATACCGCAGCGCTTAACACTAGTCCGAGTAAAGCAGTTGGTAATAAGTTCTTCGAGTCGCAGAGAGCACGTTAATCCGTTAGTCCTGCGCCCTGATTTTTACCGGCCAGGGGCCCAGTTCTGCTCCTTAAATTTAAGCAATATTGTGGCTCACTAGCTATCAGTGATCAATTTTAACAAGTTTTGGCAAATAGTATTGTCTTAGATTTACGCGAATATCTCACATTGAAATAAAAAAATTACTTGTACCAAAACCCAAGGAAAATCAACTCGGAATTCAAGACACTGTGAGCTCAGTTTACTTAAATCGGAACGCAACTTAAATATTAATGTTTGGAGGTAGTCTGTAATAATTGTGATTAATATTTTTGAACGTCAAATACCTCAGTCCACCCGTGAACATGAAGTCTGAAAAGACTTTGAAACGTCAGGATCTAAAATCTAAAATAAACCGCGATAAAATCCGTTAAAAAGTAGTTTATTTTAAAGTTTATGCAATCTTCTATTCGTTAACGAGTTCAGTTGTAGACCAATGACATGCCAATGACTGGTCACAAACATTCGTCCTTGTGTTGGTAATCTCTTACGGTCTCCCCACATTTATCGACGCGGAATCAGCTTAAGCCGTGGGCGTATTACCACACTACTCGACTTATACCCGATCAGCTGTTGCTACGGATGTTGACATGTTATCGGCAGGGTAGCAACAACAATCTTTTGATTGATTACAATTTTAGAGCTGAGTGCGTCACTATCAATGGTCATTAGCAACAATACAATAAATATACAACCGAGTGGTCTTTAGACAATTAGCAGATTACCAATTTTTAAATCAATTGTTGTTGTGTTGCAAATGACTCTCAATTGAATAGTATTTTTTTAGTTAGGAAAACCTTCGGGGTTCCTAATATATATCTATATAGTACTGTCTTAGATTTACGCGAATATCACACATTGAAATAAAACTACTTTTTAACGGATTTTATCGCGGTTTATTTTAGATTTTAGATCCCGACGTTTCAAAGTCTTTTCAGACTTCATGTTCACGGGTGGTTCGCCGAGACAGCTAGTTTAAAATATATATGATAAAAATATTTCATCTTAGTAGCAACGAGTTTAATCATGGCCGAATAACTACAAGACTCGCAACCTATATCGACTAAATATATCAGCGAAATTGTGGCAACAAAAACTGCATCATTTAAGCCTCGTATCTGATTGATTATATTGAAGGCCCTGTGCTAAGATACTTCAATCAATCAGTTAAACAAAATGGCCGAGAATTGTGTTTACACTTCATTCTTGTGATTGCCCTTTGCGTAAGTTAACTTATAGTAACATTATAATTCAGTTATACTTAAATTTATAATTGAGTTAAGTAAAGTAAGTTTATAATTAAATATCGTTTGTTGTAATGCTTAGAAAATTTAACACGCAAATATTATTGCGCGCATTCTCTCTGCCGAGGTACCTACATAAATAGTTTGTATGGATAAACTGTTCATGTTTGGTGTTTTTTTTTATTCTGCGATAGGCTGGCGCTTGACTCCAACTTGCCTGATGTTAAGCAACGATGTAGTCTACAATGGAATGCGCCAGCCTAGTATACCGATTCACTAGTGATTACGAATGATTATCGGTGAGAAGGTAGCAGTGGAATGAGCCTCCAAGGAAACCTTAAAGAAGCAACAATTCCGACTCACCCTATCTGCATGGTGTCAACAGACATCGCACCGGAACACGGCAAGGCCGCTTGGCGGTGCGGCTTTGTTTGGTGGGTGGTCACTAACCACGGCCGAAGCCTACCTTCAGTTGATTGTCACCTGATTTGCACCACCCGGGGACCACGTGTTTGGGTATAGCTTTTATTTAAGTGTGCATTTGTAAAGACGCTTCAACTTTTACATGTGTGCTGTACGTGATTACCTCGCCTCCCCCTAAAAAAGGCAGAGACAATTTGGTACTACAAGTTCCGTATAAATGCTCTAAGATGTAGTTAATGTAAAGATATGTAAATGATGATTCGATAAATGGGAAAAGCCAGTCAAATCACATCTGTCGTGTGTATCAGAACGGCTGCTGCGATTGTGATTTCGTATTGAAATAAAACAAGTACTTTATAACGGATTTTTATCGTGGTTTTTTTTTATTTTAAATCCCGACGTTTTGAAGTCTTTTCAGACTTCATGTTCACGGGCGGACAAAGGTATTTGACGTCCTAGTAACAAAATAAATGTTTTTATAACTATTATAATGATTTACGCTAATATATCAATTCGCGTTAATCTAAGACAGTACTAGGAGATACAAACAGTTTTTATTTAGTTTGTGGCAATAAGGAGTTCTTCCCGTTTATTTTCCTCTAACATTTAGCAAGTTCCATCCTTCTTATTGTATCAAACATTATATACAAGTAGTTATATCTATATAGTTATATCTAAACCAACATTTGAAGCCAACACGATATACAAACAACACAGCCAACAAAAATTCTCGCCCCAATTCATGATACTGGGTTACCAAACAATAACAAAGAAAATTGAATTCAATTTCCTCAATGTTAAAGTAGGTTTTCCTTTGTGTGTCCCCTGTCCTTTGACAAAAAGGTTTTGGAACATCGCAGCTAATGAGGCGTAGGGGAAAAAATAGTCTTTCTTTATTTTGTCTTTCCGTTTCTTTAAGAGGAAAGGTTGATTCAATATTAGCAAGGTTAATGGTAGTTTATTCATAGATATTGTTTATAAATTAGTAGTTTTCGCTCATGTCTTTTTCTTTGTAGTGCATTCTGTATAGGCTTGCGCTTGACCACAACTTGCCTGTTGTTAAGCAATAATGCAGTCTACAATAAAACGCGGTTACCCAGTAAATATCGATTCACTCGTGACTTGAAGACAGGCAGATTATAGCTATCGGGAAACAGAGATGCCGGAAATTCTGAATCCCTTGGTCCTCGGGTGGCGGCAATAAACTGGTGGAAGGCTTCTTGTGGTCCTACTCCTCCTATTATCTTCCTGATTAAATTCGTGCGGGATCCAAGACAGTTTAGGTGTCCCGGGACATGGCCGGGTTCAAATCCCGAGTCTCTTCACGGCGCCGCTGTCGATCCTGGCTTACAGGAGTAGTAGGAGCAGGATTACGGTGATGGGTTAAGTTCCATAATTTTTTCTGTTTGTCTGTAAGATCTGACCATGTAGGTATTAATACATTTATTTTTAGCAAATAAATAATTGATTGATTGATACATTCGATATAGAATGCCAAAAAGTTGTGAGAGACAGGACAAGATGGAAGGCGTTAGGGGAATACTTTGCCCAACAAAAAATAAATAGTAAATTAACACGACTTTCAAGTTGTTTTCAGAGTACAAAGACAATTTGTAGTCTTAAGTAAAAGAATTTTGAGAATCGCTGTACAGCCATAAAAAAATACGTAGGTACAGTGGAACATATAACCCTCGTTTTTTTTGGAAGTCGGTTAAATTAATCTGTGACTGGCAAAATATCAAGATATGGAATTAAAAAATATAAAAGCAAAGATTCATAGTTTTTTAGTCCATCTGTCAATGGATGGTGAAGCACATCGTTTGCTATCGGACGTCAACAAGCACGTGATATAAGTAATGATGGTATTCGTAGACAAAGGACGCTTGCTACACTAGATGCATCATCATCGTACGCTTATTACCCATGGCTTTTAACCAATTATAAAAATATGGATATATTTTTTATTTGGTATAACTCCATCATGTATAGATAGAGAAAGATCTGAAAAAATATTTTTAAATCGAAAGAAGTATATAAATAAACCCATAGAAAAATTCGACGTATTTTTTTCTTGTCTAGCATCTCTGTCCGTCTACCGTTTGCAATTGCGTTCGGTTTGATTCTCTCAAGACAGTCTGTTAGAGCCAAAACACATACTCATATTGCGGCGCCGCACCGCCTGAATCGGCAGCGCAACGCTCGTAGTGCTAGTACATTTTGTTCTATGTAGAAGCGGGCGACACTGCCGATTCTTGCGGTGCAGCGCCGCAACGCGAGTATGTGTTTTGGCTCATAATAGGAAAACCTAATTTTCTTTAAGAGCAAAGCAAAATTTAACAGTCCCTGTTTTCTCGCAAATCGTGAAAGTTTATGCTGAGAATAACACATTATGCTCTTGTGGCACTTAGAGCCTTAGCAGACCGGCGTTTGAAAGCCGCGTGTGAAGACGCTTTTATGAGTTCTAAACCCAAAAGTACCTATAGAGATCACGTATAGTCAATAAAAATTAAATGTAGCCAACTTAAAAATAAACTAATCCCTAAATTAACCTAAAATAGTGGTTCCATTTTTACCTTTTGAGGTACTTGTATATCTTTAAAAATAAATATTACTAACCACCTACCAATCTAAATCTTATCTATAATAATATTATAAAGCTGAAAAGTTTGTTTACTTTTACTGGTCCGATTTGAAAAATTCTTGTACTGCTAAATAGTCCACGTACTGAATAAGGCTACTATTCGTTCCCACAGCTGGGCATGATATAAGATATAGATGGGTGAAGTCGCGGGTTACAATGCTAGTACCTAATTTTACAAACTTTTAAAGCGCGGCACTTCCGTGCTACACTTTAAAAAATGTCCCTGTGTCTTCAGTGTCACAAAGTGTCACTCAATAACCTCTCGATTAAGTGACGTTATATTTCTTTTTTTTTTGCTCTCTCTCCTCGCTAAATGACAATGACATTCATTTTTATTACATGACCATTACGTACTTTAAATAAAAATCTGTAAATAAAAAAAATCTTTACATTTGTAAGCTGGAATTTAATTTTGGCCCCATTGTGTACCAAAATATACACAAACTAAGCTCCCGGGAACGTACCCGGTGCTAATACTTTATCTAAGATGAAACCAGCCGTCTGATCATAGGTGATCAATGACAGTTTGAATTCACAATTGCAGCGTAATAAAACAATATCATACATTCTTCTACTTCTTTCTTCAAAACTACCGATGACAGTGGCGGTGGATACACGCACAAAAAAGACGCTTGTCTGAAACCATTCTAAGAAATTCAGTGCACAACTTTAAGCATTACACTTAGACTTTACACTTAATTCTAAAAACTTAGTTTACGGTTAAGTGGGCTGTTATAAAGAATTGTGGCAGAAGGTATTAAGTGTTCCTTCTTACAAAAGAACTGCTAAATTTCAAGGCATTAAAGATGTGGTGGGTATGTTAGGCTAAACTTGGGGTAGTAGGTGGGTTGTATACGCTCAGGTTAGCGGCACTGAGCTACTGGTACTCCCCGCCAAGTCCTTTCACACACGTCTACGTCGTCTACCCTAGTAATGCTGCGATTACAACAACGGGTGCCGCACTGCAACCCCGGACCGTAGTAGCTAAGTGTGATTGTGACGCTCTGTCCCCCGATAGGGCTGCTCTGGCCGGTTGGTTGTCGCCGCGGTCGGATGCGAGATAACACATACACATGTGTTGTGTCGCATCTGCTGTGGTAGTCGCTGGTTGGCCGGATCATCCCTTTTGGAAATCTCCCGACACCTATCCAAACATCCTTCATCTCACAACCAAATCCTCCATCCTTCCTATCTTCCTTCTTCCCGCATACTCCATCCCATCCTATCCGCGACTTGGGTCCAGTGGCCGGACTCAGGCCGCAATTTAGGCCACCCACGTGTTTGTGCCGTGCGTGGGGACCCGTAAGGGGGGATGAAGGGATCCTGGTGGCTGAGCCGAAGGGAGTAGGTGGTTTAAACTCCTGGCTGGCAACACTCCACTTTGGCCTGGATTTCTCCTGACACGGGCGGCCAGGGACTAGCCAATCCCTGGTCAATCGGCTGTGACGTCGGGTCAGACCGCCGTCGGCGAGTGCGGACTGTCTGGGGGCGTGCAGGCGGCGGCTCGGGCGCACCGCGACTGTGGTTGGCTGTGGTGCGTACGAGCTGTGCGGCCTCGTGCGTTACTGGACAGGACGTGCTATGTTCCCTGCCTATCCCTGGTGTCAATGCGACATCCCCAGTGCGGGCTCCGTGGAGGGTGGGGAGGGTAGGGAATGAATAATCAAGGAAAACTATTCATGCATCAGAAAAGTAAAAAAACCAGAAACACGAGGGAACAGCCCGCAAGGGATGGGCCTCATTCCGACCCTTCGGGGTCTCAGGCGCCTAGCGCTAATGTGAACCGGGACCGGCACCAACAGACTCCGGCCAGGGGTCGCGTGCAGGAGCCAATAGGCAATAGCACGCGAACCGGGCTTGGCGCTGATAGAGCCGGGGCCGGGTCACTACCACCAGGAAGAGTACATCCCGTCAGCAGTACTGCACCTGGAAACCTTCCCGGGCACAGTGGGGTTTCGTCCGGACTGCGACCTGGAAACGGGTCCGGGCCGACGATCCCTTCTGGGTCACTAGGGGGGGCAACAGGGGCGGCTACGGCTGCACGATCGAAGAAGTCTCTTAGTGGAGCACAACGCCGAAAGAAGCGCCTAAATCGGCCACCCCTGGATGTGGCGGCCGGGGAGGGCACCTCTTCCGGTACAACTGGAACGGGCACCAACGAGGTGACCGTTCAGAAGAGAGGAAGGGATGGGGACACCAGCGGTGGGGGTCCTGGCAAGCGGTTTAAACCGAGTACCTCGTACCGGGATGCTGCAAGTGTTGTCAGGATGGCCATCGTTGCGGAGGACCCATCTGCTCTTTTGGGCAGGGACGACTTGCTGCGAGTCCAGGGCTTTCTTACGGATGCCATGGAGGAGGAGGAAGAACGACCTTTGCCCTTTATCAGGTTAGGGCCATCGCTAGTGTCAGGAGCAATCCTGGCACACTGCGATGGTGAAGCTGCGGTCAGATGGCTGATCAAGCAGGTGACAGGCAGGACCTCGGGAAACCTTTTATTGAAGGTGATTAACGCGAAGGACCTGCCCAAACCAGTCAAAATGGCGTGGAGGGGCCTGAACATGAAGCTTCAGGACCCGGCAAAGGCTCTTAAACATCTAAAGATGTTTAATGAGCATTTGCACGTCGAGGACTGGCGGGTCGTTTCAAACATCGTAGACCCTACTTCTATACGCCGCATCGTGTTGGTCGACCGGGCGTCTGCCAAAGCAATTGCTGAGGCAGGCTACAGACTACAGTCGACCCTCGAGGTGGCCCAATTCAGGGTCCTCGACGAAGGGGAAACTGTTGAGGGCCAGCATGCAGATGGGGCCCAAGGCAGCAGAGACGCTGAAGTGAAGGCGGAAGCGTCCAGTAAGGGAGCATCCACAGAGGAGGCGACCGAAGAAGGAGGAGTTGAGGCCGAGGTCATGTGTCGCCTGTTCTCGGGGGGTGTGGGTGGTGCTTCCTCGCCGGCTACGTCGGTGAGGACGGACGACTACCTCCACAACCTAGACGAACTGGACATACAGTCCTCGCCTCGGCCAACAGACGCCGAAATGTCGGAGGAGGACCACTAATGGGCCCCTCCAATCATCGTCCCGAAACAACTAACAAAAATGGATTCGGAACTAAGGTGTGTACAAATAAATCTACATCACTGTAAGGCTGCCACTGCTATTCTAGCAGATCAGTTTAAGAGGAATAAATTCGACATAGCTTTAATTCAGGAACCCTATATATACAAGGGTGACATTAAAGGCCTGGGTGGGACTGTGGGAAATCTATTTTACCATTGTTCGACTAATGACGCTAGGACCTGCATCTATATCCGGAAGGGCATCGATGCAGCTCTTAAGCGTTCTCTATGTTGCAGGGACCTTACAGCGGTTGAGGTCATTTCGGGGAAGGGGGAAGGGCAAAAGGGAACCTTGTTCTCCTCTGCCTATCTACCATCTGAAAAGGAGGACCCAGTTTCCGTGCATTTGAGGAAGCTGGTGCATCATTGCAGCAATGAGAACATAGAGTTAATCATCGGCTGCGACGCCAACGCGCACAACATCATCTGGGGAAGCTCAGATGACAACCGTAGGGGAGAAGAACTACTCAACTATGTGGTAAGCAACAACCTACAAATACTTAATAAAGGATGTAAACCTACTTTCTTTAATAGGCTTAGATCAGAAGTAATTGATATAACACTGGCCACTAACTGGGCTAGTCGGAAAATATCCAATTGGCATGTGTCGGGAGAAGTCTCTCTATCTGATCACAACTACATATGCTTCAGGTACAAAACTAATATTAGCGTGGAGATTGTACGAAGGCGAAACCCCCGGAACACAAACTGGGCCTCGTACAGAAGAGATCTCAAAGCGAGTCTTGGCACGCCGAGAGGCATGCTAAACTCCGTGATAGATTTAGAAATGGAAGCCGAAGAAGTCAGCAATGCAGTCATGAACTGCTGGGTAGATAACTGCCCTGAAAAGAAAGCTATCGCCAAAAAAGAACCCTGGTGGACTCCAGAACTCATCAAACAGAGGCATGAGACACGCCGGTTATTCAATGAGGCCAAATCCAAAAAGGACTTTTCAGACTACTCTAGAGCTCTGACAAGTTATAATATTGCGGTTAGGAAAGCTAAACGTAAGTCGTGGAGAAATCACTGTCAAACGATAGAAACAATCCCACAAGGAATGAGAGTCAGTAAGGCACTATCAGCCACAAAAACTAACTCTCTAGGTTATGTCAAGAACACCAACGGCCAGCTTACTGAGTCGGGAGAAGAGACACTGAATGTCATGTTCAGGACGCACTTCCCAGAATCAAGCAAGCTGACAGATCAAAATGAGGACGCGCTTACTCTAGAAGAGCAAAACAGGCGCACCACCAAAGAAGACTGGACATCAGCAAAAAGAGTGGTGGACCAGGTAAAACTGAAGTGGGCTATTAACAGCTTTCAGCCCTTCAAGACTCCAGGACCTGATGGGATATATCCAATCGTGCTACGAGAGGGAGCGGACATTCTGCTGCCCCACCTTAGCCGCCTGTTCAGGGCGTGTATCGCATTTGGGTATATACCAAAGAAGTGGAGGCAGGTTAAAGTAACTTTTATACCCAAAACGGGGAAAAGTGATTACGAAGAAGCCAAAGCATATAGACCAATAAGTCTATCTTCGTTCATGCTGAAGGCGCTGGAGAAACTGATTGATAGGTACATTAGAGATGGACCACTTAAGGAAAACCCTCTTAGTGGACGTCAATGTGCCTACCAGGCAGGCAAATCAACTGAAACGGCACTACACTTGGTTATTAATAAAGCGGAATGTGCTTTGGAAGACCAGGAGGTGTGCTTAGCAGCCTTTCTTGACATTGAAGGAGCATTCGACTGCACCACTTTTGATAGTATCAAGAGAGCTGCGACTGATCATGGCATTGATCTCACTATCTGCAGATGGATAGACCACATGCTTAAAACCAGAGTCGTTACCTCGGAACTGCTAGGTGATAAGCTTAGTGTAATGACAACCAAAGGATGCCCTCAAGGCGGGGTAATATCTCCACTGTTATGGAGCCTAGTTGTCGATTCACTAATAAACGTACTAAATCAAGGACCATTATACACAATAGGATACGCGGACGATCTAGTCGTAATGGTCACTGGCAAATTTCCCAGCATAGTCAGGGGGATCATGCAAAAAGCTCTGAAGACTGTGGAAGAATGGTGTGAAATCCAGCACTTACGAGTAAATCCCAGCAAAGCAATGTTACTGCCCGTAACCAGAAAACGCATCACAGTTGAGTTTGAAAACCTGAAAATTTTCGGTTCCAGACTCAAGTGCCCCAGTGAGGTACAGTATCTAGGAGTAACCTTAGACAGAAAACTCACCTGGAAGGCACATGTGGATAATATCACAGCAAAGGCCACCAGAGTCTTTGGAATGTGCAGATCCACGTATGGGAAAACATGGGGCTTGAAACCTAAAATTCTGTACTGGATATACACAATGATGGTAAAGCCAATCATAACCTACGGCAGCGCTGTCTGGTGGCCGAGAACCAAACAGAAAAACTGCATCGACGCTTTATCAAAGATACAAAGGCTAGCCTGTATGGCCATTACAGGAGCCTTTACAACAACGCCGACTGCAGCAATGGAGAGGCTATTAGACCTTATACCCCTTCATCTGGAAGTAGAAGCTGAAGCTCGGAAAGCTATGCACAGACTGGGGCAATTAGGGCTAGTAGCAAAGAGAACAACTCGACACACTAGGTTCGAAGCGGACAAGGAGCTGGATCGAATAATGAAAATGGGAACTGATAAAACATTTCCCACGTTTATTTTCGACCGCAAGTTCAAAGTAATGCTCCCATCAAGGGAAAACTGGAAGAAAGGAATAAAACCACGGGAAGGGAAGCAATCGATTTGGTACACGGATGGATCAAAAATGAAATCTGGTGCCGGAGCTGGCATATTCCACGCGGAGTATGCCTGCAGTCAAAGCATGGGTAGACTTGCAACTGTGTTTCAGGCAGAAGCATATGCTGTAGCTACCTGTGTAAAAGAAAGTCTTCATAGGAAGGCAAAGAATCAATCCATACTGATTCTCAGTGATAGCCAGGCGGTCCTTAAAGCGCTAATGACACCAAAAATAGATTCAGGCATAATCTTGGACTGTGTTAAGTCTCTAAATGCTTTAGGGACATATAACAATGTCGGGTTAGCTTGGATACCAGGCCATGAAGGCTACGAGGGTAACGAGAAGGCTGATGAACTAGCCAGGAAGGGATCGATGGAAGCCTTTCTTGGCCCAGAACCGTTCATTGGTATTACGACCGGGACGGTCAAAAGAGAAATAAAGAAATATGCCTGTAAGAAACACCAGGAGCTATGGAAACAAACCCCAGGGCTCCTCCATTCCAAGAAATTTATAGGCGACTGGCCCCCAAGGTACTCTCAGAGACTGAGGGGCATGACCAGGACTAAAATCAGACTGGTAATAGGTGCACTAACTGGGCACTTTGGGCTGCAGAAACACCTGTATAGAATAGGGCTGGCAGAAAGTTCCACTTGCCTAGCATGTGGAGAAGCTGAGGAAACCATGGAACACATACTGTGTGAATGTGACTCTCTAGCGAGAAAACGGATGAATGCATTAGGGGTGGACCACCCTACTCCTAGTGAATATGGCCTCATGTGTCCCCGACAAATAGCAGCGGTCATGGACAGGCTGTGTGGAGGAAGAATACTTGAGGCTTTATAGAATCAAGGGGAAGCACAAAAGATCCCATTGGGTCGAAGTGCTCTGGGTTACCAGCCCCATCATTAAGATAAGATAAGATAGGCTAAACTTAAAAATTTTAATGAGACTATTTCGTACTATAGTTAGATACCTAACAACTTTGACTACCATTAAATGAGCAGTTTTAGTTTTCATAATATTTAATTATGTCCTAGGCTGAAACCAATAGCTCCACACAGCCTGACAGCCTAAAAAGGGGAGAAATGTTCAGTGGACCCCGAAAAAAATAAACATCTTTAAATCTTTTATATTTAAGAAAAAACAAATCTGTATACAAACATAACTGCAGTTAACCTTTTTTTATTTTGTAACCAGCTTCCGACCGCGGCTTCGCCCGCAAAATTGATCTCACTAATCTTGTTTCTCCATACAAACTTTGGAACCCCGTTTCACCCCCTTAAAGGGTGAGTTTTGAAAAATCCTTTTTTAGTGCACCCCTAGACCCCATAAGGAACCTATGTGCCAAATTTGGTGTCTCCAGACCAAGCGGTTTGGGCTCTGCGTTGTTGTCAGTCAGTCAGTCAGTCAGTCAGTTTCTTCTTTTATATATTTAGATAGAGGCTTGCGCTGGACCAGTTATGGTCAACTAGCACTTGGCCAGCGAGTGTGGATCAAGGCCTAAACTCTCTCAACTCGTAGAATAGTAGAGAAAAGAACCGCACCCAACAGTAGGACGGTAAAAAAAGGGTTGAAGTGGGTTTGATTATCTTTTCCACCAAGTATAAAGTGACATACAATTATTCATTCAGCCCTTTTTTCCATGGTATAGTAACAACACATACCCATCTATTCTAACAAACTTTAACGGAGTAAATAGGATTCTGTATTACCTCATAACTATTCTAAAGTGAGGTTAACCCATAAACTATGGTATTGGTTCCCCGAGGAAATCAAACGGTTCCCGGATAGAGGATACAGCGAACAAGTTTGGGACACGGGTTGTAAACTCAGATTAAGGTCCTATTACCACATAATATAATAGCATCATAATATAATGGCGGAGTGATATCAGCCTCGCCTTCTAAATATAAGGTCGCGGGTTCGATTCCCAGTCGTGCCCACACATCTGTGTGAATTGTAACGTCGCCGCTGCTCAATTTCGGTGATGGAAAACATCGAGAGGAAAGCGACATGTCTAAGAACTAATTATTCGAGGATATGTGACATCCACCAACCTGCACTTGACCAGCGTGTGTGGATTAAGGCCGGTGCGTCCCAGCTGAAACAGAGCGGGTTGTATACAGGACTAGTAATATTGGCATCACTAGTAACCGTATTGCTGTTCTCTTCGTGTTAAATAGTTATTGTTATATATCGTGACAGTCAGTCCACCCCACCAGACTTGTATTTGAGCTTACACATGTGCTTTATAAATCTCATGCGTACTTAACTAGTCAGCTTAAATGCTGGCCGCTGGCATCTATCAGCTTCTCGCAATTTTATCAATATCATCAGTCCACCTTGTGGCGGGCCGACCGCCGCTGCAGGCCATTACGTGATCTCCACTGGAAAATCTTTATTCCCCTGTGCAGTAGTGTTTTTGGTAGTGCACCTAACGTCAATTTGACAGTCATTTAACGACTTATAAACGCGAAACATATCAATGTTTCGTAGTCCAGCCTGACCTAACCTAATCTGCTACAGTCAACACACACCCTTTAACCTTTTCGCAAAAACCCCAAATATTTGGCCAAACATTTTGATTGACAGGCCAACATTGTAAGCCAACGTTACTATTGAGTCTATGATACTAAGCAAACAGTGACATCGCATCAATCCGGTTCTAACCGGTTGGCGTGACAGCGGCCATTAATATAAAGCGCGGGAAACAAACATGGCGGCTCTGTTTTGGCGCGCACCGAAATACGATTAATTGTTTATGGACACGCTAACTTGATGCTATCCCGATTTCGATCTGCGAATTTATAAAGGGTTAGTACCGACAGTTCAGATTTTTTTTAGGTTTTTTATAATCTTCACCGATCTCGAAGAAGCCTTGTTTGAAAAATATAATTGTTTCAAACGTGATTCTACTTAAGTTTTATCGAAATCAGTAATGCGGTTTTAGAGTTACTTTAAGTACCTACCTACTTTGAAGGGTGTTCGTATTTATATTTTGAAACGAGTAGATAGTTTATAAGTCTAAAAGTACCTGACTATTATAAAAAATCCTGAAAGGACCTACGAAATAAAAGCATAGAGTTATCTACGTCAAAAAATCACTACAACATGTAAAATAATAATAAAAAAAAACAAAATCCAGACTGCGTCAACTTCTGCCAGCATTAATTGGAGGAAGAACTGATTTGGCGCGAAAAATCAATTTTTTTTTATAATTTTAATATACAACAATGTCCCTCTCAAGACTGAGACGAATCTACCTCTCAAGCTGTAACAACCTTCCTTCTGGCGCAGCCGGGTAAAAAGTGTACTTATTTTACAGACTTTGAATTTTATGTAAAAAAAACATTATATTTAAAAATCGCGTCCACCGTGACCGTGCATAGCTAAGGAAACCCTTCAGAGTCTTACAGTGTCGGTAATAATAAATTTATAAACAGGGGTGCATAATACAGGTGACCCGGTGACTGTAAGGGCTATCGTAAACGAGCCAGGAACTGCCGCCACCGGTGACAAACAACTGTTTTTAATCTACTTAGTTTGTAAATAACCATACACAGTCCATGGTGAGCGATTACCATAGCCTATACAATGATGTTATGAAATGTAATGAAAAAGTGTTTTATCTTTTAGAGACGCGATTATACTTAAAAATAGTCCACTTTCTTTTCCTACCGTGCAGTGGATGACTGGCAACTACTGAGAAACACTGCCAAAAATTCTGTGAGCATTTTTTTCCTTTGTGAAATCAAGTACTTAAATCTTACATTTTGTTTAGTGTGTTGTATTAGAGCGACTTAATTCCAAGCGTTTTTAACCGTTAGATAGACTGAAATTTTATAATACGCTTTCGTACATGTAGATTTTATATATTCTTGAAATTTGTTAATTGCCTTTTCCCTAATATTATTTGGAAGCTTATTGTAGAAAAGTATGCACTGCCCTGTAAAAGAGTAACTGATTTTGTGGCGACCAGTATGATAACTATAAGATCGATCTTGTTTCTAGTATTTAAACTATGTGTGTCGCTTATTTTTTTAAACTTCGTGATATTTTTACGCACACACAATAAATTTTCATAAATATATTGAGAAAAGATAGTAAAAATATTTATTTCGTCGAATTTATCTCATATGGAAACATGCTTATTTGTATAATAAAGATGGTTACTATAGCAGCCGCATTTCCTCAAAGAAGAATTCCGTAACTTTGTTTGCAACACAGCCAACATCAGTGCCATTATTCGATGTCAACCTTTGTAGTTGCCCGGTGTCAGCCATCCAACTGGGCTATACTGTACCCAGGTTTGATTCCCTCGCGTACAATCTTAGTGTAACAACAAAGATTGATTCGGTGTCCGCTTGGTTGAGAGGCTACCCTCCGAGCCTCGGAGAATACGTTAAGCCCACCGTCCCGATTGTCATTTAAAACATCTATGAAAATCGTTACAGGTAGTCAGAATCCTAATTTAATCTGACACCTGGTCTAACCATCTCAGCTACTAGTTGCTTCTGGGTTTCGAGATCTGATGGCAGTTTCGTTTAATTTTAGTAGCTCGCCACATCAGGTTATACTGAAAGCCGACTCCAATAGAAATGGGGTAAAGGCAAGTGAATGATGGACACTGGGTACCCCACTCACACCTAGGAACACTACTAGAATTTATTACACTACTTGTGTTCTGTATATTGAAGGTGCCTTCCAAGTTGAAGAAGACTCACAGGTTCATTTTTCACTAATTGTGTTGTGTAGCGGTCTTGTGCTGAATGTCGAAAATGTGACACGTAACCGTCACCCTTAAGCAGCTGACGGTGACACTCGCCAGTTACCTTTCGACCTTCGTCACCGCACCTACGAACCTACCTAATAAAGGCGTCCATTGAGTCGAATGAAGACAAACTTTTAAAACTCATATTTACCACAACGTGTTGCACCGGTCGTGGTCGAATGAAGACGCCGAACTTCACAAAGTCTGGTAAGAACTAAACGACCGGCAGCACCAGTGATGCAGCGATATCAGCCTCGCCTTTGAAATATAAGGTCGATGGTGCGATCCCCGGTGTTGCCCACACACGTTTGTGTGAATTTTACGTTAGTGGTTATAGTAGGTAAGAAAGACAATGTTCCTAAACATCGGATAAGGTCTAGAAATAGATGGATCAACAAAAACCCTTAAGCACAGGTCTGTTCATTAGCATACGGGTAGTAACACGCACGTTGATAATTTACATCAAACGCATTTCATTAACCAGCTAATCTACATTAGGAGTACTCTGTGTTTGTCACGTTGCAACGGATTTAACTCACAGACCTTTAGTATGTAGCATATAAAATGTCCCAGCATACTATATCAGTTGCCACAGTACTTGATCGGTTCGACCGTCCTCGGACGGCTCCCCGAAAAAGTCCGGTGAACTAATAAAGGCCCTTCCAGCTAATTGGGTTAGGTCATCCCTTAAAAAAAGTACTATATCATAAGTCCGGGTTGATGGATGTCACATATTGACGAATTTGACATGCCGATTTCCTCATGATGTTTTCCTTCGCCGATATTGAGAACCGGCGATGTTAGAATTCACACAAAGATAAGACTGGGAATCAAACCCGCAACCCTATAAACCTAAGGTGAAGCCCGTACCTCTGCGACACCGCTGCTTAATATAAAATGGAGAAATAACTTAAAAAAAAGATGCCCAGAAAAAGTTTTTATTAGAAATAACGTTTGTAATAATAAATACTACTACCATTCATGATATACCTGAATCATAAATGATTTTGGGGGCTGAGTCACCTTCGTCCGTGGATGTACACCATTAATTGAATACCTACACGTGATCCCCGGGTGGTGAAAATCAGGTGACAATCAACTGGTGGTACGCTTCGGCCGCGGTTGACCACCAGACAAAGCCGCACTGCCAAGCGGCCTAGCCGTGTTCCAGTGCAATGTCTGGTGACACCATACAGAGAGGATAGGTCGGAATTGTTGATCCTTTAAGGTTTCTAAACATATGGAGGCTCATTCCACTGCACATTCTCACCGATAATCATTCGTAATCACGAGTGAATCGGTATACTAGGCTGGCACGTTCCATCGTAGACTACATCATTGCTTAACATCAGGTTGTAGTCAAGCGTCAGCCTGTTGCAGAATAAAAAAACTAGACGCTAGTGATATTAAAATAACATAGTGTACTATGTTATTTTAATATCACTGTACTGTACTGTAGTACAGTACAGTTTGGCCTGGTGTCATAGTGGTTAGTGAACCTGACGCTAAGCCGAAGATCGTGGGTTCGATTCCCACCCAGGACAAATCTTTGTGTGATGAACACGAGTGTTTTTTCTGTGTTTAACTATAATTTATCTATAATATGTATGTATTTACAAAACAAAAATGTATCTTATTTTATATCTTTAAATGAGCAATTCTTGTATATATATATAATTGGAATCTCGGAATCGGCTCCAACGATTTTCATAAAATTTAGTATATAGGGGGTTTCGGGGGCGATAAATCGATCTAGCTAGGAATCATTTTTAGAAAACGTCATTTATAAAAAAAATACCGAGCCAAGCTCGGTCATCCATCGGCTCCAACTATTTTGATTAAATTTAGTATATAGGGGGTTTCGGGGGCGATAAATCGATCTAGCTAGGAATCATTTTTAGAAAACGTCATTTAAAAAAAAATACCGAGCCAAGCTCGGTCATCCATCGGCTCCGACGATTTTGATTAAATTTAGTATATAGGGGGTTTCGGGGGCGATAAATGGATCTAGCTAGGAATCATTTTTAGAAAATGTCATTTAAAAAAAAAATATCGAGCAAAGCTCAGTCATCCAGATATTTTAACTATTATATCCGTTCCTAGTACCCACAACACAAGCAAATATCATTGCTTAATTTAGTACTAGATGGCGTTGTGTGTATGTGTGAATATATTATTATTATTAATTACAGTCGCCAACGTCATAATATTATGTCACTCAGGCTCGACATTAGTCGGGGTATAAAGTTAATCTAGCCAGTTAAGTAGACATACTCGTCCAACTAGGTTACGTTATGAGACTGTTTGAATAATACATGAATTAATGTTATTTATTACAACTGTATGACGTTATTTATAAATTAATAGTTATCATTTGTATACGGAAAAGAAATACAGTAAAACTAGGGAAGAAAGGACATCGCTAACTTTGATAGCAATCAGACAGAGTACAGAGTGGTTTCAGAATAGTTAGTAGTAGATAAATAAGACTGCATTGTAACCATTGACGGGCCGGTGGCGTGGTCGGTAAGATACTTGCTTTTCACGCCGCAGGTCGTTGGTGCGATTCCCACCTGAGACAAACATTTCTTTAATATGTCTGTTTGTCTTGTGTCTGGGTGTAATTATCTATATTTAAGTATATATTTACAAAAGAAAAGTATTTTAAGTAGTATATTACCAGTCATCTGGTTTCCATAGTACAAGCTCTGCTTAGTTTGGGATCAGATAACCGTGTGTGTTAATGTCCCATTATATTATTATTATTATTATTAACCGTGCGCAGTTTTTTTTTGTTCTCTATTAGTAGGTACATAACAGAACACATTTTCACTCTGTTTAATACTTTTTTTTAGTTATTCGATGTAAAATTAGCAAATTATGGACGGTCTATTCATAAAAATATCGTTAATAACACGCGGCATAAAATTAGCGTTCAGTGACCCTAGCGAGCGCTCAGCTGATACGTATTTTTTTCTGTGTTTTTCGGTGTTTAGATCGTCTCCGCGATAATATAATAAATAAAAAAGTGTACCGTAGCAAATACGACCTAAAATATTATTATAGTGTGAGAAATCATCCGATATCTCTGGACAAGTGTTATTTGATAAAACAAATAGTGAACTCGTGCGTAATTTGAGTGATTACTGGAAACAGTTTTGGTGAAATTTATTAAAACTAATACAAGCCCTGTTTAAAAACTATTCCACAAAAACACTAGTGAGACACAGGCTGCGTTAAGTGCATAGGCCAAAATATAATTATATTGACTTAAACCTAGTGATTTTCCCAAAAACGGTGAATAGATAAGTCGTTACAATTTTCAAACGTATGTTTTAAATGACAGATTGACTGATGTGATAATTTGTGCAATCCTAGCACCACCTATTAAAACTTATCTCAATTTTTTCATGAGTTTAAGCGACATCTATCGATTTGAGACCGAAACAACTTAATTGTCATTAACTAATTCTGATAAATCCCGGAAGGTGGCGCAAGTGACAATGTCTTCTACTAATACTAGTAAATCACAGAAGATGGCACTAGTAGGCATATCCTCTAAAAGATGCCGGAACACAAATCAAAATAATAAGATGACCAGTCCTGGAAATACAAATGTCACAACTAGAAAGAAACCCTTGGTATCTAACATGCAAGCTTCTCCTATCCTGTTGACAAATAATCCACAGAAAAATGACAGCTCACAAGGTGAAAGAAATGAAATTTATTTTACTCCGCCCATTGGATTACCTCAGAACATATCTACTCCGTTGCAGGATTGTAAAACTAAGGAGGAAGTAAACATCCCTACGCAAAACTCTTTTAGCATGTTATCGGACGAGGAAACTCCAAAAAAATTACAGTCGCAGTTGGTGCGTAGTACAAACTGTACGATCCACAGAAGTTGTCCCGAACTAAATAAATCTCAAGTCGACAATTCAGAGGATCTAAAGATTACAGTAGATAAGCTACAGAAAGACCTAGCCTCTGCCCATGCTGAGATCGAACAATTACTCACTGAAAAGTTTGAATTAGCTGAACAAATTAAACATTTTCAGACAAAAATCCAACTCTTAACCAAATTGTGCATGTCATCTTCGAACGGCTCATATCAGACGGACACATCAACAACGACAACAAAGAAAAAGGGCGCAGTAGGACATAACTTAAACCGCCAACGACAGGTGAGCAATGAATGCCTAAAATCTAAGTCGAATAACTTATCGGTGTCCGACAACATATTTGTACAAAATGAGGCAAACATTGATGAATATGTAGAGAAACCAAGCACCTCAAAAAAAAAAGCATGTCCCCACCTTCAAAGTCCGAAGATCGACAGCAGTTACAACCAAAAATTGTAAAAGGAACACATCTCCCACAAGGGACTCTCACTAACGCTACTTCAAATTTAAAAAAAAATAAAGTATTTATATTAGCGGACCAAGAAGGATATGGAGTACAGCAGACATTACAGAAACTACTTGGGACACAATATGACGTTTTTTGCTACTTGAAACCGGGTGCAACAATAACAAATATTTTATCTACGTGTAGAGAAGAGTTAATGACTTTCAATTCAAATGACTACCTTATATTATTAGGATTTAAGAATGACTCAAATGTGTTTACTCTGCGTTATGAACTTGCCTCATGGCTTTCATTAATGAAAGAAACTAACATAATTGTATGTGAATTGTCTTTTAGTCGATATTTAAATACTAGTAAACTGAACCATGAGTTAAATTATATTTGTTCACAATTTAAAAATACTGTAATTTTAAAAAATGCAGATGGAAGATACAGAGCCAATCATAACAGATATTATAAAATTATCCTATGTCGTAACATATTACAAGAAATTTTGAGATTTCACTATAGAAATAAGTTCAAAAGGTATCAAACGCGAGGCAAATTGGAAATAAAAAACGTTATGGATATGGGTACGCAAACTGAAGCAGTTTCAGAAATCAGTGAAAAACTTGATGAACCTTCGATACAAACCAGTTTAAACTGTACTATTAAAAGCCAGCTATGTTTTCGTATCTAAAAATAAATTGACCCGGCAAACTAAACAGGAAAATACATGCAGTTATATAAATATATTTCATCAAAATTTATGTGGTATAAGTAATAAAAAAATTGAACTCGAACTATACATCGACACAATAGATACACATGTTGATTATCTTTGTATCTCAGAACATTTCTTAAATGAACAATCGGCTTATCTGTTTAACATATCAAAGTACAAGCTAGCTGCATATAATACTAGACAAAGCAAAAAAAGGGGAGGCAGTCTTATATTAGCACATGTAAATAAAGAATGTGAAAATATAGAGTCAATTAACAAATTATATGTATCTGAGAGCTTTGAGATAAGTGGTGTTAGAGATTTTGAAACGGGTTTACACATATGTTGTTGTTATCGTAGTCCAAATAACAAAAACTTCGACGTTTTTATAACTCGTCTAGAAAAATTGTTAGAGCAGTTTATGAATCAAAAGTGCATAATTTGCGGTGATTTTAATATTGATGTACTAAAGGAAAATAAATATTCGTCTGAATTTTTAAGTATTTTGACATGTTACAATTTTAAATATCTAGTGAAAGTTCCCACTTTCTTGCGAAATGACTCGAGTTCATGTATTGACAATATAATCACTAATCTTGAAGATGAGTATATAAAAAAATGTTTTGTGGACCATAATGGGCTCGCAGATGGACACGGCGGTCTTTTTTGCAGTTTAAAATTAGACATTTCCAATAAAAAAAGCTCTCAATACACTATTACTGTCCAAAGACGTGTCTTTAACAAAAGAAATAATGATGCGTTTAAACAGAATATTAGAAATATAAATTGGGTTGACATTGGTATAAATAGTTTTTTAAGTCGTTTTAAAACAATATTTAAAAAATGCTTTAAGAAAAAATCAGTAAAAACAAGGCCACGACATGCATATGTAATAAAATGGATTACAAAGGGGATAAAAATCTCAAGCAAAATGAAAAGAGTTCTATGCACAGGGAAAATTAAAGATAGTACTATATTTAATTACAAAACATTTTACATACGAATCTATAGAAAAGTTATTAAACAAGCAAAAAAAAGGGCAATATCAAATCATATAAGCAAAGCCAAAAACATTGTGAAAGAGACATGGAGACTCGTTAATGAATATTTAAAGAAAACAAAAAGCAAACAATTTAAAAATACTGTCCTGAACGTCAAAAGTAAGTTTGTAAGCAATCCAGTAGAAGTTGCTAATATATTCGCTGACACTTTTGTTCAGAAGTCAATTACAAAAAATAAAGATTTTGATAGAGCTAAGTTTTATCTAACTGCCTCTACAAAAAGAGTTGAATCAAATTTAACTTTCAATCACACCACACCAGATGAAATTACAAAAATAGTTAACAAAATGGCACCTAAAAAATCCTGTGGTTATGATGATGTCCCTGTAACAGTATTAAGAGAAAATTTAGATGTATTAGCTGTTCCACTGTCCAAATTTTTTAATGAATGTATACAACAAGCAACTTTTCCTGACCAACTAAAACTAGCCAAAGTAGTTCCAATATATAAAAAAGGTTCTAAAACTGACCCCAAAAACTACCGACCGATATCTTTACTGCCCACAATTTCAAAAATTTTTGAAAAAATAATTAAAGATAGATTAATGACACATATCAACGCTAATAAAATTATAAATTTAAGACAATTCGGATATCAGAAAGGAGTTGGTACTTCCGATGCGATATATCTCTTAATAAATGACATAATTAGCAAAATTAATAATAAAATGAAAGTTGCAGGCCTTTTTATTGACTTGAGTTCCGCGTTTGACACTGTAGACTATACTTTGTTGCTTTCTAAACTAGAGCATTATGGTGTAAGAGGTAAAGAATTAGAACTTATTGCATCATACTTACAAAATAGGCGTATGTATGTTGAAATAAGAAACATTGACAAAGAAAATCAGGAAACAGTAAATTCATCTACTATAAGGAATATAGACCGTGGAGTGCCGCAGGGTTCTATACTAGGCCCCATTTTCTTTATAATGTTCACAAATGACCTCCTTAATTACATGCAAGTGGCTCAGGAAGAGGCACGACTTGTTGTCTTTGCTGATGACACCAACATCATAATTGGAGCAAATGATATAGAGCAACTGACTGTAAATATTACTAAATGTGTAAATGGTATCTGTGACTGGTTTGCATCAAATAGCCTATTATTGAATACTAGTAAGACTAATATTATGCTGTTTAAGACCACAGCTCAAAAAAAAGATAGTATAGAAATAACAATACAAGAAGAAAGAATAAGTTCAGTAGAGAAAGTTAAATTTCTAGGCATTAACCTAGATTCACATTTAAATTGGAAAGAAGAACTCGCAGCTATTGAGTCCAGTATATCATCTGCTTGTTATGCACTACGCACTCTTAGGGATGAAATAAATCAGACTCAGCTAAAAGCGGTGTATCATGCGTTAGTTGAATCAAGGCTACGATACAGTATAATGTGTTGGGGAAATAGTTATAGCTACAATACGCAAAAAGCTTTCATTCTACAAAAAAGAGCTATTCGAGCAATTGTAGGGATTTCACAACGAGATTCATGTAGGGAACACTTTAAAACGCTGGGCATACTCACTGTGCCTAGTCTGTACGTATTAATCACACTAAATAATTTTGCCAAATATATACAGGATTATGAAACACGTGAGGAGTACCTAATTAGAGAAAGCACTCGAAGGAAAACTATAAAGAATAAAATGGTACCTAAAATGAATATAGTTAAGCACTGCCCTCAATTTCAAGCCGTAGAACTGTTTCATAAATTACCATGGACTTAAAAAAAAATGTTTACAAGAGACATCTATTTAAAGATACTCTTAAGGCTTTTCTCCTAGAAAAGTGTTTATATTCGTATTCCGAATTATAGGTAGTGTTTTACGAACAATGTATAATGTCTCTTGTCTATAGTTATCATTATGTCTAATATTATTATTTTATTTCCTTGACATAATTATTATTCTGACATATCTTGACATATTTTGGTTTTGACATCTTTTTAAAAATTGTATTTTTATTTTTTATTATTTGACATTTTTATTACAAGTTTGTGATCGTATGACATGTTTGTGTTCTCATGGTATGTTGGGTATTTGACATTTATAGACATTATACTTAAATGGTTCATGTTTATATAATCTGCATTGTTCAGGAATTGTAATGATTATCACATTCATACGTTTCAGGTTTTACTTTTTTTATTTCCTTCTTATCTTGTACATGTGAAAATATTTAATATCTGCTATAAATATCAAATTGTAATTTCAAACACAATGACAATTGTTTTTTGAATAAATAAATGAAATGAAATGAAATGTGATTTAAGACAAATATAACTACGACGTAGCTCTCTTCCACTCCATATTTTAATGCTTTATAACTTAATATTGTTATATTTCAATGATAAAGCAAAAATACGTGTCTAACACATTAAATAAAACTATTTTATAACGGACTAGCTTTCCGACAGCGGCTTCACCCGCGTGTATGTCGGTTATCGCGCCAAAACATTACCTTCTTTTTGCGCAGTCGGATAAAAACTATCCTATGTCCTATCTCGGGTCTCAAACTACCTCCATACCCAATTTCATCCAAATCGGTCCAGTAGTTTAAGCGGGAAAGCGTAACGGACAGACAGTCAGAGTTACTTTCGCATTTATAATATTAGTAGGGATTTTATCGCGGTTCGCTAAAAAAAATAAACCGCGATAAAATCCGTCATAAAATAGTTTTATTTTAATGTGCGAAATTCGTGAAAATACTATACGTGACTAACCTGTTTATAAGCATAACGGACTGATTAAAAAACGATTTTAACACTCATGAGAGCAAATTGTCGTTCGCGACACTCGCTGTTATCAAAGTCACTGACCTCATTGGTGTTCCATCGATGTCTCTGAGCTGCGAAGTGTTCAGCTCTTGGTAGACTCTCCAAGTTCTCCGGCAGTTTGATTGGCTCGCCATCTAGAACAAAATTAATATCTTTATAAATGTTAATCTTTGTGTTTTTTTATCTTCAAGAATCTAATAGACCGAGCCAGTGTTCCGCAGACTTACAGTAGATCTAGTAGCAAACTCCATAATAATGCTAGTTATACTCATTCATCTGCCTTGGATCAAATAATAATATTTTTAATATTTTTGAGACATTAACACACACGGTCATCTGGTCCCAAGCTAAGCAGAGCTTGTGTTATGGAAACCAGATGACTGGTATA
Organism: Meganola albula; assembly: GCA_936450015.1. Lineage (NCBI taxonomy): Eukaryota > Metazoa > Arthropoda > Insecta > Lepidoptera > Nolidae > Meganola > Meganola albula. Next base: position 1,874,733 of record OW388155.1, on the reverse strand, counting down.
TACTATACATATAATACTTTCTTTTGTAAATATATACTTATAATAGATATTTACACACAGACTCGACACAAACACAAATGTTTATCATTAATATTTGTCTCGGGTGGGAATCGAACCCACGACCTGCGGCGTGAAAAGCAAGTATCTTACCGACCACTCCACCGGCCCGTCAAATGGGGGTTCACTATTCCCATAGAGGGTTCCTTTAGGCGTGCCTAGTGGTCGAAAAGCATGAAAATCGATTTTCAAAACGTGTTCGCAGCATGCCATAAACTAAACGAATTCCAGATAAGTTATTTCCGTTCATTTTTACGTTTTTTTTTACTCGATAGATTATGAAAGCGCCTAAATTAATTATAAATTATCCCCATAGGTTTTAAGATCCAATTTAGGTATTATTTTATTATTTAAACGTTCAGTCTAGGTATTATAAATTGTCACTTTACAGTACATCATCATCATTCCCCTTGCCTTTACCCATTTCTATTGGGGTCGGCTACCAGTCTAACCTGATGCGGCTAGCTACCAAAATTATACGAGCGACTGACATCAGACCTCGAAACCCGTAAGGAGCCAGTAGCCGAGATGGTTAGACCAGGTGTCAGATTATATTGGCTTCTGACTAGATGTAACGATTGTCATAGATGTGTTAAATGACAACCGGGACCGACGGCTTAACGTGCTCTCCGAGGCACGGAGGATAGTAACCCAACCAACCAGACACCGAAACAAATTTTTGTTATTACACAAATATTATCCGGGGCGGGAATCAAACCCGCGACCTCCCGGGCACAGTATAGAACAATCGGACGGTTTACATCACTCGACTACCGAGGTCGTCATTTTACAGTACATTACTACAAAATTACATTTTGCTGCTAGTGCTGATAGTGTGTGCTGTATGCACTTGTCCCGCTGTAATTATTACTATGTCAAATATCTGGGTTATTGGATTGATATAATTTCCGTAAACATTGTATTAGTATGCATGTCGTGGCAAACTAGATAATAACGTATCTACTAGTTACTTATCTACCTAAATAAGTACCTAATATTTTTAATCATTAACACAGCTCAATTTATAAAGAGACTAGCTGCCCCAACAAAAAAAATTTAAGGGTGAACGGGTTGTTCACCCTTATTATTTTTTTGGACGAAATTTTTCGTTTTTATTTTGTACTAGCGGACCCGGCAGACGTCGTCCTGCCCGGTAAAGCAGTGCCATCTACTGGGTCTCAGACCTACGGAATATAACCAATAATAAATATTAGGTATCTAACCCGGTTTTTGGTAGGTACTTCTTCGCTTTCTAAATTTTCTATTTAAATTTTTCTTTCATTTTCTTTCTAATTTTTCTCTGCGTAAGAACCATCCTCGTACATAAAGGAATATTTTAAAAAAGAATTAGCGAAATCGGTCCAGCCGTTCACGCGTGATGTCGTGACAACGGAAAACGGGTTTCATTTTTATATATATAGAAGATAATGTGGCAGTAAAAATACATACTTATTACATTAGTAATACGCGGTACGAAGTTCGTTGGGGCAGCTAGTCCCTTTATTGAGTGATTATAACTAAATTACACAAACATATACTGATTAATCAACGGCACAATTTAGGTTGATTTCTACTGTCTTTCTATTGTATTTTTTTTGCTCTTATTGTTATTACTTTTAAAGATGCATTTTGTATTACATATTACGCAGACACAGAAAAACTTCTAGAAGTAGTGAGTTAAGTTCACCATAGTAAATAGGTAGTAACGTAACTGTTATGATGACTAAGTAGGTACTTTTAAGAATGTAGTTAATAATAATAATTTTAGTCTAGTACTTAGTCTCTAGCGTAGGCAGACAGCTGGCCTGAAACACAGGTTTAACAAACCTATATCGGGCAGGCCGTTTAATAATATTAGCTAATACCATTTAAACCTGTTACCTTAATTACTCATTTTAGTCATATACACTAGTTTTTAGTTTTCCATAATACTAACACAATAATCATCTGTATACTAATCCCTAATTAGCTAAGCCTTATGTGTTTATGACATTATTTTTTCAATATTTTTTTTTTTTTTTTTTTTTATATTTCGTAGTCTCTTTCGTAGACAGAGAATCGGCCTGTAACACAAGTTTCAAAAAACATAGTTCAGGTTGGCCGTAACATTTTTCTTGCTAATTTTACCATATTTTGATTTGTAATCTTATGTTGTTCAATCAACAGTTTTTACATATATACAAATTAAATATACACTTTTATACTTAACCTGTAGTAGTTAAGCAATCATTAATATAAATAAATAATTAATACTTAAATTAAATTAATTTTTAAAATTATTATTCTAATAATTATTTATTAATAAGTAATTAATTATTTAACGTTACTTTTTATTTATTTATTTACTCTGTTATTTTGATATATCTATGTATTCAGCCTGGTACTTAAATGACTTAGACGATTTATTAAGCTAAATAAATTTATTTACAGGCTAAAGAATTACTAGCTTTCCGCCGGCGGTTTAGCCCGCGTGACCTATATTTTATACGTATTTTAATGTGTAATATTCGCGAAAATTTAAGAAAGTAACTATTATTTGTTATACATCTAATTGATAGCGCAGTCTTCATCAGTATTTTTAATTTTGTTTGTAATATTCCCATTTTCATAAAACTCCCTCAAATTGCCTGAACCCGAAACATAAAACATCAGAGTAATTTCGCCTTGCCAAGTAACAAACACATCTCAGAATTCACTTAGATACAAACCTCTAGTCTGTTTGTTAAACAAATGTGACATTTTATACAGTCGCAATAAGACTGATTGTTCCCCAGCAAGATTTAGAATCCAATAAATTTGCAGCGGGCTACCGGACCAATTTATGTATGTCTCTTGAATTTCGCACCTCCATTCCAAATTGTTTGCATACTTGGATAGTGTATGGCTTTCGGTTATGGTAACGTTATAGTGCTAAAGTGCAAGCCGTAGAACAAAATCACCCAGTTAATATACCCAGTCTGAACTAGTTTGGAAGGCTGTTGTTATCAGAATTTAACCCTCAGACCTCTCTTTTGGGCAATGTGTATGTACGGTGCAACCGCATATTGTATTTATTACGCTGTCAGTAGATAGCGAAATGCACACATTTCCGCCCACAGCTTCACCCGCGTGGTATTTATTGGGATAACAAGTTGCCTATGTGTTAATCCAGACCATAATCTCTGTGCGAAATTTCATCCAATTCCGTCTTGTAGTTTTTCCGTGAAAGAGTATTAGAACTAGTTCACATTCGAATCGCGCGATATGACACCTATCATTAGGTTAAGAAGTGCACTCAATATAAGTACTAAGGGAATATGTTTTGTTTCATTCAGTATCAAGCAATCATTATCAATCAGTAAATGATGTTACAGTGAAAACTGTACAAAGTGAAATTATATCAAACTTGTCAATCGTTATTTAGATACTCAAAAAATAGTCTGGAGTCTGCTTAGTAATTATTACCATAGTCATAATCGTAGTGATAAATTTGTTGCTGGCAACACAAGTTTATTAATAATCTGACAGTTAACGTCTTCAAAAAAACATACAAACGAATTGCTGCCTACTCGGTTATACATTAACGGCCTCATTCATAAAAAAGTTATAAGAGAAAAGATAAAGATAAGACTCTTTATTTAAAATAGACTTTATCTCTTTCTTAGTAGTAGAAATGTAAAGATGATAGACAAAGACAAACGTATTACAAACCCATTTTAGCATATTGAGCTTAAAATACGTTTATGAATACTAGGGTTAGATTGTATGTTTTATAGAGTTTGTTATACGTAAACTGATTTCTATGATTCTTTTGTTGTTTTAAAGGTGATACTTCTCGTGTGGTCTCATTTAAATTTGATGAACTATGTATGTCAGAAGAAGCGTCATTGTCTACACTAGGTAAGTGCCTGCAGCCTGCCAAAATTTTAAGAGCAACTGTCCTAAACGCATAATTCTAGTTACCCACGTTTGAAGTCGGTTTCGTGTTTTGCTTGAAAAAAGATTTTTTGACAAGGCTCAGAAGTTGATTCTTTTGGAACGAAGTTCCTTATCGCGAAAAAATTCTTACGAAAAGTTGTCACGACACTTTTTGCTATAGTAAGCTATTGTAAGCTGTGCGGCGTGCGCATGTTTCTCTGTCTGTCTGTCTGTCTATCACTCTTTCTCTCTCTCTCTCTCTCTCTAGAGATAGAAAAAAAAAACAAAAAAAAAAATATTATAACTTAAAAAAAATAAAATTTTATTACAATTCCTTCACAGGTTAGCCTAACCTAACCTAACCTTCACTAATTAATCGAAAGGAAGGTAGTCTACGATGGAACGCGCCAGCCCAGTATACCGATTCACTCGTGATTACGAATGATTATCGGTAAGAAGGTGGCAGTGGAGTGAGCCTCCTTAAGTTTAGAAACCTTAAAGAAGCAACCGACCCACCCTCACTGCATGGTGTCACCAGATATCGCACCGGAACACGGCAAGGCCGCTTGGCGGTGCCGGCTTTGTCTGGTGGGTGGTCACGAACTACGGCCGAAGCCTACCACCAGTTAATTGTCACCTGATTTGCACCACCCGGGGACGACGTGTGGGGAATCAATTAAAGGTGTACAGTACACCCACGGACGAAGGTGACTCAGCCCCCAAAATATCAATAACTTACAGCATAACGTTTGTAAATGAACAGACATTGACGGTGCGACAATTTCGCAATAAATGGCTTCAATTGAACCGTGCAAGGTACTCCGTTAGTTTCATTGATCTGTAGTTTCCATTGAATACTGGGTAACAGAGTGATCTCGATTTCTCCTGTTCTAGCATTCAATGAATGCAGAAATATCGCTTGCATAGACTAGTAGCAGCCATTTATCGTGCAGTTCTAGTTTTTAATTTCGGTTTTTAGCGAACTGAACTTTTACAACCTTGAACGAGCATCACTAGTGATTTAGTCGGAGAGGGATTTTAGCTAGACTCTTAGTTAAAGGTTGAAGTTTGGCATTGTGCCCGATGAGCAATAGGCTCGTCCCCTATTACGTATGGAATCTAAACATAGGCTAAAAAAGAAGGTGAAATTCACCCCTGCCTACCCCTTTGGTTATACAGGCGTGACGCTATGTAAGTATGTTATATTATTAGTAGAATTAACGTTCGTTTTACCTTTTGTAATTACAACGTCTGTTGAAGCTACTAAATACAAAGGTATTTTAGTAACTCTTCTACCAACATTTTAATTTGGAACTCCAAACAGCACAAATTCCAGCAAGCTAAAGCACAAATAAAACAATAAACAGCGCTATGAACGAGGTGAAAACTGCGCGGTTTTGGCAGCATTCGTCAAGAATACCTTCAAAACAACCCTTTTTAACATCCACAATAAAACCAACCTTATTTTTAAAAGATTAAAGGCTAAAATTCCATTTAAAATAATGTAGCTCTAAGTACTCGTATTTCGAATTCGTCCAACTTGTTGAAATTCCGTCGCCGTCCGCTTAGCGACTGGAAATTTAGCTTCAACACTCTTTAAGCAGCTTAGATTCTGATGTCAAGGATATAAGGCCTATTTTCGAAGTGCATTTTCAGAAAGATTCTCAAGTATGAAGGAAATTCGCTAGCCAAGCTTTTGGTCTAGTGCACGCTAATTTTGCTCCCAATCGTGGCTAAATGGTAACGTGAGATACATTCTTTATTTTTTTTTTATATTTTTGTGAAAACGAACCTTTTTTTTAATTAACATTCAAGTGTCACGGAGTCTTTGAGGTAAACACAAGCTTGGTGCCAACTGTGCAAACGAGATGTGGTTACCATACATAAAGGTATTTAGTGAATTCCTTTACTCACGAATTTACTGCAACACTATGCAGTTTATTTCGCTTTCATTTATCTCTGTGAGTACCGAATAGTAATCTAAATATATAAAATAAGAAACCGCTGGGTCTGGAGACTCTCGATTTTGGCACATAGGTTCCTTGTTGGGTCTAGGGGTGCACTAAGAAAGGATTTTTCAAAACTCACCCTTTAAGGGGGTGAAACGGGGTTCCAAAGTTTGTATGGAGAAACAAGATTAGTGAGATCAATTTCGCGGGCGAAGCCGCGGGCGGAAGCTAATAATTAATAATAATAATATAATTACACCCAGACTCATGACAAACAGACATTTTCACGCACACAAATATCGATTTACTTTCGTTGACATGACCTGCGACGTGAAAAGCAAGTAACCCAGGCCACCGGCCTGTCAAAAAACAAAGTACACTCAACGTGGTTAATTGTTAAGGGACATAATGGACTATATTTTTTAGTGGAATTATACGAATGAACGAGCCTTTTGTGAATATAAACCGCTAACCTACGCATTAATTTATAATCCGACCAAAATTAATATCCCTTAGTAACATATAATTTGCAATGAACGAAGTTGAAAGAGGGGCACCTATGTTGCAAGTTTAACGTGTATTTGTGTACAAGTTCGTTGTTACGTAGCGCCTAAACGGATGGACAGATTCTGATGCCGTTTTTGTCAAAAAGCTGAAGTTGATTAAATTGGAGTGTCATTAATTATTAAATTTAAAGTTATTCGGCATTGTTGAAGATCTTACTTTTAAATAAAACGAGCTCATAAATAGCATACCATCACGGCTGTACCTGAGAGTGTAGGCAGAGGTTAATAGGTAGGAAAAGAAATTGGACAATTTTTATGTAGACTCGCGTCTCAAAAAAAATAAAGCATATTTTGATTTTGATTTTGAATATCACCTAGTTTTCGCCAGCTATGTTTAGATCTCATACGTAATAGGTAGGCAGCGCCGTTTATCTAACACATTTCCAAAACTTTGCACTACAACTAAGATTCTCTAAGCAGCTCGTAGATGTTGTGAGTAATATTTAAAATTTGCGTGTATTATTTGAAAAAAGATTTTTTTTATAAAGAAAAGACATCATCGGCCTATCACCATCATAAACATCATCACCCACTCCTGAATAAAGGCCTCTACTAAACCTACTATGCACGATCTGCGGCTTTTCTAATCCAATTCTTCCTGAGATCGTCACTTCACCTAGTCTTAGTCCGTCCTACGCTACGTTTTCCAATTCGAGGTCTTCACTCAAGACCTTGTTTATCCCAGGGCAGCGGTTGTCGGTTCTACGGCAGATATGACCGGCCCACTGCCTCTTCAGCTTACTAGGTGGGCTATGACGATTACATTAGTTCTCTGTCAGATCAATTTAATGCGTATTTGAACCAAGCAGACATGATACCTTGTTTTCAACGTTGGTCCAACGTTATAACTGCCAATAACCAATTAAAACATCGTTAACCTTAAGTGTGCAACTTGCAACAGTGGGCGGAGCCTGCGGCATTCTTCAAAGCGATGGGCGGCGCTAAGGTGGGACTTCAGCGTAACAAAGAAATCCACTTACAAGCCGATAGCTTTTAGATGACCTAGAAAAGATCCCTTTCAAACTTTGATTTTATTTTTATAGGAACTTTTTATGGGACTTAACATGCCACCGCAATCCCGATACTGTTACTCAAGCCTAATTAACAGTATGCCAAAGAGACTCAGGATGTGAACCCAGCCAAGTCCCAGGACGCCTTAAACGTCTTGGATCTCGCATGTGTTTAATCAGAATCTATAGATGTTGGCAAGATGGTCCACTTCTCTCTTTGCAAAGCGAGAGACAGTTTAAGAAAATAGAGGGGTTTAAATTGCCTTATAGAAATGGACTAAGCACTACGGGTAATTAAGTACTAAGCACTGATTCCAGCAATAGTTATGACAAAATCGTTGTAACTCAAGTAAATAACGGGTAATGTAGAGGAACTTAATAACACTTGTGAAGTTACAGAAGCGGCAACACCGCTTCTGTAGCTTCACAAGTTCTAGCTTTGTAATCAAGAAATAAAAATTAAACTAAATTTCTTTAATCGGGTTAAGAAACATGTGGTTAGTAACAATTGACAATTATGTACTATGTTAGTGAATACAAATTAATTTAGATAGGTATAATTTACTTCTACTATGCGTTTCAAATAAGAATAGGATGGAAATCCGCTATCTTGGACCGGAATGCGTAACAACTTCACATTTTTCAGTACGGTGGGCACAAATATTTGTTTGATATAGTAATCATATGTAGATGAAAGAAAATTAAAATGCCTATATTTTATTGCCGTTCCAGTGATATTGGAAATTTGGAGTGGAATATTTTAGGTAGTACGAACATATTTTATTAAAACCAGACGAAAAAAAGCGGTGCTATAAGTTAAAACGTGTGTTTATATGCGTGTTTATGTATTTGTGCATAAGTTTGTGGCACCCTAGCGCGTAATTTTACTAAGGTATAGCTGTACGTAGATACCTAAGTAAATGTTTCTACATAAATCACTTTTTCATACATTTTAAAATAATATTATTGTCTGTGGTTTGATATTTTGTGCTGACGCTACTTTTGCTAGGTTTTTGGTATGAAGTTAGCCGCGAGTCCAGTCCTATTCTTATTTGAAACGCATAGTAATTCAAAGTTGATTAGCTACATACAAATACTTTACCTATACAAAGACATTATTCTCGTTAAACCTGACATCACTTACATGAGAATTATATTATAAAAAATTCAAAGTATTTTGTACCTATCAAAGCAAAATTATAGGATATGTTATTATATACTAAACTTTTTAGATATAACTTCTTATAATCCAGTTTAGTTCTAAGTAATGTTCGTTTAAAAGTGTAACTTGGGCAGTTAGTGGTTCAATGAGCAAAATTTATAGCAACACTTCAGATTTTATTGCCTTCTTAGGGTTTTCACACATTTTATAAACCAAAAAATCTTTTAAATGTTCAATGGAAGATGGTAAAGGTATTTAACTGTCTTAATTCGCAATTCATCGGTAGGTATCTATACAGGAAAACTTATAAACCAGTGTATAAACTGAGAAAACAAACCTTAACAAATTTTAATGACACTTACGATCTTATATATAAAAATCTTATAAGACTCTTTAGTTAAAATGGACTTTGTATCATTCTTACTACCTATAGGCCGACCGTTTAACTAGCGTATCGCCTATCGCCAAGATTCTGACTCCTCAAGCTGCACAGACAGTGATGATGATTCAAGCGATATGTATATTAGTGACCAATAGTCTTACATTACTTTTATCTGTGGTTAAATAGTTCTTTAAGAGATTTAATTAATGTTTTATAACTTTGTACCTGAGATGGCGATACGCGAGTTAAACGGTCTATGGTATCTATAGTATAAATGTAATGATGACAGACAAAGACAAACGTATTATAAGTAAACCTATTTTAGCTTTAATGAGCTTTTAAGACGATTATGAATACGGGGATTTTTTTGACGTGACAACGTCTTATAAATTGGTTTGCCGGGTGACACTTCAAGAAACTGCGTTACGCTCCGCTCACTTTATGCGCTCACAATGAGAGCGAGTGAGAGGCACGCGTCCCTTCCACTCGGGCATGGTTAGCCCGCCTAAGAGCGAGAGAGACAGACATAAAAAGTGAAAGGCACGCGTCCCTTCCACTCGAGCACAGTTAGCCCGCCTAAGAGCGAGATTCTTTGTATAAATTAATGTTTTAAATATAATTCTTTGTATAAATAAATGTTTTAAATTGTTACTATTATTTCATCCTTCTTCCTACTATACGAATGAATATTCACATTAAAATTATTTTACCACTCAAAGTCGTTGTCACGTAAAACTTTCGCCCGTATACCGACTTTACAGGCAACCAATTTTTTTATTTTATTTGATATGTCTTAGTACAAAAAATTAAGTACTTAATCGCTAACGAAAGACGTTAAGTTCTCATACTGATTATACTTTCACCTCGCTCTTATACGTTATATCATTACGAATAGATCTTTCATATTTTGTTGATTTGATGTCGAATAAAATACTTAAAATAATAAATCAAACAATTAATGAAAAGTGTTCTATTTTATCATCATCATCATTAGGCTAGGGACGTCCACAGCTGAACATAGGCCCTTTAGACCGCGACAGCTATCGGTTGCCAGCCGCCATCCATCGGCTTCCCAGAATTTTTATAATGTCACTAGCTTCCGCCCGCGAAATTGGTCTCACTAATCTTGTTTCTCTATACAAACTTTGGAACCCCGTTTCACCCCTTTAAAGGGTGAGTTTCGAAAAATCCTTTCTTAGTGCACCCCTAAACCCCTTAAGGAACCTAAGTGCCAAATTTGGAGTCTCCAGACTCAGCGGTTTGGGCTCTGCGTTGATATGTCAGTCAGTGAGTTTCTTCTTTTATATATTTAGATCAGTCCACCTTGTGGCGAGCCGACCTTTAGCTTTATTACTGACAAAGAACCACAAAAAAAATGCGCGCTATAAAATTATAACCAATCTCGTAAATTTTACTTTATAGGTATATCAACTCCCTAAATGACGTCCGTCACTAGATTGTAACTATTAGGTTCCTACTCTACTATTAAGAAAAAAGAAACACCCAAATCTGTGAAATATACTTTATTTATGATTTCTCATAATTATATAAAATTATCAGTTATTATACATATTATTTGTAAATGGCCTTTAAGTATCTGATAAGCATCGTGAGAGAAAGGATTTTAATATTGTTATCAACGACCTTCAGATCTTTGAGAAGTGTTAGTGCTAAGCCAAAGTATTACTTAATGTAAATACCTGTATTTTGTACAGGTAGCAGCTGATTCAGCTTCAAATATAGGTCGTCACTATCCTACCCTCCGACCAGATACTTATAGACACCGACACCTAGCCCCTTAGCTAATTTATGTCGTACCATTAAATATCATCTGAGTACAAACTAATTTTGATTGGTTCATTCAAGGAACAATGTTAGTGAACCAATCCGATGCCTCGCCAACTTTTGACGATCAAAATTTCATACAATATTTGAACAAAGTGATGTCTAATAAGTATTTAGTCGGTGATCCTATTTTCCCATTGGCGAAACGTGTACTCATGTACAAGAATACATTTTGCAAACAGTGCCTTGTCGCTCATGGATTAGTAGACAGAGAAGGAGCTAGCAATTTTATTTGTGCAAAGCAAACGCACAGTAAGTCGTTTCTACATATCTTCGTGTGAATTACTTATAGGTTGAAAACGTAATGAGGAAACTGGAATAAGATTACACAGTTGGAAAAATGTTGGCAGCATTCAGCTCTGCCTATACTATTGCTCATCATAACCGTGCCGGATTTGAGTCTCCTCTCACCTTACAAGTTGAGAGATTTATTCCCACACGCTAAACATGAGCAGGTTGGTGGATGTTAAAAATCCTCGATCGATTAGTTCTTAGACATACCGATGTCCTCACGATATTTTCCTTCACTGATATTCAGCAGCGGACATGACACACTTCACAAAAAATGTGTAGGCACGACCGGTAACCGAATCCGTAACCTCATATTTCAAAGGCTACGCAAATACTAACACACTAACAAATATGGATGCAAAAATAAAAATAATCCGAAATAAAGATATTATTATTAATATTATAAAAATTATTATTATTATTATTATTATAAATACCGCTGCGCCACCGAGCTGCTGGTAAAATATATCAAAATGGTAAGTACTTATTGTACAATAAATACATGTTTCAATTAAAGGTGTAATTTGCATACTTATCACACGATCTTATCTATTACAAAATTAATTATAACCAAACAATTTTGCATTTCAAAACGTTAATATACTGGATTGAACAATAATATTGTGTATATCTATGGAGCTCTTTTAGTTACATTGTGTGTTTAAATTAGGTAGTAGTAGAAGATCCGAACCTATATCGACCTTCACCGAGCTGATAATAGAACGAAACATATTTTATCACGAATTTCACAACCCAGTAGTTCGCCCAGGTAACCCAGACAACCCAACGGCTGCACATTCTATACGTTTTATACTTTCAGTCAGGACAAAATGTTTTTATTATCCTAATGTTGCAACATTTAATTAAAATATTTTTTTTTTAAATTAATAAAAGTAGTCTGCCCAGGATTTTTGTAGCGAACCCATTTTTAATATGTTTTCTAATATACTAAATTCATGATAAAATATGTTTCGTTCTATTATCAGCTCGGTGAAGGTCGATATAGGTTCGGATCTTAGACCATAGGTACCAGTGCCGAAGGGTGGAAGCCTGTAAAAGGGAAACCGGGACAAAAAAGTTCTTACTTAGTTAAATAAGAAAGAAAGCACAAAGCGCTTTGCCTCCACTTTTATTGTGCGAACTGCCAAGTTGTGGAATTCGTTGCCGGCATCTCTGTTTCCCGATAACTATAATCTACCTGTCTTCAAGTCACGAGTGAATCGGTATTTATTAGGTAAGCGCGTTCCATCGTAGACTGCAACATTGCTTCACATCAGGCAAGTTGTGGTCAAGCGCAAACCTATTATAGGATAAAAAAAAATAGCATCTCTTCACTACCGTCACCGATCGTTCTTACACTTGATGTAATTTTTTTTTTGCTTTTAAAAACTTTTAAGCGTTACATAACATATTATAAAGTACATGTGATACTGAACAATTCCTAAAGGGAAGCCGGTTGCTTGCATGGACTCTTCGCCTCTGGTAGGTACTTATTTACGCTTCATTATACAGCGTGTAATATTTTATAATATCTTTAATGAGCACTTTGAATTTAAAAATCATTTATTTATTACACTACACACTTATTATAAGTACACACGGCTACAAATCAAGCTATACCTATATATCCAGTATAAACTGACCTCTTGTTGTACGAAAATTCTATACAATGTGAGATCAGCTTATACTGTAAATATATAGCTCTTGATGTGTACACACTTAAAACCTACCTTATTTAAGGGCCATAAAAATACTTTTTGTATTTTATTATTGTAATTTAAACACCATTGATCTGAACCAACACTAAATATTTTGCAAATACATGGATATATCATAATTTAAGAAATATTGAGGAAGTAATAAAAAGAAAAAATTACCAAAAACACAAAAAAAATGTACAATACCTTTGACGGCGCAAATTTAACTAGATTTCTTCAAGTGACATACGAGCTCGAAGTTTAACGCGTTTTCTAAGATACATAAAACTCCATTGAACATGCAGACATTAACATCACCATTCATTTTTACGACAATCCTAACACTTAATACAGACACCGATCCTTAAATAACTTTACTCGACATTATATAACCTTTTTTCATCATTGACAATAAAATACACCCGGTATAAGCTGATCTCACCTTGTATTGGATTTCTGTACAACCAGAGTTCAGTTTATACTGGATATGTATCATAATGTGTAGCCGTGTGTAGAACAACAAAAATAGCCATTTAATAATATTTGAAAATAAATAACCAACAAAAAGTGTAGCCCGCGCAAGTGCTTATCACCGTATGTAAGAAAATAAATGGAGGAAGAGGCTAAAGGGAGTGAAGTGGTTCAATCCTATATTGACGGCTCACTAAAAAATACCTGTGAGCTAATAAAAGCCAATAAAGACCTTCAGAAAACAGTATGGAAGATTACCAATAAGAAACTAAAAAAATGTTTCAGCTGCCGTATCATGAATGTTAAAAGCGATTGTCATTACATTAAAAGAAAGGGATGCAGATATACGCATTGTATAACCGCATCTCTTTCTTACATAAGCAGCAGGTCAGATATAATCTCAAAAAGTTACAGTAGTGAGTGATACAGGCTAAAACAGTAAAGTAACTACCTTTTAGTGTCCTACTGCTGGGCACGGGTCTTCTCTCATCAACTGAGTTGAGAGAGTCAAAGACTTAATTGAAACCCCCTGGCCAAAAGCTGGTTAGTCAATGTAACATGTTTTCGAATGATTAGTTCTTAGAGACACCGGTTTCATCTGTTTTCTTTCACCGATAATGAGCAGCGGCCATGAATGCAATACACAAAGATGTGTAAGCAAGATTGGTAATGGTCATACACATTCTTAAATTTCAAAGTCTAGTAGGCCAACGCCGCTGCGCCAACGCTGCTCCTAAGACAGACTAAGTAAACTTAACATTTGTTTACCTTTCCATCATAGTGCTCATCTATATAAATATATAAAAGAAGAAACTGACTGACATATCAACGTACAGTCCAAACCGCTGGGACTAGAAACTCCAAAATTGACATATAGGATCCGTGAGAAGACTACTAGGGCCGCACTAAAAGAGGATTTTTCAAAACTCACCCTCTGAGGAGGTGAAACGAAAACAGTTAAAAAAATATATTACAACGCACTTTTGTTTTTTAATATCATGGTGACGCGACTAATACAATGTAATACTATCTTTTTAGTTATGGAAATAAGGTCGTTTACAGCTTATCTTAGATTATGATAGAGCAAAATTTATAGACTAATGATGATTGGCAGTTAATTTGCAAGTCATAGGCAGGTGACGTAATGTTCTCCAATAATCAAGTAGAGATCGTCTAATCTTTAAATGAACACCCCTTCAATCCATTTACGATCATATGCAAAGTAGAAGTAGTTATAGGTATATAGACATGATAATATCAGTTGATCAACTAATCGTGCAGTCAGTCCGGGTGCTAGCTTTGCATGGGACACAAAACACAATGGTCTTGAATGTCATCGTGAAAAATTTGGTCACTTTAGCAGATTGTCACTTTCTCAAAAATGTCACTTTCTTAGCATGTCACTTTCGCAAAAATGACACTTTCTTAAAAACTCACTTTCTCAAAAATGTCACTTTCTTAGAACACAACATGCATTTGCATTATATTTAAATGGTCGGATCTGTTGAGTAACTAGTGCATATGGCACGAGCGCAGGGCAGCGGGCGGCAGCGCGGTTGTGTTTTGTCCCATACACAAAACACACGCTCTCCGCTATACAAATAGCACCTGGACTGATTGTACGATTAGAGGACCAACGAACCAACAAAAAATCTCAATACGAACACAATTATGTTATTACAATAAGTATTACGTTTCACACACATTGATTAAGTCAAGTTAAGAGGGGCGTTCATTTTAAAATTAGACGTTCTCTAAATACGTATATTGTCCTATAATATTGTTCTGCCTTCTGATTTTAAACTAATCACCTTCTATGGAAACCAGACAACGGTTACATGTAACATACTACATAATACTCTTTTATTCCAATACTCCATCACCCCAGCATAAATGCATTGGATGAAAGGAACAACCACTTTAACTTTTTGTAAGGTTATTACTACTTATCACCTTATTGTCAAGTAATGTCATAAATTTTCTCCATTATTTTATTTTATTACATAAAGACGAATTGACGTTTGTATGTCGCGCTAAAACTCGAGAAAATTTGAACAGATTTGGCGAGATTTTGGTCAAAATACTCATCAATCAAGTTTGAAGTAGGTTTAAAAGGTGAGAAGTACGTAGTACAAAGTTCGCTGGGGTAGCTAATAGCAATATTTTCATTGATAATAATGAATTTAAAACGACTTTTATTCGCACAAAACTGAAAAATAATACAAATATCCAACAGCCATACAATAACACCGTAATTAATATTACAGTTGTACGAAAGAGAAGTCGCTCTACACATTGTATAGCGGCATCTCTTTTCCGCAGCTCCAACAATACTGCTATTAACTTACTATGACACCTGTTTTTTTACTCTAGCCTTGCTCTTGACTTCCCCACACTTGAGCATTTAACTTTGTACTAACGGCTATACATCATCTATACATTTCCAGTATAAGCTGACCTCTCGTTGTTCGGAAATCCTATACAATGCGAGATCAGCTTATACTAGAAATTTATAGCTTGATGTGTATCCGTGTGTACCTATCTTAATTTTCAATAAAAATTGTTGATAATATATTTTTAATAACTATTTACTAACATATTTAATTATAAAATAATATTTAAATAAAAAACACATTCTACCTAAGTTTTACTGTAACAGCATATTTCAAACATCTCCACTTATCATTTAAACAAACACAAGACTATCTATTACAAGTAATAATTTGTTCAACATATAATTTAATTATAATTATCATTTATTTCTTCTTTCTATCATCTTTAGAAACAATAAAGAACTTTATAGTTGCCTGTAATATCTCTGTAAATATCATAGTACCTATAAAAACTAGTAAAGTACCAATCCAATGTCCGATAGTAAATGGATTGCTGAAGTATACTATTGAAAATAACAAAGAGACAAATTTCCTTAAAGTAACGGTTAATGTTACAATCAAAGATGCACATTCAGTAGTCAACACATACACAGCACTAATACATAACCCTTGAGTAAGCACATACAAGATTAGCCACAACACCTGTCTAGGTAATGTAAAACCTAAGAAATCGACTAGAGGTGTTTCTGTAGCAATTTTCACATGATCCATTAAATTTCCAGCGGTAGGCAACCAAAACACTAGAGGCATCAAATGTGTGTAATACAGCGCTTCCCAAGGGTGTTTTCCATGCTTGGAGTATAATGATTCCTGGAAAATTCCCATCCTGGCGGATACGAATAATGCAAATGTAAGGATCGCGATACCTAAACACCACCAAAGCCAATCAATAAACTTAAGTCTCTCCTCTTCAGCGGCATCTTCGTGCGTTTCTCTTGGCGCCTTAACGTCTGAACTGGATACCACCGTACATAACGCAATTCCAGCAGATATCATGAATATAGCTAAATATTTTATTGGTGGATAACTCTTCTTTAATATCCAAACTCCCATCGCCATATTCGCCATTAAGGAACCGGCTCTAAATATCATATGTAAAGGCATGGGGATGTTGAAGTTAAAAGCGTAATTGTTAGCAACGCTGCTCGTCCAGAAGAATCCGACTAGGAGTAAATACTGTTGGAAAGGAATGTTCCTCTTAGCAGTACCAAATTTTCCGACTGTACAAAATCCTACAGTAGCTATAAACAGGAACTGGAGGAAGGTAGCCAGATTTCCTGCGCCTGGATCTTCTTTGACTACCATTTCTAAAAATACTACGTTCGAACAGCATCCAACGAAGACCATAGTAATGGCCAAAGCTGCTTTCAAATTCATTTTGGTTCTGAAAAAGAAAATTTAAAAATCAAAAAGAAATTCCGATACCGGGAATCGAACCCGAGCCTCCTGGGTGAGAGCCAGGTATCCTAGCCACTAGACCATATCGGATACTATTACTATGTGCTAAATTATCGTTTACTTTAAGTGCATTAATATTAATTCATTGCTGTTAAAACTTTATTAGTTTTTAAATAAATTTGTACAGTAAGAATGATAAAACCACTTTAGCTATCACTAAATAAAACCGATTATGACATGCGCACAACGCACTAAACTCGAAAAAGAGAAGGTTTTTACCAAAAGAAGCTACCTAAACCCACGCAATACTCTTTAGTTAACTAAATAAAATGTTACAGAAACAAATTAATACTTACTTTAATGTATCCTTCCAATTAAATCCAAAATAATCACAAAATCAGTATTTTTATCATTATCATTCACAAACACGTTCACAGACTACTAAGAGAACCTAGCGGTTCAGACGGTCATGTTTCATTTGCCGTTCATGTACCGTTGCAAAGTTAGAAATTGACAAGTAATTTTTTTAATCAAGGATTTGGGCTCTGGCTACTTTTGTCTTATGAGCCTGAATTAAGTCGGTACAATGTTGCCGGTAAAAAATAAAATATTAGGTGCGCCCACAATAGTGTTACCAGCATTGAAATTAAAATATTTAGTTTTTTTACTATAGCCTTATTTACTGGAAGGAATAAAAAAAACAACAAAGGATTATTTACTGAGTTTCTTTTAATTCATTTTTACATTCGCATTATACCCTATTATCAATTGATGCAGTCTTATTAATTTCACTAATCAAGGTTCTTCACAGTAAAATTTTTCTGAAAGGAACGCTGATGTCGTACACTTTGATAACGATTTTCTTTTCTCACATGAAATTATTAACGTGTATAATTTTAGCAGAACTGTAAGAGACTAACAAAATAATATCACTATCAAAATTACTTTAGTTTTATTTGCACAATTTATAATTTAAGACAATTTTTATTTTAATGACAGCAATAGAGAGAATCGAATAACAGCACCATGGCAACCAACTTAGTTTTTCAGTAGAAGAAAACTTTTGACAACTAAAGAGGCTGAATACTATTCAACACTCAATAGAAATCAATGTTATGTAGCGTCCTGTTGCTAGAATACACATTTGAGAACACACAGTTATTTCTTGTTGTTGTTGTATCACAATATTATTAAATGGGTTAAGGTACAGAAATTAATAAGGTACAGAAGTACTTGTATTATTAATAAGGTACAGAAATTAATCAACGCAAATACTTCAACACAACACAAACCATAACAATAGGTATCCCAAATCTATGACACAAACAGTAATGGCAGTCATGCATAGATTAGTAATTAAATGAGGGGTAGTCGGATTTTTACACTTTGGGAATCGGGAACGGCTTTACCTACCACAAACTATTTAAATGTACCCTATAATAGTGAGAAAGTACGTAAATAGTACTCTATGGTTTCAGGCGCGCCACCCCCTGACAGCTATCAAGTAGTGACATGAGAGTGACAATCCTCTAGCGGGGGTGAAGAAGGAAGAGGGAGGGGCGTAACTGTCACTTTTTAGCTTTGCATTGACATATCGTACGGTCGTTTTTTTTTTCTAAAGCTTTACCAGGCGTGAACACGTTTGACAAGGCAGACAGCCGGGTCGCCAATTTGTGTGTGCTTCGCGTGTAATCAACGCGATTGTAGTGTGACCGTGGCCTCGAACAGTCTGCGCATGCGCCAAACTGCTCTATCGGTAAAACAGGGCACGGTAATGTTTATACCTATTAGCAACAGATGGCGCTATAATAAAAATATACTGTTCAGATTTTTTTTATTAAAAAGTTCCCAATCTCCGACTCTCACCAGACTATTATTATTTATAACAACATTCTAGAATACAAAAAGAAGAGACCCCTTATACCTGTATTTTGTTAAAAGGGCTATCTACATCTCCGAGAAGGACAATAGTATGACTATTCCGGGTCAAATAGTCTTAGTAGATATATTAAAATTATTGTAGACGTTTTTTCCTTAATAAATAATAAGAAAACAATGGTAATAATACAAAATTTGCAAAATACGCACGGAGTAATGCCTCTATTACAGTTTTTACACTTTTTTTTACATCCTAGACCCACTTTGAGTATTTCTTTATTTTAAAAAAGCAAAATATTTAATATATCCATCATTATTTACGATCGATACGGGCTAAAACACATGATGCTAACCTAACAACCAACTTAAGCTTGGTAAATTTAATGCATGAACTAATTTTACCTTAAATAAAATAACTAGCTTTCCGACAGCGGCTTCGCCCGCGTGTATGTCGGTTATCGCGCCAAAACATTACCTTCTTTTTGTGCAGTCGGATAAAAACTATCCTATGTCGTCTCTCAGGTCTCAAACTACCTCCATACCCAATTTCATCCAAATCGGTTCAGTAGTTTAAGCGGGAAAGCGTAACAGACAGACAGAGTTACTTTCGCATTTATAATATTGGTATATATAGTGTATTTAAGGATATTTTATCTCAATAATTGTAGACTCAATAAAAATTTAAGTAGGTACCTATTGTGTCTGTAGTATCGCTTTAAAAATTAAATCAATTTGGCTGGAGAGCATATCTACTCTCCAGCAGACCTACCAGGATAATCCTGTCACTAAAGGTATTTTGGATTAGTTTATGACAAAAAAGTTTAATGTGCGGCTACACACCAAACATCTATATATTTCCAGTATAAGCTGACCTCTCGTTATACGGAAATCCTATACAATGCGAGATCAGCTTATAGTGGAAATTATGTAGTAGTGTAGTCGTGTGTACCTATTAAATGTATACTAGTAGAAAGTAAATAAAGACACATTTGTTTGGGTCGTTGAGCCAATGGAGTAGCTAAGTACTTTCTACAGTGAATTTGGTATTTAATTTGATTAATACCAACCAATTTACGACAACTTTTCCTTACGGAAAAATAGACGCGCGTGAAGAGATTTGTTTAGTTTTGTTTTATATTTTTTTCGATTGTTTTAGTATCCTAATTCTATGGTTTGAGTAGTTTAGTCATTTGATTACCTATGATGTATGCCTTTAATATTATCTACGCAAATAAATCATGCTTAAGCAGCAGTGCCGCAGTAAAAAAATATGACTGCGTACCCGATTCACAGTCGTGTACTTGTGTACACGACTTTGTGTGAATTGTTACATCGATGCTGCTCAATATCAGTGAAGAAAAATATCGTGCGGAAACCGGCATTGCTAAGAACTAAATTAATCATTCGAGGACATGTGACATCCCCCAACCCGCACTTGGCTAGCGTGTCCACACACGCTACTTATCTTACGAGTTGAGAGAGTTTAAGCCTAAATCCACATTTAGGCTTAAACTCTCTCAACTCGTAAGATAATTGAGAGAAAACCCATGCTCAGTAGTAGGACATTAAAAAGGGGACATTAAAAAGGACATTAAAGCAGAATATACAAGTAGATACTCTTCAAAATGTTAAATAAATTATAAAAAACTTTCTAATATAATCCAGTCTCTCGACCTGGAAACTAATAGTCATATTAATACCAATCTTATAAAACTCTTTAGTTAATATGGATTTTGTCTCTTTCTTACTAGTATAAATGTCCAGATGATAAACAAAGACAAACGAATTATAAACATATTTTAGCTACACTGAGCTTTTGTTCTAGTTATGACATTACAAACCTACTCGATTTTTACATCGTCGTTATTATATTGGTATAGATACAGGTTTACCAATTGTTTAGTTAATCGTTTAATATGTAATTGTTAACATAGTATTGTCTTAGATTTACGCGAATATCACACATTGAAATTAATTAATTTACTTGTACCAAAACCCAAGCAAAATCAACTCAGAATTCAAGACACTGTGAGCTCAGTTTGCTTAAATCGGAACGCAACTTAAATATTAATGTTTGAAGGTAGTCAGTAATAATTGTGAATAATATTTTTTGGACGACAAATATCTCAGTCCACCCGTGAACATGAAGTCTGAAAAGACTTTGAAACGTCGGGATCTAAAATCTAAAATGAACCGCGATAAAATCCGTTAAAAAGTAGTTTTATTTCAATGTAATTGTTAACTTAAATATGTAAATATCCTTAACTTGTTAATCACAATTACAAAATGTAGTATCATCAATAATCAACATAAAGAATTAGAATAGAATTTTTATCGTTTAGAAGACGGGGTTAAGTTTAAAAATTTTGTAAAAATTTTGGTCTTTTAATATTTAGTAGAAAAACCCGCTTTTACAGCCAAGATCAGTAGGCTAAATCACGTGATTTCTTGACGCGCCGATCAAGTTGCGGCGCAGTTGCAATCACGATGCTATTAAGTTTACGTCTTAGTGCAAAATGTTGTCATACAAATAACATAATCGCTAAAGTGCTCGCGTGACGCACACATGACGTATGTGACAGCGGTTGTCAAAATTACGAGACTACGAAAAGGGCTGTTTTGATCGAAACTTAACTGCAACTGCACTGCAAGTGAACTTATTTAATTACGTATCGCATCTTTGGGATGGGTAAGCAAAATAGGTACCGACTCGAGGCATTGGAGTCTATTGAAAGGCGAGTCAAGAGGCTTATTGGTAACGAATCCCTCGTCAAGGATAAATTGCAAAGCCTCGAGCATCGCCGCATAGTTGCTAGTCTTTCGATCTTTTACCGAATACACTTTGGAGAGTGTGCGTTGGAATTACACAATCTTATTCCCCCATCCCCGTTCTTCCATCGAACAAGTAGAGGTACGGCTATGCGCCACCGCTATATGGTGGAAATTCCACGGGTACGCACAATGCACTTTGCTTCGACTTTCATTGTGCGAACTGCCAAATTGTGGAATTCGCTGCCGGCATTTATGTTTCCCGATAGCTATAATCTAGTGGTCTTCAAGTCAAGAGTGAATCGGTATTTACTGAGTAAGCGCGTTCCATCGTAGACTGCATCATTGCTTCACATCAGGTAAGTTGTGGTCAAACGCAAGCCTATTTTAGATTTAAAAAAAAATGTGAATTAGCCTACTCGATAATACATAGGTATGACAACTTAGTATCAATAAATAATCATAAGATAGTTCATTGTTTCTTTCAAGAAACGTGATGAAGTTTTTGAGCAAATATGCATTTACGAGGTTTTCACTTGTAAGTCGTCGATAGAGTTAATATTTACATACCGAGGTCTATGTGTAACATGTGTAACGGTCACGTTAATTCAATTATAACGGATGGACGCCTCCGACTATCGGCCTTTTGGATTTAAGAGCACTTGACTAACATATATTATTAACCACAGACAGTTAAAAATAGTGAAAATTTGACGTGTGAATCTAGTTATCTTTTTTTTTTTCATTTTTATTCTGTGATAGGGTGGCGCTTGACTACAACTTGCCTGATGTTATGAACGCGCCAGCCTAGTATACCGATTCACTCGTGATTACGAATGATTATCAGTGAGAAGGTGGCATTGGAATGAGCCTCCATATGGTTAGAAACCTTAAAGGAGCAACAATTTCGACCTACCCTCTTAAATGGCGTCACCAGACATCGCACCTGTACACGGCAAGGCCGCTTGGCGGTGCGGCTTTGTCTGATGAGTGGTCACTAACCACGGCCGAAGCCTACCACCAGTTAATTGCAAGTAAACTTAATAACCAGTTGATAGTCACCTGATTTGCACCACCCGGGGGCCGTGTGGGGATTCAGATAAAAGGTGGACTCCCACGGACGAAGGTGACTCAGCCTACATAAATAAAAGGAAATTCTAAGACAAGAATCATAATTATTCATACCATAACAGACAACAAACAGGTGCGCCATATTAATCTAACTTATATTCATTTTAATCACAAAATATTTACTGTAGCACGGAGGCCATGCAAATTTATGCTAAAATGTCTAGTTTAACGGTTTCCGAGGCCCGACGCTAATAAATTGTGAGTAAAGATCACAAATTGGTGACTTGAATAGCAATATTCTAGATTCTAGCCCCCGTGTTCATAAACGTCTCACACGGACTACTAAAACCTAAGCTCATTATAGCTAAAATAGGTGTATAATCCGTTTGTCTATGTCTGTCATCTCGCTATTAATACTAGTAAGAATAAGACAAAGTCCATTTTAACTAAACAGTCTTAAGATTTCTATGAATACGTAGAGTCTTTTAAGATTTTTATGAATACGTAGAGTCTTTTAAGATTTTTATGAATACGTAAACCTTTTAGTCTTAAATATAACTAGATATTTTTAACAAGTTTTGTTACAAACGAGGTTTTTTAAATTTCTGCCAACTGTTGTTTTTAAAATAAAACTAAATATGGGCTGGTTTTCGCTAAGATACTTGCTTTTCACACCGCAGCAATGACTATTAACTTCCCCTCCATTATTAACAAATTTAAAATAATTGTAATGTCTACGTTATGTAAGAAAGCGTACTATAAAATTACAGACTATCTAACTGATAAAAATGCTTGGAATTAGGTCACTCTAATATAACACATTAAACAAAATGTAATAGATATAAGTACTTCATTTAAAAAAGAAAAAAGGCTACTGAGTTTTTTGGCAGTGTTTCTCGGTGGTTGCCAGTCATTCACTGCACGGTAGGAAAAGAAATTGGACTATTTTTATGTAGACTTACGTCTCAAAAAAAAATAAGCGTATTTTCATTTCAAGATAGACATTTGTGTGCGTAGGATAAGACAGACATCAGAGTCAAGTGTAATTATCTATTATTGCAGTATTCACCAAAGAAAATTAAGGTGACGGCGCGTCCATCAAAATGATGTGTTTAGAGCACAGACTACAAAAAGAGAGTGAAATACATTCACTCTGACGTAATACAGAACACTAGTGCTCTATGGGTAGTTGTTGTTCAAATAGTTCGTTCAGTAGTACGGTTGTAGAGTTGAGAGAGTTTAGGCCTTAATCCACACACGCTGGCCAAGTGTGGGTTGGTTGATGTCACTTGTCTCGAATGATTTCCTAACAATGTTTTCCTTCACTGATATAGAGCAGCGGTGTGTTTTCAGCCAGGTCTACAAAAAGACCATAATTATTAAATGTCTTTTCTAGTACTATGCGTTTTGAATAAGAATAGGACTGGACTCGCGACTAACTTCAGACTAAAAACTATGCAAAAGTAGCGTCAGCACAAAAAATCAAACCACAAACAATAATATTATTTTAAAATGTATGTAAAAGTGATTTATGTTGAAAACTTTAGGTATTTTTTTTTTATTTTTTTTACTGTTTTTATATTCAGCTACCTACCTAAGTTAATTTACGCACTAGGAGGCCACATACTTGTACACAAATACATATTGTATAGGGACAATATAAACATACTATTTAACTTTTAACATCGAAAGATGATAAAATATGTTCGTAACTAAGTAAATACTTGACTCCAAATGTCCAAGCTTACTCGAGCAGACACAAGATATATGCATTTTCTATATTTTTCATCTAAATATGATTATTATATCGAACAATCATTTTTTTGCACATTGTACTAAAACATATGAAGTTGTTGCGCATTCCGGTCCAAGATGGCGGATTTTCAGTCCTATTCTTATTTCAAACGCATAGTACCTACCTATACTATTACATTCATTCGCCTAATTCGTGTGTCACAAATGCATAACTGTACCATACATCAAGCTGATAAATAG
The DNA here is from genome assembly GCA_936450015.1 of Meganola albula. Classification (NCBI taxonomy): domain Eukaryota; kingdom Metazoa; phylum Arthropoda; class Insecta; order Lepidoptera; family Nolidae; genus Meganola; species Meganola albula. The sequence goes on along the minus strand of OW388155.1, from coordinate 1,849,902 downwards.
AAATGCCACAAAATCCAATGACAATGCATACATTGCTTTCACAACACGAGACAATACAACCTACCGCTTCCTTGCTACGCAATGTAACAATACGTTTGGGGAATAATTGCATTGATACTTTCTAATTAGGTGATAGGTATTGTGTTGTTAGTGAATGAATGAAAGGAATACGAATGATTGATAACGAATGAGATAAGTGTCAAATCTATCTATAAAAAGATCCTAAAATAGGGACAAGATAATAGGTCACTTTTGACATTTCATCAAAATTCAACAACGTAACCTTGTAACGGCGGGCATAAAATAAGAACTGCACAATTGCTTAACTTTTTTCAATTACGTTTACATATTTATTGTAATAATGACCGATACGAGTAATTTTACGATTTGCTTTCACTAATAAACCATTCTAAACATAATAAACAATTTCTGATCTAAAGAACTGAACGTCGTTACAATGTTGCGTCAGTCAACCCTATTTCTTTTTAAACACTAGGGATGTTACTCTAAAAATCGAAAGCTGATAGGATTGTAAGTTGAATCGAATGCAATGATTACTTGTGAAGAAAAATCACCATAAATTTATAACCACGTTGTGATTATAATAAAACCTAATTATACATATTTATTATTCTTTTAACTAACTATAAAAATACAAAAAAATAACTAAATAGAAAGGTCATTGATGTTGGGTGCAATTTAGGTGGATGTTGCTGGCAACACCAGTGCCTGTCGATGACGCATGTCATGTCGCCATTACATGATGATGACGCAGTCTTTTGTTGTTGTGCGAAGTGACTGTGCATTTTTGGTGTGCTCTCTGTTATTTTCTTCTGATCCGGCTTTTTTATTTAACCTGATCTTACTGACTACGTTTACCTGGCTATAAATTGGACTCCGATTGCTTAACGATTATTAAACAAGAAAAACATTACAGTCTTACTATGTCGAAACGGGGGAAAACTCTAAACAGTCAATCTCGCGAACTAGTGCTGAAATTGTACAATTATTTTGGACGTGAATCAGTTAACGATGGGCCTCTTTTACCATTGAAACCACCGAGAGAACGCGTTGCCGAAGCATTGGGAATAGGGAAGAAGACAGTAACTCAAATTCTGAAAGAGAAATACGGACCATCAGGCTCAGAAGATAATACTTTACGTACACCGAAAAAACGAAAGAGGGACAAGAAAATTGTTGACGTTGATAATTTTGATGCTGCTGCAATTCGCAACCACATTTATGGATATTACTCGAGAAAAGAATATCCTACACGGGAAAAGCGAAAAATCCTGCTAGAACGCTACGATATTATTTTGAAGAGAATATCATTCTTACGTCAGGTAAATAAAATTACGGATTGGGACAATGTCGTGTTTATTGACGAAACATGGTTGAATGCGAACCATACGGTTGCGCGGACATGGACCGATGATACAGCGGCCTCCACCTCAAAAGTTCCATCGGGAAAAGGAGCCCGACTTATTATATGTCACGCGGGATCAGCTTCTCAAGGTTTTATTCCAGACTGCCTCCTCGCATTCGCCTCTAAAACTACAACAGATTACCATGAGGAAATGAACTTTGATGTTTTTAAAGAGTGGTTTGAGAAGCTGCTAGTCAGCTTAGAAAACCCTTCGAAAATTATAATGGACAATGCTCCGTATCATTCTGTACAAGTTGATAAACCACCAACTCAAGCAAATAAAAAGCAAGAAATTGTCTCGTGGCTGGTAAGAAATGGTGTGGAGGCAAGTCCAACTTTATTAAAAGTTGAGTTGTTAAATCTGGTAAAAGCAACTAAGCCGTCCAAGCTCCGCTATGTAATCGATGAACTAGCCCTAGAACATGGACACGAAGTTATTCGATTGCCTCCCTACCATTGCCAGTATAACGCCATCAAGCTTATTTGGGCACAAATAAAGGGTCATGCAGCGCGGAACAATACTGAACCACCCTTCAGTACTGCTAAAATGATGACTCTGCTACAAACTGCATGTGCAGAAGTCACTACAGAAGACTGGCGAAAAGTCGTGGAGAAGACAAAGAAAATAATTTTACAAGATTTTGAACGAGATGTGAGAATAGACAATATTATTGAAAATGAATAAATATAAATAAATAAATATATAAATATTTTTGGGACGTTAACACACACGTTCATCTGGTCCCAAGCTAAGCAGAGCTTGTGTTATGGTAACCAGATAACTGGTATAATATAATACTATACATATAATACTTTTCTTTTGTAAATATATACTTATAATAGATATTTACACCCAGACTCGACACAAACACAAAATGTTCATCATTAATGTTTGTCTCGGGTGGGAATCGAACCCACGACCTGCGGCGTGAAAAGCAAGTATCTTACCAACCACGCCACCGGCCCGTCAAATTAATAATATCTCTGAGTGCTGACAGCAGTGATGAAGATAGCAGTTCCGATAGTTCAAGTGAATAAAAGCAATTTTTTTGTTAAATTACGTAGGTACTTGTCTTATTTTGCTCCTTTAATTTATGAAAGAAAAAATAATAATGGGACAGGGATTCGCATGGTCATTTTTAAATTTCACATATGTTTCAAGTCTGTATCGATTCATTCGATTCATTCATTTAATCGATGTTTTTAAGCAGGTCACCTCACTATGAATATAAAACTGACATCTGTCAAAAGTGACCTATTATCTTGTCCCTATATTAATTACAGCTATTATTTTTACATTTTTGAGGATATATAAGTTACTTAATATTGTCTTAGATTTACGCGAATATCACACATTGAAATAAAATGTACTTTTTAACGGATTTTATCGCGGTTTATTTCAGATTTTAGACCCAGTGCTTAATTTACTTGTACCAAAATCCAAGCAAAATCAACTCAGAATTCAAGACACTGTGAGCTCAGTTTGCTTAAATCGGAACTCAACTTAAATAGTATTGTTCGTAGGTAGTCATAATTGTGATTAATATTTTTAGACGTCAAATACCTCAGTCCACCCGTGAACAAGAAGTCTGAAGACCTTGAAACGTCGGGATTTGAAATCTAAAATAAACCGCGATAAAATCAGTTATAAAGTAGTTTTATTTCAAAATGTAGGTTAGGTAGATGTCTAATAAAAAAAAATGAAATAACATCCTATTATGAGACTATTGCTGGGCACGGGTCTTTGTCAATTATCTTAAGAGTTGAGAGATTTTACGCCTTAACCCTTCCTTAGCAGCGGTGTTGCACTGGTACGGGCCTCGCCTTAGAAATATAAGGACGCGGGTTCGCACATATGTTCGTGTGAATTGTTTCACCTCCACTGCTCTATATCCGTGAAGGAAAACGTCGTGACTAATCATTCGAGGACATGTGACATCCACCAACTCTCACTAAGCTAGCGTGTGGGGATTAAGACTCAAACTCTCTCAACTCGTAAGATAGTTGAGAAAAGACCCGTCTCAGCAGTGGAACACTAAAAAAGGGTCAAAATGACGCCTTAACCCACATACGGGGATTGTGTACATAAGATTATGTGCTTAGTACTTACTGGCATTGAGCGGAAGGGCGGGCGCGCGCGCATGGTACGCCCCCGCGCCGCCCGCGTACCGCCCGTACCCCGCCACGCTGTCGCCTAACAACACAAACACATTTCTGCGCACCACGATACCACCAATCAGGTGGCGGCAGCTGAAACAAAAGAAACACGAAATTAATATTTGATAACAAAGCACGATCTGTACAGTTAAGTGTAGTTCTAAACAAAAATGGACTATATTTTTAAACAAATTTAGATGTGCTAAATTTTTGCAAAAATTTCGTGTCGCGCAACCCTAATAGCTTGTTTTCTTAATTCCCTTTGACTTAATAAAAGATGTGACAAATGAATGAATGACAAGAGGCGGTCTCTTCAAAGTTAGGGTTGTCTAAGAAAAATAAATTGAAAAATATTTTTTTATTTTGTAGGAGTTATTATTTTATTTTTATTAAAATTTTAACGTCACAATACAAACATTTAAGTCATGAGATACCCTTTCACCTTTTATACGTGGAACCAGAAATTCTTTAGATCATTTTTATTGACTACTAGCTTTCCGACAGCGGCTTCGCCCGCGTGTATGTCGGTTATCGCGCCAAAACATTACCTTCTTTTTGCGCAGTCCGATAAAAACTATCCTATGTCCTTTCTCGGGTCTCAAACTACCTCCATACCCAATTTCTTCCAAATTGGTTCAGTATTTTAGGCGTGAAAGCGTAACAGACAGACAGAGTTACTTTCGCATTTATAATATTAGTAGGGATGTGATGTCAGAAATTAATTCGAATTGTATTTTGATACTTGCACTATATTTGGGTATTTTTATATTGTTGTCTTTATTTTAGTATATTTTTTTTATTTATTAATTTATTTCAGGCTACTAGACCCATAGAAAATTAATATAAATATTAAATATAAACAAAACATAAATACCTCACCTCGTTGACAGCGAACTGTCTACTAATTTTGTTGTCAATGTAAAGTATATCTAAAGAGTAACACTTTGAGGCAATATTTAAATTTTATTATTTTTGTCCGCTGGGAGCGTGTGTTTGAGATTTAGGAGATCATTACTAACAGATAACAAAAAATTTAGAGTTTCAGTTGCATGCAGGCGAGTTCTATAGTTAATACAGTTTTCTTACTAGAGTTCCTGATACTTTTTAAAAATAGTTCTTTCGTTTTTACGCTAAAAACATCTATTGAAAAAATGGTCTGCTAACTCCCTGTAGCAGATAATTAAGCTGAATATTTATTTATTATTTATTTTATTTATTTATTACTATAAGGAGGGTTAACAGACACATAACATTTTATAGGAAGCAAATTTGGTTAGCAATTTAGCTAATTACAAGCCCACACAGATTACTAATATAAAGCAATAAAAAAAAGAAAATAGTAAAAGTTTTTTTTTTAATTTAAGTTATAATAGTTTTTTTTAATATCACAGAAAACATTGAGTGGGCCAATGTAACCTTTACCCATATAATCTTTAGTACAAAGGGTCAAGTGTTAAATACAGTTGAGATCAATCATAAAATATTAGATTTTGGTGAGTTAATGAAATTCCTGGTGTTATGAAAATTAGTTTAAAATTAATTAGAAATTATTGGTAATATTAGATTGCTTTCTCATAAAATGGCTCTTGATTTGATTAAGTATTGATTTTAAGTGAAATCTAATCATAATATTCATGAACTACAACTCAAAGTGGGGTGTTATAAATATGTTTGATTGTGTATCTGTGTACAAGTTTCTAACACCGTAACTTTGAATGAATGGACCAATTTTGATAAAGTGAAATTATTTAGTTAAACTTCTTCTAAACTAAACTTTATATTGCGACAGCGGAACAAAGTAAAAAAACACTGTTAAAGCCAAATGTTATTTTCGGAACAGTTTCATAAAATTGTCTCTCACGTAACACCCACTCATCACATTGTACCAAAATATTCTGTAGAACAAAACTAAGTGTTAAAGTTGAAAGAACAAATAAGTCGCATATGGCTTCTACGACTCTCATCAAAGTTGCAAGCTCGTAGTATCTCGTAGTCTCGTAGCATCGTAGCATTGTAGGCTCGTAGCGTCGTAGGCCTCTACGAGGCTGCGGTGGTCTACGCCGTTTGTTATGTACCGTTCGCATACAAATACTTTGAATATAACTCTAAATTAAAAAATTCATAACCCCGACTTTTAATTTTTTTAGCTATGAATTTTTGCGTCGGGGTTTAAAAATTGAAATAAAAAATTAAAATTATTAAGTTAACCTTTTAATCGTGTTTAACCAAAAGCTCGTAAATATCCAACCAGTAAAAATTAGCAATGATTATTATTTGGAAATCAATCACAACGTTTAAAGTAACGATTATGTTCATGGTAAATGTTTTGCAATAATTTTAAAATTTAAAAAATAAAACTAAAATTTTATTAAATTTTGCCTAAAATAAACAGTTTAGTACGATTTTTTTGTATTTTTGGTTATTCTGTTACAACATTTAAGTAATAGGTTAATGTATTACACGCGTTAACCACTAATAAAGCAATACGGCCTAAATTTAGTGCTCTATTTTCACGTCATTTTAACGTAATCGGTTAATCAAATAATGTTTACGTCCCAAAGGACTTGCAGCGGCCATTACCAAATTGCGAACATAGTCGCGCCCTAATGGCATTTTTACAAGCTTTTTCCTTGTTTTTAATATTCCCACTTTCCATTTTTAATATTTATTTATATTCAACTTCATCATCATCAGCCTATTTTAGTCTACACGCCATTGAACACGATCTACAGCTATTCTCATCCAGTTCTATCCAGCACCCTACTGATTATAATGATTGTCACTCTGCAGATATTCTGACGGCGCCGCGTCCAACGGCAGCTCATCTTTATTAGTATAATAATATTGTACTTTTAGCCCCTTTCTCAAATTGATTTCACTCATCTCAGGTATAATTATATACTTTGATATACATACCTACCGTATTTAAAAAAGCTAAGTACTCTATTAAAAATAAATTAAATAATAAACCAACAATTATAATGATAAATATTTACAATTTTAAATTTGTATGCTATCGCTACTAGAAAACATAGTTAGCCGCTTTAGTTTTCGTCGCGCGCACATTGGACAATAAAATGCATATTAGATAACCGTGGTTTGTTGCTGGCACGTGATTGGCTGGGAGGCGCGTACGTGCTCGTACAACTACCCAATAATCCGGGTTATTTTATTAACCTTGTTATTTAAGAAATTATTGTATTATTATAATTTCAATATCGTTTCGTCCGTATGAAACCGAAAGTAAGTCAACGCGTGACCGGCTGACTATGTTCGTTCATATTGGTTCAGCCATTCTGGATTAGTTAAGTAACGAATACTAAGTCCAGACATTTGTTCAGAAAATTTTTAAGAAAAAATTAAGAATTACTAAAACTATTTGTAAAAGATATTGACGACCTCTATAGTCGAGCGATGTATGTCAGCCGTACGATTGAGCAATACTGTGCCCGGAAGGACGCGGGTTCGATTCTCGCCCTGGACAATATTTGTGTAACAACAAAGATTTGTTTCGGTGTCTGGTTGATTGAGGGACTACCCTCCGTGCCTCCGTCCCGGTTGTTATTTAACACATCTATGACAATCGTTACATGTATTCAGAAGCCAATATAATCTGACACCTGGTCTAACCATCTCGACTACTGGTTCCCTATGGGTTTCGAGGTCTGATGGCAGTCGCGCGTATAATTTTGGTAGCTAGCCGCATCAGGTTAGACTGGGATCCGACCCCAATAGAAATGGGAACTTACTACTGATCCGCCAAAATTGTTAACAATTTAGTTATATCACAGTTTTATTTCGTAGTTCTGCTTTCACTTCGACCCTTTTAGTATCCCAGCTGGACATGGGTCTTCTCTCAACTATCTTATGAGTTGAGAGAGTTTAGGCCTTAATCCACACACGCTGGCCAAGTGCGGGTTGGTGGATGTCACATGTCTTCGAATGATTAGTTCTTAGACATGCCGGTTTCCTCACGATTTTTTCCTTCACCAATATTGAGCAGCGGAGATGAAACAATTCACACAAAGATGTGTGGGCACGACCAGGATTTGAACCCGCGACCTTATTTTTCTAAGACGAGGCCAGTACCACTGCGCTACAGCTGCTCTGTTTTGCTTACGTCAGTTTAATGAAATTCCTTGGTTTGTTATAAGTACGAAACCCATTGAAATGATGATTTCAAAAATTAACCAACATTTACATATTCGGTAAACTATTCGAATTCAAAGTCAGTAGTAGTTTCAATCGATTACCAGTTAATTATCGCCTGTCATCGGGTCACACTATGAAATCAATTTATATAATAGCAACCCTATTCAGGTTCCGTGACGTCACAAGGCTAATGAAAATTAGTTTGAAAATGGAATAAGATGGCGGCTTCCGTATATTTTTGATAAGTGTCAAAATATAGAATTCTAGTTATTGTATTGATTGTAGTTATGATAAGTAACTGTTAATAAATGGTTTGAAAGGCTGTATTGACTTAAATGGCTATTTCTTACAATGTTCTAAGTAAACCTTGATAAATTCAAAGCCAATTCGACAGTCTTAGTACCTATGCGGTACCTTGAGTTTTGTATTGTGTTTCACAAAATCGGTGATACAAATCGGTGGGAAAATCGGTCGTGTGCGGGCCGCGTAAACGTAATAATCTTAGGGACTCCGATTTGTAAAATTCGTGCACTGTTAATACCCGCACTCAAGTAGCGTGTGTGTATTGAGGCCTGAACTCTATCAACTCGTAAGATATTTGACAGAAGACTCGTGCTCAGCAGTGGGACACTAAAAAGGGTTGAATGGGCGTGAAAATGTAGTTCACGCGGGCAAAGCCGCCGGCGTAAAGTCTACTGATATTTTACTGTCACGAAACTTTTATTCTATCAATATTTTTTTCTAAAGCATAATAATTACCATTATTACACATAGAAATAAAATTAGTTCAGAACGGATTTTAAAGCGGTTTCTTTTAGATTTATATCCCGACGCCGACCTGCCAGTCTTTTCAGACTTCATGTTCACTTAAATTTTAAAATGTTTGTAAGTATTCAGCAATAATTATGATAAATAGTTGGGACGTCAGATACCTCAGCCCCCCTCGTGACCTTAAAGTCTGAAAAGACTGAAGCGTCGGGATGAAAAGCCCAAAATAAACTGCGATAGAATCAGTTATAAAGTAGTTTTATTTCAATAATAATTACATACAAAATACTTAAAAAAATAAACCTTCCTTGGCTGTCAAGTAAAAAATGTAACACTACACAACGCTTAACCAGACGTGATAAATAGTTACTTGGCTTGCAACATCAGGCGCCTTCCCACTGTAACCGACACATAAGTTTTATTCAACTAAATTGGACTACAATAAATTCGGACGGGTCAGCTTGAGTTGGCACTTATAGAATATTGTTACGTTCTGCGCTTTTATTAACCCCCGACAAAAAAGAGCAGTGTATGTCTGAGTATCTGTGTACAAGTTAGTCGACCGTACATGAACCGATTTAAGAAAAAAAATAGGATATTCTGCTACCGTAAAATGGCAGCTGATATGCATATTTTTTTTAACATTTATTTGAGGATGATTCCGTCATTTAAGGTCGGTGGACTTGCATTTTTTTTAATAAATATGCCCTTATAACGAAGTGACACCATTTAAATTTAAAGTAATTTGATATAACTATTTTTTCTTGTTAAAATCCAACGTTTACATTTTTTTATATAATACAAAAGAAATATCGTTATAGGTATTTTTAGACTTAAAACTAAACTTTTACCTTAACTTTTTTGTTAGCCTTTTTTTCATAAAACATATGACAACCCTACTGCAATCAGAAGAAGAGAAGAAAGAAAAACATTTATTTGACTAAAACAGGACACACAAAATCTTAATATATATATTTCTTGTGTGCGTGTGTATGTGACTGAACTCCTCCTAAACGACTGGACCGATTTTGATGAAATTTTTTGTGTGTGTTCTAGGGGATCTGGGAATGGTTTAGATTCACAATTTTGCGCGGTACGAAGTTCGCTGGGGCAGCTAGTTATATGATAAAAAACATAAATGGAAACAGTAAACAAATAAAAAATAAAAGTGTGACCCATCAGTGTGAAACATGGACATTGCTCAGGAAACGCTGTAAGTGCCTACTACCTACTACTACCTAATCATAAGGTAGTACTCCATTACTCCCGACACGTTCTTGTCGACACGTCAGAAACAGTACAGAATCATTAATACTATCTCCTTACCGTTTGTTTCGACACAAAGATTCAGCCGCACTGCTTTTTGTTAGACTTTATGATTTATGAGTCTTTGTAGTGAAAAGATAATGTGAGTTATTTTGATTAAATAATATCGACGCTTAAGCTAGTAACAGTTTTATCATGTTTTGTCCTTTTCTTCTCTATGAAACTTTAAATCATAAGACAGTGACAAAACAAATAAGCTATTTTACATGTCAATATGGATAGGTATAATAGGTATCTCAATATGGATATAGACCAAGGTTCAAGAGATTGAAAAGAATCTGCTCATAGAACTTAATTTTAAAAGAGACGAGCTGAAAACCCGACCACCAGTGGCTATAAATTATGATAATATATACGGTGTGTTCACGTGTCCCTCGTGCAGGCGGGTCTTCAATTAAAAGATCGGTTACATTAGACTCACGACAGCACACCATGAAAATAGTAGTTAAAGCGGTCGCCTTAACCGAAATCGATTGGATTGGCATCATATCATTTCACTGTCTTTCATCTGGACATTTATATTAGTAAGAAAGAGACAGTCTATTTTAACTAAAGTCTTATATCATTTTTATTAATAAGACCGTTAAACTCAAGGCTTTATAATTTATGTCTCTAAGTAGTTCTTCTTGGTCGTATCCTCATGACTGAGGGACGTGATTGTGGCGCGTAATCTGTTCAACCACCCTTCTCCAGCATACCCGATCATGCGCCATTTGGATGGACCTTTGTAATGTGGCTCTTGTGATTTCCTGCGTAGTGTGTGCCCATCTTGTCGGCGATCTACCCCTGCCCCTTTTTCCTTCGGCGCATCCAGTTATAAATAGCCTTTCTAGACTGTCAGGGTCTCCCCTAACAGCGTGCCCGAAGAACTTATGGACTCTCTGCCTACAGATTGTGGAGAGTCGTGTTTTTATTTGTCTAAGTAGTAGGCCAATGCGTACTTACTTACTTGGGAAAATGGTATCTTGACTTTGAAGAATCAATACGGCAAGAAGTTAATCTTTATGACTTGATATTAATTTATGTTGCCTTGGAAACGACTGTTAGGTACGTGTGGCCACGAAATGTAACTACGAACAACGCGACCAGCGATTTTGCAATTCATTCATTGTGTCTTTGGTTTCGGTCAGGTATGTACTTCACAGATCCATGTGTATGGTGCAAAAGTGTTAGGTATGAACTTTGGGGGCTGAGTTACCTTCGTCTGTGGGAGTGCACCTTTGATCAGAATTCCCACACGTGGTCTCCGTGTGGTGCAAATCAGGTGACTTTAAACTAGTAACAACCGGTAATAAATGTTGGTAGGCTTCGGACGTTTTTTGTGACCAGACAAAGCCGCACCGCCAAGCGGCCTTGCCGTGTTCCTGTCTGTGATACTATTGTGTCTGTCTGTGATACTATTTAATGTTTATGTCTGGTGATACTATTTAAGAGGGTAGGTAGGGTTGTTGCTCCTTTATGGTTACTAACCATATGGAGCCTCATTCTACTGCCACTTTCTCACCTATAATTCTTTTTGCAACAACAACACAAAACCGACTTCATTTGTAGGTACCTAGAATTATGCGTTTAGGGCAATTGCACTAATAATTTTGGAAGGCTGCGCGCTTAGCGTAAACAATGACGCTTCTTTCGACATAGCTCAATAACTACTGGTCAGATCTTGATAAAATTTAAATGGGACCACACGGAAGCATTTACTTGCCAACAAAAAAAGAATCATAGAAATCGGTTCACGTATAACAAAGATATTAGGTAACAAACATAAAAAACATACAGTCGAATTGAGAACCTCCTTCTTTTTGAAGTCGGTTGAAAATCATTCGTAATAACGAGTGAATCGGTATATTGAACTGGCGCATTCCATTTTAGACTACATCATTGCTTAACATCAGGTACGTTGTAGTCAAGCGCAAGCCTGTAGCTTAATAAAAAAATATGAGTTTAGAAAAAAAAATGCGATATTATAATCTGCTGTTTAGAGGAATTTAATACGACGCGGTGACAGTCCTACGTACGGTAAAAATGTTCGTATTCGTATAACTCTACCATATTTAATAGGTCATTGAATCCCTACTAATATTATAAATGCGAAAGTAACTCTGTCTGTCTGCCTGTTACGCTGTCCCGCTTAAACCTCTCAACCGATTTTGATGAAACTTGGCACAGACAATCTTTAGACCCTGAGAAAGAACATAGGCTACCTTTTTTTGCGAAAAAATCTTGAGAGGTGTCAAGGGACACCCGGATGGAACGAAGTTCCTTTCGATTAATTAGTGAAGGAATTGTAATAAAATTTCATTTTTTTAAGTTATAATAATATTTTTTTTATTAATTTCTTTTTCTATCGCTAGAGAGATAGAGAGAGAGAGAGAGAGAGAGAGAGACAGACAGACATACAGAGAAACATGCTCACGCCGCACAGCTTACAATAGCTTACTATAGCAAAAAGTGTCGTAACAACTTTTCGTAAGAATTTTTTCCGTCTAGCCCCCTTTCACAACGCGCGATAAGGAACTTCGTTCCAAAAACCGAAATCCACGCGGATGAAGTCGCGGGCGGCCGCTAGTACCTACTCAATAATTAAACATTGTGGATATGCGTATACATTAGCAGCAAATTGCTTATTCAAAACCAAACAAAAAATATATTTTAGAAATCTGTCTTGGTTAGTAGGTATATAGCACAGTTAATATAATACTATACTAGGTATATAGACACCTATAGACACGATAATGTTATGCTCACACATACATTACAACAACAATCATTATCACACCTATATTTAAGCCTGGTAGCGTAGAGGTTAGTAACTCTGACTGCTAAGCTGAATTTCGTGGGTTCGATTCTCATCCAGAACAGGTATTTGCGTGAATCAAATTAAATCAAATCAAATTTCTTTATTTGTAGATCATATGTAAGATACAGATTTAACAATTGAAAGTCATTGAACGCTATGTCTGGCCATAAACAGCATACAAATATCGATATCATTAGATGCATTACCCCAGTCGGGTCGTAATTTGTCAGATTCTTATTAATTATATTACAATTGTCATTCTTAATAGTTTACATTAGTTATTAATCAATCAATCATTCGTTAAAAATATTAAAAATTAATTAATTCATCTACTATATAAAAATAAGTCGGATTTTCCTTCCTGACGCTATAATTCCAGAACGCACGAACCGATTTCCACGGTTTTGCATTCGTTGGAAAGGTCTCGGGCTCCGTGAGGTTTATAGCAAAGAAAATTGAAAAATGAAAAAAAAATGAAAAAATTAAATGAATGAATCGGATAATGAGTTGGTAAGCGCATAACTCGAGAACGGCTGAACCGATTTAGCTAATTGTTTTTTTAGAATACTCCTTGAAGTACAAGGATGGTTCTTACGCAAAGAAAAAAATAACTTCCTCAGAAACAGCTTAACCGATTCGGTAGGTCTGAGAATCGGTCGTAATCTATTTTCGGCCCAAATAGGTGGCACTGCTTTACCGGGCAGGACGACGTCTGCGGGGTCCGCTAGTCATTTATATATAAAATGTAATTATTATTGACATTTTAAATGAATAAATTTAAAAATTAATCATAGAAATTCAATATAACAATAAAAATATAATAGAAATCAATTATTACTACAACTATACTATACTACAATAGTCAAATAAGTAATTGTGTGGTTAAGTATTGCACGATTCTTTGTTCTGTGTCTGGGTGTAATTTATCTATAACTAGCTGACCCGGCAGACTTCGTACTGCCTCAATCGACTGCTGTTTTTAGGATGTTTCCGGCAACTATTCGAATTTTTCTCACCTTTTAAACTTTCCCTAGACCTTCATGAACATTTCAAGACCAAGATAAGATAAATCCGTTCAGCAGTTCTCGAGTTTTAGCGAGACTAACGAACAGCAATTGATTTTTAGACATATAGATATGTATCTAATTACAAAAAAAAATACTAGTATTATATCCGTTACAAGTACCCTTAACACAAGCAATAGTTGCTTAGTTTAGGACTAGATGGCGCTGTTTGTATGTGTGAAAATATTATCATTTTCATTATTGCCTGAAGGTGTAGGCAGAAGTGAATATTACCCAGTTTTCACCGGCTATGTATATCTTGTCGCATCTGACCTTGACGGTACCTACCTATCATTCAATTCGCCTTAATCGTAAGAGAGATACTGGGTCGGTACCTACTTCAAAATTAAAAAAAAAATTGGGATTTTTCGCGCCAAATCGGTTCTCCAATCAACAAAAGTTGGCAACTATTGGCGCAGTAAGGTTTTTTTTAAATATTGCTTGTTTAAAGTCGGTTTAAGTCGGTTTGGTAGGCTTCGACCGTGGTTAGTGACCACCTACCAGACAAAGCCACACCGCCAAGCGGCCTTGCCGTGTTCCGGTGCGATGTCTGGTGACACCATGAAGAGAGGGTGGGTCGGAATTGTTGCTCCTTTAAGGTTTCTAACCATATGAAGGCTTATTCTACTGCTTCTCCTTCTACCTTCTCACCGATAATCATTCGTAATCACGAGTGAATCGGTATAATGGGCTGGCGTATTCCATCGTGGACTACATCATTGCTTATCATCAGGCAAGTTATAAGCGCCAGCTTATCGAATAATAAAAAAAAGTAAAGCGAGTTTACAGATAGTTTTTACAGCCAATCTACGCTGCCCAGTTTAATACAGCAACTATTAAGTCGATATTACATCCCCCACTCGTGTGAACGACTTAACAGTTCCCTAGAGAAATAAGATTCAGTATAAAATATTACATTTACTTCACATTCTACTTTGTATTTTACGTGTTGTGTACCAAAACGTGACAACTGTGTACAAGAATTAAACTATTCCAGGTTTAAAGTACTATGCGTTTCAAATAAGAATAGGACTGGACTTGCGACTAACTTCATACCACACGTAATAAATTATGTAAAAATGTATGGAAAAGTGATTTATGTAAAAAAACATGTTGCTACCTACGTAAGTTACGCGCTAGAATGCCAAAAACTTGTACACAAATACACAGAAACATAGATTTATACACAAATTTTAACTTGTAATACTGCTTTTTTCGTCAGCAGTGAATAAAATATGTTCGCACCTAAATATTTGATTCCAAATGCCCAATCCTTCTCTAACTACAATAAGATACACAATTTTTTTTTAAATCTTCATTTAAATGTGATAAATGTTTCACGAAAACGTTTTTGCCTACTGTACTAAAAATGTGAAGTTGTTGCGCATTCCATTCCAAGATGGCGGATTTTCAATCATATTCTTATTTGAAACGCATAGTAATAAATTTATTTTACTAACATTACTCTACAACCGCTCAGCGATATAGCCTCGCCTTTGAAACATAAAGTCCTGCTGTGAATTGTTTCATCGCCCCCTCTCATTATTATAATTGTGAGGAAACCTAAAATTTAGTCATCGAGGACATGTGACATCCACCCGCACTTAGCCAGCGTGTTTTTATTAAGGTCTAAACTCACTCAATCCCTAAGATAGTTGAAAGAAGATCCGGTACGTGTCCAGCAGTGGGATACTAAAAGGGTTGACGTGTAGCTACATTACTCACACCCAAGAACAGGTAAATGGATTAATATGGTATTGAAATAAAACTATTTTATAACGGCTTTTATCGCAGTTTATTTTAAATTTTAAATCTCGACGTTTCAGTCTGTTAGACTTCAGCTCAGTTTGCTTAAATCGGAACACAATATAAAATAATATTAAGGTCTAAACTCACTCAATCCCTAAGATAGTTGAGAGAAGATACGTGTGCAGCAGTGGGACACAAAGGGTTTAAGTGAAGAAATCATGCTTTCAACAGTATCCAAAAAGTATGTATATTTACGGGTTTAGTAACCACATAAACAGGAATTCAGTAGGTACCCAGTAAAACTGTGGAAGCGTGGAATCTGAACAATTTCGGCGTTGTAGGAATTTTGCCGAGTCGCTCAACGTTTTATTACTAACGATAGAAGACAAAGGTAAATGAGTGAGAGGTATTTTTTGCTTTTAGCGTGAACAAGGCGACAATTACGTAAGTATGGTGGGAGGAAAATTTATCTAATATATAAAATTCTCGTGTCACAGTGTTAGTAACCATTACCATACTCCTCCGAAACGGCTTGACCAATTTTTATGAAATTTTATATGCATATTCATTATTCAGTAGGTCCGAGAATCGGCTACTATCTATTTTTCGTACCCGTAAGTGACAAGAGTTATCCACCTCTAACATTTTTTTTATTTTTTGGACAACATTTTTGTTTTTTTTATAGAGTGACATTAAAAATACATACAACCCTAAATTTTCACCTGTATATTAGTAATTTAAAGGTGAGAAATTCGCGATTCTAAGTTCACTGGGCAGCTAGTTTACAATATTATTGTTTTATTACCCGCTCCGGCTTTGTACGGGTATACACGGCTACACATCAAGCTATAAACTTCCAGTATAAGCTGACCTTTCGTCGTACCGAAATCCTATACATTGTGAGATCAGCTTATACTGGAAACTTATAGCTTGATGTGTAGTCGTGTGTATAAACTGATAGCTGATCTTGCTGTATTGTTTATCTGGTCTATTTTGCATGCTCTAATTGTTGTTGTTGACAGGTGGAATCTAGTGACTGAAATTTTAACCCCTTCCAGTTCATCTAGAATTTTGTACACAATACACAATAATACGTGTTCAACAATAAATTCAAGATGGCCGCTGCCATAACGATTCCGGATCATCAGTTTTCTTCAACCTATCAACATCAAATAAAAAGTCTTAACTAAAAGAATTAATCCCTACTAATATTACTGTCTGTCTGTTACGCTTTCCCGCTTAAACCTCTCAACCGATTTTGATGAAACTTGGCACAGACATTCTTTAGACCCTGAGAAAGAACATAGGCCATACATAGGCATACCTTTTATTACGAAAAAAAAACGAAATCCACGCGGACGAAGTAGCGGGTGGCCGCTAGTTTTGTATAAAAAACACTACAGTAATTGCTCTAATAGTTAGGTAATTAGTTAAATAATAATAGTCTGGCAAGTAAACGAAGGTTAGCAAATGTTCCTAACGCCTAAAACTTAGTCAAAACTGATAACAACAGTTAATATGAAGGTTCTGTATTAAGCTACATTAAGGTCGTATAAAATATAGATTAGAGTAATTAAATTTAATGTTGTTCCCTTTTAGGTCCGAGTCGGAATATGTACCAATTCTGTTTTATGGTACACATTAGGTTTAATATCGACACCTTAGAGTAATAACGTCGTAAGTGTAAATGAAAAAAGATCCAACCGGGTCGATGTGCTCTGGTCTGATGTTTACCAGCCCCATTTATTTATAAGTGTAAATGAAGTAACTTTGAAATGAAACTACTTACTTTTTAACGGATTTTATCGCGGTTTATTTTTGAATTTAGATCCCGACGTTTCAGTCTTTTTAGACTTCATGTTCACGGGTGAAAAAGAAACAAAAACCGAAAGTGAGGAGAAAGTGTCTGAAGCAATAAACTCGCCTCCTATTACGAATAACTTCAAACGTTTTTAGTATCCCTCAACTGGGCATGGGTCTTCTTTCAACTATCTTACGAGTTGGGAGAATTTAGGCCTTAATCCACACACGCTGGTCAAGTGCAGGTTGGTGAAAGTCACATATCCTCTAATGATTAGTTCTTGCACATTCCGGTTTACTCATTTTGAGTAGCGGGCGATAAAACAATTCACACAAGCATCTGGGCACGACCGAGGATCGAACCCGTGACCTTAAATTTCAAAGGCGAGCCCGATACCACTGAGCCGCTGCTTCAAAACGTTCGCTTATCTACGTATTCAGGGAGCCGAGAGATAAAAGGTAAACAAACCATTCTAATACTACTAAATTATAGTCAACAGATACTACGAACAATTTACATTAAAATGTGACGTTTCGTCATCGGCCGAGTTATATCCGCCATCTTTAATAACGATCAACTTGTTTAAGAACGCAATTTTCTTTGTTTACACTTTATCTCAAACTCAAAATAATAAAGTACTAATATCATAAAGCTGAAGAGTTTGTTTGTTTGTTTGAACGCGTTAATCTCAGAGACTACCGATCCGATTGGAAAAGTTCTTACACTGTTAGATAGCCCATTTATTGCAGAAAGTTATATGCCACTTTTTATCTCAATGCTAGGCATAATATAATGTATTAAATAAAATTTTCATGTCACAATGTTTGTTACCGTACTCCTCCGAAACGGCTTGACCGATTCTTATGAAATTTTTTATGCATGTTCATTAGGTCTGAGAATCAGCTACTATCTATTTTTTATACCCCTAAGTGATAAGGGTTGTTCACCCTTAATTTTTTTTTAATAATAAATACGCGGTACGAAGTTCGCTGGGGCAGCTAGTATAATGTATGTCACGCCAGTCACGTGGTCGGTAAGCTAGTCATTAATAACAGCACAGATATATGGCTGATTGTTCTGTATAATAATTTCACAGTTACCGTTCTCAAATGAATTAGTTATATCAGGGCTTCCCAAACTTATTTTAACTGTGACGCCCTTGGGAAGTTGTCATATTTTTGCGACGCCCTGGCCTTTTTGCCATACATTTAACAATCTATTAACTCGTTGTTGTTATAACCTACTAGCAATTTGTCAGAAAAACTCCAAAAAGCATCTTAATTTTTTATCAGAAATTAAAGAACAAAACATAATGAAAGTAAACAGAACAGGTAACAAGCAAGCACAGCCTTTTTTTATCTTTTTACGTTTGATATTAATGAGAAGGATGTGCTTGCTTTTCTGTACATAGTTTTTCAAAACGAGGTTTTAGTTATAACTGTTATATGAATGACAACATAATACAGAGCGTGATGTTGACTCTCTAATCCAGAGTCTTTTCACGGCGCTGCTGTCGATCCTGACCAGGATTAGAGGTGGCGGGATTGCGGTGGTAGGTCCCATAACACTCTTTTTTTATAACACACGCGGCCATCAGATTTCAAACTAAGTAGATCTGTAATATGGAACCAAATAACTGGTTATATACTACATTAATACTTTTCTTTTGTAAATACATACTTAAATATAGATAATTACACCGAGACTCAAGACAAACAGACGTGTTCATCTCACAAATGGCTCACTTGGGAGGGAATTGAACCCACGACCTGCGGCGTGAAAAGTAAGTATCTTACCGACCACGCCACCAGGCTGGCAATAATAAAAAAAATAATATATGATCATAACATGTCTAAAACAATCTTCACCTCACTTCACTTCAACCCTTTTTAGTGTCCCACTGTTGGGCACGGGTCTTCTCTCAACTATCTTATGAGTTCAGGGAGATCAGGCCTTAATCCACACACGCTGGCCAAGTGCAGGTTGGTGGATGTCACATGTCCTTGAATGATTAATTCTTAAACATGCCGGTTTCCTTCACTTATATCGAGCAGCGGAGATGAAACAATTCACACAAAGATGTGTGGGCACGACCAGGATTCGAACCAACGACCTATTTTTCTAAGGCGAGGCCCGTACCACTACGCCACAGCTGCTCAATGCTCAAAACACTCTATGTATGTATATATTGAATATCAAATCTCCAATATTACTTCCACGCATTTAACTCCTTAAACTTGAGATAAACTCAGAAGTTTAGCGATATGAAGTCACATCTCATTAAGTTACGAACAAAACTTGAGACGATAAAGGGTTAAGATTTAATTTTAAGATGCTCATCTCAAATGATTATGTCAGGTACTTAATTAAAATAATTATGTTTTCAATTAATTGGATTAGATCTTACCTTTGACACTTTTTAATCACTGCACAAATATAGGATTGAAATAAAACTATTTTATAACGGATTTTATCGCGGTTCATTTTAGATTTTAAATCCCGACAAATTTTAAAATTTAAATTTATTTTAATTTTAAATTTAATTTATTTTAAATTTTAAATCCACCAAGGATTCTTTTTTTAGATATCTCAAATAAACCGCGATAAAATCCGTTACAAAAAAGTTTTATTTCAATGTGTGATATTCGCTTAAATTTAAGAAAATAGGTACTATAAAAAAACGGTGTGTAGTGTAATTCAACAACTTTATTTTTGTATGCTGAAATGTTAAGGAATGATGAAGTCTACGATGAACTGCGCTAGCTCACTATACCGATTGTCGTTTAAAAAATTATTTTCGGTGAGAAGGTGGCAGTGGAATGACCTTCTATATGGTTAGAAACCATAAAGAAGCAACAATTCCGACCCACCTTCTTAAATAGTGTCACCAGATTACAAGGCCGGCTTTGTCTGTTGGGTGGTCACTAACCACGGCCAAAACCTACCATCAGTTTATTGTCACTTGATTTGCACCACCCGGAACTGTGTGGTGGAAGCAAAGCGATTGTGCGTGTGCGTTCAAAGTTTATGCGTGTGTAGGTAACTACTTACTCGAGGAATTTACACCATATATATGGCGCAGCCGTGTCTCTACTTGTCCGAAAGAACAAGGACTCCAACGCACACTCTCCGAAATGTATTCAATAGAAAACAGAAACTAGATAACCAAATTGTGCAAAAATCTCCACAATTTCGTGCAATTCCTGATACAGTACGAAGACAATTATAGAAATGTCGATCGTCTCTTGTTTCTTTTGAAAGTATTCCACAAACAACGTTTATAACGATGGCTCTGTTGTACTCTGTGGAACAAAGGATTGGCCAATCAACCGCAGCTTGAAACAATAAAGTTCTAACTGTGCTGTCTCGGTTCGATGATTTTTGGGTACAATTTTCGAGCTGAAAATCAGCTTGTTGATCAAACAAAATTATTTGTTTTCATTTCATATTAAAAATGAAATATATTATGCATGTATGTATCTAACAATATTATAATATATTTAAATATGCCTTATAATTATAGTTAACCTCAAAAGGAAAGAATATTTATTTATTTTTTATGCCTGATGTTAAGCAATGATGTAGTCTACGATGGAACGCGCCAGCCCAGTATACCGATTCACTCGTGATCACGAATGATTAATCGGTGAGAAGGTGGCAGTGGAATGAGTCTTCTTAAGGTTACAAACCTTAAAGGAGCAACTATTCCGACCCACCCTCCCTGCATGGTGTCACTAGACATCGCACCGGAACACTTCACTTCAACCCTTTTTAGTGTCCCACTGCTGGGCACTCAACTATCTTATGAGTTGAGAGAGTTTAGGCCTTAATCCACACACGCTGGCCAAGTGCGGCTTGGTGGATGTCACATGTCCTCGAATGATTAGTTCTTAGTCATGCCGGTTTCTTCACAATGTTTTTCTTCACCGATTTGAGCAGCGGAGATGAAACAGTTCACACAAAGATGTGTGGGCGCGACCAGGATTCGAACCCGCGACCTTATTTATCTAAGGCGAGGCCCGTACCACTGCGCCACCGCTGCTCGCGGTGCGGAACACGGCAAGGCCGATTGGCGGTGCGGCTTTGTCTGGTGTTTGGTCACTAACCACGGCCGAAGCCTACCACCAGTTGATTGTCACCTGATTTGCACCACCCGGGGACCACGTGTGGGGATTCAATTAAAGGTTTACACCCACGGACGAAGGTGACTCAGCCCCTTGTTTTATTTCAATATAGGCGCTTAGTTTTCGTATCATATCATATCAACATCTCTAATTACATCCAAAGTTATGTCTTGTCCCCTGGGCAACATACCTCTATAAACAAAGGCCTATAGGAGACAATTTATTGCTTATTGTACCTATAAAGTGTCTGTAGAATAATGCCGACAATAACGTCAATTTGCTAAAATTTCACAACGTTGACTTAGCTTAGATACAACCTTTTTTAAATTGGGAAATGCTGTACACAAGCCGTCGCGCGTCGTCCCGAGTAGGTGCAGGACGAGGGGTAGATATGTGGGACTCCAGTTTTCGGCTCGTGCGAGAGAACTCCGCAGGGTGTCCAGCCCGGTTTACTCGCTAAAACCAAGTCCATCGGAAACTGTCTTAAATCCCGCACAAGTTTAATCAGAAAGATAATATTGAAAGTGGGAAAGTAAAATTATCTTGGCACAATTTGACTTTTTAACTTAGATAGCACATAGAAAAAAGAGAGATTTAAATTACCTCATTAAAAATGGACTAAGCACCACGGATAATGTAATCTAGGAAATGTATTCGAGCGAATTGTTCGAACACACGAAAATTAGCACGAAGCGTGTGGGGTTATTAAATGTGTAGTTTAAAGTTATGCTTAAGAGGTTGTGTCAACGATGCATCAATGCTTTGTAAAATAATCGAATTGTTTGTTTGATAATATTTGCCTGTATTTTGATCACGGTAGGGAACCGGGACATTAATGACACCTTTTGTACTATTAACGTTAACGTTATTATGTTATTTGTTTGCAATGACTAATGTTATTGTTAGTTGTTTAATTCTGTTATTGAAGACCACTCTCTCAAAGCTATAGTTATGTAATAATAAAATAATTACATAGTAAAATTAAATTAAAATATTTATTCTTTTTTGGAGATGGCCTCTCCAAAAATCGTCTAATTTCTTAACCTACTGTGCAGTGAATGACACGATGACGTTGCAACTACTGAGAAACAGCTGCGATTAGTTACCGATATTCTTACGATTTTGTTTATAAAAAAATTATAAGACTCTTTAGTTAAAATGGACTTTGTCTCTTTCTTACTATTATAAAGGTCAAGATGACAGACAAAGACAAACGAATTATAGACTTATTTTAGCTATAGTGAGCTTAAAAATATTGATAGGTGCTCTTCGCACGGGTGCTTTTCGTCTGGGTGCTCTAAGTGGACTACGTCGCGAAACTATAGCAAAAATTTTGCACATCAAAAATAATATCAAATCTTAATTCAAATTAATTACTGACTTCACATAGTCATTAGTAATGACTTGAAGAATGTCTGGTTTGAAGTAAAGTATTTATAGCCAAGGTTCATGTTGTAGATACATTCATTCATTTTTAAAAATCTTCATGTAGAATAATAATATCAAAATGTATCATGGCAAAGATGTGACAAAGCAATAGGGTGCCATCACGATAGCGCGTCGCGTCGCCCCAGACGTCAAGTTGCAAGTTTCCCGCTGAATTTCTACATCCGATGGAACGCAAGCGTATTTTACAACTCATAGCTTTTATATTTCAATAAATTGTGTTTGTTACGTATAGAATGAGAGATATGTCATTAAAATAATAGAAATCCTGTAAGGTCTAATCTAAGTTAGTAATCTTAATATATATATTTCTTGTGTGCGTGTGTATGTGACTGAACTCCTCCTAAACGACTGGACCGATTTTTTGTGTGTGTTCAAGGGGATCTGGGAATGGTTTAGATTCACAATTTTGCGCGGTACGAAGTTCGCTGGCGCAGCTAGTCTAAGTATAAATTGATAGATAAAAGAACTGATCAATAAATTGTAAATAATGGACTATAATTTATATTTGGCTGATTATGTAGTTAAACCTAGTTTTGTTTTAGTTTTAATGTGCAGTTTCCGTTTCGATACCACTTCCGCTATTTCATAATTTGCAATTTTCGGTTGAAATGTCAGTCGGTTCGTAGCAGCGATCGGAGTAAGACGTGTTTATACATTGAAGCGGGAAAACTTAGTATCAATAATTATAGATGTACATGATTTTAATAAGGATTTTGGATGATTATAGTAATGAAAAAGGAATAAATATTGATTTTTTTTGAACATCTACACACACGGTCATCTGGTCCCAAGCGAAGCAGAGCTTGTGTTATGGAAACCAGATAACTGTTACATATATACTATACATATAATACTTTTCCTTTGTTAATATATTAATATACTTATAATAGATATTTACACCCAGACTCGACACAAACACAAATGTTCATCACTAATAAACATGTCGGAGTCTCGGGTGGGAATCGAGCCCACGACCTGCGGCGTGAAAAGCAAGTATCTTACCGACCACGCCGCCATCCCGCCCGATTAACAATAAAAACGTGTTTGAACTTTCTGCCGTTGCCAAAAATCCATACAACGATACAACTTATTATAAGTAGGCGTGTGATTCTGTGACTTTTTTTTTGTTTCACGTAAAAATAAATTGGCAAATGTAGCGTAGGACGGCAGACAGAAACCAGCATTTCTAAGAACTAATTATTCGAGGACATGGGACATCCATCAACACGCACGGGCCCAGCGTGTGTAGATTAAGGCCTTAACTCTCTCAACTAGTAGGTATGATCAATGAAATACTAAAAAGGGTTAAAGTGAAGGCAAGTCTTGGTCAAACGCGAACCAATTAAATAATAAAACATTGGCAGTTATTGGGACTACAGTTGAAGGTAGGAGTGATAACTGTGAACTCACGAGATTTCACCCATCCAAAAAGCGTCTAACGCGCACAGCATACAGCCGCTGTGCATGTGTTTGTCATGAGCATGTTGGTGACGTGAACTCAGATAATGCACTACCAAAAAGTGCCAAGAATAAACTTGAAAAAAAATTAACCTACATCGTGTGGTACTTCAAAAGTAACTTAACGGTTTTCACATTTCAAAATTTCAATACTTAACAACTGTCGTCAATTCCTCTCGTTGAAAATTAAAATGTTCCAAGAAGTTTGCAAGTTACGGGCGTTTCAATTTCCTTAAACCCTCGGGACGGGTTGACGTCACTTATGCAGTAGTGTTGAATTTATATATTTTCTTCAAGAAATGACAGGAGCCATGCAATCTATTTTCTCTAAACAAAAAAAAATAAAAACACGAATGTACAGCTATTTAGCTACCTATCTAGCTTTACCCTGCAGCCTGATTTATTTTGCTATCCTAAGGCCCAGAAGTTGGGCTACAAGTCCGCAAAGTTGAAGTGGGATTGGGCTGGTCATATTTGTCCCACGCATCGAGACAGATGGGCCCGTATCACGACGCAGTGGATTCCTGGAGACGGTCGTCGTCTCCGAGGAAGACCACGGAAGCGATGGTGCGATGATATAAGCTCGTTTGTCGCGACTTGGACGGAAGAAGCTAGCAATAGGGACAGTTGGAAGGCTATGGGGTTGGCTTTTGCCCAGCAGTGGGACATTACAAGCTATTAAAAAAAGGCACAGAATAACTGTACAGAATATGTAACCGTACAAAATGAAAACACGCAAACAAAATCAAAAATTCGTATAAGGTTGTCACTTCGTTGTTGAAAATTAGTAAACCCAAGTGCTCATATGTCACAAACCAATGTTTTTGACCTAATTATACCGTCTAGTCTACTGATCTAGCATCGACTTCAATTAACAGATGTAAATATTAATTTCAAGTTTTTAGAAGGCAGTTATTTTATTCTCTAAAAAAAATTAGACACATACATGCCTGAAATTTATAACACCTCTGTATTTTATTCCACATCAGCCAAAACCTGAATCTTTGTTTCACTAGCGTCGCTGCCGGCTAATAGGGATGGCGATCTGAGATCGATTAATCGAAAAATCGATTTTTCGAGTCAACAAAATCGATCTTTTAAATCGATATATAGTTCTGAATCGATTCATTAGATCGATACATAACCCTTTAAAATCGACATTCGATTTTTTCTCCAGATCGTGGGTAAAATGACCCCCCACTTTGTAGGACACTCTCGTCTAAACACATTAAATATGGAAAAAAATGGTACTAAAAATAATTGCTATTATCGAAGTCCCTGACTTTGCTAACTAAAGATCGTTAATATTCGTCTTGATTTTAATAAAATTGATTAATACTTACATTGTAATAGCAAATTTGAAAAAAGATCGATTTTTTGGAAATCGATCTTTTAGACCTCGATTTTTTGTGGATCGATTTATCAGGTCACGATTCGAATCGATTTAAAAATCGATCTTTTTCGGATAGAATCGCCATCCCTACCGGCTAACACAAACCGTAACTCAGGTCGCGTTGAACTAGATCCAACCGGTTTGGTCTCGAGCGGGCGTCGTTGGTGTACGCTCCACGCCTTGTCAGTGACGTCTTACGCACACATAGCTGCGCGTGTAGTTGTGAAATCTCGTATCTCTCGTTTGTACGAAGCTTTCATTCTGTACAGTTATCTATTCATGTGCCTAAGGCTTGCGCTTGACCTTAACTTGCCTGATACTCAACGATTATGTGGTCTACGATGGAACGCGTAATACCAATCGACTCGTCATTACGAGTGGTCTTCGATGAGAAGGTGGAAGGTGGTTGAATAAATCTCCATAATATTATGATTTACCTTTTAAGCAACTATTCAACCATTTCGTTATCAAATGGTGTCATCAAATATCGCGTCAGTACATAAATCAGTTCGACAGGGAATAATGGAGTTGTGCCCAAACAGACTTAAAAAAATAAACATCCGAATTGAATACTTACCTCCATTTTAAAGTCTGTTACAATAATAAGATATTCAGATAAGACATACCATTCAAAAATATAATAAATCAGCTGAAACGAGTCACCAAGTTGACAAATATCCCGTTTACTTGTTTGGACGCTATCTTAAGTCGCTGGGGAAATCCGATAACGCGGGAAAGTGGGGTGTTATTCCCAAATCTTGGGGAGATTGCGGACAGGTGTGCTCAGCCATTGGATTAATGACCTTCCCGACGCGGTGTTATAAGAAATGTTTCTTTTGCGTTGAACTTGAAGACGAAAACTTTATTTTGTATGGTTTTGGAGTTATAATTGTTTATTTCTATACCTACTTACATAATAAAAAGTTGAGTAAGATTGATGTCTCAAAGTAATGAATAACTTTTTGTTCATATGTTGGTATATTTGAACATTCTTCGGCCTGTTTTTTACATTGTATTGCGAACGTAGTATACTAAATTATGGTCGTGGAGGGGAAAACTAGACTAGTCGCATTTCAATAGTGATAGCGAAGATCAAAATAGGTATACAATTTATCGAAAATAACATGATTATAAGGCCGACCGTTTAACTCGCGTATCGCCATCTGAGGTACAAAGTCATAAGACTTTAATTAAATCTCTTATAGAACTATTTAACCACAGATAAAAGTAATGTAAGACTATTCGTCACTAATATCCATATCGCTTGAATCATCATCGCTGTCTGTGCAGCTTGAGGAGTCAGAATCTTGGCGATAGGCGATACGCGAGTTAAACGGTCGGCCTATATTATTTTCTTAAATTTTCGCGAATATTGAGAATAAATTAAAATTTATAGGATTCTCACCTATCTACTAAAAGCGAAAAATTCAAAGGTATGTTACAACTAAAATAAAACAACGTTATAACGGAGTTTATCAAGATTTATTTTAAATTTCATATCCCGACGTTTCAGTCTTGTCAGCCTTCAAGGTTACGAGTTTTGACGAATGACGTCTCTTCAAAACAATAACTTTACTACCTGCTCGGGACCCAGTGCTTAATTTATGTATTTTTGGTACAAGTACTTGTACCAAAACTCAAGCAAAATCCACTCAGAATTCAAGATACTGTGAGCTCAGTTTGCAACTTAAATAATATAATGTTTGTAGGTAGTCAGTAATAATTTTGTTAATACGTTGGGACGTCAACACCTCAGTACACCCGTGACCATGAAGTCTGAAAAGACTTTGAAACGTCCAGATTTGAAATCTAAAGTAAACGGCGATAAAATCCGCTATGAAGTAATTTGATTTCAATAACATACGTTTGAATTATTTTTTTGTTTTTAATTCTTTTTTCATATTCTGACAAATATTTTTTTTTTTTATTATTATTTATTAGTAGATAGGTGTACAAAAATCACACTAGAATTATGTGCTCAAATATAGTTCTTTGAAAATGCATATATGAATCATTTTTATCACCTACTCTCCTACTACTGACTGGACCTATACAATTATCTATATAAAATTTCCACGTCACAATGTTAGTTAACGTACTCCTACGAAACGGCTTGACCGATTCTTATGAATTTTTTATGCTTATTCAGTAGATCTGTGAATCGGCTACTATCTATTTTTCATACCCCTAAGTGACAAGGGTTGTTTACCCTTAATTTTTTTTTAATTTTTGGACGAAGTTTTTTGTTTTTATTTTTTTATTATGAGGCATTAAAAATACATACGCTATTACATTAGTAATACGCGGTACGAAGTTCGCTGGGGCAGCTAGTATACCGATAATATTCTAATCACGGAGTAAGGTAAGGTTCCGTCCAATAATCTTAATATTATTTTGACAGTTACCCTTATTTTGAAAGCCGAAAGCAAATTTAACCAATATTAGGTAATGTTACCCAAATTATGTTACAACACAGGTGCTACGCGTAGGTAATGTTAACACAGACGCTTGTGTGGTGCTCGAGATTATGTTTTGAATATTTAATATGAAAATATTACTGGAATTTATAAAAATTTATTCATGAATTGAATGTAATATATAATATAATTATTTATATAATTATATTATTATTATTATTATTTTCATTTATATAATTATTTTCACATTTAAAATTCGATTTGTATCAGATATTGTCAGAATTGCACCGTAATTGCAGAGGAATAGGTTGTAATAAGGAGAAAAGCTACTAAAATAATGACTTAACTTATATGCCCTTTTTGAAGTATAATACCTAATTAAAAAATGAATCCTGTTAGCCTTGATTACACCATAACTAGGTAGGTACCGAATGTGTAACTATTTTTGATTTTATAGTATTTTCTTAAATTTACGTGAATATTACACATTATCCACCAACCTGCACTTGGCCTCTCTTAACTGATATGATAGTTGAGAGAAGACCCGTGCCCAGCAGTGGGACACTAAAATGGGTTGAAGTCATTACACATTGAAATAAAATTACTTTCTATCGGAATATTATCGTGGTTTATTTTATTTATTTATATCCCAACGTTTCAGTCTTTTCAGACCACCCGTGAGCATGAGTTCTGAAAAGACTTTAAAACGTAGGCATATAAAAACCTAAAATGAACCGCGATAAAATTCCAATATATAGTACTTTTATTTTCATCTTTTTGGATTTTGTTCGTTTATGTTCACAAAATTTGACGGGTGTTGGCGTGGTCGGTAAGATACTTACTTTTCACGCAGCAGGTCGTGGGCTCGATTTCCACCCGAGACAGACATTTATGTGATGAACATGTCTGTTTGTGTCGACTCTAGGTGTGCGAGTAATTATCTATTAAAAGTATTTATTTATTATTATTATCATCACATTGAAATAAAACTACTTTTTAACGGATTTTAAATAAACCGCGATAAAATCCGTTAAAAAGTAGTTTTATTTCAATGTGTGATATTCGCGTAAATCTAAGACAATACTATCATCACATTGGTTAACATTATAACTTAAAATCTGTGTCCCACAAAACCACGTAACTGGTTTGACTGTGGGATCTAGTCTCCGTACTATAATTTATATCTAAGTCAAGTATACCTAGATTAACAATTTAAATCACAAGGTTTGTAGGTAATACTTTTTAAGTTTACAACAACAAAAAGAAGTATATGTATAGTATATACCAGTTATCTGGTTTCCATAACACAAGCTCTGCTTAGCTTGGGACCAGATGACCGTGTGTGTTAATGTCTATAATGTTTATAATTAGGTAAGATCAATCAGATAGACAGTCAACTTTTCAACGCCTCCTCTATTATCTTTCTGATTAATTTCATGCGGGATCCAAGACAGTTTAGGTGTCCCGGGACTTGGCGAAATCAAATCCCGAGGCTCTTTACGACGCCGCTGTCGATTCTGGCTTACAGGAGTTGCAATGGCGGGATTGCGGGGGTGGGTTAAGCCCCAAAACAATAATGGAACAGGTTTGTTTTCCTAAGGTTAGAACAGTTGGTATTGTCTTAGATTTACGCGAATATCACACATTGAAATAAACGGAATATCACATATTGAATAATTATCGGAACGCAACTTAAATATTAATGTTTGGAGGTAGTCAGTAATAATTGTGATTAATATTTTTGGACGTCAAATACCTCAGTCCACCCGTGAACATGAAGTCTGGAAAGACTGAAACGTAGGGATCTAAAATCTAAAATAAACCGCGATAAAATCCGTTAAAAAGTAGTTTTATTTCAATGTTAGAACAGTTTTTAATGTCGGATAACAATGATACTCATAAAAATAAATCCTAATAATGAACGTAACTGAGGGAACAGTAAAAAATGTGTCAAAGCCTACGGGACAACAGCTTAAAGCCGGGGTTTCTACTCTCATTTATTTCGGCGCTTAAATAACGAGAAATCCAGTCGTTTTTAAAGATTACTTTAATTTGGAATTATTTCTCGTGTTATTAAGCTCAGGTTACTTGTGATATAGGCACAGCCACTGTAATCCTGTACCTTTAGTACGAGTTGTCAATACGAAAATCGTTTTCTAATATTATCTAGCTACTAATTTAAAAATACGGAACGAATTTTGAATCAGTTTGTTTCAATAGATAGAATGATTCAAAAGAAAGGTTTATATATATAACACGTGCATTTAACTATAGAGAAACACTGACAAATTTAGGGGTTCCTAATGTGATGTCGAAAATAAACACATTTTTATGCGCTTACGAGATAAATCAAAATAATGTACTACAGTATTGTACACCTTAAAAAGGTTAACAAAAAGGTCCGCAATGGTATATGTCTATCTCTTAAAGATAACCCACAATAACCATTTTTTAATCTTTACATTTCACGGGATAAAATCGCTAAATTACAAGCAATCTTTATCCAATTATGTTGCTGTTTGTATTGTCTAATGGCAAAAAGCTGTAAACTTTGTAAGGATATTCTGGAAATATACCTTATTATATTTAGCATCAACATTGCACCCGTGCGAAGTTGGGGCGGGTCGCTAGTGTATAATAAAATGTACCTAATGCGGTTGATCACTGATACCAAAACTGAGATTTAACTTGTGGCCCGGCGGCGGTCAGGGCTCTCGTACATAGTTACACAACATCTTGTTGTTTTAAATGGAGTAGTCGCAATTACATCGGATGACAAAAGGAAACTAGAAAAAAAAACAGAACAGTATTATATATATAAATATCTATCTAAGTATGTATGTGTATGTGTGTTCGATCGTGCGCGCGTGTCGTTAACTGGGTACCTATATTATACAACTTTAAAAGTACTCATGCTAAGGCAACCTAACCTAACCTAACCTTTTTTTTTTTTTTTTTTTTTTTCCGGGGGGAAATCCTTTATGGATCCACTCGCCCTGAGTGGGTGCAGGGCAGGGGGTATGTGGGATTCCCTAAGGGTACCCACTAAAACCCCCCGGGTGTTCCATCCCACACTTAAGCCAGGGGTCGCGGGAACTTGTGATACTTCCGCAACCCCCGGCTAGTGGTGGCCCGTTTTGTGGACCTCTTCACGTCTTCACCAACTTAATTAGGGGCGCGCGTGGAACACTTCGCGCCGCCGCCTTGGGTCCTGATGTATGGGGGACGATGGACGCACCCTAATCCATCGCCCCTGGACCCGTTTAAGGGGGCTGGAAGAGGGCATTGTCCCTCCGCCGACGCCCGGTGCGTCTTCTGCGGATCGGGTGAGGGGACAAGATCTCCCTCTCCCGTTCCGCAGCCTCCTTCTGCGATATGACTGTTTCGCAGAAGGATACCACTGCGTCCCAAGACTCCTCGCTGCCGACCATCGAACATATAACGGCCGGCAACGAAAGATCTCTGCCTACTTCTGAAATGAGAGCACGGCGCGGCTCCTCCCAAGCGGTACACTCTACGAGTGTATGCTGCGCCGTGTCCTCCCGGCAGTCGACGCAGTGGTGACACCGTGCGTCCGGCTCCCTGTTTATGCGACACAGATACTTTCCAAAGCAACCATGCCCAGAGAGCATCTGTGTCACCCGGAACGACAAGGAGCCATGCCCCCTCCTGAGCCAATGATTGAGTACCGGCCGGACCGCCTCGATAGTGACGAGGCCGGCAGTAGGGCGTGAGAGCCTGTCCCGCCAATCCGCCACTAGGACCTCGCGAAGCTGCAACCGTCGCAGCTCTGTGTGTCGCGGCGTCGGCCGTTCGCCTCGCGCCCGCGCTTCCTCACGCCACTGATATAGTGACGCGAGTACTTTCGCTTCCAGGTCCCAAGGCGGGGATCCGGCCAGTACACAAGCCGCCTCGTAGGAGATCGTGCGATACCCTCTGATGACTCTGACGGCCATAGCTCTCTGTGGTCTGCGCAGAACAGCAATGCTACCGGCCGTCAGGTCAGCCGCCCAGATCGGAGCCCCATACAGGGCCATTGATCGCACGATCCCCATATAAAGGCGCCTACAGGAAACGCTCGGACCCCCCAGATTGGGAAGCAGCGTTGAAAGCGCCCCAGCCGCGTTTAACAACTTAGGCGCCAGTTGCCGAAAGTGGGGCCCAAAATCCCATCGACTGTCGAGCACCAATCCAAGATATTTCATAGTGGGTTCGACAGCGATTCGGGCCCCCCCGACAATGATGTGTGCGCCGGGCGGCGGTGCTCGCCGGGGGCCATGAAATACCATGGCCTCCGATTTGTTGAGGGCCACCTCTAGGCCTAGGCGACGTATGCGACCCACCACCTGCGAGACCGCAACCGTCGCCAGCATCGCTGCCTCCCTAAACGACCTTCCCCGGGCGGTGACCAACGTGTCGTCTGCATAGCACGTCAGATTCACGCCCGGCTGGAAGCCGGCCCTCAGCACCCAGTCGTATCCGATGTTCCACAGGAGCGGGCCTACAACTGAGCCCTGTGGAACACCGCACGACATCCGGCGCTGATTTCTATCGTCGCGACCCATGTAGGTGACAGACCTTTCTGAGAGATAGGCCCCAACAATGCGGCAGAGGTAAGGAGGCACGCGATGGTACCGCAATGCCTCCCTAATACAGCTCCAGGGAAGGGTGTTGAAGGCGTTGGAGATGTCCAACGACACCGCCAACATTACCCCCCCCTGGGACACCGCTTCCTCTGCCAAGACTCTCACTCGCGATAATGCGTGGATGGTCGAGCGCCCATTCCGGAAGCCAAACTGGCATTCGTTCAGATCCGGTCCCTCCCTGCTCAGGTGACTGACTAGACGGGCAGCAATAATACGCTCAAACAGCTTAGCTACCTCGTCCAGCAGCACTATAGGGCGGTACGCGGACGGTGAGTCGGCAGGGCGCCCCGCCTTTTTGAGCAGGACCAGACGGCCAGATTTCCACAAAGTGGGAAACTGACCCTGCTCTAGGCACGCTGTGTAGAGTCTTCTCAGCTGGGGCTCCAGCTCCTTCAGAGCGAGGGCTAATACTAAGCCGTGGACTCCGTCCGGCCCCGGAGCCACGTTTTTGGCTCGGAGACGTCTCACAGCCACCCCCATCTCTGCCTGTGTCACCTCTGGGACGCTAATAGCGGTCTCTTGTATAGGCTCTGCGGTTGCGGACATCGACGGCGGGTGGTGCTCCGCTCTTGCTGGAAAGAGGGCTGCGACTACCTGCTCTAGCAGCTCAGGTTGGAGACTCTCCGTTAATGGAGGCGCCGCGGCTCGAAGTTTCCCTCGGATTGCCCGATAAGGGCGCCCCCATGGATCCCCGTCTAGAGTCTCCAACATCTCTACCCTTGCTTGCGTCTTTGCCTCGATGATGGCCAAACACAGAGCCTGCTTAGCCGCGCGATACTCCTCGTATAGTGCGGTTTCTTCTTCAGAGACCCGACGACGTCTCCTCCGGTATCTGGTGTACTGACGCCTAATCAAGATGCAAGAGATGCGCAGCTCAGCAATTTCGGCGGACCACCAGTACACCCAGCGTCTTGCTGATTGAACGTGGACTCGGGGCATAGACGCGTCACAAATTCGCGTCATAGCCTTGCGGAACTCTAGTGCCTCCAGTTCAACGTCGAAGGGTTCATTTGTGACCGACTCTCGAATCCAGGCCTGGACAATAGCAGCTTCCTCGAGAAGTTCCCTGTCGATGCGTTTGCGCGCCCAACGCGGACCGTCCGTTCGCGGGGCGCGTGAGTTGCGGCCGCCGGTGGTTTGAGTAGAGACGTCGAAGCGGATGTACCGGTGATCCGACAACGTCTCTGTCTCCACAGCGACACGCCAGTCGCGGACACGGCTTGCGACAGCAGGGCTACCGAACGAGACGTCCACTATAGACCCGCCACGCTGCCGCACGCACGTGTAAACCGAACCCCGATTTAGGACGGTCAGGCCCGTTGTGACCGCCCACTCCTCCAGCGCCTCACCCCTAGCATCAGTCACTGGGGATCCCCACGCCGCAGACTTGGCGTTGAGATCTCCCAGCAGCAACACTGGGTGAGGGTGGAACCGGCCTAAAACGGCACCTAGCACGACAAGGAAATTCTCGAAGTCGGCGAGGCTCTTGTTGGGTGAGAAGTATGCACCAACGGTGCCGATTCCTCCCACGAGGGCAGCCACCCAGCCGTGACCTCGGGTTGGGTTGACAAGAGCCCCACCAATTATCGCCACCAAGCCATCTAAGTCTCCCACCCAGTTATCCCTGGAGGGGACAAAATATGGCTCGGCGACTACAGCCACGTGAATCGACCACTCTGCCATGCTCTGGAGTAAGAGATCCTGAGCTCTGGCACAGTGGTTTATATTGCCTTGGAGGAAATGGTATAGCGCCATTTATGCGCAATCCATTCCCTCCTCACTACTCCTAGGCCGAGGATCGGCCGAGGGGCTACTAGCCTGAGGGAGGTGTGCGGACCCCCCGGTAGCTTTGACCCTTTTTTTCCTACCTTGAGTGGGCGCGCCACATGCCTTGCTTCCAGCTCTGTGCCCAGCGGATCTCCCTGCTGCTGAGCAGAGGCTGCAATTTGGCGCCGCGGAGCACTGAGCTGCCTTGTGACCAGGCTGACCACAGCGGTAGCACTGCTCACTGCGGTCTGTTTCAGCAGTGCACCGTGCCCTGACATGCCCGGTTTCCAAGCATCGGTAGCACCGTAAAGCCCTAGGTTGCAATAGCTTTACCCTCGCCGCGACCCACCCTACTAATAGGCGGCCATTCTCGGCGATCTTATTCGCCGCCGCCACTGGACATCGCACCCATATTGCCCCGAGCCCGGAAGTGTCGGTGCGAATGTCACCAGTTCGCACGTCCCCGGGCGGGCATCCACTGGCGTGTGCGATAGCCGTCACGACCTCGATTGGGGTCGTCGAATCGTCGAGGCCGCTGAGACGCAGCTCCGCGGTCTTCATCGGTCTGGTCACCCGGACGTCCTCTGGGTTGAGGACCTCTCTTAACTTGGCGGCCAGAATGTCCGCCTTTTCACCGCTAGAAGCCCCAGACACTTCTAGTAGCCGCGCTCCCGTGATTGCCGGTCTCAGCGTAAAGCCAGACGGTGTCCCAAGGTCAGGGAACGCCACTTTGGCTCTTGCCTCCGTTAGGACCGCCTTGTATGTAATGCCCCTTTCGATGGCTCCGGGCTGCAGCGTTATTACTACAGCTGCAGAACGTGGGGCTCGGACTTTAGGCGGTCTATCAACCTTTTTTGATGCCGTTGCCGGTGTTCTAGCGGGAGCTACCGTCGGAGTCTTCTTTTTGCGGCGGCGACCCTTCCTGACTACCGTCGCCCAGGTCTCCGTGGCGGATAGAGACGTGTTCGTTGGGGTCACTGCCGCCGGGGCCGCGGTCGTACCCTCTGCGGGTCTTTTGGTCTTCTTCCTGGGTTTCTTTGACCCAGGCGTTGTGGGGGTTGTCTCCTGATTAGAGGGTCCTTCTTTCCTTCGCTTATCATGAGCGAGTGGTGGACGGCAGGCTTCAGCTGGAAGGAGCCTCGTCTCTATTGCTTCCAATCGGGCACCCACCATTTGGCCGCACTGTATCATACAGATGCGTGCAATTTTTTCAATATCTGCATCTGTAAGTGCAGAGGCAGAAGACGAGACCTGTAATGGGGCCTCAGGCAGAGCCTGCGATGAACCCGCGCCAAGAGATGACTCGGAGGATGCCGGAGCTGCTCTCTGAGCGGCGAACTGCCGCTTGAGGTCCTCCAATTCAGATTGCAGGCGGCTGTTCTCCTCCCAAAGTTTTGCCGTCTCCTCTGAGCTCGTCCGGTGAAGAAGAACTTCAGTAGCCTCTTTAATGGAGTCAGCCGCCTCCCTCAGAGCTCGCGTGAATGTGCCCTTCAGGTTACCGGATTTGGTGGCAACCTTTAGGACAATGTCAACACCGTCTACGATTTGACGGCTGAGCGCCATCGCAGACATGCTCTCCCCATCAGAAATCCGAGCGGAGCGCCGTTCGCGGGCCTGTCGGGCCAACTCTGACACCTCGTCAGCCGCGACAGACCGTCGCTGTGCGCGTTTGGCTGCGTTTGCTTCCGCCCTGTTTGTGCCTAGGGACAGGGAAGAGGTAGACTCCCCACTCAGGTCCTCCACCGTGGGCCCGGGATCGCTTTCTACGCGTTCCATAGGTATCGGCGTATCGGGCCGCGGTGGGCGCAAGAAGCGCCCCCGCACGTCGCGCTCTGCTATCTGAGAGGGGACTCTATCCACCATGGCGCGACCTCTCCCTCTTCCTCTTTTAGTAGTTGGCACCTTTGCGGCTGACAGGTTCTCCTCACTAGAAGAGAACCTGTCACCCATCACTGCTGGGCCATCATGGCGCGGGCGTTTTCTCCAGAATTTGGAAGTGCGCTCGCTCTGGTTTTTCTCGGACAATTGGTCCCCACCGGGACTTGGGCCTTCTCGGCCCTTTTTGCCGTCAGGGACGGAAGGTGGTGTGTCCATTGTAGGACTCGAGCCTCCTCGGCTCTTGTTGCCGTCAGCAACGGCAAGTGGTACGACGCCCGCCATTGCGGACGAAGAACTGCAACTGTCGCCCCCCCCAGAGTACGAGGGGCGGCTGGTGCCCGTGCCAAAGGAGTCGTGCTTTGGCCCGGGCACCAGGTCAGATTCCTCCCCGGCGGACCGGGTACTGACCTGGGGACACATTACATTTGCGGTCTTCTTCATCGTTGTTTGTTGGGGGCATAACCCGGCCCCCGCGGAGCCACCCTAGCATGCCAGCTACACTCTGGCCATGCAGCCCCTCACCGGGTGGCAGAAGCTTAGGCTTAGTGGTGATTTTTTAAAGAGGTTTTCTTCCTCGCGGTCCAAAGACCCCCGTCCCCGATGAATCGTGATTACGGGACCGGGCCGAGCGGTAGTCTGCATCAGACCGTAGCCCCCTGCTGCGTTACCACAAACAGTTAGCCCGTCGCCCCGGATTTCCAC
The DNA here is from genome assembly GCA_936450015.1 of Meganola albula. Lineage (NCBI taxonomy): Eukaryota > Metazoa > Arthropoda > Insecta > Lepidoptera > Nolidae > Meganola > Meganola albula. Next base: position 1,812,825 of record OW388155.1, on the reverse strand, counting down.
TGCAGTGCAGCCCGCAAGGGCCGCACCCGCCTCGTCCGCAGACCGTCTCTGATAAGCAGAGGCAGTAGCGGAGAGGCCCACCGTGTCGGGCCTTCCGCCATTGGAGACAGTAAACCGCCCACTGCACAGATATTGACATCGCTGACAAGACCAGTGAGGGGCGATTCATCTCCAATGCCCAGGGTGCACCACGGGGAGGTATCCCGACCTGGCACCCCAACCTTTTTTTTTTTTTTTTTTTTTTTTTTTTTTTTGCCGGGGGGAAATCCTTTATGGATCCCCCTGCCCTGTAGGGCGCAGGGCAGGGGGTATGTGGGACTGCGTTAAGCGCCTACCCTAACTAAAACCCCCCGGGTGTTCCATCGCGCATCTTGACCAGGGGGTCGCGGGAACCACAAGTGACACAACCGCGGCCCCCTGAATGCTGGCTCGCGTGCGAGCCCCTTCTCGAATGTGGGAGGGGGAAGATCGAAGCACTCCCCTCCACAAAAGTCAGCTGGGGCGCGCGCGGAACACACGCGCGCGCCTCCGTCATGTGCCTGCGTGGTTGGACGGCGGGCCGCCCTACCCGCCGCCAGGCACAGGTGGTGAATGGACCGGGATGGTGAAGCCCCATTACTGGAACTCCATCACCCCGGCCCGGTTATTCTTCGCCGGGTACCTAAGTACCAGGCCCCCTTGTTGTGCCGTCCGCGTGGCTACGATCGGAGCGGGACGAGGCAACTCGTCATCCGATCGCGCCACGCGCACGGCACCCTCCCTGGGTGATTTCAAGGGACCTGCCTCCCCACAGGCCCCCCACCCCACCATATGTTTGTCGGGCAAGCCGGCTGCCGCGCACACTGCGCAGCGCGGCTTACCCGAGCACTCATTGGCCCTGTGGCCAGGGTTACCGCAGCGGAAACATAAACCGCTGCGGTCCACCTCGGCCCCGCAGGCGCTCGCCACGTGCCCCAGAACGAGGCAGCGGTAGCACCTGAGGGGCTTCTCCTTTAGGGCCGTGACACTGGCCACGACCCAGCCCACCTGGATGGATCCACCCTTCAAAATCTCGACGGCTGACGTGGTGGGGAGGCTCACGTAAGCCGTCAAACGCTGATTCGGCCATGCGATGCACGATGTTATTGTGACATCGTCATGGCCGCATCCTCCTTTCTTCGCGAGCAGCTCCCTCAGCTCAGACCTCGAGAAGGACTCATCCAGGCCCGCGACGCGCAGACGCGCGTGTTTCACGGGCCTGGAGACCTCAAAGGTCGTCTTGCCGAGGGAGCTCCGCAGTCCCTCCTCCAACTTCCTCGCCTTATTCACGCAGTCCGGACCCCCGACCTCGATCAACCGAGCGCCCGTGATCGTTCTCCTGATCCGGACGCTCTCGATGCCGATCGAGGCCAGGTCGACCTTACTCCTCGCCCTGGCTAGAGCGACGGAGTAGGTGATTCCCTTCTCCACCGCCGACGGGACCTGGCACCCCAACCTAACCTAACCTAACCTAACTTTAAAACTACCTCGCCGCTGCGCTGTGTCGCTTCGAATGCCATTTTTCATTCTTTCGTACTTTTAACGTTAACAGTCAAATCAGACACTCTTAAATTGCACAATATATTATTTTAATCAAATGAGATACTTTCAATATTAAATTAAATTCCAAAAATCATGACATAAGGTAAGGTTACTTACTACAAAAAAATCTTATACAAAAAATAACAGGAAACAGGAAAAAAAAAAAAATAAACGTGTGTTTATTTAAAAACTCATGGGAAATTTCAAAAGGTTTCACTTCAAAGGATTCTACTGTATTTTGATTACAATGAAGAATAATCATTTTATTTTTATAGAAACATTCAATCGAGGATAATTTAACGTATATTTATTTAGGCTCTCGTAATTTTTTCATGTTTAGTTATGTTAAGTTGCTTCAATTTCATCTATCTATAAGTTATCTAGATCTATATATCCGTTTTGTATAATAAAAGTGAATCATTAACTGTGTTGCTAAGCGCAAAACTCGAGGACGGCTGAACCGATTTCGTTAATTCTTTTATTTAAAATCTGTCTGTTAAAATAAATCCTTACTTCATTAAATATTCTAAATTCAAAAGTTACTCTGTCTGTCTGTCTGTCTGTCGCGCTTTCACGTCAAATCTATAGAACCAATTTGATGAAATTTGGGATAGAGATAGTTTAGGACCCGGAAAACGACATAAGATAGTTTTTGCCGACTCCGCATAAAGAGGTTAATGGTTTAGCTCGATTACCGACATACGCTTAAGCGGAACCGCGGTCGGAAAGCTAGTACAGTATAAACAGAAGGTCAAAACAAGATTAGTCAGAATGAGGCTACACAAACTGATTAGTAAACATGGCTCTCATTTCCCAAACTTTGTCTGAACATAAAATAAATTAGAAAATGTTTCGTATTATTGCGCCTAGTTGTACAAGTTAGCGAAAAAGATTACTATCTACAAATGTTAATTGGGAATTGAAATGGTAAATCAACTAATTGCAATTTTATATATACACATACATAAAAATATTTATGTATCCTTGCCGGCTTAATCTGCCTGGTCTTAGCAGGTCTGATAGCAAGAGACCGAGTGGTATGACCTTGCTGTTGTAAATGCATACAAATTACAATTTTAATAGACACGGGCAGGTTTGGTGTTTTGGCGAGCTTGGCGCCTGGTGTCACACTGTAGGAATATGAACATTGCTGAAAATCAGTGTTGTGGTTTGCCTCTAGTAGATACTCACAGCGTTTACTGAGCAATGTCCATGTTTGACACTGATGGATCACACTTACTCTTTGTTTTCTTTTTCTGTTTTCATCTGTTTTTATTCTCTTTTCATGTGTTTTTTTTATTTGATCCTATGTGTCCTGTCTCTGTCAAATAAATGTTTTCCTTTCTTTTTTTAGAAAAATGCCAAATACCTGATATGGGATACCACGTGCGTCAGCACTGTCACTCCCAGTCACCTCGGTCATACGGTCCGGTTTCCGGCCGCGGCTCATACACATCACTACCCCAGTAACTATTCATTCCTTTCGCGGTAAAGACGATAGGATATTGGAGTTTGGAATCAAAAGGTTTTGTTGAGGAGATAGAACGTAGAATAGTGGTTAGGTGACAATTATAGGTCACAATACGAACTTTGTCTGGTGATGCTATGCTGTGATGTGACAAAATACGAGTACATCTTACTGCCAAAGCCTTTGCTTTGGTAACCCCTCTTAGGGTCCTACGTCACGCGGTTTTGCTCTCATGAGTATCTTCCTCCGCTGAGTATTGCTGGCGTGAAACAAGTCACAATATTTGATACAACACAAATATGGAAAAGCGAAATGCGAGCTCCGGAAATCTTGAGTAACAACGTCATTTTATCACGACGAGACTGGTGCCAACTTGCTAGTACAGCATGGTCTAAATCTCACAAACAAGATGTTTTCTTGAGAATTTATAAAACTGTAGATTGTGAAGGTACCTACATATTCTGTATCTATTCGTTCTTTGAAGTATACTAAACTAGCGGCCCGGGTAGCTTCAGCCCACTCAACCATTTACAAAAAACGTGATAAATAAAGAACCGCTCAATCGATTTTGTGCAAACTTCTAAACCATCTACTAAATAGTCCGAACAATGCCTAAACATTTGGTTTGAATAGGTAAGCCCGATTTTGAGTTATAAAATTACAAGGAAAAGTGGCATTGATTTTTATATATATATAGATTAGGTAAAATCCTATTAGACTAAAAAGTAGCCTTTGTGCTATTCCAGACTATAATAATCTATCGCTGTGCCAAATTTCATTCAAATCCGTTCAGTAGTTTTTTATGAACGAGTAAAAAACATTCATTCCCACATACACGCAATCATTCAAACCGTCGAATAGGAGTAGAAAGTAGGATTAATTGAAATAAAACTACTTTTTATCGGATTTTATCGCGGTATATTTTAGATTTTAGATTCCGACGTTTCAAAGGCTTTTCAGACTTCATGGTCGCGGATGAACTGAGGTATTTGACGTCCAAAAATATTAATCACAATTATTACTGACAACCTACAGACATTATTATTTAAGTTGCGTTCCGATTTAAGCAAACTGAGCTCATAGTGTCTTGAATTCTGAGTTGATTTTGCTTGGGTTCTGGCACAAGTAAATTAAGCTCAGGTTTCAAGCTGGTGGTATAATCCAACCAATTTCTCTGTTAAAATTAGGATGGATTTGTTGGTAAAAAAAATGAAATAGGTCCGCAGCTCCACTCGTTTGTAGTACATTTTATATCGTGCCCAGCAGTGGGATATACAGTGGTATATAGACCAGTAGATCCTGAGAATAGCGCATCCATCCAAACAAACTCATCATATTAGTGTAGGTATGAATATTTATCTCTGTTTATTGTAGTGTTCATATTTCAAATATTCAAATACTTTAGTCTCCATTAACGCGGAAAAAGGCTATTACAAGAATAATGGCCGATGGCGTGGTCGGTAATATACTTGCTTTTCACGCCGCAGGTCGTGGGTTCGATTCCCACCCGAGACAAACGTTTGTTTAAAAATGTCTGTTTGTCTTGTGTCTGGGTGTAATTATCTATATTTAAGTATATATTATTTACAAAAAAAAAAGTATTATATGTAGTATATTACCAGTTATCTGGTTTCCATAGTACAAGCTCTGCTTAGTTTGGGATCAGATGACCGTGTGTGTTAATGTCCCACTATTATTATTAATGCCCACAGAAAATTTTGCACTTCGATATTTCGCAAAAAAGATCAAAATTCACAACGAAAAACAAATTCTACGAGAAGGTTATTCTGAAATTTAAAGCCTCTAAAAATAAGGATGTTGTTTGCCAAAATAGTGTCTTGTAGCTTATCGTGTTATTAATATTTGAGCTCAGCACGCCCGAAAGTCTTAACATGTGTAAATAACTGGCTTTGTTTTGAGAAATAATATTTATAAGAGACGCCAGACGTATAATAAAAGGCTAAATAGTTGTTCATACGTGAGCGACGTTATATCACATCAATCTTTACGTTTTTGAAATCGGCACGGGTCAGCAAGGTACTTGCTTTTCAAGCCGCCGGTCATGGGTTCTAGTCTCGCACATTTGTGTGATGAACTATAAAGAGCATATAAGACTTTTATAAATACTGGAGCTAGTATATACTTATCAGTTATCTGGTTTCCATAACACAAGCTCTGCTTACCTTGGGACCATATTACCGTGTTTGTATTGTCCTAGATTTTTTTTTTGTGTGATCCTATGATGGCAGCGCAGCGGTACGGGCCTCGCCTTAAAAAAGTTCGAATCCTGGTCGTACCTCCACATCTTTGTGTGAATTGTTTCATCTCTGCTGCTCAATATCGGTGAAGGAAAACATCGTGAGGAAACTAGCATGTCTAAGAATTAATCATTGAAGGACATGTGACATCCATCAACCCGCACTTGGCTAGCGTGTGTGGATTAAGGCCTAAACTCCCTTAACACATAAGATACCTAGTTGAGAGAAGACCTGGGCCCAGCAGTGGGACACTAAAAAGGGTTGAAGTGAAGATCCTATGATGGACTTGTACTAATGCAGGGTATGAATTTGTGTACGATAGCCAAATCTTCTTTCAAACTAGCTGTGACAGTGGGTTAAGACGAAAGGTTAAACCGTTGAAATGATATCCGAGCACTGGTATGTAACTAAGATGAACAGTACCTCTGACACGCGGCACTCAAAAATTCAAGTCTCAAGAGAGACGGCGAGCTTTACGAACTTTGTCTATTTAGAGCTTTCGCTCCACTCTTGAGCTATTTCTGTTAGCAAACTTTCAGCTTCGACAACCTTGCTTGATGACGTGGGCGAAATATACAAACACTAACTGTTATCCTTGTATAACCTCAGCGCGCTGTGTACTTAGTGATAATGAAGCATCTTACTAGAAAAAGGTCTAAATAATAATATAATAAGCTTAAACATTAACACACACGGTGAATGTTTAATACATATAGAAATACTTTCCATTTTTAAGTACATACTTATTGTAGATAATAACACCCAGACTCAAGACAGACAGACGCATGCACGTAAATGTCTGTCTTGGGCGGAAATCGTACCGACGACCAAAATAGTATGTTTTTAAAGGCCGACCGTTTAACTCGCGTATCGCCTATCGCCAAGATTCTGACTCCACAAGCTGCACAGACAGTGATGATGATTCAAGCGATATGGATATTAGTGACGAATAGTCTTACATTACTTTTATCTGTGGTTAAATAGTTCTTAAAGAGATTTAATTAATGTTTTATGACTTTGTACCTCAGATGGCGACACGCGAGTTAAACGGTCAGCCTATAGTTCAAGTATTGAACAAACCTAAAACTTGCGTAGACTTAGATAGTCATAGCATCACACCTGTATCAGACAAAAGTTTAGGCAGAGGTGAATATAACCCCCTATTCGCCTGCTATTGAGTGTTATTTTACACACTGTTATACCGATACACCAAAGTTATAACACCTCTATTTTTCCTCGTAGGTTAAAGATTACGAGGCCAAAAACAGCAGTTGCTTTAATTACATGTCCTGTGATGTTTCAAGAGGTAATTATAACCTGTTTATGATGTAATACGCTTGCGTAATTAGTATTTGTAACATTTATCCCTTCCGGGGAGAGGAAAGGCCATCTAATGGAATTGCAAAGGGACTACTTAGATTATGTTTTTGTGTATTAGTATAACACAATGAATAAATAAGTACCTATCTAATATCCAACTTGAATCGGAAAGGCTATACATTAGTTCAAACCAGACATTCTCCAGGCAAAATTGGGGACTGAGTCACCTTCGTCCGTGGGTGTAGACCTTTAAATGAATCCCCACACGTGGTTCCCAGGTGGTGCAAATCAGGTAACAGTCAACTGGTGGTAGGCTTCGGCCGTGGTTAGTGACCACCCACCAGACAAAGCCACACCGCCAAGTGGCCTTGCCGTGTTCCGGTGCGATGTCTGGTGACGCCATGCAGAGAGGGTGGGTCGGAATTGTTGCTCCTTTAAGATATCTAACCATATTATTATGAAGGCTCATTCCACTGCCACCTTCTCACCGATAATCATTCGTAATTACGAGTGAATATACTAGGCTGGCGCGTTCCATCGTAGACTACATCATTGCTTAACATCAGGCAAGTTGTAGTCAAGAGCCAGCCTATCGAAGACTTAAAAAAAGACGGGTTGCACTCCGGGAGTGCCGGCAGAAGTGAAAACTTGATTATTAACGTTGAGCATAGCTGTCTACTCTCCATCCGTCTTACGCTTTTTCGATCAGGTCACGTGTCCTGACGCGAGTTTAAGATTTTATACCCATTACAGAAAAAGTGCTCAACGCCGCTAAAGAAGTTTTCACTTCAAAATACTACTGTCTGACAATTTCATTACCTAGTACAGTCAGAAATTAATTTACATTATTATTTTACCTATACGATTTAGGTGGACAAAATTTTTGCAAAAGTTCCGCATCACGCAACACTAATAGCTGTTTTTCTAAACTCACTTTGACCTAGTGAAAGATGTGACAATTGTATGAAAATTGGAAATTGGCGGTCTCTTCAAAAGTAAGCGTTGTCTAAAAAAATAAATTGAAAAATAGTATTTTGAAGTGAAAACTTCTTTAGCGGCGTTGAGCACTTTTTCTGTAATGGGTATAAAATCTTAAACTCGCGTCAGGACACGTGACCTGATCGAAAAAGCGTAAGACGGATGCGGAGTAGACAGCTATGCTCAACGTTAATAATCAAGTTTTCACTTCTGCCGGCACTCCCGGAGTGCAACCCGTCTTTTTTCTTATTGATTTATTCTAATTTAAACGTCACAATACTATAAGGCTCAAATCACGTAGAATTTAAGTCATGATACACCTTTTCCGGTTCACCTTATAGAAAAAATTGGTTTTTTAATTGAGTGGAGACCATGAATTGGCAAACGTAGCGTAGGACGCACTCAGACTGGGTGGAGTGACGATCTCAGCAGGGCGGCCGGCAAGAACTGGATGAGAAAAGCCGTGGATCGTGCTCAGTGGCGCACTTTAGGAGAGGCCTATGTCCAGCAGTGGACTAGAATAGGCTGATGATGATGATAGGCAATAGCTTTGACTGGTTGGTGTAGAGGTTAGTGACCCTAGCGGGATTGAGGTGATAGATTAAGTAAAAAAATACAACATCATTGCTTAACTTTTGGCAAGTTATAGTCAAGCTCAAGCCTATCTAATATATAAAATTCTCGTGTCACAATGTTAGCTACCATACTCCTCCGAAACGGCTTGACCGATTTTTATGAAATTTTATATGCATATTCAGCAGGTCTGACAATCGGCTACTATCTATTTTTCATACTCATAAGTGACAAGGGTTATCCGGCCCTAACATTTTTTTTATTTTTTTGGACATTTTTTTTTATAATGTGGCATTTAAAAATACATAATAAAATACTTTTTCACCCTTCTATCACCATCCCCTATTTTTAATAGTTGTTTTAGTAATTTAATCATTTTAAAAAAGGTGAGAAAGACGCGGTACGAATTTCGCTGGGGCAGCTAGTTTCAGTATAAAAAGTATTTTTTTTTACTGCTGGACATGATATAAAATGTAGGTCACGCGAAGCCGCCGGCGGAAAGCTAGTGTAACATAACTCCAAAGATGGATTACTTTAGTTTATTCTATGACCATCTCAAACATAAAAACAAGATATCTGTCTGGAAGATAAAATTATTTTTTTCATTTCTGTAAGTATAACAATAAGTGAGACATATTCTTTGAGACATATTCTTTGAGACATAGATCACGAGACACATAAAAGTATTTATGATTTTGTCAATTTCTACGAATATTGATTGATCGTTTTGCAATATTTAATAAAATCCCTATTTCACTACATAGTAAACGAAGTCGTTATCGCTGTCTGTCTGTCCCTTAGATCTTTAAAACTACGGACCGGTGATGAATTTTTTCTTCAATAGATAGAGTGATTTAAGAGGAAGGTATATATGGAAAATACATGCATAATATTGTAGAGAAACAGTGACCATTTCAGAAGTTTTTAATGTGATGTCGTAAATATCATTAACTAAATAAACACGGCATTTTTTATGCTTATATTGCAAAGCGCTTGCTGAATCTTATGAGATAGATGCAAATAATATTAATATTTTTATTATTTTACACAAAAGAATACAAATGGTCTCAAATATTTGCGATTCGCGTACAGAGATGGTTTATACTAGGTTGGTAAGGTACATCCTGTTTAGACGGACTGTTGTGCTGTCCTCCTAGCTAGGCTAAGCATAGCCTGTTTTAAGGGGAAACAGTGCCGAGCCCCTCAAATAACTAAAATATTATATTTGTTGGTAAATAATGTACTACAGTATTGTACACCGTAAATAAGTCTTTGAACGAAGTTTGAACATAGTCTGTAGATAACTAATGGGCCAGTGGCGTGGTCGGTAAGATACTTGCTTTTCACGCCACAAGTCGTGGGTTCGATTCCCACCTGAGTCAAACATTTGTTTAAATATGTCTGTTTGTCTTGTGTCTGGGTGTAATTATCTATATTTAAGTATGTATTTACAGAAGAAAAGTATTATATGTAAGTATATTACCAGTTATCTGGTTTCCATAGTACAAGCTCTACTTAGTTTGGGATTAGATGACCGTGTTAATGTCCCACTATCTACTATATAAAAATAAGTCGGGTTTTCCTTCCTGACGCTATAACTCCAGAACGCACGAACCGATTTCCACGGTTTTGCATTCGTTGGAAAGGTCTCGGGCTCTGTGAGGTTTATAGCAAAGAAAATAGAAAAATGAAAAAAAATGAAATGAATGAATCGAATAATGAGTTGGTAGGCGCATAACTCGAGAAAGACTGAAATGATTTAGCTAATTGTTTTTTTAGAATACTCCTTGAAGTACAAGGATGGTTCTTACGCAAAGGAAAATAAACAACTTCCTCAGAAACAGCTTAACCGATACGGTAGGTCTGAGAATCGGTCGTAATCTATTTTCGGCCCCAGTAGGTGGCACTGCTTTACTTTAACTTGTAAGAAGGCAAATGTTAAGTAAGCAACTTTACTTGGAGCTCATTTTAAAATTAGGCCAAAGTAATCTCCTTTCAGCAATCTCCACCGTTTTACACCTAAACAAACGTCAACAAAAAATAGGCCTCTAAAAAGCATTTTGCCGCGTCAATTTTGCATAATTTATTACGTAAACATGACTAAACAGGGCGTCTATGTGATACTAAAACGGTTTATTCCACCTAAAACCTTTTTATCCCATTGTAAATACGGAAGCAACAAAAAAAAGAACATCACTTAATTTTGCTTAAGTTTCGAACAAAGGAAAGCCAGATTTAGATGTCATTTATCAAGAAAACACAACGTTAGGACATCGCTGTTGAATTACTACCACTTAATCGCAAAATATCTAGTCTTCGAAAATTTCTTAGGTATGTTGTGTTCTTCTATCTCAGGTCCTAATTGGGAGAGTCCAAATTATAGTCGTGTACGTGTAATATGTAAGATGGACGCGATTGAACTGTCCATCTACGAAAGTTAGCAAAAGTACCAGCATGCACTATCTTATTTTATGTGGTGTATTAATGTGGTATATACCTCATTGATACACCACATCTTAATATATATAAATCTCGTGTCACAATGTTTGTCCTCAATGGACTCCTAAACCACTTAACCGATTATAATAAAATTCGCACACCATGTGCAGTTCGATCCAACTTGAGAGATAGGATAGTTTAAATCTCAAATTATAGTCGCAATTTTAATTTATTGCTAATTATTTGTCTGTTATTATTTGACAGTCACAATTATCTGTTAACTCCAAATGATTCTAACAGATGTCGATATCTTTCGACTGGGTTGAGTAAGTAATCAATAGATGGCGCCGCTATGGTTATCACATTTTATGGAAATTGTTGAGTGGACTGAAGCTACCCGGGCGAAGCTGGGACGGGCCGCTAGTCTATATATATAAAAATGAAACCCGTTTTCCGTTGTCACGGCATAGCATGAAAACGGCTTGACCGATTTGGCTGATTTTTTTTCTAGTTTTCTAATACTCTGTACAAGGTTCTTACGGAAAAAAATAATAAATAAATCTCTCAGAAAGATTGAAAAATATACATTTAATTTTGCATATTTTAAAAAAAGCGCGTTACGAATGTCAACGTCATTCAATTTGAAACAAAAAAATATGTGGTAATCTGTCACACATCCATAACCGCGCTAAAAATAATTTTATTAAGTTTTTCATAAAGTTCGTTTTGTTTTAAAATCAAATTTACGTTAAGGCGGTACGAAGTTCGCCGGGTCAGCTAGTATACAATATATGTTCATTATCACTAACTACTAATATTATTGCGAAAGTAACTTTATCAGTCTGTTACGCCTAACGTACTGAATCAATTTGGGTGAAATGCATATGGACATACTTTGAGACCCTGGCAAAAGCATGGAATACTTTTTATTTTATGTTATTTTATTTACACGCGCGGGCGGAAAGCGAGTAGTTAATACTTCTCAAACACAACTTAACAAAGCTTTAATTACAGAAAATTAGGGCTATTTTTACCTTCATACATTTAAAAATTACTTGTTGTTACCACTATTCTGCTATTCTTGCGTTTTTGTAATAGCAGGCCAGTACAATAGGCACAATGCAGTGGATGAAACAAAGATGTATCAAAGTTGTGCGGACTTAGTTAATCAAGGCTAAATGCGTGGGGCATTCGACCTCCGCGAGTTATGTAAACTTCAAAAATAGAATTTCGCCGTCGCGTCGCGTCGCGTCGCAACCCGCTTTACGACTTGTGAAGGGAGGTGGGTGGGTCGTAAGTGGAACGCTACTTTTACGCATTTTCACCTTTGTTTAAATGGAAAATTCGGTCAAGTTTGAATGATGTTAATTTTAATAATGCCTTTAGACGGGCTTGTCTGCCTTTGTGGACGTAGACTAATGGTCATATAAGTAAGCTATAAATTGACTTGGCTTATAATATTATGACTATAAAATCTGTTATATGTGATATTCGATATTTCGACGCTTGTGCACTAGCTGAACTGATTGCTGGACTGCTTGTTAGGATGTGTTGGCCGCGTACGGGATGAATATTCGCCTAGCTATTCGTAAAAGCGTGATAGCTCAGTATCTCAATGCTAGACCGCGTGACTTGCTGGGCCTACAAGCGTGTGAATTTGCTCGGCCCGTCCGCACGTGCACATTGCTCAGCTGCTTGCTAAGCTGCTCGTGTGCACATACCATTAAGTGTCTTTAACTTATTTATTACTTTTTAACACACAGTATAACATAGCATTACGCATGTATTACCCAAAGGTGTAGACAGAGGTAACTTTTTGTCAGCTATGTTTAAGTCTTTTATGTAATGGAGCACACACCTAATACCGTTCATTGAGAACAATTCCAAACTTCAAGTTGCAACAAAGACCAAAAATACTTTTTCAGTATTTTTGATCGACTCGGGAATCGAATCCGAGACCTCGGTCACTAAGCGGACACGCTTACCACTGACAGTTAAAAATAAAACAGTAGGTAAAAACATAAATTAAAAAACAAAAGAAAAATAATTTTTAATCATATAATTTTTTGCTCATTAGCTGCGCATTGACACAATCAAGTTCATCTACATGCGCCCAAGTTAAAACAAAAGTCTACCCAGTTCATGTCTGATCGTTTCTGTAAAACACCATAACCTAAGGACTGAAAAATTAATGACAATATTTCAGAGAAAATACTTAGAAACAAAACCTTTGAGGGTATTACATCGTTCCTAGGACAATGACCTTGTCTACAGCCATTTTTGAAGTGCGTAAAACACGAAAAGATATTGTAACATTTTATTAGATAGTAACGTCAATTTTATTGTTATTTTCAAGCATTACACAATATTCAAATGGATACGAACCTAAAGTTCATAATGATAGATAAAATACTTATTATAGGCAGAAATACTGACTACGATAAGCAAATGCTGTTCACAAGAAAAAAAAGGATAGCTTTCATTCCTTATCTCTGTCTGTCCTATATTTTTTTTAATCCACGACCGCAATCCCACTTCTGCTACTCCTGTAAGCCAGTGTCTACAGCGAAGATCCTCGAGATTTGAACCTGACCGAGTCCCGGGACACCTAAATTGTCTTGGATCCTGCACGAATTTAATCAAAAAGATTATGAGGAGTATGAACGTTAGATTGTACATTTCCCTCCGGAAAACGCGGGAGACAGCATAGAGAAAGGGGGGTAGAATGTCTAAGGGGATCTATTAATGCTGGTTTCTTTTAGTTGCTAAATATGACCTAGATCCTCTCTGACGGGTAACTCAAGACGTTAGACGTCGTTGTAGTCTTGGAAAATAATGGAATAAAAGAAGCAGGACATTCAGAAGTGGTAAATGGCATAAATATTTGGAAGACTGAACTAAGGAACCCCAAGAAATTCTAGGTAAATTAAGGCTACACTTAGAACAACAACTTGAGTCTGATACCTAACGATCTCCAGAAACAAAATAGTGGTAGATAGGTTAAGCTTAAAGCAGATATTAATTGTGCTCTCCATTTCTACCCAGACTTCATGGTGCGGGACTTCACTTCCAAGTAGATAGTCCCAACGTTTGAACTAATTTTAAAATAAGATTAGGACTGGAAATCTACCGTTTTGGACTGGAATGCGCAACGACTCCACATTTTTAGTACGGTGGACAAAACCGTTTGTTAGAATTATAATTTACACCTAGATGTTTTTTTTAAATGCGTGTATCTTATTGTAGTATAAGTAAAATTGGGAATTTGGAGTCGAACATTTAGGTATGGCCATATTTTATTAACTTCCGATGAAAACAAGCGATGTTATAAGTTGAAACGTGTATCCGTGTTTCTGTGTATTCGTGTACATACAACTTTGTGCCAATCAATCGCATAACTTTACTTGGGTAGGTACCTACATGCTTTTCTACATAAATATCTTTTCCAGACATTTTAATATAATATTACTATGTGAGGTCTGAAATTTTGTGCTGACGTTACTTGTGCTAAGTTTTTGGTGTGAAGTCAGTCACGGTTCCAGTTCTAATCTTATTTGAAACGGATATCGATTCATTCATTTACAAAGAACTTTGAAAACAATCTCAAGGTAATAGCTTGCATGTTTGTATGTGTGTACACATGTGAAGAGCCGTCGGTAAGAATACCCTTTGTTTATTTAATTAGTAGGGTCAACAAGGTATCCATGTTTGAATTAGTTTATATACGTAAGTCTTGTATTGCAAAACAAAAATATATAAGAACGGCTCAAAAGTATAAGTAGATATTTCAAATTTGCAACCTCTACCTAATCCAGTTCCTTATTCGATTTAGAAATGTTAAAAAATAAATCCGGAGAAATACGTATTTTAAAATACGAAAAATACAGCGTGTAACGTATATTTTAAAACTTGAGAATATTTATGTACTGTTAACAACACTGAAAATATAACGAACACGTAAAACTACAGTGTAAGGTCCAACTACGTTATACCGAGGGTGGTAAAATTTGTACTTAGATACAACTTTAAGTTACAACTTAAGAACTACTCTCTTACACAAACTGGTACTAAGTTATATTAAGGGGTAAATTAATCAAACTTAATCTTCGCTAGAGTGCTTGGTATTGAAACATTAACATAATACAAGAAAAAACAATTTTTCAACGACCTTATTTTCGACTAAAAAAAGTAATTTATAGAAAAATCTTTCACGTACAGTACTTAAAGTACGATGCGAAGGTGCGTGCGCTGTCTGGTTCATAGAAAGGTGCCGTACGGATAGCATATTTAATAATTTACGCACGCCGTGTATAATAATATGAAGTTTAATGTGCGTTGGCACCGCTTGATTAACAAAACATGTCAGCCAGTGAGAGGTCCAATGTCCATCTTTTTCTATTAATTGGAAGCAACAGAGATAGACAGTGTTTGCAACATGTCATCTTGTGCATGTTTCACTACAGTCCATCAGATCTAAGAAGTACCGTTTGACAGTTCTAAACGTAGTACATTTAGAATTTTATTTTTTGTATGAAAATTGTTAATGTTAAAATAAAAATAGCTTCACAATTCAATTATTTTACAGGAAAGCTAATAAAAATAGTGTGAATTACGCCTCTATTAAGCTAATTTAATAGAAAACAGTGAAACGTCAAACGGTACTTCTTAGATTTGATGGACTGTAGTTGCACTCTTAGTACGAGTTGTCAATATGAAAAAAGTTTTTGAATACCATTATGAACCTGTCAGATAATAAGATAAAATACACATAAATCTACAAACTATTATTATTACTTATCCTGTTTCTATCCATTGTTTTCTATTTCTAGCAATTCGTTTTCATTTTAAGAAATGTCTTGAATGAAAGAAATGAATTTGAAAATGCATTTTGACAAGTTCAAGATAGTATTCCAAGACTTTTTTCGTATTGATGCAGTCGTACTAAGGGTACTAGTGTTTAAGTATAAGGGGCTATATACATATATACAATAATAATTGGTATACTGCATACATATTGATAGTAGATACTTTAGAATTAGACCAGTAGTTATAAAGTTATCATAATTTTCAGTTAACATATTCACAGTAGATATCTAGTTAAATTATTATTATTATGTTTGTATTTTTTTTATCTCGGAGCTATGGAGCTCCAGACTATTGGAAGGCGTGCGTGGGGCCGAAGCTAACACGTAGAGGCCCGTTAGACAATTTTGCTCTAAATGTTATATCATTATTATTATTATGTTTGTCTGTTTTTTATCACGGAGCTATGGAGCTCCGGACTTTTGGAAGGCGTGCGTGGGGCCGAAGCCAACACGTAGAGGCCCGTTAGACAATTTTGCTCTAAATGTAATGTGGCACCAACCGACGAATATCCCTGTTCGCACCATATAGGTACACCCAAGGACAATCCCCGGTTAGAGCAGGACTATTGCAGAATATAGGAACTAAAATCTAGGTTATGGTGGTGGGTGCTAATGGATTAGGTAACTAGGATTATGGATGGACTATGGCCCCTGCCTGACCAATGCAAATTAACACGGATAAAATGGCGGGGGTTGACTCGCCCACTCAATAAATGGGCCCCCATATGGCCGCTAAAAGAAGCGACAAGGGGCAACATATTCTGAGGGGCTAGAGGAGTAGAGCGGTGTCCCACGGCATTCTACCCGGGTCCAGCCTCACGTGCCCACTAGCCACTTACGGGACACTTCCTCCTCCGAGCATCTCTGCTCTCACGACTCCACTCAAGCCGGCCAATGAAGGCAAGCAAGAGGTGGGAGATCTGTCCCCCGTCAGGGTTCACTCCAGCCAGCCAGTAAAGACAAGCCGGAGGTGAGGGACAGGACCTTCTCCCTGGAGCACTCGGGTCCGTATGGTCGCTACGCCATAACAGCTCGCCACAAGCTGCCCTACGGGCTTCATTATTATTATTATTATTATTATTATTGCAGTTATAATAATGTAATGTATGCGTTATATAAACTTCTTTCTTTTTTTTATTTCTTTTTTCCATAATAATAAGATGAACTTTTCGTGCTTTATACATAAAAAATATTGCCAGTGAATTTAGATTAAATTCCACAGCTTTAAATAGAACTACTTTTTAACGGATTTTATTGCGGTTTATTTTACAATTTAGTTCCCGACGTTTCAAAATCTTTTCAGACTTAATGTTCACGGGTGGACTGAGGTATTTGAGGTCCAAAAATATTAATCACAATTATTACTGACTACCTACAAACATATTATTTAAGTTGCGTTCTGATTTAAGCAAACTGAGCTCACAGTGTCCTGAATAGTGTCTTAAATCTAAGACAATACTAATCATAATTAATAAAAACAACATCAAAATGTCTTCCGTTTTGCCGCGAAAATTACGTGCCCATTGGAAGTACCAACCAATATAAATAGTATATATTTCTTTACAACAAATATTGTATTTATTTATTAAATTAAGTTTTAAAAGACTGAGATTGTTTTCTGCTTCTGTTTACATTAAATACAGAACAAGAATCAGTTTAACTATTTGTACTATTTGTACTAGAAGTATATCCTCATCTTAAAACCACTCGAGCTAAACTCAAAACATTGTTTATCATTTGAACCTCATGAATTTTGTTGCAGTATTTTACAAAAGATAATGCTTTTATGCAATATATTTAAGTTTATTTATTGCTAAGAGCTGACATTTAAGCTAGTTTAAATTCTCTTAGAGTTTGTTGGAGCTATAAAGTAATAAAAGAGTTTACTGTGACATTTTGAGAGCGGGTTTTTGATGGAATTTGGCTCCCACGGGTAAGAAGTTGAGTTTAGTTGAGTTTTGTGTTGTAAAATGTTGAGTTGACATTGAGAATTTTAATAAATTTTAGCAAATTTTGTAAAACCTCAACACATTTTTTTAGTTTAATTCGATTGAATGTTACTTATAATTTTATATGAGTGACTTTGCTAATAGCGTGGCTACCGAACCATTGGCATAAAATTACAAGATTAGCTAACCCAAAAAAAGTTGAATAATTGAAATAAAACTACTTTTTAACGGATTTTATCGCGGTTTATTTTAGATTTTAAACCGCGATAAAATCCGTTAAAAAGTAGTTTTATTTCAATGTGTGATATTCGCGTAAATCTAAGACAATACTAAGTTGAATAATTCTTAAAAAGACAATTATGCAGCGCTGAAAATATTTATTGAAAAATAATATTAAATATTATGCCTAACTTATTATGCCAAGTACAAAATTAGTATTTTTATGCAAAACAAATATGAGCGCTGGCCTTTATTGTGTACACTTCACATATCTTTGTCTGTATTCCGTATTTTTCTGTCTGTGGCTTTAACAATTATCGCTAAACCAATTTTGATGAAATCAGATACATACTCAGACAATTTAGGAACCAATAAAGATCATAAGACAGTTTTTATTCGACTGCGTATATACCTAATAGTATATACCTAATATTATTTCGTTATAACTGATTTACGCGCAGACTAAACCGGGGAACAACACTAGTTACATATAACAATCATATCTATACTATATCATACATATATCTAGCACATATCTCGTCTATCATTCCTTAATATCAACTATCATTTATCAAGTCCTAATGTTAGATATTTTCGACGGCTCGGCGGAGATGATCTATTATTATAACCCACCCAACTCTCATTCAGCTCTAATCGATTGCTTAGCTGTTTAACAGCCGATTTTGCACCAGCATTCTAAATTTGGATTATAACCGCCAGTTAAGTGTCGGTTAAGTTAGATTTAAGTTATGCGTAGGCAATCCAAGTTTGTGTTACAATTTGTAAGTGTGTTAAGGGCATACTTGATGTGTTTATACCAGTGGCTATTTATGGTAAATAACTTAACACAAAGCTCACGCCTGTATTACTTAAAGGTATAGGCAGAGGTGATTATCACCCATATTTCGTAAATTTCGTTTAGGTCTTTATTTTTATTTATTTCATCAAAATCTGCATACATGTTACATAACTACTATTCTGCCTAACTTCGTAGCAGTTTGTCGGCAGTAGGTAGTTCTCATTTAAAATTATTTAAGTACATATTTTATTTTTATGATACTTGCTGATTTCTAATTTATCTAATTCTACTTATTACTATTAATTAAGATGAGGTAATAATAATAATAATAATATAATAATAGTGGGACATCAACACACACGGTCATCTGGTCCCAAGCTAAGCAGAGCTTGTGTTATGGAAACCAGATAACTGGTATATAATATACATATAATACTTTTCTTTTGTAAATATATACTTAAAATAGATATTTACACCCAGACACAAGACAAACAGACATATTTAAACAAATGTTTGTCTCGGGTGGGAATCGAACCCACGACCTGCGGCGTGAAAAGCAAGTACCTTACCGACCACGCCACCGGCCCGTCAAAAGGTATACAAATAAACACAATTTTTATTTGACGGGCCGGTGGCGTGGTCGGTAAGATACTTTGCTTTTCACGCCGCAGGTCGTGGGTTCGATTCCCACCCGAGACAAATATTAGTGATGAACATTTGTGTTTGTGTCGAGTCTGGGTGTAAATATCTATTATATGTATATATTTACTAAAGAAAAGTGTTATATTATGTATAGTATAAACCAGTTATCTGGTTTCCATAACACAAGCTCTGCTTAGCTTGGGACCAGATAACCGTGTGTGTTAATGTCCCAGAATATTTATTTATCATATTATTTCTCATATCAAGTAATATGTTATGTGGTGTTACACAAAGTAACTTCTACCGCCTCTACGTATTAAATGTAAACTAAAAAGGTTTTGTTAACTTTTAAATAACTTGCTAAATCCATAGAGAAACACAGCATTCATAAATCTTCTTTAACCAAAAACAATACACCATAAACAAAAGTAACGGTTCTAAATAGCTTCATAAAACCCTATTTTGTGCATTTTGTACAATTCGTACAGAAACATTCCTACAGCTGCCTAACCACAGTTGCAATTTCTCTCATTTTAAAAGGGAGAAATAAAAAAAAACTCAATTACATTAGTGTGCTAGTTCCTATTACACGAAATACGGGTGCACTGACTGAATAAGTCGGTTTGAGGTTGCGCTATACAAGTAATTATATTTATTTACAAGTTAATTATTCTAAAAAAGTTATGTTTTAAAGTAAATTTTTAAATGAGATATTTTTTATATTTTGTTTTTTTTTTACTTAGAATCAACTTAGAGACAGTTTCATTAGTTGCTGACAGTGACAGCTACTGTCATAACTTTTGGAATTTAATCTAATAATAAAAGAATCTCATTTGATTTGAGTAATTTGTATGCAGTTTATGAGTATCGGATTTGATTGTTAAGGTAAAACCAGTAACCATACCAGTGGTATATTTGAAAAGCGAAGCCAATACCGTTGCGCCACCGCTGTTCTTTTACTTAATAATGTCAAATATTAATTTAAAAAAATGTTTTAATTGGAAAAGTATTGTCTTAATTGTGGTTTCTTTTCAAGCTCTTTCATTTGATACCCATATTGTAGAGGTTATTATGAAAACGATAAGTCGCCATTTTGTACCGTTCGCCATATTGGATTCAAAATGGCGGCATTTATAAAACCTTGTATTGTCATCAAAACTAAACGTGTATACAGAATTTCAGCTCAATAACTTTAGTGGAAGTGGGTGAAATATTGATTGCAAGATTCCAGGACATACATACAAAGATACACGTGAAGTTAAAGAAAACTTTTTAATAAAAATTCGTTACTAAGCTACTTCTTCTTCTTCCCTTGCCTTTTTCATATTACTATTGGGGTCGGCTCCCAGTCTAACCTGATGCGGCTAGCTACCAGAATTATACGAGCGACTGCCATCAGACCTCGAAACCGGTTGGGAACCAGTAGCCGAGATGGTTAGATCAGGTGTCAGATTATATTGGCTTCTGACTACATGTAACGATTGTCATAAATGTGTTAAACGACAACCGGGACTGTCCGAGGCACGGAGGATAGTACCTCAACCAACCAGACACCGAAACGAATCTTTGTTGTTTCACAAATATTGTCCGGGGCGGGAGTCGAACCCGCGACCTCCCGGGTATAGCCCTATCGGACGGCTTACACCGCTTGACTACCGAGGTCGTTACTAAGCTTGTATCTTTATAATATAATCCAGTTTGATGATCCCAATTTGTTGTAAGTACTTCAGTACCGGAGATATCGGCATCGGGTTTTATTTTATTAAGTTGATACCTTTGAAACCTTATCGAATTATAGGTAACTTCAAAGGACGAGTTACCTTAAACATTTTTGGATAAACAAATAGATTTACAGTCTTATTCATAAAAATCTTCTAAGACTCTATAGTTAAAATGGATTTTATCTCTTTTTTACCAATATAAATGCCAAGATGACAGACAAAGACAAACGAATTACTAACCTATTTTAGGTATAATGAGCAAAGACGTTTATGAATACGGGGGTTAGTTACTACTGGTATTTTGTTACTTTTAGCCAATGACGAAAAAGAAGAGGGCACGATTCGAAACTTCGAGCTGTAACTAAGAAAGTTAGAGAAGTCCTTTCGCTCAACCCAGGAATTAAAACTGGGTCTGACTGTTATTGAACTAATGAATTGGTTATTCGATTTGTGAATGAATTCGTGGACAACGAATGATTAGTTTTTAGATATACTGGTTTCCTCACGATGTTTTTTCTACAGCAATAGCTGCAGCGATGAAATAATTTACACGAAATTATGTGAGCACGTCCGGAGACCAAACTTGCAATCTTATATTTCGAAGCCAAGTCCGATACAACTGCACCACCATAGCTCTAGAATCATCTAAACAGCATCTTCAATGTGAAGGTTTAACTGTCAAAATAGCGGAAAACTCCGATCCAATTTATTTTTATAGTAGGTATGACATTAACGTACACGGCCGTCTGATCCCAAACTAAGCAGAGCTTGTACTATGGAAACCAGATAACTGATAATATACTACATATAACACTTTTCTTTTGTAAATACATACTTAGATAATTACAGCCAGACTCAAGACAAACAGACATGTTCATCACACAAATGGCTGTCTTGGGTGGGAATCGAACGCAAGTATCACGCCACCGGCCCGTCATTAAAGATTTAAGTGCATACATGTAAGTTGAAGAGTGCTTGAGAAAGGCAGTATACTTTTTTAAGTTATAATCTACCTACTAACAAATTTATGGAAGAAATTAAACGAATTATTAACATTATTATTAAACGTAATTTTTCATACTATGTATTTTCTTAAATTGACGCAAATATCCCACATATAAATAAAACTACTTTATAACGGATTATATTGCGATTTATTTTAATTTTTTATATCCCAACGTTTCAATATATTCCGACATCAAAAAAAAATGTAATAACCTTAAATAAACTGCAATAAAATCCGTTATAAAGTAGTTTTATTTCAATGTGTAATCTAAATATATAAAAGAAGAAACTGACTGACTGACATATCAACGCAGAGCCCAAACCGCTGGGTCTGGAGACTCCAAATTTGGCACATAGGTTCCTTATGGGGTTTAGTGGTGCACTAAGAAAGGATTTTTCAAAACTCACCCTTTAAGGGGGTGAAACGGGGTTCCAAAGTTTGTATGAAGAAACAAAACTAGCTTTTCAATAAAATAAATAAATAAATATTCTGAATATTCTGAGACATTAACACACACGGTCATCTGGTCCCAAGCTAAGCAGAGCTTGTGTTATGGAAACCAGATAACTGGTATAGACTATACATATAATACTTTTCTTTTGTAAATATATACTTATAATAGATATGTTGGCACATCTACTTCTCAATGCATCGGCTGTCATTTTATACTGTCATCACGTCCGTCTTTAAAGTCACCTGTCACTCGAGAATGTCATTATGAACGAACGAATGAACACCGAGCGCGGGTGAAGCGGCCATCTTTGAATGGCTGACACTGCGCGTTGAACCGTTGTGGCGTCCGGTAGTGCAGATGCAATAATGTGCTCGGTGAACGTTACGCTTTAATCCAATGTCATCTTAACGATCTGTAATTAACTGGTGGAATTAATGATTGTGCTATCGAGAGATTGGGGTGAAGTGATATTTGCTGTAGTTATTTTATTGAAATACCGCCTTCTTACCCGATTATTCACGCCTACTTAAAGTTGTCTCCTAATCTTGATATTTTTTAGTCTAAAAACCCTTCTAAAGCCTTCATCAGAAGTTGGGATGTGAAGGGTAAAACCAACAGGAGACGGTATCTAGTCGAAGAAGTAGTGATCCATGTGTGTTTAAGTGTTATATGGTAAGGTGGTTGCAAGGGGCCCAGTACGCCCAAGCCACGCTTTGACGGTTGTAAATGTAAAGCTGGTTGAAAGGGCCTCGTATGCCCGGGCCATATTTTGGTAAGTGGTCGAAGGGGCCTCGTATGCCCGGGCCTGTTTAGGTAGTTGGTCGAAAGGGCCTCGTATGCCCGGGCCATATTTTGGTAAGTGGTCGAAGGGGCCTCGTATGCCCGGGCCTGTTTAGGTAGTTGGTCGAAAGGGCCTCGTATGCCCGGGCCATATTTTGGTAAGTGGTAGAAGGGGCCTCGTACGCCCGGGCCACGATTTGGTAAGTTGATGAAGGGGCCTCGTATGCCCGGACCATACTTTGGTAAGTTGTTGAAGGGGCCTGGTAAGCCCGGGCCACTGTTGAGTAACTGTATGAAGGAGACCAGCATGTCCGGTCCATATCATTATGCAATAGCGATGAATTTGAGTTCGGTCAGGAAGGACCGAGCGTATGTTAATGTCTATCTTAACTTTTTCATTAGAACAGGTAGAGAAGAATGACATATATCATCGAGCAGACTGACACTATGCGCACGAGGTCGTGCGATTCGTCAGGGTTGGCCGTGTTGGCACATCTACTTCTCAATGCATCGGCTGTCATTTTATACTGTCATCACGTCCGTCTTTAAAGTCACCTGTCACTCGAGAATGTCATTATGAACGAACGAATGAACACCGAGCGCGGGTGAAGCGGCCATCTTTGAATGGCTGACACTGCGCGTTGAACCGTTGTGGCGTCCGGTAGTGCAGATGCAATAATGTGCTCGGTGAACGTTACGCTTTAATCCAATGTCATCTTAACGATCTGTAATTAACTGGTGGAATTAATGATTGTGCTATCGAGAGATTGGGGTGAAGTGATATTTGCTGTAGTTATTTTATTGAAATACCGCCTTCTTACCCGATTATTCACGCCTACTTAAAGTTGTCTCCTAATCTTGATATTTTTAGTCTAAAAACCCTTCTAAAGCCTTCAGATATTTACACCCAGACTCGACACAAACACAAATGTTCATCACTAATGTTTGTCTCGGGTGGGAATCGAACCCACGACCTGCGGCGTGAAAAGCAAGTATCTTACCGACCACGCCACCGGCCCGTCAAATATAAACAAAGTCATAATGCAGTTATTAATAAGTGTTTATTAATTTCGATAGCCTTCATCGGAAAGCTTGCATTTTTGATAACCCACCACACGCGACCACAACACATATAACTCCTTATAATTATATGAAAACTGGCATCTTAGTTAAACTAACTATTAAATTTAACACGCAAAATGCCTATTTCGGCGGTCAGGGCTGGGTCATAACGAACCACTGTAAATTAAACTATTACACAAAACATATTACACCAAATGAGAGGTAATTTTATACTGGCACCTAATGTTTGATTGAGTAAAAAAATACATGTTTTTTTAGTTATTCTGAAATTGAACTTTATAATAATATAACAAAGGGTTTGTTTTTATTTGATGTTGTATGTTAGTTTTGGAATAATAAAAGGTAATCAAAGACATTTAGTTTAATTAATCTAATTTATTCATTTTGTCAATTAGTGTATCATTAGCTAGGTACCGTAATTGTAAGTACCATCATTAATTTGAGCAATTAACTGTACACTATGTATTACACGGGAATTGTTTATTTTGAATGTTGTCTGTTCTGTATTTCAGTACTCTGACTACATTTTGTTAAGGTTTAACAATGGCCAACATAATCACAAAGGTAACTTATAAATTAAACGAACTTTGTAATTATAGGAGAGGCTACAGTTTTGTACCAAGCTAATCGCCCGCGTCGTTGTCGTAGAACTTCGAGTGCTACGTCGTAGTTCGACCTGCTACGAGATTTCGTAGTACTGCTACGGAAAATTTTAAACATTAGGCTGGAATTATTAAATTATTCAGCTTTTTATTTCCTGATATACATTCACTTTAACCGCTTTTTTATGTCTCACTGCTGGGCACGGGTAATATAGTTGAGAGAGTTTAGCATGTCTGAAAAAATTTAAATTGGCTATATTAGTTAAGGCGCAGTCCCACCCGTTGCTGATAAGTGTCGGATAGCTTAGTCACAAGTTTTGTCATAAACATAAAGTAACATAAAGTGGTACCAGGAAGACGCCGCTTCAGTAGGTCACCATGTTTTATTACCTTAAGACTTAGTACTTCACATCAATCCTTTTTTTAGTGTCCCACTGCTGGGCATAGGTGTTCTCTCAATTATCTTATGAATTGAGAGAGTTTAGACCTTAATCTACACACGCTAGCCAAGTGCAAGTTGGTGGATGTCACATGTCCTCGAATTCTTAGTTCTTAGACATACCCGTTTCCTCACGATGTTTTCCTTCGCCGATAAGAAAGGCTTAAATACTAAAAGGACACTAGGCTTCTATCCACACCTTTCCTTCACCGATTTTGAGCAGCGGAGATGTTACAACTCACACAAAGATGTGTGGGCACAACCGGAGATCAAAACCGCAACCTTATATTTCAAAGGCGAGGCTGACACCGCCGATACTGAGAATTGAACCCGCGACCTTATGAATCTAAGGCGAGGCCCGTACCTACCGTTGCACCACCGCTGCTCTCACACCGTTTACCAGAATAGGTTGCCAGAAGAAAACCATTACTAAAAATACCAAATTTTTATATTACTATAGAGCTAGCTATAGTTATATGTATAACCAAATCAAATTATAACTTAATTAATAACCAAATGAAGCACGTAATTTATATGGTTTTATCACAATAGCAATCCAAACTGCAATTACTTTGAAATAAAACCACTTTTTAAAGGATTTTTTATTATTTTTTTTATCCGTTAAAAAGAAGTTTTATTTCAATGTGTGATATTCGCGTAAATTTAAGACAATACTATGCAACAACTTTTTTTTGTATAGTAAAAAAGTAATTACAGCAAGACAGCAATTATGAAATAGGAGAATAATGAATGAATGAATTATTATGAATATTACTAGCGGCCCGTCCCAGCTTCGCCCGGGTAGCTTCAGCCCACTCAACAATTTCCATAAAATGTGATAACCATAGCAGCGCCATCTATTGATTACTTACTCAACCCAGTCGAAAGGTATCGACATCTGTTAGAATCATTTGGAGTTAACAGATAATTGTGACTGTCAAATAATAACAGACAAATAATTAGCAATAAATTAAAATTGCGACTATAATTTGAGATTTAAACAATCCTATCTCTCAAGTTGGATCGAACTGCACATGGTGTGCGAATTTTATTATAATCGGTTAAGTGGTTTAGGAGTCCATTGAGGACAAACATTGTGACACGAGATTTATATATATTAAGATTGTATAGGAGAAAATAAAAATAGAAGAAAAGAAATACTTCTTGGGGTTTTTTAAGTACTGTAATTAAACCGTTATTATCACTTGATATTTCAAGTAGACCAATGATAACACATATGTTATCACGATTGATGTAATTCATTATCATTGTAACTGCTAATCTTTTTTATCGTATTGACTGAGTTCTGATAAGAATGAATGTGGTGTAAAGTCTGTCTGTTTATTGACTAAATTCTTGTGTAAAAACTTATTTTTTTAATTACCTTCTTTTTTAAATAGACATTTTAGATTCTTATAAAATTGCAAAGGTTAACTGTAAAACGTCCAAGTTTATGAAAAAAATGTTTATAGGTATCAGACTAATTAATTATATTTGTTAGTTACAAAACCTTAAAGAACTATGTTCATTTAACCCTTTTTACGATCCACTGCTGGGCACAGGTGACACTCAACTATCTTACGAGACTATTTAGGCCTTAATCCACACACGCTGGCTAAGTGCGTGTTGGTGGATGTCTCATGCCCTCGAATGATTAGTTCTTAGACATGCCGGTTTCCTCACGATGTTTTCCTTCACCGATATTGAGCTGCGGAGATGAAACAATTCACACAAAGATGTGTGGGCACGACCAGGATTCGAACCCGCGACCTTATATTTCTAAGGCGAGGCCCGTACCGCTGCGCCACCACTGCTCTATTTGCTTCATTTCTCTTATTATTATTGCTCTTAAAATTATATTTTTATTAGGCTGCCGCAGCTTAGCGTCAACAATGACGCCTTTCAAACAAAAAATAAACTGAAAATGGTTCACGTATAACATAGATAAACAAATAAAGATAAAAAACATACAGTTAAAACGTATAGCAACCAGTGGTGTAGTGTGCAGCTTATCTTACCTTTTAAGTAACTGCACACAACGTTTATTATCATCGGTTCGACCGTCCTCGGACGGCTCACCGAAAAAGTTCGGTGAACCAATAGAGGCCCATCCGGCCGCTTGGGTTAGGTCATCAGCAAAAAAAAACGTTTATTATCATTAATACACTAATTATACAACCGAACGGACCTCTTTCATTTAACACATGTCACTCCAGTACAGTGGCAAAAAGTCACCGGCTTCCCTCTAGCCGCCCTCTCTATGGGGAGCCATAGAGGGGATTTTGGAGTTATACTTCATCGCATCAAATTAAGACAGGTGACACATTGCGCTCTATTGAATACTTACACCAAATCTTGGCTTCTTGTATAGGACCGTGACTTTACAGTAGCCAATCAAAATATTTCTAAAACATATTTGCTAGGTGAAAATAATCGAATTAGTCAGAATATTGTATGATAAGTACATTACATCTTGATAAGTGTGAATATCAACAATCAAGCGATTTGTGCCAGGTGCGGAAGCGTCACAAATTCACAATGCTTTCAAGTCACCTGGATCTACTTCAGTTTAGTTAATTATTTTTTTGGTAAAAATAACTGAAAGGTGTAATTTTTTTACGCTTTCGAAGAAACGAAATTTAAAAAAAGACTGAAAAACCTTTTGACACCGCTGAAGAGGTGGACATTATTGTAACCTTTTTTTACTACTACTTAATCTTTAAAGCCACCTAAATATCGACGACGCTCGAGTAACTACACATTTAGTATCTTCGGCTCCCCTACTACAAGGAATTGGTCAATTTAACGTGCTGTATTAAATATTATGTAACACCTAAATTTAAATTGCATCAAAAATTGCCGTACATATTTCTTAGTACGTTTGAAAATCAGCGTGTATTTTTTTTTTGTAGTCTTTCCTCTTTCAAATGTCCACTCTTCACCAAAGTCAGCTACTTTTTTTATATAGTATTGTCTGGAAAGACTTCTTTTTATATACCTAGTAATATCTGAAATGATTTTGAAACGTCAGAATCGAAAATCTGAAATAAACCGCGATAAAATCCGTTATAGTAGTGTGGAGGTGACTGGAGGATCGGGTGGTAGTGACCCTCCAGTGTAAAGGGAAGATCTTCCAGCCGGGCGAGTTGTAATGCCCGGCTACCGCGGTACTCCCTCCGACAGTTCTTGTCGGGAAGTTGTATATATGCTAATCGTCGGTGAAACTTTGCTTGTGCGATTAAGGATTGCTATGACGTCATGTCTCTTGAGTGGCGTTAGGTATGTGACGCCACAGTAGTATTGTCTTAGATTTACGCGAATATCACACATTGAAATAAAACTACTTTTTAACGGATTCTATCGCGGTTTATTATAGTTTTATTTATGTCCATGTTTAAATCTTTGTTTTTATTTTTATTTTCATTTATGTTTTTTTCTATGTGTTTTTTTATCATTTCATTTTGTGTGTCCTGTCTTTGTCAAATAAATGATTTCTTTCTTTTTTTTATTTCTTTAGTATTATTTTTATTTAGCAAAAATTGCTAAAAATGCTCGATATTGTATTTATGCTTGAGATGTATTTAATTTAATGGTATGCAAAAAACCAAAGAAAAAAACACTCATCATTCAAAAAACTGAGCTGAACTGATAACTGTTTACTTTTTTAACAAATTTCTAAACCATGCATATAATAATTAAAAATGAAAATCAAACATATTCCAATATTTTAAAGTATAGGGCATATTCACATCACTTCAACCCTTTTTCGACGGGCCGGTGGCGTGGTCGGTAAGATACTTGCTTTTCACGCCGCAGGTCGTGGGTTCGATTCCCACCCGAGACAAACATTAGTGATGAACATTTGTCTTTGTGTCGAGTCTTGAGTGTAAATATCTATTATAAGTACTAGCGGCCCGTCCCAGCTTCGCCCGGGTAGCTTCAGCCCACTCAACAATTTCCATAAAATGTGATAACCATAGCAGCGCCATCTATTGATTACTTACTCAACCCAGTCGAAAGGTATCGACATCTGTTAGAATCATTTGGAGTTAACAGATAATTGTGACTGTCAAATAATAACAGACAAATAATTAGCAATAAATTAAAATTGCGACTATAATTTGAGATTTAAACTATCCTATCTCTCAAGTTGGATCGAACTGCACATGGTGTGCGAATTTTATTATAATCGGTTAAGTGGTTTAGGAGTCCATTGAGGACAAACATTGTGACACGAGATTTATATATATTAAGATTGTATAGGAGAAAATAAAAATAGAAGAAAAGAAATACTTCTTGGGGTTTTTTAAGTACTGTAATTAAACCGTTGTTATCACTTGATATTTCAAGTAGACCAATGATAACACATCTGTTATCACGATTGATGTAATTCATTATCATTGTAACTGCTAATCTTTTTTATCGTATTGACTGAGTTCTGATAAGAATGAATGTGGTGTAAAGTCTGTCTGTTTATTGACTAAATTCTTGTGTAGAAACTTGTTTTTTTAATTACCTTCTTTTTTAAATAGATATACTTATTAGATTCACATAAAAAAATGTCTCATTAAAAAACGTCTAAGTTTATGAAAAAAATGTTTATATCAGACTTATTAAATACTAGCGACCCGCCCCGGCTTCGCACGGGTGCTATGCTGATACTAAATATATTGAGGTATATTTACAAAATGACCTTATAAACAACGTTAACAGCTTTTTTTTTTCATTAGACAAAAGAAACAGCACGCGCCGCGCGCTTCCTGGCCGGTACCGCCGCACCACTATTTTATATCTGTAATATCTTCGGAAAAATTCATTTAAATTATGTGCGAGATATATCTTAATGCAAAATTGCTTAAAATCGCTTCGTAAATAAGCCATTACTTTTGGTTGAAAGTAAAAGATAAAAAAATGGTTATTGTAGGTTATCCTTAAGAGATAGACATAACTACCATCGCGGACTTTTTTGTTGACCTTTTTAAGGTGTGCAATACTTAGTACATTATTTTGATATATCTCGTAGGGTTTAGCACAAAAAATCGTCAATTTACGACATCGCATCAGAAACATCAAAAATTATCAGTGTTTTACTACTATACTAAGCAGTAAGCATGTATGGATCTGGATGACCGAGCTTTGCTCGGTAAAATATATATTTTTTTAAATGACATTTTCTAAAAATGATTCCTAGCTAGATCGATTTATCGCCCCCGAAAGCCGCTATATACTAAATTTTATCAAAATCGTTGGAGCTGATTCCGAGATTCCAATTATATTATACAAGAATTGCTCATTTAAAGATATAAGATATATATAAACCTTCCTCTTGAATCACTCTATATGATAAAAAAAAACGCATAAAAATCGGTTGCGTAGTTTTAAAGATTTAAGCGCACATAGAGTTATAAGGGAAAGGAATGCGACTTTGTTTTATACTATGTAGTGATAGTGATTTGTTAGACCGTTTAACTCGCGTATCGTCTATCGCCAAGATTCTGACTCCTCAAGCTGCACAGACAGTGATGATGATTCAAGCGATATGGATATTAGTGACGAATAGTCTTACATTACTTTTATCTGTGGTTAAATAGTTCTTTAAGAGATTTAATTAATGTTTTATGACTTTGTACCTCAGATGGCGATACGCGAGTTTAACGGTCTATCTATAGTTACAACGCCTTGAAGAACTATGTTCACTTAACCCTTTTTACCCTTTCCACGGCTGGGCACGGGTCTTCTCTCAACTATCTTACGAGTTGAGAGAGTTTAGGCCTTTATCAACACACGCTGGCCAAGTGCGAGTTGGTGGATGTCACATGTCTTCGAATTAGTTCTTAGACATGTCAGTTTTCTTACGATGTTTTTCTTCACCAGTATAGAAAGGCCTAAACTCTCTCAACTTATAAAATAGTTGAGAGAATACCCTTACGCAGCAGTGGGATACTAAAAGAACACTAGTACTTAATCCATACACACTGGCTATGTGTGGGTTGGTGGTGGTTGGTCACATGTCCTCGAGCGTATAGGTAGTTCTTAAACATGCTGGTTTGGCGATTTTTCTTCACCAATATTGAGCAGCGGTGATGAAACAATTTACACAAAGATGTATGCGCACGCCCATGGACCAAAACCGCGACCTTATATTTCAAAGGCGAGGCCGATACCGCTGCGCCAATGCTCACATATTCAGTTACTATGTAGATAAGCTTTATTAACTATCAATTTTTACCTTTAAATATTTTAATTCTAGCTAAAAACGATTTAATCTTGCAATCGGTTACAATCTGATTTTATTGTCATTGATAAGAGTTGTATACACACAAGAATGAGTATTATTAAAGCAATTATTTACATAACTAAACGTAATGTACCAAACAAAGACAGAATTAGAAAAAAAATAACATTTCTTACAAATATTACGTAGATTTATTATATACAAAAACTTGTTAAATTTTCTATTATATATAAAAATCAATTGCTGTTCGTTAGTCTCGCTAAAACTCTAGAACAGCTGAACGGATTTATCTTATCTTGGTCTTGAAATGTTCGTGGAGGTCTAGGGAAGGTTTAAAAGAGAAAACTCTTATATATAAAAATCAATTGCAGTTCGTTAGTCTCGCTGTAACTCGAGAACGGGTGGACTGATTTGACTAATTTTGGTCTTAAAGTATTCAAACAAGTCTAAGGACAGTTTATACAGTGAGAAATACGCGGGATGAAGTTCGCCGGAGCAGCTAATAGATTGATAAAAATGTGGATCAGTAGACACTTTTATTAACTTCAAATTATTCATATAAGTACCTACACCTCCATAAACGTATATTTTTAATATAAAATACAATTTAACTAATTGTTTTCTCTTTTTATCTGTCCTGAACTTGATCTTATTTTCCTGTGATAAGATAAAAATATAGTTAAAGTAATTCACACTGTTTGTACTTCTTTCGTTTGCAAGGTTTTCAGGCACAGTTAAACTAATACGATGTCATTGTGCACAGAATTCCGTTCTCTTTTACACACATCGTTTTGACACGTGGATTTCCTCTGATATTAAATACAACCTATTTAGGAAGCCTCTCGAACAAGCCTAACATAACCCTCGGTATTTTTATTCATAAAACACGGATAAAATGTAATATTTATAGCCTCAAGACGTAAGAAACCAATAAAGTACGAACATCAATAGTTATTAGTAAATTACTTACCGAGTTTATTAATAAAACTGGTGATGATGTAGATGGTGATTTTAAAGATATTCACGAAGGTACATACGTGATAGTTAATTAAACCACGTGTTAGAACATTGTAAACGAAATTTAGGTGGTAATATTGCGGAGCGGTGTACGCGCGCGTTTGTACCGCCGCGCGGGGACTGACTGAGCGGTTGGGTTCCGCGCATGCGTCGGTCGATCGTCTACTCGGTCAGTGGGCCGGCATTGTCTTGGCCGAAAACAAACCATTGTCTAGGGTTGAGGGCAGACCGCGAGGCGCCGATGTGAAGACTGCTAAATTAGTTTGATTTTACACCTGTTGGTAAATTTGTAATTAAAGAATTATTATTATTAATCTCACTCACAACTAGTACAAAACTAATTCAGTTTCTATTTAATAGATGCCAAGAAACAGGGTTGATTCCTTTCATTTCGTATAAGACGAAGCTTTAAAGAAGTGAATGTGTAGACTTGCCTTAGGATTCTTTTTATGTTCCTCTATGGGAACCTCCACTTAACGTGAAAAAGCAGGGGTGGACCACCACCAGCTGGGGTTTGCGGAACAATCGCGAATTCCCGCGAACCCTGGCGTAGATGTAAGATGGAACACCCGGGGGTTTTAATAGGTACCCATAAGGAGTTTCTCATACCCACCGACCCGCGCCCGCCCGGTGCCACCAAAAAAATAACTGTTTGTTCATACTACTTCATACCGATGTTACTTTTTACTTTGTAGCAAGCACGTAGCAACTTGCTACGCCGTAGAGCGACGCTACATCGTAGCAAGTTCGTAGCTATTAAATTCACGCTACGCCGTAGCAAGTCCGTAGTACCTTTAGTTATACTAAAGCTACCTATATAATTATATAACTATTTTGTGAATTGAATTGAAATAAATAAATAAATATTCTGGGACATTAACACACACGGTCATCTGGTCCCAAGCTAAGCAGAGCTTGTGTTATGGAAACCAGATAACTGGTACATATATACTATACATATAATACTTTTCTTTTGTAAATATATACTTATAATAGATATTTACACCCAGACTCGACACAAACACAAATGTTCATCACTAATGTTTGTCTCGGGTGGGAATCGACCCCACGACCTGCGGCGTGAAAAGCAAGTATCTTACCGACCACGCCACCGGCCCGTCAAACTCTCAACCTCAACAGATTATATAAACTAACGAGCTTTACGCTGGTGGTTTCATTTATATCACATCATACTCGTCTCCACAAAATCAGTAACTCTTTTATGGGGCAGTGTATACGTTCCTACAATAAACTTCCAAATAATATTAGGGCAATGACTATTAACAAATTTAAAATAATAATAAAATCTACGTTATGTAACAAACCGTATTATAAAATTTTAGACTATCTAACGGATAAAAACGCTCGGAATTAAGTCGCTTTAATTCAATACACTAAACAAACAAAATGTAATAGATATAAGTTCTTCATTTAAATAAGAAACAAAGCCTACTGAGTTTTTTCAGTCATTCATTCATTCAATTATTCTATGACACATTCAATCACACATTCATTCCGTTCATTAATTTTAATTTTGGTTTTTTTCGCAATAAAAGGTAGCCTTTGTTCTTTCTCAGGGTCTAAGGATTGTCTGTGCCAAGTTTCATCAAAATCGGTTGAGAGGTTTAAGCGGGTAAGCGTAACAGACAGACAGACAGAGTTACTTTCGCATTTATAATATTAGTAGGGATTAAATCTGCTATAACGATTATTCCAAGAAACTTTATTCAGTTCGCAAGTCTTTTCTTTAATTCTTATGACAAGTAAATGCGAAAACAGAACAAGTAACATTTGCAACCGTTTAATCCAAAGGTCACGAAACCAATCTCCAAACTATTGGTTTGACAAAGTTACACTACACTTGTTGTTGTGACCACGTCTCTCTCACAACTTTGTACCTAAGTTTCATTGTCACTCGCATTAATATATGTAACTAGTTTTACGCCCGCGGCTCCATCCGCGCGTGTTGATTATCGCGGTAAACCAGAGCCATTTTTGCGCAGTCAGTAAATCCTACGTCCTTCCCTGGGTCTAAAACTATCTCCATACCAAATTTCATCATTTCAATTTTTTTTTTTTTTTTTTTTTTTTTTTTTGCCTCTGGCAACACTAGTGATAAGTCGCTTTGAAAACTTCTCCCGATATTAATATTCTTTTTTATGTAATTTAAAGCCCGTTTACCTATTTCATACGTTGAATCCTATGTGTATTGTGATAATTAAATGTGTATAGTGTTATACGAGCATTATTAGTGCATAAATAGCAAATATATTGTGTTTTAGTGAAACGTCAGATCGTTATAAAATTTTCAAATTTGACTGTATTTTAGAGGTAAATTCATTCTTATCTCGTTGGATATTGGTAAGTGAACGCTTATTATCTTGCTACTATTCTATTTTCATAGTAGGTAAAGGTGTTTACTTGCGAAAAGTCGTAATCTGCAACTTTTTGACTATATACATAAAGCACTTGCTTTTTAAACTTACCGTTGAAATGTTCCTTATCTTTGAGTTATCTTAGCACTGTCCAAGTAAATGTATGGTTTTACTATATAAAATAATTAGCTCATAAAAGTTCCATTTGTATATTAAATCATCTTTATTTAAGTTACGTGTTCAATCAGCTGTTATTGTGATAAGAGGTCAATTTCCTTAGTATTAAAACTGTACTCTAAACGAGGTGCAAAATTAATTGCATAAAAGTAATTACTATAACCTTAATACATACAACACAACAATATCATTAACACAGCTCACACCTGTGAGCATCTGTAGAATACACATTCTGGGCGGGCTTGTCTCTTTTAGTTTAACTATATGTTGAAATTAAATTGCAGGACGTGCAATAGTGCCCTCAGACAACATTAAACTACAAAACCCAACTAAAACATTATATTTATGGTCTTAGTGATTGCTATTATACATTAAGTTTAACATATTAAATATCATTTTTATTGTTGTTATTTTGCCTCTTAAATCAATAAATCAAGTTCATAATCAAATTAGTGTAACTAGAAAATTCTAATACACTGCCTATATATAATTACATAAATTAATACCGACCTAGTATAATTGTATCTACTTTTTGTTTATAATTTCTGACTCACATCCACTAGCTTTTCTCTAAGACTTTTTTCCTTCCTTTTAGTTTCTTTATAACTACTTTTTCTCTACAAATCAGTTTCTGTCCTTGTTCTTTCCCAACTGTGTTGCTACTTCATAATCCCTCTGAGCCTCACACTTAGCTTCACTAACAATGATGACTAGGAAGGCCATGGCAGAGGCACGATTCGAGGAATTGAACAGTAAATATCTTGCAGCTCTAAAAGAACTAAAAGCTGTAGAACAGAAATACAGGGACACCAACGGTAAATTACTAATATCATTAAAACAGTTAAAAGAACTGAAAAGTGAGAATGAGAAGTTGCAGGTTGAGCGAGATGAGAATGAGTTGGAAGTACTGTCGGTATTAAAAAAGAATTCTGACCTTAAGAAAGAGATGTCAGCAATGAGTTTAGAACTTGATTATTTAAATAGTGAGTCTAAAAAATTACAGTCCATGGTGTCAGGCTTTGACCAGTGCAGCATTGAGTTTGAGACAACTCTCAAAAACAATGCCGAGCTGAAAAATGAGCTTAAAGAGGCATACAAGAAAATAGATTACTTAGAGCGAACCTCTCATGACTCCATGGCTGTACAATCACAGTCTTTATTCGATGAATTAATTACTTGTGCCCCGGAGACTGTGACAATTGCTGCCATGCCCAACTTGAGCGACCAGATGTTAACGACAATTGACTTAACCTGTGACGATCCTGTATCTACAACCGATCAGGTAAGTCATGATAATGTGTGTAGTTTATGTAAGAGTAAATTTGATTCTATTGTATTAAAATATACAGATATAATTCAGGACCTAAAAGAAGAGATGCAGGCTTTAAGTGAATCATTAGGTATGATAACTGAAAAATATATTGATTCACAGAAACAGATTGCAGAATGTGATTTGGCTATGGACGGCTTAGTGGCTGACTTAAAACAAAGTGAGCAGAAGCTGATGTCACTAACAAACTATTACTCTAGTGACACTGACATCACTCCTGCACGACTCAGCTGTCCACGATTAGGCACTGACTCTTTCTGTATATCTCAAACTAAACTAACAAATAAGCCTAGAAACAGTACTTCCTTTAATAATAACCATAATAGTCACACATTAAGGAGTCTTAAATGTAATAATAATATAATCATGTATAGTGATGAAATAGGTAAACATATGGGACAAATATTTCTAGATAATACAGGAAATCGCATTACAAATCATTGTTTCCCAGGTGCAAGCTTTGTCCAAATTATGGAAAAAATAATTAGTAGTAGGCACTGTCCTAGCACCACTTTGATTATTTATGTTGGGAGAAGAGGAAATGCTAATAGTCACATACTAACAAAATACTTTGATTTGTTAGCTCAATTAGATATTAAACACATAATTTTAACTGCATTTCCTTATAGCAAGTTGTTGCTTGAGGCAGAAAATAATGCCAGACATAGGTTAAATAATAAATTGCATACTTTGGCATTGTATAACAATAAATTCACTTTAGTTGACATTAATACCTTTGTATTTAATAAGACATGTAAATTAACAAAAGATAATTTTTATCTTGCTAATTTTTATAAAAAACAAATAGCAATGTCGCTATCATATTGTTTTAATGACCCAGCCAAGTTGTTGGCTAACTCCACTGCTTCTATTGAGCAGGTTACAAATGTAATATTAAACTTTGACAGTTTGGAACAAGTTCCAAGTTCTTTAAATTAGACCTAAAGACAATAGAGATAATCTCTGGCATTAGTAATAAAGGTAATGGATCTGATGATGGATATCAGAATAATTATTTAAGAAATACAAAACCATTAAAATTTAAACATTATAATAAAAATTGTATCAATCTGGTGCATCAAAATATTCAAGGACTGTTAGGTAAAGAGTTAGAATTGGAGTTGTTTATGAATTGTGAGAATATTGATATTATTTGTCTTAGTGAGCACTGGCTTAAGCGCCATCAATTCATTTACAGCTTCAATAATCACCAGATTGCAAGCTCGTTCATCAGGGAAAAGTTTATTCATGGTGGCTCTTTAATAATAACAAATAAATTACTCAAATATAAAGAAAGATCTGATATTGTGAGCCTCTCTGTTGAGCGAGTTGTTGAGATCTCTTGTGTTGAGTTGGAGCGACATATTGTTATTAACGTATACAAACCTCCCTGCGCGCCTTTTGAGGCATTTTTAAGAATAATGGAGGATGCCTTAAATAAAATATCTAATAGCCATAAAACTGTTACTGTCTGTGGAGACTTTAATATAAATATTTTGGAGGATTGTTCTACTACTACAATATTTTTAAATTTATTCAAATCTTATAACCTAATAAACATATTTTGTGAACCAACTAGAATAACTGCCACTAGTGCGACATGTATTGATAATATTTTTTGTAATATGACACCTAGTCATAAATCAGTTTTTAATAAAATACAATCAGATCACAGTGGTCAGCTAGTTTGTTATCCAGTAGATACTCCAAAAAGTAAAAAAAGGAAAATAACAGTTGTACCCTTCAGTGAAAGCCGCTTAGACAGGTTTAAAAACAATTTATTAATTAAATTAGAGTGGTTGCCCAGCAACCAGAGTCCAGATTATCAATATAATTATTTATTTAATCAAATTAATGAAACATTTCATAGAGTTTTTACTTCTAAACACTTGATGGTTAGTGATGGTCTGGATTTTGGTGAATGGGCAACCCCGGGTATCTATAAAAGTAGAAATAAACTGTATGATTTATACGCTGAAAAGTCCTACAATCAGGACCCTACCTTCATAGATTATGTTAAAAGATATTCAAAACTTTTTAAAAAAATATGTTTAACCGCTAAATCCATATACATAAAAAATAAAATCAAAACATCTTCTAATGTTGTTAAAACTACTTGGAACATTATTAATAATGAAACTGGTAAGAAAAAAGCCTGTAATAAAGATTTTAAGCTAAAAATTAATAATGTAGATATAACAGCTGACCTGGAAGTTGTGACAGAGTTTGAAAATTTTTTTACTAACATTCCTTTACTGACTACAATGAGTCTGCCGTCGTCTTCTATATCCGCTGAATCAATACTTAAGGAAAATGTAGTAGAGTGCGGTACAGTGTTTGAATTTATGCAAGTTACACCTAATGATATATTGAAAGCCTTTAAATCAATTAATTTGAAGAATACTAAAGACTTGTGGGGACTTTCTGTTAAGGCGGTATCTGCAATTATTACTATAATTGCCCCACATCTTGCATCTATTTTCAACAACTGTATTGCAGTAGGTGTATTTCCTGACTTGATGAAGCACAGTAAGGTTATTCCTTTATTTAAATCTGGAGATACTTCTGATCCATCAAACTTTCGACCTGTTTCTGTATTACCCACCTTAAGTAAAATCTTTGAAAAATTAATACTTAGCCAGTTGCTCAGACATTTTAATAGACATGAATTGTTACATAAGAAACAGTTCGGGTTTACCAAAGGTTGCTCAACCGTTGATGCAGGTGTTGAATTATTAAAAAGTATCTATGCTGCTTGGGAGAATTCGCAGGATGCCTTGGGTATATTTTGCGACTTGTCCAAAGCCTTTGACTGTGTGCAACATGAAACTCTTGTAAGGAAATTACACCACTATGGTATTAAGAATAAAGCTCTTGAATTTATCATATCTTATCTGAGTGATAGAATTCAAAAAGTCGATGTCAATGGAATTAAGTCCTCAGGGTCAAGAGTCACCATGGGTGTACCTCAAGGATCGATTCTCGGCCCTTTTCTGTTCCTAATTTATATTAATGACTTACCTTATTATGTTAATGATAGCCATGAGATTGTGTTGTTTGCCGATGATACTTCATTGACATTTAAAATTAATCGACAATTAAGCAATTATGACGAAGTAAACAACGCACTCTCTAAGGTGGTCTATTGGTTTAGTGTGAATAATCTTTTACTCAATGATAAAAAAACTAAAGTGATAAAGTTTTCCATGCCTACTGTAAGACAGGCAAATACAAATGTTAAAATTAATGGTAATGAGGTGGACCCTGTTAAGTCATCTGTTTTTTTAGGCATCACACTAGATTCTAAATTACAGTGGCTTCCTCATATAGATAAACTGTCCGGAAAATTAAGTTCTGCTGCGTATGCAGTCAAAACAATTAGACGGCTCACTGATGAGGATACTGCTAGAATTGTTTATTTTAGTTATTTTCATAGTATCATGTCTTATGGAATTCTTCTTTGGGGAAATGCGGCTGACATAGAAACCATTTTTATTTTACAAAAAAGAGCTATAAGAGCTATCTACAAACTAGGAAGCCGTGTTTCTCTAAGAGAGAAATTCAGAGACATAAATATTTTGACTGTCGCTTCTCAATATATTTATGAAAATTTATTGTATGTGCATAAAAATATTACAAAATTTAAAAAAATAAGCGACACACATAATTTAAATACTAGAAATAAGAACGATCTTGTAGCACATCATACTCGACTCCACAAAATCAGTAACTCTTTTATGGGGCAGTGTATACGTTTCTACAATAAACTTCCAAATAATATTAGGGAAATGACTATTAACAAATTTAAAATAACTATAAAATCTACGTTATGTAAGAAAGCGTATTATAAAATTTCAGACTATGTAACGGATAAAAACGCTTGGAATTAAGTCGCTCTAATTCAACACAATAAACAAACAAAATGTAATAGATATAAGTACTTCATTTAAAAAAGAAAAAAAGCCTACTGAGTTTTTTGGCAGTGTTTCTCAGTAGTTGCCAGTCATTCACTGCACGGTAGGAAAAGAAATTGGACTATTTTTAAGTAGACTCGCGTCTCAAAAAAAATAAAGCATATTTTCATTTCATTTCATTTCATTTTCATTTCATTTCATCCGAATCGGTTTAGTAGTTTTGGCGTTAAAGCGCGACAGACAGAGTTACTTTCGCATTTATAATAGTAAAGAGATGTAGCGAAAATATTTATACCTTGTTTATTGTTTAGGGACCCGTTTAATAAACGCTACAATTTTGTAAATAAGTGACATATTCGTCAACTCTTTCGACAAGTGCTGTTTCATATCCTTACAATTATATAAGAACTAGCGGACCCCGCATACGTCGTTCTGCCCGGTAAAGCAGTGCCACCTACCGGGTCCGAAAATCAATTACAACCGATACAGACCTATCGAATATAGATACTTAAGAGACTTACTGAGAGAGAGAGAGAGAGAGAGAGAGAGAGAGAGAGAGAGAGAAAGTGTCGTAACAACTTTTCGTAAGAATTTTTTCCGTCTAGCCCCCTTTCACAACGTGCGATAGGGAACTTCGTTCCAATAACACCACAGCAAGGTAATATATTCACAAAATTGAAATAATACTACTTTTTAACGGATTTTATCGCGGTTTATTTTAAATTATAGATCCCGACGTTTCAAAGTCTTCTCATGTTCACGGGTGGACTGAGGTATTTGAGGTCCAAAAATATTAATCACATTTATTACTGAGTATCTCCAAACATTAATATTTAAGTTGCGTTCCGATTTAAGCAAACTGAGCTCACAGTGTCTTGAATTTCAGTTTATTTTGCTTGGGATAAATATTCCCTTGAAATAAAACTATTTTATAACGGATTTCATCTACAGCGCTACAAATTCACGATGCTTTCAAATCACCTGGATCCACTTCAGTTTGGTTAATTCTATTTACTGGTGAAAATAATTTAAAGATGCCTGGAGATGAACACTTCAGTTTGGTTAATTCTTTTTACTGGTGAAAATAATTTAAAGATGCCTGGACTGTTTTTACGCTTTGAAAGTAAAGAAACCTCAAAAAAAATGAAAAACCGTTTGCCACCGCTGAAGAGGTGGCCATGATGAACCTTTTTTTTACTACCACTTAATCTTTAAAGACGAATAAGTATCGACGACGCTCGAGTAACTACACATTTAGCATCTTCGGCTCCCCTACTATTACGTTAGCTACACAACGAACGACTTACCTACGCTACCGTTATAACATTAATGTCTTTTACATATAAAATTCATTAAACTGCCTATCAAAAATAATTCCTGGACTTCTCATTTCTCAAGCACAAGCTAAAACACCCTCTTTTTGTCGGGGGTTAAAACAAAGATACTAAAAGTTTCCTTTCAATACCCAGAGTTACTCATAAATACCTTCTAACCGCTTGTTCGATTAGTTTTCTACCTTTGTTTCACATCCCAAACGGTTCTCACCTTGATAAATGGTCAGAAAATCGTTTTCCATTTAAGTTGTACTTAGTTTAAACACATCTAATTACTTGTTTTATCTAAGTAGGTCTATTTAAGTGTAATCAAGTTTCAAGTTGAAGAACTCACCTGTATTCTAGATGTAGGTAAATAATTAGGCAACTTAGTGGAAAATTAAGCGATTTGATAATCGGCTGAGGCATGCCTATTTAACGAATTATATAATTATTATATAATTTTATGGTTCGGTCAACAACTTCAAGTACAGTTAAATAAATATATAAATAATAATAATTAGTGGGACATTAACACACACGGTCATCTGATCCCAAACTGAGCAGAGCTTCTACTATGGAAACCAGATAACTGGTAATATACTACTTAAAATACTTTTCTTTTTGGAATAAATAATTAAATACAGATACTTAATTACACCCAAACACAAGACAAGCAGACATGTTTATCACACAAATGTGTGACTTCAGTGGGAATCGAACACCTGCGGCGTGAAAAGCAAGCGTCTTACCGACCACGCCACCAGTCCGTCATAATAACATTTGTCATAAAATGCTTTTTAATTTATAAAAATACAAGTTCATCCTCCTATTTGACAACATTAAAAATAACATTATTAACATTAAACAAGTAATTTAAAGTATCCTAATATTCCGGTTATCTCTATGCAGCTAAGTATTCGCGATTACTTGAACGAAACTATCGTGCCATTCAAAGTAAAGTAGTTATAACTACGCAATGAGACAGCGATAATCCTAATATTCCTGATACATATCGCAAATTATGTCGCCAAGACTTCGAAATACTTCTGTACTTTGAACAAAGCTATTGTGGTACGTTATTGTACGTTGGGATAGTGTTAACATAAATATTCGTGATATATAACCAAAATATCTCAAATACTTCGCACTTCGAACGAAGAAATTGCGCGCGGTTCTTGAAAGTAAGATATAATTGTAATAATTTCGTGTTGAGTCATAGCGACAATTAGCTTATGTATTCCTGATCTCATGATGTAATCACCAAGGTATCGCTAATACTTCGATATTAATAACAAAGTTATCCCGCCACGCGAAGTTTAGAATTTTATCGTGATAACTTCGCGATGAGTACTAGGAAACAGCAAAAGCAAGGCGATAGATATCTTATATATTCCGTCTGAGAATTTCAACATCTCAATAAAACCGTTTGCAGTGCATTTGACGTCCGAAAGGCTCGAGTGCAAATAAGTCAATGAGAATACCTGAAAGCTTCTTACAGCTGTTTTATCATCGCTTCCAGTTAGTCTACTAAGGATGGGATACTATCGATAGTAGATATAAATATAGTATTTTCTTAGATTTACGCGAATATCACACACTGTGAACTCAGTTTGCAACAACTTTTGTTCTACGAGTGTTGATAATTTAACAGATTTTTTTTTCATACAAAACTAATATCAGTTGTAATTCCTGCTTGAATATTTATCCAAACTATGGAGGGGCTGTGAATACATACTGCCTACAAGCCTCGCGACCACTTAATATAAACCAGATGGTTATCTGGAAAGGTGTCATGTATTGAGTTATGTCTAAACTCGTATAACACAAGTTGTTGCTTCTGGTGTCAGCTATCTACTCCTGCGAGGTTGCTGATATTTTGAAATAACCCAGTATAGAGATGATACTGACTATATTTTTTTATTTTTTGAAGTGAAGACTTCTTTAGCGGCGTTGAGCACTTTTTCTGTAATGGGTATAAAATCTTAAACTCGCGTCAGGACACGTGACCTGATCGAAAAAGCGTAAGACGGATGACGTAATATAAATTGTCATGTATGAGCTCGCTAGGATATTATTATTTATTTTATGTTACGAAGTAGAAAAACTGATATGACGGATGGTGTATATGATGCTTTTTCTAGTGTTTTCTGATTTTGTTTTATATTATTTTGATATTTAATGTGTGTGTTTTGAATTTTGTTATATTTTGTATTTTAATTTTATTATTGTTTTATAAATACTGCATTAGGTTACACCTGTAATGGTAGATATAAGTTGGAAATAAATAAATAAATAATAATAATAAATAATAATGTTTGTGTACGATAGAGCAATAAATGAATATTGTATTCTACTACATAAATGATAGTACTTTTATACTGATAAAGCAATTGGTGCAAAATTATTCCCTAACCATTCCAAAATATCAAACATGCTCAACGTTAATAATCAAGTTTTCACTTCTGCCGGCACTCCCGGAGTGCAACCCGTCTTTTTTTTATACTGAAATAGGCCTGCGCTTGACTACAAATTGCCTGATGTTAAGCAATGATGTAGTCTACGATGGGACGCGCCTGCCAACTATACCAAATTTCGGCGAGAAGGTGACAGGAATGATGCTCTTTAAGGTTAGAAACCATAAAGGAGCAACTTTTTTATATCAAGTAACTTTGTAGTGATAAAAAAAAGCGTCAAGTTTTCTATAATAATATGTATTTTTAAATAGAA
Organism: Meganola albula; assembly: GCA_936450015.1. Taxonomy (NCBI): domain Eukaryota; kingdom Metazoa; phylum Arthropoda; class Insecta; order Lepidoptera; family Nolidae; genus Meganola; species Meganola albula. Next base: position 1,768,579 of record OW388155.1, on the reverse strand, counting down.
ACCTATATTATTTTATCATGCAAAACAAACTCTAAATATTAGCTAATATGTAAAAACTTGAGATCGAATTGTAAGATTTATAGCGACCCAATTTATTAAGCGTTGAAACGTAAAATTTTGTAAAGGGATCAGCCATTTTGTTGATGTATGCTTTGCATATCTCTATCATTTTGTGGAATGAAACAAAGATAACTATTTAATATTCAACGTACGATGTTGATTAAAGTATGCAGAATACAATTTTTATTTTGTACTTTTTGGAATAGTGACGACCTCGATAGTCGAGCGGAGTAAGCCTTCCGACTGGGCTATACTTTCCCGCCCCGGACAATATTTGTGTAACAACAAAGATTTGTTTCGGTGTCTGGTTGATTGAGGGACTACCCTCCGTGCCTCGGAGAGCACGTTAAGCCGTCGGTCCCGGTTGTTATTTAACTCATCTATGACAATCGTTACATGTAGTCTGAAGCCAATATAATCTGACACCTGGTCTAACCATCTCGGCTACTGGTTCTCTACGGGTTTCGAGGTCTGATGGCAGTCGCTCATATAATTCTTGTAGCTAGCCGCATCAGAATAGACTGGGAGCCGAACCCAATAGAAATGGGAAAAGCCAAGGGGAATGATGATTCTTTTTAGAATAGTCTTACAATATTATGCTGCCGCGCAATTTATAAATGCAGTAAGTACCACCTGGTGCAAATGTTTTTACTGCGTTTATAAATTACGCGGCAGAATGTATACAATATATCGAACAAAATATGTTCAGCACCTAAATTTAATTAAATTTAATTTATTATTGGCATCTCATTGTATTGCATTAGGTACTCAGTTTAATTGTTCTCTGGTTTTACTTGTATTATTTTAATATTACTGCTGCTTGGCCGCTTAACTCATAAAAACCTATTTAATGACATTAAATTAGAACATTATTATTATGAATGCATGCAATGTAAATTGTTCATGAATAAATTTGATTTGATTTAAACTAAAATTGTAAGTTTAACGTTTATGTATACATGTATGTCGCATCGTGGCGCTGAAAAGAAAGGGCCGTTTTTGATACAGATTTTTCACAAGCTGAAGTGATCAAGATATCGAGTTTAGTTTCAATCTGCTCAGTGCTAAATATGCGGTGGAAATTTCATTATATTTTTAAATTATTTAACTAGGTACCTAGTGGAGTTTATTAGATAGTTAAGCTATTTGGTTATTCTTCGTTAAGGAAGCAAAGGACCAGACCAGTAGATAAAAAAATATTTTGGAACATTAACACACACGGTCATCCGGTCCCAAGCTGAGCAGAGCTTGCGTTATGGGAACCAGATAACTGGTATATACTACACATATAATACTTTTCTTTTGTGAATATATACATATCATAGATATTTACACTCTATTGACTCTGCTTAAGTAGAAAAAGGCATAGGTACTTTTAATCGATAAAAGATACCGGCTAGATGTACCCCATCCCTAGCACTCAAAGCGAAGACGCCACCGTCAGCCTTTTAGTCGATGGGGCCGTAGAAGATTAAAACTGATCGCATTATTGTCGAGATTGCAACATCTTGTTAGGTACATCCGAATCTAAAAACAATAGATATGCAATCTTTTGCTTTTAGGGACCCTTTATTCACTGACTTGTTTCAGTCCATCAAATCTAAGAAGCACCTTTTGACGTTTCACTGTTTTTTATTAAATTAGCTTTATAGAGGCGTAATTCACACTATTTTTATTAGCTTTCCTGTAAAATAATTGAATTATGAAGCTATTTTTATTTTAACATAACAAACAATTTTCATACAAAAAATAAAATTCTAAATGTACTACGTTTAGAACTGTCAAACGGTACTTCTTAGATCTGATGGACTATATAGGTTATGTTAACTTTTAAATTGTAGCATTGCTTTATTAATGTTAGATATAATAATATAGTAATACACTCATTTATTTCTAAATGACTAGAAATTCCTTTTTTTTATTCTGCGATAGGCTGGCGCAGGACTACAACTTGCCTGATGTTAAGCAATGATGTAGTCTACGATGGAACGCGCCAGCCTAGTATACCGATTCACTCGTGACTACGAATGATTATCGGTGAGAAGGTGGCAGTGGAATGAGCCTCCATATGGTTAAAAACCTTAAAGGAGCAGCAATTCCGACCCACCCTCTCTTTATGGTGTCACCAGACATCGCACCGGAACACGGCAAGGCCGCTTGGTGGTGCGGCTTTGTCTGGTGGGTGGTCACTAACCACGGCCGAAGCCTACCACCAGTTGATTGTCACCTGATTTGCACCACCCGAGGACCACGTGTGGACATTCAATTAAAGGTGTAGAACCCACGGACGAAAGTGACTCAGCCCCCAAAATACATATACTGTGTATAATATATTACCAGTAATCTGGTTTCCATAACACAAGCCCCCGATGCCCTAAAAAACTAGAGTGTCCGGCAACGTCCTGAGCCGAGGTTCGTCCCCACATGGGGAGCCCTCATGGCAGTTGCCACTTGATCGGTTCGACTGTCCTCGGACGGCTCACCGAAAAAGTCCGGTGAACCTATAAAGGCCCTTCCGGCCGATAGGTAATCAGCAAAAAAAAATTCCATAACAAGATCTGCTTAGTTTAGGATCAGATGACCGTGTGTGTTAGAGTCCCTGGATATTTTTTATACTTCAAAACCGACTACGCGAACGCTACCCCAGCGGTAGGTATGTACCTACAATCATGTGTAAGGAACCGTACCAGCTTCGCTACTCAATCATTATAACAAATCTGAACATTTTCCAAGATTTTTGTTTACTCATCTCGCAAATAGGTTGTTATCTATTTGGCAGACGTCTTCAGATTTGTTAACGGCAAAAACTAAAACGACTTGTTCCATTTTTAGGGAACATTATTGTCTTGGATTGAAAATTCAAAATTGCAAGTTAAGGTGTTATGGTAATTGCAAGTTAAGATCAGCGATGGCGCAGCGATATCGGCCTTGTCTTTGAAATAAATTAAATGTAATAGATATAAGTTCTTCATTTAAAAAAGAATAAAGCCTACTGAGTTTTTTGTTTCTCAGTAGTTGCCAGTCATTCATTGCACGGTAGGAAAAAAAATTGAACTATTTTTATGTAGACTCGCGTCTCAAACAAAATAAAGCATATTTTCATTTTATTTCATTTCGTTTCTTTGCGTTTCGTTTCGATTCATTTAATTTCGTTGATGAAATGAAATGATTCATTTCATTTCAAAATAAGACCGCGAGTTCGTTCCACGGTCGTGCTAGATTTTTGTGTGAATTTTTTCATGGCCGCTGCTCAATATCGGTTAAGGAAAACGTCGTGGGGAAACCGGCATGTCTAAGACCTAATCATTCGAGGATATGTGAGATCCATCAACCCGCACTTGACCAGCATGTGTGGATTAAAGCCTACTCTCTGGTGCTGGTGCTCAAATGTGATATGTGAGATATGTGAGCACGACCGGGAATAGAACCAGCGACCATATATTTGTATTCAGTATAAGCTCCTGTAAAAAATCAAATTGTATCATTAAATAACGAAACACCCGCAGATCATTAATATGATTTAATAACTATGTAATCTGTAGGTACACAGGGCCGTATTAGAAGTTGATGTACTATGGAGGTCACAACAAAGAGACACCTTACTTTTTAATTCAAAAAGTTTAAGTAACTATAGCTACTTTGATTGAGCAGCGGAGACCTAAACTCTCTCAACTCGTAAGATAGTTGAGAGAAGACCTGTGCCCAGCAGTGGGACACTAAAAAGGTTGAGTAGCTACTTTTGACAGTTGAACAATTTATTAGTATTTAATAATCCAATTGGTCAAACTAGTTGAACAAATAGTTGAATAAATTGAACTATTTAGCATTAACTTACCTAATTGTGCTAAAATGATAGTGAAGGTCACCTAAATACGGTCGGACCAAGAAATGACGCTGTTTTCAAAAACATATCCTACATGTAGATCTGCCCACCAGACACTAAAGTGCAGTAACCGCAAAATAACGATTGCGAGCAAAAGCCATTTAAACATAAGAATTTAATATAAGAGAGTAAAATTGTAAATAAAAACCACCTAAACTGTCCGAGAAAAAAATTGTTAATTCAGCAGAAACCTTAAGAAACCCGCCTTCAGAATCACTAATAAAACGAAAAATCATCCAAGGGCTATTACTGTACCTTAGTGTCTGGTGGGCAGAGATGCAGTAACAGTTTTAATTTCTAGTTTTTTTTTAGTTTTTTTTCTATTAAGTATTTTTATCTGTCGGTGCTCTATTTGTTACAGTTAATACTGCTTCGTTGGCATAGGGACTAGTGTGTTTACCTAAAGACATTCAAGGGGCTGAAATAGCGGTTTAAATTTCTCGCGAAACCAAGACGTGAACCCCCCCGTACCTCAGAAAGTACAAAGGCATCAATACTGCTTCCGATCGTATGGGTTTACTCGTCCCATCGGTTTCTCTGTAAGGGAATAGAGAGTGAACACACACTTGTTGTTGTTGCTCACACACTTGTGCACTATAGCTCCTATGACTGTGGCAATTCAGCTAATGATTGAAATACAGCTAGAAAGAAATTGATTACAGTACTACAATATTACAGCCCCATACTTAGCGTCACAATTAAGATTATAGAAAAGTCATTTAGCTTGTGGATACTATGCAAAAACACTTACCTACCACTTGACCACCAAAGCAGTTACACAGCTCTACCTTACTAACAATCCAGCCCTGTTCGAAAATACTGAGCTACATAATTTAAACAAAGCAAGAATAAACGTCTGTTTGTGAAGTACAATTAAGAGTTTCCAGTCCCATGGGCAGCGCGTTGATATTAATTAATTAGTTGAAAGTCTGCTGTGGGCTGTAGTGTTATTTGTTCTACTGTCTTAGCGAACTTGTGTCGTCGTGCAGACCTTAATAATTCGTGTATAATAACTAGCTAGAGGTTTTTAATGATCTAATAATGTTAATATTAGACATCTGCCTCTTTGATCTAATGGTTGATAGAAGATTGTGATAAAACTCTCAAGATCTCTGGTTCAAATCTCGGTTAGACAGAGCTAGTTAGACAGAGTTAGTTTTTCTAGCAGAAAAACTCGGTGTGTCTCAGAGCCAGCCAGCCCACTGGATACTATCGCTTGGTTGTACAATTTGCCGTTCTGTTGCTCAAGGTACCACTTCTTCCATGACCAAACTGTTGCGTGGGCTACCCGTTGCTCACGTAACGTAACTCAAAGAGTCGCTTCCTATTGCAGACGAAACGTAGATACATTTTTGAAAAAAGAAACTCACCTTTGCTATGACTTGAGTACTCTGTATTTCGGATGCCACCAAAAAAAATGTAGTAATTAATTTTTACCCATCTCAGAATTCTAACTGACCATTTGTCACTTCATCTTAATTAAAATGCGCTTGATGGTGATTAATAGCTACTCCTTCAACGACATTTACCTAAATTTGTTATTCGGGATCTAGTGCTCCAATCTAAGAGCTATTAAAATGAAACGAGATATATTTTTACCATTTATTGTACATAACTTTGTAACACGATACATTATAAGCATTCCAATAACAGCTTTGTGAGTGGAAGAAAACTGACGACAATATTGGCAGACTACTTAAATATGCGAAGTCAATTTATTTGTTACCAGGGCCGTACTCAACCCCATAACAACTTATACAGGGCCCGGGGCCCCAAAGGTTCCCGCACAGGGGCTAAGGCAAACGTTATTACAACACAGGTCCAAAAAGACCCATGGTATCGCCTGGGGGGGCCTAAACTAGTGTAAAAATTAAACATTAGTAAGATTGCCAAATGAAGGTTGATTTCTTTAAACATTTTCCACTGAAAAGTAATTATGATTACCATAATAAATTCAGACAGATATATGGTCGACAGCTTTCTTTCAGAACTCAATGTGGACATTCAATCGAATTATTTACGTACAGAATTAAAACTATTACTTAAATACCATTCAAACATGTAATCATTAGAGAACTGCCACAAATTATACACATTATAATTACATTATTAGTAAGTTTATTTAGCCCACAAAGCCCAATCCTACGCTGTACCTGGCAGTGACGTCGGTGAAACGCGTGCCGTAAATTAAACGTATGATAAAAGTACTTAGTAAATTGTATTCTGTAGCCTCCCTGCATCCTTATCTATAATTAGAATAGGATGAGTAAAACTGTTTCTATTTTTAAGAAAATACAAGTTTCGAGATTCTTTTAAAAATAACAATAAGCTTGAAATTAAGGATTCGTCAAACGGAATGCGTATTTGCCCCGAGTAAAGGCGTCAACAGTCAGAACTATAGCAGTAAGCGATGAGACGACGTTCTATCTGGGCGTCAGGACGTTTGATAGATGTAGAAAATGTTCAGTACAACCATCGACTAGACATCGACCTGCTAGACGAAGCTCTCTTCAAATATTGAACCTTTGTTGAATTGAAGTTCTTATCCTTGAATAAACTAATCGAAATTAGCTTGTGATGAAGGTACTGTTGTGTTCGTCAAAAGTTAGGCGAGTGCGAGTGCCCAGCTATGCGGTGTCTATATGTATCTGGTCGGTGAAAACAACACAAGTCACAACGCAGTGCTATAGTACGTTGATAGTCTGCAACACCTTCACACCTGTTACATTTACCTTTAATCTGAATACCCACACGTGGTCCCCTGGTGGTGCAAATCAGGTGACAATATACTGGCAGTAGGCGGCCGTGGTTAGTGACCACCCACCAGACATAGACGCACCGACAAGCGGTCTTGCCGTGTTCCGGTACGATGTCTAATGACACCAAAAAGATTGGGTCGGAATTGTTGCTCCTTTATAGTTTCTAACCATATGGAGCCTCCTTTCGTTGCCACCAAAAATCATTCGTAATCAGGCATGTTGTAGTCAAGCGCAAACCTATTGAAAAAAAACATTAACGTAATCTATGATCATAATTTGATAGCAATTCTCTTCCCACTATTTCTACCGTTAAATACTAATTTACCTAATTACATAACTTCGTATGATAATGATATTTTACTTGTAGATTTAAATACAGAGTTAATATATTATTACTTTTGCTAAATATACACATATATCAAACAATACATACATAAGTAGGAATGGTAAATTCTTTGCGTAATAATGATTGATAGGTTTTTGAAAGACACATATTTTTGTTGGTTGTCAGTGTTCAGCGGGATTAGGTTAGAATATGATAGACTTGATAGCAAAACGACATGATTATCACCATCGCCGTCGCAACGTTACGACCAGGGCCAGATTAAACCCTGTCAGGGCCCCTAGACAATTCTCGGGGCCCTTTTCATTTACCTACATTTGTCTAACGTTATTTTTTTTCTATTACACAAACCGGTTTAAAAAAAATCGTTTGAGAAAACGCTTTTGTTTCTTTGTACATGCACGTGAATGTAGATGATAGTAGATGCGGGACCCCTAAGCAGTTGCCTATAGGCCGACCGTTTAACTCGCGTATCGCCTATCGCCAAGATTCTGACTCCTCAAGCTGCACAGACAGTGATGTTGATTCAAGCGATATGGATATTAGCGACGAATAGTCTTACATTACTTTTATCTGTGGTTAAATAGTTCTTTATGAGATTTAATTAATGTTTTATGACTTTGTACCTCAGATGGCGATACGCGAGTTAAACGGTCGGCCTATAATTCGCCTTATGAATAATTCGGCCCTGGTTACGAGAAATCGTCGTGCTTTAAGATACTTTCTATACCCTCTGTATAAGTACAAGAACTTCAAATATGATTTGTTTTCTTATTAGAAAAGAATTATTATGTACTCTCTCAAAACGCAAAACCCTCGAAGCAAGATTGGGGTAAACATTAAAACAATGAGATTCTATAATATACAAAAAATAATTAAACAATTACAATAATTTCGTTTTGTGAACTATATTAGCTGTGACATAGTTTATTAGATGTATTTTAAATACTATATCATTATTATGAGCGTAAAATATACTATGCAATACTATTTATAAACAACTTATTAATGGTAGAACAAAAACCTAATAAAATGAGCACTGTTTAAAATATGAACCTGCATAACTAATAATAAAAAGTTCACGAGGCGTAAACTAAACTTGAGTAACTTCAGAGTGATTCGTTCCAGGAACTGCTCACCGACATGGAACCAAATGAACTCGATCCTCACCACAGTTGAACATTTCCAAGTTCACTCACTGAAGTTCACTGACGTAAATTGCTCGGTAATACTCAAACTGTTATTTTGTAACAAGGATATTACATCCTCCCTTCATCCTTTCCACCTTCCATCATTTCTGAATTATAAATCTTTCTAAATTATAATCTTTTCAGATATTGATCACTGAGGCAATCAATTTAACTTTGAACATAACGGGACGCTGGAACTCGTGTCGTTAATTATTTTCGCAAAAGTATTAACGTTAATTAATCTAAAAAGTGATTCGTTATTTCTTCAACTGCAATTTTCAATCAATCACGGGAACTGAGGAACGAATTAAATGAACTAGTTTTGATGGTCTCACCGAACGAGACGTGATGAGTCAGTTCCATACAGTGAACGACAATGCGTAAGGTAGATTTGTATTTGAGCATGTAAATGAGTTCAAGCGGGATACCAGAACTAGAGTACAGAAATGGACTAGCTACAAGGGCGGCTGTCAGTCCGAATTTTGTCTACCCACCCAAGGGTAGGAGGGTAGAAGAGGTTGGGGCTAGCTCCCTGCTATGATGGGACAAATATACATGCATTCATTGTATACACATGAAAGACACAATAATATAGTTAGAACTTACAATGTGTAGATACACCTACTTATAATAACCTTTTAAGTCAAAACTGAAGTCTTGGGAGTATTTAATATCTTGCTAGGAGCTGTCATAAAACTTATAAATACGTAGCTGAGTTTACGCCTCGTGAACTACTTATGTTAGGAATCTCGTAAGGAAAAATAATTTCGTAATAAAATGAAATTATATACAAAATGTATGTAACGCGCCTATTTATTCTGTCGCCATCTCCATTTCACTGAGCATACCTGAAAAAAAATGATTTATAGTAAAATAAATAGTTGATAAAACTATACAAAGGATTTCGAGATTATCGCGATTTATTTTAGTTTTTAAAGTTAATCTAAAGTAACCCTATTTCTTTGTAAAAGCCTAATCATACCAGCGGTTAGCGAGAACGAATACGTCGCGGGCGCACAACGAACACTGCGGATGCGCAGCGGAAACGAACAACGTCCTCGTCACATATTGTCATTGTGCGTGCCTTGGTCTAACGGCCTTATTCATAAAAATTCTTATAAGACTCTTTAGTTAAAATGGACTTTGTCTCTATCTTACTAGTATAAATGTCAATATGACAGACAAAGACAAACGAATTATAAACATATTTTAGCTATAATGAGCTTTTAAGACGTTTATGAATACGGGGGTTAATGTTTATCTGTAGCAGTAAAATATTAACCCTCCTGCCTTATCTCAATAATCGTAAGAGTTGCGAGTTTAGTTCTGAACACACCGTGGCCAGGTGTATGCTGGAGATATTATGTAGGGTTGACTTCTACAAAACCTTAGTTGATACTTACATAGAATCCGAGCGCCTAGCACCTCGTCTCGTAGAGTCCCGAGCGGCCGATGTACCGCACCCATTTGATCACATCGTGGTCAGAGTAGTTCAGCTTAGGTTCGAACACTTTCAAGTACCGAACCTGATAAAAAAAAAACAGAAAGAATGTACGTATACAGAAAAACTTGGAGAATAAACTTTAACAAATTTAAAAAAACACGTTTGTTTTATTATGATAGGTCTTAGTACTAAAGAATGAAGTAATCGCTAGTGAAAGATACTAAAAGTACTGTCACCCTCTCGCCGCCGAATCAATTGTGAGGTCAGTGACCCCGCAGTGCGATTTCATCGATTTTATTACAAATAGATCGCCTATAATTTGCTGATTTTATGTCTAATACAAAATCACATTGGGCAACTAATCGAAATGTGCTCCGCATATATCCATGGGATGTCCGAAAGGTCAATAGAGTTGCAGCCATTTAATTAAATTCGTTATTAACGATACCTTGAACCCAGAAGGTGCGAACGGCACTTCGAAGCCCATGGAGATGGGAGGGCGAGTCCACTTTTTCTTAGTGTCAGTCTCCAGGAGCTCAATCTCAGTAGACAGTTGAGTCTCTTTCATACCGGCCATACGTTTGATCCTGACAAGAAATTATTGTTAGTAGACCTCGAAAAAAATGTCTACATCTATTATACTAATAGTAATACTTTTTTTGTAATAAATTATACAAAAATTACTTAATTAATCAAAACAAATCTGTCACTATTAGGATAAGAGCTGTCAGTTAAAATATATAGGCCGACCGTTTAACTCGTGTATCGCCATCTGAGGTACAAAGTCATAAAATATTAATTAAATCTATTAAAGAACTATTTAACCACAGATAAAAGTAATGTAAGACTATTCGTCACTAATATCCATATCGCTTGAATCATCATCACTGTCTGTGCAGCTTGAGGAGTCTGAATCTTGGCGATAGGCGTTACGCGAGTTAAATGTTTGGCCTATAGCTTGCAGATTCAATCCGTGAACATGTTAATGTGAATTGTTTCTAAATGTGAAAGGAACCATTGCAAGGAAATGTGACATCCATCAACACTTGGCCAGCATGTGGCCTACTCTCTTAAGATTGTTGAAAGAAAACTCATGGCTAGCTCAGGGACACTAAGGACACTCTTACTTTTGCTTAATATTACAGTTAGATACATATAACATTTATACTATAGAAAATACTTAGAAAACACATATTAGAACAAACAACTATGGAACCGTACACCAGTTCAACCCTTTTTAGCGTTCCACTGCTGGAAAGGGGTCTTCTCTCAACTATCTTCCAAGTTGAGAGAGTTTAGGCCCTAATCCACACACGCTGACCAAGCGCGGATCTGTGGATATCGCATGTCATCGAATGATTACTTTTAGGCATAGTTTCATCACAACATTTTTCTTCACCGATATCGAGCAGCAACAACACACAAAAATGTGTGAGCAATACCGGGAATCTAACCCGTGACCTTGAATTTCAGGCAGATACACGAAATATGTAAATAAAATCATACTAACTTCCACACAATAGCATTCTCAGACGCCTTATACTTCGCTTTCCCCTTCAAACAGATCAGTTGCACTCCACTAGTGTTCAACGGAGTAGGTATCTTGATCTCTATCTTCTGTCCCAAGAGTGAAGGCTTAAAGTTACTCTTGAGGACTACCTTCACTTCCATCTTAGTTCTGCCTACCTCACGGACGAGCGGGATCACGCGAAATGGTAGAGATATATCTTTGGTTGTACGGTATCTACAACAAACAAATTTAGCCATACTATGCGTTTCAAATAAGAATAAGAGTGAAAATTCGCCATCTTAGAACGGAATGCGCAGCAACTTCACATTTTTAGTACGGTGGGCAAAACCGTTTGTTTGAAAAAATAATCACATCCAGATGAAAATTTCAAAATAAATCCATGTATCTTATCGCGATTTGAGTAAGATTTATTTAGACTCTAATATTTAGGTAAAACATATTTTGTTAACTTCGGACAAAAAAAGCGCTGTTATAAGATATCTGTTTCTGCATATTTGTGAACAAATTTCTGTGCTAGCGCGTAGATTAGGTAGGTAGCTAAATACTTCTCTACATAAATACTTCTCTCACTTTTTCATACATTTTAACATAATATTATTAATGTGATTTATGCTGACGTTACTTTTTTTGTTTTTGATATAAAGTTAGCCGCGAGCCCAGACCACTAAATTATTGTACTCTGAACAGAACTATTTACTAAAACATTTGGAAGTTTTGTAAGGTGGTATGTAATGGGAGATAAAGTAAGCAAAGTAAACATATTTAATGACAATAAAAGTACAATTTTTATTTCAAAAAAATATTGTGACAGGTATTATTCTTTATCTTGTTATAATGTTCGTTGCTTTTCTATGAAAATCTCAAAAGATAAGCAAAGATAGGCTTGCTCTTAACATAACTCGCCTGTTAGAGTAACTACTCTGCCGTCGTAAAGTAAAAGGGCACATCCGACATTTTCTTTCGTAACTAAGTTATTAACATAGCTGGAATCATTAAAAGATACTGATTCCTTGAAATAAAACTACTTTTTAACGGATTTTATCGCAGTTTATTTTAGATTTTAGATCCCGACGTTTCATAGTCTTTTCAGACTTCATGTACACAGGTGGACTGAGGTATTTGACGTCCAAAAATATTAATCACAATTATTACTGACTACCTCCAAACATTAATATTTAAGTTGTGTTCCGATTTAAGCAAACTAAGCTCACAGTGTCTTGAATGCTGAGTTGATTTTGCTTGGGTTTTGATACAAATAAATTAAGCACTGGGTCCCAAGCTGGTGGTATATTCCAACCATATTCTCTGTTTTTTTTTAATTTTAATTAGGATGTTTTTTAATTTCAATAGCTTCGCGGATCATAAAAGTAGTTTTATTTCAATGTGTGATATCCGCGTAAGTAACGAAAAAAATTGTAAGATTTGCCCGTTTTCCTTATGACAGCAGCACTGTACTTGGACTACTGAGCAAGCAGTACTGTAGTCCCTCGTAACTTTGTATTACTAGAACACTGACCTCATAAGCTCAAACTCTCCATCGGGTGGTATGAAGGAAATCGAGTGCTCCGTTTCAAACTTGCTAAGTTTCACACATTGATGGAACTGGCAGTCGTCAATCACAACTACAGGTTTACCGGAACGGGCCGGGTCACTGTCCGTGTTGCCGGATATACCACCTGGTGAAAAATAAAGATACACAATTGGTTAAAGATTAGGGCCGTTTTACATCAGAGCAGCGGTGACGCAGCGGTACGGGCCTCGCCTTAGAAAAATAAGGTCGCGGGTTCGAATCCTGGTCGTGCCCACCCATCTTTGAGTGAATTGTTTCATCTCCGCTGCTCAATATCGGTGAAGGAAAACATCGTGAAGAAACCGGCATGTCTAAGAACTAATCATTCGAGGACATGTGACATCCACCGACCCGCACTTGGTCAGCGTGTGTGGATTAAGGCCTTAACTCTCTCAACTCATAAGATAGTTGATAGAAGACCCGTGCCCAGCGGTGGGCCACTATAAAGGGTTGAAGTGAGTGAAGTGACATCAGACAAGCAAATGCTCCTTCTATCCCCTCTCTGTCAAATTCTAAATAGATGTAGATAATTCCTAACATGTTCTATGCTTGCATAGGATCTATGGAATATTCTAAGCTCACTCTTGAAGTAAATTGCCATAAAGCACACAAACAGTAGTTTAGAACGTTCTCACTTGTTCAAACATGGAAATAGCATTGGCAAGAATGATAATATTATTAATAATAATATTATAGGACATTAACACACACGGTTATCTGGTCCCAAGCTAAGCAGAGCTTGTTGTTGTGCTTGTTATGGAAACCAAATAACTGGTATATACTATACATATACTAGTTTATTACATCCAGATTCGAGACAATCAGACGTGTTCATCACACAAATGTCTGTCTCAGGTGGGTTTCGAACTCACGAACCAACGTAAGCAAGTATCTTACCGAACACGCCACCGGTTCGTCAAAGCTTGACCATACGTTTGGCTGATCTAAATTTCTGTGTAAGATTCCTAATAATATTTTATTTTTATAACGGATTTCATTCTTGCTTGATAAAATTTGGGTGGTTTACACAAGATCAAGAAAGAATAATCTTGTTCTAGCACTAGCTATTGTAAAATAGGTCAGTCGACATAAAAGGCTACCTCTTACGCCATTTAATAAATTCTAATATTTACGGTTCACAACAAGATTTGAACTGCCTCAAATAGGATCATATTAATTGACTTCCTCAGGTCTTAATTGAACCAGAGGAAGTCAATTAATATGAGAAAACTTACAATAACAGTAGGATACATACCATTACCTTTGCCTTTAGTTTCCATAACAATTTTATCGTTGATACCAAACTTGCACTCCGGCATGCCAGACAGGTACGACTTCATAACTACTTTGCCAGCCACGTGAGCAGACAACACTTGACCTGTCAGCAAAAATGTATTTTAAAATGCTATAAAGTCTTAAGGTAGAGCGGCTAAAGTGGGCAAGAGCCCAAATGACAAAGAACTGCCTTTTTTATTTGACTGCTTAACTGCATAACCGCATTCATGAATTATTACCATACGCCAAGAAGTTAGCTTCAAATAAAATTTGACCATAACAGGTCCTATTAAGCTTCGATTATGTATTTTAACAGTATTTAATTTGTTAAACATGTTTAGTAACAAACCTATGTTGAAATAGGTGCATGCATCGGTCTCTTAATTTTTTTTACATGACACAATGGGTGCCTTTGGCCATGAATCTGTTAAGCCATATACAGGAAAATAGAAGTCAGGCTAAACCAATATCAAGTCAGGAGTCTTAACAGACTTTTTCCAATTTAAGAGAACTGTCATTATACTCTTGCAAATGTTTATAATAAATGACTTTAGTATATCAGAGTTTAACTTTTGTAAATAAGTAAAATTATTTATACTGTCCAAAACGAGGCTAATAGTAAATTACCTTGTGGGGACATCAACAAGTTAACATACTCCAGTACATCTAGGAATAGTTCATTGCGTCTGTACTTGATGCCTTCGCGGCGCCAGCCGATCTGTCCAGTCACCTACAATGATTAAAGGAACATTAGAATATATCAATAATATCAAAAATGCAAATGTATACAACGAAAATAAGACCAATCCCGCCACAAGAAACACACAATAAAAACAAACAGGTTGTCAGTTCCAAAATGGATGTCTATAGATAAACTCTTTGACAAACAGTGTTGATTGACAAATTATGATCCAGTCATGTTGCAAAAAGATACCAATATGAAGCTATAAATGGACATAAGTTTGATAGGCTGTACTGTATCTTGACAAACACAGCCCAAATAAATAGGATGACTAGGTGTACTGACTGCAGTACAGCCATTTCTGTTTACATTGTCACTTACCAGGTAAAACTGTGTAGAACCTAGTTCTTACCTGTGAAGTGATTTGAGCCTGTTCTTCTTTGGAAGCTGATTTAATACCCTGTTGGGTGATGAATGTCTTGAGAACACCAGTGTCTGAGTTCTGCGGGTAGCCAAAGTCCAGGATTTCTGTAAAAACAGTTACAAATAATGGTGTTGGAATGTGCCACAAATCTTGATGTGAATAGTTTCTGTTTAATTTCCGAAACCAGCATGCCTGTGAACTAACCACTTAGAGAATCAGCACTATGCCCGGTGTTAAAAGTCTCCTTTTTTAAGACTTTTGTAGCAAATTACCACAAATCTAAGAAGCAAAGTAAACAGTTCTGTTGTGGTTGTTAAAAGTGAGCTATGGACTATAATTTTACCTTATTTTATTAAACTTACATAATATATTAATATAAATTATAATGAGTATGTGTCCCTCATAAAAATTGCCTTCACTTTAATTAATAAGAAAATCTATTATACACTGAAGTACTAGGCATATAGTATATACTCAAAAATATACTGCAATAATTTACCATCAAGCAACTCGTAGATAAGGACAAAGTTGTTCTTGATATTTTCTTCAGAGATCTTGCCAAAATATGACTGCATCACATCAATAATCTTAAGCAGGAACTCAAACACCATCGCTGCATTGACATTCTGCTTGGTCACTGCTGCTATCCAGATGTTAGCTCGCTGGGAAGGTCAGAAGGAAATAGATTGACTAGATAGGTAAGCTGAGCTGACTAAGCTGGGTCAATTAACAAAAACATTCACCTCACATCACTAGGAAAATTGGCTGTTTTTCATTATTCATGCAAAGTAAGACTGCAATTTACGTACCTTAATATGGAAGAATGAGGTCCTGGCGATGTTGGTGACGGGTGAGCGGACTTGCTGCCGCGCATGGATGACGTTCACGCGGAAGGCATCAACAGCATTCCGGCCTATATCATCGCGGTACACCCGCGAGATTAGGACTTCGCCTTTGTGATTGTACACGAATAGGCCCCCGATCATGATGAATTAGGCCTGAGAAAAGAACACATTTGACACACCGCCCCGTGTTTTGTGACCAAGGATTTTTCTGTCTACCCTCACAAAATATACTTACTGCAAGCTAGGCTAAAAAACTTTTGGGTCAAAATGAATCGAATTTATGTTTAGTAAAGAATCAATAGAACAGGATACGCCAATAAAACATGACTGATTGACAAATTACGTGGGGAATAAGTTATCAATTAACTTACCGGAGAAACTTCAGTCAGAAGCATCCGTTAGTGTAATTTGTTTAATCGGAATCAGCCTATGATATTGAATAATCTCATTTTCTGGAATCCGTCGGTAAAATTATGACGAGACGATACCGCCCCCAAAATGAGATGTAATCGAACGAAATGAAACGTCAGTCCGGCCGTCAAAATGCCACGAAACGTCATTTTACAGAATACAACAGATTAAAAATTAATATTTATTGGTGCTTACAACATCAAAGTAGTGATGCTCTATTTTGGTTAAAGTAGATTCTTACGGTTTTATAGAAAACCGTAAATATAACGTTTTATTTTAACACTTAGAAGCTTAGAAAAACAATGAGGACGCACAGAATGAAAAGTTCAAGCTCCTGAAGTTTTCAAGTTCTTCAACGAGCGTTTATATGATCTTTGCAAGTTCTATTATTTTAAGTAGCACAGACCAACAGAGACCACAAGAGTAGAAAATCAATGGAGGTGCGCACCACAGCGCCGCGCCGCCGCCGCCACTCAGAATAAAAAAAAATTGCTCCCTCCCTAGTTCTTCTCTAGGATCCTATCCTATCCTATCCTACTAATATTATAAATGCGAAAGTAAGTGTGTGTGTGTGAAGGTTTGTTACCACGTATCTCCATAACCGCTCAACCAATGTTAATGAACTTTGAAACGTAGGTAGTATATACCCTAGAATAGGACATAGGCTAATAATATTTCCAAAAATCATCCCCTAAGAGGGTTAAATAGAGGGGTGAAGTTTGTATGCAACTTTTTACTCCTTGGTCCTATTAATTTAAAATTCGGTACACATAAACCTTAAGACAAATAATGAGATACGGGTTTTTTATTTTTCCATAATTACCCCCATGGGGTGTGGAAAATGAGTTTTAATGGTAAAAATTAAAGTTTCTCTGGATCTGCATAGTCTCAAGTCCGATTCACTCCAAATTCGGCACACATAAACCCTAAAAGAAATCATGAAACACGTGTTTTTTATTTTTCCAAAACTACCCCCAGGAAGAGTGTAAAATGAGTTTTTTTGGAAATACTAAATATTGCAGAACTGTTTAGTCCTTGGTCCGATTCACTTCAAATTGGGTATACATAAAGCTTAAAACAAATAATGAGACACGTGTTTTTTATTTTTCCATTTTTTTTTATTTTTACCCTAATACTACGTGGGAGAAGCCTGCGAAATTAATCTGAGTGCGATTTTCTTCGAAGTTGATATCAATACTCTTTCGTGCTTTTGATTTAAATTACTCTTTATTTTGACACAATGACATGTTTGAATGCGATGATTAGAATTCGAAATTTAAATTTTATTTCTTCTTATAGGTATGGTCTAAGAGCCGTAGTATTTTTTCAGAAACACCTATTGATTTATGGATATACCTATGGGGGCTTGCCGATTTCAAAATGTTGCTTACACTCCTACACTACTGAACTAATTTTGTATGGAGATAGTTAGAGACCCGCTAAAGTATAGTTTTATCCGACTGCGAAAAAAGGGATTACTGGTCTAGCGCGATAACCGACATCCGCGGGCGAAGCCGCGGGCGGAAAACTAGTTAATAATAAACCCAATGGTGTATTGTAATAATGATTATATGATATGTATATTATTTATTACCATGGTCAGAAAACCTAGTTAGCTGCTAGGTACATATTCCGCCATTGTTTTCACATTCTAATAAACTTTCATTTTTTTATGAGTTAGTAATATGGAATTTACATTTAGTCACTCAAATGGTATTTAAAACAAACCATTGATATTTTAGTATTTTTGTATAGACCTATTGTTATCGACAAATGTAGGTAAATAATTACGAATTATACTGAATTTGATATGAAGAATTTATTTTTCTATTGTTTTTAGGTACATAAATAGGTACTACAGAAGAAAAAATCTTCAGATCTAATATATCAATATCATACATAGTCCAATTTTATTTGGTCTGAGAGTCCAATATTAATATTTACCATTACGCATACCTACATGTAAAATTTGTGCTTGCCTTAATTAATTTGACTATAATATAGCATTGTTTATGCATTCGTATTAAATAATGTAGTACTATTATTATTTTTAGCATTCCTCTACAATCACAATAGCAAAATATGCTTAATAATGTCACTTTTTATCAATCTATGGCTGGAATGTTTATTTTATTGACAAGAGCGACACACATTTTCAGTTTACGTTAGATCGTCGATTTCGTAGTACACAATTATTGCGTTTTATATGCTTTGCCGCGAAAATGTTGCGGTTAATTTTTTTTACTACGTATTGTGTTTTTTTGACGGCCAGCGTTAACTTTGGACCCGCTTATCCACCGACAAAAGGGGAAGTTTGGCCAAAACCACAACAGCAAGACACGGATATTACCTATTTCAGTTTATCACGAACTCCTTTACAATTTACTGTAAGTTAAACCAACTTATTTCTTGAAAACATTTATTTAATTACATATTATTATATGAGATTAGATAGGTGTGCTTCATTGACTTCATTGTTGAATTTATTGATTTTTTATGTCGTGCGCGGTGCGTGTTGTCTACCTGCTACTCTGACCTGTAAGAACCTTAATACGTTAACCATAAGTACATTAAAAAGGTTTAATTTAAATATTAATTTTTAAAACAATAACTACCTTAGATAGCATGCCTTTATCTCAGTATTTTGTCAGGCAGAAAAATTTAAACGGGTAAAATTAAAAAAAAAAACTATTTAAGTAAGTACAGGATGATTTTTAGGTCGTGAACTGAATTGTTTTTTAACCCCAGGCAAAATACTATTATTTCTGTCTCAGTAAATAATTGCTATGCTCCCTGTATACATAAATTTGAATTGGAATATTTATATCTAATGTTATTCATTTATTTTTGTATTTTTTTAATCATTTTAAGGTCATCTTACATTATAAATTATAATCTACAATCTCTTTGAAAACAAAAACCAACTTTGCCACTTATGACATTGTCTATATAAGAAACTAGCGGACCCCGCAGACGTCGTCCTGCCCGGTAAAACAGTGCCATCTACCGGGTCCGAAAATAAATTACGACCGACACTCAGACCTACCGAACACAGATATAAGAATTCATAAAAATCGGTCAAGCCGTTTAGGAGGAGTTTTTTTCTCTGCTTAAGAACCATCCTCGTACTTCAAGGATATTATAAAAATATTCTAAAAAAAAGAATTATCGAAATCGGTTCAGCCGATTTTGAGTTATGCGCTTACCAACACATTTTGCGATTCATTTTTATATTAAAGTTAAGTATATTAAAAACCGGTCAAGTGCGATGGGACCCGCACGTAAAGAGTTCCGTACCATTTTTAACCCCCGACGCAATAACGATGGGATGTTATAAGTGTAACGTGTCCGTCTGTGGCATCGTAGTTCCCGAACGGATGAACTGCTTTTAATTTTACTTTTTTGTTTGTATACCTTGGCAAACCTTGATTTTGGACATCTGGAACTGCGTTATTGACTAAATTTGCGTACCGTAGGTAAAAGCGGGGAGAATGTATGCATCTATCTATGAGCTTTTTCTTCAAGGAGAGTGGGAAGTCAGGGCTCCTCAGTAGATACCCCTTGCCCCAATAGCTTCTTCAGGCATTTTCAGTTCGCCGTGCGATCTCCTTATCTTGTCTGGAATTGAAAAAAACTATCTGGTCAAGGTATATGTAATCATCTAGGTACGTAAAGAAATTCATCCTCGTCAAGTGTGACCTTGGTCTTAACATTACTGGTCATGAGCATAGTTTTGGTTCGGTTCATTTTTAGTCCAATTTCAAGGCTTGCGTTGCTTAGGTCTTGAAGCATCGACCGTAGGTCGTTGGCTGAAGAGGAGAAGAGAACTGTGTCGTCGGCAAACCGCACTCCGTTAATGTCGATTCTTCTTCCCTCCCAGACCTCCACTAGCTTCTTGTATACCTCTTTTAGGGTGCTGGGAAACAATTTTGGAGATAGCGGATCTCCTTTTGTTACACCTTTGAGTATTTTAAAGATTGTGCTAGTTGTCTCCAAGGCAATTGAAGCTGTGCTTTTTTTGTAGATGTTCTGTATTAGATGTATCTATGGGGTTGTATATTTTAAATTTTCTCGCTCCTATTATAGACGGGATTAATCATAGCCGACAAAAAGTGGGTGATATTAAAATTTACCGTTGCCTATACCTTCGAGTAATACAGATGTGAGCGCTATGTATGAATTTATTTATTTATTTATAGGACTTATTTATTGTTTGCTCCAAGACCACGAAATCAATGTATCCCTTACTTACAAACCGTTATAAATTATTATACCTAAGAAAGCGATTGTCAAAGTTTCAATTTTTCGCCCTTTTCGTTTTCCAATCAATCTCCTTTGTAGCAAAGTATTTATCAGTATTTAAGTAATTATGTATCTTTACTTATTACATTCGTCTGCATATAGTTTAAATAGCTAAAACATTGTCTTTTAAGCTTAAAACACAGGGCAACCTTATTCAGGAGAATTTGTTATAGTCTATCGGCCTTATTCATAAAAAAGTTATGACTCTAGTTAAAATGGACTTTCTCTCTTTGTTACTAGTGTAAATGTCAAGATGATAGACAAAGACAAACGAATTATACACGTATTTTAGCTATATTAAGCTTAAAATACGTTTATGAATACGGGGGTATCTATTTTGTAAAACCCTGTACATTTAAGTTGTTAAATTGTAACTATATACCTAACTGAATTAACATTTCAAACTTAATAATTTTGTTTTATTCTTCGACAGGCTGGCGCTTGACTACAACTTGCCTAATGTTAAGCAATGATATAGGCTAAGATGCAACGCACCAGCCCAATATACCGCTTCACTCAAAATTACGAATGATTATCGGTGAGAAGGTGGCACTGGAATGGGCCTCCTCTTAAGGAGGCTTTCTTAGTTAGAAACCTTAAAGGAGCAACAATTCCTTGTCACAAGACATCGCACCGGAACACGGCAAGGCCGCTTGGCGGTGTGGCTTTGCCTGGTTGGCTTTGCCACCAGTTGATTGTCACCTGATTTGCACCACCACGTGTGGGGATTCAATTAAAGGTGTACACCCATGGACGAATGTGACTCAGCCCCCAAAAATCATAAGCTATAGCTTTTCTTCTAGACACTTTGAAATCATATAACAGTGATAAAACATTCTTAGCACTCGTTTATAAAGGGGACATATGGTTTTGTCAACAGATAATAAATAACTTTTGCAAGACACTTAACGAGTCTATACAACGGTACTCTGATGTCCTTGAAAATATGCACAGACTCAAAAAACGGCAAACAAGGCGACAACAGCGCCAAAACGAAAGAATACACAATGCTAATAATAATTATGGTGGAAACATTATAGAATTACAAATTGCTCTGACATCACCATGCGAGGAATATCCTTATTTAAATATGGATGAACGGTGTAAGTTTAAGTATTTATTTTTTATTTTTAGGACATTAACACACACAGTCATCGTTCCAAGCTAAGCAGAGCTTGTGTTAAGGAAACCAGATAACTGGTATATACTTTAGTGCATCGCTGTGTAAAAGTAGACTAGACGAGCAGATTTAGGCTTCTATTAATATAATTATAAAATCTAAGTTATGTAAGAGAGCGTACCTATTGTGAAATTTCAGACTATCTAACAGATGCAAACGCTTGGAATTAAGTCGCTCTAATACAATTTACTAAACAAACATTAAGTAATAGATTTAAGTAACTACTTCATTTAAAAAAGAAAATCCTACTGAGTTTTTTGGCAGTTTTTCTTATTGCACGGTAGGAAAAGAAATTGGACTATTTTTATGTAGACTCGCGTCTCAAAAAAAATAAAACATGTTTTCATTTTCATTTCATTACTAGTCTAGGTGTTTTATTAAAGATCCATTTTTGAGATGTGAAAAATTTGTAGCAAAGCAACAACCTTTTAGTGTCATACAAGTAAACACTAGTCTTTTCTTAATTATATAAGGTAATAAAACTAATTTTTATAACGTGTCTTTTAAAAAAATCTAGTGACTAATGAATTAGCGTTGATAAAGCAGGTTAAAAAACATTAATTTGTGCTTTCAGATACCCTCAACGTAACCAGAACATCAACCCTCACCAGCAATTCCATTTGGGGCATACTCAGAGGCATGGAGACATTTGTACAATTATTTTATGTATCTGATGATTACTCGGTAAGTAAGATGTAGACAAAACTTAATAAAAAATAAAATTTTAATACACCGTAAATGATTTCAGGCTGCGGTCAGTCTAAGCTGAGAAACCACACTGAGGAGTTATTATACTATATATGGAATCACAAGGACACTCTATTCCTTTCATTAATCTGTTGTCCTAGGTGAACGACAAACGCGGCAATAAGACGCGACGCAAATATATAGTCGTGTGTTCTTGTGGCTTACATTTGCCTTAATCGGTGTCCGACAATACGAGCGTGAAGTGTTAGTCGCATCGTATTACATCGCGTCGTGTCGCTACGTATCGCGTCCAATCGCTCACCTACAGTCCATCAAATGTAAGAGGTACCGTTTGACGTTCCACTGTTTTCTATTAAATTAGCTTAATAGAGGCGTAATACACACTATTTTTATTAGATTTCCTGTAAAATAATTGAATTATGAAGCTATTTTTATTTTAAACATAACTTAAACAATTTTCGTACGAAAAATAAAATTCTAAATGTACTACGTTTAGAACTGTCAAACGGTACTTCTTAGATTTGATGGACTGTAGGACATTGGGTTCCAGTCTGGTGCAACAAAGGTTTTACGTTCATAGCGTTATCTCCATGCCTCGGAAAGCATGTTAAACCGTCCTCCTCGTTTTTGAAGTCTATATTGAAATAAAACACAAATTTCTCTGATTCCATACTCGGTATGCTTTTGATATTTCTAGATGGTGCTAATCAACGGTACCACTATCCTGGATTTCCCAAGATATGCTCACAGAGGTCTGTTAATCGACACCTCACGTCATTACATCCGCATGGGAAATATATTAAAGACTTTAGATGCTATGGCGATGAACAAACTGAATGTGTTACATTGGCACATTGTAGATGACCAAAGTTTTCCGTACCAAAGTGAAAAGTTTCCGGAATTGAGGTAAGCTTTTAATGATTGGAAACTTAAATCTAAGCTCTCCACGAGCTTAAAGAGATCTGTCTAGTTTTTTTTTTCGTAAGGACCGACCCAGTCCCGTCTGCCTGAAGGGTGTTTTATAGCTCACCTAAATTTTTCGGTGAAACTCAATACACGGCCATCTGTGCAAACTTAGCAAAGCTTGTACTATGGAAACCAGATAACTGGTAATATACTACCTACATATAATACTTTTATTTTGTAAATACATACTTGAATATAGATAATTACACAAGAGAAACAGATATGTTCATCACACAAGAGTTTGACTTGGGTGAAAATCGAACACACGACCTGCAGCGTGAAGAGCAATTGAGGGCTTCTCATGTATGGACTAACTTTGGCTTAAGATGTTGCCGGACAGCTTAATAGTTCCGGGGTATTTGCAGTCAATTCATTAACAATTTTGTACTTCATAATAAGCATTCTCCGATTTTGATCACCTTACAATATTTCTGAGGGGCTGAGTCACCTTTGTTCGTGGATATACACACCTTTAATTGAATTCCCACACGTGGTCCCTGGGTGGTGCAAATCAGGTGACAATCAACTGGAGGTAGGCTTCGGCCGTGGTTAGTGACCACCCACCAGACAAAGCTGCACCGCCAAGCGGCCTTGCCGTGTTCCGGTGCGATGTCTGGTGACACCATGCAGTGAAGGTGGGTCGGAATTGTTGCTCCTTTAAGGTTTCCAACCATATGAATGCTCATTCATGGTTACCTTCTCACCCAAAATCATTCGTAATTACGAGTGAATCGGTCTACTGGCTTGGCGCGTTTTATCGTAGACTACATTATAGCTTAACATCAGGTATGTTGTGATTAAGCTCCAGCTTATCTCAGAATAAAAAAAATACATTGCCTTCATCTTTACTTGGAAGCGCCGTATATTTTTTTAAGTTAATAATACTTTTAGTGAGATGGGAGCTTACCATCCTTCTATGGTTTACACGAAAAAGAACATTATCAAAATTATTAATTATGCAAGAGACAGAGGTATCAGGGTACTGCCAGAATTTGATGTACCTGGTGAGTTTATTGGTTTTATCTAATAATTTTGTTACCTTTTAAAGAACGAAATAATTTACTTTTATGTTTATTTAAATAGAGCAGCGGTGGCGCAGTGGTACGCGCCTCGCCTTAGAAATATAGGGTCGCGGGTTCGAATCCCAGTCGTGCCCACACATCTTTGTGTGAATTGTTTCATCGCCGCTGCTCAATATCGGTGAAGGAAAACATCGTGAGGAAACCGGCATGTCTAAGAACTAATCATTCGAGGACATGTGACATCCACCAACCCGCACTTGGCCAGCGGGCTTACCATCCAATGTAGATTAAGGCCTCAAATCTCTCAACTTGTAGTAAGATACAGATTATTACAGATTACAGATTAGATTACAGATTTTATACACGCTTCTGGCTTGATTATCTATATTTCCCCGACTGCCCCAGAAGAGTTCTTTTCCGCAAGTATCTGTCTGAATACTTTACCTACATGTTAAATTTCTCTATTTCGTTATATCATTTAGTGCCTCGAATTCTCTTGTTTCTAACTAGATAATTCTCTTTCTCAAGAGAAACTCTTCAATCAGTCTCAAGAGAATCTCTTGTTAGGGAAACGGTGGATCTTCGCCGCAAAATAACTCTTTTGCGGTTGGGTTTTTTTTATTATTTTAAATTATTGTTTACCATGTCATCAAGAAAACAAGTTTATCAAAACATTGCAAGTTCTTAGTAAATACTTATTGAGTATCGTTGAACTGATAACTGTTGACCGACATTTCGAGATAATAACGAGTTGCGATTATAGTAAGTGGAAACTTGCTTTGTCTGTAACCTCTAATCTCTTTAAAATAGGCATAGTACCTTGATTGTATTCACTCGTTTAAGTTAAAAAAAATAGCAATTTTTTTCTTGGACATATTGTTTTGGTAAACATTAATATAAAGTCTTACCAATGTTTCCCAACATTGGAGATTCAAGGTTTCATCTAGGGGTCTGTGCAACAAACTGTAAGATACGCATATTCTATACGCCCTAGGCCGGTTTTGATACATATTACAGAATTTCATGTAGTTCAGTCTTAATCATCTTGTTCAATTTTCGCACAGGCCACACCAGATCTTGGGGTGAAGCGTACCCAAATTTATTAGCAAAATGCTACAAACCTGACGTCGAATATGGACCTATGAACCCGATCAACAACGCCACTTACAAATTCATCAGAGATTTGTTTATAGAAGTACAGGGAATCTTTCCTGACCGTTACATTCATCTTGGTGGTGACGAAGTAGATTTTAGTTGCTGGTGAGTAGACATTCTCAAACAAGAAGGATCTACAAGTTTAGGTGCAACCATTTTCTTTTTATACGAATTTATCTCTTAGGCAGCTGTGTATTCATGTGAGTGTCTTTTCAAATAGCTCATCGAAATTTAATTATGGTGTACTAGGCATCATTTATCATTAAAGTTTTTTAGCCAAAATTTTTATGATATATTTGGACTCTTAATTGTGATAGAGATAGAGATAGATTCATTTATTGCCAAAACTGTGTACATTGAGACGTTGAGTATACCTACATAAAAGTAACATCGGGCAGGCAATAACATTTGAAATACAGAAATCAATTGCTCATAATAAAGCAAGATACCTACAATAGTTTATTTAAAATCAAAGAACTTTTTCAAATTATAAAAGACGTTATTTAATAATTATGTGATACTTACTATTAGTTAGGTACATAGAAAAAGAACATCCAGATTTTTCCAGATTGTTTAAATCCAATACAATTAATGAAGGGGAATTTATGTGTTCTCGGTATTTCAGGTTAAGCAATCCTGATTTGGTAAAGTATATGCAGGAACACCATATGGACACAGCGAAATTGTTTGCCTTCTTCATGGGCAACGTGATTCCCTTGTTAGGACAGAACTCAAATGCTATTGTGTGGCAGGTTTGCACTAACTTAGCTATTTCTCCGGTTGACGTATCTACGAAGTATGCTAATGCAATGCTAATGTCACGTTCTTGGTAACAGAGATTGGGCGCAGTCACACCAACAACCCTCAAATAGCGTTGAAAAAAGTCTCAACGGCATGGATTTTGACTGCAACCCCAGAGTCAACTTTATTGTTAACGTAGGCGTAAAAGATAGGTAGCGTGTTAGTCTCTATCTCTTGTAGTCTCGGGTTCAGAACCAGTGCCGGATCAATTAACTGGTAGGATATTTCGAGTAAAATTTTTTGCTGTTCGCTGTCAGATAGTTGGTAGTGTCCCCAATTTGTTACCGAGAACGCTACCTTAGCACTGATTAACATATACAACATACCTATAAGTACCTACAAGTATATTCTTTGCATCAGATGACAATGCCAGGATTATTGGTGTTAATCCTGAAGTGAGAGCGACCGGCTAGCAATTCGCTTGCATAGTTAACATAACATAACGAGACATGTACTGGCACTGTCTGTCTCTTTCTATTTATCCATGGGCGATAGAGATGGACAGTGGTAACAACATTTTTTCTTATGGATGTTTCGCCTCGGCCAGTGAAAAACTATCGACTAGAACTTTTATCATTTATTTTTAGTTATATTTTGCAGGAAGTCTTTGATGAACATGTTCCGTTACCAACTAATACTATCGTTCAAACATGGAAGAATGAAGGGGGATATGAAATGACAAAGGTAGGTCTCACTAGGAACTGTCTAAAGATTTATGTTGACTTTGTCCTAGAACTTTCTGTCTTCCTTAATAAGAGTTTTCACAAGTCACAAGTGTTTGGGTGGAAGAACCGTTTTTCCAAAAATATGTTTTTACATAACTTAATAATATAATATTGCTATATTTATAGTTCATTTTTGAATTTATGTACCAGTCATTGGATCTCAAAGTTTTAATCAAGGTCCCATTTATAAATAATGTAAACGGATGGACTGACGCAAAAACCTACGGACTGGTAGACATCAGACATATATATTTTTATCATAACGGGCAATTAACGCGCTCACCTTTAATTTGGCTTTACGTTTCGACACGGGTTGCACCGGTAGTGGTCGCAAACAGACTGATCCAGCGAAAGAGCTCCGTTGATGACGGCGGCCGTAGAACATTTTCTCTAACTACCGTCACATGTAATATAATTTAACTATTGTTAGGGAGCCTACACACTACACTCGCTATGTCCGAATTTTCGATCTTCAAATAGCGAGGTCGAGTTAACTCTAAAACTGGATTCCACGCCGAGGATAGTTTTTTTATTTTTTTTCGTTTGTTTTTTTGTTTGTTTGTTTTTTTTAAAGTGAGCACGTTAATTGCCCGTTATGATAAATAACTATAAATATTCAATAATGCAACGCGAAAGTTTAAGTATATGGTAGACATCAGGTCGAACAGAGTGAATATATAAAACCAAATTGGCATTTTACCGGTACGATATGAATATTCGTTTACAAAATAATAGGTACTATCAATGAATACAGGTCCTGCGAGCTGGTTACAAGACTATTTACTCAGCGTCATGGTACTTGGATCATCTATCAAGCGGTGGTGATTGGACAAATTATTACGATGCTGATCCTCGTCAAATGATTACCGATTCCAGTTTTGATCTGAATAATATTTTAGGTGGTGAAGCTTGTATGTGGGGAGAGGTGGTCGATGACACAAATTTTTTGAATAGGTTAGTACTTTTTCTTTCATCATTGTCATCATTTGCTAGACACAGTCCATGGTGAATGTCCTACTGTCTTTAATCCATTGAGCACATAATTACCAATTTCTTTGTGACCGATGGACGATGGTCGAGCAATATCTGAGACACTAACCCATGTAGTCAATATTTTGGTCGGGCGCTAGTTTCGTGGTTTCGCGATGAGTACCTAAGATCGAAGACGTAACAAATATATAGCAAGTGAATTGTATTATTTTACAAGACTGCACATTTTATTCTGTTTCTAATAATTATTCTTCTTTAGCAGCTCATGATATTTAACATTATCGATAAACCGGTTTCAAATTTGGGACTGCTTAAAATCTATAGCATTGTAATTTGAACATTTGTTACGACCGCCACTTGTGCGGTATCACGTATGTGTGTATTGCTGTTAACTGGAATTTAATTGCTACAAATTAGCCTATTATCATAAGTACCTGGATATCCGAGTTTTGCTCCTGATATTTTTGATTCTTAACATTATTATTATTATTTATATAAATGTTCTATGCGAAATTAATCTAGCCTGAAATAAATGAATAAAATAAAAAAAAATATTGCTTCCGAAACCCCCTGCATACTCAATTTCATTAAATCGTTGTAGCTGTTTACAAAATTCTGATTATTATATCTATAGGATTGCTTGTAGATAGATGAAACTATTCTGCCCACCAGACACTAAAGTGCTGTAATAGGCCTTAGATGATCTTTCGTTTATTAGTCATTCTGAAAGTGGATTTCATAAGGTTTCTGCTGAATTAACTAATTGTTTTCTCGGACAATTTAGGTGGTTTTTATTTACAGTTTTACTCTTTTATATCAAATTCTTAACTTTAAATGGCGTTTGCTCGCAATCGTTATTTAGCGGTTACTGCACTTTACTGTCTGGTGGGAACGTTATCACTTTATTCTTTCCAATGGGCTCTCACCTAACTTCAACCCCTTTTAATGTCCCACCGCTGGCCACGGGTCTTTTCTTAGCTATCTTACGAGTAGGAAGAGTTTAGGCCTTCATCCACACACGCTGGCCAAGCGCGGGTTGGTGGATGTCACATTTCTACGAATGTTTATTTCTTAGACATGCTTTGCCTTCCTTCAATGGGCTTTCAATAATCTAAATTTCTAGGGTGTGGCCTCGAGCTAGTGCGACCGCAGAAAAGCTTTGGAGCTCCAACTATTTGCGAAGATACGAGCCTATACCTATTGAAGTCTTTGAGCGGTTAGAAGAGCATACTTGTCGTATGGTGCGAAGAGGTATACCAGCTCAGCCACCAAACGGGCCAGGCTTCTGCGTTAGTGCATAGGGAAACCCAGCGTTAGACCAAGGGGCCCTTTGTTAATTTAGGTGTCCCTTGAATTTCTACTAGTAAGTGACAAGTAAACCAAAAGTCATCGGAAATAGGTAGGTATATTATATTAATTCCTTAATCCAGTAGGGACAGGATATCTCGTCAGAATTATCTCGATTCATCAATGCAGAATTGTTTAACTATTTCTATTCAAGTACATAACTTTGTTAATAATATATGTTTCATAAATAAAAAAGCATAAATAATTAAATTGAGTTTCATTTCGTGATAAGGTAATCTTATAAATCGATTCACGTATTTTAACGATCTCTTTAAAGCGTATAATTAAAGTCTCAACCATGGTATCTAATCATTGATCATTTTTAATTAGTTAGAAGTATATGTACTTTAAAGTAATAATAAGGCATAGTATGTTTGAAAACTTATGTCTTGAAAAAATGTAAACTGGTCATTTTCTATGTAACTACTTTTACCTAGGCATACCGCAGGGTGCTACTGTGTGCCCTTTATTTATTATGGCTTGACTTACACATGCTCATATAATTTTCTCTACCTTTGATTTGTGGAAGCTCTTGGTCTTTTGCTAAATCTATCTTCATCTTCACTAACAAAAATGAATAGCCTCGAATATGAATTGTAGGTGGAATACGTATGTAAGTACTCGTATTTTTAAATTACCCCTAGTTTTCACTGCACAAAAACACATGTTGCAAGCACTATTTATCTCTGTCGTTTAGAGATGAGTAGAAAGAGATCAGAGTATGCTTGTAAATGTTTTGTTGTGCAGTGAAAACGCCCAGTTTGACTTAACTTCAACTTGTCTACGCTTATTAAACAATAATAATTTATCAGTCTGAATATGGGTAAATACCGATTTACTTGTGATTCCAAGTGATTTTCGATGATATGGTGGTAGAGGAAGCCATATGGAGCTCAAATGGACCCCCAGTCCATATGAGCTCCATATGGCTTGACCACGAAAAAAAAATATTTTTATCCAACTTCATCGTGTCTTCAGACACCGCACAGGAACAAGACCGCCTAGTGGAGTGGCTTTTTCTAGTGGAGCGAACCAACCACATCCAAAATCTAGCAGTTTATGGGGACTCAGATTGAAGGTGACGCCCCAAATTAAATCGATACTTCCAAATGACAACTAAATTGAATAACGACAGTTGAATAATAATATGGTTTAATTAAAAAATAATGCTCATTAAAATACAATTCCTACGCAAAAGACACATCTAAAATTTTAGCATAAAACACATACTTATCAACAGGTCAGCTAGTAATTCTATGGAATCAAATGAAAATAATTTTTATTATTTTTTTAAGCCGCGAGTCTCTTTAAAAATAGTCAGATTTCTTTTACTAACATCTACTACATTCTGAGAAACACTGCCAAAAAAACTTGGTAGCCTTTTTTATTAAATAAAGTACTTATTACATTTACATTTTGTTAAATGCGACAGACTTAATTCCATGCGTTTTCATCCGTTAGTTAGTCTAAAACGAAATACCTAATTACTCCTGCTAAAAAAAAATTTGCAAAATCTTTCGTTTAGAAAAGAATTCTGACTACTTATATTTTTTATTTAGTATCAAAGTAGGTACTATTTAAAAAATCTGAGAAACACGTCGTTTGCACTGGGCTTGAGTATTTTCCCGTAGGTAATTCATCAGCATTATCCTTTATCTTTGTTTAAACTTCTTTAAATTACTTAACTAGAGTGTTGGCATGTTACACAGATTGTAGATGAAGGATACAGGGTAATATCTTCAGAGTTTTTCTACTTGGATCATTTGGGTAATGGCGGCGACTGGAACAAATACTACGTCTCAGACCCCCGCTCTAAAATCATGGATAGACATGACACATCCAAGGTCATTGGTGGTGAGGCGTGTATGTGGAGTGAAGTGGTGGACGATACTAATCTTTTGACCAGGTTCGTTAATAAACTTTAAATTGTTGGTGAACTTAAATAATATCTCCCTCGGTTTTGATAAATCAAGAAAAGGAAGATATGGTACGCTCTAATAACGCAATCACTAAACCTGGGTCTCTGTGCACAACTACATGCAACGAGAAACACACATCTGTGATCACAATAAAATATTCGCAGTGAACGATAGAAAAGGACAGAGATAGGGCCTCACGCAGCGTGCAAGCAAAATCACAATAGCCGTGCTGTTCAATGAATGACATTGTGGTAGGAAATACTGACTATGTCTTTCACGTCTGTTTTGCATTATCTATCTTACTCTCACAAACATGGCGTTGCAAACTACAATATACGTAATAATTTATATGAAACTAAGATTTTGGGTGTACTTCCGCGTGATAAGTAATCCCGTCTGTCTTATTTTTGTTTTTTGAGTGATTATCACATTTATTTAACAGTCAAGAAAGCATTTTGATTTGTTTATAAGCACAAAACCTAAAATTAATGAGCTATGTCAACATGCGTCGTCTACTCGATAGTCCGCGTGTAACTGAGTGTCGGTGAGTCCGTTGGACTCATTTTAGAAGGACCGCGCGCTGTATTCTAGGGCCATATCTTTATTTTTTTAATTTATCTAATGCCCTCGGACTCTGCTCACTATGCCATCAGTTCTCAACTAGGCAGAACTTGTACTACGTAAATCAAACAGCTAGATTTGACTACATTGACCGTGTAGTCCATTTCGATGAGGTAATATAAACCTCTTTTTTCTATGTGCCGTTTTCCTCTTATTTTTCTGATTGAATGAATTTATCATGCGGGATAAAAGACAGTTTTATGTGTCCCGGGACTTGGCCGGTTTCAAATCCCGTGTCTCTTCACGGCGTCGCCGCTGGCTTACAGGAGCTGCAGTGGCGGGATTGCGGTGGTGGGTTAAAGTACTACAAAAAAAATCTAGAATATACCAAAGCACCTAAGTACATAGTACTAATTTTCTTACATAAATACATACATAATATAGATGACTTCACCTAGACAATCAGACATTCATGCACACAAATGTCTATCGGTGGGAATTTTCATTCTTATCATACCAACAAAACTATCCTCCCTATTAACGTCAAACCTGTACTAATATTCAGAATTTACAACGTTATGCTTAAAGATTCTGCTTTATGCTGTTTCATCGTCGCTACTTAATATCGGGGAGGGGAAGCATCGTGGAGATACTGGACTAAAACCAACATTCGGGGACATGTGTGTCCACCAAGCACTACGGGTGGTTTTGAGTTTTGATTTCTAAGAAATATAGGTCATATATTTTTTTTACATTAAGGGTTTGGCCCCGTGCCAGTGCTGTAGCAGAAGTCTTGTGGAGCGCCGAGTACCAAGTGGATGGCCCTTTTAATTATGACGCCACCCATTATGCGTCAGAACGTCTCGAAGAGCATACGTGCCGTATGAAGCGACGAGGAATACCTGCGCAACCTCCAAATGGACCTGGATATTGCCCTGGAACTGGGCCTTATTAAAGCTAAAATATATTTAATATTATAAATATTCTTTCATGTATACATAATTTGTATTTTATTCATCTGGTAATTAAATAAATATATTAATAATTAAAATATGAACTTCAAATTTTTGAACTACAGAATTCCGCCAAGTCACAGGTGCGGTTCCGATTCGGGACAATGAGTGCAATTTAGGTGCTAATTAAGCTGTGATATTCATTAGAAGTAGGCATTGGCCCCAGATAAGCGCATCGCTAAAACAACTGAGTTATGTTCCGACAAGAGGGTAGGGTGATAACTTAGAACATTTAACACGGAAGGTGTTATAGGCAACTTCTAGTACTAGTAAATTGTTTCTGCCTGTTTTTGGGGAAAGCGAGGTAACTATGTAGGTACAGCGCACATGTAAAAGAAGAAGCGTCTTTACAAATGCACACGTAAATAAAAGCTATACACAATCGAAAGACAAGAACATAGTTTATCCTACTAACTGTTCATGTACCTCGGTAGAGGGGAAAGCGTGCGCAATAGGTACCAGATCTGTGTTTAATTTTCTAAGGGTACATTTGTGACATAGGTAAGGACAATACCATATACCAATAAAACTTAATTAGGCACTTAATAAGACCAAAAAGGCCTTATTTTAAAGTGGACAACTAACCCCTAGTTTCCACTGCCGACATTTGTACAAGAAAACATGTTGCATGCAAGCACTATCCAAAGAGCATATGGCACTATCTATCTCTATCGTTTAGTAGATGAGTAGAAAGAGATAATACTATGCTTGTATAATGTTTTATAATAAAACTTTTATTATGTAGTGCAAACGCCCCTGATAGAGTACAAAAAAAAAATGAGGGCGTCACACGGAATTAAACATTTTAGTTCTCGAAATTCACTAGTTCTATATAAAATATCCTGAATCTATGAGTACCCTTTTTAAAATGGCACAGAGAAAATGAAATAAAATCATTACGAAGAATTCAATGAAGGTGCCACAGGAAAGACTAAATTTTTCCTGTTTAGCTTGTTTTACCTGTTTTTTAGAATTTCTCTAAGTAGTCTGTGTTTAGAATAGACAATAATCTCTCTTTGTACCTATTTCAATTTAAAAACACCGGTTTTGTCTGGCGATATTTTACTGACATCACTAGTGACATAGAGAACCGAGAAATCGAAGAGAAAAGAAAAATAAAATTTGTTTATGGCTCGCGAATTGGGTCGATTATGTCATGGCGGGGTAGATGTTTTCGGCAGTTAATTTTCATCGGATTTGTTTTGAATTACGCCGTCAATGATCTCCTTTCCTACGGTGTCGTTTAAAATTAAGCCTATTCATACGTTAGTAATCTTTTTATAAACAATTCAAATGCTGAAACGGTTGCAAATGGGCCTTCGCGCGTTCATGCTGCTCGCATCTAAAGTATGGAGTTGTTTTTGTTATATGTTTAAGAAGCAATATCGAGCGGTAAATATAAATATTAATGTCTGCGTTGTTGTGTATTACTAAATATGTACGCAGACACTTGAAAATCTCACGTGGCATTTGGTTTTCAGTTGGCTCAATATCAATCTGTCAAATATGAGATGTATCCACTTTCGCCCGTATCTAGACACAGGCTGAGTAAGTATTTTATCTATTTCATTATCTAATATGTACTTCGAACGATCCCCAACCTCTGCTTATCTGTAATATGTTAATGCTGGCAGGTGTTTGTATAGGAAATTAATATTCATTTAAAATGGTTAGGTTTACCCTCACACTGAAGTTTTTTGCCTTAAATCTGTAAATATTTGTATGCTAGTTAATATTTACATAAATGAATATTATACTGGCAGGTTAATACTACCTACATCGCTAAAATATTGAAAGGAAACTGTTTACAAGCATATTTATTGTCTCTATGCATTTTAAGTCTTGCATAGTCTAGATTTTAATAAGGATTAGCAGTTACAACCCTTCAGTGTCCTACTACTAGGCAGGTGTTCTCTCAAGTACATATTAATAGATTTAAGCATTAATCCTCATCTTGTGATGTTTACCTTTACTAATATTGGGCAGAGGTACTGAATCTTCAACTTCAACTTCGATGGTTATGGCTCCGTCGTGGACTGAATCTATTCACTAAATGATGTGTGGGCATATCCCAAGATTGACTATGCAATCTATATTTTCAATCCAAATCTGATAGTGTGGCACCTCTGCTGTTTATTCGTCATTCCAATAAGTATCATCTAGATAAAGTCTCAATGCGATGAGTACATTTAATCAAATAATGCATTCTCAGTAATCTAAACCCTCTGCCTTAATAAGAAACTATGACATCATCAATGTCTATCATAACTTAACAGTTTTATATTGAAAGTAGCTGCCCCAGTGAACATTGTACACTTATTGTAAAAAAATTAAAACAATTAATTTGTCCAAAAAGTTTACATATTATTCTCTAACCTACTGAATATGCATTTCTTAAGAATTGATTAAGCCATTCTGGAATAATATTGTTATTTTTGTGTATCATTGAGTCATAAGAATTTTATATATATCTAATATATAAAATTCTTATGACTCAATGATAAAGGAGCAATAGATACCTTTTATGTTGTAAATTAGTGATTTGGTAAAATAAGTTTTATAACATAGTGAATTAAGCTCATACGAAAACTTACGACATATTAAAGGGGCGGGTGCATAGTCGGTAAGATGCTTGCTTTTCATGCCGCAGGTCTTGGGTTCTATTCCCACCAAGTCAAACATTTGTGTGATGAACATGTGTTTGTCTTCTGTCTGGGTGTAATTATCTATATTTAAGTATGTATTTACAAAAGAAAAGTATTATTTGTAGTATATTACCAGTTATCTGGTTTTCATAGTACAAGCTCTACTTAGTTTGGGATCAGATGACCGTGTGTGTTAATGTCCCTCTATATTATTATTATTATTACTATTGCAACTTTACTATCAATATACTAATATACTATAACCGCATGCAATTCTTTTGTCACAAGAGGTACAGTTACACTGATACTAGTCTAAGCAATTTTAGTGATTTTTGGCATTTATTGTATCAACAAAAGTGAGCGTTGCTGATTATGAAAACTTCGCTTACGAAAATTCGCTAGATGTGGCAATGGTACTGAGTCTAATGTTTACAAATTAAACTAAGCTTTATCTTATTATATCTCTTTCTTACAAATATTATTGGAACGTATAGAAAATAGTGTTGGCAAATTAGGCTTTTCAATCTATGGGTAAGCAACTCTTATGAGAATTGATGAGCTAAACTAAGTCAAAGCTATCACGGATTTTTTTTAATTTGTAGGTTACATACTGAAGATCTGGTATGTACAATAAATTCCTAATTTTCTATAGCCAGGTTACCAATTTTTTTACTATGATTGAATAAAAAAATGTTAGTGGGTTTGATCCCTGATTCTTCCCACTACCGACAAGATACCTTCTAGACAGTGCTTTATTAAAAATGAGTACAATTACTCATGGAAAGTTGGAGGGTATCAGGAAGATAGCGAATTTTGATTGTTTCATTCTGGTCCTTTTGTTCAAACAAACCAATCAAAAGTAGCTTATGTTTGGATGATATATCATGGTATGACATAAGTTAAACGAGCTGGGAGTCCAGCCATGCAGTGTCTAGGTACCTTGTCAGTGGTGCCTACACATGTTCCGTTTGAGTGAGGAACTTATTCCTGTGTTGATGCAATATACTATGTGCGAGCTGTTGTTGATTTACGTGCTTAGAGCGGTAAAGCGCGGCACGAGTGCAGTTTCTTGGAAACCTTCAGTTGGAAGTGGTACTGCAGCTATGGCCGTTGAGGCTTCATGCCAATCAGGTCCTGTGTGAACAGTGTCGATAAATGTTATAAGAAATATATATGTACTCTTAAATATATATCATTTAGTCGAGTCAATGAACACTTATCAACAAATAGATTTTTTTTATTCAACAATGTGTAAATTATGTACATTGTTTTATTAGATATTAACATCCGCCTGGGACTTTGTGGTGATATATGGGAAATACTCTAAGGGTACATATTACTAGCATGAACAGAAAGTACCCTATATTATTATATTAAACTTGGTATGAAACTATACATATGCAAAAAATCATCTCAATCCATTTAGTAGTTTTCTTTATATTCATACATAATTATAAACTTTTGTTTTTAATATCTTAATTTACTAGCTTTCTGCAATGGCTTCATCTGCGTGAATTACGTTTTATATTGTGCCTAGTAGTAGGATAAAAGTAGCCTATAGCCTTAATAAATGGGCTATAGAACATTGAAAGAATTTTTCAAATCGAACCTGTAGTCCCTGAAATGAGTGTGTTCAACCATACAAATCTTTACAATGTTAGTAGGTATAGTAGAAATTATGTAAAAACCCTTCAATATCCCACTGCTGGGCATAGTTCTTCTCTTTTAACTATCTTAGAGCACAGAGAGTTTAGTTCTAATACACACACTGGGTGCGGTGGCGCAGCGTCACTGGCCTC
Source organism: Meganola albula (assembly GCA_936450015.1). Lineage (NCBI taxonomy): Eukaryota > Metazoa > Arthropoda > Insecta > Lepidoptera > Nolidae > Meganola > Meganola albula. The sequence continues at coordinate 1,731,029 of OW388155.1, read as the reverse complement.
GCCTTAGAAATATTAAGTCGCGGGTTCGATTCCCAGTTGCGCCCACACAACTTTGTGTTAATTGTTTCATCACCGCTGCTCCATATCAGTGAAGGAAAACATCGTGAGGAAACCGGCGTGTGAAATGTGACATCGTGTATGGATTATGTCAGCGTGTTTGGATTATGACCTAAACACTCTCAACTCGCAAAATAGTTGAAAGAAGATCAGTGCCCTGGAGTGGAACACTAAAAAGGGTTGAAGTGCTGGTTCTGGCTACTGGCGCCGCCAGCAGGGCATCAGGTCACCGCCAAATAATATCTGTACCTACCACAAGTAGTGTAGGTTATAATCTTAACTAGAATCTTCTCTATTCCATAATTTAACAAATGTTATATCTACATTAATTATACATTATGTATTATTGTAAGCAGCTATAACGGTATATCACAGTTTTGTTTTAAAATAATGTTTTATTTTAAATTCTAAAGCTGTGTGTGAATCATTGAGCGTGACAGGCTTTGTTCAGCACACGGATACTGCAAGAAACTATACTTAAATAGACTTAGTACAAAATCTATAATAATATTATAAAGCTGAAGAGTTTGTTTGTTTGAACGCGCTAATCTCAGAAACTACTGATCAGATTTGAAAAATTCTTGCACTGTTAAATAGCTCATTTGTTGAGGAAGGCTATAGGCTACTTTTTATCCCACTGCTGGGCATGATATGTAGCTCACGCGGGCGTAGCTGCAGCGGAAAGCTATTGTGGATATAAAATGTAAATAATTATTATAGAAACTAGCAGCTTACGAAGCTGATAACTGTTGTACCTTCTAAGATTTGTAGAATGGGTCTAGTCTGTTCCTAAAATAGTTTAATGTGGGTCGCCAGTGTGGTTCTTATTGGAATAATGTAGCCTATGTGTTAATCCAGACCGTAATCTATCTCTGTGCCAAGTTTCATCCAATTCTATCCAGTAGTTTTTGCGTGAAAAAGCAACAATCATCCATACATTCCTACAAACTTTCGCATTAGTAATATTACTAGTTTCCGCCCACGGCTTCACCCGCGTGGTACTTATTAGGATAAAATGTAGCGTATGTGTTAATCCAGACCATAATCCATCTCTGTGCTAAATTTCATCTAATTCCGTTCAGTACTTTTTACGTCAAAGAGTACTGTTTGTTCCACTTTGTAACTATTTACATATTTAAGTTAAGGAGAGATACCAAAACAATCTTTATTACTGCTGCCCTATAAGTATATATAAAATATTATTTCAGTGTACAAGTATGACACAGGAACACCTATCTATTCTCATCTATTCTCTCACTCTTCAGAGTAGGGTAGCACTAGGTTTGCCAACCGTCTGAATTTCCATGGATTTGTCCTAGTTCGAAAGACATGGGGAACGTCCGGGTGGGGGCTTTATTTAATTTTGTAGTCTGGGTTTTCGATTGATATCAGAGTATATTAATTATTTGTGTAAACCATTTCTTAGCAACTGTAATTAAATTCTTTTTTGGTAGGTACATTTAGAATGTCGATAAATTATGATTGAATGTTGTCAAATTTTAGAGATGGTAACCCTAGATATGATGAGCTGACTTACAAGATTCAAGGTCAATATTCTCAAATGACTTTAAAACTATTTAAAAACAAATTTAGCAGACGTGTTTCAAGTGCATTTTCTAGTTCCCTAGGCTATTCAACAGTACCCATTCCATTCAAATTTAACTTGCACTTGTAGAATATATTTTTTATTTATTTCAGGTCTAGTAAAAAGAAAAATGCTAGTGTTAGATCTAGACGAGACATTGATCCACTCACATCACGACGCGATGCTAAGGCCCACAGTGAAGCCTGGCACTCCGCCGGACTTTGTACTCAAAGTTACTATAGACAAACACCCTGTGCGGTTTTTTGTACATAAGAGGCCACATGTTGATTACTTTTTGGATACAGTAAGTGATAAAAACTATTTGTGTGTTTATACACCTGTATTTATAAACGTCTTATATGCTCCATATAGGTAAAATAGGTTTATAATTCGTTTGTCTTTGTCTATCATCTTAACATTTATACTAGTAACTATGAGACAAAGTTCATTTTAACTAAAGAGTCTTATAAGCCTATATAGTTATAAAATGGATTTTGTCTCTTTCTTGCAACGAATTATGAAGCTATTTTAGCTATTAAAAGATTATAAGATATTTATGAATATGGGGGTTTTACTTTATCTAATTGTTAGTTATTAATATTCCGTTGTTACGCTATCACGCCTAAACTACTGACCGATTTAGGTGAAATTTGGTATGAAGATAATTTGAGACCCAAGAAAGGACATAGGATAGTTCTTATCCGACTGCGCAAAAGAGGTTAATAGTTTTGCGCGATGCCCGTCAAAATTTGATATTTATAATCTCTTACATTTTTATCTGTATTCGATAAATATTTGCAGATTAGTTAGCCTTAGTATTATTGCTATTAAATTTGAATTTTATCAATTTAAAATTATTTGTACATACATTCTTATCATAATTTAAATACCCACGTGGCAGCAAAATGCGGAAATCAATATATAAATGTAAACAGCACCTTTACAAAGCACCTTTTTTTTAAAGGTGCCGTTTACATTTGCAAATAAATGAATTTAGAGAGAGCCTTAACAGACATGCAATCACCATCCGAGATTTCGCATCAAGATCGTTATACAGGGTGTCCCGTAAATGATACTCCAAAGTTAAGGAAATGGTACATTAGATTATTTCCAACAACTTATTTGAGCAGTTTACCAAAACGTACCAATCATTGTGAATTAACTCCAATAAAAAGGTTTATTTATTTTCTTAAATGTCCAAAAACAAATTTAAAATTTACTTTTCTAAGTATGACTAGTTAGTCAAATTATAAACCAATGGTAATTAAGTAAACAGTGAAAAAGACATATCTAATAATACCTATACAAGAGCGAGATACTGTAAGCTATTTAAATGGGTTGCATCGCAGACGCAACCGCAAATCGCAACTGTTGCAACATGCTTTGCTTTAGTAGAATGATGGACTACCATTTACGAGACACCCTGTATGTAATGTCAATCGCCATTATCCTACTTTACGTATTTCCTATTTAATAAATAGTCTGTAAGTTTGTTTAGGTATAAGTCGAGACTAACCAATTTGAGTACTTTTTTGATCTGTCTCAATCACCGACTATAGGCCGACCGTTTTAACCCGCGTATCGCCATCTGAGGTACAAAGTCATAAAAGATTAATTAAATCTCTTTAAGAACTATTTAACCACGGATAAAAGTCATGTAAGGCTATTCGTCACTAATCATCCATATCGCTTGAATCATCATCACTGTCTGTGCAGCTTGAGAAGTCAGAATCTTGGCGATAGGCGATACGCGAGTTAAACGGTCTATCTATAATAGGCTAATTCTCATAATTTCTTGACGCGCCGATTAAGTTGCGGTGCAGTTGCAATCAACTTTAAGTCTTAGTGCTAAATGGTATTCTTGTAATTGTCATTTAAATAACACATACACTAAAGCGCTCGCGTGACGCGAACTTGACGCGAGCGTATCTGACAGCGGTTGTCAAAATTACGAAAATATGAAAAGGGTTGTTTTGATCGAAACTTAACTGCAACCGCATTGCAACTGAACTTATTTAATTACGTGAATTAGCCTACAGATACCTTATAGACACCGCATAATTACGCCTAAATGATGTCTTACTAATAAGTAATCAAGAACATTGAATTTATCGTTTATGTCGCCAACTTTTGACGATTACAATTTAATACTATATTTGAAAAAGGTGGCGTCTAGTCGGTATACAGTCGATGTACTATGCGTTTCAGACCGGAATGCGCAACAACTTCACATTTTTTAGTACAGTTAGCAAAAATGTTTCTTCGATATAATAATCACATGTAGATGAAAATAAAATAAAAATGCGTTTATTTTACTGCCGTTCGAGTAAAATTGGACATTTGGAGCAGAATATTTAGGGACAAACACATTTTATTAACTTCCGACGACAAAAAGTGGTGCTATAAGTTAAAACGTGTGTTTTTATGCGTGTAAAAGAATTTGTGTACTAGTTTGTGGCATCCTAGCGCGTAAATTTACTTAGATAAGTAGCTACATTGTAACTACATACCTAAGTAAAGGTTTTACATTAATCAGTTTTCCATACATTTCAAAATAATATTATTGTCTGTGGTTTGACATTTTGTGCTGGCGCTACTTTTGCATGGTTTTTGGTATGAAGTTAGTCGCGAGTCCAGTCCTATTCTTATTTGAAACGCATAGTAATGTTGGTTTACATGTTAGTCTAATATAAAAGATTTTGTACACATCATGTCTATTTACGAAAATCATGTTATTCAAATTGGAACAGTTGGTTGCCACATGTAACATGAGTGTTTTATTATTTTATTTACATTGAAACATATGTTGGTATTCAACCATCTCTATAGGACTTGAAATTATCTATTCTCCCACACTCTGTCGATGCTTCCGCGTTAGTTAGTAATAAGAATAAAATTTTAACTAGCCTATACTGAGCAGCGGTACGGGCGTCGCCTTAGAAATATAAGGTTGCAGGTGCGATTCCCGTACAATCCGCTGCTCAATATCGGTGAAGGAAAACATCGTGAGGACACCGGCATGTCTCAGAACTAATCATTCGAGAACATGTGATATCCACTAACCTGCACTTGGTCAGCGTGTGTGGATTAAGTCCTAAACTCTCTCAACTCAAAAGATAGTTGAGAGAAGATCTTTACCCAGCAGTAAAACACATCTTCCATCTTGTACTGTCGCTCGCAACCTTGGGCCACTCTATATCGAATGCATCTAGATCATCCCGCCGTCTTTTTCTTGGTCTGCCTCGGTGACGTCAACCGTCTTGTGGGCACCCAGTGACTGGCAAAGAGATGGGCCCGTATAGTAATAACTAAATTAAAAATTATATGAAACCTAAAATCTAGCTAAATACCATTTGGATCGCTTGAGCTAGAGGCTATGAGAACCATAGCAGCCTAATTATTAGCTAGACAAACCAGACTGATAATGCACTTCAAAATTAGGTTACTATGTAATTAAAAACCACTACTTTGAGGCCAGTCCGGTTCTATGCAAATGGACTATGTACAATAATAGTACAATTGGACGTAGTTATGCAAAAGTGTTCCAATCCACAAAGGTTCGAATTTGAGATAAATGCAATTTTGTGTTTTAGAGGTACACTTTTTTGTTTTAACTACTGTAATTAAAAACTGTAGGTTTTATTCTAAAAATATGCAAGTATTGTCTACTAATGTATTATTATTTGTGAATATATTCATTTTAACGTAGGTAATTAGAAAAATAGGTACTGGAACATTTTTGCTAAATTATTAGTTTGCATGAAATCAATTTTGCAAAAACATCCCATACTTTATATGACATTTTTAAAAGGGAAATTAAAATAAAATTGGTGTAACATAATGACTTGCATTCATTTTAATCTCATTAAATACAGAATATATATAAATTAAAAATAATCAAACACATTTAAATTATTAATAATACTCCTTGTTAACTTTGCAACAGATTTTAGACCTCTGAAACACGAGGAATTGAGTTCGTTACATGGGACCAAACACAGCTGGCGAAATGTGGGTGTTATACACCTCAACCTACTGTTTCGAGGAAAATGTGTGATGATATTTAAAAAAAATCGGTATTCGGTACACTTTTCTCCCTAATGACACTGTTTTTACATACAAGCATGAGGTAGAATTCATTCATCATCTTGCACCATCAAAGTCTGGATCTCCACCAAACCCATCGATATCATCAATGACATCATCGGAACTTTTTAAACTCTGATAAAATTGGAGACAATTTGCTGGAATGTAATCATACATTAATTGCATTTGGTTGCTCGACTGAATAAGGAGTAACGGGATTAGAATCACCTGCAAAAATCACATACATATAATAATAAGTATAAAAATATGTACTTGTTGGCACATCTACTTCTCAATGAAGTCAGCTGTCACTCGAAAATGTCATTATGAACGAACGAATGAACACCGAGCACGGTTGAAGCGGCCATCTTGGAATGGCTGACACTGTGTGTTGGTCCGTTGTGTCGTCGGGAAGTGCAGATGCCACAACGTGCTCGGTGAACGTTACGCTTTAATCCAATGTAATCTTAACGATCTGTAATTAAGTGGTAGAATTAATGATTGTACTACGAGAGATTGGGGTGAAGTGTTATTTTCCGTAGTTATTTTATTGAAATACCGTCTTCTTACCCGATTATTCATGCCTACATAAAGTTGTCTGCTAATCCTGATATTTGTAGTCTAAAACCATCAAAAGCCTTCATACTTATTATATATTTTTATTTTATTACGTATTATGGACACCTGCCGCACATTTTTTTTTTCAAAAATATTCATTTTAAACGAAAAAACAGGAATACAAAATAGCTATCCATATTTATGTTTTCGACATATATTTTCATTGTAACAAAACTAATCATTAAGTTTACTACTAAACATATTATTGTGATTTACGCTATAAAAATGGACAACATGTTATTTAGATTTAATTTATTTATTTAAATCTTCATATATAATTGTATATTGGCGGACAAAACTCATGAGCTGTTTATGAGCGCAGTCCTCAAGACTTTGACATGACGTTGGATAGGAAGGGGAGCATGATATAGGACAGAAATTACTTGCCAGAGTGGGATTAGGTATTTTGGGTAAAGGGATGACAAATGCTTATCGCCACAAAGACGGAAAGCTGCCACTAAGGAGAGAGAAGTTGATAATATGGGAAATAGCTGGAAGAAGGTAGTCCAAAATCGGAATTATCATTGGGAGACTGATGTTGACTAATCTAGTGGAGAGGATTGTCTTTTTGATCTCGTCACTGGAGAAAAGGAAAAGAGATATTGGGGAGAGGTAGACCAGCTAAGTAGTCCAGAGTAGAACTTTTGGTTTGGAGATCCATCGGAGTACTAGAGGTGAAATGTCGGTTGATGTCATCCAAACCAATAGTCCCGAAAAACTCTGCAAGTCACTGCGTACCAATACCTAGAGTTTTAAGGAACTGCCAGATATTAGCGAGATTTTATTTATAAAAAAAGGTACGATGGGAAACGTAAAAATTTACTTATATAAGACCTAACCTTCAAAAATAAAAAGATATCTTAATTTTTATGTTCAGAAAACATTGCAATTTGTGCACTGCGAAAAGTAGATAAGTAGGTACCTAAATAAAATATATGCACGGGTTTTACGAAATACGGGTAGGTACTTTTTTGTAGGCGTGAATTTGAAAACCAGTATCCAGGCCCCAATCCTACTTTTGAGTACTTAATCTTGGCAATCATATATCGAGTATCAGTGCAATATCGACCCTTGACTATACCTACTCCTACCACCAGTAAGTTGTTCAAACGTAGGTACCATAATGAAGCTATCAACATTAGGTACCTAGGTACTTACAATGATTGGTTCATAACGAACCTTCGGTTTTTTATTCTCTGTATTGTTGATCACTGACAGTTTTAGTGAGATTCATCAACTTCCGCCTCTTATACAATAACTGTACTAAAGTCAGAGTCTGCAACAAATAAATAAAACGATTACCTTGAAGTACACTTTCTTACCAATCAACAAACCTCTATAATATGTCTCAAAACATAACTTTGTACAGAATCACCATAAAACTTACCTCTTCGTTTTTGTTGTCTTCCATTGTAGTTGTCTTTTTTATTTTAAATAGCAAAAACAAAATAGCGATTTATAACGACTGCTGTCTCACTATACTGATGCACTCTGTCAAGGTCAACATTGCGAAAATAAGTTTGTTTTGATTGGATAATTAGTTACCTATTTGATTTAGAAATTTAGGAATTTATTAATTCCATTCAATAGTTTTCACTATTTCATTTACATTTAAAACCTTAAATATTTTTGTAGTGATTATTGTGGGTAAATGTTTATAAATTTTTGATATACAGTGTTAATTATTAAAAAGAAAATTTATGTTGACGTAATTGCGAAGACAGTTATTTACAAATAAATAACGAACGGATTTTGGTGGGAACGGAATAGGTCATATTGGGATCTTCTAATAACTTAAATAATTTTAATCAAGAACTAGGTACGTCTATTTATTGTAGTTTTTTATTTAATACTGTGTAAATAATAACGATATTCTGTAAAAAAACATATTACCAAATAGTCCGTGGACGAACCTATTATATACGTACGCACTACGAAAAATAAACTCTATTATTAAAAGCACAGAACAGTATTACACATTTCAGTTAGGTATTTGGATTTCGCAGGTATTTTGTGAATCACAAAAACACGTATTATACCTATTTATTGCCCTTTTTATTGATTTAATTGTTATTTAATTATAATATATCCAGTTTTGATTCTGTATTTAAAAACAAAGAAGATAATTTACTAATAAATAAAACATTAAGTAGTTAAATAGTTTGCTTAATAATTTGAAACACGATGAAACTTATTCTCTAAGGAAAGCGGTTTTTTTTCTTATTTGCTGAAATGACCCAAAACCTTGGAACTTTTATTTAAAAAAAAGAAAATATTCCAAAAACATTAGAACACTTTTCTCACGAAAAATAGTTTCATTTTATTGTGCTAAAACGTTCCAAACACATTGGAACATTCTTTCCAGGAAATAAAAGCATTATATTATTTTGCTATAATATTCCAAGAAGATTGGAACATTATTAGCAAGAAAATTGGGCGATATGTTATTTAGCTAAAATGTTTCAAGATGATTGGGTCATTTTAGAAAAAAATGTGTGGTTAATAGAATTAAGCTTAAATGTTTCAGGCGGATAAATACATTTCGTCTTATAAATGATACGCTTGATTCGATAAAGTGTGGGTTGGAACATATCGTCAATAAAAAAAATCATAAATGTTTACATATGGACTGAAACCGTTTTGTTAATATGACAGAAGATGTCAAATTAAGTAGATTAGTTTATTTAACTCAATTTCGTATGACTTGTGGGTTGGAACATTTTTGCATAACTACGTCCAATTAGTACAATGAACTGCCAAAAAAATTTGTTAGGCCACTATGGTTCTCACATAAACACCATTTTTAACCCCGACGAAAAAACCACGGGGTGTTATTAGTTTTACGTGTCTCTGTGTGCGTGTGCGCGTGCGCATGTGTTTGGTTTTTTGTTTGAAAGGTGGTTTAATCGGTAGTTCTTAGCTAAAAAGAAGGTCTGGTGTTGTTAAATTTTTAATTTAGAATTATACTCAAATATTGTTTGAAATTATAATCGTCAAAAGTTGGCGGAGTATCGGGGAAGATACCTATAGTACTTGTCCTTGAACGAACCAGAGTTAACTTGTGGTCGGATGATATGTAGAGGCACGACATAAGTTAGGTGAGCGCAAGGGGCCAGCTATGCGGTGTCTATAGATATCTGGTCAGTGGGTTCTCGTATTATTGCCGTTCTAGAAAGGTCCTAAGCTTCCTGCTTTCTCTTCCAAGGCATCATAGTATTGATGATACAAATTGTTTGCAGGTGTCACAGTGGTATGAGCTGGTGGTATTCACAGCTTCCATGGAAATATATGGCGCGGCGGTCGCCGACAAACTGGACAACGGACGAGGAATCCTGCGGCGGAGATTTTATAGGTAATATAACATCGCTTCATATATTATTACTAGAGGTCGGAATTAGGTAGACTTATTTATGTACTCGCATCGAAATATTTATATGGATCTTCCCGGGATTTTAAATAGTCTAAAAATAATTCCCATTGTAATTTTGTTACTTTGTACATCCGATATCGATATCGTAAATAAGTTGTTTGTGTAATAAAACACAGTGTAATGATCGCTATCTACCGTCAATAGTCCGTACCTCAATCATGACAAAAATACTCAATAGATTATTTGTTTGAAATTACTGAAACCAAATAGTGAAGCTGCATGTACTCGTACGCACACAGATGTACTCACACAACTACATGAAGAAATCAGATATAAGCGCATTTCAGATATATCTAGCTGTTTGTCTTGAGTCTGGGTGTAATTATTTATCTATATTTAAGTATGTATTTACAAAAGAAAAGTATTTTATGTAGTATATTACCAGTTATCTGGTTTCCATAGTACAAGCTCTGCTTAGTTTGGGATCAGGTGACCGTGTGTGTTAATGTCCCATTATATTATATTATATTATATTATTATTATTATATTGATTGATTGATTGATTGAAAACTCCAATTACAATATTTTGTTCTTGTGACTTTGAACATTTCTGCACAAAAGGGTCCAATTATTCTCGGGATTTAGGGCATATCCATTATGTTCTTTCGCTACTAAAATACATACATCGTACATAAATAACTTTACCTGACTCCGACCTCTGATTATTACCCGAAGGAAAATGTAGTCACTGCCTCGAGGAATCAACACGGGACCTCGCGGTTGCTAAGCGAACACGCCACCAGACAACCGAGGCATTATATATTTAATTTTGTCGTATACAATGTAAATAATGTAAAATTAATGTATGAGCAGCGGTGGCGCAGCGGTACGGGCCTCGCCTTAGAAAAATAAGGTCGCGGGTCCGAATCCTGGTCGTGCCCACACATCTTTGTGTGAATTGTTTCATCTCCGCTGCTCAATATCAGTGAAGGAAAACATCGTGAGGAAACCGGCATGTCTAAGAACTAATTATTCGAGGACATGTGACATCCACCAACCCGCACTTGGCCAGCGTGTGTGGATTAAGGCCTAAACTTTCAACTCATAAGATAGTTGAGAGAAGACCCGTGCCCAGCAGTCGAACACTATAAGGGGTTGAAGTGAAGTGAATGTATAATTAATGTATAGTTGTCTGTGTTAACTTAAAGTTACATATTCACAGACAACATTGCACAGCGGAAAATGGTTCCTATACGAAAAACTTATCGTCAATATGTGACGATCTCAACAGGGTGTTCATATTGGACAACTCGCCCGGAGCGTACCGGGACTTCCCAGGTATAGATTGTATTTTAAGTATTCTTATTAATCATTGAGGCTTTTACTAGCTGCCCTAGCGAACTTCGTACCGAGTATTTGTCACGTTAAAATTGAAAATTACTAATATAAAAAAATAGGGATGGGTGGTAAAGAGGTGAAAATTTTGGGTTGATCATAAAAAAATCATATGAAGCTATCCAAAAAATAAAAAAATAATATTTATTGGTTGGACCACCCTTATCACTTCGGCGTATGAAAGATAGATTACAATCGATTCTCAGACTTACAAAATATAGATATAAATGTTATAAAAATTGGTCAAACCGCTTCAAAGTAGCTTCGTTACAAACACTGCGAGACGAGAATTTTAAAATATAAAATTCTCATATCTTTTTTTTTTGCTGATGACCTATCCCAATCGGCCGGAAGGTTCTCTATTGGTTCACCAGACTATTTTCGGTGAGCCGTCCGAGGACGGTCGAACCGATCATGTACTGTGGCAACTGCCATGAGTGCTCGGCTCAGGACGTTGCCGGACACTAGTTTTTTAGGGGATCGGGAGGCAAATTCTTGTGTACAACCTTTATAAGAGTAACGGAGCCAATCCATGTGTTTACTTCGCACCCAGAGTAGGATCCCACATAGATTATATTTTAAAATGTGTTGTATTAAACTATGTGTGTTTTAATTATTTATTATTTATGTTCAGACAACGCGATCCCGATAAAGTCGTGGTTCTCTGACCCACTGGACGTGTGCCTACTGAACCTGCTGCCGGTGCTGGACGCGCTGCGCTTCACGCACGACGTGCGCTCCGTGCTCTCCAGGAACCTGCATCTGCACAGGCTCTGGTAGTGGGACACCGTCACCACCATCACTCGCTGTAAGATACTTCTTTTTTACACAAGTCTAAATTGAGTAATGAATGAGTGAATGAAGATCATGTATCATGTTTTGTTGTGCAATACAAACTCCCAGTAAGATCCTTATATAGGCCGACCGTTTAACTCGCGTATCGCCATCTGAGGTACAAAGTCATAAAACATTAATTAAATCTCTTAAAGAACTATTTAACCACAGATAAAAGTTATGTAAGACTATTCGTCACTAATATCCGTATCGCTTGAATCATCATCACTGTCTGTGGAGTTAGAATCTTGTCGATATGCGATACGCGAGTTAAACGGTCGGCCTATAGCATACTAGGCATTCTTGGCTGCGGGTGGAGCAGGCTCGCAACGAATACGTTGCGGACACCGTGGATGCGCAGCGAAGAAGTCCTGGACCCGAGGCAGATAAGCGAATTAATACGGCGTCTGGGCTAATATTCGTTGGGCGTTCGCAACGAACTTGTTGAGCGTCCGCAACGTATTCGTTGGGCGCCCGCAACGTATTCGTTGGGCGCCCGCAACGTGTCCGTTAGGAACCCGCAACGTATTCGTTGCGAAACCGTTTCGCCCCGCTCTCAAACCGCTAGTACGATAAGGCTCTCAGAGTGGTTGTTAATTGAAGCAACCACATCAGTTAACTCAACTGTCTTCTGATTTGAGAAAGTTAAGTCTTAATCCACACACGCGAGCCCAATGCGGGTTAGTGGATGTCATATGTTCTTGAATGATTAGTTCTTAGTTATGCCGGTTTCAGTCTTGTCTGATTAATAAAAATATGTTTTAATTATTTCCAGATTAAGCCGGCTTTTGTACAAATAAACGGACTCCACAGGTCTCCAGAACTTATTTATTATTTTATTACTCGTTAAGCGGTTTAGCGTATATTCTTAAAGATTTAATGTAGTTAAATATACTTTTTAAGTTTTGTTTTTACGTTAAAAGTGATCCGAGTACACTTTGTATATTAAATACCTACAGTGGTAGGGAAGGCGTTTATAAAACGCTGTATTGATTTAGGCCCTTCGTACATTATGCGACTTTAGTATTTAAGTAAAGACTGGAGAAACAATGACTACTTTAAAACGTTAATTAGTGTTAATTTCGTTGCAAACATGACGCTTAATATTAAGCTCGTAAGCATAAAATTTGTATCAAACATGTTGTACTAAAAACGCGGTCTTAACGCGGCGTAAATTTCGCGGTAGAATGCGTTATGTGTACAAAGCTGACTTCCAGCATAGAGAGTGAACATTTGTATATAGCTATTAAATAGTACTTTTTAAATAAATCAGTGAGAACAAAGTTTCGGCCTACCGTAAAAAATAATTGTTTTTTGCACTTGTCTCTTTCAACTTGAGGTTTACAGAATCACAGTGAAAAATGGTGGACGCTAAAGACATTTTAAAAATGAAAGTTACTTGAAAATAATGAGTAAAACTAACAATAAACTCAAATAGTCATTAAATCTTTTGTGGATTTTAATCCATAAGAGATTGTCCTCTTGTAGATTAGATATCACAAATTAAATATCTAACTCTTCTATTGAACTAATTATTGTGTTGTGGTCGTTTAAATACTAAATACTGAAGTCGCTAGGTATCTGTATTAGCAGTTGTGTAGGAAGAGCCTTGAAATAAGTGCAAAAATGAAGAGTACGGCCTCACTGAGTGAGTTGTGATGTAGCGTTTTAGTGTTCCTACATTGAGCTTCATAGAATTTACTATATTAATAAGAGTTTTTTTTTTTAAATTCCCCCTTAAAACATAAATCATTACAAAATCATATTTAAAAGTTATTTAATAATCCTTTAAAACACTAACAAATAAATATAAAAAAAGAATCTGCAATAGAGTTTTAATTATTAAGTTGGCCACGGATCTAGCATTAACGCCATTGATGTGCGTTAGCGCAACAAACATGTTACGAGCATTGTCCGTCCATCCTACTCATCCTTGAGCGATAGAGCTAAACAATGTTTGCAACATGTTATCATAAGCATTATTTGCTATTACCAAGTTAAGCACTGGTCGTCTTAACGCCAGTTTTATCAGTTGCTGATAAGTTTCGGATAGCTTATTCACAAGTTTTGTTTTTGTCTTGACATAAAGTATGTGACAATCCGTACTATATAAATGCGAAAGTAACTGTCTATCGCGCTTTTGCGCCAAGACTACTGAACCGATTTGAATAAATTAGATATGGAGATACCTGCCTTATGTCATACGGACCGATGCACCGGAATGCGCTTGGTATGGAGATAGATTGAGACCCGAGGAAAGACGTGGGATACTTTTTATCTGAGTGTGCAATAAGAGGTTAATGAAATAAAACTACTTTTTAACGGATTTTATCGCGGTTTATTATTAAAAAAAAAAAATCTAAGACAATACTAAGAGGTTAATGGTTTAGCGCGATAAGTCGCGGTTTTTTTTGCGTATGGCCTAACCCAATTGACCTGGGCCTTTATTAGTTCACCGGACTTTCGGTGAGCCGTCCGAGAACGGTCGAACCGATGTAAACCGCGGTCAGAAAACTAGTACTTATATAAAAGCTATTCGAAACTCATCAGCAGCTAATGAAACTCAACCATAATCGGCGATCAAAACAAGGCAACTAACGCCGTATTATAGTTATACGTAAATACCTGTTAAAAGGAAAGTAAGTGTCGCCGTCGTGTAGTTCCGTCTTAATGAGTTTACCATGACAATATTTATAGTTTATTTATATATTTAAGTCTCTCTAGTACCCCTATATAACTACACGTTAAGCCGTTGGTAGCGCGCCTGTCCTCGCCTGTCTTTGTACACACTTGTGAACATATCTCCTTGCTTCGTGGCTAATGGTTGGCCACTGTAGCCGATAATTATGGTAATAAATGCTATTTCGTATATATTTCATAAGCATGCGAATTTATGACCCGTAGCATGCTAATTGCTATAGCTAAACTAATTGCTAAAATGGTGAAAATTATTGTTGATATGTGAATTAAAGAGCTAATAATTTCACAAAAACAAAGAGTTAGTTTGTGGCTGCGTGCGCCCGAAAGCGGCCAGTGTAATGCGTATACTAAAGAAGTAGATGTGAAGTGAGTGGTGAATTCGCTTCATACTTCATAGATTTTCGCATCTACATTTAATTTGTTAAATGCTAATGTAGCATTCGCATGCTAACAATGTATGTGAATGCTAAGTAGTAGTAGCCGATTTACGCAGAAAGTCTAAAATGTTTGACAAAGTACGACAAATAACATAATCTATACTAATATTATAAAACTGAAGAGTTTGTTTAGTTAAACGCGCTAATATCCGGTACTACTGATCCGATTTGAAAATCTCTCATTAAGCCTATTTACCGAGGAAGGCTATAAGCTACTTATTATTCCACTGCTGGGCATGATATAACGTGTAGTTCACGCGATTGATGCAGCTGGCATAATGCCAGTTTACAATATTTTTCAATCAAGCATTAAATCTGAATAATTAAATTCTAAGCCCTGATTCCCACCTGTTGAGCACCAGTGTCTTCCCACATATAAATAAAAAAATTGTATCAATAAACTCAGTGAGGTAAGCCATTTCAGGGCGTTCGCAAGCAAGCTACCGACTACTAGTGTTGAGTGGCGGTGGCTCGTTTGTGGAAGACTTTAAAGCTGTCAAGTATCAAATCTTCCTTATTGCACTATAAAGGCTATGTTGTAGACAAAAGTTTGTATCTTAGGCTTGTTTTAGAGTCACGCTATTCGTTGGTGCTAATGGCCCAATATTGCGAATTTGCTACTGCGCAATCAAGGGCCGATATCCAAGTCATTTCACGGCCACCAATCTACGCTGATTAAAAGGATATTTTAAGTATATCTTTTAAATTCAAATTTGTGTAATTTATATTTAATAATAGCGGACCTCGCAGACGTCGTCCTACCCGGTAAAGCAGTGCCACCTACCGGATCCGAAAACATTTTACGACCGATTTTCAGACCTACTGAATATAGATATGTTTTCATAAAAATCGGTCAAGCCGTCTCGAAAAAAAATTTCTTTTCGAGACGGCTTATTTTTTTCTCTGCGTAAGAACCATCCCCGTTCTTCAAGGAGTATTCTAAAAAAAGAATTAGCGAAATTGGTTCAACCATTCTTGAGATTTACGCTTACCAACACATTTAGTGATTCATTTTTAATATATAGATATAAAAGATGAAACTGACTGACATATCACCGTACAGCCCAAAACCGCTGGGTCTAGAGACTCCAAATTTGATACATAGGTTCCATTAGAAGTCGAGGGGTGCTCAAAGAAAGGATTTTCCAAAATTCACCCCCTAAGAGGGAGAAAAGGGGACTAGTCGGGCGAAGCTAGTATAATGTAATCTCCGACGTGTATTTTTTAAACCTATTTAAAACACATCTCTATCACTTCAAATTTCGATTAAAAAAAAGAAACAGTCTGCGTTTTGGCATACACGTGTCTAACTTATTTTTTTTTTATCGGGGGTTAAAATGACCATCGTCGTTGACGATTACCATGTTTAAAAAAAATGCTTTATAACGGATTCTATAGCGGTTTATTTTAGATTTTGTATACCGACGTTTCAAAGTCTTTTCAGACTTTATGGTCACGGGTGGACCGAGGTATTTGACGTCCCAACTTATTAAATACAATTATTGTCGACTACCTACAAACATTATATTTTTTAAGTTGTGTTTGTAGGTTTATTACAATGTGTGATATTCGCGTAGTTTAGGGAAGATCAGCATGATTTTAAAACAAGCTTAAGATTAAATTAGAGACAACACCCACCAAAACAAACGCTTTGAGTTATTAGAACACAACCCAAATTTTTGTAAGAACTTTACAGTGCGTCATAAAGAGTAGAAAAATCGGTCGCCACACTAAATGTAAAATTGTAGTTCCCGAGTTCCATTCTTTAATGTCGCACTATACAGTGTGGCGACAACTTAATTAGAATAACTCATACAGTAGCATCCAATTTTTATTATAATAGTTATAAAATAAAAAGAAAAGAAAATTGCTTTTTTGAAACAAAATAAATAGCGTAAAAATTGACCGCTAATAAAATACCCTCTTTGATAAAGTGAAAGAGTGATAGGTGAAAGGGTCGCTCGTGCGCGCTTAGTGTCGCTTTTACGCAGACACAGGTAAAATAAGCCAAAGTGAGAATCCTAAACGAAAAATAGAGTCCATTAATTACGTGAAGCGTTTTTGAGAACGAATTCTTGATGAGATATCGTAAGATTTTCTTCAATTCTCTCTCCTTCCCCTAATCTCACGCGAGATTATTCGAAACTTATATTTGGTCTGTTAACGGTCGAGCTAAATCTGGTCACGCTGGTGTCGATACAGCTAAACAATCGAGCGCTACTTTGAGATTTGTTAAGACTTAGCTTGATCAACTCGCCTCCTAGAACACCTCACGAAATTAATGATGGCCCCCTAGGGTATAGAATGATTTTTTGTGATTAGGTCGTCGCCACACTGTATATAGGTATTCGAAGTATCGACGAATTAGCAAAAATTTAAATTGTTAGTCAAGTTCTTATTCTAATACAAGGTTTAATCAAGATAAAAACCAATCCTCGAGCTTAAACCTCGTTTTATAATGAGACTCAGGGTGTTGTGTTAGACAATTGAAAAATTATTTGTACCAATTTTATTTCAATTTTATATTTAAACTAGCGACCTGCCCCAGCTTCGCACGGGTGCAATGTGTTATACTTATTAACCTTTTTCTAGAATCACTCTAACTATTTAAAAAATCTGCATCAAAATCGGTTGCGGAGTTTTAAAAATCTAAGCATACATAAGGACATAGGGACAGAAAAAGCGACTTTGTTTTAAACTATGTAGTGATGAACACTTCATGAAATTAAAAAACCGGTTCTCTAGTTTAATAACGAAACCAAAATTAGAATATCTATTTATTACATTATAATTAATCTATTAACCAACAGGCTGCAGTAGGTATACAAGGTGTCCCGTAAATCATGGTTCAAGGTAAAGGAGATTATACTTTAGATTATTTCTAACATCGAATTTGACCAGTTTCCCAAAACACCAAAGGGTGACAAAATAAAAAATAAAAGATTTTTTTTTTCCCGTCTACCAATCAGTATTGTTAATGCTGTGACTACAAATGTTGTCAAAAATCAAAATCAAATAAAAATCATAATTTTATTCCGCTATGTTTTTTGTCAGCTTTAGACGTAGTTAGTAACCGCAGTGTTCCGGTGCGATGTATCCGGGTCGTAATAGTTGTTCTGTTCCTTTATGATTTCCAACCAAAGCAAGTTTCAGGACTCATTCCACTGCCACCTCACCGAAAATCATCGTAATCACAAGTGAATCGGTATATTACGCAAGCGCATTCCACATACTATGCGTTTCAAATAAGATTAGGACTGGACTCGCGGCTAACTTCATACCAAAAACCAAGCAAAAGTAACGCCAGCACAAAACGTCAAACCACAGACAATAATATTATTTTGAAATGTATGGAAAAGTCATGTATGTGAAAACTTTACACAAGTATGTACTTACAATGCAGCTACCTACCTAGGTAAATTTCCGCGCTAGGATACCACAAACTTGCACACAAATTCATATATACGGATAAAAACATGCGTATAACTCCGATTTTTGTCGTCGGAAGTTAATAAAATATGTTCGTATGTAAATATTCGACTCCAAATGTCCAATCTTACTCAAAAGGCAATAAGATATACGCATTTTTATTTATTTTTTCATCTAGATGTGATTATAATATCAAACAAACATTTTTGCTCACTGTACTAAAAAATGTGAAGTTGGTGCGCATTCCAGTCCAAGATGGCGGATTTCCAATCCTATTCTTATTTGAAACGCTTAGTACCACAATCGCAGGTTAAGCGCAAGCTGAACACATCACTTAGACCATTGCTATAACCATTCTTTTCTCGCGCTGTCTGTTAGTAAAAAGTAGCTACATATTCTCTAATTTTGGTTAAGTTATTGATAAGAACGGGTTGTTCACATTCAAATTCTTTGTATGTAGATTTATCTTAAGTTTATAAATCAATAAATTATGGTACAAATAATTATATACTTTGTATACTTACCCAGTGAAATAACTTTATACCTACTGTAACGGACAGTTAAATGATTTGCCTATTTTTGAACAAAAATGATCTCGTAGTTAAGATGTACCTGTTTAATGCCCCCTTGTAACAATTAGTGACCTAATCCTAGGCACTGGTCTTCTCTCAACTATCTTAAAAGTTGAGAGAGTTGCCT
The DNA here is from genome assembly GCA_936450015.1 of Meganola albula. Classification (NCBI taxonomy): domain Eukaryota; kingdom Metazoa; phylum Arthropoda; class Insecta; order Lepidoptera; family Nolidae; genus Meganola; species Meganola albula. Next base: position 1,711,819 of record OW388155.1, on the reverse strand, counting down.
TAATCCACTCGCCGCCAGCGGGTGGTGTGTTGCTGGATGTGATATAGTCCTCCAATGTTGAGTTCTGATACATGCTTTTTTTGTTAACCGATATTGAACAATAGCTATTACGCCCTAGCCACGGGAGACGGCGTCGGGCGGCGCGATTTGCGATTTCATCGTTCATTGCGTATTTGCTAAAGCAGTGTCTAAAGACAATTGAACGAGAGTGGGCAATGAACTGCATAATCGTCAGCCGCGCCGCCCGACGCCGTGTTTCGTGGCCAGGGTGTTAAACAACTAGCACATTGATGAGTGGGCACGACCCTGCGGAGTTAGTGCAATAAATGTTCGACATGCAATCGTATCCCTTTGTATAATGTGACAATTGGGGACATGACGTCTCTTGGCCAATCAAAATGATACAGTGCGATCAGTGTTGCACAAGTCTAACGGTTTTATTCATAAAAATCTTATAAGAGTCTAGTTAAAATGGACTTTGTTTCTTTCTTACTAGTACAAATGTCAGGTTGACCGACAAAGACAAACGAATTTGAAGCCTATTTTAGCTATAATGAGCTTATAAGACGTTTATGAATACGAGGGTAAAGTTCGCTTACACGATTTCGCTCGTACCCGGCAAACCTCGGTTTTTTCGCTGGCAGACTGCTCGGTAACGGACGTCTCTTACCGCGCGTCGCAAGCAAGCAGACTGCGCGGTGATCGCGCGCTGACTACTCATTTGAGACAGCTAAATATCTTGTTGTGGCTTCAAGGGAAACAGTGTCTCTCGCGAAAAGCGAAAGCGGCCAGCCCGTAGACAGCTGGGTGCCTGTTAGCTGTCGCCGCGTGGACTCCGAGCAGTCGCCTTAGTTTAAGGGCGATATTGGGTGGGAGCGGTGTTGGAACAGAGTCGAGTAAGTGGGCCTTACCTTGACCTTCTGACCTTAACCCCGCAGGGTCGAATCTGCGACCTATATTTGAAACTCCGTATTCTATTTGAGTTATTTTGCCTCTAGCGTCTTTGTTTTTAGTTTCACAAATGTCTCTAGCTGATACGTTACTGACTTGTAAACTGAATATTTCAACATAGCTTTTGGATAAGCCTATGACAATACAATTTTTAGCTCCCTGCCTAATATTTATAATTTGTTAAATAATAAATCCTTGGTGCCTCTAAACCCGGATATCAGATTAGAAAACTGACAATAAATTTGAAAATCATTTAAAAATCGGCAAATCACTTTGGGTTCTTTTTCGATGGTCAAATAACTGCTTTAGAACGAATAAATTTGTCGATTTGACAGTCAATATATTTTAATCGGACAACCCAGTACCACAATCTTAACACTGGTACTCCTGTAAGCCAGGATTAACAGTACAGCGGCGTGAATAGGCTGGACAGGGTCAATGTATAGAAAATCTGACATTAGGTCAAAAATATTAGGTACTCAAAATATATCTGGCTATTGAACTATCGGCCCGTCGTTTTACTGTTACCAGTAAAGGTCTAATCACACTATAGGTCAGCACCTCTGATCTGATCTTACGATAAGTGATTTCACCATCATACGACATACTGTCATTGAACTCGTGGTCGACCAGCCGATCCGACGGTTGGTTACGTGCTTGACGGTTGGTTGGCGGCGAGGTGAAATGCGGTACGGTTATGATCTGTTTCTGAGATGATATGTGTACTACGACCCTGAGTTGGCAAACAAGCATGCGACCCGTTTGTTGGTAAGCGGTAAGCAGTCTGTGGAAGCTTGAAACAGATGCACCACACGTGTCGTTAGAAACCCTAGTATGATACTCCTTTTCTAAGAAACACCTGTCGTAGACTCTAAGGTCCGCTCATTCTACAGCCTCAACAACTTTTTTTATTGCCGGGGGGGGGGGACCCTTAATGGAATTCCCCGCCCCCTGTGGGCGCAGTAGTCCTGGAGGTTACCCACTAAAACCAAGTTGTTGCTTCGCGCATGTTAGCTCCAGGAGGTCACGGGAACCACAAGTAACACAACCGCGACCTTTTGGTGGCCTTAACAACCCTAGCCGTCTGAATCCAACACTGCTTGCTATCTATTCTGGTAACACTATCAAACGTTTATACCAACTAAAGGTGTTAAAGGGCTAATCCGTGTTTATCCTACGTAAAGGCTGTCCAGTCTTTTTAGTTTAATCTAATTAAATCGTGTAATAATTATTTTATATCAAATTGTTTCTATTTAAAGAAATAAATTTTCTTTTTAAACCAAATAGTTGATTACAAACTAGGTTTTAGTAATAAAAATATATTAATCGGTAGATATCATTGTTAGTGGTGGTTTTTGCAAATGGTCGTTGTTTAAATCCGTTTTGAACAACTACAAAATGTCTGATGTACCAAACATAGTCCTTTAGGCTAATTGGATAAGCCATTCTGAAACAAGATTTACATTTGTTGCTGATATTGAATCTTATAAAACCTACCTACAGGTAAAAAAATATATTGGCAGTATAGAGACTGCCGTCGGTAGAAGTTAAAACTGTGAACAGCACTAGGTCGCTGCGCATGCGCAAGTCATGGGCATGTTGCTGACGCGAACTTTTAAGATTTTCCCTTACCAAAACGGATCCAACCGTATCCTTACGAAACGTGGCTTTATAGATTATTTGTAAAAGCCATCATCTACGTGTAACTGGACTGTTCACTAACTATAAAACTATTGATAAATAAATAATGTTGTATAGCGTTCGAACGCTGTCATTAGTTCTTCTGTATAGTTCGCTAGGACTGAGCTGAGCTTTGCATTTGTGTGAGTCCGCCTGAGGCACGGTGCAAGGGATGCACCGTGCCTCAGGCCGATTGTATAAATCTGTTTTAACCAAGGAAAAAAAGCGTCGCGCGCGCTCTAAGCAGACATCACACCTACAATATCTATGTGCACTCACACATCCAAAGCTGAGTTTAGACCTCGTGGACTGTAACACCTTATTGTTTAGCTCGTAAGGTTCATTTTACACTGATTATGTTAAAACATAAGCGATTCGAAGTCATATCTTTATTAAAACATGTATGAGATAATATTTATTTTATTGAACAAGGAAATAGCTCGTCTTACCCCTGGTTCACAGCGGTTCACATCAACGAAACATTTACAAGTAAACTTGCGAACGGAGTATGTCTCTATCACTCAAGGATGAGTAGAAAGAGACGGACAGTGCCCGCGACATGTTTTGTTGTGTGATGCAATCTTACAATATGGGATCTGTTTTATATTAAAATTTGTCCATTACATAAAGATGAAATATTTGCAGATTACTATCCCTTATTCATAAACGTCTTTCAAGCATAAAATAGCTAAAATTAGTATGTATTTTGTTTGTCTTTGTCTGTCATATTGACATTTGTAATTGTAAGAAACAGACAAAATTCATTTTAACTGCAAAGGCATATAATTTTATTCTGGAAATCTTTAGCAGAGCAGTGTTCATTGTAATACTTATTTCATTAGATGGGTCCTAGATGGGCCTAGATCCATACATGCTATTATATAAATACACTAAGTATTTTTTTTTAACTTGAACAAAGTAGTCATCTCATACATGTATTATAATAAAATCGCCTATTTATAAAATAAGAAGCGTTAATTTACTTGCCCCAACGTAAGGGACATAATGCAATTTTTATTTCTATGTAAATAAATATGTTTTATCTGTAGAATTAACGTAGTTCCATTTTTGAAAATGACAGGGTGATCTTTTTTTTAAACAGTGAGATTAAAAATAGTGTTCTGTTGAATGTAAAATAGTATAACTCTGATGAAATACATATTTCGGTTGTTTCGTATGATGAGATACACTTAATTTTCTGTCCCAGTAACTTTATTTATGAAACAAACTTAACTTGACTGAATGTAGCCTTAATTTTGACTTCTATAGAGGCGAATTCAATATTAAATTTCAACAGTCTAGATTGTCTAGAAGTTACAAATCTTTATAATCATACGAAACTGTTGAAATTAAGTAACACAGCCCACAAAACATAAGCACAATCTATAAACGTCTATCCAGTGTAGCCAAGTTTGCTGTTGTTTTTCTAAAGAATATTCCTAACAACTTGTAAATACCAATAATGATCACGGTAAAAGACGGATTGCCGTAGTATTCACGTAAAATGTATGGAAACCGTGCTGTTTCAATGTTTTGATTGTAAACTGATTGACGATTGGTTATTCTTTCTGTATCATACTGTCAATTGTTTGATAAATTGTCTACAAAAATATTGTGCGTTTTAACCTCCTCTTGATGTCGGTTAAAAATGTCAGACTTGAATACTTACTAGGATTAGCGCCACGAAAGAAATCCCACAGGAAAGCTAGGACATTGACGTCTACTACTAAATTGACAGCATGTGTCAGAAATTACATAGACACTAGCGCTCGGCCTAAGGGCCTTAAGTGGCGCCGACTCCGAGTGTTACTCATTTTCTGATTGAATAATTCATTCTTTTGCCTTTGTATCAGTTTGTAAATAAAATATTGAAACTAGATATAGTATTTGATAAATGTTCATTAATTAATATAGTAGGTAATGACATCCGATTCGTCGAAACTACTTAAAATACAACAGTGTCAACTGATTGTTCAAAGTTCAAAAAGCGATTTGTAATATAGCAATATTAAATCGATTAAAAATTATCTAAGTTGTTTTCATTCCTTATCTACCATTTAGAAAATCCCTCGCTCCAAAAAACTATCGACTTCTTTATAAGTCTCAACTCTATGCGGACAGTTCTGCGCACAGAGTCGTTGTTTGTTTACTGCTTTATTTTAGTGTCCTTTCTATTCCATGCAAAACCAGACACCCACTCCAAAAAATATGATGACAATGATTTATCATCATACTTATCACAATGTGATGGAGACGTGTCGGTTCCCGCAATAGGCGCTTGGGTTGCGTTGACTTCGCGCGGCTTCTGTATATCTTAGGGTGCGTCCACATCTGGCGAATGTGCAGCTCGCGAGCCATTTACGAGCTGACCGCTAGATGCGCGCGTGCAGTCATGGCAATGGTTTGGTGCGCCTCTAAATGCAAAAATGCACGCGCGCAGCTCGCGGGCGGCTCGCAAACGGCTCGTGAGCTGCACATTCGCCAGATGTGGACGCACCCCAGAAAGAATACCTATAATGCCAGTGGCATAGCTATCGTAGATTCAGGTTAGTCAGTGCACCAGGGCCCAGGAGTGGGCCTCTAGACAAATAAAGACGAAGCGATAGCGAAAGATCAAAAATAATGATTGGGAATAAGATTGTCACGTGACATTTCTGAGGTGTATGTCAATCCCATACATTTTGTTATATTCTGTTTCCCGATAACGCCCTCTAATCAAAGTTTTGAAAACATAAAATTTCAAATGACTGGAAACCAACAAAAAATCTCACAAAGGCCCGCCCGAGCTTTTTCTCTGCTCTTTCACCTAGCTAAGTATGCCACTGTACCTATGTGCATCACATTTAGAGAGAATTTATTTTTTTATGCCATTAGATGCATAGAGCATTAGAGCATCTCGCCCGAGTAGTAGTGTCCTAACAGTATAAGATCTTTGGTCCAAACACTGAATAGACGCGAGTAAAGGCGCAGGCCCACCGCGGTGCACGGAGAGGCTACGCACGTGTGTTAAGCTTCGCTTTGGAAGAAAATGTATGTGGTTGTGTCCACTGCAACCCACGGAGAGGCTACGCATGAATTGACGTCATTGATACATGCGTGGCTTGCTCGAATAGGCGGTTACATAGCTCAACGCTGTCGACTTGGGTCTACGTTTCCACTGGAGTACACGAATATGACCGTCGACTATGTACAGCTCACTTAACGCAGCGCAGTTTACAGTCATACAACTTGTGGAACGGACGCATTTTCTCCGTGCGCCGTGCCACATATTCGTGTACTCCAGTGGAAACGTAGACCCACGTTGTCAAACAACACGCAGCTAAAATGCGCCGCGTGCCCGCGCACAGCATGCGCCGCGGTGGGCCCGCGCCTTAAGGGTGTTTACCGGAGAGCAGCGGTCGCCTTAGAAATATAGGGTCGCGGTTTCGAATTGTTTCATCTCCGCAGCTCAATATCAGTGAAGGAAAACATCGTAAGGAAACCGGCATGTCTAAGAACTAATTATTCGAAGACGTGTGACATCCATCAACACTCACTTGGCCAACGTGTGTGGACTAAGGCCTAAACACTCTAACTCGTAAGATAGTAGGAAGATATGTCCCCAGCAGAGTGGGACACTAGGGTTGAAGTGAATCTTTAAATCCTTAACCCATATCCAATTACAGGCCCGAGTGCTGATCAGTTGGCAAGTATGTACACAGATAGGGACACAACAAGGATAAAAGAAAATAAAATCAAAGCATACTTCGATGAACCCTTTAATTTGAGACTGTTTGAGGATTACTAACTGAATTGTCAAAACATTTGCCAGAACTTGAATTACAGAAATCAAAACTAGGGGGAGCAATTTATATAATAAAAAAAAAACAAAGTTTTGAATCCTAAACTAATAAATCAGTACTAAATTAACTCTATATAGGCCAAAATTAGCTTTCGTCGAAATTGTATAATGCTCCCTTATAACTAAACAGCACACACTTAAAAATATCTCCACTCAACATAGATGGCTGTCCAAATCACTTTATATGTTATAACATTGATAAATTCTGCTCTTGATTAGAATGAGTGTGCTTGAGTGTTTGATGGTCTATAAATGGACATGACCATTTTAAATGATGTTTTGGCAAACTTAGCAAAGTTTACCATCATGAGGGCATCAAGGTGTTCAATCCCTTTGGAAGTTTTATAAACCTTCCTAGTAATTTTTTAACTTAAATATTTTTTTTTTGGTGTGCATAACACACGTACAATCCTAAAACATTGATTCTTAGGAGAAATGAAACTTAGGAAATTATTTACTTTCTCCTAATCAAGTGACTAAATTTTACAACTTGAAAGAAAAATATTTTTAACCAATATTATTATTATTTGATTTCCCCTGTATCTTATGTATATTAAAGTCTTCAGTGTTGTATAACATTAAATACATAGAGTTACTAAAATTTAACTGAAAAAAAAAATTAGATATAAAAAGCATATCGGCAAAACTTAATATTACCTGACAAATTTTACAGAAACTAATCTACATAAGCAACTTACAATAAAACCTAAAAAAACAAATGTTGCAATGAATAAGAATTAATTATTCTTGTAAAGATATAGCAAATTTTTGCAGTCCTTAAAATATTAACTTTTTATGTTTATAATTGATGCATTTTTATGTAACACATCATGTCAGTAAAAATATATTTTAGAAAAAGCGTATTTGTCAAAGTAATTATAGTATTGTCTTTAAAAAATGTACACATTAAGATATAAGTATTGCAATGAGCATACTAAACTAACAATAAGACTAAACCTCTGGACATGCACAAGAAAACATGTTGCTACCACTATTTCTATGGCTTAAGGATGAGTAGAAAGAGATAAACAGTGTTCGTAACATGTTTTGTTGTGCAATGCACACACACAGTAAGTTAAACAAGCTTTGATATTGGATTTTGTTTAGAACATTAAGTTGAAGCCAATAAATATCACAAGTGACAGCTCAAGGAATCTTTTTAAGACCTTTCAAAACTACGATTAGTTACTAAAATTCATTCTCTGTACAAACTACAGTCAAAGGTTTAAAACTTATTTAAAAATTCTCCAAACAATCGTTCACTACAAAACTAGAGGGTCTACACAACATTTTTATGAAGATTCAGTTTATATACTGTTTTAGTTTTTACTCAAAATACGGCTGTACATTAAACATTAACTGACAGTGACTGCATACTACAGTCACTCTGGTTAAACCTGAATTTTATGACACAGAGAATGCTTTTTCTGAAAATGATTTTACATAAGCCTCATGCAACTTATTAACAAAGTCAGCATCATGTTTCAACAGATAGTTGAATGCTTGAAGCAGCTGGTTCCTGGTGAGGGGCTCCGGAGTAGGCTGCGCATCACCCCCAGTGCTGGCAGTGAACATAGTCGGAGGCATCAGCGCAGGCTTCTGCTGAGGTGTCACAGAGTCAATCAGAGGGTACATTCCAATCTCATCCAGTTTGGTACCGTTAAAAGAGCTTACCGAGTGGCTGATGTCCTGTGACTGATTCAAGTATGTAGCCAGTGGAGAGGTAGTTTTTGGAGATGATATATGCATTAAATTCAAATCACTTTCAAGTGGCATTATGCCATTAGTGTCACTAGCATCCATTGGTCCTTTCTTCATACCAGGTATCCTCTGTTGTTTTTGTTTTTCAATAGGAGTTGACTTCAATGGAAAGCTACAATTTTGTTTCAACGAAGAGTCTAAATTCATACCATTGGAGCTTAGTGTCTCTTGAGGTGTTACAGAGCGCTGCTGTTTCTCTATATGTTCAACAGAGTGGGCAGGATTGCTCATAAGTCTCTGCAATAGTTGCGGGACCTCACGCGCGTCTGTCGGACGCGGCCCAAAAATACCGGGTGATGGTAATGATGACACCGCCGGCATCTGGGCCGCGGCACCGCTTCCTGCTTTCGCGAAGAAGTCCATGACGCTCTGTGACGTCATGTCGGGCGCCCGCGATGGTGTCGAATCACTCTTACCGGCAATGTGACCTTTGTTGGAGTTAAAGTCGTCCTGCGCCTTGCTCAGCATACTGAATATATCCACAGGGGCGCTCGTAGGCGTAGACGAACTGTAAACGGTATTTTGTGGCATGTTCTCGGTAGGAACTTGCTTGACAGAATCCTTGATTAACGAATTTAATTTTGTTGCAACCCTAACGCACTCGTCTTTATCGTAAAACCATATGCCGTAAATACGGCACTTGGCGTTTCTGTACAAAAGAAAAGGTTCCTTCAATTGTAACTCTATTCCTTTTGACACTGGTTCAATAAGGTTATTCGTGCTCAATCTGTTCATAATCACTAAACTATGGTACGGCTCTCCATTTCTACTGTACACAAACAAAGCACCTTCGATGTTAGTTTTTTCCCATTCGTTCTCTTCGAATGTATAAAGTGCAACGTGGGTAGCACTGTCGATTATTTCTCTTGCATATGGATCTGCCCTCTTTAAGGCAGCAAAATTCATACGTAGTCCGGTGTCAGCCATTTTAAAGCAACAAAATACAAGTTTTTGTACAGCGAGAAAGCATCACATCACAGAAAAATGACAAGAACAAATAAATTCGCCATTTTCTAACCGTTCCTAATCATCTATACCACACTATTTATAAGTCTTAGCAAACGCATAAAATAGCCGGATTATTACGTCTTACCAATTTATTTAAACAACTCTAAACTTTGAAAAGGTAATTTCATGAATGACTTTATTTTTATTTTGCCTTTTTCTCCAATTATCACTAATATAAACTACTATCGAATTTACTTTACTCTGAAATGGAACGTTTTAAAAAAGAAGTAAAAATAGTGCGATGCTATGAATTGGAATCGATATCGATAAGCTATTGAATAAGGTATTTTTATAACCTTTCAGTGCAACATAAAAGTAGCATCTGTGTGTCTAATGTTAGGTTTATGTCAATGGAAAATTTGTTTTTGTAGAAAATTAAAGTTTGTCCGCAAAAGTTTTATTTATGATAAAAATATAATTATTTTATATGATTTCTGGGTACTCTTTTTGGATATATAACGTTTTTATTTAAGTTTCTATGTATTCTGATGACTATTTACACCATAATAAAATTAAAAAAAAAAAGAGTAGTAAGAACTCGGACACTAATTTTTTTCATTTTCTGTGACGCCCTCATTGAATCTCTACTCTTTTATATCGCCCGTCAAAAAAACTAACCTAGTCATTGATATAATATGACAAAATCCAGTTACTTTAGTTTCAAATTAAATGGTGTCACGACGTACGTAGCATTGGACAACGGTGTCTATAAATAAATAGAGGTAACAGATAGAAAATGGTTAGAGATGCCGAATCTCATACCAAACTTAAAATTTACCGGCAAAACTTATAGCAGATCCAAAGATAAAATCATCTGGCGGATTTGTTGTTGTTATTAATAACAGATCCGATAAAACTATTGCTCAGTCAATAAAATGAAAAGCAGTTATCTGATACACACATACATTATACTACTTTACTTTTTTAAATACATACACATAATAGATTTAATAACACCCAGACTCGAAACAGACAACAGACACTATTGTTTATGCACACAAATGTTTGTCTTAAGCTTAGGTAGAAATGGAACCCGCCGCGCCACCCACGAGGATTGTCAAGTAAACAAAAACCTACGAAAATATTGTGATATTTTGACTTTTGCTCTGCAATCATTTCATTTTAGTTTCAGATAATTTGGTAAATACAGTATTCTTAAAAGTTGGAAATCTATTAAGAAGGAACGTTGCCCATCACTAAATCTTATCACGAACGATATCAAATGTCAACGTCGTCAACAACGTTGTGCGATAAATAAATGTCAAAACGTCATTTCAATTCAGAGCAGCAGTAATTAATTTCATTCATTTTAAAAGTTAATGCGTGCCGGAGACGGCGTTTCTTCTATAAAACAAATAAATAAGTTACTTTTAATGTTGATTAAAATCATTTTTATATACTTACATAAATAGTAACTTAGTAAAGGCCTACTTTGTTGGTCATAAGATCGCATTATTATAAATAATTGTTTAGTTTTAAACTATACACGTGAAAGTTGTTTATAGAGTTTATAGTAAATAAGGTTGTATAATGTCTGGTGGGAACGTCTTGGTGATCGGGGGCGGCGGTCGGGAGCATGCTCTATGCTGGAAGTTGGCGGACTCTCCGTTTGTGAGTCAAGTATTCTGTGCGCCAGGGAATGTCGGTATCGCCACTACTGCTAAAGTTGAATGTGTCGAGCTTGATATCAAGGACTATCCTGTAAGTTTTTTTTTATACTACAAAGTCTAAGTTATTTAAAGATGGTTACAGAATATGCATGCATTCAGAGTATGTTTAATCTTTTTTTTTTATAATCACTTGTAATCATGGGTGAGTTTGTATACTAAGCAGGTGCGTTCCATCGTATACCACATCATTGTTTAATATCAGGTAAGTTGTGGTTAAGTGCAAACCTATTTTTAAAATAAAAAAAAAATCTATCTGCCAACATCTTCGTCCACATAATGTACCAAAATTATATAAAGGTATAAAAAATGCCAAATACGTTGATTGAGGTAATAAGCTACATGTGTGTTAAATCTCATCCAAATCTGTTGAGCGGTTTTCCTGTGTAAGTGTAAAGTATAATTGCATTTTTTTTTTATATAAACGTCAACAGTACATATAGAAATATAACTCAGGAAAATCTGCTCTTTAGTTTAAAACTAAGCAGGTTTGTCTCGCCCTCTGGGCCTCGCCTTACAAAAATAAGGTTGCGAGTTCGAATCCTGGTCGTGCCCACACATCTTTGTGTGAATTGTTTCATCTCCGCTGCATATAGGTGAAGGAAATCATCGCGGGGAAACCGGCTTGTCTAAGAACTATTCATTCGAGGATATTTGTGTCCACCAACCCACACTTGGCCAGTGTGTGTGGATTAAGGCCTAAATTCTCTCAACTCATAAGATAGTTGTGAGAAGACCCATGCCCCGCAGTGAGACACTAAAAAGGGTTGAAGTGATGTAGTCTACAATGGTGCCTGCCTTCGTGTAATAAAGGCGTGACACGTTGTATTTAAAAAAAAAGATTAAAGATAAATTTATTACAATTATTTATTTATTTATTTAAGTTATAAATTTTTTTTATTTAGAGATAATATATCAAACACATCCAAGAGACTAATTTGTACATTGTACCGTTGTGTGTTCCCTATCAAAAGGTCAGAAGTCTGTTTATATCTATTACTACTTCTTTAATCATTATCTCCAATAATTTTGTTGTTCATATTCATAACTAACTAGCTTTCCGCCCGCGGCTTCGCCTGCGTGTATGTCGGTTATCGCGCCAAAACATTACCTTCTTTTTGCGCAGTCGGATAAAAACTATCCTATGTCCTTTCTCGGGTCTCAAACTACCTCCATACCCAATTTCATCCAAATCGGTTCAGTAGTTTTTGCGTGAAAGCGTAACAAACAAACTTACATTCGCATTTATAATATTAGTATAGACAAAAAATAGGGGTTGGTGATAGAAAGGTAAAATTTTGGGTTGTATGTATTTTTTGAGAGAGCTAGTAAGATAGCTAAGAGAAGACCCGTGCCCAGCCGTGGGACACTAAAAAGGGTTGAAGTGATGTATTTTTTAATGCCACATAATCTATATATATAAAAATGAGACCCGTTTTTCGTTGTCACGACATCACGCGTGAACGGCTGGACCGATTTCGCTAATTCTTTTTTTTAAATATTCCTTAAAGTACGAGGATGGTTCTTACGCAGAGAAAAATTAAATAAATAGGAAATTTAGAAAGCAAAGAAGTGCCGAAAACCGGCTTAGTAAACTATTATTTATTATTGGTTATATTCGGTAGGTCTGAGACCCGGTAGATGGCACTGCTTTGCCGGGCAGAACGACGTCTGCCGGGTCCGCTAGTGAAAATATAAAAATATGTTTTTTTATCATTTAGAGGTTCGAAAAATAGCTACTATCTATTTTCAAACCTCTAAGTGATAACCAATGATGTTTAACCCAAAAAATAAATTATTTTGATTCTCAGATATACTGAATATGCATAAAAATTTTCATAAGAATTGGTAAAGCCGTTTCGGAGGAGTATGGTAAAAAACATTGTGACACAGAAATTTTATTTAATAGATAAAGCTAACACATTTACTACAGCCGGTATATATTGGATTTTAGATCCCGAGATCCCGTCGTTTGAAAGTCTTTTCACTGTGAGCTCAGTTTGCTTAAACAGAACGTAAATTATATAATAATGTTTGTAGGTAGTCAGTAATAATTGTGATTAATATTTTTGGACGTCAAATGCCTCAGTCCACCCGTGACCATGAAGTCTGAAAAGACTGAAATGTCAGGATGTAAAATCTAATATACACTGCGAAAAATTCGTTATAAAGTAGTTTTATTTCAATGTATGATATTCGCGTAAATCTATAAAAAAATACCACACTTTCCTTGATTTTATTTATTTCATCTCAAGAATCTACATGTTTTTCATCAGACAAATTTTAACATAAATCGCAAGATTAATATAATGTAGCAAATTTGGGTTTAAAGATACTAATGAGTAAGATGCGAAGTGACAATTTACATTTTTTTTTAATTTCGAAGCACAGTCCCGGATTGTGGGCAATAGGAGGGGTCAAACCGGAGCAACCTGCGGGGCAATAGACAGGGGCGCGAAAATAATAAAACTGACGAATTTAAACTAAACTATTAACTAATAATATTATTAACAACTATACTATTTTGAACTGTAAAATCCCTGTATATTTATTTCGTTCCCATGAAAAAGTTATTATTGTTTTTAACTAATAGAGTAAAAATTGTTATACTTTGTTTGTTTCCCAAATCAGTAAATTTATTAATCATGTATTATATTTGTGAGTCTTTTTAGTAATCTATCCCCAATGCAAAAAGAGGGTCATACAACTTATTAACCAATGTTAACCGACCCCGTCAAAAATAAAAAAGAAACATATCGAAATGAAAATCAAACAAAAATCATGCATGTTTTTTGTCGCATAAAAATACACGGGTGCTGCTAATTAATCTAATTGTATGTATTTACAAAAAATAATGTATTGATGTTAATGTACATATGTATATCCGTTCCTAGTACTCATCACAAGCAAATATAATTAAAGTAAGACAACTTTTTTACGGATTTTATCGCGGTTTATTTTAGATTTTAGATCCCGACGATTCAATGTCTTTTCAGACTTCATGTTCACGGGTGTAATATAATTGCTTCATTTTAAGACTAGATGGCGCCGTGTGCAAAAAAGTCAAAGATCCGGGGCCTGATTAAATATATATAGTTCGTAACCTGTTATCAATTTAGAAAGTCATTGACCTATGAGATAGCTGTCATGAGCTCCAAATATGAACTCATCTTGTTCACAGGAGTTGCTACACAGATAACGCGCCAGACACACTGTAGGTACATGGGATACATAGATAATTATTATTACACTTGACGACTAACAGTGTATGGTGACCTTTAAGGTAAACTTACTTGATGTGACATCACACACGTAGCCATATAGGTTTTCGGTGAGATTTCAGTAATGAAATTTATACCCTATTTTAATAAAGAGGGCAAATTTGAACTTATCTTGTTCACAGTTGCTACACAGATAACGCGGCAGACACACTGTAGGTACATGGGATAGATAATTAGTTCGATAACACTTGCGCTTAGCAGTGTGTAGTGATCTTTAAGTTACACTAGTTAAATTTTGTGGAGTTATGAATATAATAGAATTTGATTTTGACGGAGTTATAAATATGAATTTAAAATATGTATTATACCTACTTAACCATAATGAAATTTATATCCGAATTTGCGTATCGGGTTAGTGACCAAATGTGAACTCATCTTGTTCACAAGAGTTGTTACATAGATAACGCGACAGACACATTGTACGTACGTTGGATAGATAGTTATTAAGTGTGATAACGCGTTATGACTAGCAATGTGTTGTCACCTTTAAGTTAGATTATCAATTTCATTTTGGTCGTTACCTACTTCTGGACAGTTACGTCTATCCTATAACAACCCTTCTATTTATTCTATGCTAGTTGATTTTATAAACATTAACTTTAAAATTTACGGTCTTAATAAAAACCTTTAAGACTCTAGTTAAAATAGACTTAGTCTCTTCCTTGCTAGTATAAAATCAAGGTGACAGACAAAGGTAAACAAATTATAAACCTATTTTAGCTATAATGAGCTTATAAGACGTTTATGAATACAGGGGTAAATCTTTCTTAAATCCTATCGTGGTTCCATACGCCTTTAATGAAATTGTTTTAAAGTTAATAAGTTACCTTAACTTTGTCATAGGCAAATGGTCTAAAGCCGTACCATAAAAAATAATGTGGTCGACATTCTGACACTCTTCTGAGTCATAGACATAGAAGGATCGGATATGTTTTATGGAGTTTTATAAATCAACTAAAGATTGAGGTTTATAATAAATAAAATAAATAACTACAACTTGCTTGATGTTAAGCAATGACGTAGTCTACGATGGAACGCACCAGCCCAGTGTACCGATTCACTCGTGATTACGAATGATTATCGGTGAGAAGGTGACAATGGAATGAGCTTCCTTAAGGTTAGAAACCTTAAAGGAGCAACGATTCCGACCCACCCTCTCTGCATGGTGTCACAGACATCGCACCGGAACACGGCAAGGCCGCTTGGCGGAGCGGCTTTGTCTGGTGGGTGGTCACTAACCACGGCCGAAGCCTACCACCAGTTGATTGTCACCTAATTTGCACCACCCGGGGCCCACGTGTGGGGATTCAATTAAAGGTTTATACCCACGGACGAAGGTGACTCAGCCCTCACTCAGCTTTCATTCTGGCTTCTGTCAATCCTGGCTTACAGGAGTATCAGTTAGTTAGTTCCCAGAAAATAAAGATAACCCGCCAGACTCACTCTAGATACCTACATAGAAGATAATTAGTTTGATAACACACTTGACGACTATTGATGTGTCATGACCTTTAAGTTAATCTAGTATGGCCTTATGGCATTAACAGTTATCCTCTTTCTATTGAAATAAACTAGTGTGTTACTACTTTTCAGTTTATACTTTCACATTCATTTATTATACTAGCTACCCGCCCATAATTGTACTTATCATACACCTTAACCTTTGTTAAAGATCACTTTTTCTATTGGTGAAAATCGTATAAAAATCCGTTTAGTAGTTTTTGAGTTTAGCGCGAACAGACAGCGGAAGTGACTTTATTTTATTCTAAGTATGTATTTAGAGAAAATGTAAAAGTTTAAACTGATAAGTACGTGATTGAGGTATCTTTGACTTCAACCCTTTTTAGTGTCCCACTACTGGGTACGAGTCTTCTCCCAACTGTCTTACGATTTGAAAGATTTTTAGGCCTTAATGCGGGTTGGTGGATGTCACATGTTCTCGAATGATTAGTTCTTAGACATTTCTTGACAATTGACGGTTTCCTGACGATTTTTTCCTTCAAAACGTGTTCGAAACATTTCGGCCGCGTAAAAAGCAAGTATCTTACCGACCCCGCCACTGGCCCGTTAAAAAAAGTTTAATAAAGAAATCCGCTCAAAAATCGGTCCATTCGTTTATGCGCTACGATGTCTCGAATTTTAGGTACAGACACGTCAAACGTGTAACAACTTGCATGTTTCTAGCGATTATAGTATAATTTCTTAGGTATTTCGATTTTTTTACATTTCTTGTCTTCTGCAACAATTGTTGCAATTCTAATGTCCATGCACTGGGGCAATAATTGATGATTAAAATAAAGAATTTCATAGGAATTTGAGTGACACTATGCTGCATATCGAGTGACAAATGAACCTGCCAAGTACTGAACTCCGATACGCGAGGAGTCAAAGGTTATCGTGTCTACACGAGCGTCTATTACAATCTATGACTATTTACGATCTTTATTCTACGCATATAACATGTACCAATACTACGAATCTATCAGTAATTGGAGAAATCCATAAGTACTTATTACTATACAGTGGCAAAGCGTCCCTAAGACGGCCCTGTATAGTAGGTACCTATAGCCCTGTAACAGAATTAGTTGGGCGGCCGAAGGGTAAAGATTTCTCACAAAACAAACAAATATGCTAGCATTAAATTAAAATAATATACACTTTGCTTGCCTTTTTGAGCAAGTCAGAGAATTCAAACTCATGACAATCACGCGAATCACTTTTTCAATGAATAAAAACTCGATAATTCGTCATTCTCATAGGTCATCTTATCTATACTAATATTATAAAGCTGAAGTGTTTGTTTGAACGTGATAATCTCAGAAATACTAGTTGGATTTGAAAAATTTTAGCACTATTAGATAGCTCAATTATTGAGGAAGGCTATAGGCTACTTTTTATCCCACTGCTGGGCATGATATGAAAGCTAGTGTTTAATAAATAATATGATATCTGAATAATATTAAATAATTAATTTATTAAAATGATAGTACCAAGCCTGTAAAGTATGTAGGTAAATCAAATATGTTGTGTATTACATTTACATTACGTCCGACTGATAAAGTAGCATAGTGCCCAGTGAATCAATCATTTATGCTCTTTAAGATCGGTGTACTAAATGTACTAATAGTACTAAAAGACCGAACTAGTACGGAGCATTACTTTTAGTGTCCGAGTAAGAACAATCCTGTTTTACACTGTTGTCGGGCACAATTCTGATCATCAGTACGTCGATGGAATAAACTATACCATATAATATATTAGTCCATGATAGTTTCGAAAATTCGAACAACTTATCAGTTCAGTTCAGTAGTTTAGCCGTAAAAACATATAGAGGGACTAAAAACACTTTATCATTTCCTTCTTTGCAGACTCTCGCAAAATGGTGCAAAGACCACGAAATAGATTTAGTGGTGGTTGGCCCAGAGGACCCATTGGCGAATGGCATCGTAGATGCTCTTACTCCCTTCGGTATTTCCTGCTTCGGGCCAACGAAGGCTGGGGCTGAGATCGAGGCCAACAAGGACTGGGCTAAGGCCTTCATGACCAAGTATCAGATACCAACAGCAAGATATAAATCCTTCAGCGACGCTGCGGCTGCTAAGGAATTTATTAACACGTAAGTTTCTTATTTAGATAATACGCTCTTCCGTATTTCCTGCTTCGGTCCATTCAAGGCTGGGGCTGGGATTGAGGCTATCAAGGATTTTTTTATCCTATAATAGGCTTGCGCTTGACCACAACTTGCCTGATGTGAATCAATGATGCAGTCTACGATGGAACGCGCTTACCCTGTAAATACCAATTCACTCGTGACTTGAAGACCGGCAGATTATAGCTATCGGGAAACATAGATGCCGGCAGCGAATTCCACAACTTGGCAGTTTGCACAATGAAAGTGGAAGCAAAGCGCTTGTTGCGTACCCATGGAATTTCCACCATATACCGGTGGCGAATAGCCTCTTTTTGTCCGATGGAAGAACGGGGATGGGGGAATAAGGTTGTGTAATTCCAACGCACACTCTCCGAAGTGTATCCGGTAAAAGACTTGACTGGGCCAACCTTATGACCAAGTCCAAATTACACGTGTTTCTGAAGAGCACTCAGTCCCGGATCTAGGGAGGCAACCGGGGCATTCGCCCGGCAGGAAGCACCATAGTGATACTGTGATGTGGTAGAAAATAAAAAGAATCTTGCTCCATAAAGCACCTAGCATTTTTTTCTATGTTGTCTCCCGCTTTGCTTGGAGGGAAGTGGACAATTTCACTTTCCGACTCCTATTATCTTGCTGATTAAATATGTACGGGATGTCTGAATAATATTGGCAGGGTTCAAATCCTGCAGAACGCAGCCAATCCTGGCATGCCGGAGTAGCGGTGGTGGCATTGCGGTAGTGGGTTGTCTCAAAAATAGCATATTATTGATAAAAAAGTTCTTAAAATCAACCATTAAGATATTTATGGCCTTTTTAAAGTTGTCTCAAACACTGGAGGGCGCCGGGTCGTACTTTAAGGGCCCCATTTTAAAAAAATGTTAGAATCCGGGGCTCAGTCACAGTCAATTAGTCAGGACAAAACCTTTTATTGGTATTGATTAAGTAATTCTATTTGTTAAAGTGGGCCAATGTCTGTAGGTATTCGTAAGTTTATTTTTATTGTATTTAACCTTGTGATAATGTCCCTTGACTTATTTAAACTCATCTTTATAAATGTAATTTTGCATCACATTTTTATATATTGCATTAATTATGTACTTTGAAAAATACATTTTGAATAAAATATGCCACCATCCAGGGGCGGATCTAAGGTTAACGTTTGGGGTCCTAAATTAACTTAAATTAATTATAATTGTATCAAGTTTTAATTGTTGGGGTCATCTTATTAAATTGTATTGTGACAGTGTGAATGGCCATATTGTATGTACCTATCAATTTGTTTTCTTTTTAGAAATTCAAAATATCAAGGAATTTAATAAAACTAATGTGACAAATATTATTATTTTGTTTTTCGGTAGAGCTCCGTTCCCCGCTCTCGTAGTCAAAGCCTCGGGTCTCGCAGCTGGCAAGGGTGTAGTAGTCGCCTCCACCAAAGAGGAGGCTTGCACAGCGGTGGACGAGATCCTGACAGACGCCAAATACGGGACCGCTGGCCAGACAGTGGTGATAGAAGAGCTTTTAGAAGGAGATGAAGTATCGGTATGTGATAAAGAATCTTATTTGTAGCTCGAAGTTTGGAATTGTGCCCAATGAACGGCAATAGGCTCGCCCCCTATTACGTATGGGACCCAACACCACTGTCTACAGGTGTGTTGTTATGTAATTCGAGAGTTCCCAAGAAACAAGATTTGAGATGAGAGATTAACAACATTTTCACTTAAGTCAAAAAGATTAAAGGAAAGGTCCATTCTTCAGATATTATGTCCAGCCAGGAGATCCGGTTGTAACGTTTAAGATAACGTTATGATCATTGATTTCTCGTGTTAATGTAATTTTCATATATATTGGACCGTATTTCAGCACGATATCAGAGGTCAATTGAAGTCGTATTTTTTTAAACCCATTGGGGTTCTAGATAACGACTACTTATTGTGATCATAATTAGCAATTTTTTTTACTCTTAACTGATAAACTTTACTTGTTTGTCTGTCGTCATCTTAATGTACAGTCAGCTACGAAAACATTTTATCACAAAAAGATTCCATAAATAAGTGTCGCGACAAGAAGGAGAAAATAAACTTGACATTAGTATAGTATTGTCTTAGATTTACGCGAATATCACACATTGAAATAAAAAAAACCGGTTCCTACCAAGAATGATCCGCGAAGCTATTGAAATTATAAAACATCCTAATTTTAACAGAGAAAATGGTTTGAATATATCACCAGCTTGGGACCCAGTGTTTAATTAACTTGTACCAAAACCCAAGCAAAATCAACTCAGAATTCAAGACACTGTGACCTCAGTTTGCTTAATTCGGAACGCAACTTAAATATTATAATGTTTGTAGGTAGTCAGTAATAATTGTGATTAATATTTTTGGACGTCAAATACCTCAGTTCGCCCGTAAACATGAAGTCTGAAAAGACTTTGAAACGTCGGGTTCTAAAATCTAAAATAGACAGCGATTAAATACGTTGAAAAGTAGTTTTATTTTGTCATTAGTTTACAATGAACGAATGAATTACACGACATTTCATTCCTTAGTGTGAAATGTGTACAATCTCATAATGCACAAATTTTACAAGAAAGGTTTTATAGGGATATCATTTAGAAGAACTTGTACTGGCGGGTTTTTTAATTATAACATCTAGTGACAATTGTTGAACTAGTTTTTTGTCAATTGTTTAGACATATAGAAGCGGTCTCAGTCTCGCCTTTGAAATATAAGTCGTAGATTTGATCCCTGGTCGTGCCCACTCATCATTGTCTGAATTATTTCGTTGCCGCTGCTAAATACAGCGAAGGAAATCGTCGTGAGGAAACCGGCATATCTAAGAACTAATTTTTCGTGGACACGTGATATCCACCGAACTGCCCTTGGCCAACGTGTGTGGTTTAAGGCCTAAACTCTCTCAACTCGTAAGATAGTTGAGAGAAGACCCGTGCACTGTGGTGTTACACTAAAAAGGGTTGAACTGTACACTTATAATTCGAAGATAATAATATATTTATTTATGGAATCTTTTTGCGTTAAGTTGTTTTGTAATGATTAATGAATGTTAATTAACTCTTGTAGCTGACTGTACTGATGGATTTTTAGTATTATTTTTCAACTGACATTGAAAAAGATAATAATTTTAACATGTTTGTAGTAGTAAATACATCACTTCAACCATTTTTTAGTGTCCCACTGCTGGGCACGGGGCTTCTCTCGACTATCTTATGAGTTGAGAGAGTTTAGGCCTTAATCCACACACGCTGGCCAAGTGCGGGTTGGTGGATGTCACATGTCCTGGAATGATTATTTCTTAGACATGCCGGTTTCTTAACTATTTTTCCCTTCGCCAATATTAAACAGCGGAGATGAAACAGTTCACACAAAGATGTGTGGGCACCACCGGGAATCGAACTAGTGATCTTATGTTTTTAAGGTGAAGCCCGTACCTGTTGCTCTCTGATTATGTCTCCAAGCCGTTAAAATATTTCATTGATTTAAGTTGATTTTCTTGGTTTTTGGTGAAAATAAATTAAGCAGAAAAAATGAAAATAAATTCGACAAAATGGTTCAAATATAGCATCTGTTTGGGACCCTGTGCTTAATTTACTTGTACCAAAACCCAAGCAAAATCAACTCAGAATTAAAGAAACTGTGAGCTCAGTTTGCTTAAATCGGAACGCAACCTAAATACTATAATGTTTGTAGGTAGTCAGTAATAATTGTGATTAATAAGTTTGGACGTCAAATAACTTAGTTCACCCGTGACCATGAAGTCTGAAAAGACTTTGAAAAGTAGGGATTTAAAATCTAAAATAAACCGCAATAAAATCCGTTATAAAATAGTTTTATTTCACTCATAGCACAGCAACTCCCTTTTTGGCTAGTATTAGAAAGTTTTTATTGTCGAGTATTAGAAAGTTTACTTAACTAAAATTTAAACATGATGTCAATCTTCCACTTTAATTCTGCGACCTGTACAATAATGTTTCTGTAAGAACTGTGTTATAATACCCAGTAAATACCCATTCACTCGTGACTTTTGTGGTCAAACGTAAGCAAGATTCAAAAATCTTTTATTTTCAACAGATCCTTGCATTCACTGATGGTGAAACAGTATCAATGATGCCTCCAGCGCAGGATCACAAACGCCTCGGAGACGGTGACACAGGGCCCAACACCGGGGGCATGGGCGCGTATTGCCCCTGCCCTCTCATCACTCCGGACCAGTTGTTAGACGTTAAAGACCAAGTGCTACAGAGGGCGGTTGATGGACTGAATGCGGAGGGGGTTAAGTATGTTGGTAAGTGCAGTTCTAGTCATTCGTAATTACGAATGATTCTCAAATGTTACGGAATGGAAGAAAACAGCTATGGACGTAAAAGGATTTTGAGAGTTGAGAGATTTTGGTCTTTAATCACACGCTCACCAAGTGTAGGTTGGAATTTTTAACAGTGAACATCTTGTAATGTTATCTTGTAGAAATTAAAATACACTTACATAACATTAATGATATTGTAAATAAATTACGCAGAGGAAAACTCCTTCAGTTTTAAGTCATAGGTTATCCAAAAGGGAGATATTGTTAAACGTACGAAAATCTTGCTGTTATTGCGAATCATTATGGTGAAGATATTCATTTTAAACTTACTTAATATGTACTTTTTGTCACCCCTGATGCAAGAGTGGCATAAGTTGCTAATTACAATTTTCGCAGGAACATACGAGGTGACGAAATTTTGTTTTGTTATGTTTGTCAGATAGATGAGTTAAAAATATTGAACACTTTTATGTGTGACTTAAAAATTACTTCCAAGCGAAATCTCAAATGACGTCTCACCTAAGCAAGTTTTATGTAGTGGTATGATGTAACGCATTCCCACTCCATAACTTTAATGCGTTATATCGTATTATTGTTTCATTTCAATGATAAAGCACAAAATTCGTGTCTATTTTTTTCTTGTAATCTTACTGACGACGGGCTATTTAAAATACTATTTATCATACCTTGTGTATCCCTATTTTCGCAAGAAAATTATTTAATCCAACATTTGTGTAGAGCAGCGATGTAGCGGTATCAGCTTCGGCTGTGAAATATAAAGTTGCATGTTCGTACCATCGTCGTGTCCACACAATTTTGTGTGAACTATTTTATCACTGCTATATCGTGAGACATATGTCAGGAAGAACGGTGACATTCTCTAACCCGCACTTGGCTAGCGTGTGTAAATTAAAGCTTGAACTCTCGATGTTAGAATATCGCCAACTTTACCAGTTATTAGCCTTATACCCGATTACTAAGAACATCATCTGACAGACCGACAAACAGTTCATCATTAATATATACGTAACACCAACAAACCAATAGTATTACATACACCAGTGTCGTGACCTCTCATTGTTTATTACAACAAACGCCAAGCACAGATAACCAACAGAATTTAAAATGAAACTTCAAACAATAATGAACTCAAAATCTTTGCGTATAAAGTTGTTTTTCGTGTGAGATGTATGCATTGTAATTGTTTTTAGTATTGCGTTTTGTTTGTTTGTGTGTTTTGCAGTCGCCAAGGCATTTGTAGATAGCATAATATTGTAATTAAAAATGTGTATTAGTTTGTTACATCATGTATTTGTCTCAAATAATTGACATCGCTTTTAGATATGAATATTTTATCTTAAAAATGTAATCTAAATGAATATCAACTTTGTTTGCCATATTTTTTAGGTTCCTTTTTTTATCCAATAATATACTTGCGCTTGATCACAGCTTGCCTCTTGTTATGCGAGAAGCGAATTCCACAACTTGCCAGTTTGCACGATAAAAGTGGGAGCAAACAGCTTTTGCGTTCCCGAGGAATCGCCACCTTATATCGGTGACGCATAGCCGTACCTCTACTTGTACGATGAAAGATCGAAGATAGGGGTGTAAAATTATGTAATTCCAGCGCAAAACCCCGATAAGTCTCTGTTTAGACCGAAAAACGGGCAACTAAGCGGCTAACTAACTATCCTCATTTCGCCACAAACTCGTCTGTTTCCTAGGTGTAGGCAGACTATAGACAGACATACAACTGAAAAAAAAATTGTCTGCTACCTTTTCACAGTGAGATCTATGAATTTCGTTTGAAAATAGCTTGTTGCTTGTGCTCTTGAGACTTCATTTTACCCTTAGAAGAATTAAAATGATAAATTAGACTATAACTTAGATATCTATCCATACGCATAAAATATAATGACATAATTTAGAATAGCATAAAAATAATCAAGCATAACGTAATAATAGTTATGCAAGTTTTATGCATAATCTTTTTTTGTCATAAATATGATTAGCATAACGATTATCTATCATAATATTATAAACTCATAATTTTTTTTAGCATAATGTGGGTTGGCATATAAAATAATACGTCCCAAAAATTACTCCTTGCAAGTTATCAGATAAAATTACTATGGGTTCATCATGATCATCAGATTATTATATTCTACTGCTGGACATAGGCCTCTCCTAAAGCACTCCGCTCTACACACCCCGCGGATTTTCTCATCCAGTTCTTACTGACTCTGCTGAGATAGTAACTCCACGTAGTCTGAGGACGTCCTACGCTACGTTTACCAATCCGTGGTCTCCACTCAAGAACTCGTTTACCGCAGCGGTTGTTGGTTTTGCGGCAGATCTGTGATATCTATGTAAAATGATCATGTTCACGTATAGTAAGATTTCCTTTGTCTGATCGTATTTTAGCGAACCTTTAGTTGCGTTATAAGTTTTATGAATAACTCCATAAGCTTATTAGTAACTAGCTTTCTTCCGCGGCTCGGCTCGCTTGGTCTACATTTTATATCGTTCCCAGTAGTGGAGTTAAAAGTAACCTATAGCCTTTATCAATAAATCAGATATGTGTGGAGGCGGAGACTCCCGCCCCTGCTGGCGGTGCCAGTGGCCAGAACCAACTTAATGAGCAAAACACCACTGGTCAAAACAATCCTCACATTGAACAAAGTTCATGAGAGGATTGATACATTTTCGAGCCATTGGAGTGATCTCGCAAAAGTTATTTTTTAAATAGTTAGTTACTTGTAAATATTATCGAGTTGTAATATTATATGTTTAGTAGGTTAAGTACCTAATATTGTTACGTAGTCTTCAGTTAGTATTGTCTGCCACACTATTGCATTGGGTTTTTAGCCTGTAAGGATAGTGTAGGAATATTAAATAAATAAATGGGTTATCTGACAGTGCAAGAAATTTTCAAATCGGACCATTAGTCCCTGAGATTAGCGCGTTTAACCAACAAACTCTTCAGCTTTATAATATTAGTATATATAAGTGGACAATTTTTCCCAGGTGTGCTGTACGCTGGTATGATGGTGACGAAGTCAGGTCCCATGACTCTGGAGTTCAACTGCAGGTTCGGTGACCCGGAGACACAAGTACTGATGACGTTACTGGAATCTGATCTGTACAAAGTTATGAAGGTACTGTTACACACTTATTTTACTGAGATAGTTGAGTTCCCTCAACTACACCAACACGTGCCCAGCAACACTAAAAAGGATTGAATCAAATCGGAAGTTTGCATGACCAGCGACAATAAATGTTATTAATTAATCAATTATATGATATAAAATATAATTGCTTAATTTGGGACTAGATGGCGCTGTGTGTAAGTACAC
This sequence comes from Meganola albula, assembly GCA_936450015.1. Taxonomy (NCBI): domain Eukaryota; kingdom Metazoa; phylum Arthropoda; class Insecta; order Lepidoptera; family Nolidae; genus Meganola; species Meganola albula. Next base: position 1,686,302 of record OW388155.1, on the reverse strand, counting down.
ACAACGCCATCTAGCGCCGCCAGCGTCATCTAGCCATTATATTTCCTTGAGAAATATGTATGTATATACACAGGTTCATCCTATATTGACCTCAAAACATAAATAGGAAGAGGAAGGGACTTATGTTTTAAAAATATTATGTAATCAAGGAATGTATATCTAATGCGGATTAAGTTTTGACCTCAAACAACTTATTGGGTATAGAGATTGCATCATGTTAAAATCCAACTAATCACCTTCGGATAATGTGGTTCAAATACTGACAAGACACCTAGTGGCGATGGGTATAAATCTGAAAAAGGGAAGCCTGAGCTAAAAAGTTATTACTTAGTAAAATAACATCTCTTCACTACCGTCACTGATGTTCCTATAGCGATCACCACCTTCATATTATGGGTACTTATTTTTGATGGTATTTAAAAATCTTAGGCATTACACAATTTTAATGAAGTAAACGATATTAATCAATTCCTAAAGGGAAGCCTATTGGAGCCGATTGGAATCTGCTTGTATTGATTCTTCACTGCTGCTACCTACCTAGACACCACTTTATAAAAATACTAGCCTTCTGATTAGTTCTTATACATGCTGGTTTATTCACGATGTTTTTCTTCACCGATATTGAGCAGCGGCGATGAAACAATTCACACAAAGATAGGGCAGGGCAGGGGATCAAAATAGCAAAATAAATTATATTTCAAAGGAGAGGACGATGTCGCTGCGCTGATGCTACGCCCCCGCTGCTCTGAACGTAATACTCAATGTTAATTTTCATGTTGTTGTAGGCGTGTGTGGAAGGCAATTTGAAGCAGGTGCAAGTGACGTGGAATACGAAGTTGTCTGCTGTTGGCGTTGTGATCGCTTCTAAAGGATACCCCGAGACTGCTACCAAAGGATGCGTTATTAGTGGTATGTTCTATTTAAATAATTATATAAATTTAATATAATAATAATTTAAATTGACGGGCCGGTGGCGTGGTCGGTAAGATATTTGTTTTAACGCCGCAGGTCGTGGGTTCGATTCGAACATAAGTGATGAACATTGGTGTCTGTGTCGAGTCTGGGTGTAAATATCTATTATAAGTATATATTTACAAAAGAAAAGTATTATATGTATATCTAGTATATACCAGTTATCTGGTTTCCATAACACAAGCTGTGCTTAGCTTGGGACCAGATGACCTTGTGTCTTAATGTCCCAGAATATTTATTATTTATTTATCGGGTTACCTCTAACTTAGTGTTGGTATATAAACAAAAATAGACAGAGCAAATTTATAGATTTTTTGTTACTAATGTTATTTGATTGTGTGTCCTGTTTCTATAAAATAAATGCTTTCTTTTCTTTTTGAATGAGTCAACAATACCCAGAACTTTTGTTTTTCTTTTTTTCTTTTCACTTTCCTGATATGTTAATCCAGGTATAAATTAGCTACGTGTGTGTAAAATTTATTTTAATTCGTTGCTCCGTTTTGCATTGAAAGTGTAATAAACATTTTTGAGCGATTCGATTTCGAATGTTTCAGATTGTCAAATAAACAATAAGGCCGTTTTATATTTAAAGGCTTTCCTTTAGTATCAGGCTTATCTATTAGATATCTTTTAGGTAGGCGTAGATTATCACGGAAGAAGACGGTATTCCGATAAAATAACTATGGCAATAATTACTTCACCCAGAACTCTCGATATTACAATCAATAATTCAACCAGATAGTTACAGATTGTTGAGATTAATTTGGATTAAAGCGTAGCGTCAACTGAGCTCGTGGTTGAATGCGTACTTCCCGACAGCGCAACTGTTCACGCGCAAACCATTGGTCCAACACAATGTGTCAGCTATTCTAAGATGGCCGCCTCACCGAATCGAAAAACGAATAGTTCATTCGTTAGTTCACTATTTACATTTTCGGGTGACAGGTGACTCGAAAGGTGGTCACGATGATAATATAAAACGACAGCTGATGTATTGAGGAGTGGATGCTCCAATATATTTTTAATCTATCTATCTGATCTAATACCTTTCTACGAGCAATTAAAATATGCATATTATACACCTATATACATATAATCTGAATCTCGGAAACGATTTAACGATTTTGAATGGATATTGGGCGGTCTCGAAACTCGTTCATAATTTACTTGTACCAAAACCCAATCAAAATCCACTCAGATTTCGAGACACTGTGAGCTCAGTTTGCTTAAATCGGGACGCAACTTAAATAGTTTATCGTCTGTAGGTAGTCGGTAATAATTGTGATTAATAAGTTTAGACGTCAAATACCTTAGGACTTCGAAACGTCGTTATTTAAAATCTAAGATAAACCGCGATAAAATCCGTCACAAAATAGTTTCATTTCAGTACGTTATGTTTATCAGGGTTAACCCAAGTCCAGTCGGACCCGGGCGTAGTGGTGCTGTACAGCGGCGTGGCGCGCGGCGCCAACGGCTCGCTGGTGAGCAGCGGGGGCCGCGTGGTGGCGCTGGTGGCGCGCGCCGCAGCCCTGCGCGCCGCCGCCGCCGCCGCCACCGCGGCCGCGGCGCTCGTCGACTTCCCCGGAGCACAGTACAGGAAGGATATTGCGCACCGAGCGTTTTCCAAGTGAGTTTCCTTAGTAAAATTTGTTTTTGTCGACTATTTCTTACTTTCTATCTCGGTTTTTTACGAGACGTCCGAATATACAGGGTGAATCGAAAAAGCTTATATCGTGCGTCGGATTCTACGTTCCTTGAGGATTATGCAATAGTATGGTGATGTTTAAATTTTAATAAACCAATATTGGTTAGAAAAAGTAATATATTTTCTTTGACAACCCTAACTTTTGAAGAAACCGCTATTTGCCATTCATTTGTCAGAAAACAACTCATTAGGGCTGTGTGGCACGAATTTTTTGCGAAAACTTAGCACATCTAGAATAGTATTAAAACATAATGCAAATTAATGTCTAACGCCTTTCCAATTCATGTTGTATAGATTAGAGAAGGCAAGAGCGCGATTGTCTTTTTATATATATGTGTATGTTTAAATAACTGTTTACCAATTCTCTGTTCAGTCTTGATAAAAAAGGACATCTGTTTGGAAAGTATTTACTTTATTACATATTTCATACTGCTTCTCATTATCAATGGTAAACGTAATTAAGGGCAATCGTATTTAGGAAACAGTTCCTGCGGGCTCAAATTAAGGTCCGTACACTAAAATCCTCCATTCATTCAAAATGAAGCAATGATAATGAAAGAAATCGTGTTTTTTTTTATTTTTGGAAACCATAAAAAATATTAAAATTTGTTTCAGCATGTAAACTGCATTCCGCAAGTACTTACCTATAACAATATACCACAGACATTACTAATAATTGTTCATTTGTTTTGGCTTCCATTTGTAAAAGGATAGTGTCGGTAAGAAAATGTTTGATTAAAAAAATTGTTTTGTTTTTAATAAACTTTTTTGTTTGTCAAGCTTATGTTTTGTTTTTTGTTAAAACCTCGCCTGTGATACACGTGCTAGTGACTGGCACGTTTTGTGCATGTAAACCATTTTTATTCAGATAATAATGAAAATGTATCATTTTTAGCAAGACATCGTGCGATTAACTGGTATATGTATCTTAGTATTGTCTTAGATTTACGCGAATATCACACATTGAAATAAAACTACGGAAAAAAAAACTTAAATAAATAACTTAACTTAAATATTAATGTTTGAAGGTAGTCAGTAATAATTGTGATTAATATTTTTGGACATCAAATATCTCAGTCCACCCGTGAACATGAAGTCTGAAAAGACTTTGAAACGTCGGGATCTAAAATCTAAAATAAACCGCGATAAAATCCGTTAGAAAGTAGTTTTATTTCAATATATGTGTCTTATTATTCAAAACACACACACCACAGACCTTTCGTCCGTGCCGTTTTTAAACTTTTATCTCACATTGTCCTTATTTAATATTATTAATGGTCAATATGCTAGTAGGCCCCCTGATGTTGATGGGAGCCTATAGTCAGTCATGTTTGTGTCATTTTTCACTTTGCTCTGTGGTGTTGTTGTTGTTGGGAAAACTGGTATATGTATCATGGGCTCTATCCTAAATACTAAACTAAAACATAATTACCACATCTTTTATTATTTCATTGTCATTAATTATTTCGTTGCTCAGAAGTACAAAAGCTTTTTTGTTATTAAAACTTCAGTTTGTCGCACATAAAACTGCCATACATATACAATATTATACTTAAGCAATTGATAACTGAAAGATTGATTTGTAGCTGACATTTTATATATAATTCGTAACTAATTTATCTAAATTTAAAGGAAAGCTGTTTACATATCTGGTTGGTTACAATATGGTATTGAATAAAGAAGATATTCCAGTTAATGACCCTCTAAAAGATCACACCAAATTTGTTACAATGGTTATCTCAAGTACTGGTTAAAATTGTAGGCAAAATTGTCCTAGCTGGTTTAATCCATGAAAAGGTCCTTCGATGTCTATATTACACAATGACCAACGCTTTTAAGACGCGTAAAAGGGTCATCAGGTATCCTGATAGGTATAAAGCGTGAATTATGTATTAATATGCGATATAGACATTTTTCTTTTATCTAAAAGTAACTTTAGAAATAAAATAGTTTGTAGTTTGTAGTCTCAACAATTAGTTGTAGATAATAGTCCACATCGCTGCTTAACAACATACCAGTTCTAGTCAAGCGCAAGTTATTATAGGATACAAAAAAAAACGTGTGTTTTAGAACTGTGTTATATTATTATGTTATATTTCACCACTGATTGCATGTCGTGGAACTCTTTAATAGGCTAAGTCTGATACAATGTTATAATAGATTGCATGTAAATTGTCACATAGCTGTAGAGTTTCCTTAAATAAATAAATAAATAACAGCAGAGACAGGGGACCAGCCGCACCAGACTCTAGAAAGTGTGGGGGGTGACAAAATGACGAATGAATGAAAAGTGGAGTTAGCGTTAAACTCCACTTTTAAGAGCACGTTCCCAGGGTGCTAGATCTTATTCTACGTCGATCATTAGAACAGCTTACGATCATTTTTATAATATTATTCAACTGGATAGTTACAGATTGATATGATTAATTTGGATTAAAGCGTAACGTCCACTGAGCACGTGGTTGAATGCGTAATTCCCGACAGCGCAACTGTTCACGCGCAAACCATTGGTCCAACACAAAGTGTCAGCTATTCTAAGATGGCCGCCTCATCGAATCGAAAAACGAATAGTTTATTTGTTAGTTCAGTTTGACATTTTCGGGTGACAGGTGACTCGAAAGGCGGTTGCGATGACAGTATAAAACGACAGCTGATGTTTTGAGGAGCGGACGTTCCGACATATTTTTAACTCCACTTTTGAGAGGCACGTTCTCAGGGTGCTAGATCTCATTATACGTCGATCATTAGAACAGCTTAGGCTCATTTTTAGCTAAAAATAAAGGAAGTATCCAGAAAATCAAACTTAATATCATTGCACAGAATCAACGGCCTATCCTATCTACAAAGTGGAGTGGACATCGACGCAGCCGCGACCCTTGTGAAACAGATCGAACCTATCGCTACTGCTACTCACAGACGAGGGGTTCTAGGCAGGCTGGGTTGTTACAGTGGACTGTTCCAACTGTCTGCAATGGACCCTGGGCTTAAAGACCCTGTGCTGGTCCAAGGGACTGATGGCGTCGGCACTAAGCTTAAAGTAAGTGTTCCCTTGACACCAACCGAAGGTTGGACTGTAGTTGGCTGCTCCAACTATCTACTATGGATCCTGTCTGATTTGGGCTTAAAAATTCTGCGTATGGGACTAATGGAGTCGGAACAAGACTTCAAATAATTATCAGTCGAAGAATTACGTCTGTCTCCAGATTCTATAGCGAGCTGCCATGGATCATATCTCCTAATATCTCCTAAGTTAAGGTGTTGCCAAAGTAGTATTAACAAAATCCAATCTAAGTAAGTAGTTGGCACTATAAAAGTTTGTTAGATTGTCTTGAAATGAACCGATGGTCTGTGATCGTCTAAACAGAATTTCATTCTCGATCATGTCACCTTGAAAATATAATTTTAATAATATAATGGGATACACGGCCATCTGATCCCAAATTAAACAGAGCTTGTACTATGGAAACCAGATAACTGATAATATACTAAATATAATACTTTTCTTTTGTAAATACATACTTAAATATAGATAATTACACCCAGACTCAAGACAAACAGACTTGGGTGGACAAGGATCTTACCGAACACGACACCGGCCCGTCAAAATAAAAAAAAAACCGTAAAATCCATCCACTGATTTGGAAACTACAGCACATGGAGATGCCTTAAAGAATATGATGTCTATGGCATTCTATTGGGGGTTAAATAACCAAATCTGTTTCAGATTGCTGAAATAATGCAGAAGTATGACACTATAGGCCAAGATCTTGTAGCTATGTGTGTAAACGATATCCTCTGCGCTGGCGCCGAGCCGTTCGCGTTCTTAGACTATATGGCGTGCGGACGACTGCAAGTAGATGTCGCTACAACCATTGTAAGAGGTGTGGCTGATGCCTGCCTTTTATCTGGATGTGCTTTATTGGGTAAGATTTATTTTTTAGAACATTTGAAGAAACTTAGACAATAATTGTTTAACTTTACGACGTGGTAATTTTCATGATTACAAATAAAGTTTGCGTTTTATTTTAATTAAATTCGTAATTTTACATTGATTACTAGTCACCCTACATAGTCTTTAGCTAAAAACCTTCTGTGTTCAAGGCCAATAAAAGTTATTAACATTTGTAGGTGGTGAGACAGCAGAAATGCCCTCAATGTACGATATAGGGAAATACGACCTCGCTGGTTTCGCTGTGGGTGTGGTAGATAACCTGAAGCAATTGCCTCGGAGTAAAGAGATAAGGGCTGGTGATGTTGTTCTCGCGCTCCCGTCTACTGGTGTACACAGTAATGGCTACAGTTTGGTGCAAAGGATTATGTTGGAAACTGGACATAAGTAAGTTTTTTTAACACCTTTTTTAAACAACTTCATACGGTCCACTTTTTTACTTTTGTTTACCATGGGGAAATCTTTATGGATCCCCGATCCTCGCGGGGGAATTTTAGATCCCGACCACCCGTGACTATGAAGTCTGAAAAGACTTTGAAAAGGATCTAAAATAAACCGCGATAAAATCCGTTATAAAGTAGTTTTATTTTAATAAGGTGAAGTGATTTTTATAAATTAGATTTTTTTTATAAATATATTCTTTCACAGATTCGACGAGAAGGCACCATTCAGTACCACAAACAAATCCTTCGGCGAAGAATTCCTAGCTCCCACCGGTATCTACGTGCAAGCATTACTGCCTGCGATCAAGAAGGAAATCATCAAAGGCCTAGCACACATAACTGGTGGTGGACTTCTGGAAAACATTCCCAGGATCCTGCCGCCAGGGATCAGGGTCAGGCTGGACGCTACCAAGTTCAGTATCAAACCTGTGTTTGGATGGCTGCAAGCTAAAGGTAAAAAATAAATGTCCATAAGGTTTCCTTGGTTACTTATGCAACACTAGGACTGAGGACTGGGGGCTGAGTCACGATCGTCCGTGGGAGTGCACCGTTTATCTGAATCCCCACACGTGGTCCCCGAGTGGTGCTAATCAGGTGACAATAAACTGGTAACAACTGGTAATAATTGGTGGTAGGCTTCGGCCGTGGTTGGTGACTACCCACCAGACAAAGCCGCACCGACAAACGGCCTTACTATGTTTCGGTGCGACGTCTGGTGACACCATTTAAGAGGGTTGGTTAGAAACTCGGAATTGTCTTTATGGTTACTAACCATACAGAATCTCATTCTAATGCCAGCTTCTCACCAAAAATCATTCGTTATCGCGAGTGAATCAGTTACTGTGTAGGCGCGTTTCATCGTAGACTACATAATTGCTTAACATCTGGCAAGTTGTAGTCAAGCGCAAGCCAATTGCAGAATAACAAACATAAACCTGTGCAAGCTTATATCATAACCCTGTATTACCCGAAGGTGCAGACAGTAATGAATATCACCTACATTTAGCTAGCCTATGGTTTCCTTTTCCTAAGATTTTCCTTGTTAAATATTTTAAAATGATAATATTCCCAAAGGCATGGTGTCAGACTTCGAGATGCTCCGCACATTCAACTGCGGCGTGGGTATGGTCGCTATAGTAGACCCGGTCGTTGTCAACGAGTTCCTCGCCGCTGTACAGGGAGAGGTCGCTGTAGTCGGTACTGTTGAAAACCTTGGCAAGGAAGGTGGGTCTTTCGATGTTTGTGAAGGCTTCATAAAATTGTATTATGTTTTTGATTTACAGGACGCTGTTGTATTAAAAATCCCAATAGCATCTGCTGTGTGGGCAGTGATCAACCAGTAGGTTACTTTACTTTAGGCGTTAGAGAACATGCGTAAATGCTGTTAACGATATTAATGTATAGATTAATTATCTGTCTGTCTTTAAAGGTTAAAGAAAACTTTTTGTCATTCATAAAACACTCTTGTGAATACATAGAAAACTTATTATAATTGTTAATGTGACATCAGAGACTTGCTACCAGACCTTGAAGGTTGCCTAAAATCCTATGACATCACATGACCGACACCGTTTTCAGAGTACATAATTAAAAAAAAAAGCGCCAAATTTGATATGAGGCAATTAGCTAATAGGTTTATCATACGCACAAAAGCCTCTACGTAGACGAGGTTGCAGGAAAATACATATAGCCTTATTCATAAAAAAGTTATAAGACTCTTTAATTAAAATGGACTTTGTCTCTTTCTTACTAGTGTAAATGTCAAGATAACAAACAAAGACAAACGAATTATGAACCTAATTTAATTAGCTTAAAATACGTTTATGAATACGGGGGTTAAAATATATCATAGTAATTACCTGATACGTTTCAGGTGGCCACCAAGTGGTAGTAGACAACTTCAAAGAAGCGATGGCACCGCTGATGTCGCCGTACTGTGTGGGCGACCACGGGTCGCCACAGAAGTCACTGTCGTATAAGGACAGTGGTGTTGACATCGAGGCGGGAGACTCGCTTGTGTCTCTTATCAAGCCACTAGCCAGGTAAGTGTGTTGTACTGGTCGCCAGATAAGTTTATCCTTATACATAATTATTTTCAGTATTTACAGTGTTAAGTAACTGAAATAGTTTGTAATATAGCATTATATATTATGAAATGTTAATGTGGATTAAGGCCTAAACTCTCTCAAGTCGTAAGATATTTGAGTGAAGATCTGTGCCCAGCAGTGGGACACTAATAGTGGTTGAAGTTGAAGGAGGGCCAAATATCGACGTACTTTTCCGGCGACCACGCTTTATTTACATAAACTATATATCTTCGTTACTATTATTTGATGTGACAATGTATGTAATGTTGTATAGAACGACATCACGTTCGGGTGTGCTCGGCGGTCTCGGCGGATTCGGAGGCTGCTTCCAGTTGAAAGCTGTTGAACAAGATTATAAGGTAACCCATTAAACATTCTTAATATTTGAGATTTATAGAACTAAACATCCAAAGACTTCGTGGGCGTATGTATTCACTTTTCTTTATTTTAAAGGAGAGGTCAAAAGTGGGATAGAATTTTGAACACCAATGTGATATACCTCATTGGAAAGCTTATTTAATAAGCTATTAGAATTTAACTAAACGCGAATTTTAGGAGCACCCATTTTTGTAGAAATCTAAAAAATGTAATAGAAAAACAAAACGCACATTACCTTTAATTATCCGTTTCCTAAGCAGTATAAATATTGTAATCACGTCAATAATTGCATTGTATTAGAGTACTTTTTTCTTGTAATATTATTCTAGCTGCAGTTTAATATAATTATGACGAAAAATATTTGTTATCTTATTAGTGTAATAACAAAACGCGTGGAAAAAAATATAATTACGGGAAACGTCATGATGTCATTGTCATTGATCAGTTTGATTGACAGCGTTCTAAATAATTTAAATTTTTTTGGTTGCTCAATTGTCATTTGGGCATGGGGTTGCCAATTGCAATAATCATAATATTGCATTAAGGATTCTTATTTTCAATTTCAATTTAAAAAAAAACGGTAGGGTGTATAATTATTTTAAATACACCAAAAAATTTAATTAATTATGCTCTATTAACCTATGTAACTCAGATTGCTGTTCAAATTTACAATTATTTTAATCCCAGGCTCTATACATTTTTTGAACGTCTCCTTTGAATAACTTTTATTTAACACACACACTTACGGTCTTATTCATAAAAATCTTATAATTCTCTTTAGTTAAAATGGACTTTGTCTCTTTCTTACTAGTATAGACAGACAAAGACAAACTAATTATAAACCTACTTTAGCTATAATAAGCTTATAAAACGTTTATGAATCGGGTGTTTGCAATAATCAACACTTTTAGTTTAAACACGCCTTTATCAAACACTATTCAACACTTTCACTTTGGAGCACTTTAATGAAATGAACTTCGTTAATTATAACTAGTTGCTATTGCTTCGTCGACTGTCGTAATGCTTGTGAACTCTTTCTTATCACTCTAACAGCGGTATTTTAAAACCTTTGTGTTGCCAAGTAAAATGAATGATTTTATTCGATCGTTCACTAACTCGTAAAAGTTGCCAGCCGTAATAATTAAATTATTTTTAATCGATTCTTCATTAATGCTAACAGTATGGATTAAGGTCTAAACTCTCAACTTGAAACAGTGAAAGTGAGTGGGTGGTTGTTACATAACATTAAACACCCTTATTGACCCATTTCTTAGCACCGGACTTGTCTCAACTAAGTGGTTACACATACACCAAGTGTAGAACGATGACTGTGACATAGCATCGAATGTTTCATTCTACGTCAAAACTGTTTCATACGCATATCAGATCATGCTCAGTAACGTGCTCTGGGAGAGGCCTATGTCCAGCAGGGGACGAAAATAGGCTAATGATGAATGAAATGAATGAATGAATGAATGAAAATATGCTTTATTTGTTTTGAGGCGCGAGTTTACATAAAAATAGTCAAATTTATTTTCCTACCGTGCAATAAATGACTGGCAACTACTGAGAAACACTGCCAAAAAACTCAGTAGGCTTTTTGTTTTTTAATGAAGTACTTATATCTATTACATTTTGTTGGTTTAATGTGTTGAATCAGAGCGAATTATTCCAAGCATTTTTATTAGTCTGAAATTTTATAATACGCTTTCTTACATAAGGTAGATTTTATAGTTATTTTTTGATGATATGAAGTAAATAATTTTATTTATTTTTTCTATTAAAACCACTTGTTGTTCTTTCTTTCAGGACCCAGTCCTTGTTCTAGCAGCAGATGGAGTGGGTACAAAACTGAAAATAGCACAAAAGATAAACCAGCACAGCACCATCGGTATCGATCTAGTAGCGATGTGTGTTAATGATATACTATGTAACGGCGCGGCGCCGCTCACTTTCTTGGATTACTTCGCGTGTGGTTCGTTGGATGTGAACGTGGCGAGGAATGTTGTGTCTGGTGTTGCTGAAGGGTGTAGGCAGGCGTCTGCTGCTTTGATCGGTGAGTCTTTAGCACTATAATAATATTACATAACAACTTGAAATAAAACTATTATATAACGGATTTTATTGTAGTCTGTTTTCGGTTTAAAGATCTTTATTCTCATTAAGACATTACACGTCACTTACATGAGATTGTACTTAAATAACACACTTAGAAAATATATTTATCCGGTGTGGGTATTACAACTTGAATTTATTTGCAAGTTATGTACAAACTACGTTTCAACAAATTAGTGTTGTTATTACATTCTAAAGATAAAGCTGTGGTCCAAGTCATAGGAGATTTAGAGAGTTAGTGTAGGGCACAGGTGTATTTTAGATTTTAAATCCCGACGTTTCAAAGTCTTTTCAGACTTCATGGCAAATTATATGGAAATTTTAGTATTTAAAAATAATTAATACATAAGAGATCTATCCTACATTAATATTGATATATTTATTTATTCGTATACATATTTATTTTTTTGAGTAAATTTGAAAATTGTAACATCAAATTGGTTAGCTTTAAGAATGTTATAATACTGGAACAATAAATAAATAAATAAATTCATGGTCATGGGCGGACTGAGGTATTTGAGGTTCAAACTTATATGATTTAAGTTGCGTTCCGATTTAAGCAAACTGAGCTCACAGTGTCTTGTGTCTGAGTTGATTTGACTTGGGTTTAGGTAAAAGTAATTTGAGACCCATACCCAGCCGTGGGACACTAAAAGGGTTGATGTGATATTATCAGTAATCTGGTTTCCATAGTACAAGCTCTGATTAGTTTGGGATCAGATGGTCGTGTGTGTTAATGTCCCACTATATTATTTGTAGGTGGGGAAACAGCGGAGATGCCGGGCATGTACGAGGCGGGAGTGTACGACATCGCGGGATTCGCGCTCGGAGTTGTCGAGCGATCGCACATACTGCCCAAGATCAACGACATCACTGTACGTTATTTTAATATAATAGACTTAAGAAAACAACGTTGTTCTTATTACTATAGGTAAAATACTTGGGTGGGTTCGATTCCCACCCGAGACAAACATTGGTTTAGATATGTCTGTTTGTCTTGAGTCTGGGTGTAATTATCAATATTTAAGTATGTATTGACAAAAGAAAAGTATAATATGTAGTATATTACCGGTTATCTGGTTTCCATAGTACAAGCTCTGCTTAGTTTGGGATCAGATGACCGTGTGTGTTAATGTCCGACCATATAATATAATAATATATTATTATTATTATCTTTTTTATTCAACCAAAAACAAGCAAGGTAGCAGAGATTAAATAAAGTTGGCACAACGCAGTGTTCAGATGTCAAGATGACAACCTGATCTAGTGATGTAGGGTATATTCAGTATCTCACAGTTATACTCTGCTATACTATTGCACATTCTGTTAACTTTTTTTTATTCTGCAATAAGCTTGCGTTTGACTACAACTTGCCTGATGTTGAATAATGATGTAGTCTACGATGAAACGCGCCTGCTCTATATGCCGATTCACTCTGATTACGAGTGGTTTTAGGTGAGAAGGTGGAAGTAGAATGGGGTTCCATTTGGTTAGTAATAATATGGAGCAACGATTCCGACCCACCCTCTTAAATGGTGTGACCAGACATCGCACCAACACAGCAAGTCCGCTTGGCGTTGCGGCTTTGTCTAGTGGGTGGTCACTAACCACCACTGAAGCCTACCACCAGTAATTACCAGTGGATTGTCACCGGATTTGCACCACCCGACGACCATGATATTGATACACCTTGGTTCAACAAATAAAAGCATGCGCTAACGTACTTGTTGGCACATCTACTTCTTAATGCATCAGCTGTCATTTTATACTATGACAGTGCGTCCGTCTTTGAAGTCAGCTGTCACTCGAAAATAATAAAATAAAATATGAACGAATGAATGAACACCGAGCACGGGTGAAGCGGCCATCTTAGAAGGGCTGACACTTTGTGATGGACGGTTGCATCGTCGGGAACTGCGCATACAAACACGTGCTCATGGGAACGTTACGTTTTAATCCAATGTAATCTGAGCGACCTGTAATTAATGATTGTGCTATCGAGAGATCGGGGTGAAGTGATATTTGCCGTAGTTATTTTATTGAAATACCGTCTTCTTACCCGATTATTCACGCCTACCTAAAGTTATCTGCTAATCTTGATATTTTTAGTCTAAAAACCTTCGAAAGCCTTCATACTAATTATTACAATAGTCAATGTTTTTAATATTGTTATTGTTTTTATCAAATATTGTTACTAACCACTCATTCCACTGCCACCATCTCACCGAAAATAATTCGTCATCACGAGTGAATCCATATATAGGGCAGGTGCGTTCCATCGTAAACTAAATAATTGCTTAACATCGACAAGTTGTAGTCCGATTGTAGAATAAAACAAAGGATTCATTGTTGAGCGGATTCTTGTATTAAATGTGTTCTATTCATGTTGAAATGTTGTTAGGTGGGTGACATCATCATCGGTCTTCCGTCTAACGGCGTCCACAGCAACGGATTCAGTTTGATCCACAAGTTGATGAAGAAAGCTGGACTCACGCTGCAAGATAAAGCACCGTTCAGTCAAGAGGGATTAACTTTAGGTAACTTTGAAATAAAACTACTTTCGATTTTTTTGACTGGTCTAGTGGCGTAGTGGTTAGTGGCTCTGATTCTTAAGCCGAAGTTTTTCACCCGAGACAGACATTTGTGTGATGAACATGTCTGTTTGTCTCGAATCTGGGTGTAATTATCTATTAATAATAATAATAATATAATAATAAGGTCAACACTAAATAGAGAGCAGTGGAAAATAATGGAGGAGGCCTTTGTCAAAGTTGGGCAAACAGACGAGGAAATTATCCGTGTCGACTCAACAGAGTCAAATGCTTAATATTAATGTAAACATTCGTAACTTTTACTTATGTTTGAATAAAGGCTTATATTATTATTACTATGGTATATACTTTGTAGTATCTCGGGCAAAACCCGGCTTAACGGATAACACGGACCAAAGTCTAGTGTTACCCTGGAGAGTAGATGACAGGTATGTCGGATAGGTTTGTTGCGGATTGGTATGCTGGGATCTGCTTGAATTAGTGGGATTATGGTATTGTAATAACTTCCTGACTATCCTACATGTATTCAGTAAATATATGGCGGTAAATGTAATAAGTGTAGAGACTGATGGAGCTGCTTAGGGACGACACCGGTAGTTGACAGTACAATGGGGACAAAGGAAACATGGTTTAACTTTCACATGCGGCTTATTCCTATGTTAAGATCTGTATACTTGGTTAATTTTTCAGCTATCGTGTTCTGTACGTTATGTGTATTCGGTACGGCAATATCAATAAATTATTATTATTACTATGGGTACTGTTACTTGTCAACGAACAGGTGAGGAGCTGATAAAGCCGACGCGTATATACGTGCGGAGCGTGCTGCCGGCGCTGCAGAGCGGCTCGGTGAAGGCGGTGGCGCACGTGACGGGCGGGGGGCTCGTGGAGAACATCCCGCGCGTCGTGCCCGCGCACGTGCGCGCGCGGCTCAACGCGCACTGGTGGCACGTGCATCCGGTCCGTACTATAATAAATAATAATAGTAACTACATTTGGTACAAATTAAATTAGAATTAAAGATCAACGTTCCTTATTCCTAAACATAAACGGGCCCACTGTCCAGCGATGCTCTTCTCTCAACTATCTTCTTAGTTGAGAGAGTTTAAGCCTTTATCCACACGCGTTAGCTATGTGGGTGGTGAATGTCACATGTTCTCGATGTCGCTTTCATGATGGTATTCCTTCACCGATATCATAACAGCATTGATGAAACAAATTCACAAATAGAATTTTCACAAAATAAAAATTTGCATTAAGGATAGAAAAGTATATCTTAAGATTTGAGAGGACGTCCTGATTCACATATGTGATTCACATAATAATATGCTGACGAATGAGATTTGGAGGACACGTGTTCGCATGTTGGAGACATGTTGATTTCCTCACAATGTCTTCTTCATAGTTATTGTTGTATATATTGCTCAGGAAATTGTAAGTTTTATCTATTTTGGAATCTAAGATTTAAATTTTAATTTTTATAATAACTTGTTTGGTTTAAAATGATGTTTTAAAATAGAAAAAGAAATATTGGTTGTTATAAGGACTGCCGATACAATTGAAAACTGTGAATTTACGAGATTTGACCTATCCAAAAAGCTTCTAACACGGCTGCTGCGCATGCGCATGTGCATGTTGGTGAAACGAACTCATAGAATTATCAACTACCAAAATTGCCCAACACAGCTAAAGAAATTTTGACTTCAAAAAACTTTATTGAAAGTGAACAACAGCAATAATAGAATACTAAATTGTTTGTATAGGTGTTCTCGTGGATTGCGGACACAGGCGCTGTGCGTGATGAAGAAATGTTACGTACATTCAACTGTGGTATCGGTATGGTGCTTATTGTGGCGCCAGAGGATCAGGCGCATGTAAGTCAACAGTTTATTTTACCCTAATACACACCTACAGGGAACCTCTAGAAAAATATTAAACCGAAGCTACATCGAAAAGATATAAATGTATGGAATTGACTGTTTGTCACGTGACATTTCGAAGTTGAATGTCAGTCTAATACATTTTGTCCTTTTCGATATCTCTTCGCAATGTCATTTTTTCTGGGACGGCACGGCAAGAGACTTCGTTAGGTAATAAATGAACATCTATCTTAATTGAATCAAATGCAGTTTGTTTTCTAAGAGGCTGGAGATTATAATATAGGGTGACCATAATACGGTTATTAGTAATATCTGGGGCGTAGCTACCCCCGTATCTGCTGGGTTAATTATATGGGGTTCCCGGGCCACTGGGAACCCTGACCTGCGTAAGCAAAAATAGATAAAAACTTCCCAATTTTTTATTTATTTCGGAAATGACAGAAGTCAGAAAAAGTAATTTCTCATTTTCTCGCATAAAGCTTTTGTTCAAAAGTTGGCAACACCCTACGTGGCTTATCGTGTGGTGCGGGATTTCCCCGTTTAAGTTATCTACTTCAACGGGCGAATCCCACAATAATCTATGTACATACTATGATAAACCACGGATGTATAAAAAATAATTAACCATGAGACATTTCAATTTTTGCCGAAAGTTATAGGATAGTCTGGTTAAACCGATACTGGGTCTTATCCTATTGTGTGATTAATCAATGATGATGATGCTAAAAGATGCTGTCGTGTGCAGGTGATGAACAGTATGCGATCATACGGTGCGATGGTGATCGGCAGTGTACAACGTCGCGGCACGGGCCCCGCTGTACTTGTGGATAACTTCGCGTCCGCTATGGACTTCACTAGACGAATGCCGCATATGTCTACTAAAAAGGTAACACATAAATATAATATTTATCAGTAGCGAAGAGTCAAGTCTTCCTGCTTACAAGCAGATTCCAATCGCCTTCCCTTTAGGAAATGGTCAATATCACACGTACTTAATAATATATTATGTAAAGCCTAAAAGTTTTAAATAGCATCAAAAAAAAAATTGGTTGCCTGTAAAGTCGGTATACGGGCGAAAGTTTTACGTGACAACGACTTTGAGTGGTAAAATAATTTTAATGTGAATATTCATTCGTATAGTAGGAAGAAGGATGAAATAATAGTAACAATTTAAAACATTTATTTATACAAAGAATTATATTTAAAACATTAATTTATACAAAGAATCTCGCTCTTAGGCGGGCTAACTGTGCTCGAGTGGAAGGGACGCGTGCCTTTCACTTTTTATGTCTGTCTCTCTCGCTCTTAGGCGGTAGCCCGCCTAAGAGCGAGAGAGACAGACATAAAAAGTGCCCGAGTGGAAGGGACGCGTGCCTCTCACTCGCTCTCATTGTGAGCGCATAACGTGAGCGGAGCGTAACGCAGTTTCTTGAAGTGTCACCCGGCAAACCAATTTATAAAACGTTGTCACGTCAATAAGTATAGCATCAAGTGTAAGAACGATCGGTGACGGTAGTGAAGAGATATTATTTTCCTAAGTAAGAACTTTTTTGCTCCGGTTTCCCTTTTTCAGACTTCGACCCGATGTGTGATGAACATGTATCTTTGTCTTGAGTCTGGGTGTAATTATCTATATTTAAGTATGTATTTACAATAGAAACGTATTATATGTAGTACATTACCAGTTATCTGGTTTCCATAGTACAAGCTTTGCTTAGTTTGGAATCAGATATTACACTAATCTTGTTTCTCCATACAAACTTTGGAACCCCGTTTCACCCCCTTAAAGGGTGAGTGTTGAAAAATCCTTTCTTAGTGCACCCCTTGACACCATAAGGAACCTATGTGCCAAATTTGGAGTCTCCAGACCCAGCGGTTTGGGCTCTGCCTAGATATGTCAGTGAGTCAGTTTCTTCTTTTATATATTTAGATAGAATTTAATTTAATTGATGTTGTTGCACGAAAATAAAGGCTTTTTTATTTTATTTATTATTATTTATTACCACCAGGTGGCAGTCCTAGTATCAGGCAACGGCAGTAACTTACAAGCACTGATCGACACAACACGCGACAACTCGCAGTGTATGTGTGCCGATATAGCACTCGTCATCTCTAACAAAAAGGACGCTTTTGCGCTACAGAGGGCGGAGAAAGCTGGTATACCTACTTTGGTAAGTCGGTTAAACTAGACATTTATAATAAGTACTCCATATAAACTAAAGTATGTGAGTGAGAAGAATCAGCTCATCTGTCATCAGCATCAGTTGTCATTGCGTCCACCTTTCGAGTCAGCTGTCACTCAAAAATGTCAACATGAACGAACATAGAGCATGGGTGAAGCGGCTATCTTAGGAGAGCTGACACTTTGTGTTGGACCGTCGCGTCGATCGTCGGGGAAAAAGCGCAAATGCAACCACGTGCTCGGTGGACGTTATGCTTTGATCCAACTTAATCTTAGCGATCTGTAACTATCTGGTAGAACTATTGATTGTACCATCGAGAGATCTAGGTGACGTGATCGTTGCCGAAGTTATTTTTTTGGAATAATAACGTCTTCTTACCCGATAATCCACGCCTATCTAAAGTTCTCTGATAATCCTAATTTGTGAGGTCATAATATTTGAAACACCGCACTATAAGACTCAACATTATGTTATTGCTAATTAGTACTAATTACTTAGCAATACCTCAGTTCACCGTTTGACGTCCTACCGTGCACGTGACTCAAATCCTATCTCATTCACCTCATTATCACATTTTAGCATAATCTTTAATGTTCTATAATGCAGTGGTTTTTATTAACTTCTATCTAATAGATAGACCGTTTAACTCGCGTATCGCCATCTGAGGTACAAAGTCATAAAACATTAATTAAATCTCTTAAAGAACTATTTAGCCACAGATAAAAGTAATGTAAGACTATTCGTCACTAATATCCATATCGCTAGAATCATCATCACTGTCTGTGCAGCTTGAGAAGTCAGAATCATGGCGATAGGCGATAAGCGAGTTAAACGGGTTATCTATAGTTTACCTCATCCCACCTCGGACAGTTAGTTAATTTGGTTTTTGTTTCTAGAGGTCCGTCGAAAACTAACTAACAGTTTGTACTATAATAATGATCTAGTTCAAATATTACAGGTGTTCAACTACAAAGAGTATGCGTCTCGTGAAGAGTTCGACCGCGCTGTGTCGGAAGCGTTGGAACGACATAAGATCGACATCGTCTGCCTCGCTGGATATATGAGAATACTCTCCGCGGAGTTTGTCAAAAAGTTAGTGACTAATTTTTCGTTATTACATACAGGATGGAAGGGACAGCCCTCCGCAACCTGAGAGGGTGCATTCAGCTCCTTAGTTAGATTAATTGTACACCGGAAACATTTTCCAGAGTGTCGTTAGATATAAGTCTACCACTCAACGCACGACATGCAACGAATAGTTGATTTCATTCGTTTTCAATCGATATACGCCATTTTTTGCGACATGTCTGTTAGAGGTAAATGTTGCAAGCGCTAGAATCGCTTTAAACATGTCCGATAAAAGAACGGCGATGGAGGAATAAGTTTGTGTAATTTCAACGCACACTCTGAATTGTATCCTATAAAATACTGAAGACTGGCAACTATGCGGCGTAGCGGTGCTCGAAGCTTTGCAATTTAGCCTTGATGAAGGATTTGTTGCCAATAAGCCTCTTAAGAAATGAATTTTACGGCAGTATCAAGAAAAGTCGCGTGCCATTTTCCAGGGGTTGGAGTTACTAATCCAACATTCTGGGGTGTGTACTGGTAATTAACTGGTGGTAGGCCCATCAGACAAAGCCGCACCGCCAAACGGCCTTGCCGTGTTCCCGCGCGATGTCTGGTGACACCATATATGAGTGTGGGTCAAAATTGTTGCTCCTTTATGGTTTCAACCTTGAGGAGCCTCATTTCACTGCCACCTTCTCACTGCATGTCATTCGTAATCACGAGTGAATCGGTACATTGGGCTGGCGCGTCCCATCGTAGACTACGTCATTGCTTAACATCAGGTAAGTTGTAGTCAAGCGCCAGCCTATTCAAGAAAATAAAAAGAAGGGTACATCCAATCCGCCCCCTACTGCCCCTTATAATATTTGCCAGCATTTGACGTTTGCCCATGTGACTAGATGGTACGGCCGGCTGCTGAACATCCACCCGTCCCTGCTGCCGCGACACCCGGGACTCAACGCGCAACAACAGTGCCTCGACGCGGGGGACCGGGAGAGTGGCTGCACTGTACACTTTGTTGATGTGAGTCATTTACACATATACAGGTTGGAAGGGACAGCCCTTCACAAACTGAGAAGGTGCATTCTACTCCTTAATTAGAATAAATTCCCACCCAAAAAATTTTGCGATTTTAAAAATAAATTTGCTAATTTGATTTTATTTAAATTTACTATATTCCCAGATTATTTAAGTTATGGGGTATACTAAATACTATAATCTATATAAGTATTTTCTTTCTAGGAGGGTATGGATACAGGTCCAATAATACTCCAGGAGCGTGTGCCAGTCCTCAGTACCGACACTGTGGAGTCTCTGACAGCTCGCATACACTCTGCCGAACACCGAGCCTACCCACGAGCTCTGCGACTTGTTGCTACGTCTAGAGTGAGGCTCAGTCACAATGGTACACTTATGTGGTACTCTTAAACTATAAAACAGCAAAGAGCACGTATTTTTCACTCACCATCATCGTAATGTTAAATCAGGTTAGACTATCGCACAAACAAACAAAAGCTAATAATTTATAATATATAAAAATGTGTCCCTATTTTGCTTGGTCATGATATTGTGCGTGAATACTGTGTGTGGTCACGATATCATGCATAATACCCACTGACGGGCCGGTGGCGTGGGCGGTAAGATACTTGCTTTTCACGCCGCAGGTCGTGGGTTCGATTCCCACCGGAGACAAACATTTGTTTAAATATGTCTGTTTGTCTTGAGTCTGGGTGTAATTATTATCTACATTTAAGTTTAAATTTACAAAAGAAAAGTATTATATGTAGTATATTACCAGTTATCTGGTTTCCATAGTACAAGCTCTGCTTAGTTTGGGATCAGATGACCGTGTGTGTTAATGTCCCACTATATTATTATTATTATATTATATTATTATTATTAATTATCTTCTTTAGTTTTATAATGGACATTTTCTTTATGACATTTTATTCATATTTATATAAATAAAAATTCTGGGACTTTAACACACAGCCATCTGGTCCCAAGCTACACAGAGCTTGTATTATGGGAACAAGCTAACGTATATAATATACATATAATACTTTTTTTGTAAATATATACTTATAATAGATATTTACACCCAGACTCGACACAAACACAAATTTTCATCACACAAATGTTTGTCTCGGGTGGGAATCGAATAACTATTATTATTATTATTAACTATACTATGACATTTGTAAAAAAAATAGTGCCCATCTCATTCTATTAGCACCTAAGTACCTAGTTGTGCCCGGCACGCCTTTATTTTTCGATTAAATCAAGAAAAATACGTGTTGAATATATTAGAACAATCTAGATCATGCCATAGCGATCATGCCTTAGCAAACATGCCTATTGACAATAAATGGACCAAAAAGAAACCTACATTCCTACTTTCCAAATAAACTAGTCTAGTTATCATCTCAAATAATGGTCCTACATTTTAATATTCTATGAATTTTAACATCACAAAGAGCTTATTGTAATGTAAATATCTTTTATATGCTTTTTAGCATATTGTTTGTAGTTAAGAGGATTTAATCTCTGAACCAAATCACAAACCATTAGCCTCGAATACATATACTCCCTTACGAAACGTACAGTGAGCTTGGAATAGCTAATCAGTGTTTAGATACTGTCAAATGATTTTAAAGTATATAACCAAGAAGTTTTTGTATAGGGTGACTGGTAATTATTTAAATTTCTGAACAACGTGGTATAGTGTTCATGATTACAAACAACTCTCCCGAAGACACTATTTTTAATGACTTTTTATTTATGCTATTTTATATTGATTCACACAGTAGGGACGACGATAATGGTAGGGAGTGACGGGGTGCCGGTCTCGCGCCGACTTGGTAACGGTTGTCGTCTCTACTGCGCGGCTCAGTAGCGAATATGATAAAAAGAATATTGCTCCAAAAGTATCCCAGGGAAAGTTTTTGTATTTATGAGCTTACTACCACGTAGTTATTTCACACTAATTACCAGTCACCCTATATATCACTGGAGTTCTATTATAGGCCACATCATTATTTCACATCTAGCAAGTTGTGGTCAAAAATAAAAGAAAAAGAAAAAAGAAAACATGGGATAGCTAAACTAAGCTGATTATTTGTGAAGCCGACAAAATAAAGGTGCTACCTCACCGGGATTATCCGCTTGTAATGTAACATTACAGATTCGAGCATTAAATCAGTTAGGGTGGAGAACCGTGCATTAAAGTACGCCAGACAGAGCCGCACCGCCAAGCGGCCTTGCTGTGTTGAGACCATTTAAGAGGGTGGGTCGGAATAATAATTGTTGCTCCTTTATGGTTTCGTACCATATGCAGCTTCATTCCATTGTCACTTCCCCACCGAAAATCATTCGTAATCACGAGTGTATTGAATTATGAGCGGATTATCTCATTGTAGACTACATCAATGCTTAACATCAGGCAAGTTGTAGTCATATAAAGAAACCCGTAATAATACGATCTGTAATATCTCTCTCATTTTGATACAACTTCTAACAACCGCTTCACCTGACATTGTGAAATGAGCTACATGCTCAAAATTGAATCTGAAATTTTACATTATAGGCTTATGCTCTTAGGGAGAGGTAGTTTTATACCATTCCAAAATAGGTTAAGTATAATTTGTAACAATTAAGTAGAAATATGCATTTCATATTATTTTGTATATAGCTGTTATGTATAAATATAATTTAGTATATTTCAACGAGGTTGAAGTAATATTTTTTAATTCAAGTGCTCTAGCTAACGTAGGCGACATAGAATGAGTTTTGTCGCAAACGTTGCATTCTGAGTGCATGTAATAATTATCTATGAGAAGGAATGAACTTCAAAAACGCTCCGCTAGAGGCGCTAGAGATTTTGTTTATACAAAATGACAGATTAGACATTTTAGAATGACATAATGAAACTCATTCGATGTCGACTACGTTGAAATGAATTATTCCTTGTTTCATTATGAATAAGCGTTAAAGGTATAAATTTTATACGAAATCTAGAAATTATTTTGCTTTTTAATTGCTCAATGGCGTTGTGAAATGTTCTTTGCTATATTTTGAATTTTTTTTATGGAATTTATTATGAGATATGACATAAATTGGACGAGTTCACAGATTTATAAAAGTTTTGACAGATTTTCTATACTTTTTTATCATTATAGGTCAGTGAACATTTTTGAATTGTCAAATCATCGGTAGTAATATTAAATGTTGTCTAAATATTGATTTTCTTATAGTAGTCTGCTTGGTTCAGCCTTTTAAATACGCAGTTAGTTAAATATTAATTTTAGGTAAAGGCAGAGGGAATATGTTTGCCACCAATAAATAAATACATTTATTTTTACTTCAAATTTTTGGGCATCAAAAGCCACCCTGAATGTGAAATCAGATTTAATACAAATTTATTTCATCCTAACTGTTATTACCGTTAATGTATTTCAGAATATTATTTTGGGTGTGTTGTAATTAAAGAAAAATGCAATTTTAAGCTGTTTTTTATCAAATCAACTGTGCCTTTAATAAAATAGATAAGAAGCAGAGCGTATGTATTGTATGCATTGGATTTATGTTTTAACAAATAATCCGAAAAATCTGTGAAATCGGCCGTAAAGATGCAAAATGTTATAATATTATATATTAGCTGTTTATTTTTAAGTTTAAAATGTTTAAAATAAAGATTTTTGTATATATTTAAAATTTTATTTTCTTCATAAAATTGTATAAATTATGTACAGAATATCACAGAGATAAATTGACTAAATAATTTTACATACATATTACAAAAAAGTGTTAAGGAAACGGCGCGTTTGTAAAGTACCACCTGCTGCGCAAGAGTCTGCTCTCAACTATGAACAACGAATGTTTTGTTTAAAACACTGAGCAGAGATGACACGATTCACACAAAGTTGTGGGAGCACATATATGTATTGCCAACAACAGTATTGGGCCACACTACTATCGACCTGCAGGCTCTACTTGAAGAAAGTGGCGTCCAGTAAGTATCTAGTCCGTGTGCAGGTCTGATTTGCCTCTAGGAATACAATGTTACTAGGAAGACCTAGGAAACCCCAGTCACATATTATCTTTTTTCTTTTCATTATTAAAACTAAATAAACATCCTAAAGCTTTGAAAAACACGACGAACAAATCTTCATTACTAGCTTGGACTGGTTCGGATTTTATACTACATTTTTTAGTTTCACAAACAGAGTGTTCACCATTTTTTAAGACATCTTCACACATTTGATCAAATTCTACATGAAATTTTTGTTTATTAATCAATGGTACTATTAAATTATATGTATTTATTTTCATATTAATAGATTTAGCTAAATCTTTGTTGCTTTCACATATTTTTTGCCATTTATTTAAGTCTGAGAGTGTTAAAGGATGTGGTCCGAGGAATTTTCTTTCTGACAACATGTCTTGTTTTAACTGGTCGATGTCTTGGTCTATCTCTTTAGCCATCGTGATCCATTCAGGAGTAAATCCATTATTTATTAGGACCTGAAATGAAGTAAAGTACATTTTAAAATTCATCACCCATGATAGTGTACTGGACAAGAAAAATACAGATTGTCTTGTTTAATACGATAAAATAATAATGTCACGAAGCTGGACATGAGTTTCAACAACCGACCGACCTATAGACACAGCAATCATCCGATCATGAACTAATTTTGATTGGTATATTTAAAGACAAGAAGTTGAATGAACCAATCAAAATTACCTTGCTTCCCTAATACCCTGCCAATTTTTAATGATTACAATTTCATACGATATTTGGGTAAAGTGATGCATAGTAGATGCAAAGACAGTGGTTTCATCTATTAGGGGCCTTAACATACAAGCAGTTTGTGAGCAACTGTGGATCGGAGCGGGCTGCATGATAAGGTCCTAAGAATTGAGAGTTCAGGTTTTCCAGAGACACTGGTCAAGTGTGAATTGGAGGATACACCATATTATTATATTTTAGATAGTTTAAGTTTGACATGCCATTTTCTCGCTATGCATTTGAAGGTGTGTGGGCACACTCGGGAATTGGAAACTACATTTGAAAGACCTTCGTCTGTGGGAGAGTGCATCTTTTATCTGAATCCCCACACGTGGTCCCCAGGTGGTAAAATCAGGTGACCATCCACTGGTAATTATGGTTACTGGTAATTAACTGGTGGTAAGTGGTTAGTGACCATCCACTAGACAAAACCGCACCGCCAAGCGGCCTTGCTATGTTCCGGTGCGATGTTTGGTGACAACATTTAAGAGGGTGGCTCGATATTGTAGCTCTTTTGTGGTTTCTAACCATATGGAGCCACAATCCACTGCCACCTTTTCACCGAAAATCATTCTTAATCACGAGTGTATCCTTATATTGGGCAAGAGCATCCTATCGTAGACTACATCACTGCTTAACATCAGGCAAGTGTAGTCAAGCGAAAGCCTTAATACTGAAGTATTAAAAAAATATATGCAAGGTCCATACTGATGCTCTTTTACAACCCAACAAAAGCTGTAATATTGCTGTAATAGAAAAAAAAATTACCTCATTTAACTTGTGTGTCGTAAAATCCACATAAGGATTATTATTTTGATTTTTCAATGGCTTTCCTTTACCGCTAAGATTCTCAAACTCCCCTTTACTCATTGACTCTTGAATCAAATCTTCGACCAGCCTATCAAAGCCATATTTAGTTTTAATATCATGCTTTTTCCCATGGTGCCCTTTTTTCATTAATGTTTTTTCTGTGGCTAAGGCTTTTTCTAATCTATGCTCCATTACGTTGATAGCTGCTTTTTGTGCTCGAGCTTGAATGTATTGTTTTTCTCGTTGAAAAGGAGTTCCGTGTCCATGACCCTCGTAGCTTAAGTACTGGCGATGTTGAGGTGCTGTGTGCTACAAGTAAAACAATGAAATAAAGTTTCATAAGAAAAATATGTGGGAGAAAGCTGCTAATCGACTGGTACTGAATGAATAACTCAAAATAATAATAATATTTTCACACATACACACAGCGCCATCTAGTCCCAAATTAAGCAATTGAGGAGCTGGCGAACAGAACCGGACTTGTCCACTACTATTCAAAAGATGTTTTTTTTTCGAATCGTGATGTCTTGACCTAGTTTCGTCGATCCCTGTTAATATTTTCACCCAAAACCGGCTAGAAGTAGGCTAAAAAAGGCTTAAAAAACTAAATTTTCATACAAAACCGGACTAGTCCAATATCCAATTAGTCTCCTTCATATACTGATATTAGTTTTTTAGCTACCGTGTAAAATTTATTTTCGTGGACTAATCCGGTTTTGTTCACCAGCTCCTCAATTATAATTGCTGGTTTTATGGCTACTAGGAAGGGATACACAACTTAAATACATTTTAAATACAGAACAAACCATTGTGATCATCACACATAGATTTATCGTGAGTGGGAATCGAACCCACAACCAGGGTCAACCAACCAACCCATAGTCAGGGTCACTAACAACTACACGACCCTTAGTATGAGTTGTAAATACGAAAAAAGTTTTCGAATACAATTACGAACCTGTCAAGACAATAAGTTAAATGCACATAAATCTACAAATCATTTTACTTATTCTGTTTTACATCCATTTTATTCCATTTCTATCCCTACATTTCCCCTTTTATAAATGTTTTGTATGAAAGAAATGAATTTGCATTTTGACAAGTTCAAGATAGTGTTTGAAAACTTTTTACGTAATGTTGAACTCGTACTAAAGGCACTGGCCAGTCAAATATGTGCAACAAATAGGTAGGTACAACTGATGAAAATGGAATAAAAAACATCAATCTTCTTGTCACATACATGTGACTTGGCAGTAGAGGCTAAAACGTAGTGTTATATAATCAATGGTAGAGGCACATAATAGCTTTTAAACAAATACGAACTACTTCAATATTTCGTTTAGTCGCATAATGCCCAAAATGCCTACTGTGTCTCAAAAGGGCTAATTAGCAGAATACCTAATTCTCAAAATGACCGATTTGCAAAATGACTAACACTTGATTATGTTATTTAAAAATACTAATAAATTTTAGATGCTTGAATATAAAAAAATGATAATAAATTAATTTGGTAATGGTATTTTAGAAATAAATGATATTTACAAATGTATAGTGTGCATTTTGGAGGGAATTAAATAAAAAATACAAACCCTTATATCATAGACAATTTTCTCAACCTCCTCTTTACTGCTAACTCCAGTGTTATGCTTGCTAAGAGTCCGGAATGCATTCTCAACAGTCACAAACTTGTCCATATCAGCCTCAGGGGACCCTGAATCAGGGTGGTACTTCTTGGCAAGCTCCAAGAATGCTTGGCGTACTGCATCCTGTTTGGAATCTATTGATAAGTTTAAAATTCGGTAACATTCCTGAAAAATTAAAAGTGCAAGTGTAAAATTTTCTGGTGATATCTTAGTTATAGATTTCAGTGATAAATAGGAAAGGACAGTTGTGCATAGCGTATAATTGCATAGCAGTTTATTGCTCGTAAAAAAGCATGTAGTCTAATTTTGATGAGTACAAATGGACCCTAATAGTAATAATTACATTAAACTACTAAGCCAGTTCAATAGTAGCAACTACCCTTTTTGTCCCACACTGGGTACAAGATTTCTCTCAACAACAATCAAGTGCGGGTTCGTGGATGTCACATGTCGCAAAATAGTTAGTTCTTAGTTCCATGATCAATTTAAATAAATTCCAACAAAAAATAAACAAATACTTAATAGGTACTTACTGCTATCCTCTTTTCTGTTGATTTAGAGCTTATTGTCTTACGTGTTACTTAACCTGGATTATAAAAGCCACATACTTTCGCAAAGCGGTATATTAAATGTCTCGTTGAGTGGTTTGTAAGCATAATTTATGATAATTTATTGTAGTCGTTATATGCCAATGAAGCCAATGTATCCTTTTCTATTTTTATATTATTTTGATTTTGTTTTGATTATTATTTTTAAAATATGTGTCACTGTGTCATGTCATGTCAGATACCTCAATCCACAGCCCAGTGTTGCCAGATCAAAATTCCAAAATCCAGGAAATAATAGAAAAAAAATCAGGAGATTGGCCTGAAAAATCAGGAAATGAATAAAATATTTATTTACTTTTACGATATTCATAATCAATAACTAATACTTTTCATACATTCGACTTTTTAGCTTTGTTTTTAAAAATTAAAACAATTTTTATTTTACAGTACAATTTTAGACCTAATTTCTGCAATAACGGTGTTCAATTTATTACTCAATTTGGCCTATATTAAATTAATTTGTCAAAATAGTCTTGCCACTGTGGTACTATATTTAAATCTAGCTAATAGTAAAACGTCTTTTGTCTCCAGTTGCTGCAAACAAAAAACTAAACGACATCTATTACATGCAGATTTTAAAGTATGTTATAACATATCAAATGGTACCACAAAAGTAATTAAGTGATTTAAATAGTTAAATTAAGTATTTTTTATATTTTTTAAGTAATTCCTAACAAGTTAAATGATTTATTTCTTTGTGTATTTTTTTAAACGCGATGCCCAAGAAATAGACTTTACTTTAAAATCACTTCAACCCTTTTTTAGTGTCCCAAAGCTGGGCACGGGTCTTCTCTCAACCATCTTACGAGAAGAGTTTAGGCCTTAGTTTTTTTTTTTTTTTTTCTATTTATTTAAGGAGTTTTGTCACAATTGACGATGCCACTCCAATAATTTTTACAATTAACATAGTGAACATATTATTATAAGTAGGTATAGCTTAATTCAACCACGCATTAAAAAAACTAGAAGCTGCCCTTAGGGGCAACTTCTAGTCTTTAATGCGTGTTTGACCATATTTAATATATTAATAGTAACATTTGCCAATGGGTTTGATAAATTAATATTACATGCACCAATTTTATTTCTAAGGTGGGCATTTCGAGTACATCTCATTAAAATGTGATAAGTGTCTTCATCTTCATTGCACACACTACAGAATGGTGAAGTAGTTTTCTTCATTAAATAAGCAAACTTATTAAGGGGTATATGGCCAGCTCTAACTCTTAGTAGCGATGTTAAGTTTTCCCTATTAAGAACGCATTTGTCAATCCAAGGGATGTAACAAGGTTGTGGTTGTATCGTCCTGTACCATATTCCCTTTTCCCGTGATCTTAAATCAAAGTACTCCTTCCATTTTTGTTCGCAATACTCCTTTACTACTGGTATATAATCCATATAGTGCGATCTAACTTCAAAATTAGTACCTTCCGAGCAAGATTGTTTGGCCAAATTATCAGCTACCTCATTGCCATACCTATGTGGGATGGAACCCACTGTACTTTTATAGATTTTCCCTGTGACTTTAAATTTAAAATAGATTTGATTATGGCATAGGCTATCGGTCTACCTCGAAAAGTCGAGGTGCATCGAGCCAGGTGAAGGATGGAACTCTTTGAGTCCGTAAAAATTACGAATTTGTCTGTTTGTAGGGATTCTATATATGACAGAGCTTCGGCTATAGCAATCAGTTCTATATGCATGATGGAAATATTTGAGTTAATTTTGAACATAATTGAACTTTTAGAGATCTCGTCATAAAAGGCGCAACCGCAGTGGTCTGTATCTTTGGAGCCATCTGTATAAACTCTATACCAGTCGTCATAAATTGATAAATATTGTGTAACTTTTGCTATTAGATCTGATGTATTGTACGAACTTTTAGCTTGATCTACTGAAACTATGTTGGGTATAAGTATATTTGAAAGATCGATATCGGATAGCCAGGTTTCAAATGAAAACATTTCTAATTTTGTACAGCTGCTTATGGGTACATCTTTTAGCTTTTCATAACTAGTAACAAGTAAAGGGGTAATTATTCTTCGTGAATTGCGGCTTTTATAATAATCTAATAGTTTCTCTAAAATTGGTACTAGTGTTGTTGGGTCAAAGGACTTTAGTTTAAGTAGAAATTTGCTGGCTAAAAACCTTCGGCGAATATCTAGCGGAGGTAAACTGAGTTCACTTTCCATGACGTGGGTCGGAGTCGTTTTGATGAAGCCTCCAATTACTCTCATACAGTGATTTTGCATGACATCTAATTTATTAAGATATTTTTTTGAACAATTGTGATATAAAAAACTTGCGTAATCTAAACGACTTCTAATCACTGTTATATAGAGGCGACGTAAGTGTGTTTGATGAATACCCCATCCAGAACCAGACAAAACTTTGAATAAATTAAGGAATTTTTGAGATTTTTCTACAATTTCATTAATGTGTTTACCCCATCGTAAAGAACGATCCAACCACAAACCTAAATATTTAACATAATCAACTTTGGGCAAAACTAGATTATTTACTTTAATTTCTATGGGGCGTTCTAACAATTTGCGACTTCTGGAAAAAAGACATATCTTACTTTTGCTTGCAGATATCTCTAAACCTAAATTAGTTAATAAATTTTTCACAGTTTCTAATGCATATTGTAGTCTACTGGTTGACTCATTCATGTCTCTTCCAGTTATGAACATTACGATATCGTCTGCATATTGCGATATAGATACATTATTGTTATTCGTACATATTTGTTTGCAAACTTGGTGAGTTGCAACATTAAATAAGAGGGGTGATAGAGGGTCACCCTGAGCTAAGCCTACACCAGTATTCCTATAAATACATATATCATTAGAAACAATTTGTAATGACCTTTCTCTTAGAAAATTAAACAAGTATTTGCAAATTTTAGATCCTACTCCTACATTGTCTAAAATTTTTAGTAAACTGTGAACATCAACGTTGTTATAAGCATTATTTATATCTATGAAGCAGGCTAATGTAGAACTACCATTTGAAAAACCATTTTGAATATTTGTAATAAGTTCCGAGAGATTAACAAGACAAGAACGTGCTTTTCTAAATCCCACCATATTGTTTGAAAATATATCATTTTTTTCTACATACCATTCTAAACGCTTGTTAATTATTGAGTGAAAAGTTTTATAAACACATGACATAAGCGATATTGGTCTAAGTGAGTTGGGGGATGTAGGATCCCGGCCTGGTTTAGCTATGGGACATATGCGTATATTGCGCCACTGAGTCGGTACAAACCCGCTCTGAAGAAACTTATTATACAGTGCAGTCAAAATACGTTTGCCAGAAAGAGGTAGGTTCTTTAACATGGAAAATGATATATTATCGCAGCCTGGTGCAGTATCTGACGATTTAAAATTTTTGTCCAGTTCATGTAATGATATTTCTTTTTCTAAATATGCATTAAATGATTTAAAGTGCGGCGGTTTGTTTGTAACATAATCAGGTGTTAGGGTCTGTAACAGTTCCTTTGCTTGACTTAAGTCTATAGAGCCTTTTCGGTCCTTAAAATAGCCTTTAAACCATTTCATCCTTCTCCACATATCAGTAGTGCTTGTAGCATTGTCAATTCCTGAGCAAAAGTTGTGCCATGAGCCATCCTTAGCCTTTCTTATGTCTCTTTGAGAAGTACTGATTTTTAACTGCAGGGCTTTCCAGTTGTTGGGTGTCGGGTTTTTTCGAAAACAAGCTAAGGCAAGACGTCGCTCTGCTACTACTTTTGACAGGTCTGGGGTCCAGTATCTTTTTGGTATAAATTTGTCACAAGGGGATTGTGGTACTTGAACTGTGGGTATGTATAGGTCAGCTGCTTTGTAAATGATATCAATAAAGTGATCGTAGGATTGTTGTAAGTCATTGCTTATATTAAAGACGGCGAAAGAGTCTTCTAAAGACTTGGTGTAAAGTTCCCAATCAGCTTTCTTGTAATTTCGGATCTTAAGTGGGTTAGAATGGGTTGTACAGCTTGTTGAGATTTTGATAATCATGTGGTCACTGCCAAGGGTTTCGTTACTAACGAGCCAATCATAATAAATTGCGCTATCTGTTGTTATTATTGAGATATCTGGCGAAGATTGCTGTAGTACACCATTAACTAATTTTATTCTAGTGGGACACCCATCATTCATGACGGTGAGGTCGTAATTTAAAAGTGAGTCATAAATTTGTCTGCCTCTCAAGTCGTTTTTTTGTGACCAACTATTGTGGTGGCCATTAAAGTCTCCAAGCAGCAGAGTTTTCTTATCACATTTAGAGAATATCTCTTCCCAATCTTGTTGGCATGTCTGGACACCTGGAGGGCAGTATATATTTACTATAGTAGAGATTTTTCCTGTATTAAAAGTTTTGATACAAATAGTTTCTATGTTTGGATTGTGAATTTGTAACTGCGAAATTTGGGCTTTTATAGAATAATGTGTAAGAATAAGGACGCCACCATAGCCATCCCATCTGTCTTTTCGGAACGCATTATAACCAGAAATCATAAAGTTTTCTTCAGCATCTAGCCATGTTTCGCTGAGGGCTGCGATATGTATTTTTTCTTGCGCAAGTAATGCTTCGAATGCCGGTTTTTTATTTTTAATACTCTGGCAGTTCCATTGTAATATATTTAACGTTCGATTATTATTAGGAGCCATCTATAATGCCGGATAGGAATTTAAGACAAGGTAGGGATTTTAATGTATAAGAAATTAACCATTCAACTAGGGTTTGTACACACAGTTTGATCTTTTTTTCTAGTGTAATCTTCTCTTTAAATATCACGAACCGTAGTTTATCCAATAAGGTTTTACAATTATCTTGAACATCCTTAACATTCTTGTTAACATTGCTAGTATTTTCTTCTGACTCTGTATCTGTGAAAAAACATTCCCAATCCATTAATTTGTCGTTTATTTTCTGTTTATGTCGTTTTCCTTTTTTTTTTGATGGCCCAGCCTGTGTATTTACTGTAGGATTTTGTGACTTTTCTGGCAGTAATGTAGGATTTGAAGCACAAACAGTTGAATATAGTTGGCTCTGTTGAGTAGAGGAAGGAGGAAGAAAGTCTAGATTGTCAATTTGTGTTTGGGTATAGGGTGTAACATTTGCCTGCGTGTTAGTTTCTGGTATCGGTGTTGAAGAAGGGGCATACGACATAAGAGCTTTTTTGTAGGTACAATTGAAGTCGGCCATGATTTTTCTTATCTTTTTTTCCTTCAGGTAAGCTGGACAGAGTTTGCTTATTGATATATGTCCACCACTACAGTTCACACACTTATAATTTGTTGTATCACAGGTTTCGTGATTATTCCCGCATTTTGGACATACAATTTTTTTGTTAGGACATATGCGTTTAAAATGGCCAAACTTCCAACAGTTGGTACACTGCGTCACGGGGTGCGTGTATGGTTCAACATTTATTCTAACGCCATACATATAAATAAATGCTGGTAACGAAGAACCTTTAAAACAAATTCTCAAAGTCTCGCTGTCAGTCCACCCGGACGCCCCGTCCGTGTTTCTACGGCTTAACCGCTTAAGGGATACAATTTCAGCATCACACGATATGCTACTTAATATCTCTTCTTCAGTACTGTCTTGGTCAATATTTCTTATAACTCCGTACGATAAACTAACCTCCATAGATTTTTGAAATTTCCATCCCTTTTCTTTAAATTCCGTGCAATTAATTAAGGTTTGTAGGTCCGAATCCTTATCGAATTGTAATAGAACTTTGAATGGATTTATGTATTTAATTCTTATTATATTTGTAATATTGTAGGTACTCAATAGTTTCGCCAGTCTAAACTGCTTTGGTAAAGCCTCCTTACATGATATTGAGACTTCTATCTTCTCCGCTGCTATCCTAGAATCGTTACCAGCATCAAGTGCATATCTTTTACCCGATCTCGTGACTGTATTCCAAATTTCGTTCTCATCAAGTTCTCTGGGACGTTTACTATTACTTGGCAAATGTGTGAAAAGTTTGTATGTGTTGGTCTTCACTATCCCCCTCCATCCTACTAGTTTGTGTGTTGTCTTCCTTGTCTTGCGTAATTAATTCTTCATTTTTGTTTGCATTGTCACTTATTGACTCACACTCCGACATTGTTTACAACATAATTCTCCGATCGCGCAGGTAGCCGGCGGCTATGCCGCCGTCAACCCAAAGTACGTAAACAACCGTAAGGTAATAATAACGAGATTATAGTAGCACGAATAGGTACGCGTCTAGTTCGTTGCGCAACCCAACCAACACTCTAGGCCTTAGTTAAATAGATACAGTATACATTGCAATAACACGTTTTTTTAATTACCTATATTTGAGAAAATGGTTGGAATATACTACCAGCTTGGGACCCAGTGCTTAATTTACTTGTACCAAAACCCAAGCAAAATCAACTTAGAATTCGAGACACTGTGAGCTCAGTTTGCTTAAATCGGAACGCAACTTAAATATTAATGTTTGAAGGTAGTCAGTAATAATTGTGATTAATATTTTTGAACGTCAAATACCTCAGTCCACCCATGAACATGAAGTCTGAAAAGGCTTTGAAACGTTGAGATCAAAAATCTAAAATAAACCGCGATAAAATCCGTTAAAAAGTAGTTTTATTTCAATGTGTGATATTCGCGTAAATTTAAGACAATATTGTACCTACACTTGCTTGAATTCGGTTAGAGAATTTCATTTAGTGTTTACAAAATAAACAAACAAAATCTAAACGTAATCAAAATCTATTCTATTGAAAATTAGTAGGTAGGTCTCATACGTTATTTTTGTTATTTACTCTATAGACGTACCTATGTTTTTATTTTATGACACAAATATCAGGAGATTTTACAGTAAAATCAGTAGATCAGGAGAATCTCACACAAATCAGGAAATCTCCTGATAAATCAGGAGATCTGGCAACACTGCCACAGCCTCAATCGACAATCAGATTTGTTTCATTCAGCTGATTTTGGCATTCATTTGACATTTATTTAGTTTATTTATAGATAAAAAATAACTCACGAAAGGAGTGTTAAAAGAGGCGGTGTTGTGCTACTTTCTGGCTACTTTCATCCGTGTCTATGCTTATGTGTCCCTCCTCCCCTGCGAAGCCTCTTTCCTTTTTGCCTCATTGTGCTATGCTTGCTATCTCTGTTTGACATTTTCAGTTGATGAAGTGGAAATCTATTAATCTATTTTCATATAAAAATATTTGTGCTAGGAATGCTATACTGTAACTTGGTGATTACTGTTCAGTGTATTAAGGTGTGGAGTGATACTTGTGAGACATAGGCTGTGTATGGTGTAATTATAAGATTTACAAGGCTTCATTTAACAAATAATGGCCTTATCCGCGGACGAAGTAGCAAGACGCTATCCGATACACTGGCTAGTTTGGAATAATCAACATGAAGAGCTGAAAAAATCTTTAGAATCCAACCAGGTACTATAAACGTGTATAAAACCTATTAAGCTTATAAAATTTAAGGTTATAAAACCAAAGTCCCGGCTAGTAACGTTTTAGTCAGATTTAATCCAATTTCTAGATGTTAATTAAGTAATTAGATGCTATGATTAGATAATAGTATTTATTTTTATTTAGTAGATAGTTTATTTACAATAGATTCCATAGCCTGCTAGTTACAAAGTAACAAAAAACTTTAGCTAAAGTAATTAACTTATAAGCCTTAGCTAAAGCACCAGTACTATATAAATTTTTGATACTTCATCTTGGCAAGCATGGCGTAAGACGAAAGATTTCATACACTGATTTGTGGGTGCCACTCAGGATCGACCCCATGACCTACATTTTAAAGCCAAAGCTAAAGTTTGTACGGGTGTATGTTTGTTACGCTTTCATGCTGAAACTACTGGATTGAACTAGATGAAATTTGAAAATGAGATAGATTATGATCTTGAAGGTGAAGTTGTGGGGGGCTGAAGCTAATATTATTATAAAAGTTAATATGAGGATAAGTATGTAGTAAGTTAAAACTGGCCTGACTGGCCTAGTAGTGTAGTCGTTAGTGACCCTGACTGCTATGACGAAGGTTGTGGGTTCGATTCCCAACCAACACAAATGTTTTTTTGATGAACATGATTGTTTGTTCTGTGTCTGTCTGTCTACCGTTATTCAGCAGCGGAGATGAAACAATTTACACAAATATGTGTCAGTACCACTGGGATTTGAACCTCCATCCTTATATTTCTAAGGTGAAGTCCATACCGCTGTGCCACCGCTACACTGCATCTGTCTGTCTATACTAAATTACGCAACAGAATTAAATGGGGTTTTACTATCAGTAAGATCATTTTTCTATGTACATTTATATGGTACAGGTTACATACCTTACATCTCGCACATTCATGCAAAGTAGGGTTGCTAGTGTTCCTAGATTTTGCTAATCTAATGTTCATTAAACATACAAGCTAATAAGAAGCCGGGTGGTTCAAAAATAATCTTATTACTAGGAAGCCTTACAAGCTTGATTGAAGGTTTCTAATATTTTTGTATCTGGTTTTTATTAAAATATTGTTGGAATTAGCCAAAATTATTTATAAGGAATGTTCATACAACTTCATTCTACTTGGTTCATAGAACTTTGGGTTAAACTATTTATTAAACCTGACCCACATCATGTAGCAGTTTGACTATATAAGAAATGGTGTTAGTTTTAAATTAATAATATTACTAGGGCCCTGGCTACCTTACTCACATCCAGGAACACAGCCAAAACATATAACATATATACTATACATATACTAAAGTATAATATTCTCCTGAATGTTACAGTTCACAAGAGAAGAAATAGAGGCTAAAGACAGCAGAGGTCGCACGCCTCTGCTGCTTGCAGTAACTTTAGGTTACATTGAGTCAGTACGTGTACTGATTGACGCAGGTGCTGATGTCAACTGTGAGAAAGATGGGTGGACAGGTTAGTGATAATTATCTTTATGACTATTTATGTAAAGCCCAAATACAAGTCCCGCTTCCATGAGTCTTCCACTCATAGGCGACTTGCATTTGATATGATATGTTTGTGATATAATTTATACTTGGAGGTCACAGACAGGACTACTAAAGAAGACAATTGTTCCTTTGTAATTAATATGCCTCATTAATTTCTCTCTAGTGCTAAATTATTGTTGAAAGATTAAATAATTTATAGACACTGTACTTTTCATGAATTACTACCACAGACCATGAAGTGGTTCGATGAAATTTATTATAACAAATAGGCTTTGACATTGTATTTTAGTAATATTAAATTGAAATAACATGTTATTTTTATTAATCTGACGTGCCGCACTAGGTGTGTCATATGCCTCCTAAAATATTTTTACATGAAGCGGAATTGGGCGTCATTGGCCATGAAATCGTTAATCTACCGTCATTTTGCTAACCGAAACTGAAGATGCGTATGCGACGCATGTAGCGTGCATTCACTGTATCTAATAAACATTTATTGTTTTCTTATTTTGTTACCCACCTTTTAAGAGGATAACTAGCACTTAGTTGGTTTTTATTATTTAAGATTTCATTTTTTTCATCATTCGATTTCAGCGGTACAAGAAGCAACAGCAACTGGCAACCCGGAGCTACTGTCGTTAGTGTTGTCCCGGCGAGACTACCAGCGTCACGTGCTCCGGTCGGGTGGGATCCCGGACTTGTTGCAGCGGCTCAGTCTCGCCCCGGACTTCTATGTTGAAATGAAGTGGGAGTTCACTAGTTGGGGTCAGTGTTTACTTCACAAAGGTTTAAGGAAAATACTAAAATCCTCTTTCCCCTTCGAGTCCATCCCTCCTCCTCTTCTTGGCAAGTCTTTGATGTCCGTCCTTTCCTTTATTTTACAGAGCTGGTCATCCTCCTTCGACTTCTATTTTGTATACAGTTATGTATATACATACCATCACGCCTTATTCGCATGGGGGCAGGCAGATTATGAGCACCATCTACTAATCTAACCCTACTTCTTTAGCTCCATTAAATTGAATACATCTGGCTCTGTCCCTCTTAAAGAACAGCACTCTTATTAGAGAATGTTCTTCTAGGGTGTTCTCTCCCAGCGTTTCTACTCATCTCCGCCGTGTATATACATTTCCTGAATCGTCTTTCATCCACCTTATCCACATGACCAAAGCACCTAAGCATACTTTTTTGTTATATGTACTAGATTTGTATACAATTTAAACAAATATGTTCTAAATAATTACATTGCTCGATGTTCCAGTACCCCTTGTATCCCGAATGTGTCCATTCGACACGTATAAGGTGTACAAACGCGGCGGTAACGTGCGCGTGGACACTACGCTTGTAGGCTTCGAGAACAATCGTTGGCAGAGAGGCGACAGAACATACATATTTAGAGGACAGGGTGAGTTTCTATGTTTTTCAATTACATATTTTATTTTATTATGAAATAAAATAAGTACAAGATAAATTTACGACTTATTTCTTTTTTGCAAATTCTCATACGAATATAAATATATAGGAGTTGAGCGAATAAAAATATATCTATCAAATCAAATCAAAATATGCTTTATTTTTTTTTTGAGACGCGAGTCTAAATAAAGATTTCTTTTCCTACCGTGCAGTGAATGACTGGCAACTACTAAGAAACACTGCCAAAAAACTCAGTAGTCTTTTTTAAATGAAGTACTTATATCTATTACATTTTGTTTGTTTAGTGTATTGAATTAGAGCGAATTAATTCCAAGCATTTTTATCCGTTACATAGTCTGAAATTTTATAATAAGCTTACTTTTTCAGATTGTTAAAAAACGAGGAGGTTCTTTGTTTGGTGGTTGTTCGCCTATTTCTCCGGACCGATTATAAAAAACAAATATATTTCTTGCAGGTCGGACAGCAAGTTTGATGGAGCTAGACCATGAACTGGGTACATCATGGTGTGAGTACATAGAGCCCTTAGAAGGAGTACGTGACTGGCCACCACCACCGGCACATGTTATCGAACAGAGACTCTCCTCGCCTATAGCTATCAACTATTTGGATACAGACAAAATTAGCTTTGAAAGGTTTGTGACATGTTTTATTAAACTAACACTAAACACACACTATACACTAAATAACTTTACACACTTAACACTATAAACTTATTTACTAAATTCCTTACAACCTTCTTCCTTCACTTTCTCATTCTAAACTCTTTTTTCCTTCCTTTTCTTTCGCTTCCAAATCTATATTTATATCGCTATGAAACGCGACTCAAAAGTTCGTGAATCTTTTCTATAAGATTTCCAAATCCACCTAACATTATAAAGTGAACTATGATAGTGCACCCTACTTTTTTTTAATTCTTGAATAGGCTGTCGCTTGACTACAACTTCCTTGATGTTAAGCAATGATGTAGTCTACGATGGGACGCGCCAGGATTCACTCGTGAGAATAACTTTCGGTGAGAAGGTGGCAGTGAAATGAAGCTCCTTAAGGTTGAAACCATAAAGGAGCACCAATTCGACCCACCCTCTCTGCATGGTGTCACCAGACATCGCACCGGAACACGGTAAGGCCGCTTGGCGGTGCGGCTTTGTCTGATGGGTGGTAACCACGGCGTAGGCCTACCACCAGTTAATTACCAGTTGATTGTCACCCATTGTGCTCCATCCGGGGACCACGTGTGGGGATTCAGATAAAAGGTGCACTCCCACGAACGAAAGTGACTCAGTCCCCTACTTGATAATAGATGGTGATACTAGCATCTAATTTTCCGTACCAGAAGATGGCGCCAGTCTTAAGATCATGAACTGGGCACATCATTGTGTCAGACATAGTTAAAATCATATCAAATTTATTTTAATATTGTTTTCAGAAGTAAAAGTGGTATCTGGGGTTGGAGACAAGACAAAACTGAGGATGTGAACGGTTACTCATGCAAAGTGTTTAGCGCTAACAACGTTGAGCTAGTGTCTAGTACACGCAGTGAACACGTGCCTCGGGCTGAACGTCGCGCTGTTAGAGATCCTCTAGCAGGACTTAGAGCACTCGCCGAGCCTGACCAGACATCTTACAAGGTATGCTGGAATAATAGCTCTTTTATCCAAATTACACTGTCACAATTATTACTGACTACCTACATACATTATTATTTAAGTTGCGTTCCAATCTAAGCAAACTGAGCTCACAGTATCTGGAATTTTGGGTTTTGGTACAAGTAAATTAAGCACTGGGTCCCAAGTAGGTGGTATATTTCAACCATAGTAACTAACTTGCAAGGACTTAAACTTATGTTAGTTTAAGTCCTTGCTACGTCAGTTGATGAGTTTAACCCTTTTTAATAACACATTACTGGGCACGGGTACTCTCTCAAGGACTCTCAACACTCTTATGAGATGAGAGAGATGATGCCTTGATGCATACATGCTGGTCAAGTGCGTGTTGGTGGATGTCATATGTTCTTAAATGATTAATTCTTAGACAATATGTCGGTTTAGATATGTTTTAGCAGCAGGCACAGCCGGTGTTGGTTAGTTGAAACTTGATTAAAACCTTGTAAACATTATTATAATATGTTTACTTATAGTCCCTGGATGATAGAGATAAGGAAAAAGACACTCCACAATCGAGTAGATCGCAAGAAGACCTGACTGAGGTGGAGCCAGTCTCCTGGCAGGAGTACTTCTCATCAGAGACGCTGGAGAGAGACATCGGCAGGCCGAAGGAGATCAACACCAAGGTGCAGAAGTTCAAGGCTACCTTGTGGTTATGTGAAGATTATCCTTTAGAAGTAAGTGTTAACTTATTCACACACCAGCGCGCGCGCGCCCACACGCACACGCATAGTACTTAAGTAACACTAGTAATATACTGTTTTTGGTTTTTCTCTATTATTAATCTAATTATAACAGACATATTAAAGGTTTGGGAAGGCACTGGTTCTCAACATACCGCTCACGCTATTTTGAGAATCAGGGCTTATATCTAATTAGTGTAGTATCTATGTTACAATAAAGACATTTCTATTATTTATTTTATATTTGTTTATTTGTTGACTCTATAACAAGCCTCCAAAGCAGTGGCCAAGAGTCCATACAAGCAGATTCTCATTGGCTTCCCTTTAGGAAACGGTTGAAATCACGTGTACTTAATAATATATTATGTAACGCCTAAAAGTTTTAAATAGCAACAAAAATAAGTATAGCATCAAGTGTACGAATGATTGGTGACGGTACTGAAGAGATATTATTTTCCTAAGTAAGAACTTTTTTGGTACGGCTTTCATTTTTCAGACTTTCACCCTTCGCCACTGGTCCAAAGTGAACCCCAGGTTGATTAAAAAGTGGTACTTGCCTTTTGATAAAATCCTTCACCACATCTGCTTACAGCCAACTGGCTGATCGCAAGATATAATCAGAAAAGAAAAAAAACTTGCCTTTTGGAATCATTAGCAGCTCTCCAGCATCATTGAAACCCCTCTACTCATCCTTTTACTTTGAAACCTTTATAACCCCCCTTTATATCAGTGGATTTCTCAAGAACTGCAGTAGGCAGAGTATTAAAAAAGTAGGGATGACAACATTTTTTTTTGTTTTGTCTGTCAAAAAGAATGATTATAATATTGAACATGTATTTTTTATGTGTGTGAACTAAAGTTTAACGGCCTTATTCATAAAAAAAGTTATAAGACTTTTTAGTCAAAATCGACGTCTCTTTCTTACTAGTATAAATGTCAACATGAAAACAGAGACAAACTAATTGTAAACTTATTTTAGCTATAATGAGCTTAAAATACGTTTATGAATACGAGGGTAAGGTGATATGTCCAAGCGGAATCTCGAATGACAGCACACCTAGGTAAGCTTTATATAGAGGCATGACGTTGCGCACCCCCCACTCCATATCTTTAATTCGGGATATAAAATAATAATATTATAGTGGGACATTAACACACATGGTCATCTGATCCCAAACTAAGCAGAGCTTGTACTATGGAAACCAGATATGTAACTAGTAATATACTACATATAATACTTTTCTTTTGTAAATATATACTT
This sequence comes from Meganola albula, assembly GCA_936450015.1. Taxonomy (NCBI): domain Eukaryota; kingdom Metazoa; phylum Arthropoda; class Insecta; order Lepidoptera; family Nolidae; genus Meganola; species Meganola albula. The sequence goes on along the minus strand of OW388155.1, from coordinate 1,644,095 downwards.
GAATATAGATAATTACACCCAGATACAAGACAAACAGACATATTTAAACAAATGTTTGTCTCGGGTGGGAATCGAACCCACGACCAGCGGCGTTAAAATAAACTAAAAAATACCGAAATATAAAATAAACTGCGATAAAATCCGTTGTAAAGTAGTTTTATTTCAATTACATATAGAATCTTAGCAGATCGCAGCTCGAAGTTTGATATTGTGCCCTATGAACGGCAATAGGCTCGTCCCCTATTACGTATTGGGACCTAAACATGGCGAAAAGTGCGTGATTTGCACCTCTGCCTACACCTTCGAGTAATACGGGCGTGATGCTATATAAAGTGTGTACTTCAGTTGCAGGAACAAATAATGCCAATCCTCGACCTGATGTCTGCGATATCCTCTCCACACTTCGCTAAACTGAAGGACTTCATACAGATGCAACTACCCGCTGGCTTCCCTGTTAAAATTGGTGAGTTTCACAGTTCTATAGGCTATATCACGTAACTTCTTGACGCGCCGATCAAGTTGCGGTGCAATTTCAATTAAGTTTACGTCTTAGTGCAAAATGGTATTCCTAAAATTGTTTAGCTGTTATATCTCATCTAAAGCGCTCACGTGACGTGAACTTGACGCGAGCGCATCTGACAGCGGTTGTCAAAATTACAACAGTACAAAATGGGCTGTTTTGATCGAAACTTAACTGCAACTGCACTGCAACTGAACTTACTTAATTACGTGAATTAGCCGACTGGTCTACTGATATTCTCGACGAAAAGTAAAAAGCATGGAATCAGATTGTTATAATACATTCACTATATAAAATATAAGTATACTAGTGGCCCGTCCCGGCTTCGCCCGGGTAGATATCGGTATTGGACAAAAAAATTAATCTTAATCTAAATATATAAAAGAAGAAACTGACTGACTGACTGACATATCAACACAGAGCCCAAATCACTGGGTCTGGAGACTCCAAATTTGGCACATAGGCCTTATGGGGTCTAGGGGTGCACTAAGAAAAGATTATACAACTCAACCTTTAAGGGGGTGATACGGGGTTCCAAAGTTTGTATGGAGAAAACACTTAATCAAGTCTGTTTTGGCAGATAATCAAAATAATTAGTTTAATAGATATGGTGCCGCAATAACCCACAGATAGACACCCAGTTAAATGTTAGGTATCTATTTAAGTAACAGTCTCGGTTGTGTGATGTGGCCAAGTGCGGGTTGGTGGATGTCACATGTCGCATGATTATTTCTTAGATATGCCGGTTCCCTCACAATGTTTTCCTTCACCGATATTGAGCAGCAGAGATGAAACAATTCACACAAAGATGTGTGGTCACGACCAGCACTCGAACCCGCGACCTTATTTTTCTAAGACGAGGCCCGTACCGCTGCGCCACCGCTGCTCTGCTTTTATATTTAAATTAGTAAAGATAAATAAAATAAAAATTAATATTCTGGGACATTAACACACACGGTCATCTGGTCCCAAGCTAAGCAGAGCTTGTGTTATGGAAACCAGAGGACTGGTATATACTATACATATAATACTTTTCCTTAGATGAAACATAATATTCTTAAATTTCAGAAATCCCGCTGTTCCACGTACTAAACGCTCGCATTACATTCGGCAATATATTCGCGACAGACACACCGGTACAACACATAGAGTGTATTCACGAAGGCTCACGTCTGTCTTGCGTGATAGAGGATGCGTGCTTCTCTGTGGGGCGTGGGTACAGTGACGCGGCGCCAGTACAGCGGACCAGTGACGACGAGGCCCTGTTGCAGTACGCGATACAGCAGAGCTTGATGGAACCCGGCACGCAGTCAGACCAGGTACGTAATGCAGCTGTGAGCGGATTCTTTAATAAGTTTGCTCAGTTATATCTTTAACTAGCGGACCCCGCGGACGTCGTCCTGTCCGGTAAAGCAGTGCTACGTACCGGGTCCTAAAATAGGTTACGGAGGATTTTTTTTTTAATCTGCGATAGTCTGGCGCTTGACTCAAACTTGCCTGATGTTAAGCAATGATGTAGTCTACGATAGAACGCGCCAGCCTAGTATACCGATTCACTCGTGATTACGAATGATTATCGGTGAGAAGGTAGCAGTGGAATGAGCCTCCAAGGAAACCTTAAAGGACAATTCCGACCCACCCTCCATCGCAGCGGAACACGGTAGGGCCGCTTGGCGGTGCGGCTTTGTCTGGTGATATAAGATTTCATAAAAATCGGTCAAGCCGTTTCGAAGTAGTTGTTTTTAAATTTCTCTCAACGTAAGAACCATACTCGCACTTCAAAGAATATCCTAAAAAAAGAATTAGCGAAATCGGTTCAGCCGTTCTCGAGTTTTGCGCTTACCAACACATTTAGTGATTAATTTTTATAATATAGATTATTCGTGAAATAGATCTGCGCTGGACAATACTAGATTTCATTAATGACGTCATTTTAAATTACATTCGGTACAAAATGGCGACTTATATATATATATGGGTACCAAATGAAAGAGCTTGAAAAGAAAACCACAATTACATTTTTTTTTAATTTCTTTATAAAGAAAATTAATATTTGATATTATTTGAAGTGTAAATTTAACATAGTTCTGGATATCGCTGTTTGAAGTGTAAGTTATTTTAAATGTTACAGTTTATGTGACCAGCGGTGGCGCAGCGATACGGGCCTCGCCTTAAAAATATAAGGTCGCGGGTTCGATTCCCAGTCATGCCCACACATCTTTGTGTGAATTGTTACATCGCCGCTGCTGAATATCGGTGAAGGAAACATCGTGAGGAAACCAGCATGTCTAAGAACTAATCATTCGGAGACATGTGACAACCACCAACTCGCACGTGGACAGCGTATGTGGATTAAGCTCTATACTCTCGCAACTCGTAAGGTAGTTCAGAGAAGAACCGTGCCCAACAGTGGGACACTAAAATGGATTGAAATGTGGTATATGTTTGCAGGTGGACGTTTGGGAAGCATTACGAGGCACCCGGCCAGCGTCTCCCGCGCCACCAGCACTCCTTGCGCAAGAGGAGAGACAACTGCAAAGGTCGGTAGATATAAATATACCCCCGTATTCATAAACATCTTATGAGTTCATTATAGCTAAAATAGGTTTATAATTCGTTTGTCTTTGTCTGTCATCTGGACATTTATACTAGTAAGAAAGAGACAAAGTCCATTTTAATGAAAGAGTCAAGATTTTTATGAATAACACCGATACACTCCATATCGCAGGTCCCGTTCAAATGTAGCTCGGTACTAATATCTTGGGTACAACAATAGGGATGACTACAAGTTTTTTTTAACCTGTAATTGCGCTTGCGCTTGACCACAACTAGCCTGATGTGAAGCAATAATGCAGCCTACGATGGAACGCGCACCCAGTAAATACCGATTCACTCGTGACTTAAGACAGGCAGATTATAGTTCTCCTTTTGAACGCCAAGGACGGCTATACACGACAAGCGTACGCGTGCCCTGTGCGCCAATGACGTCTATACAGGTCACAGTACAAGTAACAGGTCATAGAAAAATACAAAATAAACAAATAATATCATTACTTTTACGAGTTTTAATGGTACATCTTAGAACTGACTTTTTTCGGGCTTGGCGTACAGAGCACGGAGATACCGTTATGGCGTGGCGATCAAAAGGTTAATTTTAAATATATATATATGATATGAACTATTTTCCAGACCGTGGTGGTGGCGTTTTAAAATGTAGATTAGATTTTGTGTGTGCTATGTTTGTTTTATTTATATTCGGTAGAGTTTTATATTATTAGGTAAATATTTAATTACGGTGCCATACTCCAAAAGATATGTCACCCAAGATACGGTCTACGGACAGGACCGCGGTTCTGGCGCTTTATACATTTATCTCGAACTCGACGTATGTCAAAACATGCAAAATTATTAAAAAAAAATCAAAAACCCGTTTGCGTCATCTGCCAACATAATTGAATGGATAAAATGATTTGGCGCGAAAAATCCTAATTTTTTTTTCATAATTGTGGTGTACTCAGTGTCTCTCACGACTAAGTCGAATCTGATGATACCTCTCAAGGTCAGATGTGACAAACCGTTCAGGCTCTAGAGCGTGCCAAAGAAATATACGCACGGGAGAAATATACTGACGGGCCGGTGCGGTGGCGTGGTCGGTAGGATACTTGCTTTTCACGCCGCAGGTCGTGGGTTTGATTCCCACCCGAGACAAACATTTGTTTAAATATGTCTGTTTGTCTTATATTTACAAAAGAAAAGTATTATATGTAGTATATTAACAGTTATCTGGTTTCCATAGTACAAGCTCTGCTTAGTTTGGGATCAGATGACCGTGTGTGTTAATGTCCCACTATATTATTATTATTATTATTATACATACCATTATCATTCTTCTGACGCAGTCGGGTAAAATGGCACCTGTTGAATAGACACATACGAAATATGACGTCGATTGCTTCAGACTTTCGTTGCATGTCGTGCGTTCTGAAAATACGAAAATTAGTTTACAATCGACATTCGTAATTTTTTTCGACATAATATGTCGAATTCGAGATAAATGTTTAAACGCGAGTATCGGTCATGGTTACAACATAAGGTTTTAGTGAACGCATGTAACAACTTTGTGCTGCGTTCACTTTGACGCATATCTTGTAACAAATCCTTATGGGTCCATACAAGACTTTAACTATCCGTTAGTGAGTATCTGACTACCGTAACATGTAGAATTATTCACAGAGTGTGTATTTTTATTGGAGCTAAATCAACATTAATAAGTTGAAGTTTTTTTTATTTTTTAGACATTCTTTTAATATGCATTTAATATAGTATTAAAGTTGTTTATTATTCTCACAAAACAAAAAGTACAGCACCCTCAGTGAGCAAATCTAGTTACACATGATAAGTGTTAGTTATATCCAAGTCGCTATTCCGCACAGTTTGGTATAAAGCATAGATTCTCAACCTTTTATTTCACACCCCCTAAGATTTTTCCACTACTACACCCGCAGATATGTGTGCGTAAGATGTCGCTGAGCGTGCACCGACGCCCGCTCGAGGCCGAACCGATTTTAACCGAGGGTTGTCCTAGCCGGCAGCGATACTAGCGAAGCGAATATTTAAGTTTTACCTGTTGTGGCGTAAAAAAGAGGTGTTATGAGTTTAACGCGTGTATTTGTGTAATTTTTTTAAAGAAACATAACCGGCTTTCAAAAAGTGTAAAAGAATTTTTACATTTGTTAATTGATGTCGGTGCTAAATCGGTAATTCATTCTGTACAGTTACCCCCCCTAAAAGTTTTTATGTAGCCTATGTTGAGAACCTATGGATATAGAATATAGCGTGCTAGTCTCTCACAGAGCCATCGAAGCGTCTCTCGCTACATTGTCCCTGTCCCCGAGCATTCCCGACGTGGACACGGAAACAGACGACCCGGAGATCGATGCGGACCTCCAAGCGGCTTTAGCGCTCTCCGTCAAGGAACAAGCCTCACTCGACCAGCAGCTGCAAGCGGAGCAGCGAGCGCTGGATGAAGCGCTGCGGCTCTCCTTGTTAGATAAGTAGTAAGTAGAAACTTTACCTTGGTGCGTGCGTTTGTGTGTGTTGCCAGACTTTTTGGGTTGTAACATTTTTATAATATTTACATTTTTTTTCTTTCAGATGTCGTCATAGAAAAGGTTAAGTTATAAAGAAGCGTCCAACCAAAATACATAAGACTAATGCTAAATAAAAATGTACTTGTATTAGCTTTAGAAACGATAGCAGTGCTGTCAACACCAAAATTACTTAAATTTTTTCGTTGTAACCTATCATTATTTTATATTGAATTAATTCTGGTCTTAAAAGTGTTTTTTTAATGTTTCAGACATTCCTATTTTAATATTTTCTAAGATTTACGCGAATGTCACACATTGAAATAAAACTATTTTATAAATAATTTTATCGCGGTTTATTTTAGATTTGAAATCATGGGTGGACCACGACTGTGACCATGATGTCTAAAAATAAAAATACTTTGTAACGTCGGGATCTAATATCTAAAACAAACCGCAATAAAATCCTTATTAAATTGTTTTATTCAAATTTAGTTCATAATATAGAACTGTATCTTTATTAGAATAATATAAAAGTTGCACTATTTGAATTTAACTTACCAGTCGGATCTAAAAAAAATATTTCTTACTAGTATAATGCTGATAGCTCACTATGGTAATATATTTTGCTCTGCAAGCGAAGCGAGAGCGCTCACTGATAAATATATGTATGTATAGATAATTTAATCTTACGAATGACTGGGGTATTAAAATATATTTTAATAACTTTTATTGACTGGCAATAAAGTCTCTATTAAGTATATACACCGTGACTTTTAAATGGTTGCTTTCTATTGTTTTGGAAGTAGTCATTATAAAAATGAAAAAAAAAAATAGTAAAAAATTACTTAGTTACATCTAAACTTTTGACTAAATAAGATCGACATAGCTTGAGTCGGTGGGCGACAGCGGTAAGCGGGGTACCAGAGGGGTGTACCGCACACTAACATAATTAGATTTTTGTCGGCAGCAGTGACGGCATACAATAATACAATAATTTTACGTCGTAAAATTAAATTATTTACTTTTGTTGTTTACTATTATTTCTCACGCTTTCGAGTAAACAACGTATTAGTTTCGAGATTTGTAAATAAAAAAATGTTTTTTTTTTAAATTTAGGTATATTTTTGTATTGTAACGTTGATGGCAAATATTTTTGCCACGGGAAAGCAACCATTTAAAAGTCACGGTGTATTTATGGTGCGATTAAGTGTTTGATATACGTTTAGACTGTATGGCTTCCTGTTCGACAGTTGTAAACTATTTGGATTGTTATAGCCGTAAACAAGGTTTAAGGATGATCTGAAATGCTTAATATATATATTTTTTCATTTCATTTTATTTCACTACAATCGCCTCTACTACTTTTGTAGGCTAGTATACAAAGCAGTACTCGTTAAGTGACTATAGGCCGACCGTTTAACTCGCGTATCGCCCATCGCCAGGATTCTGACTCCTCAAGCTGCACAGACAGTGATAATGATTCAAGCGATATGGATATTAGTGACGAATAGTCTTACATTACCTTTATCTGTGGTTAAATAGTTCTTTAAGAGATTGAATTAATGTTTTATGACTTTGTACCTCAGATGGCGATACGCGAGTTAAACAGTCGCCCTATAGTATGAACTTGTTCCTAGTTTTTTTGTAAACCTATTAAAGTTTTCACTGTAAACTACTTGGCCACATATTACTTAGACTTAGGATTTGTATTATCTATCTGAAATATTAAGATTTAATGCAGTGTTATTGTGTAAAAATACATTTTTTTATGTTGTAATGGGCAGAGATTAGGACTATTTAAAATTTATAGTACTTACCTAATTTGTGATTATATAAAAGTATTTATGTAATAAAAGTCGTGATCTGTTTATAATTAATATTTTACATAATTTCTATCAAATAATTTCTGAAACTTAAATTTTTCTTATTTTGATTTCTGTTAAATCGTAATTCTGAACTAACTATTGGAGTTGACTGTACCTACTGTATTTTAATATTATTATTTTATTATTGAGCAGCTGTGGCGTAGCGGTACGGGCCTCACCTTAGAAATATAAGGTCGCAGGTGCCTACACGTTTGTGTGAATGGTTTCATCTTCGCTGCTCAATATCGGTGAAGGAATACATCTTAAGGAAACCGGCATGTCTAAGAACTCGCACTTGGCCGGCGTGTGTGGATTAAGGCCTTAACTTTCTCAACTCGTAAGGTACTTGGAGACCCGTGCCCAGCTGTGGGACACTAAAAGCGTTGATGACGTGATTTTTATCATTTATTATTGGACGTTGTATATGTCCTTGTATAATAGGATATTCGGCCATTGTGGCATTCGGGCTATTTAATAACTAGAGCTATTCAGCTGTGATTTAATATTTAAATAATGTATTAAATATTTTGTATTTGAAGGTCCCAAAATATATTTAAAAAAAATAGCTTGATCTCAATAAAGTATTATTAAATTATAAAATAGTTAAATTCAACCTCAAAATTAAATAACTTATGAAGGATAACTAATAAAACATTGAAATCACTGATTTTATTACACAACAGATGGTGTTGATGGCTTTTGGAACAGATTTAGAAAACAGCGCCATCTTTTGAGGGGAGATAGTTACTATCAGAGTGTACTTAGTTTATGGTTATTATTTATGTGAATAATTGTACAAAATATTTGATACATAGCGACATTTATTTCAAAATATATCTGTATACTACTTATTGTACAAAGCTATTACATTTCTATAATATTCCAAATCCCAGATACATGTGTACAACCCTGTCGAAAAGTGTATATTAACAGTTAATATATTTATCTATATTGATTATTACTAGTTGTTTTATTTACTTCGCAAAAAATATATAAAGCTAAGAAAATAAAACTTACCTATTTACTACGGAAGAAGTTTAAGACAAGAGTGGAAAAGGAATAAATAAATAAATACACACAATTTTATCTATGTATTTAAAATTTAATTTTCGTTACTTATATACAAATTACAACATTCACTATAAATAATAGGTATTAGTTTGTCCTATATTTACATTATGTAATACACTTTAAAAGCGTAATTTCATTTTCAAGTCAATAAATTACATCAGGAAACTTGAAAATTGAGTAGTTACAAACAACTCATCTGAACGGGGATTGAACTGGTTAATATCGTCAATAACCGGCGAGTACGTAACACACAGTAAATAGTGACACCTGAATAGAAAAAATGGAAATTTACATTAGAAAAGTAGTTTTATTTATTTATGCTATGATAAGGATAATTTTCTTACGTTATAACTATTATGTATAACACCGGTGTTCAATCCCTGTTTACAAAATTCACGAGAATGTATTTTCTAATTACTACAAATTGATAAAAATTCCCAAGGAAAGTAACGAGAACAATTAAAATCATTAAAAACTTAAAAAATAACGAAATAAATAGTTTATTTTCATTAAAAAGTTATTATTTTAAATTTCTAACGTCGAGTCTGAGTTCTTATAACTTCATGTACTTAATTATGTTCCATTATGTACAAAAAAAGTAACTTGCAATTGTAACACTTGCAATAAAAATATATTTACTAACATATTTTCTTTTGCTAATAACATATAAGACTTAAACCATAAATAGAAAATAATAACTAACTTCAGGGTTCTAAATAAATTCTTAGTTATAAGAACGCAAATCGACACCTTGATTTATATTCTAACACAGACTTACACTGGCTAAAATGAGAATAATTCAACACTACAGATATTATAGTATACATTATTTTATAATACATTTATAAGGACCATACGTAGTATAGTTTTATATTGAGTTAAGGAAACATCACATTGACACAAACGGACATTGATTTACAACTATTATTGGTAATTATCGACAATGAGTAACTGTGTTTTAACTTTCCATTCAATTAATATTTTATTCCCCGCAGTTTGTGATTGCGAGCACTTAATAATTTTAAACCATTTACTTTCCGTTGGAGCTAATTGCATTATAGTAATTTAATCTCGTAACAGTACTACTGAAGTGATTTTATGAGTAAGAATAATTTTAAAACTAGGAATTTTTATTAGACCATACTCGTTTCACTTAGGTATCTAGAATTCGGGATCGCTTTGGCTACTCTCATTTTAACCAGATTAATACTTCAATCTAACTACTATTAGCTTTTTAATATCGCTAGTAGTAGTTATTTAGATTTAGTCTATTATATACGTAAAGAGAGTTAATTATAAGCCGAATTTGATTAAGAAATCATAGTTCAATAACCTGATTCTTGAAACAGTCATTTAAATAACAAATTCGGTTTACAATGCTCTACACATAAATTAAATGCATCGTACCTCCACTTAACTTTTCTAACTACGATATACAAGTCCTTCACGGATTGCACTTATTTGAAAACAGCGCCATCTAGCGCAAGTTGTTATCATTACTAGACAATAAAATATTATGCTTTATGCACGTAGTGTGCGACTGTACTTTGACACACCATCTTATTAATATTAAGTAATACAATTTAAATTTTTGGCAATTCTGTAAACTGATTGATAATAGTTCTAAAATATGTGATACTAGATAGTTTTATAAACAAAAGCGACAAAAGTCCGTGTTTCTCAGATTCAAACCCTATTTTGACCTCAATTAAATAACAATTTCTTTCTTTTAGGTTTGTTTTAGTTTTAATAGTTTTATAACCCCTAGTTTCCACTGCACAAGAAAACATGTTGCAAGCACTATCTATCTCTATCGTTTAGAGATGAGTAGAAAGAGATAAGACTGTGCTTTTATCATGTTTTGTTGTACAGTGCAAACTTCCAGTAAAGGAGACTAACGCAAATGTACAATGAACTCCAAAATCGTTTTCACATTGCTTGATGCTGTATTTAATGGGTATGAGATACTATGTGTGTATGTATGTAATCGAATGATGTACAGTCGTGATGTGCAGTGACTGTGAAGTCGGACTGCGTAACGAGCTCAAATGGTTGTCATGGATGCTAATGCCTGAGGTAGGAAGCGTTCATTCCATAGGAAAATTGGGAATTAGGGTTCATTTTAGAATAAAAAAATATATTCATTCATAGATAATTATGTTACTTCCGCCCTTTAGTGAGTTGGATTGGTAAACGAAAAGCCCAGATGAGGTTGAAATGGTGTTGGGAGAGAGTAATCCAGCGTTGGAGATAGATTTTATCAATTTTTCTTTAGGCTTATTCTAAATAGGTAATAGAGCAGTGGAAGCCAAGGAATAGGCGTCTTTTGGCACCTTCGAGGTATGTACCTACGGAACTTTATGCCGTATTTAAGGAGCCATTTTAATATAACCATTATAAACCACTGATACTGCTAACATCTTTAGTAATATCAATTAAAAATGCGCAAAATAACTCCTCTCTCTGTCGCACTTTCACAACAAAACTACTTAACCGATTTGGATGAGATTTGGTATGGAGATAGCTTGAGACCCGTGGAAGAACATAGGATAGATTTTATCCGACTACGTAAAAAGAGGTTAATGGTTTAGCACAATAACCGACACACGCGCGCTAGGAGCCGCAGTTGGGAAGCCAATTTTACCTAAAAATGTGACGTTTGGTCATTGTCCGGATTTTATATCAGTAATCTTTAATTTTGATTAATTTGCCTGAGAAACGTCATTTTCTTTGTTTACAGGTGGTCTCAAGTTCAAATGAATAGAGTATAGTACCATTTCATTAGAGCTTCAACCCAATAAAGCTGTCGTCAGACGGAATTAGTCTTTCAGCCCTAATTGGCTTCCTATACAATAGTTGGGGAGTCTCCCTACCTCAATTGACTGTCCAGGAGCAATTCACTATCATCGTGCAACGTTCACGCATCGTTAACACAACCTAAGTTACATGACAACAAAGATTTGAAGCTATCTTTGTCTGATTTGAGTCCTAAGTTTTCATCTAACTTAGATTGTGTTAACGATAACGATGATTGTAGTCTCAGAACTAAGCATGCATGGACATATTGACGCCAACTCAGGAGTTGAGGAAAGAATCAATTTCCAGTAGTCAAAAAAATAGGTATGTTTTGATCTGACTTTCAAATAAGTAGAAGCGTATTCAACAACGATCTGCTCACCAAACACTAAAGTGCAGTAATAGCTCTTAAGTGATTTTTCCTTTTATTAGTGATCCAGAAAGCAGGTTTCATAAGGTTTCTGCTGAATTAACTAATTTTTGTCTCGGACAATTTAGATGGTTTTTGTTTACAGTTTTACTACTTTATATCAAATTCTTAACTTTAAATGGCGTTTGCTCGAAATCGTTATTTTGCGGTTACTACACTTTAGTGTCTGGTGGGCAGCGATGAGCCAACGCCGAATTTGTTTAGTGGATTGCGTACAGAACAAATATCAACGTCACGTTCATGCCCAGACAAATTAAACTAGACATGGACAGTCACAGTCATCAGTTTGAAACTTCAATCTGTATTTACTTTTTTTAATTATATTAATATTTGTTTCCATTTCTGGTTTCCCCATTTAAATAATTTTGTTTTGTTATTTTTATAATAAGTCAAGTGTTACCCTTTTTTTCATTATATGTAATCATACGCATGCTGTGGCACCTTAAAATGTTATGCATTTAATTATAATGTTAGTGCTAGTTAATTTAGGTTAAAATAAATGTAATAATTACTGGTTGTCCAAATAAATAAATACTCTTTATTAAATACTTAGAAGATGTTTGAAAGTAGTCTGTGGAGAAAAATGGCGTCAGAACGTCGCCTTTGTTTTTAGTTTATTTACTACTGATCTTTTAAAAGCTTGTATATTTATTTTAACTTGACATTGACAAAATTGTGGAATAATTTCTGGAGAGGTCTTTTTTTCTTTTTGTTTACTTGTTGTTTCAGTGGACGCGCCACTTTTTAACTTCCGAATAAAATTTTATTTGTATTTTTGTGTACATGTATATACGTCTCTAAGCGCTTAAACGAGTTGACCGATTTTGTTGATTTTTATATTGCTTTCCTTGTTTGAAAGCTACAATAATCCGATTTTATTCATAACAATCTTAAAAGACTTTAGTTAAAATGGACTTTGTCTCATTCTTACTAGTATAAATGTTAAGATGACAGACAAAGACAAACGAATTATAAACCTATTTTAGCTATATTGAGCTTTTAGGACGTTTATGAATACGGGGATAAATTTATTGTTAATTACTGTTGAAAGTTTCTTATAATGGGTTAAATTAAATTAAATGAATAAAAAATATTTGAGGCTGACTCACTTCCGATTTTGAGCAATACCAACAAACGAACGGCAAATAGGATTTTATTAATTAAATACTGCCAAAGGATACATTAAAAAATTCGAATTTTAAAAGCAAGTTAAGATGGTGGTTAAAGAAACAGTCTACAATACGGACTAGAGTGCGTTTCACGTAGGAGTTTCACATGAAGTTGGTAACAATAATTATAAGTGCATTGTATTCAAACAAGGCAGCCAACATACAGATAAAACTCATAAGTGATACAACCGCAGCGAGCGACGACACGGGGATTTCACAACATCGGACGGATCAATTCGTTCACCATTCAGCTAGGGGGTCGTCTACAATATTCAACCTTATTCATCTTAAAATAAAGTTCTTTTTTTCTTAAACTCTTGTATTTAATTATCCTCTAAGAGTAAATAGATGTCTTGAACAAAAGAAGGCGACGATGTCTAGGTGATGTAGCGATAACAAAGGAAAATCGATAAGTGTATACAGTGCTCTGTTTTCTTAAAATAGCTCGGAAATTATCGGGATCCGAATAAACACGACGGTCAATTTCCATACAAATCAATGAGTACATTCTGAATTCAAATTATTCTGATTAACATCGCGTCGTCAAGAATTATTTGAATTCAGAAAGTCAAAGTTGGTACTGTTCTGAGATGAATCCGGCCATGTATTGTCATTACTGGACTTTACCAATTTGGTGAAATTTACATTTTCATTGTCTTTTTAAAGTTCTAATACAAAACTGCTTTTGTCTAAATGTTTGTCGCTCGTAAGATGATCTCTTTATCTATACAAGGCAGTGACGAGGTAACGCAAAAAATGTGTACCCTAATGGTGTGGTCCAGTGATGTCGTTTACAATATACGAATTGTCGTTTACAAATACGACCCTACAACGGACCCGAACGGCTAGGGGTTTTCGAAGCACCTATTATGAAAACAGAAACAGTGCGAAATTATGAAAGCAGATTGCTAATTATTATTTATACATTTAATTATTTTAATAAATCTTTAAGTTGTCACATTTTGAATAGTTAAATAAAATCGTATTGCACTAAAGGAACTCCTGATTATTATAATTTACAGAACTCACTTTGGCGCACATAACTGACTTACCAACAGATCTATTACTTTAATCCACAGAACTATGAATTTGATCCACAGAATTCTGACTTCAACTCACAGAATTATAGTTTACTTTACAGAATTTATTTTGAGTTATTCACTATACCGTTTTATATTCATGTTAATGGAGAATAAGGTGTGTTGACCCCCTGTTGTTCCCTCCGTCCCCGGTGGCTCAGTGCGGGTGCGCGGGCGGCCCGCGCGGGGCCCTTAGTCAGTCCCCTGTCGCAGTCACTGTCGTCCAACTCCATGGATTGTTGAAGCTCTTTTGACTGGAAAGAAAGAAAAAAGAAAATTAGTATTCGACCCCAAAACCGTTTTATAGTTTGAGAACCGCTGCTTACAGTTTTTTTGTGAACTTTTTAATTTACAAGAACGCGTCAGCAAGATGTGTCAATTTAAACGTCTTTAGCAAAAATTGTTTCCTTAAGTTTTACAACAGGGGACGCTGTTAAGGGCTACATAAAATCGCGGTTTGCGAACATTTTCGACTAGGTAAAATACACAATATGTAATGTACAGAGATCTAGCTAACCTACGTAGGTAGAGGAGAGTATGTATGAAAGAACCAGGCTATGATTGAGCCGTATGATTTTTGTCTAACATACTACATAAGTAGTTTAATTTTTTTTTACTTAGCAACTCTATAGTCTAGTAGTAATTAGCTTTATAGAGGGGCAATTCACACAATTTTTATTAGCTTTCCTGTAAAATAATTGAATTATGAAGCTATTTTTATTTTAACATAACATAAACAATTTTCATACAAAAAATAAAACTCTAAATGTACTACGTTTAGAACTGTCAAACGGTACTTCTTAGATTTGATGGACTCTAGTTAGGTAACCATTACCAAACCATAACATCAAAATGGAACTTCGAACACGCATACCACTGGATCACCGAGGCAGTTACATATGTAATAATAAAATATATATTAAATGTGGTCCCTTCGTGAGCAATTACAACTCGTGCTTAGCTGTTTTCTTGCACCCCATATGTAACGGTCACGCCTCGGTTCACCCGTCAGTATAATGACTAAATCGAAGGAATCCATCGTGCGCGCACGCATCATACATAATTCATAACTACCA
Source organism: Meganola albula (assembly GCA_936450015.1). Lineage (NCBI taxonomy): Eukaryota > Metazoa > Arthropoda > Insecta > Lepidoptera > Nolidae > Meganola > Meganola albula. The sequence goes on along the minus strand of OW388155.1, from coordinate 1,628,999 downwards.
ACTGGGTCAAGTTCGTGCAGTGAAATGGTTCCAGGAAACATGTCTGATGGGTGATCATTAATTTGTCGACGGTATGTCTGCGCGTGCGACAAAGAAATTTTATAACAAACAATACTAGCTTTTCGCCCGCGCGTAGGTATGTCGATTTTCGCGTAAAACTGTATAAGTTCGTATTTTTGCAAAGTCGGACAAAAACTATCTTATGCACCTACTATCCGGAGTAACTATCTCCACACCAAATTTCATCCAAATCGGTTCAGTAGTTTGAAATGAAATGAAAATACTTTTTTTTCGAGACCCCAGTTTACAGAGAAATAGTTCAATTTCTTTTCCTACTGTACTACTGAGAAACACTGCCAAAAAACTCAGTAGACTTTTCTTTTTTAAATGAAGCACTTATTAAAATTAGTAGGTACATTTCAGAAAGTTAAATATTTCTAAAATGAAATACTTAGGTATCTCATTTTTCTTCTATCTTTTAGGCGTAAAAGTGCGACATTTCTGTCGCGTTTTCACGATAAAACTAGGTAGTTTCGCATTTATGATCTGCGACCAGCGCTAGAAGGCTCGGGCTCAACGTAATATATGTGTTGGATCTTAAATTAATAAAAATCATTAATTTTTAGTGCTTTGTAGGACCTGCCTACGATAAGAGATGTCGCTAGGGTAAAATGATTTTTTTATTACCTCGTAACTTTGCAGGATGAACAACATTAAGGCCTTGTTACACTGGACGAGTTTGCGGTCTGCGGTCAAGTCACAGTGGAGGAAGCCCGCATCATGTAGAACAAAATTATGGCTACCTGGGTCGCTAGACAGTGTCATTTATGACTGTGTGAAACTGTCAACACCTACGAAATGTCACGTGACAATCTTATGTCAATCCCAAACATTTTGTTTCTTTTCGATCTTTCGCTATCACTCCGCTATGACTTTGTCGACCGCAGACTGTAGAACTGTCACAAGGCTAACAAGTTAAAGAATCGTTAGATACGTTCCATTAACCCGTACATTATTATATTAAATATTTGTTAAAAAAAATTAGCGGATTATTGGCGCGTAAATGATATTTTTGCAAGCAAGTTTTTGGTTTTTTAATTACATAATCAAACATATGAAAAACTAGTTTTCCGCCCGCGGCTTCGCCCGCGGATGTTGGTTATCGCGCTAGACCATTAATCCCTTTTTTCGCAGTCGGATAAAACTATCGTTTCCCGGGTCTCGATCAATCTCCATACAAAATTAGTTCAGTAGTGTAGGAGTGTAAGCAACATTTTGAAATCGTCAAGCGCCCATCCATATATCCATAAATCAATAGGCGTTTCTTAAAAATACTACGGCTCTTAGACCATACTTATAAGAAATGAAATTTAAATTTCGGAATCTATTCGTAGCATTAAGTTATCAAACATGTCATTGTGTCAAAATAAAAAGTAATTTTGATCAAAATTACGAAGGAGTTATGATATCAACTTTGAAGAAAATCACCCTCAGAATAATTTCTCAGGATTTGCCCGCTTAGTATTAGGATGAAAATAAAAAAAAAATGAAAAAATAAAAAACACGTGTTTCATTATTTGTTTTGAGCTTTATTTATACCAAATTTGGAGGAAATCGGACCAAGGACTCAACAGTTATGGAATATTTAATTTTTCCAAATAAACTCAATTAACAACCCCACCGGGGGTAGTTTTGAAAAAATAAAAAACACGTGTTTCATGATTTCTTTTAAGGTATATGTGTGCCAAATTTGGAGTGAATCGGACTTGAGACTGTACAGATCTAGAGAAACTTTAATTTTTACCAATAAAACTCATTATCCACACCTCATAGGGGTAATTATGGAAAAATAAAAAACCCGTATCTCATTATTTGTCATAAGGTTTATGTGTACCGAATTTTAAATGAATAGGACCAAGGAATAAAAAGTTGCATACAAACTTCACCCCTCTATTTAACCCTCTTAGGGGATGATTTTTGAAAATATTGTTAGCCTATGTCCGATTCTAGGGTATACACTACCTACATTTCAAATTTCAATAAAATCGGTTGAGCGGTTATGGAGATACGCGGTAACAAACCTTCACACACACACACACACTTACTTTCGCATTTATAATATTAGTAGGATTATACTAGGGACAAGATAATAGGCCACTTTTGACAGATGTCAGTTTTATATTCATAGTGAGGTGACCTGCTTAAAAACATCGATTAAATGAATGAATCGAATGAATCGATACAGACTTGAAACATATGTGAAATTTAAAAATGACCATGCGAATCCCTGTCCCATTATTATTTTTTCTTTCATAAATTAAAGGAGCAAAATAAGACAAGTACCTACGTAATTTAACAAAAAAATTGCTTTTATTCACTTGAACTATCGGAACAACTCAACTTTTAATAAAGTTGGACTTGCCTCCACACCATTTCTTACCAGCCACGAGACAATTTCTTGCTTTTTATTTGCTTGAGTTGGTGGTTTATCAACTTGTACAGAATGATACGGAGCATTGTCCATTATAATTTTCGAAGGGTTTTCTAAGCTGACTAGCAGCTTCTCAAACCACTCTTTAAAAACATCAAAGTTCATTTCCTCATGGTAATCTGTTGTAGTTTTAGAGGCGAATGCGAGGAGGCAGTCTGGAATAAAACCTTGAGAAGCTGATCCCGCGTGACATATAATAAGTCGGGCTCCTTTTCCCGATGGAACTTTTGAGGTGGAGGCCGCTGTATCATCGGTCCATGTCCGCGCAACCGTATGGTTCGCATTCAACCATGTTTCGTCAATAAACACGACATTGTTTTATTTACCTGACGTAAGAATGATATTCTCTTCAAAATAATATCGTAGCGTTCTAGCAGGATTTTCCGCTTGTCGGATTTTTTAAATCTAAAGCCAATCGATTTCAAAACCTTTGATAGAGACGATTTGCCTCCAAAAAATAAGCCTGCGCCTTTTAACGAACTCAATAGCTTTTCCCGTGTAGGATATTCTTTTCTCGAGTAATATCCATAAATGTGGTTGCGAATTGCAGCAGCATCAAAATTATCAACGTCAACAATTTTCTTGTCCCTCTTTCGTTTTTTCGGTGTACGTAAAGTATTATCTTCTGAGCCTGATGGTCCGTATTTCTCTTTCAGAATTTGAGTTACTGTCTTCTTCCCTATTCCCAATGCTTCGGCAACGCGTTCTCTCGGTGGTTTCAATGGTAAAAGAGGCCCATCGTTAACTGATTCACGTCCAAAATAATTGTACAATTTCAGCACTAGTTCGCGAGATTGACTGTTTAGAGTTTTCCCCCGTTTCGACATAGTAAGACTGTAATGTTTTTCTTGTTTAATAATCGTTAAGCAATCGGAGTCCAATTTATAGCCAGGTAAACGTAGTCAGTAAGATCAGGTTAAATGAAAAAGCCGGATCAGAAGAAAATAACAGAGAGCACACCAAAAATGCACAGTCACTTCGCACAACAACAAAAGACTGCGTCATCATCATGTAATGGCGACATGACATGCGTCATCGACAGGCACTGGTGTTGCCAGCAACATCCACCTAAATTGCACCCAACATCAATGACCTTTCTATTTAGTTATTTTTTTGTATTTTTATAGTTAGTTAAAAGAATAATAAATATGTATAATTAGGTTTTATTATAATCACAACGTGGTTATAAATTTATGGTGATTTTTCTTCACAAGTAATCATTGCATTCGATTCAACTTACAATCCTATCAGCTTTCGATTTTTAGAGTAACATCCCTAGTGTTTAAAAAGAAATAGGGTTGACTGACGCAACATTGTAACGACGTTCAGTTCTTTAGATCAGAAATTGTTTATTATGTTTAGAATGGTTTATTAGTGAAAGCAAATCGTAAAATTACTCGTATCGGTCATTATTACAATAAATATGTAAACGTAATTGAAAAAAGTTAAGCAATTGTGCAGTTCTTATTTTATGCCCGCCGTTACAAGGTTACGTTGTTGAATTTTGATGAAATGTCAAAAGTGGCCTATTATCTTGTCCCTATATTAGTAGGATAATCGTCTATGCTATGCTATAAGATTTTTGTTTTTTTTTTTACTACTAATCTTTTATAAACTCGTTTATGTACCTAGACTTAAATTAATTAAATACCATTATTATACTATAATATACACACACAAAACATATTATTGAACACAACAAAATTAATCTTTTTGAGATAATAAATTCGTTGATCCTAAATTAATACCAACAAATATTATCTATACACTTGTATACTAATGTTTGTTACACAATGCAAGAAATAAAAGGCTTTTTTAATTTTACTTTATTTTTTTTAAACTTTCCACCGGCATAATTCCGCAAATATTTCTGCAGAGGCCAGAATTAAAATATGATGATGGTGATGATGATGTAGGTGACTTTGCCTACACCTTTGGGTATAACATGCGAATTATTTATGAGTAAAATCGTTAGCCAACGTAGCAGAGCATCTGTTCCACAAGTTACATTGACAACACTACCCAGTGTGATTGAGTTCATACGTGAATGATTGCTATACATTTTAATCTATGGTAGAACAATACAATGTAGGGTGTTCAACCCTTTTTAGTGTCCCACTGCTGGGCACTAGTTGGCCTTAATCCAGACACGCTAGCCAAGTGCGGGTTGGTGGATGTCACATGTCCTCGAATGATTAGTTCTTAGACATGCCGGTTTCCTCACGATGTTTTCCTTCACCGATATTGAGCAGCGGCGATGAAACAATTCACACAAAGATGTGTGGGCCCGACTGGGATTCGAACCCGCGATCTTATATTTCTAAGGCGTAAGTACCACTGCGCCACCGCTGCTCACTGCGCCACCGCTGTTTTAATAATAATATGATAATGAAATGAAAATATGCTTTATATTTTTTTGAGACGCGAGTCTACATATGAATTTCTTTTCCTACCGTGCAATGAATGACTGGCTACTACCGAGAAACACTGACAAAAAAACTCAAGTGTCTTTTTATTTTTTAAATAAAGTACTTATATAAAATTATTAATCATTAAAATCATTAAATATTTTATTAAATTAGGAAAATTTTCTTGTAAATTGTATTTAAATTTTGTTGCACGGTCTTCTCTTAAATGCCTTAAAAGATGAGAGAATATATGAAGGTATGTTTTAAATATTTATAAACTTATTAACGATGCCCATGACCCACTTGGAAACAAGAAATTCAGGAAAATGTCAAGTCATTACTACAATGGCCACGTGAATACGTAAATTGCCTGTAATTTGACGGATTATACTTTTGTACAAAACCTTCCGGTTGTTATGTAGGTATGTACAGTACAGTCATTGAGATAAGGAAAAAGTAAGGTTGATTTTAACGTTATTATGAGAACGACACGTGTACGAATTATATACCTATCTATTCACATAAAAGTACCTATGTGAAAGCACCTTGGTAAGAGTTATGGAGCGGTGACAAATTCACAAAAAAGTTCTCTTATGGAAAGTTGGCATTTAGAGAAGTTGACATTTTTGAAGGATGAAGACTTGATAGATGCCGGCTATTCTGTTGCGAAGGTTGCGCTGCTGTTCATGGTCGAAGGTTAACAGTGTAGTGACTGGAGGATCAGATGGTAGTGACCCCTCCAGTCAAAAGAGAAGATCTTCCGGCCGGGCGAGACGTGATGGCCGGCAACCGCAGTCCCGTTGCGTTAGGTATGTGACGCCACATTGCCAACTTCTCAAAGTATCAACTTCTCGAAATGTTAAGTTAACAACTAAGGCCAACTTTTAAAAATATCACTTTCTTAAAATGCCAATATCTATAAATACCAACAACTTTTCTAAGGGTATGACAACTTTTCAAAATGCCAACTTCTCATAATGACAACATCTCGAAATGCCTACTTCTGAAAATGGCAACTTGAAAATACTTATCATTAGGATTCACAGGAATACAGTGATAATATACGAAAGCCTGATTTCAGTTATTTAATTCCCAGTTTACTCCCAGATACCACGGCCGACTTCGTCTGCTTGAAAAATTATCAAGCAGACGAAGTCTGCCGTGGTATCTAGTGTTGGTAAGTAACCTAATTAAGCTGTAAAATCATAATATCAATAGATTTCTTTTGCCTACACATTCAAATCAACGAACAAAGAAATTTCTCGCACGCAATGGTATCATTAGCGAAATATTAACATTTTTAAATTGATAGAAAAAATTTCGCTTGTTAATTAAACTTGATACTTGTAATGTGCGTGCGTTTTTTAATATACCTACTTAATAAATTTCATAAGCGATATTAACAGTGAATCGAAGGAGCGTTTTATTGATTTTATTTATAAAACTAGCTGTCTCGGCCGTAATATGAGTATTTAAAGCGATTTTGATTTCGTTGAATAATAGATATATCATTGTACCTATAGGCCGACCGTTTAACTCGTGTATCGCTATCAGAGGTACAAAGTCATAAAACATTAATTAAATCTCTTAGAGAACTATTTAACCACAAATAAAAGTAATGTAAGACTATTCCTCACTAATGTCCATATATATCGCTTGAATCATCATCACTGTCTGTGCAGCTTGAGGAGTCAGAATCTTGGCGATAGGCGATAAGCGAGTTCAACGGTCGGCCTATATAACCGCATCCCTTTCTTTCAAATCAAAGAAAAAAAGAACGAAAATAATTTATTTGACAGAGACAGGATTCACAGAATCAAGTAAAAACATACACACACATAAAAAGAGAGAAAAAAGAAACAAATGAAAACAGGTAAAAAGAAGAGAAAAAAAAAACAAAGAGTAAGTGTGACCCATCAGTGTCAAACATGGACATTGCTCAGTAAACGCTGTGAGTGCCTACTAGAGGCGACCCCACAACACTGATTTTCAGCAATACCCATCCACAGTGTGACGCCACGGAACTTCGTATCACGTATTTTCCCCCTTTAAACCATCCTAAGTTAGACCTCTACGAATGTTTCAAAAGCAAAATAAGCTAAATTGGTTCAACCTTTCTCGAGTTTTAGAACGACAAACAAACGGTCAGTTAATTTTTATATACGGAGATAAACTTCGTAAATAATCGCAGTTCGACTTTTTCGGATGTATGGTACACGCTACGCATCAAGGTATACATATCCAGTATAAGCTGATCTCGCATTGTATAGGATTTTCATACAGTGAAAGGCCAGCTTATATTGGTTTTTTTATTTTGATGTCTAACCGTGTGTACTTTCAGTTGCTTTTATGGTGGCTCTTCCTAGAGCCCCCGTATTCATAAACGTCTTTTAAGCTAATTATAGCTAAAATAGGTTTATAATTCGTTTGTCGTTGTCTGTCATCTTGATATTTATAGGTACTAGTAAGAAAGAGACAAAGTCCAGTTTAAATAAAGAATTTTAACTAATGTGCCGCTGCGGAAGTATCGCATGTTCCCACGACCCCTGACATAAGTGTGGGATGTAACACCCGGGAGGTTTCAGTGGGTACCCTTATTGAGTTCCACATAAACCCCTGCCCCGTGCCCACACGGAGTGGGGGCGTCCATAAAGGATTTCCCCGGAAAAAAGGGTTATTGTGAAGCGGCGCGAGGAACAGCGAGAATTAATTTAGCAAATTATTTTTTAATTAACCCCAGGTTTACTAAGTACCTATTTTGTGCAAATTTGTAGGCCTTAATTAAATAGTTAGAATATAGACGTATAAAATTAATTTGAATTTAGAATGTGAAAAAATTAAAAACTAAAGAGAATTTCAAATGTTTTAGTATTCTGTGGTTCCATCCATGTGGCTATGTTGGCTAAAGAGGCTTATTAATATCATTTGTCTCATAAAGTTATAGGGGAACGAGGAAAAAGAAAGGCGTATTTACGTTTTTTTTTCTTAACTGAGTTATTTACATTTTCGGAATCATATATTCTAACCCGTAATGAACACTATCCAAATTTAAAATCCGTCGCCTGCTGACATTATATAAAAATCAATGCCACTTTTCGTTGTAATTTTATAACTCAAAAACGGGTTTACCTATTCAAACCAAATGTTTAGGCATTGTTCGGACTATTTAGTAGATGGTTTATGTGGAGTTTGCAAAAAATCGGATGAGCGGTTCTTTATTTATCACATTTTTTGTAAACTGTTGAGTGGGCTGAAGCTACCCGGGCGAAGCTGGGGCGGGCCGCTAGTTTTTTATAAGTAAGTAACAACCTATTACAATTTGACAGTGACAATGTAGACGAAAATCGTAATTTATTATTTAATTTATTTTTATTAATCAAAAATAGCTCCTTATGAATATGGAACTCGACAGTTCATGAATTAACACAGCTGGGAACAGGACACTGCTGAGAAGAGACTGGAAGTGTTTCTGATAACTTCCAAAGTAGAAGTCAGTAGGTATATAGAGTCAGTTTTCCTAGGTACCTAGGTACCTACCTATCACATTTTCCCCGTTTCTAACGAGCGACGCGACGGTTAAAATATAATTGTGTTAATAAAACCGCTTTATCGCAAACCATTAACGTTTTATCGACTGCTCGTGTATTTATAGGTGCGACTTGTTTTCTTTATTAATAACTAGCTTCCGCCCGTGACTTCTTTCGCGTTAAATGCGAAAAGCATCTCAAGTAATAATTCTATGTGGTTGTACTACAAATGAATAAATAGACCCAGCGAACTTAGTACCGCGTCATTCTCACCTTTTAACCTTCCTCGGTGAATCCACACCATAGTTACTTTTTGTTGAGCAACATTTCCAAATGTTACTGAGCAACACACGATAGCAATAAGTTATACATTGTTAGTAAATGTTGCCGTGTTTGTCAATGTTGCTCTAACAATCGATAACATTATTAGATAATTTTACCTCAACAATGCCTGTCCGTTGCCTGCTGAAGTTTAAGGATATATGTCGTGCTCGATTGTTGTCGGAAGTTATTCTTTGTTATATTTTGTTGAGCATTCAACAAATTAGTAACAACTAGTCTCAAAAGTTAGAGATTGTTATGTAATGTTACCGTGTTGCAAAATGTTGCTCAACAAAAAGTAACTGCGGTGTGGATGCACGGCTACAGGCAGGTCGCGCAGCGGTACGGGCCTCGCCTTAGAAATATAAAGTCGCGGGTTCGAATCCTGGTCGTGCCCACACATCTTTTTGTGAATTATTTCAACGCCTCTGTTCAATATTGGTGAAGAAAAACGTCTTGAGGAAACTGACATGTCTAAGAACTAATCATTCGACGACGTGTGACATCCACCAACCTACACTTGACCAGCTCTTAACTTGTAAGATAGTTGAGACCCGTGCCCATCAGTGGGATACTGAAAGGGTTGACGAGATAAACCTTCCTAAAAAAATCCTGAAAAACGGTCAAAGAATCCCAAACATACTACTAAACAAAGCTTGCACTATGGAAACCAGATAACTGATATGCCTATTGCCTATATTTTATACTAAGTAGAGATAATATCGCAACTTCTCAGTAGAACAAAGCCATAGTTGGCAAAAATTGCAAGACCTAAATATGCCAAAATGTTTTAAAAGTAGTTAGAATTGTTTTGGCATAGGTACTTCTCTACTGTACTGTACTTAACTGTACTGACGTCACTGTGGGAATGTGAACATTGCTGAAAATCAGTGCTGTGGGTCTCTTCTGGTAGGAACTCACAGCGTTCACTGGGTAATGTCTACTTTGACACTGATAGGTCACACTACTGTTTACTTTTTTTTAGTTGTTTTTTCCTTTTTTACACGTGTTCGGTTTGTGTCGAATGAATGTATTTTCATTCATACTTTACTTCTCCACTGTACTGTACTTCTCAACTGTACTGTTCTTTTCAACTGTACTGTTCTTCTCAACTGTACTGTACTGTCATAGGTGCTTCCTAACCTACAACCACCTACAACTTTTGACAGTGCCATTGTTCTACCGAAGGTGCGATATGTACATTGTACATATCTAGTATTTAACTTGATTGAGAGAAATCGCGCTGGCATTTAGGTCGCGGCATTTCGACATTAACGCGAAATATCACTATGTACTAACTTTAACCTTATACTTAGAAGTTAATGTGAAATAATGTTTCGTAAGCTTTTACAGGTCGTTTGAACTGCACAACAAAATATGTCTGAACACTCTCTATCTCTTTTACTCATCCCTAAGCGACAGAGATAGACAGATTGTTATTGGACAGTGTTTTTAAATTATTTCCATGTAAATGTTTCGCTACTGGAAACTAGGAGATAAGAGGAAAGAAGATAGACCATCTCATACGACATGTCACCTTTATCCTTACTAATATTATAAATGCGATAGTAACTATCTGTCGCGCTTTCACGCCAAAACTAAGTCATAAGTCCTAGTTTCCACTGCACAAGAAAACATGTTGCTAGCACTATATCTCTATCATTTAAAGATGAGTAGAAAGAGATAAGACTATGCTTCTATCATGTTTTGTTGTGCAGTGCAAACGTCCAGTTAGGCATATTATGTTATGGTTGGCCATATAAGACTACAGCACCCTTAAAAAAGGTTTTTAAAGGGTCGTGGTTGGCAACGCGCTTGTGATGCTTCTCCACGAGGTAATGACCGCTTACTATCTTCTGACTTCTTTGCTAACGAAATACAAAAAAAAAGGATTGTGTAGTTTTACGAAATCATGGTAAAAGTGAAACGTTTTTACATTAAACGCTGACAAAAACAAACAAAATAGCGTGGAGCACTGGCACAAATGAGTTAAAGTTTATACACTACACGGTCAGATGCTGCGAACTATAGGCGCCACCATTTGGCCTAGGTATCCCTACTCCGCGGCCGACGCGCGACATGCAACACACATACGAAGTTTGAGACGATATAATAAAAGTTTCACTGTAAAATACGTACGAACAAAGCCGCGGGAAACTATTAGTAAGTGTGTACTTCGTTTGAGAGTGGAATACGGGTTAGTGCGGGTCTAGTGGTAATTGGAGGCAATTGAATCCTGTTCGGGGTCAGGTGCGCGTCTCAGTGACCCCAAGTTAATGTCAATCGATGTTAGTGAATCGTTTTATTGTTGTTAAATATAATCTTTATAGTTGTGGGAATGTAAAGGTTTCTTTTATTATTAATAATAATAATTTATTAAAAACTTATAAAACAGATAAATACAGGATATTTTTACAAAAACACTACTTATCAATGTTATAACATATAACAATAAACTTCCAAATAATATTAGGGAAATGACTATTAACAAATTTAAAATAATTATAAAATCTACGTTATGTAAGAAAGCGTCCTTACTATAAAATTTCAGGCTATGGAAAGGATAAAAACGCTTGGAATTAAGTCGCTCTAATTCAACACACTGAACAAACAAAATACAGTACCTAATAGATATAAGCACTTCATTTAAAAAAGAAAAAATGCCTACTGAGTTTTTTGGCAATGTTTCACAGTACTTGCCAGTCATTCACTGTACTGTAGGAAAATAAATTGAACTAAGTATTTTTATGTAGACTCGCGTCTCAAAAAAATTAAAGCATATTTTCATTTCATTTCATTTCAATAATAATCTACATGTGAAAAGTTAGTAGTAAATGTTAGTTGCTTGTTAAGTTCAAATTAAGTTTTTTATGGTAGGTACTTCACCCACCACTACAACTTCTGTAAGTCAGGATCGACAACGACACGCCGTGAAGAAGATTTGAACCCGTCAAAATCCCGGGACACTTAAAACTACTTGGATCCCGGAGGAATTTAATCAGAAAGATAATACATCCATAGACAATCCCGCCACTGCTGCTTCTGTAAGCCAGGATCGACAGCGACGCCGTGAAGAGATTGACGATTTGAAACCGGCCAAGAAAACTGTCTTGGATCTCCCACGAATTTAATCAGAAAGATAGTAGGTACAATCAATCACAGTCTTTTTCATCCAACTGTAGAACCCATCCAGTTTGACCACGACATCCTCTAGCTAGGTCTGGACGCCAATATGGGGCTACCTTTGCCCTCATCTTGTTTGTCATGAAACGGACCTGACCAGCCCAATTCCACTTCAGTCATAGAATAATTAAAGTTTAGCGGGTTTCCGAGCTACACTGGCGATCTGTGTTTTTGAGCGCAACACGTAAAGGTGTAAATATCTTTCAAGTAATTAGAAAATGCTCGTGCATATAACATAACTTATGCGCCATAACTTCTCACATTAGGAACGTAAAAACCGCGCCAATTTGAAATTTGTTTTGGCTAGGCGCGAGTGCTCACATTAAGGAAGCACAGGGCTGCCAACACATTAGCATAAAAGAAAAAAGTTACCAACTTACCATAGCTAAATTGGAATGGATTGCGTCGGGAGTGCACGGGTGAAATCTTGCAAAATTAAATTGCGAATATTCACCGGGATGGATGTATTGGTAAAATTGTTAATTGTTAAAATTTATTTAAGTATTTATTCGGTAATGAAAAGTATTTTATAAAGTTTTTAATAACTTTTTAAGCAACTTTGGATGTGAGTAATTCGACGTCTAAAATGTAGTCTAAGCGCAAGTAATTCCCCTGGTGTTGCAAGCGTCCATATTCTACACTAGAGTGACCGGTAGTCTTTGCAGACTTGGTAGTATCTATAGAAAAGTTAAAAAGTTTCTGATTTGTCAAGTTTGTTTAATAAGTAAGTACCTAAGTTTTTGAAGTTAACCTTCTAACCTCCCAGTCGCATACATGCGAGAAAAGTGTTTGTTCCCCCAGCGCCCGCGTCGCATCTAAAAACATTTTTTAATTTACACCACGTTGGCTGCTGCCATACATTGCAAGAAATATCCTATGGTGCGGCGGTGCGTCACAGCGCGTGTGTGCGGCCGCACAGTCGTAACGCGCTCTTAAATTCCAAACAGCAGTGCGGCCGCACTCGCCTAACGTGTAAGATTAGCGCGAACGTCAGTGCGGCTGTACGCCCCTTGCGTGTGTCACCCGCCGCTACGGCAGTGCGGATAACACGCTTCACAAATGAATTCTTCATATTCTTCTCAATTTTGTTAGAAAATACATTTGGCGTTTGATACACCTAATTTTTCTGAAGACTTCTTGTATAGGTACCTATTTACTAGTACTACTTAAATAGGTTTAATACGAATTGGTAAAAAACGGCCTGTAAGTATAAAATGAAGAAAAAAAAACTTGACAATATTATGTCTGTTTTAGTCTTCTAATATGTCGAAATTTGAAAGAAAACACCGAAGGTACTGATTTATTTTTCGATTATGAAAAATAAAGAAATCTAATAAATGTTACCTATATAATACGTCGAGGTCGTAAATAATACCAATAATAATAATTATTGTCCTTTTACGAACTCTAATTACGTAAATATAATTCAGATAGATTATATGTTTGGTGCATGTAAATTAATTCAAGTATATAAATATTTTGGTATTGCTCAGGTATCTTGGTAGGTAGGTGGTGATTATGGATAAGGGGCGCGGTGGGTGGTGATTAAGGATTATGATGTGTCAATTTTTACCACATGCTTCACGGGTTCAATTGCTTCGCACCGAGTTTATTACTCAAACTAGCTTTCCGCCCGCGGCTTCGCCCGCGTGTATGTCGGTTATCGCGCCAAAACATTACCTTCTTTTTGCGCAGTCGGATAAAAACTATCCTATGTCCTTTCTCGGGTCTCAAACTACCTCCATACCCAATTTCATCCAAATCGGTTCAGTAGTTTTTGCGTGAAAGCGTAACAAACAAACTTACATTCGTATTTATAATATTAATAGTTTTCCGCCCGCGGCTTCGCCCGCGGATGTTGGTTATCGTGCTAGACCATTAATCCCTTTTTTCGCAGTCGGATAAAACTATCCTTTCCCGGGTCTCGAACAATCTCCATACAAAATTAGTTCAGTAGTGTAGGAGTGTAAGCAACATTTTGACATCATCAAGCGCCCATAGGTATATCCATAAATCAATAGGCGTTTCTTAAAAATACTACGGCTCTTAGACCATACTTATAAGAAATGAAATTTAAATTTCGAATTCTATTCGTAGCATTGAGTTATCAAACATGTCATTGTGTCAAAATAAAAAGTAATTTAGATCAAAATTACGAAGGAGTTATGATATCAACTTTGAAGAAAATCACCCTCAGAATAATTTCTCAGCCTTTGCCCGCTTAGTATTAGGATGAAAATAAAAAAAAATTATAAAATAAAAAACACATGTTTCATTATTTGTTTTGAGCTTTATTTATACCAAATTTGAAGGAAATCGGACTAAGGACTAAACAGTTATGGAATATTTAATTTTTCCAAATAAACTCATTTAACACCCCCACAGGGGGTAGTTTTGGAAAAATAAAAAACACGTGTTTCATGATTTCTTATAAGGTATATGTGTGCCAAATTTGGAGTGAATCGGACTTGAGACTACACAGATCCAGAGAAACTTTATTTTTTACCAATAAATCTCATTTTCCACACCTCATGGGGGTAATTATGGAAAAATAAAAAACCCGTATCTCATTATTTGTCTTAAGGTTTATGTGTACCGAATTTTAAATGAATAGGACCAAGGAATAAAAAGTTGCATACTAACTTCACCCCTCTATTTAACCCTCTTAGGCGATGATTTTTGAAAATATTGTTAGCCTATGTCCGATTCTAGGGTATAGACTACCTACATTTCAAATTTCAATAAAATCGGTTGAGCGGTTATGGAGATACGCGGTAACAAACCTTCACACACACACACACACACACACACACTTACTTTCGCATTTATAATATTAGTAGGATAGGATAGGATGCTTTTTGCAAAGAAATGATTGTTAGGTAGAAATATTCCTCTTTCAGTTCCCATCATGACATCGCGTCACGTTAACTTAATTATTATTATGCCGCTAACTATTATCTTTCAAATTAGCGACGAGAAGTTAAGAGTTGATGAAGGTATCCCCCACCCCTGCCCTGAGGCGGGAAGATACCTTACCAAAAATACTGTGGCAGCAACACCTCAGTCTTTAATTCATAATGATTGAAGTTCATTTTCTAATCAGCTATATACAATGCTGAGGTTGTAGTTCAGTAGTTACCGTAGAATATGATCAATTTTGTGAACATAACGCTTGCGACTTTTAAAATTTGATAACCGCCATCTACTTGATAGCTTTGTAACTATACGCAATAAATAGCGCTGATGGTATCAATTATTTGCAACAGATGGCGCCAGCCATACCAATCGATTAATCGAAGAATAGGATGTATGTTAACATATTTTTCTGAATTGATTTACCCTACTTGAATTAATTTACATGCACCAAACATATAATCTATCTGATTATATTTAGGTAATTAGAGTTCGTAAAAGGACAATAATTATTATTATTCGTATTATTTACGACCTCGACGTATTTTAAAGGTAACATTTATTAGATTTCTTTATTTTTCATAATCGAAAACTAAATCAGTACCTTCGGTGTTTTCTTTCAAATTTCGACATAATACAAGACTAAAACAGACATAATATTGTCAAGTTTTTTATTTTTTTATTTTATACTTATAGACCGTTTTTTACCAATTCGTATTAAACCTATTTAAGTAGTACTAGTAAATAGGTTTAATACGAATTTGTAAAAAACGGCATGTGAAAATGAAAAATAAAGAAATCTAATAAATGTTACCTATATAATACGTTGAGGTCGTAAATAATACCAATAAAAATAATTATTGTCCTTTTACGAACTCTAATTACGTAAATATAATCAGATAGATAATATGTTTGGTGCATGTAAATTAATTCAAGTAGGGTAAATCAATTCAGAAAAATATGTTAACATACATCCTATTCTTCGATTAATCGATTGGTACGGCTGGCGCCATCTGTTGCAAATAATTGATACCATCAGCGCTATTTATTGCGTACAGTTACAAAGCTATCAAGTAGATGGCGGTTATCAAATTTTAAAAGTCGCAAGCGTTATGTTCACAAAATTGATCATATTCTACGGTAACTACTGAACTACAACCTCAGCATTGTATATAGCTGATTAGTAAATGAACTTCAATCATAATGAATTAAAGACTGAGGTGAAGCTCGCCCAGTATTTTTGACAAGGTATCTTCCCGCCTCAGGGCAGGGGTGGGGGATACCTTCATCAACTTTTAACTTCTCGTCGCTAGTTTGAAAGATAATACTTAGCGGCATAATAATAATTAAGATGACGTGACGCGATGTCACGATGGGAACTGAAAGAGGAATATTTCTACCTAACAATCATTTCTTTGCAAAAAGCATTTGAGTAATAAACTCGGTGCGAAGCAATTGAACCCGTGAAGCATGTAAGGTAAAAATTGACACATCATAATCCTTAATCACCACCCACCGCGCCCCTTATCCATAATCACCACCTACCTACCAAGATACCTGAGCAATACCAAAATATTTTTAAAAAAGTAGTCCTAGGTGCACACCTCAACCAACATAGCACACAAGCTTTCTGGTCGTAGACCCCAGACCCCAATTATCAGGCTTACCTACCTATAATTTAAAGTTTTTACGAAATATTAAGGTAGCTAGCCAGCCACTGAATACAAGTAGCTATTTACCATATCTGTTAAGAGGTGGCGCTGCAACAAGTATATAATATTGTTATCTAAAAGACCCAAGGTACCTACCTAAAAGAAAGCAGGTACCACCTAGTTTAAAAAAAAATTGCCTTACGTGGGCACGTAAGGCAAATTTTTGGTGGTAAGGTGACATCTACATAAATAAAACAAAATGTTAAAAAGTTCATTTTAATCTTGCGGCGGGGTTGCGAATTAGAGTTTTATCATCGCTAAAGGCAACCCCGCCTTCCCAATCTGTGGTGCCGCCACCATGACGGCACTGGAATGTTTACTGCTGTAGCACTGCTCGGCGATGGGCTCGGCGTTGGGCTCGGCGTTGGGCTCGGCGTTGGGCTCGGCGTTGGGCTCGGCGTTTGGCTCGGCGTTTGGCTCGGCGTTAGGGTCGGCGTTGGGCTCGGCGTAGGGCTCGGCGTTAGGGTCGGAGTTGATTCTGGCGTTGATCTTGCCGACTGTCCCAGCGATGGATCTGGCCTGTGATAAATTATGGTTGTATTAGTCAAGAAAGACTAATTACATTACTTTACACCACAAAAAGATTCAAAACATTGGGAACAAAGTGCCCAAGGTCCCTTGGGCACTTTGTTCCCAATGTTTTGAATCTTTTCCTGACTTAGTTTTTTAGAAAAATATGAAATAATCCTGATTTTATTGTTTACCCAAACATTAAATATTCTGGGACATAAACACACACGGTCATCTGATCCCAAACTAAGCAGAGCTTGTACTATGGAAACCAAAGAACTGGTAATATACTACAAATAATACTTTTCTTTTGTAAATATATACATAAATATAGATAATTACACCCAGACACAAGACAAACAGACATATTTAAACAAATGTTTGTCTCTGGAGGGAATCGAACCCACAACCTGCAGTGTAAAAAGCAAGTATCTTATCGACCATGCCACCGGCCTGTCATCATACCTATAAATTAACTATTAATGTCTGAACCCCATACTTTTGTAGAATTTCACAAACCCTGCTGTGCTTCCAAATAAACTAACCACCACCAACCTACCAACTAACTAAAACCTCCAGTCTATAGGTACTAAAAAATTACTTAACCTTAATATGTTAACTAAATGGGGTTCAGTGATAGGTAAAGTTTGTGTTTGATGATATGTGTTGTGCACCTACCAATCAGCTTAGAATGGCCGTCAAGCCAGTGGTATTGTTGGTACTAAATTAATTTAGAAATACTACTTACCTAAAAGCTCCACAACAAGCCCATCGCCAAGCCTTCTCCCAACAACCACGACGATCACCTCTTCCCAAAAGAGGTTCTCTGAAAATAACAAACAACATTGCCAAAACAGTCCACCAGTGCGGTGTTAGGTTATATTATGCCGTACAGTGTTAGGTTCATAAGCTGCGCTGTGAGACCCTGGCTACCCAGTAGTGCGGCAAAATAACGTAGTTATAACTTATTTAGACAGCAGTGACACAATAGCAAAATACGCATTTCCCCATATAAATAATAAACATAACTGTCCACTAGTGCAGTGTTAGGTTAGATGCCGTGCAGTGAGACCCGGGCTATCCAGTAGTGGGGCATAATAGCATAGATAAAACTTATTCATACGCCAGTTACACAATAGCAAAATACGTATGTCTCCCCTCATAAAAGGAATCAACCAAGGTTATGTCACCATACCCACACAATATATTATTATCAGGCAAAACATCAAGTAGGTACGTAATTGGTTAGTTCAAGCAGTCAGGTTTGTAACAAATCAATTTATAGATACATGTCCTAGTATAATACAATAGTGATTATAATATAATAGTTTTTACTTACCTTTCGTCGGCCATCTGTAGTTCTAAGATAGTTATTTTAAAACTTTCTTTTGCGCGCGAGCAACGAGCACGCGGAATTACGAAATGGCGGCCACAGAGTACCTTAATGGCGGCGCGACCCGCGCGACGACACGGCAGGCGATAGAAAAATGAACGAATGAATGAGTGCATGGTGGGGGATGCCTTCATCAAATCTATAACTCGTCTTTACAGTTGGTAGATAGTAGAAGGATTTTTTTAATTATCAAAGTTTAGCATAGCTTTTACATTTTGAAACTGTAAGGAACTACTAACTACTACTACTGATTTTAATTATAACGATAGGCCAAGAAGATTTTGAAAGAATAATTATCAATACAGATTTCAATTAATATTCTTGACTTATAATCATAATCAATACTTCCTTAGAGTTTCAATAGTTATGTAAAAGCTATTCTAAACTTTGGTAATTCAAAAAATCATTTGTTAAAATAAAATAACTTGAAATAAAAGTACTATAAAACGGATTTTATCACGTTTCAAAATCTTTTGACTTCACGTTCACGGGTGGACAAAAAAACAATTTGGTAATGAATTCAATTAAATTTTTCATTTTTGGCCTGTTGTGGAAGGCTACCACAATTTTGCCAAATTTGGTAATGTTTTTCGATTGATCTCATTTTCGAACGAAAAGTGTCATGTGTCAAAAGTTTACGAGAAAAATAAGACAAGGCTGAATGGACAAAACCTTTGCCTGCCTTTTGGCGAATGATATTAACAACAACAAATGTTCACGTTCGTTATATCTACCTACTATCCTGTGGTTATATGATAAAAGTTTTTGAAGTGTTGGACGTTAGTTAGCATTGAAAAGTGTTGTTTACGTAAATTGTAAGTATCAATTAATGTATTTGGCAAATCTTTCCTTGCAGTTAGTGATAAAATGGTTGACTGTAGACCTTAAACGTTATATTTGTTTGTTTTAGAAATATAAAGCAGTACCACCTTTATCATACTACAGGTACACCATACCATGGGCAATTTTATTGGGATGTAAGTCATATTTTGTTGAAACCTGTAACTACTTACCTATCTTTATTTTCATTCGTACCTAGGTAAAATTTCAAATTCGAGTAGGTACTTATTATTGCAGACTCATCTTTAAAAAAAAAATCTAGAACCTCTGGTAAAATACTTAAAACCTCATATTTGATTTGGTGCCTGTGATTTATAATGTACTAACAACTAAAAAAGATATGCCGATATTCTAACATGGTGACTGGGCTACCTAGCAATGAGTGGGCTTGGTTTTGGATACTTGAATATCCAAAAATATGTATTGATCTGTTTTGGCTATTGATACTTTAAGTAGGTAACTACCTACTCTTTATATAAATAGAGATGCTTGTCTTTTTAGGATTCTGGAGCGAGGCTTGATTTGGTGGTGGAGATGGTGGACAGGAAAAGAAAAGTAAGTGGGTTTAATTAGTGGAATTGATTCTTATTAATAATTGTGGTATTACATTGATGTATTTTTAATAGTAGAGTCCTAGAAATAAAATTAGACAAATTAGTATTTATTGGCACCTAACAATCATTATTAATATTATAAACACAAAAGTTTGTATGTATGGATGTTCGACTTTGACTACAGGACGGATTTGGTTAAAATTTTACACGCGAGTAGATTGTTACCTGGGTTAACCTAAAGGATGCTTTTATCTCGAAAATGTTCCTTAAGGATGTGACATCTTCGCGGGTCGAACCGCAGGCGGGCCACTAGTATCAATTTATTTTTTATCCTATGATCTGAAGTGAGGTACCTACCTACCTAGCTACTTGCTTCTATGTCAATTTTCTTATTTGTACAGGACATTGCAGATCGAGAGGCGACGAAGAGTATTGGCCCAGCAAAAAAAGTGGGAGGCAGCATTTAGAAATAAGATGCTGCCCACAGACACCATATCTATGGGACCAATACCTTCGCGGTCGATAGATATCCCTGGAAGAGCTGCTACTTGGCGGAGGATACTGCTTGCCGCGCGCATGTAGCGGGGCCGTGTCACAGTATTTGATGTGATGCGGCCCCAGTTGATTAAAATGAATTTAAGAATTAAATTGTATAAATTGTAAATAGGCTAGTTATAGGTTATGTAAATATATATGTAAATGACAAAATGACTACATACTTATTTTAAATCAGTCTTGAAAAATGTCTACTTGTAATATTATGTAAGTAGATGTACAATGCCAATAGTTTTAGACTAATCATTCCTAATAGTCCTATAGACTCAAGATAATACTATCTTGTTAAGAATAGGTAAGTAAAACTATTGCGATATAAACGATACCTATAGCAAAAACCTTAGCGAGGTATTGGAAAACATTTCATTAACAAAATTGATAAGCGCCATCTATTAGAACTGTTAGTAAAGTGTACGCCATCTTACGAAACAATTGGGTAGCTGCTATCGAATACAAACAAGCTATTTGCCATATCCGAAACAAGATGGCGCTGTAAGAAGAAAATTATATTGTTATTTGGAAAGGCCCAAGGTACCTACTTTAGTTTATCTTTTATGATAGACTAAAGCAGGTACCACCTAATTTAAAAAAATTTACTACTGACGAATAAATGAAACAAAATGCTAAAAAAGTTCATTTTATTCTTGCGGCGGGGTTGCAAACTAGAGTTTTAACATCTCTAATAGCAACCCCGCCTTCCCAATCTGTAGTGCCGCCACCTTGACGGCGCTGGAATATTGATGGGCGACGTTGGTCGCAGCGCAGGTCCCGGCGCAACCAACGGCGTTGGGCTTGGCGTTGGGCTCGGCGTTGGACTCGGCGTTGGGCTCGGCTTTGGGCTCGGTTTCGGGCTCGGCTTTGGGCTCGGCGTTGGGCTCAGCGTTGGGCTCGGCGTTGGGTTCGGCGTTGGGCTCGGAGTCGATTCCGGCGTTGATCTTGCCAAGGGTCCCAATGATGGTTCTGGCCTGTGATAAATTATGGTTGTATTAGTTAAGAAAGACTAATTACATCACTTATGTATGAAGGAGTAGGGAATAGTGGGATAGAGGAGAGTGAAAGGTGGTAAGAGTCAAGTTGGGAACGAACCTGGGAATAGGAAGAGGGTTACTATTCATATGAAATCTACATAGTACCAATACACCACAAAAAGATTCAAAACATTAGGAACGTGTCCCAAGGGACCCCAACTTAGTTATTTTGAAAAATATGAAATAATCCTGATTTTATTGTTAACCCAAACATTATACCTACCTATAAATTAACTATTAATGTCTCTTTTAGCCCCATACTTTTACAATATAAACAAACCTTGCTTTGCTTACAAACTAACTAACCACTATCAACTAACTAAAACCTCCAGTCTACGGGTACTAAAAAAATTACTTAACCTTACTAAGTTAACTTAATGGGGTTCGGTGGTAGATAAAGTTTGTGTTTGATTATATGTGATGTGCACCTACCAATCAGCTTAGAATGGCCGCTAAGCCAGTGGTATTGTTGGCACTACATTTATTTACAAATACTACTTACCTAAAAGTTCCACAACAAGACCATCGCCAAGCCCTCTCCCAACAACCACGACGATCACTTCTTCCCAAAAGAGGTTCTCTGAAAATAACAAACAACATTGCCAAAACAATCCACCAGTGCGGTGTTAGGTTATATTATGCCGTACAGTGTTAGGTTCATAAGCTGCGCTGTGAGACCCTGGCTACCCAGTAGTGCGGCAAAATAGCGTAGTTATAACTTATTTAGACAGCAGTGACACAATAGCAAAATACGCATTTCCCCATATAAATAATAAACATAACTGTCCACTAGTGCAGTGTTAGGTTAGATGCCGTGCAGTGAGACCCGGGCTATCCAGTAGTGGGGCATAATAGCATAGATAAAACTTATTCATACGCCAGTTACACAATAGCAAAATACGTATGTCTCCCCTCATAAAAGGAATCAACCAAGGTTATGTCACCATACCCACACAATATATTATTATCAGGCAAAACATCAAGTAGGTACGTAATTGGTTAGTTCAAGCAGTCAGGTTTGTAACAAATCAATTTATAGATACATGTCCTAGTATAATACTTGAAAGTAATACAATAGTTTTTTTTACTTACCTTTCGTCAGCCATCTGTAGATATAAGGCAGTTATTTTATAACTGTATATTGCGCGCGAGCAGCGAGCACGCGGAATTACGGAATGGCGGCGAGACACGGCGGGCAGTGTGACCAGATTATATTTTACGAAATAACCGCAGCACCTCAAAAAAATACTGAAATATACCAACTTGCACAGGGAAAATATACCAATAAAAATACTGATTTTCAAAATTTTAAAGTTTATTCAATCATCATCACAGTATATGTCAGAATTGTATTTTAACATTTTATTTGAAGGATTAAAATTAACACAACCGCCTTGATCTTTTACGCCTTGCTTTATTTTAATAATTGCTGATACATTTTTGTTATTAAATTTGTTTCTTTGCATCGTTTTTATTAAATTTATCTGTGAAAAGATGCGCTCGCATGCAGCATTCGATACTGGTATACATAATAGAGATTTACTAAAAGAAGTTAAATTTTTGTACTTGAACGTGCCATCACTGTTAGAAATTTACCCAAATGGAAATTCCCCTTAACATGAATGTTCGCGGAGACGATCGCTACGGTGTTGCCACGTTTTTTATCCAAAATATATAAAACACTGACTTACACCAATATACCTATAAAAATACCGATATTCAGAGAAGTCAATCAAATATACCGAAAAAGTATTAAAATACTGAATCTGGTCACACTGACGGCGGGCGACAGAAAAATGAACGAACGAATGAATAAGTGCATGTATGAATTAACGTTGTTGCGTTAACGATAGTCTTTCGATAGAATTATGATACTATCGGGGCTTTGAAAATTAATTACTCTATCTATAGTCCTATCGAAACTATCGACCCATGAGAATAAGTATCGATTGTTGAAAACAAGTAAACCGTTGCTTAAATTCGATAGTATCTATACTATCTTTATCAATACGTCGATAGTTACTATATCAAAACTTTTGATGACAGTTTTGATGCAATACTATCGATAGTATCGAATCTAGGTAGTATCGACAGCTTTCAATAGTATTGCCTAATTTTCACAATCGATGGTATTGCAAACATTTCGATAATTTCGATAGGACTATTCGTGCTATCTTCTTCTATGTATTTAGATTAGCTTTCGCTCACGGCTTCTCCCACGTGGTACTGGGACAAAAAAACTCCGGACTTTAATCCATTTCTGTGTTAAATTTCATCCAAATTAATCCAGTAGTTTTTGCGTAAAAGAATACCAAATATAATTAATTTTTAAGTAAATTAGGAAAGGTTTTCCAAGATCAAGTATCGATTGTAAAACTATCGATAATTTAGCAACACTATAGACGAATATAAGCTGGGCAACAAATGAGTAAACAACAAACAAGTTCATTCATAATGAATGATTACTTTGTGTTGCAAAGTTGAATAAGCTTGTAAAAATGGGAAAATAGTTTAGAATATTCAGGAATTTAGTTCCAACTATAATCATGTCGTAGTTAGTGGCTAGAAAGAATAAACAAATCAAGGCAAACATAAGGTATGTATTTATTTTTATTCTAAAATAGGCTTGCGCTTGCTCACAATTTATCTGATGTTAAGCAATGATGCGGTCTAGATGGAACGCGCGTGCCCAGTATACCGATTCACTCCTGATTATTTATGGAAATAATCAAGGAATACATGGCTAACAAAAGGTCAAAGTCAAATTCTTCACAATAAACGTGAATTTTTTTTAAATTCTCAGAATATACGAGATTTTTTTAAACCCAGTATTATTATCATGTTTTTACACTATTTACCTACCAAAAAGAATTGATCGTTTTTGATAGTCGTAGGTATTTACCTAATATAGCTAATTAAAAAAGACAGCTAAATTTCTGATCGTAAGTGAAAGAACTGAGTACACTTATCTTTCAAAAAAAATTAAAGAATTTACAATATATTATTGCATTTAGGACATCGAGTCACGAGACTTTTTTTTCATTTAGTTATAGTTAGGGGTAAATATTTTTCGGTTGTTTGTAACACTGCCTTGAGGTGCCATATAAAAATGATTTAAGTAGTAGATACCCACGTAGATGACATTATTTGTTTTGTCATTCAATCACTCCCAACTAGGGTTTGAAATAATGGTAAAAAAATGGAATCGTTAAATTCGTAAATCTGTCAAAGGCTACAACTATCATACAAAAAAAAGTAAAAGTCGTCAAGTCGCCAATTTAACGACATTTTTTAACGTTAGTAACGGTTATTATTATTTCATTCGTCTATTCGTTAATTTTGACAAATCTCATTGAATCACAGGTAACAGTAATTATGCAGAGGCTTGGAAACCTAGTCCTCACATCCGATTATAAGCTTACATTTGGAAAAATAGCAACTTTGAATCAATTACCGGTAATTGATACTGCTACTTACATTCGTTTTAATGATACCCTTCTTAAAGGGATAACGACAATTGCTTTTTTGTTTTGTCCGTGAAACGTAAGCAATAAGTGCATTTTTTATAGTCTTACTGGCGAAATAATCAAAATACGAATCATACCTTGTCGTCATCCCTATAGTTAGTTAAGTGACATATACAACGCTCGCTACCTCATAGTAACAAACGATACTAAAGGAACTTTACCCAAGTATCGTTAATTATCGGTTTTTAGAATCGCCAAGCCCTATTTCGCGCCTATTATTCCTTCATAACTAACTAATACCTACCAAAGCGTGAGCACTGAACAGGAATGGAAGCATCCAGTTTTCGGTAAGTAGCTATTTATAATTTTCATATCTACAAGCAAACACAGAAGTATGTAGTTTTCTTGAAGATATAACGGAATGTAATCATTATGGTGTTCGTTACCCCGCGATGTAGGTACTTCAAAAAACTTGCACTGTTACTGCGCAAGTTCTTTGCTGCGCTATGTAGTAGGTACGTTATTCCGAATGTTCTTTACTGCGATCTACATTACTGCAAAAACTTTTAACCCTGTAAAAATCAATTGTCGTGCCCTGGGTGCTTGAGCCCAAAATTTTTAAAACAATAAAATATAGATACCATAAATGAATTGGTAGGCGCAATGGATGATAGTGGAATAATGGCTGTTTTTGTAGCACAAATGCGATTTGGGCGCTGGGGAAGCAGTTTCGATAGTAGGTACATACTTACACTATTGCGGTGGCGAACATTCACAGTAACGTAGGTAGGTAGATAGGTATACCGCATTGCGCTTGTGTCACTTGTGGGTTCCGTGACACCCTGGCCAAGATGTGCGAATGAACTACCGGGTGGTTTTAGTTCGCGTAACCAGTTGGAGTCCCATGTACCCCTGCCCACATTCAGGGTGGGGGATTCATAAAGGATCTAAGAATTCCCCCCCCAGTAAACTAAAAGTAGGTACATCAAAAGTAAGTAGGTAATGAATTTTGCTAAGATGATACACACCTAGTCATAGTTAATTATCGACTTTTTGTTAGGCAAGAAGAAGACACCGCGTCTAGCGAGTGGGTCCCGGAGGTGCCTCGGGTGGCCGCTGATTACGGACCCGGGTGTAGCGGCGTACCCGGGTGTAGCGGCGTACCCGGGTGTAGCGGCGTACCCGGGTGTAGCGGCGTACCCGGGTGTAGCGGCGTACCCGGGTGTAGCGGCGTACCCGGGTGTAGCGGCGTGCCCGGGGGTAGTGGTGGTGCCGAGGGCAGCGGCGGGTGCGGGATCAATGTTACAGCTTTGCTGCAAGCAGCAAAAAAAGCTGTAATTATTGACACCCGGCCCGCCAAACGGCCTCACCCAGAGCCGCATTTACCCACGCCCAAAGGGAAGGGCGTGGGTAAAAAATCAAAAAAAATATTATAGTTTAAATTATATTGTTTAGTATTTCTACGTGTGTTTGTTTTCTAACTCCCCGCTCGACTTCCGCTGGTTGGTGGAGAGTTAAGTTCGTTTAAACTTTCCATGATCCTTATTATTGATGTCTAACTTCACAACGTTCGCTAATATTATGGTAACGATACCTACTAAAGGAACTTTAAGATTTTTAATGTGACAGTTGCAGTTTTGATTGTATTCCTAAGTACCTATGCTATTGCGTTGGCGAACATTCGCAGTAACGTACCTACATCCCGGCGCGGTAATGAACTTCACTATAATGATTTACACGTGATATAGTCATAGGTAATTATTAACTTTTTGCTAGGCAAGAAGATGTTTCTAGCGGCCGGATCCCGGGGGCGTCACTGCCTCCGTTTGCCGGTGGATCCGGGGGTAGCGGAGAACCCGGGGACAAGGGCATACCCGGATGCAGCGGCAGTAGCGCACCAGGATGTGGCGGCGAAGTGCCGCGCGGCGTGCTGGTTACACTGACGGCTTACCTGCTAGCAGGGAAAGAAGCCGTTTATGTTATTGATAACCGGCCCGCCAAACAAACTCACCCAAAGAAAAAGAAGAGTAAAAACACAAAAAAAAATAAAAAAAAATAGTATGTACCATCAGTGTGTTTGTTTTCCAACTCCTCGCTCGTCCTCCGCTGGTTAGTTTAGTTTTTCACAGATGAAAAAAGAACAATTTATACAGGTATTTTATAGGGTTTATTTTGTTTTACATTGGTAGGTATATGTAACATTTATGTAGGTGACGGTAGCCAACTCTACCTATACGTGACTGGCATGACGTGGCATAAGGAGGTACCTATTCTATTATCATTTATCATAATATTTGAAATGTATGTGCTGTGTACATTCTAGTATCTTTATTCTTTGTTTTGTAGACTAGGTAAGTACTATACCCAAACTTATACTGTGTGGCTTACTACTTGTTGTAAAAATAAGTATATTTTAATTACGTCATAATAAAGTAAGTACATTCTAGCTTAGATTAGTACAGACAAAGTACGGTAACATTATGGGCTTAGAAAATTTAACACGGCACTGGTATTGCGCGCATTCCCCTATGCCGAGGTACATGAACAGTTTGTATGCATAAAAATGTTTAAGTTTTGTGTTTGTGTGTAGCTTTTATTTACGTATGCATTTGTAAAGACTCTTCAACTTTCTCAATTAGTGTTGTACCTCGGTTCACACAAAAATTGACAGAAACAATTTATTACTAGAAGTTGCGTATTAAATGCTCTAAGGGTACTGGTAATAAAAAAATCAGATTAAACCCTTAATCCTTTTGTAGAAATAATAATAATAATATAGTGGGACATTAACACACACGGTCATCTGATCCCAAACTAAGCTGAGCTTGTACTATGGAAACCAGATATGTAACTGGTAATCTAATATATAAAATTCTCGTGTCACGGTGTGCGTAATCGAACTCCTCCGAAACGGCTCGACCGATTCTTATGAAATTTTTTATGCATATTCAGTAGGTCTGAGAATAGGCTACTATCTATTTTTCATACCCCTAAGTGAATTTTTTTTTAGTAAATACGCGGTACGAAGTTCTTTGGGGCAGCTAGTATACTACATATAATACTTTTCTTTTGTAAATATATACTTAAATATTGATAATTACACCCAGACACAAGACAAACAGACATATATATATACCTGTATACCTGGAAACCCCATGCTCCATTGTCTAAGAATTGTAGCATGGTCATAAAATAATGCCGGTGTTTTTGAGTGCGTAAAACAATTATTACTTTTTACTACCCTTTAGGTATTTAAAATTAAACCGCAACTAACCGAAATATTTAACAATAGTACCTATTGTTAAATATTTCGTTTTGTTTTAAAAATTTAGTCGGAAATTTCTTGTGCGTAGCAATTGTAGTACCTACTTTAGGCCATTGTCGGTGTTTTTGAGTGCGTCATATATAAATTATTATTTCATCTAGAACATATATAATACTCCGCAGATTTTGTTTAGTGATGATAACATGGTATAAGAAATGTCTTGCCCAATATACCTAAACAATAAATAAAATAGATATTGATTACAACACCGTCCAAGAGATGGCGCTTATCAATGTTCTGACTCCTGCTAACTCGTATAGTAATTCAATTTAATCATGTCTCTTTCAGATGCCTTATTTAGATTATTATTTACCAAGATGTATTTATATTATTGTGTTATATTATATTTACAATAAATCTATAAATTTATTGTTGACTTACAAAAAATGTAAAAGAATAAATGAACCAAAAGTTACAAAACCACTTGAATTTTGGAAAGGTTACCATGCTACATTATTGTGTGGTCTTGTGTGTCTGAAAATTACTAATGAAATAACAAACATAACCAAACAACTTATAAAAACATAACTTTGCTCGCGTTACTATAGCGAGCCTTTAGATATCGGTGTATCCACGGCAAACTTACGAATCTACAGTTGTAGTGAAATCGATATGTTACAAGTTTTGTGATTATAGCAGTACCTAAAATTCGAGAATGCTGAACCAATTTGACTGATTTTGGTTTTGAAATATTCGTAGAGATCTAAGGAAGGCTAAAACGCAAAATTCGTCGGCTAATCTTGTTACACGCGTCGTTTCGGGTAATATTGCTTTGATTGCAATGTATCGTCAATGACTAACCAGTACCAAGAAACATGTTTTCAAGGGTTTAATAAATAATCTTTTAACGTATTAATCTGATAAGGTGGAGTTGTGGTGAACCTAAGAAACATACAATTTTGGGTAGGTAAATATCGCTCATTGATTAAAAATAACTTCGATATAATTTTAAAGTAAGTTTATTTACGCCAATAGAGCCTAGGTAGAACATTAAATAAGACCGCTGATGTTTGTGGTTTATTGTTAAAAATATTTCGCTTTGTTTTAAAATTCAGTGGAACCTTTGTTTTAAGTAACAATTGTTTGTAGTAAAGTCATAAAATGCTGCCGGGGGATTAAAGCTTGTAAAAGAACAATACTATTTACAACTTCTTGTTAAAAATATTCGGTATTGTATCGGTGTCTATCCAAAGATACTTATGCAAAATATATTTATTGCCTACTACGCTTTTCATATTTAAAAACTAAATCAGTAGTACCTTCGATTTTTTTGTACAAATTCTGACAAAGTAAAGACGATAGTTGAAGAAATTGGAGAAGACACGCATTGCGTGAAGTCAGCACTGCCGTAGCGCACCGACAGACGCGACGCATGTGTTTGGCCGCACATGCGTATTAAAACACGCTCAACGTGTCCGCGCCGCACCCGCGTGAGTTTGAAAAATCACAGGGTTTGTGTATTCCAGCAGTGAACGTGTTAATAAAATATCCTTATTCTACTTCCTATAAGTACTGCAATCCACGCACCAAATTGTTTTTTTTTATTGTCTGGCAACCCTATCAAAGGGTTTCGGGTATAGACAAGGAGCGTGGGCTGTCACGTTTCATGTGGGTATTGATTAATGTTGATAGAGTATGTAACTAGATAGGTACTTTGTTCTAATTAATGTCACATGGCTTACATTGATAATCATAACAGACAATAGCCATAGACAAAAGGTGAGGGTGGGGTGGCTATATTTTCATGCTAGCAACCCGATTTGTCTTCGCATGGGTGACATTGGTGTCATCAGTAACTATTATTAGAGGCTTTGGGGATAGCGTGTTTGCCGCAAGCCTAGGGTCGCGGGTTTAAACCCTTGCTGGACCAAAAAGAGCCCGTGCCTCAGAGAGCACGTAAAGCGGTCGGTCCTGTGCCAAATCTTTCACCGGTGGTGTTATCTGTCCGACAGAAATCTGAGAGTGAAGGGAATAGAGTGCACTTTTGTTTGCGCACACATTTGTATATGTATATCTATACTTACTGTTACACATTTCTCATGAAAATCATTGACAAATGTAAAAATAATGTTATCCTTTTAAGCAGGCAGAAAAAAATTAAATACGTTATTTACGCCAATTCAGGTCTGTATCAATTGTTCATTAAATTAGTTTATTCTGAATTTAAGAGAATCATCATCATTTCCCTTGCTTTTTGCACATTTCTATTTGGGTCGGTTCTCAGTCTGACCTGATGCGGTTAGCTACCAGAATTAAACGAGCGACTGCCATCAGACCTCGAAACCTGTACCGAACCAGTAGCCGAGACGGTTAGATCAGGTGTCAAATTATATTAGGATTCTGACTTTAAGTAACGATTGTCATAGATGTCTTAAATGACAGCTGGGACAGCTTAACGTTGGTTAGTCCCTCAACCAACTAGACGCCGAAACAAAATTAAACTTCGTTTAAAACATAAAGATTGTCTGAAACAATATATATTATTATATATAGCCCAATCGAACAGCTTACGTCGCTCGAATACCGAGGTCGTCCAATATTCTGAATTTAACTGAAAGAAAGTATGAAATAAAGGACCTCTCTAACTCCTCACTCAACCCTGTTACAGATTTTGATAAAATTTTACGATTTCCGTTTAAACCGAAATAAAACCATAAAAGTTACTTTACGACAAACGCACCTGGTACTACGATACCTACTTCCAACAAAGTTGTTTTACGTACCTGTAACTAACCTATGACTTTGGGTAGGTATAGAAAATTATTGAGCCTCCTGAGTAGACATTATTTGTTAGAACAATTCATAGATTAAATATTTACACGCAAATAGTTATGATATTGCGTTGTGTAAAAGTTGCGTTAAATTTGTCTATTAACAGCTAAGTTATGTATAGTATACCTAATATAATCTGTGGTGGAAGCAACGCTCGCCTAACTTATGTCTTACCATAACATACTATTGACCGACCAAAAGCTACTTTTGTTTGGTTCGTTCAAGGTCTAGGACTTGAACCGATTCCCTGATTCCCCGCAAACTTTTGACGATTACAATTTCATATATTTTTTAATAAAACGGCGTCTAGTAGGTATCTAGTCGGTGTTATAGGTATTAGCGTAAGATATGTGATAAGAACGATTATTAACGATAATATATCTAATATTGTTGGTATGTATACAAATGTATTTTTGACTTGACGTTTATTCAGAAACTTGACCTACATATA
Source organism: Meganola albula (assembly GCA_936450015.1). Taxonomy (NCBI): domain Eukaryota; kingdom Metazoa; phylum Arthropoda; class Insecta; order Lepidoptera; family Nolidae; genus Meganola; species Meganola albula. The sequence continues at coordinate 1,597,549 of OW388155.1, read as the reverse complement.
TTGTTAGTATTAGTATAAAATCTGCTTTCGTTGCACAAATATTTATCGGTTCGACCGTCCTCGGGCGGCTCACCGAAAAAGTCCGGTGAACCAATAGAGGCCCTTCCGGCTGATTGCGTTAGGTCATCAGCAAAAAAACTAATATTTTACTGTCAGTGTAACATAGACGTAGACAATCTTTAAGTAGGCCACTTTTAAAATAGGTACCTACCTTTAATACCTTTTGCGGCTGAGTCATCTTCGTCCGTGGGTGTAGACCTTTAATTGAAAATTTAATTTAATTTACATGGTCCCCGGGTGGTGCAAATCAGGTGACAATCAACTAGTGGGAGGCTTCGCCCGTGGTAAGTGACCACCCAGCAGACAAAGCCGCACCGCCAAGCGGCCTTGCCGTGTTCCATCGCAGACTACATCATTGCATAACATCAGGCAAGTTGTAGTCAAGCGCCAGCCTATCGAAGAATAAAAAAGAACCTACGTACCTATAGGTATTTTTTAAATAAGAGCATACAATCTTTTTTTAATAATCTTACTTAATTAAATTCTATACAAACAAATACTGAACTAAAAATAACGAGATTTAATTAAAAGATTCCACAAAAAATCTATCGTGAAAAACGGAACGCATAGGGAGTCGCCCTAACTAAGGGTGGTAGGGTGGTAGGGTGGCCCCACCCACTGACACAGAAACCACCCCGTGCGTACCGCCTCACTCACAATCATTAACAAAATATATCTGTGTGACGTTCTTTTTTCAAATATGACGTACTTTTTATTTTAATTATTTTAATTTTATCGCAGAAAAGATGGCGGGATGCATTTACATAGAATGGGTAGAGGTCGTTGGAGAATACAGAATACGTTGGGGGAGGCCTTTGACCAACAGTGGGACAGTAGGTATGTTTCCAGGGTAACCTATCCAATAAATTAAGTGTTTCAAATAAGAATATTACTGGAAATCCGCCACCTTGATCTAAAATGGTCAACAACTACACATTTTAGTACACTGGGCAAAAACATTTGTTCGATATAATAATCACAATATTTATGAAAAAATTATATAAAAATGCGTACCTATATCTGATTGCTGTTCGATAAGATTGATTCATTTAGAGTCGAATATTTAGGTACCTACGAACATATTTTATTAACTTCCGACGAAAAAAGAGATGGTTTAAGTTAAAACGAATGTATTTATAATAATATAGCTGTATATTTGTTTAGTATGTGGTATCACTGGTATCCTATCGCGTAACATTACTGTAACCAGCTACCTCATACTTTTCTATTTAAATGACCAATTCCATATTTTTTTTACACATATTAGTGTGTAGTTTAATCAATCTATTAAAAAATAAACAAATGCTAACGCTAAAAGTTGTTTTTTGGTAGAAAGTTAGTGGCGAGTCCAGTCTTGTTATTATGTAAGTACCTATATATATACTTAACTATAATAGTTAGGTATGTATGTTTAATTTGTTAAAATATTAGTTAAACATGTTTTTGTGAATGAAACGGAATATTTTGTGCGTGCTGTTTCGTAGTTATGTTTTAATTACTTTATTAAGGTTTTTATGTTAAAACGCGATAACTACTAATTAGCTGTGTGTTAGAAACGTGTTACAATAATATTTTTATAAATAAATATTATTTTTAATTCGTTTTAATAAATTTACTACCGTCTGCTCTTTACTTTTGCTTGGTTTAAGAATTTGTCTGCTTAGAAATAGGTTTTGTAGTATTTATCTATGGCTACTTTAATGCTTACTTTTGTTGTTAGCTACTTTTTCAGTTTGTTAAATAGCTGTTGGTTTTCCTTATCATATAAATAAATATAGTAGGTTTTCACGAATAGTAGTTATTATGTAACCATATAAATTTTTCAGAACACTAGCAAGCAAATACGAAAACCCTGTTAAAGTCTAAAATAACAAAAAAAAAAAATATTTATAAAAATTAAGGTTAAGCCTGTTCCTTGCAGTACTGCTTTTAATAGTAAAGGATCAAATAGAAGCTCTTTACAAATGTACATTACTGCACTTTAAGTGTCTGGTGGGCAGAACAGTTCCCTGTTATATGCTCTAAGAGTCAACACAAATAGTTTTTTTTTTTTTTTTTTTAATGGCTTTTGTAGCTGAAACACAAATAGTTACCAAAACTACAAGTAGTGAACTACTGTTTTTGACAGTTGACAACCGTTGTTATTAAATTAATGACGTCACGACAGAACCGTTTTAGTCCAATGCAGCCCTGTCGCAAATTAATCCGTTTTCTAGGTCAGAGGTTGTCAAATGAAAATAACTCGTATGTTATATGTATTAAGAATTATTTTCGTGTCTCCAGTGTTGGGATACATTTATATGATAGGTAACATGTTATATATTGTCAGGATCGATAAGAACAGTATAGGGATGGGACACAGTTCCTTTTTTACGATAAAATGCTCAGATTTTTGCACGACTTTAAATGTAAAATTTATTTTAATTTGTAATGTACGTAGGGGTCTAATTAATTGCAATAAATAAATTTTAAAAAACCAATGTATCTATTTTTGGTTTATAAATCATTTATTTTAATATCTGCCTCGTGGAGGCCAGAGATATTGTCGTGAAGTCATCTTATTGGTTTTATAATTTCGATATCTATCAATAGATGGCGCTTAGAGATACAATCAAATTCTAATTAATGAAAATTGATAAACATGTCTCCTATTTTTGAAATGTATCCAAAACAATATACTTATTTATAATCGATAATTAAATAACGACTTACTTGAAAATTGAAATTACTAGTACTTATGTTAAAGTCTAAATTTGAACATGTTAGTGCACTGCGTAGGTATTACATTTCTGTTGGAGAAGCGACTTTAAAGTGTACAAAACAGAAAGTAATTTAGAAAGATCTTATTTTTAACCGATTTCCAACAAAAAAACTAAGGTTATATGTATCTTTTTATGAATGTACAGCGATTTATCCCCCATTTGTGAACCAATTTGGAAAATTCTTTTTTTTATTTGAATGAGTATAATTCTGCGGTGGTCCCATTGGCACCATGTCAGGCCCTAATGATGAAATCCCTGACAAATCGCGATTAACCCTGAAATTTACGTGCTTTTTATGTGTGGTTTTTAATTTCGTCAGGTATGAACCGATTTCCATGGTTCTTTTTTTGTTGGAATATTTATTTTTGATTTACTAAATCAAAATACGAATCAAATTTATATTTATAATCCTAAGTAAATTTATATTTTACTTTTTTTAGTTGCCTTTTTGAAGTCTGTTTTATTTTTTTGTTATAGTAAATAGGAACTCTGTTGTAATAGAGGTTGAGATGTCTTTCAGACCCAGGTAAACATCGTATCAGATTTATCTAATCGTTAAAATTTCAGTAGTAAAATATAACGTCATTTTTTTGGCACTTTTCCTATATTTTAGAGCTTATTCTTTTAAAAAGAGCCATAAAATAACCAACTGTAATACTCTGAGTGCTGCATTACCATAAACAATCAAGTTGAGTGAGATTTTATTTCACCTCTTTGTTGACACTTCAATTTTCACCTCCGGACCTGAATGAATATTCAAAATGACTACCTACGGAATATATTTGTAGGTATGTGGTACTTTAGCTAGCTATTTGCTAACATTGCTGGCCAGCGATTCCCTGGTTTAATGATAGGCATCATTCCTTGGAATGAAAAGTTAGATTCCTACTAAAAATATGGAGTTGTTTTCGAATTAATTAAAAACATACTCTGATAAATCGCATCAATGTTCATGTATGATATCTTTAGTTGATAGATTGAAAGTGGTTTAGAGATTTAACTGATTTATTGAGGTTTATGACAGTGAATTCTTGATGTCATCTAAGCAAAAACATAGGTATTACGAAGAAAACATCTTTAATATATTTTATTGGTTTACAAGGCGAAATTTAAATAAAAAATTAATAAATTCGAACCAGTAAAGTTACTATTTTACTTTGTTTTTTTTAATCGTGACGAAAGAGGGATGGTATAACTTTGGACGTGTGTATGTGTTTAAATCTGTGTACACACATTATATTATCTTGCATTATAGAGGATTTCCGTATAACGAGAGGTCAGTTGACTGGAAATGTATAGCATGATATTAGACAAGAAGAAGGACACCGATCAGTAATATCAATAATATCATTGCTGCACGAATCCTTTCTTACTACTAACCGTTATCGAGATTTTAAGAAAATAACATATCACAGCACTAGTGTTCAGTCAGAGCTTAACATCTATACTTAGAGATGTAGCTATGGGTTTGTGCGAATGTAATGTTTATATACCTACTCGTATATGTTTATATATCTAAGTTTATACGTGTTTGAACGGCAAACGGATGTCGTTAAAGATATCTAGAGGAAGATATTTGATAGATGATCAGTCCAATGCGTATGTTTACGGAATATGATTTTGCTTTGTTTTCATATGTTATTTTAGGGAAAATCTGTGATAAATCTACGGAAAATTATATCTACATTTCTGTATAAATAAATCAAAGCCGTATTCGCGTCTATGTCTCTGTATAACAGCTAATTAAATCAACTCTCGAACTGCAGACTTGACTTCAAAGAGAAGGTGGTCCCCAATTCGATTAAATATTTTATGTATGTATTTTGAAAGAAAAAATTTTTTTTTTTGACAAAGACAGGACACACAGAGTCAAATGATAAAAAAACACGTGGAAAGAGAAGAAAAAATCATAAATGGAAACAGTTGAAAGAAGAAAAGAAAAACAAAGAGTAAGTGTGACCATCAGTGTCAAACATGGACATTGCTCAGTAAACGCTGTGAGTGCCTACTAGAGGCGACCCACAGCACAGATTTTCAGCAATGTCCATATTACGCGATAACTCCACGAGATATGAATCGATTTTGATGACTATTTTTGTGTGAGGGTACCTAATTCCGGACTGATGAATGGGTGGCCTGATTTAGAAGCTGTTTTTATGGAGCTGGTTCTATGGTTCTTAATTAGTTCTGGGACAGGATGTCATGATGTTTTTAATTTTTATTTATCCTTTAATTGGCTTGCTCTTGACCACAACTTGCCTGTTGTTAAGCAATGTTAGTAGGTATACGATGGAATACAGCAATTTAAAATTGTTTGGAATCTGGAAGGAGTAAGCATAGTATTGTCTTAGAATTATGCGAATATCACACATAGAAATAAAACTATATATGATCCCGACGTTTCAAAGTCTTTTCAGACTTCATGTTCACGGGTGGATTGAGGTATTTGACGTCCAAAAATATTAATCACAATTATTACTGACTACATCCAAACATTAATATTTAAGTTGCGTTCCGATTTAAGCAAACTGAGCTCACAGCGTCTTGAATTCTGAGTTGATTTTGCTTCGGTTTTGGTACAAGTAAGCATAGGTCTAAACGTCCATACTAAGAGTGTAGTACATATTATTATGTACCTACTCTGTGTATTCAATGTATAATTCTCGTACAAAGTAACAACGCTAATCAAGTTAATTAATTTCGCTTCAAACAAGAAAAACTTCACACAAAAAGATATTTACGACGTGTTTCTGGTATTAGCATCTCGATAGTCTAAGAGCCAAGAACCGTCAGACGTTACTTGTATCTTGCTAAAGATTCACTTAAACCCCCTTTTCTTCTACTTCTGCTCTCAATTATATTAAGTATATTTCGATTTGAAAGAGTTTTGGCCTTAGTCCACACATGCTGGCCAAGTATGGGTTGGTGGATGTCACGTGTCCTCGAATGATTAGTTCTTAGACATACCAGTTTCCTCACGATAATTTTGTCCCCCGATATTGAGCAGCGGCGATAAAACAATTTACACAAAGATGTGTGGCTACGACCGGGAATCGATCCAGCGACGTTATATTTCAAAGGCAAGGCCGATAATACTGCACCACCACTGCTAAAGATATAGTATGTAGTATTATTTTTAACCAACTTCAGAAAGGAAGAGTTTCTCAATTAAGATACCTATATTTTTTGTTTCATCGAACATAACTCCTACATACGTTTTTGTGTTGAAAGATATTTATTCCGAAATTATCTCATCTAAGTTGAAAGTTGTTTTGCTTTAAGATTTTTATTATAAGCATGAACACTTTTTAAGAAGGGTCAAGACGGTTTATTTTAGATTACTTTCTTATTCTTCATACATATTGTGCATTCTAAAATGAGTGACGTCTGACCATGACCGAAGTATGTCGCCTTACATGTGCCTTCAAAATTCAAACACATGTGTTAAAGTTAACACTATAATATGCACTAACTGACCCGGCAAACTACGCAACGCCTTAGAATCATTAGATAAAAAAGCTAAATGATCATTCCCGAAAAAACGAAACAATTCCTTTAAATTTAATTTGTTTTCTGAACGACGATGGGACGAATATCAAACGTTTGATATCCAAAACCAAAAAAATATACTTCTTTTTTAAATTTCACCAATTTCTCGCTACATTTTTCTTTCACGGGACGAACATCAAATGTTTGGCAGGGCAGGCAGGGGTGATCAATTGCAGACAACATAATTTCTTAACATCAGGCAATTGGTCAAGCAAGAGCAAGACTAATTTAGAACAAAGAAAATTAATGAGCATGCAAAAAAAATAGTCGGTTAATAAGTAACATCAGACGGTCCTGGGATCTCGTTCTAACTGTAGAACATCAGTCTCGCTCTCATAAACTCAACTATGTTAGTGTACATGTGATAATACGATTAGTTCTTGATTCATTACACATCTGTTCAGAATTAAAAACTATGTATACCGTTGGTCCAGTAGTTAGGTATCATCAGCGAAGTTCCGGGTACGTTTCAATCTGAATGAATGAATGAAAATATGCTTTTATTTTTTTAAATCTTTTTTTAGACGCGAGTCTACATAAAAACAGTCCAATTTCTTTTCCTACCGTGCAGTGAATGACTGGCAACTACTGAGAAACACTGCCAAAAAACTCAGTAGGCTTATTTCTTTTTTTTTAAAGAAGTACAAAAGAAGTACCTATCTATTACATTTACATTTTGTTTGTATTAGAGCGACTTAATTCCAAGCGTTTTCATCCGTTACATAGTCTGAAATTTTATAATACGCTTTCTTACATAACGTAGATTTTATAATTCGCTACCAGCAACAACTTTTTTTAACCAGACTAGAAAAGAGGGGTGTTTTAAACTTGATGGTGTGTGTAAAAAATTGTGGCATTTTAATTGTGTATAGGTTTCTGGCAGCGTAGCGCTTAAATCTGCTTAAACGAATGGACTGATTTTGATGTGTTTTTTTAATCCCCGACAATATATTATGGGTGTTTTATGTTTGTCAGTGTATCTGAGTACAAGTTTGTTGCATCGTGTCATAGAGCTGAAGTTTTCTCTATGTAAAGGCCAAAAACCTGAATTTGTTGAGATGTTTTAAGAAAGAACCATCTAAGCTAAAGCTAGGTTTTAAAAAAACTGCTTATTTACGTGCCGGCAATTTGTTACCGATGTAAAAGCAGTCGCAGTCTTTAGTTTGTTAAATTATAAAAGTAACTACAACCTACCCCTTTCTAACTACAAAACAGATCTCCGATCTCGCTGTAATCCCGGCCCCGGATCCCACGGGATCGATCAGCCGGGATGAAGAGGGATAGGTTTCAATTGTTTGGGATCAACCACAATCTCTCGGAGTGTAAAAATCATGTTTAAAATAACGAGAGACCCCGTAAAAATAGGTTACAGAGGCGCTACTATCAACCATGTTCTAAAACTGGTCATAATTAATGGTTTGAGGTGGGTTTCGCCGGAATTATAGTTTCGCAATGCCACACCGCAACTTCCTAAACAATGTTTATTAGGGTAACTGTATGAATGACTTATACTTTTCTCGCCTCGTCGTCAGCTCTATTAGTGTCTCACTGCTGGGCACGGGTCTTCTCTCAACTATCTTACGAGTTGAGAGAGTTTTGGCATTACTTCACACACGCTAGTCGCGTTGGTGAATGTCACATGTCCGCGATGATTAGTTGTTAGACATGCCGGTTTGCATACCAGCAGCGGTGATGAAACAATTCACACAATGATGTGTGGGCACGACTGGAAATCGAACTCATATCGAACTAATACTTCTAAGGTGAGGTACCGCTGCGCCACCGCTGCGCCACCGCTGCGCCACCGCTGCTCTTTGGTTTTCTCGCCTAGGATAGTAATAATATTTTCAAAATAAGCAATTATATTTGCTTGTGTACTAGGAACTGAAGAAAATATATCTAAGTAGGTAGTATACGACCTACGTACATAATCTAAAACTTTTCGCATTGAGTAAACTAAAACGCAGAGATTGTAGTGGCTGTAGTTTTCCAAACTCTAAGTAGAGGTATAATCACTACAGGACTCCGACCTTTTTCAACAAATATCGAGTTCCAGATAAATTTCTAATGTCTTAATCGCGATAACCGGATCGCGATTTGATTCGAACGATAACAAAACCGCTCATAGTAGACCCTGAGTTTCAAATGTATCATCTTCTGGCAGATGGTAGAAATGTAACTTTTTCTTTGTTTTACGTTGAATTGAGGAATGTTTTATTATGTTTTATCAGTTTGGAAAGCAACAGATTTACATCAACGCCATTATTGTGGTGGCGTACAATCTGATTAAAATAACTAGGACAGACTGATTGAGACCACAGTTAACGTTGCTACCTTCCACCTGCTGTATGTATGTTCAATATTTATTTATGACATTATGAAAGGCCTACAGCTAAATACAATTTTGAGAGATATTAGTGGTGAAGTGTGGTAGTCGGAAATAGGAAATCCGGAGCAACAAAATTTTTACTTAGGAAAAATAAAAATTAAAATCATTTATTTTGAACCGGAATCCATATTGTTAGGTAGTAACAATGTTCTTACAAACTATGTTAGTAATAAGTAGGTACATACATTGCTAAACAAATCGATTTAAAGATAATGCCGTGTCTTTTATTAGATGGATGCGGGTCCAGTGCCTTATAATGGCACTGTCCACATTCAATCTCCCCGCTACATTACTGTCTTCAGGAGGCTGTTGGAGGCGCCCCGCACCCGTTTAGTACTGTCACCGATCGTTCTTACACTTGATGCAACTACTGGACGGAATTGGATGAAATTTAGCACAGAGATAGATTACGGTCTGGGTTAACACATAGGTTACTTTTTATCGCAATAAGTACCACGCGATAGAAATCGTGGGCGGAAGTTAGTTAGATGATTTTTTCTACCATTTCTAAACAGTCACATTGCTACCTAACCTAACAATGTTAGTCTAAAGTTTAGTACTAACAGTAGGAGAACTAAGAGCGTTATTATTTACGTAGAATTCACGATGAACGCCTCGTGGGGAGGGCAACGACCGCGCGCGGAGTCTGCGCGGCTCCATTGCGACACGTCATTGATGACGTGCCGTGAGTTATTAAAGTTATGGGTCGGTTGTTACGTGAATTTTGGGCTACGCACCTACGTTATTGTAAGTTTTGTTGTATAATGTTGCCAGATAAATTATATTTCAGTTTGTTTACAATGATTATTTTTATTGATAACACTACTCATTGACTTAGGTGATTTCATACCTTTTTTGTTTTTATATCACCCAGAGCAAATGCACAGCGAAATTTTTTTTGTTTTTGGTATTTCTTAAATACTGTCAAAAAAACAAAAAAGAAACTTTTTCGCTCTGCGTTTGCGAGATCAACGGAAACTAAAGGGTTATTGTGGTTTCCGACATTCTGGCATTCCTGAAATTTAATTTATCTATGGTAGAATATCTACACTTACAAACAAGAATGTTTTTATAGCTTTTAAAAAGAAATACGCATAAACTTCCTACAGTCTAAATGTAAACCTTATTCTATAATGAGGACGGTTGAAAGTGTTTTCGACTTTGACAGATACATATTATTATTATGTTTAAATTGAATCTAAATAATCATGTTCTTGTGAACATGTACCTAAGTGTTTTAATAGATCATAATGCTCGTATAATTTTAGTTTTCTTACAAGGTATGTTATTAAATGAAAATCTTACTAAATCACATAAACAAGTTTCAGTTTAATTAATTATGTAAGTAGTTTTATTTCTTATTAAATTGTATTTACTAATTATGGTATCATTATTTACGATTGAGCAATGCAGTGAGACGTTTTTTACAAGTTCACGCCTCTAATTACTCCGAACGGATATGAAGCAATTAAAAAATAAAACTTCAAACACTGGCTAGAAGAAAGAAATATACAAACGGTACAATTTTTTTAGGAAGGTGCCCAATTTTCACGTCACGATTTCACAGATACGGTTGGAGATGGCAAATAGATGATATTTTTTTATGTAGTTCCGTTATCTTCCAGTGGAGTAGTGAATAAAGATCTTAAGATTTGTAAGTAGCGTACTGGCGATGACTCGACATATTGTTTTTTTGTTAAATAATAGTAAAGTCATCGTACAGCAAACGACCAAAGGCAACATGATTTTCAGTTTCTTTTAGAAAAATGTCCAAGCTTTTGAATAAAGTTGTTTATGTGTATGACTAGCAACTAGCCAACGCCTGCGACTCTACCTTAGTGGCTATCATGTTATTAGATAAAAACATGTTCTTCGGATATTGAATCAGTAATCAACAAGAAAAGCTGTAGGTATTTTTTACCTTACATAAATAAAAACTAGAACGCTTTATTTGATAATTAAAGATTTTTGATATCTAATCAAAAATCTATAATCCGTTATGTGGTGGAAATTCCAAGGGCACGCACAAAGCGCTTTGCTTCCACTTTTATTGTGCGAACTGCCAAGTTGTGGAATTCGTTGCCGGCATCTCTGTTTCCCGATAGCTATAATCTACCTGTCTTCAAGTCACGAGTGAATCGGTATTTATTAGGTAGGCGCGTTCCATCGTAGACTGCAACATTGCTTCACATCAGGCAAGTTGTGGTCAAGCGCAAACCTTTTGTAGAATAAAAAAAAAATCATCTGAAAACTAGGTACTTTAAGTATTTTTATGGAAAACTTTCTTCAGCTCCGATTTAAAAATCATAATTAACTAGTAAATAATGCAACGGAAATGGTTAAAGTTTATATTAATATAGCAGATCCAGATGTCACCAAATACTAAACCTGTTTTTCAGATTAGTGTAATTATTTGCTAGCAAAACGCGAGTCATAACTCTGCCTACAGCCTTTGGGTTTGGTATTACAGATGTAACCTATTATAAATTAAAAAGTTTTTTTTATTTTGTATGTATATGTTAATACAATGTAAGCGTGAGCTATGTCGTTTGTCATTGTTGATGAAAGTACAGTGAAAATACCTGAATATGTAAAGTTGATGGAATTTTATTCATAACCAGCTACATACTATGTTTTTACAAACATTTTTCCACAATAATTAACAGAAATTCAACAGTAGCTGTAAGAGAAATAGCTCTGTAATGATTGCTATGGCAGCCCACTTCCTCCTACAACTATGTAGTGATTACAGGCCATAACTATACCGCGACTCACTATATTATTTACTGGGACATTCCTGACAGCAACCGCAACCGCTGTTCGTTACCCATTGCGCGGTCACTACGAGCGACCAGCGACCCACTGCGGCTTCCCTATACTATGTAGGTAATGTACTTCAGATTTATTAACTAACCGATATTTTGTTTTGCCCGTAGTGAATATTTTGTAATGATGTGGTTGCGTGACGGATGACGGGAAAATGTTTTATTACTTCTGTATAGTTGGGTTAAGTGTGTTTTTAAATATTTTATTGAGACCACCGAGAAGGGGGGTTTTATGCGAGCATATACATATTATGAGCACAATGAATGACTTCCCTCAAAATAAAGTTCTTACAACATTAACTGACTATTTGTAATACAAAGTAGTGAAACGGTAAAATTCATTATTATAACATTAACAAGTATTTATTTAAGTATTGGAAACGTCCAATAATATAACTAACTAACCTATTACCATCCTTACTATCTATATATAGGTATATTGCAACTGTCTTCTTAAAGAAGGACGTTATTAATTCGAGTGCACCCGACTGCGTCAGAAGGAGGCTGTATGTATGTTTGGCACGCTCTAGAGCCTAATCTGCTCATCGCATCTGAGCTTAAAAGGTATCATTAGATTCATCTTAGTCGTGAGAGTAACACTGGGTACATCAAAATTAAAAAAATATATGTAGGATTTTTCGCGCCAAATCAGTTTTCCATTCACTTACGTTAGCAGATGTTGACGCAGTGATGATTTTTTTTAATAATTTTGCTTTTTGTATGTATTTTACAAAGTTTTCTAGGTGGTTATTTGGTGCTGGCATTAAAATTTTATCAATATTAGTTAGGTTATGAGTTATTGTGGATACGTTGAAGTCAGTTCGTTATTAAAAAAAAAATTCCGGCCTGAGAATACCTGTAAATACCGGGATTTCAATTTTAGATTTTAATATTTTTACTTAAATGTTACTTTTTATTGAAAATTCTTGCATTTATGTTATAATTATAAGTGTTATTGTCTGTACCTAACAGTCATAACAAATTGAAAATATAAAAGGAGAGGTCAAAAGTGGGCTAGAATTTTGAACACCAATGTGATATACCTCATTGGAAAGCTTATTTAATAAGCTGTTAGAATTTAACTAAACACGAATTTTAGGAGCAACCATTTTTGTAAAAATCAAAAAAATGTAATAGAAAACCAAAACGCACATTACCTTTAATTATCCGTTTCCTAAGCAGTATAAATATTACAATCACGTCAATAATTGCATTCTGTTACAGTACTTTTCTCTTGTAATATTATTCTAGTTGCAGCTTAATGTAATTATGACGAAAAATATTTGTTATCTTATTAGTGTAATAACAAAACGCGTGAAAAAAAAAAAAATATTACGGGAAATGTCATGATGTCATTGTCATTGATCAGTTTGATTGACAGCGTCGAAATAATTTTGATTTTTTTGGTTGCTCAATTGTCATTTGACCATGGGGTTGCCAATTGCAATAATCATAATATTGCATTACGGATTCTTATTTTCAATTTCAATTTTTTAAAAAACGGGGGGGCGTAAAATTATTTTAAATACACCAAAAAAATTAATAAATTATGCTCTATTAACCTATGTAACTCAGATTGCTGTTCAAATTTACAATTATTTTAATCCCAGGCTCTATACATTTTTTGAACGTCTCCTTTTTGTCGATATTATCGCTTCACTCAACAATGACATGCAATTTAAATGCGTACAGTGGAACATTGACATAATTTACTATCATGTTCCAAAAAAATAATAGTTTTAATACTTTTTATTCCTATACAGTTCTAGAAAATAGGGCCAAAATAGATTACAATTACAATAGTGAGGCATAAGTTGTATTTAGAAACCCGTGCCTCAGAATGTAATGCATAAATGTATTTAAATGATTATTTATTTGATTGTATTTACTGACAATTTATAATTTTAGTATCTTTTTAATTCCTTTTGACATATTAATGATGTAATTTAAGTAATTTAATTTATTCTACTTGTAATTAATTAATTTTGTACGCCCGTTACCTATAGGCAAAAAATAGAGATATTGAAAACATATGATTATCTGCTACACCTATATATGTTTATAAAATATAATTTTGATTTGATTTGATTATTTTTCCATTACAATTCCAAAATAAATACATTTTTTTTAATATAGTGTGACATTAACACATCGGTCATCTGATCCCAAACTAAGCAGAGCTTGTACTATGGAAATCAGATAACTGGTAATATACTACATTAATCCTTTTCTTTTTGTAAATAGATACTTAAATATAGATAATTACACCCAGACAAGACAAACAGACATATTTAAACAAATGTTTGTCTCGGGTGGGAATCGACCCACGAATTGTGGCGTGAAAAGCAAGTATCTTACCGACCACGCCACCGGCCCGTCAATCGAAAGAAAAGCTATTGATTAGACTGTTTATCTATGTATAAATTTCACACTGTAAATTAAAACTAATGGAATATTTTCTCGGTTGTATCATTTTATTACTGCGCATTTCTGATTATCATTGCTTCAGTTGTGCATTAGTGGATTACACGTAAAAGTCGTAAATGGAAATAACGTCTCGCACCTGTTAATGGAAACAATACTCAAATCTTTACGATCAAGCGTACTGCAATGTGGAATTATTATGTCTACAGCTTCAGTGGGTCACCATAACCTTACTTAGTTATAACTACTACAATTGAACAAATCTAAGAAGTACCTTTTGACGTTTCACTGTTTTCTATTAAATTAGCTTTATAGAGGCGTAATTCACACTATTTTTATTAGCTTTCCTGTAAAAGAATTGAATTATGAAGCTATTTTTATTTTAACATAACATAAACAATTTTCATACAAAAAATAAAATTTTAAATGTACTACGTTTAGAACTGTCAAACGGTACTTCTTAGATTTGATGGACTGTACCTATAGACAAAACATACTGCTTACCCAGAGGTATTGCCTTCATAAGCACGAGGTCCCGGGTCAAGCAAAATAATTTTCTAATATACCTACATAATCTTAGCAACTCGAAGTTTGGAATTGTGCCCGATAAATGGCAATACACCCGCCCCCTGTTATGGGACCTAAAACTTAGCCAGCGAAAAGTAGGTGATTTTTTTTTCTTTTCGGCAACTGATTCGTTTTTGACTATTCTGCCCGTATCGAGTTTGAAAAAGGAGGTGTTATTCACCTCTGTACCCTTAGTACGTGTTGTCAATACGAAAAAAAAGGTTTCGAATACTGTCAGTCAACGTAATAAGATAAAATGCGCAAAAATCTACAAACTTTTTTACCTATTCTGTTGCCAATCCATTTTATTTTATTTCTAGCAATTCTATTTTCTTTTTAACTAATGTTTTGAACGCAAGAAATCAACTTGAAAACGCATTTTGACGAATTCAATGTAGTATTGACCTAATCAAGTTTGTATACAAGTTTGTTGCTTTGTAGCACCTAAAGGGATAGACCGATGTTGATGCGATTGTTTTATTCGAAAGCTGAAAAATTACGAATGTAGATTATAAAACTAATTTTCGCTTCCTCAGTATATCATGTCAAAGATAAGTCTACTACTCAATGACGACATGCAACGAGTAGTCTATTCTATAGCAATCGACATTATTATTTTATTAGTTTTCTATCAACATTCGCCATTCTTTTTGACACATGTCAAGTTCAAGAAAAAAGCACGAGAATCGTTGTCCAGAATATGTCATCTGTCTAAATGTCATGTGGGTTTAATAAAAATTGTTTATGGTAGTGCTACAAAAGAATAGTACCCATAACCTATTAGATCTGAAGCCCTACTCTGGTCTATACGATGCCATAATCAGTCAATCAATCAATTAATTAATCACTCGTCAAGTTAAATATTTAGTTTAGCACAAACATTTAATCTATGTTAATTTTTGTAAAACTAAAATAGGAAGTTTTCAAGGCATTTCGTAAATGACATGAAAATTGAAAACACACACGGCCATTTGATTCCAAAATATTAATAACTGATATTCTGCTGAGACTGTAGTTTTTTAATAAATAGAAGCGATAAATTGTGTGGTTGTATCGAATCGTATCAGAGTAGTGCCCCTGGCCTAGCAACAACCTTGGCAGAATGCGTTGAACTGCATACATTATGTTTCCCGCCAAGTCAATCGTGCGAAAGAATCGTAAGCAAACCTATACATAATTCCAACATGAATAAAAAGATGGCCGATTTTTGGTACCTTACCTTAACGTTCCTTATGGGAAAGAAATTATTTTAAGGACCAAAATTTATTTAAATTAATTATTATTTATTTAAATTATTTATTAATTTAGATAAATTTTAAGTTAATCATATGAGATACTGAAAATAAAAACAACTTTAATTTTAATGGAACCATTTCGTATATATTTTTTTGGAACAAACGGCTTTAGTAACTTTGATGGACTTTGATGACTCATCCAGAGCATTCTAAATGGTATTCATAATAGGAATAATATATTACTTACATACCTAATTACCACATCTGATAATAGCATTTTGTTATATCTTCATACAAGTATATACAGCAAGCGAGTTAATTTATTATAACGAGTAGTAATTATTTAAATCAACATTTGTATGTAAGTGGTAATTAGAATACTCATTGTGCTATATTTTACAGGCAGTGATTAGTTGTTTGCAACGTGACTGGCGACTGGCAACGCAAGAGTACTCCTTGCACAAGTTCGTCGACACGAAAAAAGTTTTTGAATATTACTTTAACCTGACAAAATAAAAAAAAATACTTATTCTATTTGCAATTATTTTATTCCGTCCGTAGCATTTTGTTATTATTTTATTGATCCTTTTGAATTTTTTGAATTTTGATAAGTTCAAGTTAATATTCGAAACTGAAACCCTAAGTACGAGATTCAATATACAAATAGCTCGGCTTAGACCTCACAGACTGTAGTATGTATATCATTTGTTAGTACCTACACTTATCACGGATTTTTGTATTAATTAGTAATTGTCTTGCTAGTAATGTAGGTTTATACCAACTACAAAGCCGGAAGCCAGAAACAGGCAGACACATAAAAACAGTCATCATTTATTCATCAATAACAAAAAGGAACATCAAAGAAACATCACTAAGAGACAAAACCTTTGTACTTTATAAGTAAAAATAAAATTCTGTCAAGTGCCAGTCGGTACGGTCATGAAGGGCTCCGTATACGTCGTGCGTTTGTTTGTCTTTGTTTAACTGTGTCTGTATAAAAGTTTGGAGTATCGTAACGCTTAAACGAATGAATCGATTTTGATACGATTCCTTTTTTTCGAAATCCGAAGTGTTCGAGATAGTTCCTATAAGTGTATTGTATTAGGTTAGGGTATATTAAATTTCCAATTTAAATAAGTTGTTAAAGGAGCAATAAAAAATTATTGCGTATAAGGTGTATGTTAATAAATTAAGTTTTCAAAATTTTAAGAGTTATATATTTATTATAATTTTCCTTGATAATCGCTAATTATTTTTTACATAAGCTGTCGTTTTAAATATGTGCAATCATTTGCATTGAGCGTAAATGATTAAATATGCTATCCGTACGGTACCTTTCCATAAACTAGACAACGCGCGCGCCATCGCATCAGGTAGGTACGTACGCGGAAGAATTTTTGACAGATTACTATTTCTTAGTCGAAAATGAAAATCGGTAAAAAAAATTGCTTAAATTATGTTTGTTTTTCGACAGCAAGAATCCTGGCAAAGATTGACAAGTTAAATAATTAACACCTGATTTTTTTTTTGTTTATGCAACACTTTAAAGATACTAAGAATATGTCAATTCTATTTACCTCTAAGGTAGGTACGCTTCAATCAGCCCACAGACAAATGGATTGACGGAAAGATAACAAGGAACGTTTCTTTTTTTAATTTTTAACGTCAGCTGTTGTCAATCCGATATTTAATATCCCAGATACGGAACCCTATAGGAAAAATAAATCATCAAAGAGGTTTTAACGAAAAAGCGTGGTCATCAAATGACGGGATGGTAAATGGACAGCTCAGCGTCTAAAACCCTACTCACAGAATACAAGTTGCAAGTGCCAACGTTTACCAATCGGAAAACTTTGCTGTTTAAAAGCCGTTCAAGAACAGCTAAATAGCTTTTTAGTTAAGTATAATAAATCGTGCATTTTCCTACTTCTATTTGGGTACTAGTCTATCTTGATGCGGCTAGCTACCAAAATTACACGGGCGACTGCCAGCAGACTTCGAAGCCCGTAGGGAACTAGTAGCCGAGGTTGTAGGCCAATTCACGTAATTTCTTGACGCGCCGATCAAGTTGCGGTGCAGTTGCGATCAAGTCGCGGTGCAGTTTCAATTAAGTTTACTTCTCAGTGCAAAATGGTATTCTTGTAATTGTCATCTAACAACATAAACGTAAAGCGCTCGCGTGACGCGAACTTGACTTGAGCGTATCTGACAGCGGTTGTCAAAATTACGAGAATACGAAAAAAGTTGTTTTTATCGAAACTTTACTGCAACTGCACTGCAACAGAACTTATTTAATTACGTGAATTAGCCCACTGGTGTCAGATTATATTAGACTTCCTACTACGTTTAAAGATTGTTTTAAATAAGAACCTGGACCGACGGCTTAACGTGCTCTCTGAGGCAAAGAAACCAGTCCCTGACCCAACCACACACAGAAACAAGTCTTAGTATTGTTCAACTATTTGTAAAAGATTGTCCGGGGCGGATATAGGGCAATCTGGCGGCTCACACTCCCCGACTACAGAGGTCGTCAATTTAATAATAAATCTAAATCAAATATTTAATGACAACCTGACCACGCCTAATGTTTTTAAACCTAGCTAAGAACTCGGATATTTCGAATTACAGACGTCAATGTAAATGCGCTAAAATGTTATCCGTATTTTGTCCGAACCTGTCCGAACGAACGAAAAAGTATATCAGAGTAGGGCCTAAATGTAATTCCTTGGAGTTCGTTAGTGCTTGTGCGACGTTATCAGGAATCAGGAGTTGTTACTTTAGTACAAGAAGGCGAAGTTACGTCACTTGTCTTATTTTAGTCACAGTAACGTGCAGTTTTTATATACTTAGTTTTTTTAATATTTTATCGTAATTTCTTGTGCAAAAACTTTTTTACTTGATCGGTGTAAGTACTTAGTTGGGTATAAAGATGTTGTATTCGCATGCGTCTTTTATCCAAATTTAAAACTGCATAGGTACCAAACATTATCAATAAGATTGGTCTCATGGCTCAATCAATTATGATGATTGATTTTAAAAAACAATTCAAAATGGCGAATTTTTGGCGCTAAATTCGTGTCGGCGATGATGGCAGTAATTTTTTTATCGTTTTTTTTCCTCCAATGCTCCTACCTACCTACGTATAATCAATAATTTTCAAACTGTCACTGGCATCACAGACTACTAAGAGAATGAAATAAATAAAACAATCTGTAAATTCTTATTTTAAAATAAAATAAAAAGAAACATTCAAAAATATCTCACCAATGTTTAATTCAAAAAACATTATAGTCGTTCATAAATAGAATACTCGTTGAACTCAAAGTGAACTAAGCTGTCCTTGTTCATTCATGACACGGGAATGTCATTTACCGCCATACACACGCAAACCCCTCATAACAAATTACTTATTAATTACTACCAATTTAAACTTTAACACCTTGGAATAGCGTTTAAATTTGTTTGAAGCGATGATAAATTGCATTTTGTTTTACAAACATTAGTTTGTAGTTGAAGGGAACTTTATTGCGTTGTGTTAAGGTTGATAATTGTGTGTTTTTGTGTGTAATTAAGTTTGGTTTAGGTGCATTCCTATAGTGCTAGGGAGACTACGGTTTAATTGATAAACACGTTAGGGTGCGTAACACTCATTTGTGCTAGTTTTTAGACATCCTTGGTAACGTCTTTGGTACATCCTAACTCTGAGAAAAATTAGTTGTAAATTGGCTATAAAAGTTGTCTAACTTAGTTTTTATTTATTTATTTTTATTTAATTATTTAATACAAATGAAAATGGAAGTTTTAATCATTAACAAGGTTTGGTCACCGTTGGGTCAACGTTGGTATCTTTTATTCCACATTTAGCATGCTTTCGGTGTATCGCAGACGAAGTCGCGAGCTGAAGCTAGTACATAATCCATAAAATCTTGACCCGAATGCATAGACAACATTATTCATAGACTACAAGAAAAATAAAAGTAGGTTGACACTGACGAGATTGACATCATAAATAAATCGCCCTAGTTCTAGAAATAAAGGCAAAGTGACGCTGTCAGAGACAATATTTATGGTTTATACTTTAATAGAGAATTTTACATCATCATAAAAATAATAATGGCTAAGTGCGAGTTGAATATTTGTACCTGATGTGTTCCGTAAAAGAAAAATACAGGATGTCCGATAAATTCCTTGTAAGTGGTTAAAGTACAACCCATTTTAAACTACTTTGGTTTGGTAACCAATAATCTTAATACAGAAATACCTACAAATATAAATATCTATTCTTCGTTTTTCCTTACCGTGCCAAAAAGATAAACAAAGCTTCGGTTTTCGTATCACTTTAGAATATCACGATTTTATCAATCAACCACACTAAGTATCGACTTAAAAATGTCTTAATCCATTGAGTAAACACTTTAACTATGAAATTAATTGAAAAATGTTTTAAATCAACCAGTTAAATACGAATTATTGATAAAATTCTAAACACATTCCAAAATTCATGACCACAGGTTATGCAAGGACACGGCCTGTTTGACATTTTTATATTTTTTAAATTAGAGTGTGGACATAGATTTTTTATGGATTCGATAACCATAGATTTAGGAAGAACAGAGTGAATGATATCCAGTCAAATGAAAATGTGATATTTAGATTGTACTTTAATGTAAAGTATTGTCTTAAATTATTTTATTAGTGGATAACACACTGTCTTCTATAAATATGAAAATTTTGTTTTTTAACCATGTAACTGACACTGTATGAAATTGAGTGCATATTAAATATAATTAGTTGCATCGTATCGTCACTCATTAAAATGTTCTCAACGATCATTTAAATAAAATCAATCTGTACTTCCCTTGGTCACGCCATTACTTGAGAACGTTTACACCAAAATGGGTAATTTAAGTATATATGTGCCTAGATTTAAAATTTACTATGAAGTTTGAAAAAACAAACAGCTCTGCCTATTTTAAAAGATCTTGTCCTTAACAGTTTAATACATGGTAAGGCATGGTAAGGTATTCATCTTGAGCAGCGGTCGTCAAAGTACGGCCCGCAGTCGATATTTCTGCGGCCCGCGACAAATCAAATAATTTTAGTAGAAGTAAGTTTACCATTGTTGTCTGTGTACCGTTGTCGTTTGTCGTCTGTTATTTTCATTAATACCAGCGAGAAAAGTTTAAAAATAATCTTAATAGTATATGATTCAAATCAAATCAAATCAAATTCTTTATTTGTAAATTATTTGATTGTCAGGTGGTTCACCAGTATTCAATTTTCGTTATCACCAACGAAATATTCAGTGCTCGTTTCGCTTGCTTTTTCATTAATTTATTTTATTTACCATTTTCTTTTTTGCTAACGATAGTTTTTGGCTCGCTTTTCTCGCACTATTATGACCTTTGTTTTTATTTTTCGTTTTACCAAAGAAACATTTCGCACTTACTTTGCTCGCGTTTTCATTAATGAACTGCATTTCCGCGGTCACTTCGATTCGCGCCGAAAATCGCACTGTAATTTACCTATCCTTTGTTTTACAGTATTACTACCAACAAACTTTTTGCGCTCGCTCCGCTCGCGATGCATTTGTGCGCTGTTTCCAACTTTCGCTTTTATTTTCGTTATTACCAACAAATAACTTCGATGCGCTTGCGTTTTAATTTTTTATAACCACATGACTCCTCTCTCCCTAACTAACACAGAGTCATCCCGCATCCGCATTAACCTGCTCAGATTCACTATCAGATTATTGATTAATAAAAAAATTAACAAAATAGCTTGTTTGACCCCTCACCTTGATTTTGGTAATTGGCCAAAAAAAGAGGAAAACATCAAAGAAGTCGTTGAAACGTATGGCTTGCTTTTTTCATATTTTCATATTTTTTAAACATTTATAATATTTCCTGTCTTCAACAATCTATTTGAGATACGACTGTATTATTATATTCCAGTATTTTATTAATGTAAAGCTTCTTGGTTCCGAATAATGAATGATTAGAAATCTATTCAGTCATTCTTTTAACAAATCATTAAATGTATTCAATCATGGTGGCCCTACCCTAAAAATATAGTCTCTGGTCACGAGGCGGCCATATTTGTTGACATAATATGCATCCTAAGGAAAAATAGAGTATATATCCTTTGGTCACGACATCACGCGCGTGAACGGCTGGACCGATTTCGTTAATTCTTTTTTTGTTTTATTTGTTACGGTCAAGACAAAGTTCTTACAATAGAAAAAAAAAACTGCACGGAAGATTAAAAAAAAATCTGAAATCTCAACGATCATGATATCAAATTTAATACCGCTTTTGACAATTGTAAGGCATTTGACATGACTGTCAGTTCAACCCAGAGATATAGTAATAACAGCCGAAATTTCGTCATACGAGATATATTATAAATTTTTCACACACTCACACGCAGACACGGAATTTACTAAGGCGTTTCACTAAGAAAAATTCAAATCTCTTAGCTAATATAGAATAAATGTAGGTAAGCACTCCTACTATATTAATATCTAATAAATAAAATTTCCATGTCACAATTTTTGTTACCGTACCTACTCCTCCGAAACGGCTTGACCGATTCTTATGAAAAATTTTATGCATATACAGTTAGTCTGAGAATTGGCTACTATCATACCCCTAAGTGATAAGGGTTGTACACACTTAAATTATTTTTTAAATTGTACTAATTGTTTGTTTTTATTTTTTTACTAAGTGGTATTAATAATACATACGTATTACATTAGTAATACGCGGTACGAAGTTCGCTAAGGCAGCTAGTAAAACAAAACCAATGGGCGTGATAACTGACTCACGGTATACTCACGACGAAACCTATGCTTGTGTTACTCTATGGAATGGAACCTCGTAATTCTTATCTTGCTACTTACCTGAAACAAAGAAATAAAACAATTTAGTATAAATAATAGCAATGATTATAAGCAGACTTACTATTTTCTTAGATTTACGCGAATATCACATATTGAAATAAAACTATTTTATATCGGATTTTATCGCGATTTATTTTAGACTTTAGATCCTGATCAGTCTTTTCGGATTTCACGGAATTCATTCTTTGAAACATCGGGATCTAAAATCTTATATATATGCCGCGATAAATTCAATGTATATAACCTGACTGTTAAAGCACCCTGTTTAAACTAGATACATAAAAATAAATATATTTCACCCTTTTTAACCACCGACAAAAGAGGGGTGTTATAAGTTCGACAAGTGTATCAGTACCCTTATTACGAGTTCGTCAATACGAAAAAAGTTTTCGAAAACTATCTTGAACTTGTCAAAATTCTTTTTCATTTTAATTATTTTCGTTCAAAACTTTTATTAAAACGAAAATGAAGGCGAAATAGAACAAGATGGATTGGAAATAGAATAAATAAAATTGTGGATTTATGTGCATTTTATTATTATTAACTTACCAGTTTCATTATAGCATTCGAAAACTTTTTTTGGTATTGACAACTCATAGATAAGTATGTACTAAGGGTTCTGGTGAGTTTGTTGCCACATAGTGCTTAAAAGAATGGACCGATTTTGATGCGGATTATTTGAAAGCCGAACTGAGACAGATGGATCTTAGATAGCCGGAGATTTAATTTTTAATTTATGATAATTAGGTTTCTGAAAAAAAATAAAAATTGATTTTTCCTATGTATTTTAAAACTATATTATTAATTATATTTATATTTAATGCAAAAAACTCGATTTTTTTTTCAATTAATTATGAACAATTAAAAATTGATTAAATATAATCAAAAATCACGTGACTATAAACGCGCCATAATTGGTCACCATTGTTGTGACGTCATAATGTTATAGCCCTGCGGTCTTAAACTGCGCCCCACTTTGTGGTCAAAGTTATACACCTGCCTACACTTTCGCGTAATGCTGGCGTGACGCTGTATATTATGTATCCTTCTAATATTATAAACGCAAAAGATTATATTTGTTACTCTTCCACCCAAAAACTACTGGAAGGAATTGGATGAAATTTGGCACAGGGATAGATTATGGTTTGGATTAACACATCGGATACCTTTGACCCCGTGGGAGGAAGCTAGTTTATAATAATTGTTGTACACACGGTTACACATCAAGGTATACATTTCCAGTATAAGCTGATCTCGCATTGTATAGGATTTCCGTACAACGAGAGGTCAGATTATACTGGAATTATATATAAATTATGTGTAGCCGTGTGTACAAAAGACGTCGTGGGTTAGAAGAGCAAGTTAAATGATGGGAATCGCTCAGACAAGATCGGTCCCGATTCATTAGAAACTAATTTATCAACGGATTCAATTAACGGTGTTTATATAAACATTGAACGGATAGATTCTTAGATGTTAATTAACAGAGATAGTGTTAATTCGATTTAAGTTTATGAATGAATAAATTTCTTCAGTCTGTGACTCAGTGTGTAACATTTGTAAGACGCATTATTAAATGAATGAATAACTAATTAAATCACCAGATTAATAACTAATATTCGACTATCCGTCGAATATTAGTTAATAATCTCAAATCTGTTAGTAACTATTGCTTAACGTCAGTGTCAACTGGATTGTTGTTAATATTATTCGCCAATAGGCAGGCAAAGGTTTTGACCATACAGCCTTGTCTTATTTTGTGTCAACTGGAACGTTGACAACGTCAGATATAAATGTCAAATTAAACAAGTTAATAAGGATTCTTTGGTCTTCATCCGTAGAGCGAGTAGCCAACGTAAGTAGTGTTAATTATGTACTAATAAATATGTAATATTATAATAAACTATTGTTTTGGTACCGAATATGTTTAAATTACTCGGTTCTTTTCTGAGTTTTACATATTGAAAATTATTACCCTTAATTACCCTGTTTAACTTTGCCAGGGTACTTAGTATTGAAAAAAAAAAACAATACAAAAAGAATAAAAAAAAATTGCGCCTTTATCTAGGTATCAAATATTCTTCCGCGTAAAGGACGCGACGTGCGATGTGATGGTGCGCGTGCGGTCTGGTTCATAGAATGGTATCGTAGTGATAGATATTTATAATTCACGCTGAATGCAAAAGAAACGTTAGCTTATTTAAAATACTTGTAGATTATTTTAAACGACCCCATATATTTTGAAGACTTAAATTATTTACTCCTTGTACAGGTTTTAAAAAATGCGCCAAAGGTAAGTAAGGCCTCTAATCAACGAATATGTTGGCTAACCTGAAAGCTGAGTTTACCACCTTAGTTTTAGGGTTAGCCAGCACGTAACCGAAAAGATTTTTTAAACAATCCTATAGTCATCAAAAATACTATAATACCTACTTATAAGTAATTTATGAATGCATAAAAAACAATCTCAAGCTGCACATAGTTTAAGTGTCAACTTTTTAGTATAAATTTATGATCAGAAAAATATTTCGCGAAATACTTAAAAAGGAACGTGGCTTGTAATAATGGCGCGCTATTTGACGTTTTTAATTATGTCAAGAATTTTATTTACGTCGCTCATTCATATTGCCTCATGTTAAATTAAAAAAGAAAGGTGACAAGCGTCGTATTTAATAATGCTTTTTAATTATGACAATAATTTATGAGACAAAAAGTTTGATTGTCGCTTCTTTGGCAGCTGCTGGTGATATTAATAAAATGACATTAAAACAAATATCTTCTTTATTTATTTGGTACTTTTTATAATTTAAAATTGTAAAAAATTGTAATTTTAAATAAATTTATTAAATTAATTATTATAATTTAGTAAATTGTAAACATATAAATATTTTCAAGATGATTATACTCAAAATTAACCTAACCTAAACTAGAAGGTTAGCGGAAACGCTGATTTTTACCTATTACATTTTTTACTACTGTGTAAATTCCATTTAATTAGGTATGCATGTAGGTACCTACTTTACGATTCTCCGTACGGACATTAGCAGAATTATTATTATAATTAAGTACTTAACAATTGTTGCAAGAATCATTATTTTATTTAAAAAAAGAGATAGGATGTCAGAATTTTCCTCTTATTGTTTTAACTATGGATTCTGCAGGAAAAAAACTAGTACAATTTAACCGGTCTTGTATTGAATTCCATTCAAAACTATCTAAGCTTTTAAAAAATATAGTAGTAAAAAAAAACGAAGAACTCCGACGTTAAAAGACGCCATTTTTTTAATGACTTTAATGAGTTAATTTTCCTTTTTAATTTTTGTTCTAGGTCAATGGAGAGACTTCGGACAGCAACTTGAAACTGAAGATGTAGTCTGTAAAAACACCACAGAACTTACAGACAACCGAGGATTTAGAATTTTGATGATCTGTGTGACACACAAAAATTCACTTTAGGTCGGGGGCACAGATTATCAAAATTTTCTACAAAGCGTTGCGCAGCATTGAGGCATTTTGACGTTTGGGTTTCGAATTTTGACCCGTACAGACTCAAAGTTCGACTGGAAATTAGACGGTGCTATGTAGTACGTCTAAATTCAATTAATGCATTTTCTTCTCTACCACCTTCCACTGAGCAAGTACCTAATGAACTAAGTAATCACTCACTAGGTACACGTTACTGTAGTTTTTTTTATGGCGTTTGCAACAAATGTTGCAATTTTGCCATTATTTGTCACCATACGTAACATTTGTTGCAAACGCCATTAAAAAAAACTCGAATTTAAATACAAATTAAAAAAATGAACTCTTGAGTAAAATAACAACAATTTTGAGATAAATTTATGATAAGTCTATCATAATTCATCATAAATCAAGAGCAACATAAACTCTCCCTCTGTAGTGTACAACAAATAAAGTCGTTTTTCATTTTTTCATATCTTCGAACTAATGAGTGTTCGCGGCTCACTAAAAATGCTCTCAAAACGTCGGTTATTTATATTTTATTTTCTTTTTGTAAAGATAAGAACATGGATTAGCAATCTCCGGGTAAATTGCTTTTAAGAAAATCCTCTCGAGAAATTATTGTTGACTTGTAGGTAGAAGAAAAGAAAGTGTAAGGGCTCCTACAAACTTGTGTTTTATTTGGTCGACACAAATAAGGAAGCCTTGTTCGACGTTGTCACCCAAATAGCCAACTATCTATGAAATAGTTAACCAATCTTTTTAAAAGAAAGGGTGTATAAGTTAGTTGTAAATCTGTATGTGTGTATAAGTTTGTCTACGTTAACTAGCTTTGATTTCAACGAAATTTTATTTTTTTAATCCAAAGTGATCCCGATCTGAAAATGGGAAGACTGAACAAAACGATGTAAAACAAACTTTGCTTAGTTTAGGAATGGGTCCCAGTTTATTATTAATATTATCTCTTAGAACCGTCACTTGTTTCATGACGGAACATCCTCCTCTATAAATTAGTAAGTAATTTTTAAAACCAGTGTCTTTTGAATTATTACTTAAGTGACTATAAAAATACTTTTTTATGTCGATGAGAAGGTAAGCCAAGGGAATTTGGTAAAGAATTGGGTTATATGGACACTTCGCCACTGAGTACCTACTTATATTAAACTCAAAGCAAAGCCATTTTATTATAAATCCATCTATTTTATGTACATACTTATAAATACTTGAAAGAAAGCAACGTTCAGAAACATTGTGAAATGCAAAAGACAAGTCTGACGGCGGTTTTCCATTTTACAGTACGAGTAGAAAGCAGTTAGCGTTAGACAACATGAATGACATGCCGGTTGATGATATATTATTATTATAGAAATACATTTAAGTACTTATTTACTTTACGTTCAAACAATTTTACAAGGTATCTAAAAAAATATGTAAGCTAAATCCTTAGAATCTTTTTATAGTTTGATCTTTTCTAAGCTCGACAAAAAAGAGGGGCGATTATTCGGATGCTATAAGGATGAGGCGTGTAACTGTGTGTTTATGTATCTGTGTACAAGTTTGATGACATATGACATGTAGCTTCTAACTAGTATTATATTATCTGTGTTATAACTAAATGGATGGCCGGTTTTGTTGCGGTTTGTTTATTCGAAAGCTAAAGTGACAGATGGTTCTTAGCTAAAAATATATTCGTCGATGGTTATTAAATTTTTAATTTAGTAGTTGTAGGCAATTATTTTGATTCTTTTTCTTGTTAGAGGATCAGAACAGTATGTATCACACAATCACACAGCAATCAACGTGAAGGTTTTTGAAGGCCTATGGTAGATACCTATATAAACGTACCTAGGTATAAAATCAAGGCAAAATTATAATCCTCTTTTTGACAGCTATGTTCGGGTAAAAATGTCTTCTAAGTTCTAAATCGTGTACCTAATTGTTCATGAATGGCGCACACCGGCAGTGACCTTGGTGTCCCGGGCACTGCACTCCCCCCTCGCAGTATTGAGCTACATCTCCCCTCGCACCTCTGTGCACTTCCGAGCCCCGCCCGAGAGTGCAAGATTTTGTTGAAATATTGCGTTATTTGCGGCGTTCGTAACGGTTTGTTGCTTTACATAATAACCGTGAGTAATACTTAATATTCGAATCCTGGGTAGAGTAAAAAATATCATTCTAATATTACTTAGAAAGTGTTATATGAACGGCAATAGACTCGCTCGCCTATTACTTATGAGACTTGAACCACGGTAATATTATTATCTATGCATAAATATTGCCGTACAACATGGCATATTCAACTCTGTTTACACCTTAGTAAGGTAACAGGCATGAGCGTGTGATGTTAGTTGTATTACCCAATCAGTGGTTATGATAGCGTTTCCGTCTGGCAAAATTGTCACATATAATGTGCCTCTCTATTGTAAATCATATTTCTACCACATTATTAAAGTATATGGTGGAGAGGAGGGTTTAGTTACGGACTAAAATAGATCGCTTATTTTAGTCTACAGTTGACAGCTTTTAGGATAATGCTAACTGCCTGCATTATTAGTTTTGATCACAGATAATATAATACGTTTTGATGAACCATCGGTTGAAAACACACCTAAAACTACTTACTTAAGTAACTGTAGATGTGAAATAAAAAAATATTTACCACAAAAATTTTAATCAAAAATACAAGTTGGATTTGGACGAGATAACACGAATATAGTACCTATTTCGTAGGAAATTCTAATGAGCGTTCGTATTTTATTCAGTTTTTAATTGGAAATGGAGGGTGTTAGCTTGACGTCCCATAAAAATGTAGATTTATTCATGAATTTATTTAACACAATTTCGTAAATATTATGTAGTCTGCCTACTATATTCTAAATAAAAAATATGGTCTTCTGTTAGACGCCATGTAAATAACGAAACCTGTGAACCCAAACATTACCCAGCCTCATAGGTAGGACCATAGATAAATAACTTATTTATCTATGGTAGAAACGAAAGGGACATCCCCGTCTAAGCAATGATTTTCTAGTAGTATTTATCTCGATGCGTCAAAGCATTACAGGTTTGTATTACCAAAAACCTAAGAATACTGTCCCTTATTTTGAGTGAACTAACTCAACCTCTGACCTCAGCACAATAACCTAAGCGACCTGTTGGAAACAATAATTTTATAGTAACACCCAATGTTTTGATTCGTCCCACAACGGGGTACCGCGCAAAATAGCTACGTCACGTTTTTGCCGCCTGTTTTGAATTTGTAAGGTTCAGTCAACAGCTGATCGGGCAAGTTGCCATACCGAACCGCCCCCGCGCTCCTTGCGACGTTGCCGCTCTGCCTTGCCCGGTGAGCCAACTCTGCGAGGCGATCGACCGTCCCTCCCCTCCTTCACTCCACACATAAAGCACAATTTTCCCAACATTCTAGTGAAAATAGTTAATAGAACCTTTCTAGACTACATCCTTTTTGGCGGTGAAATTCTCTGAGCGTTATTCTGAGGGTTGGGCTCGGTATTAAGGTTAGCCGGCCGATCGTATAGTACTTTGTTGCTGCAGCTTTCTATTCCTGTCCCGAAGTTACTCTAATATATTACTTTACTGCTGTATCTAGATAAACCTAACCTTTTCCAATAATTTCAGCGGAGTTGATAACCTTTTTAGGAATTTTATGTGTGAATAGGAAATTCGAAATATGAATTAAACAAAGCCACAATAATGTTTATCATAAATAATGTAATATGATTTTTTTTAGATCTACGAGTATTGAAATGCGTCAGTACGTAGATTATAAAAACTTAAATAAAATTTCTTATCTAAAAAATTACAAGAAAATTTTGCATTAAAACACATTACAAACCCCGTTTATGGTATTCCTATCTTTTCCTCAAGGCATCTGAGACTTGACGTTATTAGGGGTGCGCCCCTTGGGAATGTTTAGCGGTTAAATTAAATTTAGAATACGTGGGCACATCAACATTATTATTTATTTTTGTTTTTGCCTACAGCTAGGTCGGAGTTGTTTTGTAGTCTCATAACTTTAGAGTTATGTAGGTACCAAGTTTTTTAACTTAATAACTATTAACTGACTTCAAAATGGAAAAGCCTATTAATGTGGATTTTTCACCATCCAAAAGGAGGTTCTTAATTCGAATCTCTTAAAAAGGTGAAGAGTTCGTTTGTTTGACTGGTTTGGTTAAACGCGCTTATATCATCCCTGATATTGCTCCGATTTGAAAAATTCTTGCACTGTTAGCCCATTTAGATTATCAAGGCTAATTTTTATTCCACAGCACATGCATGATATAAAACTTAGGTAACGCGGGCAAAACCGCAAGCGGAAACCTTGTATTCTTGTAAATTTGTCAAATATTATACAAAATTAAAATTATATTTACGTATTTGCTTGAAAGAGACGAGTTTACTCCAAAATGTAGTCACATTTAAATTTGGAATAAGTAGTTGTTTTTTGTTAAATTTATATGATTTTATTCATAAAATACAAATAACTCTCTTTAGTTAAAATGGACTTTGTCTCTTTATTAAAGACAAACGAATTATTAATTTAGCTATAATGAGCTTACATGACGTTTTCGGCCCACCGTACAACTAATTTTTTTTATTGCACTGTCTCTTTCAACTTGACGTTGGCAGAATCGCTGTCAAAGACGGTGGGCGCCAAATATAAAAAAAAATAAGTGATCATGAATAGGGATTTGATTATAAATAATAGGTACAACGTATTTAAAAACTGAACACACGTACACAACTACTGATGTACCTACATTTTATCGTTGATTAGTAGGGACCTACGAAATCGATAAAACCCTCCCACAACGCCACAACGCAATGTATGACGTAACTCCGGGGATGAGTGCCATCAACCTCTAAACTCATTTTGTGAGATAACCCGGTACATTGGTCTACATAACGTTACGTACGTTCCTAGCTGTTACTATGTAATATTGACGTGAAGTTTATTACGATTTGGTGTTTCTAGACCGTTGGAACTATCGAGAAACTTTCGTCAATTTATAGTATTGAATGAGCGCTTTACATATCAAGCTATACAGTTCCAGTATAAGATGATCTCGGATTGTATAAGATTTACGTACAACGAGAGATTAGCTTACACTGGACATGTCGCTTAATAGCTTCGGGTGCCCTGCCTATGAGTCCTCCTGTTTGCTCTTAATCTTTTTCTTCATATTTAAGAATAATTATATCTATTGAAATAAAACTATAGGTATCGTTTAATATCCCGATTTTTTATGTTTCTTTATAAAAAATACTTTAACCCTTTTTAGTGTCCCACAGTTAGACACGGAAGGACATCTTAAGAATTAACAGAGTTTCACGCTGGCTAAATAAAGGTTGGTGGATGTCACATGTCCTCGAATGATTAGTTCTTAGACATGCCGGTATGCTCACGATGTTTTCTCTTGCGATTTTGAGCAGCGGCGATGAAACAGTTCACACAGAGATATGCCGACGAACCCGCTACCCTAAATATCAAAGACAAGGCCAATACCACTACGCTAATTTATGAAAAAAAAAATTGATTTTATATTACCTCAGAATAGTTATTAGTGTTATTACGATCCTCAGAATATTGTATAATGCAAGATTGTATGACATCCCCTTTATTAACACTTAATAAATCTATCTATTAGCCAACAGATGTTTACAATTCCCACAAATTCATAATTAATTAGACATAGCACGTTGTGACCCCACGTTCCGCTTATTTTTGTATAACATCTTATCTGTAATAATTCCCTTCTCTTATTAAGAGGAAATTAATGTTACTGAGGAAAGAGGGCTCTCCGATTTACCTTACCTTCGGTAAGATACTTGCTTTTCACGCCGCAGGTCGTGGGTTCGATTCCCACCCGAGACAAACATTTGTTTAAATATGTCCGTTTGTCTTGTGTCTGGGTGTAATTATCTACATTTAAGTATGTATTTACAAAAGAACTAATCAACACCATTTGACGGGCCGGTGGCGTGGTCGGGTAAGATACTTGCTTGTTAAATAATTTGTTTTTTGTTATTTTATATTAGTATTATATGTATAGTATATACCAGTTATCTGGTTTCCATAACACAAGCTCTGCTTAGCTTGGGACCAGATGACCGTGTGTGTTAATGTCCCAAAAATATTATTATATTATTATTATTTTAGACTCTAACGGGGTTATCGTATTTGCTTGCTAGTGTTCTGAAAAAAAAATTATATTGTTACTTAACTACTATTCGTGAAAACCTATTATTGGCTTACTGTTGTTTTTTAGCTACTTTTTCAGTTTGTTACATAGCTGTTGGTTTTCCTTATCAAATAAATAATAAATAAAATTAAAACCAATAAATAATATTTAAGTGTATAAGAATAATTATTAATCTTGTTTTTTTCTCGACTTTAGACCATTTGCCTATAACAAGGTTACGGAAACTTATTAAAAGGCGTTGCCAATTTTTAGGTTTTTATTACTAATATTAAACGCTACGTATTATTATATTCCTATCTATTCTAGAAAGAGATAGCAGATAACATAGCAGCTCTTTGTTTGACAAAGATAAAGATATAAATAATACTCCTGTCAAAAACAGATAGAAGGGATGATGTCAGAGTGTAAAGACCTCTTCAAAGAGCTTAAAAATAATTGGAATAAATTTTTAAAAAGAAAAAGAGTTCTTATTCCATTCTTTACACACTTGTATAAACAATTACTTAGACAATTACCCCGTATTCATAAACGTATTTTAAGCTCATTATAGCCAAAATAGGTTTATAATTCGTTTGTCTTTGTCTGTCATCTTGATATTTATACTAGTAAGAAAGAGACAAAGTCCATTTTAACTAAAGAATCTTATATCTTAATTATGAATAAGGCCGTTAATTAATAGGCTGTTTCCTATTTATTAACGGCGAGCATGTACACAGGCAAGCTTAATTCAAATGTGAATTTTCTACCAACAAACCTAGAGAATCATTGTGGAATGGGTATGAGTGCACAATAAATAATTTGAAATACATGAATAAATGTGTTCTTTGCATCGAATATGACTTATTATATATTTACAAAAACAATAATACTTTAAAAAATTACGAACGTACTCCAATGTTTTAATAATATCTCAAAAGCTCCTCAGCCAATTTTTATAAAATGAAATTAACAAAACCCTTTGAAACAAAAATATCATCAAAACTGATTCATAATCGGCGTAGTTATGTATCACGTAAAACATACAGTCGCAATGAGTGCGTCCTCCTTTTTGAACTTGGTTAATTACAATTCCCATAAATTCATAATTAATAAGACATTGCACGGTGTCACCCCATGTTTCGCTAATTATAAATAAATAAATAAATAAATATTCTGGGACATTAACACACTGTCATCTGGTCCCAAGCTAAGCAGAGCTTGTGTTATGGATACCAGATAACTGGTATATACTATACATATAATACTTTTCTTTTGTAAATATATACTTATAATAGATATTTACACCCAGACTCGACACAAACACAAATGTTCATCACTAATGTTTGTCTCGGTTGGGAATCGAACCCACGACCTGCGGCGTGCAAAGCAAGTATCTTACCGACCACGCCACCGGCCCGTCAATCAATTATGTTTAAGTAATATCTTAATCTAACTAATATTATAAAGCTGAAGAGTTTGTTTGTTTGAACGCGCTAATCTCAGAAACTACTGGTCCGATTTAAAAAATTCTTACACTGTTGCCCACTTGTTGAGGAAGGCTAGAGGCTACTTTTTATCACACTGCTGGATATATAGTTCACGCGGGCGTAACCGCGGCGGAAAGCTAGTTGTCTATAATAATATTCTCCTCTTAATTAGGGAAAATTAATGTTACTGAGGGTAAGAGGGTTCTTGGTAATTACATATTGATTATTAATAAACATTTTTGTATGCCATACCTACCTATTCTTGTATTTTGTAGATCTGACGATAAAAAAGTATAGCTATGTTTGAAATGTGTAACTGTGCAAGTTTGTGGCATCGAAACTCATAAACCGATGACCGTGTGTGTTATTGTCCGAGAATATTATTAATATCAGAATATTATTATCACTAAACTCAAAACTATAATCAAGTACACACACGGCGACACATCAAGCTAAGTACCCATTATAAGTTGACCTCTCGTTGTATGAAAATCCTATACAATGCGAGATCAGCTTATACTGGCAATGTATAGCTTGGTGTGTAGCCTTGTGTAACTTAAAGTTCCCATTCCCACGTATAGCTATAACTCAAACCTTCGGACCACAGGTGGCGGTAACTGCCGAACTTGAAATGTTTGCCCACATACTACACTTACGTAGATCTGTTCAATAAAGTTGACGCCTGAGAACACCACGCTTAATTACGTAGATATTAAATTCCACGTAGATCTTTGCCTCTTTAAGGGCAGCCGGACAGGAGACGTACCTCCATTTTACAGAATAAATAAATAAAATAAAAATAAATAAATATTCTGGGACATTAACACACACGGTCATCTGGTCCCAAGCTAAGCAGAGCTTGTGTTATGGAAACCAGATAACTGGTATATACTATACATATAACACTTTTCTTTTGTAAATATATACTTATAATAGATATTTACACTCAGACTCGTCACAAACACAAATGTTCGTCACTAATGTTTGTCTCGGGTGGGAATCGAACCCACGACCTGCGACGTGAAAAGCAAGTATCTTACCGACCACGCCACCGGCCCGTCAATAGATATACTTAAACCCTTTTTAGTGTCCTACTGCTGGAAACGAGTCTTCTTCCAACTATATAAGGTAAGTATATTACGAGTTGAGAGAGTTTGAGCCTTAATCCACACACGCTGGGCAAGTGCGGGTTGGTGGATGTCACATGTCCTCAAATGATTAGTTCCTAGTGATGCTAGTTTTCTCACGATATTTTCCTGACTGAAGGGAAGAGGACAATCTAACTTTCCAACTCCTCTTATCTTTCTGAATAAACTCGTGCAGGATCCAAGATAGTTTAGGTGTCCCGGGACTTGGTCACGAGATTCGATGGCCGCTGTCGATCCCAGCCTACATGAGAAGCAGTCGCGGGATTGTGGTGGTGAATTAAGTAGAAACAAGTTTTAGAGACTGTCTATAGAATTAGAAACTCAGAACTTTTAGAAAGTATTAAATTTTATATTTCATGTTTATTATTAGCTAGCGACCCGCCCCAGCTTCGCACGGTTGCAATGTGTTATAACCTTCCTCCGGAATCACTCTATCTATTAAAAAAAACCGCATCAAAATCCGTTGCGTAGTTTTAAAGATCTAAGCATACATATGGATATAGGGACAGAAAAAGCGACTTTGTTTTATACTATGTAGTGATATCCATCTGATTTAAAGCTTCTAATGCGCACAGCACACGGCTGCTACGCATGCTCCCATAGATTTATCATACTCCAGTCATAGAAGCATGTCGATGACACGACCCCAAAAGATTTTCCTTTACCAATAAATCAACAATCAATCAGGTGACAATCAACTGGTAATTATTTACTGGTAATTAAATGGTGGTAGGCTTCGGCCGTGATTAGTGACCACCCATCAAACAAAACCGCACCGCCAAGCGGCCTTGCCGTGTTCCGGAGCGATGTCTGGTGATACCATGCAGTGAGGGTGGGTCGAAATTGTTGCTCCTTTATGGTTTCAACCTTATGGAGCCTCATTTCGTGCTATACGCGGCTACTGAAGTTTTCATTTCAAAAAGTATTCTACGAATAACGAACGCGTATTATGCCTTGATTTTTTTTTCGAGGGGAAACCTTTTATAGGTTCCACTGCACTAGGGCGTGACACAGTGGGTATGTGACACTCCGAAGAAGTTTACTCACCAAAACCCGCCGGTGTTCCTCTATCAACCCGGGACGGGCCGGTGGCGTGCTCGGTAAGATACTTGCTTTTCACGGTTCAGGTCGTGGGTTCGATTCCCACCCGAGACAAATATTATTGCTACACATTTGTTTGTATCGAGTCTGGGTGTAAATATCTAAAGTACCTATATATTTACAAAAGAAAAGTTTTATATGACCTATAGTATATACCAGTTATTTGGTTTCCATAACACAAGCCCAACTTAGCTTGGGACCAGATGACCGTGCGTGTTAATGTCCCAGAATATTTAACCCACTTGCTAGGCCGCGGTATCGGTTTCGCATTACCCGGACGACCGGCGAGTGGTATGGTGGGTCACGTGCATGAAAGGGAAATGTCCAATAACATCCCCTTCCTCGAAGTAACGAACGGATATGCCAACTCTTTCAACTTATTGCAAACTAGCGGACCCGCCCTAGCCGACTAGCCGTCCTGCCCGGTAAAGCAGTACCACCTACCGGGTCCGAAAATAAATTACGACTGATGCTTAGATCTATAGAATATAGATACTTATAAGATTCCATAAAAATCGGTCAAGCCGTCTCGAAGAAGATTGTTTTTTTTTAATTTTTCTCGGCGTCAGAACCATCCTCGCACTGCAAGGAATATTCTAAAAAAAGAATTAGTGAAATCGGTCCAGCCGTTCACTCGTGATGGCGTGACCAAGGGAAATAGGTATTCATTTTTATATAATAATATGCCCATAGATTAAGATGTTGCGTGCAATTAAACTTCAGATTTGAAGACGCCACCATAACTGAACTTATCTCCAGTAAATACCTAATTACAAATGCAAGACGTGTCGCAGTTTTGACGTATAAATAGCTACTCGATACACGAACAGAATTGTTAATGTCACCGCTAAAAGAATTGTAATCAGTTCGACAGAATTCTTTCGCTGTGAGGTCTTGAACTTGTCAAGGACTTTGGATGCCTGTTTATGTCGTCAAGGGAAAGGAGGTGTTTACTTCAATTCTGGGCACGGGTCTTCTCTCAACTATCTTATGAGTAGAGAGTTTAGGCTTTAATCCAAACACGCTGGCGAAGTGCGGATTGGTGGATATGACATGTCCTTGAAGGATAAATTCTTGGACATGCCGGTTTTCCCATAGAAATATATTTCCCATAGAAACAAGTAAATCCAGAAACAGTGGTTATAATAATAATAATAATAACCATTCATTTCAGGCAACAAGGCCCATATAACAAATACAATATTAAATTTCATCTAATCCAAATACTATAAATAGTTTTAAAAATATTAATCTTATTGGAGTCTCCTTTCCAGCTGTACTGCCTGTAGTAGGAGACTGCTCTTTCATACAGACTTACGGCACCTTACGGCCTAATTCATAAAACTTATATTTAACACATGAAAAACCGGCCAAGAGCGTCTCATGCCGCTCTGTGTACGACTCCGTAGTTGTTCGTCCATTTCCCTACTTCTTTTTCTACTTAGTAACCAAACCATAATCTATCTCTGTGCGAAATTGCATCCAATTAGACGGGCCGGTGGCATGGTCGGTAAGATACTTGCTTTCGATTCCCACCCGAGACAAACATTTGTTTAAATATCTCTGTCTTGTGTCTGGGTGTAAATTATCTATATTTATGTATGTATTTACAAAAGAAAAGTATTATATGTAGTATATTACCAGTTATCTGTTTTCTATAGTACAAGCTCTGCTTAGTTTGGGATCAGATGGCCGTGTGTGTTAATGTCCCACTATAAAAAAAATCCGTCCAATAGTTTTAGCGTAAAAGAGTAACAAACATACATCCATACAATCTTACAAACTTTCGCGTTTATAATAAGTAGGTTTATAGAAAGTTTACGATAAACGAAGGGACCTTTTGTGATACAACATCCAGCACAATCTGCATTTGAATCTAAGCTCTTCAACTTCGTTTGCTTGAGTTTATAATACAAGCACGATACAATCGCCAGGCAGGAGCAATGACCGAGCTCACAGAACAAGCGACCAGACTTTGCTTTGCACGTGCGATTTTGTCAAACACAAACTTCAGTCTAAACTGTGCTATCCTGGTCTACAGGATTAGCAGTGCTGGTATTGTCAGGCCGGTGGCGTGGTCGGTAAGATAGCTTTTCACGCCGCAGGTCGTGGGTTCGATTCCCACCAAATTCCGACATTTGTGTGATGACTGTTTGTCTTGTGTCTGGGTGTAATTATCTATATGTAAGTATGTATTTACAAAAGAAAAGTATTATATGTAGTATATTACCAGTTATCTGGTTTCCATAGTACAAGCTCTGCTTAGTTGGGGATCAGATGGCGGTGTGTGATATTATTGTGTTGGTGGATTTAGTCCCAGAGTAATATAAACAGTGCTGCTAATGCAATATCACTTCAACCCTTTTTAATGTCCCACGGTTGGGTACGGGTCTCCTCCCATCTTACGAGTAGAGAGAGTTTAGGCCTTAATCTGCACACTCTGGCCAAGTTCAGGGTTGGTGGATGTCACATGTCGTCGAATGACTAGTTTTTGGACATGCCGGTTTTTTCGCGGTGGTTTCCATCACCGATATTGAACAAAGGCGATGAAACAATTCACACAAAGATCCATCCACATAAAAATAAAAAACACAAAGATCCATCCACATAAAAATAAAAAAACACAAAGATCCATCTACATAAAAATAAAAAACAAGTATTTATTAAAATATGTTTTAGAATATTTTCTCAAAGTTTCCCCACTGGTTTAGATCTCTTGTATAATAGGTGGCAATATGTAAAACTTGGACAATTTCAATACTCTGTGAGGAAGCGACTTAGTGAGAAAACATGATAATCTCATAAGGGAGCATTGACTTAGCACTTCACACGTCACGTCCTGATCCCATTGTTGCTCAATCGTTCTATGGGAAGATGACGTCACTGATATAGAGCGGAATCCATAAATTGAAAATGTAAAGCAGTTTCCAAGATTCCCATAATCTTGTGTAGACATAAGAGTTCGTGTAGCTGCATTTGATTTGATTTGAGTATTAAGGTATAACGAATTAAAGTTATAGAGTGGAATTGCGCTACGTTATATAGAGTTATGAAACTTACCTAGGCGTGACATCATTGAATTTCGTTTTGACGTATCGCCGTAATCTTTATTATAGGAATTATACAAAAATATACGATTATTATTATTATTTTTAATTTATGATGACAAAAAATATTTTCGCCATCCCTAATAAAATTGAATTAAATCTTGATAATTAGAAAGAAAAGAAATAAATTATTATTTGATAAAAACAGGACACACAGAATCAAATAAAAGAAACATAAATAAAAATACATAAATAAAAACAGCTAAAAAATATAACAAAAAGACAAAGAGTAAATGTGACCATCTGCATCAGTGTCAAACATGGACATTGCTCAGTAAACGCTGTGAGTACCTACTAGAGGCAACACTGATTTTCAGCAATGTCCATATTCCCACAGGGTGACGACAGGGCGCCAAGGTTGCTAAAAAACCAAACCTGCCTCTTTTAGAATGTAGAATAATTTTATCATAACGATTCATAGCTCCCACTTACTAGTCGAGTTAAATTAAACTGGGCTAAGGCTAGAACATTTATCACTAATCATTATTTATTAGAGACCAGCCGTTTGTATAATGTATGGGCAAAGTGGGGATTAATTTAAATGGTTTTGATATAACTAGAGAAATCGAGGTACCTACGCAACTTTTGTGAACAACTATAGCCTTAATTTTGATTAGGTAAACATTTATTGAAATAAAACTAATTTAAAGCGGATTTTATCGCGGTTTAATTGAGATTTTTATATCCCGAAGTCTGAAAAGACTAAAATGTCGGGATATAAAAATCTCAATAGAACCGCGATTTATTTATTTATTTTATTTATTTATTTAGTTTACAATAAAAACGGCAAAGCGCCAATTACAATAAAATCTGTTATAAAGTAGTTTCATTTCAATTTGTGATATTCGCTTACATCTAAGAATACTAGGTATACAATAATGTTGTTGTTATTATTATTATTTGTATGTCTTTGGTATACGAGTATCTCGGAGCTATGGAGCTTCGGACTTTTGGAAGGCGTGCGTGGGGTCGAAGCCAACACGTCAAGGCCTCCCCTAACACCTTCCAAGCATCGCAATTTTGAGCCACCACCATCCAACAATGTATGAAATAACCACATTTATTACTTATTGTTATTATAGCTATAAAACTCAGCCATACCATCAAATAATACAGGGTTGTTATGTTATTTTTACACCCAGACTCGAAATAAACAGACTATACGTTCAACACATAAATATGTCTGGTGGGAATCCAACCCAAGATCTGCGACGTGAAAAGCAAGCATCTTACCACCCCGCCGCGCCATGCCACCAGCGACGCAGCCCGTCAAATTAATTATCCAATAAAAAAAGCCAGAGATCGCGTTTCAAATTACGAGGTGAAATATTACGAACGCGAATTGTGTTAATCTCCAAGAAACAAATAATATTTCATTTCATTACATAACATTTTGAGAGAAAACTTCCAAGAAACCTGACAAATTCACAATACAAATAACAGGGGGACTTATAAAAGGTTCGCAAAACAAAAATCACTTTGTGTAATGGATATTTACTTGATTACATTTCAATTTGAGGAAAAACAAAATTGAAAACTAAATATTGCTTTAACTGCGACGTAGGCTTGACTTACCCTTGTTAATTCTACTAATATTACGAATGCGAAATTTGATGAGGGTACTTTTTATAGCAATAGAAGAAGAAAAAGAAAGAAAGAAAGAAACATTTATTTGACACAGACAGGACACACAAAATCAAAATGATAAAAAAAAACACATAGAAAGAGAAGAAAAAAAAAACACAAATGGAAAAATAAAATAAAAAAACAAAGAGTAGGTGTAATATTTGTTCCCTAGGGAAAAATACACTATTTTTATAAACACCCGCCTAATGTTTCGGTCGCATCTGCGTGTAGGTATTGTCACAAAGCTATTATCGACTATGGTCGCGAACGATGGAGTGGAACGATGTAATGGTACTAAAATTCCTCGATAATAATTTAGCTGAGCCCATCACACTAATATAGGACCCAAAAGAAAGGTTTTACTTAATTGTTAGCACATAGAAATCGTGATCCATAGTTGAAACGTTTTAAAATGATTTCAGACATCTTGGATTATTGCACGAGTATTGCAAAATATCGAAGTCGCTAATATGACCACAGATTATATCGCGATAACATTTTATTGTCAAAATGTACGAAGCGGCGGCACGCATTACTTCGGGATGATATTCGCATGTGCGGCCTAAGCATTAGAAGAATTTTCGAGGCCTCTACTATCGCAATCCATCCAACCACTTAGAATAATATTAATAATAACAGTCATCTGATCCCAAACTAAGCAGAGTTTGTACTATGGAAACCAGATAACTGGTAATATACTACATATAATACTTTTATTTTGTAAATAAATACTTAAATATAGATAATTACACCCAGACTCAAGACAAACAGACGTGTTCATCACACGAATGTCTGAATCGGTGGGAATCGAACCTACGACCTGTGGCGTGAAAAGCAAGTATCTTACCGACCACGCACCGGCCCGTCAAAGAAGAAGATACGGGGATATAAATAAATTTACAATCATAAAAGCAAGATACTCCTTCCTTGGCCATCGGGTAAAAAAGATTTGTTACCAAAGCTACATTGAAAACAGTTTATTACAGACGGGCGCCAATAGCTATACCCACACCCTAGTTTATGCAAATTTCTGATAAACAAAGCGAAGCCAAAATGCTAATATTAATTGAACAAGACTTGCTCACTGATTACACAAAATCTTTATCTCCACTGACGTAACAATGACGTCAGTGATCACGTAAACTGACGTCAATTTCCAGCCTTCTCGGCGTATTAATGTTATACTATAGATATTTTCGCTACAACTGTAATATATACAATCGAAAATAGGATTATAGGAATCGTTTTAAGCTGTCTAATTCACGTAATTTCTTGACGCGCCCCGATCGAGTTGCGGTGCAATTGACATCATTTTACGTTTTAGTGCAAAATGGTACCTATTCTTGTGATTGTCATACAAATAACATACACGCTAAAGCGCTCGCGTGACGCGAACTTGACGCGAGCGTATCTGACAGCGGTTGTCAAAATATACGAGAATACGAAAAGGGCTGTTTTGACCGAAACTTAACTGCAACTGCACTGCAACTGAACTTATTTAATTTCGTGAATTAACACAGGAAGTGTGTTTGGGTGACAAGCGAAAATGGTACTCAACGACGTCACTACGTTTTTCAGAAAAATCTCATGTGCCCCAAGAACAGTTTAGTCGTCCGGCAACACCCTGAATCGAGGTTCATCCTCACATTGGGAGCCCT
Organism: Meganola albula; assembly: GCA_936450015.1. NCBI lineage: Eukaryota > Metazoa > Arthropoda > Insecta > Lepidoptera > Nolidae > Meganola > Meganola albula. Next base: position 1,555,045 of record OW388155.1, on the reverse strand, counting down.
CCTACCAATTATCAATTACACACGGCTATACATGAAGCAATATATTTCCAGTATAAGCTGTCCTCTCGTTGTACAGATATCCTATACTATGCGTTTCAAATAATAATTGGACTGGAAATCCGCCATCTTGGATTGGAATGCGCAACAACTTCACATTTTTCAGTACGGTACCATCTCGGCTATTGGTTCCCTACGGGTTTCGAGGTCTGATGTCAGTCGCTCGTATAATTCTGGTAGCTAGACGCATCAGGTTAGACTGGGACTTGATCCCAATAGAAATGAAAAAAGAAAAATGGGAAAGGATAACAACTCTATTATTAAAAGTAAAAAAAAACCTGTTTAAGTCCAATTAAAACTAGCACAAAGAAGCAATAGTAGCAAATTGGTTAATTGCTAAAACGCTACATAATTGCACTTAATACTTGTAAATGGCAACTAATTGAGAGAAACGAACGTACTTGATACTTTCTAGAATAAATTAGTGTAAATTTTAATGTTAATGTGCTCAAGTTTAGGTCTTTTTGTAAAAATAATGTTGTATTCGAAATAAAGTACATTTTAGCTCAGATTTTGAGAGCCCAAAACATACATTTTGTGTGTTTAAACATCTCTGTTTGCCTTGAGTCTGAGTGTATTTACAAAAGAACATTAGTATTATGTAGTATAAGTTATCAAGTTTTGATATTATGACCCCTAGTTTCCACTAGCGAAACATTCACTAGAAAACATGTAGCAAGCTCTGTCTATCTCTATCACACAGGGATGAGTAGAAAGAGATAAGCCTGTGCTTGTATCATGTTTTGTTGTACAGTGCAAACGCCAAGTTAGCTCTGTTTAGTTGGGGATCAGATGGCTGTGTAAGTAGAATGTCTCAGGGACCAGGTTATCAACGGTCTTATTCATAAAAATCTTATAAGACTCTTTAGTTAAAATGGACTTTGTCTCTTTCTTACTAGTACAAATGTCAAGATGGCAAACAAAGACAACAAAATTATAAATGTATTTAGCTATAATGAGCTTTTAAGACGTTTATGAATGCGGGGGTAAGACTAGAAGTCTAAATGACTGGCGAAACGGAGACCGTAGTGTGTTTTGCGATTTCGACGGATACGCTTAGCACAAAGACTATGAGCGTGAACGCACTACCCGTTAACCAGAAAGCGATGTACCGCACGCGGCTGACCGTACTTCGATTTTTTAATGAAACCGCAAGATCTCAACGCACTGACATGCGTCTGGCCGTATTTAGTCAACCGATAATGTTTTCAGACTTTCAATAGGAGTATTATTTTGTCAGATATTGGTGTTTAAGTTTACTGAACAGGTAATTCACGTAGTTTCTTGACGCACCGATCAAGTTGCGTTGCAGTTGCAATTAGGTTTACGTCTTAGTGCAAAAAGTACCTATTCTTGTAACTGTCATATACTATTAACCTTAAATCTAAAGCGCTCGCGTGACGCGAACTTGACGCGAGCGTATCTGACAGCGGTTGTCAAACTACGAGAGTACGAAAAGGGCTGTCTTGATTAGCAACTGGACTGAGGAGACTGATTCTAAGTGCACGGTGAGCATCTTCAATTTCTATGCACAGTGTGCTGCTGATGTTTTATCGCCCAGTAGGTACTGAGTATAAATTAAGTTTTGATAGGTAATTGAGGACATGACAGGACATAACCGATTAATTTGCTATAGGTATATCTATATAATACTAACATAGTTTATTAGATCATTTTTAGCACCACCAACACTATGCATCCCATTCCGAAATTAAGAATTTCTTTATTATTTCCAGAACTATATCTAAGTTTATACATATAAACTGCGCATATATTAACACGTTACAGTCGTTTTAACTATCGGTTATGTGTTAATGACACCTCTACTTAAGTGTAACAGACTAACGGTTTAACTACTTAAGCCTTGGTCACACCAAACGCGTATTTTGTAAAACAGTGTAAGTAATTAGCGGTTTTGTCGCGTGAACTACCTACCAGTGACGAAGAGTCCATACAGGCCGATTTCCATCAGTTTCCTTTTAGGAAATGGTCAATATCACACGTATTTAATAATATATAATGTAACGCCAAAAAGTTTTAAATAGCAACAAAAATAAGTATAGCATCAAGTGTAAGAACGATCGGTGACGGTACTAAAGAGATATTATTTTCCTAAGTAAGAATTTTTTGCTTCGGCTTTCCTTTTTCAGACTTCCACCCTTCACCACTGCTACCTATCTACTTTTGTTTGACAAAAATGTCTGTAACCACTCTAGAGGAACACTGGATAAAGCTCGTAGAATAAGTTAATGATTTTGTCTAATAGAATTAATTAAATTTTTAAAGAGGCAGGGCACAGTAGTGAAATGAAATGAAATTTGCTTCAATTTCAGACTTTCTAAAGATAAAGATAATTTATTTGTCATTAAACATGCGTATGTCAGGCATGCAAGGTGGTCGTCATGTTTTGCCTGCTAAGGCGTACAATTTCAAAAAGTCATTATATAAATTTTTAATAGATAAGTGCTATTATTCCATTACTGAGTTTTTAAATGACAAAGATGACCGAGTCGCGACTTATTAATATAAACTGTTAAAGGTATTTACTAACAATTCATAATTTTACTATCATAATAATTCTTTTTGACATATACATTTTGTAATTTAATTTATTCTATTTGTAATTTAATTTAATTTTGTACGCCCGTTACCTATAGGCAAAACATAGAGTTATTTAAAACATTTATGATCATCTGCTATTGTACTTACCTATGTTTACAAAATAAACTTTGATTTGATTTGATTTGATTTAATTTTAAGACAAATTTTAATAATAATAACCCATTTCTTGTCGTAATTTTACACTGTTTTTGTGGGATACAAAAATTACGTGATACCTATTTGCTGACACCCAATCCATCCCCCAACCAAAACTGTGTGAGATTTGGTTCGGTCCCCTTCTCCGTTAAACACCTCTCCTAATAAATGGACGCCCCCTAAGACAGCCAAGACTCTGGTGCTGCAAGTGTTAGTATGCTTGTTTGCCAACGTTAGTATTAAAATTATGAAGTGAAATGAAGATACAACACTGTCAATGTCAAGAGTTTATAGAGGAAGCGATTTTTCATTAAAACAATTTTTTTTCTTAATATAACTCAGTACATGTCTAAGACTTTCCCGCGTTAGGTGTGACCTAGGGTTATAGGACAAACTAGAACGGACTAGTACTAAATTGGATACTACCCATTAATAGTCTAAAGGATATGCTTTAAGCCTTGATATACTTCTAGTCGTGACGCCTACTTGCAGAATACTGATAATTTTCTAGCACACTGATTTATTTATTTATTTATGTTCTCAAACAAGGAATACACATTACATTACAAGAAATAAAGAAATATAGGAATCAAGATCTTGTGCTCCCTCAATTAAAGGAGAACACAGTATGCACAAAGCAATGATCCTAGTAATTTATTAAAATTAATTAATTTATTTATTTCTACTCCATTTAAGATATTTAGTAGTTAATAAAATTTATTAAATACGAGTACAATTTATACACATAGAAAACCGTATAATTTTATTATGTTTCTCAAATCGGCGCGGGAGCTATTTATTAACAATAATAATAATAATATGTGACATTAACACGCACGGTCATCTGGTCCTATACTAAGCAGAGCTTGTGTCATGGAAACCAGATAACTGATATATACATTAAACTACTATTCTTTTGTAAATATATACATATTTTTAATAGATAATTATACCCCAACTCTAGACTAACAGACGTGTTCATCACAAAATTGTCTGTGTCAGATAGGAATGGAACCCACAACCTGTGGCGTGATCACGCCACGGGCCCGCAAATTCTGTGAAAATTTCGGTTAAATTTACGGTTAATAAGATAGAACCCATTGACAAACAGATGAACAGTGGAGACTTGGTAATAGGTTCCTTCCTATTGGCACTTGGCATCACTTGGCACTCTTTGGATACGGAACATTTTACAAATCTAATTCATGGACTATTAAATAGCGGCGAGGCACAAAAAATCTAATTTAAATTATTTCGAAATAAAATTCGATACAAAAAAAAAGAATTTTGCGAATCAATCAATATTTGACGGACTTATGTCAGAACAAACAAATAATATAAATATCCGAGTTTACAAATAATTTTGAAGTATGTTCATAAAATCAAAATTTAACTAAATAACAGAGCTAGTAATAAAATACAATGTAATAATTAAAGTATCAGCTGGCATTGCATTAAAAAAACAGTTTCTCTCATATATTTTATTATTATCTCTTAATTTTATCAAATAAATCTAATTTCAAATGCTGATTAGCCCTAAATCTTAATAATTCATTAACAAACACACAGATATACAACAGACGCCTTTGAATTCCGGCCATACATCTTGTCAAATAAAAAAAAAAATACATATATTGTACAAGTATCAAGACAGTCATATCTGACTTTGATTGTTGTCGTAAATTGAAATGAAAAACATGTTATCTACTACAACATAAAAGATACTTACTGTAAATGCTGAGGCATAGTCAAATATAACAGTACTAGCTTCCGACCCCGGCTTCGCCCGCGAAATTGATCTCACTAATCTTGTTTCTCCATACAAACTTTGGAACCCCGTTTCACCCCCTTAAAGGGTGAGTTTTGAAAAATCCTTTCTTAGTGCACCCCTAGACCCCATAAGGAACCTATGTGCCAAATTTGGAGTCTTCAGACCCAGCGGTTTGGGCTCTGCGTTGATATGTCAGTCAGTCAGTCAGTTTCTTCTTTTATATATTTAGATATGATTACTAAAGTATACTGTTTTATTATTATATGTATTTGAAGAGAGCCTGAAGATCTTTAATACAGGTTTCGACCTAGTTCAGACTCCAGACTCTCACAAGGAGCACTTTATAATTATGTACACAGCTTGTAAACTATCATACTATATATATTTCTTGTGTGCGTGTGTATGTGACTGAACTCCTCCTAAACGACTGGACCGATTTTGATGAAATTTTTTGTGTGTGTTCTAGGGGATCTGGGAATGGTTTAGATTCACAATTTTGCGCGGTACGAAGTTCGCTGGGGCAGCTAGTATTTTGTTAAATTTCTTTGTGACAAGTATTATTATTTGTGATATACAAGTATTATTATTATTTCTAATATAACCAAGACTCTCGAACGATCATTTGAATTTTTCAGAGTAGCCCTGCTTTCGATCCCGAATTTCACCCAGAAGCAACTTTTGTTCTGTTTTTCGGATCCGTTGATCCCGAAACTGTTAGTTCGGAAGTAAGAGCGTGAATAGTGTAGCGGGTGACCGGAAACGGCCAGCCGCATCATTCAACTGGGTTGGCCTCCCGCAATTTTTAAACCTCACTTTTTCTCTATGCTGTTTGCCAATCTTGGAGTGGACAATCTAACAATATAAAGTTCGTTCTAACTTTCCAATTCTCTTTCTGATTAAATTCGTGCGGGATCCAAGACAGTTTAGGTGTTCCGGGGCTGAACCGGGCCCAAATCCCGAGTCTTTTCACGCCGCCGTTGTTCCTGGCTAACAGAAGTAGAAGTAGCGGGATTCCGGGGCGCCTACATCATTGAACCTAACCTACCCAGTTAAGTTTTCCTTTTTTGTTCGTATTGTTCTCTTAAGCGGATAAGCGTATTAAAAACTCCACAAAAGATATCCCGTTGCAACTTTCCAGCATAACAATGGCATGAATAGATAACATACATACATAAATACATATTCCATAGACTATATTGTATATTGTATACGTCATTGTGTGGCACTGTTGTAGGACTGGCTGGTTTGTTTGTAGCTAGATTATTTGATTTGGTTATATTTTTTTTAACTTTATGTGTATAAGCCCAGGCATGGGCCTGGCAGCCATTCAATAATTAGGCAAGAAACATGTATCAAATACGGTTTTCTTTCATTCGAGATGTGGTTTCCTTTCAAATTTTCATTAAATGACCTATATTTTTTTATTCTTCGATAGGCTGGCGCTTGACTACAACTTGTCTGATTAAGCAATGATGTAGTCTACGATGGAACGCGCCAGCCCAGTGTACCGATTCACTCGTGATTACGAATGATTATCGGTGAGAAGGCGGCAGTGGAATGAGCCTCCTTAAGGTTAGAAACCTTAAAGGAGCAACAATTCCGACCCACCCTCTCTGCATGGTGTCACCAGACATCACATCGGAACACGGCAAAGCCGCTTGGCGGTGCGGCTTTGTCTGGTGGTTGGTCACTAACCACGGCCGAAGCCTACCACCAGTTAATTGTCACCTGATTTGAAGGTTTACACCCACAGACGAAGGTGACTCAGTCCCCAATAATTTGCTCCAAGTTTTCTTACATCTTCTTTCTGCTAGGTTGGTTCATGTACTAACGAACTTTAGTTAAAATAGAATAGAATAGAATAACTAACGTTACGAAGTAAACACTGAACGCTTAAGCTCTAAGTGACCTTTTGTGCAATTCATAAATATTCATAGTTGCAAAGGTCGGTTAAAGGGCGTTCCTATGTTTATATTAAGTACTTACTTGTAGTTACTGAGTACTACTTTATTATTTATTACTTCAAATTACTATTAAACAGCAGTGTCGCGGTATCGGCCTCGGTTTAAATACATATAAGGTCGCAGGCTCGGCCGGGGATCGCGTCTGCGACCTTATATATAACCTGGCTAGGATGCGAGAAGGAACACCCAGGGGTTTTTAGTTCGGATAACTAGTATGGAGTCCAACATCCCCAAATCTTTATGGATCCCCCGCTCGGTAAAAAAAAAAAACGGCTCAATCCCCGGCCGTGCCCACACATTTGTATGTATCGTTAATATGTGTGAATCTGAACTTCATCTTTGAGGATATGTGAAATCCATCAACCCGCAATTGGCCAGTGTATGTGGATTCACGTTAGTAATTCACAACTCGTAAGATAGTTGACAGAAGACCTGTGCCCAGCAGTTGGACACTAAAAGGGTTGCAGTGAAGGTAACCGATAATCATTCGTAATCACGAGTGAATCGGTATACTGGGCTGGCGCGTTCTATCGTCGTCTATATCATTGCTTAACATCAGGCAAGTTGTAGTCAAGCGCCAGCCTATCGAAGAATAAAACAAAATTGTATAGTTCTTGATTTAGTTTAGTGTTGAGATTGTATTCTTGTCCAAATGTATAAAAAACCTATTAATAATAATAATAATACTCTAGGACATTAACACACACGGTCATCTGATCCCAAGCGAAGCACAGTTTGTGTTATGGCAATCAGGTAATTGATATTTATACTTAAATGTATTACTTTTACTTTATGTATTACTTTAAAGGCGAGTCTACATAAAAATAGTCCAATTTATTTTCCTACCGTGCAGTGAATGACTGGCAACTACTGAGAAACACTGCCAAAAAACTCAGTAGGCTTTTTTTTATTTTAAATGAAGTACTTATATCTATTACATTTTGTTTATTTAGTGTGTTGAATTAGAGCGACTTAATCCCAAGCGTTTTTATCCGTTAGATAGTCTGTAAATACATAGCTCCCTACATCACTTCACTTCAACCCTTTTTAGTGTCTCACTGCTGGGCACGGGTCTTCTCTCAACTATCTTATGAGTTGAGAGAGTTTAGGCCTTAATCCACACACGCTGGCCAAATACGGGTTGGTGGATGTCACATGTCCTCGAATGATTAGTTCTTAGACATGCCGGTTTCCTCACGATGTTTTCCTTCACCGATATTGAGCAGCGGAGATGAAACAATTCACACAAAGATGCGTGGGCACGACTGGGATTCGAACCCGCGACCTTATATTTCTAAGGCGAGGCTCGTACCACTGCGCCACCGCTGCTCTACATATTTTATATAAATTACACCCAGACACAGAACAAAGAATCATGTTCAACACATAAAGATTTGTCCTAGGTGGGGATCGAACCTACGGCCTCCAATATAGCAGTCAGGGTCACTAACCACCATAACAACAGTAGTAAATAAATGTCCTTTTGAAATACATTTTTACGATCCGGTATTGAAGAAAAAAGCATACAGACCTCCTTTCATGTACAGCTCAATGAGAAATTTAAAAACATTTTGAAAGGAAAATTGCTCGGTTTAACAAGTTTTGTGGCTTCTTATTCCGCGTTTTTCCTTTAGATATAAAAGGTCCCCTTTTAAAAAATCAAAATTTTATTTAGACAAATTGTACGAGTTTGATGTTTTTTTTATACTTAAGTATTACTAAGCTGGTAAAGCAAACAGCCTACCTAGTAACAGGTCCCTGTTGCCTTTGAACCTTTGAAACACCAGAGGCAACCCTCGCGCGTTCTGCTTGGCGACCCTTCAGAAACCTTTGAACGTACACCTACTTTGAAGTTCACAAGTTTACTGTGAAACTTAGAAAACTAACTACCACTTTAGTAAACACCCACCAGACAAAGCCGCATCGCCAAATGACCTTGCCGTGAGCCGGTGCGATGTCTGGTGACACCATGCAGAGAGGGTGGGTCAAAATTGTTGATACTTTTTGGTTTTTAAACATATAGAGCCTTCTTTTCACTGCCACCTTCTCACCGAAATTAGGTGCAGGCGCGCTCCATCGTAGACTACATCATTGCTTAACGTCAGGCAAGTTGTAGTCAAGCGCAGGCCAAAGTTCTATGTTAATATGAAACACCGACATCACGCACCGCACCGAAACGCGGCAAGGCCGTTTAGCGGTGCGGCTTTGTCTGGTGGGTGGTCACTAACTAGGACCGATGTCTACCACCAGTTAAGAACGTAGTCATTTATTAGTTTTAGATTTTATTATTATTATTAATATCACTAACATAAAAAAAATAAGGATTTTTTTTCAAAATCTTACTAAACAGTGAATTTTTTTTTTAACTAATATTGTCATTAGCCGGTGTATATCCTTTACGTTCAATTTTTTTTTATACACGTTTGACTGAGTAATGATTGTAAAAGTAGAGGCAACATAAATGATGTAGTGAATATTTAAAGCTGTCACCACAGCACGAAAACGTCATTAAGTATATGACAGAACGCTAAAACGTGCGGATGTCAACACAGATTGCTGTGTAAACCATGAACTAATCGTGGATTTCTTTAAGTCATTGACCAGTTAAGCTAGTAGCTTCCGCTCATGACTTTCCGTGTATTTTGCTTGATTAAAAATTAGCCAAGATAATAAAAAGGTAATTAACATTATGGCTTTGAAATAAAACTACTTTTTAACGGATTTTATCGCGGTTTATTTTAGATTTTAGATCCCGACGTTTCAAAGTCTTTTTTAGATTTCATGTTCACGGGTGGACTGAGGTATTTGACGTCCAAAAATATTAATCACAATTATTACTTGTGATATTCGCGTAAATCTAAGACAATACAGAATTATGGCTGTTATTCGAATTCCAGGTTTAAATTTTTAAATATAGAAAACCGTAGCATAGCCTTGTTGCAAAAGCGGTAGTTTAGCTATCGATAGTTGTACCATCGATCCATAGTGAAAATTAGGCAATACCACAGATAATATAAGCAATACTATTAAAAGCTGTCGATACTATCGAGATCCGATATTATCGATGACCTATCAACGCGTTTCAAAAGTATCGATAATTTTAATATAGTAACTATCGACGTACTGATGTAGACACTATCGATAGTATCGTCGTGGGTTGATAGTTTCGATAGGACTTTCGATAGAGAAACTGATTTAAGGCCACGATAGTATCACGATACTATCGATGGACTATCGTTATCGCAGCAACGCTATTTTTTTTTTGTTTGATTTATAGGTTACGGCGATACGTCCAAGCGAAATGTCGAATGACGACCCATTTAGATTAGTTTCATATCTCTGTATGACGTACTCAGATGTAGCGTGTAGATTTAAGTTGTCTTGGATATGTGTAGAATGTCGTAGTAGACAACCAAAACGAGATAATTCTCATACTCCAGTGCGTCAACACTTCGCGCAAGATCTGAATACGACAAGCCATTACCTTGACATATCTATGCAAACTCCTGAAAACGTGACTGTACGTACTAAACCGCGATACGCGCAGTCTGTTAGTGAAGACGTGGGCGAAAATGTGACTGTCCGTACAAAGCCGCGATACGCGCAATCTGTCAATGAAGATACAGGTGAAAATATTCCGGTAACATTGAAAGATACTGTTTTGCAAGAATTAAAAAACCTGCAAGCTAATTTTGAAGCACACCTACTTAGCAAAATAAATAAATTACTTATTGAACAATTTTTGGCATTCAAAACTGAAATTATGAATAAGATTGATTTGATGACAACGAAAGTTTTACAATTAGAAGAACAATACAAGTCAAGCACTAATATTCCTCGTGAAACTGCCCCAATATCCGAACACTCGATGTCTAGTAATGCCCCAGCATGTCCAACGCCTGGAAATAAATCAGCTGTAAGAAATAAGCACACTCAACGAAAATCTCAACCAAACACCAAGCCCCTCAGGGTTAATACAGACATATCTGAGGCTTCTGTACGCAGCACAATTAAGGTTTCCACTCCGGTGAATACCCCAAATGCTCAAAAAACCATTGAGGTGAAATCTCCCGCATTGGCCTCTACCATGAATAGCCTTGATTCCGAAAACACCGATAAAGGAAACTGGGAAGAAGTAAGGTCTAAACGGTCTCGTTCTTCACTACCTGAGGTACTTAGAGGTACTGCTGCACCTGGATCGACGATGCTGCAGGCTGCTGAGAGGCTAAGATACTTGCATCTATATTACGTGCGGGAAGGCACTACAGTTGAGCAAGTACGCGAGCACCTCAAGACAATTTGTGGCAGCGACGAATGCATTGTTGAGAAGCTGAAATCTCGTGGTCACTACGCGTCGTTTAAACTTGGTGTCCCGTCAAAGTATGCCAATAGTATAATGTCACCTGACAGCTGGGCTAAAGATATATGTGTTAAGCTATGGCGGCAGAACTTTCGTGCCAAAGGTTCCCAAGTGTCGACCACGATCCCATGAGTTGAAATTATGCTATCAAAATGTTCGTGGCTTAAGGACGAAGACTAATATCTTCCTTAATAATGTTACGCAAAGTGATTATGATATAATAGCATTAACAGAGACCTTTCTTACGAGCTCCGTATCAGATAGTGAACTTTTTCCTCCTGATTTTCACGTTCTACGTAAAGATAGGGCTGGTGACTGTGGATGGGGAGGAGTTTTGCTTGCGTTTCGAAGCTATTATAATGTTAAATTAGTTAGAGATATTGATAGTATGACTGATGATAAAGAACTAATATTTGCAATAATCACATATAAAAATGTAAAACTGTTATGTTGTGTCGTGTATTTGCCCCCTAACTATAAGGATGAGCAATATCTAAATGTTTTGACATGTATAGAGAATGTTATTTGTAATTACTCTGACATGAAAGTCCTAATTCTAGGTGACTTTAATTTAAACTCTTGCAGTGCCAATGTAAAAACAAGTTTTGACTTTTTCTGTGACTTTTGCTCGCTAGAGCAGTATAACACAGTTTTAAATAATTACGGTGGTATGCTAGATCTAGTGCTGGGCAATTTTGGATCCGATCTGATAGCGGTATGCTTCGGTGAAGATCCTCTGGTAAATATTGACCAGTACCATCCTATGCTCGATATAGTTTTGACATTACCATGCATTGAATTACAGTCAATGGCGTCATCTCCGCAACAAAAGATGCCAGGCTCGGAAATTAGGCCTGAATGGAACTGGTGCAAGGCTGATCTTCAGGGCTTGTATAAAACATTGGTTGACACAGACTGGTCCGACTTATTAATGATAAGTGATATCAATAGCGCAGTTCAATTGTTCTATGATAAATTATACGCAATAATAAATCTGTTTGTACCGTTGAAGAAACAAATAATGCATAATCAGCGATACGTTTACCCGAAATGGTACAACGCAGAAATAATAAAAAATATACAAAATAAACATTTCCATCACAGGCGATTTAAAAGTGAGGGTAAAGAATTCAACAAGGCAATGTTTGTATATTATAGAGACAGAGTGAAAAAATTGACTAATTATGAATATCGAAGATATATGACTGTAATACAAAATAATATAATTGACGATCCGGTACAATTCTGGAAATATGTGAAAGAGAAAAAAAAAGACCGAAGGCATGTAGATACATATTTATATGATAAGACAGAAGTGAAGGATCAAGAAGCAGCTGAGGCCTTTGCCAAATATTTCGCATCTGTATTCCATACAGATAAACCAGTGTTGAGTCCAAGCACGGCTGCCAAAGCTGCATATAATTGTCGAGACGCAGCCTATGTCTCGATTGTGGAAGTGGATAAAGGCGATCTGAGAAAGGCAGTGAGGCGCCTCAAACCAAGATCATCTGTGGGACCTGATGGAATTCCTGCATTCCTCGTTAAGGATTGTATATCAGTACTAGAAGGGCCTCTATTGTACCTCTACAATCTCTCATTAAATCAGTCCAAATATCCAGAAAACTGGAAGTTATCCAGAGTTACACCCGTTCCTAAGGGAGAGGGAGGCACAAATGTTTCTTCTTTCAGACCTATTGCAGTCCTATCCGTTTTTGCAAAAATCTTCGAAGGAATCCTGAGTAATCGTATCAGCAGCCAAATTTGTCACCAAATACATAACAGTCAGCATGGATTTCGTAGTGCTCGCTCCACTACTACTAACTTGGTTGCGCATGTAGATTATGTCTGCTCGCAAATGGATAGCCGCAAGCAAGTTGATGCGGCTTATTTCGACTTTAAAAAGGCGTTTGATTTGGTGGATAACGATAAACTGTTGGAAAAGCTAGCGATTATTGGATTCACGCCAGGGCTCCTAAAACTCTTTTCCTGCTACCTAAATAACCGTCGTCAATTTGTGCGATTAAACGGGTACTGTTCTAGAGACTATTTCACACGATCAGGAGTAAGTCAGGGTAGCACGTTAGGACCTTTGCTATTCGTCATATTTATCAATGATTTACCGGAAGTTGTTTTAAACTCTAAGTGTCTCCTATTTGCAGATGATCTAAAGTTGAGTTTAGGGGTTGAGACTGAGGCTGACGCGGTAGCATTACAGCAAGATATTGATGCTGTAGGTTTATGGAGTCAAGACAACCATCTTCCATTTAACAACCTCAAATGTAAAATAATAACATTTACACGAAAACCACAGCCTAAGATTATTAGTTATAAATTGACGGACGCTCCTTTGGATAGAGTTTATGACATTAAGGATTTAGGATTAGTTTTAGATTGCAAATTAGACTTTCATACTCACATTACCAATATATGCAGGTCAGCACATAAAATGCTAGGGTTCGTTATTAGGACTGCGTCACAGTTCGATAACATAGGGGTTGCAAAAGTATTGTATAATGCATATGTGCGTAGTAAACTCGAGTATGGTGCCGTCGTTTGGAATCCTTATGAGGAAAAGTATGCTCTAATGATTGAAAAAATACAACGCAAATTTGCTCGATCCATATACAAGAAGCAGTACGGTTACTATCCTTACTTATACCCCTCGTTATTCGTCTCAGGTATGGTTGATATGGAAACGTTAAAATTTAGAAGGACGATATCCATAATTATGCAATATCTGTCGGTAATTCGTAACAAAACCGATAGCCCCCAAATACTAGAGAGAATCGGTATTCTGGTCCCCGTAAATATTTCAAGAGACTCGAGTGGACAAGTAGCGCCTCGCCGCCGCCCGCGACTACTGGAGCGGCCTGCTGCACGCACTGAACGCGGCCGACACGCGCCTACCAACCGCGCACTCCGCACAATCGGGGACATGCTTGCCCAGCACCACGAGTTGGACTTATTTGCCGATGGATTAGGACAGTTAATTAGTAAATTTAGAATAATTGTAAACGAAATAATATAGACCTAATTTAATTTAATTTAATTTAATTTAATTTAATACTATAAATTGGCATGTTATTATTACTATAATTATTATATTTAATATGACTACGTAGAATGTGACGCGCAGGTGTAATCTTATCAAATAAAACTCAATTGCATTGTTTTATAATTAACTGGTCTTGTAAGCGGTTTGGATGTTGTTATGTCTGTTAGCTTGTAAGATGTGAATGTATAAATAAATAAATAAATAAATAAATAAAGATGTTATAGCAAAAATACCTACATGTCTAAAATTTTTTAATCATCTTACTGAAGGCCTAATTAAAATGGGATTTAATTTTATTGTGCGAACTGCCAAGTTGTGGAATTCGTTGCCGGCATCTCTGTTTCCCGATAGCTATAATCTACCCGTCTTCAAGTGACGAGTGAATCGGTATTTATTAGGTAAGCGCGTTCCATTGTAGACTGCAACATTGCGACATCAGGCAAGTTGCGGTCAAGCGCATACCTATATAAGGATTAAAAAAAAACATACCTTGTCGTCACCCCTATTATGAATTACAATCTGCATTAGGCTTTAATTAGTATAATTAATAATATGCTCTATACAGTATGGGACATGGAACCTAAGCTTAGTCTGTCAAATGTGTAAGAGGGTGGGTCGAATTGTTGCTCCTTTATGGTTTCAACCTTAAAGAGCCTCATTTCACTGCCACCTTCTCACCGAAAGTCATTCTCACGAGTCAACCGGTACATTGGGCTAGCGCGTCCCATCGTAGACTACATCATTGCTTAACATCAGGTAAGTTGTAGTCAAGCGCCAGCCTATTCAAGAATAAAAAAAATGTGTGTTGTTATAATATTATTAATCTCATTTATACACACACACTATGTGTACCTATTGTATACCTATATCTACCTACAGTTCTATTATCGTCACTTACAGGTGACGTTGTATAACGGCTTTTATCATATTTAGGTCACGAGGCTTTTAACACAGGTCAGATGCTGTTAGTACGAAAACCTTTTTAATCAGAAGGATTACTGGATATTGCAGGTTTTTACGGCATAAATGTAATAATATACTAACATTTTGGGGGCTGAGTCAGTTCCCTTCATGGGACACGTGGTCCCCAGGTAGTACAAATCAGGTGACAAACTGGTAACAACTGGTAATAACTGGTGGTAGGCTCAGTAGGCTTCGACCGTGGTTAGTGACCGCCCACCAGAGAAAGACGCACTGCCAAGCGGCCTGGCAGTGTTCTGGTACGATGTCTGGTGACACCATTAAAGAGGGTGGGTCCTTCTCACCGAATATTATTCGTAATCATGAGTGAATCGATATACATAGATATATATTGGACAGAGCGTCCCATCGTTGACTACCTACCAAGTTGTTTAAGCGCACTATCAGAATAAAAAAACATCTTTACTATCAAGTTGAGTGTTGGTCTTAATTAAAACCCGTGGGTTAAGGATGGTTCCTAGACGTAACACGTGCTTGAAATTTTAGTTCTGTGATAAGACCACCAGACATCGCACCGAAACTCAGGAAGGTCAGTTGACGGTGCAGCTTTGTCTGGTGCGTGGTAACTAACCACGACCGAAGGCGGTAACTAACCACGACCAGTCAATTACCAGTTAACAGATGAAAGAGGTAAAGAAAGAGATAAGATATATTCGAGAGAAGTGTAACCCAGTGCTATAGAAAGGACTATGCTCGGAGTTTCTCTGAAGGATCGAATACGCAATGAAGTCATCTGACAGAGAACCAGAGTAATCGACATAGCTCACCGGATTAGTAAGCTGAAGTGGCAGTGGGCCGGTCATATCTGCCGCAGAACCGACAACCACTGGGGTAAACGAGTTCTTGAGTGGAGACCACGGATTGGCAAACGTAGCGTAGGACGCCCTCAGACTAGGTGGAATGTCGATCTCTGCAAGGTGGCTGGTAAGAGCTGGATGAGAGTAGCCGCGGATCGTGCTCAGTGAGTCATCGAGCTCGTATCTTGGGAAAGGCCTATGTCCAGTAGTGGACAAATATGGGCTGATGATGATGATGTAAGACACTAATGGGTTGTTGCTATTCTAAACAAAAATAACATCGATAATGTCAATGTAAACTCATTCAAAGTGATTCGTGAACTAAATAATGGAGTGAGGTGAATGAACCTGTAATGTAGGGATTTGAACCCGTGATGTCCAATTCACAACTCGGCAACGAATGTATTATAATCCTGATAGCATCGGGCAATGGCATTGTTTCTTTATGCAATAGATTAGGAACTGTTGTTGTTTTTGTTATTCGATAAAATTAGGGCGTTATTCTTCAAAAATATAACAGTTATTATAATTATAACGCACTAGCTTTCCGACAACGGCTTCGCCCACGTGTATGTCGGTTATCGAGCCAAAACATTACCTTCTTTTTGCGCAGTCGGCTAAAAACTATCCTATGTCCTTTCTCGGGTCTCAAACTACCTCCATACCCAATTTCATCCAAATCGGTACAGTAGTTTAAGCGGGAAAGCGTAACACACAGACAGACAGAGTTAGTAGCGATTATAAGACCAGCTAAAGATTTAAGTACTTCATTTAAAAAAGAAATAAGCCTACTGAGTTTTTTGTCAGTGTTTCTCAGTAGTTGCCAGTCATTCACTGCACGGTAGGAAAAGAAATTGGACTATATTTATGTAGACTCGGGTTTAAAAAAAATAAACCATATTTTCATTTTCATAAAGTACCTACGATTAGACAGAGTGAAACTTACCACAGTCGAAAGATACTGAAGTAAGATACTTCTTATTACTGAAGTCGACCCTTTTTAGTGTCCTACAGCTGGGACAGGTCTTCCTTCAACTATCTTGCGAGTTGAGAGAGTTTAGGATCCACACACGCTAGTCAAGTGCAGGTTGGTAGGCAGTTTATGGAAAAATACGTCAAATCTTCGTCGTTATAGGTCGACACTTTAACTCGCGTATCACCAAGATTCTGACTCCTCAAGCTGCACAGACAGTGATGATGATTCAAGCAATATGGATATTAGTGACGAATAGTCTTACATTACTTTTATCTGTGGTTAAATAGTTCTTTATGAGATTTAATTAATGTTTTATGACTTTGTACCTCAGATGGCGATACGCGAGTTAAACGGTCGGCCTATAATTCCACAAAGTCTTAAAACGAAAGTCTGTCAGTGTCTTATCCATTAGATGAATCCAAAACGTTACAAATTTAAAGTCGCTCATTGAGCTATGGAAAAGCTATGCTCGGAGTTTCTCTGGAGGATCGAATACGAAATGAATTGATCAGACAGAGAGCCAGAGTATTCGACATAGCTCACAGGAGTAGTAAGCTGAAGTGGCAGTGGGCCAGTCCATTAAACATAATTAAAATACAAAATAAACTCTTTACAGAAGTTGTTAAAAAAATGTAAGGCTTCTCAGCAAATATTCATGAAAAACTTGCTGATTTTATTTTTTCACCAGAAAACTTTAACAATGGCCGACCCAAGTAATCCTACAAAAAGTTTCACAAGTAAAAAGGTTCTTTACAAAACTGCAGATAACTTTTCCGCTGAAACCGGTAACACGTGTTGAAAAGAAAATTAAAACTGGGTAGATAAAATGTGACTAACCTAACCTAACTGGCCTCGACTAGATACCTATTAGACATCACTTTCCTGAAATATTGTATGAAAACGAATCTTTAAAAGTTGTTGGGGTTATTTTTTACATTTTTTATTCTGATATAGGCTTGCGCTTGACTACAACTTGCCTGATGTTAAGCAATGATGCAGTCTACGATAGGACGCGACTGCCCAATAGGCACACAGATTAACCTATGATTACGAGTGATTTTCGGTGAGAAGGTGGCAGTGGAATGAGGCTCCATATGGTTAGAAACCATAAAGGATCAATAATTCCCACCCACCCTCTGACGTTTCACCAGACATCGCACCGGAACACGGCAAAGCCGCTTGGCGGTGCGGCTTTATCTGGTGGGTGGTTACTAACCACGGCCGAAACCTACCACCAGTTAGTTACCAGTAAACTATTAATTTATTAATTACTAGTTAGTTGTCAGTTATATTTGTAAATTTCTTCATTACCATGTATCTCTAGAACAGTGACATGCCGGTTTACTCACGATGTTTTCCTTCACCGATATTAAGTAGCGGAGATGAAACAATTCACACAAAGATGTGTCGGCACGACCAGGATTCTCTCTCTCGAACCCGCGACCTCAGTAGTGTAAGGCGAGGCTCTTACCGCTGCGCCACCGCTGCTCAATGTACCTATATGTTTCCCTAGGTATATGTTTATGTTTCACTCCAACCCTTTTTAGTGTCCCACTGCTAGGCACGGGTCTTCTCTCAACTATCTTATAAGTTGAGAGAGTTTAGGCCTTAATCCACACACGCTGGCCAAGTGCGGGTTGGTGGATGCCACATTTTTTTTTTCACCTATATTAAGTAGCGGAGATGAAACAATTCACACAAAGATGTGTCGGCACGACCAGGATTCGAACCCACGACCTTATTTTTCTAAGGCGAGGCGCGTACCGCTGCGCCACCGTTGCTCTATGTACATTATATAATTATCATTATCTATTTATATAAAAATGAAACCCGTTTTCCGTTGTCACGACATCACGCGTGATTCGGCTGGACCGATTTCGCTAATTCTTTTTTTAAAATATTCCTTTAAGTACGAGGATGGTTCTTACGCAGAGAAAAATAAAAAAATAAAAATTTAGAAAGCGAAGAAGTGCTGAAAACCGTGTTAGATACCTATTATTTATATTCGGTAGGTCTGAGACCCGGTAGATGGCACTACTTTACCGGGCAGAACGACGTCTGCCGGGTCCGCTAGTTACGAATAAAATAGGTAAGCAATTTTATAGTGCCACACATTACACTAGATTTGATTTTAATTAAAGCTACTTATTTTAAGAACAGTCTTGGAAATTGTGTAGAATCTTCCGGATTCCAAGATTAATTTCTCAAATAATTATCTAAGTAGATGTAGGTTATCAGAATCTGTAAACAGTTAGTCATACGTACTAACTAGGCCCGCCAATCCGCACTTGGTGAGCGTGTGTGGATCAAGGCCTAAACTCTCTCAACTCGTAAGATAGTTGAGAGAAGACCCGTGCCCAGCTGTAAGACACTAAAAGGGTTGAAGGGACTAAATGGGATGTGACGCCATAACATGCAAAAAAAGTTTTATGTTAATTTTATTAACCTGTGTACGCGCAGACCATTATTACCTAATACTGATTTTTACTTAAAAAGGAAGATTCTCTCATTTCAGATATTTTTTATATATATATTTGTTGAAGTTCTGAAACACGAGCAGCGGTAGCGCAGCGGTACAGGCCTCGCCTTAGAAATATAAGGCCGCGGGTTCGATTCCCAGTCGTGCCCACACATCTTTGTGTGAATTGTATCATCGCCGCTGCTCAATATCGGTAAAGGAAAACATCGCGAGGAAATCGGCATGTCTAAGAACAAATCATTCGAGGACATGTGACATCCACCAACCCGCACTTGGCCATCGTGTCTGGATTAAGGCCTAAACTCTCTCAACTCGTAAGATAGTTGAGGGAAGACCCGTGCACAGCAGTGGGACACTAAAAAGGGTTGAATTGTGGGTGAACTTAAACGTATGAAAATGGATTTACAAAAATCTTTTTTGTTAGTGAGAGGTTTCAAACTGACCAAACTAATTTGAAAGTCAGTGATGTTGAACCTCTTGATAATTTATAAAGAGCAATACGTTATACAGAATTAATAACAAAATATCTGGATGACCGAGGTTTGCTCGGTTTTTTTTTTTTAAATGACATTTTCTAAAATGATTCCTAGCTAGATCGATTTATCGCCCCCGAAACCCCTATATACTAAATTTTATGAAAATCATTGGAGCCGATTCCGAGATTCCAATTATATATAAATATATATACAAGAATTGCTCATTTAAAGATATAAGATAATGTAACTACGTACGTAGGTATGTCCGAAAAATCCTATATTTTAATCTGATTCTGTTTTCCGTTAGTAATTAAAACCATTTATTATCTGTAGTCAAATAATAGGTACCTACGTAATAATCAGGGTAAACAAAGATGGCAATGAATCGAATAATCAATGATTTAACAGGTGTTAACCCAAAATACAGCACAATATTATTTCAAAAGAAAAACAAATAAATTAATTTTATGTTTTAATAGGTGCTACCCTTGAAATCCTACGCAATTCAATCCGTAAATTCGAGGCAATATGACAGTTGGAGGACAAGTCATCCCAGAGGATGAAGAACAGAAGGTCTCTTGGCGTGAGTTGAAAGAGTTTACGCCTTGATCCACGCAGACTAAAGTTTTTTTTAATAACTTGAAATGAAATGAAAATATGGTTTATTTTTTTTGAGACGCGAGTCTACTTAAAAATAGTCCAATTTCTTTTCCTACCGTACAATGAATGACTGGCAACTACTGAGAAAGACTGCCAAAAAACTCAGTAGGCTTTTTTCTTTTTTTAAATGAAGTACTTATATCTATTACATTTTGTTTGATTATTGTGTTGAATTAGAGCGACTTAATGTTCCACAGCTGCGCAAAAGCTTCCCCATAGCCTTCCAACTGTCCCTATTGCTAGCTTCTTCCGTCCAAGTAACGACAAAGGAGCTTAGATCATCATCATAGTTCTCTAAGAAAGAAAAGACTTACTTACTTTATAAGTACTTAGACTTTGAAACGTCGGGATTTAAAATAAACCGCAATAAAAATAAATAAATATTTCAATGTGTGACATTCGCGTAAATCTAAGAAAATATAAATATGCCCATTTAAAAAGCCAACCAAGTGCTAATAAACCTAGAAAGTATAAATGACAGAATACTGAATGCCTATAGTCCATCAAATCTAAGAAGTACCGTTTGACAGTTCTAAACGTAGTACATTTATAATGTTATTTTTTGTATGAAAATTGTTTATGTTATGTTAAAATAAAAATAGCTATATAATTCAATTATTTCACAAGAAAGCTAATAAAAATAGTGTGAATTACGCCTCTATATAGCTAATTTAATAGAAAATAGTGAAACGTCAAACGGTACTTCTTAGATTTGGTGGACTGTAGTTTTAATAGATTTTTTTTGTGTGTTGAACCGACGACGTGTGTGACTAAAGACAGCAATAACGTGCGAGTAAGAGGGAATGTTTAGCCATTTCGCCTTTGTTTATTAGCGCGGGTTATATCTGTGCCCTAATTCACGTAATTTCTTGACGCGCCGATCAAGTTGCGGTGCAGTTGCAATGAAGTTTACGTCTTAGTGCAAAATGGTATTCTTGTAATTGTTTAGCTGTCATATTTATTGTAAAGCGCTCGCGTGATGCGAACTAGACGCGAGCGTATCTGACAGCGGTTGTCAAAATTACAAGAGGGCGGTTTTGATCGAAACTTAACTGCAACTGAACTTATTTAATTACGTGAATTAGCCTACTGAACTAACAATAAGTACAGTAATTGTACATATTCTGCCTGTAGTATAAAGAAGTTAGATGGGAGATTATTTAAAATCCACCTGAAGAAGTAGCTAATTGTTAATGTGCTTTAAAACACTCATTGAAGTTCGAATGAGTTTTTTACACAAATGTTTTGTTAAGCAGTTTTGTGTAATAATTAAAATCGTGTTTAATTGGTCTATTTATTATACCTAGTGTTTTTCTTTCTTACAATGTTACATATTATGTATAACTTATTAATAATTATTAATAATAATAATAATTAATAATTATTATTAATAATTATTGGTAGACTGTTGAGATGCAACTACAACACTTACACAATTCATGTACACAGTTAGGCAATAAAAGTAACTTTATCTTTTATCTCTGTAAAATGTTTCTTAAAGGAATATCAGTTCAAGCGACGGCTTGTATATCTTCTTATTATCAACACTGTGTATAACCTGTGACCTTTGTATGCAGCAGCTGTATCGACCTGCATCCTGGGCTGCCCGGGAGGCCTTGCGCTATCCGGTCAAGGCCGGACCACTGGCAATGAACGGTTTCCTACTAAAATATAAGCCTATATCTGTACAGGGTAACTAATAGTTAGTGTAAAATACCGTCTACAGTATTTATAGTAATGGAGTTAAAAGTAGGGAGGGACGAGATGACGCGTCGCAGCTGTGTTGGTCATCGTGGCGTGTTCCCAGCGGTTCGCGATTCTATTCGGGTCCATGACAAGTTAATATATTTTTTAAATGTCCATAAGAGAGAGCCAGCGTGTCCAGCATTTGACATACAGTGGAACATATAACCTACACCTTTATAAAAAAACTACTGAACGGATTTTCGGTTTTTACCAATAGACAGAGTGATCCATGAAGAAGGTTTAAGTGTATAAACTGTACCCGAGCGAAACCGAGGTGGGTCTTATTTTAAATAAAAGTGATTTTTTGACGTGACAACGTCTTAAATTAGGTTGCGGCTGGGAGGCACTTATGAAAAAGTGTAACGCTCGGTAACGTTACGATGAGTCACCGAACGAGAGAGAGGCCCGCCGAATGCCTTGCGTCTCTCTCCCACTCAACTATGTTTCATCCTTCTTCCTACTATACGAATGAATATTCACATTAAAATTATTTTACCACTCAAAGTCGTTGTCACGTAAAACTTTCGCCCGTATACCGAATTTACAGGCAACCAATTTTTTTTGTAAAAATGAGTTGTGAAAGTTTTTATTTATGTTAATGTCTAGATTTTTATTTAGTTAGATCAAAAATTTTGCCAACAGGAATGTTGACAAGGTATAAAAATTGTAAGTAATTAGTACGTCACTAAGATTGTAAAAAAAACATTTATTTCGTATTGCCGTGTCCTTTAGATGGATGCGGGTCCAGTGCCTCGTAATAGCGCTGTCCACATCCAATCTCCCCGCTACTGTCTTCAGGAGACTGTTGGAGGCGCCCCACACCCGCTGCAACAGGGATGCTGTCGCTTTCTGATGATAGCCGAAAAGTTATCAACGTCAGCCGAGGCTAACATCCCTGAGGCACTGCAGTAGCGCGGCAGCTCCAACAGCGCTCTGAAGGCATTGTTATATTCAGTACGCAGGGCAGTATGCTCTTTGAGGGTAATTCATCCAAAGGCTGCACGTGTATAAAGAGTTACAGTAAGCTTTAAAAATCGCGATTTTAGTTTGTTTAGACACATATTTTTTGTTTTAACATTGAAATGAAACATTAATAAGATATAATGCATTGAGGTTATGAAGTGGGAGTGCACTACGTCGTACCTCTGTATAAAGCTTACCCAGGTGTGACGTGGTTCTAAATTTCGCTTGGATACTCGCGGTAATCTTATATAAATATTTTTGTGTTATAAATCTGACGGAAAAAACGAAACAAATTATCGTCGCGTAACGTATTCTCGTTTTGTTGCAAATAAACGCACTTCCCAACAAATCTCCTATCCCGATTTGAAACATAACGTATCCTTAGGATACCGATATCGATTTAAGGGTCGTAAAACCAAAACAGACATCACACATTGCCAGCACCAATAACCAAACATCAATGTGCCCGGATCACAATAAAATCAATGGAGCTGTTACGGTTTAGAAGACCTACTCCGTGGTTTTTTTCGTATGGAACTGTATTTTCACATGAAATGACAAACCTATGTTTTTTTTTCTTTAGTGATAGAGTCTGTGTGATTCTGCCAGTGTTTTTAACCCCGAACAAAAATGAAGTGGTTCTTGTATTTGTATGTCGATGTATCTGTGTCTGTGTATCATAACGCATGACAGAATCGATTGATATGGTTCTTATGTCAAGGAATTGATATTATATTTAAATTTAAGGTTATTTTTGCTTTGGTAATTGAATCGGTGAGACACTGTTCTGTCCGTGTTCTGGTGTCAGGGTTATTGTAATTATTTGTAGGTATAATTAATTTGTTGTATGGTCCTGTATGGTATCGACAGTTGTAGTTTATAAGATCAACGACAGCACAAAATAACGAATGTACATACTTGCTTATTTAATTTTCCTACAATAAATCCTAAGCTAAGACAGTGGATTCTTTGCTACGTATAAATTGACTTGACGGGCCGGTGGCGTGGTCGGTAAGATACTTGCTTTTCACGCCGCAGGTCGTGGGTTCGATTCCCACCCGAGACAAACATTAGTTATGAACATTTGTGTTTGTGTCGAGTCTGGGTGTAAATATCTATTATAAGTATATATTTACAAAAGAAAAGTATTATATGTATAGTATATACCAGTTATCTGGTTTCCATAACACAAGCTCTGCTTAGCTTGGGACCAGATGACCGTGTGTGTTAATGTCCCACAATATTATTATTATTATTAAATTATTCGTATAAATTCTATTTTCTTAGATATACGCGAATAATAGTACCTTTATAACGAATTTTATCGCAGTTTAAATTTAGATTTTTCTATTCCGACGTTTCAAAGTCTTTTCAGACTTCATGGTTACGGGTGGACTGAGGTATTTGACGTCCAAACTTATTACTGACTACCTACAAACATTATTATTTAGGTTGCATTCCGAAAAACCGCGATAAAATCCGTTTTAAAGTAGTTTTATTTTAATACCTATGGGAAGTTTGAGGAACAAAAAATAGGTAGGAGCCGGAATGGGGAGAGGTGTTAAAAAGGATTGACGTTAACAATCCGAGTTGCTAGCTAGCGTAATGGAACTGGTAGGAATTTTTTAACTAAAATTTATCTCAAACATGGTGAAACGAAACCTTGTGAAACAAATTCGAACGAACGGACACCGGAAGAAATTATCTGAGTAGGGCTTCAGGTTACAGCCTCTACGTGTAAGAGTAAAAGAGACAGAAATACAGACTCCTTATTAACCAGAAAAAGATAGAAATATTGTTTTATGAAGACATAACACATTTTACTGCAGGCTGCGATAATGTTCAGTTTTAATTATATTTTTAATTAAAATTAACATTTTTTCTTCGTTTCTTGAAATGCAAAATTTCTTTGTCTTGCAAATGCTTTGAATATAAGGAAACGAAACACTCCAATGTACCAGTGACCATAAACGCGAAGCAACGCTATAAAACCATGGATACGATTCCTGAGTTAGTCAAAATACTCAAGTCAATTATCTAGGAAATAACTAAGTAAATTATTATAAATAAGTAAAATTGAGCAGCGGTGGCGCAGCGGTACGGGCCTCGCCTTAGAAAAATAAGGTCGCGGGTTCGAATCCTGATCGTGCCTACACATCTTTGCGTGAATTGTTTCATCTCCGCTGCTCAATATAGGCGAAGGAAAACATCGTGAGGAAACCGGCATGTCTAAGAACTAATCATTCGAGGACATGTGACATCCACCAACCCGCACTTGGCCAGCGTGTGTGGATTAAGGCCTAAACTCTCTCAACTCATAAGATAGTTGAGAGAAGACCCGTGCCCAGCAGTGGGACACTAAAAAGGGTTGAAGTGAGAAGTGACATAATCAAAATGTTGTGCTCAGTTGGTTATATTGTAATTGAAATTCGAGTTGAGTAATTTTATGTTTTCTAACTACCCTGTTACCGTGACAAATAAATAAATGTTTAGTGACGTCACGCCTAGGTATACAGTTTTTACTTAGTTATAAGTTTTGCTATCCTGCTTGCCTGTTGTTAAACAATAATGTAGGTAGTCTATAATGGAACGCCATCAAAAAACGACATATATAACATCACGAAAATTCCTCTTAAAATACCGTAGTAGGTTAAGTGACCATGAAGTCTGAAAAGACTGAGACGTCATCGTTAAGTACATAAAAATCATAATTAAACCGATATTGACCAATATAATCAATAATAAAGCAGTTTTATTTCAATGTTTGATATTCGCGTAAATCTAAGAAAATATTTTAGTAGGCACCTAATTTAGTTTTCGATGAAAAAATAACAGCTTAAAAATCTATTTCGATATTAAAGTCACATTTATAAAGTTCTAAGTATCTACTTACGTAAAAGCTTAAGTAGACTCACAATAAAAGCTCTCGTTACTCTAATTGGGCGTTGAAGACGAAATTCTGCAAATTATATTGAATAAATTTCTTTTGTAAAGAATTCTCGAAATTTTCCTAATACGCTTACCTTTTCTAAAGGTCTGTATACATAAAATAACTCGAGCACATGTCGAGCAATTCAAATTAGAATTTTATAAAGAGTCATGATGATCAGTTAATCAGCTTCTACGCAGACAGATCCTCAAAATATAGAGAGGTTCGGTAAATAAAAGCCCAAAACATAAGTCCGTACTAGTATGTACAAGCCTAGATTATTTACTATTCTGAAAAAAGAAACAAAATTATATTGAAGAGATTAACATTAACAAGCAAACTACTAGGTAACTTATGTGAATTCAACATCATCAAAGTTAGCCTAAGCCTAACGAGGCTAAACCTATCTAAATTATACATAAGTACATCTTTAAAGTAAGTACTTCTTGCTCGCAAGAAAACCAAAAGAGTGCTCGTTCACTCGCGTTTATCTTAAGCGTGCTCGTCGTTGACCTCCTCTAGTGTGTACGCACCTTAACGTTACATTTTATTGATTTCGTCTTTACGTTCTATTTCGGTTTTCTTTACAGCCTGTGTGTTCCCAGAGCGATGAATGTTTTACAGTCAGCCTTGATGTAGCTATGACTACCATAGTAGGTTAATACGTTATTAAGTTTTTATTAAATATTAATAATCGGCCAGTTTGAGCTGACCAGCAAAGTACAAAGATATTACTGTGCTTGTGTATCGCTACACAGGTGCAGTCATATTAAACAAATTGTATTTTTTCCAAACAACTGGAAACTATTTATACCGTTGGTTATTGTCCAAAAGTATTTTTTTTTGCGGATGACCTAAGCCGGAAGGGCCTCTATTGGTTCACCGGACTTTTTCGGTGAGCCGTCCGAGGCCGGTCGAACTGATCAAGTACTGTGGCAACTGCCAGGAGGGCTCCCCATGTGGGGACGAACCTCGGCTCAGGACGTTGCCGGACACTAGTTTTAGGGGATCGGGGGGCGCTCAAAAGCAACGCTATTACTCTCCTATAAAGCAGTGGGACAAAAGTCCCTCTTTGGATCTCTAACTAGAACCATAGCACTCACTACTAGGGTTGCCATTCGTCCGGGATTCCCCGGATTTGTTCTAGTTTAGAGGGCATCTGGGGGGCGTTCGGGCGGGGCTTCATCTGGACTACAAATGGGTATAATAATAATATTTATTGAATCTCACAATTTTTAATGTACACAGAGCTTAGCATAGAGAGTTAGTAGCGAAATTGTGGGAGTCTAATGCCTAAACTGGGCGTAAGCCTGTATTTCAGGTCATCTGATCTCCCTTTCGGGTTGTAATACGGTATGCTATGGGGTTAGACTCTTTTTATTGGAAAGAGAAATTTGGAAAATAGACAACAAAATAAAAGTGAAATTAAAATAAATAACTTGTGTATGTGTGTGCGTTTGTACGTGTGTGTAATGTTGTGAAATTTGATAATAAAGATACATACATACATGTTGGAGTATAAAATTTTTAGTCTTGGGTCGTCCAAAAAGTTTTGTATATGACATTTTCAATTGCTTTTTTTACACTGACTATGTTTACTTTAAAAAGGTTATTAGGCTCTAAAATCCGGGGTTTTCTCGTCTTGTCTTGGCCGCCACATTTTTTAGATGGCAAACCTAAATCACTACTAAACTATCGTTCTAACTAAGCGCTTACACTGCACAACAAAACATGATACAACAGTAGTCTTTTCTTTATCTACTTATCTCTAGGTGATAGAGATGGATAGTGTTGCAAGAAAATGTTTTCCTGTGCATGCTTCGACAGTGGAACCTAGGGATAACTTGGTGCCGGCACTTTATTTTGAGTTTTTAAGTAGTAGTTTCCTCTTTTTCCATTAGCATAATCTGTCAGTTTTCAAGTCACGAGTGTTTTTTTTATTCTTCGATAGGCTGGCGCTTGACTACAACTTGCCTGATCCGATTTTCTCGAGATTACGAATGATTATCGGTGGGAAAGTGGCAGTGTATTCAGCCTCCTTAAGGTTAGAAACCTTAAAGGAGCAACAACTCCGACCCACCCTCTCTGCATGGTGTCACCAAACATCGCACCGGAACACGCAAGGTAGCTTGGCGGTGCGGCTTTGTCTGGTGTGTGATCACTAACCACGGCCGAAGCCTACCACCAGTTGATTGTCACCTTATTTGCACGACCCGGGGACCACGTGTGGGGATCTAATTAAAGGTGTACACCCACGGACGAAGGTGACTCAGTCCCCAAGTGTTTCGGTTTAGTGGGTAAGCGTTCCACTATAGAGCATATAGAGTTAAGACTGTATCACAGTCAAGTCGTCGTTGACTGACAAGACTATTTTAGAATTAGAAAAGTAAAATTGTTTTATTTCCGCCTACCTACCATAAAGGGTAAAATAATACCTACAATATTTAGGTTGGTACTTTGATGCGGGTGACAGGTAATTGTTTGATATTACTACACAGCAGATTAAACCGCTTTACTACAAAGGACCCAAATACTACACAATTTGGGTCACAGGTTGACAGCACCTTTGATGTCAGCCTGCACCAAGCTACAGCAAAAATAATAAACCGAATGACTAGCATTAGGCACCTATTAAAATCGCAGTTTACTATTGAACTCAAATAATTTCATGGTTTTCCCTTACAAAGGGCTCAAGAGACAGCATAGAAAAAAATGTTTGCGAAGGATCGGCAAAGCGAGTGATGCCCGGGGTCCATAAACAAACGAAGATCTTCTTCTTTTAATTATGGCCTCTGCAGAAATTTTTCCGCAATTTTGCCAGTGTCAAGTTTAATTAAGTATATAAGTTTTTAAAGATTAGTAGTAAAAAACTAAAAAACTGCGACGTTCTAAGACGCCATTTTTCAAAACGTGCGAATTGATGGCTATAAGACACTATGACAAAGCTTAGGAAATAAAAATATAAAATCGAAAACATAAGATAGGTACTTTTACTTGTTTTATAGAAGAGTCTTAGTGATAGCAGATTTTTAATTAAGTTAACTGTTACAAAGTGTCACTAAACCGTTCACTAACAATTTGTACCTATGTCTGTTTTAAATAAATGCTTTATGTAGGTATAATGTGTGGTTCTTAGTCAATAATGTGAAGAATTTTTAGGTTTGTTAAATTACATCATCAGGTCGAAAACGATTAAATAGGGATTTATCCTTTCTTTAAGTACCATATGTACGACAGAATTTTAATTTGAATGCTAACTTTATTGGCTGTAGATATGCTTATGAACTACCTAATAGTATAAAAAATCTGCAATATCTACTTTATTTGACTTTGGTATTCCACAAACGTACTTATAAAATCCCAGCCTTGTAGTTAATATCTAGATCAGCATGATTACGATCAGAAAGAAGGCAATGTTGCGAAAGTGCTTTAAGTGGTATAGTTAGTGATTGGTATCTGTGGCTTCCGGAGTGGCGTGGATAATTAGCATCAGTAATAAGGCCAGATAATGTCTAAATTATTATGTGCAAGTACCTACTAGTAAATATAGTAGTAAAGCCTGTGGTAAAGCTAAAATAACGGGTTTTAAAATCCAGAGAGTTCACCTGTGCCGTCGATCCTGGCTTACAGGAGTGAGCAACGAAGGTCGCGATATAAAAAGTTATTGCGTAGTGTTAGATTATTATAAATCAATAAACAAAACATTTATTTTAAGATTTGACATAATCTATGTTTAATTGATTAAAACTGATCTTAGCTTGAATGCCTTGACAAACTTGCTTTTAAAAAAATAGAACGTTGGCGCGCATTTTCAAAAAAAGTAAATACATGGCGCCCATTCTTTTCTAAAAAAATGCGGCTACAGACGTCAGAGGTTGTCTTCAGATACATTTTGAGAAAACAGCTACGGATAACAGTGATTTATGGTATTAAATAAACTTTATACTGGTAAATACTACGAGTTTTTCTAACAGTAGGTTTAATCAGTACCCTTAGTACGAGTTCAACATTCCGAAAGAAGTTTTCGAATACTATGTTCAACGTGTTAAAATCAGTTTTCATATTTATTTTATTCGTTCAAAACGTTTATTATAATAGAGAATGAAATGCTAGAAATGGAATAAAATGGATTAGAAACAGAATAGGTAAAGCAATTAGTAGAATTATGTGTGTAACTTATTATCTTGACAGGTATAGAATAGTAGTCGAAAACTTTTTTCGCAATGTCGGACTCGTAGTAAGGATACCTACTGAACGGACTAAAGGCAGGTACCAGGAGATACTATAGTTCACAAGTGTATGCGCAAAGTCAAGTACACTTTGTTTCCTTCACTTTCAGAGTCAGGTAAAACTGGTAGACTAATAACACCGAAGGACTGCGCCACCTACATTATATAATGACGGAATGTATCCAATTTGAGGCAAATGGAAACAAATTATTATAGGACTTTAACTAAACAAAGTTGATATATTGAAATAAAACTACTTTTTAACGGATTCTATCGCGGTTTATTTTAGATTTTCTTTTTAGTAGTTTTATTTCAATGTGTGATATTCGCGTAAATCTAAAACAATACTAAAGTTGATATAGGCATGTATTATACAATTTTGTCTCAACCAACTAATTGCAATGCAAAGATATTGTTTAAATACCTATCCCATAATTGTTAATATAGTACATACGCTGGGCTAAGTCCCTTTTAAAAAAAATATTAAAAAAAAATAGACCCACGGAGTAATTTTTCTCGTCGTATTTTGGATATGTACATCAGGCAGGGACCACGAACAACCCTTCTTTAACGACAGAGGTCAAAACGAACTACTTCAATCCTTTTTAGTGTCCCACAGCTGGGCAAGGCTCTTAAGATAGTTGATTGAGTTTAAAAGTGCGGGTTGTTACATGTCCTTTAGTGATTAGT
Organism: Meganola albula; assembly: GCA_936450015.1. Taxonomy (NCBI): domain Eukaryota; kingdom Metazoa; phylum Arthropoda; class Insecta; order Lepidoptera; family Nolidae; genus Meganola; species Meganola albula. The sequence continues at coordinate 1,524,155 of OW388155.1, read as the reverse complement.
TCTTAGCCACGTTTCCTCGCGATGTTTTTCTTCACTGATATTGAGTAGCGATGAAACAATTCACACAAATATGTGTGGGCACGGCCGGGGCTCGAACCCGCGACTTTATATTTCAAACGCGAGGCAGATACTTCTACGCCACCGTTGTTCAAGTACTTGCCTACCTATAAATTTCGTCATTAAGGCTGACAATGGGCTATAAATAAAAGCTCTTTCTATCTGAGTGGCGAGACGTTCAGTGTCCGGATTGACACTATTGTGGTACCAACAAAAGAAACCGACCTAAGATCTTCCAGCATTACGAAAATAGTAGGTATATTATTAGCCTTTTGTATTAGATGACTGAAATATAAGGTCGCGGGTTCGATTCCTAGTCGTGCCCACACATATTTGTGTGAATTGATATTAATAACACATAAGGAATCCAGCATTTTTAAGAACTTATCATTCGAGTACTTACATGTGACATCCACTAATCTACACTTGGCCAGCGTGTGTGAATTAAGGCCTCAACTCTATCAACTCGTAAGATAGTCGAGAGAAAACCTATGCTCAGCAGTGGGACACTACAAGTTGAAGTGAATACAACACACCTAACAAAATGCAATAGATACAAGTACCTTTTTTATACTACATGTTTTTACTTTTTTATTTTTGAAAACTGCTCTAATGATTTTCATGAAATTTGGTATACAGGGTTTCGAGGGCGAGGCGAGGTTTCAATTCTAGCTCAGAATAAATATCTATTTGTAACTTTCGAGGTTTCCACATCAAACCGCAACTGTCGGTAGTAGTCGAATTAATCTCGATTCGACAGATGACCTAAACTCGGTGGCTGTAGGTAATTCTAATTATAACCGCCTACTGCTGTTGTCAATTAATTCCATTAAAAGTTCATGGAATGATAACAAAAATAAAAACTTCTCAATTTTTACTGAGGGATACTAATCTTATTCCCCCATCCTCGTTCTTTCATTGGTGGAAATTCGAGGGATACGCACAAAGCGTTTTGCTTGCTAACTGTCAAGTTGTGGAATTCGCTGTCTGACGCTGAGCTCAGGTGGCAAATTGGGTATGGTAAATGGTCGGAGTATCTCTGGAGGATCGAATACGAAATGAAGTGATCCGACAGAGTACTAAGGTAATCGACATAGCTCACCGGATTAGTAAGCTGAAGTGACTGTGGGACGGTAATATCTGCTGCAGAACTGACAACCGCTGGGGTAAACGAGTTCTTGAGTGGAGACTGCACGGCAAACGTAGCGTAGGATGCCCTCAGATTAAGTGAAGTGACGATCTCAACACGGCCGCCGGTAAGAACTGGATGGGAAAAGCAGCGGATCGTGCTTAGTAGCGTATTTAAGGAGAGGGCTATGTCCAGCTGTGGGAGTCGTATAATATAATTAAAAAAAACGAGCAACCTCGGTGTCGATGTATCGACATGTTAGATGCGCGGGAACAGAGGGAGGACCGCGGTGCGCGGCCGAGGTTCGACGCTGTGCCTCACAAAGACGGCATAGAAGCGCCACCCGCGACTCTTGTTGTTTTTATATGAGTTTTGAAAAATCCTTTCATAGTGCTCCCCTAGACCACGGAACCTATGTGCCAAATTTAGAGTCTCCAGACCCAGCGGTTTGGGCTCTGCGTTGATATGTCAGTCAGTCAGTCAGTTTCTTTTTTTATATATTTAAAGATTATACCTATACATTTATACAGTCCACTTTCGTTTCATTGAGGATCTCATACGAGCACATTGAAAATCATAACATTTTGGATTCTAACACTCGGTCATCCAGGTACTGAGTTTGAAACAGCAAAACATCGAACGTCAATGAAATTCCGAAGAATTCGATCCATAATAAATTGTTCTAGATAAGAGCTAATTTCGCCTGAAATTAATTTAGTGTAATGTCAAATTGTGGAACGAATAATAACATCTGTTCAAAGATAATTTACGACGCTTTTAATTGAAATGATAATAAAAATTTTACGCACGTGCATGTTTGAGAGTCAAACATATTGACGGCCGGTGGCGTGGTCGGTAAGATGCTTGCTTTTCACGCCGCAGGTCGTGGGTTCGATTCCCACCCGAGACAAACATTTCTGATGAACATTTGTGTTTGTGTCGAGTCTGGGTGTAAATATCTATTATAAGTATATATTTACAAAAGAAAAGTATTATGTGTATAGTATATACCAGTTATCTGGTTTCCATAACACAAGCTCTGCTTAGCTTGGGACCAGATGATCGTGTGTGTTAATGTCCCAGAATATTTATTTATTTATATGACCCTACGTAAATTAATTGACAGACTTCAAAAACAGGTTATTAATTCAGATGTTACTTTCCTACATTTATTTACAACATAAGATAGGACAACTGACAAGGAAATTGACATACCTACCTAACTGAATAAGAATTCTAATACTAACCTAAATCTTCTCTAATTTATAAATATCAATTGCTGTTCGTTAGTCTCGCTAAAACTCGAGAACGGCTGAACCAATTTGGCTGATTTTGGTTTTGAAATATTCGTACAGGTCCAAGGAAGGTTTAAAAGGTGGGAAATATGCGGTACATAGTTCGCTGGGATAGCTAGTAATATATAAAAATGAATTATTTATTTTATTAACGTATAGCTAAAGCTCGAGAACGACTGAACTTATTTGAAGGATTTTGGTTTTAAAATGTTTGTACAGGCCCAAGGAAGGTTTAAAAGGTTTAAAACATGCGGTGCAAAGTTCGCCGGCGCAGCTAGTAAATAACTAAATTAATAATATGTAACCTAAAATACAGCATCAAAAATACTTCCGCATCGTTCTTTTACGGGAATGTACCGATAGGGCTGGATGGCGATGCTGCCGTCCTTTAACTAGAAGACAGTTAAGCCCACTGACTTACTTTCGAGAAAATGGGTAAAGACGTGGGAATCACTGTTTCGAAATTTGTCTTCAAAACTATAATATTTAGATTAATATTTTTTGAACACATCTATTGATATTTCTTTCGGCTATTCAAGTATTTTAACTTAATTTTCTGTAGATGAGCCCCTTTCAAGTGATGGAATTATCATAAATTATGTCAGTTAACGTCCCACAAAGTGTTTATATCTCTGGAACTATTTATATTATCTACTAAAATGTTTCTTAGACAAAAAGATAGAGAATTTTGAATTGTATCCCTTTCTACTTAAAATAGGGGTTTTGAGGGTGAACCACCTTCTAGTTAAAAGACGGCAGAATGGTGATCCTTTCTCCAAGCCAGCCTTCCGACACATCTTCTGATGTGTAGAAACATGGAAAGTTTCCACTGGCGAAACATGCACAAGAAAACATGTTACAAGTGCGGTTTATCTCTATCACTTTGGGAAGAGTAGAAAGAGATAAGACTATGCTTATATCATGGTTTTTTGTGCAGTGCAAACACCCAGTAAGCTAACTTAAGTAACTCAGTTAAATTCTAATACAAACGGAATTGCCAAATCATTTTTTGTTTGTTTACACCGAAATAATCCTATTTAAACTTGAAGTCATTTACTGATTATTTTTAATTAATGGTTAGAGTAGGTAACATTGGCAGGATCGCAAATGTAGCGTAGCACGCATTCATACTAGACTAGCGGCCCGCCCCAGCTTCGCCCGGCTAGCTTCAGCCCACTCAAAAATTTACAAAAAATGTGATAAACAAAGAACCGCTCAACCGATTTTGTTCAAACTTCACATAAACCATCTACTAAATAGTCCGAACAATGCCTAAACACTTGGTTTGAATAGGTAAGCCCGTTTTTGAGTTATAAAATTACAACGAAAAGTGGCATTGATTTTTATATATATAGATTAGGGTTGCCAACCGTCCTGTTTTCCCAGGACATGTTCTGCTTTTTAGGGTGTCCTCTAAGCATTTTCCTGAGTTTTTAAAGAGATCTGTTTAAAATTGGCGCACCACTACTGAAAACGATCTCCAATCGTTTTAGTACTGCTTTTATTGACCTTGTTTTCACTGCACATAACAATTAGGTACTGCTCATATAGTCCTGGCTTTAAACCAACGTCCTGGTATTTCCTTAAAATCCTAGATTTTATAGTTTGCAGATGACAACCCTATACAAGATGGAGTGATGATCTTTGCAAGGTGGCTGGTAAGAGCTGGATGAGAGTAGCCGCGGATTGTGCTTTGGGAGAGTCTTATAAGCAGTAGCAGACTAAATAGGATGATGATGTAAGTTTGAAGGTTGGTAGGTACTAATATCTCCAAAACACCTTAAGTGAATAAGTGCTATCGATTTAAATGAAACTGTTGACGACCGTGAATTTAACTACGCATAACAAACGATCCGTATTGCGTTTTACTTTTGCGTAGAAAGACTACGCAAAAACAAGGCGCAATATGAATTTGATAATACGAAATGGCGAGCGGAAAATTTCGTAATAAAACCAAAAAAAATGACGAGTCATTTGTATACAGTTAAACCAGAAATATTGTTTTTTTTGTTTTTGTTAGAACAAGGTTTTAGTAAAGGAAAAAAAGTATTGGAAAGTTTTTAAAATATGTACAAGGTGTCATCTAAGCACATAATAAATGACACCTTAGATGCCTAAGGTTGATAAATGACACTTTTTAAAGGTATTATTAAACACTTATTCTTCCCATTTCGGGGGATGTGGACTCCTAAAAAACTTTCTTGACCCTGATAAAATATAACACCTGGTATTGCGCGCGTTCCCCTCTGCTGAGATACATGAACAGTTTGTATTCATAACATTATGCATAAATGACACCTTTCGTGGCTTATGTTGATAAACGACACTTTATAAACACTGATTCTTCAGATTTCGGGGGATATGGTACTAGAAGCTGCGCATAACACCTCCCATATTAATGCCCCGGCTCCTCTTGAGAGTCAGACTTTACAAAATGTATAACAACTTCCAATGTCGTGCGGGTACTACAGAGAATGAAACAAGTAAAGCCTTTGCATATTCAAAGTATTCTCAGAATTCTTACCGTCTGACTTGTTTACACGGTAATTACGAAATCAAAGAACCTCCAATAAACAAAGCAAACACTCTATGATTTCCTATTAAGAGTGTGCAAATATTTGAACGGGAAGAAAGTTACATATGCACATATTGACGAGACCTCTCAAAGACGTAGTAATAATGTACCTTACGGTAAACTATGGGAATTATTAGTAGTGTTTTAAAGGTGATCCTCAATTCAGACCTTTACATTTTTTGGCTTGAAAGCTATATATTATATCCCAAAATTCGGGCCCATCTAAATTTGAAGTAGTTATTTTTTGTGTTATAAGCATATCGTAATTAATATTACGCATGTAGGCAAATACTAATAAAAAGTGATAAAAAAGGAATTATCGAATATTTATTATATTTGGAAACTTTTCCGAAATCTCTAAGAGTTAATAATATTTCGGGTATAATTTTAGTCAAACCATTTGAGTCCGCAAAAAATTTTAAGTTGCTATTTTGTCGACAAAAATACTAAATGCTAATATACTGAATGTAATCTGTAAAAGTACCTATTTTTTGCTGAATTTTTTGCCCCAATACCGTACTTACCTACTTGTTTAAAATATTTGCCAATTGTTTCTTGTATAAAGATATGAATAGTGCCTCATTGCCCAAAAACAGACGAGTTCCTCATTAACATCATAATGTACGGCCTACTTATTGGTGATTCTTTTGTGTGGTGCCTTTTTGTGGTTAACGGATTTAATGTAAAGAGGTTGGTAATGCAAATTACTTATACTACGTTAAAATAATTTCGCTTACTTGCCGAATAGTGGATGCCATAAGTGGAAGGAGGCTGGATCGTGTGTGTGTGGTGGCATCATCGCCGGTGGCTCTCCTGGCGTGGTGCTCCCGACTTCGGGCTCTTCGCGTCGCCGTCCCATCGCTGGCGGGTTCGACGGCCGCCGCGACGATGATGATGACGCCGCAGTTGACGGCTCCAACAGATTATGCAACGATTTCACACTAATCCTCGGCCGTGGCGACTCTTGAGAGCTAGCAGAACTACTCCGCTGATGTTGTTGAGCTTCAGGATGTTTCACCGATTGGAGATAATTGTTGTTAGGGTAGTACGGTGAGGTAGGGCTCTTCTGTTGAGAGTTTCTTGGCGATCGTTGACTGCCCATCATGTTGGGGTTGTAATATGGTATTTGCAAGCCTGGTAGTGGAACATTCGGCCTGATATTTGGGTTCATACCTGAGTACATGTTCTGTAAGAACTGGTGGTGCTGTATCGCGCGTTGATTTGCATTGTAGTTGTGAGTCATTGGGCTCGTTCGCGAAGCCATATTATTATGTGTTTTACTGTGATGGTTTTTAGTCGAATGCACGTAAGGGTTTTGAACATCTGAAGTTTTGGAGGTCGTTTCTTTCATTGGTTGCTCAGCCGGTTTAGATCTATGTGTGTTAGCGTGGTTCATCGCTTCCTGCCACATTGCGTATTGCATTCGATTATCGTAATCCATATGAGGCATCACAGGGAACCCGGCAGGGCCCATAAAACGGGCGGAAGGGTTAAACATCTGCGATAAATCTGGATAATTAGGTCCGTTGTATCCTGAAGAGTTTAGAGCTTTAAGGAAATCCATATTTTGCGAACATGCTGCCATTGCTTCTAATTGGCTGATGTAGGGCAGCCATAGCATTTGGTTGAGAGCAGCGGAAGTGGCTGCGTCAATGTCACCTGCGAGAGCGTCCATGGACGGTATCGGTTTCGGTTGATTGGTCTGATCTGGCTGCGTAGTACCAGTTTGTTCTGTAGTCGGTGTACTTGATGAACTTTTCGGCGTCGTTGGTTCAGTCTTTTTTATTTTTTGCAATTCCGACTGTTTAGCTTCGTTCTCCAAAATAGTTTCTAGTTGTGATAATGATATGACGAGGATATCAGGGTCCTGAAGTATAGCCGGAAAAGCGAAAGCTTCCGGTAACCTTAACTCAGGCCTTTGTATTAAAAGCGCAGGGATCTCTCGGCCCGGTGACGCGAGGATTGTATTTAATTTATCTTTAGGAATCAATAGAGGGTCTGGAATGTTATATTCTGGATTTGTCTTTAAAACTTGCAACTGTTTGAGCGGGCTGACGTCGTCGCTAAACGATTTCACTTGCGGTTTATCTGACTTTTTCGACTTGGATTCAGTTATTTGATCTTCTCGGTCACTCTTATTATATACTCTACTAATTTTGCCAATGTCCTCGGTCGATTCCCGCCTCATTCTTTTCTCTTGAGGTTCACCAAATTCTTTGCTAATTTTTCTAATTTCATCCGAACAACTTGTAACTGTAGGACTGGCGGATTTGCGATGTTTACCTAGATTTAGAGGTTCACATTGCTGTTTAGTTATAGTTACTTCTGATGTATACATTTTAGGCGACGGTGACGATAGAAGTGTTTCTAAAAATAAGGTTTGTTTGCTCTTGGTGTGCGGCATAGTGAATATCTCCGGGGAAGAAGGTATGGCGGGAATGCCGCTGGGCTGAGGCGACTGCATCGCATCCGACTCTCTCGACGGCGCTCGCGGTATGTCTATCCTCCTCGGCGACGCATGCGGGGTTGGCATTCTGCGATGTACACTCAAGTCCTTAGGCTGATCGTCACTCTTTTCTGACACATTATCTTCTAATGTGTTCGTAGTTTCTGCGACCACGTGAGCAGTCGGTGCGCTCTCGACATGCTTCACACTTAGATCGGTGGGAATAATTTCCTCGTTGCTCGTATCTAATTCTTTCAAAAATTCATCGACCGGCTCTTCCTTCTTTATCATAGTTACTGATGTTTCACTCTGTTGGTCATTTAAATTCTGATCGGTAGTGGTCTCTGGCAAGACGGACTCGTCTGGCTCAATTTTTGGCTTGATATCAGTCGTTTCTGTCGTCATTACACTATCACCGGTAGGATCTCCGGGCAAAGTATCTTCTATTCGATCCGGCAACGAAGGAATACACAGAGACGCATTATCCTCGAGGTGATGATCCTCTAAGGATGCACTTTGGAAATGTTCAGATATATCAGGTACTGTTTCAGTATACAACGTGTCATTCGCTTTGTCATTACTCTGTAGCCTCTTATCGGCGTCGGGCTCAAATTCTAATTGGTTAACATTTTGGATATCAGTAGGCACGTTCAACTCGTCGAGCGAGCACTGCGGCGGAGGCTCGGCTGGTCTGAACCCTTGCTCCGGGCCGTAGCTCCGGTGGGCTTCCTGCGTTCTATCCGGCTGCGGCAGATGGTCGCCGATGTGGTGCAAGTGCAGCAGACCCTGCGCCGCCGTCATACTGCTGCGGCTCGGTGACTCGAGCGACTGCCCGAGTCGGTCGATGATATCGGCGACGGGCCCCTCGCTCAGCAGCATGTCCTCCTCCTCCTCAGCGTAATCTCCCGTGCCGTGCACCAGGTGTGCCAGCTTGTCGAGCGCCTGTCCGAGGATCTGGTTGTCCTCGCAGCCTTTCTCGACGAGCGATTCGAGCAGCGCTTCGTCGTGCGGCCCGCCGAGCTCGGGCAGGTAGTGCGCTTCACTGATAGTCTCGAACAGATCTTCGTGCGCGTGCGGGTCGGCCGCCCGGTCCGGTGCCAGCGGTTCGGCGCACTCGTACGCCGGCTCGTAAGGCATCGCGTCTCGCGGCTCGCTCGCCGGCAGGAACGAGAACGGCGCCCCGCGCAGCTCCAGTTCGAGCTCCTCGCCGCGCTGCTGGCTCAGCTCGAGCTCGGCGACCGCCAGCAGGTTGTCGAGCGGCGTCGGCTCGGACGCGCGAGTCACCGTGACGGTGTGCGTGGGGATGCGGGTCTCCAGGTCGGGCGGGCGCACCGGGCACTGCGGCGGCGGCGGCGAGGGCGGCACGGGCGGCGGGCGCGCGCGCGGCTCGCTGCGCCGGCGCCGGCGCGGCACGCGGATCGAGTCGAAGATGGCGGTGCGCGGGATGACTCGCCAGCCGGTCGACGTGCGCGCGAGCCGCAGCCGGTTGCGCGGGTCGTAGTCTTCGACGCGCACCTCCTGCACGGTGCCCTCTCGCTGGCGCGCCCACAGGAACACGGGGCGCAGGCGCGGCGCGGACGGGGGCGCTACTGCGGGCGAGCCGCGCGCGCGACGGGCGCGGGGGGGCGCGGAGCGCGCGCGCGCATGGGGGGGGCGGGCGGCGCGAGGCTCGCCGCCGCCGCCGTCGGCCCGCGGACTCACTCCGGCGCGCCGCAGCACGGCACAACGACGACCGCGCGGACGCGGCCCCGAGGCGGACTGACGGCCGGCGAGCCCCGCCCCCCGCGCGCGCCCCGCCCGGCGCCCCGCTGGGCCCCGCCCCAGATCGATGCCCCCGCGCCCGCATGTAAACACTCTGCGCGCGCCCCCCGCTCCGAGCCGTCGCGCGCCTCGTTAATCTTAAATCCATACAGCGCGGCACGCCCCGCCCGCGCACGTGGCGCGACCTCCGACCCCGCTTCCTACATTTGAGCGGTCTTCCCGGTTTTTATCTCTACGAAAGTAATGGCGTCTTGCAGAACGATCACCTACATCTCTGCTATAGCTATCTGGGAATAAGAATTTTCATAGTGGGTAAAGAGGTCTTGTTGCAGGAAGCCGGAACCGGCACTTTTCGAGTCCTCAAAATCAATAGTAATAATAGTGGCGCCATCTAGTGTATCCTGTGCGCGTTCGGTAGTAGTTACACTAGGTCGCGCTCACTGCGGGCCGCTGCGCGCTAGAACCTCGGCACACACAATTAACGACTGCCGCTTTAGAACCACCATAAGGCGACAGAGGTCGCCTATTTCATTCTTAGATCTTTACGGATTTCATAATGTATTTTTAACGATACCTAGGTACACGGGCAATATAAAAAATAACAACATCGTAGAAACATTGATATTGAATAAAATCGTTTATTTAAAACAACATTTACGACTAGAATGAGCGTTAGACGACCACCTTAACATATGATATACAGAGCACTGCTTTGCGTGGAATGTATGTACCCCAAGCGAAACCTTGAATCTCCACTAGGTACTTAGGTAGCTTTGGCATCAGACCTGAAAAAAAAAAGAGTTTTATCAACAACTAGCGGACCCCGTAGACGTAGCGTCGTCCTGCCCGATCAAACAGTGCCACCTACCGGGTCCGAAAATATATTCTCAGACCTACCGAATATAGATATAAGATTTCATACAAATCGGTAAAGCCGTTTCAGAGGAGTTTGGTTTCTTTAAATTTTCTCGGCGTAAGAACCATCCTCGTACTTCACAGAGAATTCTAAAAACGAATTAGCGAAATCGTTTCAGCCTTTCTCGAGATTTATGCTTTGCCACGGTAAAAACACAAATCGCAGAACTATTGCAAACCATTAAAATAATTACAATGTTAATAAAACATATAATAAAGGCAAGTTTAATGAGTATTTGTCAATACTCATTAAAGTTGCCTTGCCTTTCAGGTATCATAAAATTTCAGACTAACGGGCCGGTGACTTGGTCGGTAAGATGCTTGCTTTTCACTCTGCAGATCGTGGGTTCGATTCCCACCTAAGTCAGACAATTGTGTGATGAACATGTCTGTTTGTCTTGAGTCTTGTTATTATCTCTATTTAAGTATGTATTTACAAAAGAAAAGTATTCTATGTAGTTATTATCAGTTATCTGGTTCCCATAGTACAAACTCTGTTTAGTTTGGGATCAGATGGTCGCGTGTGGTAATGTACCACTATATTATTTTTATATTTGCTTGTGTTATGGGTACTATAGGCCGACCGTTTAACTCGCGTATCGCCTATCGCCAAGATTCTGACTCCTCAAGCTGCACAGACAGTGATGATGATTCAAGCGATATGGATATTAGTGACGAATAGTCTTACATTACTTTTATCTGTGGTTAAATAGTTCTTTATGAGATTTAATTAATGTTTTATGTATTGAAATAAAACTACTTTTTAACGGATTTTATCGCGGTTTGTTTTAGATTTTAAATCCCGACGTTTCAAAGTCTTTTCAGACCTCATGTTCACGGGTGGAAAAGACTTTGAAACGTCGGAATCTAAAATCTAAAATAAACCGCGATAAAATCCGTTAAAAAGTAGTTTTATTTCAATGTGTGATATTCGCGTAAATCTAAGACAATACTAATGTTTTATGACTTGGTACCTCAGATGGCGATACGCGAGTTGAACGGTCGGCCTATAGGAACGGATATAATACTTAAATACATTTTATTTGTAACATACATATATGGATAAATTACACTCAGACACGGAACAAACACTCGTGCCCATCACACAAAGATTTGGGTGGAAATCGAACCCACGAACTTCGGTTTAGCAGTCAGGGTCACTAACCACTACGCCACAAGGCTAGTCAGGTAATGTAGGTATCAGTGGCGAAGGGAAGTTCTGGAACAAGGAAGCCGGAGCAAAAACGTTTTTACTTATGAAAATAGTATCTCTTCAATACCTTAACCGATGTTTCTATGGTGACCACCACCTTCATATTATGGGTACTTATTTTTGATGTTATTTAAGTCTTAGGCGATTCATAATTTTAATGAAATAAACGATATTAATCAATTCCTAAAGGGACTGTATGGACAATTCGCCACTTTTTTTTATATTCTGCGATAGGCTGGCGCTTGACTACAACTTGCCTGATACGTCGTCTACGATGGAACGCGCCAGTCTAGTATACCGATTCACTCGTGATTACAAATGATTATCGTTGAGAAGGTGGCAGTGGAATGTGCCTCCATATGGTTAAAAAACCTTGAAAGAGCAACATTTCTGACCCACCATCTCTGCATGGTGTCACCAGACATCGCACCGGAACACGGCAAGGCCGCTTGGCGGTGCGGCTTTGTCTGGCGGGTGGTCACTAACCACGGCCGAAGCCTACCACCAGTTGATTGTCACCTGATTTGCACCACCCGGGGACCACGTGTGGGGATTCAATTAAAAGTGTACACCCACGGACGAAGGTGACTCAGGTATAACTCTGTAACATTTCGTTTTACGTTCTGTGGAGGTGACTGGAGGATCGGGTGGTAGTGACCCTCCAGTGAAAAGGGAAGATCTTTCAGCCGGGCGAGTTGTAATACTCGGCGAACGCGGTATTCCCTCCGACTGTAAGTTCTTGTCGGGAAGTTGTATATATGCTAATCGTCGGTGAAACTTTGCTTGTGCGATTCAGGATTGCTATGACGTCATGTCTCTTGAGTGGCGTTAGGTATGTGACGCCACAGCTCAATAAACATTTTATTTATTTTCAATCAGTGTGAGGCGTACTTTTATGACACTTCTAGCTTCCGCCCGCAAGCTTCGCCCGCGAAATTTATCTCACTAATCTTGTTTCTCCATACAAACTTTGGAACCCCGTTTCACCCCTTTAAAGGGTGAGTTTTGAAAAATCCTTTCTTAGTGCACCCCTAGACCCCATAAGGAACCTATGTACCAAATTTAGAGTCTCCAGACCCAGCGGTTTGGGCTCAGCGTTGATATGTCAGTCAGTCAGTTTCTTCTTTTATATATTTAGATAGATTTTACAGTAGATGAAGGTGAAATATGAGATGAATTAAAAAGGTCGATATTTTTTTTGGATAGTGACAGTATTGGATTAAGCGTGCGTTTAATATCTAATATATAAAATTCTCGTGCCACAGTTTTCGTTGCCATACTCCTCCGAAACGGCTCGACCGATTCTTATGAAATTTTTTATGCATAGTCAGTAGGTCTGAGAATCGGCCAACATCTATTTTTCATCCCCCTAAGTGAACATTTTTTTTAATAAATACGCGGTAGGAAGTTCGCTGGCGCAGCTAGTCTATTATATAAAATTTCCATGTCACAATGTTTTTTACCGTACTCCTCCGAAACGCCTTCACCAATGAAAATGTTTATTGAAAAAAGAATTCTTATGAATTTTTTTATGCAGATTCAGTAGGTCTGAAAATCGGCTATTATCTATTTTTCAAACCTCTAAGTGATAAGGGGTGTTCACTTCAAAATATATTTTTTATTTTTTCGATAAATTTTTATTTTTTTATTATGTGGCATTAAAAATACATACAATCCTAAACTTTCACCCTCCTATCACCAACCTCTATTTTTTAATAGCGAAATTAGTAATACGCGGTACGAAGTTCAAGTTCGCTGGGGCAGCTAGTAAACATACAAAAGATATAATGACACTTACATTACTGAATCCATATATAACTTGTGTTCATGCAAAGTTTTCAACACATACAAACTTCCCAACAGCAAAAATACACCAGTTATTATTGATACTTGGTAATAATGATCCAAATCTCCAATAGGCACATCCCATACTAATGTGTCTGTAAGCTAGAAACAAAATAAATAAATATTCTGGGACATCAACACACACGGTCATCTGGTCCCAAGCTAAGCAGAGCTTGTGTTATGGAAACCAGATAACTGGTATATACTATACATATAATACTTTTCTTTTGTAAGTATATACTTATAATAGATATTTACACCCAGACTCAACACAAACACAAATGTTCATCACTAATGTTTGTCTCGGGTGGGAATCGAACCCACGACCTGCGGCGTGAAAAGCAAGTATCTTACCGACCACGCCACCGGCCCGTCAATTACAGTCTTACAGTCTTATACATAAAAATCTTATGACTCTTTAGTTAAAATACATATACTTACCTCTGTATTCATAAACGTCTTACAAGATCATTATAGCTAAACTAGGTTTGTAATTCATTTGTCTTTGTCTGTCATCTTGACATTTGTACTAGTAAGAAAGAAACAAAGTCTATTTTAACTAGTCTTAAAGATTTTTACGAATAAGACCGTAAATAAATGTATATTAATAATAATAATATCATACTTCATCATCATCATCAGCCTATTCTAGACCACAACTGGACATAGAGTACGCCACTGAGCACGATCCGCGGCTTTTCTCATCCAGTTCTTACCAGCCGCTCTGGTGAGATCGTTACTCCACCTAGTCTAAGGGCGTCCAACGCTACGTTTGCCAATTCGTGGTCTCCACTCAAAAACTCGTTTACCCCAGCGGTTGTCAGTTCTACGGCAGATATGACCGGCCCACTGCCACTTCAGCTTACTAACCCATCTATCATACTTACCAGGGATGTTATGGATATATAATTTCGGATCCGGTTAAGGATATGGATATGATATTGGTAAAATATAATATCGGTTTCGGTTACGGATACGGATATCCATAACAACACTGATTTTTACTATAAAGTATAACCCGTACGAATTAGCTGTGCAACTCGCACTGTGACGTCACTAGGTAGCGGGAGAGGTGTCGCATTCCAGCGGAGTGCACAGTTTTTGTACGAGTGTAGTATTTAGTTAGACTCCGCCCTCTATCCGGAACTATCCAAAACTTTTATTTCGGATTCGGTCACGGATATTTTTTTATTTCGGATATCCGATAGTTTCGGTTACGGATATGGATATCCATAACAACACTGATACTTACCAAGGTGTAATTAACTTTTTTCCAGCTACATTTCTCCTTAGAGCTTCCGTTGCATAGAAATTGCGTGGGAACCGAAGGTTTGTCAGAATCAAACTGTTTGTCTGGACACCGAATGTATAATTTTGGTTGCCCAATCTCAACACGCCTTGTACTGCAATAATACAAAAGTAAGTAACAATAAAAACATAGCAATACCTCATAGTGATGTTAATAATGCGAATTCACATATTCATTAGCATGTGAATTATTGAGTATTCGCAAGCTAATTGCTATTGCTAATTGCTAAAAATAATAACAACTTCTAATTTGAATGGAACCATATGGATGGGAATTCTTGAAAATTAGCATGTGAATTATTAAGTTTTCGCGTGCTAATTGCTAAAAATAACAACAACTTCTAATTTGAATGGAACCATTTGGATTGGAATTATTGAAAATGAAAATCTTTCCGTAATTATTATAACCCAAAGGAACGAAATTTTGCTGATTCGCATTTTCCTTCGCCAAGAGCTTCACTTTACAACATACAATGTATCTCTGGACTAGTCTGGACTGAGGATCAGCAGCCCAACAGTATTGAACTCGTCAACTCAACTTTGAAATACTAAGGGTTTCAAATAAGAATAGGATTGGAAATCCGCCATCTTGGACCGGAATGCGCAACAACATCACATTTTTAGTACAGTTAGCAATAACGCTTGTTCGTTATAATAATCACGACTAGACGAAAAAAATGCGTATTTCTTATTACAGCCGCTGACTGTGCCCGAGGCCTTACAGTGTTTAAACTCACCCTCCTCCTGGTGCTGCTTGATGGTACCTAGCATGCACCGGCAGCCACAGACTAACTTTGTTATCTGTCAGTTTATCAATAATATACACATTAACCGGGGATGACTGCTCCGCTGTTAACTCTACATTTACTTTGTTTTTTGGTATTGCATTTAGCTGAAAAGAAAATAAATAATCTTTAAAATTTCTGTTATTTTAGCAAAGGGATATAAAGCGAGATAGCTTTTCTCTCTCTATCTCAGGTATATCTTTGACCATTTTGACAGTAAAAGATTTTTACTAAAAAGGAACAAAAAAACGATGTTGTAGGATGCCATTTTCCCAAGATTTCATAAAAATCTTGGAAGCCTATATGCAGTTAAAATGGATGTCATCTTGTTCGTACTACTTTACATGTTAAGATGAGAGACAAAGATTAACTAATTATTTATTTATTTATTTATTTGATAAGGAAAACCAACAGCTATATAACAAACTGAAAAAGTAGCTAAAAAACAACAGTAAGCCAATAATAGGTTTTCACGAATAGTAGTAATGTAACAATATAAATTTTTCAGAACACTAGCAAGCAAATACGAAAACCCTGTTAAAGTCTAAAATGACAAAAGAAAATACCAAATTATTTATAAAAATTAAGGTTTAGCCTGTTCCTTGCAGTACTGCTTTTAGTAGTATAAGGATCAAATAGAACCTCTTTACAAATGTTATTATAATCCTTGCTCGCCCGCACTAGGTATGAGTTCTGCCTGTAGTTAGTTGATGAAGAAGGTGCATTATAGCGTAAGGATCTAGAAACCTATTTTAGGTATTATGAGCTTTTAAGACATTTATATGAATAAGGAGGAAAGGTTCTGAAGGTTTTTCAATTATTAAAATGAATGAACCTACCCTATCAATCCGTCTCAAGTCACTCAGCTCATCGGAGTTTACATACACTCCAGCTGGTAATGTCTGATCCACACCTATCACACACCCAGTTAACTGCCAGCACTCTGCGTCTTCAGTGTCAAACACGATATCGTATGTTATGTTCCTGAAAATAGAGAAAATCCTATTTTTATTTCACGAATTACTAGGTACATGTTCCTTACTAATTTCAAAAGTGAAAGTATGTCTGTCACACTTTCAAGCCAAATCTATGGAACCAATTTGTATTAAATTTGGTATGGAGATCATTTGAGCCCTGGGGAAGGATATAGTTTTCATCCGATTGTACAAAAAGAAGTTAGCGGTTTAGCATGATGACACACGCACCGGTAAAACCGCAGTCAGATAAGTAGGAATAATAATATTTTCACACATTATAGACAGAGAGCCATCTTGTCCCACTACTACTAGGAACTACAGCCATGCTACTTAGATATATTTTAATAATAATACATACATGATATAGATAAATTACACCCAGACATAACAAACACTCATTCTCATCACACAAAGATTGGTCCTGGGTGGGAATCGAACCCACAACCTCCGGCTTAGTAGTCAGGGTCACTAACCACTGCAAACACAAGCCAATAGTTAATAATAATCTAACCTAAAGCATTAAAAATTCTTCTGGGTTAACAGTTTCAAGTAAAGTTCCTAGTAGGCTAGCAGCATCTCTAAATGGTAAGGCAATGCTGAACCTTTACCCGAGATACAAGCATGTTTGAACTGATCAAGTTCGTTGTCTACTAGGTTGTCATTTAAAACACCTATGACAATAGTTACAGGTAGTTAGATTCCTAATATAATCTGACACCTGGTCTATCCATCTTGGCTACTGATTCCCTACAGGTTTGGAGGTCTGTTGGCAGTCACCTGTTTAATTCTGGTACCATAAGGTTAGACTGGGGGCCAACCCCAATAGAAAAAGAGAAAAACTGAACTAACCGTGTTGTCTACTAGGCATAGTATACGGATAGAGATTGTTATATTGAATGTTTTGCATTTTGTACTACATAATATATGCACACAACAGCACAAAATAGCACAAAACAGTGTCTAACCAGGGAAGGCTTCAATCTCTAGCATATTAGAAGCAAGATTTCAACCACTGGTGCCATCAGATTGAACTTAAATCCTCAAACAATTGATTATGTGGGTAAGTACTTTGAGTAGATACAACTATTCAATAATGTTAAAAGAAAACATAAAAATCAGCATAACTAACTTTGCTCAACACGAATTAGGTTCACGTGTGTGAATTAAGTCATAAGTAATCGTTTTACCTGTGAAATCCTGGATTTAAAAGTGTTTGTTTCATTTTTACTTCATAGTTTTCGCAAGTATTAGCAATTACGCACTGCACGAATGTTAAACTTAATAATAAAAAACAAGACTTTAATAGGAACATTATAGTTTCTAATTGGAATACTAATGGATAATTTCTTTTCAAATGATAAATTTATAGTTTTGCAGAGGAGAAACGATAACCGGAGTGAATATTTGATAAATAAATACAGCGTTCCGTGTACGAAATAACACTCAGCGGCATTATTCTCAAAATACAATGAAAGCAAAATACTTATTCTCTTTAAGTCTGACAAGGATAGAAAAATCAGGTCTCGTGTATATCTGGAACGCGCTCAACGCACGATCGATTAAAATGTGACAAATAAACTTTGATTGACATATGCCATTTCTTGGGGATTAGTGATTACTTATTTCAATAGGTGGCGCTAAAAGAAATCCTTTACTAGAACTTTGTCGGCTAAAAATGAAATTATACTGCGTTTTACTATAATAATTAAAAGAGATAGGCAATAATATTTAATTTTTTCATTTTCATGTAAATTATTATAAACCTCGTCGGGATCTAAAATCTAAAATAAACCGCGATAAAATCCGTTAAAAAGTAGTTTTATTTCAATGTGTGATATTCGCGTAAATCTAAGACAATACTATGTGAACCTCTATTAGTATAAGACTAAGCGAGTTTTGTATTCTGGTTCCGGATATCATGGTATGGAATAAATAACTACTGTGGCTGCTTGCTAAGTCAGCGCAACGTTGGGCGCAGAGGTAGCTGCAAGCCTTGCATTTGAAAAAAAGGTCGCGGGTTCGAATCTCAGTCGTGTCCACTTTGTTTTATCACCGCTGCTCAATATCAGTGAAGGAAAACATCGGCAAAAAACCGGCACGTCTAAGAACTAATCATTCGAGGACAGGGGACATCCACCAACACGCGCTTGGTAAGCATGTGTGGATTAAGGCTTATACTCTAAACTCGTAACATAGTTGAGAGAAGACCCACAAAGGCCAATGATTCATCTTTCTCGTAATCAAATCATAACATTACGCTCTCTATTCAACAGGCTATGTCAAAACAAGTACGAAGAAGCCTTAAGAAAAAATTCAAATGTACAGTCAACAATATAATTTACTGACTACTTTCAATTTCTAAAAGCAATCCAAGTTTATTAAATGTTGAAGAATAAATACATAGGCTGTAGTTTATTCGATTGCGAAGACAGAGGTGTTGTTTATGGTTAGTAGTGCACAGCACTATTTAGGTACTCATAAGGTAACACTACTAGTTTTAAGATGGCGTCATTGTAAGACCTAATTAAGTTATGTGGTATAATAAATTATATTTCAAGTAGTTTGGTGTATCATTGAAAATGACACAACCAAACACAAACATGGTGTCAGGTGGGGTCCGAGAAATGGATTTCCACGGAAACCTGGCTGAAAATTTCCAAGCCTACAAGCAAAGGCTAAAAATTTTTCTTTGTGCTACAGGCCTGGATGACGCTAGCGACAAAAGAAAAATTAGCATCCTACTTAATTTCATAGGAGAGCAAGGTATTAAAATTTATAATACATTTAATTGCAAAGCCGAGGCCTCCCTGGAAGAGGTTATTAATCGATTTGATAAGTACTTTAGTCCAAGAAGATATTTAACTATTTTGAGGAATGAGTTCTTTACTATTACTCAAAACGAGCTTCGATTAGAAGAGTATTTTCAGAAGGTGATAAACCTAGGTATGAAATGTGAGTTGAACGACTTAAGAGAAACACTTACTGTGTCTAAATTAATAGCAGGATTGGACCCTGCATATAATTCACTTAAAAGCAAGCTAATGGCTGAAGAAGAAAGCAAATTAACATTGGATTATGTTATGAAATACTTACTAAGCACTGAGGCATCGAATAATTACATTAAAAAGATCAACGAACACGAAGAGAAAAATCAGGAGATACTAACATTAAAGAAAAATAATTACAGTACTTTGAAAGGAAAGCAGCCAGCAAAATTTATAAGAGATTGTTATAAGTGTGGGACATCACATAATATTAATAAATGCCAAGCATTTGGGAAGAAATGTTATAAATGTGGAAAAGATAATCATTTTGGTAATATGTGTCGAGGGAAGAAACAAATAAATATAGTCAACGATGAGTGCTCGGTAGGAGAAGAAGACTTTTTTATAGGCTGTATAGGAAATGAAATTGTCCAGGATTTTACTGTAAATAACAAAAATCTCCGCATAAAGATGGACACAGGTGCAGCATGTAATGTAATAGGAAGTGAGGTATGTAAACAGATTGGTTTAAGTGATCTCGAGATTTTACCATGTAATACAAAAGTAATACAGCTTGATGGCAAAAGAGTACCAGTCAAAGGTACTTGCTGGTTAGAGATTACCCATCCTAATCACAAAAAGTATAAGGTTAAATTCATTATAATTGAAGGTAATATTCCCACATTATTAGGATGTAAAACTTGTTTAATGAACAAATTCATTGCAGCAAACCCTTGTTTGGTTAATGTTCACAATGTGATGTGTAGTAATACTAATACAAGCAAACTAATAGATACTTTAAAATCTGATTTCAGTGAACTATTCAATGGAAGTCTTGGTTGCATTCCGGGTGCGGTAAGCATTCAGCTAAGTAGTGATGCAGTACCATCAATTCAGGCAGCTAGGCGGGTTCCATTTTCATTATTGCCTGAAATGCGCAGAGAACTTGATGATATGGAAAAGCTAGGTGTTATAGAAAAAGTATCTAAACCGACAAAGTGGGTAAATAATTTAGTGCCTATAAGAAAGCCAAATGGTAAGTTGAGAATGTGCATAGACCCCAGAGCATTAAATAAATATATTATACAACCTAAATACCAACTACCAACTTTAGATGAAATTAAGAGTAAAATGGGAAATGCTAAATATTTTGCCCTGTTAGATGCTTCTAATGGGTTCTGGATGTTAAACCTAGATGAGAACAGTTCTGACTTATGCACATTCATAACACCTTTTGGTAGATACAGATACAGAAGATTACCATTTGGCATAAGTTCAGCACCAGAGGAATTTAGTAGAATAATCACTCAAATGTTTGAAAATGTAAAAGGGGTAGTTCCATACATTGATGATCTATGTATATATGGAAATTCAATACAGCAGTTGTATGATAGATTGAGAAAAGTAATGACTATTGCAGCGACAAATGGTATCAAATTTAATGAATCTAAATGTAAGTTTTTTGTGACTGAACTTGTATTTCTAGGACATAAATTCTCTGCACAGGGTGTATCTCCAGACCCAGACAAAATACAGGCAGTAATGCATATGGAAAGGCCTAAGACCAAAAAAGATTTAGAGAGATTTTTAGGTATGTGTAACTATTTATCCCGTTTTATTCCAAATTACTCTAAAATTACTGAGCCTTTACGGGTGTTAATGAAAAAAGACTCTACTTTCACCTGGGACAGCAACCAAGACAAATGTGTAGAAACATTAATAAAAGCTTTGTGTAGTAATCCTTGTTTAGCATACTTTGACACCAATCAAGAAATAACTTTATCAGTAGACAGCTCATCCACAGCACTAGGGGTAGTTGTCCTGCAAAATGGTAAACCAGTTGCATTTGGATCTAGGTCACTTAATAACACTGAGAAAAACTATTGTCAACTAGAAAAAGAAATGTTAGCTATTGTTTTTGGGTGTTATAAAATGCATCAGTACACCTATGGAAGGAAAGTTCAAGTAGAAACAGATCATAAACCTTTAGAAACATTGTTTAAAAAACCTTTGTATAAAGTGCCTGCTAGACTGCAGAGAATGATGTTAGCAGTACAAGGTTATAACTTGGATGTAAAATACAAACCTGGTAGGCTGCTTTTTATCGCAGATACACTGTCACGGAGTTGTAATAATACTACAGGTAATGCTGATGAAAAAATGAAACAGCTTCATAAAAATATTATCTGTCATGTTAGTTTACAAAGACAATGTTTGCCTGTGTCTAATGTACATTTAAAAAGAATTAAAACTGCTACAGAAATAGATCCTTGTTTGAAACAGGTCATATTTTTTATTAAGAATGGTTGGCCAAATAAAATTGATAGCTTAGACAAGAAAATAAGAAACTATTGGACTTTTAGAGATGAGCTTAGTGTATTGGATGGTATAATCTTAAAATGTAATTTAGTGGTCATACCAGCATCGTTAAGACACGAGATGTTAACTAATATTCATCAGGGACATGTAGGAATAAATACTTGTAAGACCAGAGCAAGGTCATGCATATTCTGGCCAAATTTAAATGAAGACATTGAAAACTTTGTAAGACAATGTCAACCTTGTGCTAAATTTGCCCCAAATATCCAAAAGGAGCCGATCATTAGTCACAATATAGAAAAACTACCATGGCATAAGGTGGGCATTGACATTTGTACATTTAATGCTAAGGATTTTCTGATCTTTGTAGATTATTATTCAAAATACATTGAGGTGTGTAAACTTGATAATTTAACTAGTGATTGTATCATACAGAACTGTAAATCTGTATTTGCAAGGCATGGTATTCCTGTAATAGTAGCATCAGACTGTGGAACACAATTCACTTCTGACAAATTTAAGGCTTTTGCTAATCATTATAAATTCGAACATATTACATCAAGTCCCAAATATTCCCAATCCAATGGGCAAGTTGAAAGTGCAGTAAAAATCTTTAAAAGTATTGTTAAAAAATGTAAAGAAGATGGATCTGATCCATATCTAGGTTTATTAAACTATAGAAATACAGCTAAACCCTATATGCCATCACCAGCACAGCTATTATTTTCTAGAAATTTAAATACATTGTTACCAATTTCAAAACAGGAGTTAAAGCCTACTGTATCCAAATATTCATGTAAATACTACAACCACCTTGATAGTATACAAAAATGTTATAATAGAAATTCTAAAGTCATTCCTGAATTTAAATGCCATCAATTTGTATATTTTAAGAAAACTTTAGAGGCGGACTGGACTAAAGGTCAAATTGTAAATAAGTGTGAAGAACCTCGGTCATTTGTTATACGCGATGATAAAGGTAATGAGTATAGAAGAAATAGCAGATTTATCAAACCAGATTATTCAACCAAAATTAACAATAGTGATGGCAATATTAATTTAGAAGATACTATGGAAGCGCCAGACAGTGATGACCTTGATGTTAATTCTGAACCTGTTATCATCTCGGGACCTGAAAACAATCCTGAGTCTGATAAGACAGCAGGGTATACTACTAGAAGTGGTCGTTATGTTAGACCACCTAAGAGACTTGATGATTATGAGACATTTGACTAAGGAAACTATAACTACATTTAACGGGGGGGATGTTTATGGTTAGTAGTGCACAGCACTATTTAGGTACTCATAAGGTAACACTACTAGTTTTAAGATGGCGTCATTGTAAGACCTAATTAAGTTATGTGGTATAATAAATTATATTTCAAGTAGTTTGGTGTATCATTGAAAATGACACAACCAAACACAAACAGGTGTCTTTAATTATATGCTCGATAATTTGTCTGAACCCAATAAAAATGCATGCACCCAACAAATACCCAATACCAAGCGGCCGAAGTCACGGGTGGAATCAAGTAAAATTAAAAACATCAACAATAAAATCTCAGAAAGGACTCCCACGATTCTTATGAAATATAGCATGCAGAGGGTTTCAGGGGCGATTTTTTTTAGCTGGGTTTCATTTTTTGGAAAACGTCGTTTTATTCGTGTTTTCAGGCAATGAAAAGCTGCTACCTCCAACATCATTAGAAAACGAAGGCAAATTCACCGCAATATTAATTATATTATAGCTCAGGTGATTCAAATCCAGAAGATTATTTTCTTTTTGTGTTAGGAAAACTATTACTGAGAGTCCTTTATCAACGTATCCAATTCGTATCTAAGTACATTTTTTATAAAAAATATTTGCTCGGTCAACCATGATTAATCAATCAAGAAAACTTATTATAGGTTGTAAACTAAAGAATTTATTTTTGAAGCTTGCTGTACTGTAATAAACCGACCATGAATGGTAGACACCGCGTCTCATACGTATTCATTCCTATACGTATTATACACTGGAATCAACTGTTTGAATGTTTGCTGGCATAATTCAGTACAGTTTTAACCGTTGTGCCAACGAGTTGTGTTAGTACTTCACAGAAAATATTGAAACTTTGTGTGTTTGCACTTTTGCTGTGTTTTATCGGAGCGAATTAAAAGGTAAGTGCATGTTATTTTTAATTATTTGATAAGCAAAGTGCGTTGCGTGTTAACTAACGGTTAACTTAAAGTTAGCGTCGAACATTAATGTTTTCATTAACATTTTTTAAGGTTGAGAACAATCTTATGTCATTGTATAATAAGTAGGTATAACTTGAAATGATTGTCTGTGATCAAGTATATTTTAAGTAATAAAAGTAAAAGAATTTGTAATTTAAAAAGTGGTTAGCTTTTGACTTTAAAATAATGCAAATTAAATTACATTCACTTTTGAGCAGTATTATATTGTATAGCGATATTTAGTTGTGATTTTGAAAGAGTTTGCTAATACATGGTTTTAATTAGCAACGGTGACATTAAGCCTCCTAGCGGTATGCCATTTTTATTGAGGTCACCTCTGTCATCTGTATTATTAAAATTTTATCTCACTAGTATCAAGAGTAAAAGTAACTGGCAAAAAGCATTTTAGTGTTAGTGTTAGTGTGGGCACGGGTATTCCCTGATTCACACAAGAACAAATTATACACATAAACCTTCCTCACGGATTACTCTGTCTATAGGTAAAACCACATAAAAATCCGTACAGTACTTTTTGAGTTTATCGCAAATAGACAGCAATAGCGACTTCATACTATATTATGTATAAAAGTAAAAGTATAAAAATCTTTATTTCTTAAAATTTTACATTTCTATGTAACTATGTAAAGAAGTTAAAAGAGATAAAGCCCTAAATCACACACTCGGGTTAAGCAAGGTTTGTGGAACTGCTCATCCCGCGTGGACTGGTAGTTAACAAGCACATTTTAATTGAGTTTGTTTTCCAACACCAACATTTTCACCACTTCGGGACCATTTCGAAATAAACCTTTTTCGTACAACACAACGGTGTGAGCAGCGGGCGAGCAGCGGGCGAGCAGCGGTGACGCAGCGGTACGGGCCTCGCCTTCCAAAAATAAGGTCGCTGGTTGAAATCCTAGTCGTGCCCCCACATCTTTGTGTGAATTGTTTTATCTCAATATCGGTGAAGAAAAACATCGCGACGAAACCGGTATATCTAAGAACTAATCATTCGAGGACATGTGACATCCACCAACCCGCATTTGGTCAGTGTGTGTGGATTAAGGCCAAAACTCTCTCAACTCATAAGATAGATAGAAAAGACCCGTGTCCAGCAGTGGGACAATAAATCAGGGTTGTAGTGATACAAAACAATAATTTTGATAATCCGTTTATTAGTAGCAATACATTTAAGTATCCAAATAGACAACTTCCTTGTTAATGTTGATAACAAACGTGAGGTAGTAAACAGAGATTCCAAAAAGGTGGATTCATACCGATCAAAATCGCGTGTTTAGGTGAAATAAAACCAGATTCAAACCTGCCCACACTTGCATGTCCAAAAATAATGTGGTTTTCCGATGACTCAGTTTTTGTAGAGCTAACTTACATTTTTGTGAACACAAGGTTAACAGAACATCAGGTAGCTAAGTTTTTTTTTATTCTTCGATAGGCTGCCGCTTGACTACAACTTGTCGGATGTTAAGTAATGATGTAGTCTATGATGGAACGCGCCAGCCCAGTATACTGATTCACTCGTGATTACGAATGATTATCGGTGAGACGGTGGCAGTGGAATGAGCCTCCATAAGGTTAGAAACCTTCAAGGAGCAACAATTCCGACCCACCCTTACTGTATGGTGTCACCAGACATCGCACCGAAACACGGCAAGGCCTCTTGGCGGTGCGGCTTTGTCTGGTGGGTGGTCACTAAACACGGCCGAAGCCTACCACCGTTGTACGACTTTTTATTATAAGATATTAATATCTATTAAGCTTGACGTTGTGAATTGTGCCCGAAGAACGGCAATAGGCTCGCCCCGGGACCTAAACATTGCGAAAAGTGGGTGATATATCCCTCTGCCTACACCTTTGGGTAACACAGGCGTGAGCTGTGGCTGTTTATTTCACCAATCATTATCATGTGACCCATGAATTGCAACTTGATTCACATGACATCGTTACCAGACATAATGCGTGTGCGCTTATGTAAGTGTAAACTAGTATTAGGGCTGTATTTCCACTACAGATGTACAAATGACTAAAAAAGTTAAGTATAGCTGTTCTTGGATGTTTATCTAAAACAATTCGAATAGATATTCAATATTATAAATTTATAATTTTAGGTACATAGGTGCTTTAATATACTAATTAATTATACTGAATTATCTTGAATTTTGTAGGTGGAACATTTTACTGAAACAACACATTATTTTAATTTAAAAAACTTTTTAAACTGCATTCATAGATTTTTTAATAATAACATGGTTGAACCGGGAATCGAACCTGCTATACGAAAAAAATTTACTCCGTAGCTTTATCAAACCGATCGGAAGGCTTCATCATAAGGATTATTTTTTGCTACATAATATTGTGTCAGAAATAAAAGGAAGACCATAAATTTTAACATTTTTAATGCAAATTTAGGGGGCGAGCCTATTGTCGTTCATCGGGCATAATTCCAAACATTGAGCTGCAACTAAGATTTTGTAACTATATGTATTAGAAGTCTTTCTATTCGTTTGTTGTCTTAAATTTGAAAAAATAGTGATTTGTTGCTAGATTTTACACGCCTACATACATGCCTTACGTAGATACCTATATCAGTAGGTACCCCGCACGCAGTAGCACGAGTTGTCAATACTAAAAAAGATTTCGGATCGATCTGGCTGTCGTCGATCGAGCTGTCAACATAATAAGTTCAAATGCACACAAACGATTTTACCTATTCTGTTTACATTTTGAACGAAAAAATATTATATGAAAACTGATTTTGACAAGTTCAAGCATTCGAAATCTTTTTTCGTATTGACTAATTCGTGGTGGAAACGAAGCCTTACTCTTCAATTTGCATCAGTTTATTTGAAGTAATTTGAACGCATTAATTTAATTAGTAGTGCAAAAATCAACTCTTATACAACACACTAAGCAAACAAAATGTAATAGATTCAAGTACTTCATTTAAAAAAAAGCCTACTGAGTTTTTTGTTAGTGTTTCTCAGTAGTTGCCAGTCATTCACTGCACGGTAGGAAAAGAAATTTGAATATTTTATGTAGACTCGCGTCTCAAAAAGCTCATTCATTTAATTTCAGTATTTGAAAACTTTAGGGTGCAGGTGGAAACGCAGCCTTACTCTTCAATTTGCATCAGTTATTTGTATTAATTTGATTAGTAATGCTAGAGCATGTTATGATCAAGTAGTGATTGATAATTTACGTCACATATTACATACTATTTAGATATAATTTAACTGCTTAGAGATAGGAAGAGAATTAAATCCGTGCTATTGTCATACAAAGAATACAAATTCTTAGGTTGGATTCCCACCCGAGACAAACATTAGTGATGAACATTAATTGTGTTTGTATCGAGTCTGGGTGTAAATATTTATCTACTAAAAGTATATATTCACAAAATAAAAGAATTATATGCATAGTTTAAACCAGTAATCTGGTTTGTATAACACAAGCTCTGCTTAGCTTGGGACCAGATGACCGTGTGTGTTAATGTCCCAGAATATTTATTTATTTTTATTTTTAGGTAC
Source organism: Meganola albula (assembly GCA_936450015.1). Classification (NCBI taxonomy): domain Eukaryota; kingdom Metazoa; phylum Arthropoda; class Insecta; order Lepidoptera; family Nolidae; genus Meganola; species Meganola albula. The sequence continues at coordinate 1,496,784 of OW388155.1, read as the reverse complement.
ACAGCAGTGAACTGTTAAGGGTGAAGGTTATTGACATAATCGGTGGTCGGTACAAAAAAAGAAAATATATGTTTACTAGCTTACCGAAGGCGGTTCCTCCCGCGCGTATGTTGGTTATCGCGCTAAACCATTACCCTCTTAGTACGCATTTGAATAAAAACTACCCTATGTCTTTCCCCGGGACAGCAGCGGTGGCGCAGCCGTACGGGCCTCGCCTTAATAAGGTCCGGAATTTAATTATCTCCGCTGCTCAAATACGCACTTGGCCAGCGTTTGTAGATTAAGACCGAAACTCTCTCAACTCATAAGATAGTTGAGAGAAGACCGGTACCCACACCCAGCAGTGGGACACTAAAAAGGGTTGAAGTGGAAAGTGATACAAGGGTACTCTTCGAAACTTGGGAAATCTTGTTAATAGCATTAAATTCTCACTCTTAATTTAGATAGTTGTCGAAATTTGGGTGATTTCACCTCTGCCTACATCTTCTTGAGCCCGATGTTATTTTACAAATCTAAATAACCATAACCACCACAATACCGCATAAAAATACGTCTATTCGTCTAAGCGCTACGATGATACAAACTTGTGTGTAGGACATATACCTACACAGACATACATAATACTTATGAAACCTCTCTTTTTGTCGGCGCGTTAAAAATGTGGTTCTATCTCAATAATCTAGTCCAGACCAATCACTGTGGCTAGATCGAGATTTTCTACTACTGCAATCAAATCATACCGGTCATACTGAGCTGCAACTAAAAATTCTTCCATTCCGTTTCACGATTTGGTATGCGATGCTACTTCGTTAGAATGGAAATGACAAAAAATTGTTTGTCCTTCAGATAGATAAATAATAGACGACGCGACGCTAGCCGAGCGGTGTGAGCCGTCCGATTGGGCTATACTATGCCCGGGAGGTCGCGGATTCGATTCCCGCCCCGGACAATATTTGTGTAACAACAAAGATTTCGGTGTCTGGTTGGTTGAGGGACTACCCTCCGTGCTCGGAGAGCATGTTACGCCGTCGGTCCCGGTTGTTATTTAACATATCTATGACAATCGTTACATGTAGTCAGATGCCAATATAATCTGACACCTGGTCTAACCATCTCGGCTACTGGTTCATACGGGTTTTGAGGTCTGATGGCAGTCGCTCGTATAATTCTGGTAGCTAGCCGCATCAGGTTAGACTGGGAGCCGACCCCAATAGAAATGGTAAAAAGGCAAGGGGAATGATGATGATGACCCATAATAAGTTAAACTTTTCGTGTTTTATAGATAAAAAAAAGACAGTGAATTAAGATTAAATTCCAGACTAAATTCCAGACCAGATTTACATCCCACAGGTTTGTGTAACTATTGCGAATGTCGAGCAAGCCATTGTTGTTATCGCAACTTCCCACACGATAATTCTGAACGGCAAGTTATTTAGATTTTTCTAATCTAAGTAACACGCTAACAGTGTTGCCAGGTCTGAGTTTTACTTTACCCTTAGTCTCAATTTACCCTAATATCTGTATTATTAAAAAAACCCTAAAAATATCCTTGCCTATACCTTCTTTAAAAAAAAAACCACTGCTAGTGGTTACTGACCACCCACCCGACAAAGCCCCACCGCGAAGCGGTCTTGCCGTGGTCCGGTGCGATGTCTTGTGACACCATGCAGAGAGGGTGGGTCGGAATTGTTGCTCCTTTTAGGTAAGGTTTCTAACCTTAAGGAAGCTCATTACACTGCCACCTTCTCACCGATAATTATTCGTAATCACGAGTAAATACCGAATACAGGGCTGGCGCGTTCCATCGTTAACTTTATTATTGCTTAACGTAAGGCAAGTTTTAGTCAAGCGTCAGCCTAATGAAGAATAAAAATTAAAAATAAATCCGTATTTTTCACAACACACACGAGAAGAAAGAGCAACACGATTTACTGCTCTTACTTCCAAGAGCAAGAGCACTCGGTGCGTTCATGACACAGAATCTGTAATGAAACAAAATAATTCACTGTTATTTTATACTATTATTAAGGATTACCCCAAAAAATATCCTAAGATAATTCATACCCTAAAAATGCCTCTTGATTCTTTTTACCCTAAATATAGGGTAAATTACCCTAAATTTGTAACAGTGCACACTAAAGGCTTAATGGTTTTTAATAACACTTTTCCCACGGATTACAACCTTGATAATTATAACTACGTTAATTATACTCCTTAGGGACGATAAAAAACGGGTTTTGTTTTTACTCCGAACCCCTTAAATGCTAAGGATGTTCCGTTCTGTGATACACACACCTTATTATAATTATAATATTACTACACCGGAAGGATATTATCGTCAATATTTATGTTAATTGAGTCTTTATGTTAATTGTTTCCTCATAGTATGAGAACCGCAACAATATCAGGGTAATATCACCCACTTTTAGCCGGCTATGTTTAGGTGCCATACCATGCGTTTCAAATAAGAATAGGACTGGACTCGCGGCTAACTTTATACCAAAAACCAAGCAAAAGTAGCGTCAGCGTTTTTCTCATTGTACTAAAGAATGTGAAGTTATTGCGCATTCCAGAACCAAGATGGCGGATGTCTAATCCTATTCTTATTTGAAACGCATATACGTAATAATAGTGGGCGAGTGATGAACGGCAATCTTAATATATATATTTCTTGTGTGCGTGTGTATGTGACTGAACTCCTCCTAAACGACTGGACCGATTTTGATGAAATTTTTTGTGTGTGTTCAAGGGGATCTGGGAATGGTTTAGATTCACAATTTTGTCCGCTGGCGGTACGAAGTTCGATGGGGCAGCTAGTATAATAATATATCCTAAAATAGGCTTGCGCTTGACCACAACTTGCCTGATGTGAAGCAATGATGCAGTCTACGATGGAACGCGCTTACTCAGTAAATACCGATTCACTCGTAAACATAGATGCCGCCAGCGAATTCCACAATTTGGCAGTTCTCACAATGAAAGTCGAAGCAAAGCGCTTTGTGCGTACCCGTGGAATTTCCACCATATAACGGTGGCGCAAAGCCGTACTCTACTAAAACTGAGAAACTAAGTAAGTAAACTGAATTTAAGATTTTCAAAGCATATTTGAAAAGCCTTTTTTCTCGATTCAGGAATCGAATCGGACATCACGTTATTAAGCAAACACACCACTGGATCAAATGAATAGATTTTTTTTGGTCGCCACTGTACAAAAATGCTGAATATGTAATTAAGAAGTATAAAAACATTTGTCGATACAATTATTAAAATACCTTTTTAATTTCCAGTGACCTCGAACGTTGAGGCAGTGTTTGAGACAGTTCCTTGTTTGTTATCTATTTATATAATGAGGTTTAAATTTAACTGTTAATGTTAATTATTTTTTTCTTGTTAAAAACCTATTTTTGTCTCCGGAGGACCTAGATTCTCGCGTTGTAGACATTTATCTCGAACTTCGACATATTACGTAAAAAAATCCTGAATGTCGATTGAAAGTAATAATAATAATAATCAAATCTGCCGGTTTTCAAGTCACGAGTGAATCGGTATTTACTGGGTAAGCGCGTTCCATCGTAGACTGCATCATTGCTTCACATCAGGCTACTTGTGGTCAAGCGCAAGCCTAGTTTAAGATTAATAAAAAAATTAAAACAACTTTTCGTACTCTCAGAACGTCACTTTAGATATAAGTCGCAACGAGTTGTCAACGCACGACATGCAACGAGTTGTCTATAGTAATCGATACCATGACAATAACATCATAAATAACTATGTCGGAACTACAAAAGCGCTACTTTTTAAACGGCCTAATAAATTTTTATGCTTAATGGGATGCTCTTAGAACTTCCGACTTAATTAATGTAAAATACTATGATAAAAATAGTTTAAAATTTGAAAGTGCGAGGTCATAGATAAAGTATTTTAAGATATTAGATGCTACATAAAATAAAAATCACCAAAATCAAGTTCCTAATTTCAAATTTGTTAATACAAGTAGAGAGCTACGGTCGTATGTCGAATTCGTTAGTTTTTCATTTGACATTTGCCATTTTTTTCGACACTATGTCGAGTTTTGAGATAAGATGTCTAAACTTTACTCCCTGACATATAAACCACATTGGTGTAATATGTATATGTGCAGTGTGGTGAAATCGTAACATTACTAAATCCACCAAAGTTAGACCCAATTTTCCTTTACGCGGTAGAGACTTGGAGAGTGCGCGAGTTGAGAGAAGATAGAGCTCTAGAAATGTGGTGCTGGAGAAAGATGCTTGCGATATCACGGACAGAGTTCTGTACCAACGTATCCATACTTCAAAAGCTCCGTAACACACAACAACTATCGACTGTGGTACAGTCGCGCCTACTAGGTACAGTATTTCGGACATGTCTCTAGACAAGATAACGACTCCATTGAACAGCTGGTTGTGTTGAAAGGTGGATGGAACCAGATCACGCGGCATATTATCTATTCGCTGGACTGACCAGATACAATCCGCCCCAAAAAATCGCTTACATGATAGTGCCAGACTACCAATAGGCACAGATGGCGTAAGATCGTGCGGAGAGCTGTGTTCGATCTCTATAACCGATGTGGATGACTCAATATGACCACGACCACTCTTACAAGAGCGGAATGACAAAAATGAAGTGTCAATACAATATAACAAGTACTTACTAAACAAAGGTACCTCTGTTTTATTCCATTAACATAATAGGTACATTGGTATGCACAAATATTCTATCGAATTTACTCAAGTGTTAATAAATGACTTGTTGGAGTATTATGCGTTAATTGATTTATAGGTGTTTTGTAATAAACCATTGTTTGTGACAATCTTTCTTGAATATAATAGGTATTGTATCTAGATAATGAATTAGTAGGTAAGTACTTAATGGAGTTTCTAGAAAGATTGTTATGTTGCAGAACATACACTATCCTTCCTATCGTTCAATCGGCATGATGCTGTCGATTGGATCAGTTAAAACTGACCGTGTGTGGGCGTGCATTGACATGACAGTTATTGTACTTGACAGTATAATCCAATTTCAATTTTTTAGCTTGTATTCCCCAACTTCAAGTCGCTGGGTAAAAAGATCAATTAAGATCTATATAATAAAAATTAAGCAGTAAATGTGTTTCTAAGAGCAAATCTCGAGAACGGCTGAATCGTGTTCGCTAATTCTTTTTTAGAATACTCCTTGAAGTACAAGGATGGTTCTTAGGCAGAGGGAATTTAAAAAATCCATACTCCTCCAAAATGACGACCGATTTTTATGAAGTTTATATCTATACTAGCTTTTCGAATGTCGGTTATCGCGCCAAAACATTACCTTCATTTTGCGCAGTCGGATAAAAACTATCCTATGTCCTTTCTCGGGTCTCAAACTACCTCCATACCCAATTTCATCAAAATCGGTTCAGTAGTTTAGGCGTGAAAGCGTAACAGAAAGACAGAGTTACTTTCGCATTTATAATATTAGTAGGGATTCGGTAGGTCTGAGAATCGGTTGTAATCTATTTCGGCCCCGGTAGGTGGCACTGCTTTACCGGCAGTACGACGCCTGCAGGGTCCGCTAGTTTTTAATAATAATATGAACGCCTTTTTGCTCGTTCCCGGATGCGACGGTTTTTTCTAGAACAAACGAGGCAGTTAGTTAATCATTTGTTATTAAACCGATATGAATGTAGTACATTTTTCTAATCCACGTACGTTATCGCAACTTGTCTGCCGTGACCTACAATAAACAAGCTCGTGCTAAGCTTGTTTGTAGTGATTCTTAACTAACACGCAGACAAAACCTGAGGGTGTAAGCAGAGGTAAAAATTATACAATTATATGTATATTTTTTTAAAAATTATACAATTATATGTATATTTTTTATTATATTATTATTTTATTTTATACTAGGTTCCGCCCGCGGCTTCGCCCGCGAAATTGATCTCACTAATTTTGTTTCTTCATACAAACTTTGGAACCCCGATTCACCCCCAAAAAGGGTGAGTTTAGAAAAATCCTTAGTCCACCCCTAGACCCTATAAGAAACCTATGTGCAAAATTTAGAGTCTCCAGATCCAGCGGTTTGGGTATGCGTTGATATGTCAGTCAGTCAGTTTCTTTTTTTATATATTTAGATCTAAATAAAAGTTAATAAATATCTGGTGTGAGACTGTTGCACGATATTTTATTAAGTCTTAATTAAACTAATTATCATTTTAACCGTTCACCTAGGCAACTGACTGGATAGTGGAAATTATTTATCTACATCTTTATTACTTTCAATTTTGCGCTTTACTTTTAGCAAGAGTAGTGCAGTAGTATTAGAATCTGGTTAAAAATATATGTCGAGTACCATGCTCAGTTGTTTGTAATACTAACAAGCAGTGATGTATAAGATACCCAATACAAAGTATCTGAAATACAAGATGCAAGATACTTTAAAAAAAAGCATTTCAGATACCAGATACAAATAATTTTCTAAAAAGGTATCTGAAATACTAGATACAAAATAACTATCTTTCAAATACTTTTTAAAGATAAAATACTTTTGTAAGAAAACAACATTTAATTGAACTTATCTAAGTTTATTCGTTCGAGAAAACAATTTTCGAATAGATCGCGTTGATAACAAGGATCAGGCAAATGTAACAAGACAAAATATGAAGGTATTAAAATAGAGACTTTTAATTTTAATGATTTAGTTGAGATTTGAGTAAAAGTAATTCCTCAAACATATTGTCAGTCATCTTCCTTCGATGAGGCCTCATGATCATGCCCTCAAAGGAAAAGAGTCGCTCCTCAGGGGCAGAGCTGGGCAAACAGGTGTATTTAATTTAAAACATCATACAACATGTGCACACGAAAAAATTACGGAATGAGTGACAGGAGTGACAAACATCTTAGCTGATGACATTTGTAGAAAGATAGTGTCGCCATCTGTTATTTTGATTCCCGAATTCCGACAATATTGACCAAATTTTTAAACGACGCGCTACGTTCAGTTGCGTTCGGTTAGAAAAAATGCGAAGTTTACTTCAGTAAAAGTATCTTGGAGAACAAAGTATCTTCAAAATACTAAGATATCAGTAAAATGTATCTAAATATCAGATACAAAATAAAAAATAAAAAAAGTATTTCAAATACAAGATGTAAATACGTATTTTGTATCTTGTATCTGTATTTCAGATACTTTTATCTGAGATATGTCACATCTCTGCTAACAAGACATTATAAGCTATTACATAGCTTCTAATACGGGCTTTGAGCGTGGAGACCGAATCCAGAAATTCCGTAACGACAATAACCTAACACCCCCTACTCCCACCGGCACAGCGCTGATACTTTTTAGTTTTGCCATCTATCGATGAATAGCAGAATTTTTAATGACTTTTGAAATATCACGCTTGTCTCTTTAGTTTTTTTCTCCTCAATTTATTACATTTGTGTTTGAGTAATCTGTTAATTATATACTTACCTCTGTATTCATAAAACGTATTTTAAGCTCATTATAGCTACAATAGGTTTATAATTCGTTTGTCTTTGTCTGTCATCTTAACAGTTATACTAGTAAGAAAGAGTCAAAGTTCATTTTAACTAAAGAGTCTTTTTTACGAATAAGGCTTATAAGTACTTAGCCCTAACGCATAAATTACTGGTGTAGGCAGAGGTGAATATCACCCACATTTTACCAGCTATACGTTATATGGCGTATTGCCGTTCATCGGACACAATTCCAAACTTGTTGAGTTGGTACTTAGATTTTTCAACTGACTTCAAAAAGGAGGTTCTCAATTCGACTGTATGATCTTTTTTTTTGCATTTAGGTATGTTACGCAATACCTCCGCCAATTATAGATTGATTGTGTTAATTCTTTTTTGTTTCAAAGAGTATATTTTTCCCTGTGGTCCCATTGAAACATTAAAGTCAGTTCATATTTTTTTATATAGGTATATATTTTTTTTATATAATTATTTTTTGCTTAAACTTAAAAGGGATGACAAAGAACTACAACTTATATAACACTAACAAAAGCTTAACAAGACTAAGTAGTAATGTTGTAATCCACTGCAATATCAGCAAATATGCATAGATATGTATCATTGGTTGCCAGAAGAAAAGCACTACTAAAGTTAACAATTTTCAAATTACTATAGACCTAGCTATTTAACCAAATTCACGTAATTTCTTGACGCGCCCGCTCAAGTTGCGATGCAGTTGCAAATAAATTTACTTCACAGCGCGAAATGGTATTCTTGTAATTGTCATAACAATATACCTACACGCTAAAGCGCTCGCACGCGAATTTGACTCGAGCGTATCTGACAGCGGTTGTCAAAACTACGAGACTACGAAAAAGGTTATTTTAATTGAAACTTTACTGCAACTGCACTGCAACAGAATTTATTTAATCACGTCAATTAGCCTACTGAGCATATCTAAATTAATAACCAAATAAGTATAACATTACAAATAAGAATATCAATTATAGGTGTCTTGTAGCTTTTAAGTCTTCTGGACCGCCGCGCGCCGAGGCAGTCCGTTTTATAAATACATATGTATAAAGCAATTTTTGCTAACCAAAAGTACACACACACGAAATTTTATTTACAAACATCAAAATGTGGATATTTCCTAAAGTCTATGCTAAATTCCATGGTTTTTGCAATACAATTCGTATCTAAATCAAGTTAAATTACATCACAACCCATTAGGAATTCTAGGCGACACGAGAGGAACCGGTTTAATAAATATTGAGACACAACCATAGACTAAGAATTTTAAAGAGAACCAAAGAGTGCGACTGAGAAGGGTTTTATATATGGCAATTCAACTGAATAGAATGAGACAGAAAATACAAATTTTTCATGACTGTTTAGCACAAGTTGGCATATTACGGTACTACACAAGTAGGAATTTTTTGTAAGCGTTTTTTTATTCTGATATAGGCTTGCCTTGACTACAACTTGCCTGATGTTAAGCAATTATGTAGTCTACGATGAAACGCACCTGTCTAAAATGCCGATTCACTCGTGATTACGAATGATTGTCGGTGAGAAGGTGGCAGTGGAATGAGTCTCCATATGGTTAGAAACCATAAAGAAGCAACTATTCTGACCCACCCTCTTGATAAATTATAACAAAAAAACTTACACAAAGACAATTAAAATTGTAATATGTGTTGTAATCGTTATTGTTTAGGATACGATGGGAGTGTCATACGCTACAAGTAAAAGTCTCTTTAATTAATAAAATGAAAAAAAAAGAAACCAGCGGGTATATGCTTTGATATTATGTTGAAGTAATCATGATGTAAATGCCGTCGCAAGGCTGTGTTCATGGTAATCAAAACACAATACACGGCATTGGATCCAGTGAATTAAACAGTTTACACCTCGCCTTGGTTTCGATATGGTGATACTGTGGTTCACAAAATGATGCGACAAATATATAGGTATTTATAACCAGAGGTCTGGGGGGCTGTGGGGACTGAGTCACATTCGTCCGTGAGAGTGCACCTTCTATTTGAATCCCTACACGTGGTCCCTAGGTGGTGCAAATCAGGTGACAATTAGCTAGTAATTAATTAATTAATGGTAATGGTAATTACCTGGTGGTAGGTTTCGGTCACCCACCAGACAAAGCCGCATCGCCAAACGCCTTTGCCCTTGTCTGGTCACATCATTTAAGAGGGTGGGTCGAAATTGTTGCTCGTTTAAGGTTTTTAACCAATTGTAGCCTTATTCCACTGCCACCTTCTCACCGAAAATCATTCGTAATCACGAGTGAATCGGTATCTTTGACAGGCGCGTCTCATCGTAGACTATATCGTTGCTTAACGTCAGGCAAGTTATAGTCTAGCGCAAGTTTATTTCAGAATAAAAAAAAAGGTTAGAATAAGATACAGTTTAGAGTTATTTATGTTCGATTCCTACCCGAGACAGACATTTGTGTGATGAACATGTCTGTTTGTCTCCAGTCTGGGTATAATTTTATTATCAATTATAATAAAGTAGGTAACTATATATATTTACAAAAGAAAAGTAGAACATGTATAATATATACCAGTTATCTGGTTTCTTTATCACAAGCTCTGCTTAGCTTGGGACCAGATGCCCGTGTGTGTAAATGTCCTGGAATGTTATTATTACATATTTTTATTTCTCACAAAATAGCTTGTGAGAACAGTAGAAAAAAATAGCTGAAATGCGGGGTACTTTCCGGGATTGTCCATCAAAATCCCGGGAAGATCCATATTAATATCAACATTTCAATATAAGTACAAATACCGATACCTATTTCCGACCTCTGGTTATATTATAACACACTAAGTACTCAATACAACTAACTACATACCTACTATAGGTAGGTACATATAGGTAGGTCCTTACATTTAAACCAAGCTTCAGATAAATTAATTAAAATTCGTAGTCACGGTCGTCTGACTTTAAGCCAAGCTTGTTATGGAAACCAGATAAGTGGTTATGTATACTATACATATAATACGTCTTTTCTTTTGTAAAAACATACTCTTTACTAACTAATATTATAAATGCGAAAGTAAATGTCTGTCTGTCGCGGTTTCACGCCAAAACAAAACCGATTTGGATGGTGTGGAGGTAGCTTGAGACTCGGAGGTAGTTTTTAATCTGGTTTAACGCGTGGACGGAGCCGTGGTTGGAAATCTAGTAATAGATAATTACAATAAGACGCTAGACAAACAGACATGCTCATTACACAAATGTTCGTCTTGGGTGGGAATTGAGCTCATAACCTGCGGTGTGTAAATCAAGAATCTTACCGAGCACGCCATTGCACCGGCCCATAACAATAATATCATATTTTCACACATTTACACAGCGCCATCTAGTCTTAAATGAAGTAACTAATTTGCTTGTGTTCGGGTACTAGGATCTTACTGATAAACGCACTACTTAAATACATTTTTTTTGTAAATACATACCTACATAATTGTAGATAAATTACACCAATTATGCTCATTACACAAACTTTTGTCCTGAGTGGGAATCGAACTTCGACCTCCGACTCAGCAGTCAGGGTCACTAATTACTACGCCAACGAACCAGTCAATTATTTTCGGGTCCGGATGATTCCTGATGCTGTAGTCCAAGCCTCAGCGTTCCGTCCCCATCTTCCGCAAGCAGATGTTCCGCATAATGTGGCGTTAGCCTTAAGGATAGACCAATGTCCTCGAACAGTCTTACCATTGAATAGCATTCCCACGAGTATTATGTAACAGTTATTATGATATGTATAATAGCAATAACGGTATCCGGATCTTAGACTAACTGCGTAAGTTCTATTGTCCAGCAATAATTTCTCAATAGTGTTTGTAAAAACAAGCATTTTACTTATTTCTACGTATAACTTCAGTCCATCAAATCTAAGAAGTACCGTTTGACGTTTCACTGTTTTCTATTTTAGCTATAGAGGCGTAATTCACACTATTTTTATTAGCTTTCCTGTAAAATAATTGAATTATGAAGCTATTTTTATTTTAACATAACATAAACAATTTTCATACAAAAAATAAAATTGTAAAGGTACTACGTTTAGAACTGTCAAACGGTACTTCTTAGATTTGATGGACTGTAATTAGTAATTAAAACGTAACGTGAACGTGACGGGCCGGCCGACGACGCGGACGCGACGACACCCTAAGTGATTTCCACTAGCTGTATTCCCCAGCGGTTATCGGTTCTACGAGAGATGTGGATAAAAATCCCTCTAGACGTCCCATCTCAGTTTTCTTAAGAGTTGAGAGAGTTTAGGCTTTGATCCACCAATAATAATAATAATAATTTATTCAAAAAACTTATGAAACAGATAGGTAAACATGGGACAATTTAATATAAAAATACTTAATGAACAAAATATGTGCCTGAACTAGGTAATCCTGTGTTTCAGGCAGTGTTAGCCAGGTGTCGGTTGATGGATGTCACATGCCCCCGAATGTTTTAAGAAGTGTCTATTTTTCTTTATCTGACGGGCTAATAGAATTTCGATTTTCTTACTATGTAACTGGCTTCTTCTGCCTATGTAAAATTAAGTAGCACCCTCGTATTAGGTACCCTTAGTACCCACGAGTTCTTCAATACCAAAAAAGTTTTCAAATTTATTCAAAACTAGCTGACCCTGCGAACTTCGTAAAGCCTAATCATCGATTCTTTAATGTTCAAAAGGCTGTTTTACCCAAATTTTTTTTGAAGTGAAATCTTCTTTAGCGGCGTTGAGCACTTTTTCTGTAATGGGTATAAAATCTTAAACTCGCGTCAGGACACGTGACCTAATCGAAAAAGCGTAAGACGGATGGAGAGTAGACAGCTATCCCCTCTCTACGGCGCGGCGAAAATGTATGCCTGGGCCTACTGTTTCGTTTAGGCAGCGCAGGGCGCTTGCGCGAATGTTCGTGTATGTTACAACGTGCCACGCGCATCCATGGATGGTGACAGCTGATGGCTCGACCGTCTGTGTTAAATAATGAATTTGGTTTAACTATGTCGAATGATCGCAATCTTAGCACAACGAAATACAAAACTACTATTGATGGGGTCTTTATTAGACATTTAAATAGGTTCGAATCAAAACTGTTCGTTTCTTACTTCAGCTACCATAAACCTATCGTATCAGTTTTAGAGATTGGCGATGATAGTTCTGGTAATGATGATGGTGAAAAAGTCGTTGAATTTATGGATGAAAGTTGATTTTTCGGAGAGATAAACTTTTTAATGTAAAATAATTGTAATAGTTTTAAAGTGTTAAATTTTTAATGTAATATAAATTGTCATGTTTGTGTACGATAGCGCAATAAATGAATATTGTATTCTACCACATAAATGATAGTACTTTTATACTGATAAAGCAATTGGTGCAAAATTATTCCCTAACCATTCCAAAATATCAAACATGCTCAACGTTAATAATCAAGTTTTCACTTCTGCCGGCACTCCCGGAGTGCAACCCGTCGTTTTTTTTTTTATTCCCAGTACCTCTCTACTTGAACTTTATGGTATGGCATTAAAGTTCAAATTGACTTCTAATATTACGAATCGTTTGTATGGAAGAGAAAGTGTAGTTTTTAGACTTTCTCAGGCAATTTCCAAAAAATTTCTCTGCGTAAGAACCATCCATATACTTCAAGGAATATTCTAAAAGAAGAATTAGCGAAATCGGTTTAGCAACACATTAGTAATTCATTTCTATTATGCATTTTCAAATAAACTTTTTTCGTTTATAATGTTTGTTAAAAAGAAAATTTCATGCTAGAAAAAAATTGCATATTATTATAGATTTTTTGCCTTTCAACATATTTGCTTGACAGGTTAATAATATGTACTTAATATATGTACCTACTAAGGGTAGGCGCCAAGAATCGATAAGACATTTAACTATAATAAGGTGTTATATAAATGTGGCCCAGAGGTCGTATAACAGGTTGACAAGTGCCTCTTTGTCTGCTTACCAGTTATGTAAACATTCAAACACCGCTTTATTATAATGCAAGTAAAACATCCTTTGTTCTTCAGACCATATATAAAAGGAGCTGTTATAAACAATTTAATGTACTTACCTTCTACACATTGGGATGGTTATAAGTGCCGGTAATATTAACCCATTACCGCAGTCCTACCAAAGAAAGAAAAACATTTATTTGACAAAGACAGGACACACAAAATGACAAAAAAGAAACAGAAGAGAAAAAACACATAAATAGAAACTGTAAAAGAAGAAAATAAAAATTAAAAACAAGAGTAAGTGTGACCCATCAGTGTCAAACATGGACATTGCTCAGTAAACGCTGTGAGTACCTACTAGAGGCGACTCACAACACTGATTTTCAGCAATGTCCATATTCCCACAGTGTGACGCCAGGCGCCACTGCAATATTACAAAAAAATGTTTTCAATTACTATCTTGAACTTGTCAAAATGCGTTTTCAAATTCATCTCTTTTGTTCAAAACAATAGTTAAAAAGAAAATAGAATAGCTAGAAATAGAATAAAATGGATTGGCAATAGAATAGGTAAAATAGTTTGTAGATTTAAGTGAATTTTAACTTATTATCTTGACATGTTACTGATAGTATTTAAATACTTTTTTTGTACTGACAACTCGTACTAAAGTTACTGCTCCTTTAACTCAGAATCAATAGCGGCGTCGTGAAGAGACACAGGACTTAAACCAGACCGTAGCTCAGGCTTCAGGTCACTAAATAAGTTCAGTTGCAGTGCGGTTGCATTTAAGTTTCGATGAAAACAGCCCTTTTCGTACTCTCGTAGTTTTGACAACCGCTGTCAGATACGCTCGTGTCAAGTTCGCGTCACGCAAGCGTATGAACTTTCAGGTTATTTAAGACAGTTACAAGAATACCATTTTGTACTAAGACGTAAACCTAATTACAACTGCAACGCTGCAAGCTGCAACTAAGATTTTCTAAGTAGGTACTTACTTACTCTTTTTGTTTTTTTCATTCTGCAAGAGCCTTGCGCTTGACTACAACTTGCCTGATGGTAGTGTACGAAGGGGCGGAAGCGTAGGTACCATCAGCGTCATAAGCATCACCGTCGGGCCAGTGATATGGTCGGTAAGATACTTATCTTACTGACCATACCACCGCCCTGTCAAAACTACGACTGTAAAAATAAAAATTTTCATACCTCAAATATTCAGATATGATTTTGGGGGCTGAGTCCCTCTAATTGAATCCCCACACGTGGTCCCCGGATGGTGCAAATCAGGTGACCACCCACCAGACAAAGCCGCGCCGCCAAGCGGCCTTGCCGTGTTCCGGTGCGACGCGACGTCTGGTGAAACCATGCAGAGGGGTGGGTTGGAATTGTTGCTCTTTTAAGGTTTCTAACTTTAAAGAGCTCATTCCACTGCCAACTTCTCACCGATAATCATTCGTAATCACGAGTGAATCGGTATACTGGGCTGGCGCGTTCCATTAACATCAGGCAAGTAGTAGTCAAGCGCCAGCCTGTCAAAGAATAAAAAAAAGATGGAAAAGTAGTTGAGAGAAAAGACTTGAACGGGTATAAGTTTCGAAAGAGATTTAATGCCATATTTAAATATTGTTTCTAGAGTATAGGTGGTCATACACTTTAGTATAAACTAGTTAATTATTGTTCAATATGACGTAATACACGTATTAAGGTTAATTGCTCGAATTAAATAGCAAATGATTGCAAAACTTGTATCAAGTGCAATCAGACTTAAGGTCCTGAGTACCAAATATTCTTAGAAATAACTACTAGAAATGACTTCCGTTCTTCTAGAGGTCGTTGAAAATAGTTGGAAGCGATAAGCCAAAGACAAGGCGATGAACCTCTTATGAGTAAAAGAAGTGACGTACGGCGTCTTTTGTGATATTTTTAATCATAATTAGGCTTGTACTTGACCACATCTTTCCTGATGTGAAGCAATGATGCAGTCTACGATGGAACGCTGGACTGGGTAAGCACCCAGTAAATACCGATTCACTCGTGACTCGTGGAATTTCTACCTTAAAACGGCGGAGCATTTTTTAAATTTACTAGAGGTTTTAAATAAGCGTAGGTTATAGCAAAATAGTACCTACCTACGTAATAATTAGATGCCATAAAGAATATAAACTTATGTTTTGACTCAGAATAAATGGAATTCCCCAAATAAAATATAGAATAAGTTTTCGGAATTTAATTTCCTACACGAATCCACTATAGATAGACCGTTTAACTCGTGTATCGCCTATCGCCAAGATTCTGACTCCTCAAGCTGCGCAGACAGTGATGATGATTCAAGCGATATGGATATTAGTGACGAATAGTCTTACATTACTTTTATCTGTGGTTAAATAGTTCTTCAGGAGATTTAATTAATGTTTTATGACTTTGTACCTCAGATGGCGATACGCGAGTTAAACGGTCGGCCTATAGCTTAAAGGGAAATAATTGAATCATAATGACTAATACGCTGTTAAGGAAACGTCATAATATAAAGTGTAAAGTTATATGTCTAAATTAATTAATTTAATTACCTAAATCAATGTCGGTTAAGGAAAACAGTCTGATTGACAGTTTAGTCTTAGAATTACCAACCTAAAGATTTGCGGAAATGTGACTAAACTGGCCAGGTGCGGTCAAAGTTGGGACTGTTAGCTGTAGGAAAATATACTTAACTTTACCTTACTTTTTTTTTAATCTTAAATTGGCTTGCGCTTGACCACAACTTGCCTGATGTGAAGCAATGATGCAGTCTACGATGGAACGCGCTTACCCAGTATATACCGATTCACTCTTGACTTGAAGACCACTAGATTATAGCTATCGGGAAACATAGATGCCGGCAGCGAATTCCACAATTTGGCAGTTCGCAAAATAAAAGTCGAAGCAAAGCGCTTTGTGCGTACCCGTGAAATTTTCACCATATAACGGTGTCGCATAGCCGTACCTCTACTACTTGTCCGATGGAAGAACGGGGATGGGGGAATAAGATTGTGTAATTCCAACGCATACTCTCCGAAGTGTATCCGGTAAAAGACCGAAAGACTAGCAATTATGCGGCGATGCTCGAGACTTTACCTTCACTTCACATTGACCCTTTTCAGTGTCCAACTGCTGGGCACGGGTCTTCTCTCTTATCTTACGAGTCGAATCCTTAATCCACACACGCTGGCCAAGTGCGGGTTGGTGGATGTCACATGTCCTCGAACGATTAGTTCTTAAACATGCTGGTTTCCTTACGATGTTTTCCTTCGCCGATATTGGGCAGCGAAGATGAATCAATTCACACAAAGTGTGGACACGAACTGGAATCGAACCTGCGAACTTATATTTCTAAAGCGAGGCCAGTAGGTACGGCTCGCCACCGCTGCTCCTTTAAGAAATATATGATTTAATGAGTGGTCAAATAATATAGATTATCAGATCGGCTATTCAACAATCTTTAAAATAAAAATGAATCTCAACTCAAATCACCCTTCCAATCACTAAACTCCCAACAATGCGGGGAAAATTAGAATTAGAATCAGGCAACACTGATGGCAAGAACAATGTATGGTAAATTGATTACTTTCTTACTTGTAACTCACTTGTAACTTACTTGTAACTTACTTGTAACTTACTTGTAACTTACTTGTAACTTACTTGTAACTTACTTGTAACTTACTTGTAACTTACTTGTAACTTACTTGTAACTTACTTGTAACTTACTTGTAACTTACTTGTAACTTACTTGTAACTTACTTGCAACTTACTTGTAACTTACTTGTAACTTACTTGTAACTTACTTGTAACTTACTTGTAACTTACTTGTAACTTACTTGCAACTTACTTGTAACTTACTTGTAACTTACTTGTAACTTACTTACTTGTAACTTACTTGTAACTTACTCATTACTTGCTTTGTTGTCCTTTTTGGATCGCGACACACACATTTTAACCGCGCATTTCATCTTATTTGAAATTATATTTGTTAGTTGTTGCGCTTAAAGAAGCCGGCAACTAAAGTCATATATACCACCTGACATATATGAACAGGCCACGCTTCGGAGCATTTTTCGTATCTAGTAGACTATATAAAATCATTGGAATGCAGGGGTTAAATTTCAGTGGCCAGGTAGCAGCTGCAATTAAATTTTACTAATTATCAACATGTTAAGTTACCTACCTACTACACTTGTTTTTACCCATAGAAACTATAATTTAATTATTTTACAAAGGAGACGGAAGTTCGAGAGGTCAACACACTCATTGCACAACTATAAGTACCTACCTACCAACAAACTACGGTATTTTTATTCAAATTACTAGCGTGGCAATAACGAAAAATCGCGATGACATTCACCAAAGTCACATGACAATCTTTCCTATTTATTGTTTTCACTCACTTCACTTCAACTCTTATTAGTGTCCTGCTGGGCCCGGGTCTTCTCACAACTATCTTATGAATTTAGTATCTTATGACCATGAATACTGAAAAGACTTCGCCCCGGCTTCGCACGGGTAGATATTGGTACCTAATAGACAAAAATTTAAAACACCCTTGGCGGATTTTCCAAGCTTAGAACACTCAATCAAGTTTGCTTTGGCAAAACCAAATTTAAAATCATTCGTTTTAAGCTATGCTGCCGCAATAAACCTCAGATAAATGTTAGGTAACGTTTGCGGTGGTGTCACATGTGGTTCCCGTGACCCCCTGCCACAAATGAGCGACGGAACAGACGAGAGGTTTTAATGGGTACCCTTTGGGAATACCACGTCCCCTGCGCCTACACGATGCGGGGGATCCATTAAGGATTTCCCCCCGACAAAAAAGAAGTACCTAAAGACTATGAGCATATTCGTAACAAACAAACAAACTATCAAATCTTTCGTCTCTATAATAGTGTAGATGTAGATGACAAAAGGTGACAATGCTTTATTATTCTTTTTAAGTATGAAGTGTCTTGCACTCCCAGAAAGGAGTTTAAGTATACACGGAGTTTGTATACCTCTTAAACAAATGAACAGCTAGACATGCTATGACTACACGTCCCACGGGAATGGAACGAGATAAAAATTATTACCACTTCTCCACAAATTTCAGCCGAATCGGTGTAGCCTTTCTTGAGTTCTAAATGGTGTAACTAACACGACTTTCTTTTACAATATATATGTATCATTGGTTGCCATAAGAAAAGCATTATTAAAATTAAAAATTAAATTTTTTTTTTTAAATTTCTTTTCGATTTTACCTTATTGCTTTGCTATTTAATTTGTCTAGAGCCCTATACTTATATATTACCTCGCCTTAAACTTTATCTATTTAAACCGAGACGTTTCTACTGTCATATTTTAGTTTGTAACATAGTACGTAGGTACTTTAGTCAAACTTCAAACCGCATGTTACAATCAATTCGGACAAGTGACACAAATTATTGGCCTCTGTGCGATAAACAACTACATACTTCCTACTCTCGAGGTTGAAGGAAAAGTGTTATGACCTTGTTCAAGGTTGCTTCCGTTCCTTTACATGGTAGGGCTGCCACTTGAATTGAAATAATGGAACAGCATAGAATAGAAGAACCTCTAAACATTAATATTTAAGTTGCGTTCCTATCGGAAAACGTCGGAATCTAGTCTAAAATAAATCGCGATAAAATCCGTTAAAAAGTAGTTTTATTTCTATTTTTTTTATACCTATTCTATTCTATTCTATTCCGTTTTATTTCAATGTGTGATATTCGCGTAAATATAAGACAATACTAAAAAAAATATTTGCTTTGAATGTAGGTAATAAATTGAGTTGTACCTTTACTTACATGGTAGGGCTGCCACTTGGATTTAAATAATGGAATAGAATAGAATAGAAGAGAATAGAACAGAAGAGAATAGAACAGAATAGAATATAAGAGAATTTAAGAGAGCACCTACCGGGTCTGAAAATAGATTACGATCGATTCTCAGACCTACCGAACATAGATATAAGATTTCATAAAGTCGGTCAAGCCGTTTCGAAGGAGCTTGTTTTTTTAACTGTTCTCTGCGTAAGAACTATCCTCGTACTTCAAGGAATATTCAAAAAAAAAAGAATTAGCGAAATCGTTTCAGCCGTTCTCGAGTTTTACGCATAGCAACAAATTTGGTGATTCATTTTTATTATTATGTAGTACATATTATATGAAGGAATATCTTGAATTGGAATTTCTGATTAGCTTCGTCACGCCTTTTATAGTTACGTGTATGTTTATAGCCAATCCTATAACAAGCGTAGTTGATACTTGTTAGTAATAATAGTTAGTTACAATAGTTAACTAACTATACTAGACAGGCCGGTGGCGTGGTCGGTAAGATACTTGCTTTTCACGCCGCAGCTCAAAATCAAAATCAAAATCAAAAATCAAAATAATTTATTCGCATGGAATACAGGTCAAATAAAGGTGACAAATGTATATAGTACAGCCATGTTCCGCCATTTATAGGCATGCAAATATAAAACCAACATACTATTTTACTTTAAATATTCACTTAAATTATAAAAACAGCTGTGTATCAGCCATTTCTTTAACTCTGTTTTGAACCTATGCAATGGAAACTCTCTTATATTTTTTGGTACTTTGTTATAAATTGTAATACACATGTGATAAACATTATTTTTACAGAGGCTAGTTCTACAATATGATAATACTACTTTGGTTGGATCTCTAGATTTACTATTGTATTTTTGTGTTCCAAATAGGTTAGGATGTTTTCTTACAAATAATGCTATTTCTAGTATATACAGAGATGTGAGGGTTAAAAGATTAAGTTGTTAAGTCTGGGTTATTAAGTGGTCGCAAGGCTTGTAGGCCATATGTATTACAGTCCTTTTATAGTTTACATAAATATTCAATCGCGAAACCAAAACTAATATTAGTTGTCTATATAAAAAAAACTGTCAAATAACTAAAAGTAGAACGAAACGGGATGCTGGTGCTTATAAAATAACCCTGTAAAAATAACTTTATGTAAGACTGGACATAAATGTCGGAATAATAATACACAACATGCGAACCGGTTCCAACGTGGCTTTGAACTGTAAACTACATAACTAGTTGTGATTGTGAATAACTACTGTATTAAATTCATTAGTAAAAAAAAACTTGGCTAATTAACTACATAGCAGTAACGAATAGTGGAAATTTGGAAATGGATGGTGGAGTAAAAACAACGACAAGTATTTCTTTATTACCTACTTCGACTTTCAAACTTTCCAAGGAGTATGTACTGCATATTTGATGCTATTTACAACCTTTAGGCATTACACAATGTTTAGTTAACTCCGCTGGTCCAATCAATTCGTTTAATAAATAGGTTACAAGTCAAAATGGATATATTTCACTCTAAATTGTATGAGCCCGGTAGGATATTATTATTTATTTTATATTACGAAGTAGAATAAACTGATGTGACGTATGGTGTAACCACCTTAACTATCTTAAGATTTGAGATTATTTAAAGGTCTAAATAATACTTCCCAATACTACTCGAATATCTAGTTAAAGACATGCCAGTTCCCTCACTATAATCAAATATTTTGAAGAAGTTCTTGAATATGGTGAAGAATACAGTCGCCACTGTCAGTATGCAGCAGTGGTGATCGAACCACCAACACCATGGAATTCAAAACCTAATTAACTGTATCACGATCGATGCCATTAGCTAGCTTGTCACTGCTCCTCATAGCATTCTTTTCTTATTTCCAGCTCTGCACCATGACGGGTTTGAAAACCCTAATCTTCCTTCACCTGTTATACTTCTGTGGCTGTATGGATCAGCTGCACATCACCTACGAATGGGGGGAAATGGACTACGAGTTCCCCTCCCCAGAGGCTCGACAGCAGGCCCTGGAGTCGAAGACTTTTATCCCGAAGAACAACATTCCTATGGGACTGGAGATTTATGAGGATAGAATGTTTATAACTGTACCGAGGTGGAAATCTGGTGTGCCAGCTAGTCTAAGTTATATAAATTTGAAAGGTATGTACTTATAATATTTTCTTTGGCATACCTATTGTATATTTCGAAGGTTATTTACGTATTGGAAGTTTTATTTTTGACCGTGATTATAGATCGAGGTAGATGAGGGCTTAATAACCCTAAACAAATAGGTAGGTATAACAAACAATAGCAACGCAACAGCTATAACGAAGTAAGATGCCAAGAGAGTCATTTAACTGTCTGATAAAACCAACAGAGATAGGTAAATAGTAAAAGTCATTCAATAGCCAGAAAACAGGAATAATGTAAGGGTAAAAGTCAATTGAAATACAGCAGTTATAGTCATTAATAAGTCCAATAGCAGTAACAGGGATAATATTCAGCAAAAGTCATTTAATAACCAGAAAGCAGCATTAAAGATAGGGGAATAGTAAAAATCATTCATAAGAGAGAAAAATAATACCAATAAAACCAGGCAAACAGCAAACATAGTCGTTTACCTGATAGCGACAATAAAGATTCACAAACCTACAAAAAAGTAATTTGAAATTCTAAAAGCAAAAACAAGGATAGTGATGACGTGTGAGTCATATAAAAACCCAAAGGGGCTATTGTCATTTTTTATAATATGGCTTGATTAAACCATGACTTCATCAGTTAAAAATGATCAAGATGAGATTTTTTTGACTTTATATTAAAATTATTCAGATCACATGATATTATTTTTATTTCACTAAGTAAGATCTATGCAAATAAGACCTAACCGAAAACAAGGCTTCGGTCCGTTAAACTAATTCATTAATATAAATATTTTGTTGGTAATTGGCAGACCTGTATTATATTGGAAAAAAACACTTAATATGAGGTACTAAAGTTCAATTTTCCGCTACCTTATTGACTTTTGTTAACTTCAATTAGTAGGGTTGTGTCATAAAATAAATTACAAAACTTGTATTTCTAGGACATAGTATTCTTTTATAATCATGTCTCTATTTTTCCAGATAACTCTACAAACTCTCCTAAGCTGAAACCATATCCGAGCTGGGCGGCGCACTCTATTGGCTCAGATGGCAGGCCTTCAGAACTCATCTCACCATTCCGTGTTAGAGCCGATAAATGCGGCCGTCTTTGGGTCCTGGACAACGCCAAAACAGGAAACTTGGAAGACAACGTCGTAAAATACCCTCCAGCAATTATAGTTTATGATTTGAAAACTGATAATTTGTTACGAAAATACGTCTTTCCTGAGGATCAGGTTAAACAGGATTCTGGTTTCGCGAATATTATTGTTGAGGATATGGATTGTGAAAACACCTTCGCGTACGTCAGTGACAGCGGAAAACCAGGGATCATTGTATACTCCTGGGAGAAAAATGAATCATGGAGAATCACACATCACTACTTCCACCCTGATCCTTTAGCCTGTGATTTCAGTGTAAAGGGATTTAATTTTAGCTGGACAGATGCTCTATTTGGTATTGGCTTATCGGCTCCAAACCCAGACAATTTTAGTACGTTATATTTCCACCCAATGGCCAGTTACGATGAGTTTTCTGTATCTACTAAATATCTAAGAAATAAAACCCTCGCCGAAGAAAATTTTTATGCGTTCAAACATTTAGGAAGTCGAGGGCCTAACGCCCAGTCGAGCGTTTCATTTGTAGACCAAAAAACAGGAGTCCTTTTCTATTCTCTGGTAAATTTGAACGCTGTAGCCTGTTGGAGAACCTCCA
This sequence comes from Meganola albula, assembly GCA_936450015.1. Taxonomy (NCBI): domain Eukaryota; kingdom Metazoa; phylum Arthropoda; class Insecta; order Lepidoptera; family Nolidae; genus Meganola; species Meganola albula. The sequence goes on along the minus strand of OW388155.1, from coordinate 1,473,590 downwards.
ATAAGGAGTACTTAATGAAAAACCAAGGAAGAATTTACATGAACGAAGAAACCATGGTTTACCCGACTGATATAAAGGTTGACTACAACGACGTTCTATGGATTTTGTCGAATAAGATGCCGATTTGGCAGTACGGGACTTTGAACCCTAATGAGGTGAATTTCAGGGTGTTTTCAGCGCCAGTTTTGGATGCTATCAGTCATACTGCGTGTGATATTACTCCCAGATCAGATATTTTGGATAAATTCGTTAACAAGGTGAAGAATACGACTAACGCCATTGTTTCAAAGATACGACCGGGTTCGGGAGCTGGTGCTGTGTACCCTGTATCTATTGTCAGTATGTTAATATTAAGCTGGGTTACTTTCCTGATGGTGTAATAATCATCAGTTTGATACAAAATATTTAAGAATGGTTGGTGTAATAATCATCAGTTTGATACAAAATATTTAAGAATGGTTGGTTCGTCTTCAAATCATTTAGTTTCATTTTGAATTCATGAAATTTTTACTCTGATCTACATTATATCATATATGTCTATCGATTAATTTTACAAGTTTGTGTGGGTACTAATTGATCTGTCCAAAAAACGTAGGTTGATTTGAAGGAGTAATGCTTGTGTGTTTTAATTGTTAAGTTAGACCTTCATTGTGTGTTAAAGGCCAAGTAGGTACGTGTTAACTACCTTCAAATCATTAAGTCTAAAATTCTTGTTTATAATTTTAGATATAGGTTCTTTAAACATTCCAAATTGTTATACCATTACCTAATTATCACCATATTTTAAATATAGAGTTAAAATGAAAATGTTTGACATTTTTTTGCTTATAGCTTTTATTACGTAGTTTATAAGTGGCAGGGGACTGAAATGTCCATCTGTTGGATACTAGTCGTTAAAACTCTTTAGTGTGTAGTTTTTATCGTGTGGAAAAATCTAACTTAGGGTAGAAGTAATGATTTAAAAATATATTTTTTAATGTTGATGATTTCATAAATCAATGCCATCTAGTGGCGATACATGAAATTAAATATAGTACTCTATTTCATTGGATTATCTCTATTAATTAATAATAATAAAAATACCCTACGCCTTCCAAAAATCCGTCGCTAAAAAGACAAACAAAATAATAATAATAATAACTTTATTTCGGATTTCTTTTTTTACATCCCTATTTGTTATTACTTACAATTTTGAGTTACATTCTATTTTATTTTACACAATGTTTGTATATGAATTTTCTTTAAAAACTTCTAGTTAATGTATTACTGTATAAATGACTATTTCAGTAATTATTTATATAATTATATAATAGAGAAACAGTCCCCTGGTGTGTAATAAGTTAGTTCTGTGATTGTTAAACCATAGTTTTCTCGATATGATGCTTTATTTATTACTTTATTACACACTTTCTTTTTAAAAGTGTAAAAAAAAGAAAATTGCTCTACATACTTTATTTATTTTATATGTACTTAGTGTTTGTGCCTTAACAGTGATATTTATAAGCTAGATTACAATAGATTTTGTAAATATTATTAACGTAAATAAAAATACTGCAAGCTTTAACAATTTTTTCTTTTTAACGCCATCTATAGTGGTTAGAGCAAACTAAGTATTATTAGTTCCCAATATTTACGCTAGATGGCGTAATATGAGTGAACTGATAGTGCAATGGTTTTACGTTGTCGCTAGTGGGTTTAATAAATTATAGTCGCCTAATTTATTGCCAACCTAGCCTTTTTAGGTACATACCTAGAGCTACATCACAGAGCAGCTAACCGACCGTAGGATTAATTTTTATCCTATAGTAGGCATGCGCTTGAGCACAAATTGCCCGATGTGAAGCAATGATGTAGTCTACAAAGGAACGCGCTTGACCAGTAAATACCGATCACAGGCAATAAATACGAAGAAAAACAGATTATAGCTATAGGGAAAGCTCGAGCATGGTCGCATAGTTGCTAGTCTTTCGGTCTGTTATCAAATACACTTCGGAGAGTGTGCGTTGGAATTACACAATCTTATTTCCCTATTCCCGTTCTTCCATCGGACAAGTAGAGGTACGGCTATGCGCCACCGTTATATAGTGGAAATTCCACGGGTACGCACAAAGCGCTTTGCTTCGACTTTCATTGTGCGAACTGTCAAATTGTGGAATTCGCTGCCAGCATCTATGTTTCCCGATAGCTATAATCTGCCGGTCTTCAAATCACGAGTGAATCGGTATTTACTGGGTAATCGCGTTCTATCGTATACTGCATCATTGCTTCACATCAGGCAAGTTGTGGTCAGGCGCAAGCCTATTTTCAGATAAAAAAAAGTAACTAAATTTATTTTATTTTCAACTTATTTTTTTCGGAATTTTCCCTTTACCTGTGCTGTAAGACCTTGCTTTCAACTAAAATTATTAAATCTAGGACAACTGGAAGTACCCTATAGGTTCTGCGTCGAAAACCAAACCTATATGGCTGTTCACGTTGACTAAAAAAAAAACTTAGAATTACGAAATTTGTCACAAAGGAAGGTTTAAAGGGGCTTTAACTATATTTGTGCTGTAAGAGTACAAATATGGTAAAAGTCCTAAAAGATAAAAAAGTTAAAATTAAAGGGTGTCCGCATACTTACATAGTTGACCCCAATTGAGATAGTCCTTTCCGGGCATCCAAACCGCAGTTACTTTTTGTTGAGCAACATTTCCAAATGTTACTGAGCAACACTCGATAGCAATAAGTTGTTCATTGTTAGTAAATATTGCTGTGTTAGTCAATGTTGCTCTAACAATCGATAACATTGTTAGATAATGTTACCTCAACAATGCGTCAAAATAAAAAAAAACATGCTGTTGCTATAATCATCGTTGCCTGCAGAAGTTAGAGGATATAATAATATGTCGTGCTCGATTGTTGTAGAAAGTTACTCTTTGTTATCTTTTGTTGAGCACTCAACAATTAGTAACAACTAGTCTCAAAAGTTAGAGATTGTTTTTAATGTTACCGTGTTGCAAAATGTTGCTCAACAAAAAGTAACTGCGGTTTGAAGTGGATGCACGGTTTGAGTTGTATGCGTTATTACAATTTAGAGGACTAGGTAACAGTTGCGAAGAGTCCCTACAAGCCGATTCCCATCGGCTTCCCTTTAGGAAATGGTCAATATTACACTCGTACTTAATAATATATTATGTAACGCCTACAAGTTTTAAATAGCAACAAAAATAAGTATAACATCAACTGTAAGAACGATCGGTGACGGTACTGAAGAGATATTATTTTCCTAAGTAAGAACTTTTTTGCTCCGGCTTCCCTTTTTCAGACTTTCACCCTTCGCCCTGCTAGGTAGGTAGCTTAGTTGGTACCAAGGCACGGAGCCCTCGACCGTTTGACCCGCACTTGACCGGTTTTTTCGTCGGGCTCAGGATTAGAACCCGTAAAATCGACGCCTAGAAGCCAACGTGCCAATCATACTATAACCATAATACAGTAATTCTAGTACACTAAAATTTCTAATATAGATATTGAACATTTATGCTTTTAGGGTGACCATAAATTATGAATACCTAATTGGCTATACTTTCCCATTTATCTGTGAAGTGGTCAGCAGTTTGGTTGTGCGACATGACAATATCAATTTAAAAATGAACACAAAAAGTCTGGAGAAGGTATGTATGTAACTAGAATATTATTAAAACATAAGACTGTATTAAATATTTCGTAGACATTGTAGTTTTAAAACACATTTAGTTAAATTGATATTAAAATATTTTCCCAACACGTTCTATTGAACATTAGAAATTTCAATACAATAATATGAGGTAACTAAAACAATTTAAGGGTTGTTTAAAAACAACATTAAGTTTTAAAATATATTACCAAGATAAAGAACCTACGCACTAACGTAGCCTAAAACTAAATTAAGGTCCATATCTAACTATGGAATTAACCCACTCCTAACTGAACCCGGTGCAAAGATGCCCAAGATGCTGGCTTAGTCTGTTCGTATTTTTTTAAAAGCTGTTGTGAAAACAGGCATTTTATGTTTTTATAGCCTCTAGTTTTGCTTCATTTCAACCCTCTTCAACTATCTCACAAGTTGAGAGATTCTAGGTATTGTTTCAAACACGCTGGCCAAGTGCGGGTTGGTGGATGTCACATGTCCTCGAATATTTTATTATTAGACTTTGCTTATTAAATTATTATTCAATCATTATTTTTGAGGGATGAGTCACCTTTGCCAGTGGGTGTACACCTTTAATTGAATCCCCACACATGGTCCTCGGGTGGTGCAAATCAGGTGACAACCAACTGGTGGTAGGCTTCGACCGTGGTTAATGACCACCCATCAGACAAAGCCGCACCGCTAAGCCGCCTTGCCGTGTTCCGGTGCGATGTCTGGTGACACCATGCAGAGAGTGGGTGGGTCGGTATTGTTGCTCCTTTAAGGTTTCTAACCATATGGAGGCTCTTTCCACTACCACCTTCTCACCAATAATCATTCGTAATCACGAGTGATTCGGTATACTGGCCGGCGCGTTCCATCGTAAACTACATCATTGCTTAAAAATCAGGCAAGTTAACAAAGAATGAAAAAAAATACTACTACCTATCTTTTTAATAATAATTACAATCTATTATCCTCTTTGACTATTACAGAAAAATATGGAAGATACCCGTCGATGTTCTCTGCCTTCATACCAGGAGAGAATCAAGTGGCCTTTAAAGACCAAGTGTGCAGAGTGCTTCCATGGTCATAATCTGATTAAGACCTTGATTATAGTGGTATGCGTTGGACTTGTTTTCCAGCAGGTTGGTAATAAGTATCCTCCAGTGGCGAAGGGTGAAAATCTGAATAAGGGAAGACGGAGCAAAAAACAAGTTTTTACCCAAAAGAACATTCTGTTCACCGCCTGATCTAAGAACTCTAGTAATATAGACCGATTCGTAAAGGGAAGCTGATGGGAATCAGATTATAATGACTCTTCGCTATTGGTACCCACAAACATCAGTGAATTAGTGCATAGGACTTACTTTGAATAATTTTCCTTTATTTAAGCAGTAATTTGAATGAAACAATAATGTTGAAAAACACTTGCTGTACCTAAAGATAGACTGTTTAACTCGCGTATCGCCTATCGCCAAGATTCTGACTCCTCAAGCTGCACAGACAGTGATGATGATTCAAGCGATATGGATATTAGTGACGAATAGTCTTACATTACTTTTATCTGTGGTCTTTTAAATAGTTCTTTATGAGATTTAATTAATGTTTTATGACTTTGTACCTCAGATGACGATACGCGAGTTAAACGGTCTATCTGTAGTAAATGAGAACCACATTTGAATTGTTAAAATTGTAGTAACTAACAGTTATAAGACCTGTATAGACTAATTAAGACTGATTTTCGTTTATAATATTTTTTTCCAAAAATCTCATACGGAAAGTTTTATTCCTTTTTAGATATCATCATCAGTAGAGAAGCTGATAGATTTACCTATTAGCACTCATGCGCATTTCGACTTCAATCAAACGATCCTGTACCCAAGCATCACGTTTTGCAGAGAACCGGCTTATAAGTTCAATAAATTGCAGGTAAGTCGGACAATAATCCATTCGGAATATTTCCGGAAGGATAAAGTACGCAATCTTGTGATTCAACAGAACTTTAAGGAAATCAACATAGTCAAGTCAACAGTTAATAAAAAGTAAAAAAAAAGTTTTGATTTGGTTTCTTTGTAAATGGTGTCCAGCCATCAGATCCAGATATATCATTTGTATTCAATCAACTGCTAAGATAATTGACAGAAAACACCCGTTCTAGCAATGTGATGCTAATTTATACTCCATCAACAGTACCATTTGCCGATCATAGTCATATTCGTACGCCACTGAGCACGACCCTCGGCTATTTGTCAAAATCTTGCCAGATTACGTGCTGAGGTCAAATTCTACCTAGTCTGAGTTGTATGTTTGGCAATCCTTAGTCTGCACTCAAGGAGTTGTTTGATCACAATGTCTACTTATTTAATGTTCTCAGGAATATGGCTTATACGCTCATCCTCGATACACATCGATGTGGAGAGACTTCAACTTCGCTAACAATAGTCTGGATAAGATGTGGGAAGAGACCACGTACAATCAAAGTGAAATGTTCGTCCAATACGGTTTTGGTGGACAGCCTGAGAGTAAGAAATAGGCATAGAAATATTATTAGGCTTTGGTCTTTTCATTTAATTCATAGCCATGGTATCTATAGAAAAATCTTAGTAAGTTCACCTCATTGGGAATTGCAGATTGAATTGTGTCTATAGATTTAATAGTATACCCAAAATTTACTTGTATCTTTTTAATCTGGGTAATCTGCTAATATAATCACCCCTTTGTCTAACAGATGTAGAGCTCCATCCAACCATGGGCTTTCTGTTTGGTCGTTGCTACACCATGACGTCCAAAATCGTTGGTACTAAAGCGTACAAGTCAGCTGGTTTCTCAGTAACACTACAGCATTCTGCTGAGGATATTGCCACTTCTGTCAGCACCAATCCACCTGGCTACCGCGTGTACATACATTACACGAAAGAGCCTTATACAGGTAACCTTCAACATTTATAATTAAGCTGGATTTGTGGATAAGAAGTAGATACCTTATGTCTAGTGCGCATCCAGCACAATACTTTATTTGTTAGGCAATGACAGTGACTTTTTTATAATTCGATAGGCTGACGCTTGACTACAACTTGCCTGAAGTTAAGCAATGATGTAGTCTACGATGGAATGCTCTAGCCCAGTATACCGATTCACTCGTGATTACGAATGATTATCGGTGAGGAGGAGGCAGTAGAATGCCCCCTGACGAAACCAAAATACTTTTTAAACTAAGAACTCTAAAATCCTCACCCTTTGGCAAGTTTTTGAGAAGAAAAGGCTGTATTCAGTAGGATCCCATATATTCTTACTTCCATAAGTCACAATAACTTGTTTAAATGTTTTAAACTTATGCAACCATTCGCCATCTGCTTGAAGATATCCGTTAGTTTTAGAATTACATGTTAATTTGTTTTTTTAGAAGTGGTAGTCTACAACGGGGGACTAGTGGACAGCCTATACGTGAACGTCGGGGAAACAGTTAACGTCAAGCTCAAGGTAGATCAGTACATGAAGCTGAGCAAGGAAGACAACCCATGTACTCATAGACCGAACTACAGCGCTAATGAAGTAAGTGCTACTGGTAGATACTAGGTCTGCTTATAGTTTTCTTCCCAAGAAAACTACTCTTGGGTATTAATACCCCATCAGGAAAAAAATCGAAGCTTTTATGGTTAATCTGCACAAAATCTTTGCTGTTTCACATCAATAGGTCTTTTCAAAGTCAAAGTAAATGAGACTTTTAAATGTTTATGGTAACATTTTCCATCTGGTGGTATTCAAAGCAAAGTTCCACGTGCCTCTCAATAAATCTGGTCTTCTCCTTTCAGTGCACTACTAAATATGTATGGAAGAAAGTTTTGGAGGAAGCAGGTTGCTCCGGTCCTTGGATTGAAAGCGATTTACCAAGATGTAACAACTATACTGCCATGACGAAACTTATTGTATCCTATATGAAGTAAGATAAGCTTCTGACTGTCTCTTGCAATGCATATGTAGTGGTAACGATACTCCAAACTCATTTGCTAACGAATTTGTTCCATTTCAGCACTTTCGCGAATCATGATTGCCAGTCCTGTCCCAGAATCTGTAATTCGTATTTATACAACGGATTCGTGACAGACAGACAGATGTACTACGTTTGGGACAGCGCTAGTGGTGACTGGGCTTTCAAAAAGACCTCTGCTTTGTTACAGACTACTGTAAGAGCTGTCTTTTTCATTATCAACTGTCTTGCCTGCATGGATTTCATGGTTATGGTTACCTTTTGCGACTCTATTCCTTTACGGCACGATATTCTAAAACCTAATTATTTCCCAAATCACATCTTTGAAGGTTTAGCTTGACCATTTAACCTTAGTTCAAATTAAAATCCTAGTGGATTGATTGCTACCAGCGATGAAAAACTAAACAATAAAACATTTTTTTTAACTTGACTGTAACTAACCCAAAATCAGGGTACATGAGTTCCAGCTCCCTGGAATTTGCATTTGATACTTTTTTAACTTATAATGAATGTTTTCAGTTATACGTCTATTTCAATAGCATGATGGTGTCTGTATATCAAGAGCAGTATAACTACGATTGGAATTTGTTTATTTCCGACCTCGGAGGCAGCGTCGTAAGTGCAAAATATTATGCGTATTAACTATAACGTCCCAACTGAAGCCTTTGATCTTGTGATCAATGAGATATTTTGCTATGAACGGTATTTTTAATACATCGCACCATGGGTTTGGATTGTATATTTTTATACACTATTTAAATATAAATTTGACTGATTTTGACTTTAAAATATTTGTAGAAGTCCAGGAAAGGGAACATCACCAAGTTCACCGACTTAGCTAGTAAACAAATTGAAAAATTCATTCTTATCTATATCTATTCTCATTGAATTAGATCTGAGCGTAGTATAGAGTACAACAGACTTAATCTATTCAATATTTTGATTCAATTAACTATAATATAGTTGTCTGTTGTTGTTATCTGCTTTAAAAAAAACTATGACAGTTGCCCTCCATTATTGAGATACACTGTACTAAATTTCCGGCTCGAAGGACAATAAACTACATAGAACGTAGTGAGCGTATAACCTAAAAAGTATCTTGTGTCATATGTCGGTAATTATAATTATTCTTTGCCATGCTCAGCCTATGTAATTCAATTTACTACTTCACTATAGTTGTATCTGCTTTAAATAAAATAGTAACAGTTGCACTTGATTGGCAAGATATAGTGTATTGTTCAAACTTCCGGCTCGAAGGACAATAAACTATATAAAACACATCCTAATTTATTTATTTATTTATTCCAGGGTTTTCTTCTAGGTCTATCCGTAATAAGTCTGCTACAAGTATTCAGTAAAGGCTGGGTGGTATTCATTGAGCCTTACATTGCTCAGAAAAAGCGCTCGAAAAGCATCTCCTCTATGGAAACCACGAATATTAGCACTTTGACCGAAGATTATATAAAGAAATGCAATGAACTTAATATTAAGTGATTTTAACAAATTATTTGTTGCTCTCTATGTAATAAAATAAGTCATTATTCAATATATTCGTAGGTAAAACGAATGGTTTATTATATTTTCAAAATTATTTAAAAGTTACAGTCTAAATACATACGCTGCATTAATTTGTTTTTGACTTAGTACCTGGATGAGCATTATACATCGTTTTTTGTAATCATATTAAAGGGCTCCTAGTAATAGATTTTCTCATAAAAATAAGGAAGGCAGTGCCACTTAGAGGGTCCGAAAATACATTACGGCTGATATTCTCAGACCTACCCAATATGAATATGTAAATATGCTTTATTTTTTTGAGACGCAAGTCTACATAAAAATAGTCAAATTTCATTTCCTACCGTGCAGTGAATGACTGGCAACTTCTGAGGAATACTGCCAAAGACTCAGTAGGCTTTATTATTTTTTAAATGAAGTACATAAATCTATTATTTTATATATTACTAGCTTTCCGACAGCGGCTTCGCCCGCTTTTATGTCGGTTATCGCGCCAAAATATTACCTTCTTTTTGCGCAGTCGGATAAAAACTATCCTATGTCCTTTCTCGAGTCTCAAACTGCCTCCATACCCAATTTCATCCAAATCGGTTCAGTAGTTTAGGCGTGACAGACAGACAGACAGAGTTACTTTCGCATTTATAATATTAAGTAGGGATTCCAGAACATATTCATAGTTTTTCGTAATTGAGTCACAAACTTCTAAACATCCATTTATAATTATAATATACAGGGTGAAAATCTTCTCATAGATTCTTCTAAGTAGATATTGTGTAGTTTTAACTACACAACGTAACAACATTATAGGTAGGTACAATAGTCAAAAGTTAACAATGTAGTGAACTAAACTCGAATCTGTTGGCAAATGTGACACTATATGCACTCCAAACGTCGTATGTGCCGGTAAAGTTACTACAGCAGAGCGGGTAAAAAGCGATGTTTCTTTTATGGGACTTAACCCAACAACGCAACCCCGCCACTGTCACTCATGTAAGCCAGGATCCGGTCTAGTCCTGGGACACCTAAACTGTCTTGGAACTCCCGCACGAATTTAATCAGAAATATAAAATTAGGAGTTTTGAAGATATAATGTCCACTTCCCTCCCGGCAAAGCGGGAGACAGGATAGAGAAAAAGAGAGGATTAAATAAAATCAAAATGGACTAAGCACAATGGGTAATGTATAATACTAAAACTAACCCAACTGCCAATACTTTTTTTGGTCCAACGCGAACAGATAATCCTAACTTTTGAAGAGACCTCTTTGTCAAATTGAGTTCAGAAAACAGCTGTAAGGGGTTGCGCGGCGCCAAATTTTTGCGAAAACTTAGCACATCGAAAATCTTCTTAAAACCTAATAATAATTATTACTGACTTCACACAATCTTTAATGACCCAAAGCCTGTCTAGTTTCATAGTAGTATAGAATATCCGGTTCAGATAATTTAATCTTAGATTTGAAATGATTTCATTCCAGGGCCCATTAAAACTTTTCACCATGTATAAGATGTACTATGTATACTAATACCTACTAAGATGAACCGCTAAATTTTAAAGTGTTTAAAAACGCTCAGCTTGTCATCATGACCGCTTCCTATCGTTAATCACAGAAACCGTGTCAATGTTCCAAATCAATGACATCTTGGATCAATCAGCGATCGACAATATTTAGTTGCCAGATCTATAAAGTTTGTCAGATTAATATGTTACTAATTAAATGTAACTGGCGAATGATAGAATTGCTAAACTGCAGACAATTGGTGTTTTATTGCCTCTAATTAGATCAATGGTATTTTATAGGCCGACCGTTTAGCTCGCGTATCGCCTATCGCCAAGATTCTGACTCCTCAAGCTGCACAGACAGTGATGATGATTCAAGCGATATGGATATTAGTGACGAATAGTCTTACATTACTTTTATCTGTGGTTAAATAGTTCTTTATGAGATTTAATTAATGTTTTATGACTTTGTACCTCAGATGGCGATACGCGAGTTAAACGGTCGGCCTATAGTTAGACGTTCGCTGCCGAATCAGGAGACCAACTTACGAGACGCCAAGTAGCCACCCAAGAGCGACTAACCCAATTACTGAATCCTCTAGGACCCCATAATAGTTTAATACTGGGGTAGGTAGGGCAATCTGCGCGTTACTATTTAAACGATGGCTTAAACGTATTTAACCGACGATCGGCCTATAGCATGGGACAACAGTTTAGTAGAGCATCGGATGAAAATGGAACAACTCGCGGTTAAAATGTAAAGGGGTTTCCATTAATTACGTGAGGCATTTTTGAGAATTTTTGACTCCCCTCTCTCTCCCTTGGTAAGATATCGTAAGACTTTTCTCAACTCTCTCTGCCCTCCCCTAATCTTACGCGAGATTCTTCGAAACTTCTAAATTGGGCTGTAAACGGGCCATCTTAATCTGGTCACGCTGGTTCGATATCGTTCTTCGAAGTTTGGACTAATACGACAAATACTTTTAGCTCAGATTTGGCCCTATTTTATTCTAGAAATAATTATTCACTCAATTTAAAAAATAATTACGTTATATTTGCCAAGACCATGAGTGAGATTTGGAAAGATTAGTTTGATCCCCTCCTAGAACACTTCATGTAATTAACTAACGTCCCCTAAACACAAAAAATGGGGATGCTACAAAGGTTAGGGGAAAGGTCAGTCGATATAACGTTTATTTAAATTTAACTTATATTTATCCCTGTACTTGTACCACATATTATACTTATCTTATCTTATCTTAATGATGGGGCTGGTAACCCAGAGCACTTCGACCCAATGGGATCTTTTGTGCTTCCCCTTGATTCTATAAAGCCTCAAGTATTCTTCCTCCACACAGCCTGTCCATGACCGCTGCTATTTGTCGGGGACACATGAGGCCATATTCACTAGGAGTAGGGTGGTCCACCCCTAATGCATTCATCCGTTTTCTCGCTAGAGAGTCACATTCACACAGTATGTGTTCCATGGTTTCCTCAGCTTCTCCACATGCTAGGCAAGTGGAACTTTCTGCCAGCCCTATTCTATACAGGTGTTTCTGCAGCCCAAAGTGCCCAGTTAGTGCACCTATTACCAGTCTGATTTTAGTCCTGGTCATGCCCCTCAGTCTCTGAGAGTACCTTGGGGGCCAGTCGCCTATAAATTTCTTGGAATGGAGGAGCCCTGGGGTTTGTTTCCATAGCTCCTGGTGTTTCTTACAGGCATATTTCTTTATTTCTCTTTTGACCGTCCCGGTCGTAATACCAATGAACGGTTCTGGGCCAAGAAAGGCTTCCATCGATCCCTTTCTGGCTAGTTCATCAGCCTTCTCGTTACCCTCGTAGCCTTCATGGCCTGGTATCCAAGCTAACCCGACATTGTTATATGTCCCTAAAGCATTTAGAGACTTAACACAGTCCAAGATTATGCCTGAATCTATTTTTGGTGTCATTAGCGCTTTAAGGACCGCCTGGCTATCACTGAGAATCAGTATGGATTGATTCTTTGCCTTCCTATGAAGACTTTCTTTTACACAGGTAGCTACAGCATATGCTTCTGCCTGAAACACAGTTGCAAGTCTACCCATGCTTTGACTGCAGGCATACTCCGCGTGGAATATGCCAGCTCCGGCACCAGATTTCATTTTTGATCCATCCGTGTACCAAATCGAATGCTTCCCTTCCCGTGGTTTTATTCCTTTCTTCCAGTTTTCCCTTGATGGGAGCATTACTTTGAACTTGCGGTCAAAAATAAACGTGGGAAATGTTTTATCAGTTCCCATTTTCATTATTCGATCCAGCTCCTTGTCCGCTTCGAACCTAGTGTGTCGAGTTGTTCTCTTTGCTACTAGCCCTAATTGCCCCAGTCTGTGCATAGCTTTCCGAGCTTCAGCTTCTACTTCCAGATGAAGGGGTATAAGGTCTAATAGCCTCTCCATTGCTGCAGTCGGCGTTGTTGTAAAGGCTCCTGTAATGGCCATACAGGCTAGCCTTTGTATCTTTGATAAAGCGTCGATGCAGTTTTTCTGTTTGGTTCTCGGCCACCAGACAGCGCTGCCGTAGGTTATGATTGGCTTTACCATCATTGTGTATATCCAGTACAGAATTTTAGGTTTTAAGCCCCATGTTTTCCCATACGTGGATCTGCACATTCCAAAGACTCTGGTGGCCTTTGCTGTGATATTATCCACATGTGCCTTCCAGGTGAGTTTTCTGTCTAAGGTTACTCCTAGATACTGTACCTCACTGGGGCACTTGAGTCTGGAACCGAAAATTTTCAGGTTTTCAAACTCAACTGTGATGCGTTTTCTGGTTACGGGCAGTAACATTGCTTTGCTGGGATTTACTCGTAAGTGCTGGATTTCACACCATTCTTCCACAGTCTTCAGAGCTTTTTGCATGATCCCCCTGACTATGCTGGGGAATTTGCCAGTGACCATTACGACTAGATCGTCCGCGTATCCTATTGTGTATAATGGTCCTTGATTTAGTACGTTTATTAGTGAATCGACAACTAGGCTCCATAACAGTGGAGATATTACCCCGCCTTGAGGGCATCCTTTGGTTGTCATTACACTAAGCTTATCACCTAGCAGTTCCGAGGTAACGACTCTGGTTTTAAGCATGTGGTCTATCCATCTGCAGATAGTGAGATCAATGCCATGATCAGTCGCAGCTCTCTTGATACTATCAAAAGTGGTGCAGTCGAATGCTCCTTCAATGTCAAGAAAGGCTGCTAAGCACACCTCCTGGTCTTCCAAAGCACATTCCGCTTTATTAATAACCAAGTGTAGTGCCGTTTCAGTTGATTTGCCTGCCTGGTAGGCACATTGACGTCCACTAAGAGGGTTTTCCTTAAGTGGTCCATCTCTAATGTACCTATCAATCAGTTTCTCCAGCGCCTTCAGCATGAACGAAGATAGACTTATTGGTCTATATGCTTTGGCTTCTTCGTAATCACTTTTCCCCGTTTTGGGTATAAAAGTTACTTTAACCTGCCTCCACTTCTTTGGTATATACCCAAATGCGATACACGCCCTGAACAGGCGGCTAAAGTGGGGCAGCAGAATGTCCGCTCCCTCTCGTAGCACGATTGGATATATCCCATCAGGTCCTGGAGTCTTGAAGGGCTGAAAGCTGTTAATAGCCCACTTCAGTTTTACCTGGTCCACCACTCTTTTTGCTGATGTCCAGTCTTCTTTGGTGGTGCGCCTGTTTTGCTCTTCTAGAGTAAGCGCGTCCTCATTTTGATCTGTCAGCTTGCTTGATTCTGGGAAGTGCGTCCTGAACATGACATTCAGTGTCTCTTCTCCCGACTCAGTAAGCTGGCCGTTGGTGTTCTTGACATAACCTAGAGAGTTAGTTTTTGTGGCTGATAGTGCCTTACTGACTCTCATTCCTTGTGGGATTGTTTCTATCGTTTGACAGTGATTTCTCCACGACTTACGTTTAGCTTTCCTAACCGCAATATTATAACTTGTCAGAGCTCTAGAGTAGTCTGAAAAGTCCTTTTTGGATTTGGCCTCATTGAATAACCGGCGTGTCTCATGCCTCTGTTTGATGAGTTCTGGAGTCCACCAGGGTTCTTTTTTGGCGATAGCTTTCTTTTCAGGGCAGTTATCTACCCAGCAGTTCATGACTGCATTGCTGATTTCTTCGGCTTCCATTTCTAAATCTATCACGGAGTTTAGCATGCCTCTCGGCGTGCCAAGACTCGCTTTGAGATCTCTTCTGTACGAGGCCCAGTTTGTGTTCCGGGGGTTTCGCCTTCGTACAATCTCCACGCTAATATTAGTTTTGTACCTGAAGCATATGTAGTTGTGATCAGATAGAGAGACTTCTCCCGACACATGCCAATTGGATATTTTCCGACTAGCCCAGTTAGTGGCCAGTGTTATATCAATTACTTCTGATCTAAGCCTATTAAAGAAAGTAGGTTTACATCCTTTATTAAGTATTTGTAGGTTGTTGCTTACCACATAGTTGAGTAGTTCTTCTCCCCTACGGTTGTCATCCGAGCTTCCCCAGATGATGTTGTGCGCGTTGGCGTCGCAGCCGATGATTAACTCTATGTTCTCATTGCTGCAATGATGCACCAGCTTCCTCAAATGCACGGAAACTGGGTCCTCCTTTTCAGATGGTAGATAGGCAGAGGAGAACAAGGTTCCCTTTTGCCCTTCCCCCTTCCCCGAAATGACCTCAACCGCTGTAAGGTCCCTGCAACATAGAGAACGCTTAAGAGCTGCATCGATGCCCTTCCGGATATAGATGCAGGTCCTAGCGTCATTAGTCGAACAATGGTAAAATAGATTTCCCACAGTCCCACCCAGGCCTTTAATGTCACCCTTGTATATATAGGGTTCCTGAATTAAAGCTATGTCGAATTTATTCCTCTTAAACTGATCTGCTAGAATAGCAGTGGCAGCCTTACAGTGATGTAGATTTATTTGTACACACCTTAGTTCCGAATCCATTTTGTTAGTTGTTTCGGGTTTTGTACATATTATACTAGTCCCTTCGAAAACAAACTCGTAGTTCCCTTGAAGGCCGAGGTTAGCCCACGTACAAGCTTATCTCATGATTCACTGTATCGCTCGCCAAACGTATTTAAAACATTGTGTAAACACATACATACATATCTCAAGCCGGTAATAAGACTATAAGGTGTAGGTAGAGACGAAGATATATTTAAGTACTGTCTCCTTGGTTTCACTTCAACCCTTTTTGTTCCGCTGCTGGGCACAGGTCTTCTCTCAGCTATCTTACGAGTTGAAAGAGTTTAGGGCTTAATCTACATACGCTGTGCGAGTTGGTGGATGTCATATGTGCTCTAATGTAATCACAATATCGCTGCTACCTACATACTTTACGTGTACGAGTTTTCTACTATTGAGCTGCGGTGGCGCAGTGGTATTGGCCTCGCCTTAGAAATATAAGGTCGCGGGTACGATTCCCAGTCGTGCGTACACATCTTTGTGTGAATTGTTTCATCGCCGCTACTTAGTATCGGTGAAGGAAAACACCAGCATGTCTAAGAACTAAATTAGTGGACGTGTGACATTCACCAACCCGAACTTGGCCAGCGTGTGTGGATTACGGCTTAAACTCTCTCAATTAGTAAGATAGTTGAGAGAAGACCCGTTTTGAGTTCAGTAATGAATTTAGGTATGAAAATTAAAAAAAAAAATAGATAATAATAATAAAAAACATAAAATATTAAATCTGTTTTAATCTGTTTTTTCTGTGTATAGTATTATATTATCTGTAGTCTTGCAAAGGGTGTTGAACTAAATTGTTCACTGGAATGGTAGGTACCTTCATTATGTTATTTCAGTGAACTGGAAATCTACTGGAATAAACACTTCTACCCTGTTTAGTGCCCCACTGCTGTTCCCTCAACTCCTAAGAATGTTTAGAGACACACGCTGGCTAAGTGCGGGTTGGTGGATGTAACATGTTCTCACTTGATTAGTTCGTAAATTCATATAAATATACTGATATTATAAAGCTGAAGAGTTTGTTTGAACGCGCTAATCTCAGAAACTACTGGGCCGATTTGAGAAATTTTTGCACTGTTAGATAGCCCATTTGTTGAGGAAGGCTATAGGCTACTTTTTATCCCACTGCTGGGCATGATATGCAGTTCACGCGGGCGTAGTCGCTAAGCTAGTTTGTATATATTTTTCTTCTGCCGTTTAATATCGGCGATGGAATATTTATATTATTTTATATATAAATAGGGCTGGTGGCGTAGTCGGTAAGATACTTGCTTTTCACGCCGCAGGTTGTGGGTTCGATTCCCACCCGAGACAAACATTAGTTTAGATATGTCTGTTTGTCTTGAGTCTGGGTGTAATTATCTATATTTAAGTATATTTACAAAAGAAATGTATTATATGTAGTATATTACCAGTTATCTGGTTTCCATAGTACAAGCTCTGCTTAGTTTGGGATCAGATGACCGTGTGTGTTAATGTCCCACTATATTATTATTATATTCCAACTATAAGATCGATCAAATACTTTTTAGCAAGACCGACAAACGAATTTTGTAAATATAACATCTATTAATCATTCATTCTGATTTCCGTAAAACTCAAATCGGGTCACAGCAATAACAACTAAATTTGGCAAGTGTGAGTCGTTTTTGTGGCAGTCGCCGATGACGTCATCGGTATAAATTTAGCTGCCACTGACTCACTTCGAAGTTAGGAATCCGGGAGATTGTGTACTGCATAAGTATCTAAAGCCGGGTTTCCAGTATAATACTCAATACTCAATACTCAATAACTTTATTGCTTTACCATAAGTAAGTAGATGCTTAGGTGGTAGGTAATAACGCGTAACTCAATATAAAATGCCTTCAGTAGGCTAATTCACGTAATTAAATAAGTGCAGTTGCAGTTAAGTTTCGACCAAAACAGCTCTTTTCATATTTTCGTAATTTTGACAAATGCTGTCAGATTCGCTCGCGTCAAGTTCGCGTCATGCGAGCGCTTTAGCGTAGGTATGTCTTATTTAAAAAAGAGGGAAGCGACACGCCAGTGACATGCTTCCACCAGTCGCGGAGCACACTTGTTCGCGGTGTGGACGATCGTGCCGTTCTCGGATTGGTTTGTTCAGCCATCACAAAAGGTGCCTCGTACAGAACACTGCTTAAATCGTCTGTAATAGACGTCAAGGCCTAGTATAGTATATTTAAATGACAATTACAAGAATACCATTTTGTACTATGACGGAAACTTTATTGCAACAGCACCACAACTTGATCGGCGCGTCAAGAAATTATGAGAATTAGCCCACAGAGCGCTGTTGGGGCTGCCGCGCTACTGCAGTGCCTCAGGGATGTTAGCCTCGGCTGACGTTGATAGCTTTTCGGCTGTCATCAGAAAGCGTACAGCATCCCTGTTGAAGAGGGTGCGGGGCGCCTCCAACAGCCTCCTGAAGACAGTAGCGGGGAGATTGGATGTGGACAGTGTCATTATGAGGCACTGGACCCGCATCCATCTAATTAAGGACACGGCAATATCTTTTAACCGATTTAATTAGCAATAAACTAGTATTATTACTTAAATAATACTGACTTAGTTTATAAGATCATTGTTACTAGCACTATGGATTTTTATTTTATTTTATTTTTAACTAGCGGACCCGGCAGACTTCGTTCTGCCCGTTAAAGCAGTGCGATCTACCGGGTCTCAGACCTACCGAATATAACCAATAATAAATAATAGGTATCTAACGCAGTTTTCGGCACTTCTTCGCTTTCTAAATTTTCTTTTTTTTTAATTTTTCTCTGCGTAAGAACCATCCTCGTACTTAAAGGAATATTTTAAAAAAAGAATTAGCGAAATCGGTCCAGCCGTTCACGCGTGATGTCGTGACAACGGAAAACACAGACTACTAAGAGAACCTAACGGAAAACGGGTTTCATTTTTATATAGATAAGATAATACTGGGACATTAAGACACATGGTTATCTGTACTTTGCAACCGACAACATCAAGTCCAGGAAAAATCGAGTTTTGATTCAGTTTGACGTCAATCTGTCATCTTGACATCGACACCAGTGCACGATTATGCACATCTTGCATAGAATAGGAAAAAAAATTGTTTATTTTTCACGAACAACCTTAAAGACAGTTAGTTTTGGAGCTGAGTCACCTACGTCTCCGGGTGTACATCTTTAATAAAATCCCCACACGGGGTCCCCGGGTGGTGCAAATCAGGTGACAATCAACTAGTGGTAGGCTTCGCCCGTGGTAAGTGGCCACCCGCCAGACAAAGCCGCACCGCCAAGCGACCTTGACGTGTTCCGGTGCGATGTCTGGTGACACCATGCAGAGATGTTGGATCGGAATTGTTGCTCCTTTTAGGTTTCTAACCATATGAAGGCTCATTCCACTGCTACCTTCTCACCGATAATATAATCATTCGTAATCACGCGTTCCATCGTAGACAACATCATTGTTTAACATCAGGCAAGTTGTTGTCAAGCGCCAGCCTATCGCAGAAAAAAGCCTTAAGTTTATAAAAGTGTTTGTGGATCGCTGTTGCCTATGTCAGGTAGAAACAACCTGTCTTACAGGTCACCAGGGTTCCATTTATGGAGCCGATGCTTAATAATATTTAAGATATAAAAAAGATATAGTGCGAAATTTTAAATAAAATGTAATTAATAATGAGTAAAATTAGTAAAGAGTCAATTAAAAATTAATGTAATAATCAAAGACCACTTGCTCTTGCTCAGCGGTGGCCCAGCGGTACGGGCCTCGCCTTAGAAAAATAAGGTCGCGGGTTCGAATCCTGGTCGTGCCCACACATCTTTGTGTGAATTGTTTCATCTCCGCTGCTCAATATCGGTGAAGGAAAACATCGTGAGGAAACCGGCATGTATAAGAACTAATCAATCGAGGACATGTGACAACCACCAACCCGCACTTGGCCAGCGTGTGTGGATTAAGGCCTAAACTCTCTCAACTCATAAGATAGTTGAGAGAAGACCCGTTCCCAGCAGTGGGACACTAAAAAAGGTTGAAGTGACTTGCTCTTGACGGCGACCTAATTATAACACTGATAACACTTGAACAAAATGACGATCTCGATTTATGATTCGATGGGTTCGAGAGTACGCATTTCGCTTATCTTCAAATAGAGAATGAAAAAGAATAGAGGAAAAACATCCAAAATCAAATAGTTTTCAGTTGTAACCCCCATCCTAAACTAAGCAGATTAATCTGTCGGAAGAAGTAAGTAGTGAATGATGAATCATTATTCATAGAATTTCGTATTTTAGCTTCATTATTTCATAGAATTTCGCAACTACATTTGTTACAATAAATTTGTTAAACTTTATTTTTTATTCTGAACTAGCGAACCCGGCAGACGTCGTTCTGCCCGGTAAAGCAGTGCCATTACTGGGTCTCAGACCTACCGAATATAACCAATAATAAATAATAGGTATCAAACGCGGTTTTCGGCACTTCTTCGCTTTCTAAATTTTCTTTTTTTTTAGTTTTTCTCTGCGTAAGATCCATCCTTGTACTTAAAGGAATATTTTAAAAAAAGAATTAGCGAAATCGGTTCAGCCGTTCACGCGTGATGTCGTGACAACGGAAAACGGGTTTCATTTTTTTATGTATAGACTAGCTTCCATCCGCGGCTTTGCCCGCGAAATTGATCTCACTAATTTTGTTTCTCCATACAAACTTTGGAACCCCGTTTCACCCCCTTAAACGGTGAGTTTTGAAAAATCCTTTCTTAGTGCACCCCTAGACTCCATAAGGAACCTATGTGCCAAATTTGGAGTCTCCAGACCCAGCGGTTTGGGTTCTGCGTTGATATGTCAGTCAGTCAGTTTCTTCTTTTATATATTTAGATTTAAGCCTGCGATTGACTACAACTTGCATGATGTTAAGCAATGATGATATATTAAACTGATTCATTCGTGATAACGAACGACTTTCGGTGCGAAGGTGGCAGTGGAATGAAGCTCCGTATGGTTAGAAACCATAAAGGAGCAACAAATCCGACCCACCCTCTTAAATGGTGTCACCAGACATCGCACCGGAACATCGCAAGGCCGCTTAGCGGTGCGGCTTAGTCTGGTGGGTGGTCACTAACCATGACCGGATCCTACCACCAGTAATGATAACCAGTAACACTAGTGATCGCCTGCTAACACGATTTAAGCACCAGGTCAATACTCTTACTATGGAATAAACATCTTATAGTTACTAGTAAGTTACTTTCGATGTATTATACATATTTTTGACACTGCAAACATACCTTAGATTAGCAGTTTTTCATTATAATTTGTTTCCGTGTTATCACTTAATTTTATCAATTATTATTATCTTTATATATATAATTCTTCTGTGAGTCTGTATGTCACTGAACTTCCCTCAAACGACTGGACCGATTTTGATGAAATTTTTTGTCTGTGTTCAAGGGGATCTGGGAATGGCAGCTGGTATTATTATATACCTACATAGTAAACTAAATTTAAGATTTTGCATGTGGTGTTTACCTACATTAGTTGTGCACTTAGTTTAAGCATTACTGTTCTAATTTGTATGAATGTTTTAGTGTAATAACTACTGGTAAACGAATAAATAAATAAATAAATAAATAAAACAACTAATTAGACCCAAAAACATAACCGAAAGTTGTGTGTAATCTGTGAGGTGGTAGTGTGTGTAGTTTTTGATTTAAAGTCTAATAAACATCCATCTATCCTCACAAACACTCGCGTTTATAATATTTGGTGGTTTAAGATAGCGAATATCTTCAAATCTCAAACATAATACGTAACTGACCGGCCGAGCTAAAAATACAGAACAAATACCAATTGGCTTCGGTCGGTAACGTCGGCTACTCGCTTGTGTTCGTATTACTTAAATTATGTACATTAGAATTTCAATTTTTAGAGTTCCGTACCTCAAAAGGAAAAAACGGAACCCTTATAGGATCACTTTGTTGTCCGTCTGTCCGTCCGTCTGTCAAGACCCTTTTTCTCAGGAACGCGTGGAGGTATGAAACTGAAATTTATATCAATTACTCAGGTCTACTGTCCCTTGAAGCTGTGAAAAAATCAAACTTCTAAGCCAACGCAATCAAAAGATACAGCCGTTTATGCCGCAAATTTTCGACACTTGCAAGGGAATCAAAACCTACAGGGTGCTTCCCGTAAACTCAGAATCTTGAAATTTGGTACGAAGCAACGTCTTATAGCATAGATGAAGGAAAAATTACGAAAACCATAAATTTTTAGTTACATCACATAATATATATTTTTTTAATAATTTTAAACTTACTACCCATTTCCTCATAAACGCGTAGAGGTATTAAATTGAAATTCATACCAAATACTCAGGTCTATAATACCTTTAAGCTGTAACAAAATCAAACTTCTATGTCAACGCAATCAAAAGAAACAGCAATTTAAGCTGCATATTTTGAAACTCGCAAGTACTCACAAGGGAATCAAAACCTAAAGGGTACTTCCAGTCGACCTAGAATCTTGAAATTTGGCATGAAGCAACGTTTTATAGCACACATAAAGGAAAAATTCCGAAAACCTTAAATTTTTAGTTACATTACAAAATATATATTTTTTAATAAATATAAACTTATTACTTTTTTCTTCATGAACGCGTAGAGCTATCAAGTTGAAATTCATATCAAATACTTAGATCTAATTGCCTTTAACCCGTGAAAAAAAAAAGTTCTAAGTCAACATTATTTAAAGAATTAAATATATAGTGACTAAAAAACTTAGTAAATAAATAACTTTAATAAATGAACTTTCGCAAGTCTGCTGCAAGGCTAGTATAAGTGTTTCAGTTATATTATAGATAAATGATATGTGTTAATATAAAATAAAGGATTACTTAAACGATAAAGAGATTGAAATAAAACTACTTTTTAACGGATTTTATCGCGGTTTATTTTAGATTTTTGATCCCGACGTTTCAAAGTCTTTTCAGACTTCATGTTCACGGGTGGAAAAAAAAAAAAAAAGTCTGAAAAGACTTTGAAACGTCGGGATCAAAAATCTAAAATAAACCGCGATAAAATCCGTTAAAAAGTAGTTTTATTTCAATGTGTGATATTCGCGTAAATCTAAGACAATACTACCATAAAGAGATCTTTGTCTTAAATTTATGCTCCTCCAACTTTCCCCATTGTAATGTTATAAATTTCATTTTGCAATAAAAATACCATAGTTATGACTCGATTGTCGTAATGAACGAACTTTGTAAACCTTGCAGGTTTGTACGGAACCCTCGGTGCGCGAGTCCGACTCGCACTTGACCGGTTTTTTTTTATTAATATAAATAATAGATAAGAAGGGCATTACAACGTAGGTATATATGAGCAGCGGTGGCGCAGCGGTACGGGCCTCGCCTTAGAAATATACGGTCGCGAGTTCGAATCCTGGTCGTGCCCACACATCTTTGTGTGAATTGTTTCATCACCGCTGCTCAATATCGGTGAAGGAAAACATCGTGAGGAAACCGGCATGTCTAAGAACTGATCATTCGACGACATGTGATATCCACCAACCCGCACTTGACCAGCGTGTGTGGATTAAGGCCTAAACTCTCTCAACTCGTAAGATAGTTGAGAGGAGACCCGTGCCCAGCAGTGGGGTTGACGTGACAACGTATATACATACGGGCGATCACAGAACTTTCTTTTTTGAAGATGGTAAAACAACTAGAGAACACGTGTTTGTAGGCAGAAGTAATAATCCTGAAGATACATGAGAAAATTATAGAAAAAACTTATGAAATTATTGTATAAGACCTTGATAAGTGTGGAAACGGCGAAAAGGCGAGGAACGTGCTTAGTACAGTACTTTAGGAGAAATCTATGTCCAGCGGTGATGATGACGATGAAGTGTGCAAAGATTTAATCCAATCAGACGACGTTTCAATCAACGTTTTGATGAATGAATCAATCCTGAATTTTAATTCAAAGGCGAGCAAAATCATTTCTTACATTCTTTCTAAGAAGTATGTTCTGTACTGATAAGTTTTGCTTCTCAATTTGGAACTGCTACATATTAAAAGTCTGATACAGCACTACATTTTGTGTAACAGAGATCTTCTTTCTAATATTATCCGTAACTTAATGATAATTAATCACTACATAGTATAAAACAAAGTCGTTGTTTCTGTCTGTTCGTCCCTATGTATGCTTAAATCTTTAAAACTACGCAAAGGATTTTGAAGCGGCTTTTTTTAATAGATAGAATGATTCAAGAGGAAGGTCTGTATGTATAATACTTGCATAATGTTAAAGAGAAACGCTGATAAATTTAGAGGTTTCTGATGTGATGTCGTAAAAAAAACCCATTTTTTCGTCGTCAAACATCTAAACAAAACATGTTTGTATTGTTAATGACAAAAAAAGCTGTAAACGTTGTTTATATGGACATTCTGTAGTAGGTACGTATATTTAGTATCAGCATTGCACCTGTCCAAAGCCGGGGCGGGTCGCTAGTGAATAATAAAATAAATAAACATTTATTTCAAATCACTCACATAGTACGTACATGTACTGCGATAATTTGGCATCAGGGATATCTCATCAAACACTTTTTCGGTCAAAGATTCCTTCAAATGTTTTAAGTATGTCACCCGGTCAAAGTAAAAGTATACCCTGTCGCTCACAATATAATACCAGACATAAAGACAGATTTGACAATATTTTATCAGCTTTAAAAAAAGGTTATGTGACCACGGTTTGTCGATCGAACCCAAAGAGCAAGGCGTGCGTACCTAGATTAATATTTTTCCCATCGTCAGTATAAACTATAAACAATGGCCTTGCTGGAGATAAGTTGGAAAGTTTCCAGTGGATCATTCATAAGCCTTGGCTAACAGACATAGTAAACATCTTGCAGTTTTGATAGTTTAAGAATGGGTATAGTTTGCCTCCACAGACTAGCCTATCGTTATTAGATAGGGATGATGTACTTATTTGAATTTAGGACTGTTTTCGGAGTCTAAAAGAATTTTAATCCAGTTTTCCTGCTTATTAGAAAGCCAGTATTTTTGCAAAATTGGACCACACGATAACAGTCGTATCTTAAGATTCCAATCTGCTTCTAGATCAAGTCGAAAATCCTGGAGCTAGAGGGCTAAACCGTTAGTCCTCTTTCTCAGCCTGAATTGCAGCCCCTCTGATCAGGACTTTCAAGAAATCTTTCTAAGATTGTCGCCCCTCTAAATCTGAGGTTGAATAATCATTATCAGTAAATATTATATTATGGTTACTGCGTCGAGTAAGGTTTTGGTATCTCCAAAAGATATTTAAGAAAATTTCGAACCAGTGCAGTAAGAATCTATGAAGATCTGTTTTTAGATACCTTTAAGACAACGTTAAGCCTTGATCTATATCAGTGGGTGCACTTGTTTGTCTTGGAGAGAATAGCAGAGTTCTCGACGCATTCTTCACCGCTAAATAGAAAAGTAGATTTAAGATTTGCTCCGTTTCCTCTGACGTACAAGAGGTGATAATATAAAAGTTTAAAGTTCGACCGTTAGCTTGTGTTTCAATAGACCAAATTGAAATAAAACCACTTTTTAACGGATTTTATCGCGGTTTATTTTAGATTTTAGATCCCGACGTTTCAAAGTCTTTTCAGAATTCATGTTCACGGGTGGACTGAGGTATTTGACGTCCAAAAATATTATACACAATTATTACTGACTAACACCAAACATTAATATTTAAGTTGCGTTCCGATTTAAGCAAACTGAGCTCACAGTGTCTCGAATTCTGAGTTAATTTTGCTTGGGTTTTGGTACAAGTAAATTAAGCACTGTGTCCCAATCTGCTGGTATATTCCAACCATTTTCTCTGTTTTTATTTCAATGTGTGATACTGATATTCGCGTAAATACATAAAACAATACTAAATAGACCGAATTTGATATCGATTATACTTTTTTTGTTCAAAGTACACAGAGTAGTTCTAACTAGTAAAAGTCTTTGCCACCGGTGCTGAGTTTTAATAAGATAGTTCTACGTTATCAGAACAAGTCTGTATGTAAGGTGAAGAATTAATCTCGAACATTCCAGACAAATTTAATTACATCTACCTATAAAATGACGTTGACGATGAATAGCGGAATAAAAGCGATGCAAACGATACATCTAAAGAAATTTCTACTATCCACTCTTGAAATAAAATCGAAATTTCTTCGGCTGAAAAAACAAAAATGACTGACACAGAGATATGGACTTTAAAAGTATACGATTATGGTATATTTTTGTATGTAGATCTGTTCACCTGTTAGTAAGAATAGAATTGGCAGGGTACAGGTTGGTAGGTGGTAATAGGAACAGTGACGTTGGCAGTATCTCCTGACTCATGCTGGGACAATTTGAGTTACATTTTATTGATACAGATACTACGTGTAACATTTCTAAGAGAATTTATAATTTACAACAAAATTATAATACTATCGACACGAAAATTATCGATGTGATCTTTAATCTAAATGAAGAAATATACAAACTGCTTATACTTCCTACTAATACTATAAATCGAAAGTTCGTATGGATTTTATTTACTCTTTCACGTAAAAACTACTGGACGGATTTGAATGAAATTTAACACTGTGATATATGGACATTGCTGAAAATCAGTGTTATGGGTCGCCTCTAATAGGCACTCACAGCGTTTACTGAGCAATGTCCATTTTGACACTGGTGGGTCACACTTACTTTTTGTTTTTAATTTTTTTCCATTTGTTTTTTTTCTCTGTCTATGGGTTTTTTTATATAATTTGATTTTGTGTGTCCTGTCTTTGTCAAATAAATGTTTTTTCTTTCTTTCTTTCTTTCTAGGTAGACTATAGTCTTTATCCTAGTACCTTGGGTATGGCTGCGGTCAGAAGTTGGTCTAAATTAAGGCGCCATAAAAATCTTCATCTTTATCTTCCAGGAACGTACCGACGTAACCCGGGTACCTTGTAGATACGACGGTGCCATTGCTGCACATTTTACATAAACTTAACATAATAACCAAATTAAAACTATTTGAATAATATATGATCAGAATTTTAATTGGCGTATTTTATTAAACCACCTATTGAAAAGTCTCATACGCCATTAAAGAACTGCTTGTAATGTCTTAAAGACTTCGATAAGATTGCACTAATTTGGTAAAACCAATTCGATAATACGATGAAACTAACACCTCGCAACTCTTAAGATGGGTGAGAAAACCCGACGTTAACAGATCAACAACTCACTAGTAAGTACCTACAACACCTGAACAATATTAAACGTAGTGCATCAGAGTGAATGACTCAAGCTTGTCACCCAATAAATCATATGACATGCATCACTGAACTGCATATATGACAGATAAGAAGTTACAAATTGGCGCTGGTGATAAAATATTTGTGCGTCAAATGATGAACAGTCTTTTTCATTGAGTAATTGCTAATGAAGGGCGAGTATGAGCTGGACCCGTTCAGGAAGGTGCTGTTTAGATTGTAGGAATTTGGGTTTCTTAAAACTTGATATGCAATATATGTACAAATAATAAACTTGAAAATTAACTAATTGTTCAAAGATAGCTAAAACGACCTCGGTAGTCGAGCGGTGTAAGCCGTCCGATTGGGCTATACTGTGCCCGGGAGGTCGCGGGTTCGATTCCCGCCCCGGACAATATTTGTGTAACAACAAAAATTTGTTTCGGTGTCTGGTTGGTTGAGGGACTACCCTCCGTGCCTCGGAGAGCACGTTAAGCCGTCGGTCCCGGTTGTCATTTAACACATCTATGACAATCGTTACATGTAGTCAGAAGGCAATATAATCTGACACCTGGTCTAACCATCTCGGCTACTGGTTCCCTACGGGTTTCGAGGTCTGATGGCAGTCGCTCGTATAATTCTGGTAGCTAGCCGTATCAGGTTAGACTGGGAGCCGACCCCAATAGAAATGGGAAAAAGGCAAGGGAAATGATGATGTTCAAAGATAGCTAAAAGTATTCACTGGAAGCGAAGTGAATGTAATACTAATCAATTATATTTAACAAATTAACAAAAATAATGAGGCGTGCACTTGTCGCTGTTTCCTAATTATGTCAAGCGTAGCTCGTACACATATTTTTTTATTTTGATATTTATTTTGATGTTTCAAAATAACACCTACTTAGTTCTTACTATAAACCGAATCTCTTAGTATTATCTCGAGAACAATAAAATCGTATTCCACAGAGCTCAAAACTGAATGCCAAACAAGACAGGCAGATTAATGCCAAATCCATATCCTTCAAGGCCCGGAGAATAAAGTTAAAATTACAAGACGAGATACTATCATTGAAATTAAACTACTTTATAAAGGATTTAATCGCGGTTTATTTTAAATTTTAGAAACGTCGGGATCTAAAAGCTAAAATAAACCGCGATGAAATTCGTTATAAAGTAGTTTTATTTCAATGTATGATATTCTCGTAAATCTAAGACAACACTATGAGATACTATCAAACTAAAACCAACAAAAAATTATCTAAAACCAATCTCACAAAGCTTAGATTATATTTAAAAAGAGAATGGTTGAAAACATAAACAACAGGGAACGGGATCGGTTCCTGTGCTATTCAAAATGGTAAAACTAATGGGTTTGCCAAACGCTAATAAATTGTGGCGAGAGAATGAAATAATTTAACCGGTAAAGAAAAAAGATTGACGTAAACTTAAGACGTAAGCAGCGTGTGTTTAGATCAAATTCTTGTAAACAAATTGTTGTTAAAAGATTTATTACTACTGCACACTGAGATAGAGGTTAAGTAGCACATTACTACACAGATTATACTGCATCTGGAGATGTGGGTTTGATCCCTGTACGAGTATAATCCGGTCTTGTTGGCACGTTAGCCTCTTGGCCGATCAAAACGAGTGTTAAGATTTTTTTTACTTTTTAGTTGGGTATTGGACCTGATGAACTATAAAAGACTCGCCCTCTAAATATGGCGCATGTATTCGTATTTATTTCCCTTGACGTAGGTATTCGTCATCGGCGAACCTGGCAAAGACAGCTAGCTATGCACCCCAAAAATTAGCTACATAGTCTTCCTTTGTGAGCCCGAACATGACTCGTGAAACCGAGCGTGGTTTTAAAAGTGCGTACACAGGACGCACAGTAGAGTTCACCTTCACCATTGTAGATGTAGGTATAGGAAGGTTTCGGACGGGTCTTTTTAATAAGGCTCTTGACGTCCAGGTCTTGCAAACGCTTTTCTTCAAAAGATGAGACAGCTTCGTACACAGAGTTGCGTTGTTGAGTTGTTAATATGGCGCATGAACCTTAACACGTCGGACAGTTATTTACATACACTTTATACGCTAGACGTCAGAGAAACTTTACTTGTGCGATTCAGAACTCATTCAATGACTTCTGCTTGCGCGGCGTTTGGTGTTACTTTACTTCACAAAATCATTATCATCATCATCATCACTTCAACCCTTTTTAGTGTCCCACTGCTGGGCGCGGGTCTTCTCCCAACTATCTTGAGAGTTGAGACAGTTTAGGCCTTATTCCACATGTCACATGTCTTCGAATGACATGCCGGTTTCCTCACGATGTTTTCCTTAACCGATATTGAGCAGCGGAGACGAAACAATTCACACAAAGATGTGCACGACCAGGATGTAGTCTACGATGGGATGCACCTGTCCAACACACCGATTCACTCGCGATCACGAATGACTTTCGGTTGAAGGTGGCAGTGGAATGAGGCTCCATATGGTCAGAAACCATAAAGGAGACCAGACATTGCACCGGAACACGGGAAGGCTGCTTGGTGGTGCGGCTTTTTCTAGTGGGTGGTCACCAACCACGGCCGAACCTTACCACCAGTTACTGTGTGGGGATTCAGATACAGGTGCACTCCATGGAGGAAAGTGATTTAGCCCCCAAAATATAATCTGCTAATGTGTCAAACGTTTAACTCGCGTATCGCCTATCGCCAAGATTCCGACTCCTCAAGCTGCACAGACAGTAATGATGATTCAAGCGATATGGATATTAGTGACGAATAGTCTTACATTACTTTTATCTGTGGTTAAATAGTTCTTTATGAGATCTAATTATTGTTTTATGACTTTGTACCTCAGATGGCGATACGCGAGTTAAACGGTCGGCCTATAGTAGTAATGCTGACGCTGTTTTTGTGGCCGCAGTCATATACTAAATCGCGATGTTATACGGGGAAATTCGTGGATAGTTTTATTGTTATGCAGGTATTTATCGCTTTGTAGAATTTAGATATTTTTGACGTGACAACGTCTTATAAATTGGTTTGCCGGGTGACACTTCAAGAAACTGCGTTACGCTCCGCTCACGTTATGCGCTTACAATGAGAGCGAGTGAGAGGCACGCGTCCCTTCCACTCGGGCATGGTTAGCCCGCCTAAGAGCGAGAGAGACAGACATAAAAAGTGAAAGGCACGCGTCCCTTCCACTCGAGCACAGTTAGCCCGCCTAAGAGCGAGATTCTTTGTATAAATTAATGTTTTAAATATAATTCTTTGTATAAATAAATGTTTTAAATTGTTACTATTATTTCATCCTTCTTCCTACTATACGAATAAAAAAATAAATATTCGAATGAATATTCACATTAAAATTATTTTACCACTCAAAGTCGTTGTCACGTAAAACTTTCGCCCGTATACCGACTTTACAGGCAACCAATTTTTTACTCACGTTTGATATAGTATTAATTCCCTTTCAATAGATCACGGTATCCGGATGAGCATTTTGAGTAAGTTGATGAGAATTATTTGAAACCAGCGGTGTTAGTGTGGATTTAGATCCCATCTCTAAGCGTGGTAGTGGGTTCGGCTCCAGATCATGTAGTGAATGATTTCGTGATCACGAGTGAATCGGTATTATATTCGATCATAGACCACATCATTGCTTAATGTCTTGGCTTATGTCTTGACTACAACATTAGGCTTAGCTTTTAATGCTTTTAACATGATTTTATAATATACTAGCTTCCGCCCACGGCTTCGTGTGGTACTTGTTGGGATAAAAAGTTGCCTGTGTGTTTATCGAGACCCTAATCATCTGTGCCGAGTTTCATCCAATTCTATCCAGTAGTTTTTGCGTGAAAGGGTAACAAACATCCATACATTGTTACAAACTTTCGCGTTTATAATATTAGTAGGACAATAATAATAAATAAATAATAATATATAAATATTCTGGGCCATTAACACACACGGTCATCTGGTCCCAAGCTAAGCAGAGCTTGTGTTATGGAAACCAGATAACTGGTATATACTATACATATAATACTTTTCTTTTGTAAATATATACTTATAATAGATATTTACACCGAGACTCGACACAAACACAAATGTCCATCACTAATATTTGTCTCAGGTGGGAATCCAACCTACGATCTGCAGCGTGAGAAGCAAGTATCTTACCGACCACGCCATCGGCCCGTCAAAAAAAAATAGTTCTCAAAGATCATCCTAGTCACAACTATGGTCATTTTATGCACAGAATTGATGAAATATTCTTAAAATGTTGGGCAATTTATATTAAACACTTAAAAAAAATGTGTGCATCAAAAATACTTTCTATTTTCTTTCCCTTTACTTTCTTTTAGAGTATTCGCGGAAAATGGTTTAAAAAGAAGAAAGGTTTAACAAAGATCAGATAAATTGTGTCTGAGACCTTTGAAGGCGCCAGTTAGAGAGTAGAACAACGGCAAGATCTAAATCGGTCGTGTGCCCTGACGGCTATTTCAGCTAACCTATTTATAGAAACACATATGATAAAGATCGCACCGATGTGGGTCGACATACCTTTTTCTTTCAGTAACGTCCGCACGTGAACACTTTGCATAATATTGCTGATTTAAACATTTTATTAACAAAAATCACAACACAGAACACGTCTGTAATTATAATCCTAAGGTATTGATAGAGGTAAATATCACCTGCCACTTGCTATAAGTAAAAATAAAATCATATTAAAATCTATAAAAAGCTAATCACACGATTTTTTACGCACCCCATACTTTTCTCGAACTTTTGTAAATCCTTAGATAATTGTGCTGAAAACCACACAATATACATTTAACCGTGAAAAGTGGGGGGGGGTCTAACACGCCCCCTTCCCCTTTGTCGGCGGTTCAGCATTGCACATAGAAACAAAACAATACAACGAGTCGCGACTGCTGCCCGAACCCCTAATAGAGGCCCTTCCGGCCGATTGGGTTAGGTCATCAGCAAAAAAAAAACGAGTCGCGACTATTCTACTGTGATTCTATGAGGAGTTCAGTTCTACGAATATATCTTTGAAGAAAAAAATTGGGAATGGGACCAACTGAAATAACCAACTCATTCAAAAAATATTTTCAAATCGGTCCAAAATTGACGGAGTAATCGGCAAACGTACATAAAAAATACATACACCGGATATAGAACCTCCTCCTTTTTTACAGAAATCGGTTAAAAAGAGGCGAACCTATTGCCGTTATACTTTTACTAAAATTTTCCTACATTGGAAGTGTCGGAAAATCTGCCTCGCTGGTGTTTTTTGTATACGCCTCAGATCATCAAAAACCCCCACCCTGGGATTTGGCTGCTCTGTGGAACGCGCTTACTTCTGGACCAATTAAGGCAAATTAGTTCTATCAAAATTATGACTGGGAGAAATCCTATGTGCATTGTTGCTCCGTCGCGTCGTCGTGGTAAATCGACAGAACGGATTTGCATAACATTTCGTAAACTTTTATATTATTTTGCGATTGGCTGGCGCTTGACTACAACTTGCCTGATGTTAAGCATGGGTTTCGGTGTCTGGG
Source organism: Meganola albula (assembly GCA_936450015.1). NCBI lineage: Eukaryota > Metazoa > Arthropoda > Insecta > Lepidoptera > Nolidae > Meganola > Meganola albula. The sequence continues at coordinate 1,441,088 of OW388155.1, read as the reverse complement.
TTAACATATAGAGTGCATTTTATCCCGATCGGGAATTCCCTTGAGGCTCTTTTGATATGTTAACAAATAAATAAATAAATTAAATCATTTATTTCGGACCGGAATCCATAGTGTTAGTAACAATGATCTTACAAACTATGTTAGTATCACAGATCATCAAAATCCTCCAACCCTTGCTGCTCTTTAAAATATAGTTGTTCAAATATCAAACAGATCAGATATATAGGAATAGATTACAAAACATGGATACGGCAATCCTTGCTCTAAAAAGAGTGTTGTTCTATCACAAGGGCATCAATTGACATTGCAGACGTAGAGATAATCTTAATATCCCACAACAGACAGGTGAGCAGACGCGGCCTACATACGACGAAATATAGTAGCTAACCTCATAAATATAAGTAGCTAGGAAAAATTATTTTGTCTCCAATATATGGCATCACCTTCCTATAGTCCGACCGTTTAACTCGCGTATCGCCATCTGAGGTAAAAAGTCATAAAGCATTAATTAAATCTTATAAAGAACTATTTAACCACAGATAAAAGTAATGTAAGGCTATTCGTCACTAATATCCACATCGCTTGAATCATCATCACTATCTGTGCAGCTTGAGGAGTCAGAATCTTGGCAATAGGCGATACGTGCGTTAAACGGTCGGCCTATAACACCATGAATGAGATAACCATCGGAAGAATCGTGAGTCGCAATATCAAATTTTCTCCGAAGATTTAACTCTCCGACAAGATAATCAGGAACTATTGCAGTCATCGCGAATCAGTCGCCTGGCTGGTAAATTTTCTCCTTTTTACGGAGGACTTTCCCACCCTCTAGTCGCCGCAGACCACTCTTTCTCACTCACCCTCTTCATTAAAAACTTAACAGTGTCCTAATCTACGCAAACTGACTTACTTAGGTTCTTAATGTGGGTTATAGCATGTCACAAGAATTTTATGATTCAAAACTCTAACGGCCTTATTCATAAAGTTCCTATAAGACTCTTTAGTTAAAATGGACTTTGTCTCTTTCTTACTAGTATCAATGTCAAGATGACAGACAAAGACAAACGAATTATAAACTTACTTTAGCTAAAATGAGCTTATAAGACGTTTATGAATACGGGGTTAAGACATGCTGGTTACCCCTAGTTTCCATTCACAGTTAATAATCTGTGGCAATAGAATAAAAATGACAAAGTGAAGAATCTGGGGGTCATACGCAGTCCATTCGCTCATCTAAAAGCTAACTAGTTCCGAAAAGAAATCGCACCCGGAAATATTATCCAAAATTTTAAAGAGTTATTAATGTTGCTCAGTGACAAAAAAACAATTAACTAGAGTAACATCGATAAAATCTGGCAACAACGGTATTATTTTTTGCCGTTAAACTAAAATAACATACAATCGTGCATTCTTGGCAGAGAAAACATTCAATACACGACAAACATCCGCGCGTCAATCATATTGACGTTTGTTACTGACCGCGCTACTTCTAAGCCTACTGGCCTTAAGCGGTAACTCTTAACTGTAGCAGATATTCTTCTGCAGACCACTGGAGACCTATAGAAGCACCCGAAAGCCATCATGAGCCTCATTCTAAAACGAGGATTAAACATAGTCCGAAAAGCAAAATAATTTGCCCACCTTGTTTCCCATCGCAAAAACTATGGTGACATTTGTTAGTTATAGTAATTTGGTGAATCTATGCTTTGCACGCAAAATAGGCGCACTTATAAGACGTTGAGTTGCGGAAAAATAGCCCGCTCCAAACTATAACTATCGATGCTTTGTATCCACCATTTCAACAATAATTCTTTGTAAGTTTTTGACGTGATAACGTCTTTAAAATCGTTTTAGTCGGGTGACATGTTCAGAAACTTGTGTCACACCAAAACCTCACGAGCGCGATCGCAGGTATAACGAGAGAGAGACGGACCGATCTCCCGTCTCATCTCGAGCGCTGCCAGTCATTCCGTGAAACTTGTCACGCGGAATCCTCACGAACGGAGGCTGGCATAGCGTTCGAGTGAGTGGACCGATCTTCCGTCTCTCTCACTCTAGCGGCAACAATATTAATTCCTTACTTCCCAAAAACTTATATCACCAATAAGACGTTATCACGTAAACATCTCGATTGTAAACCTACTTTACAAACAACCAATTTTTTTATTCATTTTATTTACTGTCATTACGGGTTTTTCAAACCAATTTTCCACCTGGAAGCACTTAAAGTATTTCAGGAGCAAACAGTAATGATCAAGTGCTGAAAATTTGCTCGATTAATCTCAAATAACTGCGGTTAACTGAAATGCTGAGACCGCTTGGCGACGCGCCAGCCATCACGATGTGTCATTCTGTTCAAAGATTACAGAAACAGAAGGTAACTTCAGTAAAATCTGACAGGTTTTTGCTAGAGATCCCTTTACAAATTGGGTGTTGTTTGAATAGCTTTAGTAAATGTAAAGATCTCGCAAAACTAGAAATCATATCAGAAGAAACGCAAAAATGTTCTTTACCAGCCTTTTTGAAGTGAAAACTTCTTTAGCGGCGTTGAGCACTTTTTCTGTAATGGGTATAAAATCTTAAACTCGCGTCAGGACACGTGACCTGATCGAAAAAGCGTAAGACGGATGGAGAGTAGACAGCTATCCCCTCTCTACGGCGCGGCGAAAATGTATGCCTGGGCCTACTGTTTCGTTTAGGCAGCGCAGGGCGCTTGCGCGAATGTTTTCACTTCTGCCGGCACTCCCGGAGTGCAACCCGTCTTTTTTTTTTAGATTAGAATGGACTAAATAATGAATATTATCAGATTCTGTTCCTAACTTTGTCTGAAAGAAATACCGAATGTCGCCCAAGGATTTACCAGCATTTCTGACAGATACAAAAAGTTATATAATACCAGCTTTCCGACAGCGACTTCGCCCGCGTGGATGTCGGTTATCACGCCAAAACATTACCTTCTTTTTGCGCAGTCGGATAAAAACTATCCTATGTCCTTACTCGGGTCTCAAACTACCTCCATACCCAATTTCATCGAAATCGGTTCAGTAGTTTAGGCGTGAAAGCGTAACAGACAGACAGAGTTACTTTCGCATTTATAATATTAGTAGGGATGTGATGGATGATACAGGTATATAGTTAGTCGTGCCCCACTAAAAAATCCAACAAGTAGATTTTTTGTTATGCACTTAGTAACAAATAACAAGCTGTTGCCGAATTCCGTGGTAACAAATTGAATAATCACATATAAATGCACACAAAATACCTCTAGAAGCAAATAGAATAGACGGGCCGGTGGTGTGGTTGGTAAAATACTTGTTATTCACGCCGCAAGTCGTGGGTTCGATTTCCATCAGAGACAAAAATTTGTTGAAATATGTCTGTTGATCTTGTGTCTGGGTGTAATTATCTATATTTAAGTATGTTTTTTACAAAAGAAAAGTATTATATGTAGTTTTCATAGTACAAGTTCTGCTTAGTTTGGGATCAGATGACCGTGTGTGTTAATGTCCCACCATATTATAAAAAAAATAAAACTAAACTTCGAAAAGTGCAGAGTTGGAGCTGTTCTAGGATATGATAAAGATGTTTAAGAATATTATTAAGAACCATGGCACTTACTTAAGAAATATTACTCACGCATAAAATGCATGACTCGAGTTCGTAAATAGATGGATTGCAAAATTAATATTAACGCCTGGTGGCACCAAACTACACGACAACCCAAGCTGATAGATATAATATACTTCCGCAGCTAATTTTTATGATAAAAAAACTTGAGAGGTGTCAAGGGACACCCGGATGGAACGAAGTTCCTTTCGATTAATTAGTGAAGGAATTGTAATAAAATTTTATTTTTTTTAAGTTATAATAATATTTCTTTTATTAATTTTTTTTCTATCTCTAGAGAGAGAGAGAGAGAGACAGACAGACAAACAGAGAAACATGCGCACGCCGCACAGCTTACAATAGCTTACTATAGCAAAAAGTGTCGTGACAACTTTTCGTAAGAATTTTTTCCGTCTAGCCCCCTTTCACAACGCGCGATAAGGAACTTCCTTCCCAAAAGTATGCCCTTCTAGCCGTAATTTGTCTCCAGTAGCCAGTCTAAATTGACAAGTCAGGTACGCAGGAGATTACAATGCACAAGTGTGTACCCAAATACAGTCACAAATCCCTTTCCTCTCCGAAAATCGGGCGTAAGACCAGCGGCTTCCTGAGCTCTCTAAGGCATTTGAGTGTCTCAACACCTTAGCCCAACACGGGTTACAAACCCACTATTATATTTTCCTTCGCCAATATTTAGTGTAGATGAAACAAATTCACAAAAGTGGGCGCATCCTTGGCAGCTACAATTGCGCCTCGTGGTTTCATTAAAGTAATTGGAAACCACACACACATCTTCTTAAAAAAATTGGTTGCCTGTAAAGTCGGTATACGGGCGAAAGTTTTACGTGACAACGACTTTGAGTGGTAAAATAATTTTAATGTGAATATTCATTCGTATAGTAGGAAGAAGGATGAAATAATAGTAACAATTTAAAACATTTATTTATACAAAGAATTATATTTAAAACATTAATTTATACAAAGAATCTCGCTCTTAGGCGGGCTAACTGTGCTCGAGTGGAAGGGACGCGTGCCTTTCACTTTTTATGTCTGTCTCTCTCGCTCTTAGGCGGGCTAACCATGCCCGAGTGGAAGGGACGCGTGCCTCTCACTCGCTCTCATTGTGAGCGCATAACGTGAGCGGAGCGTAACGCAGTTTCTTGAAGTGTCACCCGGCAAACCAATTTATAAGACGTTGTCACGTCAAAATACATGATCTATATTTTAATCGAGATAGGTACCGATAAATCAAGTTCACTAAACCTATAAAACAAATCAATCTTAGTAGGGACAATTATAATCGGCTTCGGCTTATTATGTGATATACAATATCTGAAAATTTCATCACAAGATTTGTTGTAAACTTCTGTAAATGTGACATCGTATGATTCTTCTGATTGATTGCAAGATGCAGTAGAGGGAGCTTCAACCAATCAACCAAAAGTAGTATTAGGTAATCCAGCTGCCTTGCTGGCATTGGTCTTCTCTCAACTATCTTATGAGTTGATAGAGTTTAGGCCTTAATCCACACACGCTGGCCAAGTGCCGGTTGGTGGATGTCACATGTCCTCGGATGATTAGTTCTTAGACATGCCGGTAACCTCACGATGTTTTCCTTCAATCAAAGCTAGAAGAATTTAACACGGAACAGGTATTACGCGCATCCCCCTCTATTGGTACATGAACAGTTTGTATGCATAAACTGTTCATGTTTTGTTTGTGTGTATAAAGACGCTTCAACTTTTACATGCGTGCTTTGCATGGTTACCTCGCCTCCCTCAAAAAATGGTAGAAACAATTTACTACTGGAAGTTGCGTACCTACTGTGTTAAATGCTGTAACTACAAAAGTATTATCGTGCACCTTAAAGACAAATTCGAATTTGTTTTACTTCAGAGTAAATCCAAAATTTTGGCCAATTAAAAATGATCATGCAAAAACACAATTGAGTTTTTGGAACGAAGTTCCTTATCGCGCGTTGTGAAAGGGGGCTAGACGGAAAAAATTCTTACGAAAAGTTGTCACGACACTTTTTGCTATAGTAAGCTATTGTAAGCTGTGCGGCGTGCGCATGTTTCTCTGTCTGTCTGTTATTACGAAAATTGAGCCTACTGATTAAGTTTATATTACATTATATTTGTTAATAATTAAAAAATATTATTACAACTTAAAAAAAATAAAATTTTATTACAATTCCTCCACTAATTAATCGAAAGGAACTTCGTTCCATCCGGGTGTCCCTTGACACCTCTCAAGTTTTTTAACGGATTTTATCGCGGTTTATTTGCCTGTATTTCGACTAGAGCCTGGGATTGCTGTTATGAAGCAGTCACACTTTTAACCACTTGGCCGTCTGCTCAATGTCTGTTTCTATCGGGGGCTCTGACGTAATATGATCCTAATTTTGGAACAACCTCGCAAAACTATGTGTCTATTTTGTGAACGTGTCTTTATAATAAGCAACAGTGACAAACCCATTAATATTTGTATTAAATAGATAATTCCTGTCTTCTTCTTTAAGAATATTGTGATCATAGCTATATACCGACCGTTTAACTCGCGTAATCTGAGGTACAAAGTCATAAAACATTAATGAAATCTCATAAAGAACTATTTAAATACAGATAAAAGTAATGTAAGACTATTCGTCGCTAATATCCATATCGCTTGAATCATCATCACTGTCTGTGCAGCTTGAGGAGTCAGAATCTAGGCGATAGGCGATACGCGAGTTAAACGGTCGGACTATAACTTCCTTCGTGCGCTAGTAGTAGGTAAAATACCGGGTCTATTAAAGTGTATGGCCTCAACCCTTTTAGTGTCCTACAGCTGGGCACGGGTCTTCAATGAAATGAAAATGAATAAATCCAACATTATTTGTTAAAACAAATCCAACTCTATTTAAAACAGCTAAAGATGTATATCCCAGAAATACAAGGAATCCTGACAGAATTGTTTTACCAAGAGTACCAAAAACGGCATTGTATCATAAAAATTGTTACGTTATGTGTGGTCGGATCTATAATGCAATACCTCAAAATATAAAAAATCTAACAGTGGAAAGGTTTGCAAAAAAATTGAAATTATGGCTAATTGAAAAATCATATTATTATTATTATGTTACCGAACTAAATAGCCATATTAATGAGCATAATATTATATCATTTTTGACATTTAATATTGTTATTATTTAGTGATTTCATTTAATTATTCAATGTATTTGTATGTCATAATGTGACTAAATGTAGATGACTGAAAATTGTAACTACTTAACACCTGTTGTAACCTACATTTCTGACAAATAAATCTATCTATCTATCTATCTATCAGAATGAATGACACACGCTGGCCAATGACGGGTTAGTGGATGTCACACGTCCTCAAATGATTAGTTCTTAGACATACAGGTTTCCTCAGGATATTGAGCAGTGGCGATGAAACAATTCACACAAATATGTGTGGGCACACCCGGAATCGAACCCGCGTCCTTATATTTCTAAGGCGAGGCTTGTACAGCTGCGCCACCCTGCGAAAAGTAGATAGAGTAGTGCTCAGTCATACATCTTTTTCTATCTATATATATAAAAATCAATGCCACTTTTCGTTGTAATTTTATAACTCAAAAACGGGCTTAACTATTCAAACCAAATGTTTAGGCGTTGTTCGGATTATTTAGTAGATGGTTTATGTGAAGTTTGCACAAAATCGGTTGAGCGGTTCTTTATTTATCACATTTTTTGTAAATTGTTGAGTGGGCTAATTATAAATAATATTAAGAACTTGCGAAATGTAACAGACGGCAAGATTAATGCTGTTCACCATTATTAGCCTTGGGACATCAACTACCGGACATAGAACTCCCTTTTATCGCGATCGGTTGCCCAGCCGTTAACATCCATCGACTTCCCGCAATTTTAACAATGTTCACATTTTAAATAATGCCGCTAATAGGAGAACAATTAAATTGTGATTTTGACGTGACAACGTCTTATAAATTGGTTTGCCGGGTGACACTTCAAGAAACTGCGTTACGCTCCGCTCACGTTATGCGCTCACAATGAGAGCGAGTGAGAGGCACGCGTCCCTTCCACTCGGGCATGGTTAGCCCGCCTAAGAGCGAGAGAGACAGACATAAAAAGTGAAAGGCACGCGTCCCTTCCACTCGAGCACAGTTAGCCCGCCTAAGAGCGAGATTCTTTGTATAAATTAATGTTTTAAATATAATTCTTTGTATAAATAAATGTTTTAAATTGTTACTATTATTTCATCCTTCTTCCTACTATACGAATGAATATTCACATTAAAATTATTTTACCACTCAAAGTCGCTGTCACGTAAAACTTTCGCCCGTATACCGACTTTACAGGCAACCAATTTTTTTTTTTAACTTAGCTTATTTGCTTAATCTGGGTTACGAGCCCATCACAGCTCGTGAACATACTACCGTGGCACCAATGACGCGAAGGCTAAAATGATCAAACGATAAAAGTATAATAGAAGAGCCTTTTACAGTTTACTGTTCATCGGGCACAATTCGGTATACTAACGGTTTTATTCATAAAAATAGTTAAAATGAACTTTGTCTCTTTCTCACTGGTATTTAAGTAAAAATGACAGACAAAGACAAACGAATTATAAACCTATTTTAGGTATAATAAGCTTATAAGACGTTTATGAATACGGGGTATGTATATTAGAAACGTGTTTTTGCTCGTTCTGGGATTTGGATCCAGGTGAAAACGCTTGCTACTGACCTAACGAGGCATTTAGAATTTAAACAAAGCCGGCGAATTATAGGATAAATTCACCTCTGCTTACGCCTTTGGATAACAAAGGTGTGAGTGCTGTTAAATATGTTATTTCATACCATATATCAGTAATGCAATCCGTTCGTTAAATGTCCGGTGAGTCACGATATTTGGCTTTGGCTAAATTTACTTTGATAATAAGTTAAATGCTTGTCGTCGAGCTCATAGAGCCGTGATCTCCAGATACACCTCCATACCTATGTATCTCGATGGAACACAAAATAACACCACAGAAAGATTATCAATACCTCTAACAATGATAACAGCACCTCCCTAATCACAAATATTCACTAAATGTTTGGATGGAAATGGATTTAATTGTTGTGGGGACAAATTCCCTTTGCACATACCACGTGCTCATCCAACCGACCTCATAGACATTGTCCCCTGATGTAATAATGACAATCACAGACAAGCAACCTAAGTGACGTTGACGTCTTGTAAGTTTGACTACTGACAGGTCTTTTGTTATCACAAGTGACTGAAGTGACTAGAGTAAAAAACTAGAGTGTCCGGCAACGTCCTGAGCCGAGGTCCGTCCCCACATGGGGAGCCCTCATGGCAGTTGCCAAAGTACTTGATCGGTTCGACCGTCCTCGGACGGCTCACCGAAAAAGTCCGGTGAACCAATAGAGGCCCTTCTGGCTAATTGGGTTAGGTCATCAGCAAAAAAAAGCGTTTTTATGTTATGCTCCGCGACATGCTGAATCTAAAGGTTACGAGAGTCGGTATGGTATTTATTCTTTCATAACTAGGTTCGATTCCCACCCAAGACAGACATTTCTGTGCATAAACATGTTTGTTTGTCTCGAGTCTGGGTATCTATTATAAGTACGAGTATGTATTTACAAAAGAAAAATCAGTTATTTGGCCATGAATCTAATTCGCAGTTTTTTTGACATTTATGTCTAATAGACAAATGTCGAAAAAAATGGCGGATGTCGATTGAAATCTACTAAAATGATGTAAATTGCTTTAAGCTAGGAAATTACACACAAGGTCATCTGATTCCAAACTAAGCAGCGCTTGTACTATGGAAACCAGATAACTGGTAATATACTACATATTTTATTTTTATTCTTCGATAGGCTGGCGCTTGACTACAGCTTGCCTGATGTTAAGCAATGATGTAGTCTACGATAGAACGCGCCAGCTCAGTATACCGATTCACTCGTGATTACGAATGATTATCGGTGAGAAGGTGGCAGTGGAATGAGCCTCCTTAAGGTTAGAAACCTTGAAGGAGCAACAATGCTGACCCACCCTCTCTGCATAGTGGAAAGGACATAATCATTGTGCACATACTTTTTGAGGACAATTCTTGAAGCCAAATAGTCCCTCAGTAAGTCAATTTGTATCGATTTATTTGACTTACGCATGATGCTTCTTCTATTTTTATGAGGCATTATTTACTTCCCCGTTATTTTGTATAATCTTTAGCATTGCTTAAGTCGAAATGGTCAACAAAATTTGTTCCCTTATTGGTTATCTAAGGTACTTTTTATAAGGTATTTTTTATATAGAACTATTAGAATGCATCGAATGCTTTCCGTATATTACGTCGATCAAGTCACGGCGGAAGCTAGTCATTAATAAGTCTAGTTTAAAGATTTTATTGCATCATTAAATTTGACAGCTTACCAGAATTTTATCATTTTTCAAGAATCAACACCTCTTACCCGGTTTAATTAAGTCATATTAAAAAATAGTGTATGCAAAGAGATTTCAAAATCTTCACGAGATAATTTTACGTTTTGCTGAAAAAAAAGACATCCATCTTCATTAAAACCAGCATTCAAAGATGAAGTCTAACGATAACACGTTGCCAGATCATAATTTAACAAACGTGAAAAGATGCAGATGCAACAAAATAATGACGCCGTTTATTAATTCAATATCGACATCGATGCGCCAGCGCGCGTTCGGAAGCGTTTCGGCGCACGCGTCGCCGCCCAAGTGAAAGCTAAGCTCGTCTGAAAGCGTAGCTGAAGCCCAGGCTAGCATCCACCTAAAATGGGGTGATCGCGAGCGATGGTATCGTATTGCGAGTATAAAAAGCAGCGGAGCGCCCCGCCGCCGGTCAGAACGGCTTCTAACGTGAGTAGCGACGCACGTCGTCCGTGCGGCCATAGTGGAGTGCAACCCTTGCCATCGTGAGTGCATACGGAGGTTTAGTGACGTAGCAAGACCAGCTGATTTGTCTCGTGCATTGGATTGATTGTGCAGTGTACTGGTGTTTGGGTGATCGGTTTACAACGTTTGGATTATTGATGTTATCTCATTTCTGGTGATTGTTGATGCTGTGTGTTTGATGATGCTGTTCAGAATGCAAATTGTCAGTATGGTAAATTGCAACTGTGAAACACATTATTAATATAATGATCATAATAGAAACAATTTTGAAATTATAGCAGTTCTAAATAATTATATTGTGAAATCATATAATGGTGATTCATTCATTTTTAATGTATTTCAATAGTAAACTTAACTGTAAATATTGTTGATCATGATTATTGACAGTTGAATCAAACCGATCGATCACAAACCATAAGTGACAAACGATAATCAATATAAAAAAACATTCAATGATCCAAGGGGTTGTGACGATGACCTTTCAACTATCACCATACAAAACAACAAACAATCCATTGAGGGATAAATTGGTTGGCGTGCCTCCAGGCTCGCATACCTCCGTGACGTAACATCCGCGAAGGGCTGTTGGTGTAAGCTAATAAAAACGCGAGCATAGAGTCGTTACGCAAACCGGCGCACGGCGCTGGCACGGTTCCACGCACCACTACTCGGGTTACAGCGCCACAAATAGCCGCACGCGCGCTTTATCTCCGCTCAGCGACGTATCGGCCACTAACGTACCGCGTGTGTTGCAGGACGGCTCCAGGGCTGTGTTCTCGTGTCTCGACTAGCCCAAAAGTCTCGTTAGCCCTCCGATATGCCGAAGCCAATCGTCCAAGAGGGCGAGGACCCCGATCCGACCCCATACCTGTTTGTGTCTCTGGAACAGAAACGTATTGACCAGAGCAAGCCCTACGATGGCAAAAAGGCATGCTGGGTACCTGACGAGAAGGAGGGCTTCCTGCAGGGTGAAATCAAGGCCACCAAGGGTGATTTGGTGACCGTCAACCTTCCGGGTGGTGAGGTAATTACATTCCAATATTAATAGCCTAGTTATAGTGAATATTGTACCTTTCTGAAGAATGAAGACAGAGTAATCAATTGTGATAATGGGACTTTAGTTCAATGTTTTGAATAATAAGGTTCTTTAAATATTTCAAAACTGCAGATACCATTTATATGGAAATCCAAATTCTGATGTCATGGGTTATGGAAGAAGATTATGAGATCTTTGATATTCTTGATAAATTTTCGGAAGTATTCCCCAATATTTATGTTAATTTGTACTTATATTAAAATTGCATTAAATGAGCAGGAGAAGACATTAAAAAAGGAACTCATCTCACAAGTTAACCCGCCGAAATTCGAAAAAGTCGAAGACATGGCTGACTTGACATATCTTAACGATGCTGCAGTACTCCACAACCTTCGACAACGATACTATGCGAAACTTATCTATGTAAGTAGGCGCTCCTGGCGCCTTAATCATTATTATGACACTAATATAACACTTTATCCCACAGACCAAAGACTTCAAGAAAGATCTTGTCGCTCAAGTCAACCCGCCTAAATACGAGAAATGCGAGGATATGTCCAACTTGACATACCTCAACGACGCTTCTGTTTTGTATAACTTGAAGCAGAGATATTACCATAAACTCATTTACGTAAGTCGCGGACGCGGAGGAACCGGCCTTGCAGTGTGCATGTACTTCACCTCTCCTATCTTTCATCGCTGTAGACACATTTTTCGATAGTATTGGAATGAAACCAAGTTTTAAAGTGCGATAGATGTCCATGAACGGCGTAATTAATCTTGGATTGATGTCTCAATTTAAAGTATAAATAGAATTAGCGTATGCCAGCTGTGTCTATTTTAGTCGATTTTATTTAGCATCCAGATATTTCTGTCGACAGAAAAGTTTCTCTGTCATTAGACTTACGATTGTTTTGGCACAAAATGTCACACCATCTGCACAACAAACCTAAAAATATATATAAAAGCCATGATATAAATAGCGATACTTAGTAATATGTAGAACTACAAAGTGATGCAATTTTAAAATATTAACTGAGACAAGACCTATTAAAAATTATGATCGCTACATCAAAACAACAACCGTCCAAAAATAGTCGGTTTAAATTAGTTTTGAGGAACGTTTACTGGTTTTCGACCTTATTATCAGTATAATTTGAGTTTATTATCGAATAAAATGTGTCTACAAATTCAATTTTTTTTCATTTTGTTACTAAAAACTTCCTGGGCCGTACTTTCGGTACAAAAGGACTTGCAGCGTCCGGTGATGTTGGTTGTTTTTCTTGTTTTTAGCGCACTCTTCAAATAGACATCATTGGTGTATAACTAGAATAGTTTTGTGTTGTGTTTTACTTCCATTTGGAAGTGGTGGATTTCTCTACATAGAGCATAAAGGTATCGTTACTGTACCCTAGCTCTACGTGTTTTTTTTTTTCATATTCTGTAGAACAGGACCTCATGACGTCCGTTTAACGGCAATCAGTAGCTTAAGATTTCCAAGAATTTCTATAAATTCTGCAAGAACATTAATTTGAGACAATGATACACTTACATGAAATTATAACAAGCGGAATTTCTAGAGAATCTTTATCATGAGTTTATAAACAGAGAGGCAAAGTACCATACAGTACCCATCTCTGTTATTTCTAGAATTAGCTTTATTATGTTAGTGTTATCACAAATGTCTCACGTTACATTTTTACTTCTTTTTCCTTTCCCATTTTTAGATTTTAATCCTTCTTCATTTCTAAAAAACTTTATTTGCACTATGTAAATGTGCAAATATTATCCCAATTTCACTCTCAACCCTGTATCAACTATCTTTCCCATACCATAAGCTTCATTTCCATAATTATAGATAACGACGAGACCTGTTATTATTCCAAACTACCAAATTTCCTCCTATTAAGTTACACCACATCGTTCCTATCGTTACCTCAACATTGTCAGTATCTAATAACTGCAATCTACTACAGACGTACTCTGGTCTCTTCTGTGTGGCTATCAACCCCTACAAGAGATTCCCCGTGTACACGACCCGATGTGCCAGGCTGTACCGTGGCAAGCGTCGGTCAGAGGTGCCACCTCACATCTTCGCCATCTCCGACGGCGCTTACGTAAACATGTTGACCAACCACGAGAATCAATCTATGTTGATTACGTAAGTCGAATTTTTATCTAAAAATTGTATGTACCTTATATGAAATTTCAGAAAAGCCATAAAGTAAGAGCAAAATGCAAATATTGAACGTAAAATTATTATCATCTAGATTTGTTTATTATATGAAATTTTAGTAGCGTTGGAATATAAACTTGAATTCTGTTTAAAAGTATTTATTGTTTTATTATTGAAATGATAATAACTAAAATAAGTTTCTAGTTCGGTTGTCTTTTTCTGTTATCTTGACATTTACACTAGTAAGAAAGAGACAAAATCCATTTTAACCATAAAGCTTATAATATGAATAAGACCGTATATTTTTAACTAGAAAATCTAACAAGATCTATTTCATCAACAGCGGAGAGTCTGGTGCCGGAAAGACTGAAAACACGAAGAAGGTAATTGCGTACTTCGCCACCGTCGGTGCTTCTCAGAAGAAAGACCCCAACCAGGAAAAGAAGGGCTCCCTAGAAGACCAGGTCGTCCAGACTAACCCTGTGCTTGAAGCCTTCGGTAACGCCAAGACCGTCCGTAACGACAACTCGTCTCGTTTCGTAAGTTACTGAACTTTTTATTGATTCCACTTTGAAAACAAACGTCTTTTGTTATTCTGATAATGATTCAAGATGCTTTGCTACCTACAATACCTGTAGTGTAACTAGATCATAGAATATAGTCCATAGTCTAAAAAAATTGGTGAACCTTTCAATCTTCTCTCTGTCATATTTTTTAATATCTTTAGTTTCTTTAAAAGTTTCTTTATCATTGTTACCCAGGGTAAATTCATCCGTATCCACTTCGGACCCTCCGGTAAACTGGCTGGTGCTGATATCGAGACTTGTAAGTACTATAACTTTTAGCATTGAACCAAGGGCCCTCAAGACTTCTAAGAGATCATTTATTAGTAAACATCCAATTTTCTCATAATCAAATGTAAAGTAATTAATTAAGTAACCAATTTTAATGTCGTTGGAAAAATTACTTTGCATCGACTTCTCTTATCTGTACAATACTGTAAATGATACAATACTGATGAGTTTGTTTCACTAGATCTGCTCGAGAAGGCCCGTGTCATCTCCCAGCAAGCTCTTGAGCGTTCTTACCACATCTTCTACCAGATGATGTCCGGCGCCGTCCCTGGACTTAAGGGTGCGTATGATTTCTTCAAGTTTAGAAGAAAAATAAACCGTAAGAGTGATGAGACTGTCAATTATGCTCTTTTTATTTCAAGCTTCTATTTGAAGTTCTAGTTAAATACAATAATGTTTACTTTAAAGTCTCATTACCCTTTTGGTTATAATTATTATTGATTATTACATGAAAAGGAAATTATTTTTAAAACTCTGTTAATTTATGTTCATGTTTATTTTCCTTTTTAAATTTGCAACTCTACATTTTAAATCAAGGTTACACACGAAGACAAAAATTTAGCTCACCTGTAAACAATATCCTGTATGTACTGTACATGGTTAATAACCGATTTTTAATATTTAGAGATGTGTTTGCTGTCAAACGACATATATGACTATTTCATCGTATCGCAAGGAAAGACTACAATCCCCAACGTAGATGATGGCGAGGAGTGTACCTTGACCGATGTAAGTCCGGCCTAAACAGAACGGAAGGTCGCAACGTCATGTGTGAACAGCCCCTTGGTCGCATGGAACCGACTGATATGGGCGAAATATCTCGCCTGTATATCGGCATGAGATACCTCTAGATATAGTTTTGTGGTGTCCCGTCCAATTTGCCGTGTTTACCTTTCCCATTAGGACACCTTTCATTTATGACTTTGATTGGTGTCATTGTAGGCATCTGCCTCTTGTCCAACGATATCATGGACTACAACATCGTGTCCCAAGGAAAGACTGTGATCCCTGGAGTCGATGACGGCGAGGAAATGAGACTTACCGACGTGAGTCCAGCATATGAGACTACTGGCTCAATCATTCATTCTTTCGTCTTCATCTATTTCTATGCTGCTTGCTTCGCTTACTGAGTCTTTGTCGCATGTATGTCAGATATTTTGGTGTTCGCAGAGATAACGATGTTAAGTAGCCGCATCTCGGACTATCCCCTCATAAGTCAAGGGAAGACACGTATACCTGGAGTCAACGACGCTGCAGAGTTCGATCTGACGGTTGTAAGTCGCGAACTCGCGCATGGAGCGTGCGTCTTGAGTACAGATATCCGTGTATTGGGTCCGTTATAAGGTGACATCAGTAGCCCTAATGTCAAAGTGCATAAAATTTTAAATGCCAAAATCTTCTCATTGATCTCGTGTCACGTTACTGGCTCTGTCACCACACATCCAAATTTCTGACATACCTAAAACCTCTTTTGACCCGCTCCTTGCAAAAGTTCGACAGGGCTTCCTGCACAGGGTGAATTTAGCACGATTATACGATCCCTATCCGTCCAGCACTGGCACAACCATACGAACTAATATTTACAGACATTACACCGACAAATTAGGAATGACAGTAAGCTGCCCTCCAACGTTAAGGTGGTCTATCCGAGGTTACTAAATTTTTGTTTGGTTTAATCAACAGAACAGTGTCTGTTGTCCAACGACATATACGATTACTATAACGTCTCCCAGGGTAAGATTACTATACCTAACATTGATGATGGAGAAGAATCGCAGTTGACTGACGTAAGTTGTAAAATGAATATAGGAAACCAAAGTGATCCCGAAGTTGGCCACGAGACGCAATAAATCTGTGATGCGAATACTAAGCAACACAGTTTAAAGAATAGCCGCCATTAGTATTGACTATAATGGAGGTTCCTGTAGAATAGAATATGAAAATGGTTTAATTAGTTATTCCAATCCGGTTCCTTACATGAAGTATATCAAAAAATTAAAGAAAGTTTCGCCCTTTGCACTTTTATGTATAAATACTTGAAGATACCTATAGTACCCTGTGCACTAATTCCTATTTCGTACTTTGATTCCACAAGTCTAATTAGCTAACGCTTTTTCGTTTACTATTAACCTTTAACGTAAGTATCATATTTTTATTTCTATGTTTTATATTTTATACCTTCCTCTATTGTATCATTTTTAATTTCATTTCAAAACAAATTATAATGCTTAATTGAAAAAACATATCAAGAATAATTTAATAATTATGTCTCTGCATAAAAATACAATGTAACAACTAATTACTTGCATCTCACTATTAAGAAAAGTTATTTCTTGATACTAATCGGTACTTTATGACACAGCAAGCCTTCGACATTCTGGGCTTCACCCAGGAAGAGAAGGACAACGTATACAAGATCACCGCCGCTGTCATGCACATGGGTTGCATGAAGTTCAAGCAGAGGGGTCGTGAAGAACAGGCTGAGGCCGATGGCACTGAGGTTAGTATAACGACGCCACTAAAATAACTAGCCTTAGTCCTAGATTGGTCGCAATATGCCGCTTATTTTATCATGTACAATTTTCGATACAAATTTTCTTTTTCTCTTCCAGGACGGTGACAGAGTTGCCAAGCTCCTCGGAGTTGACGTACAGGATATGTACAAGAATTTATTGAAGCCTCGCATCAAGGTCGGAAACGAGTTCGTCACCCAGGGTCGTAACAAGGACCAGGTCACCAACTCCGTTGGTGCTCTCTGCAAGGGCATGTTCGATCGTCTCTTCAAGTGGCTCGTCAAGAAGTGTAACGAGACCCTAGACACCAAGCAGAAGAGGCAGCATTTCATCGGTGTACTGGATATTGCTGGTTTCGAGATCTTCGACGTGAGTATTGGGACTCGGGATTAGTTAAGGCTATTATAAGTTTATATACTATGGATGGGTTATATTCTGATTTACAAAACATCTAGGTTTATATGTATAGTGCGAAGAAGTAGCGATTTTTAACAATTTCTGTGATATTAATGCTGATCTATTTCTTAGTACAATGGGTTTGAGCAACTTTGCATTAACTTCACAAATGAAAAACTCCAACAATTCTTCAACCACCACATGTTTGTGTTGGAGCAAGAGGAATACACCAGGGAGGGCATTCACTGGGAATTCATTGACTTTGGAATGGACTTACTCGCCTGCATAGATCTAATTGAGAAGGTACACCGAGTCTCTCTCGGTTGCAACCCAACATGTGAACCCAATAGAATAGAAAGATTTTCAGCTGTATTCGTACCCCTGCTAACTAATAGTGATCTAGAATAGTAAATGCTAACTTATGTTTAATGTGCCCATTCTTCTACAAAGTACAACGGTTTCGAGCAACTCTGCATTAACTTCACCAATGAGAAGCTGCAACAGTTCTTTAACCATCACATGTTTGTACTCGAACAAGAGGAGTACAAAAAGGAAGGCATCAATTGGGCCTTTATCGATTTCGGGATGGACTTGCTCGCTTGTATCGATCTAATCGAAAAGGTAATAATCGGATGCGGTCTCGTCAAGCCCGTCGCCGCTGGGAGCATTCTGACGGGATAACTTTCACTCTATCATTTCGTGTCAAAAGGAACTGACCGCCTTCACAACAACTGCGGAATGTGATCCGTAGTTCCATTTTTTCCTGTGCCCCTTACTTAACATTCCACATTACTTATCTCCCTGCAGTTCAACGGTTTTGAACAACTCTGCATTAACTTCACGAACGAGAAACTCCAGCAGTTCTTTAACCATCACATGTTCGTCCTGGAACAAGAAGAGTACCAACGCGAAGGCATCGAATGGACTTTCATTGATTTTGGCATGGATCTCCAAAATTGCATTGACCTTATTGAAAAGGTAGATGGCGTAAATGCAACAAAGAACGCTTGCCTCACGCCATAGAGACTCATTTGAATAATGTCCTTAAAATTCCAATTAGCCAACATTATTATCAAAATTTTCCAATTGGTATGAAGGCATTATTCAAATGGCTCATTCAATGCTATATGCTCGTTGTGGTTTTCCTGTGTGTCTTTGTTCTCCAACTGTGTGTTCTTCTTTTTAGTTTCAAACCTATACATTCAGGGACAGTCAAAACACACAACATTTACATGACTTTTTAACTAATGATAGACTCTTGATATTTTTCATGTCACGCGAACCAGATGAACGGGTTTAACCAACTCTGTATTAACTTTACGAACGAACGATTGCAACAGTACTTTAACCATTTTATGTTCGTCCTAGAACAAGAGGAATATGAGAGAGAAGGGATCCAATGGACCTTTATAGATTTTGGTATGGATCTCCAACCGACTATTGATTTAATTGAGAAGGTATTAGAGGTTATTTTTGCATAGCTTGAGGATGTAGGATCGCGCAGCTTCAAGCTGAGTCATCGCCTGCGAGTGCAATGGCTGTATCCCCGCCGACACGGTATTCAGTAGGCCAACTGTTTCAGTAAAGCTTTGTATGGAGCACACGCGCATACAAACATGCAAAAGAAGCTATTGCATATAGTAAAACTTAATCTGCATTAGCTACCGCGTATTCAATATATATATTTTGCTCTCTCAAAATAGCACGCGAAGCACAAAACATAATTGTAGTTAAATATATGAAATAATGTAACTAAGTAGTTACTAAAATCTTTCATTTTGTGCAGAATTTAATCTATGTACTTTAACAAAACTTAATTAAGTATTGCACATTGCATATTTATTACATTTTAAGCAATAATTACTAAACAAGCTCACACAAATTTTATCTCGCTATTTTTTATCTTTATACCTACTATTTCTTCTAATTGCATGTTTATTTTCAGACTATTCCTGCTTCTTTAGAAATTAAGTTTTATTTCATTATTTCAAAATGCCCATAATATGACTTAGTTATCACTACTGAAGACGACTTATCAACAACTACTTTACTGGTTGGTTGTGGAACAATACTGCAACATGCTGCAATGCTCTTTTGAGCAATTTCAATGCTAGAAATGAACTCTTTGTAAACTCGTAATTAACGTTATCTTTTCAAGAATTATTCACTGGCCATCTTCGTGTTCTAACCTCCTCGGTCCGTTTTCAGCCCATGGGTATCCTCTCCATCCTTGAGGAAGAGTCTATGTTCCCGAAAGCCACCGATCTAACATTCGTTGAGAAGTTGAACAACAACCACTTGGGCAAGTCTGCTCCTTACCTGAAGCCCAAACCCCCCAAGCCCGGTTGCCAGGCCGCTCACTTCGCTATTGGTCACTACGCCGGTAATGTAAGTATCGAAAGCCTCGGCGTCTTCCAGGAACTGTATTAACCTCCCTTTATTCTAAGCGCTAAGTTAACAACACTGTTCTTATGATACAGGTCGGCTACAACATCACTGGATGGCTTGAAAAGAACAAGGATCCCCTCAACGACACTGTTGTTGACCAGTTCAAGAAGGGACAGAACAAGCTGTTGATTGAGATCTTCGCTGACCATCCTGGTCAGTCTGGTGATGCTGGTGGTGCTGGTGGTAAGGGTAAGTGTCATGTCAATACTTGACTATACTAAAGTAATTGTTCTAATTAACATACTGATGTCTTCGAATTATTATTAAGTGTTGGGAACAGGTATATCATACGATGATACTTATATTTATTTATCATGACACTTTTTCACATTATGGCCTTCCTCCTCATATTACGTACTTCACATACATTATTTTACTACAGATATTGCAATTCCTTGTTATTTAAAAATTGGCACCACTGCTAAATGAACCAAATACACCTAGAATAACCATTTTGCTTGGTCACCAATTTGCAAATTGACTGTATTGCAGCATCAATAACGACTTCATTTTTATAACATCTACAGACTAGTAACTATGCTATTAACTAAAAATAAAAAACATTATTTTCAAGATGTTGATTAATCTGACACTATTTCAAACATAATAGGCGCTGGTGGCAAGCGCGCTAAGGGTTCTGCCTTCCAGACCGTATCATCACTCTACAGGGTAATCCGGAAATGCAATACCGCGATTGGCTTCTGTCTCTTCAACGTGGCTTACCTCGTCATGCTTCATACTGGCCTTGTTCTGTACTTACGAGTAATTTTCATTTTATATTTGTATTTTTTCATCATTCTTAATGTCCAGGACAAGGTCACCTTTCAATGCTTTCATTTTAATTCTGTTAAGTCTGCACTTCAGCATACTGTGTCGCAGCCAATTGTTTTGCAGGTTGTCTTCGAGTTTTCGTGTCGTCCTTGTGATTGAATTTTTTAATGTTGCTTTATAATGTGCTTCCATAGGCGGTCGCGGTAAGAAGGGTGGCGGTTTCGCTACTGTCTCCTCCGCTTACAAGGTTTATAAGATTCAAATATGTTAATGGTTTATTGTTTATTGCAATTTATCGAAGCAACTACTTAGATGTAGCAACGCTTCGGGGTTTGATTTACTTTAGTTTAACTGGATTGACTAAGGTAACTTAGAACTCATCCCATTGATACAATATAAATATATTAGATTTGATATTATACAATGTGGTATAGTACCTACCTACTTTGTGTTAAGAGCATTATCATCCATATTTAGATGTATTGCACTGAATAAAAGTGTATCTTAGTCTATAGCCGCAAAATAGTAAACAAGAACAGTACTAAGCTATTTGCCGCTGGGTTTTCAACTAATTGATTGTTTGTTTTTCGTGTTTTTATGTTCTAACAAACTTGCGTTATTATTGTTTTATTCATTTTTACATCAATTTACTTCTGTACATGCATCTCATTGGTTTTGCTTATATGTGTTTAGAAAATTATTTCTATTTTATGACAGAAATACTTTTCAAAGCTTCATGAAAATGCAAATGAATGTTTAAAATACGAATTGCATAACACAATGTGTGGTAAGCCACATTGAGTTCTGACATATTGTTTACGCACAGGAACAACTTAACAACCTGATGACCACCTTGAGATCAACTCAACCTCACTTCGTCCGTTGTATCATCCCCAACGAGTTGAAACAGGCTGGTAAGTACCTTATCTTATTATAATGATAATAATATAAAGGGACATTAACACACGGCCATCTGATCCCAAACCAAGCAAAGCTTGTACTATAAAACCAGATAACTGGTAATACTTTTCTTTTGTAAATACATACTTAAACATAGATAATTACACCCAGACACAAGTCAAACAGACATGTTCATCACACAAATGTTTGACTTGGGTGGGAATCGTATGGATACGATTCCCACCCAAGTTAAACACTTGGGGCGTGGATCCACGACCTGCATGAAAGCAATCATCATAACGACCACGCCGCCGACCCGTCAAATTATTACTCACTTCAAAATAATGTCAAGATAAAAATTATAACTCTAACCCTTTTATCCGAATTTTCTTTAGAATATAAATGTGTATTTTACGAAACTAATGACTAACAAAATTTTTTTTCAAAATCTAAAACGAACTTAAGACTTTTCTTTTAACTCAATTAGTAAATTAGATTTGAGCCTTTTAAAATAGTATAAAATAATGCCTCAAGGCCTCTAGATAAATTAAATTGCGAAGCGATAACGAAAGTTCGAATAGAACAAAATGTAGGGGAATAACATAAGATTGTCACGTGACATTTCGAAGGTGAATGCGGGCCATTTGTCTAGGGGCCCAGTATTGTATCCTACATCTTTAGGATGAAGTCTAAATCTGTGTGTCTTTGTCACTTAGGTCTCATCGACTCCCACCTTGTGATGCACCAGCTCACCTGTAACGGTGTGTTGGAAGGCATCCGTATTTGCCGTAAAGGTTTCCCCAACAGGATGGTCTACCCTGACTTCAAGCTCCGGTAAGATACAATTACCCTCATTCCGATTTCCAACAAATCTATTTTTGTTTCAACGTGGCCATTCGGAAAATATTAATGGCGTTCGTCATCTAGCATCTTTATTTTTATGTTAGAGATAATATCATTTTGGCATATTTATGTTTTGTATACTAGATTTAAATAGATTTTTGAAGAGTCTGGAATAACTTTACAGTTCTGCTCTCAAAATTGCAGTGTTTTGTTGACGTCATCAAAGAGAAACATGAGCAACTCGATCTAAAATTGTATTTATGACTTGTCTTTATTTTTGACACTCACTTGTGGAATATAGAACATGGTAAATGACATCTTCATTTACACAAAGGGGTAGGCAGAAACGAATCACCTAACTCCAGTTACATCTGGGTCTCATGTAATTTAGGTATACCAAACGTTGATGATGATGGATTCTGAATTTTCATCTATTTATTTAATGAACAGTTACATGATTTTGGCGCCGGCCATCATGACATCAGAAAAAGATCCTAAAGAGGCTGCTAGGAAGTGTTTG
Organism: Meganola albula; assembly: GCA_936450015.1. Taxonomy (NCBI): domain Eukaryota; kingdom Metazoa; phylum Arthropoda; class Insecta; order Lepidoptera; family Nolidae; genus Meganola; species Meganola albula. The sequence goes on along the minus strand of OW388155.1, from coordinate 1,418,084 downwards.
GAAGAAGTGGCTCTTGATCCCGAAAGCTATCGTATTGGCCACACAAAGGCAAGAAGTTGATACCAACCCTGAATGTTGGCATGTCCTAGACGAAAATTCTAAATAATTCGAAATAGAATTTTCTAGATCCTACAGCACCCGGTTTGCCTCTTTATCGAACCATATCATTAATGAGTTGTCAATAATAACTATGCACTTAGTCCTTACCTTTATTGAAAGGGGTCACCTGATCATAATATTCCGTTTTTATTAGACCTTAACCAAAGGAATTATCCAAACAGAAATCTTTGGAAATTCTTATTGGTCCTTTCCACTTTTGATTTATCCCTTAAGGTACCAAGTACATGTATCTTCCTTATGACACCCGTATGACTGTTTATTACGACTTTACCTTATTGTGTGTCCATATATTTTGACAATGTAGCTACAAGATCCTGAACCCTAAAGCCGTGGACAAGGAAAGTGACCCTAAGAAAATCGCCCAAGTTATCCTGGAATCGTCCGGTTTGGACGTCGAATCCTACCGTCTGGGTCACACCAAGGCATGTTTTATACCCCTGAAGTAGTTAGTATATTGAAACGAGTGGTCCAGTACACCTGGAGGACCATGAGGTTTTAACGCTTTGTCAAATTGAACACCTTAAAGACTGGCGTCACAATTTGACTATAAACTGTACGTGCTCACCCTTAGAGTCCAAGTTACGAAGACTCTTGTGTGTTCCTATCCTTACCTACATATCCTACACAAAAACACTATTATCATTTTATGTACTCCTACAACGCAGATACAAAATTCTGTGCCCGAACCTGATCAAAGAACCAATTACACCTGAGCTTGCTACTAAGAAAATTCTCGAACAAACCGGGTTGGATTCGGAGTCTTTCAGGCTCGGAAAGACCAAGGTAGACACAGCATGCTACACATACGAAATACACATTACTAAATCTTCCTTTTTATCTTCACTGCATGACTCATTAACACGATCTATTTCTTTTCTGTCTTTTTTCTGTTGTTTGCCTATATTTAAAACTTCTTAGAATATAAAATGTCTGATATGTACTAAATTAACATTACCATTATTACAATTGTAATGAGCATGATGAAATGAATATTACCAATAATTTTGGTAACTGTTTCTCTCTTAACACTAACTGTGGCGAGCAGGTGTTCTTCCGCGCTGGTGTCCTGGGTCAGATGGAAGAGTTGCGTGACGACAGGTTGTCCAAGATCGTCTCGTGGCTCCAGGCCTACATCCGCGGTTACCTCTCCCGTAAAGAGTACAAGAAGCTGCAGGAACAGAGGTATGTATCTAAAACCTTATTAAAATAATTCAGGTATCCAAAAACAAATGTCACAGTTATGTTCTTAAAATCATTTTTTCTTAAAAAGGTTGGCTCTCCAAGTTGTCCAGCGCAACTTGCGCAAGTACCTGCAACTCCGCACCTGGCCCTGGTGGAAGCTGTGGCAGAAGGTCAAGCCCCTCCTCAACGTCACTCGCATCGAGGATGAGATCGCGGTAAGTACCTGTCGAACATCGGTTGTGGTATAAATTTGATCGAGCATTATATCGCGGATATAGGGCGCATGATTCAGGGTAACATAAATAGATGGGGCCGCGCCCACCTGTCGGTTACGCGACACCACAGGTGCTGTGCCATTTCTGGAACCGGCCCCCTCCGCGTGTCCATGCGCATACCGACGGATTGCGTGGGCGCCGCGCAACCCGCTGGAAAACTCCAGCGCGGCCGATCAGTAGCGGAGTGGTCGGCGGCGCGCGCACCAACTGCCCTACACTTTCGAACGAACCGAATACATTTGCATTCCTTTTTTTATTGATGTTTTAATTTTTATTTAATCAATAAACAATGGCGGCCGCGGTTCACGTGACGGAGTGGAACGGGAAGAGTAACGGTGTGGACCTTTTACAGAAACTTGAGGAGAAGGCACAGAAGGCCCAGGAGGCTTTCGAGAAGGAAGAGAAGCTCCGCAAGGAGCTCGAGGTTCTCAATAGCAAGCTCTTGGAGGAAAAGCAAAACCTGCTGGCCTCCATCGAGGGCAAGGAGGGCAACCTCTCCGAAGTATCGGAGCGTGCCGCTAAGCTCCAGGCCCAAAAGAACGACCTCGAGTCCCAACTTAGGGTAAGTTGTATTCAATTAATATTTTATTTTTGGATTTTTTTAAATATGTAGCAGTTTCTACTTTTAATTTAAAGACAGTGACAATTAATCAAACATAGTGAATAATTTTCAAATGTGACTGTAACTGAAATAACACCTTGGATTTAGGTCGCCACAAGTTAATGTGATGAAAACTAATCTCGGCTAATTAGCTGAACGGAACTCCCTGCTGTGATTCAGATCAGTCACAAAGCAAAGTACATAAAACTCAAATGTGGCAAACAGTGTTGCAAAATGATCTCATCGCAGGTGTTCTTGAAGGATTCTTTAAATAAACAGCAGTTTTGTTTATATAGGAAATAGTTCGATGGTGTTTAAAATAACTGCATGTTTGTAACTTGGTTGTATCAAATAGTGGTTTTATTGCGGCGTCTGGTTCTTATTGGTGATTGATAAGCAACATATTACGCCGGTGATATTTATTCCAATGATTTTATTCAACGCAATCGCCCACGATCTTACCCGTTTCTTTTATATTGTAGGACACCCAGGACCGCCTCACCCAAGAGGAAGATGCCCGCAACCAACTTTTCCAGGCTAAGAAGAAGCTGGAACAGGAAGTCTCCGGCCTCAAGAAGGACGTTGAGGACTTGGAACTGGCTGTCCAGAAGTCCGAACAAGACAAGGCTACTAAGGACCATCAAATCCGCAACTTGAACGATGAAATCGCTCACCAAGACGAGCTCATCAACAAGTTGAACAAGGAGAAGAAGCTCCAGGGAGAGTCTAACCAGAAGACTGGCGAAGAACTCCAGGCTGCTGAGGACAAGGTCAACCACCTCAACAAGGTCAAGCAGAAGCTCGAGCAGACTTTGGACGAGCTTGAGGACTCTCTGGAGCGCGAGAAGAAACTGCGCGCTGACGTTGAGAAGCAGAGGAGGAAGGTTGAGGGCGACCTTAAGCTCACACAGGAAGCTGTTTCCGACCTCGAGCGTAATAAGAAGGAGCTCGAGCAGACCATCCAGCGCAAGGACAAGGAAATTTCGTCCCTCACCGCCAAGCTGGAGGACGAACAGTCCCTTGTCAGCAAGCTGCAGAAACAGATCAAGGAATTACAGGCCCGCATCGAAGAGCTCGAGGAGGAGGTTGAGTCCGAGCGCCAGGCTCGCGCTAAGGCTGAGAAGCAGCGCGCTGATCTTGCTCGCGAGCTTGAAGAGTTGGGCGAGCGCCTGGAAGAAGCCGGTGGCGCCACGTCTGCTCAGATCGAACTCAACAAGAAGCGTGAGGCTGAACTTAGCAAGTTGCGTCGCGACCTTGAGGAGGCCAACATTCAGCACGAGTCCACCCTCGCTAACCTCCGCAAGAAGCACAATGATGCCGTCTCCGAGATGGGTGAGCAACTCGACCAGCTCAACAAACTCAAGGCCAAGTGAGTGTATTTTTAATACAAGCCATAAAATTAAATTATAGTATCTAGCACTTACTTTTATAACGCGTGACTCATCGATATCGGTCCCCGGATACATGTGGGATTGCTAATGTATGAATTATATTTAGAGATCTATTTATTGAGGTTTGATGAAACATTCAGGGCTGAGCATGACCGCGCGTCTTGCTACAACGAGCTTAACAACACGCGCGCGGCTGTTGATCAAGTAGCCAGAGAAAAGGTAGCGCTTCGTCCATAGGCATGCTAGCGCCTGGGGTGAACCCGCATGACCTTGTACCTAGTGACCCACGACACACATCACATATTCAGGCAGCGCCTACGAAATAACTCGTGATTCCTACCCCCGTGAACGGTGGTTATTGGAGTACTAAATTGTTTTTCATTATTTATCTATCCAGGGCTGAGAAGGAACGCTCTCAGTACTTTAGCGAAGTCAATGACCTTCGTGCCGGAGTCGACCACTTGTCTAACGAAAAGGTACAAAGGATGAAAAGAATTGTTGGCATCCGCCTTCCACGGCTTCGCTTTTCAGCTTTCGTAAAAAGGAGATTAATAACATAAAAACACAACACATCGATACACATTTTTATCTAAGAATAAAAAATCCATACTAATGAATTAACTAGTTATATCATTGTTTAGGTGGTGCATGACAGCTAAAATATTTGCGACCTATTAATAGAATCATAACTTCCAAAGCGCCTATAACAGCAAATGCATGAATAATAAAACAAAAAGTTTAATTAGTTGTTTTAACGATTCATACACAAGACAAAAATTAATGTAGTTTTTAGATCTGAGTGCCTAATAATTTCAAATAAAACGTTGTTGTTGACCTCAATTCATTCTGTTTATCAATAAAATCAATACATTTAGGCTGCCCAAGAAAAGATCGTCAAGCAGCTGCAGCACCAGCTCAACGAGGTCCAGAGCAAGGCTGATGAAGCCAACCGCACCCTTAACGACCTGGATGCCGCCAAGAAGAAGCTGTCCATCGAAAACTCCGACCTGCTCCGCCAGCTGGAGGAGGCCGAGTCCCAGGTGTCACAGCTCTCCAAGATCAAGGTGTCGCTCACCACTCAACTCGAGGACACCAAGAGGCTCGCCGACGAGGAGGCCAGGGTATGTTTACTACACATTTGGTGCGGCATTTTTTTTTAAATTATATTGTAGTAGGACATAAACTTTACTATGGTTTTCTATCAACAGGAACGCGCCACACTTCTTGGCAAGTTCCGCAACCTCGAACACGACTTGGACAACATTCGCGAACAAGTCGAGGAGGAGGCTGAAGGCAAGGCTGACCTGCAACGCCAGCTTTCCAAGGCCAACGCCGAAGCCCAGATCTGGCGCTCCAAATACGAATCCGAGGGTGTTGCTCGCTCCGAAGAACTCGAAGAGGCTAAGCGTAAGCTCCAGGCCCGCCTTGCTGAAGCTGAGGAGACCATTGAGTCCCTCAACCAGAAGGTTGTCGCTCTCGAAAAGACCAAGCAGCGTCTGGCCACTGAAGTCGAAGACCTGCAACTGGAGGTCGACCGTGCCACCGCCATCGCCAACGCTGCCGAGAAGAAGCAGAAGGCCTTCGACAAGATCATTGGAGAATGGAAACTCAAGGTCGATGACCTTGCCGCCGAGCTCGATGCCAGCCAGAAGGAATGCCGCAACTACTCCACCGAACTGTTCCGCCTCAAGGGTGCTTACGAAGAAGGCCAGGAACAGCTTGAGGCTGTCCGTCGTGAGAACAAGAACCTCGCTGATGAGGTCAAGGACCTCCTTGACCAAATCGGTGAAGGTGGCCGCAACATCCACGAGATTGAAAAGGCTAGGAAGCGTCTTGAGGCTGAGAAGGATGAGCTCCAAGCCGCTCTTGAGGAGGCTGAGGCTGCCCTTGAACAGGAGGAGAACAAGGTCCTGCGCGCACAACTCGAGCTGTCACAGGTCAGGCAGGAGATTGACAGGCGTATCCAAGAGAAAGAGGAAGAGTTCGAAAACACACGTAAGAACCACCAGCGCGCTCTCGACTCTATGCAAGCTTCCCTCGAAGCCGAGGCTAAGGGCAAGGCTGAGGCCCTGCGCATGAAGAAGAAGCTCGAGGCCGACATCAACGAGCTTGAGATCGCCCTTGACCACGCTAACAAGGCTAACGCCGAGGCACAGAAGAACATTAAGCGCTACCAGGCTCAGATCAAGGATCTGCAGACCGCCCTCGAGGAGGAACAGCGTGCCCGTGACGATGCTCGCGAACAGCTCGGCATCTCAGAGCGCCGCGCCAACGCACTCCAGAACGAGCTCGAGGAGTCTCGCACTCTGCTCGAACAGGCCGACCGTGCCCGCCGCCAGGCCGAACAGGAACTTGGCGACGCTCACGAACAGCTCAACGAACTGTCCGCCGCCAACGCTTCCCTGTCCGCCGCCAAGAGGAAACTCGAGTCCGAGCTGCAGACCTTGCACTCAGACCTCGACGAGCTCCTCAACGAGGCTAAGAACTCCGAGGAGAAGGCTAAGAAGGCCATGGTTGACGCCGCTCGTCTTGCTGATGAGCTGCGTGCTGAACAGGAGCATGCCCAAACCCAGGAGAAACTCCGCAAGGCTCTCGAACAACAGATCAAGGAACTGCAGGTCAGGCTTGACGAGGCCGAAGCCAATGCCCTCAAGGGAGGAAAGAAGGCTATCCAAAAACTGGAACAGAGAGTCAGAGAGCTCGAGAACGAGCTTGACGGTGAACAAAGAAGGCACGCCGACGCCCAGAAGAACCTCCGCAAATCAGAAAGGCGCATCAAGGAGCTCACCTTCCAGGCTGAAGAGGACCGTAAGAACCACGAACGCATGCAGGATCTGGTTGACAAACTGCAACAGAAGATCAAGACATACAAGAGGCAGATCGAAGAGGCCGAAGAAATCGCCGCCCTTAACTTGGCTAAGTTCCGCAAGGCACAGCAGGAGTTGGAAGAGGCTGAGGAGAGGGCAGACCTTGCCGAACAAGCCATCAGCAAATTCCGTGGCAAGGGACGTGCGGGTTCCGCCGCGAGAGGAGTCAGTCCGGCGGTGAGTTATCACAGTTGATTTACTTTTGACTCCAGCTTTTTTAATAAGATACTAAGTAATATTTTTCTTCAGGCGTCCATTAAAGGGCGTCCATAAATCAGCACTGGAGTAATATGTAAGTCTGCAATTTGTTGCACTCCACCTACAGCACTATGAGCAGTGCGGCTCCTTGTGTAATATAGTCCCTCCCCATATTTTATTCTCTTGCATCTCAAAACCTGGGCATGTGTCCTGCGTGTCACTACAGTTGTATTGTGTCAAGATTGTAACTTTGTATTATGTTCCACAGCCCCAGCGCTCGCGTCCCGCCCTCGCTGACGGTTTCGGCACCTTCCCACCTAGGTTCGACCTGGCGCCCGAAGATTTCTAAACGTTCCACTACAGAAAAAAACGGACTGTACAGATTTTTCGTTGAAATGTAACAATTTTTTTTATACATAGCAGTTGAATACGTGTTACGAAAGCGTGAAACGAAAAACTGTAAAAAAAAACATTTTGTAAGCCAACAAAAAAATATACACTAGTGATCTAATCTTTTTACGGAAGGCTATTTTGTAACTTGTTGATATTTATTTATATTATTTATTACCGTGGAGTATGTATCGTGAGTGGCGAGAGACGCGCGCGGGCCACGTGCGCGATCACTGAGACACGCCCCCCACCCCCGCACCGCCGCTGGCGCACGCGCTTCACTCGCGCATTCGTTTTGACATCTAATAAAGCGATATCGTTGTCATAAAATACTATCTCTGAAGTTTTATTTTGGGTTGGGTGGTAACAAAAAACATCTTGTTCTCGAATAAAACCTTTTCTGTATTTTATGCTAATTTTAGTCCATATTACAAAAGTTTAGAGTAGAAAATGAAAACTGTTGGAATTTTTGTTGAAACTCGGCCCACGAGCATCCCTCTTGAGGGCATATGGATGTTTCTTTTTCATTTATAAACAGCTGGACTTTGTAGGTCTCTGATTCTCCTTCATTGCACCTAAAAATAAGTATTCCCGGTTAGGCAGGCTCACTTCCATCCTTTTTACTGTCCCATTGTTAGGCACGAGTCACGAGAACTAGTAAGATAGTTGAGAAAACTTTTTAGGCCACAAACCATACATGCTGACTGAATGATTAGTTCATAGACATGCCGGTTTCTCAAGATGTTTTCCTTCACCGATATCAAGCGGCGGCGATGAAACAATTCTCACAGGTGTGGGCGTACGACCGGAGTCGAACCCGCGACCTTATATTTCAAGGCGCGGCTGATACGACTAAGCCACCGCTTCTCCTAGGGCTCAGGCGTATCAAATTACAGCTGAAAACCAATTTTGAACACATTTACAATATTAATGACCTTTGACAGGCTTAGAGCCAAGCTAGATCATAAAGGTTGTAAAGGTATTTTCTATGCAACAGCGCGATGGCATAGCAACACCACACTTTGAAACACAAGTCACAGGTTCGACCCCAGGTTTTGCCCGCACATCATTGTACAATTTATTTTATCGCCGCTGCTCAATGTTGGCAAAGAAAACATCTTGAGGAAAATTTTCTTAGAACTAAACATTCGAGGACATGTCACATTCATCAACCCGCACTTGGTCAAGCTTAATAATTAAAAGCGACCCAAACTTTCATCAGACACAATTCCTATTAAATTCACTAGCTTCCGCCCGCGGCCTCGCCCGCGAAATTGATCTCACTAATCTTATTTCTCCATACAAACTTTGGAAACCCGATTCACCCCCTTAAAGGGTGAGTTTTGAAAAATCCTTTCTTAGTGCACCCTTAGACCCCTAAGGAACCTATGTGCCAAATTTAGAGCCTCCAGACCCAGTGGTTTAGGCTCTGCGTTGATATGTCAGTCAGTCAGTTTCTTCTTTTATATATATTTACATTGAAGATTGATTTGAGTTCAAGAATATTGGAAATATGCTTGCTATGTACTAAACTAACGAGGCGTGTACAGAATTATAATATCTCACCTGTTTAAAACACCCATAACGTTTACAGAAAAAACGCCAATGAAACTGCTTCTCCACAATCTATTAGGGTCAATATAAGTGCTCTGCAAAGGTGAAGAGTCTTTGTATAAACCCATAGCTGATATCACCATTTCTAACATCGTGTCGTGAGAGAAGTAGGAAACGACCTTCTTCCCCTGACCCTGGACAGCAGCTTCGAAGTTGTCGTAAAGATCTTTTAAAGGCATTTGGCCAAGGTGGACGTTGATCTGGTAAGAGATAGCAAATCAGAATTGTTTGGTTAGTATCCCGACAATAAATGTTAACCAGTATATGGGTCTCCCCACATTTATCGACGCGGATACGGCTTAAACCGTGTGTATCATCACACTACCGATCAGCTGTTGCGACGGATGTTGACATGCAATCGGCAGAGGTTCAGCGATGCTAGATCCAGCGACGATCAGCTAATCGACAAACTGCTTGTTTCGCCGTCGGCCGACGGCGTCGCGACGTGTCGTCCGAGCCGAGCCGATGCGAATAGTATTAGTAACTTATTACGTAGTACCCTTATTACGTAGACATAAAGGTTTTTTTGACGGGTCGATAAATGTGGGGAGACCTTAATATAACGTGTATTAAAAGCTGTTTTGAAAGGGTAGACGATTGTTTGTTATAAAGATTAATTTACTACTTTCCAGTGTTAACTAACTAGTACAATATCTGTTAGTGCTGATACAAGCAATATGAGCAAACAGCATAGTGGTCAATGTAAAGTGTGGCTCGTGCAAGATTTTTAACTGAATATTGTTCAAACAAATTGTTTTCGATAAAGAGTTCGTATGAAATCTACTGCACGTAAATGGCTGGTCCGTGTATATTAAGGCAATCTTTCAACTCCTAAAACTCACAAATTTTTCTTCAAAAATCTTTGGCGCAATTCCTTGTAACGTTAAACGATAAGGGATTTTTTATGCGTTTCTATCATATACAGGTATTTTTTTTAATTTTTAAACACACTGTTCTACATAGAAGAACTAATCAGTTGGAAGAAAGACTAAATTCATTAAAGCTAAAGAATGTAGTTATATCATTTTTAGCATGTCTCCTTACCCAAGACCCGTATCCATTTCTATAATAATGTCTAACATCATCATAATACTCTAGAACTAGAAGATCCTCTGTTGTGAAAGCAGCACACCATGGATCTTGCCAAGTTTCGGACCAAGTCCGGTAGAACCGGCATAGCTCATAAATTGAGTAAACATCGTCCACAGTAAGTACAGTTGAGATTCCTAAACGGTCTTGAACGGCTTGTCTGATCTGGAAAATAATTAAACCCATAATAATAAATAATAATTACTAACAAATATAAAGTCTTTTGGAGCTGAGTCACCTTCGTCCGTGGGTGTACACCTTTAATTGAATCCCCACGCGTGGTCCCCGGGTGGTGCAAATCAGGTGACAATAAACTGGTGGTAGGCTTCGGCCGTGGTTAGTGACCACCCACTAGATAAAGCCACACCGCCAAGCGGCCTTGCCGTGTTCCGGTGCGATGTCTGGTGACAGCATGCAGAGAGGGTGGGTCGTCCTTTAAGGTTTCTAACCATATGGAGCCTCATTCTACTGCCACCTTCTCGTGGACTAGCATCACGGTCTTGAGAAGATGGTTTAGACAAATTTTTGGCATTCACTAAAGTTGACTATTTATTTGAAGATTGATATTATCGTAAAAACTGAACTTTATGATACTCATCATATCATCAATACCATAAATATTATCCATCAGGACGTTGTTGTTAGACGTGTCTTTGGTGAATGAATGACATTCTAGGGCCTTTTTTTAATTTATTTTGTGATGTTTTAGATTTTTTTTTAATACTTACAGCAGTGTACTTAGATGTATTTAAGTAAGCATCCAACTGATCAGCAAGCACTTGCCCTGCTCTAACTTCTTGTTGATACCGGTCACAATTTTCATAAGGCTGTGAAGAGAAATTATAAATAAAATGGCTGAAATAAGTAATGCTATGAAGTTATTCTAAACTTCCCACAGCGATATTTCTTTATAAAGGTATAACTCACTATATTTCAACTCGATGCTTTATATACATCACAATTACTTATGGCTTTACTCACCCTAATAACATCATCCCTTTCCCGTTCACTGTCTATATTCACATTCAAATTTATACCATCAGTTAGCCCATGGACATAAGCTACACTACTAACTATTGTTCGCTGCTCATTAGTAGGTCTGAAGTAATAATCATCTTCTGTTCCTTGCAGAAGATGAGGGTACTTCTGCCGGATCCTCTTACCAAAGTCATATAACTCTTCGTAGCCAGTACCAGTTAGGAAGTTGTTGGAATCTTCAATAGTAGTGTTCCATGTCCATTTTCTAAGCTCATCGATATCCTGAAAAATTCTGTATTTATTTTCTGATACTAATAATAAATATTTATTATTATATATGAAGGCTTTTGAAGGTTTCAGACCAAAAAATAACAGGATTAGCAGACAACTTTAGGTAGGCGTGAATTATCGGGTAAGAAGACGGTATTCCAATGAAATAACTACGGCAAAATTACAGATCGCTAAGGTTACATTGGATTAAATCGTAACGTTCACCGAGCACGTTGTTGCCTCTGCACTTCCCGACGACACAACGGTCTAACACACAGTGTCAGCCATTCTAAGATGGCCGCTTCACCCGTGCTCGGTGTCATTATGAACGAACGAATGACGTTCGTTCATAATGACATTTTCGAGTGACAGCTGACTTCAAAGACGGACGCGATGATAGTATAAAATGACAGCTGATGCATTGAGAAGTAGATGTGCCAACATATAAATATCTATTGATACTTATTAAATAATAGCAAGCAATATGTATGACAATCGTAACAGGTAGTCAGAACCCTAATACAATCTGACACCTAGTCTAACTATCTCGGCTACTGGTTCCCTATGGGTTTCGAGATCTGGGGGCCTAAAAAGGCCACATTAGCTGAATCATAATATGATCCTAATATGAATAATATTGGAAACCCTAAAATGGCCATTTAAGGAGATTTCATATTATGTATTGCTTTTGATTCAGATCCAATAATTCATTTATTTGGTGCTTGTTTAATTATAATTAGCCGCATCAAGTTTGACTGGGAGCCGACCCCAATAGAAATGGTAAATAGGTAAAGGAAATAATAATATAGTGGGACATTAACACACACGGCCATCTGATCCAAACTAAGCAGAGTTTGTACTATGAAAACCAGATAACTGGTACATACATATAATAATTTTCTTTTGTAAATACATACTTAAGTATAGATAATTACACTCAGTCAGACTAAACACAAACATACATGTTCATCACACAAATGTCTGACTTGGATGGGAATCGAACCCACGACCTACAGCGTCAAAAGCAAGTATCATAATCAAATTCAAATTTATTTATTTTGTGAATAATAAGTACATTTAAGGTGGTACAAATTAAAGTAAGTGCCTCTATATTCTGCCACGTAACAATACAAAAATAATCTGAATTTAAATTTTTAAATTAAATTAGTCAAAATAAAATAAAAATCAAATATTTATAGTATAAAAGTATAAAATGTCAAAAATAAAATGTCCATTAGGTATAACACTACAGAAGTCAAGTCAAGCAAGTGGGTAGATAAAAATAATTAATATAACTAAGACTATAAGGTAACTTTACAAATTATCTTATGACAAGATCAGACATAGCAGCTATAGTTTTTTATTATTATTATTATTAGCCCGGATCATCCCACTGCTGGGCAAAGGCCTCCCCTAACACCTTCCAGGCGTCGCGGTCTTGTGCCACCTCCATCCAATTATCTGAGAATCTATCTATTTCGTCCCGCCATCTCCTTCTCGGTCTACCGCGACGCCTCCTCCTTGGGTCTGGATGCCAGTCTGTGGCTATCTTTGCCCACAGCTCGCTCGCCATACGGCAAACATGGCCAGCCCAATCCCACTTCAACTTAGAGGCCTTCCGAGCTACATCAGCGATTTGTGTTTTTGAGCGCAGCTCGGTGTTACGTACTCTGTCCGTTATTTTGACACCTAAGATGCTGCGCTCCATCGCCCTTTGACACACCTTGAGTTTGGACATTTGAATCTGCGTCAATGACCAAGTTTGCGCACCATAGGTTAAGACGGGAAGAATGAATGTGTCCATGACCTTTCTTTTCAGAGAAAGTGGGAAGTCTGGGTTCTTCATTAGGTTTCCCTGGGCCCAATAGCTTCTCCAGGCATTTTCGGTTCGCCGAGCGATCTCCTTGTCCTGCCTGGAGTTAAAGGAAACTATTTGGCCAAGGTAGATATAATCGTCTACGTAGAGCAATTCTTTCCCGTCCACTCTGACTTTGCATTTGACATTATTGGTCATGATCATGGTTTTTGTTCGGTTCATTTTTAGTCAAATTTCAAGGCTTGCGTCGCTTAGGTCTTGAAGCATCATCTGTAGCTCGGTTGCCGAGGTCGAGAAGAGAACTATGTCATCGGCAAACCGGAGGTTTGTTAACCGCGCCCCTCCAATGTCAATCCCTCTTCCTAACCAGCTTACCGCTAGTTTTTTAAACACCTCTTCTAGGGTGCTAGTAAATAGTTTTGGAGATAGCGGGTCTCCTTGTTTCACACCTCTCAATATATTAAATGATGTACCTGTGGTCTCTAAGGCAATTGATGCTGTGCTGTTTTTGTAGATTGATTGTAACAAATATATATATGTGGGTTCAATTTGTTGATTGCTTAGGGCTCTGAAAATAAATGGATGTAGTATGCTGTCAAATGCTTTTGTGTAATCTACAAAGGCAAGGTATAGTGGGATATTGTTCTCTTGATGTTTTTCTATTAGAATATTGATTGTGTGGAGGTGGTCTGTAGTAGATAGTCCTCGGCGGAAGCCGGCTTGTTCAGGTGGTTGTTTTGAGTTTAGTTGGTCTGTTATTCGCGTCTCTATGATTTTTATAAAAGCTTTATACATATGGGACACAAGGCTAATTGGTCTATAGTTATTTATGTCTGATTTGTCACCTTTTTTGTGTAGTAAAATTATTTTTGAGTGACAGAAATTATAAGGGAATTTCCCAGTTTTAAGAATTGAATTGAATAGGTTGGTGATGGGTGGAAGAAGTTGGGATTCTCCGATTCTTAAAGCTTCGGAAGTAATAAAATCAGCACCAGGGGACTTATTATATTTTAATTTTGAGAGTGCTTTATGTACTTCGTAAGGAGTAATAAGAGGTATATTCTCTGCAAGGTGGTATGGAATATTGTTCAAGTTCTCTAAATTAGGTGATAGCGGATCTGAATAAAGAGTTTGATAAAATTCCGTGCAAATTTCTAAAACTTTTGCTCGGTTTTTATGTATAATACCATGTCTATCTTTAATACTAGTCATCCAAGATTTCCCTGTCGCGGTATTTTGTTTAGCTGTTTTTAATGAATTGTTAGTTTCAAGTGCTACTTTAAATATTTGTGTATTATATTGTGTATTATATTTCCTTATATTTCTTTTTACAAGTTTATTTAGATTTGTATAGTTGATATCCTTATAGTGTAATTTATCTCTATTGTTTATAAGTTTTATTGTATTGTCTGTTAATTTATTTAATTTACTTTTTGTTTGCTTGACTTTGCTGCTTGCTATTAGTATAGATTTTTGTATTCTATTGAACTCGGCCTGTACGTCCATAACTTCTTTGTCAATGGGCAATTGCGAAAAACTGTTTTTAAGTTCTAGGTTAAACTCTTCCTTGTGAACTATCAATGTTTCCTTAGTTAAACGTTTTATGTTGTTGTTAATAATGATTTTTCTATGAATTTTTGCATCAAATAATAAAGTAGCGCGAATAGGCCGGTGGTCAGAATTAAATTTAAATTTGTTTATAGCTTGTACGTTTGTTACAATTGTTGGTAAAGATGTTAATACGTAATCTATTTCATTTTGATATCTATTACCTGGTGAATTCCAAGTCCATCGTCTTTCAGGTTTTTTAAAGAAGAAGCTGTTGTTTATTCTTAGACTCTGCCCAAAGACGAATTCTAAAAGTCTACTTCCACGGTCGTTGCGTAGTCCTAAGCCGTGTGGACCCAGGAGGTGTTGGCAGATATCTGTTTCTTGGCGAACTCCTATCTTCGCGTTGAAGTCTCCTATTATCACGTTCCAAGTACTGCGATGTTCGCAATAAGCTTGGCTCAATAGGTCATAAAACTCTTCAATTTCTTTTACGCAATCTTCTTCAATTTAAGTACGCTTTTTCTCATAAGAGATGAATGACATGGAATATTACGTAAAGTTAAATTATTTTTCCGTTTACTGTTTAGTTTTGCAAACATGTGTAAGTTTGCGTATACAAATATTGCCATTTTGTAAATGTAAAGTGCGGGAAATATAAGCAAGCCCAAGCGTTTAAAGTGAGGTTTACAAGTATCCATTCTTTGTAGATGGCAAATGGCTCGAATGCATCTCTTTTGTGCTGTAAAAACATCTTCTCTACCAATAGCGTTGCCCCAAAATATATCGCCATATTTTGGACATTCTTACTGACCACGCCACTTGCCCGTCAATAATGATGATACAAAGTATTGATAAATTACAGCTAGACACAGAACCAAACAAGTAGCTTCTTTCTTTCATGACTCCAAATTGATTAAACAAGTTTATTTAGCTTTGTGTCAATCAATTCTCACCTATTGCATAACTTCCTGGGGCGGTGCGGCTAAGACTATTTTGCTACCCCTTGAACGTGCTCAGAGAGCAATTTTAAAAGTTGCAACTAATCGTCCCTTTATATTCCCCACCCACACTCTGTATCAGGAGTGTAAAGTGCTGACAATTCGCCAATTGTTTGTCCTTAACGCGATACTGCTCCAACACTCGGAGCTAGATTTTAACCCTTTACCTACATACAAGAGATGAAAAGATTTAATTTGCACCTATTATCCATCAAGGCATGCATTTATACACAGATTTTTTCTATTTCTAGGCCCTGTTCTGTACAATGACATTAATAGAATACTAAAAATTTATAGACTAACACGCAAAAACTGTGCTAAATCTTTATTCAATTTCCTGCTGCAACTAAGTTATACAGACACAGAAAAGTTACTAGAAATTCCGAAATAGTTTATCTTTTAATATAAAGGACATCATTCAAGTCTCGAACATTTTGTACCCAAAAATGAAAGTGCCGGCCAGAAAAAAAAAATACTAGATTCTTAGGCGAAATAATGTCCTGAAGATTTTTTACTATTACAAGAATCGTCTACAATTAACCCCCAGGCTGCTATTTGACTTTGAAAATACAAAAAATAATTCTTTTCCTACAATGTTTGGAGCATCACATCACGCTTAAAAGTTGACAAACAACCTAGCTGAGTAGCTACCCGCTATTGTGTTATCTCGCACGGCCGCACCCCGGCCCCTTCACCACGTACCCCCTCCTCCCCGTGTCCGTACGGCGAACGCAAGCAAGGACAATGCACAAGTTACAAGTTAGTTATCCATGCGCATGCGCATCCATGGTAGGTAGTAAAAAATAACAACAAAAAGATTGGGGGAATCTTTTATAATTATTTAATATACATGTTTTTACATTTCAGTAGACCTTATTATAACACTTTCTAACCCTATTGCGGGTGGACTTAAATGAGGTTCGTGTCTTGCGAAGCTCATATACCATACCAAACACATTGTGTGAGAGCAGCAACCGACGGTTCGCTTGCCTACATTGCAAGTACAATAATAATGTCCTATGGCTTCCCGACCACTTAATCTTGTATTCCAGCCAATGTATACATAATATGTTCTGGCTCTCACATGGCGAGACTGAATTCTTCCCCTTATTATTATTACATTTTCACCCAACTCTCTGGCATGATCAGTGAGAAGTCCGCTTCCGATTTCAATAATAAACTCTCCATTTGGGTTTAAATGTTCGCCGTAGTAGCTCCTCGCTTGTTTTATCTGGTATATGCCAAGACTAAATAGCACCAAGTCTTCTTCCGTTAGCCTCGGGAAGTCATTTAATTCTGGCACATCTGCTGATAGTGAACGAAATTGTACTCGCCTTCTATTATAATTATGTCTTATGACTATATCTGCCAATATGTTTGTAAGAGTCAATCTTTCGTTAATTATATTTAAAAATGTCTGTGCATGAATATTATCATCTATTAACCTGTGATAGGCATTTATTAAAGCGGCAGCTATTTTGAAGAACTCAAACCTATAGTATAACGTTCGGTTTATATATATGTTTCTCAGAAGCCGAAAGTCTCGTTTAAAACGTCCGTTCACCACCTCAACAACCCATCGGCAAATAGTGATTAAACGGGATTTGTTTGCCTGGTCTGTAGTGAGTTGTGTTTCATTTGGATGTTTGCTTTCTGGCATATGTACTGAGTAACCATGTTGTTGCATGGGTACAACCGAGTCTCTGAAACCGCGGTCCAAAATAAAAACATCACCATTTCTGTAGAACCAATGAAAAACGCCATCGCCACTGTCTTCTTCATTGTCTATAACACTATTCATTACTTGAGCATCTGATGTAGTGGCAGCATGAGGTCCAGACACTTCTATTATATGTCCGTCACAACACACAAATAAGAATGGTTTTAAGAGGTTTCTGTATTTGTGATTACTGTATGATTTTCTTTGGAAGAAGTAATTGGAACTCTTCTGAATGTATATGTATGTGCCATCACAAATCGTTATCGCCTTTCTTTCATTAGATGGACTATCTGGATTGCCAAAGAGATTATCTGGCACTGTGAGGTTTCTGCGAGCTACGTCTTCCCTGCTTAAGTGATCAAAGCCCAAGTGCAGCGGGACAAAATCTTGCATCAGTGCAATGCGACCAGTTTTAAGCATGCGGGCAAAAGAAGATTCACTCGTTCTAAAAATTGTAGCTAATCTCGCATTTGAATCTCCTGTCCGCAGTTTCACAAGTACAGCTGCCAATATTACGTTTTTATTACGTCTATCGTTGAGACTAGGAGTGTTTGACAATAAATCTGTATATTGATCGTGAGTAAGTAAGGCCAGTCCAGGTATGAAACTCGTTTGGACTTATTGTCTGGTATTGGGCGAAGTTCAAAACATCAGTAGTTACATGCCTGGTTAATATCGACAAGGCTCGTGCTATATGGGCAGCTGTAAATTCCGAAATGTTGTTTTGTTGTACGGCCAGCACATGCCATAAGTCTTCCTGCAGATGTTCATTACAAACACGACTGTTTTCGGATATAAGAAGATTATAACGGCCTAGCATCCTAAGTACAATATTATTCGGTATTTGGTACCTTGTACTGTTTTCGCAATGTTGGAAAACACACGTGCGCCTAGTGTCCGGAGTCCGCACATAACCAGGCAAAGTCATCTGAACTGGTTCTCCGCTTGCAACTGGCTCCGCAGAATGAACATCAGCGGCGTCGTCTTCTTGACGTGCTTCTCGTATGTTTCGATGGTACGTTCTTTCTGCCCTTTGCCAACAAGGTCGACAAATGTATTCCGTAGGCTGAGCCTGAAAGGTAAAATAAACGTGTGAGACGAATTACATTCAGAATTCGTTCTAAAAACTTGAACAGAGACGAATATGGACTACTTCTACACAATAAACTGAGACTACTGTACATAATTATTATAAGAGAGCGACATACTCTTGTGAAACAGAAACAATAACCCTACAACAAAACGTATGGTACATCATAAATAGGTACATACCTGCTGCTCCAATATTTCTTGAATAACAATCTGCGCTATTTCAATGTGCTGCTCCTCTCGGGAAGCCCAAGTGTATCTCCTTCTATTCACAACAGATTCATGACACCATGTACACAGTAATTCCGCCATAATAATAACAGCAAAATAAAAGCACAAGTAAACTGAATAGTAGCCGTCCGATGTAACATAAGTCGCATGGATAACTAACTTGTCCTTACTTGCGTTCGCCGTGCGGACACGGGGAGGAGGGGATACGCGGTGAAGGGGCCGGGGTGCGGCCGTGCGAGATAACACAATAGCAGGTAGCTATTTAGCTAGGTTGTTTGTCAACTTTTAAGCGTAATGTGATGCTCCAAACATTGTAAGAAAAGAATTATTTTTTGTATTTTCAAAGTGAAATAGCAGCCTGGGGGTTAATTGTAGACGATTCTTGTAATAATAAAAAATCTTCAGGACATTATTTCGCCTAAGAATCTAGTATTTTTTTTTTCTGGCCGGCACTTTCATTTTTGGGTACGAAATGAATGATGTCCTTTAGGCATTTTTGTATGTTGTTGTAGAAACTAGCAATTAAGTTGTGTTTAGTACTTGGTTTAATTTAAAATAGTTAGAGATCCGGCCTGAAACACAGGTTATTTAATAACCTAGTTCAGGCTAGCCGACACCTCTTCTGTAGAAGTAAGTAGTTATTAGTGTTATATATGTACATAGAACATAGTCATATACTCGTAGATTATAGATAATAAATAGCAGTAACTAATTATATTTAGCTTAATATTGTATCTAGCTCATGTATATGCCATGAAATTCAATAAACTTATTTTATTTTATTTTATGCACAGAACTAACAATCATGCTAATCACATGATTTGTCCTGGGTGAGAATCGAACCCACGACCTCCGGCTTAGCAGTCTGGTTGATAACCATTACACAAAAAGGCCATTAAAAACATATTTTCTAAAAGTACCTGGGCACAAAGTTGACTGTTTCCAGCATCATAACTGGCTACGATTTCATCCTTAAGCAGAGCAACCTGCCTCATGCCAGTAGTTGTACCGTCACCAGGGTTTCTATTACCGTGTCTACTAATTGACCATAATGATACTGCTTCGCAATCTAAAATGCAAAATTCAACACACTAAATAAACAAAATGTAAGATATAAGGAAATCATATAACAAATAAAAAAGTTTCATAATAGTTGCCAGTCATTCACTGCACGGTAGGAAAATAAATTGGACTATTTTTATGTAGACTCGCGTCCCAAAAAAAATAAAGCATATATTCATTTCATTATATCAAATATTTTAATAATGTGACCGTCTTTCTCTTCTTTTTTATTTGGTAGTCTTGTAACTTCTTCAAAAATAATATTTTTTATAGTCTGCATGTGTAGTTACTTACTTTCTGGTATTGGATAATCCCTGATGTCTCCCCTCACTGCATCATAAGGAGTTCTTGAGGCAAAGCGTCCATAAGGACAATCAGATCTCCAATAGCATCCATTTATTGTAACCACACACAACAAAGTTACCAAAAACTGCAACATATTGGTACTACTTGTAACAACATAATATATTGTGGGAGCCGAAACAAATTCAGTTTCTTTGATAAGTACTACGGTTTTATATAAAGATGTATTCATAAAAACAATCCTCCGTATTCATAAACGTGTTTTAATCTCATTATAGCTAAAATAGGTTTTATAATTCGTTTGTCTTTGTCTGTCATCCCGACATTTATACTAGTAAGAAAAAGACAAAGTCCATTTTAACGAAGTCTTTTTTTTATGAAAAAGGTCGAATTTAACGACAGAATGTGTGTGAAGATTACCCAACCGAAGCTAAGATAACAAAATAAAAATGTGTGTTTAGTTGCTAATGATGTCATTAATTTGAGTGCAATTTACGAGTAATTCTGGGTATATTATAAACCTAAATGGGGATATTCTAGAATCCCGATTCGTTCCAGTTTCATACCATACTATTATTTGTCGTTCAGTCTTATTCATAGAGCAGTGGTGGCGCAGCGGTACGGGCCTCGCCTTCCCGGTCGTGGCCGTGATCTTTGTGTGAATTGTTTCATCACCGCTGCTCAATATCGGTGAAGGAAAACGTCGTGAGGAAACCGGCATGTCTAAGAACTTATCATTTGAGGACATGTGACATGCACCAACCCGCACTTAGCCAGCGTGTGTGGATGAAGGCCTAAACTCTCTCAACTCGTAAGATAGTTGAGAGAAGACCCGTGCCCAGCAGTGGGACTAAAAGGGTTGACGAAGAATTCAGTCTTAACATGTAGTCACCCCTATTGATATACATTTGCGTCAAAATACAGACTGTTTAGAATTACGAATGTAGCCATCTGAAGTTGTGTGGAATCCGTAATGTAAGCGCATCACGAATAGGCACAATCCCGTTTGTGTGTGGAACCCGTATTGTATGGGAATTGTTATAGTTAGAACCCGTATTGTATGGGAATTGCAATAGTTAGAACCCGTATTGTATGGGAATTGTAATAGTTAGAACCCGTATTGTATGGGAATTACAATAGTTTGTGTGAACTGGAGCAGTATAATTTATTTCCTAAGAGAATTTTGGGGTTTAAAAATAAATTGAATTTTTAATTTTCATTCGGTTTCTCGGTTTTTAGGGACATAACTCTGTCATTTATGGTTTATACGTTAAATTTAAATTTTAAATACGTTTTTTTAGAACACCGCATTCCATCGATTAACAGTATATCAAGTCTTTACAATATCATTTCTTATCGTTATTTATCTTATTTATCTTGTCGCTGTAACCCAATAGGCGATTTATCGCCAATCGGCTCATGTGATGGTATACACGCCTCTGAGTTGTGCCTCTTTAATACATGCTGTAATTCGATAAAGATAATTATTATATCAATAGTTACGAGCGTTATTATATTACCTTATCGATTTCCTGGTAGAGAAAGCTCTGCCTCTACCTAAACAGTTTGTATTCATAGACTGTTCTTGTTTAGGTCTGCATTTAAAAAGACGCTTAAACTTCTACATGTTTTTTTTTATTCTTGAATAGGTTGGCGCTTGACTACAACTTACCTGATGTTAAGCAATGATGTAGTCTACGATGGGACGCGCCAGCCCAATGTACCGATTCGCTCGTGATTACGAATAACTTTTGCTGAGAAGGTGGCAGTGAAATGAGGCTCCTTAAGGTTGAAACAATTCGAGCAACAAATTCGACCCACCCTCTTAAATGGTGTCGCCAGACATCGCACCGGAACACGGCAAGGCCGCTTGGCGGTGCGGCATTGTCTGATGAGTGGTCACTAACCACGGCCGAAGCCTACCACCAGTTAATTATAGTAAACATATTTTACTAGTTGATTGTCACCTGATTTGCACCACCCGGGGACCACGTGTGGGGATTCATATTAAAGGTGCAGTCCCACGGACTAAGGTGACTCAGTCCCCAAAAACGTGTGATCTACGTGGTTACCTCACCTCCCCCAAAAACTAGCAGAAACAATTTAGTACTAGAAGTTGCGTAAACACTTCCCATGTTAAATGCTCTAAGCCATCCATGACAGTAGTGTCCCGGGACTTAGACAGGTACAAATCTCTCGAGTCGAGTGTCTTCACGTACGCCGCTGTCGACCCTATCTTATAGGAGAAGTCGAGGTAGGCTAAGTCCAAAATCATCTCGTTTCTCGTTCATTACCCAAATTAGGTAGAAAGGTAGCTCGCAGTGTAAACGTCCTTGGCGAGATAAAATATACAAGTCGGAATGAAATTAGATACTTTACTATATTTTTGCCGCGGTTCCGCCCGCTTGAACTTCATTTTATTTATAGTGCCCAGCCAGCATGGGATGAAAAGAAGCTTATAACTTTCTTTAATAAATGGGCTATTTAACAGAACAGCAAGAATTTCACAAATCAGGCTAGTTACGTACCAGAGATTAGCGCTTTCAACCAAACAAAGAAATTCTTTTGCATTATAATAATAACTAGTATAAATTTCCCGTTATGAAAACGTAGCTTAATGACAAAAACATCTAGTTAAAAATAAAAATGTTTAATGATTCTCTCTGTTTGTCTACTTTAAAGTCAACTCAGACATAGAAAATAGTTAATTGATAATATCTAAGAGCATATTATTAGAAAAAAGAAAGCTAGGAGCCTGCGCTGACTGCTATAGGCCGACCGTTTAACTCGCGTATCGCCATCTGAGGTACAAAGTCATAAAACATTAATTAAATCTCTTAAAAAACTATTTAACCACAGATAAAAGTAATGTAAGGCTATTCGTCACTAATATCCATATCGCATGAATCATCATCACTGTCTGTGCAGCTTGAGGAGTCGGAATCTTGACAATAGGCGATAGACGAGTTAAACGGTCTATCTCGCAGGTTATTTCCTTATTAGCAGTAGGTATACGCCTACATTCAATTAGGTAGGTCTAACTTCGATAAAGAGGTCGCTCGAAGAATCCAACTCGGATGGGCAGCATTCGGGAAACTACGCGATGTCTTTTCGTCTACGATTTCTCAAAACCTTAAGCCAAAGTATTTAACCAGTGTGTGTTGCCAGTGATGACTTATGGAACCGAAACGTGGTCCCTCACAGCTGGCCTTATAAATAAGCTCAAGGTCGCTCAACGGGCATGGAGAGAGCTATGCTCGGAGTTTCTGTGTGATAAGATTCATAATAAGGAATTCCGCAGAAGAACTAAAGTCACCGACATAGCGATCAAAGTGGGCAAGTTGAAGTGACAATGGGCAGGCCACATCGCTCGTAGAACCGGTATCCGCTGGGGTATAAAGGTTTTGGAGTGGAGACCACGCAATGGTCGCCGCAGTGGCGGCCGGCCCGCCACAAGGTGAACTGATGTCATTATTAAAATTGCGGGAAGCCGATGGACGTTAACGGCCGGCAACAGATCGCTGTGGCGTTCTAAAGGGGAGGCCTATGTCCAGCTATGGACTTCCCCAGGCTGATGATGATGATACACCTACCAAATTACTACTAGTTCATGTCACCGCCGGTAGTCGGCACAGGTTATCTGCTTTGTAACTGTATCGCTCTGAGGATCGGTATATAATATAGATACCGCTTTGGGTAGCGTAAATAAATACATACAACTTAATAGCGATGAAAGGAACGCTACTCATTTCAAAACGGGATAGGTCGCTCCGATTCTTTTTGATGATTCTCCAAAAATCACATTGAACCTTAAAAGGTCCTCAGAATCTAATCGAATAGGTTCTTTGGAAAACGACAATTGTACATGTCGGAATAGTGAGTAACACACACAGGTAATTATTTTATTGTACTTATAAATTAATCGATTTATTGACATGTCACAAAATTACAAAGAAATCCCTTAGTTACTAGTAAAAACCTAAAATCTACTACAAATTAAGTTGAGCATCGTAGAAGTTAATATCTACACCAAAGAAATCAATCTTGTTATTTAGTCCTCTGTCTACCAGCTCCAAAAAGGTCTTAAAACACCAGCACTATTGGACTGTCCCTCATCAGGACCTTCGTAAACATAGTCCATGCTGCAGAACTCCAGGGTTGACTGCGTGTGAGGCTCAAAAATTTCTTCAAACTCCTCCCAGGTACACCCTTCCAATGGACAAAGAGCAGTCACCTTTTCGTTAAAGAAGATTTGTACTCTGTAGGCTTCGTTTCCTGATTCATTGCACCTGGATGAAAACGAAATAATATAATAATAATAATAATATGGTGGGACATTAACACACACGGTCATCTGATCCCAAACTAAACAGAGCTTGTACTATGGAAACCAGATAACTGGTAATATACTACTTAAAATACTTTTCTTTTGTAAATATATACTTAAATATAGATAATTACACCCAGACACAAGACAAACAGACTTATTTATACAATAATGTTTGTCTCGCGTGGGAATCGAACCCACGACCTGCGGCGTGAAAAGCATGTATCTTACCGACCACGCCACTGGCCCATCAAAATATTGTCAGTTTTTTACAAGTGTCTAACTTATATGTGCGCATATAAGTAAAAAGTGCGCATCATTATACACATTATATTGACACATTTTAAAGTTCACAATTTTATACTTTTTCACGACAAAAATTCAGATCCAGATGAAGTCACAAGTGCTTGGGTAGCTTTCAAGACATTGCGTGAACAAAGTCGGTGGCGAAAGATTAGTTTAGATATTAAAAATGAAACAGTTTTAAACCATTGAACGCCCTACACAAAACTGTAATCGAATTTTATAATCAACAATAAATCAATCTGCATAGTAAAATACATCTAAATACCTGTCATTATCTTTATAATCAGATGTGTGACAGAGGCGTGAACTGATAATGTCAAATTAATCATGATATCGATAGTTCTAGTTATTATGACGTTTATATTATACCTACGTCAAATAGCTATAAGTTAAGGACTTTGAAGTGTTTTAAATGCCGATGAATAGTTGGCTAATTTGAGGCTGGATGACCAGTTAGAATAGATTTCAATCTTTATTTACGTCACTTTGAGAATACTTTTATTCTAGAGCATTTAGCAGAAAGAGCCTACATTTTTAATGTTGTGTTTTTGACAAGTTTTCTATAGCACCCCAGTCTTACACGCCTCCAAATAGGGGTTATTAATCTTCATCTGGGAAGACCAGGAGACCATCTTGAAATCATAGCACCGTAAGTTGTTTTCAAGATGTTCATAAATAAACCAATTCAATTTTTCTTCCAATTGGATAAGAAAACCCAGACTTACTCCGGTTCCAAGACAGTCATTCATGTTGAGCTGTCACGACTATAGGCCGACCGTTTAACTCGCGTGTCGCCTATCGCCATGATTCTGACTCCTCAAGCTGCACAGACAGTGATGATGATCCAAGCGATATGGATATTAGTGACGAATAGTCTTACATTACTTTTATCTGTGGTTAAATAGTTCTATAAGAGATTTAATTAATGTTTTATGACTTTGTACCTCAGATGGCGGTACGCGAGTTAAACAGTAACAGGCAGTGGTCGAATAGAAATGAACTCGAAACGACACTGACCTGTTCAGAACCCCAACAATGTTAGAAGAGAAAGCTCCAATATAACTGGTTCTCCATGACCTCTCAGGGTTGAGGGAGTTGCTGTCCAACGGAGTAGCGTCTTTAAACAAACCCATAGCGCATAGCGTCATTTCTATCATAGCGTCGTGAGTGAAATATGATGTGATCTTCCTCCCGGCCCCTTGGGTTACAGCTGCGAATTGTTCGTACAAGTCTTTGAGAGCGGTACTACCAAGGTTTATATTGACCTGAAGACAAAATTCAAATAGTTGAGTTAGAGTCTCAATCGGAATAAATCAGTAATTGATTGATTGCTTCAAATTTGAGAGTCGTTTACCGCGCAAAAACATCACATTTTATGCACCCGGTTAAAGTATGGCTTCAATCTGCGTATACATTTTATCTAAATCGGTTCATTGGTTCAATTGTGAAAAACCCAGCACCAGAATAACATTAGCATAAATTATATTGTCCTTAATATATTGGATGCTTTCGGAAAAAGTAAAGTATTGCTGCTTACCCAAGATCCATATCCATTTCTATAATAATGCCTGATATCATCATAACTCTCTAGTACCAGTAGGTCTTCATCAGTAAACACTGCGCACCAAGGACATTGGAACTTGGGACTCCAAGAACGGTAGAACCGACACATTTCGTAGAAGGAGTACACGTTTTCTGTTGTCAATTGAGTTGAGATTCCTAAACGTCTCTGAACTGCTGCTTGTACCTAAAAGAAAATAACCAATTAGTGCAATCATTTTGCAGCTGCATTTGATGGATATTTCATAAAACCCTTCATCTTTACAGACAAATAAAAACCATCTTTATGCTACAGGGTTCCAAACTACCTCCATATCTAATAATTGAATTGAAATCAAAGTGTAAAAAGTCAACAGAGAAACCAAAAGACAGGAAAAAAATTATAACTTACAGCTAAATATTCAGGAGTCTTAAAGTACGCCTCCAACTGATCAGCGAGAACTTGTCCACCCTTCACATCTTCTTGGTAACGATCACAGTTCTCATAAGGCTGAAACCATCCGCTAATTAGTAGACTGAGGTATTCCTGACTTTGTCCAGGTTATTAAACTTCTACAGTCTTATTCATAAAATCATATAAGACTCTTTAGATAAAATGGACTTTGTCTCTTTCTTACTAGTATAAATGGCAAGATGACAGACAAAGACAAACGAATTATAACCTATTTTAGCTATATTGAGCTTATAAGACGTTTATGAATACGGGGGTATTTAAAATAATCTGTTGATGATCTAATTAAGCTAATTTCCATTAGTGCCTCTCATGTTCTTGGGATTCATTAAACCTCTAGAACGGTCAACCTCCTAGTGGATTTGTATTCCTAATTGGAAACTGGCATAGCACCAACTCAGTATCCAAGCCCGTTCATTCAACATTATATGTCATTTCAGATTGTGTTTGGTTTGTTGCTTCTAGCTACAACTTTTCGCAAATTGCCACTTCAACTAGCTGGAAGGTGACCTACACTTCTGATCTTCTCAATACGTCTCAAGAAGTGCTTTTTGGAAAAAAGTTTAGTATGTAAATTAGAATATTGTACACTCAAAATTAATAACTTAGTATTTTATACCCGGATCACGTCGTCTCTTTCCAACGCATCCTCCACGCGCAGATCAAGGGTAGTACCATCTGTAAGACCATGGACGAGAGCCACTGCACTTGTAATAGTCCGTTGTTCATTGGTAGGTCTTATGTAGAAATCTTCGGAAGACCCTTGAAGTAAATTATCATACTTCTCCCGGATTCTCTTAGCAATGTCGTAGATCTCTTCGTATCCTGTGCCAGTGAGGGTTGAGGTTGATACTTCTAGGGTGGAATTCCAGGACCAGTTTCTTAAGTCTTCAATGTCCTTGAAGCAGGAAAGATTGAGATTATTAAAGGTCGGCATCAACAGACAATAAGGTTAAGGAGCAAGGCTTATGCTCTTTTTATTAGTTTCTCTAAAAGCCACTGGCCAATTGGAGTAAAGAGGGTATAAGAACTAACTTTAGTTTGAAGCAGGCCGTAGAAACAATGGACGATCTCTGTGGTAACTATACTTATTGGTAATAAAAACTAAGTAAAAATCCAAAGTTGACGTTTAATTTTATTATACACTAGTTTCGCTCAAAGCTTTGCCCCCTTTATCCTATAATAGACTTACGCTTGACCACAACTTGCCTGTTGTTAAGCAAAGATATAGTCCACGATTAAACACGCTTACCGGTAAATACCGTTTCACTCGTGCCTTGAAAACGAGCAGATAACACACATGTCGGCTATGAACTCCACAACTTGCAATTCGCAGAATAAAAGTGAAAGCTAAGGGCTACGTTACGCGTGGAATTACCAACGTCCTCCTTGTCTGATGATAGAACGTGGATGGGGTAATAAGATTATGTAATTCCAACGCACATCCTTCGAAGTGAATATGATAGAAGACCAAAAGACCGCAACCATGCGACGATGGTCGAGGCTTTGCAATTTAGCTTTGACGAGGGATTCGTCGCCAATAAGCCTCTTGGCTCGCCTTTCAAATTCATTTACATGAGAATTTTCTAAAATCCTTTCTAATCGGACCTCTCTTAATTGGCGGGCCGGTGGCTTGGTCGGTAGGATACTTGCTTTTCACGCCGCAGGTCGTGGGTTCGATTCCCACCCAAGACAAACATTAGTGATGAACATTTGTGTTTGTGTCGAGTCTGGGTGTAAATATCTATTATAAGTATATATTTACAAAAGAAAGGTATTTTATGTATAGTATATACCAGTTATATGGTTTCCATAACACAAGCTCTGCTTAGATTGGGACCAGATGACCGTGTGTGTTAATATCCCAGAATATTTATTTATTTTATTTATTTAATTAGAATTCCTGCGAAATTTCATCTTCCCTAGTTCTTAGACTAAACAAACCTGTGCGCAAAGCTGTCCAGCGCCAGCGTCGTGAGCTGCAATGATCTCATCTTTGAGCAATGATATGCTCCTCATACCGGCTGTGACACTGTTGCCTGGATTCCTGTTGCCATGGCGGTTGAGTGTCCAGAGAGACACTGCTTCGCAATCTGTGACAATTAAAAATATTCATACATTTTAGTCTGTATAACGTTTTGTAATTGATATCATTGATGATAATTCTTATGAATTTCAGTCTCCCGTAAATAAATCATTATAATTTGGATTAATAATATTATCCAAATTGATATTATATTCCAATTTAATTATTTAATCGATACACTTAATACCATGAGTAACTCTTACTACTGGAGATTTAACTTCTAATTTTTATTCTATGCATTTGAATTCAGTATACTATATATTATTTCTGTGACATTAATTATCATGTTTCTTGACTAAGTTTTTGAAAACTCCACAATTTTAGTCATTTGAACAACAAAGCATAAATTGGGGGTGTAAAGTTATTTTTGTAGTTTTACTGATGGACAGATAATATAATACCTGCTATTTTTCATACCTTTTAGTCATCTCTATATATTTACTTGTCTCTGCCAAACAGATGCGTGTGCGCAGAGATTTACTACACACGTAAAGTATGCTGACGTCACAATACGTAACACGTGTTTATAAGTATGGTTAATGCTCTCTCGTATAAACAATTGTGGGAATTTACATTTTTTTCTAATAATATACTAATGACGACTAGGATTCTACGAAGTGACACGTTTGGCTGTCATTCGTATCGGTCCTTGAATTTTGATGTGATAACGGAACATTGTTTAAATATTATTCTTTTTAAATTCTGCAATAAACTAATAATTTAATAATAATAATAACCATTTATTACAGGCTACAGGGCTCATATAAAATACTAGCTTTCCGCCGCGGCTAAGCCCGCCTGAACTACATATCATTCCCAGCAGTGGGATAAAAAGTAGCCTATAGCCTTTGTTCGCGCGCGTAACCAGTTCCACAGGCGCGGGGGCGCCTCACCACCGAGAGGGGATCGCTACCGGCTTGGCGGCGCGCGCGCCGTCATCCAGCAATCGGCCAACGGCCCTACTCAAGTGAACACGCATAACTTATGTCCATTTATTGTACGAAATTCACAAATATTATACCAATTTACTCAAAATCTGTGTTTGGACTTTCTCCCAAACATAAGTGGCGACCAGTGACAGGACTTTGAGGACGTGCAGAGCAAACTGAGGTCAACACCAAAGGAAGTAAGCCCGTTCCTTTTTAATACTTACTCTGTACACTCCTTTCAATATTTCCTACCTACATTTTCCAACTTCTATCTGCTGTTAAAAGTGAATGCTAACCGATCAAAGTGTTAGAAGGTATCTTGCTTTACGCGTATCTTCCCTATTTTTACTTCTTTAAACGGTAATTCACGCTTAGTAATAACAGCTGTTTTCGTAATAATTTCAATAAGAAATTATTATCTAGTTATACATGCCAGGCCGATTCACGTTCACATTGCATTCAAATCCATTAACTTTTAAACCTATTACTTATTACAAAACATTTTGTTGTAAATTAACCATCTATCGGGTACTTTTCAACGCCTTATTTGCTAAGCCTAGCTTACATAGTTTGTGCCTAGCTTACCTATATTACTTTCTATTGTTGTAGTTCAACACTTTAGTGTCCCACTGCTGGACACGGCTTTCTATTGTTGGCTACCTATTTTGTGTTTATAATAATAAATGCTTTCTATCACTCTGTACCTACTTAAGTAATTATATAAATCTACTTTACTACTAAAAGATATTTTGTGCTAAAATAAATAAAAATACAAAACCTATCGCGATTAAAATATTGAAAGTTGTGAATTTTTTACCAATTTATTTTTATTTTATAATACTAGGTACTTATTATTCTATCCCAAATCTTACGTATTTCTGTCGGTATTATCGTTCGATAGTGCTGTACAGACCTAACGTTCGTATCCGACCGCGCCCGCGCCGCGCCGTGCCGTGCACCTTTGCCGCCGCTTTGCAAGCGCTGCCCCCGCACACTACCGCGTGTGGTCCCGCTGGCGCAGCCAGTGCTGTTGACGCGTTCGGCTGCCACGGCCTACATTTCAACCTTTTGCACTTTTTCGTACACCGTTTCCGGTTGACGAGCTCGGCAGCTGCTGCGTGGTTTGGACTACGGTCTATTGGATTGTTTGTTAATTTATTTGTGTAACCTTTTATTTTGCCCCACTCATTTAACAAAATGTCTGAAAAGGAATCGACCGCTAAAATTAGAAGTCCACTTCCGTCATTAAAAATAGACTCGACCGGTAAACCCGATGTTAAGGAATATTTAAAATCATTAATTAAAAAACGCGCGGGGTTTAGAAGTCGCTTAACAGTTTTGAAAAATTTTATGGACAAATATAAATTTTCCGACATCACCAAATTATCCAGTTTGGAGGTGAAAGAAATTTCTTTAAGATTAATTCAATTAAAGGAATTAATGTCTAACTTTGATCGTATACAAACAGACATCGAAGAATACTCTGAGAATTTGGATGAACAAATTTCAGAACGAGATATTACCGAAACTGAGTTTTATACACAAATAGCTTTTGCTCAAGAACTGGTCGATTTGTTTTCAACTAAAAATAAAGAAGGTTACGTATCTAATGGCGCAAGTTCGAGTTGTTGTCATGGTCATAATAATGATACGATTAGACTTCCAATTATTAATCTACCCACTTTTGACGGTGATTATAAAAATTGGCTTGAGTTTAGGGATACGTTTAAAACTCTTATTCATGATAACGACTCGATTGCCCCCATCAATAAATTTCACTATTTAAGAAATTCTTTGCAATCAGGTGCCAGTGTCGTAATTAGGTCTTTAGAGTTTGTCGCGAGGAATTATGAACTTGCCTGGAATACATTATGCAATCGATACAACAATAAAAATATTCTTATAAATAATCATTTAAGCACACTAGTTAATTGTAATACTATACAAAGAGAATCTTTTAAGGCCTTGCGATATTTAATTGATCAAGTATCCAAAAACTTAAACGCATTAAATACGCTGGACATTTCAACCGAAGGTTGGGATCCACTGGTTATATTTTTAGCATCAGCCAAGCTAGACTCCACTACTAGTAACAAGTGGGAAGAATATAAAGGCAGATTGTCTAACCTACCTACGTTAGATGATTTTAGAAGTTTTATAGAAAACAGAGCAAATGTTTTAGAAACTGCAAACTGTCGTTATTTAGAAAATAAGTCTACACATCAAGGTAATAATAATAATAAGTATAGTGATAACCGAACCATTAAATCTTTCGTTACTTTCACAAATTCTAGGGGCACGCAGTCATACAAGACCTGTCCCGTTTGTGATCAATATCATCTCGTGCATCAATGTAATAAGTTTAGAACCATGAGTGTTGACGATAGGTTAGGTGAGGTTTTGAAACACAAGTTGTGTTCAAATTGTTTGCGAAGTGGCCATTCCAATACCCAATGTAGTTTGAAGGGGACTTGTCGTTCCTGTAAGGAAAAACATAATACATTAATACACAAAGATGACATAAATAACGTACTTACCGTGTGTAGCGAGTCTTCTAGTCTTCCCGTCAGTTTATCTGCTGTCTCCTCTGAGCAGGTGCTGCTGTGTACTGCAAAAATAGAAGTTACTAATAAACAAAATAAATCTACTTACCTTGCGCGTGCGTTGCTAGATACTGGCAGCCAGTCGTCATTCATCACGAAGAACCTGAAAGAAAAATTAGGTCTATTAACTGAAAATATAGATACACTAAACGTAGCAGGTATTAATGGAGTAGCTTGCCCTATAACGGAGCAGTGTAATTTAAACATTAAATCATGCACTAGCTCATTTACAAAAAATATCAATTGTTTTGTTATCCCAAAGGTGACTGGCCACTTACCTAATGTTCAAGTTGATGTTGAGAGATTAGACTTACCCAATAATGTTACGTTAGCTGATCCAACATTTTACAAACCTTCAGATATAGATATGTTGATCGGTGCCGATCACTTTTTTGACATTGTAATGTCTCACAAAATTACACTAGGCACAAATAAGCCTATTTTGCTAGAAAGTGCCTTTGGATGGCTAGTAGCTGGTCCAACAGGTCATAGTTCTTTTAAGAACTCTATATAATAACATTTCTTGGAAACTAAAATGTCGGTGTCACTTCAAGACATCCATAATCTATACAAAAATTATTTAAACATATAAACTATTTTAAGAATCACATTTATATACAAATACCCATCGCTTACTTGATGGTCGATTTTCAATTATGCTACCACTTAAAGAGTCTGCTGAGGCTCGAGGTAGTTCATTTCCGATGCCTATAAAACGTTTTTTATCGCTAAAAAAGAAGTTAGATAAAAAACCTAGTCAAAACAGTAATGTTTTGCCTTAAGGTCTAGTTAGGTTAGAAGGTAGGTTAGATTAAACTGCCTTCGACTACAATAAAAACACTCAGTCGTGCAGTTCGTTCGTCTTTTTGCGAGGATTTCTGGCCTATAGCAGGTAGAAATTTGCTTCGCACTATTATTAAACAGTGTATTATTTGTACCCTTATGAGCAGTAAAACAGTACAACCTATAATAGCAATCTACCGGACGTTACAGCTAATGAAAACTTTCCCTTCAATTCCTGCGGAATTTGCAGATCCTTTTTGATCTGCTCTAAAAAGGTAAAGGTAACCATGTCACAAAAGCATATTTATGCGTTTATGTTTGCAAGTCTTAGTTAAGCCTTTAACTTGAAGTTGTGAGTAAACTTTCAACTTCTGGATTTATTTGTGTCTACGCAAGTTTATATTGCTGCGCGGCGAGCCTAATGTTACCTGCTGCGACAATGGCAAAAAATTGTAGGCACCAACAATGAGTTGGGCAAAATATTATGATCCAGTCGTCAGTCAGTCTCAAGCTTCGCAGCGAATGAAGGTATCTATTACATTCATTTTTTAGTCCGGCCTACTCACCTCACTTCGGAGGTATTTAGGAGGGCGGAGTCCGTTTCTCAAAATATCTACTAAACGCGTGGCTAGCAATGCCTATCTTACTTTTGAGAAGTTGGCTACACTTTTATCATAAATAGAAGCCTTACTCAATTCTTCTCCACTTACTCCATTTTCATCCTATCCTATGGACGTCAATCCTCTGTCTCCCGGGCATTTCCTGATTGGTCGACCATTAACGTCACTTTCGTCACTGCCTGTTATCACGAAGAGGCATAGATGCCAAATAATCGAGCAAACCAGCCAGCAATTCTGGAAGCGATGGCGCCGGGAGTACAAAGCGGAGCTCCAACAAACAACCTAATGGAGGAAGAACTGCCCGCCCCTTAAAGTAAGAGACCTAGTCGTTGTGAGAGAAGACAATCTCATACCAATGCAATGGAGAATGGGGAGAGTAACAAAGCTTTATCCAGAACGAGACGGCATCACCAGAGTGGCGGATGTCTACGTGACCAAGGGAACCATAGACGAGCTGTAAACAAACTTTGTCTTCTGCTTATGTCTACCAGCCAACCAAAACGCGATGATTCTTCTAACCTGCCATCAATTTAAGCCTAAATTTATTCCGAAGAAAAAGTATAGAAAACATAGACCAGAGAGTTTTGAAGATCCCTTCAACGTCGTGGAGGATGTTCGCGCGCGTAACCAGTTCCACAGGCGCGGGGGCGCCTCACCACCGAGAGGGGATCGCTACCGGCTTGGCGGCGCGCGCGCCGTCATCCAGCAATCGGCCAACGGCCCTACTCAAGTGAACACGCATAACTTATGTCCATTTATTGTACGAAATTCACAAATATTATACCAATTTACTCAAAATCTGTGTTTGGACTTTCTCCCAAACAGCCTTTCTCAACAAATGGGCTATCTAACAGTGCAAGAATTTTTCAAATCGGATCCGTAGTTTCTAAGATTAGCGCGTTCAAACAAACAAACTCTTCAGCTTTATAACATTGGTATAGATAAGACTATAAATCTAACTCACTTCGTCCTTTTTAGTGTCCCCTGATGGGCACGGGTTTCCTCTTCATTATCTTATGAGTTGAGAGAGTTTAAGCCTTAATCCACATACGCTGGCCAAGTGCGGGTTGGTGGATGTCACATGTCCTCGTATGATTAGTTGTTAGACATGCCGGTTTCCTCACGATGTTTTCCTTCACTGATATTGAGCAGCGGCGATGTGTTCACACGAAGATGTGTGGGCACGACCGAGAATCGAACCCGAAAAAAAAATCTAAGGCGAGTTTGTCTGTTACGCTTTTACGCCTAAACTACTGAACCGATATGGATGTAATTGGGTATAGAGGTAGTTTGAGACCCGAGAAAGGACATAGGATAGTTTTTATCCGACTGCGCAAAAAGTAGGTAATGTTTTGGCGTGATAACCGACATACACGCAGGCGAAGCCGCTGTCGGAAAGCTAGTTCTCTATAAAAGCAAGGTCATCAGAGGCTAAAGACCCATTCATATTTGATTTGTCGCGATACCGTTATGCTGTGCTAACGTAACTAGTGTCATACCCATTTATTCTGTGTAAATTATAATTATTTGTAATTTTGATTGACGTTATTATTTTTTAATAAATTCCCCTTCTGATTGCTAAAAATATTTTTATAATATTTTTTTTTCTATTTTATTAAACTAGCTTCCGCCCGCGGCTACGCCCGCGAAATTGATCTCACTAATCTTGTTTCTCCATACAAACTTTGGAACCCCGTTTCACCCCCTTAAAGGGTGAGTTTTGAAAAATCCTTTCTTAGTGCACTCCTCGACCTCATAACGAACCTATGTGCCAAATTTAGAGTCTCCAGAACAAGCGGTTTGGGCTCTGCGTTGATATGTCAGTCAGTCAGTCAGTTTCTTCTTTTATATATTTAGATTTTGTAAAACTTACTTAGTAACTTTTTTTATTATTGTTTTATAACACATCGCATTCAGTGATTTCTTATAATTAGTTATTTAGTGCATACCATGTATCCCTGTTATAAGTGTTAGTAGACCTTAATTTTTTTTGTGGACCCTAACCCAATTATCCAAAAAGGCCTTTAATGGTTCACCGGGCTTTTTCGGTGAGCCATTCGAGGATTTTCAAACCAATGTAGCCCTAAAATAAATAAATATATAAAGTCTACTTACTAGCCGGTATAGGATAGTCCCTGATGTCACCTCTTATTGATTCATAGGGTGTTTTAGTTCCGTGTAAGAGGTAGGGGCACTGGGCATTCCAGTAACACCCACTGGCTATTGACAACCACACGAGTATGAGCACGGCAGGCAACATGTTGTTTGACTGAGTGCTCAATTGTTGCTGTATCTCCCCACTACTATGTCAGTGCAAATAAAGGTGTGTACATATTGAAATAAAACTATCGGTCCGACCGTCCTCTGACGGCTCACCGAAAAAGTCCGGTGAACCAATAAAGGCCCTTCCGGCTAATTGAGTTAGGTCATCAGCAAAAAAAAACTACTTTTTAACGGATTTTATCGCGGTTTATTTTAGATTTTAGATCCCGACGGTAGCCGTCGCCGAGGCCGACCGGGAAAAAGATGGCGGGATGATCTGGATGCATTCGATATTGAATGGTCAGAGGTTGCGGGAGACCGGACAAAATGGAAGAATTTGGGGCAGGCCTTTGCTCAGCAGTGGGACAATATAGGCTAAAGAAAAAAAAAGATCCCGACGTTTCAAAGTCTTTTCAGACTTCATGTTCACGTCTAAAAATATTAATCACAATTATTACTGACTACCTACATACATCGCAGCGGCGATGAAACAATGCACACAAATATGTGTGGAGACGACGGGGAATCGATCCCGCGACCTTATATTTCTAAGGCGAGGCCCGTACCGCTGCGCCCCCACTGCTCTACTAAGTTAAATATAGGACGTGAAATACCATAAAGAAGTGTGAAAAGACTTTGAAACATCGTGATCTAAAATCTAAAATAAACCGCGATAAAATCCTTCATAAAATAGTTTTATTTCAATATGTAGGTGTATATTTAAGATTACTATGTACTTAGGTAAGTATTATATTCAGGTACAATGAAACACAGCCTATATTGTAATCTATTGATGTAATCTTTATGTTATAAAACATATCGTTTAATGTTATAAATATTGGTAACTGATTTAAGCCTAGATTACTTTAAATGATCAACCATCTGTGTAAGCAATGAAGTCCACGCCTCCAAACAGTGAAATAGTGCCATAAATTCATATCTAAGGATCTACGATTGTATTATCTAAGTTTTAATTGGTGATAAAATATGTAATCCTACTAATATTATAAACACGAAAGTTTGTAAGAATGAATGGATGTTTGTTACTCTTTAACACAAAAACTACAGGAGGAAAATTGAATGAAATTTAGCACAGAGGTAGATTATGGTCTGCATGAATACATAGGCTACTTTTTATTCCAATAAGTACCACGCGGGCGAAGCCGTGGGCTAGTTTATAATAATATTCTAGAACTTTTACACACATGGTCATCTGTGTTATGGAAACCAGATAACTCGTATAGGTATATACAATACACAGATACAATTATAATAGATAGTTACACCCTAACTGAGACAAACAGATATGTTCATCTCACACACTGTGAAAATCGAACGCATGACATGGGGCGTGAAAAGCAAACGACACGTCATCACCGTCCCGTCAATCGCAGTTTTACCTTACTCCGATGTGGTAGCTAGTGATACCATTTGAGAGGTTAAGTCGAAATATACCTACTGGGCAAGCGCGTTTTATCTTTGACCTTTTTTATTTTTTTTTAATCTTTATTTAGAGGCTTTTATTACAAAGTAATATGGCAGCCCCATCGTAACTTAATCTATTACAAACAATACTATAATACTAAATAATAGAGGTATGAGATTTTTCATGAACAAATATGTTAAATAAGTCTAAAGCCATATGTGACGTAGGGCTAGAAAAGATATTAATAAATACTCCAACATTATCGTTGACCTGATCATTACTAAATATTAAGGAAGTTGTGCTTAAGCGCAAGCCAAAATTTTAGTGTAAATACATTTTCCTCATTAAATTATAGATATATTTCTGTCTTTGACACTACTAACGACATTTAAAAATATATTTTAGAATTATCAAAGCCATCGATAAATTAGGTACGTCACTAGGATTTCATGATTTTTGACCCTTGTCCTTTATTTGTCACAAGCTGTCACATTTATAAGCCTCTCTCTATCTAATATGACTATTTTGTGTTACATTTGAAATGAATAAATAAATAAACATTTAAATTTAGGTCTCCTCGTGTCCTTTGTCACACTCCATTGACCCTTCTTCTTAACGTGTGATGTACCACTGCATCAGGGCGTGACACAGTGTGTATGTGAGACGAGAAGTTTACTCACCAAAACCCCCCGGTGTTCCTCTACCAACTCACTTGCGAGGCCTCTTGCATTTCGCATTACCCGAACGAAACGTGTGACATACCCACCCGAGCCAAAACGTGAGCTACATCTTCATGTAAATTATCGTTATTATTACTAAACATGCCATCATTTGAACGTGTATTATGAAGATACATATTCGTATTTTTAACAAAAATAAAAAGTCCCTTTTGATCTTGGTATCAAAATACGTGTTGAAAGCCTTTATTTCCCATTTCTGT
This sequence comes from Meganola albula, assembly GCA_936450015.1. Taxonomy (NCBI): domain Eukaryota; kingdom Metazoa; phylum Arthropoda; class Insecta; order Lepidoptera; family Nolidae; genus Meganola; species Meganola albula. The sequence goes on along the minus strand of OW388155.1, from coordinate 1,380,046 downwards.
CATCCACCTGTTTCAGCACAGTGAAGAAAGTATACGAAGCCTTTATTATCTGTAACAATCGAAGTATCTACTGACTATTATAGGTATAATAAAAATGAATAACTAAATGTGTTTGTAAGCGCCAAACTCGTGAACAGCTGAACCGATTTCGCTAATTCTTTTTTTAGAATATTCTTTGAAGTACGAGGATGGTTTTTACGCAAGGAAAAATTAAAAAAACAACTTCAAAACGGCTTGACCGATATTTATGAAATCTTATACATATCTAAATTGCGTAGGTCTGAGAATCGTTCGTATCGAGCTGCCCGGCGAACGCGGTTCCCCCTAATCTTGTCGGGAAGTTGTAATGCTAATTACAACATAACATGTTACTAACATGATATGGATCTTTGTGTTCGAAATAAACTCTATTTTTTTTTTTTAATCGTCGGTGAAACTTTGCTTGTGCGATTCAGAATTGTGACGTAATAACTCCTTAGTGAGGTTAGGTATGTAACGGCACAGTTAACTAGATAACTATAATCTCCTCATGACCATGAAGTCTCAAAAGATTGAAACGTCGGGATATAAAATGTAAAATAAACCGCGATAAAATCCATTATAAAGTAGTTTCATTTCATCAAGTAAGTTAATTTTTTATATTAAGCGGAAGAAGTTGCGGGGGAAGACAGCACTATACATGGTGTAAGGAACGGGTTACCGCAAACTGACCGGTTGCATTCTGGCCCTTATTCTGAATTATATTCCACTGGAAAATTTACACAATTTAAACAATTTCTTTTTTTTATATTGGTTTAATTTACAATTACTACTTTGTACGCAGCGCTCGATTTGAATGAAAGGAAGCTAATATAAAACATCCATCGATGGAACGACGCGTGAAATGATGTGGCGCGAATGCGCTTGGTCGTAAGGACTAACCTCATAGTGGAAAAGTTGGCTGTTTGCTATTCCCGTTAACCCTTATCAGTGTCCCACTGCTAGTCACGGGTCTTCTCTCAACTATCTTACGAGTTGAGAGAGTTTAGGCCTTAATCCACACATGCTGGCCAAGTGCGTGTACGCTATTACGGTTTTACAATGGTATTTCGTATCGGTAATTTATCAAAACAAAGCACAGTTATTGGAGACCCATAAAGTTCCTGAACTAATTTCAGGAACCGATCATCTTAGTATGATGTACGGATTTCACCCTATCAGTTTGTGTTGAGCGGTCCTTTCCACCCGGTATAATTAATAAATTTGATTATTACATAGGTTATAACCTTCTTACCGAAGTAAAAGTACTAAGTGACAGTGTAGCAAAGCCTCCCGCAGTGAGCACAGATGCGCGTCGCGTGCGCTGCATCACTATGATCAACGACCGGCGTATGCGCAATGAACATAAATACCAAGGGCATTCATAAGCCGCGTCCGTTATGTCCGAACTCTGAAATTGTTTAAACTATTAGTAGGTTACTGTTACGGCTAAATTAATGTTCGTGTTCACCAGATGCTGATAATGTTTTAGATAGTCATCATCATCATCATTCCCCTTGCCTTTTTCCCATTTCTATTGTGGTCGGCTCCCAGTCTAACCTGATGCGGCTAGCTACCATAATTATACGAGCGACTGCCATCAGACCTCGAAACCCACAGGGAACCAGTATACCAGCCGAGATGGTTAGACCAGGTGTCAGATTATATTGGCTTCTGACTACATGTAACGATTGTCATAGATGTGTTAAATGACAACCGGTACCGACGGCTTACCGTGCTCTCCGAGGCACGGAGGGTAGTCCCTCAACCTACCAGACACTTCATAGATAGCGTTAAATATCAGACAGCTGTTAAATTTTTTTTCGTCTTTTGTAGCCAAATGCTGTCAGAAACTTTGTCAGCATCTGGTGAAACAGCCCATGGGTATAATATTTACCTCTCCAGATAGTCGATGACCTTGATAGCAATAGAAGAATACCTGAAGCATCATACAAAGCAGATATGCTACCATTGATATAATTCGCACCCATTTTCTACTCTGTAGTTCCTGAAAACCCTTAGAACATGTAACTCGGGAAGTGTTATACGAATCTTCTAGTAATAAATTGTTACTGCCAGTTTTTGGGAGAGGCGAGGTAACCCATACGAGGTTTTTTCTTTTCTTTTTATGTATACAAACTGTTCATGTACCTCGGAACGCGTGCGAACAGGGCTCCGATTGTCGCGCTTTTGCCCGATCTAGGTTAAAATTTGATTTTTGACTAATGAAATAAACTGATTGAACTCAGTTACAGATTAAATAAGATTTTTATCATATCCACCTCTGCCTGCCTTTAGTTTATAGAAGAATAAGTTATCCTCATACTTACTAAAGCAAGTTGGTAAGCAGTGACACACACAATCACCACAGACACAGTAAACTGCGCTAGAATCGGTCGAGTAAAGTGCATCTCTATTCTTCTAGTCGCATTTAAAACAGACTCGTGTTTCTTAACCACTTCTATTAAACGACAGTATATAATTATCTCCCTTTCTTCAGTAGACATATCCTAAAAAACATGTAGGTATTTTATTCTGTATCCTGCAAGTTTCATCCTGTAGATTACTTTTAAAAAGCTGTAAAGAGTATCGGCCGACCGTTTAACTCGCGTATCACCTATCGCCAAGATTCTGACACCTCAAGCTGCACAGACAGTGATGATGATTCAAGCGATATGGATATTAGTGACGAATAGTCTTACATTACTTTTATCTGTGGTTAAATAGTTCTTTAAGAGATTTAATTAATGTTTAATGACTTTGTAACTCAGATAGCGATACGCGAGTTAAACGGTCGGCTTATAGGGACCATCGGGTTCCCGCCAATATGCCACGTCAGGGGTTAATATAATATTCTACAACTTTAATGATGGTCTATTTACATATTGTAATGATTTTTACCGACTTCAAAAAAAGGAAAGTAAAAGGTAAAATGTATTTGATTCGACTATATGCTTTCTATTTTTTTGCGTTTGCTACATAATATCTTTGTTATACGTGAGCTGATTTCTTTTATTATTTTTTTGTTTGAAAACTGATGCTTCTCGTGTGGTCCTATTTATATTTGTTCATGATCTGACCAGTAGTTTTTAAGCTATGGAGAAAGAAGCGTCATTGTTTACAATAAGCTACTGTAGCCTGCCATAATTATAAGAGCAATTGTCCTAAACGCATAATTCTAGGTACAAACGTTTGAAGTCGGTTTTGTGTAATTGTTGTAAAAAGAATTATTGCAAAGGAATTAGTATATCTAACACTTGTTTCTAGTAAACTAAAGGTCGTAGGTACTTAACCAACTTTTAAATTTAAATTATTTTTTTCAACCATTATTGATCATAATCATAACAATAATATCTATTTAATATTAAAAAGTAAACATAAAACATTAAAAACGATCTCAATAATTAATAAAATACTTAATAAACTTAAATAATTAGAAATAAGGTACCTTTTTTTTTTATTTATCATTAAATTTATTTTTACCTTACCTTATTTTCTACGTCGACGTCAACACACAACGTCCTCAAAGAAAGTGCGACAAGGCGAAGTCTGCATCGACAGACTGCGACCGTTGAAGTCACTAGCGTATCCAAACAAACGTTGACTAGAGCAGATATTATTAACGGCACACTCTGCAGAAATAGACGTAACTCTGCAGAAACTGTAACTCTGGGCTATGCATACTTAGCAAAGTTTAAAAAAATCCTGTAATGAAATATTTATTTGATTTTTTTTTCTTATTTACGACACACCTACATAGACAAATAAGTCTGTAATTTTAATTAAAAAATAATAATAATAGTACTAGACCTAGTAATACTTCTATTGCCTTATGTAATTTACCATAGACTTTAGGCAATAATGAGGTTGTTTGCATCCGATTGCGGATTTGATTTATTCAAGCTACGAGGCCTATAGAGTTAGTTCACTACGCAGTCTTTTGTTGTATTTTGGAGGATAGATGACCAGTCTTGATGGTAGCTTACCTGATTAAAATAGGTTATTTCGTAAGCAGGAGATTTAGATGTATCATATGGGTACCTGGACAAAAATGGACAGGTACTTAAAATAGCAACATTACGTATTATATCCAAGAGCTGATAAGCGGTCTAGAGTTCAAGCCGTACACACGGCCATACATCATATATCATATTTCCAGTATAGCTGACCTCTCGTTGTACGGAAATCCTATACAATTTAGATCAGCTTATACTGGAAATGTATATCTTGATGTGTAGCCGTGTGTAATGATCGTCCGGTGAAATGATTCACAAGAAATAATGTTTAGAAGTCTCTACTCTCCTTGCCCTATGTCGCCACTTTTGAGTAGTATAGCTACAATTTTCTACAGCTTGTAGGGATGTCAAAAAATAGCCGATTATTAAAAAGTCTATCGAAAACAATTAATAAAATAAAAAATCTATTTTATTTTATTAATTAATCGACAGATTTTCTGAAAAAGACAAAAATAATTATCTAAAAATATGGTTTTCATAAAAAAAATATGGATGTTTTCACAACAAAATTGGTTTTGAATTCCAAAAATATCGATCATGTAAAAAAAGTTATTTTTTTTTAATTTAAAATTGATTTATTGCTAATGAATCGATTTTAGCAATAATGCGATTAATTAATAAGCAATTTTTTATGTAGCAGGTCATATCCTTTGCTTGCGCTTACCCTTGTAACTTTTTATAACTACCTAGAATTATAACCAGCGTTGGTGTTCAATCCTGAATTTGAGAATACATACCAAGCTCTCAACGGCAGTTGACCTTTCTCAGCACTTGCTGCCCAACCGAACACTGTCACAGCTGCCAGCAGTATGTACAGTTGCAAACTCTTCGTGGTCTCTTGGTTACAACTAAACAGTAAAATTATAATAATAATAATATTCTGCGACATTAACACACGCGGTCATCTGATCCCATGCTAAGCAGACCTTGTACACTGTACACTATTTTATTTTATTTATACGACTTAAACGACACTCCTATCATAGAATTTAAAAAAAGTATTTTTTTTTGAGAAATCAGGGATTTCGCAAACCCACGAACAATCAGACATAGGCAGCAAAATCCCAATCTCACTGAAAATAGACAGTCTCACGAAAACTCTAGTCATATTGAGAAATGGAACGCTATTGTGAAATAATACACAGTGTATCATTTATCTGGCTTTCATGACACAAGCTCTGCTTAGTACTGGATCATGACCGGGTGTGTTAATGTTATATTATTATATTATTATATAATAAATTCAGTAGTTATAGAAATATCCAAACCTTTTCACAATCTCAATTCCAGCTTCTCTACTCTCCCCCATTAGTTCTGCATCAGCTTCATCAATGATGTCCAGCACCTCCCGTTTGTGTATTATAACATTGATTAACTTTATGGACAGAGCGAGATTTGTGAAGAGAAGGAACGCCGCACTGGTCATCAAATCTATGTCTCCCCAAATTTCAAATACAGCTCCAACTTGAGCGATAAAAATATTGCCTAATAAGAAATTTTAAAAAATTAGAAATCAACAGCAGAAAGTTATAAACCTAATCAGTCTTATTAATGGTCTTCTTCTTCCTTGGTCCAAGCTTACTCTCGGACTAGTTACTCCCCGACTATCGAATTTATCGCCCCCGAAACCCCCTATATACTAAATTTTATGAAAATCGTTGGAGCCGATTCCGAGATTCCAATTAATTAATTCATTAATTTTTTTTCTTAATTTTTATTTGATATTCATTTTAATTTCCTGATTGTGATTTTTAGTTACGTTAATATTCACAAATACTAGTCTTTGCTAGTCTATAATATAAAAATGAATCGCAAAATGTGTTGGTAAGCGCATAACTCGAGAACGGCTGAACAGATTTCGCTAATTATTTTTTTAGAATATTCCTTGAAGTACGAGGATGGTTTTTACGCAGAGAAAAATTAAAAAATCTCCTGCAAAACAGCTTGACTGATTTTTATAAATGACACTGCTTTACCGGACAGGACGACGTCTGCGGGGTCCGCTAGTGTTCAATAAAAGTAATAGAACAAGTTTTTTTTTAATAATCCAACACGTTCGTCGTTCACCGTTCACATAGAAATTTTGAAGAATCTCGCGTGAGTCTAGTTAGGTTGGAGTTGAAGAAAATCTTGCGACGATACCTTATCAAAGAGGAGGGGGTGGGGGGTCGAAGAATCCTAATAAACGCCTCACGTAACTAATGGACGCCTCCTTACACTTAAATTAACACGTAACCAATGGTAACCCTTGCATTTTAAGTAAAATGTATGAGTCGAACGTCAATTTACCGTGACATACTCTGTAGACAGACTCAAAGAAGAGCCTGTAAATATAAAAGTCTTGAGCTGTTTTCAGTTATTATTTTTTCAATTTCATAACTCTTAGGTACTGTTACATTATAATTAACATTTATCAATATGTTTAAGACTATATGAAGCATTATAATTAGGTACAAACTCTGAAGTTTATATTAAAAGTTATAGATTAAAGACATTAAGACATTTATTTTTATATGTTACATTTTAACTTATGTTAAAGAAGATGAATTAATTATGACCAGTGATTCACCAATTTTGATGTTTTCTACATTTAAAAGCTGATCCAGAGTTCAATTTAATTTTTAATTAAGTTTATTAAGATTACTATCTTAGATTTACGCGAATATCACACATTGAAATAAAACTACTTCGGATTTTAATAAGATAACTGGTATATACTATACTTATAATACTTTTCTTTTGTAAATATATACGTATAATAAATATTTACACCCAGACTCGACACAAACAGAAATGTTCATCACTAATGTTTGTCTCGGGTGGGAATCGAACCCACGACCTGCGGCGTGAAAAGCAAGTATCTTACCGGCCACGTCACCGGCCCGTCGACCGGCCGGCCACCGGCTCGTCGTTCTGACATTATTAACAAGATTATTAACTAAGATAAATCTTACAATAACCCATGTAACTTACCAACAATAACCATGAACCAGAAAAAGCAGTAGATTTTAGAAAACGTTCTTCTAGTTCTTTCTACTACTTCAGGTATCAGGAACCCGAATACCTTTAGGATAACGAGACAAAACCGTAGAGAAGTATTACTGTTCTTTACGGATAACTTCATGGTTGTCTTATTAACCGTTTGCTAGGTATTTAAGCATGATTATTAAGTCGATTACTCTATTTTATAAGCATGAAACACATTGGTCGCCAACATTTTTTACCTCAAATAAAAAATAATTAGTTTCAAAAATTAAAAAAATTATGAAACCAGGTATCATACTGACTATTGTTGTTATATAACACATCTATGACAATCGTTACATGTAGTGATAAGCCTTATATAATCTGACACCTGGTCTAACTATCTCAGCTACTTGTTCCCTACAAGTTCGAGGTCTGATGGCAGTCGCTCGTATAATTCTGGTAGCTAGCCGCATGTTATACTGGGAGCTGAAACCAATAGAAATGGGAAAAGGCAAGGGATATGACGATGAGGTATCATACGAAGCTTAAAGTAGTATTGTTGCTGCGGAAAAGAGATACCGCTATACAATTTGTAGAGCAACATTTTTCAACTGCTAGGTATAATAACATTAATAACACTAAAAAGTAACACAGTGAGGTAACTGAACTTATATCGTCTCAATCACTTCATATTTTAAATAAAAAAACTGCTTTGAGTTCAATCAATTTCAACTCTTTTTTTTGTTGGAGAAGTGGGAGTTCAATTTTTTTTTAAATATTCTTAATACTTATAGAAGAAGCCACTACGTAGCTTCCCTTAACAAAGGTTAAGTACGTACTATTTAACCAATTTCTGAAAAATGAGGAGGTTTTGTTTTTTAAGTGTATGATTGCTAATTACTCCGAATTTGCGAATTAATTTTGAATATTCAACTCCCAAGTTGGTCAAAAAATACATGATTCCCATTATATCAGAAATAATATTAAAAATAAAGTTTTTACTTAAAAAGTCTTGTATTAATTGTATTTGGGCTTTTCAAGTTCTTTCATTTGATACCCTTATTGTGGGGGTGGTTATGAAAACGATAAGTCGCCATTTTGTACCGTCCTCCATACTGAATTCAAAATGGCGGCATTTATAAAACCTTGTATTGTCATAAACACTAAACGTGAATGCAAAAGTTTAGCTCGATAGAGTGGAAATGGGTAAAATATTAATTGCAAGATTCCAGGACATACATACATACCTACACGTGAAGTTAAGTAAAGTTTTTGGGGACTGAGTGCACCTTTTATCTGAATCACCACACGTGGCCCCCGGGTGGTGCAAATCTGGTGACAATCAACTGGTAATTATGTTTATTGGTAATTAACTGGTGGTAGGCTTCGGCCGTGGTTAGTGACCACCCATCAGACAAAGCCGCATCGCGAAGCGGCCTTGCCGTGTTCCGGTGCGATGTCTGGTGACACCATTTAAGAAGGTGGGTCGAATTGTTGCTCCTTTATGTTTAACCTTAAGGAGCCTCATTTCACTGCCACCTTCTCACCGAAAGTCATTCTCACGAGTGAATCGGTACATTGTAGTAGTGAAGCGCCATCCTATTCAAGAATTATAAAAAAAAGCTTTTAAAAATGACGTATTTTGCCGTTTAGTTGCAGTTACAAAATGTTTTCAACTCCCAACATAATTCTTGTGTCTATTTGTATCTGTGTAATTAATAAAACTGATGTGTTAATTAATACTTGGATCATAAACACTTGGCTGTTTTCATCGTAACACTCATTATTTTGAAATACAGAGCTACAATTAATTACTTTAAATGATAAGACGTTGTATTTGATAAGTCAGCGTATAATTACCATTAACATTTACAAGAAAGCTATTTAACCGGCGCACAGTTTTTGGTAGTTCTGTATGATTCTGCATCTCATGTTTGACAGGCCAATGGCGTGGTCGGTAAGATACTTGGTCTAACATAGTACACAGAACAAAGAAATCAGGCGAATATTAGTTCTCTACAACTGCTGGTCTGTTTAATAATAATTCTATATAGTTATGTATTTAATTTTATACTTTATTTTTCATTGACTTGCTGCAGCAGCGTAAACAGCGAGTACGACGCTTTGATTATCTGGAAAATGAAATAATAATAATATTTCCACACAGCGCCATCTAGTCCTAAACTATGCAGTTATATTTCCTTGTATTAGGTACTAGGAACTGATATACCTAGGTACTACATAAATGTTTTTATTGTAAACACATATATATATATATATATATGTTCACTTAGGGGGATGAAAAATAGATGTTGGCCAATTCTCAGACCTACTGAATATGTATAAAAAAATCCATAAGAATCGGTCAAGCCGTTTCGGAGGAGTATGGCAACGAAAACTGTGACACGAGAAACAGAACAAAGAAGCATTCTGATTACACAAACATTTATCTTGGGTGGGAATCAAACCCACGACCTTCAGCAACCAGGATCATCTCTACAATAGACCATTCAAAATATTTATTAATAGCCAACTAAGGCAACGCAAATGCTATCCTTACATGAACTCAACTTACCGCCATGAAAGAAGCTAGGGAGAGTGTAGTGAATCCGCCAGCTTTGAGTCGCGAGACCCGGCGCGCGCGCAACATGACGATCAGCAGGGACCGGCGTAAGCGCACCCCGCATAAGTACCATGGACATTCGTATGCTGCGCCAGCTATCTCTAAACTCTAAAATAGTAAATAAAATGTACCAATTTTGGAGATTTACTACAGATACATTTAAATATAAATATTTTGAACCCCTGTATTCACAAACGTATTATAAGCTAATTATAACTAAAATAGGTTTATAATTCGTTTATCCTTGTCTCATTCACCCTCAGAATAATTTATCAGGCTTCACGCGCGTAATATTAGGATAAAAATAAAAACAATTGGAAAAATAAAAAACATGAGTTTCATTATTTGTTTTAGGCTAATTTTACACACCCCTGGGTGTAGTTTTGGAAAAATAAAAAATACTTGTCTCATTATTTATCTTAAAGTATATGTGTACCGAATTTTAAGTGAATAGGACCAAGGAATAAAAAGTTTCATACAAACTTCATCCCTCTATTTAACCCTCTTAGGGGATGATTTTTGAAAATATTATCAGCCTATGTCCTATTCTAGGGTATACACTACCTACATTTCAAATTTCAATAAAATAGGTTGAACAGTAATGGAGATACGCGGTAACAAACATTCACACACATACACACACACTAACTTATTCTCGCATTTATAATATTAGTTAAATTTCGTGTTCCCATTGTTCCTTGATTACCATAATCAAGGGTACCATGAGAAATGTTATATATTCAAGAACTTACCTCTTCAGACAGTTGATTCCCCTGGTAGCAATAGATAAATACTTGAAAGCACATGTTTAGTAAGTATGTACCCATTGACATCACACGCACAATGTTGTCGGATCCAACCATCTGGAAAAAAAGTTACTGATACCCTATCTTTTTTGATCGAAATAGATGACTAGATACAATACACAATATCGAGTTTTCACCATTCCCATTCCTATTCCCATTCCTAGTCCCGTTACCAGTCCCGGCCTCAGTTCTACCTATGGAGGGTAGAGGTAAGGAGGACTATCTCTGTGTATGAAAAAGTGTCCGTCGAAATGTATTAAATTAGGGTGGCGCTATAATCGCATCAGGGTAAATTTTAAAAACGACGCCAAAAGTTATTAGAGTAAGATAGAACAGTAAACAAGGAAAGAACAACTTCCGCTTCGTTATGCTACTTCGTTACTTCGTTATGTTATTGAATACTGTTACTAACTACTTTAGTCAACAAAAATAATAAATTTATTAACTCAGCACACTTCAATCCGTCTACAACTGCTACATTCATATCCTACACTGTTGCTACGCTAGCGCCATTTTGGAAGGTTTTTGAACTGTTACTTAAAGCTTACAGCAGGCTGTACACTTTTTCAACTTGTCTCCCATATAAGATAGTCCTCCTTACCTGTACCTTCCAAAGTTCTACCCCAGCCCTGGTCCCAGTCGCTTTCATGTCCTCGTTTTAATTCTCATTCGCCTTCTCGTTCTCGTTCTCACACTTGATCTTATTCCCTTTTTCATTCTCGTTCTTATTTCCGTTCTCATACTCATTCTCATTCTTGTTTTTATTCTCGTTCTCATTATTTTTCTAATTCTTATTCGCTAAGGGGCTCAAGAAAATGTACCAAGAATGAAACGCAGTGACACAGATAATGATAAATAACACATTTTACAGCGTAAACTGACACTTGGAGAAACAGTCCCCAAGCTCTTTGGCATCTGCTTTAACTCACTCTTCCTCTCATTCATTCATTAATAAGCAATCTTATTTCTATTCCTATTCTCATCTCATTCACAAAAACTGAACATACTGTACCGAGAACTAAAAAGCAGTGACACAAATAACGATTAAGTGACATTAGGGGAGATTAACTTATCATTAAGTGACACATTTTACTGTGTAAACTGACACTAAGAGAAACAGTCCCCTAGCTCCTTGGCATCTACTTTTACTCATTCTCCCTCTTATTCATTCATTAACATTCTTATTTCTATTCTCATTCATCATCTCAAAGGGGACTAGATACAAAAACTGAACACACTATACCGAGAACTGAAACGCGGTGACACAGATTATGATGAGTGACACAGTCAATTGCGCAAACGTCGGCTTTGAGAAGCAATCTTCCAATTCTTTCGCAGCTGCTACCGCTTGTTGATGCTGGACCACACAGCTGTGTAAATGACTGCTGAGAGTAGCTTGTTGGGCTTCAGTGAGCATCAGCTAGAAAAAAAACAATAGGTATGATACTAAAATAATTATTATAACTATATCCTCATCAAGTAGTGAAACAGGGCGTAAATTTTCTTGGGACTTAACCCACTACCGCTGCTGCTGTAGGCCAGGATCAACAGTGGTGCCGTGAATAAACACGGAATTTGAACCGGGCTAAGTCCCGGGACGCCTAAACTGTCTAGTAAATGTGTCACGTAATCCCTAGTTTCCACTGACGAAACATACACAAGAAAACATGTTGCAAGCACTATCTATCTCTATCATTTAGAGATGAGTAGAAAGAAAAAAGACTACTCTTGTATCATGTTTTGTTGTGCAGTGCAAACGACCAGTTAATATTACTACGAATACTGCGATTTTTACTCCTTGCAACACACTGTGTAACAACGCCATCTATGTTATCGTAACGGAACTTGTTTCGTAGCACCCCACCGTAGTAATCTCCGTCGTAGCACCTACTACGCCGTAGTAAGCTACGAAGCTACGAGTTTCTTGTGTGGCGCTCAGAGGAGTCACTAACTTATATAAACCTCAAGTTTATTAGCTTCGAGGTAGACATATTGACATGTTCTCTGAGTGAATTTACCAGGATAGCAAGGAATATCATATGTTGCGGGAACCAAATCGTAAATTAAAAAAGCAATACTGTATACACTATTTACAATAGACTATTAACAAATTTAAAATAACTATAAAATCTACGTTATGTAAGAAAGCGTATTATAAAATTTCAGACTATGTAACGTATAAAAACGCTTGGAATTAAGTCGCTCTAATTCAACACAATAAACAAACAAAATGTAATAGATATAAGTACTTCATTTAAAAAAGAAAAAAAGCCTACTGAGTTTTTTGGCAGTATTTCTCAGTAGTTGCCAGTCATTCACTGCACGGTAGGAAAAGAAATTGGACTATTTTTAAGTAGACTCGCGTCTCAAAAAAAATAAAGCATATTTTCATTTATTTTAACCCGGGAGTGCTTCGTCACCTGAAATTTAACGTGCCGGACCGGTATGTGTGGAGGCGGAGACGTCCACAACTGCTAAACGTTCCTGTGGCTAGAACCAATTTGCTGGCAAGAACTCCTCTCACCCGATCTATCCGCGTAGTGAACGAGGTCCATGAGAGGCTGGATATTTTTTCGTGTACATTGAGTGAACTCGCAAGAGTTCTATTATATGTAGTTAGTTATGTTGAGTAAAATAAGTTAGTTCCTTTTAAATATTATTTTATATTAAGTGACTAGGTCGTTAATTGATGTTAATGTTATTTTTGGTTTAAGTAAGTTTTTTTATTGATGTTATTGATAATAACACTATCGTATTAGGTTTATCTGTTCGGATAGTTGTAAGGAGTAAATAAATAAATAATAAATAAATTTCATTTCATTTCACTTACAATGATGACTTTTAGAATAAATACGTCACTAGCGTACCTACTAGCTTTCTTTAGTCCAGTGTCGGTCGTGATTGAACGAGTTCAAATGACGGAAACACAATCTCCGTGTGAACGACCCGTTCATTTCTTCTTCAAGATCTCGATCATATGAGTCGGTCGTGATTGTGATGAACGACGGAAACATTTGATTCGGTTCGTTAGCTTAGTCGGTCATGAACGATCCGGACCATGGAGAATGTACGACCGACACAGGACTAGTTCTAACCAGACAAACCTAAGCAGATTCAAAGGAGAGTGGAGTCACATGGCCTGAATCTACCATTTGCCATAGACTGCCGTGGTACCAGTGACCCTTCTGTGATCGATAGGGTCCCTAGACCTGTAGGCTAATTCACGTAATTTCTTGACGCGCCGATCAAGTTGCGGTGCAGTTGCAATTAAGTTTACTTCTCACTGCAAAATGGTATTCTTGTAATTGTCATATAACAACAACATACACGCTAAAGCGCTCGCGTGACGCGAACTTGACTCGAGCGTATCTGACAGCGGTTGTCAAAATATACGAGAATACGAAGAAGGTTGTTTTAATCGAAACTTAACTGCAACTGCACTGCAACTGAACTTATTTAATTACACGAATTAGCCTACTGATGGCTAACCTAGCCAGCTTTACCTTATCATTAGGTTCCATATCATTGCCCAATGTCTTCAAGGCATGTCCTAATAAGCGCAGACGACACCTGCACTGCGCTATGAGCGCTGCTACCAATGTATCCTTCGCAACGTTGAGGTAGGCAGCGATTAGCAGAGCTACCACCTGGTGGATATAATTTGTTTATGTTGTTTTAATATCAATTGTATAACTATAGTTAATGTACTATAAAATGTAATGTGTAAATATAAATGTAATTCTTTCCCACAAAAAAAAGTGAAAGAAGTTAATTAGAGTTTTAAGTTTTTAGTTTTAATACACACTCTACTTCTACACTAACAATCATTCATCACTCTATACACTAACAACACTACACTCTACAATAACATACAACAATACACACAATAGGTACTTTTTCCAACACTTCAACTACATATCAACATTATCTTTCACCCACATTCATACAGCAGGCAAGAAGAGAAGGCGTAGTCCATTAGCGCCACTCTTGTTGCCTCACCATCACCTTCTTTCATTATTATAAAAAAATACCACCTGGTGGATGTAAGTTAGCTCGTAGGCTGGAGACTTCGTAGTGTCGTACGGGTACCTGAAATGAGCCTGTATATGGATAGAGCAGCGGCACGGGCCTCGCCTTAGAAATATAACGTCGCGGGTTCGATTCCCGGTCGTGACACACATCTTTGTGAGAATTGTTTCATCTCCGCTGCTCAATATTGGTGAAGGAAAAAATCGTGAGGAAACCGGCATGCCTTAGAACTGATCGTTCGAAGACATGTGACATCCACCAACCCGCACTTGGCCAGCGTGCGTGGATTAAGGCGTAATATCTCTCAACTCGTAAGATAGTTGAGAGGAGACCCGTGCTCGGCAGTGGGACACTAAAAAGGGTTGAAGTGTGAAGTGTCTAAGGATAGACTTTGAAGTAAAACTACTTTATAACGGGTTTTATCGCGGTTTATTTTAGATTTTATATCCCGACGTTTCAAAGTCATTTTCGCAAGTTATGAATCACAATTATTACTGACTACCTACAAAAATTATTATTAAATTAATTATTTAGTTAGGTTCCGATTTAAGCAAACTGAGCTCACAGTGTCTTGAATTCTGAGTGGATTTTGCTTGAGTTTTGGTACAAGTAAATTAAGGGTCCCAAAACGAAACATCGAATCGAAATGAAACATTGTGATATAAAATCTAAATATATAAAATAAGAAACTGAATGACTGACATATCAACGCAGAACCCAAACCGCTGAGTCTGGAGACTCCAAATTTGGCACATAGGTTCCTAAGAGGTATAGGGGTGCACTAAGAAAGGATTTTTCAAAACTCACCATTTAGGGGGGTGAAACGGGGTTCCAAAGTTTATATGGAGAAACAAGATTAGTGAGATCAATTTCGCGGGCGAAGGCGCGGGCGGAAGCTAGTCTAAAATAAACCGCGATAAAATCCTTACATAAAGTTATAATAATAGTTTTATTTCAATGTGAGTTTTGTTTATAGTTAGGGGCACAATAAGAATCAGGAAGATACTGGTCGATAAACTCAATGCTTTTACGCCTAAGAGGTAGTGCCTGATTTAGAGAATGCTAAATTTATTTGTACTATACTATATGGCCAATTATACAACCTAATGGTAAGTGGTCACTTTAAACTATGACGCTTGTGACACTAAAAGCATCACTGACTACATTAAATTAATTAGTAAACATTTAAGAAAAGAAAAATTTGGAAATAAATATTAGAATTAAGTTATCAGAGAGACGAAGAGATAGGCTTAAACATTATGAAGAAGGCCAATAACCGGGCGAGACTTTCTAAGGATAGAAAGTCTGGTAAAAAAAGTGTGTTAAAATGCTCTGTCAAATACCTATATTCTACCCGTGCGAAGCCGGGGCGGGCCGCTAGTCTATATAATGAATCACTCAATGTGTTGCTAAGCGCAAAACTAGATAACGGCTGAACCGATTTCGCTAATTCGTTTTTTAGAAAATTTCTTGAAGTGCGGGGGTGGTTCTTACGCAGAGAAAGAGGCTGAGGTTCCTAAGGCCAACACACTCTTTCTCCATCTGAGCTTAAAGACAAATTACAAAGCGATAATGAAAGATCGAAAAGAACAATGTATGTCATAAAAATTCACCTTCGAAATGTCACGTGACGATCTTATGTCAATTCCATATATTTTGTTCTTGAAATAAAACTACTTTTTAACTAATTTTTTTTTCTACCAAGAATGATCCGCGAAGCTATTGAAATTAAAAAACATCCTAATTTTAACAGAGAAAATGGTTGGAATATACCACCAGCTTGGGACCCAGTGCTTAATTTACTTGTATGTACCAAAACCCAAGCAAAATCAACTCAGAATTCAAGACACTGTAAGCTCAGTTTGCTTAAATCGGAACGCAACTTAAATATTAATGTTTGAAGGTAGTCAGTAATAATTGTGATTAATATTTTTGGACGTCAAATATCTCAGTCCACCCGTGAACATGAAGTCTGAAAAGACTTTGAAACGTCGGGATCTAAAATCTAAAATAAACCGCGATAAAATCCGTTAAAAAGTAGTTTTATTTCAATGTGTGATATTCGCGTAAATCTAAGACAATACTATTTTGTTCTTGTCGATACTTCGTTATCGCTTCGCTACTTAATTTGTCTAGGCCCTGGTGTCAATTTCAACTTCTATTTTCTATCTATCCAGACATTGCATCGACATCAGCGCGTAACTGCTAGCGTTGGTGACGCTGTTGGCGTGAGAGTTGAGGAAGGCGCATCTTACCAGGCACGCAAAGGCAGCTGATGCTTTTCAGCGCTAGTGGCCCACCCAACTGTAGTCACCAGGGTTATGATGAAGTACACCACTTGAAGCACTGTCATTTCTCTATTACAACTGCAAAAACAGATTTATTATATTTACTAGCTCTAACCAAAAGCTAAAATAATTTGAGTTTTATGCAAGTTTTTTTTTATTATTCTTCGATTGGTTCCTCATTCTCATCCTCATTCCACTGCTACCTTCTCACCGATAATCACGAGTGAATCGGTATACTAGGCTGGCGCGTTCCATCGTAGACTACATCATTGCTTAACATCAGGCAAGTTGTAGTCAAGCGCCAGCCTATTCAAGAATAAAAAAAAGAAAACTTGCTAAATCAATGTTATAATTACTTAGAAAGTATAATTTTCTCTTCCTTATTCATAACTCCGTTCAGCACCACATCAGCTTCTGTTATGATATCCTGGATTCTCTCCCTTTTGCTGATGATGTTCACGATCTTCGTAGCTTGAGCCATGTTGGTGAACAGAAGGAACGCAGTCCCCGTCATTAGAGGAATGTTGCCCCAAATAAGAAACAAATCCACCACTTGAATGATTAAATATGTTCCTGAAAATAGATAAATAAATAAATATTCTGGGACATTAACACACACGGTCATCTGATCCTAAGCTAAGCAGAGCTTGTGTTATGGAAACCAGATAATTGGTATATACTATAGATATATAATACTTTTCTTTTGTAAATATATACTGAAATGAAATGAAATGAAATGAAAATATGCTTTATTTTTTTTGAGACGCGAGTCTACTTAAAAATAGTCCAATTTCTTTTCCTACCGTGCAGTGAATGACTGGCAACTACTGAGAAACACTGCCAAAAAACTCAGTAGGCTTTTTTTCTTTTTTAAATGAAGTACTTATATCTATTACATTTTGTTTGTTTATTGTGTTGAATTAGAGCGACTTAATTCCAAGCGTTTTTATCCGTTACATAGTCTGAAATTTTATAATACGCTTTCTTACATAACGTAGATTTTATAGTTATTTTAAATTTGTTAATAGTCATTTCCCTAATATTATTTGGAAGTTTATTGTAGAAACGTATACACTGCCCCATAAAAGAGTTACTGATTTTGTGGAGTCGAGTATGATGTGCTACAAGATCGTTCTTATTTCTAGTATTTAAATTATGTGTGTCGCTTATTTTTTTAAATTTTGTAATATTTTTATGCACATACAATAAATTTTCATAAATATATTGAGAAGCGACAGTCAAAATATTTATGTCTCTGAATTTCTCTCTTAGAGAAACACGGCTTCCTAGTTTGTAGATAGCTCTTATAGCTCTTTTTTGTAAAATAAAAATGGTTTCTATGTCAGCCGCATTTCCCCAAAGAAGAATTCCATAAGACATGATACTATGAAAATAACTAAAATAAACAATTCTAGCAGTATCCTCATCAGTGAGCCGTCTAATTGTTTTGACTGCATACGCAGCAGAACTTAATTTTCCGGACAGTTTATCGATATGAGGAAGCCATTGTAATTTAGAATCTAGTGTGATGCCTAAAAAAACAGATGACTTAACAGGGTCCACCTCATTAACATTAATTTTAACATTTGTATTTGCCTGTCTTACAGTAGGCATGGAAAACTTTATCACTTTAGTTTTTTTATCATTGAGTAAAAGATTATTCACACTAAACCAATAGACCACCTTAGAGAGTGCGTTGTTTACTTCGTCATAATTGCTTAATTGTCGATTAATTTTAAATGTCAATGAAGTATCATCGGCAAACAACACAATCTCATGGCTATCATTAACATAATAAGGTAAGTCATTAATATAAACTAGGAACAGAAAAGGGCCGAGAATCGATCCTTGAGGTACACCCATGGTGACTCTTGACCCTGAGGACTTAATTCCATTGACATCGACTTTTTGAATTCTATCACTCAGATAAGATATGATAAATTCAAGAGCTTTATTCTTAATACCATAGTGGTGTAATTTCCTTACAAGAGTTTCATGTTGCACACAGTCAAAGGCTTTGGACAAGTCGCAAAATATACCCAAGGCATCCTGCGAATTCTCCCAAGCAGCATAGATACTTTTTAATAATTCAACACCTGCATCAACGGTTGAGCAACCTTTGGTAAACCCGAACTGTTTCTTATGTAACAATTCATGTCTATTAAAATGTCTGAGCAACTGGCTAAGTATTAATTTTTCAAAGATTTTACTTAAGGTGGGTAATACAGAAACAGGTCGAAAGTTTGATGGATCAGAAGTATCTCCAGATTTAAATAAAGGAATAACCTTACTGTGCTTCATCAAGTCAGGAAATACACCTACTGCAATACAGTTATTGAAAATAGATGCAAGATGTGGGGCAATTATAGTAATAATTGCAGATACCGCCTTAACAGAAAGTCCCCACAAGTCTTTAGTATTCTTCAAATTAATTGATTTAAAGGCTTTCAATATATCATTAGGTGTAACTTGCATAAATTCAAACACTGTACCGCACTCTACTACATTTTCCTTAAGTATTGATTCAGCGGATATAGAAGACGACGGTAGACTCATTGTAGTCAGTAAAGGAATGTTAGTAAAAAAATTTTCTAACTCTGTTGCAACTTCCAGATCCGCTGTTATATCTACATTATTAATTTTTAGCTTAAAATCTTTATTACAGGCTTTTTTCTTACCAGTTTCATTATTAATAATGTTCCAAGTAGTTTTAACAACATTATGTTGTTGTCAGATGTTTTGATTTTATTTTTTATGTATATGGATTTAGCGGATAAACAATTTTTTTTTTAAAGTTTTGAATATCTTTTAACATAATCTATGAAGGTAGGGTCCTGATTGTAGGACTTTTCAGCGTATAAATCATACAGTTTATTTCTACTTTTATAGATACCCGGGGTTGCCCATTCACCAAAATCCAGACCATCACTAACCATCAAGTGTTTAGAAGTAAAAACTCTATGAAATGTTTCATTAATTTGATTAAATAAATAATTATATTGATAATCTGGACTCTGGTTGCTGGGCAACCACTCTAATTTAATTAATAAATTGTTTTTAAACCTGTCTAAGCGGCTTTCACTGAAGGGTACAACTGTTATTTTCCTTTTTTTACTTTTTGGAGTATCTACTGGATAACAAACTAGCTGACCACTGTGATCTGATTGTATTTTATTAAAAACTGATTTATGACTAGGTGTCATATTACAAAAAATATTATCAATACATGTCGCACTAGTGGCAGTTATTCTAGTTGGTTCACAAAATATGTTTATTAGGTTATAAGATTTGAATAAATTTAAAAAAATTGTAGTCGTAGAACAATCCTCCAAAATATTTACATTAAAGTCTCCACAGACAGTAACAGTTTTATGGCTATTAGATATTTTATTTAAGGCATCCTCCATTATTCTTAAAAATGCCTCAAAAGGCGCGCAGGGAGGTTTGTATACGTTAATAACAATATGTCGCTCCAACTCAACACAAGAGATCTCAACAACTCGCTCAACAGAGAGGCTCACAATATCAGATCTTTCTTTATATTTGAGTAATTTATTTGTTATTATTAAAGAGCCACCATGAATAAACTTTTCCCTGATGAACGAGCTTGCAATCTGGTGATTATTGAAGCTGTAAATGAATTGATGGCGCTTAAGCCAGTGCTCACTAAGACAAATAATATCAATATTCTCACAATTCATAAACAACTCCAATTCTAACTCTTTACCTAACAGTCCTTGAATATTTTGATGCACCAGATTGATACAATTTTTATTATAATGTTTAAATTTTAATGGTTTTGTATTTCTTAAATAATTATTCTGATACTTATAATAGATATTTACATCCAGACTCGACACAAACACAAATGTTCATCACTAATGTTTATCTCGGGTGGGAATCGAACCCACGACCTACGGCGTGAAAAGCAAGTATCTTACCGACCACGCTACCGGATTAACTCAAAATTAAAATTTTGTTTGGACCATCTCAATCACTTCTAAAAAATGCATCAAAAAGCGCATAAAGCGCTGTGATGCCACAACTTTGTACACAATCCCATGTCCCCATGGACATAAACATTTCTAATTTATAAGTTACTTCTGACCGCGGCGATTCCTTGAACCTTATGGGGGCTGAGCCACCTTCGTCTGTGGTAGTGCACCTTTTATCTGAATCCCCACACGTGGTCCCCGGGTGGTGCAAATCAGGTGAGAATCAACTGGTAATTAATTTTATTGGTAATTAACGTATGATGTGGCGTGTAGGCTTCGGCTGTGGTTAGTGACCACCCACCAGACAAAGACGCTTCATCAAGCGGCCTTGCCATGTCCCGGTGCAATGTCTGGTGACACCATTTAAGAGGATGGGTTGAATTTTTTTTTTATACATTTATTTATAAGATCTTTCCATATTTTACCTATGTTCGACAAATAATAAATGATTTGATTTGATACAAACCTAATAAAAACATAAAAGAGAATAATGTGTAGCAGTTGTAAATGATTTTCTGTCTTCTGTCTAAACCCTTTGGAGCCCAGAACCCAACCACCTTGAGGGCAGTCAGAGAAACGCTCACAGATGAAGTAGCATTCCTTATAATCACACCCATTTCGAAATACTTGTAAAGATGTTTTTACACGTAGAACAATGCCTGGTAATTTTTGAATTAATTGAAAAGAGAATACAAAAAAAAAATTAAATCAAGTTTAGCTGATAGTTAATATTCCAGCTACTGACGGCAGTCAATCTGCGCTAGAGATATAAGTCCGGCATTGACACTAGTAAGAAAGAGACAAAATCTAGTATAACTATAAATGCTTTTTTTTAGAATAACTCCGTATTCATAAACGTCCTATGCTCATTATAGCTAAAACAGGTTTCTAATTCGTTTGTCTTAGTCTGTCATCTTGACATTTATACTAGTAAGAAAGGGACAAAATCCATTTTAACCAAAGTCTTATAAGATTTTTATGAATGACACCATTACAGTCCATCAAATCTAAGAAGTACCGTTTGACGTTTCACTGTTTTCTATTAAATTAGCTTTATAGAGGCGTAATTCACACTATTTTTATTAGCTTTCCTGTAAAATAATTAAATTATGAAGCTATTTTTATTTTAACATAACAAACAATTTTCATACAAAAAATAAAATTCTAAATGTACTACGTTTAGAACTGTCAAACGGTGCTTCTAAAATTTAATGGACTGTAAAACTGTAAATTTCCACAACTCAATCAGTCATAGTAAGTAATTTTTTTAAAGAATTTTTTAGACGTTTTGCTTCGATCGGACCAGATTTGAAAATGTATGGATTGTGTAAACTCGAATAGTGTATTATCAAGCAATTACGTATGGCTTTTAATTCTTAATTGTAGATTCCAGGGGTTTCAAACATAGTTTTCAACCGACACAAAAAAATAAGAATTATCAAAATCAATTTAGAATACATTCAAAGAAAACGTACAGTTGAATTGAGAACCTTATTTTTTTTGAGTCGGTTAAAAATAAAATTTTATATTATTATAATAACTTCGATTTTGTAAAATCGACTGTCATCTTAACTGCCATTTCAAACGGGTTACAAATACAGGCAATAAAAATGAAATTAGTTTTTAGCTTCATTTAGTTTATTTAGTTAGTAGTTAATATAAGTTAGTAATATATCTATAGGACAGTGTGCGGTCCTGATAAGTGAGCCGCACACTTCTTTGTAATTGAAATTATAAGTCACTAATAGCCAAAATGATGCAATTTATTGAATATTTCACTATCACGTAACCAAAGATAATTTATGAATGAATGAGTACTGCTGAGTGTTACTGTTGTGTATGTACTGTCGTGTAATGATAATTTACTATGTGAGGGAAAAGTGTTTATGTGTGTGTATAATGTGACTTGTGTGCCATATACGATACTTTAGCTCGTACAATATCAGTTATATGGTTTCCATAACAAAAGCTCTGCTTGGCTTGGGATCAGATGACCATGTGAGTTAATGTCCCAGAAAATTATATTTAAATTTTAATTAATAATTTTTTTTTTCCTTTTAACTTCCTTTTTTTGACGTGACAACGTCTTAAATTAGGTTGCGGCTGGGAGGCACTTATGAAAAAGTGTAACGCTCGGTAACGTTACGATGAGTCACCGAACGAGAGAGAGGCCCGCCGAATGCCTTGCGTCTCTCTCCCACTCAACTATGTTTCATCCTTCTTCCTACTATACGAATGAATATTCACATTAAAATTATTTTACCACTCAAAGTCGTTGTCACGTAAAACTTTCGCCCGTATACCGAATTTACAGGCAACCAATTTTTTAAGTTAAAAGCATCATAAAAGGTTGATAACTCGTGTTAAACGTGATAATTAGTAGTTTGTCGTACCTTTGTATGTTACGACAAATACAATTATGATATTAAGTCCACAACCCCATGTTTTGTAACAGTTTCAAGGGTGCAATCACAGCTATAGAATTACATGCTCCTATAGAATTCGTGATTGATTTAATTTTGAATATAGCTTGTGATTTAGGGTCAGTTGCACCAACTACATGTATGAATAATAATCATCTGATTCCAAACGATGGAAAAATATACAACCTCTTGATTTTAAATTCCAAACTAAGCAGAGGTTGTGTTATGGAAACCAGATAACTGATATAGGTAAAGAAAAGTGTTACATGTAGGTACGTAAAATACTATTCTTTTGGAAGTGCATACTGCTCGGCGAGCTCATACGGCCGTAATCACCAAATACACCTCATTATCTCTATGGGACAAAAAAGAACACCACAGAAAGCTATTCAATATCTCTGCCAATGATTACAGCACCTCCCTAATCACAAATAATTACAAATGTTTGGATGGAAATAGATTTCTTTCCGCACCGGACAAATTCGGTTTTCACTCACCACGTGCTCACCCAACCGACCTCATAAACATTGTGCCCTGATGTAGCAATGACAATCACAGGCAAGCAACCTGAGTGACGTTGACAACTTGTAATCAACGTCTCTCCCAATTACCACCAATATTTTTATTCTACATATATGCGCTTGACCATACCTTACCAGGACCCTGAATCTCGCGCTTCAGACATTTATCTCTAATAGACATTAAAATTTGTCGAAAATAAATAAGGATTTGATTAGTTTTCTGAAATTTTCAACATTAATTGTCTATAGAGTTAATTGTCTAAAGCGCAAGATTGCAGCTCTGTTATTAATCAATTATGCGGTATAAAATAGAACGCGCTTACCCATTATAGGCCGACCGTTTAACTCGCGTATCGCCATCTGAGGTACAAAATCATAAAACAACAATTAAATCTCTTAAAGAACTATTTAACCACAGATAAAAGTAATGTAAGACTATTCGTCACTAATATCCATATCGCTTGAATCATCATCACTGTCTGTGCAGCTTGAGGAGTCAGAATCTTGGCGATAGGCGGTACGCGAGTTAAACGGTCGGCCCATAACTCGTAACACACCGCAAAAACCAATTAACTCGTACCTTGACGTTTGACAACAGGCAGATTATAGCTATCGGAAAATAGAGATGCCGGCAGAGAATTCCAAGACTTGGCAGTTCGCACAATAAAAGTTGAGGCAAAGCGCGTTTTTGCGTCAGTACCCGTGGAATTTCCACCTTACAGCGACGGCGCATAGCCGTAGCTCTACTTGTACGATGAAAGAACGAGTAGATGAGAACAGTTGTATTTTCCGTTCGTGAATTTCCACGTATTATATTGACCTAAGAAAAGAATTTAAGCTTTAATCCACACACACACACAGATATTTCTTAGTATTTCAGGAAACATACTTGATAATATTGCAATACTGAAATAATCACGAACCAACCATGTGAAGGTCGCGTATCATCAGATAAGCTCAAAAGCTCGACAGATGCGGGCTTAAAGCTTATCTTCATTGTTAATTGCTATGTCTTTGGTTAAAATTTATCACAATTTAAAACACTGTACTGTACAGTATAAATTTTACACCAAAATTGACACTTTTTAACCGACTTTAAGAAGAAGGCAATATATAAAAAAAAATATCATATTTAATTCGGCCTAGATTTTTTTTATGAAAATTTTTGTTTATGTAGACGAAGTTATTTTGGTTTGAATACCACTTTTATTATGTCGATTTTTTAAACATACTTAATATATTTTTTACACCTCCTACCCACATTGGGGCCTATGCACCGAAGCTCAGCAGTACGGGCGCTACTTGCGACTCCTCTTTCATGCGCAGTATTATGTTATGCGCAGTAGTATGATTCTTGACTAGATGGTAAATATATACGGTCTCATTCAAAAAAATCTTAAGCCCTCCTTAGTCTCTTTGTCTCTTTCTAACTAGTAATGATGACAGACAAAAAAAACCGAATAATGTATTTTAGCTAAATAGCGTTTATAAATACGGGGGTTAGAATTTTACTACCTGCCCTCCCCAGAATTTTTATAAACGGAGAGGATGTAAGGAAAATAATAGAATTTGCTTCTTCTTTATAACCTACTAACTCAGCTAAACTTATCAATATTCACGCGAATATCCTTAACAAAGATTTCTTTCAAAATCAGCACTAAATAGAAAAACTGATGTAATACTCGTAGGACTCGTAAGGTTCCGTTCATTTTATTGTTGCTGTCTGCTTTATTTGATAGGAAATGACGCTCTCGCTCCGCAGCCGTGAAGGACGCGGTCTCTGTGCCGGAACAACTTTTGGATTTGAAATAATTCACAGCAATACTTCGGAGTCTGGACGTTGGTGGTATGCACAGAAGAGCTGGGCTCCACAGGCACCTTTGTAGTAGTATGTATACGCAGTATTTTCTTAAATTTACACGAATACCACACATTGAAATAAAACAACTTTCTAACAGAATTTATCGCGGTTTATTTTATATTGTTATATCCTTTTCAGTCTGTTTTCCTAAAAATAAACTGTCGGCCTTACGCAGAAACTTGAATAAAAAAAACAATCCCAATGGACCCCTGAAATGTTCACCCATCCCGCTGAAAGACTCTCTGAAAGACTGGAAAGTGGACACCTGCGTGCAGTTCCAGAATATCGTCTGCGTATTTAGCTATCACTTTATATGTCTGACCGTAGTAAAATTTTTAACTAACTTCAAAAAGAAGAAGGTATGTTACGCAATAATTCCTCAAATAATAGATCGATTTTGATCATTCTTTATTTTTTAAATAGTTTACTTTTTCGGTACCATATAATTTTATTAAAATCGGTTGAGCGGGATATGGATAGCTCCATATCCCGCTCAACCGATTTTAATAAAATAAAAGACCATCCTGACACTTTACATATTTCTACGTCCACCGTCCCTCCTCCTCTTGCATATTGCTATGTTATTAGATCAATAAAGTTAATAATATAATAACAATAATAATATAGTGGGACATTAACACACACGGTCATCTGATCCCAAACTAAGCAGAGCTTGTACTATGGAAACTAGATAACTGGTAATATACTACATATAATAATGCATAAATTGATATTTACACCGAGAATCAAAACAAACAGACGTGTTCATCACACAAATATCTCACTTGGATGGGAATTGAATTCAACTCAACAATTTAAAAACACAATTGAAAAAGAGCAACTTGTTTAGTTATTTTTCTAAGCCGCTCTCAGATAGATGGGTGGGCTGATAGTAGAAGCTTAATAATAAAGTCCCGTTTACCCATTACGGGTACGGAACCCTAAAACAATGAGATACCAGTTAGTGCTAGCGATCAATCCGAGCGAGGCCTTAGATTGGTCCAATCTGTGAGAATCACAGACGAAGGGAGGCGTGTCTATACTAAATGTTTGTTTATAAGTACAAACGTTAGGGATAGTAGAGGATAGTGGGACAGCTGGAAATGTTGTTAACACAATAACCATTTTGAAGTTTTTGGAAGTTAACCCGGACTAGGACAATGGCAGTTCATAAAACAGTTTTTTACCTAAGAAACATCTCTACTCTTCAGTTTGAAAAAAACGCATCAAAATCGGTTCATCTGTTTAGGCGTTATGGAGCAACAGATTTGTGTAAAATACACCCGTGAAACATAACAACACTTTTTTGTCGAAGGTTACTAAAGAAAATACATAAATGATTATCATGTTAGGTAAATACTGGAACCGTATTATGAGTTTTTAAAGCGCTATACAAAGCGTATATCCGCAAGAGAAGAAAACATCGTGAGAAAACCGGCATAAGTAAAAACTAATCGTTCGAGGACATGTGACATCCACCAACCCGCACTTAGCCAGCGTGTGTGGATTAAGGCCTAAACTAGATGACGCGTGGGACACTAACCAGGTTTGAAGTGATGAGTGTAGATGAAAGTAACTTGAACCAAATTCTACTCAAATAATTAGAAATACAACTACTTTTTAACGGATTTTATCGCGGTTTATTTTAGATTTTAGATCCCGACGTTTCAGTTTTTTCAGACTTTATGTTCACATAAATCTAAGACAAATAATTTGAGTAAAAAAAGGATATTAAAAAAAAATCTTTTTTAATCACGATTATGCGGAGTCGTACAAAATGCCTATGACTTGACCACTTAACTAAACTGTTTGTATGCTTCATAGTTTAAATCTAGTAAATAGTAATAGTAGTAGTAGTAATCTAGTTTTAATCTATCTATCATAGTTTAGTTAAAATCTCTTCTCCAATTTTAAATTAAAGTTATAAAAATACTTCACAGAGCAGCGCTGGCGCAGCGGTACGTGCTTCGCCTTAGAAAAATAAAAGAATAAAATGTACAGTCTTGACATACCATTGACACGTGACATTTCGTAGGTTTATGTCAATCTCGGCAATGAGTAGCCGTGGCGCAGCGGTACGGGCCTCGCCTTAGAAATATCGCGCCTTAGAAAGGTCTCGGTTTCGATTGCCGGTCGTCACCACACATCTTTGTGTGAATTGTATCATATCTGCTGCTCAATATCGGTGAAGGAAAACATCGTGAGGAAATCGGCATGTCTAAAAACTAATCATTCGAGAACATGTGACCAGCGACCCGCTCTTGGCCAGCGTGGTTGGATTGAGGCCTAACCTCTCGCAACCCATAGGATAGTTGAGAGAAGACCCGTGCCCAGTAGTGGGACACTAAAAGGGTTGAAGTGAAAAAGTGAAAATACTTCACAATCATATTATACAGAGACAAAACCTGTTCACGCAACAGGTGGATCACAGAGCAATTGAAAACAAGAACTTACGAACTGCCAAGTTGTGGAATTCCTTACTGGCATCTATGTTTCCCGATAGCTATAATCTGCCTGTCTTCTAGTCACGAGTGAATCGGTATTTACAGGGTAAGCGCGTTCCATCGTAGACTACATCACTCGTATCATTAGAATTACACCCACACAGAACAAATAATCATGCTATCACACAAAGATTTAACTAACCACTACCTACTCAAACACCCCAGCCAAAATACTCGGTAAGATGTTCGCGACCCGCCCCGGCTTCGAACGGGTGCAATGCTGATACTAAATATATTGAGGTATATTTACAAAATTTCCTTTTATACCACGTTAACAGCTTTTTTGCCATTAGACAATACAAACAGCACGCGCCGCCCGCGGCCTGGCCGCTGGCCGGACCGGTACCACCGCACCGCTATTTTAAATCTGTATAATATCTTCGGAAATGTTCATTTAAATTATGTGCTTAAAAGGGCCATACTGATCTATATTAAATAGACAATGTATTTAAGGTACTTAGTTAGATAAGGATTAATACAAAATTGCTTAAAATCGCTTTGTAAATAAGCCATTACTTTTGGTTGAAAGTAAAAGATAAAAAAATGTTTATTGTGGGTTATCCCTAAGAGATAGACATATACCATCACGGATTTTTTTGTTGACCTTTTAAGGTGTGCAATACTGTAGTACATTATTTTGATATATCTCGTAGGGTTTAGCCAGCGTTTGCAATGTAAGCACAAAAAATGCGTTAAGTTACGACATCGCATCAGAGACATCTAAAATTATCAGTGTTTTTCTACTATATTATGCAAGTATTGTATACATAAACCTTCCTCTTGAATCAGTCTATATGATAAAAAAAACTACATGAAAATCGGTTGCGTAGTTTTAAAGATTTAAGCATACATAGGGATATAAGACACGGAAAGTGACTTTGTTTTATACTATGTAGTGATTTCTTACAACCAAAAGGAAAAATAAAACGTGTTAGCAACTTCTCATCTTGTGTGCTCTAGTCTCAAAGACAAAAAACTTGTTCTATACTATTCACTTGTTGCGGGAGGCGTGTCGTTCCCGCCCACCGCGCACCAAACCTCGTGGTGGACCGTCAGTAGAAGACCAGCCGCCGAGTAGTACGCACCATGGGTACCTTACTGAAGTTCGACATGAGAATCCTCTCTCCGGAACGCTGACGTCTACTCAAACATAAGGTAGGGGAAACTATGATTTTATGCCTACTAATTAAGACTACCTATTCTAAATAATATTGTATTTTTTATTTAATTATCTTTAATAATAAATTACTATATGCACAGCAACTCAGCGGTTCGAGTTTGAAACCCAAACGGTTCAAAACTATGTCTTTTTTAGACGATCTTCACTGCTCCATAACGGTTAAACAGAACATGTTTATGAAAGTAATATCAGAACAATTAAAATATAATCGAGGAGTATAAAGTCTCTTGCATCCCTTACCGCTCAGTGATAGAACGTTAATACGTTATATTTTTAATTTTTATCATCATTTCCCTTCACATTTCTATTGGAGTCGGCTCCTAGACTAACCTAATGCGGCTAGCTACCAAAATTAAACGATCGACTACCATCAGACCTCGAAACCCATAGGGAACCAGTAGCCGTGATGGTTAGACCAGGTGTCAGATTACATTAGGCTTCTGATTACCTGTAACGATTGTTTTAGATGTTAAATAACACCTGGGACCGACGGATTAACGTGTTCTCCGAAACACGGGCATTTTAAATTTTTATGTAATTACTAGCTGCCCCAGCGAACTTCGTACCGCGCAAAATTGTGAATCTAAACCATTCTCAGATCCCCTTGAACACACACAAAAAATTTCATCAAAATCGGTCCAGTCGTTTAGGAGGAGTTCAGTCACATACACACGCACACAAGAAATATATATATTAAGATAAATTAAATAGTTCAACCCGCAACTGGATGCAGATTTTTAAGTCTGTAGCAAGTGACAATACTTTTCCACCTAAAAACTAAATCTAATTAACAATTTACCTGCCTAAACAAAGTTTTTAAATTGTTTATTTAAAACAAGAACAACAAGGTCTAAAAACTTAAACCTATATCTTAAAGTTTGGCGTAGAAAATTTCCTCCGCATCGCTGTCGTCCGGGAACGTATCACCTTGATTCAGTTCTACGACTCTAATTATATATAGGTCTAATTAGCTAAAATGTGATCCAATAAAATTAGCTGTAAATATCATATCATATATCTGTATTTTAGAAAGAAAGACTGAAGAAAGAAAAACATTTAATTGACAAAGATAGGACACACAAAATGAAATGATAAAAAACACATAGAGAGAAAGAAAAAATAAATAAATGGATACTGTAAAAGAAGAAAAAAAAATTAAAAAATATAGCAGTAAGTGTGACCCAACAGTGTCAAACATGGACATTGCTCAGTAAACGCTGTGAGTACCTACTAGAGGCGACCCACAACACTGATTTTCAGTAATGTCCATATTCCCACAGTGTGACACCAGGCACCAAGGTTGCCAAAAGATCAAACCTGCATAATTTTTTTGTATGTATTAAGAAAAAAAGCAAATATCATCTAAAGATTATCACCAACCATTACTTAATCGTTAAAATTCACTTTAAATTTAATTTTTAATACAAAGTTATTGACAAAATATAAAGACATTTTGGGAGAGACCTCTTTTACACCAAAAACTTAATTTGCCAATTGGTATAAACATAACTAACGGAGTTATACCTAACGTGATCAGATGTCTCTTTTTTTATTAACTGTCCCAGTGTCCCCAAATTAAACTTGACCCAAAATTGTCCCGTTTTCGGAAACAGCGCAAAAATAGACAAATTCCAATTCTAAAGGCAATATAGAAGGTAAAAATAAAAAAAATAGTCCAAGAGTTTTATTCTTACTAAATATTATCATTAGCTAGCTTTGTTCCTCATAGAACTAACACAAAACATGTTATATATATTTTTCTAATTTGTAATTATAAAGTTACCTTTAATTCCAAAATACAACAAACAATCTATAAACATCTAAGAACCTACTGCTTTATGAAGTTGGTTAAAAAACAATGTCATTTAAACCTAAATGCCAAAATACACGCCCCACAACTCCTAAAGCACTCTTCGAAATAAAAAAATTAAAAGTCTGTCTGTCTTGTAAGTCATTTTAAAGCCATCTTTGGTTTAATTAGGTACATGGTTCTTTAAATGTTAAAAACTAATTTAAACTATAAAATACTACTAGAGATAGATTGTAGTCTGGAAAAGAGATTAGTAGAAAAAAAACTAAAAAAACTGCGACGTTCTAAGACGCCATTAAGTCAAAAGAGAACTTGGCGAAAAATAATGACAATGTAATCTCGTATTTTGACGTTGTACCCTTTTCATATTTTGCCATAACTAACATAACTGTAATTATAGCAAATTAATGGATAATTGTCTTCAACTAGGTAGTTACAATAATTTTTATCACATTTTTTTAGTTTCACACACTATTACTATCTCAGAATGTGATGGATCATATTACTTTAACCACCCTTTTGTATCACATTTCTAGTAAATAAATGATTTAGAATTTCTTATTTTTTTTCTGCCAAATTTAATCAAAGACCTTCCAGAAGTTTTTGCGTACTGATCTGATCTGATCCCAAACTAAGCAAAGCTTGTACTATGGAAACCAAATACCTGGTAATATACTACTTAAAATACTTTTCTTTTGAAATAAAACTACTTTTTAACGGATTTTATCGCGGTTTATTTTAGATTTTTGATCCCGACGTTTCAAAGTCTTTTCAGACTTCATGTTCACGGGTGGACTGAGATATTTGACGTCCAAAAATATTAATCACAATTATTACTGACTACCTTCAAACATTAATATTTAAGTTGCGTTCCGATTTAAGCAAACTGAGCTCACAGTGTCTTGAATTCTGAGTTGATTTTGCTTGGGTTTTACTTTACTTTGATTTTACTTTTCTTTTGTAAATACATACTTAAATATAAATAATTACACCCAGACTAAAGACAAACAGACATGTTCATCATACAAATGTCTGACTTAGGTGGGAATATACCTACTCACGACCTGCGCTGCGGCGTAAAAAGCAAGCATCTTAAAGACCACGCCACCGACCCGTCTGAATCCATAATATCCATCCTGAGGAGGATGATGATTATCTATACTTACTATCTTGTCTTATCAGTACCTACTATTTAGTATAGTAACTACATACTAATAATTGTAAGGGAGTCATCGTAACTAATACCAACTACCATCACGCTCGTGCAACTGGCAGGGGTTGACGAAGGTGTACAATCTCATTTAAATACTACGTGAGCGTTAAGTGGTTCCTATCCTAAGGTAAGTAGGAAGTTTGTGAGAATGGTATTTCTTTTTAACAGGAAAACTACTGACGAGATGGCTGTAAAATTATAAACCTCAATGGTGGAGCAAAAAGACGTCTCTGCCAATATATATTCATCTAATATATAAAATTCTCGTGCCACAGTGTTAGTTACCATACTCCTCCGAAACGGCTTGACCGATTTTTATAGAATCTAATTGCAAACTTGGTGCAACTAAGATTTTCTAAGGCAAATATACTTATTGCCCGATTATTTATATTTTTGGGGACTGAGTCACCTTCGTCCGTGGGTTTGAATAATTGACTAATAATAATTGAATCTCCACACGTGGTCCCCGGGTGGTGCAAATCAAGTGACAATCAACTGGTGGTAGACTTCGGCCGTGGTTAGTGACCACCCACCAGACAAAGCCGCTCCGCCAAGCGGCCTTGAAATGTTTCGGTGCGATGTCTGGTTGCACCATAAAGATAGGATGGGTCGGAAGTATTGTCCTTTAAGGTTTCTGACCATATGAGGGCTCATTCCACTACCACAAAAAAAAATCCGGTAATCGAACCCAAGCCCGTGAGGTGAAAGCGAACATTAATATTACCACTACCAATTTGGAAATCGAACAAAAAACGAAAGTATAATGTCGTGTTCAAAGCAATTGTTTGTAGAAAATTCTAGATTATTTAAAAAGAAATATGGAAAAACAGTTTATTTTACGAATGTTTCAAGGAATGCGTAAAAATTCAAGGCCCTTTGTCTTTTAGCACTTTGAGCCTGTTTGCTTTGTTCCTTTGTTAATATTTGTTCCGTAGCCTACTAAATTTTACTAAGGTATCTTCAGCCTTAGAAGAAAGAGCATTGTTTGAACGTATAAAGTCTTGACGGGCCGGTGGCGTGGTCGGTAAGATACTTGCTTTTCACGCCGCAGGTCGTTGTTCGATTCCCACCCGAGACAAACATTTAATTTTGTTTAAATATGTCTGTTTGTCTTGTGTCTGGGTGTAATTAATAATTACACCCAGACACAAGACTTATCCATATTTAAGTATATATTTACAAAAGAAAAGTATTATATGTTGTATATTACCAGTTATCTGGTTTCCACAATACAAGCTCTGCTTAATTTGGGGTCAGATGACCGTGTGTGTTAATGTCCCACTATATTAATATTATTATTATTCAAGTACAGATTTACTTAAAAATACGAGTAAATAACATAACATACAATCACTTCAACCCTTTTTAGTGTCCCACGGCTGGGCACGGGTCTTCTCTCAACTATCTTACGAGTTGATGAAGTAGGGATAGGCTATTTATTTTTGTTGTATCCACACACGCGGACCAAATGAGGGTTTGTGGATATCACATTTTCTCGAATGATTAGTTCTTATACATGCCAGTGTCCTCGCGATGTTTTCCTTCACTGATATTAAGCAGCGGAGATGAAACAATTCACACAAAGAACCGAACCTTTCTAAGAAATCTTTCTTAGGCGTGATATTTTTAAACCGAGGACCGTAGATTGACATAAACCTACGAAATGTCACGTGTCAATGGTATGTCAAGCCTGTACATTTTGTTCTTTTCGATATTCGATATCGCTTGGCTTAATGTCATGGCCAATGCTCAAACGTTCATCAAA
The DNA here is from genome assembly GCA_936450015.1 of Meganola albula. Taxonomy (NCBI): domain Eukaryota; kingdom Metazoa; phylum Arthropoda; class Insecta; order Lepidoptera; family Nolidae; genus Meganola; species Meganola albula. Next base: position 1,346,027 of record OW388155.1, on the reverse strand, counting down.
GTGAGGACACGGTAACCACAAGTTTGGACCAACTTGGATACAGTTGGTAACATAGTTTGGGATTGCTTGTGATAGAGTTTATAGAGGAAGTACCTATCCACGTTTAATGTATAGACATTGATATCTTTCATCAAAATTTAACGTCATTTTTAAAAAGTATTAGATGTTCAAATAATGTTAGTCTGCTTTTGGCTTTAAAGTAATAAGTTGTCAATTTTCGTTGTGTACACCTACCATAATAGTATATTCCTTTTTATTTATTTTTTGACGTGATAACGTCTTTAAAATCGTTTTAGTCGGGTGACATGTTCAGAAACTTGTGTCACACCAAAACCTCACGAGCGCGATCGCAGGTATAACGAGAGAGAGACGGACCGATCTCCCGTCTCATCTCGAGCGCTGCCAGTCATTCCGTGAAACTTGTCACGCGGAATCCTCACGAGCGGAGGCTGGCATAGCGTTCGAGTGAGTGGACCAATCTTCCGTCTCTCTCACTCTAGCGGCATACAAACGAATGGAGATTTTCTCGTGCGGTTAAGTTTTCGAATAAGACGTTATCACGTAAACATCTCGATCGTAAACCTAATTTACAAACAACCAATTTTTTAAACAACTAATATGTTTATTTGAATGTTGTGCTCGGTTGTCATTGAAATACAAATTTAGTATCATTTGTTATTGTAAAATAATTTAGTATTTGTATTTTTGTATTTTGTTACCGTGCCAAATAAATAAATAAATAAGTAGGTAACTATATACCACTGACCAGATACCTATGGACACCACTCCGCCTATCTTAAGTTTTATTAATAGCCCGTTGCTGTAGTGGTGGTTTGATTCCCACCCGGGACAAATCTTTGTGTGCAAATGCAGCATGCAGCAATGAACATGATTGTTTGTTCTGTGTCTAGGTGTTCAACTCGTTTTTGTGTCCCACAGCTGGGCAAGAATCTCCTCTCAACTATCTTACGAGTTAACAGAGTTTAGGTCTTAATCCACACACGCTGGCCAAGTGCGGTTTGGCGGATGTCACATGTCCTCGAATGATTAGTTCTTAGACATGCCGGTTTCCTCGCGATGTTTTGTTTCACCGATATTGAGCAGCGGCGACGAAACAATTCACACAACGATGTGTGGGCACGGCCGGGGCTGGAACCCGCGACTAATTAATTTCTAAGACGAGGCCCGTACTCCTGCGCCACTGCTGCTCTCCATTTATTATAAATTGTAAATAACTTACACCCAGACACAAAAAAAGAAAGAAAAATAATAAAATGAAAAAAAGAAAAAGAAGAAATGTATTTAAATCAGTAATTAAAGCGCTGTGTATCTTTAGAGTCCTTTTTAACGCACCGCGCACTGCTTCGAGTATCCTACCGACTGCGCAATTAAGAATGCTACAGACGGTTGATATAAAAAAAAAACAAAATTAATTTAACACAATTTAATTAAAGTTACAAATTACAATTTAATTTAATTTTATATTTTTTATTGATTAAAATTAGTAAGTTAAATTATTAACTTTAAAATATTAAGTTATTTAAATTATTAAGTTTAATTAGTAAATTATTAATTAACGTTCGACAATTGAACCGAAGCGCCGGTTTCCCATGTTCGATTCGGTGGCGCGATCATTGTCACGTTGCGCGGCGCCAGCATCTCGTATCCAGGAATGGTATGGTGAAATCCTGTACACGCATATGCGCTCAGCAGTTCCCATAGTGTACCATGATATAACATGTACACTCTTGACTTTTGGAAGGCGTGCGTGGAGTCGATGCCAGCTATAGGCTTGTAACATTATTTTGCTCTGAATGTAATGTGGCACCGTCAAAACTATTGCAGGATATGGAAACTAAAAGTTGGGTAATGGGGTTGGGTGCTAATGGAATGAGTAACTAGATCTATGGATGGACTACATGCCTGATCAATGCTTATAAACATGGATATAATGGCAGGGGGTGACTCACCCACTCAGTGAATGGGCCCCCAGATGGCCGCTAAAAGAAGCGACAAGGAGCAACATATTCTGAGGGGCTAGAACGGTGTCCGAAGTCATTCTGCCCAATCATTGGCTCCAAAAAGACCTTACGTGTTCACTAGCCATTTCCTCGTCCGAACATCTCTGCTTTCACGACTCCACTCAAGCCAGCCAATAAAGGCAAGCAAAAGGTCGGAGATCTGTCCCCCGTCAGGGTTCACTGATTATATGTCCGAAGGGTACCCACTAAAACCCCCCGGGTTTCTTTTTTGCGGATGACCTAACCCAATCCGATGAATGTACGGATGTTTGTTACTCTCACGCAAAAACTACTCGACGAAATTGGATGAAATTTAGCACAGAGATAGATTATGGTCTCTAATTTTTATCCCAATAAGTACCAAGCGGACAAATCCGAGGGCGGGAGCTAGTTTAAAATAAGAGTTAGAAGAGGAACAGCCATTGTGCCAAACGAAGTTAAAGCATAGTTTTGTGAGCTCTCAAAGTTAAGGTGTGAAGCACAAAAAGGCGAAACTGTGGAAACATTTGCTGATGAAAAATGTAATTAATACCGGATTCTTGAATGGGGGACAGTCAGTGTGTTTGTTTAGAAGGGAGCGTGACTTGTGTTAGTACAAAACACAACCACAAAGTTATTACACTTCTTAACTGTAGTATCTCTAAGGTGAAAGGAGAGTGTGCGTTTGAATTACACGATCTTATTCTGCCATCCCCGTTTTTACTTCGGACAAGTAGAGGTACGGCTATGCGCCAACGTTGAATGGTGGAAATTCAACGCACAAAGCTCTTTGCTTCCACTTTTATTGTGCTAACTGCTAAGTGTGGAATTCGTTGCTGCAATCTGTTTCCCGATAGCTATAATCTGCCTGTTTTTAAGTCACGAGTGAATCGGTATTTACTGCAACGTAGACTGCAACATTACTTCACATCAGGCAAGTTGTGGTCAAGCGCAAGCCCATTATAGATTACTAGCTTTCCGACAGCGGCTTCGCCCGCGTGTATGTCGGTTATCGCGCCAAAACATTACCTTCTTTTTGCGCAGTAGGATAAAAACTATCCTATGTTCTTTCTCGGGTCTCAAACTACCTCCATACCCAATTCCATCCAAATCGGTTCAGTAGTTTAAGCGGGAAAGCGTAACAGACAGACAGACAGAGTTATTTCGCATTTATAAAATTAGTAGGGATAAAAAAGGAAATCCCCAATTCATTTCATTCAGTTAATTAGTCTCTCTTTAACATTTCATTTTATTTATTCATAAAACAACTGACATTGTATTTGAAATCCATGCAAAACTACATTAAAATAATAAATAATAAAACAATGATTACAACAATAAACATAAAACATTAATTAATAACAAGGATAATACAAAATAATAAATAATAAAATATCAATCACATAAAAAAAAACAAAATACGTTAAATTAGCATGACAATAATTAATTATTTTATAAACTATGAAATTATTAAATGTCAGAGAAATTTTTACAATGATTTATAAATTCGTCGACTGAATAGAAACACCCCTTCAATATATTTAATAGTTGGGCAGCATGAGCGTCGAAAATCGCTGCGCCCTCTAAAACATTTTAAAAGTTTCACGATGATGCAATAATGTCAAAGTGGGTCTCTTAAAAAGTAGAATGCAAAGCACACAAAAGGCAAGACGTTCAGTTTATGAGGTATTTAACTTTATTGACGATAAAATAGACGTTATCAACATTATTCATTGGGTAAACGCTGAACGTTAATCTGTTTATACGTAATTCGGGCTTAGTATATGCAACTGTACACACGGCACATCTAGTTAAAAAATTCCAGTATAAGCTGATCTCGCATTGTATACGATTTCCTAACAACGAGAGATCAGCTTATAACGGAAATGTAATAATCTGGGACATTAACACACGGTCATCTGATCCCATACTAAGCAGAGCGGGTTTATGGAAACCAGTTAATAATAATATTGTTATTATTCTTTATTGTACACAAAACACATAGACAATTATAAATAGGAAACAACAATGTGCACAGGCGAGCTTAATTCAAATATGAATTTTCTACCAGCAAACCTAAAGTAAAGAAAAATTTGTGGAATGGGTGCACAACAAATAACTTTAAATACATACACGTACCTACATACTAACATACTATGTACTTAAATATATTTTATAATACATATAATATAATAAGGTACGGTGATATGTCCAAGCGATATCTCGAATGACGTCACGCTTAGGTAGGTTGTATACCTCTATGAAGCGCACTCCATAAATTTAATGTGTTACATTTCAATGATAAACTAAAAAATTTCGATCTCCTAATGCAGTCTTCACAATCGGCCTAGCGGCTGTTACGTCTTCCTTCATCTTTTCCCATCTTTGAAATACAAACCTTCTTTGCCTCTTTTCCTTATCCCGGACGAGCCCCCAAATGTGAGAAATAAAACCTTGCTTGTATTTCACGAATCCTGTTTATTTAGTGGAATTTACAGATTTTACACTTAATTATGTACCTAAGTCTTTCCGTCTTCGCTACCATTTTATTTCTCTTTTTCTTCCCCCTCACTACTCCTTTATCCATCCCTTTTCACTCATCACGTTTAGTCACGCTTATCACCTCATACATACTACGTTTTGTTCGTGCCGTAGACAGCTGTGTCTACTAGACACTCACTCCTATATACATGTCTAACATTATTTATATTCTTACTACGGGCGAACTAAAATACTATTTTTTTTACCTGTTTCTCGATTTTTCCTATAACCTAATAACACCCAAAATAAATAAATTAAATCCAACCCTTTCGGAAATTTGATGAGACGACACGATACCATTTCCAATCTTTCAAAAATGTAAATAAATCATATAAAAGTTGTAGCGATGTCAACGAATGAATGGTACGCATTTGAATATCGATAGCAGATACGTTTTTGTTAATTATATAAAACAAAAGCCTTTCTGTTTACTCAACCTGATTTAAATATTCTCGTTGATTTAATTATATTTACTTTAAAAGATTCTAATTTTAGGAAAATGCCTCAATCGAAAAAGAAAAATGTCTCGAAAAAGAACTACAATGAAATTTATTGTTTGTATTTTTAAGATCGTTTATTAATTCTTGGTTGACAATTTTCTTTTGCTATAGATATATACTGGATTTTATTTGTAAATATAAATCCAGTGTGTTACAGAGATATTTTAACAACTCGAGCTAATGTCCATAAAAATATTTATAATGAATATTACTGACAATATTTTGATCGTACCGACTTCTAATATATATTCTTCATTTTTACTTCGCCTCACTTTTACCTTCTTTCTGAAACACACGAATAACATATCAGGACACACAAAATTAAATTACAAATCGCTAACAAAAACATGAGTAAAAGAAAAGAAAAACAGTGTGACTCATCAGTGTCATACGTGTACATACTCAGCAAACGTTACTACAGTTAATTAGTCTCTCTTTAACGGCATTTAGATTTATTCGCTTTCTATATCACAAATTGTAGCTAATGAATATAGGCAGATTGCGTCCAATTACGTTCTTAACGGTTCTTAATGGGGTTTATTTGAGGGTGATTAAGGTAAATTGATACTTAACGAGTGATCTGAGTGATTGATTCTGATTCAAAAACGGCTAATGTTTCCTGTGATATAAGCTGTTTATCTTATGGTGGAATATCTCTGGAAATATTTAACGATTTAAGTGAGATAGTTGCTTTTCACGTCGCATTTTATGGGTTCTATTCCTACACAAGACAGACATTGTGTGTCTGTTTGTCAAGAATAATAGGTAATACACGCAAATGTCTGTACGGAACTTATAATATATAATTAAGTATGTATTTACAAAAAACATTGTTTAAGTAAAATAATTACCTATACCAGTTATCTGGTTTCCATAACACAAGCTCTGCTTAGTCTAGGATCAGAGGACAGTGTGTGTTAATGTCCTCGAAAAATATTATTAAGTTTAAAGTTAAGGTAGAAATTAGTGGACTATCTTGATTTAACTCAGTTGATTGGAATTTTCAATTGAAAGACGGACGTCCTGAGACTATTTACCAACCAAATCCCTTGCTCCAACATCAATAATAAGGACTTAGGTCTGCCTCGACTCTAACGACACAACAAAGGTCACTTTTCATTACTTTTATTTGCAAAGCAATCAGTTTGGCTGCGATGTTTACGCCCCTGCAGTAGGCGAAATTGTCCACAAAAGTTAGGGTGCGGTCTCACAAACGTAAAGTAAAAATGCGTGTCGGCTTTCGACTTACGAATAACTGTGTACAAAGGGTCTTCAAATAAAAATAATGAGAATTTTATAAGTGTAAACATTTTTTAAACGAACCTGTCATGTTATCTAAACAGAAAAACAATTATGAAATAAGATAACTGACTTGAAAATGATATTTTTATTTTTTAAGAATAAATCATGAAATTATTTTTTGCCGTCTGATTATAGTCTTAGCAGAGAATGAATTATCAAGAAATAGATTAATCCATGTCTAAGGGATCGTTATCCTAAGGAAACGACCCGAAGAGCAAGTTTAGTTTAAAAATTCTAACAACTAAATATTTTTTTTCTATATTTTAATGCACCACAACCAGGGGATTTTTGCCATTTGTCAGTTAATAAGTATAAAATTCTAGGGCGAAAGCCCTGGGCCGGAGCGGCGGGAGTGCGAGTCACCTCCAGAGATGGCCGCCGGGGACGCTCCGCCCGCGCCGACTGCACCACCGCCCGACCCACCAGCGAACAACACCAATGTAAGTTCACAGAAAACTTACCTACCCTTGATTCTAAGAGAAGCTATTTACTATCAGCACATTTCTGGGGCATTATGACCACATTAGGCATCATTAGTATGCAACTAAGAAACAACCAAGAAGTACAAGAAAGTAACTAAATTTTCCTTCTTTCACCAAACTTTACTGCTCTGACCGTCTGCTTGTTAGAAAATGTGCGTAGGTACTTCCATAATTTTTGTTTTTTTCTGTTATTCAATAGTCGCAGAAGACCAGGTCGATGGTAGTGTCTCTAACACCTCCACGCCAGCGGGAGACCTGGGCAAAGAAGGCAGAGTTCCTGCTGGCTGTGGTGGGATTTGCGGTAGACCTCGGCAATGTGTGGCGCTTCCCTTACATCTGCTATCAAAACGGCGGCGGTAAGTATACTTAAAATACTACTCTGTCTCTTGAACTTTTTCTTTTTTACTGTCAAGGTCTGCGTAGAATGGGACCTGTGAAATCTAAACAAAAATTGGTCTGAAACTTATAGGTCCTTTATGAATCATCATTAGCTTAGGAATGTCCTCTGGACACAGGTCGACCCTTTAGGACGCCATGCACCACAACGAATGCTTGCCTTACACTAGCATCTATTGGCTTCACGACAACTGTCATCAGTCCACCATGACGGGAGACGATCGACGATGTGGAGCCTACTCAGAACCTTTCTTCACCATCAATTATGGGTTCTATGGGAGATGTGATGTGCTCACTGCCTCTTCAATTTGCTAATTTTGATCGTTATGTCGGCGGCTTTGATTTTTTCCGTAATAATGTGCCGCTGATAATAATTTAGCACGATTGGTGATGATTTTGAGTGATGAAAAGCCAGTAAGTATGTCGTTGGAAGTGAACGATATCATCAGAGCATAACACCTTACTAACCCCAGGTGCATTCTTGATTCCGTACTGCGTGATGTTGCTGTTTGGTGGCCTGCCTCTGTTCTTTATGGAGCTGGCGCTGGGTCAGTACCATCGTTGCGGCTGCCTTACACTCTGGAAAAGGATCTGTCCAGCTTTGAAAGGTAAGTGTTCTAATAGAACTATCATTTTCACTCACCTTACATTTTCTTTTACAGTTACATAAAGTTGTTGATATGGTATACCTGGCAGTAATAACAACTAAATACATCTTACCAATTTAATTAATTACACTCTGTAGGTGATTGAAAACTCAACAATCAGTACATCCTATAAAATTGTGGTTCGCGCTGTGGTGCGATATCTGTCTACAAACGTTATTTTTCAAATTTGAGTGCTTCCGTCTCTTGGGTATTGAGTTATCAGCAATATTAAAGACATTCCAGATCTTTCATCGTTCTATTATTATACAAATGTAGCTAGCTGGTAATACTTGTTTACTTTTTACTTTTATTTTATGAAAAAATTTTGTACGTTTTCCAGCAATTTGACTTGTTTTGGAATAATGTGTTTTTATATACCAAAATTTTACCTCGTTAACACCCCATATGTGTGCTGCAGATTGGCGTCACTAATCTACATCCCACATGAGAACTGTCCGCCTATACCTACGATTTCATTAAATTAAACCACAAGAAACCAAGGAACCTGAATAAAGATATTTATTTATTTTTTTAAAAACGCTCATTGAAATCATATGCTGGACTTATGAGATATATTATGCCGATTCACTCGTGATTACGAATGATTTTCATATGGTAGAAACCATAATGGAGCGAATATTCCGACCCACCATTCTAAATGATGTCACCAGACATCGCACTGGAACACGGCAAGTCTGATGGGTGGTCACTAACCTCGGCCGAAGCCTACCACCAGATTATTACCAGTAAACATAATTACCAGTTGATTGTTTGTCACCTGATTTGCACCACCCGGGGACCACGTGTGGGGATTCAGATAAAAGGTGCACTCCTACGGATGAAGGTGACTGAGCCCCCAAAATAACTCTAATAATACCTGGCACCTGCTAAGCGACAATTTAATCACATTTTTGGTCAGTTCCATCAGAAATACCATTATTTATAATTACATTTCATCATTCAGTCACTTAACCTTACAACCCGATCACTTTACACCTTATCCCAGAAAATCACATCACTGGATATAAAACAAATTCGCACATTCGAGTGATAAAACCCTCTGTCCAGATACTGGGCGCCTTATAAATATACAACAGCAATGCTTTTAAGCAAAGACAAATGGTGTGGCGATGTAGGCTGGTTAAAATGTATGAAACTGAGGGTTCTTTCAGCTGACCACTTTTGTATGTGTGCATTGGAATTGACTTTTGATTGAGAGGCAGTTGAATAGTGGTTTAATTGCAATAAAAAGGTTTTTGCTATGGATTCTTTATACTTTATAGAAAGAAATAGACTAAGCCATAGACAACAAAAATGGATTTAATAAAATAGAATCGACTACTGACAAAATATTTTGTGTTAAGATAAAATATATTACGTGACCGGATTACACTTTATTATTAATTAGAAATTTGAAAGTAGTTATTTTTCAATATTTACGAATTGAAGATGGAATGAATTGCATGAATTTGGTCATTTTTTACCGGCATTGACATAGTTATTGAGCGCAGCCTATGAAGGGCATGGCAAACATTTGAGCTCCGGATCACGGTGACTGCTCTACCTAGCATAGGCATCTACGTAGGTTTTCTACACTCTTATGAAAGAATTTAACTCTTAATAAGATGAAATTATGACATTCATTATAGGGCCCCATTGGGCGCCAAACCAACGTTGGCGCCCTAACTGGGGCAAATATAATATAAAATCGTATAATTTAATAGACGTAGTTTGGTTTAAGATGCACGGAAAATATGGGAATATTATTAATTTTTCAAATTTATATAGATAGGTAAGCTAGGTTTTTAAGCCGTGGCCATAGTTACTGGAATAAAAATGTACAAAAATATGTCCATCTGTCACTCCCTAATCATAATCATTCTAAATCCGTACGACATCGTTTTATTATTGACGTGAAAAGGGTAAGAAAATGCAAGCATAATTGGCAATTACTTAGTTTATAAGTAGAAAGAATAGTTATTTATAGAAAGTAGGCTTAAATCGACCAAAATGTCACATCTTTTATAAGTTGAGAATAAAATAGCAACGTGGGAAGGTATATAAAACCTTTGCACACTTCAAATTTTTTATAATTACCGTTTTCACTGTTTCACAAGATGATTAATGATATAATCATAATAATATTCTGGGACATTAACACACAAAGTCCCAAAATAAGATCAAACTAAGATCCCAAACTAAGCAGAGCCTAACACTAACAGATAGATAGCTAGATTTCGGTAGACTATTGTCTTCTTAGTTATCTCCGGCAAACGAAGTTAAAACAACATTATTTTCTTAGTCTTCTTCGTGTCATATTGGCTACGATCAAAGATCCCGATACTTTTAGCGTTCCGTTCTATTAATTTAACCAATTGACAGAGAACTTTTAGTTCCTCGCAAGAGATGAAATGAAAAAACTTTTTGTAATTATAAATGACTGAATTTTCTTTAATTTTGAATTCAAAATTTTGCACCTGTTAAAGGTGTGAAAGTTAAAATGTTAATAATTTGATGCATGATATTTAAATTACAGATGAATTCTTATATCAAATCATGGCTTAGAACTTGTTAAACATTCACAAAATAACGCCGCATTTGGTAAATATCCGCTTACCTAATCTTTTATTTTGCCGTGTAAAAATGAATTGACGTTTGCTAGCCTCACAAAAACTAGAGAATGTAAGGATTCGGTTAATTGTGGTTTTGAAATACTTCATTGGGACACGAGGTTCGTTGGCTCAGCTAGTGTACTTAGAAGTAAGATTATTATATACTAGCTTCCTCCCTGGCTTCGCCCGCATGGTACATGTTGGGGTAAAAAGTAGCCTATGCGATAAGCCAGACCATAATTTATCTCTGTCCTAATTTTCATCAAATTCCGACCAGGTTTTATGTGAAAGAGTAAAAACATTCATACATTCTTCGGTTTCAAACAAAATTTTGCGTCTTTATTATTAGTAGGATTTATGGAAAGACTAACGAGATACTACAATTCTGTATTTCTGAAATAATTTAACAGAATATTGTGTTTTTACAATATTTGAGATAAGAGTTAGGAAGTGAAGATAGTAAGTGATCTTCAACACAACCGATACTTCATAACAAATAACCAAGTTTACTGATATTCCCGGCCGTATATCAACGTTATCTAGTTCAATATCGGAAGATCGCCCTTTCGCACCCTCCGCAAGCGTTTACGACTATATTCACAGATTGATAGCATGTCAAATTATTTTGTATGCCACGGTACAAAAATAGAGGGAGAATATTTTGTATTGAAACATTTAAATTGTTGATTTTAGTCTAATTTGAGTAATTCATGTTATGCATTTAGACGATCTAACAACAGTTTTTATAGTAAACTTCAGAGTTGTTAATTAATTTAGCTTAATTTAGTGTTTGATAAACTAAATTAAGCAGACCTTTTACTACTCTAAAAACTAGGTAACTGATATGCCACTTTTTTCGTAAATTCTAATTTACATTGATACTTAAACTCAAGACAAACAAATAACAACAATTTTGTTCATGCACACAAATACTTGTTTTGAATGAGAATCGAACCCCCAAGCTGCAGTCTGTAGGCTTATTGGCGTAATTAAATAATTTCAGTTGCAGTGCAGTTGCAGTAAAGTTTCAATCAAAACAGCCCATTTCGTATTGTTGTAACTTTGACAACCGCTGTCAGATACGCTCGCGTCAAGTATGCGTCACGCGAGCGCTTTAGCGTGTATGATATTTGCACTTATTACAATCACAAGAATACCCTTTTGCATAAAAAGTCAACTTAATTGCAACGTGATTGCAACCGCACCGCAACTTATTTGGCGCGTCAAGAAATTACGTGAATTAGCCTACTGAATAGCAAATACATACGTACCTAAAGTCAAAATACTATATCAGATATTACTAAAATATATTTAATGTAAACTAACCCAAATAATGCCGTATCAACAAAATCTGTAGCTCAAAATCAAACCTATTCAACAGTTGCACACTTCGATGAGCTATGATTGTGAATCGCGCCATCTCGTAACGTGTAAACTAATTAAAGACGCAAAGCTATATCATTTGATTACTCCAGACGACAGATGGCGGTGATTTGATTTCAACAAGTTACGCCAAGTTTGCGCGGCGAAAATTGACGCGAGCTGCAGATGATTAATTTGATTTTGAACATTTGTAGATTTATTGTAGGATAATAAATTGATGAATTATGTTATTGCTGCCTTTCAACGCTTAAGATCGAAATTTGTTTGATATTTAGGTACTATTGATGTTTGTATTTGTAGGACGTACCAATTGCAGTTGATATTATTGCTAAGCATGATAAAATATCTAATAAGTATAGCATTAGGTATATTATAAGTAATATCGATTTCATTCTGGATTATTGTTTTGGGAGGAATTATACCATTCGAAGTGGCATGTCTTATAACATCTTATTCCTTTGTATCTTTATTCTTTTTCTTCTTGTTTAATAAACTGACTTGATGTTTATTTGTCCTGTTAGAATTGGAGAACGGCTGAACCGATTTGAACCGTGTACACCGTGTACGCCGCGTATAATTTATATTGAAATATTCGTAAAAGACTAAAAAATATTTATGCACGGTACGAAGTTCGCCGGGAGTCTAGTAAATAATTTAAAATGTTGACACGATTTACTGACACTAGCAGATAGCCAATATTGTTAGTAACATTACTGACTAAAGATTTCAATGATCTAAATTAAAAAATACTATTATTAAAAGCGTAAAAGAACCCGGCTGACGATTTCTAAAGCACAAACCAGCTGCTATAAAAATTACCACTAATTCAATGTCTCCAGGCGTAGGCTACGCAATCTGCATGATCGACATCTACATGGGCATGTACTACAATACGATCATCGGCTGGGCGGTGTACTACCTAGTGGCTTCCCTCTCCTCCATCAACTCCGTGCTGCCCTGGACTAGCTGTAACAATGAATGGAACACCCCCCTCTGCAGTCCGGTTACCGCACCACAACTGAATCCCAACGCTTCGACGCCTGCTAAAGAGTTTTTTGAGTTAGTATTGAGAATTTAAGAATATATTTTTACATTTAGAATTGCTAAAACCTCCGCAGTTACTGAAACTTTAGATCTTCAAAAAATACATTTATGGATTAGTAAGGTACTTAATGTTATAGGTGTTATAGGAAGGTTAACTACAAAGAACTTAAGTAATTTTCAATGTATGTATAATAATTTCTTGCTTCAAGAACCCAAGGCAACTTTAAGACTTTAGAAGTTTACTTTAAAAATAGAGCTACTGTGAACTTCTTTTCCAACTCCTACAGGCGCAACGTCCTGGAGCAGCATAGATCTGATGGTTTGAACCACATGGGCCCCATCAAGCCATCACTCGCGCTCTGCGTTTTTGGTGTCTTCGTATTGGTATACTTCTCACTGTGGAAGGGAGTCAGAAGCGCGGGGAAGGTAGGTGGCTATTTTATATTCATTCATTGCAGAGTAGGACGATTTTATGTACCCAGGGTATTTGTAATCTTAATGTAGTTGAGAGATGACACGTGCCTGTCAAATATTTTTACTTACTGAGATAATACCTACATACCTAACAAGTCTAACTTAGAATAAAAACGTTATCAAGTTCCCCAAAGTATATTTTAACTTTGCAAACCTTGAAAATGTCATTTATCTCTTTCTGAAAGGTCGAATGATAACTTTGAGATGACGAAATTGTTCATAGAAATACATACAGTCATATGTATGTCAAGAACATTATTCTGGTTTCAATTTCAAAATCAACATGTTGTATACGTAATACCGCAGTAAAAAATAAAATAACAGAATTATTTTCTTCTTGAACAGTTTTAGATATAATGAAAATAGCAATGAGTAGGTCAAAAATAGAATTAAAAATGTAGCATTTAAATTTTAATTTTTATAATTGTAATTTTTAATTTCTACTTATATAAGGTATGGTTGATGGACACCGATGATAGTGTGACGATAAGTTCTCTGCCTAAGGCCTACTTAGATCAGATGTTTCAGTCTAACATAGATGATCAAACGTGTATAACACCTCGGGTATTACCTATCTTCTGTAAATATAGGTGGTGTGGGTAACTGCACTAGCGCCGTACGTGGTACTTCTGATACTGCTGGCACGAGGCGTCACACTCCCGGGTGCAACCGAGGGTATCCGGTACTACCTCACACCAGAATGGCACAAACTGCAGAACTCTAAGGTTAGGCAATCAATACTAAGTTAACTAACCATTGTTTAGTACTTTAGACATAAATTAATAGTTTGTTCACCTTGGTAGGCAATATTAGGGCAACTTTTTCTTAATTACTATTTTTTCTTGCGTAAATGGCGGCTGTTCACAATGAGCGCAAGATGGCCACCGAAATATAGGGATGTACCCTTTTGTTAATGTAGAGATCGGCGCGCCAACAACTATAATTAGATTCTTTCCCTCATTTTTATGTACGTAATGATTGTAAATAGATAAATCATTACCTCGATGATCTTTTGAAAAGGCCCAATAGGTTGTAATGAGTAGATAAAGTTCTCCGAAGTTGAGGACAAACAAAACCTGCTATCAAATGTTCTATTAGAAGTTTACATTTATTTTTATTCGGCACAAGGCAAAAGTTGTCGCACATAAAACATGAAAAATCCACCAGGGAAATGATATGCCAAAGTAAAATTTTCTTATAGGTATGGATAGACGCAGCGTCTCAGATCTTCTTCTCGCTGGGTCCAGGCTTTGGCACTCTATTAGCTCTCTCCAGCTACAACAAGTTCAACAACAACTGCTATCGTGACGCACTCATTACCTCCTCCATCAACTGCCTCACCAGCTTCCTTGCTGGATTTGTTATATTCTCTGTTCTGGGGTAAGTTTCATATCCTTGCAATTTGTGAAGCGAAAAATATAATCCATTTATTATTCAGTATGAGCTATTCGCTGTCTCTGACTACCAATAAAGCTTCTAGTATAGTAAAACCCGTAACGTAAATAAAAATATGCGTTAATTTTTTTGAGACGCAAGTCTACATAAAAATAGTCAAATTTATTTTCCTACCGTGCAGTGAATAACTGGCCACTACTGAGAAACACTGCCAAAAAACTCAGTAGGCTTTTTCTTTTTTAAATGAAGTACTTATATCTATTACATTTTGTTTGTTTATTGTGTTGAATTAGAACGACTTAATTCCAAGCGTTTTTATCCGTTAGATAGTCTAAAATTTTGTAACACGCTTTCTTACACAACGTAGATGTTTTATTTATTTTAAATTTGTTAATAGTAATTTCCTTAATATTATTTGTAAGTTTATTGTAGAACCGTATACACTGCCCCATAAGAGTTATTGATTTTGTGGACACGAGTATGATGTAACGTCCTTCACTATATAAACCAGTTTTAGAAACCTTCCTCGGGATTTTTTTTCGTTTTTGACCTCATAATGTCCTTTAGACTTAGAAAATGTTTCTTTCGCAAAGTTGTAGTTTCTTGGCGGTTTTTCTACAGTTTTCTGAATGTGATTTAACATCTTCTTGCTCCACTTAAACCTGCTAATCAATAAAGTATTCCTCAGCTACATGGCACATGTACAAAACAAGAGCATAGAAGAAGTGGGTCTCGAAGGTCCAGGCCTTGTATTCATCGTTTATCCGGAGGCTATAGCGACCATGACAGGTTCCGTATTCTGGGCCATCATTTTCTTCCTGATGCTTATCACGTTGGGCTTGGACAGTACTTTTGGAGGTAAGAGTTTGTCTAGCACCTTATAAGTCTTAATCTGTAGTTCCTGGGCTTTTTATCTTACCGGTTGGCAGGTGTCATTCAAATGTCGTAACTGTCATAGACCCGGCTATAATATTGCATAGAGAGTAAGTCGCGTCAGCGTCAATAAGGTTAAGAGAAAATAAATATGGTATAGGGCTGAGGGGTTATTTTCTGATATAGTATATAGCAACCTTCCAAACGTAATTTTACTATACTGTCTGGACTCAAGAATAAAAGGGCTGAGTCACCTTCGTCCTTGGGTGTAAACCTTTAATTGAATCCTCACACGTAGTCCCCGGGTGGTTCAAATCAGGTGACAATCAACCGGTGGTAGGCGTCGGCTGACACCATGAGACCATGCAGAGAGGGTGGGTCAGAATTGTTGCCCCTTTAAGGTTTCTAACCGTAAGGAGGCTCATTCCACTGCCACCTTCTCACCGATATCATTCGTAATCACGAGTGAATCGGTACACTGGGTTGGCGCGTTCCATCGTAGACTACATCATTGCTTAACATCAGGCAAGTTGTAGTCAAGCGCCAGCCTATCGAAGAATAAAAAAATAAATATATTCTATGTAGGTCTAGAAGCAGTGACGACGGCGCTCTGCGACGAGTACCCTCGAGTGTTGGGGCGACATCGCGAAATCTTTGTTGCTTTTCTGCTACTGTTCATCTACATCTGCGCATTACCTACTACTACCTACGTGAGTATACTTAGTATAAAGCAAAAATATGTGTACTTAAAGTGTAGGTACACAGTATACACTTGCTACTTATTTATTTTACATTTCAAAAATCTGTGATCCCTACTGAGCACTCTTAGAGTGTTCCACCTGTTCGTCTTAACGCTGTTCCGTTGGATAGAGTGGACCAATTTAAATACTTAGGGCATATAGTCACCGCTGGTGCACCGATTGCTTCCACGCAACTATGCGTAAGAGGTGCGCGTCCCTGGTGCGCAGAGTCAGAGCCAGCTCCAATGCCGTCCTGGCGATGATTGCAGATTGTGTGGACTGCCACTATATCCGGCACTGTTGTGGCAGACATGTCATATACAGTGCTGGGTAGAGTGACGGTCATTTATATATCATATGCATTTTATTTATTTTTTTCACTATTAATTTTTTAATTGTATGGGTTCAATGTTACCAGAATTAAATGAATGCTTGCTGCACTTGCACTTGCTGTCCTTGCTTGCGTTTTACCTTAAGGCATCCTTTTACGGCATAATGGTTTTGGATTTTCATCCTTTAAAAGAGGCCTATGATCATCTAGACTGAAATAGGTATTTTATTATTACAATACAAAATTCCATATTTTTATACATTGTATCTTAAGAAAATTCATAGACAAAGATGTCAAACTCGTCTTTAGCCAATATTAAATGAGATATGTAAGAAAATAGCTGGGTGCGCTGAGTCAGCACAAAATGTTATTGCTTTATGATACGTTCGCTTTCATGATCGAACAAAATGTATGGAACACTGTGCACACACAAGGTCAAATAAGTATCGAACAAGTTAAGTCCTTAAACTTTTATGAATTAAAAATCTCATTTAATTTCTTAAAAAAGCATAACATTATTATTATACTTACGAGTCCACTACTATGACAGCTACTACTTACTACGAATCAGCGTAGGTAACCGCGATCTCAGCAGGGCGGCCGGTAAGAACTGGATGAGAAAAGCCGCGGATCGTGCTCGATGGCGCACTTTAGGAGAGGCCTATGTCCAGCAGTAGAATAGGCTGATGATGATGATGATGAACCGCGTTACATGTGACTTCAATACAATGAATTATTACTGATAGAAGATACTAAGACTGCTACGAATACTACAAAGTTACGAATAACAAAGATGCTTTACATTAATACGAGTTACTACGATACTATGACAGCGTAGGAGTGAATTACTACGACGCTACAAATGTCCAAAGAATCTATAATCTCTAAACAATTGCAACGAAACTACGACTCCTACGAATAGACGCTACGAATGACAAAAACGCTACGAAGTAAGAATACGAGTTACTACGAAACTAGTACTGCTACGAACTACTACAATGCTACGATTTACTACGAGGCGACGCTACGAAATAATACTAATACAACAATATTCAGCGAAGATAACCGCGTTACACGTGACTTCAATAAAATGAATTACTTACTACCGATACGAAGATAGAAGATACTTAGACCGCTACGAATACTACGAAGTTACGAGTAACACAGATGCTTTACATTACTACGAGTTACTACGAAATTATTACAGCGTAGTACTGAATTACTACGACGCTACGAAGGTCCAAAGAAGCTACAATCTATAAACAATCGCAACGAAACCACGACTGCTACGAATAGACGCTACGAATGACAAAATCGCTACGTAGTAAAAATTGGTTGCCTGTAAAGTCGGTATACGGGCGAAAGTTTTACGTGACAACGACTTTGAGTGGTAAAATAATTTGAATGTGAATATTCATTCGTATAGTAGGAAGAAGGCGCGTGCCTTTCACTTTTTATGTCTGTCTCTCTCGCTCTTAGGCGGGCTAACCATGCCCGAGTGGAAGGGACGCGTGCCTCTCACTCGCTCTCATTGTGAGCGCATAACGTGAGCGGAGCGTAACGCAATTTCTTGAAGTGTCACCCGGCAAACCAATTTATAAGACGTTGTCACGTCAAAAATACGAGTTACTACAAAACTAGTACTGCTACGACCTACTACAATGCTACGATTTACTACGAGGCGACGCTACGAAATATTACAAATACAACACTATTCAACTCTGATGTATTACAAACGAACGACTCACGACGATGATGCGTGATAAATAAACTGTACTTAAAATACTAGACCAAAGTTGCACTAGTGTATAAACACCGATCCCTCACCCGTCTCTCCAGCAGATACTCAATAAATTACACGAGCACGTTATCGCGTTGTTGCATAATTCATTTCCATCATTTAGAGCAATGACTCGCCTCGTCCAGTCAGAGATATAGTTTGTTTGTTTTTATTTTCTTTGAACTTTGGCAAGTTTACTGGCATTCATTCCTGTGTTACCCGAAAGTATAGGCAGAGGTGAATATTATACATGTTTCACTGGCTACGTTAAGATCCTACGTAATAAGCGAGCCTACTGCTGTTAGCATTTAGAAACGTCTTTTTTCTCGACCCGAGATTTGATTTTATATAAACCTTACACACCATAGATCCTTCGTCAGTTCGAGATTCGTTAATAAGTAAGGGAGAATATATTGACTTTTGAATTTTTCGATAATCCTAGGGTCCAGTGCTGCTCTAACCTCGAAGTCCCGGATTCGATTCCTGTTCCTACCTTTCTAAACTAGATACTTAGAGAATCGTTGTTGAAGGTCGAAATTCAAAATTATGCCTGATGAACAGCAAAAGACATTATTACGTTAGTAATAGCCGGCGAAAAATGGGTTAATATTGACCTCTGCCTACACTTTCAAGTAATACCGATGTGACGCTATCACGCTTTGTAATCCTAGGGTGGAGTATACCTGGTGGATCTATTGAACGTGTATGGTCCTGGGCTGGCTATTTTGTTTGTGGTGTTCGCTGAAGCGGCAGGTGTGTGCTGGGTGTACGGAGTCGACAAGTTTTCTGAGGATGTGAAGAGTATGCTGGGACATTCTCCTGGATGGTTCTGGAGAGCTTGCTGGTCTTATATCAGGTGAGATAAGCAATAATTTATTTGAATGTTATCATTAAAGTTCTGTTAACAGAATTTTCCGCTGCTTAATATCGGTGAAGGAAAACATTGTGAGGAAACCGGCATGTCTAAGAACTAATCATTCGAGGACATGTGATATCTACCAACCCGCACTTGACCAGCGTGTGTGGATTAAGGCCTAAACTCTCTCAACTCATAAGATAGTTAAGAGAAGACCCGCAGTGGGACACTAAAAAAAGGGTTGCAGTGACTGATTGAAGTGTATCTGTGTATATTATGAAACAAAATTGTATTTCTGTTGTCCGAATAAAAGCTGTATTATTATTATTGTTTATTATATTAAATTTCAGTAGGGATTCGGACGTAAACTTTAATATGCGAAACCTTTGAGTATTTAAAAGAGCGACAGGCATACTTGCCGCGTAAAAGTAGGTATGTATTTTAATTAAATATCTAGGCTCATGGTACCCTTCATTGATACCAACCTTTGTATCAACGCAGCCAACTTTCGACATTCACAAAGATCTCTATTCTAAAAGTATCTATGTATTTTAGTTAAATATCTAGGTTCATGGTACCCTTTATTGATACCAACCTTAGTATCAACGCAGCCAACTTTCTGAAGACATTCACAAAGATCTATTCAGAAGAATTCGTTGCTTATTTTACGATGTTGCAAACTTGTAGATTGAAGATTTAAGAACCATCAATATTGAGTTATCAAATGATACAAACAGGTACTTTCTTACATACAAATGTGAAAGTGATTTTGTAATATAAATAGCCTTGTCACATATCAAACAGCTTATAAACACATCGCACGGTGTGACACTCTCTCGCACCTCCACTGTCGACTTATGTCGCCACGAATCAATGAACAAGATTTAAGGGTACAAAATTAATGGTATCTAAATTCTATTTTGTGTCATTTAATTTTGTTTTTTCATGTAAATTTAAAGCAAACAGGAATAATACGCGTCTCAGAGGTGATGCGACATTAGATGATTTAATTTTTAAAAGCTAATATCTAATAGAAATAAAACTATTTTATAACGGATTATATCGCTGTTTATTTTAGATTTTAAATCCCCACGTTTCAAAGTCTTTTAAGACTTCATGGTCACGGGTGGACGGAGGTATTTGAGCAAAATCAACTCAGAATTCAAGACACAGCGAGCTCAGTTTGCTTAAATCGGAACGCAACTTAAATAATACAACTTACTAGCTGCCCCAGCGTATATCGTACCGCGTATTACTAATTTCGCTATTAAAAAATAGGAGTTGGTGATAGAAAGGTGAAAATTTAGGGTTGTATGTATTTTTTAATGAAACATTATAAAAAATAAATAAAAAATAATTGCCAAACAATAAAAAATACAATAATACTTAGGGGTATGAAAAATAGATAGTAGCCGATTCTCAGACCTACTGAATATGCATATAAAATTTCATAAAAATCGGTTAAGCCGTTTCGGAGGAGTATGGTAACTAACACTGTGACACGAGAATTTTATATAATAATATTAGAAGGAACAATATAATGTTTGTAGATATCAGTAATTTTAAGAAAATACTAATATCTATTTATTTTTTCTTCTTATTTAAAACTATCATGTGTAGACTTCGACGAGTAGTTTTCGACGAATACATAGTTACAGCATACATACTAACATTTTATTTATCCCCACAGCCCAGTGTTCCTCCTAGTGCTGTTCATATTCTCAGTACTAGCACACGAGGAGATGCTCGGGGGCGACTACACGTACCCGGCATGGTCTATCACCGTGGGGTGGGTGATGACCGGCACTACTGTGTCTTGCATCCCCCTGTACATCATCTACAAGTTCTTGAGGACACCTGGGAGTTTCACTCACGTGAGTTGTGTATTATTATTATTATCATAATATGAAATAAATACCCGCAGCGTCTGTTTTTTGCAGTGATCTCAAAATGTACTAAACGAATTTTCGTGCAGACAAAAAAGACAAGCGACAGATAGGTTCAAGAGATAAGTTTTTATGTATCAATTATGTCTGCTTACCAGCAAAAAGTAGTAAGTTCTTCGCGGGTAGTTCTAAAAAAAAGTTTAGACAAATGTTTCGGTACATGATTTATATAACGGTACTGTAAACACATACTGGAGCAGCGGTGGCGCAGTGATACGGGCCTCGCCTTAGAAATATAAGGTCGCGGGTTCGAATCCAAGTCGTGCCCACACATCTTTGTGTGAATCGTTTCATCGCCGCTGCTCAATATCGGTGAAGGAAAGCATCGTGAGGAAACCGGCATGTCTAAGAACTAACCATTCGAGGACATGTGACATCCACCAACTCGCCCTTGGCCAGCGTGTTTGGATTAAGGCCTAAACTCTCCCAACTAGTAAGATAGCTGAGAGAAGACCCGTGCCCAGCAGTGGGACACTAAAAAGGGTTGAAGTGAAACACATACTATGCATATGTCACTTATAGTGTTTAGTGACTTTAAATAGGTATACTTGTAAAGAAGATTGTTTAAAAGATCCTACTGACGATTTTTCACCAACATATCTATTATTTTATACAGCGTATCATGACCATAAAGCGACCAGAAGTGACTTCGATACCGCCATCAGACTCTACGCTTTGTAGCCTGTGACCTAACCATCACAACACAACACCATTGCAGAGGAAACCAGCCATAGAATGGCTTGTTTGAATTATACTATTCATATAATGTTAACTCAATGTCATTTATCATCATATTTAAACATTGTGCATTCATATAATTATTTATGTAACTATAACTTAATATAGATTGTAGAAATGTTTTTAAAGTGTAATAAAGCAATTTTACAGAACTAATTAAAACTTAGCTCCGGTATGAATGTACATATTTAGCTGACAAATTTAAATTTATCTAGTCGGTGTTGTGGTAGTAATTCTTTAATGAAATATCAATGTTAGGAAGTTAATGTACTGGTTAAATTAATATTATATAATATTTGTACGTAAGTATGTTAAGGATAGTTTTACACTATATGTTGACGCTAACTTATATTAAATCACTTTGAATTATACAATAGTATCATACAAAAATTCATATAAAATTATAGACATTTTCCTATACGTACTTAACGACAATGCAAGAAAATTAAATATTTCTGATCTCAAATTAAAATAAATTTAAAGTACTTATATACTTACAGTATAATGAATTTTGTTCTTACTGTAGAAATAGTTATAATAAAAACTAAACATGTTATCCATGCATATTATAATCCTATACTATATTTTAAGTTATATACTGAACATATTATTATAGACATAATAAATAACGTGTATAAATACACTAGTATTGTTGCTGGGCAGACTATAATATATCTGAGCGAATGTAAAAATGTTTGTGCCAACTAAGTACATAATGTTTGCAGATGGTACAAAATTTTTACACGTGTTTTGGTGTTTAGATCTAGATGTGTACATACATATATTATATTCAAATAGTCAAACTATACTGTAAATAGTTTGTATTTCTCTCAATATATACAAATTACATATTTCTGCATTCCTGGGCAATGAGTGTGGAAATAGTGTCACTATGTCTAAATATTATAATTTATATTATACTCATATAAAATACTACCTACATATTATATATCATACATGATAAGGTGTATATAAAGGTGTAATCTTGAAGTTCTATGGGATCATATATCTAGTATTTTCAGTAAGTATACAACAATTTAGATGCTAATTTAATCCAATTATGTAATAAGTATATAATGTTTGATTAACTCACGTAAGTAACAGTCTTACCAACCAAAATCAATAGAAAGGCGAGAATCTTTGATAGCGAAAAAAATATTGTTTCTTTTCAGCTTGATAAACACACTAGGTATTGTTGTGTTGTGGCACGTGTAGGTGTAGCGAGTCAGACGCACAATATAATATAGCATAAAACCATACCATAAATTTAATATACCATAGGCGGCAAACACTACTGTGTTCTCACAATTGCTATGATTCTGGCATATATTTAATCTAAATTCTACTTTTAGCTAAAATAATATTAGACTTGATTACTTACTAAATTTAAGTTAGTTGTAGACGTAAGAATTAATATAATGCTATATGAGCAAGTCAACACTTCAATATATGTATCTATGTATGTTTAAAACTTGAAAAATAACTTAATTACCCATATCATAAGTATATTACAGAAAAAATATTCTATTTAAAGATTTTTTTGGTCATCTAAATGTAGTAAGTATTACTCTAAATCTAAATTTGTAGTTAGTTATATTTATTAATATAATATCATTGTATAAGATATATCTTTAAAGATCAAATATCAATATTTAGGCAAACGTTATGTATGTACCAGATATAATATATTATGCTTAACTTTTAAACTACTATTCGGTGGTAAATAGTTAAACCAATAATTGTTTTCTAGCATTGTATTCACTTAGTGATATAGATAAATATTATTCATACATATTTAACTAAATGTACTACTTCGAATAATAAATGTTAAATGTTTTTGTATAAAAATATAAAATGTTTATATACCCACATAAAATTTTACAAATTATATAATTTGTTATTTTATTTAAACAATACTAATATTATAGTTATATTATTTTGTTTTTATTGTTATTATACGAGTATAATGTGTGTAGTGACGTGTAGTGTTGAACTTTCTAATGGTGTGTAGTCATTATAATCGATGGTTGTGTGAGTGTCTAGGGTAATAAACGGCAAATGTTTAGTTTGGGCTTGTGTCAGCCATCACAAGTTCATCTAGTCATCTGCTTTACCAACAATATTGTTTTATTTACCTACGCATACATATAAAAAGGTGACTGGTAATTAGTGTAAAATACCATGTGATAGAGTTCATGATTACAAAATTTTTCAAATAAACTTTTTTAGGAGCAAATCTTTTTAATAAAATTGTCTATTTAAGCCGCGCAGAAAAGACTACGATTCTCAACAAAAGGCGTTAGGCCCCTCGTCCTCGTCCCTCCCTATTCTATACTCAAATATCGTCATCTCTACCCAGCAGTTCAAAATTAAATAATAATAAGTTGCCCTAAATAAGTTTATTTAAGAGAGTTGTTTGTATCATGGGCACTAAAAATTGGTAAGGTATTTTACACTTATTACCAAACACCCTTAATAACCCAGTGTTTGTTGGTACACACGGCTACACATAAAGCTATACGTTTCTAGTATAAGCTGACCTCTCGTTGTATGGAAATCCTATACAATGCGAGATCAGCTTATACTGGAAATGTATAGCTTGGTGTGTAGTTGTGTGTACATATTTTTGGCAGCTCCCTGTGCTTAATAACGAAACTAATTTACGTAAAAGGTAGGTAGGTAATTTAATTCGAAGGCAGTATCTTAAAGTAACGTGAAGTTTTACTGTTTCTGTTGCAACAATGTAAATGTAAAGTGTTATTTTCGTATAAATATGAGTAGCTAAACACTCATTGCGGCTTCCGCTTTTTTTGCTGATGACCGTACTTTTTCGGTGAAACGTCCGAGGACGGTCGAACCGTGCGGCTTCCGCACAATAGTCTGATATGTCTACTTTTGATTCAAAGCACAGCGCCATCTACCAACCGTTCAGTGAACAAACTTGCACTATGGTAGATGGGATAAAAATATGTCCGACTTTAGATTCATCTCGCGTTTAGGGCAAACAGCGTTTTAGGCAAATTTCATAAGTAGGTATAACGCCTTCATTAGTATTTTTGGGAGCTGAGTCACCTTAGTCCGTGGGTGTAAACCTTTAATTTAATCTCCACACTTGATCCCCGGGTGGTGCAAATCAGGTGACAATCAACTGGTGGTAGGCTTCGGCCGTGGTCAGTAACCACCTACTAGACAAAGCCATACTGCCAAGCAGCCTTGCCGTATTCCGGTGCGATGTCTGGTGACTCCATGCAGTGAGGGTAGGTCGGAATTGTTGTATCGTACATAAGATGCTCGAGAGTGAGGGGTCCTGGGAGGCGGTGGCCTCTTTCTGCGACTCAGTTATGTCACAGAAGGAGGCGGCGGAGCGGGCGAGGGAGGACGATGTCCTCTCCGCCCCGTGCCGCAGGAGACGGAAAGGCAGGAGGCAGCGGGCCCTCGCCCGCTGATCCACCCCACCTCGATGTGACCAGCGGGGAGTTGAATTGAGGAATTCGCTCTCTGCATTGCACCGGTCCGCCGTCGAAGAGTCCCAGAAACTCTCCTGGGACGTAACAACACGTAGGAGCCTGCTTCGGCGGGCTCCCACTGGCGGGTTCGCGGTTGTGTCTTTATGGATCCCGTGTTCCCGCCGAGCGTGGATGCTGGAGTCGGTGGAGTTTAGTGGGTAGGGCCCTGCGCAGGTCGCCTTCGGCCTGCGTTTAAGGGGTGGCTGCGGCCTTAAACGAGTCCTACATAACCCCGCCTCGTCCTCTGAAATAAGGCGGGGTATGCGTCATGCATACTCCATCGTAAAAAAAAAAAGTCAAGAGCCAGCCTATCGGAGAATTAAAAAAAAGAAACTCGATCAAAAGGATTTCAATCAATCTGTATAGATACCTTCCTCCATTTATCTCTACAGCGCAGCGTTCAATCGGGACTCAGACGTATCCTAAGACCGAGCCTTGCCATTCACCGGGCTCAACTGTCTATTGAAACAGAACGAGGCTGCGATGATTACGGAAAATAAATTGGACTATTTTTATATAAACTCGCATCTCAAAAAAATTACAGCATTTTTTTCATTCATTTATTCAATAAACCCCGTATTCTTAAACGTCTTATAAGCTCACTATAGCTAAAATAGGTTTGTAATTAGTATCTTTGTCATCTTGTCATTTATAGGTATTAGTAAGAAAGAGACAAAGTCAATTTTAACTAAAGAGTCTTAAAGATTTTAATGAATAAGGCCGTTAAAGTGTATGAATTTTACAGAGAACTCAAATCAAAAGATTCTTCTAAAAGCCCTGTGATAATCTCCAAATGTTGAGCAACACAGACCACCGCACCGCCTGCGCACCGCGCTACATCTCCAAACTGTTCAAAATATTACTTATTCTCGGCATACGAACTATTTTCACAAAGTTGTAAAGTTGAGTTGTTGAGTTTGAATACCTCCTTATATTTATGACATTTTAACTGTCAAAAGTAACAACCAATAAAAATCGCGATGAATCTATGAAGCGACCAAAATCAACATATTAAAATCAAAAGTGACTACATTAAAAATGAAATCGCAAAGTGAAGATGTTATTTACACCGAAGCTTTGTAGAAAGCTCCGTACAATTTATGTATGGCGAGCAAGAGCGTAAACTTCGATGTAACTTGTGTGAGTAACGAAAGCCACTAGAAATACGTAGAGTAACCGAGTCAAATTAAATATTACCAAGGCTAATCCATGTGTCCTGTTTCAATTGTGGAGTAAGACTGTTTCGGTTGCAGTGTTGAACCTTATTCTTACAGAATGCCCGCTATATACATATTTAATTTATCTATAATATGTAGGTATATATTTACAAAAAAATATGTATGTAAGTATTATATCCATTCCTAGTACATAACACAAGCAAATGTAATTGCTTAATTTGGGGCTAGATGGCGCTGTGTGTGTGTGTGTGTGTGTGTGTGTGTGTGTGTGTGTGTGTGTGTGTGTGTGTGTGTGTGTGTGTGTGTGTGTGTGTGTGTGTGTGTGTGTGTGTGTGTGTGAAAATATTATTATTATTATTGTTATTTACAGTCGGGGTTGATGCACCACCTCCAAATTAAGCTTATTAGGCAACAACACTAGATAGTACCTACTATATTAGTGTTTTAGTAATTCTTGTCACCCAGTACATTTTTCTGATTACCTACATTAGTTCTGTGAGTTAAAAATTCCTCTTCTTCTGCTGCCATGCCCTAACGGGCGTCGGTGGCTACCTTTGCAAAGTTTCTTTCCTTGGCCAGTCTAACGAAGGTGGCTGCGTCTTTGATGTTTGTCCAGTTCTTGTTATCCAGCCTGTTCATCCTCCTTCTTCCCCTTCCCTGTTAAATATAATCGAAAAAAATACCGCATTGGTCCTAGGATAGAACACGTAGAATAGCCGCGAAAGGTGCCTACTGGTCATGGGGTGCTGAAATGAGAGAAGAGCACCCAAGGCATTGGAGCTTACTTTAGGATTAGGTACAAGGGCTCCTGCTGAATAAGCTAAACTGATACTAAATCTCGCACCACCCTGTTTTACTAGTATAAGTGTTAAATAGCAAAACTTATGCTAGTAGCTGGTCAATAGAATTATTTATTTCCAGAACCATTTTTAAAGGTAGTTGTAAAGCCCGGAATTAAGTGGAGACAAAATTATAAAAGTACTTAGACAATTGCATGGAAGGCATCCCAGTAGCACTAGCGGCTCTGGTAAATAATAGTTGTTTTTAGAAAGAAACTAGCTAGGAAAGGACACTATATCTTCTGATATATCCCAGCACGTCTTGCGGAACAAGCACCAAAGAGCGTCTGTTTAAAAAGGCCAGTAGTGTTGCAGCGCCTTTGACGTCATAATATAATGTTGTTTGTAGCGGCGATGCTATCCCTATTATCTATTTAGGAACTCACCATACACTTCCGCCACTGTTAATACTGTACACCAGAATCATCAGCGGCTCGCATATATAGGCTTAGTATGGAACCTGGCCAAGTCTTGGGACACCTAAACTGTCTCGTCCATATCTAAATGTACCTCTATGAAGTGCTATGAATTAGGTCTTCACTATAATTTGGGGGACGTTGACCGCAATGCTAATGTCTTTAGCTGATTGTGGTTGATCATAAGTGGCGCTGAGCGCCCCACTTACTACTAGGTCCACCTTCAGAACTTGTACGATACTTCATTGGAAACCTTCGCAAAATGGCTGAGCTGCAACGGCGAGGTATGGGGCGTGGGGCCCACGGCGGTGTTCGCGAGCGCCGCCGCCCTCTTTCTCTACAATGAAATGGAAGCTACGCTGTTCATACCAGGAGACCAGGCCCAGGTGTCATTGCCGGAGAAGACACTTATTGTTAGTATCTAACAACACCTGTTTTTTTTTCAATTCATACCCTATCTCCTAGTTTATTAATACAAAGCTACTCAAAAGACTAGCTAAAGAATTTGGAAGGGTCCTTAGATATTTGGAGTCGTTCAATTAAGAAGGGCCTTGTCCAGAAACAGCAGGATAGATATTGATAGACCACAGTCATTATTAATGTTATATTTGGTTTCAGTCAACAATGATGTTTGGTATGCTGGCTCTGATGATCCACCTATGGGTTTGCACCACGCGATTTTTCCAGTATTACTTGGACACTATTATCAAAGACGTAAGGAAGCCTATAAACATTAACCTCTTGTAACTTCATCATAATAGACATAAAATACACCCTTCAAGCAAGGGGGCGTCCATAAATTACGTGAGGTGTTTTTTTTTTTAATTTTTGCTCCTCCCTCCCCCCCCCCCTGGTGAGATGTCGTGAGATTTTATTCAACCCCCTCCCCCATTCCCCAATGTCACGTGAGATTTTTCAAAATGTTAGTTTCTTACGTAAACGCGTTGGATTGTTATTCTAAAAAGAAAAAACAAATTTGCTTCGTGCTTTTAATGCCACAATAGTATTTTTTTTTCTGTTTCAATCAGAAAAAAAATTGCGTGATATTTGCCGAGACCCCCTCCCCCCCTTAAACACCTCACTTAATTTATGGACGCCCCCTAATGTTTTCTAAAACTCAATCTTTTCCAGAGTCCCAATGTGCTTTTAGAGATGACAACAGCTGGTCTGTTGGGCTCGTCCAACGACGTTCCCTTGGGCCCTCTCACCAGGTTCCTCCGGCAGCAGCAGCCTCAGATCCACATCACAGTCTGTTGGTTCCTCTCCCTTTGCTACGCTGACTACGTGAGGAAGAACTACTGTCATAGCTTCAACATGCCATATTTGGAACAGTGGTTGGTAATACAACCTTTTGAAATGTGTTTTTATTTTTATTTTGTAGATTCATACCAAGATTTGTAGTTTAGTTTTTCTAACAACACGTTTAGCGATCTCAAGACTCCACGTGACTCAGCTGCTAACAATACAATGTATGAACTCCTAATTGCTACTTAACTTCTCATTTTTCTTCTAATTAGCTCAGAGTTTGTCATATTGTTTCTCCTGTTTATGGTTTCGGTCCATTTTAGCTTAATTAGTTTGGACACACAAAATTCTGAGGCAAACCAATCTGAGTCATCATGGGTGTCACGCAAAAAAGTGTATGAAATAGAGTGGCTGTTTTCTTTTATAGGAACGCTACATGGAAAACCATCCCTAGCTAACGAAAGGTAAATTCCTTCATAATGGCGCTTATTATTTTGTAACTACTCTCAGAATATTGCCACAATGCTAAGAGTAGGTATTATTGGTATTCTCATTGAGGGATAGACGAGGGAAGCGAAAAAAGATGTGAGGAAACGACTAAATTTCATTTTTAAACCATCTTGTAAATTGGACACATATTTTTTCTTATTTTACCCAATTGTAGAATAAAGGCGATATATTGAGCCTAATCGTCGCGTGACATCATGTTCACATTGTAGTTATAAGTGACTAGCGGACCCCGCAGACGTCGTCCTGCCCGGTAAAACAGTACCACCTACCGAGTCCGAAAATATATTACGACCGATTCTCAGACCTATCGAATATAGATAATATTAAGATTATATAAGATTCCATAAAAATCGGTCAAGCCGTTTTCGAGGAAGTTAATTTTTTTTAAAATTTCTCTGCGTAAGAACCACCCTCGTACTTCAAAGAATATTCTAAAAAAAGAATTAGCGAAATCTGTCCAGCTGTTCACGCGTGATGGCGTGACCAAGGGAAATAGGAATTCATTTTTATATTTTAAGTGATTAAGACGTAAAATTACTCTCACTCCTTAACGTTAATGCGATTTGTCTGTTTTTTTTATTAATTCGTAAAAGCAAAAAAATATGTGTAAGCAAAAATATGTATCCAATGTTTTTTAATGATCTACAAAACGCACTTAGCAGTCTGGAATCATGCTGTCTGATTTCGGACAATCTCACTTCAACTCCCGTTCATCACCATCAATGAGAAGACACACAATCTTAAAAGGCAACCTCTTTTGATAATGATAATTTGTATTCAGGAGCTGTTTTTGTATTTGGTGGCAGGCAAACAGAATTGCACGATCGCGTAACACGGTCAGCTCACCAGGCGTTGGAGAAGGCACACCAATTCGTCGGCTCCGTTCACCAGCGGCTACGTGGCTTCGGCAGCCCAACGTTAGCGTCGGGAACTGAACAACCTCTAACGTAACACATATATTATGTTGCTTGTTGAAAATAATTAGATTTTCGTACAAAACCATTTCATTCAAGTAACTATAGTACCAAGTAGTTACCTGTAGTGGTAACAGCTATAGGCCGACCGTTTAACTCGCGTATCGCCTATCGCCAAGATTCTGACTCCTCAAGCTGCACAGACAGTGATGATGATTCAAGCGTTATGGATATTAGTGACGAATAGTCCTACATTACTTTTATCTATGGTTTAATAGTTCTTTAAGAGATTTAATTAATGTTTTATGACTTTGTACCTCAGATGGCGATACGCTAGTTAAACGGTCGGCCTATAATGGTTTCATTCCTAGACCAATTCGATAGCTACTGACTGTATCGTTATCGTAGAAAAGGGCGTTAGTGTGCGGATTCACATCCTGCGGTGGATCAAAGTGTTGTGACACTTGTGACTTTTTTAACTTATCTATCCACAGTCAGGGAATTGAATGTGCCATCCCTATGCCTCGGAAAATGCGTTGTGCATTTGGCCTTGCGCTCTTTCTACTACAGGTCGTACCGGATTATCTGTCTCACCGGACTCTGAAGGTGAAGGGAATAGTGCATTTTCAGCTCACATTAGTGCACATATCATGGTGATTTTGAAGTGTTGCTAAGGAGAAAAGAACTAAACGTTATTTAGCTATAATAGGTGTCTTGTAAGGATTAACAAGCTGAAGTGGTAATGAGCTGGCCATATCTGTCAAAGAACTGGTAATCGCTGGGGTAAGTGAGTTCTCGAGTGGAGACCGCGTGTTTTCAAACGTAGTGTAGGACGAACTACAGTTAGGTGGAGTGACGATCTGCGAAAGATAGCTGGCAGATGCGACTAGACGAGGACAGGGTGAAATGGCGCGGGAGTGACCTATGTCCAGCATTGGACTGCTGGGTTAATGACGAGTGGTAAATGGAAATATCGCTTATCCTTATTTGAAAATCTCGAGTGATGTACCTTCACTTACCTTGACCAAAATGGTGAAGCCATGTGGTTATGTAGCATGTCTATCTGTAGTCACCAGACTCTGGTAGGGAAACGTTGTTCTAGAGTGAGAGCTCGTCCCCGAAACATTCGTCGGTCAATGTCGGACGAGCCGCTGTCACGTTTGGAGAAGAACGAAATACTACAACTGCTGAACAGTCGTCAAAAGAGCTCAGTGTCCGTCTCCTCGGTCAGTCGAGCGAAACAACTGTTGACGCGATTGAGAGACTCAGAAATTATATCCAGGTCAGAATTACAATTTTCCTTATTTTTAGCCCCAAAAATAACAAAAAAGAAACGAATTATAAATGGCGGCTCTAATCATTCCCTCTTTCTCGCAATTTATTGAGAAGGAAGGAGGAAGAGTTGATGGATGCCGACGATGCTGCTGCGGAGGTTGCGCTGCTGTTCATTGTCGAAGGTCACCAGTGTGGAGGTGACTGCAGGATCGGGTGGTAGTGACCCTGCAGTATAAGGGAAGATCTTCCGACCGGGCGAGGTGTGATGCCCGGCGACCGCGGTTCTCCTCCCCAACTTTTTTTTTTTGCTGAACCCAATTAGCCGGAAGGGCCTCCGAGGACGGTCGAACCGATGCCTCCACAATTGTTCTTGTTGAAAAGTTGTATATATGCTAGTCGTCGGCGACACATTGCTTGTGCGATTCAGGATTGCTGTGTGTTAGGTATGTTACGCCACACTGTCTTTAGTCACACACGGCAGTAGATAAATACATCACATAACAAAATAATGTTCTATTTGAACTATGTAGGTATTCAGTATTAGGCGTTAAGTTTTATACGTTCTAGGAAAGTAGCAACCCGCTGCTGTAGAGTCTAATTACTTAGCACTTGGTTCTCTTTGTAAATAGGTACATATCTTGCTTATTTATTTTAAAACAACCAAGGTCTTTAATAAAAATGTCGTCTATCTGACTACTTACCTTGTTTTCCTGGTTGTCCAAACTGTCATTACAACTGTAAGCCGCCATTTTGAATTCGTTACTTTATTAGCGCGGGTTATTTTTTTGTATACACAGCTACATAATAATATCAAGCTACACTTACCAGTAAAAGCTGATCTCGCAATGTATTGGATTTCCATACAACGAGAGGTCAGCTGGATACTGGTCATACAGGATTTGTACCTACAGCTTGACGTGTAGCCATGTACATACCTACAAGTTGTTTACCATCTAAATCACGTCAGGGTTTTTTAAATGTGTAATTTAATGTTATTCACAAAATATATAATTTAGGAAACAAGATGCCCCTGCTCTCCTGTACAGAACCCGTGCTCTGATGGCCCTCACACCACCGGCAAAGAAAAGAGCCCTTAATGACTGCCCTTGGAGACATATAGAGCAGCTACCGTTAGATTAACTTGTTATCTAAAATAAATTTTACTCAATATTTGGCCTTTTAATTGGAAACCATGGGTACTATTGGGATAATTTTTGACGTGACAACGTCTTAAATTAGGTTGCGGCTGGGAGGCACTTATGAAAAAGTGTAACGCTCGGTAACGTTACGATGAGTCACCGAACGAGAGAGAGGCCCGCCGAATGCCTTGCGTCTCTCTCCCACTCAACTATGTTTCATCCTTCTTCCTACTATACGAATGAATATTCACATTAAAATTATTTTACCACTCAAAGTCGTTGTCACGTAAAACTTTCGCCCGTATACCGAATTTACAGGCAACCAATTTTTTCCTATTTCTATTTAGGTCGACTCCCAGTCTAACCTGTTAGAGCTAGCTACCATAATTAAACGAGCGATAGCTAACAGACCTCGAAACCAGTAGGTAACCAGTAGCCGAGATGGTTAGACCAGGTGTCAGATTTAGGTTTTCGACTACCATTAACGATTGTCATAGATGTAGTAATGACAACCGGGACCGACGGCTTCGTCGTCTCCGAGACATGGAGGATGGTCCCTCAACCAACCAGACACCGTAACAAATCTTTGTTGATACACAAAGATTTTCCGGTGCAGGAATCAAACCTACGACCTCCAGGGCACAGTACCCAATCGGATGGCTTACTCCGCTCGACTACAGAAGTCGCCTCTACTGGATGGTACAGAAGACCCAGGTGGTTAGTGACTTCCCAAAAGGCAAAGTCGGAACGTCGAACGGCCTTACCGTGTTCCGGTTCTAAGTCTTCATTGTTTGCCCAGCGGGTTTTTCAACAACTCAAGGTACACACGTTGCATGTCACTAAATCGGTTAAAGCAGTCGGGAAAAGATGCGGAGCATTAGCAGCTATATACTCTTTGCTAGATAGATTTTACCACAGAGCAGATTGGCTTGGGCGATTGCCTGGTGGAGGTTTTTGCTTATCTGTGGATTTTATATATAGGACTAAAAAATTCACTACCACACACCTATCACAAGTGGCATTGCAAACGGTTTAATTCTGAGCATAAAGGAGACGTTCAAAAAATGTATAGAGCCTGGGATTAAAATAATTGTAAAGGAGAGGTCAAAAGTGGGCTAGAATTTGGAACACCAATGTGATATACCTCATTGGAAAGCTTATTTAATAAGCTGTTAGAATTTAACTAAACACGAATTTTAGGAGCAACCATTTTTGTAAAAATCTAAAAAATGTAATAGACAAACAAAACGCACATTACCTTTAATTATCCGTTTCCTAAGCAGTATAAATATTGCAATCACGTCAATAATTGCATTCTGTTACAGTACTTTTCTCTTGTAATATTATTCTAGCTGCAGCTTAAAGTAATTATGACGAAAAATATTTTTTATCTTATTAGTGTAATAACAAAACGCGTGGAAAAAAATATAATTATGGGAAACGTCATGATGTCATTGTCATTGATCAGTTTGATTGACAGCGTCGAAATAATTTTGATTTTTTTGGTTGCTCAATTGTCATTTGACCATGGGGTTGCCAATTGCAATAATTATAATATTGCATTAAGGATTCTTAATTTCAATTTCAATTTTTTAAAAAACAGGGGGGTGTAAAATTATTTTAAATACACCAAAAAATTTAATTAATTATGCTCTATTAACCTATGTAACTCAGATTGCTGTTCAAATTTACAATTATCTTAATCCCAGGCTCTATACATTTTTTGAACGTCTCCTTTGAACAGCAATCTGAGTTACATAGGTTAATAGAGCATAATTAATTAAATTTTTTGGTGTATTTAAAATAATTTTACACCCACCCGTTTTTTTTTAAATTGAAATTGAAAATAGGAATTCTTAATGCAATATTAAGATTATTGCAATCGGCAACCCCATGGCCAAATGACAATTGAGCAACAAAAAAAAAATATTTAGAACGCTGTCAATCAAACTGATCAATGACAATGACATCATGACGTTTCCCGTAATTATATTTTTTTCCACGCGTTTTGTTATTACACTCATAAGATAACAAATATTTTTCGTCATAATTACATTAAACTGCAGCTAGAATAATATTACAAGAAAAAAGTACTCTAATAGAATGCAATTAGTGACGTGATTGCAATATTTATACTCCTTAGGAAACGGATAATTAAAGTTAATGTGCGTTTTGTTTTTCCATTACATTTTTTAGATTTTTACAAAAATGGGTGCTCCTAAAATTCGTGTTTAGTTAAATTCTAACAGCTTATTAAATAAGCTTTCCAATGAGGTATATCACATTGGTGTTCAAAATTCTATCCCACTTTTGACCTCTCCTTTAGGATATATTGAAAGAGGTAGGTATAATTTGTTTGTTTGTATCTGTAAAGTTTTGTTAGTTATTTTATTTCTGTAGCAATATTTTGAAATATATTAACTACATGTCAAGTGAAAACTAACAAAACGATCATGGTGACATAATAAGATCAAAATATTTTGTGTAGTTTAACAAAGTTAACTGAAAATTACAACCCAAATGTTAAATTTGTGTTCTGAATATTTGAATTTACAACCTTGTGATGTTGGACTGCTTTTTATGGAGTTACTTACAAACGGAATGTTATGAGGTAGGTGGTAGGCTTCGGCCGTGGTTAGATATCACCCACCAGACAAAGCCGCGCCGCCAAGCGGTCTTGCCGTGTTCCGGTGCGGTGTCTGGTGACACCATGCAGAGAGGGTGGTTCGGAAATGTTGCTCCTTTAAGGTTTCTAACCATATGGAGGTTCATTCTACTGCTACCTTCTCACCGATAATCATTCGTAATCACGAGTGAATCGGTATAATGGCCTGGCGCGTTCCATCGTAGACTACATCACTGCTTAACAGCAGGCAAGTTGTAGTCAAGCGCCAGCCTAACGAAGAATTTAAAAAAAGAGGTTGGTTACATACCGAAGTTTAATTTAACAACCAATCGTTTGGTAAACAAATAATAATAATAATAATATTTTCAGACGTACACAGCGCCATCTAGTCCCAAATTATGCAACTATATTTGCTTGTGTTATGGGTACTAGGAACGGATAAACTACATAAACACATTGTTTTTGTAAATACATACATATCATAGATAAATTACACCCAGACACAGAACAAACCATTGTCCAGAGTGGGAATCGAACCCCCTTCGGCTTAGCAGTCAGGATCACTAACCACTACGCCACCAGGCCAGTCAAAATAGAGAATTGTACTGAATCTTGTCCGATGACCTGGCAAACCACTTCAAATCTTCAATCTGTACATCCCCTTGATACTGGGAGACCTTAAGCGTACTCTACGTACATGACCTTTGCTTCAAGATATGAGAGTAACAGGTCCAGCTATGCACCACCGTCATATGGTGAAAATTCCGCGGTCACGAACTAAGCACTTTGCTCCTACTTTTATTGTGCGAACTGCCAAGTTGTGGAATTCGCTGCCGGCGTCTATGTTCCCCGATAGCTATAATCTGCCTGTCTTCAAGTCACGAGTGAATCGATATTTACTGGGTAAGCGCGTTCTATCGTAAGACTGAATCATAATCTTGACGCCGCGTCGTATAGATATAAGCGATTTGCAGTTCTGGGAGTGGGCTAAATGTGGCGAGGGTTCAGTGTCGGCAATACCCACGATGTTGTGGGGGACAGGTACGGCTGCGCTGGCGCATCGGGTGCTGACTGCGGTGTTCAGACGGTTCCTATTCCGGAGAGTGCCGCTTTGGGAAATCATTTTACAGGTAGAGTAGTAATGACAAGTATAATGAATATTATTATAATTTGTGCCCACGGCTTTGCCCGCATAGTACTTATTGGAATAAAAAGTAGGCTATGTGTAAATCCAGACCATAATCCATCACTGTGCCAAATTTCATCAAATTCCGTCCAGTAGTTTTCAGTTGTAAATAGTCTGGAGAAGTTCTAAAGAATATTTACAACTGAAAGTTAGTTATTCTGAAGAGAAGTTCTCTTCTCCAGGAGAACCAGTAGTGGGACACTTAAAGGTTGTTCCTGTTTAACTAAGCGTTTGCACTTCACAGCAAAACATGATACAAGCATAGTCTTATCTCTTTCTACTCATCTCTAAACGATAGAGACAGATCGTGCTTGCAACATGTTTCCTTGTGCAGTGAAAACTAGGCGTTAGTTGATCCTGTGGTGGAAAACGTGTTCTCATGATATCCGCGAGGTCCCGAGTTTGAGTCTCATGTCAAACATAAAAAAAAGTTTGTGTAGGGGAAATTGTGCGCGATGAACGGCTAAGGTGTATGGGGCCAAACGTAGACGGCGCACGACAAAACGGTGACATTCACCTCTGCCTATACCTACGGGTAATGCAGGTGTGAATGTTATGTTACTTAATGTATCTTTTTGCAATATCTTATGTCCACAGTACCTGCTGTTTATTTGGATGGTGATCTACAGCCTTCACTTCTGGACAGTCCTCGTGAGGGTTGTAAAGACTGTTCTAGATTTTAGTTTCAATATAGTAAGTTAACTTCATTTCTGTCATACCATCTGATTTTTCTGATCAATAATTTCGTAGGAACACTTATCACCCAGTATCACAACAGCGAGTGTAAATACTTAATTCTATTCTTAAGAAACTTAAGTATGTCCAATTTTAATGAGAAGAGGGTTTTCATTTTTGGTCTTGGGTGTCTCCTAGCACCTAGCGCTCCTAGCATCTAGCTCGCCTAGCATCTAGCTCTCCTAGCATCTAGCTCTCCTAACATATAGCTCTCCTAGCATCTAGCTCTCCTAGCATCTAGCTTTTCTAGCATCTAGCTCTCCTAACATCTAGCTCTCCTAACATCTAGCTTTCCTAGTACCTAGCTCTCCTAGCGTCTAGCTCTCCTAACATCTAGCTCTCCTAGCATCTAGCTCTTCTAGAAAAAGCTCTCCAAATTCTGGTTCGCACAGCTATACCGCCGGTAGTCAAATCAAGATGACAAAATGGACGCGATAGTAGACATACAGCTGGTAGGTACAATGATGTGACGAGAATGTGGCGGGAATGGCTAGTGCTAACACAATTCGGGTCCGAAATACAAACAAGAAGAGGAAAAAAATACGAAAAAATAAATACGCGAGGCTACCCTATAATCTCTATACGCTCAATAGAGCGTATAGAGATTATATGGTCAATAGACCATGACTATTGACATGACCATAACCACGAAGTCTAAAAGACTTTGAAACGTCGGGATAAAAAAATCTAAAGTAATTTTATTTCAATGGTGGGAGTAATTTTATCCTCTAGTTTTATCTTATTCACAGGATGAAGGTGTGTTATCCGAGGAGGATATTGAGAGTCAGAAGATGATAGAACAGTGGTTGATATGGGTATGCGGGATAGCACCGCTCGCGATATTTGTGCACACACGACCACGGCCCGACGTGCCGCCACTCATGATTTGGTAATAACTGCATTACTCCACACGCACAAGCACACGCACAGACATATCTTTATGATGTTTTTTTTTCTCTTTTCTTTTTATCTCTTAGGCATCACAAACAGTTTTCTAACTATTGTGATTATTATATGGGAATTAAGGGCTTACGGACCTTAACACAGGTTGCTCTGTAACCTAGCTAGGACATACAACGGAAAGAGTAATGACTCTTTCCGTTGTTACTATTTTAAATTAGACATGTAAAAACAAGTACCTAAAGTCTCTTTTTTTGTTATCTTTCTCTCGACTTCCAACTCTGTCATAAACCAAAAGCAAATAATTTACTTCTTTTATGTATAACAAAACCACAAAACACAGACAAAATTACTCTTTAAAAGTACGCCCATTTGTGATTCTTTGGTTTTCTCAAAGATTTGTACTTATGGCTTTATGAATAAAGCTTGCCTCTTTAAAAAAAATAGTATTGGTAAGGAAAGGCTAAGGATAATCGAACACCTGCCAATCCAGGCCAAAGGCTAGACTAAATCTTTAACGACAACGTACAAGCAAAATTACTATGGGCTATAAATAGGTATATTATGACATACGGAACCGAAACATGGACAATTATACTAGGACTGGTCCATAAATTCAAAGTCGCTCAGCGAGGTATAGAAAGGGCTATGCTCGGAGGCTCTCTGAAGGATCGAATACGGAATGAAATGATCCGAGAGAGAACTATAAGGTAACCGAATTAGTAAGCTGAAATGACAGTGGCCCGGTCATATCTGCCACAGAACTGCCAACCGCTGGGGTAAACGAGTTCTTGAGTCGAAACCACGAATTAGCAAACGTAGCGTAGGACGCCCTCAGACTAGGGGGAGTGACGATCTCGGCAGGGCAGCCTGCAATAACTGGATGAGAAAAGCCGCGTGTCGTGCTCAGAGGCGTACTTTAGGAGAGGCCTAATTCCAGTAGTGGACTAAAA
Organism: Meganola albula; assembly: GCA_936450015.1. Classification (NCBI taxonomy): domain Eukaryota; kingdom Metazoa; phylum Arthropoda; class Insecta; order Lepidoptera; family Nolidae; genus Meganola; species Meganola albula. Next base: position 1,306,565 of record OW388155.1, on the reverse strand, counting down.
TAGGCTGATGATGGATGATGATGATGATCATGATGATGATGATAACTATATTAAAATTAGCAAAAGGCAGGAAATTTCATAACAGCATAGTCATTGACTATTTAATTGTCCTTAAAATAGATCAAACAAGTATTTTTCAAAGTTTTCTTTATCTTCTACACTTCTACAGGATAACTACAAGTCCTTGGCAGCGGCGTGAGATGGGCCCCTACGGGTACTACCTGAACCGACCCTTATCCTCCCTACATTCATCCACTAACGTGTCGCTTAGAGACAAGACCCTGACTCTCAGAAGAGCCTTCAGCGACTCTAGAATCGTAATCAAAGAACCAACGAAGAAAAAGAGAAATTCCAAATCTGTGTAGTGTAGTTATTGTTGTTTTTGAAATCGAAATGTAATGCGTATTTCTTTCTATATTGTAATAAAATGTGTGAATCTAGTTGGCTTTATACTTAATTTTATTACTAAAGAATAATCGTAATCTTATCAATTTTTTTAGTTTTGATCAATAAAAATAGTACAAGGTATCCATTTTTTTTTAAATGTAGGTATGGTAGGAATAGCATTCAGTAGAGGAAGGATTTTGATGATCTGTGGTTTAGTCATAGATTTAAGTATGTCAACTGACGTTTACAGGGTTTAATTCATATATCCTAAATCTATGGTTTAACTAGTATCGATTTTCCCGCCGGTCATGGCATGTGGCAGCCTGCAGCGATTTTATGCTCTATGGCCATATGCTTACACGTCTTTGTAATCTATAATGAGTAATAGTGAGATAATAATATCCTACATATTAACCAGAGTTTAAATTTAACTTAATATAAAAACTTGACGGTACTATTTAAAAACTTATAGGTATTTGAAATTAGCTTGAAGTAAAATCAAAGCGTAACAAAGAAATGAATAAATGCCGTAATTATTTTAAAAAAAGAACAAATATTTATAAAAGAGTTTTTAATAAAAATCAATATGGCAACCCAATTGTAACTACAATATTTAATAACAGATGTCACTAGAGGTAAAATTGAAAGTCGATATAACCATTTTCAACTGAGATGATATATAGGCCACCATGTTAATTACACGTCATACTAACCTTGCGTAGGGTGTACCGTGATCAGGAAGGCGGTTGCCCCAGGCAGACGCCAGCCATTGCACTGCGGCTGGACAAAGTCTGTCTGTGACTATCCCAAGTGGGGTACGTCGTACGTATAATTTTTGGTAGTTGGACTTGCGTTCTGCGCGGTCCACCACCCATCACCCATGATAACATTAACAGTCACGCAAAAATGAGTAGACTCTACACATGCAAAACAATTTCGAGCATATAACCTAGGCATGTAAGTACACTGTACAGGTAGACTTTCTTCGGCTTGTATACTCCAGACTCCAGACCATTTAATACAGCTAAATATCTGGAATAAAGTCTGGGAAAATACTGATTTGTTACTGGGCATGAGTGGGTCTTTTCTCAACTATCTGGAAGATTGGTCAAATATTTAAATCTACACACGCTAGCCTGTACTACAACTCTTTTTAGTGTCCCATTGCTGAGAACTGGTCTTCTTAACCATTTTATGAGCGGAGAGTAGCCTTAATACACACATGCTAAGTGCGGGTTGGTGGATGTCACATGTCATCAAATGATTAGTACTTTGACATGCCTGTTAACTCACAATATTCACCGATATTGGGAAGCGGCGATGAAATAATTCACACAAACCGGTGTGCACGACAGGGGTTCGAACCCACGACTTTTTATTTCAAAGGTGAGGCCGATACCGCCGCGGCTGCGCCGGCCTACAGGATAGTGGATTTAATAATGTCCTCGAACTTCTATCACGGTGGTTTCCTTCTAACGTAATTGGCATGCAAGCAAAGCACCACACACAGGCAGACCTCACATCAAATCACGAAATGAAAATAAACTTTAAATCTGTGCAAATTAACTACGAAAATCGAAAGACACAAAAACTTAACAAACATAATTTATTTATATATCATACATGCTATTTCAAACTAGCTAAAACTTAATAACCACCTAATCAACGATAGATCACAATTTAGACAAACCACTATATTAACACGTTAAACGTCCCCATACGAAATGTTTTCATTTCCTACTGCATTCCACATATTACTTCAATCTTTATTATATGCTGTTAAAAACGTAAATAATATGGAATGGTAAGGAAACATTTCAAAATACTTATTGAGTGCAATAGTAAGTAAACCATTTCTTTTATTATCATAGAAAAATCAGAACTAATTTTTGCCAAAAACAAATAAACACAGTTCTTTACTGGAAATACTTAGATATTTTATTTCAATAGGTGCTTTATCACTGTTGCACTGAGATAAACTCTCACTACCAACTCACTACATACCTTTGCTAAATTACTCTTTTTGTACCTGGAGTGACCCATATATGGCGCACGGTCGTGTGGAGCTAGTTCATAGTGACCAACATATGGGGCACAAGACGTTGAACGTGTTAAGCAGGTGATTTTGATGTATTATATAAATGGAATAGAAATTTCTTTACAAATGTTGTCACATCTTTAATTTAAACAAATATATCTAAATATATAAAAGAAGAAACTGACTGATTGACTGACTGACTGACATATCAACGCAGAACACAAACCGCTGGGTCTGGAGACTCCACATTTGGCACATAGGTTCCTTATGGAGTCTAGGGGTGCACTAAGAAAGGATTTTTCAAAATTCACCCTTTAAGGGGGTGAAACGGGGTTCCACCAATAACAAATAGAAAGATATGATAAGGGGTTCTTATAGATCTGTCACTTGGCTAATTTTTATCCTAACACCACGCGGGCGAAGCCGCGGGCAAAAGCTAGTGAATTATATACTAACCAATTTGTGTTCGCGCTGAAGCTGACACGAAGCGTGCCACAAACTGTATGGAAACAAAAACAGCAAGTGAGGTGCGATTTATTTTGGACAATACAACACTTATGATGGCTTGAACTACGCAAAATTATGTTTTAAAACAGTGTCTATTTAACATGTTCCTGTCCAGGTGCCCATAATGGTAAGTCACGCAATAGAGATACCTATCGCGTGACTTACCATTATGGTAGGAATAATCACATTTTTGTTAGTCCATCAGTAGGGAATTTTTTTCCCTACATCCCTTTCTACATGAGTAAGGAAAAAAATTAAGACACTTTTTATTGCTTTATCATTGAAACTAGCGACCCGCCCTAGCTTCGCACGGGTGCAATGTGTTATACTTATAAACCTTCCTCTGGAATCACTCTATCTATTAAAAAAACCGTATCAAAATCCGTTGCGTAGTTTTAAAGATCTAAGCATACATATGGACAGAAAAAGCGACTTTGTTTTATACTATGTAATGATGAAATAACATTAAGATATAATGTATTAAAGTTATGGAGTGGGAATGCGCTACGTTATACCTTTGTATAATACATGGTGGAAGTTCCACGGATACGCACAAAGCTCTTTGCTTCCACTTTTTTTGTGCGAACTGCCAAGTTGTGGAATTCGCTGCCGGCATCTATGTTTCCCGATAGCTATAATCTGTCTGTCTTAAAGTCACGAGTGAATCGCTATTTACTAGGTAAGCGCGTTACATCGTAGACTACATCATTGCTTCACATCAGGAAAGTTGTGGTGCTTGACCACCACTTGCCTGATGTCTGTCTGCTATCTGACGGACATAACAAAGACTATTGTGGTCATCCCTATTCACACAGTAGACAGCGACCGGCTGGGATAGCTTGCGGTGTCATGGTATTCCCGATGAGCGTCTGCGGCCGCCTATTCCTATGCGCAGTAAATTTTCGTCCAGCTTTCAACCAACTGCGATACCGCGCACAGTAGTCGTCGGAATGTATCCAACCGTTTCAAGTTTCTCAAGCGATACTATGTATTAGAGCAATGATGATAAAGTTTAAAATCATACGACACACTGAAATAGCTGCAGATAAGTGGCGACTCAGTGAGAATTGACTCTATTCAAAGCTCGGACTATCCTTAATACTACCTCGATTGTCAGTTAGACAAGTTATTAAATTGGACAACGTTTTTTTTGTGTGACCTAAAATTAATGTCCCACTATATTATTATTATTATTATTATTATTATTAATTGCTGCAATACGTCCAAGCTAAATTTCGAATAAATATCGTGGAACATCAACACACACGGTCATCTGGTCCCAAGCTAAGCAGAGCTTGTGTTATGGAAACCAGATAACTGGTTTAGACTATACAATACTTTTCTTTTGTAAATATATACTTATAATAGATATTTACACCCAGACTCGACACAAACACAAATGTTCATCACTAATGTTTGTATCAGGTGCGAATCGAACCCACGAGCTGCGGCGTGAAAAGCAAGCATTTTACCGACCACGCCACCGGCCCGTAAAGTGTACGTTATACAGAGGTATGACGTACACTCCCCCTACATAACTGTCTTCTTCTTCTTCTTTTAATTATGGCCTCTGCAGAAATTATTCCGCAATTTTGCCAGTGTCAAGTTTAAATAAGTTAAGTTTTTAAAGATTAGTAGTAAAAAACTAAAAAAGCTGCGACGTTCTAAAACGCCATTTTTTCCCCAATCCCTCCATAACGTCAATGAGTTCTATCTGTTGGCACATCTACTTCTCAATGCATCAGCTGTCATTTTATACTGTCATCACCTCCGTCTTTGAAATCAGCTGTCACTCGAAAATTACATTATGAACGAACGAATGAACAACGAGCACGGGTAAAGCGGCCATATTAGAATGGCTGACACTGTGTGTTGAACCGTTGTGGCGTCAGGAAGTGCAGATGCAATAAGGTGCTCGGTGAAAGTTACTATTTAATCCAACGTAATCTTAACGATCTGTAATCATTTGATAGAATTCGTGATTGTGCTACCGAGAGATTGGGGTGAAGTGATATTTACCGTAGTTATTCTATTGAAATACCGTCTTCTTACCCGATTATTCTCGCCTACCTAAAGTTGTGTGCTAATCTTGATATTTTTAGTCTAAAACCTTCAAAAGCCTTCATATCTTTCAATGATAAAGCAAACAATACGTGTCGAACTTTTTTTTATAATATTACTGACGGACTAATTTAATTACGATTTTTATTTCTATTATTTCAAATTCAACTGTAATAAAACATAATATAATCAACACTTTTAATAAAGCAGTTCAAGCCTTAACATATAAAGTATAAAAATAACATGATGTATATAAAAACATCCAGTCAGGTACTAACAAATCTTCTGCTATGTATCATCACTGCTTGGCACCTTCTTTTTTAGGTCAAAACTCTTCAACGGGTCGTTTTTGCGAGCCTGGGAAAAAATCTAGAATTAGAAATGTGATTTATAATCTAAGTAATTAATTAATAATTATTTATTTTAATATTTATTGTGATTTATAATATGTCCGTAGGCGAGTTAAGTAATTATTTTAACATTTATTGTCATTTATAATATGTCCGTAGGCGAGTTTAATAATTAATTATTATTATAACATTTATTGTGATTTATAATATGTCCGTAGGCGAGTTTAATAATTAATTATTTTAACATTTATTGTCATTTATAATATGTCCGTAGGCGAGTTTAATAATTAACTATTATAACATTTATCGTGATTTATAATATGTCCGTAGGCGAGTTTAATAATTAATTATTTTAACATTTATTGTAATTTATAATATGTCCGTAGGCGAGTTTAATAATTAATTATTTTAACATTTATTGTAATTTATAATATGTCCGTAGGCGAGTTTAATCATTAATTATTTTAAAATTTACTGTTATTTATAATAAGTTTGTAGGCGAGTTTCATAATTAATTATTTTAACATTGATATGTCCGTAGGCGAGTGACCAGGCTCCCGATTCACGCGCTTTAGACATTTATCTCGAAGATAAATACAAATACAGGTAGTTTAGTCTCCAGTCCACCCTTGCATATTCAAGTTTAGTATTCGCCATTATGCCTTGACTATCAACTATATGTAATTGTTGCATTGTTACTAGCTCTTATACATGTTGTTATACTTAAGGAAACTGAATGTAAACAACTGTTGGTCAACCTTAATAAATAAATAAACTACTTTATCACTCAATTTTTTACTATAGGCTGTTTTAATTGTGACCAACATTTGGTGGAAAATAACATATTTTTATTTGAAAAAAAAAAAAAAAAAAAAGATTCCCCAATAATGTCTTGTTCAGTCTGAAGTCTGCTTTGAAAAACACATCACTTCAACCCTTTTTAGTGTCCCACAGCTGGGCACGGGTCTTCTCTCAACTATCTTACTAGTTAAGAGAGTTTGGGTCTTAAACCACACACGGTGACCAAGTGCGGCTTGGTGGAAGTCACATGTCCTGAAATGATTAGTTCTGAGACATGCCTGTTCTTTGTGTTAGACAAGTACAATTTGTTCTGAATCAAGACCCCCTCCTCATCTCTTGGGTTCTATCATAGCTATATACAAATAGATCATTGCACGTAAACTGAGTTTTATTACTACCAGTATCAGGGTTCAATCTTGTACGCCACCCAATCACGGCTTGGCAGAGCCCTAGCATACACGTAGCCTGCGATAAGTAGGTGACATTCACCTCTGTATACACCTTCTGTATTAATAGACGTGATACTATGTTATTAGAGACGCAAAATTTAGTACTTAACTAGCTTCACCCGCGTGGTATTAGGATACCCAAAAAGAAAAGCCGTCGGTCCTGCGCCCGTACTATGAGAGTGAAGTTAGTAAAGAGTGCACTTGTGGTGTAGGTACGTGGCTAGTCAGCTTAGATTGGCCGCCGTAGCCGAAGATCGGCTAGGAGGGGTATATATTAGGATGCCTTTGTACTATTTCAGACTCTCGACAAGACTCTGCGCCTAATTTCATCCGACTCAGTCCAATAATCTCTAAGATCAACAAACACCCACACAGACAACAAACACACACCCAGGTATCAGTTATTTGCTGTCTTCGTCAAACAATCTCAATTCTCACCTGATACTTATGCCTCTTAGCACTTCCATAGTTCCCAGGCTGCTTCCTCTTCTTCTGTGGAACTGGTGCGGGCACATCCTGCTCATCGTCCACCGTCTCCTCACTCCTCAACGCCACTGGAAGCAAGTACTCCGGCACATGGGCCAAGTGCTGCTGCACTTTTACTGTATGAAGCGCCTTATCTCTTCTTAAAGCTGCTAGATCTGTTGGGTTCTCTTCGAAGTAGCCCTTAGAAGAGAAATAGGTGATTAGAGAAACAGTAAGAGCTTGATGTTGGTTGGACTTTTGTTTGAAGAAGTCAGAGAGAAGATTAGACGTTCATCAACGAGATATGTTTATATGAATGTCATCATGTAGGTAAAGTACATAATCATAGTTTTAACTCCGCACCGCGTATTTTCCACTTTTTAAATCTTCGTTAGGCTTTAAAGCTATCGGGAAACAGAGATGCCGGCAACGAATTCCACAACTTGGCAGTTCGGACAGTAAAAGTGGGAGCAAAGCGCTTTGTGCGTACTATGGAATTTCCACCATAATATAACGGTGAAGTCCATGTGAGAGGGAATAATGTTGACCAGTGTTTGCACACACATTTATATCCTACTAGCGGCCCGCCCCAGCTTCGCCCGGGTAGCTTCAGCCCACTCAACAATTTACAAAAAATGTGATAAATAAAGAACCGCTCAACCGATTTTGTGCAAACTTCACATAAACCATCTACTAAATAGTCCGAACAATGCCTAAACATTTGGTTTGAATAGGTAAGCCCGTTTTTGAGTTATAAAATTACAACGAAAAGTGGCATTGATTTTTATATTATACACTATAATAACAGCATACCTGTAGCCTAGCACTATGACACCGTACAATATTAAATTGTATTCCTATAACAGGCTTGCGCTTGACCACATTTTCCATAATGTAAAGAAATGATGTAGTCTACGATCGAACGAAATAACCCAGTAAATACCAATTCACTAGTTACTTGGAAGACAAAATGAAAACTACAACACAGGCAACTACACTTGTGCAGTTGTTACAATAGAGAAGTTCGTCTACAAAACCTTGCAATGAGGCACTAAATTAAAAGAAAAAAAAAATTAAATTAAGTTACACATTGTATATCGACACCCTTCTTCCGCAGCTCCACCATAACCGAAACAAGGCTAGGAGAGGATTGCTATTGTTTAAGAAGTAAATATAACACACCTGTAACTTTTTACAGTTAAGCAGCTCTTGCTTGATCTCCTTGAGCCTCGCTTCCCTCACTGCTATCCTGGTAACAGCTCGCCATGCGTCCCGAGATCTGTAGCGGAATCCTTCAACTTCTTCGAGTGCAAACTCATATTTTCTAAGAACAAATGAGAACATTACTTGTATTTTTACACAAACTGGAGCATGATATCACACTGCCAACAAAGCTGCTCGGTCTAGCACTAGCTGCTCCAACGAGCTTCGTACCGCGAATTTCTCACCCTTTAAAACCTTCCTTAAAATTGTTAAACTGCCTTGATCGCTATTAAAAAATAGGGGTCAAATAATTTACATAATTATCTTGAGATTTAACAAAAAAAAATTTCAGTTAGTAATAAATATTTGAGAATCATCAAATCGACATATTTTATCATTGCTACCTCTGTTAGCTACCACAATCGAGAGTTTCGTATAGGGAATTATTGGGCGTCTCATCAAAATAAAGCTACTCACGGAAAATTAGCTTGATAGTAATCAAGTGCAAAAATGTACCAGGGATCCTGGACTAACAGCTAAAATAGGTTTATAAATCGTTTGTCTTTCTGTCAGCTTGACATTTATACTATTATGAACAAGACAATTTTAACTAAAGAATCTCATAAGAATATTATGAATGCGACCAATATTATTATTTATTTTATTTTTATTGATTATTGTGATTATTACTATTATTTTATGCGACCTTCCTCCTCTCTCCTACATATAAATAAATAAAATAAATATTCTGGGACATTAACACACACGGTCAACTGGTCCCAAGCTAAGCAGAGCTTGTGTTATGGAAACCAGATAACTGGTATATACTATACATATAATACTTTTCTTTTGTAAATATATACTTATAATAGATATATACACCCAGACTCGACACTAACACAAATGTTTTTCATCACTAATGTTTGTCTCGGGTGGGAATCGAACCCACGACCTGCGGCGTGAAAAGCAAGTATCTTACCGACCACGCCACCGGCCCGTCATATTGCTGTGCCCGACAGGGTCCACAACTGTTACCTATAATTGTTATACTTGTCTCGTATGGACACAATGAAAGCCCTTTTTGTTAGGTAATACTATTTTAATTTTGAAGAAATTTGTAAGAGAAGATGTTTGCAAGTACATTCGTCTACCCGACAATCGTTTTGAGAAAAAAAAGTAAGTGAATCACAGCAACACGACGATTCGTATCATTTATACAAGTCTTGCTATTGATTTGCGACAGGCGCGAACATCCTCCCCCCGTTGAAGGTCTGCAGTAGGAGATCTTCAAACCTCTGGTTCTTGACATGAAGGCAAAGGGCAAAGACGAGTCAAAGGTCGTCGCAGACATCCCTTTGTAGTTTTCACGTCAGCTACTCGAGTTATATTGTCTGGTCCAGGAAATAGCTTCACAACTCGACCGAGACGCCAGCATAATGGAGGAATATTGTCTTCGGCGAGTAAGACTAGATCGCCAATTTTGAGTGTAGAAGTGTTGGTCTTCCATTTAGTGCGATGTTGCAGTTCTGCTACATATTCTCTCTGCCAGCGAAGCCAGAAATGTTGTCGCACTTGTTCTAGGCGAGCGTAGCGTAGCAGTTTGTTTGGATTGCACTCGGTGACTGGTGGAGACGGTAGTGCAGTCAAAGATCGGCCGATTAAAAAGTGCCCAGGGGTAAGGGCTGAGAAATCGTTAGAAGGAGATAAGGGACACATAGGTCGGCTATTAAGGATTGCCTCCACTTGAGCAAATAAGGTAGTCAATTCCTCAAACGTTAAATGACTATTGCCCATTACACGTTTAATGTGGTGCTTAGCGGATTTGACACCAGCCTCCCAAATCCCACCGAAATGAGGAGCGTAAGAAGGAGAAAAAATGAATTTGATACCTTCCTCACTTGCAAAGTCAGATAGGGAGTTTTTAGTTGCCTTGATGAAGTCACCAAGTTCTTTGGCCGCAGCAACGAAGTTGCGTCCGTTGTCGCAAAATACTTCCGATGGCTTGCCACGGCGAGCTACAAAACGTCGAAACGTCATAATGAAGGCATCTTTAGTAAGATCGCTAGTAGCTTCCAAATGAATGCATTTGTATCTTAAGCACACAAACAAGCAAAGATAACATTAAATTACTTTAGATCCGCGTCCCTTGCGATTTATTATATAAAATGGGCCAGCAAAATCTATACCTACAGTATTGAATGGGAAATCTACTGTAATTCGTTGATTAGGTAAGTTTCCCATCATAGGGTGTATAGTTCTACCTTGATGACGCCTGCATACTACACAATTGAACACCGTACGGCGGGCAAGATGTCTACCATTTATAGGCCATATGGTTTCACGAACAAGTGAGAGTAGCAGTTGTGGGCCAGCATGCAAGTGACGTTTGTGCTCATATTCAAAAAACAAGCGAGTAAAATGACTAGAGGAATGTAAAAGGACAGGGTGTTTCTTGTCATAATTATAATTGGATGCATCTATACGACCACCGACACGAATCACCTTGTTTTGAGTGTCAAAAAATGGATTTAATGATAATAAACTTGATTTAGAACTTAGTGATTTACCCTTCGACAGTAAATCATATTCAATAGGAAATGCTTGTTTTTGGGATAGAGCACAAAGATGCGAAAAGGCATTATTTAATTCATCGATGGTTAAAATTGATAATTGTTTATTGTTAGCATTTTTAGAATTGTTATAAAATCTTAAAACGTAGGCAAAAGACCTCTTTAATTTTATAAAATTAGAATAATTTAAAAAATTGATAAATGGCTCAGAATAGGTCGTAGCAATGTTAGTTTTGAGCTCTGGAAGCTCAGAATTTGTATCTGCATTTAGAACAGGCCATTCAGATTCAGAGAGCAATAGAAAGTTAGGGCCTGACCACCATAAGTCGTTATGCTCGATTTGATCTGGATACACGCCTCTTGAAATTAGATCGGATTTAAAGAAGTAGGTACATAACGCCATGATTTAGAATTAGTTAAGTCGCATATCTCGGTAACTCTGTTAGCGACAAATGGTTTTAAATTACGACTATTAGATTTTAGCCATCCTAAAATTACGCTTGAGTCGCACCAGTGGTAAAAATGTATTGTTTTATTGCGTAATGAATCTAAAACAGTGCGACATAGTCTGGCTGCAAGCAATGCTGCACAGAGTTCTAGACGAGGTATGGTGGTAGCCTTTATTGGTGCTACTTTAGACTTCGCACAGAGGAGCTTCACAGTGACATTATTATCAGCATTTATGCTCCTCACATAAAGACAAGTTCCAAAAGCAATTTGTGAGGAATCGCTAAAAGAATGTACCTCAATACGTACAGGATTATTGCATAAGACTAATCTAGGTATATGTAAAGTAAGAACGCATGGCAGTGCAGCTACGAACTTGTTCCATGAGATTAAAATGTTTTGGGGAACAGGATCGTCCCAACCAAGGTTTTGTAGCCATAATTGCTGCATTAAAATCTTAGGTAAAATGATGCATGGACTAAGCAATCCCATAGGGTCGAAAATTTTAAATGAAGTGGATAAAATATATCTTTTAGTTAAAACGCAATTTTCTTGAGGAATTTTAAATGTAAAATGCATGTCGTCTGAAGTTGGGTTCCAGCCCATACCTAGGGTGCTGAAAGCCTCACTAGTAATTAGTTTGTCAGTATTATCGGCTATAGTAAAATTGAATAGAGAAGGTAAGTTAGTTTTGAACTTACGTAGGTTAAAACAACCTTTTTTTAAGGCTTCTATTAATGATTTATGTATATAGAATAACTCTTGCTCTGAATCACAACCTGTATAGACATCATCGACGTAAAAGTCGTACTGTATAATATTTTTGATTCGCGGGTCATCGCACCCCTCACCTAACTGCCAAAGGCATCTTGTTCTCAAGTAGCTGGAACTTGCAAGTCCGTAAGTTACAGTACTTAACTTTAGCGTTTTGATAGGCATGGATTCGTCTTCTCTCCATAAAATCAACTGAAGGTTTTGGTCTTCATCGTGTGCTTGCACTTGGCGGTACATTTTTTCAACGTCGCCAGTGAGCACGTATTTGTACTGACGAGCCCTGATTAGAATGGAAAAAAGGGAATCCTGCATGTTTGGGCCTATCATGAGAATATCATTTAGGGAAAAACCCGAAGTAGTAGGAGCGGATCCGTCAAACACCACACGAACTTTCGTAGTTTCACTGTTTTCTTTGAATACAGCATGGTGACACAAAAAATAAGAAGGTACAGGTTTAATGATAGGTGACTCAGACAGATGATTTAGATTAGTATATTCCCGAAGGAAATCTACGTATTGTTGTTTGACATTGGGCTGCTTATGAAAACGCCTTTCTAAAGTAAGCAGTCGTTTCTTAGCGAGATTATAGGACTCACCCAAACAATCTGGTGAGTCTTTCAGGGGTAGCTTTACGCAAAACCTGCCTGAAGGTAGGCGAGTGGTGTGAGTTTTAAAATGGCTTTCACACTCTTGCTCGCTTTCGCTAAAAGAAATCTTTGGTGGGAATTCCTCTAACTCCCAGAACTTAGCAATTTGTTTATTTAAGTTTTCGTATGAATCTGAATCGGTAGTAGCATGATGGCATTGAATATTAGAAGATTGTTTAGATGTTGTATACATAGGACCAGCTATAAGCCAACCAAACTGGGAGCTTCTTAATTTAGGAAGTTTAGGACCGAGAGTATGTTGCTCACAGCCAAGAATATCCCAGAATATGTCTGCACCGAGCAGAATATCAATTGCTGCCGGTTTATTAAAGTTAGGATCAGCTAGCTTAAAGTCTTTTAGTAATGAACTGTATTGATTGATGTCTAGGTATGATTTTGGTAGCTCTCCTGTTAGTTCATGAAGCACTAAACAGTTGGCAGTGATGCTGAAATCAGTTTGTAAAGAAATTAGTTTGGCAAAGCAGCTTTCAGTCACCTGATTATTAGAAGCGTTTCCGATACCTATTATATTTAATTTGTTTATAATATTTGTATTTAGGCATAGTCTTTTTTGAAGAGACTTTGTAATAAAAGAAGACTGGCTCCCGCAATCAAGTAAGGCACGAACGGTCTCAATCTTGTTGGTTACAGGATTACAGACTTCAATTAATGCTGTAGATAAAATAACTGAATCGCAATGTTGTTTAGAGAAATTAGATATAGATGCTTGAAGAGGGGTATCATTTGTTACGGAGAGAGTAGAAGAAGAAGTATGTAGTAAACTGTTGTGCCTGCGTCTACATTCACGGCAAGGTCCTAACCGGCAATCGCGAACAGAGTGACCTTGACGTAGGCAGTTGTTGCATAATTTCAATCTTGAAACCTCAGATTTTCTTTCTTCTACACTTTTGGCCTTAAAAATTGGACAGTCATAAATTCTGTGGTCTCCAGAACAAATGATACATTTTAGTAAATTAGGGACAGAACTGTCACGAGATGAGCACGCAAAAGATTTAGTTTGTAAGCGATAAGGTTTTGCAGTTTGAACGGTATTTGTAGGTTTAGTGTAAACATCAGATTTGTTTCGATTCAATGTTTCTAGAACGTCAGCTCGATTAATTAAAAATTTATAAAATTGTTTTAAATTAGGAATACTATCCAAACCGTTGCGATACTCCTCCCACTTAGCTAGTGTCCGACTATCAAGCTTAGTACACATAATGTGAATGATTAATATGTCCCAGTGGTCAGTGGGTTGATCTAGACTAGATAATGCACGTAGGTTTTTCGTAACATGATCAACCAGGAACCTTAATGATCGTTCAGACTCACGAGTGAAAGTATTCACATTAAGTAAAGAATTTAAGTGATAGTTGATTAATTGACGTTTATTGTCATAACGTTCGCATAGTAGCAACCAGGCTGTCTCATAGTTAGCACTAGACACCTCTAAGTTGGATATTATTCTAGCAGCATCTCCCTCTAAATAGGTGCTAAGATAATGAAATTTGTGTATAGGTAAGATGCGTTCATTATTGTGTATTAAAGATAGAAAGGTGTCGCGGAACTCAAGCCATCGAAAGTAGGTGCCATCGAACTTAGCTATCTGAATTTGAGGTAATTTAAAACTTAACTCGTTATGATTGGGACAACATTGAGAAGAGATGTAAGAAGTATTGAGATCTTTATTAGCTTCTTCCGACTTTAAATGTAAGTTCTGTTTCTGTATCACACTCTGAGCGGAGGCTATGTTAACAATAAACAACTGCTCGATATCGTCCCTCTCATCGATCTCATCGGATAAATTACCTGAGTTTAAAACTTCTATTTGACCTTGCAAGTCATCAAATTTGTGTGATAAAGTTTCAAATTTACTTAATTTTAAGTTTAATTCGGCCAGTTCAATTTGATTTAACGTTGATTTTGATGATATAATAGATAGATAGTTTTTAAATTTTGTTATTTGTCCTTTAATTGAACTGCGCCTTGTAATAAGTCCTTGCAAAATCGATAGATTTTCACCTTTCATTTCGCTTCCATCACTTGCATATTTTGCCATTGTTCTTTAGTTTATAAAAAATGTAAAATAGTCTATAATTAGTTTTAGTTTCAAATAAATTAAATGTGTAGTATAGTTTTAATAAGTAGATAGGCACTTTAGTTTTGTAGGTATAATATTTAGTTAACTAAGGAATGAAAGCGAAATAGTTTATAATAAAATTAAAAATTCTCACGCTCCTCAAATAGGCTGAACTTGGCAGGCAGCGCCGAGTTGATCCACTAGTTGCGCTCACCTCGCGACGTAAACAAAGATAACGGGACTTGTTATCAATGCGTTGTCGTCATGCGCCCAGTAAGTAGTATCGGCGATCCTGGAAACGTTCGGCAAACGTTGTGTTTATATCGTGTAAATGATTATAGTTTTATTATTATGAGGAACGGGAAACTAATAGTTACTTGCATAAAATTCTAGAAAAATTTGTTTAGGGTAGGTAGGTACTAATTTGACAATTTTAATATTTGCATAAAAGGGCCTTTACCTAATTATATAGGCAAAAAAATTTGTTTTAGAAGGTACGATAATTACGTAAACTTAATGAAATGATTGTATGAACTTAATATAGTTGTAACAAACAGCTTTTAGAAAGATAAATTATTAGGTAGGTATAGGTAGATAGATGAATGAAGTTAATTTGTATTTTATTGCTGAAATAATAGATTATGAGGCTATTTTGACGTTAATACTTGGAAAATAAACAAATATTTGGGTGTATTGCACCTTATTTTCTCAAGTGAAGTGGTATTTGGTATGAAATGAGGGAACTATTGGATGAAGTGAAAGGAAGGGCACTTAGCTGCAATGGCCTGACTGCGGAGTGGTATTTTTGATGATTGTATTGATTATCGTCACTGTCCGGCTTGGCTGCATTGGCTGGTACACAATTCTCAATCCTCCTTAGTCCAAAGTTGAAGTTGGAACATTGAAATCTTCTTAATCGCGGCGAATAGATTCTGGCCGTCGACGTCACAATATGATTTTGCTCGTATTTATTTTGTTTCTTCGATGTATATCAGAAATCTTGCAGGTAATGTTACGGTCGCCACTTTATGTCTCGTATGGACACAATGAAAGCCCTTTTTGTTAGGTAATACTATTTTAATTTTGAAGAAATTTGTAAGAGAAGATGTTTGCAAGTACATTCGTCTACCCGACAATCGTTTTGAGAAAAAAAAGTAAGTGAATCACAGCAACACGACGATTCGTATCATTTATACAAGTCTTGCTATTGATTTGCGACAGGCGCGAACAATACTGAACACCTTATTTAATTAACATTGTGGAACGCAATAAACTATTGAATTGAATAAGACCGTAAGTATTTAAACATTTGTAATCGGCGATTCTACTAATATTATAAGGCAGACTGAGCTTAAAGGTCTATAATATACAAGCACTTACTGTAAAACTTTGTCGCTTTTAAATCCTTTGGATAAATGTGATTCTACTGCATCCATTAACGGTTTCTCTCTTATTGATACAAATGACAACACTGATCCCTGAAAATATTTATATATATAGTGGGACATATATATAAATGAAAATGTATATATATATATATATATAAATACATGAAAATGTTCCAAAACACACATGCAATGTCCATAGCATCCTGTATTAAACACTAGCTTTTCGCCGCGGCTAAACCCGCGTGAGCTACATATCATGCCCAGCAGTGGGATAAAAAGTAGCCTATTTTAGTAGGCTATCTAACAGTGCAGAAATTTTCAAATCGGGCCAGTAGTTTCTGAAATAAGCGCGTTCAAACAAACAAACTCCTCTTTATAATATTAGTATAGATAACGTCACGCCTGCATTACTTGAAGGTGTAGGCAGAGGTAATAGGGGGCGAGCCTATTACCATTCATCGGACCCCAATATGCTCAAATTTGACAAGTTATAAGCCGCTTTCACATCAACCCTTTTAGTACCCCACCGCTGAGCACGGGTCTCCTCTCAACTATCCTACGAGTTGAGAGAGTTTAGGCCTTATCCACACTCGCTGTCCACGTGCGGGTCAGTGGACGTCACGTCTTCGAATTATTAGTTCTTAGACATGCCGGTTTCCTCACGATGTTTTCCTTATTGAGCAGCGGCGATGAAACAATTCACACAATAATATATGGGCACGACTGGGAATCGACCTTATATTTCTAAGGCGAGGCCCGCACCTCTGTGCCACTGCTGCTCACATAAGTCACTCATTGTATCTGATTATTCAACCAACCTGATTGTTTCCTCTAGCAGTTCTTCCAGCTCTATGCACATAAGAATTAACATCCAATGGAAAATCAAAATTAATAACATTAGCCACATGTTGAAAATCTATTCCTCTTGATACACCAGACTCTTTGTCCTTCTTTCTTTGTGATTTCTGCTTCTTCTTCTTTCTCTCTTCTAGAGGGAGTATTCCACCATCAGGTTTCTCTAATGCCATCTCATCAGAAGCTATGATGATCTGGTAGCGACCTCTGTTGAACTGATCAACAGACAAACAGCGTACAGCAGCTGGTAACTCAGAATTTAGAACACAGGAACCTATTTTGAACTGTTCTAGGTATAATTTTAACCTGGAATAAGAATTTTTGATTTACTATAACTTTACTTTAACCCTTATTTAGTGTCCCACAGCTGGACACGGGTCTTCCCTCAACTATCTCATGAGTTGAAAAAGTTTAGGTCTTAATCCACACACGCTACCCAAGTGCGGGTTGGTGGATGTCACATGTCCTTGAATGTTTTCCTTCAACGATATTGAGCAGCGGAGATGAAACAATTCACACAAAGATGTGTGGGCACTTTGAAATAAAACTACTTTTTAACGGATTTTATCGCGGTTTCAGTTCTTTTCAGACTTCATGTTCACGGGTGGACTAATGTATTTGACGTCCAAAAATATTAATTGCAACTATCTCTGACTACCTCCAACCATTAATATTTAAGTTGCGTTCCGTTTTAAGCAAACTGAGCTGAAAATGAATGAATGATGAATGAATGAATGAATGAATGAATGAAAAAGTATTTCGAATACTGTCTTGAACCTGTCAAAAATCATTTTCATATTCATAATATTTATTCCTTGATAATTATAAAGTAAATGTAAAAGATAATGATAGGCTAGAAATAGATTAAGATGGATTGAAAATAGAATAGATAAAATAGTTTGTAGATTTATGAGCATTTTAACACATTTATGTGTTGTTATATATTAATCATGTAGGTATTTGTTAAACTTCTTAATGTCAAGAAGAGTATTGAAGTACCCTACATTTTATCACATTTAGTTTGTTGCTACCTAGCACTGACTGACAATATACTCTTACCTAACTCGATGTTTTATTTACATAATAGTGGCGACGTGTGTTAAATTACGTAAAAATGGAGTGCAAAGCTATAAAATTCAAAGAGTTTGATCCAGGAACTGATATTTGGGACAATTATATCGACAGATTAAATTACTGTTTTGAAGCTAATGGCGTCATACTGGACAGTGCAAAACGAGCAAATTTTTACACCATATGTGGAACCCAGGTGTTTGAAACACTTCTTGCACTAATAACACCTAAAAAATCTAGTGAAGTGACATTCAGTGAGATCGTGACTGTGTTAACGAGTCATTATAGTCCTAGACCAAATGAAATATCAGTGTCGTATAAGTTCTATAAACGTGATCAAAAGAAAGGAGAAACAGCTTCAGAATATATAGCTCAGCTACGGAAAATGAGTACTTGGTGTAACTTTCCGGACTTAGAACGTATGCTACGTGACAGATTAGTATGCGGTATGAGTGATTACAAACTACAATACGAACTTCTCAAACGGGATAATTTGACTTATAGACAGGTGGTAGATGCTATGGTATCTTCAGAGAGTGCAGTTAGAGATGTCCGCATGATTCAAGAGACATTGAGTGATGTTAAAATCACAAATTCAGATGTATGCGTTCCTACAACATCCAATGTACCAGAACCAATGGATATTAACGCAGTTCAATCCAGAAATAATATAAGATTTTGTTATCGTTGTGGAGATCGTCATGGTGGCAACTGTCGTTTTGCGAAAACTACTTGCAGATACTGTAAGAAGGTTGGACATTTGGAGAAGATATGTATAGCAAAAAAGAAAAACAGTACTAAAGGATTGAACTACACTGAATACGCGAACAGCGGTTATGATGAACGATTAAATGGAATTTATAATGTCGGTGGTTCCGGGTTACGAGTACCTGCATACGATATTACTGTTTATTTGGACAATATCCCGTTTACAATGCAAGTGGACTCCGGTGCAGGATTTTCTTTAATCAATGAACGCACCTGGCGGCTTCTCAGCGCGACGCGTCCGGCCGCCACACTCGACTTGGCATCCAACAACCTACGAACGTGGACAGCTACGCCGGTGACAGTACTAGGACAGACTACAGTCAACGTACAATTTAAAGACATTAAGTGTTGCTTACCTGTAATTGTAGCTCGCGGTACAGGGCCGAATTTAGTAGGTAGGGACTGGTTCTCAGCCCTTGATATTAGGGTATGTATTAATTTCGTTCATAAAGATATTAATATAGCTAAAGAAATGATGTTGAAACATGCGGAAGTATTTCAAGAGGGTCTCGGTACTTACACGGGGGATCCAGTAACCATACATTTAAAACCTAATGCTACTCCTAAATTTTTAAAAGCGCGTCCTGTACCTTTCGCTATCAAAGCTAGGGTAGAGAAAGAAATCGATAGACTAGTCACGGAGGGTGTTCTTCGACCAGTTGCTTATTCACAGTGGGCTACTCCAGTTGTACCGGTTATAAAAAAGTCTGGAGATATTAGGCTCTGTGGAGACTATCGCAGTACAGTTAATCAGGCTACCGAGTCAGATACATATCCAATGCCCACTGCAAGTGAGGTATTTGCCACTGTTGCTGGGTGTAAATATTTCACAACGCTAGATTTAGAACGTGCTTATACACAGGTAGTAGTGGATGAAGCCACAGCTAAGTTATTAACACTAAACACATGCAAGGGACTTTACACTGTACATAGATTAGCTTTTGGTGTCAAAGCTTCGCCGGGAATTTTTCAACGACTCATAACGGCATTGTTAGCCGGTATTCCTGGAGTCGCAGTCCTGATTGATGACATTATAATCAGCGGCCACACGCTGCTTGAGATGAATGAGCGTGTCCATCTTGTTTTGGATCGCATAGCCAAAGCAGGCTTACGCCTTAATGCTAGAAAATGTAAGTTCGGTAGAAGAGTTATAGAATTTTTAGGGTTTGTTATTGACGCTGACGGCATTCACCCAGCGGCCAGCAAAGTGGAGTCGATCATGAAGACCCCCGAACCTAAAAACACTCAACAGTTGCAGGCTTTCTTAGGCTTATATAACTTTTACGAGAGGTTCATACCTCATAAGGCGACGATTCTTGAACCGTTGCATAGATTGCTCGATAAGACACGAAACTGGCAATGGACTAATGTTGAACAAAAAAGTTTTGATTCTGCAAAACTTATGCTATCGTCTGATTTAACTCTTGTGCATTATGATTTAGAAAAGCCACTTGTTCTTACTTGTGACAGTTCGGAATACGGCGTGGGGGCAGTCCTGTTTCACATTATGGAAGACGGGCAGGAGCGTCCTGTTGCTATGGGCTCTAGGACATTACATGTCCATGAGCGTCGGTATTCACAGCTTGATAAAGAGGCTACGGCCATTTTGTTTAGTGTCCAAAAATTTCATAACTACCTTATGGGGCGTCCCTTTTTAATCGTCACCGATCATAAACCCCTCGTGGGGATATTCGACCCTAAGAAAACTATGCCCAATATATTATCACCACGGTTAACTAGAATTTCCATTATATTGACATCATACGATTACAACATAGTTTACAAACCGGGACAGCAGATAGGAAATGCAGATGGTTTAAGCCGATGGCCACAACCAGTGCCAGAGCAACCAGAACAAGAACTCTGTGACATCTTGCTCATGGCGGAAACTCCAAAAGATTTTCCTATTAACGTAGAACAGTTAAAAAACGTGACTAAAAAGGACAAAATTTTATCAAGAGTAATTCATTACGTGCTGCGTGGTTGGCCTAACAGAGTAACAGATTCAGAGCTGCGTCCTTATTTTCTACATCGAGCAGAACTATCTGTACATGAGGATTGTCTTCTATTGGGCTCTCGAGTAGTAGTGCCACCACCTCTCCGTGAGGCAATTTTGCATACTTTACATAAAACGCATAGTGGTATTGTACTTACTAAGGCATTGGCCAGAAGCTACATTTGGTGGCCTCAGCTAAACGAAGATATTGAAAGATTAGTTAATAGTTGTAACAAATGTTTGGAAAATCGACATATGCCACCTAAAACAGGTTACCAGTGGATAGTACCTACTAGGCCTTGGTCTCGTATAAATATTGATTTTGCTGGTCCTTACCAAAATAAATATTTTCTTATCGCGGTAGATGCATATTCACGATGGCCAGAAGTTTTTGTAGTTCCCAATATGACATCTGCTACTGTGGTACGAAATCTCAGAAATTTATTCGCTATTCATGGTCTCTGTGAAACGTTAGTGTCTGATAATGGTACCCCATTTGTCTCTAATGAAATGACACAGTTCTTAAATGCTAACGCGATTCGACACATTACTACAGCACCTTACCATCCATCAACCAATGGTTTGGCTGAAAGAATGGTACAAACAGTTAAAGACAAGTTACGGAAGCTAGATAACATGTCGTGGGATGTGAAAATACCTAATATGTTACTAGGGCTACGTACGACACCATGCTCTTCCACAAATAAGAGCCCAGCAGAACTTCTAATGAATAGGAGATTAAGAACACTACTAGACACCATACATCCAGATAACACATCTAACAGAAGAATAGAACAACAGATCAGACATAACACGGAACGGACACGCAGGGACACAAATATTGGACAAAGGGTTATGTACAGAAACTTTAGCAGAGGACCGCGTTGGTTACCAGGTACTGTTATAAACAAAAGAGGTCCCTCTAGCTATGAAATAACTACTAAGGATGGAGCTATAGTTAGCAGGCATATTGATCAGATCATAAATAGGAAATGTTCAAGTGATGATGCTCAAAAGGAGGGGGAGACATTGGTGGAAACGGAAACGAGATATGAAGAAAACATAGAAGAGGGAGTTGCAGAGGAAGAACAGCCAGATACAATCATTGAGGATTCTAAAGACCAAGATGGTCAAGAGACAATTGAGATTCCCAGTCCAGAAAAATGGGCTGAAATGTTAGGGATACCTAGCGGGGCTGAGACTAGTTATGCAGGCGGTAAACTAAAACATAGACTTAATATTCATTCCAAGTTATCACCTTATGGTAGGCCTGATACTAATAACTTTATTAATTAAGATTTAATATTTTGCCTAACTACATGTATCGCTATTGTATGTATTACTACTGTAGGTACTCTTGTTACTAGTTTATTACTATGTATATGTTATATAGTCAGTAGGTAGAATTGTTTGTTCTTTTGAATATGTATAAGTATATTTTGGTTTGCTTTTGTTTAGTTTGTATAGGCATACTTAGGGGGAAGGTATGTTATATATTAATCATGTAGGTATTTGTTAAACTTCTTAATGTCAAGAAGAGTATTGAAGTACCCTACATTTTATCACATTTAGTTTGTTGCTACCTAGCACTGACTGACAATATACTCTTACCTAACTCGATGTTTTATTTACATAATATGTGTATTTTTACTTATTGACAAATTCATGATAGTATTTGAAAACTTTTTACATATTGACAACTCTATTAAGGGTACTGTACTTACTTATAACACCTATCCACAGTTCTTACAAAGATGATACTTTTGCCTCTAATAAGGTTAAGTTTCAACAGAGCATACAATATAGCTGCTTTATCATCTTCTTCAGCAAATAAATGGTAATGTTGTAGTTGTGATGATGGAGCCAGTTCCGGTTCTTCAAGTTTCAAGGTCACTGGATTACGAAGAACTATCTTCTTGAGTTTTAACACGTCATCTGATAATGTGGCTGAAGCGAGTACTGCTTGGTATATTTTCGGTAAATGCCTGAAATGTTAAAAAGGTAACTTATCCTAGAATTCACAACAGTATTACTAATGGCTGTAGGTAGAAATGCACATCAGCTACATATCGTCTGTTTGACGCTGCCCTCGCACAACCAATTTTTCCACAGATTTTTAGGACTGATTTTGTGTAACTCAATACAAAACTTAAGGCCATGCATTGAATCAATCAAAAAATCAGTCATAAAAATTGGACATGGGTAGGCAGCCTTAGTGTCCTTAAGTAACAGTTGGTGAATATTTTACTGTATATCAGGCAAATTCACAACTACACACTGCTATCCATATTAGGAACGTATCTTTCATGCCCCAGAACTCAATCCAGACATAACTAAACAAAAGTGTTTAACGAATATCTAAGTATTTCCAGTAAAGAACTGTTTTTATTAGGTTTTGGCAAAAATAATTCATTTAAAAAAAAAACCGTTAAAACTACTTTTTAATGTATTTAATCGTGGTTTATAGACTTTAAATTTTGATGTTTCAGTCTTTTCTGACTATGGTATGACAAAATCCGTTAAAAAGTAGTTTTATTTTAATGTGTGATATTCGTGTAAATCTAAGACTATATTATAATTAATTTATATAATAATTTATTGAAAAAAAATCGTCTTCTTGACATAAGATTCCAAGCCCATTTATTATTATTTACGTTGTTAACAGCACATATAAAGATTGAAGATATATGTGGGACGCACAAGGAACTGAAAACATTTTGTATGGGGGTATTTAACGTGTTAAAACACAAACTTTTCCAACATGCAGTAAATAATTTGGCAGGTACTGAAAAACAAATGTGTCTCAATAAATTACCACTTACCCTAATAATTCTTTAATCTCATCTTCATACCCAAACGAAAATATCAGATCAGCTTCATCCACAACTAATACCGCTAAATCCTCTTTCAATCTCATATTATTTGCTTTCAGATGTACTAAAGCTCGTGATGGAGTGGACACAACTATGTCTGGTTTATCAGATAGTAAGGCTTTCTGTGTCTGTGTGTCACCACTGGAGGATATGTCAATGCATTTGATCTCTCTCGCACATTTGATTGTCAGGTCACCTATTACAGACGTAATCTGAAATATATTTGGATTTTAAATAAGATTCAATTCCATTGTCAATATTAATTTTTTATCTGCAACAGAGTGAGTTGAAGGATAGGATAGGTTGTTTCAAAAATGTGCTTATTATTTAATACAATAAAGCAAACCATTTTCCTAGGTCATAATAAGTGCCTTAAGTTGAGAATGGCTGCTCTGAAATGGATAATTGTTTTAATGACAAGACAAAGTTTAAAAAAATATTTATTTGAAAACACAGGAATGGATTTAGGATCAGGTACCTACACCACACATGTGAAGCTAGGGTGTGCAACTAGTTAATTTATTTGTATCTACTTATTTTATCCATGTTGTTCAGTAGATAGTTCAGTAGTGTGTGAGGAGACAACTCAAAAATTGCTTTAACTACTGTGAACTTGAGGCAGTCCCTGCAGCAGGCAGTAGGTAGCTGACTTAATTTGCATGCTGTTGCACATGCGTGGTGAGTAGAGGCTATATAATTAGGGCTTATTGTCGTACCTGACCACAGAGCTCTTTACTTGGCGAAAGAATGAGCGCTCTAATACATTGATGTGTGCTAGTGTTCTTTAAGTTTAATATCTTCTGAATTGATGGGATTGTGAATGCTGCAGTCTTGCCAGAACCTGTCCTAGCCCGCATCAGAACGTCTTTGCCCTCTAACAACAACGGGATTGCGGTTTCTTGGATTAATGTGGGTTCTGACCACGCGAGCTGTGATATAGCCTATAAAATAATAACACTGTATGTAAATCGTTGCGCTGAACATGAGCTTCGAAAAAAATTAGCGGTTTTTTCACAATTGTGTTAACTTGCCTTCAAAATACGGTCATCAAGTTCCATTTCATGGAACATAACCTTTTTCTCTTCACCCATGTTTCTGTTATTTTCTTAATTATTTTACGTTTATAACACACTTAAAAGTTGATTGCTCACGACCACTTCTTATATAAACAACACTGTTGTACAATCATTAGGAAAAATCGATTAAACAAGAATATTTTAAATTCACCACGAGTACGAACGAAATGTTTTGGTAACCATTTATTATTTTCAATAAAGTGTAGTGTAGCGTTGCTACAAAAGCGACAGTCTATCGATAATATCGTGATACTATCGCGGCCTTGAAATTAGTTACTCTATCGATAATCATATTTAAACCCACGATAAAAATATTGGGAGTATCGATTTTTAAAAATAAGTAATACTGTTACTATTGATACCATCGAAACTATTGATAGTTACCATAACAATAGTTTGGATATTAACGACTTTTATGGTGAAAAAGTATCGATAGAATCTATACTATCGATACTATTTAAAGTTGATTACATCGACTATTTTAATGCGATACTATCTATAGTATTGATAGCTAAATTATCGATATGGCAACAACGCTATTTTAGTGTTGAGAAGAAAAAAAATTGGTAGTTTGGTAGATTATATTTTTATATTGGTAGTATTTTTCTGTGCATCGATTACCAGGTGGCGATTTGTATTACTGGGTAATACTGGGCATTGCACAACAAAACTTGGTGCTCAGCGTAAGCGTTTATGCTCTTTTCATGATACAAGTATAGTCCTAATTCTTTCTAGTCATCTTTAAACGATAGAGATAGATAATGCTTGCAACATGTTTTCTTGTACATGTTTTGCCTTATGAAACTAGGGATCAGAGTGGTGAGAGCAAACCTAGAGGGAACTAGAACACTTATCACACCAGATCATACGATAAATAAATGGTAGGTAATAAATATGTAATGTACATATTTATTAACCCATTTTATATACTTTTTTTAAATAAACTATAGTATTCACTTCGAAATAATTAAACCACAGGCAATGACTGACCACAGTCAGTGAGTCGGAAGTACAACCTAATTTTACATAGTTTACTATTTAAATATAAAAATGAATCCCTATTTCCCTCGGTCACGATATCGCACTCCCCGGAAACACGGACGTGGACTGGTTCCCATCGGACGGAGTCCGCCACAGAGCCGAGTCACGGCAGGTGGGCAAACTCACCGGGCCGTTCGGTAAATGTAGTAACAAACCCAGCAGCCCAGCTCAAAAGGGTGTCCGCCAGAACACCGGGGAGTTTTGGTGGATAGGCCGGGCTCGGCCGCCTTTGACTGGAGACCCAGCGGGGGGAGTTAGAAATAATAAGTAGGTACTACTGATCTCGTAGGATAATATTAACTAATTTCCTTAATCTATATTTAAGTCTAATTAATGCCTCGGTGATTAGCATGTTTGCTTTACCTGCAAGGTCCTGAGTATGATTCCCGGGTCGACATAAAACACTTCAAATATTTTGAGAAAAACTTAGTTGTAGTTCAGTTTGGAATTGTGCCCGATAAAGAACCCTAAATTAATCACTTCGATAGACGACTAATTTACTTCAAGTCTTTATGTCGCTTATACAACTCATAAAGACTTCCACTTGTGTAAAAGATGACATACAGTGCGACATAAAAGAGTAGAATATCCTTGAAGGCGCCCGACGGAGTGAATTTAAGCAAGCGTTTCTAAGCTCTTTGAATTTAAGTTCCTAAAGTTCCAAGTTCCACTCTTCTACGTTGCACTTAAAAAGAGCAAGAAAAATTAATAAGGGCGTCACACTGAATAAAAACGTGCCCGAAGTTGCCCAGTGTCTTTCAAGTGTCCAAGTCTCTTTTATGTCGCGTTTATAAGCTCTTTAATCGCACTGTGCGAAGCTGATATGAGGCGCTCTTGATATCACTGGCCCAATTCAGTCGTTTAGCTAGCTTTGGAAATGATTTTATTTGGAATTTCTCTGAAGCTATAGCCATAAGCAGCGGAAACGAAAAAAATACGGCCTCTGACGAGCCGGGATTTAGTCAGAAACTTGAACAATTTTTTAAGAATTTTTTGCTTATTTGCTATTTTTCGAATAATGGGATTAAGAGAGCCTATAGTCATGGGACTATAGGCTGATATGATGTAGCAAAACTCAAATCTACTATTTCTTTTTTTATTTTTGCCTCTGGTCATGTCATTGTAAACTTTTTTTTGAATCTGACAATACTAAATGAATGGCCGAGTTGTTTCTACATTGGATAGTACTTGAAAACCTCTGTTATTTTAGTATTATTTCATTATCTGGTGTCTAATTTCATCATATACCATTCTTATTATTTTTATGACAACCAAAATTGTATTAGTGATTTCTTAAAATGTTAAACCACTTCGCTACTGAGGATCGCAGTTCATTGCCTTATGTAAAACTTCAAATAGTTTTTCTTCCGTGAGTGACCGAAATCTGTGGACACTTGTGTGTTTTAGTGTGATTATTTCTGGAACAGAGTGATTTAAGAGTTAAAATGTCAAATTCAACCGCTCAAGTGCTGATGAAGAAGGGTAAACGGGGAGCAGCCGCGTACATACACGCGGATTGCGAGAACGGTTCTCCTCAGCATTTGGGGCCACTTCTGGACGTTTTGCTGAACCCTAGCAAAGCTATTGACGAGTGGGAGACGATAGATTGGTGCAGGTGGCTGCTGGCAGGCGGGAGGACCCCAGACGAGTTCGCGGCTATTGGTAAGTTGGTGTAAATAACTAAAATAACTGTACCTCAACTACCAAGCTTTGTAGGTTATGAACAAAAGATTATCAAGTTCAACACTGTTTTTGTTGTTATTGTTGCAACAATTCCTGTTGACTCAAATTATGCTGTGCTTATTTGAGTTTGGGTTTGTTAATGCTGGCATTTTGTGAGGTCAATGTTACTGGTATATGATTTGCATAAATACAAATTGGCTTATTAATTGGTGTGAAGTATTAGTATTACTGATACCTAAACTAGGAGTATGTGCAGTATGTTTGACTAGACTGTAAAGTCTTGAGATCTAGTTTAACATGTTAAATCAAATCATTCTGCAGAATGTTAAACTGTTACAGTAGTAACATTAATCTTTAGATAGTTTGAGACATTGAAATAAAATTACTTTATAACAGAATTAATCACGGTTTATTTTAGATTTTAGATACCAACATTTCAAAGTCTTTTCAGACGTTATGTTCACGGGTGGACTGATATTCGTGTAAATCTAAGACAATACAGACATGTCACTAAGTTTGGTTTTAACACAAATTCTTGCATGCTACTCTAGCAGTAGTTATAATTATACTCACAAAAATTAGTCATAATTGCAAATTTTATACAAAACATTATGTTTATCTAATACCTGCCAACTCTATACATAATGTCAGCATTTGCTAACAGAGTTCTGAATAATGTAAATAAGGAATTAATGTTCTTCCATTGAAATGTTTTAAAAATCTGTTATTTTTAACATCAAGTAAAATTAAGGTCTTGAACTTAGGAGTTATGAAAAATTAACTGGAAATGAAGACCTTTTGGTACCACACAATTTTTTAATCTTATAATAGGCTTGCACTTGACTACAAATTACCTGTTGTTAAGCTATGATGTAGTCTACAATAACCTGTAAATACTGATTCACTTGTAACTTGAAAACAGGCAGATTGTAGCAATTGGAAAACATGGATGAAACTATAATGTATCTACCGATGTAATGAGGAAAATGAGAATGGTAATTTTTGATGACCTAGGTTTGCCAATATAATTTTTAAAAACCCCTTATAATCGTTCATTTACCATATGTTCATTAGTTTCGCTAAAACTCGAGAAAGGCTGAATGGATTTATCTAATCTTGGTCTTGAAATGTTCGTGGAGGTCTAGGGAAGGTTTAAAAGGTGTAAAGAAAAAATTATTGGATACAAAAGTTGAGGTCTTTTATTTATCTATTGAGGCAGTACGAAGTCTACCGGGTCTGCTAGTGTTATTAAAAAAAAACACAAAAAGCAAAGATACTAACTAGATAATAGTTGTAGGACCTGCAATACTGCCTTAATAAAGTAAAAGGTCACATCTGAAATTTTTATTTAATAATAATAATAATATAGTGGGACATTAACACACACTGTCATCTGACCCCAAACCATCCCTAAACCATAGATACATAATATATTATTTTTTCTATGCCCAAACTAAGCAGAGCTTGTACTATGGAAACCAGAGAACTGGTCATATACTACTTAAAATACTTTTCTTTTGTAAATATATACTTAAATATAGATAATTACACCCAGACACAAGACAAACAGACATATTTAAACAAGTGTTTGTCTCGGGTGGGAGTCGAATTTGTAACTAAGTTATTAATATTGTAAGAATCAGTAAAATATACTGCCTCTTATAACATCAATAACTGAGTTACGAAAAAAATTGACAGATTTGCCCTTTTTCCTAATGACGGCAGAATATTATTGCACTCTAAACTGTACGTTCTCGGAGTCTGTAAAAGAACCATTCCAATTATGCAGTAATTTTGAAAACTGAAAACATCAAGTCTTCTGGAAATAAAGCCTTATAGATTAATTAAAAATCCTTGAAACACTGCCTACTTACTAATTGCATCTTGTATAGTAATAGACAAGAATGGTATACTTAATTTATATAAGTAATTATTTTTTAGTTAGGACTCTACTTTAACAAAACAGAATATAGAAACTTAAATGCTTTTGTGCAACAGAACAGTATTACAAATACATGAAATTTAATATAAAATTAATTTTCATTACTTGAAACATGCATTTATTTGTGAAATTTGACACCCATTTGTTCATTGTTTGTTTAAATTGAGAAATATGCTGCAACATTTAAATTAAAATAACAACACAATTAAGGTGAGGCCAAACAAGCTTATTTTTTTAGCTGTGAGTCCTGTAATTTCAGTTTAACCATTTCGTTCATCGGCAGATTTAGTGTTGTCGTGTGAATGAAACTCTACTATTCTATGCATGAAACCTATGAATCCAAATGCAGCATAAATTCTGTGAAACAACCATTTGGATCCTGTGTAGAGTTAGTCCATCTTGTCGGCAATCTACCCATGCCTCTTTTTCCTTCACAGCCAGATCTGGATCTCTCCTAGCTGTTTGCCCGAAAAACTTGAGGCACATTTTACATGACTCAAATCTCGAAAAATTATGCTTGTTTAAGCTTCACCTCTAGCCACCCATAGAAGATTCACCTCTAGCTGTTCATAAGTTCAAATTTCGCATAGGATCAAAGAGTGTGGGGATTTAAAAAAAGAAAAATAAAATTCACAGATTTAAAAAAGGGATTTGGTTATTATAATGATTGGCCATATTTTCCAAATAAGCAGTCAAACTATACAAAAAAGAAGCATATTGATTTTGCAATAACTTTTATGCCTTTTTTATCCTTTAATAGGCTTGCCCTTGACCAGAACTTGCCTGATGTGAAGCAATGATGTAGTTTATATGGAACGAGCTTACCTAGTAAATACTGATTCATTCGTGACTTGTAGACAGGCAGATTATAGGTATCGGGAAACATAGACGTAAATCTGCTAGATTAATGTTAAATGCAATGACAACAAAACCAACATTTAACTAAAAAGAAAAAACTAACTGACATGCCAATGTACAGCCTAAACCATTGGGTCTAAAGACTCCAAATTTGACAAGTCGATTCCATATGAGGTGCTAAGGTTTCACTTGAAAGGATTTTGATATGTAAATCCTAAAAGTTTTGAATAGCAACAAAAATAAGTATAGCATCTATTGTAAGAGCGATCGTGACGGTAGTGAAGAGATATTATTTACCTAAATAAGAACTTTTTTGCTCCGGCTTCGCTTTTACAGACTTCCACCCTTTGCCACTGTGTTGTTATGATTATTTATTTTGCCTGATCACGATCAGTATAACTTGCCTTTGTAAGTAAACAGATAAGTTTATCCATAGTTGGCGGCCATCTTTGACCATTTTTGCGTGTTCAATGTCTCACAGATGGTGTAAGGCCTTGGTATTAAGATGATTCATTAATAACATTTATTTGTAAACATTGAAATAAACTGTGTAACTTATTACTTCTGGTTATTATGTCTCAGAATTATTTTATTTTATGTAAATGGACCTAAGATTAGAATATAATTGCGCTCACGCTTCTACTACTGGAGGATGTAGATAGAGGTGAATATGACACACATTTCTTCCAAACATCGTGTGCAACGAATTCGTTGCAGAAGCAAGGTTTTCGTCGCATATTTTCATGGCGTCCACCCTACTATTCGCGGCGATCTCGTTGCGCGGATGCAAACGTATTCGCTGCGTATACTATGCGTATCAAATAAGAATAGGACTGGACTCGCGGCTAACTTCATACCCAAAACCAAGCAAAAGTAGCGTCAGCACAAAATATCAAACCACAGACAGCAATATTATTTTAAAATATATGGATAACTATTTTATAATTTTTTAGACTTAGTTACATACATCTACCTACTTAAGAATATTTATGCGCTACTGGGATGACACAAACTTGTACATATATACATAAACACACTTTTTAACTTTAACACAGCTTTTTTTCGTCGGAACTTAATAAAATATGTTCGAACCTAAATTTCCGATTCCAAATGTCCAATCTTACTCGAACGGCAATAAGATGAACGAATTTTTTGTCATTTTCATCAAAGTTTGTTCGATGTAATAATCACATATTACATCGAACAAACTTTTTGGCCCACTGTACTAAAAAATGTGAAGTTGTTGCGCATTTCGGTCCAAGATGGCGGATTTCCAGTCCTATTCTTATTTGAAACGCATAGTACGCGGCGTGTTCGTTGGGCGTCCGAAACGTATTCGTTGCGAGCCCGGCTGGCAGCGGGGCGGACTGCAGCCAGCCGCTCGAAGAGAATAGTAAGGGCACCTGTGTAAAAGGGCACAGGGCATATAACCTGTGCACTAAAATAATTTCCAGTATGATAGAAACCGTAGTTTAATAAATTCTGTATCTATCTACCAGCAGTACCTAGCATTTTGGCTGTACCCTATTGCTAATAGGTACATAACTTCTTATTAATAAAAATACGTTGCAAAAACTTGGTACTCGAACATCTAAGGCCTTGACCTTGCCAGAGACCTCTTGATTGGGTCAAGATTGTGCCGGAGGCTCAAAGTAAACGAGGGCCATTGGCCAATAGGTACTGTTGGTTAGTATTAATGTGGCTTGAGCGAATTACCAAGAGCACCACACTTCAACCTTTTTCAGTGTCCCACTGTTGAGCACGAGTCTCCTCTCAACTCGTCAGATAGTTCGATGAAGAGTCCAAAGAAGCCTTTAATCCACAGGCGGTGGCAAAGTGCGAGTTGGTGAATATCACATGTCCTCGAATAATTAGTTCTTAGACTTGCCGGTTTCTTCACGATGTTTTCCTTAACCGATATTGTGTAGCATTGACGAAACAATTCACACTACACTGCTGGGCGCGACTGGGGATCGAATCCGCGACTTTATATTTTAAAGGCGAGGCCGATACCGATGCGCCACCGTTGCTCTAAAGCACCAAACAAAGCATAAAACTTTGTTTAAGTAAATTTTGTGCTGAGTTACACATTTGTTCACACAAAATTCGCGTTTAATCCCTACTATAATATTATAAATGCGAAAGTAACTCTGTCTGTCTGTTACGCTTTCCCGCTTGAACTACTGAAGCGATTTGGATGAAATTGGGTACGGAGGTAGTTTGAGACCCGAGAAAGGACATAGAATAGTTTTTATCCGACTGCGCAAAAAGAAGGTAATGTTTTGGCGCGATAACCGACATACACGCGGGCGAAGCCGCTTTCGGAAAGCTAGTGGGTAATAAATTGGGTACGACTCGTAGGTAGATTCTTTATAAACTATATTAACCTACTCATACGCCAGCATCCCCAACTATTTGACACCTGCAAAAATGTCAATATGCAGTATTAAGTTGTAAATATAAGTTGGCGAGTGCGTCGTAAAACTCAAGTTTTTGTAACATGCCGTCAAGCAATGTCATCGCACTTGCCGGCCTGACCCAAATGCCAATAACGATAATATTTTAGTGTCGCTGGTGTAACAACGATAAATAAACAATTTTATCGTTTCTTAAAAGTCGGTGATATTATGAAACAAGTGCATTTATATCGTATCGACGTGCTTGTGTTCCGTGAAGTGAGGGTCTAGTCCACCGAAGTCGTAATAAGAAACACTTTGAGCGTTTAACACGGGAGATGTTTAATTTAATAATAATAATACCTATAGTGGGACATTAACACACATCGGGCATCTGATCTCAAACTAAGCAGAGCTTGTACTATGGAAACCAGATAACTGGTAATATACTACTTAAAATACTTTTCTTGTGTAATAACATACTTAAATATAGATAATTACACTCAGACACAAGACAAATAGAGGAGTCGAACCCACGACCTGCGCACAGTGGTCTGAAAATCGAGCTCCCCTTTCATAGAAAGTCAATGTGGGATATTCATAAAACTAAAATATGGAACGTCTCAGGTATACATTCCTTTAATGCATATTTTAGTATGAATGATTTTAGTTACTCCGCGCCTGAGAAAAAAAATATTTAGTATTTTTTTGTATGGGAGAAATTACATAAAGTACATTTTCTTGCGACTGAATGAAACTGAAAGGCTGGTACTCATACGAGCTATTGCCGCTCTTAAGGCGATTACGTTGACATACCACTCGTGTACCTTTAGGTGCCGCTTCACACGTAGGATTTTTTTGAAATTTCGAATTTTCGGCATTGAATATTTTAAGTATGTGACGCATTTAAATTAGGTTGGTAAGGAATTTGGAATTAAATATTTATAATAAATACGCACCTAATATTATAATAATTGTTATAATAGATTCAATTACTTTAACTCAAAATATAAGTTAACTTTAGAAATTCGTTTTTTGCGAATACTAATTAGGGCCCTGCAACTAATATCTGCCTTATTTTAACAAATAACTTTTTACAATAGTAACCTCATTAGCTAAGAGGGTGTTAATGATTTTTACTATACCTAATGATAACAGAGGTTCGTTATCATTATCAATTACGGGAATCACTTATTCCTTTACTAATAGTTCAGTTTTATTACGTGTTAATTTGTACCGACCCTTAATGAGGGTCGGTGAGAGAGTTATACATAAATAGAATGTTTGGCATGGACTCTGTCAGTAACGTTTAGCACTTGTGCGCGTAAACTTTAATTTTTCTGTTCTTTCAATTTTTCTATTGCAATGGAAGGTTTTGGTACCAATCTTGATATTTTCATGTTTGTGGCCAACAACACTTCTTTCTCAGATCCCAATGTGTTGTTTGATGTGTTTGTGAATAGTATTGATTTGTCAGAAAATGAAAAGAGAGACTTGAAACAATTCTGCCAAACTTATGTGTGTGCATTGAAAAGGAAATGGATCTCATGTAATCGTACACGACATACTTTCATTAAAAAGTACGAAGCATGGCTCCAAGAAGACATCAAATGGCCTGAAGTCATCAAGGAAAAGATGACTTCCTCAGTAACGATAGATCAGTCACAGTGTTCCAGTTCAGAATTTCCCGTAAACGAAGGTGCATCAACATCCGCACAACCACAGACTTGTAGTGTTGGAACCTCAACATCTCTTGGAAACCAAAGAAAGGAGTTTTCGGTGTTAAGCCCGTTACAGAAGAAAAGGAGAGTAGAAGAGCTTTTAAATCATCCATCGGAAAGTCTTGCTTATGCAACTGGCTTGAAGGCGCAAAATAAAGATGTAGCAGACATAATAAAATTAGTCACAGAGAATCCCGAAGAGGCTACAAAGATAAAAGATATACTTAAAACTAAAAAAAATGTGCCCATATATTCTGCTGATAAAGCTTTAGGTATTTTGACTTCGTTGAAGCTGTCGAAGTGGCAGTATACTACTTTGAGAGCTTGTGCAAAGGAAGAAGGAATCCCACTATATCCTTCATACACAACTGTCCTAGAAGCGAAAAAGGACTGTTACCCACCTAAGGATAGCATAGACATTTCTGAAAATGGGGCACGAGTTAAACTTCAAGCAATTTTGGATAAAACTGTGTCAAGACTTGGAAAATATCTACGTTTGCCCTCTACTTTAGATGGCAAGGAGTTAACACTTCTGTGTAAGTGGGGCTTTGATGGTTCTTCAGGGCAGAGTTTGTATAAGCAAAGCATGGTGGAGGAAGATGATTCCAGCGTCTTCATGTGTTCTTTTGTACCTATTAGATTAGATTGTGATGAAGAAAATGTATGGGAGAATCCAAAACCGTCTTCGACAATGTTTTGCAGGCCTCTTTTTTTCAAGTTTGCAAGTGAAAACAAATTAGACATCAAGAGAGAACAAGCCACGATTGAAGCTGAAATTGCTACACTGGTGCCTTCTATAATGGGAAATCATACAGTTAAAGTTAAAATGCTCATGACTATGATAGATGGTAAAATAGTTTCTAAATTATCAGAAACATCAACCCAAACTTGTGACATATGTAAAGCAACCCCATCTGAAATGAATAAATTACATGTGATCTCAGAGTAAGTTTTGAATACTTTTATAATTTTCTTGGCTGATAATCATGAATACCTATTTTTAAATATATTATTTATTTGTTTTCCAGAAAACCAGTGTCAACGGAAATATACCAATATGGTTTGTCTACTCTCCATGCTTGGATTAGGTGTATGGAATGTTTGCTTCACATTTCCTACAGACTTGATTTCAAAACATGGCAAGCTAGGGATGCAGACAGCAAAGAGTTATTGAAGGCAAGAAAGCAAATCATCCAGCAGAAGTTTCGTGATGAAATGGGCCTCTTAGTAGATATCGTCAAACAAGGTGAGTCTTGAAGTGCAACGAGTTGATTTGAATGATTTTGAGAACGTTACTTACCAAATACGTTGTTTCTGCTCAAAATGGTGAAGTTTTTGGTTTTTGTTTCAGGTGCAGGCACTACAAATGATGGCAATACAGCCCGAAAATTTTTTAGTGATCCTGTAAAAACGGCAGCCATCACTGGATTAGATTCCACTATAATCCATAGATTTGCCACAATTCTAGGTGTGATAGCATGTGGGGAGCCCGTTAATGTTGAAGCGTTTGCAAATTTTGCGCGCCTTACTGCAGAAAGATATGTGGAACACTATGGTTGGTATTATATGCCGTCAAGTGTTCACAAACTTTTACTGCATGGTGCTGAAATTATCAGGCATTTCAACATTACCCCCATTGGCAAATTATCAGAAGAGGCATCGGAAGCCAGGAATAAAGACTTCAAAAAAATCCGAGAACATCATTCGCGGAAGTTTTGTCGTAGAGCAACAAATGAAGATATTTTTAATGGACTCCTTGTATCGTCAGATCCGTACCTATCCAGCATAAGACCTGTACACAGAAAGTCAATCAGAACAGCTGTCTCTGATGACATGAAAACACTTCTCATTAATGAAGACAATACAAGTGTGGACAAAGAAAATATTGAGTTTGTTGATGTTAGTGTCGCAATGCTGGATTCAGAATTAGAAGATTTTGATGATAATTGTTAATGCGTATTTTATACATATCGACGTTATTATTATTTTTATTTATTTTAATGTTAAGACTAGATAAATAAGAATTTTTGGTATTAAACAAGCAAAGAGAATATAGACGTATTTTGAAGAATGTAAGTAAATACTAACCAAATGAAGCTTTTTGTATTCTTTGATTCAGTTTTTTTCTAGTTATAGATGTTATTATTATTTTATGTTCTAATACTAGAGAAATAACGATTTTCAGTACTAAACAAACAAAGGCTAGGGTTTAGACGTAAGTATTTTGAGGAATGTACATACTAGCCAAATGAAGTTTTCTAAATTATTCGATTAAATTTAAAAATAAATAAATTAGTTTTAGCTGTTTAACTGTTATAATATTTAAACACTTGTTTTACAATTGATTGTACAGTTTTTAATCGTATTAAATTTTCAAATATGAAAAAAATGTTAAATAAGTGTTTTATTCCTTCTTTAAATAGCGTGACTTTATGGTCGTTGCTTTCCTGTTATGAGGTGATTCTACTCATAAAAACAAACAACTTTTTTTATGGAAACCACCTTGAAATGACGGAAAAGAAAACAACTGTTTCATACATTACGGCCAAGCAGGTATCGAACTTTAGTTTGAAACAGCAGACATTTTTACGCGATTTAGAGATTGTTTCCATAAAAAAAATTGTTGTTTTCATAAGGAATTCGCAGGAAAACAACAACCCCAAAGGCATAACATAAAATATTCAATACCGAAAATTCGAAATTTCAAAAAAATCCTACGTGTGAAGCGGCACCTAAAGGTACACGAGTGGTATGTCAACGTAATCGCCTTAAGAGCGGCAATAGCTCGTATGAGTACCAGCCTTTCAGTTTCATTCAGTCGCAAGAAAATGTACTTTATGTAATTTCTCCCATACAAAAAAATACTAAATATTTTTTTTCTCAGGCGCGGAGTAACTAAAATCATTCATACTAAAATATGCATTAAAGGAATGTATACCTGAGACGTTCCATATTTTAGTTTTATGAATATCCCACATTGACTTTCTACGAAAGGGGAGCTCGATTTTCAGACCACTGTGCTGCGGCGTGAAAAGCAAGCATCTTACCGACCACGCCACCGGCCCGTCAATACTTGTCTTATAACTACGCAACTTCTAAATAGTTTCTGCCAGTTTTTGTGGAAGAAGAGGTAACCACAATGTTAAAGCTACACACAAACACGAAAAGTGAACAGTTTATGTTTACAAACTGTTCATGTACCATGGCAGAGGGCAACGCGCGCAATACCAGTTCCATGTTAAATTTTCTAAGTCAACTAAAATATGTCAACGTATATAAGTTAAGAGGCCTTTCTTTGTCTGTAGAGATTTGCCGAATTTCTCATAAATTTTATGATAAAATTTTTAGCATTAATTACAATTATTTACAATAGAAAATGAGAAATTAAAACACCCTAGCTCTAAAAAAATGTTTATGTACTGAATTTACATAACTATTTGTAGTATGGTATGGTTTGTATTATGTAGGATGGTTCTTACGCAGAGATAAATAAAAAAAAAGGTAATTTAGAAAGCGACGAAGTGCCGAAAATTGGGTTAGATACCTATTATTTATTATTGGTTATATTCGGTAGGTCTGAGACCCGGTGGATGTTACTGCTTTACCGGGCAGAACGACGTCTGCCGGGTCGGCTAGTGTAATATAAATGACGTGTAATAATAAGAACAATGATCAACATTTTAGATAATAATATGCAGCATAGTGTAACAATTAGGTATGCGTTCACGCATCACGAATGACTCACGCGCCCATTTGACAACCGTTCAAGTACGAACAAACATCTCATCCATAAGTTTGATTTATCCGCATATATTGAGACGAACCCAGTTTCCTCAGTCAGAGCATTGACACCGGTGCGTTTTGTATCGGCGGTGTTATTCACCGGGCGGACGGGGTTGTTGAACTCTGCTAACAGCTGATCGCGGTCCAACAGACACGTGCTAGTCTGCACGAAGATAAGCTGTTTAACCACCCCTCTTTATACCAGGAATAGGTACATGGTGTATGGAAAAAACTTGGTCCGGTTGAATGAGATCACAACATACGTCACCTCAGCTCAACCTAGGTTCTGCTACGTTGCATAGATGTTTCGAACTATACTGCCGTATAAAAGTTAAACATTATGATTTGGTTCTATAAGAAACTCTGAATCTGTGTGTACTCTTTCACGCAAAAACTACTGGACGGCATTAGATGAAATATAGCACAGAGATGGATTACGGTCTGGATTAACACATAATATGCTACTTTTTATCCCAATAAGTACGTACCACGAGCAGCGGTGGTGCAAGAGCCTCGCCTTAGAGAAATAAGGTCGCGGGTTCGAATCCTAGTCGTGCCCACACATCGTTGTGTGAATTGTTTCATCTCCGCTGCTCAATATTGGTGAAGTAAAACATCATTCCAAGACATGTGACATCCACCAACCCTCAATTGGCCAGCGGCTAAGGCCTAAACTCTGTCAACTCGTAAGATAGTTGAGAGAAGATCCGTGCCCAGCAGTGGGAAATAAGGGTTGAAGTGAAGTACCACGCGGTCGAAGCCGTGGACGGAAGCTAGTTAGAGATAAATGTCTAAAGTGCGAGAATCCTGGTCCAAGATGTGTCCAATATCTTCTAATAATCTTCGAAATCTTGTCTATTTATACGGATTATGGAATCTAAAGAATTTATATGATGGTGCAGTCATTTGCAGAGGTCACCACGGGGTGTCTGTGGTTTAACAAAACCGCTATTTCCGTCGGGTCATATTAGAAACGGGTTAGAAGACAAGTATCATTTCCTCTTATAAAACTGTATTTATTGCTTACGACTGTCTCTTTGGTTCACTAGTGAGCGTGTTCGCTAATAACATCGAGGTCCCGGGTCGAGCAAAATTACGTTTCAGAAAAGTCTTAACTTTAGCTCGTAGTTCAGAATTGTGCCCAATGAAGGGTAAGGGGCCTGCCCTGGAACTTAAACTTAGCGGGCGAAATTTGGGTGATGTTCACTTCTGCCTACAACTTCGAGTGATATATCATATATCTATAGTTACTTCAACCATTTTTAGTGTCCCACTGCTGTGCACGGGTGTTCTCTCAACTATCTTACGAGTTGAGAGTTTTTTTTCAGCATCTGACATGCAGCATGGTGATGCCATTGGCAAAGCGCCTAAGCCGTACTTATAGGTCCTACATTCCATTATAGCCTTAGACCACTTAAAGGTCAATTACACGCCAAAGAACTCCCTGATTCATAAACTACAAACAATCTATCAACCATAAAATCCTGCCTGCTTGTTCCATATACATAAAAAGTTAAACTATTCAGCATGTAAACAAACAAGGTGCTTGATTAGTAAAACAATATAAGAGGTATAACGCTACATTAGTCGCCTGTAATACTGCTGTCGATAATTAACGTGTTCGTGCGCGTGCGCATGTAGCTGGTATCGTTCGTTGTACATGTAAGTGTTATTGCCCTAACCGTGACGCTTTAGGCTTGGATTGTATTGTCTGTATTATGTTAGCGAAATGCATGCGAAAATGTTTAAAGATTGTATGTCAATTTGTCACAAAAATTGAGGAACGTTTATGGTTGTTTTTAAATATCTCGTGACTGGAGATCTTAATAATAATTACAAAGTAAGTTTTTTTTTTGCTGATGACCTAACCCAATCGGCCGGAAGGGCCTCTATTGGTTCACCGGACTTTTTCGGCGAGTCGTCCGAGGACGGTCGAACCGATCAATTAAATACAAAGTATGTCAAACAGGTCACTATTTATATGGATATGTTCGTTGCGGTGTATGCTTGTGATAACGGGGTATGTCAAGGTATGTCCGACTTCAAAAAGCAGGTAGTTCCCACTACACGTCATTTTCTGCTCTTTACTTTTTCCTATTTTATGTTTTACTAGCGGCCGCCCGCGACTTCGTCCGCGTGGATCTCCGTTTTTTTCGCAATAAAAAGTAGCCTATGTTCTTTCTCAGGGTCTAAAGATTGTCTATGCCAAGTATTATCAAAATCGGTTGAGAGGTTTAAGCGGGAAAGCGTAACAGACAGACAGACAGAGTTACTTTTGCATCTATAATATTAGTAGAGATTAGTAGGGATAGACCACCTAATTTTTTCTAACAAATACTTCTACGGATGTTTAAATTTCTGGAATCATCTTATATAACAATATATATGATAACAATATTATGCTAAGTTGATTGATATTGTTACCTACTTTACTCAGTGACACACATCCCCCCGTCCTCACTAACCTTGCGGTGTGAGAATTGTCGGATCAGTAATTGTACTTGTATGTATTCTCTAATATACATACATAGCGCTGAACCGTTACATTACCTATTGCCAAGATTCTGACTCCTCAAGCTGCACAGACAGTGATGATGATTCAAGCGATATGGATATTAGTGACGAATAGTCTTACATTACTTTTATCTGTGGTTAAATAGTTCTTTATGAGATTTAATTAATGTTATATGACTTTGTACCTCAGATGCGATACGCGAGTTAAACGTCTATCTATAGTTCCCTTTTCAACCCTCTTTAGTGTCCCTTTGCCTTCTTAGTGTCTGGTGACACCATTTGAAAGAGTGGGCCGGAATGTTCCTCCTTTAAAGTTTCCAATTCTATGGAGCATTTTACTGCCACCTTTTCGCAAAAAGTAGTTCGTAATCACGATTGATTCGGTATATTGAGCAGGCGCGTTCCATCGCAGACCACATCAGCCTATTTAGAATTAAAAAAAAAACAGCATATTTTATGTCAACATACTTATCCTAATGTCTTGTCCACAGTTCGAAGTTATGACAAACACGACAAATGCGGTCTCGTGTGGATACCGCGCGTGGTCGCGTACCGGTGCCGCACGTGCGGCATATCGCCGTGCATGTCGATATGCCGGGAGTGCTTCCACAGGGGCGACCACTCCACACACGACTTCAACATGTTCCTGTCGCAGGCTGGCGGCGCCTGCGACTGTGGCGACAAGTCTGTTATGAAGGAAGATGGGTGAGTGGATACTGCATATAACGTAATGAATGATAATAATAGCCGTACTTTGGCTACGACAGCCTGTCTGAACTGACTAGCCAGGTATTATTAGTGTACAAACAACGTTGGACCGACGGCTTTACGTGCTCTCTGAGGTACGGTGGTATAACACAACTAACTACCTGACTCGGGATTGGTACTAAGAAATTAGAAAAGTACACACTGCTTTTGGTCTGGCGTGGGATTTAAAACAGCTACCTAAAGGGCTAGGGGCAAACACGCTGTTCCCTATGCCACCGAGGCGGTTACTGCTGCCTCTGCTGGATTACATAACAAAAAATATTAAAATATTGCAAAAAAAATCGCGAAAAAAAATATATGCGTCTACCAGTCGCGAAGAGTAAATATCACACGTACTTAATAATATATAAATACTAGTTTTCCGCCCGCGGCTTCGCCCGCGGATGTCGGTTATCGCGCTTAATCATTAATCTCGTTTTTCGCAGTCGAATAAAACTATTCTTCCCCGAGTCTCGAACTATCTCCATACAAAATTAGTTCAGTAGTATAGGCGTGTAAGCAACATTTGGAAATCGGCAAGCACCCATAGGTATATCCATAAATCTATAGGGGTTTCTTAAAAAATACTACGTCTCCTAGACCATGATTATTGTAAGTTTTTCATTCAATATTTAAGAAGAAATAAAATTTAAATTTCGAATTCTAATAATCGGACTGAGTTATCAAACGTCATTGTGTCAAAATATAAAGTAATTTAGCTAAAAAGCATGAAGGAGTATTGTTACTAACTTGAAGAAAATCAGACTCAGAATAATTTCGCAGGCTTCTCCGGCGTAGTATTAGGATAAAAATAAAAAAATTGGAAAAATAAAAAACACGTGTTTCATTATTTGTTTTAAGCTTTATGTATACCGAATTTGAAGTGAATCGGACCAAGGACTAAACAGTTCTGCAATATTTGGTATTTCCAAAAAAACTCATTTTACACTCCCCCTGGGGGTAGTTTTGGGAAAATAAAAAACACGTGTTTCATGATTTCTTTTAAGGTTTATGTGTGCCGAATTTGGAGTGAATCGGACTTGAAACTAAACAGATCCAGAGAAATTTTAATTTTTACCATTAAAACTCATTTTCTACACCCCACGGGGGTAATTATGGAAAAATAAAAAACCCGTATCTCATTATTTGTCTTAAGGTTTATGTGTACCGAATTTCAAATGAATAGGACCAAGGAATAAAAAGTTGCATACAAACTTCACCCCTCTATTTAACCCTCTTAGGGGATGATTTTTGGAAATATTATTAGCCTATGTCCTATTCTAGGGTATACACTACCTACGTTTCAAAGTTCATTAACATTGGTTGAACGGTTATGGAGATACGTGGTAACAAACCTTCACACACACACACACACACACACTTACTTTCGCATTTATAATATTAGTAAGATGTAACGAAAGTTTTAAATAGCAACATAAATAAGTATAGCAGCAAGTGTAAGAACTATCGGTGGTATTGAAGAGATGTTATTTTTCCATGTAAGAACTTTTTTGCTCCGGCTCCCCTTTTTCAGACTTCCACCCTTCGCCACTGGCGTCTACGATAATTTAATACGCCTTTGATGAAGCGTGACTGAGGTATTACTAACTGTCACGTCAAAAGACTCGCCCTGAGGTCTACTATAAGTAGGTGCAATTCAAGAAAGATTCATCACGGCGGCCGCGGCGATGAAGTCTTCAACGGCGCGACGCAGCGTCTCTCGGTATCTAACTATAAAAATATTGTAAATAATCGCAAAAAAACCCTTTTCTTGAGCCAAATACCAGTAATATAACGTCACAATATTTTCTAAAAAAAGCTGTCACGCTACGCTCTGCTAAACTTCGCTATTAGTGTCAGCGAAGTAATCGAACGGTTTCCGAAGTAGGAACCTAATTATTATTTTTACTCAAAAAATAACAAACTGCTTAAACGAAGTTTCCTGGAAATTGAATCTAGCTTAATCGATTTTTGGTCTTTAAAACTTGTTACATTTTAAGTAAATCGTTGGAAACGTTTCCGAGATTACAAATATATTGTATGTACTTGAATTGCTCGTTTAAACGATTATGGGCCACATAGTATTTTCTTAGATTTACGCGAATATCACTCATTGAAATAAAACTACTTCATAACGGATTTTACCGCGGTATATTTTAGATTTTAGATCTCGACATTTTAAAGTCTTTTCAGACTCACGGGTCACGGGTGGACTGATGTAAA
This sequence comes from Meganola albula, assembly GCA_936450015.1. Lineage (NCBI taxonomy): Eukaryota > Metazoa > Arthropoda > Insecta > Lepidoptera > Nolidae > Meganola > Meganola albula. The sequence continues at coordinate 1,262,851 of OW388155.1, read as the reverse complement.
TGACGTCCAAAAATATTATTCACAATTGTTACTGACTACCTACAAATAACTCAGTAAGACGTCGGGATCTTAAATATACCGAGATAAAATCCGTTAAAAAGTAGTTTTATTAATATTATTATGGGCCATTTACACGAGCACAATAACCGGGACAGGACAGTCAGACAGGACAGCAAGCCAATAAAAACCATCGTATAAATAGGGACAGACAATTGTCTTGAGGACAATTAAATGTAGTGTATTTTTACCGACTTCAAAAAAGGTTACCTAATATCTTTGTTATACGTGTACCGATTTCTATGATTCTTTTTTTGTTTTAAATCTAGTGTTACTCGTTTGGTCTCATTTAAATTTGACCAAGATCTGACTAGTAGTTTTCGAGTTATGTCGAAAGAAGCGTCATTATTTATACTGTCCTAAACGTATAATTCTGAGTACCTACGTTTGAAGTCGGTTTTGTGCAAAAAGAATTATTAGTGGCTTGTCCCAGGTATTGTCCTCGTGTAAATGGTCTTACAGTTTAGCCAGTCACTGGTAACAGCTTCGTTTTCAAATTCAATTTAAATTCAAATTTCTTTATTTTCGGATAACACAATCCATTTTATTAGTATTATTGTACTTATAGACTACGGTTAGTAAATAAAATTAGATTAATTAAAAATTAAATTATATTATTTCGGTTTCCATTGGCGAAACACTCACAAGAAAACATGCTGCTATCTCTGTCTATCTTTATCGCATAAGGATGAGTAGAAAGAGATAAGACTGTGCTTGTGTGATGTCTCGCCGTGCAGTGCAAACGTCCAGCATATATGTCACCTTTTTAAACGAACTAGTTTTCCGCCCGCGGCTTCGCCCGCGGATGTTGGTTATCGCGCTAGACCATTAATCCCTTTTTTCGCAGTCTGATAAAACTATCCTTTCCCGGGTCTCGAACAATCTCCATACAAAATAGTGTAAGAGTGTAAGCAACATTTTGAAATCGTCAAGCGCCCATAGGTATAGGTATCCATAAATCAATAGGCGTTTCTTAAAAATACTACGGCTCTTAGACCATACTTATAAGAAATGAAATTTAAATTTCGAATTCTATTGGTAGCATTGAGTTATCAAACATGTCATTGTGTCAAAATAAAAAGTAATTTAGATCAAAATTACGAAGGAGTTATGATATCAACTTTGAAGAAAATCACCCTCAGAATAATTTCTCAGGCTTTGCCCGCTTAGTATTAGGAAGAAAATAAAAAAAATTGAAAAACTAAAAAACACGTGTTTCACTATTTGTTTTGAGCTTTATTTATACCGAATTTGAAATGAATCGGACCAAGGACTACACAGTTATGGAATATTTAATTTTTCCAAATAAACTCATTTGACACCCCCACAGGGGGTAGTTTTGGAAAAATAAAAACCACGTGTTTCATGATTTCTTTTAAGGTATATGTGTGCCAAATTTGGAGTGAATCGGACTTGAGACTAAAGAGATCCAGAGAAACTTTAATTTTTACCAATAAAACTTATTATCCACACCTCATAGGGGTAATTATGGAAAAATAAAAACCCGTATCTCATTATTTGTCTTAAGGTTTATGTGTACCGAATTTTAAATGAATAGGACCAAGGGATAAAAAGTTGCATACAAACTTCACCCCTCTATTTAACCCTCTTAGGGGATGATTTTTGAAAATATTGTTAGCCTATGTCCGATTCTAGGGTATACACTACCTACATTTCAAACAATAAAATCGGTTGAGCGGTTATGGAGATACGCGGTAACAAACCTTCACACACACACACACACACTTTCGCATTTATAATATTAGTAGGATTAGTAGGATTTAGTAGATCCTTTTAATTAAAAGTGTTGTTTGTAATAGACCTCATAAAAAATTACGAGAAATTTAAAGAAAGCGTAGACGACATTTTAGTTACAAGGTTAGGTCTGCAGTGGATAGAAATAAATTATTATTTTTATATTCTTTTATTTGAATCCACACGTGGCCCCCGGGTGGTACAAATCAGGTGACAATCAACTGGTAACTATGTTTACGATGATTAACTGGTGGAAGGCTTCTGTCGTGGTTAGTGACCACCCACCATACAAAGCCGCACCGCCAAGCTGCCTTGCCGTATTCCGGTGCAATGTCTAGTGGGGTAGGTCGGAATTGTTGCTCCTATATGGTTTCTAACCATATGGAGCCTCATTCCACTGCCACCTTCCCACAAATCATTCGTAATTACGAGTGAATCGGTGTACTGGGCAGGTGTATTCCATCGTAGACATTATGAGAGAGAACATCTGAACAAATTGCACTATATAATAAGTTATGTAATGAACGATTGAGATTAATAGATTTTCCGAGTGAGTTTAGTAAATGTTGTGATGTCTCTTGCGATGATGTGGAACATAGTTATATTATTGACAAGATGTATGATGAAATTATAAATATCTTAGGCCGAGCAGCTAATGATAGTTATTCTGGTAGTAATAGGTTACGTAAGAAGAAACCTGTAATAGGTTGGAACAGACATGTCGGTAGTGCTCACCGGGAGGCCAGGTATAAGTTCCAGTTATGGGTATGGTATGGCAGACCGAAGTCGGGTCGTATTTGGAGTGAGATGCAAGAAAGTCGTAAAATTTTTAAAAGCCGATTAAAGTGGTGTCAAAACAACAGTGAGCAACTTAAAATGGACATACTGGCAACGCATCACGCCAAACGTGACTTTCGCAGTTTTTGGAAGTCTACTAATAAAGTGAACAAAAAACCGGGTCTACCTGTGAGCATTGGTGGCATTACTGATCCAAAAAACATTGCCGACATGTTCAAAGAACAGTTCACGGTTTCTTCTCCATTGGGACCATCACGGTCGGGTACTGAAGGTGGGACGCGGGGGCAGGAGCTTAGTGTAAGGTTTACGGCGAAAGATGTTAGAAAGGTTATCACGTCCATGACTCGAGGCAAGTCTCCTGGCCACGATGATTTGAGTATTGAGCATCTTAAATATGCTGGCGTCCATCTTCCAAGGGTACTGGCTATGTTTTACTCCCTATGTTTAGCACACTCATATCTACCTCCAGCTATGATGCAGACCGTGGTGGTCCCGATCGTGAAGAATAAGACTGGTGATATAAGCGACTCCAATAACTATAGACCCATCTCTCTAGCTACAGTGTTGTCTAAGGTATTTGACAGTCTGCTTAACACATTGATGAGTAGCTGTCTCGAGATACATGACAATCAATTCGGTTTTAAAGCGGGACTTTCGACTGAGACAGCTATCTTGTGTTTGAAGCAGACTGTCAAGTACTATACTGATCGTAAAACACCAGTTTATGCGTGCTTCCTCGACCTGACGAAAGCGTTTGACCTGGTTTCTTATGACATTCTTTGGGATAAACTCGGCAACACATCCTTGCCTAAAGAATGCATTCGCATTCTCAAGTATTGGTATGGAAACCAGGTCAACGTAGTTCGCTGGTCGGGGGCGCTGTCGGAACCATACAGGCTGGAGTGTGGGGTGAGGCAAGGGGGGTTGACCTCACCAACGCTCTTCAACCTTTATGTAAACGCACTCATTGAGAGGCTGAGCAGCACGCATGTCGGATGTCACGTTGGTGGAGTTTGTGTAAACAACATCAGCTATGCAGACGACATGGTGCTGCTGAGCGCCTCGGTCTGTGGTTTATCCAAGCTGCTCGGAATTTGTGAGGAGTATGCTCTCAGCCATGGACTGCTCTATAACACTACGAAAAGTGAGTGTATGGTTTTTCGGGCCAGGGGTAAATGTCCAGATAGTGTCCCTAGTATTAAGTTAAACAATGTACCATTAAAAAGAGTTGACACCTTCAAATACCTTGGACATCTGGTGACCTCTGACTTAAAGGACGATACAGACATAGAGCGGGAACGTAGGGCGTTGTCCGTCAGGGCGAACATGATAGCTCGCAGGTTTGCACGATGCTCGAACGTAGTTAAAAACACACTTTTCAGAGCGTATTGCACTTGTTTTTACACGAGCGCCCTGTGGGCTAACTATACTCAAAGACAGTACAATGCCCTACGTGTCCAATATAACAATGCCTATAGGGTGTTGTTGGGGCTGCCTCGGCACTGTAGTGCGTCGGGGATGTTCGCCGAATCGCGCATTGACTGCTTCTATGCGACGATGCGGAAACGATGCACATCCTTGGTGCGCAGGGTCCGTGCCAGCTCTAACAGCATTCTGAGGATGTTGGCTGAGAGGTTTGACTGCCACTATATTAATCATTGTTGCATGCTTAATGTAGTGACAATAACAAAATAACGAAATAATCATAAACAATAATCACTGTAATATTTATATTTATATTTTGTTTAAATTAAATAATAATAAATTAATAATAATAATTAAATTTTAACATTTATTAACTATAATAATAATTGAATTATTCTTTAAATAATATATGATTATTTCTAATTTGAATTTATTGATCTTGTTGTGTTTTATTAATTTAGTGACATTGTATTGTATTGCATTTTATGATCCAATTAGTTGATCGAAATAAATGATTTATTATTATTATTATTATTAGGCAAAGTTGCAGTCAAGCGCAGCCTGTTTCAGAATATAAAAAAATATATTTATGACTACTTGTTTGAATCACAGAATTCTAATTTGGCATCATTCCAGTCAGTAACGACACTGTAATACTAAAATTAGTATATTCATATCTATTCAAGTATTATTTATTAGAAAACTACCACTTATTGTTAAAGAAAATGGTCTTTTTATTATATACTAGCTTTCCGACAGCGGCTTCGACCGCGTGTATGTCGGTTTTCGCGCCAAAACTTTACCTTCTTTTTGCGCAGTCGGATAAAAACTATCCTATGTCCTCTCGGGTCTCAAACTACCTCCATACCCCATTTTATCCAAATCGGTTCAGTAATTTAGGCGTGAAAGCAACACAGACAGACAGACAGACAGAGTTACTTTGGCATTTATAATAATAAGTAAGGATAATGGTGGTGCTTGTCCGAAGGCAGCCGGGCTGTTTGGTGCATGCATTGGCCATTCCCGCAATCCGGCACCGTGACCAGATATCTGCCTGTTCTGTTGTTGTTGTTTGTCTGTCTTCTAGTCACGAATGAATTGTGGTATTCACTGGGTAAGCGCGTTCTATCGTAGACAAAAGCAAGTTGTGGTCAAACGGAATCCTATTATAGGATAAAAACTTACTCGGTTTACTTTGGGTTTTGGTGAGTAAACCGGGCCTGATCGCTTGAAGCTGGAGACCCTGCAGGGTGTAACTCGCCCGGGCCGAAAACGGGAATCCGACATACCTTTCTTCCTGCGCTCACGCTTCAACTATGTTTAGTGTCCCACTGCTGGGCACTGGTCTTCTCTCAACTACCTTACGAATGTAGGGAGTTAAGGCGTTAAACCTAATACGCTGGCCAAGTTCGGGTTGGTGGATGTCACATGGCCTCGAGAGTCATTAGTTCCTAGGTAAGCCGGTTTTCTCACGATGTCTCTCTTCACCGATATTGAGGGATCACAAAGATGTGTGGGCACGGCCGGGTATCGAACCCCGACCTTGTATTTAAATGGCGAAGGCGATACCGCTGCGCAGCCGTTGCAGTTGGGTGTACCTATAGAATTAACCAGTCTCTACGCTATCAAAGCCGTTGAGTTGTAAACATAAACTAGGTAGGTATTTACTTTTCTATGACGTCACAAAATAGATAACAGCCTTTACAATGCCACTGTACTACACAATTATCCACTATATATTATCATACAACTATAATAACATTATTAACCACGTGATGTTTCATGATAACAATATCAATACGTAACTTTGAACTTGACCGTGAGCTAAACCTTGTGGTCGAGGTCACGAATTACGATGGACTATATGTGAGCTGATACCAGCTCCCGTTTGATGAATAAAATACCTACGAAGTTAGGAATAGGGTTTATAATTGAATGCTATGTAAATCAAGCTGAATTGCTAGAAGAATAAGATATTATGGGTTTTATTATGTTAATTGCAGGATTGCTATTAATAAAACAAACGTGATATAAATATAGAAAGACAGTAGTGGTTATATCTGATGTCGCCTCCGATACATGCACATCAATAATACACTACTACTCTATTCATACGTCAGAGAAATAAAAACTTCCAGGAAAGATTCCATTTCTAAGGAAGTGTTCTTGAATACTTCCAAAACTGTCTGCACCTTTGGAAGTTTCAAAATATTTTGCTATTGGCAAAGTACAAAAATTTTGTTACATTGAAATAAATAATTAGATTCTTATAGTATTGTCTTAGATTTACGCGAATATCACACAATGAAATAAAACTACTTTTTAACGGATTTTATCGCGGTTTATTTTAGATTTTAACGCAACTTAAATATTAATGTTTGAAGGTAGTCAGTAATAATTGTGATTAATATTTTTGGACGTCAAATATCTCAGTCCACCCGTGAACATGAAGTCTGAAAAGACTTTGAAACGTCGGGATCTAAAATAAACCGCGATAAAATCCGTTAAAAAGTAGTTTTATTTTAATTAGATTCTTACGAGTATTAAGGTAGGCACTTAAACAACGATTTAAAAAAAAGCTTGGTGAAGCGGATTTTGTTTGGCGGCTCAATCCTTTGATGTAAATCAAAGGCTTGCGCAGCTCGCGCGGCTGGCTAGGTGGATCGCCCCTCGCACCCTGCACCGCGTCGGCGTTGTCAAAATTGGTCAGTCAACACCGGCGGCGCGTCGATAAATCTATTTTGAAAACTGTCAAAGTTGCTGAAATTTTGGAAGTTATTCAGAATATTTCCGAAAAGTATACATGAATTATTCCAAACTTTCGGAAACTTTTTAAAGTTTTCACCTCTTCGCCAGACACAATCATTCCACTCATTCTTTACGTACATACATTCACTCATACATTCATTCTACCGGGCTCCAGCCGACACACAAACTAGCTTGCCCTTGCGAAGCGGCGCGGCTCAGTATAAGGTGTTAGTGCCCAAGCTCCTTAGCACGAACACCAAAACAAATCGGTCATAAGACCAATACTGATGTACGGATATGAAGCGTAGACACACAAAAATAGGAGAATAAACTCCTCATAGGTCCTACACAAAATCCTGGGCCCTGTGCAGAGACCCGACGCAAGACCCGACCCAGTGCAAATGGGAAAGGATTAAAGAGACCATACCTTGGTCGACCCACGGGGTGACGCGCAGTGGGTCACCGAGATATCGCTGGAATCATGTACTGAAGGCAAATTTAAGGGAGCTTCAAGCCAGCAATTGGCGAGAAGATACGAAGGATCGCGGAAAGTGACGAAATCTCTGATCGGTCGCCAAGACACATTTTAGGTCGTTGAGCCAACGGAGTAACGCTATGGCCGCGGGACTTGGCGTCGTTTTGCGATTTCATTGTTCATTGCGTATTTGTTTTAGAAGTGTCTAAAGACAAATGAACGCGACTGGGCAATGAACTACAAAATCGCCAGTCGCACCGCCCGATGCTATGTCCCGTGGCCACGGCGTAAGTAAGCAGTACTGTCCTGTTTTCATTTTCATTTCATTTCATTTGTAGTTTTGTTTCGTATGTCGTATAGTGCCCTAATGCTGTGCAGTTTCGTCCGATAACTGTACTGTAATGAATATTAAAGTTCAAATTGTGTCCGAAGTGAACATGTGATAAACATTTGTTTACACATAGTATCGACTGGCACTTGAATGACGAGTACCTACTACCTACCTAATCATTAATCAATAACGTACACGTGACTGTAATTTACCTTATTTTCTATCAGCTCGCGGCATAACCCGTGCCTATAAAAACATGCTGAAACATCGTCGTCGTCGTCAACCCTTTTTGTGTCCCACTGCTGGGCACGGGTCTTCTCTCAACTATCTTACGAGTTGAAAGACGAAAAACAAAGAAAGCCGTGATCCACACTAGCCAAGTGCGGTTTGGTGTATGTCACATGTCCTTGAATGATCAGTTCTTAGACATGCCGGTTTTCTCACGATGTTTTCCTTCACCGATATTGAGCAGGTGCGATAAAAACAATTGACACACAAAAATGTGTGGGCACGACCGGGACGCGCACTCGCGACTTATATTTCAAAGGCGAGGCCCTTACCGCTGCGCCACCACTGCTCTGAAACATGGACAGGCACAATGCCGCTGGTCACCAATTTAAACTTGCTCAGTGTGCTTTGGAGAGCGCTATGCTTGGCGTTTCTCTCTAACTAAAGGATAAAATCTGCAATGAGGTTATCCTACAAAGAACTAAAGTTATAAACTAAACTAAAGTCCTGTGTCTTGGTGTAATTATCTATATTTAACTATGTATTTACCAGTTAGCTGGTTTCCATAGTACAAGCTCTGCTTAGTTTGGGATCAGATGACCGTGTGTGTTAATGTCCCACCATATTATATTATTATTATTATCGACATAGCGCAAAAAATTAGCAAGCTGAAGTGGTAGTGGGCAAGCCATATCTGTCGAATAACTGATAATCGCTGAGGTAAGCGAGTTCTTGTAGCCGGCAGTAGCTGGTGCGACAAGCCGAAGACGGGTCGAAAAGGCGCTTATTGGGAGAGACCTATGCCCAGCAGTGGACTGCAGTGGATAGGCCGATAAAGATAAAACATTCGCTTCGCACGGGTACAAATTATACACCTAAACCTTCCTCATGGATAATTTTTCTATGGTTCTATAGTTCACCAATAGAAAAATTATCCATGAGGAAGGATAAAAATCCGTTCAGTAGTTTAGGCCTCTGCTTCGAATCTTGCGGGCAGCGGGGCGGCAGCGGCGGCGGCGCGGGAGCGGGGCGGGCAACGCAGACCCGTTCTCGAAAGCAGCGGGCAGGTCGCGCGGCATTATAGCGGCGTGGTGTTGTGTTTGTGTCGTCGAGATATTTGTTTTTATCGAACGAAATGTGTTAACTAACTTCCTCTAGAATGTGGGAGGACATTTCGGCACGTCAAAAAAATAAATTGCAGACACAACACTACAATGCAGACGCGCGGGCGGTCACCGCTTGACTGGAGTGCACCGCTCATTGCCCGCTCCCGCGCCGCTGTTTTCGAGGGTCGGTCCATTTGATTTTACGCATTTGAACCTGCCGCTCCCGCGCCGCCGCTCCGCTGCACGCAATATTCGAGGTAGAGGCCTTAGAGTTTATAGCGAACAGACAGCGGAAGCGACTTCATTTTATACTGTCTAAAGATAAAGATTATGTGTCTTTATAAACATATTACCATTATTACCATTATAATATGATTGCACCTACCTTTATCTCATTCTCATTATTATCATATTATTTTTTTACGATTTTTATTTTATGTAATTACTAGCGGACCCCGCAGACGTCGTTCTGCCTGGTTAAGCAGGACCTACTGGGTCCGAAAATAGATTACGACCGATTCTCAGACCTATAGAATCCTACTAATATTATAAATGCGAAAGTAAGTGTGTGTGTGTGTGTGAAGGTTTGTTACCACGTATCTCCATAACCGCTCAACCGATTTTATTTAAATTTGAAATGTAGGTAGTGTATACCCTAGAATCGGACATAGGCTAACAATATTTTCAAAAATCATCCCCTAAGAGGATTAAATAGAGGAGTGAAGTTTGTATGCAACTTTTCATTCCTTGGTCCTATTCATTTAAAATTCGGTACACATAAACCTTAAGAAAAATAATGAGATACGGGTTTTTTATTTTTCCATAATTACGCCTATGAGGTGTGGATAAGTGAGTTTGTGAGTTTTATTGGTAAAAATTTAAGTTTCTCTGTATCTGTATAGTCTCAAGTCCGATTCACTCCAAATTTGGCACATATATACCTTAAAAGAAATCATGAAACATGTGTTTTTTATTTTTCCAAAACTACCCCCGGTGGGGGTGTTAAATGAGTTTATTTGGAAAAATTAAATATTCCATAACTGTTTAGTCCTTGGTCCGATTTCCTTTAAATTTGGTATAAATAAAGCTAAAAACAAATAATGAAACACGTTTTTTTTATTTTTTCATTTTTTTTATTTTCATCCTAATACTAAGCGGGCAAAGCCTGAGAAATTATTCTGAGGGTGATTTTCTTCAAAGTTGATATCATAACTCCTTCGTAATTTTGATCTAAATTACTTTTTATTTTGACACAATGACATGTTTGATAACTCAATGCTACGAATAGAATTCGAAATTTAAATTCCATTTCTTATAAGTATGGTCTAAGAGCCGTAGTATTTTTAAGAAACGCCTATTGATTTATAGATATACCTATGGGCGCTTGACGTTTTCAAAATGTTGCTTACACTCCTACACTACTGAACTAATTTTGTATGGAGATTGTTCGAGACCCGGGAAAGGATAGTTTTATCCGATTGCAAAAAAAGGGATTAATGGTCTAGCGCGATAACCAACATCCGCGGGCGAAGCCGCGGGCGGAAAACTAGTGTGGATATAAGACCTTACTAATATTATAAATGCGGAAGTAACTCTTGTCTGTCCGGCTTTCACGCCAAAAGTATTGAGCTGATTTGGATGAAATTTGGTGTGGAGATTGTTTGAGACCCGGGGAAGGTCATGGGATAGATTATCCGACTGCGCAAAAAGAGGTTAATGGTTTAGCGCGACATACGAGCTAGTATGAAATAAATAAATTTTGTATTTTTTTATATGGTGTTGGAACTAGCATCGTATAGTGGTACCGGCTGCAGAAAATGTCTTCATCACAGATAAAAATCAAGAGATGAAAGAGACGGCATATGTGACCTTTTATGAGTTACGCGTCCCACGCTTGAACTAGACCTTCGTAACGACCTTGTAGTGACGCGACGTTCGTTTGTTGCGTCATGTAACACCATATCTATCATAATGTTTTATTGGCGTAGGTAGGGGATAGCGTGTTACGAGTACCTACCCGTTCGGGTCTAGATCGAATCTAGCGTCAGACTAAAAAAAAAATTTGTGTAATCAGACGTAACGTAGGACGTGGATCTCTGCACAGTACATGGTGGTTGACAAAACTTGAGTATAGCCGCGGATCATGCTTTAGAAGGCACTAGGTCCCACCCACGGCTTCACCCGCATACCTATTGGGATAAAAAGTAACCTATATCTTAATCCAGACCATAATTTATCTCTGGTCCTAAATTTCATCCAATTATGTCCAGTAGTTTTTGCGTGATAGAGTAACAAACATCCATACGTTTTTACAAACTTTCGCGTTTACAATATTAGTAGGACTAGCGGCCCAGCTTCGCCCGGGTAGCTTCAGCCCACTCGACAATTTACAAAAAATGTGATAAATAAAGAGCCGCTCAACCGATTTTGTACAAACTTCACATAAACCATCTACTAAATAGTCCGAACAATGCCTAAACATTTGGTTTGAATAGGTAAGCCCGTTTTTGAGTTATAAAATTACAATGAAAAGTGGCATTGATTTTTATATAATATAGATATCAGAGCGTTACGCCTGTATTACCAGAAGGTATAGGCAGAGGTGACTGGTGAATATCACCCACTTTTCGCCGACTGTGATTAGGTTCCATACGTAATAGGGTTGCGAGGTTATTAGCGTTCATCAGGCACAATTCCAAACTTCGAGCTGCACCCGGTAATCGAACCCAGTATCTCGCAGTTGAATTTGCTTACCACTGGCGTATTTTGTTTTGTTTTAGCTTTTTAGTATCAGGAATTCCGGAAGCTTTTACTGCGGGCCTTAGAAGTTCTATATTCAGCAGAGAACAGCTTGTTTTTGTCAAATGGTGACAGTAATAACTTATAGTTGGGTTCCTCGGTGTAAGTAACTTATTCACACCAGTAGCCAATTTCCGTCGACACCTAAAGGAACGGCAACGTATGAGTGATGCTTTTGGTGTTGCAAGCGTCCATAGGCTTTGGCGAACGCAATCGGATGCGATCATTCATGTTAGTATAAAAAAGTAATAACTGGTAATTTCCTTTCAGGTTCTGCAGTAATCACGGCAACAAATGTCCCCGGCCAGGAGACGTGCCGGCCGCCCTCATGTGTGTCGCGGAGGCCATCATGCCGCGGCTCATATTGCGACTACTACAGCACTTCAGAGAAAACAGGTACATTGATGCATGCCAGTGGATTTTCAGATGATAAGCATCAAACCAATCCATAAGCCATAAGACGTTTTCCAAACTGAACCTTCAGTTGTAAACGACTTTTGATAGAACATGAACTAAAAAAAACTATTATAAATTAATTAAAAAAAATCTTCTTTTTATTGTAAACTAGCTGCCCCAGCGAACTTCGTACCGCGTATTTATTAAAAAAGAAATTCACTTAGGGGTATGAAAAATAGATAGTAGCCGATTCTCAGACCTACTGAATATGCATAAAAAATTTCATAAGAATCGGTCAAGCCGTTTCGGAGGAGTATGGCAACGAAAACTGTGACACGAGAATTTTATATATTAGATGTAGTAATCTGTGTGGGCTTGTAATTAGCTAAATTGTTAATCAAATTTGCTTCATATACAATGTTATGTGTCTGTTAGCCCTCCTAATAGTAATAAATAAAATAAAATAAATAATATGTGTAATGTTCCAGTTGTGGTACACAAACAACGTCAGACACGTACAAGATCACGGTGCAGGAGTGCGAAGGATTCGTCAAGATGCTCATGGAGTTCAACAACATGGGCGACCTCATGCGCTCCGCCATGACCAAGGCACTTATCAACCCACAGGTAACTAAATCTACTCTACTAGCTCAGCGGTATTGCCCTCGCCTTTGAATTATAAGGTCACGGGTTCGAAATCAGAATTATACGAGCGACTGCCATCAGACCTCGAAACCCGTAGGGAACCAGTAGCCGAGATGGTTAGACCAGACCATTGTCATATATGTGTGAAATAACAATCAACAGTTTAACGTGCTCTCCGAGGCACGGTGGGTAGTCCCTCAACCAACCAGACACCGAAACAATTCTTTGTTGTTACACAAATATTGTTCGGAGCTCCCGGGCACAGTATAGCCCAATCGGACGGCTTACACCGCTCGACTACCGAGGTCGTCTAATAGACCGACCGTTTAACTCGCGTATCGCCTATCGCCAAGATTCTGACTCCTCAAGCTGCACAGACAGTGGTGATGATTCAAGCGATATGGATATTAGTGACGAATAGTCTTACATTACTTTTATCTGTGGTTAAATAGTTCTTTAAGAGATTTCATTAGTGTTTTATGACTTTGTACCTCAGATGGCGATACGCGAGTTAAACGGTCTGCCTATAAGTACCTATATCAGAAGAGTAATAGCTAATTGTTTTTGACGTGACAACGTCTTATAAATTGGTTTGCCGGGTGACACTTCAAGAAACTGCGTTACGCTCCGCTCACGTTATGCGCTCACAATGAGAGCGAGTGAGAGGCACGCGTCCCTTCCACTCGGGCATGGTTAGCCCGCTTAAGAGCGAGAGAGACAGACATAAAAAGTGAAAGGCACGCGTCCCTTCCAGTCGAGCACAGTTAGCCCGCCTAAGAGCGAGATTCTTTGTATAAATTAATGTTTTAAATATAATTCTTTGTATAAATAAATGTTTTAAATTGTTACTATTATTTCATCCTTCTTCCTACTATACGAATGAATATTCACATTAAAATTATTTTACCACTCAAAGTCGTTGTCACGTAAAACTTTCGCCCGTATACCGACTTTACAGGCAACCAATTTTTTTTCTTTCATTCTAGATGTACCGCAACTTGGTAGAACCGCCGTTCCCTGATACAGAATACGGCTGCTACATGGCGGAGTCAAATAAAATGTATGAGAAGGCTCTCGAAAGCTTCCCAGCACCAGAACCTCCTGACGAGTGAGTTACTTTACACACATCTTGTACTGACTAGATTATTTATTTATTAATTTATTAGGATCTCCAACAGAGAATACATAGATACATAAAAAAATATTAAATTAAACAACTTTCGCTGGATCAGTCTGCTTGCGACCACGATCAGTGCAACCCGTGTCGAAACGTAAAGCCCAATTAAAGGTGAGCGCGTTAATTGCCCGCTATGATAAATATAAATATTAATAATGCGAAAGTTTAAAAGCATATAATGTGTCAAGGTTCCAAAAAATGTCAGGTACTGCTAAAGCTATACTTTTACAAAAATATAACACTTTCTTAATATTATTCATTATTACTTATCCATCCCTGCTAACGGCTCACTGGAAGCCTCCATTGACTAATTAGTCATTTTCTCATATAATATTTTATTTTTTTCAGGTATCGACATCTACCAGCGCTTGCGCCGCGTTTACAACACAACACATTGCTTGACGAGTTCATATTCTGGACCTTCAAATACGAATTCCCACAGAACATTGTTTGTTTTCTGCTAAATATGTTGCCCGATCAAGACTACAAGGTAAGATGACTGTGGGCTAATTCACGTAATTAAATAAGTTCAGTTGCAGTGCAGTTGCAGTTAAGTTTCGATCAAAACAGCCCTTTTCGTATTCTCGTAATTTTGACAACCGCTGTCAGATACGCTCGCGTCAAGTTTGGGTCACGCGAGCGCTTTAGCGTGTATGTTATTTATATGACAATCACAAAAATACAATTTTGCACTAAGACAAACTTAATTGCTACGCGAATGTAACTTGGTCGGTCCGTCTAGCCTACTGATATTAAAATATCAATGTTCTACGACATTAAAATAATAGAAAAATAAAATAATAACTTAATAATTTTTAATACGTATAACACGTTCTAAAAAAAAATAATTTGTACTCACTAACATAGTTTGTAAGTATCAATTGTTACTAACCATTATGGATCATGTTATCTGATTAAATAAAATAATTTATTTATTTATTTATTAACACGCACTGTCATTTGGTCCCATACTGAGCAGAGCTTGTTATATGGAAACCAGATAACTGGTTGTACATAATCTACTTTTCTTTTGTAAATACATACTTATAGATAAAATTACATCCACACTCAAGACAAACAGACATGTTCCTCACACAGATGTCTGTTTTGCGCGAAAAACATGTCTCTTACAAGCCACGTCACACGGCAAATAAATGCCAATATCACTTATTTCTATTAATTAAATTACAAATATAGCAGCCGCAGATCAATATCACCCATATTTCATTCGGTTTAGATTCCGTAGCATGTAACAAGAAGTGAGGCTATTGCTGTCTATCAAAAATTATTCGCTACTCTTTCATCAAACTTTTCTGTATTACTAACATTCAATTAACACTTTTTGTTCAAGATTGTAACACAGGAATTCAAATAATTAAACCTTACACCAATAAACTGTGAACTATTAAATTATTAGCTATAATATTTCCACGAGTACGCTCTTTGCTTCCGCATTTATTGTACGAACTGCCGGCATTTCTGTGTCCTGATAGCTATAATCTGCCTGTCTTTAAGTCACGATTGAATCGGTATATACTTAATAAGTTCGTTCCGTCGCTCGTCGCTCGTGTCATTGCTTAACAAATTGTGGTCTAGCGCAAACCTATATATACATGGTGGAAATTCCTCGGGGACACACACTTTCATTGTGCGAACTGCAAAGTTGTGGAATTCGCTGCCGGCATCTATGTTTCCTGATAGCTATAATCTGCCTGTCTTCAAGTCACGAGTGAATCGGTATTTACTGGTCAAGCGTATACCATCGCAGACTGCATCATTACTTCACATCAGGCAAGTTGTGCTCAAGTGCAAGCCTATTATAAGATAAAAAAAATCCCTACCAAACGTGGCGTGAAAATCTTGTAAATAAAATATTTTTATTCCCAGGAACACCTAACACGAACATTCGTCCTCCATTACGCTCGGATTCCATTAGTACTCGAAAGCGCTGCAGACCCAGACACATTATCTAACCGAGTGGTCCATATGTCTGTACAATTATTCTCCAACGAGGCCCTCGCTCTACGGACAGTACAACAACTACATCTACTCCACGTTATGGTGCTGTCTCTGAGATTGATGATGGGGAAGATACTAGTACAGAACACGTTACATGATCCAGATACAAATTTCCACTATGTAATTGATTGTACTCGGAGGCTGATGAAGGAACATTGCTATTGGCCGCTGGTGTCCGATTTTAATAATGTGCTGTCGCATAAGAGTGTGGCGCTAGTGTTTCTACAAGATGATGCACTGGTCGATATGTGGTTTGAGTTTTTGTCGATGTTGCAAGGTTAGTGAGTTTATTGTTTTATTTTAATAATCTACACTAATAATAAAATGCTGAATAGTTTATATGTTTGAACGCGCTAATGGACTCCTGGTCCGATTAAAATAATTCTTGCAATGTTCAATGGGCCATTTTTTGAAGAAGGCTGCAGACTACTTTTTATTTAACTGCGTGGCATGATATAAAATGTAGGTTAAGCTCGCGAAGCTGCCGACAGAAAGCTAGTGTGGATGTTTGTATTGCTAAAACTCGAGAAAAGCTGAGCCAATGTACAACTTCGCTTCTCCAAAACAACATCGATTTAGATTTTATAGTGGCCCACCCCGGCTTCGGACGGGTAGATATCGGGTAGTTCCCGCGACCCCCTGGTATTAATGCGCTGCGAAACCCTAGGCAGGTTTTACTGGGTACCCTTTTGTGAGTCCCACATACCCTGCCCTGGCAAAAAGTATTCAAGTAATAGACCAAGCTAGATTTCTCATCATCACATCTCTTACTGCTCTGCCTACCCCGTGAGGGATATAGCCGTGGTGTTATATTTATTTACACATGCAGGCACCATTAGCCAAATTTTACTTTGTAGTTATTGTGACGTAACTGTAATAGTTATGTATATGGTACCATAGACTTATTTGTAGTTATTTATGTCCTCTATAAAACTGTATTACATCACTTTGGTCTAATGTCAATTTCAATAGTTTCCGCAGCGTACGCGACATGATATTTTTCGTTATCTTTTTCACACCTTGGGTTACATTATCGAAATTTTTATTGGGCCCCTAATTAATTTCAGCATATAATATAGCCTATGTTACTCAGTAAAGATGTAGCTTTCTAATGGTGGAAGAATTTTTAAAATCGGTCCAGTAGTTTTTGAACCTATTCGTAACATACAAACAATCAAATCTTTCCTCTTTATAATCTCTATATATCTATATAGATATAAAAATGAAACCCGTTTTCCGTTGTCACGACATCACGCGTGAACGGCTGGACCGATTTCGCTAATTCTTTTTTTTTAAATATTCCTTTAAGTACGAAGATTGTTCTTACGCAGAGAAAAATTAAAAAAAAAGAAAATTTAGAAAGCGAAGAAGTGCCGAATACCGGGTTAGATACCTGTTATTGGTTATATTTGGTAGGTCTGAGACCCGGTAGATGGCACTGCTTTACCGGGCAGGACGACGTCTGCCGGGTCCGCTAGTACCTATAGTATAGATTGAAAACATCGTCATCTGAACCCCAAAAAACGACACCCATGATGATATTAGCTTAAAAGTCACTTTTGACCCCTTAATTATTTTAGATGTCAATTTCGTACTCTTTACCTTAATTAGCTATGAAAACGACACTAAAACTCACTTTCGTGTGTTATCTATTCTTCGTAATGTGTACCCACGACACCAATGGTGTTAAAACTTCCGCCATCATCATTCATCGGTTAGGCTAGGTGGCACGGTCAAATTGTTCTTTCTCCGGGCCTTACATTTGATCACATGAACAAAGTGCCAACCCGTTGATGTCTTTTATAGGAACAAGGATCCGTTTATTTTTATAAGAAAGACATCAACGAATTGCGCAACAAGCAGTTCCTTATGAAGGTGGTGGCTTGGCGGGGCATATTATGTTCGCGCAACATTATGTTATATTTAAGAACATTTTCGTGAGTGAGTAGCTAACTGACAGAGGTTTTCACGTTTAGGTATGAACGTGAACGTGCGAGAAGTGGGCGGGCACATAGAGTTCGAGCCCTCGTCGTACTACGCGGCGTTCTCGTGCGAGCTGGAGGCGGCCGCGTACCCGATGTGGTCGGTGCTGTCGCACCTGACGGGCCCCGAGCACGCGCCGCTCGCGAGGCGCATCATCGCCGCCGCGCTCACCTACCTGCAGGAGTGGCTCGACGCTGTACACTTCACCTCGCCGCACTTGGAGCGGGTGAGTGACTTGTGACGTTCTCGTGCGAGCTGGAGGCGGCCGCGTGCCCGATGTGCTCCTATATTTGTCTAAGATCTACATTATCTCAACTTGCAAAATCATCTAAGAAGACCATGTGCCCAGTTGGGCCCGTAATTATTTACAAAAACGAAAACAGAGAGTCGAATTATACTCACAGGTATCATTGTTCCAGGCGGAAGTGATGCACGCGTCATTCCACTTCCCACTGCACCGGTACTTGTCCGCGTTCCTGTGCGCCGGCGCAAGGCATATGAACATCAACGCGGCCGATGTACTGCCGCCGCACGATCTGCTCGCTCTACTCGCTGTCCACCCGCTCAGAGTGCAGGTAAGTCATTTATTTGGGTGGTTTCTACTTTAACCTTGGTCATTTTGGTTGTTCTATTTCCTTCTAGCAGTCAAAATCAAACCTGCCGTTTTATGCTCCGGACTAAAAAGTGTTGTAACTTTCCTAATTTCTCAGCACTAATCTGGAGCTAGATATTTTCTGGTATGACACGCCAGTGCATTTGAGAAGCCATTAAGCTTAGAAAATAACTCGGAACTGGTATTGCGCGCGTTCCCCTCTGCTGAGGTACATACAGAGTTTGTATGCATAGACTGTTCATGCCTTGTGTTTGTGTATACCTTTTATTTACGTGTGCATTTGTAAAGACGCTTTAACTTACATGTGTGCTGTACGTGGTTACCTCGCCTTTCTCAAAAACTGACAGAATCAATTTAGTACTAGAAGTTGCGTATAACACCTCTGTGTTAAATGCTCTAAAACATTAAGCCAACGTTCTATGCTCACTTACCGGTCGTGTCGCTTCGCCAGTCTTACTGGAATCTGAGAGTGTGAGAACAAGCTGTTAGCTGAACAACCTAATCAAATAATAAATAGCTAAGATTTAAAGATAAAGATAAAGATGTCATGTCAATGTCATTTGTCATAAACATGCGTTTACATCCTGGTCAGGCATGCAATGTGTAAAATTAAGAAAGAGGTCGACATGTTTTGCCTTTAAAGGCGTACAAATTGAAATATATATCAGCTTACAATATCCACAACAGAGCCTAAGTAAAGTTCTAAAATGACTAAAAATTTAGTTTGATTAGGTAAAAATTTTAAGATTTTTTTAATAAAAATTGACATTTAGTATTTCAATAATATTCTACAACACAGACGGACAATCTACCTTTCCAATTTCCTGTATTATCTTACTGATTAAATTCGTGCGGGATCCAAGACAGTATAGGTGTCCCGAGACTTGGCCGGGTTCAAATCTCGAGTCTCTTCACGGCGCTGCTGTCGATCATGGCTAACAGGAGTACCAGTAGCGGGATTGCGGTGGTGGGTTAAGTCCCAAATATCAATAATATTCATTCAATGGTTCGTTTCCCGTTCTTCCATCGGACAAGTAGAGGTACGGCTATGCGCCACGGTTATATGGTGGAAATTCCACGGGTACGCACAAAGCGCTTTGCATCGACTTTCATTGTGCAAACTGCCAAGTTGTGGAATTCGCTGCAGGCATCTATGTTTCCCGATAGCTATAAACGGCCGGTCTTCAAGTCACGAGTGAATCGATATTTAATGGGTAAGCGCGTTCCATCATAGACTGCATCATTGCTTCACATCAGGCAAGTTGTGGTCAAGCGCAAGCCTATTTTAAGATAAAAAAAATAGTTCTATTTATTTATGTCATTTGTTATTGTTGGTTTAGGACTTCTAGAATATAAATGTTTAAGTGAGACTAAATTAACAAGCATGTATGAAAGCTTTTTAAACACGGGTCCCACAACTCCAGAAACTGGACCAGACAGTCAATCAATAAGTATAATAAAAATGAATCACTTATTCTGTTGCTAAGCGCAAAACTCGAGAACGGCTGAACCGATGTTGTTAGTTCTTTTTTAGAATATTGCATGAAGTACGGTGTCACTGACTCTGGCAGAGCCACCATCAGGAATTTTCATTTTGAAAACACAAAAAAATTGTCGCTAATTAGTCGAAATTTGTCGCCAAATATCAGAATTTGTCGGTCACTGGTTCAAAAGATATAAGGGTTTATAGGTGGCCGATCTGGAGAGAGTCTCCCCAGCAGGGCCACATTTATATCTCAAAAACTAGGGCACCTAGCAAATATCTCTTTTCTCCCATAATTTGTCGCCAATTAGTCGGAATCAGTCGCCAAATATCAGAGTTTGTCGGTCACTGGTTCAAAAGATACAAGAGTTTATAGGTGGCCGATCTGGAGAGAGTCTCCCCAGCAGGGCCACATTTATATCTCAAAAACTAGGACACCTAGCGAAGATGTGTTTTCTCCCATATTTTGTCGCCAATTAGTCGGAATTTGTCGCCAAGTCACAGATTTAGTCGGTGTGTAATTAAAAAGATATTAAAGAATTCAATTTCCCCATACAGTGGTACAAGCGAGTACAAAATACTTTATGTAGTTTCTAGACAGTATCTATGACGTCTTATGGAGGAATGTTTGTTTCGAATTAAATAAATGTAAACTTATTCTATAATTTCAACCCACCATAGGAAAGCTGTATTCATTACCTATAAACAAATCTACAATACATATAATTATGTAATTATTTATCTAACACAATGTGCACTTACCACTTAGTCGCTGGCAGATAGATCGCTGCGCTCCGTTTCATTTACGGTAAGTAAGAAAGAGATAGATGCGCGTGTACAGATGAGCTGCTTCGAACGAGTTGCCCGTCACGTAAGTTGAAGTCAGCCAGTTTAATTAAAGTGGAACTTATTATGAATAGTTACGAACTCGAGTGTTGTTATCTCGACAACAGAAGTTTTATTATTCTAACCTCAATTAAGATAAAATAAAAACTCAACCCGTCCATACCCACAACACAACACTCGCAATCACCTCAAAATACACACCAACACAACACACATCAAACGAACTTTATGGAAATTCATTTTTATATAATAAAATTTGATTACAATTGACAATACTTTTTCAACGTTTAAGTATTTTAAACATTTTACTAAAGGTACGACATTTATTTATTATTCTAAAGTTAATTAGAGCTTAACATTGTAAAGTGGTAAAACAGTTGCATGCGACTGTACAT
This sequence comes from Meganola albula, assembly GCA_936450015.1. Classification (NCBI taxonomy): domain Eukaryota; kingdom Metazoa; phylum Arthropoda; class Insecta; order Lepidoptera; family Nolidae; genus Meganola; species Meganola albula. The sequence continues at coordinate 1,241,572 of OW388155.1, read as the reverse complement.
CTTTCACCAAATAGACCAAGAGCAAGGTTTAATGTTTTCAAAGAAGTTTAAGCCACTCTAACCTAGTAATTTAAAACATAAAAACATGAATTAAATTGAGAATTTATCTCTCTCGGACATTTCTAAAGACTTTAGACCGATAAAACTAGAAGTATATTACACATATTAATAGAAATATTTTTTTCTTGGTATTTTTCGTGAACTCTTCGACCTAGCTCTTGGACTATACCTTACTAATTGAACTCATTATATCTCCTAAACTAAGATCCCGATTAAATCTGTGACTTGGCGACAAATTCCGACTAATTGGCGACAAAATATGGGAGAAAACACATCTTCGCTAGGTGTCCTAGTTTTTGAGATATAAATGTGGCCCTGCTGGGGAGACTCTCTCCAGATCGGCCACCTATAAACTCTTGTATCTTTTGAACCAGTGACCGACAAACTCTGATATTTGGCGACTGATTCCGACTAATTGGCGACAAATTATGGGAGAAAAGAGATATTTGCTAGGTGCCCTAGTTTTTGAGATATAAATGTGGCCCTGCTGGGGAGACTCTCTCCAGATCGGCCACCTATAAACCCTTATATCTTTTGAACCAGTGACCGACAAATTCTGATATTTGGCGACAAATTTCGACTAATTAGCGACAATTTTTTTGTGTTTTCAAAATGAAAATCCCTGATGGTGGCTCTGCCAGAGTCAGTGACACTGAAGTACGAAGATGGTTTTAGCGCAGAGAAAAATTAAAAAAGAAAACCGATTTTTATGAAATCTCATATCTAAATTCAGTAGATCTGAGAATCGGTTGCAATCTATTTTCAAACCCGGTAGGTGACACTGTTTTACCGAGCAGGACGACGTCTGCGATATCCGCTAGTACTAAATAAAAACGACATTAAAATTACTTAATTATATTGTATTGTTCTAATCTTTGCTATGTTATCCGTAGACTAGACATAATTGAGAATGATAGATTAATATCCTAGCTTTACTCATAAATCAATTTATACTTAATCACTAACAAGAAAGCATCGCTTTCTTATTTGTCTACAGACATATGCGACCATTCAAGCCACAAGCGTAAGCATATTCCGGGTTTGTTACAAGGCGTTATATATCTTGCTGTTATGAGTTAAAATTGAACCACTTCCAGATGTTCGATTTAGCTCAAATTCGGAATCTTGAGTGAAATATTGACTGTCTTTAATAATATGGCATCGCTGATGATAGGCTCGGAAGGTAGCATTAAAAACTCTTTTTAAAATTAGTTCAACTTTTAACTCATTGGACAGACCCTCTGGTGCTAGAACATTCTTGTAGTTCATTTTATTTTTAGATGCATAATATCATTTCTTTGACATTTATTCTAGAAGAATTAACAAACCCGGCATATGCCTAAAGGTGAAACCTAACTTGACATAAAATACATACTGTCTTATCGAACTTAATTAACTTAGATTTAACATTAAAAAAGGCAATACTTAGTGATACAGGCGTTGTCGAGTTGAGTAAAATTAATTTTGATGTCTATTGTCTGAGGTAAGTATAAGGCTCTATTTCTCAACCTACAAATCAGCCTGGTCCATTAAAAACTAACAATAAAAGAATTAAACTACACATCATTATCAAAAGTCGAAATTACATTAATAAAATATGAGTATACAATAATGAGTTCTATTCTAATTGACGATAGGTGTGAATTCCGTCGTCTCACTGTCTTCGGTGAAGTCGTTGGGTGGTGGTTCTGCTTGCACGTGTTTGGAGTAGTCGTAGGTGCGCAGTTTGACGCCTATGAACCCACCGGAGCCTTTCGCACCTCTGTGGTATAACCCAGCGCCACTGTTTAATGTAGCTCCTTTAGAATTGAGAGCTGGAAAACATTTAAAAATTAGATTCATAAACTATGTATTGATATGGTTAACAATTTTCTGAACCTACTACCTATGTGGCCAAGTGCAAGCCAAAATTAGTATAAGGTAATGCAAACGATGACATAATTAATAGTTTAATTATGTGCCTCAAAAAAAGGACCAAACTATTTATGTAAGCCTTAACTGTCGCAATCAAGTCAAGTCCTTGTAGAATGCCGATTATGGGTACCCGAAGGCAAACATCATTATTCAATCCAAGATTTGACCAAATTATAACAAATATTGGAACGGGTTGTCTTTTGTAGTAGTTGGAAAGTTACCTTTACTTGGTAGTACGGGTTGGATGTCAATAAAAGGCACCGTGCTCTGCGCTGCATCAGCATCGAAGTCTGTGTTGATGAACTCTATGTACTGATCGTGTTCGGAGTCGATACGTTGTGGCGTGTGGCCGCGGGTTGGGATGTCCGGTTTGTACAACTGAAGCCGCTTTCTGCAAAGAAATTGCGTCTGTTTATAAAGTCCAATAAGTTCCATAGTCCAATGAGACCATACCAAAATGTAGCAGAACAATTTGATCATCCATATTACTGTTATTTTTTCCACTTGGTGGAACCATGGTGGACCACATGGTCTATTAACTTGAACGATGACTGAATATTCTATAGGCATCATAGAGAAAAATCCTTAAATAACTGACTTTACAAACATTACAATTTTTGTTATATTGATCAACTTTTTTACATGTATCATACTTATTCTCTTTAGAGCATTGAATTATATCTTTACTTCCTCCGCTCACGGCTTTGCTAACGTGCTACTTATTCTGATATCAAGCCTGTGTTAATCCAGACCATAATCTATCTCTGTGCTAAATTTCATCGCTCTAGGTCCATTAGTGTTTCCGTGAAAGAGTAACAGCATCTCATCTATACAGTCTTACAGACTTTCATTAATATTAGTAGCACTAATATGAGGCTTTTCAAAGTTATTCTACTTGTTTAAATATGACATAATGGTTACCTGGGCATATGAGATCCTTCAGTGTTGTCGTTGCTGATCCATTGACTCTTATCTGGCGAGAGTTTTCCCGTTGTATAGTTGAAAGGTGTCGAGCGAATTTCAAAATGTAGGTGAGCACCAATCATACGGAATCTGGAACAAAAACCATCATCTATCAGTCTCAGTATTGCATTAGACAACCAGCATATTCGTTCAGTCTAATCAAATACGTTAAATCTAGTTAGAATAGAAGTAAAATTACTGTCAACATACCTGGCACCAGTGAAAACATGTCCGGCGGGGGAATCGAGCTCATCCAAGTCAATAGCACGGCTTTCGTATGTTAGTTGGTGGTAGTCTGTTCCCTCTGTGATGCCTATGTTGGTTGGGTCGAAGGGCTGAACTTTTACCTCCTCAGAAGCCTCCACGTAACCTCGCTCCGCTAGAGTCCCTTGGTGTATTTGAATGTGGAATACCCTGTTGAGCTTAATCAGCCGAATCCCTGTCACCACCCTGGAAGAGTTTTAATATTTTAGTTTCCATATAAGTTCTTTAGTTATGACATAAAAGAGGTTAAAGGATCACCCGCACACCAGCCATATCGAAAAATACATTCCTTAGTTATTAAAAAAAACATGAAATTACTATGCGAACCCCTTGGTCGTATTAAAGCAAGCTAAAACTATATTACATCAGCGTCTAAAAATTAACCTATTCAAGCGAATCCCACAAGCTATTTTAGTCACAATTCCCGGTCGTTAAAGTAAATTTTTCTTTGTCCGTCACTGACTTGTTCTTTTCTATATCTGCGACCGCTTCACGTAAGCTGAAGAAACGTTCCGCGACGCTGGATTCGTCTTCACAAAGACAAATACAATACGAGCAATGTGTAAGGCTCCATCGCCACCACGAGTCGACCTTTGGAGGAAAAATGACAAGTTTAGAATGTATTTGGTACTGTGTGTGCGGGTGTCCCGGATTATGGGGACTAACTTGTTGTTTCTGATGTCTGAGGTCGCTTCCCGGAGACTGAAGTAGCGGTGAGAGTTGTAGCTCGCGTCATCGCACAGACACATGCAATATGAGCAGTGCCAGAATAACCAACGCCACCACGAATCCACCTATACAGTCATTAAGTTCCAATATTGCAATAACGCAGCAGTTGTATGAGATTATATTTAGAAACTACTTTTTGGCTTCATCATCATTATCATCAACTGCCTCTCCGGTACTCCAGATCTAATTGTTAATCTTATCTAACCTTTTAGTCCTGAAAAATCTGAATAAAACGAAGTTACAACAGATATTATAAAGAGCCATGTCAGATTTATTCTGACGTCGTATTCTTAAGGCAATCTCACGTATTTATCACATAGTATCGTATTATCGTGTTTGCATTTGACCTTTAACCTCATTAGGAATCCATTCAACAAGATAAGCCACGATTCATCAGCAATGACTAACTTGTGCAATACATATTTGTGTAATTGGATCCAATATTGGTCGCGCGAAAGTGGTCCAATAAGCAATTTCGGATCAGTGAAAGTGTTTACCTTAGTGGTACCGAGACTACAGGTGCCAACTTTCCCGAGGGTCCTTCCATTCTCGTACTCGATCCACTCGTAACGGCGGAAACTGTGCGCGCTCTGAAATGTCCAACAAATGTTTTAAGATCTAACTGTTTATTGCTTGATGTTGTGAGTTGTTTGTTTACAAACGAGGTCACGGTCTCACGCCTACTGATTGCGATGTTTTCATTATTTCAGTTTGGGTTTCTTTGTTATTCTTGATAAAAGTATTTTCGACTAATATCGTCTTAATAAGTAAACATGGCAATGTTATCTTTGATCATCGACTTAATTAGTGTACAAATTTATTGCTGTCTCGTTTGAGTAACTGTAGTATTATATTCTCTGAACTGGAATAATGCAGCTGTAACCAGTTAATTATCCAGTTGCTCAATAACGTTGTACTAAATTTCAAGAGGAAATTGGTACATCTTAACAAGATAGAAGACATGTGACATCAACTACAATATTGCGGTTTAAGACCAACCGTATATCTCTAGAATTTCAAAAAACGTTGAGAAAGAGAGAGATAATAAATAGGGGCTTCAATAGGCTATAAAGTTAAAGAGAGAAGGATGTATAACCGTTCACTCACCGCTGGGCACACCCACATATCAGAGTCCACATACTGACAGTCAATAATCCTGCCGTTGCACTTGGCCTGTTTGTCGCAGTACTGCTCTTTATAGCAGCCGTATCTCTCAGCGAGGGTGTAGTACGCGCAGTTCTCCTTGCACGTACCCTCCGGGTTCATGTCGACCTCGTTCTCGATGTAGCCTTGGAGGAGCTTCGTTACTTCTGCGTATGTGTCTGGAATTTGTTAAGGTTATTTGGTCAAGCATTTGCTTTGAGTCTATTTTAGTGGATAATTTAACTTTCTCAGTACATCCCCTGGTTACGCGACTGAGAGTATTCCAAGTGTCAATCCAAGAATTCACTTCAACCGTTTTTAGTGTCCCACTGTCTGGGCACGGGTCTGCCTTCAACTGGCTTACGAGTTGAAAGAGTTTAGGCGTCAATCCACACACGCTGGCCAAGTGCGGGTTGCTGGATGTCACAATGTGTCACGATGTGGAACCCGATTATAATTCTAAGGCAAGGCGCGTAGGTATTGCTGCACGACCTCTGCTCGTAATCAAACTAAGAATATGTTTGCATAATTCTAAATTATAAGCAGGAGAAATAGACTCATAAATCATAATTTAAACATTATAATATCACAAACGTTTTTTTGCATATATTGTATCCATTCTGCACTTTTGTTGTATTGCCATTATCATGCCTTTGTCGGCCAATTGATAACCAATTTGGTGTTTAATTTTCGATCTACCTTGCACTTTTCCTGTTCTAAGGACACCGTATATGGAATATTGCTACATAGAAAACTATAAATTATCTTACCGCTGGTGTAAACGCTAGGTTCGCATCGGTACAGGTCCCTCTGCGCCATGGCTAGAGCCGACCTCGCGGCGGCGGCCGTCTGCCCGGTTCGTTCCGCGTACCTCTGCCGCGTCAGACTCGCTTCCTGCGTGAAGTTGCCTGGGGCGACATAGCAATTGATATTACAATGTGTCATCTAATTACAGACTCGTTATTATGACTATTATGGTGTTCAGAATGCAGCGTATGCCGTAACAATTCTAAGAAACAGAAAATTGTATTATGACGATTCGTATACATAGTAGCTCGTTATATTTCTTTACAATTGACAGACGTTGTCCTTCACGATATTTATTTTGCCATCTTACGGGTTGATTTGTAATAATAATAATATTTTCACACATCACACAGCGCCATCTAGTCCCAAATAAAGCAATTATATTTGCTTGTGTTGTGGGTACTAGGAACGAATATAATACATAAATACATTTTTTTTTTGTAAATATATGTATACATATTATAGATAAAATACACCCAGACATAAAGAAATCTTGCTCATCACACAAAGATTTTTCCTGGGAGGGAATCGAACCCACGACCTCCGGCTTAGCAGTCAGGGTCACAAACCACTAAGCCACCAGGCCTGTCAAAATCTAAACCGTTCAGGGCGCCACCGAAACGAATACAAAAAATTCATTCAAATTGGTCCAGTCGTTTATAAGGAGTTCAGTGACATACGTACAGTAGAATTATATGTTTTAAAATATAACTCCGCCTTTGATTCGTTTAGTGTGATAGTGTATAAAAGTATCCAAAGGGAGAACGTTACTGAAGCAAATTAAACTAATTTGTGCCAAATTGAATTCGAAATCATTGCTTAACAGCAGTGGTGAAGGGTGGAAGTTTGAAAAAGGGCAAACCGGAGCAAAAATTTCTTAGTAAATAATATCTCTTCAATACCTTCCGCGATCGTTCTTACACTTGATGCTATACTTATTTTTGTTGCTATTAATATATTATTAGGTGGGTACGTGTGATATTGACGAATTCCTAAAGGGAAGCCGATGGGAAACGGCTTGTATAGACTCTTGGCCAGTGTTACATCTTATATAATAAAAATGAATCGCTAAATATGTTGGTAAGCGTGAACCTCGGGAACGGCTGAACCGATTTCGCTAATTCATTTTTTTAGAATATTCCTTGAAGTACGAGGATAGTTCTTGCGCAGAGAAATATTAAAAATACCCTTGACTTGACCGATTTTTATGAAATCTTATTCGGTAGGTCTGAGAATCGGTCGTAATCTATTTTCGGATCCGGTAGGTGGCAATGCTTTACCGGGCAGGATGTCTGTGGGGCCCGCTAGTAATGAAATAAAAAATAGCCATGGGTAGGGTTACCCATTTGTATTTATAATAGTTGCTCAAGTTATATATTACTCCTAAGTAGGGTAGGTATGTATGCAATAATTGAATTTCCTTATTATTTACCTTGATGTCAATTAGTGCCGGTGTACAAACGAATTGGTGTTTAAATGTAATGTTTTGCATAATTTAAACGTTGGTCGTATTATATTGTTTACAATACGTTTCAGTGTTATTCATACTGTTCTTAGTCATAGTTACTAATGTTTAAAAATAACCAAAATGTTTAACTATATGGAATAAACTCTCATTTTATTTATTTACATTATACTTTACAATTCGAGAGGCCTATCTATACTATAATATAAAGCTGAAGAGTTTGTTTGTTTGAACGCGCTAAGCTCAGGGACTACTGGACCGATTTGAAAAAATCTTGCACGGTGAGATAGCTCATTTATTGAGGAAGACTTTAGGCTACTTTATGTTCCATAGCTGGGCATAATATGAGATGTACGGAAAAAAGTTCTTAGTCATGAAACTTCTGTACCTAACAATATTGCTCTTTAATATTATAAACAGTGATAGTGGAACAAAGTGGACTTATCATTACCTATGGGCTAGTGGTGTATTTACCTCTGCCATATATCCTGAGGAGCATCCAAGAGAACTGCATCATGGCGTACCCCTTGATCTCGGTGAGCGCGATGGTGTTGTACATGTCGTAGATCAACTGGTGAGGCGACATCTGTAGCTCGCACACGTCCGAGTCTTCGCCCTGGAATTGTCAATAACTCTGTTAGACACATACACACAGCGACATCTAGTCTTTTTTTTAACTTAAAATAGGCTTGCGCTTGACCACAACTTGCCTGATGTAATGCAATGATGCAGTCTACGATGGAACGCGCTTACCCAGTAAATACAGATTCATTCGTGACTTGAAGACTGGCAGATTGTAGCTATCGGGAAACATAGATGCCGGCAGCGAGTTCCACAATTTGGCAGTTCGCACAATGAAAGTGGAAGCAAAGCGCTTTGTGCGTACCCGTGGAATTTCCACCATATAACGGTGGCGCATAGCCGTACCTCTAAAAGTCTCAAATGAAGCAATTATATTTGCTAGTGTTATTGGTACTAGGAACTAATATACTACTTAAATACAATATTTTTGTAAATATGTACATACATACATTATTATATATAAATTACACCCAGACACAGAACAAACAATCATGCAAAGATTTGTCCTGGTTGGGATTCGAACCCATGACATCCGGCTTAGCAGTTCTCAGTATTTACTGGGTAAGCGCGTTCCATCGTAAACCACATCATTGCTTAACATCAGGCAAGCTGTGGCCAAGCGCAAGCCTATTGTGACATAAAAAAAGTCAGGATCGTGCCACCAGGCTAGTCATAATTAAAATCAAAACTCTCTCAACTCATTGAAATAAAACTACTTTTTAACGGATAAAAAAAATAATCTAAAATAAACCGCGATAAAATCGGTTAAAAAATTAGTTTTATTTCAATGTGTGATATTCGTCCGTTTTTTTCTTGTGTTTGTTTAAGTATTATATGTATACTAGCTGCCCCAGCGAACTTCGTACCGCCAGCGGACAAAATTGTGAATCTAAACCATTCCCAGATCCCCTTGAACACACACAAAAATTTTCATCAAAATCGGTCCAGTCGTTTAGGAGGAGTTCAGTCACATACACACGCACACAAGAAATATATATATTAAGATTATATACCAGTTACCTTACCTGGTTTCCATAACACAAGCTCTGCTTAGCTTGGGACCAGATGACCGTGTGTCTTAATGTCCCAGGATATTTATTATTATTATTATTATTCGCGTAAATCTAAGACAATACTCTCTCAACTCGTAAAATAGTTGAGAGAAGACCCGTGCCCAGCTGTGGGTCAACTAAAAAGGTTTGAAGTTATAGTATTTGGTAGGTAGGCATATCACAATCAAGTAAGTCAATTGTTTCTCTGTGTACATAACACGCGTCAACTTGGAATGTGAATTATACGCGATCACAGAACTTTTGTGATAACACGCGAATCGTTTGACTATATTTCGACGGGCCGGCCGGTGGCGTGGTCGGTAAATTACTTGCTATTAACGCCGCAGGTCGTGGGTTCGATTCCCGCCCGAGACAAACATTAGTGATGAACATTTGTGTTTGTGTCGAGTCTGGGTGTAAATATCTATTTTAAGTTTAAATTTACAAAAGAAAAAGTATTATATGTATAGTATATACCAGTTATCTGGTTTCCACACAAGCTCTGCTTAGCTTGGGACCAGATGACCGTGTGTGTTGATGTCCGAGAATTAAAATTATATGATTACTGTGTTTACTTATATATGTGTAGTGCACTTCACTTCAACCCTTTTTAGTATTGGGCGGGCCCACTGCTGGGCGCGGCTGAAGTCTCTTTTTTTTTATTCTTCGATAGGCTGGCGCTTGACTACAACTTGCCTGATGTTAAGCAATTATGTAGTCTACGATGGACCGCGCCAGCCCAGTGTACCGATTTACTCGTGATTACGAGCAGCGGTGGCGCAACGGTACGGGCCTCGCCTTAGAAAAATAAGGTTCGAATCCTGGTCGCGCCCACACTTCTTTGTGTGAATTGTTTCGTCTCCGCTGCTCAAATCGGTGAAGGAAAACGTCGTGAGGAAACCGGCATGTCTAAGAACTAATCATTCGAGGACATGTGACATCCACCAACCCGCACTTGGCCAGCGTTTGTGGATTAAGGCCTAAACTATCATATCAGTTGAGAGATGACCCGTGCCCAGCAGTGGGACACTAAAAAGGGTTGAAGTAAAGTGACGAATGATTATCGGTGAGAAGGTGGCAGTGGAATGAAGTAAAAGGGTACTTCTGACATTTATTTTTCGTAACTAAGCTATTAACATTGTCGGAATCAGTAAAAGATAATGACTCCGATAATATCAATAACTCAGTTACAAAAAAAATGTCAGACGTGCCCTTTTTCCTTATGACGGCAGATTACGAGTTGAGCTCTGCTCAATATCGGTGAAGGAAAACAACGTGAGGAACCCGGCATGACTAGACGGGCCGTAGTCGGTAATGCGGGTAGCTGGGGTATCTATTATGTAATAAATATTTTATATGATTTGTTAATGATGCTGCACATAAATATCATAATAGTTAATTAATGACAATATTAATGCTTAAAGAATGCGTTGCATTTGTCATTTGCCTTGTAATCTTCCGGTGTGGCACGTTATGATTAATAACGTGCCTACTTCAGTTTATATAAATAAATATTCTGGGACATTAACACACACGGTCATCTGGTCCCAAGCTAAGCAGAGCTTGTGTTATGGAAACCAGATAACTGGTATATACTATACATATAATACTTTTCTTTTGTAAATATATACATATAATAGATATTTACACCCAGACTCGACACAAACACAAATGTTCATCACTAATGTTTGTCTCGGGTGGGAATCGAACCCACGACCTGCGGCGTGAAAAGCATGTATCTTACCGACCACGCCACCGGCCCGTCGTTTATATACTTGAAGTATAGAAACTAAAGTAGGTATTAAATATAATATTATAGTACAAAACAACAATATTGTAGCTACTAGTCCCCCCTCGTTTTGGTCATGATATCCTATTATGATATTGTAGCTATAATAAACAAAATGACAAAATTTAAATCGTTGTCGACCCTTTTAGTGTCACACTGCTGGGCACGGTTCTCTCAACTATCTTACGAGTTAAAAAAGTTTTGGCCTTAATTCAAACACGCTGGCCATGTGCGGGTTGGTGGATGTCACATGCCCTCGAATGATTTAGTTCTTAGACATGTTTTCCTTCACCGATATTGGCCAGCGGCCTTGAAACAATTCACACAAAGATGTGTGAGCACACCCGGGAATCGAACCCGCGACCTTATTATTACATATTTTAAAGACAAGACCCGTACCGCTGCGCTATCGCGACACCGCTGCTCTCAAAATTTGTGTAACAAAAACAATATTGATATCGCGGCCTTTGTCTTCTTTTTTGCGTAATCAATTAATTCTCTGTCATCACAAACTTTCGCGTTTATAAAAGTAGTAGGACCAATTAGATAGTTAAACTTTCATATCACGCATACACAAGTGTCCGGAATAAATAAATCAATATCCACCTCACAAATGAAGAGAAATAGGCATAGGCTACTTGCGGTGTTCATAAAAATCTTGTATGACTCTTCAGTTAAAATGGACTTTGTCTCTTTCTAACTAGTATAAATGTCAAGATGACAGACAAAGACAACCTAGTTATAAACCTATTTAAGCTATAATGAGCTTTTACGACGTTAATGAATCCGGGGTTAAGTGTATAGAATTATATGAATTCCTTTCGTATGACTCTTTGGAACTGTTTAAGTATTCTAAATATCTTAAAAAATTAACCATTAAGGATAAGGTATAGGAAGGGGAACCCCTCTATTATTATTTTCGGTCAGGTCTTATTGAGTTTTGTGATTGTGTACATTTTTTTTAAGTTAGTGTTGCGGGGATTTTGTAGTGAGTTTTTATATGTACTGACTTTACGATTTCGTGTTGCTCTTGTGTAAAAGTGTCCCCCCCCCCAAGATAGAAAATGTTCTCTTCTCCGTATAGATTGAATACTCAAAGCTAAATATATAAATTAAGGGCGATTAATTTAAATTTTATTTGCTACTTCTCTAGTGTTCGTGTTAGAACTGAATCCAATTAGCTACGTTATACTGGTTACAGTACATACGCTAATGACCCGCAGTATATTATTATTTATATAGGTTAAGCCCGTTAAGCTATCATACCTAAATTTACTATCGGTATTATTATTTTTCTCACTTGAAATTATCAAACAATAATACTTTACATAACCTAGATAATGTCATTCTGCGCGTTCAAGCAATTTTGAATTTACGCTACAATAATTTACTCTCAATAAGTTTGTAAACATCATGAAGTGACTCCATAACAGTGCATTCGCACACGTAAACAAGCCCATTGTCTCATTTTAACAGGTCACCGACCACTGACACATCGCGAATGCGATTCTCGAAAAACGCACCGTTTCCCTTTCATCTCTGATTTATAAACAAATTAACATTACCACAAGAACTGATCTGAACAGATCTCCGTGCTCCAGCAATCCGTGAAGTTTCCTCACTGAATGGGCCACGGATGTTTTTGGATCCATTAGAACAGATTCAGCCATATCCAGCCACTCCCGAACCGGTGCTGGTACAGCTCCCGGTGCCGCTTGGTGTCTTACAAACTCCATAAAGTTCTTATAGATTCCGTCCACTATCTGCAGCCTCTCTGACACTTTAGTCCACAGCCACGAGTTGAGTGTCAGCCTCTTCGTCCGCGGCATCATCTCGATATGCTCATTCAGCACCACAAAAGCCTTTGTTAGTTCCACGTCGCCACCGTACCCAGCGTCCCTCCACAATGGATCTGTTACGTTCCTCCATAATTCCTCTTCTAACTCGTAAAGCTTGCCGCGTACGTGATCCACAGGACTGAGTTCTGTGGCTAAACCTAGTGCGAATAGCGCAAATAGCGCTGCGACCTTCATAGTATTACTTCGATGAAACGCTTTGTAGGACGGCGCGAGTTGTACTGACGGACGTGAAGTGAGGGGCCGAGTACGCCAGTGAGTGGGGTCGCGGTAGGGAGTTACCACTGTAATATCGATAGTTCTTGAAACTTAACAAAAATAAAATGAACCTCCACACCCTCTCTCACTGATTACTGAACATAGAATAACTAAATTAATTTCTTCCAGTGCATTGTTCGAGAGTCTGGCCTTACAAGCCGTGTAATATAATTTGTTTTGTTAGTTTATTTGTTTTACCGTGACGAAGAATGATTGTTTTGACTGATTGTTTTAATCGACTCAATGGGATAAATAATTGTTAGATACATCATTGTTTTGTTCGTGTTGTATGAAAATCATCCTTATTAAGTTTTCAAGGTCTGGAAACCTTGAATAGATTAAGTACTTATCCTATGACCCGTCGTCAATGTGACGAGGCGAAGGATTTGTTAGGATAAGAATTATTATGATAACAGTTTTAGCCTAAGCTTCTCAATAATGAATATTCAGGTATTTGTTTATCATAAACTTTTAACTTTTTTGGATAAAGCCAGTAACCGGTAACTGTAACTTGAGATATGATGATGTAATAATAAATAGATGATATTATGTCACTTGCTTCGGTATCTTGTCTGAGACTGTTTCTAGATCTAATCCTTCACCGTAATATCGATTAATGCATAGTTCCGCTCGCCACTTGCACAACACTACGCCCGCATGTTTAATATATTAACTGTACAACTCCGAATAACTTCGTATTTTGACCTTTAACACAGCGACTTTAAGTATATTTTTGTACGAATTATATTAGTTGGTAGTATTATTGTTATTATTATTTGCTCATTACGTTGCGGTGTCAGCTGTGTGCTCCCGCGCAATATGTCTATTTCTTTATGTTTTACAAGCTCGTTGGTACACTAATCTGTTTCCTTTGTTTGATTCGTGGAACTAAAGGATCCTAAAAACAAGTTTTTAAAGAAATCTACTTTAGCTTTCCCGAAACACGTTCGTAAAACTAGATTTTTTTGCTTTTGGCTGGTTTGGATTCCGACTACTTTATAATTCATCGAATCACTTATTTACTTTCATGATAAATTCTAAGAATGACCTTAAAAGTACTATTGAACAAATTCAATTCTGATCATATTCGAATTGTTGACTGTAGACTGTTGCCGTCTATCTAGGCGTAGTTTATAACTTTTAACATAATTAAAACAAATAAAACTCATGCAGTCTTATTCAAGACTGAAGTTTAAACTAAATTTAAACTTGTTACTTGCGTTAGCCCTGAGCATAAGATGGGGTGATGCGAACTTTGATATGCTGCAAGTCGGTTACTTTAATAAATAACATACATAAATATAAATCCTGGTTTGGAAGTACCATTAACTTTTTATATATATTTGCTCTACTGACAACACTTGTTACACCAGTAGAAATTTTTTTTCACCCTTTAAGATATAATCTTAAAAGTGGTTACGTATATAATGAGTCGATAGTACAGTGAGTACAAATACTATGTCCTATCATTGATACGACATGCACTAGTGTTATGCGTTACGAGGAAACGTCAATTACCGTGTAACTAACTGCGCGCGTTGCGTAATAATGACGTCACTTGTTGTTCCAATACCCGTATTCAGTCTAGTTACGTTATTAGTACTGGCTTTGCCCGCATTTCACCCCCATAAGTGGTGTTTTGAAGAATCCATTTTTAGTGTACTTCTAGATCTGATACAGAACCTGTCCCTTGGAGTCTCTAGATTCACCGGTTTAAGCTGTGCTGTCAGTCAGTTTCTTCTTTTTAACCGACTTCTAAAAGGAGGAGGTTATCAATTCGACTGTGTGTGTGTTTTTTTATGTTTGTTACCTCAGAACTTTCGAATGGGTGAACCGATTTTGATAATTGTTTTTTTAATTGAAAGCTGATGCTTCCCGTGTGGTCCCATTTCAGTTTGGTTTAGTTCTGAGAATGGCATCCATGAAGTCGGTTTTTTTTGTTAATATATTAATGATATTTTATATATACTCAGATAGGCAATTGTTAAAAACTCGTCCCTAATTTTTAATCTAATTAAGTCACTATTCAGTTTGAAATTCTAGTCTAATTTCCTGTAAAAAAATCTTGGGCATTGGTAGACAAGACAAAGGCAACTGGATGTACCACACCAGCTGGTAGTCACAGAGCTGGTGAACAATTTAGAGTAAGTTCTGCTTGAGGCATCTTTGAAAAACCCTGGCTGCTACCCAAAGGGTTTTCTTGTTTAGAAGTCTTTCAAGGAGTATTACATTTTTTCGGTGGAAATTCTTAATGCTTAATCTCCGCCTTAGTGAGCGCAGGGCAGTGTTTCATCCCACACTTATGCTAAGGGGCGCGGGAACACGCGATAATTCTACAACTCCTTGCTACTGTCAAGAACCAACCCTAAATTGTTTCAACAGCCGTCCTACTGTTATATTTTATTGCGACCTTGGTCCTTGGTCTAGATTGGCCTTGTACAGATAGATGAAGGTTTGAACATAACCGGGATTATTAAACCTCGCTTTGAAATAAGAATCTACGTTGTGAACGTGCGTGTTTCAAACATCAACAATTATTCAAGATTACTATTATTTTTCTTCAGTATTTTGCTTGTAGTGCAATTTATCATAAATTTTTTTTTACTTTGCAATATCTGCGCAAGCGCTTGACTACAACTTGCTTGGTGTTAGGCAATGATGTAGTCTGTGCCGCCTGCCCAATATATCGATTCACTTGTGATTACGAATGATTTTCGGTGAGGTGGCAGTAGATTGAGGCTCGATATGGTTAGCAACCAGAAAGGAACAACAATTCCGACACATCCTCTTAATTGGTATCAGACCTGCCTGGAACACGGCATGGCCGATTGATTGGCATGGTGCAGCTTTATTGCCTGGCGAGTGGTCACTAAAACACATATTTTGGTCACTTTGCATTGATTTTTTTTTATCCTAAAATGGGCTAACGCTTGACCAATTTAAGTTTGTTCAGTGGCCTAGTGGGCAGAGGACCAGTGTTGGTCGAGAAAAACGTGTAAAATATACTTCAAAATTTTAGTTAGCTCCGAGTTGGGAAACTAGTCCCGATAAACTGCAATAAGTCCCTATAAATAAACGCATAGACCTTGAACATAGCTATCGAAATGTGGGTGATATTCACCGCTGCCTACACCTTCGAGTAATACAAGTGTTAGCGAGTTTTTATGTTATAATAATCATAATACATTAAATTTAGAGCAAAATTGTCTAAAGGGTCTCTACGAGTTGGTTTCGGCCCCGCGCACGCCTTCCAAAAGTCCGGAGCTCCATAGTTCCGAGATAAAAAAAGGCAAACATAATAATAATAATAATAATAAAATTAATTTAATTCAAGTGGTCATGTTACATGTATCAATTAATCGAAAACAGTTAAATTGAGCTAATTTTAATTTACATTTTTACCCGAACTAGGTGGTGGTTGAACCTGTGTGTTTTGTTTCATGCATTGGACTTCTTTCTAACAGACTAAACAGATTTAATTAGGTATTTGTTTAAAAATGAATTTATTCTGTTTTTTATTATTCAAGGTTTTATTTTAATATCTTTGTTTACGGTTATTTTTAGAGCTCTTCATATTTTTGTCTATGTGAAAATTACTATTGTATTTTAAAAGTACTTCAATAATATTAATAATATTCTGGGACATTAACACACACGGTCATCTGGCCCCAAGCTAAGTAGAGCTTGTGTTATAGAAACCAGATAATTGGTATATTATACATATATGTAATAGCTAATTAATAGGCCGATGGATGAATGTATTTACAAAAGAAAATTATTGTATTACCAGTTATGTGGTTTCCATAGCTCTGCTTAGTTTGGGATCAGATGACCGTGTGTGTTAATGTCCCACTATATTTTTATTGTAATTTGTAACTTGTTACAAGTTACTTTGTATATTTTTATCGCAAACCAGTAGCCAACGGTATTATTATTACTATTTATTACCTGTCCATTCCACATTGTAGGCACTTTGAAGGCTGTTTATGAGCTTTATGAGTCATCTTCCATCCATCCATTCCATCTTTAACATTATGATGAGTAATGTTGTGATTTAACTGGTTTAATATTCATAGTGTTGTGTTCAACACCTTTTCTGTTATAATAATGATGTCTAGATGATAAAATGATATAAATTGTAACTTGTTTATTAGCACACGCGGAGCTCTTGCGGTCCGAACACTGGACTAAAAGTGATTCTTAATAAAATATTACAATTTCAAAGTAAATGTGTAAAATGTTGATATAAACAAACCCTCATATTCATAAACGTCTAAGTTCATTATGTATAGCTAAAATAGGTTTATAATTCGTTTAGACTTTGTCATCTTGACATACTAAGAAAGAGACAAAGTCCATTTTAACTAAAGAGTCATAGGATTTTCCTAAATAAGACCGAAAATGGTCAGTTTGGACTGAACACATAGAAGTTAAACGAGAGCACATAGAAGGTGTAGGCAGAGGTGAATTTCGCCCACATTCCACTGCTGTTTATTTTGGTCCCATCCCTACTAATATTATGTATAAATGCGAAAGTAACTCTGTCTGTCTGTCTGTTACGCTTTCACGCCTAAACTACTGAACCGATTTGGATAAAAACTGGGTATAGAGGTAGTTTAAGACCCGAGAAAGGACATAGGATAGTTTTTATCCGACTGCGCAAAAAGAAGGTAATGTTTTGGCGCGATAACCGACATACACGCGGGCGAAGCCGCTGTCGGAAAGCTAGTACGTAATAAAAGGCGGTCTATTGCCATTCATTGGGCATTAGTCTCAACTTCATACTACATACTAAGACAGCCTGTCTAATGCAAGGGTTTTTGCTCGTCCGCTGACCACTGTACCACCGAGGCAGTGAAATACAAATATATACATACCTACCTACTGATTTACCTACTTATTAATTATTAATTTATTATTGTTGGTTAACTTTTATTCAATGAGGACATTACTAGGAAATGATTATCCTATATCACATCCGCTATTAATCCTAGTAATAAACTTGTAACTTTGCCTCATTTTCACATTATGCTTTAAGAAATAATTTTAAAATAGTCATAAATAGGTGGATTGTATAATGTTTTTATATGCATACCTAGTTCTAAATGAGTTACCCCTAATACGAGTTGGTCCAAGTTACTTCCAATTAAATCTTTTAATAAAAGTATTCATTTAATAAATGGAATGTGGAATGTGACGACCTCGGTAGTCGAGCGGTGTAAGCCGTCCGATTGGGCTATATTTTGCCCGGGAGGTCGCGGGTTCGATTCCCGCCCCGTCCAATATTTGTGTAACAACAAAGATTAAAATTTGTTTCGGTGTCTGCTTGGTTGAGGGACTACCCTCCGTGCCTCGGAGAGCATGTTAAGCCATCGGTCCCGGTAGTCATTTAACACATCTATGACAAATGTTACATGTAGTCAGAAGCCATTATAATCTGACAACTGGTCTAACCATCTCGAGTTCTGGTTCCCTATGGGTTTCGAAGTCTGATGGCAGTCGCTCGTATAATTCTGGTAGCTGGCCGCATCAGGTTAGACTGGGAGCCGACCCCAATAGAAATGGGAAAAGGCAAGGGGAATGATGATTTAATAAATGGAAGTAAAATTCTAGAAATAGAATAAAATTAATTGGCAATAAACTAGGTGAATTAATTTGTTTAAATAGGTCTTGTATTTCAACTCGTCATCTTGACATGTTATATCTTTATCTGTGGGGAAGTTGGAAATTTGAAAAATGAAAGGCGGTAAATGACAATAATTTCTTGTGTAGCTACGTCGACTTTCACTTCCTAAGAAGTCTGTACTGCATTTGTGATGCTATTAAAAACTTTTAGGCGTTACATAATATTTAATTAAGTACGTTATATTGATCAATTCCTAATCGTGTTAGTTATTATGGTCTCTTCGCCACTGATCCATAGTTTTTAAATATTTTGTCGTATTGACAAGTTTTCGAATAACATGAACCTGTCAAGATAATATGGTATAACCTCCTCATTATTTTTGGAAGTCTGTTAAAAAATCTGCAAATAATTTTACATATTCGTTTTCTAATTCACTTTGTATTATATAACTTTAATTAGCCTTGTGGCGTAGTGGTTAGTGACCCCGACTGCTAAGGTAAAGGTCGTGGGTTCGATTCCCACCCAGAACACATCTTTGTGTGATGAGCACGATTGTTTGTTCTGTCTGGGTGTAATCTAATATATAAAATTCTCGTGTCACAGTTTTCGTTGCCATACTCCTCCGAAACGGCTTGATCGATTCTTATGAAATTCTTTATGCATATTTAGTAGGTCTGAGAATCGGCCAACATCTATTTTTCATCCCCCTAAGTGAACATTTTTTTTTAATAAATACGCGGTACGAATTTCGCTGGGGTAGCTGGTTTATCTATAATGTTTTAGCTATGTATTTACAAAAAAAATGTATTTGAGTATGATATCTGTTCCTAGTCTAGTACCAACAATACAAGCTAATATAATTGCTTAATTTAGGACTAAATGGCGCTGTGTGTATGTGTGAAAATATTATTAATTTAATATTTATCTATTTCTTGCATTATCATTTTATCGAACGTTTTGAATGAAAAAAAAAAGAATATTGAATCGTTTTGACAAGTTTTTTTATTATAAAACTGGCTTGCAACTTGACTACAACTTGCCTGATCTTAAGAAATGATGTAGTCTACAATGGAACTCGCTAGCCCAGTGATACGATTTACTCGATTTAAGTTCAAGATATTATTCGAAAACTTTTTTTCACATTGACGAATCGGACTAGGGAAAGAGAGAAACAGTGGACAAATCATGGTTTATGTTGCGGTACCTACAAATACACAGTAACAAAACAAGTTCGGATAAAGGACTGACTCAAATCATTTCACAGTAACATTCAACTTCCTTTAATAAAGTGATAAATAAATTGTACCAATCTGTACCAAGATATATTGGTTTTGTTATTAAGTGTGGTACAAGGGTACTGTTACTGACCAGTGTAATGCGACCTCTGCACGAGACGTGAGTTATTTGACCCGTATGTGACTCATGTTTTACGGTTAGCGAGCGAATGATCTTTGTGTGATGATACAACGTGCAATTCACGACACTATTCACGATGTTTTTAATGTGGCATTAAAAACTACATACAACCCAAAATTTGCATCCTTCTATCACCAACCCCTAATTATAATGGCGTTATTAATAATTTAACCATTTTAAGGAACGTTTAAAATGTGAGAAATACGAGGTACGAAATTCGCTGGGGCAGCTAGTATTGTAAATATTACTCAACAAGAAGTAGACGAGGTATGTCCTTGGTAAATTATTACATTTAAACTAGGTGAAGCTGACGGGAAGTGTTTTTGAAATTAACAAACCCGCTTAGAGACTTACTATAAAGAACTTCAGATAAATTTCATATTATTACAATTTGAACGGCGCTCGCGTCTGTATTACCTAGAAGTGTAGGCAGAGGTGGATATCAACCATATTTCGCCGGCAGTGAATCATTTTCAAATCGTTTGAAATCTGTTTGTAAGCTCAGAACAATGTATTGTCTCAAAGTTGTTTGTAAAAACATCGAAACAAGATATTTCGGTGTCACAACAACGTATCCTTTCTGGCATACTTCATTTGCAACGCATTCTTGTTGCTATATTTCCATGTTTTTTTTTCTACTACAAAGATGGTCAGCGCTCACTGTGGTGTATGCACGCTTGCAACACCATAGGTATCACCTGCGTGTTGACGACGAGCTTGACTACTTTACTGCGTGTAATTGTATCACTTCAAACGTTTTTAGTGTCCTACTGCTGGGTACTGGGTCTTCTCTCAACTATCTTACGAGTTGACAGTTTAGGCATTAATCCATCTACACACGCTGGCCGAGTGCGGGTTGGTGGATGTCACATGTCCTCGAATGATTATTTCTTAGACATGTCAGTTTTCTCACGATGTTTTCCTTCACCGATATTGAGTAGCGGCGATGACACAATATACACAAAGATGTGTGAGCACGACCGGGGATCGAACCCGTGATCTTATATTGCTTAGGCGAGGCCGATACCGCTGCGCCACTGCTCATCTGTAACAGTTACAGATTTTCAAAACAAAACTTAAAAAAAGCTAAATAATGAAAAATGTAGTTAAAATTTAAATGAGACCACCTGGAAAGTATACCGTTTGAAACAGAAAAGGTATTATCAACATCGATCTATAATTAGCGTATTTAACGTGTAGGTAACATACATACAAAAATAATACATTCATTCTAATTTTAAACCTTCTTTTGAAGTCGGATGAAAAGATTAATAATTATTATTGATGGTATTCGCAGTTATTTCTGCCTGAGATTATTCTTGTTACAGGATGTTATACTCTACCTACCTAGTTATTAATGTTATTATTATGTGTCATAGTTGATTGACCCCGTTAAGTTAAGTGAAAGTAATATTTTAACCTTGCTTGTTGACTTTTACTGATGGTGGTGTTTAGGCTCTTTTAAAACAAGTGTTACTGTTAATAACAACGATCTCACGCTACAGTTGACATTGTAAACCATCTGTAATTCGCGTATCATGCCCATTGTGCTTACCCACATAATGAAATGAATACAAACCAACAATCATTGGCATTCAAATACTCCAAAGTCAAAAAAAAATCACACCTTTAGTTCCTCAGTGAGCATCCGTAGCAATCCTTGTCCCAACAAGTTCTTGTGTGGCGGCACCACCAGCGAGTGTATCCTCTCCAGCAGACCCGGCAGCGCGCCAGGGTCGTGAGACACGCACCACTCCGCGAAATTCTGCAGCGTGCTCCTCTCTAACTCCTCCTGAAGTCCCACGTACTCCCGCATCTGTATGTTCGACGCTGACACTCGGTTCAACAAATCCGATATCTCGTGTAAGCGAAGTTCCAATGCTGTCGGTTTGTTCCCCTTCTTCGCCAACATCACAGCCACTGCTCCCACATTCTGTACGCTTAATTCCACTCTTTCGATCAACCGTAAAACGTTATTTAAACGTGCCAAAATCTGGCGTTCCTTTCTCGAAACAACAGGCAATGATACACCTCCAGTGGAATTGAGTGGCTTTCCTATCAAATCCCACGAGTTGAGGATGTCTTCACCGATTTCTTTGCCGAATTTGAGGACGTCTATGACATCGTCGACGAGAGCGCGCGATGTGTTTGTGAGAGCGAGTATCAAGAGGAGCGCGAATGTGCGCGTGCGGTGAACGGACATGGCGACGGACGCGCACCCACTGAGTAGCGTGCGCGCTCGAGGTCGCGGTGCTGCCAACCCCACCCGACAAATTACCACTAATATGTTCGATATGTTCGAATTCTTAAGTTAATTTTCGTTCACTTTAATTTTCTTGTGAATCGTAGTGAAAACAGCCCCTGCGAAACTAAGACGGGCAGCTTGTATTCTACTAGCTGCCCGTATTAGTCTCGCACGGGTTGTGTAGATACCCGGTTTTAAACACTTTTCTGTACATTACGAGTATTTTTATTGTCTTCTGCACAAACCTTGTCCTGACAATAATGACCAAAAATAATTAACCATTTCGGAGTAGTAGGTACTCATATATCTACTCCGAAATGGTTAATTATTTTTTCGGAATCTTAAGCGCTTACCTACATTCATGTACTTAATGTAACTAAGATGTTAAACAACAAGTTTTCTTGTTACCTTAAAATGCCATAGAACTGCTCAAACAAGTTGCGATTTTATTCACTGTTGCTTTTCTACGTGCATGTCAAACTAACTATTACTTAAGTAACCTTTTTGTAACACGTTGTTTGTATAAAGGACATAGGTGCCTTGTACCTTACTACAAATTCATTCAATTCTATTCCTTAAAAAGGTATGGCTAAGGTTTCCTTAAAAATAACCTAATTGAATGTATCGTAATAGAAGAGTTCTAGATATTTATTTTTAGTTTTAATCGCTTCCATGATTTCGGGAGTTGTTTTTTTGACTAGCAACACTGTGTTGTCAAACAAACAAACATCGAGTTGCCGGCTGACGCTCCCGTCCGTTACATCCTATGTCAACAGTAGTTTGTAAATTGTGAACATAGCTTTACTCTTTGATTTTGTACAACTAAAAATGTCTTAATTTTATACTTTCGTGCAGGTAGGTTTATAATATTATGATATACACTATGCGTTTCAAAAAAGAGTAGGACTGGAAATCCACCATCTTAGACCGGAATGCGCAACAACTTCACATTTTTCAGTACGGTGGGCAAAAATGTTGGTTCGATAAAGTAATCACATCTAGATGAAGAATAAAATAAAATGCGAATATCTTATTGTCTTTTCAGTGAGATTGGAAATTTGGAGTCAAATATTTAGGTACGAACATATTTTATTAACTTTTGGATGTAAAAAAGCGGTGTTAATATAGCATAATAAGTTCAAACGTGTCCTTAGATCCGTGTATATGTGTTTGTATTCAAGTTTGTGGCATCGTAGCCCGTAAATTTACTTAGGTAGGTAGATTTTTTGCTTTTACATACCTAAGTAAATTTTTCTACATCAATAACTTTTCCATACATTTTAAAATAATATTATTGATATGGTTTGATATTTTGTGCTGGCGTTACTTTTGCTTGGTTTTTGATATGAAGTTAGCCGCGAGTCCAGTCCTATTCTTATTTGAAACGCATAGTAGGTCGGTTTTACGTTTACGTGGTACCTACATTACGTATGTTAGCGTTTGCTTTGGGACAAATTTCTTTTCGCTGTATTTTTGTGGAAATATCAGTTTTGTTTTTTTTTATGTACGCGTTTGAAATGACAGTTAAGATGACAGTTGATTTAACAAAATCGCGGTTTATTTTAGATTTTACATCCCGACGTTTTAAAGTCTTCAGACTTCATAATCACGGGTGGACTGAGGTATTTGACGTCCAAAAATATTAATCACAATTATTACTGACTACCTACAAATATTATTATTTAAGTTGCGTTATTTTACCTACTTTGATCTCTATCCCACATCTAGTAGTAATATTGGAAATGCCAAAGTTTGTCTAATGGGTGTGTGGAAATTTGTAACTCTATAGGAGTGATGTCTGGAGATACCATGCAGAGAGGCTGGGTCGGCATTGTTGCTCCTTCTTGGTTTCTAACCATAGGGGGGGCTCATTCCACTGCCACCTTCTCACCGATAATCATTCGTTATCACGAGTGAATGTGTATACTGGGCTGACGCGTTCCATCGTAGACTGCATTATTGCTTAACATTACACAAGTTGTAGTCAAGCACCAGCCTATCAAGACGATATTAAGACTGCGAAAAGCGTATTAAAACTAGTGGATAGTACCTACATGGATAGTGTTGGACATTGGTGGTACATTTAAACCTTTTGTTCATCTCGTGTGGCTACTTTACTGACAACAGTTTAGCATTGTGTTACAAATTCCAATAACTCGTAGCAATCGTATGGTTAAAGCTGAACCGTGTCATTTTTGTCACCTGATGACTTAGACATTCAGCATGGTAGGTATTAATTCTTATTACAAGCTGCCCCAGCGAACTTCGTACCGTGTATTTTTTAAACTAAAAAAAAATTAAGTGTGAACAACCCTGATCACGTAGGGGTATGAAAAATAGATAGTAGCCGATTCTCAGACCTACTGAATATGCATAAAAATTTTCATAAGAATCTGTCAAGCTGTTTCGGAGGTGTACGGTAATAAAAATTGTGACATGGAATAGATTAGCCCAGATCAGCCGATCAGCCGAGCAGCGGCGGCGCAGCGATACGCTGCCGTCATAGAGTAAAAAGGGCACATCTGAATTTTTTTTGTAACTAAGCTATTAACATTGTCGGAATCAGTAAAAGATACTGACTCCGATAATATCAATAACTCAATGACGAAAAAAAATTACAGATGTGACCTTTTTTTACTTATGACGGCAGTACGGGCCTCGCCTTAGAAGTATATGTTCTTTGTGTGAGTTGTTTCATCTGCGCTGTTCAATAGCGGTGAAGGAAAAAGTCGTGAGGTAACCGGCATGTCCAAGAACTAATCATTCGAGGACATGTGGCATATACCAACCAGCACTTAATCAACTTGTGATGTAATTGACTAATTAAGGCCTAAACTCAACAACTCATCAATTAAAAATTAATTACTTAAAAGATTTTTTTTTAATTTTTTTTTGATGGCGGTACCGCTGCGCTCTCAAAACACATTGCGGTGTTAAAATTAATTGTCAGGACATGGAAACTTACCAAAAACTTGACCAACGACTGTGACAACCCATGGTTCTTGAACATGTGCACGACCAGAGAATTCATCCTCCTCATCAGCCCCTGGATCGCGCCAGAGTCGTAGGAGACACACCATTGGATGTACTCCACTAACACGGCGGCGTCCAGAATATCTATCATCTTCATGTACAGGTTCAGCTGATCTTCAATAGCATTGACTTCACCCACCAACTCTGCCCATTTTAACTCCAACATGACAGAATTCTTAGCTGAAACACACAACGTAGTGTTTTATTTGACGGGCCATTGGCGTGGTCGGTAAGGTACTTTCTTTTAGCACCGCAGATCATGGATCAGATTAATGTTTGTCTCGAGTGGAATTCGAACCCACGACCTGCGGCGTGAAAAGCAAGTATCTTACCGACCACGCCACCGGCCCGTCATAAGTGTATAAAAGCGTGTGTAAGCTTGCTGTTTATTACATGAAAAAAGTGGGTCATATTCCTCTGACAACACCTCATCCTGTTTTAATGATAACGTTGATATCTAGTAAAGATAACAAACTTACCTTTCTTCAGTAAAAGCTCAAACACAGGGTTATTAATAACATACTTTTTCAATTTCGGCAAACGTAACACAGTCTGCCTATAATACTCTTTGAGGTAATTCACTGATTTCCTCGGAATGTCATAATGCCATTGTGATTGAGAATATATATTCCTCAAAGCACGCTCTGGTGGCAGTTCAATGAGTTGTAATTGTAAACTAGTCGAATCCACAACAACTACGAGAGTAATTGTTATAAATAATAAAAGAAGCGTGTGGCGTGTCATTGTGAACTCTGGCGACTGGCGATGTTGAACGCGATGAGCCGTGGTGTTTGTATAATAAATCTGGATGATAACCTGACCCGTAGGCGGTTAGTCATTGCAGATGTTTCGTTTTAGCCGCTGTTGTAGGTTTAATAACAATAATATCTGGATGACCGAGCTTAGCTCGGTATTTTTTTTTTAAATGACATTTTCTAAAAATGATTCCTAGCTAGATCGATTTATCGCCCCCGAAACCCCCTTTAAACTAAATTTCAAGAATTGCTCATTGAAAGATATAAGATTATTGTTATAAAATATACCCACTTTACTTAGTTAAGTAAAACCTAAATTCGGGTGGATTCTGATTTGAAAGCATCCACAGCTAGGATGTAAGAAATGTGGAAATTTTCTTCTAACTTCCCGCTTACAAAATACACAGTTCTATCTATCTATCTATATGATATATAATAATATATCGTATCGTAAACAGTATCGAATCTACTAACTACTAATAGTCCGTAGTCTGAAAGTTGTGGTGTTACAGCCCTGTGCCTCGGAGAACATCGTGCCCTGTCGCTCCTGCCCCAGATTGTGACTTGAACTGTCCGCCCGTCCGTAACACACTGTGTTATGTCTATTTAACTAGGAAACGATTATTATTGTTAATACAAAACATTTTTATTATCATCTTTCGCAGAGCCTTTTCTACGAGATCCTGGCGGGTGTGTGGGTTCGCAACGGGCTGCAGATCAAAGGTCAGGCAATGACGTACATCCAGGCCAACTTCTGCAATTCCATGGTCGATATGGACATCTACTGGCTCCAGGTGTGCGCCGCGCATCTACCCGCCGATCAGTTTGTGGATATGTGTATTGATATGTAAGTATTTCAAATTCTATGGGTAGCCCTACTGGGAAGGTACAGAAATACAGAATATAATTAATTACAGTATACTCGCAGTGTAATAACTTTTATGGTGAGTAAAGTAGTTCGTAGATATCTAATTGGCTAGCAACGCGCCTTAACTTATGCCTCTGGTGATACAATCGTCCATAGGGTACAGTCACCGCTAACTGTAGGGACTGAGAGTATAAATAAATCCGCATACATGTTAGAGAGCGGCTCACGAATAACATAAAAAACTGACTTATGATGTGTTATTGAAATAAAACTCAACGGCTCAAGTGTGTGCGTGCGGCCGTGGGTCACGTAATACGCACGTAAATATCGGTTTCGTAGCCAACTAAATATTCAATAAACCAACTTAGCGCAACACACATACATTAGGACGAAGAGTTTCAAACGTGGAATTCCGTGGTCAGCATAACACATTATTGCCAGTTCAAAAAATACTATGCCTATCAACTTAAAAAAGAAAACATGTTTCCTCAGGCTGACAGTTCCTGTTGTATTTTTTGTACATGCAACACCTTTATATGATAACCACAAAGTTCCCCGCTTTTTTGTATCGTTAGCAATCTTTATAACGCTCTGCTATTGTTACACAGGAAATAAAAGGTGCTGATGTAGCTAATAAGAGCACGTCGTCGATCGGATATCTTAGACGGAATGCGAACGGAGATACTTTCCGAGTAACCTGAGTGTATAAATAAAGTCATAATTCCATATTTAGATCTCACCTATTTCGACTTTCAGTATAGGACCAATTCGAAAGATATTTTATGCAATGTATATCAAAGAGTAACGTTACCCTCGTTTTGCGAAGTCGCATAAAATGTACGCTATCCGACTCAAGGTATTAGCTTTGCTTTATGGTGTAAGCGGAGTTCAATAGATTCATGTCTCCTAGGTTTGGTTGTCGGGAATGGCTGAGCATGCTGCCCATGTCACCAGCGCAGGCGGCGGAGCAAGACGCGATGGTCGAAGGGCTACTCACGTTTCTCGCTATACTGGTCTCTTCTAGAACAAATCTAGGTAAGTTGTGAGTTTTAAAATATACTTATGTGATAGATTTTAGAATTTTTTTCATTTCATTCATTCATTTTCATTCATTCATTCGAACGCGGCCATGTAGACCTCTGAAAGCATGCTATTTCACCTGTAACCTTCAGACTAAAGACCAACAACTGAATGATAAGGCTTGTGATCGCCTGGTTTTGAGGTGATCGAATGACGATGGCCTATATTCTCGACTGCCTTGAGTGGGCCTGAAACTGGGAGATCAGAGTTTGCAGGAGGACTTATGATAATATTACCTAATCTTTCACCTAACTACGCGAACTGCCTGGTACATGAAACAGAATATTTTAAAAAAAGTACATACTAAAAATATATCAAATTTCTGCTCAGTGTGCTTTAAACTTGACATATTCAAGAAGTGCGCCTGAAGTTTGCTTATTGTCATTTAATAATGACAGTAAACCGAAATGGGAAGCTTAATTGCTATTGGGTAGGACAAGGTTATATTCTATTTCCATCACCGTAACGGTTTTCGCGACGGGGAGCGTAGCGGTTGAGATAATAACAAAATTATAAAACTTGTTCATTTAGTTTGTTAGGTAAGGGGCCGTCCATTAATCACGTGAAGCTTGAAAGTTGGGGGGGGGGGGGTTGACAAAAATTACGAAATCTCACAAGGGGGGGGGGGGGGTGTAGTAAAATATCACGTGTATTACTACGCGCGCACTATTATTATAACGCGTGAAACAACCTGCAACCTTCCTGTCTACACATTTTTATCATGGTACTCAATTTCAGAATAAAATAAGATTATATTTTATAACTGTATTTAAGGTAATGTTCTAAAAAATATTAGATTTTTCGTAGATACTAAAAATACACGTGAAATTGGGTAGGCGATGGGGGTAGTCTTAAACCTCACCATGTATCACCAAGGGGGAGGGGGGTGTTAAAAAATTTTCAAAAAAAGATCACGTGATCAATGGACAGCCCCTAAGGTATATGTGTTGAAATGAAATGAAGTGAAATGAAATGAAATGAAATGAAATGAAATGAAATGTGTTATTTTGACAGGTAATGATGAACTGACACAGTCGAGATTAGAAGTGAGCACGCTCTTAGCTGCCGGCGATAAGACACATTCGCAACTGCTCGAGCTGATGCCTGAAAGGTCTGGTAACGCACACACTAGGAACTTCGAAACAGTTCTCAAAGAGGTAGGTCTTGATGGATATTATACAAAGTAATTAAAGGTATTCCGTATTTAGGATTGGCATTAATTTGTACACATAAGTTCAACACAGACAGCAGAGAGTAAAGAGCGCGGCAGAGAGAAAAAGTTGAGAGTACAATGAGTATCTGATACCTATCAAATTGTACCAAAGTTTTCCAGTAAGTACATTAGGACTGCGGGAATATTGCTGGTCATTCGTATTTTACCCTGAGTTAAAACTTTTACTGTAACTAATTTTGAAATAAATTTGTCTGAATATCTTTTAGTTTTAGTTTTTTATAATATTTGGTATCTTCCACTAAGTTGTATTTAAGGCGATATGTTGCTAAGTAAATATGTACTATGCGTTTCAAATAAGAATAGGGCTGGACTTGCGGCTAACTTCATACCGAAAACCAAGCAAAAGTAGCGCCAGCACAGAATGTCAAACCACAGACAATAATATTATTTTTAAATGTATGGAAAAGTGATTTATGTAAAAACTTTACACAAGTATGTAGTTACAATGCAGCTACCTATATAAGTAAATTTACGCGCTGGGATACCACAAACTTGCACACAAATTCATATACACGGATAAAATCACACGTATTAACTTATAACTCCGATTTTTGCTGTCGGAAGTTAATAAGATATGTTCGTATCTAAACATTCGACTCCAAATGTCCAATCTTACTCAAAAAGCAATAAGATATACGCATTTTTTTTTTCGTCGAGATGTGATTATGATATCAAACAAACATTTTTGCTTCCTGTACTAAAAAATGTGAAGTTGTTGCGCATTCTAGTCCAAGATGGCAGATTTCGAATCCTATTCTTATTTGAAACGCATAGTATGAAGCTGTAGTTGATATCCTAGCTGTGGTTCTGCCTTTTAGCTGTCCACATATCGACCTCCACCGAAAGGTTCAGAGAACCTGGAGCAGGGTCTCTTCGTGCCGAAGCCAATAGTGTGGGAGCAGTACTATGATCCTCTACATGTACTGCGGCGCGCTGTACACAGAAGAGACTTCCATGCGTCTATGGAGCGGTTTACTGCTTAGTGAGTCATTTTGCCTTCTGTTGGTTTCCAATTGGTACCAATTTAGTGTCATGATGAGCTTGTTATAATATGTCTCGACCTATCGTACTTCTATCCGTCCATCATTACTTGTTTCATATTAGGTACTGCTCGACTATTGAAAAGTCTTTTGTTTGAATTCAATTAAACTTCAAAATATTGACTTACCTGCCCGCAATTTCTGACCGTTCAAATGTCGGTTATTGCGCACACACGCTTTCGGAACAATATAAATATAGAGAGACTCAGTATATTAAGAAGACAGTAAGACAGAGAAAGGTATACGTGTGCAGCGTGCGGGAGAAGCAGAAGGCCGAGGGCCCGGCGAGCGCGAGCAACGTCCCGGGCGCGCTGTGGCCGCCGCTGCGGTGCGGCGCCGCGCCGGGCGTGGGCGCGGGCGACCCGCGCGCGCTGTGCCTGTCCGGCGTGCTGCACGGCGCGCTGCTGGCCGTGCTGCACCGCGGCGTGCACCGGCGCGCGCCCGACCACGCGCCGCCGCACGCGCCGCCCGACCACGTGCTCGCGCTCGCCGTGTACCTGCTGCGCACCGCCGCCGCGCTCACCGCCGAGCGGCAGACGCACGACCAGGTACCGTACCGGGCCCCGCCCGGGTCCCCGGCCCGCCTCCCCGCGGCTCACGGTAACGGCTCGTCCCCGCAGGCGGCGCTGCAGGTGGCGGAGAGCCCGCGCGCGCCGGGGCTGGCGCCGCTGCTGGGCACGTTCGCGGGGGGCGGCGTGTGCGACAACGTGCGCCGCGTGGTGCCCGCCGTGCCGCGCGCCGCGCCGCGCGCGCCGCCTGCGCCCGCGCACTACACGCACCACTCCGACAGTCAGTGCCGCTCTCTTCTACTTAACTGACATCTTTTCCTATTTTAACAATCGAAATACTAATTCGTAGGAAAATTTCTGCTCGATTAAATTTATACAACTTCTCGACGGTGATCTGTAATAAATATAGATAAAACCACGCTTGACCGTTTTAGTCTTCTATTTTCAGTGTAAAATAAACTTCACCTAACCCCTAACCTTATTGAATCTAATTCGAAAACCGTCCGTGTGCAACCGAAGTTGAGATCCAATTTTACATGTGCATGCGTAGGAATTCTCGTACACGATGCTTTACTAAAGTATGAATATGTATGACATTCCGTACAGGCGACACAGAATGGGAACCTTCAGAGAGCGAGTCGAGTCGGATACCGTTACTGCGGACGTCAGTCGGCGCGCCAGTGACCAGCACCGCGCTGGTGGTGCCGCCACCGCTGCAGGTACACTACCCTCCCGTCGCAACTGTGTCCACTCCTTGAGGAACTGCTCTAGAAACTACCGTTACCTATTTGTATAATTAATGAAAAATATTTTATATCAAATTGAATATCTTAAATATCATACTAGTGGCGAAGAGTCCATACAAGCCACTTTTCGTTTTCGTTGTAATTTTATAACTCAAAAACGGGCTTACCTATTCAAACCAAATGTTTAGGCAATGTTCGGACTATTTAGTAGATGGTTTATGTGAAGTTTGCACAAAATCGGTTGAGCGGTTCTTTGTTTATCACATTTATTGTAAATTGTTGAGTGGGCTGAAGCTACCCGGGCGAAGCTGGGGCGGGCCGCTAGTTTTCTAATATATTTAATTTGATATTAAATACTTTTCATCCATTATACAGATGGTTTTGTCGTCTTTAGTACGGATCTTAGACCATAGAATTGTGTTCACTAGACAAGTTCGTGATAACTCTTTTATTTTCTAAGAAGGGTAGTGTAGTCCTAACCAAAAAAAAAACTGAAAAATTATCATTACTGTAGTTAAAAAAATTGTATCAAGCAAAATAGATATTTGCCATATAAGTGTATTTATTTTGATTGCATTTATACCAGGTGGCGCGCGGTGACTCAATGCCATCTGACGATCAATCTGACGGCGGGGGAGATGCACCACAAATACGGGCTTTAGAAGTTAGTAGCGTGATTTTTGTGTTTTTATTTTTAAACTAGATGTCCCTGAGAAATTCGCACCGCTTATTTCTTTTAAACCTTGTTTAGACCTCTAGGAACATTAGAAACCAAAATCAAACGAATCGGTTCAGCCATACTCGATTAATGTTGTTATTATACTTAAAATGAATACTTTTAATCATTGCGCATTTTTTTTTATTGGTTCTGTATCAGTAATAGACCACATTTTCATTGGTTTTAATTTTTTATTCGACATAAAATCAGCAAATTATGAACGATCTATTCGTAAACTGATCGCTAAAGCGCGCAGCGTAAAATTACACACTGACCGCACTGTTGATACGGCGGCGAGAGTGCGATCGTGCCCTTAGTATCTCACTTCATTACTTCATTTTTAGTGCTAAGACAAATAAAAATACGTGTTAGTTAAAATTTGTTCAAGTTTGTTTTCTCAAAGTTTCACTCTGGTTAAAAAGTTTTTCTGTTTAACCAATGTAAAACATAAAACACGTTTTGTCTTTTTCTTCTTAACGACACTTTGAAATCGAGACATATCCTTGAGCACGAAGTTTCACCGGGTTCGGACACAACAGTTTCAGCAAATAATTTCAGACGTACCAAAACTAGTTTATCCTAAAACACGAACAAGCTAAAAGAAATAAGGTATTGTCAAACTAGATCGAACAGACACGTCCGCTCGGTGCGAGCTCTTAGTCAAGACTGACCATAACACGTTGACTTGTTGCTATGTCACACTTGCGTTTGGTTACCCCACTCAGGTAGCGCGTCGGATACCAGAATCGCTGTAACTATTCTCCGACTGATATATATTAAAAAAAAAAGTCTTTTATATGGCATTCGTGCTTAAGTAACTTGTTAGAATTAAGCATTGGTTAAAATAATTGGTTAACTTTAGTTTAAAACGATTCTGCGTTTTACAGGACGTGCTGGACAGTCGAGCGTTAGCTCTGCAGGCGTTCGACGAAGAAATGAGCTTAGCGTTGGCTACTTCCTCTGATCTCGATACACCACCGGTACCTATAGATTATGGTGAGTGGGATTATTTTATTTGTATGTAAGTAAAGTATGTAAATTTCAATAAAATATTGTTCTAAAAATGGTATCCATTTAAATGGCCATCTGCCTGTTTAATTGTTTGTATTCCTCACACACGTTCAGCACTATTGTCTTGAGGAAGCTAGTTTTCCGAAATACCCCGTTTCATAAAAAACCTCCCGATATTAGTAGAAAAACTGTCAGCGACACGAATCAGTAAATATTTTTGTAGTTAGTGAGTACGGTGTCGGTGGGCACATTGCGCGTGCGCAAGTCGCAGGCGTGCCTGTGTCTGCGCACGCTGGGATCCGTTCATGTGACGTAATGTTCAAAACTGTATTTTTAAAATCAAGTTTAATAAATAAACGTCCTATGATATTTAAATATGTATGATATTATTTACACAACTTTGAACCTTGAACTTGTCCAGTGTATTAGTTCACATTTTACCCTCATAATTAATTATCAAGTAACGATAGTGAGTATGTAGTCAATATCAAAACATTTCTTACATACTTTATTTTTTTTAAATATCCTGAATATTTTTGAAAATCAAGTTTTGAGCACTTCGTTGTATGGAAGTGGTCCCTGTGTAGACTGCTTTAAGATCAGCTTTAACATCTAGTGCGTACTAGAAGTCATATCAGTCGATCGCTGTAAGGATATTATAGAGAACTATTCTCAGTGTGTCGGGTGGTTGTGTGGTACAGAGATGGAGAGCGGCGAGTGGCGCGGGTCGCTGCCCGCCCTGCCCGCGCCGCCCGCGCAGCCGCCGCGGCCCTCCACCAGCAACCAGGTACGTACCAGCCGCCTCATACGCGCTCGATATCTATCGTGCAGTATCGTGTCTAGTAACTCTACGTTTCTACAATAAACTTCCAAATAATATTAGAGAAATGACTATTAACAAATTTAAAATAAGTATAAAATCTACGTTATGTAAGAAAGCGTATTATAAAATTTCAGACTGTGTAACGGATAAAAACGCTTGGAATTAAGTCGCTCTAATTCAACACACTGAACAAACAAAATGTAATAGATATAAGTACTTGATTTAAAAAAGAAAAAAAGCCTACTGAGTTTTTTGTCAGTGTTTCTCAGTAGTTGCCAGTCATTCACTGCACGGTAGGAAAAGAAATTGGACTATTTTTATGTAGACTCGCGTCTCAAAAAAAATAAAGCATATTTTGATTTTGATTTTGAATGTTTTGGATCGAATCTACATACCACACACTCGATACTAATCGCGTCAGTACAACGGTTGATTTTATTCACTAAACACGTGTACGTTAATACTCCGAAGCTAGTAACGTAATGAGTGACAATAAAAGTAAAGCTTGCATTGCTGTTATATTAGGGGTAACGTTAAAAATACGTGTTAAGAAAAAAAAATGGATGAAGTATTGGCTTTGGCTTCAAGGTTTACGACTGAAATCAATGTAAACACCTGATTTCTAAAATAGGAAAACAGAAACTACATTTAGGTAACTTTCCTTTCGTAATACCAAGCACTTTGTTGGGGGCGGTGATATAGGGTTTTCGAAGTGTAAAGTTATTTTATTTATTATTTAATTATTGTTGATGTTATTTAAAAGATTGTTTAATTAAAAAACTTAACATTTTGACGTTTGTGTATATGAATCTCAAACCGAATGACGCAATAATTTGAACTGCGCTTTGCGCCCGCGCCCCTTTCCTTTCTAGGGGCGTGGAGCACATTAATGGCTGCGTTCATGGGCAGCGATGTGATCATAAACTGTCTCTGGTACACTCTCTTTGAACATAAAACGAGCCATTTGGCTATTTCCAGAACATTTTTTTTATATTATAAATAATATCTTTAAGAATATATTATTTTAAAAATGTTTATATAATGTCTATATTTCAACTACAGGTGGAACTCCATTCAGAGTCTGAGGACTCGATTCCAGTGAACGAGTCGATAATATCCTTGTTGCTGAAGTTACACTCGCAGCTGTCCGGACGACTCGACTCGTTCTCGTTAGAGGAGCCCGCGCCTCCGTCCACTGATCCTATCGGTGAGTTGGATATACTACCTTTATTTTTTAACGGACATACAATAGCATGTGTAGGACGACGGTATCTATCTATCGAGGTGTCTATCGTTAGCAGGGTTAGGTTTCTCAGGGGTAAGCAGTGAAGGGCATCGGGTCAACGGACATGCAATTATTGCTAATTAGGAATTAAAGAATAATAGTAGACATTAACAGTAAAAGGCGCGGGGCGCCGGCGCATCTATTCGTACGTGAGTGGGTACCGGTGGTACTGACGGGTGCATACTGTACTGTGCAGGCGACGGGCCGTACTTCATCGGGTCGGTGCTGCGCGCGCTGGCGGCGCTGGACGCGCGCTGCGGCGGCGCCGTGCGGCACGTGCGGCGCGCGCTGTGGCCGCACCAGCGCGAGCGGCAGGCCGAGCAGCGCGCCAGGTGTGTATACCGACCTCACCGCACCTCACCGCACCTCACCGCACCTCACCGCACCTCACCGCACCTCACCGCACCTCACCGCACCTCACCCGACCGTCATCATCATGTGCCCACCTTCAATTTACCATTATCTTGAAATTTTAACGTTTAACGATATGCCCGTCAACATTTAGCCACATCTTGTTCTTCTAATATATAAAATTTCCATGTCACAATGTTTGTTACCGTCCTGCTCCGAAACGGCTTTACCGATTTTTACCAAATTTTATATGCGTATTCAGTAGGTCTGACAATCGGCTACTATCTATTTTTCATACCCCTAAGAGATAAAAGTTGTTCACCCTCAATTTTTGGACAATTTACATTAGTAATACGCGGTACGAAGTTCGCTGGAGCAGCTAGTCATTAATAAAAGCTTCCATTATTGAAGTAACTTCAAAAAAAAGTATATTTTTCATGTCGTAACTACGTTTCACTACATTTTTATCTTCAATTCCCACAATATGTAAACCTTTCTCATGAATAAATTATCCACCACCATGGTACATCACAATAATTAGCGCCTCTTGTAGCGAACATTTTAATTATTTCACTGATTTTTAACCATATAATGATAAAACCATACATTACTGTCTATTTCATATAATAAAACCCTCTGATGAAATGGTTAGCCGTATTGATCATTCCTACGATCTGACCACGACATAGCAGATTCTCACTGTAACTCATTATTAGCCGCATTCAGTTTAACTAGACAATAAAATATTACAACAAACAAACACCATGCACCCCTTATTTATAAACGTCTTATAAGCCTATAGCTAAAATAATTTATAATTCGCTTGTCTTTGTCTGTCGTAATGACATTTATAGTAACAAGAAAGAGACAAAGTCCTTTTAACTAAAGAGTCTTATAAGATTTTTACGATTAAAGCCGTCAGAGTACGATGGAATGGATTGAATTGAATGAAGATTTTGATGTAGAACCTACGGCCTATTGAAAGAATCGCAAGGAAACTGGAATGGGGGAATAAAAAGTAACCCTAAGTAACTTTGTAGAATAAAAATAACCTGTAGTGCGCTCATATTTAAACTCACAATTTTGTATCAAGAATTCAGTTTACGTGGTATAGGTGCCGTATTATGAGTGTTTAAAGTGATTCTGATCCCATTAAAAGAAAGGGATGCGATTATACAATATGTATATCCGCATCCCTTTCTTTCAACGGAACCACAATCGAATCAAACAGTCATAATGCGGAGCTGATACCTTTTAGGGTTAGAGGGAATATTTTCCCTACAGACTTAATTGCCCGTTATAATAAATTTTAGTATTCAAAGCACCAGTTTCACTTGTTGCTGATAAGTGTTGTATAGCTTGTTCACAAGCGTTGTCTCTTTCTTACTTTATGTCAAGTGACAAAGACAAAACATGTGAACAAGCTATCTGACACTTATCAGCAACGGGTATAGCTGGCGCTAAGTGTGTATATGTCTATGTATTGATTATTTTATCGTTCTTCTCAATACAGCTTTCCGAATCTGCGGTAAGTTTAATTTTAGGCGGTGGCATGTTAGGAGTGATTTTTGTTTTGCTTTACTTCATGTTTGTGGGCATCAAAAGTTTAATTTTATTCATCCTACCCCGATGTTGTGACTGTTATAGGGTTTGACGGAAATTCGATTTAGAAACATTCGGTGTGTGCGTACATTAGGGAACGTCGCGAGAAGGAGGAGCGGTCCCGTCGAGCTCGGGAGCGTCAGCAGCAAGTGATGAAGGAGTTCGCGCGACGTCAGCAACAGTTCCTGAAGGCGATGCAGGCGCAGCCCGGGGCTGACGGGAGCATGGACTGGGAGGACGACGCGGTGCAGCGGGACTACGACTGCGTCATCTGCAACACTACCGCGCCCTCTACGCCCGCGGATCCCATCGGACTCGTTGTCTTACTGCAGGTATGTACTCTATGAACACAGCTTATGATTTAAACTATAATATTTCACACATAAACACATTTGTTTGTGTTATGGGTACGGATATAATAGTTAAATATATATATTTTTGTAAATTACTTAGGCTCGTTTGTCGCGACTTGGATGGAGGAAGCTAGCAATAGGGACAGTTGGAAAGCTATGGGGGAGGCTTTTGCCCAGCAGGCAACACTACAGGCTATTAAAAAAAACTTACATATATTAGATAAATTACACCCAGATAGAACAAGCACTCGTGTTTATTACAAAAAGATTTTTAGTGGGTGGGAATCGACATTTTTTTTTATTCTGTATACTAACTAACCCAGTGAATTTTATACCACGTAAGATAGTTTATGCTCCTTTCACTGTTTACGCCTTGTAATTTTTTAAACACAGAATACGAGGCAATTATTTGTAAATGGTAGTGCCCAAAAATGGAGATGTTACAGATTATACTACAACTTATAGCAATAGAAGTATCGATTAGGGGGACATTTATAAATGATGTTTACTGGATAAGCGCGTATCACCGTAGACTTCATCATTGCTTAACAACAGGCAAGGTGTGGTCAAATGCAAGGTTATTACAGAATAAAAAAAAACTGTTAACAGCCAAAAATTCTCGCATCTTCCCTGCCTTCAGTGGTAGCGAAAGAAAGTCAAGTATTTTAGAAAGCTAAATAAAAAGGGCAGTAAGGGGAAATTGACGAACGTCTGTAGTGTTGTTATAGTTATAGGCAGTTGGACAATAGTTAGTGTATGTGTGTGCGTGTGCACAGTCGACGTCAGTGCTGGGGCACCGGCGGCGCGCGGGCAGCGGGGACGCGCGGCTGGCGCTGAGCGAGGCGGAGCGGGCTCGGCTGCAGGCGCAGCACGACGCCACCGCCGCCGCACACCACTACCGCCTGCACGACGACCTGCACCAGCACTTCGACCAGGTGCCTGTTTCTCTTTAGATGAAACATTGTCTCAGATAATGAACATTAAACGGTCAGCCCGTGTCTACAATTGATGTTCTCAGGCGAGCGAATGTTTTTGGATTCTATACATACCTCATGCATAGGCAGCTAGTGGTGTGGTATACCCAGTAAAAGAGTTGCCAAGCGTATCTTTTACCCAGAACCAGAAGATGGGGAAGCCAATTTTTGAGGTATAAAGATGTGCTGAAAAGGCACATGAAATTGTGTGGTATTGAGCCCTCCATTTGGGAGGTGCAAGTGTGATATTTACACAAAAGAGGCTGACTTTGAAAATCATCGAAGGCTCGATCTTGATACTAAAAGACACCATCTAAATCTTAAATTGTCTTCTAACATAATTTATAATTACATAGGTGGTGTCTTTACATACAATATTTATCATACGATTCTTTGGCTGAAATATGATATATAAGCCATGTGAAGACACACTAATTTAACAAAAGAAAGTCGCTTTTGTCGAAATCGGCATGGACAGATTCATTTATACATAGTATAAAATGAAATCGCTTCCGCTGTTTCTTAGCGATAAACTCAAAAACTATTGAACGGATTTTTATGCGGGTTTCAACAATAAACAGAGGGATCCACGAAGAAGGACCTTATTTCGAGTAAAGGCCTTCTCTATTTTACTCCAAAGTTTTCTGTCTTTGGCTTTTGATGTCCAGGTGTCTGCTGCTATCTTTTCGATTTCATTAAGTCACTCGTCCTAACTAGACTTCCCAATAGTTATTTAATGAACGTCTCGCCCTCGCGTAGGCGCAGGAGTCGGGGTTAGTAGAAAGGGTATGCGAGGGGGAGACGTTTATTTACAAAGACGTGTGTGGCAGGAGTCGTGGCTGGTGTCGGTGAGCGTGGGCTGGGAGGGCGGCGTGCACGTGGCCACGTGCGGGCACCACCTGCACCTGCGCTGCCTGGCGCTGTACCTGCGCGCGCTGGCGGCGCCGCAGCGGCCGCACAACCTGCACGTGGAGCGCGGCGAGTTCCTGTGCCCCGTGTGCCGCCAGCTGGCCAACTGCGTGCTGCCCGCGGCGCCGCGCGACCCGCCCGCCCCCTCCGCCCCCTCCGCCCGCCCCCACGCGCCCATGGACTACGCGCACTCCGCCGCCGCCGTCCAGGACATGCTGGACAAGGACCACCCGCCGCCGGTGCGTCCTATCCTCTCACCCCCGTATTCATAAATGTCTTTTAAGCTCGTTATACATAAAATAGGTTTATAATTCGTTTGTCCTTGTCTTTCATCTTAACATTTATACTAGTAAGAAAAAATGTGCGTGTACTTATGTACGCGCGTGAGAAGTTATACTTCTTTGGCATCATTAAATAAGCAGACAGCTTCATACTGTTAATTTTGTGTCACAGATGCGCGTGCATCATGCGCGCACATCTTAAAATTTCACGCAGACAGCTTCATACTGTTAATTTTGTGTCACAGATGCGCGCGCATCTTAAAATTTCACCCTCATCATTTTTTCATAACGCGCCTAAAGAAGTATAACTTCAAAAATTAAGTTCATTTTAACTAAAAAAAAACAAACTATACCGCCAAAATTTTACCTACTCATTATTCACCACTAAAAATATTCTGCACATCGCCATCGACAACTAAGTTTCACAACGATATAACTTTCACATCGGTCCACCAAATGAATAAAAGAGATACCTAGTGGCAAAATGAAACAACCCTTCGAAAAAATATATGACATATCTTCTAATTGAATAGCAACACAACAAAATTACATTCACCAATATTTATACCCCCAGGCACCCAGCAAACTATCGGAAGCAATGGGCAAAGCGATGGAAGACATGACGGCGACCGCCGGTGGCAAGCTGAAGCAGCGGTACGGTTCGTCCCCGGCCGCCATCTTCACGTTCGTGGCGTCACTAGTACGTACCAACCTGGAGTGTGAGCTGGTGCAGCGCGGGGGCACTCTGCAGACCTGCGTCGCGCCACGGTACAAGCCTAGGAACGAGTGCATAGGTGAGTCTCACCACACTGGGGTTATTAGATTAGGTGAATCTGGAAGCAGACCGAGGTACATACATGTGCTGGAAGATACGTGTAGCCGTGCTAAATAATAGGGACTGTTTCAGAATGCGAAAATTGGAAGAAATTATAGTTTTAGGAAGTGAGTATAGATGATGATGATGGGTGTTTAGGCGATCCTTGTGTTAAGCTTTCTAATACACCTAATCGAGTAAGTCAGGAACTCTTCAATGATTTAAATAAGTTTGTATTTTAAAGCGATTTATTTTTATAAAGAAAAATATAAACATTAATGTGTCTATTTGAGAGTGCAATTCGTATCCGTCTTCGATGGCCGTTAAAGCTGCGCGTGCGTCGGTCGGTGCCTCTCGCCCCACCTCCCGCTGAGATCCATCAGCTGGTTTGATGCGTTACGATTGTAACGAATATAGGTAGATAGTTAGAAGCGTTAACACCTTGACTAATTTTTGCGTAATGTGAAATTTTCTGCGCCAATCCTGTAAGAGACTAAATAGTCGTTAGAAATTGTGTCAGATAAGATGAATAGTCGCCTGACATTGACTTTTGTATATTTTCTTTCATATCTTTTTGAGTAGGTGTAAATTGAGGCATGACTTTATATTTCTATGGCGAGGTCCGTACCGCTGTGCCAACGTTGCTCTTGTACTGTAAAAATATTTAAACTATCACAGATTGGTGACGTATGCCAGCCAACAATCGGTCTTACTCCCCACTATAGATATTTGACATCAAAAACATTAGGTGTATTCATTAGTGACTGGCCTAGTGCCCGATTGCTAAGTTGAAGATCGTGAGACCCAGGACAATCTTTGTGTGACGAGTATGATTGTTAGTTCTGTGTCTGGGTGCAATGAGGTGATCTGGTCATCAGGGTACTATTGTTATATCATCGGTGTGTACGTCCCCGCAGTGCCCCTGCTGGTGGTGGCGGGCGCCCACTCGCGCGTGCTGGCGGGCGCGGGCGGGGGCTTCGGGCTGAGCGCGACCTGGCGCGCGCTGGCGCCCGGGCCGCGCCGGGGCCCCGCGCCGGGCCCCTCGCCGGGCGCGTGCGGGCCCCCGCTGCCGGCGCCGGGCGGCGCGCGGCCCGTGCCGCTGCTGCTGCGCGACCCGCTGGCGCTGCTGGTGCAGCTGCTGCTGCTGGCGCCGCCCGACCCGCCCTACGTCGACCTGCGTACGTACTTCTACTTCAGATAAACACTAATTCTAGTACTGAATTGCTTCTGCCAGGTTTTAGGAAAGGCGAAGTAACCATGTCGAGATTAATATAAATGTATAAACATCATGCTGGCTGCGCACCAAAATTTCTACAGGTTTTGTTTTTTCATTCGACTTATAAATACATCTTTATAATAAAACCACTATAGATGTCTGGACTACTTCATAGATTATTACACCAAAAAATATAACGGGACTAATGTCATAGTGCCAGCAAGGGGTACAATAAAAAAGAATGTGTATTTATAATGTCTCAAGTATAGTTGTAAGATGCAACCGCACATTTCTCAAGTCAGCATTCATACGTGACACACGCGTTTCAATAATTTCATTATAATTAAGTTAGTATGCATCGATCCGCCAAGGGACTCGTTCGTGCTCACAACACTCATTATCCATTCAAAAGAAACCGTTTGGTCATCAACGGACCATACAATAGTGCAATAATCGTGATCCGCCTTACTGTGAATTGTAAAGCTTATCAGTTGTTTGAACAAGGTACAGCCTTACGAATGAGGCATTTATGATGTGACGTCACTACGCCGCGCTTTCCTTTACACTTGGAACCCTTCTTTTAGGCGGTTAAACTTCGTTTTCCGCGCTGTGAAATAGGTATGTAACGCTGCGAGCTGCGCGCGCGCTCTTCGGCTCGCCGAAGCTCGTCGATAGTTCCCGTATTCTATTAGGATTCGGGTAACTCGGGGTCTCAAATAAAACTTACGAGTTCTCAAGTTCGTATCGGTCGGTCGCGAGTCGTCGGAGAGAGAGAGACGAGACCGACAGTCGTTCCGGTGTCTGTCACAGCGGAGTTCACGTGCATGGTGCGCGCGCTGTACGCGCTGAGCTACTACCAGGCGGTGTGCCAGTTCCTGGCCACGGGCAGCGCCGAGAGCCGCGCGGCGCTGGCGGGCGCGGCGCGCGCCGGCGAGCCCGCCGCGCTGCGCGCCGCTGCGCACGCGCTGCTGCACGCGCTCGCCGGCTCCGACCTCTTCACGGAGGACGGGCCGCCCGCCGACGCGCACGCGCTCCTGCCCGACTTGCACCAGATGGAGAGACAGGTATCGTTTATTACCGTATTACCCAAATCCGACTTTGACGAGGACCGCCTGCGTCGATGCGCAAACACCCGACCGATATCTGTGTCTCGCTTCTAATCCGTTACACGGTCGCACAGAACGTGAAGCCGGGCTGCGTAACCGCCTCCACCTGTTTTTACAGATGCGCAAGCGCATCGACCTTAAATATAAAAAAGTGTGCTCATGCGCGTTTAACAAAATTTAGCACCCGTAAAGACCCTTTCCCGTCGATGTTTTTTCACTCACTGGATTTGGCTTAGAGAAAATAACAAAAATAAACGGCCTAAACCGGTGGTTTACGTAAATAACAAGCTTTTATTTCAACTTTTCATGCGATGAAATTGTTATAACTCAGCTCCAAGAGTTACTACTGCCGTTCCTACGCATCGCGGCCCTGCTCCGTCACCACCTGTACGGCAGCGAGCTGCCGGAGATCTCGACGCCGCGGCAGGAGTTCGTCCGGCTCGCGTACTACCTGGAGCTGGTGACGGACGGCATGGAGTGGAGCGAGTGGTCCGCAGGCCGAGCGCTGCCGCCCGACTCCACGCTCGTGGCCTCCGCCTGGGCCAAGCAGCTGGGGGCGGCTGCGTCTAGGGGACAACTCGTGGTACGTCATATCTCCGTGTCCATCCTTGTGCCTTCACTAGCTTCTTCAACTGGTCCCCGTTTCACCCACTTAGGGGGTGTAATTTAAAAAACACTTTCATCCTAGTTCTAATACGGAACTGTTCACGCCTGTTGCAAATAAATAGCAAGACTTAAATAAATGCTACAAATCTAATCGTCGTGTTCCTATGATTCACTTTCTTTTTTCTCTCGA
Organism: Meganola albula; assembly: GCA_936450015.1. NCBI lineage: Eukaryota > Metazoa > Arthropoda > Insecta > Lepidoptera > Nolidae > Meganola > Meganola albula. The sequence goes on along the minus strand of OW388155.1, from coordinate 1,197,899 downwards.
AACGATTGTCGGGTAGACGAGTTGTACAAAAATGTTCTCTTACAAAATTTCTTCTAAATAAAAATAGTATTATCTAAAAAAGGGCTTTCATTGTGTCCATACGAGACAGGAACCTATGTGCCAAATTTAAAGACTTTTTTCCAGCGGTATTGACTATGCATTGATGTGTCAGTTAGTCAATTTCTTCTCTTATATTTTAAAGATTATGAGGGAGCTACATGTAACTGTGTTTAGAAAATCGAGTGACTACTCTTAAAATTCTGGTCATAACATATGAGATCGATAGAGAATGGCGCGGGCAGGTATCGCACAACCACTCAGATTGCTGTACTCACAACTGTATCGAAAACCGCGCAAGTCTGAATTGGTCACTATGTCGATTTAAGTTTGAAGTTACTTGTGAAAACAACACGGCGCATTTAAACACGTAGATGATTTACATAAAAAATTGGTTGCCTGTAAATTCGGTATACGGGCGAAAGTTTTACGTGACAACGACTTTGAGTGGTAAAATAATTTTAATGTGAATATTCATTCGTATAGTAGGAAGAAGGATGAAACATAGTTGAGTGGGAGAGAGACGCAAGGCATTCGGCGGGCCTCTCTCTCGTTCGGTGACTCATCGTAACGTTACCGAGCGTTACACTTTTTCATAAGTGCCTCCCAGCCGCAACCTAATTTAAGACGTTGTCACGTCAAAACCTTAAACAGCATTTACATCTTCATCTACGGTGGCGCGTTTGAAATACACCATGTGCTTACGGTCCCCAGCTTACTTTAACCGATGAAAAAAAATGTAAGACTAGGTAATTCATATTGAACCTAATTGCAACACTATAAAGCCCTATGTTGTATCTACTGCGTAATATTTTCGTAAATTAAAATTCAAAATAAGAACATGATTCGCCGCAATGAAATAAGATTCTTATTCGAACGTAGTAGTGTTAAAATTACATTGTAGCTTCCGTAGAATTTCGACTGGTTGTGTCGTTACATGATATAATTAATCTAGTGTTCTGTTTTTGAAATGAAAATTAACGTCTGGCGTGCTTGTTTAAAATGTACCTTTCCCTGGCTAAAAGTGTTAAATTTCCGTGAATCGCGGACGATAGCAACAGTCCCCGCCCCATAATCTTAAGGTCTTATGCATAAAAAAATATGAAACTCTTTAGTTAAAATGGACTTTGGTTCTTTCTTACTAATATAAATGTCAAGATGACAGACCAAGACAAACGAATTATAAACCTATTTTAGCTATAATGAACTTAAAAGACGTTTATGAAAACGGGGATTATACTCTAACTATTGTCGCTTTCGCTACGCGCGTCAGCCACACGTGATAGGTCACGCGCGGCTGCGATAGGCCGCGATACACGAAAATGAACCTTTAGATCTTGAGTAAGTGACGGAGCTAGAATTGTCTTGATTGTTGTGTGCAGGTCCGTCGTCTGCTGAGTTCGCTGGCGGTGGAGTGGGTGCAGCCGGCGCTGCTGGCACTGCCGCGGGACTACGACCGGCTGTTCACGTACTACCACGAGCGTGTGTGTCTGCAGTGCGGCGCCGTGCCCAAGGAGGCCAGCGTGTGTCTGCTGTGTGGCACGCTCGTGTGTCTCAAGCAGCCCTGCTGTAGGCAGCACCAGGTGGCGGAGGCGGTGCAGGTACTGTTCACGTACTACCACGAGCGTGTGTGTCTGCAGTGCGGCGCCGTGCCCAAGGAGGCCAGCGTGTGTCTGCTGTGTGGCACGCTCGTGTGTCTCAAGCAGCCCTGCTGTAGGCAGCACCAGGTGGCGGAGGCGGTGCAGGTACTGTTCACGTACTACCACGAGCGTGTGTGTCTGCAGTGCGGCGCCGTGCCCAAGGAGGCCAGCGTGTGTCTGCTGTGTGGCACGCTCGTGTGTCTCAAGCAGCCCTGCTGTAGGCAGCACCAGGTGGCGGAGGCGGTGCAGGTACTGTTCACGTACTACCACGAGCGTGTGTGTCTGCAGTGCGGCGCCGTGCCCAAGGAGGCCAGCGTGTGTCTGCTGTGTGGCACGCTCGTGTGTCTCAAGCAGCCCTGCTGTAGGCAGCACCAGGTGGCGGAGGCGGTGCAGGTACTGTTCACGTACTACCACGAGCGTGTGTGTCTGCAGTGCGGCGCCGTGCCCAAGGAGGCCAGCGTGTGTCTGCTGTGTGGCACGCTCGTGTGTCTCAAGCAGCCCTGCTGTAGGCAGCACCAGGTGGCGGAGGCGGTGCAGGTACTGTTCACGTACTACCACGAGCGTGTGTGTCTGCAGTGCGGCGCCGTGCCCAAGGAGGCCAGCGTGTGTCTGCTGTGTGGCACGCTCGTGTGTCTCAAGCAGCCCTGCTGTAGGCAGCACCAGGTGGCGGAGGCGGTGCAGGTACTGTTCACGTACTACCACGAGCGTGTGTGTCTGCAGTGCGGCGCCGTGCCCAAGGAGGCCAGCGTGTGTCTGCTGTGTGGCACGCTCGTGTGTCTCAAGCAGCCCTGCTGTAGGCAGCACCAGGTGGCGGAGGCGGTGCAGGTACTGTTCACGTACTACCACGAGCGTGTGTGTCTGCAGTGCGGCGCCGTGCCCAAGGAGGCCAGCGTGTGTCTGCTGTGTGGCACGCTCGTGTGTCTCAAGCAGCCCTGCTGTAGGCAGCACCAGGTGGCGGAGGCGGTGCAGGTACTGTTCACGTACTACCACGAGCGTGTGTGTCTGCAGTGCGGCGCCGTGCCCAAGGAGGCCAGCGTGTGTCTGCTGTGTGGCACGCTCGTGTGTCTCAAGCAGCCCTGCTGTAGGCAGCACCAGGTGGCGGAGGCGGTGCAGGTACTGTTCACGTACTACCACGAGCGTGTGTGTCTGCAGTGCGGCGCCGTGCCCAAGGAGGCCAGCGTGTGTCTGCTGTGTGGCACGCTCGTGTGTCTCAAGCAGCCCTGCTGTAGGCAGCACCAGGTGGCGGAGGCGGTGCAGGTACTGTTCACGTACTACCACGAGCGTGTGTGTCTGCACTGCGGCGCCGTGCCCAAGGAGGCCAGCGTGTGTCTGCTGTGTGGCACGCTCGTGTGTCTCAAGCAGCCCTGCTGTAGGCAGCACCAGGTGGCGGAGGCGGTGCAGGTACTGTTCACGTACTACCACGAGCGTGTGTGTCTGCAGTGCGGCGCCGTGCCCAAGGAGGCCAGCGTGTGTCTGCTGTGTGGCACGCTCGTGTGTCTCAAGCAGCCCTGCTGTAGGCAGCACCAGGTGGCGGAGGCGGTGCAGGTACTGTTCACGTACTACCACGAGCGTGTGTGTCTGCAGTGCGGCGCCGTGCCCAAGGAGGCCAGCGTGTGTCTGCTGTGTGGCACGCTCGTGTGTCTCAAGCAGCCCTGCTGTAGGCAGCACCAGGTGGCGGAGGCGGTGCAGGTACTGTTCACGTACTACCACGAGCGTGTGTGTCTGCAGTGCGGCGCCGTGCCCAAGGAGGCCAGCGTGTGTCTGCTGTGTGGCACGCTCGTGTGTCTCAAGCAGCCCTGCTGTAGGCAGCACCAGGTGGCGGAGGCGGTGCAGGTACTGTTCACGTACTACCACGAGCGTGTGTGTCTGCAGTGCGGCGCCGTGCCCAAGGAGGCCAGCGTGTGTCTGCTGTGTGGCACGCTCGTGTGTCTCAAGCAGCCCTGCTGTAGGCAGCACCAGGTGGCGGAGGCGGTGCAGGTACTGTTCACGTACTACCACGAGCGTGTGTGTCTGCAGTGCGGCGCCGTGCCCAAGGAGGCCAGCGTGTGTCTGCTGTGTGGCACGCTCGTGTGTCTCAAGCAGCCCTGCTGTAGGCAGCACCAGGTGGCGGAGGCGGTGCAGGTACTGTTCACGTACTACCACGAGCGTGTGTGTCTGCAGTGCGGCGCCGTGCCCAAGGAGGCCAGCGTGTGTCTGCTGTGTGGCACGCTCGTGTGTCTCAAGCAGCCCTGCTGTAGGCAGCACCAGGTGGCGGAGGCGGTGCAGGTACTGTTCACGTACTACCACGAGCGTGTGTGTCTGCAGTGCGGCGCCGTGCCCAAGGAGGCCAGCGTGTGTCTGCTGTGTGGCACGCTCGTGTGTCTCAAGCAGCCCTGCTGTAGGCAGCACCAGGTGGCGGAGGCGGTGCAGGTACTGTTCACGTACTACCACGAGCGTGTGTGTCTGCAGTGCGGCGCCGTGCCCAAGGAGGCCAGCGTGTGTCTGCTGTGTGGCACGCTCGTGTGTCTCAAGCAGCCCTGCTGTAGGCAGCACCAGGTGGCGGAGGCGGTGCAGGTACTGTTCACGTACTACCACGAGCGTGTGTGTCTGCAGTGCGGCGCCGTGCCCAAGGAGGCCAGCGTGTGTCTGCTGTGTGGCACGCTCGTGTGTCTCAAGCAGCCCTGCTGTAGGCAGCACCAGGTGGCGGAGGCGGTGCAGGTACTGTTCACGTACTACCACGAGCGTGTGTGTCTGCAGTGCGGCGCCGTGCCCAAGGAGGCCAGCGTGTGTCTGCTGTGTGGCACGCTCGTGTGTCTCAAGCAGCCCTGCTGTAGGCAGCACCAGGTGGCGGAGGCGGTGCAGGTACTGTTCACGTACTACCACGAGCGTGTGTGTCTGCAGTGCGGCGCCGTGCCCAAGGAGGCCAGCGTGTGTCTGCTGTGTGGCACGCTCGTGTGTCTCAAGCAGCCCTGCTGTAGGCAGCACCAGGTGGCGGAGGCGGTGCAGGTACTGTTCACCACCTGTACCCCTGCCGGATCTGTACAGTACCTATGCTATTTAAGGAAAGGCGTTCCCGTAACCCGTAATACAGTAATATAACACATTTAGGTATAAAAGTAATAATTCCACCTAAAAAACCAAAAAATGTTTCTGCTGATTCTGCTGCGTCACTGCTGCTCAGGCCCGCCATAGGTATTATTTTTATGTTTTATTTATGTTGTTATGTTGTATGTTTTAGCACGCGATGGAATGTGGCGGTGGTACGGGTATATTCCTGGTGGTGACGTCGACATACATAATTGTCATCCGAGGCCGACGCGCATGTCTCTGGGGATCGCTATACCTTGATGACTACGACGAGGAAGATAGAGACCTCAAGTGAGTATTACCTTACTTATGTACACTTATTTGGTCTCCTAACTCTGTGAGAACTACAGAAATATGCTACACTTTTCTCTCGTCTAGTCTCCTCCACGGAGGTTCCAATCAGTACCGAACTACGCAATCTAGACGTTGACGTCAGACAACAGCCCTTTGGCCCGTTGCCAAATTTACATCGACGACATTGGATGTCTTATGTTACAAAAAAAAACAAAATCAATGCGCACGCGCATGATGTTGCGACATTTGTAGTTCGCATTACATAGTTTGTGAGAACAAAAGAAAAAAATAGCGGATATGCCGGAAACTCCCGGGGATGTCCATTACAAATCTCGGGAAGATCCATATTAGTATCGAGATTTCGATGAAAGCACATGAATAACTTAACTTAATTCCGACCTCAGCGGATTTACAATATTTTTTATTTTTTACTATATCATACAGACGAAAGCGGGAGAAAGTTAGTAGCTGATAAAATAGATTTCGTTATATCTAGAGTGTTGTGTATGTGTGCGACAGACGCGGCAAGCCGCTGTACCTGAGCGTGGACCGGCTGGAGCTGCTGCAGGCGCAGTGGCTGTCGCACCGGTTCGACCACACCAAGCGCACCTGGGTGTGGCATCGCGACTCGCTCTGATACCTGCACCTCCCCGATACACAAGCCATGCCAGGTGTCATCAGACTAGCGAATTATTGACTTCTAATCGAGTTTTTTTTCTGGCAAATACGCTCGATTTGGTGCCGGCAAGACAATTTATAGACTGTAATATGGATCCTAATGACAGCCTCAACATCCGTACCACGCACGTGTGGGTAAATGGTGTAAGTTCGTTTATCGAAGCACATGAATGCGCGTATAGCAGCACTTTTAAGGACAGAACATCGTGCGCAAGCAGTGTGCGATATCATATAAAGTTTCAGACATTACAACGTTCTGGTATACGTTGCACGTGAACGTAGTACACTACGTGTAAAGTCTAAACTTCAACTCTTCGTATAAAACGCTAGTCTTTAATAATATAATCGCTTTTAGAACCATATCACTCTGCGCTCGCGATTGTAGTATTCCAGTGAGATATAATTTTAACATTTCCTAATTAATCTACCTAGAAATCGTTTCATACTATATCAGCTCACTTATTATGACTTTAGTGACCAAATCTATGAATTAATAGATTGAAACATTTAAAAAAAATATAATTCTATCAATACTTCTATCAAACTTCAATACAAATTTAACTCTTATGCATTTTAAAATAGGCGGTATAATGCTGTTCTTCATTACAGTGTTTACCATTGAAGTACGTATACCCTATTCATTTAGGATTGAGGAAAACATGTAAACAAGGAAAGTGACGTTTCTCACACAAGTTGATCGATATTAAAGATGGCGGATATAACCCGACCGATAACGAAACGTAAAAAAAAAAATTTTTCGCAGTCTATGGTCTTGAGTTGTATTAAAATGCCTTTCTCTACACTTTTTCTCAAGCTCAAATGACTAGGGTAGGTAACGAATACGGCTACAGTATACCCTACAGCCGATAATGACATTCTTGAAAGTCTAGATTCGTCTGATTCATCCCCTTTTGCTCATTTTCAAATAATTCATATATGTGATATTCTGAAACGCAAAATATACTTATACCTATAAAACCTAGCGATATTTCTCTCTATTCAAATTAAACTTATGAGATAGCTACATACTAGTATAGATATATAGAATAGATAACACCAAATAACACGAGATTTGCGTCAATTGACCCTTACTATGATAGTGATAGTACAATAGTTGCTAGTAGCTTTTTGATATACATACATTTAGCTTTACCGAATAGCGGATAGAAGAGTCATATTACTCTGAATTAGCTCTTGCGAGATAAATATGGACAGTTTCAAGTTCCCCGGGAATTAATTAGTTGTTTAGAATCACGAAAGCAAGGATCGAACACATAGTGAGCGGTTTTAGGCAGTTCCTAGATCGAAAAGTGTCAATGACCAGGGCCCCAATTCACTTAATTTCTTGACGCGCTGATCAAGTTGTGGTACAGTTGCGATCAAGTTTCGGTGCACTTGCAATTAAGTTTTCGTCTTAGTGCAAAATGGTATTCTTGTAATTGTTTATCTGTCATATCTAGTGTAAAGCGCTCGCGTGACACGAACTTGACGCGAGCGTATTTGACAGCGGTTGTCAAAATTACGGGAATAAGAAAAGGGCTACTTTGATCGAATTTTAACTGCAACCGCACTGCAACTGAACTTATTTAATTACGTGAATTAGCCTAGGGCCCCGATTCACTTAATTTCTTGACGCGCCGATCGAGTACCGGTGCAGTTGCAATTAAGTTTACGTCTGCAGTGCAAAATTGTATTCTTGTAATTGTGTAATTATCTTGACTAGTCTAAAGCGCTTGCGTGACGCGAACTTGACACGAGCGTATCTGACAGCGGTTGTCAAAATTACGAGAACACGATAAGGGCTGTTTTGATCGAAACTTTTCCAGTTGTGACGTTGGTATTGTTTGTAATTCTGACTAACTACGAAACACTGTGAGCAGCGGTGGTAGCTACTTTGTTAGCAATTTGTAAAAAGAAAGCTAGATAACAATTATCTCCTAACTTCGCGCGCTTTTTGCAACTGCTCTGACGCGTGCTTCTCCATACTAATGATTCTTAAATGTCCCGTCAAACTTTCGACGCTTTCAATACTTGATATAATATTAATAATGTAACTAGTATTTCATAGTAAAAACTTAGTCATTTCGTATAGATATAATATTGTTTGCGATAATTTAAATAATTTATCTTTGATATGGTATTGTAATCGATTTACATATATGTATATTTAACTTGCCCCGTTTATATGAAAAATATAAACAATATTTCTATACTGCGACCGTATAATATGAAGGTTTTAATAGGATTTGGACATTTAATAGACAGTTGGAAAATAATGTTTCATAAACTCTAACATCTTAAAGATTTCATCACCGAATCCTGGGTGGTTGTAACAGATGGCTGTGTCAACAGAATACATTGCTTATCAAAATGTTTAGAGTCACTGGATGGCTAGTTCATCATCTACCAGTGGCGAAGGGTGGAAGTCTGTAAAAAGGAACCCGGAGCAAAAAAGTTCTTACTTAGAAAAATAATATCTATTCACCACCGTCACTAATTGTGCTTACAAGTGTAAGAGCGATCGCTGACGGCTATACTTATTTTTGTTGATAATTAAAACTTTGATTGATAAATTGAACATTTCCTAAAGGGAAGCCGATGGGAATCGGCTTGTATGGACTCTTCGCCACTGGCATCTACTATGTTACAAAATGATTTGTAATATTTTGCCTCAAAAAGTCCTATTAGTCAGGCCGCACGCTAGACTATACACTAGATTACGGTGATTTGGCGCCACATTTGAAATGCGACATATTCACAACACCTCTGTGTGCGTATTATTCAAATGCAGCACAATGGTCGTGTACGAATGGTGTGCATCCTGGTTATAAGGTGGCATGGTCGATAAGATACTTGCTATTCACGCTGCAGGTTGTGGGTTCGATTCCCACCCAATTCAGACATTTGTGTGATGAACATGGCTGTTTGTCTTGTGTCTCGGTGTTGAGTTTGGGATCAGATGGCCGTGTGTGTTAATGTCCCACTATATTATTATTATTAATAATTTTGTTATACGAAATTCGAAATGTAAATTGTATTTATTCTATTTTTTCATAATTAAAGGTTTGTGTATTATGTCACACATTAAAATTTAAGCGTTATTATACTTAAAGAGCAATAACTAGGATATAAAAATGATAAAATTGTAGTGTAGATTTTCTTAGCGACTTATTTGCGTGTTTCTTTAAATTCTGGTAAATAAGGATATATTTAGTAGTAAATATCTATCTCATTTAGTGGTAAATTAAAATTAATTGTAAAACTTAGGGTGATGGACAGGAAGTATATGAATTTTTGTACATTGATCGTGTATCAACGTACATAAAAATATGTTTTTATTAACATCTATAGATTTTTGATGATTAAAGTTGACTTTTTAAAACATGTAATTTTCATAAATTTGTTTTGACAAACGAAGGTATATTGCCTTTGTATTTGAATACTGAATAAAAAATGGAGGTTAATAATAATTACTTTATGACTTAATTTCATAAAAATAGAAATTCTAAAGATTGTTTATTTGACTCGCTGATTTCTGGAACTCTGGTAGTTCTAGACTGTGCTAGATCCAAGAGTATTGCCTTTTGGTGGGTGACGTTACGCCTCGTTTGCACTGATCGCTAATTAATCGCGATGCTTTACGCATAGCAATAGTTTGTTTTGACTATCAAAACTATAAGCGAGGTCGTGTTAGTATTTAGATTCTCGCGATGAGTGCGATCAAGGTATTACAGTGTTGCTGTTGTTAGGTATCAAGGGTTGACACGTTGTATATAGCTTGATTTGACTAGGGTTGTCTCATGTGTGTTGTTAGGGCTGTGAATTCGTAAATTTTAAATTGTACTAACGCCTCAATTGACAGTCTATGGTATATTTAGTTTTAACATAAATAAATTATTACTTTTTCTTTTATATTATTCTGTATAAAATTTACTTATACTATAAAGCTGAAGGTTTTGTTTAATTGTTTGTTTATACTATCTCTAGAACTCTCATCCGGAATGGTTTATTTTTTGTTTACTGTAGATTCGAGTAATGAATGGATTATGTCTATTCTAAACTAAAGCATAAAATTACTATACGTATCGCATATAGTAATCGCACCAGAAGTGGAACGAGAGCTACTGCTGGTGTTGTTACATGTCTTACGAGTAATAACTCTGAACTTAGCTGTGTATATACAAGGTGAACCAGGAAAGGGTATATACACTCAAGGGCACATTTAACCGGCCACCTACATTTTGTCGATTTCTTTAAAATTGTTTCGTAATTTAATTAATTGTGTTATAATACAACATTCGGTGAATCTTTACGACACCAAATGAAACATGTGTAACTTGTGAAGTGGTTTAATTAAGACAAAAAAATAAAAAAATGAAAATATGCAGTTTTCATCCCAAAGACAAAAATCAGTAAAATTGTAATTTAAAAAAAAGTATCATCTAAATTATCGCACTAATAATGTGTATTTCCTCCTCTGGCCCTAATGACCTCCTGTAAGCGATTTGAAAGCCCGTCCATTATGTCTTGGATGTCGCTTTGTGGAATGTTCTCTCACTACTCAACAGCTGCAGCTTTTAGCTCACTGATGGCCGTAGGAGCGGGTGCACAACTCCGAATTCGTCTTTTTAGGTTGTCCCATACATGCTCTATCGGGTTCAGGTCAGTACTCCGAGCTGGCCATGGTAAACGCTGAATATTGACGACGTCCAAGTAATCCGTGACAAGTTTCACGGTGTGTGCACGAGCGTTGTCGTGCATTAAAACGAAATTTTCGCCAATGAATGGCACAAACGGCATCCCATGTGATTCTAGGACTTCTGTCACATACCTGTGAGCATTAACGCTGCCTCTGTCGAAGACGACCAACTCTGTACGGGCGTCGTAACAAATACCACCCCACACCATTATCGAGCCTCCCTCGTAGCCCACTGTTTCAACCACAGCACATTCAGCAAACCTTTTACCGCGGCGTCTATACACACGCTGGCGTCCATCAGGACCTCGTAAACCGATTCTTGATTCATCGGAGAAGAGAACCGCCTTCCATTGTTCCGAAGTCCAATTTAAATGTTCTCGAGCAAATGCAAGTCGCGCTCTTCTGCGAGTTGCGGTCAGTTCTGGGACTCGAGCTGGTCGAAATGATCTCATATCCCTCTCTGCTAACAAACTTCTTATTGTTCTTAGGCTCACACTTACACTTCGTACCTTAAACAAGCGGTTACGAGCCTCAGAAGCTGTTGTGAACCGATTTCGAAAAACGTTCGAGACAATGTAACGGTTATCTCTTTCTGAAGTACACCTTCTACGACCTTACCCTGGTCTGCTTGTGTAGGAACCAGTCTCTCTGTAACGTCGGATGGCATCTTGAATAGTGTTTCGTGGATATCCAAGCATTCGTCCAACCCGACGCTAGCTGAACCCAGCGTCTGCAAGTGCCACAGCTTTGGCTGCTCCAGCTGCGTCCAGTGGCATTTTTTTTGGTGTAAATGAGATAACAGCCCTCCCACGCCTCGGTTTCATTCGAATAAATGGTAACGCAACGTTTTAAAACAAATCTATCCTTCACACAGAACGAGAGACGAGACTGACAAATTTCGACGAAACTGATTATTGTTGAATAAAAACCACAAAAGTAAACAAAAAGCGGGTATGATTGTTGTTTTTATTTCAGATATACCCACTTATGAAGTTACGCCTAGTAGTCAAAGCGTAAGTTAACATAAACAAACGATATGCAATTCGAGATGAGTGGACGGTTAAATGTGCCCCTGAGTGTATATCATAAAATGAAATATAATGAAAATATGCTGTATTTTTTTTGAGACGAGATTCTACATAAAAATATTCCAATTTCTTTACCTACCGTGCAGTGAATGACTGGCAACTACTGAGAAACACTGCCAAAAAACTAAGTAGGTTTTCTTTTTTAAATGAAGTACTTATATCTATTATATTTTGTTTATTTAGTGTGTTGAATTGCCTTGATTCCTACGTTATTTGAGACATATGCTATTACTGTGACGATTAAATTTTAATAAATCAATCAGAAAAAAGATAGAGTGACCCTCTACAAAATAAAATATTATTTTTCAATTTACTTTCCTATACAATCCTAACTTTTGAAGAGACCGCTTATTATCATTCATTTAGCCTTTCCGGTTCACCTCGCCACTCCCCGCAGCTGATACATCAGTTATGAAGTTAAATTAACTACTTACATCTGAAGTAGCTCTAGAAAATTATCTATACCTTTATGTACACCACGTTTTTAGTTCACCACGTTCATAGACTCGATGATTTGTGTCGAAATTTGAACTATTTTTAAGTATATTTCATTCGATTTTCATCTTCATTATTTCCACTGGAGTTCTTTTTTATTATTAATAGTATACTGTAGTTATTTACTTTAACTTTTCGCTATGCAATACAATAATCAATGCTAGCTATAGCAGTAGCTAGATTAGATATCGTCAGTATTTTAGCGTGTAGCACGCTCTATGCGATTTGCGCTAGTTGGATTAGAGCAATTATCATTAATATCTAGCATGCTATTATAACATGTTATATCGCAGATAGTTATATGGATTTTATAAAAAAATGCCATTAAAAATTAAATAATCTTACGTATTGTGTTATGGTATGGTGCTTGTTTATTATTATTATATTATCTTTGTGTGCAATTTCAATGCTTTCTATGTTTTTATGTTTTCTTAAGTTCTTGAAAAGTACATTTTCTGTTTTGTTATTAACATTTGTATCTATAGTTATTAGAGTGCTAACTAAAATGTAGCGTATAGGTTTTACTCTGTGACAGCACGTGGCATGCTACTTATTAAATCTGCCCCAAAAATAGTCAATACAATGCACTGTATTTGTCTATTATGTGGGTGTTTAAATTGACTGGCACAAGGCCAATTTAAACATCTTACAAAGCAAAAAGGTAGGTTGTAATGAATACGGCATGCCACGTGGTGAGTCATTGTAATGTAGTCTTACATAAATTGTATGTTGTAATCACAACGAAATCAATAACAACAATGTTATTAGGTTTTTATCATTATTAATTTGTAAATGCCAAGTTTTCAAAGATATAATTTAAAACATTTTTGTAGCGATTGATTTAATGTCACTTTAGAAGGTTTTTTTGTTGTGACTTTATTATTTAAGATTTTATTGGAGTCAAATCAATGAGTTGTAATGCTTGTCTTACAACTTTTAACCGCTTAGAAATATAAATGAGTCGTCTCAATTAAAAGACCGGTGATAGAAAAGGCAGGATAGTGTCTTATTTGGCTACTGCGGTTAAAGGTTATTAGATATTAATTTCGTCGTTGCTATTGGCAGATAGTCTGATTTGCCAGGGCTCTCGCCTCTATGTACTTGTTAAACATGTCTATGTATATTGTTCTTGTATATATTCAATCATTAAAGTTGTTGATATTTCTATTATTGTTTTATTTATAAAGCACAAATTGCCTCTACACTTAACGCCAGTTTGAAAAATATCGCAGAGTCCGTCTTAAGAAAGAAGTAGCGAAGCCCTAGAACATTTAATAAAGGAACAGGCACAACCGGGACGTTAAACAAAAGATGATTTAAAATGAGTAGGTACTTTTATTAATCACAAAGTTACTTAAAAATAGGTACATTGAATTATCTAGGCACTGGTCTTACTTAAGTTACTTAAGTAAAATTACTTAAGTTTTTTAAATCGGTTAAGTTTTCCTCTATTCATTCGGTGGTGGTTCAGCAGCCACGTGTTTGGAGTAGTCGTAGGTGCGGAGTTTGATTCCTAAGAACCCACCGGAGCCCCAAGCGCCTCTGTGGTACAACCCAGCGCCGCTGTTCAACGTTGCGCCTTTGGTTTCGAGTGCTGTGAATACACCCAAATTTATAAATAAAGTACAGGTCTAAGCTGAGTTTTGCATATGTGTGAGTGATCATTTTTATGAGTTGTTTCGTGCAAGGTACGCATCGCGCCTTAGGCCGATTGTCAAAAAGCAGTGCATACCAAAAAAAGATCGCGTCGCGCCCTGTAGACCGACCGATTAACTCGCGTATCGCCAATCGCCAAGATTCTGACTCCTCAAGCTGCACAGGCAGTGATGATGATTCAAGCGATATGGATTTTAGTGACGAATAGCCTTACATTACTTTTATCTGTGGTTAAATAGTTCTTCAAGAGATTTAATTAATTATTCATCTTTGCCTACACCCTTGGGTAATAGGTAGATATTTCTTAATTCTTCTTATCTAACTTCATACTAATACTATATATGCGTGTATGGATAGATTTTAATGTTTCTTTCACCAAAAAACTAGGTAAGTACTGCACGGATTTATACTAGATAGTCCGTGCCCAGCAGTGGGACACTAAAAAGGGTTGAAGTAATTGAAGCTATTATAAAGCCATATAATTAAAATTCTAGTTATAAACAGTTTCCCACTCATTATAGGCCGACCGTTTAACTCGCGTATCGCCTATCGCCAAGATTCTGACTCCTCAAGCACAGACAGTGATGATGATTCAAGCGATATGGATATTAGTGACGAATAGTCTTACATTGCTTTTGTATGTGGTTAAAAAGTTCTTTATGAGATTTAATTAATGTTTTATGACTTTGTACCTCAGATGGCGATACGAGAGTTAAACGGTCTGCCTATAGTTTGACGTCTACTATAAATGTGTAGGTAGACGTCAACAAGACACCTAAGCCAAGCTCAGTGAAGCTTCTAAACAATGAGCTCAACACAAATATTTATACACAGCTACAAAAACACGTTTTAACTTTTATCACCGCTTTTCAATGGAATTTACTAAAATATGTTTGTAATACGTAAATTGTCGACTCTAAATGTCCAGTCTTACTCGAATGGCAATGAGATAGGTACACGCATTTTTAATTTTAAATCAAATAAACATTTTTGCTCATTGTACAATTAACTGACGTTGTTGACCATTCCGGTCCGGTCCAAGATGGCGGATCTCCAGTCGAATTCAAATATATTTATTTTTGAACTTAAGTAGCTACTAGCTACACGTCTTATTCTAATACATGTCGCTATATTTAGCGTAATATGCATACAAGTGAATGAAGTCACGAGTGAATCGGTATATATTAGGTAGGCGCGTTCCATCGTAGACTGCAACATTGCTTCACATCAGGCAAGTTGTGGCCAAGCGCAAACCTATTATAGAATATAAAAAAATACAAGTTTTGATATACTTATTTCTAAGATTAATTCACTTCAAGCCTTTTTAGTGTCCCACTGCTGGACACGGGTCTCCTCTCAACTGTCTTACTAGTTGAGAGAGTTTAGGCTTTAATCCACACACGCTGGCTAAGTGCGGGTTGGTGGATGTCACATGTCCTCGAATGATTAGTTCTTAGACATGCCGGTTTCCTCACGATGTTTTCCTTCACCGATATTGAGCAGCGGCGATGAAAATGAACAAAGATGTGTGGGCACGACTGGAATTAGAACCAGCGACCTTATATTTCTAAGGTGAGGCCCGTACCACTACGCCACCGCTGCTCAAAATTAATTATTAAATTAAAATAAACAGAATATATCGTACATTTGACCTGCTTTCAAGAATTCACCATTAGAATATTATGCTTTGTTAACCAGTAGGTAAGTCTTTTAAGTTAATAGGAGAGATTATTCTTAATTATTATTACCTTTGCTTGGGAAAACAGGTTGTACATCAATGAAAGGCACGGTGGTTTGAGCGGCGTCCTTGTCGAAGTCTGTGTGTGTGAACTCGATGTACTGGTTGTGTTGGTATTTGACCTCATCTGGTACAGAGGTACGGGTCGGGATGTCGGGACTATAGAGAGACACCTGAGACCTGGAGATATTATTCATGTCAGTAAGAACTTGAAGCAAAAGTAGGTATTAAACAGAAATCTGACGGGTAAAAAGTAGTTAGTTACAGTACATTCACATCAACCTTCTTCAGTGTCCCACTGCTGGGCCTTCTCTTCTCGGGTCTTCTCTCAATTATCTTACAAGTTGAAAGATTATAGGTAATCCACACACGCTGGTCAAGCGCAGGTTGGTGGATGTCACATGTCCTCGAATGATTAGCTGTTAGACATACAGGTTTCCTCACGATGTTTTTCTTCACCGATATTCAGCAGCGGCGATAGAACAATTCACACAAATATGTGTGGGCATGACACATACAATAGTTTTATATCGACGGGTGGCAATACGTGCATAAAAATATGAACTCTGCAAAGTAACTGCAATGGTAAGTTCCAAGGAAGTTGACAGTGTCGACTTGCTTGGAATAACTCGTGGGTAGATCGTAATAGGTGGCGTAGTTTAGAGGATGAATATTGCCTAATGAAGTAGCTATGATCAAACTTACCTCCAGTTACTAGAACTGCTGCTCCAGTTACTCTTTTCTGGTAACAATTTCCCTGTCGTGAAGTTAAATGGAGTGGAACGAATTTCAAACTGGAGATGTGAACCAATTTGACTGAATCTGGAAATATGAACACATAAAATAAGGACAAAATTCACTAACCAGTAAAACATGCAGCATGTTGCTATCAGTAGCAGGCAGAAGTCGTGTAGCTAATTTTAAAGCATTTTGATCCTTAAAATCACCAACCTTGCACCGGTTAAAACGTATCCAGTGGGAGATTCCAATTCATCAATATTAATAGCTCTATTGTCATGGTTTAAAGTGTGATAGTCATCTCCTTCCCACACGTTGCTGTCGCTGGGGTCAAACTTCTCAACTTTAACCTCTTCGGAAGCATTCACAAGCCCTCGCTCCATCAAAGTTCCCTGATATATCTGGATGTGGAACACTCTTCCGTATTTTACCAGACGAATGCCAGTCACCACCCTGAAAGACAATTAAGATAATTAATTGACACAAACGGGTTCTTTGAATTTTCTACCAATAGAACCTGAATCTAACCTGGGTTGAATCAAAGAAGACTCAAATTTTAATGTTGGTAAGTTGTAAGTCGCTTAAGTAGAGGCACAATTTACCACATTTATTCTATAATTGAACAAATCTAAGAAGTACCTTTTGACGTTTCACTGTTTTCTATTAAATTAGCTTTATAGAGGCGTAATTCACACTATTTTTATTAGCTTTCCTGTAAAATAATTGAATTATGAAGCTATTTTTATTTTAACATAACACAAACAATTTTCATACAAAAAAATAAATTCGAAATGTACTACGTTTAGAACTGTCAAACGGTATTTCTTAGATTTGATGGACTATAGCAGTATATCCGTAGGTACTAAACTCAAATCTTGCTTTGTAAGTTAGACACTATTTAATTTTCTTTTCTTTATTAGACTATTACAGGTACATACTTGTTGTGTTTGATGTCTGAGATCGCCTCCCGGAGACTGAAGTACCTGTGTGAGTCGTAGCTTGCGTCGTCGCATAGACACATACAGTACGAGCAGTGTACGAACCAACGGTGCCAGGATTCCACCTAAACACACATTGTATACATTTGAAGACTAAGTACCTTTTTAGTGACCACCTTTTAGTTTACCTGCTAGCCTAGCAGCGTTAGAAGCAGGTCTTCTCTTAATTATTATCAGAACAGTTGGTCAACGGTGCCAGGATTCCACCTGAACACACATTGTATACATTTGAAGACTAAGTACCTTTTTAGTGACCACCTTTTAGTTTACCTAGAAGCGTTAGAAGCAGGTCTTCTCATCAGAACAGGTTGAGACAGTTTAGTGTCCAATTGCTGGGCGGGTTCCTCAACTGTCTTTAAAGAGTTTAGTAAGTTTAGGTCAGAATTTATGATTTTATAGTGTGTAAGCCTAATTAGGCAGGTATGTCGCCGGCCTTATTAGAGCGCTGACAACAGCAAAACTGTTTATTTTATAATGTGTAATTTGAGTCACGATAAATAGTACCATTGTAGTGATTTAACGTCTTATCATTTTGGTATCCCTACCAACCTGAACACACTACAATTGGTTGTAAGACATGGTAGTTTACCCACGACTTTTCATCCCCGTCATTGAGAAGCTATAATGAATCAATTAGCTACGTCCCGGGATCGCACCCGCCACTTTTAGCCCAGTCTGATATTGCTGTAGTGTTATCCTAATAATCTTTGGCCTAATAATCTTATTTTCAATTAGGTAATTGAAAATAAGATTTGACCATAACATGAGAATAATCAGGTTGAGTCTAAAGCCGGTGAGTCTTACCTCAGTAGTTCCCAGCCGGCACCCACCAACACGACCAAACGATTGTCCGCTTTCGTATTTAATCCATTCATAACGACGGAATGTGTTGTAGCTCTGAAATTGTCAAAATTTAATTATGTAGGTTATATTATAACCTATGCTAATGTTTAGGTTAAGTTTTAACATAGTTACGAAGTAGTGAAACGTACCGCGGGGCACACATGCATGTCGGATTCAATAAACTTGCAGTTATATATCCTGCCGTTGCAGCGAGGCTGTTTGGCGCAGTACTCATCATCATAGCACCCATAGTTCTCTGTATTGGAGTACTCGACGCAAGTGTTGCGGCAGGTGCCGTCCGAGTTCATGTCCACCTCGTTCTCCACGTAGCCTTGGAGGAGTTTCGTCACCTCCGCGTATGAGTCTGTATAGTAAATAGTTTGTTTATTAGACTCGATAGAGAGATGTAGGTATTTGTTTCATGCTAGATTGCAGCGGTGTCACGTGAAAGGAGGTCGTAGCCTATTTAAAATTCAAACCTTTTTAGAACCTTTGAGCCTTAATCCACTTCCATCTGCTATCCGATAATCACGAATAAATCGGAAAACTGAGGAAGTACGTTCCATAGTAATCCACTTTAAGTTGTGGTCATGCACAAAGATAGCAACACCAAAAGGTTTACATTTTAGTAAATAAAGAAAAGTAAGTGTACGCTTATTCATTGGTGTATCTAGGGGTATTTTTTTCAGGGGGAGTCTGGTCCCTGACATGCCATGGCCGAGGCGATGAAGCGGGTACAGAGTCGTTACTCAATGTGCACTGTACATTGTACAGTGAGTAGTTGCGATTAAGTTAGGATTGATTTGGGTTTAGTATTGAATATTACCTATACCTGCGTAAAAATTTTAGAACAATATTTTTATGTCAGCTAAGTCTTGTAACGAAAATAAAAAACAAAAGACGCAAATGTAAACGCGAGCGAAATGAGCACAAAAAATTCGTTGTAAAAAATAAATATTGAAAATAAAGGACGCAATATAAACGCAAATGACTCGAGACTTTGCATTGGCAATGACAAAAAATTAAAACAAAGTTGATAAATAAAGACGCGAACAAAACGATCGCAAAATTGTTGTTAGTAACACTGAAACTTGAAAACAAAGGTCAGAAAAATATAAACGCGAGCGTTGCGAGTGGAAAATTTTGTTGGTGGTAAAAAATATTGAGCACAAAGGTGAAATTTCCTAAGTTATCGTAGGTAACAACGAAAATTAAAAACAAAGGCCGAAATATAAACGCAAACGTAGTGACCCCGAAATTTTCGTTGGCTTTTGTTACTTCTTTCAATTTTCATAAAAACCAACAAAAGGAGAACTAAAAAGGAAAACACGAGCGATGCGAGCGCGAAATTTGTTTTTGTTTTACACTATCGACCAAGTGTATTGCACCTTCAGGTGCTCTAATTTGATAACAGTCTATCGTGCATCCAAATACGGACTAACGGAGAAAACGGAGGCAGTTTATTAACAGCTGTTGTAAAGAAGTTTGACTGACCAGTAGTACTCGGCGTGCACCGGTAGAGGTTACGGCTCGCGTGCGTCAGCACCGACGCCGCCGCGGCAGCGGTCTTCTTGGTTCGATCTATATACTTCTGCCGGACTAATAACGACTCTTGAACGAAGGTGCCTAAAAACATTACTCACAATCAGTCAAACTCAAAGGCAAGGTTATGTAAGTAAGTAGGTAATTAAGTAGCCGGTAGGGTAGGCAGAAGATAGTGCGTAGATCTGTGTACACTTCTGCATTAGAACTGACGTGGATACCACAATGTGGCCACGGCCACAAAAAGTAGGTTCCTAGACAAAGACCTTTTTTTAAGTTGTGGTCAAGCTGGTCAAACTCAGTTAAGCCTGTCGTACAAAGAAGTGAATTTTAAACGCGAAAGTTTGTATGGGTGGTTGTGTAGATGTGTGTGGATAGATAGATAGATATTTCTTACTCTTCTATGCAAAAACTGCTGGACGGGATTGGATGAAATTCGGCACAGAGATAGCTAAAAGAATAGTAGGAACTTAGCCACTTTATCCTAATACCGCGGATCGACTGAAATTAGTTTTTGGAAAAATAATATCCTGAGTTAAGTACCTCTCCCGTAGGCCCTGAGCATGGCCCAAGAGAACTGCATCAGAGCGTATCCCTTGATCTCAGTGAGCGCGATTGTGTTGTAGATGCTGTACAGCAGCTGATGTGGCGACATCTGCAGGTCGCATATCTTGGTATCTGTTTGCTAGAATTATTAAATTAATTCATTAGATACAACTCGCATAAAATGTGTTAAATAATTAACCTGTTAAACTAGGGTATTTTTGTAAAATAAACATAACACATGCAAGGAAAAAAATCTTATAAAAAATTCTTTCGCGTACAGTACCACGCACATTGCGAATGCGCGCGCGCTGTCCGTTTCATAGAAACATACGTACCGTACGGATAGCATTACTAATCCCTACTAATATTATAAATGCGAAAGTAATTCTGTCTGTCTGTTACGCTTTCCCGCTTAAACTTCTGAACCGATTTGGATGAATTTAGGTATGGAGGTAGTTTGAGACCCGAGAAACGACATAGGATAGTTTTTATCCGACTGCGCAAAAAGAAGGTAATGTTTTGGTGCGATAACCGACGTACACGCGGGCGAAGCCGCTGTCGGAAAGCTAGTATTCATTTATGCTGAATAGGTACAAATTATTGCATATCTATAAAACCTATTCGTGGAATGTTATATTAAACAAGCTCCTATATTGTAAACACATTGTACTGTAGGTACTTATAATTATAATGTGTCACAATTAAAGATTGGTTTAGGTACCAAACCGATTTTCCTGAATAAAATCTAAATTTAAATAAATATAACTATAACAAAAAAGGCATAAAAAGACATCCAGTTTTGTGATCGATGGAAATGGAAAGTATTGATTATAAATTTTGTCTAATACCGATATCTACCTGTGCGAAGCCGGGGCGGGCCACTAGTTTATAATATTTGTAAGAATGTTCACCACATACTCGTAGTACCGTATACCCTGAACTTATTTGGATATTTTCGTTTCAAAAAATTTTTTCTCAAAAAATTCCCAATATTTTTTTATTAAAATCGGTTTAGCGGTTTTTGAGTTATTGTCAGTAGGTTGTACAGTCGGTTTGTAAGTATTGTTTTGACTACATAGATTTTAGGATAGCTGACGTAAAAATACATATTATGTAGGTGCTCGTATAATTACTATTATACATATTTAGGTATACCAAATTCCAACTCAACCTGTCGAGAAGTTACGGAGCAAATCGGCTGTGACAGACAGACAGATGTCGGAGTACGTATGTATGTACGTATGTATGTTTACGTTTGTACCTTTGAGGTACGAAACCTTAAAATCACACCAAAATCGGTCCAACCATTTAGCCGCTTCCAGCGTGCGTGACGTGGCGAGATTTGCGCGGACTGTATCATACTACAACACTGCCCATCAGACGCTAAAGTGCAGTAACCGCAAAATAACGATTACGAGCAAACGCCATTTAAAGTTAAGAATTTGACATAAAAAATATGCAGATGTTTAAACAAAAATAATGAATGCAGAAATGTTATAGAGGCGTAGGTAATAAAAATGAATTTATTATTGACCGTTTACTATTTTGGCGCGAATAACTGCACCGCCTTACCTACCTATTACTGCACTTTAGTGTCTGATGGTCAGAACATACAATTCTTACCATGAACTCTCGTATCAGTTGCAACAACCCATATTCCTCAAATATCGGCACCACCAACGCGTGTATCTTCTTCATTAGGCCCTGGATCGCGCCAGGGTCATGAGACAGGCACCACTCGATGTACTCCTCGAAGGTGAAAGCCTCCAGCTTGTCCAGAGCCTCTACGTAAACCTTCACTTGTTCGTCTATAGCCGCTACTTCGCCCACCAACTCCGCCCATTGTAGTAGCTTTAGTTCTAATTTAGGCGATTGTTTTGCTAAAAATAATTAACAGTTTAGGTACCTATACAGGATGAAAAATGGGCCCTGGAGAGTGACCAATATAAATCCCTAAGATAGATTATTTTACCTATGGATGGCTTTACAGATTAAAATTAATCCTGCTTCATCCGGGAATTATGTAGGTACTCCGATAACACATAACACCCGGTCTTTTTATGTATCCTAATTGAAAGAGTACCTGTTTATAGGACATTATTTAGTCTCTGAAGTAGGAACTTACTTGGTATGTCAAATCTTTGTAAAAGATATCATTACCGTAGTACATTGTACATTGTACATTTTTGTAATCCCCGTTTTTTAATCTTTATTTATAAAAATTACGTGTAATTGTTTGTCCGCGATAGACTCCTAAACCATTGAACAGATTTCCAATTTGATTTGCATACCGTGTGCAATTTAATCCAACTTGAAAGATAGGATAGCTTATATCTCAATTTATAGTCGCAATATTATTTTATTGCAAATTATTTGACAGTCACAATTATAGGTGTATGTTACGGTGGATCCACACCGCAGTTACTTTTTGTTGCGCAACATTTTTAAATGTTACTGAGCAACACTCGATAGCAATAAGTTATTCAATGTTAGTAAATGTTGCCGTGTTAGTCAATGTTGCTTTAACAATCGATAACATTGTTAGAATATGTTACCTCAACAATGCGTCGATAATTTCGTGCTCTATTGTTGTCGAAAGTTATTATTTGTTTCTTTTGTTGAGCACTCAACAATTAGTCTTAACAACTAGTCTCAAAAGTAAGAGATTGTTATTTAATGTTACCGTGTTGTAAAATGTTGCTCAACAAAAAGTTACTGCGGTGTTGTGCACCGTTAGCTAAAAAAGATTCTAACAGATGGTGATATCTGTTGACTGGATTGAGTAAGTAATCAATAGTGTGTTAAAATTTATAGTTATTACTTATTACAATTCTTGTCTAATGCGCAGCCGGGGCGGGCCACTTGTAAATTCATATTTCAGAGCGTTTCTTTATTTTAAGACAATTTGTTTCATTGTAGGTAACCTTTCGATTGGCATCATATAAATAGAGGGTGTTAAGTTTTCATATTATTGTCTCTGAGATTCTCGGATATGGCGGTATTTGTGGCAATCTTTGAGTGTAAAAGTAAAACAATTATTATACAGGGTGTCCCGTAAATGATGGTCCAAGGTTAAGGCGATGATACACATTGAATTATTTCCAACAACTAATTTAATCAGTTTCCACTGAGGCACGAAATAAAAATAAACCATTACATTACACAACCATTATGGTTCACCATAGTATTCCGCTATGTTATGTCACTATAGGCCGACCGTTTAACTCGCGTATCGCCATCTGAGGTACAAAGTCATAAAACATTAATTAAATCTCATAAAGAACTATTTAACCACAGATAAAAGTAATGTAAAACTATTCGTCACTAATATCCATATCGCTTGAATCATCATCACTGCCTGTGCAGCTTGAGGAGTCGGTATCTTGGCGATACGCGATACGCGAGTTAAACGGTCTATCTATAGCAACCTTCTTTTTGATCATCAAGGGGCTCAGAAGGCAACACTTGCATGCTGTAGGTACTATGACTGTCGCAACCTGCCTAGACTGCCAAATTCTATAAGTTTTTTGATTGGACCAATTTGGGTAAAATTTTAAGAAATTTACAACGAATTTAACGTCTATCGAACTTTGAGGAAGTCTATTATTTGACGGGCCGGTGGTGTGGTCGGTAAGATACTTGCTTTTTACGCCGCAGGTCGTGGGTTCGATTCCCACCCGAGACAAACATTAGTGATGAACATTTGTGTTTGTGTCGAGTCTGGGTGTAAATATCTATTATATGTATATATTTACAAAAGAAAAGTATTATATGTATAGTATATTCCAGTTATCTGGTTTCCATAACACAAGCTCTGCTTAGCTTGGGACCAGATGACTGTGTGTGTTAATGTCCCAGAATATTTATTATTATTATTATTTATTATGTTAGAATAGTCAACAAAGTTAAACTTACATTTCTTTAATAAACTAACGAAGGCTGGATTGTCGGTGATCAATTTCTTCAAATCTGGCAATGAGGCGATATTCTTGCTGTAGTTATCTTTAATATTAAATGTCGAGACTGGTTCAGTTTTATAGACAAATGACGGAGAATCAGTAAACGATTCTGAAGAACTAGTAGTGGTACATAGAGTTGATAGAGTTATAATAAAGCACGCGGCGGTCAACACACGCAGTGTTCCCGACATGTTGACGTCCCGAATTGCGACTGACTGAACAATCACTAGGTATGTAGGTACATATATTATTATTGTAGTGGTTATTTGATAACCTTTTACCCCGTTTGCTTGCAATTTATCGTAATATGTACTTAACTAACGCGGTTTTTCAGTGACTGTGAATTAGTGTGAAATTAAGTTCTTTATCTTCGTGAACTGCTTATTATGGAGTAGGATGATAGGGAGGTTAGAGGAAACGCGCGTATGAAGCCGCCTTGGTAAAGATCATCGTCTTTACTACGCGGCTCAATATAAAATAGTTTTTAATAAAAGATAACTTGCTTAAACAAAGTTTCTTTATGAAAGTTGTTTGTAAATATGAGCACTACACGTCATTATGGGTATCTGGGTGTAATTTATCTATATTATAAAGAGTTTGTTTGTTCTTGAGAAAGGCTTTTTATCCTACTGCTGGGCATGATAACATGTGTAGCCGCGGCAGAAAGGTAGTCTATAATATTAGTATGATGTCCCTTCTTTGTGCGTGTATAATTTCAACCTACATCAGCTACATCTCTCGTACGGCCCACTATCTAATGTGTGTGAATTTATCTGTCAGTGGTAATGAACTGACTAACAAATAACAACCAATTTATTACAAAACGTCGCAGTTTATATTAAAGGAACTCGAGAGACAAACCAAGTTGTGTATATCCCTAATAAAACTTACGGCAGATAAAGCAAGTTTGGTATCTCCCTATATAGAACTTATACGAGAGATTAAGCAAGTTGGGTATCTCCCTATATAGAACTTATACAAGAGATGAAGCAAGTTGGGTATCCCCCTATATAGAACTTATACGAAAGATAAAACATGTTGGGTATCCCCCTTTAAAGAACTTATACGAAAGATAAAGCAAGTTGGGTATCTCCCTATATAGAACTTATACAAGAGATGAAGCAAGTTGGGTATCCCCCTATATAGAACTTATACGAAAGATAAAACATGTTGGGTATCCCCCTTTAAAGAACTTATACGAAAGATAAAGCAAGTTGGGTATCTCCCTATATAGAACTTATACAAGAGATGAAGCAAGTTGGGTATCCCCCTATATAAAACTTATACGAAAGATAAAACATGTTGGGTATCCCCCTTTAAAGAACTTATACGAAAGATAAAGCAAGTTGGGTATCTCCCTATATAGAACTTATACAAGAGATGAAGCAAGTTGGGTATCCCCCTATATAGAACTTATACGAAAGATAAAACATGTTGGTTATCCCCCTTTAAAGAACTTATACGAAAGATAAAGCAAGTTGGGTATCTCCCTATATAGAACTTATACAAGAGATAAAGCAAGTTGGGTATCCCCCAAGTAGGTATCTTTCTATATAGAACTTATACGAGAGATAAAGCAAGTTGGGTATCCCCCTAAATAGAACTTAAGTATTGCCACTGTTTCAACCATTTAAAACCGCCCGTATCGCATTGTAATAAAGTTTAATTTTCATATATTGAACCAACCTATTCATAAAACTGCAAAATTTTACTAATCCTTACAATATATCTAATCTATTAAATCGATTAGTAAAATTTTGTAGTCGGTCGCCACGGGCACGGCAATTGCGTCAAACGGTTAAAATTCCAAAAAAATAAAATTACTTACTTATCAAATACTTACCGATGTAACTCGAGTTGGTCTGGGCCTCTGGATAAATTATAAAGCGAAGCGTTAACGAATGATCGAAAAGATTGTAACGTGACTTTTTGAAGGTGAATGTTAATCTCATACATTTTGTTCTTTTCGAACTTTCGTTAGTTATAGCTTCGGGATGTAATTTGTCTGGGCTTAGAGGCCCTGAACTTATTTAACGCTTTGCACATAACATCGATTTCATCAACTTTTATCTTGTAGACATATATCTATTAAATTATTATTTTATTGATAAAGGTAGTGGAGGATGAGGGTAATTATACAACTGCTTAAAGAAAAGCTCAAAATATTGTTAAAAGTTTAATGTCTCTGCATTAAATTTATAGTTCGGTAGGTACATTACATTCATCATTCATACAAAATGAAGTACGTTTATAAATCATGTAAGTTTTCCTCTATTCATTCGGTGGTGGTTCCGCAGCCACGTGTTTGGAGTAGTCGTAGGTGCGGAGTTTGATTCCTAAGAACCCACCGGAGCCCCAAGCGCCTCTGTGGTACAACCCAGCGCCGCTGTTCAACGTTGCGCCTTTGGTTTCAAGTGCTGTGGATACAAAGGTTGCGTATGAGTAGGAGAAGTAACATAAAATTTAAAACTGATGAACGCATGTAAAAAAGACAGAGGTGGTCTTATTTTACACTAATTTCCTTCCAAGATATCATCCTCTTTAAATATTGAAAGAATATGTTGGCACATCTACTTCTCAATGCATCAGTTATCATTTTATACTGTCATCGCGACCGTCTTTGAAGCCAGCTGTCACTCGAAAATGTCAAGATGAACGAACGAATGAACACCGAGCACGGGTGAAGCGGCCATCTTAGAATGGCTGACACTGCTTGTTGGACCGTTGTGTCGTCGGGAAGTGCAGATGCAATAACGTGCTCGGTGAACGTTACGATTTAATCCAACGTAATCTTAACGATCTGTAATTAACTGGTAGAATTCGTGATTGTGCTACCGAGAGATTGGGGTGAAGTGATATTTGCCGTAGTTATTTTATTGAAATGCCGTCTTCTTACCCGATATTGAGCAGCGACGTTAAAACAATTCACACAAAGATGTGTAGGCACGAGTGGGAAATGTGGGAATCGAACCCGCGATCGATTTCTAAGGCGAGGCCTGTACCGCTGCACCACCGCTGCCCTATATTCTCAGCTGCTCTCTCACGTAATCACCACTAACCTCGACCAACAAGAGTGTTAAAGCTTTTAATTCTTAGCACAAGAGCGGAGTTAGGAAGCAGGAGGTCTTCGTACCTCGGAGAGGACGTAGACCCGTTGCCTGTCGTTGCCGAGCCCAATTTCCACCAGTCCATGTTGGTCTATTTGTTCCACAAGACTGAGAGTAAAGGGAATACCGAGTCACGTCTTGGCGAACACACTATGCACTAGAATATTTCCTCCGTACCTTGCTAGTCAGTTTATGTTGGCGGCCGTAGCCAGGAAAAACGTTCAGAAGAGATTAATCCTAATTATAATTACCTTTGCTTGGGAAAACAGGTTGTACATCAATGAAAGGCACGGTGGTTTGAGCGGCGTCCTTGTCGAAGTCTGTGTGTGTGAACTCGATGTACTGGTTGTGTTGGTATTTGACCTCATCTGGTACAGACGTACGGGTCGGGATTTCGGGACTATAGAGAGACACCTGAGACCTGGAGATATTATTCTAATCAGTAAGTTAAGTAAATCAACAGTAATTTTTCAGTGACACACAAGCATTCGGTACCTGATGGTAAGCTACAAAGGTTAGTTAGTGGTTAGCCATCGACTGCACGTATTAACAAAGCAATAATAATTGTTGCAACAGTTCTGTTCTATATCTCCGAAGTCCATCATCAGGTTACAAAAGATACTTTAATGGATCAGCTTTTTCAAATAATAAAAAGTCTAAAACTGTTCATTAGAAAGAAGAAAAGAAAGAAAAACATTTATTTGTTGTTGTTGTTAATATTGTTCGCCAATAGGCAGGCAAAGGTTTTGACCATACAGCCTAACATTTATTTGACACTGACAGGACACACAGAATCAAATGATAAAAAAAAACACATGAAAAGAGAAAAAAAAACAAATGAAAACAGATAAAAAGAAGATCAAAATTAAAAAACAAAGAGTAAGTGTGACCCATTTATGTCAAACATGGACATTGCTGAGTAAACGCTGTGAGTGCCATAATTGACAAACACTTAAAAATACATACCTACAACCGGACATGGAAATTCCCCCATTTTTAACAGGAATCGGTAAAAAAGGGCGATGATGGTGATCAGACTTACCTCCAGTTATTAGAACCGCTGCTCCAGTAACTCTTTTCTGGTGATAATTTCCCCGTCGTGAAGTTGAAAGGTGTGGAACGAATTTCAAAATGAAGATGCGAACCAATTTGACGGAATCTGGAAATACGAACATGTTAAATGAAGGCAAACTCGCTTGGCTTCGCTCGCAGTGGTAGTGTGCTGGGCCCATAACCTATTAAGAGTAAACGCAAGGAGGTTACAGACTAACCATAGACATTACTCATGACATTGACATAAATTTCTCAGATACAATATTACATATTTGGTTACCCTAAATAGCTTAACACAAGTTAAATACTGTTTGTATTTTAAACCATTTTGATCCTAAAAATCACCAACCTTGCACCGGTCAGAACGTATCCAGCGGGAGAATCTAATTCATCAATATTAATAGCTCTATTGTCATGGTTTAAAGTGTGATAGTCATTTCCTTCCCACACGTTGCTGTCGCTGGGGTCAAACTTCTCAACATTAACCACTTCAGAAGCATACACAAGCCCTCGCTCCATCAGAGTTCCCTGGTATATCTGGATGTGGAACACTCTTCCGTATTTTACCAGACGAATGCCAGTCACCACTCTGAAAGAGAATTAAGATAAATTGACTTAAACAGCCTGCCTGAACTTTCTACCAATATGACCCGAAACTGAGAAAAAGACTCAAAATTTTGTGTCTATGCCTATATAGAGGGGTACAATATTAAAAAGGTTTGTTTAATCGTAGTATTACAGCCCTGTTAGTGTGTACCGTATCATTTAAAAATACCTGTAGGTACAAACAAAACATTTTTTAAATTTTGGTTTTCGAATTTTTCTTTTAGTCCTTCTGACAGCTATGTATTTTGTGATTTGTGCTAAATTTCTCTAGCAGTAAGTCTGTACTGAACTTGAATCTTGCTTTGTTTGGAGTTAGAAACTGTCTCTATTTTATAGTAGGTATTAGGTATAGGTACATACTTGTTGTGTTTGATGTCCGAGATCGCCTCCCGGAGACTGAAGTACCTGTGTGAGTCGTAACTTGCGTCGTCGCATAGACACATACAGTACGAGCAGTGTACGAACCAACGGTGCCAGGATTCCACCTAAACACACATACATTTAGAGTCACGTGAGAGAAACCTTTTTAATAAGATTTGAGGGAACTTAGTGTCCCATTGCTGAGGGCACGTCCCAGGGTCGCACCTGCCACCTTTAACCGAGTACGATGAAATGGCTCTAGTGGTGTCGAATATCTTTTAGAAAACTTATTTGTAAAACGAAATTTGACCATAACATGAGAATAATCAGGATGAGTCTAAAGCCGGTGAGCCTTACCTCAGTAGTTCCCAGCCGGCACCCACCAACACGACCAAACGATTGTCCGCTTTCGTATTTAATCCATTCATAACGACGGAATGTGTTGTAGCTCTGAAATTGTCAAAATTTAATTATGTAGGTTATATTACAACCTATGCTAATGTTTAGGTTAAGTTTTAACATAGTTACGAAGTAGTGAAACGTACCGCGGGGCACACATGCATGTCGGATTCAATAAACTTGCAGTTGTATATCCTGCCGTTGCAGCGAGGCTGTTTAGCGCAGTACTCATCATCATAGCACCCATAGTTCTCTGTATTGGAGTACTCGACGCAAGTGTTGCGGCAGGTGCCGTCCGAGTTCATGTCCACCTCGTTCTCCACGTAGCCTTGGAGGAGTTTCGTCACCTCCGCGTATGAGTCTGGGTAATTAAGGTTTATCTTAAATTTGACCTAGATGAAGGGGAGGGGTAGTATTTGTTTGATGCTTGACTGCTTTACTGTTATATAATACAATTTTTATATTTAGAACCTTTAAGTCTCAGTCCACTTCTACCTTTTCACCGATAACCCCTCGTAATCACGAGTGAATCGGTACAATGGTTGAACGAGTTCCATCGTAGACCACATCAGTGCATAATATTTAATACACTGCAACTAATTTGCCGTCCCTTACAATCTGCCGCCCTAGATTCCAGCCTTCTCAGCCTATTGGTGAATCATTCACTGTCGAAGCCTAATTGCTTTCATCAAACAAACTTCGAGGCCTGTGAGCCTGGTAACCATTTATGAAAATCCAGTGGCAATGAAACGGTTTAAGGTAGTTAGACTGACCAGTAGAACTCGGCGTGCACCGGTAGAGGTTACGGCTCGCGTGCGTCAGCACCGACGTCGCAGCGGCAGCGGTCTTCTTGGTTCGATCTATATACTTCTGCCGGACTATTATGGATTCCTGAACGAAGTTGCCTAGAAACACGAGCTTTAATTAATAACACTCAAATACAAATGCAAATGTAAGTAGCTGATAAAGTAGCTAGTTGGATAAGCATTTATAGAGGATAGTGCGGAGATCTGTGTCCACCTCTAGAGTCATTCGGGGTAAGAACACGCGGCAGGTAAGAGATCGCAGTGCTTAGATCTCTGCGGGGAATGGAGGGACAGAGGGCATAATGACAAAATCAGAGCTGAGCGGCCATATTGAAGCCAGGCTTGATAGCGGACAGAATGGATGCGGCCATTTTCAGACGGTACACGGAGTTGCACGTCCGTGTATAAGTCTGTGGGCTGTGTCCATTTTGCCCATACCTATCTTTATATTTTACTAGTTTTCCGCCCGCGGCTTCGCCCGCGGATGTCGGTTATCGCGCTAGACCATTAATACCTTTTTTCGCAGTCGGATAAAACTATACTTTAGCGGGTCTCTAACTATCTCCATACAAAATTAGTTCAGTAGTGTAGCAACATTTTGAAATCGGCAAGCCCCCATAAGTATATCCATAAATCAATAGGTGTTTCTTAAAAAAAAAACTACGGCTCTTAGACCATACCTATAAGAAGAAATAAAATTTAAATTTCGAATTCTAATCATCGCATTCAAACATGTCATTGTGTCAAAATAAAAAGTAATTTAGATCAAAATCACGAAGTAGTATTGATATCAACTTTGAAGAAAATCACACTCAGAATAATTTCGCAGGCTTCTCCCGCGTAGTATTAGGTTAAAAATAAAAAAAAATAGAAAAATAAAAAACACGTGTTTCATTATTTGTTTTGAGCTATATTTATACCGAATTTGAAGTGAATCGGACCAAGGACTAAACAGTTCTGCAATATTTAGTATTTCCAAAAAAACTCATTTTACACTCCTCCTGGGGGTAGTTTTGGAAAAATAAAAAACACGTGTTTCATGATTTCTTTTAGGGTTTATGTGTACCGAATTTGGAGTGAATCGGACTTGAGACTAAGCAGATCCAGAGAAACTTTAATTTTTACCATTAAAATTCATTTTCTACACCCCATGGGGGTAATTATGGAAAAATAAAAAACCCGTATCTCATTATTTGTCTTAAGGTTTATGTGTACCGAATTTTAAATGAATAGGACCAAGGAATAAAAAGTTGCATACAAACTTCACCCCTCTATTTAACCCTCTTAGGGGATGATTTTTGGAAATATTATTAGCCTATGTCCGATTCTAGGGTATACACTACCTACATTTCAAATTTCAATAAAATCGGTTGAGCGGTTATGGAGATACGCGGTAACAAACCTTCACACACACACACTTACTTTCGCATTTATAATATTAGTAAGATAAGATTATTAGAGGTACTGGTATTATTATGTATTATGTAAATTAATTAATTAAATTATGTTTATGTATTGTTCTCTTGTACTAACATAGTTTTTAAGTTCTTTTGTCTTATATTACTAACAATACCTATGGACTGTGTTGTCTGAAAATAAAGATTTTTTTTTTTTTTTAGGTTGCTGTATGACGTTGCTGTAGAAAATAAATAAAATAAGGTGTGATTTTCAGTGTTTGACAGGTAGTTTTTTAAACTACGGAAAGTTTATAGCCTCGATGACCATAACATTAACGTGTTAATTAGTTTTTCCTGTTGTAACTGTATAAATGCACTGTTGTTAGCGAATGAAAATTTTAGGTTATCTCTAAAACACATGTTTTTATGGACGAAACAACGACTACTTACTGTTACTCAGATTATGGGTCAAAGGTTCACATTCTGACCGAGCCTCTTTAGTAAATAAATTTGACTATCACATTCCTAATAAATGCTTCCTTTTGTTTTGGTGTGCTTGATAGAAGTATAGTGCGTGCTCTTGTGCCGAATGACTCTACATTAGAACTGATGTGGATATCACAATGTGGCCACAACCACAAAAAGATCCCATGTATATGTACTACTTTAAGATATGGGCACGTCGCCGGTCAAACACATTATAATATAGGCCGACCGTTTAACTCGCGTATCGCCTATCGCCAAGATTCTGACTCCTCAAGCTGCACAGACAGTGATGATGATTCAAGCGATATGGATATTAGTGACGAATAGTCTTACATTACTTTTATCTGTGGTTAAATAGTTTTTTATAAGATTTAATTAATGTTTTATGACTTTGTACCTCAGATGGCGACACGCGAGTTAAACCGTCAGCCTTTAAGCCTATCCTATTGGGAAGTAAATTATTATGTCAATGCGATTTGTATTGATAGTTGTATAGAAATGTTTGGATATTTCTTACTCTTCCAAATAGAGTCTCTTCCATGTAAAAATGTTCATTTTTTATCCTAATACTATGCGGCCATAAACAGAAGCTTGTTTTGGAAAAAGAATATTTTGAGTACCTCTCCCGTAGGAATTGATAACAGCCCAAGAGAACTGCATCAGAGCGTATCCCTTAATCTCTGTAAGCGCGATGCTGCTGTAGATGCTGTACAGCAGCTGATGTGGCGACATCTGCAGGTCGCATATCCTGGTATCCGTTTGCTAGAATTATTAAGTTAATTGGTTAGTTTATAATTTGACGGGCCAGTGGCGTGGTGGGTAAGATACTTGCTTTTCACATCGCAGGTTGTGGGTTCGATTCCCACCCGAGACAAACATTTGTTTAAATATGTCTATTTGTCTTGTCTGGGTGTAATTACCTATATTTAAGTATGTATTTACAATAGAAAAGTATTTTAAGTAGTTATATTACCAGTTATCTGGTTTCCATAGTACAAGCTCAGCTTAGTTTGGGATCAGATTACCCTGTGTGTTAATGTCCCACTATATTATTTTTATATTAATTCAGTACCTCGTGTTAGTAATAATAATAATATTCACTCTATTTTTCCGTTTCATCTATGTTACAACGGTCTACTCTAGGCTCTAAAACATCTAGGTAACTTTCTTCCCTTTAATTATACATTTTCCATCTCACCGCTCTGCGCAGAATCTTCATTTACCTACTTTCGTGCTATGAAAATGAAAATATGCTTTATTTTTTTTTGAGACGCGAGTCTACATAAATACAGTCTAATTTCTTTTCCTACCGTGCACTGAATGACTGGCAACAATTAAAAAAAACTCAGTAAGCTTTTTTTCTGTTAAAGATACTCGTATTAAGCATCGAGTATTTTTTTTTAAATGAAGTACTTATATCTATTACATTTCGTTTTTTTAGTGTGTTGAATCAGAGCGACTTAATTCCAAGCGGTTTTATATGTTAGATAGTCTGAAATTTTATAACTAACTAATACCTATTACAAATTTTAAAGTTTTTAAGGATGTGTGTTGGTGTGGATGTTTGTTACTCTATTACGTAAAAACTACTGAATGGATTTGAATCAAATTTGGCTCAGAGATAGACAATAGTCTGAAATAGCACATAGGATAATTTTTATCCTAATAGCATGTGAGTGAAGCCACGAGCGGAAGCTAGAAGCTATCATAGTACAACATACAACTCTTACCATGAACCACAGATAATATAATACTATACCATGAACTCTTGTATCAGTTGCAACAACCCATATTCCTCGAATATCGGCACCACCAACGCGTGTATCTTCTTCATTAAGCCCTGGATCGCGCCAGGGTCATGAGACAGGCACCACTCGATGTACTCCTCGAAGGTGAAAGCCTCCAGCTTGTCCAGAGACTCTACGTAAAGCTTCACTTGTTCGTCTATAGCCGCTACTTCGCCCACCAACTCCGCCCATTGTAGTAGTTTTAGTTCTAATTTAGGTGATTGTTTAGCTATAAATAATTAAATAAATAAATAATTAAATAAATAATCTTGGACATTAACACACACGGTCATCTGGTCCCAAGCTAAGCAGAGCTTGTGTTATGGAAACCGGATAACTGGTATATACTATACATATAATACTTTTCTTTTGTAAATATATACATATAATAGATATTTACACCCAGACTCGACACAAACAGAAATGTTCATCACTAATGTTTGTCTCGGGTGGGAATCGAACCCACGACCTGCGGCGTGAAAAGCAAGTATCTTACCGACCACGCCACCGGCCCGTCATAATTATGTAAAATTCTTTAATGGCACAGAGTAGCACAGATCTTCCCTCAATTATCTGAAAGGCAGATGGAAGGTTGTTAGATACCTACCTAATTTACCAATGGTATCTACTATGTGTTTTAAATAAGAATAGGACTGGAATCCGCCATCTTGGACCAGAATGAGCAAAAACTTCACATTTTTCAATACGGTGGGCAAAAATGTTTGTTCGATATAATAATCACATCAAGATGAAAAAAATAAATAAAATTCGAATATCTTATTGCCGTCCCAGTGAGATTGGAAATTTGGAGTCGAATATTTATGTACGAACATATTTTATTAACTTTGGACGAAAAATAACAGTGTTACAAGTTAAAACGTGTGTTTTTATCCGTTTTTATGTATTTGTCTACAAGTTTGTTGCATCCTAGCGCGTAAATTTACTTGAAGAGGTAGGTGTATGTATCTATTTTAAAATAATATTATTGCCTGTATTTTGATATTTTGTGCTGGCGCTACTTTTGCTTGGTTTTTGGTATAAAGTTAGCCTCGAGTCCAGTCCTATTCTTATTTGAAACGCATAGTAACTACCTATATTTTCCGCCCTAACCTATCCAGTATTTTGTGCACTTACTAGATGTTTTCTTTCACCTACAGAATAATTATAATAGTACCTAGTCGCTGTTATTTTAGGCACAAAGAAATTTTTTACGACCTATTAGGAATGGAAGAGTAAAGTTAGACCTAAGTTATTTGACTTCGGACTCATTGAATGTTCATATGATCTAGGTATCTCAAGTACCTATACCTAGTTAGATTCGAATCTCGCGCATGCTGTAGGTAGGTAGGTACTATAGCAACCGCATCCTGCTTACGGCTGTAAAATTCTAATATTATTTTAATTGCCTGGATCAATTTGGATTACAATTTTTGGATTAGATCTTGAATGATTTTGAATACTTACAATGAAATTTTTACCTAGTCTTCCTGATCTAAAATAGTCTTTATTATTATACCTAAGCCCTGATCATCATCCTGCTGGGCAAAGGTCTCCCTTCCAAGCATTGCAATTTTTTAGCACCACCATCCTAATGTTTAAAATTGTAAATATTTCGTCCCGTCGTCGGTTTATAAAAGTCAACAAAATAAAAACTTACATTTTTTTATCAAACCAACAAAGGCTGGATTGTCGGTGACCAATTTCTTCAAATTTGGCAATGAGGCGACCTTCTTTCTGTAGTATTCTTTAATATCGAATGATACGATCGGTTCAGTTTGGTACCTCAATAACGGAGATGAAGATTCTGCAGAACTAGTTGTGGTACATAGAGTTGATAGAGTTATAATAAAGCACGCAGCGGTCAACACACGCAGTGTTCCCGACATGTTGACGTCCCGAACTAAGACTGAACTATAACGAGCATTGTATAAGTAGATACATTAGGTTACGTTATTTCTGTAGCGGTTATTTGATAACCCGTGGTTATGTAAATACCTAACGGGGATTTTCAGGAATATATGAGTTTGTACCTAGGTACCCAGTAACAAGGAAAGACACCAAGAGAGCTAAAACTAAAATTAATTTAAGTAGGTAGTAGGTAGCTCTCACGAGCAAAAAGAGTTGCCACGACATCGTGAGTTGCATCAAATCAGCTTCCTCTAATACTTAATGACGATCAAGACTATTTAATCATAAGTTTAACGACTAAAGGGAATAATTTTATGAAATCCATACTCATCCTTCATCCACGCCGCGCCGCGCCGCACACTTATGGGATGATTTATATTATACCGGGCCTTGCCCGAGGCGTGCCCCGTATTTGAAACGTAACATACATTGACATAAAGTAGTTCATATTCACTTCACTTCAACCCTTTTTAGTGTCCCACTGCTGGGCACGGGTCTTCTCTCAACTATCTTACTAGTTGAGAGAGTTTAGGCCTTAATCCACACACGCTGGTCAAGTGCGGGTTGGTGGATGTCACATGTCCTCGAATGATTAATTCTTAGACATGCCGGTTTCCTCATGATGTTTTCCTTTACCGATATTGAGCAGCGGCGATGAAAGAATTCACACAAAGATGTGTGGGCACCACTGGGATTCGAACCGGCGACCTTATATTTCTAAGGCGAGGACCGTACCACTCCTCATAGTTCATATTACACAGTGCATTATCGTGTCCTGCCCGGGCTCGGCTACTAACAATTGATCAGAGCCTCGATTGACACATTTATCTCTGAGAGACATTTGTCGAACAAAAATGGCGATTTCGTTTGATTTTTTCAATGACATCTGCCATCTTTTTCGACATTTGTTTAATACAGTAAAGCGCGCAAATGGCGCACTTATATTATTGAAAAACCAAAGAAATTGCCATGTTTGTTCGACAAATGTAGGTATATCAGAGATAAGTGTCTAAAGCGCGAGCATCAAGGCCCAGGTATCGAACCCGACCTCGGCCCGTCCCGGACACGGCCCGGTGTAATATGAATTATCCCTAAGGCCCCTCACCCGGCGACATTTTGTAGCGATGCCGCCGACAGCAACGCTACAGACGTGCGTTTGTCGCATTTGCAACGCGCTACAGAAGCTTAGCTTATGATATTTCACTCTTATTTTGATTATACCACGAGAGAAATGGGCATGGGTGTTCACATGAAACCGTGCCTAATGGTTGCGTAGATTCATAACTTAAAATGTACCTAAATGTTTCGTCCTCAGTACGCGGAAGGTAGGAACTTCATGAAATAAAAATCTGAACTAGTACCTACTAGACATCTGCCTACTTTAACCCACTAACCTATCAATATATGCATTCATGTTGTTTAAAAACATCATGAACAACATTGAAGAATGTTTTTTACGTCACACGTAAATTTTTATGCTTTATTATAATTGGGTTTATAATTAAAAATAATACATTTAGAACAACAAGACTCCTGTACCTAAAGGTAGGTATCTAGCCGACAGGTAACCAAACAGATTTAATATTAAATTTGGTGTTACCTACATACCCGTGATTCCCGTAGGTATCTACGTAACCGTTCGTGGTTTTGGTTACCTGCTCAATACGGATATATATATTCAACACATCAGCTATAAACAATTACTTGCAAAATCCATAGTAAATGCCATGGATTTTGATGTATTCACAAAACTAATGACGAGGGTTTCGAGGTATGTTCGCTTAGTAATCCTGAGGTCCCGTGTTGGATTCCTTAGTCGAGCAGACTTTTTTAATGTAAATCCTCTATGTGAGAAACACCCCCTTCTGTACCGTCCATAAACCATATAATACTTTCACAATTCTTTAGATATGAAGTTTAACTGGCAGTGAATGAACATACGAACAAACAGCAGATTGATTACAGAAATTACGTCGCAGTTTATTTATAGAGAACTAAAAGATAAGCAAGTTGGGTATTCCCCTGAATAGAATTGCCACTGTCAGTGTAATTTGAATACATAATAGTTTGTAAGTATTGTGGGAATCAGGCAAATGACTTGCTAAATGACTACGCACATTTATTCAGCTCTATTCAGCGTTTGTCAATAGAAAACTACGATTTTGTATGGGATGCATACGATATGTTATACGCAACTTCTACAAGCTTGCACGACACAGGGGATCCTAGTGTGGATCATGTTTAATTTCAGAAAATGTAAATTTTGTAACAATACAGATTTTTGATTTTTTATTCGTTCATGTACCTCGGCAGAGGAGAACGCGTGTGCATAACAGTTCCTGTGTTAAATGTTATAGGTTTGCGCTTGACCACAACTTGCCTGATGTGAAGCAATGATGCAGCCTAGGGAGCGTTCAAGTATTACGTAACGCAATTTGGGGGGGCGGGGGGGTCTCGTAAAACGTTATGATGCGTTACACGAGCGGGAGGGGGTCCTTCTTACAACACGTTACGTAACATTATTTCTTTTTTTATATAAAAAAATAGGGAAATAAAACTCCTAAATTGGCAACCCTTTTCGTTTACGTTTCACGGGGAATCTCTCGATTGTATTAGTCTGGTCGCCATTTTTAATTTGTTCTCGCATGTTGGTAAACCTTTTCGTTTATATTTCACGGGGAATCCCTAGATTGTATTGTACGTCATTTAATGTTGTTTTTGTTGTCAGTATTCGTTAGTGTTTATGCAGAAGCAAATTGCTGTAGTCGCTGTTATTAAAGTGAGTTCATAGTGTTCATACTGTAATGTCCTCAAAAGAAGGAGATTTGTATCATCAGCTGTTCTTGGCCTATAAAGGCTCTCATGCTGACTTGCCAGTGCAAGTATGTCAAAAAAATGCCAATGAAATTTGGAAAACGGCTAAAGAAAAACTAAAAAACAAAGAAAAGTTTCTAGAACATATAAATGATGTTATACGAGAGTTGAAGGTGAAGGCCACAAAGAAGAAAGCAACAATGCTTAGTTATTTTACACAAGTAAGTTTACTACTAAAATGTAATAATGACATGAGTATTATATTTAGTCCAAACCTTGATTTTTCATAAAAGAACTGGTCATAAGTATTTTATATTTCTAGCTACCTATGCAAACATCAAGCACGCCAGCAACACTATGGCCCAATGCTCCCTCGACTTCGCGTGCTCCTCAACAAAAACAGGTGCATCTGCTTATATGTGTTGTATATTATGTTCTTTTTTATCGCATGTGTCAATAATACCTATTCTTAATTAATTTTCTCTTGGTCTATAGGATTCGAATGTTGTAGCTTCATCCACGTGTTCATCTCTCATGGAATCGATTGTCGCAGTCGCTGGACATGAAAGCACTGCCGTCAAACGAAAGATGAGCGATATCCACGAGGAGCAAAGTCAGAATACTGATGAGGAAACTGTGGAGACATCGTCTACGGAACCAGACAAGACTTTGGTTGATTCGGTCATCGCTAAAAATGTTCCAAGCAAACCGGCTCAAGAAACTCTTATGAAGAAAATTGGTCTACTGCAACAAAAAATAAATGTTCTCACTGAAGCAAGGGACACTGGTATAGCCAAAGATGATGTTCATGACGAAATAAAAAAGCTACGCAAAGAGTTGAAAGAAGAAGAGAAATGTTTGAAGAAAAAAAGAGACTCTGCTAAGCGTGCAAAAAAATTTCGAGCCAAAGAAAAACTGGAGAAAACTGAACGTCAGAGAAACAATCCTGCTGCAGCACAACCTCGAACTGGCCCTGGACAGCCCTCTTTAGTTGACTCGCAACCTGCTCTCCTAGAGACCATAATTAATATTGCCATTCATGGCAGCGCTGCTGATGAACGCCGCCGAACAGAGATGATTAGGAGTTGTCTCACTCTGTCCGACCTGCATGAAAGGCTGTTGTTAATGGGATTCCAAATTTCTCGAAGCGGCACATATCTTCATTTACTCCCACGCGTTTCTAACACACAAGAGGGAAGAAGACACGTACGTACTGTACCCGTAAAGTTAGCAAGACCACAGACCGAGATGCACAAAAAACACGAGGACGGGGAATTTTGCACTGCTACAATCAGGTCATTGGAATCTCTCGCTTCGCTTCTGGGACCGCAGCAAGTATTCGTTCTCTCACAAGACGATAAGGCACGTGTACCGATAGGTTTACCGGCAGTAAAAAGTCAGAGCCCTCTTTTAATGCATATGGAATACAGAATACTTTTACCTGATCATGACTGGGTCGTGGCAGAGCGGCACAAACTTATTCCTTCTGTATACGCCGGCGTCAACGTAGAACCTAACAATTTCGGTAGGGAAGAAGCTGTTGGGTACAGCGGGCCGACACACATATCCATAAGGAGCGGGAAACACTCATCCTCCACAGCGAACACCCACGCTTATGATTTCGAATCACTTTTATCAATACCTTCATTCAAATCCTTAATGATGACAGAATCGAACACCGTGAAGCCAGTAATCATCATCTTTGTAGATGGTGGGCCGGACGAAAACCCGCGTTATCGCAACTTTGCGATTGAACACTTTAAAAAATACAACCTGGACGCCCTGTTTCTAGCGACTAATGCTCCTGGGCGGAGCGCATATAACCGAGTTGAGCGTCGCATGGCTCCCCTCAGCAAACGACTGGCAGGCGTCATTTTGCCTCATGAACATTTTGGTTCTCATCTTGACGACAAAGGAATGACTACGGATGATGATTTGGAAAAACGCAATTTTCAGCACGCTGGGGAAACACTTGCAGAAGTGTGGAGAGAAATGAAAATTGATAATTATGACGTTTCGGCGGAGTATAGACAGCCCGAAGATAG
The DNA here is from genome assembly GCA_936450015.1 of Meganola albula. Classification (NCBI taxonomy): domain Eukaryota; kingdom Metazoa; phylum Arthropoda; class Insecta; order Lepidoptera; family Nolidae; genus Meganola; species Meganola albula. Next base: position 1,157,094 of record OW388155.1, on the reverse strand, counting down.
CATGCAGGATCCAGCAGAACCAAATCTGTTGTGGTATAGCGTTCACGTCCGTGAATCGCAATATTTCTTACAGGTTATAAAATGCGCAGATGAATCCTGCTGTTCACCACCGAGAAGTGCATTGAAATCTGTGTTTACGGATACTTTCATGCCGCCACCTTGCCCAATACTTCAAACCCCAAGCAAGCTCGTAGTACCCAGTTTGTTAGACAAAGGAAAATCCAAGTTTTCGCCACTTCTTGTAAGGTTGTCCGTTAATCTGTCACCTCCTCTAGAAGGGTTTAAGCAGATGCCTTACGATTTCTTTTGTCCATCTGTACAATCCGACCTAAAGAAAAAAGTATGTCCAACCTGTGGGATCTATTTTACATCTCACAGGAGTGTTCAAATGCACTGTCGTTACGTGCATGGCAAGACTGTCCAAGACCATTGTGAAACTAGAGTACGGCCACAGCGCCTTGCTGCCAGAAGGGCAAATGAGCTTCTCTGCATTGTGCGTCGTTATGAAACATCGTCTGAGGATGCTGACTGGCTCGACGAAGACGAAGTTGATGCAAGTGGCTTAACAATTCCAGAACCGTCTTCGTCTGCACTCCAGGTGCCAGTGATGAAAGAATCTGAGTGGCTAGCAAACCCGTGGACAGAGGAGCAGTAATTTCAATCGAATTATTTTTATAGACCTACTTAGATACTTGGTTAATAGTTGATTATTTTTTAATTTTGTTAAGAATACGATTTTATTTCGAGTAAAATGTTTAATTTCAGTTGGGTTTCTGTTTATAATTGCATTGCCAAAGGTTAAAATAAATATGTTATTTTATTTGAAGAATTTATTAGTAAAAAAGCTAAAATACTTAGGAGAATGAAGGAGAAAAACAATTGTGTTTTGTAAAGCCAAAAATTTATAAAAAAATAAACAAAATACGCAGGTGTTGCGAATTAAAAATCTCTTGTTTTATTATAAGGCAATTAAAACTATACGAAGGATAAAAACTATAACAACTTTTTGCGACTTCAGGGTAAAAATGATGACTTGAGTGTTACGTAACCTTTAGAGAGGGGGGTGGGGGGGGGGGGGGGTACAGAAACACGTTACGGAGCGTTACAGTGGGGGGAGGGGGGGTCGAAAATCTTCAAAAATTGCGTTACGTAATACTTGAACGCTCCCCTACGATGGATCGCGCCTACCTGATAAATACCGATTCACTCGTGACTTGAAGACAGGTAGATTATAGCTATCGGGAAACAGAGATGTCGGCAACGAATTCCACAACTTGGCAGTTCGGCAGGGTAGTTGGCTGGGTGAGGGTAAATGCAACAGCATAAAGAAAAACTCCAAGTCTGTTAAAAGTTTATAATATTGTACATCAACTATTATTTGTTTAGAGGTAGAACACCCTACTCTTAAAATAACGGCTAACGTGATTACAATAAAATAGTTAATTTTCCATTTTGCCGCGTTAATATCATTTATAGGCGGAGTGAGTAAACCAAAATAATATAGTTAAAAATTTAACTCAAACGGGTGTTTTCGGAACTACCAACATATAAAGAAACGCGGTAAATAACTTTCTTTTTAAAAGTATTCATAACAGAAGACGAAGTTTGTCAAATTCAATTAAAACATGTAACATTTTTTAATATACATATTGTGTAAACAAGATAATTTATAGAAGAAGAGCCTGTGAACCCCAGACCTGTGTCATTTTATAAAAGCTGAAAGTTTGTCAGTTCATCATCAAAACAGGTAAGAACGATGGACCCATCCATGTGTGTATCATAAATTCTTCAAATTATAAAATGTTCATAAACTTCTTTCAGGATATTATAAAAAGTCGCGTAATTCATTGCCAGTCACTTAACATTGTGGCAAGTTCATATAACTGTATATGAACTTAAGGTTATCTGACAATGAATGACGTGATTTTTTACAATATTCTGAATAAAATACAAAAAAATATTACAACTTGTAATGTGATTCTTTATTTTATAACCACACCTTTAGAAGCAAACAAAATCACCAGTCAAAATATGCGCACATTTGCCGTCAAGTTGCGGAAATTCAAGCCCGCTACGATCTAAAAGTCATCAGTCAAAGCCATGATGACCCAAACTTCATAATGGGTCCATCGTTCTTACCTGTGTTGGGAGCAGGCGCTGAGAAATTTTCAGCTTTTATAAAATGACGAAGGTCTGGCGTTCACAAGCACTTTGGCTATTATAGTCCGGTGTTGCTACAAGTATTTTTTAAGTAACAAGAGCTATTGTAAATGTAAGTTTGCACAGCACATTACATTGTGGTTAAATAGTTCTTAATGAAATTTAATTAATGTTTTATGACTATGTACCTCAGATGGCGATACGCGAGTTAAACGGTCGGCCTATAATTATTATCTCTGACTAGTCTGGCTTTTGGACAAAGGTTTAGGCCATACAACATTCAGTACCACCAGCCTTCTGAGAATGTTCCCGGAGTACCAATTGCTGGGCGTAGCAACACCAACTAGCCTTCTCACTTTTGTATAAACGTACATTCCAGAGAGACCTGGAATTTTGCTACGCTATAAATTATAATGTTTATTTTTAAATACAACTTGTTCATTGTGGTCAGTCTTTATTTATATAATTTCCTGTTAGGAAGTTCTTTTCAACACCCGCTTGTAGTTACTATACAAATGATATTGTTAATATAAAAAAAATATGTATATAATTACATCATAGCTGCTTCAAATGCATCCTTAACCCCTAGTTTCCGTTGGCGGAACTTGCACTGTCTGTCTGTTAGAGATAAGACTATTCTTGTATTACTGCACAACATAGACTATTATGTTTTGTTTTTCTTCAGCAACTGAGGACTATTATGTTGTGCAGTACAAACTGCCAGTATTACAAAACGTTGCTAATTATCTGTGAACTGTTCTATACACAAACAATGGACGCATATGACTCATCTATAACCAACAAAAATAAAAACGAAGTACATTTGCTTTTTATCATCGAAAAAAATAAAATGTTTTTTTTTATCACAGAAAATAATAAATACTATCAAACAATTAGATGGCAACTGATGGCATTATGTCTGCACCTCGATAAAAACTTATTTAGGTACTGTGTTAAAATTGATATTAATTTTACACCAGCACCGGATAAATTACATAGCGGGACCCTGCGCAATTGAGGGCCAAGTAACCAACTCGAGAGCATTCCTGTCCCGACCGTTAAAATGTTATAGAATGTACGTATATAATGTCACTACTTATTACAATAGCCACTCTATATGGATTTCGAGTAGGTGGTATTAAATTAATCGGTTACTTAGAACCCCATATCGACGGTGTAGCTGGGAAAATGAACCTAATTTACTGTGCAATAAAACTGATTTTAACAGTTTACTAATTCGCAACTTAAGAGGTGTTGCAGCTTCAATGTTGATATCACAAATTCAAGGACTCGTCAATAGAATTTGTTCAGGGACTTACTTCAACTAGCACTGTTTTACCCACGATTATGGTTTTTTGCATATAATTTTATGGAAATCTATCCTCATATTAATATTCTTTATTTGTATGTATTTATTTAGTTTAATAACATTTTAACACAGTACATAAGATGATAAGATACATCGATATGTAAAACATCGACAATGTCTATATAATCTGTCTATATAAAACATATGATGCGTATAAAACTAATATAACTGCTATTCATCACGCCGATAGGCTCCAGTCTCTTAAAAATCAAATATTAAATAAAAAAAAAATTAGTTCATACTGTCTCCTAAATAGCCAATTTTATATAAACCAAGACACATTTTATAAATCATGGATAAATGTCAAATTATCAAACTGACACTAAACAAACGACACGAGGCCAATAGCGTTAATCCAGTAAGCCAATCCACTGTATCGGATGGTCCTCCAATACAAATTTTATGGACTTACTGCATTGTCTCGGTTATTGGCTTCGTGTAAATGCTCACTACTTTTTGCTCTCAAGCCTATTCGCTTAGATAGAGCCGGTACACCCGCAAGCATATGTGGTAACTGTAATACGAACTTTTCACTATAGTTATGCAAATATCCAAATTATGTTGCTGGTGTAACACAAAGCACCAAAATCTCCACTTCCAATTTCTGCCTACATGTCATTATTAAATGGCTATACGCAAACGTCAGATGCGAATATGTTAAGTATAAAATACAAGAGGCAAACTTTTTAAAAATTCAGTTAATTTTAACATTTTTTTTATTGGGTAGGACGTGGATAAAGGTGCAATGAAAGGCGACACTATCTAAGCAAATTGACCTACTGAAATGAATGAAAATGAATGAATGAATATGAATACCGCCTAAAGCCCTAGATGATGATGATTACGTAATTCTCTTTGCCGATTTATCGCTCTTGCTCAATAACTTGACTAAAATAATTGATATATTTTTCAAACGAGCAGCGGGAGAAAAGGACAGCTATAGAAACTTGCCAAACTCTTCTACGCTTTCCACGTTACTGTGTTTTTAGTCGAAATGTTTTTACGTGTCGCCCAAAAACACAGTAATAGCTATAAAATGACCTCTTTTCCTCGCGTTTCTTGTAAGTAAAAGTTACGTTTATCAAATTTTAGTTCAGTTATTGAAAAACAGTGTCTATATTTAGTTTAAAATGTGTCTTTGATTTATTCTGTCTCTTTAGATAAATATATCTAATCATTTCATATATCGATGGCTTAGTTTTCAAACTTCGTAACTACATTTTGACAAATTTTACGGGAGAACTAGAACATTGCATCACTCAGTACGGCGTCGCGGAACTACGTGTCATGCATTTTTTTCCACTAGATGGCGTTAAAAATGGTTTTGATAAGAAATGGAGTTACGTAGTTTGTGAATAAAGCCATCGATATGTACTTAAAACCTGGAGCTTATTAATACATAACACTGTTAAGAATATCTAGAATACTAAGTTTTCTTAACTAAAATATGTATCAACGTTACATCTCTACGGTCCTGGCCAAAATATTGCATTACATGTTCAATGTACTACTAGTGTTAAAGTAAGATTTTTAAAATATTTAAACTATTCTAAAACTATAATCTTAAATAAATATATTTTATAGAAACCGTACGATTTATGCGAGCCGGTTATGAGGTTTCTACTCTTGTTATCGATTGAATAAAATGTTCATGTATGAAATCTTGTACAGCGCGTACACCTCTAGCGGTATACCAGATGATTTTGTTAACTGTCTCGAGATTAATATTTTGTTTGTAGAATCTGGGAACGACAGTTTAACCACAGTGCATATATAGCTAAGCTGTATGGAAAGTAGAAAGAAATCGTACAAAACTGCACTATCGTACCTGTCCTGGGCCCCAATTCTCGCGCTTTAAAGACAAATTTCGAAAAAATGGCGAATGTCACTGAAAACTAATGAAATCGCCATTTATTTTCTAAAGCGCGAGTCGTAGCATAATTATAGTCGATGCGCACGTCTGTCTGTGGTTTTAACGACTTCCTCATAGTTTCCCTACTGCTTTAAATAACTATATGTACTGTGGTTTTACTGTGATACTATAATTTCAGAAAAAACTTACGATTTTTTTTAATACTAGTGAATTAATTTCAGACTGTGACAGCAAAAAAAGGGATAAGCTTTCATTATCACACTCTATATTTTTCGGGACAGTAAAAATATGTCTTCAAGCATGTCTATGTAACTAATATTTTTCATACAAGTATAATTTTCAAAACTGGATAGTGAGGGTAGAAATCTCATAATAGTCATATTGTACTTATATTGTGTAGCAAGTACACAATAATTAATAAAATTACCTACACTTGATATTAAGGAATGTTTCGTAAAACCAATGGGTTAAAATATTCGTTAACTAAAGAATAACAAAATTTAAAGTAATTTAATACTGACATTCCCAAATTACCGGTTGTAATTGCCAAATTTATTGTTGTTTAGAATTCACTTATGATATTTGAAATTAAATATTTTCATTGCTATTTTCTTCATTGCCTTCCTTCACGCGACACATTACGCGGCAGAACTCCGCATATGCGCGATTCAAGATCAACAGAATTCCGCATATGCACGATTCAAGCATAAAATACGAGCAATATATTCATAAAACTAGTATGTGAGCACTTGATTATAAAATTAGTGGCCCTCACATTCAGTAAAACTAGTACAAATGTTACAATACATAACATTCCGTGTGTTATTTTTAATATTTAAATATCCACTACTATATACAAATACTAAAGATAGATAGGTACAATTTCTAAAAAACTTTTTTTGAACACATTTTTCAATAAGATATGGGACAGATTTCATTATAATCTAATGGCCTTATTCATAAAAATCTTATGAAACTCTTTAGTTAAATTGGACTTTGTTTCTTTTTTACTAGTATAAATGTCCAGATGACAGACAAAGACAAACGAATTATAAACCTATTTTAGCTATAACGAGCTTATAAGACGTTTATGAATACGGGGGTGTGTTCAATTCCTTGGCCCACTGGCACAGGGGATACGTATGCACGTTATAACGTAATCTAGAAATTATATTATAATTTAGGCAAGCTGAAACTAAATGTGCGATGTGGTACTTCTACTGTTACAACATTTTGTTACATTTATAAACTGGTAACTGTTCTTAAAATTCCGGATTCGACCTAGAACCTTCCGATTGTAGTTAAAACTCGCTGCCACTAAGCCAGTTAACAATAATGATCTCAATGTATCAAAATGCCACAGAAAGTTCTATACCGTTGCTGATATTAAAATACAGATTAACTCGTCATATGTTTGAATGCATTATTCGGCAGACATTTTATGTCTGCCGAATAATGCACTAAAAATATATTGCAAACAGTGTTTATTGTAGAGAGTGGAGCTTTGGGTGGTAGTGACTCCAGTGAAAAGAGAAGATTTTCCGGGTGGTCTAGGTGTGATGCCCGGCGACCGTGGTCCCGCAACTGTTCTTGTCGGAAATTTGTATTAAAGTACACTAATCGTCGCTGAAACTTTGCTTGTGCGATTCAGGATTGCTAAGATGTAATGTCTCTTGAGTGGCGTTTAGTTATTGACTCCACTCTATATCTATCAAAGAGAAGAATCTAGAAAGAGACAAAGTGCTAGCAACATGTTTTGTTGAGCAGTGCAAACGTTAGATATTAGCCTCATTTCCCAGTGACGCCTTTGAAACCTGTATTTCAGTATCAACAATGACATCGCACATAAAATTATTATCAATAGGCCGATATTGCGATTTATCTAAAAAGCATAATTACGTATATACTTGTTACTTTATGAAATACATTATACACAATTATTATATACTTTTAATATGTTTTAAATAATAAATTCGTATAAACTAACTCATATATATTCTTTAATTTATTCCAACTAAACGTAAGTGATATTATGCACAGTTAAAAGTAATTATTAGCACACTATTATATTATATATTTAATAATTACAATAATATATTATACTGGTCATTCTGAGATCTGTTCGTAACCTTTCTGGCTCCAATACTGTAATATTTTTATTACTCCGTTTCGTCTCTAAATATGCTACCTTCATTTGCAACAAACTTAAAGATGGCGGTAAATTCGGAGAGTATCAAAATCGCGCAACAGATGGCGTTAGTGTATAAACTCTTGTTCCTGAAATGACCTATTTTTTAAACTTAAACATAGAAGCATTGACATAAAAAAAATCTGTCTATGACAAAAATACTGGACTATATGGCTTTGTGCGTTTGAATCGATTTCAAAACTATTACGGACACGTAAAATAATTATTTCTAACTAGCGTAAAATTTAAATGATAACAACATTAACATCCCAGCCCAGTACACATTTACAAACACATCTATCTGATTCCAAACTAAGCAGAGCTTGAACCATGAAAACCATGTGGGGTACCATAACAGATAAAAGCAGTATTGTTGGAGCCGCGGAAGAGGGATGCCGCTATACAATATGTAGAGCAACTTCTCTTTCGCACAACTGCAATAATTATACTTTACGGTGTCCTAGTACGGCTGCAGATGCCTGATATACCTTGTATGACTATATGTAATGTAAAATTATAACAAGAACTATTGTTTTGTACTGAATAATGACTCAATTATGTTAAAATTAAAGGTGTTAAGTGTTTCACGGTGTATAAGTACAGAAAGTAGCATATTTAACCATCAATAGTACCGATCATGGCCCAGCCACATACTTGCAACGATCTACATTATGTGTCTAAGGTAACTACTCTACGCTATAGTAACCAGATATGTACTGATTGTAAACTATATTCTGTTACGTGCATATAAAATCTTTTACAATACGTTGTGAATGTAAGTACGTATGTATATCTCGTATTAATAAAAGACATAATGAAAATATTTAGAAAAATTCCGACCGAAATCAGTATGTAAACTTATTTATTTGTTTATTTTATCAAAAAGGTCGTTTTTCCATCTGAATGATGTTATATAATTCCACCAATAAGGTTCTTTAGTGAAATAATTATTAGCTGAATACCGACCTTTGAAAGATATAATTTGAAACGCTAGAATTGGAAGTGTACTGCCGCAGTCGACTCTAAGATCTCCTATTTCACTATGTCGACAATTGCCAAGAAAAGATGACAATAAAACAATGAATAAATTATTCAGCTAATTAATTTATTCATTAATGAATACGATGAATCAATGTTACAAATACTACTTTGGGAGCGTCCATAAATTACGTGTGGTGTTTAAGGGGGGGAGGAAGTCGAGTCAAATCTCATCTCATCTTACGTTGGAGAGAGGGGGGGTCTCGGCAAATATCATGCAATTTTTTTTTCTGATTGAAACAAAAAAAAAATTATACTATTTTGGCATTAAAACACGAAGCATTTTTTTTTCTTTTTACAATAACAATCCAATGCGTTTACGTAAGAAACTCACATTTTGAAAAATCTCACGTGAGATTGGGGGATGGGGGAGAGGGTTGAATAAAATCTCACAACATCTCACCAGGGGGGAGGGAGGGGCAGAAAATAAAAAAAAAATCACCTCACGTAATTTATGGACGCCCCCTTTCACGGAGAGCGATTTTGGAAATACGCCTATGTTAACCACGAAACATTACAATTGCAATGCTGACACAGCTTTAATTTCATGTCAAAATTTACCGACAATCTACAAATATATCGACTAGGAAAAATAATTTTTGTTTTACAACATTATTGTCATACAAACAATTGTAACAAAATGTCTGTCATGTTTATATGCGTATCTATAATATAAAAATGAATCGCAAATGTTCCTTGAAGTACGAGGATGGTTGTTACGCAAAGAAAAATAAAAAAAAAACCTCCTCAGAAACGGCTTGACCGATTCGGTAGGTCTGAGAATTGGTCGTAATGTAATTTCGGACCCGGTAGGTGGCACTGCTTTACCGGGTAGGACGACGTCTGCGGGGTCCGCTAGTAGAAAATAATTTCTAAAATTGTCACATGTCACTTGTCGCTTGACTATTGTCACTGATTATTGTCGACATAGTAAAATAGGGGCCTTAACTCATAAGATAATTGAGAAAATATTGTTACTTAACTTTTTTAATATGAATTTTAACACAATGTTTTAATGAAGTACATAATTTAAAGAATACAAACAGCTTGTTTAGGGAATATTTCGGCGACTGTCTTTTACCAAACGTGTATAATTTTTAAAACGTGTCAAAAATGGCAAGCTTCATTCGAACACATCCTCTACCTACATCTAATATTACAAATCAATAAAGCAATGAAATTTCAACCTAATGTCTTGCATCAACAAGTTTCAAAGTTCTCTGTCAATATACGATTTGCTTTCTGATTTTAAACCTCTATATTACGACCAATAAACACATACATATTCGTCACTCAACATCATTGCGCTTATAAGGGCAATTGTCTTTTTGAGATAACTTAAAATTTCACACGAATAGGACATTTGCGGACGTCTAATGCTAGTAAATAATGCAGTTAATTAAATAAGATACAGTTAGATGTCCGCCTTCTGTAACTTTTCGTTTCGTTCGTCAGAATGAATTTGATAAGTCTACACATGTCATGTCAATATATATAGAATATAGAACGCACCCTTACGCACTAGCGGATTAACAGCGAGGGTGGCAAACCGCGAGGCTGTCCTCTTTTTTAGTTTAGTATGTAGCCGCTCGAAATTTTTGTTCAAGTACGTGCAATCACTAGAAAGGCGGTTGAACTGCTCGTGCGTGCAAGGGCGTACGATAGGCAGAGGCGTTTTAATGGAATAACTCGCAGATACAGTACTACTGTATTTGTGTGTACTTAAGAATCGCCATAATTCGCCCGTACAAAGTAAAATCATCAGATAGTAAACTCCACTACGTACGCTTCTTGTTTGACGAATCCTTATACATACTATATGTGTACGTAATGTTTCTAAATAACATCGTAACCGCAATTCGTCCGTACGAAGTAAAACCGTGGGCTAGTAGTTGCCTGTGTTTGTAGTGTGTGTGGGTTATAAGTGGCTGTCGGTGAAGTGTATGGTGTGTGTGGTGGGACAGTCGCAGTCACGTCGCGACACAACGAAGTTCCCGTAGTCGTCCGTCAGCGAGCGGTGCAGCGCGCCACACACGTGACGAGCTTCTTCGCACCACCATCGCTCTGCACACACAATATGTTACGTTAGTGCATTGCATTGTTGGATCCTTTGATCCTGGAGTACACTGCAGGATTAGTACGTCCGCAGCATTGACACACACCTAGCACACACTACAGTCCATCAAATCTAAGAAGTACCATTTGACAGTTCTAAACGTAGTACATTTAGAATTTTGTTTTTTGTATGAAAATTGTTTATGATATGTTAAAATAAAAATAGCTTCATAATTCAATTATTTTACAGGAAAGCTAATAAAAATAGTGTGAATTACGCCTCTATTAAGCTAATTTAATAGAAAACAGTGAAACTTCGAACGGTACCTCTTAGATTTGATGGATTGTAGAGTTTTTATTTTCATAGCTTAATCATCATCAGCTTTTTAAAGGTACAGTCACTTTCATCCGTGGGTTACATCTTCAATCTGAATTTCCACACGTGGTGCAAATCAGGTGACAATAAACTGGTAGTAGGCTTTAGCCGTGGTTACTGCACATCCACTAGACCAAGCCGCACCGCCAAGCGGCCTTGCCGTGTTCCGATGTGATGTCTGGTGACACCATTTGAAAGGGTGGGTCAAAATTACTGTTCCTTTATGGTTTCAAACCAAATGGAACCTCCACTGCCATATTTTCACCGAGAATCAATCGAAATCACAAGTGAATCGGCTCATTGTACGGGCGCGTTCCGTCGTAGACTATTGCATAACATCGGGCAAGTTGTAGTCAAGCGCAAGGATAATTCCAGAATCAAAAAAATCAGCCTGAGCATGGCTTCTACTGGACATAGCTATTCTCTTTGTAGCGATTGCCGGCTGTAAGCATCCTTCGTCTTCCTGCAAAATGTTGCGATGCTATCAAGCTGACTTGCTCTACAAGCGATGGGACCAGCTCATTCATCTATTCATTCATTCAATATTTGTCGTTCATCTGTAAATATGGCCAGCAAATATCCAATTCCACTTGCTTTCACTTCAACCCTTTATAGTGTCCCGCTGCTGGGCACGGGTCTTCTCTCAACTATCTTATGAGTTGAGAGAGTTTAGGCCTTAATCCACACACGCTGGCCAAGTGCGGATTGGTGGATGTCACATGTCCTCGAATGATTAGTTCTTAGACATGCCGGTTTCCTCACGATGTTTTTCTTCACCGATATTGAGCAGCGGAGATGAAACAATTCACACAAAGATGTGTGGGCACGACCAGGATTCGAACCCACGACCTTATTTTTCTAAGGCGAGGCCCGTACCGCTGCGCCACCGTTGCTCTCTGCTTTCCACTTGCTTACCTATTCTTTATAGGATATGTCAATTGCTTTGGTTATCTATCAGATCACATAATTGTATATCGATAGTTTAGAGAAAGAGACAGTGTTACTGTAAATGCAACTCACCGCTACTTATGTCAACGTCAGTCATTAATTCTTCATTCATAAGTGCTGACAGTGCATCATCTGTATGTTTTGAATCTGTAATAAAAAAAAATGATTTTTACATGTCATAGTACAAGTTCTGCTTAGTTTAGGCTTAGAAAAGTATAACCCAAAATTAACCCCTTATTCATAAAAGCTTTACAAGCCTAAATAGGTTTATAATTCGTTTGTTTTTGTCTGTCATCTTGACATTTATACTAGTAAGAATGACAAAATCTATTCTAACTATAGAGGCTTATAATTTTTTTTATGAATAAGATTGTAACCTTCTAATGAAACGTCTAGCTATGATTTATCTTAATCATTTCAGCTTGTTTACAGAGAAAACCACATCAAAATCTGTTCGTTTCTCTAATCGCTACGATGCCACGAAATGTTACATAGTTACACACGTCAAAATTATAACACCTCACGTATTTGTCAGGGGTAAAAAACAGTTTTCCTAATTACCTGGTTCTTCTTTAACATGTGGCTCCTCTTTGATGGTGGTCGGAGCTGTGGGAGAGGTGGGCGTAGCGGGGGCGCTGGGCGGCGTGGGCGTGGTCGGGGTAGCGGGGGGAGTGGCCTCTGCGCCCACCACCACGCCCACCTCGCCTGAACTGTTCGAGCTGCACTCGGGACTGTACGGGGCCATCTGATAAACAAAGTGTATAATAAGAAAAAAATAATAATTGATTAGATTATTCCAAAATTTAGTCATTGCTACTCAATATTGGTGAAGGTGTTCTTAGATACAAACATTAATAAGTAAATAAATAAAATAAATAAATATCCTGGGACATTAACACACACGGTCATCTGGTCCCAAGCTAAGCTTGTGTTATGGAAACCAGATAACTGGTATATATTATACATATAATACTTTTCTTTTGTAAATATATACTTATAATAGATATATACACCCAGACTCGACACAAACACAAATGTTCATCACTAATGTTTGTCTCGGGTGGGAATCGAACCTACGACCTGCGGCGTGAAAAGCAAGTATCTTACCGACCACGCCACCGGCAAAACGACAAACGACAGCCAACACCCAGCACTAGGGTAGGGTAGCTTATCAATACTTTGATTGGCAAGTCAGCTAACTACATTTGGGTAAATATGTCAGGACTCAGGACCAACTTGAAACTTCATATAATATTTGTTGTTGTACAATTATGAGTTTTTGAGCCAAGTATAATTTTTTAGCTATGTAGAATGAAGCGTCATTGTTTACGTTAAGCTGATGTAGCCTGCCAAAATTATAACAGAAATTTTCATAAACGCATAATTCTAGGTACCTACGAGTACGTTTGAAGTCGGTTTTGTGTTTTTGTTGCAAAAATAAACAAGATGTATAAGTATATACCCGTAAACTCCTCCGTCGTCTTGGCGCTACTTCGGCCATCTTGTAGCTGGTGTCCATCGCCCAGTAGGAGCCCTTGCCGGGGTCGTCTTTACTCCGCGCAACCTTCATGAAGCACTTGTTCAGAGATAGGTTATGCCTTATTGAGTTCTGTAATTGTGGAAATTGTACTTTATTATTATTATTATTAAACAGACAAGCAGTTGTGAACAACTGATATTCGCCTGTATCTGGTCTCTCCTTGTTCTGTTTAAACATAACACTAATTTATCCAAAAAATATTCGTTCCTTCGTTTGCGGAGAATATAGCGTGTTCGCCTTTTAGTCGGTTCGAATCCCGTGTCTGATCAAAAATAGCGTAGCGAATTTTCAAATTATTTAGCAGTAGTCTGGAAGTTGGTGGTGTAACAGCCCAGAGCCTCAGAAAGTACACTAAGCCGTCGGTCGTGCAGCCGATCTGCGACCATCTGTCGGTGTCTGGTGAGAGCGTGAACCGAAGTAGTTGCCCATTTATGGGGCTTCATTTCCCTTCCACCTTCTCATCGAGTCACTCTCTTCTCAAATCACTTGAGTGAATCAGTGAATCGGTATCCTGAGTAAGCGTAATCCATCGTAGATCACATTGTTGCTTAGTTACAGGCAAGTTGTGGTAAGCACAAGCCATTATAAAAATTTAATAAACAATTAGAATACATATTAATGATTCTTACCATCCAACCTTTCCCAGCTTCTTTGTAGTAAGGGAAGGCATTACAAATGTATGTATATATTTCATTGAGCGTCATCTTGCCGTTTGGAGAACTGCTTATTGCCAGTTTGATCATACTTGCATAGCTGTAAACAAGTTTCATAGTAACATTAGAATTTCTTTATTTAGCAGTAATCTTTAGTTTTTGTGAGTTCTCAAGGTGAACTCACAAAATATCTGTATATACTTTAGTAGGTAGGGGGCCCCCTACTGATTGTAGATTAGCACAAAAGAAGAAATATATCCTTGAGAATCTCACTGGGCATTGGTATTCTCTCAACTATCTAAAGAGTTACAAGTGTAGGCATAAAACCACACATACTGGCCAAGTGTGGGCTGTGGATGTCACATATCTTTGAGTGTTTAGTTCGGAGATATGCCAGTTCATTAGGAAATGTTTTGGCATTTCTATAAGGATTTGTTATATTCAAGACTGGTGCCTAAGGTACAGTATCCAAATTAGGTGATGAATGAATGGGAATTAACATGTGTCACAAAACTACACACTTCTATCGATTCGGCACTAAACAAACACTCTATTTAGGATTACTTGAAAACCACACAGAGACGGAAGTGAAATGGACTCTCTTCATCTTCTTATTTTTATTGAATTATTGTTTCGTGAGCGCGATCCGTTACAGAATTTTACTTGACACATTTACTATGCATTTCAAATAAGATAGGACTGGACTCGCGGCCAACTTCATACCAAAAACCAAGCATAAGTAGCGTCAGCAGAAAACATCACACCACAGGCAATTTTGAAATGTACGGAAAAGTGATTTATGCGCTAGGATATCACAAAGTTGTACACAAATTTATATATACGATAAAAACAGACTTTTAACACCACTTTATGTCATCGGAAGTTAATAAAATATGTTCATATCTAAATATTCCACTCCAGATATCCAACCTTACTCGAATTTTATTTTGTATGTTGGACATCAAACACAATGCAAATTGTTATTGATAAATAAATAAAAATGGCAATAAAAAATACGCATTTTTTTCGTCTAGACGTGATTTTTATACCAAACAAACATTTTTGCTCACTGTACTAAAAAATTTAAAGTTGTTGTGCATTCCAGACCAAAATGGCGTCGGAAGATGGTTGCAAGCATAGTAGATAACCACCCTACACACTGCAGATACCAAGACACGGGCAAGCACTTCAAGCTGTCATCCCAGATACCCCGCCAACTTTAGAAGATTACAATTTCATACAATATTGTATGTCTACTGACTGTAGCTATTAACCAAGTTGGAACTACATATTAGTGATTTTCGTTTTATTGCACCTAAGGTCTTAAAATATCTGTATCTAACCTCACAAAGTTTAAAGCAACTATAAAAACACTACTGAAAAGTAGTGATTTTATAATTGCCCCCTTGAGAGCATTGTTAGTAGCTGGTCAATTTGAAGAAAGTGGCTTAAAGTAGGTATCTAGTCAGTGCCGCCCTAGTAACATTTCTATAAAAAGTACATAACTACCTAATTTATCAGTTAATGCACTGATTATTATAATTACACCTTATCACACAGAGGTGCCAACTTAAATAATTCATTTAACAAAACCAAAACCTTCTCTAATCTGATTAATTTTGTTAATTTTTTTTATCTGATATGAATGAAGATATAAAAATATGTCAAGAAACTACATTCCCATTAGATATATGTTGTTAATGGTTGGTTATCAATCATACTTAGGGTACAATCTAGGTACATTTTTGTAGATTAAGCCTGAGTGGCCCCTGACGAGGTAATAACAAGCTCAGAGGAGGAAAATAAATACAATAATTATAATAATATTATTTTTCAAATAATAAGCAGAGCTTCTCAAACTGGCGTATGTAGACCCTCAAAAGTTAACTTTTGATGGTAAAATTCAGCAACAAACCCTTATTCCTCTTTAGTGTCTAAAGATTCATTGCCTATTGCCTCAACTATTTCTAGAATCATAAGAGTTTAAGCCTTAATTGAAATTTTAAGTAGTAATTTAGAAAGGATCACAATGAATTTTCTATAATAGCCAGCAAACAAATGTGACCTAAATGATTACATGGTATATGCTGGATTGAATTTTTTTGTATTAGGGCCAGGAAGTTTACACACTAACAGGGATATGTGGGGTTATAAGTTTGAGAAACTTTAACACACATGACCATCTGATCCTAAACTTGCGGAGCTTGTACTATGGAAACCAGATAACTGGTAATATACTACATTTACTATTAAATAATACTTTTCTTTTGTAAATATGTACATACACTAAAGACAAACAGACATGTTCATCACACCAATATCTGACTTTGGTGAGAAAGACAAAAAAAGAAGAAAAAAAAGACTAGGTATATAATTTAGGTTTGTGCACAATATATTACAATGTAATAAATTCTTAAAAGAATGTACAGGGAATATTCTCAATTTATGGCATGACATAGAAACAGGGATTAATTTTTATATGACAGGTTTTAAGCAGTAAGATTAACATAGGATCTTAGCATCTCCAATTGCAGTAAAGTAACTTTGCGAATACTTAAAAAGCTATTAACTCCACATGGCAACATAATTTACCATACAACTTGACTCTTATAGCAAACTATTAAGGTTCAAAATTGTTGTTTTCTATCATATTTAATATAAAACATTGCAGTTTGTTAATAAAATTTCCTGTAAGCTAATTAAGAAACCAATGCTTGTATTTATGAGGGAGGCCATTCACCTTCATAGTGTTATTAAGTATCCTGGGTCACCATTTTCCTGTTGTACATGAATTCTAAGACCCACAACATTTTGGAAGCAATATCTATGAATAACTAACTGCATAAACTATGTTTAATGTTATTAATAGGAGAAAATTAAATATAAGGTGAGCCTCACCTGTACGCGGGCTTTGCATGTTTTATTTTATTTGCGTTTTCTTTCTGATCACTGTCCTTGTTATTATTTTCCATCTGCAATCCAAAAGGTTGCACATCTTCGTACAAAAATCTTGGAATTGGACCTAGAGGACTGTGGCGCGGCGGGCCAGGGCTGAACGCGGGCAGCCACTCCACGCCTGGGGAATCGCTCATTGTCCCATCAATATACGCGCACTTTCACTACACTTCGTAGTCTCATCACCATACGACAACAAAAACATAGGTTTCTGTCATCACACTGTGGGCGTAACAATCTTGCTTCCTATTATGAAGATGATCCTCACAGTAGGACATTGAGAATCCTTGAAATGACGACTAATTTGAGTTAAGTAAAGTCAAGTCACTATCACGAATTGCAGTTTAAATCAATGAAAAATGCACAAACACAGTATTATTTACCATAACACTGAAATTATAAATACGGGGTAACTTATAAACGAAACGAAATTTATTTTACAATAAATAAAGAAATTATTATGACATTTCTGGCACCTACAACAAGGAAAATGGCGGCGTTTTATTTTTTTCTTGTCTGTGGTTGGTTTTGGCTCGGCTGCAATTCGTTCAGAAACTTGAAGTCCATCGATCGATCCCATAACTTAAAATAACGTCACTGTCAGATGTCATCTAAAAACTATGATTGTCAGTCAGCTAAAAATGTCAAACGTCGAATTTTAAAATATGAATGACAGTTTGAGAAAAGTACTGGAGGAGGGAAGTCGTGCCGCTTCTCGGTTTGTTTACAATAATTCGTAATAGTTATTGAAAGTTAAGTGTGAACAGTAATATTTTGTATTGATTACAAAGTGACAATAAAACAATGGCGACGCAGCCCGAAGTCGGAGTGTCCGACTTTGTGTTGTTGGACAACTTGACGACCGACACCTTCATAGAGAATTTGCGTTTGAGGTGAGTATATTTTTGTTGTTGCTTAGTTTAACTTGGCACATGTTAACTTACGTAGGACTTATGTTACAAATTCCCAACTTAAATTTATACCTACAAATCAAGTTATATTTGAATCATCATTAAGTTCAGAGTTTCAGTTACGCCAAAATTATGACCGTTACAATTTTATTTACTTAATTAACTTTACAACGTTAGGTAGGCCTCTGTAAAATTGATTGTCCAAATTCAAAATTTCAGCACTCTTCAAGTTAGTAACTCACTTATTAATGTATTCAGGTAAAGTGTAGGTACATATTTCTTGTTTATTTTGTAGCCAATGACCTTGTGTTTGTAGCCACACTTGTTTCAATATCAATAGCTTAAAACATGTGTTTTCACCATAAAAATACCTAAGAAATTATTTTATTTAACATTATTTTAATTTGCATCTGAATGGTTCTACCAGTAATCCATGAATCATGAATAATAATAATATTCTGGGACATAACACACACAGTCATCTGATCCACACTAAGCAGAACTTACTCAATACTCAATATTTATTGCAAACCATAATGTTAAACAGGTGATAACAAGTATTTAAGAGACAATTATGGACCCTGGCGGGCCAAGCCACTTGAGTCATGGAAACCAGAAAAGCTAATATGTAGTATATTACATTACATACAAATGTCTGTCTTGGGTAGCAATCCACCCTATGACCGTGTGTCTTACTGACCAGAAGGTATAATTACTAGGTGTACATATATTTCTAGAGTGTTTGGGTGTTTTGAATTCCCAACTCATTGTTCAGTAAAAATCTACTTCGTCAAACCTCATTTCTATTGTAATCAATGACCAGATACTTATAGGTACCCTGTATAAGCCCTTGCCTTACTTAAATAATGTTGTAGGTACCATTACATATCCACAAGCTGATTATGATTAAAATTAAAATTCAAAAACTTAACGGAACCAATCGCTATCTTCCTTTATACCCCACAAGATCAATTTTATTAGGTGTCTGAAACATAGGATCTGCTAACTGCAGCCTATTCGAATCAATCCAGTTGAAATGAATGCAGTTGATGCTGTGTTCGGGTAAATATGATGTAATCTTATTTATTCGTAAGTCTTCAACTCTAGGTTTGAAATGAAATGAAAATATGCTTTATTTTTTTTGAGATGCGAGTCTACTTAAAAATAGTCCAATTTCTTTTCCTACTGTGCAGTGAATGACTGACAACTACTGAGAAACACTGCCAAAAAACTCAGTAGGCTTATTTTCTTTTTTAAATGAAGTACTTATATCTATTACATTTTGTTTGATTATTGTGTTGAATTAGAGCGACTTAATTCCAACGGTTTTCTATCCGTTAGATAGTCTGAAATTTTATAAGTTGAAGTCACTATCTACCCTTGACCTAATTTTGATCCTGTAACATGTACTTTACTAGTGTTGCACCTTTGTTGCCTAAACCTGATACCCGTCCGCAAATAGGGATCTTTTTTAATTTTAAATATTGTAACTTATGACCTTACAATATTTATAAAGCATCCATATTGTTTTATGAATAGATGGTGCGTTATCAATCTATAAGAAAATATAGCCCAAGGAACAGAAAATGTAATGATCTCATGTAATGAGTCAGTGACATAAGTCTCTACATCAACCGACATTAGTTTTCGATTGCTTGTAATGTGTAACATAAAACGAATAATTCTTGTAAGGTCATTCAATACCTTCTTAAACTCGTGTTCTGTGTATTTGTGACTGAACTCCTAAATATCTGGACCGAGTTTAGATAGTTTTGTAAATATTGTATGAAATTGTAATCGTCAAAAGTTGATGGTGTTTGGGGTGAAATAGCTACTTTTCATTGATTCATTCAAGTTCTGGTTCTTGAATGATCCAATCAAAATTAGCTTGTGATGTGGAATTCTGTAGTGGTTATCATAAGTTAGGCAAGTGCAGAGGCCCATTTATGCGGTGTCTATAGGTATCTGGTCGGTGACTAGCACTGGCTGCACCCATTGTGACTGGATAGCGGAAAATATTCAGATTATAAAAACTGTACTTTAGCCGTTCTTATCTTGATTGCCTAATGAACACTTCATAAAAAGTGTAAGGTGTTAATTTATGTATAATTTTTTTGTTAATCATACTAGCTTGTAGTTCCACTGGCAAAATATGCACAAAAAAAACATGTTACGAACATAACTCATCTCTATTGCTCAGGGATGTGAAGAAAGAGATAGACAGTCCTTTCAACATGATTTGTTAGTGCAAATGCACTCACAAGCCGGGCACGGCCCGCCGGCTTTTGCCGAACGACGCGGCGCGTGGTGTTTTGTAACTGTACTGTTGTCACCGGGTGCACGACTTGCCCGGCCTTGCACTCTGTACCGCCGGCACAGTGTGAAGCAACCTTTATTTTTAAGGCCAGCCCTGTATTTTTCTACCGATTTTGTGATCAACTCAAGGCTCACTCGATGAATCGGTCACAAAGTCAGTAGCTAATCGGTCATATGTCCAGGCAGCGTAATACATTCCTTGTATTAGGCTGGGTTACCACTACGAGCAGAGTGGAGTAGACCCATTAAGGACTCAGTTTTGCTGTAATAGTAAACTGCATATCTGTGTTTTCTTCAAGAAATAGTCCAGTAGAGAAGACTGAGTAAGCAGAAAAAGTTGAAATGGACTCGCGAAGTTCTAGAAAGCGGAGCATTAGAACAGAGCCCGCTACACTTAGCCATTTTCCGCTTTTTACCCTTTCGTTTTGCTCGCGATAGAAATTTGGTTACGGAGTGTTGTGTACATTTCGATTTCGGCGAGATCGCCTCGGAGCCCATCCCGGGAATGCATGAGAATAATCCTCTAGCTTAATGTGCTACTTTTACTTTGTCGCCCAACATACGTCCGAAAGCGTGATGTATGTTTAGCAAATGTGTTCGCTCCGCTCGCGGTGTTACCCTAGCTCAATGATAATGAAACAAGCGTCTACTCATTTGCTGTACACATTCCATCATGCACAATTATTAATAAACCATTGACCCGAGCCACTGGCCTATATTTTTATGAAAGTGTTTAAGTGCCATACTGCCTATAGTCAGATGTTTAAGTTATAAACATCTACCTGTATCAGGCCTCTGATGGCAGTCGCTCGTATAATTCTGGTAGCTAGCCGCATCAGGTTAGACTGGGAGCCGACCCCAATAGAAATGGGAAAAAGGCAAGGGGAATGATGATGATCTACCTGTATCAGGCCACATTCCGTCTGGCCGTCTATGGCGTCACCAACCCCAGGTCTCAGCTTATCGCGCACGGGTTATAGGTAATTTCTAAAAAAATTATATTTTAAAAGTTAGAACAGCCGATTCAGAGATCGGTGTATGGTGATGTAAGTATTTGTTGGTTATTTTGATGTAATCAATAAGTATGTCCTAGATAAGTTTAAGAATAGGTGAAGTGTCAATAACTTTTAGCTGTCGGTTAAATTGAATGGGTTATGAAATCTGAGATTCAACTGCTGATGTAATGATGACTTCTTTTCTTTAACCGACTTCAAACTTAAGGAGCTTCTCAATCCGACTGTCTTTTTTTAAATTCTTATATTATTTTAAGTTACGCTATAATTCCGCCAATTATAAATCGATTTTGGTAATTCTTTTTTTTGTTTCAAAGGTCTTTCCTGGTGGCTCTATTTAAATTTTATGAAAAACGGTTGAGCGGGTTTTGAGTAGTTATTAAAAAATTAAAGTTGGTTAATATATTTTATTAAAAGCTGATAGATACAACCAAATTGAATATAACGTTTCGTGCTACTAAATAGGTAGGTAAGTTATAACATTCACACTTTTGGACATGGATCACTAAGCATACAGGAAAAGGCATTCTATTCAGTCAAACAGTACCTACCATTTTCAGGTGCGTTTCCTAGAACAGTGGATGAATAATGTGCTGTCTCTCCTGTCTCTGTTTGAGGGTAACCATGCTTTGGAAAATGTAAATTTTTCTCGAATTTCTTTCTCAAAATGTATGCACACTCGGCAAAAACCTTAGAGCCTTCTAAAACGGGAGGTGTTATACGCAATTTCTAATTCTAAATTGCTACTGTGCTAAGTTATTCGGGAGGCGAGGTGACCAGGTACAGAACACATGTTAAAGTTGAAGCGTCTTTACAAATGCACACATAAATAAAAGCTACACATAAACATGAAGTTTATGCATACAAACTGTTTTTGTAAGGGTTCACTAAGAGGTACGTGATAAAAAAAACTTCGCTATGCCGCTATATTACTTGGTTGGTAGTCGGGCTGGCTGACCCCTTGGCCTAAAAGGCCCAGTGCGTAGTTCATAGCCCCTTAAAAGCTACGCCACTGATTATGTGCAAGGATAGTTTGACGGGCCGGTGGCGTGATCGGTAAGATGCTTGCTTTTCACGCCGCAGGTCGTGGGTTCGATTCCCACCCGAGACAAACATTTATTTTAATATGTCTGTTTGTCTTGTGTCTGGGTGTAATTATCTATATTTAAGTATATATTTACAAAAGAAAAGTATTATATGTAGTATATTACCAGTTATCTGGTTTCCCTAATACAAGCTCTCCTTAGTTTGGGATCAGATGACCGTGTGTGTTAATGTCCCACTATATTATTATTATAGTAAGCAAATGATGACGTAACTATCTCACAGCAGGAAGATGACTCACTTAAATGTAAGGAAATGAATATGTGTAGAAATATAGGGCACTGTACATTAAGTAGGAAGAGCGCTTTTGCTGTCATTTTTGCTATTAATTAACCTACGCCCATTGTTCTCTTTGGGTGCTATAAACTATATACTTAAAATCTAGATGGCGTAACTTTGAGATACACTTAGGTACAATCGTACAATCAATAAATAATCTAGAAATTAATTGAATGTTCCAGTTATTGGAACAAAACTATATTTGTGGCTAAATATATCCTGTAAAACTGTCTTATCGAGCTGGTAAACACTGAGCTCTTCAACCTACTAGGATGTCTTATGCTTCCCCCTTGATACCAGTAGGCTTCAAGTATTTTCTTTCCGCAAGTTATAGATTAAATAATAAACACTACGTGCACGACAAGTATTAGAGAACACGGACAAGCTTACCATGACCTCAAGTACTTGTCGGGGACATAAAAGGCCGTTTAAAAGAGGCGTAGGGCGGTTCATTGCGATTTCGCGCCAATAAGGACCGCAACATTTATAACAGTGTCAGAAGTGAGTGACAGCCACCGGTGTTCGGAAGCCGCCACATTTTATGACCAGTGCCAGTGCGATCGTGGCGGGTGTCGGCGTCCTGTGTGGCCCGTAGAGACCACCCATCAGTGTCGAGTCGTGGACACTGTTGTAGTGAGTGGCTGCGACCTACATGTGTACGGCGCGTCTGTACAAAATCGGTGGTCAGTGGCCCGTATGCGCTGAGCCTATGCTGCACTCCCACGCTACAATATGTGCTCTAAGGACTTTGTACTAGTACTCCGTAGTTTGTACATGCTGGGCGAATTCTACTTTTGGCCACTCCTGTTTGATAGAGGTGTTTTTGTAGCCCAAAGTATACCTACTACCAGTTTTACTTTTGCTCCATTCAAGTCCCTCAGTCTTTGACTTACAAAATCAAGAATACCTGGTCACCCTACTCGTCTGGCACATCAACTAACCGGTAACAACTTTAAGCACGCAATATTGTATCGAGTTGATTGAAAATTTTGCATATTATCGATTTATATTGGCTATTAATCGATTCTATTGTCTGTTTCGGATATAAAAACTCGCATGAACAATATTTTCTTACTTAAAATATGCTTTCTAGCATAATATTAAGTTAGTAGTGAGTTCGCTAAATCCTGATGGATATGACATATCCTCGAATGTCTAGTTTCAGGAAATCCCGTTTTTGGCTAGAAGTGTTTATTTACCCACTAGCTTTCCGACTGCGGCACCGCTCGCGAGTATGTCTGTTATCGCGCAAAACCATTAACCCTTTTTTTGTACAGTCTGATAAAAACTATCCTATGTCCTTTCTCAGGTCTCAAACTATCTCCATACCAAATTTCATCCAAATCGGTTCAGTAGTTTCGGCGTGAAAGCGCGATAAACTGACAGACTTTCAAATTTACATTATTATTAAGATATAGATATTGAGTAGCGACGATAAAACAATACAATACAATTAGACAGGCCGGTGGCGTGGTCGGTAAGATGCTTGCTTTTCACGCCGCAGGTCGTGGGTTCGATTCCCACCCGAGACAAACATTTGTGTGGTGAACATGTCTATTTTGTATCGAGTCTGGGTGTAAACATCTATTATATGTATATATTTACAAAAGAAAAGTATTATATGTATAGTATATTTTATACCAGTTATCTAGTTTCCATAACACAAGCTCTGTTTAGCTTGGGACCAGATGACCGTGTGTGTTAATGTACCAGAATAAAAAAAAATCACAGAAAAATTAAAGGGCACGACCTGAGATGAAGATGAAACCCAATGTCTTTAAAATATGTTTCGATTGCAATACCACCACTGTACTGCTCTCATGCATTTGAATGTTTACATAATATTATATTTGTTGTGTTAGTGAAAATAAAGAATATTATGTTCTATCAATAGAGGTTATTAAATTATTATTAAACAAGGCGTTGATATAAACCGAGTTCTTTATCCAGTTTACATTCTTTTTACAGAACAAATGATCCTTTATAAAAACATAATTATTATTAAACGTACAATAAATAAGGAAAACATAATGAAAGGACACCAACACCTTGAGTGATGTCATGACTGTGTCATCTAAGGCCTTACATAGTAGTTCTACAAACTGCATGTAATAAATATTATAGTTTAAATAAAAATTATGCTCTTTAAGCACTGTTATACAAATTGAATGTGTAAAATTTAGTCACGGCTTCGCCCGCGTGGTACTTATTGGGATCAAAAGTAGCCTATGTGTTAATCCAGACCATAATCTATACCTGTGCTAAATTTCATTTAATTCCGTTTAGTACTTTTGGCTTGAAAGCGTAACAAACATTTTTACAAATTTTCGCGTTTATAATATTAGTAGGATTTTCTTTATGTTCTAATCCCCATATTCATAAACGTCCTTTAAGCCCATTATCGCTAAAATAAGTTTTTTTTCGTTTGTCTCTGTCTGTCATCTTGAAATTTATATTAGTAAGAAAGGGACAAAATCCATGATAACTAAAGAGTCTTATAAGATTTTTATGAAAAGGCCGTGAGATAATAAGACAATTGGATATTTTGGCCATCGATTTAAATGCGTAATAGACGATTTTCATTCAAATGTACGCCCCATTGGCGTAGTGATGCCTGGTTTGGCCAAAAGGCATACCTTTTGGCTACAGTAAAAAAATGCAATATAGTTTATAGTATAATCGCAAAGTTAAAGTTGAGCTACAAGTAAACTTGTCTAAATACATAAACAAACAAACAAACAAAACCACTTCAGCTTAACTCGTTTGTCAATGGGTCAGTTATCTATTAATTAATGTGCAGGAATGACGTCAGCAAGAATGCGCCGCCATTTAAATAAAAACACACAACTTGACTTCAAAATTACTAACTGGTCTTACGAGTTGGAGTCCGTGTCTATAAAGGGAATTGGTAAAGTTGGTGTACTCAAGTAAAACCTAGTATCTATTTACACAGAGTTGAGTTATAGATAGGTTAATAGTCATTGCAACAGCCACTGACAAGATACATACTAGACACCGCATAGCTGGGCCCCTGCGCTTGCGGTAATAATAATTAAGCCTTTTTATTTATCCATGCACTATATCAAACAATGACAAAATATTATTTACATAATACTTATGATTATGTAACTAAAAAAATATTATTTTTACTTATCAAGATAAAAAATTATTATGATTTAATTATTTAATGATTAATGATTTTATTATTTATTATGTATTTTAATTATATATTATTAAATATTTGTTTTTAAATTATGTAGAATTATTTACTATCTATTTAAATTTTAGTCATGGCCCCGTTTTTGGGTATAGGCCTCCTCCAAATGCTTCTAGTTATCTCTACTTTTTGCTATATTCATCCATTCCCTGCCTGCCGTCCGCTCTATGTCATCTATCCACCGGTCTCTAGGTCGACCTCTAACTCTTTTCTCTTCTATGCTTGCAGTAATATGCGACCATAAACTAATTTTAATTGGTGCGTTCAAGGTCAAGAACTTGAACGAATCAATCAGAATAAGCTATTAGGGTATCAATCCCGCCAAATTTTGACGATTACAATTTCATACAATATTTAAATAAGCGGTGGTGTCTAATATGTTTCTTGTCGGTGGTTACAACCTATCAATTGAAATTGAATTGTAATTTATTGATTAGTACCTAAGGCAATCCTCGCTCTATGCAACAGTGAAACATGACGAGTTATATGGCTGCTAAGTGTTCGGGCTTCCATTCCCATACACCGTCATATGTCCCACACTGGCAGTCATGGTAGTATTCGATTACTTGATCGACTCGACCGTTTACGAAAATCAGTTGTCTGTAAAGTCGGTTTACTGACGATAGTTGAACGTGACAACGTCATAAGAAAATACCATCGCTCACTCAAGTAGGAGAGAGAAAGATGTCGAACGCTGCCGAACGCGGAGGCCGATTGTGCCTCTTTGTCGCTCGTTCCGCGCTCTCGCTTGCACTTCAAGCTTTAAATCGAACGCCTCAGAGCGAGGTAACGCCGCATGAGTTAATTGAGTCATGTTTTGCGTGCGTGCAGCCGGCTCCATCGAATTATAAGACGTCACGTCAAAAAGTCCATTGATGTCCTTTAGGCTAACTGGCTGACTCTAGTTAAAATTCTACAACTACTAGTATTTTCCTCTATGCTGTCTCCCTCTTTGCCTGGAGGGAAATGGACAACCTCACCTTCCAACTCCTATTATCTTGCTGATAAAATTCGTGCGGGATCCAAGACAGTTTAGGTGTCTCGGGACTTGACCGGGTTCAAATACCTAAGTCTCTTCACGGCGACGCGGCGTCGATGTTGATGCTGACTTTCAAGTGTAGCAGTAGTGGTATTGCGGTGGTGGGGGGTGGCTGACTCTATAGTCATTCGAAAAACGGGACAAGACATTCTGTAAATAATAATAAATAATGAGCATTGGTGGCGCAGCGGTATGGGCCTCGCCTTAGAAAAATAAGGTCGCGGGTTCGAATCCTGGTCGTGCCTACACATCTTTGTGTGAATTGTTCCATCGCCGCTGCTCAATATCGGTGAAAGAAAACATCGTGAGAAAACCGGCATGTCTAAGAACTAAACATTCTAGGACATGTGTGTGGATTAAGGCCTAAACTCATAAGATTGTTGACACGGTTATATGATCCCAAACTAAGCAAAGCTTGTACTATGGAAACCAGATAACTGGTAATATACCACATATAATACTTTTCTTTTGTAAATATATACTTATATATAGATAATTACACCCAGACACAAGACAAACAGACATATTTAAACAAATGTTTGTCTCGGGTGGGAATCGAACCTACGACCTGCGGCGTGAAAAGCAAGTATCTTACCAACCACGCCACCACTGGCCCGTCAAACCTTATCCTGTAAAAACATTGTTTTAGTACCTACATAGAGCAACAAGGGCCTTTTAGTGTCAAGACACGACTCGGTCGTCCGTGAAACACACAGATAAAGTAAGTGCTCACGTGTAAAATACTTTAGCCAATGGCCAAGCTAATTGTGTCCAGTAATACTAGAAGCACGTGACTGCAGAATTACGTCACAGTACCTAACACGTCACTAACGAAGACTTAGTAATTACAGTCGAGCTAGGTGTGATCATCATAGGAATTAGTCTGAGACATGCCTGTATGTACATTTAATGTTCTTTCAACAACTAGATTGTTGAAAAGAAAGCTTTAGTATTTTTTTATTCTGTAATAGGCTTGCGCTTGACCACAACTTGCCTGTTGTTAAGCAACGATGCAGTTTACGATGAAACGCGCTTACCCAGTAAATACCGATTCACTCGTGACTTGAAGACGGGCAGATTATAGCCATCGGGGGAAACAGAGATGCCGGTAGCGAATTCCACAACTTGTTAGTTCGCACAATAAAAGTGGAAGCAAAGCGTTTTGCGCGTACCCGTAGAATTTCCACCATAAATCGATGGCGTACAGCTACTTGTCCGATGATAGAACGGAGATAGGGGAAAAAGATTATGTAATTCCAACGCACACCCTCTGAAATGTACCTATCCGATAGAAGACCGTAAGACTAGCAACCTTGGGTGATGCTCGAGGCTTTGCAATTTAGCCTTGACAAGGGGTTCATTATCAATAAGCCTCTTTCAGAGGAGATTGCTTTTTTGCGTAAGAACCATCCTCGTACTTACTTCGAGGAATATTCTTAAAAAAATAATAAGCGAAATCGGTCCAGTCGTTCACGCGCAATGCCGTGACCAAGGAAAATAGGGATATGTACCAAAGATCTGTCCCATTGTCGTTATGTCCTAAGTATACTAAGAATAAGAATCATCTGTAAAAGCAATCAAGCCAGATTACATGGATTCTAAATTAGTGTATGATCTTCACAATGATGTCATCAACATGCATAAAGATTTTGGCTTCAGTGCGACATTATCAGTAATGTTATTCAGTTTTGTTGACGTGGGTATCGAATACTCAATAGAATTCATTTTTCTCGCCAAAACTAAATTCCATAGCCTCGAGCATCGCCGCATACTTAGTTGCTAGTCTTTCGGTCTTCTATCGTATACACTTCGGAGAGTGTGCGTTGGAATTACATAACCTTTTATTATATTATATTCTGGGACATTAACACACACGGTCATCCGGTCCCAAGCTAAGCAGAGCTTGTGTTATGGAAACCAGATAATTAAGATATTTACACCCAGACTCGACACAAACACAAATGTTCATCATTAATGTTTGTCTCGGGTGGGAATCGAACCCACGACCTGCGGCGTGAAAAGCAAGTATCTTACCGACCACGCCACCGGCCCGTCAAACCTTACTCCCCTATCCCCGTTCTTTCATCGGACACAACGATATGTGGTGGGAATTCCACCGGTACTGGTTCTGCTTCCACTTTTATTGTGCGAACTGCCGCCGGTTAAGCTACGCCATAGCTATACTTAGATGGGTACCCCACGTAACCATAACACATAATGACATATAACACTGCTATAATTAGCTATCCTCACAAGTGCCGCGATATTTTTTTGTAGACATTGCTTTATGCTCTAAATCACGCTGAAAGGTCGACGCGACTGGATTGTGACCAAACTTTTGTGTTACAATTATCTCGATAAATATTTAATTAGTAAATACTATCCGTGCAGAATAAGTTGAGACCTGGGGGTGGTGACGTCACAGACGCATGGTTGCACTGTGCACAAAAATATTACAACA
This sequence comes from Meganola albula, assembly GCA_936450015.1. NCBI lineage: Eukaryota > Metazoa > Arthropoda > Insecta > Lepidoptera > Nolidae > Meganola > Meganola albula. The sequence continues at coordinate 1,127,599 of OW388155.1, read as the reverse complement.
AGTTTCCATCCGCGACTTCGTCTCTGCTATTTTTTTTATTCCATACAGGTTCTTTTTACTGCCTGATCAACAGGTAAACACAACTGTTTGTTCCGTTTTCAAAAAGGTCCAACACTTTTAACACAAGATTTCTCTCTCCAGTATGTAAAGTTCATTATAACAATAAACTTTAACGTAACAGTATCAAATCAGAGACTAAGATGTTAAAAAATGGCTTTGCCTACAGTACCTACAACACGGGAGCTTGAAGGGAAGTTACAGGGGTAGCGGGCGGTGGCTTCCACTCCAAGCGATGTCAACTTATCGCGCATGGGTAGCAATTACAAAAATCGTCCACAGTGCAAATTTGAAACCCGCCCCTGATCGTTATCGGCCCAAAAGTGCCCATTTTACTTGCCGCATTACCGCGCTGAATAGCGATGACTTGAATCAGAAACGATCCGGAGCGAGAGTCACCAGTCTACTTGAACAGCCTTAAAATAAAATTGATGAATCGTTTCAGTTTCAAAGATGACGAACAACTTTTGAACAAATCTATGTGATTTTTAAATGATTGAAGTTGGACGCCAATTTCATTGAAATAGTCCAACTAAATCTCCTCTATAACATAGGTACATTTTCTGTCCCCAAAACAGCTGCATATGATATGCAACACAATTTCAAAAGTTCTTACACTTCCAAATTATACGTTATTGTGTTGGCAGCAAAGCCTCGTTTCCTTTAACAGCAATCTTCAATCCTTAACCTGCTAAAATAGGTCACCACACACCGTGACTTAATTGGGGGAAGCCTGCAACACGAGGTGTCTTCGAATGTTACAAATGTTATAGTCAGCCAGGTAATACGTATTTACGTAACAGTGTAATGGGCTCCCATCGAGTTATTCAACTGCATTGCGGTTAAATGCTGATATTGAGAGATTTCTTAGAAATGATTTTCTGTTCTCCAATTGTTGGTATTGCAAATTTCTTTTGTAATTTTGTGTTTCCATTACATGTTCAGTTAAACGTGAGGTCTATACTGATCTAAGATCTAACTTTGGTATGTTGGAACACAATAGGTAATACATAAATATATAGGGTGACGGGTAATAAGTGTAAAATGGTTTATGATATGAAGTTAGCCGCGTCTCCAGTCCTATTCTTATTTAAAACGCACAGTACACTCCAACAAACATATAAATCAAACTTGCAGTCTGATACACGGTCATACAGACACACTTCAAGCTTATAAAATTCTTCCTTTTCGTCAGTCGTTAAAAATAAAAATATGTTAGAATTTGTCACTTGTTTACTTTTAAAATTTCTAGCAAACGCGTGCTATTTTTAGATATACTTGTAATGGTTCCATTGTCATGCCATATTTCCGTACGTATTGCCATTTTAAAACCAATCCATTGCTCTGTTAAACAGGAAAATGCTGTAAAATTATGACGTTATTCATTCATTATTGTCTCAACTATATTTATGAAAATTTATTGTATGTGCATAAAAATATTACGAAATTTAAAAAAATAAGCGATACACATAATTTGAATATTAGAAATAAGAACGATCTTGTAGAACATCATACTCGTCTCCACAAAATCAGTAACTCTTTTATGGGGCAGTGTATAAGTTTCTACAATAAACTTCCAAATAATATTAGGGAAATGACTATTAACAAATTTAAAATAACTATAAAATCTACGTTATGTAAGAAAGCGTATTATAAAATTTCAGAATATGTAACGGATAAAAACGCTTGGAATTAAGTCGCTCTAATTCAACACACTGAACAAACAAAATGTAATAGATATAAGTACTTCATTTAAAAAAGAAAAAAAGCCTACTGAGTTTTTTGGCAGTGTTTCTTAGTAGTTGCCAGTCATTCACTGCACGGTAGGAAAAGAAATTGGACTATTTTTAAGTAGACTCGCGTCTCAAAAAAATAAAGCATATTTTGATTTTGATCTTGAATAAAAAAACATGGAATTTTATTAATATTATAGTCCTTTGCATAAATATTTTCTGCTTCAGTTCTATAATGGTATTCTCTTCTGTGTGCTCTTTGTAAGGAATTACATCTACATAATATGTGATGATATTGGTGTGTTGAAACTCGGAAACGGTTGCACCAATACAGATACTTTGTAAAATTATGTAATTTATGCCAACCGCGAAGTATTCGCTGTGATGGGTTAAGCTACTGCATATCCCACTAATAATAGATAATGCAACAATTTAGGAGGAAAAGTGTATACATTATTAACTTTATTACGTGGATTAACATAATTATATATTCCTTTATAAAAGAATATATCTCGATGTCAAGAACATTTTGGATACTTTTAGTATATCTCGTGGAGAAAGTCGCAGGGCGGAAGCCAGTAGCAGTAATGGATAATGACTGCTATAATTTGATTCGGTTTTCAACCCAATGGCTTCAGTAAGGACAACAAGGCCACTGGACGGCATTAAAAATAAACTGACGTTCTTATTTCTGACACTCGTCTTCAACCTTGACCTAATAATGCGATTGAAATAATACATACTTCTCAAAATGCTGAGAATCATAACGAAGATACATAAATGACGGAGTTTTATAATATCCAAATACTTCTCCAGACTTAATAACCTCTTGCGAGACTTCTAAAACATGTTTTTCCATTCTGTTTAATAGTTGTTGTGCTTTTGAATTAATTTTATGGGACTTTGAAAATAAATCTTTCAAATTTTGCATGCAAATGATTTGGTCTTGCAGAACTGCAGTAGCCTGCAGTTAGTGTTCCTGGCCATTTCTGTTGTACTTGGTTGGTAATATATATCAATTTGCTTACTGTTTTAAACCCACGTTGCGAATGTTATGTTCGCCTCGCTCACGTGTCACAGTAATGAACAATAAGTGTTTGAGACATTAGCGAGGTCGCTGACCGGGTCACAATCATAAGGCAAGACGGAACTGCTAGTAAACTGATGGAAGATTTGCTACACAGTTGCACCTGAGTATTATTAAGCATCAAATTGGAGACGATCTGTTGTGTCACTTGTCTTTACTCGCGACAAGATTGACTAGAATTTACCTCGCAATGAAGGAATCCTCTGCATTAAATCTTTACTATAGGCCTTAGCCCAATCTTTCTACCATTTTACAACAGTGAAAATGATATTTTTTTTCTTTTATTTCGATGGTCTAAGTCAGATTCAGCATTAGTAACTTAACCTTAAGTGCTAGTTGCCGTAATCCAGAAATAAAATTGATTAAAATATAACATACTGCACCGTATGTGGTTTTCGTTTGAACTGCAGCCGACAGCACATTTGTGGTGAGGGAAGGCACTATTCTACACACCGCAATATCCAAACTCAATGGAACTGTTACTTTACGACTCCGACATATGAATGTGAAGAGTATTGAACAAATATTTGGTGGGCTTTCAATCAGGTCAGATGGCTTGGAAGTATTCGTAACGGGATTTGAAATGTTTTCATTTGCCATGTTAGTACAGTGGAGTGATTTGCGGAAGGTTAATATCAGAAGTGGAACCCGACAAGCTGAAGACAGTACAAATAGCGTGTATTTATGAAGTCTATATTAAGCTATATACTACTAGGTAGGTCATAATGTTAGTGGTGATTTCGAAAGCAGAAGTGGATGCGACCGTCTGAAGATTACAAAATGTGTACATATTTACGAGACCTATGTTTAACTGTATACTTTTAAGTAAATCATGATGATGATAAGTTTGATCATGATTATTGTAAAGTTCAAGCAATCGTGAAATTCATTGAATCGTCTCTGATTTGTTCAAGAATTCATATAGTTGCTATGATTGTTTATAACCCAAAACAGAGTTCTAAAGAAGTTATTCTAAACATTATTTATCTTGTGAGGCGTTAAGGCGCCATATAACATTCCAATCCATGGGATATAGATATTCCCGGTAGAGTAGTTGAGACAAATATAGATGCAAGGTTTTTGACACCAGCGTCTTATTTATTCGGTTGATACGAATTCGTGTAGCCAATTGAATGAGTCAAGTATACAGAAAAAAATGAGAATAGTGATATCTAAAAACAAACTTTAACATATTATGTAAAAAGACTGAAAGGATTAATGTGTTTGTCAATACAAAATAAATCAACTCAGTCGATGATGGAGTGTACAATTCATGAAATTTTGCTGTCTCCCGATTTATCACTAGACCGGCTTCATGGCCATGTTATTGCATTGTAATCAAACCAAAGATGGGGGTCTATATCGCTTCTTCATAGGTTCTATCACATCTTAGAGATTTGACTTAATACATATGTGTACCTGACATTTATTGCCAGAACTACTCCGAAACCTGTTGCGTCACTTAAGTAACGAAACTCAGGAGACATGACGTCACAGCAATCCTGAATCGCCCAAGTAACGTTTCACCGAAGCGATGATAAGCATAGAGATGAGGTCGCTGGGCATCACGACCCGCCCGGCTGGAAGATCTTCCCTTATCCCTGGAGAGTCACTAGTGTCACTACCACCCGATCCTCCAGTCACCACACCCTCCAGAGTTTTGGATAGGCAATAGACCCTGTATTGTTTAATAACGTTATTAATAACTTGTTACGAAACATTATTGTCATTCAATAGGCGTGGAAGTTCAAACAAAACTATTGTACGTGTTAAAACGAGTTTAGACAATAGGTCATCAGGAAATAGACGAAGCACGTACAATACAGAAGATGCTCAGATATTTTCAACTAGTTCATTGGTTTTTAAGGTTCCGTACTTCAAAAAAACTGACAGCACCTTAATTACTTTATTGTTCATCCGTCTGTAAAGAACGTGTTGTCCCTTTGTTCATGGACACGTAAGGGTATCAAATAATTGTTTGCAATACCTTGAAATTAGAGTTCAGCTTGGAGCAATGAAACAACTACTGGCAAAATGTGGTACCTCTGCCAATTAATATAGGAGCAGCGGTGGTGCAGCAGTTTCGCTCACGGCTTTGAAATATAAGGTCCCGGGTTCGATCTCCGGTCGTGTCTATACCTCTTTATGTCAATTGTTTTATCACCGCTGCTAAAAATCGGCGAAGGGAAACATCGTGAGGAAACAGATATGTCTCAGAAATAATAATTGGAGGATATGAGATATCCACCAACCCGTACTTGGTTGTATTAAGGCCTAAACTCTCTCAACTCATAAGATAGTTGAGAGAAGACTCGTACTCAGCAGTGGGACACTAAAAAGGGTTGAAGTGAAGTAAGCTTAATATAGGCGTGAAGCCGTGAAACCATAAACCTACTTAATGAAGCTGTTCTTAGAAAGACGAATTCGGCAGTCCATATTAAGGTCACCACAGTTAAATTGATGGGTTGACGGGACTCATTTCCGCCGCCCGCGTCTTTGCAAGTTTGTAAGGAAATGTGGATTATTACGTGGAATAATATAGCATGGTATCATGTATGTAAACAGTTAGCAGATAGCCATGTTTTGTCAACAACGTTACAGAGCTTGATCAAATAATTATACTGAGATTAGATTCTTCCCTCGACTTAGTATGAAAACATTCTCTACCGGCGATTTTGCAGCTCGTTGCCCACTTGTCTTTATTAGAGTATTATATAAAAAATAAAAGTGATACATATAATTTTAAGGTCTTTAACGAGTCAGGTTACAATCAATCATTACGATTCATTAAGAGGTAGATAAGTATGTCAAGTATACAACAATAAATTTTAATAGTAAATGAACCCAGGAACACAACTAAAAGTTATTACACTGGTGTATGTTATCTTTCTTACTAAAATCGTGCGAGTTCTAAGACATGATAGCACAGATAACAAAGTTTTTAAACCCTATAGGTAAGTGGATTTTGCTGTCGACCTTGGTAAATTTCCCGAACTTGTAGTATCTATTGTCAAATACTCTAAGGCCTAAAGACAAAAAGGTTCCTAGCAAATTTTCTGTAGATAGAAGACCTTATCATTCTCAATGATAAGTGACTCTGAGTCGGTGAGTCATCATCAGTCATCTCATCACTCATCAGTTGACCGGCCAGTGTCTGATACGCATCATTGGGTAACTAATAGACGTACCTATGACTAATCACTTTAGCGCCTATATGTAAATAGGTAGTAATGTAAATAGTCTTCTATTATGTCATTATAATTTGTTTGTTACGATATCTGTGGTTTTAGAAAAATAAAACTTGACTCAGTATTTAACTGAGCATATTGAGCATACCTACACGGTTTTATAAGCCACATACGCATTATGCGGCTCACAGCATTAGTTTTATTGTGCGCTAGCGCATATTATTATGCGGTTCATAGCACTATATTTTCATAGTGCACGTGTGCATATTCGACCGTATTGCCTGCCCACCCTTCTTCACTAAGCACCCTGTATTAAAGTCCAGTATGTTTCCAGATTATTGTGTTACTAGACATTGCAGAATACTTGAGAGCATTCAAACAGCTAATCAAATTTTTTTTTCGGATCTAGAGATGAATCGGATGAATGCTTATAACCGTTCTCACTCAAAACAGTTTTTATACAAGACTATACATATTATTTATTAGGAAACATGCTTACATAACATAATCCTTGTATTGTCACTGACACACACGTTGCACGTGCTCCAACTTGTATACTATCACGAATTATCGTATCTGTAAATATTATCAGGTGCTTTATCTATCGAAACACCTGTGGAGTACCAAAATCAACGAATATTGTAGCAGACAATATTCGTTGATGTAGGTATATTTAGGTACACCTAGGTACCAGTGGCGAAAGATGGAAATCTGAAAGAGGGAGCAAAACGGAGCAAAAAAAGTTCTTACTTTTGAAAATAATATCTCTTCCCTACCGTCACCGATGTTTCTATGCTAAGGTGGTAGTCGACCTCCGCCTGCATATTATTATATGAACCGACACATCAATTAATCATCCCTGTTTTCCTATGCGTTGGATTTCATTTTTAATTTTTATGGGATCAACTGCAATTATTCATAAAAAAGACAAAACATAGATAGACAAGTTTCCACCTAATATTTGTTTATTTGCGTGGCTGTAAGGGTTATATTTTACCGTGTAAGACCTCCACTTATTCGTACATGGCGTCACTAAGTCTTACGTTCGTAAACAAACAGAGGTGACACCGCGAAGGTTGTGTGTCATGGTGATGTGAAGCGCATACAAAGTGTAGAACGAGAAGCGAAAGCGTGCTATTCATCAACATTCGACACATACTTAGCCCTTGGACCACACACAATCGCTAATGCTTTTCGAACTCTCCAAATGGGCTGGACTAATAACTTTTATATTCATAAAGTAAATAGTACTACTCGAGAACTATGTACTACTTAGTATTATGATGATGATTCAGAAATTAGATCAGCTGTAGCTTTGATTGGAGTAGGAAAGGAAGTCCGGGCTTCTTAGAAACTAGCACACATTACAGTGTACCTAGATGTGAATAAGGTAGCCGGGTGTGTCGGTAACGCGAACGATGCTTTGGGGTATGCACAGTTCAATTAGCTACGTACGTACGGTATAGGTATTTAACAATATATATGCCTGAATACAGCTTCTATTACTGCTACTTCATATTATTATTGATAGCTCCATTCCGACATATGCTCCTCGTTTGGAATAAGACTGTAAAAGTGTTTGTGTATCAATTATCACACTATCGCCATTATCGTATCTAATCTGAAAGAAATGACTGGCCTTGGCTATATAGAATTATTCAATTCAATAAAGTAAAATATATAACTAGTCTGAATAAAAAGTATTGTCGTAACACAACATGACGCCAGATTTGTACTATCTGATATGTTGGCAAGCCGATAAATATTGATGGTAAATATACAGCCTATGAGTCATAACCGGTCGATATTTGGTCATAGTCATAATATTAGTATGTTTAATATTCGCGATGTAGGAGGTAGGGAAGGTAGGGAGCGAGAATGGCGCCTTGCCCAAACCCAAACTTTGGGTTACTATTGATTATTGTTGAAAGATTTGTTTTAGACCAACTCACTAGTAGCTTTGCTTTAGCACCAGGGAGGTGCTAATACTTTATTGCATGGTTATGAAAACGGTTAGTAAAATATGGTTTCAAATATTTAAAAAAAAAATTGATTGTTGATACTTAGCATTCCGTACATACCAGTATACAGCATTGTTAAAATTTGAACATTGAAAAGTTTTATTTCTAGATACAATATCTTTTACATTACTACCAAATGGGTAAGTAGAACCCTCTTGGTTCTTAAATAACCTGTATAATAATTACATTAACAGCTCCTAAAGGAAACGCAATAAATGACACTTACCTTCTAAGTTATAAAAGAAGCCTTCAAAGAAATGGCGGAACGGCGGAACTCATAAACAACGCCTGAACCTCGCGACGTGAAACCTTGAACTCGACACACCGACACTGTACAAGTTTGTGATCCGGGCTGGCCTTGTAAACGTTTTAGGAGTCCTTTTGCGCCAAGTCTTAGTACATTAGCATACAATGCAAGGGGTAATTATAACGTCTATGATAACAATGGGTAGGAAAAAGTACTTGTGAAATCCTTCAGCACCCAAGTATGGTGTGATGAAGGATCTAATAATATTCCATGGGAATGGAATATCATTAGATAGTGGACTGGCGTGACTCTTTGTTCAACTATTGAAAAAAATTGAAATGAAATATGAAATATATTTGTAAAAATTGACAAAGTATCCATAGTCAAACCAACCTATCGAATATTTAAGTCAGTATCATGTTTTAGCTTTTTCAGGAGCAGCATTTTCTTTTATACTCTGCTCTTTTTTTGCTCTTGGTCTATTCTTGAAATTAATATGTACTTTAAGTATTTTTGAGTGGACCCAATTTGACTAGGTGAAGTCAGTGGATATTTGCAGTGTTTGGAATGTGCTAAATGAAAGAACCTGAAACTGAAGGAGCTTTAGATCAGGCTTGCTGAAACCCAAAGGCCTATTTCCTGGTGCCGTATTATCAGTGTTTAAAGTGATTGTGAAAGTGAAAGAAAGGGATGCGGATATACGCATTGTATAACTGCTTCCCTTTTCTTTCAACGGTTTCATAATCGCATTAAACACTCATAATACGGCAGTAGTTGTTGCAAGAGCTAGGATAGCCCTTAAATCGTGCATACCGGAGTGCTTTTAAAGGTGGCATGTTCAGTTGTTTTTGAAATAAACTCATTGTTATTATGGTAACTATTTTTTTTTCTGAAATATAGAGCAACATATGTATTAAATTTGTAATATGGCATAATCATTCTTTCTCTCAATATCTTCTTCTTCTAAATGAAAAAAGAAACTGGTAGAAGAAACTAGACTAACATTTAACGCACACCCCAAAGTGAGGTTTCTTATGAGATCTATGGGTCTAAGGGAGAGAAACGGGGATCACACGGGCCAAACCGCGGGCTTCAGCTAATTTTAAAGAAACTCGGTAAGCCGAGTAATAACTTATTTCTTTTTTAACTGCCTTCGCTGACCCCGTCCACCTCATAATTGTTTAGATGGTTCGGATACATTGATGATTTAAACGACGTTGTAACTAAACAATCCGATTAGGATGGTGAACTTGAGTTCTAATGAACTCGCCATAATTAATCAACCTTCACAGTAGCTATTGGTTCGATTCCGGTACAATTATGTCATAAGGCGTCTGTCAGGTATGCTAAGACACCACCTGACCTCGATGCTGCTCTTGAGCTCAAAACCGGCCTGCGAGGCGCGCGCTGCGTGCCCGCAGGTGACGTCATCTTGTCCGACGAGTTGCGATCGATTTGTTTCGAACATTCTTCGATTATCCAGCTTTATCGCATGGTTATTAAAATTATTAGGAGCATCGAGACTTAATTAAATACTTCTTTCTCGAAGATACACCATCATTATCTTTTTATACATATTTTCGACATCCCCACCCCTTCGCGTATGTAGAACTCGTGTTTGCGGCCCGTGCGAGTAAGACCCATTGGGACATTTGGGACTGCAGCTCTAGCGCATATCCCGGTTAACCTACTATAACCCTCCTTGGTTGTAAGTCTATCCCTACCCTCCTTTGGTGGGAATTCGCACACAGCATTCACCGTTACAACCAGCCGGGATTAGAGTTACCTAGTATCGGTCTCAGACCTCGTTCTCATCAACATTTTTTTCGGAAATCCATTTTGCCAGAGTTTCATTTCATTAGTTTTGCACCTTGTAGTTTCGATGCTACTATAAAACCTAAATAAATAAGACGAATAGACACTGTCTGTGCACCGTTTGTCTTCGTTTTCACTTACCATCAGACGAAATCCACAATCATGGTGCTACTAATGCATAATACCTTTTAATTAAAAAGTACCTGGATGAAAGAGCTTTGCTCGGTATTTTTTTTTAAAATGACATTTTCTAAAAATGATTCCTAGCTAAATAGATCGATTTATCGCCCCCGAAACCCCCTTTAAACTAAATTTTATGAAAATCGTTGGAGCCGATTCCGAGATTCCAATTATATATTTATATTTAAACAAGAATTGCTCATTTAAAGATATAAGATAAGATATAATACCGAACCTCAATGCTTATTTCTTTAGCTGAGAACGATCTCTATTATCGGCTTTAGTAGCAACAATACACACACTCCACAAATGCATGTGTTTTTGGTTCAAAATATTAATATAGTGTACTTAACCTATTCGTTAGCAAAGTAAAATATCAATTCTTATCTCTGAAACTATACGAAATTCAATTAACATAATTGTTTATTCAATTAATCTGTTAGTTAGCGGTAGACAGTAGCCAGCAAATCTCATATCTGGTAGTTAGTTTAAATTGCAAATAATATTATCATAATCATCGTTATTTATTACTCATAAAAACTAGCTTCTATCTTACTCCTTTATAAATAAAGAGGTAACTAGCTATTTGCCTGCAGCTTTTGCCTGCGAGTGTTATAACAAAATTGTTTACGCAGGCTTTGATCTAACCTTGGCGGGCAGGGCGGCCCGTCGTCCAACCACGCAGGCACATGACGGAGGCGCGCGTGTGTGTTCCGCGCGCGCCCCAGCGGACTTGTGTGGAGGGGAGCGTTTTCATCTTCCCCCTCCCACCTATCGAGAAGAGGCTCGCACGCGGGCCAGCATCCAGGGGGTCGCGGTTGTGTCATTTCTGGATCCCGTGACCCCCTGGGCCAAATGCGAGGAGGAACACCCGGGGGGTTTTAGTTAGGGTAGACGCTTCACGGAGTCCCACATACCCCCTGCCCTGGCGCCTTACAGGGCAGGGGGATCCATAAAGGATTTCCCCCCGGTCAAAAAAAAAAAGGCTTTGATCTAGCCTGGTAATTTTTACGGTCGAAATTGTTGGTCATTTATGTTTTCTAACCGCATGGAGACTCATTCCACTGCCACCTTCTCACAGAAAATCATCATCAATCAGGTGGTAGGCTTCGGCCGTGGTTAGTGACCACCCAACACTCAAAGCCGCACCGCCAAGCGGTCTTGCCGTGTTCCGGTGCGATGTCTGGTGACACTGTGGAGGGTGGGTTGAAATTGTTGTTCATTTATGATTACTAACCATATGGAGCCTCATTCCACTGCCACCTTCTTACAGAAAATCATCATCAATCAGGTGGTGGGCTTCGGCCGTGGTTAGTAACCACCCACCAGACAAAGCCGCATCGCCAAGAGGTCTTGCCGTGTTCCAGTGCGATCTCTGGTGACACTGTGGAGGGTGGGTTGAAATTGTGGTCCATTTATGATTACTAACCATATGGAGCCTCATTCCACTGCCACCTTCTCACAGAAAATCATCATCAATCAGGTGGTGGGCTTCGGCCGTGGTTAGTAACCACCCACCAGACAAAGCCGCATCGCCAAGAGGTCTTGCCGTGTTCCAGTGCGATCTCTGGTGACACTGTGGAGGGTGGGTTGAAATTGTGGTCCATTTATGATTACTAACCATATGGAGCCTCATTCCACTGCCGTCTTCTCACAGAAAATCATTGGTAATCACGAGTGAATCGGTTTATTGGGCAAGCGCGTCCTATCGTAGACTACATCCATCCTATTACAAAATTAAAAAGCTGCGAAAAGGAAACAGACAGACAACGCAACGTAACGTAACTATTACATGTAAGTATATATAAATAAATAAATACATATTAGTATAGATACTCGTGCGCATCGCGTTTGGTGAGTCATTGCATATTTTAGGCGTTACAAATGCTTTTGTTGAATTAAGTATTCTATTATCTAATAATTATTTATATTGAAGACCGGAGAAGTCGGTCAGCGTATGACATAATGGCTAACAACTGGACTTAGTGAGATGTTATTATGAAATACATATTTTGGTTGCGGGAATTTGATTCGGATATCCTATTACACGTCTTGGCAAGCGTAGTGTGGGACGCCCTCCAGCTAAGTGGGGTGACGATCTGCGAAATATAGCCGGCAGTAGCTGGATGCGACAAGCCGAGGACAGGGTGAAATGGCGCTTATTGGGAGAAGCCTATGTCCAGCTGTGGACTACTATAGGCTGATGATGATGATCCTATTACATAGGTGTAGGCAGAGGTAAATATCACCCACTTTTTGCCGGTTATGTTAAGGTTAGTTAGTTGTTTTTTATTTGAGCCTATTGCCTTTCATCGGGCTCAATTCTTAACTTCGAGCAGCAACTAAATATTCTCGAATTAAAGGTATTAAAAAAGAATTTTTGCACAACACAATTGAACCTGGACCGTGTGGTTGCTAAGGGAACACGCTTCTTACTGGACCGCCTACTATTAGAAATGTAATATCTAATTGAAGTGTAGACCTACTTAGGTGTTATAGTTTTAAATTTTGCGTTCAAATACTAATATTTTGTTTTTACGTAAATCTCATTTCATTTCATTTAATTATTTAAAAAACATTGTGTATGAATGTTTTTTTTATTCTGCGATAGGCTGGCGCTTGACTACAACTTGCCTGATGTTAAGCAATGATGTAGTATCCGATGGAACGCGCCAGCCTAGTACACCGATTCACTCGTGATTATGAATGACTAGCTTTCCGCCCGCGGCTTCGCCCGCGTGTATGTCGGTTATCGCGCCAAAACATTACCTTCTTTTTGCGCAGTCGGATAAAAACTATCCTATGTCCTTTCTCGGGTCTCAAACTACCTCCATACGCAATTTCATCCAAATCGGTTCAGTAGTTTTTGGGTGAAAGCGTAACAAACAAACTTACATTCGCATTTATAATATTAAAGTATAAGTAATAAGTAAAGTAATAAGTATAGATTATCGGTGAGAAGGTGGCAGTGGAATGAGCCTCCATATTGTTAGAAACCTTAAAGGAGCAACAATTCCGACCCACCCCCTTATTATGGTGTCACCAGACGTCGCACCGGAAAACGGCGAGGCTTGGCGGAGCAGCTTTGTCTGGTGGGTCACAAACCACGTCCGAAGCCTACCACCAGTAGATTGTCACCTGATTTGCACCACCCGGGGACCTCGTGTGGGGTTTCAATTAAAGGTGACCCACCAAAGGTGACCCAGCCCCCAAAATTGTTGGTTTTTCAATGAATAACTTTGAATAATTTATTTTATTTACTATAAATTTCTTTCTGGTACTGTCCTATGCTCCCTTTCTTTGATATAGTTTCAAACTCATGAAGTATGTACTTATTATAGTAAAATTTTAGTAGCGAGCAGCGGTGGCGCAGCGGTACGGGCCTCGCCTTAGAAAAATAAGGTCGCGGGTCCGAATCCTGATCGTGCCCACACATCTTTGTGTGAATTGTTTCATCTCCGCTGCTCAATATCGGTGAAGGAAAACATCGTGAGGAAACCGGCATGTCCAAGAACTAATCATTCGACGACATGTGACATCCACCAACCCGCACTTGGCCAGCGTGTGTGGATTAAGGCCTATACTCTCTCAACTCATAAGATAGTTGAGAGAAGACCCGTGCCCAGCAATGGGACACTATAAAGGGTTGAAGAATAGTGAAATTTACTTACCTACATTCCTAATGTTTTGATGAGTCACAGGAGCAAGCAGTAGTGATTCCCCATGACTCATGGGGTGGCTTTTTCGACATTAATAAAGGGGTGTAGCGTCATTTATAGCCTGAGCATCAATCTGATTGATAATTCAGACTCCTTACGAGCAGTATGCTTTGAAAACAAGCTGTATGTTTTAGATTTTAGATCCCGACGTTTCAAAGTATTTTCCGACTTCATGGTCACGAGTGGACTGAGGTATTTGACGTCCAAAATTATTTAACACAATTATTACTGACTACCTACAAACATTATTATTTAAGTTGCGTTTTATTTGTTTAAACATCGGGATCTAAAAAATGTGTGTTATATATTAATATTATTATTCCATTTCATTGATTGTTTGCTCAAGATACATAAGGCAGGATTTTTCAAGCTTCTATAGCCAGTTATAATAATAATAATAATATATAGTGGGACATTACACACACGGCCATCTAATCCCAAACTAGGCAGAGCAAACCAGATACCTAAATGGTAATATACTAAGTATATAAAATACTTTTCTTTTGTAAATACATACTTAAATATAGATAATTACACCCAGGCTCAAGACAAACAGGCAATGAAATGTTCATCCATCACACAAATGTCTGACTTGGCATGATATGTAGTTCACGCGGGCGTAGCCGCGGCGGAAAGCTAGTTATCTCATAATATACATAAGATATTTTAAATAGGCCTTGTTGACTGAAATAAATGGATATTATTTATAATAAGGATAATGAACTTAAGCCATATTATATCATAAGATGCATGAGATATTTAATCTATCCTCTTATCATAAACATACATATCGCTGGATCCAGTTTTGACCGTTGCATATTGTCATAACCGCGTGCAGGTCATTGGCCCAATAACCCATTCTTTTCTTTATGGATTTCGGCACGCGACTCCACGCTTTTATGTTCAAAACGATTTCATTTAAGCCATTTAGACGCCTCGTTATAGTATTATAAAAATTATCTTCATGCTCTGCAAAAACTATTATTAAATAAAACACAGGTTTAAATCGGAAATAATAATATTATAATAATAATAAGTATAATAATAATATAATATAGTGGGGCATTAACACACACGGTCATCATCCCAAACTAAGCAGAGCTTGTACTATGGAAACCAGATAACTGGTAATATACTACTTAAAATACTTTTCATTTGTAAATATATACTTAAATATAGATAATTACACCCAGACACAAGACAAACAGACATATTTAAAGAAATGTTAAATGTTAATCAACATAATATTAACTCATGAAAAAATCTCGGGGAATGTGCTTAATTTTTTTATGTATCCTGCAATTGTAGCGCTTGACTACAACTTGCCTGATGTTAAGCGATGATGTAGTATACAATGAAACGCGCCTGCCCATAAAACATCATCATCTAAAACACTAAACTCTCACATTTAATACAATACACATCTATCAAAATCTTTTAGTAAAGTAATAAAGGCCTTTGTACACCGAGCCTTTAGCAAATAAGTTTGTGACAGCAAATCATAACCCTATGAGGAGGGTTATGATATGACAAAATTGTCATATCATAACCCTCCTCATATTTCACCCTTTCTCTGGAATGTTCTAAACACCTTTCCCGAAACCTTACCTCCAACTGGAAAGAAGGTATCCTTCATTATGCACCCCGAGCCTTCACTTGGGCACTCCCCGCTCTTCAGATGTTAATTAATTCTTCATGTTTTTCTACGCATTCCTATCTTCTGTTAAATCATAAGAAAAACTAGTATAATGGATTTATATTGTTAAAACAATTTGTTTAACGAGCCGTGGTGTTGTCTTAATAGCTCCAATGAGGCGTGGCTGATATGCGGTCAAGCGATTTTACGCTTACTTTACCGTCAGTTAATCGTTATTTAACTATTTCTTAAGTGTTGGGTCAGATAAAAAGATGATTCTCCTTTTGAATGGGCACAGGGTGTCTTCGTAATGTTTTTTTTTATTTATTTGGACAACCAGTAGTTATTACATTGTTTTAAATCTAAATGAACTATCAATAACATTATAATTAATTGCATAACATTTTAAAGTGCCACAGCATGCACATAGTTAAATCTAATGAATAAATGGGTTACACTAGGTAAGTATTTATTTTACTGGCGGGTTCGCGGTTGTGTCTTATGGATCCCGTGTCCCCGCCGAGCGTGGTTGTTGGAGTCGGTGGAGTTTAGTGGGTATGGCCCTGCGTAGGTCGCCTTCGGCCTGCGCTTAAGGGGTGGCTGCGGCCTTAAACGAGTCCTACATAACCCCGCCTCGTCCTCTGAAAAAGGCGGGGTATGCGTTATGCATTCTCCATCGGAAAAAAAAGGTAAGTATTTATTATAAAAAATAACAAAACAAAATTATTTAAATGGAAACACATATCTAATACCTATAATTAAAAAAGAAGCATATATGCATTTTGTATGTTTAACGTGTATCTGTATTTCTCAACAAACTCAGAACTTTTTTTCTGAAGATCGGCAGGCTATCGGCAAAAATATCTAGCTCGCTGCAAAAGATCAAACGCAGCGTAGCCCAGCGTAGGCTCTTTCAAAATGATCCTAAAGTTTCGAATACTTTTCAGCCTCCATTATCGCAAAGAGCTAAAAAGCGATAAAAACGTTATAAATTTATTTCAATGTGTAAATGTTCGTGATGATTATCCAAATTAACTACTATTTATTACCTAAAATGATCTCTTGGTGTATTTGTTTCAAATAAAGACTGAATTGTTTCTGAAAATAATACAGTTCTATTTAAATCTGATTTACACTTAAATCTTATTTGAATCTACACCACTTAATACGTTAATAACATACCTGAAAACAATGTAGAAAAAATATTTAAAGCCCTTCTTTTGTTATTTCTTATTAAAGACGTCATTTTAAATTAAATATAGACAAAAATAAGACAAATACCCGCTGTCACTTGTCATGTCTCAATCATGGTGCACCGAATTTGAATGAGATCAAATAGCTCGTCACATAGTGTAAAGCACTGTCGGTCGCCTCAAACTTGACACAGGCAGAATAGTCAAAAACGACTGTTGCCGAAAAGGGAAAAAAGTGTTCAAACAGATTAAGCGGGAAATTCAAATAAAGAAAGGCTCAAACCAAACAGTTTGATGCCTTTCTTTACATTTAAACAATCTAAGTAATTTAAAGGTAAACGGTAATATAGGCCGACCGTTTAACTCGCGTATCGCCTATCGCCAAGGTTCTGACTCCTCAAGCTGCAGACAGTGATGATGATTCAAGCGATATGGATATTAGTGACGAATAGTCTTACATTACTTTTATCTGTGGTTAAATAGTTCTTTAAGAGATTTAATTAATGTTTTATGACGTTGTACCTCAGATGGCGATACGCGAGTTAACAGTTAAGAAAATACTAAGCGCAACATTAGTTTACCGTCTAAAAGAAATAAAATAATATTTAACTCTTCCTAAAATGGCGTTTAGATGCATTGCATGATTAGCAATAAGGTATCTGTCCTTGATAATTATCGCAATAGATAAACAGTACCACATACCTATTGACTAGATTCTCCAATATACTAAAATGACACAAATATTATTAAGAAGTAATTTGTAGATATGTATGTATGTTATGTCTCAAGATGATCTTTCATTCGCAGGTTTCAACACAACAAGATCTACACGTACATCGGCGAGGTGCTAGTGTCTGTGAACCCGTACAAAACACTGGACATCTATGGACCACAGCACATGGCACAGTATAGGGGCCGGGAGATGTTCGAGGTGCCCCCACACGTGTACGCTGTTGCTGATGCTTGTCAAAGGGTTTTGCGGCAGCAGGTAAGAGTCTACTCCCTTTTTAGTGATCGCCTGCTTCTGAGAAAATAAATGTAAATGCTCCACATTAAACAAGTTCGTGGCATAGAAGTATTCATTTTCATATTGCGATATTTCGACTATTTGAGCCTGTACTTATACAAGTACTCACATGTGGACTGACGTTGTCATAGATGGCAATCAGAGAACATGGTGGAGACCGTGACAAATCTCAAAACATTTTCAACTCGAAATTTATGAGCCCATTATTAGTTCCCAATCCTTTCAAGTGTCATCTTGTTAAAGCAATGTACGACACCTACTTAAAAAAAGAAGAATACGTAAAGCTCTCGAAACAAAATAATCTTGAAACTGACCATTTCTTCTTAAGATATATTTCTCAACTTCTTAAACACTAAAGTATCCTAATAGTTCCGAATCTATGTGGTATATTTCTCTATGTGCAGGGAAGAGACACGTGCGTGCTAATATCAGGAGAATCAGGTGCTGGTAAGACAGAAGCCTCTAAATTCATCATGAAGTACATAGCAGCAAACACAACACAAGTGCAAAGAGAATATATTGATAGGTGAGACGATTATTTAACTACGAGTAATTAACTTCAATTTCCATAAAATCATAAGAGGTATCTATAAACTTCAGCGACGATTCTGCCCTTACTATCCATCTTCTTCGGATGGACTTCTTAAGACCAAGTAGGTCTTAAGACTTCCTCTTTTTCAGAGATCGGATTCTAATTCAAACTGAAATTGTCATACATCAGCTTCCTTTGCTGAAGACCGTTTACCAGGCTGCCCATTTATTTATTTCATTGCTTTTGTAAAAATCCTTTTATTGTGTCATCTATGTGTGTCAGATAACAAGCTCTAAACAATTCTATAATTTTTTTCAGGGTAAAGAACGTTTTAATTCAATCAAACTCGATATTGGAGACTTTTGGAAACGCTAAAACCAATCGTAACGATAACTCATCGCGGTTCGGTAAATACATGGACATAAACTTTGATTATAAAGGGGACCCTGTGGGGGGTCACATCAGTAATTATCTATTAGAGAAGAGCAGAGTCGTCACCTTGCAGCCGAGGGAGAGAAACTTCCATGCATTTTATCAGGTGTGTATTTGCTGTAAGAGAAGAATTTCTGGAAACCAAATAGTTCGGATGTGTTCTTGGTAAATAGTAATTCACCCACCCCTTAGGCTTGCCCTCGTGTTTAAGGAAGGAAACTAACCCATCAAATCCATTCATGAATGTCGTCTTTCGACCATTGTTAGATACCCTATCACACACTGCAAAATGTATAAATATCTTGATCACGTTTCTTTGATCATATTACCATCTTAGGAAGTAAGCGACTCAATTAGTGTTCGATTGCTGGGCACAGGTCTTATCCAAACCGACATAAGAGTTGAAAAATTCCCGTCATCCTTTAATAGTCTACGGCCACTAGGATAATTTTGTTGATGGTTGTAATATTCCTGATTTTTTGAAGTTATACTTCTTTAGGCGCGTTATGAAAAAATTATGAGAGTGAAATTTTAAGATGCGCGCGCATCTGTGACACAAAATTAACAGTATGAAGTTAGGCGCGTTATGAAAAAATGATGAGAGTGAAATTTTAAGATGCGCGCGCACCTGTGACATAAAATTAACAGTATGAAGCTGTCAAATGATGAGAGTGAAATTTTAAGATGCGCGCGCATCTGTGACACAAAATTAACAGTATGAAGTTAGGCGCGTTATGAAAAAATGATGAGAGTGAAATTTTAAGATGCGCGCGCATCTGTGACACAAAATTAACAGTCTGAAGCTGTCAAATGATGAGAGTGAAATTTTAAGATGCGCGCGCATCTGTGACACAAAATTAACAGTATGAAGCTGTCTGCTTATTTAATGATGCCAAAGAAGTATAACTTCTCACGCGCGTACATAAGTACACGCACCCATTTTTTTGGTTTTAAGATGTTGGTTTCCTTATGACTGTCCATTGTTATAAAGGAAAGTAGGTCTAACAACTAAAAGATTTGTGTTATTTTCCAGCTCTTGAGCTCAAACAACCCTCAAACAAAGAAGTACGGGCTCTCTACATCGGCGATATACAAGTTCTTAGGAAACGAGCGTACGACTGCCCAAGACTCCAAACTCTTCGCAGCAACTAATAGCGCGTTTAGAGCCCTAGGTTTTTCTTCTTCTGTGGTGGACGATATCTGGAGTATAGTGGCTGGAGTTATTCTGTTGGTGAGTAGTTTGTTATTGCAGGACTGTAGTACCTACCTTCTTGTTAGCACACGTCTTCAGGAATTAAGTATAACTCTCTATTAAATTTTACCCACTTAGGTTATTTTTACGTTGGTGGAAGTCACATATCATCAAAAAAATTATTTCAAACGTGGTGGTTTCGTCAAGTTTTTTTTACAGTCATTAAAGTAGTACTAAGGCAGCAAAAGACAATTGGAACAGGTCTGGTGAGAATGTGAATCGATAGTGTGAAGTGTGAATAGACACTGCAACTTCGTCGTCATTATCACTTCACCCCTTTTTTTTAGTGTCCCACAGCTGGGCACAGGTCTTTTCTCAACTATCTTACTAGTTGAGAGAGTTTACGCCTTAATCCACACACGCTGGCCAAGTACGGGTTGGTGGATGTCACACGTCCTCGAATGGTTAGTTCTTAGACATGCCGGTTTCCTTACGATGTTTTCCTTCACCGATATTGAGCAGCGGCGATGAAACAATTCACACAAAGATGTGTGGGCACGACTGGGATTCGAACCCACGACCTTATATTTCTAAGGCGAGGCCCGTACCACTGCGCCACCGCTGTCGTCATTATCACTTACCACCAAATGAGATCAATTCAAATTTTTCTCATGTATCTATGTAAAGATAAATCAATAACCCATTATTAACTGTTGACATTCTCTTCCAGGGTGAACTATCATTCACAGAATCTCAAGACGGTCAAATCCAAATCCGTGGGCCGGTGAAACAATGTGTCAATGCTCTGGGTATAACTGAGGACGCGCTCCGAGGTGCTATGTCTGGTAGAGTGTTGGCCGCTGGGTCTGACCTGGTCAGCAAGGACCACTCGCTGAGTGATGCGAACTATACCAAGCTGGCGCTGGCTAAGGCGGCGTATGATAGACTGTTCACTTGGATTGTCCAGCAGGTATGTGTTGACTTTGATCACACCAGCTTCGATTTGTACATTTTAAATAAAGATTATATGCAATGAAATAACTACATACTACCCGTGTACAATAAGTATAGGCCTGGGGGCGGTGACGTCACAGACGTATGGTTGTACTGTGCACAAAAAAATATCACAACAAGTTTTTTTTATTCCATACAGGTTCTTTTTACTGCCCGATCCGATTGTTCCGTTTTTCGTTTTCAAAAAAGTCCCACACTTTTAACACGAGATTTCTGTCTCCACTATGTAAAGTTGTACCCTACATTTTTATAATAAACTTAACACAAAAAAATATAGCAGTAACTCTTTATAGTTATTAACGAAACAGTATCAAATAAGATTATAAAATCGGAGCACGTTGTCGTAAGCCAGTACGACTAAAATGTTAAAAAAATGGCGTTGCCTACAGTACAACATGGAAGCTTGAGGGGAAGTTACAGGGGTAGCGGACGGAGGGTTGCATTCCAGGCGAGCCTCAACTTATCGCGGGTAGTAACTGTACATTTCGGCAGTAAAAAAAACTGACTGGGGGAAGATGGATCACTGTCGCGAACAAACTTCTACGCCATACATCAAGCCAGCAAGCTCATCCTTCTTTTATTCAACTCCCTATTTCTTCTTTCCCCAATGCAAGTTCCCACTCCTCTCCCCACTCCCCAAGCATTACACCTGCATGCATAACAAGCCTAACACACGAAAACAACTCGTATCTTAATCTTATTAATCATAAAGTCTACTTTCAGATTAACAAAGCTATAGAAGTGCCAGAAGGCACGTATAAAAGCACTCTCATCGGCGTGTTGGATATCTACGGGTTCGAGATCTTTGAAGTGAACAGTTTCGAGCAGTTCTGTATCAACTACTGTAATGAGAAGCTGCAACAACTGTTTATTGGTGAGAATCTCATGCTTTGGTGTGGCTGGTCCACCGACTAGATACCTTCAAGACATCACATAAGTCAAATACTGTGTAAAATTGTAATTGTCAAAAGATGGTGGGATATTAGAGAAGATAGTGACCCTGACTGCTTAGCCGAAAGTCGTGGGTTCGATTCCCACCCAGGACGTATCTTTGTGTGATGAGCACAATTGTTTGTTAGGTGTCTGGGTGTAATTTTTCTAAGTCTATGTATTTACAAATACAAGCGTCTTCGTTTAATGACCACGAGGTCCCAGGTTCGAATGTGAAATAACCGTTATCTGTTTAAAGAAACCAGGTTTCCCGAAAATAAAACCTATGTTTAACTATTACTACTATTACTAAATTTTAACGAAATCATTGTATTAAAATTAAACAACTACATAACGGATTTAATCGCGGTTTATGTTAGACTAGCTTATGCGTACCGCTTCGCCCGCAATTGGGATATAAAGTACCCTATGTGTTAATCCAGACCATAATCTATCTCTGTGCTAAATTTCATTCAATTCCATCTATTTATACATCCTTACAAACTTTCGCGTTTATAATATTAGTACCTAGGTTAACTAGAGCGATCCGTATACAAAGTATTAACTTATTAAATATTAACTTCTATGGTATCTTCTATTCTCTTACGGTCTTTTTATCTTGTATTCTAGAGCTGGTCCTCAAGCAAGAACAAGAAGAATACGCCCGGGAAGGGATCCAGTGGACTCCTGTGAAGTACTTCAACAACCGTGTCATCTGTGAGTTGGTGGACGCTCCGCATCAAGGGATCATCGCGATCATGGACGAGGCGTGCCTTAACCCCTCCAAGGTATTTAGCTTTTTCACCGTACATCGGAGACCACGTAAAGCCGTCGGTCCTGCGCCCGATCTATCACTGGTCGTGTAAACCTGTTTGTCGCACCGGACTCGGAGTGAAGAGAATGTATAATGTAGTTTATGCACACACTATTGCACTATAATATCACCTCTGTATCTGTTTAGTCAGCTTAACATGTTCAACGTCCAGTGCCCCATATATAGGTCACTATGAACTAGCTCCACACGACCGTGCCCCATGTATGGGTCACTACGACCAGGTACGCACTAAGGGTAATTTAGCAAAGTTAAGTAGTGAGTTGGTAGTGAGTTTATCTCAGTGCAAGAGTCTCTGTTAAGGCACCCACTGAAATGAAATATCTAAGCGTTTCCAGTAAAGAACTGTTTTTATTTGTTTTTGGCAAAAAATAATTCATTTATTTAAAAAAAATCGTATTTTTGACGTTGAGTTCCAAGCCCGTCTATTATTATTTACGTTTTTAACAGCACATATAAAGATTGAAGTTATATGTGGGCCGCACAAGGAATAGAAAACATGTTGTATGGGGACGTTTAACGTGTTAAACTGGCCACTGATACTAAAACTCGAAAACTAGAACTATAGATGTACTAGCTGACCCGACAGACTTTGTACTGCCTCAATCGACTGCTGTTTTTAGGGTTTTCTCGGCATCTATTCGAATTATTATCACCTTTTAAACCTTCTTTAGACCTCCACGAACATTTCAAGACCAAGATAAGATAAATCTGTTCAGCCGTTCTCGAGTTTTAGCGAGACTAACGAACAGCAATTGATTTTTATATATAAAAGATGTATATTATGTGTAGATAGAAGACAGGCAGCTGCTGGAGGCGATGGATCGTCGTCTGAATGGACACAAACACTACACCTCACGACAACTAGCACCCACTGATAAGAAGTTGCAGCATGGGGTTGACTTCAGAATCACGTCAGTATATAGCGAACATTTCAACTTTTCAATAAACTGTACTTTATCAATATCGGTTCATACGTTTAGGCCCTACAATTCAACAAATTTGTACAAGCATACACTTATACATCATTATATATAATTAATAGTGGCTTGCCCCGGCTTCGCACGGGTAGATATCGGGTAGTTCCCGCGACGCCCTGGTATAAATGCACTGCGAAACACCAGGGAAGTTTTAGTGGGTACCCTTTGGGAGTCCCTATGTTATATGTCCTAGGATATTATTTAAACGTGGAAAGTGGGGGGAGGGGTTTATAACACCCCCCTTTACCCTTTGTTAGTGGTTAACCATCGACTACACATATAAAAACAGCAATACTATTGGTCGCGACCGTTCCACTGTGATTCTATGAGTAGTTCTATTCTATATCTCCGAAGCCATCATCTGAGCGATAATTTCTTTCAAAGATACTAACGAAGTATATTATTCTTCATTCATAAAAAAAAAATCAATAGTAAAAAGAAAACTACTTAGAACACCCCCCTTTTTGTAGGAGGGTTTGTTTTTATTCTGCGATAGGCTGGCTCTTGACTACAACTTGCCTGATGTTAAGTAATGATTTAGTCTACGATGGAACGCGCCAACCCAGTATACCGATTCACTCGTGATTACGAATGATTATCAGTGAGAAGGTGGCAGTGAAATTAGCCTCCTTAAGGTTACAAACCTTAAAGGAGCGACAATTCTGACCCACCATCTCTTTATGGTGTCACCAGACATCGCACCGGAACACGGCAAGGCCGCTTGGCGGTGCGGCTTTGTCTGGTGGGTGGACACTAACCACGGCCAAAGCCTACCACCATTTGGTTTATTAAAAAAGTCCTTATTGTCTTTTATGTTAACGTTATATCATAACGGGCAATTAACGCGCTCACCTTTAATTTGGCTTTACGTTTCGACACGGATTGCACCGGTCGTGGTCACAAGCAGACTGATCCAGCAAAAGAGCTCCATCATCAACGGTCAGATCAGTCTTCTACGGCCGCCGTCATCAACGGAGCTCTTTCGCTGGATCAGTCTGCTTGCGACCACGACTGTTGCTACCCGAGTCAAAACGTAAAGCCATATTAAAGGTGAGCGCGTTAATTGCCCGTTATGATAAATATTAATAATGCAACGCGAAAGTTTCAAAGTATATTATGAACGTTAGACCTCTACTCATACAATTAATCTTATTAAAATAATAATAAATATAATATATTCTGTATCAGCCACTACGCTGGTGAAGTGACGTACTCCATCAACGGTTTCATGGACAAGAACAAGGACTCTCTGTGGCAGGACCTCAAGCGACTGCTGCACTCCTCTACCAACGCCTCGCTCTCTATCATGTGGCCAGAGGGTGGAACAAGTATACAGAAGGTTTGTTGTCTATATCATCAGCTAATTCTATCCCATAGCTGGACATAGGCCTCTCCTATAGCATGTTATTGAACACGATCCCGTTATTCTTATCCAGCTCTTACCAGCCACTGTGCACTGTGCAGTGATCGTGACTGCAGGAAAACCTTTAATCAGTGTGCAAAGTTCGAGTAAATTAACTTAAATTTATTTAAAAACACGTTTTTTTATTATTATTTTGTCTTACTATTAAAAAATGTAGTAATCGTTAACGAAATATGTTTAAAATTTATATGGGAACGGTCGCCCTCTCGTCGCCGTATCAACTGTGCGGTCAGTGACCCTCACTGACCGCTAATTTTACACCGCGCGCTTTTATCGATCTTATTTCCATAGATCGCCCCTAATTTAATGATGCTTTAACGAATAAAAAACAAAAAATGCCTTAAATTGTAAGTTATTTTATCAATATGCAATAGTATTATGACTTTTAAATTTTAATAAATAAATTAGTAAAAATATTAACCTCCTACAAAATAAAAATATTGTTTCAATATGTTTTCTCAGACAACTCTAACTATGTTATAATGGATTTTATCGCGGTATATTTTAGATTTTAGATCCCGACGTTTCAAAGTCTCTTCTGACTTCATGTTCACGAGTGGACTGAGGTATTTGACGTCCAAAAACACCTGGAGGTTCTAGTCCACCCGTGAATATGAAATCTGAAAAGACTTTGAAACGTCGGGATCTAAAATCTAAAATATACCGCGATAAAATCCGTTAAAAAGTAGTTTTATATCAATGTGTGATATTCGCGTAAATCTAAGACAATAGTATTCACAAAATAAATTATTATTATAAGTAGTGTTATGTATTCTGTATTTTCTGTTGTCAGACATCGAAACGTCCGCCATCAGCAGCGACACTGTTCCGCAACTCGATGTCATCTCTGGTGACAGGTCTACAGAGCAAGGAGCCCTTCTATGTTCGATGTGTGAAGCCCAACCCACTGCAGACACCTACCACTTGGGACGACCATCTGGTAAC
This sequence comes from Meganola albula, assembly GCA_936450015.1. NCBI lineage: Eukaryota > Metazoa > Arthropoda > Insecta > Lepidoptera > Nolidae > Meganola > Meganola albula. The sequence goes on along the minus strand of OW388155.1, from coordinate 1,101,416 downwards.
ATTCTACATATTTTACTCCTTTCAACCCTATTTAGTGACCCACTGCTGGGCACGGGTCTTCTCTCAACTGTCTTACAAGTTGAGGGAGTTTAGGCCTTAGTCTACACACGCTGGCCAACTGCGGGTTGGTGGATGTCACATAATGTCCTTGAATGATTTCGTTCTTAGATATGACGGTTCTCGATGTTTCCTTCACCGATATTGACGGGCCGGTGGTGGCGTGGTCGGCAAGATAATTGCTTTTCACGCCGCAGGTCGTGCGTTCGATTCTCGTCGTGCTTAGTTTGGGATCAGATGACCGTGTGTGATAAGTCCCACTATATCATTATTATTATATTGAGCAGCGGCGATAATAACAGTTAACACAAAGATGTGTGGGCACGACTGGGTATCGATCCCACGACCTTATATTTCTAAGGCGAGGTCCAAACCGCTGCACCACCGCTGCTCGGTAGATCCAACGGTAGCTTGTTACAAAATCTAGGCAGAAAGATCTGTAGAATAGTTTCCCTTATTGCAATAGAGAAATCAAACAGTCTTGAAATCCATCGGAACGGTTTCAGGCATGAAGCTAATTATTATAACATGTAATTGACGGGCCGGTGGCGTGGTCGGTAAGATACTTGCTTTTCACGCCGCAGGTCGTGGGTTCGATTCCCACCCGAGACAAACATTAGTGATGAACATTTGTGTTTGTGTCGAGTCTGTGTGTAAATATCTATTATATCTGAAGGCTTTCGAAGGTTTTTTGGACTAAAAAATATCAAGATTAGCAGACAACTCTAGGTAGGCGTGAATAATCGGGTAAGAAGACGGTATTTCAATAAAATAACTACAGCAAATATCACTTCACTCCTATCTCTCGATAGCACAATCATGAATTCTAACAGGTAATAACAGATCGTTAAGATTACGTTGGATTAAACAGTAACGTTCACCGAGCACGTTATTGCATCTGCACTACCGTACGCCAAAACGGTTCAACACGCAATGTCAGCCATTCTAAGATGTCCGCTTCACCCGCGCTCGGTGTTCATTCGTTCGTTCATAATTACATTCTCGAGTGACAGGTTACTTCAAAGACGGACGCGATGACAGTATAAAATGACAGCCGATGCATTGAGAAGTAGATGTGCCAACACGGCCAACCCTGACGAATCGAACGACCACGTGCGCATAGTATCAGTCTGCTCGATGATATATGTCACTCTTCTCTACCTGTTCTAATGAAAAAGTAAAGATAGACATTAACATACGCTCGGTCCTTCCTGACCAAACTCAAATTCATCGCCATTGCATAGTAATATGGACCGGGCATGCTAGTCTTCTTCATACAGTTACTCAACAGTGGCCCGGGCTTACCAGGCCCCTTTAACCAACTACTTAAGCATGGCCCGGGCATACGAGGCCCCTTCAACAACTTACCAAAGTATTGACCGGGCATACGAGGCCCCTTCAATAAACTACCTAAGCATGGCCCGGGCATACGCGGCCCATTTAACCAATTACCAAAGCGTGGCCCGGGCGTACGAGGCCCCGTCAACCACTTACCAAAATACGGCCCGGGCATGCGAGGCCCTTTCAACCAACTACCTTAACATGGCCCGGGCATACGAGGCCCATTCAACCAATTACCAAAACGTGGCCCGGGCGTACGAGGCCCATTCAACCACCTACCAAAGTATGGCCCGGGCATACTAGGCCCTTTCAACCAACTACCTAAACATGGCCCGGGCATACGAGGCCCTTTCAACCAACTACCGAAGCATGGCCCGGGCATACGAGGCCCTTTCAACCAACTGCTGAAGCATGGCCCGGGCATACGAGGCCCTTTCAACCAACTGCTGAAGCATGGCCCGGGCATACAAGGCCCTTTCAACCAATTACCAAAGCGTGGCCCGGGCGTACGAGGCCCCTTCAACCACTTACCAAAATATGGCCCGGGCATACGAGGCCCTTTCAACCAACTACCGAAGCATGGCCCGGGCATACGAGGCCCTTTCAACCAGCTTTACATTAACAACCGTCAAAGCGTGGCTTGGGCGTACTGGGCCCCTTGCGACCACCTTACCATATAACACTTAAACACACATGGATCACTATTTCTTCGATTGGATACCGTCTTCTGTTGGTTTTACCCTTCGCATCCCAACTTCTGATGAAGGCTTTCGAAGGTTTTTTGGACTAAAAAATATCAAGATTAGCAGACAACTCTAGGTAGGCGTGAATAATCGGGTAAGAAGACGGTATTTCAATAAAATAACTACAGCAAATATCACTTCACTCCTATCTCTCGATAGCACAATCATGAATTCTAACAGGTAATAACAGATCGTTAAGATTACGTTGGATTAAACAGTAACGTTCACCGAGCACGTTATTGCATCTGCACTACCGTACGCCAAAACGGTTCAACACGCAATGTCAGCCATTCTAAGATGTCCGCTTCACCCGCGCTCGGTGTTCATTCGTTCGTTCATAATTACATTCTCGAGTGACAGGTTACTTCAAAGACGGACGCGATGACAGTATAAAATGACAGCCGATGCATTGAGAAGTAGATGTGCCAACATATCTTTAAATATTTACAAAAGAAAAGTATTATATGTATAGTATATACCAGTTATCTGGTTTCCATAACACAAGCTCTGCTTAGCTTGGGACTAGATGACCGTGTGTGTTAACGTCCCAGAATATTTATTTATTTATTTATAATAGAATTCGCTCTCTCCAGGTTCGTCACCAAGTAGCATACCTAGGGCTGCTAGAGAACGTCCGCGTCCGTCGTGCCGGGTTCGCTTCCCGGCAGCGGTACGACAGGTTCCTCAAGCGATACAAGATGCTCTCTCAGTACACGTGGCCCAACTTCCGAGGGAATAATGATAAGGATGCTGTGGTTGTGCTGCTCAAAGATCTTAATGTGCATGATGTACAGTTTGGGCATACTAAATTGTTTATCAGGTAAGTGGGGGTATTTGTTTTGACGGGCCGGTGGCTTGGACTGTGGGTTCGATTCCCACCCGAGACAGATATATGTGTGATGAACACGTCTGTTTGTCTTTTGAGTCTGGGTGTAATTATCTTCACTTCAACCCTTTTTAGTGTCCCGCTGCTGGGCACGGGTCTTCTCTCAACTATCTTACGAGTTGAGAGAGTTTAGGCCTTAATCCACACACGCTGGCCAAGTGCGGGTTGGTGGATGTCACACATGTCCTCGAATGATTAGTTCTGTTCTTAGACATGCCGGTTTCCTCACGATGATTTCTTTCACTGATATTGAGCAGAGGTAATTAAATAATTCGTTATTAATGGGCACGACTGGGATCGAACGAGCGACCTTATATTTCTAAGGCGAGGCCTGTACCGCTGTGCTGCTAGTACTTATAACTATTGCATTTTGTTTAGTCTCTTACAGTCCATCAAATCTAAGAAGTACCTTTTGACGTTTCACTATTTTCTATTAAATTAGCTTTATAGAGGCGTAATTCACACTATTTTTATTAGCTTTCCTGTAAAATAATTGAATTATGAAGCTATTTTTATTTTAACATAACATAAACAATTTTCATACAAAAAATAAAATTCTGAATGTACTACGTTTAGAACTGTCAAACGGTACTTCTTAGATTTGATGGATTGTAACTACCGAGGCAGTTTTTCTAACGTCAGAACTTAATACAATACTTTAGGTACTGAAACCTGGATTTTGTTTCTTGCCCTTTACACAAAGTTATTTGAGTGCTGAAGTTATTTACCAAACATTTTATTTACTAGGAGCGCAAAGACGTTGCACAGTTTGGAGGCGCTCCGCGCTGAACTGATCCCAAGCATCGTGATCTTGCTGCAGAAGTTGTGGCGCGGTACTATCGCCAGGATGAGATACAGGAAGATGAAGGCTGCCTTCGTTATATACCACGCTTGGAAGTTAGTTATATTAAAAGCTTTGAATTAACTTTTTTTTTTATTCTTGGATAGGGTGGCGCTTGACTACAACTTACCTGATGTTAAGCAGTGATGTAGTCTACGATGGGACGCGCCAGACCAATGCGCCGATTCACTCGTGATTACGAACGACTTCCGGTGAGAAGGTGGCAGTGAAATGTGGCTCCTTAAGGTTGAAACCATAAAGGAGCAACTATTCCGACCCACCCTCTCTGCATGGTGTCACCAGACATCGCACTGGCACACGGCAAGGCCGCTTGGTGGTGCGGCTTTGTCTGATGGGTGGTCACTAACCACGGCCCAAGCCTACCACCAGTTAATTACCAGTAAACATAATTACCAGTTGATTGTCACCTGATTTGCACCACCCGGGGACCACGTGTGGGGATTCAGATAAAAGGTACACTCCCACGGACGAAGGTGACTCAGTCCCCATAAATTAACTTCACGTATAGGTATATTTGTATGTATGTCCTGGAATCTTGCAATTAAATCTTTCTCTTCCACAAAAGCTATCTAGCTGAAATTTTGCATACACATCTAGTTTTGATGACAATACAAGATTTTATAAATGCCGCCATTTTGAATCCAATATGGCGGTAGGTACAATTTAAACGGGCCGGTGGCGTGGTCGGTAAGATACTTGCTTTTCACGCTGGGTTCGATTCCCACCTGTGACAAACATTAGTGATAAACATTTGTGTTTGTGTCGTGTCTGGGTGTAAATATCTATTATAAGTATATATTTACAAAAAAAAAGTATTATATGTGTAGTATATTACCAGTTATCTGGTTTCCATAACACAAGCTCTGCTTAGTTTGGGACCAGATGACCGTGTGTGTTAATGTCCCAAAATATTTATTTATTTATTTAAATACAGTAGCATAGCGTAGTGGTAAAGAGAAGTTTACATTAAATATTGACCTATCTTCTCAACTAGGCTAGGCCGTTATATCTGAAGATAGCGCTTAGCTGACAGTACAAAATGGCGAATGTTCGATTCAGTATTTGATATTAATAATAATAATATAGTGGGACATTAACACACACGGTCATCTGATCCCAAACTAAGCAGAGCTTGTACTATGGAAACCAGATAACTGGTAATATACTACATACAATACTTTTCTTTTGTAAATATATACTTAAATATAGATAATTACACCCAGACACAAGACAAAAAGACATATTTAAACAAATATTTGTCTCGGGTGTGAATCGAACCCACGACCTGCGGCGTGAAAAGCAAGTATCTTACTGACCATGCCACAAAATAAATAAATAAATCATTTATTTCAATCAACAAACACGTAATTCAGTTCAGTTGCAGTGCAGTTGAAGTTAAATTTCGATCCGCCCTTTTCGTACTTTCGTAATTTTGACAACCGCTGTCAGATACGCTCGCGCCACAAGTTCACGTCACGCAAGCGCTTTACACTAGATATGACAGCTAAACTATTACAAGAATACCATTTTTCACTAAGACGTAAACTTAATTGCAACTGCACTGCAACTTGATCGGCGCGTCAAGAAATTACGTGAATTAGGGCCCAGTTTTGCGTGGCAAATCCGTGGTAGCCTGTTAAAATTAGTACACTTTGAGATTGTTTAATACATATTCGCGACATAAGAGTTGTTAGTGTGATGTTAGTGTAGAGTGTTGATTATAAATAAGTTTATGTATATACCAGACGGTACTGCTACCGGCGCTACATCTCCGCACTACAAGACGAGCTGCACCAACATCGCGGAGTGATACAGCGGTGGCCGCCTGCACCGCGGAGAGTTAACGTGCACCTGCTGCAAGCCGCCTACAGGCGGTGGAGAGCGTACCTTGTACTTAAGGTAGTACTATTTCCTAATTAGTATTTTGGGTACTAAAACATTTTTTTTTTGTAAATACATACATAGATAGATAAACCCCCAGACACTGAACAAATAAGTAGGACGCGGACAGTAGCTGGATGTGGCAAGCCGAAGACAGGAGGACATGGCGCTTATAGGAAATGCCTGTGTCTAGCGGTGGACGGCAATAGGCCGATAACGATGTTAAACTAATTATATTTTAACCTACTGAACAATCCCTGGGGGTTCTTCGTCTCTAAGCAAACCAATTCCGTTGAGCTGGTCTTTGTAGACGTCATTCATAACCGCCTCTTGTAGTAAATATGGCAACACAATATTCAAAAATCAGCCCTAAATAACAAAAACAATCAGTCAGACCATAATATAAATAGAAAAAGTAAGAAAACTAAAAATATTCTGTGCTAAAATCAACCGAGCTTCAATTTTTTTTATAAAGATAAATATAAAAAAAGATAAGATAAAAGATTCATAATAAAATAAGTTCTGAATAATTAAAAATTAAAAATTGAACGGTTCTCCTGACCTAAGAACTGTATGGAGCAATTCAGAATTCAAGTAAAAAAAATACGCATTAAAAGGTCATCCGTTTAACGTAGCGCATTGTCGGATGTCAGACTAAGGTCTCGAAATTGGCGAGATCTCACGATATTGTTATTTATAAACTCGCGAGATCTAGTCCATTTTTCACCCGAGATCAATATTGCTAAATCGAAATCTCGCAAGAACGAGATTGCATTCGTTCATTTTCTTTTTTAAAGATTTTTTTCTTTCATAGCCAATCCCACGAGATCAATGGCCTCAGTTGAAGATGAAGATAAGTGCGGCCAGTGTACTGCGAGGTCGTAGGACACACTGGGGGGCTGGACGACCATGGCTCGGGGACTATCTCGCAGACAACAGATACAACTCCAGATCTGGTAACTATCTATAATATACTAGCGACCGCCCGCGACTTCGTCCGCGTGGATTTCGGTTTTTTCGCAATAAAAGGTAGTAGGCTACCTTTTTTCGCAATAAAAGGTAGCCTATGTTCTTTCTCAGGGTCTAAAGATTGTCTGTGCCAAGTTTCATCAAAATCGGTTGAGAGGTTTAAGCGGGAAAGCGTAACAGACAGACAGACAGAGTTACTTTCGCATTTATGATATTAGTAGGGATTTCTACACTAATATTATAAAGAGAAAAGATTTTGAAACAAAATAAATAAATTTTGGGATTTAATAAAACACTGGTACTCGTTAAAGAACACAGATTTCTACCAAGAATGATCCGCGAAGCTATTGAAATTAAAAAAAAAACATCCTAATTTTAACAGAGTAAGGTTGGAATATACCACCTGCTTGGGACCCAGTGCTGAATTAGTACCAAAACTCAAGCAAAATCAGTCATAATAATATGTATGCACGTGAAATACCTCAGTCCACCTGTGACCATGAAGCTTATAAGACTGTGTAAAGTAAAATAAACCGCGATAAAATCCGATATATGTAGAGTAGTTTTATTTGAATGTGTGATGGATGAAGGAAAGATTAGATTGTCTATTTGTGTTAGTAATAGTAAGTAATCATTTCAACCCTTTTTAGTGTCCCACTGCTGGGCACGGGTCTTCTCTCAACTATCTTATGAGTTAAGAGAGTTTAAACCTTAATCCACATAGATACAAGTTCGGGTTGGTAGATGTAACATGTCCTCGAATGATTAGTTCTTAGATATGCCAGTTTGCTCACGATGTTTTCCTTCACCGATATTGAGAAGCGGAGATGAAACAATCACACAAAGATGTATGGGCACGGCCGGGATTTGAACCCGCGACCTTATTTTTCTAAGGCGAGGCCCGTACCGCTGCGCCACCGCTGCTCTAAATTAATAAATAAGTAAGTAATCTCCCATATTTAACAAAGCACCAATTTTATACACCATAATTATCCAATGAGCAACGATGGCGCAGTGTTATCCGCCTCCCCTGTGAAATATAACGTCGCGGGCTCGATGCCCGATAGTGCACACACATCTTTGTGTAAATTGTTTCATCACCGCTGCTCAATATCGGTGAATGAAAAAATCATGAGGAAACCGGCATGACTTAGAACTAATCATTCGAGGACATGTTACATCTACCAACCCGAACTTGTGTGTGGATTAAGGTTTAAAGTCTCACGATTCTTAAGATAGTTGAGAGAAGACCCGTGTCCAGTAGAGGGACCCTAAAGAGGGTTTAAAGTGAATTATCCAATGCTCACATATCAAATAATTTCCAGCGGTCTACCAATCACAAATCGCCACACTACAGAAATCGCAACAACTCGGTCGGCCTCTCTTCTCCTGCAAGATACATAAGTTCAACAGATACAACAAGATGGCGGAACGGTGTTTGTTAATCACTGAATCTGCTTTATTCAAGCTCGATGTGAATAGCTTCAAGCCGTTGAAGAAACCCACGCCTATCACAGAGGTAAGTTTAATTATATTCATTCTAGGTTTTTTGTTAAAAGAAAGCTTTTGTTTTCGAACGAATGAAAAAACTTACGTTTCGTATTCACAAGTGATTCGGCGTAGGTACTGGGCTGGCGCATTCCATCGTAGACTACAACACTGCTTAACATCAGAGCCCTGATTCACGTAATTTCTTGACGCGCCGATCAAGTTGCGGTACAGTTGCAGTTAAGTTCACGTCTTAGTGAAAATGATATTCTTGTAATTACTTAGCTGTCTATCTAGTATTTAAGCGCTCGCGTGACGCGAACTTGACGCGAGCGTATCTGACAGCGGTTGTCAAAATTACGAGAGTACGAAAAGGGCTGTTTAAATCGAAACTTAACTTCAACTAAACTAATTTAACTACGTGAATTAGCCTACAGGCAAAATGCAGTCAAGCGCAAGCTTATTTCAGAATAAAAAAAGTAGTTCAATTTCTTTTCCTACCGTGCAGTAAATGAGAAACATTGACAATAAACTCAGTAGGCTTTTTCTTTTTGAAATAAAATACTTATATCTATTACATTTTGTTTAGTGTTTTGTAGTAGAGCGACTTAATTAACCTATTACAGCATAAAAAAAGTGTCTATAGGTATCTGGGCCTATAAAAAAATTACGTATCGAAGCGATAACGATAGATCGAAAATAATTAAATTTATGGAAGTAACATATGATTGTCACGTGACATTTCAAATGTGAATGTCAAGCCCATACATTCGTTTTTCCCGATCTCTATGGTCAGTATAGGTAGTTTTTTTACCATTTGACAATAGCAACATTATTTTGTGTTAGGTGGGAGCGATCCGTGTGATGAGTTCCGACGCCCAGCTGGTAGTTATCAGCATCCCTTCAGCTAAGAACGATCTGGTGATAGGACTTATAGCTACACACGATCTGGTCGGTGAACTGCTCGGTGTACTGTCAAACAGATTTAATATGTAAGTATTAGAAGTTATTTAGTTACTAAACGTTTCAAATAAGCGTGGCAAATCTAATTTGTTTATTGACATAATATGTCTAATGCTACTGGGAAGTTTCTTGTAGAAATGTATACATTGCCCCATAAAACATTTACTGATTTTGTGGAGACGCGTATGATGCGCTATAAAAGTAAAATAAATAAAATAAATAAATAAATATTCTGGGACATTAACACACACGGTCATCTGGTCCCAAGCTAAGCAGAGCTTGTGTTATGGAAACCAGATAACTGGTATATACTACACATATAATACTTTTCTTTTGTAAATATATACTTATATTAGATATTTACACCCAGACTCGACACAAACACAAATGTTCATCATTAATGTTTGTCTCGGGTGGGAATCGAACCCACGACCTGCGGCGTGAAAAGCAAGTATCTTACCGACCACGCCACCGGCCTGTCAAGTATTAAAAGTACGCCATTTTCTTCAACCGCATTTTATGTAAATCTATAAAACAATATTTTTACTACAGGCTGACGGGTCAGAACGTGTTAGTGGAAGTGGAAAGCGGCGCTACAACTCGCTGTACACTAGGCGGCAAGACCAGAGCCCTCCAGCTGCCCGCGCTCTCCTCTCCGACGATGACCGCTCCGCCTCCCTTCACTCACGCGCACAATGTTATCACATACCATCCCGCCTCCGCTAGGGCATAGAACATGCATAAAAGTAGACAAATTCTACTATTCTACTAAATTAGTAGATATATTCTACCTTGATAACAAATTCTACCAAAATGGTAGAAATTACATAGTCGTCACACAGGTAAAAATTATCGCTGCAATGCTGGAAAGCATCTTATAAAGATGAAGGGTAGAAAAAGTCTACTACAAAGATGGTAGAAATAGAAGATATATGCTGCCGGATTTTGAAGACAAATAAGGCAAGCAAGCAGTTTTAGACGATTCTACAGGTGGAATAAACAGTGTGATATGTAAAAAAATGTTTTTAAATATGGTTTTAACATAATGATGGATTTAAATGGATATTAACCATAATTTTATTATGGGTTGTATTTCAATACCTGAATAACTTTTACCTGACTTTTTACATTTAAAATATATCGAGTGTCATAATTCAAAATTATTCTTGAGATAATATTTATCAGGCTATTGGAAAATGGACCTTAACACTAATAAAATTATTTTTAATTTATAAATAAGTTGCGATAAAAATGTCAACAACAGTATTGACGATGCCTTTTGAAACGATGCTTTAAAATTATTAAGATTTTTCAGAAACGAAAAACTCTTAATAAAATACATGAACGACATCTTGTTGATCAAACGTTTGCTAACGAATTTTCAAACTACGGTATTCTATTCACCTAATATAGTGACTTATATCGGGCCTTTTAGAATAAGCATTTCTATATTTATAACAATTATGAAATCTATAAGAAATACTAAGATTCAAATTATTAGATACGCCTAACTTTACTAAGATTTAGAAATTTTAACTACATATTTATTTTAAAAGTCAAGCTAACACTTCGCATTACGGCATACAGATAGACATTTTACTGAAATCATGCTGTTTAAAGTAGGTAAAGCCTACGAAACGAGATATAGAATGTAAATAATCTTTAAATACTTCAAAAAATATATTTAAAGCAATCAATCTACCATATTAAGATACAAGTGCGTGGCACTCACAACCCCCGCGCTGTTAATATGAAATAGCTAAGAAAGTATGATCAATCGTAGTTGGTGGCGTTCTATAATCTCTGCTTACCCTCGTTGGAAAATTCTTGGTTGTATAATATGTATGTAAATTATAACAAATGTACATCCTAATAATGTCTTAGATTTACGCGAATATCACACATTGAAATAAAACTACTTTCTAACGGATCTTATCGCGGTATATTTTAGATTTTACATCCTATTCTAATCGTCGTTTGTATTAGAAAAAGATGATTCGCTAGAAGAGTGCGATTCAGTCGTAATTAAGACAAAGCTAAATTTTGAGTTGATTTTGCTTGGGATTTAAGAATGAATTCAAGACACTGTTGCTTTAATCGGATTGCTTAAATCTTTAAGCAAGTTTGCTTAAATCGGAACGCAACTTAAATTTTAATGTTTGGAGGTAGTCAGTAATAATTGTGATTAATATTTTTGGACGTCAAATACCTCAGTCCACCCGTGAACATGAAGTCTGAAAAGACTTTGAAACGTCGGGATCTAAAATCTAAAATAAACCGCGATAAAATCCGTTAAAAAGTATTCAAGTTTTATTTCAATGTGTGATATTCGCGTAAATCTAAGACAATACTAACTTAACTGTAACTGCACCGCAACTGAATTTATTTAATTACGTGAATTAGCCCAAAGGACAGAGATAATGATCGCTCGATATCGTTATGTTACTCGGTAGCGGTCAGTTTGTTTACGTTTTGTATCTCGTCTCGTTGGCCTTACTTTATCTAAAATAAATAAAGTAAATATTTCTTTTACTCCAAATACTTAAGCAAAAAATGTCTGGATAACTTGACAAGTTTGAGCGTATTTAAAGTCTTTAAATAATTTTATACAGAAAAAACAAAACAAATGTAAATGACTGATAAGTGGCATTTGAATTTTCAATTATTAATAAAATAAACGTACCTTAATAACTTATTGAATTTTAAAAGTTAATTATTTCTAGGTTAGTTATTTTTGGTAGGATTTTCGTTTGTGATAATGGCAACACTATGAGCTGCATATAATAATTTTTGTTTGTAATTTATATAAATTATTTTATTTATTTAGAATGCTTTAATAATTTTGGTTGTGATAAAAATTGTGTCATTTGTGGAATACAATTTAAAACTAATAAAGTAATTAGTTGTAGCGAAAACTGAACATTACTTTTTTAACGATGTAGGAAAAGGAAGCCATCTTTTCGAATGTTTATTTTTTTATTTTTTACGAACGCACGCTGCATCCATGAAGATGGATTTGCAACATTTTTTTTTGTATCAAATACCTTTATACGAAAAGATTCCTTTAAAATTTCAAGTCACAATAATTATAATGTTATTTTAGCTAAAAACCTTATGATTGTAGTAACAATGAAAATGTATTTTTGTAGCTAATAATGTTGTCGTTATGAAACTTAAAATGTGTTATTTTATTTTTTGATGATTTTTAAAATATCACATCTTGTTATAATTTATCCATAAGTATTATGTAAATAGTTATTAGAGTAACCGGTTTACATAAGATGAGCTGTATTTAATTTATTGAATTAAAAATAGAATGGAATTTTATATTTTTTGGACGTCAAATCCGGCTGTGGAAACACGCACAAAGCATAATATTTTAAGCAGTCGCATATTACGCCTACTTTCACCACCTAAGGTAATTACAGTGGTAAGTGTGGTCGCTTTATGACCAAGAGGCACCGAAAAAATACTAAATATAATCAGATTTTTTTTCTTATAGAAAAATCTTAACAAGATTCTTAGCAGCTTCAAGAAGCTTCGAAATTGTAAATTGTACCTGTTGAACGATACCTAGGCTAGCAACTTCAAATTATGTATGGGACTTGTGAATCAAAGTTACAACGTGTTAAACTTTGTGTTCTGGTAATTTTTGTTAATAATAATTTTGGGTAAAATTTATTTTAAAGTTTATATTTAAATGTGATTAAAACACATTATATGTGTGGTTATTTATTAATTATTAGTTCAGTATTACGTTTAAAACGTACTTCAATTTGTGTGAAGGAAGAAAATGTTTAACCTCGGTTGGAACAAAATCAAATGTGGTATTGCTGAGGACTCTGCAATATATAAATTCATATCTGTCAATTCATATCTCCAAAACCAGATTCCTACAAGGACAAATGGCTCTACAGCCGGATTCGATATGAACGGAAGTACTGTTAACACAAAAATTGGTCCTTAAGTCAACAATTTTTTTTTATGAATTGTACTATTGTTATTTCAAATAAAATAGCAATTATTTTTTATTATTCAATTTATAAAGGCCTTATTAACAGTTTAAGGCCAACATACCTTAAATATTCAACTAGAATCAACTTATGCGTAAGAATGTAGTATTTACTTCTATTCAGAAAGGAGACGTTCAAAAAATGTATAGAGCCTGGGATTAAAATAATTGTAAATTTGAACAGCAATCTGAGTTACATAGGTTAATAGAGCATAATTAATTAAATTTTTTGGTGTATTTAAAATAATTTTACACCCTCCCGTTTTTTTAAAAATTGAAATTGAAAATAAGAATCCTTAATGCAATATTATGATTATTGCAAATGGCAACCCCATGGTCAAATGTCAATTGAGCAACCAAAAAAATCAAAATTATTTCTACGCTGTCAATCAAACTGATCAATGACAATGACATCATGACGTTTCCCGTAATTATATTTTTTTCCACGCGTTTTGTTATTACACTAATAAGATAACAAATATTTTTCGTCATAATTACATTAAGCTGCAGTTAGAATTACAAGAGAAAAGTACTGTAACAGAATGCAATTGTTGACGTGATTGCAATATTTATACTGCTTAGAAAACGGATAATTAAAGGTAATGTGCGTTTTGTTTTTCTATTAATTTTTTTTGATTTTTACAAAAATGGTCGCTCCTAAAATTCGTGTTTAGTTAAATTCTAACAGCTTATTAAATAAGCTTTCCAATGAGGTATATCACATTGGTGTTCAAAATTCTAGCCCACTTTTGACCTCTCCTTTGTTATTTTAGGAATCCTTCCTTTAATAAAATTGTCCTTGTATGAATCTGACATTAGAGCTACAAATACACAATTAATTATTGATTGCAAAATTGTTAGTAGCGCCGCGCGCGCAGCAAATATACAGTATTAAGTATTCCTTTACACAGCATCATACTTTTATGGCAAAGCGCTTGGGATGCCATTAATTGAAACAGTTACAAACAAAACGATAGGAGTATTAATAAAATCCTGTTAAGAATTTGTCAAAAAGAAAGCAGTCAGGCGTTCCAGTGTTGGAGTTGGAACGCTAAAAGAGTTTAGAAAAAATTGGTATGGTTGGACACAATGGACACTGGAATTTTCCTAGTGCCGATCTGAAATTGTGTGCTAATTATTGTGACAGATGACACAATAAATGTTTTGAGAATTTTCACACTACTTTCCCGCCAAACGACACAGTTGTGGCACAGTACAGAAATAGCTAAGCAGTACGGAAACTAGAAAGAAATCGTTTAATCCAGAACACATACACAGACGCGCGCATCGACACTATTATGCTGGGACTCCTGTACGGGACACTACCATTCCTGCAAATGTGCGAACTGCCAAATTGTGGAATTCGCTGCCGGCATCTGTTTCCCGATAGCTATAATCTAGTGGCCTTCAAGTCAAGAGTGAATGGGTATTTACTGGGTAAGCGCGTTCCATCGTAGACTGCATCATTGCATCACATCAGGCAAGTTGTCAAGCGCAAGCCTATTTAGATTAAAAAAAATGTGCGTGTCTGTGTAAGTGTGCCGCTTTAAACGATTTCTACCTAGTTTCCGTACTACTTTAGCTGCAATTGTACTGTGGTTGTGGGTATTTTCATCTAATTATGAGAGGATTGCGTTGTCGGTTGCAGGGTCCTTAGTTGAAGTGTAACTCTGACAAGAACGCGTGACAGCTTTCTCTATCATATATATATAAATACTTTATATTAAAAAGGCGAGTTATTCTAGTTATTATGTATATAAATATTATTTGTAACGATCGTATGTGCCTTGTTATGGTGCCATCTCGTCCTGTGTTTAATAAACTTAATTACAAGACAACCTATTTTTTTTTTCATTCCATTCTTACAGACGGGTTGTGACAACACTATTTGAATGTTTTCATTTGATATGAAGCTTTTATTCTGTACGGTTACTTAAAAAAATAGATATTCTGTGCAAGTACTATCTAGTATAGTATTATTATTAGATGAAATCCTCTTGATCTTGACCTTTCAAGTAATTTGGGATCTTACTTGAATTGAGAAGACCAAATGCTTATCTGAAACAGTCCATCGCGAAATGGTTAATGAGCGGGAAATAATAAAATTTATTAAACAGGTGCAGTTCCCACCAACGCGTTTAGTACTGTTACTCCACCTCCTCCAACTGTTTTTACTCGCTCAGCCCTTTATCAGCTCTATGAATGACAAACAACAAAAAATAATTGTTTCCTTATCGTATTTTATTGACTTCTATTATTATTACTTCCATAAAAACTAAATAATAATTATTTTAATGCTCTAGACATAAAATGGTTGTAATATTCTAGTTAAAAAATCATCATATTTCATCAATGTTCCTAGCAGGTTCGAATTCTGCTCCAAAATTAATTACAATCCTTATTTCCTCCCCATTAAGTTATAATTTTCATTACCCTGGCTTAATTCATGACCTCGCTCGGCGATCTCGTTGAGCGTATAAAATAGCTCCCAGAAAGCCATGCGGTCATTAAAGAACCTCTTCTCGACCTTGAGTTCGGAGTCTATGTTCAAGAAATATTGTACGGTGCTGTTCACCGGTGGCCACGCGAATGGTGACATTCCGTTTGACGGCATAGGGTTTCTGGAAAACAGATCAGAATTTGGATAAGATTGAATGATGATGTAACCAGAAATTTATTTGATGATAAGCAAGTGATTTTCATAAGGTCAATAAACATGAAAGAAACTCAGAGAAGGTACCTAACACAGAGTTTCATGAATTGTAACGTGCACTTATTAGCCTAGTGTGTAGAGATTATGACGTATATGCATATATTCTTTCAATTCATAAAAATAGAGATGAGGAAATACCTGTGCAGTAAAAGCATTAGGAAAAAAATGCATTGAAAAGGTGGTTAGTTCATGTGGAGAGGATGGATGAAAGACGATTGACGAAAGGTATGTACACGGCGGAGGTGAGTGGAAACGCTGGGAGAGGACGCCCCAGAAGGACATTCACTGATCTCATCGGTGACGTCCTTTAAAAGGGGATAGGTGCGTAGCACTCACCATCGCCGTGCCTGTATGACCAGATGTATGCACATTTGTGCGGCTAAGGAAGTATGTTTGGATCATAGCAAGTGGCGCTTTATAGTCACTGCATACCCCCATGGGAAAAAAGCGTGATTGTATGTATGTAAGAGCATTAGGATTGCAATGGATACTCCTAAAAACAAGTTTTGAGATTTGTTCAAGCTCCATGAAAGTTGAATGTCATTTTACTCACCCGAATTTCACAAAATTAGCCCATAACGTCGTAAATGTGTCAATCATTAGCTGATCTTCAGGTGAGGGATCTATGTTCATATACGTTCGGTCAAACAAATACGCTATTTCATCCGCGTGCGTGACTCCTGGAGCATTTATATTCAGTCTAACTTTCTCAAAGTTTCTCTCTCCGTCGTATGAAAATATATATGAGTACATAGCACTCGCCTCGTCATAGTATTTTTTCATCGTTCTCACTGTAGGATATAAATAGGATAAATCTGAAAAGAATCTTATGAGCCCTTCTTTCACATCTACGCTGATAGCTTCATCTCCAATATAATATTGTCTAACAAGTTGTGCCATTCTCCTCAAATCTTCGTTTTCAAAAACAAAACTCGTACTCAAAAGGTTTTCGAACAAATTTTCTTGTGACAGTATCTCCTCAGGAGATATGGTTTCATATTTAGCGAGCCCTTCGTCTCTATTGCAACCTATTAATACTGGCATATTTCTTACATTCGGTTTTTTTATCATAAGTGGATGTTTATTGATAAACGGCTCAACATTTTCAAATTCCAGTTCGACACAGGGTTTTAGTACCAAATCTAGTTTTAGCGATGTTGCTATCACTATTTGTGGATCTACGGTTGTTAAAAAATCTACTGCCTTTTTTACATCAGTAGTAAAATACTCGAGACTGGATGCCAATTTGAGTGGTACCTCTCTATCCGGTTCCACTATCGACCCAGGACACAATGCAACACCACTCTGCATGATCACTTGATTAAATAAATTCTCCTGGCTGTATAGCAAATGAAAATCAACACATGTCCCCCCAGAGCTATTTCCAGCTATTGTTATTTTCTCATTGTTACCTCCAAATGCTTCAATATTACTTCGTATCCATTTCAAAGCTAGTTGCTGGTCTTTCAAGCCTTGGTTACCGGGGACGTCAGGAATATCGAGGCACATAAACCCATAAGGCCCTAGTCGATAGTTCATTGTTACTAGAATAATGTCTTGTTTCATCAGATACTTCGGACCGTATAGAAATCTGCCAGCGAACCCGATTGAATAGTTGCCTCCGTATATCCAGACCAGTACTGGTAAACTGTTGTCGGGAGTAGCAGTGTCAGGGACATATATGTTGAGATGGAGACAGTCCAGTGTTCCTATTACGGTTTCATTGAACTCTTCCTGTTGGGGGCATATTGCGGAGTCGTCGAATGCTTGGAAAACCTCTTCGAAATAGGGGTGAGGTGAAGACAACTGGAAACATTAAGTAGTATTAGTAGGTATAGAAAATTAGGTACCTACTGCAGTTCTACAAATTGAAAGTACATACGTAATCACTTCATCACTTCAATCCTTTTTAATGTCCCACAGCTGGGCACGTCTTCTCTCAACTATCTTACGGGTTGAGATACTGTCTAACTGCGTGGTGGCGGATGTCACATGTCCTCGAATGATTGGTACTTAAAGATGCCGGTTTCCTCACAATGTTTTCCTTCATCGATATTGAGCAACGACGATGAAATAATTCACACAAATATGTGTGGGCACTGCCGGAAATCCCGCGATCTAATATTTCTAGGTGAGGTTGATACAGCAGCGCCACCGGTGCTCAAAGCTACGATACATAAGTAAGTATTTAACTAATAGGCATTTGGTGCTTAATGCTTCCAGCAGAAAACCTAAAAGATTTTAAAAAGTGTATTTTAAAATTGACACTTCTTTATTAACTACCTACTCTTGGGAAGTCTGTTGCCTGTTTTGGGAAACGCGTATTTGTTATGCAAAAAATCGAGAAGTGACGATCAATTATTGCCGGAGACCGAAGGTGTGGCTTACAAAATAATACCCTCCCAGCCGTATTTCGGTTGCGATTGCGGCCGCCATTCTTAGCTGAATAACCAGGTACGCTGGAGATGTTATAGTACCTACTTAAACAAGAATGTGTGCAACACACGATGTCTCTATTTCACTCTCAGAAGCGCAAGGAAGTAAGGCATCTAAACGTGTGCCTCTAGGCACGGGGTTATTTGATTGTCAACTTCCCGATTGACTTCCGAGAAATGATTAAAGTCCCTAAACTCTTTTCAGCTATAGGGAAATTATGTTTAGATTATTTGAACATTTGTGTTTGTGTCGAGTCTGGGTGTAAATATTTAGGTATAAGTATAGGTATATATACAAAAGAAAAGTATTTTAAGTAGGTACCTATAGTATGTACGTTTTGACGGGCCGGTGGCGTGGTCGGCAAGATACTTGCTTTTCACGCCGCAGGTCGTGGGTTCGATTCCCACCCAAGACAAACATTTGTTTAAATATGTCTATTTGTCTTGTGTCTGGGTGTAATTATATATATTTAAGTATATATTTTTCAAAGAAAAGTATTAAATAAATAATAAAATATTATTAAATAAGTATTAGGTAAAGTAGATGACCGTGTGTGTTAATGTCCCACTATATTATTACTATTATTATTATTATACCAGTTATCTGGTTTTCATAACATAAGCTCTGCTTAGCTTGGGACCAGAAAACCAGAAATTTATTTATTTATATTAAAACGTAACTTACGCCAAAAGGATTCCTTTCGTCCACTACCCCATAGGGAATGCCCATAAACATGGTGTATTCCCCATCTGTTGCTCTAACACCTTGGATAGGTCCCACTTTAGTTTCCACGATGTGTTCGTTTTTAGACCCATACCCGTATCGGATGAAACCACAAAAAAGTACCACAAGTGTCGCCAATGCCCTCCCTGACATGTTGTTATTGTTCTACTAATAATAATCCGCCTTTTATAATATTATTAATATTTTATGTAACTAATAATCATATAAATAGGTACTAAACCATAAATAATTACCTTTGACGGAAGTCATTAACCTTTCAGCTTTTCAACCTTCAATTACCTTCAAAAGATTACATACTCTTTACTTCAACATTACTTCAATCATCCTCTTCTTTTTTTAATTATGGCCTCTACAGAAATTATTCCGCAATTTTGCCAATGTCCAGTTTGAATAAGTATACAAGCTTTTTAAAATATTAGTACCTAGTCAAAACCTATTAAAACTTCAGCGGTGTTGTACGGTCATTACATTAAAACTATCATTAATTAAGTATACAATTTTTAAGAGATTAGTAGTAAAAACACTAAAAAACTACGACGTTCTAAGATGCCATTTTCTTCACTCCGACTTCAATCACCACAAGGAAATATCAATCTGCCCTTTGTTTGTCAATAAAGATGACAATGTGTAGATAAATTACCCTTTGTTTTACCTATTGTAATTCCTACTATAGAATAATTAACACCTTTTTTACTCGGAATTAATTTTAATGATCTATAAAATTAAGAGGGGGCAGCATATTGTATTTTGGCCACCTCAAGAGCATATAACCGCTTACGCTGTTACAACTTCGAATACTATACTGAAGATCAGGCTAGTATTATTTTACTGGCCCAATGGCATGGCCGTCGGGCCGCTTGGCTTCGCTTGGCCGTCGTCGTAGCAGAGTCGGATCCCGCGCAAGACTAGAAATATTAGCCTTATCACTAGACCCAGCTGCGAACAGGTGACACCACAATTTTGCAGCAGAACCCGACCAGTATGACAAGGTCTATAGTTTTGGGACAGCTGTACCCAGAACTGAAGGTTTACCTTTGTTTTCCCTTTAGGCATACGCATAACTAAAATATGAAAATATGTTTATAAATAGTTATGTTACCTACATCTAGAAACCTGAAGATTGTAATGTGTATTTCTCTTATGGACTCCAGGAAAATATCTTCCGGTGGGTGAAAGAATTAAAATTAAGATGAGGTATGAGGCGCCATACAGTAACCTTAAAACAACACTCATAATTTTTACTTATTAGTAAATGTAGTTAGAGACCCAAGAAAGGATATAGGATAGTTTCTATGCGACTGTGCAAAATGGAGGATAATGGTTAAGTACAACAACCGACCGCGATTTGAAAGAAGACTGTAGTTCACACGGTCAAATTCGTTGCGTTATACACATCAACCCAGCGGCGTAGCGTGGGTGTCGGCCGCCCGGGGCGGAAGACAATTTTGCCGCCCTCTTATTTAGATATTTCAATTTAATGTATACTATACATTACATAACATACATTTAAATAAAAAGTTTATCTAAGTTTTACAATCATCTTTATTATACATTGATACATTTTTATAACAGGTACACTCAAGAACGCGTCAACCTATACACTTTGGACTTTGCACCATTCTTATTAACAAACGCATAAGATCGAAACTTGAACTGCGAGTGTATCATGCTCTTTTCAATCGGTCCTTTGTAGTTGCGTTAAAAATATGAAATGGTTCAAATATATTTATTATTTATTGTGAAATTTTGCCGCCCCCTAAAATGTGCCGCCCGGGGCGGGCCGCCCCTGCCGCCCCCACTATGCTACGCCACTGCATCAACCTATACCTTCCAGTATAAGCCGATCTCGCATTGTATAGAATTGCCATACAGCAAAAGGTTAGCTTATACTGGAATTTAGCCGAGTGTATGGTAAAATATCGCTTAACAAAACCGGGTATCCGAAGCTCAAAATGGATGGGAAGTCCGCAGTTATACTTATAAGTAAGAAAGTAGTGTACCTGGTGCGTAGCCTAAGGGCCATGCCAGCCCACTCATAGTCAGTACCAAGGTGGTCCGCTTCAGACTTCACCACAGACTGCACTGTCACCACAGCTACAGGTACCATAGATTCTTGGTAGGTGCCTAGAATCTAAATCCTAATGAGAGCAAGTAGACGTTACATAAATAAATGATTTCTAGAATCGTGTTATTCGAGAAAATTCTACGAAATTGAGACGTAACAGAGTTATATTATGTACCTAAGTTACAAGTACGTAGTTACGCGTTTGAGAGAAGCCATGTGGAGTCAACAGCTTTTGTAAATATTATTGGAAAACTAATAATAGGTACCTGCTCAATTAATTTTAACTAACAAGAATGATTGATGTTATAATTCCAATCTCAACCTACTAACAACTCGCTTAAGGATAGATTTATTAATCTAATTTACAAACATAAACGTTTCACAGAAGAAATAAAAATTATAAACCCTTATATTTACTTAAGGAAATTGTCCCAAGTTAGGTGTAGGAAACCACTGACCAAGCATGCCTTAAAATTCATTCGAAACATTCATCAATTCGTACTCAGCCAGCGTGTGTGGAAAAGCCTGAAAGGAATGAACTCTCGATAAAAATTGGGTAGCTTGAGTAACAGGTTTTTGGAACCTAATTAGTTCCATAGGATGAATTTAATTGCGGTGGTAATTAAATATTCCGTGTATAGTTCAAATTGGAACAAGATATTTTCAGCACATTTTGTCACAAAGAACAAAAAATGACAAAATAATTTTTCAGCAAAAAGTTTTGTCTAAAGTTCCTACTTAGATAATCTTAGTTGCAGTTTGAAGTTTGGAATATGACAGGCCTGATGGTGTAGTGGTTAGTGACCCCGACTGCTAAGTCGAAGGTTGTGGGTTCGATTCCCACCCATGCCAAATCTTTGTGTGATGTGCATGATTGTTTGTTAATTGTATTTAAGTAGTACTTATATCCATTTCTAGTACCTATAGCACAAGCAAATATTAATGCTTAATTTGGGACTAGATGCCGCTGTGTCTGTGTGAAAGAAAAATGGTATTGTACTCGAAGAACGGCAATAGGAATGCCCCCATTACGTATGAGACCAATATATAGCCGGCGAAAATTGGGTGATGTTTATTTAAACCTCTGCTGTTTGTCTTATTTGTCACCTTCTTACATATAGTTTTGGGGGCTGAGTCACCTTCGTCCGTGGGTGTACACCTTTAATTGAATCAATCAACTGGTGGTAGGTAGGCTTCGGCCGTGGTTAGTGACCACCCACCAGACAAAGCTGCACCGCCAAGCGGCCTTGCCGTGTTCCGGTGCGATGTCGGGTGACACCATGCAGAGAGGGTGGGTCCAATTGTTGCTCCTTTAAGGTTTCTAACAATATGGAGGCTCATTCCACTGCCACCTTTTCACCGATAATCATTCGTAATCACGAGTGAATTGGTATACTAGGCTGGCGCGTTCCATCGTGAACTAAATCATTGCTTACCTAGTTGTAATCAAGCGCCAGCCTATCGCAAATTAAAAAAAAGAAAAAGTTGTTTCAATGAACTCCATTATACAAAGTATGTGGGACGTTTACCTACACAGAGATCCTTAAAGCTCGAAATACAGAGAATTCCTGTAAAAGTATTTTATTTTACTTCAAAGGCGTTCTACGTACGTTGTCGTTTCCTTTGTCCCCAGGTGTCTATTTATGTATTTCTAAGCACCCCGTTTTTTCATACTGAAAGCTGCTTATGGTTTGATGAATTCGCAAGCTGATATCATTATTTTTAACCTCCGACTTATAAGTTGGTTGTTATTTAATGTAGCGTGTGTATCTGCGTACACCTTTAATTTAATTGTATTATGTATTTCTTATTTTTTTCCTTATTTACATTTAATTTATATAATTTTAATAAATTACTAGGATCATTGCTTTGTACTTTGTGCATGCTGTGTTCTCCTATAATTGAGGGAGCACAAGATCTTGATTCTTATATTTCTTTATTTCTTGAAATGTAATGTGTATTCCTTGTTGGAGAACCAAAATAAATAAATAAAATTTCCTCGTTGTCATAGCGGGCATTACCCAGAGAGGGCGAGGGGGCTAAGTCATCTGTATAGGACGTCCATTAATTACGTTAATTAATTAAGCCAGCGCAGAACGACTATTCCGCTGTGCACAGGAGAGGAAGAGTTTCCATTAGCTGATGGTCAACCTCTAGTAGTGGAGAGGCACTAGAAAAAGAAGAAGAAGAATTAAATACGTGAGGTGTTTTATGGGGTCAAGCTAAATCTTTCTAAATCTCACTTAGCGGGAAGAGCTTAGGGTTTGGCAAACATCCCGTAATTATTTTCTTAATTTAATTTATTTAATTTTATGATTGTAATTCAAAATTAAGGTAATATTCACAAATACTAGTCTTATAAATAAAATTAATAGAACAAGTTTTGTTTTTCTTTCTCAATTATCCAACACGTTTACAGCCCAAATAGAAGTTTTGAAGAATCTCGCATCAGATTAGAAGAGGGGAGAAGGAGGTCCAAAAATTCTTAAAAATGTTTCACGTACTTAATTTATGGACGTCCTCTAATACCTACGTTCGTGGAAGTGCATCTACAATTTGAATCCCCACATGTGGTCCCGGGTGGTGTCAATCAGGTGACAATGAAACTCGTGGCAGTAACCGCTCACCAGACAAAGCCGCACCACCAAGCGGCTACGTTCCGGTGCGATGTCTGGTGACACCATTTAAGAGGGTGGGTCGGAATTCAACTGCCAGCTTCTTACCGAAGCTGGCCAGCTTCTGCCAGCTTCTTCTTCTTCTTCTTACGAGTGAATTGGTATATTAAGCAAGAGCGTGCAAACGTTGCCCATATCATTGCTTGTTATCAGGACCGCGCCTGCCCGGTATACGCAATATTGAATACTACTAGCTTCCCGACTGTGGTTCCGCCCGCGTGTATGTTGGTTACAGCGCTAAACCATTAACCTCTTTTTGCGCAGTCGGATTCAACTATCCTATGTCCTACCTTGGGTCTCGAACTTTATCCATACCAAATACCATCCAAATTAGTTCAGTGTTTTGGCATGAAAGTGCGACCAACAGACAGACAGACAAAGAGACAGAGTTATTTTCGCATTAATAATATGATATAATAATAAATATTTTGGGATATTAACACACACAGTCATCTGGTCCCAAGCTAAGCAGAGCTTGTGTTATGGAAACCAGATAACTGGTATATACTATACATATAATACTTTTCTTTTGTAAATATACACTTAAAATAGATATTTACACCCAGACTCGACACAAACACAAATGTTCATCACTAATGTTAGTCTCGGGTGGGAATCGAACCCACGACCTACGGCGTGACAAGCAAGTATCTTACCAACCACACCACCATCAATATAGTAAGGATATTTGACTTTTATCGTGAACTGTGACTACAACGCGCTGTCACTAAAAAATGCCGTTCAGCCACTAGCCGGGGGCATTCCGGGACCTTCAATATCTTGTATCTATGGTAATCGTGCTATATTAAAATAACATTAAGACGCGACTCTGCATATAAATAAAAGTATTTCGTAGCGTGTAATAACCATTAAACATGGAGAACCAAAAGGGTTATTTTATGCCTTAGCCATAAACAATAATATTGTGATGTTAATATTTTAATAGATCAATTGGGTACCTATGTAGTACCTAGACAAAATAAAGAATAAGCCTTATCGTTCTCCCTTGCCTTTTACCCATTTCTATTGGGGTCGGCTCCCAGTCTAACCTGATGCGGCTAGTGGTAGCTAGCCGCATCATTATACGAGCGACTGCCATCAGACCTCGAAACCCGTAGGGAACCAGTAACCGAGATGGTTAAACCAGGTGTCAGATTATATTGGCTTCTCACTACATGTAACGATTGTCATAGATTTAGCACATCAAAAATTCGCACATTTATTTCTGACTTCACATGGTCATTAGTAATGACCTGAAAACTTTCTGGTTTCAAGAGTATAGCCTGTCTGGTTCATTAGAGCACTCACATAACTACTTTTATAATTTAGTTCCATTGTAGTTATTAGGTACTGGGCGTTACACTGCACAACAAAACTTAATACAAGCTTATGTAGTCTTATCTCATTCTACTCATCTCTAAACGATAGAGATAGATATGTAGTACTTGTAACATGTTTTCTTGTAAATGTTTCGCCAGTGGGAACTAGGGTTACGCAGGGGACTTTTAAACACCCGCCCTTCCCCTTTGTTAGTAGGTAGTTAGCCATCAACTAAATAAACAAAGCTACACCGCTTGTCGCGACGTTTCTACTGTAATTATACAAAGAGTTCTGTTCTAACTTTATCTCCGAAGTCCATCATTATGTAAAAAAAAAACAACTTCTTTTCTCCACAATTAACAGAGAAATCGGTGACCATACCTAAAAAAACATACATACCCATAGAACAAATATAATCACCCCCTTTCTTTTTCAGAAGTTGGTTAAAAACTGAACGCCCGGCGCCCCTCCACTAAACATAACTTTAATAAAGTCATATTTAGTGGAGGGAAGTTCAGTTTTTAATGTGTGTAAAACGAAATACCACATTTATTCCCTTGAATTTTGAAAAATCCTCTCTTAGTGAACTCCTAGACCTCATAAGGAACCTATGTGCCAAATTTGAGTCCCTAGACCCAACGATTTAAGCTCTGCGTCGATATGTCAGTCAGCCAGTTTCTTATTTGATAAATTTATAAAATAAAATAATAAAAGATGTCTTTGAGTTTATGAAATAAAAATTCACTTTTCAAATCTATATTCGTCTTTCCTAGAAATCGTATTTGCGTAGGTTTTGCACCTAAGTAGAACCTCTGTAACAGGGTGGTCTCTTAGCAACGCGCGTAGGTCGACACGAATATAAGCTAGGGCGGGCGGGAGCAGCCTCCAGTCGACAGCCTCCACTGAAGCAGTTATCAACTATATCACATTATTAACAGTAAGTTTTTGAACTTTATCTCTCAATGATTTCTTATACCCATAATAGGGTACCTACAAGTGGTGAAGGGTGGAAATTTGAAAAAGGAAGCCGAAGCAAAAAAGTTCTTAATTATGAAAATGATATAATTAATATTCAATACCGTAATCGATGTTTTTGACGGGCCGGTGGCGTGGTCGGTAAGATACTTGCTTTTCACGCCGCAGGTCGTGGGTTCGATTCCCACCCGAGACAAACATTAGTGAAGAACATTTCTGTTTGTGTCGAGTCTGGGTGTCAATATCTATTTTATGTATATATTTACAAAAGAAAATTATTATATGTATAGAATATACTAGTTATCTGGTTTCCATAACACAAGCTATTAGCTTGGGACCAGACGACCAAGTGTGTTAATGTCTCAGAATATTTATTTATTTATTTTATGGCGACCACCACCTTTATAATCTAAGTATTTAATTTTGATGCTATTTAAACCTTTTAGGCGACCTAATTTTAATGAAGTAAACGATATTAATCTCGTAAAGCTTTAGCTAAAAAAATTCGGGGGTTGTTAAATTTTTAATTTGGAGTTATGTTTATTCAATTACAAACTTGCGTTTGTCTGCAGCTAGCCTGTTGTTAAGCAATGATGTAAGTAGACTACAATGGAACACGCTTACTTAGTAAATACAGATTTATTCGTAACTTAAGCTATCGGGAAACTGCCTTGGTGGTGCAGTGATAAGCGTGTTGACATAATAACTCGAGGTTGAAGGTTGAGTTACCTTGGTCCGTGGGTGTGCAATTTTAATCCCCACACGTGGTCCCCGGGTGGTGCAAATCAGGTGACAAAAACTGGTGGTAGATTTCGGCCGTGGTAAGTGATCACCCACCAGACAAAGCCGCACCGCCATGCGCCAAGCGGCATGCGTGTTCCGTTGCGATGTCTGGTGACACCATGCAGAGAGGGTGGGTCCGATTGTTGCTACTATAAGGTTTCTAACCATATAGACGCTCATTCCACTGCCACCTTCTCACCGAAAATCATTCGTAATCACGAGTGAATCGGTATACTGGGCTGGCGCGTTCTATCGTAGACTTCGTTGCTTAACATTAGGCAAGGGCAAGCGCCAGCCTATCTCAGAATACAAAAAAGGTCCCGGGTCAAGCAAAAAGGCCTCTAATGTTCTTAAAGTAGTTTAGTAGCAGATTGAAGTTTGAAATTGTGCCTGATGAACGGAAATAGGCTCACCATTACGTATGGGACTTCAACATAGCCAGCGAAAAGTGGGTGATATTCACCTCTTCCTACACCTTCGGGTAATACAGGCGTGGCGCTATATTATGTTCTTTATAGCTGTTATTCATTAGACACAGACACCGTCCCTTCATAACTTTTTCGTGGAAATATTTGAGCTAAATGCGTAATAGGGAAGTTTCTTCTCACGGCTTCCGTAATGATTTATCCTGTGAATTAATCTGAAATTCCGCGTGTAGTTACCTATCATTATTTGTATTAAAACAAATTATCACGTTACCCATTCAGGGAAGCCACATTTAATTTTTGGTGAAATTTTGAAAAATCTATCTGAAATTATGATGGGACGCGCCAGCCCAATGTACCGGTTCACTCGTGATTACGAATGATTTTAGCTGAGAAGGTGGCAGTGGAATGAGGCTTTTTGTTGTTATTTTTTGCTGATAACCTAACCCAATTAGCCGGAAGGGCCTCTATTAGTTCTCCGGACTTTTTCCGTGAGCCGTCCGAGGACGGTCGAACCGATCAAGTACTGTGGCAACTGCCATGAGGGCTCCCCATGTGGGGACGAACCTCGGCTCAGGACTTTGCTGGACACTCTAGTTTTAGGGGATCGGGGCTTAGGTATATACCATTGTATATTATATATTATAATAAGATAAATTCTTTAAGTTAGTTGTGGTTGCCTGTAAGTAAGAGAGCACCTGGATAGATCGACTCACCGAAGTTTCACTTTCCTCAGTAGTCACGTTTATAATAAGGCAAATAAAATTTTAAATATACACCCCATGTCTAGATCAAAATGCAAAATAACTGTTACAAATTGGCTACTCAAATTGGACTATGCTGAGACTGAAGACATCTTAAATATTTTACATTAATATTTGGTTTAAAGTTAAAATTTTCAGCGTCACAACACAAACACACACACACACACACACACACACACACACACACACACACACACACACACACACACACACACACACACACACACACACACACACACACACACGCACGCACGCACACGCACACAAACACACACGCACGCGCGCACGCACACGCACACAAACACACACGCATGTAGCATATTTTTTCTAAAATTAATTTCTATTCCATTTTAAATTGTTTCTTTTCCTCTCAATTGCCTAGTTTATAAATAGTTTGTAATTACTGTTATTATGTAAGTGCAGCCTACATTGTGACGTTAGGGTGAGAGCCTGGAGATCTGTCACACAGGTCTCGCACCCAGTATAGACTCCAGCTCTCATAAAGGTATTTATGAATCTGCCTGTAATTTCTGTTATATTGCCTAACTGTACCTTTTTGAGAGAAATAAACATTATTATTATTATAGTTTTTTTGTATTTGTTAATTAGCTTGTATGTGTATCTCTTGTTGGTAATCCTTAAATAAATAAATAAATCAAATTTTAAGATTGTATGATCCGGAGGTGCGCGGCGCTCCCCGCTCCCCTCGGCGTGGTTGGTATTTTTTTTGTGATCTAACTAATTAGAAGCATGAACGGTCTGATTAGTCGTAATCCCCTACTTATTCGTTCTTATGTACTGCGGTTAGTGCCGGAGTGCTGCGCTGCGCCACCGCTGCTCCTAATAAATTAATTTATACGGCATATTAATAAGATTCTGTGCTAAGTATACAGGCTTGATCCGAACGTGACTTAACATACAAATTGAGAGAGTGTGACCTTGAGCTACATATTTCATATAAATCAATATAAGGTAAGCTCCAGAACACGGAATAGAAATTCTATTCCGTGCTCCAGAATGATTGTCCTGGATTTGTAGAACATACTAGGTACCTACTGTCGTCAATACGGAAAAAGTTTTCAATACTAGTATTTTCTTATAGTTACGCGAATATCACACATTGAAATAAAACTGCTTTTATAACGGATTTTATTGCGGTATATTTTAGATTTTAGATACCAACGTTTCAAAGTCTTTTTAGTCTTCATGGTCACGGGTGGACAAATCCTACTATTTAGAAACTGTCAATATGTACCTATATTACAATCAATAAATCAATTGTATGTATACAGTCACGCCTTTTTACCATGGGGGTTGGCAGAGACCTTAGAAAAAGGAACTAAAGAGAAGTGCCCTGCTCATACATGGTACTGTCGCAGCAATATGAGCAAATGCTCTCAAACCTGTTACTTAATATCTTTGTTATATGAGAACTGATATACGTAATTATTTTTTTATTTGAAAGCTGATGCTTCTCGTGTGGTCTCATTTAAATTTGATCAAGATCTGATCAGTAGTTTTTATGCTATGTCGAAAAAAGCATCATTGTTTACGTTAAACGCCTGCCGCCTGCCAAAATTATAAGAGCAATTTTCCTAAAAGCATAATTCTCTATCTATTGTACTTGTAACCAATCTTGAAGCCGGTTTTGTGTTAATGTCGCAAAAAAGATTTATTGATCCATGTACGCTGTTTTTTACTTAGATTTACGCGAATATCACACATTGAAATAAAACTCAATGTTTTTTCGTACATTAATTGTATCTATATGTAGTAAAAATATTTATTAAATTTACTAGCGGCCCGCCCCAGCTTCGCCCTGGTAGCTTCAGCCCACTCAAAAATTTACAAAAAATGTGATAAATAAAGAACCGCACAACCGATTTTGTGCAAATTTCACATAAACCATCTATTAAATAGTCCGAACAATGCCTAAACATTTGGTTTGAATAGGTAAGCTCGTTTTTCAACCGACTTCAAAAAGAAGGAGGTTCTCAATTCGACTGTATGTTTTTTTATGTTTGTTACCTAATATCTTTGTTATAC
Organism: Meganola albula; assembly: GCA_936450015.1. Taxonomy (NCBI): domain Eukaryota; kingdom Metazoa; phylum Arthropoda; class Insecta; order Lepidoptera; family Nolidae; genus Meganola; species Meganola albula. The sequence continues at coordinate 1,071,268 of OW388155.1, read as the reverse complement.
GTGAACCGATTTCTATGATTATTTTTTTGTTGGCAAGTAAATGCTTCCGTGTGGTCCCATTTAAATTTGATCAAGATCTGACCAGTAGTTATTGAGCTATGTCGAAAGAAGCGTCATTGTTTACGCTAAGCGCGCAGCCTTCCAAAATTATTAGTGCAATTGCACTAAACGCATAATTCTAGGTACCTACAATTGAAGTCGGTTTTGTGTTGTTGTTGCAAAAAGAATTATTATGAGTTATCAAATTACAACGAAAAGTGGCATTGATTTTTTTAAAAATAGATTGGGTAGTTCATAAACTTAAAGTATAGTAAATATAAATAGGTTCTATATCTGCCATAATAATAAAGTGTAAATTTGTGTGTTTCAAAGTTCTTTAGATACTTTATAGAATTTCTAATTATGCAATTAAATTTAGAAACTACATTAATAGTAGTTTACCTCAATGGAAGGTGTAAATTGCGTGTTTAAATTTAGAAATAGATACTTAGTGGAAAATTTAGGTGAATGTGTACAAAACAAAGTAGATTTTGCTTTTCGGGAGTTTTAATCCCCGACTCAAAAACAACGGGGTGTTATAAGTTTGACGTGTCTGTGTGTCTATCTGAGGAATCGTAGCTCCCGAATGGATGAACCGATTTTCATTAGGTAGTGTTATTAGCTAAAAAAACGCTGTTTTTTACTTAGATTTACGCGAATATCACACATTGAAATAAAACTATTTTATAACGGATTTTATCGCGGTTTATTTTAATTTTAGATCCCGACGTTTCAAAGTCTTTTCAGACTTCATACTACTTCATAGTCACGGGTGGACCAAATGAATATACCACCTGATTGGGACCCAGTACTAGTACCAAAACCGTAATGTTTGTAGTTAGTCAGTAATAATTGAGATTAATAATTTTGGACGTCAAATACTTCAGTCCACCCGTGACTATAAAATCTGATACTTTGAAACATCGGAATCTAAAACCTAAAATAAGCCGCGATATAATCCGCTATAAATTGTTTTATTTCAATGTATCCTGTACTTTTAAAATTACTGACAGCGTGGTCCTTGATTACCTATCTGTGGCGAAGAGTCCATACAAGCCGATTCCAATCGGCTTCCTTGATTGAAGATTTGATAGAATAGAATAGAATCTCTTTATTTGATTAAAATGGTATACTTCATTAAAATTATGTAACGCCTAAGAGTATTAAATAGCATCAATATTATAAACCTGTAGTATAAAGGTGGTGGTCGCCATAGAATCATCGCGGATGGTATTGAAGATATATTATTTTCTTATGTAAGAACTTTTTTGCTCCGGCTTCCCTTTTTCAGATTTGCATATTTCGCCACTGTTACCTACCCCTGGTGGTTAGGGACAATGAGTTAGTTATTGTTAACGTCACCGAAATCAAATAATATTAAATCATTTCTGATTATCTAAATCAAAATACTAATTAATAATAATAATGAGTTTAGTTTCACCACAATAAACAGTAAACAGGTAGGTACATTAGATTCATCAGGTATCATGTATTCGGTACATAGCTCGTGTAGACACGAGATAAATGTGGTGACCAGCACCTTTGCTAAGTAGTCGCTGGACAATGGACTACTTCTATTAAAGATGCTGGGCTCCAATTTCCCTAGTTCAAAGATTATATTCTCTGAATCAAAATGTTTATTTTTAATTATTACCATAAGCGAAGTTATTTTTGTTTACTTTCTTTAATTTCCTTTTTCAAGTCAGTTCTATTTTCTTTAGAACTCCCTAGAATTGTTTTTCTTTCCTTCGGAGTTATTTTGATATCATTCGCAGATATTAAGATGTTCTCTCAGCTGGGAATGTGGATGCTTCTGGTGGCCTGCGGAGCTGCCTTTGATGTTTACGACGAAGCAGTACCTATTGATATGGACGGAGATATCATGTATCAAGTAAGAAATAAAATAAAATAAATAAAAATATTCTATTTCCTAACACTATAATTAAAGAAATAAAAATTGAATCCCGCTAGAAGGATTGACTGCAGTGCGCGTGAAGTTTTGAAGAGGTTTTAAAACCCGGAAAAGTCCTACCTTACCTTAAGTCTCCCAAACTGGCTTCGATATGCCTTTTTTTGTATCCGCTGTGGGAATGCATTAACGCACTGAACTGAGCACCGGTTCACCGACCCCGACTGCGATACCGCTACACTGCTACGCGACCTGGAACAGGCCCGGGCGGGGGTAATACTCACTAAACCCACAGCGCTCCGTCTTTCACCTTAGCGCACATGGTCTGTCGGAACAGCGAGACATTTTCATGTGACGGCTGCGACGACGACGCATGTGCGGTCAGCATGGTCATGGGAACCACGATGTGAGACAACCGTGACCCTCCTGGAAGCTTCGATATGCCTATACCATCAGCCTATAGAGGACTAGCCTTCTAACCTTGTCTACGTAATAGGTATACGGAAAATGAATCATTCCTAGGAAACATAATATTACCGGGATAAAGAGTACCATAGATTATCAGGTTAGAAACATAAATGAATTATGCAAAACTTCATCAAACTCCGTTCTGCCGTCTTTCAGAGATTTCTACTCAGGATAGGATATTCTGAGTAGAAATCTTCTTCACATTTTTCACCTTTTCAAGTCACGAGACTATATTGAGTGTATTTTAAATTTTGAACCATTTCCGTGTTCAGGGGGATTACAATATCATCGACCCTGGGTATTTCTTGGAGCGCGAAGACCCTGTCCGAAATCTTTTCATGTACAACCTCATGAACTATCTTGCTGACAAGGAGGAGCCTCCATTCAACAGGTACTATCTGATTAATCTACATTCCAATTCCAATACCTTGGTGCCTATGCATCTTCACACAAAATTTAGATTATTACACAAGTTTCCTCAACTGTGTTTCTCTGCCTTCTCCAATGCACACCACAAAATCTTTGCTAAAGAAATAAATAATTTGAAGATGTCTCTATTTCGGTTTCTATATGGGATCTAAGAAACTGCAGCAGTCACAAGTAGCCTTGGTTTGTCTCATAAAACATCAAAACCCTCAAGAGTGGAGCCATTGATTGCTTTGAGGTTTCTCCTATAGCCAAAAAACAATTGAAACTCTTCTGAAACCTTGTGACCTCTGAACAGAGTTTCCTCTAACTAAAAATATCATCATCTGGTTGTTCATTCTGGATTGTAGTTTCTTAACATACGCAACTCAGCATGATTCGCGGTGAGTCTCATCCAGCATCTATAATAATAATAATAATAATAATACGCTATGGTGGACGCCCCTGCTCAAAATACCGAATTACTCGTGATTACGAAAGATTTTTGGTAAGAAAGTCGCAGTTAAATAAGGCTCCTGGGTTGGAAACTATAGGAACACCAATTCCTACCCACCTTTTATATGGTGGAACACTTTGTCTGGGTAGTGGTCACGAACTATGGTCGAAATTATCACCGCCACTCGGGGACCACTTATGATTCAGATTGAAGGTACACTTCCACGAACTGTTACATTCCCGGAATGTTACCATATATGCTGCTAAGAGTCGCCTAGTCAGCGACTGTGCATCTAGTCTAAGTAATCCATCATTCTTAGTTCAGTTCAGGTCGGATCGTCAATTAACTCAGACACGTACCAAATCTTCTAAATTTCAATTACAATACCACAGATAATATAGTACTAGACAATACCACAGATAATATAATACTAACAATACTTTATTGCGTTCCACAATGTTAATTAAATATGGTGTTCAGTATAACAATTTTAGGTATCAATTGTGGACCCTGTCGGGCACAGCAATATGTAGGAGAGAGGAGGAAAGTCGCATAAAATAATAGTTGTGTAGTTAATTTCCTTATGCAAGATTGTGCGTATGAGTAGATAGTGTAATATTCTTCAGTTAGTTAAATATTCCTTTTTTAAAAAGAGATTTGGTGTTTCCATATAGAACGAAGGTGACTCAACCAGCAACGATTATATTTAATTCGTCATTTCCAGAGCTAAACTACCTCTTTTAGTTGATCACCCAGCCGCTCTACCCAATTCAGGCAACGAGTTGGATATCAAGCTTCCAATAACTAAGAGAAATTCAGAACCCCTCAACAACCCTTTAACTGGCAAACCAGTTGTAAGCAAACAGCCTATGCCTATAGGGAAGGCCAAGAAGGGGAGGACTGTTGGTAAGTTACTGACGAATGCAAGTAGAATGGGCATTAAAATACATTTCTACTTTCGACAAAAAAGAGAGGAGTTATGTGTGGAAAGCAGCGGTGGCTCAGCGGCACCAGCCTCGCAATAGAAATTTAAGGTCGCGGGTTCGATCGCCGCTGCTCAAAATAGGTGAAGGAAAACATGGTCAGGAAACCGGTATGTCTAAGAAGTAATCATTCGAGGACGTGTGACATCCACCAACTCGCACTTGGCCAGCGTGTGGGGATTAAGGCCTAAACTCTCTCAACTTGTGTGATAATTGAGAGAAGACCCGTGCCCAGTAGTGGAACATTAAAAAGGGTTGTAGTGATGTGTGGATGTTGGAGGATCGGGTGGTAGTGATCCTTCAGTGTAAAGGGAAGATTTTCCGTTCAGGCGGAGTGATCCGCCGGGCATCACACCTCGCATGCGCTAAAACATACAGGGCCCCTAGACAAATTACACAGCGAAGTGATAAAACCACGAAAGATAAACAAAAAAATTATTGAACACTAGTTTTCCATCCTCGGCTCCGCCCACGGATGTCGGTTATCGCGCTAAACCATTAATCTCTTTTTTCGCAGTCGGATAACACTATCCTTTCCCGGGTCTCGAACTATCTCCATACAAAATTAGTTCAGTAGTGTAGGAGTATAGCATAATTTTGAAATCGGCAAACCCCCATAGGCATATCCATAAATCTATAGGGGTTTCTTTAAAAAGACTCTTAGACCATACTTATTGTAAGTTTTTCATTCAATATTCAAAAAGTAATACAATTTACATTTCGAATTCTGTTCATCGCATTGAGTTATCAACATGGTATTGTGTCAAAATAAAGAGTAATTTAAATCAAAAGCACGAAAGAGTATTGATATCAACTTCGAAAAAAATCGCACTCAGAATAATTTTTCAGGCTTCGCCCGCATAGTATTAGGTTAAAAGTAAAAAAAAGAGGAAAAAAAAACACGTGTGTGAAAGTGAATCGGACCACAGACTAAACAGTTCATGAATATTTAATTTTTTCAAGAAAACTCATTTTACATCCCCACTGGGGGTAGTTTTGGAAAAATAAAAAACACGTGTTTCATGATAACATTGGTATTAGCCTTCGAAATGTCACGTGACAGCTCTTATGTCAATCCCATACATTTTGTTCTATTCGAACTTTCGTTACGCTTCACAATGTAATTTGTTTGCTCTCTGTATTTCATATTGAAATTCAGTAGTCTGCCTACTATAGTCATATAAATTTATATTATCGTGTTTCCTTCCTTCCTGCTTGGATAAAAATAACTACTATTAGGGTTCCGTACCTCAACAGGTTAATCCGGAACCTATAACACGGGTCAACATGAAATTTGACTTTGATTGCAAAGCATTTTTCGGTAGTTTAGGTCGTAATAAGACGGAAAAAAAATATATGGCATGAAAAACTTTGCTTTTGTGCTTAGAAGACTGATTGAACGAAATTTTTAAAAATCTCGGATTTTAATTTTTGATTGAAAATAAAACTATTGAAATAAAAATGTTTATTATTTTTATTAAGTTTTACTATCAAATTAGCTTACAGAAAAGTGGAAAATAACTTAAAAGTGCACACTTTTACTTTTTCTTTTATGGTCATAGCTACTTTCTCTTAATAAACCCCAAATATAGTCGCCCATCATGTTTTCATTGTATTGGCCTTGATAGCGTTGTTCAAAATTCATGATGTCCTGATGGAAACGTTCTCCTTGCTCTTCGGAATAGGCTCCCATATTGTTTTTAAATTTATCCAAATGAGCATGCAGCATATGAACTTTTAATGACATCCTGCAGCCCATGGCCTTATTTGTAAGCATATCCTCAACCAACTTTTCGTAGTTTTCAGCTTTATTATTTCCTAAAAATCCAGAAACTACTGCTTTAAAACTGTTCCAACTTGGTTTTTGAGTACGATTCAGCAACGTTGGAAATTTTTCATCGGCGAAAATCTGTCTTATTTGCGGACCAACAAAACCCCCAGCTTTAACCTTTTTTAACCGAAAAAAGGTATTTTATTTTCGTTTTTGTGCATAACTAACTGGAAAATAATAGCATAAACTTTAGGACAAAGAACGAAAATTTTTTTGTAGAGTCGTGTAATTTATCACTCCATCTGTCTGTCTTTTCGTCTATCAGAGACGATTTACTTCGAAACTACTGCACTGATTGAGTTGAAAGGTACACTTATTATGTTTATAGAGACGTGGTACCTACCTACCTACTTGAGTAAAAAAATCACTTTAACCCTTTTTAATGTTTTTTTTTTTTTTTTTTTTTTAACTTAAAATAGGCTTGCGCTTGACCACAACTTGCCTGATGTGAAGCAATGATGCAGTCTACGATGGAACGCGCTTACCCAGTAAATACCGATTCACTCGTGACTTGAAGACCGGCAGATTGTAGCTATCGGGAAACATAGATGCCGGCAGCGAGTTCCACAATTTGGCAGTTCGCACGATGAAAGTGGAGGCAAAGCGCTTTGTGCGTACCCGTGGAATTTCCACCATATAACGGTGGCGCATAGCCGTACCTCTACTTGTTCGATGGAAGAACGGGGATGGGGGAATAAGATTGTGTAATTCCAACGCACACTCTCCAAAGTGTATCCGGTAAAAGACCGAAAGACTAGCAACTATGCGGCGATGCTCGAGGCTTTGCAATTTAGCCTTGACGAATGAAATGTTATGTTTTAATGTTCCATGGTCCCGGCCACGGTGCTGGGCACGGGTCTTCTCTCATCTATCTTACGATTTGAGAGAGTTTAGGCCTTACAGCTTGTCAAATCTAAGACGTACCGTTTGACAGTTCTAAACGTAGTACATTTAGAATTTTTTTTTTTGTATGAAAATTGTTTATGTTATGTTAAAATAAAATTACCTTCATAATTCAATTATTTTGCAGGAAATCTAATAAAAATAGTGTGAATTACGCCTCTAAAAAGCTAATTTAATACAAAACAGTGAAACGTCACAAGGTACTTCTTAGATTTGTTCAATTATAGTCCAAACACGCTGGCCCAGTGCGGGTTGGTAGATATCACATGTCCTCCAATGTTCACGATGTTTTTCTTCACCGATATTGAGCTACGGCGATAAAACAATTCACACAAAGATGCATGAGCACTACCGGGGATCGAACCCGTGACCTTTTAGTTCAAAGGCGAGGCTAATACCGCTGCGCCACTGTTGCACCGCTGCAAAACAAAAAAGACGGGTTGCACTCCGGGAGTGCCGGCAGAAGTGAAAACTTGATTATTAACGTTGAGCATAGCTGTCTACTCTCCATCCGTCTTACGCTTTTTCGATCAGGTCACGTGTCCTGACGCGAGTTTAAGATTTTATACCCATTACAGAAAAAGTGCTCAACGCCGCTAAAGAAGTTTTCACTTCAATAAATGAATATTTAATATATCACGTCCCTTCTCGCGTAACGAATTCACATAAGTGAACCAAATTTCAACTCAATCGGTTCAGTAGTTTCAGGAAAACCGGCTGTGACAGACGGCCAGTCAGTTACGTACGGGACTACTGTCTACCTACCAGTTACTCAAAGCTACCTGCCAGCTTTCTTAGTGGTAAACACCAAAAAGAACGTGACAGAACCCACTCCGTGCAAGTTTCACTCGCTCTTGACCGATTTTTTTTCCATTGCAGGGTCCCATGTCATCTGCTACTTCAAATTATGTGCAATCAGAGCTCCTCACGTGTAACTTAAGGAGCGATATTGAAATTCAAATCAATAAAATGACAATGTACCGAGTTGCAACTGTATTCTGGATTTATATTGTGTGGTCCTGTGAATATTATTTTTAACCATTTTTAATCAATATTTAAATAAGTTAGCATACTTGAAGGTTTATGATTACAATAAATCATATCTTTGATTAAATGAAGTTTATTTTCCTAAGACCCTACAGCAAAAGTATTTTTTTTATCATCGCCCTTTTCATGCTCAAAACAAATTTAGCTCAAAAGCTATTTTCTGACCAACGAATTCTTAGTCATTGGCCTGCGTAATGAACAAAGAGTATTTATTCACTACGTTTTAGTAATGAATGCTCCTTGTCAGTAGTGGCAGGGAAAGGAGGATGATGTAATTTTGATGTTTTTGACGTTAGTTAAAAAAAAGTGATGTTCGTTTTGAAGATATCGATAACGTTTTCATATTTTAATGAGATTTTTATTTTTCACATAAATCCATGAAAATTACTGAATTATATTATTGACCTCCCCATATTAAAGTCTTCTTTTAGTTTGTCGTAGATGGGTTTAATTATGTTGTGTTGCGTTATCGAAAACTTCTACATAGAAGTAATAACTAGCTTCTAATAATTGTATTTTGATTAGACAAAACTAGACATTTGATTTTATTTTGAATGCCAGCTAACACCTACAGAATTATAATAAAATAAAACGCACCCAGTGTTAGAATTGTGTCTAGAACAAATTATTGAAGACAAATATTTCATTTATCCTAGATGTATATTTTATCCCTTTCCATTGAAGTCAGCCAGAAATAAACAGAAAATTTAAGAGTTGTCCTTCACATGTAGATCGTCTGAAACAAGGTAACATTTATTGTCTTTAATGATTAATTGTCCTACAGAAAATATTCTAGGCTAATTCTAATGAATTGGTCATAGTTAAGGTGTCAACATACTAGCTTACAGGAGTAGCAGAAGCGGAAATGCGGTGGTGGGTTAAGTCGCATAAAAAATCAAAGAGGCATTATGTCAGCGCTTTTAGAAATATGTCATGCAGAATAGTCTGAAATATTATCGATAGTTTATATTGATCAGCTAACATCCCTATGAATTTTTCTAAATTGTAAAAAGAATGGCAAGATTGTCAGTGTCACTGTCAGTTTCACATTGCCACAGTGCACTGGTTGTTATGTTCGTGTTAAAATTTATTTAATAATTAATTAATTAATGGATGGATAAAGTCAGTGTGATTTTAACTTAATAAATGATTGCCTAGGATTAGCTAACTGTATTAAGATTTAGGGTACTTTTCGTTTTTAAATGCATTTCAGTATTTATTTAATTTTGGTTAGGTTATAATGTCTTTTCCGGCGGAAAATTTAATGGATAACCACGAAAAGCCGCGTAGCCGGTACACCCAGGGCGTCACAATACGACAAGCGTATGATGAAGGTAAGTTCCATTCAGAACTTTTAAAGTAACATGTATTTTGTTTAAATACTTTTAGTTTCTTTATTTCTTAACAATACCAAGTAAAATGACGTGGTTTAATAAGTGATTGATTTCTTCCATTAGCAAGTAAAAAGCCTACAAGTGTCCTTAACATATGTACTGGGTATATTGTAGGAGAATCTATAAAATCAATGTAATACACACTGTGTCTGTCTGGTCGGTTCAACCATCTTCGGACAGCTCACCGAAAAAACAACCTGTAAACCAATAAAGGCCCTTCCGGCTAATTAGGTAAGAACAAAACTGTGTCTGTCTGTCTGCAAAACTATTGAAAGAGTTTTCATTCAGCATCCACCAGATAAGAGTTGTGAGGCAAGCTTGTGTGTATAATTGTCTTCTGCTATCCATGCCACGTTGGGACAGGTTGCGAGTAAATTTTAATAGTCAATTTATACCTCAATACTGTTTAATTTTGAAATTAACTTTTACTATTATAAATTGGTAACATTTTTATACGTAACTAACTTTCTAATGGCGGCTTCACTCTCCTGATCTATAACCTTTTAAACGCCAATGACGTCTGTACCTGATAAGAAACAGGTTATAGAAAAATACAAAATAAACAAATTATATAATAACTTTTACCTGTTTTATTGGTACATCTTAGAACTGACTTTTTCCGGGATTGGTGTATAGAGCACGGAGATGCCGTTATGGCGTAGCTTTCAAAAGGTTAACAGTTTAAGGATTTTTCAAATTGGACCAGTAGTCACTAAGATTAGCACTTTGAACTAAATGAAACACACATTGAAATAAAACTACTTTACAACAGATTTTATCGTAGTTTATTTTAGATTTTAGAACCCGACGTTTCAGTTTTTTCATACTTCATGGTTACAGGTGGACTGAGGTATTTGACGTCCAAAACAGAGACTTTGAAACGTCAGGATCTAGAATTTAAAATAAACTGTAATAAAATCCTATGAAGTCATTATATTTCAACAAATTAAACTCTTGAGGTTTATCATACTAATAAAAATAAGAATGTATGGATGTTTGTTACTCTGTCATGCAAAAACTAATCGATGGAATTGGATGAAATATAGCACAGAGATAGATTATTGTCTGGATTAACACATAGGCTAGTTTTTATCCCAACAACAACACGGGCGAAGCCGTGGGCGAAAACTAGTTGGTAATAATAATAATTGGGATACACAAAGTCATCCAATCCCATAAACAGAGCTTGTATTATGGAAACCAGATAACTGATAATATACTACATAAAGTACTTTTCTTTTGTAAATACATACTTAAATACATTTAGATAATTACACTCAGACTCAAGACAAACAAGTAAAATTCCTAGTAATTTCGTGAATATCGAATTATCAAATCAACCTACGACTTTACGCACAATTATGTCCAAATTTATTCAGATTATATTTAAGAGCAACATACTTCCATACATCCTTACAAACTGACTTTTACAAAATAGTAGAATTTGTTGTAAAATATTTGTAGGAACCTATACCCTAACGTGATAGGAAGGTGCTTTTCAATGACTGTTTTATATATTTTAACGTTAAACTGTGTATATACTGACAGCAAAACGTGGCCATCTTTTTTTTAATCTTTAACATGAAGTGTGCTCCCAATGGTGTCGGCCCCATTCGTCGTTTTTCAGTAAATAACCGAACTTGACCTTAAACTTGCTGATTTTCCTTTTTTGGCTTTTATGATCAGTTTTTGTTATACAGCAAATATATACGCTTTCACTTTCTCCTTTCAATTCTTTGGTATTGAATGTTAACAATAATAATACATTTAGGTGTCTCTAGTAGACAAATGTCGAGAAAAATTGGCGGATGTAATTAAAAGAAATATGTCGAAAATAACAGAAATCGCCCCTTTTTTTTCGACAAATGTCTCTTAGAGATAAATGTCTGAAGCACGAGAGTCGAGGCCCTGACCACCCTGCCAGCTTTTACTGTTTGTAATCACCAACATTTAATACAATATTTGAGTTAACAGTTATGTAGTTGGTAGCGGTAGAGCGGCGGCGTCGTAGTACGCGCCTCGCCTTAGAAATATAAAGTCGCGGGTTCCATTCCATTTTTTCAAATCGGACCAATAGTTTCTGAAATAAGCACCTTCTACCAAACAAATTATCAAACTCTTCAGCTTTATAAATTAGAAAGTAAGTACCACATTCTCAAACAATCTAAAATTCGGACTAAATATTAAATTTATCTTGTCGACAATCCAGTCAAAACTTCATCGAAATTATTTAGCCGTTTTTAATCCCCAGCAGTGAGATCAAAAGTAGTCTATAGCCTTCCTAAATAAATAGGCTATCCAACAGTGCATGAATTATTCAAATCGGACCTCGGTCCCTGAGATTAGCGCGTTCAAACAAACAAACTCTCATATAATATTAGTAAAGATTGTAGTTACTTATTAAGTAAGTAACTTCGAATATTCATACCTTTATCAAATAATTGAATATTAGTATGATTTATTATCAGTAAATACTATTTTGCAGTCAAGCAATCCAATCTCTCTTTGTGTCATTGAAGGTCTGGATGTACTATGCGTTTCAAATTAGAATAGGATTGGAAATCCGCCATCTTGGACCGGAATGCGCAACAACTTCACATTTTTTAGTACAGTTAGCAAAAATATTTCTTCGATATAATAATCACATCTAGATGAAAATAAAATAAAAATGCGTATATCTTACTGCCGTTCGACTAAAATTGGACATTTGCAGTAGAATATTTAGGTACGAACACATTTTATTAACTTCCGACGCCAAAAAGCGGTGTTACAAGTTAAAACGTGTGTTTTTATGCGTGTAAAAGAATTTGTGTACTAGTTTGTGGCATCCTAGCGCGTAAATTTACTTAGTTAGGTAGCTACATTGTAACTACATACCTGAGTAAAGGTTTTACATAAATCAGTTTTCCATACATTTCAAAATAATATTATTGTCTGTAGTTTGACATTTTGTGCTGGCGCTACTTTTGCATGGTTTTTGGTATGAAAATAGCCGCGAGTCCAGTCCTATTCTTATTTGAAACGCATAGTAACTACCTTTAGTCAATTGATTTTGTACCAAATCTTCATTCAATTCAAAGGTACTTGTCCAATCAATATATTGATGGATGTTTCTGTATGTCTGGCAATCAATTGAGTTTGTTTAACGGTTGTTCATCTTTGCTAATTTAAAGTAACACCAACAGCTATAGGTGCAAGTTGTGTTGTGGCTGTGAGCGATGTGGTTTTTTGTGTTACTTTGTGAGTTCTATTTCTATTAAGAATTTTTGCAGTTTATTTTTGTATTCTGCGATAGGCTGGCGCTTGCGATTGGTGATTCATTCGTGATTACGAATGATTATCGGTGAGAAGGTGGCAGTGGAATGAGCCTTAATTCCGACCCACTCTCTTTGCATGGTGTCACCAGATATCGCACCGGAATACGGCAAGGCAGCTTGCCGGTGCGGCATTGTCTGGAGGGTGGTTACTAACCACGGCCGAAGCCTACCATCAGTTGATTGTCACCTGATTTGCACCACCCGGGGACGAAGGACTCAGCCCCCAAAACAGCAGTCTGTTTGCCTTTAGTAAGCCTTCACCCAGGTTCTCTACAGGGTACCTATTTTCAGAAGCCTTGTACACAAGCTGCTTGCTATCCCTCTATATATTCATTTTGTATCTTAGTACAAAACATGAAAAAGATGCTTCCAAACGCTGCTGGAGCATTGAAATCAGATTTTTTTGCTATAATTTTAAATTTGGCTAATAGGGCATATTGGTATTATTGGAATAGATTTGCGTCACTATTAGGTACGTGTTTCCATAACATAATAGTGTGAATTTGTGATGAAATGCTGGCTTAACTATTTTGGTACACTTACCAACAAAAGTCAAGCAAATCAGTAATTAAAGGCAAAATGTTACTTATGTAATGATTTTCCGTGAACTTAAATCGCGTAAATATGAATGATAAAATCTTGTTTACTTATTATTGTAAGCGACTCCAGCTTCTTGTACACACGGCTAAACATGAAGCTATACATTTCCAGTATAAGCTGACCTCTCGTTTTACGGAAATGCGAGATCAGCTTATACTGGAAATGTATGGCTTCATGTGTAACCGTCTGTACCTAATGGTGATATACTACGGCAAAGCAATAATCCTTCATAAATCTTTGTGTTAAATTGGAAGAAAATCCTGTCACTATTAAAAATATGAGTCTAAAAACAGTAAATAATCAGAATTTTGTGTAATCGTATCTCACAAAAGTTGTAATAGGGCTGTGGCGGCTTGTAGATGTAATGTCAGGACCAGTTTACCCAATGAGCAGCCCCGGCCCGGCGGCTGCTACAAAAATTTAAAAATAGAAACTTAAATTCAACACTTGTGTACCCGTCTGTACTATACCATGCTAATATTGCATAGTTTTGATTCCGCTATAATCAGCAAAATATTGTTTCTTACTATTCACGTTTAGTTTAAATATTAAACGTTTATTCAGTAGTAACTGCTATTGGCAATTAATATTGGTTTAAATTAACTTTGAAGTAATTATTAGGTGTTTCATTAACAAAGTTATTAAAGTATCTAAGTTTGATAAGTTAATTAAAACATTATTTTTTATTTTTATTGTGTAATTATTAAAGGGAATGCCATAAGTGTGTTGAGTAATTTTTCAAAAGTCTGTATGATAACGTGTACAGGAAAAAACCACTATCAATACATATTTGTTTAAAATGTGTTCGTTACTAAGTGTGATATCATTTGCTATAGGTGTGTATATTTATATTAATTGACCTAACCGTTATACAATTCGAAATAAAATGCAATGAAAATATTTTCTATTTTTTTGAGACGCGAGTCTACATAAAAATAGTCCAATTTCTTTTCCCTACCGTGCAGTGAATGACTGGCAACAACTGAGAAACACTGACAAAAACCTCAGTAGGCTTTTTTTCTTTTTTAAATGAAGTACTTATATTTATTACATTTTGTTTGTTTATTGTGTTGAATTAGAGCGACTTAATTCCAATCCAATTCAATTCCAATGAAACATCTTTTTATTTTCTTGAGACATGCGTCTCCATAAACATTGTACAATTTATTTTCCTACCGTGCTGTTAATGACTGACTGATTCGCTTAGTTCAGTACTCAGCAAATCTATGCCAAGCCTGCGGTTATTATAAAAAAACAATTATGGTAGAAAGATAATTTTTTACTACAGAGCGCTTCAATTTCATTTGGGACAAAAGGCATTGTGTCGTATGCTAAGGCGGTGCAATACAAAGACGAATAGACTTTGTCATACATCCGCATTAACAGGTGATTTGCAAAGCGCCTAAAGCCTAGCGAGTCACTAGGCTTGTCAAGTCGCGAAACGCAACGAAAGCTAACGCTTAGCGCCTTCACTAGGCGCCTAACAAGTTTCGACGTGAGCTGTGTGGTTGGTTGCGAACAGTCTGGAGGCTATAAGCGCTTGGAAAGTCACCTCTGTGTTCGGAAGTAGACCAACGGCCGACTTACGAAGTACCTATACATGCTTACTAACAAGTTTTTCTTATTTTGTAGGTGGCCTAAGAGCGGGAGTGTCTCGGATCGCTCGCCTAACGTATGGCGTACTATCCCGTCGCAAGGCCGCGGAAGAAGGCGTCGCTCGCTTAGCGCGCGTGCTATCCGCACTAGATCTAACTGCGCTAGGCGTGGGCAGTACGCTAGGTGTAGGAGTGTATGTGCTAGCTGGTGACGTAGCGAAGACTTACGCTGGACCTGCGGTGGTGTTGTCTTTCTTGTTTGCTGCTGTGGCTAGCGTTTTTGCTGGTAAGTACTCATAGTATTGGTGAAATACCTATTAGGTGTCTTATGAGAGGGAGCGCAGCGGATCGCTTGCCTAGCGTATACTGTCTCGAGGTAATTGTGAATTATGGTGAATTTATGTAACTTATTTATCACGAGAAGAACGTACCTATATTTGAATAACTGTGGTCAGGTCCTAGACATAACAGGATAGTAAAATAACTTCTAGTGGACTCAAATTTAATGTGGACTTCTATCATCTAATCTAATCGGTCTTTCAGTAGTCCAGTAGTTAAACTATTTTTCATTGGCACGACCACAACAAAAGGCGCGTTTTAGTACCTAATATCTTTCGTATGTTCCAGGGCTATGTTACGCCGAGTTCGGTGCTAGAGTACCGAAGGCTGGCTCCGCGTATGTCTACAGCTACGTATGTGTAGGAGAGTTCATAGCGTTCATTATAGGATGGAATCTTATACTGGAATATATTATAGGTAAGTTTAAATTTTATGCTTAAATTCGTGCGGGATCCATGACAGTTTGACTTTGTTTTGAAATTAAATGGTATGCTCAATGAGGTGAAGTAACAATTTCTGCAATTTGCCAGCTAGTTTCAATTTCACTTGCAATTTATTACCTATGCTTCACGTGGTGTCGGCAGCTGCTATTTGCAGCCTGCTTATAAGTAGCACTTTAGGCATACCAAATTTTAGGCACACTGCCGCCCAATATTTATGATCTTAGCTTTTTACTTTTAGCGTTGACTGTACTTTATTTAGTACATTTTAAAACTAACAAAGTATTAGAAAGTAAGTTTTGCTTTGAGATCGGCACCGTAGTAAGATGCTACTAATATTATAAACGCGTGTAAGTTTTTTACATTTCATACAAAAACTTTTGAACGGAATTCGATGAAATTTGGCACAGAGATAGATTATGTTCTGGATTAACACACACAGGCTACTTCTTATCCCATTTAGTACCACGCGAAGGAAGCTGTGGGCGGAAGCTAGTGACATAATATAACATAATGGTTTGTTACAGGTGCGGCGTCTGTCGTAAAAGCGCTGAGTGAATACCTGGACTCTCTCCTGGACAAGGCGATATCATCATACCTGTCTGCTGTGATGCCACTCGACTCCCCGCACCTTGCTGACTACCCTGATGTATTCGCGTTCTCAGTTATCATGCTGTTTTCTGGTAACTATTAACTCATCATCATCATTTCCTTTGCTTTTTTCCCGTTTCTATTGGGGTCGGCTCCCAGTCTAACCTGATGCGACTAGCTACCAAAATTATACGAGCGACTGCCATCAGACCTCGAAACCCGTAGGAAACCAGTAGCCAAGATGTCAGATTATATTGGCATCTGGCTACATCTCCGAGACATGGAGGGTAGTCCCTCAACCAACCAGACACCGAATCAAATCTTTTTTGTTAAATAAATAAATAAATAAATATTGTCCGGACGGGTAGTTTGGTAACTACCCATTTTTATTCTGCGATAGGCTGGCGCTTGACTAACACTTGCCTGATGTTAAGTAATGATGTAGTCTACGATGTAACGCGCCAACCTAGTATACCGATTCACTCGTGATTATGAACGATTATCGGTGAGAAGGTGGCAGTGGAATAAACCTCCATATGGGGTTAGAAACCTCAAAGGAGCAACAATTCCGACCCACCCTTTCTTTATGGTCTCACCAGACATCGCACCGGAACACGGCAGGGCAAGCTACTTAGGTAAATTTACGTGCTAGGATACCACAAATTTGTACACAAATTCATATACCTACACGGATAAAAACACAGGTTTTAACTTATAACTCCGATTTTTGTCGACGGAAGTTAATAAAATTTGTTAGTACCTAAATATTTGACTCTAAATATTCAATGTTACTCGAACGGCAATAAGATATAATATGCATTTTTTTTTTTTCGTCTAGATGTGATTATTATATCACACTAGCAAACCCGGCGAACTCCGTTTCGCCACCAGATGGCTTCGTTTTATGTAACATTTTCCCGCTTTTCAGTTGAAATTTTTCCTGAATTTTCTTTGCTATAAACCTCACGGAGCCCGAGACATTTCCAACGAATGCAAAACCGTGGAAATCGGTTCGTGCGTTCTGGAGTTATAGCGTCAGGAAGGAAAACCCGACTTATTTTTATATAGAAGAATACATTTTTGCTCACTGTACTAAAAAATGTGAAGTTGTTGCGCATTCCAGTCCAAGATGGCGGATTTCCAATCCTAGTCTTATTTGAATCGCATAGTAAATCAAATCAAATTAACCCGTACGAAGTTGGTTTTTAGCTGACAAAAAAGTATAAAATACAAGTACATGGGGGTTATCAAATTTTTAAGTAAGATTTTTATTGCAGTTGCTCTGGCTTTTGGTGCGAAGGAGTCTACCAGGTTCAACAATTTCTGTACGGGTGTTAACTTGTGCGTCGTACTGTTTGTGATTATATCTGGATCCTTTAAAGGTAACATTGAGAATTCTGTTTTTATGATTTAACTTAATAGTGCGACGACCTTCAGTGTCATAGCTGCCCCATGGACTGAGACCCAGCGGCCCCCAGGCCTTCGGTAATGTATAAAAGGTGTAAGTTTCTCAATGTATGTCCCCAACACAGGTATGAACGAACCCCCTCTATGAAACTTGGGTCGCGGTGGCTTTCGTAGGTATCAGGTAATAAAGGTGTGTAAAATTGTGTGTTAAATTTGGTAAAGTATAAAACTCAGTTTTTACATATTTTACATATAATAATCCTAGAAGGTCACCTTGCCGAAAGCCAGACACTTCGTACGGTAGCAACAGCTTTTATACTTTACCGAAGGCCTGGGGGCCGCTGGCTCTTGCTCTACCAGCGAACTTCGTACCACGTATATCTGACCTTTCTTAAAATGATTGAATTACTAAAACAACTATTAAAAAATAAGGGTTGGTGATAGAAGGGTGAAAATTTGGTGTAGGCAGAGGTGTATATCACTCAATTTTCACTGGCTATGCTTAGGTCTACTATGTAATTGCCATTCATCGGACAAATTTCAAACTTAGAGCTGCAACTAAGATTCTCTAAGTTTATTAGAAATGCCTTCTTGCTCGGCCCGGAACCTCGCGGTGATCAAACGAACGCGCTTAACGCTGCATCACCAATGTACTTAGATTTCGTTCTGAGCAAAAGAGTAAATTTTTATGGTGATTTTTAACCGACTTCATTACAATTAATTTTGTTTTATAGCCGACACTAAGAACTGGCGTATCCCTGAAGAGGAGGTACCGAAAGGCGGCAAGTACTATGGTACGGGCGGATTCGCGCCGTACGGACTGTCCGGGATCATCCGCGGCGCCGCCGTCTGCTTCTATGGTTTCATTGGTATGTAATTACCCACGTATTCATAAGTATCTTATAAGCTCAATAGGTATAGCTAAAATGGGTTTATAATTCGTTTGTCTTTGTTTGTCATCTTGACATTTATACTAGTAAGAAAGAGACAAAGTCCATTTTAACTAAAGAGTCTTAAAGGATTTTTATGAATAACACCGTAAGTGTTTACTTTTTTCGAAAGAGGTTTTAACACGGGAGGTGTTATACACAACTTCTAGTACTAAATTGTTTCTGCCAGTTTGGGGGGGGGGGGGGGGGAAGGTAACCATGTACATACAGCACAATTGAATGTTGAAACGTCTTTACAAACGCACACGTAAATATAAGAAACACAAACACGAAACATGAACAGTTTATGCATAAAATAGGCCCCCTTATTTTAAAATTATTATGAACTGTCTGACATTGCGATCTTCATAGTATTGTCTTAGATTTACGCGAATATCACACATTGAAATAAAACTACTTTTTAACGGATTTTATCACGGTTTATTTTAGATCCCGACGTTTTTTTTCCCCGTCCACCCGTGAACTCATGTTCACGGGTTCAGACTTCATAGTCTGAAAAGACTGGAACATTTGATTTCATTGCGATCTTCGTTTCTCCTAACAGTCGATCTGACTAATATCAATATTTATACGATATTTATATCACTCAATTCCTCGACGATCCCGGTAGTCGAGCGGTATAAGCCGCCCGATTGGGCTATACTGTGCCCGGGAGGTCGCGGGTTCGATTCCCGTACCGGACAATATTTGTTTAACAACAAAAAATTGTTTCGGTGTCTGGTTGGTTGAGGGACTACCCTCCGTGCCTCGGAGAGCACGTTAAGCCGTCGGTCCTGGTTGTCAGTTAACACATCTATGACAATCGCTACATGTAGTCAGAAGCCGATATAATCTGACGCCTGGTGTAACCATCTCGACTACTGGTTCCCTACGGGTTTCGAGGTCTGATGGTAGTCGCTCGTATAATTCTGGTAGCTAGCCGCATCAGGTTAGACTGGGAGCCGACCCCAATAGAAATGGGAAAAAGGCAAAGGGGAATGATGATGATGATGATGATTTATATCACTCAATTGTTTTGCCTTCCCGGAACCTCTCCACTAACGCTTGAACTTTTTGGTATGGTATTAAAGTTCAAATTGACTTAGTATTATTACGAATCGTTTGTATGGAAGTGTAAACAAGGGTTGTTTTTAGATTTTTCCAAGCAATTTTTTTAATTTTTCTCTGAGTAAGAACCATGCTCGTATTTCAAGTATTATTCTTAGAATAATAATAAGTATTAGATGTTAAAAAGGTTAAAAGTCCTTCTACATTCTACCTTCCGGCATAGAAAACATTTATGAGTGAAATCATACATAATTGAATACAAATTAGTTTTTAACATGTATAGACTAAAAGGCCCTATGCATCATTCAAAAAATCTTAGTCAGAATAATAACATTTGTTTAATAATAAGTCTAAAAAAAGAATTAGCGATATCGGTCCAGCCGTTCTCGCGTTTTGCGCTTAGCAACATATTTAGTGATTCATTTCAGGTTTCGACTGTGTGGCCACAGCGGGCGAAGAGGCTCGTCGTCCACAGAAGTCTATACCATTCGCGGTGGTGGTCTCCTTGTTGATCGTATTCCTTGCTTACTTCGGAGTCTCCTGTGTCCTGACCCTTATGCTGCCTTACTACTTGCAGGTATTTATTTATTTGTACAACCAGTAGTTATTATATTAAATTAAATCTAAATGGACCAGCACTAACATTGTAATTAAATGCATAACATTTTAATAATGGGTAACAATCCACAGGCCAGGCATGGAGGCATATCCACTTTATTTTTTCGTCTTCTGGTTATAACAGCTTGTGTATGTATATCAGGACGACAAGGCCCCGTTCCCTCACGTGTACAGCGTGTTAGGCTGGTCGTGGGCCAAGTACGCCGTCAGTGTCGGGGCGGTGTGTGCGCTTTGCTCCAGGTAATATATTAATATGTTATCAATTAATTTATTAAAATTAAAATCATACCCATCAAAATCATATCCTTCAAAATCATACTTACCAAAATCATATCCATCAAAATCATACCTACCAAAATCATATTTATACATCAAATGTAACCAAAAAAGTAATAACTGTTACCTGCACAAATAAAGAAACGAATCTAAAACGGCGTCACTAATAATTTATTATTATTATTAAACAGACAAGCAGTTGTGAACAATTGATATTCGCCTGTATCTGGTCTCTTTCCTTGTTCTGTTTTCTATGGTAGACTGTTAATTTGCTTCTCTTTTCTTTCTTTCCTCTTACACTTCAACCCGTTTTTAGTGTCCCACTGCTGGGCACGGGTCTTCTCTGAACTATCTTACGAGTTGAGAGAGTTTAGGCCTTAATCCAAACACGCTGGCCAAGTGCGGGTTGGTGGATGTCACATGTCCTCGAATGATTAGTTCTAAGACATGCCGGTTTCCTCATGATGTTTTCCTTCACCGATATTGAGCAGCGGTGATGAAACAAAGATGTGTGGGCGCGATTGGGATTCGAACTCGCGACCTTATATTTACAAGGCGAGGCTCGTACCGCTGCGCCACCGCTGCTCTTTTCTCTTCACTCGCACTTTATTGCTGTCTTTAGTCACAGATTCAGATGGCGGTATAACACACAAAAATTAATATTCTGTTTAAACTATGTATTCAATATTAGGCATAATGTTTTATACGTTCTAGTATCATACGGAATCTGTGTTATTGAGTCCATTTAGGACTTGGTGGGCTTTTTATTAATTTTAAAACAACCAAAGTCTATTGGAGTAAAACTACTAAAAGATTTTAACAGAGAAAATGGTTGGAATATACCACGAGCTTAGGGTCCAGTGCATAATTTACTTGTACCAAAATCCAAGCAAAATCAACTCAGAATTCAAGACACTGTGAGCTGAGTTTGCTTAAATAATGTTTTAAGCAAGTAATGATAATAATTTATTTGATAATGTTTGTCAGTAGTGTCAGTCACTAATAATTGTGATTAATATTTTTGGACGTCAAATATCTCAGTGCACCCGTGACCATGAAGCCTGGAAAGACTTTGAAACGTCGGGATCTAAACTCTAAACACGCCCGCGTGGTGTTAAGATAAAAATTAGCCAAGTGACAGATCTATAAGAACCCTTTATCATATTTTTTTATTTGTTGTTGGTGGAACCCCGTTTCACCCCCTTAAAGGGTGAGTTTTGAAAAATCTTTCTTAGTGCACCCCTAGACTCCATAAGGAACCTATGTGCCAAATTTGGAGTCTCCAGACGCAGCGGTTTGGGCTCTGCGTTGATATGTCAGTCAGTCAGTCAGTCAGTCAGTCAGTCAGTCAGTCAGTCAGTCAGTTTCTTCTTTTATATATTTAGAAAGATTTATTTAACCCTGTGTATCTTGGTGTAACAGTTTATTGGGTGCCGTGTTTCCACTCCCGCGCATCATCTACGCGATGTCATCTGACGGGCTACTGTTTCGGTTCCTGGGTCGAGTCAGTGAGCGGTTCCAGACGCCACTGGTTGGCACTATGATTGCTGGATTATTTACTGGTAAGATGCTGGAATCTTTTCAATCGTTAGACTTGACAAAACGAGATCATCATCATCAAGAACTAATCATTCGAAGACATGTGACAACTCGCACTTGTGGGTTGAGTCACCTTCGTCCGTGGGAGTGCACTTTTAATCTGAATCCCTACACGTAGTCCCCGGGTGGTGCAAATCAGCTGACAATTAACTAGTAACAACTGGTAATAACTGATGGTAGGCTACGGCCGTAGTTAGTGACCACCCACCAGACAAACCCGCACCACCAAGCGGCCTTGCCGTGTGCCGGTGCGATGTCTGGTGACACCTTGCAGAAAGGGTGGCAAGGAATTGTTTTTCCTTTATGGTTTCTAATCATATAGACTCACATTCTACTGCCACCTTCTCACCGACAATCCTTCGTAATCACGAGTGAATCGGTATTTTGGGCAGGCGCGTTTCATCGTAGAATAAAATCGGGAAACTTGTTAGATAATTGAGAGAAGGCCCGTGCTCAGCACAAAGATACTAAATAGAATTTAAAAAAATAACTTCTAATCATAAACGTCTTCATTAAAGCTAAAATTGTTTAACAATTCGTTTGTCTTTGTCTGTCATCTTGACATATACTAGTAAGAAAGAGACAAAGTCCATTTTAACTGAAGAGTCTTATAAGATTCTTATGAAGATTCTTATGAAGATTCTTATGAATAAGTCTGAAAGTATATAACCCTCTTATTTTTGACGTGACAACGTTTTATAAATTGGTTTGCCGGGTGACACTTCAAGAAACTGCGTTACGCTCCGCTCACGTTATGCGCTCACAATGAGAGCGAGTGAGAGGCACGCGTCCCTTCCACTCGGGCATGGTTAGCCCGCCTAAGAGCGAGAGAGACAGACATAAAAAGTGAAAGGCACGCGTCCCTTCCACTCGAGCACAGTTAGCCCGCCTAAGAGCGAGATTCTTTGTATAAATTAATGTTTTAAATATAATTCTTTGTATAAATAAATGTTTTAAATTGTTACTATTATTTCATCCTTCTTCCTACTATACGAATGAATATTCACATTAAAATTATTTTACCACTCAAAGTCGTTGTCACGTAAAACTTTCGCCCGTATACCGACTTAACAGGCAACCAATTTTTTTAGGGAGCTTTAGATATATTTTATAGGCTAAGCTAGTGTTTGTATATCTTGTAGGTACCCTGGCGATGATATTCCGGCTTGAACAGCTGATCCATATGATGTCTATTGGCACTCTGCTAGCGTACTCTATGGTAGCCTCGTGTGTTCTACTGCTAAGGTAAACTTTGGTTTTAGAATTTTTAATCTCCTCATCATTCCCCTTGCCTTTTTCCCATTTCTATTGGGGTCGGCTCCCAGTCTAACCTGATGCGGCTAGCTACCAAAATTATACGAGCGGCTGCCATTAGACCTCGAAACCCGTAGGGAACCAGTAGCCGAGATGTCAGATTATATTGGCTTCTGACTACATATAACGATTGTCTTAGATGTGTTCAATGACAACTGGGACCGACTGCTTAACGTGCTCTCCGAGGCACGGAGGGTAGTCCCTCAATCAACCAGACACCGAAACAAATATTTGTTGTTCACAAATATTGTCCGGGGCGGGAATCGAACCCACGACCTCCCGGGCACAGTATAGCCCAATCGGACGGCTTACACCGCTCGACTACAGAGGTCGTCGAATTTTTAATTTCCTATTAGACGGGCCGGTGGCGTGGTCGGTAAGATATTTGCTTTTCACGCCGCAGGTCGTGGGTTCGATTCCCACCCGAGACAAACATTTTGTGATGAACATTTGTGTTTGTGTCGAGTCTGGGTGTAAATATCTATTATAAGTATATATTTACAAAAAAAAAGTATTATATGTATAGTATATACCAGTTATCTGGTTTCCATAACACAAGCTCTGCTTAGCTTGGGGCCAGATGACCGTGTGTGTTAATGTCCCAGAATATTTATTTATTTATTTATCGATATTTATAACGTCGTCGTTCTCCTTGCCTTTTTCCCATTTCTATTGGGGTCGGCTCCCAGTCTAACCTGATGCTGCTAGCTACTAGAATTATATGGTGTACCTATATGTGAAATATTATCCATGTCTATAAACACTATCTATCTATTCTATACTTCAATTATTTTAACTTTGGTATAGGTACGAGTACAGTCAGCCTCATCGTCCAGTACAGTCGGCTGGAATATCCTGGCGCGAGGCAGCGAGACAGATATTGAACTTGGACCATCAAGAACAACCCACTAAGCTTAGTGGTTACGTTGTGTCTGTGCTTATAACGTTCTATGGTAAGTAACTTAAATCTGTTTTCAGTACACTTTGTATTAGGATGGTCATGTAGTTATAATAATAATAATATAGTGGGACATTAACACACACGGTCATCTGATCCCAAACTAAGCAGAGCTTGTACTATGGATACCAGATAACCGGTAATATACTACATATAATACTTTTCTTTTGTAAATATATACTTAAATATAGATAATTACATCCAGACACAAGACAAACAGACATATTTAAACAAATGTTTGTCTCGAGTGGGAATCGAACCAACGACCTGAGGCGTGAAAAGTATCTTACCGACCACGCTACCCACCCGTCAAGTTACACACTGCTGCGATAATAACGCCGCAATGGAAGTAGGACGTTGCGTTTCTTCGTTCTGCGATAAATTGCTTGCATTTTTAAAATACGCAATATAGCGAAAGAACACACAGATACGCGCTGACTTGTTGGAGTCTTCATTGCATGTGCGTGTAGTGATGCGCCGATGTGTTAGCGTACCTGAGAGAGATGGTATAATAGTGCTGTCGCGGCGCGGCGCTCTCTCGGAACAAATATCGGACGATAAAAACGCAGCTCGCATTATCGCAATACCGCATGCGATATTATCGACCTATAATAACGCGCCTGTGTGCGGGAGCCTTTACCGATTTTGTGGAGACGAGTATGATGTGCTACAAGATCATTCTTATTTCTAGTATTCAAAGTATGCGTGTCGCTTATTTTCTTTTTAATTTCTTAATATTTTTATGCACATACATTAAATTATCATAAATTTTCAGAAGCGACAGTCGAAATGTTATTTGGCTGAACAGGGTCTCTAGACAAGTTACATATCGATGCGATAACTCTATATCTAAAAGAACAAAATGTTTGGAATTAATATAAAATCAATTTTGATTTTTTCGATTATTATATAGATTTTTATGCATGACTTTTAATTTATATTCTTTTTTACTTTTATCTGTATTAATTTATGAATTTTAATTGTATCTACACCTTAATTAATTCTAACTTCATTGAGTTCATTATATAATATTGATATTCATTGTTATTGCAAACAGGTATTTATTTTCATTTTAAATAATTATTAATTTTAATTTTTAAATGATTGGAATTGTTATTATTTATTTATTTTGGTTTTTGCTTTAATTTGTCAACTCGATCTAAATGTGTAAGCTGTGGTTGCCTATAATTGAAGATGCGTTTACGATAATTATTTTTTTTGTTATTTATTATGTTCTTAAGTGCTATAATAATAATGTATCTTTGTTGGCGATCCTTAAATTAATAAAATAAAAAAAAAAAAAATATAATCATTCACTTTCGAAATGTCACGTGGCGATCCTATGTTAATACCACAATACATTTTGGTTTCGGTTTTGATCAGCTGGTACGTAATAAAAATCTTTCTTCCAGGAATATGGTGTTTCGTAATGATGACCAGCATCACGAACCATGGAGACGAGATCCTGGCAGGACACGCAGGACCGACGGCTGTACTGGCTATAGGCTCTATCTTAGTAGTAGCGACATTATACGCTATATCGAGACAACCTGTGTCTGATAAGAAATTGGCTTTCACGGTAAGTAACAAAAAAATCATAAGTATTTTTTTGTGACTCATCACCTTATTTACAAATGTCGTATATTTTTATAATAATTTATCTAATTTAATTAATATCTTAATTTCAGTGCGTTCAAACGGTTTTGCCATAATTATTACTGGAATCAGCTCTGATAGGTCCCCTTAGATTACATTACCCGTGGTGCTTAGTCCATTTTCTCTATGCTGTCTCCCGTTTTGCCTGGAGGGAAGTGGACAGTGTAACTTTCCAACTCCTTTTATCTTTCTTATTAAATTCGTGTGGGATCTAAGTCAGTTTCGATGTAGTGGGACTTGACCATGTTCAAATCCCGAGTCTCTTCACGGCACAGCTGTCGATCCTGGCTAACAGGAGCAGCGATGGCGGGATTGCGGTGGGGGGTTAAGTTCCATGCTCATAATAGCTAAAATAGGTTTTCACGATTGCCACAGTTTCTATTGAAGCAACTTACTGGTTATGTCTTGATCGAGCAGTCAGCGTGTAGACTGCTTGCTTTCAACTCGCGTCCACTACCGAGCAGTCTGATGCTGGTAAACTTGTTGACAGTGAGTTGTCTGCTAGTTTATGTTGCCAATGTAAATTATATCTAAAGAGCAATAATAATAATTATATCACGCCGCAGGTCGTGGGTTCGTTTCCCACCCGAGACAAACATTAGTGATGAACATTTGTGTTTGTGTCGAGTCTGGGTGTGAATATCTATTATATGTATATATTTACAAAAGAAAAGTATTATATGTATAGTATATACCAGTTATCTGGTTTCCATAACACAAGCTCTGCTTAGCTTGGGACTAGATGACCGTGTGAGTTAATGTCCACAAAAATATTATTATAACCCTTATAACCCTTATTTCAATGGGTGGGAACGGAGCCGTGTAAGTGGGCTAAAACCTTTATACTGTATGTCCTCTGCGTGGCTGAGACCTATAGGCAGTAGGGGTGTTTATGAATTAGGGGGTAAGACTAAAAGAGCAGCGTACGCGCAGCAGTATTCGACTAATTATATTATTGTAATGTATGTGTGTATGTCAGGTGCCTCTGGTCCCGTGGTTGCCGGGTGTTAGTATACTGATCAATGTGTACCTGATGTGCACATTCGACTACATGACCTGGGTTCGATTCGCTGTATGGATAGCTATCGGTAAGTTTTATTTTATTACTTAAATGTCCTCCTATTACTAGATTTTAACCCCTACGTGGGCAGCAGTGGGGTAGTGGTTCCGGCCACGCCTTTGAAATACAAGGTCGCGGGTTCAATCGGTACTAAAATTGTGTCAATATGAAATATTTTGTTTTAATTACATTAACACGTAAAATCATCATTATTCCCCTTGCCTTTTTCCCATTTCTATTGTGGTCGGCTCCCAGTCTAACCTGATGCGGCTAGCTTCCAGAGTTATACGAGCGACTGCCATCAGACCTCGAAACCCGTTGGGAACCAGTAGCCGAGATGGTTAGACCAGGTGTCAGATTATATTGGCTTCTGACTACATGTAACGGTTGTCATAGATGTGTTGAATAACAACCGCGACCGACGGCAACGTGCTCTCCGAGGCACGGAGGGTAGTCCCTCAACCAACCAACCAGTTTGTGTCTGACAAACTCAAGTCTTTGTTGTTACACAAAGATTGTCCAGGGCGGGAATCGAACATAAACACGTAAAATAGCAGCGGTGGCGCAGCGGTATGGGCCTCGCCTTAGAAAAATAAGGTCGCAGGTTCGAATCACACATCTTTGTGTGAATTGTTTCATCTCCGCTGCTCAATATCAGTGAAGGAAAACATCGTGAGGAAACTGGCATGTCTAGGAACTAATCATTCGAGGACATGTGACATCCACAAACCGGCACTTGGCCAGCGTGTGTGGATTAAGGCCTAAACTCACTCAACTCTTAAGATAGTTGAGAGAAGACCCGTGCCCAGCAGTGGGACACTAAAAGGGTTGAAGAATAAAAAATAAACCTAAAATAATTTAAACAACGTTATTCCTTGCAAGGAAGGTTACCAAACTTCGAGCTACAACTAAGATTTTCTAAGTATATTAGAAAAATTCTTAGTCCCATCCGGGGATCGAACCCGGGAATCGGGATCTCGCTGTTATTAAGCAACCATCAGTTATATTTAACTAAACCGTAATAAGTACATAACGTTTATATTAATTTATATAACCTTGAAATGTTCCACGGTTTAACCATGTAACACGGTATCGAGCGACGCCATTAGCGATTTTGTATTTCTTCGCTCGCTTTAGTTTTTGTATTAACTGCTAAGGTGAATATACAATTAATTGAAATGTAGCCAAAATTGATGAATGTTTTGCTTTTAATTTTATACCGGCTTGATTTTGGCAAATGGTCTAAAACCGAGCCATTAAATAAAAAAATAAAAAATTGTTTGATTATCGATTAATCGATGCATCGATTATCGATTAATCGATTCTAACGATATAACTTTAATAAAGGTTTAGCTTATTCACCAAATTGAAAGGATATCATTATTTTTATTACACGCGCCGAAATCGCTAAATTATGATAATAATATAATTTAATTTTAATTAAAGTTTAATAAAAATAAATTAATTACTTATTTTTTTGAAATTTATTCATTTTATTTTTAGTTTTCATGAAACATTATTAAATTATGTAAAATAATATGGATATGGATGATAAATGATTTTTTACTATTATTGTCGAAAACCCCGCCACAGTTGAGAGGATATATTCATACATAAAAGATACGCGCATAAATTGTAACACTTCAAGGAATACTTCATTGTCAAGGAAGAGTTTAGGATTGCTATAGATAGACCGTTTAACTCGCGTATCGCGATCTGAGGTACAAAGTCATAAAACATTAATTAAATCTCATAAAGAACTATTTAACCACAGATAAAAGTAATGTAATACTATTCGTCACTAATATCCATATCGCTTGAATCGTCATCACTGTCTGTGCAGCTTGAGGAGTCAGAATCTTGGCTATAGGCGATAAGCGAGTTAAAAGGTCTATCTAAAGTCGCTCTGCTCAGAGCTGTATTTAGTGGCTATACATTAAGAACGGAAAAATTATTGTGTCTTATCTAATTAAGTGCTCAAGTTCAAGTTCAAAGTTAATTTAACTCAATGCTAACATATCCGGGTTATAAACTAACATTTAGACGCCTTTACGAAGGTGCAGGCAGAGGCGAATATCAGCACAGCCAGGGATAGAAAAATATATTTTTGTTTTAAACTTATAAAAGAAAACTGCCTCGGTGGACCGGTTGCAAGCATGTTCGCTTAGTTACCGCGAGGTCCTGGGTTCGATTCGAGAAAAAAGACTTTTCTAATATACTTTTTTTTTTGGGGGCTGAGTCACCTTCGTCCGTGGGAGTGCACCTTTTATCTGAATCCCCGCACGTGGCCCCCGGGTGGTGCAAATCAGGTGACAATCAACTGGTAATTAAGTTTACTTGTAATTAACTGGCCACCAGACAAAGCCGCACCGACAAGCGGTCTTGCTGTGTTCCGGTGCGATGTCTGGTGACATCATCCATTTAAGAGGGTGGGTCGAAATTGTTGCTCCTTTATGTTTTCTAACCATAAGGAGCATCATTCCACTGCCACCTTCTCACCGAAATTCATTCGTAATGACGAATGAATCGGTATAGTGGGCAGGCGCGTCCCATCGTAGACTACATCATTGCTTAACATCAGGCAAGTTGTAGTAAAGCGCAGGCCTATATCAGGATAAAAAAAATACTTAGAGAATTTAAGTTGCAGCTCGAAGTTTGGAACTGTGCCCGATGTACTACAATAGGCTCAGCCCTGTTACGTATGGAACCTAAAAAATGATAGAAAAAATGGGTGACATACACCTCTGCCTACACATTCGGGTAATACAGCGTGATGCTATGTTTTGTTAAAACAACAAGTTCAAAAAGTTTTAAACAAGAGATTAAATTGTTTTTAACCGACTTCTAAAAGGAGGAGGTTATCAATTCGACTGTATGTATTTTTATGTTTGTTACCTCAGAACTTTCGAATGGGTGAACCGATTTTGATAATTTTTTTTTTAATTGAAAGCTGATGCTTCCCGTGTGGTCCCATTTCAGTTTGGTTTAGTTCTGAGAATGGCATCCATGAAGTCGGTTCTTTTTGTTAATATTTTAACTTAATATTATCATTAACAAAATTTTGCACATTTAGGTACTTATAATTGTAACCGCGGCGCGCAACAAAACTTGTCAATTTGAAACAAGATTTAACTTGATTTGATTTTATCTTCCAGAAAATATACAGGATGTTAATTAACAAAGGGCGTTCCCTTTAACCTCATAATCTATATATACATATTAATGATTAATATGTTAAAATAAAAATATCGAAATAAAAAATAATGACAAGAATAAAAATAATTGTATTGAAATTCACAAAACGGTGAGATGCTTGCTTTTCACGCCGCAGGTCGTGGGTTCGATTCCCACCCAACTCAGACATTTGTGTGATGAACACATCTGTTTATCTTGAGTCTGGATGTAATTATCTATAGTATGTATTTACAAAAAAAAAGTATTTGAAGTAGTATATTACTAGTTATCTGGTTTCCTTATTACAAGCTCTGCATAGTTTGGTATCAGATGGCCGTGTGTGTTAATGTCCCACTATATTGTTATTATTATTATTATATCATCCTGTTAAAAATGAAAATAGTGTCCCGGATAGTATTTAGCGTTGTCGTCGCTCCTCCACTCTTTCTCTATGATAGAAAAGTGCGCATTATAAAGGATATTTTTTTCCTATCTGTTTACTATGTTATTTTGATACTTAATTTTTTTTATAGGAATATTATTTTTATTTATTATCATTCCCCTTGCCTTTTTCCCATTTCTATTGGGGTCGGCTCTCTGTCTAACCTGATGCGGCTAGCTACCATAATTATACGAGCGACTGCCATCTGACCTCGAAACCCATAGGGAACCAGTAGCCGAGATGGTTAGACCAGGTGTCAGATTATATTGGCTACTGACTATATGTAACGACTGTCATAGATGTGTTAAATGACAACCGGGACCGACGGCTTAACGTGCTCTCCGAGGCACGGAGGGTAGTCCCTCAACCAACCAGACACCGAAACAAATCTTTGTTGTTACACAAATATTGTCCGGGGCGGGAATCGAACCCGCGACCTCCCGGGCACTGTATAACCCAATCGGACGGCTTACACCGCTCGACTACCGAGGTCAGGAATATTATTTTTATTATCTACATGTATATAGATATTATATTATTACGGGAACGCCTTTTGTTAATAAACACTTATTATAATATCAACAAAATAGAAATTACTTAGCTATATTTATTCAAAAGATCAAAAACTAGTGGGAACATAGTTTTATATGCATTCCTACCCCATGTATAGTCCGCATGAGTAAACGCATCGTCTGGTACCACCGAGTAACTCACAACGTTGGGCAAACGTTGCCGCAACAACGCGACATCCGCTATAGTCGACACTTTATCATTTTTACCAACTATTAAACCTACTCTCATAGTTACTTTCTTCAAATCATATTTAGGAGGTTTAAGTCTCTTATACTTCTTCAAATTATCAACACCATAGTCATAATAAGCAAATCTTTCATTAATATTTATCTGTCCTAAATGGTTCAAATTCTTCCTCGAAGTCCCTGTAGGAAAATGTCCGAATATCACAGGGACGAATTCTAATTCAATCTCCTTCGGATGTGCCCCTGCTAATATGAATATTCCATTCGTAACACACAGATCATACGTTTCTTTATATTTATAAACACAGAACAGGTTTATCAAATCTTTCTCTGGGCTATGAAAACCGGCGACTTCATCTTTCCTAGTAGCTTTTAAGACATCGTTAAAAATAGGTGAGAGTTTCGCTATGTTATTCACAAATGTTTCTATATTGTGAGTGTAACATATAGGGGCTAGAGCGATGAATACTTTCACCTTATCATTATATTCTGGTCTGGTTGCTCCCATAACTAACATTGAAGTCGTTCCAAGGGATAACGCAATTACACTGAGTTTCTTCTGCCGGGTTTTGGCTAATACAAAATCTATTGTAGCTGGTATGTCGTAGTATCCGAATTCGTGAAAACTGTAGTCCCAGAATTCTCGATCAGTGTCAGGGTTTAGAGTGACATGTCTCCTTGAATACCTGCTGCCTCGTAAATTAATTGCCCAGATATCGTAATTATCTCTTGCCATTGCAGCAATTATTGATATGTTACCACGAATAATATAATTGTCAGATGCATCTACAAGTCCGTGAACAATTAACACTGGTTTAGTTCTATCTCCAATGATATGGTGCATTTTGAGGATGTACCCTTCTGATATGATATCGAATTCTTCATTTGGCATTCCATATCTTGTGGCTATTTGGCCGAATGTAAGCCATGTGTCTTCGGGCAACGTTGTTACTATAAAACCGTTACTTGTGTAACACAAAATTGATATTAAAATTATCACAGAAAACATTTTTATGTTGTAAACAAGTTGTTTCCGCGCGACGACCGTCTGACATAAGGATTGCCATTTAATTGAGTTATATACGTATTATGTTTTCATTCACATAGGAATAGTAATTAATTATATGACGTAATGCCTCACAGTAGTTTAACGAAGCGAATAGTTTTTATTTTGTACTGATGATAATGAAGACGAAGATGCATACGTGCACGTCACTAAGTGCCTATTAAGCTTATTTATTTCAGTTGTGACATAGGTAGGTACTTGATCAGCGGTGCGCCCGTTTGGCGGTGCGGTTTTGTCTGGTTGGTGGTCACTAACCACGGCCAAAGCCTACCGCCCTGGGAACTACGTGTGGGGATTCTGATAAAAGGTGCACTTCCACGGATGAACATGACTCAACCCTCAAAATCCAGTTGAATCCAATTCATATATTCCAAGCATATATTCTGTAAAGTATGTTCCAAGCACTGTGTCTCTTTCTACTCATTCCTAAGTGATAGAGTTGGACAGTGTTTGAACAAAATTATTGTTTTCTTGTACATGTTTCGCTGGTGATACAGGTGGAGTCTTTTGAGTTTGATAATAATAAAAATATAATAATAACCATTTATGTCAGGCTACAAGGCTCATATAAAATATAACACTATGAACAAAAACATTATTAAATTTCATCTAATCTAAATACTATAAATGAAATACCAAATATTTTATATTTTCCACGCTGCATCGTGAGGGTTTTGCGTGGTGTCAGGTATTCGACCTCGGAAGTGCCGGAACAAGACACCTTGCGGCCAAAATTCTTCTTTTGCGAAGGTCGCCACCTCTGGTATACCTAACGGGGTTACACAGTCTCGTTTAGCACCTTTAGCCTGGAAAAACCAAGTCGATAACTGTTATGTGGTTTAATTTTTAAATCGCAATAAATTTTGAATTCAATACCGAAGGCTATCTAACCTTGTTTACAGCTAGAATATTTTTTTGCACCGTTTAATTAATTTTTGTTTATATATAGGTTATAATAATACATGCTATTGTACAGGTTGTAAATTTTAACTTGGTACTTATAGAGGAGGCCATCTGATCCAATACTTCAAAATAAAGGTCAGACAAAAAGCAGTAGCCTCAAAATTGAAAGGGCTGATATTGTTGAAGGTTTGCTATCTCATTGAAATAAAACTATAACGGATTTTATCGCGGTATATTTTAGATTTTAGATCCCGACGTTTCAGTCTTTTCAGACTTCATGGTCACGGGTGGACTGAGGTATTTGACGTCCAAAATTATTAACCACAATTATTACTGACTACCTCCAAACATTAATATCTAAGTTGCGTTCAGATTTAAGCAAACTCAGCTCACAGTGTCTTGAATTTTGAGTTGATTTTGCTTGGGTTTTGGTACAAGAAAATTAAGCTCTGGGTCCCAAGCTGGTGGTATATTCCATCGTCATAAAGTAGTTTTATTTCAATGTGTGATATTCGCGTAAATCTAAGAAAATACTACATATTCTCAACTTGACTGTTGGGTTTTTTATGTTCCTTTTTAGTGTCCCACTGCTGGACACAGGTCTTCTCTCAACTATCTTACTAGTTGAGAGAGTTTAGGCCTTCACCCACACACGCTGGCCAAGTGCGGGTTGGTGGATGTCACATGTCCTCGAATGTTTCCTCGCGATGTTTTCCTTCACTGATATTGAGCAGCGGCGATGAAACAATTCACACGACCGGGATTCGAACCCGCGACCTTATATTTCTAAGGCGAGGCCCGTACCAATTTCGTTAAATGTGAACCGATTTCTTTGATTCTTCTTTTGTATGAAAGCTGGTGCTTCTCGGGTGGTGCTATTTAGATATGTTCAAGATCTGACCAGTAGATTTTGAGCTATGTAGAAAGAAGCGTCATTGTTTACGTTAAGCTCCTGTAGCCTGCCATAATTATAAGAGCGATAGTCCTAAACGCATAATTCTAGGTACATACTTTTGAAGTCGATTTTGTGTTTTACAAATAATTATAACTCGAAAGATAGTTGAAGGTAGACCTGTATCCAGCTGTGAGAAACTATAAAAACATAGTAGCAGTTCGCTTTAAAAAAAATATTTTTAAAGGTTGTATTATGTATTTAATATTTATTGAACTATTTCAATTTAAGTAATATTATTAAACTTGAATATTATTAATTTTTTTTTTTGTATAATATTGTCATTTATTTACGTTTAAGACTAGGAGGAAGTTATCCTCGAATAAATTTATAAATTTATGATTTCACGGTTATAGTTCTGTTTTCAATAATATTTGAATTTAATTATGTTAATTTTGTCATAAAAAATCCAAAGGTAATTTGTGTGTCTGTTCGCTTGCAAGTTGTGGTCAAGCGTAAACCTCTATTATAGAATAAAAAAAGTACAGTTAAATGTAAAACGATACAAATATAACTGACTGCACCATCAACATCAGGGGGCCAAATGATTGAATAACGCATAGGTTCCCGACCACATCAGGGAGCCCTCTAGCATAGTAATCATTAATAATATAACATAGTATATTAAGTTTATAAACGGTACAAAGTTTGTAAGAATGTATGGATGTTTGTTACTCTTTCACGCTGAAACTACTCAAGGAAATTGGATGAAATTTAGCACAGAGATAGATTTTAGTCTGGATTAACACATAGGCTACTTTTTATCCCAATAAGTATCACGCGAGCGAAACCGTCGGCGGAAGCTAGTGAACTACATACAATACTTTTGTTTTGTAAATACTTATTTTTATAGATAATTACAACCCGACTGCGACAAACAGACATGTTCATCACAAATGTCCGACTTGGGCGTGAAAAGCGTGTATCTTACCGACCATGCCACCGGGCCGTCTTAATATTAACTATTTCATACGTCTGCGCAGGAGCAGTGGTTGTTTGAAATAACCGCGGGCAAAAGCAAGTGTATTATAAGACAGGTTTTAGTGGAGATTTAATAACTGTAACAATTATTATGTAAATTAAACAGTAACTAGATAATTCAAGGTTAGCAAAAACCGGTCAAGTGCGAATCGTTGTGACACTTGAAAGGCGATTTGAATAACATTTGATACTGTGGGCTTATTTCCTATCGAAGTTTATACAGGGTGAACCGTAATATATTCTGCATTACTTCAGCCATATACAACAGCACGTTTGATGTTGGGTCGAATTAATTTCATGGTTTATAAATATTTAATACTATGTGCTTATTTCCTATCGAAGTTTATACTGGGTGAACCGTGATACATTCTGTTATTTGAGCCATATACTCGTACAATAGCATTGGGTCGTTTGGTCGATAACAAAATCTTAGTTTCAGCTTGAAGTTTGGAATTGTGACCGATGAACGGCAATAGACTATCCCCCTATTACGTGTTCTAAACATAGCCACCGAAAAGTGGGTGAAATTCACCTCTGCCTACACCTTTGAGTAATACTGTATTACTCAAAGGTGTAGGCAGAGGTGAACTGTAACAGGCGTGTTGCTATGTTATGAATAAGACTGTAAATACAAATTTAAATAATAATATAGTGGGACATTAACACACACGGTCATCTGATTCCAAACTAAGCAGAGCTTGTACTATGGAAACCAGATAACTGGTAATATACTAGTAATATATCAGTATCAAGACTAACAGACTTGTTCATCACACAAATGTCTGACTTTGAAACCCACGACCTGCGGCGTGAAAAACAAGTAACTTGCCGACCATGCCACCGGCCCGTCAAATAGCGCGTAGACCTCGCTATACAGGGTGTAACTGTGGCTTTCAAAGTCCGTCGCTCGCGACTATTGGATCGCTTTGCCGCGCGTACTGCACGCAGTCGACACGTACCCCGTCGATACCATCGATACTTGCCGAGCACCACGATTTGGACTTATTTGCCTATGGATTGGGACAGTTGATTAGTAAATTTCAAATAGATTTTAGAGTTTTTAGAATTTTAGATTTTAGTTTAGAGCAGCGGTGGCGCAGCGGTGCGGACCTCGCCTTAGAAATATAAGGTCGCGGGTTCGAATCCCGGTCGTGCCCACACATCTTTGTGTGAATTGTTTCATCGCCGCTGCTCAATATCGGTGAAGGAAAACATCGTGAGGAAACCGGCATGTCTAAGATCTAACCATTCGAGGACATGTGACATCCACCAACCCGCACTTGGCCAGCGTGTGTAGATTAAGGCCTAAATTCTCTCAACTAGTAAGATAGCTGAGAGAAGACCCGTGCCCAGCAGTGGGACACTAAAAGAGGGAAGTAGGAATAGATTTGAACGACATACTATAGACACATTTTATTAATTTAATTTTATATTAATTTAATTGACAATCTCAGTAGTCGAGCGGTGTAAGCCGTCCGATTGGGCTATGCTATGCCCGGGAGGCCGTGGATTCGTTTCCCGCCCTGGACAATATATTTATAACAAGAATAAATTGTTTCGGTATCTGGTTGGTTAATGGACTACCCTTGGTACCTCGTGGAGCACGTTGAACCGTTGGCCCCGGTTGTTATTTAACACATTTATGACAATCGTTACATAGTCAGAAGCCAATATAATCTGACACCTTATCTAACCATCTCGGCTACTGGTTCCCTACGGGTTTCGAGGTATGATGGCAGTCGCTCGTATAATTCTGGTAGCTAGCCGCATCAGGTTAGACTGAGAGCCGACCTGATGATGATGACTATTTAATTGACAATCATTATTAATCAATATGACTATTATACAATGTGACGGGGTCCGTAATTTTATTTCGAGAGTCATTATGTTCGATTAATGAAAAGTCGACTGAACGTTTGGTCGAATAGACGTTATCGCGAACGAACCTTTTATCGTTAAACGCTATGACGAAACGATATATCGAAAATTTATTAATGGATGGACTACACTTTCGAATGAATGCATTGCATCACGCCTGTAGTACCCGAAGGCGTAGGCAGAGCTAACCCACTCTTCGCCAGCTATGTTTAGGTAACATACGTGATAGGGGCAAGCCTACTTCCGTTCACCGGACACAGTTCCAAACTTCGATCTGCAACTAAGTCTCTCTTTATAATATTAGATAAGTCTTTTTGTTCGACCCGCGAAATTGAACCCGGCACCTCAGTTACAAAGCGTACACGCTTACCGCTGGACCACCGAGGCGGTCTATTTACTTTAAAAACTTTTTACTGTTTTTTCCAGGTTTATTGATATACGTTACGTACGGCGCTTGGCATAGTACTGAGCGGCGTCAGAAGCTCGATGGCATGCAACTGGCAGATTTACACAACGACAGTCAGACTGCTCTGCTAAACAACGGTCTAACACATGCGCTCGGCTGACAAATACCTGCTGGAGGACCTGGAGTAGAGGAGAGGGTAGTGAGCCCTACAAGTACCGTCGTTTCCTTTATATCAAGTATTTAAAAATGGTTAAAACCGAAATATTAAGTACAGATTCAGAACCGGTATTATGTAATACTTTCGTTATCGATATTTAATAATTTTTTAATGTTTTAATGCCTAGTTACATTGCTAGCCGTTTATTTAAACCTAACTAATAAGTAATTTGCAGTTTAATCACCTCCTAAAGGTATTATAATTGGCTCGGTTGACAAATACCTGCTGGAGGATCTGTAGCAAAGGAGAGGGTATTCAGTCGTACAAGTACTGTCGTTTCTTTTATATCGAGTTTTTAAAGAGGTAAAACCGAAATATGTAAACCGGTATTAAGTGAACTGTTTCACTTAATACCGGTTTACATATTTCGGTTAAATATCGCTATGGTTAAATACAACCGGTTACTCTTGATATCGATATCTAATATATTTGAAACTACCGAATACCGGTTTGTAATTTCTAGTTACAGTGATAATACGTTAGATAGATACGTTATAAATATATTTGTATTTTACTGACTACCAAATAGTTATAAAATACTAGCAAACCCGGCGAACTCCGTTTCGCCACCAGATGGCTTCGTTTTATGTAACATTTTCCCGCTTTTCTGTTAAAAATTTTCCTGAATTTTCTTTGCTATAAACCGCACGTAGCCCAAGACCTTTCCAACGAATGCAAAACCGTGGAAATCGGTTCGTGCGTTCTGGAGTTATAGCGTCAGGAAGCCCGGAAAACCCGACTTATTTTTATATAGTAGATAATCGTAGATTAGGAATTAATGTATTGCTTTCTAATTAAGTATAGTATTACAATGAATAGGTACTTTATATAATTTTATAAGTAAGTAGCAAATATCTATATCGCTTAATTGATACCGTTATATCGATAGTTTAATTCACAAATATCGTAACTCCATTTTTATAATTTTTTAACGGTATCTAGTGTAAAAAGAGCCGGTGCATTGAATGGAACTACTTCCAAATCCAAGAAACGGATCGAATATTAAATATTTGACCATCTACAAGACACGTAGTTCCGTGACGCGCGACGCCATATTGAGTGATGTAAAGTTTTCGAGAACAGCGGTGGCGCAACGATACGGGCCTCGCCTTAGAAATATAAAGTCGTGGGTTCGATTCCCGGTCGTGCCTACACATCTTTGTGTGAATTGTTTTATCGCCTCTGCTCAATATCGGTGAATGAAAACATGGTAAGGAAACCAGCACGTCGCACAGTGGTCTGAAAATCGAGCTCCCCTTTCATAGAAAGTCAATGTGGGATATTCATAAAACTAAAATATGGAACGTCTCAGGTATACATTCCTTTAATGCATATTTTAGTATGAATGATTTTAGTTACTCCGCGCCTGAGAAAAAAAATATTTAGTATTTTTTTGTATGGGAGAAATTACATAAAGTACATTTTCTTGCGACTGAATGAAACTGAAAGGCTGGTACTCATACGAGCTATTGCCGCTCTTAAGGCGATTACGTTGACATACCACTCGTGTACCTTTAGGTGCCGCTTCACACGTAGGATTTTTTTGAAATTTCGAATTTTCGGCATTGAATATTTTAAGTATGTGACGCATTTAAATTAGTTTGGTAAGGAATATGGAATTAAATATTTATAATAAATACGCACCTAATATTATAATAACTGTTATAATAGATTCAATTACTTTAACTCAAAAAATAAGTTAACTTTAGAAATTCGTTTTTTGCGAATACTAATTAGGGCACTGAACTAATATCTGCCTTATTTTAACAAATAACTTTTTACAATAGTAACCTCATTAGCTAAGAGGGTGTTAATGATTTTTACTATACCTAATGATAACAGAGGTTCGTTATCATTATCAATTACGGGAATTACTTATTACTTTACTAATAGTTCAGTTTTATTACGTGTTAATTTGTACCGACCCTTAATGAGGGTCGGTGAGAGAGTTATACATAAATAGAATGTTTGGCATGGACTCAGTCAGTAACGTTTAGCACTTGTGCGCGTAAACTTTAATTTTTCTGTTCTTTCAATTTTTCTATTGCAATGGAAGGTTTTGGTACCAATCTTGATATTTTCATGTTTGTGGCCAACAACACTTCTTTCTCAGATCCCAATGTGTTGTTTGATGTGTTTGTGAATAGTATTGATTTGTCAGAAAATGAAAAGAGAGACTTGAAACAATTCTGCCAAACTTATGTGTGTGCATTGAAAAGGAAATGGATCTCATGTAATCGTAAACGACATACTTTCATTAAAAAGTACGAAGCATGGCTCCAAGAAGACATCAAATGGCCTGAAGTCATCAAGGAAAAGATGACTTCCTCCGTAACGATAGATCAGTCACAGTGTTCCAGTTCAGAATTTCCCGTAAACGAAGGTGCATCAACATCCGCACAACCACAGACTTGTAGTGTTGGAACCTCAACATCTCTTGGAAACCAAAGAAAGGAGTTTTCGGTGTTAAGCCCGTTACAGAAGAAAAGGAGAGTAGAAGAGCTTTTAAATCATCCATCGGAAAGTCTTGCTTATGCAACTGGCTTGAAGGCGCAAAATAAAGATGTAGCAGACATAATAAAATTAGTCACAGAGAATCCCGAAGAGGCTACAAACATAAAAGATATACTTAAAACTAAAAAAAATGTGCCCATATATTCTGCTGATAAAGCTTTAGGTATTTTGACTTCGTTGAAGCTGTCGAAGTGGCAGTATACTACTTTGAGAGCTTGTGCAAAGGAAGAAGGAATCCCACTATTTCCTTCATACACAACTGTCCTAGAAGCGAAAAAGGACTGTTACCCACCTAAGGATAGCATAGACATTTCTGAAAATGGGGCACGAGTTAAACTTCAAGCAATTTTGGATAAAACTGTGTCAAGACTTGGAAAATATCTACGTTTGCCCTCTACTTTAGATGGCAAGGAGTTAACACTTCTGTGTAAGTGGGGCTTTGATGGTTCTTCAGGGCAGAGTTTGTATAAGCAAAGCATGGTGGAGGAAGATGATTCCAGCGTCTTCATGTGTTCTTTTGTACCTGTAAGATTAGATTGTGATGAAGAAAATGTATGGGAGAATCCAAAACCGTCTTCGACAATGTTTTGCAGGCCTCTTTTTTTCAAGTTTGCAAGTGAAAACAAATTAGACATCAAGAGAGAACAAGCCACGATTGAAGCTGAAATTGCTACACTGGTGCCTTCTATAATGGGAAATCATGCAGTTAAAGTTAAAATGCTCATGACTATGATAGATGGTAAAATAGTTTCTAAATTATCAGAAACATCAACCCAAACTTGTGACATATGTAAAGCAACCCCATCTGAAATGAATAAATTACATGTGATCTCAGAGTATGTTTTGAATACTTTTATAATTTTCTTGGCTGATAATCATGAATACCTATTTTTAAATATATTATTTATTTGTTTTCCAGAAAACCAGTGTCAACGGAAATATACCAATATGGTTTGTCTACTCTCCATGCTTGGATTAGGTGTATGGAATGTTTGCTTCACATTTCCTACAGACTTGATTTCAAAACATGGCAAGCTAGGGATGCAGACAGCAAAAAATTATTGAAGGCAAGAAAGCAAATCATCCAGCAGAAGTTTCGTGATGAAATGGGCCTCTTAGTAGATATCATCAAACAAGGTGAGTCTTGAAGTGCAACGAGTTGATTTGAATGATTTTGAAAACGTTACTTACCAAATACCTTGTTTCTGCTCAAAATGGTGAAGTTTTTGGTTTTTGTTTCAGGTGCAGGCACTACAAATGATGGCAGTACAGCCCGAAAATTTTTTAGTAATCCTGTAAAAACGGCAGCCATCACTGGATTAGATTCCACTATAATCCAAAGATTTGCCACAATTCTAGGTGTGATAGCATGTGGGGAGCCCGTTAATGTTGAAGCGTTTGCAAATTTTGCGCGCCTTACTGCAGAAAGATATGTGGAACACTATGGTTGGTATTATATGCCGTCAAGTGTTCACAAACTTTTACTGCATGGTGCTGAAATTATCAGGCATTTCAACAAGCCAGGAATAAAGACTTCAAAAAAATCCGAGAACATTATTCGCGGAATTTTGTCGTAGAGCAACAAATGAAGATATTTTTAATGGACTCCTTGTATCGTCAGATCCGTACCTATCCAGCATAAGACCTGTACACAGAAAGTCAATCAGAACAGCTGTCTCTGATGACATGAAAACACTTCTCATTAATGAAGACAATACAAGTGTGGACAAAGAAAATATTGAGTTTGTTGATGTTAGTGTCGCAATGCTGGATTCAGAATTAGAAGATTTTGATGATAATTGTTAATGCGTATTTTATACATATCGACGTTATTATTATTTTTATTTATTTTAATGTTAAGACTAGATAAATAAGAATTTTTGGTATTAAAGAAGCAAAGAGAATATAGACGTATTTTGAAGAATGTAAGTAAATACTAACCAAATGAAGCTTTTTGTATTCTTTAATTCAGTTTTTTTCTAGTTATAGATGTAATTATTATTTTATGTTCTAATACTAGAGAAATAACGTTTTTCAGTACTAAACAAACAAAGGCTAGGGTTTAGACGAAGTATTTTGAGGAATGTACATACTAACCAAATGAAGTTTTCTAAATTATTCGATTAAATTTAAAAATAAATAAATTAGTTTTAGCTGTTTAACTGTTATAATATTTAAACACTTGTTTTACAATTGATTGTACAGTTTTTAATCGTATTAAATTTTCAAATATGAAAAAAATGTTAAATAAGTGTTTTATTCCTTCTTTAAATAGCGTGACTTTATGGTCGTTGCTTTCCTGTTATGAGGTGATTCTACTCATAAAAACAAACAACTTTTTTTATGGAAACCACCTTGAAATGACGGAAAAGAAAACAACTGTTTCATACATTACGGCCAAGCAGGTATTGAACTTTAGTATGAAACAGCAGACATTTTTACGCGATTTAGAGATTGTTTCCATAAAAAAAAATGTTGTTTTCATAAGGAATTCGCAAGAAAACAACAACCCCAAAGGCATAACATAAAATATTCAATACCGAAAATTCGAAATTTCAAAAAAATCCTACGTGTGAAGCGGCACCTAAAGGTACACGAGTGGTATGTCAGCGTAATCGCCTTAAGAGCGGCAATAGCTCGTATGAGTACCAGCCTTTCAGTTTCATTCAGTCGCAAGAAAATGTACTTTATGTAATTTCTCCCATACAAAAAAATACTAAATATTTTTTTTCTCAGGCGCGGAGTAACTAAAATCATTCATACTAAAATATGCATTAAAGGAATGTATACCTGAGACGTTCCATATTTTAGTTTTATGAATATCCCACATTGACTTTCTATGAAAGGGGAGCTCGATTTTCAGACCACTGTGCGTCGTTCGGGGACATTGGCCAGCGTATGTGGATTAAAGCCTAAACTCTCCCAACTCATATTATAGTTGAGGGAAGACCCGTGCCCAGCTGTGTGACACTAAAAAGGGTAAAAGTGAAAATTATTGCTCTGATGTAATTTATTTCAAAATGAAGTTACAAAGTTTGAAAATTAAACCATATTTAAGTGTATGCTACGACCTTTTTGTGTACCGTCATTCTAACTTATAAGCTTAAGCTGAGAATAGCCCAAAAATCCTTTGTCCTTTTCTTCCTAATGACACTTTTAAATCATATGACAGTGACAAAACAATAATGTCATATTTTTTGCTTATGCGTCAGATAAGTAAGGGAGTATGTAATTTTAAATAAAATAAAATAAATATTCTGGGACATTAACACACACGGTCCTCTAGTCCCAAGCTAAGCAGAGCTTGTGTTACGGAAACCAGATAACTGGTATATACTATACATATAATACTTTTCTTTTGTAAATATATACTTATAATAGATATTTACACCCAGACTCGACATAAACACAAATGTTCATCACTAATGTTGGTCTCGGGTGGGAATCGAACCCACGACCAGCGGCGTGAAAAGCAAGTATCTTGCCGACCACGCTACCGGCCCGTCAACGGAATGGGTTTTTAATAGTGGGCTTAAGAAAAGTATTGTATGTAATACATATATTACCAGTTATCTGGTTTCCATAGTACAAGCTCTGCTTAGTTTGGGATCAGATGACCGTGTGTGTTAATGTCCCACTATATTATTGTTATCTCAACTTACCCATTCAGTGCTTAGTGTATGACTATAATGTTTTGTGTTATTTTTAAGAATCTCTTTTAAGGTTCCTGTATTTAACGTATTACGCCAAAGTATTCTAATTTGTTTGTTGTTTAGATTTGTTATTTGTTTTGGTATTATTGTTTAATTAAGTATTGTTAGTTATTAAGTAGGCTGCCTACCGATTGGCTTTTATAGCTTTTTATAGCTTTGAGTTTCCAACAAGATGTGGAATTTTATTGAAAAAAAAATTGAAATCCGGCTCGAAGGACCAACAAACGCACGGGAGCGTTTGTTGGTCCTTCGAGCCGGCTTACTGTTGTTATCATATGAAAATAATTTAATTTTAATATAATATAATTAAGACGATTGAATTTTTCTTTGACAATGTTAACTCTAGTAATGTTTATATAGTAATAGTAGGAAAAGGTATTTAATACCCAAGTAGGTCAGAGATATAAACAGTTATTACAACAGTTACTTAGTTAACTATCATCATCATATAATATTGAAACTTTGGAGCTGGCGGTTGCATTAAAATCAACAACAGTGAAAAAACATATCCGGCTCGAAGGACCAACAAACGCTCTTGTTAGTTACTTAGATTGATTGATTATCATAATCATAAGCCTTACAAGTCTCTCCTACTTCACGCTATGTCACAGTATATTCTGCTTGTTTCTTTAACAACTGCTCATTGAACTCTCGCAAGTCGACATTCTACATTGGAGGGCATCCAACACTACTTTTACCAAGACAATAGCGATCATAACACAAATGTGGTCGCAACAGAATAGACGTCGGAGCAGCTGTAGCTC
Organism: Meganola albula; assembly: GCA_936450015.1. Lineage (NCBI taxonomy): Eukaryota > Metazoa > Arthropoda > Insecta > Lepidoptera > Nolidae > Meganola > Meganola albula. The sequence continues at coordinate 1,026,297 of OW388155.1, read as the reverse complement.
GAGCAATAGAACGATAGTACAACTGTTGTTCAAGCGATAGTGGTCAATAGAGAGGCAGCCTTAGAGGCCTTATCCACGAGCGAGAGGATCGGCATTCCGAGAATGTATGGCACGACAATAGTATTGCCGCGATTCGCTCGCTCGTTGATACGGTGCCTTAAAGCCGCTGCATACGTGACGAGTTTTAGTACGAACGAGATCGGACGGGAAGTTTTGGAAATATCATTTCATACAAATGTATATGAAAGAGCATATGCCACGGAGACAAGGACGGGACGCAACGTGGCACTTCGGGAACACTATCGTCGCTGACGATATTCAGTAGATACGTCCTACACTGCGCGCGTAAACGTCCCTGTTTACGCTACATATGCACAGTGAAGGTATTGTATATGTAGGTTGTACCTACCTATCTACCTACTGCGTGTCACTATTTTGGGTACTGTCCTTGGGAAATTGACTAAGTAAAAGTCACACAACCGTTCAGTGATATTAACCTCTAATCAAAGTAAGTACATTTCCACGGTTTCCCACGGTCGCAGCCGTGTGATGTAACATGCAGATGCACATCATATGGCTAGGTATTCTATTACATTATTGTGTCCCTACACAGTCACTTCGTTCTCCGTTCATTCCGGAGGGAGATTGAAGTAGTGATGTCTATGATTCAAACGTCACTGTCACAGTTCGTGTGCATGTATTTACACTACGTTCCAATTTTGAACGGGTCCTGTTCACGTCCCGTCCGGTGTATTATCTCGTAACGTACGCAGCGACCTTTAGACTTGTCTTATTAACGTGAATGATTATGTACTTACATAAAATTATTATTAGACGTTCCTAGTATATTTGAGTGTAAAGTCGTACCTATAATTGGGCTGTGAAACAGCCTCAGATGTGTATTTATTAATTTAATTAATAAATTACTATTATGTACACACCGTATTTTAATTTTTTACCCTTTTTGACTTTAAACTATTTTAACACATATGACATACATTATAATTTATTTAGGGACTAAAAATTGTTAATCTGTAATGAATTTGAAGGCTTTTGAAGGTTTTAGACTAAAAATATCAGGATTAGCAGACAACTTTAGGTAGGCGTGAATAATCGGGTAAGAAGACTGTAAGTATTTCAATAAAATAACTACGGCAAATATCACTTCACCCCATCTCTCGATAGCACAATCATGAATTCTACCAGTTAATTACAGATCGTTAAGATTACGTTGGATTAAATAGTAACGTTCACCGAGCACGTTATTGCATCTGCACTACCGGACGCCACACCGGTTCAACACACAGTGTCGGCCATTCTAAAATGGCCGTTTCACCCATGCTCGGTGTTCATTCGTTCGTTCATATTGTCATTTTCGAGCAGGGGCGTAGCTACCGCCGTATTTGCCGTATCAATTATACGGGGCCCCGGGCCACGGGGGCCCCCAAAGTGTGTAAGGAAAAATAATAAAAACTTTCTAATTTATTTTATTTTACAAATGACAAAATTCTATAAAACAATTCCTTTTTTATTTGTAAAATGGGTAAATTATGTGATAAATAAATATTTCTTCTCACAATATTTTTTTTCTTTTGTGAAAAATCTTTACCTCCATATAAGGGCCTCCAAAAATTTTTTTATATGGGGCCCCCACAAGGCACGCTACGCCACTGTTTTCGAGTGACAGCTAACTTCAAAGACGGACGCGATGACAGTATCAAATGACAGCTGATGCATTGAGAAGTAGATGTGCCAACAAATTCTTTATTTAATATGACAATATTAGTACCTTTACGGTATTAACATAGCAGAACTTGATTAGATTGTTAACATCACATTGTACCTATTATTCACAAAATAAATGAATTATTATTATTATTATTAAAAAAAAATTGGTTGCCTGTAAAGTCGGTATACGGGCGAAAGTTTTACGTGACAACGACTGAGTGGTAAAATAATTTTAATGTGAATATTCATTCGTATAGTAGGAAGAAGGATGAAATAATAGTAACAATTTAAAACATTTATTTATACAAAGAATTATATTTAAAACATTAATTTATACAAAGAATCTCGCTCTTAGGCGGGCTAACTGTGCTCGAGTGGAAGGGACGCGTGCCTTTCACTTTTTATGTCTGTGTCTCTCGCTCTTAGGCGGGCTAACCATGCCCGAGTGGAAGGGACGCGTGCCTCTCACTCGCTCTCATTGTGAGCGCATAACGTGAGCGGAGCGTAACGCAGTTTCTTGAAGTGTCACCCGGCAAACCAATTTATAAGACGTTGTCACGTCAAAAGAAGTCTTGCCATACAAACACCTTGTAACGATATACATTGTACAGAGACTTCGACCGCGTCGTATTAGGTTAAAAAGTAGCCAATGTGCTTTTCGAGACTATCTTCTATCTCTGTACCAAATTTCAACCCAATCCGTCCAGTAGTTTTTCCTTGGGAGGGTAACAAACAGCCTTACGACGAACTCGTACTGGGGTACAGGGCCCCTAGACAAATTACACAGCGAAGTGAAAACTAAAGATCGAAAAGAACGAAATGTATGGGACTGACAATCATCTTCAAAATGCCACGTAACAAAATACTGTCTTAGATTTACGCAAATATCATACATTGAAATAAAACTACTTTTTAACGGATTTTATCGCGGTTTATTTTAGATTTTAGATCCCGACGTTTCAAAGTCGGGATCGGGATATAAACGCAACTTAATATTAATGTTTGGAGGTAGTCAGTAATAATTGTGATTAATATTTTTGGCCGTCAAATACCTCAGTCCACCCGTGAACATGAAGTCTGAAAAGACTTTGAAACGTCGGGATCTAAAATTTAAAATAAACCGCGATAAAATCCGTTAAAAAGTAGTTTCATTTCAATGTCACGTAACAATCTTATGTCAATTCGTTACATTTTGTTCTTTTCGATTTTTCGTTATCGCTTCGCTGTGAAATTTGTCTAGGGTGCTGAGCTTCAGACACATTGGGATCTTTTGTGTTTCACCTAGCCTATAGGTGATTTCAAGTAAACTCCTGCGACTTGTAGACCATGAAGGCGTAGTTTCAGTTCTTAATCCGAAACTGAAACCTAGTTTTGAAAGAAAATTAAATTGAAATAAGTAATATTAGAATCAAACTAGATGTAGGCAAATTTAAATAATTTAATAATAATTTTCTGATATCTTAAGTCGACTCATAAAATCACAGTTTGTTAATACTTAAAACTATTCTTACAAAATCATGTTAATTTATAAATATAAATCTAACCGCCTTATTTATAAAGCTTATAACGCATCTAAAGGTTTGCTAAAATACGATTTGACAAAAGAAATCTCACTATAGCAAGCCTTTAAAGTTTTATCAATAAGGGGGTAGGTATTTAAAAGCATTTAATTTAGACAGAGAAAGAATCATTACTATCAACAATGTAAAATAGAATTTTGTGATGACTTATTAATGTTGGTAGGATTATACGGTGGGTTGATTAGTATAACCCTTCCAAAATTGATAGGTTATTTGTATGTGATTATCGCTAAGTATGGATGGAAAAAATACGTGTATCCATGTTGGTAACGGTTGTACTTAAACTTACAAATAAATAAATGATTTGAATGATGAGATTTTCTGGTCATACTGAGAGTGAAGAGGATACAAAACGAAACCTGTACTATGACACCATATAGTATTATTATTGCAGTTGTATGAAAGAGAAGTTGCTCTACACATTGTATAGCTGCATCCCTCTTCTGCAGCTCCAACTTTAAGCTGTTGTGGTGCGGCACGTGAGCACCAATTCTCAGTCTTCAAACATTTATCTCTAATAGACATTTGTCGAATATAAATAAGGATTTTATTCGGTTTCTGTAATTTTTTCTACATTTGTCTATTCGAGATAAATTTCTAAAGCGGGAAAATCGTTAATTTTATTAGTATTTATATTAAATATCTGAACAAAATGAAATGCTTTTAAATAATTCGTAAAATACCAATCACACATCTATCACAACACATTTAATGTTTATTTATTTAATTAATCACTTAACTAGGTTCACTGCCTTGAGCAAATCACTATGAATGGTCATTCGTGACCCAGGCTACGAAATACATTTATCGCATTTAACAGATATTTGTTTTGTTTAAAAACGGGATAAATTTCTTTCATGGACCTGGGTTAAATTGTGATAAGTCCATTCCTTCAATATTTATTCAGAATATTATTCCACATTTGTTTTTACTTCACATTTTATTGTCAATGTTTTTAAGGTCAAAGTTAATTTTGGTTTAGTTTAGTTAAATAAGTACTTTCTTCTGATTAATGGCTAATTATTGGTCTTCGTATTTTGCTTCGATTGTAAGGGTATTTCAATTAAGTATTGAATTTATCAAAAAAGTTAGTGTAAGCAATAATTATAGTATAAAAGTGTAATATAATTTATCAAGACCCTGTATATAATTTAATCATAACACTGGCTAGGAACCCGATTATCGCGTTTTAGACATTTAACTCGAACTCGATATATGTCGAAAAAAATGGCGAATATTTATTGAGAATAAATTTCGTAATCTCAGTATGTCACCTTAGATATGTCTATACCACTCAACGCATGACTTGCAACTAGTCTATAGTAATCGACATCATATGTCGATTTTACTAGTGATCAATCGACATTCGTCATTTTTTCCGACAAGTTGAGTTCGAGATAAATGTCTAAAGCGCGAGTATCGGGGTCCTGGGCCATATATTTTTTTTTTAATAGAAAAATGTCGAAAAAATGGCGGATGTCGTTGAAAAACAAAAGAAATCACAATTTTTTAGGACCAATGTCTATTAGAGATAAATGTCTAAAGCGCAGCAATCGGGGCCCTGTTCTTAGGAACTAAGTCATCTATTTTAGTAACAAGGAAAAACTGCATTCATACATTAAATTAGGTAATACTCAGCTCGGGAAATTAGTAAAACGCATTGTTTTCATATCCTCAAAATGACAGGGTTCAATTCCCGCGCTGAGCATAATCTTTTTTAAATGTATAAATGCAGTTCCTAAGAACAGATCTTCGCATGTCTTACAGTTTCAGATTTTTCCATTCTGACCGTTCTAAATATTGCACCCTGTATATTAGGTACTTTATAGTCTACATAAAAGTCTACAGACACATTTAGGTAACCATCTTTGCTTAAACTTACAACGTATCAGAGTGAAAGATAATCAAATGAGTCTCTTAATTTAAACATGTCGTCAATGTATGTTAGCGAAAAATTTTCGGAACTACTAATCTTTTTATGTATCTGGTAACACTATGTTCTTTAGACGGATATAGCAGTTGGAGTTACATATCACGTTGCAGTTCCATTAAAAAAAAAACACTGGAATCGACGATATTACGTCTCGCAAGTCTCTATTTTCTTTTCCACAAAATACTCGACGTACTCAATAAGTTTTGGACTGACTCTTTTACTAATCTTCTATATTTCTAGAACTTGGTGGTAATGACTTTTTCTTTGTCTTCTAGTCCGTTCGTTTTAGTCTCTGGTATTGTTTTAACGTTTAAGGAACTGTTACGTACTCCATAGCAGAAGTAGATGAGGTACCCTGCAAAAGAGAAATAATCAATAATTCCCCTGAACTGTAGTAGATTCGTTAGATATTTACGTTATCTGGTGCAGTGAAACGGGCACCACACAATTTATCAAAAGCAATTTTATTACGTCACGGATTTTCCTTTCTCCTCATTTAAGTAACTTACCAATGACAAGCCATATGATGAACCGGACCCAGGTCTGGTAATCCAGCTGCACCATTAGGTAAACGTTCATGCACACGCTAAGGTACGGCACCAGGGGCACTAATGGAACCTGGAAAATTGTATTGAAACTTTAAATCTGGAACTTTCATTAAAATCAACAACAGTGAAATTCACGTCCGGCTCGAAGGACCAACAAACTCCCTTTGTTAGTTACTAAGATTTGTTGTTTCAAACTTTTTCATATCATCTTCGGCTCGTCGCATTCAAGTCACTCTGCTTTGGAGGACGTCCTAAACTACCCTTACTGAAGCGACCATTAGGAAGATTTCTTAATTACAGCTAACAGTTTTGAGATTTAGAATTATACTGACCGTGAAGGAGAGATGGTCGACATTGTTCCTGGGCTGTCGGTACAATACAGCGAGCAGAAGCAGTAGCGCCGCGCCGAGCGCGCCCAGCGCCGCGCCGCCGCGGTCCCAACGCATTAACGCGCACGTCACCAACGCCACCACGACTGAAAACGTCGGGGAATAAGATGGACCAGTGCATCAATAGGTTTTATTAAAGATACACAGCCATATGAATGCTTTACTCAAAACTGAACATGAACTCATTTTCATTTACAGAATTTCACAGATAGGTACGTCAATCCTTTTTGTGTCCTACTGCTGGGCACGGGTCTCCTCTCAACGATCTTACGAGTTGAGACAGTTTAGGCCTTAATCCACACACGCTGGCCGAGTGCGGGTTGGTGGATGCCACATGTCCTCGAAATTATTAGCTCTTAGATATGCCGGTTTCCTCACGATGTTTTCCTTCATCGATATTGAACAGCGGCGATAAAACAATTCACACAAAAACGTGGGTACGACCAGGATTCGAACCCGCGACCTTATATTTCCAAGCTATATGTCCCGAATATTAATTTATTTATTTATTCATACACAACCTATCTTACATTACAGGTTGCCCTAAATCGTAAGCCTGGTCATAGATTAACAATATTTATAAGATACAAAGTAATTTTGTGAACTAATTCAGAGAACAAGAAAAAAAATCTATCCTTTCGTTTTTTCTTCCTTTCTTTCCTTTTTATGCTGTGGGTAGTTGGGTATCTTCAATTTAGCTATTGGTCAAATCAAACAACCAATTGAAGTAACCAAGCAATTAGACAGACTTAGATCAATATTAGGGTACTTACAGAATATACTGATGGTAATCTTGGCGATGCTGTATGACAACTGTGTGGGGTACTTCAAACCGAGCAAGTTGAACATCTGCTTGACTATGCCCAGCGGAGTCTCGGGTGTAGGTTTGATGCTTTGCAGCTGGATAGATGACTCCTCTTCATATCTGTGATGACAGAAGTTAGGCTTATCTTCTTTATATTGCTTTTAATGTCCATCTTACGTTATTTCAGAGCAACTTCTTTTTTTTATTCTTCGATAGGCTGGCGCTTGACTACTACTTGCCTGATGTTAAACAATGATGTAGTCTACGATGGAACGCGCCAGCCCAGTATACCGATTCACTCGTGATTACAAATGATTATCGGTGAAAAGGTCGCAGTGGAATGAGCAACAATTCCGACCCACCCTTACTGCATTTTGTCACCAGACATCGCACCGGAACACGGCAAGGCCGCTTGGCGTTGCGGATTTGTCTGGTGGGTGGTCACTTACCACGGCCGAAGCCTCCCACTTGTTGATTGTCACCTGATTTGCACCACCCGGGGCCCACGTGTGGGGATTCAATTAAAGGTTACACCCACGGACGAAGGCGACTCAGCCCCCAAAATATGTGTTCTCTTTCGCACAGCTGCCATAATAATACTTAATGTCGCGGTACAGTTCGATCGTTTTAATTGGGATAGTGAACGAAGTTATTTATGACAATCATAAAAGCCTCCATAGTTAGAATGGATTTTGTCCCTTTCGTACTAGTACAAAAGTCAAGATAAAAGAATTATATACCTGTTGCAGCTATTTATGCTGAGGTTTAAGATGTTGAATAAAGTGCTTAGAGATTTACCTCAATATAAGAACGCTTGTTGCGACGATGGTGTACGCTAGCAGGGTGCCGATGGACATCATATCGATCAGTTGATTCAATTCGAAGAGGGCAGCCATTAACGCTGAAAATATTTTGATCTATATTCAGCTCATTAGAATTTGTAAGACTATTAAATTTTCCTACATTATCCAGTCAGACATTTATATAAAACTAGCAAATGGCCAAACGTTCGCGCAGCGGAGACTTGAATTTCTCCGAAGTTTATGCATGCACTAATTTTATTCATACATACACAATCACACACAAATACACACAATTTTTTGGGACACATTTCATTTTTTCTAAGTCCATGGATAAAAACAATGTTCCGCCAGGACAACGTTCGCCCAGTGGAATCAGTTTTTAGCGAATTTCTCCACAATGGCTGCATACACAATTTTTTTTTACCGCACACTATTACACGACGTCACACACTAAATATCTGCATAATTAGAATCTATAAATTCAACAACATTCCGCTGCGCGTATGCACACAAATAACTGCTATAATATCATTAGAATACGAAGGCAAATTTTACTACAATATCTTATATCTTTAAATGAGCAATTCTTGTATATATATATCTATATATATAATTGGAATCTCGAAATCGGCTCCAACGATTTTCATAAAATTTAGTATAAGGGGGTTTCGGGGGCGATAAATCGATCTAGCTAGGAATCATTTTTAGAAAATGTAATTTAAAAAAAAATACCGAGCAAAGCTCGGTCATCTTGGAATCTCGGAATCGGCTCCAACGATTTTCATAAAATTTAGTATATAGGGGGTTTCGGGGGCGATAAATCGATCTAGATAGGAATCATTTTTAGAAAAGGTCATCCAGATATTTCAATATTATCAAACATTAGGCGAGACATTGGGCGGTCTCAAAACCCGAATATCCCAATTCCAAACGTGGTAATTATTTTTTCTTAATTTTTTTCAAGTTCCTACTTCTGTGAAAAATAAATTAAATCAGGTACTGAACATTAGTGAGGCTAAGGAAGTGCGTGCGCGTAGCAAGTGGTTCTCTATAGTCTCTGCCTACCGATATTGGAAAGACGCCTCTTTGTATCATTGCATGTTTGTATCATGTTAGTATCTTTCATACAGAGTACCCATACAACCTGAACCGGAAAGCCAGAAACTAGAGACTATAATACTATACACTATACTATACTTGAAACCAGACAATCTTTTAACTTTAGGTCATTAAAAAGTGATTTCAAAATTAATTATGTCATTATATACTGATAGGATTTGTTATGTGCTAAGTTTTTGCAAAGATTTCACATCGCACAACCCTAATCAGCTGTTTTCCTGAACTCTCTTTGACCAAATAAAAGATGTGACAAAAAAGGAATGACAATTGGCGGTCTATTGAAATGTTAGAGCTGTCTAAGAGAATAAATTGAGAAATAATATTTTTTGTAGGGGTTATTTTTTTTCTAATTGATTTATTCAAATTTAAACGTCACAATACTACGAGTATGTCGTAAGGCTCAATTATCGTAAGAAAGTAACGGTGCATACCTACCGCAGTTACTTTTTGTTGAGCAACATTTTCAAATGTTATTGAGCAACACTCGATAGCAATAAGTTATTCAATGTTAGTAAATGTTGCCGTGTTAGTCAATGTTGCTCTAACAATCGATAACATTGTTAGATAATGTTACCTCAACAATGCGTCGATATATGTCGTGCTCGATTGTTGTCGAAAGTTATTATTTGTTATCTTTTGTTGAGCACTCAACAGTTAGTAACAACTAGTCTCAAAAGTTAGAGATTGTTATTTAATGTTACCTTGTTGCAAAATGTTGCTTAACAAAAAGTAACTGCTGTGTAAATGCACCGTAATGCATGATATACCCTTTCCGGTTTACCTTGTTTAATAATAACCCCTTACACATATTAATATGAGTAGTTACTTTATCTCAGAACAGACATTAAAATTAAATCTAGAAACACTAGAAATAGATATTAATCCTCACCAGCCAATAGTCCACTCAATATCGTAGCCAACATTGGAGTCTGAGTTTTCCCATTAATAGCAGCTAGCGGCCTGAACAACACTCCGTCACTGCCCATAGCGTAGAGCACTCTTGGCAGCGGGAACATGGCGCCTAACAGACTGGTGCAGAGCGCGAAAATAGCGCCAATGGTGACGATCCACTTGATAACTGGAAGGTTGGCTTCCGTGAACACGTGGGGGAAGGGGGCATCAGCATCCTGAAATATGGTTTTGGTTGTTTTGAGCAAAAATATTTTAAATTAATGTGGGGAGGATTAGATAGGATGGCCCTTCAATGAAATCCGTGATTCCTTAAATAAATCAAGCTTCTTTTATTTTTCCTTGAATACGTCTTTACAACTTAAATTTACGTCCATTCACTCTCGTCCTGTCCAACCGTTCCCCTTCCTTTTCTTCCGCATACATCCGTCTCATTCACTCCTTACTACATTTCATTATACATACGAACTACTTAATTAAACTTAACTTACGTTCCGTTCCTACATGAATTCAGATTTTGTTTTATATGAAGAAGTCATCATCATTCCCCTTGCCTTTTTCCCAATTCTATCGGGGTCGGCTCCCAGTCTATACTAATGTGGCTAGCTACCTGAATTATACGAGCGACTGCCATGAGACCTCGAAACCCGTAGGGAACCAGTAGCCGAGATGGTTAGACCAGGTGTCAGATTATATTGGCGCTTGACTACATGTAACGATTGTCATAGATGTGTTATATAACAACCGGGACTGACGGCTTAATGTGCTCTCCGAGGCCCGGAGGGTAAGCCCCTTAAACAATCAGACACCGAAACAAATCTTTGTCGTTACACAGATATTATCATAGTTATTAGTAACCATATAGCAACAATCCGACCCACTCTCTCAAATGGTGTCACCGGACTTTGCACAGAAAAATGGCAAGGCCGCTTGGCGGTGCGACTTTGTCTTGTGAGTGGTCACTAACCACGTTCGAAGCCTGCCACCAGTAATTACCAGTTAGTTTATTGTCAGCTGATTTGCACCACCCGGGGCCTCCGTGTGGGAATTCAGATCAAAGGTCCTACAGATGAAGGTGATCCAGATTTTCGAGACTTTATCCTATCGTGCAGTAAATTACGTTGTTAGTGTTGGTGTCATGGACACTGTCATTTTAAATAATAATATATTCAGTCTATACTAGTATTATCTGGTTTCTTGGCTTTAAATAAATGCTCTTGAACTCAACAGTATCACGTTTTACTACTTGTGAAAACGTACTTATGTTGTTTACTTACGATTTAACATTAATTTTCACTTGAGTACCTACCTACCTCATGTCTGTATTTTGGTCTCATATTTAAATGGGAAAGGGTCTAATAGAATGTATTCGATGGTCGATTCCATTACTGACAGCACTTGACTATTCGATCTTCATACTCACTTCATTAGTTATACAAAAAAAGGTATGCTAAATTAGGTATTCAGGTCGCACAGCGTGCTATGGAGCGCGCTATGCTTGGCGTTTCTTTGAAGGATAAAATCCGCAATGAGGTTATCCGACAAAGAACTAAAGTTATCAACGCAAAAGATTAGCCAACTGAAGTGGCAGTGGGCTGGCCACATCTGTCGAAGAACTGATAACCGCTGGGGTAAGCGAATAGAGACCACGTCTTGGCAAACGTAGTGTGGGACGCCCTCCAGTTAGGTGGAGTGACGATCTGCGAAAGATAGCCGGCAGTAGCTGGATGCGACAAGCAGACAGGGTGAAATGGCGGCTATTGGGAGAGGCCAATGTCCAGCTGTGGACTGCTATAGACCTGTAGATGATGAGATAAGGTACTAACCTGTAAATAATATGGGAGCATCATAGTCAATACGGTTGCTATGCTGAAGTAAGACACAAATATGATAATAAGAGATAGAACTATCGATAGGGGAATATCCCGCTTCGGGTTCTTCGCTTCTTCGCCGGTAGTAGCTACGCAGTCAAAGCCGACGAAGCCGAAGAAACACTTCGCGGCGCCCGCCATGATGCCAGCTACTCCCCATGGCGCGAAACCACCAGCTCCCGCTTTATCTTTGTATTCATCTGGCACGTCTTTGATGTCTATCTTCCAGTTCGCTGGATTGCCTGGAAAGAGGAGAATTTATATTATGATACTTATTATGACGGGCCGGTGGTGATGGGCGGTAAGATAGGTACTTGCTTTTCACCCCCCTTGGGTTCGATTCCCACCCAAGTTGGACGATTGTCAGAAGTTTGTGTGATGAACATGTCTGTTTGTCTTGAGTCTGGGTGTAATAATCTATATTTAAATATGTATTTACTAAAGTAAAGTGTTGTATGTAGACTATGTAGTATATTATCAGTTATCTGGTTTCCATAATACAAGCTCTACTTAGTTTGGGATCAGATGGCCGTGTGTATTAATGTCCCACTATATTATTATTTCTTCTTTCAAATATAATTGAAATTAAATAGGCATAAGCAGCGGTAATAATAATAAATAAATAATAGTAATAATCCCCGGTTGTGACTGTTGGTTCCGATTTTGGTTTTCAAAAAAGTCTAACACTTTTAACACGAGTTGTCTCTTCACTATGTAAAGTGTTACCCTTCAATATAACAATAAACTTTACAAAAAAAACAATAAAATATAGCAGTAACTCTAATAAAGAACTATTAACGAAACAGTATCAAATCTTATATATACATATTGTACTGTTCGTTAGTCTCGCTAAATCTTGAGAACGGCTGAACCGATTTATTTTATCTTGGTCTTGATAAAATAAATCGAATGTTTGTGGAAGATTAAGGAAGGTTTAAAAGGTGAGAAAAAAAAAATATTTTACACAAAAGTTTAGGTCTTTTATTTATTGATTGAGGCAGTACGAATATCTGCGGGATAGCTAGTAAGATTATAAAATGGACGCTATAGGCCGACCGTTTAACTCGCGTATCGCCTTTCGCCAAGATTCTGACTCCTCAAGCTGCACAGATAGTGATGATGATTCAAGCGATATTGATATTAGTGACGAATAGTCTTACATTACTTTTGTCTGTGGTTAAATAGTTCTTTATGAATTTAATTAATGTTTTATGACTTCGTACCTACCTCAGATAGCGATACGCGAATTAAACGGTCGGCCTATAGCTGTGTTATTGCCGGTCAGTTTACTATGTGATACTTCTACAAGTAGGCATGAGTGAATAGTTAAAAATAAACTTTATTTAGGTAGGCTTACTTCTCGCAGCTCCAGCGAAGACAACAATAATGACTGTGATCAGGTTCAAAGCTGTGAATACGTTGTTTAATTTCGTCGACTCCTTCACTCCGATACCTAACAGCACTGTAATCAAATATTAAGATTTTGGAGTTAGCAAGAGAATCTGACAACCGCTGGGATACCTAATCGATTTCTCGAGTGGAGACCACGAATTGCGAACTTAGCGTAGGACGCCCTCAGACTACGTGGAGTGACGATCTCAGCAGGGCGGAAGGCAAGAACTGGATGAGAAAAGCCGCGGACCGTGCTCAGTGGCGTGCTTCAGGAGAGGCCTATATCCTGTCCGACCACAATCTAATGTTAATTGGTTCAAGGATAAGAACTTGAACGAACCAATCAAAATTCGCTATTTTCCCCAACACCCTAAAAACTTTTGACGATTACAATTTCATACAATACTAGCAAACCCGGCGAACTCCGTTTCGCCACCAGATGACTTCGTTTTATGTAACATTTTCCCGCTTGTCTGTTGAAATTTTTCCTGAATTTTCTTTGCTATAAACCTCACGGAGCCCGAGACCTTTCCAACGAATGCAAAACCGTGGAAATCGGTTCGTGCGTTCTGGAGTTATAGCGTCAGGAAGGAAAACCCGACTTATTTTTATATAGTAAAGAAGATTTTAAGAAACTGGCGTCTAGTAGGTATCTAGTCGATGGCTACTGGTTTCAACCGATATTAAAAAGAAGGAGGTTCTCAATTCGAATGTATGTACATCACACGATAATTTCGTCTATTATAGATTTTGATATTTCTTTTTGTTTCAAATGGTAAACTTTTCAGATGGTCACATTTAAATTTTATTAAAATCAAAATGTATATACAATTTTTGAGTTATTGTTAAATCTGTCGTATTTTCTTTTTTAATTCGCATTTTTTTTATAAAAATGCTTTTAGTTATATTTATTTCTGACTTATCTGTCATTACAGGTCAATAACCTAATGTGATAGATAAGTTTTTTTGACAACACATACGAGCTATTAATATATTAATCTTCTCTACTATATAAAAAAGTCGGGTTTTCCTTCCTGATGCTATAACTCCAGAACGCACAAACCGATTTCCACGGTTTTGCATTCGTTGGGAAGGTCTCGGGCTACGTGAGGTTTACAGCAAAGAAAATTCAGGAAAAATTTCAACAAAAAAGCGGGAAAATGTTACATAAAACGAAGCCATCTGGAGGCGAAACGGAGTTCGCCAGGTTTGCTAGTCAAATTATAAAAAAATCTTACCAGTTATAAGCATCACTAAAGTAAAAGCGAAAAAGTCAGGATATCCAGCCATAAACGATATATTGATTGGTGCTATTTCTGTCATCGTTTTCGCCATGGTATTATTACATAAACTGTCAATATACGACGCCATGCCTTTAGCCACGCTAGCTGTGCCGATCACATACTCCAAAATCAAGTTCCATCCAATTGTAAACGCTATGAACTCTCCAACACTGACATAACTGTACACGTACGCGGAGCCCGCTTTAGGAACTCTAGATGCAAATTCTGCGTAGCAAAGACCTGAAATAAAAAAATAAAAAACTTTCAACTTTTTTTTATATGAGTTACATACGTTTTTATAAATTGGCGGGATAACGAAGAAGATACCAAATTTTGATTGGTTCGTTGAATTTCTTCACCTTGAACGAACCATTCAAAATTAGCTTGTGGTGGCGGTAAGTAAGGCGAGCGCGAGGGCTACTGAGCCCGGTGTCTATAGGTAACTGGTCGGTATTCCATAGAAGAACGTACAATTCTTTTATCCGTTGCACATTCAGGAATACCCATTCTGTAAAAATATCAACTCTGTTGGTATATAAGTCGTTAACAGAAACAAATTTATTCGATTTAACTATTTCTTGGAACCAACGAGTACTGCCAAGTCCCGGAGCAAAGGTGTTCTCTATTATAGGTCTTCTCTTAACTATCTTGAGAGTAAAAATAATTGGCTGCCCATACACGCTATCACGCTGAATAAGCGTGTTAATCCTTCCAATGCTGTTGTTAAAGTCCAAGACATGCGGTGTTCATGATGTTTTCCTTTACCTATATTGAATAGCGGTGATAAATGTGAACAGGATCGAATCATTATATTTCAAAGCCAAGTCCACTACCGCTGCGGCACCGCTGCTCTTTCCATTCAATATAACCTTCACCTGAGTCACCGACCTCAATGCCTACAGCACACGAACAGCTGATACAGCCATCAAGCATCATTACATAGGCTGTACAACAATTTGACAGTGAAGTGATTGTGTTGTGACCGGCCCTTTGCAAGGCCAGCCTTTGTATTACAAGATAATTGACTTTATGTGAACAGAATTAATAAGATGTAATGTTTTTCGAACGTATAGTTAGCAAAATGAACCTTTTTTGAGAGGATCGAGATGTCGAATTAGCCTGAAGAGATTTTCTTTCACTAAAATTTTCGGTGAGCCATTGGAACGGACCTGAATCAATCAAGTGTTTACAACTGTCATTAGGTTCATTCAAACCTCATCAGGTTCATTCAGGTCAAACCTCTGATCAGGACGTTGTTGCCGGACAACTCCATATTTACTGGTGGATAGGTTAGACAATCCAAGTGTTTTGGGGGCTGAGTCACCTTCGTCCGTGGGTGTACACCGTTAATTGAATCCCCACACATGGTCCCCGGGTGGTGCAAATCAGGTGACAATCAACTGGTGGTAGGCTTCGGCCGCGGTTAGTGACCACCCACCAGACAAAACAACACCGCCAAGCGGCCTTGTCGTATTCCGGTGCGATGTCTGGTGACACCATGCAGAGAGGGTGGCTCGGAACTGTTGCTCCTTTAAGGTTTCTAACCATATGGAGGCTTATTCTAGCTTATTCTAGGCCTTCTCACCGCTACTAATCATTCGTAATCACGAGTGAATCAGTAAACTGGGCTGGTGCGTTCCATCGTAGACTACATCATTGCTTAACTTCAGGCAAGTTGTAGTCATTCGCCAGCCTATCGAAGAGTAAAAAAAAGAGAATACAAGAATACTTTCATTTCTTTGTTCCTGACCAATTCATGCGAGGCAGTGGTCGGCGCCAATATAAGCTACTTGCTTACCCATCTACATGGCTCTCTCCTCAAGCGTGTAACACTCCCTCTGTCAAAGCCGTTTCCCATAGAAATACCCTCCTATAATATAACCCAAATGTGGACATATTTTTTTATTCGCTTGGTGTGATGAAGAGAATTGTTTATAGTTGGCTAAATATAGGTAACTTAAGTTTTGAAAATTGTTAATTTAATCTTCTGTATAAAATTTCCATGTCACAATGTTTGTTACCGTACTCCTCCGAAGCGGTTTGACCGATTTTTACCAAATTTTATATGCGTATTCAGTAGGTCTGAGAATCGGCTACTATCTATTTTTCATACCCCTAAGTGATATGGGTTGTTCAACCTTACATTTTTTTATATTATTGGACGAAATATTTTGTTTTTATTTTTGTATAAAGTGGCATTAAAAAATACATACGTATTACTTTAGTAATACGCGGTACGAAGTTCGCTGGTGCAGCTAGTTAGATTATAATATGTTGTGTAGTTTTATGAGTAATTAGTTAATAGTTATTATTAGTGTAAAATATAAGTGCCTTGGTGTAAACTGTTAACTTATATTTTTATGAATAAATGATTGAATTCCCCTATCCGTCTCACAGAACAGTCAATCGCCCGATATGGTATATGATACTAGCTTCCGCCCGCGGCTTCGCCCGCGTAATTGATCTCACTAATCTTGTTTCTCCATACAAACTTTGGAACCCCGTTTCACCCCCTTAAAGGGTGAGTTTTCAAAAATCCTTTCTTAGTGCACCCCTAGACCCCATAAGGAACCTATGTGCCAAATTTAAAGTCTCCAGACCCAGCGGTTTGGGCTCTGCGTTGATATGTTAGTCAGTCAGTCAGTCAGTCAGTCAGTCAGTTAGTTTCTTCTTTTATATATTTAGATTAAGCAACATGTATTTGCTTGGTGAGTAATGAATAGCCGCGGACGAAGTCAACGAGCATCACTACGTGTTGAGTTGGTCTGAAATTACCTGCAAATGCCGACGCTATAGCAGCTACTAAGAAACTGATGGTCACTGCAGGTCCAGCCACAGTTTTAGCCACAGTCCCCGCCAGCACATACACTCCCAGACCTAGCGTGCTGCCTACACCTAGCGCGGTTAGGTCTACGAGACCTAGGCATCGCGCTAGGGGTGATGATGTGTCGTCATTCAGCTGCTTGCAGCGACGTAACGCGTTGAATATTCGACCGCAGCTCATCTGGAATAAAAATCCGTTTTATATTAATGAGATAAAATAATTCTAATCATGTTGCTGATACGTACGTAGTGAATATAACCTAATAACTTTTCAGAGCCCTTTTTTATTATTGTGAAATATGTTTGCGCTTGACCACAACATGTCTGATGTTAAGCAATGTTGGAAACCATAAACGAGCAAACCTTCTACCCCCCAAATGAGTGATAGATGTGAAGCATGACACTGAAGGACAGACGTATGGGTAAGAGTGAGAGGACTAATGAATGCATGTAAACGATGGATGACTGGAATGTAGGTAGATGGAAGATTACTTTTTAGACGTAGAACGAAGAGGTTGTTTGAAGTTGCTATGTTGTTTAAAGTAAAATAAATCCAGTTATACAGTGCCAATCCGTGGTTTTTTTCGCACCCAGAGTAGGATCCCACAGTTATAATAGATAATTACACCCAGAATCGAAACAGACATGTTCATCACACAAATGTATGTCTCGGGTGGGAATCGAACCCACGACCTGCGGCGTGAAAAGCAAGTATCTTACCGCCCACGCCACCACACCGGCCCGTCATCACTACATAGTATAAAACAAAGTCGCTTTTACTGTCCCTATGTTTATATGCTTATATCTTTAAAACTACGCAACGGATTTTGATGCGTTTTTTTTAATAGATAAAGTGATTCCAGAGGAAGGTTTATAAGTATAGCACATTGCACCCGTGCGAAGCTGGGGCGGGTCGCTAGTAAAATTATAAAGAAAATGCATGTTACAATTTTACCACTCAATAACATATTCCTTTATCAGTATCGGAATGATAGATAGTATATTACTTTGCAACAATTATTATTTATGTTTCGTGAACGTAGTACAACTTTGTCTCATTGTCTGTCGACATGTTTAAACACAACTGTTACTAATTAACGTATTGATAACATTGTTACCAAGTTCAGTACTGCAATTGTTGCTATTTCACGTAGCAATCTATAAGTACCTATATTTTATTTGACTGGCCGTTGGTGTGGTCGGTAAGATACTTGCTTTTCACGCCGCATGTCGTGGGTTCGTTTCCCACACAAGTCAGACATTTGTGTGATGAACACGTCTGTTTGTCTTGAGTCTGGGTTTAATCTATATTTAAGTATGTATTTACAAAAGAAAAGTATAGTATGTAGTATATTACCAGTTATCTGGTTTCCAAAGTACAAGCTCTGCTCAGTTTGGGATCAGATGGCCGTGTGTGTTAATGTACCACTATATTATTATTATATTATGACAGAGCTGTTAGCGTAGTGTTTATTGACCCTGACTGCTAAGCCGGAGGTCGTGGGTTCAATTCCCACCCAGGACAAATCTTTGTGTGATGAGTAAGAATGTTAGTTTTGTATCAATGATAAAAATATCTAAAAAAAATTTAATATGTAGTACTCGTATATATTTGCTTAATTTGGGACTAGATGGCGCTGTGTGCATGTGTGTGAAGAATCTGTGACAAAAAGTACCTGAAAAAAAAAACCACCAAAGCCGGTCATGGTATACCCGGTTATGACATTGCTCCACAGACTACTCAGAGAACCTAGCGGTTCATTGCTCGATATTTTCGTTTGGTACGTTTTAAAAAAAAATGAAGATAGAGACGAAGGATCGATAAAAAATGGTGTCTTAGAACGTCGCAGTTTTTTAGTTTTTTGCTACTAATCTTTAAAAACTTAACTTATTTTAACTTGACATTGGCAAAATTGCGAAATAATTTCTGCAGAGGCCATAATTAAAAGAAGAAGAAGAAGAAAAAATGAAACCTAATTAGATCATTTTATTCGCCCCCGAAACCTCCTGCATCATAAATTTCAAGAAAATCGTTGGAGCTGCTTCGAGATTTATATTCAATTTTAACAAGAATTGCTCGTTTAAAGGTATTAATGAATTGACGGATGTTTACAACAATAAAACTCGAGAACGACCAATTTAGCTAATTTTGGTCTTAAAGTAGGCACACATACAAATCTATTGAAGTTTAAAAAGGTAAGAAATACGTAGGCAGCTAGTAAAATATAAATATTAGTTTAACTTAATATACCTAGTCGATCGAACTAGAAGAATCGCTATACCTAAAAATTGTCTAGATAATGGGATGAATTCTGAAAAAGTATTGTCATCGGCCCTTGATACCAAATTGGTGTAGAAGTGACGATCTTCCCTTTAGTGTCACTGGTAGAGCACGGGTTTTCTCTCAACTATAATAATGTTATGAGATTAGTGAGCTTAGCTTAGCTATATCCTGAATATGTATAAGATGCGTAATGAAATCCAAAATAAATTCAGAACGGATCCCACAAGGCTGCCGTCTTTTAACTAGTAGCCTACTGACTTACTTTCGACAAAATCGGAAAAAAGTGGGAATTATTGTTTTGAAATTTGTCTTCAAAACTATAATACTTAGATTAACATTTTTTGGACACATCTATTGATATTTCTTTCCGCTATTCAAGTATTTTAACGTACTTTAAATGTAGGTTAGTCTCTTTTAAGTGATGGAATCATCATAAATTCTGACTGCTACAAAGTTTTTATATCTCTGGAACTATTTACATAACTAAAATGTTTCTTAGACAAAAAATAGAGAATTTTTAATTGTATCCCTTTCCATTTAAAAGTGAAAATGGGAGTTTTGAGCGTTAATCACCTTCTAGCTAGGAGGGCAGAAGGTGTTTTAATTGTGAAACAGTAATTTAATTTCACCTAAAAATGACAACTTGTGTTCGTTTCTACCTACACCCTTGGACATTGCAAGCTTGATCTATATATAGATGATAATAAAAGCAATTCACGTTGTTTCCTTGTGAACCGTGACGTCACGTTATTGTCCCGCCCCTGACCGTGGACAGCACATTAGATGACGTGAGGTCTCAATGAACAGACATGAGTCATATTGTATGAATGGTGCCAAGTTCAGCTTCAGTAGCTTTCGCTGTGTAATTTGTAATGCTAGATCACTGTGTGATTAAGTCATAGAACAGCAAAACAGATCAATTTTCATGTAGGACAAGACTGCCAAAATATTGAGAAGCAATTTAAGCATTAAGAGTCTGCGTCTGAAACACGGGACCATGAACCTCCATGTACTGCCCTCTCTACGACGAGGAGCGCAGGGTCATGCTCGTAGGCTTACACTCGAAGTAATATTTTATGGGATATCCCACATCCATTCCATGGTCCTACCCACCTTGCGGCATAGGGACCGAAGCACGGGAGTGCGCGCGCTACTTGCAACTGCTCTTTCACGCGTACTTTTCCTCCCTACGAATTATTCTTTGACCTGTCCTATCTCTGTCACCTCTCCCCATTTGGGTGCCACAACACAAAAACAGACACTTCGTGTCCGGAAAACTTAACCCACCGCAGCAATCCAACCACTGCTACTCCTGTAAGCCAGTATCAACAGCGGAGCCGAGAATATACTCGGGATTTGAACCCGGCCAACCCGGCCAACACCTAAACTGTCTTGGATCCCACACGAATTTAATCAGAAATGTCGCTTCCCTCCAGGGAAAGCGAAAGACAGCGTAGAGACAAAGGGAGGTTTAAAATGCACTAAGGAGCACGGGAAATGTAACCCTTATTAAAGTTGGTTCCAATAATACCTAATTATAGCAAAATCGTTTGAACGCACGGAAATTATAAGAGTCCCGCACAAGATCGGTATAATATACCGCCCTGCTCCCAGTCAGCGGTATAGAGAACTTCCACCATCTGAGAAGTTTCTCCCGCACCTGGCCTGAGAAAGGCGCTTTTGACTGCTGCGAATCACTTGCTATTGCAAGTGATCTGCCGGGTGTAAAGTGTTTGTTTTGTGTTGTGACGCCTCAAAAACAGAGGTGATGGGGATAGTACATGCCAAATAATAATTTGTTGGACAGAAAAAAGAGCGCAAAAGAGCAGTTTCAAGAAGCGCGTGCTCTTCCGCGTTGAGGACCATATGGAGGATAGGACCATGGAATAGAGGTGTGTAAGGTCGAATCTTTAAACTCGACAAAGTGTGTTTTGAACAAATCTGCTGTCTACTTAATCACTGAAATCAATGTGAAGAGACAGAGAAGAGACAACAGACCTCTACAATATTTTTAAACATTACCATACCTAGGGGAAATGTGGATGGTATGTACTACCTCTGCCTACACTTTAGTAGAAAAACTATTTGTCGAATTAGGACGGAATTAAACCGTCACAGTTATACATAATCAAATTATCTAATTGGTTTCAGTCATCCACAATCATACGCACAATGTCGTTGCGGTATTGATCAGGTTAATGAGTTATTCACGACCCGTAACCAAAGTGATTAGCAGATTTTTCCAACTATAGGTACCTGCTTGCCTGGTTCTATGTTATAATAACCATGCGTCAACCTAAGCCTAAGACCCCTTAACCACGGTGATAGTGATGCTGTCGCGCGTTCACATCGATTCGGTCGCGATGCCGTCGCTTCGGTAGTTGTTTGCCTTCGCCCACAACAACACGATTCAGACGCGGTGTACACACGACACTATCACGGTTCTCTCGCGAGGTTTGTGTTGCACTGATGCTCGGTTCTCCACTCACGCACGTGCGTTTAAATATATACAGTCGGATGCAGTAGCGCGTGGCAAATGCGATAAACGCGCGTTTGTAGCGATGCTGTCGCGCGATTAAAAACAATAAGTCTACCAAGAGTCACCGTGGATAAGGGGCCTAAATATTAGAGTCTGCTATCAAAATCTAGCTAGGCCAGGCTAGGGCGAGTGTATAGGCGAGAGCTATAGTACTTATCTACACAATAATAAATAAGCAAGTCAATAATAACTGTTCATATTCGTACAGGAATTTGTCTTGCTTTGAGTTCATTTGGTTTAAGCTTAATTTTCTGAAAATTCAGCCGATCTTCACCATTCCCCTTGCCTTTTTCCCATTTCTATTGGGGTCGGCTCCCAGTCTAACCTGATGCGGCTAGCTACCAGAATTATACGAGCGACTGCCGTCAGACCTCGAAACTCGTAGGAAACCAGTAGCCGAGATGGTTGCACCAGGAGTCAGATTATATTGGTTTCTGACTACATGTAACGATCGTCATACATGTGTTAAATAACAACCGGGAACGCTTAACGTGCTCTCCGAGGCATGGAGGATACTCCCTCATGCCTCAACCGACCAGACACCAAAACAAATTTTTGTTAAACAAATAGGTATTGTCCGGGGCGGGAATCGAACCCGCGACCAATCGGACTACTTACACAGCTCGACTTGCGAGGTTGTCAAAAAAAATTCAGCCGATGTAAAGGGAAAGTAACTAGTTACTGTAACTAAACGTAAACATAGACATATACCTTGTTTTTCCTTAGGATGCATATTATAACAACAAATATGGCCGCCTCGTAACCAGAGACTATATTTTTAGGGTAGGGCCACCATGATTGAATACATTGAATGATTTGTTAAAAGAGTGACTGAATAGATTTCTAATCATTCATTATTCGGAACCAAGAAGCTTTACATTTAATAAAACACTGGAATACAATAATGCAGTCGTATCTCAAATAAATTGTTGAAAACAGGAAATATTATAAATGTTTAAAAAATATGAAAATATTGAAAAAAACGTTTCAACGACTTCTTTGATATTTTTCTCTTTTTCTGGCCAGTCACCAAAATTAAGATGAGGGGTCAAACAAGCTATTTTGTTAATTTTTTATTAATCAATAATCTGATAGTGAATCTGAGTAGGTTAATGAGGATGTGGGATGAACTCTGTGTTAGTTAGGGAGGGAGGAGTCATGCGGTTATAAAAAATGAAAACGCAAGCGCATCGAAGTTATTTGTTGCCGCAGAAGTATCGTCTGTGGGCCGCACTTTGACGACCGCTGCTCTAGATGAATACCGATAAATTGACTACAACCTTACCATGTATTAAACTGTTAAGGACAAGATCTTTTAAAATAGGCAGAGCTGTTTTTTTTTAAACTTCCGAGTAACTTTTAAATCTAGGCACATAGATACATAAATTATCCATTTTGGTGTAAACGTTCTCAAGTAATGACGTGACCAAGGGAAGCACAGATTGATTTTATTTAAATGATCGTTTAGAACATTTGAATGAGTGACGATACGATACAACTAATTATATTTATTATGCACTCAATTTCACACAGCATCAGTTACATGGTTAAGAAACAAAATTTTCATATTTAAAGAAGACAGTAATAAAATAATTTAGGACAATACTTTACATTAAAGTACGATCTAAACATCACATTTTCATTTGACTGGATATCATTCACTCAGTTCTTCCTAAATCTATGGTTATCGAATCCATAAAAATCTATGTCCACACTCTAATTTAAAAAGTATAAAAATGTCAAACAGACCTTGTCCTTGCATAACCTGTGGTCATGAATTTTGGAATGTGTTTAGAATTTTATCAATAATTCGTATTTAACTGGTTGATTTAAAACATTTTTCAGTTAATTTCATAGTTAAAGTGTTTACTCAATGGATTAAGACATTTATAAGTCGATACATAGTGTGGTTCATTGATAAAATCGTGATATTCTAAAGTGACACGAAAACTGAAGCTTTGTTTACCTTTTTGGCACGGTAAGGAAAAACAAAGAATAGGTAGGTGCCTACTTAAGTGTCATGTTACTATCATAGCCTACCTTCCGGACTTGTGATTAAATTGAAATCGCAATGTTTGTAAAAGTAACAATAAAACGTTATCAGCAGACTACGAAACAAATAATGCAGAACTTGAGAAATGTCTGATAAAATTTGGCTGACGCAAGCATGTGTAAATGAAAATGCTTGTAAACTAGGTACCTAATCATAAGTCTAAAACTACTTTATAACGGATTTTATCGCGGTATATTTGAGATATTAGATCCCGATGTTTCGAGTCTTTTCAGATTTCATGGTCACGGGTGGACTGAGGTATTTGACGTCCAAAAAAAAACCCACAACTTAAACAATAACAACAACAACCTCCTAAATAATAATGTTTGTAGGTAGTCAGTAATAATTGTGATTAATATTTTTGGACGTCAAATACTTCAGTCCACCCGTGAACATGAAGTCTGAAATCCGTTATAAAGTAGTTTTATTTCAATGTGAGATATTCACTTAAATCTAAGCAAAATACTTTGACGGGCCGGCGGGGTGGTCGGTAAGATACTTGCTTTTCACGCCGCAGGTCGTGGGTTCGATTCCCACCTGAGACAAACATTTGTTTAAATATGTCTGTTTGTCTTGTGTCTGGGTGTAATTATCTATATTTAAGTATATATTTACAAAAGAAAAGTATTATATGTAGTATATTACCAGTTATCTGGTTTCCATAGTACAAGCTCTGCTTAGTTTGGGATCAGATGACCGTGTGTGTTAATGTCCCACTATATTATTATATTATTATTATACTAAGTCTTTTAACATTAATTCTATAGGCCGACCGTTTAACTCGCGTATCGCCATCTGAGGTACAAAGTCATAAAACATTAATTAAATCTCATAAAGAACTATTATCAGTTATCTGGTTTCCATGACACAAACTCTGCTTATTAAGGGATCATGACCGTGTGTGTTAATGTCCCAGAATATTGTTATTATTATTAATGTACTTAAATATTTTATTCATGAGATTTGCTTAGTACTTCGGTATCTGGTATAATTCAGTATTTAGCATAATATAGTAATTATAAATTTCATGATACAGTACATAAATTAAGTCTTATAATGTTCGTATGAAATGGATTTTATTATAATAATAATTTATAATTTTTCCCGCTGCCTGTAGTTACTTAAACAGAAATTAGGAAGAAGCACAAAGTACTTTAGCGGCGATGCGAAATTATTTAAAATAAACAAAGATAGTCCCTAAAATGTTTATGGAACTGCCTCGGCGCGGCGGTGATTCAGTGGGAAGAGTGTTCGTTTAACAACCGTTCCCGGGTAAAAAGGCTTGATCCAATATAGGTACTTAGAAAAATCTGCTAAGCCAAGCAAAGACAACAAATGCAGAGTGAGAGGGTGTGGACTGTAGTTTTTGGGTTGATTGACATTAATTGACACGGATATCCGTGAAGTTTGAAAAAAAGAAACAAGGATTTTGCATGATTTGTCACACAATATTTGATGTAAGTAAACCGGGATTCTCTTAATAGTCTGTGGAGGTTATTTACGGAAGCGCCAACTTAAGCCGTACATTAAAATGTTATCGACACATAAGTTTTTATGCTACTTAAAATGTAAGCAAAGTTTCTGAGACACAGTTTTAGTAGCAGCTCGTAGTTTGCATTTATTTGTGTCATAATAACTGGCAACTCGCCTATTGCTATTCTTCAACGAACCAAAACACAGAACTAACCTGGGATCTCAGACCCCCGTTGCAAGACTCACTGCGGCGTGTAGGTTTAACTTAGACATAAAAAATGACCACCCCAACCGCTTGCGGATGAAAATATTAAAACACAATAATCATAAATTATAATTATATTTACATTTGATTTTTTTACGGATGACCGAACCCAATTCCCCAAAGGGCCTTTAATGGTTCACCGGACCTTTTCGGTGAGCCGTCGTCTTCCGAAGACGGTTGAACCGATTCGTTTCATATCAGTTTTAGTTAGCAGATGACTTAACCCAATTGACCGGAAGCGCCTTTATTGGTTTACCGGACTTTTTCGGTGAGCCGTCGTCCGAAGACGGTCGAACCGATACGTTTGATATCGACTAGAACCATAATATATACTTCGCCTACCTCCAAATCGGGATGAGGCTAGGTGTAACGCATTATCCCCGTAAACAATAATAACACAAGAGCAAATATTCCAATATTCATTATTATTGACTTTAATTAAAAATTAATATGTTTTCACTCACCTTCCAATGAATAAAACAATTAAAAACAATAATATAAAGTATCAAGTCACAGCGCTAATAATGACGAAGTGAAAATGTTGTGAGAATACATCGCTTCATTATCTTTACTATCGCTTATGTGAATCTTAGCGCAAATATACACAGATGACAGATAACAAAATTATTGTATGCAAAATATTCATGTAAAATTATATTGCCTCACCAAGTGGAGGTTCCGTTAGGTAGTTTAAATATTTTTTTAATAAAAACACATAAAATTAAGAAGAAACCTGACCTTTATTGTCTTTTGCTCGTAAATTTATAAATTAACAGTGCATGCGTTCACTTTAAATTGCAAATTTTATTGCGTATACGCCGTTAGGACGATTTGATAATTTTGGGTCGCGGGAGTGTCCCCACCAAGTGGAGCACAGCTGTCACAACTTATATCCTTTTCTCAACGCAACTCACGACACATTTGATCCCCTTGTTACATTGTTGCCAATGAAGTAAGATTTTAATTTTTTCATTATTTTTAGCGCTGTATATATATTTTATGAATAATGTAATGAATTCAGTTAATGTAGGTATCTGCCTTCCTAGACCCGACTTTCCATTACGCAGGCACCTGACGTCGGCGCACGCGCCTCTCCAGACAAAGCGGAGGGGTGAGTTTATATCTCCCCCTCCCACACCAAGTGACAGGACTCGCTTGAAAGGGCGAGCCGGCATTCAGTGGGTCACGGTTTTGTTCCCCTGGCTAAAATACGCAAGGGAACACCCGGGGTGTTAAAGGGAGTCGGTAGTCTCACATATTATGCCCTGCGACCACAGGGGGTGGGGGAATACACAAATGATTTCCCCCGGAAAAAAGGTATCTGCCTACCTAAGCAAATATACCTTTGATGTTGTTATGCCATAAAGATATAACGAGTATTCTAATGAAATAATGATAAAATATGTTCCATAAATAGATCACTATACCTGACATGTACCTTTATACAGACATGTACAGCACTTTAACGTCATGTCGATGGTCAGATCCAGTAATATGTCCATCCATAGCCGAACCATTAAAACATTCATAGTCTGAGCCATTCATTCTTCTCGTCCCGAACAGACAATAATCTTAAAATAATCATGAAGGGTTTCTTCTTAATAAAATATAAATTTATGCAATAAAACAATGATTTATTATTCTGAATAATGGAAT
Organism: Meganola albula; assembly: GCA_936450015.1. NCBI lineage: Eukaryota > Metazoa > Arthropoda > Insecta > Lepidoptera > Nolidae > Meganola > Meganola albula. The sequence goes on along the minus strand of OW388155.1, from coordinate 998,844 downwards.
CAGAAGAAGGGGTGTAATAAAAATCTCATTTTCGATAGAAACTAATAGAATAAGCAAAACCAACGAATTTTGTGTGTCTTGCTCCAACAATAAATATTCACACGTCCGCAAACAGTGTTGTAAATGACAAAGAAATCTCTAACACTGTTTGTGTAATAATAATTAAAAGATTCTTTGAATCTGTTCATCATTGAGATAAGAACGTTCACCTCGCACAACATGAAGTCGGGAACGATAATCCTGTACCACTGCGTGTATCAGGCGAGTATGTATAGATCGGTTCGATCCGTTTTTAATGGCTCGCCGAAGAATTCCGGTGAACCAATAACGTTTTCAGGCAGGGAAAATCTGTCGTCTGAGGTGAATTATTTACTAACAATCATAAAAATATTGAATGGTATGGTAAAAAATTAATCTATGACAAGTTTGGTAAAACGGACGTGATGTACACATATTCGTAGCTAAAACTAGCTAGGAGATTATTGATATTTGCCTCTGCCTACGTGAAAATGGGTGCTAATATGTAAAAATATTAGTTTTTCTATACAATCGTGCTTCGGTAAATTATAAATTGATTCAATTATTAAAACAAACATATATTATGTTTAACCTTAATACGTCCGTGAGATGAGGCAAATGACCTGCGCAGTGCACACTTAAATTTGGGTACCTAATGAGGAATAACTGTTCAAATAAACAAATATTTTATGTATCTACATACTTACTTCAACCCTTTTAGTGTCCCGCTGCTGGGCACGGGTCTTTTCTCAACTATTTTAAGAGTTGAAGGAGTTTAGGCTACACAAGTGTGTGTGGTCTAAACTATTGGCAGTGACCAAGTGCATCGCAAGCACGCATCATGCCCTCGAATGATTTGTTCTCAGACACTAAGTTAAAAGTAGTGAGTTCGATTCCCACCCAAGACAAATCATTGTGTGATGAGCACGACTGTTTCTTCTGAGTCTGGGTGTAATTTATATTAAGTATGTCTTTATAGAAAAGAAATATATTTAAGCATTAAATCCGTTCCTAGTAGCCATAACACAAGCAAAAGTAATTTCTTAGTTAGGGACTAGATGGCGCCGTGTGTATGTGTGAAAATATTATTATTATTTTGATATGATAGACTTACGTGCAATTGACTCATTATAAATATATATATCACACGGAGAAAAGCCAGAAGATTGTAAATTGTCATGCAACGATTTTGTTAGTAAAACTAGCTTCTGCTGGCAAGCAACCTACACTTGCCGCTTAATAAGTTCGGGTTCCTAATGAAAAAATAATTCTCCAAATTGTAAGATATGTGCTACACTAGAACACATAATACACTTACTTACGGAATGTGTAAGATTCCAATCTGCGAGAGAAGATCTAATTATAAAGAGAAGATCTAATTTGTAAATATTAGCTCAATAAAAATAATAATAATAATTAAAAAAAAAAAATAATGAATTAAATAAATTTAATTTTAATTAATTAATTGATTATTTATTTAACTAATTTAATTTTAATTAATTAATTAATTTGTCAATTTTATTTAATATGTATTATTATTATATTTAATTAGAGAACTTAATATAAATACGTATGATGTAGCTGTTTTATAACATATTATCGGCACCTAATTCTCAAGCTAATCTTAAGTTAATTCAATTTGCGTTGTTACGTTTCTAATAACAGGGTACGATGGGACTGACATGTACAGTGTACAAAAGTCCCTAAAAAAATAAAAATAAAAAAACTGCCCACTCCTGCGCAATAGTCACCTATGAAATATCAAAGAGAGTTATGCGTTGTTTCAATCGATAAAATGAACGACTACAATAGATTACGTTAGTTGTTTATAAAAACTATGTGACGTTATGTTTGCTTTCACAAAACGTATTACAGGGCTCATGAATTGAATTCTTAATAAGTAATTTTTTCTTATTCTGCGATAGGCTGGCGCTTAACTACAACTTGCCTGATTTTAAGTAATGATGTAGTCTACAATGGAACGCGCCAGCCCAGTATACCGATTCACTCGTGATTACAAATGATTATCAGTGAAAAGGTGGCAGTGGAATGAGCCTCCATGTTAGAAACCTTAAAGGAGCAACAATTCCGACCCACCCTCTCTGCATGGTATCACCAGACATCGCACCGGAACATATGGGCACACATCTTTGTGTGAATACTGTTCATTAAACAAACAAACTGTATTTACTAAAATGTGAAGCTGCTGCGCATCCAGTCCAAGACGGCGGACCTTCAATTCTTTTCATATTTTTAAGGGAACGTACTTATGGTATAGTTTGCAAGTAACGTTGTTATAGGTTATAATGGCCGCGGCCGGTGCGTGGGCGCGCGGGAGGGCTTCCTTCCCCCCGCCTTCCCTTCTCGCCATAGTGCTGTGCATTGACAAATACTTTCATCGCCACTGCTCAATATCGGTGTAGGAAAACTTCGCACGGAAACCGACATGTCTAAGAACTAATCATTCGCGGACGTGTGACATCTGACATCAATTTGCACTTGGTCAGCGTGTGTGAATTAAGGCCGTAAGATTGATCAAAGAAGACCCGTGCCGAGCAGTGCCCAGCAGTGCAATTGTTGAAGTTGTTATATATTTTTGTAGTAATATATTTTTTCATAGTTGTAATATTTTTTTTCATATATCTATAAATATTTGTGTTGAGTCATGGTATAACATGTATTATATTATCTGTGCGAATATTAATTCAGATATTTGCCGAATCATCATAAACCCGGATACCGAATGCAGTATGAACGTCCGTCATGATGACGAATCATCAATGATGGAACAGATTTTTTTTTTTTTGCTGATAACCTAACCCAATTAGCCTGAAGGGCCTCTATTGGTTCACCGGACTTTTTCGGTGAGCCGTCCGAGGACGGTCGAACCGATCAAGTACTGTGGCAACTGCCATGAGGGCTCCCCATGTGGGGACGAACCTCGGCTCAGGACGTTGCCGGACACTCTAGTTTTTTAGGGGATCGAGGGGCTGATGGAACAGATGTGAATGAGCCCTTTTATATGTATACTAGCTTTCCGACAGCGACTTCGCCCGCGTGTATGTCGGTTATCGCGCCAAAACATTACCTTCTTTTTGCGCAGTCGGATAAAAACTATCCTATGTCCTTTCTCGGGTCTCACACTACCTCCATACCCAATTTCATCCAAATCGGTTCAGTAGTTTAAGCGGGAAAGCGTAACAGACAGACAGAGTTACTTTCGCATTTATAATATTAGTATGGATCAGTGGAGTTAATTAATACTAAGTTTTATAAGTTTTATTATAAGAACAGCATAATCATGTATTATAATTAAGAATTAATAATAAGCTTACAATATGAACTCTATAACAGACAAATTGAATGAATATGAATCCTCCATCCATTCCAGCTATAAAAGATTCCGAATTCCGAATACTTCAAATTTTAAATTCAAATTCAAAATCTTTATTATTAACTAACGGTCTATTCATAAAAATCTTATAAAACTCTTTAGTTAAAATGAACTTTGTCTCTTTTTTACTAGTTTAATTGTCGAGATGACAGACAAAGACAAACGAATTATAAACCTATTTTAGCTATAATGAACTTCTAAGACGTTTATGAATACGGGGATAGTTTAGTTGACGTTTCGTACTACGTTCAAGAACGTATTATATAATAATAGCGGCCCGCCCCAGCTTCGCCCGGGTAGTTTCAGCCCACTCAACAATTAACAAAAAATGTTTTTTGTGCAAACTTCACATAAACCATCTACTAAATAGTCCAAACAATGCCTAAACATTTAGTTTGAATAGGTAAGCCCGTTTTTGAGTTATAAAATTACAACGAAAAGTGGCATTGATTTTTATATATATATAGATATACCAGTGGCGAGGGTGGAAATCAGAATAAGGGAAGGCGGAAAAAAGATAAGTTTTTACCGTTAAGAATATTCTTCATCACCTGACCTAAGAACTCCAGTATTATAGACCGATTCGTAAAGGAAAGACTCTTAGTACAGGTCTTATAAGCTCATTATACTCGTAGTTATAATAGGTTTATAATTTGGTTGTCTTTGTCTGACATCGTAACATTTAAGCTAGTAAAAAAGAGACAAAGCCCATTTTAACGAGTCTTATAAGATTTTTATGAATAAGACCGTTAGTTCTCAATAAAGATTTCGAATTTTAATTTTATATTTGAAATATTCGGAATGTGTTATAGCTGGAATTGATGGAGGATGCATAAAAATAAGCTATAACGTCAATGTAGCAACAGCTAGCTACTTATATAATAAGATAATTAGTCTTGGAGTGTCATTATAACTGTCTGTGTTAACTGCCCATTGTTCGGCAACTGTTAGTCTTTCAACAATTACTCAACTAAAGAATGACGGGTATTGACATTTAAGAATGAATAGAACATTTGGAAATCCTTTAGATAATGACGCACGCGTTAAACAAGATTATAAGGCATTTTTATTAGGCATTGCGTACACTAAATACTGCAGCTGTGCGCGTCGATTTGTTTCAATGTTCACTGAGCGAGTTCTCGAAAGCTGTTTACCATATTTTAAGTTATAATTTAAATTAGTTTTAAGTTCCTGCACTATCGCATTAGATTATTCTGTAATGATAGATGTTAGTATTAAATAAATAAATATTATCCACCCCGGACACACGGTCATCTGATCCCAAACTAAGCAGAGCTTGTACCTAATATAGAAACCAGGTAGGTAACTAAAATGTTATTACTACCCCCCGTATTTATAAATGTTTATAAAATAGTTTTATAATTCGTTTGTCATCTTGATATTTATAAGAGTGAGAAAGAGACAATGTCTATTTTAACTAGAGTCTTATAAGATTTTTATGAATACGACCGTACACAACTTTTTTTTTTGTGAATAATGTAGAAACAAAATTTACAAAATTATTTATAAAGCTCATGCGTTCCAGTCTCACTAATTTTCTTAATAAGTTTCAAGTCAAAGAAACAACTTTACCACTTTTGCTGGTTTTAGTCTAATGAAATCCATAACAGAGAATATCGACAATAGAATTTCCGTCACAGTAATGTTATTATACATGTCAAAGGTATTCGACTTTGTCGATCATTCCATTCTTCTGAATAAATGTCAACGCTACGGCATCAGAGGTCCTGCGCTTGGTAGGCTTCGGCGGAAGTTAGTGACCACCACAAGACCTTACTTACCTACAAGTTAATAAAGGTCAAAGTTGATATAGGCATATAAGATAAAATTTTGTCTCAACCAACTAGTGGCGATGCTAAGATTTTGTTCAAATACCTAGCCCATATTTGTTAATAGATAATTGTTTAGGATACGTTGGGACTGGCATACACTGCGCTTAAAAGTCCCTTTAAAAATAAAGATTAAAAAAATACATACCTACCCACAATGCGTGTTTAATATCGACGTAAATCTAAGAAAATAGTAGGTATTATTATTATTATTATTATTATACAAATATATGTTATACTTGGTATCACGTCGTGGCAAATGTTTGTAGTTGCTACTCATATCTGCATGTACTTGAACGACTGTGCCTTATCTCAGAGTCCTAGTAATTATTCTGACCAATCGATTCAAGCAGACTAACCATGGCCACCCGGTACATACTTCTAGGTTGCAAAACTACTGCCTTTTACTGGCAAATACTAATATTTACTTGCTATTAATGTAGTAATTTTATCTTATAGGAAATCTGTGAGTTCAATGTTTTGAAGATGTATTTAGAGTCAAGGTTTTGGTTGAATAGAAATCCAGCTTCCTGCTGTTCCATCGTAGACAACATCATAGCTTAACAACAGGCAGGCCTATTTAGGATAAAAAAATCCTGCTTCGAGTACCACAGTACATTCAGCTACAAAGTTGATTAACTGATTCAATATTACTTAATATTCTAACGCATACAGTGTAAAAAATAAATAAAAAAAATTATAAAACAAATTATGCTATTATAAATTAAATAATAAAAAAAATGATATTTATAAATAAATGCGCTATATACGTGCTACATTTTATGAGTTCAAAAAAATATAGTTTACCGTTTCAAAACTTCAAATAACTTGAAATTTTATCGAATTCAAAAGTAAACTATCAATGTGTTAAAAACCTGTTTTACTGACTAAAACAGTTATAAAAATCAAATCTTTTTATAATCAAAAAGTTATGCCCGAAAAAAACACATTTAAAACGTAAACATCTGAGTTCTGAATTTAATATTTTTTGAAGTTGGTTATAATAAAGGAAGTAGGTACGTATCTAATTTTAAGCACTTATAGATTGCATTAATTATTGCTCGTTGCATTCCTGTAGATTAAAATATCAATTGAAACTGAAAATTATAATGAAAATATGCTTTATTTTTTTAAGACGCGACTCTACATAAAGATCGCCCAATTTCTTTTCCTACCGTGCAGTGAATGACTGGCAACTACTGAGAAACACTGCCAAAAAACACAGTAGGCTTTTCTTCTTTTTTAAATGAAGTACTTATATCTATTACATTTTGTTTGTTTATTGTGTTGAATAAGACTAATACCATTGTCATTCTATAGGTTTCACTTACAACTATGTTAGTGCAAGGTTTCTGCGAGGTTACAATTAAATATACTACTTTTCCTCTAAACAAATTAGATATACTTCTGTATAGGTACGTATCTATATTTTTATTAGTAATTGTGACCATCGCGTGTTCAGTACGGTCGGTATTGTTGTTTTAATCTACCTGCCTTTTAATGAAATATCTACCATACTCAATCAACTTTGAAACGTTGGGATATAAAAATCTAAAATAAACCGCAATAAAATCCATCATAACGCTATCCACGGGACTTGGCGTCGCGGTGGCGGCGCGTTTTGCGATTTCATCGTTCATTGCGTATTTGTTTTAGAAGTGTCTAAAGACAAGTGAGCGCCACTGGGCAATGAACTACAAAATCGCCAGTCGCACCGCGGAACGCAGTATCCCGTGGCCACGGCGTAAAGTTGTTTTATTTCAATGTGTGATATTCGCGTAAATCTATGACAATATGTACTTAGGTATAACATCTATTTTACCGGGGTTAAAATACTAACCAGTAACCAACCTTGATATTAAACTCTTTAAAATTAAATATTCTAATTTCCTTTATTAACCTTGGCTGAATATTTAAATTGATAATTATGTTTGTATACAACATTAATTTTGCATACGTAAAAGGTAGGTAAGTAGGTATTATAAATTATATTATTTCCATAATTTACAAATTCTGCGGAAATAAAATTAAAATATACAGTAAGGACACTAAAAAAAAACCAGGTTGTTATGCATTTAAATCTAATTTGAGCGAATTTTATGCAAACAGTGTAATCAGTAATCATTAGGAAATCTTACTTTGAGAGCAACAGTTGCGTAATGGTATCAGTCTCGCCTTCGAAATGTAAAGTCGCGGGTCCGATCCCCGGTCGTGCCCACACATCTTTGTGAGAATTGTTTCATCACCCCTGCTCAGTTTGAAGGAAAACATGCATCAACCGGTATGTTTAACCCCTAGTTTCCACCGGCGAAACATGTACAAGAAAACATGTTGCAACCACTATCTATCTCTATCGTTTAGAGATGAGTAGAAAGAGATAAGACTATGCTTGTATCATGTTTATTTTTATTTTTTGTTGGCGCTTGACTAAAACTTGCCTTATATTAAGCAATGATGTAGTCTACGATGGAACGCGCCAGCCAAGTATACCGATTCACTCGTGATTACGAATGATTATCGGTGAGAAGGTGGCAGTGGAATGAACCTCCATATGTTTATAAATCTTAAAGGAGCAACAATTCCGACGCACCCTCTGCATGGTGTCACCAGACGTCGCCCCGGAACACAGCAAGGCCGCTTGGCGGTGCGGCTTTGTCTGGTGGGTGGTCACTAACCACGGCCGAAGCCTACCACCAGTTGATTGTCACCCCTCGAATGATTATTTCTAGTCTGAGAACGCCTTCACGATGTTTTCGTTCACTGATATTAAGCAGCGGAGATGAAACAATTCACACAAAGCTGTGTGAGCACGACCGGCGATAGAATCTGACACAGACGTGAACTGTTCAAGGTGAACTAGTATTGTGTTCATTAAACAGCTGATTGGTAACAAAAACTAGAACTACAGTTAACTAGTCAATTGTGAAGTGAATAAACTTAAATAGTGTCACCAGACATCGCACCGTAATACGGCAAGGCCGCTTGGCGGTGCGGTTTTGTCTGGGGGGTGGTGACTAACCACGGCCGAAACCTACTACCAGTTACCAGTAAACTTAACTTAACTAAACTTAACTTACTTACTTTCTTATATCGATAGAATATTGCATATTTTATACAAATTGAAAGTTATATAATAATAGATTATATAATACTAGCGGACCCGGCAGACGTCGTTCTGCCCGGTAAAGCAGTGCCATCTACCGGGTCTCAGACCTACCGAATATAACTAATAAAAAATAATAGGTAACCCGATATCCGGCACTTCTTCGTTTTCTAAATTTTCTTTTTTTTAATTTTTCTCTGCGTAAGAACCATCCTCGTACATAAAGGAATATTTAAAAAAAAGTATTAGTGAAATCGGTCCATCCGTTCACGCGTGATGTCGTGACAACGGAAAACGGGTTTCATTTTTATATTATAGATATGATAATAATAATAACAATAATAGTAATACTGGCTGGCTGGAGTGAACCCTGACGGGGGACAGATCTCCCGCCTCTTGCTTGCCTTCATTGGCCGGCTTGAGTGGAGTCGTGAGAGCAGAGATGCTCGGAGGAGGAAGTATCCCGTAAGTGGTTAGTGGGCACGTGAGGCTGGACCCTTAGGGAGCCAATGATCGGGTAGAATTCCGTGGGACACCGCTCTACTCCTCTAGGCCCTCAGAATATGTTGCCCCTTGTCGCTTCTTTTAGCAGCCATACGGGGGCCCATTTATTGAGTGGGCGAGTCACCCCCTGCCATTTTATCCGTGTTCATTTGCATTGGTCAGGCAGGGGCCATAGTCCATCCATAGTCTTAGTTACCTAATCCATTAGCACCCACCATCATAACCTAGATTTTAGTTCCTATATTCTGCAATAGTCCTGCACTAACCGGGGATTGTCCTTGGCTGTATCTATATGGTGCGAACAGGGATAATCGTCGGTTGGTGCCACATTACATTTAGAGCAAAATTGTCTAACGGGCCTCTACGTGTTGGCTTCGGCCCCACGCACGCCTTCCAAAAGTCCAGATCAGATAACGGGTAATATACTACATGTAATATTTTGCTCTTGTAAATACATACTTACATATAGATAATTACACCCAGACACAAGACAAACTGACATATATTTATACAAATGATTGTCTCGGGTGGGAATCAATAATAATTTTGGACGTCAAATACCTCAGTCTACCCGTGACCATGAAGTCTCAAAAGACTGAAACGTCGGGATCTAAAATTTAAAATAAACCGCAATAAAATCCGTTATAAAGTAGTTTTATTTGAATGTGTGATATTCGCGTTATTTAGAAAATACCATTTGGTGACATGTCTTTGCATGTAAATCACCATCATTGAGTTCAGCTCATTGAGCACAAGTCTCAGTCACCAGTAGGGTCTCAAAGGTGAATCCTAACGATCCACGAGGTTGTTTCTTCGAGCGCGCTAATCAATAAAAAATCTTGCACTGTTAGATAGCCCATTGAGGAAGACTATAGGCATTGAGGAATTTTATACCACTGCTGATAATGAAATGTAGGTAACAGGGGCGAAGTAATTGAAAAGCTAGTGTCACTATATCACTTCAACCCTTCTTAGTGTCCCACTCCGACACACGCTGGCCAAGTGCGGTTTGATGAATGTCACATGTCCTCGGATGATTAATTCTTCGACATGCAGGTTTCCTCACGATGTTTTCCTTCACCAATATTGAGCAGCGGCGTTCTATCAATTCACACAAAAATGTGTGGCAACAACTGTGAATCGAATCAGCGACCTTATAAATCCAAGGCGAGGCCTGTACCGCTGCACCAGCGACGCTCCGGGCCAGTGTGTCAAAGATTAATTTGTGCTCATTAAGTTTATTAACATAACTACTTTCTAAGACTTGAAAGATTAGGTGTACTTCATATGCTGTAATGGAACCTGTCTACCCCTTGGTTATCGGAAACTTTTATCTCCACGACTTACGTAATCATATAATAATAATAATAATAATATAATAATCTAGGACGTTAACACACACGGTCATCTGGTCCCAAGCTAAGCAGAGTTTGTGTTATGGAAACCAGATAACTGGTATATACTATACATATAATACTTTTTTTTGTAAATATATACTTATAATAGATATTTACACCCAGACTCGACACAAACACAAATGTTCATCACTAATGTTTGTCTCGGGTGGGAATCGAACCCACGACCTGCGGCGTGAAAAGCAAGTATCTTACCGACCACGCCACCGGCCCGTCAATGTCAGTCCGTCAATCATGTCCGTCTCAGCTCATAATGTCAACTTCTTGGAACGTCAAACTGGACGTAAGATGTCCATTTATCAGGATCTCAAGTAGCCTAAAAGTTGATTAAAAAGTAGCCTATGTGTAGGCTAAAAATAGATTATATCTAATCTAGATCTGGGCCAAATTTAGCCCAATCTTGATTAGAAGTTTTTGCATGAAAGAGTTACAAAAATACGCACATCGTAAAAAATTTCACGTTAAAATATTAGTAGGTAAAATATTAGGTTTGGTCACACTGGGGGAATATGGATATTGCTGAAAATCAGTGTTGTGGGTCGCCTCTAGTAGGTACTCACAGCGTTTACTGAGCAATGTCCATGTTTGACACTGATGGGTCACACTTACTCTTTGTTTTTTTTTTCTTCTTTTTAACTGTTTTCATTTGTTTTTTTCTTTTTTCATGTGTTTTTTTATTTGACGGGTTGGTGGCGTGGTCGGTAAGATACTTGCTTTTCACGCCGCAGGTCGTGGGTTTCATTTCCACACAAGACTGTCATTTGTGTGATGAACATGTCTGTTTGTCTTGAGTCTGGGTGTAATTATCTATATTTAAGTACCTACATAATATGTATTTACAAAAGAAAAGTATTATTTGCCTAGTATAAGCTCTGCTTAGTTTGGGATCAGAAGGCCGTGTGTGTTAATGTCCAAAACAAAATTACATGCAGTTGAAATATGTAGTACTAGCTTCTAACTAGCTGCTAACTTACTAGGATAAAAACTAGCCTATGTGTTAATCTAGATTATAATCTATCTCCGTGCTAAATTTCATCTAATTCCATCCAGTAGTTTATGTGCAAGAGAGTAACAAACATCTATACATTTTTACTAATTTTCGGGTTTATAATATTAGTAGGATTACCAATCTACCAATGAGACCATTATTCATAAGCACCTAGTTATTTACCTTAGTCATGATAATTACCAAACAACTGTTATAATAATAATATTTTAGTGTATTATAACACGCTTATCACGGAAACAAACCCAAAACGCGAGCTAAGCCTAATATTTGTTTTATAATTTCAATCTGTGACAAACATAACAAGGTCGTCAATTAACAAATGTTTTGCTTTCCATTTCCTTATAACGGTTGTAACAAAATCGTGGAATAGTACGTTTCATGATAAGAAAGAAAGAAAGAAAGAAAAACATTTATTTGACAACGACAGGACACACAAAATTATTGATAAAAAAAGAAACACATAGAAAGAGAAAAAAAACAAATGTAAAAGAAAAAAAAATTAAAAACAAGAGTGTATATTTGAGTACCCTCAAGATACCAACATTATTGTATGTACCGAACGCTGTTACTAAAATCAATAATGAACCATCTGTCGTCTTAATCACTTGTGCTCATTTTACCTACCTACCTACAAACATATCATATGGCCAGTCTTAAAATTCAAGCAGTCAACTGCCAAGTTGTTGAATTCGCTGCCAGCATCTCTGTTTCTTAATTGCTTTTATCTGCCTGTCTTCAAGTCACGAGTGAATCGGTATTTTCTGGGTAAGAGCGATTCATAGTGGACTACATCATTGTTTAACAACAGGCAAGTTGTGGGCAAGCGCAAGCCCATTTTAAAATTAAAAAAAAATCTGTTAATTTCTGTATTATGAATTAAAAGAATTTCCTTTCAATTCAACGATTCAGAGAAAAAACTCTTGCTTCAAACCTTTACCCTCTTATTCATAAATGTCTTTTAAGCTCATTATAGCTAAAATAGGTTTATAATTCGTTTGTCTTTGTCTGTCATCTTGACATTAAAATTTATACTAGTAAGAAACAGACCAAGTCCAATTTAAGTTAAAATGGACTTTGTCTATTTCTAAGACTTTAAATAATATAAAAATCTTATAAGACTCTTTAGTTTTAATTTTTTGAATTTCATGCATAAGATCGTTGACCTTATTACCATCTCGTCAAATATCATTGACGTGCGACAATACATAGGTACATAAAATGAATAGGTAGGTGCAATAGATGAAAACGGTACAAAGAACATGCATATTTATGTCGACACGGGCGGTTAAAAGGTTAAAGATCTCTTCGTTACGATTAGTAACTTAGAGTTAATACATTACTTCTTTTTTTCGAGGGGAAATGCTTTAGGCATCCCCTCGCCCCTAATGGGCACAGGGCGAGGGATATGTGGGACTACCGTTATTGGCCCGGGCGAGCAAGACCACGTAGGGTCTCCAGCTACAAGCGGCCAGGCCCGGTTTACCCACTAAAACTCCCCGGTGTACCGACGGACACACTTTGCGCCGGGCTGCGGGATTCGCTCCTGCATTCACCGAACAGAACGGCGGCGGGCCGGCCAGCCTGCTCTTGAAAATTGACTGGCCTGGTGGCATAGTGGTTAGTGACCCTGACTGCTAAGCCGAAGGTCGTGGGTTCGATTCCCACCCAGGACAAATCATTGTGTGACGAACACGAAGTTTTTTCTGTGTCTAAGAGTGTATATGTATATATCTATGTATTTACAAAAAAAACCTATTTAAGTAGTATTCCATTCTTAGGTCTCTTTATTACAAGTAAATATAATTTCTTCATTTGGTACTAGATGGCGCTGTGTGTATGTGTGAAAATAGAATTCGAATCGTAGTAACTTCTACTGCAACTAACCACTATACGCCGACCGTTTAACTCGCGTATCGCCATTTGAGGTACAAAGTCATAAAACATTAATTAAATCCCTTCAAGAACTATTTAACCACAGATAAAAGTAATGTAAGACTATTCGTCACTAATATCCATATCGCTTGAATCATCATCAATGTCTGTGCAGCTTGAGGAGTCTGAATCTTGGCGATAGGCGATACGCGAGTTAAACGGTCTATCTATAGTTATTGAGAACCTAATTAAGTGAGATTATTATTTTGTAATACAATGCTGTACAAGATTACAAAACACGAGTATGCCAAACATTGGAGTTACAATTGAAAGAATAATATTGACTATTTTGCCTTCAGTAACGGTCGACCGACCACTTTGTGGATACTTCGTTCTTTATTGATTTTAATCAAGGTAACCTGCGTTTCTATTAAAGTTTGTGGAGCGTGTAAAATCCAGGCAACATCTTCGGTACAGAATCTACGCTAGCAGTATACTTAATACTCAAGTTGTAATCATAGCAAACTATCTTCCGCCCACAGCTTCGCCCGCGTGGTACGTATTGGAATAAAAAGTAACATAAATATGTTAATACTGACCTTAATCTGTGTCAAATGTCATCCAGTTCCGTTCAGTAGTTTTTGCGTGAAAGAGCAACAAACCTACATCCAGACATCCATCTATCTGACATTCATACATCCTGTATGAATGTCAGATATATGATCCTGTATGTCTGGATATTCTTACGAACTTTCGCAATCATAATATTAGTCGGATAGACAATAGGATTGGAAGTAGGATATATTGTAAGTAGTAGTACCGAAGAGTACATACAAGCCGATCCCTATCGGCTTCCATTTAAGAATTGTATTAATATCACGTACTTAATTACCGTGCCTCGGATAGCACGTTAAGCCGTCGGTACCAGTTGTCATTTAACACATCTATGATAATCGTTACATGTTGTCAAAAGCCAATATAATCTGACACCTGGTCTAACCATCTCGGCTACAGGTTCCCTACGGGTTTCGAGGTCTGATGACAGTCGCTTGTATAATTCTGGTAGCTAGCCGCATCAGGTTAGACTGGGAGCCGACCCCAATAGAAATGGGAAAAGGCAAGGGGAATGATGATGATCACGTACTTAATTAAAGAAGTAATGCCTAAAAGTTATAAATAGCATAAAAAAGTATAACACAAAGAGTAAGAACGGCCAGTGATGGCGGAAAAGAGACATTATTTTCATAGGTAAGAACTTTTTTGGTCTGTCTTACCTTATTTAGACTTCCACCCTTCGCTACTGATAGATAATAATAATAATATAGAGGGACATTAACGCGGTCATCTGATCCCAAACTAAGCAGAGCTTGTACTATGGAAACCAGATAACTGGTAATATACTACATAAAATACTTTTCTTTTGTAAATACATACTTAAATATAGATAATTACACCCAGACTCAAGACAAACAGGCGTGTTCACCCGTCAAATAGTAGATAGTATATAGGATGCATGATAGGCTCGCGGCGGCGGCGGCGGGACACGACACACAGGGCGGGGTAAATGTACACACGGCTTAAGTACCTAAGTTTCAAAATAATTTGCGTCAGGGGTATCAATTAAAATTTTAATTTAATGTTATTGTAAATCTAAATGTTGATCCATACCAATATATTAATTTAACATAATAATTTTGCAAATATGCATTTTGAGTCATCGTTAACCTCGTGTCACATAATGTGTGTCAGTGTCGTAGTGTTGGCAATGATTTGATTTAATGCTATCACAGAGCAGCGGTGGCGCACCAGTATCAGCCTCGCTGTTGAAATAAAGGTCGCGGGGACGAACCCCCATCGTGGTTACACTTCTTTGTGTGAATTGTTTCATCCCTGCTTAATATCAGTGAAGGAAAACATCGTGAACAGGTATGTCGAAAAACAAGAAACGAGGACTTGTGACATCCATTAACCCGCACTTAGCCAGCGCGTGTGGATTAAGACCTAAACTCTCTCAACTATAATACGAGTTGAGAGAAAAGACCCGCCTCGCCGTGCCCAACTGTTGGACACATAAAAGGTAAAAAAAAGAGAAATAAAGGTCTACCACGTGTCTGTATGAAGATTAAATATTATTAAAATAAGATTAGATATTAAAATTCTGGAATAATCTCTTCTTCTTTATCTTCTTTTAATTATGGCCTCTGCAGAAATTATTCCGCAATTTTGCCAATGTCAAGTTTAAGTAAGTGAAGCAGTAGTAAAAAACTAATACAACTTCAGCGGTCTTGTACGGTCATTACAATAAAACTATCATTAAATAATATACAAGCTTTTAAAAGGTTAGTAGACATTCTAAGACGCCATTTTATTATTACCACGCTTATTAGCTTGGGTTGTATCTACTCGTATGTATGTATGTATGTAATGGAATCTTTGAGCATAATTTTCACAATTTCCAGAAGTTTGATTAATTTGAAACTTTGCACATGTATCAAGGACCGATGACAATGCAGGAATTCAAAAAAACAAAATAAAAATAATAAGAAATAAATGAAAATAAAAAAAAAACTATTTGGAATAATCTCGAGTTAAAATAATAGCTATGAATGTCAATGTCATCTGCAAACAAAACAATGACATTACAACTGGAACCAACTCTAATAGGTTCTTAGATTGCATTATCCATAGTGCTTAGTGCATTTGGTGAGTCTAAATAAACCTCTCTTTTTCTATATTACTGTCTCCCTCTTTGGCAGAGGGAAGTGTTTATTTATTCTGCGATAGGCTGGCGCTTGACTACAACTTGCCTGATGTTAAGCATTGATGTAGTCTACGATGGAACGCACCAGCCTAGTATACCGATTCACTCGTGATTACGAATGATTATCGGTGAGAAGGTGGCAGTAGAATGAGCCTCCATTTGGTTAGAAACCTTAAAGGAGCAATTCCGACCCAACCTCTCTTTATGGTGTCACCGGACATCGCACCGGCAAGGCCACTTGGCGATGCGGCTTTGTCTGGTAAGTGGTAACTAATCACGGCCGAAGTCTACCACCAGTTGATTGTCATCTGATTTGCACCAACCAGGGACCACGTGTGGGGATTCAATTAAAAGTGTACGCCCACGGACGAAGCCCCCAATCAATCAATCTATTTTTCCAACTCCTATTAAATCCTGATTAAATTATAGGCTTCAAGACAGTTTAGGTGTACCGGGACTTGGCCAGGTTCAAACTTCGAGTCTCCTCCTGATCCTGGATTACACCAGTACCAGTAGCGGGATTGCGGTGGTAGGTTCAGTAAAAATAACACAATCTCATGGTTGCCGTTAACATGCTAAGGCAAGTCATTAATATAAACTGGGAACAGAAAAGGGCCTAGAATCGATCCTTAAGTACGCCCATGGTGACTCTTTACCTTGAGGACTTAGTTCCATTGACATCGAAGTTTCGATCACTCAGATATATTCGTGGTCCCCGGGTGGTGCAAATCAGGTGACAATCAACTGGTAATTATGTTTACAACTGGTGGTAGGCTTCGGCCGTGGTTAGTGACCACCCATCAGAAAAAGCCGCACCGCCAAGCGGTCTTGCCGTGTTTTGGTGCGATGTCTGTTGACACCATTTAAGTGGGTGGGTCGAAATTGTTGCTCCTTTATGGTTTCAACCTTAGGGAACCTCATTTCATTGCCACCTTCTCACCAAAAGGCATTCGTAATCACGAGTGAATCGGTACATTGGGCTGGCGCGTTCCATCGTAGACTACTTCATTGCTTAACATCAGGTAAGTTGTAGACAAGCGCCAGCCTATTCATGAATAAAAAAAAATCGAGAGCCTTGTCCTTGATCACTTCAACCTTTTATAGTGTCTCACTGCTAGGCACGCGTCTTCTCTCAACTATCTTTACGAATTGAGAGAGTTTGGGCTTTAATCCACCCACGCTAACCAAGTGCGGGTTTGCGGATGTCACACGTCCTCGAATGATTAGTTTTCAGTTAATTTTGAATGTCAATGAAGTGTTATCAGCAAATAACCCAATTTCATGGCTGTTGTTAGCATAATAAGGTAAGTCATTAATTTAAACAAGGAACAAATATGTCGACATTAGCTCTTAGATATACCGGTTTCCCAATGATATTTTCCTTAACCCGCGAATTTATTTTGAAGGCGAGGCCGATACTGCTTCGTCATCGCTGAGTTGCTTCGTCTCAATATTATTATGTTCTTGTTAATTGACGGGCCGGTGGCGTCGTCGGTAAGATTACTTTTCGAGCCGCAGGTCGTGGGTTCGATTCCCACCCGAGACAGACATTTGTGTGATGAACATGTCCATTTGTCTCGAGTCTGAGTGTAATTATCTATTTTAAGTTTAAAAAAAATAGTTTATGTATAGTTTATATACTTACCTACCAGTTATCTGGTTTCAATAACACAAGTTCTGCAATAACGCCTACTCACAAGTGTAATAATACTGTTAATGTCCTAGAATATTGTATTACTTAGTACCTACTATAATAGTACGGTTATTTTTTTAACCTGTAGAAAGTTTAAAGAAGGTACATTACATTAAATATTATGTTAATACAAAATTATAGATTTTAGAGTTGTATGTAATGCACTAACAAATTATGCAATTTTATTAGGTACATATGTCAAACGTCTCACGTGTCACGGGAAGAGTAATGTCTCGAAATATCGTTGAAAAGTGCACGGGCGCTCCTTCATCTCGGTCAAACAATCTGCATTGCCATACAACGTGGCAATGCTGCCAGCATTCTGGGCATATTCCCCCAAGGCCCCGACTCGGAGGAACTCTACGACCCTATAATTTAATTTTATCTAAGCTGTATTTTGTTATATTTAAATTGAAATGAATTCATATGTTAATAAAGGTCGTAAGTGCGTATTGCTTTAGTGCTATGGGGACTGGAGGATCGGCAGTGGCAGTGCCCATCCAGAGTAAATGGAAGATTCTCCGGCAAGGTCGGCGATCGGTCGGTTACCCGGCGACCGCAGTCCTCACCATCTGTTCGTTTTTTTTTGCGGATGACCTAACCCATTTAGCCGGAAGGGCCTTTATTGGTTCACCGGACTTTTTCGGTGAGCCGTCCGAGATGACGGTCGAACCGATCCCCAACTGTTCTTGTCGGGAAGTTGTATACCTATATGCTAATTGTCGGTGAAACTTTGCTTGCGTGATTCAGGATTGCTAAACCACAAAATATAAACAGCAAATTGTTTGTAAACAGCATAAAATTAATAGATATTACTGGTAATAATAGTCCTTTCAAAACTTTATGATCTGTAAAAACATCGCAAACCTAAAAATATGTAAAAAAAACCTGCAAGGTTCCCAGGTTGTGCAAATATACTGGTGGTATAAAAAATAAACTTCGGCCGTGTTTCCACCAACCCGCACTTGGCCAGCTTGTGTAGATTAAGGCCTAAACTACTAACTGGTACTGAGAAAAGACTTGTGCCCAGCAGCGGGACACTAAAAAAAGGTTGAAGAGAAAGGTTCAAACAGTTTGTTATAAAAACGGGTTTAGTTTCTGTTGAATAATAAAAATTTAAGAAAGACTCCGTACAAAAATTTTACAGCATGTAGTTAAAGTAGTTTTTTCTTTCTGCTGAAAAGTGACTTTTTTACACTTACGATGTTATCACTCTAAGGCGTCGTTGTAGAATAATACTCACCTAATTTATGTACTATTCTATTGTGTAAAATAAATTGTGAATAACTACTTTTCCCTCAGTCGTCACACAGTTTGACAGCTTTTACAGCATTACAATAACGAAACAATAAGGTGATTTATCATAAATAAATTGTTTCTAGTTAATCTGACTACAACTAAATAGGTACTTAAGTTATAACTATGTATAGCTATTCTGCGGGGAACTTCTATGAGTAGGTGTTAAGATAAGTTATTGCAGTGCCGGATAAAGCAAGCGCGGGGCCCGTAGGAAATCATATTGAGGTGCCCTTGTTCTGCTTTCTTATGTAAAAGTGGTTAATTTAGTTAGATCTAAAAAGAAGAAAAAAAATTGTTGATTATTATTAATGTTTTAACAATGTAGTTAAAGAACATCTAGATATACTTGAAAAAAATCTTTAGATAGTTTAGATAGTGAGCTCTCTGTAAAGTGTCATTTCCGTGTTATAACACTTTAATATTGCACATTAACTTTAATATTTTTAGCAGAACTACTTAAAGCCTAAAGGAGTTTTAATGTTTGAAGGTTCATATACGCGGGGCCCGTAGCAAATGCACTCTTAATAAGTGGTAAATCCGGCACTGGATTATTGTTTTTTTTTTTATAATTTTTGTTGGCAATGTAATCTGTGAAATTATTAGCGATACATATTTGAATAACATTAGATATATATAAATGCGAATTAAGAGGTAGGGGACTAGGGAGGTAGGGAAAGGTAAGGCGATTGCGGAAATTGGGTAATTATGGACATTATCCTACAGGCTTACACACGCCTCCCGCGCCCCGCACCTAGGTTCGCTGTGAACCAGCTCTAATCCCCTTAGGTTACATTACCCGTGGTGCTTAGTCCATTTCATGAGGCAATTTTAAACCTCTCTTTTTTCTCTATGCTGTCTCCCGTTTTGACTGGAGGGAAGTGAATAATCTAAAATTCCAACTCCTTCTATTATCTTTCTGATTATATTCTTGCGGAATCCAAGACAGTTTAGGAGTCAAGTCTCTTCAAGGCGCCGCCGCTCTTGATCCTGGCTTACAGAAGCAGCAGAAGCGGGATAGCGGTGGTGGGTTATGTCCCAAAAAAAAGGTTCTCGGCGTCGAATCCGCTAGTTTTAATGTCCTAGTCGTATTGACGTGTGATTAATCACATTCATCTGTTTTCTATATACATTTTTGAGGCTTACTTTTGTGTGTTTTAGTTATCTTTATATATATATTTCTTGTGTGCGTGTGTATGTGACTGAACTCCTCCTCAACGACTGGACCGATTTTGATGAAATTTTTTGTGTGTGTTCAAGGGGATCTGGGAATGGTTTAGATTCACAATTTTGCGCGGTAGGTACGAAGTTCGCTGGGGCAGCTAGTAAAGTTATATATTTCGTTGGAGCAAAAACTGGACTTAGTTTGTGTTACATAAAGATGAAAAAAAAGGGAAAAATAACCTACCACTAGCCAAACGTAACCCTTAAATTTTACATGTAATGTCTAAAAGCATTTACGGGGATATACGGACGTATTTAATGGGGCATAGGTACAGCCGTCTTTAGACTTAGTTAGTGGATGGGCACGATTATTTACATATTTTGTGTCTGTGTGTAATTTATCTACACTTATGTATTACTAGTTTTCCGCCCACGCATGTCGGTTATCGCGCTAAACCATTAATCTCTTTTTTCGCAGTCGGATAAAACTATCCTTTCCCGGGTCTCGAACTATCTCCATACAAAATTAGTTCAGTAGTGTAGGCGTGTAAGCAACATTTTGAAATCGGCAAGCCCTCATGGGCATATCCATAAATCTATAGTGGTTTCTTAAAAAATACTACAGCTTTTAGACAATACTTATTGCAAGTTTTTCATTTAATATTCAAGAACAAATAAAATTTAAATTTCGAATTCTAATAATCGGACTGAGTTATCAAATGTATATATTTACAAAGAAATATCCCCCTTTTTCAATAAACGTACTTATTTTAAGCTCATTATAGCTAACATAGGTTTATAATGCGTTTGTCTTTGTCTGTCATCTTGTCATTGATACCTAGTAAGAAAGAGACAAAGTCAATTTTAACTAAAGAGTCTAATAACTTTTTTACGAATAAGGCCGTATGCGTTTATGTTGTATATCCGTTCCTAGTAGGTACTCATAACACAAGCAAATATAATCGACTGGATGGCGCTGTGTATGTGTGAAAATAATAATGATAATAATAAAAATATGTCTGCATATTTTGCAGTGAAAATTATTCTCCGTTGGTGGTGGTTTGTGGTGACTGGATGATGTGCATAATATGAAAATTGTACAGCTGGAAGCTCAAACGGAGGCTATTTTGTGATATTTTGTGGGAATAAGTAGACTGACCGCGAACACTACACGCACTGTCTATATTTACCCTGTTCGTGTCAGGTAATTACCATGTAGGTATGAACCAAGGTTTAATCCCTACTAATATTATAAATGCGAAAGTAACTCTGTCTGTCTGTCTGTTACGCTTTCCCGCTTAAACTACTGAACCGATTTGGATGAAACTGGGTATGGAGGTAGTTTGAGACCCGAGAAAGGACATATCAAAGTTTTTATCCGACTGCGCAAAAAGTAGGTAATGTTTTGGCGCGATAACCGACATACACGCGGGCGAAGCCGCTGGCGGAAAGCTAGTCTAATAAAACAGTCCGACTAGCATTTATTTTGTATTTTATTGACGGATTACCTCAAGTGGCCCCAATATCCTCAACGTTCCATAAGCTACCTCCATACAGAATACACGCAGTGTAATAACTTTTGGCTGTGGTTAAAATCTAAGGCAACCCGGTAGTGATGCACCTGGTGCTGCAAGTGTCCGTAGGCTTAGGTGATCGCCTACCATCAGGTATCATCATCGTTTGCTCACCGACTTGGTATATAAAAATGTTTACAAACGCTAATTAATTTCAACCGAGTCAATTAAATATCATTTAGATTATAATGTCATTAAGATAATCCTTGGGAATATTTTTGGAATATTGGAATTTCGCAATAGCAATTAACATATGTAAACTAAAGGTAGAAAAATTCCAAATATAATAATAATTATTAATAAAACCGGCACTAATCATTCAAGGACATGTGACATCCACCAACCCGCACTTGGCCAGCGTGTGTGGATTAAGGCCTACACTCTCTCAACTCGTAAGATAGTTGAGAGAAGACCCGTGCCCAGCAGGGGACACTATAAAGGGTTGAAGTGAATAATTTCAGATTTTTCAGGTGTTCTCTTCATCAACGTGCATGCATCAAAAGAACGAGGTTTCAATTAAATTGAGGTAATGTGTTTGCCACAGGTTAAAAAAATGAGAAATAGGCGTATTGTATGTTAGTTTTAATGAATAAATATAATATACTAGTGACCCGCCTCGGCTTCGCACGGGTACATATCGTTATTAGACAAAAATTTTAATGAACATAAATTTGATTACTCTCATGGCAGACTGCAAATTACTGACGATAAATTAATATTTTGTCACACAACGTTTTCAGTAAGACATAATAAACAAGAATATTTGAAATCTACCGTGATTTCGTGATATCACTAGGGATTTTATATAATCCCTGATATCGTCATTTCCCTGCGACATATCTATACTAATATTATAAAAAAAAAAAAAAAAATTCTAAATGTTTATTGCAGTCCAGATATACATAACAATAATTCGCTATGTTAGTCACACTAAGCACAGCCTGTGTCGTGGCTAACAATAAATCTCAACTTATTACCTAGGAAGAAAAAAAAGTTGGTCTAGTTTGTTTGTTTGAAGGCGCTTATCTTAGAAACTACTGGTACGAATTGAAAAGTTCTTTCACTGTTAGATAGCCCATTTATTGAGGATGGCTATAGGCTACATTTCATCCCACTACTGGGCATGATATGCGGGTGCAGTCAAGGCGGTAAGCTAGTATATTATATATTCTGAATCTTTTAAACGGCTCTTACGATTTTTAATGAAATTTAGTATGCAGAGGATTTCGTGGGCGATTAATCAATCTGGCTAGGATTCATTAATAGAAAATGTAATTTTTTTCGTATTTTCGGGCAATGAAAAACTTCAACAATATCATAAGAATACAAAGGCAAATTTAGCCACAGTGAAGTTTAATATGAGTATATTCACTTCAACCCTTTTTAGTGTCCCACTGCTGGGCACGGGTCTTCTCTCAACTATCTTATGAGTTGAGAGAGTTCAGGGCTTAATCCACACACGCCGGCCAAGCGCGGGTTGGTAGATGTCACATGTCCCCGAATGATTAGTTCTTAGACATGCCGGTTTCCTCACGATGTTTTCCTTTACCGATATTGACCAGCGGAGATGAAACAATTCACACCAAGATGTGTGGGCACGACTGGGAGTGTATTAGTTATTATTAAAATAAATAAATAAATAAATAAATATTCTGGGACATTAACACTCACGGTCATCTGGTCCCGAGCTAAGTAGAGCTTGTGTTATGAAAACCAGATAACTGGTATATACTATACATATAATACTTTTTTTTTTGTAAATATATACTTATAATAGATATTTACACCCAGACTCGACACAAACAAATGTTCATCACAAATGTTTGTCTCGGGTGGGAATCGAACCCACGACCTGCGGCGTGAAAAGCAAGTATCTTACCGACCACGCCACCGGCTAAATAATAATAATAATAATAATAATTATTATTATTATTTATTTATTTTGTTTAGTATGAGTTATTTATGTGGGAAATTGGTTGGCCTCGAAACCACGGGATCCCGGTTCGAATCCAGATACGTAATAATATTATATTTTTTAATTCTATATTTTGTGAGGAAACCTATTACTGGGAGCCTTATATAATTTCTACAAACAACACCACGCCAAGGTCAATCTATTTTAAATTTAACTGTGAACCTATTGAAACGCGTAAACAAATTAAATCTATCATCAGTAATTTTCCTTTAAATGACAGATAAATACCCGATCATCACATAATAAAAAAATAAACTGAAACCAAAGCAACTTACTTCACTGAAATGTTAAAACTTCAAAATATCCACAAAGTTTGTAGCACAAACACACTTTAGAGAAAGCGGATATAAATATCAATAAAACAAATCGATTGCGGATTGCGGTCGACTCGGGCGCATAGCTGCGCGTGCGTTTCCTTTCACTGTGCGGTCACAACTACCTACATTTACATTACCACCTGTTAACACTGTAGTTATCCTTTACCACAGTTTCTAAAACTTACTAGTTTTACCACCCCTGGGGGTGCTAAAACTAATAAGGTGCGAGATTCGCGAGCTTCGGGTTGAACTCGTTAATTGGAAAGTCTTTCAATTTACCACTTTTCGGTTTTAAACTATTTTAATCACTGTATTTTAATGAACCGTCAACACACTATATAATAAAGGGTTTTTAGGCTTTTTGTAATCGGAGATTTTAAGGGATTTTAGGGGACCGCAGTTACCGCAGTCACG
The DNA here is from genome assembly GCA_936450015.1 of Meganola albula. Lineage (NCBI taxonomy): Eukaryota > Metazoa > Arthropoda > Insecta > Lepidoptera > Nolidae > Meganola > Meganola albula. The sequence continues at coordinate 974,485 of OW388155.1, read as the reverse complement.
CGTATACCAATTAAGGCTATTAAATCTGTTCAGGTCCTGGGACACTACATTTTTTTTCCCATTCACCAATCAATTTGCTTTTGATGCAGACTGTCTCTCACTCACTGCTAAATTTCTAGCACAGTAGAAAAAAAAATTCAAGTACCTTCTTTAGTGTGAGTGTAAAGGGTTATGCCCATCTCTTTACTAGGGAGCCGGGGTATGAACTCATGACTATTGCACCGTAAATAGACACTAGATTTGAACTCGGCCAAGCACCCGGGACACCTCAATTGTCTTGGATCTCGCACGAATTTAATCAAAAAGATAATAGGAGTTGGAAAGTTAGAACACTTCTCTCCAAGAAAAATGGGAGACAGCATAGAGAAAAACTTCTCTTCTTCAAAGGTTGTTGAATAATAAAAGGGGTTAAAAAAAATAAGTTTATTGAACTTCATGGCATATACATGAGCTAGATACAATATTATAAGCTAAGTATAATTACTACTAGTTATTATCTTTAAAATCTATCTATAATCTACGAGTATATGACTATGTTCTATGTATATAAGACTAATAACTACTTACTTCTACTGAAGAGGTGTCGGTGAGGATCATTAAATAGCAGTGGTTGTACAAAACTATTCCCCAAGTGGGTAAACAGACATAACAGTTTGAGAATCTCTGTCGAAGCCTCGTTAAGGGTCGTTTAGCTGATGATAATTGATAAAACATTACTTGTGAAGTTGTGACGAGTATTTCAATAGCACGCTGAAATGACAATGTGAGAAGAGCGAGACAGCTATAAATTAAAGTAGGAGGCACATAACCACGATGATATCACACGGTATTGTTACGATCACGATTTGCTTCTTTACTAAAGACGTTATTAAGTTTGACGTCTATTTCTGTAAGGTGTATATAAATAAATAAATATTCTGGGACATTAACACACACGGTCATCTGGTCCCGAGCTAAGCAGCGCTTGTGTTATGGAAACCAGATAACTGGTATATACTATACATATAATACTTTTCTTTTGTAAATATACACTTATAATAGATATTTACACCCAGACTCGACACAAACACAAATGTTCATCACTAATGTTTGTCTCGGGTGGGAATCGAACCCACGACCTGCGGCGTGAAAAGCAAGTATCTTACTGACCACGCCACCGGCCCGTCATATCTATGTAAACACTAGTGGATTGGTAGCACTTAAAAGAATGAACCGGATTTATAAATAAAAATAAATAAATAAATATTCTGGGACATTGACACACACGGTCATCTGGTCCCAAGCTAAGCAGAGCTTGTGTTATGGAAACCAGATAACTGGTGAGGTTTTCTTTGTTTAATAGTTTTATTTATTCTAAATAATTGCGCTTGATTAAACCCGATGTTAGGCTATGATGTGCAGAACGATGTCTTTTTTGCACCGAAAGGGCCTTACTTGGTTTAACGGACTTTTTCGGTGAGCCGTCCGAGGACGGTCGAACCGATTGGAGAACGATGGAGCGCGCTTGCGTAATATACCGATTCACTCGTGATAAATAATGATTTTCGGTGAGAAGGTGTCAGTGAATGAGGCTCCTTATAGTTGGTAACTATAGAGGAGCAACATCTCCGACTCCGACCTACACTCTCAAATTGTGTCACCTGACATCGCAACGGGAGATGACAATGCCGCTTGGTGGTGCGGCTTTGTCTGGTGACTGGTCATTAACCACGGCCGGAGCCTACCACCATTTTACTGTAACGTGCACTGGTACGGGCCTCACCTTAGAAATATAAGGTCGCGGGTTCGTTTCCCAGTCTTGCATCACGTCTTTGTGTGAATTGATATATCGCCGCTGCTCAATATCGGTAAAGGAAAACATCGTGAGGAAACTGGCATGTCCAAGAACAAATTTTTCGAGGACATGTGACATCCACCAGCCCTTACTTGGCCAGCGTCTGTGGATTAAGGTCTAAACTCTCTCAACTTGTAAAATAGTTTAGGGACACGGCAGCCAATATATTATTCAGTCATTTTGCCCCCTGATGGCAGCATATAATCCGATATGTTAGTCTTTTTCCATTTTGCTTTACTCTCTGGTGTTGCTGGGAGCTCGTTGTCTTGTAATTTTATCCACATCTTAATCAACCCTGCTGTCTTCGGACTGGTCACCCTCGAGCTGCACCCGCGCACTTGACTTGACTTGATAGAGCAGCCATCGCCCTCCTCAACCATTTTGTGGTGAAGAACTACCCGCCCACCGAGCCGCTGTACGTAGTGACTTTTTGGCGAGCATGACTTACTATAGGCCGACGGTTTAACTCGCGTATCGCCATCTGAGGTACAAAGTCATAAAAAATTAATTAAATCTGGAAAGAACTATTTAACCACAGATTAAAGTAATGTAAGACTATACGTCACTAATATCCATATCGCTTGAATCATCATCACTGTCTGTGCAGCTTGAGGAGTCAGAATCTTGGCGATAGGCGATACGCGAGTTAAACGGTCAGTCTATAGCAGTAGTCTCTTGGGGTGGATTGTGTCATATTTTCTTGAATAGTAGGCACTCTTTGTACTTAGTAGGTACTCACAGCGTTTACTGAGCAATGTCCACGTTTGACTCTGATAGGTCACGAATAGCACTTTATTTTTTGTTTTTATTTTCTGTACCGTTTAGTTTTATTAATTATTTTTTAATCAAGTTTCGTTGTTACTGTCTGTTCGATTGTGGGTGTCCTGTTTGTTTAAATGTTTTAGTGTTCCGTACATCGAAAGGAAATAACGGAACCGTCACAGGATTACTTTGTTGTCCGTCTGTCAACAAGACCCTTTTTCTCAAGAACTCGTGGAGTTATCAAGCTGGAATTTATATCAAATACTTCTACTACTACTTTCCCTTAGAGCTGTAAAAAAATCAAACTTCTAAGCCAACGCAATCGGTAGACACAGCCGCAAATATTTACAAATTTTCGACACTCGTAAGTTATTTAAGATGTACAGGGTACTTTCCATGAACCTAGAATCATGTAATTTAGTTCAAAGCAATGTCTTATCACAGATAATATATTTTTTTAAATGACATTTTCTAAAAATGATTCCTAGCTAGATCGATTTATCGCCCCCGAAACCCCCTATATACTAAATTTTATGAAAATCGTTGGAGCCGATTCCGAGATTCCAATTATATATAAACTAGTTTTCCGCCCGCGGCTTCGCCCGCGGATGTTGGTTATAGCGCTGGACCATTAATCCCTTTTTTCGCAGTCGGATAAAACTATCCTTTCCCGGGTCTCGAACAATCTCCATACAAAATTAGTTCAGTAGTGTAGGAGTGTAAGCAACATTTTGAAATCGTCAAGTGCCCATCCATATATCCTTAAATCAATAGACGTTTCTTAAAAATACTACGGCTCTTAGACCATACTTATATGAAATGAAATTTAAATTTCGAAATCTATTCGTAGCATTGAGTTATCAAACATGTCATTGTGTCAAAATAAAAAGTAATTTTGATCAGAATTACGAAGGAGTTATGATATCAAATTTGAAGAAAATCACCCTCAGAATAATTTCTCAGGATTTGCCCGCTTAGTATTAGGATAAAAATAAAAAAATGAAAAAATGAAAAACACGTGTTTCATTATTTATTTTGAGCTTTATTTAGGTATACCAAATTTGGAGGAAATCGGACCAAGGACTAAACAGTTATGGAATATTTAATTTTTCCAAATAAACTCATTTAACACCCCCACCGGGGGTAGTTTTGAAAAAATAAAAAACACGTATTTCATGATTTCTTTTAAGGTATATGTGTGCCAAATTTGGAGTGAATCGGACTTGAGACTATACAGATCCAGAGAAACTTTAATTTTTACCAATAAAACTCATTATCCACACCTCATAGGAGTAATTATGGAAAAATAAAAAACCCGTATCTTATTATTTGTCTTAAGGTTTATGTGTACCGAATTTTAAATGAATAGGACCAAGGAATAAAAAGTTCCATACAAACTTCACCCCTCTATTTAACCCTCTTAGGGGATTATTTTTGAAAATATTGTTAGCCTATGTCTGATTCTAGGGTATACACTATCTACATTTCAAATTTCAATAAAATCGGTTGAGCGGTTATGGAGATACGCGGTAACAAACCTTCACACACACACACACACACACTTTCTTTCGCATTTATAATATTAGTAGGATAGGATATATATACAAGAATTGCTCATTTAAAGATATAACATTTACTGAATTGTCAGTAAATATTCTAAGACTGGATGACCATTGTAAGAAAATATAGTTTTATTTAAGTTAGATTAAGTTCTCATATAAGTGGCATATTTTGAGAATAAATTTCTTTAAACCTAACCTTTACTTAAATACCTACAAGTTTGTACAGAGCCCCGCCTCGCGCTTTGCCGTTTTTTTACTTTTTTCAATACCTTAGGCCCACAGATCAACATACTCCATGCTCCGGTTGGTTACTCTGTGCTTCGGGTAAATACCCGACGTCTAACCAACTACGTAAATCACGCAAGATGGTTAAAAACAGGTAAATTTTGGTACATATAAACGTCAATGACATAGATATTATTTTCCTGAATCTTAATGCGGCATCAAATAACAAAATATCCTGTGTACATTTTCTGTCCCTTTCTACTTATCAATGAACGATAGAGACAGTATTTACATTACAGTCCATCAAATCTAAGAAGTACCGTTTGACAGTTCTAAACGTAGTACATTTAGAATTTTATTTTTTGTATGAAAATTGTTTATGTTATGTTAAAATAAAAGTAGCTTCATAATTCAATTATTTTACAGGAAAGTTAAAAAAATAGTGTGAATTACGCCTCTATTAAGCTAATTTAATAGAAAACAGTGAAACCTCAAACGGTACCTCTTAGATTTGATAGACTGTACGTATTTCTTTGCATGCCTTCAGTTACCACGTCATTGAGCATTTTACGTGTAGAATGACGTAGATTAAGTACGTACCTACATACAAAGGGTTTACTTTGTTTTAATATAGGTTAAGTAAATCTACGTTTAAGGCAATTCTTTTTTTTTTATTTGTCTGTAATATTGAAATAAAAGTACTTTTTAACGGATTTTATCGCGGTTTATTTTAGATTTTAGATCCCGACGTTTCAAAGTCTTTTCAGACTTCATGTTCACGGGTGGACTGAGATATTTGACGTCCAAAAATATTAATCACAATTATTACTGACTACCTTCAAACATTAATATTTAAGTTGCGTTCCGATTTAAGCAAACTGAGCTCACAGTGTCTTGAATTCTGAGTTGATTTTGCTTGGGTTTTGGTACAAGTAAATTAAGCACTGGGTCCCAAGCTGGTGGTATATTCCAACCATTTTCTCTGTTAAAATTAGGATGTTTGATTTGTTTGTCTGTAATATCCCACAGTTGGGAAAATGCCTTCACACCCTTCCACTCTAACGTTCTTTTCTTCCGTCCAAGGTTTTCAGATGAGAAAAATGCTATTTGTGAATATGTTTAAAAGTTGAATGTTTTTTTTTAAGTTATCACTTACAGATATACCTAACGACATACCTACTTACTTCACTAACAATAGCTTCAACCCTTTTTAATGTCCCACTGCTGGGCACGGGTCTTCTCACAACTATCATATGAGTTGACAAAGTTTTAAGGCCTAAACACACACGCTGGCCAAAAGCGGGTTGGTGGATGTCACATGTCCTCGAATAATTAGTTCTTAGACATGCCGGTTTCCTCGCGATGTTTTCCTTCACCGATACTGAGCAGCGGAGATGGAACAATTCGCACAAAGATGTGTGGGTACGACCAGGATTCGAACCCGCGACCTTATTTTTGTAAGGCGAGGCTCGTACCGCTGCGCCATCGCTGCTCTATTTAATATAATATATTGGGACATTAACACACACGGCCTTTTGATCCCAAACTATGCAGAGCTTATGCATGGTAACCAGATAACTGGTAATACTACATATAAACAAAAGAAAAGATAAAGAAAAGAAAAGTATTTTATGTAGTTGCTAGTATTCTCTGCTTAGTTTGGGATAAGCAGTGGTGTGAAAAGCAAGTATCTAACTGACCACGCCACCGGCCCGTCAATGACAATGACCTTAACAAGTCACATGAGACAGTTCAAATATTTAGAAAAAAAAGGTTTTGTTAATTCTGTGCGTTTTTATGATACACCGGATGTACATCTTAAAACAAATAAAAAATAAAATAATACATAAAAATATTTTTACACATACAAAAAAAAATACACAGCGCCATCTAGTCTCCAAGCCAGTAACTATATTTGCTTGTATAGTACTATAATATCTGTGCTTGTGTTATGACTTGTGTTGAGGACTGTTAAACTACATAAATTACATTTTTTTTTGTAAATACATACGTATTATAGATAAATTACACCCAGACCCAGAATAATTATAATAATAATAATATTACGACATTAACACACACGGGCATCTGATCCCAAACTAAGCAGAGCTTGTACTATGGAAACGAGATAACTGGTAATATACTACATATAATACTTTTCTTTTGTAAATATATACTTAAATATAGATAATTACACCCAGACACAAGACAAACAAATATCTTCATCACACAAATTTTAATGTTTGAATGGGTGGGAATCGAACCTACGACCTGTAGCGTGAAAAGCAAGTATCTTACCGACCACGCTACTGGCCCGTTACTAAACAATCATTTCATCGCACTAAAATTTGACCTGGGTGGGAATCGAACACATAATCCCCTGCTTAACAGTGAGGGTCAAAAACCGCTACACCAACGGAACACAATCATTGACCTAAGCGCTTCTTACTTAAATCATATCAATGTACTTCTTTTGTAATGTTATTTTTTTATTGCAGGCGCTTTCGAAAATTAAAAACTAACTTTTCGCAGGTGGCTGTTTTTGGGGGCTGAGTAGTCCTTCGCTCTTGGGAGAACACCTTCAATCTGAAACCCCATACTTCTTCTTGGTGAAGTATTAGTGGACTGAGGTATTTGACGTCCAAAAATATTCATATTCATTAATATTTCCGTGGAATGCAACTTAAGTAATAATGTTTGCAGGTAGTCAGTAATAATTGTGATTAATATTTTTGGACGTCAAATATCTCAGTCCACCCGTGAACATGAAGTCTGAAAAGACTTTGAAACTTCGATAATATCCGATATAAAGTAGTTTTATTTCAATGTGTGGTATTCGCTTAAATCTAAGACGGTAAATTGGCTATAGGCTTCGGCGATGGCCACTAGACAAAACTGCACCATTTACCGGTGCGACAAGTGTCTGCAACGTTTTCTGGTGCGATGTCTGGTGGAGAAGAATCATTTGTAATTACGACTGAATTTAGTTCGGCAGGTGCTTGTAAACATCAGGCCAGTTTTGGTCAAGTGCCAGCCTATCGCAGAATAAAAAAAAAGTAAAGAATGACGAACCAATGAACAATGACATTCGGGAAGGTCACTAGGTTCAATTTTAGGCTATATTGTGAAAATGGGAGAGGATCGTAAAGAGAGCATATCTTGGTCGCCAAAAGGGGGATTAAGTCAGAATGGGAGAGGATCGCAAAGAGAGCATATCGTGGTCCGTCCGAAGCCCAGTCGACCGTGGTATCGCTGGAATGATAGTGGACAGATCAAGGGAGATTCGAGCCAGCAATTCGCAAGCAAATGCTAATGATCACGGAGAGGTGAAAACTCTTATCAGAGGCCAAGACCTGTTTTGGGTCTTTGAGCTAACAGAATAAGTAGGTAAGTATGTGTAATTATGTCTTTTAAGGTATTTTTATTGATCTAATATTTGCAGAGTGAGTACGCTGTTACCTTGTTTTTAATCTAAAATAAGTTTGCGCTTGACCACAACTCGCCTGATGTGAAGCAATGATGCAGTCTACGATGGAATGCGCTTACCCAGCAAATACCGATTCACTCGTGACTTGAAGACCATCAGATTATAACTATCGGGAAACATAGATGCCTTTTGGTGTATAATAAGATTAAAGTCTAAAGTTACCTTCAATTGAACATGCGGGTGGGTAATATTATTTTATCTGTATTTTCCACCAACTTTGTTTTGATCAAGAGCAGCGGTGGCGCAGCGGTATCGGATTCTGCTTGTAATAGGTTACAGAGAATAATAAATTATTGTAAGACATTAACACACACGGTCATCTGGATCCCAAGGTGGGCAAAGCTTGTACTATGGGAACCAGATAACTGGTATATACTATACATTATAATGATTTTCTTATGTAAATATGTACTTATAATAAATAAATTACACTGAGACTCGAGACAAACAGACATGTTCATCACGCAAATGTCTGTCTCTGATGGGAATCAAACCCATGTCCTGAAGCGTGGAAAGCATATTCTTACCGACTACGCAGCCGCGCCGTCGCTCGTCTTCGGCCCGTCAAACAAATATAAACAGAATAGTACCTTTATAATCAGGAAATCAAACCTAGGACCTTTGGTTTATTAGAATCACGTGTAATTTCTTGGCCAAAATGGCTAATTGGTTTAAAATGATATCAAAATCATATGAACGATAAACGCGCCCTAAACAACTCATTATACCAAGGCGCTACTACGGACCACTACGTTTTTGTACGTTCGGATGTTACATAAATAATTTTAGGACTTATCTAGAGCAGCGGTGACCGACATATCTTAGAACTAACTATTTAAGTAGGTACATTGACATTCACCAACCCGTACTTGGTCGGTGTGTATGATCTAAATTCTATCAACTCTTAAGTTAGTTGAGAGAAGACTTGAACCCACTATTAGACTAAAGGGTTGTTTCCTTCCTTACCTATACTATCAAATAGAACGTGCTTGACTACAACTTGCCTGATGTTAAGCAATGATGTAGTCTACGATGGGACGCGCCTGCCCACTACACCGATTCATGTGTGGTTACGAGTGAATTTCGGTGAGAAGGTGGCAGTGGAATGATGCACCTTATGGTTAGAAACCATAAAGGAGCAACAATTTCGACCCATCCTCTTAAATGGTGCCAGACATCGCACCGGAACACGGCAAGGCCGCTTGACTAACCACGGCCGAAGCCTAGCACCAGTTAATTACAAGTAAACTTAATTACCAGTTGATTTGCACCACCCGGGGGCCATGTGTTGGTATTCAGATAAAAGGTGCACTCCCACGGACGAAAGTGACTCGGCCCCCAAAACTTTGCCTTTTGTTTGTCGAATATTTGCTTTTCTTTGAGACTATAAAGCTTCAAGTTTTCTCTATAACATTATATTCTTCTTTATAATTTTTGCAGCGTTTCTTTGCACTTCTTTCACTACATGGTAGGAAATAAAATTGGACTATTTTATGTAGAGACTTTCTCCAAAAAATAAAGATTATAATGTAGAAGGTAGAAAATTAACCCATATATGTAAATTTTTCTTATGCCACGCTACAACTGCAAACATTAAAATCTCACGGATCCCTCTATGTCACATTCAACTAATTAAATGTAATATTGAATCCCACCCGAGACAGACATTTGTGTAATGAATTTGTCTGTTTGCCTCGAGTCTGGGTATATACATATATTCACTAAAAAAACTAGTTTAAGTAAAGTATATATTTTCATAACACAGACTCTGCTTAGCTTGTGACGAGATGACCGTTGTGTTAAGTTAATATCCTAGCTAGAATATTATTTATAATCCATCAAATCTAAGAAGTACCGTTTGACGTTTCACTGTTTTCTATTAAATTAGCTATATAGAGGCGTAATTCACACTATTTTTATTAGCTTTCCTGTAAAATATTTGAATTATGAAGCTATTTTTATTTTAACATAACATAAACAATTTTCATACAAAAATAAAATTCTAAATGTACTACGTTTAGAACTGTCAAACGGTACGTCTTAAATTTGATGGACTGTATTTGTAAGTTTTTCTAATGCCACGCTACAACCACAGATAATATAATACTATACTAGCTACAACTAACTGCAAATACAATAATCGCACGGATCCCTCTGTCACATTCAACTAATTAAATATAATATTGATTCCCACCCGAGACAGACATTTGTGTAATGAACTTGTCTGTTTGCCATGAGTCTGGGTGTATAAAAAAAAATAGTTTAAGTAAAATATATATACTTCCACAACACAAACTCTGCATGGCTTGTGACGAAATGACCCTGTGTTTTAATGTCCTAGAAATTTATTTAGTTATTTATTTGATTGTAATATTTCTATGCACCACTGTCTGAAAATTACTGAATTTTCTCACGGCCGAGCGTCTGAGAGAATACCTACCTACCTATACCTATGCATTTATTTACATACACAGTCGTATGTGGGTCGGTTTATATCACATGTACCCTTGAATTCAGTTCAAAGCCATGATGGCGTTTTTATGTTTTTACTCTCTATTATCGAACTGTAATTATCACCACAAATACACAAGCTTAAAAACTAATAATATGTTTTTTTTTCGACTCCAGATTTAATGCGAGAAACAATCACAAATAGTCGCAGCTCTATTGAGATCTAACTACTTTTCTAAAATGTCCGAACGAACGAATTACAGTTGTATTAAAATGAACTTCTAGGTTTCATAGTAGGTTGTTAGATATTAACATACCTTGCAGTGATAGTGGTTTGTAATCACTCAGTTATCAGATAACGAGATCAGTGTACACCTCACGTTGTGTCAAACAAAACGCGTTTGATGTAAAAATGTAACATAGTGATAAATGTTCGCTAGTTTGTTTACTGGGAACTGTTTTAAGGTAAGTAGTTCATTATATAGTCTTTTTTTTATTCTGGGATAGGCTGGCGCTTGACTACAACGTCCCTGATGTTAAGCAATTAGTATACGATGGAACGCGCCAGTCGATTCACTCGTGATGATAGAAACCTTGCATCACCCGGGGACCACGTGTGGGGATTTAATAAGGGTGTATCCACGGACGAAAGTGACTCAGCCCCCAAAAAGGTGTCTTGAGTTTAGGTGTAATTATTGTCCATATTTTTGTATGTATTACAAGAAAAAAGTATTATGTGTACTATAATAGCAGTTACTTTTACAAGCTCTACTTAGTTTGGGATCAGATTTCCGTATGTGTGTTAATGAATATTATATTGCTAATATGAGGTACATTAATTGCTTCTCCTGGGGATGAAGCAGCCCTTTGTAGCCACAGGTTATCTATGGGGGAGTGGTCGTGGCGATGAACCTACAAATAGGCTATATAGATCTACACCTACGAGTTCCCAGGGTCGTTATTTAAGCACCTCAGGAAGGCTACAGTGGTGTTTTAGTGGGTAACGCTACCCTGCTTCCTAGGTAGACATGGACTCCTATATACCCCGCTGTCTCTTCAGTAGCGGAGACCCATATAGGGTTTCCACAACGTAAAAAAAGTAAGTACTTTACAGGTTCTCGGGTCGAGCGTAAATACTTTTCTCATATACTTAGAGAATCTTAGTTGAAGCTCGAAGTTTGAAATTGTACCCGTTGAACGGTAATATTCTCGCCCGCTATTAAACAGCGCGCAAAAAGTGGATGATATATACCTCTGCCTACACCTTCGGTTAATGCAGGCGTGACCCAACGTCTTCCATCTCGTTCTGTCACTCGCAACCTCTGGCCACTCTATCTCTACCAAATGCATGTTATTTTATGAACTTTAATTTTAAACTGTCATGTACTTATGTCATGCAAAAAAAGAGTTTTAGGGCTTTAAACTACGGTACTGGCAGTGGTGGCGTAGCGGTTTCAAATTTCGACTATGAAATATAGGTCGCGGGTTAGATTTCTCGGTGTTTGTGTGGATAGCTTGAATATCGCTTGTATATACGGCATTTCTTAGAACTAAACATTTGAGGACGTATTAAGACAACCAACCCTCATTCGGCCAGCGTAATAGAATTACGTCGTAAACTCTCTCAACTCTTGAGAATGTTGAAAGAAGACTTGTGCTCTGCAGTGGAACACTAATAAATATTGTTAGTACTGCTACTAAGGTTGTACCTATGTACTCTGAATATGAGCATAATTTTGAGATTAAATTGTTCACCAAAATTAGAAGAACAATCTAGACTTATTTAAATTCACCTGTAGGTTCAACTGACTTGCTTAAATACTCAGTCAGTCTTCTTACTTAATATTGAACCTTAATAGTTGGGTGTTAATATGAAGTAGTTAAAAAACTCTTTGGTTTGAAAGAAGATGCGAGACAAAGGTGGAAAAAGTATTTTTAGGTGGTTAAACGAAAAAGGAAGTTCTAGGATATTCTCTAATCTCATCGATGATGTTCTTCAAAAGGGATAGGCACAATTTATTTGTTTATATGACCAGGTGTAACATTAATGAGGACAAGGAAGTGTGTTTAGACCGTAGCGAGTGGCAAAAAGTGGGGGAAAAGGAGTGATTGTATGTAGTTATGTTGATCTCGACGGGCCGGTGGCGTGGTCGGTAAGATACTTGCTTTTCACGCCGCAGGTCGTGGGTTCGATTCCCACCCGAGACAAACATTAGTGTGATGAACATTTGTGTTTGTGTCGAGTCTGGGTGTAAATATCAATTATAAGTATATATTTACAAAAGAAAAGTATTATCTTAATATATATATTTCTTGTGTGCGTGTGTATATGACTGAACTCCTCCTAAACGACTGGACCGATTTTGATGAAATTTTTTGTGTGTGTTCAAGGGGATCTGGGAATGGTTTAGATTCACAATTTTGCGCGGTACGAAGTTCGCTGGGGCAGCTAGTATGTATATATATACCAGTTATCTGGTTTCCATAACACAAGCTCTGCTTAGCCTGGGACCAGATGGCCATGTGTGTTAATGTCCCAGAATATTATTATTATTATCTTTAGATCGACCTACAAATAGATATTTTTTTATTGTCCCAGAAACCTACACAATGAATGTTAAGATAAACAGACTTCTCACTGAACCAATATCTCTAAAACAAGTTAAAAGATCTTCCGATTACAAAATTATCTTATCAGTAACGTTATCGCGTTAGTAATGTGCGACGCCTTACACCTGATTCACGTTTTATAATGAAGAAAATGTACTAAAGATTCCCTTTTACTAATTTAGGGTAAGTACAATACAATATTACTAGTATCTACTAAATATTTTTATTCGTGAATTCTTAATATTACTGACGTTAATAAAGAAACGTTTTGGTGGGTAAAGACTAATTTTTTTTTTAAAGAGCTTTGTCTCACAGCGACCACGTCGCCCTATTATTTTTAACCGACTTCTAAAAGGTGGAGAATCAATTCGACTGTATGTTTTTTTATGTTTGTTACCTCAGAACTTTCGAATGGGTGATCCGATTTTGATATTTTTTTTTTAATTGAAAGCTGATGCTTCCCGTGTGGTCCCATTTCAGTTTGGTGTAGTTCTGAGAATGGCATCCATAAAGACGGTTTTTTTATTAATATTTTAACTTATTACAAAATATGGAGCATACATATAACGCAACAACAAAAAGAATATAAAAGTTACTCCTTACATAAACCTAAGACTGCCAATTTATATAAAATTAAGGCTTTCCTAGACGTTGGTTCAGCTAATATGCTGTTACAAAGGACAATATCCATACCCCTTGCTGCCCCAAAGTGGGTACGTCTGAGATCTCTATTTCGGACACATTCTTATAGGATATGGAGAATGTCCTCAATCACTCCACAGTTTTCGCAATTAAGGGAAGTCAACCTTTTCATTAAAAATTCAAACTTATTAGGAGTTGTACGTTCCGAGCGTAGTCTAAGAGCGGTTACTAGTGTTTTTCTGTTAAGGGGAACGGATGAAGGGGCACTGGGAGGGCTTAGATCTTTAAACTAGAAGACATATGACGGGTAATGTGCGTTGTTATAGTGTACACTTGGTTCCCGGGTGGTGCAAATCAGGTAACAATAAACTGGTTGCTGGTTGTAGGCAGACCACCCACCAGACAAAGCCGCACCGTCAAGCGGCTTTGCTGTGTTCCTGTGCGATATCTGGTGACACCATTTAAGATGGTAGGGTCGAAATTCCACTGCCATCTTCTCATCGAACAACATTCGTAATAACGATTGAATTGGTATTTTGAGCAGGCGCGCATCGTAGACTACATCATTGCTTATCATCAGGCATGTTATGGTCAAGCGCAAGCCTATTAAGATAAAAAAATCTAATGAGAAGATGTATCCATAAAAAATATATACCTAGACTAGCAAACCCGGCGAACTCCGTTTCGCCACCAGATGGCTTCGTTTTATGTAACATTTTCCCTCTTTTCTGTTGATTTTTTTTTGAATTTTCTTTGCTATAAACCTCACGGAGCCCGAGACCTTTCCAACGAATGCAAAACCGTGAAAATCGGTTCGTGCGTTCTGGAGTTATAGCGTCAGGAAGGAAAACCTGACTTATTTTTATATAGTAGATTTTGTACTTTCGTTAGATACATCATGTTTTTCTCAACTAACTGGTTATCAGGATTGAGCAACGTTGTGGAACGTAAGGTTAAGTTAACTGCGAGATAAGATTTCAGATTAACTACTGCAAGATTACATACCAACAATACTCTTGTTTCAATAACTACATTTAGTTTCATTGTAACTCAAGAAATCTTAATAGAGGATAGAAAAGAAGTATGGTTTTAACACTAAATTCAATTTGGGGGAAGGGGGGGGAGGAGAAAATTGCTGTTAGGATGAAAAAAAAATAGGAAGTATCAGTGAATTGTTATGTATAAAGAAACAGCAAAACCACTGCAACTGCTATGTGGTAGGTAGGTAACCCACCTACCCACTTTAGACACCCTTCCTCCACCTTCATATTTAGAAAATTTTGCCATAAAGCCTTCCTCCTACCCAGGCTTAAATAATTTATGGTAGGGTATTAATCTATTTCTAAAAACTTCTTTGTCTTCTAAATGACAATCAGCTGATGTATAAGTATTTGTCAATAAATATCTTTCCTCTGAGACAATAAGCGAAATCACCTGGAGAAAAAAATGGCGTCTTAGAACGTCGCAGTTATTTACTACTAATCTTTAAAAACTTATATACTTATTTAAACTTGACACTGGCAAAATTGCAGAATAATTTCTGCAGAGGCCATAATTAAAAGAAGAAGAAGACAATAAGCCACGACGTATCCCAAGGTTTAAGCCTGTTTAAATAGTGGAGGTCTTCTACTATATAGGTAATCGGGAATGGTGTGAAACATTTCTACACCTACAACAGGTGGCCACGAGTTTTCTGACACTTATTTAAAAAAACCTGGAGGCTTTTCTACGCAAACATTTTTGCGTAGAAAAGCATAATTAGGCGTAATTACCCCAGAGGTCAGAAGAAGGAAGTGAATTATATAGTGGTATGTTCTTAGGAAGTTTCCGTGGGTCCCGATGTGTGTGCCGACGCGATTGGTGATCAATGGCAGAAGGCACGTGGCGCAAGATATGCAGGATCGTGCAGAGGAAGCGAGCGTTTGAGCCTCACCACCTGGAACAAAGCAGTTTGAGAAGGTCAGTACCTACATAACTGAAAACAGTGTTTGGCATCAGTTCATTATAGTAAAAGCAACAACACTTTAGTATAGCACTGCTGCATACAGGTCTTCTTTCAACTATTGTAAGCATAAGAGGTTTGCAGTTGGTACAGATATACAGAATCGCAACTTGTTCAACCACAGGTGTTAGTCCCAGATTACTAGTAGTAAATAAGGGTTTCTTAAATTTACTCACCAGTTTGGAGTGGTAAAACTTCTCAATAAGTATGTTAAACCAAAGGTCCTACATCCGTCTTCATAGAGGATTAAAGAAGTCTCGTAATGAATTTTTATAACCGACCTATTATGACCAAGGTATTAATATTAAACCCTTCACACATTACCTCAATCTTCATGAGCCTTTGTAACTGAAAGTTTGGTAGTAAAACTTAACCAGGCTATATTCAGACTACTTATATTTTTCTATTTCTATTTCCAGATGTCTCAACTGCTGGGACCTGACGTCTTTAGGCGTAGGCAGTACGCTCGGGGTCGGCATCTACGTGTTGGTCGGAGTTGTGGCGCTCAAGATCGCTGGCCCATCAATTCTGATCTCGTTCGTTGTTGCTGCTATCACATCTCTGTTTGCAGGTAAGCCTTCATCACAAATCATCATCAGATGATGGTAGTATTCTCCACCCAAAAGTACCCACTATTGCTCAGCGCAGTTGCATACCACGCCATCTGCCGTGTCGTCTAGCAAATTTCTGTTTTTATCATCCACGTTTTTTATTAAACATGGACATCAAATTTAGTATTTCTATTTGTGTAACGATGTTTTTCTTTATTATTATTGAATTGTGGTATACACTCTTAATTGTACCAAATATGGCAAGTTGTTTTAAAGATGTTTGTATTTATTTTGATTACTTCGGTCATAAAGTCGCGTCACCACTTGAGAATTATTGTTATCAAGTTTTATCGATTGTTGTTCAGTTGTAAACGCACTATAATGCTAATCTAAGTGCATTATAAATTAAACGATTTGAATTTTAAACATAATTTAATCTTTTCCTTGACTGTTGACTGATAATTTCTTCGTTATCATGATGATCACCACCAATTAACTTTACTGATGGGTTGCACCAATCAGGTGATTTGTTATTATCATCGAGGCCACTCCTAAAGTCCCCCACTGAGCTTGATCTGCGGCCAGTCTCATCCAGTTGATTCGATCGTCAAATTCAAACTATTTGTAAAAAAACTACACACAGTTCTCCATGTTTTGCCGTCACACGTCTCTTCATCTAGTCTGAGGGCATAGGGCGTATACTAAAACAAAGCAACATATTTGGCTTTTTCTATTGACCTTCCACAAATACACACTCCGTCTAACTGGAGTATGGAATTATCGAGTTTTGGTAAGACCTTGATCATTAATGAAAGTATATCTATTACAGGGCTATGTTACGCGGAGTTTGGCGCCCGGGTACCCCTTGCGGGCTCCGCGTTCATCTACACATATGTTACCATCGGAGAATTACTCGGTTTCATGGTCGGGTGGAATAACATTCTTGAACTGGTGTTTGGTAAGTTCCATATAAATATGGATTACAGTTTTGTTTTTAATTACATATCTTTTAGTTAAAAACCAAAAAAACTCTATCGTGAAGATGTTATGAAAGGTAGTGCGGTTTTATTCGTATTAGTTTCATAGCATCATAAGGAAAATAAGGCATTAGTTTGGGTTAGGTTGGGTTATACATGATTTGAAAATATAAAACACCTTAACTAAACAAACGAATCCAACTTGCAGCTTCGTTACTTCCACCTGATAATAAGCAATTAGCTTAGCAAGTAGCATAGCAAGTAGCATATGGATGCTGGCAACACGAAATGCATCACTTTCGAGTTACTATCCCTTTAGATGTCAACAGGCACTGCCTACTTTACTCACACGTAGTAACACAACCGAACATTTGTACACTGTATATTTTGGTACCTCCCCAGTCGGGATTCCCATAGAGGAAATAAAACTACTGTGTCCTACGTTTCCTGAAAATGTGATTAGTTCGAATAGATAGAAAGAAAAAGAAAAGAGATAAAATATTTTTTATTTACAGGTACTGCAAGCGTCGCGCGAGGTTTGAGCGCTTATGTTGATGCGCTTACAAACCACGCTTTGTCAGAGTGGTTCCAGAATACGCTTCCAGTAGGAGATGTAGCGCCCTACTTCGATTTGCTGGCTTTTGGCGTTGTTCTAACTGTGGGAAGTGAGTGGTTTGTGTGGATTTCGTTACATTTTTTATCAATTAAATAATGTGCTTGATTTTAGTTACCCAGGCAGTATACCCTTAGATAACGCATTACTAGCTACTACTACAAAAAATGCTTGAATTGCTAACGTTTACTTAAAAATTAAGGGCAGTATAATAATAATATTGTGGGACATTAACACACACGGTCATCTGATCCCTAACTAAGCAGAGCTTGTACTATGGAAACCAGATAACTGGTAATATACTACATATAATACTTTTCTTTTGTAAATATATACTTATATATAGATAATTACACCCAGACACAAGACAAACAGACATATTTAAACAAATGTTTGTCTCGGGTGGGAATCGAACCCACGACCTGCGGCGTGAAAAGCAAGTATCTTACCGACCACGCCACCGGCCCGTCGAATATTGTAAAAACATCGGTATCGTCTGCTATACTAACATCAAATCTCCACAAGCAAGAATCGGCGTTGTCTAGTATTTGCGTTGCTGTCAACCTACCAATGCCAATAACGAAGGTTAAAAAGCACGGGCATCACGCACCGTCACTATTGTCAGCGACGCTAGTAGCATCAGCATCGATATTAATGTCGGCATCGACACTATTGTCGCTGTTATTTCTATCGTCAATGTCGACACTATAATCGACGTCATTATTAGCGTCAGCTTCATTTCTTGTTATGGCATTTTTTTTTATTCTATAATAGGTTTGCGCTTGACCACAACTTGCCTGATGTGAAGCAATGTTGCAGTCTACGACGGAACGCGCCTACATAGTAAATACCGATTCACTCGTGACTTGAAGACAGGTAGATTATAGCTATCGGGAAACAGAGATGCCGGCAACGAATTCCACAACTTGGCAATTCGCACAATAAAAGTGGAAGCAAAGCGCTTTGTGCGTGCCAGTGGAATTTCCACCATATTACGGTCGCGCATACCCGTACCTCTACTTGTACGATGGAAGAACAGGGATGGGGGAATAAGATTGTGTAATTACAACGCACACTCTCCGAAGTGTATCCGATAAAAGACCGAAAGACAACAACTAGCAACTATGCGGCGATGCTCGAATTATTATTGTTATTATTGATCAGTATTATTATTTTCTCCGGTGCCATTTTGAAGTTACTAGCAGCAGCGTCGTTTAAATCGATATCGATGACTGCAATGTTTTAAACAACATAATAATGGATGATATTTTGGATCTTAATTTGGTTTCCATACATTTATGCCCCTTCATTTATAACTATGAATGTAGTTAGTGTTTGTTTGTGAGTATAGTTTGTTTTGTTTTCAGCATTGTTGGCGCTTGGCGTGCGTGAGTCAACATCTATAAACAACGTATTCTCTTCAATCAACGTGCTTGTCATACTGTTTATCGTGTTCGCTGGATCATTTAAAGGTGAAATAAAATTTTGTGTTTATGAATAATTTCGGAAAACGTGTGTGAAAAGTTTTAGTGATAATTCAAAAGCATTCTAAGGTATCATACCTTTAAAGACAAACATCCTCAAAAACTTTCACGTAGTCGTCCATCCTCACAATTTTTTACATTTAATCGTAGAATTTTCGAAAGGAAATTATAAGCAAGCTCTGCATGTAGAAATTAAAGTGATAAGTACTACAAATAAAAAGTAAAGCATCACCTTGCTGTTGCTTTAAGTATTAATAAAAACTAGTTATCTAAATGTTGAATATCAGAAAATTTAGTAACAATCTATTGTAACTTCTAATCTATTGCAACAACTACATCTGCACCATTTTGTTTTTCATTTTTGTAGCGAATGCGGAAAACTGGTATATCCCGGCGGAGCAGGTGCCAGCTGGGTTCGGCAGCGGTGGGTTCTTCCCGTACGGTGTGTGGGGCACGCTACGCGGCGCTGCTGTCTGCTTCTACGGGTTCGTTGGGTTCGACGTCGTCAATTCTTCGGGTGAGGAGGTAAAGTGGAGAAGATTGTATATTTCCAAAATTAGTTTGCCCAAGTGTCTAGGTTTGATGAGTTTAATATACCTACATATGGATTACGTCTTTAACCAGTTTGTTAATAATATTGTCATAAGATAGATTCAATATTGTCATGAGAGTGATGACATATGGAACCGAAACGTGGTGCGTCACAGATGACCCTGTAAATAAGCTCAAGGTTGCTCAACGGATCATGGAGAGAGCTATGTTTGGAGTTTCTTTACGTGATAAGATCCGCAATGAGGAAATCCGTAAAGAACTAGAGTCTCTTACATAGCGATCAAACTGGGCAAGTTGAAGTGGCAATGAGCAGGCCACATCACTCGTAGAAACGATAACCGCTGGGGTATAAAGGTTCTTGAGTGGAGACCACGCAATGGTCACCGCAGCGTCGGCCGGCCCGACACAAAGTGGACTGATGACATTATTAAGATTGCGGGAAGCCGATGGCTGTTAACGGCCGGCAACCGATCGCTGTGAGAGTAAAAGATGATGCATGTAAGAAAGAAACTGTATGAGGAACGAAAGTGTGAGAGGAATACAAGATAGATATGGAATGAATGATAGTCTAAACAAAGGCACCGACAATGTTGGTGGTATAAGTATAAAAAAAAACCGATCGCTGTAGCGTTCTAAGTGGGAATCCTATTTTCAGCAGTCGACGTCCCCAGGTTAATGATGATAATGGATTGATAGATTACGTACTTACTCGTCTACGGCCATTGGATCTATTGCGTGGCGCTATTGGTCACCACAGATGTCACGGATATGTTATTTTTCAGTCTCACTATAATTTATGATTAATCCCGTGACACTACCACTAGTGCTACACAATAGGGTCATAATCAGTAACCACTCGCTTTGGAATTTTATAGGTCATAAGTGAAATAAAACTACTTTTTTCTCGACTTGAAACGAACTTTGAACACGAAGTCTGAAAAGACTTTGAAACGTCGAGATCTAAAATCTAAAATAAACCGCGATAAAATCCGGTAGAAAGTAGTTTTATTTCAATGTGTGATAACTATTCGCGTAAATCTAAGACAATACAAGGTCATAAGTGCATAATGAATTATGTAAATCATGGTTTTTCAGGTCCGTGAGCCTCAGCGTACGATCCCAATTGCTATCCTGTCAATACTCTCGATAGTGTTCATCGCATACGCAGCTGTCAGTATTGTGGTTACCATGATGGTTCCCTATTACACTTTGGTGAGTATATTAATTCCATAACTTTGTACATCTGAAACTTCGTAAGTATAACAACGGTAGGCTTACCAACCATAGAACCATAGAATAAATAATCCATAGAATTTTTCAGTATGATATTTCGATCTGTGACTTTGTCGTGTAAATACAGAACGCATCCAGAGGGCATATTTTAATAAAAAAAAGAGTAGAACTACTTTTAAGACTGGAAGTCGTTAGAATCGGACACTGGAATCACATTTTCTTATACCGTTTTCGTTTTTATACTCATTAAAAACTTCGTATTTGAAGCAGATCAATATTGTAATGTGTAAAATATCTTACATTACAATGAATTTGGCTAATGTTGACTTTCAGGCAAATATAGCCGCATTATCGATGGCGTTTCATCAAGTAGGATGGGAGTGGGCGAAATGGGTCGTCACTGTGGGAGCAATATTTGGCATTGCAACTAGGTAAGACAATTTTTTACAACTATAAATTCTTTAAAAAATACACATTGCTGTAGTTTATTTCAAATCCAAAGACATTATATTTCTATTTAAAAATTTACAGGAGACTAATACTTATTTTACCAGTAACTACATCTATATTACAAAAATGAATCCCTATTTCCCTTGGTCACGCCATGGACCGATTGACCTATTTCGCTAATTCTTTTTTTTTTGTAAAGAATTAGCGAAATCGGTCCTAAGTTCCTATCTAAAAACGGAAAATCTATCTGTTAAAAAACTAAACTTTTTTTATAGTGGGACATTAACACACACGGCCATCTGACGGCCTTAATAAGCAGAGCTTGTAGGTACTATGGAAATCAGATAGCTGGTAAATTAAGTACTACATAATTCCAATACTTTTCTTTTGTAAACACATACTTTAATATACCTAGATAATTACACCACGTCTGAATGAGAATCGAACCCACGACCTGCGGCGTGAAAAGCCAGTGAGTATCTTACCGACCACGCCACCAGCCCGTTATAAAACTGAAAAGTTTGTTTGGTTAAACTGACTAACCTCAGGGTCTGCTGGTCCGATTTTTAAAAAGTATTCCGCTGTTAGATAGCTCATTTATTGAGGAAGGCTATAGGCTACTTTTGATTCTACTGCTAGGCGCGATATGAAATGTAGGTTACGCAGACGAAGATGTTGGGGGGAAAGCTCATGTATAATCACTACATAGAATAAAACAAAGTCGCTTTTTCTGTCCCCATGTCCCTATGAATGCTTAGATGTTTAAAACTACGCAACGGATTTTGATGCGGTTTTTTTAATAGATAGAGTGATTCCAGAGAAAGGTTTATAAGTATAACACATTGCACTCCTGCGACCGCCCCAGCTTCGCACGGGTGCAATATGTAGGTAGGTAGTAATTGATATTCGACACAATGAAAACTGTAAAAATCATACATCATCATACTACACAAGCAGAAAACGCTCAACAGTATTTTTTATATTGTCAGTCTCAAGATTTTTATTTTTCATTTCTTTCAGTCTGTATGGATCTCTGTTCCCCTTGCCTCGTCTGTTGTACTCGATGGCGTCTGACGGGCTGCTCGTTCACTGGTTCAAACGAGTGAGCTCCAAAAACCAGTCTCCTATCATCGGCACTGTTGTTCCTACTGTTGTTATCGGTAAGTTTTAAGTTTTGTTGGTATGTCACACAAAATAAATTTCATGGGTTTTGTTGAAAACCACACATAGGTATACGAGTGGGATCACTTCACTTCAACCCTCTTTAGTGTCCCGCTGTTGGGCTCGGGTCTTCTCTCAATTATCTTATGAGTTGAGAGAGTTTAGGCCTTAATTCACACACGCTGGCTAAGCACGGGTTGGTGGATGTCACATGTCCTCGAACGATTAGTTCTTAGACTTGAATTTTTCCTTCACCGATAGTTCACAGTGGCAAAGAAACAATTCACACGAATATGTGTGGGCACGACCATTAGGCCAATTCACGTAATTAAATAAGTTCAGTTGCAGTGCAGTAGCAGTTGAGTTTCGATCAAAACCGCCTTTTTCGTATTCTCGTAATTTTGACAACCGCTGTCAGATACGCTTACGTCGAGTTTGCGTCACGCGAGCGCTTTGACGTTTATGATATAAATATGACAAATAAAAGAATGCCATTTAACACTTAGACGTGAACGTAATTGAAACTGCACCGCAACTTGATGGGCGCGTCAAGGAATTAAGTGAATTAGCCTACAGGGATCGAATAAGTATTTCAAAGGCAAGGCCAATACCGCTGTGCCACCGCTGCTTATTTAAGATGCAATAAATATGTTTCATCAATGATCATTTACATTCTTACCTAAATTAATGAATATAGCTAGATTAGATGCGACTGGATGCGAGATGGTTGACTGCTTCGTCAGTGTGGAGGTTAGCGTTTATGCCTCTAGCAGTCGACGTTGCGAGTTCAAATCCCGCACCAACAACAATATTTCTAGATAATTCCTCAACAGTCCGTTGTCAGGAATCTCCCGATCTCTTACTCTCATGTTAGCCAGCCCTTCCCTTCAGACCTGTGTTTGCGCACACACTCATGTGCACTATAATATTTCCTGTGTCCGTCGCTAGTTAGCTAATGATTGGCCACCATAGTTGGAACACGTCTAAGAGAAGTTTACGTTTCAGTATAAGTTAAGTTAGTAAAAAGTAAGTTAAGCTAAAGAATGGACCAGAAGCAATTACATAAATAGATCGCTTATTTACTAAACGTTCCCACGTGTTCAATAGCATTTAAGAAAATACTCGCGTTTTTGGTGTGAAATTTCCAATTGTATGCAATTTACAGGGCGCCGAGTGATTTTCTTTGGCTCTCAGCCCAACTTTGATTATGATATATTGAGTACTCGTCCCAATTGTAACGAACACCTTGAGTAAATTTTCTTTAAAGGAAAGGTCGGATGTTATTCTAAACATTTACTGAAATAATTAGAATTTTAGTAAACTGTCACCTGTCACCTTTACAATAAATCATTCAACTTTGATTTTTACTTGACTTTAGAGGTAATTTACAATTTTATTTTCATTTCAGCTATTTTAGCAGCTCTTCTGGACCTGGAACAGTTAGTGCTGGTGATGTGTATTGGAACACTCTTCTCTTACACTATTGTTGCGATTTGCGTCGTATTACTCAGGTACAGTCTTTAACACAAGATCCTTTTCTTCTTTTATCTTCTGTTCATCATGTTTTGGTAGGTAAAGGAAAAAAATACAATGAAACAGTCAAAAGAAATATTGTTTTCTACCTCCAGGTACCGATCAGATGAGGAGCCAGGTTTGAATTCCAGTATAATGAAGCAGATCATTGGCCGTGGCGACATGAGTCCGTCCCGCGACACCTCGCTTGTTATTAACGTGGCTATGTTTGTTTATTGTAAGATTATTTACTTCCAAGTATACTTTCATCAGTTTTCTCACTTTGCGTAAAACGGTCTGTTCTTCGGATCGATCAATTGTTAGAGTTCCATCAGCTAGATACAAAATATATGAAGATATCGTGTAGTTAGAATCGTCCAGCACAACATTTTCATTTTCTTTTCTTAATATTTAATTATCAGGTAAAGCAACTTTCCAATTTGCCAATCAGTAACATTTTAAATTTTTAATTGTTTCAGTATGTCTATGTATAGCGATGGCTTTAGTCTTTATCCACACGACGCGTCCCCTTGTGCCTGCAGCTATTTTACATGTATTTGCTATTGCTACAGTTATCGTTATAGCTCTACAGCCAGCTACTGATGAGAAGCTATCATTTAAGGTAAGACATAATACTTAGTTTGAATAGCGCTTGATAGAATTGGTAGCTTGGCTCTGGGAGGCTCAGTTTATGTCTCCGAGGTTGGTAATTATTCTGGTGGCCCAAAAAATTTAAATGATGACAAACGCAATGTTGATTATTTATTTTCTTATATTGTTACTTTACAGGCGCCTCTGGTTCCTTTCATTCCTTGCCTTAGCATTTATGCTAACATTCATTTGATGGTTATCATTAATTGGCAGACATGGGTCAGGGTATCAGTTTGGATACTTATAGGTAAGCCAATATTTTTTTTTTAAATATAAGGTGCAAGGTGATAATTTTGGTGTTTTTTAGTAGAGATGTTATATTTATAGTTTAATTGGTTTTATTTTCTAGGAATATTTATTTACTTCATTTGCATTTGTTGCTACAAACAAAATGCCGGCAAACAGAAAGATGACACAACAAACAAACTTCCGCCTAGTAAAAACGGTAAACCCCCAGTTACCGTTCAAATTGTGGTAGAGGCTCCAACACCTCCTACTACTATACTTAGAAGTAATGATAATGATATAAATGATAAAAACGCGGTAGTAATAATTAAAGATAATCAGAATGTTGTGGAAAACAAAACTGAAGAAATCATTGTTGAACAGCCTCATTTAGATGATAATGAAGAAAAAGAGGCTAAAATTATTGATTTACTCGACCAGGTATTACAAGCAGAAGAAGATTCGTACGGGGAAGTTATCAGCTTAAAAGAAAATAATCAATATGATGACGAATTAACTCAAGACGATACTTTACCTCATAGAAAATCTTTAAGTGAATTGTCAGATGTAGGGTCTGATATATCAGGTAGTCAAATTTTATCAAAATATGACGTTATAGCACAAGTACATAGAGAAGATTTACCAAAATTAAACGAAGAAGAGGAACGGAACGAGCCGGTATACGACAACGAAGAAATTGACATCGAAGCGATAACTGCTTTTAATGAAAGTGAAACTAATTCACGGACAGACGAGTCGGGTTACTCAGATACAATAGACAAGCCTGCAGATGAGTCTTTGGATGAGAACATTCCATATATACCTCCCCCACCGCCACTTCCATTAGACGACAATTATTTCAGTCAGCCAAACTTTACTAAGTTTAACACAGTACCGTCTAAGTATATTAGGGTAGATTCTGATGACGACGAAGAATTAAGTGAACCCAGGTTAAGTAATCAATCTAATAACTCACAAAGCGACGGCAATATGAGATTTGGTAGTGATAGACAAATTAAATTTATGACGAAATTAAATGATATATTCCAAAAGACGATAGTTCCTAATGAAGAAACAGAAGAACCTAGAAGGAGGTCTCAGTCTACGGGCAATGTTGCTGACACAGGACTGTCTATTAGCCAAGAAAGGCAGCCAATGTTTTTAGACTTAAAAAAGGAGTTATTATCTAGAGATGTCGCTCAAAATCTACGACCAGTTGTAGTAGAAACAGTTCATGAACCTGAAAACAAACCTGTAGATGATAACGATGAAGACAAAGCTATGAGCCGTGAAGACTTGAAGAGTAAATTAGAAAATATATTTGCGTTAAACGGGCCACAGCTTGTGAAGCCAAGGTTAATGAAGTCCAACCCACCAACGCCAGACGACTCTTACCAAACAGAAAATTCTAGTTCAGAAAGTATAGCAAAGTTACCCAAAATGGACAAAAACGACACTTTGAAAAGACAGAGAGAAAAATTCGGGGATGTGTTAAATTCGTTCCGATTAAGTATGAATAAGGATGATGCAGTGTAGTTCTCTGAGATAGCGGGACGAAATTGATAAATTCTTGGAGGATGGAGGTGGCCCGAGATCGCGACGCCTGGAAGGTGTTAGGGGAGGCCTTTGCCCCAATGTGAGATGATACGGGCTAGTAATAATATTAAATAGTTAAGTCTGTAAATTCGTTAACGTAATATTTCTAAAACGGCCGAGTCTTAAGTTTGACTCTACAAGCAGAAAACATAAAAACGTCTTGTAAGGTTGCAATGAAAATTGTTTTCCCTTAATATGTATTAAATTTTATATTTCTTATGACGATGAACTTTTTAAAATATGTGAAAATATTGTAATGAAATGAAGTGCCTTAATATTTTAACTGTTTGTTAATGAATCAGTGTATGAAAGTTAGCTAATACAATGACAATATATCAGTCCCTAGGCCCCGATTCTCGCGTTTTAGACATTTTTCTCTAATAGACAAATTATGTCGAAAAAATGGCGATTTCATTAATTTTCAATGAAATCAGCCATTTTCTTTCGAAATTCGTCTATTGGAGATAAATTTCTAAAGTGCGAGAATTGGGGCTCTGGACCCCTATACTCACTATTTAGACATTTATTTCGAACGCGACATCGAATGTCGATTAAAACATTTTTCGTGTTCTCACAATGTTACTGTAAATCCACGATATGCAACGAGTAGTCTATAGCAATTGACATCATATGCCGATCCGTTCGTTTTTAATCGAAATTCGCCATATTTTCGACATATATCGCGTTCGAGATAAATGTCCAAAGCATGACAGTCGTGGTCCTGTAACGTTGCGTGCATACCTACTACATCCCATATAGATTAGTGGTTCTCTATGACATCGTAGGCTTGTTCTCACGCTGGCTCTAGGCTAAACTGTAAACAAGCCAAGGCTCCGATTCTGGCGCTTTAGACATTTACCTCTAATCGACGTTACTTGTCTAACAAAAATGGCGATTTCTTTTGTTTTTCAATAAAATCCGCCATTTTTTTCGACATTTGAGCGCTTAAGACAGAAGTCGAAAAAAATGGCGGTTATCATTGAAAAACTAAAGCAATCGACATTTTCGTTTGAGAAATGTCTATTAGAGATAAATGCCCAATGCTAAATCGGGGCCCAGCATTTGTGGACGTTGCACATGGCTGAGTCGCATATTATGCTTCCTGCGAGATCATAACAGACAGCGAACAAACCATGCTCATAGGCAGGTAGCTATGCGAACTGGCCATGGGGACGTAGCCAAATGATTGCAAACCAGCGTTGTTGCAATAGGGATAGTTTAGCTATCGATAGTGGACCCAGAAAAATAGTCGATAGCGCGATCATAGTCCTATCGTAACTATCGAAATGTTGCAATTGAAATTGCTATTGAAAACTGTCGAATCGAAAGTATTGCATCAAAATTCGACGGGCCGGTGGCGTGGTCGGTAAGATACTTGCTTTTCACGCCGCAGGTCGTGAGTTCGATTCCCACCCGAGACAAACATTAGTGATGAACATTTCTGTTTGTGTCGAGTCTGGGTGTAAATATCTATTATATGTATCTATATATTTACAAAAGAAAAGTATTATATGTATAGTATATACCAGTTATCTGGTTTCCATAACACAAGCTCTGCTTAGCTTGGGACCAGATGACCGTGTGTGTTAATGTCCCAGAATATTTATTTATTAATTTTTATTTTATTTAAAATAGTCGATACTAGTTTTGATATAGTAACTATCGACGTATTGTAGATACTATCGATAGAGCAAATTATCGTCCTATACTATCGTCACTCGTTCATTCGATAGTATCGGTACGATTAATTGTGTTCGTATACTATTAATAGTATCGATACTATCAAACTTGAGCAATAGTATTACTTATTTATAACAATCGGCACTATCTATAGTATCGTCCTGGGTCGATAGTTTCGGTAGGACAATTGATAGAATAACTGATTTTCAAGGCCAAAATAGTACCTATCACGATATTATTGATAGACTATCGCTATCGCAACAACGCTATTGCAAACCTCCTGCGTCGAGTCTCGCAAACCTTCAGATTGTTTTGTAGTATGCCATAAACGAAGTATGTAAATAGATAAATCGCCATTAATCACAATCAGTAAGACTGAATGGAGCACCAGTGTAGATATTCGCTGATAAATTGTAACGTTCGATTATAAGTTATAGAATTTAAATAAAATTGTTATAAATAAAATAATAACTTGTTTTATTCGAAAGATATTGGGCATATAAACTACAGTAACTGAAAAAGCATATTTGAACCTATTAAAACAAAGGAAAGGTACTAATCCTTTAGTATCCTGGGCAGATGCAGGTTGTGAACGTGTTCACAACCTTCATGTTCTTCGCGACTAGTTTATACTAGGAGTTCTCATGCCCAAAACAATATTGGGATGAATGACAGATGTCTACACCTAAATTCTCCTGTTAATTACATGTAATGGTAGGTGCATATTACACCATTTAATTTTACTTATTCAATTTTAGCTCAAGCATGATAATATTTTGCTCTGACTTAACAGTACCTGTGTTCCTACTTTGCTAGAATAAAGGTGTCATGCTCTACTGCAGAGCCACCACTTTAGAAACCGACCAAATATATCCTAAAATGATGTACGTCGCATGTAGTACATACTGTACGTATACGTTAATCGCTGTACGTACAAAATGATAAAATACATTGATTGTGGCTTTGCTGCAGAGCATACTCTAGCAACAGCATGTTTGCTAGTCCTACAAATGAATGTTTAGTTTGGTAGAAGGATATTTTGATGGACTTCTGTAAAGGCCCGAAGCCTATCCCGTTCCTTAATAAATAAACACGATTTCTATTAAAATTTTATTGCGACAACAAATCTCTATCAAATACATCGTGTACAAAGTTATGCTGTAGTCTCCCGCTTGTACAGTTCTTCTATAACTCCTTGCATCTCCATATCCTTGATGCAGTCCAGCAGGATGTCGTCTATTATTTGTTCTGACATGCTAGACAAATAAAAGGAAAGTGTTTCAAACTTTAGACCAACAGACATTTGCTGAGATATGATACAATTTTTTCTGTAACTTTGGTACTGTTATTAAATACTTGTAAATAATTTCTTTTAGAATATGCCGACTTGAGCCGATCTGTCATTCAAAATCAGGTGGCATTGACGTGAGATTTGCTTTGCCTTTCTATATGTTAAGGATAAAAACGCATGGAATTAGATCACTCTAATGCAACACACAAAATAAAATGTAATAAATATAAATACTACAATTTAAAAGAGATAAAAGCCTACTGAGTTTTTAGTAGTTTTTCAGTACATTGCATACAGTGCATCACATTGAAAATAAATTGAACGGTTTTATGTAGAGGCGCTTTCCAAAAAATTTATAATATTTTTATTTCATACATTTACATGGCTAATAAAAATAAAAAATTTAAATAAATAAATAATCAAATTAATTAAATTGCAATCTCTGGAGGCTTTAATATCATAGGTCTCTGGTTTCAAAGAGGCCACAATAATATTAGGTAACCTTATGAGTGCAAGGACTTTATCGCCGTTTAAGATCTAAGACCACAAGTCAAAATTCGGTGGTTTTGATATTTCGATGACATTCGCTAAAGAATCGGAAGATGCATTATTTTAGCCAATCAGAAACAAACATCGTCCAATAGATAAAACTTATAAAGTATACCTACTCAAATTTTATGGTATTTATTTATCTTCACTACCATGACAGGTTTACACCCATAGCTTATAATGCGACAATTATCGACAATCATCCTCACAAACTCCGTTAAACTCAGTTAATGAACAATTTAAAATGTCAAGTCTTTGTGATGTGCTGTTGTTTAACCGGATGGTTATTACCAGTATCATGGTATCGAAGTAAATTAAAATAAATTGCGTGGCTTTTTCTTCCTCCTGAAAAATTGTTGTATTTGACTTAAGCGCGCGGTTGTTTTATGCGGAAATCGCAGCGTAAGCGTTCCAAAAACAAGGCACTCTTTTTTTGCGGCAAACGCATGCGCTAAACGCTAGCTACGCGCTAGCGCATTGTCATTTCATAGTGCAACATTGTTTTATACGTTTGACGCTGCGTTTGCAATGCAATGCGACCCTATGTATAAAACAAGAGAACGTGAAGGTGTGAAAGGTCATAGAGAACCGGTCAATGAACATTTGTGTTTGTGTCCAGTCTGGGTGTAAATATCTATTCTAAAGTATATATTTACAAAAGAAAAGTATTATATGTATAGTATATACCAACAATTTGGTTTCCATAACACAAGCTCTGCTTAGCTTGGGACCAGATGACCGTGTGTGTTAATATCCCAGAATATTTATTTATTTATCTCTAATTAAATCAATCAGGAATTCATTTTCCTCCTTTGAAAATTGCGTAATTTTACGTTTCTTTAAGTTTGCCATAGTGATGTTAACGAATGTCACAATGAACTAAAATAATGCAAAGTGATCAAATGTGGGTAGGCGCACAAAACAACATGAATATGCGCAAGAGCGAACCACTTGCGTTAAACAGATACGTTTCACACAATAAACAAGGATACTCCTTACATAAACCATGAAGATAAAATATTTTTATATGTACGTATGACGTATTGTCGCATACGTCTGACGTTGCGATTTCCGCATAAAACAACCGCGCGCTTTAAACAGAAAAACATAGCAAATTTAACGGCAATGTAACCAGATTTTGAATGTCCGGTCACAGTCTCAAGTCGGCACATTTAGAAGGAATTGTTTAGAAGTATGGCACAATTGTAACCAACGCTAAAAAAATTCACACATAGACAAAATTTTATTAATATATCAAAGTACTTAATATGTAATGTTAGTATGCAGGTATATGTATGTATATAAATTTATTTGTTGTGCATTCCACAAGTTTTCTCTACTAAAGGTTTGCTGGTAGAAAATTCAAATTTGAATTAAGCTCGCCTGTGTACATTCTTGTTTCCTATTTATAATTGTTTAAGTAAGTGTTTTGTGTACAATAAAGAATAAGAATAACATTTTGGTATCATAACATTCAAGAAATCAAAATGTCAAGTTATTTTTCATATTATAAGTCTATGAGGTACACTATACTTGGCGAGAGTCAAATCGTAATCTGATAGTTACGACTACGACTCTCAGTAAAGTAGAATTGAACCAATAAGTCACAGCTACTATTTACTCATAATGACTTGAGCTCGAGTCCCGTCCAGCACTGCATGTGTCTAAACTCAGCTATTGAAAAATTTACACAATTACATTTACCGAAGAAAAAGGTTGACTCCACGCTGTACTTTAAGTTAAGGCAAAGCAGTGCTAATCTGAAGCTGAGGCAGTCAGGAGACTATGAGTTTACTAGGCTCACTACTTTCTAATGGGAATAAACTGGCAACCATAATCCAACTACTGCCACTCCTTAAAGCCCGAATCAACAGCTGCAATTGTGAAGTAATTAATCCGAATAATGAAACCCGGACTAACCCAATCAGTTTAGGATCCTGTCTTGCTCAAATCTAATCAAAATTATAGTGGAAAATTCTGTTCTTCTGTTAGGATAAGAACTGTCAAAATGTTATTTTACCTATTACTTACCAATCCCATGACTTATCACCATTATAAAAGAGTTACCTGCTGATCAGCTCCCAGGGTTTCCCAACAGCGCTATTAGCGTACATAGGGCTGGTGAGCATGTGCTGCACGAATTTGGTGCGGTACCGGAACACAGACTCAACGCATCGGTCCGGGATGTTGAACGGCATACAAAACCGCTCCGCATGCCGTGGTGACGCCTTCAACAGGTGCTTGGGAATCTTCTTCTGGATAGTTTCTTCGAGGATCTATAACAAGGTTTTATAAGGAAATTATAATAAAAGTAACCTTTTTTGGGCAAATTTTCATCAGTATTAGTAAAAGACTCTTCTCGAATACTATAGTTTAAACATTTAGTAAGGTACAGCTGCATGTGAATTACCCGTAGTAATTGAGGAGTTGTAGGCTGCCGAGGACTGCTCCGGAAGGCATACAACTGGGCATTCTTAGCACCAGTTACTTTCACACGATCCGACCTGAGGAAAAGACGAAACATTATGACGCTTGCACTGCCGTTCTACGGGAGAAGGGCACATCTGACATTATTTTTCGTAACTAAGTTATTGATATCATCGGAATCACTATCTTTTATCCTAGACGGCAGTGTACATATCCATGGTTTCACTAATGTGACATACTTTCAGCTTTATAGATAAGGGCGCGTGTCTACCAAAAGGCCTAAGCTGCGATCATGAAAAAATTATTGATTTCAGCGATGAATTAATTCTTGCTTGCTACCTTAGGTATCACCAGGTCCATTGCGTGACTGAAGCTTCATGATCGATTAGTAGGGTAAACTGTCGGTTTCGATTTAGGTCAAAAGCCCGAAAGATATAAAAAGCATAATGGTAATTTACATCTATATATATAAAAATCAATGCTACTTTTCGTTGTAATTTTATAACTCAAAAACTGGCTTACCTATTCTAACCAAATGTTTAGGCATTGTTCGGACTATTTAGTAGATGGTCTATGTGAAGTTTGCACAAAATCGGTTGAGCGGTTCTTTATTTATCACATTTTTTTGTAAATTGTTGAGAGGGCTGAAGCTACCCGGGCGAAGCTGGCGCGGTTATTTATAAAGTTTATGTTCGATACAATACGATCGAACACCAATTTGCTGATCTAGCGACTTAGTGACTTTACTTAGCCGCGCGACAGTGCATAATCCGACGGCATACCGGGCGCATTTTAGCTTCATTTTAACCATTTTCATCTCTAGCATGACGTCACTTTTAGCAATAAACTTACCGATCTACATAACCAAGTCTTTTTACTTGTCTTCATCAGCCGTACCCTAAAGGTCACGTCTCCTTCAGTATACATTTAATCAGGAAACTTACCTCTTAATTTACGTACGTGTAGTGGGAACTCAGCTTAAAGGAATAAGTTATTTTTGCTTTGGTATTTTGTAATATGACATCTAAAGGGCATTTCGTACGACATTCTCACCCCAGTCCAGACGTCTAGACATGACGCCTGAAAGCTTTATGCTATCATCATATTAGGGAGACGGTGAGCAAGGAAAGTGACATAAAATTTTAAGAGTATTGTGTCCAAGCAGAATTGATTAGTTAACTTAAGGGTCCATAATTGTCTCATTTAAAATTGTTAACACCTTTTTAACATAATGGTTTGCAATAAATATTGAGTATTGAGTATTGAGTAACTTTTAAAGCTACCAAGGTAGTTAATTCTTTGGCGCAGGTTTGATATTGTATAGTGGTATTTAATAATAATAATAATTTAGTGAGACATTAACACACACAGCCATCTGAACCCAAACTAAGCAGAGCTTGTACTATGGAAACCAGATGACTGGTATTAAGTATACTACTTAAAATACTTTTTTTCTGTAAATACATACTTAAAATATAGATAGTTACACCCAGGCTCAAACAGAAGTGTTCATCACACAAATGTTTGACTTGGGTGGGAATCGAACCTACCTGCGGCGTGAAAAACAAGTATCTTACCGACCACGCCACCGCTAGGGATCGACGACGGCGGCGCAAATAGGTACATATTGTAAAGTATTTTTTATACAAACTTTTTTAGCCTATTTCGGTTATCGCGCTACACATTTGACCTCTATTTGCGCAGTCGGACAAATACTATCCATGTCCTTTCCCGGGTACTACTGTGTACAAAACTATCTGTGTACAAAATTTCATCCAAATCGGTTTAGTAGTTTTGGCGTGAAAGCGCAAGACGGACAGGCAGATATCCTTTCGTACTTATAATATCAGTAAGGATATATACTAATAACAGATAAAGTAACTAATTTTCTAGTTAGAA
Source organism: Meganola albula (assembly GCA_936450015.1). Lineage (NCBI taxonomy): Eukaryota > Metazoa > Arthropoda > Insecta > Lepidoptera > Nolidae > Meganola > Meganola albula. Next base: position 940,059 of record OW388155.1, on the reverse strand, counting down.
AACAAAGATGGTTGGTATCAATTGAAAGATTTCCGGGTTTTTCCATGGCCAATAAAAATACAAAGTAACCAATATATGGCGATGCTCGTACAACAATGATATAAAGTTCTGTTTTAGCACCTTTGCGTGTTCAGACCGAGCTATTCCCTGATGGCACCATAATCTATATTTTCCTATTAACCGAGTCAAGGTCGAAACTCCATGGGCTTGGTATAAGCTGATGGTATACGTGACTGGAATACATTTGTCATAATCTTATCTGTCTCTTGTGGGTATTTTGAATTGAAATAGGTTTTGTTTACACCTACTCGCATTAGCTATAGGTATCAGGGGCGAAGCGTTCATACAAGCCGTTCCCAATCGGCTTCCCTTCAGGAATTGATTAATATGGTTTACTTCATTAAAATTATACCAATAACGCCTAAGAGGATTGAATAGCATCAAAAATAAGTACCCATGAAAGTGGTGGTATACTGAGATAGGCTGGCGCTTGACTACAACTTGCTTGATGTTACGCAATGATGCAGTCTACGATGGAACGCGCCAGCCCAGTATACCGATTCACTCGTGATTACGAATGATTATCGGTGAGAAGGTGGCAGTGGAATGAGCCCCCATATGGTTAGAAACCATAAAGGAGCAACAATTCCGGACCACCCCCTCTGCATGGTGTCACCAGACATCGCACCGGAATACGGCAAGACCGCTTGGCGGTGCGGCTTAGTCTGGTGGGTGGTCACTCACCACGGCCGTAGCCTACCACCAGTTGATTGTCACCTGATTTGCAAGAAGTGACAAGTGACGGTATTGAAGAGATATTATTTTCTTAGGTTAGAACTTTTTGCTCCGGCTTCCCCTTTTGAAGATTTTACACTCTTCGCCACTGATAGCTATCCAACCAAAGATCTTTGAGCTAAATCCAAGCTCATCAGGGATTACTTTTTGGCTTAAAGACGGTGAAGATCTTATGGCGTCACATACCTAACGCCACTCAAGAGACATGACGTCATAGCAATCCTGAATTGCACAAGCAAAGTTTCGCCGACGATTAACATATACATATACCACTTCCCGACAAGAACAGTCAGGGCCCCCCGATCCCCTAAAACTAGAGTATCCGGTAACGTTCTGAGCCGAGGTTCGTCCCCACATGGGGAGCCCTCATGGCAGTTGCCACAGTACTTGATCGGTTAGACCGTCCTCGGACGGCTCACCGACAAAATCCGGTGGACCAATAAAGGCCCTTCCGGCTAATTGGGTTAGGTCATCCGCAAAAGAACAGTCAGGGGGGCTGAGTAAGGATGAATTTTAATAAAGCATCGCTTAATTTAGCGATAGCTTAACCATTTGAACGCCAATGACAGTTATATTCGACAAGCGTACGCGTGCCCTGTACGCCAATGACGTCTGTACCCAAGAAGAAAAAGGTTATAGAAAAATACAAAATGAACTAATTATATTATTACAGTTACGTATTTTATGGGTACATCTTAGAACTGACTTTTTTCTGGCTTGGCGTACAGAGCACGAAGATGCCGTAATAACGTACAATCGAAATGTTAAGTTTATAATAGGTTGTTACATCAAACTCTATCTAGTATAGTCTTAGATTTACGCGAATATCACTCATTGAAATAAAACTTATAAAAAAAACTTACTTACTTTTTTACTTTTTAAATCGGAACGCAACTTAATTATTAATGTTTGGAGGTAGTCAGTAATAATTGGATTTACATTTTTGGACGTCAAATACCTCAGTCCACCCGTGAACATGAAGTCTGAAAAGACTTTGAAACGTCGGGATCTAAAATAAACCGCGATAAAATCCGTTAAAAAGTAGTTTTATTTCAAACTCTATCTATACCAACAAAGCGAGACATACTTGAGTTAGTTTAATCATAAGAGTGTTTTCTAATTCTAGAACAGCAATAAAACTTAGTGAACTGCCATTAATTTATCTGTACAATAAAACTGATTGCTCCAAAGTCGCGGTGAGGTCATACAAGGACGTCTCAATCTAATGCGACATTTGTCTAATATGTAACAATTCTGGATGAGGAACTGCACCTAATACCGATATAATCCATTTCAATGACGTATGGCGTTTCTACGACATTGGTATTTAAACTACAGGCGTTTAAACGACGGGCCGGTGACTTTTCACACCGCAGGTCATGGGTTCGATTCCCACCCGAGACAAACATTTCTCGTTTAAATATGTCTGTTTGTCTTGTGTCTAGGTGTAATTATCTATATTTAAGTATATATTTACAAAAGAAAAGTATAATATGAAGTATATTACCAGTTATCTGGTTTCCATAGTACAAGCTCTGCTTAGTTTGGGATCAGATGACCGTGTGTGTTAATGTTCCACTATATTATTATTATTATGTTTTGAACTCTATGAATACGTTAGCACGCACAATGTTAAAAAAAGGATCTAGTCTTGTATTGTAACCCCCGTATTCATAAACGTCTTATAATCTAATTATAGCTAAAATAGGTTTATCATATGTTTATTTTGTCTGTCATATTGGCGTTTATACTAGTAAGAAATAGACAAAGTCCATTTTAACTAAAGAGTTTCATAAGATTTTTATGAATATGGCCTTTAGGAATTAAGAAATATAATAGCTTCCCAAAAAAAAATACGAAATGTCTTCAGCTATCAACTCAAAACCCATTCAACCAATATACAAGCCTTTCTCGTCCTCGGTCTAAAAAATAGTAGGTACTAGTAGGGGAGCCGAAGAGGGGATTTTGGGATTTACTCCAGCGCGTCAGATTAAGAGATAGGGGACACCTTGCGCTCTGTTGAATACTTAAAGCAAATCTTAGCTTCGTAAATAGAGTCGGGAGTTTACAGTACCCAATTAAAATATTTCTAATACATATTTGTTTAGTGAAAATATTCGAATTCGTCAGAATAATGTATGATGAGTATATTACATGTTGATAAGTGTAAATATGAACAATCAGGCGATTTGAACCAAGAGCAAGAAAAAGGGAGAGCTACAAATTCAGGATGCTTTCAAGTCACCTTGATCCACTTTAGTTTAGTTAATTATTTTTTATTCGTGAAATTAATTTAGAGATCCCGAAGAAGCACACAGTGACATTATTTTCTCGTTTTGGAATTAACGAAATCTTAAAAAAAAAGCTGGAAAACCATTTACCACCGCTGAAGAGGTGCACATGATGTAACCTTTTTTTTACTTCCACGTAATCTATAAAGCCGACTAAGTATCAACGACGCTCGAGTAACTGCACATTTAGCATCTTCAGCTCCCCTACTATACCTACCTAATCCGGGACTGTAGCAGGCATATTTCGTAAGCCACATGTTATGAAGTATGAGAAGTATCTATGTAAACATGTTATTGTTTTGTTTTAAATTTAATGAAATCATAGACTATATTTAGAATAATTCTGACCTCTCGTTGTAGGGAAATCCTCTACAATGCGAGATAAGCTTATACTGGAAATGTTTAGCTTGCTGTGTCGCTGTGTGTACATTTTTTTATAATAATATAGTGGGACATTAACACACACGGCCATCTGATCCCAAACTAAGCAGAGCTTGTGCTATGGAAACCAGATAAATAGAGATAATTACACCCAGACTCAAGACAAACAGACTTGTTCATCACACAAATATCTGACTTGTGTGGGAATCGAACCCACGACTTGCGGCGTGAAAAATATCTTACCGACCAAGCCACCGCACCGGCCCGTCGAAAACACATTTTTTTTTAAATATTCTGGGACATTAACACACACGGTCATCTGGTCCCAAGCTAAGCAGAGCTTGTGTTATGGAAACCAGATCACTGGTATATAAACTATACTTAAAATACTTTTCTTTTGTAAATATATACTTATAGTAGATATTTACACCTAGACTCGACACAAACACAAATGTTCATCACTAATGTTTGTCTTGGGTGGGAATCGAACCCACGACCTGCGGCTTGAAAAGCAAGCAACCGACCACGCCACCGGCCCGTCATTGAACTCGTACTAGAATTACAAAGCTCGTCCTTCAACTAAATAGGCTGATTAGTAAGCACCATGGTGCACAGTGCGCCCATTGTTTATGCAGTTGCACGCTGATCTAATCCTGCGTGAGACTGATCGTCTATCACATCTTAAAACCGCTTAGTGAATTCATTGGTTGATTAATAACCCTTTATTAACCCGAGCACGGGTTATTTTTCAATTATCATAAGAATTAAGGCCTTTAATCCATAGACGCTAACCACAGTAGCCACATGTTCCAATACAGGAATTGTCACGAAGTTATTTATCAATTTACATAGTCTAATACGCTCTCTCTGTTAAAAGGTTTGTCCTGGGTGGGAATCGAACCCACGACCTTCGGCGTGCAGTCAGGGTCACTAACCACTGCGCCACCAGACCAGTCAAAACTGAAGTCTGAAAAGACTTTCTAACGTCGTAAAAAATAAACCGAGATAAAATCCTATAATTGTTTTATTTCAAAGCTCTAAAAGTTAGTTAGGGTTTGGGAAAGTCCCAAACCTTAAGAAAGAAAAAAAAAAGCTCTTTGTCAGTGGGACACTGAAGTCTTTTTCCTTTATTGTATTCAACTACGTGTTTTTACAGTAATTTTACCAAACTTCTAACAATAGTTTCCATCTAAGAATCATCACCATTATCATCATCATCATCATCATATCATCATCATCGGCCTATAGCAGTTCACTGCTGAACATAGGCCTCTCCCAATAAGCGCCATTTCACCCTGTCCTCGGATTGTCGCAATCAGCTTGTAGAATCAGAATTGTAATACTTTTTTTTCTTATTTTTTTCTTTTTTTTCATATGTATGATTTTTTTATCTTTCTAAGGTATATTTTTGCAAATTTTTTTTTTTATATTTTTTTGCTAACATGCGCACGCCGCACAGCTTACAATAGCTTACTATAGCAAAAAGTGTCGTGACAACTTTTCGTAAGAATTTTTTCCGTCTAGCCCCTTTTCACAACGCGCGATAAGGAACTTCGTTCCAATAAAATTTTACATTTATTCATAAAAATCATAAGACTCTATAGTTAAAATGCACTTTGTCTCTTTCTTACTAGTATAAATGTCAAGATGACAGACAAACACAAACTAATTATAAACCTATTTTTGCTATAATAAGTTTATATATAGACGTTTATGAATACAGGAGTGAATATTTATTAATCTGGCAAGGCCACATGTGGGCAGTTGATATTTTCCATTTCATGAAATAGTTGACTACATTTTGAACTGGGCCTCTAGATAAATCACTTAGCTAAGCGATATCAAAAGATCGAAAAGAAAATGTATGGGATTGGAAATACAATACAAATATTGGATTACCATCTTACCACATCATCATTCCCTTTGCCTTTTTCCCATTTCTATTGTGGTCGGCTCCTAATGCAGCTAGCTACCAGAATTATGCGAGCGACTGCCATCAGACCTCGAAACCCGTAGGGAACCAGTAGCCGAGATGGTCAGATTATATTGACTTCTGACTACATGTAACGATTGTCATAGATAGATATGTTAAATGACAACCGGGACTGACGGATAACGTGAGCTCCGAGGCACGGAGGGTAGTCCCTCAACCAACCAGACACCGAAACAATTTTTCGTTGTTACACAAATATTGTCCGGGGCGGGAACCGAACCCGCGACCTCCTGGGCACAGTATAGCCCAATCGGACGGCTTACACCGCTCGACTACCGAGGTCGTCTTCGAAATACCACGTGACAATTAAATCATTTGTTGTTTTTAATGTTTCGTCATCGTTTCACTATGTACTTTATGTGGAGGCCCTACATATCCACAAGTACCAAATTATCTACTGTTCACAGAAACAAACAGAATTTTTCCAATACACGCAATGTCATTATTTGTTATCACATAGTTTCCTCTTCTTATCAATATTATCCGTAAATCCTCTATACAGGTACTTCTCAATTGTTAAGTTCCTTAATTGACCACAATAACGTTTTATTGATTAAAACATATTTTTATCAGATAGTGAAGGTAAAGTGAGCTTGTTTTGGTTATTACACTGTGAACTTGGCCGATATAACCTAGGTTTTTTTGGGGGCTGAGTCTCCTTCGTCCGTGGGTGTACACCTTTAATTGAATCCCCACACGTAGTCCCCGGGTGGTGCAAATCAAGTGACAATCAACTGGAGGTAGGCTTCGGCCGTGGTTAGTAACCACACAACAGACAAAGCCGCGCCGCCAAGCGGCCTTGCCGTGTTCCGGTGCGATATCTGGTGACACCATGCAGAGAGAGAGGGTAGGTCGGAATTGTTGCTCCTTTAAGGTTTCTAACCATAAGGAGGCTCATTCCACTGCCGCCTTCTCACCGATAATATAATCATTCGTAATCCCGAGTGAATCGGTATACTGGGCTGGCGCGTTCCATCGTAAACTACATCATTGTTTAACATCAGGCAAGTTGTAGTTAAGCGCCAGGCTATCGAAGAATAAAAAAAAGATAGGTAAATAAAGGCGGGAACACACATGTCTGTAAAACTGAACAGAAGCTTGCATGCTCGTTATCTCCATGGAGAATTAACTGGCACAAAGTGAAGAGACTTGTATTTTACCGGGCAGGACGACGTCTGCGGAGTCCGCTATGTAATTATATAAACGACCCAAACATAGTTTACCAAATAAAGCCATATGTCAATACCAAAAGTCAGTGCATGGTCTTTGAGGCCATTGGTGCTAAATGCCCAGAGAGTGTCCCAACTGTCCGTCTTAACGGTGTTCCGCTGGATAGAGTGGACCAATTTAAATACTTAGGGCATTTAGTCACCGCTGGCCTCAGGGATAATGCCGATATTGAACGGGAGAGAAGGGCGCTGTCAGTCCGAGCGAATATGTTGGCACGCAGGTTTGCGCGATGTTCACGTGTGGTGAAGGTTACGCTTTTCAGAGCGTACTGCACATCGCTGTACACGTGCAGCCTGTGGGCTACGTATTCGCAAAGATGTTACAGCGCCCTTCGCGTGCAATACAATAACGTTTTCAGGGCGGTGTTGGGGCTGCCCCGATTCTGCAGCGCATCAGGAATGTTTGCAGCGGCGCGCACAGATTGCTTCCACGCAACTATGCGTAAGAGGTGCGCGTCCCTGGTGCGCAGAGTCAGAGCCAGCTCCAATGCCGTCATGGCGATGATTGCAGATCGTGTGGACTGCCACTATATTCGGCACTGCTGTGACAGACATGTCATATGCAGTGCTGGGTAGAGCGACGGTCATTTATATATCATTTACATTTTATTTATTTTTTCACTAATTATTTCTGATTGTATGGGTTCATTGTTACCTGAATTAAATGCATTTTAATTTTAATTTTAATTTAATATTCAAAGAGAATTTACACCTCGTACCGTATAATCTGAATATATAAAAGAAGAAACTGACTGACTGACATATCAACGTAGAGCCCAAACAGTTAGGTCTAGAGATTATAAATTTGGCACATAGGTTCCGTATGGGGTCTAGGGGTGCACTAAGAAAGGATTTTTCAAAACTCACCCTTTAAGGGGGTGAAACGGGATTCCAAAGTTTGTATGGAGAAACAAGATTAGTGAGATCAATTTCGCGGGCGAAGCTCCGGGCGGAAGCTAGTAAATAATAATAATAATAAATAATCCGGGACATCAACACACACGGTCATCTGGTCCCAAGCTAAGCAGAGCTTGTGTTATGGAAACCAGATAACTGGTATATACTATACATATAATACTTTTCTTTTGTAAATATATACTTATAATAGATATTTACACCCAGACTCGACACAAACACAAATGTTCATCACTTATTACTCCATCCTGAACACCATAGCATGGAGATTCGACTTTCCATTGTTACTGGGAATTGTTCTTAGATGTATCTCGAATAATATCCTAGTAACAAAATAAATGTTTTTATAACGGTTATAATTTAATTTATTTTACTAACATAGTTATAAGATCTGTTTTTCTTTTTCTTTACACTAACACTACATGGATGTAGCTTGTCCGAAATAAATGGTATTTTATTTTATTTTATTTTTATTTTATTTATGTTTGTCTCGGGTGGGAATCGAACTTACGAGCTGCGGCGTGAAAAGCAAGTATCTTACCGACCACGCCACCACCGGCCCGTATAGTAGCGTGTAGGTATAATTAGTCATTCACCGAATTCGGTTTCAAGTAGGTGTAATAGTAATTTGCTGTCTGTCTCTAAACAATATGAAAGGAAAGAGATAGCTATACTATTTGCACCCGATACTTGAGTTAATAATGATACTAAAGATTGAATGAAATAAGTCCAAATTTGTAATTGGCAGGATGACTAAATTTTAGGGTGGGTGGCGCCAAGGTTACTGATTTTACTATCGTCAACGTTAAATTTAACAAAAAAAGCTTGAAAGGTGTCAAGGGACACCCGGATGGAACGAAGTTCCTTTCGATTAATTAGTGAAGGAATTGTAATAATTTTTTTTTTTATGTTATAATAATATTTTTTTTTTATCTCTAGAGAGAGAGAGAGAGAGACAGACAGACAGAGAAACATGCGCACGCCGCACAGCTTACAATAGCTTACTATAGCAAAAAGTGTCGTGACAACTTATCGTAAGAATTTTTTCCGTCTAGCCCCCTTTCACAACGCGCGATAAGGAACTTCGTTCCAAAAACTAAAGTTGCACCATTGTAAGGTTAAACCTCGCCTTAGAAATATAAGGTTGCGGGTTCGAATCCCAGTCGTGCCCACACATCTTTGTGTGATTTGTTTCATCGCCGCTGCTCAATATCGGTGAAGGAAAACATCGTGAGGAAACCGGCATGTCTAACAACTAATTATTTAAGGACATGTGACATCCACTAACCCGCACTTGGCCAGCGTGTGTGAATTAAGGCCTAAACTCTCTCAACTAGTAACGTCGGTTTCTAACCTTAAAGAGGCTCATTCCACTGCCACCGTCTCACCGTATACTGGGCTGGCGCGTTCCATCGTAAACTACATCATTGCTTAACATCAGTTGTAGACTTGTAGTCAAGCGCCAGCCATATCGAAGACTTAAATACATAACATATAAATATTTCGCGCAAGTAGCGCAAACATAAAGTAATCACAAAATGACACAAAAGGTGAACTTAAACTTTCATAGTGACTCTGGTTTTTAACCTTAACCTTTAACCAAGTACAACCGGCAGTGTTTAACATCAGGCTTCTGAGGTAAACAGTAATATTATTTAAGTAGATGGATGTGCTTTGGTGTTGATGGATCCTTGTTTTTCGCTGAGCCCCCTTATCCACAAAAACTTATAACATATTTTTTTTTAACTTAAAATAGGCTTGCGCTTGCCCACAACTTGACTGATGTGAAGCAATGATGCAGTCTACGATGGAACGCGCTTACCCAGTAAATACCGATTCACTCGTGACTTGAAGACCGGCAGATTGTAGCTATCGGGAAACATAGATGCCGGCAGCGAGTTCCACAATTTGGCAGTTCCCACGATGAAAGTGTAGGCAAAGCGCTATCTATCGCTAATAGTAATATTTCCTTTGACTAATCTTATTTTAACGAGTCTTTAACGTTATAAGTTATGAATAAGGCCATTAGTCTCTAAGTCCAATCGACGATCTCGGTAGTCGAGCGGTGTAAGCCGTCCGATTGGGCTATACTCTGCCCGTGAGGTAGCGGGTACGTCTTCCGCCTTGGACAATATTTGTGTAACAAGAAAAATTTGTTTCGGTGTCTGGTTGGTTGAGGTTATTTAACACATCTATGACAATCGTTACATGTAGTCAGAAGCCAATGTAATCTGAATTCTGATTTTTAACCATCTCGGCTACTTGTTCTTTACGGGTTTCGAGTTCTGATGAGTCACTAACTGTGCATAGACGACGTTCTTGTAGGTCAATTTTCATTTAAAGATCAATCTCTTAACTTTTAAGACAGTTAAGAGAAAACCCGAAACCCGTGCTAGCATTAGGGCACTACAGGGTAATGTAGTACAGGAGAAATATCCATAATAACCTGACCTGTAATGTTTATTACCAAATGAGGTAAATTAACGAAACTCATAACTCATTTATGAGTTACGTTAATTTGAACTGAAATGAAATGAAAATATGCTTTATTTTTTTTGAGACGCGAGTCTACTTAAAAATAGTCCAATTTTTTTTTCTTACCGTGCAGTGAATAACTGGCAACTACTGAGAAACACTGCCAAAAGAGTCAGTAGGCTTTTTTCTTTTTTAAATGAAGTACTTATATCTATTACATTTTGTTTGATTATTGTGTTGAATTAGAGCGACTTAATTCCAAGCGTTTTTATCCGTTACATAGTCTGAAATTTTATAATACGCTTTCTTACCTATCGTAGATTTTTTAATTATTTTAAATTTGTTAATAGTCATTTCCCTAATATTATTTGGAAGTTTATTGTAGAAACGTATACACTGCCCCATAAAAGAGTTACTGACTTTGTGGAGTCGTGCGTGTATGATGTGCTACAAGATCGTTCTTATTTCTAGTATTGTGGCTTATTTTTTTAAATTTTGTAATATTACAAAATTTCTATAGTAAAAAACTAGAACCCTCTTCCTAAATGTAAACCCCGTATTCATAAACGTCTTGTATGCTCATTAAAGCTAAAATAACATAATAGAAACATGATAGAAAAAACTACAATAGCAGTTATTTTGAAATTTGAAACTTTACGAGGTCATAGATATAGGTATTTTAAGATATTAGGTGCAATAAAACATGGTGAGGTAACCAATCGAGGTCAAGTGGCATCCACCAACCCGCATTAGGCCAGCGTGTGTGGATTAAGGCCTAAACTCTCTCAACTCGTAAGATAGTTTAAAGAAGACCCGTGACCAGTAATGGAACACTAATCGGGGTTGGTGCAACAAAACGAAAATCGCCAAAGTGTAGATACGACTTTGTTAATAGTTACAACAAATGTATATCTCAATACGCGTTGGAAGGCAATTCAAACTTGCTATTTTTTTAGTAAACGAATGATTGAGTGACACATACCCCAGACTGTCTCCACTGCACAGTTGCCTCAATAGTCTCGAGACCTCGCAGGTGCTTGGAGGTGATACCGGCTTCTGTAAAATAAGTTAAAACTATAAAATTATCTCTAGAACAACCTACCAGCGCCGTGTAGGCTCGGGATCTGAACTCAGTGAAAGAAAAAGATGAATTGAATCAAAAAGCTAATAGGAGTAGTTGGAATTAATGTCCAATTGCCTCCAAACAAGGCGAGAGACAGCATACAAAAAAAGAGGTTTAAATTTTCTCAATGGACTAAAATCTTCCTCTTAGTATCCTGGGACCGCTACATAGAGAACTTTGGAGTTGTAACATTGAGGGATAGAAAATTACAAGAATCACCAGGTCACAGTATTTAGAACCTTGGTTGAAGCGCACTAGACGATATTTGCCATAAAACCGACAACCTTGGTAGTAAAAGAGGTCTTGATTGGAGACCAAAGATTGGCAAACGTAGCGCAGAACACACTCTGATTAGGTGGAGTGAATATCCCTGCAAGGTGGCTGGTAAGAACTGAATGTGAGTAGCCGCGGATCGTGCTCATTGGAGTGGTATATAAGAGGTATATTAATATGTCTGATGATGATAAATAAGAACTCCAGTAGGCTAATTCACGTAATTTCTTGACGCGCCGATCAAGTTGCGGTGCAGTTTCAATTACGTTCAAGTCTTGTTTAAAATGGTATTCTTGTAATTGTCACATCTATATCATGAACGTCAAAGCGCTCGCGTGACGCGAACTTGACGCGGGCGTATCTGACAGCGGTTGTCAAAATTACGAGAGTACGAAAAGGGCTGTTTTGATCGAAACTTAACTGCAACTGCACTACAACTAAACTTATTTAATTACGTGAATTGGCCTACTGGAGTCCAACGGGGGTTGTTTATTTTCTTCTATACCCTACTATATTCCTTTTTACATAACCAATTCTAACTACTAAAACATAGCTAGGTAAATAATAATATAATAACAATAATATATTTGGACAAGCTGCCATCAGTAGGCTAATTCACGTAATTTCGTGACGCGCCGATCAAGTTACAGTGCAGTTGCAATCACGTTGCTATTAAGTTTACGTCTTAGTGCAAAATGGTATTCTTGTGATTGACATATAAATAACATACACGCTAAAGCGCTTGCGTGACGCGTACGTCACGCGAGCGTATCTGACAGCGGTTGTCAGAATTACGAGAATACCAAAAGGGCTGTTTTGATCGAAATTGAACTGCAACTACACTGCAACTGAACTTATTTAATTACGTGAATTAGCCCTCTGATCCCAGAGCAGAGCTTAGTGCTATGGAAACTAGAATAGATAACTTACGGAATATAGTTACATATAGGGCGGGCCGGTGCGGTGGCGTGGTCGGTAAGATACTTGCTTTTCACGCCGCAGGTCGTGGGTTCGATTCCCACCCGAGACAAACATTAGTGATGAACATTTGTGTTTGTGTCGAGTCTGGGTGTTAAATATTTATTATTATACTAGTTTTCCGCCCGCGGCTTCGCCCGCCGATGTCGGTTATCGCGCTAAACCATTAATCTCTTTTTCGCAGTCGGATAAAACTATCTTTTTCCTGGCCTCGAACTATCTCCATACAAAATTAGTTCAGTAGTGTAGGCGTGTAAGCAACATTTTGAAATCGGCAAGCCTCCCTCCATAGGTATATCCATAAATCTATAGGGGTTTCTTAAAAAATAACCTCTCTTAGACCATAATGAAGTTTTTCGTTTAATATCCAAGAACAAATAAAATTTAAATTTCGAATTCTAATAATCGGATTGAGTTATTAAACGTCATTGTGTCAAAATAAAAAGTAATTTAGCTAAAAAGCACGAAGGAGTATTGATATCAACTTCAAAGAAAATCTCCCTCAGAATAATTTCTCAGGCTTCACCCGCGTAGTATTACGATAAAGATAAAAAAAAATGGAAATATAAAAAACACGTGTTTCATTATTTGTTTTAAGCTTTATTTATACCGAATTTGAAGTGAATCGGACCAAGGACTAAACAGTTCTGGAATATTTAATTTTTCCAAAAAAGTTAATTTCACACTCCCCCTGGGGGTAGTTTTAGAAAAATAAAAAACACGTGTTTTATGATTTCTTTTAAGGTATATGTGTGCCGAATTTGGAATGAATCGGACTTGAGACTAAACAGATCCAGAGAAACTTTAATATTTACCAATAAAACTCATTTTCCACACCCCATGGGGGTAATTATGGAAAAATAAAAAACCCGTATCTCATTATTTGTGTTATGGTTTATGTGTACCGAATTTTAAATGAATAGGACCAAGGAATAAAAAGTTGCATACAAACTTTACCCCTCTATTTAACCCTCATAGGGGATGATTTTTGAAAATATTATTAGCCTATGTCCTATTCTAGGGTATACACCACCTATGTTTCAAATTTCATTAACATTGGTTGAGCGGTTATGGAGATACGCGGTAACAAACCTTCACACACACACACACATTTATAATATTAGTAGGAAGTAGGATACCAGTTATCTGGTTTCCATAGCACAAGCTCTGCTTAGCTTGGGACCAGATGACCGTGTGTGTTAATGTCCCAGAATATTTAATTATTTATTTATTTATATACTGCATTTCTTTTGTGAATACTATAATAGATAATTACAGCCAGATTCAAGAGAAACAGGATATGTTTATCCACACATATTATGTCAGTGAAACGCAAGTGCATCCAACCACATTAAGTGGCGTCAAATGTGAGTGACATTCACCTCTGCCTACGCCATTGGGTAATACGCGGTAAGCCGGCTGCAAATTCAACAGTATCATGACAAACCGTGGTGCATTACGTCACCGACGAATGCCGACGATAACAACTAACTACCAACCGGTGCTCACATCAGTCTGTGTTCACGCTCCGCACCCAACACACGTTACCACATTTACCCAAATAAAATGGTAAGTGTACATTTTTTACGTTAACGAATAAAACAATATTGAAATTTGATCGAATTTCTATCGATTTTATAATATTGTAGACAGTTAAAAAGTAGAAGAAACGTTAGTTAGTAATATACCAATAAATAATGATAAAATCGAATCAAAGTGGTCAGATTTCAAAGTGTTTATAAACTTCACGTGAAACGTCAAATTATTTTTATAACATTCTTTTCTATTTTAGTTGATAACTGATACTTTTTCTGGATTTCGTTCGTTGTGTTAAATATTTTATTGTGTTTTGTGGCAAAATTTAAGTTTATAAATAATAAATAAAATAAATATTCTGGGACATTAACACACACGGTCATCTGGTCCCAAGCTAAGCAGAGCTTGTGTTATGGAAACCAGATAACTGGTATATACTATACATATAATACTTTTCTTTTGTAAATATATACCTAAAATAGATATTTACACCCAGACTCGATATAAACAGACATGTTCATCACACAAATGTTTATCTCGGGTGGGAATCGAACCCACGACCTGCAGCGTGAAAAGCAAGTATCTTACCGACCACGCCACCGGCCCGTCAGATTCCGGTCGTTCAGTTTGTTCGATCCTTGCCCGTTCCTTCGTAAACAATTTCTTTACCATCTATGTATACAAGTTTGTTTTTGTGATCTAAGTACCTATACCTAAAATGATAAAATTTTTCTGAGTGTACACTTGAAGTTAATTAGTAATAAAGAGATCCACATCAATTGATTGATCGTCATCGTTATCAATCTATTGGGAATGAGTGACATCAATAATTTTAAGTAATGGCTGTTAAAACACCATTGAAACTGAAAAACTATTTTACCCCTCGCGTCTATCTAACTAAAATTTTTGATGTTTACCAGATTCAAACCGTGGAGGTTCATAATTCGGATATTTAGTATATTATTTTTGTACGTTTATCGGGCTAAGGCCTTTATAAATATGGAATGAGATTCTTCTCTCAACTATCTTACGAGATGATAGAGTTTAGCCCTTAATTCACATGACCTCGAATGATTAGTTCTTAGACATACCGGTTTCCTCACAATATTTTCCTTCACAAATATTAACCAGCGGCGATAAAACAATTCACACAAAGATGCGTCGGCACGATTGGGAATCGAACCCGCGACCTTATATTTCTAAAGCGAGGCCTGTAGGTACCGCTGCGCCACCGCTGCGCCACCGCTGCTCATTACAACACGCTTACCACTAAACAATTCTGAGTGAGTTTCAGTACTTCACTACATAGTATAAAACAAAGTCGCTTTTTCTGTGCCTATGTCCCTATATATGCTTAGATCTTTAAAACTACGCAACGGATTTTGATGCGGTTTTTTTTAATAGATAGAGTGATTCTAGAGGAAGGTTTATAAGTATAACACATTGCACCCGTGCGAAGCTGGGACGTGTCGCTAGTTACTTAAAAAAAAATGTTAAGAAAACAGAGAATCTTGTAATAGTTTGAAGAGATGTGTATCATTGGAATTTCGTACAGCACAACGTCTAAGATTAGACGAGAACTGACAAAATGTGTCTGAAATCTGAGCAGCGACGTGTTTTAAGTTTATAAAGTGACGTCTGATACAATTATAATGTCCGTGTTGGAAGAATAATGTGTTAGTTTATTTGAAACTGTGTAAAACTGTGATAAACGCAGCTAGAGATGATTTTTTTTTTCAGAAAATGTGCATAGTATAATTAATAGGTAATGAAATGAAATGAAAATATGTTTTATTATTTATTTTGAGACGCGAGTCTCCATTATAGTAGTCTATTTTTTTTCCTACCGTGCAGTGAATTACTGGCAACTACTGAGAAACACTGCCAAAAAACTCAGTAGGTTTTTTCTCTTATATCTATTACGTTTTGTTTGTTGAGTGTGTTGAATTAGAGCGACTTAATTCCAAGCGTTTTTATCCGTTAGATTGTGTGAGATTTTATAATATGCTTTCTTACATAACGTGGATTTTATAATTATTTTATATTTGTTAATAGTTGACTGACTACTGATTTTGTGAAGACGAGTATGATGTGCCACAAGATCGTTATTATTTCTAGTATTCAAATTAAGTTTCGCTATTTTTTTTTCAAATTTCGTAATATTTTTTTTATGCACATATAGTGAGAAGCGATTATACAATAAATTTTCACAAATATATCGAGCAGCGACAGTCAAAATATTTGTCTTTGAATTTCTCTCTTAGGGAAACACGGCTTCCTAGTTTGCGAATAGCTCTTATAGCTCTTTTTTGTAAAATAACGATTATTCCTATACCTATCCAAAGAAGAATTCCGTAGTGTTAGTAGTTATAAAATTGTGATCTATTGACCGATATCAAAATAATAGTTTCTTATATAACAGACTAGTGTGATATAATAACAATAATTAAATAAATAATAACATACTAGGACATTAACACACACGGTCCTCTGGTCCCAAGCTAAGCAGAGCTTGTGTTATGGACACCAGATAACTGGTATATACTATACATATAATACTTTTCCTCTTATGTAGATATTTAATAAATACTCACCACACTCACTCGACATAAACAGATATGTTATGTTTATCTATATATCTGTGTACAGGTTTGTAGCAATGTAGCGTTCATACGAATGGACCGAATTAGACGCGTTTTTTTTATTTGAAAGCTGGAGTCTTTAGCTAGGTCGTGGTATATATTAAAAAAAAAAACCGCGATAAAAATCCGTATTATAATAGTTTTATTTCAATGTGTGATATTCGCTTAAATTTTATGAAAATACTCTGTAAGCGTTAGCGACGAAATCGGTCTCGACAGAGTAACGCTCAAACAAACATAAAAAGTATACTCCGAATTCAAATTTTTGTCGGGCCGGTGGTCGGTAAGATACTTGCTTTCAGGCCGCAGGTCGTGGGTTCGATTCCCACCCGAGATATACATTTATGTGATGAACATGAGCATGTCTGTTTGTCTCGAGTCTGGGTGTTAATATCTATTATATGTATATATTTACAAAAAAAGTATTACACGTATAGTATATACCAGTTATCTGGTTTCCATAACGCAAGCTCTGCTTAGTACGGGATCAGATGACCGTGTGTTAATGTCTCAAAACAAAGGTAGTAGTCCATTATCTGGATTAACCAAAATTAAACTCCTACTTTCCGTAAGACTAGCTTTCCGAACGCGCCTCCACTCGCGCGTGTGTTGGCAATCGCGCTAAACCATTACCCTCTTTTTAACCGACTTCTAAAAGGAGGAGGTTATCAATTCGACTGTATGTTTTTTTATGTTTGTCACCTCAGAACTTTCGAATGGGTGAACCGATTTTGATATTTTTTTTTTTAATTGGAAGCTGATACTTCCCTTGTGGTCCCATTTCAGTTTGGTTTAGTTCTGAGAATGGCATCCATGAAGTCGGTTTTTTTTGGTAATATTTTAACTTAATATTATTACGCAGTCAAATAAACACAATCCTATGTCCTACCCCGGGTCTCAAACTATCTTCACACCAAATTGAATCCAAATCGGTTTGATATTTTTGACGTGAAAACGCGACAGACCGACAGACAGTTACTTTCGCATTTATACTGTCACTAGCAAACCCGGCGAACTCCGTTTCGCCACGAGATGGCTTCGTTTTATGTAACATTTCCCCGCTTGTCTGTTGAAATTTTTCATGAATTTTCTTTGCTATAAACCTCACGGAGCCCAAGACCTTTCTAACAAATGCAAAACCGTGGAAATCGGTTCGTGCGTTCTGGAGTTATAGCGTCAGGAAGGAAAACCCGACTTATTTTTATATATATAGTAGAGATTAGTAAGGATTAAGCCATATCCGTTTCTACAGCAAAATGTTGTACATATAGGTACGTGTCATCAAACGCGTATTAAATTCGAAATTTCTTGAAACCAATACTGCACGATAATAATAATTTATCAAAAAAATTATCTGCAATCATCTACGTAATCTGAATTTGCATTATCTTAATACTAAGATACATAACTTATACCGGGTGGTAGGAATCGCCCTCCACAAACTGATAGGGTGAAATCCGTGGGTGAAATCCGTGTATCAAACTGAGATGATCGATACATGAAATTAGTCCAGGAAGTTTTACAGATTAGGTACTATTTCCCAATTATTGTACTTTTTTTAATGGGACTTAACCCACCACCGCAATTTTGCCATTGCTACTCCTGTAAGCCAGGATCAACAACGACGCCGTAGAGAGACTCGGGATTTGAGCCGCACCCAGTCCCGGGACACCTAAACTGTCTTGGATCCTGCATGAATTTAATCAGAAAAATAATAGGATTTGAAAAGTTACTTTATCCACTTCCCTCCAGGAAAAACGGGAGACAGCATAGAGCAAAAAGATAAGTTTATAAATTGCGTCATAAAAATGAACAAGAAACCACGGGTAATGTAATCTAAAGGGACCTATCAGAGCTGATTCCAATAATAATTAGGACAAAAGCGTTTGAACACACGGAAATGATCGTGGTTTGTTAACTTTTACAAAATATTTTCAATGGGAAATGGTTTTAATCAAAGAGCTGAATGCACCCTCTTAGTTGATGGAGGACTGTCCCTTCCACCCTATATTAGAACATGCAAGTATAAACCTCGTCACAATTAAAGCCAGAATTATACGTACACAATAAGGTACTTTTAAATCATACTAATTGATCGACGGCTAGTAGCAGCCATTGCTTTCCCGCCATTTACAATAAAATACGGTATTTTTAAACTATTATTACTTGTTTTTAATCAATGCTCAGGTCATAATAAATCAGAAAAAAATATTATAACATTATTTCGATTTTATAAAGCTGAATAATGCTTTGAAAACTATTTTTTATTTACGTTTTTGACTTTGCGCGCGAAAACGCCAGCCGCCAGTCAGTTTCGATTCGCGACGAGACTAAATAGCAACGTACGGCTTCATACGAACACAGAAAATATAATACCAGTGCGAATATTTTTCTTTTTTTTTTGTTTAATTTTACAAGTGATGTCTCGGATTGAGAACGGTACAGCCAAAAAAGTAGGTCACACCTACTCTTTATTTTTTTATTTTATTTTTCCATTTGTGTTTTTTTTTCTTCTCTTTCCATGTGTTTTTTTTAAACATTTTGATTTTGTGTGTCCTGTCTGTGTCAAATAAATGTTTCTTTCTTTCTTTCTTTTCTTCTTTCAAAAATATGAGCGTACTGAAAATATTCTAACGGCCTTATTCGTAAAAAAGTTATGACTCTTTAGTTAAATAATTTGTCTCTTTCTTACTAGTATAAATGTCGAGATGACAGACATTATTTTAGCTATAATGAGCTTA
The DNA here is from genome assembly GCA_936450015.1 of Meganola albula. NCBI lineage: Eukaryota > Metazoa > Arthropoda > Insecta > Lepidoptera > Nolidae > Meganola > Meganola albula. Next base: position 920,687 of record OW388155.1, on the reverse strand, counting down.
AAATACATTTATGAATACGAGGGTTAGCCCATATGTACACACGAATTCATATCAAGCTATACAAATCCAGTATAATCTGATCTCTCGTTGTACCGAAATAATATACAATGCGAGATCAGCTTATACTGGAAATGTATAGCCTGATGTGTAGCCGTGTGTACAACAACAAACTCAGTCTAAATTACTGGACTACGTAGCATAATAATATTATTACGTTATTACGTTCGTGCTGAAGGTTAACACGATAATCTTAGAAACTCGACAATACAGAAGATTGGAATATGCAGGTTATAAATACCGTGTTTACGAGTCTGACTGAATATCTTCTAAATCTCAGTAAATAGATTGCTTGAGTAAGTAAATAGATTTGTAAACTAGTTGGTTCAGCGATCTAGTTCAAGTCCCAGGCTGAGCAAAGAGTAGCAGCTCGAAGTTAACAATGCTAAAAGACCTCGAGTGGGATTTAGGGATTTTACGAATTGCAGCAGTCTGTGCCTCACGAATAGCAAAATTTTTGGTGTTATAATAAGTGAAGTTCTATACCACACTTCAACCCTTTTTGTGTCTCACTGCTGGGTGCAGGTCTTCTCTCAACTATCTAACGTGTTGAGACAGTTTAGACCATAATCCACACACGCTGGCCAAGTGCGGGTTGGTGGATGTCACATGTCCTCGAATGATTAGTTCTTAGACTTGCCGGTTTACTCACAATGTTTTTCTTCACCGATATTGAGCAGCGGCGATGTAACAATTCACACAAAGATGTGCTGGCATGACTGGTCCGTACCCCTGCCCCTGCGCCACCGCTGCTAGCTGCAATACCACTGTCAGCGCCTTATCTACCGTTTATACTAACACTTTTCTTTTAAGCCTTTTCCTGGTAGAATTTGTTAAAATATTGTATGAAATTGTATCGTCAAAAGGTGGCGAATACAAGTTCTTGTCCTTGAACGAACCAATTAATATTATTGTGGTTGGACAATATGTTGTAGTAAGACACAAGTTAGGCGAGCGGTGAGCAAGCTATGAGGAGACTAAGTATCAGTGGGCTAATTCATGTAATTAAATAAGTTAAATTGCAGTGCAGATTCAGTTATGTTTCGATCAAAACAGCCCTTTTGGTATTCTCCTAATTCTGACGACCGCTGTCAGATACGTTCGCGTCACGTACGCGTCACACGAGCGCTTTATCGTGTATGTTATTTGTATGACAATCACAAGAATACCATTTTGCACTAAGACGTAAACCTAATTGCAACGTGATTGCAATTGCACCGCAACTTGATCGGCGCGTCAAGAAATTACGTGAATTAGCCAACTGATCGGTATTTAGAGCGTTTACACAGTCTTAAATAATGCGAATAGCATTCAATCTTCGAATTGGGACAAACTAGTAAATGTCACGTGACAGGTGTCACTGTGTCATTAATAAACACGCTAAAATAATAATAGATACAAAAGCTGTTTCTTAGAAAACGTTTGAACTATTTTTTAATGAGAGGAAAATGTTAAATCAATTATTTTTTTAAGCGCACCGTTAATAAGAACGGACATAAATCATTGCCAGTGGAAAATTTGATAAGCAACTGGTATTATGTTTGATGCCCGAGTAAGGTAAAACGTTTTAAGTAGGTTACTTAATATGACACGCATTGGTGCCGATTATCTAGTTCAATAACTAAATTCGAGAATTGCCTAGTTGAAATATTTTACATGTTATTAAATCATGGTGGAACAAAATTGACAGAGTCCGGTAAATCAAGCAAGTTGCATAGGTCCTTCTTAAAAGTTGAGAGAATTTAGGCCTTAATACACACGCTAGCCAAGTGCGGGTTGGTGGATGTCACTTGTCCTTGAATGTAGTTCTTAGACATGCCGGTTTCCTCACGATGTTCTCCTTCACCGATATTGAGCAGCGGTGATAAAACATTTCACACAAAGATGTGTGGGCACGACCGGGATTTCAACCCGCGATCTTATTTTTCTAAAGCGAGGCCCGTACCGCTGCGCCACCGCTGCTTCATCGGTCGGATAGGTAGCAATACACACCTATTCTTCAACCCTTTTTAGTGTACCAATGCTGGGCATGAGTCTTTGAACTATCTTGCGAGTTGAGAGAATTTAGGCTTTAATACACACGCTAGCCAAGTGCGGGTTAGTGGATGTCACATGTCCTCGAATGATTAGGTCTTAGACATGTCGGTTTCCTCACGATGTTTTCCTTCACCGACATTGAGCAGCGGTGATAAAACAATTCACACAAAATGTGTAGGTACGACGGGGAATAGAAACCACGACCTTGTATTGTTTTATGTTTGTTATTTTTTTAAATTATTTTGATTTTTAATGTGTGTGTTTGAATTTTATTATTGTTTTTAATGTAACATATTTAATGAATTAGGTTAAAGCTGTAATGGTAATATAAATAAATAAACAAATATTTTATAGGCGACGCTGTGACCACTCCGCAACCGCAGCTCTGCAATACACAACTAATACAAAGATAACGTAGAGCTTACAAATTGTCTGTTACTAACCTAATATAACGTTATTTTATGGTTAGTAATACGTAACTTCTATTTTTATTTTCTATACATAGTTTTCCTTATTTAACTAGTGTATACAGTAATTTTGTTAATTTGTAACACCTGGAAAATATTTAGGTAATGAAACCACAAAATGTGACGCATACAGGATAATAGACACGTTTAATAGGTTAGTTAACTAGTTAATTAGACAATATTTACTTAGATTTACGCGAATGATTTACATTAATAATTCTTTTTGCAACAACAACACAAAACCGACTTCAATTATAGGTACCTAGAATTATGCGTTTAGGGCAATTGCACTCATAATTTTGGAAGGCTGCGCGCTTAGCGTAAACAATGACGCTTCTTTCGACATAGCTCAATAACTACTGGTCAGATCTTGATCAAATTTAAATGGGACCACACGGAAGCATTTACTTGCCAACAAAAAAAGAATCATAGAAATCGGTTCACGTATAACAAAGATATTAGGTAACAAACATAAAAAAACAAAGTCGAATAGAGAACCTCCTTCTTTTTGAAGTCGGTTGAAAACAAGATTTACATTGAAATAAAACTATTTTATAACGGATTTTATCGCGGTTTATTTAAGATTTTAGATCCCGACGTTTCAAAGTCTTTTCAGGAAGTTTGAAAAGACTTTAAAACGTCGAGAACTTAAATTTATTTATTTATAAATATAAAATAAACCGCGATAAAATCTGTTATTACATAGTTATTTAGAATTAGACTCTTCGAATTACGTTCGTTTGAGGTACGTTTGAATTATTAATAATAGTGTTATTTTTCTACATACACACAGCGCCATCTAGTCCTAAATCAAGCAATTATATTTACTTGTATTATGGGTACTAGGAACTGATATACATAAGTACTTTTTTTCTAAATACAAAATTTGTCAAGTTTTTTTTTATTTTCGGAAGAACAGGAAAAGAATTTAAACAAAGCATAATTTTAACAAAGACATTAACAAACGGCTAAAATTCCTCTAGAAAATTATTTTATATAATGAGCTGAATGCACTCTCTCGGTTTGTGGAGGGTTGTCCCTTTCATCCTGTATAAATATAAATATGTATAGTATAATATTTCGAGTTAATTTTTTTTTAATAATATTTCCAATTTATAAAATACAACACAATTGAGGTGTTGGCATCGCAGCCAACGCGCATGACTAAGTGGTGTACAAAATCTGCGAAACGATTCGGGTCTATTGTAGGAATGTTTGGATTGGTGTCGTGTGAAACCCGCTTTAAAGATTAACGTAACTCTCGTTATTCCACTTTTTTTTTGTTTTTTTTTGTTGGGGGAATCTTTTATGGATTCCACACATAAAGGATTTCCCCGATATTTTATTAAACGTGTCTAATTATTATCCTGTCTGTGTCACATTTTGTCGTTTCCTACATATGTACCTTAATATTTTCAAGGTGTTACGAATTAACAAAATTGCAGTACCTATACAGTAGGTACTTAAGGAAAGCTTTGTATACTAAATTAAAACAGAGTTTGCATATTACGTTATTTGAGCCATTTAAAATATCATTGTAATATTAATAAATCAATTTGAAAAAAGAAAAGAATACCTGACCCCTACAAAATAAAATAAAAAAGTCGTAAAAATTAAGATAGGGTTGTCTAAAAATAAATTGATAAACAAATCAATTTATTTTTTAGACAACCCTATCTTTTTATGAGACCGCCAATTGTGATTATTTGTGATTCATTTGTCACATCTTTCAATTAAAAAAAAAAAACAAGCATTAGGGTTGCGCCACTCGAAATTTTTGCAAAATTTTGCAAATCAAAAATCGTATCAGAATACACTGCAAATAAATTTCTGATTTCTCATAGTCATTAACAACGGTATTTAGTTATTCATTAATAACTTACGAACGTCTGGTTTCAAGTATAGTACTTAGAGCCTTTCCAGTACAGGTTGTATTTTTTATTTTATTTATTAAAAGGGTCAAACACTTACAAGATACATTATCAAATTTGAATAATCACAGCACTCAATTATGCAAATGTAATGTGCTCAGTTTGTGACTCACGCGCGTACGAGACAGTAGGTGTCTATAAGTTAATTGGAAATTAATTCAACGCGTGCCATACATGTCCATAAGGCATGCGGTTTTGGATTATCAATTTAAAACCAGTTTATACACATTTAATTACTTACATGCTAATAACAGGATAGGTAAATAGATAAATGTATTCGGGAAATATTTCAGAAGCAACAATCGTTGGCCTAAATACATACCTACCTATCAACTTACGTAAGACATTAGTTAATTTTTGTTTAGTATTTTCTTAAATTTCTGCGTATAAAAAACAAAAAAAAACAAAAGATAAAAGACCGTAAAATAAACAATAAAATTCGTTACATATTTTAAACGTGAAATTTTAAACATATTAATTTTACCAAATCATCATATTTGTCGCATGCATCGCGACAGATGGGCCCGTATCACGACGCAGTGGATTCCTGGAGACGGTCGTCGTCTCCGAGGAAGACCACGGAAGCGATGGTGCGATGATATAGGCTCGTTTGTCGCGACTTGGACGGAAGAAGCTAGCAATAGGGACAGTTGGAAGGCTATGGGGGAGGCTTTTGCCTAGCAGTGAGACACTACAAGCTAATTAAAAAAAAATACCAAAATTAATATGACGGTGAGTGACTAACAATTAAAACATGTCATTGTACAAATATTATCTATGATACTTCCACGTATCGGTACTATTTTCCTACCTAGGAATCATAAAACTATGATAGTTACATCGAAGGTTATTGATAATCGATAACTTTAGATAACTTGGCTTAGTTAGTCGTTATCAGCGAGTTTATTAGTTATTTGTGTTATTTTCGTGGAAACTAATTGTTATTAGGTTAATCTAATAACAATTAGTTTTAGAAGGCTTAAGCCTTCGTTAAACCGGATTTTATTAATAACTAGTTAATTTTAGACCTTTCCAAGCAATTATTTAAATTTTTCTCTGAGTAAGAACCATCCTCGTACTTTAAGGAATATTCTTATGAAAGAATTAGCGAAATCGGTTCAGCCACTTACACAAACTTAGAGTCGAATCTCTATTTATTTATTTATTTAAAATTAATAGACTTAAATAAAACAAATTAAAAAAGTCTATACTGTACACACGGCCACACATCAAACTATGCATTCCTAGTCTATGCTGGGCCCTAATTATTGCTCTTTAGACATTCATAGACATCAGTCTAACAATTTTTTTTTGTTTTTCAATGGCACCCGCCCTTTTTTCAACATTTGCGCGTCTCGGGGCCTTGACCAAGGAAAGTAGGGATATGCCAAGGTAATAATATGTTGGCAAATCTACTTCTCAATGCATCAGCTGTCATTTTATACTGTCATCGCGTCCGTCTTTAAAGTCAGCTGTCATTCGAAAATGACAATATGAACGAACGAATGAACACCGAGCACGAGTGAAACGGCCATCTTAGAATGGCTAACACTGTGTGTTGCACCGTTGTGTCGTCGGGAAATAAAATGCAATAACGTACTCGGTGAACGTTACGATTTTACTAACGTAATCTTAACGATCTGTAATTAACTGGTAGAATTTATGATTGTGCTATCGAGAGATTGGGGTGAAGTGATATTTGCCATAGTTATTTTATTGAAATACCGTCTTCTTACCTGATTATTCACGCCTACCTAAAGTTGTCTGCTAATCCTGATATTTTTAGTCTAAAACCTTCAAAAGCCTTCAAATATTTAGGTATGTATGTAGGTAAGTACCTATTATATCGTATTGACCGTAACTAGCTTTATCGTCACCTAAGATATCAGTCACATATACTTTACCTATGTTTATTCTTTATCATTTTCCTTTATAAGTACCTATCTAGCAATCAAGTGCTTTGCAAACAAACAAACAAACGCGCTAACACTATATGTTATCAATAAAACAAGTAAACTGTTTAATTATAAGTGAATCTGTAAACATGTTTACATTGAGGACTACTAATGCTACACTGCACTGTACTGCACAACTGCACTGTAAACAACGATTAGTACAGTACAGTGCAGTTACAGTACAGTGGTATGGTATAGGTTATATGTATTCCTGAAAAATATCTGTTGTTGATATAATAATCTGTTCAATTCAACCATTTTTAGTGTCCCGCCGCTGAGCACGGGTCTTCTCTCAACTATCTTATGAGTTGAGAGAGTTTAGGCCTTAATCCACACACGCTGGCCAAGTGCGGGTGGGTGGATGTCACATGTCCTCGAATGATTAGTTCTTAGACATGCCGGTTTCCTGACGATGTTTTCCTTCACCGATATTGAGCAGCGGTGATGAAACAATTCACACAAAGATGTGTGGACACGACCAGGATTCGAACCCGCGAACATATTTTTCTAAGGTGAGGCCCGTACCGCTGCGCCACCGCTGCTGGGCGGTACATTAATAATCTGTTACATTAATTTAAAAGTCCATAGTAGTTACAGCCCATATCTAATTACATTTCATTCATATTCTTTATTGTACACAAACACTTAAATAAACAATATTAGTGGTAGGCTTCGGCTGTGGTTAGTGACCACCGAAGGCTGCTTGGCGGTGCGGCTTTGTCTGGTGGGTACCAGACAAAGCCACACCGCCAAGCGGCCATGCCGTGTTCCGGTGCGATGTCCGGTGACACCATGCAGAGAGGGTGGGTGGGAATTGTTGTTCCAGTATGGTTTCTAACCTTATGGAGTCTCTTTCCACTGCCACCTTCTCACCGATAATCATTCGTAATCACGAGTGAATCGGTATACTTGCATGGCGCGTTATTTGTAGATTACAGCATTGCTTAACATCAGGCAAGTTGTAGTCAAGCGCCAGCCTATCGAAAAATAACAAAAAAATATAAAAAAACAGCAAATACACAGGCGAGTTTCAGTGATTATTACCCACATTTACCCACCTAAATAGATTGTTTAACTATTTGAAACAAATCAACAATGACCAACCTACCCACCTGTGACCACTATTCAACGTCGCGCGCGACACATTTATTTAAATCCAAGCATTAATAAATCTGCGATGACCCTCCCCGATTCCAGCTCACAGCAGTAAAAACGAGCTAAAAATAGCCCTCTTACTTCACAACATAAATAGCTACAAGGAGGACAAAACAAAGGAATATTGGTGTAAAGCCCACAACAGACGGCGAAACGTAATCACAACGAAACCCAAAATATAGGCAAGATGACTTAATAGGCAAAATGACTAAATATAATAATAATTAAATAAACCGCGATAAAATCCGTTAAAAAGTAGTTTTATTTCAATGTGTGATATTCGCGTAAATCTAAGACAATACTATATAATAATAATAATAATAATAAGTGTCCCGTAAGTGGCTAGTGGGCACGTGAGGCTGGACCCTTAGGGAGCCAATGATCGGGTAGAATGCCGTGGGACACCGCTCTACTCCTCTAGCCCCTCAGAACATGTTGCCCCTTGTCGCTTCTTTTAGCGGCCATACGGAGGCCCATTTATTGAGTGGGCGAGTCACCCCCTGCCATTTTATCCGTGTTAATTTGCATTGGTCAGGCAGGGGCCATAGTCCATCCATAGTCCTAGTTACCTAATCCATTAGCACCGACCACCATAACCTAGATTTTAGTTCCTATATTCTGCAATAGTCCTGCTCTAACCGGGGATTGTCCTTTGTTGTACCTATATGGTGCGAACAGGGATAATCGTCGGTTGGTGCCACATTACATTTAGAGTAAAATTGTCTTACGGGCCTCTACGTGTTGGCTTCGGCCCCACGCACGCCTTTTAAAAGTCCGGAGCTCCATAGCTCTGAGAAAAAAAAAGAGACAAACATAATAATAATAATAATAATATAGTGGGACATTAACCCACACGGTCATCTAATCCCAAACCAAGCAGAGCTTGTACTATGGAAACCAGATAACTGGTAATATATCATTATATATAATAAAACTAAGTTGATAAAATGTGCGTGCCGATAAAACTTAAAAAGGAGTCCCATCACGATAAAGGGACTTATATAGTGTGATAGCCCTTTATCCCCCCTCGAACAAGAAAGTTCCCGTTTTAACCTAAAGGGTGTGTTTTTAAAGATATAAGGGCTTTTCCAACCCTTCAACTTGGAAAGTAAGTGTAGTCGCGCCATCTGTTGTCAAATAGTTGAACTTCATTCATTGTACACAATATGGACTTAAAAGAACGATTATTTGGGGCGCGAAATTTAAAATTCTCATTTCAATAAAGTCTTAAATTACATTTGTTACCATAACCCTTTATCCCCCCTCGAACAAGAAAGTTCCCGTTTTAACCTAAAGGGTGTGTTTTTAAAGATATAAGGGCTTTTCCAACCCTTCAACTTGGAAAGTAAGTGTAGTCGCGCCATCTGTTGTCAAATAGTTGAACTTCATTCATTGTACACAATATGGACTTAAAAGAACGAATAATTGGGGCGCGAAATTTAAAATTCTCATTTCAATAAAGTCTTAAATTACATTTGTTACCATAATAAAGTTATTAAATTTTGTGTATTTATACAGCAGTAGCTAACTTATATGTTGGAGTTAAAGCGATATCATTTTAGTTATTCAAATTACTTCTGAAAACATTTTAAAATTTAAGTTTTTAAATTTCGCGCCTTTACTGCGTATGCTACAGCTGCAAAACCTATTGTTACGGCGAACGATAACGTCGAGAACATTCTATACCTAGAAGGTGTGAGAAAGTAAATATTCCCAAACTTTCTTGAATATCCTAGAGCCATCTTTCTCGAATATCTTAGAGCCAACTATACACTTCATGTGTATAGTCTCCATAAAGCCAACTTTCTGGAATACCCTAGAGCCTAGCTTTCTGAATATATAAGAGCCCGGTGTCGCCCGCCAGAATTAATTCGATTTGAACAGCGGAACAAGCCACTTCGAAACGAAAAAGAAAGAAGTTACCTGTGTGAGCCTTTATTTTGAAGTATCACGTGTGAGTATTTTTAATAGTGTGTTTAATTAATTCATGATCTTGAAGTGAAGAAAAAAAAAAGTTATCTGTGAGCCTTTATTGTGAAATATTAAATGTGAGTATTTTTAATAATGTATTTAATTAATTCTAATGGTTTTTTTTTCTTTTCTTTTAATTGTAATTTCCTTAACTTTCAAGTAGTCGCGCGGCGTTGAATCGATATACTTTGGCCGTAAACAAAATATCGCGCGACCGCTTGAAGATTAAATAATTTTGTTTTCTTTGTCTCAACGTGCCCCACGTTTACGTAATAATATATTTGTCTATAAAATGTTCATTTAATTTATATTTTACAGAATATAATGCCTAGACGTAAAAGAGGTGGAGATCTTGCCAGTTCTGCAGCGAAACGGCGGAAACAAAAAGAATATCGAAGAAATGAAACGGAAGAACAGCGCGAAGCACGTTTACAAAATCAACGAACCAGAATGAGCACCCTGAGAAGCGGAAAAAGCGAAGAAAGAAGCGAAAATAAAACTATTGAAGAATCGAGAATTTTAAAAGATAATCTAACAAAGGAAGCATTCCACTACGAATCGACGAAGAAATATTACAATCATAAATATGTTGTGATCGGAAAAATGAATAACATTTGCCAATTTTGCCACGCGAAAAAATTCAGTAAAGAAACACCAGGTCTCTGTTGCATGAATGGAAAAATTCGATTACCACCACTGGAAGCACCTCCGCAGGAATTTCTACATTACATGACCGGGGAAACACCAGAATCAAAACACTTTCTTCAAAATATAAGATCATACAACTCCTGCTTTCAAATGACTTCTTTCGGTGTTACTTCGACTAACACTAATAGAGATGAATTTGAATATGTATTTTCAATTCAAGGGCAAATTTATCACAAAATAGGATCGTTACTACCAATGCCTAACGATGACTATAAATTTCTGCAAGTATATTTCATTGGAAATGAAGAACAAGAAATTGATCAACGAAGTACACATTTTAATGGATTGAAACGCGAAATAATCCAAGATGTACAGAGGATCTTACACAAATACAATCAACTGATTTACATATTCAAAACAACACTAGATCGCATGATTTCTGATGACTATAAAATTGTGATTCGAGCCGATAAAAGACCACGTGGAGAACACGAACGTAGATTTAATGCACCTCAGATAGATGAAGTCGCCATCGTAATTGTGGACAATGAAAATACAAGCCGTGACATAATTTTACAACGAAGAAGAAAAGGACTACAACGCATTGCAGAGACACACCGTTCATATGATTCTCTTCAATATCCTTTAATATTTCTGCACGGAGAGGACGGTTATCATTTCAATATAAAACAAATTCATCCTGAAACAGGCATAGAAACAAACAAAAAAGTCACTTCCAAGGAGTTCTATGCTTACCGCTTAATGATCAGAGACAATGAAATATACAATCACATTCTCAACACTCGCCGTTTATTCCAACAATTTCTGGTAGATATGTACGCAAAAATAGAAGCAGAACGGATGCTTTACATAAGACTGAATCAGAAGAAACTACGCACAGAAGAATACATCCACCTTCGAGATGCGATCATAAATGACGGCAATATTGACGATATTGGAACAATGGTAATCTTACCCTCATCATACATAGGAAGTCCAAGACATATGCACGAATATACTCAAGATGCCATGACCTACGTAAGAAAATATGGACGACCTGATCTCTTCATAACATTTACATGCAACTCATCATGGCCAGAAATCAAAGAACAACTAAAATATGGACAAACCTCCATGGATCGACACGACATAATAGCCCGAGTTTTTCGACAAAAACAAATAAGATTTATTGAAGTCATCACAAAATACCACATCTTTGGAACCGTTAGATGCTGGATGTATACAATCGAGTGGCAAAAACGAGGATTACCTCACTCACACAATCTCATATGGCTACACGATAAAATTTATCTCACGGATATCGACAAAATCATCCAAGCTGAATTTCCCAATCCACAAAAAGATCCGGAACTATACAGCATAGTAGTGAAAAACATGATTCACGGACCATGTGGACCATTAAACTTTAATGCGCCATGCATGCGTGATGGAAAATGTACAAAAAAATATCCAAAACCATACGTAGACGATACAAAAACTGAAGATGACGGCTATCCCAAATATAGAAGACGATCACCGAAAAACGGTGGTTTCACAGCAAAAATACGAATACAAGGCAGAGATGAACTGGAAATAGATAATCAATGGGTAGTACCATATAACCCACTACTTTCTAAAATGTTCCAAGCACACATAAACGTTGAATATTGCAATTCAGTAAAATCTATTAAATATATATGTAAGTACGTAAACAAAGGTAGTGATATGGCAGTATTTCAAATAGTCCAAAATAGCGAACAAAATAACAGAAATGATGAGATACTCATGTACCAAATGGGAAGATACATCAACAGTAACGAAGCAGCGTGGAGGATTTTTAGTTTTCCCATACACGAACGCGAACCAGCTGTGCAACATCTAGCAGTACATTTGGAGAATGGACAGAGAGTTTACTTCACAAAAGACTCGGCTAGAAAAATTGCAAGCGAACCACCTCAGAACACAACATTAACAGCTTTTTTCCAACTTTGCCAAACGGATCCATTCGCAAAGACGTTACTGTATGTCGACGTCCCTATTTATTATACGTGGGACAAAACAAGAAAAATTTTTCAACGACGAAAACAAGGAATGCCAGAAGAGGGTCATCCAGAAATAATGAAAACTAACACAATAGGTCGAGTATACACTGTACATCCAAACAATGCCGAATGTTTCTATCTCCGGATGTTGTTACACGAAATACGAGGACCAACAAGTTTCACAGATCTCAGGACTATTGACGGCTACCTATGCCAGACGTACAGAGAAGCATGTCAACGCTTAGGATTATTGGAAAACGATAACCACTGGGAATTAACACTACAAGAAGCCACACTCACAGCTTCAGCTGAACAAATTCGAGAGTTATTCGCCATAATTCTAACAACATGTAACCCATCAAACCCAAAACAGCTATGGGACTCTTTCAAAAGGAGTATGAGTGATGATATATTGTACCAAATCCGACAAGCTAATCCAGAACTGACTATAGAATTCAGTGACAACATCTTCAATGAAACACTCATTCGCTTAGAAGATAAATGCTTAGCAATAAATAACCGGACCTTAGTAGAACTTGGAATGCCAGCACCACAAAGAAATGCTTTCAGTATGCTAAACTACGAAATTACAAAGGAAAAAAGCTACAACGTCAATGAACTACTTGAATACATTGCTCACAATAAACCACTCCTCAATGACAATCAAAAAACAATTTACAACGTTATAATGAACCGAATAAATAACAACACTGGTGGAATTATTTACTTGGACGCACCAGGAGGCACCGGTAAAACGTTTCTAATAAATCTAATACTGGCGGAAATACGTGCTAAAAAACACATCGCACTGGCACTAGCATCATCCGGCATTGCAGCCACACTTATGGAAGGAGGACGAACTGCTCATTCTGCCTTACAACTACCGTTGAATATAGCCGAACAACAATTCCCGGTATGTAAAGTCTCAGGAGCATCTGGACGGGGTCAACTTCTAAAACAAGCTAAAATTATCTGCTGGGATGAATGCACCATGGCCCATAAAAAATCACTAGAAGCCATGGACAGAACATTACAAGAATTGCGAAAAAACTCTGAAATAATGGGAGGAGCTCTACTCATACTCTCAGGAGATTTTCGACAAACACTTCCAGTTATTCCCAAGTCAACACCAGCAGACGAGATCAATGCATGCTTAAAAAAGTCACATCTCTGGCCAGAAGTACAAATACTGCAATTAACAAAAAACATGAGGGTTGAATTATCAAAAGATGAAACAACAGCACATTTTGCTAAAATGCTTTTACAAATAGGCGAAGGTACATATCCTACTGACCAAACGACCGGTCTCATTGAACTCAATAGTGATTTCTGTAACATAGCCACTACTGAAAACGAACTAATCGACAAAATTTATCCAAATATTATTCAGAACTATACCAACGTAGAGTGGTTATTTCAAAGAGCAATTTTGGCCACTAAAAATAATATTGTTGACGATATCAATTTTAATATTCTAAAGAAAATACCTGGTGAAGAGAAAGTATATAAATCGATCGACACGATGGTAACCATTGAAGAAAGTGTCAACTTCCCTACTGAATTTCTAAACTCTTTACAAGTACCAGGAATGCCATTACACTGCCTTCGTCTGAAAATTGGATCTCCAATCATACTACTTAGAAATCTCAACTCCCCAAAACTATGTAATGGAACGAGGATGATCGTAAAACAGCTATCGAATAATATCATTGAAGCTGAACTTATTTCTGGAAAGAACAAAGGACACACAGTATTTATACCTAGAATACCACTGATCTCTTCTGAATTGCCATTTCAATTTAAAAGATTGCAGTTTCCAATTAAATTAGCCTTTAGTTTTACAATTAACAAAGCGCAAGGGCAAACTTTAAAATATTGTGGCATCAACCTCAAAGAATCCTGCTTCTCTCACGGTCAGCTTTATGTAGCTTGCTCAAGAGTAGGAAATTCGAAAAATTTATATATATATACCCCGGACAATAAAATGAAAAATGTTGTTTATAAACAAGTAGTATAAATAATGAGAAAATGTAAATACATGTAAATATATATGTTTAAATATACATGTAAATATATATGTCCATGATAATGTAAATACATGTAAATATATATGTTTTCAATATATATATATTTTTTACTTTTTACGTCATAGTTTATTTTTTTATTTCAACTACCACGTAACCTCATATCAACTCCCGAGCGAAGCCGGGTATTACAGCTAGTTACGTATAATACTTTTCTTTTGTAAATATATACTTAGATATATGTAGATAATGAATATGGCAATGATGTGCGTTGGAATTACACAATCTTATTCCCCCATCCCCGTTCTTCCATCGGACAAGTAGAGGTACTGCTATGCGCCACTGTTATATGGTGGAAATTCGACGGGGTGCGTGACAAAGCGCTTTGCATCCACTTTTATTGTAAGAACTGCCAAGTTATGGAATTCGTTGCCGGCAACTCTGTTTCCCGATATCTACAATTTAACTGTCTTCAAGTCACGAGTGAATCGGTATTTATTAGGTAAACGCGTTCCATCGTAGACCGCAACATTGCTTCACATCAGGCAAGTTGTGGTCAAGCGCAAACCTATTATAGAATAAAAAAATGACTCAATAGGCAAGATGAATAAATTTTAATATGTAGTCCGTCTTGTAGTCTGTTCGAAAGTAATGGACACATGGATATTTTCCTTTTTTTACACAATCGAAAAATAAATGCGATGCTTTGAACCAGGAGTACATTTTAATGATAATGACATCATGATCTCCCACTCCTTAACTTTACTTGCGATTTATCTGAGTATTTTTTCCACTTCAACCCTTTTTTTAGAGTCTCACACAGCTGGGCACGGGTCTTTTCTTAACAACTATCTTACAAGTTGAGAATTTGGTTTGTTTGGATTAAGATCCACACACGTTGGCCAAGTGCGGGTTGGTGGATGTCACATATTGTCCTCAAATTATTAGTTCTTAGACATGCCGGTTTTCTCACGATGTTTCGGATATTGAGCAGCGGAGAGCAGCTTCTGTTGTGGAATAAACTTAACGTTATAATAATATGAAACTCAGTCCATATTACTTACGCAGAAGATTAGAAGTTGCAGTGTCATTGCACAGTCTGCCCTGGGCCTAAGATAGTCTCTGCCCTCAAATCGTGTCCAAGGTCAAGGTACAAGGTACGGCGGCCTTGAGCGCCCTACATTCATACCTATATTTACGTGGTGCTAACGATACGCGACAGCGGTTTATTGCTGGTAATTAAACTACTTTCAGCGGATTTTATCGCGTTTTGATCTATATTTAATCTGTGTCTGTTGTCTGTTTTATTTTTGGGTTATTATTACTATTAGGTTGGTTTTAGATGTAAAGACATAGTTATTTATATTTTATTGTTACCTACACATTACCGACCAGGCGGTGTGGCGCGGCGGCATATGCCTCGTCTTAGAAATCGTCTCAATATCGGTGAAGGAAATCATCACGTAGTACCGGCATGTCTAAGAACTAATCATTCGAAGACATGTGACATCTACCAATCCACTCTTGGCCAGCGTGTGTGGATCTAAACTCTCTCAACTCGTAAGATAGTTGCTAAATAGATAGTTCCTACACACAGCGCCAGATTTAGTGCAGCAAAATTCGAATTCTGACTAGTAAATAACCTTTGCTTTCATATTTTTTTCCGCGTTTTATCTTAACCAACGTTAAATGTTAACAGAAATCATCGATCTATCAAATTTTTTCACTCCATCAGTAAATTAACAAAATTTCAAATGGTTTTGATAAGCGCTTGTAAAAAACCTTACGATTTTATTTCGAAAATTATTTAGAGTCAAAGGGACACCTTTCTTGCTCCGGGGCCACGAGACCCTTAAATACGGCACTGCCTATAAATTTTAATATACTCGCTACCGCTTATCACCAACTCCTCAGTATAATAATTTCCTCCTCATCCACACTTGCCTGACATTGCACAGTTTGTGTGTTGACAATGAGATTGATATACCTAACTGTAGATGTTGCAGGAACTCTTTGTCTCTTTATACTCATCACTGAGCGATAGGGATAGACAGTAATAATAATAATAATAACATAGTGGGACATTAACACACACGGTCATCTGATCCCAAACTAAGCGGAGCTTGTACTATGGAAACCATTTTCTTTATTTTCAATTATCTATCGATTGCAAATATGTTTTCGGGATAAAACTACTGGAAATATCATAAAATCCCAGCAGACGTTATACAAAAATTCCCGGTGTAGTCATCCTCAGAACGTCAATATAATACGCATAACTAAATATGTATATGTCATAATACGGGCCGGTGGCATGGTCGGTAAGATACTTGCTTTTCACGCCGCAGGTCATGGTTTCAATTCCCACCCAAATCAGACATTTGTGTGATGAACACGTCTGTTCGTCTTGAGTCTAGGTGTAATTATCTATATTTAAGTATGTATTTACAAAAAAGAAAAGTATTATATGTAGTATAGTACCAGTTATCTGGTTTCCATAGTACAAGCTCTGCTTAGTTTGGGATCAGATGGCCGTGTGTGTTAATGTCGCACTATATTATTATTATGAAAAATGCCATTACTATCGGTCGTATGATGTCATATCTCGAATAATCGAAAGATATCCTATGCTATCGCCCGTTTCCTTGTGCATTGAGTGTTCAAGGTGAATAGTGTATGACGTTACAAGTTACAATCGATGCTCCCGAACAAAAACAACGCTTAGGTACGTGACTTGGTTACCTACTCGATTATTGTAGTATATATTTATCCTACGTAGGTACCTATTAATTAATCCTATATCTTATTCCAGACTATAATCTATCTCTGTGCCGAATTTCATCCAAATCCGTCCAGTAGTTTTTGTGTGAAAGAGTAACGAACATCCCACACCTAATACATCCATACTTTCTTAGTCCTTAGGTCCTACGATTTTAATAGGCACGAGATCTTCAATTAAACGAAAGTGGACTGTATAAATAGGTGTACTAGTAAATAAAATAACTATAAAAACAACAAGTGTCGCGGGTAGCGCAGCCGAATTAAAACTATCTCTTATTTAGTATTGTCTTAGATTTACGCGAATATCATACATTGAAATAAAACTATTTTTTGATAGATTTTATCGCGGTTTATTTTAGATTTTAGATCCCGACGTTTCAAAGTCTTTTCAGATTTCATGTTCACGGGTGGACTGAATTCAAGACACTGTAAGCTCAGTTTGCTTAAATC
This sequence comes from Meganola albula, assembly GCA_936450015.1. Classification (NCBI taxonomy): domain Eukaryota; kingdom Metazoa; phylum Arthropoda; class Insecta; order Lepidoptera; family Nolidae; genus Meganola; species Meganola albula. The sequence goes on along the minus strand of OW388155.1, from coordinate 903,169 downwards.
GGAACGCAACTTAAATAACAATGTTTGTAGGTCGTCAGTAATAATTGTGATTTATATTTTTAGACGCCAAATACCTCAGTCCACCCGTGAACATGAAGTCTGAAAAGACTTTCAAACGTTGGGATCTAAAATCTAAAATAAACCGCGATAAAATCCGTTAAAAAGGAGTTTTATTTAAATTTCTCACAATTTATAACTTTAGTAAGAATTAAGATAATATCAACAGAATAGGTGAGGTTTAGGTAATATTTTACTATATTTTAACCTAGTTCTGTGTTGTTCCAGGCCACTAAAGCAGAGGCTCCCGCCATTTGCAACAGCTGTAATGCTGTCATACAAGGAAGGGTAAGCAGAAAACTCATTTATTCTAAATATAGTCTAAACTATGATTTCATTAAATTTAAACCAAAACAATAACATGTTTACATGTGGCTTACGAAATATGCCTGCTAAAATACAGTCCCGGATTTAGGTATCTACTATTTTTAAAACCGGGGCAAATAAAAAGCTAGGAGAAAAGTTTGAATTAAAATTCAATTTAGACTCTAGTGCGTGATGTTGTGTTTTTCAAATAGTTACAACGTTTTATGATTTTGATAAATCCATGTCCTGGTATATACTTCGTAAATTTAAAAGTTTTTTTTTAATTAATATGAGACATTATTATTACGTCGTCATAAAAATCGATACTCCCTCAGGCAGCACTAAATTTAAAAATACCAATAAAAAAATTGATGTTTGTATTTATTTCGTTTACAATCCCCTAAAAAGGCAAAATTTCTGTACAAGCTTGTTGTCACGTCGCACCTGACTGTCAGATGGTTCGATTATAGGTAATTAAATTTTTATATTGAAAGCTGAAGAGAGATAGATCTATGCTAAAATATGCCATGGGGATTCTAAAATTTCTAATTTAGATTTATGCATCCCTTTGGTAGTTAGTTACGAATTTTGCTATTCAAATTGAGTTTTAAACGAAAACAATAAAATAACTGGACTACAAGTTAACTGTAATCGATATATCACAACATCGATAAAAGTAACAAGTTCAATAACAATTTGTCGTTCACCTCCGATAGCGCAATATAATCGATAAAATACGATAAAGTACAACGATAATAATTAGCGTCATGGTTTAATTTGTACATAAGTACCTACTTTTTGTACATGGGCATGCAGATTAATTAAAAAAATTATTAAAATCCCCAATTCTTTAAACCGATTTTGTCCAAAAATATCTATATCTCTGTGTATTTAAGGTATAAAAAGATTACTGCTTAAACAAAACAGGTTATTTTACTGATACTGCCAGCATACCTACAGTTTAGTGTGACAGATTTTTGGAAAATAAATTGGGCCTTTATATTTACAAAACTCTGGTTCAATTCCTCAGAAGTAACCTAGAAGGTTTATTTACCCACGTACTGGTAGTAAAAGAAAAATTGTATTATATTCGGAGATGAACCTAGAGAATTGATGTTACGCTGTTTTTAGTTTTTCAAAGTCATTGATATAAATAGTGACACCACGTGCTTAGTGAGAGTTAAGCTTTAAAATAGACATGCCCGTTACACAATATTAGGTAAACACATAACAATAATGACGGAAGGTTGAAAATAATAAATTTTTGAGTATTTCTGTCAGTCTCATCATCTGCTTCTAAATAAATTAGACATAAGGACTTGCAATGCGTATTTCAAAACTGATTTTTTTTAACCAAAATAATCATGCGTTTTACCACACCTTTTTTGGTTACCGGGGTGAAATCCTTTAAGGATCCCCCCGCCCTAAGCCCATGCGGATACTCCATAACTAATCACCCGAACTAAAACCCCCAGGGTGTTCCTTCGCGAATCTTAGCCAGGGTGTCACGGAAACCACAAGTGCCACAACCACGACAAGCATTTCGCGTTTAACTACACCTAGATGAAACTAGGTACCCAGTAAATTTAGATAAGATACCGATTCACTCGTGACTTGAAGATAAATATATGAGGAATTTAGAAAGCTGTAGTTTCACATTATTTCTGTCCAGTAATTCAGGTAATGAAGTACCATTTCCATTATTCCAGTCATTAAAAGCCAAGATTTAAGTCGATACATTTACATTACAAGGCCAAACATCTCAACTATCTTATGAATTGAAGACAGGTTCCCAGCTAAGGGGCATCTGAACTGCTCATAAGACCGCTGGAGTTCATTCAAGAGACTTCATTGTAGCGATATCAGTAGTGTTTCCACTCTTCATCAAACAACATAGCTTGCTGGTCACAATCAAATAAACTAATACAAAATGTAATTTCTATCTTTTCAGATAGTAACAGCGTTGAACAAGAAATGGCATCCAGAACACTTCACGTGCCAGACATGCCGCAAGCCCATCGACGGCGCCAAGTTCCACCAGCACGACGGCCAGGTGCACTGCGTACCCTGCTTCACCGCACACCACAGCCCCCGCTGCCATGGCTGCGGCGAGCCCATCGTTGATGTAAGTAACACACCTCTTTCTAAAATCTATACTAATATTATGAAGCTGAAGAGTTTGTTTGTTTGAACGCGCTAATCTCAGGCAGTACTTGTCCGATTTGAAAAAATCTTTCACTGTGAGATAATCCATTTAATCAGGAAGGCTTTAGGCTACTCTTTGTCCCACAATTGGTTATAATATAAAATGTATGTCACGCGGGCGAAGCGGTGGCGGAAAGCTAGTAATAAATATAATACCATGGAACTTGGTCTATTTAATGGTTCGTTTGTGCTTAATCATGTGTTTGGATAGTGTATTTTTCTTTTTAAAATAGGGTTTGTGTTAAACCAAAACTTGCCCGATTTTAAGCAATGATGTGCTGTACAATAAAACGTGGTAATCCAGAATACTAGATGAGAAGGTGAGAGCGGAATAAGGCTTCGGTTGGAAGCTATAAAGATGAATCTATTCCAACCCAGGCTCTCAAATGAGACTAGATAGGCAGACTTACTAATGGTACACGGCTGTTTTGTGGTATAATCACCATCATCTTATTGGCACTTGGTTTGCATCACCCTGTGTCCGTGTGTGTAGTCTTAGATTAAAGGTACACTCCCACGGACCAACGGTGCCTAGGACTTTATTTATTTATATAAAAATTCCGTTATACAAATATTTTTCAAGCTACTAACATTGTGACTAATTCGATGTTCGGGATAACACAAGATTCGTAATTAGGTGACGTAAGGCGGTGTGCAAAACTAAACAAAAACTAAAAAAAAAACTCCACAATGTCAACGAACTCAGGTCGTTTTCTATGAGACAATTCTATTTTGGAGGTGCCAATGATTCCACTATTAAGTAATTTAAAATTTAGATTCCTACCTTGGGCCATATTTATATAATCGTAAAATATCGAAAAATCTTTCGGTATTATTCATAAAAAATTTAAAGACTCTTTTGTTACAATGGACTTTGTCTCTTTTTGACTAGTAAAAATGTCAAGATGACAGACAAAGACAAAATAGTTATAATCTTATTTTGGCTATAATGAGCTTATAAGACGTTTATTAATACGGAGGTTTATTTTTTGTATAAAATTGGTTTATTCAACCTACGACCGACACTAATCGCCAATCTATGCTCTCAACTTTGATACTTAGATAGTAGGTAGGTATGTCACTATCACCTAAATAGGTCAAGAGATCGAGCGCCCACAAAACAAACATATTTTTTTTGTAATAGTAAATATTATGAAGGCGTATTAATAGCTCATAAGGCCATATTAGATAAATCTGTAGGTATAATAAAATTTGATGATTCACTTATTTTATACTTATTTAATAGTGATTCATATTGATCAAGACAAAATTGCGATATTTTTCGTATCTAACTATTGACGTAGGTACCTACTATCCTTGTGTATTAAGTACATAACTAGCTTTTCATCCGAGCGAATGTAGTTTATGTGAAACATTACTTTTGTGCAGTAGAGTAAAAAGGGAGTACGGCCACAATTGTGAAATTTAAGCCGTTTGAGCCTAAATTAAAACCAAAAACAACCAAAAAAAATCTCTAGGTACCTAAACTAGCAGAATTGTGCTACATACCTACAACGCGGCTATTTAGCAATTTTGTCTCGCAGCTAATGCAGTTTTTTTTATAGATTTAGATTCACAACTTCAAGCTGCTTCTACATGTTCCTATATTAATTAGAATATTGAAATATATAGGTACAAGTAAACGTGGTTTATTTAGAGCCCCCATTTTTCGTCCTCGCTACGCCCCTGTACACCATTTAACCAATTAACGGAAATGAATTGCAACAAGTTGCTAGTGCGGCCGTTAACAAAACAATTAGATCTCGAACGATAAACAAAGTCAACTGGTAGGAATACTGACTCATCTAATAACATCGAATAATTGTAATCAGTGTCCGACCCTGAACTATCCGTTACACTTCACAAAAGTAAAAAAAAAAACACCTAAGAACTTGCTATGTGCGAGTCAAATACGATTGGTTAATTAAATCCTTAATAGTTAGTTAGTTAGGCTGTTTTCCACAACTCGACGTCCTGTAAGTGCGCCTATTTTGCGTGATTGTGCTGGCGACGCTATTGCCAGCCCAGCTCCAGGAGGAAACCTAGCAGACCCTTTATGTTGTCGACTGCTTCCTGGAGTGACCCCGGCGATACAAGGTGTTCCGCTCTGTATCTCGCCGCTTCTGGACAACAGATGACCACGTGGGTGGCTGTTTCTTCCTCCTCCATACATGCCCTGTACAAAGGGCTGTCTGTGACACCTATGGTGAAGAGATGTTTATTAACTAAGGCATGACCAGCTATAATCCTGGTGATTAGGCGAAACTGTGGCCTTGCTAGCCGTTTCAGCCTATACGCCAAACCTGCATTAATGCTGGGTAGTACGTCTTTATAGTTTGCCTAGTGTTAAGTGTTAAGTTCCTGCCAGTATTGTTGATCCGACATTTTAGTAATTTAAATTTATAAAATCCATATTTTATAAACTAGCTTACCAATTTTATGTCACTTTCATGACACTTCAAAATGTTGTAAACAAGTCACCTTCTTCCGTAAGAGTGTATCTCAACACGTTGTCCCCGGATAGTGCAAATCAGGTGACAAGATCACTGACCTGACAAAACTGCACTGCCATGTGGTGTTGCCGTGTCCCAAAGCGATGTCATGTGACACCATTTGAGAGGATGAGTCGGAAGTTTTGATTCTTTAAGGTTTCTAACCACATAGAGTCATATTCCACTGCCATCTTCTGACCGAAACTCATCCGTGATCACGAGTAAATAGTTCTATTGAGCTGGAGTGTAAAGTTTTAGTCCACCCCCCATATTTATAAACATCCTTTAAGCTCATTATACCTAAAATAGGTGTACAATTCGTTTGTCTTTGTTTGTCATCTAGACGTATATACTAATAAGAAAGAGACAGTCCATTTTAACTAAAGAGTCATATAAGATTTTTATGAATAACATTCTTGAAATAAAACTACTTTTTAACGGATTTTATCGCGGTTTATTTTAGATTTTAGATCCCGACGTTACAAAGTCTTTTCAGACTTTATGTTCACAGGTGGACTGAGGTACCTATTTGACGTCCAAAAATATTAATCACAATTATTACTGACTACCTTCAAACATTAATATTTAAGTTGCGTTCCGATTTAAGCAAACTGAAAAAAATATAAAATAAAATAAATATATATAATAGACAATAACAATCTTTGCTTAATATTAGGCAAACGTATTTTAGAATTAAAAACAATGTTTAAATTATTCTCATTTATAGGTAAATGAGCTACCTCAGTATATGTAAGTCTATAATTAGCTATAAACCACAAAAGAACTGATAATAGGTTTATTTAGTTCCAGCTCGGTAGCTAAAATTTATTTACAGATTCGATTCTATTATTAAACACGTTGAAAGGATTCCAATACTGTTAACACACGGTTGTAAACAAAGCTGTGATTATTTATTGCAGTTAAGGAGGACATTTACATTTAACATACACATATACACACAAATACATCAAGCTATATATTCCAGTACAACCTGGTCAGCGAGAGGTCTCTCGTGCGAAAATCTTATACAATGTGAGATAAGCTTATCTTAATATATATAATTCTTCTGTGAGTGTGTATGTCACTGAACTTCTCTCAAACGACTGGACCGATGATTTTGATGAAATTTTTTGTGTGTGTTCAAGGGGATCTGGGAATGGTTTAGATTCACAATTTTGCGCGGTACGAAGTTCGCTGGGGCAGCTAGTCTAATATATAAAATTCTCGTGTCACGGTGTGCGTAATCGAACTCCTCCGAAACGGCTCGACCGATTCCTATGAAATTTTTTATGCATATTCAGTAGGTCTGAGAATCGGCTACTATCTATTTTTCATACCCCTAAGTGATTTTTTTTTAAATAAATACGCGGTACGAAGTTCCCTGGCGCAGCTAGTATCTATAATATAAAAATGAATCGCAAAATGTGTTAGTAAGCGCATAACTCGAGAACGGCTGAACCGATTTCTCTAATTCTTTTTTTAGAATGTTCCTTGAAGTACGAGGATGGTTCTTACGAAGAGCAAACTAGTTTTGCTTCGACTTTCATTGTGCAAACTACCAAATTGTGGAATTCGCTGCTGGCATCTAGGTTTCCCGATAGCTATAATCTGGTGGTCTTCAAGTCACGAGTGAATCGGTATTTACTGGGTAAGCGCGTTCCATCGTAAACTACATCATTGCTTCACATCAGGCAAGTTGTGGTCAAGCGCAAGCCTATTTTAGATTTAAAAAAAAATTAATGTAACCAGCAGTAATAAACACGTGACCATTCACATGTCATTTCAATTTAATCAACTTCCACACAAATAAACACCCAAGATAATGAAGTATTTAAAGGCTGCGTGAATCACATCGGTCACGGTCTTCCGCGTACATATAAGGCTCGAACAGCGAAAGTACGTAGATTTGTCATCAACCCACCGACAAGGATTATCGTTCGTATGGTTATAAAGAAGATCGAATTTAAGGCAGGTGGAGTAACCGCTAATGACGATAATCTTTTAATAATGATGATTTTTAACAGCCAACACATTGTTATGGTAGTAAGATCTTTGATACACTTGTACTCAAAAAGTAGGCTATAAGTATTATGGGAATAAACACAGCTCGCATCGCTTAGAATTAATGTTTGTGACCCTTGATTCCTGGCTGGTGCTAGATGACTTAAACGCATTCGTGGTAGGCTTCAGTCTTGGCTAATCACTACCTGTCCCGATTTATGGCTTTATCAGCTGTAAACATGCACACTTAGGTATTCAGCATTTTATTCTTGTCACCTTCTCTTGGATTTTATTTAGCTGTGAATTCATTTTTATCCCGGTCATATTACAAACCCTCAATATTTTTCAACGTGCTATATAATTTATCATGACCCTTGAGCTTATTCGAGTATTGGAAACATTGTTAATCCCGTTTTATAAATATTTTGAACACTACACTTTGAACACTACATTTTTTTGATATGTCACATTAAAATTTTATCCCGGTTACATGGTCCCTTGAAATTTTTAGGTACACGTAGATATTACACGAAGATAAATTATTACACGCATACCAGCTAAATAATATGAAGGGGCCATGTTACTGGGATAAAACACGTATCATCGTCATCGTCAGCCTATTCTAGTCCACAGCTGGACATAGGCCTCTCCTTAAGTGCGCCACTGAGCACGATCCGCGGCTTTTCTCATCCAGTTTTGGCCGGCCGCCCTGCTGAGATCGTCACTCCACCTAGTCCGAGGGCGTCCTACGCTGCGTTTGCCAATTCATGGTCTCCACTCAAGAACTCGTTTACCCCAGTGTTTGTCAGTTCTGCGGCAGATAAGACCGGCCCATTACCACTTCAGCTTACTAATCCGTATAAAACACGTATAATTTAAAAAATCTTAAGTTGCGATTGAAAGGTATTTATTTGTGATGACTCAATTGAACATAACAATGGGTACCTTAAATCAATGGTTCGTTTCATTGTTACACCATGACATCATAATGAGGAACGGAATGATGTGTTTACGTAGGTACTCTTTAGGTTACCAGTATTTAAACTTACATATAATATTTTAACATATTTTAATGATAAAACTATAATGTTAAACAACAACATTTAATAAGGTCAAATCATGCATGGACCAACCTTGCGTTTGCTCAATTCACAAATAATTTTTCTACTTCTCCAATGGTAATCAGAGATGTCGATAAATTATTTGTAAAGTTTAGACTCCACGGTGCCAGCGTCTTTGTTTATTCAAAAATAGTTATATTTCCTACACTTTCCTAAATATTATGTTTATCTGTTACAGCGTGTGATCCAGGCTTTGGGAGTGTCGTGGCATGCTCATCACTTCGTCTGCGGAGGGTGCAGGAAAGAACTCGGTGGTGGCGGATTCATGGAACAGGTCAGTCTTATACTTAAGTGTTATACTTTGTGTCGAATGAGAAATTTAAAGATGAAACTATTTAGATAAAAGATTATTACGTTACGAGAGGTTAAAAGTGGTGGTAAAACTCTATGAGAACAAAAGTAAAAGTGCCTGGGACTAGTCAAACGAATAGTTTTCACTAAGCATTGTCGTAAATGATTTATTTTCTATTCAAAACGAAACGTACCAAAGTGATGTGGTAAACACAGCATTTTGAGATAATTGTGCATTTAATTAGTATCTTTGAGATTTCAAATTCGGTTTTAGACTCAGAAACTGATTTCCTACCTCCTGAAAGTTGACATTTAGGTATTTTTAGAATAGATTTAAGAATATAGAAGCGATCAGGTAGTTTTAAATAAATTTGTATCTGTTTTCAGGCTGGCAGGCCTTACTGCTCAGCGTGCTATGCTGATAAATTCGCGGCCCGCTGCAGGGGATGTGGCCAGCCCATCACTGACAAAGCCATTATCGCCCTCGATGCCAAGTGGCATCGTGACTGCTTCACTTGCATGGTAAATATTATATTAGCAATCATGACAGCTTTCGGTAACCAAAATAATGACTAGGATTTGACTCCAATTAGCTTCTTTACAATTTGCCATGTATAATGTTCTGTGGATTAAGTCCCGAAATCTTCGCTAATTGATTCATCAACGTTATGATACCTATATGCTATTACTGATGAATATTAGAATCACAAGCTAAGATTCATTAAGGTAAAATAAATTTACCAAGTTTGAAAACTTATAGACCGTTTAACTCGCGTATCGCCATCTGAGGTACAAACTATTAGAGATTAAAGAACTATTTAACCACAGATAAAAGTAATGTAAGACTATTCGTCATTAATATCCATATCGCTTGAATCATCATCACTGTCTGTGCAGCTTGAGGAGTCAGAATCTTGGCGACAGGCGATACGCGAGTTAAACGGTCTATCTATAGTTTGGCACTTGGGGATCCTTAGATCTGATTGCTTTTAAGTGATTCTAGTTCTTAGCTAACTCTTGCATGGTAATCGAAAAATGTAATTAATTTTTAAAATGGCTATGAAAATTTAGATGATGTTTTCTTATTTCAGAAATGCAGAAACCCCGTGACCGACTCCACCTTCTCCGTTATGGACAACAAGCCCCTTTGTGGCAAATGCGCTTAAATTAACAACATACATATTACTATTTAAATTCACACCATACAAAAAAGCCACAACTTGGAATATACTTAACATGAAATTTTATTAAGTCAAAGTCAAGAACACGGTTATAAAATTGCCATACAAAATGAACATTTAGAATTATACGTTTTATTATCAACGGATTAAGTATATTTTGTTTTTCCAATATGGAGTAAGTCATTATATTTTTAAAATTAAATATCATTGTCACAAATAAATTGTAAGTTAAGGTATTTATTAAATAATCTTATTGTCTTGGGCATTATATGAAGCCAGTTATTATTTTGTATATCGTAATAAATGTCATCAAAAAAGACATTACAACTGGAGTACCAGTAATTATCACAGAGGATAAAATTATTGCAGGTAAACTATATAGCTTTACAACTCCTCCTGTTAATTAGTTGTTTGAATTCGAGCAGAATTCAAGACAATTAAGGTGTCCATTGGTGATACAAAACCCAAGTCTTTTCACGCGTTGCTGTCGATCCTGCTTACTGACAGCAATGACCTTGTGGCGCTGGGTTTAGTCAGTTTTAAAAAGAGCAAAATACTACACATTCTGCTGCGAGATTATGTTGTTAACCTTTTAAATACAAATCTAATCCATTCGATCCAGATTGAAATGTATTTACAGAGGCCACCAGCAGTACAGGCAAGGCAAGAATTTTTTTCAGTGTTTCGTGATAATTACCTATGCTTTATAAGAAGATAAATATTAAAAGCGATACAGCAATCATATGACAGTATTTATAAGAAATAATGTTATTTATATTTAATAATAAAACATAAATATAAGCATTGATGTAATCGTTAGAATTATTTTAGATGGTTTAGCTGTTATCATCAATTTAACGAGAAATAGGAAATTGATACAAAATAATGACAAAAGGAATGGTGCCATAAAATTTCCGAGTATAGAACTAACATATTGATTACCAAGACCATTTATTCTGCCATTAAATGAAGCCATTAATGTTTATTTTATTCCTGCGTAGTTTTGGCTCACATAGTCGATAAATCATATATTTTTTAAACGCACAAATTATGGCAATGTTGTAAAAAATTATAAAAATCGTTGTAAATAGTCGTACGTATTTATAAAATGTGATGCTTCTAAAATTTACTATCTTATTCATATTTACTTACTTAAAGTAGAAGCTATAAATTATTTCATTTGTATTTACTTATTTAAATATCACGGTAATTTATTAAAAAAAAGTAAAATGGGCTAGCTAGATAGACACTATTTTACACTACCTACCTACACTTTTCCAATGATGGTTATTTTCCAATAAATTATTAAGTTTTCGGTTTTGATAACATTGGTCTTTTATTTATCTACCTCCAAACAGATCAAGCCAACCTTTATTATTAACCTGAAATCACTTTGATTTCAACTGGTTTCTAGTTGAAATAAAACTACTTTTTAACGGATTTTATCGCGGTTTATTTTAGATTTTAGATCTCGACGTTTTTTTTTACGTTTATTTCAATGTGTATGTTCGCGTAAATCTATGACAATAGTTTCTAGTTGACTGAAAACCGCAAGACAATTTAATACTATTCTGGGGCATGGCAATTAGGGCATTAAATGTTGAAAGAGTAGGTATTCTTTCAACATTTAATAATATGATAGAAGATCAGTGTCTAGCAATTATCATCATAATCGGAATTCTGCAGGTTTAATTCAATGAAGTCTAAAGCACTCAACTGAGTAAGACCCGCGGCAAGTCTCTACCAGTGTTTACCAGCTAACTAGGAAAGATCGTCACTCCACCTAGTTTGAGGATATCCTCTACGTTTGCCAATCTATAGTCACTCAAGAACTTGCTTAGACCAATGGTTCTGCGGCAAGTTTCTTGCAGTGGTATACTAACGGGTTTTTGACTTACCTTAACTTCTCGTACTTTCTCAGTGCACGTGCTTCTATCATCATATCGTCGAGGCGATTGTGTGCTCTCAGATTCTGTTCTACTGCTTTCTTCAGGTTTCTTCTCCGGTGCCTTATCTATGTCTAGGTCTTTCTTCATAGCGCATTGGATCTTGCATACTGGTGTCACTTCCACACTGAAAATAAATATGTTTTTCCAACTGCACCAGACAAAAATTTTACGTTTATCGAGTGTAATATGTGTTCTGTCTTTATCACGCTCTACAACCTAAATGGCTTGATGAATTTTAGCTTTAGAGGTATCCCTAGATTTAGTTTTATCGCGCCACACCTATTCACACATTTTTAACTTTCCTCGTGCGTAGTCGAAAAGAAACTGTCTTATCAAGTTTCTTGGGTCACAAACTCTCCATACCAAGTTTCAGATATGGCTGAGTATGGAACGGTTAAGCGTGAAAAGGTAACAGATGGAGTTAGATTCACATTTATAGTATTAAAGATGGAAATATGCCTGATGGTGTAGATATGCATGCGAGAAGTAACGTGTCTTTGAATATTATAATAGCTAACCATTCTATTGCACGAACCACACGCTTTCCCAAATTCAACAACCAATCTCAAATTTAAACTAACGAACACGGAATTTGAGTAGATTTGTGAAGGTTTGCAAGCGATTTTAGCCAAGTGCGTTTGTAGATTTTAAAGATTGTGGCTTTTGTGGATTGTGGAAGTGTCAAAGGTGAGGTTTCATCACAAGAATACTCACACATTATTATTGTCTTCAGGGTGGTCATTACCAGGTGGCTGCAACGCCGCCTCCGTTTTTATGGGGCTTAGTATTCGTTTCCTGGTTTTAGGGCTCTTCCTAGGACTCTTTCTAGCACTCTTTCTGGGACTTGTTGGACTACGTTTAGTCACTGGACTTATGGGTCGCAGCTTGGGTACTCCTACTGATGATTTCCTTAAAGTAATAAATCAACGGTTCTAGCAATAAGTTGGTTATAAGTTTCTTGTAAGGACTACGTGATGGCAGGCGGCGACCGTAGCGGATAGAAACTTTCAACACCAGAGGTATCATTTGTGCGTTGTGGTATCTTAAGATGTCAACAGGCATCGGTTACCTTGCTTACACAAATAAATACAACCAAAAGTCATTTTGTTTTGATTTGAATCGCTTCGGTCATATCATGTAACGTGTGGATCCACAACAAAGATACAAAGGGTCTTGTTTCCTGGGCCCGACTTTCGGGGCACTTTGGGAGGTTTCCGATATCTTACGAACTGGCACGTACCTCCGTTTTGGCGATGCCTTGTTCCCCTTTGGTCGGGTAGTACAGCGTGCGGCGGGTTGGAGCAGGTCGCGAGGGCGCGCGCGCGGAGTGCGACGCGATGTATCACCCGCTATTGATGCGGGACTGTTCTCGCGACTTATGTGACTTGATGCGCACTGAGTATTGTTTGAAGACGTCAGTGGATACGTAAGAGACAACGGTGTCAACTCATGACAGAAAAAGATCAAGAATCCAGCTACAGCACATAATTGGAACAATATTCATCATAAATATGATAAACCGTACGTACCGATGCAACGTTCTCCACTAAGGTCTGTATCTCAGTATCGTGAGAAGCATGTTTAGCAGGCTGCCGAGGTTTCCCAGCGTGAGGGTCCCGCATCAATGGGCGACGAGACCTAAAGGAAATAAAAAGACCTTTGTAAACTCCTACTACTAAGTGATTTGACGGGCCGGTGGCGTGGTCGGTCAGATACTAGCTTTTCACGCTGCAGGTCGTGGGTTCGATTCCCACCCGAGAGAAACATTTGTTTAAATATGTCTGTTTGTCTTGTGTCTGGGTGTAATTATCTATGTTTAAGTATAATATCTGGATGAACGAGCTTCGCTCGGTATTTTTTTTTAAATGACATTTTCTAAAAATGGAACTAAATAATTAATGAATAGATAATAATATTTTAAGTATCTTACCTCGGAGATTTTTTTTTAGCTTCATTTACATTTTCAACTTTATTTTGCTTCCCAGAATGTGGGGTACGTTTTGACTGACTAAAAAAAAATAAACAACTATGAAGTATCTAAATATTAACTTAATCGATGCGAAGAAATAATGCTAATCCTTTGAAAAATATTTCTGAGGTACTATGCGTTTCAAATAAGAATAGGACTGGACTCACGGCTAACTTCATACCAAAAACCAAGCAAAAGTAGCGCCAGCACAAAATATCAAACCACAGACAATAATTTTATTTTGAAATGTATGGAAAAGTGATTTATGTAAAAATTACTTAGGTATGTAGTTACAATGCAGCTAGCTACCTAAGTAAATTTACGCGTTAGGATACCACAAACTTGTACACAAATTCATATACACTGATAAAAACACAGGTTTTAACTTATACTTCCGATTTTTGACGTCGGAAGTTAATAAAATTTGTTCGTACCTAAATAGCCGACTCAAAATGTCTAATCTTACTAATACGATATATGCATTTTAAATTTTTTCTCGTCATTATATCGTACAAACATTTTTGCTCACTGTACTAAAAAATCCAGTCCAAGATGGCGGATTTCCAATCCTATTCTTATTTGAAACGCATAATAACATCCTACTTAAACAAAGGTGCGAGTTGTTTGCTGTCACGTAGGTTTTTACCTTAAATCACTTCACTGTTCACTTCAACCCTTTTTAGTGTCCCACTGCTGGGCACGGGTCTTCTCACAACCATCTTACGAGTTGAGAGAGTTTAGGCCTTTACACACGCTGACCAAATGCGGGTAGGTGGATGTAACATATCCTCGAATGATTAACTCTTAGAAATGCCGGTTTCTCACGACTTTTTCCTTCACCGATATTGAGCAGCGGTGATGAAACAATTCACACAAAGATGTGTGGGCACGACCGGGAATCGTATCCGGGACGTTATATATAAATGCAAGATGTCAAAGAAGGCGTTATATCTAAACAAAATTGACAGTTAAATTAAAATCTTTTCTTTTATCGTTATAGAACGGAGCAGTAAAACAATTCACTTGAAGATATTTATGTAGGCACGACCGGGCATCAAACCTGCACCCTATATCAGAGCCAAACTTATTAGAAGTATAAGAAGCAGATAGCTACTTTTTACAGTATAAAGAGAAACTATATAAATTTCTTATCTAAATATATAAAAGAAGAAACTGACTGACTGACTGGCTGACTGACTGACTGACATATCAACGCAGAGCCCAAACCGCTCGGTCTGGAGACTTCAAATTTGGCACATAGGTTCCTAACGGGGTCTAGGGGTGCACTAAGAAAGGATTTTTTAAAACTCACCCTTTAAGGGGGTGAAACGGGGTTCCAAAGTATGTGTATTATTTCTTTAAGTTTGTATGGAGAAACAAGATTAGTGAGATTAATTTCGCGGGCGAAGCCGCGGGCGGAAGGTAGTTAAAGAATATTATTGTAATTTAATTTAGTAGTAATCAAAATTGTATTATGATACCTTCAAACACAATTACTGACTAAGCTATATTTACTTTTCTTGATATTTTTATTTGACAGTGGTGATAGTGACAATTTAACATTGACATTTTAATTAAAATTTGTACTAGTACCAACAGAATTATAAATAAGTACATTACTGCTATTTGCACCAGGGGTGTTGCGAACATTCGCATCCGCATCCGCAAATGCGGAACTTCCGCATAGATTTGGACATCTGCGTCTGCATCCGCATTCGCATTAATCAATGCAGAAGTCCATGCGGATGCGAATATCATGCAAGTAGCGACAAGAAAGAAATTGGGCGGGCCCGGCGACTGCTATAATGCTCCTATTTTTAATTTCACTTACTAATATATGAACCAGTAGGTGTTTAATATAAAAATAGATACTTAAGTTTGATTTGATTACAATAAAAATGTTAATAATTAAGTTATCATTCTTAATTATTTACATAATATCTTAAAAATCCGCATCCGCGGATGTGAGCTTTCAAAACTCCGCATCTGCATTCGCATCCGCGGATGTGAAAAAATCAGCATCCGCAACATCCCTGATTTGCAAACCGCATGGTTATGATACTGTGTACATAAAACTAGCTCTGTAACAGCAGTTTTAAATAAATAATTTTGATTTGACTTGATTTGAATTTAGCGCTGAGCCACCACTGCTCATACTGTTATTAAGCTAATGTCGGTCGGCCATAACTGAAATACGATTAGGAAGAGATTCTTCAACATCTTACCTACGATCCTTAGATTTTGTGTGAGTTCGAAGGGTGTCCAAAGAATACATAGAAAGCTGGGCATCCATACTTGTGCCTGCAATGACAACGTTTCGCTTATCGTATAATTTCAAAACGAATGCCCTTCCCTTGTAAAATTTTACACAGAAGGTATTGCGAGGTACATGAACAGTTTGTAACATAATTTATTTTTGTAAAAACATGAGTGGAAATTTAAATGTGTGGGCTAAAACAGACCTTCATGTTTTGCCGAGAGTCGGCGTAAAAAAATCATGTTTTAGCACATGAAAGTCCTTAAAATAATATAAAACCATTTCAAACATATTACAGTAGGTATGTGATTGGATGTCAAAATCAAATTCAAATGACTACATTGTCAAATTGATGAGAGAAAGAGAGAATTGAGTGCATAAATTGTTCGTGTCTAGCTTTTATTTACATGATCTTTAGTTAAGAGGCTTTAACTGTTACATGTGTGATGCACGTGAAATTTCACTGTTAGTGAGTTCAATCTTAGTCAAATCTTTTTTCAATTTGACTTTAGTTCTTTTGCCCGCCGTGTTTTCTATTAAATTCACGGGTTAGGTGAGAGACGAGTTTTACAGAAAGTCAAAGTATTTCTAGGAAGTTGTTACACTATTTCTAATTCATACTAATCATTGGACTCTACAGTTCTATATCGGTTAGATGATACTATTATCGGCTTTATACTAGTGGTAATAGAACAGATATCACAATTAATTAACTTGAATGAACAAATAGTTAACGACTTACCAACTTTAGAACTCTTTCTAGAAGTTGACGCGATACTTTTCTTTTTAGTCTTGGTCTTGGGTTGCTTCTTTGGTGGCGACTGTAAAGGCTAACCCCTTTTTTCAAAAATAACTTATAACACACCTAAAACCTGGCTGTTTTAAGACTGTCTTTAGAAAATTATACTTTAGCGAGCCTTTAAATGTGTTATAAGTTTTATAAATAAGCTCTAAACTTACGAGTGTAAAAGAGGACTGGGTTTAGAACAAAGCAATATAATACAATATTGTTTGCGCCTGCACATTTAAATTAGATTCCCACCCGAGACAAACATTAGTGATGAACATTTGTGTTTGTGTCGAGTCTGGGTGTAAATATCTATCATAACTATTTATTTACAAAAGAAAAGTATTATATGTATAGTATATACCAGTTATCTGGTTTCCATAACACAAGCTCTGCTTAGCTTGGGACCAGATGACCGTGTGTGTTAATGTCCCAGAATATTTATTTTTATTTATTTTATAATATAATAATATTATCAATAATAATATATAGATAATATAATATAATTATATTATCTATTTATGTTTTATTATGTTACATATGAAAGTCATAACAAAACTTCGAAAAAAAATGTATGGAATTGAAATAAAACTAGGTACTTTTTAACGGATTTTATCGCGACTTATTTTAGATGTTATATCTCGACGTTTCTGTCGTAACTTATTAATCACAATTATTACAGACTACCTACAAACATAAGGCCTACATTATTTAAGGGACGTTCCGATTTAAGCAAACTTAGCTCACAGTGTCTTGAATTCTAAGTGGATTTTGCTTGGATTTTGGTACTATGCATGGAATTGACAGAAGATCTTTTTAATCTTTCGTTGTCTAGGGGCGCTTATTTAGCTTAGTTTTCGTGCTTAGTGGACATTATGTTTAAAATAAATGGTTTCTATTAATGAACTTACCCGTTTTTCAACGCTTTTGAGATATTCTTCGGATAACATTGAATATTCTGTGATGGCCTCTTCCAACTTACTGCATGTAGTCAACACGTCCTGTTAAAGAGTTAACAAATTTGTGGGTAGTTTAAGTTTTTCAGTGTGTCCTAAGAGCAGCGGTGGCGCAGCGGTACGAGCCTCGTCTTCGAAATATAAGGTTGCGAATAGAACCGATACCCAGTCATGCCCACACATCTTTGTGTGAATTGTTTCATCACCGCTGCTCAATATCGGTAAAGTAAAACATTGTGAGGAAACCGCCATGTCTTAGAAATAATCATTCGAGGACATGTGACATCCATCAACCCACACTTAACTAGCGTGTGTGGATTAAGGCCTAAATTCTCTCAACTCGTACGATAGTTGACAGAAGACCCGTGCCCAGCTGTGGGACGCTAAAAAGGGTTGAAGAAAAGAAGTCTGTGCGGGTAGACCTGCTTCTTTATAGAAATGGGGATATACCTACACCGATCGCTACCGGCACCGGCTTTGTCGGTGAGCTGAAAACCTGGACCATTATGTAGGTACTCTTAGTTTGTGAGTGCGATTAGAATTTGATTGGTAGTTATTTTAATATAGTGAGTGTATATTTACTGACGTCTGTGTACATGTCAGCAGCGTTCGCGAAGTCCTTGGGCACGGATAGCGCGCGGCAGAGCGCGGTGGCGTCGCGCATCGCCACCACCAGCGCGGACAGCGCGCCCGCCCCCTCACGCACCATGCGCGTCTGTTCCCATGACTTGTGGAATACCTGCGACACCATACCTCATCATCAACACCACCATCACTGTTATACGGTTTATACGGTTTGCCGAAAAACATTCATGAATTATTAGAAGACTCTCAGGCTAATTGGATAGGATTATCAGAAATAAATACAAAAATCATTGTCAACTGCTGGACATAGGTAATATGTCCTCGGATTCTCATCCAGCTACTGCCAAAGATCTTTCGGAAATCGTAACTCCACCTAGTTCTAGAACGTCCTAAACTGGCGAGCATAGTGCACTAGCTAAATACGGTCTCCAGTAAACTACTCTCTTGATCGGGTATGACCAACTACTGCCATTTCATCTTGCTAATCCCTAAGCCCTTTACGTCCAGCTCCGTCCAATCGTTGTGGCATAGTTCAATAAAGAACATCGTTTGATTCATTTCATCAATGGATGTGTAAGTAATCTAAGAAATCCATCTCATCAACAAGCACGTATGTTTAAAAAGTAGGAGCCCTTAAAACATATGGAGCTGAACTCTGTACGTCAGAGTTCGACTGGTCCATAAATTCAAAGTCAGCGAATTATGGAAAGAGCGTCAGTCCATCTAAAATATCAAACACACAATAGTTAAACTCAATCCTTCAGCATAACAATGGTAAATTCAGACTCACCTGCAGCGACTGCAATATATTCTGATGAAGCGATACTATTCTGATCATCTGCGCTTGGAACTGCGTGTGCTTCGCAAATGGTAGTGACAGGTTGTTGTTGCGTTTCACATCGTACATCTGAATCGGGGGATACCCACGAATGATTTGTTAACCTCGAAGATTTGCCATATTGTTTCCATACAGAAGAGGTATGCTACTGCCTAACAGTTTGGGGAAATACCGAAGGTTTACAGCATTTTCATCTATGACGATTTTCCGTTGTTTTAGTGCAGCAGTAGGTACCTAATTCCCTTCATGCTTTGCCTCTTTAAGCCACGTAAATAATGTTTTCTTAAATAAGAGAGAAAAGCGAGGAATACCAATTTGTCTAGATTTCATTATCCGAGAATATTTTGGACCGGCAAAAACTCGACCAATTAATTCCGTGAATTTTGGCTTCAGATATTCCAGAGATAAATTACCTGTCTGGTGATCTGATACATGTAAATTCTGTTAAATCTGGAGCAGAATTCGGCGGATCGCTTGATAATGCGCGGAACCTCTTCAGGATCTGTTAGCAAAATCTCACGTCGGTCCAGGGAATTACTGCAGTAAAGAAAATCAACTAGGTATGAGTGGCTCCTGTAACTACAATTTTAAAGAAAATATTGGTATTATATCCAGTACTTACATCATTGTCAGCATTTCTTCAATAATGGCTTGCCTGAGATCCTTTACTTTGGCACAGTAGATGCTGCTCTCAATTACATTTGTCACGTATTCTGTCGATTTAGCTAAAAACGAAGTATGAAACTGGGATAAAAAAAACAGTGTATAACGGCTCTTTACAAAACATCTGTCACTTTCATCCAGTGGTAGTTTTTCAGCAATTCCAGAGGTTCATGATACTAATTCTGGCACAAGTTAAAAGGGCCATTGGGTAAAAATTATTATAGTAAGTAGCAACTGATACATGGCCGGTGTGCGATGGAAAGCAATAAGGCCTCCTATAGCATGCACCTAGAGCTGGTGAAGAATCATGACTGGAATTAATGACCTACACTCAGACTACAATAGTAAAAAGAAAAAAACCACAGATACTTTTAGTTGGGCTCGATGTATTGGAAGTCTTATCATCGCTGAACAGTTGGTTTTGTTCTTCTGACACATTATTCTGAGTATCATCAGCTGGTTTCTCTCTCACAGTGTCCAAACTGCCCAAGGAATCGTTCAATCGTTCCGGACCTAGCAATTTTTATACAGAAATTAATATTCTTTCAGTTGTTTACGGAATTTACAGTTCACTTTAAACGTATTGTATCAAGAATTTGAACTACGTGAACTAGTTGTTTTGAGCTAAGAAAGTTTAGGCCTACCCACGCTAGCAAAATTTTAATGGATTTTGTGGTTACCTACAGAGTTTCAATATCCTATGAATCTTTGAAATAATGTTAATACATTTTTGACATATTTAGTATCTATAGAGATCATGTCCAATACTTATAGCTAGTAACGAAATCTACAAATACACAGAACATTGAAACCGGCCTTAATTAATAGTGAAATATGAAATTATTTGATGCAAATGAATGCTGTTTCTTACTACATTCTTGATCATCATTGTCATCATCCTTATCATCGAAGATCTGGAACATATCATCAGAGTCCACCACATCAGCGAACGTCACTACACACGTGTGTTGGTTGTCATCATTTGGACTATCTTCATTGCCTTGTTCTTCCTGGGCATCTGAAGTCGACTCGTGGACAAGCTACAATGGAAAATAATGACGAACGTCTACAAAGTACTTAGTGTAAATTGCCGCGTCATCATAAACTAGTAATTTACATGTTATGCTTTAGTAAAACTTATGAAGCCCATGCTCATCTTCTTTTATGTGCTTATTTATTCAATTAATAATCATCCGTTCGCGCCTTCAGCAGTTTAAAGGTCATAATAATAATTATTGTATTGTAGTGTACAAGTATTGTATTGTAGTACCTACTTACATATTAGCCATTTTAAATTATGATTCATGGTATTTATCGTATGTCAAATTCTACCATCGAAACAGCAGTTTTTGTGTATAAGAGTAATTTCACATCCATTCCATCCATCGTCACAAACTTTCGTACCTTTTATCTAAGATTAGTTTAGTCACTCACTTTTGCTGTTTCCTTCTGGTTAACTTCATCTTGAATCCTTTGGAGCTCTACTTCCATTAGCTCTTTAAGACAAGACTGCGGCACTTGATCCAGAAATTGGTAAGGATCATCTAAAAAGGGTAAATTAAAATTAAAATAATAATAATGTAATGGGACATTAATTAATACACACGGCTATCTAATCCCAAACTAAGCTGAGCTTGTACTATGGAAACCAGATAACTGGTAATATAATACTACTGAAAATACTTTTCTTTTGTAAATACACACTTAAATATAGATAACTAGCGGCCCGCCCCAGCTTCGCCCGGGTAGCTTCAGGCCACTCAACAATTTACAAAAAATGTGTTAAATAAAGAACCGCTCAACCGAATTTGTGCAAACTTCACATAAACCATCTACTAAATAGTCCGAACAATGCCTAAACATTTGGTATGAATAGGTAAGCCCGTTTTTGAGTTATAAAATTACAATGAAAAGTGGCATTGATTTTTATATATAAAGATTACACCCAACTCAAGACAAATAGAAATGTTCATCACACAAATGTCTGAATTGGGTGGGAATCGTATTAAGTATCTTACAGACCACGCCACCGGCCGCCAATGGCAATCGGTAGGCAGGAGGCTTATGTTTAGCAAAGGACTACAATAGACCTTTGATGATGACGTTGATTGAAAAATAAATGTTACCCTCAGACACAGTATTAACAACATCCTTTTCCTTCAGAAACTCCTCCCATATTTTTTGCTCCCGTTGCTTCATTCGCTCTCTTCTGGTAGTTTTCCAAGTCCTTTCTAGTTCATCTCCCTCTATATACTGCAAAATTGTTAACCTTTTAACCGCTACGCCATAACGGCATCTCCGTGCTCTGTACGCCAAGCCCGAAGAAAGTCAGTTCTCAGATGTACCAATAAAACACGTAAAAGTAATGATATATCTCATTTGTTTATTTTGTATGTTTCTATGACCTGTTTCTTGTCGGATATAAAAGTCATTGGCGTACAGGGCACGCGTACCCTTGTCGACTATAACCGTCATTGGCGTTCAAAAGGTTACTACTAAGTTGTTTATCGTAGCGTAACACACTTACAGCACCAGAAGAAGACAACGACGGGTATTGGCTAACTTAATCACACCAAAGAAGACAACCAAAAGTTAGTTTTAAGTTATTACGAGAGAATACACAGAGGTGTATTCTCTGTGGTAGAGAACCTCTTCAGACGGTCTGCCCATTGAGCGAAAAGAAATCGTTGTCCCCTACATTTTATAACAATCGATTCGAAGAAGAGATTCGTATTTTATTTCACGTGAAAAGCACGGAGGTAACCTAACCCGTAGTTGCACTGCACAAGAAAACATGTTGCAAGCACTATCTATCTCTATCGTTTAGAGATGAGTAGAAAGAGATAAGACTATGCTTGTGTCATGTTTTGTTGTGCAGTAAAAACGCCTAGTAAAGTGCGGAATCTTTGCAATTAGTTCACTGTTCTCTGCCTAGATGTCGCTGATACCAATAAAACACAAAAACTATTCACAAAAGAACAAAATTTGGAATAGAAATTAAACTAAAACTACTTCTGTTTAACATAATCATTACCAACTAATATTACAAATGTGAAAGTAACTCTGTCTTTCGCGTTTTCATGCCAAAATTACTGAACCGATTTGGATGAAATTTGGCATGGGCAAAGAATAGTAAGATTTTATCCCACTGCGCAAACTGAGGTTAATGGTAACTGAATAAACTGAGGTAATAGCGCGGTAACCGAAATAAGCGCACCTGGAACTGCGTTCCGAATGCTGATGATATATTGGAATAATAATAATAATATAGTGGGAAATTAACACACATGGTCATCTAATCCCCAAACTAAGCAGATCTTTTACTATGGAAACCAGATAACTGGTAATATACTACATAAAATACTTTTCTTTTGTAAATACATACATTAATACATATCGATAATTACATCCAGACACGAGACAAACAGACATATTTAAACGAATGTTAATCTCGGGTGGGAATCGAAGCTACGATCTGCGGCTTATCACCTTTGATAAAGAAAAATAAGTAGGTATCTAACTAGATAAAGAACGGTAGGCAAAAATTACTTATTGAAAATTAATTGATATGATTTTTATTAGATAGGTAAATGTGAGAGTAAAACGGATAAACCAACCTGTAGGTCCGTCATTTCAACCTTACTATCGGACATAAAAGAAAACCCTCGTATACACTCCATACTACCTTTGTACAGTTAAAATCCACAATAAAAATTCAAAGTATAACCACAAAAATATCTAAACCGAAAGCTATTTCAATCTGGCTTCTATTCACAGACTACTAAGAGAACCTAGCGCTTCTATTAAATAAAATCTTTTTAAAATTACATACACCTACCAGTTTGACGGAACATAGACTTATGCTCTAAGTATAGTCTGTGGAATCCACAGACTAGGTACTTAGAGACCTAGACCTTAAAGAATTATGACTTAGACTTATTTCATCAATCCAGTCTCTGTAGACACCATAGATTAGACTATTTCTATGGTGAACACCATATATTCTAACGGCCTTATCCATAAAAAGTTATAAGACTCAAGTTAAAATGGACTTTGTCTCTTTCTTACTAGTAAAAAATATCAAGACATGTTAAAACAACCAGAGACAAAGTGTGGGTTAGGTATCAAAACGTTTTGGAAGTGGTCTACTTAAAAAAAAACAAATTGTGCAACTTTTAATAAAGCAGTTTGTAAGATTCTATATTTAAGGTACCTACGTACTTACATTTGAAATAATAAACACCATAATTATCACTAGGAATTAATAAAATACTTCAGTTTAATTAAAGAGGTTTTAAACTTTTAAACGCTAGGAAAATAGACAACACTAGTGACATCAATTACGCTACACGCGCCCTCTATAATGTTCGAATTTTGTAAAATCAATTTTAATTCGTATTAATAATGTCGATTTTTGGTTGTTTATTTTTTTAAATACGTCATTATTTAAAGAATGTCACGCTTGAAAACCCCGTTGCTAGGCAACGCTGTTCAAACATAAACTAAAAATAATGTTTGTTGTCAAGCAATAAAGAGAAATTTTACAAAGGTTTTCGGGAACACAGTTTACGACCCGTATCAAAAATTGAAACATGTTCAAATTCTATTGTAGGCACACACACTACACTACTACAATTTGTGCTATTCTTTTTTCAAAATGAAATTAATTCTAACCTCTTTCACTTACAACTATGATAATTAAAGTTAGTGCATGTTAGTGTAAAATTATTTTAATAACCAGTGCAATCCATCATGCTACTTACTACGCGGCCATTGCCGGGGATGGGGGCGCCACCGGTACCGTCGCTGCAAGATACCCGCCATTTTCCGCAATGGAGCAGAACAGCGATACTGACTTTAGCACCGGCTGATGAAGATGTGGTTACTGAGGTATAGTTTACGAATCGGTACAATATTTAAGCGCGTACCATCGTAGACCGCATCATTGCTTAATATGCAAATCGTGGTCTAGAGAAAGCTTATTTTGGAATATAATTATATAATTATGAATAGGTAGGTACAAAAAAAATTGTAATTGAGGTGTAAGCAGAGGTAAATAAAACAGGCCGCTACTCTCTAATCCAGCGGGTACCATTCACTGGTAAGTATCCCTAGTGTTATATATTATCTGTGCCACTAACCTTGCTGGTTCTGAGGGCGTCCCCAGTTCTTACTAGACACGGTTACCATAGGTAATTACTTAAATAAATTGAGAAAAAGAAAGATATTATGGCACTAGAACACAGCGCGCGGTACCTCTAAAATGAGTCCAACGGACTCACCGACACTCAGTCACACGCGGACAATCGAACAGACAACGCATGTTGACACAGCTCATTAATATTAGGTTTTGTGCGTAAAAACAAATCAAAATGCCTTCTTGTGTGTTTAATAAAAGTCATAATCACATAGGCAACAAAATTAAGACAGACTGGATTATTATCACGCGGAAGTACAGCCAAAAATCTTAGTTTCATAGAAATCATTACTTAGATTGTTGTTTGCTACGCCACGTTTGTGAGAGTGAGATAGGTAATGCAAAACAGACGTGAAAGATAAAGGCAACGCACACGCTTCGCCCGTCATAGTATTTCGCGGGTATTTCGCTACCGCAATGTCATTCATTCAACAGCATGGCTATCGTGATTTCGCTTGCACGGGCCCTGTCTCTGTCATTTTCTATCGTTCACTGTAAATATCTAATTGTGATCACAGATGTGTGTTTCTCGTTGCATTTAGTTGTGCACGGATACCCAGGTTTAGTGATTGCGTTGTTGGAGCGTAGCGTATCTTCCTTTTCTTGATTTATCAAAGGGTATTATTTATTATTTTAGCTGTGTCAGTCACCTTGCAGAGATCGTCACTCCATCTAGTCAGAGGGCGTGCTACACTTCGTTTGTCATTCCATGGTCTCTACTCAAGAATTTTTGGACCATAGCGATTATTAGCTCTATCTAAGCGTTCGCACTGCACTACATAACACTATACAAGCGTAGTCTTTTCTCTTTCTACTCATCTCTAGGCGATAGAGATAGATTGTGCATGCAACATGTTTTCTTGTGCATATTTCGTCAGTGGAAACTAGGGGTAGCTGCCCCCTCTGTTTTGATAGCTTGTTACCTTAAATTTGGAGTCTCTGTACCCAGCAGTTTGGGCTGTCCGGTGATATACCAGTCAGTCAGTTTCTTCATAAAATATTTAAATGGAGTCGGTCCATTTTCATCAAATTTGTAGGTAATACCTCTAAAATTTACCTTTAATATATCGTCTATGAGCAACGTTGGCGCAGCGGTACGAGCCTCGCCTTTGAAATATCAGGTCGCGGCTTCGAACCCCGGTCGCGCCCATCTCTCATCTTTGTGGGAATTGGTTCATCGCCGCTTCTCAATATCAGTGAATAAAAACGTCGTGAGGAAACCGGCATGTCTAAAAACTAATCATTCGAGGACATGTGTCATCCGCCAACCCGCCAGTCTCAACTTGTAAGATAGTTGAGTAGAAGACCCGTAGTTGAAGTGATATGGTCTAAAACAAAATGTTATTTTAAGTAACTCTGTTATTTTGAAAAGGGCAACCCTTATGCTATTACGTAAGGGTCATTGGATGCCCTTTTCGTGCCTAAATGTTGTGTAGTACTATCTACTTACCTATTAATAACTTAGGAGTTTGATTAGCTGAAGACAGGCATTTAATCTTGAACCGATAATTTTTTTAGATACTAGCTTTCCGACAGCGGCTTCGCCCGCGTTATCGCGCCAAAACATTACCTTCTTTTTGCGCAGTCGGATAAAATCTATCTTAAGTTCTTTCTTGGGTCTCAAACTACATCCATACCCAATTTCATCCAAATCGGTTTAGTAGTTTAGGCGTGAAAGCGTAACAGACAGACATAGTTACTTTCGCATTTATAATATTAGTAGGGATGCGTAATTTACGGTACCGAGCGAGCTACGACCACAGCTTCTTTGTAGGCATAAGGGACCTAGTTTCTTGCGTTATAATTTTATTATTAAACTGTAAAGTATTTCAGAAATTATTTTTTTTTTTACAAATATTTAGACAGTTGCTTGCTCTACAAAATATTCCCTGAAGATGCTTTTTAATCCATTAACAAAGATTGGGTTGTGTAACTTTGACTTGTGTATCAAATGGGCAAATTTTGTTACGGTTTTTTAATTTAATAATAATAATATTTAATATAAAATAATATTTTAGGACACTAGCACACACGGTCATCTAATACCAAACTAAGCGGAGCTTGTGTCATGAAAACCAGAAAAAAATTGAATTTAAAAGCTGAAGTAAGTAATAAAGATGGCGCTGAGCTAGATTGAAAAAATTGAGTTATGTATTCAACATAAGTCTATGTACTTAGCAGTGGCGAAAAGTCCATACAAGCCGATTACCATCGACTTCTCTTTAGGAATTGGTCAATATCATACGTACTTAAAAATATATTAAGTTACGCCTGAAAGTTTTAAATTGCAACAAAAATAAGTATAGCATCAAGTGTAAGAATGATCGGTGACGGTATTGAAGAGATACTATTTTCCTAAGTAAGAACTTTTTTGCTAAGGCTTCCCTTTTTCAAACTTCCACCCTCCGCGACTGGTACTCAGTAAGGGTACGGGCCATTTGCCGGATAATTTTTGGGACCAAGACACACTGACACTGCAGAATACCTACTTCATAATAATTAACTTTCTTTTTTTGACTTATTTCATGTAAAATTAAAATTCTCAAAGTAATATAAAAACACGGACAAAGTCGCAGTTTTAGTTTAGTAAACTAGTAAGTGCATTGCATGTCCATATCCATAGTCATTAAATTAATAACAGAAGTAAAAGCGATACCTGCTGATTGGACCTATCTTGATTAATATAGTTTTAATGCGATGTCATAATAATTCACACTTTTTTTTATTGATAATAAAATTATGCACAGCAATATTCTTCAGTAGGTAGGCAATGCCCGTAGTTATTTAAGAGCTCGGCAACGCTGGATGCTTCTGGTGTTACAAGCGTCCATAGGCTGCGTTGATCGCTTACTTATAAAGCCGAACGTATGCTTGTATAACAACTTGGTGGCGTACAAAACTTCATAAACACAAAATCAGTTATTCTCATGGAATACAGGTTACATGAAGGTGACAGTTAGATGAATAAATAGTACTGTGGGGGTGGATCTGGTGGTAGTGACCATCCAGTGTAAAGGGATGATCTTCCGGCTGGGCGAGGTGTGATGCCCGGCGACCGTGGTGCTCCTCGTGGTGTTAACTGATTTTTAATTAAGTAGGTAATCCGTAAAAGAGTCTCCCTTATTTGTTCACCAACAATTTGTATCTCTGTAATAAACAGATAGGGTATTGTCTTAGATTTACGCGAATATCACACATTGAAATAAAACTACGTTTCATAGTCTTTTCAGACTTCATGTTCCACCCGTGAACATGAAGTCTGAAAAAACTATGAAACGTCGGGATTTAAAATATTAAATCAACCGCGATAAAATCCGTTAGAAAGTAGTTTTATTTCAAACAGTTAAAGGTTCTATGAGAAAAATGTAGAGAATTTATATACTTACCTTTGTTTCTCTACATCTTTTCATTAGGTCGAAAACGATAAAACTTACCATATTTTAGCTTATTTACGTCAGTAATATTATTATTAGTATTACAAATACAATACCATGATAATACGTAAAAAGAAAGTGGTTTTGTTAGACAATGTAATTTATTACAGAGCGTCATGTTGAGCCAACTAGGTAATTAAATTACAGTCCTATGTTTTTGAAAGCGTGCAACGACTTTCTACTGCATAAAACATTTGTTTTGCTGAATTATTCTTATTAATGACAACCTTCCACCCGCGGCTTCGTCCACGAAATTGATCTCACTAATCTTGTTTCTCCATACAAACTTTGGAACCCCGTTTCACCCCCTTAAAGGGTGAGTTTTGAAAAATCCTTTCTTAGTGCACCCCTAGACCCCATAAGAAACTTATGTGCTAAATTTGGAGTCTCCAGACCCAGCGGTTTGGGCTCTGCGTTGATATGTCAGTCAGTCAGTTTCTTCTTTTATATATTTAGAAGAAGAAGAAGATAGTATTGATATTTAGCATTAGCTTATAGCTAGACGGGCCGTATATACTTGCTTTTCGATTCGATTCCCACCCAAGTCAGACATTTGTGTGATGAACATGTCTATTTGTCTTGAGTCTGGGTGTAATTATTTAAATTTAAGTATGCATTTACAAAAGAAAAGTATTATATGTAGTAAATTACCAGTTATCTGGTTTTTATAGTACAAGCTCTGCTTAGTTTTGGATCAGATGACCGTGTGTGTTAATGTACCCCTATATTATTATTATTAATCCCGCTACTGATACTCCTGTAAGCCAGAATCATCAGCGGCGCCATAAGAGACTCGGGATTTGAACCCGGCCAAGCCCCGGGACACCTAAACTGTCTTGGATCCCGCATAAAGGAGTTGGAAAGTTAGATAGTCCACTTTCCAAACTTTGAATATCGATTTATTTCCATGACACGCAAACCGATGGGATTTTTATCCAGAAATACTTTTGATTTCACTAGGACGAAGCTACGGCTTCGAGCTAGATAATTAGAATAGCAAGTGTCAGCAGTGATTATTCTGATTCCCGTGACACCATAAGCCATCTGGACAGTTGGCACCGGGCCACAGTGACAGTACCATGACTCAGCTCAGCACAGAGCGCGTCGGCGCGATCGATACACACTGCACCCCGCCCCTCCCGCACCTGCCGGCACATAGCACCCACCGTCCGAACAAAAACACGCGAATACACCACAAAATACTATGAAAACCCATTAAAATACTATGATAACAGTGTAAACAGTAAACATAATGTACTTAGTGCTTTTAAAAGTCAATTCGTAGATTAGTTCAAGGTCGGTTTAATGACCTGTTTAGCTACTACCTCATCATAACCGCTAAGGTAGTGTTGGAACGCGGTTGTTTTCTTTGTGTGATTCTATTTAGAATTATTACGTGTGAAGGCCGTGTACAAATGTTGAGTGGTCACGAAAGAATACGCTGGACAACAAATATTAAACTGTTGCCCTGATCTAGTGCTGGACCGCTAAAGTATGGCTTCTAAAGTCCTTGTTCCTACAGCTCCTTTCGCCAAATTACAAGTAAGTACTAAATGCATTAAATTTTCTACTGGTTATAAGTTATAAGTCAGTTACTGAACACAACTTTAGCGCTTATTAATAACACAGACCATTTACTTCTTTTTTATTGTGTAAATGGCTTACGCTTGATCACAATTAGCCTGTTGGCAAGCGATGATGTGGTCTACAATGGGACGTGTTTATCCAGTAAATACCGATTCACTTGTGACTTCAGATAGACAACAGTTACTATCTACTGTTTATTAAACCGAAATCGAAAAGGAGATTATCTATAAGAATGTGATTCTTTATGTTGTTTGAGGTTAGGGAGTAGGTAACTCCCTAATTTAGGAAAGGACGCCTCGTATTTTGTGTTTTAAAGGGGATAAGTTAATAATAAAGTAATAAATATTAAATTGTTACGCAAATAATAATAATAATAATGTTTATTTCTATCCCGCAAAAGTTTAGACAATATCATAAAATTTTGCTTTGAACATTTTCCACAAATACAAGTCTTACATTCATCTGAGGGAGTCAGTAGCCCTAACTAGAATACCCTGTGCGATAGACTCCTGGCCCTAGCTCTCAGAATAATTTTGTAGGTACTTGATAAGGGAAGACACTAACGTCCACGACAAAGGGAATCCTAGTGATGGAGGCCAGTGCACTAAATCGTAATACCTATTGTTATCTTTTGTATATTTGGCAATGAATTTTTCATTATCATTATAAGTATTTTCATTTTAATTTGAAGTAGATTTTTAATAACTGAACTGATAAATTATAACTATATTCTTTTAATTTTATTTTAATTGTAAATGTGACATAATAACTAAAATTGGAATTGGTATTTATTTTTTAATTAACTTAAAAATTGTTATTATAATATAAAATTGAATTTAATATGTTTTTAAATGTTGTCAGCGTTTCATAAATAATTTGTAAAATACATAAAATAAATTAATTTAAAAATTAAATACATAATTTAAAGATATATTTATTGACGGGCCGGTGGCGTGGTCGGTAAGATACTTGCTTTTCACGCCGCAGGTCGTGGGTTCGATTCCCACCCGAGACAAACATTAGTGATGAACATTTGTGTTTGTGTCGAGTCTGGGTGTAAATATCTATTATAAGTATATATATTTACAAAAGAAAAGTATTATATGTATAGTATATACCAGTTATCTGGTTTCCATAACACAAGCTCTGCTTAGCTTGGGACCAGATGACCGTGTGTGTTAATGTCCCAGAAATATTTATTTATTTTATTTATTTATTTATTTGTGTTTGTGTCGAGTCTGGGTGTAAATATCTATTATTAGTATATATTTACAAAAAAAAAGTATTATATGTATAGTATATACCAGTTATCTGGTTTCCATAACACAAGCTCTGCTTAGCTTGGGACCAGATAACCGTGTGTGTTGATGTCCCAGAATATATCTTAATATATATATTTCTTGTGTGCGTGTGTATGTGACTGAACTCCTCCTAAACGACTGGACCGATTTTTATGAAATTTTTTGTGTGTGTTCAAGTGGATCTGGGAATGGTTTAGATTCACAATTTTGCGCGGTACGAAGTTCGCTGGGGCAGCTAGTATATATAAATTTTTTATATTAATTCAGACACAAGACACAATGTATATTATGCACAGTTAGAGGTCCATGGCATAGATATAGGATAATTATCTAAGGTCTAAATTAATTGAAGGCTTTCCTCAACAAAATCGTGATGCGGTTACAAATAGAAAATCATCCTAATCTAATCTCGCACTACTATCTCCAATAGTTCTTCGTTAATTGTTCTCAGCTAATTACTTTTAGATACAAACTCTGTTAATAATTACGTGTAGAATTTAATTAGCAATATTTTTTCATAATTAACATCTTGATTTATTAAATAACCTTCGCATTTTGATGCATTTAAATCCTACATAAACTTGTTTTTGAGTTTTATGCAGTATCTTCAAAACCGCAATGTTTTTAGTCACTAATTAGTTAGTTAGGTACTTCATTAATTATCTACATCTTATGTTCCTAGTTTTGTTCTTCGTCTTCTTTCGTTCTTCTTCTAAGTAGAACATAAGGGATTTTTAGATTTAATTAAGAGGCAGCTATAATTTCAAAATCAAAAGCACGACCACAGTGCACCTTAAACTATTTTTTTTACAGGTTTGGCTAATTATAATATTAACGTGTTACAATTTAGCGTACTTTAAGTAGGTAGTAAATAACGTAACATTTTGCTTTTTTTTAAACAAACCAAACCCTATTTAAGACAAATCTAATGATAGGTAGGTTACGTTAGGTAAGGTTAGGTAAGTTAGGTTACGTGGTAATAAAGAGTAAAGAAAGACATGTCAATATACATGACATAGAAATTTACAAAAATACTTAGATAGA
Source organism: Meganola albula (assembly GCA_936450015.1). Taxonomy (NCBI): domain Eukaryota; kingdom Metazoa; phylum Arthropoda; class Insecta; order Lepidoptera; family Nolidae; genus Meganola; species Meganola albula. The sequence continues at coordinate 870,948 of OW388155.1, read as the reverse complement.
TAGCAGTGGCGAAGGGTGGAAGTCTGGAAAAGGGAAGCCGGAGCAAAAAAAAACTTTTTTTCTTTTTTAAAATATCACTTTAGTAGTACCGTCACCAATCGTTCTTACACTTGATACTTAGTTTTGTAGCTATTTAAAACTTGTAGGCGTTACATAATATATTATTATGTACGTGTGATTTAGACCATTTCTAGGGAAGCCGATGGGAATCGGCTTGTATGGACTCTTCGCCACTGGTAGATAGATACATACTTAAGTGTGAAAAACATAACACTCCCTAGACAGTTATAAAAAGTTACCGTGAATGTTTGTTTCTTTACTAACTCAAACCTTGCAATCGTTTTTTATAATTTTCAAAGTAGTAATAAGGAAGATTAGGTATACCTACAAACCTATAGGTAGGTAACCTACTTAAATCACACTCGTACAAAGCTGAGATGTGAGTCGCGAAACCTACAACAACACAGGTAATTATCATAGAATCCAAAATCGCGTGTTATTGAAACAAAGAGCTGCATGACTCATGACTGGTCATTGACTCCTTAGCAAAAGTAATTCAGTGTTGAGGGTGGGCTTTTCCGAAGTATGGGAAATCGTTAACAACACAGGTGAAACCATTTTGACGTGACAACGTCTTAAATTAGGTTGCGGCTGGGAGGCACTTATGAAAAAGTGTAACGCTCGGTAACGTTACGATGAGTCACCGAACGAGAGAGAGGCCCGCCGAATGCCTTGCGTCTCTCTCCCACTCAACTATGTTTCATCCTTCTTCCTACTATACGAATGAATATTCACATTAAAATTATTTTACCACTCAAAGTCGTTGTCACGTAAAACTTTCGCCCGTATACCGAATTTACAGGCAACCAATTTTTATTACCTACATACCTACCAACGTCAACTATTTCCGTGAATATTGGAACCACAGATAATATAATACTATACTAGATTGGAACAGAACTACTTTTTAACAGATTTTATTTTAAATTTTATATTCGGACATTTCAGTCTTTTGTGATTAATAAGTTGGGACGTCAAATTATAATAAAACTTCTAATAAACGGATTTTTCCACGCGTTTTTATTTTATTTTTATTTTAACTATTTAAATGTCTAGTTAGAATACCTTTATATCTGTTTAGCTAGCAACTTGGCCAAACTTCTGAGGATGCAATTAAAAGCAGGTAATTAAAAGTCAGGGGCCGGTAGAATTTCGTGATACATTCATTATTTTTAATCTCGTAATTAGAACTTATGTATTACTAGCTGTAATACCCGGCTTCGCTCGGGAGTTGATATGAGGTTACGTGGTAGTTGAAATAAAAAAATAAACTATGACGTAAAAAGTAAAAAATATATATATATTGAAAACATATATATTTACATGTATTTACATTATCATGGACATATATATTTACATGTATATTTAAACATATATATTTACATGTATTTACATTTTCTCATTATTTATACTACTTGTTTATAAACAACATTTTTCATTTTATTGTCCGGGGTATATATATATAAATTTTTCGAATTTCCTACTCTTGAGCAAGCTACATAAAGCTGACCGTGAGAGAAGCAGGATTCTTTGAGGTTGATGCCACAATATTTTAAAGTTTGCCCTTGCGCTTTGTTAATTGTAAAACTAAAGGCTAATTTAATTGGAAACTGCAATCTTTTAAATTGAAATGGCAATTCAGAAGAGATCAGTGGTATTCTAGGTATAAATACTGTGTGTCCTTTGTTCTTTCCAGAAATAAGTTCAGCTTCAATGATATTATTCGATAGCTGTTTTACGATCATCCTCGTTCCATTACATAGTTTTGGGGAGTTGAGATTTCTAAGTAGTATGATTGGAGATCCAATTTTCAGACGAAGGCAGTGTAATGGCATTCCTGGTACTTGTAAAGAGTTTAGAAATTCAGTAGGGAAGTTGACACTTTCTTCAATGGTTACCATCGTGTCGATCGATTTATATACTTTCTCTTCACCAGGTATTTTCTTTAGAATATTAAAATTGATATCGTCAACAATATTATTTTTAGTGGCCAAAATTGCTCTTTGAAATAACCACTCTACGTTGGTATAGTTCTGAATAATATTTGGATAAATTTTGTCGATTAGTTCGTTTTCAGTAGTGGCTATGTTACAGAAATCACTATTGAGTTCAATGAGACCGGTCGTTTGGTCAGTAGGATATGTACCTTCGCCTATTTGTAAAAGCATTTTAGCAAAATGTGCTGTTGTTTCATCTTTTGATAATTCAACCCTCATGTTTTTTGTTAATTGCAGTATTTGTACTTCTGGCCAGAGATGTGACTTTTTTAAGCATGCATTGATCTCGTCTGCTGGTGTTGACTTGGGAATAACTGGAAGTGTTTGTCGAAAATCTCCTGAGAGTATGAGTAGAGCTCCTCCCATTATTTCAGAGTTTTTTCGCAATTCTTGTAATGTTCTGTCCATGGCTTCTAGTGATTTTTTATGGGCCATGGTGCATTCATCCCAGCAGATAATTTTAGCTTGTTTTAGAAGTTGACCCCGTCCAGATGCTCCTGAGACTTTACATACCGGGAATTGTTGTTCGGCTATATTCAACGGTAGTTGTAAGGCAGAATGAGCAGTTCGTCCTCCTTCCATAAGTGTGGCTGCAATGCCGGATGATGCTAGTGCCAGTGCGATGTGTTTTTTAGCACGTATTTCCGCCAGTATTAGATTTATTAGAAACGTTTTACCGGTGCCTCCTGGTGCGTCCAAGTAAATAATTCCACCAGTGTTGTTATTTATTCGGTTCATTATAACGTTGTAAATTGTTTTTTGATTGTCATTGAGGAGTGGTTTATTGTGAGCAATGTATTCAAGTAGTTCATTGACGTTGTAGCTTTTTTCCTTTGTAATTTCGTAGTTTAGCATACTGAAAGCATTTCTTTGTGGTGCTGGCATTCCAAGTTCTACTAAGGTCCGGTTATTTATTGCTAAGCATTTATCTTCTAAGCGAATGAGTGTTTCATTGAAGATGTTGTCACTGAATTCTATAGTCAGTTCTGGATTAGCTTGTCGGATTTGGTACAATATATCATCACTCATACTCCTTTTGAAAGAGTCCCATAGCTGTTTTGGGTTTGATGGGTTACATGTTGTTAGAATTATGGCGAATAACTCTCGAATTTGTTCAGCTGAAGCTGTGAGTGTGGCTTCTTGTAGTGTTAATTCCCAGTGGTTATCGTTTTCCAATAATCCTAAGCGTTGACATGCTTCTCTGTACGTCTGGCATAGGTAGCCGTCAATAGTCCTGAGATCTGTGAAACTTGTTGGTCCTCGTATTTCGTGTAACAACATCCGGAGATAGAAACATTCGGCATTGTTTGGATGTACAGTGTATACTCGACCTATTGTGTTAGTTTTCATTATTTCTGGATGACCCTCTTCTGGCATTCCTTGTTTTCGTCGTTGAAAAATTTTTCTTGTTTTGTCCCACGTATAATAAATAGGGACGTCGACATACAGTAACGTCTTTGCGAATGGATCCGTTTGGCAAAGTTGGAAAAAAGCTGTTAATGTTGTGTTCTGAGGTGGTTCGCTTGCAATTTTTCTAGCCGAGTCTTTTGTGAAGTAAACTCTCTGTCCATTCTCCAAATGTACTGCTAGATGTTGCACAGCTGGTTCGCGTTCGTGTATGGGAAAACTAAAAATCCTCCACGCTGCTTCGTTACTGTTGATGTATCTTCCCATTTGGTACATGAGTATCTCATCATTTCTGTTATTTTGTTCGCTATTTTGGACTATTTGAAATACTGCCATATCACTACCTTTGTTTACGTACTTACATATATATTTAATAGATTTTACTGAATTGCAATATTCAACGTTTATGTGTGCTTGGAACATTTTAGAAAGTAGTGGGTTATATGGTACTACCCATTGATTATCTATTTCCAGTTCATCTCTGCCTTGTATTCGTATTTTTGCTGTGAAACCACCGTTTTTCGGTGATCGTCTTCTATATTTGGGATAGCCGTCATCTTCAGTTTTTGTATCGTCTACGTATGGTTTTGGATATTTTTTTGTACATTTTCCATCACGCATGCATGGCGCATTAAAGTTTAATGGTCCACATGGTCCGTGAATCATGTTTTTCACTACTATGCTGTATAGTTCCGGATCTTTTTGTGGATTGGGAAATTCAGCTTGGATGATTTTGTCGATATCCGTGAGATAAATTTTATCGTGTAGCCATATGAGATTGTGTGAGTGAGGTAATCCTCGTTTTTGCCACTCGATTGTATACATCCAGCATCTAACGGTTCCAAAGATGTGGTATTTTGTGATGACTTCAATAAATCTTATTTGTTTTTGTCGAAAAACTCGGGCTATTATGTCGTGTCGATCCATGGAGGTTTGTCCATATTTTAGTTGTTCTTTGATTTCTGGCCATGATGAGTTGCATGTAAATGTTATGAAGAGATCAGGTCGTCCATATTTTCTTACGTAGGTCATGGCATCTTGAGTATATTCGTGCATATGTCTTGGACTTCCTATGTATGATGAGGGTAAGATTACCATTGTTCCAATATCGTCAATATTGCCGTCATTTATGATCGCATCTCGAAGGTGGATGTATTCTTCTGTGCGTAGTTTCTTCTGATTCAGTCTTATGTAAAGCATCCGTTCTGCTTCTATTTTTGCGTACATATCTACCAGAAATTGTTGGAATAAACGGCGAGTGTTGAGAATGTGATTGTATATTTCATTGTCTCTGATCATTAAGCGGTAAGCATAGAACTCCTTGGAAGTGACTTTTTTGTTTGTTTCTATGCCTGTTTCAGGATGAATTTGTTTTATATTGAAATGATAACCGTCCTCTCCGTGCAGAAATATTAAAGGATATTGAAGAGAATCATATGAACGGTGTGTCTCTGCAATGCGTTGTAGTCCTTTTCTTCTTCGTTGTAAAATTATGTCACGGCTTGTATTTTCATTGTCCACAATTACGATGGCGACTTCATCTATCTGAGGTGCATTAAATCTACGTTCGTGTTCTCCACGTGGTCTTTTATCGGCTCGAATCACAATTTTATAGTCATCAGAAATCATGCGATCTAGTGTTGTTTTGAATATGTAAATCAGTTGATTGTATTTGTGTAAGATCCTCTGTACATCTTGGATTATTTCGCGTTTCAATCCATTAAAATGTGTACTTCGTTGATCAATTTCTTGTTCTTCATTTCCAATGAAATATACTTGCAGAAATTTATAGTCATCGTTAGGCATTGGTAGTAACGATCCTATTTTGTGATAAATTTGCCCTTGAATTGAAAATACATATTCAAATTCATCTCTATTAGTGTTAGTCGAAGTAACACCGAAAGAAGTCATTTGAAAGCAGGAGTTGTATGATCTTATATTTTGAAGAAAGTGTTTTGATTCTGGTGTTTCCCCGGTCATGTAATGTAGAAATTCCTGCGGAGGTGCTTCCAGTGGTGGTAATCGAATTTTTCCATTCATGCAACAGAGACCTGGTGTTTCTTTACTGAATTTTTTCGCGTGGCAAAATTGGCAAATGTTATTCATTTTTCCGATCACAACATATTTATGATTGTAATATTTCTTCGTCGATTCGTAGTGGAATGCTTCCTTTGTTAGATTATCTTTTAAAATTCTCGATTCTTCAATAGTTTTATTTTCGCTTCTTTCTTCGCTTTTTCCGCTTCTCAGGGTGCTCATTCTGGTTCGTTGATTTTGTAAACGTGCTTCGCGCTGTTCTTCCGTTTCATTTCTTCGATATTCTTTTTGTTTCCGCCGTTTCGCTGCAGAACTGGCAAGATCTCCACCTCTTTTACGTCTAGGCATTATATTCTGTAAAATATAAATTAAATGAACATTTTATAGACAAATATATTATTACGTAAACGTGGGGCACGTTGAGACAAAGAAAACAAAATTATTTAATCTTCAAGCGGTCGCGCGATATTTTGTTTACGGCCAAAGTATATCGATTCAACGCCGCGCGACTACTTGAAAGTTAAGGAAATTACAATTAAAAGAAAAGAAAAAAAAACCATTAGAATTAATTAAATACATTATTAAAAATACTCACATTTAATATTTCACAATAAAGGCTCACAGATAACTTTTTTTTTTCTTCACTTCAAGATCATGAATTAATTAAACACACTATTAAAAATACTCACACGTGATACTTCAAAATAAAGGCTCACACAGGTAACTTCTTTCTTTTTCGTTTCGAAGTGGCTTGTTCCGCTGTTCAAATCGAATTAATTCTGGCGGGCGACACCGGGCTCTTATATATTCAGAAAGCTAGGCTCTAGGGTATTCCAGAAAGTTGGCTTTATGGAGACTATACACATGAAGTGTATAGTTGGCTCTAAGATATTCGAGAAAGATGGCTCTAGGATATTCAAGAAAGTTTGGGAATATTTACTTTCTCACACCTTCTAGGTATAGAATGTTCTCGACGTTATCGTTCGCCGTAACAATAGGTTTTGCAGCTGTAGCATACGCAGTAAAGGCGCGAAATTTAAAAACTTAAATTTTAAAATGTTTTCAGAAGTAATTTGAATAACTAAAATGATATCGCTTTAACTCCAACATATAAGTTAGCTACTGCTGTATAAATACACAAAATTTAATAACTTTATTATGGTAACAAATGTAATTTAAGACTTTATTGAAATGAGAATTTTAAATTTCGCGCCCCAAATAATCGTTCTTTTAAGTCCATATTGTGTACAATGAATGAAGTTCAACTATTTGACAACAGATGGCGCGACTACACTTACTTTCCAAGTTGAAGGGTTGGAAAAGCCCTTATATCTTTAAAAACACACCCTTTAGGTTAAAACGGGAACTTTCTTGTTCGAGGGGGGATAAAGGGTTATGGTAACAAATGTAATTTAAGACTTTATTGAAATGAGAATTTTAAATTTCGCGCCCCAAATAATCGTTCTTTTAAGTCCATATTGTGTACAATGAATGAAGTTCAACTATTTGACAACAGATGGCGCGACTACACTTACTTTCCAAGTTGAAGGGTTGGAAAAGCCCTTATATCTTTAAAAACACACCCTTTAGGTTAAAACGGGAACTTTCTTGTTCGAGGGGGGATAAAGGGCTATCACACTATATAAGTCCCTTTATCGTGATGGGACTCCTTTTTAAGTTTTATCGGCACGCACATTTTATCAACTTAGTTTTATTATATATAATGATATTATTATTCTGATTTAATGCACACTCAATTAAATCTTTAAATATATAAACTAGCTGACCCGGCGAATTTCGTGAACGGCTGGACCGAATTCGCTAATTCTTTTTTTTAAATATTCCTTTAAGTACGAGGATGGTTCTTACGCAGAGAAAAATAAAAAAAAAAATTGGTTGCCTGTAAATTCGGTATACGGGCGAAAGTTTTACGTGACAACGACTTTGAGTGGTAAAATAATTTTAATGTGAATATTCATTCGTATAGTAGGAAGAAGGATGAAACATAGTTGAGTGGGAGAGAGACGCAAGGCATTCGGCGGGCCTCTCTCTCGTTCGGTGACTCATCGTAACGTTACCGAGCGTTACACTTTTTCATAAGTGCCTCCCAGCCGCAACCTAATTTAAGACGTTGTCACGTCAAAAAAAAATTTAAAAGCGAATAAGTGCCGAAAACCGGGTTAGATACCTATTATTTATTATTGGTTATATTCGGTAGGTCTGAGACCCGGTAGATGGCACTGCTTTACCGGGCAGAACGATGTCTGCCGGGTCCGCTAGTTAAAAATATTTTTTAAATGTTATGAGAATTTATATCCGCGATTTTTTAAGAGTTTTTATGCAATTTCCCGGCGACACCCAGTAAAACATATTAGTTTCAGTGATAGGTTAGGTAGGTACATACTTCGGTGTTTATTACGAATTTATAATAATATGCTCTGTTATGTAAATAATTTACTGACTAGTACCACGACCCACGAATCGCAACTTTAACGCAATTTTTAGATTTTAGCAATGTCGACATTGTACGCATGGCGAGTGCTACATTCTTGGCTATTACATGCATGTTATTTTTGCAACTTAGATACTTAACCTTCATTTTTATGGACGCGAGAACCGAGTCTGCTAAGGCAATGTAATGTAGGTAAGCATAATCCTCTAGTAAGTGCTAGTCTGATGATAATAATAGGTTTTATATAATAAGCATCTTTTCTACGACAAATATTTGTGAAAGAGAAATTAAATTCCGACTTTAATATTGTCTTTTAACGGAACACACTCTAAATTGTTCTGAAGGTAGCGTAAATGACTGCGACACAGTCTACGACTAATGTAGTCATTTTCGTACACATAACATGTTTAAAACTTTTATGTTCCAATAAAGATTTTTATTTTTTTTTTTATTTTTTTTTTCTTAGATTTACGAGAACATCACACATTGAAATAAATTACTTTATCGCGGTTCATTTTAGATTTTAGGTCCCGACGTTTTAAAATCTTTTCAGATTTCATGTTCACGGGAACACGAAGTCTGAAAAGACTTTTAAATCCGTTATAAAGTAGTTTTATTTTAATTCCCAACTTTAAGTCAATTTTAGGTTAAATCTATTTTCTAAAAATAAAATGTTTAGCTAATCAGTCAAATATGTCCTTAGAAAATTTAACACGGAACTAGTATAGTGCGCTGTCTATAATTATGTATGTCTATAATGTAGGTACGGCTTAGACGACCTCGGTAGTCGAGCGGTGTAAGCCGTCCGATTGGGCTATACTGTGGCCGGGAGGTCGCGGGTTCGATTCCTGCCCCGGACAATATTTGTGTAACAAAAAAATTTGTTTCGGTGTCTGGTTGGTTGAGGGTTTACCCTCCGTGCCTCGGAGAGCACGTAAAGCCGTCGGTCCCGGTTGCCATTTAACACATCTATGACAATCGTTAAATGAAGTCAGAAGCCAATAATATAATCTGACACTTGGTCTAACCATCTCTGCTACTGGTTCCATAAGGGTTTCGAGGTCTGATGGCAATCGCTCGTTTCTGGTAGCTAGCCGCATCAGGTTAGACTGGGAGCCGACCCCAATAGAAATGGGAAAACGGCAAGGGGAATGATGATAGTCTTTAAACAATTTTAGTGATCGACGATTCGCCAATTTGGTAGCACGTAAGCTGATTTACAGTTGAAAATTAATTCAGGTGATCACAGCTGTGATTCCATACATATTAATTTGTCTGCATGGTCAGCCAATCAAAATACACCTTTGTATGGAACCGCTCGGCGCGGATATGAAACCCCAGCACATGTGCAAATATTTTGCACCTTTATATAATACCCCACCAGTGGCGAAGAGTCCAACACGATTCCCACCGGCTTCACTCTAGGAATTGGACAATTTAACGCACTAAAAATAAAAATTAATTATAATAATAATAATATTAATTAAATATTATGTAACGCCTAAAAGTTTTAAATAGCATCAAAAAATGCTCTACTTACTCTCTTACCTACTTCTTAGTACGTTTGAAAGTCGGCGTGTCATTTTGTTTTGCTCCATTTTCCAAATTTCTAATTTCTACCCTTCGTCACAGATATCTATTACCTTACTACTGTCGTAGTTTCAAATTTACCTCAACTTAAGTTATTTCGAAAAATAACATAAAATAACATACCCCTGCAGGATCAGCAATCTGACGTAGAAGCGAGAAGAGAAACAGATACTTAACTCTGTCTGTAGTAGATAGAATCAGGGAACCCAGCGTTATACTTTGTATAAGACTGGGTGGAGTGATCACAGCTGGGTGGCTGGCAAGAGACCGTATCAGTGGGGTGTTTTAGGAGGCGCCTATGTTTATCATCGGACTAAAATATACTGACGATGATGATGAACGTTGTACCTACTTATATCATCAAAAGATAAATTTAGTTTTGCTATAGACTAAGGTAGGATGTTCGTAATAAAAGTAGAGTGAACATAAAAAGATAAGTATTTATCTTTTCAGATAAAGAAATCCCCTCCGGAATCGACGAGCAGTGGATTCATAATCGGAGGGGATCCAGCAGCGAGGGTCGCGCATTTAGAGCACAGCGTCAGATTCCTGCAGGAACAGCATCGGTTGATGCTCAGTGGGCTGCACGCTGAGATCGAGGCATTGCGGGAAAGGAATAGAGGTAAGAAGACCACGACGACTGAAGTCTGCACTAAGTACCTGTATTCCTGGTCACTTTTGGTAAAGAAACTACTAAGTTTATAAAATATTTGATCGACGTTACGCGATAGAAGACCTCCTCCAAAGTAGACACAAAAATGCATAGCCTTGGAGCTTTGGACAAGCTATTTAATCAGGGTAGACGGACCATTCGACCAATGCAACTGGTTTACCTTGCATTAAGCCTATAATACTCTTATTAAAGTAGCGGTGGCGCAGCGGTACGGGCCTCGCCTTAGAAAAACAAGGTCTCCGGTTCGAATCCTGGTTTTGCCCACACATCTTTGTGTGAATTATTGTTTCATCTTCGCTGCTCAATATCGGTGAAGGAAAACATCGTGAGGAAACCGGCATGTCTAAGAACTAGGTAATCATTCGAGGACATGTGACATCCACCAACCCTCATTTGGCCAGCGTGTGTAGATTAACGCCAAAACTCTCTCAACTCATAAGATGATAGAAGACCCGTGCCCAGCAGTAAGACAATAAAAAGGGTTGAATCTACTCTTATTAATGGTTATAGTAAGATAGTTACCTGCGTAAATTTTGTATTTCGATGTCTTTCGATTCATTCATAAGTGACGGAATAATATACTTAGGTACATAATAGTATTCAATTCAAACTAGACCCTAAAACATGTTCTTGTCAAAAGGTTTTTTTTTAATTTTCTCGGTTCATTCCTGTACAATAGATTGTAAATAGAGAACTAATTATTTATAAATTTAATCATTTCTACTACAAGTAAATTTAATACGAGTATCTCACAGCAATTTCTTATGAGCAACCTCTGTCTGCTCTGCTTAACTTGTAGTTTGCAAATAAAATCGTTAACACGGTAAAATCACTGTCATAACCACGAACTGCTTTCTACTTCTGTTCTATTTTTTTTTATTGAAGGCACCAAGCGCTATGTATTCAGAGATAATTTATTTACACTAGTTTAAATGTTTATACTAGTTTCAAATAAGAATAGGACTGGATTTGCGGCTAACTTCATACCAAAAACCAAGCAAAAGTAACGTCAGCACAAAATATCAAACCACAGACAGTAATATTACTTTAAAATGTACGAAAAAGTGATCTATGTAGAAAAAATTACTTATGTATGTAAAATTACATACAGCTACTTACCTAAGTAAATTTACGCGCTAGGATGCCACAAACTTGTACATAAATACCGACAAAAACACACGTTTTAACTTGTATCATTGCTATTTTTCGTCCGGTTATTAAAATATGTTCGTACATAAATATTCGACTCCAAATTTCCAATCTCACTGGAACGGCAATAAGATACCTATACGAATTTAATTTTTTTTCATCTTGATGTGATTTTTATATTGAACAAACATTTTTGCCCACCGTACTGAAAAATGTGAAGTTGTTGCGCATTCCGGTCCAAGATGGCGGATTTCCAGTCCTATTCTTATTTGAAACGCATAGTAGATACTTTTTAGCCTAAAACACAGCTCCAACCTAGTTCAGGTTCATTTACAACCATTGTAAGAAAAAAAATAAACAATAAATAAACAATTTATTATTATTATTATCTTGGTAAATTTTTAGAGAAATCGAATAAATAATTACCGCTTTGTTTTCATTATTACGAGATGTTACACACGCTCCGCTATTCAGATGCGTCATGGCTTACCCAAGAATGGATCACAAAACAATGTATTAAACTCAGATGTACGAGTGTAGCGATCTAATTATGTCATTATATTTTAGTTGCATGAGTAATTTTATTTTTGCGACAAAATAACCACAAAAAACACCTTTCAATGCTGTAACTATCTAAAACACCAGCCAGCTAGGGGGGCCTCCTTAATTACGTGAGGTGCCATTTGTGTGATGAACACGTCTGTTCGTCTCGAGTCTGGGTGGAGTTATCTATATTTAAGCATGTATTTACAAAAGAAAAGTATATTAAGTAGTATTACCAACTGGTAACTGGTAATAACTATCTGGTTTCCATAGTACAAGCTCTTAGTAGGTCTTGATCCGGTAGGCATAACAAAATTTGTAGTCAATTAAAACAGTTTCTTTACTTCTTTCAGACCTGCAGTTTCAGCTGATCTTCAACAAGGAATCATCACCGAAGGTCGTCACTCCCGCGGAGGAGACCACAGAGAGCAATGAGGTATTGAACAAAGGCCAAAACCAAATCCGGCTTGAAGGACCAGAATTGTAACTATTTATATTAAATTGGATAATTGTCATCCTATATTCTGTGATGTTTCTGAATTTCAGGCTAAGTTGAAACGCGAGGTCACCCGTTTGGAGAAGGAGGCAGCAGCTGCACGTGCTGAAGCGAAGGCGGCTGAGGCTCGAGCATCACAATTGCAAAAACTTGTTGATGCACAGGCCGAGTAAGTGTGACCGTCTTCGCACAGCATTGTTTTCCATTTCCAAGAACCATTATAATTGATATTAAACTAATACTTACCTACCTATTGCATTTTTATACTATTTCGTACCAACATGGTGTAAAATAACCTATTCGTTGTGCTGCAGGAAGCTGAGAGTATCGGGCGCGATAGCAGCCAGTGGGGAGAGCGGTGGTAATGGCGAAGAGTCCCGCGGCGCTCTCCGCGCTCGGCTCGCGGAGGCGGAGCGTCTGGTGCGTCGCCTGCGCGCGGAGGCGGAGCGCGCGCGAGGAGAGGTACCGCGCGCCGGCGCCGGCGTCACCAACCTCTTGTTTGACGGACACGCACACGTACGTGCACCACCACACACATACACAGCACACACGGACACGTACCTACGTGCACTACCACACATACACAGCACACACGGACATGTACCTACGTGCACCACCACACATACATAGCACACACGGACACCACACAACACACTCGCAATGCAGCGTGGAAAAAAAAAAAAAATATTTTATATTATATTTATAGTATTTAGATTTGATGAAATTTAATATTATATTTATTATTATTATAATCATTATAAAAATGTCGTAACACGTACGTATGTACGTGCACGACATTACCCACATACCTACACTGACACGTAGACAGCTACAAAATTAGCAAATTTTAACTTAGAAAGATTAAAGTTTTTTTTTTTATTTCTTGTTGACTTGTTCTTGTAACTACAAACACATTTTTTATGTGAGTGTTTAGTGATAGGTAGAGTGTTTTGTAATATTGAATCTGTTATTCATCATCTTTTGTAGCCGACTTTACTGTACACACACTGCGAATACCTACCTACTGAGATAAACTGTCTGAATGTACAGATTCCGAGAATGTTTATATCTCAGTTATGAAAAAAAAAATGTTTTAATTTTTCTCTGCGTAAGAACTATCCTCGTACTTCAAGGCATATTCTAAATAAGAATTAGCGAAATCGGTCCAGGGAGAACACACCATGTTGCCAACACAATTCACATTCAGCACAGCATTCAGTACCTATTTTGCGTTGATCAAATCACACCTTACTTACATTCATACATACACAACGTATTGATCATTCACAATACACCATCGCGTCCACACTGTTCTTGAGAACTGCATGTTATGTGGTGTGTATTTGTTCAAACATAGCTAATAGTTGTTGTAGAGCTTACTAACAAATTTTAGAGGTACCTACATTTTACCAGACACAGTGGTTGCCAATATTTCCATCAAATTAATAGTGAATCTTAATTTCAACAAGACACTTGCAATAGACTGCGGGGCAAGAATGCAAATAAACGACACGAAGGATCGTGTCGTCACTTGTTTAATTCCCGTCAATCTTGTCGCGTGGAACGATCGGTGCGATCGTGTCCACAATGCTAAGCGTCAGTTTTGTCGTTTAAACATGACTCCTCAATTGTTGCGAGAATTGCAACGCGAGCCTAATAAAAATATATAACACTGCATTAATGTACGTTTTCGAAAAAGTTTTTTGTACAAATTTAAGCAATAATTGTATGGAAAAAAGGAGACGTTCAAAAAATGTATAGAGCCTGGGATTAAAATAATTGTAAATTTGAACAGCAATCTGAGTTACATAGGTTAATAGAGCATAACTAATTAAATTTTTTGGTGTATTTAAAATAATTTTACACCCCCCCGTTTTTTTAAAAATTGAAATTGAAAATAAGAATCCTTAATGCAATTTTATGATTATTGCAATTGGCAACCCCATGGTCAAATGTCAATTGAGCAACCAAAAAAATCAAAATTATTTCGACGCTGTCAATCAAACTGATCAATGACAATGACATCATGATGTTTCCCGTAATTATATTTTTTTCCACGCGTTTTGTTATTACACTAATAAGATAACAAATATTTTTCGTCATAATTACATTAAGCTCCAGCTAGAATAATATTACAAGAGAAAAGTACTGTAACAGAATGCAATTGTTGACGTGATTGCAATATTTATACTGCTTAGGAAACGGATAATTAAAGGTAATGAGCGTTTTGTTTTTCTATTATATTTTTTTGATTTTTACAAAAATGGTTGCTCCTAAAATTCGTGTTTAGTTAAATTCTAACAGCTTATTAAATAAGCTTTCCAATGAGGTATTTATTGGTGTTCAAAATTCTAGCCCACTTTTGACCTCTCCTTTAGGACTAGTATAAAGCGCAATACACATTGAGCCCGCCGGGCCGCCGACAAAGCCCGGCGACACAACCCGGCGGCCTGTATGAAATGAATCGTGTCGGCAACATGAGCCCGCGCGTGTTACCCGCCGACATGTCGGCGGCTTGGGTACGCCTGCGCTCAGTTGCCCGGCGACGCTCAACCTGTAGTGAACCACACAACCTTTATCGACACGCGGCAATCACTGACTGCAAAATAAATTTCTCATCTCAAGCCGCCGACCAAATTTTCCGACTTGTAATAAGTGAAGCCGCCAACTAGATCGCCGACAAAAAGTTGCCGACATATATGTCGGCGGCCCGGCGCGCGGCAGGCTCAATGTGTATTGCGCTTAAAAGTTAGGACGCATCAAAATAGATTTACGACACAACTGACACTATGCTGGGTGTTGTGTAAATTCGTTGTGTACAACGAATTCTACTTTTATTCCAAAACATCTTAAAACTATACGATTCCATAACAGTCGTGTGACCTGTTTTTTGGAAACTTTTATCGTCAAGACTTTGAAATATGGAATCCTTTAGTAAATCTAATAGTTTTGGGTATCTTATTTTCATTTTTCTTTGTTTTGTGATATTGAATTTCTGTAGCTGACTGTTCACACCTTCTGACCTCTATGTTAACTTGATATTGAAGCTTAAGGCACAGCTTGGATTAAGTATACCTTATTTATATATTTTTAAATCAGTCCAATCAACTCTTCGCAACAGTAAGAGTAGCCAGCAATGGGACATAATGTGTATTATTACAGTTACAATGTATGAAGAACTCGTTACACGCAAGTCTCCGCGCCAGTGGACTGGACGCGTACGGTTACCAGAACAACTTCCACTTCCCTCCTGTACACACGCCAGACTTCTGGAGGGAGCCTATTAGAGAGTGAGTAGTATTCTGTCGTAAGCGACAAGTCTACGTGGGCTATGACACCTCTGGACTTGTCAGTATTTGAAATATATCGTAATCATGGCTAGGGCTGTGTGATAGGTAGTCGATTCTGTTACCGACCTGAGCAAGCGTAACGTTTGACTTTCGTTTAATCTCCAGCAAAATCCTGAAGGTTAAAATAACATTTTTTATTTAACTAACTAAAACTTAACTTTCTTTAGATTTAAAACTCCGACGTTTCAAACTTTTTTCAGACTTCATGGTTTAGGTGGTCCACTCGTGACCATGAAGTCTGAAAACACCTTGAAAAAATTTGTTATAACGTAAATTTAAGAAAATACTATTCTTGATTGATTTAAATGTTTACCTTGTGCTTTAATATAGGTTGATCTAATGATTTCAGTGAGTACGCGACGGGACGAGGACGGTCGAGGCGTCCTCTAACACTGCCTGAGCTGACGCCACATCGAGCGCCACACAACCATAGTCAGTACACACTCACTCACTACAAAGAATGTTTAGTAAAACATATAATAATAATAATAAAAAAAAATTTCTTCACAGATCGTACCCGATCCAGAGGGAATGGATACGAGAAAAATAAAAAACCTCAAACGACAAACGGTGAAACAAGTACATCTAAGAGTCCTGAAGAAACGACAGGTGAGTTACTTTAACGGCTAAACCTCATAACTAAAAGCCAAAATCTCTATTGGCACTAGACTTAAAAAGTGATTCCAGACTCAACTTCAACATTAATCCTTTTTAGTGTCCCACTACTGGGCACAGGTCTTCTCTCAACCATTTTATGAGTTGAGAGAGTTAAAGCCTTAATCCACACACGCTGGCCAAGTGCGGGTTGGTGGATGTCACATATCCTTAAATGATTAGTTCTTGGACATGCCGGTTTCCTCACGATGTTTTCCTTCACCGATATTGAGCAGCGGAGATAAAACAATTCACACAAAGACGTGCAGGCACGACCAGGATCCGAACACACGACCTTATTTTTCTAAGGCGAGGCCCGTACCGCTGCGCCACCGCTGCTCCAGACTATTGCAAAGTAATTGCCATGAGAAATGAACAACAATTTTCACGTTCCAATTCGTCGTATTAAGTGAACCGAGTTTACTGATGCATGCCGTTTTTAGCTGCAATGACAGTGGGAATGAGATGTGTCGCAAACTGAACGACACGACTGATCGTAAATTGGCACCTCGAATATGAGAAATATTAGCCTGCTGATCAATTGATTGAGTGAAGACATTCTCTCGTCCCGTTATCTATTCATACTCATTCTGTCGCGTACAACGATTCACATGGTCGTGTCATTTATAACATTGTCATATCTACTTTCTAGTGCCGCAGGTTTTTAAAATCGATGGTAAAAGCAAGAGTGTTAAAAATAATTTTAATATTCCAGAGAGAGGACAGAATTTCGATCACACGGCATTAAATAAACAAAGTAATTTGAACTCGAACGCAACGTACCCAGAGTTGAAAATGGTTGTGACCAAATTATTGTCACTTAGTCAGGGTGAGCTAGATTGATTGATTTGTAATGTGTGGCTAATACTGGTGGCTATGCATGGATACTACTACTACTCACTTACTAAAAAAATATTTAAGTATAAATAAAAAATAAAAAGAAAAGAACGTTAAAAAATAAAATGAAAACAAAATTGAAAAATTATTATTTTTAACTATGTTATTGTGAGCTTAACAGAACTAATATTGTTAGTTTGAGAACCTAAAAAAAATAATATCCATACCTAAGACTACGTATAGAAATTTTATAAAACCTCTTTGTTCACAGCAAACGGCGCAGACGCAGGTATACGTCGACCGCGACGCCCGAGCAAACGCACCGACCTTACATAGTGAATATACTGCGCTTGTAACACTCAATCGCGTCTGTAGCTAGTCAAGTTTAGCTCATTTCTTAGCCAAGAAAAAACTCAATTATATTCAGAACGAGACATTGACTGAGATATTTACTACTGAAATAATTATGGTGCACTGTTTTACGTTTTAGAGACAGTATAATCATTTTAGCGGTTTGTATACTTTTTTGTTAGTAGCCAACCGTATAGTCAGCTACGGTTCAACCGTACCGTCAGCAAGAATGAAAAAATACATATGATGGCCAAAGTGCCGCAATACAATTACCAGACAATATATGAATAAAACTAAAGTTTTAACATGTCAAAGTTATGCCTTATTTAAAATATGAGGCATTTACTTAATAAGAATTTATTTCTTCAAAATATATATAGCTTATACTTTTTTTTATTCATACGGATAACAAATGCACTTAAGCTAAAGTAATGTTTTAATCACAAAGATTTTTTCCTAGTAGGTTTCATATGGCTTTTTGTTAAGCAAATTGCAACCTTAACTATACCAACCGAAGATTCGGTTTTGTATTACAACAATACGAATAATTAAACATAAAAATCTCGCTAAGAGTTTTATCTGTGATTTTCAAAATTTTGTATTTTAAGCGAGATTTTTTGTGAAAATAAATTTGTGATAATTTGGTGATGTCAAAAAGTTGAATAAATGCTCGTACGCACTATCTGACTAATATATACCAAACTTGACTGGACATAAATGAAGGTATTTTATTGGAACCAGACCACTAACCGCGTGGCCAGCCACAAATTAAAATGTTTACAAAATAGGCCCACCGCCCACGCGGCCACCATTTGTGCGGCTGTACGGGTGGTACGCAGGGCGGTTTCAGGCAATGCGTACGCGCATTAAGGTATGGTTTGGGAATTTTTCAATGCGATATTAAAATATTAGTAATTTAGAATCAATTGAGCAATAACTTACAATAAAAATTAATGTATCGTCTCTTTCTTTTTTCTATAATTAAAAAGAATGAATGACGAACGTGAAACGTAGGTACTTCGGCAATAATTATTCGAATACTGTTTTATAAATAATGCGAGCATAATCGAATCGCTGAAACATTTGAAATAGTGATTTGGATAACGAATAATTAGTAGGTTAAATATTATTCGATTATCAAGTTTTAATCGATAATCGAAATATAAAATTTATTACCCTTTATAATATCAACTAAATTGTTTTAAAACATTTCTGTGATTTTTAATAGATACTTTTTTTGCACTAGACAGATATGGTCAAAAGACAAAATTTTAATTATTTTGGGTATTTAAATTGTAAATGTGTGTTTACACATACCGAGGCAATCATACGTGCCAAAAATAATGCAGCATTATTGCCTCGGTGTAAGTCACGCTTTACATTTTATTTTAAATTAAGTATTATCCAGGAAATACAGACCACTGCCATTACATTTTATTTTTGGTCCTACAGCTTTAGTGTCAGTTTTGTCGTAACAATAAAAGGTTATAAAGGCAGACTTCAGACATACTACTATTATAGAAGACCCGAAGGTGGCACACATTATGAACAAGACGTTTAATAGACAAAATAAAATAGAAACAAATACTGATTTAACATTAGAATATTTTAAAACTGTTTTATCGAAAGTCATAAGCCTAACCGTGAGCACGTAATGTCATTTGAATAAAGAAAATGTCCCGCTCATTGGGGCGGTGCGTATTTATAACACATTTATTCGACATAAAGATGTATATCTCCCTCGCTATAGAACGCGTTGTTACGACAAAACTCACACAATTTAGAAGAATTAATAAAGGCATTCGTCGAGTAAAAAAATAAAATAAAAATTATTCCAAGATAGAAGGTTGTGTGTGTTCTCTTTAACAAAAGAAATACGTTTACAGTGATGCCGTATAAGCACATGAATAGATAACTGTACAGAATTAATGCTTTAAACAAACGCCACGCGAGATTTCCCTACTACGCACGCAACTATGTGTGAGTGAAATGTCACTCACAAGGCGCGGACAAGGCGCGGAGAGCGTGCACCGACGCCTTCTCGAGGCCAAACCTAGATCTAGTTCAAAAGCCTAACGATGTAAGTTAAGGGTAGCGATACCAATGAAGATTTAGGTTTTAGCTGTTGTGAGGTAAAAAAGGTGTTATTCCAAGTATTTTTATTATTTTTAAAGACAAAATAACTGCCTTCTAAAAAATGGAAAATTATATTTACATCTGTTTAATTGAAGTCGGTGCTAAATTGTTAGACTAAACTTTAACAGTACCTATATTTAGGTAGAAAATCATGGTCTGTGGCATATGAACACTTGGGTTTACTTATTTTCAATCGAGTGACAACCCTGTTTGCATTTTATTGTGTTAAGAAGCTTTCATTCTGTACAGTTACAAAGTTACATATCTATTCTGTGGTATAAGTGTAAAAGGCTCATATGTACGTCTGGGAGGTCAAGTATTAAATGCTATATCCGTAGCCTTATCTGTATTAATCTAATTATTAAATATTATTATTAATAATTAATATTGAATATTATCATATTGATATAATAATATATTTATTGCAAAAATATTTTGTTTTATTTAAGCGACTTATGTATGAAGCATAATTGACACATAGTTGACATTCCGCATACAACTTTACCATTACAGTAATAGTCAAAAAACTCCACAGGTAAAATATTACAAAACAATAAAAATCTACTCAATTTTAACCAACTTTAAGACACTTTCAATAAAACTTTTATCACAACATAATTTAGAAGCATTACCCAAAAACCACAACACTGCCTCACTATCATTTTCTACCAAATTTTTAACAAATATCACCATATTATACTCTACAAAATAATTGAATACTACATAACAAATTGGTTCACTGTTAAAATTCGCGAAAGTTCTAAATATCAAATCTACATTATGGTCCTTACTTTTGGTTATATTTACTTGAAGATATTGCAGCATACTAATAATGAGGTGTTCAGATACAAAGTGAGGCGAAAAGGCCTCGTGACATGACAGAAAGAAGAGGAGTTGTGTTGAATCTTCTATCTTAAGTCGAGGTATTTTTTGAAGTATTTTTTGCAAACGGTCCAGGCTGAAAAAGATTAACTCGATTTAAGAGGTACATGAATATCACTCGTCATATCTGCCGCAGATCGAAAACTGTTGGGGTAAACGAGTTCTTGAGTGGAGACCACGGATTGGCAAACGTAACGTAGGACGTCCTCAGACTAGGTGAAGTGACGATCTCTGCAAAGTTGCTGGTAAGGATCAGAGTACGACGGAACGTGCTCTGTGGCGTGCTTTGGGAACGGCTTATGTCCAGCTGTGGACTAAAATTGTCTGATGATGATGATGAATATCACCCATTTTAGGCCTAGTCTCATACGGAAAAGGAAGTCTATTGCCCTCGATGACGAGTAAGTTGTCAAGCATTATTTAGAGAATTCCAATATCAATTGACTTTGGATGAAACTTCAAGCCTTTCTTTGATTGATCGGGTTGTTTCGGTCATTCAGCAGGTCTAAACTACATAGCGATTATTAACTGCTAAGCAGTGGGTAGTGAGTTCGATGTCCACCTAGGACAAATCTTTGTTATTAGCATGACTGTTGGTTCTGTGTCTGGATGTAATTTATCTATTTTAAGTATGTATGTAGCTTCCACCTAATCTTGTTTCTCCATACAAAATTTGGAACCCCGTTTCACCCCCTTAAAGGGTGAGTTTTGAAAAATCCTTTCTTAGTGCACCCCTAGACCCCTTAAGGAACCTATGTGCCAAATTTAGAGTCTCCAGACCTAGCGGTTTGGGCTCTACGTTGATATGTCAGTCAGTTTCTTCTTTTATATATTTAGATTACACCCAGACTCAAAACAAACAGACATGTTCATCACACAAATGTCTGACTCGGGTGGGAAACGAACCCACGACCTGCAGCGTGAAAAGCAAGTATCTTACCGACTACACCACCGGCCGGTCAATGCCTTAATCGTGACTACGCAAATATAAGATACCTCAGCAATTATTACTATAGGCCGACCGTTTAACTCGCGTATCGCCTATCGCCAAGATTCTGACTCCTCAAGCTGCACAAACTGTGATGATGATTCAAGCGATATGGATATTAGTGTCGAATAGTCTTACATTACTTTTATCTGTGGTTAAATAGGTCTTTAAGAGATTTAATTAATATTTTATGACTTTGTACCTCAGATGGCGATACGCGAGTTAAACGGTCGGCCTACAGTTACAATATTACAGATATAACCTTACCTCAAATTATCTTTCATTTGATAAACAAAATGTAAGAGCGCGTACACAACAGCTTCAACTAAATCTGCATAACTTTCACCTATCAGTTCCACAAGCTTGTGAATAGCTCCTTGTGCAGCAAGCAACTCACAGGCCTTAGGACCAGAACCTGCTAAGTTTCCTAGAGTCCACGCACTGGTGATCTGAGAAATAATTAATAGCAAATTTTTTATTCCCGTTTCATCCTATCACTTCATATCTCACTTCAACCCTTTACAGTGTTTTACTGCTGGGCACGGGTCTTAGTAGAATTTAGTCCTTAATCCACACACGCTGGCCAAGTGCGGATTGGTGGATGTCACAACTAATCGAATGATAAGTTCTTAGACATGTCGGTTTCCTCAAGATGTTTTTCTTCACCGATATTCAGCAGCGGAGATGAAACAATTCACACAAAGATTGAAAGACGGGGAATCGAACCCGCGACTTTATATTTCAAAGGCAAGGTTGATACCGCTGCGGGACAAAATAGATAATTTCTTGAATAATTGGTTGGAAGTATCAAGATGGTGATGAAGACAGTGACATAAAATCATTGTTTAATAAAAAGGCGGCAGTGGAATTAGGCTTCTTAAGGTTAGAAACTATAAAGGAGCAACAATTTCGACCCACCCTCTTAAAGGGTGTCACCAGACCTTGCTCCGCGACACGGCAAAGTCGCTTGGCTGTGCGGTTTAGTCTGGTGGGTGGTCACCGACTTCGGCCGAAGCATACCACCAGTTAATAATCATATTCCTCTGTTATAATAGAAGCAAAAAAAAAATCAGAACTCTAAATCGGTTTCTATTTACAGACTTATGCCCAAACAATCAAGAATCTATTTAAAAAAAGAAAACTTACTTACAGCAAGTTCTCTAGTAAGATTATCAAGTGCTGATATTAGATATGAGCCAGCGGCTTTGGCTATCACCACACATCCTCTAGAATCTGCTAAAGCCAGGTTACAGAGACAGCCGGCGGCCGCACACTGATTATTTACTTCATGACCTGTAATAGTAACAATAATGAAAATAGCTTCTATTATACATAGTGCTCAAGCTTGTATGAACAGATCACCCTTCACCAGCTAAGTTTTAGGCCCCACACATAACTGGGCCAAAGAGCAATGGATCGAAGCATTCTAAACCTAAAATGCATAGATAGACAAAGAAACACTTATTTATGGAAACAAACAAAGGTAATAGATGCTCTAAACAACTGAAAAAAACTGAAGTGGAAAAGGGGCAGCCACATAGCCCGAATGAACTCGGATAGATGGTCCAACAAAATAACAAACTGGCCTGGCCCTTTTGGAAAAAGGAAATAGAGCTGACTCCCCGATAGGTGGCTTGATGAGATAAAAAAGACTGGACATCAAAACCCAAAGACAGAAAACTTTAGAGTTAAATGGAGGATGCCTTCACTCGAATTGAGGTACTTCATAAAGAAAAAAGACGTGTGGCATTCGGAGACTGCTGCGGTAATGCAATTGCATAGGATTTTTTATCAACTTATCTTAATATATATATTTCTTGTGTGCGTGTGTATGTGACTGAACTCCTCCTAAACGACTGGACCGATTTTGATGAAATTTTTTGTGTGTGTTCAAGGGGATCTGGGAATGGTTTAGATTCACAATTTTGCGCGGTACGAAGTTCGCTGGCGCAGCTAGTGTAATTATAATTATTTATTTATTTTATACATGCAGTATATTTTTCCTGATTTTTTTTCTTTGATATTAATTCAAGTTACAAACACTTTTTGAGCGTGGTGACCCAGAAAACAAATTACAACCAACAATACAACCAATATTACTGATACAACCAATGCCACCTAGAGGCGAGTTGCTGAACTAAAAAAACAAGCGTGATATTTCAAAAAGTCATTAAAAGTTTTGCTATTCATTGATAGATGGCAAAACTAAAAAGTGTCACCGCTGTGCCGGTCGGAGTGGGGGGTGTTAGGTTATTTTCGTTACAGAATTTCTGGATTCGGTCTCCATATACGGATCAGACCCGCGATAAAAGCTATGCAATAGCTTAAAAATCTTATCTTGAATTTAGATCCTGACGTTTCAAATTCTTTTCAGACTTCATGTTCATGGGTGGACTGAGGTAATTGACGTCCAAAAATATTAATCACAATTATTACTGACTACCAAACATTATTATTTAAGTTGCATTCCGATTTAAGCAAACTGAGCTCACAGTGTCTTGAATTCTGAGTTGATTTTGCTTGGGTTTTGGTACAAGTAAATTCAGGACTGGGTCCCAAGCTTGTGGTATATTCCAACCATTTTCTCTGTTAACATAATTGTTTTGTATATTAAAAAACATTCAACAAACCTGTAAATTCTCTAACCAATCCTCTCAAAGCCCCATGAGTATTTAGAACTACTTCCATATTAGCCGCATAGTCAATGAGAGCATTCTTTAGTGTCTGCAGTTCTGTTAAACTGACTGCGGATTTTGTTTTCAATTTATTTGATATTTCCATCACAGTTCCTGGGTTTATACTGTAAAATAACATCTTTACTTTCATCACAAACCAGATAGTTGGGGCTGAGTCATCTTCGTCTGTGGGTGCAAGTACACCTTTAATTGAATCCCCAAACATAATCCCCGGGTGGTACAAATCAGGTGACAATCAATCATTATCATCGAAAAACAAAAGAAATTACCATTTTGGTTTGATAAATGTCTATAAGAGTCGAAGATAAATTAAGAAACTCATTAGTTTTCAGACATTTTTGTGACATTTGTCTATTAGGGTTTAATGTCTAAAGTGCAAGAATCAGGGCCCTGCATAATTATGCTACCCTGCTAACTTTTAATTATTATCAAAATGTTATACTATATTCGAATAACCAGATATCTAGTAGGTAGTGATAAAGCAGTGATGGTACAGCGGTATGGGCCTCACCTTAAAAATATAAAGTTGTAAGTCTGGTTCCCAGTTGTGCCCACACACCTTTGTGTTAATTGTTACATAGGCACTATTCAATATCTGTGCCCAGCAGTGGGACACTAAAACGGGTTTAGTGATACTGTTGGGCATGGTTTAACTTTGACATAGCTTAATAGTTGAGAGTTTAGAAGTTAATCCACACATTCTGATCAAGCGTGGGCTAGGGGATGCCAAATATCTCTAAATGTTTAGTTTTTTAGTTTTCTTCGCGACGTTTTTATAGAACAATGTTAGTAATTTGTTTGGAGAAGACCCTGGATCAATCTAGCTATATTTAACCCATACATTTCATTACTGCACCAAAAAACAGTATGCACCTAACATCGTTCATTTATGCAGTAGCAACAACTTGCAACAGGGTTTAGGATAAGAGTTACCATAACAGTCAAAGCCTAGCGCATAAGATTGCCTTTACAAAGGCAATTAATATCAATAAAGAATTTTATTTACCGCAAATTATTCAAATACCGCTTATAATCTGCAGCTTCGTCGCGGTGTTTTCGTCTACTTAACACCAACTGAATGCGACTTGTTTCTCTAATGTTGATTATTGATTCTTCATCCATTATCTTTTCAATATTTAGCAATGAATATTAACCACGGCAGTATAATATTAAACTTTATTTATAGTACTTTTAGTTTACTGGTAAGTGGTAAGTAGTAAGTAAACATGCTATTGCTACTTGACACTTCACTTTGATTTTGACTTGACGTTGACACATCAATGGGACAGCTTTGACAGCAACAGAAAAACGTCATCAGCAGCAAAATAAAAAATATGACAACGACAACATTGACAACATAGCATCTCATTCAACCATAGATTTGATGAAATGCTCAATCTATGACATTATTGGTCAAGATAAAGGTACTAGGTCAAGGTATAGTACCCAGCGTAAGCATTTAAACATAGTGATTATATACTCTTTGCATTTAAATGCTCTTCGGATATACCCATACGATAACAATGAAAGTATTTGGTGAATAATATTTTTTTGTAATACCTCTTAAACCTCAGACTAACCAAGAAGCATATTTAATTAATTGGAGACTGCATGTCCTTTAGCTCGGACCATAAGCATCCGGAATCGCCCGGACACGAAAACATTACGGCTTCGACCAAAGTCTGTATTCAATCAGACTCTCGAACAATCATTCGAATTTTTTATCGCGTTGATGACACTACTACGCGCTATACCAAATATTACCCGCAAGCAACTTTTGTTCTGTTACTGTTTTTCGGATCCGGGGTTTCCAGAAGCTTAAAGTCCGGTTTTGTATTTGACGCAAGAAAAATTCTTATGATTGTTCGAGAGCTCCGGAATTGAATCCGGGCTCATCCAAGGCCGTTTTTATTTCGGCCGTATAGGTATGACATATTGAGTTTTAATGTTCACTATCATATCATTATGTAGGTGGGCGCATTAGACAGAAATAAGAAGGTACCTAAGTACTCGTAGTAGCTTTCCGCCTGCGCCTCCTATCTCTCTTAACTCTCTCTAAACTATCTCCATATCAAATTCCGTCAAAATTTTCGTCTAAGTTTCGCATTTTTATTTAAGTAAGGATTGTTTTCTTTTTTCATAACTAACTTTAACGAAAATGTTTCAAAACTAAAGGGACGATAGAATTAAAAACACTTGTAACATCAAACTGTTTATTTCGTAGGTAAATATTTTCTTAATTTGCTAATATTTGGTTTTAGTATGAGCAGATAGAGCAAGACAGAGGAGACATAACAATGTAGATAATTCGATATATAACTATGTTCGAACAAATTGTTTGATATGTATATTTATCTAATTCATATCATTGCTTTTGTGGATAATAAAAAATAATAATGTGACCAAATTGCTGATACTCAGCAATTCGATCAATCAGCGATCACATAATTTTTTCTCTGCACTGGGTATACCTTTACTTTTGCGATACACTCAAATGAATATAGGTATAAGCATAATTGAATAACAAGACCATTTATAATCATAATCAAATACTTAATACAGCCCTAGATGGAATTGCAGAGATTATTGTAGAGATCAAATCCATAAACTTTGGACATACCTATAACTAGAATAAATTAACTGCAACGTCTTAAGGACTAGATGACCCCTGTAGATATTATTATGAAATATTGACTGAAATATCTGGCGTGCACTTTCGCTTAAATACTTTCAACATCGTGTTACATTTGCAGAATTATTTATGATTGTTGAGATCAAATGAAATGTTAATAATAAATTTATTTTATTAATGAATGATACATAATAAATAAGTGTCTCTACTGTCCTGGCTCAAGGCTCTACTCTGCACATACCGTATTATTTAATATTTCTTATTAATAAGAATGACTTATTTGGTATAAATATTTTACGATATCAAACAGTACCCTTAACATTAAATACGTTTTACGAGTATATACAAAGAACATCACTATTTTGTCTTTTCCGATATATTTACACATTTCATTAATTATTCTCTAATTTATGTATACATAACATTGACTTACACGGTACAACGATTAGTGGAAAAGATTATTAACAAATTTATTTACAAATCATTAAGTAGGTACATTATTTTATTGCTGAAAGCTTATATTTTATTTACATTAAAAGCATTCTACAGTTTCACTTTAAAATTACTATATAGATTCATGCTTAATTTGGGACCAGATGACTGTGTTTGTGTGTGATTATTATTATTATATTATTATGATAGACCATTCACACGAGGCAGATAGATAAGATAGCGTTTTGAGTACATGACGATATAGTAAAACTAAATAGTAACAACTCATAAGCGTCCTACCGTTTATTACAAATGTCGAATTGAGAGCTTAGACCTAAATTTATACACGATTGACGGTAGGTCAGCGGACTGGTGGATATCACAATTTTTTGAAATATTTTGAAGTAGAAGTTAAAAGATAGCGTAACTTAGGATTGAACTCATAATCTTAAAGCTGAACCCGGTAATACTGCTCATAATGTGGAATAAGTCCAATTCAATGAATCATCTTTTATAAGCGATGTTGGTGATAGGGGCTGTTAGAATCTCTCATATCGCCCTTGAGGCAACGGATAATAGAGTAATTGCATAGGTAGTCGGAGTCAGTCCTTATTAGGTACTGTATCGTTTCATTTAAAAATCCGAGCTCGCACTGACCAAGACTATCACCCGTAACATTAATGACAACTATGTTGGCAATGGTAAAAATAAGCGTAAAAATGATCTGAAATGTTTAGCCAAGCTTTACCCGTACCCAATCTTGTAAAATGTAATTTATTCCTCGTAGGTTTTCACTTAAACTATAACAGGCTTCCTTTCTTTCAGTTTACATGAGCAACTTTTCTTTTTTAAACTAGTGTTGTTACTCCTTGAGTAATCTTTTAGTGACTTTGATGAGTACCTATGCTATAAAGTATCAGCTTTCTCATTGTTTACAAAAGTGTTACTAGATTTGTCATTACAATTCGTTGTTTTATTATTACAATTTTGAGCATTTAGTTCTTTGGTTAGTTCGTTTATTTTTTTTTCTATGTCGTTTTTCATTTCGATCTGGCCATTTGCCAGTTTTAAGTCGGCTGAATCTGTTTGCGTTTCTTTATCTGCTGTTGGTGGTCCTGAAAAAAATAATAGATACTTAGATAGGTACCAATTTTTTTATATATTACTACCCTATTTCAGTTGTTAAATTGAGTTCTAAATTGTCAACCCGAGCCATTATTAAAAAAAAATTGTCAACCGCAGCAACGAGGTAGACCGATGATATCTTCTCCATCGTAAAATTGGTGGGCTTGTTAGTGGTCACTATAAATTTCGTAGCAGCGTTCTAAAAGGTAGGTTTACGCCCAACAATATCTTTAGGACCCCGAAAGTTTGCGGGTAGGCTTAATGAATGGATAAACCGCCGAAATAATTAGGGATGTTATTTTGCAAACATATTATGTTTATCCACAAAGTGTTAGTAAAACAATAAAAATAGACGAGAATTCTTATTGATTCACAAAATGTGCAAGATATTTGTTTTGACTTCAAATAAAAAAACTGACTTTTATTTATTGGCGGGTGTGGCAATGGCAGTGATGGAGGAGGCTTCCTGCTGTACCTGACCGGCATTATACTTTGGCGGACGTTCCGTTCCGGGCGAATGAGTATGATGTATAGCTGCAACATAAGGGCTTTATTAATGGACCCGGCACCTTCATATTTTGTTTAATAACAGTAACTCCATTTTAAATTACAACGTAAAGTATAAATCCTTAGTACTAATTCAGGGATTTATGTTTAGACAGCAAAGAATTTGCCCGACTGTGGAGTTATTACTTAAGGTGGTGTAGCTGGGAGTGAGTGTGGCAGCCAGTGCCTGTCGACGTCTAAAAGTCGCAATTTGCGTTCGATTCCTCTGGTTTTATAAGTGTCTTTAGGCTTCGAAGACTGTTTACCCTCAGATGAGCCCTATTTGTTTATCAATTTGGCAGTATAAAAAGATCTGATTAATGTCATTATGCCGAGATTAATCTGAAATTTTGTGGTAGTGGGTCACCTCTGCTGGTCATTGGGTGGAAACTCCTGACTTTAACACATTATCGCAAGAGAGGAGTTTTATAAAAAAAATGTTGTTATTACCTTAGGAGAGAATAAACACACAAGCGTGACACTAGCACTGAGTGATATAGTGACGGCCATGCTGGTGACACGTAGAGGCACGTGACTCGCTGTGCCGAAGTACAGGGGGACGAATGCAAGCCAGATAACGCATGTTGTGTACATTGTAAAACCTGGTGAAAAATTGACTGTCAGATTTCTGCAGTAGTGGTAGTTCCTGTGGCCCTATTTTTCCATATTATTGTATATACACAGTTGTTTCGGTATATTCCTTACTATTTTTTATTCAATGGTCTTACGAAAGAGTCAGATATTGTGATGGTCTTTGTACCTAATGCGACTATTGTATCCAATGCACTAGATCTTGCTTAGATTTATGATAACCCAGCCGGATAAAATAAGCAATGGCTGAGCTGAGGTTAAGAAGAACCCCAAAAGATCCCTCTGGTTTGAAGTGCTTTAAGTTTACTGAACCCATTTGATAAAAATACAACTTAAGTTGCTTAGGCCTTAGACTAATTAAAGTTTGTATATGCCCCATGTCCTAAAATAGTATTATTTTCTGTCCTTCCTTTTCCGTTACTAAGATTCTATTCATCTCATTTTAAGCACGGTAGCGATTTAGTAAGTTTACGAACAAAACATTAGTAACTACTTAACAACAATACAAACAAACAGACCTCTTACATAGGGCACATAAGGCCAATCAATAGAACCGTCTCAACAATCTAATTAGTGTGGGAGTCAAGTTAAACCTCAGCAGTCAATATTGAACCGTAATGGTACACAATATGCCACAAATTGCATTGTATCGGTAACAATAGTAGATAATTACAATAGATTGAAATGTAATATCAATTGTTTAGAAGTGGCTGACTACTTACGTAAACGTGTAGGTACTTTTTAATTAAATATAGAAGTAGCGCAGGTCTACTTTTACGAAGTTTAACGAGTAAAAATATTACCCCTTGCTGAAAATAGTACCAATCAGTGTATAATATCTAAAGCTTTAATCTTCCTCATAATTTACTAATATTTTTAACACTTCATTTCATGGCATAATCTGTAAAATTATGGGTAGGTATGGAATCAATTCATAGCAAAGCATGATCAAAATAACAAGCAGAAAGTTCTTTAGTAATTGGTAAAAAAAGAGAGCGAAGGGGTAGCAATCCTTATCTTATGAAAAGTTCAATCCAAGCAAGCATTTCAATACTTTTGTTGTCCGAACGCAGTTTTTAACAGAAATTTCTATGCACTTATGTAGCAGCAGGTAGGAGTCAAGATCTCTATAGGCCGACCGTTTAACTCGCGTATCGCCATCTGAGGTACAAAGTCATAAAACATTAATTATATTTCATATAGAACTATTTAACCACACATAAAAGTAATGTAAGACTATTCGTCACTAATATCTATATCGCTTGAATCACCATCACTGTTTGTGCAGCTTGAGGAGTCAGAATCTTGGCTATAGGCGATACGCGAGTTAAACGGTCGGCCCATAGTTTTATTACTGCCGCCTTATTAGTGCTACTGGGACAATTAAGCAATATGTCCTTTAGATAGGTGTACTTAGATTCTCGAAACCTCTAAGAGAATGTTTTAAGAATTATCCAAAAAGAGTATAACAGCCCAGTTATGATTGTAATAAATAACTAAGTCAGCTACGAGTTACATCATAAGTTCCGAAGGATTCGTCATTATATGTAATTAATTTTGTTTCGACCTTCGAATTAGTTCGGATGTTGGTCAGAACTAATTAGGTACTACTCACGGGAATTACGTTTCATTTAGAAGCACGAAAAGAGGTTCTACTTTCTATAGGATTTCGTTTGTTGGCATATTTTGAATAAAATTCACACATCGAAAATAGGTCATCGTTTAGAAACTTGGATACGATCAGCTCCATATTTCAAAGGTCATAATGATAACTGTTAAAACGTGAGTGGATCTCTTGCATAGATCTTCGGAAAATAAGTGCGTAGTCTTAATTACTAGATAAATTTCTGTATCTTCAGTTAAGTCATGGTTTCCAAGATTAAAATAGCTTTACTCACCAATATGCTTGCTTTCATTAAAGTCTTCTGGAATCTTCCTCGTGAGTACAGCATACACAGTACATACCAGGATCAATACAATAGGATAGAAGAACGCTATCATATACGACGCGTCCACGTAGGAATCACAGACCAGCATATTGTCTTCTCGGGTTGGGTAGTGGAACATAGCTTTAGCTGGGGCTACAATCATCCATACTACTACTATTAGTACCTGAAATTTAATAAAAGAATGTTGTCATCATCGTCATCAACTTTTACTAGATTGGTACATTAAGCTCCTTTTATACTAAACAACTGACCCTTGGCTCTACTGGTCGAAATCTAGCTATTTCAGATTTCAGATCTGATATCGTAAAGTAATATAAATAAATATGATTATGCTTTTTATCCATTTAAGCCTCATATCCCTGCGATTCCTTTAATTTCTTCCTTTGTTTAAATCTCTCTTAAAAGCAGAGTAGCAGCATAAGGTTAATTACAACTTGGTCTATATTTGGATGACCTGTGCCTAATTTCATCTATCTTTTACCAGCAATTTTTGCTTCACCTACTTTAAAGTCTTCTTAAGCTATGTTTGTCAACGTGTGATTTATATTCAAGATCATTTTTACGTCGAGGCAGAAGTTAGTTTAGGTTGGTTTTGTGGGCTGACCCATTATTCTTGGTAAGCCACAAATGCGGTAATGCAACACGACGCAAAAATATCAAATACCTACTTGCAGTATCTTGTCGTGGCCTACTATGTCGTCTTGAAAATACGCACGGTAAGTATCGGTCGCATTACATTGAGTCGCGTTGCTTCGCTCATCTAGGACCACGGGTTTTAGTTAGTTAAAGATTATTAATTTACCTGTATAGAAACAAGTGCAGCGCAGATCGCCAGTTGAGAGCTTGGAGAAATAAGGATAGGTCGTTTAGCGGAGTGCTTGCTCGCGTTGAAGATCCTGGAAATCCTGTTGGTCTTCGTGAGGAGTGCTGCATACACTACGGTGAAGCAGAATCCGGTACCAAACCTGGTAAATTAATGAATAATATAAAGGGGCTGTGGAAGGGATTCGTAACTTCACTTTTGACTAATTCCTTTCAACTGGATCCCCACACGTGGTCCCCAGGTAGTACAAATCAGGTGACAATAAACTGGTGGTAGCCTTCGGCCGTAGTTAGTAACCGCCCACCAGACAAAGTCACACTACCAAGCGACTTTGCCGTGTACCGGTGCGATTTCTAGTGACATCATTTAAGGAGGTAGGTCGGAAATGTTGTTCCTTTATGTTTCCTGACCATATGGAGCCTCATTTCACTGCCACCTTCACACCGAAAATCATTCATATTCACGAGTGAATTGGTATAATGAGCAGGCGCGTTTCATCGTAGACTGCATCATTGTTTAACATCAAGCATTTTGTAGGTAAGTATTTTGAGATTTTTTTGCGTGATGTCTAAACTACTTACAGTCTCAATAGCCTCTAAAACGAAGAATGAGTTTAATATCTAATTTTGGTATAAGGCCATATATATTGTAACGCAGTTCATATTGTGTTGTGTGGCTAAAATAATTTATAGATGTCATATTGAACAGCAAGTGAACACACAGACAGTCTGAGATAGCATATGAGTTATATTTATTGCATCCCTTTTGCTTATTTATCAGATTCAAAAGATTATTTATGAATGTACCACCCAACATCTAGTTAAGAAATCGTAAATTTATGAGTAACCAATTGTGATCTATACCTAAATATGAAGCAATAACACTGGGCTACCCACATATGGGTAACTCGAGAACAATAGCCGGGACAGGACAATGGCCAGGATAGGACAGTAAAACAGGACAGCAAGCCACTAAAAAGCATCGTGTGGAGACAACTGTCTTAAAGACAACCCAATGCAGTGTATTCTTAGTGATTTGTTTGTCTTACCGTCCTGTTCCGGCTATTCTCCTCGTGGAAATGAAAAAGATAATTAGAAGGTATCCGTAGCTGGCTACGGATCACCGTCAACTTACTTATTAAGAGCTCATGATAAGTCCGAAATACAATTTGTATCTATTCTAAGTCAAGCAGAGCAACAGTACCTTAAACATTCAGAGGTAGGTATGATTAAAGACCTTTTCAAATTGGATCATTAACTTAACAAATTCGAGTTATTCGAAGCACTGAATCCACTTAAATGTAATAGAAACAGATGATTTACTTAATTGTATTTAACATTTAAGTACGCTGAATCGTATATCAAATAGGTACCTGTCTAAATTGTAATTGAATTTGGATCTTAAAATTGGACACGATAATTTTAAGACTATTACACACAGAGTATTGAATTCATTACTGTCATCCGAAAGAAAGAAAATCCTGAGCAGTCTAAATATTAGTAACCGTAGGCATCATTGTAATATGGTCTATATTTTTCCACCATGCAGAAAATGATATCCAGTTAAATAGGTTTAAAACATTAAACATTTAATTCTTAAGTTAGCTTATCTTAATACCTTTTAATGAACGTTGCAGGACCTCGAATATTTAATTTTAATACAAATTATTATAATATCTAAGTAACATCGTGACTTTTCCTTCATTGATCTGTGGTCAGAAGAAAATTAAATTGGACTTATTAAGAAAACTCTCTGTCTTTAGGAAATATAATATTTGATCTTGATCTATGAAAAAACACAGGCAAGTTACAAGTGGCGAAGGGTGGAAGTCTGAAAAAGGGAAGCCGGAGCAAAAAAGTTCTTACTTATGAAAACAATATCTCTTCACTACCGTCACTGATTGTTCTTACACTTGATGCTACACTTATTTTTGTAGCTAATTAAAACTTTTAGGCGTTACATAATATATTATTAAGTACGTGTGATATTTACCATTTCCTAAAGGGAAGCTGAGGGCAATCGGCTTTTATGGAGTTTTCGCCACTAATAATGATACTTATAATAATAATTTTTTATTTACTTTTCGATAATTCACAGGACGTACTGTACTTAATCTACAACTACTCTCATCATTACCTAAATACTCCTTTATGCCGCTATAGTTATTCGGACTTATTTCGGCATTCGCCTAAATGTGTACCACTCTTAAGAGATAATTTTCAAATAGATTATTATTGTATAAAGTACTTGATAAGGGTTAAATTAAATTTAAATTAATCCGATTTAAAGTTAGTAAGGACTAAAGGTCAACTTTAATATAGTAAAACTAGTAATCTAATTATTTTGCTACGTTGGGTTCTATTTAATTATATTAATAATAATATCTGTTGTAGTGTTGTACAACTAGCCAGTAGCCAGACCTGTTTTTATCTATACTATACTATAATATTATAAATGCGAATGTAAGCTTGTTTGTTACGCTTTCACGCAAAAACTACTGAACCGATTTGGATGAAATTGGGTATGGAGGTAGTTCGAGACCCGAGAAAGGACATAGGATAGTTTTTATCCGACTGCGCAAAAAGAAGGTAATGTTTTGGCGCGATAACCGACATCCGCGGGCGAAGCCGCGGGCGGAAAGCTAGTCTTAAATAAAGCTTGCGCTTGACCACATTCTGCTTGATGTGAAGCAATGGTGCAGTCTACGATGGAACACGCTTACCCAGCAAATACCGATTCACTCGTGACTTGAAGAACGGCAGATTATAGCTATCGGGAAACAGACGCCAGCAGCGAATTCCACAATTTGGCCGTGGAATTTCCACCATATAAAGGTGGCGCGTAGCCGTACCTCTACTTGTCCGATGGAAGAACGGGGATGGGGGAATAAGATTGTGTAATTCCAACGCACACTCTCCGAAGTGTATCCGGTAAAAGACCGAAAGACTAGCAACTATGCGGTGATGCTCGAGGCTTTGCAATTTAGCCTTGACGAGGGATTCATTGCCAATAAGCCTCTTGGCTCGCCTTTCTATAGACTCCAACGCCTCGAGTAGGTATTTAGCTGACCCATCCCAACGATGCGAGCAGTACTCCATGCATGAACTTGTGCTTGATAAAGCTCAAGCATCTATTTTGGCGTGAAGTACTGACGCACTTTCGCGAGGACTTTTGGCAGCTAGTTGAGCTATGGACTTAATGTACCGGCCAAAATTGAGGGTCGCAGTCATATTGACGCCAAGAAGTTCAAGGCAGTCTGTAATAGGCCCGTAAGGTATACCTAAGTGTTAGTCTACACTATGCGCGGGCGCGGGCGGGTGGCAGGCGCGAGCGCGGTTGTCGTGGTTAGCTCGTGATTATGTCACCAGGCGAGAACCATGTGCTACACCGCTAGTTCCACGTGAAGACTTTCCTAAACACTAATCAGCAGCAGTGGTGCAGAGGTACGGGCCTCGGATAAAGGTCGCGGGTTCGATTCCCAGTCGTGCCCACAGATTTTTGTGTGAAATGTAATGTTACATCGCCGCTTCTCAATATCGGTGAAGGAAACCGGCATGTCTAGGAATTTCGAGGATATGTGACACCCACCAACTTGCACATCGCCAGCGTGTTGGATTAAGGCCTAAACTCTCTCTAGATCCGTGCAAAGCAGTGGGACACTAAAAGGGTTGACGTAGTAGGCTCCCATCAACATCATGGGCCAAATGACTGGATAACGTATATGCTCCCGACAGTATCCCTACTAATATTATAAATGCGAAAGTAACTCTGTCTGTCTGTTACGCTATCACGCCTAAACTACTGAACCGATTTGGATGAAATTGGGTATGGAGGTAGTTTGAGACCCGTGAAAGGACATAGGATAGCTTTTATCCGACTGCGCAAAAAGAAGATAATGTTTTGGCGCGATAACCTACATACACGCGGGCGAAGCCGCTATCAGAAAGCTAGTATTTTATATTATTAATAGTTACTATGTCCTCTAGCATAGTAACTATTAATAATATAAAATAAGAACATTATAATATAAAAGTTGAAAAAAGGCACGGACGAAAGGACTGTGGTGTGTGCTATTGAATAAAAAAAAATCTTAGTTGCATAATTGTTAAAAATTCCAAAGTGTAGCTTCCAATAAAGCTTTTACTCGCAATAAATCAAGTATAAAGCACTAAAAGCATTTTGTAACATTCTGTAAAACTTTCAGCATATAACTAGAGACGACGGATGTAAGCTCAAACATCGGATCGCTTCCGACCGGATGTACATCGATATAGCGTCCAATAAGCGCAAACTTTGATATACTATTTATTTGAACAAGCTTTCTCATAAGTTTTGAAAAGAAAATAAAATTATTTTCTTGGTTTCACGTTCAGTTAGCAGGATTAAAATCGACTTCAATTACATATCGTGAGACCTAAGCCTAAACATATTCTATGTAGCTTAAGTATCAATATTTTATAAAGTAGGTATAAAATGAAGTCGCTACCATTGTCTTGACGCAAAAATCTCATAAACTACTAAACATATTTTCGTGCGGTTTTCACCAATAGACAGAGTGATCCGGAAGGTTTTTTATTCTGAAATAGGCTTGCGCTTGACTACAACTTGCCTGATGTTAAGCAATGATATAGTTTACGATGGGACGCGCCTGCCCAATATACCGATTAACTCGTGATACTTACTCGCAAGGTGGCAGTGGAATGAGGCTCCATATGATTAAAAACCATAAAGAAGCAATAATTCCGACCCACTGTCTGAAATGGTGTCACCAGACATCGCACCGGAACACGGCAAGGCCGGCCCCAAAGGTTAAGGTGTATTAAAATTTGCTTGCAACAGAAAATCAAACGAACTTACCTGTAATTGAAGTTCGTTGACTATTAAACGATGTGATTTGCCGAGATATAATAATTATACCAGACTTATAAATCTCCAATAATTACCTCTCTCGCAAAATTCTGGATGACATTAATTGGTGGGGGACAGTTTGAGATCCGGGGAAGGACATAGAATAGTATTTATCTGAATACGCAAAAAGAGGTTAGGTTAAGTTTAGCGCGATATCCGGCCGACACGCGTGGACGTAGCCGTGGTCTGCAAGGCAAGCTAGTTACAAATTTAAAAAAAAAAATGTCGGTCGTAGTGAGTTTGGACCGGATCAACGTCAGCTGTCAAGTATTACAGGTGACAGAGCTGTTCGACTGAATGAATGAAGTGTTGTCTATAGCTGTATAGCTTTATGATTATGTAAATTGTTTTGTCTGTATTAACTGTTACCATTTTAAATGAATATATTGCTGGACCCCGTGCGAGTTAGACGTCCGCTATCGAATCAGTAGATCAAATTACGAGACGCCAAGTAGAGCGGTCGTGTGCGCGGCTAATCCACCTTTTATCATAGTTTTACTTACTGAATCCCCTAGGAACCCATAATAGTTTAATACTGGCGTAGGTAATCTGGGAGTTACTGTTTAAACGATGGATATTAAGTATTTCGAAGTTTGCCAAAAATGCATTACACCAAGTATCAACATCATGAATTAGAAGTACAGCTTAGTTTGTTGACAAACAAAATAGTGTAGTATAGTGTTTGATATTAGATTCAATATTGAATGATCCGAGCGGAGTCCAAGTTTGTTAAACAAACATTAAACTGCAATTTAGTAGTACTGGGGTATCGCTTGGCATGAAGGGATATTCTTGGATATCTTCTTTGAAAAGTGAAAAGATTTGTTCTATTTGAACTTTGTAAGTTGGCTTCTGAATTTCGCTTTCTTAGGCCCAGAATTTAGAATGTAGTGATTACGAATATCTCTTAAAGAATGTCTTTGCACTATCGTTTCCAATAATCTATCTTCTAAATATATAAATAAAAGAAGAAACTGACTGACTGACATATCAACGCAGAGACCAAACCGCTGGGTCTGGAGACTCCAAATTTGGCACATAGGTTCCTTACAGAGTCTAGGGGTGCACTAAGAAAGGATTTTTCAAAACTCACCCTTTAAGGGGGTGAAACGGGGTTCCAAAGTTTGTATGGAGAAACAAGATTATTGAGATCAATTTCGCGGGTGAAGCCGCGGGCGGAAGGTAGTGACAAATAAATACCCACATATTGAAATAAAACTATTTTTTAACGGACTTTATCGCGGTCTATTTTAGATTTTAAATCCCGACGTTTCAAGAATCCGTTATAAAATAGTTTTATTTTAATGTGTGATATTCTCGTAAGTATAAGAAAACACAAAATACCCACATATTTAGAAGTATATGTATTTGGTAGTTTAATATAATTTGATGTATATTGTCTTTTAACATGGTAATAGTTACTTTGAAAAAAGTTTAAAAAAAGCCGTGATAAAGCCTATTCATAAGAAAAACAGTAAAACCGATCCTAGTAATTACCGCCCAATCGCCCAATTATTTTATTCATTTTTATTCAATTTTTTCAAATCAATTACAAAAAAAAATATTTCAATTTTATTATTTTATAAGAAAGTATTTTCACCTCTCGTAATTTGCTGTGCCCTAAAGGGTCCATAATTGTGACATATTACTTTGTATCATTTATACTACCAACCCAAAACATTGGGGAATAAGCAAATAAAGTATTGAGTATTGAGTATTGAAATCCTTTCTATACAAAGAATTACAAAGGTTATAATATTCCATGAGTAATTGTCAGGTATTTTTTTTAAATAAGGTAAAGACATAGGTTAGGTTTTGACTGCGTAGAAAGAGGTTAATGTTTTAGCGCGATACCCGATATACGTGCAGGGCGGTGTCGAGGTCGAAAAGCTAGTACTCATAACTTTATTATGATAGGACACCATTGTAATTAAATAGGCGTAGATAAATTACATTATCAAATAAGAATGTACTTAAAACGTGTACACAAGTGTCTCTCAAACACTCAAGTTGAGAGGACTGGCACGTTATAATTTCAGTTTGTAATTTCAGCGTGTAAATTCCCGCGAACGAAGAGCGTTGAATAGGCCAATCATACATTATTTGCCCATTCACCTTATTACATAATGAATGGAAAGTGTGGCCACAAAAACTGCCTTGGTGGTCCAGAGGTAAGCGTGTTCGCTAAGTAAAATTACTAAAATTCAATAATCTTGACGACCTCGGTAGTCGAGCGGTGTAAACCGTCTGATGGGCTATACGTGCCCGGACAATATTTGTGTAACAACAAAGATTTGTTTCGGTGTCTGGTTGGTTGAGGGACTACCCTCCATGCCTCGGAGAGCACGTTAAGCCCTCGGTCCCGGTTGTTATTTAACACATCTATGAAGCCAATATAATCTGACGCCTGTTCTAACTTTCTCGGCTACTGGTTCCCTACGGGTTTCGAGGTCTGATATCCCTACATTTTGACAGTTATGTTTTGGTCTCATATGTAATAGGGGGCAAACCTATTGGTGTTCATAAGGCACAATTTGAAACTTCGAGCTGCTATTAAGATTTTCTAAGTAAATTTGAAGTCTTTTGCTCGACCCCGACTATTAGCTGCGCACTCGCTCTCACATAACTTATGTCACCACAAACTGACCAAGATCCAAGCAAGACATTGCCTGACCATAACCTTATGTTGGTTCGTTCAAAGGCAATAACTTGAACGACGATTAAAATTAGCTATCTTGTATGATACTTCGATTACTTTTAACTATTAAAATTTCATACAAAATAAAATAATAATATTATAGTGGGACATTAACACACACATTAGATTCCAAACTAAGCAAAGCTTGTACTATGGAAACTAGATAACTGGTATATACTACGTTTAATACTTTTCTTTTGTAGGTAAATAAATACTTAAGTATAAATAATTACACCCAGACTCAAGACAAGCAGATGTTTAACACATCAATGTCTGTTTCGGGTGGCAATGGAACCCACGACCTGCGGCGCGAAAAGCTTCTACGTTTCTTACCGTCTACGCCACCGGCCCATCAAAATGCTAAATACTTTATTAAATAACCCCAGTTTTTGTGGCCACACACATACCTTAATTACCTACTTAGATATGTTCCAGTGGCGAGGCGAAAAGTCACCTCGTTACTGTTTTAATTAGTTCACTGCGAGCAAAATTATGTTAGTTTATTATGTGTAACTATATTTTTACTTTAGATTCGCTATAAACTTTAATATATCAAGTACTAATTAGGTGACTGAGGTGACTCTTTTCATACAAATGTGTATACGCACTGTGTTATAAAACGCAGTGCCGTTGTCCATACTTAATGGAATTGTCACGATTGGTTAGGTTAATTTTCTATCCTACCCTACTAATATTATAAACGCAAAAGTTTGTAAGAATGTATAGTATGTTTGTTATTATTTCACACAGAAAATACTGGACGGAATTGGATAAAATTTAGCACAGAGATAGATTATGGTCTGGATAACACGCTACTTTTTATCCCAATAAGTATTGATAAAGATTAAGATTTGGGATATCTGGCAAACATAGGGTCGCCCCCTTTAACTTAACACATTGTTTTATCGGAGAAGACGCTATAGCTGGCTGCCCGATTAGCAGTCCAGTTGACCGACCGACTAGCTTTAAGGTGTAATTAGCTATAAAAGCTATAAGACAGGCTAACACATGCATTTTAACACGGATACTCTAAAACAATCTTACCTTTGGATTGAGCAGAGAATGTCAGTCGGACGGAAGACCAGGGCAAAGGTGACCAGGTAACACATGAGGATCCCAGCTAGTAGTACGTAGGACAGCTCACGACCCGAAGCTCGGACTACTGGCGTTGAACTGTGTCGGACCCATACACCGCAGACAAATCTGGAGACAAAAATCCAGGTGACATTGGCTGTTTGTAGAGCAAAGTTTTTTTATACTATTCAATTGCCAATCCAATCCAATTTGCAGATCCCCTCGTGACCAGACTATAATTATCGGGACATAGATGCCGGCAGCGAATTCCACAACTTGGCAGTTCGCACAACAAAGCGTTTTGTGTGTACCAGTAGAATTTCAGCCTTTTAAGAAGTAGAATAAAGTAACAGCCCTTAAGACTTCCACAGCTAAAGTTAATTGCATTTTTACTTTAAAAACCCACACTGCACGGTTGTAAAGACCAAAAGATGAGCTGATTTTCTTAGTTAATACCATTCTCTGTTTCAACTGTCTGCTTTGTTGATATACTAGCAGTGCAGTGACGCAATTGCCAGTCCAGAAAATACCACTTTTTCCTGGATCGAGCAACTGCCTTAAGTTTGAGAGCAGATCGGATTAAGGATAATTGTATCCTATATACAGAAATAAGCTCACCCTCTCATGTTGCCTAACTACAGCTCACCAAATATGCCTTTGCGTATTACAGGTGTGTTCTAAGCTGTTCTTATTGTAACTTATGAAAAAGAAGACACTTACGCAGTAATAAGTACTCCAACAGAAGAGAATGACATAGCTCCTATTGCCCAGGCGGAATCTGGTCGCAGGTAGGCCTCAGGGATGGGACGGCATTCAGTCTTGGTTGGGTTTGGCAGGGTTCCTCTGGGACACACTGTACATGATGTCTCTTCAATTGACCTAATCTGAGGGAATAATGGACAAATAATATAAAGAATTCGTATATCTATCCTTTCAGGCTATCAACATTATACCCTTATTTAAGATAGTAATAAGATTTAAATTTTGTATGGACTTAGTCAGTATTAAAGTGATCCTAGGCTTTTCTACTCCTACACGGATTCCTAATAAATAATCTTCTTTCTTTTCTTCTTTTTTTACCTGTATTGCAAAATATCATCATCCTTCATGTTCTGTCTTTTTATCCATTTGCCATGCTTACTTTAACGAACTGCCGAAGGAGATTTTTGTTAACAAGAGAAGAGATTTGTGTTTTCAGCAGCGGGACAAAAGTCCCATATCTTTCTGTCTACCCCTATTACATTTCAGCTGTATTAAATTTGATCCCCTTATTCCAAGCGTTGCCGTAACGGAGCAAATTTTTCAGGCTGCGCTCCAAGGACGCAGAATTACAATTATAACAAACCTCATATTGAGTGCAGTTGAAACAGTGCCAGCAGCAGCTCTCGCCCTCAACGTACTGCTTGGCCTGGCCCAGCTCACATTCAGCACTGCACACTGACTCCGGTGGACGACGGTGGTCCCATTTGAATTGAATGTCTAAATCCAGAATAAGACTAACTCAATACATTCCGTCAGAGATACCTACACACTTCCAAAAAACGTCACTGATCATCTGATGGCGGGCATGGCAATTTCGGGCATGAATCTCCCATCGAAACCCAGACCTAGAGATTGCATATTTAATTATCATCTATAATGGAGACAGATGTAGCTAAAGACTAGTAGTCATCATCAGTCTATGAGAGACAAGTGATTTTCGTAGTTCTAGAAACAATGTAGCATTGTTATTCTAAAAAAAATTGCACCAGCAAAGTCTAACCAATCATTAACAAGCAAGAACCAGTAGGGTGTGATAACTCACACCCTGCTGGTAATCAGGCCTATCAACATGTAAAAAGCCGGCAAGTGAGTGATGCCTATGATGAAGCAAGCGTCATCATCAGCATCAGGTGGCTATATGTTTGTTTGCCGAGTTTTGTTGTCAAAAAAAGGAATAATTCAAAGGCAAGGCCAATATCGCTGCGTGACCGCTGCTCACTATAGTTCCCCATTAAATATGCTGAAATTATTATATTTAAATAACTTACTATCTAAATCCAGCTTAAGTTCACCATCTAAGTACTGGCCAACGTTGACCCAACGGTACTGATCCTTGGACACCTGCTTGAAGTGCAGAATATTGTACCGCGCTGGTCCATCGCCGTTGCTATCGAAGTGGAACTCATCACCACT
Source organism: Meganola albula (assembly GCA_936450015.1). Classification (NCBI taxonomy): domain Eukaryota; kingdom Metazoa; phylum Arthropoda; class Insecta; order Lepidoptera; family Nolidae; genus Meganola; species Meganola albula. The sequence continues at coordinate 827,697 of OW388155.1, read as the reverse complement.
CAAACCTGGTACAAATAATTCCAGTTATTCTGACAATTCTAAATACTTTTAAAACTCTTCCCCTTTCACTGGTGGGATACTATCACTCGATCTAACAGTCTTGGGTTCCACCAAACCCCGTTTCACCCCCTTAAAGGGGTGAGTTTTGAAAAATCCTTTCTTAGTGCACCCCTCGACTCCATAAGGAACCTATGTGCCAAATTTGGAGTCTCCAGACCCAGCGGTTTGGGTTCTGCGTATGTCAGTCAGTCAGACAGTCAGTTTCTTCTTTTAAATATTTAGAAGATACGGCTATTATCATCAATTTCTTACCAATAAAGTTGACTTTCCTCAAGTAGCGTAGTAGATCTGCGCCACTGGCTGGTCGCATCGCGTCACACAAACCTGCTCGCCCTGCGCAGACTGCAGCGTGCATATCTCTGAGGACAAAAATTCACAATCATCATCATCGGCCTAGTGCAGTATACTGCTGGACATAGGCTGTTTCCAACTGGGGTGACGCCAATCTAGTCAAGTTTAATGCTGATAAAACCCAGGCGTGTCTATTCTCTGCTAAAAGAGACCATTTCAATTGGCTCCTACTTTTCAGGGTGTATCCGTGCCTATTAAAGACCACCTTGAGCTTCTTGGCATCAATATGACTTCGACCCTCAATTTTGGCCCGTACATTGAGTCTAAGGCTCAACTGGCTGCCAAAAAGCTAGGTGTTCTCGCGAAGATGCGTCGTTAACGCCAAAACAGATGCTCAAGCTATATGAAGCACAAGTTCGTTCATGCATGGAGTATTGCTCGCACCTTTGGGATGGATCAGCTAAATACCAACTCGAGGCGTTAGAGTCTATTGAAAGGCGAGCCAAGCGGCTTATTGACAACGATCCCCTTGTCAAGGCTAAATTGCAAAGCCTCGAGCATCGCCGCAAGGTTGCTGGTCTTACGGTCTTTTATCGGATACATTTCGGAGAGTGTGCGTTTGAATTACAAAATCTTATTCCCCCAGCTCTGTTTTATTATCGGACAAGTAGTTGTACGCCATCGATTTATGGTAGAAATTCTACAGGTACGCACAAAACGCTTTGCTTCCACTTTTATTATGCGAACTGACAAGTTGTGGAATTCGCTACAGGCATCTTTGTTTCCCGATAGCTATAATCTGCCCGTCTTCAAGTCACGAGTGAATCGGTATATTTCTATTAAACTTTAAAAAACAACTTTATAATCACCTTTTCTATACGATAGTACTTATTCTGCCACAGACAATACATTTTTCTTCTGAATTCTACAGTATTAAAACTTTATGCGAAAATAATTTCCATAAATACCATAGTAAGCTACAGTAAGGTTGTACTCAGAGCAATTCAGAGACGGTCAGAAGGAAAGCGGGTCGTTTGTGAGCTGAATACATTTAGGTCGAATGCACTCTTTAAAACTGAAACGTTCAGAGACAAGAAATAATACAGCTTTTAAAAATGATACATACATTTTTGAAGATTTTAAGCCTGCTCATTTTGTACCATTGAGTCAATTTTAAATCTTTTTTAGGTTGTAGAATATACTAGAATTGATGTATTTGTCAAAACATTTGAACACAAAATAAATATTCTGGGACATTAACACACACGGTCATCTGGTCCCAAGCTAAGCAGAGCTTGTGTTATGGAAACCAGATCACTGGTATATACTATACATATAATACTTTTCTTTTGTAATATACATTTCTAGCTGCCCCAGCGAACGTCGTACCGCGTATTTATTAAAAAAAAAAGTATGGCAACGAAAACTGTGACACGAGAATTTTATATATTAGATATACATAATTGTTAAGTAGTTTGCTTTTGTTTCGTTCGCGTTTAAATTAATGTGATTCCTAAAGATGGTTTTGTAGATAAATAAATAATCTAATACACCCAAATTTTAAGTCTTCTGTTCCATGAAAGTCTTTAGAGATCACAGCTCATATGCTCTGCATTATTATTATTAAAGACCACAATATTCTCACACATAATTTCACATTTATTAAATTTAGATTATGCTATTGTTAAGTTTTAGCCAAAAGCCGTAAAATACCAGGTTTTAATTAAAACCATATCCGGAAACAAACTGCTGATAAATCTCAAACCGCTACGTATTAAGGGTCGACCCTCACCGAACGAAAGGGGGAAGAGAATAATACCAAATCACAGTAGATATTTAAACTAAAGCAGTAGTACAATTATGCATGTAAATTTTATGCTCATAACATTACATCAAAATGTAGGCAAAAATAAATTGCATTGTAACAATAAAAATCAGTTTTGACTATATTATGCATGTACAATAATTAAATTTGCATGCCGCTGCTGTGACGGCGAAACATGAAGAACTCTGTTTATCGCATGTAACATCTAATATATTTTGTTAACCTACCATGTTTCTAGCAAATAAACATTATTTTATCTTATCTTATCTTATCTTTATTCGTAAGTTAGTTCACAAAACAAGCGCAGTTAAGTGCCTGCTACGATTCTTTTCTTACACTCTTTCACCTGGTATAGGATGTTTGATCTGCACGTTTGTCTTAATTCAAACGTCAATTTGTACGACTAAGTAATGTCTAAATTTAATAACTTTTATTTTATTTAAAAACGCAGGCAAGAGTCTACTACGATTGTTAATCAGAAGAGCTAGTGTGAGTTTTTTTGTTAACATACATGTCAATTTTGTTGCAATTATTATTTCACTAAGTGGCGTTGCTAAATCCATATAATATTGCATTTACACAATTGTTTTCAATTAGGTTAAAAACTCACACTAGACACACAGGGCGATATTCGTTTATACCACTGCAACAATTTTATTATTTTTTCTTAAAACTCGATAGGAACAACTCAAGCCCTCTAGGCATTTAATTCAAAGCCAAATCTGAGTCGAACTACTGCATTGTCTTATACATCTACTGTGCTCAAATCGTGTGCCTGTTAATTACGTTTATCTTAATTATTTACCGCGTGTTCTGTGGTTACAAATTCGGGTTATTAATTGAAAAGTGCAGTACCTAATCTTTATTAAGTAACTAACAGGGTTAACTTAGATAAGCATAGATAGGATTACACGTCTGACTAAAAAGGTGTGTTCGTGACGGGAACAAGAGGAGTAAAAACTAGGCGAATCTTGGTACTTTTTTTATCTTAAAATAGGCTTGCGCCTGATTTGAACTAATGATGCAGTCTACGATGGAACGCACTTATCCGGTAAATGCCGATTCACTCATGACTTGAAGACCGGCAGATTATAGCTATCGGGAAACATAGATGCCGGCAGCGAATTTCACAATTTGGCAGTTCGCACAATGAAAGTGGAAGCAAAGCGCTTTGTGCGTACCCGTGGAATTTCCACCATATAACGGTGTCGTACCTCTACTTCTCTCTCTACTAGATTTAATCGTCAAGATTCTACAGATAATATCCCGACAATTACGTTCGGTAGGGTCGGTGGTTGCGTAGTAGGCTGGGGCCCAGTAGAATGAATGTGTGAGTGAATGTATGTATGTAAAGAATGGGTGGAATGATTGTGAGTGTACGTAGGTATGACTGATTGTGTGTTAGTGATGTGCGTGTATCGACGGCCACAAGGGGTTATCAAACTTTACTGAATTCTCATCACTAGTCCAAGTAATCAGAATTCAAACCGTATTATTAAATACGAAGATTTGTTTTTGCTGTATTTTGTTTCCTAAAGATTTTTTTTTTAAAAGACTATCAAATAGCAACCCAATAAAAATTTTATGATTTTTTGGTTTTCGCTTATTCGCTCTTTCAATGAAGTCCTAATTTGGATAATTTTCCCTACACTGATAAAGAATGATACCTACAATTATATTGCTTAAGTCCCAATTTTTTTTAGGTCTTCTTATTTCATAGTTGCACGGTATTGTACGCTAGCCTTTATTCACAGCGAACAAAATTAACTCTATTATTAATATGGACGGGCCGGTGGTGTGGTCAGTAAGATACTTGCTTTTCACGCCGCAGGTCGTGGGTTCGATTCCCACCCGAGAGAAACATTTGTTTAAATACGTCTGTTTGTCTTGTGTCTGGGTGTAATTATCTATATTTAAGTAGTTATATATTTACAAAAGAAAAGTATTTAGTTTTCTAGTTTCCATAGTACAAGCTCTGCTTAGTTTGGGATCAGGTGACCGTGTGTGTTAATGTTCCAATAGATACATTTAAATAAAAAAATGTATTCTAACTTTGACCCAAGTAGTCCGCGTCGTACTTATTGGGTCTATGTGTTAATCCAGTAATTAAACTGAATTATAAATACTTAGGTAAGAATCGTAAACCTTAGCAAAATACAGCCCCAGACAATATTTAACTGTACCTATACCAGCAGCTAATGAATCCATTGAAAACCTCCCATTCACGGGCATTCAAAAGCCCATTCGCGATGTGTAAGATTTCCTTTTCAACCTTTTATGGACCGCAGGTTAAAGATACCTTTTAAAAGATCAGTTTTTCATTGGAAAAGTTAATTAACCTTAAATTTTATAACCTAATCTTTAAAAACTCGATCTCGCTATTCGAAAATTGGGAATGCGGACTTAAGTAAGGTGTGTAGAGATTATAATACATAATAGCTTTAAAAAAATTCGAACTGACTTTAATGTTTTACTGACAAATTCAAGACCCGATGAACCGATTTTCATAAAATTTAAAGGGGACTATCTGGAAAGTATACCCTTTGAAACGAAAAAAAGAGATAAAAAAAATGTTACAAAAATTAATATAAAAAGAATTAAAAAGAAAAGAAAAGAAAAGAAAGAATTAAAATAAATAAAAAAGTTTTATTTCTATGTTCGATATTCGCGTAGATGTAAAAAAAATACTAAATTGTCAAAATCGATTTATATTTGGCGGAATTATCGCATGACATACTTGCAAAAAAAAAAAAACAGCCGAAACAGTCGAAAGTCGAAAGTTCGTGAGAAACTCCTTCTGTTTTGAATTCCGTTAAATGTCAGTCCCATCCCACTAGTAACTATAATTTCGAAAATGGGTAGTTTCCTCACGATGCTCATGTCTAAGAACTAATCATTCGAAGACATGTGACATCCACCTACCCACACTTGGTCAGCGTGTGTGGATTAAGCCCTAAAGACTCTGAACTCATAGGATGGTTGAGAAAAGACTCGCACCCAGCAGTGGGACACAAAAAAGGGTTGAATTGAAGTCAGTAAATGGGTAATTCTCACGAAATCCCGAAATTCTTGTCCTTGGAGTTTATATAAAAATCCAACAAAGAAATTGATGTTACTAATATTTCTATACAATCCACATAACTATACCTAAAAGTTTCACATAAGTTTTTGGAGCTGTTTCATTAAATAAATAAACAGGCAAAACCATAATGTTCCTAACATCATTCCCTCACTGTGTCCCAAGTACCAATTTTATTTACATTTATTTGCCAAAAAAGCACAAAAATCATTCGAATCATATTCAAGTAAGTTGGATTGTTTAAATATATTATAAATCTATGGGATAAATCGCAATTAGCGTTATAAAGTAAAAAAACGCGTTAAGAATTTGAATAATTATGTGTCTCACAAAAAAAAATCATTCCCTCACACTATTAATGGCAGTGGAGTTATGAACGCATTTTAAATAAAATACGAACACTACCATTCGTTTTTGAAAGTTGACACTAATGTCAATTTATAAAAATGGCGAATTTTCTGTGATTGTGTTCAGATTTTGCGTTTCAAATTGGTTTTATTAATTTTATGGCTAAATTAAATTTTTGATCGTCATTTCATCACATGCTAAAAAACAAAAGGTAAGTACTTTAACTGATTAAGAGTTGCACAGTTAAGATGGCTTTTGGGAGTAATTTCCATATGCAAAAAATCATTTTAAAAAGTAAGGTTATGTCACGAGTCTTTTACGGTTATTCTTTATTTTGTCATTCCCTCACCATCATTCCCTCATAAAAATTGATGGTGAGGGAATGATGATATAATGAGGGAATGATGTTTGGGTGGGCTAACTGACTTTTTTATTGTTTGCTTTTATTAACTCTTGAATTTATTGCTGCAACATTGCTGTAGGTTGAAAAATGTCAAGAAAAAAGAAGATAAACAAAGAAGAAGCTAAATTAAAAAAGCAAGAATATGGCCAAAAGCGTAGGGAAAAAATTTAAGCTGATCCTGTAAAACTTGAAATACTTCGCCAAAAAGAATGAATCAAATACCTGAAAAAAAAAGAAAAAAGTCAAATAAAACCTATTATATCCGCAATGAGTTCCCGAGAAAGAAGGCAAAAAAGGAAGTACTGGAAGAAAAATACTCATTCATATAGAGACGTATCGTATGGAATGTAATACTCCATAGCCTGACGCAGCACATTACTCACGGTTTCTGTATAGGTGGAGGAATTACCAGAAGAAGCTTTTCTTCTGGTAATTCCTCCTAAAATACGGGCTGCCATGGATGAGATGCAAAGAAGGACCGCATCTCATCCCAGTCTGCTGACTTTTACCGTCACATTCGCCGATTACCCCTAGGGTGGCGGTCGGGCGAGGGAGTTGAGATACTGATTTGACCAGACAGTGGTCTGATTTGTCTGGGTGAAGAAATTGATACTGAGTAACTGTTTGGATCAGTCGTCAGCAAAAGGTCCAAGCAATAGGCTGTGTGCGAGTCAACATCTGGTACCCGTGTGGCACCACGGGCTAGCTGGGTAAGATTCAATGCTAAAGCTAGCATCCGCGGTTCTCTTCTTGCATGGTCAGTGTCTAGGAAGGGGAAGAGCCACTCTTGATGGTGAGCAAATCACCCATCAAAACCAATTGTGCAGAGGGGTACCTTTGTTGAGCCGCTTCTGCCGTCTCGCTGAGGTATTCGGTGAGCCTGGTTGTCTCCTGATCACCGCTATGAAAATGGTAGACACAGGTATAAATAATTTTCTCTATTCCTGTATCTACTATCACCCAAAGAGCAGAGAAGCTGCGGTCTTTGAGGTTCTGGAGACGCCGACAGCATATGTCGTACAAACACACTCCCGCGTGAGGTTTGAAATTGTGTTTCAGTGTGTACCCCGGATACGACAAGTACCCACGTCTGACGGACTACCTATTTGCGTCTTCGTTAGGAACAAGTGTGACGATTTATCGGTCTCCAGATGGTAGTGGACCGGCATGAGATTAGAGTGCAAACCCCGAATATTTGCAGGGTGCAAGGTGCACTTATAAAGAAACGGAGTGCAGCCGCTGTTTAGACTCATTTCTCTTGTTGTTAATCATTTTTTGTTCTTGCGAGTGGTTTGCGGTAGAGGATGGAAGTGGAATGAGGCTTCATATGGCTAACCAGCAGACACACTTTACAGGTTGTTCTCCATGCTAGTTGCCCTTTGGTGTTGACCAATGGGCAACTAGCATGGAGACCGCGGGGACGCCCGAGCCCCCCCGCGGATGTCCATCGGGCCCTTTCATCCGGTCGCCAACTGGCACGATGACGCAACCTGGGATTTTTCGCAAGTTGGCGGGACAGCCTTTCACGAGTGGCTAACTCACTGCTGGGTCTCTTACTAACTGCGATCGGCCAGCGGTGCACCGCGCCTCGGATCCCGCTTTCCTCCAGGACCAGTTACCCGATGCTACTATAGAAGTGCGAGTCCAGAGCGGTGAGACTATAAAGGGTGGGTGGTCACTAACCACGGCCAAAACCTACCACCAGTTAATTGTCACCTGATTCGCACCACCCGCGGACCACGTGTGGGGATTCAGATTGAAGGTGCTCTCCCACGGACAAAGGTGACTCAGCCCCCGAAAAGATTAAGAACAAAATTTCATTAAATAAAAAAAAATTGTTCAAAGAAAACTAATTTTATTTAAAAAGCTTCATGACTAGTCTGTAATAATCATTCCCTCACCTAAGTTGTCATTCCCTCACTTTGCTTGTTTTTTAATGTCCTCATAACTTTTATAAAAGGCGATAATTTTTGGGACCACTACATAATTAAATTCTAGTAACATTAGTACTATCAAATTCACATAAAATAAATATCAAATAATTTCAATATTTTTTGTCATTTTATGATAGCCGAATTTCGACATTTTGTGATAATTACCCAAATACATGTAGTAGTAGTTAAGCGACTTTATTAAGTGTAATTAATTAATTAATTTACGTTATACAATATCTGGTTCTAGGGTACCTACATGTGGTACATGTTTATTCAATACATTTAAACGTTTATAACGTTAATGTTTTTGATGCAAGCGAAAACGGTAGGGTGTTAAAAATTACACGCCTGTGTGTTTGTCTGTGACATCATAGCTCCCAAACGGATGAACCGATTTTAAAATTGTTTGTGAAATGAATTAGTCGGGAGTGTTGCTAAAAACGACTTTAAGGTCGGAGGTTATTAAATTTTAATTAAGTTATAGAGCTTACAAAGCGACAGATTGACAAACAGTCACACCAGTGTTCCTGTTAGGGTTCCGTTTCACTTTAGATGTACAGAACCCTAACTAGGAATATTCAGAAATAACAGACTAATAGCACCACATGCTATTAGCATCATGCTGTTACATATATTATCTAGAAAAAGAAGCTTTTTACGAATAAGAGGCCATTATTTCGTCCTTAATTTGATTTACTTAAATAGAATGGAGCTGCGCCTTCGTATGCTAAAAGCTTTATTTATGATACAAAAGCCAGCACATATTACACAGACAATGTAAGGGAACTCAATATATCAAGTTGAAAAAATGCACTCACTTCTCACTTCACATCAACATTTTTAGTGTCACACTCTTTGATAAATCAAGAAAAGGAAGATACGCTACGCTCTAATAACACAATCACTAAACCTGGGTCTCGGTGCACAACTACATGCAACGAGAAACACACATCTGTGATCACAATTAGACATTTACAGCGACCGATAGCAAAGGACAGAGATAAGGCCTCACACAGCGTGCAAGCGAAATCACGATAGGGGCGAGCCTAATGCCGAGTTGCAACTAAGATTCTCTGAGTATACCAGTAGGCCAATTCACGTAATTAAATAAGTTCATTTGCAATGCAGTTGCAGTTCGGTTTCGATCAAAACAGCCCTTTTCGTAGTTTCGTAATTTTGACAACCGCTGTCAGATATGCTCGCGTCGCGCGAGCCCTTTGACGTTCATGATATAAATATGACAATTACAAGAATAACATTTTACACTAAGACGGTAATTGAAACTGCACAGCAACGTCCGCAACCCGATCGGCGCGTCAAGAAATTACGTGAATTAGCCTGCAGGAAAGTTTTGAAGGAAAGTGTTTTTACTCAACTTTTGCTGGAACTACTTTTTAACTAATTAAAGCCTGTACAAGTTATTTTTATCCAAGTACTTACAAGTTACTTACCTATCATTTGACATGCGCATTAGTTATAATTATTGTGTAATCTACTTATATCATAATAATAATAATAAAGTGGTCGGTAAGATACTTGCTTCGATTCCCACATTTGTGTGACGAACACGTCTGTTTGTGTTGAGTCTGGGTGTAATTATCTATAATTAAGTATGTATTTACAAAAGAAAAGTATAATAAGTAATGAGCTAGTTTCCATAGTACAAGCTTTGCTTAGTTTGGGATCAGATGGCCGTATGTGTTGATGTTTTTTTTTGCTGATGACCTAACCCAATCAGATGGAAGGACCTCTATTGGTTTACCGGACTTTTTTAGTGAGCCGTCGCGTCCGAGGACGGACGAACCGATCAAGTACTGTGGCAACTGCTATGAGAGCTCTCCATGTTGGACGAACTTCGGCTCAGGACGTTGCCGGACACTCTACTTTTTTAGGGGATCGGGGGGCTGTGTTAATGTTCCACTAATGTCCCAATATATACACAAAGATGTGTAGCTCAGGTTGTCTCACAGTTTTTTATTCTAATACCACGCTGGAGAAGCCCTAGTTGGTAGCTATTCCAACCAATAGCAACGCAACAAAATCGCCCGAGTGCACCCGACTTGTTTTCAATAGGGTTCGCGAATGTTCGTGTTACTCTCTCAATACCCACTCAGATGTTCATTCCGTGAGGATGCTATTGAAGTGCTATTCAACAATCATTTTTACCTTTTTGCGAAATATGTAGGTAACTACATCTGTCAGAGTATTTCGTAATATCTTCTATTATATAACATTTCCATGTCACAATGTTTGTTACCTTACTCCTCCAAAACGGCTTTACCGATTTTTACCATATTTTATATGCGTATTCAGTAGGTCTGAGAATCGGCTACTATCTATTTTTCATACGCCTAAGTGATAAGGGTTGTTCACCCTTAATTTTTTAATAGCGATATTAGTAATACGCGGTACGAAGTTCGCTGGGGCCGCTAGTATTTTTAAAGAACTTGAATAGTGATGAGGTCTTTTCTATCAGGAATGAATTGCGAAAACGTTTAGATAAATAATGCGCGCACTGACTTTACTGACGATGACTGATGTTCTTCATTAAAAACTTTTTAAAATAAATATAAATTTGCAGCGGTGGCGCATCGGTAAAAAAAAAGAAAAAAAAATAATAATAAAAAAAATGAAAATAAAAAAAAAATGTAAAAATAATGTCGGGATATATATTATATTTATTATCTTTATTTATATAATTCTTCTGTGAGTGTGAATGTCACTGAACTTCTCTCAAACGACTGGACCGATTTTGATGAATTTTTTTGTGTGTGTTCAAGGGGATCTGGGAATGGTTTAGATTCACAATTTTGCGCGGTACGAAGTTCGCTGGGGCACCTAGTTAATTATAAATCTATTTTAGCTATAATCAGCTTATATGACGTTTATGAATACGGGAGTTATTATTAAGACGTGAATGGATTATATTGCAGCCGAAGCGAAGCACGAGTGCTAGTACACAATATATTGGCGATCCATTTATCATCAGCCCACACCCGGAAGAATCATGAGCAGGCTACGGCAAATACACTAGCGGTCAAAGAAATTGACTCAAATCTCAATTATGTCTGTTACAAATATTTTTATTTAAATTAATAGAAATAATTCCAATTTTTTACTATACAACAGTATTTTTTTTAAGATTTATTTATGAATCAAGAAATATACCTAAATTAGATACGCGAACTTCATGTTTTGTATATTGATTCTAACATGGTCACATTGAAAATGAATAATAATGGCCAGAAATTAATGGATAATTTATTATGTTTCTTTAAAATAAAATAAACATTTCTTATGCAACTAGTTTATAAATCAAAGCTATCATAAATCTATTTTGAGTTTCAATCCGACTTCCCTCGGTTTGCAAAGATGAATTTAAATAACTTTAAACAAAAATGCTCCCCGAGGATGTCATTTCTGTTCATGGGTCAAAACTGAATGACAATCATTTCAGTAATTTATACGATCATCTTAAGCATAGTCGTAGGAACCAACGTAGTAAAGATATTATACATTATTTATGTAAATATTAAGAGTTGGTTCGATTTTAGTGTCCGCCAGTGTACATGTTTTGTTTCCAACCCTTTTTATCCAACCCTTTCTTGCGGCGGTACAACCTTCAAAGCAGTTGTGTAAAAAATATGATAAAGCTTAATAGGAAACTGTTTGGTATGCTTAAGCTTATTAGAAGCTTATAGGACGGTGTAAGCAGCTTTTACAGTTGGGCTGTTTTTTACCCGAGTGCTGAAGAGAGGATTATGAATATTTGCTGTGTGATGGAATATTTTTGCCTGAAAACATGAATCAGGTGTATAATACCCTAAATGTAAATGTTAATGTCCAGTAATTAGAGTTATTTATAATATTAAGTGTACCGATTAAATAATTAAATTGTAATATAATGTCAATTATTTTAACTTTATTAATCCAAATTATAATTATTTATTTACGGAAAACTGAAATACTTAGGTATCATCATCAATAGAGTAAAAAGATTGTTCAATAATCCATTTTTTAAATTGCTAAGTAACTTGTTGATTTAGTGATCTTTATACATATATTACTTGGTACTTTATTGTATATTTCACCACACATAAAATAATATTAAAAAAAAAGAGTTCTTCTTATCTTTTTGGATGACACTATTCTATCTGGATCTCTAGTGTTTCGTGTAAAGACATCCTTAGTTTTTTCGAATAGGCTAGGATTCTGACGAACAAACTTGGTACATTCTAAAATATACATACAAGACAGAGCTAAAAGTTTAAATTTTTTAAATAGGAGACTCCCATTGTGGTATACCGACGATTGCTCTCACGCATTTTTTTTTGTGCACGAAAAGCATAAAATAAATTAATGTTTTTTGTTGTTGGTTATTTTATCTCCATTTGGTTAGTAAATACTTGGTGACAAAGCTATTATGGCGATAGGTTAGCAGATGGCTGAATTTCCTTCAAAGTATTGCCTACTGTAAATTTAGTTACAATATTTACTGGGTAACTGAAATTTAAATGTCACTGTCGGATCTTATAATTAGACAGTCTGCTCAATATTTATTAATATAACTAGCTGCCCCAGCGAACTTCATACCGCGTAGGTAATAATAATAATAATAATCACTTTATTACAAACAAGGTCCATACAAAATTTAAATCTAAAATATTATCTTAAAAGTATAGCTGTTGATTGCCTATACTAGGTTATGTTAACCTGTGCTACAGGCGGTAGTAGAAGAGTATATATTTATTATGATTAGTCATTTATACTACGAAATAATTTATAAAATAAACAAACAATAAAACTAAAATAATACATAGCTTATTTGAGTAAAACTAGCAATTCTTCTGTTTGGTCATAGGACAAATTTTGTAGATAACTATAAAGGAGCAATTTACATTTGTAATAGTTTTGATCATAAATTGATAAAACCCTATTTATTTTGTTATACAAAAATGGTCCCAGAAATGGGTAAAATTTATTTGTGAACATAAATTTTGATTCAACGCGGTCATTGTAAACAATATCTTTCCGTCTTTTATTAGTCGTGTTAGCATTGTATTGAAGTGCTGAGTGCTGTTTTAGTACTGTGGACATGATGAAAAGCTGGCAGACAGATAACACCTTACAACATTCGTATAATTGCCGAGTCGGGTAACGGAAAGGTAGAAAAGTAGCTACTTTGAGGATAGTTCTTTGGGCTCGTTCAATGGCAATCATTACAGTTTTTGAGGCGCCACCCCAACAGGAAATGCAGTATTGAATAATAGATTGGCACAAAGCTTGGTATATCTGTTTAAGTAATTTCTGATCTGAAATGTGTCGTAATTTTTTGAAGGTAAATATCAATTTTCGTACACGTTTGATTAAAGAGGTAATATGTTCTTTGAATGAGAGGGTCTCATCAAGTATGACACCCAAATATTTAACACTGGTGGCGTTTTTAATGGTAGGACAATTGCAGTCGTTTTGATGAATTATATCACAACGATGAGCGAATAAATTAAAATTTGGGCTAGAAATATTTTGTTTGCGCATGCTAAAGTTTACGAAATTAGTTTTTTCGGCGTTTAGTGTAAGTAGGTTATTAAGAAGCCAGTTGTTCACGATATTAAAGCCTTTTTGTGCATAATGAAGTGCTTCTATGTGTGTGTCCGCTGAGAAAATGAGTGCAGTGTCGTCAGCGTATGAGATTATTTTTCCATGATCTAATTTCAAGTTACAGAGGTCATTGATGTAAATTAAGAAGAGGGTAGGGCCGATTATACTACCTTGAGGAATTCCGAAAGCAGGAATTTTCTTATCAGTGCTGACAATGTCATCAATTTTAACACACTGATATCTGTCTTGTAAATAGTCTGCGAAGAATTTGAGTTGATTGCCCCTTATACCAATGCTTTCTAGCTTCAACAAAAGTCTAGAAACTGAGACAGTATCAAAAGCTTTAGCAAGGTCAAGGAAAATTGCAGTGACTTTATTACTTTTTCCTATTTTTTCAACGATATGGTCCGTTAGACAGTGTACAGCATCTGATGTAGAAAGTTTAGGTCTAAAACCAAATTGAGTATTGGAGAGGAGGGAATTACACTTATGTATGAGATTAATCTTTTGTTAACAATTTTTTCTAATATTTTAGATATAGTGGGTAACAAAGAAATGGGTCTGTAATTAGTCACGTTATCCTTTTTTCCCGCTTTGTGTATGGGAATAACTACAGCTTTTTTAAGGTAAGTTGGAAAAATTCCATCTGAAAGGCAGATTTTAAATATGTGGGTTAAAGGAGGAACTAATAAGTGCTTAAACCTTTTCAAGATATGACTATTGATGTTATCCCATCCCGCTACGGGACTGTTTTTCAAACTTAGTATTATTCTTTCCACTTCAATTTCGTCTGTGTCTAACATAACAAAAGACTTTTCTGTATTTGTGCTGTGTGGTTGTAATGATGAGGAAAAGTTATTTGAACTGGAACTAGGATAGTTTTGGATATTTTCCGCAAGGTTCTTACCTACATTTACAAAAAATTCATTTGCATTGTTTGCTGCTAAAAGTGGGCTAGAATGTGTATACAATAACTCGGAACCCGAAGTCTGTTGGTGTGACATTTGCGTAATATTTTTTATTGCCTTCCATAGCTGCTTACTATTGTTATTTGCAAGCTGAAGTTGTGATTTATCATAATTAATTTTAAGTTTTTTTAGAAGATTATTGCAGAAATTTCTATATCTTCTATAGGTAACTTGCAAAATAGAATTATCAGGGCACTGTTTGGCTCTTTTGTGAAGGTTATCTCTATGGCGAATACAACGAATAAGGCCCGGAGTTATCCAAGGTTTAATATTATGTTTCCGACAACTCAATTTTATTACGATTGTATTGCATAAGATAGCTTGTTGCAGTTTATCGGTTAAGTATGTCACTCCGATATTGGCATCAGCAGAGTTGTAAACTGGGCTAAAGTCAATATTACATAAATCACGTTCGAGGCCACACATGTTTATTTTAGTGTTTTGTTTAGAACGGGCAAAATACTTAGACAGCAATAAATTAATTATAAGTAGAACAGGGTAGTGGTCAGTTATTGCAGAGTCAGCAACAAGAGTCATACACGGAAAATTAGTTTTGAGCATTACATGATCTAGGCAAGAACCTGTTTGATGTGTAGGCAGGGTGTGGGAAGGTAATAGTCCCTGTGACGCACATAAATTAAGATAATTTTGAGTATCCCCATAGCTATTCTCAGAATTTATGTTTATGTTTATGTCACCAGTAAGTATAATTGTTTTAAAGGAGGAAACGGTTTGCAGTAGAGTATTTAAATAAGTGTTAAATTTATCCATGTTTCTGAAGGCAGGAGATCTATAAATAGCAATTATCACTATATCGCATCCAATTTTGATTAATAAGCAATTGCAGTCGTCGGTAATAGGCTCTTCTATTGTTAAAAGTAAGTCTTGTTTTGCATAAATTAATACGCCATCATTTTGGTTCAGAGATACCGAGTTACAATAACTTTTGTATCCAGGCAATGCAGGAAGATTACTCCTACTATTAGCTAGCCAGCATTCAGTAAGAACAATCACGTCACATTCGATATTAAGCATGTGTAGGAAAACGTTAAAACTATCAATGTTTTTATTAATACTACGTATGTTTTGCGTTAGTACAGTAAAAGGGTTAGTATAGTTGGAAATGTATTGCTTGCAATTTTCAGTTTCGCACAGTTTAGAGTCGTATATATTAGTATTATTATCAATATCGTCAATAAGTTCACTGGCCATTATTTGATATAAAATTTACCTAACTAGTGCTAATAAAAATAAAATCGAAAAAGACGCTCTTAGGCGCCCTCATAATCTATTGAATTTATGTACCTTTTTTTTGCCAAAATTCTTGCCGGACAATCAGAAGCACCCGTGTTATAGTTGCTAGGTTTTTTAAAATGCAGGCAAGTAGCACATTTTGCGTCCTCTGCTTTCTTAACGCAGTCCTTAATTGAGTGGCCATGTCCACCGCAATGTCCACAAGTGGGGGTCAATTCTCGACACGTTTTCGCTGCGTGACCGTATTGGTGACAGTTATAACATCTAGTGACCAAGGTGAAGTCTCTCACTGGACAAGAGGACCAATTCACGAAAACTCTTTCCTTGGTGATTAGGGCCTTACGGATCAGTGCTGGTACTTCCAGTATAAAGTTACAGGTCGCGGCATCCTTCTTGCCCGATTTGTGACTTATTTTAACCGAGGTTAGGAATGAGTCGAGTTTGAGTTCCGGTAACTTATCGGCCAGATTTTGTTGGTAAATACAGGTCAAGACATCTCGATCTTCCATCGCTGTAGGTATTCCTACAATTACTACACGGGGTTTGCGTTTGAAGGGCTCGTCAATCAAAAGGCCTGATGTAGATAGCTGTTCAGACTTACGTAGCTTTTCTATATCATCCTTAGTGTCGGTGCAGATGATAACACCACCGTTCCTAGTCTTGCGAAGACTTCTAACTTGGAGCTTCATTTCTTCAGGACGGATTATCTTTTGAACAAGAGATTTGGTCTCATCACTTGTTATTTTCTTGTCCTTGGGATATATGGCGACTTGGCTTTGGATAGATGGCTGAATGTAATTATTAGAGCCGGTTTTCACTATAGAAGCGTAAGACGATCCTGCTGTGGGTTTAGAAGTCTCCTTTATGGTCTGTTGTAGGTCATGTAGGCGTTGGGATAGGGATTGTTCTTTTTGCAGTAATTGAATGGCCGATTGAGATTGGACAATTCTGATCTTCAGCGATTGGTATTGAACTGCCATTTGACTGGTACCATTGGCTACCTTTCGGCATAAATTTCCAATTTTAACCTTTTGGTCGGTGTTAAGTTTGCCCTCTGAAGCGATAGTACACACTTCATTCAGGCAGTATTCGATGGTCTTCATCCAGTTCTGTATCTCACTCGTAGGTATAATTTCGGCATTACCTCCATCTTGAGTAGGCGCTGTCTGTTGTTCTGGTGCGGGTGACGGGGGTGGAGTGCGAGCAGTCCTGCCACTGCGGTTAAATGGACTATTTTCCATAGTTATTTTCTAGGTAAAATAATCTGCATTACTATCAATTTAGTAGCACTATTTTACTCACTAAGTCTGAGAGTACACTTTGAACCGGCTATATGTAAAACGAGGGCACGATTCAGCAAATAATAATTAGTTAATTTTATAAATTACAAGACACGTCTGTTCATTAGTAAATGCTAAATAATAAATCCTAAGGTATTACTAATTTCACTATTAAAAAATAGGGGTTGGTGATAGGAGGGTAAAAATTTAGGGTTGTATGTATGTTTTAATGCCTAACCTAATAAAAAAATAAAAACAAAAAGTTTCTTCCAAAAATTAAAAAAAAAACTAAGGGTGAACCTGAAAAACCCTTATCACTTAGGGGTATGAAAAATAGATAGTAGCCGATTCTCAGACCTACTGAATACGCATATTAAATTTGGTAAAAATCGGTAAAGCCGTTTCGGAGGGGTACGGTAACATTAACATTGTGACATGGAAATCTATTTAAATAAAAATCAATGCCACTTTTCGTTGTAATTTTATTACTCAAAAACGGGCTTACCTATTCAAACCAAATGTTTAGGCATTGTTTGGACTATTTAGTAGATGGTTTATGTGAAGTTTGCACAAAGGTTTAGAAGGTTTGTTGAGTGGGCTGAAGTTACCCGGGCGAAGCTGGGGCGGGCCGCTAGTTTTATATAATAGAAGATTAGGACAATACAGCATTATGCCTGTATTACCCGCAGGTGTAAGCAGAGGTGATTATCACCTAGTTTTAACTGACTATGTTTTAATTAAGGTCTCATATGTAATTCAAGCCTATTGACGTTCGCCTGGCACAATTGTAAACTTCGAGCTGCAACTAAGATTCTCTAGATATCACTTCAACCCTTTTTTTTGTGTCCCACTGCTGGGCACCGGTCTTCTATTCTATTCTTTCAACTATCTTATGAGTTCAGAGAGTTTAGGCCTTAATCCACACACGCTGGCCAAGTGCGGGTTGGTGGATGTCACATGTCGTCGAATGATTAGTTCTTAGACATGCCGGTTTCCTCACGATGTTTTCCTTCACCGATATTGAGCAGCGGTTAATAAACAATTCACACAAAGATGTGTGGGCACGACCAGGATTCGAACCCGCGACCTTATTTTTCTAAAGCGAGGCCCGTACCGCTGCGCCACCGCTGCTCTATCTCTGCTGCGATCTCTAGATATATTAGAAAAGTATTATTACTCGACCCGGGAATCACCAAGGAACTCGCGTTTAATAAGCGAACAACTTACCCTTGGAACACCAATGGAGTTCGTTCACAGTAGAAATTAAGAGTTTTCAAATTGATGATCTGAAATTATAGGCCGACCGTTTAACTCACGTATCGCCTATCGCCAAGATTCTGACTCCTCAAGCTGCACAGACAGTGATGATTATACAAGCGATATATATGGATATTAGAGACGAATAGTCTTACATTACTTTCATCTGTGGTTAAATAGTTCTTTATGAGATTTAATTAATGTTTTATGACTTTGTACCTCAGATGGCGATACGCGAGCCTATAGTTATCTATTTTCAACTATTTGACTTTTATGTGATCCATTGTAAAGTTTTTCTAAAGAAAAATCGAGTAATTATGTAAAACAGTCTCTAAAAACTCAACTAGTTCTAGACCATTTATTCTGAGAGCCTAATGGATTTTCCTAACTGAAGTAAAAAGTTGTTCGTAAAGTTGAAAGCAAAAAAAACGGTTGTGTTTTTTTAATACACTTTTTTGTAAATATATTGAGGACCGTGTTTATCAATAAGGTTAGCAGTATTTAGATACTTGCTTTTCACGCCGCAGGTCGTGGGTTCGATTCCCACCCGAGACAAACGTTAGTGATGAAAACATTTGTGTTTGTGTCGAGTCTAGGTGTAAATATCTATTACAAGTATATATTTACAAAAGAAAAGTATTATATGTATAGTATATACCAGTTATCTGGTTTCCATAACACAAGCTCTGCTTAGCTTGGGACCAGATGACCGTGTGTGTTAATGTCCCAGAATATTTATTTATTTCTCTCTCGTTTATAGATAGTTTTTATAGCCCGACGCAAAAATGACGGGGTGTTATACGTTTGCCATGTCTGTGTGTGTGTGTCTATCAGTGGCATCGTAGCTCTAGAATAGATAATAATAATAAGCCCTTAGGCTTGTGGGGAGCTGTTATGACGTAGCGACCATACGGACCCGAGTGCTCCAGAGAGAAGGTCCTGTCCCTCACCTCCGGCTTGCTTTTACGGGCTGGCTGGAGTAAACCCTAACGGGGGGCCAGATCTCCCACCTCTTGCTTGCCTTCATTGGCCGGCTTGAGTGGAGTCGTTAAAGCAGAGATGCTCGGAGGAGGAAGTGTCCCATAAGTGACTAGTGGGCACGTGAGGCTGGACCCTTAGGGAGTCAATGATGGGGTAGACTATCGTGGAACAACGCTCCACTCCTCTAGCCCCTCAGAATAGGTTGCCCCTTGTCGCTTCTTTTAGCGGCCATACGGGGGCCCATTTATTGAGTAGGCGAGTCACCCCTGCTATTTTATCCGTGTTAATTTGCATTGGTCAGGCAGGGGCCATAGGCCAGCCATAGCCCTAGTTACCTAATCCATCAGCACCTACCACCATAACCCAGATTTTAGTTTTTATATTCTGCAAAAGTCCTGCCCTAACCGGGGATTGTTCTTAGGTGTACCTATATGGTGCGAACAGGGATAATTGTCGGTTGGTGCCACATTACATTTAGAGCAAAATTGTCTAACGGGCCTCTACGTGTTGGCTTCGGCCCCACGCACGCCTTCCAAAAGTCCGGAGCTCCATAGCTCCGAGATAAAAAAAGACATACATAATAATAATAATATGGTAGGACATTAACACACACGATCATCTGATCCCAAACTAAGTAGAGCTTGCGCTATGGAAACCAGATAACTGGTAATATACTACATATATTATAATACTTTTCTTATGTAAATAAATACTTAAACATAGATAATTACACCAGAATAAAGACAAACAAATCGCCAGCCCAAACACGCAAAATAGGCACACATTAAGACGTCGAGGTGCAGAAAATAGCCCGCTCCAAACTAAACTAAACTAAAACTACCGTAGACCACCGATGCAGTTATATTATTTACCATCTAATATATAAAATTCTCGTGACACAGTTTTCGTTGCCATACTCCTCCGAAACGGCTTGACCGATTCTTATGAAATTTTTTATGCATATTCAGTAGGTCTGAGAATCGGCTACTATCTATTTTTCATACCCCTAAGTGAATTTTTTGAAGTGAAAACTTCTTTAGCGGCGTTGAGCACTTTTTCTGTAATGGGTATAAAATCTTAAACTCGCGTCAGGACACGTGACCTGATCGAAAAAGCGTAAGACGGATGACGTAATATAAATTGTCATGTTTGTGTACAATAGCGCAATAAATGAATATTGTACCTATTCTACCACATAAATGATAGTACTTTTATACTGATAAAGCAATTGGTGCAGAATTATTCCCTAACCATTCCAAAATATGAAACATGCTCAACGTTAATAATCAAGTTTTCACTTCTGCCGACACTCCCGGAGTGCAATTTTTTTTTTTTAATAAATACGCGGTACGAAGTTCGCTGGGGCAGCTAGTAATATATAATATTGCACCATCAGCAAAGCTAGAGTAACCGTTATTTTCTAGAGAAGTCTTGTTAAGCAATCTACTTAACCGATTTATTGGTTTCCCCTGTATTATAAAATTATATCTACGAATACCTGCCCTTTATGAGGATACTGGTTATTTTATGAGCTCGGATGAATAAATTGGTCGACCCTAATAAGATTTTAGATAATATTATTAAGTAGTAGGAATATTTTCATAAATTTATTTGCTTTTTGCTGGTTTGTGGCATAATAGCTACTGCTCAGAGCAGCGGTGGTGCAATCGTTATTGCTGCACATTAATTTACAGTTCATTACCACACAAATATTAATGTGTACTCATTCGTTAAATGTTAATAGTTAAATCTTTACTGTATACAAAACGTTTAAAATATGGGAAATCATTATCGGACGTAGAACATCCATTTGGAAATTGGTAGGATAACAAAACCTAACGAAAAAAAAAAAATTTTAGACTTTTTTAAAATTTATTTTTAAGAAATTACTATGAAAACCTGACGAATAAAAATTAATCACCTTGTTGTTATTCAAAGGTGTAAGTAGGGGTCAATATCCGCTATGTTTATGTCAAAGTCGACAAACGGTTTTCGGACAACAGATTCATAAAAATCTTATAAGACTCTTTAGTGAAAATGGACTTAGTCCCTTTCTTACTAGTATAAATGTCAAGATGACAGTCAAAAACAAACAAATTATAAACCTATTTTAGCATAAATGATGTTTATGAATACGGGGATAAGACTCCAGCTGGACGCCGTCCTCTACTAAAGCACGGTACTGAACATCGGGCCTAAAGGAAAACAATACGGTGATTTGACCCAGCATGAAATATGTTTGGAATATTCTGAGACATTAACACACACGGTCATCTGATCTAGTAAGCTCTGCTTAGTATGGACCAGCTAACATACTATACACCTTTACCATTTTTCTTTAGTAAATACATACGTAAATACACACATAAGTAGGTTTTGTGTTATTATTACTATACAAACAGACATGTTCTTATCAAAAATGTCTGTTTTGAGTGGGAATCGAACCCCACGACTTAAGGCGTGAACGTTGAAGGTGAGGATTTACCAACTATGCAAACGGCCCATTAAATGAAAATGCCCGACAAATGTATTTGAAACCTTTTCTTGATTTATCAAAGATTTGAAAACGCGTTTCGACTAGTTCAAGGTACCTAGTATTCGAAAGCTTAGTATTTTCTATTTACGCGTATATCAAACGTTGAAATAAAATGTTAACTTACTATCTGTTATAACCTAAAACCTGCACATTAATCTCAATAATCAATAAGTATCTATATGATTGTTCTATGAATTATTTCAACTGCCTATAAATATAATATCAATTCCGACAACAATGTGTCGCGCGCTTCCTCCAAAGAATGCATCAAAGAAGCCATAAGAGCCAATCAATGACTCCGTTCTGAATGAATGGGCAAGTGTTAGTAGACCTCGCTCGTCATATTGGCAGCCGCTACTGTCGCGCCGCCTACGTCAT
Organism: Meganola albula; assembly: GCA_936450015.1. Lineage (NCBI taxonomy): Eukaryota > Metazoa > Arthropoda > Insecta > Lepidoptera > Nolidae > Meganola > Meganola albula. The sequence goes on along the minus strand of OW388155.1, from coordinate 805,502 downwards.
CCAATGTTGCCACAAAAACTATTTTGCAACGGATTTTATCGCGGTTTATTTTAGATCCCGACGTCTAAGTCTTTTCAGACTTCGTGGTCTATGAATCTAAAACAAACCCCGATTAAATCCGTTATAAAATAGTTTTATTTCAATTCGAAAACTGTTTTCGGATTCACTAACTCGTAATCGTACTGGTTTCACACTTTATGAATCCAACGGTCTGTATCTATAACTTTAGATTATTATTTGTCGGATCACTTCATTGCGAATCCGATCCTTTAGTCAGTCAATACCGACCGTTTAACTCGCGTATCGCCTATCGCCAAGATTCCCTGACTACTTTAGTCGGATTAAGGTGGAACAACCTTCGGATTATATTCAAATCAACGCACTCTCATCATATGAAATTCGGACGGTAGGTAGGTACCCAACGAGTCCAAACCGCTTTGTAACTGATACACTTAATTTGATTAAATGTTATTTATGGGAAAGGGTTTTAGGTAAATCTTGTTACCGTGTCCGAGTACCGAGTGGCCGTTGTTGATTTAAGTATTAGCACAGATAATATAATACTGTATTAGTAACAGTTTAAATAAAAGAGTGTTGTTGTAGTTTCTTAAGTTTTTAATCTAATAGTTTCTACGCAAAGAATGATTATAAAGAAAACTAACTACTCAGAAACGGCTTGACCGATTTTTATGATATCTTATATCTATATTTGGTAGGTCTGATCGATTGTAATGTAGTCTAATGTAAGCGGATTGCGGGAGAGAGTAGAGCATGACAATGTAAGCCTTTGCGGCAGCTGTTCGTGGGAGAGTCTGAAGCATATAAAGGCTTAAACAAGCTGTTCGTGGGAGAGTCTGAAGCATATAAATGCTTAAACAAGCCTTCAGTTCATGAGAGAGTGTGTTGAGCATGTAAAGGCTCATTAAAGCATTGCGGCAGCGGTTCGTGAGACAATGTAGAGCATAAATAGGCTTATTAAAGCCTTTGTAAAAGAGTAGAACTCGAGAACGTCGAAAGCTATTCTTTTTTATTTCGAGTAGCGCCCTCATTGATTTTTTACTCTTTTATATCACACGTACTATACGATTCTGTCTACCGTCTACGTCTGTCAATTAGGACGCAAAATTGTGATCGTATTTGTGTCGGATTATTCAAAGAGAAGAGCGATATTGTTTTACTAAGATAGAATATTAAATTTACGGATAAGAGATTATTAAATTATTTGTGCCGTACGAACCGAATTGGAACAAGATGTAATGTAACTCAATAAGCGTAACTAGGTAGGTATTATTGTCTGACTTTGTTTTATTAGGTGTCCTCTTGATTTTGTAACTAGCTTTCTCCAGATACCTACATTTATTATAATGTTTAGGAGTGGAACAAAAAGTAGCCTATCGCCTTTCTCTAAAAATGAACTGTCCAAATGCAAGAATTTTCAAATTGGACCAATAGTTAGGATTAGCGCGCACAACCAAAGCAATAATTAATAATAGTAATTTTATTTATATTTCTTCAGAAAAGTTTCTAATGCTATTTGTACAAAGGTGCATGTCCAAGCAATCAACTTTGTGAGGACTGGTGCCTGACGTAGGTTTAAGAATAACTTGTATTACCAGTCACCAGGGCTCTCCCGCGGTTGAGTAACAAACAATTTGACAAATGCTTCAGATTTATAATAATAATCCCTCATTTATATACGTCTTTTAAGTATAGCTAAAATAGGTTTATAGTTCGTTTGTCTGTGTCTGTCATTTTGACATTTATACTAGTAAGAAAGAGACTGTTGGCAACACTGCCACCAATAAATGTTAAATTATATTTCTCTTGTGTTGGCAAACATCAACGTATCTACTCTGTCTCTCCTACGAACTGTCATCCGAGCTACACTACTTTTAATGTGTAAAACTGTTTAAATATAGTGATTGTGCTACAAAATGATTGCTTTTATCGCGAAACTTCACGCATCCTACAGAGACAAGTCCATTTTAACTAAATAGTCTTATAAGATTTTTATGAATAAGACCTTTAGAATTTCAATTTCATTTTAACCATACATTGAAACTTACATCCAATGTAAGTTTCAATACAATAGGTATAACACTCTTTTTACACGTCCCATTTGCTGCTTGTCCCATAGTTTTGATGACAATACAAGATTTTATAAATGCCGCTGTTTTGAATACAATATGGCGGGAAAGTACGTGTATCAAATGAAAGAGTTTGAATAAATAAATAATAAATAAATAAATAAAAATTCTGAGACATCAACACACACAGTCATCTGGTCCCAAGCTAAGCAGAGCTTGTGTTATGGAAACCAGATAACTGGTATATACTATACATATAATACTTTTCTTTTGTAAATATTTACTTATAATACATATTTACACCCAGACTCGACACAAACACAAATGTTCATCACTAATGTTTGTCTCGGGTGGGAATCGAACCCACGACCTGCGGCGTGAAAAGCAAGTATCTTACCGACCACGCCACCGGCCCGTCACAGAGAAATACTTACAATTTTCTTTTAAATAAAACTTTTTTCTATTTATTTTTTAAATGTTACTATTATTTAAGTCCTAAACCTGTTCTAAAATCACAGTTTATAGAAAATTTAAGGCAATTTAAAAATCCTGTTAAATAGGCAAAGACTCACCGAATAGAATACGCGAACGCTAACACCGCATCAGAAACAAATTGTAGCTGCCTCTCAAACTCCGTGTTATTCTCCGTCAGCTGTTCTATCCCGGAGCAGGCCCGGGGATGTCCGTTGTATGGGGTTTTAGGACTCCCGGGATACTTGCACTGAAAGTGGTCTTCCCAGAACTCTGGAAAAAAGAGGACTTTTTAGTACACATTTATAATAACTGGCAGTAGGCTTCCTTCGTGGTTAGTGACCATCAGACAAAGCCGCACCGCCAAGTGGCCTTGCCGTGTTCCGGTGCGATGTCTGGTGACACCATGCAGTGAGGGTGGGTTGGAATTGTTGCTCCTTTAAGGATTCTAACCTTATAGAGTCTTATTCTACAGCCAAATTCATCATTCGTAAATCGGTATATTGGGCAGGCGCGTTCCATAGTAGACTACATAATTGCTTAATATCAGGCAAGTTGTAGCACCGGCAAGCGGACATGCCGAGTTCCGGTAAGATGGCTTCTGACTCCATTTATGAGAGTGGGTCGGAATTGTTACTCTTTTATGGTTTCTAACTAACTATATGGAGCCTCATTCCACTGCCATCTTCTCATTGAAAATCATTCGTTATGACGACAGAATCGGCATAGTAGGCAAACGCGTCTCAGTAGACTACAAGGCAAGTTGTAATCAACCGCAGGCCTATTTAAGAATAAAAAAAAAAATTATAAAGGAAACATAGACACCTGAAGGTGTGCACAAATGAATTTCTGACATTTAGCCAGATACCATACGGTGGCGACTCTATTGCCGTTAATAATCTTTTTAGTCTACCCGGGATTTTGTTTTTTGATATTTCATTCAGCAATATCGAACAGCACCGATGAAATAATTCACACAAAGATCTGGGCACGACTGGGGATCAAAATCACGACCCTAATAATTTCACTCCCCAAAAATATAGCCAAAACATATTTTTGATTATGTTTACAATATTTATTGACGGGCTTTGACGGGCCGGTGGCGTGGTCGGTAAGATACTTGCTTTTCACGCCGCAGGTCGTGGGTTCGATTCCCACCAGATACAAACTTTAGTGATGAACATTTGTGTTTGTGTCGAGTCTGGGTGTAAATATCTATTATAAGTATATATTTACAAAAGAAAAGTATTATATGTATAGTATATACCAGTTATCTGGTTTCCATAACCCAAGCTCTGCTTAGCTTGGGACCAGACGTTAGCATTGATGAATAATCGATTAAAAATAAATAAATTATTACGGTTGGCAACTTTACGAGTAAGTGAACGATCGATTAAAATCATTCATTTTAGTTGGCAACACAAAGGTTTTAAAAAGGCGCAGTTAGCGATAAGATTTCACAAGCATTGCGACAGTCGACGTAGCAATACCGACTAGTGATAATTAACAAAGTGCATTTGATTAAAGTGCTCCGATGTGAAAGTGGTATCTAGAAGTTTTGGTGATTACCAAGTGTGTTAAATAAAAGTGATATTTAAAGTGTTTTAATATAAGTGGTTACGAGATTATAAAAGTGATTCAATCTTAAAGTGTTCCAATATGAGTTCCAAGTTGTGAATTGTATTGAATAAAAGCGATTTTATGCCTTCTTGACGCCTTTTTCTTTCACATATGACCGTGTGTGTTAATGTCCCAGAATATTTATTAAAAAGTATTCTATGTTTTATTAATTAAAACTACGACTAATACTTTAAATCCATTAATTTAATAATATTCAACATATTTCTACTTATTCTTAGGTCATTGAATTTCCTGCTTCATATGAATAAGAGACCATGAACGCTGAATGACCTAGTTCAAAAACAATAAGAGCGATAATATTTCTTAGCTCTGAGAGAAAGAATAAATCTGTGTGCACGAAGCTGGTCTTGAGTTCGGAATTTATCAAATTAGAGACTGCTACCGAGGGTTGGTGTTGTGTAAATGTAAATCAGTAAGTTATGTTATAGAAATGAAATTGTAGTGTCAGTATTGTTGAATTATTCATTACAGTAATCTATTATAGTAATAAGTTATCGATAAGATAAAATAAATAGTAGGACATTAACACACACGGCCATCTTAACCCAAACTAAGCGGAGCTTGAACTATGGAAACCAGGTAACTGGTAATATACCACTTAAAAAACTTTTCTTTTATAAATATGTACATACATACATATAAATAATTAAACCCAGACTCAAGACAAACAGACATGTTCATCACACAAATGTCTGACGCGTTTGCACTGCACAACAAAACATGATACAAGCGTCTTTTTTCTTTCTTCACATCTCTAAACGATAGAGATAGATAGTGCTTGCAACATGTTTTCTTGAGAATCAGGGGTTTGGAATAAATGTTGTCTAGTGTAGACTATGCAATGGGCGCTGCAGCGTTAGCCGGCTAGCCACAAGGTGAACTGATGACATTTATAAAATTGCGAGAAGCCGATGGATGCTCACGGACGGCGACCGATCGCTCTGGTATTCTAAAGGAGAAGACTATATCCAGCAATGAATGACCCCAGGTTGATGATGGTAACACAATTAGGGGTGTAATAAATTTGAGTGTTTCTGTGTGAATGTGTGTACAAGTTGGGAACATTTCAGAAATTGTCAATTTTCAATGATACATTTTTTTTTAATTATCCGCTGCTGTAATGTCCTCATATGATTGGTTCTTAGACAAATCTATCCCTAACGGCGCCACGTGGCAGTCTATCTTATTACCCTAATAAAAAAATATCAGCCAGAAATTGCCGAAAATTGGGTAATTTTCACCTCTGCCTACAACTTTAAGTAACACAAGAGTGACTTATTAGTAAGTTAGCAGCATTTTTTTCCACTTAGCAAACATCACAAAGTTTCCTATCAGATAGGAAAAGTTTCTCCGAAAATTTTACCAATTATTATTCGGAGGCCTTTTTTATACTTTTATAACAAGTTGTAAAAAGTTTTACGACTTATAACACTATTATATGCAATTAATAACCATGTATTATCTCCATTAGGCATGTTTTGATGCTAGCTATAATGATTTTTAATTTAATTCTCATAAATAATTTTAAAATTGTTATTATTTAAATTATTTTTTTATTCTTAATTGTGACATATATTTATGCAATTTTAATTGAAATTGATTATTAATTTGAATTTGATTATCATTTTTATTATTTGATTATTATGAATTTTATAAGTGAAATGGCTGCCTGTGTTGTACTTCTATACCTATTTTATGGACAAAGAGTCTGAAATAAATGAATTGAATTGAATATAAGGGATTTAATGTTTACTCAATTTGAAGGTAAGATGCAAAAGAAAAGCCGTTAGGTGTTGAGACTCTGGGTCTGGTGGCGGTAAGCCTCGCCTTAGTTAAATAAGATCACGGCGATTCCCGGTCGTGCCCACACATCTTTGTGTATTGTTTCATCGCCGCTGTTCAATATCGGTGAGGAAAACGACATGTCTAAGAATTTATCAAATGGAGGACATGTGATATCCACCAACCCGCAACTAACCAGCTTGTTTGGATTAAGGCCTTGACTCTCTCAACTCGTAAAATAGTTGAGAGAAAACCTGTTTCCAGTAAATGCGACATTAAAGAGAGTTGAAGTGATAACAGATTTTGACATGATATTAGGGGGGAAGGTGAAGAGACAGTCTCACGTAGAAAGGTTGAAAAAACAAGCAAAATCTACTTACCAACAAACCAGGGGTTCCTCTTGTTATTCTTCACATTCAAACCCAAGAAGTACTCCTTGAACCCCATCACGTCGTTAGCTTGAGGCTGGACGCTGATGGTACCTTCTACCGCTCTCTCGTTTCCGTCAGAAACCAAGGACCTGGCGCTCCAGCCGTCAGAGCCGACCCAGCTGAAGGAATGCGTGGCATTCGCCCGTTGAACTGCTCGCATAACACCAGCAACTTCTTGATCAGATCCGAAGATTATTGCACCTGGAGCAATCAAGAAAACAAGTTATATACCAACTAAGGACCATAAGAAGCAGTGGCACAGAGGTACCTACCAATATTGGCTGGGAAATATAGGTCGCAAGTTCAACCCCAGATCGCATACTGACACTTTTGTGTGATATATTTAATCAGGTTTTTAGTTGCACATTTGTTTTTCATCCCTTTAATGCGGGGGAGTCCTATCTTATTAGGTTTTATTGGTTTACCGAACATATTTTGAGCAGTTTAAGGGGCTTTAGAAGATCATGACGTGTTTGAGCTTGGGCTTGAGAAATGAGATCTTCGATAGACTGTTATTCGTTAGGTAGCGTGTTAGGTAAGTTATTCGTTGTGTGCTAATCTAAATATATAAAAGAAGAAACTCACTGACTGACTGACTGACATATCAACACAGAGCCCAAACCGCTGGGTTTGGAGACACCAAATTTGGCACATAGGTTCATTATTGGGTCTAAGGGTGCACTAAGAAAGGAATTTTCAAAATTCACTCTTTAAGGAAGTGAACCGGGGTTCCAAAGTTTGTATGGAGAAACAAGATTAGTGAGATCAATTTCGCGGGCGAAGCCGCGGGCGGAAGCTAGTACCACTATAAATTAAAAGGCGGAGGCGGCGTCTCCTGGGATTGGTCAAATATGACGCGATAGCATTTTGCAACCAATTAAAATCATTTATAGCCATAAAACCATGTTCTTGAAAATTTCCATGAGACTTTTCCATGTGAAAACGCGCCTCTAGTAGTTTAAGCGGGTCAAAAAATCGTTCTGATTGTATAGTGAAAACACACGTAAAATTACTTGTGACAAGTCATAAGACCCACATAATATGATGCTATGTTTAGATCCCATAGGTAACAGGGGGCGAGCCTATTGCCGTTCATCGGGCACAGTTCCAAACTTCGAGCTGCAATTAATATTCCCTCAGTATATTAGAAAAGTCTTTTTGCACGATCTGGGAACCAAACCCGGGATTTCGCGGTATTACCACGCGGACACGCTTACCACTGAACTACTGAGGTAGAAGACCCGTGGGTACATTAATGAGTATGTATGTATCTTTGTTTTTCACTTATGTACCTTTTACTGTTCAAGTTTCATTATAATCATCATCATCAGCCTATTTTAGTCCACTGCTGGGAATAGGCCGATCTCAAAGCACGCCATTGAACACGATCTGCGGCTACTTTTATCCAGCTGCCTTCTTCCAGCTCTTATCCGCCACCAAACAACTTTAACCCTATGAAAGTCTTTAACTACACGAAGTCCGTTTTCCTTTACAACTCTCTACGATTTAGTTAACTAAATCCAGTTAACTAACTAAGCCTGTTTGTATTCGTAGCTAATTCTATTACTGCTTGGCCACTAAACACAGTGAACAGCGGATTATTTATCCCTCGATGAAAGTTGAAAGTGTGTATATTGGAACAAGTTTGCAACATATGTAGGTATTTCAGAAGTATACCCTAAGGGGTATTATAGTACCCATTACAAATTCAAATTAATTGCATAATTAGGGAATATAGAAAAAAAAATTCTTCAATAAAATACCCTCACATATAAGAAGTCAAAATCAAAAACAAAAATCAAAATATGCTTTATTTTTTGGGACGCGAGTCTACATATAGATAGTCCAATTTCTTTTCCCTGCCATGCAGTGAATGACTGACAACTACTGAGGAACACTGCCAAAAACCTCAGTCGACTTCTTTCTTTTATAAATTAACTACTTATATCTATTGCATTTTGTTTAGTGTGTTGAATTAGAGCGATCTAATTCCAAGCGTTTATGTCTGTTACACTTTTTTATATAACGTAGTTTTTATAATTACTATAAATTTAACAAGTGTAAACTCACTCAACTCATTTCAAATCCATCTCAACCAATATCTTTTAAAATTATAATAATATTATTACCAGTGTTCTGGTATTCTGTTGATTTATCAATTAAGTAGTTATTTAAATATCTAAATGAAGGTGGTGAAGTTGAACTTTGTAACGTTACTATTAACTTATTGTTCTTTAAGTAAGTGACATTAAGTTTTAATGCGAATAAAGTTTCTTTAAACCTACATATCGCTGTGTGTGTGACAAATGGATCGAATTTTCCCTTTGTTACTACTCAACGCGCACATTGGTGTAAAGTGGTGTAAAGTGGTAAATATGCCGCTTGTAGGTTTCGTGGCCCGAACAGATAGCCGTTGGAAAGCCGTTGGATATGCTTGGAATTGAAAGAGGATTAATGCGTAATACACATACTATGTGAAATCTGTGTAATACCCTGATTTGTGACGGATTCACGATTGTGATTGCTAGTGAGTAGGTAGAGGTGATTGGAAAACTCATCAATTTATGTGTAGATACAACAGATATAGACGGAAATATGATAAATAAATGTCAGATAACTGTATGAAATTAAGCAACTGCACCTCTCGCACGAGTTGTCATACAAAAAAATATTGAATACTTCAAATAAAACTATTTTATAACGGAATTTTTAAAGACAGACGTTTCATAGTCTTCAGACTTCATTGTCACGGGTAGACTGAGGTATTTGACGTCCAAACTTAATAATCACAGTTATTACTGACAAACATTATATTATTTAAATTGCGTTCCGATTTAAGTAAACTGAGCTCACAGTGTCATGAATTCTGAGTGGATTTTGCTTGGGTTTTGGTGCAAGTAAATTAAGCACTGGGTCCCAAGCAGGTGGTATATTCCATACATTTTCTCTGTTGAAATTAGGATGTTTTTTAAATTAAATATTATCAATAATTTTCAACTTATATATTTCAATGTGTGATATTCGCGTTAATTTAAGAAAATACTATTTTAAATACCTGTTAAGATAATTAATAAAAATAAAACTACAAACTATTTACAAACTTTTTTACCTATTCAATTTACAATTACTTTGATTCTATTTCTAGCATTTTACTTTATTTTTATCAAATGTTTTAACTCGTACACGTACGGATACCGGCTGTTCCTTTGTTAAATTTTCTAAGTACTGGTTAATCCGTCCCACCAGAATATGAAAGTGCACTTTTTCGCACACTCTTGCACTATGAAATATACTGCGTACCTACCTGGATAGTCAACTTAAACTGCTAGGAGGGTATTATTATTATGGCACCAAAACAATTCGTTTTGATCTGATTTTACAACTCACCGAAAATTTTCGCGTAATAAATAAAAAAGCATTGTACTTTTGAAAATGCTAGTAATACTAGTATAAATTTGACTATATTTTACGAGTTTGATCTAAAACAAAACCTTGTATTTAATAAATGGAAGGACATTGGTGACACCAATGTCCTTCCATCCATACAGTGCAAAGTGGCGTGTTTATTGGTAATCACGTCTTATCGCAGCTAACCAATAGATTCAATTTCAGTAACCGTTTTAGCGAAAAATTGTTTCTCGTACACAGCTGGCTATCATTGACGCTACCACAATTTATCACTTCAATATGGGGAGCCAGATAACATTACTGTTTGTAACGTTCGTTCACTCGATAATTGAGGATTGTTCTCGTTCTGTTTTGCTTAAATTCTGCTGTAACTGCACTAATTCTGTTGTTTAACGGCAGCCAGTGTAATTGGCAATAGGTCTCAGATTCCAATATCGAGTAGAGCAATAATGAATGTTTCACTACGAAGATTTAACACGGGTCTGTACCCTTAGTACGAATTGTCAATACGAAATAAGTTTTCGAATACCATGATGTAATACAAAAATAACTACAGATTATTGTCTTTGATTTCCGAGAAAATTACACATTGAAATAAAACTACTTTAAAACGGAAAATCCGTTTAGATGCCGACGTTTCAAAGTCTTTTCAGACTTCGTGTTCACGGGTGGACTGAGGTATTTGACGTCCGAAAATATTAATCACAATTATTACTGACTACCTACAAAAAAAATCTAAAATGAACCGCGATAAAATCGTTTTATTTTAACTACAATTTATTTTACCTATTCCATTCCCAATGTATTTTATTGAATTTGTAGTATTTTATTTCCTTTTTATCAAACGTTAAGAACTAAACAAATAAATGTGAAAAAGCATTTTGACAAGTTTGAGATAGTATTCGAAATTTTTTTTCGTATAGACGAACCCGTACTAAGGGTACTGGTATTGACCCCGTTCCCTTCTGCCGAGGTACATGAACAGTTTGTATACATAACTGTTCATGTTTTGTGTTTTTGTGTAGCTTTTATTCAAATGTATCTATATTTGTAAAGATGCTTTAACTTTTACATGTTACACAAACATTTAGTACCTACGAAGTGGTCTGTAACACCTCCCGTGTTAAATGCTCCAAGAGTTTTCCTAACAAAAACTGTGTAAAGTTACCGAGATGAGATAAAGAATGTACACAAAGATAAAAAGAAACCTACTCTTAATTTAGAATTGAAAGATCAAATATTGAATAATGTACCTATTTATTCAATAAAATTTAAAAGAATTCATAACTTTATTCTAAATTACCGAAAATGATTCGGTTAGAAAGTCCGAATCAGGTGTATTTATTGATGATAAAATTAATGCAATATTAATAAAATCTATGCTATCCAAATATAAATGAATTTTCCATAAAATGACAGTTTAAAAGTTGATAACTTCTATTCACCATACGGAAATTTATATACACTCCATAGCCCCCCCCCCCCCCCGCGCTTACCTAACTTATGTCGTATCACTACATAACTTTAATAGATATTGGTTAGTTCAATGACAAGAACTTGAACGTACCAATCAAAATAATCAATCTTCCCTGGTACCCCGGCAACTTGTGACTATTACAATGTCGTACAATATTTGAATAATGTGATAGTCTAGGTATCAAGTCGGAGCTTCTATTCTCAGTTTATCAGACAAAAATTCATAATTCATTTATTTCATTGCAAACATGGGTATTTACATTAATGGTGTTTACATTTATAATACTGATCTCCATATTTTGCCATTACATGGGCATGCAATTATAATAAAGCGCAATTTTAATTGATAAAATAACAATATTATTGATGTCAAATAAATTAAGAATTAAAACATAATTACAATTCGAAGAAAAAAACCGTTCAAGTGCGAGTCGGACTCGCGCACCGAGGGTTCCGTACAAACCTGCAAGGTTTACAAAGTTCGTTCATTACGACAATCGAGTCATAACTATGGTATTTTTATTGCAAAATGAAATTCATAACATTACAATGGGGAAAGATGGAGGAGCATTTTAAGACAAAGATCTCTTTATCGTTTAAGTAATCCTTTATTTTATATTAACACATATCATTTATCTATAATATAACTGAAACACTTATACTAGCCTTGCAGCAGACTTGCGAAAGTTCTTTTATTAAAGTTATTTATTTACTAAGTTTTTAGTCACTATTAGGTTTTAATTCCCTTGCGTGTAGTTGCGAGTTTCAAAATATGCGGTATCAATGGTTGTACTTTTGCGTTTTGCGTTTTTGCGTTGACTTAGAATTTTTTTTTCAAGGGTTAAAGGCAATTAGATCTAAGTATTTGATATGAATTTCAACTTGATAGCTCTACGCGTTCATGAGGAAAAAAGTAATAAGTTTATATTTATTAAAAAATATATATTTTGTAATGTAACTAAAAATTTAAGGTTTTCGGAATTTTTCCTTTATGTGTGCTATAAAACGTTGCTTCATGCCAAATTTCAAGATTCTAGGTCGACTGGAAGTACCCTTTTGGTTTTGATTCCCTTGCGAGTACTTGCGAGTTTCAAAATATGCAGCTTAAATTGCTGTTTCTTTTGATTGCGTTGACATAGAAGTTTGATTTTGTTACAGCTTAAAGGTATTATAGACCTGAGTATTTGGTATGAATTTCAATTTAATACCTTTACGCGTTTATGAGGAAATGGGTAGTAAGTTTAAAATTATTAAAAAAAAATATATTATGTGATGTAACCAAAAATTTATGGTTTTCGTAATTTTTCCTTTATTTATGCTATAAGACGTTGCTTCGTACCAAATTTCAAGATTCTGAGTTCACGGGAAGCACCCTGTAGGTTTTGATTCCCTTGCAAGTGTCGAAAATTTGCGGCATAAACGGCTGTATCTTTTAATTGCGTTGGCTTAGAAGTTTGATTTTTTCACAGCTTCAAGGGACAGTAGACCTGAGTAATTGATATAAATTTCAGCTTCATACCTCCACGCGTTCCTGAGAAAAAGGGTCTTGACAGACGGACGGACAGGCAGACGGACAACAAAGTGATCCTATAAGGGTTCCGTTTTTTCCTTTTGAGGTACGGAACCCTAAAAATGTCAATAATTAAATATAATGTCAAAAGTTCACGATATTATCTGTGTATACAGTTAAATTTTAATTAAGTACCTATTAATATAGTCAATATACCAACTAAGATCAATTAAGTCATTTGCCATATGGATTCCCTTCTAAATTCTAAGTGCACCACCGCTTGTCTGGTTCGTACGCAGAAAATATTGGTCTAAACACTATTTTAATAATCTAAAATATTCTTACCTCTTGCTCTCGGTTTCGTCAGGAGTTTGGAAACGATCTCATCGTAAGCACCTTCGTGGGCGACTCCAGAGTCTTTTACTAATTTCTCTTTGACTGCTATACAGATGTTGCTTTTAGACAGGAGCGCTTCTAACTCTTCAAAAGCCTGAAATATTGTTAATATTAGCTACCAGAAATTAAAAAGATAGTACAGTTCTGCACGAAATAATTTGTAATTATTGTAGTGCACCAATATGTATGTCAGTACTTTGATCAATTTGACACCAGTTTGGGTAAAAGTAAATAAATAAATAAATATTCTGTGACATTAACACACACGGTCATCTGGTCCCAAGATAAGCAGAGCCTGTGTTATGGAAACCAGATAACTGGTATATACTATGCATATAATACCTTTCTTTTGTAAATATATAGCTATTCAGTTGGGTTCAGCAGTTTTGGCGTAAAGCCACGACGGATAGACAGACAGTAACTTTCGCATTTATAATGTTGGAAAGACAGTAGGGATTATTTATCACAATGATTACTAAAAGGAACCCAAGTGAGGTAACAATAATATAACGTAACTATTTTATAGCATCTTTGAAAAAAAGTACAATTTTTTTACATTTTTAAATTAATTTTTGTTACAATTCTCTCCTCCACTATTTTAATGATTGATATTATAAAATTTATTGTTTTTCATACACAATGTAATTTTGACATTACTTTTAATTTTATAATTTAATTTAAATTACAATGCCAATTTTGATATAATTAAAAACTAAATTTATTTTTGCTAACACAAGTAAGTAGTGCATGCTGTGGCTTTCTATAATTGGAGAATCTGAAGCACACCGATAATAAACCTATATGTAAGTAGATATCTTAAAACCAATTTGTGTGCCTCTGTTGGAGGTCTATAGCTTCAACCGTTTTTAGTGTCCCACTGCTGGGCACGGTTCTTATCTCAACCATCTTATGAGTTAAGAGAGTTTAGGCCTTAATCCACACACGCTGGCCAAATGCGGGTTGGTGGATGTCACATATCCTCTAATGATTAGTTCTTAGACATGCCGGTTTCCTCACGATGTTTTCCTTCACCGATATTGAGCAGCGGAGATGGAACAATTCACACAAAGATGTGTGGGGACGACCAGGATTCGAACCCGCGACCTGCGCCACCGCTGCTCCGTTGGAGGTCCCTAAATGAATTAAATTAATAAATGTGCTCAGTAATCATAAAAATACAGCATATAGCAATGTTACATTTAGTGTTATGCTGTATGTTCATGATCCATCCTATTCCATCGTTTACACAAACTCATTTAACTTCATTCATATTGTTGTTTATTAGCTCAGCGAAGTTAGCTTCCATTTCTAGCAGATTACAATATTACATCGTGTTCTGTTATTTTGCAATTTGTGTTGTTACATTGTGTTGGTTCAAATTAGATCTGTATCAATGTTTGCGGAGTCTAATTTTAGATTGGTTATGTCTCTATTTTGATATACAAACTTTGTATGACTTTGTCAAAACACGTGACTTAATTTGCTTGGTGATAATTCGTTTTGTAACATTGTGCTGTATCAGTTGTATGGTTATGGAATCCAGTATTAGATTGTTTATTATAGGCTGACCGTTTAACCCGCGTGTCGCCTATCGCCAAGGTTCTGATTCCTCAAGCTGCACAGACAGTGATGATGATTCAAGCGATATGGATATTAGTGACGAATAGTCTTACATTACTTTTATCTGTGGTTAAATAGTTCTTTAAAAGATTTAATTAATGTTTTATGACTTTGTACCTCAGATGGCGATACGCGAGTTAAAACAGTCGGCCTATAATTTCTCTATTATTATACACATTATGTTAATTTGTATCACAATATTTTTGTAAAAAAAAACTTTTTGTTGGTCATTTTCTGCGTCATGGCAATCAGTTATGGACAACAATGCCTTTGCTTTGTCTAATAGGGATTTAACTGACTAGATAATTCAGCGTGGTGAGCCCGGTCTTGAATATTAGGTGTCCCCTTCCGTTCTGTCTTCATCACCATAGTTATCTCTGTATTGTTTATAACTTTTTCATTGTTAATCTGTGATCACAGGTGTAGGTTTTATGTGTACTAGTTTATTTCATATTTTGCTAATATTAAGAATATTTAAACTAATTTTTTAGTAATTTTTTGGTCAATACTAATGACTATTGAAATTCATTTGCATCATTTAATACGATTTTTGATGTGGTTAGTTTATGCAAAAATTTTATTACCTTAATCCCATAACTGGACTCTTCATAAATAATGGAAACATAACTCCACTCGAGTTTCTTCACAATTTCCACCATAGCTCGTACTTGGTGATGGTCTGAAGGGATGGTTCGTGTGAAGTATTCAAAACGGGCTTTGTTTGATAACTCTGGTGACGTGGAGAAGAAGGAAACCTGTGGAAGAAATAACTCATATTCCTCAAGCTGTTTAAGTCCCCTCTACTGCAACTGACCTTATTACCACTGTTGAATATACACTTCTTCTAATAACTGGTAATAACTAGTGGTAAACTTCGGCCGTGGTTAGTGACTATCCACTAGACAAAGCCACACCTCCAAGTGGCCTTGCCGTGTTTTGGTACGGTATCTGATGACATCATTCAAGAGTGTGGCTCGTATTGTTGGTCCTTTACGGTTACTAACCACATCCATACCACCACCACTAACCATGCCACCTTCTCATTTATCATGCGTAATCACGAGTAAATCGGTATATTGAGCAGGCGCGTTACATCGTAGACTACATCATTGCTTAACATCAGACAAGTTCTAGTCAAGCGCAAGCCTATTGCAGGCTAAAAAACGCCACTGAACTCGATTCAAGTTTATTATCATCCATGTCTAGCCAATCATTTTGCAGAGTCTGCCCCTCCATTTAAGCGGCCTACATTCAAAATCTCGTTTACCCTAATGGTTATTGATACTTCCAAAAAGCTTTGAAAAACGTCGCTTTGCAGAATAGAAATGACGACGGGACAAAATTCAATACATTTACCTCTATAAACAAACAAGATCAAAAGGGTTGCTCATTAATTTTTATCTGTAGTTAGCAATACAACAAGCTACGTCATCATCTAGCCTTAAAGTATTTGTAAAGGAATCTGAACTTTAATGGGTTTCAAATATGGTTGATATTGGTACCTGTGGTATTTTAAACAAACGCAGTAGATTAGCCACTTGAACAGAAGTGACGCTAGAAGCAGCGCCCACTACACCGGAGATGACTTTTCTTACAGCAGTTGCATTGCACGCGTATTCAGCGTCATCTATGTTACTTATTGAACCTAAAAAAAAAATATATGGTCAACATAAACCAAATTCAACATAATTATCTACAAGGACTTGAACATGAATCGAGATTTTTTACTCTAAATTGGTTACTGTTTTGGTGCTTTTCTTCACCTTTTTTCGGCCTCGAGCATCGCCTCATAGTTGTTAGTCTTTCGGTCTTTTACCGGATACACTTCGGAGAGTGTGCGTTGGAATTACACAATCTTATTCCCCCATCCCCGTTTTTCCATCGGACAAGTAGAGGTACAGCTATGCGCCACCGTTATATGGTGGAAATTTTACGGGTACGCACAAAGCGCTTTTGCTTCGACTTTCATTGTGCGAACTGCCAAATTGTGGAATTCGCTGCCGGCATCTAATGTTTCCCGATAGCTATAATCTACCGGTCTTCAAGTCACGACTGAATCGGTATTTACTGGGTAAGCGCGTTCCATCGTAGACTGCATCATTGTTTCACATCAGGCAAATTGTGGTCAAGCGCATGCCTATTTTAGGATAAAAAACCCTTTTTTTCATCAGTAGTACTTTCGTAACCAAAACAGTATTACGTCTGCTAGCTGCTGTATTACTAGCTTTTAATTTAGAACTAGAGTAATAAAAGAACTTACCTTTTATAAAATCTACTGCCATCTCCAAGCCATATGTATCTTTATCACAATCATCTAAAATGTGAGCGCCAAGCGTCACTTCAGGTATCAATTTGAGCTCATTGTTTATAAAATCAAGAGTATACAACATAGTTTCCAACGCCTGGACTCCTCCTTGAGGCATCACTGGTCCACACGTCATATTATCGGACCTTTCATGTACCATCATAAGCCCTCCAATCACTAAATCTCCTTCTATAACCGCTTCTCTTTTTATCGGCCAATGCTGATGCTTCTTATCTTTAATTTCACCGACTTGGTCATTTGGCATATTGATCCAATCATTTTTAGCTTCATTCTTTGGTGCTAATTCGTAATCTAGTAGTTGCATACCGTCTTTTAATTCTACTATTGGGAACAGATCTTCAGATGTATCAGCGAAGAAGTTGTGGTCGTACATTTCTTTGAGTGTAGGTTTGTGCTTATGTCTGTGGTGATGTCTGTGTTGTTTATGGAAGACTGAGTCTATGTAGTCTCCGGGGTGTTTCATTTCAGTGTTTTGTATTGTAAAGATAAGTAAACTGACTGCAAACCACCGCTGACCAGGACGCATGTTAAGGGTGTGATCATACCAATGATATGAAATTGTTCCATGTTCGGTGGAAAGTGTTCATTTTAATCTGAAACAAAATAAATACGATTAGATTATTATAACGAAGACGGATAACTTATCGTGTCGTGAAATTTTACAGGAAAAATATTAGATAGGTCAAAAAGGAAAACATCGTGAAGAAACCAGCATGTTTAAGAAATAAACATTCGAGGACATGTGACATCCATGTGTGAATGAAGGCCTAAACTCTTTCTACTCGTAATATAGTTGAGAGAGACCCGTGCCCAGCAGTGAGATGCTAAAATGAGTTGAAGTGAGGTGTGAGGTCAAAAATTGTTCTTGATTTTTCTGTTTTATGTTCCATAATAATAGTACAGAGATGTTTCATAATACTAATCTGATTAAAAATAATTTTCGCCGTCTATTTCGGCGAAACTTAGAACACATTCAACTTTGCCTACATTGGATATGTAATAGACTGTAGGCAAAGATGTCAGTTATCTCCTTATTTTGTGCCACTGAGCTTCTCATAATGTCTTCACAGATATTAAAGTTAATAAACAAGCTAAGTAAACGAAGGTGTTATATAACAAAGGTGTGGACGACCCACGTCACTACGCCAGTTATTAAACCCGACATATTAACGCCTCACTGATATAATGCAGAAATTTAATGAAAATTCTCTGAATCATTTTCTCATTATTGGCTGACATGGACTACTAAATATTCCCTATAGTCGTAAATCAAAATAAACATCTAATGAAAGCTTCGATCCTCATAAAACCTAACAACCATATTATAAAGAAAGAAACGAAAGAAAAACATTTATTTTTGACAGAGACAGAACACACCAACTCATATAAAACAAACACATGAAAAGAGATAAAAATAACATAAATGAAAACAGTTTAAAAGAACTTAATTATCTAAATATATAAAAGAAGAAACTGACTGACTGACATATCAACGCAGAGCCCAAACCGCTGGGTCTGGAGACTCCAATTTTGGCACATAGATTCCTTATGGTGTCTAGGGGTGCACTATGAAAGGATTTTTCAAAACTCGCCCTTTAAGGGGGTGAAACGGAGTTCCAAAGTTTGTATGGAGAAACAAGATTAGTGAGATCAATTTCGCGGGCGAAGCCGCGGGCGGAAGCTAGTGTAAATATAATGTTTTTCGCTAAATTCTTCATAGCTCTTTCGGTACTCATAAATAAGGTTACACATAAAACTCAGATTTTCAGGTTAATTAACTTTGGGTTTTGGCCCATTAACAGCCATTAGACCTCCATCACACATTTACCATAGTTCAAGTAAAAATAGAAATGTTTTAACGGACATTGTAATCTTATAAAGCGGCTGAGCAAATAATCCATCCATTTAAAAGGCTCCACGGAATGAAAAGCGTAAATCCATTACAAACAACCGAAATTTTATACATTAATTGCTGGACATGCTGGAAAATTTCGTTGTTAAACATAGAAAGCGGTCTAGCGGTCAGAAATATTACTTTAAGTCAGATAGGTGTTATTTGTATCTAATATTTATACAATTTCATTTCCCTTGCCTTTTTCCCCAATTCTATTGGGGTTGGCTCCTAGTCTAACCTTATGCGGCTAGCTACCAGAATTATACAAGCGACTGCCATCAGACTTCGAAACTAGTAGGGAACCAGTAGCCGAGATTGTTAGACCAGGGGTCAGATTATATTGGCTAATGACTACATCTAACGATTGTCATAGTTGTGTTAAATGACAACCGAGACCGCCGGCTTAACGTACTCTCCGAGGCACGGACGGTAGTCCCACAACCAACCAGACACAAATATTGTCCGGGGCGGGAATCGAACCCGCACCTCCCGGGCACAGTATAGCCCAATCGGACGGCTTACACCGCTCGACTACCGAGGTCGTAATATTTATACAATGTTATAAAATAATTATGCAAATAGAAAAATATATTTAAATATATAAATAAACACTAATATTTGGCAGGGTTGGCTTATAAGTAGCTTCTTTCTTCCCAGTTTGAACCCATGGGTCAGATATATACTTATTTGCGAAGATCGCCTCTGACTGGTAAGCACTTGAACGTCCCACCCTAAAATAGAATGTTTGAACAACTCTGAAATCTCTATTCAGACAAAATAAATAAAATAATAAAATAAACGCATTTGGGGTTCTAATTTACATACCCCGTATTTTATAAAGTTCACTCGAGAGGTTCCTCTCTGTTATCACCATCGACACGCATAGTGCGACTAATCAGGTCTTGAAAATCAGTTATTATGAAACAATAGCTTAAAAAATAAATATTCATTATTATTTCATTAAATTCTTTGCTGTTTTCTATTTAAAACAGCACATGGTCTGTTTATTTCTTTGTGTACATTAAAGAATTGAGAATTGTTTATACAAACCAGTGTAACAAATAAAACTACAAATATGTAGAATCGATCGAGTGACGCCCAATTAGAACGTCAGACCGCTCTTTGTGTTCAATGCAATGTTTTAAAAGTTTTCAAACAAGCGATACTTTGTTGAGTGGGTGTCAAATTTTGTACAAACAAAATGAGTTTGATGAAAGCCTTTAAAAGTTTCATAATACAAAAGCTTTACGAAAATAAAGTACAACTGTGGATCTACGTTTGTTTTCGTTCAGCTGAAGTTTTAGTTCGCTTAAGGTTATAGGTTAGTTTTTTGGACCTCGAACTATGTAATAATAATAGAATATTTTGTGTATGACCCGGCTAGGTTGGTTTGATACCCACCATAGAGTAACAGGGACCACTTTACAGAGGTGGGTTAAAGCACTCCGGTGGTCCATGTCATAAAGACGCGGACCACTGCATGTGTGTATGAACATGTCTGTTTATTTTGTTTGTTAAGGTGAAATATAAGTATGTTGGTACATCTATTTTTGGTATAACAACTGTCATTTTATACTGTCTAAAATTAACGAACGAATATACACTGAGAATGAATGGGGCAGCCATCTTAGAAGAGCTGACACTTTGTTTTGGACCGTGTCGTTGGGAAGTGCGTACGCAATGACGTGCACCGTAGGCATTACTATTTAATCCAATTGAATCTTAGCGATCTATAACTATCTGGTAGAATAATTAAGAACATGTCTGTTTGTCTTTTATTTGTTTGGTTGTTATTTATATTAAGTAACTTGGCACATCTGTTTCTCGGTATAACAGCTGTCACTTTATACGGTCATCGCACCGGCCTTTCGAGTTGACTCAAAAATGTCAACATGAACGCACGAATGAACACCGAGCATGAGTGAGGCGGCCGGGGAGGGCGCACGTAACCACGTGCTCGGTAGGCGTTAGGATTTAATCCAATTAAATCTTAGCGATCTGCAACTATCTGGTAGAATTATTGATTGTACTATCGAGAACTCTGGGTGAAGTAATTCTTGCCATAGTTATTTTATTGACATACTGTTTTCTTATCTGATAATCCACGCCTACCTTAAATATCTGGTAATCCTGATATTAGTCAAAAACCTGTATGTATCCATAGTAACTATAAGCTGAGCTTAATAATTTGAGATCAAATGTTGGTGCAGGAATATATCGAGTTTTTTTAAATTACTCTCACAGAGAGGTAGCTATTTTATACCTTGCGTTTTCCTTAAATGTCCCGATGGTGTTTTTATCCTTCTCAAATAGATTATCTTCTTATTATTTTCGTAAATGTTTTCTTAGGAAACCGATATCATGTGACAGTGTTGAAATAAAACAGAGAACACGGGCAAAATTCTTTCCTTGTATCCTATGGGTTGGTACCTACACATCATCAAAAAGAAAGAAAAACACTTGTGGCTTGGCAACAACATTGTTTTTTCCTGCACGACATTCGAATCCTACCTCGTTGGCAAGAGACGAACACATTAGTAAGACATTAACACACACGGCCATCTAATCCTAAACTAAGCAGAGCTTGTATTATGGGAACCATATAGCTGGTAATATACTACTTTAAATACTTTGATATAGTAAATAC
Source organism: Meganola albula (assembly GCA_936450015.1). Lineage (NCBI taxonomy): Eukaryota > Metazoa > Arthropoda > Insecta > Lepidoptera > Nolidae > Meganola > Meganola albula. The sequence goes on along the minus strand of OW388155.1, from coordinate 783,813 downwards.
ATACTTAAATATATATAATTACACCCAGACTCAAGACATACAGACGTGTCCATTACACAAGTGTCTGACTTGTGTGGGAATCGAACCCACGACCTGCGGCGTGAAAAGAAACAATCTTCCACGCCACATTCGCAAAGAAACAATTATGAAACAGCAGAAAATGTTTTTTATTTTACAAAATGTGTGTTATGTTTACTTATTTAAATATTTTGCTTAGGCCTCTTCATGAACTCGTTACCTGCTTAATAAAGGAACGGTTTATTTTCTCGACTCTACAAAATTAACTACGTGAAAATGAAATTTTTACCCATAAAAAAGTAGAAGTTTTTAAAAATAAATGGTCAAGTGGTTTGCTAAGGTTGACCACTTGAATACATTGATATTCAAGTGGTCAACTCCGGTGAGTAGACACATTTTTTAATTAGTTTTATTTTGGTTAATACATTTAATTTGCTTGTATTATCTATATTATTGTTAGGTAGTAACTAGGTAGGTTAATTTATTATTATGAGATAAGTATAATTTTAAATACCTAAGTAGTCAATGTGATAAAACCCCTTTCAAATGATATTTATTATGTTGATGAAATTATTGATATAAAATCGCAAATCAGTAATATAAAAAAGTCCTTACTAATATTACAAATATGAAAGTAACTCTGTTTGCCTGTCGCGCTTTCACGCCAAAAAATACTGAAGGGATTTAGATGAAATTTGGTATGGAGACAGTATGAGACCCGTGGCAGGGCATAGGATAGTTTTCTCCAGGTTTAAAAAGCTAGTACAAACTTAATAATTTCGATTATAACCTATTTACTATTACCTAATTTTTAATCTATATGCATCTTTGGTCTGTTTATTTGTAATATTTATAATTATAGCTGTAGTCTAGGCTATTTTTGAGAGACTTTCTCAAAGATTTCAACAAAAATTTCTTCTTTCAAAATGTTAAAATTATTGCTTTACGCTATACGCTAAGAGATTAGGTACGCGACGCATGTGCAAGTCTTTAAGGTGCATTACAGATCTGGTAAATATCACGTACTGCCGCATCGTACAACGTTATTTGTTAGCATGGAGCCTTAGGGAACCCTCCTAAGGCTCTAATGCTAACATGGCCTTAGGGAAGCCTGTGAAATAATATAACACAGATTTTCCTCTTTCCTATAAATATTTATTTAGGATTGTGTGACCAGATGTATATTATACGTATATAGGTCTATGCGTCCCAATCCACGTAAATTCTTAACGCGCCGATCGAGTTGCGGTGTAGTTGCGATCAAATTGCGTTGCAGTTGCAATTAAGTTTTAGTCTTAGTGCAAAATGGTAATCTTATAATTGTTTAGCTTTCATATCTAGTCTAAAGCGCTCGTTTGGCGTGAACTTGTGGCGCGAGCGTATCTGACAGCGGTTGTCAAAATTACGAAAGTACGAAATGGGTTGTTTTGATCGAAACTCAACTGCAACTGCACTGCAACTAAACTTATTTTGTTACGTGCATTAGCCTACAGAGCTCGTGTTCTCCTCGAGCACTGCTCCCTGATCGGCAGTCGCGTAGAATAGGTTTGCGGGTTCTATAGGTGTATCGTGGTCTACCTAATAGTTCCAGCGGATTTGTATCGGGTCGTTTTTGATTGAGAACATACATGCTTTGATAAAGACTTGGTTTTAAAATTGCCTCGTGAAAATGGACTAAGCACCACGGGTAATGTAATCTAAAGGGACCTATCAGAGCTGATTCAAGTAATAATTATGACAAAATCGTTTGAACGCACGGAAATTGGCACCAGTTGCAACAAGATCAAATTTAAACCTCTATTTTTTCTCTATGCTGTCTCCCGTTTTGCCTAGAGGGAGGTGGGCAGTGTAACTTTCCAACTCCTCCTATTTTCTTTCTATATTTATTTATTTAAGGTCAGTCAACGACTGTTTACATATTAAATTTCTAAAAAACAAGGAATATAAAACATTATTTATGCAACAATCACTTACAGACTAACACAGCATGCATCTTAGAATTCACAAGCTATTAATAATTAAAAAATATCAACCTAATTATTTACTCGATATAAAATTTAATATAATCGCGGGTTTGTTATTTAAAAATAATAATTTATAATTTAATTATACAATAGCAAATAAGAATTATTTTTAGTATTATATTTGTAATTTTAACAATAGCAGATTAGGTGAACATCAATAATAACATTAAACATTATAAAAAAATTCTGATTAAATTCATGCGGGATCTAAGACAGTTTAGGTGTCCCGGGACTTGGTCGGGTTCAAATCCCGAGACTTTTTACGGTGCCGTTGTCGATCCTAGTGCACAGGAATAGCAATAGCAGGATTGCGGTGGTGGGTTAAGTTCCAAATGAAAAAAAGACTTGGTTTTATTTTGTGCAAAGGGCACCTCCACAGTTGCGCGCTGTTACATTGCCATTTTCTATATCAATAAGCTAAATTGAAGTATAAATCGATCGACGTCAATTCAGTTCTGAAATTCAGCATTTAATTATTATAAAATGCCCAATATTTTCGAAAGTAAGTTTATTTGTTAATTATCTAAAGTTGTACCGAATTTAATTAAAATAAACTTGTTCCAAAATTGTTACTTTGGAATAGTTGTCATGACAATCATGACTACTGCCGCGTGCAAGTATTTTACACAAATTACCAGTCACCCTATTTAATAAACTAAGAAAGAAGAAATCCAGATTATGTAAAGCTTTGTAAGAAAAAGTAGTGTTTATCTTGTCCTTCTGTAAGTTGGAGGTAGTTCCTGAGTTGGACTACCTATAGAGCACACGTAAAGCCGTCGGTCCTGCGCCTGATCTCTCACCGGTCGTATCGGTCAATTCGTCTTATCGGACTCTGAGAGTAAAGAGAATAGAGACTGCACTTGTGTTTGCGCACTATCTTGTGCACTATATCTCCTGCGTACCCGGTAGTAAGTCAGCTTAGACTGGCCACCATAGCCGAAATACAGCTAGGAAGAAGGTGAGGCACTCCCAGGAGTCAACTTCCCTGAAGCACATTATCTATTACATACACGTCGAGATAGCATCCATTTTCAGTAAGATATCCCTATAGAATATGTTGTGAAGTAAACTTTGTTGAGTAACAACTTCCTGAGAACCTCTATAGAGCTACGTAGACAAGTTGTGGGGTTTTATAGGTATAAAGTTTGAACACACTAGAAGCGTAGTTTTAAAATTTAGAGCGGCACCGATGGCAGAGCTGCAGCCTTGCTCTTGAAATATAAGGTCGCGGGTTTAATCCCTGCCTGCTTACACTTTTTTTTTATCCTGAAATAGGCCTGCGTTTGACTACTTGCCTGATGTTAAGCAATACGTAGTCTACGATGGGACGCGCCTGCCCACTACACCGATTCATTCGTGGTTACGAATGAATTTTGGTGAGAAGGTGGCAGTGGAATGATGCTCCTTACACATCTTTGTGTGGATTGTTTCATCGTGAAGAAAACGGTAGGTATGTTTAAGAACTAGTTATTTGAGGGCACGTAATATACACCAACCAGCACTTGGCCAGCGTGTGTGGAACTCTTAACTTGTAAGATAGTTTGAGAGAATATCCGTGCCCAGCGGTGAGACCCTAAAAAAGGATTGAAATGTAAAATACAATATAGTGTATTTATTACATGTTTTACAACTGCCTGTCTTTAAGTCACGAGGGAATAGTTATTTATTGGGTAAGCGCGTTTCATCGTAGACTCCACACAATATTTATTTATTTGGTTCACATTTGAGCTCTAAGCGTGTAGTGTAGCATTGCCCTATGTGCAAACTGCAGAGTAGGTAGTTTGCGCAACTAGTCGTAAAACAGCTGTATAAGATGTTAGATGTTTAGGATGCTATTGCAAGTTTTTTGAAGCACATCACTATTCGACACCCAAGAAAACTAGAACTCAGTACGTAAACGAACGCTGGTGATTATTTTTGAAGGATTTTTGCTGACTTTGTGTAATAAACGAACTTCTAATAGGTATGTTGTTCTAGACTTATCTCTAAGTTGTGGTTAAGCGAAAGCCTCATGTTTCATTTATTTCTTTTCTAATTTCTAAAAAGGGCCAGGTAGTTTCGGGAACCAGGTGAGGGTTATGACCAGTTTTCGTGCAATTTTTTTAATAACTTCAATATTATGTACATAGAAGTTGCAAAAAATATATTACCTACTTAATCCCTTACTATGAGTTTTGCATTTGATTCGTTACAAAATTTGGTACGGATTTTTTTTATTTTCTAATTTGTTTCTTAGTTACCAATTCGTATAAGTTTACCAAATGTCAACGCATTCAGTCAAGTGGTTTCAGAGCAAATTGGTAGTGGCAGGCAGGTAACTATCAACTAGCTCCCCTGGTGTTAAACCGAATCCTCACAGTGCGAGTTTCACGTGCTCGTATATGGTGTTTATAAGTGCTATTAAACAACAGCCTTAAAATAATTCACACAAGTGTATAGCATAGCCGCAGATCGATTTAATAAGATAACGGTAAAAACCATTTATAGTATTTTCTTAGATTTACGCAAATATCACACATTGAAATAAAACTACTATAAAACGGATTTTGCCGTGGTATATTTTGGATTTTAAATCCCGACGTTTCAAAGTCTTTTCAGACTTCATGATTTTCAGTCCACCCGTGACCATGAAGTCTAAAAAGACTGAAACGATGGGATCTAAAATCTAAAATAAACCGCGATAAAATCCGGTATAAAGCAGTTTTGTATTAAGACCATAGATGTTTATCAATAACTCTGAAGGCTCAGATTCCAAGAGCTACATAATAGCTGTATAAAAGCTGTATATATGTTATAACTAAACAAAAGTTAAAGTATGGCTTTCTTGTTTGTTTGAGTCGTTTGAACCAGCTGTAAATATACATAACTAGATTTTCAGTGGCGTGTGTCTTTTGTTTAGCGAAAATATTACTCGCTTTCCGTGCATTAGGGCAAATAGGAGCCGACGACCGATTTCAGGCTTTTATCTAAAGATTGATACTGATTGTGATTGATCACGCACAGCTTTAACAGCTGTGTGTACGCTAGGGTCAATGATCGCAAATTATAAGCCACGCTTTTTAATTGTTATTTTTGGGTACGAATAGATCGTCTCTAATTTGCTGATGTTGTGTCGAATAGGAAATTGAAATAACGTGGAGTACAAATAATGTAAATATAGTTAATCTGTTATTGATACAAATATGAGAACAGCGGTGGCGTAGCGGTACGGGCATCGCCTTAGAAATATAAGGTTGCGGGTTCGATTCCCAGTGGTGCCTACACATCTTAGTGTGAATTGTAACATCGCCGCTGCTCAATATCGGTGAAGGAAAACATCGTGAGGAAACCGGCATATCCAAAAACTAATCATTCGAAGCATGTGACATCCACCAACCCTCAGTTGGCAGCGTGTGTGAATTAAGGCCTAAATTTTTTCAACTCGTAAGATAATTTAGGGAAGACCCGTGCCCAGCAGTGGGACTCTAAAAAGGGTTGGAGTGAGATTGATAATGTTAGTAGATTTCGGGATTCAAATCCTGAGTCGATCCTGGCTTACAGGAGCAGCAGAGGCGGGATTGCGGTGGCGGGTTAGGTCCCATAAAAATAAATCAGTAAGTTACAAACAACGTTTAGTTTACAGTTTGACATTGTCAAGTTGGTTTTGGTATTTGGGCCACTGGGTCACTGATAACTTGAAAGACAATCTAGACATAGATAGGGAGCGCAGGTCGCTGGCTGTCTGTTGCAACATACTGGCCCGCAGGTTTGCACGCTGTAGCGAGCCCGTTCAAATAACGCCTTTTAAGACCTTTTGCCAGTCTTTCTACATGTGCAGCCTGTGGACTAAGTATACGCAACGGGCATACAGCGATCTACGCGTACAGTACAACAACGCATTCAGGGTGCTTTTGGGGTTGCCGTGGCGATGTAGTGCGTCAGGTATGTTCACCGAAGCGTGCGTAGACGGGTTCTCCGCTATCATGCGAAAAAGATGTGCTTCCATGATGACGCGCTTGCGCTCCTCCTCCAATGGCATCTGAATGTGTTTGCAGACAGGTGGGACTCTTCCCTCATGACGGGCCGGTGGAGTGGTCGGTAAGATACTTGCTTTTCACGCTGCAGGTCGTGGGTTCGATTCCCACCCGAGACAAACATTTGTTTAAATATGTCTGTTTGTCTTGTGTCTGGGTGTAATTAAGTATTATTTAATAAAATCTTAATATATATATTTCTTGTGTGCGTGTGTATGTGACTGAACTCCTCCTAAACGACTGGACCGATTTTGATGAAATTTTTTGTGTGTGTTCAAGGGGATCTGGGAATGGTTTAGATTCACAATTTTGTCCGCTGGCGGTACGAAGTTCGCTGGGGCAGCTAGTATTTAAGTATATATTTATAAAAGAAAAGTATTTTAAGTAGTATATTACCAGTTATCTGGTTTCCATAGTACAAGCTCTGCTTAGTTTGGGTTTAGATGACCGTGTGTGTTAATGTCCCACTATATTATTATTATTATACATAGGTGGGTAAGTGTGGAGATACACTTATCCAAATAAACTAGGGTGTAAAATTTAATTGTGTGTGTATACATACATAGGACTAAGCTGTATCTCTACTAACAATAAATGGATGTAAATCTGAAAAAAAAATATTTGAATTTGAATGAATTAAGTAGTTCTATACAATTTAGAGTTTACGGCTCTGTGATGTTAATGTTGAATATTATGTAAATTCAAACAGCGGGACACTTGAGGCTTAACGTCGGTTACTAAGTTAAGGCCCAAGTTAAACATCCTTACAATGTGGTGTTGTTCTGATATAGTTAAGCTGTCAGTCCCGGTATTTACTGATATCAGTAATAAAGCCATGTTACAGGGCTGGGTTTCACCAATTTGACTAAGTTCTAGATAGCCACGAAACGAATGAACGGATCTAGTTAGCCATAGGTCTCTCAAAGTAACATCTGATTTTTTGCTAGTTTGTATTTTTTTTTTACTTTTTTTTATCCTGAAATAGGCCTGGGCTTGACTACAACTTGCCTTATGTTAAGCAATGATATAGTCATCGAAAGGGACGTGCCTGCCCAATATACCGAAATTCATTCGTGATTATGAATGAATTTTGGTATATTGGGCAGCAGAGGTGGCAGTAGAATGATGCTCCTTATAGTTAGAAAACATAAAGGAGCAACAATTTTTGACCCACCCTCTTAAATGGTGTCACCAGACATCGCACCGGAACACGGCAGGGTGATGGCGGTGCGGTTATGTCTGGTGGGTGGTCACTAACCACAGCCGAGGCCTACCACCAGTTAATTACAAGTATTTCATATTTGACGGGCCGGTGGCGTGGTTGGTAAGATACTTGCTTTTCACGCCGCAGGTCGTGGGTTCGATTCCCACCCGAGACAAACATTAGTTATGAACATTTAATTTTGTGTTTGTGTCGAGTCTGGGTGTAAATATCTATTATAAGTATATATTTACAAAAGAAAAGTATTATATGTATAGTATACACCAGTTATCTGGTTTCCATAACACAAGCTCTGCTTAGCTTGGGACCAGATGACCGTGTGTGTTAATGTCCCACAATATTATTATTATTTTTGTATGTTTGTTACGCGACATTTTTGCTAATTATATGTAGATCGATTTTGTTTAAGATAACAACTATCCTATGTTCTTCACCGTGTCTCAACTATCTCCATACCAAATTTCACCTAAATCAGATCAGTGGTTTTGGTGCGAAAGCGTGATAGATAGACAGAGTTACTTTCGCACTTCATACAATTATCGAAATTAAATTAAGTCGGAATCGAGTGTTTTCAAATTAAACTGTTGGTTAGAAGTTGGTGGAATTGGACCTAATTGTAGCTACTCTTAATATTCAAGGTATGGTACATTTAGATATTATTTTGTTTCCTCATTAGCATATTAGGTTAGAGCAGAGAGGCGTAGTGCTATCAGGCAGCTTTGAAATATAGGATGTAGGTTCGATCCTGGTTCGTACTGACACATCTTTGTGTGAATTGTTTTACTAGCGATGCTCTGTACAGGATGACTGTTAATTAGTTTACTGTGCCACGTGGTATAATACAACTTTCTTTTTCTCTTTAATTTATTTAGGGACTCTTGTGCATTGTACATGCCAACCCCATGATACCCTGTCATGGAAACATCTTCCGCAAAGAATCTATTTTGGTTCAACTTTTTTATACTAATTACCAGTCACTCTATGGTTGAAGGGTGATTGTTTTTATTCTGAAATAAGCCTGCGTTTGACTACAACTTGCCAAATGTAAAGCAGTAAGGAAGTCTACGATGGGACGCGCCTGCCAACTATACCGGTTCACTCGTGATAACAATCGATTTTCGATGAGAAAGTTGCCTTGGAATGAGGCACGCTCCATATGGTTGGAAACATAAAGGAGTATCAATTTCGACTCACCCTATCAAATAGAGTTACCAGACAAAAAAATTAAATTTAAAAATTAGGTTACTAACACCCACCAACCTACTCTTTGCCAGTGTGTTAAGGTCATTAAGGTCTTATACTCATACTCTCTCAACTTTTGACATAGTTGAGAGAAGATCCGTGCTCTGAAGTGGGACATTGAGTATTTCTTGCTTTAATTGACTTAACCGTCTTTATTAATCAAAAATATGTCACAAAGTTATGGGCAAACCATAAGCATTAGGCATAATAATATTAAAAAATCTTAGTGAATAGGCCAAAGCTGAGAAAGGGCCAATTTTTAAAAGTCAGTCAATTTCTGTAAAAAGATATTTTAAATTTTTAGTTCCGTCTAATGGTATACGAACATAAATTTGTCACTGGGGTTGAGGCAAAGTACGGTCGTTTGGGTGGTCATTAATTCGGATGGAGTAGCAAATATACTTTGTTTTGTTTACATTTAGAGATAAAAGGTTGCTACGAAAGAAATTTGTTACTTCATTAAATTTAGACCCTGTTGGGCCGCAACAAAGGCATCATTCCAGGTGTGTCCTGTAAAGATAAATGCGGTATTGTCTGCGTAAGATATCAATCTTGCCTGTTTTAACAAAGTTAGGCAGATGACGTTAGTATAATGAGAAAAAATATAGGGCCTAAAATGCTGCCCTGGGGAACTCCGTATGACATTAGAAGGTATGTGCTTGTATATAGCCCTAAAGCTGCTCTTTGAGACCGGTTTGAGAGGTAACTCTCAAAAAACTGCAGTTGTATGCCTCTTACTTCCAGTCGGTTAAGTTATTAGTATATCACTTCGACTGTTTGGGAAAATCAACGCCTGCCACAAAAAATATAGCAACGTGGATTTGCCCAACTTGCGTGTGCAATGCAAAAAGAGCTGGAGATAACTCTTCTACCCCAGTCAGAACTCGTTATTTAACTGAAGAAGAGTCGGCTAACATCACCACTCGTGCGTCGGGACCTCGCGGATCAGCATCCGAGACCTCCACTTCGAACTCTCCGCAATTACTTGACGTTTTGAACGAGGTTAAACTGTTGAGACAAGACATGGCGGAAATTCGTCACCGTCTCCAGACTCTTACTACTTCTGTCACCTATTGCCAGGATCAAATAGCCAGCTTCACAGAATTTTTTGCTGCTACTAATAACCGTCTTCAGCACTTAGAAGATAAACAGTCGAAACTTTCCGAACTTGAATGTCAAATTTCACAACTACAAGAACAACTAAATGTCCAATCTCAAGCTGAGCTTAAGAATGAAGTGGAAATCTTGGGCATCCCAGAAACTGTGAACGAAAATCTACAACACTCAATACTTGTTCTAGCTCATAAAATTGGAGTCTCCCTTAAAGAAGAAGACGTTGACTGGGTGACCCGGACCGGGCCCATGAATAAAAAGTTATCTTCTAAGACTGAGTCCTCTCCTGATGGGCGGAATAACGAGCTTCGCCCCAGACCGATTTTACTTAGAATGGTCAGGAAAACTAAACGCGATGAGTTCTTGCAAGCTGCCCGTGTCAGGAAGAACTTAACTCCTAAGGACATTGAAGTTGGTAACAGCACTGATAGGCTATATGTTAATGAACGTCTGACTTTTCAAAATAGGCGGTTATTTCGAGAAGCACGCAGTCGTACTCGCCAATTGGGTTATAAGTACTGTTGGATTAAAAATGGGATCGTCCATGTACGGCAAGATGAAGGCAAAGGATTTCCTGCTATTCAAATACGTTCCTGGTCTATACTCGAAGAAAAACTCAAATTACCTACCGAACCCGTCGAATCCAATATTCTCGTATATTAGTTATTCTCGGCTTTATTGCAGTGATTTCATTTTACTTTATTGTTTGTATTGGCTTTATCCACTCATCTCACACACATTACACACAGTATTCCAGTTAACACACTTGCATTTGAAAAGGTATTTAACTCTCAGGTTGCGCAGTTTTAACAGTTCTTCACTTAGTTTAACTCTCTTGATCTTAAGTTTTAGTCTCTACGTTATTATAGTTCCTAATATCATAAATGGCTACAGTTGATTTAAACAGTTTAAACGATTTTGATAATTCTTATAACATAAACTGTTACAACTGCGCTTCGCTGGAAGATTGTAGAAAATATCTTGATTTATCCTATAATATTAAGCTCGTAACCTTTAATATCCGCAGCATCCATGCTAATACCAATGCATTTCTTGTTGCTCTGAACCGTCTTGACACTAACTTTGACGTCATTGTACTTACTGAATGCTGGCTAGAAGGTGGCGCCTATCCACTCACTATTCCCGGTTACACTTCTTACTTCACGGTAAACAACAATAATAAATGTGGTGGTGTCGTGGCTTATATTGCAAATAAATGGAATCCTACTGTTACAGAGGTCAGTTTCAAAGGAGCAGAATGTCTACAAATTGAATTAAACAAATCCCTGGTCATCTTGGGACTATACCGCTCTCCGTCTTTTAAAAACCCTGAGAATTTCTTTACTTTTCTAAAAAATACTTTTAGTTCATTAGGTAGGTATAATATCATATTGGCTGGTGACATAAATATCGACATACTTGATACTGAAAACGCTGACACTATGAATTATCTCTGCTTACTCTCCGAAGCTGGTTTCAGGCCAGCTATAACGCTACCTACCCGATACACATCATGCCTAGACCACATATTTGTTCTTGATAACACTAAATACAGCTCACTGATCGGTCTCGTCGCCCTCACTGATGTTACGGATCATGAAATCTGTATTCTCGGTATTTCCGATAATTCTACGAAGAACAATCCATCTGATCGTTATATCACGAAAATAGACCTACCTCGCATCCTATCCGACTTGGAGACAGTGGACTGGTCGCTGGTCACCGACTCTACTGATGTGTCAGAGGCTCTAAACTTGTTTTATTCCATACTCAATAAATTACTTAAATCACACACTTCACGAAAACGCCTCAGTAGATCACGTTTTACTCTGAAACCTTGGATTACGCCTGGATTGGTTAGATGTATGAGGCATAGAGATCGTCTCCACCAAGCCTATCGTGCTGATCCCAGTAATTCGCTTAAGGAGAAGATATTTAAGCGATACCGTAATTTTTTTAGAGAGCTGTTACATAGAATAAAGACACAATATGACAGTCAAATGTTGTCGAAAAGCAAGAACAGCTCAAAACATTTATGGAAGTCAATCAAACATGTAACGGACAAAGGTAGTATAAAACAAAATTCGGCATCCCAACTTTTAAAACTTATTCCTGACAATCAACTTGACTCTCTAAATTTTTGTAATAAATATTTTGCCAACGTGGGTAATAATTTAGCACAAAATCTCTTGGACATACAAAATAAAAATATTCAAACCCTTCTCTCGGAACTACAAGCTGGACCCACTTCTTCTACTTCGTTTTTCCTTCAACCTACTGACAAATTCGAAATCGAAAAAATAATACTTAGTCTAAAGAATAGTAACGCATCAGGCATCGATGGTTTTTCAACTGATTTTATAAAATCTATTCGTAAATATATTTCACACCCACTTACACATATTATAAATCTCAGCATCAGTTCTGGTATTGTTCCACAGGAATGGAAACGTGCTGTTGTAGTTCCCATTCATAAAAGTGGTAATAAATCAGCCATTGAGAATTACAGACCGATATCTCTTCTCAGCGTTTTCTCAAAGATCATGGAGAAAGTGGTAAACTACCGGCTGACCAAATATCTTGAACAAAACAACTTGTTATCTTCCAATCAATTTGGGTTCCGAAGCCAAAGGTCGACAGAAGATGCTGTAACCGCATTGGTCGAAACAGTGTCGAAAAGTTTGGATAAAAAATTACAGTGTATCGTCATTTTCTTGGACCTAGCAAAGGCTTTCGATACTGTTTCGACCGACATTCTACTAAAAAAACTGGAAAACCTCGGAATAAGAGGACTACCCCTAGCTTGGTTTCGCAGCTACTTATCTGATCGAAGGCAATGTTTGCGGGTTGATGACGGCATGAGTGAGGAGACATCCATAGATTTCGGAGTCCCTCAGGGAAGCGTCCTTGGTCCTACGTTGTTTTTGGCTTACATAAATGATATTGGTGCTGTGCTGCCCAGTTCCGATGACATCTACTGCTATGCTGATGACACAGCTCTAATATTTCAAGGTGGATCTTGGGATGAGGCTTTTAGCAGTGCCCAAAGGGGTCTAAATCTAGTTGCTAAATATATGGAGGGAAGTCTGTTGTCTCTGAACTCTAAAAAGACCAAATACATTTGCTTTAGTAAGACTCGCGCCTATGGGCCACCTTATACTCCAGCTCTAAGGATTCATTCATCTTGTAACTCTGCCTCTCTGTGCTCATGTTCTGCTATTGATCGCGTTACATCCTTCCGATACCTAGGTGTTGAGATTGACCAGAATCTATCCTTCAAACCTCACCTTACACTTACAGGAAATAGGGTACGTAAACTTATTTATGTCATGAAATTACTACGTTGCGCTGCTGACTTAAACACCCTGAAACTTGTATACACTGCTCTATGTGAATCCGTACTTTGCTACTGTATAGGGGTGTGGGGAGGTGCTGGGAAGACCGCTATGCTGGGTCTAGAGAGAGCTCAACGCTCAGTCATAAAAGTTGCCTTTAAGAAACATTCCCGATTTCCAACTAACCTACTATACAAAGAAACCAAGTTGCTGTCGGTTAGACAGCTTTTTGTCCTTAGAGTTACTCTCTCGGTCCACAAAAGAGTGCTGAACTCTTCTGATTACCCTGATCTATTATTAGCACGAGTGTTTCGCATCCCTCAAACCAGGGTTCATTCAGCTTTAGCTCGTCGTCTTCCTGGCTTTCTCCACTCCCTTGTGTATAACCGTATTAATGAAATATGTGAGATTAAGGAACTTAAAATCAGGCAGGCCAAAAAAAGGGTGGTCGAATTGCTCTTATCGATGACATATGATTTCACGGAGGACTTGGTTGCCAATCTATCATATAACCGTAAAATGTACAATGAAATGATATCAGCATCTAACAGTTACACACACTAACTGATGCCTGCCCGTTCACAAACGACACACACAAACACATACACACACATACACACACACACGCACACATAACCTATCATCATTTGAGTATGGATAAAAGCTTTAATTTTCCTCTATTTTTATTTTTGTAAAATATAGAATCGTTTATTTCTTCACGGTCTCACTTTATAAATCTATTTGTAAAAATTGTCTGGACCATCAAGATACAGGACATGTTCCTAGTTTGAGGTCCGTTGTTTAAGCTTTTGTTTTGTAATCTTTTGCCAATAAACGGTTTTTATTTATTTATTTATTATTTATTCTATCAAGATTAGAACAGAGCCCGTGTTGAACGCTTTTGTTGAATTCAGGAAAATAATCATCAAATGTTTTTGCCAATCAAAAGTATGTCACATAGTTTTGGCCTGTAAGTTTACATGTCATAATCTTATTTCCCCCATCCCCGTCCAATTGTTGGACAAGTAGAGGTTCGGCTGTGAGCCACCAATTTACGGTGGAAATACCACGCATAAAGCGCTTTGCTTTGTGTTTCCCGATGGCTTTAATAAATATGACACACACAAAAGTGGCTTTCTTACATTTTTTTAACTTATACTCAAGTTGCTACAGTTCAATTAAAGTTGCCGTGACAAGAAAGGAACAAAGTTACAAGTAAAAAAAGACAAAGAGTAACTTTTTATTTGTTTAGGTGATTAAAAATGTAACCGAGCTCTTTGAGTACATCCTGAGTCAAGTAACTTATAAAAGTTGTACTTCGCAGTTAAACTTGCTAACTTTAATTGGATACTATACTTTTTACTGTCTACAACGGTAGCATGGAGGGTTCCTCTTAAATTAAAGATTTGCATTTATTGCTTAGCTATGTATCCCAGCGGTGAAGGGTGGAAATCTGAAAAAGGGAAGACGGAGCAAAAAGTTCTTACTTAACAAAATAATATCTCTTCACTACATCACCAATGTTTCTATGGGGATTACCACCTTCGCCTTTATACCTAGGTATATGAAATATTATGGATTTCCACCCGAGACAGACATTTGTGTGATGTACATTTCTGTTTGTCTCGATTCTGGGTGTAATTATCTATTATATGTATACATTCTCAATAGAAAATTAGTGTATGTTTAATATTATACCAGTTATCTAGTTTCCATAACACAAGCTCTGCTTAGATTGGGACCAGATGACCGTGTGTCAGAATATTATTATGATTAAACAACACATAACATTTTGAAGACTTAATTTATTTACACCTTGTTCAGTACAGATTATGATTATAACTATATATTTATCATAACGGGCAGTTAACGCTCTCACCTTTAATTTGGCTTTACGTTTCGACACGGGTTGCACCGGTCGTGGTCGCAAGCAGACTGATCCAGCGAAAGAGCTCCGTTGATGACGGCGGCCGTAGAACAACATTTTCTCTAACTACCGTCATTTGTAATATAATTTAACTATTGGGAGCCTACACACTGTGCTACACTCACAATGTCCAAATTTTCGATCTTCAAATAGCCAGGTGCGGCCACGACCGGTGCATCCCGTGTCGAAACATCAAGCCAAATTAAAGGTGAGCGCGTTAATTGCCCATTATAATAAATATATAGTTTTAATAAGGCAACGCGAAAGTTTAAACGTATATATTACAGATTATGGTTCTTGAATACATGAATGGAGTACACGTATTTAGTAAATATAGAGTAGATAAAGTCAGTAATATTTTGTTAAAAATATTAATAAACGAATTTGATTCACCACTTAATTTAGTTCAAAACTGTTATAAATGATTGATGGTTTTCTGTCCAAAATATTTGAGTAATTAAGCTGAGTTAGTCTATCGCATTCCAAATACTGAGCACATGATTAATTAAGCTTAGATCTGAGGGAAGGTTAACTGAAAATTAGATGTGTAAGCTGATGTAAAATGTTTTATTGTTAATGAATCTAAAGGCTTAACAAAAGGGAATACACATTTTGTATAAACTTTATGAACGGTTTTCAAACAGTGAAATATAAAGAATGATGTAAACGGTGACGATGTGATGATGGACTTTTGTAAAGACCAATTGGACTGTGTTGTGCAGAAATGATCCAACCAGCAAACTGGACGAAATGTTAGACATCAAATTGATGCTGAACTGTCCAAATATAATGTATTTTAATTACAAAAAGATTACGAGATTACGTGCGCAGGTACAAATCCGAAAATGTAAAGCAGATTTAATAATAATAATAATAATATTGTGGGACATTAACACACACGGTCATCTGGTCCCAAGCTAAGCAGAGCTTATGTTATAGAAACCAGATAACTGGTATATACTATACATATAATACTTTTATTTTGTAAATAAATACTTATAATAAATTACTTATTGATTGACTGAAGACTCCAATTATAATATTGTGTTATTGTGGCTTAAAAAAAATCTGCACAACACGGTCTAATTATTATTATATGGTATACTAGCGGCCCGAACCAGCTTCGCCCGGGTATCTTCAGCCCACTCAACTTTACAAAAAATGTGATAAATAAAGAACCGTTCAACCGATTTTGTGCAAACTTCACATAAACCATCAACAAAATAGTCCGAACAATGCCTAAACATTTGGTTTGAATAGGTAAGCCCGTTTTTTAGTTATAAAATTACAACGAAAAGTGGCATTGATTTTTATTTAAATAGGTAAGGATATATAGAAAATGATGAGTATACAGAGATGAGTATTTAAGGTGTCTGGTGGATAATGATATTGATTATAAAAAATATTCGCCTAGAAACTTTAAGGTAGGTATTTTTTTTAATTAAGTTTTTTACATATATACTAGCGTCAAGCTTGTATTACCCGAATGTGTAGGCTGAGGTGAGTATCCCACAATATTCACCGGTTTTGTTTAGGTCGTATACGTAAATCGGAACGATATTTTGAAGTCAAATACCTCAGTCCATACGTGACATGTGAAGTCTTAAAAGACTTTGAAACGTCAGGATTTTAAATCTAAAATATACCGCGATAAAATCCGTTATAAAGTAGTTTTATTTCAATGTGTGATTTTCGCGTAAATCTAAGAAAATACTACGCTGTTATTTGTCATTGAATCTGTCCAGCTGATCTTTTATCCTTCTCTCACATCTCCTTCTATCACACACACACACACACACACACACACACACACACACGCGCACATATATTTTTTTACATCTTTTTACTATACTTTTTTTTTCTAAACTTCTTTTAATATTCCACTTTTCTGTTTTGATAGTTGTTTTGTTTTCTAAACCTGTTTTTCAGTTTTTGTTCGCACTCCATGGCTCCCATCGTACAAGCTTCGCTTAATTTGGGAGCCAAAGATAGTACAATATTATTACTGTGTACTTTCGTCAATAAAGATTTTTATTTATTTATTCTCTAACTCTTTAGTTACGGAATCCTAAAAACTAATTAACTAGTATCACACATTTTGTCGCACAGCTTTTTAATTACCGAAAAGTTGGGTAAAAATAAACATTTCCTCGTCGCTAAAATTCAGCGTACATTTCAGTCAGAGTTCTAATAATTAATGAAGGTCTTTGGGGAATGTTGTGTGTAGACTGGTGCCCTTTTACTCAGGTTTGTAATTGTTTATGTGCTACGATGTGTTGTGGTTTTAATTTGTTTTGTTTGAAACATTTCTTTTACGTGACTTATAGTTTAGAGCAAAACTTATTCATTAAATTGATATACATAGGTACAATGTTCTTCCGCATGGACGATATAGGTAAGAAATATTTTTATAATGTTAAATAAACACAACATTTATGTCTATCTCATCCTTGTTAGTCCCAATCGAAAAACTCAACTTCTAATTTAAGCTTCAGTACATTTGTTATTTTAAAATCTCTTAAAATGCCACAGAGTTAGATGAGGCTATAATATAGTGTCATAAGATTTTTTCCCTGTTGTCTTTTACTTGTTATTTGATTTTGTTGGTATCTAATAAATGTTTTTACATTGACATTAGACTAGAATTACTTTTTATGTTAGATTATACCTGTAGATTATTAAAGAAAACATTATTTTTTATTAGATAGAGTACCTACGTATTGATTTTCAAAGAATGCAGAGATTTGTAATTAAAAATAAAATAATTAACTTACAATATTTATTATTTATAAAAATGATCCAATACCTATAATTAATGAACATTAAAATCAAATAATATTGTAATATAAACAATTAATCACAAGTGTAAATTGAAACTTTTGAACTGTAATGTTATTTGTAATTTATTAAAACTTAATTGTATTTGAAAAAAAATCTTGGATCCTATTGAAATAAATATTTATGTTTGTAAAAAAACACCATTTATTTGGAATGTTTGTAACCTATTATTTCAGAGAATGTATAAAATTTCATTATTGAGAACCTCAAAGGAACAACATTCTGACCCACCCTCTATGATGGTGTCACCAGACATCGCATCGGAACACGGCAAGTTCGCTTGGCGGTGAGGCTTTGTCTGGTGGTTGGTCACTAACTACGGCCGAAGCCTACCATCATTTGACTGTCACCTGATTTGCACCACCTGGAGACCACGTGTGGGGGATTCAATTAAAGCTGTACACCCACGGACGAAGGTGATTCAGCACTTAAAAAAAAATTGGTTGCCTGTAAAGTCGGTATACGGGCGAAAGTTTTACGTGACAACGACTTTGAGTGGTAAAATAATTTTAATGTGAATATTCATTCGTATAGTAGGAAGAAGGATGAAATAATAGTAACAATTTAAAACATTTATTTATACAAAGAATTATATTTAAAACATTAATTTATACAAAGAATCTCGCTCTTAAACGGGCTAACTGTGCTCGAGTGGAAGGGACGCGTGCCTTTCACTTTTATGTCTGTCTCTCTCGCTCTTAGGCGGGCTAACCATGCCCGAGTGGAAGGGACGCGTGCCTCTCACTCGCTCTCATTGTGGGCGCATAACGTGAGCGGAGCGTAACGCAGTTTCTTGAAGTGTCACCCGGCAAACTAATTTATAAGACGTTGTCACGTCAATATATAAGATATTTTTATCTAAAACAATATTCTTACAAGAAAATAGTAGGTACATTGTACGCCGTATTTGTGAAACCATTCTCCCTCAGTAAACAAGTTCAAATAATGTTTCCCTATGATTTTCCCGTGGATCTTTGTTGTATCATTCGATTCCATGCGACTGGTTACCGTTTTTGTTCGCTCAAAAAAATAAATGTCTACCTTTTTTGTGTAACTATCTATACGTTTGTTTTGTCCTTAATTTACATGATGGTTAAAGGAATATTTTAAAAATACCAGCAAACTCGCAAGAGTAATAGCTGACACTATATGCAACACATAATTCTACACACTGAACAAACATAATGTAATTAATTTAAGTACCTACTTCATTTAAAAAAGAAAAAAGGCTACTAGGTTTTTTTTGTCAGTGTTTCTCAGTAGTTGCCAGTCATTCGCTGCACGGTAGGAAAAGAATTTGGACTATCGTTATGTATACTCGCGTTTAAAAAAAATAAAGCAATATTTCATTTAATTTCAACAAATTTTGTTCTACGAGTTTTGAGAAAACAAGTTACGCGACTCTAACACGTGCTAGCGCTCCATGCAAAAATTTCACTAAGTTCTCCAGACCACCATTTAGGCGGTCGCGAGGCTTGTAAGCGGTATGTATTGACCCTTCATAGTTTAGATAAAAATCAAGTGGGAATTCAAACTAATATTAGTAGAGTATGAGAAAAAAACTAGACAAGTGCAAGTCAGACCCGCACAATATGGGTTCTGTACCATTTATTAAAAATTAAAAAAAAAAAAATTAAATGTAAAAAGGTACCATCAAAATAATCGATTTTATTGCTGTTAATAAAATAATATGATTGTATTATTTAAAATAATCGATTTTATTGCTGTTAATAAAATAATATGATTGTATTATTTAAAATAATCGATTTTATTGCTGTTAATAAAATAATATGATTGTATTATTTAAAATAATCGATTTTATTGCTGTTAATAAAATAATATGATTGTATTATTTAAAATAATCGATTTTATTGCTGTTAATAAAATAATATGATTGTATTATTTAAAATAATCGATTTTATTGCTGTTAATAAAATAATATGATTGTATTATTTAAAATAATCGATTTTATTGCTGTTAATAAAATAATATGATTGTATTATTTAAAATAATCGATTTTATTGCTGTTAATAAAATAATATGATTGTATTATTTAAAATAATCGATTTTATTGCTGTTAATAAAATAATATGATTGTATTATTTAAAATAATCGATTTTATTGCTGTTAATAAAATAATATGATTGTATTATTTAAAATAATCGATTTTATTGCTGTTAATAAAATAATATGATTGTATTATTTAAAATAATCGATTTTATTGCTGTTAATAAAATAATATGATTGTATTATTTAAAATAATCGATTTTATTGCTGTTAATAAAATAATATGATTGTATTATTTAAAATAATCGATTTTATTGCTGTTAATAAAATAATATGATTGTATTATTTAAAATAATCGATTTTATTGCTGTTAATAAAATAATATGATTGTATTATTTAAAATAATCGATTTTATTGCTGTTAATAAAATAATATGATTGTATTATTTAAAATAATCGATTTTATTGCTGTTAATAAAATAATATGATTGTATTATTTAAAATAATCGATTTTATTGCTGTTAATAAAATAATATGATTGTATTATTTAAAATCAAGTATGTCGGCTGCTACTGTAATTTGTTACAATACTTTTTAAATACTAATTTTGAATTACACATGTCCTCGAATGATTAGTACTTAGATATGCCGGTTTTCTCACGATGTTTTCTTTTGCCGATATTGAGCAGCTGTGCTGTGATGAAACAATTCACACAAATATGTGTGGGTATGACTGGGATTCGAACCCGCGTCCTTATATTTTTAAGGCGAGGCCCACTGCGCCACCGCTGCTCAAAAATTGTATAGCGTATTGTTTTATCCTATTTCAGTATTGGAATGGAGAAATGGAGACTAAATTTGAAGGTAAAAACAAAAAGTTTTATGTTACACGCGTGTAACAAAATATACATGTTTAAAAGCTCTGTTTTTACAAAGCTCCATTCGTAATGTCAACAAAGCTCGGTAGAATAGGCTCCAGTAATATGTTCTACATGGAATAAAGATTTAATTTTATTTAATAATTCTAAAATAAAAATTGAGGCATTTGTTTTAAACCTAGCTTAGAACCATCTTCATCATTTTGGTTTTTAAATAAATAAAAAAAACATTAAATCGGTTAATTCGTATGCTATTACGCAACAAAGTTGTTTACAAATGAAATAATGTAATTCGAATGTTTTTTGTTATTCGAATGTTTGTAGGGCAGCGGTGGCGCTGCGATACGGGCGTCGCCTTAGAAATATAAGATCGCGGGATCTATTCCCAGTCGCGCCTACACTTCTTTGTTCCAATTTTTACATCGCCGCTGCTCAGTATCGGTGAAGGAAAGCATCGTGAGAAAACCGGCGTGTCTAAGAACTAATCATTCGAGGACAGGTTATTTTTTTATTCTTCGATAGGATGGTGCTTGACTACAACTTGCCTTAAGCAATGATGTAGTCTACGATGGAACGCGCCAGCCCAGTGTACCGATTCACTCATATTTACGAATGATTATCGGTGAGAAGGTGGCAGTGGAATGAGGCTCCTTAAGGTTGAAACCATAAAGGAGCAACAATTCCGACCCACCCTCTCTGTATGGTGTCACCAAACATTGCACCGGAACACGGCAAGGCCGCTTGACGGTGCGGTTTTGTCTGGTGGGTGGTCACTAACCACGGCCGAAGCCTACCTGTAATGAGGGTGATTGTAGAGAACTATTTACTTGTCTGTCTTGCAATACAGATCTAGTGAACGGACGTATCGCTGTTTCATTCTCAGTACCCTGCTTCGAGATATTATACCTACCACCAGTTGAATGTCACTTGTTTTGCACCACCCGGGGACCACGTGTAGGGATTCAATTAAAGGTGTACACCCACGGACGAAGGTGACCTAGCCCATAACAGAACAGACACCGTTTTTGTTAAAACGGTAAAATAATTTGTAAGTTATATAATTAATAGAAAATAGACCAAAGACAAATTGTTACTTTTTTAATGGTAGATATTGTAAAGTAGAGGTATAAATAAGCTTTACAACTTCTAATAGAAGCGGAATATTTTTAATACAAATACCTATGAGTGATATCATTCGTCGGGCTCTTGTCAGCTCTGGCGTGCCAGCTGTTCTGGAACCAATCGGCTTGGCACGCAACGATGGCAAGAGGTCGGATGGTATGTCTTTGCTGCCATGGAAGGTTGGCAGGCCCTTGGTGTCGACACCTTGGCCCTGTCTCACCTTTCTAGTACTAGCATGTCTGTGGGCGCTGCTGCTGCTAATGCAGAGACCGCTAAACTCGTGTATGTACATTGTACAAATTATATATTTGAGCCGTTTGGGGTTGAAACGCTTGGACCGTGGGGCCCTAGCGCCCGAGCACTTTTTAAAGATATTTCTAGGCGGTTAATATACTCTTTACGTGACCAAAGGGCTGGCTTACATCTTGGTCAAATAATTAGCATTGCCATACAACGTGGCAATACTGCCAGCCTTCTGGGTACGGCCTCGATTCGGAGGAATTTTTTGACGCCTTATCTAGTTTTTAAGATAGAATTTTAGAATTAGTCTATTTATTTTCTTATATTTTATTTAAATACGGTGTTGATGTTATAAAATAAATCCTCAGTACAAAATATGTGTGATAAAAGTATAGAATTCATACATTCAGAATTGCTTAACGTCACTACGTCGACGTTTTGCTTAACACTTAGAAAGGCCTACTTGCGAATATAGCATTATTTCGAACGGGCGATCATTATACAAGTTCATTATCATGCAAGTATGTGGCTTTTACTAAAATGAATAAGTAAAAATTTTACTGTTTAAGTGAGTAAGTAAAACTCTTCTTACTTAAGTAAATAAAAAATAAATAAATATTCCGGGACATTAAACAAATATAAATAAAATAGCTTGTGTTATGCAAACCAGATAACTGGTATATACTATACATATAATACTTTTCTTTTGTAAATATATAACTACTTATAATAGATATTCACACCCAGACTCGACACAAACACAAATGTTCATCATTTATGTTTGTCTCAGTAGGGAATCGAACCGCGGCGTGAAAAGCAAGTATCTTACCGACCACGCTCGTCATATAAATACTTACTAATATAATAAATGCGGAACGCGGAAGTAACTCTGTCAGTCTATCTATCGCGACTCGCACTTTTATTATAAATAATAGTTTTTATCCGACTGCGCAATAAGACGTTACTGGTTTAGTGCGATAACCGACATAAGAGCAAGCGGAGCTGCGCCGCCGCGGTCGAAAATCCAGTAGATTATATAATACAAAAGCTTATTTATATTATGTTTTCAAGTTTTATACATTTAATTGTATATTTAAGAACAGTACAACGATTGTGTGTGGTAAATTTACTGAGTCCAAAATCCGTTTCTAAGATCATTAAAACTGAACGAAAAATATTTACATAACAATTAGTGTAATATTATATTATCTGTAACAATAATGAAACAATTGGTTGTACGAATTCTGTATGATACCGGAATAACCGGATTTTCTTTTATCTCTACAGTCCAATCGTAAAAGGTTCTTACAAACGAAACACGTACAACAGTAGGTCCTTTGTGTAAGACATTAATTTGTTGAAAGTAGGTCAGCTATAAAATACGGGGAACATAAATTTCATGGTTGGCATATGACATTCTGATAAGGGCTTGAAAAGCCGAATTTATGACACTGACAGTGTTAAAAGACGATTTTGTTTGTTTGTCAAGTACATTTTATTCCGGTTGTTTACAATCGAGTGGCATGTCATTATTTTAGGAAGAGAGTAGGGGTTATTTCTAAAGGATATATTTTTGAAAAATATACCACCAGCTTGGGACCTAGTGCTCAATTTACTAGTACCAAAACCCAAGCAAAATCAACTCAGAATCAAGACACTGTGAGCTCAGTTTGCTTAATTCGGAACGCAACTTAAATAATGTTGTTTGTAGGTAGGTAGTAATAATTGTGATTAATATTTTTGGACGTCAAACACCTCAGTCCACCCGTGAACACGAAGTCTGAAAAGACTTTGAAACGTCGGGATCTAAAATCTAAAATATACCGGGATAAAATCCCTTATAAAGTAATTCTATTTCGTTTGTGATATTCACGAAAATATAAGAAAATACTTTGGATATATTTTTGTAATACGTGTGTTGTTTCAATTAAAGAGAAGTTTTAATTAGTATAATAAAATGTATGTTTTAATTAATTACGTGCCGGTACTCTTGAAAGTCTAATAAAGGTCTACTCTGATACAGTTCGATACGATGTTTACACATTTTCGGGTTCTGGTATACTTATAAAAAAAATTGCAGTTTTGGCGCAACGGTGCTAGACTCCGTTATTGTAAGACGTATTCGCTCACTATTTATTTTAGATTGTTTAATTACTATCTTGTTAGAGAAATACATTGGAAGAAACTTCACTTATCTTCAACCCTTTTTCGTGTCCCACTGCTGGGCACGGGTCTTCTCTCATCTCTCTCATTTGTGAGTTGAGAGAGTTTAGGCCTTAATCCACACACGCTGGTCAAGTGCGGGTTGGTGGATGTCACATGTCCTCGAATGATTAGTTCTTAGACATGTCGGTTTCCTCACGATGTTTTCCTTCACCGATATTGAGCAGCGGAGATGAAACAGTTCACACAAAGATGTGTGGGCACGACCAGGAGTCGAACCCATGACCTTATTTTTCTAAGGTGAGGCCCGTACCGCTGCGCCACCGCTGCTCAATGCTGCTGAAGGAACTTAAGGACCAAATTTTCTAAGACCTGATTAAGTCTTGAAGCTTTTTAACATCTCAAATAGTAGATTAAAATGTGTATGCTATTGTTGCCATTAGGCCCTAATAAAAAATAAATAGATTTGGCGATTTCTGTAAAAAAACTCAATGACTTCATGATTTCATAGACAAACCTAGGGTTTTTATGAATAAACGATCCATTTTTTTTTTACTTTTGGGAACGTCACTTAGAGCCAGAGTTGCTAATTCTAAATCGTTCAAAATGGACTAAGCGTTTTCTTGAATTGGATCATCCAAGTTACGAGAAACTCTGAGCTCAACTATAGGGTCGCGTTGTTACAAACACTAATAATTTAAAAGGATTTACGTTTACAAATTTATTCTGTAGTGGATATCGTTTCGGATTAATAGAGTAGTGCCTCAGGTGTATGTATCAACTGGAAACGAGTTCCGATTTTGTTTCCTCAACGTTAATAACTTCCCTTTACACGTGTCATCATGGGCAATCCAAGCTAATGATGGATGAGGGTGTGGCTTTTTTTAACCCCTGCCAAAAAGAGAAATATTACATATTTGACGGGCCGGTGGCGTTGTCGGTAAGATACTTGCTTTTCACGCCGCAGTTCGTGGGTTCGATTCCTATTCGAGTCAAACATTTGTGTGATGAACATATCTGTTTGTTTCGTCTCGTGTCTGGATGTAATTATCTATTAAAGGTAAGTATAACTTTACAAAAAAATTAGTACCTACATATATACTTTAAACTAGTCATCCAGTTTCCATAACACAAGCTCTGTTTAGCTTGGTACTAACCAGATGACCGTGTGTGTCCTAGAATAATAATATTATAATTATTATGTAGGAACATTTCGCCAAGTCTAAACTGACCTTTGCATTTGAGTGTTCATTAGTATGAGCTGCGTCGCGCAAGGGACGCACAGCGCCTCAGACTAATTGTCAAAAAGCCGTATTGACTGGTTATAATATATAAGTTAAAATATTAACAAAAAAAACCGACTTCATGGATGCCATTCTCAGAACTAAACCAAACTGAAATGGGACCACACGGGAAGCATCAGCTTTCAATTAAAAAAAAAATTATCATAATCGGATCACCCATTCGAAAGTTCTGAGGTAACAAACATAAAAAAACATACAGTCGAATTGATAACCTCCTCCTTTTAGAAGTCGGTTAAAAACCAAGCAAAGGACGCGTTGCGCTATAGGCTGACGTCACGTTTACACTATCTATGTGCACTCACACATAAGAAAACCTGAGCAGAGCAGAGCTGACTGAATCTGTGAATGAGTTTGTCGCCTGAATTGATGTCCTATGTTCTTTTATGCAAAAGCTGATGTGATCGAATTGATTCGAAATTAAATAAAATTTTTAATTTCGAGTGGTTGTTTACTATAATTAACGCGCTTGACCACAACTTTCTGTTGCTGGTGAGGTCTACGATCGTTTACTCTTACCCAGTTAATACAGATTCATTCATGATATGTTTTCGAATAGCTATGATCTGTCCTCAAAATAGGTAGATCATAGCTATCAGGAAACAGCTAAAAGCTGAAGTAATCAACTCGAGATTTTTTGACAACTTAAATTTGTAGCTACTAGTAATAAAACCTTAATTTTCATTTGGCTACAAAAACTAGCGCTACGTTTACACCAAAACCGGTATCAGTCCATCTTTACTCGACCGAGATTAGCCACAGACGGCCGAGTAAAGATCGACCGATACCGGAATGGAAGCGCTTACACTGCTACAACCATTATCGTCCACTTTGCCCGTTGACAGCCAATCAACTGATGAATGCAAACTTTTTGGGATTTTTCTCCAGAAATATTCTCGTTAAATACGTTTAATTTTATAGTTTCATTTAATCATTCTCTCTTTACGCTGCCTTACACGGACTATTTTTCTCACCAATTTTTATGACCGATTTTGTGCTACTCCTTACTAAACTCCAGGCCACGCGTTTAGTTGGTTACGAAATCGGTCATAAAAATCGTTCTTAGGTAGGCAGCTTTATTATGTTGTATTTTTGTCATGTTGTTTACCTAAACAACTGTGGATATGAGTTGACAGAGTTTAGGCCTAAATCCACACATGCTGGCCAAGTGCGGGTTGGTGGTCGCTGCTGCTCAATATCGGTGAAGGAAAACGTTGTGAAAAAGAAAAACCGGCAATTCTAAAAGTGTGGATTAAGGTCTTAACTCTCTTAACTCATAGGATAGTTGAGAGAAGACTTGTGCCCAGTAATGGAAGTGAACTATGGATATGGAAAAATTAAATGTGTTTATAAGAGACCGCGCAGTCAACCACACAGCAGTGTAAGCATAAGCACAAAAACGTTTTTGGTGTAAATGAGTCCTGTCAAAACAACTATGACGGATTGCATTTGCGTTTGAAATTTGTGTTGTTAACGATCATGCTGACGTGACAAGGCGTGACGGTGACGTGACAGGAGGGGGTCGGGGCGGGACGGGATTGTGACGTAACCGGCATTGATCGTTGTTACTGGAGGGTAAGGAACAATTAACAATTTTAAGGAAAAATCTTGTTATCCTCCACGTATTTTAATTTGGTAAAGATTGGGGTAAAATTCAGTTTTAGATTGGTTTGTTTTTAGATTTAGATGTAGATAGGTGAAGTATCGACCTTGCCTTTGAAATATAAGGTTTCAGGTGCGACCTCGGTCGTCGTCTTTAAGAGAGTCTTTATTTTTAGAATGTAATAACAACACTAATTTGTTGAAACGTAGTTTGCGGGTAACTTACAAATAAATTCAAGTTGTAATAGGTACCCACACCGGGTAAATATATTTTCTTACTGTGTTATTTAAGTGACGATGTAAGTGACGTGTAATGTCTTAATAAGAATAAAGATCTTTAAACCGAAGAGAAAAAAAAAACTCCCCCGTATTCATAAACGTCTTATAAGCTCATTATAACTAAGTTTATAATTCGTTTGTCTTTGTCTGTCATCCTGACTTTTATAATAAGAAAAATACAAAGTCCATTTCAACTAAAAATTCTTATAACATTTTTATGAATAAGACCGTTAATATTTTGATATGTCCTTAAACTAAAATCCGAAGTAATTGCTAACGGAAGATGTTTACTATTAATACTAAGGATATGGTCACCTTCTCGCCGCCGTACCAACTGTGCGGTCAGTGACCGCCCTGACCACTAAAGTTACGCCGCGCGCTTTCATCGATCTTATTACGAATAGATCGTCCATAATTTGTTGATTAATTTCGAAAAAAAAAGTAGAACTTTTTTATTAATTTAAATTACCTCAGATTGGGTGTCTGTGCCTATTACTCTTAAATAACAACAAAAAATATTTGCGCACTGGTCAAAAAATTTTACTGTATCATGCTTATGTATTTATTTATAACAAGTATATAATACATATAACTATTAAAAAAACAAACTTCATATATTGATTTAAAAACGGGTAAAATGAATGAATGTCTTCAAGTCACGAGTGAATCGATATTTATTGGGTAAGCGCGTTCCATCCTAGACTGCAACATTGCTTCACATCAGGCAAGTTGTATCAAGCGCAAACCTATTAGAGGATTAAAAAAATTAAATAAAGAAGTTTTGACCACTGACAAAAAGATGGGTGTTATTGTTTAGCGTGTGTATTTGTGTACAAGTTTGTGGGTAAATAGGCCGAATTTTATGCGAAGATTGTTATTTCCGTTTCAAAAAGATGTGCATCAAAGTTAAATTAATTTTGAAATTGGTTTATTTTAATAAATACCTACTTTATTGTTATTGTTAGCCCTGAGGGATAAACGTTGACCTCATTAGTGTGGAGCTCAACAACTCTTGAATAATATTAAAGTTTCTAAGGTATTTTAATCTGTGCGGGAATTTGCTAATCAATTTGCGAACCACCAGCTCTCAGCTTCGCCTATCTTTAATCGGACCTTTTAAACAGTTGATTATAATATCGCAATCATTTATATTTTTTTTAATCCAAATTAAAGATAATTAGATGAAGTAATAAACGAAATCATATTAGAAAAAGAAATCAGGTGACAATCAACTGGTGGTAGGCTTCGGCCGTGGTTAGTGACCACCCACCAGACAAAGCCGCACCGCCAAGCGGCCTTGCCGTGTTCCGGTGTGATGTCTGGTGACATCATATTATAGAAATGGTGTGTCGAAATGGTTGCTCCTTTAAGGTTTCTATCCATATGGAGGCTCATTCCATTGTCACCTTCTCACCGATAATCATTCGTAATCACGAGTGAATCGGTATAATAGGCTGGCGCGTTCCATTGTAGACTACACTATTGCTTAACATCAGGCAAGTTGTGGTCAAGCGCCAGCCTATCGCAGAATAAAAAAAAAAGAGTTATAGCATACGTAATGACTTTTTCTCTTAAACGAGAAGAGCGAAGTTTGTTGATTTTGCTTAATATTAAAAATTCGTACGCCAATCCTTAAAATGTCTTTTATACGTCCTAAGTCACGCTGCTACTCACTGCTAAGTCACATTATTTTTACTTTATGCGGACGTTATGACGATGGAGTGACGTTCTCAGCAGGGCAACCGGCAAGAACTGTTTGAGTAAAACCGCTGATCGTGGTCAGCGGCGTGCTTAGGAGAGGCCCATGACCAGCATAGGACAAGAATAGGCTGATGATGATAAATTATGCTAAGCGGACAGATTAACCGCTCGGTCATGGAACACGGCGTTGTGCAGCGTGTCTTGCGATTTCATCTTTCATTGCGTATTAAGCTTAAGCATTGCATAAAGACAAGTGAACTTGGGCAGGCAATGAACTGCAAAATCGCTGATCGCGCCGCCCAACGTCCCGTGGCGTAAAGTAGTCATAGATGACAATCCAATATAATACTTAGGCAGTTATCTTATCAATGGGGCTGGCAAACCCAGAGCACTTCGACTCAGTGAGATTTTTTGTGCTTCCCCTTGACACTATGATCCTCAAGTATACTCCCCCCGCCCAGTTTGCCCATCACCGCTGCTCAGGGTCTCATTCACACAATACTTGGTAGTCCGTATATATTCAGGCAGCCAGCTGGGAGATCTGATTAATATCTCTAGTAATATACACCTTTTTTGAGTCATTTAAACAATAGCCAGTTAGTGGATAAACGTCCGATTTAGAAATCGGTGGAACTCATCAATAGAGTGCGTTAATCGAGCGCGATAAACTTTATTGTTCAAAATTAAATTCTTATAAAATACAATTTAGAAATTAAGAGCTCGACACTCAACGTTTACGCACTTTAAAAACCTCTCAAATTGTAAATTTGGAATATTAATAAATTGAGTTTAAACGTGGAGAAACTGAAACTACTTACCTAACCTTCAGTTTAAGTACCTAAGTTAAACAGAAAGTTAACATTACGCTTGTTCTAATATATAAAATTATCGCGTCGCGGTGTCTGTAACCAAACTCCGCCGAAACGGCTTGACCGTTTTTTTATAAAACTTTATTTATACAGTAGATCTGAAAATAGGTCGTAATATAGTTTTTATAAGCCTTAATGATAAGGGTGGTCCACCCCTAATTTAATCATTATCATCATGAGCCTATTTTAGTCAACTGCTGAAA
Source organism: Meganola albula (assembly GCA_936450015.1). Lineage (NCBI taxonomy): Eukaryota > Metazoa > Arthropoda > Insecta > Lepidoptera > Nolidae > Meganola > Meganola albula. The sequence continues at coordinate 753,717 of OW388155.1, read as the reverse complement.
ATAGGTAAGCCTCTCCCACAGCAGTGCTCAGTGGGAGCATCTCTTACCAGCCAACTTGCAGAGATCGTCATTCCACCTCGTCTGAGGACATAGGATGCTACATTTTTTTTATTCTTCGATACATTTGCCCATTTTTGGTCTCCACTCAAGAACTCGTTTACCCCATCGGCTGTCGGTTCTGCGGCAGATATGACCAGACCAGATACTTTTTGTTTTACCGTTAGGTTTAAGTTATTTTCGCTTGTGGATACATACATTAGGCACGTAGTCATGTTCATCTAACATAAAGACTTAGAGATGCTGCTCTGGATTAAAGAAACTGGTGTGCCTACGCCCACATTTTTTTTTCTTCGATAGGCTGGCGCTTGACTACAACTTGCCTAATGTTATGCAATGATGCAGTCTACGATGGAACGCGCCAGCCTAGTATACCGATTCACTCATGATTACTAATGATTATCGGTGAGAAGGTGGCAGTGGAATGAGGCTCCTTAATGTTAGAAACCTTGAAGGAGCAACAATTCCTCCCCACCCTCACTGCAGGCTGTCACCAGACATCGCACCGGAACACAGGAAGGCTGCTTGGCGGTGCGGCTTTGTCTTGTGGTCCCTAACCACGGCCGAAGCCTACCACCAGTTGATTGTCACCTGATTTGCACCACCCGGGGAACACGTGGGTGGATTCAGTTAAAGGTGTACACCCACGGACGAAGGTGACTCAGCCCCCAAAATAAGCCCCCAGATAGCTATAAAGGACTCATAATAAGAATAGATACTCAATACCTCCCGTTCGATTACTTATTTGCATTTCGTTATTACACCCGTTTCTATCAAAATTGGGTATTTTGCGAGCTGAATAGAACATAAGTAGGTTCCCAAGCGCTTAGTACAGCCTTCTGTGTGTAATAGGTATATAGAGAAGCTAAGCGTTTTAATAAAATACGTGAAGGTTTGGAAAACATTTTTGTTTACAACTGGAACCCGAGGTCCCGAATTGAACAAAACAACGTTTATTAATATAGGTACTTAGTAAAATCTGCTCTATGAAGTTAGGGATTTCCCACGATGTATTGTCTGCGTCTAAATACTTACAATAGCAAAATTACAAATCTATTCTCAAATTGCATCAAAAACAAATTTCACTTACCACCTTTTTCTATAACACATAGTTAAGGCTCCCCCACACAGGCGCGTTATTATAGGTCGATAATATCGCATGCGGTATTGCGATAATGCGTCCCGATTCCTTGCACACAGCTGCGTTTTTATCGTCCGATATTTCTAACGAGAGAGCGCCGCGCCGCGACGGCACTATTATACCATCTCTCTCAAGTATGCAAAAACATCGCAGGGCGGAGAAACGCAACGTCCTACTTCCATTGCGGCTTTAATTTCGCAGCAGGGTGTAACTACATGACCATCATAATACAAAATTTACTGAAAACAGATAACGCATGCGATATTATCGACCTATAATAACGGGCCTGTGTGGGGGAGCCTTTAAGTAGACGCACAGTATAACGGAGTACAATGCAAGCGAATATGATCCTTGTCATACTAAAGCAGTTACGGCCAAAAACTGCCCTACAAGATCCCTTTTGATTACCCGAGATGCTTAGTGCATTTTAATGAGGCAATCTAAACCTTTCCTTTTTCTCTATTGTTCTCCCTTAAAGAAAGTGAGAAATGTAACGTTCTAACTCCTCTTAATCTTTCTGATTAAATTCGTGCGGAATCGAAGACAGTTTAAGTGTCCCCGGTACTTAGTTCTAACTTAAATATACTCGTATAAAAGAAAAAACCGACTGGCTGACTGAATTATCAACGCACAACCCAAATTGCTGGGTTTTGAGGCTCCAAATTTGGCACATACCTAGGTTCCGTATAATGAACTTAATATTAAAAATCGTACTGAAATCTTAAAGATTGCATAAGGTACTGCGATTTAAATATTGTCAGAAAGGTTTTTTTTTTAACTCACTCCCTATAGGGATGACACGAGCGGAAGGTAACATAATGGTCAGTGACAACTTTTTAGCGCCCAGACACGAATCTTGAGTTTAATAATTTCACGCCTTCATCCACACACACTAGCTAACGCCGCCGTGGCCACGGGACACTGCGTCGGGCGGTGCGACTGGCGATTTTGTAATTCATTGCCCAGTCGCGTTCACTTGTCTTTAGATACTTCTAAAACAAATACGCAATGAACGATGAAATCGCAAAACGCGCCGCCCTACGCCAAGTCCCGTGGCCATAGCGTAAGTACATACGTAAGGTTTTATGAAGATTTGGTCATGATGTTTTCCTTCGTCAAACGAAGATAAGTGGATATAGGTGTGGTCGACTTTGGTGCAAACTTGCGTCCTATCAACTTGTTTCAATTAGAGTTAGACCACAGCGGCACTGTTCCATAACTTAATATAAGTTACATAAAAATCTCTTGGCTCTTAACTATATGAACTGAGACAAGAAAATTAATATCCCCATATAGTAATATTATACCTGGCCCAGAAAATTAATAACACTTTCAGTACGTAGGAAGTCGTATAATGTATGGCATCCTTTATAATGAAAATGTGGGCGTCCCTTTCGTCCCAAAATGATGGATCTTACGAGACATTTCTGGGTGTCATTCATCTACCTTTGTGACACTAGTTACACTGTGCAAGGTAAAATTAAACAAAATTGGTTAGATTTTGGAAGGAGATAAGGCTAAAGATCTAGCAGGTACATAAATCGAATTCAAAACGGAATGTGAACAATAGAGTAAAGACGACGGCACATGAGTGCGAAATTTTTATGCAAAAGACCAACCAATTCAATTGTGTGTTCATATTTACCCGCAGAGAGAGAGAGAGAGAGAGAGAGAGAGAGAGTTAGCAAAACATCGCGTGCTTTCCTCTTCGATACTTCATGATAATCATTCAGTCATAAGTAGTATAGAATATAGAATAACTTAACCAAGAATTACTTACTTACATGTAAATGAATTAAATAAAAAACTTAGTAAATGAAGTCTAACTTTAAATCCACTTCTGATGTTACCATAGTAGCATGTGATATTTAGTGGTATAATAAATGAATCAAAGAACAGATGCAGATAAAACCATTATTGAGAGTAAATCCACTTCCAGCAGGTTAGGTGCAGTGAAGATCTCTGCTGATGGAAAATTGTACTTAGTAGTGTTTAAAGTATGTATCAATCACATCGCTGCGAATTTAGAACGAATTTCTAGGTATACATATCTTTTCGAACATTTTCTATTGTGCAGTATTCACAAAATACATCCTATTCGGGTACCAGATTCGTACAACAAAAGCAGTAAAAACAAGCGCTCAGATTGTATGCAGATTCATCGTTCGGGATAACGATAACTTTTGTTTGAGCTCCGTGATAAGGGAACGTTGTGAGTGGCAGCTTTTCATTTCAATCTGCAAGTCTTAAGGCTTTATGCGGAGTTGATTGCATTTTTAAAGGCACTGCCTCTTGTATTGTCCTACTCTTGTGAAAGAAAACTTTGTGAATACGAATGGATGAATGATTGTGGTTTTTGCAGATAAAATTACTTGCAACCTTTATTTGGTTAAACTTTAAATCTGTCTTCATAAGATACTTTAATGGAGAATCATCATCATCAGCCTATTTTAATCCACGGTTCTTTAGGCCTCATCATTGAGAACGATTTACGGCTACTCTCATCCAGTCTCTACTAGCCATTTTGCTAAAATCATCATTCAACCATCCCATGGTCTTCAACATCATTCATCTTCTTCTTCTCTTTTGCCGCAACTATGACTGTGCTCTGTAGCAAATATGGCTGGCCAAGTTTTACTTCTGCTAAACTTACTTAAAATAATATATTTTGACTGAAGTAAATAGACAATTTTACTTTACCAGAACATAATACCTTTGGGATTTTATAACTTCCGAAAGACGTAGAACATTCTAGACCAGTAAATGGAAAGTAGGAAGAACGTTGAATGCAGAATATATTTTCGCTGCAGATACTTGTATAAGAACAAACTTCTGTAATATATTACAACACCTACAAGAATTTATAACAAACTTGTCGAAGTTGTAAACAGTTCTGCAATGTGTGGTTTACGCTTGAGTTATCGTCTTACGTATAACTAACTTGCCAGATTTTGTTAACCGTCTTTATAACGGAGAAATTTATTAATATGGATGTTTAGGTCGCGCATAATATCAATAATAATCTATCATATTATGATCATCATAATTTCCTTTGCCTTTTTCCCATTTCTATTGATGTCAGCTCATAACAACAGAGAATATACAGGTAAAATTTGGCTAATGGCTCCTTTGGGGTAAATATGTAACACAAGGACTATAACCCTATCTCTATCTATATACTGAGTAGGCAGAGCTCCAAAAGTGTCTGTGATAATGTAAAATATAGCTTCGTACATAAGTACTTTTTTAATAGTAGGAAATCTTTTATGGATCCTACCACCCCGTGTAAGCGCAGGGTAGGGGTGTATGGTCGGCTTCTGGTCTAACTGCTGCTATCTACCAGAGTTAAACGAACAACTGCCATCATTCTAGAAACCCATGGGGAACAAGATGGTTAGGCCAGGTGTTAGATTGTATTAGGCTTCTTACTACCTGTAACGATTGTTATAGATGTTATGATGTTCCTTGCTCTGCAGAGTTCGGGCCAGCCCCAACAGTATATTGCAAATGATGGCCATGAGGTATGACTCGCCTATATTGAACCATTGTGTGCGTAGATGTATGTCAGCCACACAATTGGTTTCAATATAATATTGTTTAAATATTTATTAATTTATTTACTAACATAGTCCTAAGCATATTGTTACTAACATGATATGAATCTTTGTGTTCGAAATAAAATCTATTTTATTTTTTTATTTTTTTTATAGATGATATAAATGACAACCGGAACCGACGGCTTACGACGTACTCTCTAAGGCACGGAGGGTATTCACTCAACCAACCAGATACTGAAAGAATGAAAGTTACACAAAGATTGTCCGGGGCGGGAATCGAACCCTTGAACTCCCGGCCATTGGATTATAGCCCAAACGGACGGCTTACACCGTTCGACTAGAGGTCTCTTTTGTCATTTTATGATACAATATCTGGATGACCGAGCTTTGCTCGGTATTATTTTTTTTAAATGACATTTTCTAAAAATGATTCCTAGCTAGATCGATTTATCGCCCCCGAAACCCCCTATATACTAAATTTTATGAAAATCGTTGTAGCCGATTCCGAGATTCCAATTTAAAGATATAAGATAAATGGTAATAAAATAAAAATCGGTCAGATTTTTATTACTTTACAAACATTTGTGGGTAAGGTATTCACAGTAAAATTCGATACAACAAATATTTTTCAATAAGTAGTAATAGTTTTGGGTCACGATTATCGATGCTCGATTTGATTTTTCAATATTCTAGAAACTATTTTGAAACTAATGAAAATTCGCATTTACTCGGTAAAGTTGGTATACTGTAGTTGCCGTTCTGTGTTTTAATCATCAAATTCTTGGCATTACTCCTAACAATATCCATTGAGGATTGACACGGTAAGACAAATGGAGGGAAATATCACAAAACAATGTAACTCAACAACAGGCTTGCTCTTGACTACAACTTGTAATGGATAACTTGTAATTATGTGTATAGTATATACCAGTTATCTGGTTTCCATAACACAATCTCTGCTTAGCTTGGGACCAGATGACCGTGTGTGTTAATGTCCCAGAATATTTATTTATTTATTTATTTTATTTATTTATTTTATTATGTGATAGAACGCGCCAATGTATATTCGCCTATCGCCAAGATTTTGACTCCTCAAGCTGCACAGACAGTGATGATGATTCAAGCGATATGGATATTAGTGACGAATAGTCTTACATTACTTTTATCAGTGGTTAAATAGTTCTTTATGAGATTTAATTAATGTTTTATGACTTTGTACCTCAGATGGCGATACGCGAGTTAAACGTATACTTAATCTCTCATTATTATTGGTTAAAAGGTGTAAGTTGAATGGGCCTCGAAATGGTTGTATAATATGCAACTATTTCGAATTTCGATCTAAATAGTTTGTAGCGTCACCAGACATCGCATCGGAATACTAATTGTCTCAAGAAATAATAATAATACGGAAATAATCGCCCACTCACATGATACAGACCCTCGTATTCAGTTCATCCATTGTCTATCTTTACATCATTTCAACCCTTTTTAGTGTCCCACTTCTGGGCACGGGTTTTCTATAAACTATCTAACGAGTTGAGAGAGAAGAAGCCTTAATAAATAAAATAAATAAATATTTTGGGACATTAACACACACGGTCATCTGGTCCCAAGCTAAGCAGAGCTTGTGTTATGGAAACCAGATAACTGGTATATACTATACATATAATACTTTTCTTTTGTAAATATATACCTACTCATAATAGATATTTACACCCAGACTCGACACAAACACAAATGTTCATCACTAATGTTTGTTTCGGGTGGGAATCGAACCCTCGACCTGCGGCGTGAAAAGCAAGTATCTTATCTTATCTTATCTTCTTATCTTAGTATGTATCTGTATGAGTATGTTAATAGAATTTTGAGCATTATGCGTGATGTTACTGAGGACGTTATCATCTAGTGTAATCAAAGTTTTAACTTTATGAATCTCCGATAAAATTTCTCCTTCAAATATTCCTTATTCTTTTCACAAATAAATTGATTCTCACTTAGATATCTTGAGCGTATCTTATTAGCGTAACGTAACAAATTGACATATCTTAATGCTTCACTTGAGTGTATATCAATGTCTACGCGTTTACGTTTTAGCAATTCAATTGTCTTTGATGTCTGACAATTTTCTTTTATTTCACTTTATTGAAAATTTCGAGTGTTTACGGTTATTAATTGAATAATTGTATACTTGTTTGTATTAAATTTAACAAATCTGAAGTTTTCTATACTTTTGGAGTGCCAATTTTAGAAGCTAATATGAGGATTTTAATATCTTTAAATTTGATATCAGATAGTTCTTGACTGTGACCTTAAATATGCTAGAGGTAATATACCAAGGGAACAAAGGGCAGTATTTTAAATTAAAGGTAGTAAAATATACATCCAACATGAATTATTTGAACCCACACCTCCACGGCTAAATAGATAACACGATATAGATCACGATTGATGTCCATCAAATTAGGTTTTTGAAAAAAATCGTATTAGGATTTAAGAAATTGCATACTTAATTTGTTTTACAAAAATGTTCTCTATTTTTATAAAGTAAATTAGTTTTTAAATGTTAAAATGACGACATAACGAGTTCCAAAGATTCAAATCAAACAACATTGCCACTGCCACATTTAAACTTGGGAAAATAAAATGCAGAGCAATTAAACCCCGCAAATGGATTTTTAATGAAATTTTTACAAACCACCCTCGCCTCGTCCGTTAGCCAACGTTCCGGGAATGTTTTAAAAACCGTTAACCTAGACTTAGATGGTAACTGCAATGTATTTTGAAATGTATTTTGGCTAGAAACACTGCACGTGCACTACAAATTCTAATTTAACGATAGTTATTTGTAGAAAATTAATGGTCTACTAGTGCCTCCCTGCTGGACTCTGATCTTTTTTCAACTATCTAAGGACTTGAGAGTATAAAAGACATTGAGATGGGGTAAAAGTTACAAATAATCATATTTATTGAACAATGGAATGATGGTAAATTACAATCAACATCTATAATAAGGGCTTTTCTTCATGATGGTACGATCAAATGTATCTCTACTGTCACAATAATAAATCATTGGTTGTGTACTGTACTCATAATATGAGTTTAGTATAAAATCTACTTTAGAAATTCTATGTACTTTAGAATAAAAGTTAACAATTACAACCGAAACAGGGAATCCTAGTGGTAGCCTAGGGTTTCTCCCATTGAATTTGTATTGACTGGTACAAGAAGAAAAAAACATTTTGTATGTATTCAAGTAGAACGCCACTAGCACCAAGAAGGTAGTTAACTACTTATATACTCAGACGTCAGTAGAGGACGTCAAAAATAAAATGGGTGTTGAAGTGAAAGCCATAGGAAGTTGGTCAATAAGTTTATGTACCCATTAACTAAAGTCTTTAACCAAATCATACACTAAAAAAGATTTAATAAGATCAAATACTTTGAGCAGATCGAAAGTTTTAGATTCAGATTCAAATTCGATTAATAAATCTGTGATACCGATCTCGATCACGGGTCCTTTATAGTACGGATTTATCTTTCAAAGTTATTGGGATCTCATTTTATTCTTTGTGCGTTAGTTTTCATACAACGTAGCTCAATTTTAGGGGTATTCTAATATATCTTTCACTTGACACTGTTATTATTGGTAGGCGCTGACCTTTTTCCGTAATACGCTGGACTGGTTATTTGATTATTTTCTGAAGGGCCTTTTCCATCTCGATTTTTATTGGGTCAACAGACTTGTCAGTTATTAAATACCTAAAAAAAAAACAAAATTATTATTAAAACAACGAAATACTTAACCTAAAAACACGTTTACAGATACATGTTGCTAATTATAAATGCGAAAGTTAAAAAAAAAATGTTATTATTTCACGGCGAATTGGGCACATGTAATTTGATATCTAGATTAACAAATAGGGTAATTTTTATCGCCACAATATTATCTTCCCAAGGGTTTTGGTATGTCACGCAGACAATGCGCAATGTTAAAATTGAAAACTAGTAATAATTTTAATAAAAATTATATTAGATTTTTTTATCGTAAAATAGGCTTGTGCTTGACCACAACTTGCCTGATGTGAAGCAATGATGCAGTCTACGATGGAACGCGCTTACCCAGTAAATACCGATTCACTCGTGACTTTAAGACTGTCATATTATAGCTATCGGGAAACATAGATGCCGGCAGCGAATTCACACTTTGGTAGTTCGCACAATGAAAGTGGAAACAAAGCGCTTTGTGCGTACCCGTGGAATTCCCACCATATAACGGTGGCGCATAGTCGTACCTCTACTAGTCCAATGGTAGAACGAGAAAAAAAAATAAAACAATGATAAAATTTATTAATTATAAGCATGGATTTTCACCCCGTTCTCCCCTTTTAAGTAAAATTTGTTTCTCTAAAAGTTCACAAAGAATTTGTGAAGAACGCTTTTAACTTTTCATCACCCTTCGAGATAACCCTCCAAAAGCTGACATTGACATATCTTACAGGAAATTTGCCGGTTAACAAACGACTCTGTAATATTTTACCTTGAACAAGGACTTTTTGTTACCCAAACAGGCCGCAAGAACGCAAGTTTCGTTACACGAAGATGAGGTAATATTTTAAAAGTTAGGATGAAAGTATGTACTCAATTTTATGTTTGCATTTTTGTGGAGAAATTTTTGCAAGAGGGTTATTCAAAAGTATTTTCAAAATAGGTAATATTTATTATTTCATGATTATTGAAAATACGACCAAATTTAATATGTATTTATCGTAATTTAAATTCATTTGCAAGTTATGTACACGTTTACATACATTTTTGAGATTCAATTTTATTATAATGTACCTAAAGATATGTTACACAATTACCCCTTCTCCCCTTTGGCTTAAGTGAGATTTTAGCTTCTGCAAAGGCTGCTGTTGTTCAACGGTAAAATAAAATGTAAATACAAATAGAACCATTACAGGATAAAGGTTCTGAAAACATCAAAAAAACAAAACTTAAGTTAGTATAGAATTATTTTCTCGTTGAAAACAGAAGGAGCTTAAATTCACTTAAGGGGATGTCTGTTGTCTGTTTAGATTCTAAACATCGCTGGCAAAGCATAGTAGTGTAAACGCGAGTTTTAGATTACCTTATTCAACGAGGAAGACTTCAAAACAGAGGAAGTTGTCATACGTTACGTTTTCATTATTTTTATTTTGTTCAAACCACATTGTCGGAATGGATTCGTTACATATTTTTTGTTTTGTAGTACCAACAGAAACACTAATCCGCTGTTAACTATCTGGAAAATACATTAGGAAGTTTCTAGTGCACTTAGAATATTTTATCTACGACCATACCGAGTCACGAGTCACGTTCGTCCGTGGAACTGCACCTTCAATCAGGTGAGATTAAATTGGTGGTAGTCTTCGGCCGTGGTTAGTGACCACCCAGTAGGCAAAGCCACGCCGCCCAGCGGCCTTGCAGTATCCCAGTGCGATGTCTAGTGACACCATAATGAGAGAGCGGGGCGGAATAGTTGCTCCTTTATGTTTTTCAACCATAATTGCCTCTTTCCACTTTCAGCTTTTCACCGCAAATCACTTGTAATTGAGTGAATCGGTATATTAAGTCAGCGCGTTCATCGTAGATCATGGCATATCATTGCTTAACATCGGGCAAATTGTAGTCAAGCGCAAGTGTATTCCAGAGAGTAAAATATTTCTTTTTGCAACCAGTTTTTCAACCATAATTGCCTCTTTCCACTTTCAGCTTTTCACCGCAAATCACTTGTAATTGAGTGAATCGGTATATTAAGTCAGCGCGTTCATCGTAGATCATGGCATATCATTGCTTAACATCGGGCAAATTGTAGTCAAGCGCAAGTGTATTCCAGAGAGTAAAATATTTCTTTTTGCAACCAGTTTTTCAACCATAATTGCCTCTTTCCACTTTCAGCTTTTCACCGCAAATCACTTGTAATTGAGTGAATCGGTATATTAAGTCAGCGCATTCATCGTAGATCATGGCATATCATTGCTTAACATCGGGCAAATTGTAGTCAAGCGCAAGTGTATTCCAGAGAGTAAAATATTTCTTTTTGCAACCAAAATTAAAACCGACTTCAAACCTAAGTACCTAGAATTATGCGTTTAGGAATATTGCTCATATAGTTTTGGCAGGCTACAGACGCTTAGTAAACAATGACGCTTCATTCGACATAGCACAAAAACTACGTCATATTTTGATCATATTTAAATCACTTCACTTCAACCCTTTTAGTGTCCCACTGCTAGGCACAGGTCTTCTCTCAACTATCTTACGAGTTGAGAAAGTATTGGCCTTAATCCACGCACGCTGGCCAAGTGTTGGTTAGTGGATGTCACAATATATCCTCGAATGATTAGTTCTAAGACATGCCGGTTTCCTCACGATGTTTTCCTTCACCGATATTGAGCAGCGCTGATGAAACAACTCACACAAAGATGTGTGGGCGCGACTGGGATATGAACCCGCGGCCTTATATTTCAAAGGCGAGGCTCGTACCGCTGCGCCACCGCTGCTAATTTAAATGGGACCACTCAAATAGCACTAGCTTTAAAACAAAATAAGAATTATAGAAATCGATTCACGTGTAACAAACATAAAAAAACACAGTCGAATAGAGAGCCTCCGTCTTTTTGAAGTCGGTTGAAAATCGCTTTGGTCATCGCCTTAAGATTCCGAGGTAAACAATGTTCTAACGAAATCTTATGAAGTTCTTTTAGATTGTGGATCACGTATACGACCCTATTTAGGGAGAGCTTTGGTTGCCAAAGGTGCGTTAGATTTATAGGGGAGTCAGACTATGTGGCTATATATTTATCTATCATAATAAACTAGATTATTATTGGATAAACGATAGCAGTTTTGACAGAAACCTTAATTATAATATACTAGCTTTCCGACAGCGGCTTCGCCCGCGTGTATATCGGTTATCGCGCCAAAACATTACCTTATTTTTGCGCAGTCGGTTAATAACTATTCTATATGTCCTTTCTCGGGTCTCAAACTACCTCCACACCCAATTTAATCCAAATCGGTTCAGTAGTTTAAGCGGGAAAGCGTAACAGACTAACAGGGTTACTTTCGCATTTATAATATTAGTAAGGATTATACTAGCTTTCGCCCACGACTTCGACTGTGTGGTACGTATTGAGAATAAAAGTAGCCTATGTGGTGATCTAGACAATAATCTATCTCTGTGCTAATTTGCATTAAAATTCGTTAAGTAGATGTTATGTATGTGTGCACGCACACGAGCGCGGGTTGCGCCCCGCCATCCCTCCTTACCGTCGTGCATCACCTTCCTACTAATATTATAAATGCGAAAGTAAGTGTGTGTGTGTGTGTGAAGGTTTGTTACCACGTATCTCCATAACCGCTCAACCAATGTTAATGAATTTTGAAATGTAGGTAGTGTATACCCTAGAATAGGACATAGGCTAATAATATTTCCAAAAATTATCCCCTAAGACGGTTAAATAGAGAGGTGAACTTTGTATGCAACTTTTTATTCCTTGGTCCTATTAATTTCAAATTCGGTACACATAAATCTTAAGACAAATAATTAGATACGGGTTTTTTATTTTTCCATAATTACCCCCCTGGGGTGTGGAAAATGAATTTTATTGGTAAAAATTAAAGTTTCTCTGGATCTGCTTAGTTTCAAGTTCGATTCACTCCAAATTCGGCACACATATACCTTTTAAGAAATCATAAAATACGTGTTTTTTATTTTTCCAAAACTACCCCCAGGGGGTGTGTAAAATGATTTATTTTGGAAAAATTTAATATTTCAGAACTTTTTTGTCCTTGGTCCGATTCTCTTCAAATTCGGTATAAATATAGCTTAAAACAAATAATGAAACACGTGTTTTTTATTTTTCCAATTTTTTTTATCTTTATTCTGATAATACGCTGGTGAAGCTTGAGAAATTATTCTGAGGGAGATTTTCTTTGAAGTTGATATCAGTACTCCTTCGTGCTATTTAGCTAAATTACTTTTTATTTTGACACAATGACGTTTGATAACTCAGTCCAATTATTAGAATTCGAAATTTAAATTTCATTTGTTCTTGAATAATGAATGAAAAACTTGCAACAAGTATTGTCTTAAAGCCGTAGTATTTTTTAACAAACCACTTCAAAATGTTGCTTACACGCCTACACTACTGAACTAATTTTGTATTGAGATAGTTCGAGACCCGGGAAATGATAGTTTTATCCGACTGCGAAAAAAGAGGTTAATGGTTTAGCGCGATAACCGACATCCGCGGGCGAAGCCGCGGGCGGAAAACTAGTATAATATTATAAATGCGAAAGTAAGTGTGTGTGTGTGAAGGTTTGTTACCGCGTATCTCCATAACCGCTCAACCAATGTTAATGAAATTTGAAACGTAGGTAGTGTATACCCTAGAATAGGACATAGGCTAATAATATTTCCAAAAATCATCCCCTAAGAGGGTTAAATAGAGGGGTGAAGTTTGTATGCAACTTTTTATTCCTTGGTTCTATTCATTTAAAATTCGGTACACGTAAACTTTAACACAAATAATGAGATACGGGTTTTTATTTTTCCATAATTACCCCCATGGGGTATGAAAATGAGTTTTATTGGTAAAAACTAAAGTTTCTCTGGATCTCTTTAGTCTCAAGTCCGATTCACTCCAAATTCGGCACACATATACCTTAGAAGAAATCATAAAACACGTGTTTTTTATTTTTCCAAAACTACCCCCAGGGGGAGTGTAAAATGAACTTTTTTGGAAAAATTAAATATTCCAGAACTTTTTAGTCCTTGGTCCGATTCACTTCAGATTCGGTATAAATATAGCTCAAAACAAATAATGAAACACGTGTTTTTTATTTTTCCAAATTTTTTATCTTTATCCTAATACTACGTGGGTGAAGCCTGAGAAATTATTCTGAGGGAGATTTTCTTTGAAGTTGATATCAATACTCCTTAGTGCTTTTTAGCTAAATTACTTTTTATTTTGACACACAATGACGTTTGATAACTCAGTCCGATTATTAGAATTCGAAATTTATATTTTATTTCTTCTCAAATATTGAATGAAAAACTTACAATAATCATGGTCAGAATCAAGAGCCGTAGTATTTTTTGAGAAACCCCTATAGATTTATGGATACACCTATGGGTGCTTGCCGATTTCAAAATGTTGCTTACACGCCTACACTACTGAACTAATTTTGTATGGAGATAGTTCGAGACCCGGGAAAGGATAGTTTTATCCGACTGCGAAAAGAGAGATTAATGGTTTAGCGCGATAACCGACATCCGCGGGCGAAGCCGCGGGCGGAAAACTAGTATTGTATATTTCTTTTATTAATTAAATAAATAAATAAATTATTAGAAATCTCAAATTTGTTAAAAACCAAAAAAAAAAAATTATACGACCATAAAGGTATTTTAAAATATTTGAAATGCTCTAAGCAAACCGCCACCCTCAGCCTCTATTTCGCATAAATCTTGTTCTCTAGGTGCTGTCCGAATCTTGTGCAGGTAACAATAGGCACAAACCATAAATCATTGTGGAGCTGTAAACGGCAATGATAGCTTGCTATCAATCGCATTGATAGCGTGCTATAAATAATCCACAATGCTGCTAAGTGCTAACCCTGCATGCTGTTTACCTCATATACCTAGAAGGTGAGTGTTCAAATTAGAAATCCATACTCATAATTACATTCCTATACACAATCCACAAGAATAGTAAGGTGAAGTGGCGATTGACGTTATTGAGTACTTTCAACCCTTTTTAGTGTCCCACTGCTGGGCACGGGTCTTCTCTCAACTATCGTACTAGTTGAGAGAGTTTAGGCCTTAATCCACACACGTTGGCCAAGTGCGGGTTAGTGGATGTCACATGTCCTCGAATGATTAGTTCTTAGACATGCCGGTTTCTTCACGATGTTTTCACGATGAAACAATTCACACAAAGATGTGTGGACACGGCTGGGATTCAAACCCGCGACCTTATATTTCTAAGGCGAGGCCCGTACCACTGCGCCACCGCTGCTCAGTATTACTCGTTATTGAGTAGAGTCCATGAATCGGCAAACGTAGCGTAGGACGGCCTCAGACTAGGTGGAGTGACGATTTAAGCAGGCAAAACTCGTTAAGAAAAGCCACGAGTTGAGATCATTGGCGTGCTTTTACTGAGGCATATGTCCCGCTATGAATTAAAATAGGCTGACGATGATGATGTATACTGTACTCATTAGTAGGTACTCAATACTCAACATCTTTATTGCTCTTCCATAAGTATCATTAGATGGTAACATTATTTATCATAGCTACATCATTATGGACCCAGCAGGGCACATCAAAATAGGGTAGGAGAGAGGATTTTTTGTTTGAAACATTAATTTGCATTGTGTAATGTCATTAGTACCTAGTATTAAAAAAAATAAAAAAAATGAAATAAATATTAATAATAATTTATACAAAACAAAATTATTTTATAAATCAAATATATACCCACCTAATAAATTAAAATTAAAAAATAAAATCACATAATTCAATTTTAAATTTTCATTATGTACTCCACAATTATTAATTCTGTTCTTGTAATAGGTAATTCATTTTTATATTAATTAAAATAATAATATAAAATTTTTAATTTCATTCAAATTTAAATTTATATTCATGTTTGTCAAGAAAGTATTCATTTTATTTTTTAGCATTTTTTTTAATCATGCAATATAAAACTTACTACTCCCTTTTCGCCGGCTATGATTAGGTCCCTAACGTAATAGGGGGCGAGCCTATTACCGTTTATCGGGCACAATAACAAACTTCGACCTGCTACTAAGATTCTCTAATGTTCTTATTCATTAAAATCAAAAAGACTTTTTATTTAAAATTTGTTAATATAAATTTTAATGTGAAGATGACCGACAAAGACAAACGAATTATAAACCTATTTTAAAAGTGTGCGACCTGGGAATCAAACCCTGGATCTCGCGGTTATTATGCGAGTCCATTCATCAATAGCACAGTTATAACTCTTTAGCGTTCCACTCCTGGGTTCGGGTCTTCTGTCAGGACTTAATCCACACACGCTGGTTCTGCGGGTTGGTAGAAATAGCATTTCTTTGAATGTTTAATTCTTAATTATGCTAGTTTCTTCAAGATGTTTTTCAAATCAAATCATTTATTTGTTAATAATAATAATAACCATTTATTTCAGGCTACAAGGCCTATATAAAATACAACACTATGAACAAATGCAATATTAAATTTTATATAATCTACATACTATAAATACAATACATAATATTTATAGGTGTTATATTAAGTTAGGTCGCTACATTATACTCATATAGTGTACAAATCATTATTATAATTACTAACTAACCCTCGATTTTTTTTCTTTTTTATTTTTTTTTATTTTCTCAAATGTATATTTATGTTGTCCAAGAATAATTCAATTATTATTATACCATAAAAACAAATCCTACGTACTAACTTAGCCTAAAAAAAAAGTAAATATAAAATAGAACTTATAAAACATATCTAAAGCTGGGCGTCAAAATCCTCCTCCGCATCAATGTCGGTTGGTAGCGTACCAAGAAGGCTGGCAGCATTGCCACGTTGAATGGCAACGCTCAATCTTTGGCCTAAGTGAAGGCCAGCCTTCTTGTCTAACTAACTATATAACTAACAAAAAAATAAATATCTTCACTGATATTGAACAACGGCGATGACACCCAGTTTATCGATCCTGAAACCTATATTTCAAAGTTCGCTGCTCTCTAAAGTTAATTATTTTTTTTTAACTCAATATCCTTATCTGCCCTAATTTCTCTTACTGATCCCTTTAAGCCCCGCGCGGGTAATTTCATTCCATTTAATGGGATTCTACTAATTAATACATTAGCCTACCTTAGGGAGGACAACGTTTTTGTAACCGAACTAAGTTCTACCTACGTATACTGCTGTAAATATAATTAAATTTTACATAATTATCCCTACTAATATTATAAATGCGAAAGTAACTCTGTCTGTCTATCTGTATGTTACGCTTTCCCGTTTAAACTACTGGACCGATTTGGATGAAATTGGGTATGGAGGTAGTTTGAGACCCGAGAAAGGACATAGGATAGTTTTTATCCGACTGCGCAAAAAGAAGGTAATGTTTTTGCGCGATAACCGACAAACACGCGGGCGAAGCCGCTGTCGGAAAGCTAGTTACACATAAATTTTGGAGGTTAGCCTCACGTGACTTAGGTCAGGTGAGGTCATCCGTGGGAGTGCACCTTTTATCCGAATACCACGTGATCCCCGGGTGGTGCAAATCAGGTGACATTCAATCAACTGGTAATTATGTTTAGCATTTAATTATGTTTGGGCACGGGTCTTCAACTATCTTACGAGTTGAGAGAGTATAAGCCTCAATTCACACACGCTGGCCAAGTGCAGGTTGGTGGATGTCACATGTTCTCGAGTGATTAGTTCTTAGACATGCCGGTTTCCTCACGATGTTTTCCTTCATCAATATTGAGCAGCGGAGATGAAACAATTCACACAAAGATGTGTGGACACGATCAGGATTCGAACCTGCGACCTTATTTTTCTAAGTCGAGGCCCGTACCGCTGCGCCACCGCTGCTTTAGTATTTAAACACTTTTTCTGGAGAGGTCGAGCTGAGTGTGTCAGTTCATTGACATCCATAATGAATCTTCAAACTCACACGCGTTCTTCGCGCGAATGAGACAACAATATGCCAGAGGGAAAAGAATTGCATTACAAGTGTTAACTAAATCCAACATACTGCACTACTTATCAGCATTGCACCCGTGCGAAGCCGGGACGGGTCGCTAGTAACTTTATAACTGGTATACAGGAGGATAAGAATGTACCCGGGAGAACGCTGCCGATAAACTGCTGCGCAGTTTGGCAGGCCTTAATTTTAAGATAAAAGTTGTATCTTCTTGTTATGAAATAAATAAAAAAAAAAAAAAAATAAAATACTCAACTGAAAGAAAGAAAGAAAGAAAAAAACATTTATATGACAAAGACAGGACACACAAAATGAAATGATAAAAAAAACATATAGAAAGAGAAAAAAAAAATGAAAAAAAAAAGTAAGTGTGACCCATCAGTGTCAAACATGGACATTGCTCTGTAAACGCTGTGAGTGCCTACTAGAGGCGACCCACAGCACTGATTTTCAGCAATGTCCATATTCCCACAGTGTGTCGCCAGGCACCAAGGTTGCCAAAAGATCAAACCTGCATAATTTGTTTGTATGTATTATGAAAAAAGCAAATATTATCTCTAAAGATTATCACCAACCATTACATAATGTTAAAATGGTTTCGGTATGATGTATTGAGTCTAAGTTTTAAATTTAAACCTTCATTGGTACTGATTTCCTTTTATTTAATTATAAAAAAGTTTTTTCTTGTATATTTCTTAACTTTTTTGTTTTTGGTTCTACAAGATTTCTGGTTTATTTTTTAATAATTTCCTCTTTAGCATAACCACCAACCCTCAAAGGGTTCCCTTGAAAAGGGGCTATAAAAGATACAGCATTAACTGCGTGATCAAGGGAGATCAACTGAAGCCCAAATTCACCAGATGTTAAATCAGACGTTTAGTGGTAATTTTTGATAAACGCGTCCGTGTTTTGATTTTCGCATGCCTATTTTAAGCTCGTCCGTGGGTGAAAACCTTTAATTGAATCCCCACACGTGGTCCCCGGATGGTGCAAATCATATGACAATCAACTGGTGGTAGCCTTCGGCCGTGGTTAGTGACCACCCACCAGACAAAGCCGCACCGCCAAGCGACCTTGCCGTGTTCCGGTGGGATGTCTGGTGACACTATGCAGAGAGGGTAAGTCGGAATTGTTGTTCCTTTAAGGTTTCTAACCTTAAGGAGGCTCATTTTACTGCCACCTTCTCACCGATAATCATTCGTAATCACGAGTGAATCGGTACACTGGGCTGGCGCGGTCCATCGTAGACTACATCATTGTTCAACATTAGGTAAGTTGTAGTCAAGCGCCAGCCTACCAAAGAATAAAAAAAAATTGGTTGCCTGTAAATTCGGTATAAGGGCGAAAGTTTTACGTGACAACGACTTTGAGTGGTAAAATAATTTTAATGTGAATATTCATTCGTATAGTAGGAAGAAGGATGAAACATAGTTGAGTGGGAGAGAGACGCAAGGCATTCGGCGGGCCTCTCTCTCGTTCGGTGACTCATCGTAACGTTACCGAGCGTTACACTTTTTCATAAGTGCCTCCCAGCCGCAACCTAATTTAAGACGTTGTCACGTCAAAAAATTGACATCCTACTAGAACGCGACAAGGCCTGACGGTGCGGTTTTGTCTTAACCACGGCCGAAGCCTACCACTTATTTAATGTTACCTGATTTGGGGACTACGAGTGGGTATTCAAAGTCAAGTTGCTTCCCAAAATAATGTAGATAAAACATGATGTTTGGTAGTTAAACTTCGTTTAAAAGTTGGTGTATCTGTAGAGATATTGATTTTTAACGGTTACAGCAGCTTTTATCATAAAAATAGGCGGAGAAAGATTGCTTGCTGTTTCGTACAACAAATGCTCACGTTTAATCGACGATGCGGAGTTTGTTTCACTTCAATGAGCTTGAGAATTTGTATGTATACGTATGTATACTGTGAAAGGGTGTGCCTACAGACTTATTATACACTGACGCTTTAAATATTCCATAAAATATTCTGATTGAACGAACAAAGTACATAGTATCAGATAGACAACCCATCTGTATTGAGTAAGATGCGCTATTATGTACCCTCAAATTATACTCGCGTGGGGCAGCGACGTTGTCATCAGTTGCTTGCATCCTCGGGTGAGTTACGCACACAGAATGCAAACAATGCGCCGACGGTACAAGCTATTAAGATTATTAATAATTTCCTTAATAATAATGTCCAAGACGCCGACATTCATTTTGATTCCATTAGTTGTTTATATATGCATGTAATATTTTATTTAAGTCTATCATTGTGAGCGTTTTAGTTCGTCTGTTAGTTCACAATTGTAAAATAAATAAATAAATAGTAGTAACGGTGCCTCCACACCGTAGTTACTTTTTGTTGAGCAACATTTCCAAATATTACAAAGCAACACGCGATAGCAATAAGGTATTCATTGTTAGTAAATGTTGCCGTGTTAGTCAATGTTGCTCTAACAATCGATAACAGTGTTATTTAATGTCACCTAAACAATGTTCGTTGCCTGCAGAAGTTAGAGGATATATATGTCATGCTCGATTGTTGTCGAAAGTTATTCTTTGCTATAGTTTGTTGAGCACTCAACAATTAGTAACAACTAGTGTATGGTCTGTTGATGACCATACGGTATCTTTTGAATGGATGGTGAGTGTTGTGAGCACGATCGAGTCTCTTGGCGGATCGATGCATACTAACTTAATTATAATGAAATTATTGAAACGCGTGTGTCGCGTATAAATGCTGACTTAAGAAATGTGCGGTTGCACCGAACATGCTCCCAAGTGCAAAGATGAATGAGAAAAATGTTGCTCAGCAAAAATTCTCAAAAGTTAGAGATTGTTATTTAATATTACCGTGTTGCAAAATGTTGCTCAACAAAAAGTAACTGCGGTGTGGAGGCACGGTAAGGTTTCAGAACCAACATTTGGGCGTTGAATCCTTTCGTTCGACAGTTTGCGATTGCGATTGAAGTGCTGAATAGGAGTTCATCTAAGACGAAGCCTCCATCAATGCCAATTCGCGGCGAACCCTCATCAGGATGTCATTTAGTGTTAAAGCATTTCAGTAACATCCTACGTGTGGGAATTACATTAGTTTTTGAATATTAAATAATTTGTAAAACAGATGTTCAGAGAATGTTTTTAACCGACTTCTAAAAGGAGGAGGTTATCAATTCGACTGTATGTTTTTTTTATGTTTGTTACCTCAGAACTTTCGAATGGGTGAACCGATTTTGATAATTTTTTTTTAATTGAAAGCTGATGCTTCCCGTGTGGTCCCATTTCAGTTTGGTTTAGTTCTGAGAATGGCATCCATGAAGTCGGTTTTTTTTGTTAATATTTTAACTTAATATTATAACAAGCATCAAAAGTTAATGGGATCTAGGATATTGCTGCAATTTTAGATTTATAGACTAGCTTTCTCCTACAGCTTCTGGCGCGTGGTACAAGGATAAATAGTAGACTATCAGTCAGTGCAAAATTTAATCTATAGGCCGACCGTTTAACTCACGTATCGCCATCTGAGGTACAAAGTCATAAAACATTAATTAAATCTCATAAATAACTATTTAACCACAGATAAAAGTAATGTAAGACTATTCGTCACTAATATCATATCGCTTGAATCATCATCACTGTCTGTACAGCTTGAGGAGTCAGAATCTTGGCGATAGGCGATACGCGAGTGAAATAGTCTAACTATAACTCACTGAAGGATCTCAATCTAAGTTTATTTAAAAAAAAATTGACGAATCTTTTGTGTAATAAATGTTACTATATTTGTAATTTGCATTAATTTTATGTAATTGTTTTTATAATGTTAATTTATTTATTCTTTAATGGTATATGATAATATGATAATTGAAAATGCAATGTTAAATTTTGAATTACTTTTATTAGATTTTATTTTTAGTTACATATTTGTACGTCTCCAATAGACACAGATATGTTAAAACTGTGTAAACTGTAACCAACATAATTGTACACATGTTTGAAGCAAATAAATATAATTTTATCTTATCTTATCTTATCTTATAAATCCTTGCAGTACTTAGCTAGTTTTTGAGTGAAAAAAAGATTAAAATCCACTCCAACACACATCCATACACGCATATATAGTATTAGTATGAAGTGAGATAAGAAGAATTAACAAAATATCTACCTTGAAATAAAACTACATTTTAACTACTTTTTTACGAACTACTTTTTAAAAGTAGTTTTATTTCAATGTGTGATATTCGCGTAAATCTAAGACAATACTAAAATATCTACCTATTACCCGAGGGTAGGCAAAGATGAATATCGTTCATATTTCACATTTTTACACGCAAACTCTCTGTTGGTCTTTTTTTTTTTTTTTTTTTGCTGATGACCTAACCCAATTGGCCTGAAGGGCCTCTATTGGTTCACCGGACTTTTTCGGTGAGCCGTCCGAGGACGGTCGAACCGATCAAGTACTGTGGCAACTGCCATGAGGGCTCCCCATGTGGGGACGGACCTCGGCTCAGGACGTTGCCGGACACTCTAGTTTTTTTTTTAGGGGATCGGGGGGCATTTCGCGTTCGCGCGGTCCGGTCCTGACCGGAACCGTAATCGACTGAGGGCCTATCTTGGAGGGGCGCGGCGCGGCCCACGACGGCGTGGGCGATATCTCGGCATGTGTTGTGTGCTACTATTTTGGTTGTCCCTACCTACTCTAGCAGCGGATCGGAGTTCGCGGTCGCGGGCGATCGCACGAGTGATCTCGTCGTCGGAATCGGTGAGTACGCATCGCGGACGTCGCCGTTTCGCGCCTCTGAGCGGATTGTAGTCGCACGCGGATACGACTAACCTATTCGGGTGTTTGACACCGGTGTCGAAGAAGCGTTTGGATGCGTTCTTCATCCACTGCCTGATGGTCGGCAGTTTTAAATCGATGTGTAGGTTTTCATTGCGTAAGAACCACGGAGCTCCCGTGGCTCTACGCATGAATCGATTTTGAAGAACTTGCAACGGTTGCAAGTAGGAGCGCTTAGTGTGCGCGAAAACGGGTGAAGCGTACGTCATAATGGGTCGTACGCACGCCGTGTAAGCTCTCACTTTGTTACGAAGCGAAAGTTTACTTTTGGCGTTGATAAGGAAGTGCAGTCTGCTGAGAACGAAACGCGCACGCTTGCGAACAGAGGCAAGGTGCGGTTTGAAAGTGAGTCCCTGATCTAGGATGACACCTAGATATTTGGCTTGCTTCTCCCAAGGGATCCGCTTGCCAAACATGCAGATGGAACGAATAGGTGGAGGGATAGACCTAGAGAAGAGTACGGCGGCACTCTTCTCGGGATTCACCTCAATTCTCCATCTCCGGAACCATTCGCCTAGGGCGTCGGCTGCGGATTGGAGTGTACGGGCTATTACTTCCGGGCAGCGGCCTCGGTAGTAGAGAGCTGTGTCGTCAGCGAAGAGAGCCAAGCAGGCTTTCGCGTGACGAGGGATGTCGCTAGTGAAAAGCGTGAACAGGAGAGGCGAGAGCACGGAGCCCTGAGGGACTCCGGCGTGAATCGGATGCGGCGAAGACAGGGAGCCTTCCACTCGGTAACGAAAACTGCGACCAGTGAGAAAGTCTCGAATGATGAGCACGAGACGATCAGGCACACCCAGTGTGTAGAGCTTATATAATAAGCCCGTGTGCCACACTTTGTCGAAAGCTTTCGCCACGTCGAAGAAGAGAACCCCGGTTAACATCTTACGATGGAATCCTATCTCAATGTGCTCCGTGAGGCGGTGCAGTTGATGGACGCAAGAGTGTTTGGCTCGAAAGCCAAACTGCTCGTCGGGAAGGAGGTTGTGGGCGTTGACAAAGTTCAACAGCCGGGTATAAATGAGTCGCTCATAGAGTTTCCCAATGGAATTGAGAAGACTTATGGGGCGATAGCTGGTAGGCTTAGACTTGGGCTTTCCAGGCTTGGGAATACCGATAACGGTGGCTCTTTTCCACGCTTGTGGAAAGGCATTATGTCTCAAGGCCACATTGAAGATGAGAGCCAGGAGAGTAATGAGGGAAGCAGGGAAGTGCTTCAAAACTCGATTGGTGATACCATCGGGACCGGGTGCCTTCCTTGGATGAAGGGCTTTTATCAACGCTTTGACCTCGGCTGGGGAGGTCGGCGGAAGCGGATCCTCGACGTCGACGCCGTCGGCGCCGCCAGTACCTCCGCAAGCGCCATCGTCGGTTCCCCTCGCCTGCTGGGAGGCGGCGGGAAGCGGCGGCGGCGGTGTTGGCAGTGGTGGTGGCGGCGCCGGCAGCGGCGGCGGCGGAGGAGAAGACGAGATCGCGTTGTTGGACGCGAGAACGGAAACGGGTCGGGGCGCGGGCAGAGGTGTCGAAACGGCGGCGGTGGTAGGTGGCGGTGGTGGCGCGGACGCGAATACGGGTGCCGGCGGCGGCGGTGGATTAGCTAATCTACGTTCGACTTCGGCGTTCACCTTAGAAAGGTGAGCCGCGGCTACTGGTAGATTGCTAGGAGAACACTGAAGTTCCAAGCTGTCTGCTAGGCATTCAGCACGCTCGTCGTCATCGAACGCGAGTTGACCGGTCGAAGTGACCAACGGAGGGATCGAATCCTCGGTAGGAGACTTGAAGGTGCGAATCAGTTGCCAGTAGGCCCTGTGTGACGGTCTTATGTCACCGAGCGTCTTATCCCACCGCTGATCCCGGAGTTCCGCGAAACGACTCTTTACAGCTCGCTGTAAAGAGCGCAAGCGAACTCTGTTCTCGTTGGTGCGATAAGAGTCATAGGCTCGTGCGGCTGCGTTCTTCTCGGTTAACAGCTCGCGCGCATCGTCGGGAATCTTCCAACGACGGTCATCTGTCGTCGGAATCTCCCGAGAGCACTCGTGTACAGCGGTGCACACGTGAGCCGTTAGCGAGTCGATGGCTTTGGTTGCATCCTCGAGGCTATCGAGGTTTTCGGGCACGGTACTTAAAATTTCAGACGAAGTAGCATTGAGCGCGCTCTCAAGTCTACTCCAATCTGTGATTATCTTGGTGGGGCCTTTCGCGGCCCCCGCGTCTGGTGGACCGTTGGAAACGGCGGACAGACCCAACACTACGGGCCTATGGTCAGAGTCAAGCTCGTGCAGCACCTCTATAGAAGATAAACGTAAGTTTATGTTCTTCAGAAGGGCCACATCGAGAATGTCCGGCCTATGGTCCAGAGTGTCAGGGCTGTGCGTCGGCTCCAAGGGCGTTACTAAATCGAAGTTAAGGCGGTTCGCGAGAAAGTCAAGTGTTCTGCCTCTCGAGTTCGTCGAGTTGCAGCTCCATCTGACGTTCTTTGCATTGAGGTCGCCCGCCACGATGACGGCGCCTCCTAAACCGAGCAAAGCTATTAGGTCGCTTTCGAGCAGATCCTTATCGGGCGGCAAGTAGGCCGATACGATATGAATCGGTCCGTGACCGGTCATGCCTAGACGGCATATTGAGACCTCCAGGTTCGTTAGATCTGGGGGATCGACAGCTACACAGTATAGAGCCCTTCGGAAGTATATGGCGGTACCGCCAAGCCTCGATGTTGTCCTATCATTTCGGACCATCTTGTAGTTCGAAATGTTAGGACTGCGATGCGAAGCCTTCAAGAAGGTCTCCTGTACTAGTAGGACGTCCAGCTGGTGACGTCGGAGGAAATCTCCAACCTCAGTACGCTGGCGACTAAGGCCCCGAGCGTTGAAGAAGCCAACGCTGAGGCCTCTCGGCTTGATTCTGGAAGCCGGCTGGTTTAAGGTCGGACCTTCCATTGGGATTGCATAATCCAGTAATTGCGAAGCTCAGCGACAGCTATACTGGCTGCGCATTGAGCTCCGAAATCGTGGGGATTTGCCAACGCTCTCTGAGAGCAGATCAGAGCGCGTGTGGAAATATCAAAGTTGCACCTTTGGGAAAAGGCGGCAACAGGATCCATATAGTGTGGAGGGCGCGACACCGCTGCAGAGGGCGGCGGTGGCGGCGACGGTAAGGGAGCGGCAGTGGCTACTGGGGTAGCCCCGGCGCTTACCGTTGATTTAAGAGGGCTGGCGGCGGCCTTGGACGAGGTCGCCGGAGCGGTCTTAGATCGCAACGGTGGGAAGGACTTGTCTGAGTATGAAAACTCAGGAGCTGAAGATTGGAACGAGAGTTTGTCCCAATGAGGTGGTCTCTGGGGAGTTAGAGACATAAGAGGAGGTGGCGCAGTGGTCGGAAGGGAGCTGCGCGAGGTTTGGGGCTGGTTCCTAATGCCCCTTTTCCCACCAGCCTTGCGCTGTTTGGGAGCTTTGGGACAGCCGCCATAATTGGCGGTGTGTCCCAATTTCCCGCACAGAACACAGCCGGGAGGTTCGGTGCACAGAGACCTGTCCTTGGGCCTCGGGCAGTCCTTCGTGGCGTGTGGGAGGAGGCACTTAACGCAGGCTGGGTCAAGCTTGCAGTTTAGGGATGCGTGCCCATACATCTGGCAGTTGTGACACTGTCCAGCGAAGGTGTTTTTCCGGGGGGTTTCCACCCGAATGCCATCTAAGATGACAGACCGGAGATTGAAGATCTCCTGCCCGGCTTTGGTCTTGTCGAGAATGACAAGGACCATGTCTAAGACCTTACCGGTCTTGGTTTTCATGCGATGTACATCGCGAACGGGCAAGTTTTTGCCGATGAGGTCAGCTTTGACCGCTTCGGGCAAGATGCTCGGGGGCAAGCCGATTATTACGGCGCGGAGCATACGTTCCTCCGGAAGGGAGTACGTGAAATAGCGGACTTTGTTCTTCTCGAACATCCGCGTGACGACCCTGTGCTCATCGGAGCTCGACAGTTGGATCCGGAAACCCTTCTGTCTCGCGTCCCATGAGGCACGGATGGGGACAATGTTTTTGGACTCCATGTCCAAACGGATTTTGAGCCAGTCCTCCTGACCCAGGAGGACTATTGGCGGTGGGCGAATAGATCTCGGCCCTTTAGGAGGGCGCGAGACCTGAGAGGGTTGAGTGTCTTCGGTCGGAACCGGAGACGAGGACGGTTTGGGCGCCTTGGACGGGGCGGACCCAGCAGCGGAGGCCCTTTTCCTCTTGCCGAGGACAGGGGTGAAGGGTTCCTCCGATTCGTCCCCGGAAGATCCGGGGATCGAGTCGGAGGTAATCGACGACGCTTCGTCGATGGTCTCCATAGGGGAGACGCATCGCCGGGAGGGTGAAAGGGAGCGGGGGCGGGGCCGATAGAAGGGAACGGGCGAGGGAGAGGGGGACGGTGAGGCGGGGGAATCGCGGAACGTGACGGGTCGCGAGGTGGGGGTCGCGGGCCGCGGTTGTGACGCAACCTTGGCGTCGGTAGCGGAGGGGGCGGCGGGGGTAGGTACCTGCGCTTTAGGAGCGCAGGTAGCCTCCGGACCAGTTTTGGGTGCCGGGTTCGACACCTTTTTGCGCGGAATGTTATTATTTTCGCGCGGACCGGATGAAAGTGTGGCGCTTGGCTCAACAGTTTTAATGTCTTTCGACATTTTGTTACTGTTGAGCCAAGCCTCAAACATTTCCTTAAACTGCGGTAATTCGGCCGCAACCGTGTTGAGGAACGCGAGCAGCTCCTTCATGTTGAACGACATGTTGGGCTGCTCGCGTTCTACGTGCGCGAATGATTTTATAACCTACTACGTGTATGGCACACGTAGTTGGTCCTAAACTGATTAAGAACGAGTTTTATAACTACTCGACTTCGCTCGCGGTGCGTTCTCGGCAGAAGAAGTCGGAAGAAACTGCCTGAGCGATCGCACACTATCTGGCCTAGCTAAGACCTACACCTAGGAGACCTACAAAGCCTAACTCCCCGGGGGGACACCCGGGGATGAGTAGTTCGACCCTCCCTGTCGGGTATAGACAGGGAGGCGTGTGTACCTAAGGTGAGCCCTAAGCTTGCACGTGAGCACGCCTCTCCGCCAAACTTTGTGCAGAGAGGTCCCTAAGGTCGTCTGGGTTCAGTGGGAGCCGAACTTGCAGACTGGGAACGGAAACAGGGCTGTCCCTGCTCCGGGGAAAAGGAAAGGGGACCCTACGGGCAAGGGTTGACTAGGGGAGACCCCAAGGCCAGTGGTCCAAGCCCTCGACCGACGGATTGCCTTGTCCTGAAGGGACGCGGCGAGCGTGTCGGGTCCACGCCCCACTCGGCTTCGTTGGCACCGTAAGGTATCCACCGAGGACCACGAAACTGTGGTTTTACCCAGAAGGGGCAAGCACAGTTGACAATTGACGTATAACCAATGAAATAATTATAGGAGCGCGCTATTCTGAAAAGAACGCCGCGCTCCGTTAACAGAAAATGGAGGCCGTAGACGCCGGAGGACGCGTTGCGCAGGCGCAGCGTAGCGGACGGAGATCGCGATGCGTTGCGGCAGACGACAGCGGAGCGCGGACACACACGTGTGTTCGCGACGGCGGCCGGGCAGCAACTCCTCTGTTGGTCTGTGTATCTTGACAATTATATATTTTTTTATATAGTGGGACATTAACACACACGGCCATCTGATCCCAAACTAAGCAGAGCGTGTACTATGGAAACCAGATAACTGGTAATATACTACATATAATACTTTTCTTTTGTAAATATATACTTAAATATAGATAATTACACCCAGACACGAGACAAACAGATATATTCAAACAAATGTTTGTCTCGGGTGGGAATCGAACCCACGACCTTCGGCGTGAAAAGCAAGTATCTTACCGACCACGCCACTGGCCCGTCATTTTCTGTATGTCTTTAGGTTACCAGTGAATCGTTTCACTGCGGGTAAGCGCGGTTCATCGTAGATCACGTGATCGTGTTACAAGGACCGAGTTACAAACATATATTGTAGTTTGAAATTTGTTTTATATATATATTTTTTAATTTGTATTTTTTTATTATTAGTTCTGTAATAAAGACATTAATATTATAGTAGGATCCTACTCTAGTTGCGATGTATTACTGCACAATTCGATTTATTTTACTTGAAAAAAAAACTAAACAAAATTAAAAAAGACGTCACCATCTGCCTTCATTTCTGTCACTCGTCATCCTTCGTTCACATATTTTGCATTCACTCGTCCTCTCACTCTTACTATGTCGGAGAAGTCATTAGTACGGTAGCAGACTTGACAGTGAGGCGGCAGCGCGTCGTGTCGACACGCTTCGACAGAGTCTAGTTTGAGGTCCGCACGGGCATAGAGTGGGGATTGTCGCTACACGAACTGACCCCAGTTCTCTACAGACATCCTTGCGACCAACATCGGTCTAGGAACTGTCTTACCACTCGTTGTATTATTTTTACATTTCGTAACTTTATAGTGTGATTAAGTTAACTTTGTTTGCTGCTCGTATCCACACCCACTCAATAAGTTATCTGGCGAGGACTATCCCTCTGATCGGCCTCCTGCACCGAAATACACACCTATCACTCGTTTACACGGTCATACCATTACATTTAATTCCTACATTATTATTATTATTGTGGCATATAAAATATACTTTTTGGCACATCTACTTCTCAATGCATCAGCTGTCATTTTATACTGTCATTGCATCCGTCTTTGAAGTCAGCTGTCACTCGAAAATGTTATTATGAACAAACGAATGAACACCGAGCACGGGTGAAGCGGCTATCTTAGAATGGCTGACACTGCGTGTTGGACCGTTGTGACGTCGGGAAGTGCAGATGCAATAACGTGCGCGGTAAACGTTACGATTTAATCCAACGTAATCTTAACGATCTGTAATTAACTGGTAGCATTTATGATTGTGCTACCGAGAGATTGGGGTGAAGTGATATTTGCCGTAGTTATTTTATTGAAATACCGTCTTCTTACCCGATTATTCACGCCTACTTAAGTTGTCTGCAAATCTTGATATTTTTAGTCTAAACCCTTCAAAAGCCTTCATACTTAAACGAAAACAATAGTTAGGTTCTAAACTAAATAAGTCTTGAATGCCACAATACTTCATCAAAAAACTCGGAAACTAGGTTGAATTAACAAAACACAGTTTAGAAACTTAAAATTGATAGGCCCCTTAAAACTTTGTAGACGAAAAACACTTTGCACCTCAATATAGAATTTATTGGTAGTATTACTTTATGTAAATTGTTGAAACAAGATTAGTTTGAGGCTGAGTCACCTTCGTCCGTGGGAGTGCACCTTTTATCTGAATTCCCACACGTGGTTCCCAGGTGGTGCAAATCAGGTGACAATCAACTGGTAATTATGTTTACTGGTAATTAACCGGTGGTAGGCTTTGGCCGTGGTTAGTGACCACCCATCAGACAAAGCCGCACCGCCATACGGCCTTGCCGTGTTTCGGTGCGATGTGTGGTGACACCATTTAAGAGGGTGGGTCGAAATTGTTGCTCCTTTATGGTTTTAACCTTAAGGAGCCTCATTGCACTGCCACATTCTCACCGAAAGTCATTCGTAATCACGAGTGAATTTACATTGGGCCGGCGCGTCCCATCGTAGACTACATCATTGCTTAACATCAGGTAAGTTATAGTCAAGTGCCAGCCTATTCAGGAATAAAAAAGACCCTATTGCCTTTTATGTGTTAAAGAGACCATTCCTGACTTCAAACTGCTGCTACAAATTGTTATTTTTTATTAGAAACGTATTTTTTTTCGACCTGGCATTTGAACTTAAGACCTCTCCCGTTAAATCATCCTTCGAAATTCCACGACAAATTATTCCATTACAACTAACCCTTGTCAATCTTTTAAGTCTTTAAAAGTCTCAAAGTCGTATTGAAACTGGAAACCGGTGTAAAATGTACGAAAGTCTTAATTTGTAGTCGCTTCATTTAATTTAACACTTTCTACTAAATTAAGTTAAGGAGTTAGGATTTATAGGTGTAGACATTTTGCGAAGTTGTTTTACGATTAAAATTTGTTTATTTTATCTAAACGTAGTAAAAACTTATTCACTAAAACTTTATCTACTTCTTCTTCTATTAAATAAAATCCTCGGGTCACAATGTTCTTTCCCATACTCCTCCGAAACGGCTCGACCGATTCTTATGAATTTTTTTATACATATTCAGTAAGTCTGAGAATCGGCTATTTTTCAAACCTCTTTATGTGATGAGGGGTGTTCACCCCAATTTTTTTTTATTTTTTTGATGTTTTTTATTTTATTTTTTATTATGTGGCATTAAAAAATACATAAAAACCCTAATTTTCACCCTTCTATCACCAACCACTATTTTTTAATAGCGAAATTAGTAATATTCGTGTATCTGTGTGTAATATTTATTTATGAAAAAAAAATAACCATCTTCTAGAAAGTGTAAATATTCACATCTGTTATAAATCGGTAGACTAGACAGTTTACTGATATTTCTGATGAACTCAATGGTTTGTGTGATATGGGTACATGGGGTTACATATTTTTAATAACCGAGTGACAACCGTATTTGAACTATGTTAGAAAGTTTTCATTCTGTACAGTTGAACAAGTGTGTGCCCCATAGACACGTCTAGCGTCTGTTCCCTTCACATTCAGATTCCGATGAGATGATTTGACCCACACGATCGGTGAAAGATCAGGCGTAGACTAACGGCTTCACATACTGAGGTGTGGGGATATACCACCACCAAGTTTCTGGTTCCTGAGATATACAGAAAAGTCCCAAATGTCCTTTTGATGAGTCGCTTGATTTGAACCCTTGATGGCTTTAGCCTAATACGTTAAAGTTTTAAATAATATCTATAAAACAGGTAATATTATAGTATTTTCTTAGATTTATTATTTATTTTAATTTAATATTATTTTATTTTTATTTTATTAATTTAAGGATCGCCAACAAAGATACATTATTATTAAAGTACTTAAGAATATAATAAATAACAAAAAAATTATCGTAAATGCATCTTCAATTATAGGCAACCACAGCTTACACATTTAGATCGAGAGATCGAGATATTAAATTATTAAATCATAATCAATAATTAATAATCGATAAAATTTAAATAAAACTACTATAAAAAGGATTTTATCGCGGTATATTTTAGATTTTAGACCCTGACGTTTCAAAGTCTTTTCAGACTTCATAGTCACGGGTGGACTGAGGTATTTGACGTCCAAAAATATATTAATCACAATTATTAATGAGTACCTACAAACATTTTTATTTAATTTGCGTTCCGATTTAAGCAAACTGAGCTCACAGTGTCTTGAATTCTGAGTTGATTTTGCTTGGGTTTTGGTACCAATAAATTAAGCACTCGGTTCCAAGCTGGTGTTATATTCTAACCATTTTCTCTGTTAAAATTAGGATGTTTTTTAATTTCAATAGCTTCGCGGATCATTCTTTGGAAGAACCGATTTTCTTTGACAAGAACATATGTTTTATCAAATCTCAGGTAATAATTGGGGATAACATCGCGATAAAATCCGTTATAAAGTAGTTTTATTTGAATAGGTAATATTATTTAATATTAAACTAATAAATTCGTAATACCTTCGCAACAATTCCTATTATCATTAAATTCTATAGGTACCTACAACAAAGAGACTTAGAAAGTGTACGATATTACAGACAACCAGCCGTAGTCAAAATGAAACAATAATTTTATCTCTACTAAGGTCAATTGTCCACCACAAGTAATATTTTTCTTAAATTCAGCGCAACGTTGCAGCGCAACGTCACAATGCCGGCGTGGATGAACAAGACATTTTTTATCCTATATTAGGCTTGCGCTTGACCACAACTTGTCCGATGTGAAGCAATGATGTAGTCTACGATGAAACGCGCTTACCCAGTAAATACCGATTAAATCGTGTCTTGAAGACAGGTAGATTATAGCTATCGGAAAACATAGAAACCGGCAGCGAATTCCACAACTTGGCAGTTAGCACAATAAAAGTGACAGCAAAGAGTTTTGTGCGTACCCGTGGAATTTTTACCATATAACGGTGGCGTATAGCCGTACTACTCTACTTGTCCGATGAAAAAATGGATTTTACAATCAATTAACGCCATTCTATTTCAGGTCCGAGCTCGACTATATTCTAAACTTTGCAGCCGAGACAGTGACGAGTTTATGGTACCCTGCCTACCGCAATCTTGTTTTAGCAACATTCTGTGTCACCTCAGGGGGCGCGGCGGTTGGGACCGGCGACATCAACCCGTTCTCGTTCACGTTCCGAGAACAGAGGCGGTGGACAATCGCCTGAAAGTTGGTATTTTCAGCACCAAATAGGTTTTTAATAACAACATTTAAGATTTTGAAATTAATATAGATCTTATATTGTTTTCTGATATTATGCAATTATTTTTATTATTTCGGTATTTTAGACACAAAACTAAACCAAATGTAACTGGAAGAGGCTTACACTTATTATGCGCCGTGCCTTAATGAAGCCAGCTGACGGCGCATTCACAGCAACGCTTGAACGATTGGCATGGCAACAGTTTCAATTCAAGGAATGAAGTACAGACCGATGGAAATGCTGTTAACTGTGACTTTTAATACGAAGACTTAATAATATTTTTATTTTAATTTTTTCACAAAGGAAAATTATTAATTATTACCACGTAAAATCCGTTATACCTAAAATTGTTTTATTTCAACTAAAATTATACTTTAAAAATCGACCACAATTCTCCATGTTTTTTCCTTGTAAGATACTTGCGACGTGCTATAAAGATTTTATAGGCATTTAGAGGGCTGGGTTACCTTCGCCCTTGTGAGTGCACCTTTTATTTAAATCCCCACACGTGGTCCCCGGGTGGTGCAAATCAGGTACTTAACAATAAACTGGTGGAAGACCACCCACCAGACATAGCCGCACCGCCAAGCGGCCTTGCCGTGCGGCCTTGGCCTTGTTACGGTGCGATATCTGGTGACACCATTTAAGAGGGTTGGTCCGAATTTGACTTTTATGGTTTTTTACCATAAAGAGCCTCATTCCACTGCCACCTTCTCACCGAAATTCATTCATAATTACGAGTGAATCGGTAATTTGGGTAGGCGCGTTCCATCGTAGACTATATCACTGCTTAACAAAAGGCAAGTTGTAGTCAAACGCAAGCCTATTTCAGAATATAAAAAGGCATTCTTATTTGATTTGAGCGTATCAAAAATATAATATTATTTCTCGAGGCTTCACATCAAAACGTCGACAGCCGTGGAATTCATCATTATCATATAAATTAAACGTAATTTACTCAAGCTCTATGGTATGGTAAAAAAAGAAAAAAAAAGTATATTTCGCGCCTAAAATAGACGTTTCAAAGCAAGCTGTTATTTAATTAAAGAACGTATTTTTTAACGATTAAGTTAAAATACACTGATGTTTTTTTCCTACTGTCCAAGCGCGTTATAGCGATGCGTATTATACCTATGTTTCTATGATACAGTCCACATTACTTTAAATTATTAGTTCAAAATAAACTGTCACACGGTATGCACGTAGTTTCATTGCAACTTAATTTGAACAAGCAATACTCGACCTTATTGCCCAGACAATTTTTTAATGAAAATGTGTAGTATTTATGGCTATTGCAGAAATTTTATGTTTTATTTCTTCAGAATAAAATGTACATTTATTTACAACAATGATACAAAGATATAATTGGACAAAAAAATTACTTAACCGAATAACAATCTCAACACTAACCTAAATAATGTACTAAAGTAACTATAGGCCGACCGTTTAAGTCGCGTATCGCCATCTGAGGTACAAAGTCAAAAAACATTAATTATATCTCTTCAAGAACAATTTAACCACAGATAAAAGTAATGTAAGACTATTCGTCACTAATATACATATCGCTTGAATCATCATCACTGTCTGTGCAGCTTGAGGAGTTAGAATCTTGGCGATAGACGATACGCGAGTTAAGCGGTCGGCCTATAATGGCTAACCTAAACTAATGCGTCAAAAACCTCTTCCGCATCGTTATCTTCCGGGAACGTGATAGATAGAGATAGCAATACTGATCCTTTACCCGAGCTACAAACCAGCCTTCTGGTCACGTTTGACAACTGGGCCCCACGGACCTAGAGTCTCAACACCAACTAGCCCAAACACGTAACTTCTTGCAAGGTTTGCGTATCGGCGTCACTTATCTTCACTTCAACCCATTTTGGTGTCCCACTGCTGGGCACGGGTCTTCTCTCAACTATCTTACGAGGTAAGAGAGTTTAGGCCTTAATCCACACACGCTGGCCAAGTGCGGGTTGGTGGATGTCACATGTCCTCCAATGATTAGTTCTTAGACATGCCGGTTTCTTCACGATGTTTTCCCTCACCGATATTCAGCAGCGATAAAACAATTCACACAAAGATGTGTGGGCACGACCAGGGTTCGAACCCGCGACCTTATTTTTCTAAGGCGAGGCCCGTACCGCTGCGCCACCGCTGCTCTTATCTATACAAGTTTAAAGTAACACCCCTTTATTTTGAACGCTTAAGTAAGTGATATAGCCCTGAGGTCTTTAAAATATTCATGCATTTGAAACCAAACCTTGGGGAGCTACGTATACGCTACTGGCCGCGACTTTGACCGCGTGGTCCTCATGGTCACCCGTTTAGGCGGTGGGTTTTAAAAAATTCGTTTCTTTGTGCGACTTTATACGGAACCTACGTTCCAAGTTTGAAGTCTCTAGACCCAGCGGTTTGGACTGTACTGAATATATCAGTCAGTCAGTTCTTTTTTTAATTAAAAAAATGAGGATCTCCACAATGAGTCTGGTAAAAGCTGGATGAAAAAGATTGTTGGTAGAACCAATAACCAGCCAGATAGGCAAGACAAATTCTTGAGAAGTAACGTGTTGTAAAATAATGAGACATTTGCGAGAATCCGATGGGTGCTAATTCCGGTAATCTATCGTTATAGCTTTCTAGGTAGAAGGCTTAATCGAGCAGAGAACATCCCCAGGCTAATGGTATTCAGCGTTAAATTAAATTTACTTACCTTAACCCTTTCTACTTTACACATACAATATCTACATAAGACCAACGTACTGTTTTCATGTGAAAAAAAACTCGAGAGGTGTCAAGGGACACCCGGGTGGAACGAAGTTCCTTTCGATTAATTAGTGAAGGAATTTTTTTTATCTCTAGAGAGAGAGAGAGAGAGAGAGAGACAGACAGACAGAGAAACATGCACACGCCGCACAGCTTACAATAGCTTACTATAGTAAAAAGTGTCGTGACAACTTTTCGTAACAATTCAATTTTTTTTTTTTTTCCGTCTAGCCCCCTTTCACGACGCGCGATAAGGAAATTCGTTCCAATAATTGATTTGAATTTAAATGAGAACCTATGACTTGGTCTTTCGTCTGTTGTTCCCAAACCTAAGAGCTAGATCCTATCTAAATACACCCAATTTGTGGTTAAGTGGGTCTGGTCCTGAACTTTGTGTTGGATCAAGTGGTCAGGTAATATAATCAGGTTTTGGTCCCGACCCAATCTGTAAATAATTTCACTTCGACATCAAACTAGTGAGATATTTTATTGAATTCTGTATTTTTTTGATATTCATCCTTAAATTTTAAATAGTGAAGTCGTTTTTCGTGTCTATCTATCTATTTATCCACAACTCATCCTAAGCCCTTTAATTTTCTGTCCTGATTTTCTTCGATTCGAAATTTTGAATCCTGTCTTATGTAACTATTAGGTGTTCAAGAATTATTTTAAAGGTTACTAAGAAGTGATGACTATTCCATTAATATTTTAATTTACAGTTATTTTAAACGGTGTTCGATACCAGTAAGCACTTCCCTTCTATTACTCTTTTGAGGAAGAAATACTTTTCCCAACAAAAATATATCGGCACAATGACTTCGGGGTTCATTTAGGCCAAATATAAAAATTTTGACTCTCCTGTAAATTCAATATCTGGCCCTCTGAAACCCGAGGTGTCGTTGTATAGGTTTAAAGTAAGAATTATACATATATATCTGTCAAGGTTATTTGAAATTTCAAACTCGACAAGCAAATCGACTTGCTTAATTCTAAACACTCTCGAATCGAGCGGTCGTCAAGTAAATTGATTGAAAGTGCTCGAACAAATCTCGACGACAATTTCAGACGGTTAGCTTAGCTGGCACCTTATTGCTAAATTTTCAAGTGCCTGTCATTGAATGCCAGAAGCTGGATTTAAGGTTATTGGAAATCTATTCGAA
This sequence comes from Meganola albula, assembly GCA_936450015.1. Classification (NCBI taxonomy): domain Eukaryota; kingdom Metazoa; phylum Arthropoda; class Insecta; order Lepidoptera; family Nolidae; genus Meganola; species Meganola albula. Next base: position 717,048 of record OW388155.1, on the reverse strand, counting down.
TGTTTTGATGAGACGAAAATATTAATAGGTACCTAATTAACATATTTATCCTGTTTGGATTTTAATATGTTTGTCCAGTGGCACTGTCTGTCATCTTACTCGATTGCATCTCAGATAGCCACTCGTGGTCAAGGCCTTCGAGCTTTGGACTGCTGCTAATTTACTTTCCAGCAAACTCTATTCCTCACTGTGGGTATCTTTATAACTCTCTAAACAATTTTGTGATTCTCCTGTAAAGTAGACTTATTTGACTTTCCCACTATTAGAACTTGTCTGAGGTTTGTCTATGGGCTCTGTAAGTACTTACCACAGAGCAGCCAACCGCCAGCGGAGGATTTTGATGATCTCTAGTACTAACTTATATTACTGTTGGAAAACCAGTCTCAGTTGGATACCGATCAACGCTTCCATTTCGAAGGTATCTTATAAACAAATTCAATAATGGAACAAACAATAACTCGTTTTCTATTCACACCTTAACCACACCTCGTCTCAAAATTCAGCTTCATCACTGAAGGCGTTGAGTAATTACTTTCTGTGAACTTGGAGAACGCTTTAAGTTAACAAAATTCCGATTTTCGCACCCTCCGGGAATCGATCTTGTTAAATTGATGAAAGGATTAGAGATTGGAGTAGGTATACGAAAATGTTTAAAAAGGGTAAATTTTCTTCGAGATTTTTAAGATGTACTTAAATGATAAAGTATTTACGTGGCGTAATGGTAGAACAGAGCAGCGGTGGCGCAGCTGTACGGAACTCGTCTTAGAAACATAAGGTCGCGGGGTCGACTCCCGGTCATGCATTCACATCTTTGTATGAATGGTTTCATCTCCGCTGCTTAATATTGCGAGGCCACCGAAATGTCTAAGAACCAATCATTCCCCAACGTTTGTGGATTAAGGCCTAAAATCTGTCAACTTATAAAACAGTAAAGAGAAGACCCGTGTCCAGCAGTGGAATACTAGAAAGGGTTGAAGTGAATGGTACAAAATATGATTTTAACGTTTTGAATTGAGTTCCGGGATAAGTAAAAAGTGCTTGTAGAGATAAAAAAGTTTGTATAGTAACTATGGAAGCATTCAGTATATATACAGCAACTGTATCATTTAAGCACAATCAAAGTACCTAAGACTGGCCTTCTTATAATAAACATCACGACTGTATTGCCCGAAGGTGTAGGCAGAGGTAAATGTCACCCACTTTTTGCCGGCTATGTTTAAGTCCAATACTTAATAGGTGCGAGTCTGTTGCCGCTGGCATAATTCCAATCAACTGCAACGATTTTCTTATACAAGTGAATGCTTGATCCGGGAATCGAACAAGCTTAGTTAATAAATAGATGTATTATGGCAATAGAATGAGCTATTACGTTTAACGTTGCGTAACATGGTAACACACAATTCTATGTAAAATAGAATCGCTAGTTCTCACGCGTGGCATCTTTGTATGAAACTGTGCATTAATGGTGCCGTGACGGAACCATAAAAGAAAATCCAAGCTACTTGAGGACAACCGCAATATGACTTCGTATATTCAATATTCTCATGGGTTGTTGAGGAAGTGAATCCGTAAACACAGTGTGCAGTCATATAAAAACATAATCATCGAGGTTTACCATTCCCAAGTGGCTCTCAAAACAAACTAAGGGGGTATAAAGTTGAAGAAAAACCAACGTTATTGCTCTAGTTATAAATGTCATTATTGCTTGTGAGTTGGTAATACGGGTTACCCACTTAGTTTGATATGGTTCAGCTACTTGAGTAGATTAGTTTTTTAACTGACAATTTGCAAATAGACAATATATTATATATTACTAGCGGACCCGGCAAACTTTGTTCTGCCCGGTAAAGCAGTGCTATCTACCGGGTCTCAGACCTACCGAATTTAACCAATAATAAATAATAGGTATCTAACCCAGTTTTCGGCACTTCCGTCGCTTTCTAAATTTTCTTTTTTTTTTAATTTTTCTCTGCGTAAGAACCATCCTCGTACTTAAAGGAATATTTTTAAAAAAGAATTAGCGAAATCGGTCCAGCCGTTCACGCGTGATGTCGTGACAACGGAAAACGGGTTTCATTTTTATATATATAGATAAAGAAAATACAACGATTTAATAAGCTTTATATTGGACCACAATTATAACATACACTCTAGAATCCAGAGTGTAAGATAAAATGTTGTCTAGAGTCTAGACATAATTTTAGTATATATTTGTAAAAAAATTCTGTGTTTTTTTAACATTGTTTCCGTTTCTTTGTTTGTTAAATTTAACTCTCTGGGGTAATAGTACAGACGCACATACTCTATTCACCCTACAAAAGAAATTAGTTAGAATCATGACAAACATTGAACAAACAGACAGCTGCAGACCGTATTTTATAAAATATAGCATCGTAACCCTCCCCTGCATCTATATATTAGAAACCTGTAAATTTGTCCGCAAACACCAAGAATTCTACACAAAACGCGAAGACATTCAATCAAGATACACACTCAGACACCCATCTAGGCTAAACATACCAGCATCCAAGTTAAGAATGCATTCCACGAGTCCCTATGTAATGTCTATAAAAATATACAATAATCTACCTGACATAATTAAGAAAGAAGATAATTTAAATAATTTTATTAATAAACTAAAAAAAATGCTAATAAATAAATGCTATTACTCTGTAAATGAATACTTCCTAGACAAACTTCAATAATTTTTTTTTTTAATTTTAATGTCATTAAGAAATAATATATTAATAATAAAATTAATGTAAAAATGAATTATTATAAGAATTGAATTAATAATTGTTGGTATTGAAAATTTTAAAATGAATTATGTAATTTGAATTTTACTTTATGATACACTTTTATATTTTAATTATATATATTCTATGTATACTGTATATATATTCTATTTTAATTATTAGTATATTATATATTTTAATTTATTATTCATTTAATCTATTTATGTTTGATTTAAATTTTTATCTTTTTTTAAAACTACTAATAATGACATTAGATCTTTAAATTAACGTCTCAAATAAAGCTTCCTCTCTCCTACCCTATTTAGCTGTGCCCTGCAGGGTTCATAATGATGTACTATGTTATATAATGTTACCACCTTATAATACTCATGGAATAGCAATAAAGATATTGAGTATTGAGTATTGAGTATTTTTGTTTTGCTGCAACTTTGTTGCAAGTACCAACCGGTCTATCATCTGTGGTGGCTTTCTTATGTTAAGTTACATACATACAATGTTTTATAAGACTTTTAAAGTGCTAATAAAGGAAAAAAAAAGATAGTGGAAAACAGCACCTTTCTGAGTAAACGTGAAAAAAATCATTTATTTGGACGTCAAATACCTCAGTCCACCCGTGAACATGAAGTCTGAAAAGACTTTGAAACGTCGGGATCTAAAATCTAAAATAAACCACGATAAAATCCGTTAAAAAGTAGTTTTATTTCAATGTGTGATATTCGCGTAAATTTAAGAAAATACTAAGAATGACTTCTAATAAATAAAAATATTATTTGGCATTTGCTATTCTTAGACAGCCCTCACTTTTGAAGAAGTCAAAGAAAAACAGCAGGGTAACGCGACGCGAAGTTTTTGCGAAAACTGAGCACATCAAAATCATTTTAAAATATAATGCAAATTTAATTTCGACTTCACATATTCATTAGTAATGACCTTTAAAATGGTCTGGTAAAGTAAAGAATAAATTTTCCGTTTCAGGTTGTGTACATTTTGTTATTCAACTAGCAAAAATCACAGCTGAGAGTTTAACTAACAGTGCCTTTAGGCTTGAATACCAACATTACGTTACTGATGACATTTCGATACGAAAGGATTTTAGGAATCGTCCAATTGCCAATAAAGGGGATTCAAAATATCCTCTTAATGGAACTCAAAGTTACGTTTTAGGGCGGACCAACCTTTTGTTATTGGCTCACATTACTTTTTTACTGCGCTACTGAGTTAAATGACGGAAAAATTCGTTGAATCAGAGTGATCTTTAGTTTTTACGTCGTATTTCAGTTTGTAGGTGGATAATGATAATGGAAGGGGTAAAAGTGGCTTAATAGCTTTTATTCTGCACCTGGTTTCATCCTTTTTAGTAGAAATAGAGACTGCTTGTTTAGTTTGCAATAGTCACCCACAGATCATCGAATTTCTCCTCACTCCCAAGACGCTTGTTATTTTCGGATGTGATGTGATAAAGGATGAGATACATCCCATAGGAGTGTAGGTTTGCAAAAGATCCGTGGCACAGATCGGAAAGACGACTACAGATACAGGTACATCGTCAGGAAACCGGCATTTCCAAGAACTAATCATTCAAGGACATGTAACATCCACCAACCCGCACTTGGCCAGCGTGTGTGGATTCAGGCCTAAATTCTCTCAACTCATAAGATAGTTGAGAGAATTCCCGTGCCCAGCAGTAGGACACTAAAAAGTTGAAGTGAAGATACAGGTACACTAGAAACCGAAATCAGGGCGAGATCGCGTGTATTAGAGAGGTCCGTATAGTAAGTTTCCATATGCCAATATGAATGAAGCTGAATTTAAAAAAATACGATAGTTGCTACCTATAATCTTTTATCTAGTGAAGTTTATTAGGCCTTTAGGAATATTTAAACCTTTAAAATAAACATTTAAAACTGTTATCAGCTTCAATACCCACAAAATAATATTTAAATTTTATTAACCCATTTTTTCATAGTAATAAAATCTTTTCACATTGAAATAAAACTACTTTTTAACGGATTTTATCGCGGTTTATTTTAGATTTTAGATCCCGACGTTTCAAAGTCTTTTCAGACTTCATGTTCACGGGTGGACTGAGATATTTGACGTCCAAAAATATTAATCACAATTATTACTGACTACCTTGAAACATTCATATTTAAGTTGCGTTCCGATTTAAGCAAACTGAGCTCACAGTGTCTTGAATTCTGAGTTGATTTTGCTTGGGTTTTGGTACAAGTAAATTAAGCACTGGGTCCCAAGCGGGTGGTATATTCCAACCATTTTTTTTCTGCTTAATTTACTTGTACTTCGGGATCTAAAATCTAAAATAAACCGCGATAAAATTCGTTAAAAAGTAGTTTTATTTCAATGCGTGATATTCACGTAAATCTAAGACAATACTAAAATCTTTTCAGATATATCGCAGAATATTTAAAAATGCGCAAAAGATTTTAAATATAAATGTTTAGAGCTAGAAATATACGATTTGGTATTTTCTTTCTGTAGCATATTTTTAATTACCGTTTCTGTTAAGAGCGGAACGCGGTACTAATACAAAATATTTTTATGTCGCCGCCAGCTTTTTGGACCGGCTTTTTATTTGGCAGTGTGATTTATTTCTCGGCTCTACTGACAGAGCCGGTGTGATGAGTTTGCGGAACTTGGAAAAGGTTTCTTTGGGAAGATTTCTTGCATTAAAACACTACTGGTTTTTGCTCATGACTTTTTTATAGATATTCGACAAGTTTGCCTTCAAATTCACTTTAGAGACTCCACGAGCGAGTCTCGCAGCGATATGGTCGTCGTGTTACGTATGTCTAGCATCTTCAGTGTTTTTGTGTTTTAGTTGAATTCTGCGTTCTGATTTTTGCTTATTGATATTTTGGTACGACTGGGATCCCAGTCGTGCCAACACATATTTGTGTAAATTGTTTCATCGCCGTTGCTCAATATCGGTGAAGGAAAACATCCTGAGGGAACCGGAATGTCTAAGAACTAATCATTCGAGGACATGTGATATCCACCAACAGGCACTTGGCCAGCGTGTGTGGATTAAGGCCTAAACTCTCTCAACTAGTAAGATAGTTGAGAGAAGACCCGTGCCCAGTAGTGGGACACTAAAAAGGGTTGAAGTGATATTTTGGTGTAAATGCTGAAAACGAGCTTAGGTTTGAAGAGAACAAGAAAGAGACAAAGGCTAAATTGCAAAGCCTCGAGCAACGCTGCATAGTTGCTAGTTTTTTTGGTATTTTATCGGATACACTTCGGAGAGTATGCGTTGGAATTACACAATCTTATTCCCCCATCCCCGTTCTTCCATCGGAAAAGTATAGGTACGGCTATGCGCCACCGTTATATGGTGGAAATTCCACGGGCACACACAAATCGCTTTGCTTCCACTTTTATTGTTCGAACTGCCAAGTTGTGGAATTCATTGCTGGCATCTATGTTTCCCGATAGCTATAATCCGCATATCTTCAAGTCACGTCTGAATAGGTATTTACTGGGTAAACGAGTTCCATCGTATACTGCATCATTGCTTAACATCAGGCAAGTTGTGGTCAAGCGCAAGCCTATTATAGGATAAAAAAGAATGCTATTGTTCTACCTCTAGATCTTATTTGGTTTGGTCTATACCAATCTTTAAAAAATGTAAATCTATACCATTTTCACAGTACAACGTGAAATCTATAGATAGACCGTTTAACTCGCGTATCGCCATCTGAGGTACAAAGTCATAAAACATTAATTAAATCTCTTCAAGAACTATTTAACCACAGATAAAAGTAATGTAAAACTATTCGTCACTAATATCCATATCGCTTGAATCATCATCACTGTCTGTGCAGCTTGAGGAGTCAGAATCTTGGCGGTAAGCGATACGCGAGTTAAACGGTCGGCCAATAAAAAGGAACATATAATATACAGATAATATAATAATTACAGTTCTTTAACCATTTTCTCGGGAAAAGTAACAATAAATCATCATTCTCACAGAATTTCACGCCCATAATTAATAATTCTAAGAAGCATTTTCACCCAACAAGAAAACATGTTTAGACCTTACCTTTCTTTCGGATTCTAAGAAGGAAAATAAAGGCAAATATTAATATTCCAATTACGTTCTATACCAATTGAGTTATTACATGAACACTGAGCCTGCAGACAAGGAAATTGAAAAGATTAATAATAAATGTCTTATTCTGTGTCAATGCGAAAACGATTATCTTAGAAACATTGCGATTATCTTTTAACATGATCATCATCATTCCCCTTGCTTTTAACCCATTTCAATTAATTAATTTATGTGATGAATAATCTTCACTATCACAATTTCACCACTACTTTTAAAGAAAGCTATTTTCAAAATACGCAAATTCTACCAAATGTTACACAAGTTTGACACAGCTTTAATCTAATGTCGAGATTAACTGAACATACTCGACGAAATCTGCAGTGTGTGAACATACTCAACCAGGCCCCAACCATTACTTGAGATTTGATAAAACACAGGTCCTTGTCAAAGAAAACCGGTTCCTACCAAGAATGATCCTATCCGCGAAGCTATTAAAATTAAAAAAAACATCCTAATTTTAACAGAGAAAATAGTTGGAATATACCACCAGCTTGGGACCCAGTGCTTAATTTACTTGTACCAAAACCCAAGCAAAATCAACTCAGAATTCAAGACACTGTGAGCTCAGTTTGCTTAAATCGGAACGCAACTTAAATATTAATGTTTGAAGGTAGTCAGTAGGTAATAATTGTGATTAATATTTTTGGACGTCAAATATCTCAGTCCATCCGTGAACATGAAGTCTGAAAAGACTTTGAAACGTCGGGATCTAAAATCTAAAATAAACCGCGATAAAATCCGTTGAAAAGTAGTTTTATTTCAATCTACAAATTATATGTCGACTACGTACGACTTTTTTTGTTTCACCACATAATTGTCATACAAACAATTGTAACAAACAACAACAATATTTATATGTATTTTTACAGAGTATACAGCAGTGACGAAGGATAAAAGTCTGTAAAAGGGAATCCGGAGCAAAAAGGTTTTTACTTAGGAAAATAATACCTCTTCACTGCCGTCACCGATCGTTCTTACACTTGATGTTATACTTTTTTTTGTTGCCATTTAAAACTTTTAAGCGTTACATAATATATTATTAGGTACGTGTGATATTGACCATTTTCTAAAGGGAAGCCGATTGGAATCAGCTTGTATGGACTCTTCGCAACTGGTATACAGTCACTGACAATTGTCGGAATAGTGAAATAGGGCCCAGGCCCAGATAGAAAATACAATTACCAAGAACATTGGCCAATTGATTGACGGACGCGACAACAGCTTCAATATATTATCAATTTGTGGGTTTGTTTACTGCAGATAGAATTTTTTTGTTTGTGGCTATTAGGAAACCAAATACTCAGATACAGAATATTAAAATCGACTATGAATAATAATGTCAAAATTCTATTTATGTTATTATTAATTAAAACTAGGTGGAAGGGACTGCCCTCCACGAACTGATATCGTGTGAAATTCGTACATCATACTGAGATGAAACATGAAATTAGTTCAAAAATTTTATGGGATTCCAACATGGAAGAAGTAACTTGTTCAATGATCGTGTCTTGTTTTGTTAACATAAACGGAATGTATCGTTATCTTATGGAAACCCTAATAGCGAACGGCCACCCATGGGGTTAATCCTTACTACCAAGCGCACTAGCGCCATGTCATTACACACTTCATTCCTCAAACTAATGCATTGATGGTTGTTTTTGAGACTGTCATGCAATCAAATCGAAAGCTGCGTACAGAGTAGAAATCGTACATAAAGCAAAATTAATAAAAAAAATATCTTAAAAAAATAGAAATTTCTAATTAAGGAGCTAAATGATTCAGTTTGTGGAGAAGTTTCCGTTCCACCCTGTATAGATAATAAACTACATACAGATTTAAAGTAAACACTATTTTATTCTTAAATGGGCTTGCGCTTGACCAGAATATGGAACGTAGGAAACGCTATAAATACTGATTTACTCTTGACTCCAACACAGAAAGATTACATAGCTATGGGTATATGCTGGCAGTGGCAGCCTTCTATGTAAATTCAAATATTTACGAAGGACCTACGTACGCACTTGTACAAACTACTATGCGTTTCAAATAAGATTAAGATTGGAAATCCGCCATCTTGGACTGGAATGCGCAACAACTTCACATTTTTTAGTACAGTGAGCAAAAATGTTTATTTGATATTATAATCACATCTAGACGACAAAAAAAATTTAAATGCGTAAATCTTATTGGCCTTTGAGTAACATTGGATATTTGGAGTCGAATGTTTAAATACGAACATATTTTATTATAATCAGACGACAAAAATCGGAGTTATAAGTTAAAACGTGTGTTTTTATCCATGTATATGAATTTGTGTGCAAGTTTGTGATATCCTAGCGCTTAAATTTACTTAAGTAGGTAGCTGCATTGTAACTACATACTTAAGTAAAGTTTTCACATTAATCACTTTTCCATACATTCCAAAATACATTATTGTCTCTGGTTTGACATTTTGTGCTGGCGCTACTTTTGCTTGGTTTTTGGCATGAAGTTAGCCGCGAGTCCAGTCCTTTTCTTATTTGAAACGCATAGTATATGTAGTTTACTAGCTCTGTTATCGTAAGATACAACTACAGTAAACTGTGATAGTAGAATCAATGGCAGTAAAACTTTAACGAACTAAAGCGATATTTATATGTATCGCAATGTATTTTACGACTGACTAGTATAAAATAAATGGGTTCGCAATGTGCTGCTGATATCGCTGGCTTTATAGGGGTGATAAAATACCCGTAAATAGGTACCTACCATGAGATAGGAACAGAAGTGCCGTACTACAATTATATTGATATTTATAATGTCACCGATGAGCAGCGGTGGCGCAGCAGTACGGGACTCGCGTTAGAAATATAAGATCGCGGGTGCCACTTATTTTGTATGAATTGTTACATCGCCACTGTTCAATATCGGTGAAGGAAAACGTCGTGAGGAAACCGGCATGTGTAAGAACTAATCAGTACATTTGACATCCACCAACCCGCACTTGGCCAGCGTGTGCGGATTAAGATCTTAACTCTCTCAACTCGTAAGATATTGGAGAGAAGACCAGTGCCCAGGTGTGGGGCACTAAAACAGTTGAAGTTTCTAGTCATGATAATACCATTTAGACAACTCTGGTCCAACACCGCTCCCACCCGAAATCATCGCCCTTAACTAAGGCGACTGCTCGCATCCACGCGACAGCTAACAGGTACCCAGCTGTCTACACGCCGAACGCTTTCGGTTTTCGCGATTGACACAGTTTCCATTGAAGGAAGTCGTTAATTTGGTTATGGCAGTGCCAGGTCACCGCGTATACTGCTTGCTTGCAACGCGCGGTAAGAGAGGCGTTTACAACCGAAACGATCAGTCTGACGGCGGTAAGCTCGCTGACAGCGAGCTGTCTGATAATTTATGTTGTTAATGTATAAGTGGGCTACCCCGAGACACATGGGTGTAACAGTACAGTTCCTAATTACGGACTAGTGCTGAGAAATTAGAATGAGAAATTAGTCTCAATTCTCTTGTCTACTTTTTCAAGATCAATCTAAAAACAGTGCTCACGTCTACTTGCGGTCACAAAATATCAAAGAAGTATCCAAGTGATTAATCACCAAACGTACCTTAACTAATATTTTATGCGTCGAATCCGATATCTTAACTGACGTAATGACGTAGTCCATCCAACCGTTTGGCATATACGAGGCATTTATAATTTGAATAAAACAAACGTTTGAGTAGGTATATAAGATAATAATATACCCAAAGTATAACCCGTCCTTAACAGTTGGGTAAATTATATAGGGTACCGTCCTAAACCCGAACAAAGTACTAAAACATTGCTTTTATTTTTAAATGTACACTGGGGTATCTAGGCATCGAGTTTAGTACCTAGTTACTTCTTTTATTACTTACTACACAGTCATATTACTCTATCAACTCTTCAGATAGTTGAAACTGAGACACTGAGTTGTTATTTTGCTTGTACACAACTCTCACATGATTTTATAGTTTATTGTGCGGATTAAACCTTCTCTTACTGTTTTTTGTATTGTAAAATATACCATGTGTGAGATAGGATATCAAAGGCGAAAATTGTGAAGAGGCGTGAAGTGCTAATGAGAGTCGTCAGAGGAACTGCTCGCGGGAATTTTCACGTATGTATGTTATGTACAAAAACACTAAAGGTTCGTCAAACAAAGTGTTATCAATGCGGATACTTATCATTACAGACTGTGATTCCATTCGATTTGAAGCGTTCTAAACTGGAGTAGCTTAGGTTTGGCGGTTTCTTGTGTAATACAAAGATTTAACTCACACTTGGGAAAACAAAGCAACGAATCGACAACGACGGGTCGCGTTGCATCCTCTATTTCAACTACAACGCGTGGCGTCTGACTCTTTGTCGGCATGCAGTGTTTAGTACGTTGGAAAAGTACACTTTTCGAGCCGGACGGCGTAAACGCTCTTTACAGTAAATAAAGTACAATACATTTTTTTTTCACGGGCCGGTGGCGTGGTCGCCGTCGTCACTTGCTTTTCATGCCGCAGGTCGTGGGTTCGATTCTTACCAGAGACAAACATTAGTGATGAACATTTATGTTTGTGTCGAGTCTGGGTGTAAATATCTATTATAAGTATATATTTACAAGAGAAAAGTATTATATGTATAGTATATACCAGTTATCTGGTTTCCATAACACAAGCTCTGCTTAGCTTGGGACCAGATGACCGTGTGTGTTAATGTCCCAGAATATTTATTTATTTTACTTAAATGGAAAAATATTGATGAATTATGCTTTTGTAATGTTCCGACTCTGCGCCAGTGTGAGTTGAGTCCTTAACTAACCAGTCAAAAATAGCAGAGACGAAGTCGTGGATAGAAACTTGTTGTGATATTTTTTTGTGCACAGTACAACCATGCGTTTCAACTTATTGCACACGAGTAGTACCTAGTTAGTCGCTAATCTGACTGTTGTAACCAAAATATCTCTAGAAGAAAGTTATGCGTTTAAACTTCGCTATTCTTCTCTAAATCATCGATTCGATGTTCTTCTATTTTGTTAACTTCGATTTTTCTGCGTCATTGCGGCGTAAACTTACACTGCGTTTACACTGCCCAAATTTTGATCAACTTTGAATCTAGTATTTTCTTAGATTTACGCGAATATCACACATTGAAATAAATCTACTTTTTAACGGATTTTACCCGTGAACATGAAGCCTGAAAAGAAATAAAACAAGTCGTCGTGAAATAAAACGCGATAAAATCCGTTATAAAGTAGTTTTATTTCAACATAATAATATTTGAATCTACTCCCAAAATTTCAGTGTGATTAAGTCCTAATAAACAGTTGCTTTGTTAAATTTATTTGATACAACTCACCCTTAATACCCTTTTAAACCACTCAACTTACATAAAGGCAAATGACACGCATGTTTTGTGTTCTGTTATTTAGGTATGTGTAACAATACACTATGACAGAGTGCTTGTTTGCGAATGAAATGTATAAATTAGAGTTTACTAGGACTTTTGATGAAATATCGATATTTACTAAGCTATTGCATAGCTTTTATCGCGGGCTTTGAGCGCGGCGACCAGATCAAGAAATTCCGTAACGAAAAAAACCTAACACCCCCCCACTCCAACCGACACAGCGGTACGGCGTTGATAGTCGTGCATCGTCTAACGTCGTTTCAGTTCGGCTGACTTCGGCACGGTGTTTGTGAACGTGTGATTAGACGTATGCGTGTATACTAGTTGCTAACTGCTCATAACTGATTCTATCTCTTTTAGACACAATGCTAAGTGAGACAGCGTGTTTTTTGGCCACGTCCACGAGTGAGTTCGATAGTTTTATTATCAGTCACCACGCTCAAAAAGTGTCACTTGAATTGATATGAAAGAAAAAAATACTGCGTTAATAAAAAAAAAAAACTTGAGAGGTTTCAAGGGACACCCGGAGGGAACGAAGTTCCTTTCGATTAATTAGTGAAGGAATTGTAAGCAATTTTTTTTTAAGTTATAATATTTTTTTTTATTATATTTTTTTTTATCTCTAGAGAGAGAGAGAGAGGGACAGAGAGACAGACAGACAGAGAAACATGTGCACGCCGCACAGCTTACTATAGCAAAAAGTGTCGTGACAACTTTTCGTAAGATTTTTTTCCGTCTAGCCCCCTTTCACAACGCGCGATAAGGAACTTCGTTCCAAAATTAACAAATAATTATATTTTGATAAAAAATGCTTTGCAATAGCTTTACCGCAGCAGTCTTCGAGTGACACACGTATTTTTCTAATTTTTTGGACGATAGTTATAGTTTCATATTGAAATGTTTCAATATTCGATATATTTCTTTTAATTATTCACATCAACGCTTTTAGTATCCCACAGCTAGGCACGAGTCTTCTCTCAACTATCTTACGAGTTGATAGAGAGTTTAGGCGTTAATTAGTTGTGAAAACTTCCATGAATACTTCCAAAACTTCCGGCAACTTTGGAAGTTTTAAAATATATTTCTACTGACAATTAGGAACAGTAATTTTATTACATTGCGATAAATAATTATATTTTTATAAGTAGCAAAACTAGTAAGCACTTGAAAATACAATGATTTATATGAAGATAAGTAATACAAGTTCGATGAAGCAGCTTTTGTTTTCGGCTTTCGAAGCTCGCGCGGAGTGCTGGGTGGGCCGCCCCTCACACCTTACACCACACCGGTGTAGACAAAATTGTCAGCCAATAACAATAATTTGTGTCAATATAAATAACTTTCAAAGTTGCTGTAATTTTGTAAGTTATTCGGAATATTTCCGTAAAGCATTGAAAAATTTCTAAATATATGGAAACTTCCCGAAGTTTTCACCTCTAGCCTTAATCCACTCACGCTGGACGAGTGCGGGTTGGTAGATGTCACATGTCCTCGAATGATTAGTTCTTAGACATTTCAGTTTCCTCACGATGTTTTACTTCACCGAAATTGAGCAGCAGCGATGAAACAATTCACACAATGATTTCTAAGCACGACTGGAAATCGGAATAGTACTTGTTAAAGTCGCAATTGTTGTGATTTTTGTATTAGATGAGTAGAATTTGTTGAGATCCAGTTATCCTATCACCTCCTCAGTACTGTTATACTGAAGGAAACATGACCTACAGGGTACGGCTGGTGGGTAACTAGTAAAAAAACTTGGATAGGTAGAATTATAAGTTGCTAAAAGTGACTTTATGCTCGAGAGATGGGAATGCATGGTTAGAATTAAACTAAAATGAAAGTCGCTAGATCGGCAAATCGCTGTTTGATTGTATTGCATTAAACACATACCACACACCTATCGAAATAGATCATTGAATTAAAAGTAATCTGAGTTTTATTACTACTAGTATTACAGTTCAATGTTGAAAGCCATCCAGTCACGATTTGGCAGAGCCTTAGAATATACAAGTGTTTATGTTACAACGAAATTCTTTTAGTTACCTATACATTTTGTTCTATAACTCTATTCCAGTCTTTACGTTTATCTTTATTGATAGTGATAGCATGACAGCTTCGATTCCCATTTCACGCATTCTGTTATAAATCACAAGTGAAGCTCGACACAAATTGTAGTTCCCATCCAAATAGGCTTTGTTTGGGATACGATTGCCAAATTGTTATGTTTTGTGATCTGTAAATTCTGATAGCTTTTTACCGCTTTCAGAGCGGTGGCGCAACGGTACGGGTCTCGCCTTAGAAATATAAGGTCGCGGGTTAGATTCCCAATCGCACCACATATTTGTATGAATTGTTTCATGACCGCTGCTCAATATCGGTGAAGGAAAACATCGTGAGGAAACCGGCATGTCTAAGAACTAATCATTCGCCGACATGTGACATCCACCAACCCACACTTGGCCAGCGTGTGTGGATTAAGGTCTAAACTCTCTCAACTCGTAAAAAAGTTGAGAGGAGACCCGTGCCCAGCAGTGGGACACAAAAAGGGTTGACGAGAAATTCTGATATTTGATTCAGAATCATTTGTAATTACAGTCCATCAAATCTAAGAAGTACCTTTTGACGTTTCACTGTTTTCTATTAACTTAGCTTTATAGAGGCGTAATTCACATTATTTTTATTAACTTTCCTGTAAAATAATTGAATTATGAAGCTATTTTTATTTTAACATAACAAACAATTTTCACACAAAAAATAAAATTCTAAATGTACTACGTTTAGAACTGTCAAACGGTACTTCTTAGATTTGTTGGACTGTACGAGTGAATCGGTATACTATATGACTACAATTTGCCTGATGTTAAGCAATGATGTAGTGTACGATGGAACGCGCCAGCCTAGTATACCGATTCACTCGTGATAACGAATGATTATCGGTGAGAAGGTAGCAGTGGAATGAGCCTCCATATGGTTAGAAACTTTAAAGAAGCAACAATTCCGACCCACCCTCTCTGCATGGTGTCACCAGACATCGTACCGGAACACGGCAAGGCCGCTTGGCGGTGCGGCTTTGTCCGGTGGGTGGTCACTGACCACGGCCGAAGCCTTCCACCAGTTGATTGTCACCTGATTTGCACCACCCGGGAACCACGTGTGGGGATTCAATTAAAGGTGTACACCCACGGACGATGGTGACTCAGCCCCCTCTCAGACAATTAGGGTTTATTATGTTAAGGTGTCGCATAGCCATGCCTACAGTATACAGCAGTAATCCAGTGTTATATAGCACTAATATAGCAGCAACTGGTAATCTGTACGTGACATGTCGCCGCAAGTTTTAATTGGCGTGTTTCTAAATGCTTAGTGGTAAACTAATAGATATTTTCAGCATTATTAATATTTGAGGCACTAATGCTGTTTGCTTAAGTACTTTAAAATGAAATGAAAACTTTTTTTTAACGCGAATCTACATAAAAATAATACAATTTATTTTCCTATCGTGCAGTGAATGACTGGCAACTACTGAGAAACACTGACAAAAAAACTCAATAGGCCTTTTTCTTTTTTAATTAAAGTACCTACTTATATCTATTACATTTTGTTTAGAATGTTATTTTAGAGCGATTTTATTCCAAACGTATTTATCCATCAGATACTCTGGAATATTATAATACGCTTTCTAAAATTAATATAAGTTGATAAATTAGTAAGAGGTTACCTACTCTTTCAATCAGGAAAACAAACAGTATTTAGTTTACTTTGGAAAAACGTGCTTAAAATTCATCTATACCCAAAACTTAGGGTATGGGTTACATTCCGGTGCTAATTTCCTTGCGTTCAAACGATTTTGCCATAATTATTACTGGAATCGGCTCTGATAGGTACCCTTACATTACATTACCTTAGTAATGCTTAGTCCATTTTCATGAGGGAATTCTATACCTCTGTTTTATCTCTATGCTGTCTCCCGTTTTGCCTGGAGGGAAGTGGATAGTATAACTTTCCAACTCCTATTGTCTTTCTGATTGAATTCGTGTGGAATCCAAGACAGTTTAGATGTCCCGGGACTTGACTGGGTTCAATTCTCGAGTTTCTTAACGGCGCTCCTGTCAATCCTGGCTTACAGGTAGCAGAAAAAGATATGGGTTAAACACTGGAGTTTGTACTAAACCTATCTGATAATACGTGGTTACAGTCACCTTTGACTTAGAAACTGATATGATTGAGCTGTTATTAGAAAAAGCTGATAATACTTATTGTTTGAACCGAAGTTCAAATCCGGAGTGTCTTTAATATCGTTTGTGCTACAGTCCGACCATGTAAACGTTATCTATCTTAAATCGGTATTTTATCGGATACACTTCGGAGAGTATGCGTTGGATATACACAATCTTATTCCCCTATCCCCGTCCTTCCATCGGACAAGTAGATGTACGGCTATGCGCCACCGTTACATGGTGGAAATTCCACGGGCACGCACAAAGCACTTTGCTTCCACTTTTATTGTGCCAACTGCCAAGTTATGGAATTCGTTCCCGATAGCTATAATCTACCTGTCTTCAAGTCGCGAGTGAATCGGTTTTTATTAGGTAAGCGCGTTCCATGCAACATTGTTTCTCATCAGGCAAGTTGTGGTCAATCGCAAACCTATTGTAGGATAAAAATAAATCTAATTTAACTAATCTAATCAAGTGCGGGTGAGTGAATGTCAAATGTCCTCAAATGTTTAAATTCACCCTCTATTTAGCTCCAGCATCTGTTGAAAAACAATACACAAAAGGGTGTGTGAGATTACAAAAGATTGAAGCCACGACTCAAATTACAAAGGCAAACCTGATACCGTTGTTAAAACCTCACACCGTTCCACTTCATAAACATTTCCGTTATCTTCCAATCCGCAAATTAGTCAGATTACCTCAAAATTTCTGGCAACAATTACCCTCATCATGTAACTGGAGGGCAGTAAGGATAATTTATCGTTTAGGGTAGGGCTGATGTATTTAGGACTGATGGGTGCGGTTGGCTTTTGTTTGTTTACCACTGCTAAAAAAAGGTGCCTTTAGCCATGTGGTAACAACTACTGGATGCGACTAATAACAATTAAAAAAAAATTGAATTAAGAGCAGCGGTGGCGCAGCGGTACGGACCTCGGCTTAGAAAAATAAGGTCGCGGGTTCGAATTCTAATCGTGCTTACACATCTTTGCGTGAATTGTTTCATCTCCGCTGCTCAATATCGGTGAAGGAGAACATCTTGAGGAAACCGGCATGTCTAGGAACTAATCATTCAAGGACATGTGACATCCACCAACCCGCACTGGCCAGCGTGTGTGGATTAAGGCCCATACTCTATCAACTCGTAACATAGTTGAGAGAAGACCCGTGCCTAGCAGTGGGACACTAAAAAGGGTTGAAGTGAATATAACACACTAAACAAAATCGAGTAGAGATAAAAGCTTACCGAGTATTTTTTAGTATTCTACAGTGGTTACCATGTCATTTACTGCGCAGTAGGGAAAGAAATTGGACGCTTAAGTAGAAGCTCTATAAAAAAAAGAATTTGTCATTTCATCATTACATTTTTCATTCTGGCAAAGACGAGCGAACCCCGCTACAATCTAAACAGTCTTCTTAAGCTTATTTTTATGTTCATATATTTGTAGTTGTGAGTGCTACACACACAACCTTTTTGTAACACGTTCCCAATGAAATTAAAGTATTGTCTACGGCGTCTTCTCTCAGGATTTTTCCTCACCTTCGATTTGGTATAACTTTAGTCAATCTTGTAACATCTGGTCTCCACATTGGTATTCTTTTCCTAGTAGAAGCTCGATATTATAATTTGTCTTCGGCATAAGATAGAAAAATATAAAACTAGAGAAAAGTCTTTTCTCTCGTCCCGAAATTTAAACCCGGGACTTTACGCAATTCGCTTACCATTGGATCATCTTACATTCAAGACATGGAACCCTAAACTAAGTTAGGACTTGAATATTAACATAACTTAGACAATGAAGTAAAACAAAGATAAGAAAAAAAATAATTTGGGTAGGTATTAAAGAATTTGTAAGTCTAAAAAAGTTTCATGCATTTTAATGAAATTTGAACCAAGGGACCTATGCTAAGCTTCTTACAGTTTGTCAAGAAAAAAGTCAAATGATTATCTAAATAATTTTTATTCTGTACTAAGCTTGCGTTTGACTACAACTTGCCTGATGTTAAGCACTGATGTAGTAGGTATACGATGGGCCGTGCCCGCCCAATATACCGATTCACTCATGATCACGAATGATTATCGGTAGGAAGGTGGCAATGGAATGGTTAAAAACCTTATAGATGCAAAAATTCCAACCCACCCTCCTATATGGTATCACCAGACATCGTACCGGAGCACAGCAAGGCCGTTTGGCGTACCGCTTTGTATGCTTTTCGCAATATTTGTATTTTTGGCCATCTCGTTCAATCAGTCAGCGGACACTCCGTAGACTGCTTGTTTGCAACGCACGGTCAGAGAGGATTTTCCACTACCGAGGATTCTGACGGTGGTATTCAAATTTATGTTGACAATGTAATGTATATCTAAAGAACAACATTTAAAGCTCATATTAAAATTATATTCTTTTTGCCGAGTGGGAGTGGAGTCGTGTTAGTAGGCTAAGACCTTAATTAGTTTAGTATGGGATTTGAACCGGCGATCTTAGAGGCTAGAGGTGAACATGCTATCCCTTAAGCCACCGAGGTAAACATAATGACGTAACTTTAATTTATAAACTTTAAATATCTCAAGCAGCGGTGGCGCAGCGGGACACGGCTCGGCGCTTATTTTTCTAAGGCGAGCGCGACTTCGAAAAGGCGAGGCGGTCGCGGGTTCTAATCCTGGTCGTACCCACACATCTTTGTGTGAATTGCTTCATCTCCACTGATCAATATTGGTGAAGGAAAACATCGTGAGGAAACCGGCATGTCTACGAACTAATCATTCGAGGACATTTGACATCCACCAATCCGCACTTGGTCAGCGTGTGTGGATTACTCTCTCAACTCTTAAGATAGTTGAGAGAAGATCCGTGCCCAGCAGTGGGACACTGAAAAAAAAGGATTGAAGTGAAAAAGTGAAAAATATCTCAAATATTTCTAACAAATTTTGAATAACAAACAAAAATTAAATAACCATTAAAATATTTGTACTAACTATCAAAGAAATTTAAATCTACTTTATATTTTATGCTAGATTGGCAGTTTAAAAAGGCGTAATAAGTACTGACGGTCTACCAATGTTTGTTTTTCGTTAGATCGAAAGAATCACAAATTGATTGACTCTTATTAGATAGTTATTTGTTCAGAACTATTAGAAAAATTATTTTAATGGTCACATTTTTACGTTTAATGGCACTAAAGCCACAATTCCGCTCCTTCTGCTGTGACAAATTTGATTCCACAAATTCCATCAAAAGAATTCTGGGGAAATCTTACACAAATATACTAAAAAAATATCTTTATATTTAAAGATAACTCTTTAGTTAGAAATATGTATAATCTTTTTTAACTTAGTTAACTTATTATATCCCCCTAAGTTAAATAAAATATATTATGTATTTACTTAAAAAACTTCCAAAAAATAAAATGCTTGTAATTTTTTGTGTAGGATTATCATCATCCTCAAATCGAATCCGTAAATATGTAGTTCGAACGAAATAAACTTAACTACGTACTATTCTAGAGTAGGATTTCAAAGTAAAAATAAATATGAATTCTTTTGTTTTTCTACTTGAGTTCACTGAAAGGGCCTAACCAACTAATTTCAATGCAATTTAATAAGTAACATTTAATACTAAGTATTAGTAAAATTCTATTTTAACACAACAACAGTATTTTGATTAATGTATGGTACAATACCATACCTACTAGCTACTTGAGATTTCAATAGGTCTGAATAAAATTAATTTGAATCTAGTATAACATTAATATTAAACTTAATGCTGCCGTTTCACACCCTTAAAGGGTGAGTTTTAAAAAATCCTTTCTTAGTGCACCCCTAGACCCCATATGGAACCTATGTGCCAAATTTGGAGTCTCCAGGCCCAGCGGTTTGGGCTCTGCGTTGATATGTCAGTCAGTTTCTTCTTTTATATATTTAGAAGAAAGATTTAGTTAGTCCGCTTAACCTGACCGGCGTAGCTGAAATACGGCTACGAAAGGATTATTGTTGAGTCAAATTCAGAACCTCCCTCAGTCCTTTAGGTATTATAAATTACCAGCAAAGTAGTCTCACAATTGGCGATATTAATGTGACGCCATTTTTCATTGTGAAAAGGTATGAGAAATCACTTTCCTGAGCCAATTCAACATTTTCTAATGGAGACCCTTTTTAAGACACAGACCTTTTAGTTGGCTTAAGAAATTTTTCATTTTAGATTTATTGCAATTTGAACTTTATTTCAGTGATATGAGGATCATAAATCTTAAATGTAATAATATATTAAATATTTTATTTTTACCCAAAATTGAGGTTAACTTGAAGGCTATGTTTAGTAGTGATAAATTAATTAACATTCTCATTAATTGTTAGCATGCGAAATTTTTCTTAGCATTAAACAAATTAAATATAGTTGCGAAATTTTGTGAATGTATGCGAATTGATCACTCGCTTAATAGTTCATACCGACTTCTTTAGCATGCATAATTGCACAAATTTTTGTACCATTTTAGATTGGATGACACTGCGTGTTGGACCGTTGTGTGGTCAGGAAGTGCAGATGCAATAACGTGCTCGGTGAACGTTACGATTTAATCCAACGTAATCCTAACGAACTGTAATTAACTGGTAGAATTCGTGATTGTGCTACCGAGAAATTATAGAAGTGTGATTAAAGAAGAGAAGTGATAATTGCCGTAGTTATTTTATTGAAATACCGTCTTCTTATCCGACATTCACGCCTACCTAAAGTTGTTTGCTAATCCTGATATATTTAGTCTAAAACCTTTCAAAAGCCTTCAGATATGTTTTTAAAAAGTTTTTAAAAAGCGACCACGTCGTTTATTCGACTCAAACTTCACTCGTTTATAATTCAGACACTCTGGGAGTCAGTTTGTTTTATAAATATTTTCTCAAAAACTAACTTAGTACGTGAGGGATCTCAGTAAATATGTATGAAAGTCTTCCTGGCGAAATATTTATATAACTTACCTACTCGAGAATTTAGTAAGTCGGATTTGTCGCTGTTTATTTGCTGAGATTTTCTTGGAATATCTACGAACTGGAACTGCAGCAGTAGTTCAGTGGTAAGAGATTTCGCTTAGTAACCGCGAGGCTGCTTTTTGAGGGCTAAGTCACCTTCGTCCGTGGGTGTACACCTTTAATTGAATCCCCACACGTTGTCCCCTGGTGGTGCAAATTAGGTGACAATCAACTGGTGGTAGGCTTCGGCCGTGGTTAGTGACCACCCACCAGGCAAAGCCGCACCGTCAAGCGGCCTTACCGTCTTCCGATGACCTCATGCAGTGAGTGTGGGTCGGAATTGTTTCTCCTTTAAGGTTTCTAACCTTAAGGAGGCTCATTGCACTGCCACCATCTTACTGATAATCATTCGTAATTTTGAGTGAATCGGTATACTGGGCTGGCGCGTTCCATCGTAAACTACAACATTCGCCAGTCTATCAAAGAATAAAAAAAAATCGGGATCTGAAATCGATAAATAAACCGCGATAAATTCCGTTAAAAAGTAGTTTTATTTCAATAAAAAAGAGGCCAAGATCTAGCAAAAATGCTTTTCTAATATACTTCTGAATTCAGCAGCGAAAAGTTTCGGATTGTGCCCGATAAATGCTAATAGGCAATATGACAGCGAAAAGTGGGTGGTATTCACCTCTACTTTTAGGTATTAGAGGTGTTACACATTTTTTCTGATACATAAGTATGAAATTTATTGTTTGGTAAGCTTGCAGTTTTCGCGCCCTAGGGACTCGTTAATTGTCTAATTTAGGAAAATTGGCTCAACGCCCGAATATGTACCGCAGCAAAGTTTGTAAAAGACTTATTAGTTACTGCAATAGTATTTTCTCTTTTGATAATTTTTCACCAGTGGCAGCAGTAGTAGAAACTCGACCGTACCTAAATCAAGCTTCGATTTCGCACTATATTTTTTTTGTAAATGAGACTGGAATAAAATAAAATAACAACCAAACAATATTTTTTTGTAGCTTTAAACATTGTCGAATACAGTATTTCAGTATTTTTTACTGATCCCGACGATGTTTATAACATCGTTATGTACACCTAGTATTGTCTTAAATTTACGCGAATATCACACATTGAAATAAAACTATTTCATAACGGATTTTATCGCGGTTTATTTTAAATATTAAAATAAACCGCAAACCCGTGACCATGAAGTCTGAAAAGACTCGAATGTCGGGATTTCAAATCTAAAATAAACCGTGATAAAATTCGTTTAAAAAAAGAACCGTCAACCGTTACACCTTCGACTCGTAAAAGAATAGGAAAGGAGGAATAAGATCATGGGATTCTAACGCACACTCTCCGAACTATCCAATACCTAAAAGACCGAAAGACTAGACAAATTATTATAATTAAGGCTACGTTGCAAAGACTCGACTTCGCAAGATTCAGCTTGATGTAAATGTTTCTTATATAATGTCTAGCTAATATATAAAGTTAATCTAGATAAATTAAACAAAAAAGAAAAGAAACCTATTGTAATTACAAAGGTTTTTATCAAAGTTCTTAAGTGACTCGATTAGTGTCACTAAATGTCCAACTAGAGGGTTTATCGTAGGTATCACGAAGATTGATAGTAGGTCTTAACTTGAAGACCACAAAAAAGTTAGAAATAACACAATTAGCGACCGACCGAAGTCTCGGTTTCGGATTTGGCAAGTTTCGACAGGAAAATGCAGTTTCGGTTTCAGCAGAAAAAGTGCCGCGCCGAAACTCAATATTCGTGAATTGTCGAACATCATTGCTGACTGATACTTAGACACACCGGCTCTGACTTAGTTTGCCGTTCGATCGTGTAAGCTGTGATTTACACAAAAATAATTATTAAGTGATTGTTTTGTTTATAAGTACCTATTATTTTTTTGTATAATTTTATTTAATTTCATAAGGTCTACACTCCTAACTTTCTCCAAATCGTAGCGGACTCCAGGAAATTCCAGAGGATCTTTAGGAATAGATTCGTGCACTAGAACTCACGTAACTGAGGTCATTGATGAATGATGAGTCTGGTTGAATCGCTTAAGGATGAGGGCATTCAATTCTGTCAAAGCAGCGTAGAGGCATTAAGTCCAAACTCTTGGAAGAAAGTCTGGTAACATCATTTAAGAGGGTGAGTTGCCGCCTTCTTACTGAAAATCATTCGTAGTGTGTCGTAATACAAGTGAATCGGTATACTGAATATTTAGTGACGGTACTGTAGCGTGGTCGGTAAGGTGCTTGCTTTCCACGCCGCCAGTCGTGGGTTCGATTCCCACCAAAATTAAACATTTGTGTGATGACCATGTCTTTGTCTTGTGTCTGGGTGTAATTATCTATATATAAGTATGTATTTACAAAAGAAAAGAGTTTTCAACCGTTACGCCTTCGACTCGTCTTATAAAAGGACAGGAAAAGAGGATTAAGGTAATGGAATTCTAACGCATACTCTCAGAACTATCCAATAAAATAATATGTAGTATATTACCAGTTATCTGGTTTCCATATTACAAGCTCTGCTTAGTTTGGGATCAGATAGCCGTGTGTGTTAATGTCCCACTATATAAAAAAAACACACACACACACACACACGGCTATCTGATCCTAAACTAAGCAGAGTTTGTACTATGGAAATCAGAGAACTGGTAATATACTACATATAATACTTTTCTTTTGTAAATACATACTTAAATATAGCTAATTACACCCAGACACAACATTTGTGTGTGTTAATGTCCCACTATATCGTTCTATATTATGTTATTAATGGCAGGCTTGGTCATTGCTTAGCATCAGGCAAATTGTAGTCAAATGCAAGCTTTAGATAAATAAAAATATAATAAATCTGTAAACTCAGCAAGAATTTAAGAATTCCTCTATTTTTGCAAATAATTGTCGACATTAAAACCGCTTATTTTCTCAGATAAATGCAAAATTCACAAAACAGCTTGTGTCAACCGCAACGTAATTTCACGTTCCTTTGCAAGCTAAGATAGCATTAAATAGATTTTGCAAACTAAGATGGCTTCAGCATGTCTTGTGGTGACAAGACGAGATTCATATGCTATATGGGAATAATAAATCTAGTTAAATGTGTGGTATTTATTATGTTTATCAAATAAAATAAATGAATTGCGCTAAAAATATGAACGTCTATATTTCCCATAACGGGCAATTGACGCGGTCACTTTTAATTTGGCTTTACGTTTTGACATGGGTTGCACCGGTCGTGGTCGCAAGCAGATAAATCCAGCGAAAGAGCTCCGTTGATGATGGCGGCTGTAGAACAACATTTTCTTTAACTACCGTAACTTTTAATATAATTTAACTATTGTTAGGGACCGTATACACTACACTCACTAGCTTGCTTGCGACCACGACCGGTGCAACCCGTGTCGAAACGTAAAGCCAAATTAAAGGTGAGTGCGTTAATTGCCTGTTACATGCCACTTATCTGTAACGTGGCATTCTGTAATACGAAAATTAGTTTTCAATTAACAAATGCCTTCATTTTGACGTATGTCGCGTTCGAGATAAATGTTTTAAAACTCGAGATCTGGGTTTGATTTAAGTCTTTTAATTATCGAATACACTTTGGAGGGTGTGCATTGGAATAATAATGATAGACCTTATTCCTTCATCCGACGAGTAGAAACAATATAATACGCCAAGATTTAGCTGTATATTCTACAGATATACATGAAACGCTTTGATTCCAACGTTGCTTATCGCGAGAACTACCAAGTTCTGGAACTTGCTGCCGGAATCTCTGTTTTCCAATAGATATAATCTGACTTTGTCACGGGTCATTCGGTATTTGTTGGGTAAATTCGATAACTCTAATGGACTCTTTGTCGTTTTCGTAGAGCTGTTTCACTGTGCGTATTTTTCACTTTATTTTAATAGAATCAGATAATAAGAGAGTATTTTAAAAAGGAAAATTTCTATAAGAATCACCTAGCCTTTGCAGTAACTATCAACTGTAAGATCGCTCGATGTACCAGGCCACCATCAACGGGCAGGATCTCAAACTCACGAACACACTTCCGATAACTAAGTTTGGAACTCATCAAACTGCAAGTTAATGCGAACGTACCTATTATATCTGTGTGTGGTTAATGGACTTTCCCAAGTTTTGGTAAGTTTTGTGTTCTATATACCTATAATGGATTGAATAGAAAATGATTTGATTTAGCTGTGTTAATTGTGTGGTGCGAGGCCAATATGATGTGTTTTTTTACGTTTTTGTAATACATTTGTCATATTTCATAGTTTTCCTTTATTTTAATACACTATGATGTTTAAAGTTTATTGTTGAAAGTTTAAACTTTCTATTATTTCGATTGGCATCAAATACAGTGGGTTTATTTGAAAAACATTGTCATAAAGTTACACTACTGTGTGGTTTTTCGAAAATCTGTCAATGTGGTTTTGCTTTTATTCCAAAACTAAAGTGGTTTCTCTCCTGCGCCGATTGATTTTGTTCAAAATTCTCAAATATTCGTCAAAATTCAATAAAAATAATATTTCAATCCCGCTACTAACCGCTCCTGACCCAAAAGTGCCCATCACACTTGCCGCATTTCCGTGCGGATTGCGATGGCCAGACTTTGAATCAGGACCGATCCGGAGTTAGAGTCACCAGTCAACTTTATAAGCCTTTGTCCTATTTTTTTTAAACTTTTGGCCTTTTTGCTCCAGCCCCCCAGCGTCTCTACCGCTACCGGCAAAAATAGTACAGTGGCTTCGAATCGGGGTAGGTACTTAAGCCTCTTTTAAATGGGGCCGTGAAAGATCACGGCAGCAGCCGGGAAGATTACGATCCGACTAAAGTGGCTGGCGGCTTACTGCTCGAAGTTGCATCTCAAATTAGGCATTAGCCCTTATTCCACAGCACCAATGTCAGCCCCTCGCTTTAGACCTCTTGCCGTACAATCTACTTAGTCCCGAAGGCTCTGACATTTGCCGTTTGCCGATGCAAGAGCCCTACGGACGATATCGTTTAGAACGTGATGTCGTAGAAACCTTTCATTGCACCGACAACTCAAAGTATGAAAGTCAATGGCTTCCACCATGGACCCGCAGCTGTATTATGAGGTTCACACACCTTGCAGCACAGGTGGAAAGCCACCTTCACACGCAGAGAATCGTCGTCGAGCAAGGTGCCCAGGTGAGGCGAAGGCGGTACCTTAAGCACGCTCCAGATTAATTTTTATTGCACTGCTTTGATTTTAAATAAATAATAAATTTTTACATTCATAATTGGTATTGTTTCAAACACAGCACAATCATAGATAAAGGATTCTATGGTAGAGTTTACACAAGGCGCTTCGTTAAACGCTCTTACAAAATAACGAGATCCAACTTCCTTAATAATCCTATAAAAGAAACTTTGTGAATTCTTAAGAAGTCATGAAATTTTCCGACGAGGGTATAAAAGACCGGTCAAAAATAATATTGGAGGCCTGTCTAAATTGTTCATTGTTATAAATTTTATGTTGATTTCATTGTGTCTGAGTTGGATTTAATCATGTTTCTTTCTGAGGTTATTATCTTTATGTCTATCTGTAGAATAATCTTGATACTTTTTGTTGCTTTTGTTAAGTTTTGGGAAATATCGATATTTTATATTTTAAGTCGTTGTTTAACAAAATCATTCATTAGTGGAGTATAATAGGATTGAAATGTAAGATTGGGAAAATAATGTTAATACTCTGTTCTACCTTCTCAACGTTTTAAAAAACAACTCACTATTCCATCGATCACGGTGCTTGGTTGTGAGATTCACACTGAACAGCCAGATGCAGTGGAGAGTTTTGTATTGACGGACTCGTACTAGTAGAACATACTAGTAGTAGTTCTCCTTGACGTATTCGTCAACGGCGAACCTGGCAAAGACAGCTTGCTATACAGTCCAAAAATTTGGCTAGCTACATAGTCTTCGTTCGTGAGCCCGAACATGGCTAGTGAAACCGAGCTTGGTTTTAATAGCACGCACATAAGACGCACCATAGAGTTGACATACTAGTACACGTCCGTCAATACGAATAAGTTTACGAATACTATTTATAACCTGTCAAAATGGTATTTCAAATAATTTTGTTTATTGCAAATATTCGTTATATGCTAGAAATAGAACTAAATTAATTATAAATAAAGTAAAATAATTTTACAGTCCATCAAATCTAAGAAGTACCGTTTGACGTTTCACTGTTTTCTATTAAATTAGCTTTATAGAGAGCGTAATGTACATAGTTTCCTATTTCAACTCAGCAAGTTCATATGTTACTGATAGCATTGAAAACTATTTTCGTATAGACAACTTGTACTAAGGGTACAGACCGCGTGACCCGATGGTTGGCTTACATTTTGATTAACCAATTACCATTGCTAATCAACGTAGCAATCCAACAATCTCCAACCTAACGATATTTCAAGTTTAGGATTTTTAATTAATGTCATTAAGCATTTTTAGAATAAAATAAATATAGAACAAGAAGACAAGCTCTAAATAAAATAAAATAGCGTTTATTTCGAACAAGTTACATCCATAATAGTGTTAGTACAAAGAAAAAAAATCTAAGCTATGTTAGTAAGATAAATTAAATTAAAACAGTTAAAAAACATTTATTTTGTTACTAGGTTATTGTTCGAGATAAATCTACCAACAATTCCTAGTAACAATGGAGAGTCGAATCTCCATGCTATGGTGTTCAGGATGGAGTTGGAGTTGGAGCTGGCTCGCAGTCTGCAGAGCAGCGAAGCAGAATTTTTTTTAATGATAAAATTAAAAACTAGCTATAAAATTAGAAACTTACACAAGTTGACATACGATATAGTCAATAGTAGAATTTGCAGTAGAAAATGTACCTGAAACAAAACAATTATTAAATTAGCTGCAAACAAGAAAATACTATTAAAATTACTATTAATTAGAAACATGACTGACTACCAACAAATTTGAAATAGATACATTATAAAATCCACGGTACCTACAATTGAACAAATCTATGAAGTACCTTTTGACGATGCACTGTTTTGTATTAAATTAGCTTTATAGAGGCGTAATTCACACTATTTTTATTAGCTTTCTTGTAAAATTATTTAATTAAGAAGCTATTTTTATTTTAACATAACATAAACAATTATCATACAAAAAATAAAATTCTAAATGTACTACGTTTGGAACTGTCAAATGGAACGTCTTAGATTTGACAGGGTATAGTGAGAAGGCTTTCTATAATATTTTAGACAGTGGAACAGATAAAAACGCATAGAATTATGTTAAATGCAACACAAAAAATATAGTAATTCATTTGAAAGAGATAAAAGCGTACTGAGTTTTTAGCACGTCAGAACCTGAACGGTAGGAAAAGAGATAAAAAAACAAGGATTTCTCATTTCCTTTCATAGCTGTCGTATTTAAAAAAATACTTTAGGGTTCCAATCTAACCAGATCTTTTCAGTTTCAAAAATTTGAAATATGAATAGACGTTTTAGGATCACCGCTCATTTTGGGTAATCCAAAGAATTTCGACGTTTATTTACAAAGGCTTTTGATACAGGTTTGTCGGTTTTGTGGTAGCGCTTTATTTAAATATATAAGCGTTGGGTATTTAAAAAAATAGGCTTTTAATAGTCCGGATAGTCCGGACTTTAAAAACTTTTATTAAAGGATTTTTAGCGGACTAATGTGAATAAGTACTCGTACCATTAATATGTACATCTTTTATTTATTTATAAACGTATTGTCGTTTGTTTGTATTACTAGAACTCGGCAACGGCTAAACCGAAATGCTGATTTTGCTTTTAAAACGTTCGTACGGGTTCTAGAAAGGTTTACATATTCGCAGTACTTAGTTTACTTAAATCGGAACCCAATTTAAATAGTAATGTTTGTAGGTAGTCAGTAATAATTGTGACTAATATTGGACGTGAAATACCTCAGTCCACCCGTGACCATGAAGTCTAAAAAGACTAAAATATACTTTTCTACATAAATCACTTTGTCATACCTTTTAATATATTATTAATATGTGTGGTTTGATATTTTTTGCTGACACTACGAAGTTAGCTGCTAGTCCAGTCATTCTCATTTAAAACGCATAGTACATAATCGTCACTTGTATGTAGGAAATTATATGATGTATTTTACAGAGGCTGTTTAGAGGCTGTATAATACTCCGCGGAGAAGTCTCACGTACAAGATCTCCCTAGAGAATTCTGTATCTAATCCAACACTTTGTGTGTGATTATGTAATGTAACACCATGAAGGTTTTGTATTCCCTTTCCTCTTTGTATCAAATGGAGTAGGTTTATACTCAAAACCCATGGGATTTGTGAAAGTAACTACCAACGAAATGAGATTCTGTAAGGCATCAAAATCGGTAATAATAAAATGTAACCACAATTGGGTTTTTGAATATTTTTTTTTTTGTGATTAATGGAAAGATCATATTTAAGTTTATAACAAAACGTTGTTTTGTTATACACTTAAACTTGTTCAAAAGTTATTTAAAAATTAAAATTAATTTTTTTCGAATCCAATACCGCAGACACACCGACCGCACCCAAACTAACCCGAGCGCGTGTGACGTCATAATGTTAGTTTTCACTCATTGCAGAAGGTTTCCCAGGTTGTAACTGGAGACCACAAGTGGAGTGGGGCGCAGTTTAAGACCGCGTATACTGTTATTAAATGGCTATAACATTATGACGTCACAACAATGGTGACCAATTATGGCGCGTTTATAGTCACGTGACTTTTTATTATATTTCATCAATTTTTAATTGTTCATAACTAAATGAAACTATTTTTTCGAGTTTTTTTGCATTAAATATCAATATTATTAATAATATAGTTTTAAAATACATAAAAAAAAAATCAATTTTAATTTTTTATTCAACAACCCAATTAGGATCAATTTAGGAATAATATTTTTTATGACTTCGTATGGGACAATGTAGAAATGGAAAGTCGATTGACTAAGATAGTGTCGGTACAACCGCAAGCTCTTGTGGTGAATGTATGAAACAGTATGTAATTTTTCACTACTTAAGGTTTGCTGGTGTAAAACTCATATTTGAGTTAAGCTCGCCTGTGTACACACGGCTCACACCGAGTTATACATTTCAAGTATAAGCTGATCTCGCATTGTATAGGATTTCCTAACAACGAGAGGTCAG
Organism: Meganola albula; assembly: GCA_936450015.1. Lineage (NCBI taxonomy): Eukaryota > Metazoa > Arthropoda > Insecta > Lepidoptera > Nolidae > Meganola > Meganola albula. The sequence goes on along the minus strand of OW388155.1, from coordinate 686,344 downwards.
TTTATACTGGATTTTATAGTTCTATGTGTACTGTGTGTAATATGTTGCTTTCTATTTAAAAATTGTCTTTGTCACTAAGTATTTTGTGTATTATTAAGAATATTCGTTACCCTATTGTGAACTAACTAACTTGTAATAAGTGTAAAATATTTTGCCACGTGGTAGGTAAAATCACTTTCCCAAAGACTTGTTATGAGATTTTATTTTAATTAGTAGAGCCTACAATAATGATGTACCGTTGCTGCAATAGCGATAGTCCACGATAAAGTTGTACATTGTGTAGGTATATTAATATTGACGGGCCAGTGGCGTGGTCACTAAGATACATGCTTTTCACGTCGCAGGTCGTGGGTTCGATTCCCACCCAAGACAAACATTTGTTTAAATATGTCTGTTTGTCTTGTGTCTGGGTGTAATTATCTATATTTAAGTGTATATTTACAAAAGAAAAGTATTATATGTAGTATATTACCAGTTATCTGGTTTCCAAAGTACAAGCTCTGCTTAGTTTGCGATCAGATGACCGTGTGTGTTAAAGTCCCACTATATTATTATTATTTATTAATAATATTTGATATTGTGCGAGTTGCAAGGGTTGTAGTGATAACTAATACACCGATGAATTGTTATTAATGTTTATTGTATAAAATATAAAGTATCACTAAAATGTTATATGTTAAAATGTTAAATGTTTAATAAATGTATGAATGCACCCGGTCGGAATGATGCCCGTTAATGCACTAAAGTTTGTAACCTACGGAATCGCTGCGTAAGCAGGGTGTTCGGTGGCTTGGACCGAACAGATATATTGACATTCTATTATACTGCTCGCTAACTCAACAAGTATTACTATAACTTATATTATCTGTGCTATTAGCTATAATAATAAAAGGAGGAAGGAAAACTAGGAGAAAACGGCCATAATTCTTCAGCAACAAGTTGTTAGTTTCCATTTTGTTTTCATTGTTTGAGTCACAATGAAGATTTCAATAACTCTCGTGAATACATGTATTATGTATGTATTTACAAAAGAAAAGTATTATATGTAGTATATTACCAGTTATCTGGTTTCCATAGTACAAGCTATGCTTATTTTGGGATCAGATGACCGTGTGTGTTAATGTCCCACTTTATTATTATATTAAATACATCTACGATGAAGGAATTGCTAACAGAGTATTAATACTTTTATTATTTACATGCAATTGTTACTTACTTTTACGTAGGTAGTTTGCTACACACTTCATTATATTAATTAGACACACTTTATTATATAAATAGACGGGCCGGTGGCGTGGTCGGTAAGATACTTGCTTTTCACGCCGCAGGTCGTGGGTTCGATTCCCACCCGAGACAAACATTAATGATGAACATTTGTGTTTGTGTCGAGTCTGGGTGTAAATATCTATTATAAGTATATATTTACAAAAGAAAAGTATTATATGTATAGTATATACCAGTTGTCTGGTTTCCATAACACAAGCTCTGCTTAGCTTGGGACCAGATGACCGTGTGTGTTAATGTTCCAAAAATATTATTAAAAAATATTATTATATTAATTAATTCTTAATACAATTTTTAATGTTAATGCTGTTATTAATATGTTTATTCACTCAATTTTCTTTTGTATTTGATTATGTGTGTCTCGTCTTCGTCAAATAAATATTTTCTTTATTTCGTTTATTTAAAAATGATATTATTATTATTATTATTATTATGGATAGCATTTTCATAAATTTACGCGAATATAAAAACAGCGATAAAATCCATTTTAAAGTAGTTTTATTTTAACGTGTTCAGATATTTTATGCTGACGCTACTTTTGATTGTTCTTTGGTAGTCAGGACGAGTCCAGTCCTTTTTTTAACCGAGGGAAATATTTTACTGGTCCTGTATGGGCGCAGGGCGGGGAGTATATGGAACTCCAAATGGTTACCCGAACTAAAACCCCCCCGGGTGTCCAGCTCTAGACATAGCCACTCAATATTTTGGGATCTTTTCTGCCCTTGGTATCAGAACTGTTTAGTCAAAATTGTCTGAACTCCAAATTTTTTATGGAAATAAACCTATGATTGACAGCGACACGCTTGAAGAAGTTTGGGTTTTGAAACCCAGCCGAGTCCTGAAACACCTAAACTGTCTTGGATCCTGCACTAATTCGACGAAGATAAAAAGAAGGAGTTAGAAAGTTGGATTGCCCAGTCGACTCTGGGTTTTTTTACTTTTTTATATGCACTAGTATAGTATTATATTATCTGTGATATGCAAACAATAAATCACACTAATCGACTACCATAAACTAAATTAAGGAATCGTATGTTTTTTTTTTAATTTATTCACAACATAACTAGCATTACAGGTTGCACAAAATTGTTAGCGTGGCCTTAAATTAACAATATTTATTACACTATCCATAGCAAAGCTCATACAAAGCAATTATATATTATGTACTAGCTGCCCCAGCAAACTTCGTACCGCGTATAACTAATGTAATACGTATGTATTTTTAATGCCACATTATACAAAAATAAAAACGAAAAATTTCGTCCTAAAATTTAAAAAAAATATAATGGTGAACAACCATCACTTAGGGGTATGAAAAATAGATAGTAGCCGATTCTCAGACCTACTGGATATGCATAATTTTTTTTATAAGAATTGTTCAAGCCGTTTCGGAGGAGTATAGTAACTAACATTGTGACATGGAAATTTTATTTAATAGACTAGCTGCCCCAGCGAACTTCGTACCGCGTATTTATTAAAAAAAAATGTTCACTTAGGGGGATGAAAAATGGATGTTGGCCGATTCTCAGACCTACTGAATATGCATAAAAAATTTCATAAGAATCGGTCAAGCCGTTTCGGAGGAGTATGGCAACGAAAACTGTGACACGAGAATTTTATTTATTAGATTTTGCGATAGTGAATTCCAGAAATTACAAATATTAAAAACATTTGTTATACGGTATTACAAGGTGCTTAAGATTCAATTTCGCTTGTTTATATAGTAAAATAAAGATGTTTATGCGACGTCTCTCAGGCTTTTTGTTTGTTGCCAATATTTTCCGAATGTAATGGAACGAAGGTTGTATTAGACTACTCAGTGAATCCATTTTCGTCAAGTATTTGTTTAGAAGGGTATGTTTATTTCAATTTATTGGGTATTTACATAGATAAATAAAGTACCTACTTACCTAGGTAGGTGCAGTGACTAACTGTGAAAGATAGCCGGCAGTAGCTGGATTCAACAAGCCGAAGATTGGGTGAAATAGTGCTTATTGGAATTTTTACGAGAATCACGCAATCTCTCTCTTTCTCTCTCTCGCTCTCGCTCTCTCTATCTTGCTCTGTCTCTCTATGCATTTTGAACAATACCCCTTTAACAATGTTGGTTGGTGGGAACCTGACTGGTTCTCCATTTTCCAGGAGTTGTCAAGGACCTGGGCAACAAATACTCCTACCTACTTCGTAGTCAAGCTAATTCAAAAGGATGAAAAATCGAGTTCTGTTTAGAGTAGACCTCTACGTAACTACTAAAAGGTGACGTTTACGACGGACGGCGACGACAGATGGGATCCAATTTACGAACCTGTTTTAAGCGAATAACGCAGAAATAAACAGCAGTTGGTATAATATTCTGAACAAAACTGGCCAATTTCATGAAGGAAAGTAGATTGTATGCGCTATTATCATACTAGCGGTGATCGTAAAAAAATCCAAGCGGCCAGCCGCTCGGTTAGTCGCACCACTGTTAACCACTATTGTCTATGGTAAACAGTTTTTAATTATTTTTAATTTGGCACTTAACTTGCAAAACTTAGACTCAGTCAGATACTGTGTAATAAAATAGTGTTCAAAATTTAATAAACTCCTATTTTGACCTCTACCTCATCATCACCATCAGTCTATTCTAGTCCACTTATAGGCCTCTCCCAAAGCAGTGAGCACGATTCGCGGCTTTTCTCATCCAGTTCTTGCCGGCCGCTCTGCTGAGATCGTCACTCCATCTTGATTGAGGACGTCCTACGCTACGTTTTATATGTATTACCAGTTATCTGGTTTCCACAGTACAAGCTCTGCTTAGCTTGGAATCAGGTGGCCGTGTGTGTTCCTGTCCCACTATATTAATATTATCACCTAATATTACGAATTCGATCCTTCAGAGAGCCTCCAAGCATTACCCTTTCCATAGCTCGCTGAGCGACTTTGAATTTATGGACCAGTTTTACCGTGAGTGGCTAGGTTTCGGCTCCGTATGTCATATCCGGTATGTCGCATTGATTGGTTGACCTCTACCTACACCTCTGTATTACAGCCGTGAGGTATGTTGCTATTTAACCACCCTAAAGTTATATTTAGGCTCATGGGTGTAATAATATACCTAATGTTTTATTAGCGTGAAACAGAATGATTGATGTAGTTTAGATAACGTTATAACGTAAGCGGATATTTCTCAAGTCATTCATTATTGTCCTACATAGAAAATTGTATTAAAATACCTTACGAGCTATTATTGTATACATATACCAATATAATATCTAAATATATAAAAGAAGAAACTGACTGACAGACTGACATATCAACGCAGAGCCTAAACCACTGGGTCTGGAGACTCCAAATTTGGCACATAGGTTCCTGGGGTCTAGGGGTGTGCACCCCTAAGAAAGGATTTTTCAAAACTCACCCTTTAACGGGGTGAAACGGGGTTCCAAAGTTTGTATGGAGAAACAAGATTAGTGAGATCAATTTCGCGGACGAAGCCGCGGGCGGAAGCTAGTAATTAAATATACAGTGGGACATTAACACACACGGCCATCGGATCCTCAACTAAGCAAAGCTTGTACTATGGAAACCAGATAACTGGCAATATACTACTTGAGGCCTGAAATACATGATTTCCTTATTTAACCCACATACCTTTTATGTAACGTAACTTTCTCTATAGTAGTTTTTATTCTATGTTATGTTAAAAATAAATATATAAATAAAAAATTTAAAAAAGCTGCCATGGCCCGAAAATGAAAATATTGCCTGTATAACTTTCGGACCAAATCAACATCGGTTCGACCATCCTCGGACTGCTCACCGAAAAAGTCCGTTGAATCAATAAAGACCCTTCCGGCAGAATGAACTAGATCATCTGCAAAAAAAAGAAAAAAGAAAAACAAACTTGACTAAGCCAGTTTCTACGACCTTCGCAGGAACATTATACATTGACCCTTTAATTTTTTATAATAACTAGCGGACCCGGCAGACGTCGTTCTGCCCGGTAAAGCAGTGCCATCTACCGGGTCTCAGACCTACCGAATATAACGAATAATAAATAATAGGTATCTAACCCGGTTTTCGGCAATTCTTCACTTTCAAAGTTTTCTTTTTTTTTAATTTTTCTCTGCGTAAGAACCATCCTCGTACTTAAAGGAATATTTTAAAAAAGAATTAGTGAAATCGGTCGAGCCGTTCACGCGTGATGTCGTGACAACGGAAAACGGGTTTCATTTTTATAAATATAGATAAATAATAAAGTTTATTTAACAAAAATGTGTACGTGTACATAAAACATGTTTCTTTAAGTACCAAAAGTAATTTTACACAATTAACCCTCTCATTTCTAGTTTGCTTTTCGTTTAAGTACATGAAACACCAGCATTGTTTTATATTTAAGTTGTAAATAGGTAAATACTTAACATATAACGACGCGACGTTTCAGAAGCTTCTACTCAAACCTTAAAAGGGAAGACGAGAAAACGAAGAAGCTTTTCATATTACTTATAGTGAAATATTCTGACAAGAGTCATAAAATATTACCTATGTACAGTCAGCTTCAATGATTGATGAACATGTATAATGTAAGAATTTAATTTAACGTCATCTTAATACTGACAGATTCTATAAATAATTTTAAAGTGACTGTACATGTTAGGGTAATGACAAAGTCTGCTTGCAAGAAGCACATAAATGCGCGGCTACTTTGCCTGTCGTACACAGAAACAGAAAACTTCTTAACTCAGTAGTACACGCGCATGCCTTACACTATCTTATACCACACACCAACACTCACCACACCATCGTGATCATTAATCATTCCCCTTGCCTTTTTCCCATTTCTATTGGGGTCGGCTAAAAGTCTAACCTGATGCGGACCTACCAGAATTATACAAGCGACTGCCATCGGACCTCGAAACCTGTAGGGAACCAGTACCCGAGATGGTTAGACAAGGTGTCATATTTTATTGGCTTCTGACTATATGTAACGATTGTCATATATGTGTTAAATGACAACTGGGACCGACGGCTTAAAGTGCTCTCCTAGGCACGGAGGGCAGTTCCTCAACCAACTAGACACCGAAACAAATTTTTGTTGCTACACTAACATTGTCCGGGACGGGAATCGACCCGCGACCTCCTGGGCACAGTACAGCCCAATCGGCCGGCTTACACGGCTCGACTGCCGAGGTCTTCAATTCACCTCTGCCTACACCTTCGGGTAATACAGGCGTAACCATGGAAGAACATACGCAACCACGACCGGTGCAACCCGTGTTGAAACGTAAAGCCAAGTTAAAGGTGAGCGTGTTATTTGCCCGTTGTGATAAATATAAATATTAATAATACAACGTGGAAGTTTAAAAATTTATATACTTGTTACAGACTTGACTTTATAATAAATATAATCTTAAGTACTTACATACAAACAGACATGTTCATCACACAAATGTCTGTCCCGGACAGGAATAGAATCCACGATCTGCTATTGGGAGGTACGATGGAATTCATAAAAGCCTGTTTTATTAATCTGGCTTTATTAAATTCATTAAAGAAATATATATTTACAAATTATTTTGATATATTGTGTATAAAGTATATATCAATAATTATATCATAGTTAAATTTGTTTTAAGTATCTCAAGTTAGTAGTTTTGTAGAGAATTTAATGAATACGTAAAGGTGATTTTTCTATAAATAACTATTGTTTTGACGTGATAACGTCTTTAAAATCGTTTTAGTCGGGTGACATGTTCAGAAACTTGTGTCACACCAAAACCTCACGAGCGCGATCGCAGGTATAACGAGAGAGAGACGGACCGATCTCCCGTCTCATCTCGAGCGCTGCCAGTCATTCCGTGAAACTTGTCACGCGGAATCCTCACGAGCGGAGGCTGGCATAGCGTTCGAGTGAGTGGGCCGATCTTCCGTCTCTCTCACTTATATCACCAATAAGACGTTATCACGTAAACACCTCGATCGTAAACCTACTTTACAAACAACCAATTTTTTTTTTCTTAATACATAGAGATTACAATCTTAGTAAACATAGGCAGGTTTGTCTTTTAGCAACTTTGGCGCCTGACGTCACACTGTGGGAATATGGACATTGCTGAAAATCAGCGCTGTAGGTCACCTCTTGTACGTACTCCCAGCGTTTACTGAGCAATTCCATTTCACACTGATGGGTCACACTTACTCTTTGTCTTTATTATGATTACTAGCGGAACCCGCACACATCGTTCTGCCCTATAAAGCAGTGCCACCTACCGAAAATAGATTACGACCGATTCTCAGAATATAGATATAAGTTTTCATAATAATCGGCCAAGCCGTTTCGGTGAATTTTGTTTTTTTAAATTTTTTCTTCTTTGAAACATCCTCGTTCTTCAAGGAGTATTCTAATAAAATAATTTGCGAAATTCGTACAGTCGTTACCGAGACTGCGCTCACCAACACATTTAGCGATTCATTTTTATTATATAGATTTTTCTCTTTTAGCTGTTTTCATTTATTTATTTTTGTCATGATTTTTTGATTCTGTGTTTTGGTCAAATAAATGTTTTTCTTTCTTTCTGTCTTTTATAAGTGGTGTGAAAAGCAAGTATCTTACCAAAGTCTACCGTTCGTCATATTATGTTATGTTTAAGACGTAGGATCATTAAGAACCGTTTCATCTTACATTCTTCCATCTTATCACCATTCTCTTCTGAAAGAATAAAATTATTGTCTTCTCAGAATCAAATAAGCTATGAAGAGGAAACTCGTGTATTTTTTGTCGTATACGTGGTAATAATACAAAGAGGTAGGAAATAAGTACCGTTATTGGAGGACCGAATTTTTCGCGTCACTACATCTTATACAGCAACAGATGTCGAGAACAAATAAGTCAATATCAACATAAAATATGAGATGACATAAAATGTAGGTACTAAAGAAATAGTTGGAATTTATTTCTAGTTTTATTTTACTACAAGTTAAGTGGTAATGTTTGAAAAGGAAAAAGGGCACTATGAACTATTCTACAATAAACTTCCAAAAACTATTAAGGAAATGACATCTAAAATGTAAAATAAACTGCGATAAAATCCTTTAAAAAGTAGTTTTATTTCTATATATTCGGAACATTCTTTGAGTGAATGAAAAGAGTTCTCGACGCAAAACCTTTTAAAAACTACTCATCCGTAGTTCGAATACGAGTAAATAGTTTTAATCAGCCTTTAGATGTCATTTCCTTAATAGTTTTTGGAAGTTTATTGTAGAATAGTTATGTTCATAGTGCCCTTTTTCCTTTTCAAACATTACCACTTAACTTGTAGTAATTTTAAATCCCGACGTTTCAAAGTCTTTTCAGACTTCATGTTCACGGGTTGACTGATGTATTTGACGTCAAAAAATATTAATAACAATTATTACTGACTACCTACAAACATTATTATATAAGTTGCGTTCCGATTTAAACATACTGAGCTCACGGTGTCTTGAATTCTGAGTTGATTTTGCTTGGATTTTGGTACAAGTAAATTAAGCACTGGGTCCCAAGCTGGTGGTATATTCCAACCATTTTCTCTGTTAAAATACGTATCTAAAATCTAAAATAAACCGCGATAAAATCCGTTAAAAAGTAGTTTTATTTCAATATTCGCTAAGACCATACTATATTAAAATAATTATAAAATCTACATTATGTAAGAAAGCGTATTATAAAATTTTAGACTATGTAACGGATAAAAACGCTTGGAATTAAGTCGCTCTAATTCAACACACTAAACAAACAAAATGTAATAGATATAAGCGCTTCATTTAAAAAATAAAAAGGCCTACTGAGTTTTTTTGGCAGTGTTTCTCATTAGTTGCCAGTCATTCACAAAAGAAACTGGACTATTTTTACGTAACCTCGCGTCTCAAAAAAAATAAAGCATAATTTCATTTCATGATTTTTCATGGTACTTATTGGAATAAAGAGTAATCTATGTTAATCCAGACCATAATCTAACTATGTCCTAATTTGGTCCAATTTCAAATAAAACTACTTTATAACGGATTTTATCGCGTTATATTTTAGATTTTAGATCTCGACGTTTCAAATTCTTTCCAGCTTTATGGTCACGGGTGGACAGGTTTCAAAGTCTGAAAAGACTTACACTTACTTATTCTTTTAATTCTAGCAAACGAAACATTTGTTGTGTTTGTAAAACAATACTACTAGACATCTAAAACATCTGAAACTGTAAGAAACCGCGAAGCTGATTCTCATTCCCCGTAAGTACGCACTTACGCTGGGATTAAGTAACAGATATTAATTCTAAGCGCGCCTCAGTTTGCATTTAGATTCTATTGAGATAATCTAGTGGATTTGCAATCAGAGTGGCATGGAATTGTATTATTAGGTTAAGTTTATATAGCTCTTAGGTACCTCTAGAAGATGTAAAACCTCTTCTGCGTCTTTAAAAATTACTGAATTAAACGACGCATAATAATTATAAGTTCGTAGGGCGGCTTGTGGTGAGTTTGCCTTTACTGGCTGGCTGAAATGAACTCTGACGGGGGACAGATCTCCCACCTCTTGCTTGCCTTCATTGGCCGACTTGAGTGGTCGTGAGAGCAGAGATGCTCGAAGGAGTCCCGTAAGTGGCTAGTGGGCACGTGAGGCTGGACCGTTATGGAGCTAATGATTGGGCAGAGTGCGGTGAGACACCGCTCCACTCCTCTAGCCCCTCAGAATATGTTGGCTAATTGGGTGAGTCACCTGCCATTTTACTCCTGTTATTTGCATTGGTCAGGCAGGAACCATAGTCTTTCCATAGTCCCAGTTACCAAATCCATCAGCTCTCACCACCATAATCCGATTCTAGTCCCTATACCGGGGATTGCCCTTAGCTTTGCGATTATTAGAATTTTATGTAAATTCCATGGTTGACCAAGCACTGTTTGAGGTAATTCAAAAGTGATTTAAGTATAGCACAACGTATCAAAATAGCACAGAACATAAAGAATACTGAACCAACAGCTTTGTTTGTATTAGAACATAAATAGAAAGTAAAATTTCAGTTGTGGTGGAAAACCGGTTTCCTATTGTTTGTGTCGACCCTTCAGTTTTGTTTTGACGTTTTGAATTACAGATTCACATTGTTTTCGTTGTAGAATTTAATAAATTGTTTTTACCAACGAGAATTTTATTTAAAAAACTTTTAATTGATTCCTGTGGCTTGAATTTGTTTTGTAACAATGATCAATATTATAAAGAACAATGAACATGTTTGAACATCACATCAACGCCGAATTAAATAACATATTGATTGGTGGTGCTAATTAAAAACTAAATACTACGCCCCTTAATTGAAAAAACCATAAAAGCCTCTAATGTTAAAATGTAGGTATTTTGTCTCTTTCTCACTAATGTGAATGTCAAGATGAAAGATAAAGACAAACGAGTTGTAAACCTATTTGAACTATTATAAGATTAAGAGACGTTTATGAATGAGAGGCATGGCATGATATAGGTAGCAGAAAAAAAAGAAAAAATTAAATCCAATCAATTCATTATGGTAAAAATTGGAAGGCGCTAGATTTATTATCTATTTCAACACAAATTATATATTGCAGGTCTTTTACAAGAAAGAAGATGCAACATAAACTCATTTATTTTTTGCCAAGGAGTTGCCAATATAAGTTAACACTCAAGCGATTTATTCTAAAGTTTACTGTAAATACTTAAAACAAGTAAATAAAAATATCTTAAAAATATATTTTACTAAAATATGCCCCACGAAGGCAATACGTATCTACTCAATCTATTTATGCTGAAGCAAGAGACCGGCTGATGGTTGACACACGATTCTAAACCATTTGTAGCTTCACCTGGTTGCAATTTGTATGATTGTGTGTCGTTACATCACGCTACTTTCTTAAGATATTATATGAAATTATGATAGCCAAAATTTGGCTTGATTTTTAGAATAGAATAGAATAGAATAGAAATTTTATTTGCTTGAATGTAGGTTAATAATACAGGTGTAACAAATATTGGTCCCATAAACATTCTACCAAAATGGCCTGCAAAATATTATAAATTTATAACACTATTATTACCCTAGAGGTTTTATAATTTGCATAAAAGAAAAAAAAAAAAAAATCTAAGTAAAAACATAAAACGAAATTAATTAAAATATATTAAAAGATGCCTAACTATAAATATTTAAAATAATTAAAATAAAAAAACCTATACAGAAACTATACAAGAAATATATAAAACAGTAACTAATAAAATCTTAAAAAGAATTGTCATGGAGATATTCAGAAACACTATAATAACAGTTTTGAATTAGCATTCTCATAAGGTTAGTTTTGATAGTTCTCAAAAGCTGCTCTTTAATGGTTTGAGGTAGTTTATTATATAGGAGAGGTGCCATATACATACATAACATTATTTTTTATGGACTGCTGTTTTTTATGGACCTGTGCATAATTTGTCTAAATATTGTCTTCTTAAATTTGTGGTTCTAGTTCTCGTATCTTTTAATGTCGGGAATAAATGGCTGTTTGTACAAAGACAGCTAGTTCTAGTAAATAGAGACATGGACATTTTATTTGTTTGTTCAAATTCTTGTTCTTGAACGAACCAATGAAAATTAGCTTGTGGTCGTATAAATTTTAATGTAATGGTATACCTACATATGGCGAGCGTGATTGCCCGACGGTATTCACCGCTGCTATCATCAAATGTCAAGCCAGAGACAAATGGCAGTTGCTAAACCGCAAATTGGGTGTGGGACATATTAATGACCACCTGCCATGCTACGCTATCCCGACTACAACTCAATGTCAAGTTAAAGAAATAGCCCTAATTCGTGCTCTAACTTCTGACATCAAAATGTATGGTCAGTGTTAGTATCACAACTCGACACATCATTTATAGCACGGTAGGAAAATTGCGAGTTTTCTAGTGGAATAAGAGGAAAGAAAATTTTAATGTTACCTGTTTGTGTCGAATAAGACACAAACAGGACACATACAATCAAATAGGAAAACATGTAAAAAGAATAATATTGGCGTGCTTTAGGAGAGACCTATGTCCAGCGGTGGACTAGAATAATAATAATATAATATAATAATAATATATAGTGGGACATTAACACACACGGTCATCTGATCCCAAACTAAGCAGAGCTTGTACTATGGAAACCAGATAACTGGTAATATACTACATAAAATACTTTTTTTTGTAAATACTTACTTAAATATAGATAATTACACCCTAGACACAAGACAAACAGACATATTTAAACAAATATTTGTCTCGGGTGGGAATCGAACCCACGACCTGCGGCGTGAAAAGCAAGTATCTTACCGACCACGCCACCGGCCCGTCGAAATAGAATAGGCTGATGATGATGATAGTAATATATTAGTGGAAATAACACACGTACCCGTCAACGCGGGCGGAAAACTAGTAAATTATACAAAACAGCTGTAACGTTTGACATAATACCTTATTAAACTCAATCTTCACCGTCACTCCACAATATTGTTCTCATGAGTAATAAATATTTATACCGAAAACTTCCTAGTGCCTCCCCGATTTGCCTCATAAATATTTATAGCTCTCCAATGGCTTCTTATACCCTGATTAAAATAAATGTAGGTAATGTAGGTTATGAGTGGTAAAGCTCTGTTCTCTAAACAGCCCGATGTAGGTACCTCTATAACGAGGTTATTAAAACCTACCATCATTTCCTCGTTTCCCTTCGTTTCTATTTTTTGATATAAAAAATAGATAAGCAGTCTTGATTCAACTTTCAACAAAACCATACTCGGGATCTCGTGTATTGGAGCTGCATAAAATTGGCTTGAAGTTACCTTACTCACACCTAGGAATACAACCAACAGTTATTATACTGCGTGTGTTTTATGGGAGTACTTTTGCAGTCATGTTGCCCACAGAGGGGAGAAATTAGCCTGAATTGTAAAAGACTTGCCACAAAATGAATCAGTTTTTAGTTTAGCCACGTTGAAATGTATTACTATATTTCTTGCGCTTGACTACACCGTTTCAGATGATATGATCTAACCTGCCATTACGACTTACTGTGCATGAGAAGGCCAAGGAGAAGCATGGTCCTTAGTATGGTGTGGTCCTTAGTGGAAAATATAAACGGGCAACTACTCCAACCCGCTCTCTCATTATGATGTCACCAAAAATCGCAACGGAAGCTTGGCGGAGCGAGTTTGCCGGTGGGTGGTCACTAACCAAGGCCAAAGTCTACCACCAGTTTATTCATCACCTGATTTGCACTACCTAGGAACCACGTAAGTAAATATTTTCGCTTTATCAATACCTACGCCTTCGATTTTAGCGAATTATTCTTTCTCAAAAACTTTGAAATGTAAGACCTTATAAGTTTGTTCGTGTAATATTATATACCGAACTAACTGGTCCGACTTCAATTATTTATAGATTTCAGGGCCCCGATTCTGACGTTTGAAGAGCTTGCTCTTTAAGAGTTGACACCTTCAAATACCTTGGACATCTGGTGACCTCTGACCTAAAGGACGATACAGACATAGAGCGGGAACGTAGGGCGTTGTCTGTCAGGGCGAACATGATAGCTCGCAGGTTTGCACGATGCTCGAACGTAGTTAAAAACACACTTTTCAGAGCGTATTGCACTTGTTTTTACACGACCGCCCTGTGGGCTAACTATACTCAAAGACAGAACAATGCCCTACGTGTCCAATATAACAATGCCTACAGGGTGTTGTTGGGGCTGCCTCGGCACTGTAGTGCGTCGGGGATGTTCGCCGAATCCCGCATTGACTGCTTCTATGCGACGATGCGGAATCGGTGCACATCCTTGGTGCGCAGGGTCCGTGCCAGCTCTAACAGCATTCTGAGGATGTTGGCTGAGAGGTTTGACTGCCACTATATTAATCATTGTTGCATGCTTAATGTAGTGACAATAACAAAATAACGAAATAATCATAAACAATAATTATCTAGTCACTGTAATATTTATATTTTGTTTAAATTAAATTATAATAAATTAATAATAATAATTAAATTTTAACATTTATTAACTGTAATAATAATTGAATTATTCTTTAAATAATATATGATTATTTCTAATTTGAATTTATTGATCTTGTTGTGTTTTATTATTTTAGTGACATTGTATTTTATTGCATTTTATGATCCAATTAGTTGATCGAAATAAATGATTTATTATTATTATTATTATTTAGACATTTGTCGAGGCTCAGAGGACTAGTTCACGTAATTGAATAAATTCAGTTGCAGTGCAGTTGCAGATAAGTTTCGATCAAAACAGCCCTTTTCGTATTCTCGTAATTTTGACAACCGCTGTCAGATACGCTTGCGTCAAGTTGGCGTCACGTGAGCGTTTTAGGGTATAAGTAATTTATATGACAATTACAAGAATACCATTTTGCACTAAGACGCTAACTTAACTGCAACGTGATTGCAACTTGATCGGAGTGTCAAGTAATTACGTGAATTAGCCTACTGGTCGCTGTTTGTTTATATGTATAATGCCTTTTCTGGTTACTTATAAACTTATAATTATATTCATAAACGACTTGCAAGCTTAAACTAGCTAAAATAGATTTTTAATTCGCATGTCCCTTATTTGTCATCTAAAAGAAAAGAAAAAGCCAAAAAAAGAAATAAAAGTGAAGAAGAAATAAATTCCATTTTGACTATACAGGCTTATATACCACGTGGATGTTCATGATTTTGATTACAGATAACTTTCCCAAAGATAAGAGACGACAATCTATGCCAAGGCTAGGCGGCGCATCATTTCGATCCTCCCTACTCCACAGTCCATTATTCTCTACTCTGCGGATTTTTATTATACAGCAATAAATTAGCTATGTAATATGTATTGAGTCACGCAGTGGTCTAAAAAATCTGCTCCAAAAAAGTTTCTTTGGGAAAGTAGTTTGCGATCATGAACTACTACATGGTCCAGTATTTAACATTAATTACTAGTTAGCTTTATTTTTGGGACTGAACCCGCCACCGCAATCCTGCAACTGCTACTGCTGCAAGCCATGATCAACAGCGGCGCCGTGAAGAGACTCGGGATGTGAACCCAGCTAAGTCCCGGGACACCTAAACTGTCTTGGATCCCGCACGAATTTTATCAGAAAGATATTACCTGTTAGAAAGTTAGATTGACCACTTCCCTCCACGCAAAGCGGGAGATAGCATAGAGGATAAAAAGAGGTTCAATTGCCTTATTAAAATAGACTAACAGCCTGGCCACGGGACACAACGTCAACAAGTCGCACTACCTGACGTCGTGTGCTGTGGTGACAGCGTAAGAAACACGAGCAATGTGATCTAAGGGGACCTTTATAGCAGTGGCCAAGAGTGCATACAAGCCGATTCCAATCAGCTTCCCTTTTTATCCTGAATAGGCCTGCGCTTGACTACAACTTGCCTGATGTTAGGCAATGATGTAGTTTACGATGGGATGCACCTGCCCACGATAACGATATTCGCGGTTACGAATGAATCTCGGTGAGAAGGTGGCAGTGGAATGATGCTCCTTGTGGTTAGAAACTATAAAGGAGCAAAAATTTTGACCCACCCTCCTAAATGGTGTCACCAGACATCGCACCGGAACACGGCAAGGCCACTTGGCGGTGCGGATTTGTCTGGTGGGTGGTCACTAACCACGACCGAAGCCTACCACCAGTTAATTACAAGTAAACTTAATTACCAGTTGATTGTTGATTGTTCCCTTTTGGAATTAATTAATATCGTTTCCTTCATTAAAATTAAGAGCCTAAGAGTTTTAAAAAACATCAAAAATAAGTATCTATAATATGAAGGTAGTGGTCACCATAGAAAAATCGGTGACGGTATTGAAGAGATATCATTTTCTTATGTAAGAATTTTTTAGCTCCGGCTTCCCTTTTTCAGATTTCCACCCTTGACCACTGGTGTGTAGTGGCCTCGTGACCGCGACGTAATTGTGTAAACAAACTACTAGAAAATATACCCTATATTAATTTTTATACAACTCAATAAAACTTATATTGACAAGCTGTCAATTATAATAACAATCGGGACAATAATGTTTGGTGAATCGCTTTTGTAGTTGAGTGGTATTCGTTGATAGTTTTTGTAGATTTATTTGTTTACTAGTGGCCCGCCCCGGCTTCGCTTGGGTAGATATCGGTTTATGACAAAATTTTTAATCATCATAAATTTTATCACACTCTTGGCAGACTTTCCATGCTTAGAACACTCGATCAAATCTGCTTCGGCAAAACCAATAATAAAAACCTTTAGTTTAATAGTTATGGTGCCGCAATCTATATTATGTACTAATATTATAAAGCTGAAGAGTTTGTTTGTTTAAACGCGCTAATCTCAGAAACTACGGGTTCGATTTGAAAAATTCTTGCACTGTTAGATAGCCCTTTTGTTGAGGAAGGCTATAAGCTACTTTTTATCCCACAGCTGGGCAAGATATGTAGTTCACGCGGGCGTAGCCGCAGCGGTAAGCTAGTAACCTAGATAAATGTTAGGTATCTACTCAAGTAACGGTCCCGGTTGTGACACATGTGAGTCTCCTGTCTGTCTGCCAAAAACTACTGAAGCTATTTGGATGAAATTTGGTATGGAGATAATGTGAGACCCAAGAAAGGCCATAGGATATTTTTTATCCAACTGCGCAAAAAGAGGTTGATCGTTTAGCGCGATAACTGACATACGTGCGGGCTGAGTTGCGGTCGGAAAGCTAGTACCAAAATTAAGTTACGAAATATTAGCATGATATTTAAAACTTGGCCCTTTGTAAAGGTCTCACGTACTAGTCTTAAATTATAAATCGTAATCGTAACAAAAGTAATTAAAACTAAAGGCAAACGTGTGCCCCCAATAAAATAATAATGGCCGAAGTTAATAGCAGTTGCTACCTACTGTATGCCTGATAATACAATAAGTATTTTATGCACAGTATTGGAAAACATCTTGAGATAACTGGGATATCTTAGAACATTTGAGGGTATGTGACATTTACCAACGCACTCAGCCAGGCGTGGATTTCGGCCTAAGCCTTCTCGTCTAATGCATTAATTGAAGCGACTACTGCTTCGACTTTCATTGTGCGAACTGACAAATATAAGCTATAATCTAGTGGTCTTCAAGTCGAGAGTTAATCGGTATTTACTGGGTAAGCGCGTTTCATCGTAGACTGCATCATTGCTTCACATCAGGCAAGTTGCGGTCAAGCGCATGCTATAAGTTTAAAAAACTAAAAAATTGAACCTATGCCCTTATACTTCATAGGCGAGGCTACCGCTGCGCCTTTCAGCACCACAATGAACCTGTTAATAAATCTAATATATCCGCATAGATAGCAATGGTAGGCAGCGTCATCACGTGTGTAACAGACATTAGTGTATATCTCTGTTTGCCAGCAGCACGGCTGTGTATTTATGACGTCATTAAACCATTCTCACGCAGTGGGCAATGTTTTGATTATTTAGTATGTGATAGTATTATATTATCTGTGGTATGTGTAAATGTTTTGGTGTTACTGCCTAAGTTTTTTATTCTGCAATAGGTTTGCGCTTGACTACAACTTGCCTGATGTAAAGCAAGATGTAGTCTTCGATGGGACGCTCCCGCCTAATATACCGATTCACACGTGATTCCAAAAGATGTGCGGTGAGAAGGTGGCAGTGGAATAAGGCTCCATGTGGTTAGAAACCATAATGAAGCAAAAATTTCAACCCACCCTATTAAATGGTGTCACCAGACATCGCACCGAAACACGGCAAGACCGCTTGGCAGTGCGGCTATAAAAAATAATTGATATAGTGGGACATTAACACACACGGTCATCTGATCCCAAACTAAGCAGAACTTGTACAATGGAAACCAGATAACTGGTACACTATAATTTAATAATAATAATTTTCTTTTGTAAATATATACTTAAATATAGATAATTACACCCAGACACAAGACAAACAGACATATTTAAACAAATGTTCAATACGTGATAGGGGCAAGCTTATTGCCGTCCGTCACAATTACAAACTTCGAGCTGCAAACGAAGATTCTTTAACTATATTGGAAGTTTTTTTACTCGACCCGGGAATGGAACTAGGGAAGTCATAGTTAATAAGCAAACATGATTACTACTGCGTCAGTTACATATTTTGAAACTAATAAACTTACGTATACTTAGTAAGTAAAATAAGTAAGTAATGCCTTGGCGGCGTAGTATTTCTTTACGTTAGGTCTGGGATCCATTGAACTTAATATGAGGAGAGTTGGCACTGTAGGAATGTTAGGTTTTACTATACGAGTTAGGTAAGTTGATTTCTGTCAATCTAGGTATCTAGTTTAGGTAGGGTTTAAAACTATGACAACCAGCCTACGCGAGTAGTTGGGGTCGTCACAATATCACCCCTCTTTTTCGTTGGCGGTAAACAAATCGAACAAATATACCTACCTAAATATTCTAGCTACATAATACAGATTAATGTTATCTGAAATATCTGAGACAGAATTAGTGGTAGGTTTTCTTATTGGATCCAATTATTTTCCCATCATTACATCTAGATGGATTGTCAATAGAACTTCTGTTTGATGTAACGTGAGCAGATTAGATTAGTTATTGGCTTCTAAAACTATGTTTACACAGAGTAGTATTTTCTTAAATTTACGCGAATATCACACATTGAAATGAAACTATTTTATATAACATACCAATCTAAAATGAACCGCGATAAAATCCGTTATAAAGCAGTCTTCCTTACTAATATTATAAATGCGAAAGTAACTCGTGTGAGTCTGTCTGTGTCGCTTTCACGCCTAAACTACTGAACCGATTTGGATGAAATTGGGTATGGAGGTAGTTTGAGACCCGAGAAAGGACATAGGATAGTTTTTATCCGACTGTGCAAAAAGAAGGTAATGTTTTAGCGCGATAACCGACATACACGTGGGCGAAGCCGCTGTCGGAAAGCTAGTTAGCCATCACGCGTGAACGGCTGGACCGATTTCGCTAATTATTTTTAAGAATTTTCTTTGAAGTACGAGGATTGTTTTTACCCAGAGAAAAATAAAAAAAACACAATACTCCGAAATGGCTTGACCGGTTTTTATGGAGTCATATCTATATTCGATAGGTCTGAGAATCGGTCGTTATCTATTTTTTGACCCGGTAGATGGCACTGCTTTACCGGGCAAGACGACTTCTGCGGGGTCCGCTAGTTTTATTTAAATATTAATATGTTGTGTTAACATGTTTAAATAAAACCTTGAATAATTTCAAGGGTGAATCTTAAAAGATACAGTGGTACTTTTGAAATTGGTTTGATTTCTGAGCTGAGCGCAAGTTTATTTTTTAAAGCAATTTTTCTTGTCACTAAATATCCATAGTGTAGTTTTTAAAACCATAGATTTAGTGTATTTAAAAACAGATCTTCGTATGTTTCATAGTTTCAGACTTTCCCATACTGACCGATCTAAATGGGACAGCATGTATAATATAATTTCTATAAGTGTATAATATAATCTGTCTAAGCTTGCAGGAGATATTATCACCGACAGCATTGGGGTAAACGAGTTCTTGAGTGGAGACCACGTATTGGCAAACGTAGCGTAGGACGACCTCAGACTAGGTGGAGTGAAGATGTTTGCAAGGTGGCTGGTAACAGCTGGATGAGAGTAGCCGCGGATCGTGCTTATTGCGTGCTTTAGGAGAGGCCTATGTCTAGGATAGGCTGATGATGATGTATGTGCGAAAACACAAGTATACTGTTTATTCCCTTCACTCTCTTGGTCCGTTGGGATAGATTGACCGACACGAACGATGAAAGATGAGGTATAGAACCAACGAATTAACGTGCTCTCCGAATTACGGGGATTTCACACTACTTCTTGATCCCGAACTAGTGTTGACAAATGAAAAATAAAGAACCTACTCAAATATAATTTGGGAAGCATTATTTGAAACAGCTTTGAAAAATCTGTTCTCTCATATTGAAATAAAACAATACAATACAATCTGTTCTCTGTCTTTGAGTAAGTAATCCGTAAACATACATTATACTAGAAGAGCAAAAGTTGTTAAATGTGCAGTTTAGCGTTGTTGGGGTAGCGATATATACTTAGATATATACTATCTACCGATAGTATCGTGATCTTGAAAATCAGTTACTCTAATATCAATACTATTGCTAGAGAGCATACCGAGATATCACTGGAATGATGTAGTGAAGGCAGATCTAAGGGAGTTTCAAGCCAGCATTGCTGAGAAGATGCCAAAGATCGTGGAAAGTGGCGAAATCTGTTATCGGAGGCCAATACATATTTTGGGTCGTTGAGCCAACGGAGTAAGTGGTACTATTTAACTGAGAACAAGGTGTCTCCTATACCTTAATCTGACGTGCTGGAATAAATCCCATAATCCTCTTCCACTCCCTTACCTTAAAGATTCTAACGAATTAAGAATATCTTATTCTTTAAAAGCCGAATTAATTCCTTCCATTCCTGTTTAAAAAGGTACGGATGATCCACGTAAAAAGTTCATCACTTAGGCCCTTCGTATCTTATCTTTCAGTAACCTTGGACGGAAACAAATGGTTTTATTAATGCGAACCTTCACCAATTTATTTGACAAATGGATCTGTATATCTTCGGTAGACAGATGGGGCTGCACCTCCATATCTATTAATAATAATCGAAAAACTTTGAGTTGTAATAAATGATGAAAGGTGAAACTCTCTGAAAGTTTCTTTCGATGATATAGGTACTTATATACATAAAAATCAGCGTCTAGGGTACGCGAAGCACTATTTTCCGAATCCATCATTATTTTTCTTGGCGAGGTTATAAAAGTATTCAATTTCGAATCTTAGACAGACTTCACTTTTTTAATATTCCTTAATCTATACTTGCAACTGACTGATATTTTTTTCCTAGCCTATACTGTCCATTGCTGAGCAAAGGTCTCCATCTTGTCCGGTCTCCCTCTACCTCTGGCCATTCAATATCGAATGCATACAGATCATCCCGCCATCTTTTTCTCGGTCTGCCTCGGCGACGACTACCGTCTTGCGGCACTCAGTGTGTGGCTATTCGGGCCCATCTCTCTGACTCCATTCGATTCAAATGGCCAGCCCACCCTCACTTTAACTGGGCTTTCTTGTGGCCCACATCCTTAAGGCCAGTTTTTTGACTAATTTCGACATTGGGGACTAATTAAATTAGATTCTATGTTTATTATGTTCGGCTTTTGCAGCAAAATGCCATAATTCTGGCAGTGTTAGTAAGTGCAAAATTATAGTTATGAACGGAGATGTTTTCTGAGAGTTTTCAGTTTCTCTGTGGTTGGTAAAACATGAGCAATGTATAGTTTAATAAATTAACATATTATATTAATAATTGCAGGGAAGAGAAAGAAAACGCATTTGAAAGAAGTAGGAAGAGAAATTGGGGGGACGGGACGTCACGGAGAGAGCGGTGCTGGCTGAGGCAGCAGAAAAAGGTATCGTCCACTTCTCCTTTGCCCATGCTGCGTTTGCATGAACAGCTAAGTTAGAATTAATACCAATTTTGACGATCCGTCGATGAGATGTAACCACTTTGCCGCCTGAAGGCAAAAGTGACGCCAAAATGGGGGCCCGTTTGACGTTCTACCAAAGTTATACTGACAGTTCACTCTTGTCTATGTAGGCGATACGCAAGTTAAACGGTCTATAGCAGAGACTATAGAATGCAACTTACAAAGCTAGTATTATATAAACGTAGGCTCGCTTTGTTCTAGTGTCGGCCAAGAGCACCGTCTCGCCTTGTTGCTCGGTATGTGTGATCAAGGTAATAGTGCAGAATTTTAACTATCTATTATTAAATTAACTGTAAATTATCTTTATGGTTGTGATTTCTGAATACCTTTCATATGCGTTGGAGAAACAATCATGTGAAGTTGTTCAACAGCTAGTTTAAGATTATGATTGTAAACAAAGGCAGACAACAGCCGGTACACACGAATACAGCGCTCATACAAATCGCGCAGAATATGGCAGCCCAATAATAAGTTTCGCTTTTACCGCGTATAGTGTTCCATTTTCGGTAAAAGCGAAACAAACAGAGTAATAAAAAATAGAGAGGTGTGTAAATTTACAAGCATATTGTATTAAAACTGTTTTTTTTTTAAATGTATTCTATGTATAGGTATATTTTATGACGATCAATCAACTAGTAATTATGCTTACTGGTAATTAACTGGTGGTAGGCTTCGGCCGTGGTGATCACCCATCAGGCAAAGCTGCACCGCCAAGCGGTCTTGCCGTGTTCCGGTGCAATGTCTGGTGACACCATTTAGGAGGGTGGGTTGGAATTTTTGCTCCATTTTGGTTTCCACCAAATGGAGCGTCATTCCACTACCACCTCCTCACTGAAAATCATTCGTAATCACGAGTGAATCGGTTATATAACGGGCGCGTTCTATCGTGGACTATATCGTTGCTTAACATCAGGCAAGTTGTCCAGCAGTGGACTAAAATATGCTGATGATGATGTAATATCAATTATTTCCATTATTTGACGTAATTTATCAGAAACGTGAGACATCTGTGAATTCGCATTATATTTGTCTGAGACCGAATCTATAAATTGTTTGAAAGGCAACACGTGTTCAGAAGTGGTTCAAGCTAAAAGTTCAGCAATACGTAAATCACTTGAAGTTGAAACCCATAATTTCCACTGACGTAAGGGATCAGAAAACAGAAAATTTGTTATAACAATTGATTGATTTCATGATATAAATCCATAGTTATAATAAATTTAATCCAATAGCATAGCATATGAATTAAAAAGTATCTTAAAAATTAAAAAAACATATTATTCATATACAAACTAGTTTTATTCAATTCAACCCTTTTTTAGTGTTCCACTGCTGGGCACACCTCAGTTCACCGAAGCGGCTTCAGGAGGCCGCCAGAAACGACGCGCCGGCTCAATCACACAAAAAAAGGCGCACAGTGTTATGAGACGCCGAGTTGCGGAAAATTAACCCGCTCCAAACTAACTAACTATATTACTTGTAGTATATTTAATTTTCACAAAAAAAATAATGGAAAAATATAAATAAGTATAATGTCGTTAGGTATGGTTGGAATGTATTTCAAATTGTTATTACGATTTTATTTTATTTTTAATTGTATTTAATTTAATAATAACTTTGAATATAATCTATAATTATTAGTAAATTTGCACGCCTGTTGGTAGAATATAGCTAGCTATTAATATTATACTTTTTGAACCTATGTACTCATATTAATGCAAATAAACGATTCTTATTCTCATTCTAATTCTATCTTTCTCTGTGTAAATCACTGTCTGTGATAAAAACGGCTGGCACGAACTTTGAATAGAGTGATCGTCATCTGAATTCTTTTTACTTTTGTTAAGTTTCCCTCAGAATGTAGGCTCAGCTTTGAGTTCAGTGAACAGCTGTGGGGGATTACTGCTAACTATATACGAGTAGGTACTTACCGGAACTTACCGGAAAGTGTGGGTAGGTGAATAGTCTCTTTGTTATATTGTTATAGCTGAAAAGAACATGAAACATGTCAAACAGAAAGTATAGGATACTGTCGAAGTGAAACACACAAGGGCAGCTCAGTTATGGCGGTAGCTAAATAAAACTGCACACGTATTTAGTTTTAGCGGACTGTATATAGGAACAATTGCTATAAAATATGAACTTAGATTAAGAACGTGTTTCCTGTGCAGTAGTTAAAAAGTGACTGGGACACACCTAATTAGACTCCATCGCCCACCACGAGCCAGTAAATAAAACATTGTCTATGGTTTGCTTGGGAGCTAATACATCTCACGGAATACACGCAGTGTAAGTACCTAATTACTTTTAGGTGTATTGTGTGTTAAAAGTAGTCAGTACCGATACTTCGGCAACGCTTCTGTTGGCAACATTGGATGACGTAGGTGGCGCGAGAGTAGCGACTGCCAATATGACGAGCGAGATCTACTAACACTTACTCATTCATTCAGAACTTATGGCTTCTTGAAGGCATTCTTTGCAAAAAGCGCGCGACACATTGTAGTCGGAATTGATATTGGGTTTATAGGCGGTTAAAATAATTTATAGAACAATCATATAGATACTTATTGATTATTAAGTTTAATGTGCAAGTTTTAGGTCATAACAGATATCAAGCTAACACTTCTTGTGATACCTCTGGTATTGCTAGCGTCCCTAGGTTACAATAAATATAAATATTAACAATTTAAAAGAAGAAACTAAATGCCTGAAATATCAACGCACAGTTCAAACAGAGACTCCAAATTTGACAGCCCGGTGGCGTAGTCGGTAAGATACTTGCTTTTCATGCCGCAGGTCGTGAGTTCGATTCCCACACAAGTCAGACATTTGTGTAATGAACACGTTTGTTTGTCTAGAGTCTGGGTATCACTATCTATATTTAAGTATGTATTTACAATAGAAAAGTAATGTATTGTATATACCAGTTATCTGGTTTCCATATTACAAGCTTTGCTTAGTTTGGGACGAGATGACCGTGTGTGTTAATGCCCCTCTATTACCTATTATTATTTGGTACATAGGTTCCGTGTAAGGTATAGGAGTGCACGAAGAAGGGGTGAAACGGAGACTATGAGGGCGAAACCTGGCGAAAGCTAACATTGTTACAACTATCTTCCGAGTTGAGAGAGTTCAGGCCTTAATCCACACACACTGGCCAAGTGGGGGTTGGTGGATGTCACATGTCCTCGAATATAGTATTAGTATTAATAAACACTATTTTAAGTAAAACAAATAAATAAAATAAATAAAATAAATAATTATTTCTTAGATATGCCGGTTTCCTCACCATGTTTTCCTTCACCGATATTGAGTAGTGGAGATGAAACAATTCACACAAAGATGTGTAGGCCCGACAGGGAATCGAACGTGCGAATTGTTGCAAATTGTAAACAACACATAAATTAATTTTCTTTTTCTATAATTAAATTCTCTTGGGAATTTAATTAAACTCTGGTGTTCAAAAATAATCCTCCATTCCTCAAAGGGAAAGATTTCTTTATCAGAGCCGTGTCAGGATATAACTTGACGTTGATAAATGAAACGTCACAATTATCATAATCTTTGGACTTTGGCGGGAGCTAATTTAGTACAGCCTATATAGGGCGATGGATGAGGAAAATGTCTGAGAAAATGTTTCAGGATTTAGTAAAAGTGTTTTAATCTGAGACCTAATATCATTTATTAATAACCTACCTATCATTTATTAATGACCTAATATTTTTTTGACGGGCCGGTGGCGTGGTCGGTTAGATACTTGCTTTTCACGCCGCAGGTCGTGGGTTCGATTCCCACCCGAGACAAACATTAATGATGAACATTTGTGTTTGTGTCGAGTCTGGGTGTAAATATCTATTATAAGTATATATTTACAAAAGAAAAGTATTATATGTATAGTATATACCAGTTATCTGGTTTCCATAACACAAGCTCTGCTTAGCTTGGGACCAGATGACCGTGTGTGTTAATGTCCCAGAATATTTATTTATTTTATTTTTTATTTATTTTGTATTGTAAAATAAAATCTCATTAGATGTAAACCTGTTCTGATGTTATTATATTAGACTTAAAAACACTTACAAAAGTTACCCTACAAGAAAAATAAAGAATTATCTTCCACCTCGACCTCATTAGTCGAGCGGTGTAAGCCCGGGAGGTTGCGGTTCGATTCCCGCCCAATTCCGACAATCGTAGTGCAATAACAAAGATTTGTTTCGGTGTCTGGTTAGTTGAGGGACTACCCTCCGTGCCTCGGAGAGCACGTTAAGCCGCCAGTCCCGGTTGTTATGTAGCACATCTATGACAATCGTTACGTGTAGTCAGAAGCCAATATATAGTCTGACACCTGGTTTAACTATCTCGGCTACTGGTTCTATACGGGTTTCGAGGTCATATGGCGGTCGCTCGTATGATATTCTGGTAGCTACTCGCAATAGGTTAGACTGGGAGCCGACCCCAATAGAAATGGGGAAAAGGCAAGGGGAATGATGACTGTTGAATTCGTACCTTTACATTATTGGAATATGATTCAACAGGGAACCAGTAGCCGAGGTGGTTAGACCAGGTGTCAGATTATATTGACTCCTGACTACATTTAACGATTGTCATACATGTGTTAAATGACAACCGGGACCGATGGCTGTACGTGCTCTCCGAGGCACGGAGGGTAGTCCCTCAACCAACCAGACACCGAAACCAATTTTTGTTGTTACACAAATATTGTCCGGGGCGGGAATCGAACCCGCGACCTCCTGGGCACAGTATAGCCCAATCGGACGGCTTACACCGCTCGACTACCGAGGTCGAATTCAACGGTGATAAAAATAATTACAATTGTTAATTACCTAATGTCGTTGCTTAATCAGCTTAGACAGTCCTTGGGACGAGAAAGGTTTGAAGGATTTAGCACAGACTTTAATTAACAGAAGTATAATTATTATTTATCACTTTTAAAAGCAGTTCTTGTTTCTGTCAAAAAATATTTCAGTTGTATTGCGTGACTTACGTTTTTGTCTAGTAAATAAGAAGATGGTGATGTACAAAACATTATAAAAGAACATTCACCTAAATCTCAAGTAGTTTCAACTTAACACATGCTTTTAAAGTAACAGCGACCCTTTTAGTGGTTTGTTGCCCGAGTCTTTCAAAGTACGCCAACGGCCCACCGCCTTATTCCGAAACGAGGGATGAGGTTTAGGACTAATCTGTCTGGCCGTCTTTTTACAAAATATGAGAGAGGGAGAAACGTTTAACAACTGTTAGTAGTTAGTTAGTTTGAAGCGGGCTAATTTTTCCGCAACTCAACGTTTCGTAAATGCGCCTATTTTGCGTGATTGGGCTGGCGTCGCTATTGCAAGCCCAGCTCCAGGAGAAATCCCAGCAGACCCTTTATGTTGCCGATGGCCTCCCGGAGCGACCTCGGAGATCCGAGGTGTTCCGCTCTGTACCTCGCCACCCCTGAACAGCAGGTGACCACGTGGGCGGCTGTTTCTTCTTCCTCCATACATGCCCTACACAGAGGACTGTCAGTGACACCTATGGTAAAGAGAGGTTTATTTAGTAAGGCATGACCAGTTGTAATGCTGGTGACTAGACGCAACTGTGGCCTTGCGAGCCTCTTCAGCCTGGGCGCTAATTCCGCATTAATGTTGGGCAGTACGTCTTTGGCAACTGTTAGTAACGATACTCCTTCGTACCTGGGAGTGTCTACTTAATCTTCGGGTGGTTCAAATTAGGAGACAGGAAACTTTTTATAGGCTTCGACCGTGGTTGATGATCTCCCACAAGACAAAGTCGCACCCCAAAGCGTTCCAAAGCATTGTCGTGTTCCGGTGCGATGTCTGGTGACACCATTTAATAAGGTGGATCGGATTGTTGCTAGAAGTTGTCCACTAAATAAAGCCTCATTTCACTGTCACCTTCTTGCCGAAAGTCATTCATAATAACGAATCAATCGGTATATTAGGCAAACGCATTCCATCATAGACCACTTATGTAATTAACATCAAACAAGTTATAAAAAAATAAAAATGATTATTTTTGGCTATTATAATTACAATAATAAATTAGCAGCGGTGGCGCAGTGGTACGGGCCTCGCCTTAGAAAAACAAGGTTGAGGATTCAAATCCTGGTCGTGCCCACATATCTTTGTGCAAATTGTTTCATCTCCGCTGCTCAATATCGGTGAAGGAAAACAGCGTGAGGAAACCGGCATGTCTAAGAACTTATTATTTGAGGACATGACATCCACCAACCCGCACTTGGACAGCGTGTGTGGATTAAGGCCTAAACTCTCTCAACTCATAAGATAGTTGAGGGAAGACCCGTGCCCAGCAGTGGGATATAAAAAATGGTTAAAGTAAAGTAATAATAAATTATTTATTGCAACCAAAATACTTGCAATAAATACTTATCATACACACATTTTGTTTGTATCAAATCAATCTGATACTAAAATAAGCAGAACTAGAACTATGAAAAGCAGATATTATGTATCTAATCACATTCTACTTTTTTTAAGCATTTCTATTCTAATACTATGATGCGAAGAGTTTGTTTGTTTGAACGCTAATCTCAGAAACTACTGGTCTGATTTGAAAAATTCTTGCACTGTTTGATAGCCTATTTGTTGAGGAAGGCTGTAGGCTACTTTTTATGCCACTGCTAGGCATGATATGTAGTTCAAGCGGGCGTAGCCGCACCGGGAAACTAGTTTTACATATTTATTTTTTGACCTAACTCAAAGACATATTTGTGCACATCAATTTCTGTCCTAGATGAGAAGTGAACCCATAACCTGCGGCGTGGAAGTAAGTGTCTCACCAACTACACTAACAAAGGGCCTGTGTACAGGTACAGGTATTACCTGTACCTGTTAAAACATCTTCATTTGTTACCTTCTGAAAGTCGATTCTCGATCTGGTAACATCATCATCATTCCCTTTGCCTTTTTTCCATTTCTGTTGCGGTCGGCTCCCAGTCTAACCTGATGCGGCTAGCTACGAGAATTATACGAGCGGCTGCCATCAAACCTCGAAACCCGTAGAGAACCAGTAGCCGATATAATTAGACCAGGTGTCAGACTATATTGGCTTCTGACTACATATAGATATATATAACGATTGTCATAGATGTGTTAAATGACAACCGGGACCGACGGCTTAACGTGCTCTCCGAGGCACGGAGGGTAGTCCCTCAACCAACCAGACACCGAAACAAATATTTGTTGTTACACAAATATTGTCCGGGGCAGAGATCGAACCAGCGACCTCCCGGGCATAGTATAGCCCAATCGGACGGCTTACTACCGAGGTCGTCTAACATCTTGATCTGGTAACATCATTACTATAGAAACATAGCTGCCTACATAAATGTAGGTATACGACTCAGCACAAATTTCGTATTTGCGAGTCAGGATTTCAAATATCGGGCCACAATGCCCTTCATTTACCTTTTTACTTCAGTGAATCCAGAAACCGATCGCTTTCGATAAGGGCAGGAACACATGCTACTTTTTGAAATAGCGACTGGTGATTTAATAGCCTCTCAAACTCCTTTCTACTCAGCACGTTGCCCTTACTGTTTAGCCCCAGGTAATATCCCATTGCAACTAGCGAGGAAGTTCTGCAATACGTTCTCTACTTCAAAGATTTTCAATCGCACACGAGCTAACAATGAACTGAAAAATCTTTACCCGCGGTGTCTTTGGGATTGTTTCCTTGGCAAGCTATAAGTTTTCTATTTCTCAAATCTGTGGTCAACCAGGCAGACTTCAGAGGCTCTTTGTTAATTACCAATAGAGGTGGAACTATCACAAAAGAAGAAATTTCTTAAAGTAGACTAATATTTTGAAAAGTCTAGGTCTAGATCATCAGATCTGCTATATTCGAAATAGGTAGCTTATTAGGTAACAGATATGACTGCTTTCTTGGCATAGAGGATTGCTTGCATCAAGTATCATGTCAGTACACGACTGGGTAGTTTAGCAACGAGCCTTTGCTCTGGTTACTAATGACTCCAGAGCGGCTGAAGCGTATCACCAAACGTGGACTCGAGATGAGTCATCATTCCCCTTGCCTTTTTCTCATTACTATTGAAGTCGGCTCCCAGTCTAACCTGATGCGGCTAGCTACCAAAATTATACGAGCGACTGCCATCAAACCTCGAAACCCGTAGAGAACCAGTAGCCGATATAATTAGACCAGGTGTCAGACTATATTGGCTTCTGACTACATGTAACGATTGTCATAGATGTGTTAAATATTAACCGGGACCGACGGCTTGACATGCTCTCCGAGGCACGGAGGATAGTGCCTCAACTAACGAGACACTGAAACAAATCCTCGTTGTAACACAAATGTTGTTGGGGAATCGAACCCGCGACCTCGCGGGCACAGTATAGCCCAATCGGACGGCTTACACCACTCAACTACCGACGTCGTCGAGGTCGAGGTTCAAGATGAGTGAAACATCTTAAAGAAGATAGTCGCAAAATCGCTGATAGCTAAAAGAAGCAAGTATACTTCAACTTAATACGCCCACTCCGTAAAATATCACGTATCGTATACGAGTATACCCTACGCACGCCTACCATCAGATCATACTTCACCGATTTTGCTCATTGCTATTCAACGCGTAGCAAGAATAGAGTTTCTCAAACTTTGTCTCGCCTTGGTTCAATCATGGGGTGACGTAATTCGCAACCAATTGCTGTGCTGAGCTTTCTTTCAACAATCATGCTGTTCAAGTGCAGGTAGATGTTTGTCACATGTCCTTGATTTTTTTACATTTAGGAGCGGCAATGAAAAAAACAACTACACAAAGATGTGTGAGTACGACCGACAATCGAACACACACACCGCATATACCAAAGCCACATAAATTTCAACACCGAGACTTGTAACCACAATTTAAAAAAATCGTGGTGAGACCGGTGTGTCTAATAACTAATCATTTGAGGTCCTGGTACGTCTACCAACCCGTTTATGGCCAGCGTGTGCGGATTAAGACCTAAACTCTCAGTACTCTTACAATAGTTGAAAAATGACTCAGGCTTGGCACAAAGGATTGCTACGTATCAAAAGATTATTTTGATGTGTAAAATATACCACCTGACGTCATGTTTTTGGCAAATCTTGACAAAACCAAATCTAGGGCTTTTTGTACTTAGCCCTCCAAAATAAAATAAAAAGGAACCCCCCTATTCATAAACGTCTTAAAAGCTTATAATAGCTAAAATAGGTTTATAATTCGTAAGTCTTTTTCTGTCATCTTGACATTTAGAGCACCTAGTTTAGGTAAAAATGTAATTATTAGCTCAATTTAATTGTTTTCGATTTATATGTGTAAAATGACGACTTGAAATGAATAAATTTTATTTTATCTTATATTTTTATTTATACTAGCAAGAAAGAGACACAATCTATTTTACCTAAAGAGCCTTGTAATTTTTTTATGAATAAGACTAATTTCATAAATAAATAATACCATTAATAATAACATTCGTGATAAATTTGGGGTCAAGTGAAGTATACTTTGGGAACCACAGTAAAGTCTATTAGTTATTCAGCTAGCGGACTGACAAATAAGTTATATACAAGTTTTTGGTTAGGATGCGAGAGGAGTAGGGTTATATAAAGTGTTAATTAAGATAGATTGTTTATGAATCAACAAGTGGCCTGAAATAACTACACCATAAGTATAAAAAAATAATAATGCTTCAGGAAAAAAACAACAAATATAACCATGGCGTACATGATGGGATTTTTATAGGTGGGAATATGTTGGCAATAAGTGTACGGGCCACCACGGCCTAGTTGCTAGGTGTACGTACTCCCTGTGTACGAAGTTTTAACATTTTGATCAGTAATCTTTGCGAAAAAGAATAACACAGATCTGTCTTTTTTTCAGGGTAAAAACACCGCAACAGCGCGTGGTCGCGTTCCTCCTTTTACTAGGCGCAGTTCATTTTCTTAGGAATGCTTGCGGCTGCCTGTGGCTGCCTGCGCCGCTGATGCACGGAAATCGTCGGATTGCCTGCGAACTTTGTAAACTCAAGCGATACTATGAATTAGGTATAGTAATGAAGATATAGTTTAAAATTTTATGATATTGAAAATGCTTGTCACATTGTTGCCGATAGGTGCCGACTCGTGTGTGAATTGACCTATAATTTTACGTAAAAAATTTAAAGTAGGTACCGCAACTTAGCTAAGAATTTTTCTTAATAATTTTAGCATTTCAATAATAAAAATCGCGTCAAATTGGCTCACTTGTTTGTTTTTCGTGGGTATAAACCTTTAATGAATCCCCACACGTGATCCCCGGGTAGTGCAAATCAGGTGACAATCAACTGGTGGTAGGCTTTGGCCGTGGTTAGTGACCACCCACCAGACAAAGCCGCACCGGTCTGGTGATACCATGTAGAGATGATGGGTCCGAATAGTTGCTCTTTAAAGGTTTTTAAGGCTCATTCCACTGCCACCTCACCCAAAAAATTTGGTAATCACGATACTTGGCTGATGCGTTACATCGTAGGCTACATCCACGGATGAAGGTGACAAAGCCCCCAAAATATAGCTACTCTAAAAGCTACTCATATGAACTTGTACTAATACACAGACATGTAGGTACTTAAGTCTCACTTATAAAACACCCCTGTTTTGCGTCGTCGAATAATAGCAATACAATCTACCCAAAAGTGGAGTACCTACTTAGGACGGGGGGCATCAAAATTTGAGAAAATTTCCATAACAGAGCCTCTTGATGCCTTATTAGCAATATAATGGAGAGGCTGGCCGGAATACTTGATAGAAGCTTAATATTCAACTGTGTTTGTGAGCAGACGGCGTGATCAATAATTTAAGAACCCTAATCTGTTTAAAACAAATGTATTTAACTAACTATAGTAATTGTTATTCTACAAGTTCTTAGTCATACTATTAAGAGTAAATGCGAGTGGAAAGTATTTGAGAATAGCCTATGTAGTAAGTTTAAACATTTTCTCTTAAAATTTTAACATTGAATTAATTTGGAAAATGTTTTGAAAAGGGTATACCATGGAAAAAAGGAGCTACTTGGGGTATACCTAATACTACTCCTTATACATACCTATTGTTATTCATGAAAACTTGTATGTACTGTGTACGATGTACATATTATTGTTAACAATTTATAAACATTTTATTACTATACTAGCAGCTGGTCCCGGGTTCATATGGGTATCCCTACTAATATTATAAATGCGAAAGTAACTCTGTCTGTCTGTCTGTTACGCTTTCCCGATTAAACTACTGAACCGATTTGGATGATATTGGGTATGGTGGTAGTTTGAGACCCGAGAAAGGACATAGGATAGTTTTTATCCGACTGCGCAAAAAGACGGTAATGTTTGTGATGGTAACCGACATACACACGGGCGAAGCCGCTGTCGGAAAGCTAGTTTGACTATAAAACTAAAAATTATATATTTAAACACACTTTTTTGGCAGACTTTCCATGCTTAGAAAAACACTTAATCAAGTCCGATTCGGCAAAACAATCACAATCAAAATCATCCATTTGAAAGCCGACATGATACCGAACAACTCACAGATAGACACCCAGATAAATGTCACGGTTGTGTCACATGTCACCGTGACCTCCTTGTATAAATACGCTTCTAAACACCCGGGGGGTTTTGGTGGGTATCCTTAGGGAGTCCCACATATCCCTGCCCTGCACCCACACGGGAAGATTTCATAAAAGATTTCCTCCCGGTAAAAAAAGTAAGTACTTAAATATTACACTAAGCTAGTTTTCTCATCATCTCATACATTTTCGGCGTTATGCCTACCCCGACAGGGATATAGTCCTGGTGTTATGTAATTACAGGAGCAATTATTTACTTAATTTTATGATAATATCGGCTGAATAAACTCGCTACAGTAATATTTCATTTGTCTAGATTCAAATATTTATTTGCCTTAAATATGGTTACAAAGGTATTCCAAATATTAGAAGAGGAGCTTAGCATTTTACACGTCAACCCTTTTTTTGTGTTTCACTGCTAGGCACGGATCCCCTCTCAAATATCTTACAAGTTGAAAAACTTTAGGCTTTAATCCACACACGGTGGCCAAGTGCGGATTGGTGGATGTCACATGTCCTCGAATGATTGGTTCTTAGGCATGCCGTTGCCGCCGACACGTCACGATGTTTTCCTTAACCGATATTGAACAGGGGCGACACGACCAGAATTCAAACCCGCGACCTTAAATTTCTAAAGCGAGGCCCGTACCGCTGCGCCACCGCTGCTCATATTTATTCTTATTCTTATTCTTTATTGTACACAAAACACTTACACATACAATTATAAATAGGAAACAACAATGTACACAGGCGAGCTTAATTCAATTATGAATTTATTTAATCATTATTAGCTATGCAAAAACATAGTTAAAACAGTTATGAAGGTATGATTATATTCGTAACATTCTTTGGGTGAATAAAAAGAGTTCTTGACTCAAAATCTTTTAAAAACTACGCATCCGTGGTTCCTTTATGCTATCGGGTGTTTAATACGAGTAAATCATTCTTTAGATGCGGCGTAATGTTTTATGTATAAGGGTGTTAGTTTCTATAATTGTCTTTTTTACTATACATCTACTTTAGCACTAGAACTCCCAAAAATGCTTAAAAATAAAATGATTTTTAATGTGGATAATAAGTAGGTATGTCAATATTTATCAAAAAATATTTACATTACTCACTACACATCGGAGTGCACGTCGAGTCGGTCACGGTTGTCATTGAATCATCTATAACAATCGTTAAAGGTAGTCAGAAACCTAATATAATGTGACACCCACTGTAACCATCTCGGCTAATGGTTCTTTAAGGGTTTCGAAGTCTGATGGCAGCCGCTTGTTTAATTCTAGCCAATAGCCGCAACAGGTAAGCCGACGCTAATTAGGCAAGGGAAAAAAAGTTTACTTAATATATCTACTACAAAAATATTTGCTATAGTGTAGACATTTGCTTGTGGTAACCCTTATAGGATATACCTATATGCATGCGAAAGTAAAGGAATCCACCGCGATGTTTTTAAACCTTAAATGTGAGTCAAAATTGATCACATCTTTTCACAAACAATTTCGTTAAAAGCACACCGGAATATAAATAAGTACTGAGTAAGGCTGGTGCCACACAGACGTTGTCTGTGCGATGCGTTGGTGCTTCGGAATGAGCGGTGACGATACGTCAATCTACATAAAATGACTGAACGACATGCCTTGATACGATACAATGACGGACGGATATGTAAAGTACAAAGATATAAGATAGACCTTAAAACGACGGAACGTAACATGCTAGAGAGTAGGTAACGTGTTACGTTCCGTTGCCGTCGTCGCAACGGATAAACAGTACTAAAAATCTATTTACGCACTAGTGAGATCTTATTCTAATAGCATAATAATATGGAACGCGTTGATGCAGCGGTGACACGACGCAGCGCTTGTGAGTTTGGCATTGACTGTACGTTGAAATGATTCCCTTGGAACACTTCCGACGACACGATACAGCTCAGCCACAATACCAGTGTGCCATAAGCCTAATCTTTCAGATAAAATAAATTACTGAATTTAACCTAAAACGAGGTTATATTTCACACTCGTAGAGAGAGCATAACTCACTCGTCAAGTTTGTACGAGTAAGATGGACGATCGATTTCAAGAATTCGAGTAAATACTTGGTATTGACCTCGGCTTTAAAATATAAGGTCGAAGGTTGGAACCCCAGTTGTGATCTTTGTGCGAACGGGGATGACGTCCAGCTATTAAAAATCATAATAGTTATTATAATTAGTCTGTCAGTAAAATTATAAAAAACTAGCGGCTCGCCCCAGCTTCGCCCGGGTAGCTTCAGTCCACTCAAAAAATTACAAAAAATGTGATAAATAAAGAACCGCTCAACCGATTTTGTGCAAACTTCACATAAACCATCTACTAAATAGTCCAAACAATGCCTAACATTTGGTTTGAATAGGTACGCCCGTTTTTGAGTTATAAAATTACAACGAAAAGTGGCATTGATTTTTATATTAAATGTTAGACACATATTTTTTTATTAACGTTATGTGGTGGGAGTGCGCTACGTGTTAAAAAAACGGTATGGTATAAAACTTATTCCTATTCTTTATTGTACACAAAACACAAACAATTATTAAATAGGAAACAACAGCTGTACACAGGCGAGCTTAATTCATACGTGAATTTTCTACCAGCAAACCTTAGTTAAGTAGAAAAACATTGTGGAATGAGTAGAAGGGCAAAACAAGTAATCTATATTATAAAAATGAATCGCAAAATGTGTTGGTAAGCGCATAACTCAAGAATGGCTGAACCGATTTCGCTAATTCTTTTTTTAGAATACTCCTTGAAGTACGAGAATGGTTCTTACGCAGAGAAAAATTTAAAAATAGAACAAACTTCACCGAAACGGCTCGACCGATTATTATGAAAACTTATAAATATATTTCAGTAGGTCTGAGATTCGGTCGTAATCTATTTTCGGACCCGGTAGGTGGCACTGCTTTACCGGGCAGGACGACGTCTGCGGGGTCCGCTAGTTTTAAATACAAACATACACCTACATACGAGTACCGGAGGCGAAGACTCCTTACAAGCTGATTCCTATCGGCTTCCCTCTAAGAATTGATCAATATCATATACTTTATTAAATATTATGTAACCCCTAGACTCAAAAATGACTACCTTTATTAATAAGGTGGTGGTCACCATAGAAACATCAGTGACGGTAGTGAAGAGATATTATTTTCTTAGGTAAGAACTTTTTTGCTCCGGCTTCTCTTTTTCAGACTTTCACCCTCCGCCATTGCTGCATACTATTACATACTACTTAATTACTTGAATAAAATAGTACATTTCATAAGCGTCGTCATTCGAGTTCGCTTGGTCGTATCTCCGGAACCTTAATCAAACAAAAAAAAGAAAAAAATATGTGTGCAATATTTTTAAATTACTTATCTGACTTACTTATGGACAAAATAAAATAATGGTTGTTTCATCGCCACTGCTGCCGAAACAGAGTCATATTAGCATAGTCATGTCGCGTTAGGACAACAGTCTAACTTAGATCAAATAGTTGACCCTCCTCGGTAGCGAATACTAAAAAAAATAAAGCAAAAAATAATTTAACAAATCCTTTTTATATGACAAAGTGCAACAAAAACAAAATAATATAAATAAACGAAATAAGAACTCGCTCGAAAAGAATAATCACCAAGAATTCATAATTCATAATTCATTTATTTCATTGCAAACATGGGTATTTACATTAATGGTGTTTACATTTATAATATTGATCTCCATATTTTATAATAAAGCGTAATTTTAATTGATAAAATAACAATAATATTGATGTCAAATAAATTAAGAATTGAATTATAATTATAATTCTAAGAAAGAATGTCAATAATTAAATATAATGTCAAAAATTCAGAAGGATTTTAGTTCTAGTAGTAGGCACCTATTATGAAATAAGCTGCCAACGGAACCACTTTTCAATCAGCTTATTATTTCTGTTCAAAGATCTGCAGAAGCTTTATTTGAACAAACTAATTAGATCTAAGGAACAATGGAATTTGAATTTGTAAAATATAATTAAATTACGTCCCTAATTTACTGACATCTAAAACAGACGGAACTTTTGGGTGATTTTTACCCAGTCACCTTCGCCGTGGGTACACACCTTTAATTGAATCCCCACACGTGGTCCCCGGGTGGTACAAATCAGGTGTCAACAAACTGGTGGTAGGCTTCAGCCGTGGTTGACCACCCACCAGACAAGCCTTGCCGTGTTCCAGTGCGATGTCTGGTGACACCATGCAGAGAGGGTGGGACGGAAATGTTGCTTCTTTAAGGTTCCTAACCGTATGAAGGCTCATTCCACTGCCACCTTCTCACAGAAAATCATTCGTATTCACGAGTGATTTTGTGTACTGGGCTGGCGCGTTCCATAGACTACGACATTGATTAACATCAGACAACTTGTAGTCAAGCGCAAGAATATCTTAGAATTTAAAAATAACCGGTTATGGATTGGATATTGTATGTAGTAGCAGTTGTATGTGACAACTGTTGATTCGTCACGATGATTTCCTTCACGATATTGAGCAGGGGCGATGTAACAATTCACACAATGATGTGAGCACACTACCGGGAATCGAACCCGCGATCTGTTATTTAAAAGGCGAGGTCCTTACCGCTGCGCCACCGCTGCTCTCGTACCAGTGTTCAATGCGTCACAAATCACAATAAATGATACGCTTTACCAAGGAATATCGCCTGACTTGTCTTCGGTCAGGTAGGTACCGACCCTAGGTTTATACCAACTGTACCAGTAAATCTTTCACTATGCCCATGTTACAAACGGCTGATTATAAATACATGACATTTTTAATCGGATGTTTTGTTAGTAATCAATGGATTAATCTCAAAAATTGGGAACTCATTTCAGCGTACTGTAATTTTATTTGCAATTTTACATAATTAGATGTCCAAGTCAAATTACTCATTAATAACACGAATTTGTACAAAACTCGTCCTTACGCCTTCGTAATAGGCTTGAAAATCGAATAACAAACTATTTGGTATATTTTGACTTTATGAAATTAATATTGAAACCAAAGTCTGATAAAAGTCAATTATATAGCCTTATTTTTAAATGTAGTCCAAGGTTCTGACGTAATCTAAATCGGCTACGAAAAAGTCCTGTAAATGATTTGTTTGATATTAAAGTAAAAAATGTTTAAAATTTAATAAATCTTGTTTACCGAACTTTGCATTTTTCATTATTGTATGTTAAATTATTGAATGTAGTGCATGTCTTTATGTCGGTTCCAATCTGTCTATTTCTATAAATGTCTGTGTTTATGGTTGATGTGCCTTGACTAAATAACAATGCAAGATAATTTGACCAAATCTTCAAGCAAAGCCGCATACTATTAAATTGTTTCACAAGCATGTATTATTTGACAAGCATTTCGATCATTTGTGACTTCTACAGAGCATTTTTACAAGCATTTTGATCATTTGTGACTTCTACAGAGCATTTTTACAACCCAGTAAATAAACAGGAACCTATATATTATTAACTGTGTAGGTAACTTTGGAATGTCGGCCATACACGCTACGGCCTATCGGAGAGGTAGGTCTGTGCATGTGACTGAAGCGTGTATACAGTGTCGCCTTACTTGTCTGTGGCTTTTTTTTAAGTGTACAGGTAACCGGAGCAAATTTAAAAAAAATATTTATTTTATTATTTATTTATTTTTATTATTTTGTTTTTATTTTTTTTATTTATGATCGAGATTTGACGGTATGTGAAGAATTCTCCGGTAAATCGGAGTCCCTTACTCACACTACGATATACGGTTTACATGCAGGCACACCTGCTCGGCCAGACCTCTCCGGTAGACCGTGTCTGGTCAGCATAAACAACCGCTAGTTCCTATTCAACATATAATTCTGGAACCTTCTAAAAATCTTCACTAACAACTGGCAGACATTTCAATTTGGAATGCAAATAATCACGATTTAATAATTTTGACTCGATTCTAAAGTCCGATGACGGGAATGAAATTGGTTTGTGGAAAAAGAAAATTAAGACGAGATGGAATTTGTAGAGGGCTCATTGTTTGTTCGAGTTGAAGTTGAAATCCTTAAAAATATATTTATTACAGGGAACTTTAATACATTAAA
This sequence comes from Meganola albula, assembly GCA_936450015.1. Taxonomy (NCBI): domain Eukaryota; kingdom Metazoa; phylum Arthropoda; class Insecta; order Lepidoptera; family Nolidae; genus Meganola; species Meganola albula. The sequence goes on along the minus strand of OW388155.1, from coordinate 646,697 downwards.
TTATGTTAAGAATGGTTAGTACAATTTTTATTTAATTTATAAAATTTCAATGTTTCTTTATGTTTAGTTTAAAATTTATTTTTATTTGATCTCAATTATGTTATCAATTTAAATTTAATTGTTTGTGACATTCAATATCTATAATTTTAATTTTATTTAAAGCATTTAAATTAGGAACTGCTTTGTCAATTAGTGCATGCATCTTTCTTTATACTGCTTTCTTAATTATCATGTTATGTGTTTACCTCGTGGAAAATAAATAAATAAATACTAACATAATAGCTTTTTAACCCTCGTTGAAATAGAGGTATGTAGTTTTGCATGTGCCAAAAAACATTTGGTATGCACGCACTTTTTCAAATGGACTGATTAATAGGGAAAAACATTTCAATCAGCGCGCAAACTTTCAGAAAAACAATCTTTAATAAATTTTAATAAACACATTTTATTACAAAAACTATGAACTAGTAGGTTTTTACTGTTTGTTTAAGGTTTTTTCGTGAAAAGCTGGTAAGATATCCATTTTATCCTCTAATGTACCCAACTTTATTCGTCTTGGGTATGGTGGGGTTTAATGAATTGAGGGTAAGAAGGGAATTTGCATTGGTTTCTTATGTGTTTAAAATTTTTAGGGGAAGGGTACAAAATGCGGAAATATTAGCACAAATACAGCTATAAGTACCGGACAGGTACGTGTGGCGTCGGCGACGCCCTCAGTTATTGAGGGTACCAATTGGTCGCACTAAACTCCTCAAAGAGGCGCCTATGACGCGCGCATTTTGTAGTCTAAATATCGTGGCGGAAAAGCTACACTTATTTACCAGTTCTATGAGTGAATTCACAAGAATGACAATGTATTTATAGTGTTATTACTTTAAAAAATAATAATGTTGCATGCACACTTATTTAAGTAAATTAGTAGAATAGTACTTAGAATACTACGCTATCGCATTAGGTATGTATTAACCTGTAATGATAGTTGTAAAGCGGTCACTAAATAAATAAATAAAATAACTAAATAAGAGATGTAGCGTAGTTTCGAGTTCGCATCACATCACAAAAAAAAAATATATCTACCATTATCACTTCGGCGTATGAAAAATATATTTTAAATTTGTTAATAGTCATTTACCTGATATTATTTGGAAATATATGGTAGAAACTTATACACTGTCTCATTAAAGAGTTACAAAATACTGGAGACATGTATGTAATGAAATGAAATGAAAATGAAATGAAAATATGATTTATTTTTTTTGAGACGCGAGTCTACTTAAAAATAGTCCAATTTCTTTTCCTACCGTGCAGTGAATGACTGGCAACTAATGAGAAACACTGACAAAAAACTCAGTAGGCTTTTTTCTTTTAAATAAAAAAGAAAAAAAGCCAGCTATGATTAGCTACATGGTCCTTCTGATTTCTTATATACTTTAATATTTTTTTCTTTCTACTTAGCTACTAAAAATTTGTACATTAATTTGCTTAATGAGTAGCGGTGGCGCAGCGGTACGGGCCTCGCCTTATAAAAGTAAGGTCAATCCTAGTCATACCTACACATTTTTGTGTAAATTGTTACATCTCCGCTGCTCAATATCGGTGAAGGAAAACATCGTGAGAAAAAACAAAGCGCTTTGCTTGCACTTTCATTGTGCGAACTGCCAAATTGTGGAATTCGCTGCCGGCATCTATGTTTCCCGATAGCTATAATCTGCCGGACTTCAAGTCACGAGTGACTCGGTATTTACTGGGTAAGTGCGTTCCATCGTAAACTGCATCATTGCTTCAGATCAGGCAAGTTGTGGTCAAGTGCAAGCCTATTTAAGATAAAAAAAGAAAACCGACATGACTAAGAACTAATCATTAGAGGACATGCGACATCCACCAACCAGCACTTGACCAGCGTGTGTGAGTTAAGGCCTAAACGCTCTTAACTCAACTCATAAGATAGTTGAAAGGGGACCTGTGACCAGCAGTGGAACACTAAAAAGGATTAAAGTGTGAAGTGTTGCCTAATTTCTTAGAGAATAAAACTCCGAATAAAGTAATTAAGCTCAGAATAAAAAAGTAGGTATCTATTAAAAAGGTTCCATTACACCACTTACCTCGGTAACAGCCAGTCAAAACCATTAAACCCCGAAAAATTAAAAAATCTTACACACTAAAACCAAATACACTCAAGCACTCGAAAAGTAAAATTCAAATTTAGCACAAAGTTTAAATTTCGAACACGTTGAAACACGTACCGCGTGTGATTGCGGGCCAGCGTGCGGAGGTGCGCCCTGCGTGAACGTTCGGTGGGAACTGAAATACTGAAAACGTTCGTTACAGCTAGAAAGTTAAAGGGCAATGTGCAAAGGATTTGGGCCTGTATCACAATATCGATGCTGCAGCATACATTCGTATTTTACATTAAAATCGCTTAATTTTATTGTTGAAATAAAACCAATTTTCAACGGATTTTATCGCGGTTTATTTTTAATTTTAGATCCCGACGTTTCAAAGTCTTTTCAGACGTGATGTTCACTGGTGGACTGAGGTATTTGACGTCCAAAAATATTAATCACAATTATTACTGACTACCTTCAAACATTAATATAAAACTTTGAAACGTCGGGATCTAAAATCTAAAATAAACCGCGATAAAATCCGTTAAAAAGTAGTTTTATTTCAATGTGTGATATTCGCGTCAATCTAAGACAATACTAATTTTATTGTTATTTGATAAGGTTTTGAAATGGAGTCACGTTAGAAGTTTTTATTCAAACACACGTGTTGTCATTGATGACATTGCTGAAAATCAGTGTTGTGGGTCGCCTCTAGTAGGCACTCACAGCGTTTACTGAGCAATGTCCTTGTTTGACACTGATGGGTCACACTTAGTCTTGTTTTTAATTTATTTTCTGCTATTGAAAAAAAATGGCGTCTTAGAACGTCGCAGTTTTTTAGTTTTTTACTTTACTAATCTTTAAAAACTTATATACTTAATTAAACTTGACACTGGCAAAATTGCGGAAAAATTTCTGCAGAGGCCATAATTAAAAGAAGAAGAAGAATTTATTTTCTTTTTTTACAGTTTCTATTTATGTTTTTTTCTCTTTCTATGTGTTTCTTTTTTATCATTTGATTTTGTGTGTTCTGTCTTTGTCAAATAAATGTTTTTCTTTCTTTCTTTCTTTGTGTTGAGTACAATACTTATTCTTATCCCCGTATTCATAAACGTCTTAGCTCATTATAGCTAAAATAGGTCTATAATTCGTTTGTCTTTGTCTATGATCTTGACATTTATACTAGTAAGAAAGAGACAAAGTCCATTTTAACTAAAAGTCTTATTTTTTTATGAATAAGACTTAACCTCTATTTCCTATTTATACTTTTGATAGCTTTTTCTGATTTTCGGCGTCCAAACGATTTTGCCATATTTATTACTGGAACCAGCTCGAATAGGTCTCTTTAGATAATATCACATTACACAATCTTATTCCCCCATCCCCGTTCTTCCATCGGACAAGTAGAGGTACGGCTATGCGCCACCGTTATATGGTGGAAATTCCACAGGTACCTACGCACCAAGCGCTTTGCTCCACTTTCATTGTGCGAACTACCAAGTTATGGAATTCGCTGCGCGCTATGTTTCCCGATAGCTATAATCTGCCGGTCTTCAAGTCACGAGTGAATCGGTATTTACTGGGTAAGCGCGTTCTATCGTAGACTGCATCATTGCTTCACAGTTGTGGTCAAGCGCAAGCCTATTTTAGGATAGAAAAGTCATTATCCGTAGTGCTTAGTCCTTGTTGATGAGGTAAATGAAACCTCTCCTTTTTATTCATGCTGTCTCCCGTTTTACCTGGAGGGAAGTCGACAATGTAACTTTCCAACTCCTCCTATTGTCTTTCTGATTAGATTCGTGCGGGACCCAAGACCGTTTTAGGTATCCTGGGCCTAGGCCGAGTTCAAATCCCGAGTGTTTTCTTTATGCTAGTTTACAGCAGAAGCAGTGGCGGGATGGCGGTGGTAGGTTAAGTTTTAACTAATACTTGGAGAAAAACATAGTTATGTAAAGTTAGCTACACAAGTTGATTAACAGATTCACAAATAAGTGTCGTGGCGAGAGGTGAAAGTAATTTTGTCATTAGTAGTTTACAATGAACAGCCACACATTTATTTACCTATAGAATCTTTTTGTGTTATGCTGTATTACCTTTTGTAGCTGACTGTATTTAGATGTTTTGTAGACTACTTATATCTATTAAAATTGTGTATTCAAAACTCTTTTTTAAGTTGGTTGGAAATAAAGTTGTTGATATTATTCGCTTCCGTCTATGAAGATTCAATACTAGAAGTTATTGCATTGTAAAATACGCGTTTATGACTCAAACTTGAGATCAGATATAAACTGATACCAAACGAAGCAGTTTTGTTTTAAGAGCTCACGCAAACGTGTCCCTAACTACAGTCCATCAAATCTAAGAGGTACTGTTTGACGTTTCACTGTTTTCTATTAAACTAGCTTAATAGAGGCGTAATTCATACTATTTTTTAGGTTTCCTGTAAAATAATTGAATTATGAAGCTATTTTTATTATAACTTACCATAAACAATAATCATACAAAAAATAAAATTCTAAATGTACTACGTTTAGAACTGTCAAACGGTACTTCTTAGATTTGATGGACTGTACTCATCACTGGTGGCCGGCGGCCGCTACAAGCTGAGAATTGTTAAAAAATGTTTCGTCCTTTTCTTCTTTGTGAGACTAGAAAATAATTGAAAAACACTGCCAAAAATCTTAGTAAGGGTTTTTTTAATTTCCTTACTTCATCTGCTATTAAGAAAAATCTGATTTAATTCTGCTATTAAGAAAAAATATAAGAAGCCTTCTTACATAACGTGTATTTTTAATAAACAGGATGGAAGCGATAATAAGTCGCTCGTTTGTGGGCCCTTTAAATGTATACAACGGGTATATTATCCTTGTTTCATGTATACAATAAAGTAGATTACATTTTGAGTGCATGTAATTACATACAATCGCGAACAACCATATACGTTTACGTGTTTATGTTGGTCTTTGTATTATTAAACATCTTTTAAGCGAAATATTGTGAATAGAAGATGTTGTTTAAGCCCACAAGTTTAAGCACACTGCAACCTTTTATTTAGTCTCCTACCGCTGGGCTCGGGTCTTCTCTCAACTATCTAATAAGTTGAGAGGGTTTAGGCTATAATAGTGAGGGTTGGTGGATGTCATATGTCCTCGAATAATTAGTTTTTTGACATTTCGGTTTAATCACGATGTTTTAATTCACCGATATTGAGAGGCGGAGATGTAACAATTCACACAAAGATGTGTGGTTACGACCAGGATTCGAGCCCGCAACCTTATTTTTCTTAGACGAGGTTCGTATCCGCTCTGCACAAGTGCATGCACAATTTTAATTACCTACCAAAAATTGGCGACCGTGACAGGACCTAACTGAGAATTTTAAAGATTTTTTTGTGCATTTTAACTCATCCTAACAAGCTATTCGAAAACATTCTCCATTTTGAGCACCCGCGCATTTATTCATGTTCATCCGAATCGGTGGCGTGTTCTAAGGATTTTTGTCATAACACAACAATTTAATATCAACAAAAACTAATAACAGTATAGGATAAGATATTAAATAAGAAAGAAAGTTATTTCTCCCTCAGCCCCTTGTTATACAACTTGTCTCCGTGATGTGTGTTTTAACTCAATCTAGAGAAAGTTATTCTTTTGTATGTGACAGCATCATTCAGAATTAAAAATATGTTTATTTATCGCTGCCAAAAGTAAATATAAGTTTTATGATATATTTCTGTGTAATTTGCTATCACCTCCGATTTCACTCGTGTGGTATTGGGATAAAAACTATCCTATGCTATTCCAGGTTGTTTTTTTTATTTAAATAAGCGTAGTACAGAAAGTGATCTTAAAACTAGTCCATGTTTTTAACACGTCTCCCCGTATTTATAAACGTGTTATAAGCTCATTATAGCTAAAATAGGTTTCTAATTGTTTGTCTGTCATTTTCCATTTTAACTAAAGAATGTTATAAGATTTTTATGTATAAGACCGTTAATCAAAAATATTTACCTGTAAATATCTGGTAATCTAATATTGTTATAGTAATATAATAACGAATACAATTAAATTAAATTAGAAAATAAATATCTGTTAATAAAAGCTACTCATAATTATTATATAATAACTATAATATTATTAATCCAACTTACAATTATTTTACAGATAAGTGAAATTAAGAGTACGAGGATTTTTCAATATTAGACACCATAATGAATCAGCATTGAACTTATAGAGGTCACACAGTGCCACTCTTTTTTATGGGATTTTTATAATGGCCTTATTCATAAAAATAGTTATGAGATTCTTTAGTTAAAATGGACTTTGTCTCTTTCTGGCTAGTAGAAATATCCAGATGACAGACAAAGACCAACGAATTATGAACATATTTTAGCTATAATGAGTTTAAAATACGTTTAAAAAACGAGGGTTAGTTTTTAAGGTACGTAAATTTCAAGTTTTTTACGTCCAGGATTACGAGGGGTCAATAAACAGAAGCTTATGTAAGAAATTATTTCTTACTCAATATTTTGCACACCACAGAGATTATACATGGTGATTAAACTAAAAATACGGTGACAAGGCGAGTTATAAATCTCGTGTTTTATGGTAAATGCGATTGCAAACTGCATACAATTAATCTGTAGTTAAATTCAGTGAACAAAGTAATAGAGGTTGAGCACGGAACAGCCTGTATATACAGCTGTATAATTAGCACCGCGTATGTTAGACTACCTTATAAGTCACTAGCTTCCCGATCCTACTTCGCATAGAAAGTGTTACCGTGCATTCACACTGCAGTTATTTTTTGTTGAGCAACATTTTGCTACAAGGTAACATTAAATAACAATCTCTAACTTTTGAGACTAGTTGTTACTAATTGTTGAGTGCTCAACAAAATATAACAAAGAATAACTTTCGACAAAAATCGAGCACGACATATTATTATATATCCTCTAAATTCTGCAGGCAACGGATAGGCATTGTTGAGGTAACATTATCTAACAATGTTATCGATTGTTAGAGCAACATTGACTAACACGGCAACATTTTGTAACAATGAATAACTTATTGCTATCGGGTGTTGCTCAGTAACATTTGGAAATGTTGCTCAACAAAAAGTAACTGCGGTGTGGATGCACCGTTACCACAAACTAGCATTTTTGCCGTGATAAAGTAAAAGGGTACATCTGAAATTTTTTCTCGTAATTAACATAGTTGGAATCAGTAAAATATACTGATCCTGATGACATCAATAATTCGGTTACGAAAAAATGACGATGTGCCCTTTTTCCCTATGATTGACAAAAAAGAAATACAAGGTCATGGGTTCGATTCCCAGTAGTGCCCACACATCTTTGTGTGAATTTTATTATCGTCGCTGCTCAATATCGGTGAAAGAAAACATCGTGAGGAAACCGGCATGTCTGAGAACTAAGGGAGGACATGTGACATCCACCATGAAAGCGACCATCAAGCATTACCACCCATAACCCATCCATCCGCTTTCTTTTTTTTCTTTTTGCCTATGACACAACTTTTTTTTTTATTAGTTAAAAAAAGTAGTCGTTTTTTTTAACTTCACAAACTTTGCCTGTTTATACTAGCATTAACCTTATATAAAAACCTAACCATAATATTACCACATAAGCAACGGTATGAAAAGCAGAGGCGGCGTAGCGGAACGGGCCTCGCCTTAGAAATATAATTTCGATTCCCAGGTCGTGCCCACACATCTTTGTGTAAATTTTTTCATCACCGCTGCTCAATATTGGTGAAAGAAAACATCATGAGGAAACCGTTATGTCTTAGAACTAATCATTCGAGGATCAGTCAGTTATCTGGTTTTCATTACAAGCTCTGCTTAGTTTGGGATCAGATGGCTGTGTGTGATAATGTCCGACTATATTATTATTGTAATTAATGTCAACACGAAAAAGTCCATATGTAAAATTGAGATATCGATAATTTCATATTTCAATACTTAAGGATATGGTGCTACTTATAAGTATCTATGGACAGGAAGGAAATATACCCAAGGGTTTGAAAGGGTTGCCGGGATCCACTTGAACCCTTGGACTCGATAGCTGTTATGAACACCGAATAATAATATCTAAAAATATTTTAAGGTCACAAACATAATGTGGGTATACAACAAAGGCCAGACATTCTTCGGGGCATTACTAATGACTATATGAAATCAGAAATTCACGTTAACCCTTTTAGTGTCCCAGTGCTGGGGACGGGCCTTCTCTCAACTATCTTACGAGTTCAAACAGTTTAGGCCTTAATCCACACACGCTGGTCAAGTGCGGGTTGGTGGATTTCATACCGATATTGAGCAACGGTGATGAAACAATTGACTTAAAGATGTGTGGGCACGACCTGGAAATCAAAATTATATTTCTAAGGCGAAGCCCGTACCGCTACGCCGCCGCTGCTTTTCATCCCGTTGCTTATGAGGTAATATCATGGTGGATGTCGCATGTCCTCGAATGATTAGTTCTCAGACATGCCGGTTTCTTCACGATGTTTTCTTTCACCGATATTGAGCAGCGACGATAATAAAATTCACAAAAAGAGGTGCGGGCACTACTGGGAATCGAACCCATGACCTTGTATTTCTAAGGCGCGGCCCGTATTGCTGTGCCACCGCTGCTCATGTTCCGTAGATTATCTACATTAAATAACATTTTTGGTGTGTTCTTCAGTCTAAAAATTTTTCAGTGTCCCGCCCTATACAAATGTTAATTGCATGTAATCAATAAAGAAGGTACTTTCACCAAAACATTTGCTTTAAATACTTTATACTAAGCGTACCAAAGTTATTTGACGCAACAAAAAGATTGGTTTTAAAAGAGCAATTTCGTGAGCTCCATTGGGAAAAATAAAGGGCTTTTGTGGTTTATCCCCTTTGGTTCGGCGATAAGATGGAATGGCCTACGTTTTTGTGGGAATTTGTTTGGAAATGTTTATGTTTAACAAGCCTTGGCTTGTAGATACAAAGACACATCAACCACTCTATGTACTGTGATGTGGGCTTATCAATAACTGGATTTGGGAACATCTGATGATATGGGGTTATTACCCATAATGCACTAATAGCAGTTCTTTTTTAATATTACTATGAACCAAGTCGAAATCGGTCCATTGTTAAAACCATGGAAGAAAGAAGCAACTTGGTTTTAACGCTACATTGCCAAATGTCACTACTTGCAACGGCTTGTTGGGCGGGTCGTTCTCTTCCCTACAAAATGGTACTGAGGAGGGCGATGGCTGCTCTATCAAGTCAAACTCGTGCGCGGGTGTTGCTCGAGAGTGACCAGTCCGAAGACAGCGAGATTGCACAAGATGTGGACAAAATTACAAGACAACGAGCTCCCAACAACACCAGAGAGTACAGCAAAATGGAAAAACACACAAACATAACGGACTATATGCTCCCATCAATATCAGAGGCCCAAATAACTGAATAATGTACAGGCTTCCGACAACATCAGGGAACCCTCTAACATAGTAACTGTTAATAACATAAAAGAGGGACATTACAAGACAAAACTTTAAAAACGGCACAGATGAAAGGTCAGATGTGGTGTGTGCGTTTAAAATAAAAACGATACATTGTCACAAATTATGATACAGATTCTTAGAAATACAGACACACGCTAAACATGCAACACTCTCCCTATTTTGTTTCGGGTTAATAACTCTTATTTACCGTAGTCGGATAATAAATTGCGGTTTTTGCTTACTTTCATTACTAAAAACAAAAGTAATGGCAATTTAGTGCCTAATAAAATTTAGGGCACTTAAAATAACACCGTTTTCACCACCATTAAGGAAATGGGCTCTTGGAAAAAACGGAAGTAAATAGGTAGGTAAGTAATTTATTGTGCTTCCCTACTTACATTGGTGCTTGGTTTGCGTGAATATGGGATGTAGGGTTCTTTATATTCTCATACTTCAGACTGCCTCAGTAAAGATGGCTGAAGCTAGAGAATGATAGTTGCACAGATTGCGCATCAGAATCCCATCAGGCATGAGGATACCTACAAGAAGAATAATTTTATAGTTAAACTCATAGCCATACTCATAATTCTTTCAAATATTTTGTACAAAATCGCTTAAAAAATCTTTCAAACTGGTATTTAGACTTATAATAGCCTAAATTGTGAATGGTCAATAATGGATCCCTGTCACGGTCTCCAGTTCAGTTAATTTCATAATTTCCTGTCTTAGTTTGTATTGCGACGTGACAAATATGTTTTACTTAAGCAAAGCTAGATTACATGTATAGCGTTATTGCAGACATCATAAGATGAATCCAGCTCTAGATTACAGAATCTATACATACAAGAATAAATATGAGGGTTTGTATGATTCGCTGATTGGTTAAATGGACTGTTGGTCGGATATATGAATTTGTGAAAAGATTAATGCATGGATGGATGATTAGAAGGGTACACAGACAGATGGATAGGGGTTAGGTAAATTGATAGATGTATGATCGAAGAACGAATGGAAAGGCAGATGCACGGGTTGATGAATGGATGAACTTAAAGAAAGACAAATGCACGGATGGATGGGAATACAAATGGTCGTAACTCAACGTAATACATAAATCTTATACAGCACAAACACAAATATATTATAACTAGCTTCCGCCCGCGGCTTCGCCCTCGAAATTGATCTCACTAATCTTGTTTCTCCATACAAACTTTGGATCCCCGTTTCACCCCCTTAAAGGGTGAGTTTTGAAAAATCCTTTCTTGGTGCACCTTTAGACCCCATAAGGAACCTATGTGCCAAATTTGGAGTCTCCAGACCCAGCGGTTTGGACTCTGCGTTGATATGTCAGTCAGTCAGTTTCTTCTTTTATATATTTAGATATTTAATCTTTACATCAATTATTTCCAACATCAATTATCTTAACAAACTACAAAATTTAAAACAAACAAAGTCGCGGGTAAATACTGTTACCAATATGGCATGGAGGCTTAATATCTCATTTCGGTGTCATATCTTAGAACATTAAGCCTGGAGGGTAAGCTGAAATATTACTGAATATGCATCACTGGAAGACCTAATAACACAAAAAGATATGACTGTAGAAGAAAATGTAGATATTTTTAAGAGTTTCGTACACAAAGAGTACTAGTACAACTTCGCTGTTGATATGTCTATAGGCGGAATATTTTTTATAAATCGTTCTATGAAGCAAATTCAAACCTTATTCATAAAAATCTATAAACTAAAGTAAATCATAAGTAGGCTGTGTACCTATATTGATTTATGAGAAACCACTGATCGATAGAAGGTTCTTTATTTTACATAGTATTAAGTCACTTCCGCTGATTATTCGCGATTAACTGAAATACTTTTAAACAGATTTTCATCAGATGTTACCAATAGACAGAGGTCTAAAAGCAAGGTTTAACCTGTAATTTGTGTTTGTTAAAAGATGAGGCAGGTCCCTAGTTTACTACGAACATGACACTAACTCGGTATGAAGATTAACAAAAAGTGAAGTGCTATTATGCAAAGTATAGGTAAGTGGAAATGCTAAAAGACTTGTTCCATCGGACTCGCGAAAGTCGAAAAATAAAAAGCACTTTTATTTGCTAAACCTATGCACTATAAAATAATACCTACTAAGGACGCATGATATTTACGACGAAGAATACTTAGATGAGACTCATAAATTTTAAATTTCAATTAATAAATAATGCCAACTGATAATAATACCTAATTAAAAGGAGAGGTCAATAGTGGGATAGTATTTTGAACACCAATGTGATATACCTCATTGGAAAGCTTGTTTAATAAGCTATTAGAATTTAACTAAACACGAATTTTAGGAGCACCCATTTTTGTAAAAATCTAAAAAATATAATAGAAAAACAAAACGCACATTACCTTTAATTATCCATTTCCTAAGCAGTATAAATATTGCAATCATGTCAATAATTGCATTGTATTATAGTATATTTTTCTTGTAATATTATTCTAGCTGCAGTTTAATGTAATTATGACGAAAAATATTTTTTATCTTATTAGTGTAATAACAAAACGCGCGGAAAAAAATATGATTACGGGAAACGTCATGATGTCATTGTCATTGATCAGTTTGATTGACAGCGTTCTAAATAATTTTAGTTTTTTTGGTTGCTCAATTGTCATTTGGCCATGGGGTTGCCAATTGCAATAATCATAATATTGCATTGAAGATTCTTATTTACAGTTTCAATTTAAAAATAACGGGAGGGTGTAAAATAATTTTAAATACACCAAAAATTTTCATTAGTTATGCTCTATTAACCTATGTAACTCAGATTGCTGTTCAAATTTACAATTATTTTAATCCCAGGCTCTATACATTTTTTGAACGTCTCCTTTAATGACAAGGATAATTCAATACAACTACGTAAATGATAATTACCTAAATAAGCTGACTGATGATGACTAAAACAATATAATGTACAATACAATAACAAACTAATTAAATTAATAATAAAATAAATAAAATAATAATAATAATAAAAAGTTTATTTTCCAAAAATATTACATAGATGCGTAGCAACATATATGTACAATGTTACAAATACCTAACCAAAGATCTATGCCAAAATAGGAATACACTGTGCTCCCCAAACTAGGAGAACCTGTATCTTGGGAAGCAGTGATTCGATCATGAAAATACACAAATTTAAGATTTAGGCGAGAGTAAAGATGGAATTTGGTGCATATTACAAAACAATACATAACTATGAGCATGCGTGTACGAGGTGTGTGTGTGTGTGTGTGTGTGTGTGTGTGTGTGTGTGTGTGTGTGTGTGTGTGTGTGTGTGTGTGTGTGTGTGTGTGTGTGTGTGTGTGTGTGTGTGTGTGTGTGTGTGTGTGTGTGTGTGTGTGTGTGTGTGTGTGTGCGTGTGTGCGTGTGTGCGTGTGTGCGTGTGTGCGTGTGTGCGTGTGTGCGTGTGTGCGTGTGTGCGTGTGTGCGTGTGTGCGTGTGTGCGTGTGTGCGTGTGTGCGTGTGTGCGTGTGTGCGTGTGTGCGTGTGTGCGTGTGTGCGTGTGTGCGTGTGTGCGTGTGTGCGTGTGTGCGTGTGTGCGTGTGTGCGTGTGTGCGTGTGTGCGTGTGTGCGTGTGTGCGTGTGTGCGTGTGTGCGTGTGTGCGTGTGTGCGTGTGTGCGTGTGTGCGTGTGTGCGTGTGTGCGTGTGTGCGTGTGTGCGTGTGTGCGTGTGTGCGTGTGTGCGTGTGTGCGTGTGTGCGTGTGTGCGTGTGTGCGTGTGTGCGTGTGTGCGTGTGTGCGTGTGTGCGTGTGTGCGCGTGTGCGCGTGCGCGCGTGCGCGCGTGCGCGCGTGCGTGCGTGCGTGCGTGTGTGCGTGTGTGCGTGTGTGCGTGTGTGCGTGTGTGTGTGTGTGTGTGTGTGTGTGTGTGTGTGTGTGTGTGTGTGTGTGTGTGTGTGTGTGTGTGTATTGTGTGTATAAGTAATCGTTAAGTGATGTAAGTTAGAAGAGCCTCAGTATTTGGGTAGTTCTGTTGTAAGAGCTATTCGGTGACTTTAATTTTAAGTTGGTGTCGATTCGTAATGTTAAGTGTTTTATGGACTGCTTGATAAATGTGTGAGCTTAGTGTGTAGTACTGATGTTTAGCGAATGAAGTCTTGTGTGGTACAGCTGGCAGAAAGTTAGTACGCTTATTGGATTTAGGTGGACTAACACTGGTATGCTTTCTGATAACAGATTGAAGCACAAATAACTGTCGGACCGTGAGCACCTTGCAATCTGCATAAAGTTGAGCTGTTGGATACCTATAGGGCTTTTTCGTCATGACTTTTAAGACTGCTCTCTGAGCTCTCTCCACTTTTAAGAACTTAGATTTCCCAGCGCCGCCCCACACTGTGATGCAGTATCCAATTATGGATTGGCAGAGCGCGAGATATACCATTTTAAGTGTATCAGGGTCCGCTGATTCTCTAAGATTCCTAAAAACATGAACAAGCCGCCTGGTTCTATTGCTAACGGTGTCAAGCTGTACGTCCCATTTAAGACCATTGTCAATATGCACTCCCAAATATTTAACACATTGCACTTCATTTAGAGGCTGGCATGTACACGAGGAGATTTGGCTTGTGCAAGAGTGTGGTGTTAGAGAGAAATTGGGGGGAGGCTTGCTGACTTTACTTAGAGCAAAAGGAATGTAGACTGTTTTACTTAGATTTAATGTTAGTAGATTTGCCCTTAGCCACCCCATAATTTGAGTCAGAGCTGATTCAGCATGTAACTTTACAGCCTCCCAAGTGGAGCCGTAAACAATTATAGCTGTGTCATCAGCGTAAGTAAAAATTTTACAATTTGGGAGCGACAACTGGCAGAGGTCATTTACGTAGATCTGGAACAGGGTGGGCCCCAATATGCTACCTTGAGGGACGCCAAACGTAACGTTTTGCTCATCACTAAGGAAAGTCTCTAGTTTAACTCTCTGTGAACGGTTTTTAAGATAATCATTGAAGATTTCAAGTGTGATACCGCGTACAACAAGGAGCTCTAGCTTCGACTTAAGAATGGGAATAGAGACAGTGTCAAAAGCCTTAGATAGGTCTAGGAATATACCTAGGCATTTGGTTTTTCGGTCCAGATTCTTTGCGACAAATTGCGTTAGGTCAATTACAGCATCCTCAGTCGATACGCCGGTTCGAAAACCGTATTGATTATCAGCTATGATTTTGTGTTTATTAAGAAAGTTGCTAAGGTGTTTATTCAGTAATTTTTCAAAAATCTTTGACATTGAAGGCAGGACTGAAATAGGCCTATAATTATTGACACTGTCCCTGCTTCCACCTTTGTGTATTGGGTGTACTAAAGCTTTTTTTAGACAATCAGGAAAGACTCCTGTTTGCCAGCATTGATTGATTATGTACGTCAAGGGTGGTACTAACACATTGCGAGACATTTTTAGTACAGAAGTTGGTATATTGTCCCAACCTACGGCGCAATCGTTGCGTAGTTGCATGATTATTGATTCGACCTCACTTACGTCCACCTCTAATAGCACAAGAGAGTCAACAGGAGAGCGAGAGGTATTTGTCATTGGTGAAGAAGGCAGAGTTCTTATCGTATTTGGATAACCAGGCAACAGAGGCGTGATTTTGGTAGCTAAATTTTCACCAACACTACTGAAAAAATCACACACTTTATTTAAGGAAGATTTAGGGTTATGACATATTTTTAAAAGTTCAACAGGTTTGAGGGTGGGCCTATGAGTACCTGTAATATCCTTGATTGTTTGCCACAAGGCCTTAGGATTGTTTTTTGCTTTTTCTAGTTCGGTCTTTTCGTAGGCTCTTTTTAATTTTCGCAGTAGGGTATTGCAGAAATTACGATATCGTGTATAAGTGATTTTAAGTATTAGATTATCAGGGGACTTTTTAAATCTAAGGTGCATCTTATCCCGATTTTTTATACATTTAAGTAAGCCAGGGGTTATCCATGGTTTAAGTATTTTACATTTCCTTGAGATTATTAAGTTCTTTGTATGTTTAGTTATAGTTGATGTAATAATTGAAATTAATTTATTCATGGATTGATTAGGATTTTGTATTTGATAGATATCTGAGAAGTCTGTATTTTTCAGATCATCCCGGATAGCTTCCAGGTTCAGCCGAACCGTGGTGTGTAATTGTTTTCGAGCTGGTTTGGCATTACAGAAGATCAAAATGATTGGTTTATGATCAGTAATATATGATTCTAATATCAAGGTTGTAGTAGGTAGCTTTGTTTTAACTATTGCATGGTCTAGGCAATTTTCTATCCTAGTAGGCAATAAGTGAGTCGGTGATAAACCGTGGGACGAGTTAAGGAGAAGGTAGTCGAGACTACGGTCAGTGCGGTTTTCTTGCTTAATATCTATATTAATATCTCCCACCAGGGCGATATTCGGATAGGAAGAGAGAGTTTCATAAACATCGTTAAGGCTGGACATAAAATTATCGAAGTTATTTTTGGTGTTAAAGGACGGCGACCGGTATATTGCAATTAATAGACTCGAAATTCGTAATAATTATGTCATGACTTTATAATGTATAAATTTAACTTCTTTTATAAACTTTCGCGTTGCAATGTTTATCTTTCTTTTGTATGTTGCTATACCCTAATCGAGTGTCATGTCAAAACTTTGTAACTTATTTATTAAACATCTGTACCTACACATGAATGCAATAAACGCTTTGACTTTGACTATTTACTATAGACTACAGGAAGATATTGGCCGTAGGAGGATATTTCTATTATTATGTGTATTAATTCAATATATTATACATACCTATGGATCGATTTTATGATTAAGAGCGTGTTACACTTAAGTACCCTGGGGTACGAACTACTAGAAGATTTTTCTTTAAAGTAATTTCTAAAACAAAATAGGTATCATTCACAAAACAAAGCACGTATACGTGTTTGTGTTACGTGTGAAAAATAACTTTATTTTCTTCCATATGATCATTTCTAACGGCAGTGGCGGCGGCTGAAGCAACAAGGTACTGTTTAGAGATGAGAAAATGTGAATTTTTCTTTCGAATAATCATTACATTAACTCGGTATTCATATTGAAATCGTATTTTATATTGAAGACTATTAGTATAGGTATTGATATTACCTATCTATTTTCAATTCTCGGATTTATGGAGCTCCAAACTTTTGGAAGGCGTACCGAAGCCAACACGTAGAGCGAGTTAGACAATTTTGCTCTAAATGCGATGTGGAACCAATCGACAATTCTCACCGATTAAACAAAAACCTGAGTCATGGTGATGGATGCTAATTGTTAAGGTATCTAACCATGCTTATGAAGACTATGGTCCCTGCCTGACCAATATTAATAATCAATTGTTATTATTCGAATTTCGTGATCTGGTCATCATCTTATAGGCCATTAGGCTTAGGCTTCGCTTCAACCCTTTTTAGTGTCCCACTGCTGGGCACGAGCCTTCTGTCAACTATCTTACTAGTTGAGAGAGTTTAGGCCTTAATCCACACACGCTGGCCAAGTGCGGGTTGGTGGATGTCACATGTCCTCGAATGATTACTTCTTAGACATGCCGGTTTCCTCACGATGTTTTCCTTCACCGATATTGAGCAGCGGCTATGAAACAATTCACACAAAGATGTGTGGGCACGACTGGGATACAAACCCGTGACCTTGTATTTCTAAGGTGAGGCCCGTACCACTGCGCCACCGCTGCTCTGACTCTGAGGCTTAGGCTTAGGCTTAGCAAAATATTATTCGAATGACAAAATATTTTGTGCCAGTGTCGGTTGCTGATAGATACAATATTTTTGACCTTTCATCTTTTTCTTTTTAATGTTCGTATCTTTATTTGAATAGAAATATAATATTTATAATAAAAAATAATTAAGATAAAGATTTAAGTGTAATTTTTAACTGGATTTCCAGAAAGTAACGCCTAAAAGTATTATTTATATAATGTGAATAGTATTATTATTTAAACAAAAAAAATATTTCATAAAAAACTAGGGTTCAAGATATGAATGATCATTCAATTATTACTTACTAAATAAATCGAGTAACTTGATTCGAGTTTCGAGTAATTGTTTTGAATAATCTCCCATCTCTAGTTCCTTATATTATAAAAAGAAGAGCTATTTTTTTGCTGTTACAACGATATATAATATGATTAAGTGGTGTATTTCCTTACTGTTATCAAGGGAAAAGGGTAACGATGTAGAATCAACTGCAGACTACGAAGTGACTATGGTCACCATTAATGTTGATGGTCATGGATTTTGCAACTACATTTCATATACAAATACGAAATTTATTTATTTTATATTAAGGTGGAGTTAGTGATACTGGGCCCCGCACTAGGATACCTTATGTTGCCGGGTCCAGTATCTTTCGACATAGTAATAGTTAGTAAATATAATAAAATAAAATAAAAATAAACCGTAAAAAAGGAATATAATAATAATGAGATGAAAGAGTTAAGAAGTTACGTGATGTTTTTTTTTATTCTTCGATAGGCTGGTTTCTCTTCACCGATATTGAGCAGTGGTGATAAAAAAATTCACACAAATATGTGTGAGCGCGACTGGGGATCGAACCAGCAACCTTATATTTCAAACGCGAGGTCAATAACGCTGCGCTAATGTTTCTTTGAATGTTCGTAAATCGTTATTACGTATCGTATCGTATCGTATTTTTAGGGTTTTGCACTGAAATAGCCTATTACTAAGATCGATTCATTTCGTGGAAATGATTTGAGTGACGAGATTGCGATTTTTACGATTCTGCGTAACTCCTTTAGACTAAGTAGAGTGACTATCTCTGCAAGGTGGTTGGTAAGAGCTGGATGAGAAGTATGTTCGTAAAAGTGATGAGGAAAAAATAAAAAAAAGACGAATATCACCTGTCAATTGTATTTTACTTCCAGAGTAATTGCCAGTGAACGCCAGAGTTTCAACATATTATTGTGACAGTAGTGTGTAGTATCTTAGACCCGCAGATAGAGAGTAGGTAGAATTGCAGTAGACATAAATAGTAATCACTTTAGAGTAAGCTTTAATACCCCTGTTTTAAAACACAAATTAAAATTAAATTAAAATAATAAAACACGAGATCTCGTTTCGAGAGTTGTAAAGAGACTCGTAAAGAAAGATATCTGGAATAATCATGAATAATTTTGAATTTAGAAAGATTGAGATCGAAGAAAGGAAAGCTAAGAGTGGCCAGGAACAAGGAAAGGTGGAAGGATGAAGATTGGATTTATTACATTATTAAAGTTGAAAGTTTGTTAGTGCCTACTTTCAACATAGAACAGACCCATTATGATGATAAGAAAGGCCATCGCGGCATTGGACAGTAAATGGTGCTAAAGGTGTGTATTATATCTACGTTTATCAAATTATATTAAAGTGAAACGTTTTGGTATTTCCTTCCAGACACCCTTATAGTATATAAACCATTATATGAATACAAAAACCGTCGCCACGATGTTCATTATATGGCAATTAATGATGTGAATTTTTAATATAATTTTGAAGGAAATGTCAAAAAATTACACTATAAATCGTTTACCAGCCAAAACCATGATGACTTAAACTTCAAAATGGATCCGTCGTTACTACCAGAGTATGGAGTGACAAACTTTCAGTTTTCATAAAATTATTCTAATTCTATGAGTTATTTTGTGTCACACTGCTCTACGCGTTCTTCTCTAAACTATTTAGTAGAGTTAAAAGAGTTTTGACTTTATTCCATACACAGTAGGCAAGAGCAAATTTGAGGATATAACACTTAGACCAATATTTTATTCTAAGATTACAGAATTCGTTACAATATTATTCTGATCCGATATTAAATAGTACCTACTGACAGAAAAATTTGATCTTTATGGTTTTTCCTTATGTATTCCTAGATGGTAACTTTTAATTTATTCCATTCACAAAAAGGTGATCCAGAATCAAACCAGCAATTTATATTGCAAAGCAAAACCCAGGTACACTGCACTACACTGTACAAAGGCTGATGATATACGACCGATTTAGAAATTAGTGGATTGAGATCGTAGTGTGTACATGGCATTGACATATTTCATTTGGTGGTTTATAGCTATTGAGTTTACATTGACAGAGAGTCGAATAGTTATTAACTGGCTTGAGGTTGCTTTGTACCTTCGTAACAACAAGGTACAGTGCATAGACTTATAATTATATTGCACATGCACACAAATCGACACAAAGCGCGCAAACATATACACATACATACAAAGCCACCCATACACAGTCACCAAACTTATAAAATGATCCTAAATCAGTAGATAAGATCTCATTGAAATAAAACTACTTTTTATCGCGGTTTATTTTAGATGTTAGATCCCGATGTTTCAAAGTCTTTTCAGACTTCATGTTCACAAGTGGACTGAGATATTTGATGTCCAAAAATATTAATCACAATTATTACTGACTACCTTCAAACATTAATATTTAAGTTGCGTTCCGATTTAAGCAAACTGAGCTCACAGTGTCTTGAATTCTGAGTTGATTTTGCTTGGGTTTTGGTACAAGTAAAAAAAAATCCGTTAAAAAGTAGTTTTATTTCAATGTGTGATATTCACGTAAATCTAAGGCAATACTAGATAAGATCTCTTTAAATATTAGCACCGACTTTAATTAACAGCGATGTAGGTAAATATTGTTTTTCCCTTTTTAAAAGGCGGTTATTTGTTTATATTATTTTGACATCAACAATGCAACTCTAAAGTTGAACATTATCAGTAACTATTCTCAATTTCCCAACAACAGCATTCTCGGCAAAACTGCACAGAAACCAGTAGAAACTAATGCTTTTTAATTAACTTCTACCTAAGTACCTACTGCACCTAAGACACAGGCTGTGTAATTAAAACTTCTCTTGGGTTATTAGAAGCTATATTTTGTTATTATTTTGTACAGAAAATTACGGAAAATTGTTTTATTCTAGAACAGTTCCGGTGTTAGGTTAGGTTGGGAGCTCCCAACCTAACTTAAAACCTAACCTAAACCTACAGCTGTAGGTTTTAGTTACTTAATTCTAGTCTAAAGTGAGAGGATCTGCCAGACTGTTACGTTAGGACATTATATATTTATCTAGTCAAAGGTTCTAATAGATTGGATAAAAAACACATTTGTCCTACTAATATTATGGACGGGACGTGACGTGACGTGGTCGGTAAGATACTTGCTTTTCACGCCTCAGGTCATGGGTTCCATTTCCACCCAAGTCAGACATTTGTGTATTGAACATGTCTGTTTATCTTGAGTCTGGGTTTATCTGTATTTTAGTATGTGTCGTATCGTGGTCATAATTATGGACTCTCAAGCGAAGCGGATAGCGCGCTATTGCAATGTTTTGACTTCGTTGCGACTTCACTGCGGCGCGCTTTGATGTCATCGCTCGTTAGGCAGTCATTACCTGACCTCCATAGAGTGATGACGTCTTGGAACTGTCCTATCGTTTTGAGTAGCATTAAAAGTTGATTTCTTTTGTTATTGTTATATAAATAGACTACAGTGTGAAATAAATTCAGTGTGTTTTCTTCATTTTGTACGATTACCCACAGTAAACCCACAAGATGTCTGAAAGTAATGGCCAAATACCTGACCTTGCGTCATATGTACAAAAAAGAAAAGCAAGTTTTTATAATTTTTTTATGGGCCTAGTAGCCTGAATCAAATAAATTAATAAATAAGCGACCTCGGAAGTGGAGGCAAACATATCATCATTGTCAGCCTATAGCAGTCCACAGCTGGACATAGGCCTCACCCAATAAGCACCGTTTCATCCTGTCTTTGGCTTGTCACATTCAGCCACTGCCAGCTAACCTTTGCAGATCATAACTCCACCTAGCTGAAGAGTGTCCTAGCGTTTGCCAAGACGTTATCAGTTCTTCGACAGATGTGGCCAGCCCACTGCCACTTCAGCTGTCTAATCCTTTGTGCTATATCATCCATAACTTTAGTTCTTCGTTGGAGGCACACGCTGCCTCCGAATACCATGAAGGATAGTAATTATCCGACTACGCAGAACGAGGGTAGCCGACTAGCAAAATATTTGCGGTCGCCGGTGAAAATTTCTAGTAGGTACAAAGGTACTTAGGGCGGGTGTAGTGTTTATATGCAAATAAACTACGTTATTAACACAAATATTATGAGTATACACGTGATAATGCTATAGTTTATTTAAAGATAGTACTTGTCATCACATGCCTAGACATCTACTTATATTGGAAATTTGTCTGTCTGTAGTATTGGGTGAATACGGATGACGATATTTTTCCTAGTTTGGTCCGTTTTTTTATTCTTGAATAGACTGGCACTTGACTACAACTTACCTGATGTAAAACAATGATGTAGTCTACGATGGGACGCGCCAGTCCAATGTACCGATTCGCTCGTGATTACGAATGACTTTCGGTGAGAAGGTGGCAGTGAAATGAGGCTCCTTAAGGTTGAAACCATTAAGGAGTAACAATTTCGACCCACCCTCTTAAATGGTGTCACCAGATATCGCACCGAAACACGGCAAGGGCGCTTGGCGGTGCGCCTTTGTCTGATGGGTGGTCACTAAGCACGGCCGAAGCCTACCACCAGTTAATTACCAGTAAACATAATTACTAGTGGATAGTCACCTGATTTGCACCAGCCGGGGACCACGTGTGGGGATTCAGATAAAAGGTGCAATCCCACGGACAAAGGTGACTCTGTCCGTCAGATAAATAAATTAAAAATATTAGAAAAATATAAATTATTATTTTACTGTGATCAGTCTAGCAAATTCTCGTATGACGCCACACACACTACGATTTTTTATACCTTGTTATTATGCTATTTTGGACTACTGACTTAATAAAACCTTTAAAAGACAACGCAAAGAAAAAATTAGTAATAGGAACTCGTAAAGCGAATAAAATTTGTATTCAAAATGATTTCAATATTAACAGCCGTTAAATTTTTTATGTATTGATTAGATTTTCTTTCAACCTTAAATTTAGGTTGTTTTCGCTCACAATAAATTTTACCATTTAACCCATTCGATAACGACCAAGCTATAAACAACACATACTATCACATCTATGACAATCGTTACATGTAGTCAGAAGCCAATATAATCTGACACCTGGTCTAACCATCTCGGCTACTGGTTCTCTACGGGTTTCGAGGTCTGATGGCAGCCGCTCGTATAATTCTGGTAGCTAGCCACATCGGGTTAGACTGGGAGCCGACCCCACAATAGAAATGGGAAAAAGGCAAGGGGAATGATGATGATGATACACGACCACGCTACTTTTTTGCCAGGGCATGAAAAGACGGGCTTTCCGAAAACTTCTTTATGAACGAAAAAGGAATTCCAAAAATGTTTTTTCAAATAAATTGATCAAGAATAAAACACAAACGAACCAATGACTAAATTATTAGCTTAAATATTATTAAATAACTATTACCTATCAGAAAGACTATTTTTACCTAAACTGTGCACACTGATAATTGTATTTAACTTCTGTCACTCATACTGCGACAATATTCACCATATTATTATAAACCTTAAAACTTATAAAATAGCTTACAATTTTGATTGTGTCAGCGTATGCTAATTTTGTATTAATAAGTAAGAATACGGTTTCAGCTTTCATTCCTCGCCTAGAAGTGATGGTTAACAAAAATGGCTGACAAGAAGACCATGGAAAAATTTGCTATGAAGCTCCCTGAGGAGATATCAGCAAAACGTGAGTACACCTTTTCTACTTTTCTTATTTTCTCTTCTCTGTACCCTTAACAGGAGTTTTCAATACGAATACAACTAATTTAAAAAAATAATCCGACTTCAAAAATGTTGAAGTTACAAAAGGGTATAAAACAAATTCTTAACACAATAAACTATAAATATGATCAAAAATACTTTAAGTTATTGTTACGATTGAGACATTCGTAAAACTGAAATTCTCAACCGCACAATTTTTATTTAAAAAATGTAGAAACTTTCATGTTGCCACCACAACTAAACTGAAGTAAGCTGAAAGGTAACACCTTTCGTCTACAGATCCTGGGTTTGGAGTCCGCCATCTCCAAATGGTCTGCATGTTCTTCTGTATGGTAGCGCTACTTATGGCGCGCAGCAATATGGGAGTCGCAATCTTGGCCATGACTGATACACACCAAAATAATACTAATATAGAGGTAAGGGCATCGTAATTTTTCCATTTATTTTGCTTTCGAAAAACGAATTTTATGCCAAAGTTTTTAGTAAAACACTTGCAAAGATCTAGTTTATTATCTGAATAAACATATAGCGTACTTCTAATCCCCGAAAGATGAATTTGTATTCCTCGATTTGTCTTTGAAGTAAAAAATTGAAGGCAAGGGATTTCTAACAAGGTCATCATTGTATTGGGATTTGGGTTAAGGTGAAAACAGGTTTTTAATCTGATGACAGATAATGGTTTTGATTTGTTTTTATTCCGCGATAACAACTTCTTCTTCCTAAACTGACTTTAACTAGCGAAAGTTGGTAGTCAATTTGGCATACTCGTTACTCGTTTCTGTCTAGTGAGATGGAATAGTTCTGCGACACTCGTTATACCAGTCCACTCCCGAATATTGTTAGCAAAGATTTCTCTTTCCGACTGAACTGTTCTTAACCCGCAATTTTACCCATCACGATCAGTTACAGTACATCAATCAATCCAACATTAAACACATATCTCAGTGCAATAAAACCAAAAAGAAAGAAGAATAATCTTCTCTTAGACGTAGTGTAGTCAGGAATTGACCAGACAGGTACGCAAGAGAAATTGTAAGCACCTAAAGCAAAAGTGTTCCATCAAATGCAGGTACACTTTCCTTTCCCTCCATTCTGGTAGTCTAGGGGATGTCGCGTCAGCATCTTCCTAGTTACAGACTCCTCAGAAATTAACATATTCCCATCACACTTTTAGATCCGGCGTGGGTATTGAACCAGTGACATTGATAATCAGAGACGAACACGTTAACAAGACTAATAAACCAGTATAGTCTAAATCAAAACCAACATTTGGCGACGTCATCTGATAAAGACATGACTAATATAGACTTCTTTGATATTAACTTCTATGAATTTATTTAAGACTTAACTTATTGTTATCTAGTGGAACATTTTCGTAAATTATTCCATGAACTTTACACATTTGTCCCATATAATATCATTGTGGTATTACTTTTTAACCTTTCTGTCTGAATCTAGGTTATACCGGAATATCTTGGTTGTCGTGGTGTATCCAAATGAGGATAACCATCTATCAAAATTCAAGCTGGTCCTACCGAAATACATATACGGCCTCAAGACTGTTATAAGAATTTTATGGACTTAGAACTGCTAGTCTTCAGAACTTAACTTGATCAAAATAACATCAAACCTAGTGAGTCGTTCCAGATTCCTCACAATATAGGATAATAATATTGTAATAGTGTTCCAGCTACTGTGCATAGTCCAGGCTGAATAGTTAGGTTAGCAGGATATATTACAATAAGCATAACAGGAGCCCTCTCTGTTCCCTTTAGTTCAGAGTCCGGTTAGATGGTGTTACCTACCAATGCAATAGTTAAAGAGATTGAGTGAATAATTGACTGTTTAACGTAGTCTGCGAATGACACCATCTTT
The DNA here is from genome assembly GCA_936450015.1 of Meganola albula. Lineage (NCBI taxonomy): Eukaryota > Metazoa > Arthropoda > Insecta > Lepidoptera > Nolidae > Meganola > Meganola albula. Next base: position 621,403 of record OW388155.1, on the reverse strand, counting down.
CTGAGGAATGAAATGAATGAATGAAATTACTCTTGGTTTGAACTCGGCTACAAGCAAATATGTCATATTCTAGTGAGTATATAAAATATATTTGTAGTGGTCATGATTGTTTCCATTTCATTTCAGGTATACAGTTGGGATAAAAAGACTCAAGGGTTAATCCTTTCATCATTTTTCTGGGGCTACATGGTGATGCAGCTGCCTTCTGGTTTACTCGCGAAGAAGTTTGGCGGCAAGCCCATTTTACTAGTATCTTTACTTACCAATGGACTTATAGCCGCTCTCTTCCCAACCTTAGCCAGTGTGGTTTGTATATATAAATACTTTATTAAACTCTACATCATTTTGTGCTGTCTTAGATATGGGACTTGAAATATTTATTTCATCCATTTATTTGTGATCCAAAACAACTTCGGTGTCCCAGGACTTACCGGGCTACAAACACCCAGAGTCTCATCCAGCATAAAGCGGTTTATTCTGACTTACAGTAGTAGCAGTGTGGGTTGTTAGTGTGGGGTGGTAGTATGTATGATATCAGAAAAAAAGGTTTTTATAATTTTTATCAGTCATTTTGTATGCATACTATATTTTTATGGAATTATAATACGAGTATTATCATCGGCAGTCATTGACTTTCATTCAGGGATTCATTAATTTGCTACGATGAGGTTTAGAAATATATAATCATTCCGAAGCAAATTGAGAACCTTACTAATATATCTAAACTTAACACGGCACCGTTATTTTTTGTGGTTCACATCACAGATAAAAAAAATTAAATCATAATAATTGTTCAACTATTCTTAAATGAAATTAGAAATATATCATTAGTCTTCCGCCTGCGCGTATGTCATTTGTCGCGCTAAAGCACAAACCTCTTTTTTCGAAATCGGATAAAACTATCCTTGCCCGGGCCTCGAACACTTCATACAAAATTAGTTCAGTAGTGTAGGCGTGTAAGGAACATTTTAAAATCAGCAAGCTCTCATAGGCATGTCCATAAATATACAGGGGTTTGATAAAAAAGATGTCTAACTTGGTTGTCTCACCGATGAAGCTCGATTTTTACGGCTCTTAGACCATAATGTAATTTTTTCATTAAAATAACCAAGCATAAATACAATTTAAATTTCGAATTCTATACATCGTATTGAGTTATCAAACATGCATTGTGTCAAAATAAAAAATAATTTAGATTAAAAGCACACGCACACGCACAATAATAAATCCTACTAAAATGATTAATTTTCAATTACCATTAAGATATTATTTGGCTAAAGTTTACATGTTTATATCAGATTCTTCGATACACGTTTTCTTTGTAAACATTTACAAATCTCGATCACGATTTTACATTAAATTCAAATTGGCTTAAAACTTTCGTCTAAGTTTACAACTATTTAAGATTCCGGGATACTCCACAAGGATACGCCCGCTTAAACTGATTAAAAGTTTAAGTAGCATATTAATGGACATTTTGTGGCTAAAGTAGATAGGATTTACTAACTTATTGAGTTCACCAGCACCAATTTACTAACGCCTATTAAATACTATTGTAATACTTTTATCGCCATCTGAGGTACAAAGTCATTAAACATTAATTAAATCTCTTAAAGAACTATTTAACCAAAGATAAACGTAATGTAAGACTATTCGTCACTAATATCCATATCGCTTGAATTATCATCACTGTCTGTGCAGCTTGAGGAGTCAGAATCTTGGCGATAGGCGATACGCGAGTTAAACGGTCGGGTCACGAAACAATTACATAACTTCATGGCTATTTCCTACGGAAATCAGTAGAGACTATTTCCAGCTTTATCTTCTTCTTTATCACACGTGTACGTTAATTGTAAGTACTACACACCCTACCCTTTAAAGGGCTTCACAGATGAGATCGCAATTATAATACACTTGATACACTTCGGAGAGTGTGCATTGGAATTACACAATCTTATTCCCCCATCCCCGTTCTTCCATCGGACAAGTAGAGGTACGGCTATGCGCCACCGTTATATGGTGGAAATTCCACGGGCACGCACAAAGCGCTCTGCTTTGACTTTCATTGTGCGAACTGACAAATTGTGGAATTCGCTGCCGGCATCTGTGTTTCCCGATAGCTATAATCTAGTGATCTTCAAGTCAAGAGTGAATCGGTATATACTGGGTAAGCGTTACATCGTAGACTGCATCATTGCTTCACATCAGGCAAGTTGTGGTCAAGCGCAAGCCTATAAGCCTAAAAAAATATTTACTTCAGTTTGTACACGGCATAAGTAGTTGTCTTAATATTAAAAACGAAAATACCAGTACAACAATTTAAACAGATCATGGGACACCCTTTCCCTAACTAGGCAGGAAACCTGTCTGTATCTTGGGAAAAGTAATCCAATTGTGATAGGTCTTGTTGCGGTTACATAAATATAATACGTGCGGAGGGCAAACTAGGGACTTACATATTTACTTAAGTTTAAAAGAAAACGCGCACGCGCGCGTTTGTGTGTGTGTGTGTGTGTGTGTGTGTGTGTGTGTGTGTGTGTGTTTGTGTGTGTTTTTTGTATGTTCCTTCATCTCTCTACAGTGGTTAGATTTATGTATTTCTCTCAGCTTTTCTACTCACTTCCACCGTGGATGTACTGTCATTAATTGTCTATCATCCCTTTCTCACAGTGCTTTCCTCTTACTTCACTTCACAATATAATTAAGAGTTCCATCTCTTACTTGGTAGAAAATGCATTTTCACAGCATTTATTCTACTTTAATGACTAATAAAAATAAAAATAAAATAACTAACTTATTTTTCTAGCAAATGACAACTAAAATAAAAATTTCAGGGTGGCTGGCCCGTGGTGTGCTTGACTCGGGTAATTATGGGATTAACTCAAGCATGTCTTTTCCCCGCAAGTCATACACTCCTGGGCAGGTGGTTACCATCAAACGAAAGAACTAGTTACAGCGGTATCGTGTATTCAGGTATCTCTTTGTAAACTATTCCAGACATTAATTTTTAAGAAAGATTTTTCATAAAACTAATGGCGCTAGATTTACTTTGGTTTTCTGCTTCCAGCTCCTCAAATAGGTTCTATAATAGCTATGCCGTTATCTGGCTGGTTGGCTGAAACAATGCTTGGATGGAAAATGATCTTCTATTTCTCTTCTTGTGTCCTATTCTTAATTGGAACGATGTGGTATTTTTTCTCTGCGAGTACTCCTGCTGAACACTCCCTTATATCTGAAGAGGAGAAGATTTATATAGAAATGGGTATCAGCGGGAGTGGTGTAAGGGTAAGTGGAATTAACTAAAAACTGGGTATAGTGTGTTGTATATGGGCATTGGAAAACTGTTGGTCTAAATGTATGACTAAACCTAGTGATTAAATTTTTGTGGTTTTTTATTTATTTATTTTTCGATAGGCTCGACTACAACTTGACTGATGTTAAGCAATGATGTAGTCTACGATGGAACGCGACAGTCCAGTATACCGATTCACTCGTGATTACGAATGATTATCAGTGAGAAGGTGCCAGTGGAATGAGCCTCTTGAAGGTTAGAAACCATAAAGTAGCAACAATTCCGACCCACCCTCTCTGCATGGTGTCACCAGACATCGCACCGGAATACGGCAAGGAAGGAAGGAAAGGAAATTCAAAAGTTATTCTGTGGCATCATCTTAAACGAATGGGTCAATTTTAGTGCGTTTTTGTAAAACTGAATTAATCATGACGGACCTTAGCTAGATAAAAAAAAAGATATTTGAAGATCGTCACTCTGTTCCTATCTTATGAAAATATCGTATGCTATTTCTACATATTTTATTTCAAACTTTAATGGTTTCATCTAGTTAGTTTAAAAGTTGTTCTAAACGCTACTATTTTCAGAAGTTTTACATGTCGAGAGTTACACTTATTAAAAAGTCAAAGGTTAATATCTTTTTTACTTTTCAGGCGAAAACTGATCACCCAATGCCATGGAGAGCTATGCTTACCACAATACCAATGTGGGCTATAGTGGCTGCACATTTGGGAGGTACAACTGCTTTTATTTTGTTCTTTGTGGATTTACCAACGTTTTTGGAAAAGGCGATGAATATTTCACTAAGAGATGTAAGTATTGATGCATTGATTTCATTTTGTATTTCTTTTTCATTTGTCATGTAAAATATATGTTTCTCTTTTGCCTAGTCGAATAAGAGTATCTTCTTTAAGGCCGACCGTTTAACTCGCGTATCGCCATCTGAGATACAAAGTCATAAAACATTAATTAAATCTCACTGAACTATTTAACCACAGATAAAAGTAATGTAAGACTATTCGTCACTAATATCCATATCGCTTGAATCATCATCATTGTCTGTGCAGCTTGAGGAGTCAGAATCTTGGCGATAGGCGATACGCGAGTTAAACGGTGGGCTTATAGTCTTAGTCTGAAAATAGTAAGCTGTCTCTAGGTGGACCAAATGAAATAAAAATTGATTCAGCAAAATAAACAGAAGGACAGAGTTATATAAAATATAAATTATCACCTTCGACAACATTTTTATTTAATTTTCCTAATAGACGAATATGTATTTTCATTGTAGGATCTATATTTGTAGAGGTAATGAATTTGAATCCTAATTAGAAAAAAATAACAACTACTTCTGTGACAGAATTCGAGTAGAGTCTAGATGGGGATCAAAGACAGTTTGGGTATCCCGGGACTTGGCCGGGTGCAAATCCCGAGTCTCTTTACGGCCGCCGTTGATCCTGGCTTACTGGAGCAGCAGTGGCGGGATTGCGGTTGTGGATTAAGCAAGTCGCATAAAAAAGAGTCTAGATGGAATTATTATAATTACTCAGACATAAGTATTTTTCAATATCTTTCAGAGTGCCACATTATCAGCGTTACCATACGTGGGCATGTCATTTGGCAATATATTGTCATCAATTCTCTGTGAACAAATCTATAACAGAGGGTGGCTTTCAGTCGGTACTTGTAGGAAAATATTCAATTCAGTTGGTAAGTTTATATAATTAAAATCTTTATCGCATTTCATTTTTATTTTGGATGCAACTGGCGCCTCATTCGCCCGGGTATAACGAGATGTTGCATCTAAACCTTCAGTAACACATTATTTTACCCTTGGTGGAACCATAATACATTACAAACATTATTATATTTCAGCATTTTTAGGCAGCGCTGCTAGTTTGATATTCTTATCATTTCTGAACCCTGAAAATAAAAATATTGCAATTGTTATGTTAGTAACTACTCTCACTCTGCAAGGATGCACTTCTGCTGGTTATATGGTAAGTTTATATTTTTTTTCAAGAAGATCACCGCTATTTAACACGGCCGTGGTAGTATCGTCCACCTTACAGAATACACGCAGTGTAGTAACTTTTGGTTGAGTTCCTGGGTAAGAAAACGCTTTTAAAACGTAGATTAAACACTTGTGCAACTAATTTAACAAATATTTATCACCAAAATCACTATTAACTGCACATAAAACCACTCCGAACGCGCCCGGTCGTTCAACTCAACCGGATCTCGCAGCGCGGGGCGCGCGACTGTTTTACTATCGAGTTTTCTACCAAATGTTGTATTGGCGCCAACGTAGTTTAGATCGGAATCTGCTAGATGGCTCTACGGGCTTTACAACGATGTAAGAAACATGGAAGTGGCATGTTCAGACCATAGAGAATTTTGCGATTAAAGTGCCGCTTCCAGGCGATACCAATCTACGGCGGCATACCTGTCTTGTCAAAACTGTCAAAGCCATATTAGGCGGAATACCAGTCTAGAGGTAAGGTAGCCAGACCCATCGACATCTAAAGAGAACGCTTTGGGGTTGCAAGCATCAATAGTATAGAGTTATTGCTTAACATCGAAGGTCGGTATATTTGTTTGCCAACTTAATAATATAAAAAGAAATGTTCTTGATTTCACCTAGTGGTCATGTGTAGTCAATGATTGTATATTCACTTTTTTATTTGGGTTGTGGCGACCAGAACGACAGATGAGAGAAGATCCGATCCAAATTTTTCATTTCACTGGGTGATTTGTTGACGTGTTTTGTCTGGTGGGTGGTGAGTGGTGACTAGCCGCAGCGAGGAGAAGACAGTTGTGTTAGAAATCGTAAATTCTCTCAAATTAGGATCTCAAGACGGTTGAAAGGAAATGCTGGGCATGGAGCCCAGCAATGGATCACTAAAGAAACTACGAACCTACTACGTTCTTCTGAGCAAAAAATGATAGTTTAGAAATTTTTATTCTTATGTTTATATTTTTCTAGGTAAACCATTTGGATTTGTCACCACATTTCGCTGGTGTGATGCTCTCTATAAGCAACTGCTGTAGTGGAATCGCGATGGTCGGCACTCCAGTACTTACTAGCTTCATATTAAGGAATGATCCCGTATGTATAAATACATTTACGTTCCTCATTTTTAGGGCTCCGTTTCTTGGAAGGAAAAAAAATATTATTACGAGATCACCAGGTGTGTCTGTGTCACAGGCAATTTGTTCTGAAACTTATGAATCGATGCGTGAAAAGTAAAATAAAGGTCGTAGCATACATATACAGTCGGAAACGGATAATAACCGTATCGCCTTTTACTTCGCCAGCCCTCGACTAGGCTATGGATAGGCGACGCCGCACTTACGGTTCACTGGTAGACGGATAGGCAGCACCAGTCTAATGACAACATATTTGGCAACGCAGGCCGCGGGAAAGGCGTAGACGAAGAGACGTTCACTAGGGTAGGGAGAGACGTAAGCGCGCAAACTGCAAGATGACCTCGCACCGGGCTGCGGTCCGTGAGCTTGTTCCAAAACGAGGTAATGACGTCACCATTCCGATTAAAATGCGTGGCTGTTTCATATAAATGTTGCTAAGCGGCTTAAGTTGGTACGGTGATGATTCCTTTCCGAGTTATGTTTGCTACGACCTTTAGTCAGCCATCGAAATATAGACGTTTAGTTACTGGAAATAACTAAACTTGTACACCTTTGTGGTCTACACTAGAAAATAAAAAAATATGTTAGCCGAAGGATGTGTGTTAATCAAATTATGCTTGTTTGGTTGGTTTGAAATTCTTAAATAGGTATACACTATGTTAATAATATAGAAAGAATTATTAAAACCTTAAAGTAAAATAAACCAGAGACGTATATCTTTGTATTAAAAATGTTACTGTTTAAAATTTCAGTCAGACTTAAGCAGATGGAGAATAATGTTCCTAATAATAGCCGGGATTCTTATAGTTTCAAACCTTATTTACGTGATGTTTGGAAGCTCAGAGCTACAATATTGGGACAGTCCAGACTACAGGGATAGGAGAAAAGCTGATCCAGGTAATATATATTTAAGACCTGTTGCGTATAATGATGTAGGTCGATATATTCTATTGTGGGCTTGACTTACTTGAGTTGACTAGCCAAATATTTGTAAGCAAGTTATATTATAATGCCCAAGGTATAAGCGCAAATACATATGGTCTCTCAACTCCCTCACTCTCAGAGTTCGGTGGGACCAGTAAACTGATGAACGCGGTAAGAAATCGGATCGCAGGACCAGGACCGGGATTTTCGAGAATTGATTGTTATCATCAGGAAAGTGTAAACTATCTTTTTCCGGGACTTGAACCCCAAAAATTCAAGACAGTTGAAGGCAGAAATATGGAAATCACAATAAGCCTTTTTGCTTATCAAAATACACCATCGTCTTCCTATTCTAAGTGTAAACAATAATGTATTTAATTTTTTTATTATTATTTACAGAGGAGATGAGCCCTGTTCTGGATAAGAGGAAAGAAAAGGAGCTGGAAGCCAATAAATCACAAAATATCTAAAATATTAACTAGTATAGTACCTACTTGTCGTTCTACTGTAAAGATTCCTATAGACGAGCCACAAACCAGTGCCACTTTTAATGGCAAAACAAAACTGACTGTCGTAAATGTTGTAGATTGTACTTACCTACTTATCATTGGCGCTCACTTTTAGTCAGTGTTTGATTTATAAAAAGTGGGAAGGAATTGACTGTTTTCAGTAGCCCTAATGATGATTGTAATTTGTAAGTTATCCAATAAGATTATATTTAAGAAAAATAAATGAATTATTACGAGTTTATTGTTTTTTTTACTTGCGAGCGAGCGTTGTTTGCGAGTTGACTTCATGCAATGTGAAGTCTCAATATGACACAATGAGTTGCCAACTTGAAGAAAGTCAGTGACATGATTCCTCATTTGATTGAAGCTCGCTTCTCGAAAGTCTAGTGTGCATGGATCACAATATTTAATAAGACAATGCATATAAATCACAAGTAACGCATGAGATTTTCCATGAAGAAATGACCTTAAAAATAAAACACCATAATTTTTTATGTTTTTGTATGTCACTCACATTTTCCAGTTAAGTATTTGATTGTAAGCATTAGAGGCGAGAAGGTTTAGATTAATACATACAATCAGGTCTTTATTACTAGGTTCCAAAAAACTCTTACTTCCATAATTTCCTCCTAGCAGTATGTAGGTTAGTAAGATACGGCCACGCGGCTTACTGAGTCGTGGGTAACGAAAAGGATCCACATAGGAGATAAAAGGTCACACAAGCTCCGATTTGTGGACGATATGGTTATTTTTGCGCCCACAGCACACGCGTTGCAAGAAATGCTCCAAGAATTGAGCACCGCAAGCCTCGATTGGACTGACGATGAATCAGTCACAGAGCAAGGTTATGACTAATATCGTTAAGCGAAGTGCAAAAAGGAGGATGGTGTGAACCCTACCCAGTCCTCCACCAGAAGTAGGTACGGTGAACGTAGAAAAATGTAGTAAAGTGTCAGGATGGTCTTCTATATTAACTTACCCACTTATTTATGCCAAATCAGTGAGTAGTTATACTGCCAAGCATCCACCTAATATCTATCGTTTAGAGAGTAACCCCCAGATTATCCTACCTACCCAATATTGAACTATTATGGGTTCCTAGGGGATTCAGTAAGTAAAACTATGATAAAAGGTGGATTAGCCGCGCACACAACCGCTCTACTTGGCTATCGTAATTTGGTCTACTGATTCGCCAGCGGACGTCTAACTCGCACGGGGTCCAGCGATATATTGATTTAAATGGTAACAGTTAATACAGACAAAGAACCTACATATTCATAAAACTATACATTAAAACATTCATTCAGTCGAACAGCTCTGCAATGTCACCTGTCATGCTTGACAGATGACGTTGATCCGGTCCAAACTCACTATGACCGACAACAGAAGGGTAACGGTCGACGGACAGCATATACAATACGTCGACGAGTAATATATATTTGGGCCAGCTAGTCTCTTTCAAAAACCGACATGACAAAAAATCAATCATCGAGTTCAAAACGCTTGGAAGAGCTACTGGTCTATGAAAACCCTAATGAAGGGAGACCTTCCACTGTCACTAAAGCGTAAACTCGTCGACATGAGTATTCTGCCTATCCTAATTAATGGCGCCCAAACTTGTTCTTTGATTGAGGCTCAGATGTCCAAACTCAAGGTTGGTCAAAGAACTATGGGGCGTAGTATCTTAAACATAAAACTCAGGGATCGAGTCCGCAACACAGTCATACGCTCCAAAACGGGCATAGTGGACGTGGGCTACAAGTCCAAAAAGATCAAATAAGATTAGGCTGGTCATATTTGTCGTATGCGTCGAGACAGATGGGCCCGTATCACGATGCAGTGGATTTCTGGCGACTGTCGTCGTCTCCGAGGAAGGCAACGGGAACGATGGTGCGATGATCTAGTTGCGATGATCTAAGTTCGTTTGTCGTTACTTGGACGGAAGAAGCTAGCAATAGAGACAGTTGGAAGGCTATGGGGGAGGCTTTTTCCCAGCTGTGGGACATAACAGGCTATTAAAAAATTAGTTGTAATTTAAAAATAGTTGTTCTATCTCGTGGTTAAGTATTAGACACTAATTACCAGTCACCCTATATAGGAAACAGGCATAAATAAACATAACGTGGTTATTGGTGTTTCATGATTAGTCATATACTAATTTTAAATAGTGCTTAAATGAATAGCAATAAGTAAAAAATTACCTAATATTGAAATTAGCTGTTGTGTATGAGTCCATAATGTTCAATATACTTGAAGGCTTTTGAAAGTTTTTTTTAGACTAAAAATATCAAGATTAGCAGACAACTTTAGGTAGGCGTGAATAATCGGGTAAGAAGACGGTATTTCAATAAAATAACTACAGCAAATATCACTTCACCCCCCATCTCTCGATAGCACAATCATGAATTCTAACAGGTAATTACAGATCGTTAAGATTACGTTGGATTAAATAGTAACGTTCACCGAGCACGTTATTGCATCTGCACTACCGGACGCCACAACGGTTCAACACGCAATGTCAGCCATTCTAAGATGGCCGCTTCACCCGCGCTCGGTGTTCATTCGTTCGTTCATAATGACATTCTCGAGTGACAGGTGACTTCAAAGACGGACGCGATGACAGTATAAAATGACAGGTGATGCATTGAGAAGTAGATGTGCCAACATACTTATTTTTATTTATTTTTAATTCGAATCTTTTGTTGGAAAGTTGTTTGTAATCATAAACGAGGTAATGTTACACTAACTACCAGTCACCCTATATACGCGAAAGATTTTCTCGATTGATTGTGGTTTTTTTGTTACCCTTTAAAATTGACTCGGAGAGAGAGACAGAAAGAGAGAGAGAGAAATTATGAATTAATATAACTCAAAGATTGGTTTATTCATAAATGTCTTAAAAGCCCATTACAGCTAAAATAGGTTTATAATTCGTTTGTCTTTGTCTGTCATCTTAACATTTATACTAGTAAGAAGGAGACAAAGTCCATTAACTAAAAAGTTTCATAAGATTTTTATGAAGAAGGCCATAATACTATGAGGGCGAAATTGAGTGCAAAAGTTAGTAAGCAATATAACTACAATTTCATTGTTTCAGTACCGTCAATAATGTCTTATCGTAACGTCTTCTCTCATAATAAATCAGGACTACCTTTGTAACAATACATACAAAACATCCTCAAAACAATTCACTCAAATCTAAACCTTATTAGAATCCAATAGGGTTTGTTTTCATATATTGTTGCGTAGACTAGTTTACTTCAAAAGATACTGTGTATTTGTAGAAGAAATTTACTTATTTGTAGTTCGTTTAATATTTAATTGTTTTAGAAACCGTCTGACTGATAAGATATAGAGCAGTTTGAAGGAAATTAAAATTTTGTTGTAGTCTACGTGTGAATTTGAAATGCTGATTATTGTTATTCAAAATGGATGTCGAATTTTTACGATATAAATTTGAGAATGGATATTGTGGAGTTATTACTAGAAATGGTAAGTGCCGACCTATGTAAAAGTCACGTTGTAGAACATTTTACTGCCTAGGATGAAACGTACGCATCAGCCGTATTGCTGATATGGTTGGCTAGCTATCTTCTGCGTACCTGCAGAAGATATTGTAGTGAACAAGTGTGTGTGCGAACGCAGGTACACAATCAATTCCTATCACTCTCAGAGTCCGGCGGGATGGATTGACCGACACTACCGGTGAACGATCGGTCACAGGACCGACGATTTTATTTGCTCTCCGAGGGGTATTACACCTCCTACTTCCCGAATCAGGACTATTGCTGGCATATTGGCCATCCACTACATGACATTCAACAGTCCAAAAACTTAAACGTTATCAAAGTTACCTGAAAGTAAGCGGCGATGTATTCGGTATATTTGATAGGTCAAAGTCTGCCCGGTCAGTAGGTACTAGGTATATAACAATATAGTGGGACATTAACACACAAGGCCATCTGATCCCAAACTAAGCAGAGCTTGTACTATGGAAACCAGATAACTGGTAGTTACCACACATATAACACTTTTTCTTTTGTAAATATATACATAGATAATTACAAACAGACATATTTTAACAAATGTTTGTCTCGGGTGGGAATCGAACCCACGACCTGCGGCATGAAAAGCAAGTATCTTACCGATCACGCCACCGCACCGGCCCGTCAAACAATAAATCCCTATTTCGAATATCGAAAAAATAAATGATTTTTCTTTTCAATGGTTATCTTGGCGTTAGAAGGTTTTTGTAGGTACATTTAATATTCATAGTTAAAAAGGACAATATCTGCTGGGTAAGCTAGTGGGTCGGTAATATCTGATGGTAGATACGTCGATGTCGAGGGTGTCATCTATTGTATCGCATTGTACGCTGAACACACTAACGCATAGGTTAAGATTGAAAGGTTGAATTTATTGCTATATTAAAATTTGTCTGTTCTAGCGTTACGCGACTGATCAAAACTACGCTACCATTTTCCGTTAGTTATGAATCAACACTTAGTAATTAATTTTCGTTAGTGATTTTATCATGTTTGTTAGAATTCGGTATCGGTTTGAAGTCTAATCTTCTACTAATTTTTGGAGACCACGTATTTTTGCATATTCCAGGTTTTAAGATAGGTGTTCGCCACATACAAATGGTGTACATGTTGGCTAATGCCGTGGTGCTGGGATTGGTGCGAGGTGGTCTTGGAATCGCTGTGTTAGCTACTACAGATATGACTAGATCACAGAACTCCTCCGTTCAGGTAGATCATTTACTACTATAGAAAGCCTGAATTTACAAGCAATTGCTGGAGATGTTCTTCTCTGTAGACTTCAACTCCTTAACCCCATGAAAACAAAAATTAGATTAGTACATGTGATATTTCCTTGACTGCCTCTTCAAGTGGTCTCTACTACAATGACATGTTTGCTGTCAACCCTAGCTTACAGAAGTGGCAGTGAAGGGATTGTGGTATTGGGTTAATCTTATTCTAAAATTCTATGTTCGAATGTTTAATAGAACAAAAATTTGAGACCACGTTTTTTTGATAATCTATAAATCTTTGTAGAATCATAATTGGGATAATCGAATACAAGGAGCAGTGTTATCGTCATTTTTCTTTGGCTACGCTCTAATGCTGGTGCCTTCTGAACTGTTCTTTAAGAGGATTGGAGGGAAATGGATAATGACAGCGGTATTGGTTGTTATTGGAGCATTGACAGTTGCTATGCCTACTATAGCTAATAAGGTAAGACCAAAAATACCATCTGAGGCAAACATTGTAACGTTCAAACGCTTAACAAGGTGGCTGGCAAAGAAATAAATGTGAATTATTGCAGACCGTGTTCAGCAGGGTGCTTGAATATAAACCTTACATCTTTTAAACCCATGGTCTTACCTGGTCTTTCAACAAAACGTGTGCACGCTACTTGTGCCTGCCCAAACTCCTTGATTTTTTATCAAAAGTGTCCATTTCTAACTTTCTGCGTTTGGGGCACACCACAAGACAGGCACACGTCGGTCAGATTACTTGCTATTAACAGTCCAAAGCATCTACGAGAGAGTAGTTCCATCGTTTAGTGTCTCGGACGCAAACAACTAAGGCCTGTACCACCACCCATGATTGCCTATACTCTGTTAATAGGCGTTAATTTTTGTTACTTTATATTTTGCTAATTTTCAGGGTGGTTGGGTAGCCGTCTGTAATGCAAATCTCTTCATGGGTATGTCTAATGCAAGTTTTTTTGCTGTCAACCAAGCACTGGTTGACAGATGGCTGCCACCGAATGAAAAAAAAATCTTTAGTTCCATAATTTTTGCAGGTATGTTAATCAAACTGCATATTTAGATTATAACTCTTGCAGTTTACCTTGGCATAAGGTCATTAGTATTAAAAATAGGCAATAAGGTGCAAAATGGCGGAGCATGTACTTGGTCTGTTGGAAGGCCTTATGAATAACATTTAATCCCTACATAAACTTTTTTTAATCGGATCAGAAGTTTAATTTTTCTTAGTTTTATGCATGGATTTTAGAAGCACCTATTTGTATAGATAAACTCGTGTACTTCATTATAGTCATTATCATCTTGTTTCTGCTTGTAGGTACTACTGTTGAATTAAACGCAAACGCTGAAGATATTATAATGTTGTTTGATCAAAGAATTAATTATTCTCAAGATTTTTAACACAAAATTTCCTATGATTACTTCCTTTTAATTAGCACCAAGAAAAAATATTTTACTAGCTTTGAAGATTCGCGTAATTAATTTCGTAATGGTAAAAGCTTTTTAGAGTAGAAAGTTATATATAAATTTTATTATACTCGTACAAATTAAGCACTTACAGTCAATATTAAATTGTTTTCCTTCTGATTTTCAAAACATAATAGATTTAGTTTTGTATTCATATTCGGATCTAACATATTTTAATATGGGCCATATAACATTTGAGTGAAACCTCTTTCAAATTAACCAAATTTAGTAATATATGTTTCACCTTCAATTCGAACATGACCACGCCAATAGATTTTATAGTAAACTAGCTGCCCCACCGAACTTCGTACCGCGCAAAATTGTGAATCTAAACCATTCCCAGATCCCCTTGAACACACACAAAAATTTCATCAAAATCGGTCCAGTCGTTTAGGAGGAGTTCAGTCACATACACACGCACACAAGAAATATATATATTAAGATTGGCGTTGACTTCCCTATTATTTAACTGTCATTTGTCATTTCTTCTCTTTTACTCTCTAGTTTGTCTTATTTTTCATTAATAAATCAAATTTGAAAGCAAGCCCAACGTCACCGAGACGGCAACGACAGCAGCGCTAGGCTTAGCTCAGAATAATCTTGCTCTCGTTGGAGTTCCGGTGACAATGGCGGCTGACAAATGACCTTATTTATTTATTTATTCGCTTACAACATTAGTAAATTATCTAAAAAAGAAATGAGTTTTTGCTTGTACAATAGTCATAATTCATCATCATTCCCCTTGCCTTTTTCCCATTTCTGTTGAGGTCGGCTCCCAGTCTAACCTGATGCGGCTAGCTACCATAATTATACGAGGGACTGCCATCAGACCTCGAAACCCGTAGGGAACCAGTAGCCGAGATGGTTAGACCAGGTGTCAGATTATATTGGCTTCTGACGACATGCAACGATTGCCAAAGATGTGTTAAATAACAACCGGGACCGACGGCTTAACGCGCTCACCGAAGCACGGAGGATAGTCCCTCAACCAACCAGACACCGAAACAAATATTTGTTGTTACACAAATATTGTCTGGGGCGGGAATCGAACCCGCAACCTCCCGGGCACAGTATAGCCCAATCGGACGGCTTACACCACCCGCTTGTATTATGTCAATTAAAATAGTATCAAATTACATTGTGAAATAGGTGTATGGCATAACGTTTTATAACTTTTAAAGTCATTAACTTATTAAGCTTATTAAACTTTTTTTATTGGAGCACTACAAATATAATCTCATTCCCTTTATTAAAAGTTTATGCAAAGTCTCTTACATCTTAAAATATAAAAAGACCTGTGACACTAGCGTATTATAAAATTTCAGACTATGTAACGGATAAAAACGCTTGGAATTAAGTCTAATTCAACACAATAAACAAACAAAATGTAATAGTTATAAGTACTTCATTTAAAAAAGAAAAAAAGCCTACTGAGTTTTTTGTCAGTGTTTCTCAGTAGTTGCCAGTCATTCACTGCACGGTAGGAAAAGAAACTGGACAATTTTTAAGTAGACTCGCGTCTCAAAAAAAATAAAGCATATTTTCATTTCATTTCATTTCACACTCGGAGACTGCCGCGGTAAAGCTATTGCATAGCATTTTTTATCAACTTAGGTAATTATATTTTTTTTTTATAGGCAGTATTTTTTTTTCTTTGATATTAATTCAAGTTACACTTTTTGAGCGTGGTGACAGATAAGAAAACAAATTACAACCAACAATACGATCAATACAACCTATATTACCGATACAACCAATGCCACCTAGAGGCGAGTTGCTGAACTAAAGAGACAAGCGTGATACTACAAAAAGTCATTAAAAGTTCTGCTATTCATCGATAGATGGCAAAACTAAAAAGTATCACCGCTGTGCCGTTTGGAGTGGGGGCTGTTAGGTTATTTTCGTTACGGAATTTCGGGATTCGATCTCCACGCTCAAGACCCGCGATAGAACCTATGCAATAGTTTAATAAAATACATAAAAAAATCCTAAATTATAATTGAAAAACATGATAAGGCGTCATAAAATTCCTTGAGGTAGTCTTGGGGAATGTGCCGAAAAGGCTGGCAGCATTGCCAAGTGGTAAAACAAAGCTAATTAATAATAATAATAATAATATAGTGGGATATCTGATCCCAAACTAAGCAGAGCTTTACTATGGATACCAGAAAAATGGTAATGTACCACATAAAATACTTTTTTTTTTCAAGATGTACGCCAGCCGTCTGGTCACGTGAAGAGGTTATTAAACGCCTAGAAATTTCTATGAAGATAATTCCCTTTAATAATTTCAGGAATACATATTGGCATAATCATAGCGCTACCAGTAACTGGTCTGCTATCTACAACGGATCTGAACTGGCAACTAGTGTATTACTTCTTAGCGATGGTAACACTATCCATGGCAGTTATATCAGGAACATTGACTGCGAGTACACCGGATGAGCATCAAGCAGTTGGGGATACGGAGAAGGAGTATATTAAGGAGACTTTACATAGTTATCGAAAGGTTAGAAGAATTTAGAGGTATTCAAAAAAAAATTTTAGAAACAATGTTTTTTTTTCTCATAGACCATTTCACATTTGTTTGTCTTGTATCTGGGTGTAATTTTAGATATTTAAGTATGTATTTACAAAACAAAAGTATTAAAATAATATGTGGTATCTGGTTTCTATAATACAAGCTTTGCTTAGTTTGAGATCAGATGGGCGTTTGTCATAATGTCCTACAATATCATTTATTTATTTATCTAAAAATGTTACTGTATCTGGTGGACAACTGCAGCTTCATTCTGATATATTTCAAAAATACGACAAAGATGTAAAACATGTCGTATTTTAAAAATTATGAATTAACCAATCACGAACAGATTTCGAAAAAAAAAATACATTTGATTGTTGTTGCGAAGTTGGCCAATCGAAAAAGTTATTCCATACAGCTTTACTTATAACGCCTACTTACAAAAAAGCAATTTATTTTGATTTATTTTACTTAAAAGATTTTTCGTGGAACTTCGCTTACGAAATGTGAACCCTCATCTTTTATCACGCCTCCTCCTACCTCTATCAAGTTTTGGGAATCAAAGGTCTAGTTTGCACTATAAAGACAAAACAGTAAAAAAGCAGAATATTTTAAAATATAGGAATTATAAAACCGAAGATACAAATCATAACTTCGAACTGCTAATGCAGTTATCTTCTAGTAAACGTAATGGCAATAATTACTCTACTAAATTCAAAGAATTTTGATAAACATACTAATTAATCAAGGATATTATAAGTAATAAATTTTAAGTTCAAGTACACAAAGAAAAAATAATCCTAAGACCGACTGGGTACAGTACACTGTAAAAACATTATCTGATTAATATCAGGCTGCTTGTAGTGTGAAGTCGCTCTAAGTTGATTTCAGCATATGTATACTTGTAGAACCCGATTCACGTAGGATCAATTTGTTTGCAGAAAGATCTCGAAAGCCCTTGGAGCGACATATTGAAGTCACCTCAATTCTGGGCCGTATGTTTGACACACGCTGCCACTAATTCTCTGTTTATATTCTACTTGACATACGTACCATCATATCTAATGACCTTTAGATTATCTTTGAAAGATGTGAGTATTTTTTTAGTTATTTGTAAATTAAATATTGAATTCTAGAATGATTTGAATCGCTCAACGGGACAAACCACAAACATATGCCTATGTATAGTTCAAATTTCAAACTTTAATTTAAAAAACAAACTTCGATTAAATTGATTGAAATCTAAATGAATGCAGCTCCGGAGTAAATGTCAAAGCAAAAGAGACCAAACTTGGTTAGTTTATGTTGGTCATTTGAGGAGCTTCTGTGACTTCACTGTCAGGACTATTTTGTGGTGCCATACCAACGAAGATACGCATATGTCGAACTAAGAAGAACCACAGCATTCTTGTTTCTTTATGCATCGACATTCCCCTATTCCATAGTATCTTACCCCACACATTAGCAAACGTCAAACACACTGGAACGTTCAACAACATTAGTAAATTATTATGGTGTAAATACCGCGCCATTTTGTTATTAAATTCTTCCATCGTTATCACTATTATGCTGATTGTGTGTATTTATTTGCAGAGTTCGTATTACTCAATGTATCCTTTTATTGGAATGCTGATTTCATATTACATGATGAGCCCAATTTTCGACTGGTTATACAACTTGAAATATTTCAACTACATATTCAGTGTCACTATTTTTAGGAAAGTAATAAATGGTTTAGGTAAGTATTTATGACATAATAACTCTTTAAATGTTCCAAAACAAGGCTT
The DNA here is from genome assembly GCA_936450015.1 of Meganola albula. Lineage (NCBI taxonomy): Eukaryota > Metazoa > Arthropoda > Insecta > Lepidoptera > Nolidae > Meganola > Meganola albula. Next base: position 602,979 of record OW388155.1, on the reverse strand, counting down.
CATCAAATCTAAATAACGTGTTTAAAATTGGATGTAACAAATATGGCTACCAGTAGCGTCAGACACAATGAGATGAATGCTGCAAGACGGTATTGGTATCAATTGCCGAGATAGACCACATAAAGAAGCGATATCAGACTCCACGTTGAAGTTCTCAAGCCTTTGTTTTTTTTTGTACGAAAAAAGTGGCTAGACATTAAGACAAGCTAAAAATTTATAAATATTTCAGGCGCACTCGGAGTTGTAATGGGATTAACGGTGCTCCCAAACTTTCCGGTTAATTGGAACTACCCAGCTATTGTGGTGTTGACAACGACTTTGGGAATGTTAGGCTGCCAATTTTGCGGATTTCTGGTAATAATTAAGGAATCCAATTTCTAGCAACTATCCTTTTAAAGAACAAAAAATAGTTAGGTATTTTAATAGTATTAATGTTTGCAAACGAGGGAGAATCGGGTTGTATTGATAACGTTTAGACTGGCTGGCTGTATCTGAACGGAGCCATTTGTTCTTGAGAAATCGCACTTATAACCACCAGATCATCTAGATATATATTTGTATTAACTTTGACAATCCAATATAGATAGTGCGTTTTTTTTGCAGACATCTTTTAGGGATATGTCAGAAAATTACTCCGGAAGCCTAATGATGATATCATCTACATTCAGCAGTTTTGTTGGTGCAGCTGTTCCGTTTGTTACTGGATTAATATTAGGAGACGATTCGGTGAGCAGTTTTTCACTAGTATCGTTCAGGATGAAATGGATTTTATAGAGAGAAACCTATGCCCATCAAAAGCAAATGCTGTTGATCGTTGTTGAGAGGCTTATGATGAGCCTGCTGATGAGGCTGCTGATGATGATGATAATAAATATTCTTCAAGTAGAGAAAAAGAAACAACATATTTTACTAGCGTCATAATGCCGTTCAAGCTTCTTTTAACAGTTAAAGATGATAATGATTAAACACTGACTAAATGCAGGATTTTATAATTTCAATAACTTTTGCTTCATCATTATAGTGAAAAGCGCTACATACAAAAAAAATCTAGAATAGGCCCTATAACCCCGACCATATTGTTATGGGATCTGACAACACCCAAAACATCAGTAAATACAATATTAATTTTATTCACCCAGTTGTACACTAAATAATGAATCGGACTGTTCAGTCTAAAATCAACTTTACAGCATTCATTATAAAATCTCTTTTTCTTTACCTCTACAGAAAGATCCTGCTCGATGGAGAGTTATATTGCTGACAATAGCCAGTTTCTATATAGTTGTGACAGCTATTTATACCACACTAGGAACTAATAAAAGGCAATATTGGGACCTTGTCAGTGTAAAGCGATTTGGAAATCATAATACAGCTATGGGTTAGTACTTTTTTTGATATTTTATGAGGTAAAATATAAAAATATATTAAGTATCAAACAAGCACACGACCCAGCTAATTGTAAAGAATTATTAAACGCCTTGAATACTAGAGGCATCAGGTGCTGATCCTTTGAAAATCTTATTAAACTTATTCCATACTTAACCTAACGAATCAACCTAAACAAACACTTACTTTTTCATAATAAACGTTATTTTGCAAAATATTTTGAAAAAAAAAAATAACTCAAAACAGTTGTAGGATATCGATTAGAAGATTTGAAATTGAAAACATATTTTTTTTTCCAACTTGACATTTTTTGAAGCCTGTACTTGAGTATGACAATTAATGAAAAAGTAAAAAATTAAATTAGACAAATATTAAGTAAGAGAGGTACGTAGGCCTTCCTGTTAAATAATCTGGTTCGCCGACATAACAGCTTACCAGGATTGACAACATTTTTGGTTTTGATAATTCATTTTGACGTGACAACGTCTTATAAATTGGTTTGCCGGGTGACACTTCAAGAAACTGCATTACGCTCCGCTCACGTTATGCGCTCACAATGAGAGCGAGTGAGAGGCACGCGTCCCTTCCACTCGGGCATGGTTAGCCCGCCTAAGAGCGAGAGAGACAGGCATAAAAAGTGAAAGGCACGCGTCCCTTCCACTCGAGCACAGTTAGCCCGCCTAAGAGCGAGATTCTTTGTATAAATTAATGTTTTAAATATAATTCTTTGTATAAATAAATGTTTTAAATTGTTACTATTATTTCATCCTTCTTCCTACTATACGAATGAATATTCACATTAAAATTATTTTACCACTCAAAGTCGTTGTCACGTAAAACTTTCGCCCGTATACCGACTTTACAGGCAACCAATTTTTTTTTCAGATGTAACACAAGTACAATTAGATGAGTACCATGAAACCAAGTTTGGTTTTGAGAAGCGTTCTGATGATACCGCCGTTTAATATGGACACTGATATGAAATAAATTTTGCAATCTTTATGGATTTTATTTTCCGAGTTTAGATGAAATTCAGTTACATAACTTTAATTTTATCTTATTTTGAAATAATTATGACAGCTGCGTCTTGGAATTCCTTGGATTCTGCATCATTGCCAACTACACTTCAGGAATGGTCAACATAGTACAAAGAGTGGGTATTTGACGAGGATTTGTGAAAATATGACTTCAACGCGTCCTCCTACTAATATTAGAAATGCGAAAGTTTGTAAGAATGTATGGATGTTTGTTACTCTTTCACGCAAAAATTACTGGACAGAATTGAATTAAATTTAGCACAGAAATAGATTATGGTCTGGATTAACACATAGGCTATTTTTATCAATTAGTACCACGTGGGCAAAGCCGTGGGTGGAACCTAGTTAAATATGTTAATGAAATTAAATGATACTGATTGTGTATGTGTGTGTGATTGTGTAGAGCAGCGGTGGCGCAGCGGTACGGGCCTCGCCTTAGAAAAATAAGGTCGTGGGTTCGAATCCTGGTCGCGCCCACACATCTTTGTGTGAATTGTTTCATCTCCGCTGCTCAATATCGGTGAAGGAAAACATCGTGAGGAAACCGGCATGTCTAAGAACTAATCATTCGAGGACATGTGACATCCACCAACCCGCACTTAGCCAGCGTGTGTGGATTAAGGCCTAAAACTTTCTCAACTCATAAGATAGTTGAGAGAATACCTGTGCCCAGCAGTGGGACACTAAAAAGGGTCGAAGTGATTGTGTATCTCTTGAATTTTTAGGACACCATAGGTTAACGAAAAAGGTGTAATATTTCATGTTTCCAGCGCGAAAAAATTAGTTCAAAATAAAATTGACAAATATTGCGATGTAAAGTTTAGTGCGAATAAATGCTTAAAACTACACTTTAAGAATTTTGTTAAACTTAACTCTACTTCGCAATTTAGACAATCGTGCTCATGTTCTAATAAAGGTGCTATTATGTCGCTTGTTTCTTATCTAAAAGATTATGAAACTAAATCTACCACCAAAACCTCACAAAGGCTTCTATTCTAGCCTCGCCATACCCACTGGTCTTTTCAAAGTACAATACTTTCAGATATTTGCCCAAACGTAATATAAACAACAACTTTCCCCTGTACTTTAAACTGGATAATTTCGAAATTTAAGCCCAACAATAGGCGAAAATAGGAAGACTTGAGAAACTACTTTATAACGGATTTTATCGTGGTATATTTTAGATTTTAGATTCAAAGTAAAAAAATTCAAAGTATTTTCAGACTTCATGGTTATATACTGCGATAAAATCCGTTATAAAGTAGTTTTATTTGAATGTGTGATATTAGCGTAAATCTAAGGAAAGGGGGCAGGGCGAGGCTAGACTTCCTCACGATGAAGAGCAATCAGCAGAAACACTCAGTAATTTAAAACTTTGCTAAGTACCAGAACACTGTTTCGAAATCCACAGTAATTTATTCAGCAGATGCTAACTTAGGTTTAAATTTGAGTTCGAGTCATAACAGATAAACAACTTACCTAATTTAATTATACAATGCGCTTTCCTGACATTCGTAACTTCTATAAAATCTAAGAAAAAACATGTTAATAATGTGAATCGGTTCGACCGTCCTCGGACGGCTCGCCGAAAAATTCCGGTGAACCAATAGAGGCCGTTCCGGCTAATTGGGTTAAGATATCAGAAAAAAAAGTAAATAATGTCACTTCACCTCAACTCTTTTTAGTGTCCCACTGCTGAGCACGAATTTTCTCTCAATTATCTTACAAATTAAGACAGTTTAGGCTTCAATCCACACACGTTGGCCAAGTGCGGGTTTGTAGATGTCATATGTCCTCGAAGGATTAGTTTTTAGATGGCGATTTCCTTACGATGTTTTCCTTCACCATATTGATTAGCGGCGATGAAACAGTTCACACAAAGATGGGTGGGCACGACTGGGAATCGAACCCGCGATCTTATATTTCTAAAGCGACGTCAGTAGGTACAGCTGTGCCAATGCTGCTCCATAATGTGTATCCTTATTCAATATATTCTCAACATCACAGAAAGGACGAAGTCCTTAATTTCAGCATCTCAGTTTGTATTCTCCAGAATAAGCTTATTGTAATCCTATAGATCAATTAGATGAAGTCGCAAACAAAAATAAACCTTAACTTATGAAAATGAAGTCGAAAATCCTGTAGAGACGGCGAGTCCTTTAGAAGGTCAATATTTCGTCCGGACCAGGCTCTGTCTCTAGGGATTGAGTATTTAATCTCCAATAAAGTAAAGGTTAACATCGTCCTTGATATTAGCTAAGAAAGAAATACGGTACAGTTCACAGTAAAAGAGGAAACATTAAACCTGGTACAATTTAACTCGTCTAAACTACAAATTTATTACAATAGCACCTATATAATGCCCATAAAAATATCAATAAACTACCGGAGGTTAAAAAGAACATCAATAATGTAAAGAAAAAGAAAGAAGAACAAAACACATGAAAAAAAGAAACAAATAAAAACAGTTAAAAAGAAGAAAAAAGCAAAGAGTTAGTGTGTGTGACCCATCAGTGTCAAACATGGACGTTGCTCAGTAAACGCTGTGAGTACCTACTAGATGCACACAGCACTGATTTAAATTGATAATAATACATTTACTAAAAATGTTATATATGTTGGAAAGAGGGGACTGTGATCGAATCATAGATTTTGTAATACAATTTTTTTTTTCGAACAAATTAGATAATTATCTTGAGGTTAAAAAAAATCTGTTAGTAATAAACATTTGGGAATCATCAAATCGACATATTGAGTCCTTGTTACCTCTGTTAGCTACCACAACCAAGAGTTTCTTACATGAAATTGTTGGGCGTCTCATCAAAATGAAGGTACTCACGAAAAATTAGCTCGAGGGCAAAAAATGTACCAGGGACTACATTGGCCGTGTCAGAATAATTTTCGTAAATTCCTTTGAATCCTCCAAAAATATGCTGGAATATTTTTTGTAACATCGTTCATTTCTTACTAATTTATAGATCCTGGTATTTTCAGGTTTGCAGAAGGTTTTTAGAGCAAAAATATAGATTGAAATAAAACTACTTTTTAACAGTTTTTATAGTGGTTTATTTTTTAGATGTTAGATCCCGACGTTTTAAAATCTTTTCAGACTTCATATTGACGGGTAAAAATATAGCTTTAAAGAATCCATCCATTAAATTTTGAGTTACGATTGAACGACACTCATATTGCAAAATTTTAAATATTTCTTGTACGGTTCTAACCAAAAAATCTCAAATTTTTGCAGCCAAACGATTGCTGTTATATTCAATTGGAATATAAATACTGCCCATTCTCCTAGTGGAGCTTTTAGCGGTCCCGATATTTCTGTCCTACTGTAAAAACGCATGACCACATGAATTGATATTTTTATTAAAACGATTCATTGCAATAAGATCTTTCACTATTTCTATACGCTTCTATACTTAGTTGGGAGAAGGAACTAGAAGGATTTGTTTCTTTCTTCAAATAACTATTTTTATGACTGCATCAATCTTTACGGAGCGAACAGTTTTTATACTTTTCTTTGAATTCACGTCTACTCTAATTTAAAAAACTGAATATATCAAAAGTTTCATGTGATAACTTCTTTCAATTGGTGATTATAGTGACTTAATTATTTTATCTGTATAAACTACAAATAAAGTATTGAGTTTAGCTATTTCTAACGTTACGTACCTGTAGTTAGCCTGCTGCTTTAACAATGGCTTCGGCAGTCAGATCTATGAAAATGCTGAAATGCGAACACTACAGAATCCAAAGCTAAGCACTCTATTAAGTTTTCATAGTGATAGTGTAGTTTGCATGAACCATCGATGTAGGCTTCTCTTAAATTACGCTATTAATATTTAGCTAGACCTTTTGTTATTCTATTTATCAACACACGCTGAGCGAGTCCATATTGATCGACGTCTTTCTTCCTTATTTTAATGGTATTTCTATTCTAAACTTGGAAAAATTATTTAAGTTTCTTTTTACCGCCTTTTGTAGGTTTGATTTATTTAGGCCTAATTTATTGGGGTTTTGTTACATTTTAATGTTGATATAAGCAGTTATTTTGTTTTGAGCTTAATAACACAATATTCGTTACATGAACTTGAATCTAATACCTAAGTAGGGCCTCTGTAATACTTGTAATACTTACCAACGGTATTTTATTTTCCATTCAGTAGATAGTATTTTGTACAAATACAAGTAATTCTTAGATAAACTGCAGCTATCTTAGATGTGTATGACTGGAGCAGTTACCTTCCATTGTATTCAGAAATGGCGGTCGATAAAGTGGTGTACGATGCTGTGTCCAAAAAAGAAAAGTTTGAAGGTCAGTATTATTATACTAGCAACCTGCCCTGGCTATATATTAATTTGTTTTTAACCGTGTCTTAGTTAATGGTAGTTAGTCGTTAGTTGACTAGCCAGATACGCAAAATATAATAGAACCCACAAATATGTTCTCAAATACATGTGAGCTCTCAGTTCCTTTGCTTAAAACTTTAGGTCTGGATAGACCGGCATGACTGGTGACAAATCGGCACAGCATCGACAGCTAAACGTATTCTTCGAGGTACAAGTGCTTGTCACCATCACCATCATCAGGAAGCTTCCTGGCTATGATAATAATATTCCAGGACATTAATATACACGGTCATCTGGTCTCAAGCTAAGCAGAGCTTGTGTTATGGAAACCAGTTAACTCGTATATACTATACATATACTACTTTTATTTTGTAAAGATATACTTGTAATAGATAATTACACCCAGACTCGAGACAAACAGACATGTTCATAACACAAATATCTGTCTCGGGTTAGAATCGAACCCACGACCTTCGACATGAAAAGCAAGTAACTAACCGACCACGCTTCCGGCCCGTCCAATTCATATTTAAAAATCAAAAATGATGCAATAGTCTTTTTGGTCCGCTGTGGGATCGGAACTCGTGGCCGGCTATGGTACAACCCTAGAAGCGTACCTACTCGTTATCCCCTAATACCATGAAAATACCCTAAAATATAGCATGTGTTGAATCAAAATAATGTATGTATCACCCACACTTTATCGGTTGTTTCTTAGGATTTTCAAGTAAATGAAAGCCTATTTATTAATGAACACCAACAAAATTCTATTACAAAGCTTCTAAAGTCCGTTTGTCTATCTGTCAAAGGTGTATTTTCATGAAATTGGATTTCAATCTCCATTATAACAACGAATTATATGACAGAAAAGATTGAGAATCTTAAAATGACCCCAAACCGAATCAGGCTAATAATGTTATGCCTCATTGATCCAATGATGAATGAATGGTTTCTCCTAATGAGTCTTTTAGCGGTTCAAAAATTTCTGTCACACTGTAAAAACGAATGGCCAGGCACTTAAAAGTATTGATATTTTTCTTAAAACGATTCATTGCAACTATAGCATCACTATTTTTAAAGAGTATCTTGTTTGAAGAAAGCAATTAGCATATTAAGTTAAGAAGCACGAGATCTCTAGGAAAATCTTGATCTCTTAATTGGAAATGATAGCCAATAACGACAAGAGCCTCGCTTGCTTTAATGTATGGAACCTAAACATAGCCGACCAAAGAAGAGAGATATTCACTTGCCAATACCTTCGGCTAGTCTAGGCGTTAGCGCTATAAATATGATCGAGGCTAACTCGATATTCACCGAATTGATTTGTTCCAGAAAACCTAAAACCGCCATGTCCAAAAGGATTTGGTATCCGCCATCTACAGGCTCTTTTACTATTCATCAGCTTGACTATTGGTTATTCCATGAGATCCCAAATAGGTGTTCTCATGGTTGCCATGGTAGACCAGGAAGCACCTTGTAATAATCCTGTAGGCTTAAACAGGACTTACAATTCAAATTTTGAGGAAAATTGCAGAAACATTAGCAAGTGGAATGTTTATCGCGTGAGTACCTACCCTAGAATATTTATGACGACTTGAGAGGAAACGAAATAAACTTTATATGGCAATTTAATTTTAAATATATAGAGATAGCAGTTTTAAAGATAATGCAACCTGTTTTTGAATCACAGTACGGTACCAGTCAACAAATTATAAAAGAAATTATTTGCAAGTGTGCCATTCCAACACAAAAAACTTACACAAAGAGAACTGTAAGGTGTTTAATATTATAGTGCTACAGTTTATTTTGTTTTATAAATAGTAGCTTGATATCAGTTTACTCGAAATAGTTTATGATGGCTTTTAGGTAGGTAATGCACTACAAATATTTTTAATTGCGTCAGAACTCTCACGAGATAGGAATTATCATGTAGTAATTTAGCTTAATATGATTTATAGTCATGGAATCATTTTCGCATGATTAATAAAAACAGATGAGTCAACTAAAAGAAAACATGTATAGTTTTAAAGACAAAACAAGAGCTATTAACATATTATTAAGAATTGAGAAATATTGTATTTGTCATTTTTTTAAACTCTGTTGGGTTGATTAAACAAATGATATAGCAACAAGCTCATTCCATGAAAACGTTAAAAAATAAATAAACAATGAAAAATTAAACAAAAACCTTACATTTTTAGGCATTTTCGGTCTAGTATACAATTTTTTATCAATTATGTTACTATTCAATGACGGTGTTTCTTTCAGACATACAATTGGTCAAAATCCACCCAAGAGATGATAACTTCAGCTTTATTTATGGGCTACACCAGTATGATGATTCCATCAGGTCTTTTAGCACAAAAGTATGGGGGGAAGATACCTTTCATGGTAGCATTAGCTGTTAATGGCGTAGTATCTATTTTTATACCTTGGATTGCTGTAATGGTAAGAATTACGGGAAATTAAAAATTTTCTTTAACTAATAACTTGGTAAAGAAGCATGCAGCTGACTCTGACAACCAGCTGACGTAGATTATAAACCTTTGCAACACTAACTGACTCGTAAGATGTCGATGGACACTGTATTACTCACACTCAGGAACAACTAAAAGTTATTAGGTACACTGCGGGTATTCTGTAACGTAAGGTACCATCTCATTCAGGTTGCGCATAATCTTTTAGATTAAAACCTCGAAAATGCAATACTTTAAATATAATTTACATATTTCATTAGCTGAATGGGAGTTATTTAAAAAAATGTTCCTGAACCAAGAGTTCTTTGATTTTACTAGAAATTATTACGCATTCTGATTATTGTCACAATATTAGTAACAGTTGTTGCACATACCTGATTGATTTTGTTTCTGTTATTTCTACGATTTTTTCCATCAAAATTTTGAATTTTCATACAGAGTTATTTATGCGAACTCAATTTTCAGGGTGGTTGGAAAGCGGTGGCACTAAGTCGTTTACTCCAAGGCATGGCACAAGCAGCTTTTTTCCCTAGCATTCACACTATTCTTGGAAAATGGGCTCCATTAGCCGAAAGAGGAAGACTAAGCTCCTATATTTACACAGGTACATTGAAAACTAGCCTCAAATGTAGACATTATTTCTGTTGCAATTTTGTAGGAAAGAAATTGTTTATTGTGTTGTGTGTTGTTTAATGCATTGTAGATATTACATATTTGAATAATGAACTTTTTGGTATAGAACTATTTTTTCAAGCCTATGTATTGTCTCCATGCTTGATTTTGTCAATCCTAGTTTTCTGGAGTCAATCTTGTATGTTTGTATTCAACAACTCTTAAACATTTTTAGGTTCACAATTTGGAACGGTATTAGCTTATCAAATCTCAGGTTTTTTAGCAAGTAGTCCATTAGGCTGGCCTTCTTCATTCTGGTTGTTCGGATCCTTGAGTTTGATCAGCTGTGTATTACTGGGTTGGCTCGGGGCAGCGACTCCTCACGAGCATCCGACTATCACAGCTGAAGAAATTACTTATATCATGGACGACGGATCTGCTGATATTACACCTAAGGTAAAATACTTAATTAAATTTAATAAAATGGAATTATGCATAATCAAAAAAAGAATTAAGAAGAAATATAAAAATATTTAATACAGATATGTGACTCTCTGAAACATCGGAACTAATATTGACCCTTGACGAAGTCACAAACCTTCAGAACAGTTTATAAAATCAAGTAATTGTAAAAATGTTCCAATAGTCATGCTTTCGATTTATGAGACAAAATTAAATGATAATATGAGCTTAATCTATTGTTTACAGAAACGTAAAACCCCGTGGCGTCATATCGTTACGTCAAAAGCTGTATGGGGAACTATAGTCTCACATACAGGCAGTGCTGCAGGCTACCTACTGATACTGACTGAGATTCCTATGTATATGACTGTGGTTTTAGGAGTGGACATCAAAAGCGTTAGTACTTGAATTTAATTATTAATATACTCAATCGCAGTTTTTTATACAATCCTAAAAAGATATTATAGATGTTGTATAATACCTGTTATATATTTAAACACAGTTAAATAGATTTAATACATAGTAGTTACACCTGTATTGCCCGAGGATGTTAACAGAAGGTCACCTCTGCTAACTGCTGTGGGTGATAGTCATATCACCCTCATTTCTGGCTATGTTTAAGTCTTAATAATAGAAGGCGAGTCTTTTGTGGTTCATCGGACAGAATTACATACATACTTAGAACTACAACTAAGATTTCTAAAAAGGGATATTAGAAAAGTCTTTTTGCTTGACCCGGTAGTCAAACCCAAAAAAGGGGAAGGGGTTGTACAGCGAACACATTTACCGCTTGACTACCGAGGCAGTTAAATAAAATAGGTACAGATTATTACACAAAATGCGTGTGGTTATTTAAATGTGAGTGCAACATACGTTGAATCTGTCAATTTATTATTTTTAAATCGGACGAAAAAAGGGGTATTATCTATAAGACGGGTGTAAAAGTTTGTATAAGTTCGTAGTCTCATAGAGTTAAATTGAACGGTTTTTCGCTATTCAAATCCAATTAAAGATCTTTAATGACTTTACATGTCATATAAAAATTGCTATAGATGGAACTAGATTTAGTAACCAACAAACACTTTTGTTTTCAGAATGGAGTTTTATCATCATTACCATATATCTCAATGTATATAATGGTAATCATGTTTGGATATCTAGCCGATATGTTGGTTAATAAGAAATTGATGTCATTAGTTAATGTCAGGAGAATGGCGAACACTGTTGGTAAGATTAATGTAACTTATATTTTATTAAGCTGATTAATCCGAATTATTAAATGGTATTAGTAATTATGTAGTAAAAACCATCCCCGGAAAAATTCAATCTCTCTTAACAGTTTTTATGGCTACTGCCTTAGTCTAAGGTCAAACTAGGTACGCAAAAATGTAATAATGCACAAGGTATATAATGCAGAAGCGAGTGTACAACCACAAGCGCGCTCTATTTCCTTCACTCGCAGAGTTTGGTGAGATGGGTTCACTGACAAGACCGTTGAAAAACCGGGTGTAGGACTGATGGCTTAACGTGCTCTCCAAGGCACGAGAGTATCACATCACACATTTCTTGGCTCTGGACTAGTGTTGAGAAATTAGAAAAGTCTCGAAACTCTTTTCAGTAGCGTGATTCGAACCCTTGACCCCGACACTAGAGTGGATAGATGGCAAATAAGTCAAAAGAAACTTATCCATCCAAAAATTGCTAGAAAAAAGTATGAGAAAATTGGTGGAACTCTGTCGCATTAAAACGACAACGAAAACAGATGATGTTCTCTTAATTTTAAGGCAGAATGTTATTGAATTACCGAATACTTCTGAATTGCTATTTATAGAATACATGCAACCGCTAATGGGTGGTGTTTCTCTATGATTTTAGAATTTTAGTGTTTCTTTATGTTTTTAAGATGCTTACTGTTGTATTTAATATTATTTTTATACTTTCAGGATTAGTGGTGGCAGGAGTATTTCTCATAGCTTTTAGCTTTGTTCGCAACACAACTATTGCAATTATTCTTTTGGTAATAGCACTCGGAGCTCACTCAGGTGTACATATGGGATTTCATGTAAGTGTGAAAAATTTACTAAAAACAGCCTATTAACTACAACTTATTTATTATATAAGGTAGGTATAATCACTGTAGTATTAAAAATCTCGTTTAGGTTCCTTTAAATATCAATGTCATTGTCATTTAAAGGTTCCAGGTTTGAACTTGTGACTTAACTTGCTTAAAACCTTCGACGCATTGAGGTTTAGTTAAGTCATTTTGGATGTAATAATGAATAATTGTAAGTGATAAATTCAAAATTTTAATCAACCTGGGCTAATAAACAAATTACTTATCAAAACGATACCGAGAGCTCTAAAAAAATACTAAATGTTGTGAGTAAATAATAATACACCTTCGAAATGCCTCGTGACAATCTTCTGTCAATCGCATATTTGTAATTTTTTATCTTTGGCGGTCACTTCACTTCTTTTAGGGTTCAGACATGTTGAAATGGTATGTCTACTATTTATTGTTTACTACCAAAAGCGTGATGGACTTCAAATAGCACATTTTGGTCACTTGAAACCTTCAAATATAAAAGACACATAGAAATTGTTCTATTCGTTTAAGCGACACGTTACTATTAACTAAGATACACAGATACACACGTATCATCATCACACTCTTCTTTCCTGTCAGAGATTGCAGATGAGTACTATCCGTTCGCAATAAGTTAAAACCTGGGTGAAGTTAGTGTGATCTGTAACACAGTTGTGATGACAATCCGTTTGTGAGACATTGATTAGTGGTTTTGATCGGGGAGTTAATTAGTTGATAGTACCATAGATGAATATGTTTTCTTCTACTTCTGTGGGCAAGTGAGAAGAAAATTAAGTAAGAAAATTTAACTTTCTAATAACCTATTCCAGATAAACTATATAGATTTGGCTCCAAACTTCGCCGGTCCATTGATGTCACTTGGCAATTTTATTGCCAATCTAACCAGCTTGCTCGTACCTGTGGTGGTATCAAATGTCGTTAAGGATGACGTAGTAAGACATTTAATGATATTTTCGTGCCAAATTTTGGACTCTGTAGAATTTGTGCAGCTGTAGCTCTCCTTGCACGTTTTCTAATGGTTTTATTGACTAACAAATGAAATAATAGAGAAAATTCTACTCATAAACGTAAAAATATTTGAACAACAAAAAACTACTGAAACCCGATTGATGACATTTTATCACAATTTTGATTTGTTCTAAAATAGGCTTGCGCTTAACCACAACTTACCTGATGCGATGATGTGGTCTACGATGGAACACGCTTGCCCGATATACCGAATCACTCGTGATTGGTGAGAAGTTGGCAGTGGAATTAGGATTCTTATGGTTGGAAAACATTGTGCAACAATTACGACCCACTCTCTCAAATGGCGTCACTAGACATCGCACCCGAACACGGCAAGGCCGCTTGGCGGTGCGACTATGTCTGGTGAGTGGAGACTAACCACAGTCGAAGGTTATCACAGTTAGCTTCTTTTGAGTCATGACGCGGGCAGAAGCTAATGATTTTTTATGAAAATGAATGTAATTTTCATACTGATGGGATAAAAACGTATTATCCACTAAAAATCTTATTAAGTGCTGGTGAAAATAAGCCGTTCATATAAAATATATATTAAAAATGAATCACAAAATGTGTTCCTAAGCATAAAATTCGAAAACGGCTAAACCGATTTTGCTAATGCTTATTTTAGAAAGGCTAATATAGGCTGTTAGGTGGTACGAAGTTTGCAGGGTTATATGAAAGAATAAGCTGAGTGATATATCAATGCACAGCCTAAACTACTGGGACTTGACACACTCAAAATTTGGTACATAGGTTCCGTGTGAGTTCAAGGAGTGAACTAAAAGAAGATTATTAAAACTCACTCCCTAAGTGGGTGAAACGGGGACCACGAGAGTGAAGCCGCAAGTGGAAACTAGGATCTAATAATATCTTACTAAATCTATCATTGTTTTTAGACCAATCAACAAAAATGGCAAATTGTGTTTCTGATTTTCTGTGGCTTCCAATTTGTAACAAATCTGGTATTCGTCATATTTGCGAAAGGAGATGTGCAGCCATGGAATTTTTATGGCGATGAAGGTAATGATGCTCTGATGTTACATAAATGACTTGTTACGTGTCGATGTAAATATCGCTCAGTAATATAGGCCGACCGTTTAACTCGCGTATCGCCTATCGCCAAGATTCTGACTCCTCAAGCTGCACAGACAGTGATGATGATTCAAGCGATATGGATATTAGTGACGAATAGTCTTACATTACTTTTATTTGTGGTTAAATAGTTCTTTAAAAGATTTAATTAATGTTTTATGACTTTGTACCTCAGATGGCGATACGCCAGTTAAATGGTCGGCCTATAGCGGTGGGTCGTCGACGATTTTCTCGTAAACGCAACGCAACCGTTTATCGTTCACATTAAACTAGTCTAAGAAACGGTTTTATTTTCGACTCGTTCGCTTGCTTGGCCGATATTATCGACGAAGGGAGATGTTCCCTTGATCGTAGGTATCATGAAACGGTCAAGGGGATGCGTTGCTCGCGTTGATTCGACCGGTTTTGTAAATAGTTTATGAATAAACTAATTTAGTTGTATACTGTAAACGTGCACCCGTTTACTCCCGAATAACCGTTTACGTAACGTTCATTCAACGTCCACGTCTACTCAGTACCTTTAGTACAAGTTCGCCAATACGAAAAAAGTTTTCTTGAGCCGCTCAAAATGAGTTTTCAAATACATTTATTTGTTTAAAATATTAATTAAAATGAAAGTGTAATGCTAGAAATATGATTAAATGTATTAGAAACAGAATATTATATTATATATTTTGTGCATTTTAACTTAATGTCTTGGCAGGTTTCTGATAGAATTTAAAAACTTTTATCGTATAGACAACTCGTACTAATTTAGGGTCGAGCCAAATGTTTTTTTTATGAATACACGAATTTCTGAATTTTTGATAAACGTTTCTACACGTAAACGGGCCTACATTAGCATAGCCGGTGAAATCGACTTTTTATCCCAATAAGTATCACGTGGACGAAGCCGAGTGGAAGCTTTAAAAGAATATTTTCATTTATGTTCAAATAAACGCTCAACTCATAAGATAGTTGAGAGAAGACCTATGCCCAGCAGTGGGACACTAAATAGGGCTGAGTGTTAGTAAGCTGTAGTAGTAAGTAAGTGTTAGTGTTAGGTATGGTAGTAGAAGTTTAGGTATTAAGACAATTAACTGTAATATATATTTTTTTTATTTTAGAATATGAAGCAGCGAACGACCTTAAGGATCCTAAGAAAGTAAACAGCTCGAAGAATTCAGAACTTCCACTGAAAAGTTAACATTTTAATGATAATCTAAGTTGTTACCTACCTATAAAATAAACTATATTTATTAACTAGTGTCGCTTACTTAATACTCCATTTACCAGTGGGGAAGGGTCGAAAACTTTTAGGCGTAATATTTAAAGTCGTACAACCCTAAATTGAAGTCGATGGGAATTGGCTTATATGGACTTTACACCACAGCTATTTACTTCATCCAAAAGGTGAGTACTTACCCAAAATTAAATCTATTTATAAATCAATGCCACTTTTCGTTGTAATTTTATAACTCAAAAACGGGCTTACCTATTCAAACCAAATGTTTAGGCATTGTTCGGACTATTTAGTAGCTGGTTTATGTGAAGTTTGCACAAAATCGGTTGAGCGGTTCTTTGTTTATCACATTTTTTGTAAATTGTTGAGCGGGCTGAAGCTACCCAGGGGAAGCTGGGGCGGGCCGCTAGTATTTTATATCTAAGAGACGTAGGTCTCAGTAATTTTTTTTTGCTGATCGAGGTACCTACATTTCTCAGGATGCACGCAGTGTAGTAACTTTTGGTTATATTCCTAGATGTGAGTAATGTTGCCAGTGCCAGTCAACATCTGTAGCATCAGCGGGGGTGATGCATTGATTTTATTTTATTTTGTCACAAAAAACACATAGTATGACTATTTACTAATTTAATGTTTTCGCATATAAATAACAAACAGAGAGTTACGTCTTTGATTTACGCGAATATCACACATTGAAATAAAACTACTTTTTAAAGAATTTTATCGCGGTTTATTTTAGATTTTAGATCCCGACGTTAAAGAAACGATGAAGATGATGTATAAAGAGCTTACTTATTTCTTATTTATGTTAATATAAACTTTATAAAGGTGCTACAAATACAAGGCCTAAAACTAGAGTGTCCGGCAACGTCCTGAGCCGAGGTTCGTCCCCACATGGGGAGCCATCATGGCAGTTGCCACAGTACTTGATCGGTTCGACCGTCTTCGGACGGCTCACCGAAAAAGTCCGGTCCACCAATAGAGTCCCTTCCGGCTAATTAGGTTAGGTCATCCGCAACAAAAAAAACATCGCGTCATATCATAAGTAACAAATATAAGTCACTGAACCAACTCGAACCAATGCTTATTAAGTATTTGGATAAGTTTAGGTGGCTTAGTGGTGAATAAGTCAAGTTCAGGATAGAATTTCGCCTGTTGTTTGTGCTGCAGTGAAGAACATTTAGAAATAGAAACAGTATCCTAGCAGATCTACTAGGGACACATAACTCGATCTTGAATATGAATTGTGGGGCATTGATGTATGAATTTGTGAAACTTCTGCTGCGGTTATCATTCATATTATAAATGCGAGAGCAACTATTTCTGCTGAACTGCCAATACATCTGAATCGATTCAATTTACACACAAAGATACAATTGGACAAAAAAGTAGGTAGACAGATACCTAACCGTATAACAATCTTAAAACTAACCAACTAACTAATGCCTAACATAAACTAATGCATAGTATTGTCTTAGATTTACGCGAATATCACACATTGAAATAAAACTACTTTTTAACGGATTTTATCGCGGTTTATTTTAGATTTTAGATCCCGACGTTTCAAAGTCTTTTCAGACTTCATGTTCACGGGTGGACTGAGATATTTGACGTCCAAAAGTATTAATCACAACTATTACTGACTACCTTCAAACATTAATATTTAAGTTGCGTTCCGATAAAATCCGTTAAAAAGTAGTTTTATTTCAATGTCTAAACTAATGCATCAATAATTCTTCCGGGAACGTACCCCGGGCTAACAGCATTGCCGCGTTGGATAGCAATACTAATCCTTTGCCTGAGATACAAACTTGCCTTCTGATCACGTGTGTTGTCAACTAAGTGTTAATTTAAAGCTTGTGTAAAGTAATATTGACCGTAAAAGATAAGTACACATTGCAACTTGTAATACAAATTATAGCAGTTAGAAAGAAAAGAAAGAAAGAAAAATATTTATTTGACAGAGACAGGACACACAGAATCTAATGATAAAAATCACATGAAAAGAGAGAAAAAAAACATAAATGAAAACAGTTATAAAGAAGAAAAAATAAAAAACAAAGAGTGAGTGTGACCTATCAGTGTCAAACATGGACATTGCAATGTCCATAAACTTATTTTAAATATTTGATAGGATACCTACTTCATAATCGTTATTCGGGCACTTTTCGAGTACTTCTTCCTAATATTAAATTATATCATAAATTATAAATAAATAAATATTTTGGGACATTAACACACACGGTCATCTGGTCCCAAGCTAAGCAGAGCTTGTGTATACATGTAATACTTTTCTTTTGTAAATATATACATATAATAGATATTTACACCCAGACTCGACACAAACACGAATGTTCATCACTAATGTTTGTCTCGGATGGGAATCGAACCCACGACCTGCGGCGTGAAAAGCAAGTAGGTATCTTACCGACCACGCCACCAGCCCCTCGATATTATAAATACTAAAGGTTGTTTGGATGTGTGGATCGATGTTTGCTGCTCTTTCACACAAAAAGTACTCAAGGGATTTGTATGAAATTTGGCACTAAGATAGATTATAGTTTGGAAAAGCACATAGACTACTTTTTATTATGATACCACGCGGAGGAAGCCGCGGGCGGAAGCCAGTACTAACATATATTTGAGGTATTTTTCGGAACTCTCCAGTATTTACCAGTGCTTTTGGAAATTTAGTTTATTATGGCACTTTATATACTTACTCATCATTCCCCTTGCCTTTTACCCATTTGGGGTCGGCTCCCAGTCTAACCTAATGCGGCTAGCTACCATAATTATACGAGCGACTGCCATCAGACCTCAAAACCCGTAGGGAACCAGTAGCCGAGATGGTTAGACCAGGTGTCAGATTATATTGGCTTCTGACTACATGTAACGATTGTCATAGATGTGTTAAATGACAACCACTTTACATACTTACTACTGTAGTTTAAATAACATATTATACAAATCAAATATTTGTTTTAATAACTAGTAGCAGTTGATAACAACTGGTATTATTTACTTATTTGCATTTTTGTTACATAACTGTCTCTTGCGCAACAATGTATGCTTCAATTCACTTCAACCCGTTTTAGTGTCTCACTACTGGGTTTCTACTTCTTTCAACTATCTTACGAGTTGAAAGAGTTTACGTCTTAATCCACACACGCTGGCCATGTGCGGGTTGATGGATGTCACAAATCCTTGTATGTTTAATTTTTAGACTCACTACTGGGCACGGGCCTTCTTTCAACTATCTTACAAGTTGAAAGAGTTTAGGTCTTAATCCACACACGCTGGTCAAGTGCGGGTTGGTGGATGTCACATATCCTCGTACGATTAACTCTTAGACATGCCGGTTTCCGTACGATGTTTTCTTTCACTGATATTGCGCAGCGACGATGTAACAGTTCACACAAAGATGTGTGGGCACAACCGAAATTTGAAATTTCTAAGTCGTGGCCCGTACTGCTGCGCCACCGTTGCTATATTATATTACCTAATCATATGTTGAGTGATACAAATATTTACAAATATCTTCTAAGATCATTTAGATTTGGGGGCTGAGTATTTTAATTGAACACGTGGTCCCCGGTGATGCAAATCAGGTGACAATCAATTGGTGGTAGGCTTCGGGCCGCACCGCCAAGCGGCCTTGCCGTGTTTCGGTGCGATGTTTGATGACACTATGCAGAGAGGATGGGTCGGAATTGTTGCTCCTTTAAGGTTTCTAACCTTACAGACGCTCATTCCACTGCCACCTTCCCATCGAAAATCATTCGTAATCACGAGTGAATCGGTATACTGGGCTGGTGCTTTCCATCGTAAACTACACCATCGCTTAACATCAGGCAAGTTGTAGTCAAGCGCCGTCCTATCGCAAAATAAAAAAACATTATACAGGTAAAGTTAACTTTACTATTACAGATAGTTGTAACAGTCGGGCAGAAATTGTGTCCCATCTTACTGCGCATGCATGGTGTTATGAGTCAAAAATGTATCCAAATTTATTTTACTTTTTTTCAATAAAGAAAATATCAGTAATGTAAATTTCAAACTACAATATGCAAATAAATATTCTTATTCTTATTCAAATTAACCAAACCATGTCTCCAGGTATAGGGCGCATTCCCACTATGTCGTGATGGCAGATTGCCGTGTCGTTTTAAGTGTCCTGGCTTATATATTTAAATGGAGGTGTTCACGTAAAGAACGACACGATTAACTGTCGTCTACTATTTTTTTGCGGTGACGACAGATTGTCGGAACAGCTAGATACGACAGTCACTAACATTGCAATGGAAACAGCTAGAGACGAAAGTCGTCCAATAATCGTCACGGCTACAACATTAGTGGGAACGCGCTCTAACAGGAGGAAGAAAAGAAGATCCCACTAAGTCGAAGTACTCTGGGTTTACCACTTGATGAGATAAGATTATTTCGGGTAGAAGTTTAAGTACCTATAGCAGGTAAACAAAAATCTAAGAAAATAAATTACTAAAAATATTTTTTTTATCTGTTAATTGAAGTCGGTGCTAATATCCCATAAATCTTTGTCTTCGTTATTATGTCGGTAGTCTAATCTATTAACAGATGTAAATTTTACTTTTTCCTTTTTTAAGGCGTTTCTTTGTTTTAATAATATTTAAATTTTTTGTAGTGTATGTGTAACTCATTTTATCCAAAATTTTGTAAATCCTAAAGTATATTCTTATAGCATTTTAAGTAAATCTTTACAAAATTCCACTTAAATCGATACCCCATACGGCGTAAAAGTATTTGTTCATGGAAAGTTCCGTAAAGTTACGATTTTACGTAAAGTAAAGTGGGTGCAGGTTCCAAAACAAATCAACATTTTATTTTAAAATTACATAACATTACGTAAAATTGTAAAATAGTCTTACAATTAATTACCTTATTTATATGCTCAAGTGCTTACCATGCTAAATGTTTTAATGAATAGGACTATGACACAAAACTTTTAGAAGATGTCAGGAAATTATCTTTGATTTATGATAGTTTGCAAATTTATATAAACATCGTAATAGATAACTAAATTTAATTAAGATAACGAAGTGTAGACTAAACAATTAACTGTAACTGACTATAATGATTAAAATTATAAACTTTAACTTCTTCTTACTTTCACTTTAGCTTCACTCTTGTCATTGGAATTTTTCCAACTATAACTACGTCTCACCATTGACCCTCTCCTTTATCTGGTTAAAGAATATTCTCCACGGTCTCACTTTCCTTCAGTTTTTCTTCAAGACACGACACGACACTTCAATGAAGACTTCATTAGTGTGTCGTGTCGTATCAAATCACAGATCGCCTTTCCACTTCTGTTCTCTTATTTGGCTAACAAGCTTCTTTTTTGCCCTACTCTTGCCATCATTTCTTGGTTTTAAATTATTTCTGAAATGCAAATATCTCAAATGCCTCCAGACTTTTAGAAATTCAACTACCAATATAAAATATGATTTACACCCAGCTAAGAGCCATCACGATCTTTACTGTTTGTAAATAAAGAAACACACATACGTGGCCTAGGCGTCTATTACTGATGATTATAGCAGCTTTTAGTACCTCTCTTTTTAGTGAGTGAATAGACCAATTCTTGAACGGTACGATTACGATCGTCCACGCCGTAAACAGGTGTGGCGACTGATAGAAAAAAGTCGCTGGTGTATTGCTTCGCTTTTTCCACAGGATTTCTCGAACCAGGCTCCGTTGGGAACTTGTAGACCTTCTTTGATACTCTTTATCCACTGACTACTATTATTATTCAAATCGGTGTCAAAATTACATGCCATAAGCTTGTGTACATTGGGATACATAAGTAAAATTAAAAAAAGTGTGTCAAGTTAAATTTAATTTTAACGTTACGCATAAGAGAGACAAAATTCCCAGCACAATTCTTATTCACATTCCATTTATCATAAGTGCTTTTACTTTTTGTACCCAAAATTGAAAAACTCACAAATTTATATTAGCGTTTTTAAGCGATTTTAGGATACATCTAAAATATATTACAATAAAGTAGATGCTCAATTTACTAACATTTACAACAAGTAGCATTTCATGTAAAGAGTGGAATGTCTAAAACATTGTAAGCTCTGTGAATATATGAAATTGTAAGATTTACGCATAAAATCCTCTAGGTTCACTTCACTTTACAAGTTTATCATTATAGGAACTTCAGTCAAATAAAAAATGAGTACATTACCTGAATATGAATACGAAAAAGTTCCTACGAAAGAAAAAAATGTTAATGGTGAGTAAAGTTTTATCTTTAAAATATAGCTATGATTGTTATAATTATGAAAATACTTGAAGTTTTGGTAAAGATGATTGCCACATAGAACGAAAACTTTAGTAAATTACAAATTCATTTCTTTAACACTGTCCATCGTAAGCCTCTAGTTAAAGTAAGGTTCTAGGGTGGTAGAGATAATGAATGATTTGAATTAACCTTAACCTAGAACTTGGTGATTGCATCTGCTAGTATCTCACTCAACTTCAAAACTACGCATGGACTTTGATTTGCACTGTTAGAAAGCAAAGGCACTTTCCTAATAAATTAAAATTTCGTACTTAACAGCGATAGTTTATCTGAATGGTAATTACTTAAGTATTGTTTCATCAAGATTTCTAAAAGTTCTTTAATTATTGTTTTAGAAAAAGAAGAAATACCGTCACACTATGGATTTGGAATGAGACATATACAACTCATTATATTTTGTTTATGTATTACAACTAATTTTATAGCTAGAAGTCATTTAGGGGTAACAATTGTAGCTATGACAAGCCATAAAGACGATGGTCTAGTAACAAATGTAAATCATACAGTACAAAGTATTATAGATGACAGAAATATAAGTGACGGAATTATACTAAATAATGTAGCTGAATTAGAAACGTTACACGTACTAATGGAAAACGAGACTTTTGTCAAAACAAAAGCTGAGAAAGCGATGGTAAGTAAAGTATACTAACGTGAGTATAATAATACTACGTGATATATCTATGTTTATGTTTTAATTTTTACTACGTTACAGCTTTTTGTACGCTAAGCCAAAATATAACTGTATTTTGGTGTATCACACAGCCTGCATCCTAAGGATATTTTGTGATTTTTACACAAGTAGCCTGGCTTGAGCTGAATGAGCTGAGCTCACAGATGGTAGTTTACGGTGCGACACATCGTTAAGTAATCCAAAGGTGTTCCGAGATACTGTTTTGTGCAACCATAATAGTATGATCTATAGCCGCAACGAACTGCAATTTTCTTTTTTATTTAGAAGAAGAGAGATACAATTAAAAGTTTGAACATTAGCAGTGTCACATAAACCATCACTGGTTTTTCTGTACACTTATTCGTCTTTGTAAACTCAAAATTAATTTCAAGTCACACTTTACAAAACAGTGAAATCTGCAATTACTGATTGGATATTACTTTCTTTGCTTTTATTGTCACTTCATCACAAATCAAGAAAACACACAGACAATTATATGTAATTAAAATAGGTTTTGGACACAGTACCTGCTTATGGTGCTACATTTTATCGTGACTATTATATCACAGAATTAGAAAATTAGATTGTTTGTATTCCAGAAATTCGAATGGCCTAAATCAACGCAAGAAATAGTTTTAGGTTCATTTTTCTTGGGATATTGTGTAATGACATTCCCAGCTGGACTATTAGCTCAGAGATTTGGTGCCAAAATTCCAATACAAATATCTTTGTTAGTAAATGGGCTTTTGTCTTTTGTTACTCCGTGGTTAACTTATTGGGTATGTATTATTGTAATAGTTTTGATTCCAATTTCACTATATTAAAATAAAATAAAATTCTCGGTCAGCGCCATCTACGTTAATTAGTGAAAGAAACGGCATGTCTAGGGACTGATCATTCTCAAGGATTAAACCGCGACCTCTCAGGCACAGTATAGCCCAATCGGACGGTTTCTTCAGCTCGACTACAGAGATTGTCCGTCTGTCTACAACTGTATGTATGTTAGTTATAATTGCTAAAACTACTGAATGGATTTCCAACTTCTAGACAACGTAGAAGAAATTGAATTGTGAAGAATTTGTAACTGACTTCAATAAAAGCAATTATCAATTCGGATGTTTATTTTTTGTTTGTTCGGGGACTCCTACTACACGAAACGATTAACAACATTCGGATTTGCCTTGTGAAAGCTTTATTCATTATTGGTCTGAGTAATAAGTAAAACATAAAGTAGTAAAAAAACCGTACAAATTAATTACTATAAAATTTAAATTATTTGTTATTTTTTCTTTCGAAATATGTTTGGAGCTGGTGTCAGATATTCTGCTTGTAACTAAACGACGGCCGTAAATGTTTCAACCATTCGGTAAAATTGACGAATGTATCTACATATGTATGTTGTTGCCACATAGCGCTTAATGGTTGGGCCAATTTTGTTCACTGGGTTTAAAAAAATACAAGTCGAAGTTATTAGATTTTTCACAAAATTCTTCATTTACAGGGGGGATGGCAAGCTATCACAGCTTGCCGTGTGATGCAAGGTTTTGCTCAAGCTGGGGTATTTCCAAGCTCCCAAATGGTAATATCAAAATGGGCTTCCAAAACTGAAAGGGGTAGACTTGCAGGAGTTATTTACACAGGTTGTATGGTTTTCTTATATCATACGCTTACAGATATTGTTTATATTATAATTGACAAAAAATTAGTTACAATCTCAACATTTAGCTAAATTAAGGACTAAACTAACCGATCATCATTATCATCAGCCTGAGGCTGTCCACAGTTGGAGGTACCTTATGTCACAGCGATCGGTTGCCGATAATTATCATCCATCGGCTTTCCGCAATTTTAATACTGTTATCATTCTACATTGTAGCGGGCCGGCCGAATCTGTGGCGACCATTGTGTGGTCTCCACTCTAGAACCTTTATTCCCCAGTAGGTATCAGTTCTACGAGCAATATGGACTGCCCACTGCCACATCACTACTCACTTGAGTTGCTATATCAGTGACTACCTCGGTGGCTTAGGGATAGCGTGTTTTCCTCTAGCCTATGGGATTGCATGTTTAAATCCCACGCTGGACCAATGAGAATATTGAGACTTTTTAAATTCTTAGCCTAAAGTCAGGAACTTGGTGGCGTGCTACTCCCTATCTTTCATCGTCGTGTCGGTCAATCCGTCAAGTCGGACTGCGAGAATGAAAGGAATTGGGAGGTCAGTCGTGTTTTCGCACACATTTGTGCACTACAATATCTCCTGCGTACTTAAGTAGTAAGATTAGATTGGCTGTTGTAGCCGGAACAACTCTTCTTCTACGGAGTTGCTCTTTACAGATCTTAACATGCAAAATACCTCCAAGCATAACTTTCTCCATGGCCCATTAAGCAACCTTATTTTTTGAGCGTTCCATAAGTATTTTTCGTAGCTTTAATGATATAGGAACCATTACGAAGAAGAATAAGGCTCTTTAAAATTATTATTTAATATTTATTTTTAATTTTAGGAGTTACTATAGGTACTGTAATAGGTTTCCAACTATCTGGCTTTCTATCAGCAAGTCGTTGGGGTTGGCCTTCAGCTTTCTGGGCTGTTGGAGCAATATGTATGGCATGTTTGGCCCTTTTGACAGTATTTGGCGCTGCATCTCCTTTGGAACATAAAACTATAAGTAAAGAAGAAAAGAAATACATTATTGGTAATAGCAGTGAAGAAACTGTAAAGGTATCGTATTTTCTTATATTTACGCGAAAACATTTCCATTAAAACATTGAAATAAACTTATTTAATAATTTACAATATGGAGATATAACTACAACACCAATACAATTTACAAAAATATTTACCTTACTGAAAAACAATCTCAATATTAATCTATAATAACAACAGTAACTAAACTAACTAAAACTTAAGTTATAAACAGTTCCTCGACATCGTTATCTTACGGGAACGTACCCAGCAGATAACAATAGTAATTACTTACTTTATAATGGTATTTATTTGTCGTTTGGTAAAATATCCAAAATATCGCGATGTAAAATATCAAAAAAATTATATTGTTCAATTTAAAAAGGTCAACAAAATAGTTCGCGATGGTACATATCTATCTCATAAGGTTAACCCACGATAAACATATTTTACCCTTAGATTTCACGGGAAGAAATGGCTAATTTACGAAGTGATTTTAAGCAATAAAGCATTAATCCTTATCTAATTAAGTACCTTAAATACATCGTCCATTTAATATAGATCAATATGGCCCTTTACAGCATATAATTTAAATGAATATTTCCGAAGATATTACAGATTTAAAATGCAGGGACATAGCGGTGCGGCGATACCGGCGCGGCGCGTGCTATTTGTATTGTCTAATGACAAAAAAGCTGAGCCGTTGTTTATAAAGACATTCTGTAAATATACCATATTATATTTAGTATCAACATTGCAACCGTGCAAAGCCAGGGCAAGTCGCTAGTATTATCACAAATCACAATAAAATTAATTATAAAGAAGTTTTATTACAATGAAAATTCAACTTTACACTTTTTAAAGTTTCAAATGGCCTCTAATATTTTTTTTTAAATAAGTACAATAATAAATTCCTGGGGCATTAACACACAACATAACTATTTGATCCGAAACTGAGCAGAGCTTGTACTATGGAAACCAGATAACTGATAATATTCTACTTAGACTAATTTACTTTAAATTTCGAAGAGTTTTGGTTAAACAATAAAACGATTGGTTAAATGATTGAAAAAAAATATATAAATAATGGATTTTAAAGCATTTTTTGTTTCAAGATTTGCGTATCTGTGTAACGATATCATTGATAATGTTTGACTTTGTTTCTGAACAGTTAATTGTTTTCAGTAGATATTAATCTGAATTTCTTTAAGTCTATGAACTATATTGCTTCTATGTCTTGCCTATAAATATCATTAACTTATTAAACTTCATAGTTTAACACTTTTACTTTTACCCAACTGTCAAAGAAGTGATGTTTTTGCTTGTATCTGTTATTCATTTTCACGTATGTTTGTAAATTTCTTTATAACCAAGTAACTCCCAAACAGCTGAATGGATTAGAGCAAGGTATCATTAGATTAACCTCAATAACCCAAGTGTTTTTAGATAGCTTTTGTTTCAAAAAACAAAATGGCGAATTTTTAATGCTAGGTTGCACGTCGTTAATATTTTTTTAGCAAAACCTTTCGAGTCAGATATCAAACTGAATATATTTAAAAAAAGGTTACAAAAATATATTCAGAGGTTTTTAAATGTCATTAGGAATATACCTATAATTACCAGTTTTTAAATGTATTGCAGTAGTGTTTTTGATTTTGAAATTGTATCTGCTTTTTTGTTCATAGAGACCAAAACCACCTTTGAAAAAAATAATAACATCAAGACCAATGTGGGCCAATTTCATCACTCATGTAGGAAGTGGTTCTGTCTTCGTCTTCTACTTCACTCAGATGCCTTCGTACATCCATTATATTATCGGTGTAAATGTTAAAACTGTGAGTCCTTCAACATTTTCTAATTCATAATTAATTTTTGCCTCATACTTCAAAAATTCTTGGGTAATGTAGGCGTTGCAAGCGTTTATAGTCTTTGGTGATAACTTCCCATTAGGTCAGCTGTAGAAGCGTTTATCAACTTAATACTATTATTATCGACAGTGTAAAAGAATAAACAAAATACTAAATATTTTACTACAGGTAACAGAATACAGAACAGTGCTCTGTATTCGGCCTTGACTTTTAAATCGGTCGCGGGTTCGGTCCCCAGTCATACCTACACATCTTTGTGCGAGTTGTTGCATCGCCACCGCTCAATATCGGTGAAGGATAACATCTTGAAGAAACCGACATCTCCTAGAACTTATCATTTATGGACTTGTGATATTTACCAACCAGCTTGGCAAGCGTGTGTGGATTAACTAGATAAGTCTCAACTCGTAAGATAGTAAGACCTGTGCCCAGCAGTGGGACACAAAAAATGGTTGAAGTGAGACCAGAATAGTGAGAAAAGCTAATTGCTTTCGAAAATTGATTTTTATGAGTAGGTAGTCAGTAATGTTCTGCTTTGTGTTGGATTTTTTAAATCCTATTGTGTTTTAGAAAATTTAATTTAATTATACTTACAATTATTTTTCAGAGTGGTTTACTTTCATCATTACCATACGTTTTTAATATTCTTACGAGTTTTGTATTCGGAACGTTGTCAGACTTATTAACAAATAAAAAAATTATAAGTATTAAGAACTCAAGACGAATAAGTAATTCTATAGGTAAGTATTGGAGTCACTTTTCAGTTTTATCTTTAGATTTGATATTATGTGGGTTCTAGGAAGAATTAGCTTGCTTTACTGCTAGCAAGTTTAAATATTATTTCCATTGAACTATCCTCATTATAAATATCTACTGCCTTGTTCTTTAAGGCTCGGTAATAAACGATCAAACGAAGGAAATCTAACTGTAGCAAACTCTTGCGTCATAAGTTTTTCTGTAAGGGGTTAAATATTTAAGACTTTATTATTCGTAGATTTAAGATCAAGTAGTTTTTATTTCTTCCAATGAGGTGTTTTATGGAAATAAAATTGACTTGAAATTACAGCAGTACTTTTAAATGTATATCCTTTTATTCAACACTGGACGGAAAGAGACTAGACCCTACGACACAGGGTATCCTAGTGTAGGGTCTAGGGATGCTGTGACTGTGCTACATTTATTTAAGCTAAATAAAGATTTTTTCATTTATTTTTTTCATTTTTTCATAATAATAATATAGTGGAACATTAACACACTCGGTCATCTGTATAAGCAGAGCACACAGCTATACATTAAGCTGATTTCCAGTATAAGCTGACCTCTCGTTGTACGGAAATTCTATACAATGCGAGATCAGCTTATACTGGAAATATATAGCTTGATGTGTAGCCTTGTATACTATGGGAACCAGATCACAGAAAATATACTACATATAATACTTTTCTTTTATAAATACATACTTAAATATAGATAATTACATCCAGACTCAAGACAAACAGACATGTTCATCACACAAATTTTAATGACTCTCTCGGGTGCGAATCGAATCCACAACCTGCGCAGCTGCGACGTGAAAAGCAAATATCTTACCGACTACACCTCTGGCCTATCATATTAAATTTTTAAATTACCATATAAACTCTATAAAAAGGTAAGTATTATTAAATAAGTAACTTTTCCTTGTTTTCATCAAAAAGGTTCGTTGTCAACATGTAGGTTTTAGGATTTGATGTTTTAATTATCACACTGTTTTTTTTTATATTAACTATGGCCTCATCAAAAATATTCTTGTCATTTGCAGCTCATGTAGGTATGGGAATATGTATGCTTAGCGTCTCCTATACCACAAACCCTGCTGTCGCAGTCACTTGTTTGGTCATTGCGCTCGGAAGTTATTCGGGAGTACATACTGGCTGGATGGTAAATAATCATTCAACTTTTCAAGATAGTACCAGCTGTGGTAAATGTATAATTAGGAGTCTTAATTACCGCATTGGATTCTTTTGAAAATATGCTCTGCTTTTATTCTCCATGTAGTTAAAAAGATAATGCGACCTCTTCCTAAGGATTTTCTCAAGCACCTCACTACGAGTGGGTGCAAGGTAGGAGGTATGTGGGACTACTGATGGTAGTTACTAAATCCTTCAGGTGTTCCGTGTTTAAGTCAGCGCCGGGCTGCAGGGTTTTCTGATCCTGCAACGGCAAGCCACGACTAACTGACTGCTGCCGTAATTAAGCTATAAAAAGGGGTTAACCCTCATTTTATCGTTTTCGACCTAATAATGCAAATTAACGAAGCTAAAAAATCTCTATATTTTGGTTTAAGAACCAAACCTGCATAATTATTTGTTAAGTGACATAGTTTTCACTTAAGTGGTACTTGTTCATTCGGTTTGCCTAAATAAAAGTCTATACCGGGGTAAAATAAGCTTAAGTTTTTGATGTATTTATTTTTACATCCCAAGCTTCTCATAGTTTAATTCGTATGTTTTTGACAATATTTCAATATTTACTAGAGGGTTTACGTTTCATAACTTAAGTACGGTAGTGTGTCCGCTGGGTTGAAGAGTCTCCTTAATCTCCAGTGTATGTACCATAACATGAGCATTTTTTTCCGATTTCAGGTAAATCACATCGACTTAGCTCCAAATTTTACAGCTGCAATGGTGGCTATAGGAAACACAATGTTGAACATTGTGAATACTTTGTTGCCTATTTTAGTTTCTCATGTAATTACTGATGTGGTACGTATTACTCTTATATTCAAGTGCTTTGAAGACCCAATAGATACTTATAAATGTAATATGATATGTGTGATATGGTACTTAAAGGAAATTTTGAATTTCAATCAACATAGGTCACCCTTCTGCCTAAATAATATCATGCAACAACCGTTGAACATTACTTACGTATTGCCAACTATGTTCAATCCCATGTGTTGAACCCTTTTCAGTCCTTCAAAAGAGTTGCCATGATTTTTCTGTCAGGAGCACCCATCTAATCTTTTATTCTTTACACAGCTTTTGAACATTCATTCCATGACTTGTGGCCTAAAGTAAGACAATTAAGGCAATAGAATAAAATTTGTATATTTGTATTTATTTACAGACAAATGTAATACAGTGGCGTATTATGTTCTTTGTCATCGCTGGTATATCCTTCATTACAAATGCGATATTCGTTATATTTTTGTCAACTGAGATCCAACCTTGGAATAACGTGGAAACATCAGGTAAATAAATGACTTGACTTTTTGTCACTAAAAGCATTAACAGATACAAAAATATCATCCAAGTAATTATACTTTTCTGTTGTCACAGATTTATTCCTGGTTGTTAACCAAATAACAATGATTTAATATGTATTACAGATTCAACTTTCAAAAAACAAGAGAACATAAAGAAAATAGAAAAATAAAATCTTATACACACTACTCTTTTTTAATAAACGAATTTGTTTTTGGTATGTGTTTTTCTTTAGATAGAGGTGAAACTTATATACCTAGCCACCTTCCGCATTCCCTCAACATCCTACGCAAAAATCTTAATCCTAAAATTATTGAAGTGACAGAGAAGGATGTTAGTGGCTCAAGAAATAATCAAATTAGGAAGTGCCAAACTACTGGATTGGTTACAGTAGAATGAACTATTAACATACTACCAAAAGGACAAGAAGATAAACATGCAGATAACCAAACTGGTTTGACTACTTCAGTTTCCTGTTAAGACAAAATGGTTTCAAGAAAAGGGATTTGAGTCATTATTGTCATGTTTACTGAAGAACTCGCATTGTTCTAGTTTTAATTCAGTACTAAGTATTTGATTGACCCAAATCAGAACTAAGAAGAATCAAACAGACTAACTACATAGATCAGTACTAAAATAGCTTAGTTGAGATAATTAAAAAAAAATGGGTGAGAGTATTATAAAGGGTAAGTTCATTCAATTTTGTACCTGCTTGTTTTAACTTTGATTCGAGAAAGAAAAAAATTCACATCTGTCTCATTTAAGGTGCTTGCTTGAAATTAAACAAAATGAAAATATGCTTTATTTTTTTGAGCCGCGAGTCTAAATAAAAATAGTCTGAGAAACACTGCCAAAAAACTCAGTAAGGCTCAAAATGCTTAAAAATTTTATCACCGTGCAGTTATAACGTGAGAGTTATTAAGGAAAGAAATACATAGTATGGAAAGAGCAGCAGCATTTTGAGAGATATTTTAAAAGAAAACTCAATAGCTCTTGGTAATCGTTATAGATATTTCACTTAATAAGCACAGAATAGTATCGTTGTTAATTTTGTTAGTAAAAATGTATTTTTTCATATTAAATTCCAGGTTTAGGCCAAAGGCATCTACAATGTTTATTACTCTTCTTTACATTAACTGTAGCATCTTGTATGAGAACTTGTATAGGTGTAGCTTTAATATCTATGACGGATTGTGAAGATGATATCTTTGGAACATGTGAAGAGATTGAGACTGAAGGGTTCTTCAATTCTTTGTTACTATCAGCACCGGTTAGTAATTCTTTAGAACTATTTACTTTAGTGTTAATAGCTAGACATTCGCCAACCGACTTCAAAGTTCTTCAATCAAATATCAATTAACCCTCACTCACTTGATGTGGGTTTGTGGACATAACATGTACTAAATTCTAATTTGCAATACATTGCAACTGTATCTTTCACGTGGCTAGTGAGTAAATTATTGGCCGCCGTTGCTGAAATTATAATTATAGGACGACCGTTTAACTCGCGGATCGCCATCTGAGGTACAAAGTCATAAAACATTATTTAAATCTCATAAAGAACTATTTAACCACAGATAAAAGTAATGTAAGACTATTCGTCACTAATATCATATCGCTTTAATCATCATCACTGTCTGTGCAGCTTGAGGAGTCAGAATCTTGGCGATAGGCGATACGCGAGTTAAACGGTCAGCCTATAGATCCTCACTAATGTAACGCTAAATTAACGTTTGCTAAAAAAATTGATAACACTTTAGAGCATTTTCAAAAATTATTTTACAGTATCCCCAATTTAATTGGAGTAAGAAAATGCAAGAAATGGTGATAGCATCATTCTTTTGGGGTTTTATGTCGCTACAGATCCCAGGAGCTCAACTAGCTTATAGGTTTGGACCTAAATATGTCTTAATTGCGGCTATCATGGTTAATAGCGTGACATCTGTATTTTTGCCAATAGCCGCTTATTATGTGAGTAAAGTTTTGATAAAAATAAACGTTTTAGTTCTGAAAAGAATGTCTATGGTGTAGCTTCATAGGCATAATTTTATTGATGCTTTCATACAAGTTCAATTATTATGATTTATAGTAGGTTTTATTTAACCGAATTTTGGTGCCTCATTAGTATATTGTATTTCTCAGTGTTTTGTATTGTATCTACTTGCGCAACATAAACACATCCGTTATAGTTTTAAATCTTTTCCATATTGAGACTTTTAGTTAATGAGTACTGCCCTCTTTTGCTACGAACTCAATTAATTCGGATTATTACAGGGTGGATGGATTTGCACAGTGATATTTATCTTCATACAAGGTTTAGGCCAAGCCTGTGTAGTACCATGTATCCATACATTTCTCGGAAAATGGGCGCCACTTTGTGAGAGAGGAAGGATGTCTGGATTCATTTATGGAGGTATTATCTCATTTTTACTCTTCTTTATGTATTTTAAAGTAAGCTTGGCTTTCACTATTACCGTTTTAATATTTCCCTCAATAAGAACTCTTTTCGTAAGTACTTTAAGGATTATTAAAAACCTTCAACACTTTTGATCTCAAAATATATTTTATTTTCACTCCCATTTTTGTTTATTTCAGGGCAACCATTGGGTACAGTTTTTGGAATTTTAATGACCGGTTTCATATCATCCTTAATGGGTTGGCCAGGAATTTTCAGATTCAACGGGATATTGTCTGGTACTGTAGCAGTATTACTATGGTACTTTGCTGCTGATAGTCCATCAAAGCATCCTAAAATATCTGAAACAGAAAAAGAAATTATTGAAACTGATCTTGGAAATGCAGTTGATAAGGTAACAAACAATAAAGTAACCTTAACTGGCAGATATACCCAAACAATCGAAGAAATTAATAAGATAAGTAATAATAAACCTGAGTAAAAAAAAATCTTGTAGAATATCTATAATAAAACACTTAGAATAGTTGTGACTAATTACGTAATGATAACTATGGGAGTTTAGATCTTTTTAACTGAATAGAATACAAAAGAGAGGGTTTAAGTTAAATGTACATACTTAAAAAAAGAATTTATTCATAAGATTTTGACGTTTGTTACAGAAAGTGCCAATTCCATGGTTAAAGATACTTAGAAATAAGGGCCTCCTCGCCATCATGGTTGTTCATGTCAGCAGCACATGCGGCCTTAATATGTTGTATTCAGAAATTCCAATCTATATGAAGAACATACTGAATGTCAATATAAAACAGGTAAAACTAGAACAAGATACATCAATAAATATAGTTGTAACTATACTTCACTAACTTCACTTCAACCCTTTTTAGTGTTCCACTGTTGGGCACGGGTCTTCTCTCAACTATCTTATGAGTTAAGAGAGATTAGGCCTTAATCCACACACGCTGGCCAAGTGCGGGTTGGTGGATATCACATGTCCTCGAGTGATTAGTTCTTAGACACGCCGGTTTCCTCACGATGTTTTCCTTCACCGATGTTGAGCAGCGGAGATGAAAAATTCACACAAAGATGTGTGGGCACGACCGGGATTCGAACCCGCGACCTTATTTTTCTAGGCGAATCCCGTACCGCTGCGCCACCGCTGCAGGTTGTATCTAATAACAATAAAATTAAATTATTGATAAGATCGTCTTCGTTCCATCTCGCTGAACCATCTCATAAATATAATTTAAAAGAAAAGAAAATCGCATTAACAGTGGTTCATCTATTTTAGCGCAATAATGACAGAAAAATGACGCAGGATTACTTAAAGATACACACATCAAATTTGTAGTAGTTTTTTTGGAGAAGTTAAAAAAAGAGTAGTTCTTATTCTTGTGTATAGTTATCATACTCTTACTCCTAATAAATAGAACTCTTTATTCAGTTTACACACGAGTCTACACTGTCTCATTCACAAAGTCAAAGATTTAATTTGCATTTAAATAGGCTTTACAAAGGTGTATAATTAACGCCAGTCCACGACATCGGGGTTAAACTGTTTTACAAACGATAGTAAAAATCGTCAAGACTCGTCACATCGTTTCATTTTAGTTGGTCGAGAGATGTTATGTGTTCAGTGTAGGCCAATCCTGTCACACTAAATAGAGTGATACGATCGCTTGTTTTTAATCAGGGTCGTCATCATGCTATTGATTCCTTTCTTTATTGTTACCACTATGATTTTCAACTCCTGGTTATAGGATTGTGCACCAGTAAGAAAAAGATTTTATAAAGTTATACAATTTTCGAAGAAAAATAAACGCCTTCATAATTACCAACTTACGTGAAACGACACTTTATTACCATCAATTTATATCTTTTAACAGTTGTTAAAGCCATGACTTGTTTTAGTCTTACATTCTATCTGCATAACGGTATTTGAATTTTGCATCAACTTCGAACTCGACGATTATTTTTGAAGGAGATTTAATTTTTTTGATTGTAATAATATTGTTTTTTTTTTATACTCGTAGAATGGTTGGCTAATTGCAATACCCTTTCTGATGATGTGCATTACAAATATCTTATTCAACTTTATCGCAGACATATTGATCATCAAGAAAATGTTTAACGTTTCTAATACTAGAAAATTTGTAAATGCTATTGGTAAGAAACTTATCTTTACAATACAACTTACAAAAGTAGTACATTCTTCCATATAGTTAGTTTAGTTCGTCCTAAATCAACTAAACCCTTAAAAGTCACTCAACGCATGTAAACCTACTCATATGATCTAGTTTAAATATTATTATGGCACACAACGACTTTCTATTTCAAAAATGTCAATATTTTTCAATGTTATGAACATAATATTTTTCATTTGTTTTTATCTCACATTTAGTACGTTTTTTAATATTTCCTAATATCTGGTACATTTTTTTAGGAAATATACCCGCAGCTATTGGTTTCCTTATTCTTGCATTTGCTCCAAAAAGTATTGCAACAATTGAAATTATAATTGTTGTAATCTACGCATTATCTGTGTCTTCTAATGCAGGATTTATGGTAACTATTTTTTTGAAATTCACATCAATTATTCTACTCTAATTTCGTTTATAAACAATTTCATTATTAAAAATAGACATTTTATGCTCCTAAATTGGAACTAGTAGATTTGATACTACTTAAACTTGCTGAAGTTTGTAACAAGAACCTTGAACCTTGACTATCACTATACCTACAATTCAATTTAATATTTTTCCTTCTAGATCAACATCATAGACATATCCCCAAACTACGCTGGAATCATGATAAGTCTCAGTACTCATGTCTGCAACATGATTTTAGCATTAGGACCAATTATAAACGGTGCTATCCTCACTGATATTGTAAGTACCTTTACCAAGATTATTATTATTCTTTTAGAAAAATAATATGTACTGTTAAATAACTATTGAATTACATATTATCCCTTTTATTTTATTTTATTATCCCTTTTATTGTCAAGTTTTTATGACTAAATTTTCAGTCATAGTTAAAACTTTGATCGTATCAAATGATAGAATAGACTGTTGGCTCAAGAGCAAGGGACGACGATTATTTAACACAAACTAGAAAAACTTCCACAAGCAGTTGCTATAATAGTAGTTATCAAGCCTGATAGTGTCAGGTTCTCAATATCTTCATCATCATCATCAGCCTATTTTAGTCCACTGCTGAACATAGGCCTCTCCTAAAGTGCGCCACTGAGCACGGTCCGCGGTCTTTCTAATACAGTTCTTGCCGGCCAGGCAGATTCTCAGTAATCATCTAAATAATTTGTGGTCAGAATTATATCTACTTTGGCAAACTTTCTTTCATAACAATCTAGACTAATACTTTATGTTATTACTTTCAGACTGACGGGTCTTTATGGACAAACCTATTCCTAATGATGGGTACCTGTTACCTTATATCAAATATAATTTATATAACTTTAGGAACATCTGACAAAGCAGAATGGAATGAACCACAGAAAGAAGATAGAGAAACTGTAGAAGAATGTATACCTATGATAGAAATTGATAAAAAATTAAAAACAATAAAATAATATCAAAATCGATGTGTTTTCTTATTTTAGTTGTATTTAAAATAGTGTAGTAATAAATAAAAATCGAAATATTAGGGATACGAAAATACGTAAAAAACGACGTCTTGATTTTTAATTACTTTAACTTTACCTTTCGTTAATTCACAAAAGATAACGTTATTACGCATAAGATAATTTCAAAAATAACAGTCATAGTTATAAATAACGAAAGAAATACGTAAGACGTCGCAGGACGCATATTCAGAAGAATTGAGTTATTTATATAGAGTTATGATAATGATAAGAACAGTGCTAATGCAAATAATTAAACAACAGACCTCAAAGATAAGCTTATAGACAGCGCATATATTAATTAGATTGTCTCATTTGAAACATCACTCAATTTTAACAAGAATCTACCTCTGTTAGCAAACTAAAATAAATTGGTAAAAATCAATTTAAAACCAAATAATACTTGGCAGTTTATTAAATGTATTCTTTATAAGTTATAACAAGTATGATGGAAAAGCAAGTGGCAGATAAAGAATTAACTAAAAGTGATTACAAAGGTAAGAAAGTGGTAAATGCATCTCTCTCTATGAGTTTAAAAATACTTAGAGTACCTACAGTTAGAACAATCATATGGCTAGTTTTACAAATTTTGTGTTGTTTGCTTAACTTTATTATTTTTTTCTCTTAACGATTCCTATGCCTTTATTGATTCCCTCTCGATCGATTTTCTCTGATTTTATTTCTTCACAATAATTTCGATAATGTATGAAATGGTATCCAAGTATATTTATTTCAATATTTTTAAGGATGGGGCTACAGACATCAACAAGCTATAATATTATTATGCACACTAACCGTAGCATATAGTATGAGAGCATGCATGGGAGTCTCCCTAGTAGCAATGACAGAATATGGCAATAAAGAAGTGAACAATTTTACAACTGGCAACGAATTCGAAACAGATGGTACTTCAAATGGACTGATGCTAATACCACCGGTAAGAGACAACTTTTAGTTACTGCAGCTACAAAAATCCTAAAAAATGAAGATACAGTTAGTTTTCAAGATCACGGCAAGTTTTGCCAAAAGGATAATGTTCTTTTTGGATTGCCATGGTATAAAATGATTCTTTTCTTATTCAAAGACCAACCTTTGAATCGCATTCATCAAATTCAAACGGCACTTTTGGGCCGGGAACGGTAAGGGGCGGGTTTGTAATTATTTACTAGTGATGAAGAATGTACTATGTAAAACATGTATTTATTTAAAAAAAAATTACATTGATATCTAAAACAAAGGACTTGAAAATTATGTCTCCTATTTTTCCCTGCGAAGATACTCGTAATGTCACTATGAATGATTAGTTTTTTGAAAACACCTTTGCTAGGCCAATATATTAAATTAAAACTCATTAACCTCTTTAAATTTTTAGTACCCTAAATTTCACTGGGGCAAACAAGTACAGGACACCGTGATCGCCTCATTTTTCTGGGGTTACATGCTTCTCCAGATTCCGGCTGGTCAGCTGGCTCACAGGTTCGGTTCAAGGTACCTTCTAACAGGAGCGATGACAATAAATTGTGTTGTATCTATCATGCTGCCAACAGCAGCCTACTACGTGAGTAGAATCATTTTTGCGAAGATTTTTCCTTGCAAAGTTTTACGAAGTTTTGGAACAAACAAATTGTCGACTTTTTTCTTCTAATAAAAACTATTAAACAATTTCGGTAACTTTTCGGCCTGTCGAAAAGAAACTTTCTAGGACGGGTTTTATCGTGGATTCCTGTGATTCATAGTTTTGATACAATTTTAACTTCAATATTAGATAATTCTTAATTAAAATGTAACATAATAAGTTCCATTTCATAGGTATTACAAACTTCGAGTTAATAAAATAACTAAGTACTCTTTTCAGGAAGTTTTTAAAGCAAATGCTCATAATTACTTTTTCACTTCACTTCACTTCACTTGAACCTCTTTAGTGTCCCACTATAGAGCACGTATACTCTTAACTATCTTACGAGTTGAAAGGGTTTAGGCCTTAATTCACACAAGCTGGCCAAGTGTGGGTTGGTAGATGTCACATGTCCTCAAATTATTAGTTTTTAGACATGCTAGTTTCCTTACGTTGTTTTCCTTCTCCGATATTGAGACCTTGGTTACTATTTTACTGAAGATCTTTTAATAGTTTGTAAATAATACTCAGTTGGTTAAACCATCAAATTATTATGTTAGAATATTTGAAATATTTATAATTTTATTAAAACCTACTATTTACCTTAGTAGCAGTTTTAACCTGAGGCCCACTCTAAGTACAGGTAACCTCATAAATATGTTTTAAATTTAAAGGAAGTTTCAATTTTATATTGTGCCTTTTGAATCTCTTTTGCTCGATGGGTTTTTATAATCGTGAAAGGTAAGTTATGTACAGAAAATAAAGAATCTACATATAACTTTCAGGGAGGGTGGATAAGTACAGTTATATGCAGACTTGCACAAGGTTTGAGTCAGGCTTGTATTGTGCCCGGTATTCACACTTCTCTTGGAAAATGGGCGCCTTTACATGAACGTGGAAGGATTGCGGCATTCGTTTATGGAGGTATATTTGTTAGATCCCTATTATCTCTTTATATTTTAATTACCCTGTCTATACTATTAATCTCTTCTTTTTTACTAAAAATGTTTTACCTAATTGGAAAACAGCGGGTTCTTAAGATAGTTTTTCTCATCCAGTAGGCTACAACTTTGTTAAGACAATATTATTATTAGACTTAACATTTTTACTTTCAGGTCAAGCCTTAGGTACTGTAGTCGGTCTACCTATAACAGGATTTGTATCATCATCAGTTTTGGGTTGGCCAGGAATATTCAGATTTTATGGATTTCTTTCGGGCCTAGTTGCAGTAATGATCTGGTGGCTTGTTGCTGATACTCCAGCAAAACATTCTAAAATATCAGACGAGGAAAGAGAATACATTGAAAGTGATCTAGGCACAGTTTTGGATAAGGTAATTATTGAACCAAGTTTTCTAACCAAGCATTTAAAATATTGGCGATATAAAAAATAGTTTATTTCTCTTCAACGTAGCAAATATAGATTACTATAATACTAGAAACTAGCAAAGATCAAGTATCAAGTACAAAGCATCATGTAATGAATTATATAATATAAATGCAGTAGCATAGCATAGTGGTAAAGATAAATTGGTATTAAATATTATCCCTATCTTCTAAACTAGGCTAGAACTGTATTTCAGAAGAAAACGAAGAAAAAAAATCAAAACAAAATTAAAAATAGTTATGCAATAGAACTTGATTTGTGAATAAAATATTTTGATTCCATCTACTAATGTTGTCTATTGGTGTACAAGTTAAAAATGACGTCACGCTTGTTTTACCTAAAGACAGAGGTGAATAACACCCACTTTTCGCGACTATGTTTACAGTTATTACAGTTTCACATACCAGCGTAATTATTTATATAATTATAAAAAATAGTGCATACATTACATTACTTAATCAAAACCTTTACAGCTATACGTAATTTGATATCAAGGTTAAAGTCACACAGCCTATATAAGTAACTGTAGTTGACTGGATCGCTTGAATAACTAAATTCTCAAGCTTACCTGAAGTTTAAAATATTGATGAAATTATTCTATTATGATTTCAGAAAATTCATGTACCTTGGGCCAAAATTCTTCGTCATAAAGGAATGTACGCGATAATTATAGCTCATATTGGCCAGACATGGGGACAACTCGTGCTTTACTCTGAAGTGCCAGCGTATATGGATAAGATTTTGGGAGTCAACATCAAAACCGTGAGTTTGTTAAAGTGGAACCCTTGAATACGAAACAGAACATAGCATAGCACACTGATTATAGTCTACATTTTACTGGCTATGTTCAGGTCCTATTCGTAATAAGGTGCAAGTGTATTGTTTGTTGGCCTTTAGGGGTAATTCTCAACTTAAAGGTCTACTAACATCTTTAATCGTACATTATAAACATCCCGAGATTCAGTATAAGCAACATTTTTCTACTAAAACAGTTCATTTTCACAATAAGATACCGTGTAATTTTGTTTCAGTTGACTCCATTATAGTATGTAGGTAGATGGATCTTTTTTGTTTTCTATATGGTTTACTTCGAAATAGTCCCATTGAAGTCTCAAGTTTTTTTTATAATATAAGGGCTTAGGTTCAATATTTTTTTAATATTTTTTTAGTTTTAATGTTTGATATTATTTCTTCCTTTCACTAATTATTTCCCATACCAATAAGATAACTTAGAAACATTTACAAATTAAAAACTAGAATATAAAATTTGTTTTTCCCACAGAATGGCTTGTTGACAGCTCTTCCGTTTTTGGTAATGTGGTTCACAAACTTCTTCTTCAGCTGGATGACTGATATGTTGATTGTTAAGAACATTTTAAGCGTTACCAACACACGGAATCTTGCTAATTCATTAGGTAAACATCTATTGCAGATATTTTACTCTTTCATTTAGTAAATGGCACAGAGGAGAGATTGTTCAAGCCATCGAGGTAGTGGACTCAAATCCTGCGCCAAAACCTATTAAGTTTTGGAATTTTAAGAAACTTGATCACTATCAAATTCCGTATTACCAGGGTCAGTACTCTAGTACTTCGGAAAACATCGGTCGTGTTGGTTGTCCTAACCACTAGACTCTGATAGTGAAGGGAATAGAGTGTGCACCTATGTTTGTGCCTATACACGTCCTGTACACTATAATAGCTTCTGCGAATATACCTGGCATGTCAATGTAAACAACGACCGTAGCCAAAATGCTGAGATCATTATAACTATATGCTTGTTAGTTATTTTAAATCGATGGTTTCTTTTTTCAGGAACAATCCCAGCTGGTATAGGATTAATAGTCCTTGCTTATGCCCCTAAGAATGTATGGATAGTGGAAATAATACTGATTGTAATATGTGCGTTTAAGATATCAGCACATTCGGGATTCCAGGTAATTCAATAAACATTATGATTGCATGAGTTCTGGATACAAAAACTTGAATTCGACTCAGTCAGTTACATGAAAAAAATATTGATACTAATTATTAAATTGTAGCTGAAAACAAAAAGAAATCACTGTTAGGTCTTAGACAAAAGCTGGACTAGAAAGCTACTAATGAAACTAATCCTTGTAGGCACTTAATAAGAGATGTTCATCAGTAGAAAAACAGACTGATAATGATGTTGATACTTTTACAGATCAACCATATAGACATATCACCGAACTACGCGGGCACAATGATGAGCTTAAGTAATTTTATCTCAAACATCGGAGCATCTTTCGCACCCCTGGTTACTGGTTTAATACTCACTGACGTGGTAAGTTACTTGTAATTATTGTTACTTTGGCCCAAAGTATTTTATTATTCAATTTATTCAGCATTTTTTGCGCAATTTAACTTTCCTGCTAAATAAATAGTTAATAAATCTCGTTTGGATATTTTATTAGTTCACATTTACTAACATGTGTGGTATGTCGATTAATTATGTCATTTAAATTTGTCTTATCAATGGTTGTCTACATTACTTGACACAATATACGAATGCATTCATGTGACTGCACTTACGTTCTTTAGTATAGTTACTTCAGACTGATTTTACATTACATTTTACAGACTAATGCACATCTCTGGGCCCAAGTGTTCTTCGTAGCCGCTGGGATGTACATAGTAACAAATATTATTTACGTCATACTGAGTACGTCTGAAATAGCAGAATGGAATGAACCTCCAAAACAAGACATTCAAGATGAAGAAATGAAACTAATGAAGAAAAACGGAGTTTAACACAACTTTGTAGAACTAGACTTTGGTAGCTTAGTGCTTGCAAGTGCGACACGATATGATGTCCTGGGTATCTGAAATAAAGCCAAAGAGGAAATATGAACTTATAAATTTATTTCAATGGCAAAAAGAATATTCGAATTATTAGATTTTACCTCAATGTTTTTAATAGTTTTTTTATCGCAACTTCCTTTGTTTGAAATACCAAAAGCATCAAAAGAAGCAAGGTAATTGAAGTAAAGTATATTAATAAACGACAGCCGTCCTCATTTTCCCCCAAAATGCAGGCATTTATTGAAGAAACCACCAGACATGCTGTATTGGAGCTGAACTTTCTAACAAAAAAATAATTAGGACATTGGAGTTCTGATTGGGTCAGATAAATGACAACGCTCATTAATAGTGATATAAGTCAGTGTGTCGAGTACAGGGTTTTAATATACATAAAATCATAATCAATCTAAATTTTAATTAAAAAAATTTGGCATCAGAGTCAGTTGTTATAGAATCTCTCAGAATG
Organism: Meganola albula; assembly: GCA_936450015.1. Classification (NCBI taxonomy): domain Eukaryota; kingdom Metazoa; phylum Arthropoda; class Insecta; order Lepidoptera; family Nolidae; genus Meganola; species Meganola albula. Next base: position 560,059 of record OW388155.1, on the reverse strand, counting down.
GAGACCTTGGGGAATGAGCCCCGGAAGCTGGTAGGAGTAGCACATTTATTTATTTATTTATTTGACACACAAAACAGAATACAGTCCAATTACAAATACAAAAGAGCGTGTTACAATGGTTTAGTCCAAAACGGTATTCCAAAGCATGTGTACACAGCATGACAAAAGACAACGTACATAGACACTGTGTTTAATAAACTGTGTTTTTTGTAGTAGTAAAAAAAAGAAACACTAAAACTAAAGTGAAATGAGTTTAAACTTAATTAGAGAGAAAATAAATAGTTTTAACAAAATACCGTTTCAGAATCAGATAGGTAAATTTATAGTAATTTTTGACATTATGTGTCTAACTTTACGCCTGAAAGTGGGCAATCTGAGGTCGAATATGTCCAGTTCGGCGCTATACTGAGGTAAAAGTTCACTATAAAGGCGACACATTCTGACTACCGGGTTGTAATATGACGTATTATTTTGATAGACATTCAATATAAAACTCTTAAGATGAGGTTCTCGACTTCTAAATTTTATGTTAAAGTTAAGAGTTGATAACAAATCTGGGCAATCAATAGAGGCGTGCAAAATTTTTTGAAGACATATCAGGTCAGAGCATTTACGTCGAGACTCTAGTGTTTGCAGATTAAATCTGTTCAGCCTTACATTATAAGGTAATGCTAATTATTTAACCCACATGTAGGCCAGCCATCTGGTCAACTCAAGATTTTATTAAAGTTTATATTATTTCTCTGAAAGTCAGTATTAATTTAGAACATGTTACAAGAATAATATTAGAAGCCAATTAGTGAATCCAGTCGGTTTCTTTTTTCTTTTAAACCTTTACTAAAATGTGAAAAACAAAATAATTAATGAGCATCGCCGTCGAGTTTTATGAACCAAATGACAGTTATTTTTATATCATTTTTTTTGAGTAAGTTTAATTGTGTTATTAATAATAAGTAGGTACAAACACGACACTACAAATATATAAAACAAAGACGTTTAAATTAGAAACCTTTGATCAGACAAAAACATTTTGTTTCGTTTCCGATTACTTCTAAACAAATGTTTGGCTATAAGGCAAAACAAATAAAATAAGAAAGAACAATTAATTTTTTGATATTACATTCGCGATGCAAAGTAGACGTGCATATTGTTTATTGCGCTCAATAAGAAAATAAATATTACACAAAAATACTTATTAGTGTGTGTTGAACATGTTTGACCGAGAAAACTAAGTGTGTCACTTACGAGTTCTTACGCTGACCTAGTACCTATACTGCAAATACGATAGTAGTTATTTGTTAATAAATAATTGTTTTACGAATGATAAACGATAATCAGTTAGAACTGCAATAATGTCTAACTTTAGCCCGTTTGGGCGGAGCCGAATCACCTCAAGAAGCCCTCCACCTCCTTCACCGTCTTCTCATCCAACTGAAGAGAATGTACCGCCTATCCCTAGCGAGCTGCCTCCTGAAGTTGTCCCTACGGAAGAAATACAGAGATGGCTGTCGCAAATTAACTCTATATTGGAAGAAGTTTGTTCAGTCGCAGGTGAGGGAAAATTAAACTCGGAACAGAAGTTGCGAGTAACCAATCTGTGTCGAAAAGCTGTTAGCGGAGCATCTCATATGGCAGTTATGTATCAGTCATTAAAACAAAAAACTGTTCTAGCCCATCATACTATCAAGCATCTACAGGATAATCAAAATATACTAAAGACCCTGGAGAGTTTTAAGGAAGTTGTGGTTGAAAATACCTGCAATATACAAGTACCCACTGAGAAGAAATCGTTTGCCGATATGGTAAAGAAGGGTAGTAATAACTTTATTCGCCCTAATAACCTGAAGTCTGTTACAATTTACCCTATTGATAAAAAAACAAGTAGTGATGAAACCAAGACTTTAATCCAAAATATTATTTCCCCGGAAGAAATGAAATTACATGTTCGTGGCGTCAGGAAAATAAAAAACGGCGGCGTTATTATTAGCACTGAGACCAAAGACGATATTGAGAAATTGAAAAACTCAAGACAATTACTATCATCGGGCTTCACAGTAGAAGAACCTACCAAACGTCGTCCAAGAATTGTAGTTATTGGTGTCCCTACTGCACTGAGCGAGAAAGACGTTTTCGACTGCATTTTCCAACAAAATTTGGCCACAAAATTACCTGAGCTAACTTGTGAGTCTTTTATATCATCTATTAAACTTAGTCATAAATCGGGTAAAAAGAACACTCCATCATGCAATTATATTATCGAAGTACCATCAAGCATAAGGAAAATCCTGATTAATCAAGAAAGAGCTTTTATAAATTGGACTTCTTGCCCGGTGAGGGACTTCACAATTGTTACGAGGTGCTACAACTGCCACCAATACGGTCACGCAGCCAAGTTTTGTCGTGAAACTTCGCCCACTTGTGGCCACTGTGGAGACACTGGACATTCCATGAGTGAATGTGAGAAAAAAACTGCTCCTCCTACCTGCGCCACGTGCAAGAGATTCAAAAAACCCAGTGATCACAAAACTGGAGACGAAATGTGTCCAGCGCGAAAATATGCCGAGGACAAATATATAAACTCAATTGATTATGAGGGCGCCTAAGAGCGCTATACATCAAATATAGTCAGCACAAAACTAGGTAAGTATTTTATAATATGGATAATCTGTTAATAGAAGATTTAGATAACTTTTCCGTATCGGATTGTAAAACATGTAAAGTTGAAGAGTGCAAAAACCTGATCCCTTTCTCTGAAACATCTTTAACCGTACTTACGCAAAATATCCGCAGTATCTATCGAAACATAAATGAACTAGAAATACTACTGCATGCCTTAAACATAAGTTGTGACATAATAGTCCTAACAGAATGTTGGTTGTCTAAGCGTGGTACTAACTTACCATCTTTGGAGGGCTATAAAGCATACTCTAGTGAGAATATTATTAACCAAAATGATGGCGTAGTGGTGTACATAAAAAACAATTTAAAAGTATGTATAGAGGAACCTTTACTCTCTGACTGCAACTGTCTGCAAATAATAATTAATTCTGAAACTGCCATCCTAGCTATTTACAGACCACCATCCTTAAATGTAGACAAGTTTCTACAGTCTCTTGACTTAGCGTTAAATAAGTTATCGTCATTTAAAAATGTAATAATTACGGGGGATATTAACCTGAATATCATGACAGGAAAAACCGACACTCGCGGGCTTGACTATCTTAACATGTGTTCCTTCCACGGTCTCTTGCCAGCTCATACCTACCCCACACATCAAAGCGGGTCTTGCCTTGATCATTTTATTTTAAAGACAAAGTTTTCATCGATTACCTTAGTAACTAATTCCACGGTGACGGATCACCATGCTGTCATACTAACACTACAATTATTATCGCTACCTAAAACTAACAGCATGTACACCTATAGAAAATTAAATATGGAAAGTCTTGAACGTGATATTCATGACATTGACTTTGCCCCTGTTTACACTTCCGCTGATGCGAATTTATCACTGAACTACTTAATAAAATCACTACAAAATGCAATTAGTAACAATACCATACTACTGAAATTACGCAGTAGGCACAAAACTATTAAACCTTGGATTACACCTGGTTTGCTGCGATGTATAAGACACAGGGACAAACTACATCTGATGGCAAAACGTTCACCTGAAAATGAGATTATTTCAACATCTTACAAAAGATACAGAAACTTTTGTAACAATTTACTGAAAAAGCTTAAACTTGAATATAATAAGAATGAATTAGACAAGGCTGGAAAAAACAGTAAACTTGTTTGGAAATTTATCAAATCTAGGACTTTCACTTCAAAAATACTCGAGCCACCCTTGGATATATTATATACAGAATCAACGCCAGCACAATCTGTAAATAAAGCCAATTATTTTTTTGCGCACATTGGTAAAAATCTAGCAGAAAATATCTCGTTTTCAGATAGTCAAGCTATTGAATATAATATGAACAAATCAGTCTCTAGACTTAAGTCATTTGGCATGTTAGATACAGACATAGACGAGGTAGTGAAAGTGATAACAGGGCTAAAGGACACTTCTGCGGTTGGTTGGGACAACATATCGACCAATTTACTCAAAAAATTCAAGCTAATAATAGCTCCACCTTTGGTACATATTTTCCGACTTTGTTTATCTGAAAGAATTTTTCCTAATGCACTAAAAAAAGCTGTTCTTACGCCAGTTTTCAAATGCGGAAACAAAACAAGTATTAATAACTATAGGCCCATTTCTGTTTTACCCGCTCTTTCCAAAGTGCTTGAAAAAATCATTAATATAAGATTGATAAAATACCTCGAGGATAATCAAATTCTATCAGACACACAGTTTGGTTTTAGGCCAAAAAGATCAACCAGCCATGCAGTACATCGCTTAACAGACCATATAGTTACTAACCTAGATAATGGGATGCATACAATTGGGATATTTCTGGACCTCGCAAAAGCGTTTGATACTATTTCGATTCCTAAGCTGCTAAATAAACTCGAATCAATTGGTATAAGAGGCACACAGTTGCTACTGTTTGCTGACTATCTTAGAAATCGATCTCAATGCGTAAAAGTAGGAGAGCACATGAGTTCTGACCTTTTAAATACCTCTTTTGGAATTCCTCAAGGAAGTATACTCGGGCCTACGTTGTTCCTGATCTATATAAATGATCTATGCAGATTAGAACTTCGAAACGGGCTTATTGTATCCTACGCGGATGACACTGCACTTATATTTGCCGCAAAATCTCATGCCGAAGTCTACGAACATGCTCAAAATGGGTTCAACATGGTTAATAATTGGCTTGTTAATAATCTCTTAACCCTTAATACTCAAAAAACTAAATATGTTCAATTTTCAATGCGGAACAATAACATGCCGTTATTACCTAATAACCTATTGGCGCACAATAACAACTGTCGCTTTGGTGCTGACTCTGCATGCGTCTGCCCCACTTTGGAAAAAACTGATTCAATTAAATATCTAGGTATTACACTTGACAATAACCTCAATTTCCGTAATCATATTGACCTACTATGCACTAGAATACGTAAATTAATTTATTTATTCAAAATACTTCGTAGCGTCGCCAGTTTTGAACTACTAAAACAGGTATATCTGGCTTTAGTTGAATCTGTTTTATCATATTGTATAACTTCCTGGGGAGGAGCATCAAAAACTATCATTCTGCCCTTAGAACGAGCCCAAAGGGCTATTCTAAAGGTAGCTACATATCGGCCTTTTTTGACTCCTACATACAAACTGTATCAATTAAGTAATGTCTTAACTGTTCGCCAATTATTCATCTTGCACACCATATTGAAACAACATACTCTGCTTCCTTTCATACCTACAGCTAAGAGACGTAAGGACTTAATTTATACAAAACATAGAATAAAGCATTCTTATGTAAACAGGTTTTTCTTCTTCCTAGGGCCCTATTTGTATAATAAATTAGATAAGACATTGGATTTATATAGTTTAAGGTTAATAAAATGTAAAATAGTTTTGTCAGATTATTTAAAAAAGCTAAATTATGCCGATACGGAAAAGTTACTCGAAGTCGTAAAATAAAAATTAAATAATATAATTTTAAGTTATTGGGTAGTTATTATATTACAATTATATTTAAAATAAGTTTTTTTGTGTAATTATTATTATTCTTATGTTGTTAATATACATATAAGTAGTAGTAACAACCCGAAACACAGGTTCCACCTAGTTCGGGTTAAATTGTAATTATTAGCATAATTTACTATTTTTATTGATTTTTGAATGTACAATGACCACATGATTTGAATAAAAAAATTTATTTATTTATTTATTTATTTAATTTCAAGAAAGAATTTCATTATTCTCTCCACAGGAGCCAAAGGTCTTACTGTGATACGAGCCGAATTCCAATTTTATTTTCAATGTCAAAACAAAATACCTACCACAACATAACAACTGATTTTTTGGGGACTAACACAGTTTGTATGATATAGCCTAATTAAGACCCTGTATTCTACACTGAATGAGCTGCACTCACTTGTTTGTTCACTTTGGTATATATTTTTATAGACTGTGTTGTCTGAAAATAAAAGATTTTTTTTTTGTGGTGTTAACACATTTCTGGTATAAACACCTTGCCAAAGACAGTCGTGTTCTGAGAATATGCCTAGTAAAATAATAAATCTCTTGTTGACTACTGTTACTAGATTTTTAATAACTTCACGTGTACCTTTGTCTTCATTCTCACTTACAACCAAGATATAATAAGGTGACGTCACCTTATAAATAAATCATCATAAATAAACCAAGTAAGTAAATCCAATGTTTTTCTGAATTTAAATATGGATATCACAAGTACGTATCTATAGACCAATCACATCTTCTATATATATAAAAATGAAACCCGTTTTCCGTTGTCAAGACATCACGCGTGAACGGCTGGACCGATTTCGCTAATTCTTTTTTTTAAATATTCCTTTAAGTACGAGGATGGTTCTTAAGCAGAGAAAAATTAAAAAAAAAAACAGAAAATTTAGAAAGCGAAGAAGTGCCGAAAACTGGGTTAGATACCTATTATTTATTATTGGTTATATTCGGTAGGACTGAAACCCGGTAGATGGCACTGCTTTACCTGGCAGAACGACGTCTGCCGGGTCCGCTAGTAGGTAATATAAATCCAAAATATCGGGAGTAACTAACAATGACAACTGAGTAGAGCCTCAGGTAACAGTGCGAAATGTTCAATACGAAATCAGATTTGCTATGAAAAGATTAAAGAATTTTTCGGTATCGTTTATTTTCCTATTTTACCCGAGTACCAAGCACAGATGTCTTTGCACTTTTGTCTATGTCTTATATATAAATTCAATAAAACGTAACCTGTGTGGACGCTTGCAAAACTTGCGCGTTTCTAGCCTTGCGCGATAAGTCGTAAGATTAAGACGTAAACTCTTTCAACTTGTAACATAGTTGAAAGAAGTAGAAGCCCAGTAGTGAGACACTAAAACGGGTTGAAGTGAATTGAAGCATACATTGTTGCGCAAGAGACAGTTATGTAACAAAAATGCAAATAAGTAAACAATACCAGTTGTTATCAACTGCTACTAGTTAATAAAACAAATATTTGATTTGTATAATATGTTATTTAAACTACAGTAGTAAGTATGTAAAGTGGTTGTCATTTAACACATGTATGATAATCGTTACATGTAGTCAGAAGCCAATATAATCTGACAATCTAACCATCTCGGTTATCCTTCCGAAAATCCTATCTACCTTCCGAAAAAGAGGATCCGGTTTCCTTACATCTGAGGAAACTGGTGCTTCACTGCAGCAATGAGAACATAGAAGTAATCATCGGCTGCGACGCCAACGCGCACCACGTCATCTGGGGAAGTTCAGACGACAACAGCAGGGGAGAAGCGCTACTTAATTATGTGGTAAGCAACAACCTACAAATACTTAACAAAGGATGTAAACCTACTTTCTTTAATAGGCTTAGATCAGAAGTCATTGATATAACACTGGCCTCGAACAGGGCTAGTTGTAAGGTATCTTGCTGGCACGTGTCAGGAGAAGTCTCTCTATCAGACCATAACTATATATGTTTCAGGTACACAACCACAAATAGTGTGGACGTAGTACGAAGGCGAAACCCCAGACATACCAACTGGGCCTCGTATCGAAGAGATCTTAAAGCAAGTCTAAGCACACCAAGAGGTGCGCTCAACTCGGTTATAGATCTAGAAATGGAAGCTGATGCAGTCAGCAATGCAGTTGTCATCAGCTGGGAAGATAATTGCCCAGAAAAGAAAACAATTGCCAAAAAAGAACCCTGGTGGACTCCTGAACTTATCAAGCAAAGACAAGAGACACGTCGGTTATTCAATGAGGCTAAAGCTAAAAAAGACTTTCCAGACTATTCCAGAGCTCTGACAAGTTACAACATTGCGGTTAGAAAATCTAAACGTCAATCTTGGAGGAACCACTGTCAAACGATTGAAACGATTCCACAAGGAATGAGAGTCAGTAAGGCTTTATCAACCACAAAAACTAACTCTCTAGGTTATGTCAAAGACACGAACGGTCGACTTACTAACTCGGGAAAAGAGACACTGGACGTCATGTTCAGGACCCATTTCCCAGAATCAGATAAGTTAACAAATCAAAAGGAGTGTGCGCTGACTCTAGAAGAGCAAAGCAGGCGCACCCTGAAGGCAGACTGGACATCAGCGAAAAGAGTGGTAGATCAATCAAAGCTGAAGTGGGCTATAAATAGCTTTCAGCCGATTAAAACCCCAGGTCCTGACGGGATATATCCAATTCTTTTACGTGAGGGAACAAATATTCTGATACCTCATCTCAGCCGCTTATTCAGGGCGTGTATCGCGTTTGGTTACATACCGAAGAAGTGGAGACAGGTTAAAGTAACGTTTATACCCAAAACGGCTGATCATGGGATTGATCCCACTATCTGCAAATGGATAGACCACATGCTTAAAACTAGAGTGGTCTCTTCTGAACTGCTAGGCGACAAGCTCAGTGTAATGACAACTAAGGGTTGCCCCCAAGGTGGGGTACTATCTCCACTACTATGGAGCCTAGTTGTCGACTCACTCATGAATGTGTTAAACGAAGGGCCATTATACACAGAAGGCTATGCGGACGATCTAGTGGTAATGGTAACCGGCAAATTTCCCAGCATAGTTAGAGGAATCATGCAAAAAGCTTTGAAAACTGTGGAAGAATGGTGTGCAACCCAGCACCTACGAGTAAATCCCAGTAAAGCAATGTTATTACCTGTAACGAGGAAACGCATCACAGTTGAGTTCGAAAACCTTCGAATCTTCGGTTCCAGACTCAAATGCCCAAATGAGGTAAAATATCTGGGGGTAACTTTGGATAGAAAACTTACCTGGAAGGCACATGTAGACAACATAACAGCAAAGGCCACCAGGGTCTTTGGAATGTGCAGATCCACATACGGAAAAACATGGGGCTTGAAACCAAAAATTCTGTACTGGATTTACACAATGATGGTGAAACCAATCATAACCTACGGCAGCGCTGTTTGGTGGCCGAGAACCAAACAGAAAAACTGCATTGAGGCCCTATGTAAGGTACAAAGATTAGCCTGCATGGCTATAACAGGAGCCTTTACAACAACGCCGACAGCGGCAATGGAGAAGCTATTAGACCTTACGCCCCTTCATCTCGCAGTGGAAGCTGAAGCTCGGAAAGGCATTCACCGACTGGAGCAATTAGGACTAAAAGCAAAGAGAACAACTCGACACACGAGGTTCGAACAGGACAAGGAACTTGACCGAATAATGAAAATGGGTACTGACAAAATAGCGCCCATTTTCATTTTCGATCGCAGGTTTAAAATAATGCTACCCTCAAGGGAGGATTGGAAAAAAGGAATGAAACCACGAGAAGGTAAACATTCGGTATGGTATACAGATGGATCGAAAATGAAATCTGGTGCCGGAGCTGGCATATTCCATCCGGAATTTGCCTGCAGCCAAAGCATGGGTAGACTTACAACTGTGTTTCAAGCAGAAGCATATGCTGTAGCCACTTGTGCAAAAGAGAATCTTCATAGGAAGGCAAAGAATCAATCTATATTGATTCTCAGTGACAGTCAGGCGGTTCTAAAATCGCTGATGACACCAAAAATAGATTCAGGCATAATCCTGGACTGCGTTAAGTCCCTAAATGTTTTGGGGACATATAACAAAGTTGGGTTGGCCTGGATCCCAGGCCATGAAAGCTATGATGGTAATGAAAAGGCTGATGAACTAGCCAGAAAGGGGTCGATAGAAGCCTTTCTTGGCCCAGAACCGTTCATTGGTGTTACGGCCGGGACGGTTAAAGGAAAATTAAAAGAATATGCCCATAAAAAACATCAGGAGTCATGGAAGAAGACCCCAGGGCTACTCCACTCCAAAAAATTCATGGGCGATTGGCCCCTGAGGTATTCTCAGAGACTGAGGGGCTTGTCCAGGAATAAATAAGACTGGTAGTAGGTGCACTAACTGGGCACTTTGGGCTGCAGAAACACCTGTTTAAAATAGGGCTAGCAGACAGTTCCACTTGCTTAGCTTGTGGAGACGCTGAAGAAACCATGGAGCATATACTATGCGAATGCAATTCGCTGGCGCGAAAACGCATGAATGCATTAGGAATGGACCGCCCTACTCCTGATGAATACGGCCTCATGTGTCCCCGACAATTAGCAGCGGTCATGGAAGAGCTGTGTGGAGGGAGAATACCTGAGGCTTCATAGTATCAAGGGGAAGCACAAAAGATCCAGCTGGGTCGAAGTGCTCTGGATCTACCAGCCCCATTTATAAGATAAGATAACCATCTCGGTTACTGGTTCCCTACGGGTTTCGAGGTCTGATGGCAGTCGCTCGTATAATTCTGGTAGCTAGCCGCATCAGGTTAGACTGGGAGCCGACCCCCAATAGAAATGGGAAAAAGGCAAGGGGAATGATGATGCTGATTTTTTGCTTTTGATAAAAAGCAGTGACAAAATCACGGGTGGAGACTTGTTGTGATATTTTTTTATGCACCGTCACTGCCCCTAGGTCTCAACTTATTGCGCTCGGTTTGCACATGTACTGGCTACGTGACTCAGGAACATGTGGAATTATTGTTTTTACCTTTTGAAGTACGAAAACCTTAAAAAGTATCAGACAGTTATTTATTAGGTATTCATACAGGTACAAAATTATGTCAAAACTTAGAAATTCAAAGAAACCTTGAATGTTCAAGATTCTCAAAATTTCATTTCCTTCCTCACGTGTACTTAAGAAATTCATGAAAACTTTGTATTTACTTTGTTGTTAACTTTGGTTACTGAAATCAATGCTTTATGGAAAAGTTATGGGAGACTTTAAAGTAATAATGGTAAACTTTTAATGATATTACATCGATGTAATTACATCGGATTGTTTATTAGGCACTCAGCTGACTGGAGGAGATTCGAGGTGGCGTCGCGTAGTGGGCAATCAAGAAGTGAACCTCTTCTATTTTTTGTATGAAAATGTACGCTACTCCGCTTACTGCGGGAGTCGGCAGTAAGCGGAGAACTAGGCAGAATCAAACAAAAAAAATCAAAGACATTCTACTAATCAATGCGATCACAACACTAACGTGCTAATAAAGAACAAATAAGCCAATATAGGTAATCTATTTATTGCCACTGTTAGATAAATGATTTTAGAGTAGGTACCGTAAAGGACAAAACATGAATTACCTAACTAATCTAAACTTAGTCCTTGTTTGTTTGAAAGGCCATCCGTAAGTAGTGTTATTGTCCTCTCTAATGATGGCAAAGAGCACAAAAACAAATTAGTTTCGCAACCGGTGTAATCAAGCGTGGTCGCGTGTTTCAATTGTTTATTAGATAATACCTCTTCGGATGTTGACTACCAAATACCACAACATTGTTTCCGTGAATATATACGAAGTGTTTCAGTAATTGCGAATATAATATATTCATTTTCCAATTAATGGCTTAAGGACTATTAGTTGTATAAAGATGAAGTGGTTTAGTCTCATTCAGTATCAAGGAGAACCTGTCAAAGATAATAGCAAGTGAAATAAACGTATTATAGATTCTATTCTATTCCATAGCTGGACATAGGCCTCTCCTAAAGTACGCCACTGAGCACGAACCGAGAGCCCTGCTGAGATCGTCACTCCACCAAGTCTGAGAGCGTCCTACGCTACATTTGCCAATTTGTGGTCTCCTCTCAAGAACTCGTTTCGTATACAAAAGAAAGGGAACTGCGCCAGCTACATACCTGTCGCAACACCAACAGTGTGAAAGATCGATCACTGAATTGTTTAATTCAGTCACCAAAAGAGATACTTCTTACAGAATACAATGATGATGAGTATAAATGAAATAACTAACAACAAATAACATGTGTACAGCTTTGCTTACGTAGTCACAAACTGATTTACGTCAGCCTGATCAATCATCTCTGCAATTTTACATGACAGATGTACTGACCGCGACTATCTTCCTATCATTGCCGATCAAAACTCTTTATCTTCACGTGCAAGTACCACTATAAAAACTATTAAGATTTATTTTTCCCACTCCACTTCACCGGTTCTAACAACATTGAGTAGTTTTAAGTGTCCTTTTTGTGTGAAACACGTAAAGTATGTACAATAATATTTTCAAGTAGTAAATAAATAAATTATTAGATAATAATTAAATATAAAAAAACTAAAGGAAAAAAATAAATTAAATTAAATTAATAAGTGAAAAAAATATTAAATATATAAATATATATATTATTATTATTATATTATTCCATTATTAAATTAACTATTAATATTAATTATTAATTTATTTTAATAAATATTGGATAAGGATTTTGAAGATGTCAACAATGGAAATACAAAGTAATTTAAAAGAACCAGTAACAAAACCAAGTAAGTGGAATGAACTAAATGTTTTAATTAACTAGAATAAGTTTGATAATTTATGTAATCTGTTTGTGCATGCCGTAAGGTATAATCTAGATGTGTACTCGTAAATACATATGTATTTATCTGTGTATGTTTGTATTTGTATGTAACTTTGTTGCATTGCGCATGATTCGCGAGGTTCCTAGTTTGAAAACTGAAGAGATCGATATGGTTGACTAGGTTTCTAAACAATCTGCTTAGTCATTTGAAGATCTTTTTTCTAGGTCTATCACTACTATTTAAACCTGATTAATACAAAATCGAAGTCTGAGATATAGTAACGAGAGTTCAAAATTTACTTTTTTTCACTTTGAAAAGGGGTATGTCTGAGGATTGACAAAATTTTTATTGTGATTCAGTTATGTATTTAAATTGTTGTCAAATTTTATTTGTTTACAAGATTTATTTTGAAGTAATTAGCTCTATAAAATTTAATTAACGTTCAGTGTGTTTTTGCCTAAATTTGCCTGCATTTCCTAAGACTTAGACATTTACAATGAAATAACTTTTTAAATTAACCTAACTATTAATATATTTCGCTTTTTGCAACCCTTTTTAGTCTCCCACTACTGGGCTCAAGTCTTTTCTCAGCTGTCTTACAAGTTAAAAGAGTTCAGACCTCAATCCATACTAAGTACGGGTTGGTGAATTTCAAATGTAACGAATGATTAGTTCTTAGTAATGCCTTCACTGTTATTGAGTAGCTGCGAAAAAACAATATACACTTAAAGATGTTGGATGATGGCTCGACCGGCGTTCGAATCCGTGATTCGAATAGCGGTCGAGCGACACAATAGCTCAATAGTCATATATCGGCACTTATTTTAGATTTCTTGTAAAAAATTCTATTTATCAACGTATAAATACAAATTTTGACACACACACTCAAATAATTGAAATTATATTCTTAATCAACTTGTCAATGAAATAAGTTATTGCAAATTAAAAACACAGTTTGTAGATGATTTGATTTAATAAGAGTGTTGTACACTGTCAAATTTAATTAACAGCGTCATTAAGCAAGTAACTCCAAGTTTTGGTTAGTGATCGTTAAAACTACCAAAAAAACGACGTATTCATGAGCTGTTTATTTAAAGAACAATGAATATAATAAAAAAGGATGTATTAAATCATTCATTACAATTAACAATCAGTTAGAAATAGAACTGTCAAAAATGGCTTCCTAACTGATTTTACGTCATTGGATAATAATAATAATAATAATAATAATATATTCTGGGACATTAACACACACGGTCATCTGGTCCCAAGCTAAGCAAAGCTTGTGTTATGGAAACCAGATAACTGGTATATACTATACATACAATACTTTTCTTTTGTAAATATATACTTGAAATGAAATGAAATGAAAATATGCTTTATTTTGAGACGCGAGTCTACTTAAAAATAGTCCAATTTCTTTTCCTACCGTGCAGTGAATGACTGGCAACTACTGAGAAACACTGCCAAAAAACTCAGTAGGCTTTTTTTTCTTTTTTAAATGAAGTGCTTATATCTATTACATTTTGTTTGTTTATTGTGTTGAATTAGAGCGACTTAATTCCAAGCGTTTTTATCCGTTACATAGTCTGAAATTTTATAATACGCTTTCTTACATAACGTAGATTTTATAGTTATTTTAAATTTGTTAATAGTCATTTCCCTAATATTATTTGGAAGTTTATTGTAGAAACGTATACACTGCCCCACAAAAGAGTTACTGATTTTGTGGAGTCGAGTATGATGTGCTACAAGATCGTTCTTATTTCTAGTATTTAAATTATGTGTGTCGCTTATTTTTTTAAATTTTGTAATATTTTTATGCACATACAATAAATTTTCATAAATATATTGAGAAGCGACAGTCAAAATATTTATGTCTCTGAATTTCTCTCTTAGAGAAACACGGCTTCCTAGTTTGTAGATAGCTCTTATAGCTCTTTTTTGTAAAATAAAAATGGTTTCTATGTCAGCCGCATTTCCCCAAAGAAGAATTCCATAAGACATGATACTATGAAAATAACTAAAATAAACAGTTCTAGCAGTATCCTCATCAGTGAGCCGTCTAATTGTTTTGACTGCATACGCAGCAGAACTTAATTTTCCGGACAGTTTATCTATATGAGGAAGCCATTGTAATTTAGAATCTAGTGTGATGCCTAAAAAAACAGATGACTTAACAGGGTCCACCTCATTACCATTAATTTTAACATTTGTATTTGCCTGTCTTACAGTAGGCATGGAAAACTTTATCACTTTAGTTTTTTTATCATTGAGTAAAAGATTATTCACACTAAACCAATAGACCACCTTAGAGAGTGCGTTGTTTACTTCGTCATAATTGCTTAATTGTCGATTAATTTTAAATGTCAATGAAGTATCATCGGCAAACAACACAATCTCATGGCTATCATTAACATAATAAGGTAAGTCATTAATATAAACTAGGAACAAAAAAGGGCCGAGAATCGATCCTTGAGGTACACCCATGGTGACTCTTGACCCTGAGGACTTAATTCCATTGACATCGACTTTTTGAATTCTATCACTCAGATAAGATATGATAAATTCAAGAGCTTTATTCTTAATACCATAGTGGTGTAATTTCCTTACAAGAGTTTCATGTTGCACACAGTCAAAGGCTTTGGACAAGTCGCAAAATATACCCAAGGCATCCTGCGAATTCTCCCAAGCAGCATAGATACTTTTTAATAATTCAACACCTGCATCAACGGTTGAGCAACCTTTGGTAAACCCGAACTGTTTCTTATGTAACAATTCATGTCTATTAAAATGTCTGAGCAACTGGCTAAGTATTAATTTTTCAAAGATTTTACTTAAGGTGGGTAATACAGAAACAGGTCGAAAGTTTGATGGATCAGAAGTATCTCCAGATTTAAATAAAGGAATAACCTTACTGTGCTTCATCAAGTCAGGAAATACACCTACTGCAATACAGTTATTGAAAATAGATGCAAGATGTGGGGCAATTATAGTAATAATTGCAGATACCGCCTTAACAGAAAGTCCCCACAAGTCTTTAGTATTCTTCAATATAATTGATTTAAAGGCTTTCAATATATCATTAGGTGTAACTTGCATAAATTCAAACACTGTACCGCACTCACTTATAATAGATATTTACACCCAGACTCGACACAAACACAAATGTTCATCATTAATGTTTGTCTCGGGTGGGAATCGAACCCACGACCTGCGGCGTGAAAAGCAAGTATCTAACCGACCACGCCACCGGCCCGTCAAAAAAAACATAAACATCATGGTCATAAACATCCAACTCTTGAGTTATGGTAAGCAAAGAGAATGATGGTAAATGTACCAAGTACCAATTGAATTGGGCACAGGTCTTGTGACACCATTTAAGAGGGTGGGGCGGAGTTTTTGGTTACAGACCAATATGGAGGCTCATTCTACTGCCATCTTCTATCCAATAATCATCCGTAGTCATTTGAGAGAATCGGTACACTGAGCAGGAGCGTTTCATTGCAGACTACATCATTGTTCAACATCAGTCTAGTTGTAGTCAGGCACAACCCTATTTCAGAATAAATAATTAAAACACAAACAGTACATTAACCTGCTATGTTAATTAAATTTGATGAGACTTATGGATGAAATTATTGATATAACAGAGAAAAACCTCCTTGACCTACCACTACCGTTGTTAGTTAGAAATTCTCGGAAGTGTCAAAAGAGTCATATGTTTTTATGACTAAGTTATAAATTTTTGTATTCCATTCCAACTGTTACTAAGCATAAACTGGTTATGTTGCAGGTAAAAAATCAGTGCAGAAGATTAATAATTTCTACCCTTTCCTACTTTTATTATTTTTGTAAAAATAATACATTTTTTTCTTTCTTATTAAATATATTAATTAATCCCTTATTAGGACAAACCGGCTTCAATCAATGTAGAGGATAAAATTAAAAGTATTTTCTCAATGAGTGATATCGTATTTTTTTTTTTTGGAAAAAAATGTCCTTAACCGTAAACAAAATAAACTATGAGTCCTTATTACAAGGAATCATAATGAACCCAACGTAATTGTCGTAGTAATTTTCAAAAGTAATTTCCTATTTATAATATAATTCTCAATGGATACAATACTAAAACAGCAACTTGATTACTTTTATCTGTGGTTAAATAGTGCTATAAGAGATTTAATTAATGTTTTATGACTTTGTACCTCAGATGGCGATGGCTTAAACAGTCTATCTATACATTTTTTATCATGGCCAGCAGATAGAAAAATCTTACAGCCTTTCTCAATATATATGCTAATTAACACTGCAAGAATTTTCCAAATCGAACCAATAGTCCCTAAGATAAGCGCGTTCAACCCAACATTTTTTTTTTCATTCTTTTCTTCTTATTCTTCTTCTTTTAAGTTTAGTATGAAAGGTATAAATAACTATTATTAGCCTATTTATCCTACTACTGGGCAAAAACCTCTCCTCACCTTCCAGATATCATAATCTTGAGCTTGTTCCATCTAACTGTTTAATAACCCATCCAATTGGTCCCGCGATCTCGTCTGTGTCTACCTCGATGTCTTCTCACTAGGTCTGGGTGCCTATATATGCCTTCCGTTGCCCACATCTCGTTTGTCATTACTATTCAATAAATAAATAAGTTTGAAATCTGGCTAATAAAGATCTTAATGATTTTATTCAAATTCATCTAAATTTACATAAAACACCGACACAAAAAATAAATAAACAACACATGTACACAGGCAAGCTTAAAATAAAATAATAATAAAACCAATAAAAAGAACGAAAAAGAAAATATCTTACAATATAAAAAAATGCATCAAAATTAGTACATGGTTTGCCATTTGTTATGCTGGCACTTGTTCACGGATGCACAGATACAGTGATGCACATAAACACATATCAAAGTTATTTATCGTCGAATGCTTTTATTTTTCCGACTAAAAGATTAACTGGTTTTAAGCGTAAAATATTTTTCAGAGAGAACCCTAGGAGTACGGCATATTCAGGTGATAATGTTGTTCTTTGCGATGGTGTTGGCGTACAACATGCGTGTCAACATGAGCATGGCTATTGTCGCTATGACAGACAAGAGTGATGAAAATGTAAGCATATTTAAATCAATTAATCTAGGAACTAGTGTGATTTGGAGATTATTGAGACCTAATTCAACTCAAGTTAAGTTTAATGTACAGCAATATATTATAATTGATGGGCATTCAAATATTCTGAGTGAGAATATCGTAATGGTAAATAAAACTGTGAAATAATGAGACGTTGCTTGATAGAGGAATGACCTACGGCAACCAAATTACAAAGTATTACGAAGTCATCGAACTAATCATGTAGAAGCCTAATTACTAAATTACTAATTTTAGGGTAATTAAAGGATGAATAAACGGGATACGACTGCTTGAGTTGGAGACTAGGAGAGTTTTACTAGTAATAACCGCAAATCTATGCCCAACATTCTATAATGCTAGCGTCAACAAATTGTTTTTTCTTCAATGGTCAATGCGCAAACAGCGAAAAAAATTCAATTGATCGATTATTATCTTTGCTTACAAGACCTAAATTCACACGTCAGTTTCAGACAGATTAGGAGAAACCAAATCACAGTCTATCAGTGTCTCGCTTATCTCTAATCTTGTAAACTGTCTTTCAATTAAAGATATCAATGTCATCAAAATGTAATAACAATATAGGACAAGGATTTTTTTTAATTTACAAAATTTAAAAAATCATGCTTCCAAAAGCATGATTTTTGTATCTTTTTTGTTATTACTGCCAATATGAACATTCTATACATATTGTTTTAAATTATTTGGTTTCTACGCTGCTGCCTATGTAGGCTTATTCTTCAGGTAATTAAAATTTCTTCCAGATCGTATCTAGTTTGACAATCATACAGAATCATTGATGTTAAGAAGAAGAAGAAGTTAATATGACTTTTTACACGCCTTAGAGTACAGCGAGTTGTCAAAAATCATTATTCAAAGAAATGAAATCATCATAATTTAATTTTATTGTTTTTTATATTGCTACCTTTACCTATCGCCTGTTTTCTTCTTTTCTATTTCTGTTATGTAGGTACAAAGTAAGCATTAGATGTGGTCAGATGTATTTTTTCATTGTCTTATACCTTGTTCCCGATGGGGATCTTCTTATGTATGACACATTTAATTTTTTGCTTCAAAGACTTATTCATGTATCTATCGTCCAAATTATTATGTTTACACAGGACTGAATTTTTTAGTCATTCAACTGGAGTGTGCAGACTCAGAGTGTGATACTGTCCTCATTTTTTTGGGGTTATGTGGTCCTTCAAATTCCAAGTGGAGAGTTAGCTGCCAAGTATGGGGGAATGATTCTCATGTCTATATGTATTGCCATCAATTCAGCGGTATCATTGCTGATACCTTTAGCAGCTTATTATGTAAGTAAAATAGTTGCTAATTAATCATCGTCAGAATATTTCAGTTCAATGTCAGTCAACACTTCAACCCTTTTTAGTGTCCCACTGTTGGGCACGGGTCTTCTCTCAACTATCTTATGAGTTGAGAGAGTTTAGGCCTTAATCCACCCACGCTGGCCAAGTGCGGGTTTATTCTCGAATGATTAGTTCTTAGACATGCCGGTTTCCTCACGATGTTTTCCTTCTCCGATATCGAGCAGCGGTGATGTTACAATTCACACAAAGATGTGTAGGCACTACCAGGATAGTACAGACATAGTACTCTCATAAGTTACATTACTGATCACGATCCGGGGCTACTCTCGTCCAGCTCACCAGGGTAGATAATACTGATACTAAGCAGTGGAGTAGCAGTATTGGACTTTTAAATACACATGTATATGCCCCAGATTTTAACTCCAACAGTTGTGAATACTGTCTTTCCTTTAATGATATCAATGCTGCTGCTCATTAAGGGTATAAAAAAACAGCGTGACAACTGGCATACTATGAAAATTTATATGTTAAAACCACACTTCACTAAACCCACACTTCATCACATGTGGATTGCTGTCTAAACCCTAAAGAAAGTTAAGATAAATCCCATGCGCAGCAGGATATAATTAATTTTTTATATATATTCACCTCTTTAGTTGAAAATTTGAAAGATTAGACACTTTACTTAGGTATTACTTTGTTTCTGTTTATTTTAGGGTGGTTGGCAAGCGGTTTGCGCATGCCGTGTGCTCCAAGGTTTATCTCAAGCATTTGTTTACCCGCCGATGCATAATTTAATTGGAAAATGGGTACCGTTGGAAGAAAAAAGTAGATTGGGAACATTTATTTATGCAGGTACAAATTCAATAATAATTAATATTTTGGTTGATCATTTGTTCACTTACAAATTTTTAATCAATAGAAGTGCACAAACGGAGAAGCTTATATTAATAGTCCTGGTGTTACTGGAGTTAACCAAAATCAATGGATATAGACTCGCACCGTATAATATAAAGTGTGATTATAATTGACAAAATTATATTTTGTAAATGTGTTTGATGTTTTTCAGGAGCCCAGTTAGGTACAGCTTTGCAATTTATTGTCTCAGGCTTTATTGCTGACTATTGGGGTTGGCCAGCAATTTTTTATGTCAACGGTACTCTTGGAGCAATATGGCTAGTTTTTTACGTCTACTATGGGGCTGATTGCCCTGAAAATTCTAAGATCATCAGCGATGAAGAGAGAATGTACATTCAGTCTTCGTTGGGTCATGTTGGAGTGCCCAGGGTATCTTTTTAATATTTATTTTTTATTATAAATTCTTCCTTCAACCATAACTGACAAGAAAAAAAATATTTATTGGTTACATACTTTTGAATGACAATGGGCAAGGAATACGTCGACAGTTTCATTTTGACTGGTATATGTATTTCTAGATGTGTCAATTTTGTAGAAGGTTTTGAGCAGAATTACCGTACTTGAATACCAAACTAGAGATTAAGTACGTAATGGGAATTAATCGTTCAACATGCTGTATGCATTCTAATTTCAGAAAACCAAAACACCATGGAAGGCTGTAGCAACGTCAATTCCATTCCTATCCATAAATATAGTCCACGGCTGCCAAGCTTGGGGATTTTGGACGCTCTTGACGGAAATGCCGTCATACTTCAAGCAAGTGCTCGGCGTAGATATCAAAGCAGTAAGTCAAATAATGTATATTAAAAATCTCTAAAAGTTATAGATAAGACTCAAATTTGACTGGTGAAGACTTGATAAGATTGCTTAATCAAAGTTGTACGGTAATAAGTAACTACGAGATACAAACGGTGATTCATTGCCACCGGACGTGGTTTGTAAAAGTAGATATGAGTTCTATCCTAAGTGGGGCAAATTAACTCATTGTGTAAAGGATAATAAGCAATTACTATATGCCCCAGAAAAAACAAAAATGCTGCTGCAGGATTAAGACAGTTTCTGTTGGCTCTCATAGTATTTTATATGATCAAAGCAGCGTATTTAGGCCTATACTTTGACAACTCTTGTTAAGACCAGTGCCTAGAAATGGAATGGCAAAAGTTTTTAATGGGATGGCAAGTACCGACCACGCCACTGGTAAATAATAAAGCCGTCTGAGTAAATAATAATGTGACAATATAATGAAGATGGGAGATGACGATTAATTTGTATAGAAATTATGTATCTTCATTACAGAATGGAGTAATTTCAGCGATACCATACCTAGCTATGTATGTACTGAGTTTTCCATTTGGAATCACATCAGATTATTTGTTAGAGAAGAAATTACTCAGCGTAACTACCATCAGAAAACTGTCCAACTCTATAGGTATGGGGTTTTTAATAATTTATAAGCTTAACTCACTTTGAAGAAATCTCAAGAAACTAATACACCTAGACATATGAATTTAAGTTTTACACCTAAATCAAAGAGGTCCAAATTTTTTTGTTTTTGGTCTAATACCAGTCATAATAGTAAAGTATTTCGTTAATTCGTAGGCCAAATGGAAGTGTCATTTGTAAATTCAAAATAATGTTGAAAATAGACTATTTTTTTAAAATAAAGTAATTATACAAAAATGTTGGAAAATAAAAAACATTTTTCCATTTAATCGACGAACTGTGGCGCCCTGTTTCAAACAGAACACATTGGCCGCCCCCGTATATCTGTGTCTGACGCAGACCAAGAAACATTTGTAGCGGAATGCATTCTTTGGTCTGGTATTTGAAATCACATGAGTCGTGTTTTTATTCTGCAGTACAATGTTTAATTTTGTAATACAAATGTACGTGTCTGCTTTGCGGTAGCTTAGTGACCATCTTTATATATCGTGGTCGTGGTTTCGACCCTCTCACCACACCTGATGAATTAGTGTTAGGACGTTGTTAGTGAGACACTTCATTTTTTTTTTTTTTCTTTTTTTTAAGGAGTTTTTTCGCTTCAGCGAAAATGCCACTCCGTAAGTATTACAAAACATAATTTAATAACAAAAGAGAATAACTTATCTATCCTTAAGGCTAAGTTTAACTAGGTGTAACAGTTTGCCTGCACCTTCCGAAAAAGGTTCAGACAACACACTATTATAATGACCTATATTATTACGAGCGTTATTGGTACCTCTAAACAGTTGATCTCTGTATTGAGACACTTCATGCTATCGAAAGTTAAAATATTATCCCTCTCTCTATAATTTTATTATTTGCATCTGGGTAAAACGAGGCCATAGCCACAATACGTGTAGAGGGAATTATAAATAAACTACCCACTTATCGATGTTTGAACCATACCAAAGATGAAAGAAAATGCACAGACGATGAAAGTCATAATAAAATTGTCCTTTTATTTGTATTGGCTCTTTGCTCATGCTTGAAAGTCCAACAATAATGGGCTATAAAGCATAATCAATAGGATGAAAAGAAGTATGGATGGCTTTTTCTATCGAGATATATTCCAGGCTTTGGAATATTGATGGACAAAGGTTTTCCTCAATATTTTCCGTTTAAAGTTGAATTGTTTAGTAGTTTATTTAAATGCAATTTGTATTATTTATTTTATGGTTTTAATATAAAAACTTGAAGGCTTTTGAAGGTTTTGGACTAAAAATATCAGGATTAGCAGACAACTTTAGGTAGGCGTGAATATTCGAGTAAGGACACGGTATTTCAATAAAATTACTACGGCAAATATCACTTCACCCCAATCTCTCGGTAGCACAATCACGAATTAATTACAGATCGTTAAAATTACGTTGGGATAAATCGTAACGTTCACCGGGCACGTTATTGCATCTGCACTTCCCGACGACGCAACGGTCCAACACGCAGTGTCAGTCATTCTAAGATGGCCGCTTTATCCGTGCTCGGTGTTCATTTGTTCGTTCATAATAACATTTTAGAGTGACAGGTGACTTCAAAGACGGACGCGATGACAGTATAAAATGACAGCTATTTATCGATTTAGCACTGACTACAATTATTATCAACATATAATATGTAAATGTTATAATTGATCACTTTTGAGTTCCATTTTAAATTGCTTTTAATTTTTTCATATATATAATTATTTTATCCATATATTTTTTGGGGTGCACCCCATACTTTGTTCAATTTATTATAAATCCCTCCAAAATTTGACTGAAACGATACCTAACACGGTATATTTAATTAAAGTAAGTGGGAGAGTGAGTCAAAGCATCCGCCCTTTTCCCTAGTTAGTGGTTAACCATCGACTACACCTTAAAACGAAGTAATAATACTTGTTGCCATGGTTCTACTATGATTCCGGAGTTATATTCTATATCTTTGAAGTCCATCATTATATCACAAAAAAAAAATGTCTTATTCTAACTCCTTTTCAGGGATGTTTGGCCCAGCAATAGCTCTGATAGGGTTATCATACGCACCATCGGGAAATGTAACAGTTGCTGTTGCTATCCTGGCTGTAATCGTAGGTCTTAATGCAGGGCATCTCAGTGGTTTCATGGTAAGTTACCGAATTATTAAAATAAAAAATAAATAAAATAAAAATACTTTATTTCCGACCAAGATCCATTATGTTACTAACCTTTAGTAACAAAAATGCTTAAGAACTATCTTATACTAACTATCTACAGAATAATAGAAGAAGACAATTTAATAAGTTAATTCACGTATTGTGCTGACCAAGTTAGCACAATCAGTCTTTCGCTAATGAACTTGAAAATTATTGTGTATTGACTTGAAATAATGTTTTGAATGATAGAGTGGAAAAATTATACGACGATTCTAATATACTCTTAAGTTACTAGAGTATTTCAATAGATTAAAATGTTGGAAATAACAAATCAACGTTGAGTGGTCCAACTAGTAGGTAACTTTTGTAGTTCGTATTAAGCTCTACTACGGCAAGTAGTACAAAATACACTTCTGTTGCCCAGACATTTAGTATTTCTCAGTGGATGCCACGTTATTTACTGCTCAGAAGAAGAAGAAATAGAAGAACTTCATATAGATTAAGCAATTTCTGTTGTGTCCAGTGAATTGTTTGTCAATGAAATGTAATATTTTCAGTTGGTGCACATCGACATGGCTCCAAATTTCGCCAGTACATTGATGGGAATCACAAATTGTTTCGCCAATTTGGTTTCAATAGTAGCACCTCTTGCTGCTGGTCTTATTCTTCAAGATGAGGTTAGTGTGATTTATTTCCATTTGAGTTTCTACTGGTAATTTTTGTTTTAATGCTAACTAAATAAAATTAACATTTATTCCATCTATATATTATTATATAAAATCCAATTGCTGTTCGTTAATCTCGCTAAAACTCGAGAACGGCTGAACGGATTTATCTTATCCTGGTCTTGAAATGTTCGTGGAGGTCTAGGGAAGGTTTAAAAGGTGAAAAAAATTAGAATAATTGCCGGGAAAATCCTAAAAACTGCCGTTTTTTCCCATACAAACGTTTTGATTGAGTATTCTAAGCATGGAAAGTTAGACAAGAGTGTGATAAAATGTATGACGATTGGCCGGGGCGGGCCACTAGTCGTAGTACAAAAATATACGTAAAAAAAAAAGGCGATGTTTTAATTATACACACGTGATAGAGTCTCGGCAGTACGAAGTCACGATCAAATTTCATGTTTACGCCAAAATTATTTTAAGTGATTGTATACACAATGGAGTAAAAGTAATTATGCATCATCCTAATAATGTTTTAAATACCAACAGACGGACCCAAGTGCGTGGAAAACCATTTTCTACCTATCCTCAGCAATATACATTACTGGAAATCTAGTATACGTAATATTTGGCACCAGTGAAAGACAGCAATGGAACGAGCCACAAGAAATCTCAGGTCAGCAATAAATTATAAGTTTATGACAGAAATATGACATGGTAGCAGGAAAATAAACTTTCCTTCAAATTGTTTGGATACGAAGTCTAAATAAAATGCCAAATTTTCCATATTAACTCCCCAAAAAATTGGAGCGCACTAGTGGGACAAGATTAAACTATACATATTTGAAAGTATTTTAATGAACATTTTCTTATTTTTGTTACAGATGAAATTACTAAAGCTAACGGGAGGGTGTAAATGATATGATTAGATTTAAGACATTTTGTAAATATAATTATTTGTACTCAATAAACATTGAATAAACTGATGTGTCAATTTAAAATTTAAAATACCAAAGCAAGATTGTTTAGAACATGGACATTCCTTAAAGTTCGTTATTTCTATAATCCTTAACTGATGGAGCAAGGAACCTTAGCGTCAGTATTTATAAGAAGCCGTCTCCACGAGCGAGAGAATTGAAGCAATATTAACAGGGTCATAGTCCAAGCTAAATTGTAAGATAATAACCCCAAGTCCCGGTAGTATCCTGACAGCTTATAGTTTGTCAAAAACATTTACTAAACGCTACTTTTACTGGGACTTCACCCACCACCGCAATACCGCCTCTGCTATTCCTGCAAGCCAGGATTAACAGCGACGCGGTGAAAATACTCGAGATTTGAACCCGACCAAGACCCGGAACAACTAAACTGTCTTCGATCTTGCACGAATTTAATCAGGAAGATAATAGGAGGACATGAAAAGTTAGATTGCTCGCTTCCTTCCAAGCAGCATAGAAAAAAAAAGATTTAAATTGACTCAAAAAAATTAATATCACAATAAATAAAGACAATGTTTGGGTAAACAACCCGCCCATGAGCTGTCACTGTTATCATGTCATACATTGATGGAATGCAAAAATATTGCTGCATTTTCTCGCTCGTGAAGATGGCTCCTATTGGAAACAGTTAAGCGTTTGAGAGATCTTTTTCTGTGATCAAAGAATTTAGTTATAGTTACCTTTTAATTGAATAAATATTTGCAAAATGGACTTGTTCCATACACAGCAACTGCACCCTATAAATCACATTGTGAATTATCAGTGAAAATGCTCACATAGTTTTGCAGGTTAGCTTCCATATCACTTAAAGGCTCTTCAGTGTATTTGGAAAAAAGACCACAACCGACTCATAATATATGAAAGTAAATGCAGGTAATATAGGTAAATTACCCACATTTACCTACATAAATACGTAAGGTAAGTGTAACTGAGGTAAGTTTGCATGCCTTTCCCTTCCCTGCTGAAATTTTCTACTGACTATCTTCATAGAAATACAAGCATTAGGTATATTTACGTTATAAATAAAGACAAATATTCTCTCGATAATTTATTTCGACATAAATAAAATACGATATTTTTTCCTAAATAATAAATTTCATTTCACGGCCACTCAAGATCAAGTGCGTGTTATCTGTTTTGTGCCAAGCAAATGATCTGTACTGACGTTATCGGATCTGAGATGCTACTCTCAGTTTTTCGTTCGTTGAATTTATTTTCGGATAATACACCCAGAGATCACTGAGTATCACTAGCCCTCTGGGCTAGTTTTTCACGAATCAAAAAAAAAATTGTTCGAAGAATAATCTTGACGTTTTGACAGTATGGAAATTGTGTCAAATCTTAAAATTATTCTTATGGTAAAAGTTATTTGACCATCGGACACATTGTTACAAATATTCTAGTTGAAATACATTATAATGGAACCAAGTAAATTAGTGACCCACTACAATACTAGTAATTTAGCCAAAAACTATTAAATGCAAAACAAGAACAAGTTACATGCAAATTTGACGTGTATGCCCGTGTCTATTTCAATTTATGTGTTCCAGGGTACAAGGCTCTGACATTGTACAACATTAACCTTGTGTGTTAATGTCCCAGAATATTATAATTATTACATGTAGCGCTCAATAACACACAAATAGATCGACTTTAATAAAATAAAAACGAATGGTTGACTTTCTTTGTTGAAAACCTGAAGTAATCGATATTGTTCTCAGCGTGGTTAAAGGAAAGAGCACATTTTTTATGCGTTGAGGAGGGGGGGGAGGAGGGTAATATAATTAATTACTTCTGCCTTATTTATACTCTTATAATATAAGACATCTATAGGCTCACTATTGTATAACTTTCCAAAGACAATCTTAATTTATTCGAGTTATATTATTAGAATAAAAGTACCTACTGTATCAAAACTGCCCGAACGAATAATAATATCTAAGAGTAGGACTTTGCAACATACTACGTCAAAAATCAACGACTTCCGATAAGGGATTGAAGATGTAGGAACGTAAGTATTATGGAAATAAAAATAAATAGTAGCGAGTGATATAGTTGGTGAAAATGGGTGTCGAAGTTATAGGGGAAAACATAAAACCCAGTAAGTGGCCTTTGTATTTCGAATTTCTTTTTACGACTTTTGTCAGATGGCGTTTGGTATTATGCCCTCCCTTATTTTTTTCTATTGGATTTTATAGACCTACGCTTATTGCTTTATCAATTTGGCACAGTAAATGAGTATTTTCTTTAGTAATTGACCTAAAAAAACCTAAACTAACTCTGTGAATGACGATTTAAAGAGTGTGTTTAATTTATGAACAAAAACTTACTATGAAAACGCTGTCGGCCATGTTGTGACGTCAAGACAAGTAAAATTTGATAATGTGACATCGACATTTTATGACATAGATATCGAAGTTTTTACAATGAGGCAGCGATATAGGATGTCAAATGTTTGTATTTTATTCATATGACTTCACACATCGCTAATATTCACTTTGTCTTACTTAATATTTGGGTACGAAAACGGTTTATGTAACGAATAGACAACGTTTATATAAAATAAATAAATATTCTGGAACATTAACACACACGGTCATCTGGTCCCAAGCTAAGCAGAGCTTGTGTTATGGAAACCAGATGACTGGTAGATATATACTATACATATAATACTTTTCTTTTGTAAATATATACTTAAAATAGATATAGATATTTACACCCAGACTCGACACAAACACAAATGTTCATCATTAATGTTTGTCTCGGGTGGGAATCGAACCCACGACCTGCGACGTGAAAAGCAAGTAGGTACCTTACCGACCACGCCACCGGCCCGTCAATATGTTGGCGGTTTTCTGAGTTCAACAAAGTATTTTTTTTTATTCTTCGATAAGCTGGCGCTTGACTACAACTTGCCTGATGTTAAGCAATGATGTAGTCTACGATGGAACGTGCCAGCCCAGTATTACGAATGAATATCGGTGAGAAGGTGGCAGTGGAATGAGCCTCTTTAAGGTTAGAAACCTTAAAGGAGCAACAATTCCGATCCACTCTCACTGCGTGGTGTCACCACACATCGCACCGGAACACGGCAAGGCCGTTTGGCGGTGCGGTTTTGTCTGGTGGGTGATCACTAACCACGGCCGAAGCCTACCACCAGTTGATTGTCACATGATTTGCACCACCCGGGGGCCACGTGTGGTGATTCAATTAAAGGTCTACCCACGGACGAAGGCGACTCAGCCCCCAAAAATTTTTAATCGGTTTAGCGCTTTAAGCGGGGAACTAACAGGCATGCAGAATAATGACCATAATATAGAGTAAAGTCTAGATAATTATTAGTTTAAAAAAATACTTGTACTCGAGAGTTGCTATTATAAAATTTATGGGTACTAAAGTAGTTTTCTCCTATAATATGTTTTAGAACAAATGTTTGGTGTTCGTCATGTCCAGACCTTGATGCTGTTCTTCGCGTTGGTGATAG
Organism: Meganola albula; assembly: GCA_936450015.1. Lineage (NCBI taxonomy): Eukaryota > Metazoa > Arthropoda > Insecta > Lepidoptera > Nolidae > Meganola > Meganola albula. The sequence goes on along the minus strand of OW388155.1, from coordinate 531,428 downwards.
CCTATGGGATGAGGGTCAACATGAGCATGGCCATCGTCGTCATGACAGACTCTGACCTTGAAAATGTAAATACAAACACCCATTAGTTTCTCCTTAATATGATTCTTTTTCGTTCATCATAACCACCAATAAGATAGAGCAAACCATTTTGGCATGACTTGGATACATTACAATTCCAAATTGTCATAGTATATCGTACAGATCTTCATCAAAAAGTACAGATACTCCGATGTTTATGTGGAACCAGGGTTCAAGGTTAAGAATATACAATTACTTGAGTACCTTCGTCTTGTACCAGTCAATAAATATATTGTTGATAATACTAACTCAAAAACCAATTTTTGTGGTAAAAAAATAAACAAACGTAACTTCCAGCACGTCCAAATGGATCTTTCTGATTAAATTCATGAGAGATGAAGGTCCCAACTCTTATTGTTCTGAGATTTGCCCGGTTTTAAAACCGATTAACCACTCTTATGAGGGCAACAGTCAATTCTAGCTTACATGAGTAATAGTGGCAGGATTTTGGTGATGGATTCAGTCCCAAGTAAACACCAGTGTCGTAAATAATTATTTTAGTTTTTTTTAGTCCTTTGATTGGAACATGCAGACCCAAAGTGTGATCCTCTCATCATTCTTCTGGGGATATATCGTCCTTCAAATACCTGCTGGAGAAATGGCTTCCAAGTTTGGGGGAATGATTTTACTCCTAATTGCCATTACTATAAATGCTATTGTGTCGTTCGCGATTCCTTCGTGTGCTTATTATGTAAGTATTTCTTTAACTACTAAGTTTCTTGGTTCTTAGATGGAAAGAAAACTTGTATCTAGCAGTGCAACACTAATAGGTTGGTACTAGGTTAAAATCCTAATTGAGGTAGATTTGAGAGTTTGTAATTGTTGGAGTTAAATTCTGAGTAGCATTATGTCTGAAAATTAAAGTATAATTAAAAAAACATGAAGACCTACGTAATAATCTATAGATTACTACTTAATTCTTCTATTTAATGGGATTTAAGGGTTTTCTCATTATTTCAGGGTGGCTGGAAACTAGTTTGTGCATGTCGTGTGATCCAAGGTCTCTCTCAAGGATTTGTTGTGCCATCAATATACAATTTGATTGGTAAATGGGCTCCAGTTGAAGAGAAAAGCAGATTAGGTGGAATGATAAATGCAGGTAGCTTACAACAATTTTTCTGTTACATCCCTAATAACACTGGATAGTATTTCCCAATTCTTATAATACCTAAATAAGTTCGTAAGTAAGAATGGAACAAAGTGCATCGTTTTAAGCTACTAAGTATATAAAGGCACCAAATATCAAACAATTTCAATTACATCCCGAAAATTGGCATTCTAAAGTATGGTCTTCAAATATTACAAAATCTTTTAAAATTTTCACCTTTCAGGTTCTCATCTTGGAAATGCTATCCAGCTCTTGATATCAGGCCTTATAGCTGACACCTGGGGTTGGGCAGCCATCTTTTATGTAAACGGTGTAGTAGGCACTATATGGGTTATCGTGTATTATATCGTTGGATCTGATTCCCCTCAAAAGTCTAAACTTATTGGCGATGAAGAAAGAATTTATATTCAAACTTCTCTTGGGCAGTTGGGAGCACCCAAGGTACGGCTCGCGTATTTCAAAAGCTATTAAGAACTTTTTACTGTAATGAAAGTAAAAATGAAATAATTGAAGTACTTTTTCTGAAATTATTACTCAATTACTATGTTGCCCAAATGAAAAAAATATATTACAAATTTTATTCATGAAGAAGAATTTGTAAGTGACTGAGGATAAAAAATAATTACAGAAACACAAAACACCGTGGAAAGCAGTATGGACTTCGATACCTTTTATATCTCTGATAGTGTTGCACTGCTCTCAAAATTGGGGATACTGGACATTAATGACAGAAATGCCTTCATATATGAAAAAAGTGCTTAATGTCGATATCAAAGCGGTAAGATCATCATACCATTTTAAAAAACATTGACCACTCTTTCTCTACTAAGAAAGTTGCTAATCTCATGCAATACTAGGATTGAGTAAAAGTGCTTAACGTCGATATTAAAGCGGTAAGATCATAATACGATAGTCCGTTTTTAAAATTGAAACACCACTTTTTCTCTACTAAAGAAGGTGCTAATCTCATCTAGTTTTTGATTGAGTTTTCGTTCAATTTATTGAAGCGACTCAAAGCGGGTAAAACCAACTGATTGGCCAGCACATAATCATTGTCACTATAGGGTTTCTATTATGCTTTGTTTACAGAATGGTGCGATGTCATCCTTGCCCTATCTAGCTGTGTACATCCTTAGTTTTCCTTTTGGCTTCATGTGTGACTACTTGCCGAAGAAAAAGTGGCTCAGCATAACCGCCACAAGGAAGCTCTCTAACTCTATTGGTAAGTAAACACCCACAAAGAAACAACATGTTAGCTCACAAATGGTGGGTAAGGGTCTTTCTATTTAAATTTGTCGAGATATTTCAAGGTATTACCAAAAATGTGAACCTACTGCTAGCTTAAACGTTTTACTACTTTGGTCTCAAAATAAATGGCCACTTCATATCACACTACGACAAAATTAGATTTTTTAGTATTTTTAACTATCATCGTAAATTACATTTGTTTCAGGATTCTTTGGTCCAGCTATTGCTTTAATTGGTCTGTCCTACGTACCTGCTGGCAACGTTACTATGGCTGTAGTGTTATTAACTATAGTTGTGGGCCTCAACGTAGGCCATGTTACTGGACTTATGGTATTTTTCATTATCAACTTTATTTATTTTTATAACGTTTTTGGTTAAAAATCCGCAAAATCTACCAAAACAGCCTAAGCCTTAGGGCCTAAACATTAGATTACAGTAAAATGATGAACGTTACTCTAAATTTTCGTATACAAATCATCACACGATTTCCCCTTGAGAAAAGGTTAAGACCACAAAACGCAACTTGCATCTATAGACAATTTTTTATTTTCGTTATTTTAAGTTTTTTCTGCTCTGTTGATTTTCTAGTGACTTTTTTTATTTTGTTAGTTAATTTCTCATGTTATAGATCCAATGCAATGATATATCATGACAATATTTGTATCTATTTCAGCTCGTTCATCTAGACATGGCTCCTAATCATGCTGCAACACTTTTAGGTATTACCAACATGGCAGCGAATATAATATCAATTATAGCACCTCTGGTAGCAGGAGCTATTATTGATGATGAAGTAAGTGCCTTATTAAATCAAAACTTTATTTTTATGGTTGAGCAGACTTCAAACTTGTTACTAAAATCCATTATTAAAAAAGTCTTAAAGTTGAAAAAAATTTGAATGAAGGAATTTTGTAGACACTCAGTATTGACAGACACTATTTCCGATCTAGAACGTGTTCATCATTAATGAACAGGCATGTTATAGAAAATTAGAAAAGAAATCTTATATTTAACAAAAAACAATGAAATGTTTTTAAAAAGTAAGCCGTTTTGGATGCATCCGACAGATGACAGCAGAACAATTAGTAGGCATATTAACCAAAATCTGGATCAGAGGTTAATGGAATAGATGGAAGGCATCAATAAATGTGTTTCTCAGGACAATTTAGCATTCATTTATAAAAATAAATTACTATAGTTGAAATGGTACTCTGATTTGTTAGACCGTAGTTCTAAAAGGATGTCCTTCTGTTAACATCGGTTCATTGTTTGTAAGATGCGGATGTACCTTATGAATTCTATTGTAACATGATATCACGATAGATCTATGTACTTGAAAATCGATCAGCCATGGATCTATAAATAGTACAAAGATGCTCATCAACGATTTTCCTGCTAGGATAATCTTTAGCGTTATATTGTTTTCCTTCAAATCAAGGTTTTCATGGGGTTGCACTGGCTATTATCTCCAGAAAACTGCTATCAAATAACTCCGTTGCTTCCGATGGTTGTAAATAATTTTTTCAATGAATTAGTCTTTATAAATTTATTTTCCAATAGCTACCATTCCTATATTTACTATGTCTGAATTCCTGGGGTGTCGTCGGCAAGATATCTACTTGCTTATCAAGCCAAAGTGCAGGTCGTGGGCTCGACTCACACCCAAGGCAGACATTTGTGTGCATAAACTTGTCTGTCTTGAGTCTGGGTTGGTCTTATTATTATAAGTATGTAGTTAGAAAAGAAAACGTTAGCTATTGCTGTTCAAGGCAGTATTGCGGTGTCTTAGACACCTTTGCATTGGGTTAGGAATGAGTTCTTTCAATAGTATTTTATAGTTCCATTTTAAATATATCAGTGTGTATCTAAAAATTGTATTGTTGTATATTTATTTCATTTAGTTATATATTTGTAAGTTTTTTTTTAGTTATCCATTATGTCGTACTGTTTATGATTCATTAAAAGAAAACTTAATAAATCAGCTATCTGGTTTCAATAGCTGCTTAGTTTTGGAATCAGATGACCGTTTGTGTTAATGCCCCAGAACATTATTATTTTTATTACTATACTAGCTTCCGCCCGCGGCCCGCAAAATTGATCTCACTAATCTTGTTTCTCCATACAAACTTTGGAACCCAGTTTCACCCCCTTAAAGGGAGAGTTTTGGAAAATCCCTTCTTAGTACACCCTTAGACCCTTAGAACCTATGCTCTGCGTTGATATGTCAGTCAGTCAGTCAGTTTCTTCTTTTATATATTTAGACTACATGCTTTCTACGTGTGTAAACTCCCATGGTTATGGTAACAAGAAACTGTGCTTTTCAGACAGATCCTAACGAATGGCGGAAGGTATTCTACATAGCTTCAGCAGTGTACATTGCTGGTAATACGATCTATCTTATATTTGGTACCAGCGAGAGACAGCAATGGAATGAACCACTGGGAGAAGATTGTGAAGGTACGGTTTACAATACTATATTTATTTTAAAACGCAGTTTTTTACGAGGCTTACAATAAAGTAAATTCGTAGTGATTGTCATTTACTTAAAAAAATGTCAAGATGATTTTTTCTATGCCCTTCTCCGGGTCACAACCTATCTCCATACCAAATTTCATCCAAATCAGTGCAATAGTTCAGTGAAAGCAGAACAGGAACACAGTTACTTTTATATTTTAAAACTTATTAGTAGAAAGCGGTTTATTACCATTTCTACTAATTAATCCAGTGCAACATGTTAAATACTTACATGTTTGTTTTACTTGTACCAAAACCCAAGCAAAATCAACTCAAAATTCAAGACACTGTGAGCTCAGTTTGCTTAAATCGGAACGCAACTTAAATAATAATGTTTGCTGGTAGTCAGTAATAATTGTGATTGATAATTTTGGACGTAAAATACCTCAATCCACCCGTGAACTAGAAGTCTGAAAAGACTTTGAAAAGTCGGGATCTAAAATCTAAAATAAACCGCGATAAAATCCGTTATAAAGTAGTTTTATTTCAATGTGTGATATTCGCGTCAATCTAAGACAATACTTAGTAGTTTTATTGTAATAATTATTTACTTTTTAGCTGGACCATTAACAATATCACGGTGGTTATGCTGTTTAAAGTACTGTTTTATTTTTCAGATGATTCTGCAGAGAAAACAGCGGACAAGACTGTATGATTTGAACGTTTCTAATAAACCATTACAAACAAAGATTTGTGTTTTAATTAATTAATTTAATGACTTTTTTAAACGATGCAAGTCAATACTCAATACTCAATACTTTATTGCGTTCCACAATGTTAATTAAATAAGGTGTTCAGTATAACAATTTTAGTATCAATTGTGAACCCTGTCGGGCACAGCAATATGCAGAAGAGAGGAGGAAGGTCGCATAAAATAATAATAATAATAATTAGTTCTGTCATAGAGTAGTTGTAGGAAGAGATACATTTTTGATACATAAACACGACAGACTATCCTATGCCTCGAGATAAACAAACTAACAAACGATGGATCATCTAAGATAACAAAAGAACAATAAGAGCAAAATAATTAAGATTTTATTTTATTCTGTAATAGGATTTCACTTGACCACAACCTGCCTATTGTTAAGAAAGGATGCCATCTACCATGAAACGCGTTTACCCAGTAAATACCTACCACTAGTGACTCGAAGACAGGCAGATTATAGCTATCGGAAAACAGATGCCGGTAGCGAATTCCACAACTAGGCATTTGGCATTATAAATGTGAAAAGCAGAGCGTTTTGGAATTTCCGCCATATATTAATGGCGCACAGCCGTATATTCACCTTCGAAATGCAACGTTACGTCGAATTTTCGTTACCGATTACCCCTGGTATTTGTGTAGATGCCCCATAAAAAATTTGTTTCAGATTTTCTTCTAATAGAGGCCCTGTCTTGCTTTTGTGAAATTTCGTGATTATGCCATCAGCAGCGCGTTTTTTTTTTGCTGATGACCTAACCAAATTGGCCGGAAGGGCCTCTGTTGGTTCATCGGACTTTTTCGGTGAGCCGTCCGAATACGGTCGAATCGATCAAGTACTGTGGCAACTGCCATGAGGGCTCCCCATGTGGGGACGAACCTCGGCTCAGGACGTTGCCGGACACTAGATTTTTAGGGGATTGGGGGTCAGCAGCGCAACCTCACGTCAACCCTTTATAGTGCCCCACCGCTGGGCAAGGAAATTCTATCAACTATATTACGAGTTGAGAGAGTTAAGGCCTTAATCCACACACGCTAGCCAAATGCGGTTTGGATGATGTCACATATCCTGGCATGGTTAGTTCTTAGACATGCCGGTTTCTTTATGATGTTTTCCTTCACCGATTTTGACCAGTGGAGATGAAACAATTCTCACAAAGATAGGTTGGTAGATAGGCACGACTGGGAATCGAACCTGCGACCTTATATTTCTAAGGCCTGTACCGCGACACCAACTGCTCATATTATGTAATTGTTTTCTATGTATTATGGTCAGTTAATAGTTAAGAGAGTATTACATTAATTCAGAAAATTTACTCAGCATATCAATTAAACCTAAGGATATCAACAATGAACTAGGTACAACCATCACTACAATTAAACAAATCTAAGAAGAACCTTTTGACGTTTCACTGTTTTCTATTAAATTAGCTTTATAGAGGCGTAATTCAGACTATTTTTACTAGCTTTCCTGTAAAATAATTGAATTATGAAGCTTTTTTTTTATTTTAACATAACATAAACAATTTTCATACAAAAAATAAAATTCTAAATGTTCTACGTTTAGAACTGTCAAACGGTACTTCTTAGATTTGATGGACTGTAACTTAGATAGTATTACACCTGAAGCAAAGTAACTGTCAGTTGATTACGTATATAATAATAAACCTAGTTAATAATACTACAGAGCAAATAAAAATAAAAGACAATTTAAACTGTAATAGTTTCAAATACAATGTTCGGCCATGACATTGATAGCAATACCTTTAAGTAAAAAAAAACATTACAAACGGCTGCGCGGACGCAACACTCGCGCGTTAGAGCCGCGCTGCGCTCTAAATTTAAATTTAAAAATAAAAACATAAATTATATTAAATTAATATTTCGTTTTCAAATTAAATTATATTTTCTTTACTCATTTTTTTTTGTTTACTCGTTCAACATACAAAATTCTAATTGGATTGATATTGAAGGACTATTTTGTTGTCCATATTTTAGTTCTCGTCGTGTTGTTCTACACAGTGGCTGAATAGTTTTCCAAAATGGGTGTTGAAACGGAAAATAATCCTGCTATAAAACCTAGTAAGTATTTTTTTATTCTATAATAGGTTTGCGCTTGACCACAACTTGCCTGATGTGAAGCAGTCTCCGATGGAACGCGCCTACCTAATAAATACCGATTCACTCGTGACTTGAAGACAAGTAGATTATAGCTATCGGGAACCAGAGATGAAGACAACGAATTCCACAACTTGGCAGTTCGCACAATGAAAGTGGAGCGGTTTGTGCGTGCCCGTGGAATTTCCACCATACAAAGGTGGCGGGGGGAATAAGATTGTGTAATTCCACACTCCGAAGTATTTTTTTACTATTAAACTTGCACTTAACTACAACTTGCCACTTAACACTTGTTGAGCATTAATATAATCTTCAATGAAACTCGCTTATAAAGGACATACCGTTTCAATTGTTACTCAAGAGAAATTATCGCCATTTGGATAGAGAATATTTCTTTTTTTAGCTGTATATATTTTTATTCGCAATTTTGTAATAACATTTGGGGTTGACTCTCAACCATGCAACATCAAGTCGCATGTCACATGACATAATTATGTTTGACTCGCTATAATTTTTTACTGATTTTTATGTACACGGGTCTTCTTTCATCTATGTTACGAGTTGAGAGAGTTTAGGCCTTAATCCACACACGTCAGCCAAGTGCGGTTTAGTGGATGTCACATGCCCTCGATTGATTAGTTCTTAGATATGCGCCTTCACTATATTTTCCTTCACAATGAAACAATTCACACAAAGATGTGTTGTTACGTCCGGGAATCGAACCTGCGACTTTATATTAGCGCCACCGCTGCTTTTAAAACTACCTTATGGGTCATTAATACGAAGATAATAACCAAGATAGGACCAGTGAGACGAGACAGCATGCTACTAAAAAGCACCTTGTAAATGGAGACGAATGTCTTGAGGACAATACAATGCAGTGGATTTATATGATACTTTTCTTGTGACTTGCTGTCCTATATTACTGTCCTGCAACAGTAGGCTATTGTCGTCGTGTAAATGGCCCTTTAATTACTAATTTGTACTTCTAGAAGTACACCACTAAACCACCTTTGGGGCTGAATCAACTTCGTCTGTGGGAGTGCACCTTTTATCTGGATCCTCACCCGTGGTCGTTGATGAAAATATAGCATTTTTCATGAAATTCTTACCATAGTGACCGCTTTTATCAATCATCGTGTTCATATCACATTTATCGATTTTAATTTGCATCTACATCGGTAGAAGTAGATTAACTCGATTATCATTACAACAGCGGTGGCACAGCGGTACAGGCCTCGCCTAAGAAATATCAAGTCGCAGGTTCAATTCGCGGTCATGCTCACACATATTTGTGTTTTGTTTCATCACCGATGCTCAATATCGGTGAAGAAATACATCGCGAGGAAACCGGTAAAAACTAATCATTCGACTACATTTGATATCCACTAACCGGCACTTGGCCAGGGTGTGTAGATTAAGGCCTAAACTCTCTCATAGTAGTACACAGTTGAGAGTAGACCCGAGCCCAGCAGTGGAACACTAAAATGTGTAACAGTGAAGTGATTATTACAACATAACATAGCTTCAAAACTGTATTACCTGAGTTGTAGGCAGAGGTGAAAATCACCCTTTTTTTGCAGCTACGTTTAGGTACCAGTCTATTACCGTCTAAGAAATAAGAAATCTAAGTATATAAGATATCTCTTACTCGACACGGGAATCGAACCCAGGACACGCTTTTTACTAATAAAACAATCATTTGTGATCTATTTTACGAACAGCACTAACGATATTAATAGGTAATTCATAATTTTTAAATACATAAATGATATTAAGAATCTAGTTAGGTAATATAAATGGTACAAATTGACCTTGCTTAATGCTAATACAAGACCTCAAGTGAAGTAAATTACCAAAATTTAAATAAATTGTCACAAAAAAATATAAAGAAAAACCAAATCATAAAATATTTGATATGGGTTATAAAGTAACATCTAATTATCCTGCTTGACTAATTAAAAAGTTTAGGTTTGATTAAATCACTTTAACATTAGTTATAGGCCGACCGTCCAACTCGCGTATCGCCTATCGCCAAGATTCTGACTCCTCAAGCTGCACAGACAGTGATGATGATTCAAGCGATATGGATATTAGTGACGAATAGTCTTACATTACTTTTATCCAAACTTTACTTTTTTTAATTTTTTATTATGCCAAAGCACAGGAGTCTATTGCAGCTAGTACAATTATTAAGTTACAGAAGCAACCTAATTAATAGGCTAATATTGTTTTGGCAAAAAAAAAAATACTAACCAATCAGGAAACTTTTATTACTTTGTTTTTAATAACAAATTAACTTTAAACTAAATAACGAAATGCAGGGAAAATAACTTAACACTGTAATATATCCCATCATCTTCTAACAATATTAAATTGTATTGAAAAATAGGTTTGTGATTTGCGGCCGCAATTAATTGATATTTAATATGCCTTTCTGCTGCAAGGCGACTTTCCAGCATTATGCCTATTAATTTTTGCACGACAATGACTACAACAGATATTTTCATTTCCAACACCCAAGAAAAAGAACCATAAAGCATTTTCAAATATTGTCAAAGTTTGAAGAAGAAATACAAAAGACAGATTTTAAAGTTGCTCGTAAAATAAATTTTGTTCGCAGGGAGTCTTCTGGGCGTCAGGCATATCCAAGTGTTGATGTTGTTCCTGGCTATGGTGATCTGCTTCAGTATGAGGGTTAACATGAGCATGGCCATAGTCGCGATGACCGACAAGAACAGTGAGAATGTAAGTGATAACAATAATATCCAATATTACACATTTGCAACAGGTAGATACAAATCAAATAGATCCCAAAACTACTGTAATGTATTACAAAATAATCACAAATTAAAAGGAACACTAATGTAAACGTTTATGTTTTTGAACTGCATGAATTTTTTTGCATTATATACATGACTTTACATTAATCCTTAATAATAATGTGTATTCAGAACCAATGAAACCGACTCTTTAAATGCCAAAAATTGTCTCCTGCTACACCTAAAAGCATTACCTCAGTACGTTTCTCATATTAAATAAATGTTTTTGAATTGAATCTACAACGGTTCGACCGTCTTTGGACGGCTCACCGAAAAAGTCCGGTGAACCAATAGAGGCCCTTCCGGTCGATTGGTTTAGGTCATCAGCAAAAAAAAATGAATCTACATACAAGTACAATACAAGTATTATTTGAAGAATAAATTTAGTCTCTAAATAACACTCGAATAGTAGATTTGTAACCAAATTTTAATAACAGCACCATCCATTATAATTTTATTAATACCTTCTCGTGAATAAAACAATTGGTTTCTTATAAAAGAGTTATCGTCACTTGAAAGGATATAAATTATGAACAGTTAATTAGTGAGTTAATTAATGTTATCGGCTAATCTGAGCGTTGGCGTACGACAGTATGTGAATGTCCAAGTTTATCGACTGTAAAACGTACAATGGATAGAAACGACATTTTTGAACTTCATATATGTCCAAATTATAGTACTAGGGTGTCAGTTTAACTCAAAAACCTTTTATAAATGTGTGACTGTAGACAATGGTGGCATGTTTTGCTAAATTAATGGCAGCACCCCACATTTTATTAACATCGCCAACTTTAGTTATAGCACAGATTTCAATTACCAAATTATTAACAATTTTATACAGTTAAAGGACATGACGACATTTTGATTTTTGTTATGTCCGTCAGTTATGTAAATTAAATAAATTAGACAAGTATTTTTGTGTGACCAAGAGATATCTCCAACGACGTCACACAATTCAACTCTTTTTAGTGTTCCACTCACACGTCACACGTAGGTAAGTTTAATGCAGAGGTTAGACGTAGCGCACTGCTACTCTTCATGTTTATTTATAGCATAATATTGTTTCATTTCAATGTTCAAGCTAAAAATACGTGTTTAGCATTTCTTTAAAATCATATTAACTAATATACGATTTTTCATACCTTGTTCATCATCTTTATTACTTACATTACTATCATCATTATCGTTAGTTGTGATCTTAACACAATTTTTTGGCTTCGTTATATTCATGTAATAACTGGTTGAAGTCAATAAGTTAGTGGTATAATACTCCCATGTAGAGCACGTAAAGTCGTTGGTTCTACGGCTGATATTTTACCGGTCGTGTCAGTCTCTCTGGACTCTGATTGTGAAGGGAATTGACAGTGAATTAGTCTTTTCGCACACACTTGTACACTATAATATCACCTGGATATCTGGCTTGTCAGTTCAGAATCCATTATAGCAGTGTTCTACTCCAGACTTAATAGTCATACCAATGTATTCATGAACAATTAGCACATCTTGTAAGAGTACAGTCTTTGGCAGGAAGAACGTAACATCATGCTCGACAATGTATAATCATTTTCTGAGGCGTTATATTATATAGTACCGGTGCATATGCATTATTTTTTTTTTCATAATTTATTAGATACACCATTTCTAATCAATCCTCTTAGATTAAATTATCTGTGCCGCTTATTCAATTTTGATGAGGAAATTTAAACCTCTCTATTTTCTCGCTGTCTTCCTGATGAAAGTCACAGGGATCCAAGACAGTCACAGACCAAGACAGTTAGGTTTCCGGCAACTTGGACGGGTTGAAATTCTGTACTTCTATACGGCGCTGCTGTTGATTCTGGCTTACAAGCAGTGGCAGGTTTTCGGTAGATTGACGGATGGACTGGCTGTAGTAGCCGGAATGGCTAGCAGAATATTAATACATTCCTCGTAGGTTGTTTTTACAACGGAGATCATTTAACTAAATCAGTAAAAAATAAAAGATTAGGTTTCTTCGCAGTTATTTTAACGATATACCCACCATTACTGATTGTATCTGTATAAGTTATGAGAATTTAAAAGCAAAAAAGGAACTACAATTTTGTCTAACATTCACTATCAAACCTGCTTTATTTAGCAAGGTCACAATAATAGTAGGTACTAAAGCGACGAAATAAAACTTTATTGCAATGAGAATGAAAAATAAAACTGAAACTAAACGACATTATAATACTTCTTTGTTAAATATTTTAAATATAAAGTGCCTGTTATTGGAACAAGATTCTTTATTGCATGACTAGCGGACCCGGCAGACGTCGTTCTGCCCGGTAAAGCAGTGCCATCTACCGGGTCTCAGACCTACCGAATATAACCAATAATAAATAATAGGTATCTAACCCGGTTTTCGGCACTTCTTCGCTTTCTAAATTTTCTTTTTTTTTATTTTTCTCTGCGTAAGAACCATCCTCGTACTTAAAGGAATATTTAAAAAAAAGAATTAGCAAAATCGGTCCAGCAGGTCGGTCAGAAAACGGGTTTCATTTTTATATATATAGATAAACTGATGCTAAGCATATGACAGCTAGATGTGTAAGATTTTTTTTCTTCGATAGGCTTTCGCTTGACTACAACTTGCTATGATGTAGTCTACGATGGAACGCGCCAGCCCACTATACTGATTCACTCGTGATTACGAGTGATTATCGGTGAGAAGGTGGCAGTAGAATGAGCCTCCATATTGTTATGGTGTCACCAGACATCGTGCCGGAACACGGCAACGCCGCTTGGCAGTGTGACTTTGTCTGGTGGGTGGTCACTAACCACGGCCGAAGCCTACCACCAGTTGATTATAACTTGATTTGCATCAACCGGGGACCACGTGTGGGGATTCAATTAAAGGTGTACACTCACGGACGAAGGTGACTCAGCCCCTAAATACATGAAAATATGAATATACGCTTTTAAATTTTATAGTTATTTTATGATTTTTTTAATACCTAAGTAAGAAAAAGCAAAGTACTAGTACCACAAAGAACATTTTTTCATTAAGGATGTGTACTAAACGACCTACACGCTGTCGGTGAAATATCCGTTCGTTTGGCAGAATTTTTATACGCAGAATGAAAACAAATTTACCTCGATCGATTTTTTGTCCACAAAATTTCATCTATATCTTTGAAAGTTATTTCGAGGTTCTGCATAGTATATTGTGCAAGATTGTCTGGTTTAAAGTATTTTATACAATTAATAATACTCAAAACTGGCGCCAAAATTACCAAAAACGACGAGGCCGCAGCCGATTGGGATTTAAAAATAAACAGTTCTAAGTTTTTAAAATGAGAACTCTAAAATTCTTTAAAAACATTATTATTAATCATTATTTTTGTGGTGTTTTCGAAACTTCTCGTGATTTTATGGTCTCTCACAATATTTTAGTTAAGCCAATGTGTTTTTATTGTTTCGTTAAATAGTTTCGATGATTTCATTTCCACTTCAACCCTTTTTAGTGTTCCAAACAGCAGCTGGGCTCTCTTCTCTTAACCATCTCACGAGTTGAGAGAGTTTAGGTCTTAACCCATACTCGCTGGCCATATGAGAGTTGGTGAATGTCAATTTTTTTTATTCCTGTAATAGAGTCGTGCTTGACCACAATTTGCCCGTAGTTAAGCAATGATGCAGTCTACGATAAAACGCACTTACTCAGTAAATACCGATTCACTCGTGACTTGAACATGATTATAGCTATCGATAAACGAACATGCCGGTAGCGAATTCCACAACTTGGCAGTTCGCACAATAAAAGTGGAAGTATAGCGTTTTGTCCGTACCCGTGTAATTTCCATCAAATATCGATGGCGTACAGCCGCACCTATACTTGTCCGATGATAGAACGGAGATGGGTGGAGCATGATTATGTAATTCTAACGATTAGTTCTGGGACATGCTGGTTTCTCCACGATGTTTTTCTTCACCGATATTGAGCAGCGCAGATGAAAAAAATTTACACAAAGATGCGTGGACACGAAAAGAATCGAACCCGCGATCTTAGGTATATCTTAAAGGCGAGGCCAATACGAGGCGTTTCCGCTACTTACCGCTTTATTTCATTATCTGCCCGATATTTAGGTTGTGCCCCCTATCTATTTTTTATCGTAATGCTGTTTGTCAGGATATCCAATACGATCTGTCCGATGTAAACGTAATATTTGAGTCTGTCAATGATTGTTATCATGTCAAATGTCCATCAAAACTCACTTGAAATTTTTACATTTTGATATTGCAGAATATCCAAGGAGATTGTGTATGAACAAAACATACTTATCAAACAGACACGCTTCATGATATAATAATAATAATAATGATGAAAACGAATAATTTTTCAGGCAATAGTCCTGTTATAACCGGAGTTGGTTCTTGGGTTTACCATAACCTATTTTAACTGCTGAGCCACTGCCTACTTATATTAATTTAGATAAGATTATACGGAAGGCCTCTAAGTTTAAGTGGGATTGGGCTGGCCATGTTTACCGTATGGCAAGCGAGCTGTGGGCAAAGATAGCCATAGACTGGCATCCAGACCCAAGGAGGAGGCGTCGCGGTAGACCGAGAAGGAGATGGCGGGACGAAATAGATAGATTCTTAGATAATTGGATGGAGGTGGCACAAGACCGCGACGCCTGGAAGGTGTTAGGGGAGGCCTTTGCCCAGCAGTGGGATGATCCGGGCTAATAATAATAATAATAAGATTATACGGTTATTGTGTGGGCTGTTAATTTAAATTCATGCAATGCGTATGATTGTACTAAAGCTAGTAGGCCACAAATTGGCTCAACAGTTAAAATATGTCATCGCGCTTATAACCTCATTCCGGATTTTATCCTTCAAATAAACGCCAAGCATAGCGCGCTTCATAGCACGCTGAGCGGATGTAAACTGGTTTAAGTTGTTAACATAGCGCAAATGATTAGCAAGCTGAAGTGGCTGGCCATATTATTATCTGTCGAAGAACTAATAATCGCTGGGGTAAGCAAGTTGTCGAGTAAACACTATGTCTTGGCAAACGTAGTGTAGGACGCCCTCTAGCTAGGTGGAGTAATGATCTCCAAAAGAAAGCCGGCAGTAGCTGAGTGTGACAAGCTGAAGACAGAGTAAAATGGCGCTTATTGGGAGAGGTCTACGTTCAGCAGTGAATTACTATCGGCCGATGATGATGATGATGTTGATCATACTTATATGATGTGCATAGGAATAACGACAGGTGGTGCCACCTTGCACTTAAATCAAAATTATAATACGGGCCTGCTTGTATAGACTTCAGCCCCATACACGAATTGTAAAGGCCCGGTTCCAGGCTCCATAGCTCCGAAAAATGAGAAAGACATACCTGCATAGCATATCGAAATCCATATTTTGTTGGCTGTAACATAACTAACCTTGATTTAGTAAATAAAGTCTCGTACGAAATTGGAATTATTGGAATTACGTGTGCAGTTTGTGGAGGATTTTGATAATCTGTGAAGCAGTCGTATCGTAAAAGAAGTATATATAAAGAAGAAAAAATAATAACACAGAGTAAATGTGACCCATCAGTGTCAAACATGGACGTTGCTCAGTAAACGCTGTGAGTGCCTACTAGAGGTGACCCATATCAAAATACTAAATGTATTGTGATATGGGTCAATATATGCAATGGCAGTTATTGCGTACTCCATGAATAATTGAAGAAAATCTTCTGTCTAACTTTCTTATTGACAAGGCCGTTGCTATTGCAAAAGATTGTGTTTTCGGTGCGTCATTGTTCGCAATGATATTGACAACAAATATTAGACAGGATACAAGGATAGATTTATGTATGGAATTTTAACCCCCACCACCATAATCTTAATCTAAATATATAAAAGAAGAAAATGACTGACTGACTGACTGACTTATCAACGCAGAGCCCAAATCGCTGGGTCTGGAGACTCTAAATTTGGCACATAGGTTCCTTATGGGGTCTAGGGGTGCACTAAGAAAGGATTTTTCAAAACTCACCCTTTATGGGGGTGAAACGGGGTTCTAAAGGTTGTATGGAGAAACAAGATTAATGAGATCATTTTCGCGGGCGAAGCCGCTGGCGGAAGCTAGTCTTTCATAATATTCATATTTAACATAGCGGGAAATTAACGCGCTCACCTTTAATTTGTCTTCACGTTTCGACATTTAAATCTTATGTTAAATAATATCAATAAACAAATTAAAAATTAAATCGAAAAGACAGTCCGAGAAGATGGAAATTTTTGCCGTCCACTGTGGGAATTGTGAGTAATTAAAACGCGTGACCAAACCTGACGAAACTGAAAAGAATAGATGACGAAGAAGTATTCTATCCTGACACAGTTTGTAACAATGTATCTAACTGTGCGGCACGTGCTTGCAACGGATGATCAGATCAATCTTGAAAATCGACAGAAGTCACGTTCCCCGATAAAGGTTTTAGTTTTTGCAATGGCCGTATATCTTTATAACCTTCGAATGGATATTTCAAGCATTACAATTTATTATTTTATAGTATAAAGCGTAAGTTTTATGGTTATGAATACGACCAAGAAATTAATTGCGTAAAGAAATGTATACACTATTTATGATTTTACTTATACTATAGGCCGACCGTTTCGCCTATCGCCAAGATTTTGACTCCTCAAGCAGCACAGACAGTGATGATGATTCAAGCGATATTGATATTAGTGACGAATAGTCCAACATTACTTTTATCTGTGGTTAAATAGTTCTTTACGAGATTTAATTAATGTTTTATGACTTTGTACCTCTGAGATGATTTATAATATTAGACATAGGACATAATTTGTAGGTAGGAAAACCGCGTGAATAATCGCAATGAATGAGTACGCACATAGAGCTGGAAGGGACTATAGGATGGAGGTGGAAATATAAACTAGTCTAACCTAGCGCTGAATTATTAGTCCTCTAGAAAAATTACAAAGTGAAAGAAAGTTGAATAAAACAAAATGTATGGGATTAACATAGGATTGTCAAGTAAAGTTTCGAAGATGAATGTCAATATCATACATTTTGCTCTAGTTGATCTTCCCTTATACCTTCGCCATGTAATTTGTTTTGAGGCCTTGGACTAAAATATTACAAATCGGCTGATAATCAGTAAATACGTATAGATATATCAAAAAATTCTACATCCTTCATAATATTATTTTTTGTTAATTTTCAGTCATTCGATTGGAGCATGCAGATCCAAAGTGTGATTCTCTCATCTTTCTTCTGGGGCTACATCGTTCTTCAGATCCCGAGCGGAGAGATGGCTGCGAAGTTTGGAGGCAGGATACTGCTCACTATATGTATTGCTGTTAATGCTGCTGTATCTCTGCTGATACCAATTGGAGCGCATTATGTAAGTATGAGTGTGATAATGATAAATAAAAATTAATTAAGAATCAAGGATAAAAAGTTATATATACCAATTAACAGTAGTTGAGTGCATGATAATAATAAAGGATTTTATAAGTCTAATGAAACATAAAGTAGAAAATAAATTATATTAAGAAATATTATAGAGGAGTTCATGTGACAATAAGAGATAGATTGACCGCCACCAACACATATAAGAAAAGTTTTATGAATGGAGTGATCTTAATGGTGGATAATAATCTAAGAAGTACATATTTTCCTAATCTAATCATTCACTAATGCGGAATTTAGATTTCCAAAGAGAGATGCCAACACTAAATTGATAAAAAAGACACGACATGAAAAACATAATCATGAACGTACACATATTTTACATTGTATAGACAAGAAAACAAGAAAATGAATTATCTGTTTTTGATCCTTCGCTTCTTAATTACAGTCCATTGAAAAGGCAACTATGTTAAGTTATATTTTTATATTTACAGGGAGGCTGGCAGTTAATATGTGCGTGTCGAGTAATACAGGGTCTTTCACAAGGCTGTTTGTTCCCGACAATGCACAACCTTATAGGAAAATGGGTGCCCTTGGAAGAGAAATCCCGCCTTGGCACTTTGATTTATGGAGGTAACTTTATGGGTCCACAAGATTTAGTTTAAGAACATATGTGTCTATAGTTTAAGAGTGGCAAACTTTTACGTATTATAGGGCTATTTATTCTAAAGAAATATTTATTGAGGCTTTGGATATGCAGTTCAAATATTTTGACGTCGTGAATTCATATGCAGCACTTAGAAAACAATAACAAGTAACAAAAGTTTTGTAATAAGAGCAACGATGGCGCAGCGATATCGGCTTGGCCTTTGAAATATTAAGATCATGGGTTCGATTCTCGGTCGTGCCATCACCACTGCTCAATATCGGTGAAGGAAAATATCATAAAATCGGAATGTCTAAGAATTAATCATTCGAGGACATGTAATTGTGACATCCACAAACCCAAAGAGTGTATCGATTAATGCCTAAACACTCTCAACTTGTAAGATAGTTTAAAAAAGTAGCCAACAGTGGCACACGAAAAAAAAGGTTGAATTGAAGTGAAATGAATAAAAGTTTTAGTCACAGGAATAAAAAGAGATCTTCCAAGGTAGACACTGACGGCTATAGGTACCACGCACTACTAGTTTTACTGTGACTCTTATTGTGTAATGACTTTCATTTGAGATCATCGCTTGACAAGCTTGGCAAGTGGTCGTCAAGCAAGATTTTGATAAAGAAAAAAAAATGACGATAACCCCACAGTCCCATCTTTAATATGAAATTAGATGATACTAATGTGCAGCTGTACACAACAATAGGCAGAATTATGGCGATGATGGTCGTCATGACGTCTATAATACACAGAGGTTAAAATTGCGTGAATTACTTAAATGGTCCTGAAGATGACAATGAATCATAATACATACACGCAAAATGTATGTTCACATGTACACAGATACAACAAAATACATATTATTATATCAGCTGTGCTAATTACGTATTGTTGTGATGGTAATAATTAGTTATTGTATTTTAAATAAATACACCTGCACACTTTTAAACAATGTAGACTCTTAACATTTTTGTACACGATTGTGAGGTAGTATTTAAAGATTAAATTTGTTAAGGTTGAGGTTTTCTATAGAATATTTACTTGAAATTGTTGTTTCCTTCTGTGATTTCAATGGTAAAAAGACTAAAAATAACCTTAATATTGGCATCTATAATGACAAATTTATTTATATTGTAATTGTAATTGCCAGGATTACATTATTCCAGACTAGTAGTAAAACATTGGTGAATTAACCAATTAATGCTATGTTAATCGTGGAGAGTTTTGGGACCTACGTCTTCTGAATGTATAAGTTTTTCAGTGTTAAATATTTCTTCTTATTCTTCTGCAGGTGCTCAACTCGGAACTGCCTTGCAACTTATAGCATCGGGTTTCCTCGCCGACTCATGGGGATGGCCATCGATTTTCTACGTCAACGGTACTTTAGGTGCCATTTGGACAGTTCTTTATGTATTCCTGGGATCTGATTCCCCACAAAACTCCAGGATGATTAGTGCAGAAGAACGACTGTATATTCAAACTTCTTTAGGACAAATTGGTGGGCAAAAGGTGAGGAAATAGGCTTTTTATTATTATACCCTACCTAGCTGTTTTTAGCTACGGTGGCTGCTCTAATCTGGATAACTAGATACGCAGGGGTTACACGCATGTGTGCGTAGATACGTGCACTCTCTATTCCCTTCCTTATCAGAGTTTTGTGAGACGGATCGACCGACATGACTGGTGAAAAACTAGGCGCAGAACCGACGGTTTTAAGTGCTCTCCGAGGCACGGTAGTATGACTCCACCATCTTCCTGACTCTGGTTGGGAAATTAGAAAACAAATCAACACTCTATTTAATCCTGTGCGGGATTCCAACACTGGATCTATTAAGCTACCTACTACTGCTGATGGTATACACTGATGACGTAACACTTCATAATCTATGAGATATAGTAGATAAACATCTTCGTGAGAATCATAGCAAACCTATTATCTAAAGTCGTAGACTGTTCACTATGGATGCTATATTACAATAATATTAAATATTATGACTTCATTTTACCAACCGGATGTGTAATCAAAGTTAAATACTGTGATTTTTATCTTTTATTTTTAATTGTAAAGAAGGACTTTTTGCTGAAATAATATTTAAAACCTGATTCAAATCAGTTATAATTATCATCATTAATAATCGGGGGATGTTGACAGCTGGTTCGGAGCCTCCTTTTAGAACGCTTTAACAATCAGTTTGCGGCCGATGGTATCCATTAGTTTCCCGCAAATTTTAACAATATCATCAGTCCACCTTGGGTCGGGTCGACATGGAAAACTTTTCTTCTCATCAGCTATCGGTGTGCAGTTCTAAGCTAGCAAGTTGCTAATTTTATTCGCTATTTCCACAGCGAAGTGTGACAGTAAGGAAGTCAATTCAGAGTTTTACATCTAAAAGACAACAGGCAAATTGTGAATCTCTTAATTTGTCATATGCTTGAATTTCGGGTCAAGATAACTATGGGAACACTGAACAGCCAAACCCTTCAGTGACAGGATGATTGATTGGCTACCTCTAACAGAAGGTAGTCTTGTGTCGCCTGGAGGGTTAAGAACTTTTTGCGAAAGAACCTTAAAATTAAATAGCAATATTTATAATTGTTTCAGAAAATGCAGACACCTTGGAGAAAAATTTGGACATGTTTGTCTTTTATTTCTTTGATTGTGGCACATTGCGGACATAACTGGGGCTTCTGGACGCTTATGACTGAGATGCCCTCGTACATGAAACTCGTGCTTGGAGTTGATATTAAAGCAGTAAGCGCCTCTATTCCTGTTTCTCTGAAAAATAAAAATAAGTAACAGGAAATTTTCTGAGTCAAGATTGTTATTCATTATAAACCCTACTGTCTTATTTGAAGTTTAAAAATCTATAGTATACTAGTATAAATATGAAGGTAAAATCCGTTAATGTTCTTGTTTGTTTACAGAATGGGGTAATGTCAGCCCTTCCTTACATATGTATGTACATCTTGAGTTTCCCCTTCGGCTTCATTTCGGATTACGTGTTGAAGAAAAAATGGCTCAGTATTAGCGCCTGCAGAAAGATTTCTAACTCTATTGGTAAGTTTATCATAGTAATCAAGTATACATGTGAATGGAAGGCGTTTAGTCTAGACGCAATTGAAATTGAATATTCGTTAATTCGTTCAGTTTATATAAAGGCTTTTTAAAAATACTTCCAGTTGTGACAATGGGGCTAATTTACACAAACCACTTCCAAATGTTTACATTGCGGAAAACAAAACTTCTGTATAAGCCCTGAGTCTGTTTATAATAACATATTTATTTGATGATTTAAAACCAACCATTGCAACATCAGTCAGTGATAATGAATTACCATTACGTTAGCAGAATATGAACTCCTGGCCTTTGGGTAAAGTGTCTACTAAATCATATGTATTTCTAGGTGAATTTGGACCTGCTTTAGCATTGATTGCGTTATCATACGTGCCTCCTGGTGAAGTGACAATGGCTGTCGCATTACTGACAGTAGTCGTTGGTTTAAACGCTGGACATATTACTGGATATCTTGTAAGTCTTGTTTTATTCATTTATTCATTTAACTTTTTAGTAAATACAGTCCACAAGATGCCTTTGTATTGACATAATGATGGGGTACGAAAATTAGAATTCAATTTAGTCTATTTATAAAAATAAAATGTGTAAAATGGGCACTTATATCGATGCATAATTCACTCTAAAATTAACGAATATGAGCATAAATCATAACTTAGCTTAAAATGTATCTAAGCCATACATCGTGCGATATTTTTGTTTGTTATTTTTTATTTTCCTACAGTACTATTGGTGTAGTAATCTCGTCTATTACAGACGAGATCTTAGATCGAGATCTATCAATTGTCCTATTCTGCATTGCAATATCTTAGCTGAGTAGGATAGCTGGAATATTGGTTTGTAGTAGGGTAGAAATGATAGGGTTTATTAATGAAATTCATCCAGTCAGAAAGACAAATGAAGGTTCCGATAGAAAAAAGATTTTAATTCTTTTCTTTTAAGTGTATTTTTTTTGCAGCTGGTCCATATTGATATGGCGCCAAACTTCGCGGGTACTATGATGGGGATCACGAACTTCTTTGCTAACATTATTTCCATCATCGCTCCTTTAGTTGCTGGACTTATACTGCAAGATGAGGTGCGTTCTTTACTCAAAATAAAACTAATTTAAAAATCATCAGATCCTCCAGTCTTCACAAAGCAAAGAAAAGGGTAAAATAATACTTTAAACAATGATAAAATCCAAAATTCAAAACGTAAGTGTGTTCTTAGGTTCATACGCTAAGTACTTTTGTTGAAGTCGATGCCAGCTAATATAAAATATTACTTACCTTTCATTATTATATTATTAATACCACGAGTACCTAAAAAAAATTGTATATAAGAGCGCTTTGCTTCCATTTTCACTGTGCGACAAGTTGTAGTCATGGTAACTAGTTAAGCAATATTATATTCTATGAATTAATTTTAATTTTCAGACTGACCCAACACAATGGCGTAACGTGTTCTACGTATCTTCAGCTATCTACATCGCATCAAATGCTTTCTTCTTAGTCTTCGGAACTAGTGAGAGACAGTCTTGGAACGAGCCTGAAGAAATAGAAAATTGTAATGGTAGGTCTACAAAAAATTTAAGCGTTTGGTTAAATTTCTTTGATGTCATTGATGCCAATTCTCATGTTTGATTAGCGATTTATAGTAAACGCAACTCGGGAAAAGCACAGCTATAGGTGGGTATGACGAACTACAACTTTGAACTATGACTTTAAAAAAAGGAGGAGGTTCCTCAATTCGAACCTATATAATGTGCTTTTAGAAGAACCGGTTTTGATGATTCTTTTTTTATTTGAAAGAGTATACTTTTGAAATGGCACCAACTTCAAATTATATTAAATACTTACTTGCAATACGAGTTTCTTTATGCTAAATAAGTTTATTTTTTACTTTTATCAGTTTCCTTTTTGGAGTCGGTTTTATTTTTTGTCATTTGTTTTTTATATTAGCGTTCGATCGTGTTTTAACTAAATTATAATGTAAATTTCAAAAGCTGGCGGGGTATCACAGAACATAGGTAATTATGATTGGTTAATTCTTGTCCTTGCTACGAACCAATCATTATTAGCTTGTAGTTGGACGATATGTAAGAGGTGCAACATAACTTAGCGCTGTGCCGATAGGTATATGGGCCCAAAGACAAATTACTTAGCGAAGTGATCAAGATATCGAATAGAATATAATGTATGGAGTTGACATTCGCCTTTCAAATTTTACGTGATCATCTTTTATCAATCCCATACATTTCGGTTTATTCGATCTATCATTATCACTTCACTATTTGTATAGAGTCCCTAGTCGATGCTCCAGACTTACCCGAATATGTTTTTAAATTACTTTAAATTAAAAATTGAACCGCCGACGTGTAAGTCAGTGGATTTCTTAAGTTTTAATCCGAATGCGCAAAAGAGGTTAATGGTTTAGAGCGATAACCGACAACCGCGCGAGTGCAGACACGGTCATTCACGTAATTAAATAAGTTCAGTTGCAGTGAAGTTGCAGTTAAGTTTCGATCTAAGCCGCCCTTTTTGTACTCTGGTAATTTTGACAACCGCTGTCAGATACGCTTGCGTCAAGTTCGTGTCACGCGAGCTCTTTAGAGTATAAGTTACTTAAATGACAATTATTACAAGAATACCATTTTGAACTGATACGTAAACTTGATCGGCGCGTCAAGAAATTACGTGAATTAGGGCACGAATTATATATAGTAAATAAATAATAAAAACGAAACCTCTTTTTTCGTACACTGTAACGAATTAAACTTCTGATTAATTCCACGAAAGAATAAACTAAAACACAAATTTGTTACTAACTACAAAAAAAAGCAGACTTAGTTTCACTTTTAGTTCAACTTAGGCAATTAATAATTTTCTGTGTTTTTTTTTGTTACAGAAACAGAAAAGAAGGTCGAAAAAGTTGTGTAACTGTAACGAATACCTGTCTAGTCTAATTGATGTTTGTAAATATGTAATAAATAAAACTCTATGAAATAAATATAATTTATTGAGAAGTTTGTTGTACAGTTATTATCGTTAACCTAAAACACGAATGATTTATGAATAAAAGTTACTATGATGGCTTAGCTATCAAACATAGTATTTAAATCATACATGATAGAGCGTGATTGGTATGATACTGGCTTTTTATTGTTTTTTTTATCTAGAATTTTAATTCCTACTTAGGACATTAATTTAATAAATGTTTATAATTAATAATAATTTGTGTTTCATACACACAAAATGTCACAATATAAATTATGTAACCCTTTAGTGTAGCGGTGGCGCAACGGTACGGACCTCGCCTTAGAAATATAAGGCCGCGGGTTCCCGGTCGTGACCCACACATCTTTGTGTGAACTGTTTCATCTCCGCTACTCAATATCGGTAAACATCGTGAGGAAATCGGCATATCTAAGAACTAATCATTCGAGGACATGTGGCATCCACCAATCCGCACTTGGCCAGCGTGTATGGATTAAAGCTTAAACTCTATCAACTCGTAAGATAGTTGAGAGAAGACTCGTGCCCGGCTGTGGAACACTAAAAAGAGTTGAAGTGACGTTAACCCTTTAATGTCTGACTGCTAGACAAGAGTTGAGAGTCTTTAGGCTTAATCCACACACACTGGCCCAGTGTGGGTTGGTGAATGTCACATCAAGATATTTTCCTTTACCAATATTGTGCAGCACTGATCCCTGGTGTTAAATAAACCTGCACACGTATTTAGTTTTAGTGGACTGTATTAAAAAAAGGTTCCAAAATGTGAAATTAGATTAAGAACGTGTTTCCTGTGCGATAGTTAAAAGGTAACTGGCACACACCTTGTTAGAATATATCGGTGCATCCACACCGCAGTCACTTTTTGTTGAGCAACATTTTGCAACACGGTAACATTAAATAACAATCTCTAACTTTTGATACTAGTTGTTACTAATTGTTGAGTGCTCAACAAAAGATAACAAGGAATAACTTTCGACAACAATCGAGCACGACATATATCGACGCATTGTTGAGGTAACATTATCTAACAATGTTATCAATTGTTAGAACAACATTGACTAACACGGCAACATTTACTAACAATGAATAACTTATTGCTATCGAGTGTTGCTCAGAAATATTTGAAAATGTTGCCCAACAAAAAGTAGCTGCGGTGTGGATGCACGGTAAGGCTTACCACGAGCCAGTAAGAATGTGTTAAGCTATAGCTATAATAAACATAGTCTATGATTTGCTTGGGCGCAAAAAGATATTATACAAAAAAACAATGGATGATGTGTAACGACCGAGGATTGAACCTCTCTCTTTTAATTTAAGGTTATCACTTGTCAGTGCCTCTGATGAAGTCCTTTCCATTTGGCTCGATCTAGAGCAGCTACTTTCGCTTCCCTATACGACATAATAGCAATCTTATCCTTTATTTGGTTTATATAGCTAGATAGGTCACACTTACTCTTGTTTTTATTTTTTTTTCTTTTACAGCTTCTATTTATGTTTTTTTTCTCTTTCTATGTGTATTTTTTTTATTATTTGATTTTGTGTGACCTGTTTTTGTCAAATAAATGTTTTTCTTTCTTTTCTTTCCTCTTCCACGCTTTCCTTGTATCTTTCCCTCTAAGATGGTTTTTATGAAGGTGTAATATCGTATAAGATGTCCCGTCATCCTTCCTCTCCGGTTTTAAATGGATTCTATTAGCCTTCATTTTTCCTTTAGACTTCCTAATACGCTTTCATTCGTTACCATATCTGTCCAGCTGATCTTATCCATACCTCTCCAACACCACATTTCAAACGCCTCTAACATTTCCTGGACATCTTGAACCTGCGACATTATCTAACAAAGCTGAGGCTGATATCCCTATCGCTGCGCCACCGCTGTTCGTATAAAATATTTGTTTATTGTAAAATAAATTTTCCATAAACCAATAGATCTTAAGAAAACTGGAACTTTTCATTTTCCGATTTTCTTCATAATAAAGTTCCTGAACAATACCGATGACGCTTTAGCCGATAAGTACATAACAGATCGAGTAATAGTTGATAAACAAACAGTATCGTTAAGACTACTCTTGCGCATGGTTAAATATTGAGCTGGAAATTTCATTATTTTATTTTTCTCTTTTTGTCGTGTAGTGAGTGTTAAAATGGATTCGGAAAAAGAATGTACGGAAATGAAAAAACCAAGTTAGTATTTTTTTTATTGCATTTATTTTACTGAAGTAAATTAAATATTAAGTAAACATTAAATTAACTGAAACCTAAATTAAATAAATCTTCTAATTTTTATTTTATATCTGGAGAACAGAACAAAAAAAAATATTGTAACAATTTATAGAAAAATACGTTTTGGATGGAAGTTTCTTTTAGTAGGTCAATAGGTTACTACAACGTTTGGGTCTATAACTACCTATAAAAATTTTATTTAATTTGAAAAAGTCGATTGAGAAACCGCATTGACAAAATTTATTATTTCATTTAATGGAGCAAAAGTAAAAAAAACTACTTATTGACTTTTTTGTTTTATTTATTTATTTTTGATTGGTTTCTTAAAATTTGTCCATAACACACAATCATTATCTAAAAATAAGCTGAGCTTTGAAAGATACTTTTGTTAATTTATACTTTTATTAGATATTGGCACCCAGACACAAAACAAACAGAGTTGTCCATGGACACAATGTTTCTTACTTATACTTGCTTTCACATCTGTAACGTGAAACTCAATCATATTTCCCATCAATATTTATAAGATAATTGTGTTTACATTAGTCAGTTTAACTCTAGATGGAGTTAAAAGTTTCATGTAATACAGTACTAATTAAGTTATTAATTCATCTCTTACCAATAAGGAAACATCTGTCATCGACAGGCCGGTGACGTGGTCGGTAAGATTCTTGCTTTTCACGCCGCAGGTCGTGGGTCCGATTCCCACCCTAGACAAACATTTATTTAAATATGTCCGTGTGTCTGGGTGTAATTATCTATATAAAAGTATATATTTACAAAAGAAAAGTATTATATGTAGTATATTACCAGTTATCTGGTTTCTATAGTACAAGCTCTGCTCAGTTTGGGAGCAGATGACCGTGTGTGTTAATGTCCCACTATATTATTATTATTATTATTATCTCGTTTGAGTTTATTATAAATTACGGTTTTCATTTAATGGTGACTGTACCATTGCAATAATTTTTTGTGCACACGGCTACAGAATAAGGTACACATATCCAGTATAAGCAGACCTCTTTTTGTACGGTAATCTTATGCATCATATACTGGAAAGGTGATTTTGTAGCGGTGTGTACCAAAAAATTGAAACTTGTAGGTGCATTTTCATTATGATCCATTTTGCTCATCTCCATTATTCACCCTCATTGTGCTACAGCGAAGGAGTACCTTTGGTCGGAATTTGAGTTCCCTGATGCTCGTAATATACTTTTAGAGCTGGGACAGTTGCCAGAATCCATCTGTTTCCAGTTTATGGAGCATCAGCGATTCGGTGAGAGTAAAATCTCAGGATTCATGCACATAACTATCAATTATTTAATGCACATTGACCTAGATATCTAAAAGTATCTATTTCAAAGACTCCAAAACTAAAAAGTAACAGGTCTCAGAGAAATATACCTTGGAACACATTTTATTTAATTGGAAAAAATAATGTTTTTAATTTTGCACGATTCAATTTTTGGTAGGGTTTTCATGTAGTTTAGTATAAGTGCACATTTTAAATGCACGGTACTCTTTAACCTAACATATAAAAGCACATCACTAATCAACCTTACAAAATAATATTCTTCAATTGTGTAGAATAAACATGGGCATTATAATCGGGAGTTTTGAAAGAACTGCCTGAATTATATGCTGAAATTAAGACCTAAATAAAAAGCATACCCAGGTTAATTAAGTGTACCGCTGACAGAGGATTAAAAAAAAAGCAAAGTCGCATCGCCAAGCGGCCTTGCCGTGTTCCGTGCGATGTCTGGTGACACCATGCAGAGAGGGTGGGTCGGAATTGTTGCTCCTTTAAGGTTTCTAAACTTAAGGAGGCTTCCACTGTCACCTTCTCACCGATAATCATTCGTAATCACGAGTGAATCGGTTAAATGGGCTGGCGCGTTCCATCGTAGACTACATCATTGTTTAACATCAGAGCAAGTTGTAGTCAAGCGCTAGCCTATCGAAGAATAAAAATAAAAAAAAGTAATCAACAAATCCTACCGAATTATTAAGTTCAAGTGGCAATGGCTTGGCATAAACTGACAATGGTTGAGGTAAATTTGAGTGAAGATCACGGATTGGCAACCAAAGCGTAGGGTGACCTCTGAGTAGTGACGATCATTGATAGGTAGCTGATAAAAGCTGTATCAGCGGTGGATGTATGTACCTACAAAATTTGAGCAGTGATAACGGTGATAAGGCTTATGGGAGTCAAAGCCCGTACCCAGCTGTGGAAGACTATATTCGCCATACCTTTACATTCTTATTTACTTAAAGGTACCTCATTAGTACATAGATTATTATGCTTATAACCTACTAACCTAAAACTATAATAATATATTCCATAAAAACAATGTATCACTCAGAGAAAATGATAAAAACTGACAAGTCTCACGTTTTTGGCATTAATGTAGTTATAAGACATCTGACTGCAGAAGTAAGACAATCTCAAGTGTTGGGATAAGATAAATAATCAGATAAACAGAAAACATGTTTAATAACATTGAACGATAAAGGTAAGGTCAAAATATAAAGATCTGGTTGGTGGCCTACAGTAGGTCCTATCTATGGTGATGATTTTAATATTTCATCGGTACATTTTTATTTGTAGCCACCTACGTTGAACGTAATATATCTAATTTCGCAGCGTAAATTACGAATATTTTACAGACTTTATCAACAGATTAGCTATAGTATTCAATATTTTTGCGAATACTTATTCTGGCGATTGTTCCAATTTTATCATATTTGGTCTATAAAATCATTCGGAATTCAAAACAGTTCAAGGCTCCCCAGATTTCGCTGAGTTTAAAAATCAAAGGAGTTTCTCATGCACCTCTTTTAATCCTGGCTTACAGGAGTAACAGCTACAAGATTGTAGAGGTAATCCAAAAAAGCAAAACACATATTTTAAATCCGACTAGTTTCTAATAGTAAGCACGTATACACACTCTTACAGCTTATGTTGTATGCAACATTACCACATGGATTACTATTGTAAATGGTTTTCCATGAATGCCAGTCTTCCTATAGCGTGTATTATTATAATAATCCGTTGAAAATAGAGCGCCATGATCATTAATAACAAATGGGTTCTCTTTCCAGGTGCGTTTTTAGGTGTTCGTCATCTCCAAGTGTTAATGTTGTTTCTTGCTATGCTAATCTGCTACACTATGAGGGTCAATATGAGTATGGCTATTGTTGCCATGACAGACAGTAATGATGAAAATGTAAGTTTCCGATTTTACTATTATTTTCTATTTAAAATGGAACTAAATAATAATAATAATAATAATAATATAGTGGGACATTAACACACACGGTCATCTGATCCCAAACTAAGCAGAGCTTGTACTATGGAAACCAGATAACTGGTATTATACTACATATAATACTTTTCTTTTGTAAATATATACTTATATATAGATAATTACACCCAGACACAAGACAAACAGACATATTTAACAAATGTTTGTCTCAGGTGGGAATCGAACCCACGACCTGCGGCGTGAAAAGCAAGTATCTTACCGACCACGCCACCGGCCCGTAAATAATTGAGTAACCAACTTCCATTAAAATGATAAGCATCGAAAGCATCTTTAAAGTCAGCAAGTGAAATATTACTTTTCTAGTAATGCACCTAGCACTTTAAATATAAGCATAGATTAAGATTCGGGTTTGTTGGTTATTTCTACCGGATCAGCCTGATTCTGTTCCAATCATGACACTATCAAACTGTGTCAGGTTTTTAAACTGGTCCTCCAGCTTGCGGTCAACAATCCAGTGCCTTGAACAATCAACGTGTTATGAATGACTATCTTCCTGGTTTTATTATAGAATATTGACAATCAGGTTGTTATTTCATAATAATATAACAATGCGGTGGTTATGCCAAGAATTTGCTAGAGTAAACAATATAGTACATATTGGCGACAAATAAAAACCTATGTTTCTATTGGTAATATTTAAACATAACGCCTTTGACTTTGAATATCATGAGGTCGATCTTAGTCACAGTCACTTCTTGTGTTATTCTTACTATTTATAGTAAAGGAAAACATTGTAAAGTAACCTCAATGTCTTAGGTTGGGTTAATAACATTATATTGGTGAAACTCTTAGCCGGTGCGTAGAGGGCACTTGGAACGTTACATGCTCCTCAGTAAAGATTCAGACTGTGTCAACATAAAGTTCCATCAGAAAACCGCACATACCGCACCAGTTTTAGCTAACTAAGTATGTTTATTCACGCTGGACAGTCTTTTGAGAAACAGAAACGATAACCAATAAGGAGGAAAGGATCCTATGTGGGGACCACATATTAGGCACCACTGTTTAGAAGGCCACACCATGAGGTGTGGCAATGATATTGTATTTGTTTTCTTTTTTGTTTTTGCTGGTTGGGTTACCAATCGGCCGGAAAGACCTCTATTAGTTCACCGGACTTTTTCGGTGAGCCGTCCGAGAACGGTCGAACCGATGATATGGTATTTGCGGGAAAACAATAAATAATAATGCCTGGTTACCTATCGCTGTTGCAATTTAAAGAGGAAGTCTGTGTAGTAGATATCCTCAGACAGATGATAATTACAAGTCCTTTACCTTCTTAATTAAATGAAGATTTTTACTTTGCAGTGGGATGCTAATTTACTATTTTAATTTACAGTCATTTGACTGGAGTATGCAGATACAAAGTGTGATCCTATCGTCATTCTTCTGGGGTTACGTGGTGCTACAAATACCTGCTGGTATGATGGCTGCAAAGTTTGGAGGCATGATCCTAGTCACCATTTGCATAGCTGCAAACTCTGTTATATCACTAGTTATACCCATTTGTGCTTATTATGTAAGTATACTTACAAACAACGCTGATATAACTCTCTTCCATTCTACTTTCCTCTTTTTCTTTTTATCTCTCACTTTCTATCAAGCTTTCTTTCTTTTTTATTTCTTTCTCCTTCTTTCTGCCTCTTATTACGATTACGCTTTAGTATACAAAACTAATAGTTTACTAATACTATTAGTTTTCCTATATAAGTCTACTTCAAACGAGTTTTCGACAGTGTAAACTGTTCTTAATTAACTTTGCTTTGAGATAGAATTCATTAACATAGTTTGTGAAAATCCATGGATTACTATTTAAATATAGAGAAAATTTGATTTTCATCAGTCAAATATTAAATGATCAGCTATTAGTATTTGATTTAAGAGGAAATTTAGGTGATCGGAATATCAAATCTTTTAGCTAGATACGTATTAATATTATAGAGCTCCAATAGCCAAGTTAATTTAAATCCATCCCTACGAATATTATTAATGCGAAAATAATTCTATTTCTCTATCTGTCTGTAACGCTTTCACGCCTAAATTATTGAACTAATTCGGATAAAATTTGGTATAGATATAGTTTGAGACTCAGGAAAGGATATAAGGTAGCTTTTATCGGACTGCCCAAGAAAAGTTTAATGGTTTTGTTTAATAACCGATACAAGCACGGGTGGCACCTCGGTTGGAAAGATAGATTAAAATATTTTCAGGTCTTCTAAACTATTAATTGTTCACGTTTGAGCTCTACAAATTTAAATATTCACAATATTACACACTGAAAATTTTGCACTACATTGTGCGCAAAATTTTTAGTGCATATTTTAATACTACACCTTCATCTTTGAGAGAATTCATCTCTGAAATATTTTATAGAGGGCCCGATCCCGCATAGTTTAAACCAAACCTCTATGCATATAAATAGGCAGCAAATAGAAAGTCTATAGCGTCCTTTCATTAAAGTAAATGCAATCTTGAATAATAAACGTAAGCATAAGGTTCTTAGTAAAATTGTAAGCTACACTTGAAACAAAAACTTAAGACAAATACCTTAAGATTCTATCTAGGGAAAACTAAATTCTAGGTCAAACTACAATCTCACTGGCAGATCGGTGAATCTCGCAGACCTGCAAAATGGGGGTCTAGGAAAACTCCGCCGGGGTAGAACAGTAGTCTCATCCTTTTATCTTTTTTGTGAAATTCTTGCGGGTTTAGGTATCCCAAGACATGGCTGGGTTCAAATCAAGTTACTTTACGGCACCGCTATCGATCATGGCTTAGAGGAGTAGCAATGGAAGGATTGTTGTTGTGAGTTATGTAAAAAAAAACCTTCTGCAAAAAAACCTTCTGAAATAAGAGAAAAATAGGAATACATAATTTCATGGTTACAGGGTGGGTGGAAGCTGCTGTGTGTCTGCAGGGTCGCTCAAGGTCTTACACAAGGTTTCTTGTACCCGACAATACACAACTTGATTGGCAAGTGGGTGCCTTTGGAGGAAAAATCAGGACTTGGGACTTTGATCTATGGTGGTAAGGTTTACACTTGACTGTTCCAGTATCTTTCAAATTCAAATTATTTATTTTCAACCAATTTTGGTCATAACAACAATTTCTGTTTAATTTTAAAAACTAAACATGAAAAATTAAAAACAATCTTAATTATTATTACTTAAACTAAAATAATAAAAAACATGCAATACATTTTATTTTTGAAATTTTAAATATCAACCAATTACGGGTAACATGTAATTATTTAAAAAAAATAGTTTTTTAAAGTAATGTGTCTTACTATTAAAAACTATTTATTAATATAAATAATTATATGAATAAAAATATGAATAAAATTACATTTTTTTTTATTCTTGAATAAGCTGGTGCTTGACTACATCAATGATAAGCAATGATGTAGTCTAGTATGGGATGCGCGAGCCCAATGTATTGTGTGTCACTCGTGATTACGAATGACTTTTGGTAAGAAGGTGGCATTGAAATTTAAGTTTGAAACCATAAAGAAGAACCAATTTCAACCTACCCTCTTAAATGGTGTCACCAGACATCGCACCGGAACATGGCAAGGTCGCTTGGCGGTGCGGCTTTGTCTGATGGGTGGTCACTAACCACGACTGAAGCCTACCACCAGTTAATTACCAGAAAACATAATTATTAGTTAATTGTAACCTGATTTGCATCACCCGGGGACCGCGTGTGGGGATTCAGATAATAAGTGCACTCCTACGGACGAAGGTGACTCAGTCCCCAAAGTCATAAAAGTCGGTTATTTCATAAAATAATACAATAGATCTACATACAAGCCGTAAGTTTGATCCTTGATTGTGACTTCTTTGTGTCGCAAGGACAGTAGCTTTTCTAGATCTAATTATTATTCACTTCTCTTAACACTTAAGAAAGTTGAAAGAAGATCCATGCACCAGTGAGATCCTAATGATTGAGAATTATTACTTACTCTTTTAGTTTGTATTTTTTTGTAGGTGCTCAACTAGGAACTGGTCTCCAAATGGTGGCGTCAGGTCTCTTAGCAGATGCATGGGGCTGGCCTTCAATATTTTATGCCAACGGTACAATTGGAGCAATTTGGACTGTGTTGTATGTATTTGTTGGGGCTGATTCTCCACAAAAATCGAGGCTCATTGGTGAAGAAGAGAAGTTTTATATACAAACGTCTTTAGGACAAGTAGGGGAACAAAAGGTTAGTCGAAAAAGTCTATAATTATCTTTATTTTTAATCCGAACCGGATACAATTTCCATATTTTGGCTTTCAACGTTAATACAATGAAAATAAATAATCATATTTTTTTCTTTTATATGAATTTTCATTAATTTACATGTACTTATTCACTTTCAATACTAGAAACGGAGGAGTTGTTTCAAGCAAAACCTATAATCAAAAATGCGTATAAATTTGCAATAAAAACCATTGACCCCTCGTCTGTCTGTCTGTATTTGTAAAATACCTTCACTACAAAGTTAGTATAAAACAAAGTCGGTGTCGCTGTCTGTCCCTATGTATGCTTAAATCTTTAAACTACGCAACGGATTTTGCAGCGGTTTTTATGTAAAGATAGAGTGATTGAAGAGGAAGGAAATTATTTACATGTATAATATATTAATCCTTCTCCAATTAAGTACCTTAAATACATTGTCCATTTAATATAGATCAATACGGCCCTTTACAGCACATAATTTAAATAAATATTTCCGAAGATATTACAGATTTAAAATGCAGGGATATAGCGGAGGGGCGGTAACAGCGCGGCCGCGTGGCGCGTGCTGTTTGTATTGTCTAATAACAAATAAGCTGTACACGTTGTTCATAAAAACATTATGTAAATATACCTTTATATATTTAATATCAACACTGCAACCATGCGAAGCCGGGGCGAGTCGCAAGTACCTACATATAATGCAACTAAAAATAATTCCCATCATAAAATATTTTTTCATCTTGACCATTTATGAGTATCCGTTTAACGTTTAACGACGCATTTGGAATAAAAACGGCTATGATTGTATAATTGAACAAATCTAAGAAGTACCTTTTGACGTTTCACTGATTTGTATTAAATAAGCTTTAAAGAGGCGAGAGATTCACACTATCTTTACTAGCTTTCCTGTAAAATAATTGGATTATGAAGCTATTTTTATTTTAACATAACATAAACAATTTTCATAGATAAAATATAATTCTAAATGTACTCGTAGAACTGTCAAACGGTACTTCTTAGATTTGATGGACTGTAGTTTCCTACGATTATCATAAACTTCAGTAAACCTCAATCAAAACCGAAGCTATTAGTTACCCTAAATCCTTCCCGAAACGGATTAATAGGTAAATTTTGAGAGGCCATATCATCCAGATAATTTGCGCCAACTGTAAACTGAGGATTTATTAATTAACAACACTTTTATTACTTTATTAAGTTTAAAAAAGAATGATTATATTAAACAAAATAAAGATTGAATTTGTGCAATGGAAAATAACACCAATGACTTTTTACACGCTTTTAACTGGTCGTGTGTTTTTATGAGTCAAATTGGAATCTGAATCAGAAATAAATTCTGATATGCGATTCTGTTCAAAATTTGCATATTTGCGTATCTTGCAATGTTGTTTCATGGAACCATGAGTAAACTGGTCCATTAATAAAAACTGAAATCTCAAACATAGTTAAACCCATTGAATATGAGCTTTACATATATGACATAGTTAAAATTGAGGGATGTTAGTCGATGTTAACGGTTGGTAGCAGATCGCTGTGGCGTTCTTAAGGGGAGGCCAACGTCCAATTGTTGATATCCCCAGGCTGATGATGGTAATGATGAATTTAAGAATGATAAACACTACTACATTATTTCAGTTCGTTTCTGTCACAAAACCTGAATTTGTCTGTGTATACTTTTTATATAATAATATATTAGAGATTTGAATTTAGTGATGGTGTAAAGTTTTTGTAATCTGTGTGCGCTTTTACTTAGCTAAATTGCTATTCGAATTGTTTAATATGAACTGTGTCTTAGCACTTTTAATAGAAAAAAATAAATAATTTTACTTTCCATTAGCCAAAATTAAATTTAGGTATGGCAGTTAAACAGCCGGTTAAAAGTGTGGGAACTCGAGCTTTAAACATTTGCACCCCATTGAAACTCCGTCAAAGATAAATTATTCGTAACCTTTAACTACACTAACGAGGGATTTAGATATTGGGTATGTTCCAAATTGATTAATACATTATTCCGAGATATTATCAGAACTAAGTTTTAGTTCCGATTTCTATAATGTTCTAACTGAATATATTATTGATTGTGTATTTCAATTTCTGTATCACATTATATATATTAAGTCACAGCAATCGTTTTGAAATTATTGGTCCGATTGTTTATATTAGATTCAGAACTGATAAACGGGTTGTTTAATAGAGACAGTGGATAAACGGCGTCAGGCGTAAAGTTAGACACATAATGTCAAAAATCACTATAAATTTACCTACCTGATTTTAATACTGTATTTTGTTAAAACTATTTTTTTTTTTTCTTTCCCTATAATTAAGTTTAAACTAATTTCACTTTAGTTTTAGTGTTTCTTTTTTTTTTTACTACTACAAAAAACACAGTTTATTAAACACAGTGTCTATGTACGTTGTCTTTTGTCATGCTGTGTACACATGCTTTGGAATACCGTTTTGGACAAAACCTTTGTAACACGCTCTTTTGTATTTGTAATTGGACTGTATTCTGTTTTGTGTGCCAAATAAATAAATAAAATAAAATAAAACGTAATATTCTTTATTACTATAGTTATATTGAGTAAAACACAAAGTACCGCTGCAGCAATACACGCAACGCTCGTAGTGCTAGTACATTTTGTTCTTTGTAGATGCAGGCGGTACTGCCGGTTCTTGCGGTGCGGCGCCGCAACGCGAGTATGTGTTTTAGCTTTTAATGTGGTGTACCGCATGCGGCTGCCCGTACTTCGATTTTTATAAGAAACTGCACTAACTTGTGGCCAGTACATTTCAATGATGCGATGCCAGTAGTGCGTTCTCGCTCTTACTCATTCGTTTATGTACCATCTTTTTAATGAAATTTTTTTAGGCGTTTCGAACTCCATGGAAGAAAATTTGGACATCATTGCCATTTATATCGCTGATCATAGCTCACTGTGGTCAGAACTGGGGTTTCTTCACGCTGATGACGGAAATGCCTTCTTATATGAAGCTTATTCTTGGCGTGGATATTAAATCTGTGAGTATCTTTATCTTTTTGACTTTCATAATCCCCGACAAGAAGGGGTGCGATAAGCTTGATGTGTATTAGCGAGGCGTAGCGCTTAAAATGTCTACCATTTATGATAAAAAAACACATTACTTTAATAATTTTAAGTCTACTGCCAACACTAATTCGGTAGAAAGTTAAATTTGGAATTTAACTACAAAAAAATGTGTTACTGTTAAGGTAACTTATTTTATGAACTACCAAAGCAAAAATGTGGAGGCAAACCTCAATCTGAAACATTAAATGAATCTCTTTTTTCTGATTTTCATACTTTTTTCCGATCTTGAATATTTTACAAATTAGTTTTCTATCACATCCTTTCTAATTTGAAAATCTTCGAAATATTATTTACTAAACCATAACCTTACTTCACAGACTG
Organism: Meganola albula; assembly: GCA_936450015.1. Taxonomy (NCBI): domain Eukaryota; kingdom Metazoa; phylum Arthropoda; class Insecta; order Lepidoptera; family Nolidae; genus Meganola; species Meganola albula. Next base: position 493,505 of record OW388155.1, on the reverse strand, counting down.
GTATGATGTCAGCGCTACCGTATCTGTGCATGTACCTCCTGAGCTTCCCCTTCGGTTTCCTCTCAGATTACGCACTCAGGAAAAAACTGTTCAGCATCACAACTTGCAGGAAACTTGCTAACAGTATCGGTGAGTGTAAACATTTTCCTTATTGAAATCCCTTGACTAACACGAAAATGATGCCTCGTTCAAAACGTAATTTGTTTTTAAAGAAACAAAATGATGTAGTAGCTATGCATAATCAAAGTCTCTCCAACTGTTCTCCTCTCTCTCCAACTGTTCTCCTCTCTCTCCAACACTGATTTTTCATTGTTTAGAAAACTCATATCTCATTCTTTTTTTATTGTTATGATAGATTTTTCATAAAACAGTAAACATAAAATAGTCTTGCGCATGACTTTAATTTGCGTGGCAGTGGAATGAGGCTACATAATATATAACCATATAGGAGCAAAAATTCCGACCCTCTCCGACACATCTGTCAAATGGTGTCACCAGAAATCGCATCAAAACATGAGAAAACCACTTCAGCTTTAGTAACCTGTGGCTATTGAAAAGCGTTTAAATTGCCATTTGCTGTTAAATTACATATATTATTATGTAGCGCGGCTTTGACACGTCACTATTGACCGTGTCTGAAGACTACCACCAGTTAATTGTTACCTAATTTTCACGACCCTGGGACTAAGTATGGGGATTCAGATTAAGGGTGCTCCCTCTTAATCTGAATCCCCACATTTGTCCCATGGACAAAGATGACTCAGTTCCTTCTTGTCTCATTTTTATGTTAATAATGTTTTTACTACAAAAACCCCCATCATTTCTTAATATACATATCTACTGATTTCGTAATGAGTGCTGTTTACAACCTGGCTTTAGACTGTTTTACAACTTTAAATACATCAAGCTGACAATTAACATCATCTTGACTTCTGAAAACAACAATAACCCAAACTGCACTAGTTGAACAAAACTGGTCACATTATGTTTGTAACGAAATCAAACTTGTATTCAACCAAATCAAACCTCAATAAAGACACTTCTTGGATGAGAGTGAAGTGATTTCATTGTTCTACAGAATAATAAAATCTCCATTAGGCCTAATACTGAAGTAATGGTTTGGAATTTAGATATTTTATGGGCTTCATGTACGAAAATTGACTCGACCTTATACGTATGAGATCTAAACTGAGCAAGTGGTGAATATGTGATTGTGTATATCACGCACTTTTCAGTATTGCAGCCTACGTTTTGTTACTGTGGTATTTTATAAACCATGTTCTCTTTTTCAGGTGCATTTGGTCCCGCTATAGCATTAATAGGACTGTCTTATGTCCCAGCAGGGAATATCACAATGGCGGTTTCTCTGTTGACTGTAGTAGTTGGCTTAAATGTTGGACACATTATGGGATATCTGGTGACGTATAAACTTGTACATTAACAAAGCACACATATATATTTAATATGGAAGATTTACAGCTCAATACAATTTAAATATTATGTAGCAATGACAGTAATAGCAACTTATAAGCCTTAAAATTATTTAATGGCGTGGTAGGTTAGATACTTGCATTTCACGCCGTAGGTCGTGGGTTCGATTCCCACCCGAGACAAACATTTGTTTAAATAACAATAATAATAATATATCTTTATTTTCTCTTACACATATCACAAAGTACAAGAAAATTATAAGGTGCAATATTATTATGAGGTGGGAGACTGGCGTCCAAGCTAGGTTATAGTTAACCTGTGTTAAGGATCACCAGGCCTCCACTCTACGAACAATATAAGGTCAAATATGTCTGTTTGTCTTGTGTCTGGGTGTAATTATCCATATAAAAATATATATTTACAGAAGAAAAGTATTAGATGTAGTACCTATATTACCAGTTATCTGGTTTCCATAGTAAAAGCTCTGCTTAGTTTGGGATGAGATGACCGTGTGTGTTAATGTCCCACTATATTATTATTATTATTATGTTTGTCTTTTTTTTTTATCTCGGAGCTATGGAGCTCCGGACTTTTAAAAGGCGTGCGTGGGGCCGAAGCCAACACGTAGAGGCCTGTAAGACAATTTTACTCTAAATGTAATGTGGCACCAACCGACGATTATCCCTGTTCGCACCATATAGGTACAACAAAGGACAATCCCCGGTTAGAGCAGGACTATTGCAGAATATAGGAACTAAAATCTAGGTTATGGTGGTGGGTGCTAATGGATTAGGTAACTAGGACTATGGATGGACTATGGCCCCTGCCTGACCAATGCAAATTAACACGGATAAAATGGCAGGGGGTGACTCGCCCACTCAATAAATGGGCCCCCGTATGGCCGCTAAAAGAAGCGACAAGGGGCAACATATTCTGAAGGGCTAGAGGAGTAGAGCGGTGTCCCACGGCAATCTACCCGATCATTGGCTCCCTAAGGGTCCAGCCTCACGTGCCCACTAGCCACTTACGGGACACTTCCTCCTCCGAGCATCTCTGCTCTAACGACTCCACTCGAGCCGGTCAATGAAGGCAAGCAAGAGGTGGGAGATCTGTCCCCCGTCAGGGTTCACTCCAGCCAGCCAGTAAAGACAAGCAGGAGGTGAGGGACAGGACCTTCTCCCTGGAGCACTCGGGTACACCGTATGGTCGCTACGCCATAACAGCTCGCCACAAGCTGCCCTACGGGCTTATTATTATTATTAACATAAATGTAAAAAAATACAAAAAAAAATGTAAGTTAAAGTTTTGGATTATGCATAATACTTTTGGCATCCAAGATCTATCAATGTGAATCAAAATCGTGCGTGTGTTTGTATTACAGTTTGGACAGGGATTATATTGCACAATTTCAGAATTCATAAGTGCCCTGTTTTCGCGATAGTTTCAATTAGTACTACACTACAATTTAGCAGCTTCCAGCATTTTCTCATGGTAATGGAATGTGGTAACAGTCTTAACATTGAACCAATCTTCACAATTAAAATTTTGTAAGAGTACAAGTACTTAATTCAACAATTCAGTAACCTGTGGCTATTGAAAAGCATTTAAATTGCCATTTGCTGTTAGATTACATATATTCCTATGTTCGTGCTTTAACTCTGAAGGACAAGGAAAACTTATTTTCAGACTTCGTAGACTTCAAGCTGTATTTAACATTCCATTATTTCTAGCTCGTTCACATCGACATGGCGCCCAACTTTGCTGGCCAAATGATGGGTATCACCAACTTCTTCGCCAACATCATCTCAATCATCGCTCCCTTAGTCGCTGGTGTTATATTGAAGGATGAGGTATGTTTCAAAACTAGATTATGTACCTACGCTATTTTGTGCAGTTTATTTTTAAATTTCTACCCACAGCTGGATATGACTCTTTAAAATACTTAAGTCAGCACAATCCCTGACTTCTTTCATCTAACTCCTACCAGCCATCATGCGAAAATCTTTACTTTGCTAGTCTAAGGGCGTCTTCCGCTACTTTTGCTCATCATCAGTGCTAGATAACTGTGATGTAAATTTACCATTATATTTAAAACTAAGAAACCAACAGTCCTTTTTAAATAACTAATATGATTATTTGAATGTTGTGCTCGGTTGTCATTGAAATACAAATTTAGTATTATTTGTTATTGTAAAATAATTTAGTATCTGTACGTTTGTATTTTGTTACCGTGCCAAATAAATAAATAGAATATCTTAGGCTATGCATGGTACTTACTTTATTTTATGTTGTTTTAACGTTTTTCAAAACCGTATGAAGTAAAATGGATGAAATACTTAACATAAATATCTTAATTTAATGAGGCGTTAATGTATTACATACTTGAATGGGATGGAAAGAAAATACAGAATGCTTTAGAGAACACAAGAAACAGTTAGAAACGCTTCGACACATCACTAGATGGCCGATTCACGTAATTCTTGACGCGCCGATCAAGTTGCGGTGCCGTTGCAATTTAGTTTACTTCTTCGTAGAAAATGATATTCATGTAATTATTTAGCTGTCATATTTGTTCTAAAGCGCTAGCGTGACGCGAATTTGACGCGAGCGTATCTGACAGCTTTTGTCAAGATTACGAAAAGGGCTGTTTTGATCGAAACTTAACTGCAATTGAACTTATTTAATTACGTGAATTAGCCTACTGAACTCCCTGCACATCGACTCGGCTTCCGCCTTATAACCATAGACTATCTAATAAAGATTAAAGAGGCGCATCCTGAATCAAACCATAGACAATCAATCATAATTGATGTAAAGACAATAAAAACCTACACTATTACCTAGTTAGACTATTAGGATTTTATACCTTCTGTCCGAGTGATATTAGAATAAAAAGTAGGCCATGAGCTATGCCAGAATATAATCTACCTTTCTGCCATATTTTATACAAATCTGTTTGTACATTAAAATTTGGTAGACTTTGCGTGAAAGAGTGTTTACTCTTTAGATTTGAATGTTTATCCATACATCCATGCAAACTTTCACTTTTATACATAAGATAGAAAGATTAGGTTTTAGTTCTAAATTCAGAAAGGTTGTGATCCGCAGAAACCACAGCCCATATAGAAACAAACAGATATTTGAGCTCCAACATGAGTAGTTAATTATTCTTTGATAACGCAATTAAATTTTCAGACGGATCCCACACAATGGCGAACGGTATTCTACGTATCCTCGGCAGTATACTTCTGTACTAATACTTTGTTCTTGATATTTGGTACCTGTGAACGACAGGAATGGAACGAACCCGATAAAGAAAAGAATTCGAATACTTACGGTAGGTGAAACAAATTATCGAAATCTAATATTTTCTTAGATTCACGCCAATATCACACATTGAAATAAAACTATTAAATACTTAAAACATCCTAATTTTAACAGAGAAAATGGACCCAGTGCTTAATTTACTTGTACCAAAACCCAAGCAAAATCGACTCAGAATTCAAGACACTGTGAACTCAGTTTGATTGAATAGGAACGCAACTTAACAATAATAATGTTTGTAGGTAGTCAGTAGGTAACAATTTTGATTAATAATTTTGGATGTCAAATACCTCAGTCCACCAGTCCCAAGAAACGTCGGGATCTGTAATCTAAAATAAACCGCGATAAAATCCGTAATAAAAAAGATTTATTTCAATATTGATATCTAACCAGCTTGACTGAGGAAATACCTTCACTTTGCAGAATACCCTTAACTTTTCCTGATTGTGAGTAAGGAAACAAGTACTCGTCGTCTATACTTATAGGTTCTGGTTGCAAAAGTTCAAAGCCTGACGATTGACTATCAGATGAGTCTGATTTTTTTGCAAATTTTGTTCTACATAATGGGTGTTAAACTCCCGATAAAAAAAACTGCCTTAGTGGTGCAATAGCAAGCGTGTCCACTTAATAACCACGAAGTCCCGGGTTCGATTCCCGTGTCGAACAAATGGACTTTATTAACTCCAAGACTTTTTATAAATCGAAGCTTGTAATTGTGCCCGATAAACGAAGAAACCTAAAAAAGTGAGTGATTTGAAAATGAGGTGAACCTCTGCCTACACCTGCGGGTAATACAGGCATGACGCTATGTTATGTTAAAAATCAGGTTTTGTGTACAAGTGCCTAAACGAATGGACCGATTTTGGTTCAAGTTTTCATTCGCAAGTTAGTGTAACAAAGATGGTTGTCTAGTACCTAATACTCATGTTTTATTTTTTCAGAATTCGATAAGAAAGAAAAGGAGTAAATGGATAAAAAGAAATCGCAAAAGAACTTACATTGATAATTGTACATTTTGTAAATAACTATTAAATAAAGTTTACCCTAGATTTATTTTCTTTGTTGTTTAATATAAAAATTAATCACTAAATGTGTTGATAAGCGCAAAACTCGAGAACGGCTATACCGATTTCACTAAATCTATTTCTTGAAGCACGAGAATGGTTCTTACGTAGTGAAAAATTTAAAAACTTATATAGGTAGGAAGCAGCGGTAAGAGACGGGCCTCGCCTCAGAAATATAAAGTCACGGGTTCGATTCTCGGTCTTGTCTGCACATATCTTTGTGTGAATTGTTTCATCACCGCTGCTCAATATCGGTGAAGATTCGCAGAAAATTTAGAAATCAAACTAGCTTACCTGTAAGCGACGTTCGATTGTAATTATTCTTCCCGATCGCCTCGCCCGAAAATAATAGAAAAGTACCTATAAATTAATGAATTAATTTATTTCTTACTTGTAGTAGGCCTCCTAGTCACTCAGGCGTCACATAAGTTTAACTCAGTAAAATTAAAAAAGAAATCGTATTCTGAGCTTACACTTACTGATTACCGCTCCTTGTCCATGTCTGTCATTTAGTTAAAAGTTCGCTGCGCTGTTCAATGAGTCTGATTGTTACAACTATTCTTGGGTTGGGAGGGTGGGTTTCTATTATTTTCGGGCGAGGCGATCGGGAAGAATAATTACAATCGAACGTCGCTTACAGGTAAGCTAGTTTGATTTCTAAATTATTCTTCCCGATCGCCTCGCCCTCAATAATAGAAAAGTACCTATAAATTAATGAATTAATTTATTTCTTACTTGTAGATGTTTAAAGTCAAGAGTTGTACAATCAGATCTGAATTGGAATATGTTGTTATTTTTCATTAATTCTATTTCACAAAATTATCAATTGGTAAAAAATAACGCCCAAAGGGGAACGATCTTGATGAAGTTGTGAGTTCTTGACCCCTCGGTTCATACGTAGTTGAAATTACCTTCATACTTACTCAAAAGTATCTAAATCAATGATATCATTGATTAGATAACATGCTAATGTTATTTCGCATAGCAGGCTGTTATCTGGCTGACTTATCAAACCAGATCTATTAATCTATAAGTAGGTATTAACCTGGAGTGGGTAAGTGTACCTGCTTACATTCTCTCGAGACCCGCGGTATCACATAAGACACTTGGGAGAAAGAGAAAAAATAAAATTTTGTGGATAGGTAATATTTCTTCTCCATCTATTTTTAAAACCTATACAATATTTTATATGCAGGTAGTCCTACCTGCATATAAAAGATATGATGATATGATATTATAATGATAGATGGCACAATAATATTTATCTGTTATTGAATTTAAGTACCTGAATTATTTGGAAAATTTTAAGATTTCTAGAAACTTACATAAGTACCTAATGGTGTTATAAACTTCTTAAATAATATAATAATATTGTTACTATTATTATTGTTGTTATCATTTTTATTGTTGTTCGTTGTATAGGGTCAGCTTGTAACCATTCCCAACGAAGGAATTCCATCACAATACATGAAGGTACCACCTTTATAATTTATAAAATAAGACATAAGTATTATTTATTACAATTAATATAATACTATGGAGTAACTGTGAAAACAACACCAGTCACTATTTAAAAATTGATGATTTTTCTCTCTGAACTGTACTGTCTGGTCTAGTAGTCACAACAGACAGTAAATTTAATATAATTATTATGGTAAAATTAATTCAGTGTAAATACACTGCCATCCGAGGCAATCTAGTAAAATCAAATTGCATAAAATGGAATGTACTTAAAAAGTAAAATGAAATAAACTTTAGACCCTCCTAAAGTTGAAGTTGGTATTGCTATGATAATAATATTATGTCTCCTCTAAGTACGTCTACAACCTTCAATGAAGTCTGATAAAAAGATACGTTTTTAATAACCTCGTTAGATGATTTGAAGGATGGTTGCTATTTTTTTTTTTTTTATAACAATTGTTACTACTTATTTATCCTTGCAGTTACCCAGTCGAAATTAGAAGCGTAGGTATCTACATACATTATCAAGGTAAAGATACAAAAAAAATAAATTATAAAATATAAGAAAATGAATGACTATTAGAATCAGAACTGAAACCAAAGCTTTTAGTAGATTATGGCTTCTGTTGGCGAGTAGGTAATCTCAATAATCCTAAACATTCATAATTTTCAACATTTGTATCTAAATATTAAGAATTAAGCATCCAATTTTGATGATGTATTGAAATTAAGTTATTAGTGTTATAACTTAATTATGGTTTCAAGTACCTAGGCATGCACGTAGCCAAGGTATACCTAGGTTTATTTCTTAGGTAAGTTGGTACTTGCATGATTAACAGAATTTCATTATTATACTTATTTAACTACCTATGTTTAGAATTATTTGTAACCATAAGTAGTATATATAAGATTGTATTCTTTGTACCTACCTTTAATACAATCAACCTATTTTTAACTTTTAGGTTTGTTGATGCATAGGGTAGGTACCTTCCCACCTACATTGGTGGTACTCTTAATCATTAGGTATAAAATGTGAAGTAGGTCGTATATTATTGATATTATGTACCTACATTTAAAAAGTTATGTACATTATATTGTAAAATCCTGGGATAAAGATATTATTAAGTTTTATTCCTCCGGATTTAAAAACCAAGAAGATTATCCAAAGAATTTTATACATAATTTTATGAACTATCAACACTGATCATCACCTTCATGATACTCAAAACATTCAGTCAATTGACTTCACCGCAGTTAATTTTCACATTAGAAAATTAAATATTATTAATGGCTACTCATCAATCTATGGTACATAGATCGAGCATAACAACGCCAAACTGTAAACGCCAGTTCATCCTAAATCTATGGGTACGTATATTATATCACATGCATCTGTTTTGCTGTTCAAAGGTTGTATAATTTTGCACAAACTAATACTTCACATTGGCAGATTTGCGGAATTATGTCTGCAGAAGCTAAAATAGTAATACATATGAATGTTTTCGTCTTCGTTCACCAACCGATGTAAAATAACGTTTTACGTACGTTGTCTAAAAAGACTTTAACCTGCTTGTCAATAATTCGTCGATTTTGGACCGAACTATTGGTTGCTGTCAAAGTGTCATGAATACGTCATAGCAAATCAATTGTATTGTTTATCAGAAAATAAACAAATCTTGTAAACAAATCTTCTTAGGTTAAAAACCTATGAATGCATTATGATAATAAACGAAATAGAGTGCAATTATGACAACTCACTGCAAGTTAACTGCAATCCTCTTGTCCATGGACAATAGCAATTTGCCATTTGCAAATATGCATATCAAGAGCTGCGTTGGTTATCAATATTCACCGTGTTTCTATGTGCTCGTTATTCCATAAAAACTCAAAGCTGAATGTTGTAAGAATGAAAGAATTGTGAATCTCAATAAATAAAGAAAAAGAACCATCCCATTGTTACTTAACTTTTCCAGTTTCCTTTTGTTAATATTTAATAATTAACACCTTCCTATCTGTGCGCATATAGACGACAATAATAGGTTGAAAGGCCAATCTTATTAGGTTTAGTTATATGTATTTATACCTCAGGTAAGTAGCTTATGGTAAATTACTGTTAAATTTAGACCTTTAGCAACAAGGCTTGTAGGTAACATCTATGTGCTTCATAACCTTATAACTATAACAACACAAGAGAAACGTGAGGTTCTTCCATAAGCAAATTGAAATCCTGACCAGCAAACAGGTCGGTTTCCTGTTGAGTACTTATTTTGATTACAATTTGTGAGATGCAATAACTGGAAATCAGTTATATAGGGTTAGAAGTCGGTTGTCCTGTTAGCTTTACTCCATCCAATGTCATATCACAGTACTTCCCCCACCACGTTCAAAGGCATTCATAATTAAAATCTGTAACTCTGTACTTTCTTCCGACCGAAGAGATTAATTATGTGGCTAGCGATAAAAACCTCAACTTTAGTTGGGCTTATGTATAGTGTCTCACAGAAAACACATTACATGCTGCACAAACATTACATCCCAGCTAAGTATAAAATAAGTTTAGTATAGGACTATACATTATAGTTAACAAATAATTAACTATGTTGCAGAGATATCTTTCAATAAGTACATGAGTTTCATGAAGAGTTGTCTGATTAGTTTCTCCACACAGATATGGCTAACTTTAAATAGTACAGTTACCTTTAGGTAAATTGGTGTTTCAGGAAACTAGAATGCTTGGTATGGTATTCATGTGAGAAATTAAATGTCCACTTCATGCATGGTGTGAGTAGGTATCTATCAGCAAAAGATTTTCAGGCAGCACTGATACTGTTGCAAGATTTTGTTGCAATATGTAGGTATACATGATCTAAATATGGCACAGTGGGCAATATTGTTAGTTAAATAACATACTGAAAACACTTGTAGTTCCATAGATACCATGATATATATCAACACTTTTAATATTAGACATTAGTGATAAAGATAACAATGTCTTAATTCCACTCCAACACAGAACTTTCATGTAAGTTACCTTAACATTATTCTGAGTCGGTGACACTCTTTAAGTTGTGTGTGCATGTATTACGGGGACATTAAATATTATGTTTACCATGAATAGAAGTCAGTAGGTGACTGGTTTGTGTTGTCTGTCAGCTGCCTTTACAAATGTGTCCTTTGAAGATACATAAATATACTTTGGTAACTTTGGAAGATCGGTAATTAGGATGAACCCAATGGTGTTCAGAACACAGACACAAACCTCTTGTAATGACTCTTCAAAAATGTGTTACCACGAACTATGATAATTCCCAGTGGTGCCTATTTTATGTGTCGGGAATCTAACCATCATGACCCAACGGTTCTACCGGTGCCCATGACGCGAAAAGACCAGCACACATAGGCAGACCACAAGCTCTTTGTAACAACTCTTGCAAAGAGTGTTACCACGAGCTATGCTAGTTCACAGTGGTGCCTTTTTTATGTGTCGGGAATCTAACCATCATGACCCACCGGTTCTACCGGTGCCCATGACGCGAAAAGACCAGCACACATAGGCAGACCACGAGCCCTCAGTGGTACCTATTTTCTGTGTCGGGAATGTAACCACTAGGACCCAACGGGTAAAAAAACCCGTTGCCCCTGGCGCGGAACAGCCTATCACACATATAGGTAGTGCAAAAGTGCACACGTCCACGGGCTTTTCCACGTTCTGTTACGCTCTTCGACGCTCGTCGCTTGAAGCTCTGTAGGTCTTGCGGGGATCCATGGTCTTCTCTCTTTATTGGAAAACATTGATGATAGGTAGTACTTAACCTAAAAGCTAAAACATAAGAAAAAAATACGGCGTTGCGTTGTTGCAACATAAAACATACACATAATATGTGTTTATTATACTTCTATTGGACTCTGTTTTGGTTTTTAACAACTGAAAACCACTAAAATATAGTTTTTTAAGAAAATTAGTTTTAAGGGCGGCATGACGCCTGTGACATAAGAAACGAATGACAGACATGGACAAGGAGCGGTAATCAGTAAGTGTAAGCTCAGAATACGATTTCTTTTTTAATTTTACTGAGTTAAACTTATGTGACGCCTGAGTGACTAGGAGGCCTACTACAAGTAAGAAATAAATTAATTCATTAATTTATAGGTACTTTTCTATTATTGAGGGCGAGGCGATCGGGAAGAATAATTACATACTTATTAGTTGCGCATACGCGGTTGGCCTGTCATAACACAGCACCAAAGCCATTTTAGTCCTGTTGATCTTTCGCTATTGCTTTCTAACTTTGTCTTTGGGTCATTGCACCATCGATTTTTTATTTTGTGAAATACTAGCTTCCGCCCGCCGCTTCACCCGAGAAATTGATCTCATTAATCTTGTTTCTCCATACAAACTTTGGAACCCCGTTTCACCCCCTTAAAGGGTGAATTTTAAAAAAATCGTTTCTTAGTGCACCCCTAGACCCCATAAGGAATGTGCCAAATTTAGAGTCTCCAGACCCAGTGGTTTGGGCTCTGCATTGATATGTCAGTCAGCCAGTCAGTCAGTTTCTTCTTTTATATTTAAGAGAAGATTAAAATTTCAACAACAATCGATACCTATACCTACGTTTGGCTGGAGCAGGCAGCTAATTAAAAATAAAGAAGCTGCTACACACTTACTTAACTTAACAAGCTACTTAGTCATCACTTGAGGAAGATGGATATACGTTAAGTAATCTGAGGATTAACTTAAGCCGATCAACTTGGACCCCTGTTTCTTGTTATCTTGCTTAATTTTGTTTGGCTTATACCAAAACCTTTTTACTACATTATATTGTATAGTCTGTGGTATACTGCGAAATAAAGAAAAAAAATTAAATGTAAATCTCTGAATAATCTGATAATCGCTGCGGTAAGCGAGTTGGCGGCAAACCGCCGGGATGATTTTGCTTTGAGAATTAGAAGGTGGAAGCTCAGAGAATATATGCCTGACTCACCGGGAAAGGGTAGATAGGTAGATAATGTGAAGAACTCACGTATTTGCTCGGCTTCGAAGGCGTGACCCGCCGAAGTTGTATGTCTTCGGTGCACCGTCCACGTGCTTGATTTCTTGTTTGTTAAATAGCACTAATTCACATGAATGGAAACACTTGAGGGTCGCCATGAGTTCAAAGAAGGAATTTAAGGAAAGGGAGGGAAAATAAGAAAGGCAAGCCAGAACACGAGTTCTCGAGTGCAGAACACGTCTTGGCAAACTTAGTGTAGGACGCCTTGCAGCTAGGTGGAGTGAAGATCTTTGAAAGATAGCCGGCAGTAGCTGAATGCGACAAGCTGAAGACAGGGTGAAATGGTGCTTATTGGGAGAGGCCTATGTCATGCAGTGGACTGCTATTATAGGCCGATGATGATGATGATGATGACAAATAAAATTAAATGAAGTGGTCTGACAGATAAATTACATGTATTTAACCTTTTAGTTAATTGGAACGAAGTTCCTTATCGCGCGTTGTGAAAGGGGGCTAGACGGAAAAAATTCTTACGAAAAGTTGTCACGACACTTTTTGCTATAGTAAGCTATTGTAAGCTGTGCGGCGTGCGCACGTTTCTCTGTCTGTCTGTCTGTCTCTCTCTCTCTCTCTCTCTAGAGATAGAAAAAAAAATATTATTAACTTAAAAAATATAATATTACAATTCCTTCACTAATTAATCGAAAGGAACTTCGTTCCATCCGGGTGTCCCTTGACACCTCTCGAGTTTTTTTTTACTTGCAGATAGGTAGGTTATCTCAAAACAAGTTAAACGTACACGTCCTAATATATTTGTCGCAGGAGCTAGGTCAGTATCATAATTGAGTTCAGACGTAATAGTTCCAGCAAAATTTCAATAATTACAGACACACTAAAACTGCTTTATCCATAAAACAAAGAAGCTAACAGAAATAAGGTATTCGCAAACCAAGTGGAACGGACACGTCCACTCGGTGCGAGATCTAGATGAAGAGTGACTCGCTTCAACAGCCGCATCCCAGCGTGATTTGCAGCAACGTCAGCAATTGCCCATTTTAAAATCACTGTACATGTTCTCCGACATATTTATTAGAGAAACTATTTTATTTCATACAGAAATATGTTTGCAACAATATTCAAACCACTTAATTCTATAAACCAACAGGATAATAATACATTCTAGTTGCTGTATGCAAATAATGTAATAAGATAAGATAAGATAAGATAAGATAGTCTTTATTTGTTTAAACATGGTGTACATACAATGGCATGCAAGATATTTGTTAAAAAAGTAAGTTCAGACATGTTTTGTCACTTGTTTCGGACATACAAATATTAACAATAGATCGAAATAACACATTCAAAATTTATAAACAAATTAAATAAGTAGGTTCATAGAAATAACAAATAAGTTAAGCTGAAGTATTAGCTGTTGGTATAAATCATGATAAAATAATAACAAAATGTGAACAATTAATAAATAAACCATTATCAATATTAAAATTATTATAGATAATTAATTCATAAGCAAGCAACATTTTAACAATAACAATAGATGTCAATTCAATTATCATTCAAAATTATCATTCAAAAATTCTGCTATGTCATAGTATGCTTTTTCTTTCAGAAGAATTCTCAATTTCCTTTTAATATCAGAGGCATTCAGCAGTTTCCACGATTTGGGTAATTTATTAAAAATAGTTGGAGCCATGCAGAAAAAACTTTTTTGCATTAGAGCTGTTTTTGAGCTATGAAGGCAAAGTTTCAAGTTATCTCGTCTATTTCTAGGTGCAACATCTGACAAACGCGGAAATAAATCAGTGTTATATTTTATGAACATAATAGTTTCCAATATGTACAGCGAAGGTAATGTCAAAATTTTATGTCTTTTAAAATAAGTCTTACAGCTATCTGTCTGCTTAAGCCTAAACATCAGTCTTAGGCATCTTTTTTGAGCCCGGAATGCTGTTTCATTGTTAGTACTATTACCCCAGAATATTATCCCATATCTAAGCTTCGATTCGATTAACCCATAGTAGGCTGTAAGTAAAGCATCTGTATTGGTAATTGCTGCGAGTTTTTTCAATGCATATGCTGAGCTACTTATCTTTTTACAAAGGTCTTGTATGTGGGGTTTCCAGTTCAATTTATTATCAATAATTATTCCAAGAAATTTGGTTGTCTCAACTTCATCAATAAATGTATTATTAAATTGAACGCTAATATTTCCATTTGTAGGTTTTCGTTGATTGAAGTGCATTATGTGAGTCTTCTTTAGATTAATTTTTAAATTATTGTCACTTAACCAGTTTATTATTAATATAAGAGCTTTATTTATTTCATATTCATATTTATTTTTATCTGTACAAGCTATGGTTACAGTGCTATCGTCTGCGAAAAGTGTGATTGGTTGTGTAGTTACTTTAGGCAAGTCATTTATATATAGCAAGAACAAGAGGGGCCCTAATACACTCCCTTGAGGCACTCCATAAACGATAGTGCGTTCTTTAGATCTAAAGGTCTCCTCCTGTTTCGATGTTCTATTAATGTTTTTTATTTCTGTAATTTGTGTCCGTTTCTGAAGATAGGATTTAATAAGTTCAATGACGTTACCCCTAATTCCATACGCTAAAAGTTTATCTATCAGTGTATCATGATGTACGCAATCGAAAGCTTGCGTCATGTCACAGAATATTGAACAGACTGGATTTCTTTTATCAACGTTAACCATTACAGTGTGCAGAAACTCATATATCGCTAGGTTTATACTCTTATTTTTACGGAACCCCTTTTGTTCATCTGCTAGGACATTGTTTTTTTCTAAATAGTTGTTCATCTCAGAATAAATATATTTTTCAAATATTTTTGATATAATTGGGACGAGAGCAATCGGTCTGTAATTTACCATAACTTCATGATTATCTTTCTTATAAATTGGTTTAACGATGGTTTTCTTCAATGCCTCCGGGAATATACCTTTACTAATACTAAGATTTAAAATGTGGCATAGAGGAACTGCTATTTGAGGTGCAACCTGTTTTAAGACTTTAGTAGCAACGCCGTCGTAGCCTACACTGCTTGTATTTTTAAGTTTCAATATGATATTTACTATATCATGTGGTATCGCTGGGGCTATAAACATGGAGTGTGCTCTGTGTAGAATATTATTATTTAAGTTACGCTTAGTGTTAGTTTTTTCGCTTATTGTAGATTGAACTTTGTCTATAAAGTAGTCATTAAATGAATCAGCTATTTCTTTTGGGTGTGTGATAGTTTTGTTGTCATTTTGGATACAAGAAATCGATTGATTTGGCACATTTAGTTTAGTTTTATTAATAATCTTCCAGGTTGTTTTAGATTTATTGGATGAGTTTTTTATACTGTAGTCATTTTGAGCTTTTTGTGTTAAGTTAATTATTCTTTTAAGTACTTTAGAGTAGTTTTTAAATTTGTCTTTATTCGTTTGAGTTTTATGCAATCTATACTGCCATAGGAGTTTTCTTTTGTTCCTATTACAGGTTTTAATCCCGCGTGATATCCAAGTTGGTTTATTAACTACATTTACTGTCTTTATTATATTAGGGAAGCAAAGTTTATATAGTAATTGAAATGTGTCCATAAATGAATTGTATGCTTTATTAGGATCTTCGATTTCGTATATCTCCGAAAATGACAAACTTTGCAAATGGGACTTAAATTTTAGTATATTTTCTTCACTATAATCTCGATCTAATTTTCGCCAGTATTTATTGTTGAGCATTTTTTTCACCGGACATTTTAGTAACTGTGCTGTGTGATCGGACAGTGCAAAATCCAATATTTGTGTTCTGCAAGACTTATCAAAATTATGTGCGAAGTTATCTAGGCATGTCTGACTCGCAGCTCTTGTAGGTTGTCTTAGGGCTAGCTTGAAACCGAAGTTTAAAAAAATGCACTCAAAATCCTGCGATAATTTGTTTAACTTTAAAATGTCTATGTTGTAGTCGCCAGCTATAACTATATTTTTACATTTTTGTTTTAGTAAATACTTCAAAAGTCGCTCAAGGCATTCATAAAACTCATTTACATTCTTTGGATTAGGAACTCTATAGATACAAACAAAAATTATGTTATACTCAGTCAACTTAATCGCACAGCATTCAAAATCACTTTGTGAAGACATTTTAGCTACATGTGTCAATTCCTTCCATTGGATACCATTTTTTACGAGGATACATGCACCTCCTCTCTTACACTCATGTCTGCTATAACATGCAGCAAGACTATAGTTAGGTATGTGTAATTGGGTCTCGTAGCCTGCCATCATAAAGTGTTCCGAGATGCCGATCACATCCACATCAGTGCCCAAGTCCGAAAGCTCATTTAAACAAACAGAGAGTGCATCAGATTTGTTTATAAGACCAGCAATATTCTGGTGTAGTATGCATAAGTATTTAGTCAAGAAAAAGATTGTCAGTATTACTATTATTAGTGTCAAAGTTATATATGAAGTCAGTTTCGTTATTTGTACCGTTGTAATTCTGTATGTCAATAATTAAATCAAGTAGATCCTTAAAGATTACATGCAGTCCCCGGTTATTTATTGAGCCAGTTTTTAAATTAAACATTTCGGAGTCCCAGGACAAATTTAAATTACTGTCTAAAAGATGTGAGTAGTTGTGGGTCATTACATCTAAATATAAAAGATTACTAAAAGTCTCTAATCTACTATTAAATAAATTATCGTGATTGCTAACTTTATACGTTGGTAAACAAATAATCAAATTCGTATGAGTTATACTACTCAGGATTTTTCTTATATGCAATATAATTTCATAGTAATTGCTAGTAGCTTTAAAGTCCTGGTCACCTATTAAAATAACACAATAGTCATTCATTGTATAATTTAAAAGTTTATCTTTTATACCCTTGAGTAGATGTTCCGTTTTCCCGTTGTTAAATATGTAGTGACAATATTCAAAGTTGTTTGTAAAAGTGTTTTGAAGAATAGTTAGTATTTTGTTCTTATTGTTAGTGCTCAATATACAGAGTTTATTTTTTCCACTAATGCAGTTGGGCCTATTAGTTTTATTCTTGCTTGAGTCTTTGTTACGGCTGCTAATACTTTTGGAACACGGTTTCAGCGTCGATTTTTCAGTGGAAAAAGTAGTGGGTTGTTGAGGTGGTGTTGGTATGCTATTGTTGAGTCTTTCTTGAGTCGGTGGTACAGATAGAGACGTAATTTGGTGATTTGTTATGGTAGAAGTTGTGTTTGTCACATTTTGCTTCTTCTTATGACATTTCCGCATTGATGATGGAGGGGTAGAAAACGTGTCACCATAGCCAACCGTTTTATACATTTCAATTATTTTATAACATTTTTCCAATTCCAATTTTAAATTTGTATTTTCTGCATTCAAATTGTCAATTTCATTATTAGCAATCAACAATTCTTCTTCTATAGTCATTAGCTTACATTGCAGTTCGCCTAAGTTTGGACTCTCGGATGGATCAGGTAAGCTTTGAGAAGAAGTTTCAAAAAGGGATCTGTCTATAGATTGGTCTGCAGCAAGCATAATCGAGATGTTTGAAGCCGAGTTAATTCTACGTATATTTCTTAAAGTCACATTGCTAGTCTCCATTATTGCTCAAATGTTCATTAAAATAACTAAAATAATCAAAAAGTTAATTTTTAATCTCCAAAAAGAGACGTCGGTGGTGGGATTCGATCCCGGTATCGTCGAGCGTTAGCAACGTCAGTCGAACGCAGTAGCAACGAACTGCACTTGTACGATAGCTTAGAGCGAATTTAACTATTATAATCTTGCAAGTGAGGTTTTTCAAAAATTTTAAACAGTCGTTACTTGTGACTCATGTTTACGATTCACAACTGTCAATAATTTTAATAGATTCTTAAAATATCACAGTTAGTTGTTGATTATGAGTAATTTTAAGGTTTCTTTTTGCAAATAACTTCACTTTTTGTTTACCACTAGTGTTTGTACGCTAGTACACTTAAGAAGTGTCTGTAAGAACTATTTATTCACACTTCACTTTTGTGTTTTATTTAACTGTTCTGGAGATATATACGCGTGGAAAACGATAGAATAGTTTCACTGGGTCCTTAATGTCACAATTAATTCACTTTTATAGCTTAGTATTTGTTTTTATTATTTTTAAACAATTAGTTAACACGGAGTCGATGTTTACATGACGGCAGCGCCATCTACCTAATACTAAGTTTATTTTGTGTTGAGTGGCCAAATTCTGCATCCGCTTTGAGATGTTATTTATTACTGCACCAAAACTCGTTAAAGACACCACACAATGTACAAATAATGCAAAAACGTTTAAATTTTTAACTTTAAGAACGAAATTTTGGTTTTGAATAATAACCTAAAATTAAGTAACGAAATTCTTGACTCATTTTGGATCGCTAATCAAGATTTCTAAAATAGTGAGTAGATAGGGATTAGTTTTCCTATGGAATTGTTCTTTTTTTTGAGTTTTGATTAAATTTTATTTAACTTTTACTAGATAACTAAAATATAATCGTATTTTTTTATAAAAAAGAAACAAATTATGCAAATCTCAAAATGTCGTAGCTCATAATATGAACTCGAAAACGTGTCTTGGTGAATGACAGCCAATGGCAATGTTGGCAACGTTGTGAATGATTGCCAATGGTGCGGCAACACAGGCTACGGGAGGGTTTTGTGCACGAAGTATGTAATTTTCTGCGAATCTTCACTGATATTGAGCAGCGGCGATGAAGCAATTCGCACACAAATGTGTGGTCACGACCGGGGTCGAACCCGTGACCCATACTCATAATTCAATGCCGATACCGTTGCCCCACCGCTATTAATCCGTGTTTAATTCATTTCTTTTGCTTTTCTATCTTATGGTTCCATTAAAGGATCTTCAGTTTCTAGATCCTTCTATTTAATAATTACCAGAGAACGTTAAATAACGAAAATTAGGTTATCCTTGTTAAGATTATTTCTCTTAAAGTATCATATTACTTATCTCAAAGTTCTTAAACAAATTATTTTCAGAAGTAATTAAAGACCTAATGAAGCTTAATTTTATCTGCTACTTTACAAGAGTTATTATAACTGGGAAGTTGGAAATCTTATTGTATAATAATTTGATCTCGCTTTCGAGTCTTTGAGTTTTCAGTTAAACATTAGTAGTTATTAATTTTAGGTTATTACCATTACCTAGTATTATAGCTATCTCATAACATAAAAGATTGAATACGTGCTTAATTTTTGTAATAGTTGCTTATATTTTGCCTTTTTCCCATTTCTATTGAGGTAGGCTCCCAGTCTAACCTGATGCGGCTAGCTACCAGAATTATACGAGCGACTGTCATCAGACCTCAAAACCCGTAGGGAACCAGTAGCCGAGATGGTTAGACCAGGTGTCAGATTATATTGGCTACTGACTAAATGTAACGCTTGTCATAGATGTGTTAAATTGATATTTAATACTTCCCGGTCGGTCCCGGTTGATACCGGGACCGACGGCTTAACGTGCTCTCCGAGGCACGGAGGGTAGTCCCTCAACCAACCAAACACTGAAACAATTTGTTGTTGTTACACAAATATTGTCCGGGGCTGGAATCGAACCCGCGACCTCCCCGGCACAGTATAGCCCAATCGGACGGCTTACACCGCTCTACTACTGAGGTCGTCTAATAAATGCTTATATTTAAGTAACTAAAATTAATACCTCACTTATACTAATGATTTCGACGGGCCGGTAGCGTGGTCGGTAAGATACTTGCTTTTCACGTGGGTTTGATTCCCACCCGAGACAAACACTAGTGATGAACATTTGTGTTTGTGTCGAGTCTGGGTGTAAATGTCTATTATAAGTATATATTTACAAAAGAAAAGTATTATATGTAGTATATTACCAGTTATCTGGTTTCCATTGTACAAGCTCTGCTTAGTTTGGAATCAGAGGACCGTGTGTGTTAATGTCCCACTATATAAAAAAAATGTGACTGAGATTGCTGCGGGAAGCCACGACGACGCGACGTGGTGTGCCGTGGCACAGCGCGCCTTACAGCCTCCTTCGAGCTGCTGAAGCAAACCGTGTCGCGCCGTGTTGCGACGTCAGTTAGCGCCGGCTTTAATGCTTGGGCGTAAATCTCTTACAACTTATTTCCAAGCAGGTGTCTCAAACACACCACGCACTTTTTACAAAATGTTTCAATTTTAAATCGATTTAGATTGCGACCTTAATAATCAAATCAATGTTTAACTCAAACTAATTCTATAATAAATTACGTAGTTAAATTACAAAATCGGCTGTAACTGCTTGAATTTGAAGCTAAATACTTGCGCATAATGGCGGGTCTAATGACGTCATTAAATAAGGTAAAACTATAATTTATAACTGTAAGCCCGGAAATAAAGACCGCGGCTATTTCTCATTGGTTTTAAGTACTTTAGTGCATTGTTTCAAGGTTCATTTTACAGTAAAATATGTAATTATTTTCATTCCTTGTTCTTATACGTCTTCGGCTTATACTAGCTAAAATAGATTTATAATTCGTTTGTCTTTGTCTATCATTTTGATATTTATCATAGTAAGAAAGAGACAAAGTCCATTTTAACTATATAGGTATAAAAGATTTTTATTGATAAAGGCTATAGCCCACTTACACTCTACTATCTGCTCGCAGTCCACTCAGTGACGACTAACAGGCACCCAGCTGTCCACGCGCTGTCTGCTTTCCACACTAGACACAGTTTCCATTGAAGCAACAAGAATATTTGGCTATGTCCCAATCGAGCAGTCAGCGCTTGGATGCCGCACAGAAGGTGTTAGCCATCCGATTTGGCTATACCAGGGAGGTTACGGCTTCGATTCCCCGGACAATGTCTGAGTGCCAACTAAGATTTGTTTCGGTGTCGGTTGGATGAAGGACTACCCTCCGTGCCTCGGAGAGCACGTTAAGCCGTCGTTCCAGTTATCATTTAAAACACCAACAATAATCGTTAGACTTAGTCAGAAGCCTAATATAATCTGACATCTGGTCTAACCATCTCGGCTACTGGTTCCCCACGGGTTTGGAGGTCTGATGGCAGTCGTTCGTTTAATTCTGATAGCTAGCTACATCAGGTAAGCCTGGGAGGCGACCGCAACAGAAATGGGAAATAGCAAAGGAAATGATCATGATGTAGATTGATAAATAATATTTAAGTATAAAATATGTAATTTTTGGGATAACATTAGACAACTTTAAAACTGATCTTATGCGAATTAAACTTGACCTGCGCTTGACTACAACTTACCTGATGTTATGCAATGATATAGTCTACGATGGGACGCGCTTGCCCACTATGCCGATTCATTCGTGGTTACGAATGAATTTTGGTGAGAAGGTTGCAGTGGAATGAGCGTCTATATGGTTAGAAACCTTAAAGGAGCAACAATTTCGACCCACCTTCTTCAATGGTGTCACCAGACACGGCAAGCCCGCTTGGCGGTGCGGCTTTGTCTGGTGGGTGGTCACTAACCACGGCCGTAGCCTACCACCTGTTAATTACAAGTAAATTTAATTATCAGTTGATTGTCACCTGATTTGCACCACCCGGGTGCCACGTGTGGGGATTCAGATAAAAGGTGCACTCCCACGGACGAAGGTGACTCAGTCCCCAAAAGGTGGTAACACTTACAGAGTGTCTGTCTGTCACCTGAATAGATTGAGTTGAAATTTTGTATATTTATGTTAGTTGGTGACCCGAAGACTGACATGAAAGACAATCTATAAGATTGCTGTTAATGGACAAGCCTGTTGAATGACTTATTTATGTATTTACGCTTCAAATAAAATTAGAGTCATTTAAGATTCTAATTATTTCATTTAGAACTTATGATAATACTTTATGATTCCCTTTTGGTTACAACTCCGACGAAATTGTCCAAGAAAAAGTTAAAATGTTATTCCCATTCGATTTCGATTCTTTGTCGAATTTAAATGAAGTCATTAGAGCTATCGAGAATTTCGCGTTTTGCGTCACTGTTTTTAACCGGCATAAAAAGGAAGCGGTTGTTAACTTGAATGTTTCTGTTTTTTGTTCTGATTGCCTCGGTTTTATAATGCCATTAGCTCCTAAGTCGTGGGTTCAAATTCCGCGTCGCGTCGGACTTAACATTGTTGAGACTTTTAAAATTTCTCAGCGCTTGTCTGGAGTGAAAAAGCCGTTGGACCTGCGTCCAATCTTTTACCGGTCACGTCAATTAGTTTGTATACTTGTATTTATTTGTAACACATTGCGTACAGTGTTGATATGTATGTATATTGTATATGTATATACCGCCGCGCGCGGCTGTGTCAAGACCCTCAACTCAGTAATAAACTAGTGTTCTTCCTAAACGGTTGTTTTACTGAGCTCCACTTCACTTCACTGGCGACGAGGATCGACATACCCACTTTTAAAAAAAAAAAACGAAATGAACGCTTATTTTGGAAATTTATCTGTTTTCGACCACAAAACAAGCGAATGGTTAATTTACAAGGGTAAATTGACGCAGTTCCTGGCGATAAACGATGTGGATGAGCAGAAGAAAAGTGGTATCCTGTTAACCCATCTTACGGACGAGTCATACCGGTTGCTGCTTAACCTGGCATTTCCGAAGGAGCTGGACTCGTTGAGCTACCGAGACCTAGTAGGATTACTCGATAACCACTTCAAGCCCAAACAGACGTGGATAAGGCGAAGTTTTATGGTGCTAGCAGGGATTCAGGTGAATCAGTAGGAGATTGGGCGGCGCGACTAAGAGGATTAGCGACGTACTGCGACTTCGGCACCGCCCTAGAAACGAACTTGCGCGATCGTTTTGTCCTCGGCCTGAATGCTGGTCCAGAGCGGGACAGGTTGTTTGAGCAGAGTCCATCTTCGCTCACGATGGCGCGGGCAATCGAAATGGCGGAGCAGGCGGCGTGTGCCAAAGAAGCCAAAGCCATGTTTGGAACCAGTACGGAGCAGTCGCCGATGAAGGACGAACCGGTGTTTCGTGCGAAATTCCAGGGGCACGCTCAGCGAGAACGTGGTACAAGTCATGGTAACGGTATGGCGCAGCGCGATATTGGCGATCGCTGTTCGGTTTGCGGCTTAAAAAATCACGAAAGCGATAAGTGTCGTTTTAAACGTTACAATTGCCAAAAATGCGGAAAAAAAGGGCATTTAAAAAAAATGTGCGGTGTTTCAAAAGGACTATCGGGGGTTTACCATGTTGACACTAATGAAAGCGGTGATAACCAGGCTCAGGACACGGTTTGCGAGGAATGCAACAATTTTAATATAAGGTATGTGACTAATAAGCCTATAGAAATAGAATTAAAATTAGGTGATCAATCTGTTGTTATGGAACTTGACTCAGGATCTGGTAGCAGTGTAATTTCAGATAAATTATATTATAAAAAGTTTTCGAATCATTGTTTACAAAATTGCAACGTTAAAATGTGTTTATACAATGGACATAAAATTTCTCCTTTAGGGTTTTTCAATATTGATGCAAAATATAATAATATGCAACGAAATTTAAAAGTTTTTGTAGTACAAAATGGAGGGCCACCCATATTAGGTAGGGATTTTATGTCTACATTTAATTTATTTATTACAACTGACATTCATTCCATAGCTCGTTGCGACAATAATGTAAACGATATATTGGCTAAGTTTCCAGACCTGTGGCGAGAAGAATTGGGGTCATTCAATAAATTTAAAGTCACGTTACAGCTAAAAGAATCAGCCGTACCTAAGTTTTTTAAGCCACGTACTATGCCTTTTGCATTGAGGCATAAAGTTGAACAAGAATTAGACAGACTAGTTAAATTAGGTATTTTAGTGTCGGTAAATCATTCAAATTATGCAACACCGATAGTGCCGGTTTTGAAGGAAAATGGAAAAGTCAGAATTGCAGGCGATTATTCGATTACCTTAAATAGAGACCTTATTGTTGAGAAATACCCTCTACCTAGAATTGAAGAAGTTTTTGCTAAGATTGGTGGGGGTGAATTGTACAGCAAACTAGATTTAAAAAACGCCTACAATCAATTCATTCTAGATGATTCGTCACAAGAACTTACGACAATAAATACGCACAAAGGTTTATTTAAATATACGCGGTTAGTTTATGGCTTAGCAAACGCTCCAGCTATTTTTCAAAAATCTATGGAGGTTCTGTTAGCCGGAATAGACGGTGTTAGTGTGTGGTTGGACGATATCTGTATAGCGGGAAGTAGTAATAAAATCCACGTAGAAAGACTAACGGAAGTCTTACGCAGGTTAAATGACGCCGGTTTGCGCCTAGAAAAAGAAAAGTGCGAATTATTTAAACGAAGCGTGTGTTATTTAGGATACGTTATCAGTAAGACCGGGCTGTCGACCAGTCCAGACAAGGTTAAAGCCATATTAAATGCACCAAAACCCACGAATGTTACAGAAGTAAAAAGATTTTTAGGTATTGTTAACTTTTATAGAAGTTTTATACCAAACGCAGCATGTATATTAAGTCCTCTCCACGAATTATTGCGTAAGGACGCGCCGTGGCAATGGGGAAATAGACACCAGGAGGCTATAACCGCAGTGCGTCGTGAGCTGGCATCGGAGCGCGTCCTAGCGCACTTCGAACCTTCGGCGCAGCTCGTACTGTCCGTGGATGCAGGCCCGGCCGGCCTCGGCGCCGTGCTAGCGCAGCGCGGCGAAGGCGATGCGCGCGAGCGGCCACTCGCATACGCATCTCGTTCGCTTACCGCCAGCGAGCGGAACTATAGCCAAGTACAGAAAGAGGCTACTGCTATAATATTTGGTGTGAAAAAGTTCCATCAGTATTTATATGGTCGTAGTGATCCATTTATTTTAAAGACCGATCACAGACCTTTAGTTTCTATTTTCAATAACAAAACAGGTATTCCGGTAACGACGGCGTTAAGGTTACAAAGATACGCTATTATATTATCTGCATATAATTATGTGGTGCAGTACGTATCCGGGGATAATAATTCGGTTGCTGATTATTTTTCACGCGCGCCATTAAAGACTACCACCGAGTCAGCTGATGAGACCGACGACGTAGTAGATACGTATTTCGCGCTAATGTTTATGAACGAAGCGTCGCCCGCTACTACGGTACAACAGATAACGCATGCGACGGAGCGCGATCCGATAATTCAAACAGTTGTCAAGTACATGGTACGGGGCTGGCCGCGTAAAATAACCTGCAAATCTATTTTACCTAATTTTAATTGTAAGTTAGACCTTCAATATGAGAAGGGCTGTCTTTTTAGGGGGCATAAAATAGTTATTCCCTCAATATTAAGAAAAAAAATGCTACATGAATTGCATGACACCCATTTAGGCATTATAAAAACTAAGAACAACGCTCGTAGTAGAATGTGGTGGCCGGGCATCGACGGAGATATCGAGCGGTGGATCGGGTCTTGCGCCACATGCGTGAGCGTGCGCGCTGCACCGCCGCGCGACCCGCCTGCGCCGTGGCCCGCGTCCAGCGCGCCCTGGCAGCGCGTTCATATAGACTACTTGTCGATAGGTCAGAGGGTATATCTCGTAGTGGTAGATGCCTTCAGCAAGTGGATAGAATGCCTTTACATGCATAACGGTACATCAACTAGGGCTTTAATTTTGAAACTAAAGGAAATATTTTCAACGTTCGGCATTCCAAATGTGTTGATATCTGATAATGATGTCAAAATTAATTCGACCGAATTCAAAACATTCTGTTTATCTAACGGCATTAAATACATGACATCCCCAATTTATCATCATGTAAAAAAATGTTAAAATGTATATTAAAAGAAAACTGCCCATTGTATAAAATGAATGAACTGTTACTTGGCTACTTATTTAATTATAGAAATAGTGAGCATTGTACCACAGGTGAGACGCCTGCTAAGTTAATGCTCGGTAGGAACTTGCGTTCTCGTCTTGATTTAATTAAACCACCGACTGAAGATTACACTGTTCCACCTTCAGTTCCAGTAAAAAGACAGTTCGCGGTTGGCGATGTAGTTTGGGCTCGTTGGTACAGCTCACGAAAAGAAACTTGGCAGTTAGGTATAATTAGAGAGAAAATAGGTAATAAAATGTATAAAATTTTTATTAAAGAATTTGATACTTGTTGCATAAGACATGTTGATCAAATAATGAAATATACTGGCAATAATATTGTTGAACCTCTGTCTACAAAAACATATGATTATATGCCTCATCAGTTACAGTCTTCTAGTAACTCTATAATGTGTGACTCATTTGGTCAGCCGGAAATTGATCAACCTATGACGACTGAAACTGATAACCCAGCCACGACATCTGAAGCGACATGTGCCGCTGAGGATGGAGAGGAATGGGGCGACTGTGAGGCTGGCGAGAGTGATGAGAGGGTCGCAGTGAGTGATGACACGACAACGGTCATGTCGCCGGCGCGGTCGCCGCAGCCCCCTGACATTATGTCCGGTAGTAATGAACCGCGAAATGTAACGACTGCTAATAATGACGTGTTACCCATTACATCACCCTCACTCTCACGCCAGAAGCGCACTCGAAAAAAGGTAGATTATAAGAAGTTCTTTTAATCAATGTATAAGTATCTACTATAGCCTATTAAACTAGTTTAGTATTATATTATATAACTACCTATGTTGAGATTGTTTCATGTTATAAATTAGTTACTGTTTGTTATTTGTTAACAGGTTCCAAAACTAATTGTGGAGGAATGATATGTATGTATATTGTATATGTATATACCGCCGCGCGCGGCTGTGTCAAGACCCTCAACTCAGTAATAAACTAGTGTTCTTCCTAAACGGTTGTTTTACTGAGCTCCGTACACTTCAAGTGTTAACCTGCAATTTGGTATACAGTATTGTCTAAACACATCATTTTAGTGTAAATCATGAATCGCTGTTATAACTGTAGGTAAACATTAATAAAAATATACATATAATCAGTTTAGACTAATCGCCGTCGTAAAAACAGCTAAGAGGGTGTTAAAAATATTAGCAATACTACATTTCTTATTTGAGTAAAATTTGAAGTAAAATACTTTCGAGCGACTTGTGACCCGACCTGCTGCAGCCTGACATAGTGTACGCGAACCTTTAAACTGCAAAATTGACCAATTCTTTTTCCCACCGTCTAATTGTACTAAGTGCAAATATATTAATCTGTGGGATTATTTGTTCTTAACTAACACAGTTTTATCAATCCCTTGACATAAATAGATATCTACGAATTCAATTCGGAACACAATTAAACATAAGTATTTTTTACGACTTTGAAATACTTTAAGAATTTATTGAATTTTGTAGAGGAGTCAGTACCAATTTTAAAATGAAACAAAAAAAAATAAGCGTATTTCTTTACTAATTTTAATACTCAATAGTTTATTGCAGACCATAATGAACAATAAAAGGTGTTAAATAAATTACAGTGTTCCATTATGGACCCTGTAGGGCACAGTAACAATTAGGAGAGAGGAAGAAGAACGCTACTTTCATTTATTAAATTAAAATAAATAAGATATACTTAATAAAAATTAAATAATTTTTATAATTAAATAAAAATTATTTAGATTAAATTCTTTTGTATTTATTATGTCATCCGGTAGTTGGTTATAAATTGTTAAGGATATGCTGTAGGTGCTGTTTGAAACAATAAATTTTACATCCTAGCTAAAGTTTTCGCCTTGAACAAGTATGCCCAGGACTCTTGCTGCATTGTCGCGTTGTATGACAATTGCAATTTTCTTACCTTTGGTCACGCGAAAAGTATTTACTAACATTTGATTGAACACATTTATTTAGGTGATTACCTACCTACCCTATTGCCTCATTAGTCTAAATAACTACGAGGCTGAGCAAAAATACGTCTAATGTAGAAAAATCTTAATAACTCGCAAAGTTGGGACTTGCTCTCGATGAACAGTTCAGACTTACCGCCTGTCAAGTCCTTAAGAGAATAAAATTAAATATAGCCAATGTAATGTGGGTGATATACCTATACCTCGCAGTAATACAGGCGTAAATACTATGTTACGTTATATTCCTACTTATAGGCGATTACATTCTGTCAAACAATATACTCTATTAAAAAATAAGCTTTCTATAAGACAGTCTTCACATATTTCTCATCTTCTGTGGTAGCTCCTCGAGATTCTGGATTGATAGGACGTGCGGGAGGCTGTGGTCTTCTCTTTCCACCTCCTATAAACATTTAATACTTCTATTATTTTCAGTATTGAAAGCGACATGTGGCTAATGATTTATAACACATATGTCAGGATTCAGTTGTTAGGGGGTAGTGACAGGTGTCGGAGTTATTCTAACTGTTTGGAGACAATGTAATCTTTGAGACAGACAATTTGACGTGTCCTTCGGACGTCAAAATACGTAAAGACAGCTTAGTTTAAGATTGTTGTTCAATGAAAACAGCTTTATCTCAACATCGTAGCACAGCATATGTTCTTTATGGTAACAATGCGCAAGTAGGAGTTAAATATGGAACTGGTTTAAATATTATCAAGTTTGCTAAACATGATAACTTACCGTTAATTAATACTTTTTGTATCATTGAGAAAGGAGCGTCAATACAAATACACAAAACCAATGATCCGAGGAATGTGAATGAAATATCACCCATGAATCTGTACAACTGAAACAAGGTAAAAACAATACATTAACAAAAAAGTATAACTAATTAATACAACCATAAATTAATATTACCCGACGGTCATCCAATCGTATTTAGATAACCAAAGAGTGAAAGGAAAAGGCACTTTTAAATAACAATTTAACTAAATAGAGAGGGATAAGAATTATGAAATCAATTTGAAAAAAGAAGCAACTTTTACAATGCAACCAATAATTGACCACCAATACCAACTTTTTATTAAATAACTAGTAAGTAGAAGAGCACAAACTATCACAAACATACACCATAATCAAAACTCAAATAATATACAAAGCACACAACTCCCAGCACACACTCACTCCATCAAAAACACACACCAAAAACCAAACACACATTTCTCAGGACCACACACAATATTCTACACCCTGTCATTTTACGTTATAGTTAAAGTTTTTAATTTAAGTTCACATATTTTCTAAATTTCGTTTTTCTTTTATTTTATTTTACTTTAACCAGATGTTTACAATTAATTCTACTTTCACTTTGTCCTAAATATACTTAAATACATTTTATTTAAGGTAATATCAGATATTTCCAATCATACAGTAATTATAGAGTAGGGTTTATTTATAGTGTCCAAATAGCAGTAGAACACTGGCTCCTAAGTCACAGGTATTCCTAGTTTAGGAGTCAGGGTCCCAACTTTTGTTGGGTCCAGGGTCCAATTATTGTGAAATTTAAATAGACAATAAGATACTGTATGGTCTTTGTATCAATAAAGTATTATTATTATGTTTGTCTGTTTTTTATCACGGAGCTATGGAGCTCCGGACTTTTGGGAGGCGTGCGTGGGGCCGAAGCCAACACGTAGAGGCCTGTTGGACAATTTTGCTCTAAATGTAATGTGGCACCAACCGACGATTATCCCTGTTCGCACCATATAGGTACACCCAAGGACAATCCCCGGTTAGAGCAGGACTATTGCAGAATATAGGAACTAAAATCTAGGTTATGGTGGTGGGTGCTAATGGATTAGGTAACTAGGACTATGGATGGACTATGGCCCCTGCCTGACCAATGCAAATTAACACGGATTAGTGAATGACTGGTCAGCACGAGTCTACATGTTATGGAGGGCATTGTTTGCAAACGTCCCACACCATCAACAAGAAACTCATTGAGTTGTAATCTAAGTTGTAATAAGATAGGACTAACAGCTAAAATCGTATCTTGTTAAAACACCAGAAAACATTGTCTATCTTTGTAATTCATGACGTTTTCTATTACGCGATAAAGAATCATAATAACAACACTGTTTTCATATTTTCATGATAAATCAGTTTTGAAAGGTTTTTATGGCAATAAGAAGATTAAAACAAAAATCTAATGATTGATAATATAATTATCTTATCCAAATAGCAATATTTAAAATCATATTAAAATTTGGTAGGTATGATTATTTAGATAGAACATAATGACATTGTATAGATACAGTCATGTTTGTATACGTGACTACCGTAAACAAAATTTCCATAGATATGCTTGAAAGTAAAGATTATGGATTGGTAAACGAAGCTAGCAAGCCTTCAGACTAGGAAGGGTTCGATCTACGATCGACACAATACGATCTCGAGAGTACAATCTTTAAAAGGGACTAAATAATATCAGCAAAATGATGTTCAGTGATGTTGATGAACCCAACTAATTATGATCTAGCTACTTACACTATCTCCATCAGAGAAGAAATGAGTCTTCACCCAAGAACCATTAGCTATGACGATGATTGGGAAGTGAAGCAGATACATAGCATATGACATACGTGCTGGCAGCTTCCATATTTGTAGAGAAAGGAACCAGTTTATGGGACCTGAAACGTAATAACAACTTCAATGCTTTCGAACCAAAAAAAAGTAAGTACTTACCGATACATTGGAACTAAGTAAATAATTGTGTGATAAGTATCTTAGTAAGCACATTTTTAGTGAAGATTGTGGATCAAGACACGTGCATCTTTTTTTATTCTTCGATAGGCTGGCGCCTGACTACAACTTGCCTGATGCAATGATGTAGTTTACAATGGAACGCGCCAACCCAGTATACCGATTCACTCGTGATTACGAATGATTATCGGTGAGAAGCTGGCAGTGGAATGAGTCTCCATAAGGTTAGAAACCTTAAAGGAGCAACAATCCGTCCCACCCTTACTGCGTGGTGTCACTAGACATCGCACCGGAACTTGTATCTTAGAACGTCCTTAGATTACATTTTAGCGCTCTTTGAAAGAGAATATTGGAGAACTGGATTGAAAAGCCTATTTCAATACAGTTATAATTATAATGTTAATAAAGCCTAATTTCAGCAACTTGCCAGATTTACTAAGCATTATGGTATTATGTAATTTCAATTCTCAATTCAATATCATTTGACGGGCCGGTGGCGTGGTCAGTAAGATACTTGCTTTTCACGCCGCAGGTCGTGGGTTCGATTCCCACCCGAGACAAACATTAGTGATGAACATTTGTGTTTGTGTCGAGTCTGGGTGTAAATATCTATTATAAGTATTTATTTACAAAAGAAAAGTATTATATGTATAGTATATACCAGTTATCTGGTTTCCATAACACAAGCTCTGCTTAGCTTGGGACCAGATGACCGTGTGTGTTAGTGTCACACAATATTATATTATTATTATTATATTATTTATTGCATTCACAATGTTTAAACATAGATGATAGATTTAAAATTTTAGATCATTATTAGTCCCAGTTGGGCACAGTAAACTGAACAAAATCAATCAGAGAAACTTCATTCACTTCAACCCTTTTTAGTATCTCACTCCTCGGCACGGGTCTTCTCTCAACTATTTCACGAACTGAGAGAGTTTAAGAATTAATCCACGAACGCTGGCCAAGTGCGTGTACTCGAATGATTAGTTTTTAGACATGCCGGTTTCCTGACGATATACCAATTCACAAAAAAATGTGTGGGTCCAACTGGGAATCGAACCCGCGACCTCATATTTTTAAGGCGAGGCCCGACCAGCGCGAACGCTGCTCGAGAAAGTTTTTTATTATTACATAATTATTTACCTCCATATCCATGAACACAGGCAAAGATCAGCCATCCCAAGGCGCAAGCCCAAATAGTTCGCATATATGAATTCAAAAAGTTATCGAGCATTTGACGATCGTGATCTAGTTGCATTACTGGGTACATCGTGAATATACAGAACGACATCATTGCGAAAGACATCAACCATAAGACGCAGGCATTCATCTACGATACAAATAAAACTTATTAAAAAAAAATTGGCGTTCAAAATTTGTTGACACTGAATTCTCCAATTTAACGAGAAAACTAAGAATTGTATTTATGCATAACTTTGATTTTTTTTTTATTATTTGAGACAAAGAATAATGAAGGTACAAATAACTAAAACTAACTAGACATTATTAAAGGATTAAAATATGTAACCTAAATATTAAAATTAATAATTTTTACGTTGAAGTAGGATTCTTTAACGTCGAAATAATAATAATAAAAAAAATGTGCGTGTACTTATGTACGCGCGTGAGAAGTTATACTTCTTTGGCATCATTAAATAAGCAGACAACTTCATACTGTTAATTTTGTGTTACAGATGCGCGCGCATCTTAAAATTTCACTCTCATCATTTTTTCATAACGCGCCTAAAGAAGTATAACTTCAAAAAGCATTGTGTGGTTTTATGAAACCACGGTAAAAGAGAAACTGTTTTTTTACATCAAACACTGACAAAAACAAACAAAATAGCGTAGAGCACTGGCACAAATGAGTAATAGTTTATACACTACACGGTCAGCTGCTGCGAACTATAGGCGCCGCCATATTGGCCTTGGCCGACCGTCACGTGACAGGCAACACACAGATGAAAAAGTTTGAGACGATGCAATAAAAGTTGCACTTTAAAAATATTGGAATCCATCTTACCTTAGAAATTCTGACTTTCTTATCTTTGCATTGAACTAGAATATAACCATAAATAACACCAACATAGAAAGGTCCACCACGAGTAAGTGTGTTTAAGTAATAGTTCTTAATGTATTGGTTAAATTCTGCCAACCGACTAAAAGAAAGGTTACAATTAATTATCTGAACAAAAAAGGAACCCAAAGCACGTAAGCGGCGCGCGGCGTCGTAAAAAATACGTCGATGTCTGAAATAATATTCATGGTATTTTCTTATGTTTACGCGAATGTCACACATTGAAATAATATTCACTAAATAACGTTTGAAATTTAGTTAAAAAATTTAAAGCACTTGAATACCACAATATTTTTTAGTGATGTACTTTGACGTGGTTCTCAAATTGTATACATTTCGTTACATTTTATTCTTTTACCGAAATTCAACATAAATCATAAAATTTTATTATAATGATTTTTAAAATTTTAATGATTACCTAAGATTGGAAATTGCAGCTGTGTAGTCATTGACGAAACTAATAATAGAAGTGGAAGTCAAAGATGCCAAAAGAGCGACTATCATGGCGATCCACGCGATAGACTTCTTACCAAATAAGAATACCAGCAAGATCGGTACAGTTAAGTATAACTGCATATCCACAGATAGATACCAACTATGAGCGAGGCACTGCAATAAAAAAAGTTGATTTGAAATCAATTATCCTCTAATATAAAAAATAGAAAGTCTAAATGCTTTGACTAACATAGCGCTTGTCTTTAATGTCCAAATGTAAAATCACAGGTAAATATCACCTAAATTTGCCAGCTATGTATAAGTCCCATACGAAAAAAAATACAATATTTCTCGACATTTTCGATAGCACGTCCATATGGACCAATACTTTCAAACCCAAAACCTTGGAGTTATATAGCATTAAACGTTTATTGATAGGATAAATAAAGTATTAATAAAATAGAAAGTATAAAGTGTATCTATAATAAACTATACTCACAACTTCAAAATAGTTCACATAATTCTGTACATACAATAAAGCTGACCACCAATACATCTGACAGGTTTCCGTAGCTTGAGCAACATTCAACCAAAACGGTCCATCAGAAACATGGTTAAATACTGAAGCTTGTAGCAATACCACTGCCGCCAGTAGTGGAAACATTCTGAGCAAACGGTTCAAAATAAACATGTGAATTGATCTGATGAAACGAGCTGAAAAAGAATAAACTTTTATGAAAAACTAGCGGACCCCGCAGACGTCGTCCTGCCCGGTAAAGCAGTGCCACCTACCGGGTCCGAAAATTGATTACGATCAATTCTCAGACCTACTGAATATAGATATAAGTTTTCATAATCGGTCAATCGGTTTAGGTGAAGTTCTTTTTTTTTTTTTTCTCAGCGTAAAAACCATCCTCGTACTTCAAAGAATATTCTAATAAAAGAATTAGCGAAATTGGTTTAGCCATTCTCGAGATTTGCGCTTACCAACACATTTAGTGATTCATTTTTATTATATAGATTAAACTGACAGAATATACAAAGATAAGTTGTGCATGAAAAAGCAAATAGGCCTCATAATTGGAAAACTCATCTTTTTTAAGGTTAAACATTTGAAGGAAAAATATATTGTCACTGTGTACCTACTTATTGTCTGGGGATAGAGTGGTGACATCATTACAAAACTGATTCAGATGATATGATCTAATTCATTACTGATATAAACAATTATTGTGATAGATATTACAATCAAGGTGATAAAAGCACGTGTAACAGAATAAGATTTTTAGCAGTATTATGAAGATAATGGGAATTACCACGAAGATAATAATAGTAGAAAGATACCAACAGAACTGTTTAGTATTTTAAACAGTTTGATAAAAAGTACCACAAAAACCTTTATTCCTGACTACGATTCGCTCAAAGGGATATGAGGATATTTAAAAAAAATTACATTCTTACTGAGAAACTTCCTATTTCCACCCTTTTTAACCTACTTTAACAAAGATTAAAAACGAACAACATTTAAAGAAGAAAATGATTTTCACTAAGCACCTCGTCTGGGGAGTGATATGTGGCATCATTAAAAAGCTGATTATGATCTAATTATCGAAATCACTACTGATAAAAACAATTAAGGTCACAAAATACACGCAATTATCAATTTGATACACGTGCACGTGTATTAAAATAATATTTTAACAACATTTTGAAGATAATGGGAAAAGGAACTAATCATTCAAGGACAACTGGCGACTTGACGACACTTGGCCAGTGAGTGTGGATCTTAATCCACACTCACTGGCCAAGTGTCGTCAAGATCAAAATTCATCAATTCCTAAGACGACCTAAGAAAAAACCCGTGCCCAGCAATGAGATACTAGAAAGAGTCACAATGATATATTTTATTAAACACATGCAATAAAATTGCACTTACTGGCTACTATTACTAGGATAAAAATTAAATAAATAAAACTATCTTAAACTCACGTTTGCTAATCTTGCCAAGCGTTGTATAAACAGCTAGTATACCAGAAAGAGCAAAGAATGTATCAACAACAATAGGAGCTGAGTTAATCCAAGTACTGCTAAATGAAGTCATCCACTGAAAAGATAAATCATAATAGTATACTTTTTGTTAAGTTTATTATGGTATAAAGCAGGTATTCACAAAATAAGTTTTGTAAAGTTACCCTCATATTTTCAATAAAAATAAATATTATGAAATATTGAAGGTAGGTCGTCTAGGTGGGACAGAAAAGGACCGCTGTCGTGTCCGTATAAGCTGTTTGACTAAAGAAATTCTATTTGTAATATTTTAATGTCTGGAAATTATTGAAAGCCAGTTACGAGTATTAAACTTGATTTAAAGTTCCTATTATAACAACTAAAATTAAAGTGTATGTGCAGAAACAAAAAAGGCATACAGAAACGCCCTTTATGAAACCTAACAAGGATTATGATCGTATAGGCTGAATAGGCTAGCCGAGGCTTGGTTTTGGCAGAGTTCCGTACCGCATGTCTTTAAGACATCAGAAAAATTCTCCTGGGGCCTATACTACTAGCATATAGTCTATTAAGTAGTTTAAGTTAAATTAAGCTAGGATCTTGTTAGCTTATAGTTTATGTAATAGTAGCAATATAAGGTGTGATAATTAATATAAAGTTGTTTAAGTTTACATCAAAATAACCCGTAACAAGTTTTGGTGTTCTTTTTTGAGCCACGAATTTGGTTAGTAAAAAGTTGAATTAATCCTTTTCATTTGCTTCAATTTATGTAAATATAAGATTTTAAAAGTTATGTAGATAGTAAAATTATGTCTTTTTGGGAGGTGTTAGTTTGCTTAAATATGTATCTACTAAATAAAGACAAAAATTTTAATATACATACATTAATAGTGTCATTCAAATTGTGAATAAACCCAAGTAAGGTCATACTGTAGGTGTGGCCGACTACAACCCACATCATAGACAATGCTCGGATACCGTCCAGGCATTCTAGAGTTCCAGGTGCGGAGTTGAACGTGAGAAAACGGCGAGTGTTGGTGTAAACGGAAAAGCAAATGTGTAGACTGTTGATCCGTGCGGGATCTAAGATTAAACAAAACTATTTTAAAGAAGACAAATAAAATCAAAACTTTAGTAAATGTTACAGGTAAGCTCTGCGCAATCAAGAATTTGAGAAAATATCCAAATGTAAATTACTTTCTTAGTGAGTTTTAAACAGATTTTTTTTTAACCTTGGCATTATTTGGATCCAATAATGTTTATTAAAGCAGCAAGAAAATAAAATCGAATCATGAAGATATACTTACCCATTCTAAAGTAAAATCGACAGCATAAGTCATAACTTGTACTTATTATGAGTAACAATCCCAGAAATCCAAATATAGCCCTGAAACAAAAATGTTTTTTTGCAAACACCTCTTTGGATCTCATTTTTGCTATGACAAAGAAGAGAGAAAGAAACACTTTTATTTAAAAGAGACAGGACACATAGAATCAAATAAAAAAATATATGATAAGAGAAAAAATATATAAATGAAACCAGTTATAACATAGAAAAAAAGAGTAAGTGTGACCCAACAGTGTCAAACATGGACACTGCTCAATAAACACTGTGAGTAGCTACTAGAGGTGACCCACAGCACTGATTTTCAGCAATGTCCATATTCCCGCAGTGTGACGCCAGGTACCAAGGTTGCCGAAAGACCAAACCTGCCCATGTCCATTAAAATTGTAATTGAAATTATTTTATAGATTGGGCAACTTGATCAATCATTTGACTTGGTGTAATATTTTCACTATTGTGAAAATGACTTCAGGTAATGTGATATACTTACATGGCTGTATAGTCAGCAGCAGAGAATGGTTTGTCATTAGGCAAACGGCAGTAATACTCGTTATAATTGATATTCACGAAGGGGATCGTTGACTGAAAGTAATCTATAGCTTCTGACGCTGTACATACTTGAGG
Source organism: Meganola albula (assembly GCA_936450015.1). Taxonomy (NCBI): domain Eukaryota; kingdom Metazoa; phylum Arthropoda; class Insecta; order Lepidoptera; family Nolidae; genus Meganola; species Meganola albula. Next base: position 456,148 of record OW388155.1, on the reverse strand, counting down.
AACACAAACAGCTAACGTCATTCGCATTTGTGTTGCAATCACCATTGGAAAAATTCTGTTGAAGAACAAATCAGACTAATATACAAGATGAAAGCAAAATAGATCTGGGTTTAGGCCAATTATATTTTTGTTCACTTTAGATAAGATGTCTTCAAATTATAGTGAGTATTTTAAATACTAGTGGCACATATTAACTTTCATGTTTTGAGAATTTTTCGTACCTCATATCAACAGGATCTCCCATTCCAGACAAATGTCGCGCATAAAATTCCAGCGTTTTAGATTGTTCAGCGACAGACACAGTTTCATTGTCAACTCTAGGAAAAGGCCATCCAATTCCTGGCCAATTATCAGGCCATTCAAAATCAGGAATATCAGGCACTTGAATAAAGTCCTGGTCGATTGGTAAGGTGACAGCGCAGTATTTGCCTTGAATTTCCATGTCGTTGACAACTTGGTTTATAGAGAGGCATTGATGGTAGTCTCCAAGGTCATTCCAATTTCCTGTTAAAATTCCGCTTGGTGGCCTTGAGCTGGCATCGAGAACTAAAATGATTACATTTTATTACCTTTACTTTATTTAAAAACTTTTAGTTATATATTATTGTTTAGCTATTAATAAGTTTTCAGCATCGCATCTAGAAAAGGGTAAATTTATATTTGACTAATCAGGAAATAATATCCATCAAGTTAAGGATAGCATTCTAGAGCATATCCTGAGTCTTATTAGTATAGTTAACTAAAATTTTCTCGAGATATTCAAACTCAGGTATCAAAATTTTCACGGTTTGACATCAAAATCCACAAGGAAGTGTGTAAAACATTTTTATGTAATCTAAAGTTTTGTATTTTAATAAGAAATACTTAGGCAATGTGCTAAAATACTTTTCATGTATATTTATCATTCCAAATCAGTACGCGACAGTCTGAAAATTCTTATCAGAAACCAAATAATGTAGTCATGAATCGATTTAAGCAGATAAAAGCAATGTGGGTTAAGATAATTTTGCTATAATGACTAAGAAAAATCATGTTTCAACTTTTTTTACACTTGTGTACGTATAGCAGTTTGGTATAGGTATGATTATAATTAAAAAAAAACTGAAATAACAAAATGTTATAAAAATTATACTAGAAACGAATACACGTAGATAAAGATTATAGGAAAAAAATATAAGCGATTTGGCCTTAGTTGAGTCTCAACACCCAAGCTTCTTCATGGATGCCGTTGTTGATCCTGGCTTACATGAGCTGCAGCGGCAAGATTGTGGATAGTAAACTTAGTTAACCTAATCAAATGAAACACTTAAAATTATTCTTATTTCTCTTATCATCTTCATAAACTTAAGAGTTGTGCTCTAGTTGATCTCCCTTTCTTCACCTTGTACAAAACATTTTTTTAAAAAGATTTTTTTAAACTAATCCCTTATGTATTTTTTTCTAACCCGATAGTAATGCAAGTAAATTAGCTAAGGGAGTGAAATCTAACCAATTCCGTAACTGTAGTAAGTGTTGTGGATGTCATCACACGAACCCAAAAAGTCTTTAACGCAGTCTTTTATAAATTTGGGGTTAGAGAGGAAGAAGGACACTAAAGAGAAGATACCCAGTTAGTTTTACTCAAATAAAGGAAATTTAAATGTTAAGTCGTATCAGATGGTCAAGAAGCTAGAAAAGAGTAGAGGCAGTTGGAATAAATTAAAAATAAAACTCTTAAAATTAAGATGAAGAAGAAGATGAAGATGAAGATGAGTGTGCGTTGGAATGACACAATCTTATTCCCCCATCCACGTTCTTCCATCGGACAACTAGAGGTACGGCTTTGCATCACCGTTATAAGGTTGAAATTCCACGGGCACGCTTTGCCTCCACTTTTATTGTGCGAACAGCCAAGTTGTGGAATTCGTTGCCGGCATCTCTGTTTCCCGATAGCTATAATCTACCTGTTTTCAAGTCACGAGTGAATCGGTTTTTATTAGTTAAGCGCATTCCATCGTAGACTGCAACATTGCTTCACATCAGGCAAGTTTTGGTCAATAGCAAACCTATTATAGGATAAAAAAAACATTAAAAGTTTACTTACACCGCCACCTTAAAGAATCATCTTCTAAAAATTCTAGTTGCCTCTGACATTCCGCAGAATCCAACACATTTTCATACAAATCCAGATCAAAGGCACTTCTCGGATCAACAGTATACCCATCATTAAGTCTGTTTGTACTATTAACTACGTTTACAACTATTGAGAACAAAATATACAAATTAATTGTAACAATCATTATGGATGTGTTGACTTTAAAGATACAGAAGGACTAATAGCTAAAGAAATGAACGGCAGCAATATAATAAAAATATATGTCAAGTTCGATACATACTCGTGGATCGGGTTCCATATTTTTCATAGCTATAAAATATGTGATGGCAGTATTTACGCGATTTGCAAGAAAGAGTTATGTTTTGGTACAAATCTTATGTTTTTGCAAATTTCTTTGTTACCTCATATATTCAAAACACATAGATATATCTTTGACAGTTAAGGTATCGCAAGATTTGTCTCAATTTGTTTTTGTCTGCTCAACTGTTTTAACAAAAATGATTAATATTTGGCACTACATGACTTGTTTTATATTGCGTTTATTTAGAAGTTTAATTATTTTTACAGGTCTTTTGTCAATCAATCAATCTATCATTTATTTATTTATCGGTATGTTGTCATGGAGTTCTTAAAATTTATTATAAAATTATACGTACTACTATTTCAGGTGTAGAAACATAAATATTGTATTCATTGTCATTATTTATTATTTTATTTGATAATTTTAAATTTTAATCCATACGTATTACCGTCACAGTTAAATGCTAATAATTTTGGGGGCTGAGTTACCTTCGTTCGTGGGTGTACACCTTTAATTGAATCCCCACACCTGGTCCCCGGGTGGTGCAAAACAGGTGACAATGAACTGATAGTAGGCTTCGGCCGTGGTTAGTGACCACCCACCAGACAAAGACGCATCGCCAAGTGGCTTTGCCGTGTTCCGGTGCGATATCTGGTGACACCATGGAGAGAGGGTGGGTCGGAATTGTTGCTCCTTCAAGGTTTCTAACCTTAAGGAGGCTTATTCCACTGCCACCTTCTCGCCGATGATCATTCGTAATCACGAGTGAATCGGTATATTGGGCTGGCGCGTTCCATTGTAGACTACATAATTGCTTAACATCAGGCAAGTTGTAGTCAAGCGCCAGTCTATCGAAGAATAAAAAAAATACTGTACAAAGCAGTTACTCCAAATATCAGTTAAACAAGAATAGTAAAATAATGTCTAAATTTATATTTAAAAAATGAATAAATACTCATATTTAGCAGCATTTTACATTGAAATTTATAAAGTGTCAATATTCTGGTTTCTGTTGATAATTTATTAAATCTTTTTATGGATACACAATTCAGCATTATATAGATTGCAAACTTGACTAATTAAGAAATTAATTTGAAATTGCTATCAACAACACTAGACAAACAGAAAAGAGTGAAGATAAGGAATGCTTTTTCCATTTGCAAACGAACAGGAACCCTAAAAACGAATCTGATAATACCAATAAAAATCAGGTATGATTACGAAACTTGACTAATGATTAATCAATGCGTCACTAAACATGCCTGAAATCACATATATTTTACAGGTTCATAGTACAGTGAATGATTTTGACGACCTCGGTAGTCGAGCGGCGTAAGCCGTCCGATCGGGCTATGCTGTGCCCGGAAAGTCGCGGGTTCGATTCCCGCCCCGGACAAAATTTGTGTTACAACAAAAATTTGTTTCGGTGTCTGGTTGGTTGAGAGACTACCCTCCGTGCCTCAGAGAGCACGTTAAGCCGTCGGTCCCGGTTGTCATTTAACACGTCTGTGACAACCGTTAAATGTAGTCAGAAGCCAATAATCTGACAACTGGTCTAACCATCTCTGCTACTGGTTCCTACAGGTTTCGAGGTCTAATGGCAGTCGCTCATATAATTATGGTAGCTAGCCGCATCAGGTTAAACTGGGAGCCGACCCCAATAGAAATGGGAAAAAAGGCAAGGCGAATGATGATGAATACAGTGAATGATTTTATTTTACAGCAACATTGATAAAATGGAGACTTTGGATTCAAACATTTTTTTATTACAGGTTAGTAAAACAAGAATAGAATTAGTAATTGCGACTACGCTGTGTCATACAAAGGTATAAAACTTAATAAACGTGACGTCATTCGAGATTTCGCTTGGACGTATCGCCGTAATCTTCAATCACACAAAAATACGTACCCAATATTTTTAATTTATCTAATTATCATAACAATTAAAATGTTGTCTTCCTCATTTTTAAAGTATTGTACGATAATTATCAGTTACCCTGTATTTGTGTTGGACTATGCCTTAGAGCATTTAACAGGTGAGGTGGTGAGGGAGGTGTACGCAACTTCTAGTACTAAACTGTTTCTGTCAGTTTTTGGGGACCTATGGAAACCACTTACAGCACATAATATATATGTATGTAAAAGTTGATGCGTCTTTACAAATGCACACGTAAACAAAAGCTACACACAAACACGAAACATGAACATTAGGCGTAATTCACGGCATTAAATAAGTTCAGTTGCAGTACAGTTGCAGTTGAGTTTCAATCAAAACAGCCCTATTCGTACTCGTGTAATTTTGACAACCGCTGTCAGATACGCTCCCGTCAAGTTTGCGTCACGCGAGCGCTTTAGACATGATATTACAGCTAAACAATTATAAGAATAGATACCATTTTGCCTACTGTCTATGCATTCAAACTGTTCACGTAGCTCGGCAGCGCTCTAATACAACACACTATACAAAATGTTAAAGATGTAAGTACATCATTTAAAAAAGAAAAAACCTACTGAGTTTTTTGGCAGTGTTTCTCAGTAGTTGCAAGTCATTCACTGCACGGTACGATAGTAAAATAAAATAAATAAATGAGTCATTTTGTCATATCATGTCATTTCACACACAATATCAGTTCCGTATCGAATTTTCTATGAACCATGACTACTTATATAATTTTTCGTCCTAAATTTGTGTTTAAGTCTGCGTAATATTTGAGTACGTTTATCTCTAATTCCAAGTAGATAATTATTAGAGATAATAGTAGATTGCGCAGTTTTATTAGATAAAATCTATAATTATATTTTTTTTATTGAATTTTAAATATCTATAATTTTTATTCGAACTTTGATTTTAGTAATCAGTTGGGTCTGGCGTCACACTGTGGGAATATAGACATTGCTGAAAATCAGTGCTGTAGGTCGCCTCTAGTCGGTACTCACAGCGTTTACTGAGCAATGTCCATGTTTGACACTGATGGGTCACACTTTGGATGTTTTTTTTTCTTTTTAATAACTGTTTTCATTTGTATTTTTTTTTATGTTTTTTTTATTATTTGATTCTGTGTGTTCTGTCGCAGTCAAATAAATGTGTTTCTTTCTTTCCTATAAATGTAGACAAACCAATCATTAGTGTATTAGCTTAGGTATTTTCGTCTTTGTATTCCTTTGTAATTATGTCTTTTGTGCCATGAACAAAACGATTTCTAAATACTTTGAAAATCTTAGTTGCAACTCAATGGCTTAAACACTTGTCATACAATGAAATTGAGCAGTTATTAATCAGGGTTAATTAATTACAAACTGACACACACACACACATACACACACACATACACACACACACATCTCGCAAATGGCATGCTTTAATACTATAAGTTTCATTATGTTTTATCAGGCTTTTGCATAGTCAATTTTGTAATAAGCACGTCGGAAAGCTCAAGACCGCCCCAACACAAGTATCTTGTATTACTTAATGGGGTTGTCTTAATTTTGTGTTTATGTATGACTTGTATGAGGCACAATAAACATTTTTTTTTTAACTCAAAGTTTGGAATTGTACCCGATGAAAAGCAATAGACTCGTATCGACATATGAGACCTAGTATTAGATATACTGTTTCACACCTATAGGGTGCCTACACCTGCAGGTAATATATGCTACAGCTTCGCCTGTGCGGATTAGATTGGAATAAAAAGTAACCCATGTGTTAATCCGGACCATAATTTATCTCTGTACTAAATTTCATCGAATTCTGTCCAGTAGTTATTGCGTGAAATAGTAATAAAGATCCATACTTTTTTACAAATTTTCACGTTTATAATATTAGTTATGTTTAGCTGATTTTCCCCGCAGTAAAGCTTACAAACATGTTTCACGGAATAGGCGTAATTAAAGATTTGGGTCCGAAAATCTAAATACTATAAAGTCCGTCTTGAAGATTACTGTAAAAAACTAATAATTGTTTCACGACTTGATAACAAAAAGATGAGTAGTGAAATTTCTGTAGGTACATCACACCTGCTAAAAACTATGCTCTGAATGTGAGGTCACTCGACACTCCTTTATTTTTCGAAGAATTAAAAAACAGAAATGTATCTGACGTTTCCTAAAAATCTAAAGAAGACTGACATGAAGAAGAAGTTTTTAGGTGAACACTAAAAACATAAATTTAATCATCTTCATCATCATAAGACAGGCACGGGCCGGTGACGTGGTCGGTATGATACTTGCTTTTCACCTGCGATCGTGGGTTCGATTTCCCCCCGAGATAAACATTTATTTCGAGTCTGGGTGCGTCTATTAAATGTATATATTTACAAAAGAAAAGTACTACATATATAGTATATACCAGTTATTGGGTTTCCATAACACAAGCTCTGATTAGCTTGGGACCAGATGACCGTGTGTGTTAATGTCCTGAAATATTGACGTGACAACGTCTTAAATTAGGTTGCGGCTGGGAGGCACTTATGAAAAAGTGTAACGCTCGGTAACGTTACGATGAGTCACCGAACGAGAGAGAGGCCCGCCGAATGCCTTGCGTCTCTCTCCCACTCAACTATGTTTCATCCTTCTTCCTACTATACGAATGAATATTCACATTAAAATTATTTTACCACTCAAAGTCGTTGTCACGTAAAACTTTCGCCCGTATACCGAATTTACAGGCAACCAATTTTTTTATTATTATCTTGCCTATTATCTGGCTCTTGTGTCAATATTTGTAACGATATATTATTAAACAAGCAACATTATTTAAAAAACCAAATCCCACCTGCGTCAACGTCTGTCAAATTAATTCTGTGCCTCCTGTGATAAGTGATACAATTGAAAAATGATCATTTTACAGGAGAGTAAAAACAAGATTTAAACAGTTCTTGTTCGTGAACTAACTGAGCTAAATTTAACTTGAGCATCTTTATTTGTAGGGTAATTCATCAAAAACCTTTGAGTTGTACCGTTTTAAAGTTTATTATGTGCTCAAATTATGTGATAAATGATACTTGTATAGTAATATTACATTGCAAATATAAGACTGTCTTAGTGTTAACTGATATAGGTACACGAAGTTAAGTATCCAATAACTCATCAGAATAATGAATCCTGCACAATAATCCTGGAATAAAAGATAAAGATAGACTGTAGACTCAATCTCTTTTCTTAAAAGCCCCCTATTTATGTCACCATGTATCCTTTTTCACAAAAAAGGCACATATTAACATCGGTTCAAAGGGATATAACTCTAGACGTATCAGAATTCACTATTAACGTAGTGAAATTAAAATATGAAATTGAATACAATCTCGTTTAAATCACGAAGCACGAAAAATAATTTGTTTAGTAGTTACATAGGGGGGTTACACATTTCTATACTTTACTTACTAATATTATAAATGCGAATGTAAATTTGTTTGTTACGCTTTCATGCAAAAACTACTGAACCGATTTGGATGAAATTGGGTATGGAGGTAGTTTGAGACCCGAGAAAGGACATAGGATAGTTTTTATCCGACTGCGCAAAAAGAAGGTAATGTTTTGGCGCGATAACCGACATACACGCGGGCGAAGCCGCAGGCGGAAAGCTAGTTGACAAATATCGCTATTCACAAAGTTTTGCCCAAAAACCCAGACAGTTATATCATTTTGCACAAAATTATCTCCGAAATTATAACAGATAAAAAAACGTGAGTTAGACCTAAAATATTGTTAATTTTCTGACAACGCCCATGACAAAAAACAGTAATAAGGGTACAACTCAATATATATCACTTATCACAGGAGGCACAGCATTGAATGGTGAATTTATTTGACGCGAAAATATCCTAAATATTACTTTTTCATAATATTGATGTACCCAGTGTCACTCTCACGACTAAAACGAATATAATGATACCTCTCAAGCTCAGACGCGACAAGTCGTTTAGGTTCTAGAGCGTGCCAAAGAAATATACCTGCACACACTCGATTTGTTTATATATCCTGAAATGGGCCAGCGCTTGACTACAGCTTGCCTGATCGTAAGCAATGATGTAGTCTACGATGGGACGCACCTGCCCACTATGCCGATTTTGGTGAGAAGGTGGCAGTGGAATGGTGCGCTTTTTGGTTAGAAACCATAAAGGAGCAACAATTCCGACCCACTCTCTTAATGGTTGACACCATTAAGAGAGTGGGTCGGAATCGTACCGGAACACGGCAAGGCCGCTCAGCGGTGCGGCTTTATGTGGTGGGTGGTCACTAACCACGGCTGAAGCCTAGCACCAGTTAATTACAAATAAACTTAATTACCAGTTGTTTGTCACTTGATTTGCACCACGCGGGGACCACGTGTGGGGAGTCAGATATAAAGTGCACTCCCACGAACGAAGGTGACTCAGCCCCCAAAGCCCCAAATATAACCCTCCTTCTGGCGCAGTCGGGTAACTACCCCATTACCAAAAAGTAACTCCTTTTGACAGTTAGGCAAGCTCCCCAAAGTCTTTGAAGGAAAAACTTATAATGAGACTAACTTCGTCACGAAAAACAAAAGGTTTTGATTGATTCAAACATTTTACTTTTAATAAGGCCGAGTTTAACCAACCAGTGGTCGGATGTTTAACTACTTTATTTTTAGGCGGATAAAAAATAATTAATATTAAGAAGCATTTCACCTACTTCAACCACTGCTGGACAAGTCTTCTCACACACATCTTAAGAGTTGAGAGAGTTAAGGCCTTAATCCACACACGCTCTGTCCAAGTGATGTTACATGTCGTCGAATGATTAGTTCTTAGGCTTGATTCCTCGCGATGTGTTCTTGTACCGATATTGAGCAGCGGTAATATAAAACAATGCCGGGAACCGAACTCGGGTCTTTATTTTTGAAACCGAATCTACTTTATATGTAACTAGCTGCCCCAGCGAACCGTACCGCGCAAAATTGTGAATCTAAACCATTCCCAGATCCCCTTGAACAGACACAAAAAATATCATCAAAATCGGTCCAGTCGTTTGAGAGAAGTTCAGTGACATACACACTCACAGAAGAATTATATATATAAAGATAATCGTTGATTTATAATAGGTCAAATTGAACTTTTAAGGGGAAAAGTTTTATTAGTCCCAACGATAGGCTTCAGATAATTGACCGAACGTTCAATTACGTCAAGAATTATTACCTGTCTTTAAGCTATTGGATAGGCAGGAGGGTAGACCCGGATGGACACTTTAATAATATTAATGTAGGTACAATTTAAACCTAAAGATTATCATTCAAAAGAAATGATGGCACTATTAGCCTGCTGACTGGGGAGTTACTGTGAGATATGGTCAAGTTCAATAAAAATGAAAAATATCCTTGACTGTTTTGTGCCTTAACATACCGTTCCTACTTATTGCACACGCAAATCTTTTTTTACTTGTGAATACAAATGATTTTCGGTGACAAGATGGCAGTGGAATGAGCCTCCATATGTTAGAAACCTTAAAGGAGCAACACTACCTCGCCACCCTCTCTGCATGGTGTTACCAGATATCGCACCGGAACACGGTAAGGCCGCTTGGCGGTGCACCTTTGTCTGGTGGGTGGTCACTAACAACGGCCGATGCCTACCACCAGTAGATTCTCACCTGATTTGCAAGGTGTACACTCACGGACGAAGGTGACGCAACCCCCAAAAATAGCTTTCTGGTTCACTCTGTATTAATCTCGGAAGGGTCGTCTCCACGACCAAGACATTCTTTACATGTTCAGAGAGGCCGTATCCACGAGCGAGAAATTCGCAATTCAGATAGTGTACTCGAAATATCGCAGTGATTCTCTCGCTCATGAAGACGAAAACTAGAATCAAAATTGTAATTCATCGCGGTAAGTTTTATGACAAGGTTATTACAACCGACCTTCATACTTTCCACCTTTTCTCGTGCCTGGCCACTGTTACGCTTCTTTTTAATTTATATCTTTGTAAATTCAAAATTATTTCTATTCTTTTGATATATCACTCTTAGCAGCGGTCTGGATTTTAACTTTGAACATAACGGGTCACTAGATCTCGTGTCCGTAATTTATCACTTTTTAGGGTTCCGTACCTCAAAAGGAAAAAACGGAACCCTTATAGGATCACTTTGTTGTCCGTCTGTCCGTCCGTCCGTCCGTCTGTCAAGACCCTTTTTCTCAGGAACACGTGGAGGTATGAAGCTGAAATTTATATCAATTACTCAGGTCTACTGTCCCTTGAAGCTGTGAAAAAATCAAACTTCTAAGCCAACGCAATCAAAAGATACAGCCGTTTATGCCGCAAATTTTCGACACTTGCAAGGGAATCAAAACCTACAGGGTGCTTCCCGTGAACTCAGAATCTTGAAATTTGGTACGAAGCAACGTCTTATAGCATAGATAAAGGAAAAATTACGAAAACCATAAATTTTTAGTTACATCACATAATATATATTTTTTTAATAATTTTAAACTTACTACCCATTTCCTCATAAACGCGTAAAGGTATTAAATTGAAATTCATACCAAATACTCAGGTCTATAATACCTTTAAGCTGTAACAAAATCAAACTTCTATGTCAACGCAATCAAAAGAAACAGCAATTTAAGCTGCATATTTTGAAACTCGCAAGTACTCGCAAGGGAATCAAAACCTAAAGGGTACTTCCAGTCGACGTAGAATCTTGAAATTTGGCATGAAGCAACGTTTTATAGCACACATAAAGGAAAAATTCAGAAAACCTTAAATTTTTAGTTACATTACAAAATATATATTTTTTAATAAATATAAACTTATTACTTTTTTCCTCATGAACGCGTAGAGCTATCAAGTTGAAATTCATATCAAATACTTAAATCCAATTGCCTTTAACCCGTGAAAAAAAAAATTCTAAGTCAACGCAAAAACGCAAAACGCAAAAGTACAACCATTGATACCGCATATTTTGAAACTCGCAACTACACGCAAGGGAATTAAAACCTAAAGACCACTTCCCGTTGACATAGAATCTCGAAATTTGGTAAGAAGCAATAGCTTACAGCACAGGTAACAGAAACATTCCGAAAAGCTTAAAATTTTAAGTAGTTATACCACCAAAAAAATTGTGATTGTAAACATAATTGTAGTTACAGCAATGACCGCGAGTTATTATACTATGTATGGGGAGTTAACGTTTTTTCGAACTTCAATGTTCAATGTGGTACTATTCATAACTTTTTCAGTCACCATTTACAGGTCTGGTTCAAATTTAATACTTAATTAATATTTTTGAACCAGATTTCTAAATAGTGACTAAAAAACTTAGTAAATAAATAACTTTAATAAAAGAACTTTCGCAAGTCTGCTGCAAGGCTAGTATAAGTGTTTCAGTTATATTATAGATAAATGATATGTGTTAATATAAAATAAAGGATTACTTAAACGATAAAGAGATCTTTGTCTTAAATTTATGCTCCTCCATCTTTCCCCATTGTAATGTTATGAATTTCATTCTGAAATAAAAATACCATAGTTATGACTCGATTGTCGTAATGAACGAACTTTGTAAACCTTGCAGGTTTGTACGGAACCCTCGGTGCGCGAGTCCGACTCGCACTTGACCGGTTTTTTGTGATAATTTGTGTTTTCAAAAGTTTTTAATACCATAAAATGAATACTATTTATTTCAACTACTATTCTCCTCTCTATTTGTGGGGGTCTAAAGAAGCTACCCACTACCGTCGGGACCTTAACATACAGAGTTGGTCTAATGTGGGTTGTATTCACCTCTGCCTATACTTTTGGATTTACGTAGGATAATCCTATGGTATTTTATTATGCTAATGTGCTTGCTTACTTGAAAGGTTTTGATAAGAATTGAAACTGTAGATAAGCTGCAAGTAAACCTTTTAGGGTAAATCATCAAGGATAATGCACACTCACGGAGTAAGACGCGTTGTTAATGTTTTATTTTTAAGTTTGGAATCAAATTCTATATTGCACACTAGCTGACTGTGCGAGCTTCGTATCACCTAACAGCCTATTAAGGATCAATTTGATTTTTAAGTATTATTACAATTTTTGATTTTTAAGTTTTTACGGGAGTAAAATGTGCTGTTTTTAGACTTTTTCAGGGATTTTTTTAATTTTATTCTCTGTGTAAGAACCATCCTCGTACATCAAGGAATATTCTAAAAGAAGAATTAGCAAAACCGGTTCAGCCTTTAACGAGTTTTGCGCTTATTAACACATTTAGTTATTCATTTTTATTTTATAGACTATCGGACCCCGCAGACGTCGTCCTGCCCGGTAAAGCAGTGTTACCTACCGGGTCCGAAAATTCGACCGATTCTCAAACCTACTGAAAATAGATTTCATAATAATCGGTTAAGCTGTTTCGGTAGAGTTTTATTTTTATTTTTCTCTGCGTAAGAACCATCCTCGCACTTCAAAAAATATTCTAAAAAAAGAATTATCGAAATCGGTTCTGCCGATCTCGAGTTATACGCTTACCAACACATTCTGCGATTCATTTTTATATCATAGATTACATTCACTCTTCGCCCATGAGAGCTAAAAGATAAGAATAATTGTAAAGTCATTGTAGTGTGTATCTTTCTTTTTTTTTGTTATTCTGAATTAAGCAATGAGTTAGTCTACGATGGAATGCCAACCCAATAGACCGCTTCGCTCGTGAATATGAATGATTTTCAGTGAGAAGGTAGGCAGTGTAATGAGGCTACATGTAACCAAAAGTAATATGCAAGTCTAACCAGACTTGCATATTACTTTTGTCCTCTTCCGGTCTTGATTCCTCTAGTATGAACGGACCTTTAGTCTATTTAAATACACACACTCAAAACATTAATACAAATGAACCTAAAAGGATGCAAACTTCGGATTCATATTTGCCCTTGTCATTGAGTGCTTTGTATGGTACAAGACAAAGGCTGTAGAGTGGCCCCTTAACTCATTATTATTATTAGGTTATTTTCGTCGATATCATTTTCTTTGTTTCTTGATTATTACCCGACTGCGCCAAAAGCAAGGTTATGTTTTTCGAGTGTATTTATGTTTGTAATTTCTTTGGCACGCTCTGAAGCCTTTAGGGCTTGTCGCATCTGAGTTTGAGCAGTATCATTAGATTCGTCATAATCGTGAGAATGACAACAGTACATCAAAATTGTGAAAAAAATGTACTGAGACATCAGTAGCTCGACTCGCCTTTGCTGTCTAAAAGACATAATATAGTAGATGCTGATCAGTCAGAAATTTTAGTAGGTACCAGAAGACCATAATATTTTCGCAGCCATTTTGAATTCGATAAACGCGACGGATTTGGCGGCTTTTATCTGGTTACTCAAGCGCATAGGTGACCTACCGCGTGATCTGGTTCCCTCCACCTTTCCTAACACAACCAGCCGCTCAATGGAGTCGTTATTTCGCCTAAAGACATGTCCGAAATACTGTAGTAGGCGCGACTGTACTTAGCCGATAGACGCTATGTGATTCGAAGGTCTTGGAGTATGGATACGTTTCTAAGCACCACATTTCTAAGGCGTCTATCTTCTCTTTTTTCAAGTCGCGCAGTTAGTCTTGTTTTAGATTTTAGATTAGATGTTTATAACTTGGGCCATAACTTAATGTAATGAGTTGTCAACGAGCTTTGTAGGCAAGTTACGCTCTTGGGACCTCAATTCACATTTATTTATTCACGCAGAAAGGCACAAGCATGATTCTATTCAAAGCATTCATGGAAACTGATATAGCTATTGCTCCGAATCCTATAAATGTAGGAAATTATGATGAATTGATAGTGTGATAAGAAACAAGAAAAATCTACTTTTTACTACTCCAAAATCTAATAAAGAATAAAAAAAAAAACAGTCAAGTACAAAAGTCATTAAAAATAAAACTACTTTATAACAGATTTTATCGCTGCTTAATTTAAATTTTTATATCCAGACGTTTTAAAGTCTTCAGACTATCACGGGTGGACTGGGGTATTTTATTCGCGTGAATCTAAGAAAATACTGCGATTAAAAAGTCAATAATTATTTTGTGTCACTTTAAAACTTGCTGCATCGATTTGGATAAACTATTTAGAAACTTGAACATATTTAATGTTAGATATTGGTATCTGCTTGCAATAAGTAAAGCGATGATTATTTAGAGCCTGCCGTAAGGAACGAAGTTCCTTACGGCAGGCTTGGAGGGGATAGGGATTTTGCTGCGCGACCGAACTGAAAAAAATGTGATAGTAAAACCGTAAGAAAGAATGCGTGGAATAAAACCGTTAAATAAGACGTGCGCAGGCGCGACAGTCGCATACACAAGCGAGTAGTGTATAATACCTTTATCTTTCTCCCTCATTCTTTATTAGCCGAAGGAACTTCGTTCCTACCTGGTGTCCCACGACACCACATCATTTTTCTTTAGTCGACTTCTGAAAAATAGGTGGAGGAATCCTCCACGGTTGTTATAGGCCGACCGTTTAACTCGCGTATCGCCTATCGCCAAGATTCTGACTCCTCAACAGACAGTGATGATTATTATTACAATACTTTTATCTGTGGTTAAACAGTTCTTTAAGAGGTTTAATTAATGTTTTATGACTTTGTACCTCAGATGGCGATACGCGAGTTAAACGGTCGGCCTATAGTATTGCTTTTTAGTAACACATGGGAAGCAGGGTATTTTGAACCTCATAACTCATAACTTATTTATTGGTAACTAGTGGCCCGCCCCGGCTTTGCACGGGTAGATATCGAATTTATCAATTAATAGAATTTTCTCACCTTTCAAACCTTCCCTAGACCTCCACAAACATTTCGAGACGAAAATACATAAACACCTAGTTCAACAAACCACTGCAACATTAATTAATATTTTTTTTTAGAAGCCTGTACATTTTTTAGATATTTTTGTAAAACTAGCCTTTTTATTCCTAAATACTAGTTGAGTATTATTCTTCTGATTGATGAGACGAGTAATTTAATGAAAGATAATACAAAATAGGCTTAAGTTTTAATCTTAAAACTTAAGCCTATTTTGTCCAATTAATGTTTAAATCTTAACTACAGTCTGGAAAGTTTCAATAGGTATTTAAAATTTTATAATTACAACAATTAGATAATACTTGAACGATTTATGGCTAGTTTACATAATGCGAGCTGCTGGCTAATGAAAAGACAGCTACTCGCTTAGTCTACTGGTATACGACATTAGACCGGCTCGCTTTTGAATAATAATAATTAATAATATAGTGGGACATTAACACACACGGTCATCTGATCCCAAACTAAACAGAGCTTGTACTATGGAAACAAGATAATTGGTAGTATACTACTTAATAATACTTTTCTTTTATTAAACATCCTTTTTTAAAGATAATTACACCCAGACCCAAGACAAACAAACATGTTCATCACGCAAAATGTTTGACTTGGGTGGGAATCGAACCCATGACCTGCGGCGTGAAAAGCAGGCATCGTACCGACCACGCCACCGGCCCGTCAATACAAGTCATTTAGTAGTTGCTGCTCATTCTTGCGAGTTGTGCTCTGTAGAGTTTTATGAATGAAATATCACCATCAGAAGACAATCTTTCGGAAGGCAGTTTTGAATTCTCGTACGCAGCACACAAAAACACGGGTTCTGAGTGCCGGCTGGCACTGGCGAGCCACTGAACGCGTCTTGCCGATGCGAGTAATGACCGAGCTGCTGCCATGTGCGAATTGTTACCGGACGAACAGGCGAGTGAAAACAAAAAAAAATAAAGTAACTCGGATGCGAGCTACTGTCCAACTTGCCCTTCAAATTACTCGTAATTTACATCCAAACAGTGCGAGTTACTGCAATGCAGTTACTCGGCAGGCTGTGTTAATACGTAAGCTCGCACTGTGTAAACTAGCCATTAGGTATATAAACTAGAACACTGGTAGCTATGCATACAGACTCGATGGCTGAGGATAGCGTGATTACCTCTAGTCTCCAAGGTCTCGGGCTGAAATCCCGCGTTTAATCTAAAATACTGTTGAGAATTTATCATTTCTTTGAACTAGTTATAATGCGCCCGATTTTTCACCTGTCACTGGTCAGGCAATCCCAATGGAATCTGAAAGCAAACGAAATAGGAAATGCACTTTTGTTACCGCACACACTAACCCTGTGCTCTAGTTGTTAATACGAAAAAAGTTTCTGAACACTATCACGAACCAGTAGGCTAATTCACGTAATTAAATAAGTTCTGTTGCAGTGCAGTTGCAGTTAAGTTTCGATCAAAACAGCCCTTTTCGTATTCTCGTAATTTTGACAACAGCTGTCAGATACGCTCGCGTCAAGTTCACATCACGCGAGCGCTTTATCGTATACGTTATTTATATGACAATTACAAGTGTACCATTTTGCACTACGACATAGACTTGATCGCAACTACACCGCAACTTGATCAGCGCTTCAAGAAATTACTTGAAAATGCACATAAATCTACAATCTTTTCTACTTATTCTGTTGCCAATCCATTTTATTCTATTTTCTTTTTAATATTTAAAAACAAAGAAAATGAATTTGAAAACGCATTTTGACAAGTTCAAGATAGTATTCGAAAACTTTTTTCGTAATATTGAACTCGTACTAATAGCGCGTACTGTAGTAGTTCTTCTAGAAGAAGTACTAGTACACGCTCGCTCTGTTAAAATCTTTTACGATTAAAGTAACTGAACCGTGAGCTGTAGGAAGTTTACCTCAAACTTTATTCTTTGACATCACTTAATTACTTTCAAAGTGTCATTTCCACTTTAACTAAGTAAATTAAACAAGAACCTTTATTTCCTGTTCGGTTATTTAATTTAAACAAAGTTAGTTTTAGAAAAAGAAATCTAAAATAATAATAATATAGTGGGACATGAACACACACGGTCATCTGATCCCAAACCAAGCAGAGCTTGTACTAAAGAAACCAGATAACTAGCAATATACTACATGTAATACTTTTCTTTTGTAAATATATACTTAAATATAGATAACTACACCCAGACACAAGACCAACAGACATATTTAAACAAATGTTTGTCTCGGGTGGGGATCGAACCCACGACCTGCGGCGTGAAAAGCAAGTATCTTACCAACCACGCCACCGGCCTGTCAAATACCGTATCTTCAAGTACGTTTAAAATCGTAATGTATCTCTGTTGTATATGTAAGTACTACATATGTACTCATTTGTAGTGTTCAGTTTTTATTTCTCCCTGCATTCAGTATAACGAGCAACATCGTTAACCTTTCCTATGTATCATCATTACTTTTCATTTCTGAATTTGTTAGATATTTTTGTTTGCCTTTTGCTTCTAGAAAATACTAATAGGTATTGGCCGGCCGTTTAACTCGCGTATCGCCTATCGCTAAAATTCTAACTCCTCAGGGTGCACAGACAGTGATGATGATTCAAGCGATGTGGATATTAGTGAGGAATAGTCTTACATTACTTTTATCTGTGGTTTAATAGTTCTATAAGAAATTTAATTAATGTTTTATGACTTTGTACCTCAGATGGCGATATGCGAGTTAAACGGTCGGCATATATACGCGTCTGATTTTAAATTTAATGGTATTCAATTAGTCAAAGGGCCGTAGATTTACCTTCACCGATGTAACAACCAAGTGAGACATATCTTTGATGAATCCTATAGTACATGGACATACTTCAGTCATTTAGTTTCCTTTACCAAATTACTTTGTTTTAATTTGTAATTCAACGTGACGTTTTGGATACCTATCAGTATCCCAAGTAAATTTAATATAGTTATAGACAACTGGTGTACCTAATATTCTGAACATTACATTCAAATTAAGAAAACATATATTTAAAATACATTCATCTGCTTACACAGATAACACAAGAGGAATGTGATCCCGCCGCGCCGCGCGTAATCGCAGCACCCATTCATTGCCAATACGCTGGTGTTGTGCGATGTGAACAATATCTTAGCTTCCACCGGAGTCTTCGCACGCGTGGCATTACGATTAATAGTATCCTATGTTATAATCTCTCTTTTAATAGATAAGAGAAGGCCAGTGCTCAGCAATGGTTGTTACTCTATATACAAGTAGTAGAATAACTCAGTAAAATTTTATACGTAACTAGCTTCAGCCCGCGGCTTCGCCCGCGTGATGTTGGATAAAAATTAGCAACATTGTGAAGTGACAGATCTATAAGAACCCTATAACATATTTTTTTTTGTTATTGGTCATCAGATCGTGTTTGTAGTTTTTAATGTGTGTGAAATGAAATACCACATTTCTTCCCTTTAAGAGTTTAATTTAAAAAAATCCTGTAACACGTATTTACTTATTTAATGCCAGGAGTAGTCTTGCGAAGTTTTGAATAAATTGGTCAAAGCAATCTTATATCTCCATACAAACTTTGGAACCTCGTTTTACCCCCTTAAACTCACCCTAGTTTTGAAAAATCCTTTCTTAGTGCACCCCTAGACTCTTTAAGGAACCTATGTGCCAAATTTGGAGTTTCTAGACCCAGCGGTTTGGGTTCTGCGTTGATATGTCAGTCAGTATGTCAGTCAGTCAGTCAGTTTCTTCTATTATATTATTATATTTAAGAAAGAAGAAGAAGACTAGATGTAACGTAGCTAGCAAACAATAATAATAACACTCGCCTTTGCTTATACCATCGATTTTAAATGAAATGCAATTGAATTCTTTAATTTTTTGAGAGCGACTCTACCTAAAAGTATCCCATTTCTTTTCCTACTGCACAGTAATTGACGTGACCACTACTAAGAAACACTGCTAACAACTCTGTAGGCTCTTATCTCTTGCAAATCAAATACTATCAGGCATCCACGCACTCTTTAATAAAGTAGAAACATTTACTAATAAGGAATTGAAAAAAAAAATGTTAAAAATGGCATATTTTAACATTTAATTTGAGAAGCAATTTTATTATATATCAACGGGCCTATTCCGTACATACTTATCCGGAGGAAAGCTGTGTTGCTCAAGCCTACAGACAAAATATTAGATTCTCTCTTTCTTAGTGTGGGATTAGCTGGGAGTCTCTTTTCAAATAAATTAGGATCTGATTTATCTACACAATATTAAATATTCTTTAGTATGTTGTAACAGAGCGATCTAATTCTATACATTTTATCAATTACATAGTTTAAAATTTTATATTAAGACGCCGAACTTCCTACTAGCGCCATCTATGATTATGTTTATATACTCTTTTGTGTGAACTACGATGTTTGAAGTATTTTATCTATCGATAAAATTATTGTCTGTCAAAACACGAAGGTTAGGAAGTTTCTACGTATTAACACTTTTTTACAGCAGATGTCTATACGAGCTATAATTTAGCGCGACTGTATATAATATCTACTGAGGGGTCACAGACAGAGATTAAACAAATTTCGATAATAATCATACAATCACGCCTTTTTCCCTTGGGGGCAGAGTCACCTTCGTCCGTGGGAGTGCACCTTTAATCTGTATCACCACGAGTAATCCCCGGGTGGTGCGAATCGCTTGACACTAAACTGGTATTACCAGTTGTAGGCATCGGCCGTGATTAGTTGCCACCCACCAGATAAAATCACATCGCCAAGCGGCCTTGGCGTGTTCCGTGGCGATGTCTGGTGACACCATTTAAGAGGTTTTGCTGGAATTGCAGCACCTTTTATGGTTGCTAACCAATGGAGCCTCATTTAACTGTCACTTTCTCCCCAAAAGTCGTCTTGCCATAATCACAATTAGTGAATCAGTACATTAGACAGGCGCGTTCCATCGAAGACTATGTCATTGCATAACACCAGGCAAGTTGTGGTCAAGCGCAAGCCTATTATGGAAACAAAAGAGACTAGAGCGCTACTTCTTCCATACTACATTCGTCTATACTTCCATAGCATTCATATTCATACATCTGACAATGAACTTTCACTTCCCGCTTTTTGTCACTGAGGTTTCTTTTTTCTAGTCATTTTCTGTAATCAGCTGTGCAATCAGCCATATTTTTTTCTTATAGAACTGTTATAGTACAAACGGAATGGTAGGCTCAGTTTTGAGATTTGGCGTTATTTACTGGGGTCAATCAACAGACCGTGAACTTGCTTTTAGACTGCAAAAAAGATGTGATAGAGCAATGTGTGGTTTAAAAACAACTGAGAGTTGTGCACCGTACTTCAAATCTTTAAAAATTCTGACATTACCCTCACTATATATATAAGAGACTGCTTGTGTAAGACTACTAGTGTATTCTTTTAATCACGTATGTACTTAGTTAATTTATTCGATTTGTACTAGTGACGAGTATCTGTCAACTGTCATAGATACGTCAACAGTGTAGTACTTTAGTCTGTTCACATTGACAGATACCCGTCACTAAAAGAGTGATTGACTGTATGAATATTGCAACTGACATCTGTCATTGCATTTAAATTTGACTTTAGCGCTCTCTTGTAATTTAACCGCCGAACAGAACGGACGTATATTTAACCGACTTCTAAAAGGAGGAGGTTATCAATTCGACTGTATGTTTTTTTATGTTTGTTACCTCAGAACTTTCGAATGGGTGAACCGATTTTGATAATTTTTTTTTAATTGAAAGCTGATGCTTCCCGTGTGGTCCCATTTCAGTTCTGAGAATGGCATCCATGAAGTCGGTTTTTTTTGTTAATATTTTAACTTAATATTATTTTGTTAGAAGATTAAATCACGAAATATTTACTGAATCGTCGTTTTATTTGTGAGTTTAAGTAGAGTTCCAACAACTCAGAAGTGGGATTCATACAGCACACCCACAATTTTGGAAAACACCGGTAAATATGGATCGCGACAGTAACCAATCGCGAAGGAGCCGAACCCATTTTACTCCAGACGTTGCGAGTGCGAAACGTAAGCGCCGTCGTGATAATGAAGCCAGAGAGCATCGTCTGAGTAAGGAGAAACGTCGCAGGCGGCATAGAAGTACATCTAGCGATTCGAGCGATGAGGGCGAGAGAAGTCGATCGCGAAGACGCACACATGGGAGTCGTCGAAGAAGTCAGACGCGCAGCCGCAGGGGTGAGCAGCGCCCAAGCCGTAGCCTGTCGAGACAGCAGTGTGAGCAGCGGCAGCAGCAGTCAGGACGCAGGAGTTTATCGAACACAGCAGTGAGTGATGAACCTCGCGAGAATACACAGGTGGGCAAATCTATGTTTGCTAATAGTGAGACTCAGTTATTTTTAACCGAATTAATCAAGTCGTTGTCGAATGCAAGGTCAGGAGGCAACAAATTTCCGATGCTAGGCAATGTTATCCCAGAATTTGACCCTATGGTTAAGGGCTAGACGGTCCACATGTGGCTCAATAAGGTCGACGAATGTGCGAAGCTGTACCGCTGGGGTGACGATCAAATAATACATTATGCTCTACCTAGGCTTGTAGGTGTCGCCCGTACATGGTACCAGGCCTTACCTTCGATGTCATTTTCGTGGCCTGAGTGGAAGATTAAGTTGATTGATTCCTTTCCTAGCAGTGATGATTATGCAGAATTACTTACCGAAATGTTAAATAAACGCGTGAAATATAACGAGTCATTAGAATTATACTATTATGAAAAATTAAATTTGTTGAATCGATGTGAGATTTTCGGGAGGCGCGCTGTAGATTGCTTGCTATATGGCATTGAGAATCGTTCCTTGAGGCTTGGCGCTAAGGCAGCCAAGTGTCAAGAGCCCGAAGAGGTCCTTAATTACTTTCAATCTATTAAACAAAGTCGTGACTTTGACAAGTTTAAAATAAATCAAGATAAGAAGACCTTACCATCGTGTAATACGAATTTAAATCTTAGGCAATTAGGCGGGAATGAACCGAAGCTATCTTAGCCCCAACCTAGTACGTCTGTTACCTGCTTCAACTGTAATGAAGTGGGTCATTTTAGCAGTAGGTGTACGAAAAAGCTATTAAGATGTAACATTTGTAAAAGGCTTGGTCACGTATCAGTCGATTGTCCGCGGTTGTCTAACGAAACGAGTAAAGACCCTACTAGTTCAGAGAAGAAAATTATGAAAGTTGACGTTGATGATAGTAGTAACGAAAAATATACGATTTCATTAAAGGTCAATGATACTTTGGTTAAAGGCTATGTAGACTTAGGTAGCCAGTGCACGTTGATACAAGTTAGTGTAGCAAAATCATTAGGGCTTAGTTGGTCGGTAGGCAATCTACCTGTTATGAGAGGCTTAGGTAATAGTATGGTCGTACCAATAGGATTGGCACGTGTAACAATAAACATTAACGTTATTGTAAAAACAATTGACGCTTATGTAGTTGACGATAGTGTTATTAGATATCCGGTGTTAGTTGGTCACAGTTTTACTGAAAGACCGGAAATCGTCATTACGAAAACAACGAACTCTTTAGTTTTTAAAAAAGAAGAGAATAACAAATTGCGGTTATTTCTTAAAGCAGATGTCGAAATACAACCAAAGCAAATGACTACGATACCTATTTCTTCTGATAAAAGCCACTCTGGTCCCGTATATGTTAGGGGTTCGTTAAGAGGGCCACCAGGTAAAAAATTTTACTTATTGCCAGGTGAATACTATCTTGAAAATAGTTCTGGGGCTCTTCTGGTTCACAATTTTAGTGACCACTTACTTACCTTGACTAAAGATATTTTGGTTAGTCGAGTTATTAGATCTGAAAAGGGGTTCGAAGTTAGCATGCTAGATTTTGGCAATCACGATACGTGTTCTAATCTGAATTATGGCGACCATTTATCTAACGATGAGGTTTCTAAATTGAAGTCCCTACTGAAGACGTACGAAGGTTGTTTTTCTTCTTGTTTATCCGACTTAGGGTATACTAATATAGCACAAATGAATATAGAATTAGAAGACTCAAAGCCAGTGGTTTACCGTCCTTACAGGCTCTCTTACCCTGAACGCGAATTAGTTCGAACTATGGTGCAGGACGCTGACATTGTCTGTGAGTCTAACTCACCTTATGCAAGCCCAATTCTTCTTGTAAAAAAGAAAACGGGTGAAAAGAGGCTTTGCGTCGATTATAGGGCCTTAAATAATAAAACTCGAAAGGAGCACTATCCTCTGCCGCTAATCGACGAACAATTAGACAGGCTATCAGGTAACTCCCTTTTCATTAGTCTGGACCTTGCATCTGGGTACTACCAGATTCCAATCGCAGAAGGCTCTCAGGAACTTACGGCCTTTGTAACGCCCGATGGTCAGTACCAGTATAAAAGAATGCCTTTCGGGTTGGCGAATGCCCCTTCCGTTTTCCAGAGGGTAATGAACAAGGTTCTTTCCGATTTGCGATACGTTATTATTTACATGGATGACATCCTTATTCCCGCTAGTACATTCGACGAGGGTTTAAAACGTTTGAAGGAAGTTCTCCAACATTTGGCCAAAGCAGGGTTAAATTAAATTAAAAATTAATTGAAAAAGTGCCATTTCTTCCAAAAAGAAATAGATTTCCTAGGTTTTTGTGTATCTGGAGATGGCATACGTCCTGGATCGCGTAAAACGATTGCAATTTCTAATTTTCCTGTACCTAAAACATACATGATGTAAGACGTTTTATAGGATTGGCAAGTTTTTTTCGCCGATTTATTAAAGACTTCGCAATAATAGCGTGCCCATTAACGAATCTTTTAAAGTCCAAATTTGAGTGGAAATGGATTCCAGAGTGTACGGCTGCATTTAACACACTTAAGGGAAAACTTATCGAAAGACCCATAATAGCTTTGTTTGATGCACGGTTAGAAACTGAGCTGCATACTGATGCCTCTAAATTAGGCATCGCGGGTATCCTTATGCAGCGAAGTTTGGACGGTCAATTAAAGCCCGTGGCCTACTATAGTAGGAAAAACTCTGAAGATGAACAGAAGCTCCACTCTTTTGATCTCGAGACGTTGGCCGTTATTGCCTCTCTAAGTCGATTTCGTGTTTATTTGCTGGGATTGCATTTTAAAATAGTAACGGATTGTAATGCATTGAGAACAACCTTAACGAAGCGCGACCTAGTACCAAGAATTGCACGGTGGTGGGTGCAGCTGCAGGAGTACGACTGCACGATCGAATATAGGTCAGGATCACGTATGGCGCATGTGGACGCCTTGAGTCGTGCTCCTGTAGCTGAGCACACTGCCGATACAGATGCACATGTTATCGACGTGTTACAAGTAGATACGACCGATTGGATTGCGACCGTACAGAGTAACGATGAAGAAATAAAGAGAATCCGAGAATATCTTCTCGATGACGAAACGAAGTTCGTTGCTGATGTACGAAAGAATTATCAGCTGAAGGGTAACTACGTATACCGAATTTTGGATGATGGGATCTGAGTCACCTTCGTCCGTGGGAGGGCACCTTCTAAATCCCCACACGTGGTCCCCGGGTGGTGCAAATCAGGTGACAACTTACTGGTGGTAGGCTTCGGCCGTGGTTAGTGACCACCCACCAGACAAAACCACGCCGCCAAGCGGCCTTGCCGTGTTCCGGTGTGATGTCTGGTGACACCATATTGTGAGAGTGGGTCGGAATAGTTGCTTTTTTATGGCTTCACCGATGTAGACTGATACTTCTGCGGTAGCATCGGGTAACTGGTCATGGAGGGTAGCGGGATCCGAGGCACAGTGCACCGCTGGCCGACCGCAGGTAGTAGGGGACCTAAGTAACGAGTTAGCCACTTGTAAAAGGCTGTCCCGCCAACTCGCGAAAAATCCCGGGATGCGCCATCGTGCCGGTTGGTGACCGGACGAAAGGGCCCGATGGACATCCCCGGGGGGGCTCGGGCGTCCCCGCAGTCTTCATACCAGTTCCCCATCGATGTTGCCGTGGAGTGTTTGTCTGACGGTGAACCATATAAAGCCTCATTCCACTTCCACCCTCAACCGATAATCTCACAAAAATGGTAAAGAACAAGAGGAATGTATGTAAACAGCGGCTGCACTCCCTTTCGTTAAAAGTGCACCTCAGTAACATACGAGGATTGCACTCCAATCTCGTGCCGGTCCACTATCACCTGGAAACCGATAAGCCGGCACTCTTGTTCTTAACGGAGACGCAGATAGGTAGCCCGTCTGACGTGGGGTACTTGTCGTACCCGGGATACACACTTGAGCATAACTTTAAACCCCATGCAGGAGTGTGTGTGTACGTCCGGGACGACATATGCTGTCGGCGTCTTCGGAACCTTGAAGACCACAGATACTTTACTCTTTGGGTGCTGGTGGACACAGGCATAGAGAAAATTCTTTATGCGTGTGTCTACCGCTCGCACAACGGAGATCAGGAGACATCTAGGCTCACCGAATACCTTAGTGAGGCGGCTGAAGCGGCTCAACGGAGGTACCCGTCGGCCCAATTGGTGCTGCTGGGAGACTTCAATGCTCACCATCAAGAGTGGCTCTTCCCCAACCTGGACACTGACCATGCCGGGCGAGAAACTCGAGGGCTCGCTTTGACCATATTAGCCGAATAGGGAACAAACTGGCTTCGTATCCAGCGGGTAGTAAAGCGTTTTGGTCCCTAGCTAAATCGGTCGAGGCGAACTTCTGCCGCCCCTCACTACCTCCACTACAGAAACCTGACGGAACACTGGCTCACACTGCTGAGGATAAAGCAAATTTATTTGCTTCTCTGCTTGCAGAGGCTTCACGTCTTGATGCTGGTAGCGCAACGCCTCCTGTGTCGCCTGGCAGTCCGACTCACATGTCGGAAATTCGTATACGCCAAACGGAGGTTCGTAATACGCTACGCAATCTTGACGTGAACAAAGCCAGTGGACCTGATGGTATTCCAGCCATAGTGTTGAAAACATGTGCGCCGGAGTTATCTCCTGTACTGACACGCCTATTTAGGCTATCTCTAAGGACTGGTCAAGTGCCGAGATCATGGAAGCTTGCTAACGTGCAGCCCGTGCCCAAAAAAGGCAGTCGTGCCGATCCTGCCAACTATAGGCCTATATCTGTTCGTGCGTAGCGTGTTCTAAATCGCAGGCTCCTGGCGTACCTAGAAGCCAATGATCTCCTCAGCGACCGACAGTATGGATTCCGTAGGAATCGGTCGACTGGGGATCTTTTAGCGTACGCCACATACATCTGGAATGAGGCCTTGGAGAGGTACGGTGAAGCGCTAGCAATTTCACTTGATGTCTCCAAGGCCTTCGACAGGGTTTGGCATGACGGCCTTATCAGTAAGCTTCCATCTTACGGCTTGCCCACTGGATTTTGTGAGTGGATATCGGATTTCCTGAGGAACAGATCAATCAGAGTCGTCATTGATGGCTGCTCTTCCAATGCAATTGATATTAATGCCGGTGTTCCTCAGGGTTCGGTACTCTCTGCAACTCTTTTTCTGCTGCACATTAATGATCTGCTTAAGCCCGGCACCTTTGGGTATGCAGATGACAGCACAGTTGTAGAGAGCTATATGTCTAGTCCACGTGCCAGTGCGGCTGAGATCCAGTCTCTTAGAGAGGCCATGGTTGAGCGCTTAAACTTGTCTCTCAAATTGGTTTCCGACTGGGGTGACGCCAATCTAGTCAAGTTTAATGCTGCTAAAACCCAGGCGTGTCTATTCTCTGCTAAAAAAGGCCATTTCAATTGACTCCTACTTTTCAAGGTGTATCCGTACCTATTACAGACCACCTTGAGCTTCTTGGCGTCAATGTGACTTCAACCCTCAATTTTGGCCCGTGCATTGAGTCTAAGGCTCAACTAGCTGCCAAAAAGCTAGGTGTCCTCGCGAAGGTGCGTCAGTACTTCACGCCAAAACAGATGCTTGAGCTATACCAAGCTCAAGTTCGCTCATGCATGGAGTACTGCTCGCATCTTTGGGATGGGTCAGCTAAATACCAACTCGAGGCGTTGGAGTCTATAGAATGACGAGCCAAGAGGCTTATTGGCAACGAATCATTCGTCAAGGCTAAATTGCAAAGCCTCGAGCATCGCCGCATAGTCTTTCGGTCTTTTACCGGATACACTTTGGAGAGTGTGCGTTGGAATTACACAATCTTATTCCCCCATCTCCGTTCTTCCATCGGACAAGTAGAGGTACGGCTATGCGCCACCGTTATATGGTGGAAATTCCACGGGTACGCACAAAGCGCTTTGCCTCCACTTTCATCGTGCGAACTGCCAAATTGTGGAACTCGCTGCCGGCATCTATGTTTCCCGATAGCTACAATCTGCCGGTCTTCAAGTCACGAGTGAATCGGTATTTACTGGGTAAGCGCGTTCCATCGTAGACTGCATCATTGCTTCACATCAGGCAAGTTGTGGTCAAGCGCAAGCCTATTTTAAGTTAAAAAAAAATGGGATTCGTTGGGTCGTGTCGAGGGGTGTTAGGTGGCAAGTTTTGCGCATGAACCACGACGACGTAGGGCATTTTGGGTTCGATAAAACTTTGAGTAGGTTAAGGGCATCATTCTGGTTCCCAAAGATGCGTCGATTCGTGAAGAAGTATGTATCGTCATGTCTACAGTGTGCACACCATAAAACACC
This sequence comes from Meganola albula, assembly GCA_936450015.1. NCBI lineage: Eukaryota > Metazoa > Arthropoda > Insecta > Lepidoptera > Nolidae > Meganola > Meganola albula. Next base: position 428,273 of record OW388155.1, on the reverse strand, counting down.
ATCTGGCCAAAGGGAAAGGTTATTACACCCTATCCCGAAAGTAGAAATCCCATTCCATACGTTACATGCGGACCATCTGGGCCCGTTTGTTCGCTTTAGGAGAGGCAATATGTACATTTTAGTTATAGTTGATGCTTTCACCAAGTTTGTAAACATACGTGCAGTGAAAGATACAAAAACATCAACGGCAATCAAAGTGTTTCATGAATACTTTAGTTACTTCGGTGCACCGTCAAGGTTGATTACAGATCGCGGTACCTGTTTCACGAGTAGGAAGTTCGAAGAATTTACCGAAAAATTTAACATAAAACATATATTGAACGCGGTAGCAACTCCTAGAGCGAATGGGCAAGTCGAGAGGTTCAATCGAACTATATGTGATGCGTTGAGCACTAAATGTCATGGTAACAATGAAAATACATGGGATGATTATGTAGGAGATATCCAATTAGGTATGAATACTACTGTGAGCAAAGCGACAGGAAAGAGTCCCTCAGAACTATTATTCGGGTTCAAACTAATTTCTACATCAGAAAATATGTTAGGAGATGCAATTTCCGAAACAACTCAATTAGTTAGTGGCGACAACCTAATGCAGCTGAGGTCCGATGCTAAAGAGAAAATTGATAGGGATCAAGAGAAGGCAAAATCTAGATTTGATAAGAATAGAAAGAAACCGAAATCGTACAACGTAGGTGATCTTATTAGAATTGAGAGGATAGTCATAGATAAAGAACATATAGGTAAGTCTAAAAAGCTTATACCAAAACTTCAGGGCCCATACCGCGTTATAAAAATTTTACCCAATGACAGGTTTTTAGTAGAGGATACCCCACTAACTAGGAAAGGAAACAAACGTTATGAAAATATAGTAGCAATTGATAAAATTCATCCTTGGCTTAATTTTAATGATTATTCTAGTGACGATGGTTACGAAAATAACAATAATGATAGTGAACTTGATAACGAGTAATGAATTTGATGTCGATAACGATAATAAAATGACTTAATTTAAATTATTAAAATTAAAATAGGTATACAAAATTATCTATGATTATTTTTAAGACTTAGGAACGACTCGTGCAGATTATGAATGGAACTGCGACACAGTTCCGCACAGATTATGGTCTTGGATTAAAGATGTGAGCACAGGCTATATACACAATCAGTACAGAAACGAATGGTACCAAGTAATTGGTATCGTACAGATGATTGTAGACTATAGCAGACCGTGCAAGATTTGTTATTGTGATGAGTAGACGTAGATTAATTATGATCGTAGATTTAAATAGCGACACGAGCACAGGCTATGAACAATCGGTACAGAAATGAATGGTACCAAGCAATTGGTATCGTACAGATGATTGCAGACCATAGCAGATCGTGCAAGATTTGTCGTTAAGATAGTTTTACTGAAAATTTAGATTTTTATAGTCTATGAGCAATAAGTGCAGAAACGAATGGTGTCGCGTCCAGATATCGCACAGATGATTGTTTATCATAGATTGTTGTATTAGAGTGCATGAAGTTATAATTATGTTTGTATCTAAAAATCTATTACCTCATTTACCTTTAGAGTATTATGTAAACATATCTATAATTTAGCTAATTTTCTTTCGTAAGTGTTATTATTATTTTGTAATTACTGCCTCGAAGTGAGAGGACTCACTTATTGAAGGATGGCCGAGTTGTAAGACTACTAGTGTATTCTTTTAATCACGTATGTACTTAGTTAATTTATTCGATTTGTACTAGTGACGAGTATCTGTCAACTGTCATAGATACGTCAACAGTGTAGTACTTTAGTCTGTTCACATTGACAGATACCCGTCACTAAAAGAGTGATTGACTGTATGAATATTGCAACTGACATCTGTCATTGCATTTAAATTTGACTTTAGCGCTCCTTGTAATTTAACCGCCGAACAGAACGGACGTATATTTTTGTTAGAAGATTAAATCACGAAATATTTACTGTATCGTCGTTTTATTTGTGAGTTTAAGTAGAGTTCCAACACTTGGTTTGTTAAAACTAATTCACATCTGTTTACTAAGATATCTGAAGTTCGTAGAGCACCTTTAAGAGCACAATATAGGAATAAACTCATTGATTTAAAATGTAATACTGCACTTTTGCAAAAGAGTTTTTTTGGCACTGCACCTAAGATTTTTAATAAATTACCTGACACTCTAAAAGCTTTACCTAATATGCGTTTTAAGAAATATTTAAATAAAATACTAATAGACAAATGTTATTATTCACTGCAAGATTTTTTTAATGATGATTTTATTTAATTTTAATTTTAATGTTGACATCTATAATGTTTGAATTTATTAAGCCTTCTTTTATTTTCATTATACTTATTAATATATATTTGTACGTCTAAATGACAAAACATAGTGTTTCTAGTTTTATTATTTTTATGACCACAATATGCTATGTACCTATGTTGAACAAATAAAGAGATTCTATTATATTCTATTCTATTCTAGTAGGGTTCTGGGCTCTGTAAAGTTATAATAGGTTTATATAACTGTTTAGTGGTAAAATGCGTTTATGAATACCATTGTCATAAATTTTACTAAAGTACTCTATATCAAGCCTTTAGATTTGTTAAAAGTTTTTATGAATAAGACAGATAGACTATACTTCATTCGCTTCAATAGTTCTGCGGTGCCAACTGTCAGTACTCACTATGACAAACAACACTTTTGTAGCTGACTGTATCTGCCATTGATTTAGTTTAAGCTATTGATGTTTATAAAAAATGATTCTGTCATTGCTAAACGATTTCCGGTCATTATCGTAACTTTTATCTACGTAGGTACAATATTATTATAATCAATTACTTCATACTCTTAGCGTTTTCCACAAATCTGCCACTTTCCAATGTTTGTAAAACATTGGATTAGATTCCTTCAATATGCTTGTAGGCTTTCGACTTAAGTCTTGGATTAGCATGCAACTTAAGGTAGGAGGGAATTATCGGGTAAGAAGACGGCATTCCAATAAAATAACTACGAAAAATATCAATACATAAAATGAATTATTATTAAAAAGTAATAGTATTATCACCGTAGATCACATCACATATGGAATTAGACACAGTTCAAAGACCTGCAATTGTTCTTCTCCACCTATGCGCATTCCTTTTCCTATTTCTTGGGAAAGGAAGCGAGGAAGACAGCTACGAAGGTGGGAAGATGAAATAAAGATAACAGCAGGAAAAACATGGAAAAGGAAAGCGCAAAACAGAATGGAATGGAAAGAAATGGAGGAGGCCTTTGCCACAGTCGGGCAAACAGACCGGGTAGTCGGTGTCAACGATTCATAATAATCTGTGCATTTAACCATTGTCTGAATAAAGGCTTATACTATTATTATACCTAAGCGCATAAGCGTTAATACAAAATTGGCTACAGTTTACAATTCTTCACTTTAACCCTTTTTTAGTATCCCACTGATGGGCACAGTTCTTCCCTCAACTATTTTCCGAGTTGAGAGAGTAAGAGATAAGCATTAAGCACTGTGATCAAGTTGTTGGATATCACATTTCCTCAGATGATTATTTATTAGACATGCTAGTATACTCAGGATGATTTCCTTCAACCATATTGAGCCGCTGGGATGAAACAATCCATACAAAGATGTGAGGGCATGACTGTTGATCAAACTCGTGACCTTATATTTCAAAGGTAAGGCCGATACTGCTACGCTACCGCTGCTCAATACACACTTGCCTTCACCAACAAATAATGAAGATTGCTTTCCTTTATCATCAGCCACAAAAAAGCGAAGATTATAAAATTTTAATTATTATTCGTTTAAAAAATGACGAAGTTTTGGCGTTCACAGGCTCTTACGCTATTCTATTATATTTCATATCAATATTTTTAATAGGTTAAGGAAAACTTATTAAAAATATCTTACGAACTCGTAATCTCAGATTTCACGAGTTATCAAGTTCTTAGCAGTTTATTTATACTGATGATATAAATAATCTTGAATATTAAGCACATGGATGTTTAGAAATCAACACAAAATGTGTGGTGTAGTAAAAATATATATTTTGTTTTTAATAATGTTAAATAGTATAAATGCGAACGAATTACATAATGAGAACAAAGTAGATTCAAGGAGTGCCTTTGATAATAAATTGTATGAAGATGTATTGGATGCTGCTGAATGTCAGCGGCAACTAGAGTTTTTAGATGAACATCCTCTGAAATTTGAATGTGAGTATATATTTATTTCGATACAAAGATATCCTAATATTATAAAGCAGAAGAGTGAGATTTTATAAACAATGGGTAACTTCAAAAATAAGAAACTAAATAAACTAATTCAAACTTAAAAACTAGACATGGCGTCATAAAATTTCTCTGGATTGGAGGTCTTGAGGGAATGTGCTTAGAAGCAAAAAAGAGGATTATATTTTAAACTTTAACAAATTTGCGGAATGGATTAGCTTCACGGATCATAGGAACCGTGAAGCTATTGAAATTAAAAAACATCCTAATTTCAAATCGGAACGCAACTTAAATATTAATGTTTGGAGGTAGTCAGTAATAATTGTGATTAATATTTTTGGACGTAAAATAACCTCAGTCCACCCGTAAACATGAAGTCTGAAAAGACTTTGAAACGTCGGGATCTAAAATCTAAAATAAACCGCGATAAAATCCGTTAAAAAGTAGTTTTATTTCAATTATATGTATCTACTAAGAAATGAACAAAGTGAAGCAAGTAATCTAAAGTGCTAAAATATTAACAAATAAATTCTAAGAAGAAGTCCCGCCCCAGTAGATTTTCTCAAGATTTAACTATCGACCGTACCAAGTCAATAATAATAAAAACAGTTATTAAGTGATCAAAACCTTTTTTATATGGATTTTTGCAACATTAAAATTACAGCAAGGCGCTGGCTTATATTTATTTTAATATCATAAAATCCTATGGTCCCGTCCTGAATATCCCGGGTCCATACTAATGTCAGTAATCGTTGGAAATCTGTAAACAAATTGAACAAACCTCTTATTAGCAAAGTATCCAATTTGATGAATGTTCTCTTGGAGTCATCTCCTTAATAAGTAAATAAACCTCTACATTTTAGTTCTGGACGCTAGTGCCAGTGTGCCAATTAGAATTTTAACAAGAAATTGGGATGACCTTGGAGACTATCACCAGTGCCTCTCCATTGATCACGCTGTCAACAACATGGTAATCCAAGGCAAATACTGCGCTATCACCGTCCCTTATGACCAAAGCTGGACACAAACACCAATCAGTTCAGTTTCTGATAGAAATCTGTTAGATGTTGAATGGCTGATTAGCGGTTTCAACAAGACTCCTATTCATAATGAACAGAATAATGTTATTGAGTCTGACGCTCGACATGAAACTAGAGTTGAGAAGTCTGTTGATGTGAGGTAAGTTCCTATTGTTCTGTCTACTTAAACTGTTTTGTGATAAAGTTTGCTATATTTGATCTTCTATATTGGTGCTACTAAAATTTTTCACTTCTTTTATCAAGAAGAACCTTTAACGTAACTTTTATCATTACTTTGCTGTGTATACGATTCTCATTGTTTGCTTATGAATAAGAATAGAATATTGCTGGTTATATTTCTCTGTTTTTATATTTCATTTTCTCAACGTGGTTCTTATTCATCCGCAGTATTTTTTCTGTGATTGAAGTTAATTATTGATTTTTTTTTCAGAATCAACCCTTCACCACACTTAGATGAATTGCAATTTACTTTAGGAGTTTGTGTTCCCAAAGTTTGCACCGCTTCGGAAGCCATAGATTTTGTTGAAGAAAAGTTATCATTAAAAATTAATCATACCGAAAATTTCTGCCGTTTGCCCAGTGATAAACCATTTTATCCAGCAGATTACGTAGCAATGTGAGTATTTAAGAATATGTTTACATAAATATTTCAAACATATTTAAGGACAATTGGGACTTGGCAATAAGCTAACCAAGTAAGCGCCTTCCATGTTTCTTATTTACGCGTATAGTTTTAACATCCAGTTGCGCACAATGTAGTTATGTCTACTTACGTCTTGTTCTCAAATATAATAAAAGGAGAAAGAGGTGACAGATAGAAGAAGAGTTCCAGCGAGTGACAATTGAAACAACTTTATATGAAGGGGGAAATACAATTATTTTTGCTTGAGTCTGCTAGTCAACTACAAACCCAAGCTGCTCCAGATAACTTAGTTCCAATTACAACATTAATCATATAAGTATCTGGTTGTTATGTAACATAGCTACTTATTTTCAGTTCAATTTTGTCTATCATTGGGTTGTTATTGACTGTGAGTACAACCATCGACTTAGTACAGCGGTTTTACCTCAATATCGGTAAGTTTCTAACATTTTATGAAGTTTTCTTTAGGAATAACTAGCTTAAACATTTCGTTTCATCTCAAGACATGTTTTGCAGACATGAGACGGTTTAGTTACGATTCTTTTTTTGTTGCAGATCTACCAAAAACATACTTTTTGTGCAATTTATTCTCTGTCTATACAAACACCCGTCGGTTCCTTACATTCGACGGTCTTAGCGTTGGCTCATTAGACTGCGTGAATGGAGTCAAATCTTTGAGTATCATTTGGGCAATTGCTGGCCATACGTATTTTATAACTATCATCAGCTTTGTACACAACAGGGATGACGTTGTAAACGTATGTATTTTAATATATTATTTTTAATCATAATAATCCCCTCTTAGCTGCTTTTCCAGCAACGGCGACTAAATATATTAGAGAGAGACACACCGGTGTATTTGTACAGTGTACTTTATTCGTTTCACTCTCAGACTCCAGTGGAACGAATTGATCAGCTCACCCGGTGAAAGACCGGGCGCAAATCCTACGTGCTTTCCGTCTCGTTCTTAGGCACGGAAAAAAGTTTCAACACTCAATACTCAATATTTTATTGCATTCCATAATGTATATTATATGTTTAAATAATAGTCCATTACGGGATTCGAATGACGAACATGATATCTTCTAAACCACTCAGGCCGTCAACACACCGTTATCTAATTGTTCAAGCCTATTATACATTATAATAATATATACATACATTATAATAATATATACCTACATTATAATAATATTGCACCTAGACTGTACAACAAACTTAATTTGGTATTTAAAACAAAAAAAATATCAAACTATCAAATTAAAAACACAGTTAAACTATGGCTTAATGATTTGGACTACAATGAGGTGGAGAATTTGTTAGCAATCGTAAAATGAACACACACACACACACACACACACACACACACACACACACACACACACACACACACACACACACACACACACACACACACACCACAGGCGCGCGCGCAAGCACGTACACACATATGCACACACAGTAACACACACTAGTAATATACTGTTTTTGTTTTTCTTAATATTCTAATTGTAACAGACATATTATATTACATATAGTTGGGAAGGCACTGGTTCTCAACACACAGCTCCAGCTAGTTTGAGAATCAGGGTTTCTATCTAATTAGTGTACTATTTTTGTTGCAATAAATCATTATTATTATTATTATTATTATTATTATTGCTGGAATTTCACCAAAGTAGATAGGTACGTGAAAATAAAGACATTGCGGTTAATTTTACACACATTTCTGTTTTGCATTGGTGGAGTTTCAGCCGACATAGTACAATGGTGTATGATTGTGTAGCTAATATTAAGTTGTAATTATTTGCTTTTTTAAGTGGATGACGTCATGGACGGGTATTCTGATCAATTCAGCTACTTTGGCGGGGGACACGTTTGTAACGTTGCTTGGCATTTTTATGGTATATACTGTGCTGCATAAGTTTGAAAGCATGCGTAAGTGAATTTATAGGCTTTTTGCCTTCGATATTTTACTGTTGGTTACATTCGACTTGTTAGACTGAATGTCACTTATCTATGATTGATCATTATAAATCTATAGGCCGACCGTTTAACTCGCGTATCGCCTATCGCCAAGATTCTGACTCCTCAAGCTGCACAGACATTGATGATGATTCAAGTGATATAGATATTAGTGACGAATAGTCTTACATTACTTTTATCTGTGGTTAAATTATTATTTAAGAGATTTAATTAATGTTTATGACTTTGTGCCTCAGATGGCGATACGCGAGTTAAACGGTCGGCCTATAGGACTATTGTTTTTGGGTGCACCTCAATCAAATAATTTAGAAGTTGTAGTTTATTCTAGTGACGTCTATAGAAGAGTATTTTACAAAAAATACATTTATAGGCTTATTGTCTTGGCTTACTGGATTGTCTTTGTCATACCTAGAAACCGAGGACGCCTTCAAGTAAAACTATTGACTAGGCGGTGTATTTATAAATCATTTTGTACTATTTGTAATTTAGAGATTATTCCTTACGTTAACCAGTTCTACCATTTTACTATAATTAAACTAAAAAATATTTCTGTTTCAGGACATTTTATCAGGAATATTCCCTTGTTTCTATTTAGTTTTTTCATGCGACTAATACCAATGCTTGCTATTGTGGTACTACTGCAGGCTTCGTTCTTTAACCGCATGTCAGACGGCCCGTTCTGGTCAAATGTGGCTCAAGAGACTGAAAATTGTCGTTCTTATTGGTGGTCGTCATTATTGTTCATACAAAATCAAGTGAATTCTTATGAAGTGGTAAGTGCATGATTCTTCGGATAATATTAATTGTTACTTTATTTACATATATTTTTATTTAGATCTCCACGTGTCAATTTCCGTTGTGCTTGAATAGGTTCCATAAGATAATAATAACATCATATCCCGCGCGTATTGCTTGAAGGGCAGAAGTTAGATGTATTACACTTTTCAACTTTAATTCTAATTACATCGGCACCTTATGCAGAACTGCTGAACAGAACTGTGTCCCCGGTCTTGGTCGGGTTTCAAAACCTGAGCTTCCCTTGTGCCGTTGTTGAGTAACTCATGTTATTGTTAACTCCATTGTATTTTTTCATAGTAAGTTGAAATTTGATGCTAAGCCATCTGAAATTCCAACTATGACATAATGTATCTTGGTGGTTCTATGTTTCCTAAACAAATTTGATTTTCATCTTGGATAATCAATTCATATGTCTAAAACAGCTCTTTTTTTGCAGTGTCTTACCCATACTTGGTATTTGTCATTATTCGTACAGTCACTGTTACCGATGCCATTATTGTTACTGTCATTGTTTAGATCAAAGCGAGTAGCATGGATATCATTTACACTTGCTATTTCTATAACCTTGGCTCTCTCTATTACTTCTAGTTTTACAAGCAACTATATCACTGGACTGGCCGGGTAAGATGGTTTTTATAATCTTAAAGGTTTCGTTAATTAATAAGAGTGTAAAAAATAAAATAGAATTATATTATTTATTTGACGGACCGATGGCGTGGTCGGTAAGATACTTGATTGCACACCGCAAGTCGTGGGTTCGATTCCCACCCGAGACAAACTGTTTGTCTTGAGTCTGGGTGTAATTATCTCTAGCTAATTAATAAGTATGTATTTAATTAAGTAAGTATTATATGTATAGTATATTACCAGTTATCTGGTTTCCATAGTATAAGCTCTGCTTAGTTTGGGATCAAATGACCGTGTCTGTTAATGTCCCACTATATTTTAGTATTTATCTTTGAACACGGTCTGACACCGCAACCGAATGTTGCTTACCTATTTTTTGCGTGCATTAAATTTTGGACAAGATGTTGTTCGTTCTTATCATGAGGTTGTTTGTTTATACCATGATTTTCAAAATTTTAAACAGCTCTTTAAAGTAATAGATCTATCAACAGGAATAGAGTTTCTACTATCAAGATTGATGTTATAATTGATTGAGGATTAAGATAATGACAAAAATACAAGATTTTTTTACTTTGCAGTCGTTTACCTGATTATAATCACTACATTAAAAATTATTACACAAGTACATCTTCTCGTGGACCTCCTTTGAATATCGGGGGTTTGTATGGATACTTATTGTTTCAATATAGAGACAAGAAAATCACTATACCTAGGGTAAGTACCAAGTATTATTGACATATTATGCGTTTCAAATAAGAACAGGACTGGACCCGCAAAACCAAGCAAAAGTAGCGTTAGAACAAAACATCAAACCACATATCATAAATTATGTTAAAACGTATAAAAAAGTGAAATATGTAGTAAAGTTTGTAGGTACCTACCTAAGTACCTGCTTTTTTCCCATCCGAAGTTAATGACACATATTCGTACCTACATATTCCACCACAATTGCCATATCTTACGCAAACCGCAATAAAATACACGCAGTTTTTTTTTAAATTAACATCAACAAGTGATTATTTTTTCAAACAAACGTTTTTGACATCCGTACTGAAAACGTGAAGCAGTCGCGGATTCCGGTCCAAGATGGCAGATTTTCAGTCATATTCTTATTTGAAACATAGTACTATAGGCCGACCGGTTAACTCGCGTATCGCCATCTGAAGTACAAAGTCACAAAACATTAATTAAATCTCTTAGAGAACTATTTAACCACAGATAAAAGTAATGTAAGACTATTCGTCACTAATATCCATATCGCTTGAATCATCATCACTGTCTGTGCAGCTTGAGGAGTCAGAATCTTGGCGATAAGCGATACGCGAGTTAAACGGTCTATCTATACAAGTTCTATTTGTTCTTAAGGCCTCAAATGGCCTTATGATATCTGATTTTGTGAAACCATATCTATAATAACCCACAATGTAGAAATAAAAGAAAAAATACCATTTTTGAACTATTTAAATTCCGAATCGATTCCATACAAGTTACGATATTCGGACAATAGGGATGACGACTATTTTGTTTTTAGTTTTATCCGTCATAAAGGTAAAAATATTGGATAAGTATTTGAAGGCTTTTGAAGGTTTTTAGACTAAAAATATCAAAATTAGCAGACAACTTTAGGTAGGCGTGAATAATCGGGTAAGAAGACGGTATTTCAATAAAATAACTACGGCAAATATCACCTCACCCCAATCTCTCGATAGCACAATCATGAATTCTACCAGTTAATTACAGATCGTTAAGATTACGTTGGATTAAATAGTAACGTTCACCAAGCACGTTATTGCATCTGCACTACCGGACGCCACAACGGTTCAACTCGCAGTGTCAGCCATTCTAAGATGGCCGCTTCACCCGCGCTCGGTGTTCATTCGTTCGTTCATAATGACATTCTCGAGTGACAGGTGACTTCAAAGACGTCCGTCTTTGAAGTCATCTGTCACTCGAGAATGTGTGTGTCAGCGATGACAGTATAAAATGACAGCCGATGCATTGAGAAGTAGATGTGCCAACATATTTTTTTGTGTGATTAAAGATTATAACGATACGCCCAAGCGTAATCTCGAATGATGTCACGCTTTCGTTGTATATACCCCTGTTGATATGACGTAGCGCACTCCCACTCTATAACTTTAAAGCGTTATATCTTAATATTATTTCAATTCAAATTATTCAGTCATTGGCCCCCAGTCATGTAGATGTTCCTTGTTTGCTATGGCCCTTTTTCATCTCCCTGTGCGTAAGTTTCAGCGAGGAATTCTTTAATTACTTGTTCTTGTCTACGCACATTTCTCTCCTCTAGTGTCTGTTTTCTTGTAGCTTCTTGGAGGAGTTTCGCTCTGGCTTGTATGTTTTGGAGCCATTCTGAGCCACTGGCTTTCGGTAGCTGACCTAATGGCGGTGGTGGTGATGGTGGCTTTCCTTTATTGTTCCGGAAAACTGAGGTCGTCACCTCTGTTTTCGTATACGACTACCTCCTGATGTTCCAATGCCATTAGGCATCCTATAAGGTCTTGGACTGCTCCTCTGTCAAACTCTATTGCCATTCCGTCTACGCTGTTAATTCTTGGAGTGTGGTTCGTGTTATCAGTTCTCTCGCCTATTTGTGCTACTATATCCCTAGACTGTGAGTACGGCGTCTGGTGTTGAGTGCCTTCGAGAAGTATTACTGTTTTGTTTTTAACTTTTACCAGGCGACAGTCTGTGTTCTCCAATAAGTACGGGCATATAATAGCCATTCGATTTTTAAGCTTGATTATATTACCATTCAGGAGAGAGGCGAGAGTTATACGACTTTTCACACCTTGTCGTCAACTGATAATTATGTTAAATAAAAGACGGTATTTAAGAAAAAATATTAAGTTTAGTATAATCTGGTTATTTGACATTGTATAATTTCATTATTTTTAGATGGTCGCAGCGAATATGTGGATATTGTGCTGCTCAATGTTTGTCTTTTGTATATTTGTGACTTACCCAATAATGCATTCAGACCATGACATTCAGATATTAGACAATTTCGTTAATGCGTCTACGCGCAGCATATGGGCCACGGCTATGGGTTGGTTGATCTTCGCATGTGCGCAAGGCTATGGCGGTACGTATACCCTAATTTCTATAACTTATTTCTGGTTTATTCATATCGACTAAAGTTAGCTCTGTTTATTTTGTCGTGACGAAACATAAAAACACAAAGACATAAAATAGACAGCTGTCATGTTTTATTTTCTTGATACCTGACCTAAAACTATCTTGATTGCTTCGGCTTCCGAATAAAATCACAAAAACATGCTACGAGGCAACAAAAGTCTAACTTATAACACTTCTCACTTCTCTTTTTCGTGAAGTGGTTTGTTATCTCTGACTTCAGCCTGAACGCGCTAGAGTCTGACCAGAATGCGGCCACTGGCCAGCCGTATGCGGTATACCTTATTATTGGCCTAACAAGTAGTTTTTTTTTCTTCAGTAAGTAAAATGCGTTTAATGCGGTCTATTGCGTAGAGATAACCCATTTTCATATAACATCCGAAGAGTGGCGTTCAGGCTCAGACAGATGTAGCGTCCTACTGTGTGTAAAAAACAGCATATATCTAATTTTAATTAAACAAGGAAGTAATTTAATCATACACAGTATCTTTTTGTACTTTTGTTTACTCATTATCGAATGTAATTCTAATCTTTTTTGTAATCTTCTGTTTGGATATATTTTTTAAACAGTTACCTTTTTACCACAATAGTAATAATGTCTACATTTTTCATTGTAATTAAAAATTCTTTTCCTTCAGGTCCTATTAACTGGTTGCTCTCTCTACCTATGTGGAAACTACCAGCTCGAATGTCCTACGCTATGTTTTTACTTCACTTCCCTATAATTCTCATAGTCAATGGCAGTTGGGTTCAGACTCACTACTTTACTCATGGCGAAACCGTAAGTAAATTTAACTCCTTGTAGTAAATTTAATACCTATTTATCGACACGTATTTCTTTTCAAATCTAGTTAAGGTATATCTTTATCACTTACAAGTAAAAAACGCATCAAATTTTGTCGGGTGTAAAATAATTCAAATATTTTATGAGACGTGAGAAAGGTGGTGAAAGATCGTGCAGTGAATGTCGTGGTAACTACTAAGAAACTACATAGTACTAAATAATAGTAATAGCTCTTTAGTCCACCTCTACTAGTTACGACCCTTAGATTATAGGCTTTAATTGACATACATAGTCTAGTGTAGATTATTAATTTTTTTTGATACGGATGACCTAATTCAATTTGCCGGAACGGTCTTTATTGGTTCACCGGACATTTTCGGTGAACGCTCAGAGCCCATTACATTGTTTTTTTTTATTTTTTATCCTATCATAGGCTTGCGCTTGACCACTACTTGCCTGATGTGAAGCAATGATGCAGTCTACGGTGGAATGATGGTGTTTTTTATCATTAGTCGCCTTTTAAAGTTCTAATACATTACAGGTTTTCCGCGATATATTTCTTTACTGATATTGAGCCGGATTAAATTGCTTCACACAAAGATGTATGGGCAAGATCCGAAAACTCCGCGACCGATATTTTTAATCAGAACCCAATATCTACGCCTGTGCCGTTTTAACTTTAAATTGATGGTGAATCCCTCATCAAGGCTAAGTTGCAAAGCCTCGAGCATCGCCGCATAGTTGCTAGTCTTTCGGTCTTTTATCGGATTCACATCGGAGAGTGTGCGTTGGAATTACACAATCTTATTCCCCCATCCCCGTTCTTCCATTGTACAAACAGAGATACGGCTATGCGGCTATGGAAATTTCACGGGCACGCACAAAGCGCTTTGCTTCCACTTTTATTGTGCGAACTGCCAAGTTATGTAATTCGTTGCCGGCATCTCTGTTTCCCGATAGCTATAATCTACCTGTCTTCAAGTCACGAGTGAATCGGTATTTATTAGGTAGACGCGTTCCATCGTAGACTGCAACATTTGCTTCACATCAGGCAAGTTGTGGTCAAGCGCAAACCTATTAAATAATATAAAAAAAAAATTGGCGTAGCACATTTCTTTATCAAACTTTATCAGTTTGATAAAGAAATGTGGTAGTTTAGTAAAGTTATCAGAGCTTAAAATTGATAAAAAATTATCTAAAATATAAATAAATCGATACTTTTGGATTAATAGCATCATCATTCGCATTGCCTTTTTCCCATTTCTATTGTGGTCGGCTCCCAGTCTAACCTGATGCAGCTAGCTACCAGAATTATACGAGCGACTGCCATCAGTCTCGAAACCCGTAGGGAATCAGTAGCCGAGATGGTTAGACCAGGTGTCAGATTATATTGGCTTCGGACTACATGTAAAGATTGTCATAGATGTGTTAAATGGCAACCGAGACCGACGGCTTGCCGTGCTCTCCGAGGCACGGAGCGTAGTCCCTCAACCAACTAGACACTGAAACAAATCTTTGTTGTTACACAAATATTGTCCGGGGCAGGAATCCAACCCGCGACCTCCCTGGCAAAGTATAGCTCAATCGGACGGCTTACACCGCTCGACTACAGAGGTCTTCACTTTTGGATGAATAGCGATTGTGTAAAAAAAAACCTAGATGCCAAATGATAAATAAATGATTGAAAATAAAATTAGGGCTTTCTGGCCTCGTATTCTACCCACGCGTTTGTCGATCATCACTCGAAACTATTTTTGACCAAAGGGAGGAACAATCTCCGTAATATAGCAACCAAAGGCTAGATTAGTAGTCTAGATGTCTAAATTATGGTTTAACCCAGGTATCAGTATACAGATACACCTAGGTTTTTCCTAAAGGGGAGTAGATAATGATATCTTATTTATAATTTTGTATTTTAATAAATTCCTTTTATTTTTTCAGATGGTACGATTTTTCGGTATTATAGTAATCACCTTCATTTTTTCGTTGATTTTATGTGTCTGCATAGATTCGCCCTTTATAACAATTCGAAGAAGATTTATTACGAGTAAGTATTACAAACTAAAGTTAAAGATAAAGCATACAGTATTAGCCAGCTAAATTGTCAACGGGCTGGCTATATCTATCGAAGAAACGATAACCACTGAGTATAAGCGATAAACGAGGTTTTGAATAGAGACGGCGTCTGATATCTTACTGTATAAGCCAAATACGGTGAAATGGAGAGGCCTATGGCCAGCAATGGACTTCTATAAACCGATAATTACACTCCAAAAAAACGTTAAATTGTAGTTTGTACCTTGTTAATAACCATGAAGTCCCAGGTTCCGGGTTAAACAAAAAGTCGTTTGTAATCTAAATAATTTTTGTAGCAGATTGAAGTTAGTAATTGAGCCCAATAAATTGCATTTACGTTATTAGGTAGGTACGTATGGAACCTAAACATAAAAAGTAAAACCCTAACGTGAATCGAGAATTAAAAAAAATCTAAAAAAAGGGAAAGAAGTTAAATAAAGTTTTAAGTCTTTAGTTTTAAGACACACTCTACTTCTACACTAACAATCATTCATCACTCTATATACTAACAACACTACACTCTTCATTTACATACACCATTATACACAATAACTACTTCTTCAAACACTTCAACTACACTTCGACATTCATCTTTTCCCACATTCATAGAGCAGGCAACAAGAGAAGGCGTAGTCCATTAGCGCCACTCTTGTTGCCTTACCATCATCAATCATTCATTATTTAAAAAAAAAAGTGTAACGTGGTTGATGTAACAATATTTAATCTAAGTATTTTATTCTTGAACTTAAAACAACTTATAAAGTTTATTCGCCCGATTGGTGCCCGTTTTACTTTTTTGGGGGGTGAGTTTTAAAAAATCATTTCTTACAGCGCGTTTAGACTATTTACGGAACCTATGTGCCAAATTTGGAGAGTCTAGACTTAGGTTAGGTTAACATGCCTCGTCCTCTGCACGCCTCGTCCTCTGCATCTCGCCTCGTCCTCTGTTCACCTCGTTCTTTGTTCGCCTCGTCCTCTGTTTCGCCTCGTCCTCTGCACGCCTCGTCCTCTGCAAAAAGGCGGGGTATGCGTCATGCATTCTCCATCGGAAAAAAAAGGTTAGGTTAACAAGTTCAACATGTACAATTTTAAGATTATACTCAATCAAAACTGCCTCTTTATAATATTTGTGTAGATGTAGATAAAATAAATTATTTTGTTACAGCATATCGACCGCTAAAACCTGTACCAGTTAAGGAAGAAAGCAATCAAGAATCTCAACAGAGCACAGACGGTGACAGACGAGTGCGTATTCCATTGCTTAGCTTTGGGACTGTTACATAATCTTACATATTACTTAGCGCTAGTTTCTCCAGCTGCTGATAAGTGTCGGATAGCTTATCCAAAAATTATTGTCTTTGTCACTTGGCATAAAGTGAGAAAGAGACAAAACTCGTGAATAAGCTATTCAAAACTTATCACAGCAACTGCAACAAATACTACTAAATGGAATTATAGAAAGGGATCACACAAAGGGTACTTTTATCCTAATACCACGCTAGTCTTAATCACATCAATCTTTGGTAATAAATATCCGGAGATTAATAAAATAAACCGATTACTCGCTAAATCGGCAATCTCCGGAGATTCACTGGTTTTCCAGTCTCCGGATCAAAGCTCTAGTTTGTAGTAGTGTATTATGTCCTAAGTGAACAGAGCAGTGAACATGTGCAGTCTCCTTTTCTTAGAGTGAAAGTTATGTGGGTTGATTTTTGGGCACTATCTCGGGTACTCCATTTTTACAACCATTGTAATGTGCGATCAAGTATGCTTTGAAGCTTATTGCTAGCTTGGTCAGCCTTGCTATCCACCGCCAGCAATGCAATGCCATCTGCGTAGGTGGCAACTAAATTATTGAATATGCTATCCGTACTATACCTTTCTATGAACTAGACAGCACACACGCCCGTTACATCGTACATTAGGTATTGTTCGCGGAAGTTTTTTTTACTTTATTAAATACTATTTTTTTTCTTGTATTATGCTTATTTTCGTACGCAAAGTTTGACACGTAAAATTAACCTTATTAACCTGTCAAACTTTGCAAGAAAGAAAGAAAAACTTTTGTTTGACTTAGGGTAGAGTATTATTGCAAGGGTACATATTTCGCTGATGAAGTCGTGGGTAGAAGCTAGCATGATACAAAACTAACAATTTGATTTTTCTTTTAGGTAACTGATGAAGATATTGTGACCAGCGTTTAATTATGTTTATCAATGCTGTGGAAAACTGCATACAACACACAAGAGATAATGATTTAATAACACAATTACAGCCCCCCATGAAATAAAAGAGGTTAATTACTTAAATGTGTATGTGTGTGGTATTATAAAATTTCAGACTATCTAACGGATAAAAACGCTTGGAGTTAAGTCGCTCTAATTCGACACAATAAACAAACAAAATGTAATAGATATAAGAACTTCATTTAAAAAAGAAAAAAAGCCTACTGAGTTTTTTGTCAGTGTTTCTCAGTAGTTGCCAGTCATTCACTGCACGGTAGAAAAAGAAATTGGACTATTTTTATGTAGACTCGCGTCTCCAAAAAAATAAAGCATATTTTTATTTTTATTTTCATTCACTATAATGCTTTATTTTATTACGGATTGAATTTACATGGACTTTTATCGTTCCTTGGGACTTTTATATCTTTTACATCGACATCACTAACCACTACGCCACCAGGCTATTCATAAACTTGAGTAATACGTATAACGGTTAAATATTTTTTTATGGTTATGTTTCTTTAGAGGCCTAACAGGCAGATGTCATTTTTTACAATGAACAAATTCTGGCAACATTTTAGCTAATTACAAGTCCCCAAAAATAACTACTATAAAACTAGATAATAATTTATTTATTTATTTATTTATTTTGGTTCGCCAACAAGGAATACACATTACATTACATTAAAAGAAATATAAGAAACGAGATCTTCTGATCCCTCAATTATAGGAGAACACAGCATGCACAAAGTACAAAGCAATGATCCTACTTATTAATTAAAATTATATAAATTAAATGTCATTTGTGGAAATAAAAAGAACTAAATACAATTAACATTAAATTAAATAATAATAATAATAATAAAATAAATAAATAATAATAAAAAATAATAATAAAAAATAATAATAATAATTAAATAAATTGACAAAAAGTATAGATTAAGTTGAAAACAAAATTAAATTAAATAACATTGTGGTATATTATATTAAATTAAATGAAAATGAAATTATATTGAAAATAATTGTAGAGTTACTTACTATAACATGTTTATACTACATATTTAATATGTTTCCTTAAATTTAAAGTAAATTTAGTTGTAAATTAAGTAGTTAGGTATATAATTAATATATAATTTATTTTAATTAGTTTTCGTATGAGTTAATGTAAATAAGTGGTTTTGTAAAATAAATACATTAAATTGTAATTGTTCAATAAATGTAATGTTTGTACCTTATCATTTTAGTTTACATTTCAACCCTTTTTAGTGTTCCACAGCTGGGCACGGGTCTTCTCTCAACTATCTTACGAGTTAAGAGAGTTTAGGCCTTCATCCACACACGCTTGGATATTAGTGACGAATAGTCTTACATTACTTTTATCTGTATTTATATAGTTCTTTAATATTTTTTTAATGTTTTATGACTTTGTACCTCAAATGGCGATACGCGAGTTAAGCGGTCTATACTTACATACGCCTACCTACCTCATTAAATTTATGCGCTAGGATGCCACAAACTTGTCTACGAAAACATATACACGAATATAAACGTACCTTATAACATATAACACCTCCTTTTTTCATCGAATGTTAATAAAATTAATGTTCGTACCTAAATATTTGACTCCAACTTTGCTCAATTACTAACTTCAATCCGCTACAAACTAAGCAGAGCTTACGTATTATGGAAACCAGATAACTGGTAATTAATATAAATGTAGGTAATACTTTTCTTTTGTAAATACCTACATACATAGTTGATCTTACTAATCTTGTTTCTCCTATGTGCCAAATTTGGAGTCTCCAGACCCAGCGGTTTGGGCTTTGCGTTGATAATAATATGTCAGTCAGTCAGTCAGTCAGTCAGTCAGTCAGTCAGTCAGTTTCTTCTTTTATATATTTAGATTACACCCAGACTCATAACAAATAGTTGTGTTCATCACATAAACGTCTGAGTTGTGTGGGAATCGAACCCACGTCCTGCGGCGTGAAAAGCAAGTATGTTACCGACCACGCCATCGGCCCGTCAAAATGTAGATGCGGGCAAAGCCGTGATCAAAAAGATTGATGAATGATTTCATTTATTTTAAGTCTGTTCGATAAAACTTCA
The DNA here is from genome assembly GCA_936450015.1 of Meganola albula. Taxonomy (NCBI): domain Eukaryota; kingdom Metazoa; phylum Arthropoda; class Insecta; order Lepidoptera; family Nolidae; genus Meganola; species Meganola albula. The sequence continues at coordinate 408,581 of OW388155.1, read as the reverse complement.
ATAAATTAAGATTACAACAACGTATTGTTTGTTATGACAAATTTTATAAACCTACAGGATCATTACTAATATTATCTGTAATAGTATTATAAAGCAGAAGAGTTTGTTTGTTTAAACGCGCTAATCCCAGAAACTACTACACTATTAGATAGTTCATTTGTTGAGAAAGGCATTTGGCTACTTTTTATTCCACTGCTGGGCATGATATGTAGTTCACGCGAAATCCGAAAGTAACTTTGTCTGTCTGTCGCGCTTTTACGCCAAAACTAAACCTAAACCAAACCGGTTTGGATGAAACTTCATATGAAGATAGTTTTCATCCAACTGCGCAACTTTTTGCGCAGTTGGATGAAAACTATCTTGAAATCTATGGTTTAGCGCTGCCGTCCTTCAACTTTGAGGCGGTTAAGCCCACTGTCTTTCGAGAAAATAGGAAAAAACGTTTGAATCTTTGTTTCCAAATTTGTCTTTAAAACTATAATATTTAGATTAATATTTTTGGACACATCTTTTGATATTTCTTTCCACTATTCAAGTATTTTAACGTACTTTAAGTGTAGGTTAGCCCCTTTCATGTGATCAAATTATTATAAATTCAGTCAGATCTTTTTAGCGTCCCACTGCTGGGCACGGGCTTTCTAACAACTATTTCATAAGTTGAGAGTTTAAGCCTTAATCCACACACGCTACCCAAGTGCGGGTTGGTGGATGTCCCATGTCCTCGAATGATTAGTTCTTAGACTTCGGGTTCCCGTGTTTTTTAAACTGAAATATAAGCACAGGCCGCGCTTGACAACAACTTACCTGATGTTAAGCAAAAGCCGCTGCTCAGCTATTACCAGTTGTTACTAGTTAATCGTCACCTGATTTGCAGTATACTACGTGTGGCACTAGCGTTTTACCGCGTGTAATTCCTTGTAATTATTATTTATAATTAATAATAAAATATAATAATATAGTGGAACATTAACACACACGGTCATCTGATCCCAAACTAAGCAGAACTTGTACTATGGAAATCAGATAACTGGTAATATACCACATAAAATACTTCTCTTTTGTAAATACATACTTAAATATAGAGAATTACATCCAGACTCAAGACAAACAGACATATTTAAACGAATGTTTGTCTCGGGTGGGAATCAAACCCACGACCAGTGGCGTGAAAAGCAAGTATCTTTAAAAATTAAAATTGATATATTGAAGAAAAACCCGAAAATACAAAATACTTAATACAAGTAATCAGATTTCTACACAGTTGTGTGTTCGACGCCTTAGAATTTTCTTATAGTTATTGCAAATACATATTTTTTTTACATCAATAGCAATCAGATTCTCATTTTTTTGAGCATTATCTGAACAAATAACTGTTATTTGAATTTATTTAATAAACTGATGAAAACATTTACTATTCTTTCTTAAAATTTGAGACATTAACCCCTGTGTTCATAAACATCTTAAAGACTCATTATAGCTGAAATAGGTTTGAGGGCTGAGTCACATTCGTCCGTGGGTGTACACCTTTAAGTGAATCCCCACACGTGGTCCCCGGGTGGTGAAAATCAGGTGACAATCAACTGGTGGTAGGCTTCGGCCGTGGTTAGTGACCACCCAATAGACAAACTCGCACCGCCAAGCGGCCTTGTCGTGTTCCGGTGCGATATCTGGTGACACCATTAAGAGAGGGTGGGTCGGAATTGTTGCTCCTTTAAGGTTTCTAACCTAAAGGAGGCTCATTTCACTTCCACCTTCTCACCGAAATTCATTTGTAACCACGAATAAATCGGTATAGTGGGCAGGCGCGTCCCATCGTAGACTACATCTTTGCTTAACATCAGGCAAGTTGTAGTCAAGCGCGGCCTGCGCTAAAATATTTCAGTATAAAAAACACGGGAACCCGAAGTTTAAAAACTAATCATTCGAGGAAATGTGACATCCACCAACCCGCACTTGGGTAGCGTGTGTGGATGAAGGCCTAAACTTTTTGAACTCATATGATAGTTGAGAGAAGACCCCTGCCCATCAGTGGGACACTAAAAAGGGACTGACTCACCCTCTCTTTATGGTGTCACCAGACATCGCACCGGAACACGACAAGGTCGCTTGGCGGTGCGTCTTTGTTTGGTGGATGGTCACTAAACACGGCTGAAACCTACCACTAGTTGATTGTCATCTAGGCCTAAACTCTTTGAACTCATATGATAGTTGAGAGAAAATTCGTGCCGGGATGTGGGACACTAAAAAGTATCAGTTGTAATACCGATATGAACCCGTGCGGAGCCGGGGCGGGCCACTAGTTATTGTATAGTAATTAAATATTGTTATCTTTAGATACACTGAAGTACGTTATCTTAATAATATAGTTGATAGCTATTAGATAAAATTTATCTTATTTATTTTTAACTAGGTTTCCGACTGCGGCTACGCCTACACCTGCCCGTATGTCGGTTATCTCGCTCTGCCATCTCTCGCTCTAAACCCCAATTTTTACATTTAAATAGAAAGAGATACAATTCGAAATTCTCTACCTCTCTGTATTAGAAACAATATTGTTATGTAAAGTTGCAGAGATATAAAACTTTGTTAGGCAGTTAGGAGTGAGCAGCGGTGGCGCAGCGGTATGGGTCTCGCCTTAGAAAAATAAGGTCGCGGTTTCAAATCCTGGTCGTGCCCACACATATTTGTGTGATTTGTTTCATCTCCGCTGCTCAAATTGGTAAAGAAAAACATTGTGAGGAAACCGGCATGTCTAAGAACTAATCATTTGAGGACATGTGACATCCACCAACCCGCACTTGGCCAGCGTGTGTGGATTAAGGCCTAAACTCTCTCAACTCTTAAGATAGTTGAGAGAAGACCCGTACCCAGCTGTGGGACATTAAAAAATGTTGAAGAGACTTACAAGCGGTCAATGTAGGTCACTGAACACACAGTTGAGTGGTTGAACGTACCCTCAATACCAATAGTAAACATCTTCAGTTAGCTATTACTTACTTACTATAAATAAGTGTTTAATAAAATTTGCTTAAGTTTTCTCAAAATAGTATAGTAATCCGTGTGCAGAATTATTAGGTCCCTTCGTTTTAGCATCTGTGCAAAATGTTGGTAGTATATTTTTATGGATAAAAATACAGAGGGGTATATTTTTACATGTAAAGGTAGGTAGATAGGTATTTTTATTTCAATTAAACCCTTTTTAGTGTCCCTCTGATGGGCACAGGTCGTCTAACCGCTCTCGAGTTAAAAGAATTAAGGCCTTAATCCAAACACAGTAGCCAAGTGCAGGATGGTGGTTGTTACATGTCCTGGTTTCCTCATGATGTTTTTCTCCACCGATATTGAGCAGCGACGATGAATCAATACACACAAAAATGTGTGCACACGACTAGGGATCGAACTCGTGGCCTTATTTTTCAAAGGCGTGACCATTACCCTGCGCCACCGCTTCTCTTTATTTTCATTTACTAGGCCTAAAAACTATATCCTACTAATATTATAAATGCGAAAGTTCGTAAAAATGTATGGATGTTTGTTACTCTACCACGCAAAAACTACTGGACGGAATTGGATGAAGTTCAGCAAAGAGATAGATTATGTTCTGAATTAACACATAGGCTACGTACTACTCCAATAAGTACCACGCGGGCGAAACCGTGGGCGGAAGCTTGTCTACTTTATTTAGAAAGTATAAAAGTAAATAAATTCAAGCCCAAAAATTCAAGTAGTTGCTGAATGTTAGCAAAAGCTCCTTTAGTAAGCTCGACTCTGAAGCACAGTTGAATGAATGCAGGTGAACTTCTGACTTCCGTTTAATTCCTTTGACATCGCTCTGCTTTTGCAAAGCGGTTCATTTGCTACATAGATCAACAATATAACAGATATGAACATTTCACACCATTTATACCTACATTCGTGAATGATAACAAATTATCATAAAAAATAGTTATACAACCTGAACCGAAAATGCTATACTGTAATTAAAACCAGACATTCTCCAGGACATTACTAATAACTATGTGAAGTCAAAAATGAATTTGCTTTTTATTTTGATACGATTTTTGATGTGCAAAATTTTTGCAACATTTTTGCGTCACTCAACCATGATAGTTGTTATTAGGATTTTAATTTGACCTTTTAAAAGATGTGACAAATAAATAACATTATCAAAAATGGCTCCCTTCAAAAGTTAGTGTTATTGAAGAAAATTAATTGAATAATAATATTTTATAGTATATTAAAATTTTTAAATTTAATTTATTTATTTATTATTATATCACACATTGAAATAAAACTACTTTAAAAAGAATTTTACCGCGGTTTAATTTTGGCTTGATACCCCGACATTTCGAAGTTTTTTCAGACTTTATAGTCACGGGTATTTTTGTATTAAATAATTTTATTTTAATATTATTTATTAATTAATTTCCTTAAAAGGTAAATGAACCGATTTTTTTTTACCTAGCTAGTTCGATTAATAGCCGACACCCACTGCGTACTACATGAAAATAGTTGGAGTCGTTTGCGAGATTCAGATTTCAATACGGTTCGTCTAAAGGTATTAGATAGCGAATCTTCTCTGAAGAGTTGTCCTAGACACGGAAATGTAGGCAGAATAGTAAAATCATTTATCGATTTTTTTTACAACGTCCTTATTCTTTGTCACTTATACCTTTACTGCTGTAGTTACGGAAAGTCGAGCAGCTGCAATATACTACTCAACTACTTAGTATGCTATACTAAGTACTACAGTTTAAGTTATAATTGATTCTAGTAGCTTGAAGTTAGAAATTGTGTTCAATGAATGAACAAATGGCTTAACTTGATTAGTATGAGACTTGGAAAATATTCCAAAATACTTATATTAATAACCATTGTACAGAGTACGTAACACCGAGCTGCGCTCAAAAACACAAATCGCTGATGTAACTCGGAAGGCCTCTAAGTTGAAGTGGGATTGGGCTGGCCATGTTTGCCGTATGGCGAGCGAGCTGTGGGCAAAGATAGCCACAGACTGGCATCCAGACCCAAAGAGGAGGCGTCGCGGTAGACCGAGAAGGAGATGGCGGGACGAAATAGATAGATTCTCAGATAATTGGATGGAGGTGGCACAAGACCCCGACGCCTGGAACCTTCCAGGCGTCGCGGTCTTGTGTCACTTCAGCTTACTAATCCTGTAAGCTATGTCGATTACTCTGGTTCTCTGTCGGATCACTTCATTGCGTATTCGATCCTTCAGAGAAACTCCGAGCATAACCGTCTCAGTAGCTCGCTGAGCGACTTTAAATGTATGGACCAGCGGTATCGTGAGTGTCCACATTTCGGCTCCGTATGTCATAACGTAGGACGTATTAATTAAAGACTTTCGTCTTAAACCTTTGTGGAATACCTACTATTACTAACTTCGAAATAAAAAATTAATAAATTTCACACAAATTCAATACAGTCAGGGTCACTCCGCAAACATAGTCATATTGAGATACTTGATGGTACAGTGTAACGAGATTTTATTGCGCCCAAGGCCATTCAATGTCTTGCATGAGCTTCTTAAATTGATGTTATATTAAGCAGGCATTCCTTTACAAGGAATTTACGAACTCGCCAAATATCAATAAACTTATCTCAAAGCGTCTAAAGTTTTTTTAATATAATCCACGTAAGTCTCAGAAAAGCTTCCTTAATATTTATAAAGTTGGAGATTTTTAATCAACTTTTATTTTTGGATTTTGTATAAGAAACTTTCAAAAGCAAAAAGGTACTTCAGGCTCTTAAAGTGTAAAAGCGAATAGTAGGGGAGCCGAAGATGCTAAATGTGTAGTTACTCGAGCATCGTCGATACTTAGTCGTCTTTAAAGATTAAGTAGTAGTAAAAAAGGGTTACATCATGTCCACCTCTCCAGCGGTGGCAAACGGTTTTCCAGGTGAATTGAAAGCATAGTGAATTTGTAGCGCTGCCTTTTCCTTGCTCATGGCTCAAATCGCCTGATTTTTGATATATACACTTATTAACATGTAATGTACTCATCATACATTATTCTGAGGAATTCGAGTACTTTTACCTAACCAATATGTCTAAGAAATATTTTGATTGGCTACTGTAAACTCGCGACCTAGCTAAGATTTGGTGTAGGTATTCAACAGAGCGCAAGGTGTCCCCTTGGAGTGGGGATTTTGGAGTAAATTCCAAAATCCCCACTTCGGCTCCCCTACTATAATATTTATGTTTTGTAATTTCAAAGTCTCACTAATAAGAAAAGGACAACACATGTTTTAGTTATTGGGACGGGCCCGTGGCGTGGTCGTGATACTTACTTTTCACGCGACGGGTCATGGGTTCGATTCCCACTTGAGACATACATATTATTCTGTGAGATGAACATTCTGTTTGTCTCAAGTCTGGGTGTAATTATCTATTCATTTCAACTTTTTTTAGTATCTCACTGTTGAGCACGGGTCTTAAACTCTCTAGTTTAGGCGTTAATAGACACACGCTGGATGAATAGTTCTTAGATATGACGGTTTCCTGACTATTTGGCCGCGGCGATAATACTTTTCACACAAACATGTGTGGTCACGACCGAGGATCGAACACGGGACCTTATATTTGAAAGGCAAGGCTACTTCTCTGGAATTAACTATTATAAGTAGGGTAGGTATATTTAAGAAAGAAGTAAATGTATTATACCTGAAATCTGGTTTCCACAACACTAGCTCTGCGTAAGTAAGGACCAGATGACCGCGTGTGATTTTGTCGTACAATAAAAATTATTATTAATTATAATTAATTATTAATCTCAGTTTAAGGTTCATTCGAACGTTCGTTAAATGGTTCAATTTGCCTAAAGGAGCCTACCGACCGACCTAAGTTTATTGTAACTCCATCATGGGTACGGTTGCTACGTTAAAAGTTAAATAATTAACATCGTATAATCCAGTTAAACAATGTTCGGAACTGTTGTTTTACTAATCCATTACCTTCTACTACAACTCTATAATTAGAATTTGTTGGTTAATTACCTAATTCTGTTTTAAAACTAATTCTATTAAAGTCTAGTATTACGACATTTGATAAAACACTAATTGGATCTGAGACTAATAGACAAAGTCACAAAGCTAATAGACAGCAAAAGATCGAAAAGAACAAAATGTATCGAATTGATACTGACCTTCGAAATGTTACTTGACAAATTGTAAATCCCATTTAGTTTAACAAAATGTATGAATTTTTGAAAAGGCACTTCTGTGTCTTTGTCGCTATGGTTTGTAATAAATCCAACCTTTATCCTTCCACTTTTCCTCATTCCCGGCAACTCTTACGTTTTTTCTTCGATTTAAATCTTTTTTTATTCAGAATTAATCATGATTATTCAATATATCTTTCTTTACAAGAGTTTCTTTACAACTCTCTAAACGAGATCTCGTGTTGTGTATTATTTTATTTTATAATTTTATTTTATTACATTTATGTTCCGACTGTTCTCAAAAATATTGAATATGTTGGCACATCCGCTTCTTAATACATCAACTTTTATTTTATACTATCGTCGCGACCGTCGTTGAAGTCAGCTGTCACTCGAAAATGTCAAAATGAACAAACGAATGAACACTGAGCACGGGTGAAGCGGGTGATAATAATAACAAATTTAAAGTTGGACATTAATTCGGACGACAATCAGATCTTAAACTAAGCAGAGCTTGTACTATGGAAACCAGATAACTGGTAAAATAATATCTTACATACAATACTTTTCTTTGGTAAATATATACTTTAATATAGATAATTACTTCCAGACTCGAGACTAACGGACATCACAAGAATGACTTTGGTGGGAATCGAACCCACGACCTGCGGCGCGAATAGCAAGTTTTTTACCGACCACGCCAGTGGCCCGTCACAAAAAAGTCATTACATACTTTTTATTACTTGACCTTGTTCTCATACACAACATTGATTAGGCAAAACTTTTATTTGTCATGTTTCTCTACAAGTATTGCAATTTTTTGATTACCGTCACTTTTTGTTGAGAATAATAGTTATTGCAATCCTATTATTGGTTGAAAATACAATTTGTGATTTCATAACAAATATAAAAATATTAATGTTACAATAAATATTAAATTTGAAACTGCAAATCGTATTTTCAACAATAAAACTGTATTAGATTACATTGCAATAAATTTACAACTACCATTGACATAATCTTAATCTGTATTTCACTGTGCACACGTACGTACTAAGTTTAAGATGAACAAAATATTGTTAGTTCAGCTAGTGGTAGAGATGAACGCGTGGTCAGTGCGAGCCGGCGACCATCCCGACAGAGTGTACAAAGGCGTTCCCGACACGCTGCGTAAGTACCCGTACGTAGTCGCTATTGTAAGCGAGCACTTCCGAGCATGCACGGGCACTGCTTTAGCCTCTCAATGGGTGCTCACTGCAGCACACTGCGATTTTGCTTTACGGTTTAATCAAGAAAAGACTCAGATGTACATACAATACGGCAATATGACTATCACACCATTCCAATCGAAAACTAAAATCAAAGTGCTGAAAACTATACCACATCCTACATTTAACATAAGAGTTTTGGATAAAAGAATTTACTTTATTAGAAATGATATCCTTTTGATGTTCACGGAGAAAATTTCTTTGGAAAGATTTGGGAAACTGCTTGCTGTTAACTATCAAGCACTATACGGCATAGCTGCTGAATACGCTGGATATGGAAAAACTGATATCTACCTCAAAGACCATAAACCAACACCCCCGCTACAACTAGGAGAAGGCGTCATAATATCTTGTGAATTTGAGTTACACACTCTGATTAAAGGAGCGATATTCTGTGTAAAACCTAAGTGCTCTAACAATGAACAAACGAATCAAAGAGGTGACTCGGGAAGTCCAGTGCTTGTCAACGGGAAAATAGCAGGAGTCCTTTACGGAGGGGAAACTTACCCAGCTCTTTCGATATACACTGCGGTCAGTCCGCATTTGACGTGGATCTATAATGAAATAAACAAAACACCCAAATAGGAACTATACAAAAAGTGTTTTATGTAGTGACTTTTATTATTGTTTAAGCTTACGTGGTTATTTTTCATCTGCTAAAGTACCTACAAACCGTAGGACCATTTTTTTTAATACTTGGCAATGTTTAGTAAGTTAAATTAATCAGTAGTAAATACCGAATTGCGTAGTTCCGTCAAGAATGACGGAATTAATGAAATTAATAAAAAATATGATTTATTTTTTTGAGTCGCAAGTCTGCATAAAAATAGTCCAATTTCTTTTAAATGACTGGCAACTACTGAAAAACACCAATAAAAAATCTCTGTAGGCTTTTTTTCAATTTTAAGTGGAGCACTACATATAACATTTTGTTTAGTGAGACTTAATACCAAGCGTTATTTATCTGTAAACTAGTCTGCAATTTTATAATACGCTTTCTTACATAACGTAGATTTAATAATTATTTTAAATTTGTTAATAGTCATGTCCCTAATATTATTTGGAAGTTTATTGTAGAAATGTATACACTGCCCTATAAAAAAGTTACTGATTTTGTGAAGACGAGTATGATGTACTACAAGATCGTTCTTTTTTCTAGTATTTTTTAAATTTTACACGTTTTTGCACATACAACAAATTTTTATAAATATATTATGAATAGAATTTTCGTATTTCGACTTATCATCTGAAATAGTTGATGGTAGTATTTTTGATCTGTGGTCGCAAATTACAGCGACCACGTACGGGTACTTGCGCTGCGTGTGTGGCACGCCTTTGTACACTCTTTCGGGATGGTCGCCGGCTCGCACTGGCCACGCGCTCATCTCTACCACTAACTGAACTAACATTATTGTGTTCATCTCGAACTTAGTACGTATTTGTGTATTGTTAAATACGTAAATAGTACTTAAATGTACTGTGTTATAGTATTGTAATCTTATACAATGTCATAGTTGAAAACATATATTTTATGAAAGTAATATAAAAGTTTTACACTAAAGTAAAATGTAATTGGTATTTTCATCATCATCATTCCCCTTGCCCTTTTCCCAATTCTATTGTGGTCGGCTCCCAGTCTAACCTGATACTAGCTATCAGAATTATACGAGCGACTGCCATCAGACCTCGAAACCCGTAGGGAACCAGTAGACGAGATGGTTAGACCAGGTGTCAGATTATATTGGCTTCTGACTACATGTAATGATTGTCATAGATGTGTTAAATGACAACCGAGACCGACGGCTTAATGTGATCTCCGAGGCACGGAGGGTAATCCCTCAACCAACCAGACACCGAAACAAATTTTTGCTGTTACACAAATATTGTCCGGGGCGGGAATTTATTTCAGATTTTATATCCTGACTTTTCAAAGTCTTTTCAGACTTTATGGTCACGAGGAGACTGAGAAAATACTAAAAAAATTGCATTAATATCAGTCAATTCGTTTAACTGGTGGCAAGCTTCGGCCGGGTTCTGGTGGGTGGTCAGTGACCACCCACCAGACAAAGCCGCACCGCCAAGCGGCCTTGCCGTGTTCCGGTGCAATGTTTGTTGACACCATGCAGAGAGGTTGGGTCGCAATTGTTGCTCCTTTAAGGTAAGGTTGGAGGCTCTCCACTGCCACATTCTCACCGATAATCATTCGTAATCACGACTGCATCGGTATACTAGGCTGGCGCGTTGGATAATAGTCTACATCATTGCTTAACATCAGGAAAGTTGTAGTCAAGCGCCAGCCTATAGCAGAATTAAATAAAATCAAACATATAGGTACAAAATTAAATGTCAGACAAATAAGAACTTTCTTTTTCGTTGAACGTTTAAAATCCGGTCAAAGTAGTTTAATTCCAGCTTGCAATATTCGCTACATATTGGAACACTATTTTGTAAATTTTTAAAAGTACAATTTTAAACCAATTTAAATCTTATGCCGTTGTAATTAAGTTGAAGATCGCTGAACACAAATAGTTGCAGGATCACATCTGGCGAAAAACAAGCCCGGACGTTAACTGTCTCTTTAATGTCGCCTGCATCAATACGTGGGCAAAATGTTAACTACAAATGTGAGCACAGAAGTTCTACTCCAACACACGAATGTTAAGGCAGGTTAAGGCACTTCAGCATGTATACGGTCAAACGGCCAAAAGTCTGCGGCTCTAGCGACTCGAGCATGTAGGTATTAATGTATTCACGTGAGGCAATCTAAAGAGGTACTGCCCAGTATAAATGCAGGTTTGGTGCGTAGCCTGAAATTATGACTTGCTATAGGCCGACCGTTTAACTCGCGTATCGCCTATCGCCAAGAGTCTGATTCCTCAAGCTGCACATACAGTGATGATGTCCTTGACAGTGGAATCAGTGAATTTTGTACAAATAATGACACCCACTGCCTCAGTGACTTGTTAAAAATGTTAAGCGTTTTAAACCAATTTACGAGTATGTGAAAAATACTTTGAGAAAACCGCGAATTACTAATTTCGCTATTAAAAAATAAGGGTTGGTGAAAGAAAGGTGAAAATTTAGGGTTTTATGTATTTCCTAATGCCATTTAATAAAAAAATAAAATAAAAAAAATGAAAATGATTTTTTTGGGGTGAACACCTCTTATCACTTAGAGGTTTGAAAAATAGATAGTAGCCGATTCTCAGACTTACTGAATATGCATAAAATTTTCATAATTCGGTCAAGCCGTTTCGGAGAAGTATGGGAACGAACATTGCGACACGAGAATTTTATATATTAGATAGTGTTCAATAAATTATAATAGCTTATTCTGCGAAAATAAAAAAAGACTTGGCTTTAAGGTTCAAGCCATAACCCACAAAAAAATATCGTCTCAATGTTACTAACTTACGTGTCTTTATATTATATAATAATAATAATATAGTGGGACATTAACACACACGGTTATCTGATCCCAAACTAAGCAGAGCTTGTACTATGGAAACCAGATAACTGGTAATATACTGCATATAAAACAATTCTTTTGTAAACATATACTTATTTAAAGATAATTACACCCAGACACAACACAAACAGACATATTTATACAAATGTTTGTCTCGGGTGGGAATCGAACCCACGACTTGCGGCGTGAAAAGCAAGTATCTTACCAGCCACGCCACCGTGTCGTCAAATTATTAATTAATTAATTAATAATTAATTAATATATTTATTTATTTGTTCATTATCTAACAAGTCACATGTTGATAAATAACAGAAGGTGTGGAGCCGGTAATCCTTCTGCAATTTATATTTAATGTAACCTCAGCAGTCACCAGCACTGCATCTAAGTTACATGTTACCATAAATTCTGCCAAACTAGAGAATTATACAAGACTTTTGGCACCAGCAGAGGTTATCGGATTGCCGAACTGGGATTTATAGGCATTCTATGCCACTTAGATGTTTGAAATATAGGTAAAATGTGTTAAACCATAGTGTTCATATGAAAGCAGTGAGTTAAACTGAAATCTATTAAGACTTTATTAGTGTTTCAGTTTAGGCATTATACATGAGAAGTGGAGAAACATAATTATCCCAACGCCTTGATTCAGAGGAATTCATGACGCCCTAGTTAGTTTTTAAGTTAGAATTAATTTATTGGCCAGGGTGTGGTCGGTAAGTTACTTGCTTTTCACACTGCAGGTCATGGGTTCCATTTCAACAAGTCAGACATTTGTGTGATGAACATGTCTTTTTGTCTTGAGTATGGGTTTAATTATCTATATTACTTAAATAAATATAATAAACTCTATAATACTATACTATAATGAATAAAAATTTATTTACAAAAGAAAAGTATTTTATTGTACAGTACAAGCTCTTTATTATTTGGGATCAAGATGGCCGTGTGCGATAATGTCCCATTATATTATTATTGTTATTATTAACTAATTTAGGTACTCATAAAAATAAATTACATGATTTACATTTTAGTTAAATTTACGTTAAAACCCAAAATAGGTGGAAACAGTGTTTCATGCATGAATGTGTAGGTAATATTAAAACAAAGAAAACTTCTAAGGTAACGAACACAAGGATAGTTGTGTAATAAAATGTGTCTTAACGTATTCTCTGAAGCAAGTTTTAATATGCATCTAGAATAAACTGGCATTAGCTGAAGTTTCGCTATCTATCTCCGTACTTGACCAATGCAAGTCACTATAGATGTTCACAGAAGTCCCACTTTATAGCAAGGCTTGAAGTTAGTAAGCTTCAATATAGCCTTACTTCATAACGTGTTACAATGTTATAAAGGATGTATGAATGTGAAGATGTATGGATGTTTGTAACTATTTCCTCCAAAAACTACTGGATGAAATTTGGTGCAGAGATAGATTATAAACTGAATTAGTATATAGCCTATATCTTATTCTAATCCTACGCGAGCTAATGACGGACTTTAAGCACATACAGCGCCATTCAGCCCCTAACACACAAACAAATATGTTTCAACATTCAGAATAAATAACTATGAATTAATATAATAATAATAATCACTTTATTACAAACAAGGTCCATACAAAATTTAAATCTAAAATATTATCTTAAAGGTATAGCTGTTGATTGCCTATACTAGGTTATGTTAACTTGTGCTACAGGCGGTAGTAGAACAGTAATATTTATTATGATTAATCATTATGAAACCTTCGTTAGAACCTAGGTTAGAACTGTTCGGATCACTACATCTTAATAAATTAAACAATCAAATAAGTGTATTATTGTGTACTATTTTAGATATAATTTTAACTGGTAATACATATAATTTTCGTCAAGGATTAAAATATTACGCTACACATAAACAGTTACGCTAAATTTTGTTATCATAAAAATAAAATAAAATCTTTTGAAATTGATATTTTCTTTTTTAAGTTTTAAAGTATTATTTTTTTTTAATGAAAAAAATAAATAAATTACATTTTAATATGTGATATTCGGTCGGTTGTCATTTAAAGCATCTATGACAGTCATTACAGGTAGTCAGAAGCCTAATATAATCTGACACCTGGTCTTACTATCTCAGCTAGTGAGTCCCTTCGGGTTACGAGGTCTGATGGCAGTAGCTTATTTAATTCTGGTAGCTAGCCACATCAGGTTAGACTGAGAGCAGACCACAATAGAAATAGGAAAAAGGCAAGGGAAATTACGATGATGAGTTACACAAAAGTTATTTGCTATTTTTTTTCTACTGTACGTCACAGTAATTTCAGTTTTATTTAAGAAGTTAATCTTCTGTATCTATATTGCGTTATGGCAGCGGTGTTAGCAGCACTTTGGCAGTTTGCTTTAGTTGGCAGATGCGATGTAACTACAGTTAGTGGGATTGTTTGCATATCGGAAAACTTCCACCGCCTTTATGTTAGTATATTAGTATGGAAGTTAAACTTGTGGTTTTGTTAATGTAATTTTCATTTGTGTAATGAAATTACATTGACAAAGCTGCAACAACTTTTTACTGTTTTACTTTTGTAAACAAGTGTCAATGCTCTAGAATTAAAAGAGTTTACACACAGGCCTAGTGCTGATGACTGTCGTGTATCATCGAGTGTTAAGATTTTTTTAATATAATAGCATCCTTATACCTGATACCGTCTATATAAGGTGACTTTTACTGGTGGTACGCTTTGGCCGTGGTTAGTGACCACCCAACAGACAAAACCGCACCGCCAAGCGGCTTTGCCGTGTTCCGGCGCTATGTTTAGTGACACCATTTAAAAAAGTGGGTCGAGTTTGTTGTTCCTTTATGGTTTCTATATGTCTTTAAGGAGCCTCATTCCACTGCCACCTTCTAACCGAAAATCATTCGATATCGCGAGTAAATTGGTAATTTCGGTGAACGCGTCCCATTGTAGACTACATCATTGCTTAACATCAGGCAAGTTGTAATAAGTGTAAAATACTTTACCACGTTACCACGAACTGTTAGTTAAAATAACCTAAGCGCTAATGTAGCCGGTTAACCTTATAAGTTACCGTAGGGTAAACGTTTTGAATGGGTAGCTATACTACGGCGTAGCACTGTAGCTCTGCTACGGTGTAGCACCGTAGCTCTGCTACGGCGTAGCATCGTCACTTTACTACGGCGTAGCACTGTAGCTTTGTTAAGACGAACTATCGTAGTAACTACAACAGTAGTTATGTATGTCGCTGATCCAAAATGCCATTATCTTCTCTACTCATAAAGTGATAGACATTTTTGTTTGTTTTTCAGAGCCTTAGTATCAATTAGCCTTTTATTATCCTACTATCAAAAGCAGTTGAAAGAACCAACAACAAATCATACAAATCGGACCAATAGTCCCTAAGTTCAAACAAAAAACAAATTCTTTAGATTTATATTTTTGTTTAAATAATAGGTGCCATTCAGAGATCTTTTTTGTAACACTGTTATACACTTTCTAAGAAATGTGTTTATTTATGGTTAAATTACTTTTTTAATAAAATTAATTCCTGTTTGTAAACATTAATTTAATTTATTACGACCTGTTATCTTAATTAGGAGCAATTTGTAAATTTAATTTGTATTTTTATTATACTTTATCTAAATGTAAAAATGTGCATAAAACAAAACGTATTTCATAATGTTTTTCTTCCGTACGTTTGGGTTTAAGGTGTGATTCCGTGAACAAGACTTAGTAAAATTAATCTGCTTCAGCTACGGTGGGAAATATTTAGCGGAAGAGTACGTAGGTGATATTTTATAGTACACTAGATGGATGGAACAGTTAAGCTGAAACGACCAGCCAGATATGTGAAGGAAAGGGATGTTACAACATAGAATTCTGGACTGCGGATTAGTAATTATAAAAGAATCCAAATATTATGCTTTGTCTGGAGCGAGATTAGAACTAGAGGCAAACAGTGTATTTATTATGTTTTGATAAAGAGTTTCGCCACGTGCGTCGCCACGAATTTGTTGAGCTTACGATTTGTCGGCATATAAAAATCGCAAAAAGCCGCAACAAAAGTAAAATAGGTAATTAATTTCACACTTTAAAACATCGGCGTCTATGTCGATATTGGCGTCGAAGTTGGCTATATTTGTTTGGACATTTGCAAAAAAGTAGTTAGTTATTAAACTGAAAGGTAGCTCTCTCAACTTGTAAAATAGTTAAGAGAAAACCCAAGCCCAGAGAAACCCTAGAAAAATGTTGAAGGGAAAGTTAGTTATTTTAAATAGTCTTGTTCACGAAACCTCACTTTAAATAATGTTTCAAATGAAGGTTATTTTAGAAGGTTTGAATAAATATGGACCTTTGTGGTCCAGAACAATGGAGACTGAGTGATAAATGGCAAGCTAAATCGTTGAATACTGTGACAACACCTAAATTTTCTCTTTGTTTCAATGTCAATCAAGTAACCGTTATTTAAATTCATTTTAATTTATTACGACAGGTAAAAATTGTTTTTTGTCTATAAATATACGAAATTTAGCATTTATAATTAATAATAATAGTAATAAAAATTGTTAATTTAATAAAAGATCACTGAAATTAATGAAATGATTGAGTTGTAATTTAGTAGGTACACATTCGAATTGGTACGGTAGAACCAAACAGGCTACTTTAACTTACATAACCTACAGTTTGTAGGAGACAGTACCTGAAGACATACAAAAACTACATTTCGACGAACTCCATATGGTGATCATCAGATACACCCCCTTCTAAATGCATCCCCATGGGACACAAAACAAAACCACTGAAAACTAATTTTAAAATTATAGCATCCCGCTAATTACAAATACCCACAAAATGTTTGGACGGAAATGGATTCCTTTTTGTGAGATCTAATTTGATTTGAACACTCCACCTGCTTACTTAGTTTACTTCCAACTTAGTTCACAGACATAGTCCTCTGACGTAATAATGGCATCACTGACAAGCAACATATTGACGTTAGGCGCCTTGTGAGTATGACAACTGAGGAGCAAGTGACGTTTAACTGTCAGTTTAGGCAGCAAAATGTTACAGCCTGTCAAATCTAAGACGTACCGTTTGACGGTTCTAAACGTAGTACATTTAGAATTTTATTTTTTGTATGAAAATTGTTTATGTTATGTTAAAATAAAAATAGCATCATAATTCAATTATTTAACAGGAAAGCTAATAAAAATAGTGTGAATTACGCCTCTATAAAGCTAATTTAATAGAAAACAGTGAAACGTCAAAAGGTACTTCTTAGATTTGTTCAATTGTACGTTATGTCGCGCGTTGCAACATACATAATAAGCTTATTTCAGTATACAGCTAGGCATAGGCCTCTCGTGAAGCACCTATTTTAGTATTCAATACTTAAGGCATTACTAATTTATGTCTAGACTTGTTAAAATTAGATTCAAATGAAAGTCGATAGAATTCTTAAATATCTTATTTGCTGTTGGAAAACTCTCCACTTACTATTAGAAAATATATTTTTGCTTTAAGACATATTTATAATATTTTAGTACCGAATGAATTGATTTTCATGGTTCTTTTATTCGAAAGCTGGCATTTCTAACTGAGCCAAGTGTAAAAATTCTAAAGAAAAGAAATGAAAAGAAAAAAAAGAAAAGAAAAGACGGAAAATTAAAAAACTAGTTTAAAGTTATTTGAAATCCCATGCACAGCAGTGGGATACAAAATGGTAGTTTTTATAAGTTGCAACTTGCGGAATGCTCCTTGTATATTACGAGACAGTATTACGGTTATAAACTAGTTAAGTATTGTATTATATTTAATAGTCAGCAAGAGCAATTAGTGTGAAACAGTAACTTTATAATGTTAACAATTAAAGTGTCGACTAACAACCGGTGTAAATTACTACAAAGGCACACGTCCTGTAGTTCCATTATATTATTTTACACCTAACTACTTACCTTAACTTTGTACAGGTAAATTCTCGTGAAATTCTTTAAATAGAACGTGGTACTAAGCATTTTGTAAGTACTCAATCCCTACTAATATTATAAATGCGAAAGTAACTCTTTCTGTCTGTCTGTTACGCTTTCTCGCTTAAACCTCTTAACCGATTTTGATGAAACTTGGCATAGGCAATCTTTAGACCCTGAGAATGGACATAGGCTACCTTTTATTGCGAAAAAAACCGAAATCCACGCGGAAAGTCGCGGGCGGCCGCTAGTATAATAAAAAGATTATAATAGCACAAAATTTCGTTTGTTTCATAATCAGAAAATTTAAAATTGCAAGTTTAATTTGGAAATAAATTTTGTACCAACTTCGCACGGGTGGTGTAGGTCTTTTAACTGGTTTTTTAAACTTTTTTGTTTTTTTTTTAACCTTCTGCAACAACTGATCATATTAAACTAAACAAAAAATAATATCCATTTCGGTGAAGTCGTTGGAGTTATTCCGGTGATTCATTAATATTTACATCTGTAGACAGTAGATCTTTAATATAAAAATGAATCGCAAAATGTGTTGGTAAGCGCATAGCTCGAGAACGGCTCAAACGATTTCGCTAATTCTTTTTTTAAAATGTTTCTTTAAGTACGATGATGGGTTTTACACAAAGAAAAATTAAAAAAAAACCTCCTCATAAACGGCTTGACCTATTCGATAGGTCTGAGAATTGGTCGTAATCTACTTTCGGACCCGCTAGGTGGCACTGCGTTACCGGGCAGGACGACATCCGCTAGTGGAATATACATTTTATAGTTTACTAGATATCCGCCCGCGGCTTCGCCCGCGTGTATGTCGGTTATCGCGCCAAAACATTACCTTCTTTTTGCGCAGTCGAATAAAAACTATCCTATGTCCTTTCTCGGGTCTCAAACTACCTCCATACCCAATTTCATACAAATCGGTTCAGTAGTTTTTGCGTGAAAGCGTAACAAACAAACTTACATTCGCATTTATAATATTATAGTATAGTATAGTATAGTATATAGTTTAAAGTATATAGTATATAGATAGCAATAGTCAACAGTAACTGGATGCGACAAGCCGAAGACAGGGTGAAATGTTGCTTATAAGGAAAAGTTTATGTCCAACACTGGAGTGGTATAGGCTAACGATGATGACTATGATGTAATTATATGCTGTTTTAACGTATGTGTGTGTCACTAATTACTTAGTAGTTACCTACGTTATTAATCCTGCCTACTGATGTTCTATGCAGGGCGCGTTATAAATCATACAGCGAGTGGTTACTAAGAGCGTTTATTTGCGACTGAGTTACAAAATTACCGCAATACCAAGTCACAAAAAATAATGCTTACGAGATAAGTGTGTAGACAACTTGTGTCCCTACACTGTAATATATACAGGTGGAGTCACAGGCAGATCATTAGTCTTTGATAAAATGAATAAAACTTTATTCAAACGGTAGGCATTTGACCTTACCTTTACAAAGACGTCTACGTATTTTGTAGGTTAACTTTAAACTAAGGGTTATCGGCTTTCGTAACTTAAGCTGTTGGTCTCAAAAGGTTACAAACGAAAGAGTTCTACAATGTAAGGGTCGAAGCCGTCAAGAAGAGATTACAGCTAATCGTCAAGAAGAGAAAAGTAGAATATCTTGGTCATGTGCTCAGGCATGAAAGATATCAACTGCTTAAACTAATCATGATGGGCAAGGTCATGGGTAAACGCCCCGCTGGCAGACGTAAAAAGTCATGACTTACAAACATCCGGGAATGGATAGGAGTAGCCAGCGCAGAACAACTATTCCACTGTGCACAGGCGAGGAAGAGTTTTCAAGAGCTGATGGTCAACCTCCAGTAGTGGAGACACACTAGAAGAAAAAGAACTTAAGCTGCACTCATCTTTGCATAAATTTAGATATGCGTCAAAATCTTAATTTTCAGGAACAAATTCGTCTTAAGACTCTTCAATCTGTGCATTCTACGTCCTTTACTTGGATACTAATTTAGTGAGTAATCTTAAAATCAAAGTCACCCAGTGAGCTATAGAAAGGGCTGTGCTAATTTATAACATATGCAATAATAATAATATTTTGGGACATTAACACTCACGGTTATTCGATCCCAAGCTAATCAAAGCTTATGTTATGGAAACTTGGTACCTAAGTGGTATACCTAGTTAGTACTTTTCTTTTGTCAATACTTCTAGACACATCTAGGCTCGACAGAAAAATTGAAGGTTATTCAAAAAGATGCCAATGGTCAAGCAATCATGATACCTACTATAAATACACTTTTCTAGTGATCACACACGTTTATGAAACAATTAAACACCATTTATTGTTATAGAATAGGTACCCATTTTACTCTAATTGGCGATTTATTACAAATTTTGGTATTTTCTTTAAAAAGAGGTTCTCAATCCGACTGTATGTTGTTTGTATTTTTCGCTAATTATAAAATGATTTAGATATACTTTTTTTGATAGAATATAATTTTCAGGTTCGGGTTTTGTGTTACATAAAACATTAAACTTGGTACGTATGTTTAAAGCTATTACGAGTATGCAAATCTGCCGTCATAATGAAAAAGGGCACATCTGATATTTTTACTTGTAACTGCGATTTAATACATATTGGTACAGCGGGCCGATCAGAGGGTGAGTCCTCACCAGAAAACTTAATAAGTTTTTGTGGTTACGAGCAGCAAACAAAGTTAACTTAATCACACTATTAATTTGATATGAAATGTAAAAATAATACTACGAGTGGTAAGACAGTACCTAGCCTGATGTTGGTCGCACGAATGTCTGTAGAGAACTGGGGACAGTTCATGTATCGACAGTCCCCACTCGTCGCCCGTGCGAACGACAGGCTAGACTTCGTCGAAGTGTGTCGTCACGACGACGCGCTGCCCCCTCGCTGTCAAGTCTGCTCCCGTACTAATGACGTCTCCGACATACATTTTCGGAATCAGTAAATATTATTGAATCTCAGTTGTGTGCCCTTTTTCAGAAATATATACTAAACATAAATAAATAATTTCACCCCGACTGAAAATAATAATATATTCGATTCATTAACACAAACACCTGGATGGGATTCGAACCCACGACCCAGGTCGTGGAAGGCAAACATCTTACTAACCACATCAATTTTTCCGTGAAACATAACATCCCTATATTTTAACTGAGGTTAAAAAAGAGAAAATTACCGATTAAAGTGACAAATGTCTGTCATAAAGTGAAAAATAACCATTCAGATACAGTTCAAATTATTCAAACAAATTAACTTTAGCTAATTGTTTTAATTTAGCTAACGAATTGCGTTTGGCAGGTCTGCTGTTGAAATATTTATATTTTTATTCTCTAACGTTTATATTTTAATGCTTTTCAACCGACTTGAAACAGAAAGAGGTCCTCAAGTCGATTGTGACGTTAACCGATTTATATGATTTCTTTATATTTATTTATTTAATTCTATATGGACAAACAAAAAGAAGTATAGGGACCCGCGTAAAAGAACACATAGCTGACGTAAAACATCAACGCTCGACGAAATCCGCAGTGTGTGAACATACTCAAAAAGGCCCCAACCATTACCTGAGATTTGATAAAACACAGTTCCTTGTCAAAGAATACCGGTTCCTACCAAGAATGATCCGTGAAGCTATTGAAATTAAAAAACATCCTAATTTTAACAGAGAAAATGGTTTGAATATACCACCAGCTTGGGACCCAGTGCTTAATTTACTTGTACCAAAACCCAAGCAAAATCAACTCAGAATTCAAGACACTGTGAGCTCAGTTTGCTTAAATCGGAACGCAACTTAAATATTAATTGTTTGAAGGTAGTCAGTAATAATTGTGATTAATATTTTTGGACGTCA
Organism: Meganola albula; assembly: GCA_936450015.1. Classification (NCBI taxonomy): domain Eukaryota; kingdom Metazoa; phylum Arthropoda; class Insecta; order Lepidoptera; family Nolidae; genus Meganola; species Meganola albula. Next base: position 386,817 of record OW388155.1, on the reverse strand, counting down.
AATACCTCAGTCCACCCGTGAACATGAAGTCTGAAAAGACTTTGAAACGTCGGGATCTAAAATTTAAAATAAACCGCGATAAAATCCGTTAAAAAGTAGTTTTATTTCAATCTATATGGAAAGCTAACAGACACATAACATTATAAATTAAGTAAATTTGGTTAACAATTTAGCTAATTATAAGCCCACGCAGATTACTAATATAAAGCAATAAAAAGGAACATAATAGTAAAAAGTTTTTTATAATTAAAATATGATAGGTTTTTTTTAGTTCACGTTCTATCAAAAATCGAAAATTCCGAATGAAAAATATAAAAGTAGTAAGTTATTAGTTTTTATATTTTAAGGTTCGCATTTTGGAAACCGGCTTATGGATGATTCCTTTTTTAAAGGTAGTACTTTTCGTGTGGTCCCTAAATTTGATCAAGATCTGACTAGCAATTTTTGAGTTGTGTCGAAGGGAACGTCATTGTTTACGCTAAGCACCTGTCGCCTGTCAAAATTATAAGAGCAATTGTCCTAAACGCATAATTCTAGGTGAAGTCGAATTTGTGTTATTGTTTTAAAGAAATTGTTGTTGCGATTTATCAAACAAACTTTATTGTCTGTTTCTAATATTATACTAATAACTTGAAGATGGAAACAGACATTTAAAATTTTTTAATGGTATTCTAATATCATGATCTTATGAATATTGTTAGAGATGACCGGGAGAACGAAGCATGAACAAGATTGTGAAGCACCTTCGCACCGCACCGAGGACCTCGGGCCCACTTTCCATCGAGCACGCGCGGCGTTCACTTGCCTTTCTGATTGCGTATTAATTAATTAATTTTGTTACATTTTTGTTATAAAATTATTAAATATTATTTAGTTTTGAGTATTATTTTTTTAATAACTTTGTTAGGCCGTCGCTAAATATGTCAATATTAAAATAAGTGCAAAATGGCGTTAATTGTACAGATGAATACTGATGTTCAAAATCTTTTGTCATTACAATAATTAGTACAATAATGATGATACATATACATGTCGCAGAGTCAGTCATTAGGCCGCTATTCTTAAACATCATATATGTGTAGTCGTGCAAAATGATGAAACATTTATAGGGTTAACAAACTTACTTTATTTCTTTTGAAATTGTAATTTAAATAGACTACTACCTATTTAAATTACAATAACTAAAGAAATCAACTATTAACGAAATTATTAATAGCGAAACAATAAGTAAGTTCCGAGACGTCTTCACTCAATGAAGGTCGGGTAATGTCTGCCAAACAAGCAATGACATTTAAACTCTGTCGAAAGCGTGCCGGAGTGAAGTCGCAGTAAACTCCGAACGTGCGGTTTCCGTATCGTGTGAGAGTCCGTAATCATGATGGGATGAGATGTATTAGTAATTATGCATTCCGCTCGCAGCTCTGCCATCGTGAGCTATATTTTAAATCGTATCAGCAGTGGAATGAAAAGTAGCCTATAGCCTCAATAAATGGGCTATATACCAGTGCAAGCATATTTCAAATCAAACCATTCTTGAGACAGATTAGCGCGTTCAACCAAAACTATTCAGCTTTATAATATTAGTATGATCAACATATTTTAATTTGTTACTAGCCTTCCAAAAGCGGCTTCGCCCGCGTGTATGTCGGTTATCGCGCCAAAACATAACCTTCTTTTTGCGCAGTCGGATAAAAACTATCTTTTGTCCTCTCTCGGGTCTCAAACTACCTCAATACCCAATTTCATCCAAATCGGTTCAGTAGTTTAAGCGGGAAAGCGTAACAGACAGACCGACAGAGTTACTTTCGCATTTATAATATTAATAGGGATTTTAAACATATTATAAAAAAAATATATATATATATATTATATTTATTTAATTTATTATTTATTTTTCATTTATTTATTTAAAATATGTACTAAAATTTAGTTAATAATAAAATTTAAACAGGTGATAGCGTCAAATGACGTTAACAGTCGATTATAAAACATTTGTTCTAACAATACCTTATTAAGTATGACATTAATTTAAATTAATAATTAACATACATAACATATCAAACTTAGCCGTACATTTGTGTATTCATCACATTTTTTATATATATTTGAACTCTAGTTAAGGTAATGAAAAAATGGTATATTTGTTTGCATTTTGACGGGCCGGTGGCGTGGTTGGTAAGATACTTGCTTTTCACGCCGCAGGTCGTGGGTTCGATTCCCACCCGAGACAAACATTTGTGATGAACATTTGTGTTTGGGTCGAGTCTGGGTGTAAATATCTATTATAAGTATATATTTACAAAAAAAAGTATTATATGTATAGTATATACCAGTTATCTGGTTTCCATAACACAAGCTCTGCTTAGCTTGGGACCAGATGACCGTGTGTGTTAATGTCCCAGAATATTTATTGAAAATTATCTAATGTTGCTAGAGCAGAAGTAGCGCAGCGGTGTCCTCGCATTTGTAAATAAAAGGTCGTGGGTTCAATCCCCGTTTGTGTCCATCAACTATAATTACATTATTATAAGAAAAAAAAATCTTCTCTTAGAAAAAAGTTATTTTTCTGATTCGTCAAATGTAACAATTTCTTATGTAACACAAAACACATTTTATTCTCATTTGTACTTGAATATAAATAATACATGATTTTCGTCACAATAACACACAGTGACAAACCACTCGCCTGACGCAAATGGAAAAGTAAAAAGGATGTCAGAAAAATATTTTCCAAACAAAAGAATTCAATATGAATCAATAGGTGAGAAAAATAGAATGGCATATAGAAAATATAAGGATAATGTTGACACATCAACGCTGCATTATGGAGCGATTCACGGCCCCTATTCCACTGGCAGCGAACCTGTCTTGCGGCGTGACGGGCAGCGTGGCGACGCACGGCAGTCGCACCCTCTTGTGTGACGAATTTCTTGTCAATATTTTTTTTCTTTAATTGATTCTAATATAATGGTCTGATAATACCTACACCAGATTTCCTTAAAAATACAGTACACTTATTTCCGTCGGTTTATAACCCTAACTGGTAACTTAGCGATTTTATTAGTAAAACTGCCTGCATTAGGCGGTTAACCGCATAACAGTGACGGGAGCTTATTTTATTCTATATTAGGCTTGCACTCCACCACAACTTTCCTGTTATTAAGCAACCACGCAGTCTACGATGAAACTCGCTTACCCAGTAAATACCGATTCACTCGTGACTTGGAGACAGGCAGATTATATTTATCGGGAAATAGATGCCGGTAACGGATTCCACAATTTGGCAGTTAGCACAATAAAAGTTGTCAGCGACCAGTCAACTATTATTTTTTTAATGGCTTACGTACAGTACAAAAAAGAATGTGTCATAAATACACCCAGACCATAAAGTACGCACGCACGCACGCACGCACTCGGACACATACACTTAGATAGAAATTTATATTTAAATACTTTTATATTTATAATACTGTTCTGTTTTATTTTTAATTTTCTAGATTACATTCGCCATCCGATGTCATTGACACTACTCCATTATTAAAATACTATGTTGTATAACTATGTACGAGAGCCCTGATACCCATGCCACAAGTTAAATCTTAGTTTGGGTATCAGTGATCAACCGAACTAGGTACTTGTTAATATAATACTGCTCTTACAAAATTGTCATCCACTGTCTGTTTATTTCTGAGACAATAAATTATTATTATTATTATTATTTATTATTTTTACATGCATTGAAATTAAATGACATTTCATTTCATTTCACATAATGTTACACTTCAACCCTTTTTTTTAGGGTCCTGCTGCTAGGCACGGGCCATTTCTCAACTATCTTACGAGTTGACAGAGTTTAGGCCTTAATCCACTCACGCTAAGTGCGGGTATCGGGTGGTTCATTTAAAAAAATACTTTCATTTATGATCCATCTATTAAGTTATAGCGCATAGGTATATAATATTGGTTTTAATAAGGTAATAGATATCAATACTCAATACCACAGATAATATAATCTCAATACTAACTATATTGCTTTATCAAGTAAGTAGGTGGTTAGATGGTACTGTGCTATTGTTTCGGCGAAACGCCTTCAAAAAGAACCAGAGCAACATTAAACACATTAACATTCAAGTACATACATAAAGTTACTTTAAATTCCAGGCGTTCAGTTGATATGTCAGAATCACTGTCCAACTACCGCATTTTTTTTATATAAATTCATTCCTTTTTCACACAAGTCGACAAGCACATCTGTATATCATATTCTTTTTAAATTCATTATATAGGTATCAAGTTTTTATTCATATTCGGGTTTTATTTAAAATCAAAAAATAAGACTCGCAAATGTTTGCGAAGCATACAGCTATAATCATTATGGAGCCTAGTATTGTCTAAAAATAAAAGTAAAAAAGTAGTTTTATTTCAATACTAGCTTTGCGACAGCGGCTTTGCCCGCTTGTAAAACATTACCTTCTTTTTGCGCAGTCGGATTAAAACTATCCTATGTCCTTTCTCGGGTCTCAAACTACCTCCATACCAAATTTCATCCAAATCGGTTCAATAGTTTAAGCGGGAAAGCGTAACAGATAGACAGACAGAGTTACTTTCGCATTTATAATATTAGTAGGGATTATGGACCCTGTTGGGCACAGCCAAAGTGTTAGACGAGAGGAAGCTTTGATTTTACATAATAATAAAAATTACATAAAAAAAATTAATAGCAAATAAAATATTATAAAAATAAATTAAAATAATAATTAAATTTTTACATAAAGAAATTAACTGAATAAAATTACTCGTTACATTAAACGCAGACAGATCTTCAAAAAGATTTTATGGTTGGTAGTGGTTTTCAAACTAGCTGAAGTACTTACATAATGGCTATTTAGGCATTTACACTTCAGTTTTACGATCTCAAGTGGCTGTTGTCTGTGATAGCGTAGTGGTTGTCGACCCTGAGTACTAAATCGCTGTGGGTTCGATTCTTAGCGTGATAAGCATTATTATTTGTTCTATCTGGGTGTAAATTATCTAAAAAAAAAACATGCTATTGCTAGCCATATATAAAAACTAACCTTAATTATGTCTCTCATGTTATGTAACCCAATTTTCTCCATGCCAAAATTTGTTCGAACAAGTTTCACCAACCATTTTTATGTGAAGGACAAAGGTAAATTCCTTTTTATCCCTTACTAAGGCAAACACCTCTGAACCAATATTTCAGATCCCAATTTGAGGATTTTGTTGATAATTCCATAAAGGGGCAGGTAAATAAGGCTTTATAAGGTTTTCCCAATCAAACTTGTTCAAAGATTTTGAAAATATATTGTTATTGGAACAAGTACAAGTATTGTAAAGAAATACCCTTTACGTCACGTTTAGGGTTTTGTAGATCACAAGGTAATAGAAGAACCCTCAACAAGCAGGATCACGCAGTTGTTTGTCTGTCCGTCAATCACATTCGATTTTCTTCGAAACTACTGTACCGAAGTTGAAAATGGTACGCTTATTGGCTACCCAAAGAAGGATGTGGTAATGTAAATAAATAAATTTTAATCATGGCGACAGATTTTGGGGCTAAATATGTATATTAAAAACATAAGTTATTGATTACATTCTGTTACACATCAAATGAAAGAGAGTGTAATGAGGGACTCGCTTTTGGGCTTATAACAAGTTCTTTCATTTGATACGTCACACCGTCAAACTCGATCAGTCCAGTTGTTATAAAGCAAATCGGCTAATCTTGGGAGAGACTTCTACCAGTAATTCAAAAGTATCTACCTACTACCCTGATGTTATTCGTTCTCTCCGCGGGAGTTTCACACGCCCTGAACTGTTTTTCAATGCTATAATAGGCTTAATCTAGACCATAACTTGCCTGTTGGTACGCAATTACGTGGTCTACAGAAAATATTGATTTGCTTGTCTCATACTGCAACAGATTTTGGTATTTTGGTATACCTAGTTTTAGAGCTACCCTACTACTATTCAAAGAACATAAATAATCAAGCTCCAGAGTAGAGCAAAATGACGATGGACCAAATTATTCAAAAAACACGCTATGTTCTAAAATACTCAGAAAAATTTGTAGTCTTAGTCGGGGCAAATGGGCGGAACCAAAATATTATCAGAGAGTCTGAATGTGGCTAATACAGTTATCAGATTCAACTTAGCTTTCGTTTCTATGTGTTACTAGTAAATTGCGGGTTGTTACAGTAAAGTTGAAAACAGCAATGAAAATTCTATTCGCCACTCAAGAGACATTTCGTCTTAGCAATTCAAAATTGCACAAGCAAAGTTTCACCTATGATTAGCATAAATAAAAGTTACTGGCAAGAGTTGGGGACCATCGGTTCGACCGTCCTCGGACGGCTCACCGAAAAAGTCCGGTGAACCAATAAAGGCCATCCCCAGGGGTTAGGTAATCCCCAAAAAAAAAAAGAGTTGGGAACTGCGGTTGCAAAGTATTACATATCGACCGACCGGAAGATCTTCCCTTTTCACTGGAGAGTCACTAACATTCCATGCTCTAGCCTTCACACTGGTGTCACTCAACCATGAACAGCAGCGCAACCTTCGCAGCAGCATCGTCGGCATCCATCAAATTCCTATCCTTCTTTCTCACTTCAATACAGCAGTTAATCGAGCCAGCTGGCACTGGGCCATGACACCACCAGCATGCAGTGCACGGGCAAGCTTCTGGCCGACACACGGCCTCAACTCTCTGAGGGCACTGCAGCAACTCTTTGACTCACTGAGGACTACTCAGAGACGACAGTGCCAAGTGAACTAATTTCACTGTTTAAATATTGGTACAGTCACCAAGAAAATATGGTAAAGTGGGCAGGCTCACTATCCGAACCATACAGGCTTGAATGTGGGGTGAGGCAAGGGGGGTTGACCTCGCCTAAACTCTTTAGTCTGTATGTTAGTTGTTTGATTGTGGAGCTCAGCGGCGCCATGGTCGGTTGTTCAATCGCTGGTACATTTGTAAACAATATTAGTTACGCCGATGACATGGTGTTGCTGAGTCCCTCAGTCAATGCCCTCAGAAAACTGTTGGCCATCTGTGAGACGTATGTGGAAGCCCATGGTCTCAGGTACAACGCGGTTAAGAGCGAACTCATGATATTTAAGGCAGGTACTAAATGTTACCCAGTGACACCACAAGTAACAATAAACGGTACAGTGCTTAAGACAGTTTCAAAATTTAAGTACCTGGGGCACTGGGTTACAGCAGATCTCAAGGACGACATGGACATGGAGAGGGAACGTAGGGCGCTGGCAGTTAGAAGTAATATGTTGATACGCAGGTTTGCAAGGTGTGCTAAGGATGTGAAAGTCTCGTTGTTCAAGGCTTACTGCACAACATTTTATACTTGCAGCCTGTGGATCGACTATACTGAGAAGACTTACAGCGTCCTACGTGTCCAATATAATAATGCTTTTAGGGCGCTGATGGGTCTGCCACGTTACTGCAGTGCGTCAGGGATGTTCGCCGAAAATCGTGTGGATGATTTTTACGCCATAATGCGGAAACGCGTAGCATCCCTGTGGCGACGCGTGCGTGGCAGCACCAACAGCATCCTGGCTACTGTAGCCGGTAGATTTGATGGGGCTTTTCTCAGGCACTGGACAGCTATGCATGTAAGCTGAAGAGTGCCTGAGAAAGGCAGTACTCTTTTATATATTATTGTACCTACTAACACTAGTTCTTAAGAAATATGTTACCTACTAACAAGTTTATGGAAGAAATTCTGAAATAAATGAATTATTATTATTATTATTACTACTCGTTACAGCATCACTGCGCTTTTCAACTCACAAAAGACTACGCAGCCTCACTGGCACTGGCAGACGAGGTTGTATTTAAATTCTTGAGTGGAGACCGATGATACTGTTGACGATGTGATACAGGTTTTACATACTGTAATTGATTTTACTGTGGCGATCTGTAAGTGGCAAGTTTGTGTAATTAAGGAGCGAAGTCCCTCGTCTTTACCGAAAGTTTATCGTAACGTTAACTCAGTTATCGCATGACTTGGTCCGGCAGCTGGTTACAGTAAGAAATGTTTTCATAGTTACTGAAATGTTTGTTTGATTTGGTAGCAGTATTTGTGGATGATTTTTACTTAATCACTTCAACCCTTTTTAGTGTCCCACTACTGGGCACGGGTCTTCTCTCAACTATCTTATGAGTTGAGAGAGGTTAGGCCTTAATCCACACACGCTGGCCAAGTGCGGGTTGGTGGATGTCACATGTCCTCGAATGATTAGTTCTTAGACATGCCGGTTTCCTCACTATGTTTTCCTTCACCGATATTAAGCAGCGGAGATGAAATAATTCACACAAAGATGTGTGGGCACGACCAGGATTCGAACCCGCGACCTTATTTTTTCTAAGGCGAGGCCCGTACCGCTGCGCCACCGCTGCTCTGCTGCGCCACCGCTGCTCTTAACTTAATATCAAGTGATAAAGACAAAACGTAGATGTAAAAGTATAACCAACTAGCTTCCACCTACAGCTTCGAGCTGCAACTAAGTTCCGAGCTGACTTGGAAGGAACAATCCTCCACAAACTGAGAGGGTAAAGTACATGGAATAAAATAATATCGAAAAAAACCCTCGAGCGTTGCTGATAGTTACTAGTCTTTCGGTCTTTTATCGGATACACTTCGGAGAGTGTGTGTTGGAATTACACAATCTTATTTCCCCATCCACAAGTAGCGGTAGGTACGGCTATGCGCCACTGTTATATGGTAGAAATTCTAAGGGTACGCACAAAGCGCCTTGCCTCCACTTTTATTGTGCGACTCCCAAGTTTTGGAAATCGCTACCGGCATCTATGTTTCCCATAGCTATAATCTACTTGTATTCAAGTCACGAGTGAATCGGTATTAACTGGGTAAGCGCGTTCCATAGTAGACTACATCATTGCTTCACATCAGGCAAGTTGTGGTCAAGCGCAAACCTATTATAGAATAAAAAAATAAAAAAATCGACCCCGCGACCTTATATTCCAAAGGTGGGGCCCGTACCGCCGCGCTACCGCTGCTCATGATATAGTTATCTAAAAACATAGTGGATACTTAAATGCAAATATAACGTGTAAGACTATTTGAGTTCCAAGTGAACGAAATGATCGAAAGCTTTCAACTTAAGTGAACTTTCGTTTTGTTAACATAAGTGTCTGCTGTTTCTACTCCACTTAACTTGAGATAGTGTCTGAGCGCTAATGGAGGTTAAATATAATGACAATATGCATCTATTGCTCACTACAAATAAATTTAAAATACTTATTTAAATGGGCAAGCTCCTGGGGCCGTGATGACCAGATACTCCTCATTACCCATGCATCTCTATGGGACACCAAATAACATCACAGAAGGCTAATCAATATCTCTGCCAATGATTACAGCACCTCCTTAATCACAAATATTCACAAAATGTTTGGATGGAAATAGATTTCTTTTTTGTGCAGACAAAGTCGGTTTGTACACACCACGTGCTCACACAACCGTCCTCATAGACGTTATCCCTTGAATTAACAATGACAATTTCAGACAAGCAACCTGAGTGACGTTGATGTCTTGTAAGTTTGACAACTGACAGGCCTTATGCTATCAAAAGTGACTGAAGTGACACCTAACAATCTGTTAGGCAACAACTTGCCACGTTTATAGTTAACGCGCTATGACATATATATTTTATACATTTTTTGTACTGATGGCAGTTACAAATGGACCAATCTATAAAAATAAAAATCAATGAATTTTTTCGTTGTAATTTTATAAACGGGCCTACCTATTCAAACCAAATATTTAGGCATTGTTTGGACTATTTAGTAGATGGTTTATGTGAAGTTTGCACAAAATCGGTTGAGCGGTTCTTTATTTATCACATTTCTTGTAAATTGTTGAGTGGGCTAAAGCTACCCGGACGAAGCTGGGGCTGGCCGCTAGTTTTTTATAAAAGTGACGAGTACCAACCACAGTGCGGACAGTAATTTAAATATATTGGACTACAGTAAGCTCAATCTCAACACTATTAAGCCAACACACGCCAGGAGAAAGCAAATATTGGAACAAGCTGAAACTTTGCTTAAGGCTTCCTTGCACGAGCCATGGTACGATTGTGTGTAATTATTAAAAAACAAACTAAAATGTTTCTGTAATAATTACAGAGTTCCACGTGTCCTTACATTAATGTATTTAGGGCATTGTGTTTCACAAGTGACTGCAGTGCGTCAGAGATGTTCGCTGAAGATTGTCTGGATAAACACATAGTATTCCTGTGACGGCGCGTGCGTGGCTGCACCGACAGCGTCCTAACTAATAAAACTAGGAGATGTGATAGCGCAACGCACTCTCTAAGGTGGTCTATTGGTTTAGTGTGAATAATCTTTTACTCAATGATAAAAAAAACTAAAGTGATAAAGTTTTACATGCCTAATGTAACACAGGCAAATACAAATGTTAAAATTAATGCTAATGAGTTGGACCTTGTTAAGTCATCAGTTTTTCACACTAAATTTTATTTTACAGTGGCTTCCTCGTATAGATCTGTCCGGAAAATTAAGTTCTGCTGCGTATGCAGTCATAACAATTAGACCGCTCACTGATGAGGATACTGCTAGAATTGTTTATTTTAGTTATTTTCATAGTATCATGTCTTACGGAATTCTTCTTTGGGGAAATGCAGCTGACATAGAAACCATTTTTATTTTACAAAAAAGAGCTATAAGAGCTATCTACAAGCTAGGAAGCCGTGTTTCTCTAAGCCCACTGCCTACTGAGTTTTTTGTCAGTGTTTCTCAGTAGTTGCCAATCATTCACTGCACGGTTGGAAAAGAAATTGGACTATTTTTAAGTAGACTCGCGTCTTAAAAAAAATAAAGCATATTTTCATTTCATTTCACTTATTTCGCAAGCATTGGACAATTATGCATGAAAGTAATTCAACAGTGCTTGATAAAGACAGTATAATATTATCTGCTTAAACTATTTTTTAAAAAGATTTTTACGTAATATAAAGTTTATGGAAGAAATTCTGAATTAAACGCTATTATTACATTATAATACTTTTATTTATATACCTAGGCCCTATTTTTATAGGTGGTGTGGCTTGTATTGCTAGCAATATTGTTGGCCACAGTGATTCAGCCAGTAATTTCCTGAATGTAGCCATGGCACGTTTAGACTAGCCTTTAGACACGGAAAATGTAAGCAACAGTCAACTGTTTTAGGACAGTGGTATAAGATACCCTTAAAATAGCTTTGTAATTGTGTAATAAACGAAGCATACCTAACAGAAATTCATAGATTTTATTTGCTCTATTTTTCCGTATCATTATTGAAATTACAAGAGAAATATTCAATTATGTTGTATATGTATTAGAACCGTCTAGAATAGACTATTAATAATAATAAATAATAATAATCAGCATCATTCCACTTGCCTTTTTCCCATTTCTATTGGGGTCGGCTCCCAGTCTAACCTGATGCGGCTAGCTACCAGAATTATACGAGCGACTGCTATCAGACCTCGAAACCTGTTGGGAACCAGTAGCCGAGATGGTTGGACCAGGTGTTAGATTATATTGGCTTCTGACTACATGTAACGATTGTCATAGATGTGTTCAATGACAACCGGGACCGACGGCTTAACGTGATTTCCGAGGCACGGAGGGTAGTCCCTCAATCAACCAGATCCGAAACAAATTTTTGTTGTTACACAAATATTGTCCGGGGCGGGAATCGAACCCGCGACCTCCCGGGCATAGTATAACCCAATCGGACGCTTTACACCGCTCGACTACCGAGGTCGTCAATAAATAATAATAATAATAAAATAATTTTATTGATCTCTTAAACATTGCGTTCTACTCATATAGAGGAAACCTCAGTGAGTTTTTAAAAACGTGTTGAGGTTTCCTCGCAACTTCCCTATTTTATCTGACAATGTTAAGATTGAACTATACCTAAAGTGTGAGTGACTATTTGCCGTTTATTTACCTCTGGTTCGGTCGGAGAGAGATATCTAGGTTAGCGATATTCAGAAGTGGATGGAGTGTATGCCATATTGACTGCAAATCATCCTCAGTTGGATAGGCATTTCAAGAAGAAAGGATTCAAGCCCAGCACCTCGTGGCTATAAGTAAACACGCTTAACACGATACTTATGAAACAGTTCAACAAAAAACTTAACTTACTTTAAGTATTTTTATGTGTATAATATAAAAACTTATACCAGCCTCAATAATACAACGAATCTTAAATAGGGGCTTGTACTTGATAACAGTTTAGACCATCAACAAAACAAGGAAGTAATGATATCATCTTCTTCTAAATATACAAAAGAAGAAACTGACTGACTCACTGACTGACATATCAACGCAGAACCCAAACCGCTGGGTCTGGAGACTCCAAATTTGGCAGATAGGTTTCTTAAGGAGTCTAGGGGTGCACTAAGAAAGGATTTTTCAAAACTCACCCTTCGGGGTTCCACCAATAACAAATAAAAAAATATGATAGGGGTTCTTATAGATCTGTCACTTGGCTAATTTTTATCCTAACACCACGCGGGTGAAGATAGTTTTTTCATATAGACCTTAGTTGTTTTAAAATAAATAAGCAAGATTATACTACCTTCAGATAACCTATTTAAAAAACCAATTTAATGTTAGATGGTTCTGAAAACATCGGATTCAGTACTTTCCTAGAACGTATAAAACCTAATGCATAATCTATCTAAATGTATAAAAATCAATTGCTGTTCGTTAGTCTCGCTAAAACTCGAGAACGGCTGAACGGATTTATCATATCTTGGTCTTGAAATGTTTGTGGAGGTCTAGGGAAGGTTTAAAAGGTGAGAAAAATTCGAATAATTGCCGGGAAAACCCCAAAAATGTGTCCCATACAAACGTTTTGATTGAGTGTTCTAAGAATGGAAAGTAAACCAAGAGTGTTATAAAAAGTATAGTAAGTTTTCTCTTCTAGAGGTTTGCTGGTAGAAAATTCATAATTGAATTAAGCTCGCCTGTGTACATTGTTGTTTCCTATTTATAATTGTATGTGTAAGTGTTTTGTGTACAATAAAGAATAAGAATAAGTATGATACTTAGAAATTTTGTCTAATACCGATATCTACCCGTGCGAAGCCGGGGCGGGTCACTAGTCATATATATTAAAATCAATTGCTGTTTGTTAGTCTCGCTATAACTCGAGAACGGGTGGACTGATTTGACTAATTTTGGTCTTAAAGTATTCAAACAAGTCTAAGGACAGTTTAAAAGTGAGAAATACGCGGTATGAAGTTCGTCGGGGCAGCTAGTATTAAATGCAAAGTTGAAATAGAATTATTTTTGTGTGTTATACGAGTACCGACCGGTGTAACTAAAAGAAGCAATAAAAAGAAAGCAATTTCGATTTGTTTCTTTACTGGTGCTGGTTCGTCGGGATCTAAAATCTAAAATAAACCGCGATAAAATCCGTTAAAAAGTAGTTTTATTTCAATGTGTGATATTCGCGTAAATCTAAGACAATACTATGGTGCTGGTTAGATACATTTTTATTCAAAATCTTGCTGCAGATGAGATATTAAAACTACTAGAAGTAAGTCGGTTGCGTGCGGTTGGCACGCTTCCATGACAACTACACTTGTCTTAATACAGGAAACTTTTGTAGTTATTAACAACGTGTATGGAATATTCAACAGCTTATTCACTGTTACAGTTTTAACTTTATTATATAGTAAAAGTTGCTAAATAAACGTACAATAACTATGTTAATTTTCTTCAACAATGTTGTTCATAGTTGGATATATATATTTCTCGATACACCACTGAGCATGATCCACGGCTACTCCTATCCAACTCTCACAAGCCACCTTACAGAGTTCGTCACTCCACCTGTAGTAGCCTAGGGACCCAGTGCTTAATTTACTTGTGCCAAAACCCAAGCAAAATCATCTCAGAATTCGAGACACTGTGAGCTCAGTTTGCTTAAATCGGAACGCAACTTAAACATTAATGTTTGGAGGTACTCAGTATTGTGATTAATTTTTTTGGACGTCAAATACCTCAGTCCACCCGTGAACATGAAGTCTGAAAAGACTTTGAAACGTCGCGTCGTGATCTAAAATCTAAAATAAACCGCGATAAAATCCGTTAAAAAGTAGTTTTATTTCAACCTTAAATTATTTTCAAATTGCCTTAAGTCAGTAGCATGCTGCAGATTACTGCAGGCGCTAATCTTTTAATTAGTAGCACAGACTGCGTGCATGTACCCACGTAACTACAGGTATATAGGTATATACATAGCTTTAATAGTTAGCTATCGGTCCTCCCGCTTTCTATTGAGCAGGAATTACAAGGGTGAGGTCTCAATAGCAGCGTTCAGTAGGCTAATTCACGTAATTTCTTGACGCGCCGATCAAGTTGCGGTGCGTTTGCGACCAAATTTATGTCTTAGTGTGAATGGTATACTTGTAATTGCCATTTAAATAACGTATACGCTAAAGCGCTTTCGTGGCGCGAACTTGACGCGAGTATATCTGACAGCGGTTGTCAGGTTTACGAGAATACGAAAAGAGCTATTTTGATCGAAACTTAACTGCAACTGCACCTTAACAGAACTTATTTAATTACGTGAATTAGCCCAGTCTGATACCAGATACCTATGCACACTGCATAGATGGAACTCCAAGCTCGCCTAACTTATGGCGTACCACTACATATCAACAGACCACTAGCAAATTTTGATTGGTGCGGTTAAGGACAAGAACTTTAATAAACCAATCAAGATCATGTATCATCCACGATACCCAGCCAACTTTTGACGATTATAATTTTAACCAAAACTTGACTCACTTGACGTTTAGTAGCTATTGCGTCGATAAAAGGCGTCCTACGCTACTCCTGATATTAACGCCTAGAACAGATAATGAAACGCTACTTGCTACGAAACCGCAATTTTTATTTATTATTGAGTTTCATTTTGGAACGAAGTTCCTTATCGCGCGTTGTGAAAGGGGGCTAGACGGGAAAAATTCTTACGAAAAGTTACGACACTTTTTGCTATAGTAAGCTATTGTAAGCTGTGCGGCGTGCGCATGTTTCTCTGTCTGTGTCTGTCTGTCTGTCTCTCTCTCTCTTTCTCTCTGGATATAGAAAAAAAATAATATAAAAATAATATTATAACTTAAAAAAACTCACTAATTAATCGAAAGGAACTTCGTTCCATCCGGGTGTCCTTTGACACCTCTCAAGTTTTTTAGTAGTTTATGCAATGACTCTTTTAAGAAACTGCACATCACGCGACTCAAGTTATGAGGTGCATCAGATAGAAAGACTGGCGCATTACGCACTCTCATCTTTACGGTGTTTTGTATTTTTTTCTTTTCCATTAGACATCACAAACAGTCTTCCATCTATTGTGTTTATTATGAGGGAATAAGCGCTGATGGACCTTAACACAGGTTGCTCTGTAACCTAGCTAGAATATCAGAGTCTTTTCGTTGTTACTATTTTATTTTATGCGACGCCAATTGTGAAATTCGTTGTGTTATATACTGTATCTTACATTAATAGAAATAAACTTTATTTTTATATTATTAACAGCATATTCAATAGCGAGTTCTTGAGTGGAGACCACGAATTGGCAAACGTAGCGTAGGACGCCCTCAGACTAGGTGGAGTGACGATCTCAGCAGGGCGGCCGGCAAGAAATGGATGGGAAAAGCCGCGGATCGTGCTCAGTAGCGCACTTTAGGAGAAGCCTATGTCCAGCAGTGGACTAGAATAGGCTGATGATGATGAGGATTCAATGCATGCTTCGGTAGCGCGCGTCTATAGCACTTGTCTAGCTCACACCCACCAGTGATATTACTAATTATAGTTAATAACTAGTTTCCGCCCGCGGCTTCGCCCGCGAAATTGATCTCACTAATCTTGTTTCTCCATACAAACTTTGGAACCCCGTTTCACCCCCTTAAAGGGTGACTTTTAAAAAAATCCTTTCTTAGTGCACCCCTAGACCCCATAAGGAATCTATGTGCCAAATTTAGAGTCTCCAAACCCAGCGGTTTGGGCCCTGCGTTGATATGTCAGTCAGTCAGTCAGTTTCTTCTTTTATATATTTAGATGAAAAATGAATCCCTGTTACTCTCGCTAAAATTCGAGAACGGTTGACTTGGGTTTTTTAAATATTCGTATACGTCTAAGGAAAGTTTGAAAGGTAAAAAGTACGCGGTACAAAGTTTGCCAAAGCAGCTAGTATACTACATAAATTATCTCTCCTACTTTTAAAGGAACACTTGCATCTAAATAAGTGAAGTTAATGAAAAAACTTTTCCTGAACATTCTTGTAAGATGGGCAACATTCTGGAAACTGTGTTATAGTTTGGAATATTTAAGACCAAGTTTTTCACCTTAATAACCAAGTGACGAAAGTTCAATCATGAATTTTAGTAAATAAATCTGCGTTTAGCTGTATAACTATTGATAACATTTTGTGAAGTTGGGTTACAAAGTTTTGAACTAAATAACTGTGTAGCTGAAGTTAACTGCATTTTTATTCTACAACAATAACAATTTTTGTCTTACATAATAAAATATCTTATTTCTTGAAACAAAACTACATTAAACAGTTAGGTACTTTAATTGTTCTTTGTATAGCTTCAACTCTTTTTAGTGTCCCACTGCTGGGCACAGGTCTTCTCTCAACTATCTTATGAGTTGAGAGAGTTTAGGGCTTAATCCACACACGGTGGCCAAATGCGGGTTGGTGGATGTCACATGTCCTCGAAGGATTAGTTCTTAGACATGCCGGTTTCCTCACGATGTTTTCCTTCACCGATATTCAGCAGCGGAGATGAAATAATTCACACAAAGATGTGTGGGCACGACCAGGATTCGAATCCGCGACCTTATTTTTCTAAGGCGAGGCCCGTACCGCTGCGCCACCACATCGACTTCGACACATGTTAAGATACTTCTCTACCTTGCTCAAAATTGAATTTGAAAAGCTACATTACACGCGAATGTTCACGGTATAGGAGCACCTTCAAGAGAAACCCGATAAAGAATAAAAAGAAGAGACAGTGTTTTCGATTCCCACACTAATCATACATTTTTGTGATGAACATATGTGTTTGTCTTGTGTCTGGGTGTAATTATATATTTACAAAAGAAAAGTGTTAGTATTGTGTTACTAGTTATCTCGTTTTCATAGTACAAGCTCTGCTTAGTATGGAATCAGGTGACCATGTGTGTTAATGCCCACTATATTATTATTATTATTTAATATCGATTTAATAATTAACCTAGCTGGAGCCTGCCTAATTATTAAACGAATGGATTGTTAGATGCAAAATATAAAGTTCGCTAATTAAGACGAGCGCACGCGGACTTATTCAAAAAAATAACAAGTTTATTAAAACTAACTTCTTTACAAATTAAAAGTAATAATAGAACGTAAACTTATTAGCTAGTTAACCAGGCTAGTCTTGATGTGTGAAACGAAGTAAACGAGGTGAACCCGAAGCGGTGTCGCGTTGGGTCCCAGGCTTTGCACGTGTTGCGCGGTTAGCGTTTCCATTAACGTCACCTTCTTGATTTCTTAAAACAGTTGCTATGTTGATTGTGCACGCGTTGACGTGAATGAAACTGGCTTCGCATAAAATGTTTCTATTATAAAGTTTGCTATGATTATACCTTAAGGCGCTATAGGCCGACCGTTTAACTCGCGTATCGCCTATCGCTAAGATTCTGACTCCTCAAGCTGCACAGACACTGATGATGATTCAAGCGATATGGATATTAGTGACGAATAGTCTTACATTACTTTTATGTGTGGTTAAATAGTTCTTTAAGAGATTTAATTAATGTTTTATGACTTCGTACCTCAGATGGCGATACGCGAATTAAACTGTCGGCCCATAGTTTCTTTTTTACAAAGAATATTGTTCCGGACGGGCTGGAAAAATTCAATATATGAAAATCTAGCTGACGCCCTGAACACCTACGTGTTCATAGATTTCGTGTCGTCGATTTATACTCCCTGGAATACTGCCCACTACTGCTTTGTTCTCCTATCCGCTACGGGAAAGCCACCGGGACACTAAATGAAACACCGACTTGACAACATACGCACACACTTGAGATTACTGCTTGATCATTACTTTTGCTGCAGTGGTAGATCGCAATTACGCCGTGCTACGCCCGCCGAATAGTGCGGTACGCTTAGCTACTTCGAAACTTTACCGTAACGACGACCGCAGTAACCTCTCCTGTGTTAACTTTAATTTCATTTTAAAAACTATACATTTTGGTTCCTAGCTATTAAACTATTAGGGCTAGATCTATACGGTAAACACTATTAGCAAGCCTACCTAACCCTCTATCTAGGAAGCCTAAAGTTTTGAACCTAAGTTCCTAGGTTTCGCAAGTATAACGAGAAATGTCTGCAAAATCTAGGCACTTTTGGTGCAGTTAGTACTTTCACTCGTTATACCTGCCAAACCCTAAGACCTAGGTTCACTATCTCCTACCTATTGATAGATAGCCTATCTAGGTACAAATTAAACACAAAACTATAATTCATTTATTTAAACTTACAAAGTTATAGCGGACTTTCTAACGACGTCATACAACTTTCTTACAAATTTTAACATTTTACAATTTTACTATAAAATTACCTGAAAATACATTACATACTGCTTATACTGTTTAATTATAACTTGTTTTCGCTATTATTAATAAATTTGGAAAATACAAAATCTATTATTAACATTAGCGAGATGAAGGTACTTATTTTATATAAGTACCTACATTTTTTAACATTTTTAACAACAAAAATATTTCTAAGAAAACTGTTAAAATGTTCTACGATATGCACTATCACATTTTTCAATACTGAATTTACTGATAACACCAAAAACTACTGATAACAATAAACTTACTGATAACAGTAAACCTACTGATAACTGATAACAATTAACTTTCTGATAATAATGTCTGGCACAGTCTAAGTCTATCGCAAACACTAAGTCTGTCGCGAACATTTCTCCCGCCGTGCAGCAGCGCGTCGACCCGTCGTTGCCCAGGCGGTGCTGCAGACGTCGGTGAGTGCCACCCTCGTCACTTGGGTAGCGGTAGGTACCAGCTTCTTGGCGGGGCGTTTGAGGACTCCCGCCGGTGTGCGCACCTCTGCGGTGCGTACCTGGCCGTCAGGGCCAGGGTAGACGGCGACAATCCGCCCCCGCGGCCATGTGTTGCGGGGCAGATTGCCGTCGGCGATGAGCACCGGGTCGCCCACCGCGAGCGCGTTACCGCGCCCGTGGGGCTCCCGCCGGTACTGTAGCTCGGGCAGGTACTCGCGCACCCAGCGGCGCCAGAACACCTCTGCGAGGATCTGGGCCCGCCGCCAGTGCTTTCGGCTGTCGTAGTCGGACTCGTCAAACTGGCCCAGGGACGGCAAGCGTGCCGTGCCCCCGAGCAGGATGTGGTTCGGGGTGATCGCCTCCGCCTCCTCACTGTCAACAGAGACGTGTGTAAGTGGGCGACTATTAACTGTATACTCTGCCTCGCACAGCAGAGTTGTCAGGACCTCTTCGTGCGGGTGCTTGTCGTGAAGTACTGTGAACAGAGTATTTTTTACACTCCTTACTAAGCGCTCCCATGCGCCTCCCATGAAAGGCGCCGCCGGCGTTATGAATCGCCAGCGGATCCCCCTGCGGCTCGCCTCGTCGGCCACGGCGTCGCGCATTTCTTTGTCGGCGCCGTGCATGTTCGTGCCGTTGTCCGAGTAGATCTCGGAGGGGCACCCGCGGCGCGCAGCGAACCTCCGCAGCGCCAGTATTGCGGAGTCGGCGCTCAGGCTGGCGGCCACCTCTAGGTGAATGGCTCTGGAGGTGAGGCATGTGAATAGGGCCACATACCGCTTCTGGTGCGTTCTTCCCACTGTAACAGACAACGGACCAAAGTAATCTAAGCCTGTAAAGGTAAAAGGTCGCTGATGGTGGGCCAATCGTGCCTTTGGATGGTTCCCAGTGGCCGGTACAGGTGGCTGCGCCTTGCGTATACGACACGGCAAACAACTATTGATTACTTTTTTTGTAATCGGTCGTAGGCGCAATACCCAGTAGTGTTGACGAGTTTCATTTATCACAAGCTCTGTCCCGCTGTGATGCAAGCTTCTATGAGTCCAATCTATGTATAGCTGTGTTATTCTGTGATCGCCGTCCAAAACAGGTGGTCTCTTTGTTTTCTCTGTTATGTTTTCTGTGGCTGCTATGCGACTTCTCAGGGTGATGATCCCGTTACTATATTCTATAGGCAACTTGTACAAGCGGCTGTCTCGGGCAAGTTCCTTCCCGCGCCGGAGATCCCGGAGTTCGGCGCCGAAGGAGGTCGCTTGTACCGCCTTCACAAGCAAGTCCTCGGCGTCGTGAAGGTGCTCTGCAGGGAGAAACACGAAGCATCGTCGGGACACCGGCGCGGGGCGGAGCTTAGCACCTCCCGTAGGCTGGTTCTGTGTTTTCGTGTTTTTCTTGTCACGACGCCAATCTGGATCATTTTCCAAGTTTTTCTTAGTACGCTTGTACAAAACTTGCTGTTGAAATTTTCTATTTTTGCACAGAGTAATGAACTGCAATACTCGGGCGGTTGTGCGGAGTAATCGTTCCCATTTTGAAAATTTGTCTGGGTCAGGAATCGATTCTGACACTTTCTGTACCTCTCTGTCTTCTGTCACTGTAGTGGTACGTTCCTCTCCAGTGTGTGTAGAGATAACTATTTTTTCTGTAGGCCAAGACGACGGGTCCTGATACAAAAATTCAGGCCCGGTGAACCACTCATGATTTGAGTCGAAGTTGCTCGGTACTTCGCGTGTCGCCACGTCTGCTATGTTTAATTTGGTAGGCACCCACTTCCAGTCTTGTACTGTGCTGCTATCTTCTATGGCCGCTATTCTGTGCGCGACAAAAGGTTTGTACGCTCGGGACCCGTTTCTGATCCAAGTTAAGACTGTCTTGCTGTCTGTCCAGAAAATAGTGGCTTCGGGCTTCACACGATGTTCGTGTAACATAGCTGCGGCCAGTCTCGTACCCATCACAGCTGCTTGTAGCTCCAACCGTGGGATCGAAGTAACTTTCAGCGGCGCTACTCTTGCCTTCGCAACGACGAGCGAAACATATACTCGTCCGTCCGAAGTGGTCACTCTCCAGTACCCTGCTGCTGCGTAGCTGGTAGAGCTCGCATCCGAAAAAATGTGGGCCTGGATTTGGTAGGCTGCGCTGTATCCCGGGTAACATCTTGGTACTTTGACTGCCTTCAAATTTTCTAAGTGCTGTGTCCACTGAGTCCACTGGTGGGCAAGATTTTCTGAGAGTTTTTCGTCCCAGTCTATCCCCAGCCGCCAAGCTTCCTGTAGTAATTGTTTGGCTCGAACGGTGACTGGTGAGACAAGTCCTAATGGGTCGTATAGCGACATAACTATCTTGAGTGCTTCCCTCTTTGTTGGCGTAGGTTTTTGCAAGATGTCCACGGGCAGACGAGCGAGCTTGAGGTTGAAGCTTAGTTCGTCGGTACTCGGCTGCCAAATAAGTCCGAGTATTTTCTCTCCGTGACCCTTGCCGGCGATAGAGACGGTTTCTCCACGATGTTCGGTCGGTTCTATGTCTTCTAAAACTGTTTTTGAGTTTGACACCCACTTTCTAAGTTCGAAACATGCTTCTCGGTGTATGTCACGAACTTGCTTCGCTACTTGTGACGCCTGTTTTTCGTCCGGAAAGCTGTCTAGGTAGTCATCCATGTAGTGATTATTTACTATCGCATCTACTGCCTCTGGGTACTGTTCGGCGTGCCTTCTTGCGTTCCAGTTTTTGGCGAATATCGCAGTACATGGTGAGCTAGCTGCGCCGAAGATGGTCGCCTTCATACGGTATTCTTTGGGTGCGCCATCTCTTCGGTCGCCTCTCCATAGGTATCGCAATGCGTCCCTGTCATCAGGCTTGATGCGTACTTGCATGAACATCTCTGAAATGTCAGCTGTCACGGCTACCGGGTGGCGGCGAAATCTCATCATAACGCCCGGTAATGACTGAAGTAAGTCCGGTCCTGTAAGCAGATAGTCATTCAGCGACTTCCCCCTGCTTTTGGCTGCTGCGTCGTGAACTATGCGAAGTTTCTCTGGCTTCAACGGGTTGTGGACATCAAAGTGCGGTAGGTACCAGGTTCTGCCTTTCGTACCTTCAAGCGGAGCCTCTTCTGCGTATCCCTTTTCTATTAAGAGGTTCATCTGTTCTGTGTACTTCAACTTGAGTCCCGGGTTCCGGTCAAGCTTCCTTTCTATTGTGGTGAGCCTTTTCAAGGCATTTTCATAACTATCAGGCATAACGAAATTTTCTGTTTTCCATAGAAGCGCGGTTTCAATGTGTCCGTCTTCTAACTGTACTGTATTTTTCTGTAAAATATCCTCGGCTTGCTGCTCCGGATCTGAGTTCGGACGACGTGGGTTTATTACAAGCGATTCCAAAGCGAAATATTCCTTCAGTTGCTTGTCTATATTTTCTATGCTCTGTGGTGCAGACATCTGATGAACAAAATGTACTGTACGAACTGTGTTTCTTGCGTGCGCACCGTGCAGAGTCCATCCTAAAGTGGTGAGCGATGCTATAGGCTGATGTCTCGGTCCTCTTCGTATGACGCTCGCAACCAGAAGGTGCCAGTTGTCCTGTCCTATAAGTATCTTCGGGATGCCAACGTCATAGATAAGATCGGTCTTGATATCTTCTAAGTGCTTGCAGTCAGAGATATCCTTTGCGCTGACGCGTCGCGGTGTTAAGTTCAAAGCTGGTACTGTGCGCGCGCATAAGGTGGACTCTCTCCCTGTAGTACTCGCCAACTGGAGCTCAATTCTGCGTGATGTGGGCATCTCTATGGTGGTATCACCGATGGCTCGGATGGTGAATGGATCTATCTGCCCCTCTGCTCCGACCTGGTTGGCTATGTCTTCGTCTATGAGGGAGACGGTTGATCCATCGTCCAACAGCGCAAAAGTAGGTACTTCTCCCGCCGGTCCGATCAATCGTACAGGAACGATCTTGAGGTAAGCTTGCGAGTTAGCTTGTAAACTGGAACTGGCCACTGTTTCTTGCGTCTCTGTTTTCGATGCCTCTGCCTTCCTTTCGTAGTGCAACAAGGTGTTATGCGTGGCCGTGCAACCTTCTATACCACACTTCTTGGGCTTGCACGTATGTCCCTGGCGGCGCGCGCGTAGACACCGAAAACAAAGGCCGTGTTTCTTCGCAAGCTCCCACCGTTTGTCAGAGCTTCCCTTCCTGAAAGTTGCGCATTCTGAAGCATAATGTCCGTCTTGTGAACAAATGCGGCACTTCATGCTTGAGGCTTGAACTGTTTCCCATATCGCAGTGTGTTTTTCAGTTGCGGCGTGCGTCCTCTGTACCACGCGGCGTGCTGGCTGAGCTGTCTGTTCGGCCGGGGCAAAAGCACTGCAGTAGCGCGCTTGCTCACTGATAAACTCACTGAAACAGCCGAGATCCGGTTTCGCTTGATACTTTTCTATGTATTCTCGGTACCACTGAACGCGTAGCGAGTTCGGTAGCTTCTCAGTCAGGATACGCAGCAGCTCGGCGTTAATCAGGTAATGTTCTTTCTTCAAAACACGTAAGGTAACAACACTGCTTCTTACCTTGCTAGCGAACGAACAAATGTCCTTCGGCGCTTCGCCGCAGCGCGGCATGCTTCGCAACTTGTCTGTTTCTGCTTGAGCGATTGAGTCCGGTCTTCCAAACTGAAGTTCCAGTTCCTTCATGATTTCATCAGGCTGCGCGTTCCCGATCAGCTCCGAATTAACTGTTTCTAGCGCTCTTCCTTTGAGACTTTTTCTAAGTCTCGCTGTGTTCTCCACGTCGTTGAAATATTTTCTTGTGGTGTCGTATATCGCTCTGAACGATAACCACTCTGTGTGCGCCCCGTCGAACGTCGGTAAAGTCATCACGACTTTTGAAACCGCTGGGTGAGGCAGCACTGTCACATCAGACGGCTTCTTCTCAGCGAGCGCGGCGATGGCGGAGGTGAGTTCGGTGATGAACGGCGTCAGTGAACTTCCTCCCTGTTGAGACGGTCCCTTCTTCAAAGGTGCATCTCCTGTTAAAACCCTGGCAGGTACATCTGCCATCTGTGGTCCCCCTGTGACCCCCCCCTGGGGGTGCGCGGCCAAGTCGGTGTTCCTCCCGGTGGCTTCTGTGGGGTCGGGCTGTGGTTCCGGTGCCTCTTCCAACCATGAGCGGACGTAGTCAGCTTTCGAATGTCCGTCCTCATCGTAATCAGAGTCAGCTTCCTCCTCAGCCTTCTGTAAAGCTATCTGTGCTAACTGTAGCTGGATCCTCAGTAAGTCTTCACGAGCCTTCAAAACTTTTCTATTGGATCGCGTCGACGTCACTGAAGCGTCTGGTCTACGTTTTCTATTTCCCTGTCCTATCTCAGTATGCGCGTGTGTGTCGGTGGCGGGTCGCACTATCTGTTCCGAACCGCAATCTGTGCTCTGTTTGTCTTCGTGTTCACGGACCGCCGATAAGCGTGGCTGTGTGGGCGGAGCCGGCTGGGTACTGACCGCGTCTTCTGCCACCGACGGCGAGCGTGGAGGGGCCTCGTGACGTAGCGCGGCTGCGCTTGACGGGCCTTCCCGTACCTCTACCGTCCACGCTTCGGGTGCCTTCCCTTTGGACCTTGTTGTTATCGGCATCTTGAATCTTCTTGTATAACAAATTGACAAAGCTTAATGAAATAGGACAGAAAAATTCCAGGTTTTCTTCCACTAGTGACGTCCACGAAGTCTTGATCCGGCTCGGTGAGGACCAGCAAATGTTCCGGACGGGCTGGAAAAATTCAATATATGAAAATCTAGCTGACGCCCTGAACACCTACGTGTTCATAGATTTCGTGTCGTCGATTTATACTCCCTGGAATACTGCCCACTACTGCTTTGTTCTCCTATCCGCTACGGGAAAGCCACCGGGACACTAAATGAAACACCGACTTGACAACATACGCACACACTTGAGATTACTGCTTGATCATTACTTTTGCTGCAGTGGTAGATCGCAATTACGCCGTGCTACGCCCGCCGAATAGTGCGGTACGCTTAGCTACTTCGAAACTTTACCGTAACGACGACCGCAGTAACCTCTCCTGTGTTAACTTTAATTTCATTTTAAAAACTATACATTTTGGTTCCTAGCTATTAAACTATTAGGGCTAGATCTATACGGTAAACACTATTAGCAAGCCTACCTAACCCTCTATCTAGGAAGCCTAAAGTTTTGAACCTAAGTTCCTAGGTTTCGCAAGTATAACGAGAAATGTCTGCAAAATCTAGGCACTTTTGGTGCAGTTAGTACTTTCACTCGTTATACCTGCCAAACCCTAAGACCTAGGTTCACTATCTCCTACCTATTGATAGATAGCCTATCTAGGTACAAATTAAACACAAAACTATAATTCATTTATTTAAACTTACAAAGTTATAGCGGACTTTCTAACGACGTCATACAACTTTCTTACAAATTTTAACATTTTACAATTTTACTATAAAATTACCTGAAAATACATTACATACTGCTTATACTGTTTAATTATAACTTGTTTTCGCTATTATTAATAAATTTGGAAAATACAAAATCTATTATTAACATTAGCGAGATGAAGGTACTTATTTTATATAAGTACCTACATTTTTTAACATTTTTAACAACAAAAATATTTCTAAGAAAACTGTTAAAATGTTCTACGATATGCACTATCACATTTTTCAATACTGAATTTACTGATAACACCAAAAACTACTGATAACAATAAACTTACTGATAACAGTAAACCTACTGATAACTGATAACAATTAACTTTCTGATAATAATGTCTGGCACAGTCTAAGTCTATCGCAAACACTAAGTCTGTCGCGAACAAATATCGAGTACAGACTTTAGTAACAACAGCACAAGGTTTACGACGTAACTAGTGGAAGTTACTACACATTTGATCGTAATCTTTTGTTCTCGTTGTAAATACGAGTATTGTTATCGGAGATTAGCGATAGCCTTTGTTCAGCTACTTAGTTTTACCACAATATATAGGGTGCCTGGTGATTCCATTCATGATTACAAACAAGATTCTGTCTGATTTTGAAGTAGGCTTGCACTTAAATTTGTATAGCTTACCTGATGTTAAGTAATGATGTAGTCCATGATGCAACGCGCCTGGCTAAAACACCGTTTCACTCGTGATTACTAATGATTTACGGTTAGAAGGTGGCAGTGGAATGAGGCTCCATATGGTTAGAAACCATAGAGGAGCAACAATTTCGAAGCTCTCTTAAGTTAAGTTTATTGTCACCTGATTTGCACCACCCGGGGATCACGTGTTCATTCAGATAAAAGGTGTACTCCCACAGACGAAGGTGACTAAGCCACCAAAAATTTTTTTTTGTGTAAGTTCATGAGCATCATCTATATGGTGAAGTATTTTGCTGTAATAACCAGACACCGCACTTACTGTGGTTTAACTATTTGGCCATAAAAAGGGAAAACAAAGGGCAACATATATTTGATACGTGTTCCAAGTAAAACAATGAACTTTTGTTTTAAAGAAATAGGTGGTTCAGCCTTTTCATTGGTATCTTTTGTTAGAGAAAATTAGTGGTGTGTAACATATTATACTACATCTTTTACCAATAATATAGGTAAAGGAACAATTCTGTGTCCTCTCCATACATTTTGTGCTGTTTTGTTCCAGCTGCACAATATTATTGGAAGAAAACGTGTGAGGTAACTGGCACGCTAAAAACTAAACATTTTAGAACTTCCACCACCAGAGACATCCTACTACCCGCACCTGGCCAGCGTGTGTGGATCATGCCCTAAAATGTTAGTTGAGAAAAGTCCCGTGCCCAGCACAGATCAAAGCGTTGCTTTATTTTACGCCTTTAATATACAACCACTTCAACAGAGTACCTACAGGAAACCTTTTAACCAATGAGAAAACAGTGATAAAATAAGGTTATTATTTAATAAAATATTATTATTATTATTAGAAAATTCATTTATTTGACACAAACAGAACACGCAAACAAATAAATAATAAAAAAAATGCCTTGTCCACTCAACTTGGCGACTTTCAGATGCCAGAAGGCCCGATGAACGAATGAATGAATTACGTATTGGACCTAAACATAGAAAACTTGGGGATATTCACCTCTGTCTACACCTTCAGCTGGCTGAGTCACCTTCGTCTGTGGGTATACACCTATAATTGAATTCTCGAACGTGAACCGTCGCACCCGGGAGGTGGTGCTAATCCGGTGAAAATAAACTAGTAGTAGGCTTCGTCCAGATAAGGCAAAGACGCACCGTCAAGCGGCCTTGCCGTGTTCCGGTGCGAGCTCTGGTGACACCATTTAAGAGTGTGGGTCAGAATTTTTGGTTCTAACCACATGAAGCCTCATTCCACTGCCAGCTTCTCTGAAATCAATTGGTGTACTGGACTATCGCATTCCATCGTTCCATCATTGCTTAATATCAGGTAAGTTCTAGTCAAGAGCAAGTGTATTCCACAAGTGTAGACAACATGCTGTGTGGTGTTAAAGTTCTACACACACGGTCTCTTTGTTTGTCTTTAATATTGTAGGTCTATAGTTTGAACAACTCAGAAATGTCAAACTTCGATGGTATAGGAACAAGTTTTGTTCTTGTGTAAACTAAAACTTTGCAAACGATTTCAACTTGGTTATTCTTACGACATCTGACAGAAGTAGAATTCTATATAATGTTTCAAGAATTGATTCAATATTTATTCAAGACTGCCCGCCCGGCGCTTCGCAAGGATGGTGTAAAGTTATCATATTACGCAAATAAGATAGATAAAGTAATTTTTAGATTTAGTTGTGTTTCAAGTTTCAACTTATTATCTTCGTATAAAAGAAGTGTTTTAAGTACGAATTGTCATCGTACTAAAAACACTTCTTTTATTCACGCTGCCTATGATTCTCATATTCTAATTGGTTATTGAAAATTGGTAAAAGTATCGTTTAAAATATCTCGATAGATACACGCTAAAACAATACAAACAATAAAAGTCATTGATAGCAACATCTTATATTTCAATTAAAAACATAATTTTTCGACTTCGGTTTCCTTCATAAATTATAGCTTACCGATACAAACGAATATCAACTTTAACTTATTGTAATAAGGTCGTAATTTATGTTTTATGTATAAAATATTATTAGTAGTCCTAGTTAAACAAGTTTATAATTTAAAAATCAAAAACTCGTCTGCAATGTTCATAAAAGACAACTATTAGTTATCTCAGTAATTTAAGTTTGTAATCTCCATCTCCATCTCTCTCTCTCTCGTCTCCATTTTCGCACATAGACACAGCGCCATCTAGTCTCAAATTAAGCAATTATGTTTACTTGTATTATGGGTACCTGGATGCCAGAGTATTTACTTCAACCCTTTTTAGTGTCCCATTGGGTGGGACACTTAAAAGGGTACTGGGCACGGGTCTTCTCTCAACTATTTTATGAGTTGAGGCAGTTTAAGCCTTAATCCACACATGCTGGCCAAGTGCGGGTTGGTGGATGTCACATGTCCTCGAATGATTAGTTCTTAGACATGCCGGTTTCCTCACGATATTTTCCTTCACCTATATTGAGCAGCGGAGATGAAACAATTCACACAAAGATGTGTGGGCACGACCAGGATTCGAACCCGCAACCTTATTTTTCTAAGGCGAGGCCCGTACCACTGCGCCACCGCTGCTCTTGAATAAAACGTGTATTATCCGTGTTATATTTGTGTTCAACTTTGTGGCATCCTATTGCGTAAATTTACTGAGTTAAGTATCTAGCTGTATGTAAATAGGTACCTAAGTAATTTTTTTCCACATTTCCGCTGGTACCTATTTCGTTGTTAGAATATCGCGACTTACCCACAGTCAAACTGCTAAACCTGTTTCTTGGGAAATTGTATAAATTTGTAAGTGTATCTTTAGCAAAATAAATAATTAAATAATAACAATAAGATGGAGGTACAGTCAGTTACAAAAATTTTATATCAGATATTATAAAACATCCTAAAATAATAAAAAAAACTACCATTATGCGTTGTGTGACTTCTAACTACTTATTTCAACGCTTGATGTCCCACACCTATCCTTATTCCTTTAAAATTTTCTTGGAAATCTGACATGAGTGACTTATAGTATTGTCTTAGATTTACGCGAATATCACACATTGAAATAAAACTACCTACTTTTTAACCGAATGATAAGAATGATCCGCGAAGCTGTTGAAATTAAAAAAAAACATCCTAATTTTAACAGAGAAAATGGTTGGAATATACCACCAGCTTGGGACCCAGTGCTTAATTTACATGTACCAAAACCGAAGCAAAATCAACTCAGAATTAAAGACACATGTCCCAGTATTATAAAAAAAAGTGATTAAAATTTTTGGACGTCAAATACCTCAGTGCACTCCTGAACGTGAAGTCTGAAAAGACTAAACGTCGGGATCTAAAATCAAAAATAAACCGCGATAAAATCTGTGGTAAAGTAGTTTTATTTCAATGTGTGATATTCGCGTAAAACAATGACAATACTACACTCTATAGCAGCTGGAATTGGGGCTTAGAGCTTCTCCAAAAGAAACCTCACAGTTTTTAATAATAATTAATTTTATTTAAAGTTAGATATCACGTCCCAAATAACGAAGGGAAATTTAATATTACTAATGACCTCCTCGCAATAACTAAGAATAAAAAATTAGCTAATTTTGTATTAAAATGATAAATGTGGGTTCCTAAGATATAAATTGTACAAAACGTGAGCAGTCACTTATTAAGTTAAAACTCCCTCTGTCAGTATTTCCCGGATGTACAGTAACCTACAAAATTTTATTAGCAGACTTAATTTTCCAAAACATTTTTATTTCATTTTTTTTACTCTGCGATAGGCTGGCGCTTGACTACAACTTGCCTAATGTCAAGCAATGATGTAGTCTGTTTTTTATACAAATAACATAACACTCACGCCTATACTAACCGAAGATATAGGCAGAATTGAATATCACTGACGTTTTGCAACGTGGGGCGTGCTTATTGCCGTTCATCGGACACAATTCCGAATTTCTAGTTTAAATTAAACTGAGATTTTTAGTATATGAGAAAATGTGTTTTCTCTACTTGGGAATTGAATCCGGGACCGCAATAACGAAAAGAACATGCACCACTGGACTACTGAGGCAATTTATCACAAAAAGATTCCAATTGTCGTGTCAATTGCGTGAGTGTTCGTTGTAGGTAAAATAATGATAATATTATTTTATCCTCTTGTCATTTTAATTACAGCTAATATCCACTCAGAATTCAAGACACTGTGAGCTGAGTTTGCCGGAACGTAACTTAAATCATAATGTTTGGAGGTAGTCAGTAATAATTGTGATTAATATTTTTGGACGTCAAATACCTCAGTCCACCCGTGAACATGAAGTATGAAAAGACTTTGAAACGTCGGTATCTAAAATCTAAAATAAACCGAGATAAAATCCGTTAAAAAGTAGTTTTATTTCAATATGTGATATTTGCGTAAATCTAAGACAATACTAGAGCTAATAAAGCAAAAATTCACTTTTGAGTCATGGTCGTTTGAAGTTATACATTTTGCGGGCTCTTCATGACGTGGGTCAACCCACGTCATGAAGAGCCCGCAAAATGGTCAGGATGGTTGAAAAAAAAAACAACTTCGCGTATATTTAAAAAATCTGGTTTTCACTACAGGTAGATCCGCCCTTAAGGAGAACAATAATATAGTTATCTTAATTTTGCCTATTGTGTGGATTGAGGTCTGTCTGGTTAACTATACGAGTATTAACTTATTTATTAAATCTTTTAGTGTAACGATGTGTAGTATCGGATTTGTGAATCTAATATTGTGGATGACTGTACTTAATACCAAGTTGGATTGCTTCACGCTTGCTTATATTTTAAGTAATTTTTGAGGTATTACAGGAATTAGGAGGCGACTTCAATAAGAGTATGAGTCTGTCGGATTTTTGTTCGTCTTCATCGTTTAGTCGAAAACATCTGATCCAATTTAGATTTTTTTTTAAAGTGTACTAGCGGTCCCTGCAGACTTCGTCCTGCCCGGTAAAGCAGCGCCACCTACCGAGTCCGACAATAAATTACGGCCGAGTCTCAGACCTATCGAATATAGATACTTATAAGATTCCATAAAAATCAGTCAAGCTGTCTCGAAGGAGATTGTTTATTATAAAATTTTTCTCTGCGTAAAAACCATCCTCGTACTTCAAGGAATATTGTAAAAAAAAAATAGCGAAATCGGTCCAGCCGTTCACTCGTGATGGCGTAACCAAGGGAAATAGGTGTTCATTTATATATAATCTTTACTTATTATTAAAATTTTATTGTAATCGGTTCGGTAAATATAGAGTTGTTAAAACATTGGAATTGGTTCGTTGTTTTTTTAAAAGCTATTATCACTTGTTAAAGAGTTTGACAGAACTATTTGTAAGATAAAGGGGAGAACAAAATGTAATCCTAAATCCGCATTGCGGCGCAGACATAATTAAACGTCGTTTGATTGAGGAGCTCACGGGAGCTGATTGAAGCGCCTTTGTGTAAACAGCCTCATTTCTAGTAAAGCTTTGGGGTCGAGTTGCAGTTGCAGCGAGTTATATAAAATTTTACATTAAAAATTCCAATAAAGCGGAGCGGAGAATAATGCAAACAAATTATAATTAGAAAGTCCATCCACATAAACTGAAAGGCGTAAACATAATGATATAAAAACTATAATAACGAAGTATAAGCATGATCTGTTTCAGCCACGCATGATAACGGTTTTTGTACGAATAACCAAAAAGTTTCTAAACGCTGTCCATTAAAATGAAGCCGACGACGTAATTCTATTAAAAAAAAACTTACACACAGTTCTGGTATGATTCCCTGAACTCAAGATGTATATTAGAGTTAAAACTTCTATAAACTTCAATTCCCTTTTCTTTGCAAGACGCAAAGCACACACCAAGCATAGTGAACAAAGGGACATGCTTTGATATGTGAGGAGTGAGTGGTACCTATTCCTTTCCATAAACTGGAATATATTTTGTCACTACCTTAAAAATATAACATTTGAAGTTGTTTCTTCTATCCATGACCTGTAGGCTCATTATAAGTTCCGTTGCGGTGCAGTTGCAGTTAAGTTTCGATCAAAACAGCCCTTTTTGTATTCTCGTAATCTTGACAACCACAGTCAGATACGCTCGCGTCAAGTTCCCGTCACGCGAGCACTTTAGCGTTTGTCTAATTTAAATGACAATTAAAAGAATACCATTTTTCACTAAGACGTAAACTTGATTACAACTGCACGGCAACTTAATCGGCGCGTCAAGAAATTACATGAATTAGTCTACTGAACGCTGCTATTGACACCACACCCTTGTAATTCCTGCTCAATAGAAAGCGGGAGGACCGATAGCTAACTATTAAAGCTATGTATATACCTGTAGTTACGTGGGTACATGCACGCAGTCTGTGCTACTAATTAAATGATTAGCGCCTGCAGTAATCTGCAGCATGCTATTGACTCAAGGCAATTTGAAAATAATTTAAGGTTACCTACCAACTATAGGAGTAGAAAAGAAGTGTTGGAAAGAGAAGGGGAGAATAAAGCCTGTTTGTCGTTATAGAGAAAAGTATAGGAAAGATTATTGAACATGTGACGCAACATCACGCACTAATGGAGACCAATTAGGAGGAAAGTGAGTAAGAGGGAGACCGAGGAAAAGTTATTTTAAATAGATGAAGATGAAGGAGACAGTAAATGTTGAGTCGTATCAGATAGTCAAGAATCTGGCAGAAGGTAGAGACAGTTGGAAAAAGCCCCACTGACAAGAATTAAAACCTCAAAATTAAGAAGTTAGTTTATTATTGTCATCAGCTTGGAGATTTTCATTGCTAGACATAAGATTATAGAGTATTGACACCTCTTTAGGATGCCACAACAACGGTTGTCGGTCGTTAGCATCCAATCAGCTTCGCTTAAAATTTCCCTTTATTTACTTGCTTCAAGTCACGTATAAAATAAATAAACAGGTAATTAAAATATCCCGTAACATAACAATATAGGTGGATATGTAAGAGATAGCCAAACTGTATGTTCTAGGCAATTCTAGATCATATACATGTCGGAGAAGGCATTAGTACGGTAGCAGACTTGACAAAGCGGCGGCAGCGCGTCGTGTCGACACGCTTCGACAGAGTCTAGTCTGAGGTCCGCACGGGCGACGAGTGGGGATTGTCGCTACATGAACCTCAGTTCTCTACAGACTTCCGTGCGATCAACATCGGTCTAGGAACTGTCTTACCACTCGTTGTATTATTTTTACATTTTGTAACAAATTAATAGTGTGATTAAGTTAACTTTGTTTGCTGCTCGTAACCACACCCACTCAATAAGTTTTCTGGCGAGGACTATCCCTCTGATCGAAATACATAAAACCATGTCGGCTTAGTTACACCATTTATAACTATACAATAGCAAGACGGATTTTTACGAAATTTGGAATGGAGATAGTTGACACCCTGAACTAACATATAGGCTACTTTTTATAACGTTACCTAAAAAAAATTACAATATTTTTAGTGTATCTAATATACTGCGTAGTACGAATCTCAATGGCATGGCCGTATAAAGTTTGTCGGGACATCTAGTGATACTGTAAACTTAGCAAATAATCATCTGCAGCAAAACTTCCTTATTTTACTGTATGAATAAGGAGCTAGGTACTATTTTAAAGCCAGGTTGCATCGAAAATAGGTTAAATACAGGTATGAAACGGATAACACTGATTTACACAATTTGTGATCCTTCTTAATTTATAAAGAAAAGACCTCTTTCAAAGTGGTAGCAACATGATTTTAAAGTTAGTCGTCACTGATTGACGCAGTTATTAATATTTTAACAAGTCAAAGTCAATGACATAACTGGTTCATATTAACTTCCATAATTAAACTAAATTGTCTTTTTATCAATACATACAAAGCACTTTATAATTATGGGAATAAGGTATATGTTTGCTTGCAAAATTATTATAAAGTTAATTGGTTAAGCAATAATTTGTAGATTAGGTATAACTTTTGCCCCTTTAAGATAACCCCTCTTGTTGATGGTTCGGTATCACATAGCAAAAAGAACAACAAATCTATGGATACGTGTAATTTATTGTAGTTATTATTTTTGTGTAATTTATTTTTAACTCAAATGAAATATTTAAGGGTTGAGTTAGCTTCGTACGTGGAGTGCAAATCAGGAGGCAATAAACCGGCCGTGCAGGCAGGTTGTGGTCAAGCGCAGCCCAGTTTAATTCAAATATTTATTTGTAAGAAGGGAGCCTTAAAATTCGTGACAACACTAAGGCATTTTTTTTTTCACTAGCTCCAAAAATTGGTCTTTATAAATTAGTTGGTTTACAAATCACATCCGTTTTTAAGTCACAAATAAAATCTTAATTGGTCCACCAATTTTTGAGCAAATTACATGTAACAAATGGACACATAGTTGAGACGGTTGTATTATAAGACCCATAAAATAAAGGTTGCGTTTATCAATTGAGGTACGAAGCCCAAAAATTTACATGAAAATACATACATTTGTCACTATATTTATTAAAAAAATCTTTTAGACTTAAGATCTTCAGTAATATTGAATCTGCTAATCAACTTTTGTAGTTGACTGTACATCAGTTACTCTAATAAAGTGAAAACAAAGTGTCGCATTTAGATAATATAATTTAACCGATATTTTTAAACCCAAATTGAAGCGATAATGTAGTATTTATTGTATATAGGAATAAAATGTAATTTTATACAGTTCACGAAAACGAGCCCAGAGTAAAACCAGTTTATAGAAACAATTATCTAATAAACTGGCCTCTTAACCGCAGTCGTTATTTTGAGCTGTAGTAAAATTGTTGCTCGTATCGTATCACCTAAAGTTGAATTATTTACGAATACTAATGTTATTTTCGCTTTCTTGTATCGTACACGTATAAGTGTAACTTGTGTATCTAGTATTTTCTTAAATTTACGCGAATATCACACTTTTAAATAAAACTATTTTAAAATTGATTTTATCGGGGTATATTTTAGATTTTAGATCCCGACAAAGTCTTTTCAGACTTCATTGCAACCCAGAACTACACGACCACCCACACCCAAATACTTCAGCAAACAAAAAATAATTAATTCATCTCCAAAGTCTCGCTGTTCCCGCCAATGTTTGAGATTGGGATTATTGTTGGACTTCCAATCTGCAAACTCGTGCGCAGAGTGCGGTAGTGTTTTGTGTAATATGAAAATAACCAATGAAAAAATATGTAAACGACCTAGTAAGTATTTAAGATAAATTAATTTTGTTTAAGCATAAGTTTATTCTGGATCATTCCTCCCTTGTTTCTTCCACAGACAATATTGGCTAAAGAAAACATCGCAAAGTCGGTAGATATGTCGTAGAACTAAACATTCGAGGTCATTTGACGCTTAGGCCCGTGTGTGTAGGTCTTTAAACTCCATGAAGACCTGTGCCAAGCAGCGGGACACAGTATAATGTATTACCTACTTCCAATTCAAAAAGTTACCTATTGCTTACCTACAGGGAGAAAAACCTAGGCTGCGATTGCTTGCGACTAGTCGCTTAATGGAAATAGGGCCTTAGAACCGAACAAAAATTTAAGTATTTTGGTCATTTTCATAACAGCCTCAACGGTATCTATTAGCCTTGGCTTAGAAACGAAAGGTTATTGTAGGTATATTATTATGTACAGGGTGAACCGGAAAGGCTGTATCAAACCTTAAATTCTACGTCATTTGAGCCATAAGTAATAGTATTATGACGTTTAAATTTTGATAAGTGACAAAAAAAAATCTAACTAGAAAAATATATTTTTCAATTTGGACGGCCCGGTGGCGTGGTCGATAAGATACTTGCTTTTTACGCCGCAGGTCGTGGGTGCGAATCCCACCCGAGACAAACATTAGTGATGAACAATTGTGTTTGTGTCGAGTCTGGGTGTAAATATCTATTATAAGTATATATTTACAAAAGAAAAGTATTATATGTATAGTATATACCAGTTACCTGTTTCCATACATACCAGTTTCCGTATATACCAGTTTCCATAACACAAGCTTTGCTTAGCTTGGGACCAGATGACCGTGTGTGTTAATGTCCCAGAATATTAATTAATTTATTAACTTTGAAAATCCTAATTTTTAAAGACACTGCCATTTTCGATATTATGTAACAATCTACGTTCTAAATCTTTATAAGGTCAAAGTGAGTTCATTAATACAGCTGTTAATAATGTAGCGCAACTGGAATATATTTGCAAAAATTTAGTACATCAAAAATCGTTTTAAAAATATTGCTAACTAGCTTTCTGAACGCGGCTCCATCCACACGTATGTAAGTTACCGCGCTAAACCATTTACCTATTTTTTCAAAGTTGGATAAATACTATTCTTTATTCTACCTCGGGTCTCAAACTATCTCTGTACAAAATATCCTCCAAATCTGTTCAATAGGTTTAGCGTAAAAGCGCGACAGACAGACAGAGATATTTTTGCATTTATAATACAATTAGTAAAGCACTAAGGATTAATTATTTCCAACTTCACATAAATAATCTAGATGTAGGTATAGAATAACCTTTCCGGTTTGGGTTGTATATTCGTGTGTAAGTTATTTCTTTACCACTGCTCAATATCAATGAAAAAAAAATTGTGAGGAAACTGTCATGTCTAAGGAATCACCATGTGATCCACTTGTTCAGTGTCTGTGGCTTATGTCCTAAACTGTTCTCAACACAAAAAGTTTGTTACTGAAAGGAGTATCTATTAGATCAATATATTTTTAGAGTGTATTACCAAATTGTGTATTGCAGAGGGCCTCGGGGTCCGACATGCGCAGGCGTTGCTTCTGTTCCTCGGTATGCTGTTCGCGTTCAGCATGCGAGTCAACATGAGTATGGCTATAGTTGACATGACTGATGGGGGAAAAGATTTTGTGAGTATACTTTTCGACTATTTTATTTTTATTTTTTATTCTTGAATAGGCTGGCGCTTGACTACAACTTACCTGATGATAAGCAACGTACCGATTCGCTCATGAGAATAACTTTCGGTGAGAAGGTGGCAGTGAAATGAGACTCTTTAAGGTTGAAACTATAAAGGAGCAACAATTCGACCCACCCTCTGAAATGGTGTCACCATACATCGCAACGGAACACGGCAAGGCGGCTTGGCGGTGCGGCTTTGTCTGACTGATGGGTGGTCACTAACCACTGCCGAAGCCTACTACCAGTTAATTACCAGTAAACTTAATTACCAGTTGATTGTCACCTGATTTGCATCACCCAGGGACCAGGTGTGGGGATCCAGATAAAAGGTGCACTCCCACGGACGAAGGTGACTCAGTATTAGTAGTATTTGTTTAAGTTTGAAATGTGATGCGGACGGTGGAGTCTAAAACATTTTTTTTTAGTTTTACCCTACCACCACGATCCCGCAATTGCTACTCCTGGGCACCAAGATGAACAGCGGCGTCATGAAGAGATTTGGACCCGGCCTAGTCCCGGGACACATAATCTATATTGGATCCCGCACGAATTTAATCATAAAGATAATTGCAGTCGAAAAGATAGATTACTTTGGGAGCTGAGTCATCTTCTTCCGTGGGTGTACACCTTTAATTGAATCCTCACACGTGGTCTCCGGGTGGTGCAAATCAGGTGACAATAAACTGGTGGTAGGCTTCGGCTGTGGTTAGTGACCACCTACCAGACAAAAGCACAACGCCAAGCGGCCTTGCCGTGTTCCGATGCGATGTCTGATGACACCATGCAGAGAGGGTGGGTCGGAATTGTTGCTCCTTTAAGGTTTCTAACGATATGGAGGTTCATTCCATTGCCACCTTCTCACCGATAATCATTCGTAATCACGAGTGAATCGGTATACTGGGCTGGCTCGTTTCATCGTAGACTACATCATTGCTTTACATCAGGCAAGTTGTGGTCAAGCGACAGCCTAACGAAGAATAAAAAAATTAAAGAGGTTAAAAAAGGGTCCAAAGGGTCCCAAGAAAGTAGTATATTAAATCTTAAATAAAATAAAATCAACCGTAATAGTATTTTTATTTTATAACTTTAACTTTTACGATTTAAATGAAATACAAATTTAACAATTTTTACGTTCGAAATTACTGGTCGTATCTAGTTATAGCTAAATAAAGTTAAGTAACAATTCTTCAATGAATTTATATAATGATATTTACAATAAGAATTGTTGTAATAATGCAGTATTACAACGTTTTCTCAATATAACGTCACATTATCTGTAGGCTAAAGGTCAGCTCTAATATGAATAATCTAACAGTCGCGGTCTTCACTATAAACTTTCCATTGAGTGCAAATAATGTTGTGAAGGTTTTTTTATGGAGAATTTAACCTATATCGAGAGATATAAATGGTCATGTGTGTAGTCAACTAGACGTTTTCATAACTCCTTAAGTAGTAAACCTGCTTCTGAGCCCGATAAGTGTATTGTATGTTGCGACCGCATATTGCATTTATTGCGCTGTCAGCAGATAGCGAAATGCACACATTTCCATTCATTTTATTAATAACCAGTTCACATTCAGATCCCGCCATACTAACACCTATAGTTGGGTTAAGAAGTGGACTCAATATATCAAGGAAAAACTCTAGTTTCATTCAGTATCAAGCAATCATTTATCAATCAGTAAAAGAAGTTACGGTGAAAACTGTACACATATAATAGCTAAAATAGGTTCATAATTCTTCTGTCTTTGTCTGTCATATTATAATTATACTAGTAAGAAAGAGACGAAATCCGTTTGAACTATACTGGCTTATAAGATTTTTGTAGATAATATGACCGTTTTTAATGAAGAGTTATATTATATTCTTTTGATCTTCGTTATCGCTTACAATGTGACTTTGCATAGGAGCCAAGATTTGTTATGATACTGTCGACGCCATATTGTAATCATAATAAATCTAATTCTTTGATTCAGTGGTCTAGGTTTGAATATCGAGTCTAGCGAAAAAAACATGCTTCGAGGCGCTCTGGTTACTTTACCTACACTAAGGAATACAACCAAAAATTCCATAAAAAGGAACGCTCCTTTCTTGAATTTCAAATTTAATACTATTTCCTTGAAATATAATTCACAATTATTGTCATTTTCATCTCATACCACCATTCTGTAAGTAATAATCTTAATATATGAACTCTTGGTTCATAAAATCAAGCTTTATTTAAGACCAGCCATTCATTGCTACTTTGTGGAATACTAAATCATTGATATTACTGATAGAAATTATTTTATGAAGTTATCTAAAAGAATAAAGTCAAGTAATTTTATTCTTTACTAAAGATAAAATTTGCTACGTTTCGTGGGATGAATACAATTTCGTCTTCGTAACCTAAAGAATAATATTTATAGACGAATAATTATATAAATAGAGGATGTTTATATCAATATCTGTGATACTGGTTACGATCAACTATCTAATGTAGTGAGTAATTGGACAGGAGTAGCCAGCGCAGAACAACTATTCCACTGTGCACAGGGGTGAAAGAAGTTCTAAGAACTGATGGCCATCCTTCAGTATTGAAGAGGCACTAGATTAAGAAGAAGAACCTAATAATATACAAAAGATACAATATTTTTTATTTGATACAAGTTTCATCCTTAAAAAAAGAAACAGATTCTATGAATATGTTACAAAAAAGAAAAGAAAAATATACATAATTAAAAAAATATCCTAACAACAACATTAAACGTAAATAAAATGTGTGTTGTGAGACAACGCATTTCAAACACCAGTAAAAATCAAAGTTCTGGGAAGTTATAAATGGGGGTCAATATCGTAAACCGCTTCGGGAAAAGAATGGCACAGCAATGCTCTATGCCATCGTACTAATATAACGAAGAAAGAC
This sequence comes from Meganola albula, assembly GCA_936450015.1. NCBI lineage: Eukaryota > Metazoa > Arthropoda > Insecta > Lepidoptera > Nolidae > Meganola > Meganola albula. The sequence goes on along the minus strand of OW388155.1, from coordinate 346,695 downwards.
ACTTACGAACTGGTGCATACTGATGGGCCACGCCACCGGCCCGTCTTGTAGAACAAGTCTTGATTTTCACGCCGCAGGTTGTGGGTCCAATTCCCACCCAAGTCAGACATTTGTGTGATTTACACGTCTGTTTGTCTTGTGTCTGGGTGTAATTATCTATATTTAAGTATGTATTTACAAAAGAAAAGTATTATATAAAGTATATTAGCAGTTATCTGGTTTCCATAGTACAAGCTCTGCTGAGTTTGGGACCAGATGGCCGTGTGTGTTAATGTCCTACTATATTATTATTATTATACATGTATCCATTGGGAGCTGGCCTTGGAGTTTCTCTGACTAATAGAATATCTGATAAAGTGACATAACAGATAATTATAACACTACATAGCTTACTGGATTACTAAGCTGAAGTCGCAATGAAGTGGCCAAAAATGCCATAGAGCCAACCACCGTAATGGTAAACAAGTTCTTTAAGGAGGCAATAGCTATAGCGTAAAATACTATGCTCTCTCAGAATAGGTAGCGTGACGTACTCTGCATAGTAAGTAATAAGAACTAGAGGAATAAGCCAGATGTTGGCTCAAATGAAAGAACAATTAAAATTTACGTTCATGTTGAAATTTTAATATAGATATATGAATCTTCCAGCTTACGATTGTATCAAAGATATATTCGAGACTACTTCTAATTCTAAAAATTTTTAAAGTCCCAATTTCTTTTTTCCAGCACTTCCCTTGGTCCCACAGTGTGCAAAGTGTGATCCTCTCATCTTTTTTTTGGGGCTACGTGATGCTACAAGTGCCAGCTGGTGAACTAGCCACTAGGTTCGGTGGCAAAGTGCTATTCAGTATTGCTATCCTTGTCAATTCTCTGATCTCTCTCCTGTTGCCTTCTGGAGCAGCTTACGTGAGTGTTCAACTTTAATGTACCTCCTACTTACTCATATCCCATCCCAGAATTATTTTTAGGAACTGCATATCTTATGATACCATAACATCCAGTAGAATAAATTTTTTGCATTTTTTTTTGTTACCATAGACTATAGGCCGACCGTTTAACTCGCGTATCGCCATCTGAGGTACAAAGTCATAAAACATTAATTAAATCTTCTAAAGAACTATTTAACCACAGATAAAAGTAATGTAAGACTATTCGTCACTAATATCCATATCGCTTGAATCATCATCACTGTCTGTGCAGCTTGAGGAGTAAGAATCTTGGCGATAGGCGATACGCGAGTTAAACAGTCGGCCTATAAAAGACTTTGCAAACAAGAAACAAAAATAGAAAAAATATCAGCATCAAACACAAATAATACGTACTGATTCGTCTAAGTTTTTAGGTGTATTGCAATAGTCAACATAGATTTTCTGGGTAGTTAACTTCAAATTTTAGAATTGCCGTAGTTTGTCAAAGCAGTTAAAACCAACAGTTAATACCTGCTTTCTGAAAGAGAAAATGAAACATTTCAAATTAATTTTTGCTTAAAAATGAATATTTAAAATGAAAATTTTATGTCCAGGGAGGTTGGATACTCGTATGTATCTGTAGGGTATTCCAAGGTCTAACACAAGCACTAATCTACCCCAGCACACACCACCTAGTCAGCCAGTGGATGCCGTTTGAGGAGAAAGGTCTCCTTACCACAGTCGTTTATGCAGGTAACCTCAGATATTCATATTAATATTATTAAGGTCATTTGCTGAAATACTGCAAAGCAGTATTTACTTATTCTTTTGCTCGGGCATCTTACAAAGCTGTTAGTTTACCTTATAAGAAAGATTGTGGAACTAAATTCTATTTAGAATAGCTTTAAAGAATACAAATTAATATCGATGTTCTAACAATAACTCAAACCCCGCTCAAACAATTATAATAAAATCTAAATGAGATCGCCAAGAAAGTATACCCTTTGAAACGAAAAATGAATATTAAAATCGATCAATAAATAAATTAAAGGAACAGTAGAATTGAGAACCTCTTTCTTTTTGAAGTTGGTTGAAAACTGACCGTTGGTAAGCGAATTCTTGAATGGCAGGTAGGTGAAGTGACATATGCAACAAGTAACTGGCTGCTGTAGGTGACAGGAGGCCTTTAACCGTCGCCGATGATGATAATAATGATGCCAGAAACTTAGTTTACGTACGTTGTAACAACTTGAAGTTGTAGACGAATACCATGCAGTTTCGCCAGCTATAGATAGACAGTTTAACGCGCGTATCGCCATCTGAGGTACAAAGTCATAAAACATTAATTAAATCTCATAAAGAGCTATTTAACCACAAATAAAAGTTATGTAAGACTATTCGTCACTAATATCCATATCGCTTGAATCATCATCACTGTCTGTGCAGCTTGAGGATTCAGAATCTTGGCGATAGGCGATACGCGAGTTAAACGGTCTATCTATAAGCATAGTTTCCTATAATGGTATAAAGGATACCTCGGACAGAATTTTATACTTCTAACATACTTTTTGCTTGCTATTTAGTAAACCATTATTTAGAATCTTTATACGTTTTTGCCGGGTATATTTTCGTTTACTTCCAAGTACACCTTAGAGTATAGAATTGAATTATAAGAGTTAAGTAAATGTATTGCATTTCTACATTCGTGACAATGTAAGTGAGCGGTTGGAAGTTATAACAATACTGAACATTAAACTTAGCTCCAAGTTGAAACAGTCCCTGTTGTCATTTTCAACCGACTTCAAAAAGAAGGAGATTCTCAATTCGACTGTATGTTTTTTTATGTTTGTTACCTAATATCTTTGTTATACGTGAACCGATTTCTATGATTCTTTTTTTGTTGGCAAGTAAATGCTTCCGTGTGGTCCATCTGACCAGTAGTTATTGAGCTATGTCGAAAGAAGCGTCATTGTTTACGCTAAGCGCGCAGCCTTCCAAAATTATTAGTGCAATTGCCCTAAACGCATAATTCTAGGTATATATCTAAAATTGAAGTCGGTTTTGTGTTGTTGTTGCAAAAAGAATTATCAGATGGCACGGTTTCACCACAAAACGAATTATCCATTATTTAAATTTGAATTCCTCGTATGTTTATTAATATTGTTCCCTTTATTGAACTATTCAACTAAGTTCGGAACTTTTTTTATTCCAAAGTAGGTAGACTTGCGGTTGACCATAACTTGCCTGATGTTATGTGATAATGTGTTTGACAAAGGCATGGGCGTAACTAGCAAATATTAATTTACTCGTGAATACAAGTTATTCTTGAATTCAATAGAGTAGACCACTATGAAATCATGGAAGAGCAAAAATATTCCGACCCTCCCTATCAAATGGCGTCACCAAACATCACACTAGAACACGGAAAAGCCGCTGATTAGCATGACTTTGCCTGATGGGTAATTACAGTTGAATGTTACCTAATTTTCACTTTTCGAGAACAAGATGTGGGGGTTACGGTTAAAGTATCCTATCTAAGAATTAAATTTTCTAAATATAATAACGGTTTTAGGAGGTCAACTTGGCATAGCTCTTCAACTTATGGCATCAGGCTTCCTCGCCACGTACTGGGGTTGGCAGGCAATCTTCTACACAAATGGAACCCTAGGTATTATTTGGCTGGTAGCGTACACAATCTTCGGCGCTGACTCCCCTGAATCATCACGGTTCATCTCGCCAGAAGAAGTTTATTACATACAAACCTCTTTGGGAAGAGTTGGTGCGCAAAAAGTGAGTATGAAATTCTAGTTATCTAACAGCAACTGTATGTTTTTTTTCTTTAAAGATTTCTAGGACTGTTGAAAAGCTTCTCGAAAGTTCTTTGTTTGTCTATGATCAAGAAATTGCGAGGGTCTGGGATCCAGTCCCGTTACCAGCAGAAGTTTAGTGTAAAGCTACACAAGCCTTGCTTAGTATGGGATCAGATAACCGTGTGTGTTAATGTCCCAGAATATTATTATTATAAGGTTTTGGATTCCCAATTTAATTAATTAAATGGCCGTCGGTACTTGCGAGCTTTAATAATCCTGACCGTAAAATTGGTATCGTGACCGGGTTCGCCAAGTTGGAAAGTTTTCATTACTTCACGTGTGAGGCCTAAATAATTTCTGCGATATGGTGTATGAATGCTGGTATATACATAATGTATTTTTTGCAGAGGTACCCAACTCCCTGGCGGAAGATCATGACATCTCTTCCATTCTGGGCAGTGATAATAGCACATTGCGGTCAGAACTGGGGCTTCTTTACCCTCATGACAGAGATGCCTACATATATGGCCAAAGTGTTGAATGTTAATCTTAACAAAGTAAGTGGTTTACGCTACTTTAAGTAATGAAGTTATGAAAGCAGGTGTCTATAGGCCGACTGTTTAACTCGCGTATCTTCTATCGACAAGATTCTGACTCCTCAAGCTGCACAGACAGTGATGATGATTCAAACGATATGGATATTAGTGACGAATAATAGTCTTACAATACTTTTATCTGTGGTTAAATAGTTATTTATGAGAGTTAATTAATCTTTTATGACTTTTTACCTCAGATGGCGATACGCGAGTTAAACGGTCGGCCTATAGAAATTTTGTCCGTTATTTCCGTAGACAATTGCTAGAACTGATAGTATTTAATTATCTGAAGGCATGGTACCTACTGTATTTTGTGATAGGGTAGCATGCTAATCGCTGTTCGGGTATTTGACGACTACGACGAAAGCTTTCTTTTGTGACGGTGGCGATAGATTCTATAGAATGCTGGATTCTGTTGAATCCTAACTCTCTCAAAACGAGGCGTATGCAATGCTAATAATGTTTACCATTACAGAAACATTAATTTTACCTTTCAGAACGGCGTTCTATCATCATTTCCATACCTGGCTATGCATCTTCTAAGCTTCGTGATGGGAGCTATGACTGATCTCATTATTAGGAAAAAGTGGCTTGGAGTCGCCACTACAAGAAAACTATTCAATTCCATAGGTATTTTATTTTACCTACTTACTTCGACAGTAAGAGATATTTAGGTACCAGGTTAAAGTAGGTAAACCTGGTAATTAACATTAAATTGTGTATTCTTTGAAACTTTTAAATTTACAAGTAAACTCAGACCATTTTATTCATTTGCTAGACAAAAGCATCCACAAAAAGGCATTGTTGATAACAATTTTGCTACTCTCACCCAGATTTCACATTGCGATTGCCACATCCCTTAGTGTATTCACTCAACAACTTGTTTACTCTAGGTAATCGGTACTGCAGCAATCATGGCTAGTCCATGGCTTTCAGTTTGCTTTGTTGCTTTGACTCTCTATCTAAACGTATTTTATTTTCTAGGATTATGGGGACCAGCAATAGCATTAATAGGACTGTCCTATGCTCCTGAAGGTGACCATACATTAGCTGTTGTGATACTGACAGTAGCTGTTGGTGCTAACGCTGGTCAATTTGCTGGGTTCATGGTAATATCAGTATAGTTTTACTACTATTTTTCTATTTCTCTGTTTTTCCCTGCCTCTTTCTCTCTTTCTTTCTGGTATTATAACCTCTTTTTTTACTTGTATTACAAAGCATCCTGGTGACTGCATTATACTTATCTAAATATATAAAAGAAGAAACTGACTGACTGAAATATCAACGCAGAACCCAAACTGCTGGGTCTGGAGACTCCAAATTTGGCAAATAGGTTTTGAAAAATCCTTTCTTAGTGCACCCCTAGACTCCAGTCTAGGGGTGCACTAAGAAAGGATTTTCCACCAATAACATATAAAAAAATATGATAAAGGGTTCTTATAGATCTGTCACTTGGCTAATTTTTATCCTAACACCACGGGCGGAAACTAGTTTATACTAAAATACATATGATGAGTGATTTTTTTTATCTATGGATCTGTGCTTATTACCGGAAGGTAGTTTTGAAAAATCCTTTCTATTCCATCGCTAGATGTCATGTAAGTGATATATAAATGAAGAACCTGAGTGATTGACTAATTATTATTATTATTATTACTCTACTCTTTATTATTAAAAACTGTTTTAGTTACGTTGCGTTATAGTGTAAACAATTTTTTTTTTCAGTTGGTCCATATCGACTTAGCTCCTAACTTCAGCGCGTCTCTCATGGGGATCACAAACTTCTTGGCGAATATCATATCTATCATAGCGCCGCTTGTGTGTGGCTTTATTATTGAAGTTGAGGTAAGTTATTCCGTTATTGCTAGAGAGATCGGAATATTTAGTCCACCGCTAGATGCATTTTTTTTTCTAGAATGGGCTGGCTCTTGCCTACAAGGTGGCAGTGAAATGAGGCTCCTTAAGGTTGAAACTATAAAGGAGCAACAATTTCGACCCACCCTCTTAAATGGTGTCATCAGATATCGCAGCGGAACACCGAAAGGCCGCTTGGCGGTGCGGCTTTGTCTAATGGGTGGTCACTAACCACGGCCGAAGCCTACCACCAGTTAATTACCAGTAAATATAATTACCAGTTGATTGTCATCTGATTTGCACTATCCGGGGACTACGTGTGGGGATTCAGATAAAAGGTGCATTCCCACGGACGAAGGTGACTCAGTCCCCAAATCAGTATTTTGTATAGCACGCTATTCTGTGCATCAATGCAGGAAACAAGCATAAATTTCTATTTCATAGAAATGTAAACAGGCTTATACTAATTAAATGAATTTCAGACGGAGCCTTCAGAATGGAGGAAGGTATTCTTCACGGCAGCAGGAGTGTACTTCTTTACAAACTTTTTCTTCATTCTCTTTAGTACTTCTGAAAAACAACCCTGGAACGAACCTAGAGAGGATGACGTTGGTAAGCTAATTTAAACCAAATTTTATGAAGTTAGAGTTGAATTTGCTATGGAAGTAAATTAATATATTTTTTAATATCCCCAGAAATGAAAGCACCTCGAAAGTTGACGACGGATGCGAAATAATTGTCTGTTGAATGTAACATATTTATAACTGTACCTGAGTTAGGTTACCTACTTTTTAATAAAATAAAATTAAAATCTACCTGCATTTTTATTCATAACGACTTATCTATTTTTTAATAAAATTAAGAAAATATTTATTACTTAAGTAGACTCTTTTAAATCACCAACAACTTATATATTTACTTATACTACTTATATCTTTCTTATCTTATTTCTTTGAATCTTCATTCTCTTGTCATTTTTGTAATTGACATACAAAAACGATAATTTTAACAACCTGTATAAAGACAAAAAAGCTATTGTAAGCGGGTAGGTTGGTAATGCCGGCAGCAGAGATAGTGATTAGTTTATTAGCCACTTGACTATTTATTTTTGTCATCTACCGTACTAAATCGTAAATATGTATAAACATAGATATTAATTATGTCAGTAGATTATGTTAGTAGATACTGATACACGGTAAAACTCGAATGAGTTTATGTGGCATCAAAGATTAAGAACTGTACTATATTTTTAATAAATAAATAAATAAATATTATCTATCTATATTATAAAAATGAACAGCTGGGCCGATTTCGCTAATTATTTTTTGAGAATATTCCTTGAAGTACGAGGATGGTTTTTGGCAAAGAAAAACTAAAAAGAAATTCTCCTCCGAAACGGCTTGACCGGTTTTTATGGAATCTTATACCTATATTTGGTAGGTCTGAGAATCGGTCGCATTTTTTTTATTGTACTGTTTTATCGGGCAGGACGACGTCTGCAGGGTCCGCTAGTTCTTAATAAAAGAAACGAATTAATTTAAAAATAATAGGTATATTTTTTCAAATAAAAGTTTAGGTAATCACCACCAACAGTCATTCTACAAGCTCTGCTTAGCTAAGGTAAGCAGAGCTTGTCAGAATGACTGTGGGTGTGACTGTAAATTAGCTAATATTTTTAGGTAAACTACTCTCAATTAACCAGTGTATGTTGCCAGTGATCACATATGGAACCAAAACGTAGTCCTACACAGCTGGCCTTTTATATAAGTTGAAGGTCGCTCAGCGGGCCATGGAGAGAGCTATGCTTGGAGTTTCTTTAAGATCCGTAATGATTTAACCACTGGTGTATAAAAGATATCAAGTGGAGACCACGCAATGTTCGCCGCAACGTCGACTGGTCAGTCATAAGGTGGATAGATGACATTATTAAAATTGGGAGAAACCGATGGCCGGCAACCGATCGCCAGCACCAACATAGTGTACCGATTCACTCGTGGTTACGAATGATTATCGGTGAGAAGGTGGCAGTAGAATGAGCCTCCATATGGTCAGAAGCCACAGAGGAGCAAAAATTCCGACCCACACTCTCTGCATGGTGTCACCAGACATCGCACTGGAACACGGTAAGGCCGCTTGGCGGTGCGGCTTTATCTACTGGGTGGTTACTAACCACGGCCAAAGCCTACCACCAGTTGATTACCACCTGGGGACTACGTGTGGGGATTCAAATAAAGGTGTACACCCACGGACGAAGGTGACTCAGCCCCCAATCGATGCAACTTTTTAACCGGTGTTTCTGAAACGTCCTACGTGTTAAATATTTTAGGTAGGTAACCTAACACTAGAATATTAGATCGAGTTTTGTGTTGCTATTACCTTTGGACAGTTACGTGGTGAGAAGATCAAACACAGCCTAAGTGGTACGTGAGGTGATTGTGAGATTCTATAGTAACGCTTTGACTAACAAACTGTGTACCTATTGTGTAAGCCTTCAGATTGTATATGAAAATAGGTGAAACGAAAATTAAGGATAAAGGTATTTAATCCCCGACTAAAAGGGGTGTTTTAAATGAAAAATGAAAAAATGTTTACTGAAAAAAAGAAATGTTACAGAGATATAAATTTTCCGGTGGCCGAAAACTAGACATGGCCTGTACTATTGGTGCCGAGTACGATTAACAGATATTAAAATTAAAAGATTCGGTCGTTGTCAACAGCTTATAAATATCATAATCTAGGTGATTTAATTAATAAACAAACAAAAATATCAGGAATTTTTCTCTTATTTACGACAGTTATTTACTATTGTTAAAATTCAGGAAAAATTTCAACAGAAATGCGGGAAAATGTTACATAAAACGAAGCCATCTGGTGGCGAAACGGAGTTCGCCGGGTTTGCTAGTGTGCCTATAAATATTTGACAAGGTATTTGTATGTCTGTGTATCTGTGTTTAATATTCAAGTTTATCACATCGTAGCGCTTAAAACTTGGACCAATTGTAAAGATGGCGTTTAACTAGTCGGCTTACAATATTTTTTAATTATCCATACAAACCAAGCTACAGTTAACCAGCGTGTGTGGATTAAGACTATATCACTTCACTTCTTCAACCCTTTTTAGTGCTGGACACGGGTCTCATAAGAGTTGAGAGAGTCTTAAACTCTCTCAATTAGTAAGATAGCTGAGAGAAGACCCGCACCCAGCAGTGGGACACTAAAAAAGGGGTTAAAGTGAAGTTAAATCTTAGACTACTTTAAGACTACATTTACAAAATTGTAATGCCCTGTCTGTATCTATCTAAGACAATTAGTATTATTATTTAAAAAAAACACTACCATCATTTGCTATTCACATAACTAAATTTGCTCTAGAGTCCTTCACTTATTAATATAATAATAATAATAATAACAATATAGTGTGACATTAACACACACGGTCATCTGATCCCAAACTAAGCAGAGCTTGTACTATGGAAACCAGATAACTGGTAATATACTACTTAAAATAATGTTAGTTATGTTGTGAATGAATAAATAAATAAATGAATAAATAATTTTCTTTTGTAAATATATACTTAAATACAAATAAATTACACCCAGACACAAGACAAACAGACATATTTAAACAAATGTTTGTCTCGGGTGGGAATCGAACCCACGACCTGCGGCGTGAAAAGCAAGTATTTTACCGACCACGCCCCCGGGTAATATGGGGTTATCATGGGTGAAAAATTAAAATTTTATTCAAATCTATTCATCCATTTTACGTTTTACCTCACAAACATTTGCATTTATAATTAAAATTAGTTAGCAAGTTGTAATACAAATCTAAGGTGACGATTGACACCAATTTGCCTGCAAATTGAATATCTCTGACGATAGAGGTCTGGCATCTCGGTTCACACAATGTGGTATTGTGCTAGTGATGGTACTGATACCCGACAACAGTAAATATAGAAATTAGTAGATACCTATTGTGTTTTAATATTAAAAATTAAAAAAAATCAGCACCTGTTAAAAAACTTTTAATCCCATACACTAATAAAATTATCATATTACAGGTACGGATTATATCGTTTTGATGAGGTAATTCAAACCTCGCCCTTTTCTATGTGCTATCGTCCGATACCTGTGCCTAGAGGAAAGTGGAAAATTTTATTTATTTATTTTATATCATTTAATTTTAATCCCAAATACAAATATTTAAATTGGTACCTACTTTACAACTATCAAATATCAAATCTACGTATTGGTGTAAGGCGTCGTGATATCCACGGTGTTTGGTAATCAACCTCTAAAACTACAATGCACCTTTTAGCCAAAAAAAACAACATAATGGTCGATAGCTTGCGGCGCGGCGGCGGTTTGATTGGCACTTTAACCACAAATCAATTAAAAATCGACGATAACGAGACCCAAATAGTTTTGATACCAATTTAATAATACTCGGTATCAGTAAGTTTATCCCATCACTATAGCAATATGTCTGATTGCAGCTCCACAGTTGTCGACTGACCGATCGTTGTACATGCAGTATGCACATTGCACACTATTATTGGATTCCTTTGTTGTTTCGACGATTCATATCAGTGAACAATGCTAGTACTATTATTGTAGGAGTTTTTAATATACTTGACTTTTATTCAATCTCAATCTTTATTCAATTTGTATTAGTATCTCATTAATCCATCATTATCTCCTCCGAACACAGGAACTAGGACTGACACAGCTTGCGTCTGTAAGATTCAACTTCGAAACATTATCATTGCCATCTCACAATTGTGTTTTTTACTAAGATGTCTTAAACTTTTTTTGCTTAGAAGTCTCGCCGTAATCTTTAATCACACAAAGAAATTGTGTCCAATATTTTTAATGGCTCTATCTGACGGGGACCATGTGTAGTGATGGAGATTAAGGGACTCCGAACATTTATTCAGCTCTATTCAGCGTTTGTCTATAGAAAGCTACGATTTTGTATGGGACGCGTCTCATCTATATACATATATAAAAATCAATTGCTGTTCGTTAGTCTCGCTAAAACTCGAGAACGGCTGAACGGATTTATCTTATCTTGGTCTTGAAATGTTCGTGGAGGTCTAGGGAAGGTTTGAAAGGTGAGAAAAATTCGAATAATTGCCGGGAATACCCTAAAAACAGCAGTCGATTAAGGCAGTACGAAGTCTGCCGGGTCAGCTAGTACTAAATAAATGTGCGTAGCTAAAGCTGCACTCCCGTAGAAGAAGATGACTCAGCTTCTAATCACTTAAGTCAGTTTAATTATACTACATTGAACTATTGAGCATGGAAAGCTGATGTTAATTAATTAAACTATCGTCCCGGTTTAAAATATTGAGTAAAGGTTTAACGTTGGATTGTTTATATTGGAAATATACTCTTGAAAGTTACCAATATTTTATGAATGAAGTTTATTTTTGTTCACGTTACTGCAGAGACGAATTAATAATGTTACTTAATTTCCGTAGTGGTGTTTATTTTTTATACCTTCTGTAAACATTTTTGAACCTACCAACATGTTAATGAAAGTGAACGAAACAAATTTTGGGTTCTTTTTTATTAAAAAAATAGACTTGCGCTGACTCTAACTTGCCTGATACTAATTAATGATGTGGCGGACAATGAAACGCGCATGCCTTCACTCGTGATTATTATATTCGATGAGGCAATTTTCCGTGAGGCAAAAAAAGGAGAGCGTAATTCCGCTCTCTGCTCTGAATTTTGATTCCAAGCTGTAGAAGCTTTAACTAAAATTAAGTATTTCTAATTTTACTCTGTGAAATGTATCACTACATAGTATAAAACAAAGTCGCTTTTTCTCTCCCTATGTCCCTATGTATGCTTAGATCTTTAAAACTACGCAACGGATTTTGATGCGGTATTTTTTAATATAGAGTGATTCCAGAGGAAGGTTTATAAGTATAATACATTGCACCCGTGCAAAGCTGGGGCGGGTCGCTAGTAATTGTATATAGTGTAACTAAATTACAATGTAGTACTTGGCAGATTGTAGCTGATTTTACAATGTGTTTAATATCTGTTTTGTAATTACATTCAGTGCAAATAAAATTTATAATTCTGATTCACGTCTGTATTACCCATAAGTGTAGGCAAAGGTAAATATAACTAATATTTCAATGAATCTCAACTTTGAGCCGCTTAATAATTTTTTCAGCAAATTAGAACGTTCCCTTATGGCTTGACCCGGAATCAGAAACTAGTACCTGAGATACAAATCGCAAACTGATAAGGTTTTATTACAAAATATTAATAATAGTTTCTAGTTCCTAGCTTTTTAATACCTTTCATTAAAATAAATAAATAAATATTCTGGGACATTAACACACACGGTCAACCGGATCCCAAGCTAAGCAGAGCTTGTGTTAAGGGAACCAGATAACTGGTATATACTACCTATACTAAAAATACTTTTCTTTTGTAAATATATACTTATAATAGATATTTAGACCCAGACTCGACACAAACACAAATGTTTATCATTAATGTTTGTCTCGGGTGGGAATCGAACCTGCGGCGTGAAAAGCAAGTGTCTTACCGACCACGCCGTTATCGTTACGTTACGTTATCCGTTCCACATTTCTTTCAATATTTCTTTTTATAAAAATGAGTTGACGTTCGTTTGTCACACTAAAACTCGAGAAAAGCTGCAACGATTTGGTTAATTTTTGTTTTGAAATTTTTACAAGTTTAATAAAGCTTTATAAATGGCACAAAGTTCGCCGAAGCAGCTAATTTACGTATGAAAATATTAAATTAAATGAAAATTTTAATTACCTATTCACAGAAGCAACCTTAAATAACGGAATGCGCCAGTTCATTTGAAAGTTCAACATATTTTATGAGATTATGTACAATTTTCCAATTTTCTCCCGCGTCCGGGACGCCTTCACTCAGGGGAATAGGAGTTATATCTGCTGACAGCTGCTGACAGGAGCATATTAAGGTTCCTTTGCACAAAGTTAATGGAAGTAAAGATGTTTTGCTTCATATTACAATTGAAAAGGACTTGATTTTCTTGTGGTATTTTTCTGTTATGGCGTTGTTATAAGCTTTTATTTAATTGGCTTGTGATTACGCCGAGTATCCACACGAACATCGCGCGGAACAAACGCCTCGCCTGGCTCGCACCTCACTTCACACTCAAAATACAAAAAAAATATTTTTATTAATACAAAAAAACAAAACAGTAACATAAAATGGTGATTGGGACCTTCTTTTAAGCATAGCAATGCTTGTAATAGACTCATCGTCCATATTTAATTTACTTCTCTTAAATCTACAACTAAGCAAATATCGAACCTATTTTTTTCTATATTATTTCAAGTTTAACTATTAAATCAAGCATTTCAGCGTCAAAGTTTTTTTTGATTGTTCGATCACGAACAATGTCTAACAACTAATCAGTCGAGGACATATGACATCATCTCGCATTTGGCCAGTGTGTGGATTTAGTCCTAAACTCTTTCAGTTTGTAATATAGTTGAGAGAAGACCCGTGCTCAAAGTAGGTTAAAAAGGCACTTTAATTTTTTTTTTAAAGAACTAAGTAGTTATTTGTTTGTAAACTGTCGCGTTTAAGTTTATCACTCGCTCGCATAAGTAATATATCAACGAATTTCATGATTTAGACATCTTCAACAACTCTTTGAACACCCTAAAATCTAAACTAATGATGCAATTAAAACAGGAATCTCCACAGTAGCATCCATGTAAGTTAACGTTGTTCTTTTCCAATGTTACTTTTTAATTTATAAGTAGATATAAGTTTGTCCGCTAGCTATTTCTAGTAATTATTATTGTTAACGTTTCATTGGGTAATGTTTGGTGGCGTGGTCGGTAAGATACCTACTTGCTTTTCACGCCGCAGGTCTTGGGTTTGATTCCCACCCGAGACAAACATTTGTTTAAATATGTCTGTTTGTCTTGTGTCTGGGTGTAATTATATATTTACAAAAGAAAAGTACTTTAAATAGTATATTACCAGTTCATAGTACAAGCTCTGCTTAGTTTGGGATCAGATGACCGTGTGTGTTAATGTCCCACTTTATTATTATTATTATATTTAAGTCACTTTATATAATGATGACTGTTTGTACCAAAATAAAATATTTACGTTTCGAGTTACAATGGCGGCGGATGTAGTAAAAAATACCATCCCAGAGCGTGTCGAGCAACGCGCAGTGTTGGGTTTCGCAGTGGTTTATCCTAATATGCGAAGGGACCTACTTCTAAGTAGGCAGGGGAATTTTGATAGTACTGACTACTAAAAGAGGACCCACAATGAGAGATGGTAACTGAAGAAAGAGTTATTAAATATAACTGCACAAGGGAAATTTGAAAAACTATTTTCAATATTTTATTTTATGACTTTTTCGGCGGTTTTGATTATACACTACCATGCTAAAGTAGCTTTGTAGTACCAAGCGTCTAACCCGCGGATACAGGCATACAAACATACAGACGGACATCGTGAGGGACGTAGGAACCACCGCGAAGGGTTTAAAAGAGATACAGTTTAATATAGCGGATTTATTAAGATTTTAAAATTTTATTTTAAAAAAGAAATGCTATAACATAAACAAAGCAAAAAGGCACCAATAATAGCAAAAAAGCGGTTTTGGATAATAAAACCTACTTCAAGTATATGAGCACGGGTACGCACAAAGCGCTTTGCTTCCACTTTCATTGAGCGAAATGCCAAGTTGTGGAATTCGCTGCCGGCATCTATATTTTCCGTTAGCTATAATCTGCCGGTCTTCAAGTCACGAGTGAATCGGTATTTACTGGGTAGGCGCGTTCCATCGTAGACTGGATCATTGCTTCACATCAAGCAAGTCGTGGTGCGTCGTTAACAATGGCGAAACTATAACTGTTGCGCAATATAAAAACACAGTAAAACAACACACGCAGTAAGTGGTACTTACGGCGTTTACAAATTCCGCGGCAGATATGGACTCCTAGTTTGGGTATAAGACAACATTGGGTACATTCCCACCGAGACAAACATTAGTGAAGAACATTTGTGTTTGTGTCGAGTCTGGGTGTAAATATCTATTTTAAGTATATATTTACAAAAGAAAAGTATAATGTGTATAGTATATACCAGTTATCTGGTTTCCATAACACAAGCTATGTTCAGCTTGGGACCAGATGACCGTGTGTGTCCCATGTCCCAGAATATTTATTATTTATATTTATTTAAATAACAACTTATTATTAAAGGTTGTAAAATTATTAATACACATAGATAGAACACCACATTAGTATTCAGATACGGTATGTTCTGTGAATTTAAACTCGCGCAACCTAACGAGAGAGAATCCAATTTCTCGATGTAATCTCCAAATTAAATATTGTAACACAGGTTATGCCTACAAAAGAGCAACCGCTATTTAATTTACACGCCTTAAATTTTGACAATCCGTGGTCACTGAACAGATATTCATAGGCTTCTCCCAAAGGACCAATGAGCACGATTCGTAAGTACTCTCATCCAGAGTCACTCCACCTGATCTAAGGACGTCCTACGCTACGCTAGCCAATCCGTGGTCTCAACTGAAGAACTCCTTTACCCCAACGATTTTCGGTTCTGCTGCAGATAAGAGAATATTGACATCGCTAAAAATCAGTGCTGTAGTTACTCACAGCGTTTACTGAGCATTATCCACGTTTGACACTGATGGGTCACATTGATGACGGGCCGGTGGCGTAGCCGGTAAGATACTTGCTTTTCACGCCGCAGGTTGTGCGTTCGATTCCCGCCCGAGACAAACATTTGTTTAAATATGTGTGTTTGTCTTGTGTCTGGGTGTAATTATCTATATTTAAGTATATATTTACAAAAGAAAAGTATTAATGTAGTATATTACCAGTTATCTGGTTTCCATAGTACAAGCTCTGCTTAGTTTAGGATCAGATGGCCGTGTGTGTTAATGTCCCACTATACTATTATTTAATTATATTATTACTAGCTGCCCCAGCGAACTTCGTACCGCGTATTTATTAAAAAAAAATGCTCACTTAGGGGGATGAAAAATAGATGGCCGATTCTCAGACCTACTGAATATGCATAAAAAATTTCATAAGAATCGGTCAAGCCGTTTCGGAGGAGTATGGCAACGAAAACTGTTAGGTACACGAGAATTTTATTTATTAGATTATTGATACTTTTGGTTTTTAATTCTTTTTATCTGTTTTATAAGTTTTTTTTTCTTTCGATTCCTATAATTCTAAGCCGAGGCTATGTCATTGCTGTCCTATGGAATAAACCCAGCTTCAAAGTATTATCTACGGGTATGTTCGGTGTTCGTAAATAAATGTCTGTCCAGTGAGAATCCAACCCGTAATCTGCAGGCGCACCACGCTAACTAAACTGGCACTTCACAGAGACGCGCAGTATACAAATTTTTTGTGGAAACCTTATCCACAATAAACAAGTACCTGCTGAGGAAAACTATTAATATTTTAATGAGTGTCCTCTTTACTTCTGATGTTACCTCGGAAAGACAAACACGCTAGATTTTATGTAAATATTTACAAGAGGTATAAGGTAATAGGTCAGGGACTCTGGGAGGTTTCAGCGGATAAATAGAGGCACGGCTATGCACCATATCTGGTAGAAATGCCCACTGGTCATATAATATACTGGAATGTTCGAGAGAGCCTAACCAAAAGAAATACACGATTTAATAGGGACACAGGTTTATTCCTTTTTTTTTGGTTTGCGCTTGACCACAATATGCTTGATGTGAAGCAATGTTGCAGTCTACGATGGAACGCGCTTACCTAATAAATGCCGATTCACTCGTGACTTGAAGACAGGTAGATTATAGATATCGCGAAACAGAGACGCCGGCAACGAATTCAACAACTTTTCACAGTTCGCACATTAAAAGTGGGAGCAAAGCGCTTGGTGCGTGCCCGTGGAATGAATTCTGACTGAATATGCTAAGGTACCCTCCATTATTATTAATATTTATTTATTTATTTATTTTTTTTGACATTATTACACACGGTCATCTGGTCCCAAGCTAAGCAGAGCTTGTGTTATGGAAACCAGATAACTGGAATATACTATACTTATAATACTTTTTTTTTGTTAATATATACTTATAATAGATATTTACACCCAGACTCGACACAAACAGAAATGTTCATCACTAATGTTTGTCTCGGGTGGGAATCGAACCCACGGCCTGTGGCGTGAAAAGCAAGTATCTTTCCGACCACGCCACCGGCCCGTCGTTATTATTATTGTACGAACTGTCATTTTGTGTAAATCGCTGCCGGCATCTCGATTTCCTGATAGCCATGACCTAAATGTCTTCAAGTTACAAGTAAATCAGTATTTACTGCTTAAGGGCTTTTCATCGTAGACTTCATTATTGCTCAACAACAGGCAAGTTGTGGTAAAGCGTAAGCCTATTCAAAAGTAAAATAAAAATAAGTAGAGCCAAGGCATGCAACACCGATATCTGGTATTAACGCGGGTCACAAACAGCGCTTTGGTTCCACTTCTATTTTGCGACCTACCAAGTTGTGTAATTTGCTGCCGGCATATTTGTCTCCCGATAACTATATCTGTCTGACTTCAAGTCACGATGAAACCGGTATTTACAGGGTAAGCGCGTTTCATTGTAGACTACATCATAGCTTAACAAGAGGCAAGTTGTCCTCAAGCGCAATCGTATTATAGAATAAAAAATGGAGTTCACGACTTATAGCAACCTTTTAATAGTGAGAGTGCACCTTCGATCGGAAACCAGGTTAGACCAGGTGTCAGATTATATTTGCTTCTGACTACATGTAACGATTTTCATAGATGTGTCAAATAGATGTGCCAGAGCGGACGGCTTAACGTGCTCTCCAAGGCACGGAGGCTAGTCCCTCAACCAACCAGACACCGAAACAAATTTTTGTTGTTTCACAAATATTATACCCGCATAGCCTAATCGGACGGCTCATACCGCTCGACTACCTACTAATATTATCTATACTTCTATACTTACTTACTTTAATATTATAAATGCGAATGTAAGTTTGTTTGTTACGCTTTCACGCAAAAACTACTGAACCGATTTGGATGAAATCGGGTATGGAGGTAGTTTGAGACCCGAGAAAGGACATAGGATAGTTTTTATCCGACTGCGCAAAAAGAAAGTAATGTTTTGGCGCGATAACCGACATACACGCGAGCGAAGCCGTGGGCGGAAAGCTAGTAATTATATAAGGAAGACTATATTATATTAATATTTTAATGAATGTCCTCATTGCAGATGTTTCCTCGAGGTGACATACATACTAGATTTTGTTGTCTAGTTACGTGAGGGCGTAGGTCATGGAGTTCAGGAAAAATCGTATTTATCTAGGAAATAGAATTATAAATATTATAAATTACAAATATTCTGGGACATCAACACACACGGTCATCTGGTCCCAAGCTAAGCAGAGCTTGTGTTATGGAAACCAGATAACTGGTATATACTATACATAATAATACTTTTCTTTTGTAAATGTATATACATTAGATATTTACACCCAGACTCGACACAAACACAAATGTTCATCACTATTCAGTAGCTCCGAGAATCGGCTACTATCTATTTTTCATACCCCTAAGTGAATTTTTTTTTTATATACCCGGTACGAAGTTCGCTGGCGCAGTTAGTACATGAATAAAACCTCTTTGCTCGATATGTTCAAAGAAAGAATAAAAGAACACATTCTTTAAAAAAAAAGGTTAGGTTAGGTAGGCAGACAAATTATTAGTATTTGTATATATTATAAAATATATTTAAGTACATATTATGTAATGTTAGTATGTAGGTTGTTGTGCACTTCTACCCATTCCACAAGTTTTCTCTACTAGAGGTGAGGTCTCTACTACTGGTAAAAAAATCATATTTGAATTAAGCTCGCCTGTGTACATTGTTGTTTCTTATTTATAAAAATTGTATAAGTAAGTGTTTTGTGTACAATAAAGATCAAGAATAAGAACAAATGTTTGTAAGGATAACTGGATACGTGACTCTTTCACGAGAAAACGGCTGAATACGTTTGTTGAAGATTATATCCATATAATACACGGACGATGTCTTTCAACGAATGGAGTATCCATTTCCAACCAAAGTTAATAGGAAATGACTGATAATTAATTCATGATGCGTGATGTAAGCCTTGATTGCTTGTTAACAGTTTGTGGATGACCCTTCACAGGCTACCTGCAATGTAACATATTAATTAAAACATTAAATTGTCACACAGTAATTACATAAACTGCAGTATGTTGTGAAATGAAATGAAAAAAATGCTTTATTTATTTGAGACGCGTGTATAAATAAATGTAGTCCAATTTCTTTTCCTACTCTGCAGACAATGACTTGCAACTATTGAAACAAAACTACTTTATAAAGGATTTTATCGCGGTTTATTTTAGATTTTAGATCCCGATGTTTCAAAGTCTTTTCAGACTTCATGGTCATGGGTGGAAATGAAGTTTGAAAAGACTTTGAAACGTCGGGATCTAAAATCTAAAATAAACCGCAATAAAATCCGTTATAGAGTAGTTTCATTTCAATGTGTGATATTCGCGTAAATCTAAGAAAATACTATGACTGGCAAAAGTAACACTGCCAAAAAAACTCAGTAGGCTTGCTTTCTTTTTTATAGCAAGTAATTATTTTATTTTCTTTTAGATTTTGTTTAGTTTAATGTGGTTTTAAAAGTTATTTCTCTTATTATCGTTTTCGATCCAATGATGCTAAATATCGAAGTTCAAAATTCTCTACATTTTTGACCAAGAACCATATCTATCATTAGATAATACAGAGATACAAATTGTTGGTTGACAGGCCCGTGGCGTGGGCGGTAAGATACTTGCTGTTCACGCCGCAGGTCGTGGGTTCGTTTCCCAACCGAGAAAGATATTTGTGTGATGACCATGTCTGTTTGTTTCGAATCTGGGTGTAATCTATTATGCTAACACTTCAATCTCGTCGTAGTTAAGCGAGGGTGTGGTTTGACGAATTCAAATTAAGCGAGGCAACACGAGAAAGTATCTATCTTCACTATCGCCTATAGTCAGTTCTCTGTATCGCCAGCATAATGGACGTGGTTGAGTGGGAGTCGAATCCACGACCTCCGGCTTAGCAGTCAGGGTCACTAACCACTGCGGCAATAGGCCAGTCACCAGATTTGTTTATTTATTTATGGTCAGTCAACGACATATAATTACATCTATAACAACAAAGAATATTAGACTTTAAATGCAACGGTCACTTACAGACTGCATGCATCTCAGAATTTGCTAGCATTATTATATTAATAAATATCTAGGTAATTATTTATTCCATATAAAATTTAATATAATCATGAGTTTGTTATTTAAAAATAATAATTTATGATTTAATTTTATTTAATTTTATTGCACAATAGCAAATTAGAATATTTTTTTACCACGACCGGTGCTACCCGTATCGAAACGTAAAGCCTAATTAAAGGTGAGTGCGTTAATTGCCTATATATACAGAAAATAATGTAAGGAAAGTCCAAACTTTGTTTTTAAGCAGTCACGAATGCAATTTTAATTAAACCGCTTAAGTCACAGTCCTGTTTTGAAGGCTAAATAATTGATATTCTATGTAGTTACACGGATATATGTATCTAAACCCTGAAGAAGACTTAAGATTTCGACGCGTCTTTCCTTGTGCATCTAGTTTTAGATTTTCCTTATGTCAAAACGAGGAAAATGATTACCATTGACCAATATCGGTTGCAATTGATAGGAAGTACCTATGATCTGGGTGTATGCAACAGTTTTCTAGCTTCCCCTTATTCTGAAGGAGCTAGAAAATTGAGGGCAATTTACCAAATCAGATTTCCTAATATCTAATAATTATTGTTGATTATAGGTATTAAATTTAAGTAAACCTTTTGTATCACATACGGGGTGACATAGACAATGTTGACAAAACCCCTTATAAACGTTTAAAAAAAAATGGTTCACATTGTTAGACCCCTCAATCCCGCCTCTGCTACCATTGTAAGCGGCGCTGTGAGGAGATTCGGGTTTTTGGGGGCCTGAGTCACCTTCGTCCGTGGGAGTGCACCTTTTATCTGAATCCGTTCCCCCGGGTGATGCAAATCAGGTGACTATCAACTGGTAATTAAGTTTACTTATAATTTACTGGTGGTAGGCTTCTGCTGTGGTTAGTGACCACCCACCAGACAAAGCCGCACCGCCAAGCGGCCTTGTCGTGTTCCGGTGCGATGTCTGGTGACACCATTTAAGGTGGGTGGATCGAAAATGTTGCTCCTTTATAGTTTCTAACCATAAGGAGCATCATTCCACTGCCACCTTCTCACTGAAATTCATTCGTGATCACGAATCAATCGGTATAGTGGGCAGGCGCGTGCCATCGTAGACTACATCATAGCTTAACATCAGGCAAGTTGTAGTCAAGCGCAGGTCTATTTAAGGATAAAAAAAAATTCTACCCTTTTTATAGTTTCCCACTTCTGGGCACGGGTCTTCTCTCAACTATCTTACGAGTTTAGGCCTTAATCCACACCACACGCTGGCCAAGTCCGGTTTGGTGTCCTCAAATGATTAGTTCCTAGACATGCCGGTTTTCACACGATGTTATCCTTCACCGATGTAGATTAAAAAAACAAGTCAAAGAAATTGTGTCGGCATCTCTATTTCCGGATAGCTATAATCTGTCTGTCTTCAAGTCACGAGTGAATCGGTATTTAATGGGTAAGCGCGTTTCATCGTAGACTGCATCATTGCGTAACAACAAGCAAGTTGTGGACAAGCGCAAGCCTATTACAGAACAAGGAAATACTTATAATGTTGAACATATAAAAGTCAACGTTATGCGCCAAGATATTTGAATCGATAAATGAAATTATTTATTATTGTGACATAGATGGAAATAGCTGCTACTTATATCTATTGCTTGTTTAATTGTTTACACATAATTAATATTGACAGGCCGGTGGGGTGGTCGGTAAGATACTTGCTTTTCACGCCGCAGGTCGTAGGTTCGATTCCCACCCGAGACAAACATTAATGATGAACATTTGTGTTTGTGTCGAGTCTGGGTGTAAATATCTATTATAAGTATATATTTACAAAAGAAAAGTATTATATGTATAGTATATACCAGTTATCTGGTTTCCATAACACAAGCTCTGCTTAGCTTGGGACCAGATGACCGTGTGTGTTAATGTCCCAGAATATTTATTATTATTTATTATTATTATTAATATCCTCATGCAACCATTAATGTCATCCCTACTAATATTATAAATGCGAAAGTAACTCTGTCTGTCTGTTACGCTTTCCCGCTTAAACCTCTCAACCGATTTTGATGAAACTTGGCACAGACAATCTTTAGACCCTGAGAAAGGACAGAGGCTACGTTTTATTGCGAAAAAAACCGAAATCCACGCGGACGATGTCGCGGGCGGCCGCTAGTTTTATATAAAAATGAATTGCTGTTCGTTAGTCTCGGTAAAGCTTGAGAACGGCTGAACGGATTTATCTTATCTTGGTCATGAAACGTGGAGGTCTAGGGAAGGTTTAAAAGGTGAGAAAAAAAATTGATATGAAAGTTTAGGTCTTTTATTTATCGATTGAGGCGGTACGAAGTCTGCCGGGTCAGCTAGTAAAATATAAATAATAGGGGTGGCGATATTTTTTTTGTTCTTCCCACTTCTGCCCACCAGATATATAAAAAAATATAAAAGGGGGTATAAACTAGACCAACCCTCAACCCTGAGAAATCACTTCACACTCTTTTTAGTGTCAAATTCAAATTCAAATTCAAAATTTATTTTGTGAATAATAGGTACATTTAAGGTGGTACAAATTATAGTAAGTGCCTCTATATTCTGCCACTTATGTAGCAATACAAAAATAATCACAATTTTTTAATTATATTAGTCTTAATAAAATAAAAATAGAATAGTTATAGCACAGATAATATAATGTTATAGTATAAAATGTCAAAAATAAAATGTCCATTACAAAACTACAGAAGTCAAGTTAGTGGGTAGATCCCACAGTTGAACACGGGTCTACTCTCAACTATCTCACAAGTTGAGACAGTTTAGGCCTTAATCAACACACGCTGGCCAAGTGCGGGTTGGTGGATGTCACTTGTACTCGAATGATTAGTTTTTAGACATGCCGGTTTTTTCACGATGTTTTCCTTCACCGTTATTGAACAGCGGCGATGAAACAATTCACACAAAGATATGTGGGCGTGAATGGGATTCGAACCCGCGACCTTATATTCCTTAAGCGAGGCCCGTACCGCTGCGCCATCGCTGCTAATCATAATAAATAATAATAATAATAAATAAATATTCTAGGACATTAACACACACGGTCATCTGGTCCCAAGCTAAGCAGAGCTTGTGTTATGGAAACCAGATAAATGGTATATACTATACATATTATACTTTTTTTTTGTAAATATATACTTGTAATAGATATTTACACCCAGACTCGACACAAACACAAATGTTCATCACTAATGTTTGTCTCGGGTGGGAATCGAACCCACGACCTGCGGCGTGAAAAGCAAGTATCTTACCGACCACGCCACCGGCCCGTCTATATAATAAGTACCTACCTGTTATTTGTTTTGTATATGTACCAATAGGTGAGTTGTTGTGGAAACAAAATGATCTCAAATGACCTAGTTTTCGGTATTTCTATCGATTTTACACAATTATGGTTTACGTTATGGGGAAAATATGGATATGTAGTTACTTATTGCAGGATGTGCTGTATATTTTGGATAATACCGTGGAGATCAACAGTTCGATTTTTTAAGTGGTTTTCCTCATGGAAAATTTACTATGATCTATGAATATGATGACTATAAATGAGAAATTCACTCTGTGACGCTTTCCCCCCCTCATCTACTGAACCGATTTAAATGACATTTGGTATAAATATAGTCTAGAGCTTGCTAAAAGACATGTGTTTTATCCTAATAAGACGCAGGCAAAAACGCGGGTGGAAGCTAATTAATAATAGACTAACCCCGTCAAAAGGCTCAGACTGATTTTAAAAATTCTTTTACCATTAGAAAGCTACATCTTTATTGAGTAACATAGGCTTTTAAATATGCTTAAATAAGTTAGGGATCTGTATTCGATACTTCGATAACGTAACGGATAAAAATGCTTGGAATTAAGTCAAGTTGCGCTAATTCAACACAATAAACAAACAAAATGTAATAGACATTAGTACTTTATTTAAAAAAGAAAAAAAAGTCTACTGAGTTTTTTGGCAGTGTTTCACATTAGTTGCCAGTCATTCACTGCAGGAAAAGAAATTGGACTATTTTTAAGTAGACTCGCGTCTCAAAAAAAATAAAGCATATTTTCATTTCATTTCATTATCCCGAGGTGTGAAAATAAAATCAGTATATCTCGTACGCTGCGGAAACTATTGACATTAAAGCAAAGTTATGTACTACAGTTTTATAGAAAACGTAAATATCTACAAAAATGTCTGGGATACCATATACCTAACTATTATAGTTACGTCACAATAACTACTTGTTCATCATAAAATGTGCAGTTGTAACGCCAGTACTGAATAGACTACATTATTCGTACCTTAGTATTAACCCATAACTAAATAAATCACTTTATATGTAAGGGTATATCAATTTACTTCAACCCTTTTTAGTGTCCCACTGCTTGTCACGAGTCTCCTCTCGACTATCTTATGACTTGAGAGAGTTTAGGCCTTAATCCACACGCGCTGGCCAAATGCGGGTTGGTGGATGTCACATGTCCTCGAATGATTAGTTCTTAGACATGCCGGTTTCCTCACGATGTTTTCCTTCACCGATATTGAGCAGCGGAGATGAAACAACTCACACAAAGATGTGTGGGCACGGCCAGGATTCGAACCCGCGACCTTATTTTTCTAAGGCGAGGCCCGTACCGCTGCGCCACCGCTGCTCAGTGTGCGCCACCGCTGCTCAGTCTGCGCCACCGCTGCTCAGTATATGGTATATCAATACCAGTAAATTACTTTTTGAATTATTCAAATCGGACCTACCATTCAAAAGTATCATGAGTATGTTTGTGAATCTAATGGATTTTAAGCATCGACAAAAAAGTGGTACTTTGTGTATATGTGTACAAGTTTGTTGCCATGTAGCGCGGCTGAGCCAATTTTAATGGGTTTTAAGCTAAAGTAATAGAGATCATTCTTAACAAAAAAAAAATTGGTTGCCTGTAAAGTCGGTATACGGGCGAAAGTTTTACGTGACAACGACTTTGAGTGGTAAAATAATTTTAATGTGAATATTCATTCGTATAGTAGGAAGAAGGATGAAATAATAGTAACAATTTAAAACATTTATTTATAAAAAGAATTATATTTATAACATTAATTTATACAAAGAATCTCGCTCTTAGGCGGGCTAACTGTGCTCGAGTGGAAGGGACGCGTGCCTTTCACTTTTTATGTCTGTCTCTCTCGCTCTTAGGCGGGCTAACCATGCCCGAGTGGAAGGGACGCGTGCCTCTCACTCGCTCTCATTGTGAGCGCATAACGTGAGCAGAGCGTAACGCAGTTTCTTGAAGTGTCACCCGGCAAACCAATTTATAAGACGTTGTCACGTCAAAATGTGCCTGGGTTAGCCAAATCTTTAAGTTACAGAATTATATCTACAATAACAGTGTTAGACACGTCAAATTTGGCTAATGGTTATATATATTCTTCACGGAGTAGACAGAGCACTAGGTCTTATTTATTATTAATAAGACTAAGTATTTATTATTAATAGTTAAAACTACCGGTCTGACCCGGCTTTGCACGGGATTTTCGGGTATTTAACAAAATTAAAAAAAAAGTGTACCTATATTTGATGATGAGAAATATAACTTGGTCTATTATTGTCACGGGGAAATTCACCGCCCAATGTGGGGGGTATGTGAAACTCCCAAAGGGGCACTTCAACCCTTTTTAGAATCCCACTCCTAGGCACGGTCTTCTCTCAACTATCTTACGAGTTGAGAGAGTTTAGGCACACGATGACCTAATAGTTCTAAGGCTAGGCCCCTACCGCTGTGCCGCCGCTGCTCGGTCACCCCAAACCCCACTTGCGGTGGTGTAAATCAGGTGACGATAAAGTGGTGGTAGGCTCTATTTCTAAGGCGAGGCCCGTACCGCTGCGTCTGTCTAAAAAACTAGGCAAAATTTGAAGACGGAACTTATTATATCCACAAAATTCGTAAGGAAATGTTAATTATTACACTTTAACCTACACTCAGGCAAATATGGACAAATACGTGCAGGTGCATATTACCTAGGCGGTGTAGGCTATCTAGAATGTAGGTTTATATAAACTGTGTGAGGTGACGCGGGCGCACTGTCGCAGCGCGCGTGCGTCGATCACTTCCTGCCGCTGTCCTCGCCCGACTTGTATACGTACTGTTTAGTACTTAAAGTCAATACAACCTCAGTCTTAAACTCAAATTAAATTTAATAATTGTATTTATCAATATAATAAATACGAAAAAATTTCGAAATATATATTTTTTTATTATGGTGTTATTATTGGTTTTTATTCGATTTTTATAATGAAAATTTATTGAAATAAACATTAACGGAACGTATAAGTGATAAAAGCAAAGTTATACATAAAGTGTGTTGTGACAAGTGTTTTCAAAATGGTTACCAGTGAAGTACCTGATGTTTCTGCATCAAAACCAGGTAATAAAATGTAAATTGTTTTGGATAACTATAACCGTTAACACAATACCAGGACGTGTTCTAAATTGATATAAAACTGCTTTATATTAAATTAAAAAAATGTTTATTTTTTTAATTTATTAAATTTTATTAACTGTTATAATTATTTTATTTAAATACTATGTGGTCTAAATCAATAAGTTCGATTCCTATGTCATGTAAAAAAACGTATTTGTGTCTAACACCCAACTTTTCAACGGACGTATCATACAGACAGTCCTAACGAACTCTGATAGTGAAAGAAATAAAAAATGCACCTGTGTTTGCGTACACACTTGTGTGTGCAGTATGTTTACTGGACCGGTGGCCGTGGTCTGTATTATGCTTTCTTTCGCCGCAGGTCATGGGTTCAATACCCACACAAGTCAGACATTTGTGTGATGAACGTGTCTGTTTGTCTTGACTCTGGGTTTAATTATCCATATTTAAGTATATATTTACAAAAGAAAAGTATTTGAAATATTATATTAATAGTTATCTGGTTGCCAGAGAACCCGGCTAGCATATAAAGGCTGCCCCGTCTTGAAGAGAGGATCTAGATTCACGGTAGTGATCAGTGTAAACTGTTTTTCACTTCAACCCTTTTCAGTGTCCCACTCCTGGGCGCGGGTCTCTCTCAACTATCTTACGAAATGAGAGAGTTTAGGCCTTAATCCCACTCGCTGGCCGAATGCAGGTGGATGGATGTCACATGTCCTCGAATGATTAGTTCTTAGACATGCCGGTTTTCTCACGATATTTTCCATGATGTTATTCACCCAAAGATATGTAGGCGCAACTGGGAATCGTTCCGCTGCTCACGCTCATAAACTGTTTTCAAATTACGCATTTTACTAACATAAGTATATGATAATAGATTTCCCTAAAGAATATTAGAAAAATCTTTGCTCGACTTGGGAATCGAACCCAGGACCGCGCGGTATTATTAAACGAACCAAGATTATAATCTATCACTTCCTCCACAAAGAAATTACCAATCTAAGTTCGTGCGGCTATCTGCTTACGTAGGAAATATATTTTATAACTTTTATCTTTATTACTGTAACATAATAATTTCGAAGAGTTATTGTCAGATAACAAAAAAAAACATTGGTAACGTTTTATGGTGGATATTGATTAAATATTGATACAGATTGATAATGATTGATTACCTATCTAGCAAATACGTATGACGACACTTTTTTTGTTTTATCCGTTAGAAAGATAAATTAAAAATATTCCGACATGTAGTACTGTCTTAGATTTACGCGAATATCACACACATTGAAATAAAACTACTTTTTAACGGATTTTATCGCGGTTTATTTTAGTTTTTCTTTTTTTTTTCGGAACGCAACTTAAATATTAATTGTTTGCAGGTATTCAGTAATAATTGTGATAAATATTTTTGGACGTCAAATACACATGAAGAAAAGAAAAGAAAAGAAAAGAAAAAGAAAGACGGGAAAAAGTCTAAAATAAACATAAACCACGATAAAATTCCGTTATGAAGTAGTTTTATTTCAATATTCCGACATTTTTTTTTTTTGTGATAAAAGGTTACAGCGGTACAAATCAGACATTTGTGTAATGAACACGTCTGTTTGTCTTGAGTCTAGGTGTAAATATCTCACTTCAACCTTTTAGTGTCCCACTGCTGGGCACGGGTCTTCTCTCAACTATCTTACGAGTTTAGAGAGTTTAGGCCGTAATCTACACACGCTGGTCAAGTGCGGGTTAGTGGATGTCACATGTCGTTGACATGCCGGTTTCCTCACAATGTTTTCCTTCACCGATATTGAGCAGCGGAGATGAAACGATTCTCATAAATATGTGTGGGCACGACCAGGATTCGAGGCCCATACCGCTGCGCCACCGCTGCTCTAAAATATCTATATTTAATATGTATTTAGAGAAGAAAAGTATTATGGGTAGTACATTATTTTTTTTCATTGATAACACACACGGTCACCTGTAAGCTAATTCGCGTAATTAAATAAGTTAAGTTGCAGTGCAGTTGCAGTTAAGTTTTGATCAAAACAGCCCTTTTAGTATTCTCGTAATTTTGACAACCGCTGTCAGATACGCTCGCGTCAAGTTCGCGTCACGCGAGCGGCTTATCCTAGATATGACAGCTAAACAATAATTGCAAGGACACCTTTTGCGCCAAGACGTAAACTTAATTGCAACTGCACAGAAACTCTATCGGCGCGGCAATAAGTTACGTGAATTAGCCTATAGGTCCCAAGCTAAGCATAGCTTGTGTTATGGAAACCAGATAACTAGTATATACTATACATATACTACTTTTCTTTTGTAAATAGATACACACATTGACTTTGGCAAAATTGCGGAATAATTTCTGCAGAGGCGATAATTAAAAGAAATGAAAAATTTCAGTTCTAAATTTAATTTAATTTCTGAACGACTTAGTTAATGATTTCTAAACGACGCAACGGAACGAACACAAAATGTTTGTAAGGTAGGATTACATAGTTTCTAAGGGAAAACGAAATATTTATTTTTACTTAAATCCAAGCATTTTTTAAACAAATTCAAATACAAAATTAGTCAAATCAGTCCAGCCGGTCTCGAATTTCAACGAGACTAACGAACAGCAATTGATTTTTATATATTTAAATAAGATAGAATTCGCTCAAACGAATATCGAAGTACATAATATTATAAAGATGCAACTGTTTTAATATTGACATTGTAATACTTGTATTTGAGGACATACATGAGAACAAAGATACCTATGATGGAAACAAGTCAAGTATGAGTCCGTTTTGAACATTAGAGTGTTCTGTGTTAGTACTTTCGTCTGTAGTAACTCAGCCCAACTCCAATGATCAAATGTCGTATATATAGGCAATCCAGTTTCTAACCACCAAGACTATTGTTTCTCTCAGTTAATAATAACACATTTTTATTTATTGACCCATGTTCTCGCATTCGTTCTAAGAAATTATAAATATTTGCTGCAAATGTTTTACCGTGTGGGTACACTAGTTTAGCTCTATCTTTAAATAAAGAAAAACATTTATTTGGCAGAGACAGGACACACAGAATCAAATGATAAAGAAAAACTTAAATGAAAACAGTAAAAAAGAAAAAAAAACAAAGAGTAAGTGTGACCCATCAGTGTCAAACATGAACATTGCTCAGTAAACGCTGTGAGTACCTACTAGAGGCGACCCATAGCACTGATTTTCAGCAATGTCCATGTTCCCACAGTGTGACGCCAGGCGCCAAGGTTGCTAAAAGATCATACCTGCAAATGTCTATTATAATTGTAATGTAGCAGTGAAATAATATATAGGTAAGTTAAAATATTAACAAAAAAAACCGACTTCATGAATGCCATTCTCAGAACTAAACCAAACTGAAATGGGACCACACAGGAAGCATCAGCTTTCAATTAAAAAAAAAATTATCATAATCGGATCACCCATTCGAAAGTTTTGAGGTAACAAACATAAAAAAATACAGTCATACAGTCGAATTGATAACCTCCTCCTTTTAGAAGTCGGTTAAAAATAGTGAATAGGTAATATAGGTTGTTTTTTCATAATATTAGTTATCTAATAGTTTACATCAATG
Organism: Meganola albula; assembly: GCA_936450015.1. NCBI lineage: Eukaryota > Metazoa > Arthropoda > Insecta > Lepidoptera > Nolidae > Meganola > Meganola albula. The sequence continues at coordinate 316,119 of OW388155.1, read as the reverse complement.
CTTTTCATACGAGTATGTAAGTTATATATGTATTTTTATTTAATACTATGTTTTTTTCACGGGATAACACTGTCACTTGTAATTTAGAACTATGTACACACAACTAACTATACACAACTAGTAATTATTAGGTTTTTTAAATAATTTAATTTAATTTATGTAGACTTATTATTATGTTATTCACCAACATCGGCCCCTTTATCTTTTTGGTATGTTGTGGTATGTGTTAACGTCCCACAATCTAATATATAAAATTCTCGTGTCACAGTTTTCGTTGCCATACTCCTCCGAAACGGCTCGACCGATTCTTATGAAATTTTTTATGCATATTCAGTAGGTCTGAGAATCGGCTACTATCTATTTTTCATACCCCTAAGTGAATTTTTTTTTTAATAAATACGCGGTACGAAGTTTGCTGGGGCAGCTAGTGTTATTATATTAATATTGTTTTATTTCAATGATTAAGCACAAAATACGACTCAATTTTTTTTTTATAATCTGAAACGGACTAATCAAGATACGATTTTACATACGAGTACCTTTTCGTCATCCCCATTTAGAACGGAACTCTAAAAACTAAGTGTAAGTAGATCTCAACAGTTCAATGAGCTAAACTATGGTTAATGAGTAATTTCACAACAAGTTCTCAAAACACAATGAATATTCAACAAGTGCGATTATGAAAATGAGGTAGGTACTACCTATTTAGGTCAGACTATCTGTTTTTTAAACATACTACTTGATCTTTGGTTTTCGGTTCAACTAATTTAAACCGTAATTGTGTTGGCATACAGTCGATATTTAACTAACATTGTTTCAATCGCCTCATCTACGACTAAAGTTTTCGTCTATTTAGACCTGATTGTCTTTATTGAATGAAAGCAATGCAGCAATGTGGTCAAACGCAAGCTTAATATTATATTATAGGATAAAACAAAGAGGTCAGTGATTTTCTTTGCTCTCTAGGCAGCCTATCAGGGGTGATACCTCCACATTACAGAATTCACGCAGTGTAAAAACTTTTAGTTTTGTTCCTGGATGAGAGTAAGCCAAGCCCTTCTAAATAAAATGTTGGCAACACATGACTGATGCTGGTGTTGAAAGCGTCTTTAGGCTGAAGTAACCAAGCTATCACTACGGTTTGGATGCTTGGTGCATGCACTCCACCTGATGGTAAGTACCATGAAGTCGATCGTATACCTGTTTAACAACTTTGTAGCGTAGAAAATAATAATGAAAGAGTAGGCTGTACGTCGTAGTAACGTCTTAAATACAAATTTATACACAGATACAGAGACGTACAGATAACTTTATCAAAATAGCACCCCTCTTTTTGTTGGAGGTTAAAAAGAAATATTATCAAAAGCCATTTAATAAGGAGATAAGTAATAACCAATGACTAGGGTTACTTAACTTACGTTAAGCCACAATAATTTGCCAAAATGGAAAACATGTAGGGTTCGCACCGACCAGATACCAGTAGACACCGCATATCTAGGCTTTTGCGTTCTCCTCACATGTCTTTTCATAAAATATTAATTATTTTTCTGGACTAAACCCCCCACCGTAATCCCACCACCGAAAAAGACTCGGGGCCGTAAAGAGACTCGAGATTTGAACCCTACAAAGTCCTGGGACACCTAAAACTGTCTTGGACCCCGCACGAATTCAATCAAAAAGATAATAGGAGCAATTGGAAAGTTAATTGTCCACTTCCCTCCAAACAAAACGGGAGACAGCATAGAGAGAAAAACAGAGGTTTATTTTGCTTCATCAAAATGGACTTAGCACCATGTGTAATGTAATCTAAGGGGACCTATTAGTGATGGTTCCAGTAATTTTTGTAGCAAAGTAGTTTGAAATCAAGGAAATTTGCACCTGTTGCAACAAGATCGGTATAATATACCGCCCCAGATAATTTATTTAACACATTTAATGCCACCTTTATTTCTGATTCTTAGCAATGGTCTTATATTATACATCGCAAAAGTTGCTATGAACGTTTCGAGAGAAAATATAACCAAATATATAACATAACAAAAATCTACAACACGCCTGGCGTGTTCGCAATTGACGTGATGACGTACGATAAGGATTTGTGAGGACACGCTAGGAGTGTCAGTGGTACTAAATGTGTTAATGCTTGTACATTGTCAAGCTTAGTGTTAACGTTCGTTTTCCCAAAGACTTCACTCCCACAAAAAGTGATGTGCTGATTGTTCGTACTAATTGTCATGAGTAGAACACTGATATAATGGAAATGTTACTAAGGTGAAAGAGAACAATTTACTTTTAAAATTGCCATGTCCAGTGGGAAATTAGTCGTCACAGTGAACAACCTAAATCCACGGTCACACACACAAGCTATTTTTGACTTGTGTGTGTGACCGATCAAAATTTTCCAAAACACCGCCAACTTTTGTCCGATTAAAATTTCATAAAATATTTTAAGAATGTGGTGTCTCGTATGTGTCTAGTCAGTGAGGGTTGGTAATGGGTGTTGCCCTTTTATATCAACATTACCATTTGTAACTGTCATAATTTGGTGTATTTCGGTACAGTAATTAATTACAATTAAGGGTTGTTTGTATTTAATTTGTAGAATGGGAAACAATGCGATGTTTGGCGTCTCTTGCGACAGCAAAATCCAACAATCCACAACAGTATCCTGCAAATTGTTGCTGCAGACCTGCGTTCGTCTGTGTTGAGGCACTTTGTAGAGGTGATGGCCAAATCTAAATATAAAAGAAGAAACTGACTGACTGACATATCAACGCAGAGCCCAAACCGCTGGGTCTGGAGACTCCAAATTTGGCACATAGGTTCCTTATGGGGTCTAGGGGTGCACTAAGAAAGGATTTTTCAAAACTCACCCTTTAAGGGGGTGAAACGGGGTTCCAAAGTTTGTATGGAGAAATAAGATTAGTGAGATCAATTTCGCGGGCGAAGCCGCTGGCGGAAGCTTATCTTCTATGTGTCTATCCCTGACAGAGTATCTCTGCACGCAGGTCTTTTAATTTTTAAATCACATCTTTTGGTTCTTTTTATAATTACCAACAATAGTTTTGTAAGTAAATGTTACTAACCCATGGATCATTGTTAACTGAATAAATAAAATTTTGAATTTGTATTTGAAAATTGCAAGGAATATTATAGGTACTACTTGAACACTAATCTAGAACTTAATACCGAAAAGTAATGTAATGTCTTTGAACTACATAAATATTAAAACATTATTATATTCGTACAATAAAGTATAGCGCATTTTACTTCAGAAACATCTGTGTTTGTATAATTTAAATACAATGGGCAAATATCGAATACATTTAGTAGGTAACTTACTTTTAAACATTGAATTTAAACAATTATTTGAAATTTTGCTGTAATTTATTAAGATTTATATTATAATATTTTCAACGTTCAGCCTTCAAAGTGGGTTTGGATTTGACGTGGTAAAATCAAAGTTATTTTGATAAATAAAATTATAAAATTAAATCGTCTGATAATGTTTAGGTACCTACTCATCGATATTTTACTAGACGCCATTTTCTGTAAATATTTTATGAAATTGTAATCGTCAAAATTTGACAGGTTATAGGGGAAGAGCAGCGGTGGTGCAGTTGTATTGACCTCGCCTTTGAAATATAAGGTCGTCGGTGCGATTCCCGTTCATCGCCGCTGCTCAATATCGGTGAAGGAAAACGTCGTGAGGAAACCGGCATGTCCTAGTACTAAGCATTCGAGGACATGTGACATCCACCAACCCGCACTTGGCCAGCGTGTACAGCATGCCAGCGATACGCGAACTCGCAAGATGTCTGCTAGGCCTCGTGCCAAGCAGTAAGGGGGCAGTCTTCTCTCTATAAGTAACTGATTGGTTTTTTCAAGTTCTTGTCCTTGAACGAACCAATCGAAATTAGTGTGTGGTCGGATAATATGTAGTGATACAACATACATTTAATCGGCAGTATCTGATTTAGCTTTTAAAATATGGTTCACAGGTTTGGTACTGGTGCCGTTCATTTACGTGACTTATTTTCAAGTCGATAACCGAAAACATCGTAAGGAACGCATTTCTAGATATTAACCATAAGAATGGAGGTATGATAACTGTAAAACCAAGTTCCATAAAAAATAACTAACTTTATCGCTCAGATGAGAAGAAAGAGACAGAGAACGTGCGCTGCGTACGCGCAGTCAAAACGAAAGCACAAGGTCGTTCATTATCAAGGAGAGTCACAGCTCCACATGTATCGTTAAGTGTGTGATTGTTGATACATTAAAATGATTTTACGATGCACTGCAATTATGATTAAAGTAGGTTTTTGTAGGAAATATAAAAACGTATAGTATTTTCTAGAATTTACGCGAATAACAACAAAACAACGATAGAAATAAAACAACTAGGTACGTTTCAAAAAATTTTCAGACTTCAGTATCACGGAGGGGACTGAGGTATTAAATTATTATTATTATTGATTTAACACCTCAGTCCCTCGTGATCATGAAATCTGAAAATAATATAATAATAATATAATATAGTGGGACATTAATACACACGGTCATCTGATCCCAAACTAAGCAGAGCTTGTACTATGGAAACCAGATAACTGGTATTATACTACATATAATACTTTTCTTTTGTAAATATATACTTAAATATAGATAATTACACCCAGACACAAGACAAACAGACATATTTAAACAAATGTTTGTCTCGGGTGGGAATCGAACGACCACGACCTGCGGCGAGAAAAGCAAGTATATTTCCGACCACGCCACCGGCCCGTCAAGAAACAAAACTAAAACTAAATACTTTGAAACGTCGGGATACGAAGTCTAAAATAAACTTCGATTAAACCAGATACAAAATAGTTTTATTTCAATTAAAAAAGAGTCCAATAAACAAGACATTGTATGAAAAAAGACTTACAGCGTAAGTCTTTTTTCCGCGTTTTACGTGTTACTTATTACTAACTAATATTATTAACAATTTTTGAAGTGAAAACTTCTTTAGCGGCGTTGAGCACTTTTTCTGTAATGGGTATAAAATCTTAAACTCGCGTCAGGACACGTGACCTGATCGAAAAAGCGTAAGACGGATGGAGAGTAGACAGCTATCCCCTCTCTACGGCGCGGCGAAAATGTATGCCTGGGCCTACTGTTTCATTTAGGCAGATTAAGATGTTAATAATCAAGTTTTCACTTCTGCCGGCACTCCCGGAGTGCAACCCGTCTTTTTTTTTTATTCTGTAATAGGCTTGTGCTTAACTACAACTTGCATGTTGTTAAGCAATGATGCAGTCTAAGCAATGATAAAACGCGCTTACCTAGTAAATACCGATTCACTCGTGATGTGAAGACACGCAGATTATAGCTATCGGGAAACAGAGATTTATTTTATTAATTAATTTATTTATTTATGTTATCACGGTTTTGTTAAATCAATTACCGACAAAAAATATTTATACATAATCTAGATGCTAATAGCGAATTCCGCAACTTCCCAGTAGTGATATAAAAAAAAATTCCTATAGCTTTCCTCAATAAAGTACTTATCTCTAACATTGCCAGCATTTTTATCGAATTTTTTTATGAAATGAGGATTTTCTTAAAATAATTTAAATTCTTGTTTTATGACTTTATGAGAAATATTTCTAATATTATATTATTATGCATACCATACTAATAATAATGGGTAACATTCCTATTGCTATTGTAAAAAAATAATTGCAGCATGACACATAGATTCATGTCATTAAAACACAATAAAAAACCATTATAATGTGACTTTTGTTGGAATTATTGATTTTCCGTAAATATTTTTTACATACTTATTAACCGACTTCAAAAAGAGAGTTATTAATTCGGATGTTTTTAATTATGTGTACGTTTCACTTCAACCCTTTTTAGTGTCCCACTGCTGGGCACGGGTCTTCTCTCAACTATCTAATGAGTTGAGAGAGTTTAGGCCTTCCTCGAACGATTAGTTCTTAGACATGCCGTTTTCCTCACGATGTTTTCCTTCACCGATATTGAGCAGCGGAGATGAAACAATTCACAAAAATATGTGTGTGCACGACCAGGATTCGAACCCGCGACCTTACTTTTCTAAGGCGAGGCCCGTACCGCTGCGCCACCACTGCTCAGTGCGCAGTATAGGTTTATTAGAAAACAACTCAACAAATTTTATAGATTATTTATCAAACTAGGTTTCCGACCGAGCCTCGGTTATCACAATAAACCATTAACCTATTTTTGTACAGTCGGATAAAAAGTATCCTAGTCCTTCCCCAGGTCTCAAACTATCCCATACCAAATTTCATCCAAACCGGATCAGTAGTTTTGGCGTGAAAGCGCGACAGACAAACCGACAGAGTTACTTTCGCATTTTTATTAATATTTTAAACAATATTGAAGGCGCTGAATCCAGAAACTACTGGTTCGATTTGAAAAATTCTATATACCTACAGTTTTATAGCCCATTTATTGAGGAAGGCTATAGGCTACTTTTAATTCCACTGCTGGGCAAAGCCATCCTTGAGGATCGGGTGGTAGTGACTGTCTTATAATAATATGTAAAGGAAAGATCTTCCGTTCTTTTTCATCAACTGTTGTTTTTTTTTTGCGGGTTTATACTTGTCGGGTAGATGTGTAGATGCTAAAACTTTGCTTGTGCGATTCAGAATTGCTACGTCATTCTCTCGAGTGGCGGTATTTGACGTCAAATTAATATCATTATCATCAGCTTATTTTAGTCCACTGCTGGACTACTACTACTAAAGTACACCTCTGAACACGATCTGCGGCTTTTCTCATCCAGTTCTTGCCGGCGGCCCTGCTGAGATCGTCACTCCACCTAGTCTGAGGGCGTCCTACGCTACGTTTGCCAATTCGTAGTCTCCACTCAACCCTCGTTTACCCCAACGGCTGTCGGTTCTGCTGCAGATATGACCGGCACACTGCCACTTCAGCTTACTAATCCAGTTGGGTATGTCGATCACATTAATTCTCTGTCGTATCACTTCATTGCGTATTCAATTGTTCAGAGAGACTCCGAGCATAGCCCTTTCCATAGCTCGCTGAGCGACTTTGAATACGACTTTGAATATCATCTACAACTCACATTAATATACCTAGGTACTTAAAATAATCATCGTATATACCTATCTATAATCAAATTTGGGAGTTTAAGGTACCTATTGAAGAGAAAAGTCGCCTCTTACATCTAAATATATAAAAGAAGAAACTGACTAACTGACTGACATATCAACGCAGAGCCCAAACCGCTGGGTCTGGAGACTCCAAATTTGACACATAGGTTCCTTATGGGGTCTAGGGGTGCACTAAGCAAGGATTTTTCAAAACTCACCCTTTAAGGGGGTGAAACGGGGTTCCAAAGTTTGTATGGAGAAACAAGATCAGTTAGATCAATTTCGCGGGCGAAGCCGCGAGCGGAGCGATTTATATATAACCAGCAAAATGTTAGTGATATCAGCTTCTGCTATCTTCCAGTAACAGGCATGAGTGTCATATAATTAAGAACTTCAAACTACTAATTAGACTGAAGGCTTCGTATAGATAATCGATCAGAACAGTATCGATGTAATAATCGATACAAAATCACTTCCTGTACACAAGGATACTTATTGCGATGCACAGAAAGGCTAACTACTAATACTTCCGAACTGCTAAGTATTTACCATTATTAACTTTAATAATAGTCAATTTTAACTCAATATACACTGTGTAGTGTATTTTTTTAGATTTACGCGAATATCGGACATTGAAATAAAACTAGATACTTTATAACGTATTTTATCGCGGTTTATTTTAGATTTTAGATCCCGACGTTGCAGTATTTTCAGACTTACACAAAAAATATATTAATAACTTCTACTTCGACGATTTCATTCAGAGTAATAAAATATATGTAAAATAAAAAATAAATGTGATCGATCTAAATCCGATCGTATTAACATGTTATAAGGGCTAATTTGATTTGCCTCTCCAACCTTAACTCACAATAGTCAAAATAATTTTCAAATCAAATAAGCATTAAAATACTAAGCGTCACAGCTATAAATCAGTGCATATAACCACACAACTAACCTTGGCGCTTGGCGTCACACTGTGGGAATATGGACATTGCTAAAAATCAGTGCCGTGGGTCGCCTCTATAAGCCGACCGTTTAACTCGCGTATCGCCATCTGAGGTACAAAGTCATAAAACATTAATTAAATCTCATAAGAACTATTTAACCACAGATAAAAGTAATGTAAGACTATTCGTCACTAATATCCATATCGCTTGAATCATCATCACTGTCTGTGCACCTTGAGCAGTCAGAATCTTGGTGATAGGCTATACGCGAGTTAAACGGTCGGCCTATAGTAGAGTACTCACAGCGTTTACTGAGCAATGTCCATGTTCGACACTGATGGGTCACACTTACTCTATGTTTTTTTTTCTTCTTTTTAACTGTTCCTATTTATGTTTTTCTTTTCGCTTTTCATGTGTATTTAATATCATTTGATTCTGTGTGTCCTGTCTCTGTCAAATAAATGTTTTTCTTTCTTTCTTTTCTTTTTCACTCGCAATATTTGCTTAGAAAAATTACTGTTATTTTTTAAGAAATTTGGCCTCTAATGACTTAAAAGAAAATAAGATATGGAAATCGTTTTATAGGTCTTTTAAATATGTTCTGATAGAGATATCGCTGAAAGGTTTAGTTCAATAGATGCGTTTTCAAAAGCTATCCGATGGCATAAAAATCAGGATTTAGAATATTTATTTTGAGATACCGCTTTTGCGCTTACTAGGGCAGGGTATATGTTCAAATCCCTTTCCATTCGTTTGATACATAATCAAATTGCAAAGCCAATAATTGATGGACCGCAAGTTTGTGGTTATTCAAAACCCAATGACTTTGAACCTGTTAGCCGATATAATTCCAGAGGCGGATTTAAATGTCAGGGCCTGTGCAATGTACTGGGCTTTTTCAAACATTCCTCCATTTGTTATAGAGTTGTCAGTTTTTGTGATTTATCACTCACTAGCTTTAGCTAGCCCGAATGACCTACATTTTATCATGCCCAACAGTGGGATAAATAGTAGCCTCTAGCCTACTTCAATAAATGAGCTATCTAACAGTGCAAGAATTTTTCAAATCAGACTAGTATACTAGCTAAAACAGGTTTTATAATTCGTTTGTCTTTATCTGTCATCTTGATATTCCTACTAGTAAGAAAGAAACAAAGTCCATTTTAACTAAAGAGTCATAATGACTTTTTTAATAATAAGTTCGTTAATGTTTAATTCTTTTACAACTCTCAAAATGTAAGATAATTTTTCAAATAAAGTTAAAAATATTATGTACTTACATTTGGTTTATAATTGAAATCGCTATAATTCCATCCGCGTGTCCCTTGACACCTTTCAAGTTTTTTTTTCGTGATGTAGATGTAAGATATAAGATGTAAAGGCCCTAACCCCACATCCTTATAGTGAATCCGGCCCTGCATGTGTATATTACGAAGCCCTTTCAAGTCACTGCACAGATTTTACCTGAGGTTGACAGTTTCAATCCATGATCTAATTATAACTGCGCGCTTGACAGGGATACGTAAGCCAAACTAACTGTAAGTTTAAGACGAGATAGATAGTCACAGTATTTGAAGTGACCGTATTTATGGTTCTTTCAATTAATAATAATAATACTTATTGAATCTCTCACAATTTCATAGTACACAGAGCTTAGCATAGGGGGCTAGTATCGCAATTGTGCGAGACTGATGCTTAAACTGGGCGTAAACCTGTATTTCAGGACATCAGATAATTAAAATAATAATAATAATATGCTTATTTTTTTACTGTGGGGCTTGCACTTGACTTGACACTTTCCTGATGTTAAGCAATGATGTAGTCTATGTTGAGACGCGCTCGCCCAAAATACCGATTCACTCGCGATAACGACTGATTTTCGGTTGGAATGAGGCTCTATATGCTTAGAAACCATAAAAGAGCAACAATCCCGACCTACCTCCTTTAATGGTGTCACCAGACATCGCGCCAGTGCACGGCAAAGACGAGAAAGAGATTGAAATTGAGACCCTTGTCAGTGCAGCTGATGAATATGTTTCCATTTGGATCGATTCAGAGATTCTTTCACCTCCTACAACATGACACCAATCTTTTCCTTTATTTGTTTCGTGTAATTTATCCCTGGCCTTCCTTTTTCACTTTTTCCTTCTATCTTCCCCTCTAATTTGTTTTTATAAAGGTGTCTTGTATGAGAAGACCCATCTGTATTTAGAGTTCCATACTACAACAGGTAGGGATCACTCCGTTTTCTGTCTGTCCAGCGGTCACAGCCTATTTGCCTACAAAATATTTGGTACCTACCTACACTTACTATATGACATAAAGATAAAGATAAAGAGGTAAAGATATGATAAAGAGGTCACGTGGACGCGTGGTTAGTACCGTGCGTTTTAAATAATAATAAGACTGAAAATCCGCCATCTTGATTTGGAATTAAATTACAATTAAATAATTACCTATTTGAATTTTACATTTTCAGTAAGGTGACGAAAACGTTTGTTCGAGATAATAATCACATCTAGATAAAAAAAAAAATTGGTTGTTTGTAAAGTAGGTTTACGATCGAGATGTTTACGTGATAACGTCTTATTGGTGATATAAGTTTTTGGGAAGTAAGGAAAGTCAAAGTCACTCTAGCGGCATACTTCATTAAAAGTATGCCGCTAGAGTGAGAGAGACGGAAGATCGGTCCACTCACTCGAACGCTATGCCAGCCTCCGCTCGTGAGGATTCCGCGTGACAAGTTTCACGGAATGACTGGCAGCGCTCGAGATGAGACGGGAGATCGGTCCGTCTCTCTCTCGTTATACCTGCGATCGCGCTCGTGAGGTTTTGGTGTGACACAAGTTTCTGAACATGTCACCCGACTAAAACGATTTTAAAGACGTTATCACGTCAAAAATGACGCACGCGGTTTATTTGAAAAGCCAATCACAACTAAGTATTTAATTTTATTTTTATTATATTAATTAAATAACAATTTTTATTCTAAAAATCTAGTTTCTAAAAATGAGATTATTTCTTTTTTACATAAAATGTAATAAAATAAATGAACTAATTCTAGAATGCTAAACTTAAAAAGTAGATAAGGCGTCATAAAATTCCTCCGAATCGAGGCCTTGGGGGAATGTGCCTAGAAGGCTGGCAGCATTGCCACGTTGTATGGCAATACTAATTCTTTGACCAAGATGTAAGCCAGCCCTCTGGTCACGTGAAGAGTCTATTAGTAATTAATATTTGCAAAAACAATATCACAGCTATCGAATACTCTCGGTACCATCAAAATCTAGGGAGACAGAACATTCTAAAATATATCGGAACGTTTATAAATTGGAACAGTTCCGTTCCAATAGCTCCATTACGTGATGGATGAGAACGCCTCATTAGGAATCTGAACGTGTTTTGCATAATAATTTGAGGAATACCCTGTTATTTTACGGACGATCTCGTTAAAAGTTACTATTATCTGTTTGAACGCAAAATGACGAACGATCATGGAATGAGAACCAGATTGAAATAAAACTATTTTATAACGAATTTTATCGCGGTTTATTTTAAATTCGGACGCGGTTTATATTAAAAGCGGGATCTAAAATCTAAAATTAAAATTTTCCTCGGGTCTTCTTCACTGTTACCAACTTAGGGTAATTTACCCTATATTTAGGGTAAATGTAATCCAGTAGGGTAATTTTAAAGATAGAATTCTTTGGTTTTTTTTTGGGGTAACAATTAACAACTGTATAAAATAACTGTGAACTATTTTGATACATTACAGATTCCGTGTCATAAACGCACCGAGTGCTCTTGGTTCAAATTACTAATTTCTTGGCACGATTTATTGCTCTTGGTTCCCTTTGTAGTAAAATAATAAAAATAATTTGTGTTGCTCTTTCTTTTCGTGTGTGTTATTGTCGAAACTACAGTTGTTTTATTCGTAATGAAGGAAAAGACTAGGTAGATATTTTAGGGTATTTTGACGTGACAACGTCTTAAATTAGGTTGCGGCTGGGAGGCACTTATGAAAAAGTGTAACGCTCGGTAACGTTACGATGAGTCACCGAACGAGAGAGAGGCCCGCCGAATGCCTTGCGTCTCTCTCCCACTCAACTATGTTTCATCCTTCTTCCTACTATACGAATGAATATTCACATTAAAATTATTTTACCACTCAAAGTCGTTGTCACGTAAAACTTTCGCCCGTATACCGAATTTACAGGCAACCAATTTTTTTATTTTTTTTACTGCATAGTATAAAACAAAGTCGCTTTTTCTGACCCTATGTCCCTATGTATGCTTAGATCTTTAAAACTACGCAACCGATTTTGATGCAGTTTTTTTAATAGTTAGAGTGATTCTAGAGGAAGGTTTATAAGGAAAACACATTGCATCCGTGCGAAGCTAGAGTGGGTCGCTAGTTTTTAATAATACAAATTCTAGGGTAAATTAAAACCAAACCTGGGGTGAAGTTAAACTTTGACCTGGCAACACTGGTCTTCTTTCGACTATCTTACTAGTTGAGAGTGCACGCTGGCCAAGTGCATCTTGGTGGATATTAATGTCCTTAAATCAATAGCTTTTTGACATGTCGGTTACCTCACGATGTTATTCTTCACCAACATTAAGCAGCGGTGATGAAACAAGTGATGATGAGTAGCAGTGACGTCGTGGTATCGGCCTCGCCTTTGAAAATTACAATACAAACAATAGTAGGTATTTCATTGATATGATGACGTCACGATCAATTTCATGGGAATGCGCACACCACGTGAAAAGGCACGTTTCGCAATTATTTTATTGTTTACTTAGAAAAGTGGATGATTGGAAAAGTTGGTCAAGTGCGAAACAATTTATACCGCAGGCTGATTTATAGATACTATTTATTTACATTTTACAGTTGCTATTTAGACAGTCTTCCTACAAGCTTTAAATAAAATATATAATATATAATACGCAACGCGTAACCTATAGACGTAGCAAATTGTTGCCTAAACAGACGGTTAGGTGTCACTTTAGTCACTTTTCATAGCATAACGCCTGTCAGTTATCAAACGTACAAGACGTCAACGTCACTCAGGTTGCTTGTGTGTGATTGTCATTGTTACATCAGAGCACAATGTCTATGAGGTCAGTTGGGTGAGCACGTGGAGTGTGCAAACCGAATTTGTTTAAGCACAGATACACATGATACACAGTAACATAAATAAACTATCTTTCCACCCGCAGCTCTATCCGCGCGTGCGTTGTTATCGCACTAAACCAAAAACAATATCCTATATCCTTTCCTGGGTCTTAATCTATCTCCATACCAAATTTCATCCAAATTTATGGTGCATTTTGGTGTGAAAGCGCGACGGACAGAGTTACTTTTGAATTTATATAATATCAACAAAGAGACGTGACACTTATAACACCCCTCTTTTTCGTCAGGGGTTAACAAAACAATTTGTATTTGTTACAACGGAAATTCTGATGTCTCTGTCGACAAAGTTTGTTTTATAGTTTTAATTTTATTGTATTTTACTGTTATTTTTATACCATCCCAAAGTTACTTGATACTTAAACATTAGTAAGAAGTATCAACTCTATTAATACCGCTATTAGTATAAATTCAAGTGCTTGATAATTTAAAGTGTGTTTATTATAACAATAGCCTTCTATAGGAATGCAGCACTTTATTAGTAATCCTTACAGATAACGTTCATAGGTAGTTAAACTATTTTATAAATAGTCACCTATGATTTTTTTAAGTCTACTTCCACACTCTTCTTGGAACTCTTTCGGAATCTGAGGCAAGTGCCTCATATTCAACTGATTGATCTGAAATTAAGCCATCCTGAATCGCACAAGCAAAGTTTCACTGACTATTATTCCCGATAAGAACAGTTGGGACTGCAGTCGCCTCGGGATCACACCTCGCCCGGTCCGAAGATCATCCCTTTTTACTGGAGCGTCACTACCATCTGATCCTCCAGTTACCAAACCGTACATTGCGCTGGTGGTGCTGGCAGCTAGACCACCAGGAGCTGGATGAATGATTTTGTACATTTGTGGGAAGCCAATGATCCTAACGACTTAAAATAATCGGTCATTGTAGACTTATTAGATGATTAACCTGGTGGCGTAGTGGTTAGTCACCCTGATTTCGAAGCTGTACGTCGTGGGTTTGATTTCTACCCAGGACGAATATAATGTACACGATTGTTTGTTCTGTGTCTGGGTGTAATTTATCAATAACATGCATCGGTATATTTACAAAAAAAAATATTTAGTACATCCGTTCGGAATAAAACAACTTTATAACAGATTTTATCTTGGTTTATTTTAGATTTTAGATCCCGACGTTTTACAGTCTTTTCAGACTTCATGGTGATGTCCATAAATGTTAATCACAATTATTACTGACTATCTACAAACATTATTATTTAAGTTGCGTTCCAATTTAAGTAAACTGAGCTCACAGTGTCTTGAATTCTGAGTTGATATTGCTTGGGTTCTGTACAAGTAAATTAAGCATTGGGTCCCAAGTTGATGGTATATTCCAACCATTTTCTCTGATAAAATTAGGATGTTTTTTAATTTCAATAGCTTCGCGGATAATTCTTGGAAGGAAACGGTTTTCTTTGACAAGAACCTATGTTTTATCAAATCTCAGGTAATGGTTGGGGACTTTTTGAGTAAGTCTATTCATAAGCAAATATAATTGCCTAATTTAGAACTAGATGGCGCTGTGTGTATGTGTAAAAATGTAAAAAAAATGTGGCATTTAGAAGTAGATAATTATCTCTAGCAGCGAACATCCCTAGGATGATGGTGAGGATGAAGTTTTATTGTGAATCATCCTATTTTTAAAGTTGGTAAAAAGGCAACGTTATTTGTGTTCGTGCTAACTACAATCATTGTGTTTATAATAGGCGAGTAATTACAATCCGATGACAATAAAATGGCGTTAGAATCTGCTTTGTACTGTCATAGTTAAGTCCAGTTAAAGTTTTAAGCCTGACCTGTACTTGATAATGTAGGTACTGTAGTAAGCGGGTTTGCTTATATTAACTGCGAGGCAACACGACTTTTCTAAAATGTTTAATTAAAAAATCGTAGTTGCATCTTGAAGTTTGGAATTGTCAAATAGCAATAGGTTTGCCCCCTATTACGTAACAAAACATAATGAATTGTTGAAATGAAATAATAAAAAAGATTTATTTTTTGAGACGAGAGATGAGTCTTAATAAAAATAGTCCAA
Organism: Meganola albula; assembly: GCA_936450015.1. Taxonomy (NCBI): domain Eukaryota; kingdom Metazoa; phylum Arthropoda; class Insecta; order Lepidoptera; family Nolidae; genus Meganola; species Meganola albula. The sequence goes on along the minus strand of OW388155.1, from coordinate 300,775 downwards.
TTTCTTTTCCTACCGTGCATTCAATGACTGGCAACTTACTGAGAAACAATGGCAAAAAACTCAGTTGGCTTTTTTTCTTATTAAATTTAAATTAATTACTTAAATATCTATTACATTCGGTTTAACGTGTCGTATCTCACTCTAGTGACTTAATTCCAAACGTTTTTATCTGTTAGATTTTCTGAAATTTTATAATACGCTTTCTTACTTAGCGTAGATTTAGTTTTTTCGTAGATTTACGCGAATATCACACATGAAATAAAACTAGATTTTTACATCCCGATATTTCAAAGTGTTTTCAGTTTCATGGCCACGAGTGAACTGTGGTATTTGACTTCCAAACTTATTCATCAAAATTATTACTGACTACCTACAAACATCATTTAATTAAGTTGAGTTCCGATTTAAGCAAACTGAATTCACAGTGTTTTGAATTCTGAGTCGATTTTGCTTACAAGTAAATTAAGCACTGGGTCTCAAGCAGGTGGTATTATTCCAACCATTTTTTCTGTTGAAATTAGTATATTGATACACTTAATATAATATGTAGAGAGACAATAATATTACTCTTAATTAAGTACGAGTCAACAATTACGATACCAGAAAAAAATCGTACGCACTAACATAACCTGAAAAAAAATTAATTATTATTTATTGTTAACGTAGATTTATAATATTATTATATATTTGTATAATTGTATTTATTACTGATGTTTACCTGTATCTTTACGTGTTATTATCTTCGGTTAATACAGGCGTAAGTTATTTATAATTATTATTTCAGTAATATCATTTTAATCTTTAAATTATTGCATGTCATTAATTCTGTTATATATTTTTTTGACATTGTAGAAATAAATGATTTATTAATTAATTATTCTTTTATATAATTTATATATTATTAATTTTATTCTGTATGTTGGACATCAAACACAATGCAAATTGTTATTGATAAATAAATAAATAAAGTTTAAAAGTAAGAGTGTAAAATAAAACTGTGTTGTGCATTAATTTAATGGATCTGTAACCTTGCAAAGTGATAGCTCGAACGCAATGCGGCAGTGCTTTGAACCTGTTTACTGACATTGTGGACCTCTTGATGCACGCGACTACGAATTACTGGTTTACTATCATTGCTTATGCACTTTAGGATATGTTTTTTTATTGGATACTAGCTTTCCGCCCGCGGCTTCGTCCGCGTGTATGTCGGTTATCGCTCCAAAACATTACCTTCTTTTTGCGCAGTCGGATAAAAACTATCCTATGTCCTTTCTCGGGTCTCAAACTTCCTCCATACCCAATTTCATCCAAATCAGTTTAGTAGTTTTTGCGTGAAAGCGTAACAAACAAACTTACATTCATCCCGCCATCTTTTCCTCGGTCTGCCTCAGCGACGTATACCGTCTTGCGGCACCCAGTGTGTGGCTATTCGGGCCCATCTCTCAGGCTCTAAAAACAACTAAAAAACCTCAATGTGACGCATTAGCGTCAAATAATGAAATAGCTCAGTAAATGCTGTGAGTACGAACGGCTATCCATCAAGCTTTACATTAGGCCAGTATTACCTGATCTCGCATTGTATAGAATTTCCGTACAAGATAAGGTCAGCTTATACTGGAAATGTATAGCTTCATATGTCTTTAGGTACCTACTAAAGGCGACCAACAGCACTGGTTTTCAACAATGTCCATATTCCCACAGTGTGACGCCAGACATAGACTATACACACGCCAGGCGCCAAGGTAGCACGCCAGCGCCAAGGTAGCACGCCGCTTCTGAATATTAAACAACATATTATTTAATTTAGGAAAAGATTGAAATAAAACTACTTTTTAACGGATTTTATAGCGGTTTATTTTAGATTTTTGATCCCGACGTTTCAAAGTATTTTCAGACTTCATGTTCACGGGTGGACATGAAGTTTGAAAAGACTGAAACGTCGGCATCTAAAATCTAAAATAAACCGCAATAAAATCCGTTAAAAAGTAGTTTTATTTCAATGTGTGATATTCGCGTAAATATAAGACAATACTATAGAAAAAGTTTATTTAGTAAAGTCATTCGTAATTACGAGTGAATCGGTATAGTGGGCAGGCGCGTCCCATCGTAGACTACATCATTGCTTAACATCAGGTAAGTTGTAGTCAAGCGCTGGCGTATTTCAGGATAAAAAAAGTCACGTTCATATTCTTGTGAGTAATCATGCCCATGTGTCCAATCTCTGCTTACAACAAATGATATAGCGAGTTTACTATAATAATATTTCATGTCCTAAGTTGACCTCTGCACCAAATAAATAAATATTCTGGAACATCAACACACACGGCCATCTGGTCCCAAGTTAAGCAGAGCTTGTGTTATGGAAACCAGATAACTGGTATATACTATACCTATTATAATATTTTTCTTTGGTAAATATATACTTATAATAAATATTTACACCCAGACTCGACACAAACACAAATGTTCATCACTAATGTTTGTCTCGGGTGGGAATCGAACCCACGACCTGCGGCGTGAAAAGCAAGTATCTTACCGACCACGCCACCGGCCCGTCAAATATATAGTAAATGATAATATGAACAATAGGAATACCCATACCTTTGATATTTAAATCAGCCCCTAAACGCCAAGAAAGATCCAACTATGAAAACAGCCGGCTTTAGAATGATAATGTTTAAAGACGAACCCTTTTAATAAATACAGCTGAAACAAAAGCGCTGTCAGAGAAGGACCTTAATAGATGAAAAGGTTTTTATCATAGTTCTTTCAGGTCTACTGGCTTTGTTTGATGTATGACTGTTCTTCTGTCCTATTTAAATAAATGAAAATTTATTTCAGATCAGTAGGTATGTACATATACAAGATCCAAGTTATTAGTAACGAACTTAACTTAAATGTTAGTAATTAGTATAAATATATAAAAAGGTTTCAAAAGTTATTGGATCAACTGGTGCTTACATAATAATAAAGAAAAAGAAAGAAAGAAAGAGAAACATTTATTTGATAGAGACAGGACACACAGAGTGTAATGATAAAAAAACACATGAAAACAGTTATAAAGAAGAAAAAATAAAAACAAAGAGTAAGTGTGACCCATCAGTGTCAAACATGGACATTGCTCAGTAAACGCTGTGAGTACCTACTAGAGGCGACCCACAGCACTGATTTTCAGCAATTGTTGCCTAAAGACCAAACCATAAAGAAAGTCTTACACACCATGTGTATGTATGTTTTCTTTACCTGCGGCGTGAAAAGCAAGTATCTTACCGACCACGGTTGGTCCGACATGTCTAAAAAGGCCTGTAAAGGTGACTCAATCGCCAATGTTGGTTATGTTATAATGAAGATTTTCTGCAATGACAGAGAGATTTATTAGAAAAATAGGACATTTACCTATCGGCACTTGCTACTATATTCGTTAGTATCCATTTCCTATTGAAGTACTTCCGATTTCAAGATCTTACCGTGGTTATTTTTAAAATCAAAAAATCTACACTCATAGTTGGAGCGGGCTATTTTCCGCAACTCGACGTCCTGTAGGTGCGCCTATTTTGCGTGGTTGGGCTGGCAGCGCTATTGCCAGCCCAGCTCCAGGAGGAAACCTAGCAGACCCTTTATGTTGCCGACGGCTTCCTGGAGTGACCTTGGCGATCCAAGGTGTTCCGCTCTGTATCTCGCCACTACTGGACAACAGATGACCACGTGAGTGGCTGTTTCTTCATCCTCCATACATGCCCTGCACAAAGGGCTGTCTGTGACACCTATGGTGAAGAGATGTTTGTTTAGTGAGGCATGACCAGTTATAATGCCGGTGATTAGGCGAAGCTGCGGCCTTGTGAGCCGTTTCAGCCTGCGCGCCAGACCTGCATTAATGCTGGGCAGTACGTCTTTAGTTTGCCTACATGTGTTAAGTTCCTGCCAATATTGTTGATGCGACATTTTGGTGATTTGTCGTAGTTTGTTGCGTGTCCAATTGAACGGCAAGGGTAATATGGGTTTCGGGCCCACTGCAGTACATGCGGAGCCTCTTCTTGCCAGTTCGTCAGCGGCATCGTTGCCTCTCGAGCCACTATGTCCCTTAATCCACTGCAATGTGATGGTGTTTAGAGTGGATGCTTCTGTCAGGGCCAGGTGACACTCGTGTATTAAACCTGAGGTTGTAGTGCAACTAGTTAGTGCATGTAGTACCGATTTACTGTCAGAGAGGATACGTACCTTTTGGTCCTTTACCTCTCTAGCCGTAATTGCCTTAATCGCCATAATGATTCCTGTGCATTCCGCTTGATAGACGGAGCTGTGGGAGCCAAGTGGTGCTGTTATGTGGATGTTTAGCTCATCTGAGAAGACTCCATAACCCGTACCGTTTTCAGTCTTAGAGCCGTCGGTATAAATTCTCAGTTCTGAGCAGTCATCCTTTGCTTCTTCATACAACTGGATCTTGTATTTCTTGTCGAACATAAATTGCTTTGCTATTCTGTCAGGCACTGCTTCTATGAGTGGTTCCTTGTTTACCATTGCTTTATAGACGTCTGTGTGTTTTGTTCTCGTGTTTACCCAGAGTTTGCAAGTCTTTAACCTAGCGAGTGCCGCTGCCGCCTCTTGTTTTATGTATATGTGTAGTGGCGGCAGATCCAGCAGCACTTCAATGGCTGCTGTTGGTGTGGATCCCATGCAGCCTGTAGTTGCTAGACAGGCCATTCTCTGGAGTCGTTGCAGAGAATATCTACACTCATACATACATCTGTTATCAACATGTAATGAGCCACGTATGCAATATCGCGTAAGTCGGAAGTTAGTGAAACGGTAAATGAGTTTTATATTACAGTAAATTGAGCTCATTTTCCCAGATTGCCACTTTGAACACTTACGCCTTCAACTTCACCGTCGATATAGCACATCACAAAGGAAGTAGGTACTTGCACAAAGTGTGACATCGCGCGCCTACTCGTTATAAAGTAATTTACACAAACATCTCGCTTACGACATTTTAAATATTGCTAAAAATTTCACTTAAGGCGCTTGTTGTTGTAAAAAAATATAAAAATCCTATGCGCTAAAAATATGTTTATAATAAATAAAACATGGATCTAAGAACTCTTGGGCTTATAAGAACCAATCTTACAAGCATTTTATCCGACTGCGAAGTAAGAGGAATGTTTTTCGCACATACTCAGTAGCTATCCAACCGTGACTCCACCCGCGTGAATTGATGATATCAATCTAAAATAACTTTCTTACTAACGGCGTCGTTTTTTAATCACGTCATATTTATAAACTCGCTTGACGAAATTCATTAGCAGCAATTTTAAAAAGTGCGATATCAAATCGCAGATACCAATAATGCCTGTGCGTACTATTTTTTTTTTCTGATGACCTAACCCAATCTGCCGGAAGGGCCTTTATTGGTTCACCGGACTTTTTCGGTGAGCCGTCCGAGGACGGTCGAACCAATCCTGTGCGCACTACGATTTATTGTCGCCTACGAAATAGAAAATGCCAATTCAATCAGCTGCACTACGAAAGATTATCAAATTAATGTAAGATTTGGCATCTGCTGTTTTAAGTCGCAAACGATTTAATTTCGCAGTGCGCGAATTTTGGTATAATTTCATTGTTCCACAGACATACGATATTATTCGCAACAATTTAATGTAGTGCGTACTTATTTTTTTTGACTTGACTACGACTTGCCTGATGTTAAGCAATAATGCAGTCTACGATGGAACGTGCTTACCCAGTATATTGGTTCACTCATGATTACGAATGATTTTCGGTGAGAAGTTGGAAATGGTATGTGCTTCCAAATGGTTAAAAATCTTAAAGGAGCAGCAATTTCGACCCACCCCCCTAAATGGTGTCACCGGAACACGGCAAGGCCGCTTGTTGGTGCGGCTTTATCTGGTGGGTGGTCAATAACCACGGCCGAAGTATACCACTAGTTTATTCACCTGATTCGCACCACTCGGGAACCCAGCCTGACTCAGCCCCCAATTTTTTACATTGAATTGTTTATAAGTGATTATCTTTATACTAAAATGCAAACCATTTTCTTTATAGCTAGACTAGAATATATTTGTGACTATTTAACATTCAAACAGATTACCAATTTACAATATCTAAGCCAATATTTGATTATAACATAATCCAATGTTTGAGCCAATAATACAACATCAATACAATGATAGTCCGAACATTTGAAATAGGCATTGAAATAGCCTATTGTGTATTTAATTCGGTTTGGTGAAACATAAAACAATTCGGTTGTGAAGCTGGTCACGTATTAATGATAGTATTAATATTTTGTTACGATCAATCATTATTCTTGTAGATAGGTACTTACTGACCTTTTTCAACTGACTCCAAAAGGAAGGCGGTTCTCAATTCCACTGTATTTATAAAATGTTCTTTATTTATTTATCTATCTGCCCCAGCGAACTTCGTACCGCGTATTTGTTACCTTTAGATTACTAATATCGCTATTAAAAAAGAGGGTTTGGTGATAGAAGGGTGAAACCCGACGTTTCAAAGTCTTTTCAGATTTCATGTTCACGGTGGACTAACGAAAGTATGTGTATGTGTTGATGTCGGTGAAACGTCGGGATCTAAAATCTAAAATAAACGTATGTATTTTTAACGCCACATTATAAAAAAAAACCGGCCAAGTGCGAGTCGGACTCGCGCACCGAGGGTTCCGTACAAACCTGCAAGGTTTACAAAGTTCGTTCATTACGACAATCGAGTCATAACTATGGTATTTTTATTATATTTTGCATATTATATTATAAATATATATTTTGTAATGTAACTAAAAATTTAAGGTTTTCGGAATTTTTCCTTTATGTGTGCTATAAAACGTTGCTTCATGCCAAATTTCAAGATTCTAGGTCGACTGGAAGTACCCTTTAGGTTTTGATTCCCTTGCGAGTACTTGCGAGTTTCAAAATATGCAGCTTAAATTGCTGTTTCTTTTGATTGCGTTGACATAGAAGTTTGATTTTGTTACAGCTTAAAGGTATTATAGACTTGAGTATTTGGTATGAATTTCAATTTAATACCTCTACGCGTTTATGAGGAAATGGGTAGTGAGTTTAAAATTATTAAAAAAAAATATATTATGTGATGTAACTAAAAATTTATGGTTTTCGTAATTTTTCCTTTATCTATGCTATAAGACGTTGCTTCGTACCAAATTTCAAGATTCTGAGTTCACGGGAAGCACCCTGTAGGTTTTGATTCCCTTGCAAGTGTCGAAAATTTGCGGCATAAACGGCTGTATCTTTTGATTGCGTTGGCTTAGAAGTTTGATTTTTTCACAGCTTTAAGGGACAGTAGACCTGAGTAATTGATATAAATTTCAGCTTCATACCTCCACGCGTTCCTGAGAAAAAGGGTCTTGACAGACGGACGGACAGACGGACAACAAAGTGATCCTATAAGGGTTCCGTTTTTTCCTTTTGAGGTACGGAACCCTAAAAATAAAAAAAAACCGGCCAAGTGCGAGTCGGACTCGCGCACGGAGGGTTCCGTACAAACCTGCAAGGTTTACAAAGTTCGTTCATTACGACAATCGAGTCATAACTATGGTATTTTTATTATATTTTGTATATTATATTATAAATATATATTTTGTAATGTAACTAAAAATTTAAGGTTTTCGGAATTTTTCCTTTATGTGTGCTATAAAACGTTGCTTCATGCCAAATTTCAAGATTCTAGGTCGACTGGAAGTACCCTTTAGGTTTTGATTCCCTTGCGAGTACTTGCGAGTTTCAAAATATGCAGCTTAAATTGCTGTTTCTTTTGATTGCGTTGACATAGAAGTTTGATTTTGTTACAGCTTAAAGGTATTATAGACTTGAGTATTTGGTATGAATTTCAATTTAATACCTCTACGCGTTTATGAGGAAATGGGTAGTAAGTTTAAAATTATTAAAAAAAAATATATTATGTGATGTAACTAAAAATTTATGTATTTCGTAATTTTTCCTTTATCTATGCTATAAGACGTTGCTTCGTACCAAATTTCAAGATTCTGAGTTCACGGGAAGCACCCTGTAGGTTTTGATTCCCTTGCAAGAGTCGAAAATTTGCGGCATAAACGGCTGTATCTTTTGATTGCGTTGGCTTAGAAGTTTGATTTTTTCACAGCTTCAAGGGACAGTAGACCTGAGTAATTGATATAAATTTCAGCTTCATACCTCCACGCGTTCCTGAGAAAAAGGGTCTTGACAGACGGACGGACAGACGGACAACAAAGTGATCCTATAAGGGTTCCGTTTTTTCCTTTTGAGGTACGGAACCCTAAAAAATATTTTTCCAATAAAATAAAAAAATGTTAGGGGTGGATAACCCTTGCCACTAAGGGGTATGAAAAATAGTTCAAATGAAAATGAAATGCTAGAAATAGAATAAAATGGATTGGAAACAGAATAGGGAAAATAATTTGTAGATACCTACTCGTATATGTGCAGTTTAACTTATTATTGGAATACTTTTTTCGTATTCACAACTTGTAGGTACTAAAGGTACTGAGCCGTTTTTTTGCGGATGACCTAACCCGATCCGCCGGAAGGGCCTTTATTGGGGTACTGAGCCGATAAAGACGACCTTGATGTAGTGTAAAGTAGCGACGAGCGGAGGCGCTGCGGCGTGGCCTAGCGCGCCGAGTGCTTCACGGCTCTTCGTTTACTACATTATTGCAGTTGTCGTCAATCACAAAGCTAATTTAGAATAAAAAAGTGGTTATTACCTTAATAGCCTACTTTGATACGTACCCAACTACTTACCATTAGCACAGTATAAGTAAACTGACAGTGGTCCAACGTGAAATACCGCTTTCATTTACACATTACGTCATACCTTAGGGTTGTCACTTACCAGTCAATGACGGGTGCAGAGTACAACTATACTGTGCCATTAGTAAAACCAATCAGAACTTTCTCACATTTGCTGTTTACTTACTAACTTAATAACCTTGCTTAAAAAAACTTGTAAAACTAGAGATAAGAATTGAGAAGCAAAATGTTTCTAGAAAATAAAATAAAACTACAAAACAAAACAAAGTTACACACTTTTTACTTATTTTGTATTACTGTGTATTCGTACCCAGCGACTGTGAAGACTAAGAAATGTTTTTAATCAAAAGCTGAATGAACTACGTACAGCTACTTAGGATTTATTTGTATAAGTTTGAAGTACAATGAAAAATGAAAGGAATACACTATTTATGGAAACGGTAGAAAGTGCTTGTCAATTTCCAATGTTTTTTAAGACTGCCTTATTTTTTCTATTTTTTGTTTTTTTTTTACATAACTCTTAAAAAAGTTTTTAGGTTAAAAGGTTTCAATAAAATGTACTAAGCTATTTTTAATCTTCCATTTTATATTAACGGCCATCTTGGATTTATATTGAATCAATTTTACAAGCGTGACCTACCAATCGGTTCGACCGTCCTCGGACGGCTCACCGAAAAATTTCGGTGAACCAATAAAGGCCCTTCCGGCCGATTGGGTTAGGTTATGTAATCTGCAAAAAAAACCTGATCTATCATTTGACACCACTGACCTCCATACTATATTAATAAATTCCTAAAGGGAAGATCGATTTGTATGGACTTTTCGCCACTGATACCTACCCATGTTAACGTTTACGAGAATAAATAGGTAATCCAAAATTTTATCGCGGCAACCATCTTGGATTTATAAGAATGGTAATGGTCGTAATGTTATTGTCAACGGATTTGAGAGTGCGTGCAATATTGTTACATATTATGTTGTATCTATAGGTATTAAAATCAATGCCACTTTTCGTTGTAATTTTATAACTCAAAAACGGGCTTACATATTCAAACCAAATGTTTAGACATTGTTCGGACTATTTAGTAGATGGTTTATGTGGAGTTTGCACAAAATCGGTTGAGCGGTTCTTTATTTATCACATTTTTTGTAAATTGTTGAGTGGGCTGAAGCTACCCGGGCGAAACTGGGGCGGGCCAGTATTTTATAATAGATATCAACAACAAACTACAACAAACAAGGTAAGATAAAAAAACCGTTCGAAGACCCGCCTGCACGAGAGACACGTGAGCGCTGGTGGTCGGGCTTTCAGCTCGTCTCTTTTGAAATCAAGTTCTATGAGCCGATTCTTTTCAAATTCTTGGACCTTGGTCTCAACCAACGTTCTCCATTCCGGCCGTTGCGCTGCCATTTTCTGCCATTTTCATGTGTCACTTAAGCACATCCTAATGTCTGAGAAATTGGCCAATTTAATAATATAATTCATCATCACCATCATCATTCGCCTTGCCTTTTTCCCATTTCTATTGGGGTCGGCTCCCAGTCTAACCTGATGCGGTTAGCTACCAGAATTATACGAGCGACTGCCATCAGACCTCGAAAACCATAGGAAACCAGTAGCCGAGATGTTAAATTAAAGGTGTTAAATTATATTGGCTTCTGACTTCATGTAACGACTGTCATAGATGTGATAACTGACAACCGGGACCGACGGCTTAACGTGCTCTCCTAGGCACGGAGGGTAGTCCCTCAACCAACCAGACACCGAAACAAATCTTTGTTGTTATACAAATATTGTCCGGGGCGGGAATCGAACCCGCGACCTCCCGGGCACAGTATAACCCAATCGGACGGCTTACACCGCTCGACTACCGAGGTCGTCGAGCGAATTTAATAATATAATTAAACTAGGTATTTTAATAAGAGAAGCAGTACAAATTCAATTGATTCCGAAGGCAGATTCAGTCGGGTTCAATTCTAATCAAAGTTACAATGTAGTAAAGTGACAAGTACATACGACTTGCGAGTGTTTTCACTGATATATCACAAATTGAGGAATGTTACATAACCCGCGTTAATTTCCGTTAGTTACTGCCTTAATTGTAATATTACTGATGTATAGGGTAACTGGTACTTTATGTTATATACTTTAACTCGTGATACCACAGATTACTAAATAGTTGGTGATGCTACAGTCTATCAAATCTAAGAAGTACTGTTTGACGTTTCACTGTTTTCTATTAAATTAGCTTTATAGAGGCGTAATTCACACTATTTTTATAAGCTTTCCTGTAAAATAATTAAATGATGAAGCTATTTTTATTTCAACGTAACATAAACAATTTTCATCCAAAAAAAAAATCCTAAATGTACTACGTTTAGAACTGTCAAACGGTACTTCTTAGATTTGATGGACTGTATGTGTTTCAAATAAGAACTTCATACTAATAGACTAACTTTATAGCAAATACCAAGCAAAAGTACCGTCAGCGCAAAATTGAAAAATTGTTTATTAATTCACAAATTAAATTAAAATTTATTTATTTTGTGAATAATAGGTACCTTTAAGGTGGTACAATTTATTTATTTTGTGAATTAAAATTAATAATTAAATGTGGTACAAATTAATTTAAGTGTATCTATTTTCTGCCACTTATGTAGCAATACAAAATTATCTTATATAAATTTTTTAAATTGTAGTCACATAAAAATAGACTTAGTATAAAGGTATAAAATGTCAAAATTAAAATGACCATTATAAAACTACAGAAGTCAAGTCAGTGGGTAGAATTAATAGGTGTAACTTTAGTGTTGAGACTTTCGGTCCGTGGGACCATAGATAAATAAAATTAAAGTGGGGCCCAGAAGCACGCTACCTTTTCAAGGAGTTCTCAAAACGCTTAGTTGACAACACACGTGACCAGAAAGCTGGTTTGGATCTCGGGCAAAGGATCAGTATTGTCAACCATCGCGGCAATGCTGCTAGCCCTCTGGGTACGTTCCCGGAAGATAACAATGTTGTTTAGGTTAGGCATTAGTTAGTTTAGTTCATTATATAAGTTAGTGTTCAGATTGTGCTATCTTTAGGTTGTAAATAAATATTTTCATTTAAAAAAATATACAACTCAGACTATAAGGTAACTTTACAAATTATGTTATGAGAAGATCACCAGCTATAGTTGCTCGCTAGTGGAAAAGGTCCTTACTTCTAATCTTATTATTGTCAGTTCCTGTAGAATTAGGGCTAATGTGTTTTTATGGTGGAGTATGCAGCGTGTTGAAAGCAAGCCATCTGGCTTACTTTAACGTTTATTTGCAGATAGTACTTTTAATTTTATTTAAAAGTTTATTGTTGAGCGTAAATTTTGTTAATATTTTTATTTTATTTTTCGATATACTGGCGCTTGACTACAACTTGCCTTATGTTATGCAATGATGTAGTCTACGATGGGAGACTCCTGCCGATATACCGATTCATTCGTGGTTACGAATAAATTTCGGTGAGAAGGTGGCAGTGGAATGATGCTCCCTATGGTTAGAAAATATAAAGCAGCAACAATTTCGACCCACTCCCTAAATGGTGTCACCAGACATCGCACCGGAACACGGCAAGGCCGCTTGGCGGTGCGGCTTTGTCTTCTCTCAACTATCTTACGAGTTAAGAGTTAAGGCCTTAATCCGCATACACTGACCAAGTACTGGCAGGTGGATGTCACATGTCCTCGATTGATTAGTTCTTAGACATACCAGTTTCCTCACGATGTTTTCCTTCGTGAATATTGAGCAGCGGCGATCATTGATGGCGATGAAACAATGCACACAAAGATGTGTGGGCACGTCTGGGAATCGAACCCGCGACCTTATTTTCTAAGGCGGGGTCCGTGCGATTGACGTTAATCATGTACAATTCTTAACTTCGAGCTACTACTAAGTATTTTCCTTAATAGTAACGGGATTCGAACCCGAGATCTCGGGGTTATTAAACGCCACGCTAACCACTAAACCACTGCCTATGTAGCAGTTTAATTGATTTTTTTAATCACCTATTGTGTATTGTCCTCAGTGTCATTTGGCATGCGTCATGTGATGGCGTGCCTCATGTTCCTCGCCACCACCGTCTCCTACGCCACGAGGGTCACCATGAGCGTCACTATCGTCGCCATGACTGCTAATAACACTAATGGGGATTACGTAAGTTATACACTTTAGTTCAATAACTATAGTGTTTTACCAATAAAATAATGTTAATGTAATTATCTATATATAAGTATGTATTTACAAAAGAAAAGTATTATATGTAGTATATTACCTATTATCTGGTTTTCATAGTACATAGTAGTTTGAGATCAGTAGGCTAATTCACGTAATTTCATGACGCACCGATAAAGTTGCGGTGCAGTTGCAGTCACGTTGCAATTAAGTTTACGTCTTGGTGCAAAATGGTATTCTTGTGATTGTCATTTAAATAACATATACACTGAAGCGCTCGCGTGACGCGAACTTGACACCAGCGTATCTGACAGTGTTTGTCAGAATTACGAGAATACCAAAAGGGCTGTTTTGATCGAAACTTAACGTCAACTGCACTGCAACTGAACTTATTTAGTTACGTGAATTAGCCCACAGATGGCCGTGTCCCACTATATTAATACGGAAATCGTATCTGTGTAGAAGTTTTAGGACGAACGAAATGAATAGGTGTGACGCAGCGGTACGGGCCTGGCCTTAGAAATATAAGGTCGCGGGTTCGATTCCCAGTCGTGCCCACACATATTTGTGCGAATTGTTTCATCTCCGCTGCTCAATATCGGTGTAGGAATATATTGTGAGGAATCCAGCACATCTTCTTCAGTTCTTACTGATCATTCAAAGACATTGACATCAGATGTGATTCGACAGACAACCAGAGTAATCAACATAGCTCACCGGATTAGTAAGCTGAAGTGGCAGTGGGCCGGTCATATCTGCAGCAGAACCGACAACCGTTGGGGTAAACGAGTTCTTGAGTGGAGACTACGAATTGGAAAAAGTAGCGTAGGACGCCCTCAGACTAGGTGGAGTGACGATGTCTGCATGATGGCTGGTAAGAGCTGGATGAGAGTAGCCGCGGATCGTGCTCATTGACGTGCTTTGGGAGAGGCCTATGTCCAACAGTGGACTGAAATAGGCTGATGATGGTGATGATGAGTGCTACATGAATTTATGCATAAATCTTTTCCTCCAGGTGTTCGACTGGTCTCGGAGCACTCAAGATATGATCCTCTCTTCATTCTTCTGGGGTTACATCGTGCTCCAGGTCCCAGCTGGGTGGATAGCAGGTCGGTTCGGCGGGAAGTACCTCATGTTCCTCTCTATGTCGATCACTGGAGTCATCAATTTAGTGCTGCCGCTCGCTGCAGTTCATGTAAGTTCTTCTTTCTATAGTATTTTTTTTTCTGAGTTGGCAAACTTAAACATGGCTACGGACAACTAGATGCTTACAGTCTTATTCATAAAAATCTTATAAGCCTCTTTAGTTAAAATGGACTTTGTCTCTTTCTTACTAGTATAAATGTCAAGATGTTTTTTTTATCCTGAAATAGGCCTGCGCTTTACTACAACTTGCCTGATGATGATGATATAGTCCACGATGGGAAGCGCCTGCTTACTATACCGATTCATTCGTGGTTACGATTAAATTTCGGTGAGAAGGTGGCAGTGGAATGATCCTCTTTATGGTTAGAAAACATAAAGGAGCAACAATTTCGACCCACCCTCTTAAATGGTGTCACCAGATATCGCACTAGAACACGGCAAGGCCGCTTAGCGGTGCGGCTTTGTCTGGTGGGTAGTCACTAACCACGGCCGAAGCCTGCCACCATTTAATTACAAGTTAACTTAATTACCAGTTGATTATCACCTGATTTGCACCACCATATTGGGGATTCAAATAAAAAGTGGAGCTACGTGTGGGGATTCAAATAAAAGGTGCACTCCTACGGACGAAGGTGTCTCAGCCCGCAAAATTGACAAACAAATATAAACGAATTAGAAACCTATTTTTAGTATAATGAGCTTATAAGACGTTTATGAATACCAGAGATATTACGTGCGCGTTGTCGACTTTTTCTATGTCGACGGGCATAGAACACAACCAAATTATTACACTACGTGTATTCTGTAACTGTCTGTATTTCGTTTTATTGAAGAATACTCAAAAAAAGTGAAGACACGAGAAAGGTCTGGTATTAAGTATTTTCCAGTCACGTCAACTTTTATCAATAATGTTTAAGTACTTACAGCTACTTGGTTTTGAAAACCACTTAGACGAAGTATTGGCTTCTGTACGGAGATAATATCTAGGGCTCTTGAAACATTGCCTTGCCCTACTTAATTCATGTTAACTTGTGACAAATTTAACCTTCATCATTCAATCTTTTCTCATTCCTGGTCACTCTTACGTTTCTTTTGGAACGAAGTTCCTTATCGCGCGTTGTAAAAGGGGGCTAGACGGAAAAAATTCTTACGAAAATTTGTCACGACACTTTTTGCTATAGTAAGCTATTGTAAGCTGTGCGGCGTACGCATGTTTCTCTGTCTGTCTGTCTCTCTCTCTCTCTCTCTTTCTCTCTCTAGAGATAGAAAAAAAAAATTATAACTTAAAAAAAATAAAATTTTATTACAATTCCTTCACTAATTAATCGAAAGGAACTTCGTTCCAACCGGGTGCCCCTTGACACCTCTCAAGTTTTTGTTTTTACAATTTTATGAAATTTAAATTTTTTATTATTATTCCAGATATCTTTCTGCACTTGAGTCTCTTAACTATGCGTTTCAAATAAGAATAGGATTGGAAATCCGCCATCTTGGACTGGAATGCGCAACAACTTCACATTTTTAGTACAGTGAGCAAAAATATTTGCTCGATATAATAATAACATCCAGACGAAAAAAAATTAAAAATGCGTATATCTCACTGCCGTTCGAGTAAAATTGGACATTTGGAGTCGAATATTTAGGTGCAAATATATTTTACTAACTTCCGAATACAAAAAGCGATATTCTAAGTTAAAACGTGTGTTTTTATCCGTGTGTATATGAATTTGTGAACAAGTTCCTAGAGCGTAAATTTACTTAATTAGGTAGCTGCATTGTAATTGCTTAGATATATAAGTAAAGTTTAGACAAATCATTTTTCCATACATTTCAAAATAACATTATTGTCTGTGGTTTGATATTTTGTGATGGCGTTACTTTTGCTTGGTTATTGGTATGAAGTTAGCTGCGAGTCCAGTCCTATTCTTATTTGAAACGCATAGTATATTTTTTTATAATAATACAATATTTATTACATAGTTACTCGTAGATTTACTGTGTATTAATAATATGTAGGCGTGTACGGGGATATCCGTACTAAATAGAACTGATAATGGGATAGATTGATATTAAACACTGATAGTTGCTAATAAATCTATACTGTAAAACTGATAATACTAAAGTAATAAATGGGTATGAATTTAGTAATGTGAGAACGTGCGGTTTACTTGATTACCGATGACGAACTGATTTTATATAAATGTGTAAATTAGGTTAAAAACTTATTGCTGATTCGGCAAATGTACGTGCATGCTCGTACAAGGCGTATAAAAATAAATATGAAAGGTAGGCATCACCCAACAGGCAATGGCACTCAGGTATGTTTCAACGAGATGCTTGATGAATCAATTGGGGTAGGTCTCTAAAAACCCTTTTTAATTAATTCTTCATTTGCCTATTAATCAATTCACATGGCAACATGACATAAACAATTGCGTGGAAGTAAATCACTGCCAATTTCAACAAATTGATTACAAACGTCCAGTTTGCGAATTTTAATTGATTTGTGAGTCACGTCTGTCAGCTCACTGATGTATTAATGAGAAATGAAATACATGTTTAATTAAACTGTCGAGTATCAGCTGGTGACTTTTCCTGATTTTCTCTATAATTTCTGCAGAAAATATTAATGATCCTTCTCAGCCATATTCCGTCGCGCCGCTCTCACCAAATTTCATTTAAATAGGTTCAGTAGTTTTGGTGTGAAAGCGCGACAGACAGACAGAGTTACTTTCGCATTTATAATATTAGTAAGGAGTATATGAAAATGAAAATATGCTTTATTTTTTTTTGAGACGCGAGTCTACTTAAAAATAGTCCAATTTCTTTTCCTGCCGTGCAATGAATGACTGGCAACTACTGAGAAACACTGCCAAAAAACTCAGTAGGCTTTTTTCTTTTTTAAATGAAGTACTTATATCTATTACATTTTGTTTGATTATTGTGTTGAATTAGAGCGACTTAATTCCAAGCGTTTTTATCCGTTAGATAGTATAAATTTCTTTTGTAGTAATAATATAATTGTAGGCAAAAGTACTGAGTAAAAGGAAAAGGTTATCGGTCTCACATTATCCCTCATTCTGTTTCGATAACATCTCGTAGAAAATTGGGATCTCAAACAAATGGCATCTAATAAAACGTCCTGACATACGATCTTTGTATCTTTTGCGATAACGAGGAATAAAGTAGGCATTATCCAGCTGTAATTTTTATAGGTACTTAGTTTCTAAATTAGCATACGATCAACGTTTCTCGTGCTTCAGACATTTATCTCGCATTCGACATCCTTACTAATATTATAAATGCGAAAGTAACTCTGTCTGTCTGTCTGTGTTGCTTTCACGCGTAAACTACAGAACCGATTTGGATGAAATTGGGTATGGAGGTAGTTTGAGACCCGAGAAAGGACATAGGATAGTTTTTATCTGACTGCGCAAAAAGAAGGTAATGTTTTGGCGCTATAACCGACATACACGCTGGTGAAGCCGCTGTCGGAAAGCTATTATATGTCAAAAAAAACCGCGATAAAATTCGTTGTAAAATAGTTTTATTTCAAAAATTACATATTTATTATTCCTTTTTTTTCCTTTTTTATTTACTATAGGCCTTTTAATACAGGGTGACTATGTAGCAGTGTGCGTGTGCCGCATCTTGATGGGTCTGACTCAAGGCCTGCTGTACCCCAGTCTGCACGGCGTGCTAGGCCACTGGGCACCGGTCTCTGAGCGAAGTCGCTTCGGTACCTTCGTATATGCTGGTTAGTAGTTTTTGGGGCGTAGTAAGATATCATTCCTGCCCAAAATTTAGCAACATTATGTAACATTTTATGAACCCAAAAAGTTTGTATATGTTTGTTGGTAAAATGATACTTCTATAAAAATAAGTTTACCTTTTTTGAGACTTGACAAAAGTTATTTCTAATGTACTGTAATTGTAATTTTATTACTTATCGACCATTCCGCCAGAGGATTCCTCGCGTGACATAAATTTTATGTCATGCCCAGTAGCGGTATAAAACGAAGCCTTTCTAAATAAAGGGCCAATCTAACTAGGGTAAATCTAAGGGCATGAATATTTTAAATCAGTCCAGCTGAAAGATAAGGATGCGGATATACAGTGCGTATATTCGCATCCCTTTCTTTCAACCGAATCACAATCGTAATACGAAACCAGTTGTCCCTGAGTTTACTGAGTTCCACCCACCTAACAAACTGTTCAGCTTTACAAAATTAGTATAGATTTACTTAAATAAAACAAAATAATGTAGTATTATGACATAATTAACTACATCGTCAGCTGTTTTATACAATTCTCGTAACTTTTTTTTTATTCTGCGATAGGCTGGCGCTTGACTACAACTTGCCTGATGTAGTCTACGTCGTTGTAACGCGCCAGCCTAGTATACCGATCCACTCGTGATTACGAATGATTATCGGTGAGAAGGTGGCAGTGGAATGAGCCTTGACAAGGTTAGAAACCATAAAGGACAACAATTCCTACCCACCCTCTCTGCATGGTGTCACCAGACATCGCACCGGAACACGGCAAGGCCGCTTGGCGGTGCGGCTTTGTCTGGTGGGAAAAAAAATGATAAATAATAAGCTAATTAATAAACGGAGTTAGAAAATAATAAAACAATATTTTTTTGGTAAAATCCGGTATTTCACTATTGCTTGGATAAACAAAATTCTTTTGCTCAATTTCACTAACGATTATTATGAAATTTTTTGTAAGCTTGAAGTAGTATTAATATTAAAATTGAAATGCTTTTATATTTTAAAGAACCTTACGTTTTTACATACTGTTAACTGGTCGCTGGAGGTTTTGTCCTTTGGCGACCAGTCAACTGTGTAAGGAGCTCTTACAAATTAAGGCCCGTACTTATGTTACCATTGAAAGTTTAAGTGTTGGAGTTTAGAGAGATGAATAACTAGTAGGTATATGACCAAAATCCCTAAGCAATCCTACTAATATTATAAATACGAAAGTTTGTAAGACTGAATGGATGTATGTTACTGTTTCAAAAACTACACAATTTTAGCACAGATATAGATTATACTTGGGCTATTTTATATCCCAATAAAAACCACGCGGCTGAAGCTGTGGGCGGTAGCTAGACTTTTGTACTTTCGCGTAACATTATTAACAACTTTACCTAATCAATGTTTCAATGGAAGAAAGAACAGCTTTCTAAAAAATGAAAACAAATATTTACATCTGTTACTTGAAATGGTTCTAATATCCCATAAATCAAATCAAATCATTTATTCATAATTTTTTTATCATCTAATAAGTACTAAGTAGTAAGAAATGTAAACATTATTTTTCACATAAGAAAGTTGTCCTTTTTGTGGTGCTCCCCCATACTTCCCCCTATCTTATCTTATCTTATAAATGGGGCTGGTAGATCCAGAGCACTTCGACCCAGCTGGATCTTTTGTGCTTCCCCTTGATACTATGAAGCCTCAGGTATTCTCCCTCCACACAGCTCTTCCATGACCGCTGCTAATTGTCGGGGAAACATGAGGCCGTATTCATCAGGAGTAGGGCTTACTAGGTACTTCTCCCTAACTTTTGTAAGTACTTAAAATTGTGTTATTTGGGTACTAGGAACTAATATATTACTTAAATACTATTTTTAAGACATACATATTATAAACGGCTTCGTCCGCGTATTACTTATTGGGATAAAAAAATGTGTTAATCTAGACCGTAATCTATATCTGTGCTAAATTTCATCCATTTCCATCCAGTAGTAACAAACATCCATACATTCTTACAAACTTTTGCGTTCATAATATTAGTTGGAAGTAGGAGTAATTTCACCCAGATGTAGAACAAACAAAGATGCTCATCACACATAGATTTGTCCTGGGTGGGAAGCGAAGCCACGACCTCCGTTTTTACTGTCAGGATCACTAACCACTACACCAAATTAACAAAGAAATATTAATATTATTATTGGCCAGTAAGTAGCCTATCGCAGTGGTAGACAGGCCTCGCCTTAGAAATATAAGGTCGCGGGTTCGAATCCCAGTCATGCCCACACATCTTTGTGTGAATTGTTTAATCGCCGCTGCTCAATATCGGTGAAGGAAAACATCGTGAGGAAACCGGCATGTCTAAGGACTAATCATTCGAAGACATGTGACATCCACCAACCCGCACTTGGCCAGCGTGTGTGGATTAAGGCCTAAACCCGTGCCCAGCAGTGGGACACTAATAAGAGTTGAAGTGAAGTAGCCTATATCTTTACTTTTCAGGCGCTCAGCTTGGCACTATAATTCAGTTGCTGATATCGGGTAACCTCTCAGCTAGTGCATGGGGCTGGCCCTCAGTGTTCTACGTGTCTGGAGTGTCATGTATCTGCTGGTCAGTGCTGTGGCTGGTGGTAGGTGACTCCACGCCTGGGACGAGTCGCTGGATCTCTAAGGAGGAGCGGAAATATATTGAGAGTAATGCTGGATCCTCTGAACTTGGACATAGTGTGAGTATTCAATAACTTATTAAAGGCCGACCGTTTAACTCGCCAAAATTCTGACTCCTCAAGCTGCATAGACAGTGATGATGATTCAAGCAATATGGATATTAGTGACGAATAGTCTTACATTACTTTTATCTGTGGTTAAATAGTTCTTTAAGAGATTTAATTAATGTTTTATGACTTTGTACCTTAGATGGCGATACGCGAGTTAAACGGTCGACCTATAGTGACAGTTTTTTCAATTATCTCAAGAGCCTGAACGGAATGCTGCCATGCGGTATACCTAGTATGTGCGGCGTACCGCAACAGTTGGTTGTGATCATGCGGTTTCATGGAAACCGTTTTACGCCCGCATCTAGTACACCGTAGTGTTCATTGCTGGTCTAACTTGAAATGATTAGATAGAATATCTGTAAAATTGATAAAACACAATTGCTAATGAAGTAGTTGCAAATTCAACACATTGCAACCGTTTTCAGAATACCGTCCGCAGACTACCGGCTCGTTGTTCGTTGCATCTGCGGTTTGCGGTTCTACGTAGAGGAAACCTACCTTTACTTGTAGAAAATGCTATTTATAGTAATAGAAACAGACTGAAAATTTAGATTCTCATTCACTCAATGGTCGGTTCACATTATTTCTGTCTTCTTAAAGCTGTTGCACGGTTCAACTGTCAAATTTTTGTTACAATGCTGGAGTGACTGTTTACACTAGTTGTACTGGAATTGGCGATCTGAAAAAGAACGAGACCGCCAATCCAGTGACTGCACTGGATTACTTACTGGAAAATATGGAAACTGGAATCGAGGTCCAGGATATGTTTCAGCCTTGAAATACGTAAACTGGTAATATAATATGTGTAAGAAATATTTTATATTTTAAACATTAATTTTCTTTCTTTACAGAAAGGCCCAACTCCATGGGGGAGCATACTGACTTCGTTGCCATTCTGGGCCATTCTCTTGGCCCATTGCGGCCAAAACTTGGGCTTCTGGACTTTGCTCACTGAAATGCCTTCGTACATGAACCACGTATTGGATGTTGATATAAAAAATGTTAGTTAATTTTATATTTTATTCAGTTAAGGACAAAAAACAAATCAGATAAGATTGTCGGCCGCTCACTGTGAGCTTGCGTCATGCAGTACCTCTCAGATTCTCGAGGGATTTTAGGAATAAAATAAATTAAAAACCGAGCACTGGTTTTATAACATCTATGTAGGTACCTACCAATTACCCATGTTTGCAATGAATAAATGATATTTGATATATGCACTCCGCGGGTACGTCCGCTGGCCTCGACGGCTACTAAGATAATAGCGGTCACTAGCAAGTGGAGCGTGTCAACTGTGGTACATAGTAATATATATTTATATATCAATACACCGTGGCAATGCCCTGTCTCCCTCCCTCTAATCTAATCTTTTGCTTCCATGGTTTCCTCAGCGATGGGGCAATTTATAGTAATGTTTTCTCTCTAAAACAAGTATAAAATTTTAACATACAGTTTTGATGATTTTTCATGTTTCTTTGACACTTTTGGTGTGTGTGTTTTATAACCGGCATGTAATACTACCATAGTCTTTGGGTGCCTGCAACACCAAATACATTTTCATTTTTTATCAGTGACGTTCCTTTATGGTAATGGTTTTTTTTTTCAGAATGGACAACTGTCAGCATTACCCTACGTAGCAATGTACATTCTTAGTTTCGTATTCAGTTGGCTTGCAGACTTCCTTGTGAACAATGGCATTATTAAGTTAGTGACGTCTAGAAGAATTTTCAATAGTATTGGTAAGTAATAAAATAGAAAGAATAATTTTTTTTTTATGTTATGAGAGGAGAGTTAGTGTTTAATCACCATTTTTTTTTTGGATAACCACACCGATTCCCATTTATGACGAGATGCTTCACCGGACATTTCACCTGAATACAACTAACTCGTTTGGCGAAGTACATCTGCCTGGTGTTTGGGTTAAATACAAAAAAAATATCCGGAGTTAACGTTTTACTGTACCTCGAAGTTATGATGGTCGCCTTTTAAAAAAAGGGTGCCGGGACCTAAGCACAGCTTATGTGAAACGTGTAAAATGGAATTCTACTTACTATAATATCACTATGGAACAATCCAGCTATAGCAGAGATGATGGTCGGAATAAACTATTTATTTAAAAACGTACGGCCTTATTCATCAAAGAAGTTATAAGAATCTTTAGTTAAAATGGACTATATCTCTTTCTTACTAGTATAAATGTCAAGATGACAGACAAAAACAAACGAATTAAAAACCTATTTTTAGCTATAACTAGCGGACCCCGCAGACGTCGTCCTGCCCGGTAAAGCAGTGCCACCTACTGGGGCCGAAAATAGATTACGACCGATTCCTTTCCAACGAATGCAAAACCGTGGAAATCAGTTCGTGCGTTCTGGAGTTATAGCGTCAGGAAGGAAAACCCGACTTATTTTTATATAGTAAAAGAAGATGAGCTTATAATACGTTTATGAATACGGGGTTAACCTTCCATAAGCCAGCATGAGAAGCAGCACGAATCTTGTATCTAGCGCAAATATAATCAAAATGATAAATGAAGTTGGGAACTAGCTAATTACCAAATTAGAAATTAAAGTTTATTTACTGTTACAGCTCACTGGGGTCCCGCTATAGCCCTGCTCGGGCTGGCGTACCTCCCGTCTGGTAACCTAACGCTGGCTGTGGTCATACTTACTATAACTGTTGGATTGAACGGATCACATTATGTTGGGTTCATGGTAAGATACATTTCATTGTTAATTACCGCTTATATAATGTAGTGTGATAGTGCTTGCCACTAACTACGAAGCTGAAGGTTGAAATCCCAGGTTGAGAAAAGTTCGATTTCCTTCTTGGATACCTCTATTTTTATATATTCGCTTGGAAAAATAGCTTTCTTCTGGCGAAATACGGGTGACTTCATTTATTGCCTACTATATGAGTAGCCTACTGTAAATGGCATTTAACTGGAACCTTAATTGAATTGAATGGTTTTCATTTAAATGTTAATAGCTGATTACAAAACAAAAGAGAAAAAAGCAGTAGGTACAATAACACCTATGATAATAATTACTTAAGTCAATAGGCTGGCTCCACCTAAGTTACATCGCATCTTTTGAAATTTGTTTATCCCCAAAATTTTGGTATTGTTTGGTGGTAGCTGTTTCTTTTTATATTTTAATATTCAGTCAGTTCTGGTTGTTTCTACTATCCAGTTGTCCCACATCGACTTGTCTCCAAACCACGCGAGCACTATGATGGGTTTCACCAACGGCATCAGCGCAATCTTCTCCATCCTCGCTCCGCTCATTGTTTCCTTCGTGGTTCAGGATCAGGTAAACCTAACATAATTACGATATTAGTTTTTAAAGTTGGATGAGAGAGAACCAATTTTAATAAGCAAAATAGAGAAAATCATTTTCGAGTGGCTACTTCTTCTTATGACCAAACCTCGCTTTAAAATTACACCACGCTACTAGATGATAGATGGCACTCCTAGCCTAAGATTTGAAGGTAGTTTGCTCTACCAGACAATAGATGGCGGTACTAGTACCTAATTTGTACTATCAGACAATAGATGGCGCCAACATTCTTATCAATATTTTCATATTAGTTTCATAATGTACAATTTTTTCTTGTAAATATGCAAAGGATGGAATTTCATAAACAGCTTGGATAAACTGGAATCACGGAAATTCTCTCAACAATTTTACAAGTTGAGAGAGTTTAGGCCTTCATCCACACACGCCGGTCAAGTGCGGGTTGGTGGATGTCACATGTCCTCGAATGATTACTTTTTAGACATGCTGGTTTTCTTACGATATTTTCCTTCACCAATTGAGCAGTGGCGATGAAACGATTTCCACAAAGATGTGTGGGCACTACCAGGAATTGAACTGGGCCCGTACTGCTGCCCTACCGCAGCTGACTGGATTGAAACTCTTTTGTTATTTCAGACACAAGCATCAGACTGGCGGAAGGTGTTTTTCATATCATCTTCTTTCTACTTCTTAACCAATCTGTTCTACATCCTGTTCATATCTGGCAATGTACAAGAGTGGAACGAACCAAAATCACCAAAAGCTATCGGTAAGAATAGACCTTATTGCATTAATTTAAAGTCTGTTTTAAACCGCAGTAGGTTGTAAAGTCTCTGCGTGGTCTCATTTTAATAAGACGTGATAGTATGTTCTTTAATGTAAGTATTAGAATGGTTTACTATATTTTGTGAGTTTAAATAAACTTCACTTCAACTCTATATGGACATTGCTGAAAATCAGTGTTGTGGGTCGCCTCTAGTAGGCACTCACAGCGTTTACTGACCAATGCCCATGTTTGACACTGATAGGTCGCACACTTGTTTTTATATTTTTTTTCTTTTACGTTTGTTTTTTTTCTCTCTTTCTATGTGTTCCTTTTTTTATCATTTAATTTTGTGTGTCCTGTCGCTGTCAAATAAATGTTATTCTTTCTTTCTCTTTTTACTCTTCCCTCTACTATCTTAGGAGTTGAGAAAGTTTAGGTCTTAACTCGCACTTGGTAAGCATGTGTGCAACTCGCTAGCAAAGTGCGGGTTTGTGGATATCACATAGTACACCTTTAATAGTTGTTCTTAGATATGCCGCTTTGCCCTTAAACAAATCACTGACAAAGATTTGTAATCACAACCGGAGATTTAACCCGTAACCTTATATTTCAAAGGTGAGGCAGATAACGCTGTACCACCGCTGCTTATTAAACTAACACTATGAATTTCTTGTGCATTAAATTCATAACAATATTTGCTAGTAGGTAATTAGTAACTTATTTTTCTTTTACAGAAGATGGAATCAAGAAAACAGAAGACAAGAGAAGAGAAAAAGAGAAGAAGATAAGTTTTGCAAACGAACACAAGTTTTGATACGAATTTAATAAGGTTTTATAACTAGTCATAATAAGTATAGTGTGTATAAGACAATATTGTGATAACTCCATGTCTAAAGAATGATAATAATGGACATCGAAATATGGCAACTTAACTGGTATGGTACAGGCCTTAGAACATTTAACAGGGAAGTGTTATACGCAACTGCCAAATTTTGACGGAGGCGAGGTAACTACGTACAGCACATTTTTACATGCTCACACACAATTAGAAAAAGTTGAAGCGTCTTTACAAAGGAGACGTTCAAAAAATGTATAGAGCTTGGGATTATAATAATTGTTAACGACGAACGAGTTACATAGGTTAATAGAGCATAATTAATGTAATTTTTTCGTGCATTTAAAATGATTTTACACCCTCCCGTTTTTATTTTAAATTGAAACTGGAAATTGGAATCCTTATTGCCTTCCTTATATTTATTATTGCAATTGGCAACCCCATAGCCAAATGACAATTGAGCAGCCAATAAAATTAAAACTATTTAGAACGCTGTCAATCAAACTGATCAATGACCATGTCATCATGACGTCTCACGTAATAATCTTTTTTTCCATGCGTTTTGTTGTTACACTAATATGATAAAAAATATTTTTCGTCATAATTACATTGAACTGCAGCTAAATAGTTCCTGTGTTAAATTTTCTAATACTACAATCTATGTATAATAAAGTTACGTCTGCTATATACAGAGTGGCTTGTTTTATGTCTATAGTTGTGTAGCTGTCAATAGCAAGATCGCTATCAATTATGAAATTGTCAACAGGCTGACGATGGCATACAAACTAATAACAATGCTTTAGTGTTATACACCTGGGCACGGGTTTCTCAACTAATTTAAGAGTTGAGAGAGTTTAGACCTTAATTTAAACAAAATAGGTGTTGTAATTGACTGGAATCGATGCCCATTGCAGCTGGTTATCTTTTGATCGATATAAGAAAACAATTAGACAGGTACCTAATGAACGCACTCAAAGACCAATTAACGCTGTGAATCATTTAAATACTGTGAAAATTCATAAAATAATGAGTATTTAGTGCTTGTTCAAGCACAGTAGATATGTAAGCTAAAGCAGTAGGTTAACTTTATGTACAAATCTTGTAACGTTATTGAATGAACGCCCTTTCCCCTCACCGCTACGATACTTCATGGTGCGCTCATTGTGATAGTCGTGCGCGCTACTTTATTCAGATTTACCATGTGTCTACAACTCCTTCAGCTAAGTAATGAAAATTATCTATTTTTTTTTAAATAGTTTTGGCCACAACTCGCATCATGTTAAGCAATAATTTGGTCTACGATGAAACACGCCTGCCCTTTATACCAATTCACTCGTGATTTTTGGTGAGAAGATGCCAGTATAATAAAGCTTAATATAATATAATCTTAGAGGAGCAACACGTTCGACTTACCCTCTTACTTATCTCAAAATTGTATAGTAGATAACCCGAGTTTATTGACTGACATTTCATTAAGGAACATGTTTTTTCTAACTACTGCTTTCACGTATATATTTACTGTGCTATTAGCAGATGTTTTCAACGTAAAAATAAGTTTTTAAAAAGATAATTACAACATCCTAGTAAAAGCGAATATCTAAAATGCCACTAAATTGTACAGGAGTCCTTCTATTTAATGATTCAAACAACACTTAAAGACTGCAGCTAACAGATTTTTCAGTAAATACAGAACCAAAGAGGATTCCAGAGTGGTTTTACTCAGACATTTATTATTTATACTAGCAATGAACGCTGCAACTGCATTCGTAATGAATATTTTCTTACCTTCAACCTAAGCTCAGTGGTAAGTATGTTCGCTTAGTAACCGCAAGGGTCTAACTAAAAAAAACTCTTCTACTATACATAAAGAATCGTAGTTGCAGTCCAAAGTTTGGTATTGTGCCCGATGATCGGCACTAGTCTCGTCCCCTAATACGTAAATATATCCGGTGAAAAACGTATGATATTCAACTCTGCCTACACCTTCGGCTAATACAGGCGTGAGCGCTATGTTAAGAGCGCTATGCATTTTAGTATAAAGCATGACTGTTTTACCGACATTAAAATGTTCCTGTCGATAAAATGGTACCGTTGACTTGTGTAATATTGTAATAAGTATTATATTATTGGTCTTTGTTAAAACATATGATCCCTACTTCTAAGGCATATTTTATTTATTAAGTTGATTAAGTGAGTACCTATTAGCATAATGTCGTAATTTACCAGTAATGAATAGAAAGTCAGGGGAGCCAACTTTAAGGCCAAAGAAACTTTTTTTTGTAAAACACGAAACGACAATGTTACTAAACTTGTAATTTAATTGCAAAACTATTTATTAGTAATTTAATAATTTTAATGAATAAAGTAACTAACAAATAAAATTGTCAATAAAGTTGCATTTTTAACAGTCCTTGGATTTTATTTTATATTAATAGTCCATCCAAGTTACATTTGGCTACGCCACATCAGCTAGTCTTAGCTCTGGACCCATATTATAGTACGCAAGCACTAATAGCACAGTCTGCTGCGCGGCGCTGTATGGGTTCTCCGTGACGCAAGAGTGTGCGCAACTGCTGCACTAAATTATTTTCTACACAAACTTTTCTTGACGTTTATATTATGTTTTCTGCTGTGTTTTCAAACTCAATCTTCATGACAACTCCAATGAAGAGTCCAAAAAATCGTTTTTTGGTTTCCAGAGTAAACTAGGAACGCATATGGGTCAATATCAACAACGTGCTTATTTTTTCAATTTTGGTGGAGAAATTTTTTCTTCAATTTTCGTGAAATGTAAGGACCTGGTATAAAAATAGAAATTCAAAGCTAAAATAATCTTCAAGAGGTCTAAGAATATATCGATAACTTTTTGAGATATTTTAGTTTAAAGTGTAGTGTGGCCACCAAAATTGAAAATCGCCCACCAAAATTGGAAGTGTCCACCAAAATTGAAAATTAATAGCACCAAAATTGAATTTTTCTGTCAACTTCAATCTCACTAACAAAACTTCATGTAATGAATCTCACAAATTTTCGGGAATTATCAACTTTCATCTATACTAATCTGTACTAACATTATAGAGAGAAAAGATTTGTATTTTTGTATGTAACGACTGATGGCAAAAAACCGTCTTTACCATAAGGGCACACGAGGCTCGTGCCCAGGGCCCTCATTCTCAAGGGGCCCCGAAGTACTGACAATTTCTCTCACACATTTATTCTGAAAACATTTTCGTCAGGCACATTACACTTTTTTCACAAATCAGTAATAGCTCAAAAAGAAATAAGGGAAAAAATTACAGTTATAGAAACAAATAAGCCGAGGGATTATTCAGTCTCATCCCCGCAAGACAAAAGTACCTCAGAATATCACTAGGAAAAAGAGGTTACGTGTGATGAAATGACAAACACACATTAGATGCGGAACCATCGACTTCAAGCTACTTAATACTAATAATAATAAAGCCTGTTCCGAATAGTTGTGACTGATAAAACTAAAAAACATAAAAATTAAAAACTACACTAAATATACAAAATGTCTATGATTTCGGTGTGCCTTATGGCTAAGGCCTCCTCCAACCGTTGCCACTGCTTCCTGTCTGTCGTCACTCTTATCCAAAGAGGTCCTACGGTCAATTCAAGATCATTTTCCCATCTTCTTGTTTTGCTAACTGTCACCTCTTTGCTCCTTTAGCAGCGGAGCATATGTCTCGTCCACCTCCATTTGAGTTTGCCAATATGTGACAGTATGTCTGTTAATTTGGTTTTGCGCCTGATACTTATAATTTTGTCCATTAGTTTCAAACCCAGCATGCTCCTTTCCATGGTTCTCTGGCATCTTGCTAGTTTGTTCCTATCGTGTTTTGTCAAAGCCCAGGTTTCACATCCTTAAGTGATACAGGGTATTATGCAGGTATCACAGATCTTCTTCTTGATCTTTATGCCCAGTACCTTGTTTTTCATGACTTCTTTTAAGGCGCAATACTTTTATCATTCCGTCACAATTCTTTTATCTATTTCATTGGGCATTTGGTCAAGCTACTTACTGTGAATTAATAACTGCAAGCTTAGAGAATGTATGTGTCTCCTGACCCTGGTACTTACTGTGGTGACATTTTACCGGAAGAAATCCGTGATATTTGAATTCAAAAAGGGCCAGAGTTTTACTAAAATAAAAATAGTGACTTCTTCGAAACTTCTACAAGTTTTTTAGATTCAAATGGTAAAACGAAAACTAATACTTGAGTAAAATATTTTGTTTGTTAATTGACGAATAAAGAGTCTTTAGAAAGAAAATGGCTCTTTTATTCACCACTAAATAAATCTGTATACTGTTATTGCTGCCGTCTATTTAATACCATTACTGGTTTTGGACATAATTTAAGTTCTCCTAATGGATATAAAGATTGGAAGCATATAAGTAGGTAACTTATTGATAGAGCATAAGAGCAGATTACAGCTCAGGGAATTTATGATGAATTATGTTGCAGCAATAAAAACTACTAGACGAACAGAAAATAACTACCCGTTGGAAGAATGTGCTTAAGAGGGTACCTAGTGAAATTTTTGGCTTCAAGAGGTCTTGCTATTCGTGGTGGTAATGAGAGATTAGGATCTAATAAATAATACATGGTCCTACTTAGTAAAAAAATGTTATTATAATTCGCTTTTTTTCTGTCCAAAAGGGAAAAACGCCACCAAAGCCACCAAAATTGAGCCACCAAAATTGGAACCAGACATAAAAAAAAACTTTAAAAAATAGGGATTTAAGTAACAATTAAATTATTATCACTGATTAAATTCATAACCCAAATCACTACGTATAACGTGTAGCTTACTGTTAAAATACTTTTAAATTAACAGCAAATCGATCCACCAAAATTGAACATTTCTTGTCCCCCGTGCCACTCAAGATTATATTTACGTTTTTGGCGGGAAATCACAGCACTAATCACACACCTTTTACGCGCAACTGCCAGCGCACGACTGAGAGATGTTAAATCATAAAACGCGATTGATCGCATACGCACGTAACTTCACGTTAAATTAAGTTGAACAAGTGCCACCAAATTTTTGATAATTGCTTGGACAAAATTTGATTGAGTATCCAGTGCCTTTAAATTTAATTTTCTAATATGGTTTCATTGTTTTCAGATAATGTGTCTTATGCATATACTAACGAAATCGTTTATTTTGTATTGTATCTTAGATTGTGACTTAGGTGAGTGCAATTGTATCAAAAAATGGAGCTGGGACAAGCCACCAAACTTGAATTTTCAGGCGATTCTTTTTTTCCTGATTACTTATACACACTTATAAAAAAAACATATGTGGCCCTAATTGCACCAAGTTACGTAGTTCACTACAAAAAAAAATCAAAAGCATCCTATAATTTAACACCTCGATTCTCAACGTGGACACGTAAAATTTGCCGCAGGGATATTCACCCATATATTAACAGTTTTATTTTTCTGTAGGGCATGGTAGCAATGTACAACAGCGCCAATAAAGATGTAAAATAAAAATATGAATTCTTATTTTGCGTATTGGTACAAACCTTAGAAAATTAGTAGTTTCTATCTTCCATGGTACATACAGTAATACGTTAAAAAGGTTAACCGTTTTTTTTTTAAGTTGCAGTAGTTTGTACACCAAAATAAGAGCTTTGTTTAATCATAATAATGAGTTAGAAATCACAACAAATAAGTGAAAAATTGTCAAATAAAGTATGGTGTGTGTTTTAGATTTTGCAAAGGAATATAAAGATGATAATAAAATGTTATTAAATGTCGGCGAACCCGTATGGTTGCGATCATCTGATAGTTACACAAAAGTAATAACACCACAGAAAGCCAATCAATATCTTTTTTAATTATTATAGCA
Source organism: Meganola albula (assembly GCA_936450015.1). Classification (NCBI taxonomy): domain Eukaryota; kingdom Metazoa; phylum Arthropoda; class Insecta; order Lepidoptera; family Nolidae; genus Meganola; species Meganola albula. The sequence continues at coordinate 269,307 of OW388155.1, read as the reverse complement.
CCTATCTTATATCAAATATTCAGAAAATGTTTTGTTGGAAACGGATGCCTTTATGTGAGATCAAATTTTGTTTGCACACACTGCGTGCTCAATCGACTTCAAAGATATTATCATCTGCCGAAACAAAGACAAGCAACCGGAGTGACATTGACGTCTTGTTAATTTGATAACTGACAAGCTGAATTCTATTACAAGTGACTTAAGTGACATCTAATTGTCTGTTTAGGTTACGCGTTGCGTTAGGAAAACGTCGGTAAAATTTTTAATCAAATTTACTTTGAACAAAGCATTAGAATTAAACTAGTTATGTACCAGAACGTACTAAAACTATGTTAGTACACCGATGCCCGTTTTCATAATTAACTACGAGTATGATTCCGAGGGAATATTCATAAAGCATTTGTATGTAACTTCCGTCTGCACTAACTCGTTGAAACATCTAGAATTCTCCAGAATGTTCGTTGACACAAAGCGCTGTGTGGTATCATGTTGAATTACTTGGTAGTTTTAGTTAATTGATTAAAGGACCCTGACATCAGAAGTGGGAATGTTATTTTGATGTATATTAGATCAGGTTTTGGGTTTAATAAGATCGTTTTTAGGTTGTGTTTTAAGTTGTTGACATTCTAAACTGAAACAAATCTGGATGACATTTGAATTCAATTAAATAAAAAACAGAATAAATTGGTCCAGATTTTTATTAATCTGTCTAACTTTACAAAAGTTAAAAAAAATATATAGTACGTGTGTTTTTAGCTATAATCAGTTCATTTGTTTAAATGCTACAATGCCATACTTGTAGACAAATACACAAATACTCATGTAATACATGATGTTCACTCAAAATCGATCACTAATTTGTTTATGGATTTATAGTGACAACACTAATTCGACGTAACAACTCTGAGAAGGTGGTTTAGTGTTACAGTTGTTATATACCTATAGGCCGACCGTTTAACTCGCGTTCCGCCATTTGAGGTACAAAGTCATAACACATTATTGTAAGAACTATTTAACCACAGACAAAAGTAATGTAAGACTATTCGTCACTAATATCCATATCGCTTGAATCATCATCACTGTCTGTGCAGCTTGAGGAGTCAGAATCTTTGCGATAGGCGATACGCGAGTTAAACGGTCTATCTATAGTACTGTAGCCAGTGAAAATCGAATGTATCATTATAACGTGTAGGTGTATAATCTGAGTGACACAATAGACCCATGTATTAATCAAAGCGAGTGTGTTCTCAATAAAACAAAAATAACAGCAGGCCACCACACACCTTTAAAGAACCCGCGACCCTATTCCACGATACTAACGGTCTGGGAGCAGTCCTCGAGGGGACCGTGAGGTTCGGTCGGCGAAGTGCACCCCAGCGCTGGAACCGGGGCGTATATACACGACATACTTCTTTTTATCTTTAAAAATAATAATAATATTCTGAAATATTAACACACACAGTCATCTGATTCCATGCTAAGCAGAGCTTGTGTTATGGAAACCAGCTACTAATCGACATAGACACACTTAAAATAAATAATTACATTAAGACTAAAAACAAACAGACATACAATGTACCCGAATATGTATCTTTAAATTTCTAGGACCATCCAAATTGACATACTTACTATTCTATCTATATAAATATTTTTAAACCTCCTACACTAATTTAATTTTAAGAGACATTAATTTATCGAAATGGTCCTAAGTACATAGTAAAGATTATTATTAACATACCTAGTCATTGAATATTAAAACAAAAAAATATAAAATATATTTGCATGATAATTTTAACGCCGCCGCCACATTCCATACGGCTCACACACATGTAATGACTTATACACCTATATTTAATGTACCTACATTCTAAGCAAATAAATTGTATTCTATTCTATTCTAACGTATGTCTGGGGTGGGAACCCACCCACGACCTGTGGTTTGAAAGCAGTATCTTACCGATCATGCCACCTTAACCCGTCAGAATAAGGAAATATTACGATGCAGATTGAAGTGTAATTTTCAACTTAAATTTTGTTTATACCGAGGCTAGGTTGTATAACGGTTCCCTTAGGACGTATTCTTTGAACTGAAGCTAGTAAGAGTTGGTAAGTAACGTTGAAGAATTCTCGCCACCTGTTAGCTGCAAGTGAAAATGAATGACCTCGATATTTCAATGACTGGAGGTTTCCATTACATTCTAGAAACTGAAAAATGCACTGGCTTTTACTTTACTGGGTTTTTCTGGTTGAGTTACTCCATTAGTGAGTTATGTTCCTATGTTTGCGTTTAAAATACAGTTAGGTTGGGTGGCGTATGGGAATTAATTACGTCATTTCTTCATGTCACCTCTTTCACAAAATGTCGTCTACACTTCTTTTTAGAGTGAACCTTCTGTTACATCGTCTCAAACTTTTTCGTCTGTGTTGCATGTCACGTGACGGTTGGCCGTGGAGTAGGGATAAAGTGAAAGGCACTCGTCAGAGCAGCCAAGGCCAATAATTATATGGCGGCGCCTATAGTTCGCAGCAGCTGATGATAAAGCGATTTTTATACCCATAATGGAATATTATTCCAATTTTTTTTTTGTTAAATATCTATAATGTGAAAAAAAGTTTCACTTTTACCGTAGTTTCAAAAAACCACACAATCCTTTTTTATTTTGAATAGCTCCTCTTTTTCATCAAGTTTTTTTACCGATTTCAGAGAGGAGTAGGTATAGTATTGTCTTAGATTTACGGGAATATCTCACATTGTAATAAAACTACTTCATAACGGATTTTATAGCGGTTTATTTTAGATTCTAGATTCCGAAGTTTCAAAGTCTTTTCAGACTTCATGTTCACGTGTGGGTCTAGATGGCACTGTGTGTACGAAAATATTATACTAAACTACTAGCGGACCCCGCAGACGTGTCGTCCTGTTCGGTAAAGCAGAGCCACTTACCATATAAATTTCATAAAAATTGGTCACATCGTTTCAGAGGAGTTGTTTTTTTTTCTCTGTGTAACCTCGTACTTCAAGAAATATTCTTAAAAAAGAATAAGCGAGATCGTTTCAACTGTTCTGGAGTTTTTCGCTTAGCAATACTTTTAATATATTTTTTCTAGTTATCGGTAGGGCCTTAACCTCGGATGAAGTCGCGGGCAACAGCTGTTAAATTGTACCTATTATAATGTCCTCTATTTATTCTGGTCACGAAATTCAATTCCACAGAACTGCTAAACTACAAAGAATCCATTTTAAATTTTACTTTGAAAAGATAACATTTTGAAACTTAAACCGTGCAAGTGACATTGTATACCTACGTTTTAAAATTTCGGTTGATGTTTACCCACGAACTGTATTAATAACTCAATTTAAAATGGATTTCTTTAGTATTATTTTTAGTTGTTGTCAAGTTGAAGTCAAGTGCAAGCCTATTTCAGAATTTAAAAAAAAATCTGTTAATCATCTTTTGTTGGTGTCTGTACCTCATTCCCATATTCTAACATTCAAGATTTTTCTAAGTACTTTAATATTAAACGTATGTGTGTCACTTAGTTAAGGTTATTGGAAAGTATAAAAAGTAAAAATCCTTTTTAAAAACCACATGAAAGGTGTGTGCTGCAAGTTGCTATTAAAACGTATGTTGAAACGCATTCACGCTCACTCTTTAACACTATTTTAGTCTCCCACCGCTGGGCACGGGTCTTCTCTCTACTTTTTTACGAGTTGAGTTTAGGCCTTAATCCACACACGCTGACCAAGTGCGGGTTGGTGACAGTGTCCTCACGAAGTTTTCCTTCACCGATATCGAGCAGCGGAAATGAAACAATTCACACAAAGATGTGTAGACACGACCGGAAAACAAACCCGCGACCTTATATTTCTCAGGCTCGCGCTCTCCGAACTGCGAACGCATTCACCTGATCTGAACTCGCCTTTACTGGGAAAAATACGTTTGCTTAAGATGTTTTTCTAGCAGAAACTTACGAACTAGGTACAATTAAATAAATAGTGGTTGAACATAAAAGTGTTTAGTAGAACTATATATAGCGCGCCACAGTTTATTGTTTCGCACGAATGCAGGAATTCTATTGAAACAGAATGTACGGTCGCAATGCAATCTAATTGTGTAAGTGTTTTGTAGTAATTGTATCTGAGACACAGGAGTTGTTGTATTTTAAATCTCTGCTCACACCGTTACGGTAAAATAGTATTAAAAGTAAATTTATTACAAATCCTTCAAATTATTCATTTACAGCAAAAAAATGACAAGAAAATATGTGCACAAATATATTTTCTCTTTCATAAATATACCCATCAGTGGATAATACAAGCTGTTTTATCATATATTATGTAACGCCTAAAAGTTTTAAATAGCAACAAAATAAAGAATAGCATCAAGTGTAAGAACTAAATATCTGGATGACCGAGCTTTGCTCGGTATTTTTATTTTTAAATGACATTTTCTAAAAATGATTCCTAACCAGATCGATTTATCGCCCCCGAAACCCCCTATATACTAAATTTTATGAAAATCTTTGGAGCCGATTCCGAGATTCCAATTATATATAGTATATTCCAATTATATATAGTATAGTTAGTGAAATTTATTATTAAAAATAATAAATTTCACTAACTCAGCACACTTCAATCCGTCTACAACTGCTACATTCATACCCTACACTGTTGCTACGCTAGCGCCATTCTGGAAGCTTTTTAAACTGTTACTTAAAGCTTACAGCTGGACACTTTTTCAACTTGTCCCCCATATAAAGATAGTCTTCCTCACCTCTACCTTCCTTAATATCAACGCACAGCCCAAACCGCTGGGTCTAAAGACTCCTAATTTGGCACATAGGTTCCGTATGAACTCTAGAAGGGATTTTTTAAACTTAACTCCTCATGACAAAATGGAATCACGCAGGCGTAGGCTAGTGAATAATATTTTGCTATTTTGCTTACCACTCCACTATTCTGAAACAAATAACTTCAACCCGCTATAGTGTCCCACCGCTGGGTTTCAGAGGTTGAGAGAGTTTAGGCCTTAACACACTGGCCAAGTGCAGGTTGGGGGATATCACGTCCCCAAATGATCTTTTCCCTTATGATTTTTTCCTTCACCGATATTGAGCAGAGATAAAATAATTCACACAAAAATGTGTGGGCACAACTGGGGATCGAACACACGACTTTATATTTCAAAGGCGAAGCTGATATTGCTGCGCACCACTGCTCCACTGTGTGGAGTAAGTAAGGAACTAAATCTGTTCTAATGTCAAGCAAAATGGCCATTCATTACTTTCGCACTGAAGCGTGGTAACTGCTACAAATTCTATTTAATTCAAGACATTTAGTGCACAGGTACCAAGATTGTTCCAAGCTATTAAACTGACAAATAGCTATGTTTTTAGGTTTCAGCTAACGTGGTTTATTTGGTGAAATGCCTAAGTGATTTACCTAGTCTAATGCATCTACATTGGCGAATTGGTACCTGTTTCAAGTACGCTTGGTAAACAGTGTTAAGCGTAACGTGTTTTTTCGCAGTTGGTATTGAAATGTAAAGGTAAATACGTTATGTATATCAGGACGAATTTGTGTAGTGTGGATCGACATACGAGTCTCGGAAAACTACACTAGCTCTCAATGGAAAGAATCTACACTGCGGAAAGCTACTATCGAGGACAGTGATCATCAAAAATTGACGAAGACGCTTCACTTGCGCTCGGCTCCTAAGCGTAGACATACCTTTAGAACCGTCATGCCCAGGAGCGCGTTTCCTTTTGAAGAAGTTGTCACTGAACGTTGATTTTTACATGCTATTTGTGTAAACTATATCATCGCATTATATCGTCGTTTCTTGCTTACTCGTTAGGAAATTCTTCCACTCAAGTAAATCTCGACATAGATTACACGATGTTTACGCACAATTAAACGATGTGTGTTAATGTCCCACTATATTATTATTATTATTATTATTATTATTATTAATTGAAAAAAATGTATTGGAATCAGGCCTGTTTCTTTGTTACCTATTTGCGTCAGTGCCGAATTGGTAAATCATTTGCGCGAGTTAGGTACCAATGTATTGAGGCTTTTTGTGGACACGGTTTAGGTAATAGAATAGAATAGAATTTTATTTTTAACTAGCGGCCCGCCCCAGCTTCGCCCGGGTAGCTTCAGCCCACTCAACAATTTACAAAAAAAATGTGATATAAATAAAGAACTGCTCAACCGATTTCGTGCAAACTTCACATAAACCATCTACTAAATAGTCCGAACAATGCCTAAACATTTGATTTGAATAGGTAAGCCCGTTTTTGAGTAACAAAATTACAACGAAAACTGGCATTGATTTTTATATTTAAAGATAATATAACGGAAAGGCAACATAACTGAGCTAAAAAATACATATCTTAGAGAAAGTGATTGTACATGAAAAGGCTGTCATGAAAAATAAAAAGATGAAAGTTGTTTCGTTCGACATAGTGCACCAGTAGTACGCTGATGGTAAGACTAAGTGTTGGTTAATGACCACCTACCATACAAAGCCGCACCGCCGTGCCGAGAGTCCTTGTCGTGTACCGGTGCGATGTCTGGTGCCACAATTTGAGACGGTGGGTCAGAATTTTTGCTCCTATACAGTTTCCAACTATATGGCGCCTCACTTCACTGCCACTCACCAAAAATTTTTTGTAATCACGGGTAAATCAGTATATTAGTCAGGCGTGTTTTATCGTAGACCAAATCATTGCTTCACATTAGGCAAGTTTGTAGACAAGCGCAAGCTTATTACAGAATTTATCTGTCTGTCGGTCACCTTTTTTTATATTTTGATAATTGCTGCAGAACCGACAACTGTAGAAGTAAAGTAGTTCTGTAGAAACCAAGAATCGCCTTCATCCGTGGGTGTTAACCTTTAATTGAATCCCCACACGTGGTCCCCGGGTGGTGCAAATCAGGTGACAAATACGACAATATTCACGATTAATTAAAAAGAAAACTTATAGAAAAATCATCCCAATTGCAAATTAAAAGAAACATCATGATTGTTAAATTAATTCCTTTCAGCTTCAGGAATGAATACCTATCTGTTTGAACGGATTACGAGATCCCAAGCGGATCATTAATTACATCCTTTCAGGAAAATATTGATTCATCTAATTGTAAATAGAATTATCTTTTAGTTAGCATTTTCTTGAATTTAGGCGAATATCACACATTCTTGGGGACTGAGTCACCTTCGTCCGTGGGAATGCACCATTTATCTGAATCCCCACACGTGGTGCCCGGGTGGTGCAAATCAGGTGACAATCAACTGATAATTATGTTTACTGGTAATTAAATGGTGGTAGGCTTCTGCCGTGGTTAGTGACGTCCCATCAGAGAAAGCCGCACCGCCAAGCGGCCTTGCCGTGTTCCGGTGCGATGTTTGGTGACACCATGCAGAGAAGGTAGGTTAAGGTATAATTATGAGATAATTATTTAAATTTTAAATACCGAACAGAAACTAAATAATGTAACATTAAATTATAATAATAATAAATAGAAACATAACAGCTAGTTTCCAGTTGCTGTACCTATAGTTGCTATACAAAGCGTCTTAGTTCTACAAAATTTAATTAAAGAAAATTTATTTTATACAAGTGTTAAATCCCTAATCCTAACTAAGTTCTAGTATAACTTAGCATTAGCAGTTCAGCGTCGCGTCGCTGATACAAACTCATCTCTCAAACTTTACCAACTTTAATTGAATTCATTCAAACTCGATCCATTTGGAGATAGCATAACTCGTCTTTATATTTTCTAACGATAACCATTTGTCTTGGTAATGGACTGGTAACCATTACAAAATATAGCATCTTTTGATTTTACAATTAAATTGGTTATTATAACTTTAAAAGTGTAGACACGGCAACACTTCAAGCTACACATTTCCAGTATAAGCTGACCTCGCATTATACGGAATATTATAAAATCTACGTTATGTAAGAAAGCGTATTATAAAATTTCAAACTAGCGCATAAAAACGCTTGGAATTAAGTCGCTCTAATTCAACACAATAAACCAACAAAATGTAATAGATATAAGTACTTCGTTTCAAAAAGAAAAAAAAGCCTATTGAGTTTTTGTCAGTGTTTCTCAGTAGTTGCCAGTCATTCACTGCACGGTAGGAAAAGAAATTGGACTATTTTTATGTAGACTCGCGTCTCAAAAAAATAAAGCATATTTTCATTTCATTTCATAGGATTAAATGAATGAATGATTGAATGATTGAATGAAAATGAATGAATGAAAATATGCTTTATTTTTTTGAGACGCGAGTCTACATAAAAAAACTCGGTAGGCGATTATTCGTTTTTTAAATGAAGTACTTATATCTATTACATTTTGTTTGTTTATTGTGTTGTATTAGAGCGACTTAATTCCAAGCGTTTTATCGGTTACATAGTCTGAAATTTTATAATACACTTTCTTAAATAACGTAGATTTTATAATTATTTAAAATTTATTATTAGTCGTTTTCCTAATATCTGTTATTTGCCCCATAATTTAGAGTTATAATCATCATCATCATCATCATCAGCCTATCCTAGTCCACTGCTGGACATAGGCCTCTCCTAAAGCACGCCACTGAGCACGATCCGCGGCTCCTCTCATCCAGCTCTTACCAGCCACCTTGCAAAGATTGTCACTCCACCTAGTCTGAGGGCGTCCTACGCTACGTTTGCCAATACGTGGTCTCCACTCAAGAAACCGACAGCCGTTGGGGTAAGCGAGTTATAATATTAAAGCAAAAATTAATAAAAAAAAAATAAAAAAAAGAAGTTACGTACTATGAACAAGAACAAATACATCGTTATACAAGATCTTAACTGAATTAAATCTAATGTGATTAAGATAGGAGGTTCATTTTACATTTAGCGCCAAACTTGGTAAACAATATTAATTTGTAATTACACATTATACAACAAGTTATAACACCATAACCTAACTTTGCCTTTGAAACACGAAGTTACTTGTATTACTGAAAACTTGTATGTATGAGTGAACTAAGTACTGACTTAGAAATAATATTTAATTACCAAGATTCTCTAAAAGGGCTCAAGTATATTCAGTTACGAAAGTTAACAGTTTCAATATTATTAAACACTAGCTTCCGCCCACGGCTTCACGTGGTGCTTATTGAGATAAAAAGTAGCCTATGTGTTAATACGAAACATAATCTATCTCTGTGCTAAATTTCATCCGATTCCGTCCATTAGTTTTTGTGTGAAAGAGTAACAAACATTCATACATTCTTGCAAACTTCACTGCTATCTACTTAAGACAAGATTTTCTCTTCTCGTCACGACGTATTTATGAAATCTTTAAATTTTAAGAATTTTCGTAATATTGAGTCCGTTATTTAAATTTTATAGCTTACTGTACTTTGTGCTAGAAGTTACAAAAGTACCTATAATTTTGTTGAAACTATTTATTAAACAACTTGACCGTCACTGGAAGCTTTATATTGAGAGGGCATATCCGTTTCCGGTCGATTTCTACCAGTTTTCGTCCTTTTATTGTCTGTGTGTTCCGGTCCAGTGGCGCCACCTGGCGGCCAGTAGCTCAGTTTTGGTTCAAAACGACGTGGCTCATTTTCTTCATTGGCGTTAAGTTTTCCGTCGAAGCAACACGTGTTGGCAGCAGCTCTGCCCTGCAACCGTTGCTTTTTACCAGTATTTGAATATATTTTTAGTGCAGTTAAATAGATTTAGATTTAACAACGGCAAATTGGTGGATATATTTTGAGGTTATTTTAGAGAGAAAAAACTGTAAGTATATCCTTACAAATATTTTAAAAGTAATAGTGATTTAAACCCTACTGCTAAAATATCACCGTCCTACCAACTTATTATTAAAAAGTAGCTGTTTCTAAAACCCAATCCGTGCCGTTTAAAATATAACGGTAATAATCTATTTAGGACTTTTTTAACTAAATTTAAATTACAGAGCTATGAATAACCGTGAAACTACTCCTATGGCTGAGCCACTGGCCGGACCAAGTGGCGAGGCACGAAAACGTAAGCGAAGTAAGAGCAGCAGTAGTAGCAGCAGCAGCTCGACAAGTGGTACTTCGAGTTCCTCTTCTTCAGGCAGCAAGCGGAAGCGCTCCCGTCGCCACAGGCATAAGACAAGTAAGCGATCTTGGCGACGTTCGAGCCGTAAGATGAACCAACTTTTAAATGAAATTGGTGAGTTACGCAAACATATTGCTATTAATGATGCTACGTGTCCTGATAATGTATCTGTTTGTTCCGGAATTAGTGGAAATCTATACACTAGTAATAACGTAACGGACGAAGTATGTTCTATACCGGTTTTTGACGGCCAAAACTCCTGTTTAGATTTTACGTTTGAAATCGAAACTAAAACAAAGGAACCAACCGTTCCCAAGACTCCTGACAATTATTTAAGTATGTTAAATAGTGCTCAACGTTTCGGTAGTACTTCCTGGTCAGACATCAGATACGCTGATACCCAAAAGTCTTATAGCCATAAACCGGGTTTCATAGACTTGGAAACTAACGAAGAGGTTAAGGCTTACGATACTTTGCGTCACTTAGCTCACGCTGACAAATCATATGCTGCTATAACTTATTGCATACTTAAACAAAAGGAAACATTACAACTAGCTATTCGTAACCTTCTGTCCTGGGCTACAGAGACTAATGTCACTATTGACAATCTGTCAGCCAAGATCGATCAGTTATTTGTTAAAGGTGATTTCAGCAAAATATCATCGGATCTTGTGCAATTAGTTTGTGGGCATCGTGCCGAAATAATAGAAATGCGCCGTGAATCTATTACCAGCCAAGTTAAGGATCCCTTGCTAAAAGCGAGCCTAAATCGTATCCCTCCTTCTGTGACTTATTTATTTGATGCTGAAACCTTTACATCGGTTCTTGAAAAAGCTGGAGGTGTTCGAAAAGCGTTCTGCAAAATCTGAAGGCAAATCTCAAGGTTCCTTCCGCCGCCCCTCGCGGGGGCAAGGCGTAAGAAAATCATCTGTTCCATCGCGTGGAACAAAACATGATTTTCACGACTCAGGTATATCAGCTCATGCGCATGCTTGCTGTCACAACCATAATAACCCACTCTCGCGGGGTGGATATGGTTTTAATGATAGAACGATTAGGGACCAATTTTCCAGCGAGTGCCACCCTAGCACTAGCAATAGAGGTACATTTCGCAACCGTGGCTCGCGGCCCGAACGCGGTACTAATCGAGGACGAACCAATGTCTCCAGAGGCTCAAAATATAACCAAAAAGTATATAAACAATGACTCGACCATAAAGGAATTTCGCGCGGGACAGTTAGCACACCACCACTTACAATGGAAGTCTCTAGGTGCTCCAAACTTGATTCTAAAATTAATCAAAGGCTATCGCATACCATTTCTTCGAAAGCCTCCGTTAGCTTATCCAAAAGTAGCCAGTTGTCTTTACCAAACACCTGTTACCAAAGCGATGTCCGATATTGTACAAAAGATGAAAAATCAAGGCATTCTGAAAACTGTTCAGCCATCACCAAGTTTTGTTTCCCCCCTATTCTTAGCACCAAAGCAAAACGGATCGGTCAGACCTATATTCAATCTGAAAGCACTGAACGAGTTTGTAATGGCAAAACCTTTTCACCTTATAAATATGTACCGTATTCCGGACTTTCTACAACCCCGAGACTGGATGTGCAAAATAGATCTGTCCCAAGCGTATTTCCATCTCAAAGTCGCAAAAGTACACAGGCGCTTCCTACGCATTGTATACAATCAGGAATTGCTGGAAATGACCTGTCTTCCATTCGGCTTAAGCTCTGCACCCAAAATTTTCTCAACGTTGACAAACTGGGTCGCCCAAACGTTAAGAGAAAGATGGGGTATAAGAGTTGTTGTGTACCTCGACGATTTTTTGATTGTCCATCAAAATCAACATACATTGTCCCATCATGTCGACCTTACGGTACAAACACTGCAAATGCTAGGTTGGATGATAAATTTCGAAAAATCCATTTTAGTACCCCAAAAATGCATAAATTATTTAGGAATATTATGGAAACCCTGGAACAATTTAAAAAGCTTACCCACAGAAAAGACTCTTATGATTATCAAAAAAGTAAATTACATTCTCACTCAACATAAAATAACCCTAAAAGAATTGCAAAGCCTAGTAGGACACCTAAACTTTGCCAGTTTTGTGGTACCACGAGGTCGACTCTACCACAGACAGATGTTGAATTTCATGAGGTCATTACTGAAAAGGTCTCAAAAGACTCACGTCATACCACAGAATGTAATAATAGAGCTGCAGTGGTGGTCCCAGAACTGCCATCTATCGACCGCTCTACATTACCCTCCTCCGGTACATTTTCTATCAACGGACGCCTCCGACCTGGCATGGGCAGGACAGCTGGACAATGTGGCTCTATCCGGCACCTGGACACAAGAAGAAAAAGCGCTCCACTGCAATCACAAAGAGATGTTAGCAATATTACATGTTCTTCAAAGTCACGGTCGCTTCCTACGTCAGAGTTCGATCCTGATACAAAGCGACAACCAAACTGCGGTAGCCTATCTGAAAAACGAGGGGGGCACGAGGTCAATGTCTCTGATGGAAATAACTTACCAAATTTTGTTAATGCTAGATCATTTTCAAATACATTGCAAGTTTTACTACCTTCCGGGCAAATTCAACAACCATGCCGATCACCTGTCGCGTCACCGTCGGCCCCCCGAGTGGCATCTGCTTCCGAAAGGGGCGGAGAAGGCTTTTGCAAAGTGGGGCACACCGATGATCGACCTATTTGCCTCAAAGACTGCCCATGTGGTACACAACTATGTATCCCGGGACCTAAAAGACTCTCGTGCTCTATTTCACGACGCTTTCAGCGTTCCCTGGAATTACCCCCTAGCATGGATATTCCCTCCACCATTTTTAATCCCGAAAGTACTGTCACACCTGAATCAATCGACAGGAATATATCTCCTAGTAGTACCTCGATGGCAGATGGTTTTCTGGCGTGCAGACCTCAAAGCGCGAGCGCTAGCACCTCCCATAATTCTGAACCATCTACGAGACTGCCTAGTGGACACTTCAACAGGATTGCCACCGCCTCAGATCGAGAATATAGTACTAGAAATTTGGAAATGTGGGGGTGGTCCGAAGCAGTGACCGCATGGAATGCAGACCAAATTTTGTTACTTAGAAATTCTTGGCGAACCTCTACTTTAAAAACCTACAAAGTAGCTTGGAAAAGGTGGATATCGTGGTGTTTCAGTAACAAAATTAATAGTGTAAACCCTACGGGCGCACAGTTAGCACAATTTTTAGCCGATTTGTATTTGGTAAACAAACTGTCTTACAATACTATACTTTTGCATAAATCGGTTGTTTCAACATTATGTAAAGAGAATAGCGATATTAGTTCAAATACACTCGTTAAACATATTATGAAATCCATTGCACTCAAAACCCCAAAAGGTGCTAAACTTCCTATTTGGGATATTGATAAACTCACGTCATTTCTGTCGACTTACACGATAGATTTAAATAATACCTTTCAAGTATCACGACACACTGCAATCTTACTGCTACTCTGTTCAGGTAGACGTGTGCATGATTTAACCTTGCTTAAGATAGACCCTGGTCATTGTATAAAATCAAATAGTGAATGTGTGTTCTGGCCCGAATTTGGATCAAAAACAGACAGTAGTAACTATAGGCAATCCGGTTGGAAATTGCTTTCTAATCCCAATAATTGTAACTTAAACCCCTTATTCTGGATTGATAAGACCATTACGTTAATGAATGAAAGACGTTTAACATCGAAGTGCTCTAATCTATTCATTACGGTTAGAGGTACCGCTAAATCCGCCTCAAGGACGGTAATAGCTGGTTGGATAAAAACTTTATTCAATGAAGCTGGCATTTCCGCTAGTCCTGGAAGTGTTCGCTCGGCAGTAGCTTCCAAAGGTTGGTTGGAAAATCACTCTATTGACGATATTTTGTCTCGCGGAAACTGGCGGTCAGAAAATACGTTTCAAAAATATTATAGGCGTGAAGTGATTCAAAATAATAATTCAGATAATGTATTACATTTATTTCATCCAGTACGCTAAAATGAATTAGAATATAATATTTTGTATTATTTTGTATGATTTTCTTTGATGTATGAAGATTAAGCAATTATAAAACAGTGTAAACATTTTATTTTTATTTATAAATAAACATTTTTCTTATACTATGTTGTGTTTACCTAACATTAGGGTATTTTTTTTTTTTTTTTAAATATAGCATATTATATCACATTGGCGTTAAATCGATCTACACAGTGGCGTCACCAGGCGATAACAAACAGGTCTCAATATAAAGCTTCCAGTGACGGTCAAGTTGTTTAATAGCAGCGTTTTACCTGAAATAAAACGCATATTAAACTACTTACCTCACTGGAAGCTTTTACTTTATTTCTGCCTGGTGATATTGAGCCAATGAAGAAAATGAGCCACGTCGTTTTGAACCAAAACTGAGCTACTGGCCGCCAGGTGGCGCCACTGGACCGGAACACACAGACAATAAAAGGACGAAAACTGGTAGAAATCGACCGGAAACGGATATGCCCTCTCAATATAAAGCTTCCAGTGAGGTAAGTAGTTTAATATGCGTTTTATTTCAGGTAAAACGCTGCTATTGCTACGGAAGAAAGCAAAGGCTATCCAATGTCTTATAAAGTTCAATATTTAGCGAAAATTCAAATTAATTTTGGTAATAATATTGAATTTTATTGTACAGTCATTTCCAAAAGTTTATGAAAAAATTTAATATTACAAATATCAAAATCGCAATATCAGAAAAAAATCTTGTCATTAAATGTTCACAATGAACTGTTACACAACAAACCAGCCGGCGACCGGTAACTTTAAATGATTATTTAACACCAAGTTAATAATTTATGTAATCCTGTATTTTTCCTTCATTTGCACTCCAAGGAAATTGTGTGCTTGGGCTCCATTCATCTTAATTTATCCGAAAATAGTATCAAATAACACCACATTCGCCCACGTTTGTCTGGTAAAGAAATGGTATTTGAACACGTCCAAGTGACATTGATGTATTGAGCATCTATAAATGAAAACAAATATCAGCTGCAGAAAAACCCATAGACTTAAGATGTTATAAGCTTTCGCCCCACATAATCTATCTCTGTGCAAAATTTCTTTGGATTCCGTCGAGTAGTTTTTGCGTGATTAAGTCTCAAACTTTTACATTAAAATTTCCAATCCTTAATAGATATACTCTCTTTTTTGAATTTATCTAAGACTATACCTATAACAGTGCATTCCTTTTTAAATCGCACCAGAAGTCCCTATGATTAGCGCGTTTAACCAAACCAATTTATAAGCTTTATAATACTTTTAGCAATCAGAAGGGAAATTTATTAAAAAATAATAAGACATCAATCAAAATTGCAGTTAATTATAGTTTACACAGAATACTTATTCTTGGGTATTACAACACAAGTTACGTTAGCTCAGCTTAACGGTATCATATCGAATAGGGCTTCAGATTTTTTTTTTCGGGTGACCTGGCCCAATCATTCGGAATGGCCTCTATTGGTTCACCGGACTTTTTCGGTGAGCCGTCCGAGGATCTGATGACCTCGCTTTTATATATTCTGCTCGTTCATTCTGGTATTCTTCTTCAATCAAATCAAATCAGGTCAGACCGGCAACCTCTAACAAAACATATTAGAGCGTATATAGTAAGTACGAGTTTACCTAGTATGAGTAGCGGTGGCACAGCGTTATTGGCCTCGGCTTAGAAATTTAGGGTCGCGCTTATCCTGGTCGTGGCGCGTCAATTGCCCGAAAAGTACAAATATTAACGCTCGTAAACTACGCAAATAAAAATCAAAAATAATATTTTTTTTGCATATTTTTTTATGCTCGAACCAATAGGGAAGTTGTGGGTAAGCGAAAAACTAATATAAAACAAAACAAATCTCCGTCACTTGCGTGCTTTTGAATTAAAATCAGGATATTTTTATTTATTTAAATGCGATGTAGCAACAATTGTAGTATACACAGATACACGCATCATAATAAAAACAATTTTTGTCGGAGGTTGAAAAGCAAGAACTTTGGAAAAGTTTGTATGCAAAGCCATCTAGTGGAATTTTCCGACACCTTTTAGTTAATGAAACTCCAACCCTTATTTAGAGGTAAGAGCTACTTTCATTCTTGTTCTGCAAAAAGTTGTCATTTAAATTTAGTTCTGAATTTGATATATAGATGACACTATACTTTTCAAGGCTTAAAACTAACCTAAAAATATGGAAAAAATCATACGAATCCTTCCAACTAGTAAAGATTAACTAGTAAAGTTTTGTGTGATAAAGTACTAGCTTCCTCCGGCTTCTCTCGCGTCGTATTTATTGGGATAAAAAGTAGCCTATCGTTCAAATTTCATGCCATTCCGTCGAGTAGTTTTTGTGTGAAAGAGTTACAAACATCTTTACATTCTTACAAACTTTTATAATATTAGTCGGGTTGAATTATTGACTAGCCTTTGAGCGTAATGGTTAGTGACCCTGACTTCTAAGACGGAGTTCATGAATTAGATTCCCACCTATGACACATCTTACTGTAATGAGAATGATTGTTTCTTCTGTGTGTAGGTGTAATTTATCTATTACTAGCTGATCCGGCAGACTTTGTACTGCCTCAATCGTTATATAAA
Organism: Meganola albula; assembly: GCA_936450015.1. NCBI lineage: Eukaryota > Metazoa > Arthropoda > Insecta > Lepidoptera > Nolidae > Meganola > Meganola albula. The sequence continues at coordinate 252,548 of OW388155.1, read as the reverse complement.
AGACCTAAACTTTTGTATACAACATATTTTTTTCTCACCTTTTAAACCTTCCCTAGACCTCCACGAACATTTCAAGACCAAGATAAGATAAATCCGTTCAGCCGTTCTCGAGTTTTAGCGAGACTAATGAACAGCATTTGATTGTTATTTAAATAGATAATAATAATAATAATATTTTCACACATACTCACAGCGCCATCTAGTCCCAAATTAAACTATTATATTTGCTTGTGTTATGTGTACTAGGAACGGATATAATAATACTTTTACTTTTTTATATAATTATATATATATTATTATGGACCTAAATGTATTTAAGAAAAAAGTACTTATTTTAAGTAGGACGAGTTCTAGTACCCATAACACAAGCAAATATAATTCCTTAATTTGGGACTAGATGGCGTTGTGTGTATGTGTGAAAATATTATTATTATTCTAGCCTCTGTGTACCAAACCGATAGTACTAAGAAAAATGTAGTCACAATGGTAGAAAAGAATATGTGAAGAGGATGTATGAATTTATCTATATTACTCAGACATATAGTAATCTGAAGAGTTGGTTCGGTTGAATGCGCTTATCTCAGGGACTATAAGTCCGATTTAAAAAATCTTGTATTGTTAGATAGTACATTTGTTGAGGAATGTTATAGACTATTTTTATTCCAGTGCTGGACACGTTCGCGCGTTAAAACTTGTGATAGATAATTGACGAAAGGACGTTGTTTATGGACTTACACTAGAAGGACTTTCTCACATGGGTGATGTCCTTCAAAAGGGACAGATGCGTACCATTGACAACCACAATCATGTATGATCATATGAACAATAATGAATCCAAAGAATTATGTTTAAATAGTAGCACGTTGCGCGTTATAGGTAGTTCTTGGGATATATAGAAAGAAAGAAAAACATTTAGTTATTTCTTTTATTTTTTTTTCTTTTCTTTCTCATTTATTCATTTGATGTTTTTTCAAAAAATATTTTCATTTATTCAAATAGGGGTAATGTTATGTATCACCTAACCGTTTTAATGGTTACGGCCTCCTAAGTTCCAACGCAGGAGATATTATAGTGCATAAATAAGTGTGTGCAAAAATAAGTGTGGCGTCACACTGGAAATATGGACATTGCTGAAAATCAGTGTTGTCGGTCGCCTCTAGTAGGTACTCACAGCGTTTACTGAGCAATGTCCATGTTTGACACTGGTGGGTCACACTTACTCTTTGTTTTTTATTTTATTTTTCCATTTGTATTTTTGAAGTGAAAACTTCTTTAGCGGCGTTGAGCACTTTTTCTGTAATGGGTATAAAATCTTAAACTCGCGTCAGGACACGTGACCTGATCGAAAAAGCGTAAGACGGATGACGTAATATAAATTGTCATGTTTGTGTACGATAGCGCAATAAATGAATATTGTATTCTACCACATAAATGATAGTACTTTTATACTGATAAAGCAATTGGTGCAAAATTATTCTCTAACCATTCCAAAATATCAAACATGCTCAACGTTAATAATCAAGTTTTCACTTCTGCCGGCACTCCCGGAGTACAACCCGTCGTTTTTTTCTCTGTTTACGTGTTATCGTTTGATTTTGTATGTCCTGTCTTTGTCAAATAAATGTTTTCTTTCTTTCTTTTTTCTTTCAAAAACCAAAGTATTTTTTATTTTGTTTATAATCTAAATCCAGTGAAACGGATCTACCGCCACGACCGGTGAAAAAACAGGTGCAGGACTAACGGTTTTACGTTCTCTCTCTATGTATAACACTAAATGAATATTACTTATTTGTCACATGTGATAATAACCGCATATGACATTTTATTATAACCGATATATTGGTCGACCGGAAAGCGGTGGGCACACAAAATGTAGGCTACAGAGAATGTCATTATCCAGCTCACTGATTCATAATAACAAAATACCATTTGATAGTTCATTGACAAATATTTTTTGTTATTTACCTCATGTGGGCACAAGGTAATTATCTCTTCTTCTTCTTTTAATTATGGCCTCTGCAGAAATCATTCCGCAATTTTGCCAATGTCAAGTTTAAATAAGTATGTATTGCTTTTAAAAGATTAGTAGTAAATAAACTGAAACTCTCTTTTTTTGACGTGACAACGTCTTATAAATTGGTTTGCCGGGTGACACTTCAAGAAACTGCGTTACGCTCCGCTCACGTTATGCGCTCACAATGAGAGCGAGTGAGAGGCACGCGTCCCTTCCACTCGGGCATGGTTAGCCCGCCTGAGCGAGAGAGACAGACATAAAAAGTGAAAGGCACGCGTCCCTTCCACTCGAGCACAGTTAGCCCGCCTAAGGGCGAGATTCTTTGTATAAATTAATGTTTTAAATATAATTCTTTGTATAAATAAATGTTTTAAATTGTTACTATTATTTCATCCTTCTTCCTACTATACGAATGAATATTCACATTAAAATTATTTTACCACTCAAAGTCGTTGTCACGTAAAACTTTCACCCGTATACCGACTTTACAGGCAACCAATTTTTTTTCTTTTTTTCTTTTCCCAAATTATCTTTTTTTATTCTTCGATAGGCTGGCGCTTGACTACCACTTGCCTGATGTTAAGCAATAATGTAGTCTACGATGGAACGCGCCAGCTCAGTATACCGATTTACTCGTGATTACGAATGATATTATCGGTGAGAAGGTGGGCGTAGAATGAGACTCCATTTGGTTAGAAACCTTAAAGGAGCAACAATTCCGACCCACCCTCTCTGCATGGTATCACCAGACATCGCACCGGAACACGGCAAGGCCGCTTGGCGGTGCGGTTTTGTCTGATGGGTGGTCAGTAACCACGGCCGAAGCCTACCACCAGTTGATTGTTACCTGATTTGCATCACCCGGGGACCACATGTGGGGTTTAAATTAAAGGTGTACACCCACGGATGAAGGTGACTCAGCCCCCAAAAATATCTCTTTAAGCCCAGGTTTTTGTATTATCAAAGCTGCAGTCCGGCTACGACACTCTCTTCACAGACTCCTAAGAGACCCAATTTCGTTTGAAAATGTAGTTGACTACCTGAAGCAGGAGATATTACTTACCTATAGTGCATAAGTGTGTGGAACACAGGTGCAAAGAAGTCACTTCACTCTCAAAGACCGGTGAAACCTCAGACGACCTAAGCCCTAGACGATTGACTGCTTTGTGGTTGAGACGGACTGACGGTGACGCTATAAGGGGGCATCCATTAATTACGTGAGGCATTTTTGAGAATTAGTGTCCCACTGCTAGGCACGGATCTTCTCTCAACTATCTTACGAGTTGAGAGAGTTTAGGCCTTAATCCACACACAGCGGCCAAGTGTGGGTTGGTGGATGTCACATGTCTTAGAAAGATTAGTTCTTAGACGTGCCGGTCTTCTCATGATGTTTTCCTTCACCGATATTGATCAGCGGCGATGTAACAATCCACACAAAGATGTGTAGGCGCGGCCGGGAATGGAACCCACGACCTTATATTTCTAAGGAGAGGCCCGCTGCGCCTCCGCTGCTCTTTTTAAACTACGCGTGTCACTTATTTGTTTTTAAACTATCTTAAGCCCGCAGCTTTGTCCGCGTGGTATTGGGATAAAAAGTAGCCTATTTGTTATTCCGAAGTATAATCTATCTCTTTGCTAAATTTTATCCAAATCTGTCCAGTAGTTTTGCTTGAAAGAGTAACAAACATCAACGCCTACACACATACACATCCATACAAATTTTCAAATTTATAATATAAGCAAGAGCAGCGGTGGCGCAGAGGCGAGGGCCTTGTGGCCTCGCCTTAGAAAAATAAGGTCGCGGGTTCGAATCCCAGTCGTGCCCACACATCTTTGTGTGAAATGTTTCATCTCCACTGCTCGATATCGGTGAAGGAAAACATCGTGAGGAAACTAGCATGTCTGAGAACTAACCATTCGAGGACATGTGACATCCACCAACTCGCACTTGGCCAGCGTAAGTGGATTAAGGCCTAAACTCTCTCAACTCATAAGATAGTTCAGAGAAGACCCGTGCCCAGCAGTGGGACACTAAAAGGGTTGAAGTGAATATTAGCAAGAAAGAAGTATCCTCTTTAAATTTCCATTTCATAAAATATATTTACTAATTATTATTAATATTAATTTATTACTTATATTTTTTACTTATTAATTTATATTATACTAGCAAACCCGGCGAACTCCGTTTCGCCACCAGATGGCTACGTTTTATGTAACATTTTCCCGCTTTTCTGTTGAAATTTTTCCTTGCTATAAACCTCACGGAGCCCGAGACCTTTCCAACGAATGCAAAACCGTGGAGTTATAGCGTCAGGAAGGAAAACCCGACTTATTTTTATATAGTAGATTGCAAATATTTTCCATAATTACCATGATTGTTCTTTACAGACGTACAAATAAGACGCAATTTCATTATAATCCAAAAATTCAGCTCTTTGATGGGATCATAAAGTTTTATAATTAACAAGCACAAACAAGAATTTGTGAAGCGATGCTCTTACGGAGTTATAATATTAATTTCCCAAATAATTTTGCATTAATCACTTAGGTTCGTATTATTTAATTTACTTTGTCGGAATTGCAACGAAGCCGTCGGTCCTGCACCTGATTTTTCACCAGTATTATCAGTTAATCCATCTCCTGGTGAAGAGAATAGAGAGTGCACTAATTAATGTTTGTTTCTTCTCTTGCGTACTTAGCTAGTCAGCTTAGACTGACTGTTATAGACGGAAAAACGGCTAGGAGAAGCTATTATTATATACTAGCGGACCCCGTAGACGGACGAAAATAGACCGATTCTCAGACTCATTCTACCAAATATAGTTATAAGATTTCATAAAAATCGTTCAATGCGTTTCGGAGGAGTTTTATTTTATTTTTCTAAAAAAATAATTAGTGAAATCGGATCAGTTTCAGCCGTTCTAGAGTTTTGCGCTTAGGACCTTAATTAGTAATTCATTTTTTGACGGGCATTTCATTTAATTTTTTGATTCATTGACGGGCCGGGGTGGCTTGGTCGGTAAGATGCTTGCCTTTCACGCTGCAGTTTGTGGGTTCCATTTCCACGCAAGTCAGACATTTATGTGATGAGCACGTCTGTTGTAACGGGTGTAATGATCTGTGTTAAAGTAAATATTTACAAAAGAAATGTATTATTTATAGTATATACCAGTCATCTGGTTTCCATAGTACAAGCTCTGCTTAGTTGGGATCAGATGACCGTGTGTGTTAATGTCCCACTAGATTAATATATTATTTTTTATTAGGATTTTAATCGCTTCCCGTCCTATAGTTTTTCTTTTTGACAAAAACTGTGTTCTCATCCTTATAAAAGAAAGGATTACTCATTTCAGTGCAGTTATTTGGAAGTTAACAGCGTTATTATATTATATTTCAGTAATTCATTTTCATTTAACTAAGCAAAACTGTAAGACAAAACTAGTATAAGTATCAAAAATAATATCAAAGGTTACGACCTTATTTATAGATACTTAAGTTACCCATTTTCCCAATTACAATGTGTCAATACCAGGTACGTTTGTCAATGTCAAATACATTGCGAAGACTTTCGATTTGTTTACTGTGTTGTGTACAAATATTTTTTGTATATTATCAAGATCTTGGCTTGTAGATGGCAGACAATCTACCATTGATACCTGAAAAGGGGTTTGTATTGTAATAAATATTTAGAATAAAACCATTTCCAGCTAATATAATTTAAATCTAAATATATAAAAGAAGAAACTGACTGACTGACATATCAACGCAGAGCCCAAACTGCTGGGTGTGGAGACTCCAAATTTGGCACATAGGTTCCTTATGGAGTGTAGGGGTGCACTAAGAAAGGATTTTTCAAAACTCACCCTTTAAGGGGGTGAAACGGGGTTCCAAAGTTTGTATGGAGAAACAAGATTAGTGAGATCAATTTCGCGGGCAAAGTCGCGGGCGGAAGCTAGTAAGTTTATAAAAAACCATGGAGGTTTTGGAAGTATAGGTTTTAGGTTCATGTAAGGAGGTCAGTTTAAAACAATCTTCTCATAAATCGTGGAAACTACACTGCGCCTTATAGAAACTTCCAGGATATTCATTTAATTAGTTACCTTCTCGATTTAATCGATTCTTTTAAAATTTAAATCAAATGAAGCGATCTTACTTGGCGAGGGAGGGTAGCCAAGACTAAAGGTCCACCTTTGTCATCTCTCTCTGGCGTGTAGCTCTTTTAACTGTTACAGAAGACATTTCTTCATTCTTGCCTCCTACAGACAATGTAGAAGTTCAGCTGTACCAATTGAATTCATTTATACTTTTATGTTTAGTTGGTTCACGGTGGTTTTCAGGGTCTTCCTATGTCTCTTTTCGCAGGTCAGTATGTACAGACGTACGTCCTGTACTTCGAACTGTATTCAGGGAATTAGATTATTTGCCTCCCCTGGCTGTCAGTGATGTAGTGGAACTCAAAAATTCTCAGATTACTGACCCTTCATTACCTCCTGTAGAGAAGAATTGGGTAAGGCATAACCTTTGTTGTAACATAGTTTGCCTGAAGAGACCCCATTGATTAAGTTTAGGTTTACTTCTTCTTTAAAGGATGGTTCAGAAACCATAATCAAATATTTGTGATGGGTAAAATGTTGACTTCATTTTTAGTCAAAATCACACTTTTTTTAGGAACATAAATACAAATCAGAATGTAAAGACATTTGGAGTCGAGAAGGAGAATTAAAACATGAGCATGCCAGAAGAATCTCTCGAGAACCTCTGCCGAATATCTTCAAGTTATACCCCCCAGTGGAGAAGGTGGAACCGAAGTGGAAGTTGGAACATGGATTGCTGAAGAGGAAAGACTTGGTTCCGAATATCGAAGAAAATGCTGGACGTAAGCTTGAGATTTTCCCTATAGCTCTGTTCGTAGAAACCAATTTAGTCTAACCGGAATTACAGAAGTCCAGTACATTCTGATATTAAAACAATTCTGTTAATGTCTCAACATCCTGAAATATTTCGTTCTAAAACATGCTGATTCTCTTACTATGTTTACATAGATACTCGATTTAGTCCGCACAGAATTGCCATAATTACGGGACCCCATGGCTCTAAATCCTTGCAATTCTATATGAAATGCAATTCCTCTAACCAGGTGACACAAGTTTATGGATTAAGAACACATTAAATGCAAGCTCGTGTGACATCAGCTTGAAGGTGCAAGGCATAAACATCCCAAGAATACCTCGAGCGAAAATGATTTTTGATCATGAGTCCTTGCAAACATTAAGGTAAAATTTGTTCTACTTTGCTGGAAGTTGCGGGAAGCTGATGAATGCTTTGGGGCATTGTAAAAGAAAGCCCTATGTCCAGTAATGAACATTCTCAAGCTGATGATGACTACTACATAATCCTGCCACTGCTACTTCTGTAAGCCAGGATCAGTAACGGCAAGTGTAATGCGGCTCAGATTTGTAATCCCAGTCAAGTCCTGAGACCACATATCATCAAAATGGTCCACCCTCTACCCGGGCGATTGACTGCTCTGTGCCTGAGGCACTAAACTGTCTTAGATCACTCAACGAATGTATCAATACTAACAATTAGGAGAAACAGGAAAGTTGGAAAATTAGATTGGCCACTTCTCTCAGGACACGGGAGACAGAATAGATTAATATTAACCTAATGAGTGGTTTTGTCTTGCAGTATTGGTTCACCCATGAGAATCCTCCCGAAGCCATTACCACCAAGGAAAATGACACCTCCGCAGCCGAAATATGCAATGTGTGTGCCATCACATCTAGAGTTCGTTAACTTTACCGTCGGACGCTTGTATACGGTATGTTCGTAATATTCCAGTGTTTAGTGTATCAGTTTTAACCTATATATGAATGAAATGAATGAATGAATGAATGACCCATTGTAATAACGATGACGAAGATCGAAAAGAATAAAATGTTTTCTACTCTAGAGTATTAACTCTGTTAATGTCTCAACATCCACGAGTATATATCCGTAAACTTCTTTAATTTGCCATACAATTTTTCTTCCAGCAAGATCTTCGTATAATAAACGTTTCAAAGTTTGAAATCCGTCTCGCCATAAAACTGCTGGCACGCCCAGAACTGAGCGTGCAACTGGCAGGTCCTCGAGGGTTACGGGTTACTGCTGGTGCGGAAGCCGAGTTGCGCGTCACATTTCTACCAGTCGACGTGCGCGCGTTCTCCGAGACGCTGGTCGTGCGAGTCTCAGCGGGAGATGCTCTTGAGATACCTATAGACTGTTACATGAAGTCACCTATTTTAAATAGTAAATATTTTTCGATGACTTTCTTTCAACATTTTACGCTATCAGAAACCTGTGATAGCCAAAGCCTTAAATGTGGCTGAAATATTAGCACTTGTTTAATTGCTTTTACAACTCCTAACTATTGTAGATACTGACATCGGAATCTGCACAATCGGGATCTGCATAGTAATGATATATTCTTATGTAGTTGGAAAAAGCATTTGTTCTTTGAAAATTTATTTGCTTAAACTGGTGTGGTGTGCTTAATGATAGCATTCTTATTTACAAAAATAATAAAAACCTTAAGTAAATGTAGTTAGCGGTATCCCTCTTAGACAAAAGAAATGATACCACCAGTGGAGGCTGCATTGTCTGATTGCATAATGGCACAAATATATTTTTTCTTTCTACGTACCTAACCAATTATAAAAGCGATTTATTAATTTATCTTTTAATGATTTCGGTAACTACAACTTATTTTGTCCGACAGTAATGATCCCAAGCATGACGTCATCCTTGCTGTCCGTACTGGATGACCAAAGTACCAGCAAGACAGACGAAGTGCTGGAACTAGGCACTTGTCTTTTAGGGGATGTACATTGTTCACTGTTGGTGTTCAAGTGTGACTCTCCGCATGCGTCCTTCTTCCTGCTCACGGAAGATGCCTGGTTGGAGTATAACCTCAACGTGAGTTTGTTTTTACAAATAAGGCCCTTAAGAGAGGTACGGTACAGCAATTTCTTTTGCTCTTCAAGCTACCCAACTGGTATAAGCCGACCGTTTAACTCGCCTATCGCCATTTGAGGTACAAAGTCATAAAACATTAATTAAATCTCTTAACTCTTATTTAACCACAGATAAAAGTAATGTAAGACTATTCGTCACTAATATCCATATCGCTTGAATCATCATCACTGTGCAGCTTGAGGAGTCAGAATCTTGGCGATAGGCGATACGCGAGTTAAACGGTCGGCCTATAGGTATCTCCACATTACAGAATACCCACACACAGGGTAATAATTAAGTATACTGGGTTTATACCGTAGGGAGATACCACCACATTTGGACTGTCAATCGAACAAAGAAAACCACCTCTTAAACCACCTCTCAAATTCTGTTTAAATATTGTTGCTTCAGTGTGTCACAAACAGCGGGTCGGTGGTAGCAGGTCCGTTCATAGTGTCCCCTGCTTGGTGGTCTGGGGGTGGTGTGGTGCGGGGCGAGGCGTGGTGCATTGCACGATGCGTCGGCGCGCACACCGCTGCGCTTGCGCTGCTCTCGAGCACCGCGACGGTTCGCATGTTGTACCTAATCGCTGATGTGATGTACTATAGTAGCAAGCATATTACTATAGAGGTAAGATAAAATTTTGGTTCATAAATAAACGTGAGGTCCCGGGTTGAAAAAAAATAGTCGTAAAAGTAGTAGAAAAATCTTAGCTAGAAATAACAAATTGTGTTCAGTGAACGACAATGAGTCCCCACTTATTACGTATACATAGCTTTTGAAATATGGGTGATATTAACGTCTGCATAGACTTTTTGATAATAGAGGTATGAGCGCTATGTAAGTAAAAATCCATTCTGGCCTCGCCATATGTTTAGTATATACCAGTTATCTGGTTTCTATAACACAAGCACTGCTTAGCTTGGGACCAGATGACCGTGTGTTAATGTCCCAGAATATTTATTTATTTATTTTTATTAAGACATTTTTTATTGTTATCTTTATTGAGAGTTTTTATGGAAAGAAATACGCAGAAAATTAGAAAATTTCAAGAAATATATGATGCGAATGAAATCGTGTTCGGTAACTGGTATATTATACACAAGTTCAAATCAATTCCTCGATCAATTCGCTATAGGAAAAGTCCAAAAACAATGACAGAGTAATCCCATTTATTTTGGTGCTCGAGTAGGTAATATTTGAATCCTTGATAAATATAGACAGCTATTATAAATCAGAGCGAGTAATTTGTTCTTGCTTCTTGCTCCACGAATATAGGAGCTAAAGGACTACTATTTTCTAAAGTAATTTCGTTCGGATTAAAAATAATGCGATCTTATAGGTATCTTTTCACGTTCCCCACTTTAAAAAAACTACAGGGGTACAAAGAGGTTACTTACTCGTTTCACTTCAACCCTTTTTTGTGTCCCACTGCTGGGCACGGGTCTTCTCTCAACTATCTTACGAGCTGAGATAGTTTCGGCCTTAATCCACACACGCTGGCCAAGTGCGGGTTGTTGGATGTCACATGTCTTTGAATGACTAATCCTTAGACATGCCGGTTTTGATCACGATGTTTTCCTTCACCGATATTGAGCAGCGGAGACGAAACAATCCACACAAAGATGTGTAGGCACGACCGGGATTCAAACCCGCAACCTTATTTTTGCTCGTTTATCTATCTTCAATATGTGAGAAGATACCTAAAAAAACGTATATTGCAAATTTGCGACCCACGAATATTTTACCATTTCTTCATCTAAACCGAAATACCTACAAGAACAGATTCTGAAATTCGACGACCTCGGTAGTCGAGCGGTGTAAGCCGTTCGATTAGGCTATACTGGGGCAGGGAGGTCGCGGGTTTTATTCCAATCCTGGACAATCTTTGTGTATCAACAAAGATTTGTTTCGGTAACCGGCCGATTGGGTTAGGTTATCCATAAAAAAATGGCGTCCATCTGTGGACAACGAGTTGAACCCGAGTGACGGGGCAGTGCGGGTCAGGTGCCGAGTGATTCTAATGAATTGAGTGATTCTATTGATTTTTGAGGGCTGAGTCACATTCATCCGAGAGAGTGGACCTTTTATCTGAATCCCCACACGTGGCCCTTGGTTGGCGCAAATCAGGTGACAAACTACTGGCAATTAGGTTAAATCGAAATTACTCAAGTTAAACGTCTAACGATCATATTCATAAAAAATTTAAAAGACTCTTTAGTTAGAATGGACTTTGTCTCTTTCTATCATAAACTAGAGGATCTCGCAGACGTCGTCCTGCCAGGTAAGGCAGTGCCACCTGCCGGATCCGAACACAGAATACGACCTATAAGATTTCATCAAAATCGGTCAAGCTGTAACGGAGGAGTTTTTTTAATTTTTTCTCTGCGTAAAAACCATCCTCGTACTTCAAGGAATATTCTAAAAAAAGAATTAGCGAAATCGGTTCAGCCGCTCTCGAGTTATGCGCTTACCAACACATTTTGCGATTCATTTTTATATTATAGATGTCAAAATGACAGACAAAGATAAACGAATTATTAACTTACTAGCGGCCCGCCCCAGCTTCGCCCGGGTAGCTTCAGCCCACTCAACAATTTACAAAAAATGTGATAAATAAAGAACCGCTCAACCGATTTTGTGCAAACTTCACATAAACCATCTACTAATCCGAACAATGCCTAAACATTTGGTTTGAATAGGTAAGCCCGTTTTTGGGTTATAAAATTACAACGAAAATTGGCATTGATTTTTTTACTATAAACTTATTTTAACTGTAATGAGCTTTAGGAATACGGGGGTAATAGTCTACAAATAAAGTCATTTGGCAAAGCAGGTTTTATATACTCTTTGAGAAGGCTTTGTGACTAAAAAACATGTCTGTTCATTAATATTCTAAATAATTTCACCATATTTTTGCTTCTGGTTGACATCAATCCGAACTCGTCCTCAATTACCTCCAAGCAATGTAAATACAAAAGAATACGCCTCTGAGATGAATCACGACGTAATTCCCTTTTGACTTCAGCTACCGGATGAAATATTGACTTTGTAGAATTAAAATAACTCGAGTCTTAGTTTTATGGCCTCATTACGAGCTAAAAGATGAAAAATGAATGTCTTGTTATAGCTATACATCAATTAGGAAGGTTTTAGTTTCATGGAATATTCATCTGTGAATGAAAAAGTAAGAAAACTGGTATTGGGGGCTGAGTCCCCTTCGTCCGTAGGAGTGCACCTTCTATCTGAATTTCCTCACCTGTTTCCCGGGTGATGCAAATCAAGTGGCAATCAACTGGTAATTATGTTTACTAGTAATTTACTGGTGATAGGCTTCAGCCGTGGTTAGTGACCATTCACCAGACACAACCACACCGTCAAGCGGCCTTGCCGTGTTTCGGTGCGATGTCTATGACACCATTTGAGAGGGTGGGTCGGAATTGTTGCTCCTTTAAGGTTTCTAATCATATGGAGACACCTTCTCACCGAAAATTATTCATTATCACGAATGAATCGGTACAGTGGGCAGGCGCGTCCCATTGTAGACTATATCATTGCTTAACATCAGGCAAGTTGCAGTCAAGCGCAGGCCTATTCCAGAATAAAAAAAAAATCAAACCTAAAGCATTTTTCATCGGATAAGTATGCGCCACCGATATGTACTTATGGTTGAAATACCACGGGAACGCACCAAACGCATTTCTTACAATTACTTTAAAGTCTGGATCTATTCAGATATTTTGATAATTTGACCTTCGCATTTATCATATAGTTGGCCGACATAAGTGTTTCGCCTGCAGACTTTCTTACCAGTCCACGCTCAGCGAATGACCAATTTTATTAAAGCTTTTTGTTTTACGGATGACGTGACCCAATGAGCCAGAAGGGTCTTTATTTGATCACCGGAATCTTTCGTTGAACCAAAGACGGTCGAACTAATCAAATGTTATTAAAGCGCTTTGCCTCCACTTTTAATGTACGAATCGCCAAGTTGGGGCCAAGACCAAACCTATCATAGGATAAAAAAGCAACTACAAAAACGCGTTAGTGTGGATTAAAAATCAAAGGCGTACTTAAACTCTTTTGTATAGTTAAAAGGAAACCCATGTCAAGGGACATTTAATGGATTACAAAGAATCCTATACATGGTGATATACTTAGATAAAGTTGTTGACATAAAATATGTCTACAAGTTTAGGTACGGTTAGATAGTTTATTCAAACCACATAATGGTTCACATAGTATTTTCTTAGATTCACGCGAATATCACACGTTGAAATAAAACTACTTTATAACGGATTTTATCGCGGTATATTTTAGATTTTTAATCCCGACGTTTCAGTCTTTTCAGACTTTATGGTTTCGGATGGACTGAGGTATTTGATGTCCAAAATTATTAATCACAATTAGTACTTACTACCTACAAACATTATTATTTAAGTTGCGTTCCAATTTAAGCAACCTGAGCTCACAGTGTCTTGAATTCTAAGTTGGGTTTTGTTACAAGTAAATTAAGCACTGGCTCCCAAGCTGGTGGTATATTCCAACCATTTTCTCTGTTAAAATTAGGATCTTTTTTAATTTCAATAGCTTCGCGGATCATTCTTGGTAGGAACCGGGTTTTTTTTGACAACAACCTGTGTTTTATCAAATTTCAGGTAATGTTTGGTTTTTATTACACTTATTGGTTTCTCAATTTTATTAGAGTTTAAAATTATTACGTAAGTGGTATAAAATAATGCGGGTTTGCATTCATTCGTATAGCCCTATAAAAATGTGTAAACTCTTGAGTGGATACTCTGATCATACACAGAGGTGTAGTTGTTATATGTTTATTTGGACAGACTCAAGAAAAGGACTACGATATTCTGAGTGAAGATGACCCTGATTGCGAGTATTATGTGCATCTGAATTCTGCTTTCCCGAACAGAGAGTTGTCAGCTACCGTAACTATCGTTAACCACAGGTATAATCTATGTAATAATATATTACTTCTTTACATGAGAACAAACAATATTATTAGATTATTATAGTTACAAGGTTTTCATGTTGTCAAGTTCACTAATCTAGAGCAGTGCAAAGTATAAGAAGACTAGCTGACCCAGCAGACTTTGTACTGCCTCAATCTATGAATATAAAACCTAAACTTTTGTATATATTTTTTTGTCACCTTTTAAACCTTCTCTAGACCTCCACGAACATTTCAAGACCAAAATAAAATAAATCCGTTCAGCCGTTCTCGAGTTTTAGTGAGACTAACGAACAGCAATTGATTTTTATTTATATAGATGCAATGATAAGGATTGCCCAAATATTTGATGATAAATACAAATTAAAGATTGATCTCTAAGAGTGTCTTTACTATTTAGCCTTTTGAAAATTATTTATGCAGCAAGACTAGGGCGAAAATTTTAAAATCTTTTCACAAGATAATCCAAAATGTAAATAATATGGAACACCTATGGAAAATTGAAATGATGAACGACAAATCATTTAAATTGTTTGTTTGTTTGTTTTAATTTCAATCATTTGTATTGTTTTTGTCCTTAGCCCCATCGTATATAGTTACTACTGGGATGTACGACCATGGGGCACATGTTGTTGTTGGGAGGATCGACAATCAGAGGAGGTGGGAGAAGGAGAACATAATGAAACATATCTATGTGTTGGAGCGAGAGAGACTAAAGCGTTGGTCAAAAAGGTAAATTAAAGAGAGAACGCAGAATAATTTGAGATGAGTAAAGTGTAATACTATTGAGATCGACTTTTGTACAAACGATAGTAAAAGCTCTCTCTGTAACCTCTGTTAGAGTGCCACTGCTGGGAATGGGTCTTCTCTCAACAATCTTATGTGTTAAAAGAGTTTAGGCCTTAATCCAAACACGCTGGCGAATTGCCGGTGTGTGGATGTCACGTGTCTTCGAATGATTAGTTCTGAGGCATGCGGATTTCCCCATGATGTTTTCCTTCACCGATATTGAGCAGCGGAGATGAAACAATTCATACATACTCGTATTGTTCCGTCTCCACAGCTCAACAAGGAATGCACCGTGCCCTTTTGATTAGTTGAAAAACATCAATAATAAGGCTAAGGCATATGACGTCCCAATTATTTACAAGAAAAAAGTAACGAATAAATAAATAAAATAAATAAATAATAATAATAAATTAATATTCTGTGACATCAACACACACGGTCATCTGGCCCCAAGCTAAGCAGAGCTTGTGTTATGGAAACTTGATAACTGGTATATACTATACATATAATACTTTTCTTATGTAAATATATACTTATAATAGATATTTACACCCAGACTCGACACAAACACAAATGTTTGTCTCGGGTGGGAATAAAAAATAATAATAATTCAAATTGAGTATATTTTGTTTTATGCAAAAGAAATCATAATCACTCCCAAATTAACAACCTCCTCTTTTTGTAAGTTGCTTTAAATAGGTACTGTTTCTGTCCAATTTATAACAAGAACATTTAACATTAGTCTTCGTTCCCATTTGTATAAACTTTCCCATTATTTTCGAACTCTCAATGTAAGTTAAATACTCACTTATCGGTTCGGTTTGAAGTTTCCAGAACATGTGTTGAATACAAATAGACAAATTAACGTTTACTGGTCCCGAATCAGACTTAGATTAACTTTGCAAGTAAAATAAATAAAGTTTATTCGAATTCATTGTCGAGTTACTAAATGATCTATCAAATTTAGTACAACTATACATATTAATTGGTATAACTCTAACAAAATTGATGGCCGATTAAGTGGCTCAAGACTTCACAAATGTAATCGTTAATGAGATGTTTCTTTTTCAATTCTATGAAATTACGTGAACAAAAATTGTATGACTTCTATTTCCCAAATGAGATATCGTAATGTTGCCAACAGTGACAATCTTTCATTTCTATTAGATTAGTAGTGCTACCACTGCCACCTATTTTTTTGTCTACCGGGGGAAATCCTATATGGATCCCCTTACCCTGCGCCTATACACGGCATATGGGATTCTATACTGGTAAAACCTCCCGGGTGTTCCGTGTGACACGACCGTGATACCCTGAATGCTGGCTCGCCCTTTCAGGCTCGCCCCGTCACGCAGTTTGGGAGAGGGAGATCTAATCTGATCTAGTCTAGTGGGGCGCGCGCGGAACACACACGCGCGCCTCCGTCATGTACCTGTGTGGTTGGACGGCGGGCTGCCCTACCCGCCGCCCCGCAGGCACAGGTGGTAGATGGGCCGGAATTATTGGAACCCCATTACTGGTACTCCATCACCCCAGATCCCGTAGCTACCACTGCCACCTACTACGATTTACACGGTCAATCGGTCAGCGGTCATCATCGCTGAGATCAGAGAATCTCTTTCTAAGGCGTACTCTCTGAGCGTACCTTTGATCAAATGTCTATCATCTATCCTCTCCACATGACTAAACCTCGGTTAATTCATTAAATAATTAACGTTAAGTAAAGAGTTTTTGGGGCAAATAACCCTTCTGTTACTATATATAGAGTATTTTCTTTCATGATAGTATTGCGGTTTCCATAAAAGCAAACTGGGCCATTACAAGGAATCACATTTGAGATAGACGCCATTTTGCAAATACATGACGCGTTTGGGGATTGAACGGTTTCATTTGCGGTTATTACGGATATGGAGATGGATAAAATATGTTTGGCCTGTTTTGTAAACATGACTTTTCTTTTATTGCCAATGTTTATAATTAATTACTCATGAAAATACACTATATTTGTATTTTTGATCGGATGCTCGAGATTAGGATTAGTGAGTCTCGAAGATTAAGGAGGAAGGATTTATGAAATAAACTATACAATATTTACAGGGATCAGTATAATTATACGTAGCATACATAGCCGATGTTACGATGGTACCGTTGTTAAATAAATAGACCTTGTTCAAGGGCACAAATGATTATATGAGATGTTTTTATTAAAATTGACATAACAAGAAAAATATTATGATTACTATCGTGACACAAACAACGAAAATATTTGTTGGCACATCTGCTTCTCAATGCATCGGCTGTCATTTTATACTGTCATCGCGTCCGTCTTTGAAGTAACCTGTCACTCGAGAATGTCATTATGAGCGAACGAATGAACACCGAGCGCGGGTGAAGCGGCCATCTTAGAATGGCTGACACTGCGCGTTGAACCGTTGTGGCGTCCGGTAGTGCAGATGCAATAACGTGCTCGGTGAACGTTACGCTTTAATCCAATGTCATCTTAACGATCTGTAATTAACTGGTAGAATTAATGATTGTGCTATCGAGAGATTGGGGTGAAGTGATATTTGCTGTAGTTATTTTATTGAAATACCGTCTTCTTACCCGATTATTCACGCCTACCTAAAGTTGTCTGCTAATCTTGATATTTTTAGTCTAAAAAAAACCTTCGAAAGCCTTCATATTAAACTTTTGAAATAGCAATGACAAAAAAAGTTTATTTGAAATTTATGCCAGAGTTTACTTTGAATTTATGATGCGACACAGTAAATAGAGCCTAAATTATAAACTTACTATCAAGTATTACCGAACTAATAATTTTACTAGCTGCCCCAGCGAACTTCGTACCGCGCAAAATTGTGAATCTAAACCATTCCCAGATCCCCTTGAACACACACAAAAAATTTCATCAAAATCGGTCCAGTCGTTTAGGAGGAGTTCAGTCACATACACACGCACACAAGAAATATATATATTAAGATATACCTATTTTACCAGTTTGGTACATCATACTTAAAAGAAAAGACTCGCAACTGTAGTCTGGTGCGAGTGGAGCCGCCGCGTGGCGAAGTGCTCCCGCGCACGACGCAGACTGTAGTCGTGCGTGTGCCTGACGTTGGCGACCAACTAGGCGTGCAGCGGGCCGTGCTCATGTAAATATTTTGTACATTCCATCATTATTGCTTATTTCTGAGATTAAGGGTAGCACCAGTGTATAAAATGGACTTTAAGACATATGGAGCTGAAACGTTAGCAGTAATTCCTATGCTCCACGGCTTGGTTCATTTTAAAGCCACTCAGTGATTTATAGAAGGGTTCAAGTTTATCTGAAGGGTCAAAATCCAAAATTGAAGACGCAATGAAGTGATTCAACAAATTGGTAGCTGTGCTGTCTAGTGTCCTTAAGGCCAGCACCACGCTACCACCTTTATAACAACCTATAGAAGTAACTTTTGAAAAAATTAATATATTTAAAGTACATAGATAAAACATGATTTTGTTTTAGGTTGATTCTACAAAAGATACCAAAAGAAAGTTTGCCTCCAGATTTTAATCCAAATATCGTCAAGTTCGACTTGGTAGACACTAATCCCATACCTGGCGTAAAGGTATGTTGTATTGGGATATTTATTATCAGCTAGATATATTATTTGACTCGCTATAGTGTGGGGATTGAGCGAGGCGAAGTAGGGTGATATAAAGTTGCGGGACAAATACCAATTAAAATATTAAAAGAAATTATAAGGAAACTGACTGGTTTAATTTGTAGATAACATTTGATGGATATTGATAACACACCAAGCTTCACCAGTGTAGTAAATGCCTTAATTCATACTTTATCTACAACATTTTTTAACTAACTGTGACATTGGTGACGTATCTATTGGTCTCAAAATGAAAAAAATGTAATTTGTTAGCAAACATTACGATGGAGACTACCAAAATACAAATATCTATTTTACCATTTCTAAACAATCTCTAAACTAGTCACTGACTTGGTAACATGATCTTTAAGAACTATAATAAAAGTCCTGAGCTAGTCTCAAAGAATGTATCAGTTGTGTTCTAGGCAGACGTTCGCGAAGTGTGCGACGTGGTCTGCGCTCAGATGGAGGTCTGGTGGGAAGTCGTGCCAGTAGAATTCGTACTTGACCCGCCTGTAATACCATTGCATTACTCACGAAGGTGAGTGAAATATTTAGTCCCTGCTTGGGCGCCAACATTATATTTGGCGCCCAAGCAGGGACTAAGAAACTTTTTTTTATAGATTAAACAAATTCAAATAAGTGAATTCTGATAAAATAGATTAAATTTTCGCGGTAAAAGGAAGTGAAAACGCTGTCTGACATATACTTAGAATATCAATTTATGTTACAGATTAGAATCTACAGACGTCCATTTATGTGCAATCCAAATGTATGGTCGAGAAGGAGTGCGTGGCTTTTGGGAAGCTCAACGGGACATAAAACCACCGCCTTTGAGGCTTGTCCCGGGTCAACCGTGCAATGTAACTTTCCAGCTGTCACTGCCTGAACTACCGAATACTTTACCGGAAGAGGATATCATTACGTGAGTGTAAGCTTGGTTATTGGATTATTTGTTTCAAAGTTTTGTAATACTGTTGTTGCTTACTTGTTGTTTCTTGGTATGAGTAAGGCTACCAGGGTCAACTAGAAAATAGCTTGTTACTATCGATCAATGTTTCGGCATTGTAACTTGACCACGCTTACTTGTCCACTGCTCAAAAACCATAACGCCACTTAATTTTCCATTAGCTTAGTGGCGGCGAACAATGAACAGAAGTCACAGTGTCACGTGACGCGTCAGTGTGCGACACGTCACCCTGCCCTGCTGCCACCGCGCACCTGGCTTGGTATAGTGCCACCCGGTGAACCAATGCACACACACTTCGAACTTGTCAATGATACTTATCAACATGTAAGTTGCGAATTAACAAACACGTATTAAGATGTTCTGAAAATGATAAATATTATAATTATGTTAATTTTTCGAGTACCTGTATCTACACAGTAGATTTATGGATCAGTAAGTAGCGTAAAATGCCCTTAAACTAGGTAGAGTTACAATTTCAGCAGTTATTTAGATCGATTCGTGGCTACTTTTATGTAGTTTTTGCGAGCCTCCTTGCAGAGACTATTACTCCCTGCAGTCTCGGGCCATCACTACGTTTCAACGGTTATACAACAGTACTGCTTAAGTTGTAAACTGGTGTCCGGAGACAATCAGCGCTATTATAATCATAACACTCATTTAACAAGTCACAAGAATTACAAAAGATTTACCAATACACCCACAGTCTCCATTCAAAAACTATTAATTTGTACTGGAGATATAATCTCATAATGTGGTCAGATCTACTGGTGGTGTGAGGGGTACCGGTGGTGCGGCGAGAACCCGCCTTCATTAGAGTGCGCGGGCCGCCTCCCGTGTGATGTGTGTTGTGAGTTGCGCTGCACGTGCAACATGCTGCGTCCCACGCGCGGCGCGCTACAGCCAAGAGAACATGAGGACATCTGCTATGATGTTAATGCACCGCAAGTAAGTTCAGCTTGGCAGTACTTACAGGGTGAGATGAAACCAGAATAAAACATACAAATCTTTTTGATTTTACTTGCCTGTGCTACAACGAATTAGGACAGCGCATCTGCTGAGATTTAATAATGAACTTGTTAAGCAGGTAGTGCCGCATTGACTAATGCCTGGTTGGCCTTGGGCACCTTCTAGGATACAATTTATATCAGTGTCATTTAATATGATAACTGTTTTTATCTTTTGAAGAAATGACAACGTAAACGTTAGATACTGTACATAGCTCTGTGCCTTAATAAAGAGCCTGGAAATAGAAAATAGGTCGAGAACAGTTTAAGTAGTATATTCTTAAACACAAATAGTAATATTGTCTTTTCTTACAGCTCTAGTAGTTTAATTACAGTAGAGTAGGTTTGTTTTTTTATTCATTTTGTTTATTGTATATATTTTTAGGAGTAAAATAAGTCCACTTGGCGGAAACATCTCTGGTAAAGTGGCCAGGAACTTCTAAATATAGCCGCTTGTCCAGCGGTCAGGACTCATACTAAAGAATATTGTAATGAAAATCAAAACATTGTGCAGTGTGATGGCCCGGTGGCGACGCTAGTAAGTGTTCGTCGTACGGGAGGAGATGTGGCGCAGGCGGTAAGCGGTGCGGGGGTCGAGGCACGCGCTTCACTCGTCATGTATAGAGTGCTGGCGCCTCAAATTGTACTGCGTCTGCTGCGGTGCAAAGATCACAAGGAGTGTGAGTTATTTATCTATTCTTTTTTCTTTTATCTATTCTTTCTTTTTGCGCTAGAGGTCACCGTTTAAATCCCACTGAAAGTGTTTTCGCAACATATTAGTTTCCTATTAAAATTAAGTAAGAAAGCAGGGATACTTCTTTAGATGTCTTATTTTATGTTGATGTAGGTGGTTGCAAGTTAGATATAGGTGCGTGTGAGAGTAAGCTCGGCACGGCAGTGCTACGGCCATGCAGTGCCATGAGTGTTCGCGCACGTATGTGTTGCCGCCTGCGACTCTCTAACATCACACCACTGCCCACGGTTGTGACCTTTGATAATAATCATGGTTAGTCACCATTTAACATCTAACAGCAAACTGTCCTAGTGTGGATAACTTACTATATTCATTGTTAAATGAATGAATGTAAATTGATGCACGTGGTACGTTGGAGATAGATGTCCCTAAACTTAGCTTCATTTAACACCAGTAGCCTATTTCACTACCGGCCCACACTAATAAGTACAAATGAATATGAGGTACATAAAGTCAATGAGTATTGTATAATAATTATTGCATGTAATAACCCATTACTTCTCTACACATTTGATAATACCCTCTGCAATTAATATAAATTATTAGTTTCATATCCAACACATAAGCTCACTATTTGCTTGTGTTCAGAGACAATAGATCTGTTTCAGTTATTAATGAACAATCAAATCTGGTTTCACCTCTATTAACTTGTTCATAACAAAGGGTTATGTTTCCCTTCAAAAACTAAAATTTCACTTTTAAATGAATCTTGCTTGATTACGTATGAACAGCAGCCGTACTATGATACCGTAAAGTATTATTACTGCAGTTGTACGAACATTATGCTTCTCTACACATTGTATAGCGGCATCCTTCTTCCGTAGCTCTAATCTATAATATAAAAATGAATCGCAAAATGTGTTGGTAAGCGCATAACTCGAGAACGGCTGAACCGATTTTGCTAATTATTTTTTTAGAATATTCCTTGAAGTACGGGGATGGTTTTTACGCAGAGAAAAATTAGAAAATTTCCTCCGAAACAGCTTGACCGATTTTTATGAAATCTTATAGGTCGTATTCTGTTTTCGGACCCTGTAGGTGGCACTTCTTTACCGGGCATGACGACGTCTACGTGGTCCGCTAGTAATAATAATAATAATACTGTTTTAATCTATTGTGCTGCCTCACCAGATAAATTAAGATTGTAAATCTATCTATCAACACACTAAATAAATAAAATGTAATAGATATAAGTACATCATTTAAAAAGAAAAAAGCCTACTATTTATATGTAGACTCTCGTCTTAAAAAAAGTAGAGCATTTTTTCATTTAATTAAATTTCAAATCTACTGTAACTTACTTTAATAGTTGTAGAGTTTAACCGAAAAATGATCAAAAATTTTATAAAATTATTTTAATATTTATATTTCTATTTTTTTTTTGTAATTTAACTGCAAAAATAGAATCATTATAATTATTATATTAATATAACCTTTGATAAGACAATAGCCCTATTCTTGTGTGCATTTTTACAACTCATTGTTTGCATTGCAGAAAGTTCAGATATTCTCAAAGTAATGTTCAGTGAAAATGACATTAAAGTTAAAGGCCACGGTGAAGCAGAAATAAGGGTTAGTTTCTGATAATAATGTAAGTTACCATGCTAATGTTACAAGACTCAGTACATTTTATCGGAAACCCACGAATATTCCAGTCCTGCAATGGTTTGGGTGAAATATTAACATCAACCCAAACATTCTACATCTACTCGTTTATTTATCTCACAAACATACAACATTGGTAGAATAAATAAAATAAATAAATATTCTGGGACATTAACACACACGGTCATCTGGTCCCAAGCTAAGCAGAGCTTGTGTTATGGAAACCAGATAACTGGTATATACTATACATATAATACTTTTCTTTTGTAAATATATACTTATAATAGTTATTTACACCCAGACTCGACACAAACACAAATGTTCATCACTAATGTTTGTCTCGGGTGGGAATCGAACCCACGACCAGCGGCGTGAAAAGCTAGTATCTTACCGACCACGCCACCGGCCCGTCAAAGAATAGATTACACGTCTGTGATCATTTCCTCCAGGTGGTGTTAGAAGCGCTGAAAGTGTGCGGCCGCCGTCTGTTCGTGTATCGAGCACTCGTTGACAAAGCTTATCAGCCCCTTTACCTCGTAGTGGACACTGCTATTACCGTTAGTTATACTAGACAAGTATACTTGGTGTGAAAGTGGTATTCTTTAGAGCCGATATTAATAATGTTCGACATCATTAGATTTTAGAAGTGACTAATTAATTTAGTAGCGACGTCAGTTCTTATGAACCTGTTCCCTGAGCAAAGAATTGCCAAACTATATAGATAACATGACGTTAGCGTCAAATTTGCTCAAAACTTAGCCAGATAGATATCAGCTACATTAATTAATTTTGGTGTCAAGTTCCAAATGTTTATAAGATAGCAAAAATCCCAAATTCTATCAGCTGCCATGTTTATTATGTATCAGAAAAGACAAAATAAATTTTTGCCCAAATATTATTTCCAAATTCAAACTTCAGAGGTCTAAAGTACTTACTTCTTTACAAAATTGTTTGTTATCAAACTTTGTTTCAGGGTTTAGAGATAGCTTGTGAGATACCACTCGGAGGCGGTCTTAAAACTGATTCCTTCGTGGTTATAAAAAAGAAACAGGTACGTGGAAATGTAAGAATATAGGTAGAAACAGAAAGAATTTTAGATAATTATTATAGATACAGTGAAATAACATTGAGTAAACAGAAAATAAAGGGCGTAACGTCAAAAGGTTTTTATGGAATGACAATTTTATTTTTAGAGAGAAGTGTTTCCCAGTGATGAAAGGAAGTCAAAACCTACAACTGTAGAAGAGGTATTCGTTGAAGAAGACAAAAAAAGAGAATTTGTTGAAGGTTGTTTTAAAAATATTTGCATAAAAATAGGTGTAGATAATCTTAGTAAAAAAGATGAAAAGAATTGAATGAGAGTACCCACAGTTTGTGCTTATTTACATGCTAATGAGGTTGATGATCATTGCAAAATTATCATGATTTTTAAATAAATTTAAAATTACATTTTCACTTATTGATTGGTAGGATCGAATAGACGTAAGAAATGAAAATGGTAACAATACTTTTTAGCTCAGACACTGCAGAGGGAGATAATTTCTAAGTAAAATGTGTATTTTTTCTTTACAGAGAACATTTGCAAATGCAAGTTCGTATTGAAGTACATACCTACTGTGAGGAAGCCTCGTGCCGACGGAGATTACACACCAGAAATTGGTATGATTATATTTCATCTTTCGTTTCCGTATTTAAATTGATAGAAAGCGTCAACTGAAAAGTCTATCAAATATTTTAGGTACTTTATGCAATTTTTGATAGATTTTGCTTGAGAAGATTTGAGAGAAATAAAGGAAGTCTGCAAAACTTAGTTTTTATTGTAGCTACCTTTACAAATTGTTACTAATTTCGTACGTATAGTAAAAAAACTTATATGAAGCCCTATTTTGCGTGTGTGAGTGTATTGCCTGAGTTTTGTTCGTGTTTTTCAATAGTCGCAGGCACTGCACGGTAGGAACAGAAATTGGACTATTTTTATGTAGACTTACGTCTCAAATAAAAGTATTTTCATTTATTCAATTCATTTCGTTCAGTTTATGTTCGGATAGGCATTTTATATTTGGAAATTGTAATTGAAGGTTATTTTGACCATTTTATTACGTGCTTGTTTTAAGTTTTGTTGCAACGTTTACCAAAATTTCAAGAACGACGTGCTACCTATCACGTAGAAATTATTAAATTTACAAATGAATATAATTTTGAGTGCACTATTGCCAAAAAATATTTTAAAGAACATTTTATTCTTTATTTAATATATACCATCATCGAACCCAAAGCGGATATAGAGCAAGTTGAAATTTATTATGCAAACATCGTTTTCCGTTGAAAGACTTTGCTAAAATTTCCTTTGGCAAGAATTTTTTACTGAAATTTAATCAGCCAAGCTCCGGAATTAAAACTTTGCACACAACGTTTAAAAGTCATATTCTTAGATTCGAATGTAAACGTACCTACTACTTAAGTACTTTTAAGAAAAATGTGTAAATAATTTCTTCCACTTCTAACTTCACATTTTAAGATAAATAAATTAGTGAAAATTATTTGTTATTGTTTTTTTTTATTATCAAGCATTAATTTGACTTTCTCAATTAGATAAAAATTTAATGACATCTCGAAGCCCTTTTTCCTAAACTTAACTAGAAACCATCTCGATTACTTCATCTTTGTCTAAATAGTTCATCCTTTTAGGCGCTATGTGTTGGTCACTTATGTTTTCCGTGACACCCTGGCCAAGATGCCTGCAGGTAGGGGAGTTTTAGTTCGGGTAACCAGTATGGAGTCGCACATAGCCCCTGCCCCGCGCTCGTACAGGGCGGGATGGTGATCATTTCATTTTATTTCATAAAAGTCTTATAAGACTTAAGTTAAAATGTCCTTTGTCTTTTTCTTACTAGTATAAATGTCAAGATGACGACAAAAACAAACGAATTATTATAAAACTATTTTAGCTATAATGAGCTTACAAGATGTTTATGAATACGGGGGTAGGGTTCACGTATTCTCTTTGGAATAAATGACAAATTCTGGCCAGGAATACCATGATATTTACGGAAGGATTTTGAAAAAACTATGAGCACCTGTAATTAGGTTACATACCTCTGTAATTTGGCTTTGATTTTGTACCTATTGATCTAAAACTCTTGGAAAAAATTGGTTCTTTTAACACAGTGACAGAGCCACCCTCGTTAACCCGCGTGTGTCCCTGTGAGACCTGTGGGAAACCAGTACTGCCAGTCGTGATAGAGCCGATCTGTTTGCAGTACATTAACGTGCCGCTGAGAACAGGTAAGATTATGTCGACTAAAAACCAGTATTAGTCATTAATTTTGATGCTGATTTTGATGGCTTAGAATCTGTTAAAGTTTTTTAAGTGGAAACTGGGTTGTTTCGAAGTCTGAACTACATATTTTGGCGTTACTGAACTTAGTTTATGATGGTTAGTAGAATACTAGTTTCGTCCGCGTGATATACTAAATGTGTCCGAAGAGATTAAAAGTACCTATCTCGTCAATTATGTTGATCCAAATAATGCTTAAATTACATGTTTACTACAGTCATTTTATCGTGAAAGAGTAACAAACATTCACTCATTTGTAAATCTTCAGAAATTTTAGCATTTATAACAGTAAAAAAAGGCCCATCCCCTGTTGAAATTGCCCAACTGTCAAAATCTAGAAATTATTAACTGCCTACACATTCTCCCTTTCAATAGTTCGCACGCGTACACTGAAGCTGTGCAACGAGTCACCAGTGCCGGGACACTGGAGCGTGTACACAAGGCGCTGGCCAAGAGTACCAGTTCGGAGCCTTAATGCTGGTAACATTCTTAATTCCAAGATTCCTCTAAATAATACTTAGCGCACAAATTAGAATCAAAATGAACTAGATAACATTATCTAGTTCATTTCTCAGCATCATGTTGAATTGTTTTATTATGAATATTTGTAAAGCCCGGATTCCACGAAAGTGGAGACGAGACGGAAAGAGAGTTGTATAAATTGTTCATCTTTTCCTCTCCACACCTTTCCACTGGTGAATTCCAAGCCTTCATAATTTACAATGTAAACAAACAGCCAATGGCTGAGATCTGCCAAATTTGTTGAGTACTCCAGCAGCATTTCGCCAACTATGGGTCAAATTTCCATCAACTGTGTAGATAAGCACGCTGTCGAGGTGCAGGAGCCGGGCGTGATGGTGTGGTGCGAGCGTGATAACGGCACGTTACTACCGCATGGACAGCACCATTTAGCTGTGCATGTGTACGCGGACTGCTGGGGACTGTACTACGACCAGATACTTATACACGTAAGAAACTCTATACAATTACACAACAATACAAAAAAAGATGTGGGATCCTACTCTGGGTGCGAAGGAAAACCACGGAAAACCACGGATTGGCACTGTATAAATGGATTTATGTAACTTAAAAAAACAACAACTTCTAACAACACCTAACTAACGTCTTCGTCATCACATTAACATCCTAGTCATCCTTCGTTCACATATTCTGCATTCATTCGTCCTCTCACTCTTACCTATGCATCTGTCCTTCACTGTCATGCTTCACATCTATCACTCATTTACACGGTCATACCATTACATTTAATTCCTATAAAGATATGATTATTAAGTTTCAAAAGTATTAAAGCTTCATAATAAATCTGCTGCGCTCGAAATCTCCACTCCAAATCAGAAGAAAGAGTGTGAGTGAAGTGGAGTGTAACTGAGTGGATTTTCTAATAAAATATTTGTAGACGTGACCTCTAACCAGCGAACTCTACTTCACTCCACCCCACTTTAATGAAAACTTGCCACTTTTCACTACTTTTCTCCTCTCCGCTCCGCCCAGCTCCATTTCAGTGTAAACGCAACCCAAGAGATGTAGGGCATAGCGATTCTCTCCGCTCTATTAGCCATTGAGGAAGTCATTCGACTGAGGAAGTACTCTACCTTTTGGTGGTGTTACTGTAAGGTATCAGTGCCCGTTGACATCTCAAAAATTGGTGACGCGCTAGTGCCTAGTGATGCCTTGCTATCAGGTCTACGGTATCTATCCTAGGGACCAGACACCCTGTTGTAGCCGCAGATTGGCCTTAGGTAACGGCATTTCTCTTGAAACGTTGAGCCTACAAATAGGCAATAGTGCGATGTAGGTCCTGGATGCAGATCTACGAGTTAACAGGTCCTAAGTCAGTGAAATATTTGAGGAAGGCTACCGTGGTGTTTTTAGTGGATAACCCAAGCCGGCCTCTCATTAGTCAGGCGAACCCCACAAACAAAAGGCCCTCTACAAACCCCACTGGCCCCCCAGTGGTGGGGACACATAAAGGGTTTCCACCGCGTAAAAAAAGGTCTACCGTAGCCATATTTGCCAACTTAGAAGTATAAATAAATTAAACAAATACTATTTAAAAGAAAGCTTTTACTTAAACAATCTTGTATTAATTGTATTTCGCTTTCCAAGCTCTTTAGGTTAGGAATTTGAACTCAAAATGGGGGTATTTACAAAATCTTGTATTGTCATCAATACTAAACTTGTATGCAAAAGGAGACGTTCAAAAAATGTATAGAGCCTGGGATTAAAATAATTGTAAATTTGAACAGCAATCTGAGTTACATAGGTTAATAGAGCATAATTAATTAAATTTTTTGGTGTATTTAAAATAATTTTACATCCCCCCGTTTTTTAAAAAATTGAAATTGAAAATAAGAATCCTTAATGCAATATTATGATTATTGCAATTGGCAACCCCATGGTCAAATGACAATTGAGCAACCAAAAAAATCAAAATTATTTCGACGCTGTCAATCAAACTGATCAATGACAATGACATCATGACGTTTCCCGTAATTATATTTTTTTCCACGCGTTTTGTTATTACACTAATAAGATAACAAATATTTTTCGTCATAATTACATTAAGCTGCAGCTAGAATAATATTACAAGAGAAAAGTACTGTAACAGAATGCAATTATTGACTTGATTGCAATATTTATACTGCTTAGGTAACGGATAATTAAAGGTAATGTGCGTTTTGTTTTTCTATTACATTTTTTTGATTTTTACAAAAATGGTTGCTCCAAAAATTCGTGTTTAGCTAAATTCTAACAGCTTATTGAATAAGCTTTCAAATGAGGTATATCACATTGGTGTTCAAAATTCTAGCCCACTTTTGACCTCTCCTTTCAGCTTGATAACTTTAGTGGAATGGGTAAAATATTGATTGCAAGATTCCAGAACATACATTCACGTGAAGTTAAATTAAATCTTTTAAAAAGGTTGCCTTTCAAGGCAAATTTATATATAAATTAATAGTCAGTCCAAACACAAACCCATCCCGAGTCTGCAGTAAGCCTTTGTTATTATGTACTTATCATTTTCAACTTGAAAACAACTTAAAACCGCATTAACTTATTCTCTCTGTAAGCTGTTATAACATTAATGGAACTTCGAGTAATTCTGTAACTTTGCTAAAGTATACAAATCTTTTGATAATTTACAAATTCAAAATTTTTAGGGGTAAGTAAAGGCCTTGATAACCGCAAGGTCCCGGGTGAAACAAAAAGACTTCTCTGATATTAAATATGTCAGATAGAATCTTAGTTGCAGCTCGAAGTTTTGGATTGTGTCATAAACACCAATAGACTACTACGTGACGTAGCTGGCTTACAACTTAGTCAAAGAATTAATTTGGCCATACGCTGTAATGCTGCCGGCCTTTCGGGCACGTTCCGCCAAGGCCTCGATTCGGAGGATTAGTTTATTTATTTCATTAGTTTAAGTTATCCTTTATTTATACTTATTTAGGTAAATAAACGTAATTTGATACAATGTATAAAATATTTAAAAAAAAACACGTTATATCGCACACTAAGCTCATACATTGCGTCAGATATCGTCCTAGTGGCGATATGTCAATGTAACGAGCTCGGTGAACATTACACGTCGCGCTAATACGTCACACGGAGCGAGAGGGTGCTTTGTGTTGGGTAAATATTGTGTAAAGGTTATAGTTAGTTAGTTACACACACACACACACACACGCGCGCGCACGCACGCACGCAAACACACTTTGTACTTTGTATTTTGTATTTTACTTATTATGAAGAGCGGATCCTTCCAACACAGGCATTTTGCTTAAAGGAAGAATCCGTCCCATGTAAAACGATGTACTTATTTCTTGATCAATAAACGTTTTTGTATTTTGTATTTTTTTTTTTTTATAGTTGGATGGAAGCTGGAGATGAAATTTAAGTCCTGAGCCTCTTTTTTAAAGAAACAACTAAATAAAACTAGATCAAAATCGAGTCCAAAAGAGTTGGTCATAAACATACAAGCAATAAAGACCTGTTAAATACAATCTAAATATATAATGAAAGAAGAAACTGACTGACTGCCATATCAACGCAGAGCCCAAACCGCTGGGTCTGGAGACTCCAAATTTGGCACATAGGTTCCTTATTGGGTCAAGGGGTGTTCTAAGAAAGGATTTTTCAAAACTCACCCTTTAAGGGGGTGAAACGGGGTTCCAATGTTTGTTTGTAAACAAGATTAGTGAGATCAATTTCGCGGGCGAAGCCGCGGGCGGAAGCTAGTAAAATATATATCGGTTCGTCCTCGAACGGAAAAGTCTGGTGAACCAATAAAGGGATTTTTTTTAAGTTAGGTCAAAAGAAATCGAATTTATGTAGAATTGTTGTGCATATTATTATGTAATAGTTCATCTAGAATTTTATTGAATACAGACAATATCAAACAACTTTTTGTATGACTTTGTAAACATTTGCGAACTTGTGACTTACTCCCATTCAAGTTATTTCCTATTAAATTTCTGAAGAACATTTGAACGCTGGATGTTTTTTTTTTCACTTTCTTTCGCCTTAAATAGGAATCGATCCTCCATTGAACCGGAACTGAGGAGCAGAGAGGGGTGCTAATAAAACCAATATTTCCTGTCACGTCGCGAGAAAGTAATTTGATTTGGTTAATTTGCCCACTATTCAGTTCCTCTGTCACAATAGAGGGTCTATTTTTTTATTCTGCAATAGGCTTGCGCTTGACTATAACTTGCCTGGTGTTATGCAATGATGTAGTCCATGATCCACCTTCCCAATATACCGATTCACTCATGACTACGAATGATTTTCGGTGGGAAGGTGGCAGTGGATTGAGGTTTCATATGCTAAGACACCATTAAGGAGGAATTCTGACCCACCCCCACAAATGGTGTGACCAGACATCACACTATCACACGGCAAGGCCGCTTGGCAGTGCTTTTTATTTTATCATACATTGTTTTTAGATAGAAAACGTGGAGCCGATTATCCTGGACGTGTGGATAGAGGTGGTGGGCCCCCCGCTTGTGATGGTATTCAACCCACTTCATACGTACCAAGACGAAACACCTACTCTATGGCAAGTCATACAATTAATTACCTATTCTTTTTGCTAACTAAATGAGCCTGCAACATTGACTGCAAAGAATCCTGAAATGTCTTTTATTACTAATACAGTTATAATAATAAAACTGTTTTTTTTTTATTGAAATTGTTTCTAATACCGATAAAGTTAATTACAGAAAAAGAACTGTTAGCGAGGAGAGTTCCTATAGTAGGTAACTCAAAACATAATTACCACTGTAAATTAAATTATTACCACAAATGTGTGGCATTATTCGTGCGTGATTGAATCACTCTCGGCTTAGAGATTACGAATTTAATTAGTTATGTACTTAGATCCGGCTGTGATATGAAATGGCACAGGCTTAATACAAAGCGGCTTATACAGATTGAAATAAGATTTACCAAAGTCTTTCACATGCTACTGTTTTTAACCATCAAGGAAAAGAATAAAGAATCTGCCTTGCCATTGAAGAAAACCACTCATAGTATTTTGTTAGATTTACGCGAATATCACACATTGAAATAAAACTAGGTACTTTGTAACAGATTTTATCGCGGTATATTATAGATTTTAGATCTCGACATTTCAAAGTCTTTTCAGACTTCATGGTCACGGGTGACTGACAGACTTTGAAACGTCGGGATCTAAAATCTAAAATATACCTACCGCGATAAAATCCGTTAAAAAATAGTTTTGTTCTCATCAAAATAATTAATTAAAGTCTGTTCAGAGAATTCGATTTTGTTTCAAACTATATTTTTTTCGCTTAATGATAATTAAGTTTTTAATGCAAAAAAAAACTTTTTTAATTAAATTCACTTTGAAGGAGAAAAAAATAATTATAATGTGTAGGTACTTTGTAAGTTTCTAATTGTCTCTTTGATGTAAAATTATTTGTTGTGTTA
The DNA here is from genome assembly GCA_936450015.1 of Meganola albula. Taxonomy (NCBI): domain Eukaryota; kingdom Metazoa; phylum Arthropoda; class Insecta; order Lepidoptera; family Nolidae; genus Meganola; species Meganola albula. The sequence goes on along the minus strand of OW388155.1, from coordinate 220,493 downwards.
ATACTTTGTAAATGAATTTTAATGAACATCGGTAATTAATGAGTTTGAATAGAAAATGGAAATTTTAATATGCTATGTTTAAATAATTTTCAACTGCTAAAAAGGCGGTCGGGGGCTGTGTCACCTTCGTCTGTGGGAGAGCACCTTTTATCTAATATTCCCACGTGGTCCCCGGGTGGTGCAAATCAGGTGACACTAAATTGGTGATAGATTTCGGCCGTGGTTGTTGACCAACCACGTGGTGCCTACATTATGCATTTATAACATGTAATTAATTAGCATTGTGTGAAACACCTCATTATACGGACGTATCACTAGACCCGTGTTTCATTAGCAATACTCACTACCACACAGTAACCAATAGCGTACCTATACTGATTTCCGAATCCGAAAAAATAATGTGCTATCAAATTTTATTTAAATTGAATTTGTAGTGTAGGTAAAAGCGTAACAAACAGATAATTGGACAGTGTTACTTTCGTATTCATAATATTAGTAGAAATTATTTATTATATATTATTTATTTATTAGTAGACAGCGTTTAAAACTGTAATAATTTCATGTGTTGTTGTAACTATAGGCAGACCGTTTAACTCGCGTATCGCCATCTGAGGTACAAAGTCGTAACACATTAATTAAATCTCATAAAGAACTATTTAACCACAGATAAAAGTAATGTAAGACTATTCGTCACTAATATCCATATCGCTTGAATCATCATCACTGTCTGTGCAGCTTGAGGAGTTAAAATCTTGGCGATAGGCGATACGCGAGTTAAACGGTCGACCTATAGCAACATTATAATAAAATAATTTAGAATTTAAGAAGCAACACTTTGTGTCGTGTGGCAACACTGAGCATGTCAAAACTTCTTCTTCACCTGTGGAATACATGTGTGTAAAGTTGTGTTTCGCCGTTTTATTATAAAACAGTCAAGTTAGAGTCAAATGGCTACGAGATACAGCAGTCCAGTGTCACCCCTCGCCCCAATTGTGTAAGGACAACTTATCTACTAAATAAGATTTTCTTTATTTTATTAGTGACGTCATGGCTGTAATTACACACATATAATACTACAAATTAATTTACTCCACACTAGAATATAAAATACAGTTTTCCTTCAAAATAAACTAGTTTTCAGTTGGCACTGTAAAACTCATTAGTTTGCAGTGCGAGCAGTCCTCGTGACGGCATTCAGCCTCAAGTGGCGCTCTGCATGCGAAGTGGAACGCTTAGCCACACTCGCTATAAGAAAATTAATGGTATTTTAACTTAATACACATCCATTTTCTTAAAATATTATGTGTAAAAATGGGGAGGCTGAGGAAACCACGGAACACATACTGTACGAATGTGACTCACTGACACAATAGCGCATAAATGCATTAGTAGTGGACTGCCCTATTCCTATAGTATTTTCTTAGATTTACGCGAATATCACACATTTAAATAAAACTACTCTATAACGGATTTTATCGCGGTTTATTTTAGAATTTAGATCCCGACATCTCAAGTCTTTTCAGACTTCATGGTCACGGGTGGACCATGACCCGTGACCGTGAAGTCTGAAAAATAAACCGCGATAAAATCCGGAGTAGTTTTATTTCAATGCCCTACTCCTGATGAATGCGGCGTCATTTGACCCAAACAAGTAAGAGTAGGGATAGATAAGCTGTGATTACAGGCTTAGTGTCAATGAGGAGCACAAAAGATCCCGCTGGGTTCGGAGTGCTCGGGGTTTACTTACCCCATTGATAAGATTAGATAAATGTTTAATAGAAGTCGGAGGAAGAAAGAAGAAGTATTAAAATACCTAACTAAATTTTGGCTTTTAGTTATTTTCTGTAGGCAGAATTATTTTCGCTGACGCACTAGAGTCAAGAAGACGGCCATATTTGTCAACCGTTGGGCAAACAAGTTCTTGACCTTGAACGTAGCGTAGAACGCACTCAGACTAGGTGGAGTTTAATGATAATGATTAGAGGAGTATTTGTTTGACCAGTCTTAAACTAGTGACCACACGGTTTGAAGCCAACATCCTTCCCCAAGCAATCTAACCATTAGTAACCATAGTATTTTGTTTAGGATGTCATCAGCGAACCCTGACCGCACGCTGCGCGCAAAGAATGTGTCACGGTCCACACTCAATGTCTACACATACGTGTTGCAGCAACACGGTATGCTTCACCAACTACAAATACTATAGGTGTACCGAGTGGTGCTAATCAGTGACAATAACTGGTTTTCAGCTTTAGTGATTACCTACCAGACAAAACAGTTTGTATATTTAGCTGCTTCTTAATATGCTTATCTGTCTTATCTCTTTCTACTTTCTGCTTGAAACATGTTTTCTTGTGCATGTTTCGCTAATGGAAACTAGGGGTTAGATGCACCGGTCAAAAACAATGCATCTACTTCTGTACATGATAAATTACCCTAGTTTACCCATGCTTATAGCAAATAGTTTTAGTGATAGGCAATGAGTCAGTGTCTGATTTAACGTCTCCTATTTTTATAATAGTTTTGCCTTTTGCGAATTATGTCCTATGTTCACAGCTACAGCCTTTTCATCCATAAAATGTGTAGATGCAGCTGTGTTTTCGGACGTAATGATATTTTTAACAGTGCATGCAGGACGGACAGCTCGCTGCTGTCATGTAGGGTTGGTGTTGTTAATTGCGTAATTTGTTCACAATTGAACACTGTAATTATCCTACACTGTATTTCTATTTATCCTACAGAATATCATTCACAAGCGCTACCGTTCCGTTTATATCTACGATGGTACGACATATTGCCCAAGATCTGTCCTTGTTGCAACACCATGGATGGTAGGTGTATCAGGCATTCATATTTTTTTACAGAACTTATTTATTACATAACTTATTTATATATTTTACAATATACGTATTAGTGTAGATGATATCATGTTCACCTCTAGCAGCAAAGATAAAACATTGTTGGTCAAGAATTTTGTGATCAGACTCTCCTATTGTGACGTCACAACGTCACGCCCTTCTCCACGCCTGCAGACCCTATCTTCAGCGGTCAAACCCCGCCTCTTGCGCGGTGTTATACCAAACTGCTTGCCTGATGTGAGGCAATGTTGCAGTCTACGATGGAACGCGCTTACCTAAAAATACCGACTCACTCGTGACTTGAAAACAGGTAGATTATAGCTATTGGGAAACAGATGCCAGCAAAGTATTCCACAATTTGGCAGTTCGCACAATAAAGGTGGGAGCAAAGCGCTTTGTGCGTGCCCGTGGAATTTTCACTAGGTATATAACGGTGTACCAATTACTGAATTGAGTGTATGGATTTATGCAGAGAACAGTTTGGAAGAAGAGTCGACTGGCGACGAGTCTACCGTGGAGGAGATGGACACGCAGTTTGAGTTGTACCTGGCGCCCGACTATGGACTGCAAGTTGACACCAACTACAAGGTTTCTTGCATTTTATACTTTATTACTTACACTTAAGTTCTGTTTTCACTCGACGGAATTTTCAGCTATTACTTTCTGGATGATGTTATAAATAATAATAATAATAATCATCGGTCATCTGATATCATACTAAGCAGAGCTTGTGTAATGGAATCTAGATCATTGATACATGTACTATTTTTTTTTTTACTTTTTACTTTACTGATCTTCATGATTATATGCTCAAACCTTATTCCGTCCTAAGGTACCTACTCCTTCCATGGTACCTCTGGTTTCCTGGTTCTCTTTACCCATAAACTTAATCACTACTTCCACATTACACTTTGACCACATCTCGACATTTATTTTCATCCTCACTTATGCAGCAGGCAACAAGAGTAGGCGTGGTCCATTAGCGCCACTCTTGTTGCCTCACCATCACCTTCCTGATTATACAAAAAAAAACTCCTTCCATGGTAGTTACACTCAGTTTTATAACTTTTGGTTGTGTTTCTGGGTGGGGGTTACGTAGGTAGTCTGTCAACATCTAAACTGTCGTCAATAAGAGTGGTGACTTTGGTGTTGCAAGCGTCTATAAATTACGGTGACCGCTTAGCATCAAATGGATTGGTTTCCCCATCTCCGTACTCTGACCAAGTAAAGGTACGGCTTTTCGCCACCTATATGCTGGAAATTCCCAGGGCACGCACAAAGGTCTTTATCTTCACTTTTGTGCGAACTGCCAAGTTGTGGAACTCGCTGCTGGCATTCCTGTTTCCCGATAGCTATAATCTAACTGTCTTCAAATCACAAGGCAATCGATATTTACTGAGTAGGTAAGCGCGTTCCAACGTAGACTACATAACATCATTACTTAGTAGCAGGCAACTTTTAGTCACAACTCAAGTTGTATTGTTAAGCAATTTGTTAAGTTGAGCTGTTGGTGATATTTGTTTGAATGTAAGGTTAATCTTGAAGTTTGTTACCAGGTCTCTCCTGAAGTCCATAAGATATTACCAGGTGAGAGCGTGGACTGGCAGGTTGAGTTCGATCCACCGGATCATAACGACCCGGCGCCGGATGCAAACATATTGTTCAGAATTGTACCTGATGTTGATCGTGGGTATGTGTTCACCTTTATGCTTTGTTCCTGTACAAGTTAAACCGGAACGGGTATAACATGCCTTAAATTCTACGTTTTTTGAGCCTTAAGCTATTGCTTAAAGCTCAAATAACTATTGTATTGTGATGTTAAATTTTAATAAATTAATTACAAAAAGAAAAAGAAAATATTCCTACAAAATAAAAATATTATTGAAATAAAACTACTTTTTAACGGATTTTATCGCGGCTTTTTTATTCAAGACACTATGAGCTCAAATTGCTTAAATCGGAACGCAACTTAAATATTTATGTTTCTAGGTAGTCTAGTATAATTGTGATTAATATTTTTGGACGCCAAACACCTCAGTCCACCCGTGAACATGAAGTCTGAAAAGACTTTGAAACGTCGGGATCTAAAATCTAAAATAAACCGCGATAAAATCCGTTAAAAAGTAGTTTTATTTCAATGTGTAGTAGTAGCTAAGAAAGTATACTTTTAGTATACTTTTTTAGGTGACTGTACCTTTATAGTTTGTGTGACTATAAAAGTTTCTAAATTAACCCAAAATATTACTACTTTAAAATATATTTTTTTTATTTCTTCTTAAGCCTTGTACTAAATAAATACGTATTTTCCATTGCCATTTTATATCTGCCTTGATCCTGTTCTCTGTTTTGAGTTCTCCATTTTCGTTTAATTAACTTGCAAGTGACAATTACTTCATTATTTCAGTCTTCAGACTAAACAGACTTTAATGAAAAAAACAAAGCCCCGGGCTTTTAAAACGGGTGAAAATTTATGATGTTCCCACTTTCTTGGGTTAATTAAAAGTGATTATACACAGCTGTTTTAAGATCTTCTGTATAAATTAGATACCATAACTATTCTTTTTACCGACTTAAAAAACAAGGTGTGTTATAGGTTTGAGAGATGTAGCGCCTAAACGGTTGAACCTATTTTGATGAGGTATTGTATTTTTCCTAGCTATGTCGGGAATTTTATATATTTTTTAATTTGTCTACGTGTATGTATGTAAAATATTCGATTTGGTATTATTGTGTTCTATGGCCTAAAGCCAATTATAATATAGTGGGACATTAACATACACGGTCATCTGATCCCAAACCAAGCAGAGCTTGTACTTCGGAAACCAGATAACTGGTAATATACTACTTATAATACTTTTCTTTAGTAAATACATACTTAAATATAGATAATTACACCCAAACACAAGACAAACAGACATATCTAAACAAATGCTTGTCTCGGGTGGGAATCGTACCCACGACCTGCGGCGTGAAAAGCAAGTATTTTGCCGACTACGCCACCGGCCCGTCATATATATCTACATCTATAATTATATCAACCGTTTACTATTTGAGTGTTTAGCATTAAGGATGGTTGCACACAGACCTCACTGGTATCGGCGCGAGCCGCTCGCGCAGTGCGTCAGTGTGCGCGCAGTGGAGCGAGCCGCGCGGCTCGTGCTCACTACACACAGTCTCACTGTCAGTTTGTGCGCGCTCGACCTGCCGCCTAACGATGTACTTCGGTAACTTTTTTATTTATAAATGTTTGTAAGTATTACAACAGTAGCAGTATTCTTGGTATGAAGCAACAAAACTGTCCCTAATATCCCAATATTTGCCGATACACTAGCGTAATAAATCTGGGCCAGGAGATGACTAAGTTAAATCGGAAGAAGGTTGACCATTTCTGTCGAATGCAACCCGAATGTCTGATGTCGCATCACCGTGATAAGTCAAATAAAAGACAGTAGGACTGGATTCAGTCATTGGTCCTTAAACCATCTCAGAAGCTTACTCTGAGACTTAGTTCGCCACTAACCATAAAATAGCAATAGAATCTAACACTTTAGTGGCTAAACGGGGGTGGAACTCTTTTTTGCGTACACTTTCAAGTAATATGGTTATATTGGTAAATAGTTTTCATTTTGGTGTAGGGTTCGCAAACGTTTCCACGTATTAAACACGGGCAACGGACACATGGAAGTAGCGGCGCGCACCAACGCACCGTGGTGCCTCATTGTGGAGCAAAAACACGAGCACGACAGTGACCACAAGAGCGTGCACGGCGGAGTGTGCGGCGGGCCGGAGTGCTACTGTCTCTCTAGAGGATTACACCGGTCTTATCTCGTTGATATGCACCTACCGCCTGACAGCAGCACTGAGGTTGTATTATTTCTACATACAGTTATGAGTGATGAGTGTGTAAGCGTAAGTGTGTCAATTGTGGTGCTTAGTCCATTTTGATGAGGTAATTGAAACCTCTCCTTTTTTACGTGCTGCCTCCCGCTTTGCCTAGAGGGAAGTGGACAATCTTATTTTCAAACTCCTCCTATTATCTTTCTCATCAAATTCGTACGGGATCCAAAACAGTTTTGTGTTGGGTGTCCCGGGAATAAGCAGGAATAAGTAGGGTTCAGCTCTTGAGTCCCATCATGGCGTCGTTGTCGATCCTGGCTTACAGGAGTAGCAGTGGCGGGATTCACTAGTGGGTTAAGTCCCTTAGAAAAGCATGTCGTTTTAGTAAACAAATGTATTTCAAATACATTCCACTAAAAGACACCTAACTTCACCTAAAAGCTTACTGAGTTTTTAGCAGTGTTACTTAGTAGTTGCCATATCTTCACTGCACGGTAGAAAAAAAAATGATGTTTTGACGTAGAAGCTCTTTGCTGATTTTGACATTGACGCTCAAACAACAGTCTCTTTAACCCTCTTTAATATCCCACTGCTGGGCACGGGTCTAAGGGCTAAACTCTCTAAACTCTTAAGCAGTCATGGGATTATAAATGAATAGTAAATACTGAAGACAGACAAATATATGGGATTACATCAAGTAAAAGAGAAGCAAATATAACAAACTTGAATCTCACAAGCAAAGTTTGTCAGGCATCAAACTGGAAGACAAGATTGCGACAGGTGTATTTGAGTATTTTATTTTGTTTTCTTTGTACAGGTGTGCATGGAGGTGCGTGTATCCACCGCAGCGGTGTGGCCGGCTGTGGAGTACGGTCCCCCAGTGTACCCGGAGCGGACTGTCACCAGAAATGAGCTGCAGTTCTACGACAATGATAATGTTCTTAAGGTAAAATAGACCAAAGCATCTCGTTCAACTAAGTCTACCAATAGGTAAGCAATGACAAATGTCAGCGTTGCGTGATGGGCATATCAGTGAATCATGGACGTTGATTGCGCTCAATGGCGATGCTGGGTTTTGTGGCTAATGGCCATAGTCGTACATGACCTAATGTGCTTTTAGACGAGAAAATGTTATCGATGATATTTCAACACTCAAAAAAAATATACAGAAGGAGTGAAAACATTAAAGAATGTGTGTATTTTTCAGACGATACCCTTATTCCTTGAGATTGAATTCCCAGTACTGAAAGTGAACCCGTCAACTATTAATTTCGACTACGTGACCAACGGCGATACAAGGAAGACGTACTTTTCTGTTTCACATACAAGTCGTAAGTCTCATATCTATTTTCTAGATTAAAGTTGTTATAAACATGTTGTAGCACACCTTCCACCTGCTTAGCCTGACTTCATCTGCTTGAGATTCTGAGCATGTCTCATAATCTTTTATTAGTAATATTTTTATTTGTACTAAGCATTAAATGACGTGACATACGAATACTTACGCTATCCCTTATGCTATTAAAGTAGTAGGATCGAGCAGAAGACTAAACCGGCTGCTGGTATTGATAGGAGAAGACCACACCAGCTAGTTGTTAGTAGTAGTTTTATTATTGTTATAGTAAGTTATTTTATATTTGAGTATTATCTGTTATAAATATAGAATTTGCACATCATTATCTTATATCTTGAAATGAGCAATTGAGCAACGATTTTAATAAAATTTAGTGTATATATGGGGGTTTCGGGGGCGATAAATCGATCTAGCTAGGAATCATTTTTAGAAAATGTCATTAAAAAGTCAAGGTCATCCAGATATTGAAATGATTAATTAAGCTAAGCTTCTATTGTAATATGTGTTACACCTCTGTCACCATCTTTAAGGCACATAAATCTTTCAATCTTTGCATCTCAGGTACTGCCACATTGTCTTTGGTGGCGGAGTGGGAGGGCCACAACGAGTTCCATGTGTGGCCGCGCTCTCTGAGCGTATCACCCGGCGAGACCCGAAACGTATACGTCATGTACAATGCTGTGTAAGTGACCAAACTTTATCTTGTTGTGATATCTTAAAGAAGGAGAGGAAGACTTTCATCTTATATACTGGCCCGTGGCGTGGTCGGTAAGATACTTGCTTTTCACGCCGCAGATCGTGGGTTCGATTCTCACACAAGTCAGACATTTGTGTGATGAACACGTCTGTTTGTCTTTAATTAAGTATGTATTTACAAAAGAAAATTATTATAAGTAGTATATTACCAGTTATCTGGTTTCCATAGTACAAACTCTGCTTAGTTTGGGATCAGATGACCGTGTGTGTTAATGTCCAACTATATTATTATTACTATTATAGAAGACGCTGCGTCAAACAGCCTTGAGTTGTGTTCCTGGGTGTGAGTCAGGTAGCCTGATGAACGTCAATAGGCTCACCTCCTATTAACGTATTATAGGTACTTAATCGAAGGCGAATTATTGTGCTTACTCCATTTTCATGTGCTGTCTTTCACTTTGCCTGAGAGGAAAGAGGACAATTTAGTTCTCCTACTCCTCTTATTATCCTTCTGAATAATTCATGTGTGACCCAATATAGTTTTAGGGTCCCAGGGCTTGGTTGAGTTTAAATTCCTTAACTTTATACATTGCAGCTGTCGATCCTGGCTTACAGGAGTATATGTGGCAAAATTGAGGTGGTGGGTTAAATCCTATAAAAAAGGCCAATTATGGGTGAAATTTACTTCTTCCTAAACCTTCGGGTATTATATGTCCTAGCTATAAATGTGTTAATTAAATGTTGTAGGTACCGTTCGTCAAGGGCAGAAGGCTGCGTCCACATCAAGTCGTGTGAGAGGGAGAATTTTGGAGAACAGTACTATACAGCGGCGTGGGGGGTGGACAGTATGGGAATTTTGCGGGAAACTGGAGGGGAGAGGGGGGTGGGGCGGTGGTGTCGCGCGACAGTGGGAGTGTGTGCGACGCCCTCACACGACTATAAATGTCACGAGACCCTCCACGACTATACTGATGACGCGAATCTATTGCCTCCTGGTGTTTGAACGTTACAGATTTGTGTCGTCAACTGTACCAAAGTTGTTTAGTAGGTGTTTTATTTTTGTTGTGATTTTTTCAATAAAAACAACGATTTCTTATTGATATTATGTGCTTTTTACGAATGAAATGATTGTGATGTTGTAGAATTACACAAAATTCAAGTAAGTAAACTAAATTAAAGTAACGAATATAGTTACTTAGTTGGCTGGTTATTTTTTTATTCTGAAAGCAAGTTTTAGTCAAGTTCATGCCTATACCTGACTACTACTTGCCCGATGTTAAGAAATGATATAGTCTACGACGCAACGGGACGCGCCGATTCACTTGTGACTACAATTTAATGATGTCCGGTGAGAAGGTGGCAGTAGAATGAGGGTCCAACTTAGAAACCATATAGGCAAACCATAAAGTTGACAGATAGCAGGTAGCGCTAAAAATGATAGACAAAAGGGCTAATATCTTCCAAACACGTTATATGTCACATAGACGTGTTTTGTTTAAGCATTTTTAAGGTTTCGTCAAACAGGAACCGTAGCTAGCGTACGTCAACGCGCTAAAGCGTCGCCGCCGTCGCGTTATAACGCTGCGTTGTGAACATGTTTAGGGCTTAGTGTGAGGTTTTCCGTAAATATAAGTAATGAGGGTTCCATCTTCAGCGTTTTTTTTTTCTGTTCTATCACATGCTTGCACTGATGCTCTTAATTTCTCTATAATTGGTAGCAGAATCGTCTAGATCGGTAGAACCTTTGTTTATCCGATGGCTCCTGCATACTTTTAACATGTTTCCAGCACACTTTGCTTCTAATAAACCTTTAGACTGGACTTATGACTGGCGTGGTGGCGTTATGGTTAGTGACTCTGACTGCTTAGTCAAAGGTCGTGGGGAATTTCCACCCTGGTCAAGTCTTTGTGTGATGAGCATGTTTGTTTCTTTTATGTCTGGGTGTCATTTATATATATGCCGAACGTTTAACTCGCGTATCGCCATCTGAGGTACAAAGTCAGAAAACATTAATTAAATCTCTCAAAGAATTATTTTACCACAGATAAAAGTAATGTAAGACTATTCGTCACTAATATCCATATCGCTTGAATCATCATCACTGTCTGTGCAGCTTAAGGAGTCAGAATCTTGGCGATAGGCGATATGCGAGTTAAACGGTCGGCCTGTCTATCAAGTATGTATTTATTAAAATAAATATTTAAGTAATATATCCGTTCCTAGTACCCTTAACACAAGCAAATATAATTAGTGTATCTGTGACAATATTAATATTGTTATTAATTTCTTGATTCACTGCCGATGCTAATAGCCAGAGAATTTGTAAGTCAATTATATTTTTGATGATTTGATACTAAATGTATGGAAAATCAAAAGAACGCACTCGAACTGTTAACAGGTCTAAACATGTTTAGTTAAACGCACTGTTTGCTAAAGCCTTTATTGGAGTGGAGGTGTTGTGAGGCGCGATATTAGCCTCCGTGCGAGGCGTGAACCTCTGTAATCATCCCTTTGAGCACAAAGCTGGCACACGTCAAGGCACACCCACTGTGTACAAAGGATTTACAATAAAGCCACATTATGAAATCTTACTTTGAATAATTATTTCATAGTCAGTTGGCTATTTTTTAATTTGTTTTTTATACAACATCATCATAGAGACATAGATGAAAATGAAAATAACATTAAAATATAGACGGCTGTTTCTTCTGCCTCCCTGCAGTTCTGGCTGTACCACCTACGGTGACCTTGTAGTCCCATATGTCTTACTTAACTTAGTCTGCCTGTCTGTTACGCTGTCAAACATAACCTACTAAAACGTATAAAAGCCACGGGTGAATGCTAGTAAACTGTACCTAGGCGTAATGTCACGCGACATTTGTGATCGAAAAATAAAGTTTTCTGGTGGGTAAGAGACTGAAATTGAGAACTGAAGATTAGACTAAAGTGAGATGACATTCAAAATTTACCAGCTACTGTAACCGGTCCAAAGTTGTGACACACAAGCCTCGCTGGTTGTGTTTTCAAAGGTTGTATCTTATTTGTGTAATTATTTTAATTTTTTGCAGCTGTTTTCTTCGATACTGCACGTTCAAAAGGTTTTAATAGATTGGGAAGTCTAATATATAAAATTCTAGTGTCACAGTTTTCGTTGCCATACTACTCCGAAACGGCTTGACCGATTCTTATGAAATTTTTTATGCATATTCAGTAGGTCTGAGAATCGGCCAAGATCTATTTTTCATCCCCCTAAGTGATGTTTTTTTTAATAAATACGCGGTACGAAGTTCGCTGGGGCAACTAGTTGTTCTATCATAAAATGTTCATAAAACTGTATACGAGTAACCATTAGTAATATATTATGTATAGCGACGTAATATTCTTATATAAGTATACGCAGAGCGAATAACAAAAAACCCGTAAGTGCTATTTATCTCTAAGAGCATCAGATGAGTGGTGCCATCTTATTCTTTTATATGATTTTTATTATTACCACAAAGTTCTGAACTAATATGGAATCCTTAGGCTTCCGCTACACTAGGCAGGAAATCCGCCAACCACGAAAGACTAACTCATCTTAAGAATTGGAAGGAAAAATAAATATTTCAACAAACTGTAGATTTTACCTATGAGAGCTTTATTCTACAACATTTACAATATTGCTCCCTGCCTTAAGTCGTCTGCTGATTTACTATATGCCAAGTAACAGGACTTTAGACGGCGTACTACAACAGCTTGAAGAAGTAATGTTGAAGGTGCGGCAGAAGGGCGACGCTATACAATGTGTAGAGCAACTTCTGTTTCCTACAACTGTAATTATAATGAAACGCACGTAGAAAATAGTAAGTAATTTCCTCACCGTCTGCGGGCCAACTGCCTAACGACGAATTAAACGATTCTTCTATCGCACATTAAGTCGATAATTTGTAGACAATTGACGTGCCCCACGGTTTTATTTTAGTCTCGTCTATGCATATGTTTATAAATCCCACGACTGTATCTATTTTATTATTTTTTGTTTTTAGTACATTTATCTTAAACATTGCAATGTATGTTAAACATAAAACCGTTTAACTTAAAAAGTTTTTTTACCTATTTTTATTTTCTAGTTTTTAGTTTTTATTTCGCATTCTGTTTAATTCATTTAGTGCTTCATTATTGCAAGGTTTCTTGCCCGTTAGTTTATTGCAGTTCAACTCCTCTATACGTAGTCCCTGCAAAGATCTTACTTTACTTAGAGCCACGTAGGCTTGACCTTCTTCAAACAGTTTCGCACCTAAGTATACGACTGCGTGATCCACAGTGCTGCCCTGCATTTTATGTATTGTAGAAGCCCATGATAGTATTAAAGGCAGCATTCTTCTTTCAGCCGTCCCGTAATTGTACTTAGCTGGAAACTGTATGGATTTCGGGTGTATAAGATGTACTCCGTCTCTTGCGAAATCAATTCGGACGGAAGGTACATCTGTTGCATACATCTGAGTTCGACGAAATTGAGGCCAAACGATTTCGTTGATGTAGCCTATAGCGCCATTTACTAATCCCTTTGAAACGTCAATATTGGACCGTAGCATGACTTTTGCCCCCACAAATATTTCCAGTTCCGCTGGTAAACCCCCAGTTTTGTTGATATCAGCTGGTATTATAGTAGCTATATCCACATTGTCTGCATTTCGTGTGGCGTGTACTAGCTGATCCTAACGACATATCATTTTTATCCACCCTAATGCCATACAGTTCTCGGCGCGTTTTAACCTTTCACCTTAACTTGGGTGGTGTACCGCTAACGACGTATCATTTTTAGCCACCCTAACGCCACACAGTCCTCAACACGATACAAAATCTTGACTTGGGTGGTGGATTCAGGCTGGATTAATCAGATACCTAAATTACAGATTCAATTTCTAAATTTAAATCTTATTATTATACGCCATTTAGTGGCTGCGCCCATCTTAAATATTGAGGTTGTATAGTGCACTGTATTCTTCTTGTCAAGCCCTTTTATTTGATACCCATATTGGTGGGATTGATAAAAAATTGTTATCAGCCATTTGGTAGCGGCGGCCATCTTAGATTTCAATTTTATATAGTATATTGTATTCTGCTTGTTGAGCCCTTTCATTTGATACCCATGTTGATGGGATTGATAAAACCTAAGTTATCCGCCATTTTATAGAGGCCGCCATCTTGGATTTAAATTTTATATAGTATATTGTATTCTGCTTGTTGAGCCCTTTCATTTGATACCCATGTTGATGGGATTGATAAAACCTAAGTTATCCGCCATTTTATAGAGGCCGCCATCTTGGATTTTAATTTTATATAGTATATTGTATTCTGCTTGTTGAGCCCTTTCATTTGATACCCATGTTGATGGGATTGATAAAACCTAAGTTATCCGCCATTTTATAGAGGCCGCCATCTTGGATTTTAATTTTATATAGTATATTGTATTCTGCTTGTTGAGCCCTTTCATTTGATACCCATGTTGATGGGATTGATAAAACCTAAGTTATCCGCCATTTTATAGAGGCCGCCATCTTGGATTTTAATTTTATATAGTATATTGTATTCTGCTTGTTGAGCCCTTTCATTTGATACCCATGTTGATGGGATTGATAAAACCTAAGTTATCCGCCATTTTATAGAGGCCGCCATCTTGGATTTTAATTTTATATAGTACATTGTATTCTGCTTGTTGAGCCCTTTCATTTGATACCCATGTTGATGGGATTGATAAAACCTAAGTTATCCGCCATTTTATAGAGGCCGCCATCTTGGATTTTAATTTTATATAGTATATTGTATTCTGCTTGTTGAGCCCTTTCATTTGATACCCATGTTGATGGGATTGATAAAACCTAAGTTATCCGCCATTTTATAGAGGCCGCCATCTTGGATTTTAATTTTATATAGTATATTGTATTCTGCTTGTTGAGCCCTTTCATTTGATACCCATGTTGATGGGATTGATAAAACCTAAGTTATCCGCCATTTTATAGAGGCCGCCATCTTGGATTTTAATTTTATATAGTATATTGTATTCTGCTTGTTGAGCCCTTTCATTTGATACCCATGTTGATGGGATTGATAAAACCTAAGTTATCCGCCATTTTGTAGCGGCCGCGATCTTGGATTTCAATTTTATTTATAGTTTGTATTCTGCTTGTTGAGCCCTCTCATTTGATACCCATATTGATGGGATTAATAAAACATAAATTATCCGCCATTTTGTAGCGGCGGCCATCTTGGATTTCAATTTTATTTATAGTTTGTATTCTGCTTGTTGAGCCCTCTCATTTGATACCCATATTGATGGGATTAATAAAACATAAATTATCCGCCATTTTGTAGCGGCGGCCATCTTGAATTTATAATGATAATGAATAAACATAATTGTATTGTCACCAAAATCCAAAGTGTATACAAAATTTCAGATTAATCGGTTGACAGGAAGAGGGTGAAATTTGAATTACTAAATTTGACCCAAGAATAAATAATAAATAAAACAAACGGGGTGAGCTAAATAAAACCGTTTAATTAAATACTAGCTTCCGCGCGCGGCTTAGCCAAGTGACAGATCTATGAATCCTTTATCATATTTAATTATTTGTTATTGGTGGAACCCCGTTTCACCCCCTTAAAGGGTGAGTTTTGAAAAATCCTTTCTAAGTGCACCCCTAGACTCCATAAGGAAGCTATGCCAAAATTTGGAGTCTCCAGACCCAGCGGTTTGGGCTCTGCGTTGATATGTCAGTCAGTCAGTTTCTTCTTTTATCTAATTAGATGCAATAGATGACTGATAACCGTGATGATTATTGATTAATGATGATAAAAAAATTAAGATTTATAATTGGAAATCGTAAGTTAATCGATAAAGATTGATTCACAATTTCACTATCAGCGTCTGTTCTTTTTCTCATTGATCTTCGGTGACAATCGCATAAGCAGCGGTGACGCAGCGGTACGGGCCTCGCCTTAGAAAAATAAGGTCGCGGTTTGATATCCTGGTCGTGCCCATACATCTTTGTGTGAATTGTTTCATCTCCGCTGCTCGATATCGGTGAAGGAAAACATCGTGAGGAAACCGGCATGTCTAAGAACTAATCATTCGAGGACATGTGACTTCCACCAACCCGCACTTGGCCAGCGCGTGTGGATTAAGACCTAAACTCTCACAACTCATAAGATAGTTGAGATAAGACCTGTGCCCAGTTGTGGGACTCTATAAAGGGTTGAAGTGACAATCGCAAAGTGTGCCATAAGCCTTAAATGTGAGTGGCACTCGTACATTAAGGGTTCTGTTTCTTGTTATGAAATGAGAAATTTATGAAATTCAAATTGTTCCCTCAACTTGTGCCCCTTTTTTTGTTCTAAAGTCATTAGATAAGACGATAGAACAGTATGTATATCAATGCAGGAAACCGGACTTTGTTTAGAGCTAAGGAATTACACACATTGATATAAAGAGTTTTAGAATTCATTCAAATATATAAGGGCCGGTGGCGTGGTCGGTAAGATACTTGCTTTTCACGCCGCAGGTCGCGGGTACGATTCCCACGCGAGACAAACATTTGTGGGATGATCATGTCTGTTTGTATCGAGTCTGGGTGCAAATATCTATATTGAAGTATATATTTACAAAAGAAAAGTAATAGATGTAGTATATTACCAGTTATCTGGTTTCCATAGTACAAGCTCTGCTTAGTTTGGGATCAGATGACCGTGTGTGTTAATGTCCCACTATATTATTATATTATTATTATTATTATTATTATAATATCTATTATATGTATATATACAAAAGAAAAGTTTTATAATATGTATAACATACACCAGTTATGTGGTTTCCATAACGGCTAAGCAGATGACCTTGTGTGTTAATGTCCCAAAATGTCCCAGAATATTATTATGTGCATTTTTATGAACAAAAAATGCAGTTACGAATATGAGTACTGCTACGGAAGTTTCTACGAAGCGGTCGTACTGAGTAAAAAAAACCGTAGTGGGACGTAACTACATTGATGCTTGCTGACTATTATATTCCTTAGCATTAAAGAATTTTATCCTGTTAAATTTAATATATTTTCTTGACTCCATGCATCTGAAATATCTCTGGTAAATATTAAATCTTGTAGCAAGAACGTCGAGCAAAGAGCGTTGCATCAAGTGCATCCATCTTGTCACTAATCGACTTTGAAATGGAATATTATATTATGTAACACTACTGTTGAGATCCGAGGAAAATATTTTTTTTCTTTAATTTTTTTTTGGTTTCTTCAATCATGTGTTATGTATTCGATTCGATTCGGAGGAATTCTATTACTATGCGAAACTAGATATAGTTTTTGGTAGAATTGTTTTTAAGTTGTATTTTGCTATATTTAAATTGAAATTATTAACATATAGTATTGTCTTAGATTTACGCGACTATCACACATTGAAATAAAACTAAAATAAACCGCGATAAAATCCGTTAAAAAGTAGTTTTCATTCAATATTATTATCATATTTAAAACTTGAGTGATAATTTAAACAAAACGAATAGCAGGCGGTTGCTGTGTTGAAGAATAAAGAGCATAACTTAAACTACTTAAAACTGTTTGAATTAAGTCGCAAGTAGAAGTGAAAACTTGTACTATGGAAACATTAAATGCTCGTTCCCTAAACAGATAGTCCAGGATCCATGGTCCATTTTTGCATTTGATTACTATCAAGCTAATTTTCCGTGAGTAGCTTTATTTTGATGAGACGCCCAATAATTTCCTATACGAAACTCTCGATTGTGGTAGCTAACAGAGGTAGCAAGGATAAAATATGTCGATTTGATGATTCTCAAATATTTATTACTGACTGAATTATTTTTCAAGATAATTATCTAAATTATTTGAAAAAATATTTGTCCTACAAAATCTATGGTAAGAGCACCACGCCAATCATTATTTATTTTCTCATAAATTTACTTTGTGTGTATGAATACTTGCTGACTTGTATAAGTACATACAAGACGTTTTTTATATTACGTGAATAGTACACAGTAGTATATATCTGCTTGGGATCCATTGCTTAATTTACTTGTAGGTACCAAAACCCAAGCAAAATCCACTCAGATTTCGAGACACTGTGAGCACTGTTTGCATAAATCGGAACGCAACTTAGACAAAATATTTGTAGGTAGTTAGTAATAATTGTGATTAATAATAGTGATTTACAAGTTGGAACGAAATACCTCAATCCCCCCGTGACCATGAAGTCTGAAAAGACTTTGAAACGTCAGTACATAAAATCTAAATGAAGTGCGATAAAGTCCGTTATAAAGTAGTTTTATTTCAATGAATATCATACATGAAGCTATTTTTAAGGTTTTTTATCCTGACGTTTCAGACACTATTCAGCCTTCATGGCCACGGGTAAGACATAAGATGGAGCATTACCTATATTAATTTATCTTTTGAGTTTATATCGACGCTTCAAAGACTATTTAAAAAACAAAGTAGTTATACGTAAACCTTACAGGAGAATGATTTTTATTTATTTTTAAAAAAAGACAAATTTTTACCTTTCAGTGCATATACATTAAATCACTTTACCTATAAAATACAGGCCATCTTTAACATCTTCTGTAACCTTACTTAAAATTAAAAAGAACAAAATTCCTTAACACAATTTGTTTAAACAATATTCAATGACAACAAATGAATCCTTATGAAATCTCCATCTGAACAAGCCAATTGTGATTGTAGTCAAAAAGAAAATCTAAAGCTATACAGACAATACAATTTATTCGTCTCAGTAATTTGTAGCAAGCTAAAAGCCTTATCAATCTAGGTACTCAATCCATCAATTTTCAATGCCGATTTGGAGAAAACAGTGATTTATGAGTTTCAACTTTATTAATTAATTATTGATCCACATTTCAACTTTATGGTAATGTCTTTCGTTAAAGTATAAGGCTTATTACGTTAATAGTTAGTAGTTAAGATTTTAGCGTGTCTTCTTGTATCGCATTATGTGCTGGACAAATCAACCTCGACCACAGGCAAATCGCCCCTGAGGACACCTGACACATCGAATACTTTGTTTTATTCTATAATAATATGGTCTACGGTGGAAAATACTACCATTATACATATTTACTCGAGATTACGAATGTTTTTCGGTGAAACGGTAGCAGTAGGAAAAAGCTCTTTATTACCATATAGGTGCAACAATCTGACCCACTCTCTCAAATGGTGTCACCACACATTGTTAGTATATTCGAAGCCGTGAGCTTGTGCCTAGCTATACATATGTAACAGTAGTAGCAAGTTAACTAATGGTAGATCTATATCTATGTACCCACTTATGTATGAATAGATGCGCCAGCGCCCGGTGCCGTTTATTGTTAATGTTTTAGTTACAAGCCGTGTGCTGCAATAAATGCATGTCCGTTAACCCAATTTCTTTCACTGTGTATCCCTGAGGAACCTAGCTCTGCTAAGACATCGCACTGGAACGCGACAAGACCGCTTGACGGTGCGGTTTTGTGAGAGTGGTCACTAACCACGGAAGAAGCCTACCTCCAGTTTATTGTCACCAGATTTTCACCATTCGGGGACCACGTGAGGGATTCAGATTGAAGGTGGAATGCACGGGCGAAGGTGACTCAGCCCCTAAAACCTATCTGCATACCTATTTCGACGAACAACTAACTATTTTACAAAAATGTCTAACATTAGATACCTACCTTTTCTTACTTTCGCCTATCACTAAGCTATCGAGATAATCTCCATTTCATTTCAACCCTTGTTAGTGCTCCACTACTGGGCACGTCACTAAATTATCTAAAGAGTTGAGTTTAGGCCTTAATCCACATACGCTGGTCAAGTGCTGGTCAAATGTCACATTTCCTTGAATGATTAACTCTTAGATAGGCCAATTTCCTCACGACGTATTCATATCAATCGCATCGGCGATAAATCAATTTACACAAAGATGTGTCGGTACGAGCCAGCGACCTTATCAAACATAGTTTAAAGATTCACGAAGCAAAATTATATTATACCTAGCTAGTGTATCTGCTCTAGATAATCTAAAGGAGTATAAAAAGATTTTATTCCTAAAAGTAATTAATGAGGTAAGTTTAATCAAACATTATCTCAGGCGGGAGTTTTAGTATAATAACTTTGAAAGTACTTGAACAAAAAAGAATATGGCAGCTGTTCGTACGGAGAGGTCTTAAATAGCAATGAGTCGTAATTGTGCCGCACTGAAACTGACATGAGACTAGTGGGTATAAGAAAACTGAAATATGACATCAGATTTAACATTATGTATGGGGCCTGCTGCGTTTAGGCACTACTTAGAACACGGTTTATTTTTTCAAGAGAACATGGTATTTACTGGGTAAGTGAGTAATTAGGTAATTGTTTAAAAATAAGCAAGTTGAAGTCAAGCAGAAGCCTATTACTGGAAAAAAAGTATGAGACTAGAAATCTGCGCCTTAAAGATGTTTATATATATTTGTCACTGGTTAATTGATGCAATGAATGTAGTGCACAAGTTCAAGTGTGGGTTCATTCTAAGGCGATTCGATATAAATCCGATAGAACTGTTAGGTTAGACCACACACTTATAGAACTCCCGACTTATTTTCCGACACCGCCGATCAGGGAGCTGTGTTCGAGGGGACCAAGAGCTCCGGCCGGTGAAATCACCCCATCGCTAGAGCAGAGCAGGGTGCATACAGGATTTATAAGGTGTCATAGTTTCTAGCGGACAAAGTAGAGAACGGAAGTTAGTATTATGATAATTAATGTGTTGTTTACCACCAAACAAAATTATAAATGGAAGTAGGTAGTTACAGTTTGTTTACACCGCAGCTAGTATAGTTTATTATCTTACCCGTTGATATTAATCATGAAATATGCATTATTTCCGCGTTTACTTCGAACCTCTCCAAGTTTCCTCCTACAAGTTCGTGGTAACTATTTAAATTTCAAATTGGAAAGAAACTTTCGTCTTATAGATTCCATTATTCATAACTTGTGGTGCCATTATCGAGAAATGAAATTATCTACGTTGTTTGTTTGTGTATAAGCTAATACGATATGAAGGCTTTTGAAGGTTTTAGACTAAAAATATCAGGATTACCAGACAACTTTAGGTAGGCATGAATAATCGGGTAAGGAAATTATTCAATTATTAAAATTATTACATTAAAATAACTTCGGCAAATATCACTTCACCCCAATCTCTCGAAAGCACAATCATAAATTCTAACAGTTAATTACAAATCGTTAAGATTACGTTGGATAAAATCGTAACTTTCACTGACTACGTTATTGAATCTGTACTTCCCGACGACACAACGGTGCAACACACATTATCAGCCATTCTAAGATGGCCGCTTCACCCGTGCTCGGTGTTCATTCGTTCATTCATAATGACATTTTCGAGTGACAGCTGACTTCAAAAACGGACGCGATGACAGTATAAAATGATAGCGGATGCATCGAGAAGTAGATGTGCCAACATGTTAATACGATATGTTTTAGAAATAAATTGCCACAAAAACAATAGCAAATGAGATGTTTGAAGGTTTATGTTGTAGAAATTGCTAGGGGGTTACTTCTGTAAACGATTAGATTTTGGTTTTGTTTCTCTATTCTATTTATTTATCTGTGTGTACATAATCGAAATGCGTACTCCCGAACCAATCGGATCATAAATCGAGAGCATCGTTATGGAAATCTGATTGATTACATCACCATCAAGTGCAATTTGTAGTTGATTAGTTACATTTTTATTGACTTTGTTATTCTGTGTGCTCTTTATTCTCGATTTAAGGTAGTTGCTATGCGAACCACGGCTCAATTGTGCTATAAATCGATGTCAAGATGACAGATCCATGCTGTCAGTTGTGAACTAGCCTGCTTGCCCATACGCTGCATACTATAGGCCACGTGACCCAGTACTGGCTGGCTCGACTAACTCGCTGCTGTAAGAAGAAAGGGTGATGAGTCTTCATCCCTCATCGTAGTCTTCGTTTAAGGATGATGCCGACGATACTGCTGCGAAGGATGCGCTGCTGTTCATAACGGTATTCCAAAGCATGTGTACACACAGCATCACAAAAGATTAACTACACAGAGACTGTTTGTAACAAACTTTACTTTTATTTATTAATGTGGATATTTGGAAGATATTTTTTGATGACAGATTGAATTCACTGAAGTCCCACAAAACGTTGAAAATAGTATTCAAATAAAGTAACCTAAATAATTTGTGTGTTATTTCCATCCGTCGCGTCGCTTGTAAAGAGGATGAAATAAATCAATCGAACAGTAAACTGGTATAAACTGTTTCGGGATTTAATAGAGCTCCGATCCGATTATTCAGACGCGAGTGGCTCACATATTCAATACTGCTGACAAGGTAAAATAATACCTATAATCATACGCTTAAGGACTATTTTCTTTCATGAATATAGTTAAATAAGTATAATGCTGAAGAAAATTACAACCACTAACGCTATTTGTGTTCTATACCTAGTTTTTGACTAGCTTAGCTTTTTATCACATACCTAAAATTTTAAATAAAAAACTGTGTTAAAATCTTATTACGCGCTACAAGGCAATACTTGTAACTTTATTGACTTAACTTGATTTAAAGATTCACACGTCAAAATTATACTGGGTAAGCGCATTTCAAGCACTTGTCTATTAGGATGAATAAAAACATCTTCTTGCCCTATTTCGGCTACAGTCATTAGTCAGAACCTGATTTAAAAGTACGCAGGAGATAAAAAAGTGCATACTACACGACCGGTAAACAGATCGAGCGTAGGACCGGCAGCTTAATGTGGTTGTTACAACCAAACAGCTGCAACTAGTGCTAGGAACCGACATATTTTTGTTTGGTACAGGATTAGAACCCGCGACTTTGATGCTTCAAAGCGAACACACTGACCTTTACACCAATTGGAGATTAATTAGTAGTATTTGGGTGACTGATCTTAAAAGTTTATAGCGTGAAGTTAATAGCTGATATAAGCACCAACTCGAGTTATGTCTTACATAAATATTTTACTAACTTACTTTTTCATTCATTATTAATTCTATCGAACTTTATGTGATATAGTTAACAAGCGAAGTTAGGCTATATTGCCACTAAGCGACTAATCGCTAGCTTCTGCGTGCGCGACTGTCGGTCGTTTACGACTCAAGTGTCTACCAATTTTTTTTTGCGGATGACCCAACCCAAATAGCTGGAAGGGCCTTTATTCGTTCACCGGACTTTTTCGGTGAGCCGTCCGAGGACGGTTGAACCGATTAAATACTGTGGCAACTGCCATGAGGGCCCCTCATGTGGGGACGAACCTGGGCTCAGGACATTGCGGAACACTCTAGTTTTAGGTGATCGGGGGGCTGTCGAAAAATAATGTAAAAATATATTTCGGCTAGAGTCGCGGCCGTGTCAATAGAAATTGGTACCTAAATAAATAGGTATGACTGTATTCCTCTCTTAGATCCTATTTACAATAACGCCACACCAAGGGCGGTGTAAACCCATACCTAGCGTAAATTCAAAAGTTCCATTCAGTACATACAACATAAATTAATACTATAACTTTTTATACTACAAAGTCTACCAACAAGCATAAGATACTATAGGCTGATGTTTGCCTACGGACGCTTGCAACACTAGAGGCATTACTCGCGCGCTACCTTTTTGATGTCAATGGGTTTTGCTACCTTACTCACACCAAAGAACACAACCAACAGTTACTAAACTGCGTGTATTCTAAGGGATGAAGGGAACCCTCGTTGGATTGCATGAAGAGCGAACAAAATCGATGAGTTTCTCTTCTTTTTTTGAGAGACAGAATCAGTTTTCATTCTGTATTTAATATGTTTGGTGTCCTGCAGCGCGCTGGTGGTTGTGTCGTCTATAAATTATACCTAACGATAGAGGGCTCCGGGGAGCAATGTGCGAAGGACAACTGTGTATAAAATTGTTTCATTGTTACGTATGGGTTTGTTACGTATCTCCTAGTGCGTTTATACCCGGGGCGATGATAACTTTACCTTTATTAGGGAGTATTGCCAACCGAGCATGCCGAGCAGCGGTGGCGCAGCGGTACGGGCCTCGCCTTAGAAAAATAAGGTCGCGGTTTCGAATCCTGGTCGTGCCCACACATCTTTGTGTGATTTTTTTCATCTCCGCTGCTCAATATCGGTGAAGGAAAACATCGTGAGAAAACCGGCATGTCTAAGAACTAATCATTCGAGGACATGTTACATCCACCAACCCGCACTTGGCCAGCGTGTGTGGATTAAGGCCTAAAACTCTCTCAACTCATAAGATAGTTGAGAGAAGACCCGTGCCCAGCAGTGGGGCACTAAAAGGGTTGAAGTGAGTGAAATGAGGATGATAACTTTACCTTTATTAAGGAGTATTGCCAACCATATATATGATGAATATTTTTTGTGAAAGTTTAAATCACGAAATGTAGTAAAAAAACAGTTAAGTGCAACTAAAACTGGCACGTTGAGGGTTTCGTTTAATACCAGGGGAGCTTGTAGATCGTTTTGAGTAACTGGTAGACAGTAGAGGCACTTTGTGTTGGACAGTTGCGTCGTTGGGAAGTGCACACGCAACCACGTGCTCTGTGAACGTTACGCTTTAATCCAATGTAATCTTAGCTATCTGGAACTATCTAGTACAATTAATTATTGTACTATTGAGAGATCTGAGTGAAACCTAACCTGACCTAACCTTACCGTAATTATTTCTAAAGATAAAGATATTAATTTATATGTCATTAACATGCGTTTACATCCTGGTTAGGCATGCAAGGTGTACAATTAAAAAAGAGGTTGACATGTTTTGCCCTTTTAAAGCGACTCTCCCGTGACTATCTGTCCGCCTGTCACAGCAGTTTTGTTCTGAAACTACTGAATCGATTGAGTTCAAATTTGGTATACTTAAGAAAATGGATAACCGAAGAAGAACGATGAATTTTGAAAGCGCAGCCACTATTTGTGGCTAAATAATAAAAATAATTAACCCGGAAAATTATTTGAGGGCGTGACGTTTACAAATGCGAGTTACATTTGTCCAGCGTGAGTGGATGGAGGCCTTTATATTAGGGGAGCCGAAGATGCTAAATGTGTAGTTACTCGAGCGTCGTTGATACTTAGTCGGCTTTATAGATTAAGTGGAAGTATAAAAAATGTTACATCATGTGCACCTCTTCAGCGGTGGTAAAAGGTTTTCCAGTTTTTTTTTTAATGTTTCGTTAATCACAAAGCGAGAAAAAATTTCAGTGTGTGCTTCTCCGGGATCTCTAAATTATTTTCACGAAAAAAAAAGAATTAACTAAACTAAAGCGGATCCAGGTGACTTGAAAGCATTCTGAATTTGTAGCTCTCCCTTTTCCTTGCTCTTGGTTCAAATCGCCTGATTGTTGATATTCACACTTAACAACATGTAGTATACTTCTACATTATTCTGACGAATTCGAGTATTTTCACCAAACAAATATGTCTTAGCAATATTTTGATTGGCTACTGTAAACCCCTGGCTCTATTTACGAAGCTAAGATTTGCTATAGGTATTCAACAGAGCGCAAGGTGTCCCCTATCTCTTAATCTGACGCGCTGGAGTAAATCCAAAAATCCCCTCTTCGGCTCCCCTACTATTACGCTCTCAACTCTAAAAATAGTTGGAAAGAGACTCGTGTCCAGAAGTAGGCCACTAAAAAGGCACATTACCTTTTTTATGTTTTACTCTGTGATGTACTTACCTACACCAAAACTACTAAATAAAAACTAGTTTGATACAAAAATAAACAATAATGTTTACGAAACACGTACCAGGATGTGTTATGAATCATGTATGTATGAAACTTTTGGTGAATGCTCAGAACTCAACAACATCAAGTACCTAATCAAGACGTTTCAGATTTCCACAAAATATTCCAGGTTATACAAACCCGGTATAAGCTGAACTTTCTTTGTACCGAAATCTTTTACAATGCGGAATCAGCTTATACTGAAAATTATAGCTTGATGTGTAGCCGTGTGTCCGTCTTTACAAACAGCTTCACATCTTTATAATCTATTGGACAGTGCCGCGTCAAATAGTTGACGTGATCGAATTGTCAACGATATATAAGTACTAGATACCAAATATTATAGACGACTAAAGAGTGTTCCAGAGAAAATTCATTATACTTAATAGAAAGAGTCAGCTAATATAGCGCAATAATTTTCAATTTGGTCTGCACAAGTTATCGCATTATAAAGAAAATTGTTTGCTAATGTGCCTTATACAGAAAAACTCACATAAAACATCAAGTTTAAGTATCACATACTCATGTTGGGTGGTCTTTAATATTATAAGTCTATGGTGAACGGCTACCATTCGTCTACAAGGGCTCGTGACGGACGACACACATTGGCGACAGACAGGCTGGAAAATCCACAAAGAAAATTCTACCTTACTTAATTATTACAAGGTTGCTATTACTTTGCATTTGGTGTGTCGATATATCACAAAATGACTTCCGCAAGCGGTCGCTACTCGCCGCTGAGTTCGATTTAATATATTTGCTGACAATTGAAACATTTCTACGGAATTTTGTTGAAATATCAGTGTCTTAAACATAATACATATAGGTAGTTAAAACTTGTTATATGAGATGCTACCTGATAGGAGAGGATATTATGTTGCCTTCTGGCCGTCAAGGTTTCTGAATAAAATTACAAAGTTTTCATTTAGTAAGTAAAGTAAAGTAAAATTCAAAGACAATCATAATTAGACTTTCGCTTCTCCATATATTTATGAAAATCATACATGCATAACAATATTACGAAATTTAAAAAATAAGCGACATGCTGCATAGTTTAAATACTAGAAATAATAATGATTTAGTAGCCTATCATACATATTAATTATTATTATTACGATCTTGTAGCACATCATACTCGTCTCCACAAAATCAGTAACTTTTTTATGGGGCAGTGCATAAGTTACAACAATAAACACCCAAATAGTATTAGAAAGACAACTATTAACAAAATTAAAATAATTATAAAATTTCAGACTATGTAACGGATAAAGGGGCTTGGAATTAAGTCGCTCTAATACAACACACTAAACAAAATGTAATAGTTAAAAAAGAAAACTAGCCTACTGAGTTTTTGTCAGTGTTTCGCAGTAGTTGCCAGTCATTCACTGCACGGTAGGAAAATTAATTGGACTATTCCTATGTAAAGTCGCGTCTAGAAAAAAAAAGTATTTCCATTTCATTTCATTGTCAGAGTACGGCTTCCTAGAAGATTATTTTAGTATCGAAGATCTATCGATCCATAAAACAACCAACCAGTTTTTTTTTCTATTACGTAGGAAGTTCTAACTAGTAGATTTTTTTTTACATTGAACGAATTTTATTCTCACTCCAACACTTTTTAGTGTCGCACTGCTGGGCACGGCCACGGGTCTTCTCTAAACTATCTTATGAGTTGAGATAGTTTCGGCCTTAATTCACACACGCTGGCCAAGTGCGGGTTGGGGATGTCACGTCCTTGGATGATTAGGTAGTTCTTAGACATACCGGTTTCTTCACGATATTTTCCTTCACCGATGTTAAGAAGCGCAGATGAAAAAAATCACACAAAGATGTGTGGGCACGACCAGGGTTCGAACCCACGACCTTATTTTTCTAAGGCGAGGCCCGTACCGCTGTGTCATCGCGGCTCAATTTTATTCAATAGTTTGTAACTTGAAATACCATTCACCTTTAGCAAGAAATGTTTGAATAGACCCATCTTTGGATCTATTCAAACAGGTGGAAATGCTTTGATATAAAACATTTCTATAGTGAGCACAGAAATGTTTTAATTAGCCATGGTCTGTATTTGCTTACATTCATAATTTTACTCATCAAAAGATTATATAAAAATATATATAAAAGACATGCGTTGTTTGTGCAAACGTCGCTCATTTTGATTTATAACTAAAACCCCTTTAATAAAACTAAATGCAGTTTCAGGGTCAGTAAACTTCAAATTCAATTAAAAGTCAACGAAACTTGAAGATCTCTAATAAAATTTCTTGTTTATATATTGTGAAACCTCAGTTTTATTTCTCTTAGTTAAAGTAATTTGTATTCAAATGAATTAATAATACGTAACTTTGAAATCTCAGTCAGATTGCAACATTATGATGATTGTACACGATGCAAGTAGCTTGCGTATGTTGAGACAGTGTGTTAGTAATGGTGTTCAGCGAGTTTTCACTTTTTAAGGGCAGCCCGCACTAAGCAATGAAAATGAACTTTCATTTCAAAGAATACCCGCATGGAAAACTGAAAATAAAAACTGCCAAATTGTGGAATTCGCTGCAGGCATCTATGTTTCTCATTAGCTATAATCTGCCGGTCTTGAAGTCACGAGTGAATCGGTATTCACTGGGTAAGCGCGTTCCATCGTAGACTGCATCATTGCTTCACATCAGGCAAGTTGTGGTCAGGCGCAAGCCTATTTTAAGATAAAAAAAAAGAAAAAAGCAGCATTTGTTACACATTGTTAATTTAGAATAATCTTAAAAATTTTAACATAACCTAACATAAAAACCGGGACAAATTTTTGTGTGATAAGCTTTGTTTGTTCTGAGTCTGAGTGTAATTTATTAAAAGTAAATACGTATGTACCCATTTACTAAAAATATATCTATCTTTTAGCAGCATTGGCGCAGCGGTACGAGCCTCGCCTTAGATTTATAAGGGCGCGGGTTCGATTCCCAGTCGCGCCAACACATCTTTGTGTGAATTGTAACATCGCCGCTGCTCAATGTCGGTGAAGGAAAACATCGTGAGGAAACCGGCATGTCTAAGAACTAATCATTAGAAGACATGTGACATCCACCAAACCGCACTCGGCCAGCGTATGTGTATTAAAGCCTAAACTCTCTCAACTCGTAAGATAGTTGAGAGAAGACCTGTGCTCAGTGATGGGACACTAAAAAGGGTTAAAGTAAGTACCTATAATAATATATTTATATATTAATTCCTAATAAAAATTATACCAGCAAATTAATTGCTTAACATGGGACTAGATGACACACTGTGTACGATTATTATTTGAGTAATGTATACTGCTCGCGCAAGTCGCGCCTTTACTTGTTCCATTGACTTGCACCGTGTGTGCACCTTGTCAAATGAACTTTACAATCTTTAATTGTTTAGGCATATTAGGTTTGTTGATGATGAAAACTTATTGTGTCATTTTTCTCTATCATATGATCAAACAGAAGAAAAGCTAGGTTTACTCAAATAAGTTAACTATGTATTGTTTTAGTTTAATTGTTTGTTTGTAAATTCTAAACAAACAATGTAATTAAAATAATACAGTTTTCCTGTCGCTTAGGTGCTGACTCTGCATCCGTCTGCCCCACTTTGGAAAAACTGTTTCAATTAAATATCTAGGTATTACAATTGACAATAACCTCAATAACCGTTATCATATTGACCTACTTTGCACTAGAATACGTAAATTAATTTATATTTTCAAAATACCTCGTAGCAGTTTTCTGCTTCCTAGAGCCCTTATTGTACAACAAATTAGATAAGACATTAGATTTATATAGTTTAAGGTTAATCAAATGTAAAATAGTTTTGTCGGATTATTTAGAAAAAAAAAAGCTAAATTAGGTGGGAAAATTCCTCGAAGTAATAAAAAACTCTAATTTTAAGTGATTGGGTATCTTATTATATATTAGAATATATTATTATTATTATCTTATTATATTAGAATCATATTTAAAAAAGTTATTATTTTTGTGTAATCATTATTATTATGTAGTGGTAACAAAACCAAAACACAGGTTCCACCTAGTTCGGGTAAAAATGTAAATATTAGCTTAATATAACTGTTTTCGATTGAATTACCTATGTATGTAACATGACGACTTCAATTGAATAAATTTTATTATTATTATTATTTTATAAATTATTTTCTAGTATAAATAACTAATTATAATAAATACTACTACCGCCTGTAGCACAGCTTAACATAACCTAGGCATACCATAGGCGAACAACAGTTATACCTATAATAATATTATTAAGATTTAATTTTTTTATGAACCTTGTCAGTAATAAAGTTATTAGTAATGATATTATTATTATTTAGTTTTAATCTTAAGAGCTTAATTATTATCCACCTGTTTGACAAATAAAAAATAATCTATTCTATTCTAAGAAAGGTAGTAATACTTGTAATTCTAACTGTTTTTATTTATTTATTTTATTTGTTGCTTTATTTTGTAAACTCGTTGTCGAGAATCGAACCTCGACTCTCGCCATACATAGCAAGCCGCGCGCCTACTACCGCTGAGTCTACGGCGGCACGGCATACTTGTAATTCTAATTGTTTTTAATTATTTATTTTATTTGTTGCTTTATTTTGTAAACTCGTTGTCGAGAATCGAACCTCGACTCTCGCCATACATAGCAAGCCGCGCGCCTACTACCGCTGAGTCTACGGCGGCACGGCATACTTGTAATTCTAATTGTTTTTAATTATTTATTTTATTTGTTGCTTTATTTTGTAAACTCGTTGTCGAGAATCGAACCTCGACTCTCGCCATACATAGCAAGCCGCGCGCCTACTACCGCTGAGTCTACGGCGGCACGGCATACTTGTAATTCTAATTGTTTTTAATTATTTATTTTATTTGTTGCTTTATTTTGTAAACTCGTTGTCGAGAATCGAACCTCGACTCTCGCCATACATCGCAAGCCGCGCGCCTACTACCGCTGAGTCTACGACGGCACGGCGGCTACGGCGGGGCGCGGGCTGCGGGACGGACGCGCGGCGCACACGCATCGGAAACTACTTCGCCTTGGACCACCGCTCCGTACTTACGTGAAGTTTTCTATATAGTTAATCTAATAAATCAGCGACTTATATAAATACAGTTCACTTTCATTCCTGACCACCTGGAACCAATACACTCGTTCTAATGTGTAAGCTGTGGTTGCTTGTAACGAAAAGTTTTTGTTTACGAGCTTTAGTGCTTTAATGGTAATGTGTCTTTGTTGGCGATTCATAAATAAATAAACGGCACGGGACTTCTTTCAACCGTCCTACAAGTTGAGAGATTTTAGGCCTTAATCCACACACGCTGGCCTAGTGCGGGTTGATGGATGTCATTCCGTCGAATGATTAGCTCTTAGACATGCTGGTTTTCTCACGATGTTTTCCTTCACTGATATTGAGCAGCGGCGATGAAACAATTCACACCAAGATGTGTGGGCAAGACCGGGGACCGAACCCGCGACAATATATTTCAAAGGCGAGGCTGATACCGCTTCGCTCGCGCTGCTTACACCGTTGGTAAACTTTATTGTCATTTAAATATTTATTTGGAACAGTTGAAAAAGCAATTTTATTAATAAATATGAAAGTAAGAGTTTCTATTTAATATTTCGAACAATAAATTTTTGTGTCGACACAACGACCTTCTACAAGTACGCATTTTAGTTGTAAATATTAATTCGTAGCTTTAATAATAAAGTTCTTTGTCATTAAAGCTCCTTACAAAGTTTAATGCATTGATTTTTTATAAGCTTTTGCACAACTTTATTAAAGCTGCCATGTTGGGGTAAGGCAGCGTAATCACTCTTAGCTATTGAGGTCGTAGGTTGTTTTTTAATCTATATTTAAAAAAATAAATCCCTATTTCCCTTGGTCACGTCATCACGCGTAAATAGCTGGACTGATTTTCGACTTTTTTAGAATATTCCTTGAAGTACGAAGATGGTTCTTACGCAAAGAAAAATTTAAAAAAAAAATCTCCTCCGAACAGGAAGGAATTTCATAATACGTTTTCTTACATAACGTATATATTTTATAATTTTTACAAATTTGTTAATAGTAATTTCCCTAATTTTATTTGGAAGTTTTTGCACGGGTACAAATTAAATACTTATACCTTTCTTAGAGCAATCTATCTATCTATTGGTGAAAACTGTATGAAAATTCGTTCAATGGTTTTTGAGTTTATCGCGAACATGCAGCGGATGCGACTTTATTTTATAATTTGTTACAATTTTTGTTTCAATTATTATTTATTGTTCAACAACATGCAAGGCTTTTTATAACACTATAAACTTAACAGAAAAGTGCGTATCTCATTTAAGCTCGACATGAGATTTGAATCCAAACAGGCTTTTGTCAATAAGGAACAAATCCAAAGCCTTTTCCCCTCAACAATATTATTATGAAAAACTTTGGTCGAAACCTTTTTTCTCAGAAATCTTTGTTATCCAATGGAGTGGAAGCTCTTCAGAAGGCACACGCGAGCACTTCTTAATATAAAAGTTTATTGCGAGCCAAACGGTCTTTTTTGATTCCTATTTAGAAAGAAGTAGAAAGAAAGTTAAATAATTTATTTTACACAAACAGGACAGACACAATCAAATTAAAAAAAGTAAAAAAAAAAGAAATAAAACAGCTGAAAAAGAAATAAAAAAGTATCGTGTGTCCTTCACCTTCACCCAAGTGCCGTACCGTATAAAAAGTAGCCTACGAGTATGTACTATTCCAGATTAGGAGTAAATATTTATCTAAACAAATAAATAAATATTCTGGGACATTAACACACACGGTCAACTGGTCCCAAGCTAAGCAGAGCTTGTGTTATGGAAACCAGATAACTGGTATATACTATACTTAAAATACTTTTCTTTTGTTAATATATACTTTTATTAGATATTTACACCCAGACTCGACACAAACAGAAATGTTGATCACTAATGTTTGTCTCGGGTGGGAATCGAACCCGCGACCTGCGGCGTGAAAAGCAAGTATCTTACCGACCACGCCACCGGCCCGTCGAAATAGTATATCAGTAATAATAATATTTTCACATATACACACAGCGCCATCTAGTCCCAAATTAAACAATTATATTTGCTTGTGTTGTGGGTATTAAGAACGGATATAATACTTAAATATTTTTTTTTTGTAAATACATACATATTATAGATAAATTACACCCAGACACAGAACATATAATCGTGCTCATCCCACAAAGATTTGTCTTGGGTGGGAATCGAACCCACGACTTTCGGCGTAGCAGTCTAGGTCACTAACCACTACGACACCAGGCCAGTCTAGGTCATATCTTTGAAAGGCCGGTGGCTTGGTCGGTAAGATACTTGCTTTTCACGCCCCAGGTCGTGGGTTCGATTCCCACCCGAGACAAACATTAGTGATCAACATTTGTGTTTGTGTCGAGTCTGGGTGTAAATATCTATTATTATGTATATATTTACAAAAGAAAAGTATTATATGTATTGTATATACCAGTTATCTGGTTTCCATAACACAAGCTCTGCTTAGCTTGGGACCAGATGACCGTGTGTGTTAATGTCCCAGAATATTTATTTATTTATATCTATAGGTGCAATATATTTCTTTTTTTATACTAATATTATAAAGTTGAAGAGTTTGTTTGTTTGAACGTGCTAATTTCAGAAACTACTAAGCTAATTTTAAAAATTCTTACACTGAAGACAGCCTATTTATTGAGGAAGGCTATAGGCTACTTTTTATCCCACAGCTGGGCATTATATGTAGTTCACGCGGGCGTAGCCGCCGCGGAAAGCTAATCTTAGGTATCTAATTCAGTTAGAGATAATTTTACTTAACCTTTTTAGTTTCCTACTGCTGGGCACGGGTCTTCTCTTAACTATCTTTTGAGTTAAGAGAGTTAAGACCTTAATCCACACACGCTGACCAAATGCAGGTTGGTGGATATCATATGTCCTCGAATGATTAGTTATACATGCCGGTTTCCTCGCGATTTTTTCTTTCACCGATATTGAGCAGCGGCGATGTTAGAATTGACTGGGAATCGAACCCGCGACCTTATAAATCTAATGTGAGGCCCGTACCTCTGCTCCACCGCTGCACTAATTCTAAGAAAATTTATACCTTAATAAATACCTTACCGTAATAAATACCTTTCCGAAGCCGTATTCCGACTACGGCGGCTAGTCTAAGCTGACTAGCTGCGGTACGCAGGAAATATGATAGTGCACATTTGTGTGCTTGCGCACACACATACCTATACACTCTCTATTCCCTTCAATTTTTTATTCTTTAATAGGCTTACGCTTGATCATAACTTGGCTGTTGTTAAGAAATAACGTCTACTATGAAACGCGCTTACCCAGTAAAAACCGATTCACTCGTGACACATAGTTAATTATAATTATACCTATTAATTTTATAGTTAATAATTTTTCACTATCATAGTCCGACGACCATCCTATCCTATCCTATCCTATCCTATCCTATCCTATCCTATCCTATCCTATCCTATCCTATCCTATCCTACTTATATTATAAATGCGAAAGTAAGTGTGTGTGTGTGTGTGTGTGAAGGTTTGTTACCGCGTATCTCCATAACCGCTCAACCGATTTTATTGTAATTTGAAATGTAGGTAGTGTATACGCTAGAATCGGACATAGGCTAATAATATTTTCAAAAATCATCCCCTAAGATGGTTAAATATAGGGTGAAGTTTGTATGCAACTTTTTATTCCTTGGTCCTATTCATTTAAAATTCGGTACACATAAACCTTAAGACAAATAATGAGATACGGGTTTTTTATTTTTCCATAATTACCCCCATGAGGTGTGGAAAATGAGTTTTATTGGTAAAACTTAAAGTTTCTCTGGATCTGTATAGTCTTTAGTCCGATTCACTCCAAATTTGGCACACATATACCTTAAAAGAAATCATGAAACACGTGTTTTTTATTTTTCTAAAACTACTCCCAGGGGGAGTGTAAAATGAGCTTTTTTGGAAAAATTAAATATACCAGAACTGTTTAGTCTGTGGTCCGATTCACTTCAAATTCGGTACAAATAAAGCTTAAAACAAATAATGAAACACATGTTTATTATTTTTCCATTTTTTTTATTTTTAACCTAATATTATGCGGGCGAAGCCTGAGAAATTATTCTGAGTGGGATTTTCTTCAAAGTTGATATCAATACTCCTTCATCATTTTCATCTAACTTACTTTTTATTTTGACACAATGACATGTTTGATAACTCAATGCTACGAAATTCGAAATTCGAAATTTAATCTTTTTTTGTTGTTGGTTATTTGAATGAAAAACTTACAATATGCATGGTCTAAGAGCCGTAGTATTTTTTAAGAAACCCCTATAGATTTATGGAGATGCCTATAGGGGCTTGCCGATTTCAAAATGTTGCTTGAACGCCTACACTACTGAACTAATTTTGTATGGAGATTGAGACCCGGTAAAGGATAGGTTTAGCGCGTTAACAGACATCCGCGGGCGAAGCCGCGGGCGGAAAACTAGTAGGAAATAAAGATCGATACGACTGGTAAAAATGCGGGCGCAGAACCGACGGCTTTACAAGTTCTTCCAGGAATGAGGGGGTAGGGGCTCACAGCATTAACTACCTGAGAAAAGAAAAAAGTCTTAACACTCTTTTTGGTTCAAAGCGGAATTTGAACCTGCGGCCCAGTGGTTAGAGTCGAGCACGCTGTCCCCTAACCCACTGAAGTAGTCATGTTTTTGGATAAAATACCCTTTATTACGGGCCTAACACGCATGAGACTAGACCGAGATTCATCTATCTCCTAAATTGTACTAAATGTAACAAAACATTCCAACTACGCGAGACTGGTAACTATTCCGTTGGAATGTTGCCGTGTGCCGACTACCGCGAGATTCTGGAGATGACTAGGTACATAAATTGTGTTTACTACATCTGCATCAACAAGGCAATGTAAGATAATCGGTCGAAATCTATTTTCGGACCCGGTTGGTGGCACTGCTTCACCGGGCAGGACGATGTCTGCGGATCCCGCTAATGAATCTATGAATATATAAATGAATTCAAATTTCTCTTTGACCAAGAGAAATTGGAATTCATTTACTGTGTGCCATCACGCGTGAACGGCTGGACCGATTTCACTAATTCTTTTTTAGAATATTTCTTGAAGTACGAGGATGGTTACTCAAAGAATTTTTTTAAAAAACCAATCTCCTGCGATATGGCTTGACCGATTTTTATGGAATCTTATATTTATATTCGATAGGTCTGAGAGTCGGTCGTAATCTATTTTCGGACCTGGTAGGTGACTTTACCGTGAATTTTAGGTGAATTATAATTTAATGAAAAGTTTCTAGCGTAACCTTGCCGGCATTTTTGTCATCGGCATAGAAGAACTGACCAGGAAAATTCGGTTAGGTCAAAGGTTAGTTCGAAAGTACCAATCCTGTCTGGAAATTGGCTTGACCGAATTCATAAGTACCTGCCAACCCATCCTCTCAGAGGCAGTGGGATGGGCCGCTCTGTAATATCGTGAGGGAAACCTTATTGTTTAGCTCTATTCGTTCTACAGAGCGTGCTCGCCAAAGAGAAACATTTTTACCGCAATAAAAAGATCTCTTTACAGGATGACTGTTATTATTAATTATTATTATTATTACTAGCCCGGATCATCCCACGGCTGGGCAAAGGCCTCCCCTAACACCTTCCAGGCGTCGCGGTCTTGTGCCACCTCCATCATTTAGTCCCGCCATCTTCTTCTCACCGCTACCGCGACGCCTCCTCCTTGGGTCTGGATGCCAGTCTGTGGCTATCTTTGCCCACAGCTCGCTTGCCACACGGCAAACATGGCCAGACCAATCCCACTTCAACTTAGAGGCTTTCCGAGCTACATCAGTAATTTGTGTTTTTCAGCGCAGCGAATGACAGCGATGACTGTTAATTAGTAAAAAATACTTAACTTTGGTAGTGAACATGACAACAAACAACTTTACCAATAAAAAACATTTGCCACATCTCCCATCTCTTACAACTCTTAACTCTAACTCTTCCCACTTTGCTAGCAAATTTTTTCTAAGTATCTTTATCTGAACTGATCATTCAAAGACATGTGACATCTACCAACCCGCACTATTCGTGTGCACTAGCGTGTGTGGATTAAGGCCTAAACTCTCTCAAGTTGTAAGATAGTTGAGAGAAGACCCGAGCCCAGCAGTAGGAAACAAAGGGTTGAAGTAAAGTGAAGTGATCTATTCAAGCAATGTCTTTTTAGTCATTCCAGTATTCGAACCCAAAAACGTTGCGGTTATTAAACAGACGCGACTGAACTGATGTGGCAGTATCTAAAAAGGTTGCTTCAATATTTCCCCAAAATTTTCAGTATAAATAAGACGGTAAATTCATTATTTGCTCCTAAAATATTCTAATTAAAGCATTTGCCTTAAATAGACTCGGAAAGGTCAACGGTTTGTGGCCTCATTATGTACCAGCACTTATTCACTTACAAAATTCACTAAGAAGAAACTGAGGTTTATTATTTAAACATTAAGTTTGAGTCAGAAATCAAAGGTTTAACAGATAAGACGTTGGTGTACTCGTGTTTTACTTAGACGCGTGGATTACCTTTATTTTCTCTTTACTTGTAAATCTTTACACTACAGGTCTTAAAAACAAAATTTTCTAGTGAAATGGATCTACAAAAATGGTCAATGCCTGTGAGCTATTTTTGTTGATCCATTGTGTGGGTTTCTAGAGAATTGAAGACTAGGATTCACACAAAAGTGTTAGCTTAGTGCGTGTAGACCTAGGAGATTAGCTTTCCATAAGATCAGATATTTTTTTAAAGTACTAGCAATATTTACTCGTCTTGGCGTTACTTTGCATAATAATATTTCCACTTAGCCTGGTTGCTGCAAAAATATGGCCTCGCCCGCTTGGTCCCCGTTTCCCACCCTTAGGGGGTAAGTTTCGAAAAATGTTTTTAGTGTACCTTTAGACTTCATGTGAAACCCATGCTCCAAATTTGGAGTCTGTAGACCCTGTGGTCAGACATTCGAGTGGTTGATTTTTAAACAAATACTTGGAGGTAAAGGCATAGGTCTTTTTGTCTCTAAAAGATGTCGCCGCCGCTGGCCTTGTCTGCAAGTTAAAACCTCTTCATGCCAAAGCGGTTGGCTCGGTGGCGATTTTGGTATGAAGAGGCCTTGAGAGGGTTGTACCTTTTGCCGTTCATCCGGAACGAGATGCTTCAATTTTATTTGCGTGTAGGTACTTATTAGAAAAGACTTTTTGATTGCCCCGAAATTTGAATACAATTTGAATTCCGGGGCATGTAAAAAGACTTTTCTTTTGCATTTGATATCTAGAAACAGCAACAACTTGCAACTGTTACGTAAATATGATCACCGTTCGAACGTTTGGATCGTATCCAACATTGGTACATCAGAAATATTACTGTTGCCTGAAAAAATACACTCTATATTGTTATAATATTTTACTAGCAAAGGTAGAAAGCGTGGGAACAAACTTTTCAGCTTAATAATATATGTATGTGCAGCAGTGGCGCAGCGGTACGGGCCTCGCCTTAGAAAAAAAAGATCGCGGGTTCGTATCCTGGTCGTGCCCACACATCTTTGTGTGAATGGTTTCGTCTCCGCTGCTCAATATCGGTGAAGGAAAACATCGTGAGGAAACCGGTATGTCTAAGAACTAATCATTCGAGGACATGTGACATCCACCAACCCGCACTTGACCAACATGTTTGGATGAAGGCCTAAACTCTCTCAACTCATAACATAGTTGAAAGAAAACCCGTGCCCAGCAGTGGGACACTAAATAGGGTTGAAGTGAAGATATGTTTAAATAGTTTTTATGAGACTTACCCACCACCGCAATCCCGCCACTGCAACTCCTAAGCAAGTAGGCCAGGATCGATAGCGACGCCGTGAAGAGACTCGGTACTTGAACTCGGCCAAGTTCCAGGACACCTAAAACTGTCGTGAATCTCCCACGAATCGTGGGTATGTATTTTTAATGCCACATTACAAAAAAAAACAATGTTAGGGGTAGATAACCCTTGTCACTTAGGGCTATAAGAAATAGATGGGATCCCTCTCCTCTAAGGAAACCAGTTCTGTTGAGCCGGCCTAAGTCGACGTCATTCAGATGTACCGCCCCTTGTGGGTAGTAAATATGGCACCACAATGTTCTCGTGGAAATACTCAGCCGTCAGATAGTAGCCGATTTTCAGATCTACTGAATATGCATATAAATTTCATAAAAATCGGTCCAGCCGTTTCGAAGGACAATACTGTGACACGAGAATTTTATATAACAGATTGCCTTTTGGTTGGTTGTAATATTAGGTACCTTATTAGGTAGCTAGTCACTGCTCCACTGTATAACTATGCTAATAAGGTTTACTTAGGCTTACGGTCAGGTCTCGCTAGTAAACCTTAGATCTAACAGTCCTGAATATTCTAGCTATAAACATCTCATTTAATTACCTACTTATAATGTTCACATTAAATAGACAGATAAAAGCACAGCGGGAATTAGTATTTCGTCACTTCATTCTTCAGATAGATGTTAACAGGTAGTCCTTTAAACCTACAAGGCAGTCGCACGTTTAAAGAGTAATCGATTCCGTAATCGATCAATCTAGTCTGTCTTTTTTTTTTTTTTCTTTTTTGTCTGTTATGTTTCCCGCCTTCTAGACGTCATAGCTCACGCTCATTCGTTATTCGTGCGAGGCAGCGCGCGGTCACTTCTTAGCAAATAGTTAAAGTTTTAAACTCGTTGCGATTTACTTTTTTCAATTATACTTAGGTATTTGCGATAATAATGCCGAAAAGAAGTTACTCAGAAAAAATGGATCATTATCGTCAAAAAATAAGACAATTAGAAGAAAGGGAGAATCAAAGACGTCAACAGACTACTGAATCTCCAGAATCGAATGAAGAAAATTCAGGTTAGTAAAGTGTATTTTTTCAACATTTGGTGATTTAAATATCTTTTTAAAAATTCAAAATTAGAACAAGATATTGGCCGAGGGTCAATACAATGTTCAATGCATGCTTAGACAATAACCGTGGGTTATTACAAAGCAAATGCCTGTTTGCATAACATTTTAAAAGCCGGAGGTTGCCCGTGGGGCAACACGATGGTAATATGACTCTGTGCTTAGAGGGTTACCGAGGGTTACCACAAAGCAATGATACAGAGGTTACATCTACCCACAAAACATTGACCGTTATGTACATTTTTTGTAACCTGTAAGTTGCCCGTGGGGCGACACAATGGTGATAATAGCTCTGTGCTTAGAGGATAACCGAGGGTTATAACAAAGCATTGATACAGAGGTTATAATTATATACCCTCACAAAAAAAAAAAAAATTTAGAATAAGCAAACGATGACAAAATAGCCTAAAGGTTGATCGCGGACCAACATGATGGTATTTTTCGCTTACCTTTCGCTTACTATGTATTCCTATAAAAAAAAAAAAAAAAAATTAAATCATATTATTATCATACCAATATAATATATATTTTAAAAAGCTCCTTAAATATTTTGCGATGTGAAAAATTAACGATCGCTTTCTTTCTTTGATTATAGACAATGAGCCGCAAACCGCTCTTTGTGACCAAGTACCAGCTCAATGTCTACCTGAGGTTACTGATCACGTGACATTGCAAGAAAATGTAGAAGAATGCCCTCGAGAACCTACGCCTACCCCCGAGTTAGACGCTGACATACTAGCAGCACTAGGGGAAGCAACAGAAGAGGTCCCTACGTTCGGGGAGAAAATTCACGATAATCTAGCTCGGCTATGGGCCCCCATACTTCGTAAGGGTATTGAAAAGGACGCTAAAGAAAAACTGATGAAACAATATCAGATCCCAGAAAATTGCACCCTTTTGCAGGCCCCGAAGCTAAACCCTGAAATAGCAGCTACTATTTCTGACGTCACTAAGTGCAAAGAAAAACGTGTCGAGAGCGCTCAACAACAGCTCGGCCTAGGCATCACTGCGCTTAACAGAGGCTTGTCGCTACTCTTTGATGGTGAACCGGATAAAGTAAAGGCAATAAAGCTCTTGAGTGACAGTTCCAGGATCCTCTGTGATCTACACTATATGGAGACTGAGGTTCGAAAAAAGTTCATGATACCAGGCCTGGACAAAGGATTTTTGAACATCATACAGGATATTGATAGAGACGAAACTCTATTTGGCCAGAAGCTTTCTGAAAAAATTAAAGCTTCAAAAGCCATAGAGAAACAAGGCCTGCAAATAAAGAAAGCTGTGCCATCAAAACAACCTGCGCCTTCCGCCCAGGCAACAACTAACCGTACTCAGGTCCAGGGAAACTGGTCCGGCCCCTCCCGCCTCGCGATGAGCAGGGGGGGGCGCCAAGCTTACAGGAAACCAGGTCCAGCCAGCCGCAAACACCCGCAAATTTCGACGATGAGGCAACCATCGACATCGCAGCCCCAGCAGACTCGAGGCAGATCTCGTGCTCCGGTTCAGCGACGTTAGAGGTCGTATACAGTATTTTTACAATTGTTGGCAAAAAATTACGGATAATCCCTTAATACTCAGCTGGATTCGAGTGGGATATTCTATCCCTTTTAACAGCTTAGTAACTCAAGACTATACCCCTCTTAACAAGTTAGCTGGCCAAGAAAAATCTGATATGCAAGTTGCAATTTCAAAGTTAATAGATTTGGGTGTTGTGTCTGCTTGCCAACGTTCGGAAGGTGAATTCCTCTCGAGCGTTTTTCTCACCCCTAAACCTAATGGTGGCAAACGTTTTATACTTAATTTAAAACCACTTAACAAATTCGTTGATAACTCTCATTTTAAAATGGAAGACCACAGAGTCGCTACAAAACTTGTACCTAAAGATAGTTTCCTTGCCACTGTTGATCTAAAAGAGGCGTATTTTACCGTACCAATCAATAGTACCCATAAAAAATATTTGCGTTTCGTTTTTAACAGTACGACCTATGAATTTAATGCTATGCCATATGGCCTATGTTCTGCCCCCAAAGTCTTC
This sequence comes from Meganola albula, assembly GCA_936450015.1. Taxonomy (NCBI): domain Eukaryota; kingdom Metazoa; phylum Arthropoda; class Insecta; order Lepidoptera; family Nolidae; genus Meganola; species Meganola albula. Next base: position 178,820 of record OW388155.1, on the reverse strand, counting down.
ACAAAAATTATGAAAGTAGTCATAGGCCACCTAAGGGAACGAGGATATAAATCGGTAATATATTTGGACGACATTTTATGTATTGGAGACACGTATAGTGAATGTCTCCTTAACGTAAAAAATACCATAGAACTATTACAATGCCTAGGATTTATAATTAACTTTGAAAAAAGCGTCTTAAAACCATCTAAAACTCGCAAGTTTCTGGGTTTTGTCTTTAATACCGCCAATTTATCTCTGTCTCTCCCTCTCGATAAGAAAAATAGCATTGCTAATATTGTACAAAAGTTTTCGCTTTTGCCTGTTTGCACCATACGAGAACTCTCCCAGCTTATAGGTATGTTAGTAGCAGCCTGCCCAGCAGTTAAATACGGCTGGCTCTACACTAAAACCCTTGAACGTCAAAAGTTTTTGGCGCTCCAAAAATATAATAATTTTGAGAGTAAAATCAAATTATCTAATCTAGTTTTACCTGATCTTAAATGGTGGAGTCGAAACATATCCTCATCTTCAAATGCTATGAGGCCTGATGCAGAATTTCTTCTCGAAATATTCAGTGATGCCTCTAAGACAGGCTGGGGTGCTTACTGTAAGGGTAAACGCGTCAACGGTGGTTGGAAAACCGATGAACTCACTTTCCATATAAATTACTTAGAGCTCCTGGCCATTTTCATGGGTTTAAAGTGTTTCGCTTCTAACTTGACTAACTGCTCTATCTTATTGCGCGTCGATAACACAACCGCAATTAGCTATATAAACCGCATGGGAGGGATACAATTTCCACATCTTAACGACTTGGCTAAAACCATCTGGCAATGGTGCGAGATGCGAAACATATGGCTGTTCGCATCATACATTAACACGAAAGACAATGTAGAAGCAGACGAAGAGTCACGAAAGGTAAATGTTGACATAGAATGGGAGCTATCAAACTGGGTTTTCCAGAAAATAGTTAACAAACTAGGGCAACCTGAAATTGACCTCTTTGCATCTCGTACCAATGCCAAATGTGATCTGTACGTCTCCTGGAAACAGGACCCGGACGCTTACATGGTAGACGCGTTCACAATTAATTGGAACCCATATTTCTTTTATGCTTTTCCACCTTTTGCTCTTTTGCTAAAATGTATTAGGAAAGTTATTAGTGATAAGGCAACTGGCATACTAATTTTTCCCTATTGGACAGGGCAACCCTGGTTTCCGTTATTATTGAAATTATTAACATCTAAAATCATGATATTCCACCCTAACATACATCTTTTGTGCTCCCCCTACAGAACAGAACACCCACTATGCAAGAGCCTTACCCTGGCGGCCGCGAGGCTCTCCGGATCGCTTTTACCAGACGAGATATTCCACCAATAGCCACAGAACTCATGATATCTTCAGTCTCAAACAACACCCTTAAACAATACAGCACATCTTACAAACTTTGGTGGCATTTTTGTGATTCTAATAACATCAACATATTCAATCCACACTTAAATAATATCCTAACATTTTTAACGGAACAATTTAATAAAGGTAGCTCATACGGCACAATAAATACTCACCGTTCAGCACTATCTCTGCTGCTAGGGAGTAACATAGGATGTAGCGATAGCGTAAGACGGCTTTTGCAGGGTATGTTTAAACAAAAGCCTAGCATGCCCAAATATATTGGAACTTGGAACCCCCAGATAGTGCTAGATTATATTGGCAACTGGTTCCCTAATCAAAGTTTATCATTAGAAAAAATTACTAAAAAACTTTGTGTTTTATTGGCCATTTGTACTGCTCATAGAGTACAAACTTTATCGCTAATTAAATTATCAAATATAAATAATAGTACCGAATCCTTACAAATACCTATTACAGACATAATTAAAACTTCAGCAATAGGTAGAGATCAACCTGTTTTAATATTACCTTTTTTTCAAAGAAAACCCCTCAATATGCCCAGCTACAACTCTAGTTGATTATGTTGGTATTACCTCCAATCTTAGACAGGCTAATGAAGATTATCTATTCATCACGTACAAGAAGCCTTATAAGCGAGCTTCTTCACAATCCATTAGTAGATGGATAAAACAAATTCTGGCGGAGAGCGGGATAGACGTGGGTGTGTTTAGTGCTCATAGCACTAGGCACGCTGCTACGTCTGCAGCGTCATCCGCCGGAATTTCCATAGATATTATCCGAAAAACAGCTGGCTGGTCCAGCTCGTCTCAAACCTTTGCTAGGTTTTATAACCGTCCTATATTTGATGAAGGTATCTTTGCTAGAACAGTATGTTTACAAGCAAACTAACACGTAGAACCTAAACTAAAATTCTATATTACTTGATCATTTCTCAATGTTAATTAAGAAGAACCTATGTATGTTTTGTTTATTTTGAAAATTAAAATTGATTTTTATTACCAAACTGTTTTGTTTACTCTGAACATCTACCTGTTAACATCTATCTGAAGAATGAAGTGACGAAATACTAATAGGTGATCAAACGAACTTGTCAAGTGAAGTTCGATCACTATTATATGAGTCACTTCATTCGAAGATATAAAAATCACCCTCCCAACTCCCAAACCCCTAAAGGTAGTATTTTAATTTTCTCTCTAAAGGAATGAGCGTGAGCTATGACGTCTAGAAGGCGGGAAACATAACAGACAAAAAAGAAAAAAAAAAAGACATAGACTAGATTGATCGATTACGGAATCGATTACTCTTTAAACGTGCGACTGCCTTGTAGGTTTAAAGGACTACCTGTTAACATCTATCTTCGAATGAAGTGACTCATATAATAGTGATCGAACTTCACTTGACAAGTTCGTTTGATCACCTATAAGATATTATATAATTTCCCTAGCCTTTTTCCCATTTCTCTTACAGTTGGCTCTAAGTCTAACCTGATGCGGCTAGCTACCAGAAGCCCCCAAAATTACATTCTCAGGAACCACTTTGTTGATAGTTTCATCATTTCTATTCATTCCTGGGTATGTAATTTTTCATCCGGAACGGATTTTAAGGCGGTTTTCATCAGATGTAACCCGCATGAAAATCCGTTCTGTCAGTATGAAATCTCGAGTAGAGTAAAAATTTCACACCGTGAGATTCTGAAAATTTTATTTATTGTAGTAAATGTAATACGACTAATCTGGAACATGTCAAGTCAGGAACAAGTCGAATACGTAACAAATTCCTTTATATCACGCTCTTGTCTTCGAAGGTGACACACAATTTCCTGTGTAGGTGTCGCTTGGGTTTTTACCAATATTTCTATTTTTATAACCTGTCACTGCCATTGAAAGCCTATTAGGCCCAAAGCGTTCTGCGTTGATATTTTTAGTAATTATGCCCGTTTTCACTACTCTATGGAAATGCCTTTTGATGCCTTAATATTAAGCACTTTCACAAAACCTTTCACGACCGGTTAGGCGGTGATTCGGTGACACCTAACACTAGGCAACTCTCAACTCTAGGAAATAGAAAATATTAAGTACTATTTTGTATACGAACCTCTTCGTTTGTGTTAGTTTATGGAATGTAAAGTTTTTTTATTTTAACTCTGTGGTCTGATTCTTTGTGTCTTGTATAACAATAAACCTTTGGTTAACTTTAATACATTATTAGAATAAACAAAATTAAAATATACCACATTTAGTCTATATCCGCTTTTTCTCTATTTCTACTTCCTACCCCCTATCTGACAACTATCTGACAACTAACTGACAACTCCAAACTTGACACTGACAAAATTGTGGTAGCCTTCCACAACAGACAAAACATAAAAAATTGAATTGAACTTTAATTCATTTCATCGCATTTCTACAGATTAGTGGCCCAGGCTATTCATTTTTACAGATTTTGACAGCCGCGCAAATATTCACAATTAAATATTAAAAACGCATACCACATGTAACGCAAATAGACAACTAAAAACAAAAAATCTATAGATAAACTAGCTGCCCCAGCGAACTTCGTACCGCGAAAAATTGTGAATCTAAACCATTCCCAGATCCCCTTGAACACACACAAAAAATTTCATCAAAATCGGTCCAGTCGTTTAGGAGGAGTTCAGTCACATACACACGCACACAAGAAATATATATATTAAGATTTATTAAGTTGCGTTTGTAGATAGTCAGTAAAAAAAGGCAAGGGAAATATAATATCTGAAACGCAAAACGCAAATTGAATAATAATGTTTGTAGGTAGTCAGTAATAAACCTCCGCCCACCCGTGACCATGAAGTCTGAAAAGATTTTGAAACGTCGGTATCTGAAATCTAAAATATACCGCGATAAAATCCGTTATAAATTAGTTTCATTTCGATGTGGAATAGAATAATAATAATTACTATCACAAATAATTTTCCATAAGCCAGCGGAATATTTCAATCAGGAAAACGAGTGACCTGTGTGATTACGAAGTTGTAGGTCCGCGAGCCCTCAGGGCACGTTATAACAAATCTCAACATTTATCTGAAAGCGGACTGAGTTGTTACTTTCTTTCATATTGTTACATTGTTCCGCCCCACAAGATAGCCCTTTTCATAAACTTATAATAACAATATTTGAGCAGCGGTGGCGCAGCGGTACGGGCCTCGGCTTAGAAATATAAGGTTGCGGGTTCGATTTCCATTCGCACCCACACATTACATCGCCGCTGCTCAATATTGGTGAAGCAAAACATAGTGAGGAAACCGGCATGTCTAAGAACTAATCATTCGAGGACATGTGACATCCACCAAGGCGCACTTGGTAAGCATGAGTGGATTAATGCCTAAACTCTCTCAACTTGTAAGATTGTTGAGAGTCCGAAGAGATCTCCGTCTCAGTGACAACGCAGGTTTAGGGTAGGGTCATAAAGGTCGGGTTCCCGGTGCAGACAAACCGGTACGAGTAGGTACCGATCCGTGCAGGTAAAATGTTCCAATGTTAAATGAACAGGTTGAGACTTGTCGGTACCGACTACCTGGACATACAGACTTGTTTGTTACATTGAAATAAAACTACTTTTTAACGGATTTTATCGCGGTTTATTTTAGATTTTAGATCCCGACGTCTCAAAGTCTTTTCAGACTTCATGTTTACGGGTAGACTGAGGTATTTGACGTCCAAAAATAATAATCATAATTATTACTGACTACCTTCAAACATTAATATTTAAGTTGCGTTCCGATTTAAGCAAACTGAGCTCACAGTGTCTTGAATTCTGAATTGATTTTGCTTGGGTTTTGGTACAAGTAAATTAAGCACTGGGTCCCAAGCTGGTGGTATATTCCAACCATTTTCTCTGTTAAAATTAGGATGTTTTTTAATTTCAATAGCTTCGCGTATCATTCTTGGTAGGAACCGGTTTTCTTTGCCAAGGACCTGTGTTTTATCAAATCTCAGGTAATGGTTGGGGCCTTTTTGAGTATGTTCACACACTGCAGGTTTCGCCGAGCGTTGATGTTTTACGTCAGCTATGTGTTATAAATAAATATTCTGGGACATTAACACACACGGTCATCTGGTCCCAAGCTAAGCAGAGCTTGTGTTATGGAAACCAGATAACTGGTATATACTATACATATAATACTTTTTTTTTTGTAAATATATACTTATAGTAGATATTTACACCTAGACTCGACACAAACACAAATGTTCATCACAAATGTTTGTCTCGGGTGGGAATCGAACCCACGACCTGCGGCGTGAAAAGCAAGTATCTTACCGACCACGCCACCGGCCCGTCTAAATTTTTTTTTTTAAGTTGTTCTTTTACGCGGGTCCCTATACTTCTCTTTGTTTGTCCTATTTATGAGAGTCCACACTCACAGTCAATTTTATAAACACCCGCATCTTGTAGAGGGACTTGACACTTGACAGATGGTAAAAATTAACTTATCTTGGTTTGTTTGTTACAGTTCTTCAAAGACAAATCGACCTGTTTAGGGTACTATATTCCAATCTGTACCAACCTGCACCGACAAGTTCGTGCTAGTACCCGCTCCTTTATATCTTCACTTTTACCATAGAAAAATAATAATATATTTATGTATCTATGCCCTTACTTATTATAATTAGTAAAACCCGATAACTTACTACCACTAAGTAGTTTATTAACTTAAATTGAATACCTCGTGAACGTAAACTGAGAAACTTTAGCTTCGCTCACTTTACAAGATAAATAAAACCACTAATTTAGATATGTTCGTTTAATAAAGCTAAGTAATTGTTTAAACTACTAGCCGCATTCTAATTACGGCGGCCAGTCTAAGCTGACTAGGCAAGCAGGAGATATTACTGTGCACAATAACAGAGCACTCTCTAATCCTTTTCTCTCAAGAGTCTGGTGGGTCAGAGAAACTAATATATCTCACCTTTGACAGGTCGGGTGTAGGACTAACGGCTTTATATGCTCTCTGAGGCACAAAGGAATCACACCACTAACTTCCTGACTCCGGACTGATGTTGAATTAGAAAAGTATCAAAACTTTTTACCCGGCGATGGATTCGAACCCAACCCTATTACGCTAATGAGGCTATGAACAAATTTTAATAAAAAATCATAATCCCTACGCATATTATAAATCCGAAAGTAACTGTGTGTGTCTGTCTGTCGTCTATCTTGCCTGTTGTTAAGCACTGATGATGTCTACAATGAAGTGCGATTACCCAGTAAATACCGATTCACTCGTTACTTGAAGACAAGCAAATTATATCTACCGGGAAACAGTGATGCTGGCAGCTCTGCTGCTCAGCTGGCTGAAAGAAAGAGATGGGGTTATACAATACGTATCCGCCTCCCTTTCTTTTAACAGGATCACAATCACTTCGGCAGCTGAACCATTGTGAATGAAAATTGGTACACAGATAGTCTAGAGCCTCTACTCTACTTTTTATATTAATGAAAAGAGGTTGTTATCCATTCAAAGATAAGCAAATATCTAAAAGTGTCAACGACATTTGACATTTGATTTATTTATGATCCATGATAGAATTTCAGGTATGTAAAAGTAATAATTATTTGTGTAAAAAAAGATAAATAACTTATAATGTCGTTTCTCTTTTAATTTTCAAGTAAAATTTTGATTTGCTGTTTGTTTTCTCTTTATGTTATTTCTGTTTGTAATAAATTTGAATAAACTCTTTTCAGAGCAAGATATTATTTTATGATTCTTCCATCTTATATTAATACAATGCGGGTGAAGCCGCGGACGGCAGCTAGTATTATATAAATTGATCTACCTGTGTTATAAAAATAATATGTACAGTAATTGTCTCTTTTAAAGTGGTTTTAGACTGGCGTTTTATATACGCACTTATAAGCTCGTTTTTGGGAGCGGGCGTTGACGCGCTCGCAAGCGAGTTGTTTCTTTTGTGAGTTTGCCCGGCCTGTGAGGATTAGGAATCCATCAGACCCAAAAAAGATCCGAATCGATGGTCGAAGAAAAAAAGGCGTTTGCCTGCGGGCAAAATTCGGGATCGGGTGGACCTTGCGCCTCTAAGTGTCATAGTGAAGTGAAAGATGGAAAAGAGCCAAAACTATGGGATTATCAAAATATTGTCACGTGACTTAAAAAGGTGAACGTTAATCCCAATCACTTTGTTCCTTTTATCTTTCGTTTGATATATCTAGAGGCCTTGATTCTTTCTTTGTAGTCGACGCGGAAAAAATTCAAATAATTGTTTGAGAATTTGATGGAATCCAGGCTCGCCCGCGGCCGTATTTTTGGGTCCGACTCAGTGGCGAAGGTTGGAAGCCGGAAAAAGGGAAGACAGCAAAAATTTTCTTTTATATGAAAATAATATCTCTTTACAGCCGGCAGCGGTCTTTCATACACACAATATGTTAGGTATAGGTACTTACTTTTGATGCTATTTAAAACTTTAATATTTATATTTCTATATTTATTTATATTTCTTTTTTTTTTACTTTTTTATTACTTTTTATTACTTTACTTTATTACTTTCTACTTTAATATTTAATTAAATATAGAAAAGAAAAAAAAAGAAACTAAGTTTTTTTTAAAGTAGATGATATTAATCAATTCCTAAATGGGTCCGACTGATTCCTGATTTTTACATAGAGGCCCTTGTACGCGAGTAAGGTTATATGAAGCGCGGAATAAAGCCGTATACTGAACCCACCGTATACGCGCTTAAAAACACGCAAGTTTGAAAGGTACCATTTGAGTGACAATCAGAAAGTTATGATTAACTCACAAACCAATGGATTTTGTTAGAATACGAAAAGTTATAATTAGTTTCGAAGTATTCGTCATCATCACTCATTGGGAATACGGACAGCTCTAATTGGGAAAACTACTAAAACTCGCTAGATAATAATCGAATTCAATTACTTTGTAGTACACACATACCTACGACGTGTTAATAAATTAACCCTCATATTCATAAACGTCTTATAAGCTCATTATAGCTAAAATAGGTTTATAATTCGTTTGTATTTGTCAGTCATCTTAACATTTATACTAGAAAAAAAGAGACAAAGTTCATTTTCACTAAAGAGTCTTATAAGATTTTTATGAATAAGGCCGTAGGTATTCAAAATGTTAGGGGATATTTCTTAAAGTATTCCATGAATAATTGTTTTTTTTTTAAATAAGCAATTTAAGAGATATGCAACATGCAATTTGCACTAGCGTTTATTATTGGTTAAATAATAATATGATATTACTACAGTAGATACGTTTTTTATCTTAAAAATCTATAATCTATGAGTATATGACTATGTTCTATGTATATATTTAATGAATATTGAAGTTATGTGGAAGCTGAAGACTAGATAGAGTATTCAGTTACTCAAATGTCATCATATAAATACATGATGCCAAAATTTACCACTTTTTACTAAAAATACCGCAGACGAGGCGAACTCTAAAAGATTTGGTGAGTTTATTATATCTACAATCTCAAGAAATGGCTTCAAGGTTTTTGGGTAAATTTCATAACCCTCAACTTTTTTAACTTGAAAATAGGCATTCGCTTGACTACAACGTGCCTAGTGTTATAGGCCGACAGTTTAACTCGCGTATCGCCTATCGCCAAGATTCTGACTCCTCAAGCTGCACAGATAGTGATGATGATTCAAGCAATACGGACATCAGTGACGAATAGTCTTACATTACATTTATCTGTGGTTAAATAGTTCCTACCTACCAGTTTATTGTCACCTGATTTTCATCACCCGACCACGTGTGGGGATTCAAATTGAAGGTGCATTTTCTTTCTTATCACTTAGAGGTTTTAAAAATAGATAATAGCTAATTCTCAGACTTACTAAATATGCATAAAAAATATAAGATATACGGCTTGACCGATACATAAGAATCGGTCAAGCCGTTTCGGAGGACAACACTGGTAACTAACACTGTGACACGAGAATTTTACTACAAATTATTAAAAAAAAACCCCTCATTAAGCTTGCAATCGTAAAATTTCAGAAAAGGAAATATTCCTTACAAATGTATTAAGAACCTCTCGTGTCTAAATGTGTAAGGAAATTGTTCTAAAGAGGGTAGTCTCTAAGGGTCTCGTTGCTACATACTTGAGGTGTACATAATATAAAGCTTTTAGAATATCGATAGAGCCTTCTCTTTCATTTACTTCGATGTACGCACGTGTGTGTTACATGTTGCCCTTCGTCCGGTATTTCAGTAGGTAGGTAAAGCGATGTGCACACTATCAATCTACTTGAAGTGATTTTAAACACCTGAAGTAAAAAATGGTTGTTATAAATTTGACGTGTATGAAGTGTACAAGATGCATTATAGCGCATAGAATGGACAAATTTTAGTGTGTATTTTACATTCAAATTTCGAATAAGAAGTTTGATGAGATCATAAGTAGAAACGGGTCTGATACTATCCAAATAGTGTTTAATTTGATGAAACAATTTAATGTAACGATTCACTTAACACTAAGTGAGACTCATAAAACTCAACACGTAGCTTTTACTTTCATCGTTAAGTCTGTTTCATTGGCATATCTAGGTAGACTCTTGTGTGACCACATTAATTCACGCGGTAAGTATGGCAGGAAGTTAATGCAATAGTTATTGCGGTACAGCCTCGAGCATCGCTACATAGTTAGTAGTCTTTCGGACTTTTATCGGATACACTTCGGAGTGTGCGTTGGAATTACTCAATCTTATTCCCCCATCCCCGTTCTTCCACCGTTTGGCTTCCAATTTTACTGTGCGAACTGCCAAGTTGTGGAATTCGCTGCTGGCATTTATGTTTACCTATAATCTGCCTGTCTTAAAGTCACGTGTGAATCGGTATTTACTGGGTAAGCCCGTTCCATCGTAGACTACATTATTGCTTCAAATCAGGCAAGTTGTGGTCAAGCGGAAGCCTATTATAGGATAAAAAAGGTAAGCGGTCAGTATACGGTAAGGTAGTGTGGCCCTAACATAACGCTACAAAAGGTTTCGTATGAGTTTGTTATAGAAAATAATTTAAAAAACTGTGTGTATTTGACCTGGAGAGGGGCGCCTGTATATATTTTAAAACCAAAATGTGCTTGCCACTTCCTTGTCACAGTAGGCACTGACGACCCATCAGTTTTCAAGCCCACTTTGACTAAACAGATTGACCGTGTAAACTCAGCTTTAGGCACCCTTTATTGTTTAGCGAAGATGTAAAGTAGGTACAACGTAAACAAGTTATTACTTAGTTATTCTCTACGTTACATTACAAGGAACATCAACATAAGCATATTAGGTTATGTAAAACTTAAGTAATACAAATAGGTTACCTAATAAGTCATGTTATTGTTTCGGGCCTAAATTTTTGCAGCTACTTATTAGTTTTGTAATGACTGGAGGATTTGGTCGTAGTCAACCTATTTTTTTGTTTACCCTCCACCCTGCGCCAGGCGGGGCGTATGTAGGACTCCTTACTGGTTACCCGAACTAAAACCCCCCGGGTGTTCCTTCTCGCATCCTAGCCAAGGTGTCACGGGAACCACAGGTGACACAACCATGACTAGGTCGTAGTAAACCTGCAGAATAGAAAATATACTTGAGAAAGTATGATGAAAGGGAAGGTGTAATCCCGGCAACGTCTCACAACTTCTAAACGGACAGTAAAGAAACTTCTTTGTGCTATTCAGGATTAGGGTGAATATCCCCGCGGCAAATTTTACGTGTCCACGTTGAGAATCGAGGTGTTAAATTATAGGATGTTTTTGATTTTTTTTTGTAGTGAACTACGTAACTTGGTGCAATTAGGGCCACATATGTTTTTTTTATAAGTGTGTATAAGTAATCAGGAAAAAAAGAATCGCCTGAAAATTCAAGTTTGGTGGCTTGTCCCAGTTCCATTTTTTGATACAATTGCACTCACCTAAGTCACAATCTAAGATACAATACAAAATAAACGATTTCGTTAGTATATGCATAAGACACATTATCTGAAAACAATGAAACCATATTAGAAAATTAAATTTAAAGGCACTGGATACTCAATCAAATTTTGTCCAAGCAAATATCAAAAATTTGATGGCACTTGTTCAACTTACTTTAACGTGAAGTTACGTACGTATGCGATCAATCGCGTTTTATGATTTAACATCTCTCAGTCGTGCGCCGGCACTTGCGCGTAAAAGGTGTGTGATTAGTGCTGTGATTTCTCGCCAAAAACGAAAATATCATCTTGGGTGGCACGGGGGACAAGAAATGTTCAATTTTGGTGGATCGATTTGCTGTTAATTTAAAAGTATTTTAACAGTAAGCTACACGTTATACGTAGTGATTTGGGTTATGCATTTAATCAGTGATAATAATTTAATTGTTACTTAAATCCCTTATTTTTAAAGTTTTTTTTTATGTCTGGTTCCAATTTTGGTGGCTCAATTTTGGTGGCTTTGGTGGCGTTTTTCCCTTTTGGACAGTAAAAAAGCGAATTATAATAACATTTTTTTACTAAGTAGGACCATTTATTATTTATTAGATCCTAATCTCTCATTACCACCACGAATAGCAAGACCTCTTGAAGCCAACAATTTCAGGTACTTCAACAATCCTCTTAAGCACATTCCTCCAACGGGTAGTTATTTTCTGTTCGTCTAGTAGTTTTTATTGCTGCAACATAATTCATCATAAATTCCCTGAGCTGTAATATGCTCTTATGCTCTATCAATAAGTTACCTACTTATATGCTCCCAATCTTTATATCCATTAGGAGAACTTCAATTATGTCCAGAACCAGTAATGGTATTAAATAGACGGCAGCAATAACAGTATACAGATTTATTTAGTGGTGAATAAAGGAGCCATTTTCTTTCTAAAGACTCCTTATTCGTCAATTAACAAATAACATATTTTACTTAAGTATTAGTTTTCGTTTTACCATTTGAATCTAGAAAACTTGTAGAAGTTTCGAAGAAGTCACTATTTTTATTTTAGTAAGACTTTGGCCCTTTTCGAATTCAAATAACACGGACTTCTTCCGGTAAAATGTCACCACAGTAAGTACCAGGGTCAGGAGACACATACATTCTCTAAACTTGCAGTTATTAATTCAAAGTAAGTAGCTTGACCAAATGCCCAATGAAATAGATAAAAGAATTGTGACGGAATGATAAAAGTATTGCGCCTTAAAAGAAGTCATGAAAAACAAGGTACTGGGCATAAAAATCAGGAAGAAGATCTTTGATACCTGCATAATACCCTGTATCACTTAAGGATGTGAAACCTGGGCTTTGACAAAACACGATAGGAAAAAACTAGCAAGATACCAGAGAACCATGGAAAGGAGCATGCTGGGTTTGAAACTAATGGACAAAATTATAAGTATCAGGCGCAAAACCAAATTAACAGACATACTGTCACATATTAGCAAAACTCAAATGGAGGTGGACGAGACTTATGCTCCGCTGCTATAAGGAAGAAAGGAGCAAAGAGGTGACAGTTAGCAAAACAAGAAGATGGGAAGATGACCTTGAATTGACCGTAGGACCTCTTTGGATAAGAGTGACGACAGACAGGAAGCAGTGGCAACGGTTGGAGAAGGCCTTAGCCATAAGGCACACCGAAATCATATAAAATTTTGTATATTTAGTGTAGTTTTTAATTTTTATGTTTTTTAGTTTTATTAATCACAACTGTTCGGAACAGGCTTTATTATTATTAGTAATAAGTAGCTTGAAGTCGATGGTTCCGCATCTAATGTGTGTTTGTCGTTTTAATCACACGTAACCTCTTTTTCCTAGTGATATTCAGAGGTACTTTTGTCTTGCGGGGATGAGACTGAATAATCCCTCGGCTATTTGTTTCTCTAACTGTAATTTTTTCCCTTATTTCTTTTTGAGCTATTACTGATTTGTGAAAAAAAGTGTAATGTGCCTGACGAAAAAGTTTTCAGAATAAATGTGTGAGAGAAATTGTCAGTCCTTCGGGGCCCCTTGAGAATGGGGGCCCTGGGCACGAGCCTCGTGTGCCCTTATGGTAAAGACCGTATTGCCACCAGTCGTTACATACAAAAATACAAATCTTTTCTCTCTATAATGTTAGTACAGATTAGTAGTTATAGATGAAAGTTGATAATTCCCGAAAACTTGTGAGATTCATTACATGAAGTTTTGTTAGTGGGATTGAAGTTGACAGAAAAATTCAATTTTGGTGCCATTGATTTTCAATTTTGGTGGGCACTTTCAATTTTGGTGGGCGATTTTCAATTTTGGTGGCCACACTACACTTTAAACTAAAATATCTCAAAAAGTTATCGAGATATTCTTAGACCTCTTGAAGATTATTTTAGCTTTGAATTTCTATTTTTATACCAGGTCCTTACATTTCACGAAAATTGAAGAAAAAATTTTGCCACCAAAATTGAAAAAAAAAGCACGTTGTTGATATTGACCCATTACTATTATTTAGGTCTTAGTTTTCAGGTGGTTATTGTTATCCAATGTCTCTTGCTTGCGTAGCGTTACGTTCTATGAGATTTTTAGGCGGTAAGTCGGAATTTTCTATATTTATTTAAACCTATATGTATTGTAACTTATCGATAACATATCCGATCCGTGGTTACTCTTATCCACACTCACTGAGATCGTCACTCCACTTAGTCTGAGTGCGTCCTACACTAAGTTTGCAAATCCGTGGTATAGCCCTAGCCCTTTCCACAAATATACACTTGCTTAGCAATACAATAATCTACTGTGGTGTTACCAGATAGCTGAAAATATATACAATTTGTGTTTTCAGACATAATTTGAACGTCTGAAATATAACAGATTATAATTACAATGAGAGTCTGGCGAATGATTAATGACTTGTCATGCAAAATTGTTTAAGTGATAAGTTGTTACAACGCACCTGAGATATTTCTGTACTAATAACATAACATAGCACTTACTCCTGATTGCCAAACTGCCAGTAGTTGTAAATGAAGGTGAACATTAACCACATTATGCCAGTTATTCTTAGATCCTATAATTAGGGGCGAATTTATTGCCGATCATCGGGTACAATTTTCAATTTCGAGCTAAAATTTGTACATTGGAAATTAGGAAGAATCTAGAAAATACTAGAAAGAATGAAGATAGAACAATTAAACAAAATGGTAATTAGCATGACAACATAATTGTAACGTTGCGTGGTGTTCATTTTTATGATTTAGTAACGTAAATAAAAACGCTATAACATCACGCCACGCCTGTATTATCCAAAGATGTAGGTAGTGGTGAATACTACTCACTTTTCTTCATGTTCTTATATTGTAATCTGAGTATAAATTACAAATTTGAGCAGTATGGAGTTGAAACCGTGGGTGAAATATAAAGACGTCTGATAGACTGTTCCCGTAACCAGAGGGCTAGCCTACATTTCGTTTAAAATTGACATTGCCATACAATGTAGCAATGCTGCAAGCTTTCTAGGAATATTCTCCCAAAGCCTCGATTTGAAAGGAATTCTATGACGCCCTATGTATTATTTAAGTTCCAATTTACTTTTATCTAAGTTATGTTTTGTTACATTTAAATTAACTTAAATGATGATCAGCTATTGTATATCTGTGTAGCTTGTGTAGTTAGGGTAGAAATTGTTCATAGAACACAGTACCTCGCCCACGCACCGTATATTGCGCGGTGGAACGTGAAATTACTTCGACTACAGTTGTAACTAATCTCGATTTTGTTTGTAATCGTCATTATTTCACAACACATTACCTCCTTTATTTATACTCACGCAATAATAATAAATTGTATTGGCAGTAAACAGGTTTCTTGCTGAGAGGTTCTGGTTATATTTACTCAGTAGGAAATAATTAATCGTTTTAGTAATGACAAGAACGAAACCTGATAGTAGTAAATAGAGCTATTATTTATCAATGTCGTTAGTACTATTGGCGTCACCCTGTGAGGATGTGGATATGGCTGAAAGCTGTTCTGTGGGTCGCTTAAGTCAAGTCTTAAGCGTATGTTTAAGTAGAAATTACTATTTGATGGACTCGAGATTCGAACCCAGAGACCACACGGTTAAAACGAATAGGCTTATAACAACAACGGGACAGCAAAACAGAAATGAAAATAGAAAATGATATTCAGTGTAATATGAGCACGAAACTTCGTTTGGTTGTGGTAATATTTGTATATCTCATAAATGCGGGCTATCGGCCCTGTAGCCTGCGTATGTTTACTCAACAAATAAATGAATAAATAAGCAATGTTCCGCACCTAATTAGATGTATAAACACAAACGGTATTTCCTTTAATTATGATAAAACATGATTTAATTACCTACCTAAGATTTATTTCTTTCTGTTTACGCGTCTGCAAACGAAGGGTGATGTTCTGCCGTCATTTTGTACTGTCATTGCGACCGCCTTTTAAGTCAACAGTCACTCGAAAATGTCAGCATAAACGAACAAATGAACGAACACCGAGCACGGACGAGTGAAGCGGTCATCTTAAAAGAGCTGACACTTTGTGTTGGACCATTGCGTCGTCGGGGATTGAATTGAAAGAATAGCGCCCACCGACCACGTAGTTGCATGCAACTACGTGGTCGGTGGGCGCTATTCTTTAATCCAATTTAATCTTAGAGATCTGCACCGAAGTATTAATAATTGTGCTGTCGAGAGGTCTTGTGGCTTGCACACTTGCTTGGGACCCAGTGCTTAATTTACTTGCACCAAAAACCAAACAAAACTCAGTATTCAATACACTGTGAGCTCAGTTTGCTTCAATCGTAACGCAATTTAAATATTATAATGTTTCTAGGTAGTCAGTAATAATTGTGATAAATAAGTTTCGACGTCAAAAACCTCAGTCCACCCGTGACCATGAACTCTGAAAAGACTTTGAAACGTCGGAACATAAATTTTATTTCAATGATTCGTTCAAGTTCTTGTCTTTGAATGAACCAATCAAAATTAGCTTGTGGCCCGACAATATGTATTGTAGCAAGACATCAGTTAGACATGCGAGAGTGCGGTGTCTATAGGTATCTGGTCGGTGAGTGTTATGTACACAAACTATGTTCCCCTGTGTAGTGAGTTATGTTCGACCTATCCCCTGGCACCACGCCAAAACGACACCAATAAATTGAATCTAACTACATATATATTTTTGATCGTTCGAGAAGCTATTTGTCGCGTACGTCTTATCTGTAATGGTTATTTTAACTCTTGATGAAATAGAGGAGTATTATGTTTAAGTAGCGGTGGCGCAGCGGTATGGGCCTCGCCTTAGAAATATAAGGTCGCGGGTTCATCGCCACTGCTCAATATCGGGGAAAGAAATCATCGCGAGGAAACCGTCGTGTCTAAGAACTGATCATTCGAGTACATATTATTGTAACATTCACCTCAAGACGAGATTTAAGACCTAAACTCTCTCAACATCTTAAGAGTTAAAAAAACACCCGTGCCCAGCTGTGGTACACAACGAATCTTCTTTCTACTTTCTAACGAGTTGAGAAAGTTCAGGCCTTAATCCACACACGCTAGTCAAATGCGGGTTGATGGATGTCACATGTCCGCGAATTATTAGTTCTTTCTTAGTCATGCCGGTTTACTCACGATGTTTTTCTTCGCCGATATTCAGCAGAGGCGATAAAACAATCAACACAAAGATGTGTGGGCACAACCGGGGTCGAACCCACGACCTTATTTTATTTTATTTATTATGGGATAACAAACAACTTATAGTTAATAAAACTAAGTAAAGGTTGTAATCCACTGCATTATCCGCAAATAGACATCGGCATATCATTGGTTGCCAGAAGAAAACCACTACTAAAATTAACATTTTTTTTAATTACCATAGAGCTAGCTATAGTTATTTAACCAAATCAGGCCATACTATGCGTTTCAAGTAAGAATAGGACTGGACTCGCGGCTAACTTCATACCAAAAACCAAGCAAAAGTAGCGTCAGCAGAAAATATCAAACGACGTTAATAAATTATGTTAAAATGTATGGAAAAGTGATTTATGTAGAAAAGTGATGCCACAAATTTGTACAAAAATCCTCAGAAAGTTACATACACAGACATTTTAATTTACAACACAGCTTATTTTCAGCCAAGTTTGTAAAATATATTTGTAACTTAATATTCAACTCCAAATTCCCAATCTTACTCAAACCGCAATAAGACAGACGCATTTTTTTAATTTCTAAATCTAAATACGATAAAATTTTGACGTGACAACGTCTTAAATTAGGTTGCGGCTGGGAGGCACTTATGAAAAAGTGTAACGCTCGGTAACGTTACGATGAGTCACCGAACGAGAGAGAGGCCCGCCGAATGCCTTGCGTCTCTCTCCCACTCAACTATGTTTCATCCTTCTTCCTACTATACGAATGAATATTCACATTAAAATTATTTTACCACTCAAAGTCGTTGTCACGTAAAACTTTCGCCCGTATACCGAATTTACAGGCAACCAATTTTTTTAAACAAACGTTTTTGTTCACCGTACTAAAAATGTGAAGTTGTTGCGTATTCCGGTCCAAGATGGCGGATTTTCAGTCCTATCCTGATTTGAAACGCATAGTAGCTAAATTAATAAAATAACCAAGTTTTATTACAATCGCACTCCTACTGCAATGATTTGTTTGGTATAGTAAACAAGTAATTATAGCAAGATAACCATTATGTATTAAAACTACTTTATAACGGATTTTATCGCAGTATATTTTAGATAGTCCACCCGTGACTATGAAGTCTGAAAAGACTTTGAAACGCGGGAATCTAAAATCTAAAATATACAGCGATAAAATCCGTTGTAAAGTAGTTTTATTTCAATGTGTGATATTCGCGTAAATCTAAGAAAATACAAACATTATGACAAAACTTTTTTAAAAACAGATATAAATTTCAATAAATTAAAATTTTAAATTTATATTTCAAATGCAAGACCTATACCGCCGCGCACCATTGCTCTGTGCACCACCGCTGCCCTCCACAACACAAAACACGTTTGTTATAAGACATCCGTGAAAGATATTAAAATGTCGCATAAGATTTTTATTAATGGCGAAGTTACGTGCAAGGAAATAAAAAAACTTGAGAGGTATCAAGGGACACCCGGATGGAACGAAGTTCCTTTCGATTAATTAGTGAAGGAATTGTAATAAAATTTTATTTTTTATAAGTTATAATATTTTTTTTTATTATTAACAAATATAATGTAATATAAAGAGAGAGAGAGAGAGAGAGAGAGAGAGAAAGACAGACAGACAGAGAAACATGAGTACGCCGCACAGCTTACAATAGCTTACTATAGCAAAAAGTGTCGTGACTACTTTTCGTAAGAATTTTTTCCGTCTAGCCCCCTTTCACAACGCGCGATAAGGAACTTCGTTCCAAAAGTGTCATTGAAAACATTTTCTGAATTAAAACAAAATGGCGACAGATCAATGTACCAGCTCCGATACAAAAAGTTAGAACCTCTTTATCAAACGCTGCGTAACGTAGACTGAGAAAATTCGCAGTAGTCCCAGTCAGTTCTGTGTGAGTTCGCGTCACGTGTTTGTAGTTTAACGGTAGAAGTTTAATTAGAAACTGTTATAGTTTTGTTTCATTACTTACTACATACCGTTTTAATTATACCACGAGCACATCCGTAGCATTTACCCACAATAAAGCTGATGTTAAAAAGGTTGCATTCACTGGTGGTTAGCCACATACCAGGCAAATGGTCGTTTCCTCAAGTTGAATGTTTGAATGCCCACGCATGGACCCCTGATGATGCAAATCAGGTTACAAAAAACTAGTGGTAGGTTTCACCCACCATACAAACCTTACCTCCAAGCGGCTTTTCCGTGTGCGATGTCTGGTGACACCATGCAGAGAGGTTGAGTCGGAATTGTTGCCCCTTTTAAGGTTTCTAACCGGAGGTTCATTCCACTGCCACCTTTTCACTGAAAATCATTCGTAATCACGAGTATCAGTATCCTGGGTTTGCGCCTTCCATCGCCATTGTAGACAAGCGCTAGCCTATTTCAGAATTAAAAAACAATTGTGGTCGAACAATATTAGTGGTAAGAAGTAAGTTAGGCGTGAATAAATCATTTTTTCCCTACGAAAAGTATTTGAAACACAATTTAGGCTTATGTTACCCGAAAATATACAAAATGTACGTTTACTTCGTTTATCAGTCTAATGTTTCCAGATTAGACTCTGGTGTGTATTTAACGTTAGATAATATGTTAATTTGCAAAATGGCGGCGGAGGAATACGAGATAATTCCATTAGCAACTGATCCGTTCCTAAGCGGTTTATATGGATATAAGTTTAGTTTACTCATGACTTTAGCTGTTACAAAGTAAGCAGAGGTGAGGTGAGAAAGGTGTTAGACAATTCAATTTTAATTTTATACTGCCGCGGTGGTGAACAAAAAGTCTTTCCTAATATTAGAGAAATTTAATTTTAGCCTTAAGGTGGACCCCTGTTACGTATGGGAACATAGCCGGTAAAAAGTGGGTGATATACACCTCTGCCTACACCTTCGAGCAATATTGACTAGGCTGGTGGCTAGTGGTTAGAAAGCCTGCATAAGCCGAAGGTGTTGGGTTCGATTCCCATGACAAATCTTTGTTTGTTCTGTGTCTGGGTGTAATTTATCTAAATATGTATGTTTTTGCAAAAAAAATGTATTTATGTAGTATATCCGTTCCTAGTACCCATAACACAAGCAAATATAGTTGCCTAATTTGGGACTAGATGGCGCTGTGTGGAAATTCCAGCGCTTTGCTTCTACTTTCATTGTGCGAACTGCCAAACTGTGGAATTCGCTGCCGGCATCTATGTTTCCCGATAGCTATAATCTGCCGGTCTTCAAGTCACGAGAGAATCGGTATTTACTGGGTAAGCGCGTTCCTTCGTAGACTGCATCATTGCTTCACATCAGGCAAGGTGTGGTCCAGCGCAAGCCTACTTAAAGATAAACAAATGTTAACATAATTTTAATACAGGCGAGAACGCTGTTTTTCTGGGACATTCGATTCCGAACTCGGGACCTCGCGTTTATTAAGCAAACATGCTTCCCACTGGACCTCCGAAGAAGATGATAAAGGTATAATATATCGGTTGATAAATGAACTGAATGTAAAAACATTTTTGCTAATTACTGCTAATGAAAACGACACATCATACATTCAAATCGTGCCTTTGAGAGTCGTTGAAATGAAACGGAATTTCCATAACACCGTTCAATTAAATTTATTGCGTGGAATGAAATGTATTCAATACTTACTTCCACGTTCGACTTCCTCTTTATACAAGACAGTCGATATTTTTTTTAAATGTACGCGAATATCACACATTTGAAATAAAACTATTGGAACGAAGTTCCTTATCGCGCGTTGTGAAAGGGGGCTAGATGGAAAAAATTCTTACGAAAAGTTGTCACGACACTTTTTGCTATAGTAAGCTATTGTAAGCTGTGCGGCGTGCGCATGTTTCTCTGTTTGTATGTCTGTCTGTCCCTCTCTCTCTCTCTTTATATTACATTATATTTGTTAATAATAATAAAAAATTATTATAAGTTAAAAAAAATTAAATTTTATTACAATTCCTTCACTAATTAATAAAAAGGAACTTCGTTCCATCCGGGTGTCCCTTGACACCTCTCAAGTTTTTTTATTTCCTTGCACGTAACTTCGCCATTAATAAAAATCTTATGCGACATTTTAATATCTTTCACGGATGTCTTTATGTTATAACGGATTTTATCGCGGTTTAGTTTAGATTTTAAATCCCGATCTTTTCATACTTCACGGGTATACTAAAATAAACCGCGATAAAATCTAAACTAACCAAACTATCGGTCGGCAATAATAAACGAGGAAGGTCTTTATGGCCGGCGTCTGGCTCTCAGGCGCCATTCAAATGTACCAGCCCTCTTACATTACAATATAAACTGCGGCCCGATACTGCCACATACTTCGTAATAAGTTCTCAATAAACACGGACATAGATATCTGTGCTAACAAACTTAGATACAATTCTACAATAAGGAAGATGCACTATATTTATTTTTGCTTCATTTTGAATGATTTTGATGTAGGTTAGACCATTTTATTTAATTTTATTTCGCTGTGTGTATGCGTTTACGCACTGTCCCACCCCTATGGGAGGGCGAGGGTATGTGAAACACCCAGACACTTTTTTTGTGACGGCTGCTAGGATGGCGCATGCGCACCCAGCAAAGTCACGGGAACCACGATGTGACACAACCGCGATCGTAGGTTAGACCAGGAGTATATTAAAAAATAAAAATAATTTATTGGAAAAAAAGCGATCTCAAAGTCCCAATATAATAAAATAAATAAACTCATTCTAAAATGATATCTGAACTAGATAAGGCGTCATAAAATTCCTCCAAATCGTGGCCTTGGGGGAATGTGGCTGGAAGGCTGGCTGCATTGCCACGTTGTATGGAAATGCTAATTCTAAAACCAAGATGTAGGCCAGCCCTCTGGTTACGTATAGAGTCTATTAAGCGCCTAGTTTTTTTTTAAAGTGCACGGGCGCTCGGGCCTCACAGTCCAAGCGTTTCAACCGCAAACGGCTCAAATATATAATTTGTACATAGTTGACTATATTTTTGTATGAAAGTAGACATGACATAGTACGTTTTCTCTTCATTTTCGTTATGGAATATTATTTGATTTTGTACTTTGATTTGTTTTTGCATACACAACGACGCTCTACTTGTTATGACTTCAGGGTGCTATTGAAGTCGCACAGTTTCGCTTCTGCTCAACGTTGGTTTATCGATGTGGTAGCTTTAAACTTTATTTTGAACAAACGTTAACCTAAACGTAACCAATACAGGCAACTTAATAGGAATATAAAAGAAAACATTCTCCCGTATTCATAAACGTATTTTAAGGTCATTATAGCTAAAATAGGTTTATAAATCGTTTGTCTTTGTCTGCCATCTTGACATTTACACTAGTAAGAAAGAGACAAAGTCCATTTTAACTAAAGAGCCTTATAACTTTTTTATGAATAAAGTCAATTGATTACAGTAGTAGGTAATTACTCAATGCAGTAATCCATAGTGAAAAGACACACCTGAAATAACTTCTACTTCATTTTATTATCACTTTTGTATCAATTGCTTTGGTAGAAATTTCACCTTTGGATGTGTCAACGACGTGTGAAGGATGTATGATTTTTAGTGAATTGTACAGAAATAAAAATGTTACTTCACGTTTTACGTTGATATGTAAATAAATTATTCATATTTAAGCTTTTATGTCACTCTTGTGAGTAATAAATTTTGTTTGAGAGTTAGGGCTTTGCTGGATATAAACGTGACTGGTTACCAAAATGTCCTGGGTTCCATTTTAAACATAGGTAACTAAAAATTAAGGCTTGGCCCGGTTAGATACTTGCTTCCCCCTAGGTGCCCGGGAGTTAGCCGGGTTCAAATCCCGTGTCTCTTCATGGCGTCGCTGTCGATCCTGGCTTACAGGAGTGGTAGTGGCGGGAGTGCGAGTGGGTTGAGTCCATTAAAAATATTGCTTATCTAGATTTCACATTATGAGTTCTACTTAGTTTGGTATGAGATGATCATGTGTGCTAATGTCCGTCCGTCCGCGTGATCGGTAAGATGCTTGCTTTTCACGCTGCAGGTCGTGGGTTCGATTCCCACCCGAGACAAACATTTGAATAGTATTATATGTAGTATATTACCAGTTATCTGATTTCCATAGTACAAGCTCTGCTTAGTTCAGGGTCAGATGACCGAGTGTGTTAATGTCCCACTATATTATTATTTATTATCATTATTATATCATCACTATTACGTAAGAACCGTAGATGTCACACGTCCTCGAATGTTTAAGTCCAACATGAAGGATTCTTGTCGATGTTTTTAATCCCTAATAAAAAGGGGTATTATAAATACCAATTCAGTCGTGACTTCAAGACAGACAATACCTAAACAGAATTATTAAAAACTACAATATATTAGTCGGTACTAATAAACACAACAACCGTTTTTTGTCATTACGTTGACATACATTGTGACAAACGAATATCATTCGTAGTGGGCCGCGCGCTGCACGCTGATATTCACACATTTTATGTGAGGAGGGTCTCGCAGTACCTACTGCTTTGTTTATCTAGCACACTGTGTCGAACCCACGAGAGCACTCTAAGTGAAACGAGCTTCGGTTCATGAGGTGGGTACATTTACTACTGTTTTTCATTTTCAAATTCCAGGTTATAGTTTTAAAGAGCAATGAAATATATTTTAAGCATTACTGTTTATATATCAATTTCAATTAACGGTTTGTAATTGTGATAAAATGGTCTGTGTTGCGAGAGGCTCATTATGTGTAATAAAACTGTTTGTGATAAAAATTAGCTAAGAAATCGCACTGTAGGTCATAGCACTTCACTACCACGTTACGGGTGTACTGCGATCAATCAATTACATAAAAATGCTCCAAGTAATCGAAGAACTATGAATGTTCTAAATACAATGAGCTTTGAGCGTGCTACATAGTAAAATTGTGTGCTACGAAAGTGCTATGAACAATGTGTGCTACGAGCGTGCTACATAACCGTGTGTGCGTACTACAGGCGGGCATATTTGTTACAAGCGTGCCACGAACAATAAAATTGTGTGCTAAGAACTTGCTACGAATAATTTCGTGTTACGAGCGTACTGGGAACGGTCTGTGTGCTACGAACTTGCTACGAATATATCCGCGCTACGAACTTGCTACGAATATATCCGTGCTACGAACTTGCTACGAATATATCCGTGCTACGAACTTGCTACGAATACATCCGTGCTACGAACTTGCTACGAATATATCCGTGCTACGAGCGATCTACGAACAGTCTGTGTGCTACAAACTTGCTACGAATAATTTTGTGCTACGAGTGTACTGGGAAGTTTGTGTGCTACGAGCGTGCTACGAATATAACCGTGCTACGAGCGAGCTACGAACAGTCTGTGTGCTACGAACAATTTCATGCTACGAGCTTGCTTTAAATAAATTGTGTGATAGATTGAACATCTTTAGAACAATATATGTGCTACAAACGTACCACAAACATTACGTACGAACATATTACAAACAGTTCATGTGCTTCGTCCGTGCTACAACTGTCTGCGGCGAGAAAACTATACGTGTTGTTATATAAATCCACGAAGCAATCTCTGTTTTAACCTAACACCCAAATAGGGAAAATACGCGCTCTAGGCTCACAGTAGTAATGTCGTTACTGCGAAGTGGGTCACAATAATATTGTCCCTCGATATAGCGTTCAGTCAACCCTCCCAGCGCACGATACAAATAGTCTGAACACAAACTCACCCCACAATGGTTAACCTGTTATTTGCCGCTGGTATAGCTAATGGGGAGATAGATAATAAACGTTTAATTCTCCTCATGCTAAATAGAAGTATCCATTGCAAATAATCTCATTAATTTTTGGGCAATATTTTGATACAGCTTCTCGTCTTCTACATAATCCTCTCCAATTATTATCCTTTTATTATTTTTGTCATACTCATCAGTTCCACATTGCAGTGCACCTCTATTTGACGAGGACGCAAGTTCAGACCTCCGTCGTACCTTGTGCCTTACTTGCTGAATAGCTGGTGTGACACTTCCATTCCTCGAAGACTACTTAAAGCCGTCGTATCTGCTTCTAATCTCTCACTGGTCGTATAAATCAGTTCGTCCCACTGAACTCGCACACACACATCTATCTATGCATCAGTGGCGAAGAGTGTAAATTTAAAAAAGGGAAGACCGAACATATTAATTGACAAGTATTTTTGGTTACCTACGCTGACTTTCTAACTTACTAAAAAGTATGAAATGCATTTTCTGATGCTATTAAAAACTTTTAGGCGTTAGACGCTGTTAAATTGACCAATTCCTAAAGGGAATCCGGTTGAAATCATATTATATGGACTCTTTGCCACTGCTTTACATATACTTTAGTTACTTAATATATAATGAAGCTTGCATACAGCAATACAACGCTAGATCCCTTCACAAAGAATGACAAAACTTCAACTTAACTCCATTGAAATGAAATAAAAATATAATTTATTTTTTAAGAAGCGAGTCTAGTAGAAAAATAGTCCAAGTATTATATGTATAGTATATACCAGTTATCTGGTTTCCATAACACAAGCTGTGCTTAGGTTGGAACCAGGTGACCGTTGTGTGTTAACGTCCCAGAATATTTATTTATTTAATATCTTTTCCTAGCGTGCTGTGACTGGCAAATACAGAGAAACACTGCCAAAAAACTTAGTAGGCTTTTCTTGTTTTTTAAATTAAATACTTATATCTATTACATTTTGTGTAATGTGTTGTAATTAGTTCCAACCGTTCTTATCCGTTAGTCCGTTGTCCATTGTTTACTTCTCAAACGATCTGGAGATAACTGGCAGTAATGTCTCACCCGCATTTAGGTCTAGCTTCACATTCTACCAAATCAGATGTTTATAAACCCCTGACAAAAAAGAGAGGTGTTTTAACTTTGATGAGTGTTTCTATGTTCAATTTTGTTGCCTCATCGCGCATATTTTGATGTGTTATTATTTATTCGAAAGTTGAGATGGTTCTCAGCTAAGTTTCAAGGAAATTAGACGTCGAGATGTCTTAATGTCGTAATTTTGGTTTGAAGTTATTTGTTAAACTTGTCAACAACTTGAAGTTAATGATACTTTCTACGACGGAACACGTTTACCCAGTTAATACCGATTCGCCAGTTATTCCAAACCGAAAGATTGTAGCCATGGAAATTTAACACGAAACTGGTATTGCGCTCGATCCTCTCTGCCGAGGTAAATGAACAGTTCGTAAGTATAAACTGTTCATATTTTGTGTTTGTAGCTATTATTTACGTACACATTTGTTCACAAAGACGCTTCAATTTTTACATGTGTGTTGTACGGGGTACCTCATCCCCTCCTAAAAACCGGCAGAAACAATTTAGTGCTAGAAGTTGCGTAAAACACCTCCCGTGTTAATTGCTGTAGCTATCGAGAAATAGAGATGCCAGCAAACAAAGAATAAAACGTTTTTCATACAAGTTGATCGATAGTAAAGATGGCGAATATAATCCAACCGATGAAGAAACGTCACATTTTAATATACAATGTTTACAATATCTGTAGTCTATAATTTTTTAGTATTAAAATGTTTTTTTTTTTTTCACCTTTTATCACACGGCTCTCTGAATATGGTATAGTGGCGCAACTTGGCAGTTCCCACGGTATAATTGGAATGAAGAGCTTTATGTGCATAACCGTGCCTCTCCTTTCCAATTAAACAGGTAGTGAACACGGGTCTTCTCTCAACTATATTAAGAATTGAGAGTGTTTGAGCCTTAATTCACACATGCAGCTAAGTGCGGTTTGGGGTATATAACATATCCTTGAATTTTTAATTCTTAGACATGCCGGTTTATTCACGATATTTTTCTTCGCCGATGTCGAGCAGTAGCAAAAAAATAATTCATACAAAAATTTGTGGGCATGACCGGGGATCCAACCCACGATCTATTTATCGAATCAGAGGCCGATACCGCTGCGCTGCAGCTGTTCCCTTGGAGAATCGCCTACCATTTCAAATTTAGTAGTTAACGTTTGGTTAACGTTTCAAAGTTGGTTACATTAACCTCTTGTTAAGTGAAGAATACTTGAGCTGTGAAACTATTTGTTGAAGAGGTCGCAGGGTCTCGCCCTCTTACCTCTTAATGCCTCTGAGCCCTCTCTATTGTTTTGTTTGTTATCAAGCACTTACAGCAGATGCTCAATATTTTGTTACAATAACAGCTACTCACATAATTAATGCAAATAATATTAATTATAATTTACAACTAGATACATTCATATAAAAACTCATTTTTCGTATGGGCGGTAGGCAGTTACTATAGAGCGCTACTTGCTACGATCTAAACATACTTAGTTAGCCATGTTCATGCATGTACTCATACATGCAAGGAGGTTGTTAGTGCGACGCACCTGTCCTTTTTGGAGGATTTAAATCACCGATGCGATGAACGAATGTTCTCCCAGCGCGTCCATCCCCAGCGTTGCCGTTTACATACCTTTCGTCAATCGTCTATTATCCATCCTCTCCATATTTTATGACCAAATCACCAAAAGAATACTGTTTTCCACAGCGTTCTCTAATTACTTTATTCCTCAATCATTCAGAGTTACAGAAGAAATAAATTTGACTGCGTAGGATGCCTCATTAATGATTGCTGAGTCAAAAGTAGCTCGTTTTTTCTTTCTTCCTCATCAAATTGTTCTATACAAAGAAACTTGATGGAAAAGACATAAGGCCTCCAAAAGTGTAATTTTGAAACGTGATTTCATCTTATTTACAACAGTTTTAGACTTTATCCGATAGAGTTTAGGCCGTCATCCTACACACCGTACGTGTGATCGACGCATTGCGGTTTCCTCATAATTTTATCCTTCACCTCGATCAAATCCGCGACTTATGTTTCAATATTCAGTCTGATACTCATAAAATAAGATAATAATAAATATTTTAGATCTAGGACTAGACAATCCTACAGAAATACTCTAAATCCTCAGGCAAACCGTTGCGCCGACAGTTATCTGTAATTCTTCCAATGATATTCAAAAATAACAGATGCGTGCGTTGTAAAGTCACCTAGCACGCTCGTTTTGAACTTAAAAACATCCTAATAAGACGTGTTCTCTTTAGTCTGTGTCTTAATATAACATTGGAAGCGCAATTGTTCAAATGATATCTATCTCTTTTACTCACGTGCTTGTCTTAACTTTTCAATTCAAATGTGTTAATATAACAAAGATCCACGGGTTCGTACATTGTGACTCCCTCGCAACCTCCTCATTATAATAAAACTAAAACAAATACAAAACACACAAAAAAACAAACATACTGATTGTTTACACTCGTATTAATAATAATTCGACACAACAACACTATGAGTTTAATTAATTTCACGCACCGCTGTCATCATGTAGAATTCAAACACATAGTTCTATCACGACTACCTTTATTTTCAGAACACCCTCATTAGTGCATAATATTTATTATAATTTTATAACGCGGCATTTTTAAATTATTACTTTTTTATACTATCCATTAGTGTTAATTGTCATTCTGCCTGTCTGTCTTTAGAGTGTATCAGATTTTATTTGTCTGTTGCCATGAACATAACCCATCTATGTATATAATATCATTGAATATTCCATATTCCTATGTTAATACGTCTGGGCCTTTTATTTGATGACGTTATCTCTGCTGATAAAACATTGCAGACAATATTTTATGTAAGTAACATAATTTAGTATTCGGCCTGTGGGGAATGGCAGAAAATAAAACGTTTTATACAGAATGACTTAGTAATACAATTTCAATAAACATAGATAAGCTGGAAATAGTTACAATCTGCCTGTCTTAAAGTCACGAGTGAATCTTTGATGGGTAAGCACGGTCCATCGTAGTTTACATCATAGCTTAACAACAGGCAAGTTGTGTACAAGCGAAAGCCCTAAATATTGGCTCGGCATAACGCCTTCAAAATAATCACAGCAACATTTAACACAACGTCCAAGTACATACTTAATTCGGGTTTTATTTAAAATCAAGAATAAGACTCGCAAATTTTTGCGAAGCAGATAAATATATTGTTAACAATCTTTCGAGTTTAGAGAGTTTAAGCCTTAATCCTAATCTTAATTATTAGATTTCCAATTATGTATAGAATATTCAGAAACGTTATAGTTAGTTACATGTTTGCTCAGTAGATGAACACCCATTAGATGAAACAGTCCTAAGTATATGTTAATGAGTAAAAAAGTATAAATAAAAGGACACATGACCTAACCTAAGCATGAATTGATAACGAAGTGTGAAAGGCCCCGCGACACAGTGGGCCTCCACATTACCATACTACCGGGTAATGTATGGAGGCACATGCAAATGTTACTCACTCAGTAGTAAGTACATTACTTACTTATGGAGACCATGTGTTTTACATCTTTATTTCAATGTGAATTTAAATTTTTACGACCTATATATACCTAACCATCAACAGATCGCAGTTGCGATGATGATGAAATGAAATGAAAATAAGTTTTATTTTTTTGAGACGCGAGTCTACATAAAAATAGTCCAATTTCTTTTCCTACCGTGCAGTGAATGACTGGCAACTACTGAGAAACACTGACAAAAAACTTAGTAAGCGTTTAACCTTTTTTAAATGAAGTACTTATATCGAGTACATTTTGTTGTGTGTGTTGTATTTGATTCTTAGCGTTTTTATCCGTTAGATAGTCTGAAATTTTATAATACGCTTTCTTACATAACGTAGGAATGAAGATGATATACCTAAGATTTTTTGAATAACCTCCCAAATCACTTTGACACGACTTATTTCATGTAGAGCTAAAATTCTCGTAATAAATAAAAACATATTGACTTTGACTTTGACTGTGGCTTTGACTTTAACTCTGACATGTCTGCGTTTACCAAAACTGACGTATACCTACATCAAGTGATGTCGCGTCTCTTCCCTCGCGACTACGGCTAAAAGAATAACTAAATGAATGCGCGAGCTATGATAAATACCAGAACAACAAAATCCTTGGCTTGCCTCTTTGTTATCTATTAGCCTTTTTATCTGATTATACGAAAATTGTGACTGATTTATTTGATCTCTGAATTAAATTAACTTTTCCTACTATACAAAGCTGTTCGTATTTTTTACGCTTTTTACTTTTTGTATTTCAAAATATACAAATAAGTCCTAATATATTTTAGGTAAACTCAGAAATAAATTAGGAATATCTATAATTATTTGGAAACCATCTACTTAATCATCTTTCATCGCATTTCATCATTTGTATCGGGTGGTAGACACTACGGTGAAAAGAAAAGATCTTCTAGCCTGGCGAGGTGTGATATCCGGCGACCGTGGGCCTCAACTGTTTTTATCGGCGACTTGTTTATCAGGTTATATTAAAAACATCAGAAACCTCGCAGAAATAAAGTAGCTGACATCAGAAGCAACAACTTTTGTTCTACGAGTTTTGTCATAACTCTGTACATAACAAGTAACGCGACTCTAACGCGTGCTTACGTTCCATACAACTTTCCCAGATAACCATCTAGTTTATATTAAGTGGTCGCGAGACTTGTAGGCAGTATCTATTCACAGTCCCTTCATAGTTTAGATAAAGATTCAAACAGGAAATCAAACTAATATTAGTTGTGTTTGAAAAAAACTGCCATTCTATCAAAAGTCGTAGAACAAAAGTTGTTGCATTAGATATCAACTATATACTCTTATGAGGCTACTCGTAGTTTTAAAATAACCCTGCATAAGCCAATCGTCAATGAAACTTTACTTGTGTGATTAAGGATCGGTATGATCATGTTGCTATGAATTAAGACCCCTATTATTTACTTTATAGAAACTGTTCTAAAATCATAATAAGTAATTATTGTAAATTTTCAACAGTCACTTTAATAGATATGTAGCCAATGTAGTTATGATATGATAGTTCAATCATGAATGGACACTTTTTGTAAGTAATAAGTTACGTACGATGAATCGTTAATCTACAACCAAACCAATTTTTAATCAATCAAAACCTCGGTTCGACATCTGACGTGAAATATGAATAGGTATTGAAGCTATTACTTAATGTTACAAACTGAGATAATTAATTAAAATATTTCATCAAATCCTTTCGAGATTGGGTTACAAAGAAATACGATTGCGTCTCACAAGATAAGCAAAGTTCATTGTTTTAAATTAAATGAAAAAGTATTACTCTGTAATCCACGGAGATACTGCATTGTTGGTTCATCGTTGAAAAAGCATTGCTATAGGCATGATTTCAAGGTACTCAAAACTAAATTATATTATATAATTTATAAAAAAAATTACAAAATTAGCGCAATTAATGTTTTTGTTGCTTTTTCAAATTAATAAAATAAAATTAAACAAATATGAATTGCATAAAATTTAGAAGTAAGAATTTGCGACGTCACAACTTAGTTAAAATTGTAGGTACATAAGCGCGACGATGAGTGGCTGCATTTTTTATTAATTATTTTTGACTACATTTTTTATTAATTATTTATTACGAAAATAATATGAGTCTTATATTTTAAAACAATCTATAAAAATTGTGTGCTTAGAAGGTTGAGGCAGAGATGCGTCAGGGTTGTGTAGTATTAGTGAATTGACTAGTGATTTAATTTACTTAGGTGTATTAAATAACATTCCAGTTTGATGAAACCTTATATTATTTTTAGCTTCAGGTTTTGTTTATTACGAAATCACTGTTCAATTTAATTTGATTTAATGTAGGTTTTGAAGTTTCACAGTGATCCGTCACGTCACGGTAACTTTGTGACAGAGTCACGTCGCCCCCGTCATCCCACAATAACGTAAGCAAGATTATCACGACATGCGACAGTAATCAAAGAGGAAGGCGAACCTTTAACAGAATACGCAGTTTGTTTACACTGATCATTCCACCAAACAGACATATTCATGTACACTAAATTGAAATACGAGAGCAGCAATATTCTAAACACGTATTTGATCCCTAGACAAAGTGTACCTTAAAGGTAGGATGTGGGGCACCTACCGACCAGAGACCTAAAGACACCTCATTACTGGACCCCCGCTCGCCAAACATATTGGCAAAAGATAATTTGACGAGTACAATTAATTTCGTACAATGTTTGAAGAAAGAGGCGTCTAGTCGGTATCTAATCGGTAGCAGGAACGTAGAATTAGACTAAGTAACCTTCCTATAGCTTCAATTTGTTTAAGACCCTCGGATTATAAGGGTGCAGGAAATAATAATAATGTGGTCGAGAAAATTACATTCGTACTAATATTGTAAATGCAATTGCACACATGTAGGTGTAGGCAGAGGTTAATATTACTAATTTTTCTCCGGCTATGTTGAACTTTCATACTTAGTAGAGGTCCCCTTTTACATATGGGACCTCGACAAATGCTTATTGTTGTTCATCGGACAAAACTCCAAATTTCAAGCTGCAACTTAGATTCTCTACGTATATTAGAAAAGTCTTTTTGATCGACCCGGGAATTATTTATAAAACGAACGCGCTTACCACTAGACTACTAAGGCAGGTTATTACCTTACGTTTTAATTTGGTAATATTTTCTCTTGTTAGTCACGAGCCTCGGCTAAAGTTGTAGTTAGCTGCACCTTATTCCTGGCGGAAATCATTTCTGAGTTCCCTCGCCCCGATTGATGTGCGTTCACAAAATGTACATACTAACATTTCCCAGGTATTTCTTCTATTCTTTCTCCAGCCTGTTGTTAGCATTGATGAATAATTGATTAAAGATAATTTTATTATTACGGCTGGCAACTTTTACCAGTCAGTGAACGATCGATTAAAATTATTCATATTAGTTGGCAACACAAAGGTTTAAAAAGGCGCATCTAGTGATAAGAGTTCACTACGGACGAGGGCGTCACCTGACACCACTGAGCATATAATCACTACGTTTTAAGAGACGGCACTTAGAACATGTCATAGAGCTGAATTCGTGCAGAGTTTTTCAACCAACATTGCAAAGTTAATAGGGCTTCTGCCAACTTTCCGTAGATAAACGCTGACAGCTTAGAGGTGTACTATAAAATATCGATACTATTGTTACATTAAAACGAAAATATCGATATCGATACCCCTTACCAGGGTAGGGTAGGGCCAGCTTAGGATCTACTTATTAGATGAACTTTACTTTTATCGGTGTAAAAAAAAGACGCTTAGCATTTAATTATTTATTTATTTTGAAATCTAAACAATGGTATACCTACTTCGCAATATATGGTAAAACTGTCCCTTTCCAAATGAAAACCAAAGGTTTGTACTTTCACAACAAATAGAAGAGAGTATTTGTTCTAGAATAGAATCTATTTGTTCGGAAAGTAAATAACTAGCTTTACTATCTGATAGTCGCTGTTCTCCTGTTCCCACATATTTGACACTTTTGAGTTGGTTTGCTGGCCATATTCATGAGCAAAATAATCAACAGTATATATCAAGTACACAGCTGTAACACTGACAGGCGGATTCTTCACGCGAAATTGCAGAAGGTCTCAACACCACGATAATAACGAAATCTCTTTCACAAATCAGTAGTAACTGTAAAATAACCACAGAAATAAGGGAACACGTTCAAAAACGGCCGGTATAAGTTTGTTATTGACGCCATATTATTATTTTATTTTGCCAGGTATACCAACATTTTATAATGCCAATCTATGATTTTGTAAAGTTGGCAATTGAAAGGTCAACGTACCAATATAAAATGAACCACGTCTAGCACTACCCCTCAACAGACCATGGTTCAAGAAAAACGGTTACGTTCAATGTATAGCAGTGACCACCCACTGCCTGACACCAGCAGAGGGAGCGACACTGAGCCGCCGCGCCGCGTAGCGTACGCTGGTCGGCCCTTGCTGGGCCTCCCCGCACGGGGTCTCACCTGGCAAGGCCAGACCGCACGCACGGCGTGAAGAAACGCTCCCTCTAGCACGCCGCCCTCTACCAAACAGACGTTTGTCTGAGCGGCCGCGACACCACATTCCCAAGGGGGAAGCACTAACTGCAAGACGGGCCGCCACAGCGGCCCCCCCAATGACCTGCCCGTGTTAACGGGCAGCGGAAGATCCCCTCGGACAGGGGGTAAATCCTGCCCCGTCACCGATTCCTCGACCCCCGTGAGGGGGTGTGAGATGATCCCCGAGTAAGAGTTCATTAACATTACGACAGTCGACGAAGCAATACCGACTATAGATAGACCGTTTAACTCGCGTATCTCCAAGATTCTGACTCCTCATGCTGCACAGACAGTGATGATGATTCAAGCTATGGATATTAGTGACGAATAGTCTTGCATTACTTTTATCTGTGGTTAAATAGTTCTTAAATGAATGAGATTAATTAATTTAATTAATGAGAATTAATAAATGTTTTATGACTTTGTACCTCAGATGGCGATACGCGAGTTAAACGGTCTATCTATAGTGATAATTAACAAAGTGCATTTGATTTACATTTCATTTCAAGTGTTCCAATATGAGTGGTTGTGAAGTGTTTTGAATAAACGTGATTGTATGCCTTCTTGCCGGCTTTTTCTTTCACTGTGGTGCCGCATTGTAAAAATTGCTCTCGTATGCAATGAGCTCTCGTGACCCTCGCCACACATGTAAATAAATTATAGGCCTGCCCAATTCTTGGCGTGGTCTAAAGTCAGATTAACTACATAGTATCTCAAAAATGTCCGCGTAAAACAAACAGCTCTGTATCTACTAAAACACGAATGTTTTTAATTAACTGTAGTATTGTAATCTGTTATGTAATTCATCTATCATCTTGTATATCTACAGAGAAGGTAAATGAGAATCAACCGAGGGAGGTAGATGATTAATAAGGACATTAAGCCTCAGCCTGTTTCAGTTGATAAAACAATATTGAAATATTGTTTAAATTACACAAAAAATGTCTTCTGTCTAAATTAATATGAATCGTATTTATTAATCTCAATATTATGAATTTTACGTAGGTTCATTATGTGAGGATTTGAAACGCACCTAATTAAAATTTCATTGCGTATTTAAACAGCTACTGTACCGACGGTATTCCATTCGAACCAACAATTTCAACAATTTGCAGTGTTTATTCCATACACTGTATAATAGCAGTCAGAAAAATCATCGTGAGGACCGATAAAATACCGTAACCGTAAAAACTAAAAATCCAAGGTTATGTAATATAACAAAACTAACATGGACCGTTTACTATCTGAAATCTATAGATAACTGTAAGAAGACCCATGCCCAGTAATTTTATTAATATACATACTTAGAAATCTTAGTAACAGTTTGAGCTCGGAGAATTGTATCCGATGAATGGCAAATATCTTGCCCAATATTACGCATGTGACTTACAATTGCCGATTATTTAAGGGTGATTATTCACCTCTGACTATACCTCCGTGTAATACAGTTGTAACCGCTGTAAATACCTACTTTTATAAGTCACAGTTGGCACGACAGCAATAGATCTAAATTTCCTCACAAATGGCGCAATCCGGCAGATTGGCAATCAGTCACAGACAGTCGCGCGACATTCATCTCTGGCGTCACACTAACGACAATACTCTCCGTAAAACCAACTCACGTTCTCAATCTTTGTTAGAGCTCTGTATATTTTATCTATTTAGTCGTTTCTCATAACTTAACTGACCGGTAGTCGAGTAAAATAGCAGAACAACTAAAATATTTTATACTCACGTTTCGTAAGCGTCGGGAAAACTAGACACGAGTCTTGTCGTCTCTCAGTTGAGAGAAGACCTATCTAGAGCCTGAACGCTGTAGCGTCTGACACAGCCTACACCTCAGTATATGCGACGTACCCCAACAGTGCGTTGAAATCATGCGTTTTCATATAAAAATTACACACGTATGTACGCCCCATTCTAGTCAGACGCTAGTGTATTCAGGCTCTATATAGGTAACTAACAGGTCTTCTCTCAACTGAGAGACTCATATTTATTTTTCCCGACGCATATGAAACGTTAGTATAAAATTAAAATTTAGGCGTTAATTCAAACTCACTAGGTGCACAACGGCGAATGTTACTTGTCCTTCAAAGTTCAGTGATATGTTTATTTCAAAGATATGCCAGTTACCTCGCAAGGCTTTTAAGGCAAGGAGAAACAATTAAAAAAAAAGATCAGCATGGCCCAGTATCTAACCCGCCATCTATATTTCAAAGCCGACACCTCTGCGCCACCGCTACTCAGAAAAACTTAACAAAGATGTCGTCATTCTAAAGTGTGGTTCCATCTATATTTTATGTAAGAAGCTTGCCGCCATATATTAGCAACAAGCAGGTACTCTACGAGACTGAAAAATGTAGGCAAACTGAAAGTCGTTCGGTCATGTATTGTGTAGTAAAGTGTCCGACACACATACATATCAATGAGTTTGTGAATAATTCATCGATTCATTTAGCGGCGGTGTCCGCTCGACCGCACCACGCTTTGATGTGAGCTGTGAGCGCCTCTTACCCTACGCCTCAGCCTCGGCCTCGCCTCAATGAATGAATTCCTAATAAAGCTTCCGCCTTTGTTCCAGGTTTGATGAGCCCTAACTTTTCCAGGGAACCGTTGTTCTATAAACTGGGGTTATAAACCAACGTAAAAATGGACGTTTTATTAGATACATCTAAGCAATCTCAAAATATACTAGAAGAAGTGTATTGCCTTATGTTTGGATATAGTTATCTAAATAAGTATACACCTAAGTATGTATTTAAAAAACATACTTAGGTGTATGTTTGGGATCGGTGGCCGTGTTGGTACTTTAATTTGAAATACAACGAGTATCTTGTTATAAAAATGATTATCTTTTCATCCTATTTCATTGCGGTTTACTCATTTATTTCTTTCACGTATTACTTCAAAGTTTTAGATGTTTTTAAATGACTTAATTTATTTTCATATTTACAGATGTTGTTCGAGTTATAACCTATAAAAAGATATCGTAGTCGTGGCTTTAAAGGTATTTAAATGAAACGTAATAAACAATAAAACAAAGGATACATTCACAATGTTTAATATCCATCAACGAGTTTGTGTGAGTGAGTCCCATATTGTACGTAGGTACTTAATCGTTGGTACGACCGCTCCACGTGGAGATGAAACATTCACTATTTCACGGTACATATACTTCACAAAATCGGCCCACAACACTCGGAATATTTCGCGTATATACTACGGAATGTAACGAATTACATCATTCTCTCATCCAGCTAAATTACCATCGGATGACAAATATTATTTAGTCACTTTACGGTGACTAAATAATATCAAATCAGAATTTTTCCGCAACACACGCGTTCCAACAATTTTGTTACAATTACATTGTATGCATCATATCAGTCAATCTCCGTCAAGGGATTCGTGATTATCTATAACCATGTATTCGTATACAAACCAATCTTTTGCCACCAAGGGTCGCGTGTGTTCGTTACCTTTAACATCTACACTCAGTCATTAGCTCATTGAAATAAGTATTTCGGACAATATACTTAATTTATTACTGACTATCGAGTTTTATTATCATTCGAGGACATGTGACATCCACCAACCCGCACTTGGCCAGCTTGTGTGGATTAAGGCCTAAACTCTCTCAACTCATAAGATAGTTGAGAGAAGACCTGTGCCCAGCTGTGGGACACTAAAAAGGGTTGAAGTGAGTTTCATTAAACTTCTATACAAAAGAGCCCGTATGGTCATCAACAGACCATACTGTCACACTCCATAAAAACATCGTTTAAGTTGAGTGCTAAGTGCTAATACGTGTTCAGGTAAAATATTATTATGTTTATCTATAACACCCATCTCTCGTGGCCCATAAACATAAACCAGCGATTTCGTCAACACCGGACTCAACCCACGCGACAACTCATTTAAATCGACCTATAAAAGGTTTTACTATGGTTGTACAGGCTTTATAATTATAGAAAGTTATTTATTTGTAAAAGGACAACTAATTTAACAGACAGAATAAAAAGAAAATTTACTTTTATCTACGCAAATATACCTACACACATTGAAATAAAACTACTTTTGTGCAAAAGAGATTGTCACCCACGTATTGCCAGCTAGATAACATTCATTAGGCACGATTACTAACTTCAAGCGGCTGTTAAGATTTTTTTAAGTAAGTACCTATTGGATTCGTCTTTCCTTAACGCAACTACCCCAGGTTCGGGCATTATATCGGTTGCCTCTTTACAAGATAATTTAGTTTCCTATGAAATTAAGGTAATTTTGTTTTCTATGAAATTCTCCTTAAAATCTAGATACCATGTATAAAATAAAAAGTTGACTGTCTGACACAGCCCAAACCACTTCCAATTTGGCAGATTGGTGATAGGTTCCTAGGGATGCATTAAGAAAGATTGCACCTTAGCGGGTGGAGACGCAGGCGAAAGCTAGTACCACGATATATCATTCAGCTGGCGGCTCTGTTACAATTGTGTTGAAGCTAATTTTGTAGTAGTAACGACTGAGTAATAACGACTGTGTAGAATCACGAATATTGAAAACCGCAGCTGTATGGAACCCATGTTGTATGGGAATCGCGAACAGGTATAATTGCGTTTGTGTGAACTGGAGCAGTATCCAACCAGAATCTATTGCCACAACAGAAGCACTCCCATCTTCACATGAAAACAAACAAGATATGCAAAGTCAACCGTTAACATCTACACGTCGATAGGGACCACGCTTCGACTGCATATTATGAAATGAATCCAGTCTTCAGTCTAGTGGCTTGGTGAGATATTCTTCTTTGGTGTGATCACTATCTTCTTATTCATCTCGTTGTGGATCCAAGTTAAATGCGGACTGACCGCAGTGTATATCGACAGAGCTGGGTAATCGTCACCGCCAAACAGAACACCCACTATCTTGCCGTCCACAAACACTGAACTACCAGAATCACCGCCTAAAGTAACTTGTTCTCTATTAGAGCACTTGGATGACACACAAATTATAGGTCCCTTTACATATTCCAGATCGTATCTTTCACACTTTTTGAGGACACCATACCCCAGTTGTAAGGGAAAATCTTTTGGCTCGTTGCTATCTTGGGAAGTGTTTGTTGATCCATAGCCTGCGTACTCGACAGCGAGCCCCACCAGCGCCCTGTAGTCCACCGCTAGCAGCGACGCGAAACGTGCCAACGGCAACACTTCTGTGTACATCAGCGCAAAATCGTATGTAGTCGTTCTAGTTAAAACGTCTTCATTATCCGTTTCCATAGATGCAAAATCAATAATGCGAAATAAAGGATGTGGAATTTTTTTTAAAACTCTAGCTCTGGCATTTAATTTCCAAGCGTAAGTTATGTTGCCATAAAATATAAACTGTATTTTTCTAGGAACGAGGCAATGTCCAGCGGTGAGCACCCACCGGGATGCTATCGCGGTGCCAGTGCAGTGTGGTGAGAGTCGGTATGAGACGACTACCACGTACGGGTGCTTGTGTTCCGTGTCCGGTACACCCTTGTACACTCTCAAGTCGTGCCGTCTCTGGGTGATGTACTTACTATTGAGATTATACTTGTTCATGCGACGTGCTACAGCGCACGTCGCTACTACTAGATGTATTAACATTACTACGTTCATGTCTTCTTCAAAGAAATAAATAATTTTGCTTTCGTTTTTCTGTTTCTTCGATAGCTGATTTTGTCCCACACAACAAAAAGTGACACTGCTTCCACTGACAGACAGAAGATGTAATAAACGGGAAACGTATGTGTATTATATATAAGATTGAAACTAATCTAAACTCAAAGAGAAGTACTTATGTGTACTATAATATCAACTGCAGTGTTTTAGTAGGTGTATCGACTGTAAAACAATTTTATGATTCCACTTTAAAATATAATAACATAAAACATAATAAAAATTACTTGATAATATTACATAACATTACATTACATAGCGCTCACGGCTGTATTAGGTACCCGAAGCAGAGAGTCAGGTGGAGGCGAGAAATCACACATTTTTCTGGATGTTTTGCACAATTTTCCATCTCCGAAGTATTTGGCTTAGCATATTATTATTGGACTATTAGGAGAATTCTTGGAGATTGATGCCTAAACGGGGCGTAAACCTGTATTTCAGTCGTCCGGTTTCCCTTTGGACAGTAATACAGTAAGTTATGGGGTCAGACTTCTATTATTTATTCCATTAAAATTATTTTATTTTATCTAGCCTATACTGTCCTCACTGCTGGGCAAAGGTCTCTCCCAACGTCTTCCATCTGGTTCTGTCTCTCGCAACCTCTGGCCTCTATATCGAATGCATCTTCCCGCGATCTTTTCCTTAGCCTGCCACGGCGATGCGATGTCTACCGTCTTGTGACACCCAGTGTGTGGCTACATTCAGGCCCATCTCTCTGGTTCCATTCAACACAAATGGCCAGTCCACTCCCACTTTAACTTGGCTGTCTTATAGCCCACATCTATTACAACAATTTTTCGACGAATTTCAAGATTGGGGACCTTGTCTTAACGTTTATCTATTTCTCCTTTATCGTTTATTACTCCTTTATCTATATATTTCTTGGCTTAATTTTAATTTGTTTAAACTAATAGCCGCGGTAAGAGATGCGGAGATTTTTTGGTGTTTTAAAAGATTTCCCATAACATTCATGTCAACCGTCCACATCGACGTACGCCTTGCGACTGACTAACTCAGTCGCAAGACGTACGTCCGATTTCTAGCAAGGTGTTAGGTGTGGTGTGTGTGTGTGTGACAAACTAACTAGACTGTCGAGAAATTGGACAGTGTAACGCTATTTGTCTAACTACTGTTTTACCTCGCACACTTACTGTGGCGGCCTGGTAGACAAGTCGTCTCATTAATGTGTCATCAATGGCGACTTCAAAGGCACTTTTAGCTATTTGCGTGTCACCGGGCGCGAGGTCTGCGCATGCTCGCTGTCTCTGTGCGTCACAATATCAGGAAGTAGGTACAGCTTTTACTTTTGTCCTCCCAATAACCTTCCAACAAAGATTTATATTCAGACTCCACAAAACTGCCTTCTGTAACTAATTACTTCTTTTACTACACTAATAAATCGCCCCGACTTTGCATACGTGCTAAGTTCCTATTACCATAACGTTATATTTACATGGCATTCACGCCTGTATTACCCGAAGTTGTAGACAGATGTAAACATCAAAATCTCTCGTTTCACGCGCTATATTATTTATTTATTTATTGGGACACTAATATACACAGTCATTTGGTCCCAAGCTAAGCAGAGCTTGTGTTATGGAAACCAGATAAATGGTTCATAATATACTTATAATACTTTTCTTTTGTAAATATTATATACTTATAATAGATATTTACACCCAGACTCGACACAAACACAAATGTTCATTACAAATGTTTGTCTCGGGTGGGAATCGAACCCACGACTTGCGGCGTGAAAAGCAAGCATCTAACCGACCACGCCTCCGGCTCGTCAATATTTATATGTCTACTACATAAGGGAGCGAGCCTATTGTCAATGTTAACCGGCACTATTCTCAACTTCGAGTTGGTAATAAAGGTTTTCCAAGTACCCATAAAAAAGCCATTTTAGATCGAACTCACTGTTTAGCAGAGTTATAATACCAAGATAAAAGTTCTTATAAAATTGGTTTATTGCAAGAGTTTTATAATTAACAAAATAGATGCGCACACCGCGCTGTTAGCTTAGTTAGATTCTTAGGTAGGTGTCCACGGGGTGCGGGGTGCGAGCGGCTTGTCCGCCGCCTGCGTTCCTCTTCACGCGCCGCCGTTAGTGCGCGCAACATCCTCCGCCCCCTTGAGAATTTAATTCTCAAGGCTATCCACTATTCCTTCTAGAATACAGAGCTTATGCACGGGGCGCTTGACAACGCCACCCCTGGCAATAACTTCTGCAACTCTTGCGACTCCGTCCGCGCCATGATGAAGTGAAGATATCCTGCCCATTGGCCAACACATAGGCGGTGAAGCTTCCATGATCAGTACAAGGTCTCCAATGTTGAGGGCTCGTTGTTTTAACTGCCATTTAGTTCTTTGTTGAAGAGTTGCTAAGTAGTCTTTAGTCCACCGGTTCCAGAAGTGGTGCCTTAAATTTTCTAAGAGCTGGTACCGGTTCACACTCGTTCGGTGTGTGACAGGCGAAGGTAGTGAGGTCAAAGCTCGACCCACAAGGAAGTGCCCAGGCGTAAGAGGATTTAGATCCGACGGATCGGTTGACATTGCCGTTAGGGGACGCGAATTCATGACTGCCTCTATTTGCGAAAACAGCGTATAGAGTTCTTCAAAAGTTAAGCTACAGTTACCAGATATACGCTTAAGGTGAAACTTTGCCGTTTTAACACCGGCCTCCCAGATACCGCCGAAATGCGGTGCGTATGGAGGCGAGAATTTAAAATAAATACCTTCGTTGCTTGCAAATTCGTAGATAGAATTTTTACACGTTTTAAACAGTCTGCCCAACTCGCCACTGGCGCCTACAAAATTTTTTCCATTGTCACAATAGACAGTGTGTGGCCTTCCGCGACGAGAGATGAACCTGCGCAGGCACAGAATAAATGCGTTGCTACTTAGGTCGCTGACCACTTCTAAGTGTACAGCCTTCGTGCTAAAACATACAAATATACATAAATAACATTTAGAAGTTTTTGCGCCCCGACCCTTTCGGTTTAGAATTAAAAAGGGCCCGGCGAAGTCAGTGCCACAGGTCTCAAATGGCAAGGCTGGAGTAACTCGTGGCTTGGGCAGATTACCCATAATGGGGTTTAAAGGTTTAGCTGTAAATCTTTGACAACGAATACATTTTCGACGAGTAGCTGTGGCTAGTACCTTCCCACCTATTGGCCAGAATTGCTCCCGGATGCTACTCAAAAGTTGCTGAGGACCTGCGTGTAGAAGACGCAAGTGTTCCCTTTCAAAGAGAAGTCGCGTGAATGTGTGGTTTGTATCTAACAAAATTTGATGTTTTTTGTCATACGTGACGAAAGGTGCGTTGTCGATACGACCACCGACACGCAGGACGCCTTCTCTGTCTAGAAAAGGGTTTAAAGAGACTAACCGTGATTTTCGGTTAACTTCGTTAGTAGTTTTTAGAGTGTTAATTTCATCAGCAAATGTCTCAGCTTGGGAGGCTTTAGCGAGGAATATAAGTGATATGTTCAGTTCAGACAAGGTAAGTTCACCATTTAATTTAGTGTTCGTTTTTCTTATATTATGAATAAACCTCAGTATATAAGCAAATATTCTTTGTAGTTTATAGAGTTTAGAGTATTTATCAAATGGTATTATATTATAAGATTGTATTTTAGTATTTAAAGTTATTTTTGTTTCAGGCAAAGGCATAGGAACGTATTTAGACTGTGGCCACTCCGATTCAGACTTAGAGAGAAAGGACGGACCATGCCACCAAAGAGTGTTACCAGGAAGAAGATGGGGTTGTATACCCCTAGACGCAATATCAGCGGGATTCAAATCAGTAGGTACATGTCGCCATGTATTTTTATCAGTTAATTCATTGATCTGTTCGACCCGATTAGAAATAAAAGTTTTCAGAGTTCTAGATTGTGTATGCAACCAACCTAGAACGATCATAGAATCTGTCCAGAATACTGAACGGGAGATCTTAGTTTTTAGAGAGTTTAGTACCTTTTTATGTAGTTTAGCACCAAGTAAAGCGCCTAACAACTCTAAGCGAGGGAT
The DNA here is from genome assembly GCA_936450015.1 of Meganola albula. Lineage (NCBI taxonomy): Eukaryota > Metazoa > Arthropoda > Insecta > Lepidoptera > Nolidae > Meganola > Meganola albula. The sequence goes on along the minus strand of OW388155.1, from coordinate 135,025 downwards.
TGTTTCTGTCTTCAAAGGGGCGACTCGAGTTTTGGCACACAGTAGATTAACTGAAACATCACCCAGATTATTAATAGATTTTAAGTACAACGCCGCACTTACGGCATCTTGTGAAGCATCCGTGAAACAATGCACCTCAACATAGATAGGAGATTTACAAATACAATGTCTAGGTATTTGAATATCAGCAAAATATCTATTATCATTATAAAAGTTAATCCAAGCAGTTTTAATGTCTATTGGGACTTCATCATCCCAGTCTAGTTTTAGTAACCACAATTTTTGCAGTATAATTTTGTGGAAAATAGTACAAGCTGACAACAGCCCTAGTGGGTCAAAGATTCTGCAAGAATTTGACAATATCGAGCGTTTAGTTACTTTAGAAATATTAAGAGCCTCAACGGAGTAGTGCAGAGTATCAGAATTAGGAGTCCACTTTAACCCTAATACAGAAGACTGTTTACTGAAGTCTTGAGAGTGGTTAGTGACAGGAATGTCATCGAGTATGCTAGTACAATTAGTTCGAAGTTTTCGCAACGGAAAACAACCCTCAGAAAGTTTTTGAATAACACCTTTAACAGTAGCCTTCAAGGCCGAAGAAGAGTCAGAACCTGTATTTAGGTCATCTACGTAGAAATCATGTTTTATAGTATCAGCAACAGCTGTATCTGTACACTCTTCCGTTGCAAGTTGTAAAAGACATCGAGTACTAAGATGTGGAGCACAAGCTGTTCCATATGTTACAGTGTTAAGTTGTAGGATTCTTAATGGTTGACCTTCATTGTCCCTCCAGAGAATAAGCTGCAGTTGACGTTGGGAGTGATCGACCATAATTTGTCTATACATTTTTTGAATGTCACCTGTAACAACATAGGCATGTTGACGAAACCGCAGTAAGATAGACATGAGATCATCTTGGACTACAGGTCCTACAAATTGGATGTCATTGAGTGATTTATTAGAGGTAGTTTTACAGGAGGCATCAAAGACAACTCGAAGCGGAGTGGTTTCGCTACTCTCGCGAATTACAGCGTGATGGGGAATAAAATATCCAAAACTTGGACGGCTTATTTCAGTCAGGTGCCCCAACGACTCGTATTCTTTTATAAAGTTGGTGTAGTCTACTTTGAAGTTAGATTTTTTCAGTCTTTTTTCTAGACTATAGAATCGCCGTTCTGCGATATGAAAAGAGTCCCCTAAAGCATCCTCAGGGGTTTCGCGAAAAGGAAGTTTTACAGAGAACCTTCCATCTTTTAAGCGGACAGTATTAGCAATGAAATGATTTTCACAGTATTCTTCATCATAAGTTAATTTAGATTTAGTTGGGATAGTAGGTATACTTTCAATTTCCCAGAATTTAGCTATAGAATCTTTAATTTCTTGACAAAAATTAGAATGAGTAGTAGATATAGGATTCTGACCTGTTGGCCCTGACACAAGCCAACCAAGTTTTGAACTTTGAAGAGCAGGTTTATTTTTTCCTAGTTTAATATGCTTAGATTCAACAATTTCCCAGAATACATCCGCCCCTAATAATACATCAACTTCAGAGGGACGATAGAAGCTTGGGTCTGCTAGTTGTATATAATCTGGAATATTTAGTCGTGATGAGTCTACCTCAACACTCGGCATTCTACCAGTAATTTCTGGTATAACAAGACAAGACACATTAATGTGAAAAGAATTTATTCTAGATTTTAAGTGCACACCACACATTTTAGTAGTATTAGTTAGTTTATTATTTATACCAGCTATTGATATATTAGTTTTAGAACAAGTAAGATTTAATTTTTTATGTAATTTTTCAGATATAAAAGAAGACTGGCTTCCACAATCGAGAAGAACCCTAGTTGGGTGAACACACCCAGTTTTATCATCAACCAATTCTACCTCTGCAGTACATAGAAGAACTTGGCCCATTGTTGTAGTAGACAGAGAAGAACGGAGCCCAAGACCAGAAGTATCATCAATGGGGACAGTGACAGTTGACACCTGAGAAGGCACAGTTTCATTAGGAGTAGGTGTCACACTAGGATTACCTATAGGTAAGTGTGTAGTATAAGTATTTGCATTTGATTTGTGTAGTAATAAGTTATGCCTTTTGTTGCAGAATCGACAAGGAGTATGTTTGCATTTAGAAGAGAGATGACCAGGCCTAAGACAGATTAGACACAGCTTGTGCCTTGAAACTTCATTCATTCGGTCATCGACAGACATGGCTTTAAATTTATCACATTTGTAAACTAAATGATCCTGTGAACATACAACGCATTTTAAACTATAAGTGTTAGAAGAAGAAATAAAAGATTTAGTGAATTTATTTTCCTTAGAATATGCTTGATAAGGTTTATCAGGCTTAGTGTTATTATTTTTACTATACTGCAGGGTTTCCAAAACATCAGCACGATTTCGCAAGAACTCATAAAACTGTTCAACAGTGGGAGAAGAAGTCAATTTACTCCTATGCTCTTCCCATTTCTGACCTGTGGCGCCATCTAGTTTCGTAGCCATGATATACACAATTATAGTGTCCCAATAAGACGTAGGTTCATTTAACGTATTCAAGGCTCGTAGATTTTTAGAATAATAATCTATCATATAACGAAGTGACTTATAAGTTTCTTTAGAAATAGAATTAAAATCGAAAAGTGCCTTTAAGTGGTTGTTTACTAAGATCCTGTTGTTGTCGAAACGATTAACAAGTAAACTCCACGCTAAGTTATAATTATTAGTAGTAAACTCAACAGATTTAATAACATTAGATGCGCCACCTTCTAGTGAAGACCGTAAGTAGTGGAACTTATTAATGTCTGGAATAGAGTTATTTTTGTTTATTAATGAGTCAAAAGTGTCTCTAAATTCCATCCACTTAAGGTAACTTCCATCAAAGGTAGGCAACTGAATAGTAGGAAGTTTTATATTAGAGTTTAATTTGGAGCGGTTACACTCATAAGATGAGCCGGAATGAGACTTATCTGGTGCCTTGCATGATGTGACACTATCTAGTATAGTTTGAGCTAGAGCAATGTTGGTACAAAACTCATTTTCAGTTTTTTCATTTTCATCCAACTGATCAATTGATATACACTCAATTTTATTTTTTAGTTCATCAAATTCACCAAATAAATCTCTGAACCGTGATAATTTTAGTTCCAGCTCTACAGTTAATAATTTAGTAAATTCCTTCGACTCAATATGTTTAACGGTTTCTAAATATTTAGAAAAAGTAGTTATTCTTGCACGTATAGAAGCACGTTGCTGAATAAGTGATTTTAATTGACTATCCATAGTTAAATATTACTTAAATAACACAAGACAAGATGTCTACTAGCTCAGTGAAAGTTGACAGACTGATCAAAAACAGTAAAGTATTAATAGTAATTAAATAGTCAAACCATGCGGGCCGCACGAGTTACGACCGCTGGAGGCGCTCCGTAGGCCTTCACGGGACAGCAATTTGCGAGCAACGTAGGCACAGGTTAGCGCCTGCGCTCGGCGGCGGCGGCACGGCGCGGCGTAGGCGGCGGCGAGTCGCGACCACGACGCAGTCGTATAATACGTTTCGGTGGGAACCGGGAGGCAGTTGTTATAACACGGCGAATCTGGAATTGTTAGGGGGTTCCGTAAGCGATGCACAAAGCGTCATAAAATTTTAGTAGGTGGACAGTAGAACAGGAGTTTACAGTTAGGTAGTGACAAGATATCTGACTTTTAACAAAATAGACCAACAAACCGAAAACAGACAAAGTAGTGCTTAGTATATAGATAAGTAGGCAGTCTAGATCACACGGAATCTAGAATTTAGCAGAACTTTTTAGGATAACATTTAAACAAAGTAGTACTTGTATATAGAATAGGACGTATAGGTCTAACAGGACCTAGAATTTAGTAATAGTACATAATACCTATGTATTTAGAGAGCTTAAGTAGACAGGCTTTTAGTAGACAGGCTATTTCAGGGACAAGACATTATATCGCAAATTGCGTTGAAGCGGGCAGTGCACATAATAGGTTTATAGATAGAAAACATCTTGCAAGTTGCAATTAGAAAGCAGAAAACTAATACATACGTGGCGTTTTTCATGATCACTAACAAACACTTAGGTTTTAATTAGGCACTTATTACATATACTAAAACTGGTTACACTTCCCTGTTGGCCAAACCTCAACCAAACCACGTTCAAAGCAGTGCCACTTGTAGCTTCAATCCAATCCTCCTTTCTTCCTTTCGAGTTTGTAGATAGGTTATTGTTGTTCACGTTGTCACAACCAGCATGGCCGCGTGGCGCCGATTTTGCCACAACGCCCAGACGACAGCAACCAGAAGATTCCGGATTCAGTATCACGTCGGGGTCACCAAAATGTTTAGCAGAGTTATAATACCAAGATAAAAGTTCTTATAAAATTGGTTTATTGCAAGAGTTTTATAATTAACAAAATAGATGCGCACACCGCGCTGTTAGCTTAGTTAGATTCTTAGGTAGGTGTCCACGGGGTGCGGGGTGCGAGCGGCTTGTCCGCCGCCTGCGTTCCTCTTCACGCGCCGCCGTTAGTGCGCGCAACACTCACAAAGATAAAGACTGAGGAAAACATCTAGTTCACCTTATTGAAATAAATCTACTTTTTAACGGATTTTATTGCGTAACATTTCAGATTTTAGAACATGATTTTTCATAGTCTTTTCAGACTTCATGGTTGCAGGTCTTCTTTACAGACTTCATCAAGTCTGTAAAGACTGAAACGTCGATATCTAATTTTTAAATGTCAATGTGTGATATTCGCTTCAATCTAAGAAAATAGTTTCCCTTACTTATAATATTTAAAGACTAACTTTCCGCCGCGCATCCGCATGAACTTCATTGGAATAAAAAGCAGCCTATAGCCTTCAATGCAAGTAGTTCGTATTAGTAGCTCCTGAGATTAGCGCGTTAGAAAAACTTTTGAGTCTTTAGAACACAAGTATTTGGTCTTATTCATAAAAATCTCATAAGACTCTTTTGTTAAAATAGACTTTATCTCTTTTTTACTTGTATAATTGTCAAGATGACGGACAGAGACAAACGAATTATAAACCGATTATAAAGACGTGTATGAATACAGGGGTGTGTGTATTAGAGAGAGATATAACAATTCCGAACAAGTAAAGTTACTGTCGAAGTGTCTGCCGCAGCCGGCGCGGCGCCGGATATCGCGTGGTCATGTTGCAAACACTTTACAACTAACACAAACTGTGTTTTTATGTTAAACCACGCTTGTCAGTTATCCGATACTATACAAATAACTGCAGAGTATAGATTGGAGCTTTGTATCAAAGAATATGTTTTCTTTGTGTTGCTTATTTTGTAAGTGTGTATGTGCGAGTATGTTTTTAGTCATGGAAGTCGCGGGTTCGTTCCTACGTCGAACTTTAAAGAGTATTGTAACTGTAGTTCATAGTCAACCTGGAGATGTGATACCTGATATTGATAGTTTACTATCAAGATTCTACGCCGACGCAGTCCCGGGCAACCGGATTCATGTCATACTTTTATTATTATGAGACGCTGGACGTGGGTTCGATTCCCACTCATGTCAGACATTTGTGTGATGAACATGTTTGTTTGTCTTGAGTCTGAGTGTTACTCAACTTTTAGTCAACTTTTAACTATCTTACAAGTTGGGAGAGTTTAGGCCTTAATTCACACACGCTGACCAAGTGCGATGCTCAAATGATTAATTCTTAGATATGCCTGTTCCCTCACGATGTTTTCCTTCGCCCAGATTAAGCAAATAATATACATTACTTACCGTAAATGTCGTTTGAAATATAGATCGTACATTTGATCATTATATTCTAAGCACGACGTCCATTCAAATTAATGTCTTTCTGAAACAGTGTTTATAATTCAACGGGCACCGGACTAAATAAGGAAAATAATATATTTTTTGTACCGTACTAAGCAGTTTGTTGTACAAAGTTGTTGCGAAGGAGCAGTATTGCGGAAGCCATTACCAGATCACATGAAATCCAACTCATCTGTGTGTAATAAATGACTGTTTGGCTAAACACTTTTATAACCAACTGTAACTAATGAATAAAAGGTAAAACATTTTTTTTATGTTTTATTAGCCTACTAGCTTTCCGACAGAGTCTTCGCCCATTACCTTCTTTTTGCGCAGTCGGATAAAAACTATCCTTTGTCCTTTCTCGGGTCTCAAACTACCTCCATACCCAATTTCATCCAAAGCGGTTCAGTAGTTTAAGCGGGAAAGCGTAACAGACAGGCAGAGTTACTTTCGCATTTATAATATTAGTAGGGATAAATACTTTCAAGTTCAATCAATTCAATGTGCAGGGGGTTTTTGTTCCCTTTCATGACTATAGCCTTTATTGTGACAATGGTTCTAATTTTCTTGGAGCGATAATTAAACTGGATAAGGTTTTGGGTTCTAGGCATGATTCGGTCTATTCAAAATGCAAACCCTGCATACTCTTCACATTCCGGTCAATTATAGGAAACTAGGAGTGAATACAGTAACACTTTAGCTACTTCCTTATTGGGGGGCTAATCTCTTTTGCGGAGGTTATTTGTAAATATAAAAGCTTTGCCTGAAATTTTGAATCAGACGGTGAAAGGAATTAATAGCTGAGTTGCTACAGCACATTAAGTCGAAAAAAACCGCAGAGTTCACACACAGATTGAAGGTAATAATAGTTATAATAATTATCAAAACGTATAGGCAAAATCGCGTAAGCAGAAGAAGAAGAAGAATCACGAATATTGAAAACCGCAGCTGTATGGAACCCATGTTGTATGGGAATCGCGAACAGGTATAATTGCGTTTGTGTGAACTGGAGCAGTATCCCACCAGAATCTATTGCCACAACAGAAGCACTCCCATCTTCACATGAAAACAAACAAGATATGCAAAGTCAACCGTTAACATCTACACGTCGATAGGGACCACGCTGCGACTGCTTATTATGAAATGAATCCAGTCTTCAGTCTAGTGGCTTGATGAGATATTCTTCTTTGGTGTGATCACTATCTTCTTATTCATCTCGTTGTGGATCCAAGTTAAATGCGGACTGACCGCAGTGTATATCGACAGAGCTGGGTAATCGACACCGCCATACAGAACACCCACTATCTTGCCGTCCACAAACACTGAACTCCCAGAATCACCGCCTAAAGTAACTTGTTCTCTATTAGAGCACTTGGATGACACACAGATTATAGGTCCCTTTACATATTCCAGATCGTATCTTTCACACTTTTTGAGGACACCATACCCCAGTTGTAAGGGAAAATCTTTTGGCTCGTTGCTATCTTCGGAAGTGTTTGTTGATCCATAGCCTGCGTACTCGACAGCGAGCCCCACCAGCGCCCTGTAGTCCACCGCTAGCAGCGACGCGAAACGTGCCAGCGGCAACACTTTTGTGTACATCAGCGCAAAATCGTATGTAGTCGTTCTAGTTAAAACGTCTGCATTATCCGTTTCCATAGATGCAAAATCTATAAAGCGAAATAAAGGATGTGGAATTTTTTTTAAAACTCTAGCTCTAGCATTTAATTTCCAAGCGTAAGTTATGTTGCCATAAAATATAAACTGTATTTTTCTAGGAGCGAGGCAATGTCCAGCGGTGAGCACCCACCGGGATGATATCGCGGTGCCAGTGCAGTATGGTGAGAGTCGGTATGAGACGACTACAACGTACGGGTGCTTGTGTTCCGTGTCCGGTACACCCTTGTACACTCTCAAGTCGTGCCGTCTCTGGGTGATGTACTTACTATTGAGATTATACTTGTTCATGCGACGTGCTACAGCGCACATCGTTACTACTAGATGTATTAACATTACTGCGTTCATGTCTTCTTCAAAGAAATAAATAATTTTGCTTTCGTTTTTCTGTTTCTTCGATAGCTTATTTTGTCCCACACAACAAAAAGTGCCACTGCTTCCACTGACAGACAGAAGATGTAATAAACGGGAAACGTATGTGTATTATAAATAAGATTGAAACTAATCTAAACTCAAAGAGTATGTACGTAGTAGTATGTATGTATGTAGTACTTATATATACTATAATATCAACTGCAGTGTTTTAGTAGGTGTATCGACTGTAAAACAATTTTATGATTCCACTTTAAAATCAAATAACATAAAACGTAATAAAAATAACTTGATAATATTACACAACATTACATTACATTGCGCTCACGGCTGTATTAGGTACCCGAAGCAGAGAGTCAGGTGGAGGCGAAAAATCACACATTTTTCTGGATGTTTTGCACAATTTTCCATCTCCGAAGTATTTGGCTTAGCATATTATTATTGGGCTATTAGGAGAAGTCTTGGAGATTGGCCTAACAGGGGCATAAACCTGTATTTCGGTCTTCCGGTTTCCCCTTTGGACAGTAATACAGTAAGTTATGGGGTCAGACTTATATTATTTATTCCATTAAAATTATTTTATTTTATCTAGCCTATACTGTCCTCACTGCTGGGCAAAGGCCCCAACGTCTTCCATCTTGTTCTGTCTCTCGCAACCTCTGGCCTCTCTATATAGAATGCATCTTCCCGCCATATTTTCCTCAGCCTACCACAGCGATGTCTGCCGTCTTGTGACACCCAGTGTGTGGCTACAACCAGGTCTATCTCTCTGGCTCCATTCAACACAAATGGCCAGTCCACTCCCACTTTAACTTGGCTGTCTTATAGCCAACATGTATTACACCAATTTTTCGACGAATTTCGAGATAGGGAACCTTGTCTTAAGACACTGAGACTTTTGATAATAATGAAACAAAATGAGAAAATTTTGAAGCCTTTCTGATAAATCAACTTAGAACCTACCCACAACTATCTGATATTAAACCGAGCCCACTTCATGCGAGTTTAACTCATACTTGACCGGTTTTTATCAATTAACTTAAGCTTTTTGCTACTCTATTCACCCTTCCCATTTTCCCCTTTACCCATTTTCCCAAATTACCTACTTTCCCTATTGCTCGCTTGTTTCGTCCAAGTAGCGACGAACGAACTTAGAGCATCGCACCAACATTTCCGCGATCTTCCTTGAAGACGACGCCCGGCTCCAGGAATTATATATATACAAGAATTACTCATTTAAAGATATAAGATTAACATACGAGTATACTTGTCTAACTATACTTTGAATATTTTTTCCATGACTTTATCTCAAAACGTGTCTGGAAAGCGCTCAAAATATATCTTAGTCATTTTCTTTAAATCCTTAGTTTGTGAATGTGACGTCATCAGTCACTGTCCGAGCCAGACTACTCCTGTCCCATCCGTCACCTAAGTACCTAACAGAGCAATATCGTGTGACGTCACAATTACCGGTCGTTCCTAAACCAAGCCGGCTTTGTGGCCAGCGCGGATGAAAAAGGTCAAGTCGGTATTTGGTACCGAATACAAATGAGTTTAGTGACAAAAAGTATGACTGTAGTTAACAGTGCTTGGGGTTGTGGTAGCCGATCCTTTTCACACACTTCTAACTTGAGACTACTTTTTACGCATGTACAGCCTTGAATTATATCTATTATTATTACATAGTATATACTATTATCTGTTAACACCACAGTTAACACAGATATTAAAACATTATTTACTGCTAAGTGAAAGTAGAAAAAAAAAATTGGCTGTTTGTAAAGTAGGTTTACGATCGAGATGTTTACGTGATAACGTCTTATTGGTGATATAAGTTTTTGGGAAGTAAGGAATTAATGAAGTATGCCGCTAGAGTGAGAGAGACGGAAGATCGGTCCACTCACTCGAACGCTATGCCAGCCTCCGCTCGTGAGGATTCCGCGTGACAAGTTTCACGGAATGACTGGCAGCGCTCGAGATGAGACGGGAGATCGGTCCGTCTCTCTCTCGTTATACCTGCGATCGCGCTCGTGAGGTTTTGGTGTGACACAAGTTTCTGAACATGTCACCCGACTAAAACGATTTTAAAGACGTTATCACGTCAAAATTAACTATAATTTATAACCTCAAAATAGCCAACCGCCGCACAGTGGTCTGAAAATCGAGCTCCCCTTTCATAGAAAGTCAATGTGGGATATTCATAAAACTAAAATATGGAACGTCTCAGGTATACATTCCTTTAATGCATATTTTAGTATGAATGATTTTAGTTACTCCGCGCCTGAGAAAAAAAATATTTAGTATTTTTTTGTATGGGAGAAATTACATAAAGTACATTTTCTTGCGACTGAATGAAACTGAAAGGCTGGTACTCATACGAGCTATTGCCGCTCTTAAGGCGATTACGTTGACATACCACTCGTGTACCTTTAGGTGCCGCTTCACACGTAGGATTTTTTTGAAATTTCGAATTTTCGGCATTGAATATTTTAAGTATGTGACGCATTTAAATTAGGTTGGTAAGGAATATGGAATTAAATATTTATAATAAATACGCACCTAATATTATAATAACTGTTATAATAGATTCAATTACTTTAACTCAAAAAATAAGTTAACTTTAGAAATTCGTTTTTTGCGAATACTAATTAGGGCACTGAACTAATATCTGCCTTATTTTAACAAATAACTTTTTACAATAGTAACCTCATTAGCTAAGAGGGTGTTAATGATTTTTACTATACCTAATGATAACAGAGGTTCGTTATCATTATCAATTACGGGAATTACTTATTACTTTACTAATAGTTCAGTTTTATTACGTGTTAATTTGTACCGACCCTTAATGAGGGTCGGTGAGAGAGTTATACATAAATAGAATGTTTGGCATGGACTCAGTCAGTAACGTTTAGCACTTGTGCGCGTAAACTTTAATTTTTCTGTTCTTTCAATTTTTCTATTGCAATGGAAGGTTTTGGTACCAATCTTGATATTTTCATGTTTGTGGCCAACAACACTTCTTTCTCAGATCCCAATGTGTTGTTTGATGTGTTTGTGAATAGTATTGATTTGTCAGAAAATGAAAAGAGAGACTTGAAACAATTCTGCCAAACTTATGTGTGTGCATTGAAAAGGAAATGGATCTCATGTAATCGTAAACGACATACTTTCATTAAAAAGTACGAAGCATGGCTCCAAGAAGACATCAAATGGCCTGAAGTCATCAAGGAAAAGATGACTTCCTCCGTAACGATAGATCAGTCACAGTGTTCCAGTTCAGAATTTCCCGTAAACGAAGGTGCATCAACATCCGCACAACCACAGACTTGTAGTGTTGGAACCTCAACATCTCTTGGAAACCAAAGAAAGGAGTTTTCGGTGTTAAGCCCGTTACAGAAGAAAAGGAGAGTAGAAGAGCTTTTAAATCATCCATCGGAAAGTCTTGCTTATGCAACTGGCTTGAAGGCGCAAAATAAAGATGTAGCAGACATAATAAAATTAGTCACAGAGAATCCCGAAGAGGCTACAAACATAAAAGATATACTTAAAACTAAAAAAAATGTGCCCATATATTCTGCTGATAAAGCTTTAGGTATTTTGACTTCGTTGAAGCTGTCGAAGTGGCAGTATACTACTTTGAGAGCTTGTGCAAAGGAAGAAGGAATCCCACTATTTCCTTCATACACAACTGTCCTAGAAGCGAAAAAGGACTGTTACCCACCTAAGGATAGCATAGACATTTCTGAAAATGGGGCACGAGTTAAACTTCAAGCAATTTTGGATAAAACTGTGTCAAGACTTGGAAAATATCTACGTTTGCCCTCTACTTTAGATGGCAAGGAGTTAACACTTCTGTGTAAGTGGGGCTTTGATGGTTCTTCAGGGCAGAGTTTGTATAAGCAAAGCATGGTGGAGGAAGATGATTCCAGCGTCTTCATGTGTTCTTTTGTACCTGTAAGATTAGATTGTGATGAAGAAAATGTATGGGAGAATCCAAAACCGTCTTCGACAATGTTTTGCAGGCCTCTTTTTTTCAAGTTTGCAAGTGAAAACAAATTAGACATCAAGAGAGAACAAGCCACGATTGAAGCTGAAATTGCTACACTGGTGCCTTCTATAATGGGAAATCATGCAGTTAAAGTTAAAATGCTCATGACTATGATAGATGGTAAAATAGTTTCTAAATTATCAGAAACATCAACCCAAACTTGTGACATATGTAAAGCAACCCCATCTGAAATGAATAAATTACATGTGATCTCAGAGTATGTTTTGAATACTTTTATAATTTTCTTGGCTGATAATCATGAATACCTATTTTTAAATATATTATTTATTTGTTTTCCAGAAAACCAGTGTCAACGGAAATATACCAATATGGTTTGTCTACTCTCCATGCTTGGATTAGGTGTATGGAATGTTTGCTTCACATTTCCTACAGACTTGATTTCAAAACATGGCAAGCTAGGGATGCAGACAGCAAAAAATTATTGAAGGCAAGAAAGCAAATCATCCAGCAGAAGTTTCGTGATGAAATGGGCCTCTTAGTAGATATCATCAAACAAGGTGAGTCTTGAAGTGCAACGAGTTGATTTGAATGATTTTGAAAACGTTACTTACCAAATACCTTGTTTCTGCTCAAAATGGTGAAGTTTTTGGTTTTTGTTTCAGGTGCAGGCACTACAAATGATGGCAGTACAGCCCGAAAATTTTTTAGTAATCCTGTAAAAACGGCAGCCATCACTGGATTAGATTCCACTATAATCCAAAGATTTGCCACAATTCTAGGTGTGATAGCATGTGGGGAGCCCGTTAATGTTGAAGCGTTTGCAAATTTTGCGCGCCTTACTGCAGAAAGATATGTGGAACACTATGGTTGGTATTATATGCCGTCAAGTGTTCACAAACTTTTACTGCATGGTGCTGAAATTATCAGGCATTTCAACAAGCCAGGAATAAAGACTTCAAAAAAATCCGAGAACATTATTCGCGGAATTTTGTCGTAGAGCAACAAATGAAGATATTTTTAATGGACTCCTTGTATCGTCAGATCCGTACCTATCCAGCATAAGACCTGTACACAGAAAGTCAATCAGAACAGCTGTCTCTGATGACATGAAAACACTTCTCATTAATGAAGACAATACAAGTGTGGACAAAGAAAATATTGAGTTTGTTGATGTTAGTGTCGCAATGCTGGATTCAGAATTAGAAGATTTTGATGATAATTGTTAATGCGTATTTTATACATATCGACGTTATTATTATTTTTATTTATTTTAATGTTAAGACTAGATAAATAAGAATTTTTGGTATTAAAGAAGCAAAGAGAATATAGACGTATTTTGAAGAATGTAAGTAAATACTAACCAAATGAAGCTTTTTGTATTCTTTGATTCAGTTTTTTTCTAGTTATAGATGTAATTATTATTTTATGTTCTAATACTAGAGAAATAACGTTTTTCAGTACTAAACAAACAAAGGCTAGGGTTTAGACGAAGTATTTTGAGGAATGTACATACTAACCAAATGAAGTTTTCTAAATTATTCGATTAAATTTAAAAATAAATAAATTAGTTTTAGCTGTTTAACTGTTATAATATTTAAACACTTGTTTTACAATTGATTGTACAGTTTTTAATCGTATTAAATTTTCAAATATGAAAAAAATGTTAAATAAGTGTTTTATTCCTTCTTTAAATAGCGTGACTTTATGGTCGTTGCTTTCCTGTTATGAGGTGATTCTACTCATAAAAACAAACAACTTTTTTTATGGAAACCACCTTGAAATGACGGAAAAGAAAACAACTGTTTCATACATTACGGCCAAGCAGGTATTGAACTTTAGTATGAAACAGCAGACATTTTTACGCGATTTAGAGATTGTTTCCATAAAAAAAAATGTTGTTTTCATAAGGAATTCGCAAGAAAACAACAACCCCAAAGGCATAACATAAAATATTCAATAACGAAAATTCGAAATTTCAAAAAAATCCTACGTGTGAAGCGGCACCTAAAGGTACACGAGTGGTATGTCAGCGTAATCGCCTTAAGAGCGGCAATAGCTCGTATGAGTACCAGCCTTTCAGTTTCATTCAGTCGCAAGAAAATGTACTTTATGTAATTTCTCCCATACAAAAAAATACTAAATATTTTTTTTCTCAGGCGCGGAGTAACTAAAATCATTCATACTAAAATATGCATTAAAGGAATGTATACCTGAGACGTTCCATATTTTAGTTTTATGAATATCCCACATTGACTTTCTATGAAAGGGGAGCTCGATTTTCAGACCACTGTGCGCCGTGCCCACCCCTTGGTGAAAAACTTTTTTTTTGACGTGACAACGTCTTATAAATTGGTTTGCCGGGTGACACTTCAAGAAACTGCGTTACGCTCCGCTCACGTTATGCGCTCACAATGAGAGCGAGTGAGAGGCACGCGTCCCTTCCACTCGGGGATGGTTAGCCCGCCTAAGAGCGAGAGAGACCGACATAAAAAGTGAAAGGCACGCGTCCCTTCCACTCGAGCACAGTTAGCCCGCCTAAGAGCGAGATTCTTTATATAAATTAATGTTTTAAATATAATTCTTTGTATAAATAAATGTTTTAAATTGTTACTATTATTTCATCCTTCTTCCTACTATACGAATGAATATTCACATTAAAATTATTTTACCACTCAAAGTCGTTGTCACGTAAAACTTTCGCCCGTATACCGACTTTACAGGCAACCAATTTTTTATTTACTCAAAATCTGCATACATTTATCTAAATTACTAGTCTGCCAAACTGCATAACAGTTTGTCGGCAGCAGTTCTCGTTTTTAACTAATTAAATACAGATTTAAATCTTAATATAGGTACTTACTGATTTCTAATTCTACTTATTACTATTAATTAAGTTTAGGTAAACAAATAAACATCATGCAAATAAACAACTTCTATGGACACAGAAGAAAGGTAATGTTTTTTTGTTTTATTCTTTGATGATCTGTGTTTATTATATTTAATTGCACCTACCTATATTATAAAACATATTTTATCTTTCAAGATCAAGCCTAAAACACATGTGTTATAGTCTAAGGGACAGTGTATATGAAAGAGCCAGGCTTTCAGATTTTCACTTACAAAATATGACAGTTCTATACGAAAACAATTGTTTTCGTAGAACTATCATCATATCGGCTCTCAAAGCCTTGACAAAGGCTCTTTCATACACACTGTCCCCTACCTATTCAATATGTTAAACTGCTACTATTAAATATGTGAATAGACATTTCTTAGAAAATAATCGTAAACAGATCCTATAAAGGACAATTTACTTTAGTTGAATAACATGTTTATGTTTTAAGTCTAGATCGTACCTATAGTTGAAAGTGACTTGAAAATTATCTGCCTCAAAACCCTAGTCTATAATTCTAAGTAAATAAATAACAAATTTGTATTTTAACAAAACTTTGTTTTAATGTTGACAGGCAAATTACAAAAACAATACAACTTGAACAGATTTAGTTTGTAAATAAAAGTATGAATACTAAAATAATAAAGAAACTGTCTTGTTCATATTTCTATTAAACAATTAATAACAATAACAATAAATAAACTAAAAGAGCATACAAACTTTGTAAAGTGTTTTATTAATAGTAGGTGAAGGTTGAACAGAAACAAAAGTTATCTCAAACAAATAAGTACCTAAGTTTAAGCGGGTTTCGGGCTAGCCACAAAAATCTAATAAAACTTCTGAAAAGTATTTAAGTAATATGTAAGCACTGAATTACATTACAAAGCACTCGCCCCGACATGCCAGCCGCGCACCTCCCCACCGCGCCGCCGCCGCCGCGCTTACTCAAACTTCGCTTTACCAGTACTTTAGAAATACTTTTTATAATAACCAAACTGAAATATTTCGTACAAGTTGTGTACTTTAGGAACAATAAAACCAAATTAAACCAAGTCAGTTCTTTGCATATAGAGTGAATATAAAAACGTAATACACGGAAATGTCACTAACAAGTTTAATAACTTAGCGAGTACAATGAGTTGGCACGGCACACACTTCGCTTGCACTGATGCAACCATATTTACTTCATTCGATTCCAAAATAGACCATTGCCTGATCCAAGCGATGATGTGGTTTACGATGAAACTCGCTTGCGAAGTAAATGCCGTTTCACTTGTGACTTGGAAACATATAAAAGCTATAAGGAAACAGAAATAGTCCACCAGATATAGTCAAATCTGTGTACATAATGTTGCTTAGGACAAAGTGTAAACAATGAAAATGAAGTTTCTCATACAAGATAGTCGATATATTTAAGATGGCGGATATAACCTAACCGATGACAAAACATCACATTTTAGTTAATATATTTTCAATATCTGTGGTTGATAATGTAGTAGTACTAAAATGGTTTGTTTACTTTTCTCACGGCTAAAAATAAATACAGTATAAATAAATGTTATAAATGATTGCATGGCGCAGCGTCAGATAGCAGATAGGATAAAGCAGTTTCCGAGTTTTCACTGTGTTGACAAAGTAACATCTAACTTTGTTTTTGTCAAAACAAACAAATACTTAACTCGAGATATGCCATTATACTTCAACGAAGAAAAGTTAGACAACAATATTAAGATCGCACACAATAAGACCACGGCAATCCTCAGCGGGTAGAGTGGACAGTGAGCCGCGCAGGCAGTATAGGCACATTAATAAATACGGGCAGGGCGGGCAGTCAGGCGCGTGTCCCAGAAACTTTGACAAGCGTAATACCCAACCCTACTTTCTGGAGATTTGAGCGTAACTTAGTTTGTTTAATGTTTGGGTCCAGCTGAGGTTGGAGGTAGAATTAAAGTTTTAAGTAAGTTTTTGTTTACGTATAGTTACACAATGTCATTTTTTTGCTATTCTGAAATATGCTTCCGCTTGACAACAACTTGCCTGATGTTAAGTAAAGATGTAGTAAACGACGGGACGCGCCTGCCCAATATACCGATTCACTTCTGATTACAAATTATTTTCGGTGAGAAAGTGGCAGGGGAATGAGCGTTCATATGAGTAGAATGACCACGGAAAGCAGCAAGACCGTTTGGCGGTGCGGCTTTGGTGGGTGGGTGATCACTAACCATTCGACTGTCACCTGATTTGCAGCCCCCAGGGACCAGGTTTGAGGATTCAGATAAACGGTGCACTCCCACGGACAAAAGTGACTCAGCCACCAAAAAAAAATTTGGAACACACATGTCCTCGAACTTAGTTCACTTTTTAGTTCTGAGACATGCAGATTTCATCACGATGTTTTCCTTCACCTATATTGAGCAGTGGCGATAAAATAATTCACATAAAAATGTGTGGGCACGACCGGGAATCAAACCTGCGACCTTATATTTCTAAGGTGAGGCCCATACCGCTGCGCCACTGCTGCTCCGGTTGACACATGCATGAAACATTCACTTTGCTTGTATCGATAGATGCATGATGACATTTCTTACAAAATATTATAAAATATATATTCACATCACGAAACAATAATCTTTCTATAGTCTCTTGATGCACATTTGTATGTATTTGTGTTAATGGCTCTACTCGCCCAAAGAAACAATACACCGCTTAGAACAGCCACACATCGGTGCTCAGAGGCACATTACAATAACTCATTCTTTATTTGTCTGTATAGAGAAAATATTAAAGTGAACGGAAATATCTCTAGCAGTTTATGTAGTGAGACATTGGCTGAGGCACTGTCGCGAACTCTCAAAGGACACGTAAATCTGTCACAAATCCAGAACCCTCTGCAGTCTGCGAATCCCGTGAGCCCACTCACAAGAGGTTCACAAAAGAAAGACAATGCTATTATAGTATTGAAGTATCTTTTAAGAAAAATTTTTTATGACTCGTCTAAAATACCTTTGTATGTAAATGATATTTTCTGATTAAATTGCTTGTTTTCGGCACCAAAGTGTCTCAAGACCGGTCACTTGGAAAAGCGGTTATTGCAAAGAGACCGCGCACCCCTCCCGCCACTCCGCCTCGTACTACCCATGTCGGTTTTATCATTCAGTAGGCTTGTCTCTTATCAATAATAATATGACTCAGTAAACAATTTATTTTATTATTAGAGTATTTATTAAAAAAAATCAAATACAGTGGTTTAACTAAGTGTTTTTATTGGAAATCTTATTATTCTGCTAAGTGCTTACTTATGTATAAGAAGCCTGACTTCACTGCTACCTTCTCACCGAAAAGCATTCGTAATCATGAGTGATTCGTATACAGCACAGGTGCTTTCATCTTAAACTACTTCATTACTTAACATCAGGCAAGTTGTAGTCGCTTGACCACAACTACGCAAGCCTATTTTAGAATAAAAAAATCAAATAACATACGGTGCGCCTGTAAATGGTAGGTGATTACTGTAGACCCTTAGAAATCGTCCCATGTTTTAATGTGCCCAGTGCCACTCTCACAACTAAGACGAATCTAATGATACATCTCAAAAACCGACAACACCTTTAGGCTACAGTGTGCCAAAAAAAATATACATACATTCTCGAAAAATATAACCCTTCCTCTGGCATAGTCAGGTAAATACACAGTCACAAGCAGGCTCCTTACGCTCTGTTTCCTTACACTCTAGAGGCAGCTTGTAAACCCGGCTTAATTTAAAGAAGTTTAACTATCCTATTAGGTTTAAGGTGTTAATATTAACTAAGTGAGGCTGTGTACAATAGCGATATGAAGCTTTAGGCTCGTTTGCACTAATACGAACATAACAGTAACCAACAACTGCCTCACAGTGGCTTCATTGTCCAAACTGCACATACATATCAGGGACTATAGTCAACGTTCAAGTAGAGAGTGTAACACACTGCACTATAACACCTAACTAAATAAAGAATCAGTATAGCTTCCCTAATATATTGAAGAAGTACGCAGATATACAATATTATGAAGGAAAAAATATACTTTAAATCCTTGAGCTATATTATTTTACTGCATAATATATTCCTTTATTTAAATAGAAACTTGTAATATTCAATAATGCGCTTGCAACGGTTGAATATCAATCTGACAGACTGGAAATATATATTTGGCTTTGTTGCTTTACAGAACCAACTGATATAACACACAGATACGATAAATCCTAACCAACCCTTTTGTTACTTACTTATGGCTCAACGACCCAAAATGTGTCTTGGCCTCCGATAAGAGATTTCGCCACTTTCCGCGATCTTTGGCATCTTCTTGCCAATTGCTGGCTTGAAGCTCCCTTAGGTGTGCCTCCACTATATCATTCCAGCGATATCTCGGTAGTTAATGACCCACTAGGGGTCCCCTGTCGACCAAGGTATGCTTTGTTTACTCACTATATAGCCTAGCTAACGTTGTCTGTGCGCTTTCGCTTCACCAATGATGTTCGGAAAGCCCACAAGGTCTTCAATCACGGCATTTTTCTGAACTTCGCATGTTCTGTCGAGTGTCTAGTCTCTGCACAGGGCCCAGGAGTTAGCATAGGACCTTTTGTTCTGTAACCAACCTACACACTTGTACCTTACGCATATTTATAACTTTGATCATAAACAAATAGGGCATAAATAAAACCGTTTTAAATGATCAGGAATAAACTCCGAATCATAATTAAGTTGCAAATGCAAACTTATAATTCACTTATCACTTTTAAATCACTTAACTTATCATCTTATCGGCCTTGCCGTGTTCCGGTGCGATGTCTGGTGACACCATGCGGTGAGGTTGGGTCGGAATTGTTGGCTCATTCCACTGCCACCTTCTCACCGATAATTATAATCATTCGTAATCACGAGTGAATCGGTATACTGGGTTGTCACGTTCTGTCGTGGACTACATCATTGCTTAACATCAGGCATATTATAGTCAAGCGCCAGCCTATCGAAGAATAAAAAAAAAGTCCCAATTATATTTTTATGTTGATTGTCTCCAACTCCTTTACGTTTTAAAATCTCAACAAAGAGATTATTCCACAGCACGACTTTGTTTGACGCTATTTCCAGTAAGTCCTCTGAAGTAAAAAGCGGTTCGTTCTTTTATCTTTGCCTCTGAACAGATTTGAGACTGCTTCTGTGCGACAAACAATAGCTTTAGGAATCCTTTGTAAAGGACATTAATTCAGTTTAGTCGCTTTGATTTCATCGCCTTTCAATATTTTATTCAAATACGTTCCAACAAAACAAAATAAGCCTTGTTTATGTTGAAGCTTTATGTTGGAGGTTGAGAGAGATTAACGGGAATAACGTTTATTTATAGCGAATATAATACTCATTGTCTAACCATTGTATGCGTAGCATAGCGCCATCTATCTGTTTATATAGAAACATTTCATTGATTGACCGACAGATGGCGCTACTGCTGAATTAGAAGTCGCAAGCGACATGTTCTTGTATTTGATATAGTCAAATCGCCTTTTACAATCAATAAATTCAATTCTACTGGGAACAATAGTATCATTTACTACCCAGTAGGTACCTTCACGAGAGGCCAACTACCCCTTGGTAGTACATGGTCCTTCGAGCCGGATTTATCCGGCAGGTCAGGTAGGGAACTTCGCGGCACGGACGGTGGATCGCCGTCGCAACCGTGTTGCAGGGCCGAAGCCAGCTTTTGTGCTGGCCTAGGCGGGGGACAAAAGTCCTATTGAAGTGCTCTTGGGCCTAACGAGGGTTATCTGCCAACGCGGGTAGCTCTTGTCGCCCAGACCTTCTACTCTTCAGTGCTTCTTCGCAACTGACGTCAACGTGCGCGGAGACGTCCGGCGTGCGCGAGTGTCAGTGGAGCCCTACGTGCTCAAGTGCGGAGCCCTACGTGCTCAAGTGTGGAGCCCTAGCTCAAGTGCGGAGCCCTACGTGCTCAAGTGCGGAGCCCTACGTCCTGAAATTCAGTGGAGCGCCTACGTGCTGGCGCTACGCTGCCTGTGCGCGCGAGGGCGGAGTCCTCTGTGCGGTGCGGGAGGAAGATAAATTCAGTGGAGCGCCTACGTGCTGGCGCTGCGCTGCCTGTGCGCGCGAAGGCGAAGTCCTCTGTGCGGTGCGGGAGGAAAGTGTGACCTGTGGAGCGCCTACGTGCTGGCGCTTCGCTACCTGTGCGCGCGAGGTTATTGACCTTTGCGCGGTGCGGAAGAAGATAGTTTCGGTATAGCGCCTACGTGCTGGCGCTGTGCTGCCTGTACGCGTGAGAGAGGAATCCTCTGCGCAGTGCGGGAGGATAGTTCGGTTAAGCGCCTACGTGCTGGCGTTACCTGTGTGCGTGGGGTAGTAATCCCTTGCGCAGCGCGGGAGGTTATTAAGAAATCAGTGACCGGTTAAATAAGTGCGTTAAAGTTATAGTAGTACAAAGGTTCATAAAGTGCAGTGGTAATTAGTGCCTGTGTTAAAGGATTGCAGTGTTAAAGGTAAACGGAAACAGACAAACTGTAAGTACTGAACAAAGTTATTTTAGAGACTTATCGTGTTTATATCTGTATTTTACTGTGTTTCAAAATGGATAGGTTAATTAATTATCAAGAAGAACTATATAATCGAATTAATAAAAATAAAATTAACTATAAGAAATCGCCTAAAGAACGCATTACTTTGCAATATTTAGAAGGTAAATTAGAATTAATAGAACAATTATGGTCAGAGTTCCTAGGAGGACATAAAGAGCTCATGCGTATGTGTTCTTCCAAAGAAATAGCCCATACGGATTATGTTAAAAACAATATCATAGATGAATGTGAAAACTTATATTTTGAATTTAAATGTGATTTAAAAATAGCTTTAGCGAAATTTACTAGTGGACATAATACTGAAAGAAAGGCTGGCCCGTGTAATGTGAAACTACCTAAAGTAAATATACCTACATTTTCGGGTAAATATTCTGAATGGAACACATTCCGCGACTTGTTTCAATCTTTAGTCCATAATAATAGTGCTTTGGATGATGTACAAAAATTACTTTATTTAAAAGGTTATTTAAGTGGAGAAGCCGAACAGTTGCTAAGTAACATACCTATCACTGATATTAATTACAGTAGATGTTGGAATTTACTCTCGGAACGATATAATAATAAAAGATATCTCTGTAATCAGATTATTAAGCGGTTATTAAGTCAAAGAAACGTTTTTCACGAGTCAGCCAATAGTTTAAAGGAGCTTATTGATACCACAAATGATTGTTTGTCTGCTTTATCTAATATAGGTATTAATACTGACACTTGGGATGTGCTTGTCATCCATATCATAGTTCTGAAGTTGGACCCAGAATCCAGACGGCAGTGGGAGTTCAAAGTGACTGAAAATACGTCATCTGACGACTTGCCCACTTATAAACAATTTCAGGAATTTCTTACCAATCGCTATAGAGCAATTGAGTTTCTGGATTCTAGATCAAACTCAGGCCCAAGGAACACTCAGAATTTAAGTACTTTACCAGTAAATAGACATAAATCTTTTCATGTTTCTAGTGTACAATGTAAATTTTGTTCTGGAGAGCACAAACTACACCACTGCACAGCCTTTAGTAAGGAATCTTTAGACGCCCGGCGCAGTTTTGTTCAAAATAATAATATATGTTTTCGTTGTTTAGGAAGTAACCATTCTGCCAAAAATTGTAACGCTAGTTACAGATGCCATCTTTGTAAAAAAGGGCATCACTTGCTTTTGCATCCCTCGAGTGAAGGTACATATAAAAAGAGCGTCAATAAGACCACAGATTTAACAGTAGCAAATGTTAGTACAGATGTTTCAAACGTGAATGGAATATCATGTTTAAATACTGTTGACTCAGGCTCTGAGTCGACTCCTGTAGTTTCGTGTTTTACTACCAGGAAGGTTAATCAAGTATTATTGGCTACTGCATTAGTTAACACTGTATCAAAATCAGGTCATTGTCATACGATTCGTGCGTTGTTAGACCAAGGTTCGCAGTCGTCTTTCATTACAGAGGCTACTGTGCAACAGCTGGGTTTGAAAAGGTTATCTATTAGGAGTCAAATAGCAGGGGTAGGAGGCAGTAATGAATTAGTTTCAAAGGCCATTGTAAATATAGATATTGCTTCAAGATTAGACCCCAAGGTAGTTATTACGGTAAAGGCTCATGTCTTAAAATCTATCACATCGCTTATACCGACGAAAAGGTTAGAGGAAATTAAGTGGGAAGAGCTCAAACTATTTGAATTGGCTGATCCGGAATACCACACTCCGAGAAAGGTAGACATGTTATTGGGTGCAGAGATATATGCTAAGATTTTACAAGACGGATTGAAGAAAGCTCCCAGTGGCTCGCCAGTAGCGCAGTCTACTTCTCTTGGCTGGATTCTGTCCGGCGGAATATCCCCCTGTCTTAACAGTCCTACGTCATCTGACATTAAGGTTATGCACATTACTGAGAATAATGATCTGCTGAGGCGTTTCTGGGAACTGGAAGATGATGTTCCTATGGCTAAGGAAAAGTTGCTAACTGAAGAAGAGTGTTGCTGTGAAAAAATGTTTGCCGCGACAACGTCACGTGATGATGAAGGCAGGTACATAGTGCGCCTCCCCTTAAAAGAAAACCCGAAGACAGTTGACTCGCGCAAGAGAATTGAAAAAAGGTTATATTCGTTGGAAAGAAGATTAAAAACTGGAGACCTGAAACAAAAACACAGTAAGGTTATGAAAGAATATACAAATTTGAATCATATGGAGTTGGTACCTGAAGAGCAAATAAATAACTTAAGTGCAATATACTTACCTCATCACGCTGTGGTGCGTAACGATAAAGAAACAACTAAGAAGTGGACCACTAACAGTAAGGAGTTAATGGACGAAATGAAAAGAAAAGAAGAAAAAGGAAAGAAAAAAGGGAGAAGAGAAATAAGAAAAAAGAGTAAAAAAAAGAAAAGAAAAAAAAGAGAAAAGAGCAGAAACTAAAATGAAGGATGGCCTGAAAATAAAATCCGATAAAATATCAATTTAGAATAGATTCTCTTTCCTCACCAGAATAGTCTGAGTTATAGCTTATAATAAAAGGTATATTTTTGATCTTCCTTTTGTTTGTTACTTGGTCGTATCCATCCTCACACCCTGGTGCAAATGGTGTAACGCGGGTCGTATCTTTGCGCACTAAGTCGGGCGTCAGAAGGTGACTTACTTCAAAGGTTTGTATTTTGCCTGTATCTAGTGGTTGAGTTTGTTTTCGTCCTAATATTGTGTTAATTTTATTATATACTTTTGCTTTTAATAATTTAGAATAATGTTTATTGTTTCAAATGTGTGCAGGTTAAGTTTTATTGTTTTTTAAGTCTCCGCCCTTAATTGTCTCATGGTGGGCGATTTTGTTTTGTGAAGGACAAAGCTAAGTTTGTCCTTGGTGGGCGATATGTCTAACCATTGTATGCGTAGCATAGCGCCATCTATCTGTTTATATAGAAACATTTCATTGATTGACCGACAGATGGCGCTACTGCTGAATTAGAAGTCGCAAGCGACATGTTCTTGTATTTGATATAGTCAAATCGCCTTTTACAATCAATAAATTCAATTCTACTGGGAACAATAGTATCATTTACTACCCAGTAGGTACCTTCACGAGAGGCCAACTACCCCTTGGTAGTACACTCATTTTATTTGAAACAAATTATTATAGGAGTACAAAGGTTGTATACGGCATGACCTCGTATTTACAATTTTAAATATTATTACGTGTACTTATTTTAATAACCGTTAATAAATGTTTGACCGTAATCATTTCAAACTTTGAGCTTTAAGATCTTTAAAAAAATATCAGTATCGTGTTTTTTTCCAATCCGTAAATTGAATATGCAGGTTATTAAGCAGAGCACGCCTACCACTGAAGGAAGGCAGTTTTAGTACCTACTGATATAGTGTCCATAAATCGGCTAGTTATATTTTATACCATTCGTAAATACCTCCAGATTATTATCCCAATGCAGTCCACAGTTGGACATAGGTCTCTACCTATAAGCACCATTTCACCCTATCTTCAGCTTGTCGCATCCAGCTTCGCAGATCGTCACTCCCCCATATTCCATAAACAGTACAGATTTTAGATACTTATCTACAATGGAAGTACCGACATCTCAAATTAATGTGAAGTATTGCTACGTCGCGTCGTAGCTCTCGTAGCGTTACGACGTAGCACTGCATCCCTATGTAGCAAAAGATCCAAACGCATTAACCTCAATGAAAAAAAGATGTTATATGTTATAACGTGCAAGCAGTCACTGAATTTTGTTGTTATGTTTTTAATTTATAGTTATGTTGTGATCGAACATTTTTAACAACTTGTAAGTCATTGTATAAATGGAAAAGTATTACGATTTGATTTTGAGCAAAACAAATTCGATCTAATCTTAGACACGTGTTGTCCAACTGTCACCTCTCAAATTATTGAGGGGCTACCTCTATTTGAACAAGAAGTGCTCCTAGTGATGGTGACAAGAGGACAGATGACAAGTCCCGACAGACCCCGACAGAGACAAACGACTCACTTAGATTGGGTACCTACACAAAGTGTGATACGGGCTCAGGAAATTATGTTCCACGTGCTACACTGACGTCACTCACTTGTATACAAAGTCAACACAAATAAACTATACTTACTGTTAAATATCAGTTTGGATAAATTGCGATCGAAACATTGATAGTCACTTAAATTTAAACATAACACGGCGCTTACACATTACACAGTGTCAGGTCTAGAACCGGAGATAATATTGAAAACAGAGACTCTCTAAAATGTTATTATTCCAGCTAACAAAAACCCATGCATTACACAAACTAAGAAATTAATGTCACTATTATTATTAATCCGTATATTATTTCAAAAAAAAAATCTATTATTGTCAATGTAGTGGTACAGGAGACTTTAAAAAAATTACCGTGAATTGTTGAAACTATTGCAAAGTTTGCATTACATTAAATTTACGATTCAGTATGTTTATAAAATCCAAAAAGAAACGTTTTGATTTTAATTATTCGGGACTAAAATGATTCAACTACTTACGACTAGAGTCTCTGTTAACAATATTATCCCCGATTAGAGAGCCTTAGCCACCCTTAGCTGACTACCTTTAGGTTC
Organism: Meganola albula; assembly: GCA_936450015.1. Lineage (NCBI taxonomy): Eukaryota > Metazoa > Arthropoda > Insecta > Lepidoptera > Nolidae > Meganola > Meganola albula. The sequence goes on along the minus strand of OW388155.1, from coordinate 109,058 downwards.
TATTAGGGACTTATTATAATTATATTTAAAATCTAAAACAAACCGCGATAAAATCCGTTAAAAAAGTAGTTTTATTATATTTAAGTTTAGGGCCGCGATCACCGGATACACCTTATTCATTACCTTTGCATATCGATGGGACACAAAATAACACCATAGAAAGCTAATCAATATCTCTGCCAATGATTACAGCACCTCCCTAAACACAAATATTTACAAATGTTTGGAGTGAAAATGATTTCTGTTTTTTGCGAACAAATTCGGTTTGCACACACCACGTGCTCGCCCAACCGTCCACATAGACATTGTACCCTGATGTAACATGACAATCACAGACAAGCAATCTGAGTGAAGTTTACGTCTTTTAAGTTTGACAACTGACAGGCCATATGCTATCACAAGTGACTGAAGTAACACCTAACCGTCCGTTTAGACAACAGCTTGCCACGATTTTAGGCTACGCGCTGCGAAATACATATATTTTAATTGTTTGACATTATTCGCGGTTATTATTTAAGAGGCACTTTCAAACAATTTATTACAAAGATCACTTCAAAACTTCGTCGTTTCAAATAAATTGTGCTTCTAGACCAATATCTCATCCGACAAACATGCAGTGAGTTATAGAGACCATTGAATTACTTCAACAAAAATAATAGCAAAATGATTGCAAGCAGTTATAAAAGGTGTTACTAAATAAAGTTTTCCAAATTAAAGGGGTTATTTAATATAATGTTACATGAATAATCGTCAAATAATTTGCATTCAGCGTAAATTACTAAACAATACTAAACATGCTATCCGTACTGCCCCTTTCTATGAAATAGACCGCGCGCATCGTACATTAGGTACTGCACGTGAAAAAAAATGTTGTAGATTACTTAATCTTAGTTGAAAATTGGTCAAAAAGAATTTTTTCTTGTAGTATGTTAATTTTTCGATACAATGTGCCCTAGAAAAGATTGACGGGTTTATTAAATAACACATTGTACATCATACCAAAATTCAAAACAAAAAAAAATTTATACTGTACCTAATCTCATTACAATGAAATTACAGTCGTTTCTAAATGACACGCCACCCGACCCCAGTGACGGCCATTTATTTTTTATATTTTTTGACAGAACCCGCACCGGATGGCGTTAACACCTTTTTTAGCACGTTAATTGTAAGTGACGGCTCGTGACGTCACAGATGATAATCACCCTTCCCAGTTTTTATTCCGCTCGTAAAGAGAAAATATGGCAAAGTCCTTTTAACAGGTCCAAGATAATGTCATTCTCAAAGAGCACTAAAACTCTGACTGATTGATTAATAAATATTAAACTTATCGAAGTCCAGTTATTTTGTGACTTTATAATTATTATGTACTTGCGTTACATGATAAGACTTGGTTCACTCAAACCAATTTTAGTATCCGACTGGGCACGGGTCTTCTGTTTACTATCTTACGAGTTGCAAGAGTTCCACACACGCTGATCAATTGCGGGTTGGTAGATGTCGGATGTCCTCGAATAATTATAGGCCGACCGTTTAACTCGCGTATCGCCTATCGCCAAGATTCTGACTCCTCAAGCTGCACAGACAGTGATGATGATTCAAGCGATATGGAAATTAGTGACGAATAGTCTTACATTACTTTTGTCTTTGGTTAAATAGTTCTATAACAGATTTAATTAATGTTTTAAAACTTTGTACCTCAGATGGCGATACGCGAGTTAAACGGTCGGCCTATAGTTCTTAGACATGACGGTTTTCTTCAAGTTTTTTTTTTCTTTTTAGATTTTTTTAGCTTTCACAATTAACATGCTCTTGGATGTTTAGTACCAAGATATATCGGTCTCCTCACGATACTTCCCGCACAAAGATGTGTGGGCCCGGCTCAGGTTCGAATCCGTGACCTTATATTTCAAAGGCGAGGACGATATCCCTGCATCATCGCTGCTGCAGAGTTGGTTATGGCACAAATATGTATTTTTCTGTTACTGCGTCCTTAAAACTCGTATTATTATCTTCATAGTATGAACTGCAGGTAGAGACTAATATTGTCAACATTTCATCCGCCATATTGTGTTTCGAAGTCAAAGCCTCTTATCAAGCAGTCCCGGTTAACTCTACTTAAATATGGAATCACGTAAACAAGAGCTGCTGTCTGTGGGATAATCAGACTAAACTTTTAATAATAATAATGAGGTAAGGTAATGTAAGGTACAGTCTGTTACACAACGAATTTTAGAATTAGGATCGCATTTAATAAATTAGTGACAACGAAAAAGAAAAGAAAACGAAAAGATTTTGACGTCCTAGCTAGGTTACAGAGCAAGCTGGGTTATGGTCCGTCAGCCCTTTTTCACACATAATAAACACAACGATTGGAAGACTTTGTGATATCTAATGGAAAAGAAAAAAAGAAAAAGAAATCAAAACATCTTAAAGATGAGTGTGCGTGCGCGTGTGCGTGTGCGTGTGCGTGTGCGTGTGCGTGTGCGTAACATTGAAATTACACATCGGTAACGGGTTCGGTCCCCGTTCGGGCCCACACATCTTTGTGCGGGAACTATCGTGAGGAGACCGATATATCTTGGTACTAAACATCAAAGAGCATGTTAATTGTGAAAGCTACAATCCGGCCAGCGTGTATGGATTATAGCCTAAATTGTCTCATTTTAAAGTAATTTAGATACCTAAGTCACGTACCCTAGGAAAGTTAATCCTAAAGCACGCTAAAATGGTTATATTTAACATTTACTGTACAAAAAACAACGAAGTAGATATAATGTATATAGTATTTATAAGATGATGGTCGAGGAAACGCAAAGTTTTAATTAAAAGTCACTTTAACAAGTTGGTAGGCGTCAGAGGTCAGACGACACGACACCGGCTGTTCGCTAATTGAGCCACATTGTGATCGCTCAACTTCTAGTACTTCTAATGAAGATTGATTTCGTACCATTTGATACCCCCAAGATGGCGGAACTGACACTTCACCTCGCCAACACCTTATCATTCAAGTTTCGTCAAGAATGTTATCATTTGACTATGATTTTATCAAAGCGTGTAACAATTTTAAGTAGAAGAAAAAAAATTATCATGTAAATAATATTTTTTCTGCGATGACGTAACAAAACCTTAAATTATTGCTGTTGATGAGTATTTTTTTAACACGCTTTTATTAGCTTGGGTTGTATGTATGTATGTATGTATGCATGTATGTATGTATGTATGTATGTATGTATGTATCTATGTATGTAACGGAATCTTTGAACTTAATTTTCACCAGTTTCCAGAAGTCTGATTAATTTGAAACTTTGCATACGTATCAAGGACCGATGACAATGCAATAATTTGATAACAGTTTCCCATTATCCTTATTAGGACGGCCAGGATTAATAAATTCTTTTATAGTACTATAAAGTACTTTTATAGTACTTTTATACTCTGTAGTAGAGTAAAAGAGACAGAGCGAGGGCGCGATCTAAAAAAAAATTATAAAAATAAAAAAATATAAATTTATAAATATAAAAAATATTTAAAAAAATATATAATAATAATTTATATAAATTTCCAGCGAGTGACGAAGGGTTCACAAATATTCAAATAATATATTTATAAATTTAATTGCTCTCACGTATTACACTTAGTACAGGTATCAATTAAAAAAAATCCTTTTATCTCTTTCTGTATAGAAATGTATGACTGGAGACTTGAAATGATACACACCAAGTACCTACACCAATTTTTTTTTTTAATTTTCGCCTTTTTTTATGAACGTTTTTTTTTCAATCAGAAACGTATTACGTACTTGGTTTTTTATTTCATTTAACATTTTTTTGTAAACATGATTAAACCAATATCGATACAGTTCCCAGCGAAATACAGTTATGGAACTGCTGCAAGAGGAATGTTGCCATTAATCCTGAGTTGCGCTTCGACCGTCTACAAGATGCAAGGTTGTACAGTCGGTAATGCAGTCATTTATCTAGGCTCGCGACTGTTTGCTGCTGGACAAGCTTATGTAGCACTTAGTCGTGTAAGATCTTTAGACGGTATTCAGATTGAAGAACTCGATTGTTCTAAGTAAACAGGAAAAACCCCATGCAACAGTGAACCTTTGAATGAAATGATGAGATTGCGAAATAATTTGTGAGAAATTTCGATACCACATGTCAACAAATAACTAATTGATAAATCGAACAAAAAAATGAAAAATAAATAATAGTTAAAAAAACTAAAAAACACGCTTTTATAGCTAACCGAACTAAAAATTAGAAAATAATTTTGAATATCAGAGAGTTTATAATACAGTAGTAGAAGAACGAACAATCAATCAGAATTTATCTCCTCAAAATAAAATTATAATAAAGTTTAAGTTATTAACAAAAGAATTCAATTCAGAGTAAAAAGCGTGGGGTGCTTGATAAAGTAAATGTAACAACCATTCTATTGGCAACTATCTATGAGAGGAGAGTTATGAAAAGTAGTAAAATGCACCCCACGCTTTTTACTCTGAATTGAATTCTTTTGTTAATAACTTAAACTTTATTATAATTTTATTTTGAGGAGATAAATTCTGATTGATTGTTCGTTCTTCTACTACTGTATTATAAACTCTCTGATATTCAAAATTATTTTCTAATTTTTAGTTCGGTTAGCTATAAAAGCGTGTTTTTTAGTTTTTTTAACTATTATTTATTAATAATCTTCTCCTTTCATTTCTTTATAAATATATAAATGAAGAGACTGTCTAAGTGACATATTAACGTTCAGCCCAAACCGTTATTTAGAGATTCCAAATTTGGCACATCGGTTCCGTATGAGGTCTATGGGTCCATTTAGAAATTATTTTTTAAAGGGGTGAAATGGGGACAACGCAGGCAAAGCTGCGGGCGGAAGTTAGGGTGTAGGTGCAGCTACGATTGTAACCGTGTTTGTTGAAATAAATAATGTAAATAATAGTCATTTTGCCTCCATCTCCTTCGGTTTCACTTACCCTGACTTATGTCATACAATTTCATGTCACCAATATAGTGCAGGCCTATATCCAGCTGTGGACTACTATTAGGGCCGATTATACCTACAATTACGGTACAATTCACTAGTTATAACGAAGTACTTTTTATATCATGTAACTATGTGCTGCCGAAGCAGTTCACATATAGAATCGAATATCATAAATTAGTTTTAACGATGCGTAAATGGATTATGGCCAATGATTGATACAGGCAAGTATTTGTTGAAGGAAACCGCACTTTGTACGATTGTGTAGCTCTCTCTATATATTTATCTACTGCGAGTGGGCTTGCAAACACAATCCGGTGTAGATAAACCTCGTGAATTAATTACTGAGTATCAAAGATATCGCTCAAACAATAGACATGATGTCTAGATACGTTAATCAAATTGATAGCTAATCTGTCATATGAAATATTTATATTTGAAAATGTAATAGTGTATGATGATTTTATCTTCTGTCTAGAAGGCTTTTCTTTACAATCGAACGTCTAAAGAGACGAGATCCGATTTCAATCAGTACTGTTGGAAATATCGAGTAACTCTTGCTTTGATGTTTCAATAAACGATATGATTGCCTTCACACAAATGTCTTTTATTTGTTCAATTATACATTCGATCGTTTTGATATACGTAAGTACTTTATATGATAACCAATCATGATTTGTGTTCTATGTATTTAATACGACTCAAAATTTGTATCGGAACATCGTGTACAGGTATGTCATCGCTCGCAGCGGTTCGGTGATCAAAATTGATTCTGAAATTGAGTAAACAGTATGAACCTCCAAGGTTGTTTGAATAATGTTTACCTGTGCGTATTCTGTGAGTGTTATATTTAATATATTGTGCATGAAATCGACAAGGAAACGATTTATAGGTGTATGTTTGAGTGAGCAAGCACCTGACAAAATATTTTATATGAACAACGCATCGAAATGTTAACAAAATACTTATTTTAAATGTAGTAAAGAAAAAAGTCTCTGAGCTATACACGTTTGTTAACAACCGAATACAATGTAGTAATCGCAAGGCAACGACTGTCTACTTTATTTATTAGTGAAACAAAACATAATTTACCTTCTTAATAAACTGAAACTGTAGGCGACGCTGAGTATCGCCCATTGGATACATGACACTGCAGAAAAACTTGGTCTTACCATAAATCCTAGAAACAATACAACCAATCTAGACTAACAAACATAAATTACAATTACGTAAGATGAGATCTCACTAGATTGCGAAGGCTCTTTAGTATATAAATGAAATATAAAAAGTGTTGTGACCCAATTCCCATATCGTCCACGACACGCGGCTGTAAACGTTACGAGCGCGAACATTATCACCGCTAGATGGAGCTTGTTGTTCAATACACTATGTACGTATATGTCGATATTGTCGGTACACGTTGATTTGTTACGACACATTTTTTTTTTCTTACTCACTCCGATTATGTTCGTTGTGATTTTATAGATTTTATATTGCTGCCGTTTGTTAAGAACCTCACACACTCGATGGGACGATAGGAGAAATCAAGTTAATTTTAATGTATATATGTGTCACTAACTACTGAGTGCCTACGTTATCGATACTGCCCACTGAGTGTGGTGTGTTTTTTTTTGCGGGTGACCTAACCCAATCCGCCGAGAGGGCCTTTATTGGTTCACCTGACATTTTTTCAGTGAGCTCTCCGAGGACGATCGAACCGATCCTACTGAGATTTCATTACTAGACAGGGATTATAAACTGCAGGGCGAGTTATAAATCATACGAGACGTGAACACTACGAGCGTTTATTTGCGACTAACTTATTAAAATATAACTGCAATACGACTCATAAGTAACAATTGCTTCAGAGGCAACTTGTGTCCCTACAGAATGGTGGTACCCGAAGGTGTAGGCAGAGGTGGATATCTCCCACTTTACGCCGGTGGTTTTAGGTTCCATAAGTTATAGAGAGCAAACCCATTGGCACTTATCTGGCACAATTTCCGATATCATAATGCAACCTGCTAAGATTTCTCGTAAGAAGTTTAGTAACATCTTGTTGCTCGACCCGGGAACTTACTGTTACTAAGCAAACAAGCAGAAGCGGACCAATTTATTATTTTCTGTTTCAATATAATGAAACTAATAGTTTTACATTTAGGTATAATTAAATTGTCCTATCATTTTCTAGACATTTTCGATATTAAACCTAGCGATAGGTTTCGTCGGGTCGTGTGACGCGCGGTCACCGGACGCTGGGACGTACAACTATTTGAGACGAAATTGAATTTTGTGTGAGAACGAAACTCGCCACAAAAGGTACGTAGCAAACCGAAAGTATAATAGGTTTTAGTATTATCTAGTGGACGAACATTCCCGCAAGTAAAAGGTAACTGGATTTAAAACGAACTTTAAAATTAAATCAACAGCGGGAACCCAACATCACTTGGCTTTGAAACAATGAGTCACAAGTTCAATCCAGAGCTTACATTTAAGGGGTGGTCAGTGTGGTCACACCTTTGAGTCAATTGCTTTATTTAAATAGATTCTGCTAAGCATCTAAAAGAAAAAATAATTAAGAATGTAACACATGCGGCACTTGATCATTTTATTTGCTAATTGACTCTCTTCACCCATAAAATAGTTGAGAGAACATCCGTGCTCAGCTGTAGGAAACTTAAGAGTTGTTCCTTTATGCAGGATAAACTTCAAAAAATTAACTTAAACAATTTACGCCGCGCGCTTTCATTAATATTTTCAATCTTAATTAAGACGAATAAAAAAATAAATAATGATTTAAGTAATGGAGATGTGCTCTATTACTGATAGGGAACCATCCTTTATTTCAAAGGCAAGGCCAATACAGCTGCTCACGGATCCGATTACTACCATGTTAATTATGAAGAAAAAACAAATTACAGAATAAATAAGTTTGACGCCTAACATAGTTGTACGGTGCCTTGCGTTTAAAGGACGATGACGTGCCGTCGTGACGTCTGTGACTTCTTTATCAAAGTTCATTGAACCGTAGAGCAGAGATGTGTTTCTTTACGGTGTATTTAATGGGTTTCTTTTCCTTACATATATTTTATAACTGCCTCCGTGGTCCAGTGTAAACGTGTTCGCTTAATAACCGCGAAGTCTCGGGTTCGAATTCCTGGTCGAGTAAAAAGACTTTTCTAATATACTTAGAAAATGTTAGTCACAGCTTGTAGTTTGGAATTGTACCCGGTCACAGAGGTGCCAACCGCCCGCCCCGTGGAGGGTTTTGCTGATCTGTGTGACCGATGAACGGCAATAGGCTTGCCTCGTACATACGGTACCTATACATAGCTCGATATTTACTTCTGCCTACTCCTTGATGTATTACAGGCGTGACGTAATGCTATGTTAAACATTTATAAGATTTAATTTACTTCATAAAATACTGGTAGTGATCGGGTTTATGAGGTAAGCTGTCGTTGTAGGGCGGCTAAAGTTACACTGTGTATATTCTAAAATATTCCCTCATGTTTGTTATTCTTAGTATATGGGAACCTATAAGTACTTGTATACCTACATCTATACATATGATATGAATAACGACACAATGCACAAAACATGTCTGACAATGCGAACATCCGCTGGGAAATTCATGCGTAGCTGTTGTCGAAGTCGCACAAATGTCATTTCATTTCGATATTGATATACAACCAGTGTACAGTATGTAGATGAGAAACTACTGAGACCTTCCGACAATAACGCAGCCTTGTCATCGTATAATATTTCTAAAGGGGAACATGATATATGTGTTTGTTCACAAACACGACGGTCACTACTGAGATAACGAAAAATTATAGTTTTCCCTTTTAGGTCATTTATAAATTCTTTTCAGTGTGTTGTGAAATATGAACAGTTTTAAAGCATTAATGAAAAATATAAGTTTTAAGTTTGTATTTGTGTGTCTGTGCATCTGTGTACAAGCATGTGATATCACGGCGCTCAAATAACGGACCAATGCGGCTTGCTTTGTTCTGAAATAATCACAACGTAAAATTAAAATAAGTTAAAGTTATATTCTATCTAACTTTTACGAGTTAAAACGTCGCGTTGATCTCAGTAAGTACTGTTATAGGAGTGTATTCAAATAACTAGTCCGGCATCTTAAGTATTCCGCCATTTTGGATTTAGACGTAGTCTATAGCCAACTATGCATTGTCAACTTAACTAAACGTGAATCAAGGGTGAGATACAAGATTCCACCTGAACTAACATATCTACATTGCAAGTTAAATAAAAACTTGCAAAATACTCGTACAGTAAAATCCCAGACCTACTTAGAACCATTTCGATTACTTTAGCTTTCGAATTGAAATTTATACTTATTGACAAGAGTATAACTGCGTCTGCAATCGTTCGCTGTTGAATTTGTGTTTAAAATGGAAACAAATAATGTTTGTCAGTTATTTAAAACAACAAAAGGTGGTGTGAAGCTCAATGTAAACGGTTTTACTTACGAGAAGAACAAAAAAGTGAAGTCCAAGTTTTACTGGGTCTGCGAATTACGCAAGGAGTTAAATTGCAATGCGCGAGCAATAACGTTATGTTCCGAAAATACTGAAAATCACACGATTGTGAAGACTGAGAATAATCATAATCATGAACCCGATGCCAACAGGCTGAATGTCGCAAACTTGACGAATAACTTAAAAAGCGTTGCAGCAAACGATGTAAGTCAAAAGCCATGTCAAATTATTCAAAATGCTTTAGCCAAACATGGCGATCAGCCATTGCAAATGCCATCTACAAGTGCCATGAAACAGGTAATTTACCGAGAAAAAAAAAGCATAAAGAAGTATTTCATGAGCCAACTGATATTTATTTTACTTTCAACAATGACAAACTAAAATTAAATGGTGAAAATATAATTATGAATGATGTATTATTTTTGGAAAACAAGCGCAGCATAATTTATTCTTCACGGAAAATGATGGAGTTTTTGTGTCGATCTACATTGTGGATTATAGATGATACATTTAAAATCGTGCCTAGAAAATTTCAACAGTTGTATGCCATTCACGGGAACATTATGAGCAATAGGAAAAGCACAGTACCGCTTCTGTTTGCACTGTGTACGAAAGATGAAAATCTATACAATAAATTATTTCAATTCATCATAGAATACAGTAATGACAATAATATATTGCTAAATGTTCAGAATTTTCTCATGGATTTTGAATTAGCAGCAATACAATGTGTCAGACAACATTTTCATGGAATAAAGTTGAACGGCTGTCACTTTCATTTAGCGCAAATTATTTACCGGCAGATACAAACCAATGGACTAACTGTAATGTATGGAAAAAATGTCCGTTTTGCTTTGGAAATGAAGTCCTTGCTGGCGTTGTCGTTTTTAAGCTCAAGTGAAATACCCGAATATTTTAAAGAATGGGTGGAAACTATATTGCCAGAAAGTGTGCCAGTTGCAACATGGTTTGATAAGAATTACATTTCTGGTGACGATAATAAACCTCCGCGATTCCATCCTTCGTTCTGGAGTATTATTGATATTCATAATGCTGGTCTTCCACGAACACAAAACTTTGCCGAAGCTTGGCACAATCGAATGAATACTTCAATGGGAAAATCCCATCCTGGTTTTTATTTTTTCAGTACAGAAATAATGAAAGAGTCGCATAAAGTAATGATTGAAATTGAATCAATTCTAACTGGAGAACCAGAAAAAGAACAACGGAAAATAACATTAAATAGTACAATTAAAATCAATGACGTATTAACTAAAAAAGGGGAATATACAAAAGAAGAATTTTTGCGTGCTTTAGTATCGAATTTGTATTTGCACTAAGAATTGTAAAAATAATGTAGGAAATAAAGTATGATTATAGTATTAAAATTGATTTTATTTCTAATACCTACTTATCACTCTAAGTCGCTTAAATTTGTAATTTAACCTAACGCCTTTGTCCTGGAGCAGCGGTGGCGCAGTGGTACAGGCCTCGCCTTAGAAATTTAAGGTCGCGGGTTCGAATCCCAGTCGTGCCCACACATCTTCGTGTGAATTGTTTCATCGCCGCTGCTCAATATCGGTGAAGGAAAACATCGTGAGGAAACCGGCATGTCTAAGAACTAACCATTCGAGGACATGTGACATCCACCAACCCGCACTTGGCCAGCGTGTGTGGATTAAGGCCTAAACTCTCTCAACTAGTAAGATAGCTGAGAGAAGACCCGTGCCCAGCAGTGGGACACTAAAAAGGGTTGAAGTGAAGTGGGCCTTTGTCTTAAAAAGCGATTGGCGTACCTCACATGGCGTCTACTAACTAAGCTCGACGGAGCCGCGCTTCGCGGGGCTCCTACTTCTGGGTGGTTTAAAAAAAACCACGAATACAAAGGCGGGAGCTCCGCTTCTAACCTAACCTATCCGAGTCGGATGTCACACTGAGTCGGGGTGTCACAAGCAATTTCGGTGGGAAATGATGTGATAATTATGGCTTACAATGATTATAACAAATGATGTTATGGAAATTAACTTTATGGGAAATAAAGTTTCTAGCACGTGACTAATATAGGAAACAATGAATATGACATATAAAATTATGAGAAACAATAATATGTTTGGTGAGTATTTTAGCAAATATAATTCGGGCAAATGAAATTCTGGCAAGTGGAGGTATTGTGACGACCCCACCTACTCGCGCAGGCTGGTTGTCATAATTTTAGACCCTACCTAACTAGATACCTAGACTGACAGAAATCAACCTACCTAACTCGGATAGAAAAACCTAACCCTCCTATAGTAACTACTCTCCTAATATTCAGTTTGATGGATCCCAGACCTAACGTAAAGAAATACCTATAATTTAGCCCACTAGAAAAGCCTTATACCAGTTAAAGATCTATTTGGTATGATTTAGTGTACTTACTTAAACTCTAAATGCATGTGCTCGGAGAATGAGGTGATATAGACTATTACACCGACTTGACAATGATTTGTGTTACTTTAAGAAAGGTTTACCTGCCTAAATAAGCCTGAAGGACCTTTGATTTACTAGGGGTATTGGGGTGATGAAATGATAAGACATAAATTTGTTTATAGACCGGAAATAGCAAAAGACCCTCAGGAGAGGACCTGGCAATGAGTCTACTGAGGGCTGGAAAAATTACTTTGAGGAAAACCCACGAAAACCTCGCCAGTCTTTTATATTTAAGAATATTAACATTGATACACTGTAAAATTACAGTATTATAATAATAATAAACTTGTCAGAACCTTATCTCATACATCGTATACAATGCTATTATCATCCTCTACTCTATAATCCCTTAGTATTTACACGCTACGTCTATGAACTGTACATATAATAAACAACAATAGTCACATCAACTGATCAGAGCATGTGGTTGTGTGGATGAAACGTAGGGCAAATCAAATAGTGCAATTATTAATAATACGATGATAGGTGTACGCACATTCTACCACTTGCTCTGGCAAAGATATTATACTTAGCTTTACTCTGGCGCTTGGTACACTTTTCGCCTCTCAACTTCTCGTCACAATAACTGATTCTACTTTATTTATTAAATTAACACATCGATAATACAAATACTATTACTACATCGATAATACAACAACACACACTATAGTTTAGGCCCAAACTTTACATAGATTTAGTACTTAGTTTAAGATATGCTAATGCGCGTCTTAACACAAAGACTCTACTTCGCAACCTCTCAGACCGACAACGAAACCAAGATTAGTTTTCCCAAAATTCACACGCCACCGCCGGGACCCGCGTAGCCCCCACTCTCATCCCTTCTCGCGTGGCGTCCTTACACGTTCCCACGATTTCTCCAAATTCCTAGTAACAAAAAAATATTACAATCTTAAGTAATTTGTAAACTGCAGCCATCTGCAAGCAATAACCGATGTCTTCGCAGCGTCGGTGATTGTAACCCGAGACTAATGTTTTTTGAATTCTGTAAATTTCTAATGGCTGTCCGACAAACTTATTGTTTTTAGAACCAATTGTTCACAGCATTCGGCCTTTATTACTAACATCTGCAGAAATAGCGATATTCTTAGTATTTGTATAGGGTGAGGGATGTTCTAATGGATACCTATTTGGTTCCATCACACGCCACCCCCAAATGAAGATTAAGAGTTAACCTTAACGATTAAACTTCATTTCCAATTTGAACTTTATTAGAATGTGTTAGGTTATAATCAAAATAACCTCTTGTAGGAATTGCCCTTGCCTCTTAAGTTAATTAAAATCTTCATATTATTAGGTCAAAATGGAACAGGCTAAACAGAAAATGTCACTACAATCAGATCATCACTTGTGGAAATACCTTCAGAAGGTTACAGTAGGGTTACAAGGAAAGATAAACTTCATATTCCAATTTGAACTTTACTAGAATGTATTAGGTCATAGTCGAAATAGCCCCTGTAAGAATTACCTTAGCCTCTCTTATTTATTACCAATGCTTACAATGTTATGTTTAAATTGAACATGCGGACCAGAAAATATCACAACCCCATCATTACAGCTGAATATACTTTCAGAAGGTTATAGTTGAAATAACCTCGTGTAGAATTCGCTTCTGCCTCTATTTTTTTTTTTCTCAAGCTTACAGTATTATGTTTAGATGGGATAGGCGGAAAGAAATATCACCACCCCCAGATCATTACAGCTGAATAAAATTTCAGAAGGTTATAGTTGAAATAACCTCATGTAGAATTTGCCTTCGCCTGTCCAGTCAATCAATGCCATAAAATATTTGGTCTAGGAGGAACAGACGGAATAGGAATCAACACCACCCCCAGATCATTATAAGTGGATGTACTCTGACAGTATAATTGTGCCTTCTTGTACATTAAATCTGCACCACCCCCTGATTAGTGAATTCCTTGATCATCATCTAGGGTTCAACATATGTACTAAGATAGTAAGGTAAAGAATAAAGATATTAATTTAGTTTGGCTTAGCCTGGTTGTATGTATGTCCACGCTCCCTCTCGCTCGACTTCGTAGGCAGCTGAAGTTCAGGACCCTGAAGCACCCCTCTGCATCACAACCAACACTCATTCAACTCATCGGGCCGCCCTCTGCATGTGGTGCGCTGTAATTCTGCTTATCAACAACGACAGCACAATGCTTCAACACTTCGGAGCTACTGTAACCAGTTTTATAAACAAGTTAATATAAAATCTCTATTAGTTTTACTTGTAACATCTATGTACAACATAATACAGCCTTATAATTCGTCAAGTCGGTCTTTGCCCATTAAGAGTTTTTCTTTTCTCTGCCCAATATACATCGGCTGGCTGTGGCTATGCGCATAGCTATTGTTTGTCTTTTTTTTTTTGATATATCATCATTTTATTTGTTCCCCCTTTGTAAATTTTGCTTGGTTTTTGTTTATTTTTTTGGTGAGATCTCACAAATTATTAAGAGCCATTTGCCGGAATAAATTTAGCATCATCATAGTGCTTGCCATTTGTTTTTTTTTTGTTTCAAGTTGGATATACAAGGTGGACCGGAAAGGCTATATCATGCCTTTTATTCTACTTTATTTGAGGCATATGCAATGGTATTTTGGCGTCAACATTTTAAGTAATTCCGATTCCTCATATTCATTAGCGATGTCACTAAATTATCTGGATCCAAGTATAGTATAGCCTTTACGATTCATGATGCATATATTATTATGTGGGCTGCGCGGGCGTCAAAAGTCTTTAGATTCCGGGCGAAACGCATACGCCAGAAATATCCGGCAGAGGCCGAAACGGCTATACCAGGTATCACTGGAGTAGGAGAGACGCTTCTGCTGGTCGTCTAGTGGAAGCATCTCGCCCGCTCGTCAGATACTCGCCTAGTGAATTCAACTACTCTAGTAGTAGGCAATTTACTAGGAATATCCGTCGGTGGCAAAGGCGCTTGCACACCGGAACTGGTAGAGCGATACGCGTACACACCAGTACCCAGTGAAGGCCACTCCCGTCTGTATACTGAGAACAACTAGTAATGGCCACTTACTAGATGCTACCAGCAACCAGGACAAGGTGTCTATTCAAAAGAGAGCCAGCCTCAGAATCGTTAATATATATAGAAAATACATAAACATACAGGCTGATAAAATGCAAATAGAATTCTAGAATGCTGAAATATAGTTATATTATGACAAGTAATAATGCTTGTAGATAACTATGACATGCATATATCTGTGCAATAAGATTTATTATTAATCTATCTATATCATTAATAAACCAATTAGATTAGTAAACTTAAATTCGATCCTAGTAAAACTGCAACAACACAGCAGCCGCTCCTTTCACTGCGCTGGCTAAAGAAGTTAAGTATATATTAGTAAGGCTAAACTACAAGATTCTAAAAAGTCTGCAACAGCCACAGCAACTGCTCCCTTTTATGCTATTCCTAAAGAAGGACAATACTTAATAAATAATAACGTTTTTCGAACCCATCAACGCCTCTTCATTGCACGTGTACAAATCCTCTGCTGGACTTTACTTAGAATAGGATTATTTAGTTTTTTACTGTCTAAACTATTTTACCTGGAATGCCGACATCATACACGCCGAAAATTCAAAGTAATTCACCCATTGTTCATTATGATTTTCTTACACATGTATAGCATGCAATTCTGAGTACTTCGTTATTAAATTAGCTGCCCCACTCAAATTCATCTCGGTTGGTCGTAACAAGATCTTATATGTAAGATCTTATATGTTTTCTAGGTAAATCAGGTATTCAACACTAAAGTAATTTACGGATTCGATCCAGTAATTTCTGGGTAAGATGTCATACAGCCTCAACCCTCTCTAGACAATTGAGCTTTTCACTCTAAGAATTTATTATTTTTCATCCAGTAGTTTTGAGAACGGCGTGTCAACCAACAACTTATCTACTTTATATTATTCAGCAGCTCTTTTAACCTCGCTAATACCGTGGCTTTGAGTACCTAGTCCATGAATATTTAAATGAATGGACAAAATGCTTAATTCTAATGACCTGTAAGCCTTATTTTTTCCACATCACCCTTTCTGCATTAATTCTATTCTAATAATATCAATTCACAAAACCAAATCCATGTTCATTTAATCATCATCAATTTCATCTTTACATACATCAGCTCACTGTAAAAGTATATTTTATGATAGGTATAACAGTTAGTATTTTAACTAGCTTTCCGCCGCGGCTCCGCACCCGTAAACTACATATCATGCCCAGCAGTGGGATAATGTAACCTATAGCCTTCCTCAATAAATGGGCCATGTAACAGGGCAAGATTTTTTTTCATCTGAACTGTAAGTTCTGAAATCAGTGCGTTCAAACAACAACTTTTCACCTTTATAATATTAGTATAGATTATTCAATCTCCTCATTATATATCTAGAAATAAAATTATGTTTAATAGCATTATAGTTTGAGTTACTGAAACACAGGTTATACTTTAATCTAGTTTGGACTAGCCGCCACATTTCCCTTAGAAATAAATAGTTATTTCACTCCTTCAGAACAAGACTACGAAGTCATACGCTATATTTATTTAGGTGTAACATTATTGGATGCCCAATACATAGCAACAAGTAATTATTTACAATTTTATATTGTAACTAGTCCATGTGTAACCTTTCCTCATTATTAGTCACTCTTACGTCTCTTCCTTCACTAAGTCTTTTAAATTCAAGTTTACTCATGATTATTACGGATATCTCTCTTTACAAGAGTCTCCTCACAACTCTCAAATGAGATCGCGGGTTTTGTTATTTCAATATAATTCTAATTTATTATTACAATTGTAATGTCAGACAAAGATATGAGAGCTAATTCTAAAGTGATTGCTATTTATTTTAATTTCAATACTCCGCTCTATTAGTGTGGAATACTACCCACTATGACCACATGTTTTTGCTCTCATCATGTCCAATACACATGTGTATCGTTACTTTAGTTATTGACGTGACAACGTCTTAAATTAGGTTGCGGCTGGGAGGCACTTATGAAAAAGTGCAACGCTCGGTAACGTTACGATGAGTCACCGAACGAGAGAGAGGCCCGCCGAATGCCTTGCGTCTCTCTCCCACTCAACTATGTTTCATCCTTCTTCCTACTATACGAATGAATATTCACATTAAATTTATTTTACCACTCAAAGTCGTTGTCACGTAAAACTTTCGCCCGTATACCGAATTTACAGGCAACCAATTTTTTTTTTTTTTTTGCCGTTAATATGGTCCTTTCTAAATGTTTATTGACCATCTGCAATTTTGTCCCGTTTGTTTAAACAACCCAAACATTTGGTGCTTGCCGACTACCTCTAATTCGTTTATAACCCGACGCAAACTAAATCTATTGCATTTTGTAACAATGTACCTCCTCGTGGTACTTTACCTAGCGCAACTATTTACGTCAACTGCATCTATTATCCTCATCACTAACATCAACGCAATCTATCATAAGGTTGACCTCTTATTTAATTATTTATCTTTTATTACTTTTAAGTAGCTTAATAAATCAAACTTATTATAATAATTATTATTTTTCCAAACTTACTAAAATCATAACAGTATAATATAATATATTCTGTTACTGTTAGGATCGTATAAATATTACATTAACAGTCGCTACAATATTCTTTGGAATCGAACCAAATTTTAAATACAAGGTAAGCCCTTTGTAAAATCCTTACATTTATAATCAGAATATAAAATCACTTCTTGGGATTTGAACCCGAGACTTGTAGATTACATATAGTAATATTATCCACAGCTGCCATGCCATGCCACACTAGGCTACAATGTATCCTTTCAACACGTGTTCTGGTTTACGTGGTATTTTTCTTTTGTATACCTCATCGTTCTATCGTCCTCTAAACCTATTATCACTAAAATACATCAAAATCGGTTAAGCCGTTTCCAAATTACACTTATGGTTTGGGTAACGTAATTAGATTTAAATAACATTTTCCACTCCTAAAGTTCTTGTGAGTGTAGGTAAAATGATTACACATTACTTTACCAACATATCTTAGTCTCAATTGATTGGCAAGCCTATCGCCATTTGTCAAACATACACACACATTTAAGACATTCCCGTTTCGAAATTCAGTACCATTCGCCCATTCAATAGTTCGATAATTTGACCCGGGATTCGAACTCGGGATCTTTCATCAATCCAACCAAATTTGCTGGTATCAGCCCACCGCCACATGATTTAACAAATATTAATCAGCTTCACATAAAGACACAAACGACATGAGCCCAGACACGCCATACATCTCTTTTTTTTCCACAATAAGTTTGTAATGTAAACCCCGTGCCACATTAGAATTTATGTACTTTATAACTGGCGAATGATTCATATAAATTAACTTCATGTAAGGACTACAATTTGTGAAGTAACAATAATAGATTGAACAATTCTTGCGACAAGTCCTAGTCAAATTAGGCTAAATTTAAATCATAATTTTCAGGTCGGGTAAAAGAATAGTTGAGTGGCCTTTCCAATTGCTGCAATTTCCTGGTAATTTACTTGTGTTCGTATATTACAAGATTATTATAAAACTTAATTAAGAACGTAAGTTCACCCTGGTGAAGCTATTTACACGCTTTATCAACACATTTGTCCAATACAACACGATTATCATCCTCGTTTAAACCCAATGCTAAACTGATCTACTGAAACTGAACTGACTGACTGATCACTAGGTATACATCATATAAATTTCACCGGTTTTATCAACTCCCTTGGACAATAATGGGTTATTTACGAATAAGAATAAATTTCGTAGGTATTATCATCTTAGTTATCAGTTAATTACCAAACCTTAATAAGTTCTGTTATATGATACTAATAAATTGTTTTTAATACTAAGATTTATTGTAAGATTATGTATGTAATATGGGTTGATACCTAAAATAACCATATACTATTATTATTATTATTATGAGCTTTTTATGTCCAGTACATTTGTCCTTAACGCAGCGTGCTATTTAAATTGACTATATGTCTTTTTAAACCTTCCGATTAAAAGAGTACACTTCATTTAAATTGGCAACTAATCTCTAATACTCTCTTACTTAGTGTATCTTATCTTATCTTTGATCAATTATTAATACTCAAATACACAATTTGAATAACATTTTAAGTTCTAACTCTTCCTCTAAGCTAGTACACGCCATTATTGGTTCGTCTGTTGACTGCCTCGAATACTTAATACAAGAGAACTGAAAACTATAAATTAACAACTACCTGTAGGTCCTAATATTTAAACAAATTGTTATGAATAATCCAGTAATCTGCACATCTCGTCGGCGGGACTTCTCGTGTTGGTCGGTTTGCTAGAGTTAGTAATCATTATAATTTATAATACTTATCGGTCAGGAACGGTGACGCTCCCGTGTCACTCTTTCTGTCGACTTTAGCTTGGCTGCAAAGCATGGCTGTGCTAAATAAAATATGAACTTAGGTTACATAATAAGTTCTGACATATTTATTTCCTCCTAGCAAGTCAAAGGTCATAAGGATGCATTTATTTGGAATAGTGGTACAATTAATTTCGTGATCGTCTCTAAGCTTGTAAATTATTAATAAATATATAACTACCACACAAATTCAAAGAATAATTTAATTATTAATATTGTCTACGTTGTGTTTGTTAGCGGGTAGCGAGCCCACTCTCAAGTCTGTTGAGTATGGTCATAAGAATATCTAGCCTCGGCGTACCTCTATGTAGAAGTCACGCTAATCAAAATCGTCACCATACCTATTCTAACAACTTAAGGTTAAATCTAACCTTTCCACTACGTCAGGATTTCAAGAATTTGAAATTTTTAAGTACATCTCTTCTTTGATTATTATATATCATATTAAATATCACGAAGTAATTTCGTGTTAGTAATATCAGTTTGGAGATATTAAATGAGTGTTAAATTGGCTAGTTTTAAAAGTGATCGTTGTGATTTTGTAGTAACTCAAACACTTTTATCTAGGGGTAAAGTTTTGCTTTACTGATACCTAGATCCTGGCGCACGGCAACACGTGTGACGACCCCACCTACTCGCGCAGGCTGGTTGTCATAATTTTAGACCCTACCTAACTAGATACCTAGACTGACAGAAATCAACCTACCTAACTCGGATAGAAAAACCTAACCCTCCTATAGTAACTACTCTCCTAATATTCAGTTTGATGGATCCCAGACCTAACGTAAAGAAATACCTATAATTTAGCCCACTAGAAAAGCCTTATACCAGTTAAAGATCTATTTGGTATGATTTAGTGTACTTACTTAAACTCTAAATGCATGTGCTCGGAGAATGAGGTGATATAGACTATTACACCGACTTGACAATGATTTGTGTTACTTTAAGAAAGGTTTACCTGCCTAAATAAGCCTGAAGGACCTTTGATTTACTAGGGGTATTGGGGTGATGAAATGATAAGACATAAATTTGTTTATAGACCGGAAATAGCAAAAGACCCTCAGGAGAGGACCTGGCAATGAGTCTACTGAGGGCTGGAAAAATTACTTTGAGGAAAACCCACGAAAACCTCGCCAGTCTTTTATATTTAAGAATATTAACATTGATACACTGTAAAATTACAGTATTATAATAATAATAAACTTGTCAGAACCTTATCTCATACATCGTATACAATGCTATTATCATCCTCTACTCTATAATCCCTTAGTATTTACACGCTACGTCTATGAACTGTACATATAATAAACAACAATAGTCACATCAACTGATCAGAGCATGTGGTTGTGTGGATGAAACGTAGGGCAAATCAAATAGTGCAATTATTAATAATACGATGATAGGTGTACGCACATTCTACCACTTGCTCTGGCAAAGATATTATACTTAGCTTTACTCTGGCGCTTGGTACACTTTTCGCCTCTCAACTTCTCGTCACAATAACTGATTCTACTTTATTTATTAAATTAACACATCGATAATACAAATACTATTACTACATCGATAATACAACAACACACACTATAGTTTAGGCCCAAACTTTACATAGATTTAGTACTTAGTTTAAGATATGCTAATGCGCGTCTTAACACAAAGACTCTACTTCGCAACCTCTCAGACCGACAACGAAACCAAGATTAGTTTTCCCAAAATTCACACGCCACCGCCGGGACCCGCGTAGCCCCCACTCTCATCCCTTCTCGCGTGGCGTCCTTACACGTTCCCACGATTTCTCCAAATTCCTAGTAACAAAAAAATATTACAATCTTAAGTAATTTGTAAACTGCAGCCATCTGCAAGCAATAACCGATGTCTTCGCAGCGTCGGTGATTGTAACCCGAGACTAATGTTTTTTGAATTCTGTAAATTTCTAATGGCTGTCCGACAAACTTATTGTTTTTAGAACCAATTGTTCACAGCATTCGGCCTTTATTACTAACATCTGCAGAAATAGCGATATTCTTAGTATTTGTATAGGGTGAGGGATGTTCTAATGGATACCTATTTGGTTCCATCACAGTATGCCTTGCATTTGACTACATCTTACCTGATGTTAAGCATGATATACCTAGTCTAGATATTAATAATGAGCTCAGTGGACTGTAGTTGTAGATATAGGGTGGTGTAGGTTCAAGCTCATAGATCGCCGGTGGTGTTCCCGTCGTAGAAAACGAACATTCAGTTCAGGGATACTGCCGAAGATAACCGAAATGAAACGATGGTAAACTGGCACAAAATCACATACACTTTATTCACACACAACGCGTTTACAGGGCACATCTGCATCGGACAGAGTGACATCCAGGATACTCGCAAACTGACAGCCGAATCACAATAGTAACGAACTCAATGAACTCCAAATCAAAACTCGAAGCAGCTAACAGGCTGCGCTATATTTATTACGATTTTACGTAATTCAATACTACATCCTCACACGAACTACAAATTACAAAACAGCCAATCGTGTGGCAGCAAAATATACAAATTAAAATCTACACCGCACAAGTTACAGTGTGCGTGCGACACGAGATAACGCTCCGCACCAATCACGTGCTCGCGCGTTGGCCACGCTTCACAAACAGAGCACGTTGTGCGAGCTATCAAAATGTTCTGCCGGATACAATTTCAATATTTTACCTTATTTTTACGTTATTTATATGTAATATAATTTCAATATTTGCTACACATAGGTACATACTAACGGTTCATTATTCGATAAAAATAATAAACTACCTATATACATCTAGCCAACCAATACTTATTTATACCTAACAATGTATATACCTAATTACTATCTGTTTATATACCTAACTATATCTAAAAGCGCTAATCGCTGTGACTTATCGTTAACATTTCTCCCCCCCGTAAGAGGGTTCAACCGATTACAGACCCGTCAGTTGGTATCACAGCGATTTTCGCTACGGGTCGACACAGGACACCGTTTGCGGTAGTTACATCTACGACTCTAACAATGTTGTCTTTGCCGTAATACACAGTCTTTATTACACCTTTATGCCACTGAGCACGTGGTTTATTTTCGTCCACTATCACTACCACATCGTTCACTTTCACATTTGGCACACCGTGTGCCCACTTATGCCGTTGCTGAAGCGTCGGAAGATACTTTCGCAGCCAACGGAGCCAGAACGCGTCAGCCAACGCGTTAACTCGACGCCATTGCTGCCGCGCGTTCACGTCGCCGACGACCGTCGCAGCGCTCGCTGCGGCTCCCGTCGAACTTCCGAGCAGCAGGTGATTTGGCGTCAGTACAGTGGGATTGTCACTGTCTGATGCCACATAAGTTAGCGGCCTGCTGTTGATGATGTGCTCAGCCTCCGTAAGAAGGGTGTAAAGGACCTCCTCACGGGGCGCACGCTCCTTCAGGGTCGCCTTTAGCGCATTTTTAACAGAGCGCACCAGGCGCTCCCAACATCCGCCCATGTGTGGTGATGCGGGTGGGTTGAAATGCCACACTATAGAGTTGGCCGTCGCCTCCGCTCGAAGGTGCTCGTTGTCAATTTGCGCCAGCGCAGCTCTCAGCTCGGTGTTTGCCCCGACGAAATTGGTGCCACGGTCAGAGTATAGGTGTGCTGGCTGACCGCGGCGAGCTGAGAGGCGCCGCAACGCAAGCAGCGCTGAGTCAGCACTCAGCGTTGATGCCAGCTCCAGGTGCACGGCGCGTGTGGTGAGGCATGTGAACAACACGCCCCACCGCTTCTCTCGACGTCTGCCTATGGACACTTCCATAGACCAGAAGTAATCAACTATGCTCGGCCAACGTTCCTCAGGCCAGCTAAGGAACGAGGGACCAGACAGCCAGGCTGCATAGTTGTTGGGCCAGTCATACCTGGTCGCTTTGTCCGCAGGGTTATCCTCAGAAGGAACCCAGCGCCAGCTGCCTTTATCAGTGACCGAATCTATCTCAGCCAAACTATGTGAAATAAAACGCTGATACTCATAAGCCTCCGAGTTTATCCATTTGATCACCGTTTTGCTATCGGTCCAATAATAACAGTTGCTTATTTGCAAACCTATTTCTGCTTTTATAAACTCTCCTAGGCGACATGCTAACACAGCTGCCTGTAGGTCTAGACGCGGTATAGAAGTAATCTTGATTGGTGCTACGCGAGCCTTACCCATTACCAAAGAAACTTCCCTAGTACCATCAACGTTTGTACCTTCAACGTACCCTACAGCAGCGTAAGCTAATTCACTAGACTTGCCAAAAATATGCGAATCTACATTGGTGTGATTATAACTGTACCACCTAGGAATTTTGCATGGATATAAAAAACCTAATGGATCAAAAATGATCATTATAAAACTTAAAAATTCCCGCTTAGTCGATACTGTTAACCCATTTACAATTTCTGTAGGCAGACGATTAAAAGATAAGTTAAAAGCTAACATATCTTGATTAATTAACCACATTAAACCTAGAGGTCTATTTTTACTATTTACATCCTTATCTAAACTAACTTTATCTAACTTATCTAGGTTTAATTTATTTCTCAACTCTGGTGAGTTTGTGATCCACCCTCTTATATTAAATCCACCTGAGGCGTGAATTTCAGTAACTTGATCAATTAATTTAGCTGCTGAATCTACATCATCAGAACTATCTAAATAATCGTCCATACAATGCCTATGTAATATGGCGTTAACGGCCTCGGGATACTTTTCTTCATGCTCCCTGGCATTTTTATTTAAAATATATATGGCTGTCGCAGGAGACGAAACAGCTCCAAAGATCATAGAGGTCATGACATATAAATCTGGATCACTATTTTGGGGCGAATGTCGCCATAAAAACAATTGAGCGCCCTGATCCTCTTTACGAATTTGAATACGCATAAACATATCAGCTATATCCCCGGTAAATGCTACAGACCCTTTTCTAAATTTCAACAATACTCCTAGCAATGAGTTCAAAAGATCAGGCCCTGGCAACAAGTTACCATTTAAATTAGTGCCATTATAAGAGGCTGCTGCATCAAAAACTAATCTTAATTTTCCCGGTTTATTAGGATTTACTACTCCAAAATGTGGTAAATACCAAACAACATTATTATCTAAATTATTTGAATTTCCTAATCTTTCCGCGTAACCTTCATTGATTAATCTTTGAACTTGATTGGAATACGCTACAGCAGAATCAGGGTCACGACGCATTCTGGGTTCTATGCCCTCTAAGCGTTTCCTAGCTTGAGGATAATTATTAGGGAGCTTAATATTCTCTTGTCTCCATAATAAACCTACCTCCCATTGCGTACCATCTTTTGAGCGGCGGCTAGTATTATCTAAAATAGATTTAGCCCTTTCAATATTTCTAGATTTCCTAATCTCTTTAGAAATACCTATAGCTTCTAAATCAAATTGCGCTTTTACTATTTTATGCAAATCGGGTAAAGAAATGGACAAACAATTTACGGAGTCATAAGTGCAGTGTTTACTCAAAGGCCCGTGAATAACCCACCCCAGATCGGTTAAAGAGGCAACTGGCTTACCGGATTTCCCGCGTCGGACGTCCCTGCTTACCAACAGCTCCCAGTTGTCCTGTCCAAGCAACAACAGCGGCTTTACTGCCTTCATCCCCTCGCAACCCAAGTCACGAAGGTGAGCACAGTCACTTATGACAGCAGCGGGTACCGACTGCGTCGGCAAGTCCATGTTATTCATGGTGCGGCACTTCACTTTATAATTCACTCCACTTGGTCCTTGCACATTTATCGACACTATCTTAGAATCCATGTCTGTGATACATTGTCCACGAGCAGTTTTGATATTTAACGGTACTCTAGGTCCCTCTAAATCCCCAGTTAGCGAGCTATCTATCAGAGATACTGTTGCGCCATCATCTAATAAAGCATAACAACTTTGTGAGCGTCCTGTTTCATCGGATAAAGTAACTGGGAGAATCTTTAATAACGCCCTTGCTCGAGCTTCTCCAACATTCGTCACATTCTCAGTAGTGCTAACGCTTGGGTCTTTATCTACATGTAACATTATGTGATGCCCGTAGTCACATTTTTCGCATCTTCTAGCACGACAAAACCTTTTACTATGTTTTCTAGACAGGCATTTAAAACACAACTTCAAATCTTTGGCCAACTTCCATCTTTGATTTATAACAGAGTCAATAAACTTCTTGCACTTATCTATACTGTGTTCCCCTTGACACACAGAACATTCAGTTTTGAATCTATGCCTTTCTGTGTGAGGCTCATCTTTATGCACATAAACACGATGGGAAAATGTTTTCGGCAAATACTTATTGGTAACATTCTTATTAGATTCTAATTTCTTATTGGAAGTAATTGCAGGAGGATTAGTAATATTTAACTGTACATAATACGAAGTTGTTTTAGCCAAATGATTTAAAAATGTAGAAATTACTTGCAAATTAGGCGAAACTCTTAAATCTACTCCTTGCTCTGTATCTAGACCCAAAGCGAATTCTCCATACTGCGCTCGTTGTACAGGAGTCAATTTATTTAAAAGTTCACTAACTAACTGAGGGTTATTCAAATATCCTTGCGCTCTAATATTCTTTAATAGTGATACGCAATTTCTTACCGTACTCGCCATGCTCCTTAACTCCTTACCACTTTCACTCACTTTAGGCAAACTACGCACTTTATCTAGGGCACACTTTAGCACTAAGTTAGGATGTCCAAATTCTTCCTCAAGTGCACTCATTATATCCGCAGGATCCGTAGATGTGCGCAGGAGGTCTTCCACGGCGACCTTTGCTTCTCCCACAAGTGAGGTTTTAAGTCTAGCCAGATTCTCGTGTGGCTTAAACTTATACATTTCTGAGGTATCCCAATACATATTTCTGTATGCTATCCAATCTGCTGGGTCTCCTCTAAAAACAGGCAATTCATATGCTTGCTTCGGCACCGGTCTAGGCCTTGCCAGACTCGACAACGCTTCAGCCAGTTGGTCGATTCTTCTATCTTTGCGCTCTCCGCTTGACTCACGCCTTTGCCTCTGCTCCGCTCCGTACTCGTAACTTATTGTACGACGTACACTATCTTCTGGTGCGGTGAAGCTTCTACGATCTTCGTCGAGACGGAAATGCACAGCTGCAACTGGAGTTGTCACTGCCGGAATTACCGGTGCACTATACACTGCCTGTGTGTTCATTGCGGGCGGCGCCTTTTCCAATGGCTTGGATATTTCCACGGGAGTTTTGTCAATCCAATCTTCAACACGCCGCGCCGTTTCTTGTTCGTCACAACTTGAGTTTTCTTCGGCTACATCAATCTCAGCTAGGTCCATCTCTAGCTTTTTTCTAACAAGGTTTTCTTTCAAACGCGCCATTTCTAGCTCGGCAGCGTACTCCGCCTTCTTCCTAAGAAAGTCCGCACTTTTGCGGCTTCCTCTAGAGGACGCTAGGCTAGACCGTGAATGTGGTCTCAACGTGTGCTGCGAAGCTTCATGAGACCCCGTTTTTTCTCCACCGGTGTGGTCGATGATTCTTCCACCCGTCAGGGGTATCACAGCGGCAGCCGACGTAGACTCCATGGTTGACGCAATGGACGGCGATCCCGGTACTGTGTCAGTCAGCAATCCCGAGTCCGATGCCGCAGCAACGCGCTTCATCTCGGTTAATCTTCTCTGCTGGGCTCTCGTAACGGCTGAACTCTTCATGCTCATTTTCAGTTGAACCCGATCCGGCTCGAAGGACCAAAATTTATTAATAATGAGCTCAGTGGACTGTAGTTGTAGATATAGGGTGGTGTAGGTTCAAGCTCATAGATCGCCGGTGGTGTTCCCGTCGTAGAAAACGAAAATTCAGTTCAGGGATACTGCCGAAGATAACCGAAATGAAACGATGGTAAACTGGCACAAAATCACATACACTTTATTCACACACAACGCGTTTACAGGGCACATCTGCATCGGACAGAGTGACATCCAGGATACTCGCAAACTGACAGCCGAATCACAATAGTAACGAACTCAATGAACTCCAAATCAAAACTCGAAGCAGCTAACAGGCTGCGCTATATTTATTACGATTTTACGTAATTCAATACTACATCCTCACACGAGCTACAAATTACAAAACAGCCAATCGTGTGGCAGCAAAATATACAAATTAAAATCTACACCGCACAAGTTACAGTGTGCGTGCGACACGAGATAACGCTCCGCACCAATCACGTGCTCGCGCGTTGGCCACGCTTCACAAACAGAGCACGTTGTGCGAGCTATCAAAATGTTCTGCCGGATACAATTTCAATATTTTACCTTATTTTTACGTTATTTATATGTAATATAATTTCAATATTTGCTACACATAGGTACATACTAACGGTTCATTATTCGATAAAAATAATAAACTACCTATATACATCTAGCCAACCAATACTTATTTATACCTAACAATGTATATACCTAATTACTATCTGTTTATATACCTAACTATATCTAAAAGCGCTAATCGCTGTGACTTATCGTTAACACTAGAATAGACAGCATCTGACCGTGATACCTACCAATTCACTTGTGACTATCAGAGGTCGGAGTAGGTAGATTGATTTGACGTCGTTGACGTCAAACATAGAGAATAATATGGATATGCCTCCAAATACCTGAACTTTATATTTATTGTGATATTTGTTCCAGAATTTTGAAATTAGCACAAATTTGAGTTTAAGATGAAAAACGTACTAACAATATCAATCTACGCTGCCAGTGTTAGCTAATGGTGAAAGAAATCAGTATTTTTATTAGACGTCAAAAGGAATACTTTAAAATTAGAAAATATTGAAAAAATTCTGATTATTTATTTAAATTGTATTAACGTTGAAAGCCAAAATATGGAAATTGTATCCGATGAGGATTGAAAATAATATATTTATCTTTTTGTTTATTTAAAATTAATTGTTCATTAAATTTAATCAATCATTCATATAGTAAACGATTTTGTTAGCCTGCATGCTTTTTATTTTATTTTATTCCATAATTCCAATCCCGGAACTTTTACCGGTACTTTTCGCACATTGTGGATAAAATGACATTATTTAAAGTATTTAAAGTATTTAAAATCAATCTACCTACTCCAACCTCTGGTGATTACGAATGATTTTCGGTGAGAAGGTGGCAGTGGAAAGAGGTCCCTTATGGTTAGTAACCTTAATTGCTAGATTTTCAAGTATAACACAAAGCATTTGCATTTAATGAGAATTGGGAATTACAATAAAAATGTTGTAAAGAAAATATATGTATTGGGTCCCCAACACCTGTCTCTTTTGTCGGGGGTTATAAGTAGTTGTTAGTTGAGTCGGAGGCTTTAATAAATTAATTAAGGTAAGTATAATTATGTTCTAAATTGAATTAATCTCAAGCATACGATGCTTCATAATTGGGTTATCTACATAATTAATACGATGATATCCCGTGAGATCTTAAGTCAGCTCTATCAAGGTGTGAGTACAGTTTAATGAAAGTTATCCTACGTGTTACAGTAATGTAATGTACATAAATTATTGTTAATGATCCGAATCATTAAGTGCGTATAAATGAACTAGCTATCGCCTCGCAATGGTAATAAAATAGGTGCATATATTCATCAAATGATGTTTTCATTTAACATCTAGTTATCTAGAGACCCATTTTTTATAGATGTTCTTATTTAATTCTAAACATATTGTGCAACATACTGTGAGTGTGACATATTGTAGAGCAGTGGTGGCGCAGCGGTACTGGCCTTGCCTTAGAAATGTAT
Source organism: Meganola albula (assembly GCA_936450015.1). Taxonomy (NCBI): domain Eukaryota; kingdom Metazoa; phylum Arthropoda; class Insecta; order Lepidoptera; family Nolidae; genus Meganola; species Meganola albula. The sequence continues at coordinate 79,813 of OW388155.1, read as the reverse complement.
GTAATGTACGTGTTCGATTCCCAGTCAGTAGACACAAAGATGTGTGGACACACTCATCTTTGTGTGAATTGTTTTATCGCCGCTCCTCAATATCGGTGAAGGAAAACATCGTGAGGAAATCGGCATGTCAAATAACTAATCATTCGAGTACACGTGATATCCCCTAAACCGCAATTGGCCAGCTTTTGTGGATTAGACCTTAAATCTCTCAACTCGTAAGATAGTTGAGAGAAGACCCAGAGTGATATTGTGGAAAGCTAAATGTGTCTTTAGAATCAGAAAAATTATATATAATAATCTAATTTATAAAATTCTCGTGTCACAGTTTTCGTTGCCATACTCCTCCGAAACGGCTTGACCGATACTTATGAAATTTTTTTGCATATTCAGTAGGTCTGAGAATCGGCTACTATCTTTTTTTCATACCCCTAAGTGATTTTTTTTTAATAAATACGCGGTACGAAGTTCCCTGGGGCAGCTAGTAATAAATATTTTTTCAATTTAATTCAGCAAAATATTTAATCAAAACTTAAATACTGTCGTTAATGTTTATGAAAAGCGACTATTTCAAAGGGATTGCTTCAAATTGTCTCAAATTGCATTTGCGCTTGAACCGTTACAGATTTAACGATGCCTACTAAGTGAAGGTCGAGATGTGAGCCAGGGGTCAGGGTAGAGAGGGGAAGGGACCTGTGACCTGCAGCCTCGGACCTTTGTTACAATAAGTAGCCCACACTCACATACACAAACTAACGCCTTTTAACTGGATAATAAAGCTATTAACTTTTATCTTTGTTTTTATTACCCCCATTAACCTTATTTAAACGTGTAATAGAACTCAATATGTACTACTTATAAAAGCCTAATAATTAAGGTGATGAGCACACGAACAGTCAACATTATTCATAGTCAGTGGAGTAACACAACGTGGCAAAGAAATGTATTCATTAGCAAATTCATTAGCAGCGTATTGAATGTAACAGGTTCGATTACTGACAACGTTGATTGATTGACTGCCGCACGCACACATGTATACAACGTACGTTTCGTTCGTGTATTTATTTGGGTTATGTTATAAATCATTGTGTATGATCTCAAATATCTTTTCTTTTATTTTCGTTGTAACGTTTGCGTGGCATATTTAATAACTGATTAAACGAACGAATCGAAATAGGTTGTATGTACTATTTGTACCTACTTGTCTTTCTCATACTTCACAAAATTAATTTTGACCGACTGCCTAGTAAAATAGTAATATTAAATTTATATCGGTCATAATGCTACTCATCGGTAGAATTGTAGCAGCAGTGCATCGCTGTACCAAGATGCGTGTTGTTTTGTAACAGATGCGTAGCGTCGTAAAAAGAGGTTTAAAGTTTTGTAGCATCGCGCCGCAGCCGCGTAGCGTCGTAGCAATATGTCTATAGTGTCGGAGTAGCAGCGTAGCGTCATAGCAAGATGTTTGTAGATTTGTAGCAGCTGCGTAGCGTCGTAGCGAGATGTTTGTAGTTTCGTAGTAGCCACGTAGCGTCGTAGCAAGATGTCTGTTGGTTCGTAGCAGCCGCGTAGCATAGTAGCAAGACTGCCTGTACATAAGCATAAAGCAGGATTATTTTTATTTTGTAGTAGCACTATCCCTAGTTCTACAATACAAATTATCGAGGCAAAGTACCGTAACAATCAAGAAATTTATTTTATTATGAAACCCAAACAAAAACAGACCACGATTAACAATTATGGGAAATGTCACTGTATAAGTAAAATAACAACAATTACTTCCGTGCTCATTTGGAACAGAGATTATTTTCACAAGACAACTGCATTCACAAAATGTTTTGTATTTTCCGCCTTTTTACTGTTATTTGAGGTTATTTGGTAACACAACATCACAATACGAACGAGAGAGACGATTTGGCTCACTACGGTTTGTTTTGAATGTAAACAAACTTGGTTTAAGACATTTATAGTTTAATACTTTGAATATTGCTACAGTTGAGAAAGCAAATTAACATTACTTTCATTTTTATGAAAACGACATGTAGTTTGACTAAAATTTAGATAAAAATAAAACATTACATTCGATATCAAAATTTTTACCATTTAAATTACACGTTTGTTACTCTTATATGTATTTTTGTTTGACTATGCATTTACTCTCTATTACTATCCATAAATAAGTATTTGTCTATTACATTTAAAATACTACTAATTACTTATTGTTAGACTCGGCTCTGTGACGTAGCACGTCTCTTAGTTACACACACTATTGTGATTGAATCCCCCACTTCACTTCATCACCTCATTCCCCTGCGTACCCTTCAGGTAAATACTCTCGCATCAATTACTTAAATGTTTAAATTATCTGTATTGAAACATGAACTACTGGGTAAATAAAGGTATTTTGCAACAACAAAAAGTTTGATTTATGTACTACATAAAAGTGATGACTGTTTGTCGTCTGTTACATATCTCAGATGCAATAAACACATGAATTGAACTGTCTTCAGTAAGATCAATGAACTGTCTGTCCGAGTACTACATCGTATCTACATGGATTTTTATAGAAATTGACAAAGCATTTATCTTGTTATTGCAGTAGAATGTCTGACCGTTACTGAAAAGCGAAAATTCGTTATTTTTAGAGACTAAACTGTAATGTATGTAGGTACCTAGGTACGTTGGTGTCACCTTCTCATAATTATTGTAGTTAAGAAGGTAGCTGTAACTACTTTTGTGTCTGTGTGTGCGCTGTCTTTCCCTCAGTTGGAATATACGTGTAATGACAATAGCATCGTTTTATTGTACTGCGATATCCCGGCATTCCTGTGCTTCCGAATACTTCAGTGGTGACGAGGATGGGATAGAGTGGGACTGACACGGTTAATAGTGATGGGGAAGACAACCTAGGAAATGAGGCTCGGAATATAGGAAGTCCCAGGCAACCTTCTATCCCACCGGAGAGTCATTCCTGACGTTTACGTAAGCCAGTTGTCCGTTTTCAGATAGGATTGACAGGCCGGTGGCGTGGTCGGTAAGATACTTGCTTTTCACGCCGCAGGTTGTGGGTTCGATTCCCACCCGAGACAAACATTAATGATGAACATTTGTGTTTGTGTCGAGTCTGGGTGTAAATATCTATTATAAGTATATATTTACAAAAGAAAAGTATTATATGTATATACCAGTTATCTGGTTTCCATAACACAAGCTCTGCTTAGCTTGGGACCAGATGACCGTGTGTGTTAATGTCCCAGAATATTTATTAATTTATTTATTTAATGTTATGTATGTGTCGTCATTAAATTATATTTACTTTAAATAACTCCTCTGTGACTCCTGTTAGCTATAAATGACAGCGGCGCACGTGATGAAGGTCCCGAGGTTTAAAATTATCATTTCCATGTTATGGGTGACTTTAAAAACCAAATATCACGTCTACTAGCTCTATGACGGGATAGATAAGAAGAAGGTTTGTGTCGAAGCTAAGACGAACGTAATAATTATCTGAAGAGCGACCAACAAGTGTGCAATTATCTCGTGCCACTCATTAGCGGATCTCTGTGCTCAGATAATGGAGCGCTCGTGTGCGGTGTCACTGAGTGTGCGGTTACGTATTATAACGCTCTGCACTTTTGTGTCACCACACACCTCACACACCAGCATACGTTACAGACACACACAGTATTCATTTATTTTATCTCTTAAGTTAGTGTTAAGTTTAGACTGAGACAATCGCCAGGGTTTTCTACGCAGTTAAGCAAAGATGGAATTTTAGCTTCAATACACATTGGTGGCGAGACTGTATTAGACAAGAGTGATCTTTCCAATTCAGTTTCATATAGTTGGTTTAAGTATTAGTATTACCATACAAAGTGGCAATGCTGCCAACCTCCAGGGCAACTACCCTAAAGGCCTCGATTTAGACAAATTCTATGACGGTTTAAGTTAGAATTTACACAACACATCGTCACGCCCGTATTACTCGAAGGTATAGGCAGAGTTGAATATCAACCAGTTTTTGACGGCGATCTTTAAATTCCATACTTAATAGCGAGTGAGGCTATTGTCGTTCGTATTGCACAATCGCAATCTTCAAGTTGTAACAATGATTCTGTAAGTATATTTGAAAAGTTTTTTTACTCAACCTGGAAATCGAACTCAAGACCTTACAGATAATAAGTGAGCTCTCTTACCACTGGACAACAGAGACAGCTCCGACTACCTATTTAAACAAAAAAGTTTCATAAATACAGAACATTTAATAAAGGAGATTTCATTTTAGACAGAGTATACTGGATACCAAACGGGTTTGTTAAAACAATTTCTAAACTAACTGTGTGTGACTGACACTTAATTTCTGTTTCTGCATTTCAATATGAAATTTCCAAACGGGATCCTGTATTAGAGCATACAGTCTAGTTAAGTCTTGTTTACAAATGAACTATTATCCTAACTACTTAACAGATACCACCTGTATAAATTAACATAGTAACTAAACTAATAAAATAGTTTGAGCTATATTAGCTCTTTACAATAAAAATAAGGGAAAATAATGATATTACTTAATGATTTTTATTTTTTTTTAAATCTCATTTATTTAATGGGACTTTGTTCTCATAGAACATGTCAATCCCGTAAGGATTGTAAGGATACATACAATTGCACAAATCTAAGAAGTACCTTTTGACGTTTCACTGTTTTCTATTAAATTAGCTTTATAGAGTCGTAATTCACACTATTTTATTAGCTTTCCTGTAAAATAATTGAATTATGAAGCTATTTTTATTTTAACATAACATAAACAATTTTCATAAAAAAAAAAATCTAAATGTACTACGTTTAGAACTGTCAAACGGTACTTCTTAGATTAATTGATGGACTGTAAGTTGTAACATTTATATTACTTGTCTGTATTTAAATAAAATTAAATCATTGTACAATTAATATAGCATTTTGGCCTGATATGCAGGAATAGTCAAAATGTAATGATTCTTAATTAATATTACAATCGGAACCGAGTGAAGTTAATGGAACGCACATGATGACTTACTGTAATAATTTGTTACTACAGAGCATCAGAGGAGGTATGAACAGAGTACAATATACATTTATCAATAACGGGAAGCAATGTACCGTGACGAAAACATCGCAATATTAATACTAGTTGGCAAGTACCCAGCCGCACATTTATCAACCGGATCCGGTTATAACTTACCCGACCAGAATAAATAAGTGACGGGTAGGTCAGAGTTGTGAGATCACTAACTCTGAACTACATATTATTTAATCATTTATTCTGCGTAATTGATTCCCAAATACTTACATTCTTCGTGTTTTGACCTACAACTATTGATCGTTTAGATATTTATGGACTGTATCTAACCCAAATCTGTAACCAACTTTGAGGACTATGCAGTCATGTTTTCGATATAAACTGTTTTGTACGTGCAACGTTTATTATTCTTCAATCAGAAAGTGATTTCAGCGGCGCCACCTTTTACATCTCATACATTTCTTTATTTTCATCAAACACCATGTTTTTCCGTTAACCTAAAAGCAATAAGATTTCCCTCGTTATGCACTTTGCTTTTATCAGTTGTATCTGTGACCGTCCTTGATCCTTAACAAAACAGTAAACAGAGTGACACGTCAGTGCTGAGTGTACACTTCGCTTGTTTGTTCACCTGTCTCCCGAAGATATTCCTCTGTGAATAAACACACTCAACTGCTTCTTTGTCGAATGTTGTGACACTTAATAACAGCCTCTCAAAACCTTCCCCAATAATTTAAATATTTTTGCACACAAAGCAACTTATCTGCAAAATATTCGCAAGTTGTTTAACGGGTATAAAAGTATAGAAAGTACGTTAAATAATTTGCTATCAACTGCATGAACGAACAACAAACTAGCTAAGCGAGCAGCGGCGCGCGGCGGAGCGCGGCGCGATGCCAACAAACTGTCACGAACGACCCGACTTTATAAAATATCTCTCTCCACCACACACACAATCAGATTAGTTGATAAACTTAAACCGTTGCTCGCTCCTTTACTATTTTTAAACTTACCTTGTTGTTGAAAGGTGGATGATGAACGATGAGCGATAAGTGAGCACGAAGTGCACGTTTGTTTGACATGGAAAACAACTCTATGTGGTAAGGAAAGGTGGGGGGGGGTTGTGATGAATTAGACATGAGCTTCAAATTACTTTGAGATTGAAGTTGCTCCTTCAGAGAGCGACGCGTGCTCCACTCGTCAATTATGATAAACCTCAACTTTTCACATTACCTTTTATCACAATACATAATTTATTAAGAACCACCATCCAACGTTGTCGATAGATGCCAAGTAAGGCTGATCAGCACCTTTTCGCGTTAATTTTCCATTATTTACCGATTTCTTTTGATTTTGTTGGTAAAGCTTGAAAACAACTTTCTTCGCAACAAACACATTTGCTCCAATGGATTAAACTAAAATAATTAGGAAATTCTGATGAAAAAGTAATTACCCAAAAGAATCATTAAGCGTGTTTGTTCAATTAGTTGAAACGTTTTAATTCTATCAGTTTGTCTTGTTGGTCTATTAGCGATCTTAATCACCGGGTGCTGACACACACGGCTCGTCCTCTCCACACACCGGGCCGAGGGGTGGTGCTCAGTAAAACATTTCCTCATCCAATTTGTTAGAGTACTCGTAACTAGTATCTACATATATTTTACGAAACAAAAACGTGGCAACCGCCGACACGCGAGCCATCTCTCGTATGTATATGTAAATTGACGTTTTGTGAGAAGTGTTTGTGATCAATTTCGACCGACTCATGCAAATTGATATTGGACACTACCGATGCCTAACTAAACACTCCGTTCTATATGTAACTCACTTATACGTGCTACTGGTTTCCTTATCGACAGCATCGACTCTTACAAACTTTAAAGGACGAAGATTTGAAAGAACTACATCTTACATAGATGAACAAGAACAATCAAAATTAAAGACAAGAACAATCGACGTGATGTACGGAAAACGTAGTCGTATTAATGACTTTTAAATGTTTTGATGAAATGAAACTTGTAATGCAATAACTATTTATGGATACAATTGAGTATTGCAATATGTTACTCAATATGTTACTTTATTTCCCTACTAGAAAGTAGGGAAATAAAGTAACATATTGAGGTACGCCTCTAAAAATGGTAAACTGTATACAGTCTTTTAGAACATCTGGGCATTGATGCATCTTTCAGAGTCAGAAAGTGTAAATAAAAAACTAGAGCTCTACAGCGCCACGCGTTAGGCAGCACTTGGTGCCGAATAATTATTTTTGAGAGGCATGTTCGGGAAGTGGGGAATGACCTCATTGCATTACAGCCAAAGAACGTAGGTATGTACATCATACGTGGCATAACTAATAGATAGATAGCTTTTGATCATTATATTCGCATTATTGTCAAATAGTCTGCAAATTGTCATTCACAATGGTTAGGGTCCATTAAGCGTCGCCGAAATTAATGGCAAGCTAACCGCCCAACAAATTAACATAAAATATCACCATTCAATGCTCATCACGAGGAGGGGAGGGGCTGTTTTATAGCTCTATCAATCATCTTTAACCCAAGCGTTGACACCAATTTGCATATCGAGAACTAATATTAGGTAAATCTGTATTTATTATATTTTAAACCAAGGGTGTGTTGTGCTACGCGCAAAATAGGGTTTCCTAAACAGCTAATACAATTTTTTTTACAAAATGTTTAAAGTAACTGGTTCTCTCACTTAATGTGCTATCAAGTATACAATAACTAAAACGGCCTATCTAGCATAACTAAATCTCTCGCTGGCTATGGCTTAAGGTCTAGGTTAGCCATCGACATTTGCATCAGCTAAATACCAAGTATATACCATTTATTCTGATAGTTGCACATAAATCTTCAAGTCGTCGTATTCAACGTTAAGCCCATAATTTTATGTGGCTCGTAAATCGTATCCGCCGGCACTAAATATTTACGAGGAGACGACAGCGCGACGAGACGCCCTTTGTGTTGCACCAAACTGCTGACAGACCCACTCCCTTCTTTTCATTCTAATGTGAATGACCAAAGAAATCCTCGCTCCGACTCGAGATGACAATGTGCTACATATGTATATGTATTTAAATTGCATTGTAGTAATAACTAGAACCGTTCGAATAAACGATTCTAGCTGATAATGAGGTTTTATAATCGATTAATATAAATAGAATAAACTATTACCGATGTGTATGTACGCCTTAAACTTCCGAACAATTATACTAAATTACATAAATAACTAATCCAAAACAAAATAAAGTAAAAAAAAATTAAAGTCTGAAAGTTCTCTTCGTAGTCTGGAAGTGACACCATCCCGTGGGTAGCTAGAGTAAACAGCTAGTAAGAAATAATAATCTGATTTTTAATGGACTTCGGTACCCTAACTTGTAATTAGTTAAAGATAGAAATCTGACTACTTATTAACTGATCAAAAAAATATGAAGAGAAAGTTCGTTGAATATTTCAATATGAAATAATATTAGCTGTCAACATTATGAGTCCTTTGAGTAATAGAGTGAAGCACCGAGCGCAGACACAAACGATCTGGCATTTATTAAAACTCTGAAAAGAAAACGAAAGTGACACAAGAAAATATCATTAAGTTTTTTAAGTAAGTATTTGTATTGTCTTTGTATTAGAACGTTAGATGTTATCCTAAGCAAATATTGTAATGTACAGCACTCTTTATTTCGATGACAGTTTAAATATTAATACTTTGATAAATCTTTGTAAAGAGACCTTGAATAAGTATATGCACATTAAATAATTCAAGTTAAGAACCAACTCAATCATTTTAGCTTTAACAGAAATTCGCAACAAATTCGGTCCATGTCACTACAGACATACAGAAACACATTAAAGTTATATAACATCGGTAGTTACAAAGTCGAGAGTTTAATACTTATAGAAACTCTCGACCAATACCGACAAATACTCTAATCGACCGTTAAAATTATATTATTTGTCAAGTTATGAAATGAAGGTACTTAACGTATATAATATCCGAGTCGAACAAAAGAGTATTGTTTAGTTGAAAAGATGTCTGATACTTGGACAAGGGACACCAGCTCAGCGCTGTGCGGGTTTTAATTAATTTTAACAAAGAATTTGTTCAGAATTTATGAAGAATAATACGCTTCTTTTATACAATCTTTATAAAATTAAAACGAAAGAACTGCAGTGTTTGATGTCGAACGTCTATCCACACGGAAAGTCGGTGTATTGTGTACATTGAAAGTTTGTAAACAACAGGACGGTAGGGACACAAATATGGAGTCAGTTCACAAGTACACACACCATTATCTGATGTTTGCACCTATCTCACTGCTCACTGCTCACTGCTCGGTGCCGGTGCACAAGTGCTTCACATTGCACCAACAGTGTGTGTATCTGACCTCACATACTAGATATTTGTTTTAGACTAACACAAAGATAACACAGAATCTGTCAACGAACCTGTAATCTAGAGTATTGAGAAAGGTTAGGATACATATGATGTCTATTAATAATATTAATGATCGCATAAATGCGTATTGACTTATATTTTATATCTCCTGATGTCATGCATGATAAAACAACAGAATAATATTCTGTCAAAAGAAATTAATTTTAAATTAATTGGATAAGTACAAACTTTCAGCAGCAGATTTAAGTAACACATACTTGAAGCAAAAAGCAAATTAATATTTGCGCTAGACGCTAAATAATAGGTTTTTATTAAAAGAGAAGTGTCGAATAGATATACCGATAAACCATTGAGAAACATAATTCAATAAGATAGAGGGATAAAAAATAAAGAGAAGTTTGTGGTATTTGCATCAAGCAAATAGACTGCACAAAGGAAGTTATCACATTCAATACAATAAATACAAATACAGGCTCGGCAGATTGGTACAGGTGAAGACAAAGCTTGTAGAGATGCACACATGCACACAGCATACCAACTGTATCATTTTACTAAAGTCAATAACTAAAACTGTTTGTTTAAACTGTGCTGAAGTTAAAATTAACAATTCTAACTATGAATTGTTAGTTAATAAGTTTGAATCAGCTGTTTAACATTAGGCGGGAGTTGTGCGGTGCGGCAGCCACCACTACCGGCCGGATACAAAAGGGACACTACTTTAACTATGAAGTAATTAAAACTTTCACCGGCTGACTGAGTGCTGAACACCGTACACCGCAAGTCGCATGTCGTAAGTTGCAAGTTCCATCCAACACGTATAAGATCGCAAATCGCACGCCGCCGCGGCGCCGCAGCGCAGTAGCGCTTGCAACCGATGTTGGTGACGTTTCCAAAATAATAGGAAGGGATGAAAACAAGGAAAGTTTATTAATAAAGCTCCCAATAAAACAGTTCTGTCCCGTCTCAGCGCATAAAAAGTTTGTGAATAAATTCTATAAAGTTAATACAGCTCGTTGGTCGAGTCCCGCGGGCCCCCGGACCGGTACTCATTGTAATCATTTAATTGTGAAAAGTATTAAAACGTTACTCGGGTTAACGATTAAACGTTTAACCTTTATTATAACTACAGTTGCGACGACAACGACTGTTTTCTAAACATAAACTGTAAACTAAGCAAGAACAATATACCTTCTAAAACAATATAAAGAAGGTAGTAAATACAATTCGTTCATAATATTACATATTATAATAAATCACAATTTACTTCGTGAGGTACAGTGCACCAACGCGGCCAGCGTAGCGAGTGTGTGTGTGTGTGTATACTTTATTCTGATTCCACTGTAACATTGAAAGAGTTGTGAGATGTTAGAATTACGAACAACGCATGGGTCTATTCACGGCAAGTTGCGTGTCGCGGACAGATTAGGTGGCGACAAGCTGTCACGCAGGGGCCGGGACACGGGACAAGAGCCAGAGGACGGGGGCGATACACGTACAACTATCCGCAATTTTCCAGATAATTCCCATTTCCCACACTGAAGCAATGTTCCACAGTTTAACCAAAACTTGTTTGTACAAACTTCTGTAAGCGGCTGAGCGCGTTCTCGTTGTCACAAGAATAAACGATCAGTAAAACTTTTTACTGCTCAATAACTAGTTAAATGATATTATGTTAACTCATTACACTTTTAAGTAGTTATTAGGTAGGTATATTGAAGTTTAATGTCACGTCCCTCACGTAGACGAGCTGTAATTTGATGAACTGTTGAATAAAAAGATGAGCTCACATAACACACGTCTTATGTTAGAAACGCAATATGTAACACACCTTGTGTATGTAAAACCTCACGCTTATAGAGGGTGATTAAATAAATGTATCGTACGTAAAGTGAAAAAGCTGAGATTAAACAGACACGATGCCAAACCACAGACACAAGGTTTACAAAATCAGTAATTTGACTTAGACGTGTCCTTGAATTCAATGCTAAGGTTACTACTATCGGGTTAAAATAACATTTATACAAATTTTTCTATACGAGTAAAAAGCACACTCACCACGCAGTAAATCTTATCGCTGCGGAGCGCGAGACTCGCTCGGTACCGTAGTGAGGGAGGATAGTTCGTTTACCACGTAACTCAATTTGGGCGTTTAGTTAAAGTCGAATTACTGCTTTAGCATAAATGTCTACTGTAGCCGAGATTTTATCTCAGTCTAGTCTGATGGTAGGCGTAGGTCACATTGTAGAGATAAAATTAATTGATTGAGATGTACAACAATGCGATGACTTTGTGAAACAACATTATCCATTAGCGTTCATTAAGTACAGACACACGCTGAATGGCGTTCTGTTCAACTCAATAATAACGACAATTTCCAACAATAAACAACACGACATATCAATTAGCTTGTTAGGTTTTAGCCTACAGCAACGATATCATAGATTTAATTGTTGCTTCGACAAAATAACCGCCCGATCAATCTTTATAGAGCTAGTTAGTTGTACTGATAGCGCTGAGTCAAGAAGGTGTTCCTCCTACATTACTGAAGTCCTCGAACTTTTGGTACAAGTTAACTAACCTTATAATCGTAACTATTTGTTAGTTAATGAGTTACAAAAAGCTCTTAGACTGACGCCGCTAACACCGCACCGCCTCGCTCGACACTCATCAAAATGTTCAGGTATTATTATCATTAGGATTTTTAGGTAGGTACTGTGGGTGACCTGGAATCGGTGATAATATTGAAAACGGAATCTCTTACAGGTCAATATAGTCAATATTATTAATCATCTTAAAAAATATAGCACCTACAACCGTATCATACGAAGGTGTAGGCAGAGGTGATTACCACCTGCATTTCGCCGGTTTAGTATAAGTCCTTATCATCGTCCATCAGGCACGAGTTCCAACTATTTTTCTACGTAAGCAACTTCTCTTAGCTCAAGTTGGAATTCGCACCCAGGAGTTCGCGGTCACTAAACGAACACACTTACCTACCACATGTTATGTAATATAAGACGGGACATTTGCGTACCTACGTACGTACATGTATACAATGCATGGAATATAGTGAGATTGCGGATGAAACGTTTCATAAAAATACAAAAGAACTTTCTTTTTGTGCACACGCGGCTGCTTCACACTCACACACACACACGGTGTGTGGGGCACATATTATTATTGTCTCTCGTAGGTTGTAAGCTTTGCGTAGGTTAGATACATATCTGTAAAATATACCAAGCATCAAATTATATCGAGCATACACGTAATACCATACCTATTCATAATGAAAACCGAGCTTAGTTCTCACCTCTAAGTATACATAATCTGTGCAATCCTTGATTAACCGCAACAATATTTAATTTGATTTGTTTTTTATTGATCTTGATTAAATTATAGGTACTTACTATAGTGTTTTAATTTACTCGTCTATATAATCATAACAAAAAATGGCCAATGAACTTTCGTTAACTTAGAAGATACCTACTTGGTAATTTACTTTCAATTAAGTATTAAATTTCATACAATTTTTCAATAAACTATGCCAACCTATTAGTAAAGGAAGAATCACATAGTAATGTCTTAGATTTACGCGAATATCATACATTGAAATAAAACTACTTTTTAACGGATTTTATCGCGGTTTATTTTAGATTTTAGATCCGGACGTTTCAAAGTCTTTTCAGACTTCATTTTCACGGGTGGACTGATGTATTTGACGTCCAAAAATATTATTCATCAGTAATAATTGTGATTAATATTTTTGGACGTCAAATACCTCAGTCTGAATTAAGTTATTCGTCTGAATTAAGTTACCTTTTCTCTAAAATTTTATAATTAAAAAAAAAACAATTTTGTAGGTTCTCATTTAATAGGCATATCGTAGGTATCACAGTAACGTTTGACGGCAGTCAATGCAGGATAAATTCACCATTCGTCCGTGGGAGTGTACCTTCAGTACCACACACGTGGTCCGTGGTCCGAGGAAATCAGGTAACAATAAACTGGTGGTGGGCTTTGATCTCGTACGTAGTTAATTGTCACTCACCAGACATAACCAACAAGCCTCGCTGTATTCGATATTTTGGTAAAACTGTTTGCGAAAGTTGTAAAGGCGAAAGGTTTCAAAGTGATAAAACCATAAAAACATTATGACCGTGATATATGGTTTTTGACATGGTCGATCATATAAAGCCTTATTCCACCTCTACCGGTAGGCTGGACCATAGACCACATTATCTTTTAACATCAAGCAGATTGTGAACAAGAAGTTTATGATTAATCACTACACTGTTGTGATTCTGTAGAACTATCTGATGTGACGTTAACTAAGTAGATGAAAGCGCGGCGCGGCGACGTGACGCGGCGCGGCTATAGCGCCGCGCGGCACTCCGCGCGCGACGCTGCACCGTTACGCGCGCCGCACCGCGCCGCGTGATGCACGACAACTATTTGTAAATACGCGGAGAGTTACCGAGTTGTCGCGCGATTATATTTTAAACTACCCATAAATATACCTACACATTATATCTCGTTTAACTGAAACGTAACTAAAAATAAACTACTTTTGACTATGCAATGGCCAAAGTTTCCTGTGGTAAGCATAAAATGAAACCCAAGATGTGTTGGAGTGAGGTGTACCGGTCGATGGTGACAATGGTCTGCCTGTGCTAGTGGCACTCGGTGATGATGAGCGTGCGCCAGTGGTGGTGGTAGTGGCGGAGAGGCGCGAGCATGTCGCGGGGCGCGCTGCTCGTGCTGCTCGCGGCCGCAGTGCGCGCGCTAGCGCTCGCCTGCCTCGCACACGACCACGTCTCTCGACACCCGACCCTAGGCTCTGACAACGTATCCTTCGTCTGGCATGATTTCGTGAAATCCTTCGAATCTACTGACGCCCATGCTCCGAGGTTTAAAAGAGATCCACATACACTATTAGGCCCCTTTGATATATCGAAAATGTTCAAAAAGAAGAAGTATAAAAGCAAAGAACAAGAAGACCCGAAGCCGAGCGCTTCGTCGCTTCGCGGTGCTGACGGGTGGCACCAAGCTGAGCGGCCAAATCGACTCGCCGCCGAACCCTACACTGCGTCGGCTTTCGTCGCGCCCACCACTGTCGGCGCCGTCACCCTCACGGCACACTACAAACCTGGTCGTTTCACAGTCCCCGCGCGACTCCTGCCTACCGAAAGCGACAGCCTAACTTCCACTACAACATCACTACATATTCCGCAACCCAAAGCTAAAACAAAGGCATCACGTAAATCTAAAAGCATAGGCACAGTGACCGCGATCCCAGTCAGTGCCCTTAATGACATCGGCTTGACGAGCCGGAGTACCGGCGGAGTGCGGCGCGAGGCGCGGCTCGCCACCAAGAAAAAAGCGGACAACGAAACTTTGTGGCCCGTGAAGCATGCCGCCGTCGTCGACGGTGACATCGTCCTCGGCGGACTTATGATGGTAACTGACCCCTTTCGTAAGTTTCGGAGTTTTCTGCCCTTGCTTATTAAAGAGTCATATCGTCGGGGTCCGTGGAAGTCTTAAAGTTTATGAAGTAGCTGTGTAATGTGTGTGTGTGTGCGTGTTGTTTTAGGTGCACAGCAGGTCGGAGGGCGCGACGTGCGGGCCGGTGATGGCGCAAGGCGGCGTGCAGGCGCTCGAAGCGATGCTGTTCGCGTTGGATGCCGCACGCAAACTCGCGCCGCCCGGCGTGCGCCTCGGAGCGCATGTCCTCGATGACTGTGACAATGACACCTACGGCCTTGAGATGGCACTTGACTTTATCAAAGGTAATCCATAGATTGCAGGACCATATCCGGCCTGTAAGTACCTCTTACGGTCTAGTTCTACCGTACTCTTTAATGTTGAATGTTAGTTGATGTGTGATTGATACGCATTAGTCACCAAAAAAGTTTGTTGTTCACTTTAACTACAAATATCCGGATGACCGAGCTTTGCTGGGTAATTTTTTTTAAATGACATTTTCTAAAAATAATTCCTAGCTAGATCGATTTATCGATTAAAAACATCAAAGTTTACGTAAACCTTGCAGCCTTGTTTTGTAGCTTACCTTTTGTACAAAAGGTGAGCTACAAAACAAGGCTGCACGTTATACTCGTACATTAGCAACTAGGACAGTGCAGTGGCATATACCTAATCCCCAAGTTGTATACTCGTAGGCTCGATCAGCAACATCGACGATGCGGAATACGCGTGCAACGCGTCTGCGGTGCGCAAGGTGATCTCGGGCGTGGTGGGCGCCGCGTCCAGCGTCACTTCCGTGCAGGTCGCCAACCTGCTGCGCCTCTTCAAAATTCCACAGGTATGTACACAGGTCGCGCAACTCGTCTTACACGCTCACATCGCCATAACTCGTTTTACCATCTTCTGCTTATTCCTAACAAGACTGTTCCTCATACCGAAGGTTTCCTTCTTTTCGACCTCACCGGAGCTGTCCAACAAGGCGCGCTTTGAGTACTTCACACGCACTATACCGTCGGATCTGCACCAGGTACGCGCCATGGTTGAAATAGTCAAGAAACTTGGCTGGCGCTACGTCTCTATCATTTACGAGGAGTCCAACTACGGTATCAAAGTAAGAAATCTTGTTTGCTCAAAACTAAAACTTTGTTACAATTAACCTTCTAACCTTATTTGTGATCTACACCTTCACTCCAGGCCTTCGAAGAACTAGAGACGTTGTTAGCTCGAAATGAGATCTGCATCGCCGTCAAAGAACGGCTGGTGAAGGATTCCGGCGAGGCGGACGAGAGTGCATACGACGCGATTGTGACACGTCTGCTGAGCCGTCCGCGTGCACGAGGTGAGTACTCGGCAAGCTTGTTGCTCTATACCGTCGGCCATCTTACAATAGTATGTATCTTGCTCAGGTGTGATCGTGTTTGGGTCGGACCAAGAAGTGGCAGGCGTGATGGCGGCCGTGGTACGGCTGCGTGCCGACCACGCCTTTGGTTGGGTTGGCTCGGACGGGTGGAGCGCGAGAGCACTTGTCTCCGACGGTAACGAGCGTGCCGTGGAGGGCACCATCAGCGTACAGCCGCAGGCCAATTCCGTGCTAGGCTTCCGTGAATACTTCCTCAACCTTACCGTTGAGAATAACCGCAGGAACCCCTGGTTTGTGGGTAACTAATCTCGTCTGTCAGTGATTTTCACATGCTTACTTTCATTTTCTCCGAGGAATAAACAAGACGCTTAAATTGTTTCAGAGTTCTGGGAAGACCACTTCAAATGTCGGTATCCAGGTAGCGCGCGTACACCATACAACGTTCAGTACTCACGCGCTTGCACCGGTAACGAGCAGCTTTCCGCCGACAAAATCGAGTTCGAGGCGCAGCTGCAGTTTGTCACCGATGCCGTACTCGCTTTTGTGTACGCTATCAGGTAAACGACCCCTATCCTGCCATTTTGCTTTGCTGCGATCTGTCCGTGTTGCTTTCTGACCTTAACTTATTTCTTTTGTTGCAGAGACATGCATAAGGACCTGTGCGACGGGAAGCCAGGCCTATGTGAAGCTATGCGACCGGCTAGCGGTCCCACCCTTTTACGCTACCTACGACAAGTGCGCTTCATAGGTCATTTCTCTTTTTGTGACAACGATTGTTATTTACCGCACTGAACCTCTTTAAATCAACCAATTATATTTGCTTGTAGGACTCAGTGGAGACGAATTTCATTTTGATGGCAACGGCGACGGCCCCGCACGGTACAACATCCTACATTTCAAACAAGTATCGCGCGGCGTGTACCGGTGGCTAACAGTAGGGCGATACCTCGACGGCGAGCTCAAGCTCAACATGGACCGTAAGTGTAAAGTACCGGTCAGTTTGTGCCAGTGCAAGTCTCACGTGTAATAGTATAACATTCATGTCCTCAGAAATACAATTCAAGATAGACGAGCCTCACCCGCCCGAATCGGTGTGCAGCGCCGAGTGCGAGCTGGGCCAGGCCAAGCAGTACGTCGAGGGGGAGAGCTGCTGCTGGCACTGCTTCAACTGCACGCAGTACGAGGCAAGCATCGAGTATAGCAGGAAGAAGGGTCGCTTGTCACTTTGTGACAAGCGACCACGACAAGTGTGTACCTGTGTAGGTGCGGTCGGCCGAGCGCGAGACGGTGTGCGTAGAGTGTCCGCTGGGCACTCTACCGGGCGCCACCCGGACACATTGTGCTCCCGTCCCTGAGCTCTACCTGCGCGCTGACTCGCCCGCCGCTATCGGCGCTATGGCCTTCTCCGCGCTCGGTGTGCTGCTCACCGCGTGAGTGTTTCTGCCGCGCGCGTAGTGTTACGCGTACACGAGGCATTCAGCAATGTGTGTGTACGTGTGTCCACAGGTGCGTGGTGGGCGTGTGGGCGGCGCGCGGCGACACGCCGGTGGTGCGCGCGTCGGGGCGCGAGCTGTCGCTGCTCCTGCTGGCCGGCATCATGATGTGTTACCTCGTCACCTTCGCCCTCGTGCTACGCCCGAGCGACTTACGTTGCGCGCTCCAACGGTAGTCGACACTCCTATCTCTCTTCCACAGTCACAATCACAACTGAGATCTAAACTGTCGTTTCTCTTTAGCTTCGGTACTGGATTTTGCTTCACCGTCGTTTACGCTGCTCTCCTGACGAAGACCAATAGGATAGCGCGAATATTTGCCGCCAGCAAACAGTCTGCGCGACGACCATCCCTGATATCGCCCAAGTCCCAACTGTTCATCTGTTCGGTCCTCGTATCCATCCAGGTAGAGTCATGTTTAGGCATCGCAATGCTTTTAATTTTAAACCCCTACTTATCGATATGGTGGTACAGGTGGTGATAGTAGTGGTGTGGCAAGTCATATCTCCAGCACGTGCCATCCACCACTACCCGACGCGCGAAGACAACATGCTCGTGTGCGACTCCTACGTGGACGCGTCGTACACCATCGCGTTCTTCTACCCCGTCGTGCTGATCGTCGTGTGCACCGTGTACGCCGTGCTCACGAGGAAGATCCCGGAGGCGTACAACGAGAGCAAACACATCGGTAACGTATCGCCTCAATGCTACCCCCCTCAGAGTTCACCTCGAGTCCTTTCTGATCGTAACTCTACGTCGCAGGTTTTACGATGTACACGACGTGCGTGATCTGGCTCGCGTTCGTCCCCTTATACTTCGGCACGGCGAGCCACGTACCGCTACGCGTCACCAGCATGGCCGTCACTATCTCGCTCAGCGCGAGCGTCACTCTAGTCTGTCTCTTCTCGCCTAAGGTGAGTTCTTCGACTGGACGTGCGCCTCTTCAGTCGCGCGACCTATTGACCGACGGTGTCGATTGCAGCTGTACATAATAGTGGTGCGTCCGGAGCGCAACGTGCGCGCGAGCCTGATGCCGGCGCGGTGGCGCGGCGCGGGGGGCGCGGCGGGCGCGGCGGGGGGCGCCGTGTGCGCCGCGCTGGTGGGCGCCGCGCCGCTGCCGCGCGCGCCCGACGCCACGCCCTCCACCGACCTGTCCGCGCTGCACGACGCCGGTACGTCGCCGCCCCGGGCTCGCCGCCTCCGCGTCTCGCGTACCGTGTACTCGACCGTACGGTTCCTCTTTTTGCAGATAAACCGAATTCGACGGACCGGCAGGTGCAGACGGACGACACGATAGGGTTCCCGAATCTGAGAAACGGACGAGATCGTTCCGCATCCAGGACGATAGACGAGAACGGAGTGCGCCTGGACGCCATGCGGCTAGTGGAGCTGCAGGCGCAGGCGGGGCTGCCGGCGTTCCTGCCGCACGCGCCCGCGCCGCTGGAGCCGCCCGCGCCGCTCGCGCTGGCGGTGGCCATCGTGGGCGCCGAGATGCCGTTATAGCGCAGCGAGGCGCCGCGCGCGCGTCGCCGCCCCGTGCTCGTCTAGTGCCGACCGGCGACGTACCGCGCGCGTTCCGCCCTTTTGTTTTTACATTATCTTGAACGTTGAATGCGTTGTTGATCAAATGTATTTTTGTTTTCGAGTGGTCGTGCCAAAACGAAGTCGAGTTGCACGCCGGTAATGTAATTGAGTTCGGGAAATTATAGTAAATGTGTGAATCACTTCGGCTACCGGCGCGCAGCAAAATAAACCAATTTGTGATATTAGATACATAATTAAAGATGAATATTGCTTTTAATTAAATCAGTATTTGAACCTAAGTATTTGTACGGCGGCTGAGGCACCTTCGTCCGTGGGAGTGCACCTTCTATCTGAGTTCCCAGACGTGGTCCCCAGGTGTGCAAATCAGCTGACAATCAACTGGAAGAAGACTTTGGCCGTGGTTAGTGACCACCCGCCAAACAAAGCCGCACCGCCAAGCAACCTTGCCGTGACCGCACTCACTTACCTACTTGCTTCTTGAATCTGCATAAAACTAACTACTTTTTATTAATAGTAATATGTTTCACTTACCTGCGTCTTTGCAAATATTAAAAGTGCCTACTTTAGATCTTTAATTTAACGAGAAGCAAAACACCGTTGACTTGACATTCTGCTCAATGGTCACTCCCACGAGTAGCCAAGGGGGAGCTTCTTGTGGAGTGTTTATTGAGCAGATAAGATTTGGAAATACGCTTCAGAAAGCAGATAAGTAGTATTTATATAGGCAGGCTAAAATCTCAAGAAATGTAATCACTGCTATGCACGAATATAAGCGGAAAACACTAAAAACAAGCTCACTAATTAATAATAGTGGAGTAGTAGTACCCTTCGGCTTGAAATACGCCTCCTGGAACGACTTCCGACAGAAATACGTGTATCTTCTTCACGTAGCTGTAGCCAACTAGTAGGGACAAATATAGATTGCACCCGACGTAGGTCGGCCTATATTGCACGAGGTGTAATGTAAGCGCCGCCGATCTCATGAATAAGGGCTCCCACACATAAACACGATACGACGTCGCGTCGTACAACGATGCGGCGTCGTTTCACGATACGATGCCGCGTCGTGGAAATACCCTTAAAGCCAGCTGCATATGTAGTCACCACGCGGCGATGGCACGTTATCGTTGCAGCAACAATGGACCTGTAACGCACTGTTTCCCAGCAGGTCCTGTCACGGTCTCCACTTCTTGTTCGTGATGGTAACAAGAAGAATAAAACTAGGTGAATGTTGGAACTAGGTATAAGATCGTCTAGATTCATGTACTACTAGCTATCCTGACATTTTAGTATGGTAGGGTTGGTGGTTACGTAGCTAGTTTGTGTGTGGGTTGAAGCCCGGTAGAATGTATGAGTGAATGTATGTAGGTAATGTACCGATGAATATATAGAATTTTAATTTTATTTTACTTCTAAAGAAAACTTGCTGGATTTTTTAAAACTTGCAGTTAAAATATAAGTAGATGGTATTCATTGCCAAATTGAAGTAAGGTGGTTCTCTGTACTAAAATTCTTTTGGATCCACACTCTACGGAGGCACCACATTTGACAGCACCGTGTCTACTAAAGGGCGCGGGCCATTGACTGTTCTGTGGTCTGATACGGCTGAACAACAGGGCAGAGCAAAACACTTAAATGAAAAATTCGTAAAGCTACATTTAAAACAAAAATCATTACTAATTGACCTGTTATATTATTGACTTATGGTCTTATTCATAAAAAAATTATAAGGTAGGTATACACTAACTTCAAGAAAGATGGTCCCAGCAGGCAATAACCCGAGTATATCAAGAAAAAATTGGACATATTAGACAGTTATTGGTTTGAATATGAATCCAAATATGTATAGTAGATAATTACACCCAGACTCGAGACCAACAGACATGTTTATCACAAAAATGCGTCTCTGGTGGGAATTGAACTCACGACCAACGGCGTGAAAATCAAGTATCTTACCGACCACGCCAACGCTCCGGTACAATTATCTCACTCCTTGAGTTACCCATCTCCATTACGCGCCCCGCGAATAATAATTTTCGAACCTATAGTAGGTAAGTACTAACAACTGGAAGTGTTATATGTTCTGACTTAATTCAATGTGTTGTGCATTCGTTCATTGCAATTCACCGCCCTTTGAAATTATCGACCGGGGCTTATCCATAACAGCTTAAAGGCATAGGGATTTTTTATTCTGTAATAAGCTTGCGCTTGACCAAAACTTGCCTGTTGTTAAGTAATGATGCAGTCTACTATGAAACGTGCTTACCCTTTAAATATTATCTATAAAAAAAAAATTAAAAAAAATTGAAATTGAAATAAATTAATTTTTTTTAATTTTTTTTTTTAATGTTTTTAATTTTTTTTTAATAAAAAAAAATTTGGAGTGCACTCTTAAAACATCAAAAACTAACATTTTTTCACTTGAGACTCAAAAAAAATAGTCGGTTTTTTTTTGTCACCTTACGACAGTGATGACACAGTGCACCGCCTTGTTCCTCCAATCCCAGCTGTCAAAATGTCATGAACATACTTTAATTGGTTACTAAATAAATTTTAAGATATAGTTTCACTACTTTATTTAGTTAAACTTACATCGATATAGGTACACAGATTTGATTAGCTACATTTTATTTATAATTGTTTATAAGTAAATCAAAGGTTTTCACCATGTGTCAAACGCTCGACAACTATCCATTTAAGCGTTGAACAGTGCTTGAAAAAGGACTTCTATGTTATTAATATGATGTTTATAAACAATTATATAACTACAACATTAATAATTAATTAATTAACCTTACTTTATTAAACAGTATTTTAACAACAAATAGGTTTGATTAACACTACTTTTTAATAGCTGGTAAACTGCGATAATATGGCTCCTACTGAGTTAACTAATAAAAGACATCAATGAGAATAAAATAAAAACAGATTTCTTATAACTGTTTCTGTTTAGTTTCTCATACAAAAGTTCTTCTCGCTCACATTCTTTGGTCGTTATTGAAATCAAATGAATGAAATGAAAATTTTCTTTGTTTTGAAGAGAGACTGCATAAAATTGTCCAGTTTCTTTTCCTAGTCATGACGTAACACTCAGAAACACTGTAAATAAACTCAGTAGACATTACATCCAGTTGCGGCGTAAGGCGTGGGCGACGTGGGCCACCGCCAACGGCCTCGCGGTAGAAGGGGCCTCGCGCCTCAAAAAAATGTATGCATTACTTTAAAGCGAGAATAAAATAAAAAAGATATAAATTAATTTTGTTGTGAAATATGTTTTATTAGTCTGACAACATTTGCTTACGTTGCGTAACTGTCGCGGGTAAATCCTTGCCGCCGACCGACCGTTGCGGGGAATCCCCTGTTTTATTTGTTTACTTTCTTTACTAGGAAGCCAACCAATCAAATTACAATACCACACGCACGCAACGTAGTCGCTAGGTACATAACAATAGAAACGTATACCGTTTTTTTCTTACCGTGCCACACAGGTAAACAAAGCTTCAGTTTTCGTATCACTTTAGAATATTACGATTTTATCAATTTACCACACTATATATCGACTGTCTTAATCCATTGAGTAAACACTTTAACTATGAAATTAACTGAAAAATGTTTTAAATCAATCATTTAAATACGAATTATTGACAAAATTCTAAACACATTCCAAAATTCATGACCACAGGTTATGCAAGGACACAGGTCGCCACAGAACAGGCCCTCACGAAATCTGTCTTGCCCACATCAAATTTAGATCTTTCCCCGCCACTGGTTATATCTCTTTCAACATGTACTACTTATATCTATTACATTTATTTAGCTTATTACGTTAGAGCGATCTAATTAAATGCGTTTTTATCATTTTCATAGTCTGAAATTTTATAATAATAAAACATTAAGTTTGTTGTAGAGACGTATACATACATTGCTCCATAGAAGAGTTACTGATTTTGGGGACACGTGTATGATGTGCCACAAGATCATTCTTATTTCTAGGATAAAACTATGCATGACGCTTAATTTTTTAGGTTTGGTAATATTTTTATGCACTCAGAATACATTTTCAAA
Organism: Meganola albula; assembly: GCA_936450015.1. Lineage (NCBI taxonomy): Eukaryota > Metazoa > Arthropoda > Insecta > Lepidoptera > Nolidae > Meganola > Meganola albula. The sequence goes on along the minus strand of OW388155.1, from coordinate 56,397 downwards.
AGTACCTATATTGAGAAGCAACAGACAAAATATTAATGTCTTTGAATTTTTCTCTCAGGGAAACATGGCTTCCCAGTTTGTAAATAGTTGTAATAGCTCTCTTTTGTGAAATAAAGATAGTCTCAAAATATTATTATACTAATTCCTTATTAATTATAAACGCCTTTTAAGCTTATAATATCTAAAATAGGTTTAAGTATAATTATTTTGTCTTTGTCTGAGATCTTGACATTTATACAAGTAAGAAAGAGACTAAACCTCTTAACTAAAGAGGTTTTTAAATAAAAGAGTTATTTTATAGTTTGTTCTTATACTAAAATTAAGCCCTGTCTAACAAGTATTTGATCAAATCGGGCGCCTCGCACGTGTACACCGAGTCTTGTTTCACACAGCTCTTCACTTCCAACTTGCCGCGGCTATTCTGGTCTATAGCCATGAAATTTTTGGCTAGATCTAATTGTTTTGCAGTCGCAGGGGTCGGGAAGTCTGTCGACAAATAATAGTATTAAAATTCATAGCACTAATTCAAGATAGATACGGCACTTTTCTACGCCCTGTGTACCTTACAGAATCCAGGTGTAATAACTGTTGGTTGTGTTCCTGTGTGTGAGTAAGGTACCCAGTGCTGTCGACATCTTAAGGATGGGCAACCGTTTATCTACAGTGGTGACTATATGCTTGAATTCCGATTTCGTAATATAAAAACTATTATTCAGGTCTGCGGTCAGGTCGAATAACCGACACGAATGACAGTCTTTCAACTTGAAGTTGGCAGAAACACGAAAGGCTACCAAATACGTTTTAAAAAGTGAAGTGAATGACCTACGCAATGGCCGCGTTCACTCAGAACAGTATTGCAATCTGTCAGCCACGCATCGACTACTTGCATTGACCATTTTCACAACTTAACGCAACCAAAAAGCTTAGAAAAAAGGACCTAACTGGACAATTGAAAACTAAATCCAATGCGGCGATGCTGCTAGCCTTCTGGGTACGTTCGAAAATTATGATGCGGAACAATCTTTTGACGCAATAGTTTAGGTTTTATTATTTACATTATTACTAGCTGCAACAGCGAACTTCGTACCACCAGCGGACAAAATTGTGAATCTAAACCATCCTAGATCCCCTTGAACACACAAAAAATTTCATCAAAATCGGTCCAGTCGTTTGAGAGAAGTTCAGTGACATACACACTCACAGGAGAATTATATATATATAAAGAAGTGTTTAATGCCAAACACAATGGTCCTTCAAGCCTGAATTAATATTACAATAATCAACAATTTATTGATTTGTGGATTTAAAAATTTAATCGATGAGAAAAGAAAATCCGAGTACCAATAAACGCTTTACACGAGGATACAACCGACACCTAACTACTATAGTAAAGTTGCTATTCCAAGATAGTTTCATAGTAACTAGCAATGAGAGTAACGACTACAAGACTAGAGACATCTCGCTTTACCGAACTTTTAAATGTCGATACCATTCTTTACCTTACTCACACCCAAGAACATAAAAAACCGCCGCGAAAAACAATTTTCAGAAATTTGTTAGTTACTCACTTTTAATTTCAATATCTATAGTCATAGCTGGTACGGTACAAAACTCCGGTAACATCTTCCTGATGTCTGCGACCGGTGTCAGTATAGATGGACCGTAGTCAAAGAACAGGAGAAATGCAGATTTGCCTCCTGGACCGCCTATTTGTTCTACTACTACTGCACGGCGCCATTTGTTCACTGGAACACAATAAGACATTGTCACATATACACCCAGCGCCCTATAGTCACCGCGTAAATAAAGCAATGTATTTACTTGTGTTATGGTACCGTTAACTGATACCTATACTACACAAATACATTTTTTTTGTAAATACATACATATCACATAAAAATAAATTAGACCCAGACACAGAACAAACAATCATGAACATCGCACATTTGTCCCGGGTGGAAGTGAATCCACGCCCACCGGCTCCGATAGTAAAAAACTACACGACTCATTCACTTTAATTGGTCGAGAGACTTCATGTGTTTAATTTACGCCAATCCTGTCCCACTAAATTAACTCTCCCTCCCTGTATTGATTTTTCTGAACACTCCAGTGAGTTTACAAAGATGGATTCTAATCCATCTTCGAGATGATATGACAAATATAGAAAAACAAACATTCTTGGATCTGTGATATCTTTGTAAAACAAACATGACCGCTGCACTAGTATTTAGATTGTAACACCACGTAAAATATTATATTTGAAACTAATATTGAAGTAATATTATGCATAAAGAAAAAATCTGAACGACATATCAGTAAAAGTAAACAAACCAAATCCAGGAATTTGACATATTAACCCAACCAATTATTAAGTACTTTGGAATAAAGTGAAATTTAACGACTTTTCTAAATTATTCGTTTATGTATCATACTGCAATAAAATATTATTCTCTGTGACTTAAGTACCAGTACGTCTGAGCATACATCCCTAATTAGTCGCATTGAATGGTTCGTTCATTCCAAATGGATTAAAAGGGCGAAAGGGAAAATAAATTGTAAAAGCAGTGATTAGTACGTGGTCAATAAAATCGCTCCTAAAGAGTACTCAAATTAAATAACACGTATTAAGATTGATATCAAAATAATTACAAGTAGAGTAAGTAGTATACATACGACTTATTCGATACCATATTAGACCAAAATATTGTTATAGCCCAAAAGATTATTATGCTTTCATACGATAATTCTAAATACTATTCATGCTTAAATTAATATTATGCTTTTCTCATTATGCCTAAAAATATAATTATTAAAATGTTATGCGAAACATAATGCTACATGCATATCAAATACATATTTGAATCATTTAAAGTCTGTTGTTTTTAAAAATATTTCAATTAGAACAAACCGGGGTACTCACCATCAGGTTGCTTCGCAATACACAACTCCTCAGGCCTCGGCAAGTATGGCTCCTTGCCTATGTCACTGTTCACATACTCTTGTATCTGTGAACAAACATTTCGAGGATCAACACAGTACGCGTCCGTGATCTGTCCCAGGCCTAAGGGAACTGAACTGTACCTACTCGCTGGTGGGAAACTTCGACTGAGCCTACTGATACACTCGTGTTCCGACCCTAAGTTATAAAGAATTCACCTTTACATCTAAGTTGGTCTACCTCCTAAAAACCAACAAGGGTTTATCAATAAAAGGGTAATTTCTTGTACATTATTTCTTAGTATAACAGCAAATGTGAAGCATAAAAGGTTTTGCATCTTCTTCTCGTACATTACTTACATTATTTTGGGGGCTGACTCACTTTTATTCGTAAGAGTGCACATTCAATCTGAATCCCTACACGTGGTCCCCGGGTGATGAAAATCAGGTGACAGCTAATTGTTGGCTTGGGCCGTAGTGAGTGACCACCCACCAGATAAAGCTGCACGGCCTTGCCGTGTTCCGTTGCGGTGTGTGGTGACCATGCAAAAAGTGAGGCGAGGACTTGTTGCACCGAAAAGCACTTGTAATCACGAGTGAATCGTTATACTGGGTAGGCGCGTTCCATCATAGACCACATCATCAATACTTAACATCAGGGAAGTTGTGGACAAGCGCAAGCCTATTTAAGAATAAAAAAGACTACATACATCTACTGTTGTATTATAGTTCGAGAGGGACTTGCAGCGGAGGGGGGAGCGAGCATTCTATTACCTGCTGGCTGTACCCACTCCGCTCTTCTTGTTGCCTTGCCCTCGTTCGTTAGTGTTTAGTAGGTAGACCAAGATTCAACCATTTTTGCCCTTTCTCCTTTAACGGACTGTCTAATGATTTGCAATTTCGTTAGGCCTTGCCCACCATCTATTTTTGTAATTACCTTTTTCTCCAACTTCTCATAGACCTCTTCATGTCGTACCAGACTGCTGTCGTACCCACAAATCGAGGCATGAAGTAGAAGTGACACATCTGTCACTTCAAGCACACAGCCAGCTGGAGGCAGCTCCGGGAACTTCAGCTGGTCGAACATAATGCAGGGAACATCTACAAGAGGGGGTTAGTATTAGCATATACCTGGATACTCGTATATTATAAACATAATAATAATATTAATATTTAAATATGATACATCTTCACTTGGTGATACCCACTGTTGAGTGGAAATTAGATGCGGTAACAACAAACTCACAATGTCGATGAAGATATGTCTGCTATTAGAGGTGAATTAATAACCGTTTATTTCAGGATTTAGGCCCGGTGCACATTGGCGGCACGACACGGCAGTCCTTGGGCATGCCTCCAAGTGCACACTTATGGTATCTATGCCTTAGACTAGCCTATTGGCATAGTGTTTCGTGATCGTGACGGCTTTTTTTATTCCGTAATAGGCTTGCGCTTAACTACAACTTGCCTCTTGGTGCAGTCTACGATGAATCACGATTACGTAATTCTAACGCACACTCTCCGAAATGTATCCGATAGAAGACCGTAAGACGAGCAATGCAATTTGCGGCGATGCTCGAGGATAAACCTAAGCCGTAAGGTCGTAAGTTCTATTCCCACCCAGGACTAATCTTTGTATTATGAACATGATTGTTTCTTCTGAATTTAAGTGTAATTTATTGATAGTAACTAAGTATGTACGTATACATACAGGTATTTAAAAACAATGTTTAAAAGTAGTGTATCAGTTCCTAGTACCATCAAAACACAAGCAAAATACAAAGGTTTAATTTGGAACTAGACGCCGCTGCGTGTATATACCGAAGCGTTCCGAAGGGTGCTAATTTATTTTGGTACTAACGACCGTTGAAATTTTAGCTATTTTTTACCGCCCAAATTGCCATGTCGTGCAGCCAATGGGCGTCGCGTCGTGCCTTAAGAACTTTCTTCCTTCATAGCGCTAAGAATTTACCTAGCAGTTTTTCCATAGCACTTAAGGCTGATAAGTCCCTAGGCTGATGACGGAGACGTGCCTACCATTAAATTTAGAGGTAATCAAAGGTTTTCCCTATTTATTCTTTCATATCATTAAGACGCCAGACATTAGAGACTATAATAATGACTTTCTCCTCTTCCTTCAAAGAGATAGACGTAGACAAAGACGATAGGCATTAGAGATATTCCCTAACTATTGCTCCATTGCTCCACGTAACGATTACAAACCCCAGAGCTAAGCCCCACTATGGCTGAAGGACTAAACCATAACTAGAAATTATAGGGAAGACAATAAAATAACCATTCCATTGTGACAACTTTTATTGATCAACGTCTTGTAAACTAACAAAAGATAACAAGTACAAAAGTAAACCTTTTAGTTGCCCCACAGACAAATTAGTGACATAGTTTCTCAATCCTATTAGACCTCACCGACCCCACATTAAGAGAATAGGGAAGATGCACTACATTTATTTTTGCTGTATTTCGAATGATACCTAAACTAATAGGTCAAAAAATTCTTCGCATCTATCTTTCTATCTTTTTTGGTTTGTTATAAATATAATTAGGTAATTAGTTCATTTTAATTTAGCTGCTGTTAGTTATTTGAAATGTTAATAATCATGTTGTAATTAAAATATTCTTTATTTATTTTTATTCTATTAATTTCAATATTTTATTTTCAATTTCAAAATTATTTATTTCCGTTTTAATATTTTTAAAGAAAGTATTTTCATCTTTCATAATTTGCTGTGTAAAGGGTTCATAACTGTGACATATTATTATACTAGCTACCATCCCAAAACATTTTGGAATATGCAAATAAAGCATTGAATATTGATATTTTTACATCAAAATCATTCAAAATAAAGTAAAAATAATTATAGTGCATCTTCCCGATTGTCCTTGTTGTCCTACTTCTGTAAATATTTACACCCACCATAGCCACCACAGAGTAAACACCGGAATTTGCTGTGTAGACAGCCTAATCAACAAGTTGCACTGTCTGTGGTGAGCCTAAAGAAATACTTTAGACTATAACGTTTAGCAAAATTTTATTACTACTGTACAAGTCATATGACAGATGCGTAGACCTGTGGCTTCAGGGATGTTACATAGTGCGTCTTAACTTAACATTAATTTGATCAACAAATCGTCTGTGGAGAGACTAAAGAATAACAATGGACTACATCGTTTAATCACAATTGCTATAGACAAAATCTGTATGTGAAGTACCTTTACTAAATAATTCAGTAATTACAGAATCTTAAACAGAATTAAACAAAAAATATTATACAATAATCCAACGAAAAATTAACAAAAAAAATATAGTCACGATCGTCAAAGATAAAGTATATAATAATTAAAAAACTTAACTAAAAAAAAACATCTAAAACTACAAAAAGGTCAAACTAAAGAGAAGGGTCAAATAATAATTTATACAGTCAATGAGTATAATTCAAAGTATGGATATCCTGAAAGTGTCTGGTATAGTTATTTGAGGTCGGTGCGATTACTGTGCCGAAGAAAAGATGAAAGGTCAATCTCCAACACGATGGTCACACACCACTCAAGAGACAACATGTACCACCTTGCAAATATCAATACTATTGGTTAATTAAGAGACCACCATCCTTCAATCACGTTCCAAACAATTTCCCTCAGAAATGATGACGAAGAATACGAAATCATAATCATAATCGCATTAATTAAACACTTATAATACCCCAGCTGGACTTAAATACGACTGGCGTCGACTGGAACTGGGCAGTTTGGGCTACAAAATAACTACAATAGGACCAGCTGAATGTCCCACTTACCTCGCATGTGGAGACAAGTAAGAGACCATCGACCACATTCTGTGGGAGAGTGACACACTGCATTCAAAAGTAGGATCATGCCGCCCTCCCCCATATTGTGCAACAGGCCGATAAGTAGCAACAGTCATGGACAAGCTGTGCGGGTAGATAATACTCTTGAGGCTTTCTAGACTCAAGGGGAAGCCAGATCTATTTGATAAGATACTTAACCAAAGAAACAATGAAAGCAAATGAATAGTTTAATGAATATTGCTTTGCCTCCAGTGCCAGTGGTCACGGAAAAACTGATTGGAGGGGAAATACTTGAAGTCTCTTAGTTTCAAGGTGAAGAATAAGTGATCCTAATAGGTTAAAATGGTCTCACCAACCAGCTTTAGTTAAAAGAACAAGAGTATACACCTAGCAGTCTTTTGAGTACGACGGCCAATTAGTAGCTCATTAGCTACCACTCGCAATGAATCTTTAAGATTCAATTGATATACATTTATACTATATTAAAAAAGAGATTCTTGTTTTTCCTATACGTAAAGTGTTATGGAATACAAAGGAAATCAACCATTCAATGATAAAATAATCCTAACTTAACTATACCTACTATTAGGCACCATTTGCGTATAAAACGCTTGTTTTGCCTCGCACAAACGCTATGTAATTTGCAGATGGGCAATTTGGAAAAATTCCCAATAACTGCCTATAAATTCTCTGATAAATGCCCCACAAGCGTGATTTCATAGGCGCTTATTGGGAATTTCCCCAGTTTACTATAAATTCCTGGACATTTTTCATTTTTGTGACGTCTAGCAGGTTGAATAGTTTTGTTAACTAATGGCTGATCGTTAATTACAGGAACCGAGCTTAAGAACTATTAGAAAATAGACATGGCGTCCAATGTGTTAAATACATAATCATCAGCCTAGGGATATCCACAGCTGAACATATGCCTCCCCTTTCGAACATCACATCGATCGGTTGTCGGTCGTTACCATCAATCAACTTCCCGCAACTTTAACTATGGCGTTAAATACAATTCTAACCTAATAAATCTCGGTGGTTGTTCTCCATCTTCTTCCACTCCGGTGTGCAAAGGTCTATGAGGTTCTTGCTGAAGCTCTGTCGGTTCTTGGCTACAGTCAGTGAAGCTTCCGCACCGCTCGGTGCAGACGGGGCGTTATTCGGAAGTGTCTGTTGAATAAAGCAAAATTGTTTACTTAATAAAAAGTGCAGAGGACGTGTACAATAGCACTGTGCTATCGATTATGGGTTAACAACATGCGTCTACTTGTCGCCCTCTCTGCATGGTGTCCCCACACTCGCACCGGAGCACGGCCAGCCCCTGCAGCAGGGCGGCTTTGTCTAGTGGGTGGTCACGAACCGCGGCCGAAGCCTACCATCAGTTAATTACCAGTAAACAATTAATTAATTACCAGGTGATTGCATAAATACGCTATGGAAGAATAAGACGAAGAATTGCACAGACGAAGTCGCGGGTGGAAACTTGTCGTGATATTTTTTGTGCACAGTACAACCATGCGGGTCTCAACTCATTGCGAACGGTTAGTACTCATATAACAGCATAAATAGGTCCATGATTCATTAGTCTTTGTCTGTCATCTTGACATTTATATTAGAAGGAGTAAGAAAGAGACAAGAGCCGGTAACGTGAGACGGTAAAACCGGTCTGGGAGTAATTATCTAAGTAGGTATTTACAACAGAAAAATAGCACATGTATAGTACCTCAGTAATCTGGTTTCCATGACAGATATGGACCTGATGACCATGTGTAGTAATGTTTTAGAAAATAATTGTAATTACACTATTATTATAAAGTTCACTTTCTAAGTGTGGTGCACCCGTGTTAGTGCACACAGCTTGTGAACTATTCATGTATCTGTCTCACGGCGCCATACTGTTACTTACCAACGTCAGCTCTTCGCATGAATCCTTGTACACCTCAATCAGATCTTTAGCAGGTTGGGTTAGTTCTGTGTTAGTGGTAGCTAGCACTATGTGTGATACAACTGTGGGTACTGATTCTAAGTCCAAGGCGGATGGACATGGGTAGATATCTTCGAGTTTTTGTATTTCCAAGTTACCTGTGGACAATGTGGAGGTTTAGAGTCTGAACGCACTAACGTCTGACCGGAATGCGGTACACTTTCAGTATGTGCGATATACTAACAGTGCGATATGGTCATGCGTTTTCATATAAAAATTAAAGTTCTGCAAGCTGGATGCAGTCCACTGCATTTAAGTCAAACGCTGGTAGTGCGTTCAGTCTCTTGATGCTGTTGTGGTCGGATTCAAATACTACCTACCATTTTGAAGACGAGTAACATTCATCTATCTCTGTTTCCCGATAACTATAATCTGCCTGTCTTCAAGTGAAAAATTCACTCTGGTACTCTATGACGAATTTAAACGGAGCTCGCTTTTAGTAGTTAATACTATAGACACTATGTAGAAATATGTATACAGTAACAACTATGGAACCCTACACTGATACACTCTTGGCCAGTTTTCTAAACAGGTTTCGTGTAATGATAAGTAATAAACAAGAGGAATAGGAATAGGCGAACCTTAGGACTAGGTATAATCTTCAAGATTCAAATATGTACAATACATAGGCCAATAATTAAGTACGAGATTAAGTCGGTAGTTAAGTTGCTAGGTTGTGAGTGGACCCTCAGATTGAATGTATGAGTGAATGTATGTTAGGTATAGAATGGAAGGAATGATTTTCAGTGACCGTATGACTGATTTGTGAACATCTGTCAACTCATTGTTACATACAAAGAAGAGAAGATAGTATTAGCTTACCAAATTCAATATACTCGAGTTGGTATCTGTTCTTGGCCACGTTAGTACGTCTGCAGAGCGCGCGGTAGTGTATACCGTCGGAGAACTTGCCCAGCACCAGCTGGCCTCGCACGGGCGGCTCCGACAGAGGCTCGCCTAACATACCCACAACATCAATATATGCATATATTTAGTACCCATTTAAAAAAACATACGCGGGCGGTGGAGTATCAAATTTGGCACAATACATCTACTCTCTTGATCATAAACTTCATATTATTATAAGCTTATAGAGCTGAAATAGGTTTGTAATTCGTTTGTTTTTGTGTCACTTTGACATTTACACTAGTAGCACAAATAATAACATATATCAATACGTATTTAAGAAGGGCTCCGCCAAATTTCTCCCTGTATGCATGTAAGTACTTACATTTCATCCCACACAATATAACTTGTTGCAGTATATCATTGTATCGTCGTTGTGACTCTATATCCGTCGGCCTCACATACACCTTGTCCAGTGCACTCACATCGACCAGGATTACATTCGAACCGTTCGTTACAGGTGGTCGAGCTACTTCAGGAATCGATGATGGTGCTGAAAGTTTGTCAACATTTAGCTTAAACTGTTTTAAAATTAAACGTTTTTATTAATATAGAATTGGCCAAACGGGGAAATGAAATGATTTTTTTTTTGAAACGCGAGCTTCATTTAATACAATTCCTTTTCCTATAGTTGGTTATCGATTAATTAGCATTTACATTAATTTTCAGCAGTCGAATACGTCATTAGCATTTCACAAATGAAATTTAATGTAGTCGCGAAATTCTGTGAAATATTCACATTACACCGGTCGCGACCACCAGCGTACCATATCTCTCTTTCACGTGACCTTCATGAACATCGTTAGTTCGCGAGTGAAATTAATCATATACTTCATTATAATAAATTCATACAAGCAACTGGCTCAGCAATATACGCACACGCACGCACGCACTGTACTTTCTGGACGGAAGAGACTAGACCCTACGACACAGGGAATTAAGTTAAATAAAGATTTTTTCATTTTCATTTTTCGACAACAATTTGCGTGCTAAGTCATGAATCACATGCTCATGAAAATTTTACGAATCAGCATTAATTTCCATCACTACCTACCGTGCAGTTAATGACTGGCAACTACTGAGAAACACTAACAAAAAACTCAGCAGGTTTTTTTTCTTATATCTATTAGATTCTGTTTAGTGTGTTGTATTAGACTTGATTTCAAGCGTTTTTATCCATTAGATATTCTGAAATTTTATAATATGCTTTCTTACAGAACGTAGATTTTATAATTATTTGAAATTTGTTAATAGATTTCACAATTACACCCAGACATGAGACAAACAAACAGAAAGGTTCTTGCCAAATAAGCCACTAGCCCGTTAGATAATTTTATAGATATGATAATGAGTTTAGTAATCATACCAGAAACACAATAGTCGACAGTAGGCAGCCATCTTGTCACGTCACCGTCGCCGACAATAGCGCCGGTATCCACATCCACCATCGCCACGTGGCACGTGTCTTGTGTCTTCGACGTGATCGTGCATCGCAGGTTCATTCCCAACTACAACAAAACATATCTGTATGACGCCTGGTCGCACTGCTGCTGCCAGACGACAACTAACCAGACGGCGCGGGAGCGGTGTAGCTCGAGCGGGGGTCCCGCTCTAGTATATATTTTGTTTACTTTCTCGTGGTTTCATTCCTTTCTTCCAATCCTCCCTCGAAGGATGCATGATTTTAAACTTGCGATCGAAAATGAATGTAGGCGCTATTTTGTCAGTACCCATTTCACTATTCGGTCAAGTTCCTTGTCCGGTTCGAACCTTGTGTGTCGAGTTGTTCTCTTTGCTGTTAGCCTTAATCGCTCCAGTCTGTGTATGTCTTTCCGAGCTTCAGCTTCGACTACAAGATGAAGGGTAAGGTCTAATAGCTTCTCCATTGCCGCTGTCGGCGATGTCGTAAAGTCTCCTGTTGTGGCCATGAAGGCCAATCTTTGTATCTTACATACAGCCTCAATGCTGTTTTTTTGTTTGGCTCTCGGCCACCAAACGGCGTTGGCGTAGGTTATAATCGGTTTCACTATCATCGTGTAAAATCCAGTACAAATTTTAGGTTACGTCCACGTTTATACCTTCTGCGGTTATGGACTTAGCAGACGTAAATAAAAGTGGAATGTATTTCTAAGGTAAACCGATGCATCGCTTAAACTATTATATTCAAATTAAAAAAAAAACAGACGTATAAAGGAATTTGTTTGTCTATACCGGTTCCACAAGAGTGCGTCAGGAGGGGGTCGCCGCTCGTTCCACGATATGTCACGTCATGTCATATTATGTCACGTCGACGATTGTCGCATTTTCTTACATTTCGGTTAATCCATCGTCACGCCGACCGCGATTCCGAGTTTTAACCGCTTCGAAACTGTCGCTACGTTCAGGGTACAATATCTCTTCGTAATCGCGAGGGACTACGTCGTCGCTTAAGATCGGGCGAGTCGGAGTCGAGCGCATACCTATCGGAGAATAAAAAAATTCAGTGCGGAAGTAGTCGTCACGTACCTTAGCCGCCTCGGAGTCGAGCGCGGCACAAAACTCCGGTATCGGTTCGTACGGCGGCGGCAGGCGCGCGAGCCGGTCCTGCGGCGCGAGGGCGACCAGCCTGTGCGCGTCGAGCAGCGCGAGCGCGGCGCCGCCCAGCCGCCGCGCGCGGTACCAGCACCCGTCGCGCGCCCAGCGGTACGAGCACGCCGCGCCCACAGCCACCCTGCGACACGACACCGTACGCCACGAGCTGAGGTAACCTCACTCCGGTACTCAGACATCACGACACACGCACGCGCAGACGCACACGCACGCACGCACGCACGCACACACACGCACACACACTATCATTCGGATACGACCTATCGCTTTGTAATGTAACAATGCAACATAATAGTGCATGATGGCACTTTTACTACCTTAAATAAATGAACAATTCATTCACGACCATCTTGTATATTACAGTAAAATAACATTCGGTAATAAATTTGTTACCCAAAGATTTAATATATAAACTTACGTTTACAGTAGATTGGCAATGTAATGATTAAGACGAGACCAAAAACAAATTACAATAATGTGCGTGTTATATAAATGTATGCGTAGCTAATAACTCTGTGCTGCACCATGCACCGCCTGATACTTCGACTATCGATAACACTTTTTGACACTAATATAATAATCATTATATTCTAATGAAATAAAAAATAATAATTAATAATCATTTAATGATATCACACTACTTATAACTGTCAACATTGTTTTTGTAAGTTACTTATGACACATTACAATATTTTAAGTTTGCTAATATTGCAGTTTGGAAATCAATATATCGTTAATCACAAAGTGAAATGCTTTGGCTAATTAATAAAAAATACCAATCGGAAAGATGTTAAAAAAATTGGCGAAATTATACTTAGATATGCCAATTTCTTCACGATGTTTTCCTTCGCCGATACTAAGCAGCGAAAATGAAAAATATCACACAAAGATGTGTGTGCACGACCGGAAACCATAGCCGTCTGTTATCCCCATTAAATATCAATAAGCTGACCCCTTATTACGTCATCATCATTACCTTTGCCTTTTTCCCATTTCTATTGGGGTCGACTCCCAGTCTAACCTGATGCGGCTAGCTACCAGAATTAGATGAGCGACTGCCATCTGACCTCCAAACCAACCAAAACCAATAGGGAACCAGTAGTCGAGAAGGTTAGACCAGGGTGTCAGATTATATTGGTGCCTGACTACGTGTAACGATTGTCATAGATGTGTTAAAAGACAGCCGGGACCGACGGCTTAACGCGCTCTCCGAGGCACGGAGGGTAGTAGTCCCTCAACCGACCAGACACCGAAACAAATTTTTGTTGTTACACAAATATTGTCCGGGGCGGGAATCGAACCCGCGACCTCCCGGGCACAGCGTAGCCCAATCGGACGGCTCACACCGCTCGACTACCGAGGTCGTCCACCCTTTATTACGTACGGAAGCTAAACATAGCCAGCAAAATATGAGTGATATATCTCTACCTTCACTTTCGGGTAATATCTAGAGACATAACCGACACACAACTTACTCGATATCTTCTGTCTCGTTATCACAATCGAGCAAGTAGTCCTCGCAGAGCTTTTGGTAGTCAGCTTCATAGCGCTCGTGCATCGTGAGGCACACGTAGTCACCGCGCGGCTGGCGACACTCGGAGGCTGTCGCTTGCACTGACACCAGGAACGTGTCGCCCACTGATAATTTGTCCACGAGGTAACTGGGAAACATTTTTTTTTAATAAATGTAGGTTCCCAAATGTGCGATAACCTTATTACGGTAACTTTACCGCCACAAAATAAACGAGCAAAATTATTAGACTAGAACCTACTCCTTTAGAGGTCCCTTGATATGAAAATGTTTAGTGAGGATTTTGTTACGATACAATACTTACGATTCTGGTACCAGTTTCTTAACGGGCACGACGTCTTTGACTGGGGCAATTCCTGCCTGTGCTGCTGGAGCTACTTGTACTGCAGGGGGTGCTGCAGGGGCCACTGCAGGTGGTGTTGCAGGGGCCACTGCAAGTGGTACCGCAGGTGGGGTAGCCGGTACTGCTGGTTTTGGTTTCTCTGCTGGGACAGGAGTAGAGACAGCGGCAGGGGCAGTAGCAGGCGTAAAGTTAGGTACCGTGTACTGTGGAGCTCTATAAATGACAGAAAATGCTTTAATTACCTTAATGTATACACGTACATAATTTATTTTCTACAGTTAATAACGAGAACAAAGTCGATTCCGAGGGTATTTATGGAGCTGCTGTTCGCGACTACGGGCACTATTATTAGTTCTGGCAAAGAAGCAAGAAGGAAGTAAAAATGAAGTGGAAAGTAAGGGAAAGTACAGTACAGTAGTGTACTAGTACCATGATTCGGGACTCTGTGCGAAGATAGTGCAGTACAGTAGCCAGTACCGTAATTAAACTAATCTTGTGGACTCTGGACTATGTAAGTGATAAATAAAGACTCATTTTCAAAATAAAATCAAAATATGCTTTATTTTTTTGAGACGCGAGTCTACATAAAAATAGTCCAATTTCTTTGCCTACCGTCCAGTGAATGACTGGCAACTACTGAGAAACACTGCCAAAAAACTCAATAGGCTTTTTTTCTTTTTTAAATGAAGAACGTTTTTATCAGTTAGATAGTATGAAATTTTATAATACGCTTTCTTAAATAACGTAGATTTTATAATTATTTTAAATTTGTTAATAGTCATTTCCCTAATATTATTTGGAAGTTTATTGTAGAAACGTATACACTGCCCCATAAGAGTTACTGATTTTGTGGAGACGAGTATGACGTGCTACAAGGTCGTTCTTATTTCTAGTATTCAAATTATGTGTATCGCTTATTGGAACGAAGTTCCTTATCGCGCGTTGTGAAAGGGGGCTAGACGGAAAAAATTCTTACGAAAAGTTGTCACGGCACTTTTTGCTATAGTAAGCTATTGTAAGCTGTGCGGCGTGCGCATGTTAGCAAAAAAAATATAAAAAAATTAATTTGCAAGAAATATACCTTAGAAAGACAAAAAAAATCATACTTACACATATGAAAAAAAAATGAAAAAAATAAATAAAATAAAACTTGAAAAAAAAAGCAAAGAAAAAACATTACAATTCCCACTAATTAATCGAAAGGAAATTCGTTCCATCCGGGTGTCCCTTGACACCTCTCAAGTTTTTGTTCTTTTAAATTTCGTAATATTTTTTTGAATAAGCACTCGCCTCTTTTGACTGACTGGGTACAATTAATAAGATAGTTATCAAAAATATCGTTTTAAACAGTTAATAAACAAATAAATAAACAGTTAATAACAGTAAATAAACAATTTTAACATTTTTTTTATATCAAGAGCAATACCTCTAACTCCCACACGCTCTAAACCCTTTGTAAAACACCTAGAAGAGCCCTACATCGCGTATTACCAAAAATTGCAACGGAACGCAGGGTGGTCACTAACCATGGCTGCATCTAACACCAGTTGTCACCTGATTAGCACCGACCAGACACTACGGCTGGGAATTTAGATTGAAGGTGCACTTCCATGGGCGAAGGTGTGAAAGGTGAAGATAACACGCTCTAAACACGGTGCGGGAACATAGCGTCCGCGTGACCTTGTCGTGGCGACAGAAGTCATATTTTAAATAATGAATACTTACGGAGTTGGTGTGGCTTGGGCAGTAGTCCAGTCTTCATCGTCATTCGGTAGTGACTGATTCCTCGGTGGATCTATGAACATAAAAAAATACATACAGTCGAATCACACAATCTCCTCCATTATTGAAGTCTTTTAAAAATATATGACTCGTTAGACGTGCCATGTGCATACAACACATCACTAACATAGAAGTGGACCACCTTTCGTAGAATAGTCAGTTCTTGTATTTTGGTTTGCAAGATCATTAATATAGTATAACGTTAGCCTGTATTTCGCGAAGGTGTAGGCAGAAGTGAATATGATCCACTTTTCGCTAGCTATGGCGTTCATCAGGTACGATTCCAAACTTCACTTCGTGCTGCAACTAGTCTTTACTTAACACAGGAGCCGAACCCTGGACTTGGCGGTTATTAAACGAACGTGCCTACCACTGAACCACTGAGGCAGCTTTTTCAATATATACGAAGAAAATGTTAGCTGTCGCTAGAAGTTGAGAATTGTACCCGATGAACATCAATAGGAACGCAATATTCCGTATGGTACCTAAATATAACTGGTGAAATGTGGTTAATATGCACCTCTGGTTACACCTTCGGGTAAAAGGTGTGAGCACTATGTATGATGTATCAAATAGTATACTGATACATCAATATTTACCTCTGCCACGTCTCTGTCCGCCATTTTTCTTGTACTTGTCTGGCTGTTTCTTCATATTGTTCCTACCACCAAAATGCGATTTCTGTAAATATAATATAACAACTAGCTGAGTCCGGCAGCATCGTCCGCGTAAAATTTGGACTATCGCAATGGAGAACCAGAGGTAATTTCATTTCGCCTATCTTGTAGAAACAGGAAACATCTATACACACATTTTATTTTTAGACCTTCAAATTAGTTTAGAAAACTATAGTCCGATGTTTCGAATAAAATGTTCTAACTATTTTGGTTACTCCATACAAACTTAGGACTCCCGTATTATATTTATATAAATATTTTTTTAAATCGGTCTCGTAGTTTTCGAGTTAAATAGTAACACACAAATTTAACGAACAAGCAATCAATAAATAGTATTAGAATAGATACCTTGGATATGGCAGCATTTTCGAGTGGTTGAGATTCTCTATCATTTTGGGGCAATGCTTGCGGTCGACGAAGTGGGGCAAGAGCTGGGTCTCTGAAAATAAAAATGATGTTACGTGATGAATATGAGAACTTGGGAATTCGGCTCTGTAGGACCAAATACATAATGTAATGATCTTACAGATAAATTATCGACATAGCTCACTGGGCTGGATGATCAAAGGAGACGTTCAAAAAATGTATAGAGCCTGGGATTAAAATAATTGTAAATTTGAACAGCAATCTGAGTTACATAGGTTAATAGAGCATAATTTATTAAATTTTTTGGTGTATTTAAAAGAATTTTACACCCATCCCGTTTTTAAAAAAATTGAAATTGAAAATAAGAATTCTTAATGCAATATTATGATTATTGCAATTGGCAACCCCATGGTCAAATGACAATTGAGCAACCAAAAAAATCAAAATTATTTCAACGCTGTCAATCAAACTGATCAATGACAATGACATCATGACGTTTCCCGTAATTATATTTTTTTCCACGCGTTTTGTTATTACACTAATAAGATAACAAAAATTTTTTGTCATAATTACATTAAGCTGCAGCTAGAATAATATTACAAGAGAAAAGTACTGTAACAGAATGCAATTATTGACGTGATTGCAATATTTATACTGCTTAGGAAACGGATAATTAAAGGTAATGTGCGTTTTGTTTTTCTATTACATTTTTTTGATTTTTACAAAAATTGTTGCTCCTAAAATTCGTGTTTAGTTAAATTCTAACAGCTTATTAAATAAGCTTTCCAATGAGGTATATCACATTGGTGTTCAAAATTCTAGCCCACTTTTGACCTCTCCTTTGTAAGGTGACGAGGCAACAGGCAACATATTGCTTTAAAACCGATACTCGTTGCATTACGGTAACGAAGTTCACGGAGCGGCAAACATGTAAGATATCCTCAGACTAGGTGAAGTGGTAAATTCTATTAATGTTTGCACTGCGTAACAAAATAAGTAGCGACCACTGCAGTAATATCTTTTTCTATTTAGGTCCACGGTTAGTCTCTAATAATAGGTTTTAGGTATTTTAGCTCATCTCAAGGATGTACAGCTGGACGAGATACCCTGTGAATAGGATAATCGGACAGTCGGACCGTTAATATTCCAGCGAGGCATTCTCCCACAAAAGACGAGAAGTGAATGCGTGGTGGTAGACGAAACCGTCTGCCGCTCCACGATTCGTCTCTCGATCCTCGACGTCTGCGAACTTTTTCTCTAGTCTGCGAACGATCCGAGCCGCTTATCCTCGTCTAGGACCCCGTCCGCTGCCCCCGCGACCGTATCCTCCGCCCCCTTCCTCGACACCGAGGCTCACCTCGTCTCTCCCACCCGTTCTCCCCGTCGATCGACAGCGCGAACTGACCTGGCCAAGTTGTGGCACACGTCCTTGTGCCTGCCGGCCCAGTCGTGTCGCTGGCACAGCTCGGAGCAGTACGGCGTGACGCCGCAGCGCTGGCACACCCACTCGCCCGCGACGTTGCCGCACTTGACGCACGACGAGCGCTGTAGTCCGGGAAGGTTTAGCTGTACGATTGTCGAGGGGACCAGAAATTTAGTGCCGTAACAGTCACTCTCGTCCGGCACTTCCGTAGGGGTGTGCCGTACAAAAGTTCGTTAAAAATACCTTCTTTATAAATCATAAGTCTCAGTACCTATAGCTACTCCGCCCTCGCTATTAAAGTCGGCGACGTATCCGAGTGACGTCATTAGATTGAAACCGTTTCGGCGCAAAAATTTATACTGTCTCTTTGAGATCGCAATTTTTGCCATTATAGTATTTTTATTTAATACTCCTGGTCTATCCTACATCCAAATAATTCAAAATAAAGCAACAAGAAATAAAATACATATTCCCTATTATAGTTATAAAAAAATGATGAGTGTTATCTATCCGTCCTTCAAGTGTATGCACAGAATACTACTATCTAAACCGGAACGACTACACTATAACTACTTCAATCAAACCAGATATTCTTCAGGTTATTACTAATGATTAAGTGAAGTCAAAAATCTATTTGCCATTATATTTCAACACAATTTTATTATCAAATTTATGCGAAAATTTCGCGTCGGTCAACCGGTTTATTTAGCTGTTTACTTTAACTCTCTTTGACCTCTTAAAAGATGTGAAAAATGTATACAATTGAAGGTCTCTTCAAAAGTTAGGGTTGTCTAAGAAAATAAATTGAAAAATAATAATTCTATTTTATAAGGGTTATTCCTTTTTTCTTAATTGATTTATAAATTGAAAC
Organism: Meganola albula; assembly: GCA_936450015.1. Classification (NCBI taxonomy): domain Eukaryota; kingdom Metazoa; phylum Arthropoda; class Insecta; order Lepidoptera; family Nolidae; genus Meganola; species Meganola albula. The sequence goes on along the minus strand of OW388155.1, from coordinate 37,161 downwards.
GTCACAATACTAGGTTTTGATTTTTTTAATATAGCCCTGCTAGTTCACGTTGTATACTCTCTGGTAAGTACATACGAGCCGGTACATAACACACTCACGTGCAGTCACCAGAGAATGCAAAACTTAACGTGACTAGCGCGTGAGTCTCAGGTACTATTCACTAGTACTCGTGCTGAACACGCAAACCTATGGTTACTAAACCTACCGTATCACTGGCTCTGGAGCTACACGGCACATCTGTTTCACGCGAATCAACTCTGTAACAAACATACAAATAACTATAAATCTGTGTACTGTGTAATTTAAATTTTGTGTACTAGCTACTAAGACTCGAGCACCTTCACAATACGCTCTGTAAAATGTTATCAGATAGTATATAAAGTAAAAAAGTTAAATTAAGTTATCAGATCTTTTAAAAGCAAAGCTTCTACATCTTCACGCATCACACACTAACACATTATTATATTAATTGAAAACCAATCATTATAATACTATTGCTCCCCAAACTGCCAAAATAAATTTATTTAAATTTATATTATGCAGTTTCTTATACGCAATAGCTTTTTAGTAACATAGTTTTTCATATTTTTGTTAAAATTGTATTAAACTATATGCCTTGCATGATGTAATTAAAGGACGGTGCAACCACACATTACATTTATTGCGCTGTCAGCAGATAACGAAATGCACACCTAGGTAACCTTTATAGTCAATTTGATTTTAGTTTTGTAGAATGCCGTTTAATCCGAAATTGTATCGGGTTTTTTCAACCAACCATAATAAACAGGAAGTTCTCAAAACAGAAAGCAAAGCTTTGAAGGACAGTACTAAGTAGTAACTAAGTGGTCATTAATTTCAACACCAGGCACAACTGGTTCCGTGGTGTAGTGGTTATCACATCTGCTTTACACGCAGAAGGCCGCCAGTTCGATCCTGGCCGGAATCATATCTTTTTGGACTTTAATATTGTTTTTTTTTTTACTAAATTTAACCTAACAGAATAAAATTAAGAAATTTTAGGGGAAAAAAGTAAAATTCACCTTTCGCTATTGCGAACAACAATTCTCCCGTCTGGCAGAATGCAACGGGTGAAAGTACCTTGTCTGCCATTTAGCTGAAAGAAATACATGAAAAAGTTAAATATATAGGTATATCCACATAAATAAAAAGCTATAACTAGTAACACATTAAATTGTCTTTATCTACTCTTAACTTAATATTGGACGCAATTATAATACCAGCTGTCTAATCAAGTACCCTTAGCAGGAGTTAGTTGTCAATATGTAAAAAGCTTTCGAATACAATCATGAAACATTAATTATTATTTTACATTTTATTTATAATTAGCGGCCCGCCCGGGCTTCGCGCGGGAAGATATTGTTATTAGACAACAATTTAAAACACCCTTGGCGGATTTTCCAAACTTAGAACACTCAATCAAGTTTGCTTTGGCAAAACCAAATTCAAAATCATTCGTTTGAAGCTATGATGCCGCAATAAAACTCAGATAAATGTTAAGTAACGGTTGCAGTTGTTGTCTCATGTGGTTCCCGTGACCCCCTGCTACAAATGAGCGACGGCCCAGACAATAGGTTTTAATGGGTACCCTTTGGGAATACCACGTCCCCTAGCTGCGCCTACACGATGCGGGAGATCCATTAAGGAATAGAATGAAGGGAACGGAACACGATAATAAGACAGATATTTGTACAATGAACATGTCTGCATATCTTGGGTCTGCGAATAATTATCTGTAATAAGCTCCTAATTACAAAAGACAAGTAGTATTTGTGTTGTATAAAACAGTCTGGTTTCCATAGTACAAGCTCTGCTTAGTTTGGGATCAATTACAATGACTAGTAAACAATATATATATACTAACCTGTCGTTGTTCTGCTTGTTTCAACATAATGACCCGTTCTTGGCACTCCAATTGTGCTTTAAGAACTTCGAGCTGCTTGAGTTTGAGACTCTGTAGCTCCAAGTGCAGAATTGGATCTAGCATGTCAGAAGAACCCTAGAAATAAAAAGTAAAAATAATAGAGATTGTAGATTATTCATACGTATTAATGTATTATAGTTCTTTTCTTTTTCTTGATAACATGTAGGTACATTTGCCTAAAGAGCAATTGGTTCACAAGACTTTCGGAGAATCATCCAACAATGGTTGAGCTGACCAAGTGCTTGTCAACTGCCAAAAAGGCTCCCCAAGTGAGGACCAACCTTGGCTCAGGACATTGTGGGACAATGTAAGACATGGGCAATTAGACTGGAGAGTCACATCCACCTCACATAATACACAGAGGGATAACTGTTGGTTGTGTTCTATTAGTAGTACTAGTGACTGCTTACCATCAGGTTGGATAAATCAGTAGATTAAATGGAAAAGACTTAGAAAAAAAACAAGCATTTGAGAGATTTCACTTTTAGAAGGTAGTCCTTTGTTTAGTTATTACAAGGAAAGGTATCAATATACCCAACTTTGATACAGAGAACCAAACCTTTGTACTATCATATCCATTGTAATCATAATAAACAGATTCCACTATACTTATGTAAGATGAAATTCTAGATTAACACTTGACTAAAATGAGTGGTGTTATAAGTCTGATGTGTATCTGCTTCTGTGTATAAGTTTGTGACATTTAGGTACACAAACATACACATACACAACGACTTGTATATCTCTCCTTTTGATGTCAGAGGTTAAAATTGATAACCAAATATTTGATAACCAAAACTAGCACTCACACTATCATCTTCAATTGGTGTATCCTCCATATTATTATTCTCCACAGGTACCTCTTCAGATGCCCTAGAAACATTCAATTTGATCTTATTCCTCTTATATGTATAAAAAAGAATTGAAATTTGTATGTCGCCAAGTTCGCCAGCACATTATACTAACTATTATATCACTTATAGTGCTTATTGATAACTAACATGTATGATTACACTTTTTTTGCAATATCCAAACATGCACAAGAAAACATGTAGCAAACACTGACCATCTCTATCAGGAAGGAGCAGAAAGCACAGAACAGATACCTATAGACACTACACAGCTAAGTCCCCTGCTCACTTAAGACATTGTTCAGACCACTGAATTGCCACACTGACTGTGAGCACGCATTACAGTCGTCAGTCAGTATTCCATATATATTTAACTTCTCATTCACACCTAAACCCACTCTACACCATTACATAGTGTGAATGTGAGCAGTCAGCGTGCGTGACGTTTGGTGTGAACAATGCCTAACTAAGTCGTACCATATGTCTGACCACAAGCTAATTTTGATTGGTTTGTTCAAAGGCAAGGAACTTGAACAAACCAATCAAAAGTGATCTTTTCCTATAAAATACCCTGGCAACTATAAAAAAAAAATCATCTGTGCAAAAAAAATTGTGTTTTGCCGTGCAATGCAGCTGGACAGTGGCTTGTCACCCACCAGACAAATACAAATCACCTAATGACCCAGACAAGACGAGTTAAGATATTTATTTTCATAACAGAATTATTACAATTTACTTACATGAGAACTTAAAATCAAACTAAAAATATGCTAATAATCATTAATGATGTTTAAATGAAACATTTGTATACAGATGAGATACTATTCACACATTCGTAGAGTGAATTATTTGGACATACACTACCAAACATGGAGGATGTGAAAATAATGACAGCATTTGCACTACATCTATTGAGTTTATACGATTACTCAAATATCATATGTTAACAACCAACCATCTGAATGTGAACTGATTTTTTTTTCTTTAAACGATGGTGTACAAATACCGGCCATTAATGAATTCTTCTTATTTCAAAAGTTTTATATTATACTTTATTTTTCTTAGGCCAAGTTACTAGGCAGGTTTTGTATTTAATATATTTTAAATGTTGTAGTAAATAAATATTATCCAATTCTTCTTTCATTTCAAGTTGCAGGATTCCCCAGCGTCATTCTTTATTTTTTGTCTATTTTTGATTGTGATATATTGGGTTCCTTTTGATAAAGTTCTATTAAATCTTTTTTACTCTACTGCATTTTGTCTATAGATATGTCCTTTTGAGTTGGGGACTTGCTAATAACTGAATGCAGGCAAATGTGTTAAACAGCCAAGTTCGTGTGTGCCATTTATGACCTTTGTTCATGTCTCAAAAACTGCTCCCAACGCGAACGAGCGAAACGCGAAGCCAAGCACGAGGCGAATAGCGAGCGCAATGTTTACATATACAGTAGAGCGTCGCTTATCCGAACTAATTGGGGGACATGGGTGTTCGGAAAACCGGTATTTTCGGATAATCGAACTAATGTAATTATGTATGTATGTATATTGATTCAGCCATACGAATTTACGTTCAGGTAAATGAAAACCATATTATTTACATTTATGAATATCTTTAATGACAAATAGGAAATAAACAAAAAAAAAGTGCAGACAATTTGTAGTAAAACTAATCTTTACTATGTAATTACAATTATTAACACTTAAAAAAATCTTGAATTTTCGTCTGCCGAAGCAAGCCTACCCGCTTACGAGCGTTCGTTCGGATAAGCGGTCGTTCGGTTAAGCGACGTTCGGATAATCGACGCTCCACTGTACGTGTAAGTTATTCGCCTCGCAACTCGCGCGAATGTATAAATGCAGCATTAGCTTTTTAAATTCGCATAAAACAATAATCATGTATTGCCTACCTACGCATTTGATTGTTATGACTTATCGTCATATTATCAATTAGCTTAGTAAAAACAATAGCGGGCTAAGATTCATGAAAGCACAAGCAGAAAATATCAATTCGCATTAATTACCATACAGTATTTTTCTACAGAGAAAAGATATTTTGATTGTTTGAAATGACTAGGCTTTCAAACGACTAGACCGGTGCAGAAATTTCTGGGTTACTAATATAGGTACCAATAATAATTAGTAATGTGTTTTTGGGACTTACTAATGGACACAGACCTCTCGTTAGAGTTCTGAATTCCTTGACAGGGCCTGATTCGGTTTTAGCTCTCCACAACCGTTGATGCCGGGCGCTGTTGGACTTAATAAAGTACCCGTGAGTTAACCGCGCCACCACCGGCACTCAGACTGACAGTGTTATCTTATCAGCAAGTGGTGAGTGTCAGTTTCACTTTCATTTAAGAGAATACGGTGCACAGACCATAAGTATTTCTCTATGGCACAGACTAAGTAAGTAAAATGGTGACATTGTGATAATACGAAATGGCGTCGTTTACGTTTCATTCTACAAGCCGACAAAAGACGGTAAACACGACATTTTAATTTTAATAGCTCTCAATGAATATAACGTTTTAATTCAGTGTAAATATACCGTTAAAATATGAGTGTATGTAAACTAATGAAATCAGTATATAATAAAATTGTATAAATACGTAAATTAATTTAAAATAAGTAAAAAGTCACTGAACGTATGACAAATTAACTGTAGATAAAACGAAACGTTCAATGGCAAAATCAATCAATATTATTTCTTTCTGACAGCTAGTGTTGCCAATCCAATATAGTAAAACTGGAAATATCAAATAAAAATCAGTATATCTACTAAAATCTTAATATTTTTGTTATTTTGTAGTATTTATAATGATGATAATGTGATCTTAATAAATAATATATATTAAAGATAAAGGATTAAAACAAAGATATCGTTTAAGAATTAATATATATTTTTTATAAGTTAAAAGAAGATAGCGATGCGGAGGAGCTTATTTCCTTTGTCTAAGTTTCCGAAGTTTTGCTTTTAGTTATAGGTTTTAGTTTTAGTTACTAAGTTAGTTATTTAGTTAAATATACAATATTTTAGTTTAATTTAGATATACCTAAGTAGTTAGATATAGATATATTTCTTAAATAAATAAAATAAAAATAAATATTCTGGGACATTTACACACACGGTCATCTGGTCCCAAGCTAAGCAGAGCTTGTGTTATGGAAACCAGATAACTGGTATATACTATACATATAATACTTTTCTTTTGTAAATATATACATATAATAGATATTTACACCCAGACTCGACACAAACACAAATGTTCATCATTAATGTTTGTCTCGGGTGGGAATCGAACCCACGACCTGCGGCGTGTAAAGCAAGTATCTTACCTTACCTTATCTTATCTTACCTTTTTTTTTATCTTATCTTATATTTCTTAAAGTTACATAATTGCATACAAAAATCTTCAAATTAATTCTGTTTACTAGTTTATAACCGAGATACCTAAAATAATAATAACATATAAATAATCCAGGACTATTAAATCAATTGACAATTACCTCCCAGGTTCGATTTGGGTATATTTAGTGTTACATGTAAAACTGTAATCGAGGCCTAATCTAAAAACTGAGAGAGTTTCCAAAAATCTCTAGATCTACCAGATATCTATCGGCTACAGCGTATGTCTTCAAAGCAACCATTAGAAAATTCTTTGGGAAAAACGTATCTCCCATTTCTTAATAGACACCGTCAAATATTTAAATGTAAGAAAATTGCTTTAACAAATCAATCACAAAGACTCATAAACAATGAATTTATAACAAACAACAAGCAGCGGTGGCGCAGCGGAATGGGCAGCTGTAGCGCAGCGGTATTAGCCTCGCCTTTAAAATATATGGTCGCGGGTTCGATCGCCGGTCGTGCCCACACATCTTTGTGTGAAAAGTTTGAAGACGCGGGTCAATATCGGTTAAGGAAAACATCTTATGGTAATCAGCATGACTAAGAACTAATCATTTAAGGACATGTGATATCCACCAACCCGTATTTGGCCAGCGTGAATGAATAATGGTCTAAACCTCTCGGTAGAGAGTATTATGTTCCTTGGTCTAAACACTAGTATAGTATTATATTATCTGTGGTTTAGATAAAAATGCGATAAACACGATTTACTTAGTTTTGCAACTTGATACCAGATGGCAGAATCACAAAACTAGATAAATCATAAATCTCGCTGATCATAATTGTGCCATAAATGGTAAATAATTAAACGTGGAGGTGTCTAGCAGCTTCCTGACTACAGAATCATTAAGTCTAATTTATGCACCAATTAATATAACAAAATAGGTGGTGACGAAGAAAACATAGCCACGCAGTGAGGCAGTGATGCCGATATTCTGTCCTAGATGGCGCTGTCAAATACTACGGAATTTACAATACAATGATTAAAAATTCAGATGCTCTGTCATAAACCGCGGAATTTTCTCACAATAAAATATCCAAAAAGTTCATGAAATAAAATTAAACACTAAATACTAAAGAGATATAAATATAGACTTAAGACATATAATACATTAAATCATATGACTCAAAACTGTCGTAGACGTAGAATTAATATCATATTCTAAAAGTTTCGATACTGCTATTTGACAATAGATGGCGTATTAAATCTATGAATATGGATTAAATTTAAACTATTTAAAACGTACATATCCAGTCTAACTAATACCTTTATATTAAACTTTGATTAATAATTCTAATTAAAAGCAACGGTAGCTAACTTATTAGAATTATAAAATGGCGCAGGACTCCGCGAGTGAGAGGCTATAAAAAGGAGATGGCGTTTGAGTAGAACTTGAAAGGACATTTTAACTTTAGACTTTAACTGCTTATCCATTATAGAAACTCTGTAAACCACACCAAATAATTTCACCACCAGAAGTTATAATACGTGACAATCTATTTGACGCCCTCTGTTATCGAGTAGTGCAAACTCAATATTATCTTTTGTGTATATTATTTACAATAAAAGACCACATACATGTATAACAAACTAATGAATATGTATCGTCGTCGGTCCTTCATAATTGTAGAGTTTCAATCTAATCCAACGTTATTAGGGGGGTCAAAATCTCATTTAATGTTCTATTACATACTTATTCATATTATAAATACGTAAGTATACAATATGAATATACAGGCTAAAATAAAAAGAGCGTCTTAAAAATAAATGACTTGATTTTATAATTCACCGCTAAAATATTAATGATTCTTTCCTTCTATTTGTCACAAGATGGCGGGATTTAAAATTCCATGATAATAAAGAACATAATTCACTCACGACATACTTAAGTAAGTATCGACGGGCAGCGTACTATTAACAACTATGTATTTAAAAAAAAATGTGGGTCGTAGAGTCACTCACTATCTACTTTTAACTAACTTTGGTCACATAATTTAGATTAGTAACAGGCGCATTTCACTAGATGGCGTTTAAGAGGTACTGGAAAAGAGATAGTCTCTCAACGCGAAAAACCTAACCTAACCTAAGGGAAGGATGAAAAATGCTCTATAAATTAACCTAATCTAAACCTAACTTTTTTTTTTAATAAAGTGTTTCCGAAGAAGATAAATAAATAAATAAATGCACCTGAATAGGTAAGCGGCAAAACACCACACAGTTATAGAACAAGCAAAGTTTAATGCACAAGATGACTATCAAACTAGCGAACTCTGTGTCTAACCTGTCTAATTATTGCTATTCCAATGCTACTCGAAAAATGCAAATAATTGTCAAAATTTTCAATAGATGTCACTGTTCCATTAGTTAAATCGCACAATCGGTTTGTTGCCAAAAGTAATAAGTAAAGAAAGTGATTTCTCGGGGCGGGGGGCGAGTACAGCGGTTTCGGTGAGTTAGGTTTCGGTGAGTTAGGTTTCGGTGAGTTAGGTTTCGGTGAGTTAGGTTTCGGTGAGTTAGGTTTCGGTGAGTTAGGTTTCGGTGAGTTAGGTTTCGGTGAGTTAGGTTTCGGTGAGTTAGGTTTCGGTGAGTTAGGTTTCGGTGAGTTAGGTTTCGGTGAGTTAGGTTTCGGTGAGTTAGGTTTCGGTGAGTTAGGTTTCGGTGAGTTAGGTTTCGGTGAGTTAGGTTTCGGTGAGTTAGGTTTCGGTGAGTTAGGTTTCGGTGAGTTAGGTTTCGGTGAGTTAGGTTTCGGTGAGTGAGTTAGGTTTCGGTGAGTTAGGTTTCGGTGAGTTAGGTTTCGGTGAGTTAGGTTTCGTTGAGTTAGGTTTCGGTGAGTTAGGTTTCGTTGAGTTAGGTTTCGGTGAGTTAGGTTTCGGTGAGTTAGGTTTCGGTGAGTTAGGTTTCGGTGAGTTAGGTTTCGGTGAGTTAGGTTTCGGTGAGTTAGGTTTCGGTGAGTTAGGTTTCGGTGAGTTAGGTTTCGGTGAGTTAGGTTTCGGTGAGTTAGGTTTCGGTGAGTTAGGTTTCGGTGAGTTAGGTTTCGGTGAGTTAGGTTTCGGTGAGTTAGGTTTCGGTGAGTTAGGTTTCGGTGAGTTAGGTTTCGGTGAGTTAGGTTTCGGTGAGTTAGGTTTCGGTGAGTTAGGTTTCGGTGAGTTAGGTTTCGGTGAGTTAGGTTTCGGTGAGTTAGGTTTCGGTGAGTTAGGTTTCGGTGAGTTAGGTTTCGGTGAGTTAAGTTTCGGTGAGTGAGTTAGGTTTCGGTGAGTTAGGTTTCGGTGAGTTAGGTTTCGGTGAGTTAGGTTTCGGTGAGTTAGGTTTCGGTGAGTTAGGTTTCGGTGAGTTAGGTTTCGGTGAGTTAGGTTTCGGTGAGTTAGGTTTCGGTGAGTTAGGTTTCGGTGAGTTAGGTTTCGGTGAGTTAGGTTAGGTTAGGTTAGGTTAGGTTAGGTTAGGTTAGGTTAGGTTAGGTTAGGTTAGGTTAGGTTAGGTTAGGTTAGGTTAGGTTAGGTTAGGTTAGGTTAGGTTAGGTTAGGTTAGGTTAGGTGGGGTGTCAGGTCGGACTACCTCCTCGTGTGCCGCGCGGTTGCAGTTTCCCTCTGATACTTGTATCCGGGGGAAAGGGCAACCGTTAGCGGCCGGTGCATCCTGGGTACTAGAGATGGACTCCCCGCAAGGGGGTCTCCATCTCTAGTTGCCAAAGGTCCGACACCAACGGCCCTTTTCAGGGCCAGGGCGGGTTTCTCCGCTGCCGCCTCTGTTCATCAGAGGTGGCAGCGGATGGGGCTGGTGCGGCCCCTCGGGGCTGCATGGGGCAGGGAAATCCGGGGCGACGGGCTCGCCGCTTGTGGCGACATGGGCGGCGGGCACGGTCTGATGCAGACCACCGCTCGGCCCGGTCCCGTAATCCCGACTTGTCGGGGACGGGGGTCTTCGGACCGCGAGGAAGAAAACCTCTTTAAAAAATCACCAAACCGCCGGGGGCCGGTTACGCCCCCCAACTTCAACGATGGACAAGCCGGCATTTGAAATGTGTCCCCAGGTCCGTACCCGGTCCGCTAAGCGGGCCGGGGAGGAATCGGACCCGGTGCCTGAGCCAGAGAGCGTAGCCTCTGGTAAGGGCACCGGCTGCCCCTTGTACTCTGGGGGGGGCAACAAATGCTGTGCTCCATCTGCGGTTTCCGCGGATGTTGAGAGGGGAAACAAAGGGGGGGAGAAGGAGAAGAGTGTCTCGGTGCCGGGGAAGGGGACGGCTGGCTCTGAGACGGAGATGGAGTCGGAGATGGAGACAGACGAGGAGGATGCCGGTATGCCTGATGTCGGCGACGTCAAGGTGAAGCTTCGGCGCTCCTGTGATGATGCCGCCGGCATCTTGTCAGATCTGGCATCGAGCACGAAGAACAAGGACGCGAGGGCCGCTATCTACGAGGTCGTGGACGACCTCGTCGATAGCGAACGCCTCGTCTGCCGTCTTCTGCGGGGGAGTGCCTCCCTTGAGAAGGAGGTCGGTCTCCTGCGGGAGGCCCTCGTTGCCCGCGAGCGAGAAGGGAAGGCCGAATTGAAGGCGGCCGAGGCCGAGATTGCGAGCCTCAAGGCCCGCCTCTCGGCCCTCGAGGAGAGGTTGTCGCGGCCACCGCCGGCTTTGGGGGGCTCTGCCCCTTCTTTTGCCGCGGTGGTGGCTACTCCGGCCACAGGGGGCACGTCACCTGCCCCCAATGCCCGAGGAGGGGGGAGTCTGAAAAGGAGGAAGAAAAGAAGGAAGAAAGTGAGGAAGGGTAGAGAGGTGGTCCCTGTCGCCTCCACCCCCCCCGAGAGGGGCTCGGAGGAGTGGAAGACGGTGGAAAGGAAAAGGAAGGGGAAGAAAAAAGGGGGGAAAACAGAGAAGGTGGTCGCAGTTCGGGCCCCCTCCACCGCGGCGGTGCAGGTTAAACTGTTGCCGTCGGCGGTGGAGAAGGGTATCACCTACTCCGTCGCTCTTGCCAGGGCGAGGAGTATGGTTGACCTGACCTCGATCAACATTGAGAGCGTCCGGATCCGGAGAACGATCACGGGCGCTCGGTTGATCGAGGTCGGAGGCCCGGACTGCACCGAAAAAGCGAAAAAATTGGAGGAGGGATTGCGGAGCTCCCTCGGCAAAACGACCTTCGAGGTCTCCAGGCCCGTGAAACGCGCGCGTTTGCGCATCGCGGGCTTGGATGAGTCCTTTTCGAGGTCTGAGCTGAGGGAGCTTCTCGCCAAAATGGGAGGGTGCGGCCATGACGATGTCACGATAACCTCGTGCATCGCATGGCCAAACCAGCGTCTGACGGCTTACGTGAGCCTCCCCGCCACGTCAGCCGTCAAAATACTAAAGGAGGGGGGATACATTCAGGTGGGGTGGGTCGTGGCTAAGGCCACGGCCATGAAAGAGCAGCCCCTCAGGTGCTACCGCTGCCTCGTTCTGGGGCATGTGGCAAGCGCCTGCGGGGCCGAGGTGGACCGCAGCGGCCTATGCTTCCGCTGCGGTAACCCTGGCCACAGGGCCAGGGATTGCTCGGGCGAGCCGCGCTGCGCAGTGTGCGCGGCATCTGGCTTGCCCGACAAGCACATGGTGGGGTGGGGGGCCTGCGGGGAGGCAGGTCCCCATAAAACATCAAAGAAGGGTGCCGTGCGCGTGGCGCGGTCGGATGACGAGAGTCCTCGTCCTGCTCCGACTGCCGCCACGCGGACGGCACAAAGTGAGGGAGGCCTGGTACTCCAGTACCAGGTGCAACCTGGGGGCCGTGCGTCTAAGCGCACGGCGAAGAACAACCGGGCCGGGGTGATGGAGTGCCAGTAATGGAGCTTCGTCACCCCGGTCCATCACCACCCGTGCCTGCGGGGCGGCGGGTATGGCGGCCCGCCGTCCGACCACGCAGGCACATGACGGAGGCGCGCGCGTGTGTTCCGCGCGCGCCCCAGCTGACTTGTGCGGAGGGGAGTGTTTCCATTTTCCCCCTCCCACACTCGAGAAGGGGCCCGCATAGCGGGCCAGCATCCAGGGGGTCGCGGTTGTGTCACTTTTGGTTCCCGTGACCCCCTGACCAAGATGCGAGGAGAACACCCGGGGGGTTTTAGTTAGGGTAAACGCTTCACGGAGTCCCACATACCCCCTGCCCTGGCGCCATACAGGGCAGGGGGATCCATAAAGGATTTCCCCCCGGCAAAAAAAAAAAAAAAAAAAAAAAAAAAAAAAAAAAAAAAAAAAAAAAAAAAAAAAAAAAAAAAAAAAGGTTAGGTTAGGTTAGGTTAGGTTAGGTTAGGTTAGGTTAGGTTAGGTTAGGTTAGGTTAGGTTAGGTTAGGTTAGGTTAGGTTAGGTTAGGTTAGGTTAGGTTAGGTTAGGTTAGGTTAGGTTAGGTTAGGTTAGGTTAGGTTAGGTTAGGTTAGGTTAGGTTAGGTTAGGTTAGGTTAGGTTAGGTTAGGTTAGGTTAGGTTAGGTTAGGTTAGGTTAGGTTAGGTTAGGTTAGGTTAGGTTAGGTTAGGTTAGGTTAGGTTAGGTTAGGTTAGGTTAGGTTAGGTTAGGTTAGGTTAGGTTAGGTTAGGTTAGGTTAGGTTAGGTTAGGTTAGGTTAGGTTAGGTTAGGTTAGGTTAGGTTAGGTTAGGTTAGGTTAGGTTAGGTTAGGTTAGGTTAGGTTAGGTTAGGTTAGGTTAGGTTAGGTTAGGTTAGGTTAGGTTAGGTTAGGTTAGGTTAGGTTAGGTTAGGTTAGGTTAGGTTAGGTTAGGTTAGGTTAGGTTAGGTTAGGTTAGGTTAGGTTAGGTTAGGTTAGGTTAGGTTAGGTTAGGTTAGGTTAGGTTAGGTTAGGTTAGGTTAGGTTAGGTTAGGTTAGGTTAGGTTAGGTTAGGTTAGGTTAGGTTAGGTTAGGTTAGGTTAGGTTAGGTTAGGTTAGGTTAGGTTAGGTTAGGTTAGGTTAGGTTAGGTTAGGTTAGGTTAGGTTAGGTTAGGTTAGGTTGAGGTAGCGGCCGAGCTGGCGATCTATCGCATTGAACAGCTCGGCCTAAAGGTGGCCCTCCCGAAGACTGAGGCTATAGTCTTCGGGGGGCGAGGGTGGAGGCTGCCGGCGAATGCGGCGCTCACCCTGGCAGGAGAGGCGGTCCAAATCAAGCCCCACATAAAATACTTGGGGCTTATATTGGACCGAAAGTGGGATTTCGGGGAGCACTTTTCCAGACTGGCTCCCCGAATCGTGGGCGCCGCTTCGGCGCTTGGCAGACTCCTGCCCAATGTTGGTGGGCCAGGCTCCTTGTGCCGGCGGTTATATGCCGGCATAACCAGGAGCATGGCACTCTACGGTGCCCCAATCTGGGCAGACAGGTTGTCAGCTCGGAACAGGGCCCTGTTACGTAGGCCCCAAAGAATTGTCGCCCTACGAATTGTAAGGGCCTACGTGACGGTGGCCCACGCAGCGGCCTGCCTCCTCGCATGCACCCCGCCATGGGAGCTCGACGCGGAGGTGCATGCGGAGACTTACAAAGTAAGGTCCAGAGCTCGGGCGAGAGGCGATCGCCCGAACCCCGAGGAGGTAGAGGAGACGCGACGGATGGCGGAGCGTCGACTGCGGGATAGATGGAAGGCCGACCTGGAGGACGCCCGCTACGGTACTCGAACAATAGGGGCGATCCTCCCTTCGATGGACCTGTGGATAAAGAGGGCAGTCGGCGCTACGTCGTTTCGGCTTGTGCAGGTAATGACCGGACACGGGTGTTTCGGTCATTACCTGTTTAGAATTGGGAGGGAGCCAACCCCGCAGTGCCATGAGTGCGGTGACCCGGATGACACCGCTCAACACACTTTTGAAGTTTGCACCCGCTGGAGATCGGAGCGCCGCACCATGGCACTCGCAATCCAGCAGGAAGACCTCTCGCTGCAAAGTATTGTATCAGAAATGCTTTGCAGCCAGACATCATGGGAGGCAGTGGCCTCATTCTGCGAGACTATTATGACGCAGAAAGAGGCCGCGGAGCGGGAGCGCGAGGAATCTCCCCTCGCGCATCCCCTTCGGCGTAGACGGCAGGGGTTGAGGCGGCGGCGGTTTGCCGCCCGTCTCAACCCTTAGTGGCTGCGGTCGGGGGATGGGAGTCCCCTGCCCGCATTGCACCAGCCACTGGGCGGTCTGGGAGAGGGACTAAGCGTGCTCGGCCCCTCTCTCCTTTGGCGCGGGTGCTCCGGCATTAAAAGTCGGAGCCGCCGGTGGACGTCGTGGAGAATGCTTCCGCGGGTGCCACGACGTCCAAGCAAATCGGCAAGAGGGTACGCCAAGGTGTTTTTTAGTGGGTAACGTACTCCCTTTGCTTCTCACTAGGAGAGGTGGAGGGATGCGAGTCCCACATACCCCCTCGTCACTCCCATGGCGAGGGAAATGCGTAACGCATTTTTCATCTTGTCCCAAAAAAAAAAAAAAAAAAAAAAAAAAAAAAAGGTTAGGTTAGGTTAGGTTAGGTTAGGTTAGGTTAGGT